>JAWNMW010000294.1:0-10000000 GCA_035043565.1 Drosophila robusta | reverse complement strand
CGAGCTGTGGGAGGATTGTCATGCTGGTGTCTGGACCTTTTCATAGCTGGCTTGTTGTTGCTGTTGTTGTCAAACAATTGTCACAACGTGTTGGCATTCACACGAACTTTATGTTTTGTCAACACCTCGCAATGTGCGATGGGATGTCAAGGGTTAAAGCTGGACTGGGCCACAGCCCATTACCTTTAACTGATCGGAGAGAGAGCGAGAAAGAGAGAGAGAGCCAGAGAGCGAGAGGCAATCGTTTTTGGCCTACCGCATTGCACGCATTAATAACATTTCTGAAGTGCTGTCAAAAATTGCAGCGGCAATTTTCAATCAAAGGACCCCAACATTGCCATCGCATTCCTTTTGTCAGCTCCGCGGATCATTGTGAACAACAACAACAACAACAACAAAAAACCAACACCCGTTCTGAAGGGTTCCTCAACTCGGCTAATAATAATGAGCGGAACAGCGTCCATTGTGACCGTCTTCGATCTCTACTTTTGCTTTTTGTACTTTTTACTTATCATTATTATATTTATGGCACAATTTTGTTTTGGCATAATACATGTATAACAAAAAGAAGGCAAAGGAGAAGATAAAAACACTTGTGCCTCGCCGTAGCTGACAAGCGGAATATCTTTTTTCTCGCGATCGAACGCCGCTTCAGCTCCTTGGCGATCGCTCGCTGAATAGATCACTCAGTCGCAATGAATTATTGATGGACTGACAGCGTAAAAAACACAGTGAAAAGGAGAGAGGTAGAGAGAGCGAGAGAGAGAGAGAGAGGATGGAGGGGGACATCTGTGAGCTGTAGCTTTGACTTTAATGTGGCAGGCGCACCGATCGATATGTTCAATCTTCAATCAGCGATCGTCTTTGTGACTTTGTCAACATTGCCCTTACCCCCGCCCCTTTACCCCCACACCCTCCACTCCTTCTGCCCGGCATTGTGATATATTGTTTCGGTAGCATTTTGTTAAACGTGATCAATTTTTAATTACCCATCAGCCCGTCGATCGTCGATCGCTGATCACTGATCGGTGATCGTCGTTGGTCCTTCCTTCAATCGCACCGCAGAAATGTAACCTGCACGTTTTGTCGCATGTCATTCGAACGATTTATGCTACCCGGGCTCCACCGATCGAGCCGACTGAGCGACTTTAATAAATGTTTCTTGCGCCGCTTTTGGAGTTGCAGTTGCAGCTACGTGATTTTTTTTTCTTTGCGTCTGATTGAGGCTACTTTGCGGCCAGGTTGCCTGGCGCTGACCGCGTGTGTGCGTAAAATTTTTAATTAGCTTTGTCTAATTAACACTTGGAACAGAGAAATCAACGTGCCAACGACTCGAAGCGTGCCACCCGAAGGCGTGAAGATCAAAAGGCAAACAGAGCGATAGGAACCCTGGTTGAGGTAGTTAGTTGAAAGGATTTGTTAACAAATTATTATTCTATAGGTAGAAGCTATTAAGATACCTTTTAAATAGTACTCGGCTTGGGATACACTGTATCAGTTAAAGCTGTTGATTAAAGTAACATAAGCAATAAATATTGTGAAGCAGTGAGATTTTGTGTTAGAATACCTGAGAAAGAGTGGAAAGTAAAAAAACCAATCAAGAGTATTAAAAGAGTTTGCGCTATTAAATACTATAAGCTAGATGTTCAGCTTATTTTATTAACTCCCCATATATTTAAAAAAACTCGCATTTGTTTATTATTTTTAACAGAGTATTGAGATCCTAAGTAATACATTTCAAAAAACTGCATAATCGAATTCTCATGAAATGCTTTACATAACATTTATTTCCTCCCTACTGTGCTCAGAGTTAACATCTTGTAGCAACTAATTTTGAAGCTAAAGAAAAGTAAACAATCCATAAAATCCAACAAACTCTTCCTGATGGCAACTCTAGTATTTATTTACAGAGAGGATTCCTATTTTATCATGAAAAGCGAAAGGTCAGCTAGGCTTTTTAAGTTCCAGCAAACCGCAGATAACTATTCATTCTTGTTTATTCCAAGGCAAGTGTTTAAGCCATAAAGTCAAGCAAGTTTCTTAAACTCCTACTGCCGAGCTTCTCATTTTCATTTATTACCTGCAAGTCCTGCCAAGTTCCTACTAAAACCCACTACGAAGTACCTTCTTGCGTCTTTTTGCTTTTAAGTTTCACAACATAATTTCTACAAAATGGGCAGACAACAAAGCCCACGCCCATTTTGCCACCAAGCTCGGGCCAGGCCGGGCAGGTACAGTGTGCCCTCGGGTGCCCCACGGTAGGCAGCCAAATTAAAGAGAACGCCCACAGCACGTGCCACAGCCGAAGAACAACAGAAGGAGCCGAATCCAAGTAGCCAAGAGACCAGGCAGCCAAGCTGGCTGCCACGGTCCAAACTTTTGTCTGAGACCCAGGTGAAAAATCTCGCCACTTGAGTTTGGTAGTTGGCAGCTCCTCTTTGGGGCCACTCCTCTTGGGGCGATTCTCTGCGTTTTATTTATTTTGGTACACGCGCAGCAAACAAATTAAAAAGTAATTCACCAGCACTGCATAATTAGCTGCTAAGTGACACTAATGGCCACGGGCAGCGGATCGGCCTCTAGTTGCCAGCAGCACCTACTCCAAACTAGAACCCCTCCCTCCCCAACCCCCACCTCCCCAACCCCCTCACCTGCGCCAGCTCATTGTACTTGCTGCACTTTTGGGCGCGTTGTGTGGGCGAGTTAAGTTTTTTTCGGCTGATGCCACTTTATATTTTGTGTGCCCTTTGTTGGGGTATCATTGATGTGGCATGGGGCTTGTTAGAAGAATTTAAAAAAATCTATTACGAAATGGAAAATTTTAATAATAAATATTCAATAAGCAACAAACTAAATAAAACTCTACAAAACAAAACTCCTTAAAATGTTGACTGTCTAAATTTAGACATTTTAAATGGAAAAAGTGATAATATTTTAGAAGCTATTCATTTGAAGACAAATTGCTTTTAAAAATAAATAATTTGCTGCCAAAATAGTATTCAATAATTGGTTTCAAATACAGTTAAGACTACGATTAAACCCATACACTAAGGCTAAAATAAAATAATTGATTTCACATACTGTTAATGTACCCTACAAATAACACCATACACAAGGCTAAAATAGGATAAATTTTGTCCTACAAATGAGGGTGTACAGTTAAATTAAAAATAAAGTCTGTTTGGCCCACAAATCCAAGTCTAGGGCATTGAAGTTTCGCATAGATAATTATAATATTTTTCCAACTTATTTTTACCATCCCATTTTTTTTTTTTTCGTGGCACTTTCCTCTTGCTGCAGCTAATTGATTTGCGTTCGTGTGTTTTGTGGCCTGGCACATGGCTCGACGCTCGGGCCTGGCTCCCTTTTGGCTGCCAAGTTGCAGTTGTTGTGTGTGGCATCGAAACAGGCCCGGGCCAAATTGATGGTTGTGCCGAAAGCAAAGGTCATTACTGTGATGAAATTTATGTGAGTGTGTGTAGTTGGGTGTGAACGCAGCTTCAGTGTTATTTATGTCAAAAAGCAAGCACACCAACAAGTTACACTTTGGAACACACACAACAACACAGAGCCTAACTGAAAGCCATTGAGTTATCAGGCTCGCTTAGCTACCACAACAAAAATACGACAAAAAGGACGCTGATTTGCTGATCCATTAAACAATCTTTATCACCGATTTTGAAAAGCTCAACTAACATGTCGCAAAATGATTTTAATCGGCGGCGTTCCCAGACAAAAGCTGTTCCCGGGACTGACGAAAACCCCGAACTAGCCCACATTCCTGCTAAGGAAATCAACAACGATAGGCATGGGAAGTCCAGAGATCCTCAAAAGGACTCCAGTCGCAGCCATAGAGCCAAAGAGAAAGCCAAGCTTACGGCTTACAACTGTCCCTCAGATGACAGTGAAGCGAGCCTATATCGAAGATGTCGGGAGCGTGCTGATCGTTATGTCGACGAGTTTATTGCGGAGAGGGATGCTGCCAATAAATATGACATTTATGCAGACCTGCTGGATAACGTATCCATAAGGAATTTCATACGCAAAGTTGAGCCAGAAACCTTTCAAAACCCAAGGGAGCTTCAAGATGAACGATCAAAGAGAAAAGTTTCAGCTAGGTCCAACTGTGAAGTCAATCAGGCCTCCGCCCGTGAACGATCGGACTCTGACGTCAGTCAAATAACGAAGTCTTCGAGTGATGAATCGAAAACCTATAGTCAGGTCTACAGCGAGATCTACGAAGAATCCCGAGCGCGACAGCAAAAGGCTGAGCAGATCCGAAAAGTCTACACCAATAAGAAATCCAACTTTACCAGATCCCGGTCTCGAGAACGCACAGCGCGTTGGGTGGAGGAGCATCTGGGTCAGCCGGACATGCCCGATGAGTACACAACGGAGGCTTCGAACGACAGTGACAAAGAATCGAATATGAAGCCATCGTTGAATGGTGATAATTTCACCGAGCTGGAATACGAGCATTTAATACAAGAGCAGTTGGATGTCATAACGCGTTATCAGAACGAATCGAGCTGTGGCTATGAAAACTATATTGACGAGTATATAATCGAACTGGCCGAGGAAATAAATGATCAAGAGCTGTTAGAAGGTCGTTTAAAGAACCAGGAAACTCACGAACAGGAATCTGTAAGCGAAGTTAGAGAAAAGCAACCTGAAAGCCAGGCTTCGCCCAGAAGTCAAATGAACGAAGTCGGAAGTTCCAAAGTTAAGTCTTCCCCAAAGAAATGTTTGGTAAATAATAAACCAAAAGGTAGACCCGACGTGCTGCAATTCGAACACTGTGAGATATATGTTAAACAAGTCGATAAAAGCAAAGACCTAAAGCAAACTCCTTCGGAAGCGGTTGCATCAGGTCGCAGTGACAGATGCTTGAAAATAAAATCAGACCTTGGGAACTGTGAAGAGCGTCAGTCCTTGGAGGGAACTCCTGAATATAGTGGACACATTCAAGAAAATAGTTCAGGAAGTTCTTTAAAACGTACCAATGGGAGAAATTCCCAGAGGATTTCAACTAATAGAAACCCTGAGCTTACCAAGGTGGTTGAAGAAAATGAAGACCGTAAGTCCTTGGATGGAACTACTGAATATAGTGAATACAGTGAAGCCAATAGCTCAAGGAATTCTTTAAAATGTACCAATGAAAGAAGTTCCCAGCGGAGTTCAACTAGTAGAAAACCTGAGCATAGCAAGGTGGTTAAAGCAAATGCTTCTATAGATTCTTTTAGGCGCTCTGAAGAGCGCAGTTCTCGGGAAACTAGCTTGGAGCAAAGCTCTGATAGTGATTTGAATAGCACTCAAAGTCCATCGAGTCACATTGAAGAGCAAAAGTCACAAAGCACCATAAATAAAAGAATTTCTGGTACTAGTTCAAAGAAAGATATTTCCCTTGAGCAACTTGAAGAGACCCAGAGCTCTAGAGATAAAATAATTTCTGGGAGCAGTTCAAAGGAAGAAATTCCCCTGAAGCACCTTGAGGAGCAGCAGATCCAGGGCACAAGAAATAAAAGAAGCTGTGAGAACAGTCCTATAGAGGAAGCTTCCGTGAAGCACATTGAAGAGCGCAAATCTCAAAGGTCTAAGAGCAGACGCCAGCCCTACAATTGCGAGCAAAGTGAGTCGGATAGCTCAAGGCAGTGCGAGGAGCGCAAGTCCCGACGAACCACATACAGACTCAACAAATCGGAGAGGGCTTCCAATAACAGTCACAAGGCGCAACATGCGCCAACGATTTCGACCTGCCCGAGCGAAAGATCCTTCAAGGATTTTGACAAAGGACCCCAAAAGGCGCTAGATAGTTCTTTCGTTTATGCGGATGAGGAAAATAGCTTTGATGATTACTGTTTGGGCAGTGGGAGTGGAACTGGACCACTAACTAGTCCAGTTAGCAGCACAGGATCTCTGCAGCAAGCGTCCAAGAGCTATCGAGATCGTGCGAGTAGTCCCATTCAGGTCTTATTCAGTGAGCATATGCAGCTGGATGCGCTGCCCAAGGTTGAGGAGATGGAAGCTGCTTATGAAGATCGTGATGAGGATGAGGCCGGCGCCGGGGATTGCTATGTGGAGATGCCAGAGAGCGACAGGTCCAGCAAGAGTGAGCTGTCCAAAGAGCGTTCCCAGATCAGTATAGCCAGCGAGGACAAAGGAGTCCAGTATCCCAGCGGTGATGAGCTGGAGCTGACAACAAGGAAGAAGCCGCTCAAAATCTACAATCTGGATGAGGCCCGGCTGCAGGTGCCGCCCGACTTCAAGGGTAAGGCGATCGTGTTTGACAACGAGGACGAACTGCTGGACTTGAGTCTCAGCGATGACGAGCTGCTGCTCCGGGCCAAGCAGCAGGCGACTGCCTGGAGGGACAGACAGAAGGAGGGCAGCTCCAACAACAGCAGCTGCAGCAGGAACAGCAGCAGCCACAGCAGCACGTACAGCATCAGCAGCTATGTGCCCAGCGTGCGTTATTTTCGACGCACCCAACCGGAAGAGGATGATGGTATCCAGGACAAGGACAGTCGGCCGCTCACCTATGCGGAACACGTGGCCCGCCTGGCCGAGCGGGCGCTGCGAGCTTGCACCAACTATTACGAGGAGGGCCAACAGCTGAAGCCGGCGCTGGAGCAGGAGCTCGCCGCCAAGGTGCAGCTGCTCTACAACTCGGAGACGCAGTTCAATACGCCGCAGCGGCTCAAGAGGCGCGAGGAGCTGCTGCAGCAATTCAATCAGCGGTTGCAGCAACAGTTTCAGCTGATCGCGCCCAGCTTTCAGTGAACACACAGAACACAACACAACACACAACACAGCGTGCTATTTGGCATATACTATATATATTTTCTATATGAACTTTAAAGGTCAGCTTATAAAACCCAAGCGTAATTTGTTTTATTGCACATGAGGCCCAAGACAATGCAATGCAATGCAGTGCGTTGCTTATGTCTGCGGTGAGAAAGTCGGCAACTTGGCAACTCTGCTCGCTGCAATACTTGAAACTTTCAGCAGGCGGTGGCAGCCGCCTTCAAGTCTGGCCCTGCACAGCGCATAAATCAGTTTTAGTGCGGGCCAAAAGGGGCTTGCTGAAGGCTCAAGTGCTCGCCAGCGATGGAGAGTGAGCATGAGTGCGCTAGTCGAGTGTGGCCGACGTGGTGATGCCCTGCAAATAGCTACCACCGATGTTAGTTATCGAACATTTTAGCCGTAAGCCAAATTTTATGTGCTTAGCTCTAAAAATCAGTTAAATGTGCTAAAAAATATAACGAGGGTAACCATCGATATTTATCGATGATAACATAACGGTGTGTGTTATCGATAATAATACGTAGTAATCGTAATATTTCCCTCTAGCTTTTGAAAACACAGTCATATGAGAAGCTGGAGTTCAAATATATATTTATATATAATGCTGGAGAATAAATCGGTAAATTCGGTAAATTTTGTGAAATTTGCCTCCCGTTACATACGAATGCACAAGGCCATACTACCCGTTTCTACTGATTACAGGGTATGAAGAGACGAGAACAGAGGTAGTTGCAGCTCTTCTAGCATAATTAGCTATGTGGCCCTGCCCCTGGCTACTGTTAGTCTCGAGTTGCGATCGATGCTGATGCTGCTGCTGCCCCATGTTGCACATTCATTTTGTTCACACCTACTAAATATGCAGTGCTGTTGTTTACAACATCAGTCCTGACAGCCAGCATAGACATTATGTTCTGGCTCTGGGGGTGTTGCACTTGTTGCAACTGTTGCTGCTGCTGCTGCTGCTGCTGCTGCTGCATTGCCTCTGGCCTCTGTTTCTGGCCGCAACCTATCGACCCTCTTTAATTGCTAACTAAACACAAGTTTCCCAACTGCATTGGGCCAAAAGTGGGCAAATATTGTTTTAAGGCACATCAACATATTTTAGCTGCTTAATGAAGACACTCAGACATTGACTTGCCTCTCGATTTTGATTGTGTTCCTTGCCTAGATTTTATAACGATGTGCCGTTCGATATGTTTATAATTTACGAGCGAAAGAGAAAGGGAGAGAGAGGGAGGCACGTGTGTGTTTTCTTAAGGAAATTTTTGATAGTTTTACAGGTAGTGTAAATACACTTGAAGCGCTATATATACATGTATGTGGTATAGGGAGCTATTGCAATGCCAAAGTTGGGCAATCTATTATTGGGTTTCTCAATATTTCGAGTTGAATAGGTAAAGTTGCCTAAATGTAGCTAATATTTTGTAAAGGATCAGTTGGGGTGACCCAACTAGCCCATCTTCCAGCTATTTTATTTATCACTCTCATCGCAGAGTTTTTCCTGACAAACCTCCTTTGAAACCCACACGCACTAACCCACCAACAATTCCCATCGGGCCGACGAGGAACATAATTTAGACAATTCCCTTCGTTTATTATGAAAAATGCACTCAATTTATATGACTTGATTATAAAGGTCTTCGGCAAAAGCAGCGCTATATTTGCTTAGGCATTGACATTGCTCGACTCGCCATAGAATTCCCAAGGCACCAGTGGTTAAGAGAAACAACAACAATTGCTGCAGGCGCACCCCACGCCAATTTATTAAAGCCAACACCAAGTTTGAGTCCGAGTCCGAGTCCGAGCCCAAGACGGAGTCGCGGGCACAGGTTCTGCTTTATAGTTGGAGCTAATATGAAAAATGGCACGAAATGGCCAAGCCGCATATGCAGAATGCATAATTCATTTAACATTTTGTAAATCATTTGTTTGAATAGCACGATGACGATGATGTAGTCTGGGCTGGGACTAGGGCAGCCTCTCACAGCGTACGGCAACAACCTGCAAAGCGTCTACACTCAGCGAAATAAATGCAAATAATTATAATTATAGTAATCATATAATTATATTTTGTATTTAAAATTTCAACAATAATTTTTATTTTTAAAAAACCATTACACTTTATTAGTTGAAGTACAAAATTGTTTTGAAAGCGTATTTTTTTATTTTCTTTTGACATGAATATTCCAAAAATGTCTAAGGTTAAGAAATTTGTTCTCAGATTGAGGTATTCAATTCGAGGTAGTCAATTTGTAAGCAAACTCCTTGAATTTGCGTTTTTTCTAAGTGTACCAAAAAGCACTCGGGCCGTTTAAACTATTCGTCTGCACTGACAAATCGGCGGCGGAGTCGTTGCCGGACTGGGTCCCTGCTCGGACGCCAGTTGCTTAACACAATGGTGCTGCATGACGCTGCGCAAATATAATTTCGCAACTGTCTGCACATGGGCCACAACGAAACGAGACACACGATGCCCGGCTACAGGGACAGACCGAGTCTCAGTCTCGGACCCGAGTCTCAGTTCCAAGTCTCTGTCTCTGTTTCTGTCTCAGAGTTAGCCCCAGAGTCCAGTCATAAGTCACACGCGGCTGCAACGACTTTTTGGGCTTGGTATAAACCTTCTGCTTGTTCCTTATTATTTTTATTATTATTTGTACAATTCGCGTTTTTGATTCCTGTGAAATTTGCATGCGCTCTCGTTCCTCTTTCCGCCCAGCTTCAGCTAATTTAGTTTTGTGGCCTCTTATTGAAAAATTACAATTTTTTTTTGTCTTTTTTATTTATTTCTGATGTGGATGCCACCTTGGTCCAGCTGGCGTGTTTCTTGAGAACTTGGGAAACTCTGTAATTTTAATGATCTGCGCTGCTGACATCGTAACTCAATATATATATATATATCGGCACAGAAACACAGATCGTTCCAGACAGCTTGGAAGCAGCAGCCGCAAAGTCTTTTGCTGAACAATTTATCATTTTTGTTGCTGCACTTTGAAAACTAATTAAGTTTCTGCTGTGTGTGGCCGGGCGGAGGTGTGTGTGTGTGTGTGTGTGCGAGTGTGTGTGACTATTGTAATTTGGCTGTGGCGTAAAATTTTGTATCAAAAAACTATTAGCCAAGTGTAAAAATCCATCATTAAGTATTGTAAATCGTGGTGCCAATGCGTCTGCCACGATCGGCTCTCGATTGTATTGATTGTTGGGAGCGGCGCATTGTTTCCATCGTTTTTACAAATGGAAAACTTAAGTTGCGTGGCTTTTTAATTTACTGCGCGCCTTTTGTTTGCCTCCCGCGGCCAAGGATAACTCCCTTGGCGGCCCTATAGATCTTGGCCACAGAACAAATCAACTTAGCCACAATAATATGGCAAGACAAACCCTATTCTTTTACTTTTTTTGAAGTATGTTTTTATAACATTATAATAAAAACTGAATTGACGTCAAGTAATGATCAAAATGGGTTCGATCACGAAAATCGATTGAGTTCTTGAGGAGTTATGGTACTTTAAAGTCTGGTAGACGCATTTCTCATAAATTCCCGAATTTTACATGTGAAAATATTTGTAAAACTTGGCATGCTTTTTGAGACCCATAAACGATTTAAATTATGAGATGTTAGCTTTAAAAACAATTTCTTTTCATAAGTAAGGGGGAGTACATGATATTTTCCAAGAAAAACTTCAACAAAAATGTTTTTAACATTATTAATTAAGTTGAAATGCAGAATGAATGCAGTGGTCAAACAACAAACAATATGGCTTACTTCATGAAAATCGACTGTTTTGACAAAGCTAAATTTTGATTTTGAAACTTTACATGTCAGCATTTTTTAATGTTGATGTTTGACAAAAAAATTAAACCCCCTCAGAATCACTTTTAATTTCTTTTTGTTTTGTACTATTAATTATTGATCTCCACATTCTAAATTAAAAAGAAATGTTTCAAAAATGAATAAAGAATAAAATTTTCAAAAATAAAATTCCAAAGAATTACAATTTCCTAATCATTCTGGACGTCAAACGATGGCCAAAATGACATCGAACATGAAAATCTGTTGATTTTTGGCAAAGATATGGCTAAAAAGCGCAACATTAATTTATAACATAAATTTATTACAACAATTTATAGGCTTACTGACAAACTGCTTTTTATTGTTTTCGGTGCCGTTTTGTGAGCCAAATGTACAATTTACAATTGTGCCAAAGGTAAATTAAAACTGCCAACCGCACAAATTAGTTGACCACAAAAGCCAAAAAACAACTACAACTGTAGATAACTATAACTAGTCTAAATTAATTTATGTTATTTAAACGTCGCTTAACATTTTGGACACAAACCAAAAATAGACAAAACAAGACGAACAAAAACAACAAGCGTCTAGGGCTGTCGACTAGTAGATACCCAGTGCTCAGCACCGAGCTGCCGAAGAATGAACTCAGGGAACAGTATTCAAAAAAAATTATTTGTAATTTTTATTTTAACACCACATACCAAATTTGGAGTTTCCTTGCAACGCTATTATGTAATTTACCGAAAAAAATTAAATAAAAATGTTTGAAAAAATACGGCATATCAATGATATTCGCGAAATTTTTATCCAAATTTGGTGTATCCTGCTTTTATTTTATCTGCGATACGGATGGTCATGGCTAACTTTCCTCGACTTATCTTCAGCACAATGCCATAATACCCCTTGTCAAACCATGTTCAATGGGTACAGGGTATCATAACAGCAACCACAGAGCGTGCAAAATGTTTGCCTGTCCTCAGCTGGCGCGTCGCTGTCGCCGTCGCCGTCGCCGTCGCTATCGCTGTCACAGTCGCTGCCTACTGCCAGTTGATTTGGTCTACCCCTCTCGCACTTTACGCCCCACACCCTGCTGCCTCGGTTACCTGTCTATGTGGATTGGGTCTCCTATGAGCACTCGATGCCAGTTTCCGACGTCAATTTATAAACGCGTTCAGTTTAAATTGCAACAAATAGTCGCTCATTGAAACTTAAATTGTGCCGACACAAAGTGAATGCCTAACTCTGTGTGTGTGAGCGAGAACGGGAGAGAGACAGAGGGAGGGAGAGTGCAAGTGCTAGAGCGAGCCGGCATGCCCATATAGCCCAGATAGTACAATGGGTGTAGAGCTTTGTGTCAACAAGTTTTTTGTCTGTGGCGCTTTTTGGCCATTTTTGTTGGCCTTTTTTCTTTTGGCCAGCGCAAATGTTTGTCAGTTGTTGACGTTGTTGGTTGTTGATTGTTGTTGTTGTTATTATTGGTGTGTTTTGTGTGGTCGCGACTTGATTTGTTTAAAGGTTTTCGCCGTCTGCTTTGGCATGGGAAAAAAGTTGAATGCAGCTATGATCGCGAGGCTTATAGATTGGTATAGATTTGACTTTTAAAGTGATAGTCAAACAGTTCAGTTTGCTACTGTAAATTATGTATGTGTATATACATACATATAGCTATATTAGTTTCTTATTGTCATAGCTTAAACAAAGCTGCAAAGTTCAGGTATGTATCAAAACCAGGTTCACAAAGCGAACCCGAAAGTGAGGCATTGGTTCAAACCGCACCAAAAAAAATAATTTTTATAAATATGAGCATTTAACATAATTTAATTTCTTATCGAAAATCTTGTATGCTGTCAAGTTAAACACTATCCACGAATTAATTGCGCTGTCTTTAGTGGAATACTCTTAACATCTATTAAGCGCCCACAGTCTGAAGACATCTGCCTGGCAATCGTGCACTTTTCACTAGCTAACTAACTTAGCCAAAAGTCAAGCCAACTAAACCTGTTCCCAATTTCTTTTTCTTAACACGTTTGGGAAGTTTCGGCCGAAAAAGTAAGGAAAATAAATATGATAAAAATACCAAATTTAATTGCCTGGCACAACAGTTTTCTGCCTGTTTTTCTTCAATTTCAATTCGAGGCTCGCACTTGCAGCGGCTCCTGGGGGTTCAACGCGATAGCCGGAGGCACAGTCGTGGCGAATTTCCACAGCGGCAATATAATTTCTTTAGATTAATCCAATCGATTTCTATTCAATAAATCAAAATATGAATTCGTTATGCTCATACAGCGCAGCTAACAGCCTCTGACTGAGCCACGGAGATGGAGCAGCTACCTCTCCTATGGTTATACGAGCTATTTGCTGCCCCTTCCACGGGCCCAGCTGGTATAGGAGTGTGCGTGTGTGTGTCGGTTTGAGGCACGTAACAAATTGTTGGGTTAATTAAAAAAACATAAATCGTTTGATTTTCGTTACTCGACGTAGTGCTAACAACCGTGGCCGGGTTTGACGGGCCTTTCATCACTTGAAATATTTGGTTGCCAAAAGGAACAAATAAAAACCACAACCAAATTTCTCTTCTGCAACGCCCAGGGGTCACAGTTGAGACTACACTGGCAAAAATGTCGCTGCAAAATCTAGTTCTAAATGCTATCTAAAATAACAAAAGTATTACATGATTTAATTTATATAAAAATAATTTGCATTAATCATGTTCTCTAACCTCTATTGCATGTTTTTATAATTTCTAACATTTTCGCTCAGTGTACATTATTCCATGTTATGCTAATGTTGATTAACAGCGCTCGCTAATAGCTGCTGTAATGATTCCCATTAAAATTTTTGATAACTTCGGCACACTGAAACCAGATACGCATAAATATTTTTGCCACAGCAGAAACCCATCAAAACAAATTAACAAATAAAATTTGTATAAAATATATGCATACGCTACAAATAAATATTCATGATCGGATTCCGTCAAATGCAAAAAAATCTAATAATTAAAAGATCAAAACTGCAAATGTATTTGCATTTACAAATCTAAATTTTATTGGCATTGGTGAATAAATTAAATGAAATTGTGTTCCTTTTTTATAACCTAAGCGTAGGTGTTTGAAAGCAGTTTATAGAGGTTTAGAAATGATTTCAAGGCCGCCAAGTTTTAATTGCCTTTACTTAAACTCACTTCAAATATGGCCCCAAATTTATATAGTTTACAAAAGCAGTAAAAAGAAGTTTTAAACAAATCTCCCAATCTAAGAAACATAATTAAATAAAACTGTTTTTGTTCTTTTTTATAGTTTTCTTTATATTTAATGTTCGTGTTGGTTTTTTTTTTGATTTTATATATTTTCTTTGTGTACTCTTAAGCATGGAAAATCTAAGGCCAAAAATGCACGTACGTATATGTGTAGCTTTTCAATTTTATTTTTTTACAGGTTATTATTTTAGGTGTTTCAATTTTTTTTCAAATATTTTTTGTACTAGAAAGCTGGAGGAGCTGGTTGTAATTCATATTTTTTTGTTTTTTTTTTTGATTGTGATCTGCTTATTTTTTATGGATGTGTGTGAAAAGCAGCTTTGAAAAATTTGCTAATCTTAATAATTAAATAGTCAATAGGCTTAAGTAATTTAATATGTAATAATATATTAATATATATATATATATATATATATATATATATATATATATATATATATATATATATATATATATATATATATATATATATATATATATATATATACTTATTTATGGTTTTTTACACATTTATGGTAATTGATTTCATAATTTACATTTTTTCACACCACTTAAACAAAAAGCAACTACAAAACTAACATTTAAATAGCAAAAAATTAAGCAAGTTTTCATTTTTTTCTCCATTAATTTTCTTTTTCTTTTTTGTATATTATTTTAATACATATAATAATAGGTTTTTATTAAACTTGTTAATGAATTTCGTGTTTAATTGTAAGTTTTGTTTTTCAAATACTTTTATTTAATTTTAAATATTTTTTTTATCGTTTAACAGCAATTTTTTAATTATCAGGTAAAAAGTTTAAAGAGCTTTCTTCAACTTTCAGAAATATTTGGTTTTCACATTGCGCGACAAGCGCCAGATTCTGCAGGCGCTGACAGCAGATCCAGTCCAGGGATGGCGTTGGCGTTGGCTCCTCTGGCGGCACGGTCGCCGCTTGTGGCGGCTCCTCGGGCCACCAGTTCTCCCAATCTCAATACGCCGTTGCCGCGCCCGGATGCATCAGATGGTGGTGATGATGATGGTGCCCGAAATGGTTCAACGGATTCATGGCCTCTGCACTGCCCGCCGGCGCTGCCGTATGATACCAATCGCTGGGCGGATGATGCTGCGCCGCCGGATGGTAGAGCAAATGGTGATTGTGATGCCCGGTCACCGCCAGCATCGATGCGGACGCCGCGGCGCCCGGCGAGACAGCCGCGGCCGCTGCCGCCGCCGCCGAGCTGCCCGGCACCTGATGATGATGGTGATGATGATGATGCGATGGCGGCGGTCCCAGCGGAGGTGGCAGATACGCGGAGGAGGCCATCAGCTGCAGCGCAGGCGAGGATTTCGGGTCCGCGTGCAGCGACTGATGTGCGGCTAGTTGCTGCTGCTGCTGATGCTGCTGCTGCTGGTGCTGCTGTTGCTGCTGCTGTTGCTGCTGCTGCTGCTGTTGCAACAGGTGGGAGGCGCTGCTGCTGGCAGTGCTGTTGCTGCCGGTGCTGGAGGCGCCCAGGTGCACGCTATGCAAGGGATTTGGTTCCGATTTGATCGAGTGCGGGGAGGATTTGATGCCGCTGCCGCCGCTTAAGCTGCTGACGCCGCTGCTGCTGCCGGCGCTGCCATCCAAGCGCGTCGAAGGCGGCGTCTGTGCCCCGCCCGTCACAATCGAGGAGCTGGAGCTCTCCTCGCCCTCGCTGTCGTAGCCATGTGACGGCGACTTCTCGTCAATGTTGCCGTGCACCTTGTGGAAGACGGGAAGAGGAACAGGGGAAAAAATTCATCAGTTAAAGATCATAGTTTAATCAACATTTCAAGAATATTTCGTTCTTAAATTTTTTAATGAAGTATGCAACATTTTATTTCTTCTTTTTCTTAATATGTTTCTACTTAAAGCACAACGTATCTTACTTTCAGTATTGGCATTTTGTATTATATTTATTTATAATATAAATAGAAATTTTATATGAACTCAAAATTTCAATAACGAAATATTGTTGAATAATTCCTCATTGGTTTCAGTATCGATTTTTAATGTTGCTTAAATAAAAATAAAATTCTTGATTTAAGTACAGAATATTCAAGCCAATAATTTTTCTTTCTTCAAATAAATGCAAATATTTTATATTTCAACATTTTTAGTTTTAGATTTGAAATTTGCAATTATTATTTATAATTTTCTGCCCAAGTTGAGAAATTTTAATTCAAGTATAATTTATATTTAAAGATACTATCCAAGTGAAAAAATGTCAAACTTAACCAAATTTGGATAATTAATGAACTTGATGTATGTGCAATATACATGGCTTTTTCGCCGAGTGTAACACTGGGCAATCCTTGCCGCGTACTTACCTTCATGTGCTTGCGCAGCGAGGAGGGATGCGTGTAGGACTTATCACAGCCATTGATGCGACAGTTGTAGGGCTTGTCCGAGGTGTGCACATGGGAGTGCTTCTTGCGGTCCGAGGAGTTGGCGAAGCGGCGATCGCAGCCCTCGTGCTCGCACTTGAAGGGCTTCTCGCCTGAAAGTAGGCAAGGGAAAGAATGGGGGAAAACAAATGGGATAAGTTATTGTTGTTCAAGTTAAACAAAGGAATGGAGCACACCTCCTGCTCCATCGCTCTCGCTCTCCATCTCCATCTCCATCTCCCTCTCTCTCTCTCTCTCTCTCTCTCTCTCTCTCTCTCTTGGGCAATAAATGACATTATTTATGTGGCACGCATAAAATATAAATACATATATACGCTATAGAGCAGACCTCATAAAAGACGCCCATTTATGAACTCAAACTCAATATCAATACAATTTAATAAAGGTGGGAAAAACGCGGCTGTCTGTCCAGCATTTTTATAAAGAAAAAAATCATATAAATTATGCGGGATCAAGGCATTGTTTGAAATCAAACAGCGGCAAGGGCCGCACACTCGCCTCAACCCTGACCCCTACCCGGAAAACTTCAACGGCCACACGAAGAAAAACAGAAAAACAACAAAATTCACCTGTGCCCGCTGCCTGTTGTTGTCCTTTGTCGGGACATGTGAAAAACTAAACGGACAACGGCTCAAAATAAGCTGGGGGAAAAGGTCAAAAGGTTAAACATCTATTATTAACGCGCCGTCCCTATAACACCTTTCCCAGCAACAGGCCGGAGCCAAACATTTAAAGGGCAGCCTTTAAGATCGGGTGATATTTTATGGCTTATTAGAAAATTATGTGTTCGTCGCACAACGAGCCAAGGGCAACTCTTTGGCTGGAAAAGGAGACTCAGATGTGTAGGAGATAAAATGTTGTACCTAGTCATAAATAATAAGTCATATTTTATAGAGGGTATAACCTATAATTTGGCAAATATGTGTTACAGATGTGTTTTGATAGAGATAAAGGGATAATCATGGTTACATATTTAAAATAGTTCCTAGAACTGGGATGACTTGAAAGAGGTTAACTAAATCATAGCTTTGTAAATAAAATTGTATTTAATTGGAATTGTTGCACACAAGAATTAATCTTAAAATAGAGAACAAATAATAATTACAAAATAATGGATTAAGAAAAGTTCTCTAAAGTAGAGAAATTTGAAAAAGCATAAGTTTATTAAAGTTTCTGAAAGAAAAATTCAGAATGTAATTGTAATATACAAGAATTAATATATACTAAAGAAAAACGTCAATAAATGAGTGTTCTGGAAAATTAAATATTGTAAAAGTCGTTAAATGTCTAAAAAAATTAAATATATAAAACGGATAAATTTTACCAAGCATTAAAAACGTTTCAAAAATGTGATAAAGTCGAAAAATAGTGAACAAAGCGTAATTTTTTTAGAAAAATCATTTTGATTGTGATGCTTGCCTAATTAAGTGTCGTAAAATGAGTTAAATTCACAACACATAAGACATATTCTTATGTTAGATATTTGTACTTAAGCTGTTATAAAGCTAATAGCTATTTAGCAAGAGCTATAAACTTTTCTTGGACCACAACAAGCGCCCACTTTAGCTACATCAGTTTCAATAAGATGCCCATAAACTTGAATCAGGCAGAGAGAGGGAGAAAGGGAGTAGCAGAGAGTGAGAGAGAGCGCTGCATAAACGAAAAGTTGAGTAAAATCCATTTAACATATGGCATTTATATGCCAGCTAAGCGGCCATTATAAGCGTCGTCTTCTGACAATTGCAGCTAAGCGGCTCAGGCTCAGTCAGAGCCAGAATCTGGCACCCAACTCCCGAGCCCAACTGGCGACCCACACAGCAACAAACAGACGATGACAATAATCGAACATTTTCACACCTTGAGCTTAAAGCGGACATAGTTATGGGTTGGGCGGGGGGACGCTTGGCTCTGCTTGGGCGGGGGAGTGGCGCACGGGGGGACGGCACTGAAAAGCTGCATTATTATCTGTCCCTTGGGGGCTTTGTGTATGCGCCATATAAAAAGACATCCAGCGGTGCTCTTGGACTTTGCCTGGTGACACGCTCAACAAGTTTCTGTTCATTTTTTGCTTTATTATTTCTGTTCTTCTTCGTGTTGTTGTTACTTTATTGTTTATTGTTTGGCTGCCTCGCCTGTAATTTAAGACTAATTTATGTGCTTTATTACGCGCATTTGCATAAACTTTGAGTTTGTTTTAAAACTCAACTCAAATCAGTTTTCAATGTGAATGGCGTGCCGCTTTATTTTTTCTATCTGGGCTTTTTCTATTAATTTGTCAAAATTTAACAGTCATAAATATGCGTATTACCCGAACAATCACTCCAAACCCGACCGGCTTAATTATTTTGACAGACCGCATCTACAACAAGAAATTTCTTGGGGCAACAAGCGCAGCGAATGCATTTCGATACGAGCCAAAAGATTCGAAAGATTCAAGAGCTCTACAAAACCGTTCATGTTTTGTAGGGTTGGATTGGAGAGGGAGAGGAGGGGCGGCAACAATGTCAAGTGTCGGCTTTACATGTGATTTTTGTTAATAGGCGTAAAACGGCGCCTGCTTTAAAGGTAAAATTGGAATCCGAAGTTGAAATTGAAGTTAAAAGCACAAAATTTAATCGATTCAAATTGTAATTCTTTATATAGTCAAAATATATTATGCTAACTGTAACTACTGTACTAGTTCCGAAGACCTGTAGTAGCTCACATAATACTCGAAATATCAACTAAACTAGGGTTAGCCGGCAACATATTTTCTAGATATTAAATTAAATATTATAAAATAAACAATATGAAAATTTCAATAGTAAAATTCATATGGCTTATATTTTAATCAAATAAAATATAATTTCTAATAGGACATGAACTAAATGACGTAAAACATGTTAAATTGAAATTATTATATATTAGTATACAAATTTTTCCAAAACCTTGAAAAACTAGCAAGAAAGAGCATGCTAATAATTCGAATACAAGCATCTATTTTCCGAATTATCCCTAATCCGCTTATGTTTTTCTTGTAAAGTGTTATCTGTTAGAACAAAATTTTCCGTGCTTCTTAAAAACGCTAATTGCCTTAAATTAGACAGGCAGCTGTCTTTGTTGTTTTCCCTAGGCCTTCGATACATCTCTCGTTGTTTTACTCTACGCTTCTTATCAGTCTTATCAGCTGTGCCTGTTGTTTTTATGAGTCGCCTGGACACGCCATAGAGCCATGTGCCATATGCGTAGCTCCTGGTGCGCTTTGCGGTCGAGACTCTACGGGGGGCCATGTGCACGGTGCACGGCACGCGACTGTTAGCTGAAAGGGGTTCGTGTCCCCGCTAAAAATGTACGCATAATTTTCACATTTTAGTGCACGATGCGCATTTTAAAAAACGTGCATTTAAATATTTTATTGCTTTAAGTTTTTAACTGTCTCTGTTTATAGAGAGATGGGGAGGAGAGTACTAAGGCAGGCACACCAAAATCGTAGCCCATTTATAAAATGTCAATTTCAGAGCCAAAGACATTTCCACACACACACACACTTTTAAAGGGACGTCCGGGCCCGAGCACAGGCCATGTAAATCCCATTTAGGCTGTGCGCATTGCCAAACTTATTTAAATATTTCAATAAAGTAAATCCCAAGCCTGTACATAATGGAACCCAAAAAAAATAAAGTAAGGAAGAAAGAAGCAGCAGCAAACTTTGAAATAGGCCGAGCCAGGCTATAGAAATGTGCTTTGCATATTTTTGGGGCGCCTACGTCCCCATTAACTGGGGCCCAAATTGTTAATTTCCTAGCGGAAAAAAACGTTTAACGTGGCGCCGTGGAACGCGTGGAATTGGCACAAGGTCTGTCATGGCGTCCTCGTGTACAGCCGCGTTTATTTATTTTTTTATTCTGGGGGTTGCTTCAGTTTCGGGGGTTGGCAATGCTTTGTAATCTGTTTGTGGGTGGCTTTAGCCAAGAAATTCTGTACATAGCGTGTATGTATATAACGTGTGGCATGTTTATATAAATATATAAGATCACATGTTTTGGCTTTTATATAAACGTGAGGCTGCTGTCATTTGCAGACACTGTTGAGCGTCGCAGCCGACGGGCTCGGAGCTCAGCCTCGGTACTGTGTCTAGGTCTCCTCAACGTCTGACTCGACAGTGTGAGTGTGGCTGGGTGTATATGTTTTACTTTTGGGGCGTTGTTTTCTCCTGTGAGCTCTGCTCACGAAAGGGGGCTTTTGTGCTGCTGGGCGTAGTCAAAAGAGAGAGAGAGAGAGAGAGAGAGAAAGAACACAAAAACTGAATTTTGCTAAACGTCTCTTAAGTGCTTTACCAGCATGGGGGGCGAGGAAATGCCTACAATATGTTTTTCTTTGTTGTACAGCTCAGAAAATATGCTATATATTGTTTATTTTGGGCAAATTTTCAGAATCTGTTTATGAAGCTTAAAGAAAAAGAGAAAAATAAAGAAATATTCGTTACGCTCTGAAGAATTCGTTTATTAAAATGCTATATTCTAAATTAATTACAAATAGTGTTAAACACTAAAAGTAATAAGTGAATACTAAAAGTAAATTTAACATAGTTAGTGGATACTTGGGCAAGCTTTACTGTACATTCTAAGATTTATTTATTTTGGGCAAATTTTTAGAAGCTGTTTTCGAAGTTTAAAGAAAAAGAATAATAAGAAAGAAATATTTGTGACAGTCTGAAGAATTCGTTTATTAAAATGCTCTATTCTAAGGTAATCAAAAATAGGTTTAAACACTAAAAGTAAATTTAACACAATTAGTGCACACTTGGGCAGGCTTTACTGTAGATGGCAGCCAAATTAAGCACATAAATTGAGTTCATTTTAAAGCTCGCCCACTTGTTCAGAGTTTGAGGAAGCAACAAGCTGGTTGATTGCATCGGCACTCCCTTTATGCCCCTTAAAAGCTGGTTGAGGGGGCTACAACGCAAATTAAGCATCATTGACAGTCGCTGATTAATTGAACCTGAATCAGGTTTTTAATTTTCAACCAGGCAACCGCCCAGAGAAATGAAAATCGAAAATGAAAATAAACATATTTTCCGCAACGGCGCATATTAAATGCAACTGTCTGTCGCAGGCGAATTAATTAAAATGCCAAAAGCAGAGTCAACTAACAGCGCATTAACAGAGCGCTGTTAAAACTAACAGAGCAATCGCTTTAATTGCTGTGGCTGTCAAGCTGCTGCCTTAGGCAAAAAATGCCTAGAGAGTGTAGTGGGGAGGGGGGATAGAGGATGAGGGGTGGTTGAGGTAAGCGGCATCATCATTGCTCATGTGTCAACAACATGCAATGCGATATGATTATTATTATCTTACAATACAAAATAACAAAACAGCAGCTACTTTTTGTCTGTCTGTCCCTGTTGTTATCTCACTACTACCAGCTATCTCTATCTCTCTCTCACTCTAGGTTGTTGACACTATGTATTTTCAGGATTTGAGAAACCTCTGCTCTTTATATTCGTTTTGTATATATTTTTTATTTTTTCACTGTCGCTTCTGCTTTGCGTCTTTTGTTCTATGTAAAGCCGGAAAAAGCCAAACCCCGATTTCCTGGTTTACATTTCAATGGGCAATTTTCCTTCCCCTAGTTTCGAATTGGTTTTTCCTTTTGCCTGCCCATTTCTATTTCTACTTTTTTGTTTTTGCGAGTGTTTCTGTTTTGGTTTAGTTTGGGGGCAGTGACTGCTGATGATTTTGATATTTGCAGAGGGTTGTGACAGGTGGCAGTAAAAATATATATATACATATATTGACTCACGTGGCAAGGCCACGCGGATGAGAATTTAGTTGAGATGGGATTCTGGGTAGTAATTAAGATGTAACATAGATAGTATATTGATTGCTGACGTTAAGTCATGTTTTTTTCTTCCGTCTTGAAAAGAAGATATAGTAATATTATATTTGTATACAGCATATAGGATTATATCAGTTTAAAACTTGCTTTGTTTATAAGAAAAGAAAGTAGATGTCGATGGATTATGCGCTTCTTAAAGCTTAAAATATTTCTTATTCAAGAAAACTAAAGTTCTCATCAAATGCATGCATTTCTCAGCTCACGTCGACCTACATAGATTCATTTTCCCACACACAGACAATTTTCCTCTCCAATTCTCAATTTTCGTATGAATATTTATAACATTTTCGCCTGCATTTGATGACCGTATTAATGGCAGACGTTGCCCCGGCTCACAGCTCTCATTATTTATGCCTCATAATAATAATAATAAAATAATAATTTAAACGCAATGAATGCTGCTTGTCAACAGCCAAATACACAAAATCCTGCAGCCTGGGCCGGAGTGCCGCTCATCGTCATCATTATCACTCACAGCATCATTATGATCGTTCGGGCGCAGAGTTTGCACCCCTAAAAATGAAGTTACCTATTCGCCTGGCCTGTTCTCGAGTCGCTCTCCAGCTCTATTGCGGCTCTATTGTTTGTTTGTTTGACAAAAACCGTTGAGTGAATTGCGTAATGTCTGCCATGATTTATGATTCCTGCGCGTCCCTCCCCGAAAACCGAGCTGACCCATCCTCAAAGACGCGTCCTCGAATCATTTTCGCTATTTGTTTGCAGCTTTGCTCGCTGCTGCTGCTGCTGCTGCTGTCAAGTGATACGTTAATAATTGACATCGGGGTCACTCGGGCCCGACTTTGCCTGTGGTTTATTGTGCCCAAATAGACGTAAATGGGAACAATTTCTGCGTACATTCGTATTTTGTTTTTCATATTTTGTGCAACAAATTTTACACTCGGCTGGCTTGGGTTTGAGTGCGGCACGAGCAGTGCTAGATCTCTAAGAAGAGCAGACACTGTCAATAAATTGAACAAGTTGGCAGCGCCATCGTGTGTGTGTCTTAAGTGGAAATCGAATAATCTATTGAATGATATATCTTTGCCATTCCACTTGTTTCAAAGCAAAGCAAAATGATTCTTGACTAAGTAAAGCAAGTTGGCAGCGCCGTTTTAGTTAAGTTAAAGTGGAAACGGGCTTTAATTAAATAAGATTCATATATTTCTATATCTATTATTAGTTTTAACAGCGCATCAAGAAGACATTTTAAATAGATTATAATTGCAACTGTTTTATTCCATTTGTTTCAACCTGTGTAAAACTCATAGAAACACTTTGCAAAACCCTTTGTAAATAGTTTCGTCTTGGCTTAAACAAAGTCGTATAAATTGTTCTCAGCCGGAACCGGCGCACCACGTTGCGTATACACAATGCGATTGCTCATATGAGCCAGACAACTACAACGGCTATTAGTAAAACAATGACAGGCAACAGCCTTGCTGTACACGACCAAACATGGGCCAGTTTGTCTGGTACTCTCTTGGCTATGTCTGCTTATTTCTTTTTTTCCATTTTCTTTTTTTTTTTGTGTTTTTTTCGCAGCGAACAAATTTTGGACAAGTTTGCCAGGCGCAGAGAACGCCTTGAACAGCTTTGGAGGTGCGCTACAAACAGATATCTAAATGTATGTATATATATATATATATCTGCATATACAGATATATGTAAACGCATGCATTATGCATTCAAATTGCATTTGAGCTGGCTGCAAAAGTTTTAGCACCCCCACACCCCTTCCCGAGTTGGATAGGTCGACTGAGTGTCTGGCTGAGTACGACTTGTAGACATGTAAGTGTATCCACAATTATATATATATCCAAACACATATATATATGTATATATGTATATCTTATGTCTGCATCTGTGTCTGGCAACCTTGTGCAGCACAAATGTACGTTAAAAATTTGTACACACAACATTTTGTGACTTGCTCGCAAATTTGTAGACATTATCAAAATTGTTCAAGTTTTAATAAGTTTTAAAGTTTGTGCGTGCACTGCTTATTATAATATGGGCAAGTTCTTAGAGACTTTGCAAGATCTCTTATAATGTTCTGTGTTTTTGGTTAATATATAGCACGATTTTGGCTTTAAAATCAGTACAAAAATGTAATACCAATGCAATAACAAATTTGAAAATTACCAAATTTATTTTTAAAGCATAATAAATGCCCTGTGCTCTCTGCATATTTAATGCAGTTCACTTAAAAATTACATGCTAATCACGATAATTGTTCATCGTATAAACATAGTAAAATCGCTTAGCTATGCGGTTGTTTCCAGCTGGATATGCTAATTGATTAGCTGTGAGGCATGTTTGGCATATGCCAACATTTCGTTGCCTGCCTGCGACGCAAAAGATACAAGACACACACACACACTCGCACACACACCTAAACTGCACTCGAATGACAAACGAAGCGTAGACAATAAGCAAAAGTAACACTAAGCCTATTGTCTGTGGCCCAAAGTGCAGACAAACAAGGCGCGATAGAGACACTAGAGATCCGCAGCTTGGCAAAGAGACAAGACGCTAGGCAGGATTAGCCCAGTTCGAAACCCGAGTTCAAATTCGCAGGTAGTATGCCCGACAGGGGCCAGCTGAAAAACGCTCATGAATGAAGTTTGCAACAATTTCTGTTACACCAACTCCCCACACCCTACCCCGCTCCTGCTCCTTACAAAAGTTGGCGTCGGCGGCGGCTTCCTCGCAACACTCAAAGAGGTGTCGCTTTGTATGGTCCGACGAGGACTTAGAGCAGTTCGATGGCTCTGATATTTTCCTTTTTTTTTTTTTTGCTTTTTAGCGCTCTTTAAGATTTTAATCTGCGCCTCTGTCTCTCTTGTCTTGTGAGCCGCTTGTTTGTTTGTTGCTGTTGTTTTTCAGTTGCAGCCAAGTAGAAAATCTCCTCGTGGAGTGTGAGAAATTAAAATGTCATCGAGATTGTCATCATTGGTTATTTGATGTGACAACTGGTGAAACTGTTGCTGCTTTTTGGGCATTCTCGGCACTATCTCCCAGCGCTGCTCAAGTTTAAATGTTGTCAATTTCAACAAGATTTGAGCCACAGATAAACGTATATCAGTGACATCAGCGATTGAATATTTGTTTTTGGGATGGAATATTTCAAAGTGTGCCAGAAAATCTCAAAGAAATCATTATATCAATTAGGGAATGTCGGAATGAATATTGAGAAAGAGTTTAGGTGATTTGGCAGCGGAGATTAGCAAAGAAATGTTCTGGTACTTAAGAATTTGCCACGAAACGTGTGGAATGAAACATGGGTTGAGAGTTGAATGAACTTCTTGTGTATATGAATGGGCAAAATTATGTTAATACCATTAGCTGTTATTTTGCTGCGAAACGAATGGAATGGAATGTTACTTAATCAATTAAATCTCACCCATGAAATGCGTGTAATAGAATATGAGGCAGATAGTTATAAAATTGTACATGGCTCACTAACTCTTTATATATATATTCTAGCTTCCACTTGTCTTTTAATTGCTGTGAAACAAATGGAATAAAACAGCTTGCTAATAAAACTTTCAATTCCTTGCAACAACACTTCACACATATCATATGACAACTTCTCCTGCGTTGTTACTGCTGCGAAACAAATGGAATGAAACATGTTGCTATTTAAATTGAAATTTTCACACAGCCATCAAAATTGCTTAATGAACACATCAAAACAACAACTAAAATTGCATTTATGTTTATGCCAGGGCAGTAAAAATATCATTTAATGCCGCAGCAAATTGGTCAACGCCCCAGAGAACCTATTGAAAGTATCGCATCTCAACGCCCCAGAAAGTGTTACCTCAATGGCTCTCGGTCGATATACGGTCGAATGCGCAACCCGGTGCCCAAACAAAACAACAAAAAAAAACAGTTTTGAAATTTGAGCTGGCTGAGAAAAACAAAAAAATTGGGCTTCGACCTGGGCCTGAGCCTGGGCCTGGACCTGGGCGCGTATCTGTCAGATACAAGTACTTTTTCGCAGTAGCTGTCGCCGTAGCCGGGCCGACGGCAAAATGCGTCATAGCCAAATGGCTGTGTTGGCGGCTGTAATTTTAGCCAAAAACTATGAGTGGCCCGAGTGTCCGCCCGGCTGTCACAGCATTCACAACATTTGACAGCCACATGTCAGCGGAGATTTGTGTTTTGTGTTTTGTTTTTGCCCAGCGTTTACAGCCCGTTCTATTTAGGCGTATTTGCCTCTAATTGCATTGACAATGTTTTTACAATAAATTGCGTGCCAGTTAGCCAACATCAGCCGCAGCTGCATTTGGGTTAAAACAATCACAATTTATGCTTAAATAAACATTCGGAGGCGTTCGTCTGTTACAAATTTGTCAGCGTATCGCAAAGTAGTCGAAATGCCTGAGAAACTCGGCTGTGCAAACTGCAAAAGTTAAGCAGATTTGACAAGCACTCTTATAGATATAGCTTATTTATGCGTATATACATATATATGTAAACATATATGTAGATGATCACAAAATATGTTCTTTTCAGGTCTTATAATCTTGAGTTGGGTTTATTTTTGTTATACACTTTATTTGCTGGAGAGTTTGATCAATTTTACAACAAATATGTAATTTGTTTGGCCTTTTTAGCTCTCATTTGACTTTTTAGTGAATAGATTTTGATCTGTTATTCATTGGTTCAACATATATTCAATTTCTTAAAAATGAGATGATTTGCTTAGCTTTGCTCTAACTAGCAGTAAACTGGTTTATTTGACTAATAGCTGACATATATCGAAAATCTGAGCCTAGCTATACGAAATAATTCAATTTCTAAAAAATTTCACGATTTGTTCAGGTATTAAATTCTTAAGATAAGTCTAATTAGCCTCAAACTTGCTTCTTTTTTATCAAATTCCCTTTTATATATATCTATCACATTTTCAGCGCTTATACCCCAGTATTTCGTTATTATAACGTATTTTCCTGACATTCAGCTTAATTATTATAACACCTTCAAGAGCATACACTGTTCAGCCTGTTCTTTTTTGTATTATTTGTTGTTTTTTTTTTGGGCTGTTTAACATTTTTGCTCACATATGAATAATGATTTCATTTTTCCCATAAGCTAATTTATACAAGTGGATGTGGGGCATGTGGGGCCCTTGGCGCGATTTAGAGGATTAGTCAAGCTTGCTTTCATAATTCTCGAAAAGCAGCTCGGCCAGGCACTACCTGTGCCCGGTTTCTGTTCGGGTGTGTGTGCGTGTGTGTGTGTGTGTGTTTCTGTGTTTGTGTATCATCTGCATGGCTGGTATAAAAAATATGCAAGATGACAGTTTAATTTTATGGTTTGTCTGCTGCTGATCAGTTCTTTATGCGTTGAAATTTTATTTTTATTTTTTCATTTAGTTTTTTATTTTTGCCTGGCAAACTGCCTGGACTGGACTGGACACCCGACAGTCCCCCTGACCGCTGGACTCTTTGAGCTGAGGGTATGCGACTCTTGCTTAAATTTGTTTTTGTAGCTATTTTTTTTGGGGGGCATCTAAGGAATTTAATTAATTTGAGCGCGAGTTCTATGACAAATGGGCGTGGCTAAGCGGCAGTTATGCCGAAAAGCGCGCTTAGCGTATGCTTAAAAATATTTCAAGTGTGTGCTAATAGTTGCCCCGGACAACAACAACAACAACAACAACAGCAGCAACAATGCAGGGCCAACAACAATGGCTGCCAGCCAAAATAAGCCTCATTTATTAACTAGCACCGCTCGGCACGTCACAATAAGCTGCTTAGCCACTGAACCATCAGAGAGGGTGCCAAACAGAGAGAGGGAGAGCGCTAGAGAGGGAGGGGGTGAGAGACATTATGCAACAACTTAAGAGTCCTGCGCTTTATAACTATTATACAAAATGGCTACTTAGCTAATAGAACCGAGCGAGCAACAACAACAAAAAAGGGTTGTCAAGTAAAATTTTAACCCCTGCCGGTTTTTATGCAGCTCTAAATGAAATTATAATGTCCAATACACACACACACACACACACACACACGTATGATCAAGAAATATGCCTATATATAAAATTGTTTTGACAGTTTCAAAAAGTGCGTGGCATAGTTCGTATAATGCTTAACAACCCCTGCCACACACACACATATATAGAGTAAAGTAAAGTAGCTGCTCGCTAAGCGGAACGGCTGCGCCTCTGATCTATGCGGAGTGTGGGGAGGGGGCAGTTGTGCTGCAAAGGGTGGTGCTAATTATAATGCATGATGCATTTGCTAGATTAATGAATACATATATATGCACACATATTCATGGCTGACATGAGGGTAATTGGAAAAGGTTTATGGAGCATTAGCCGAAAAATGGCAGGTATATTGTGCCAGGATGTTACAAAATGGTTGAGTGGAGAGTATCCTCAGTTAACCGGAAAAAGCTAAAATGTCACTTGAAAATTATAAATAAATAAAAAATATATAAAATAAATAAACGTGTATAAAAAGTATATAATTATAAAAGAGAGAGAACTGAAAAGCTTCGATATCAATAAATATGAACTGAAATTGAGGCTGGCTCTAAAAAGCTGTTCATAGAAATACTTCATAATAATACTATTAAAGTAGAGTAGATTACAGTAGCAGTAGAGAATGAAAAGATTCCATTAAATGAGATATAGCATATTCTAAAAAAATATATAGTTAAAAAAGAAAATTAATAGAAAATTAAAAATAATAGTTGAATTTAAAAAAATTGTAGCATATTTTAAGTATTGAAAAAACTAAAAAATCTCAATAATATATATTGGCTGTGAAGTTAAATATATATATTTAAATGTATCTTATACCATATTTACATATACACAAATAACTCAAAATATATTATATTATCACACCACAATATAAAGATTGCCATTAAACGGAAAGTTCTCAAGCGTTGTATATCATCACATTTTAATAAAAGTTATAAATCTTGCACATTTTCGACCGCAGTCAACTTTTAGTTTTCAACTAGTGCCCAGTTCTCATTTTCGAGAATTTGCCGTCTGCCGGCCCCAACTAAACCAAAGATCCAGAGTCAACTGTCAAATACTTGAACCACAAATAAAATTTATATACTTTTCACATTTTTTATTTTATTTTTTTTTTTGGTCGGGCAGTCATAAATCTGCAGCTTCGAAGGCGTTGTCATAAAAATAACATTTGAATAATTCAGTGAGTGGCTGCCCCAGCCCCACCGTACCACCCATATCTCCCAAAGCATCTCACCTCCCGCTCAACCCCCTGTTGATAATCGAGTGTCATGTTAAAAATTGGTCACATTTGGCACTTTTAATTGAGCGAAACGAATGCAGGGATAAACCGGGTCAAAAACGAGCCAAATGACGAATTCCAAAGGCACTTTCCGGCTAAAAATGTATTTGTCATTAGCCAAGAACGTTCCGGTGGAAATTCAAACAGAGAGCAAGAGAGAGAGAGAGAGAGCGAGAGCGCGATAGAGACCTAGAGCAGCCAAGCGTGAGCGTAACTAATTGATTTTCAAAATTTTAGAGAGAGCCTCGTGGAAGTCAGCACGAGACGCGTCCGAGATCCTGCGGAGCTGGAACTCTGTTGTCTGTGTTCTGGACAGGCGTGCGTTGTGCTCGGCAGGTAGTGTGTAGGTAATCAGTTCCCTGGGGCACAGCGCAGGTTTTTTTTCCTTTGCCTTGGCATTGTTCTCGCTCTGGCAGCGAAAACCGATTCTGAGAACTTAAACAGCAAACAGTCAACATTTTATGCGCAAATATAAAAAGTTATTTTCGACTGTCTGTCAGTCCGTCCGTCTTTGTGTCCGTTTGTCGCACTGTTTGCCTTGTTTGTTTGAAAATCGTTGAACCCGGCAATAAAGTCATCAATCATTGACATTTGCAGCGTTTGATATCTTGTCTCGTATTTGAAAAATTATGTGCCTGGCGCCGAGATGCAAAAAACACAAGACGCGTTAACAGCGCGCTGTTAGCTAACAGAGTGGCACGCTTTTACACGGCTGTAAGCTTAAAATACAGTGAAACCTCGCTTAGGTGGGAGGGAGATATCAAAAAAATAGAAAAAAAACATAAAAATAAATAATAAAAACCTTTCATTAAAGAAATAGTTTCGCCTTGTTAAAAAAATTGGCCAACCAAAGCAGATGTTCATCGAAGCAAGCTGTGCACTCGCAGAGAGCTTTCACTGTAGCGGAGGTAACAAGGCGAAGTCGCATAAAAATGTTGTTGTTTTGTCAGCTACTATACGAGTTCATAAAAGACTCATTAAAAAAGCACTTGAGCTCAATTAAAACGAGTGGCGGAATCAGGAAGCAGCAGCTAATCAACGTTTACAAGGGTCCACAGCCACAGCAAGGACATTGGTAAATGCACAACAACAAGGAGCACAGCGAGCTGCTGCACTTGGCCAGGCGCACAGGGAGGGGAGTGGGGAGTGGGGTGCAGGCAACATAAACATAATGAGCTTGGCTAGCAGCATCAACAGCAAAACTAACCACAAAGTTGTTGGCCATTTTGGGGCAACTGCCTGCGTTGTAGGTGTTAATGAATAAAGTTGTTGTTTGTGGTGTAGCAGCCGCAGGAGTGCAACAAAAAAATAAAAATAAAACACTCGGCCAGAGCAAGCGAGCGTGTGAGCGAGCTAGAGAGAGGTGCAGAGGGAGCCATGTAAAACCGCACACAATGATAAACGCCATTCATGTAGCTCCAAGTCTACAGAGTCTACACAAACACAGAAACACTCACACACAGACAAAAGCTGTTGGGCAAGGTGTCAACTGGCGGGCAGAGCAATAACAAAGCAGACAAACGTTGATTGTTCTGCCTTCACTCTTGCTCTCTCTCTCCACGCTTTCTTGCTGCTGCTGCTGTTGTTGTTTCTGCTGAGAGTGCACAGAGTGCAGACGGCGGGCAAATGACAAGTGCAAAGTGGACAGAGCTGAGCCGCAGCAGGTGAAGAGTGCAAAAGATGTGAAGATGAAATGCGAGCGCTGCTAGTGATGTGCAAAAGTTTAAAATCCGATAGACAGAGCTGTCACAGATCCTTGATGGTGAGGTGAGTGATGTGTGTGAAGAGTGCAGCAGATGTATGAAATATGAACATTGTTAGCGATGCGCAAAAGTTTCAATTAGATAGGTAGAAAAGCAAGTTTGAGGAGTGCACCACATGCTAATTGTTTCTCAAAAGGCAATAACTAGCAAATGCATGCAGAGAAAACATCATTAATATTTCAGCTCAGGTATGCTAAAAAAAAGGCACAAATTTAAAATGCCATATTTCTCTAAGTGTATGTCAACTAGCTTTCTACAGTGCTGCCAACCTGTTTGGCAGCAGAAGCTACGCATGACATGCAAAAAAAACATAAATACATAGTAGTTATTTTAGCGTATAAAAACCGTTAACTTATGACGATAGAAAACTAATAAACTTGGCGCTCAAACACAATTTATCATGACTGCACACAGACATAAACATGCACTGACCTATGAACTAAGCTGTAGCTAAAAGATAATAAACAAATATTTATAAAAAGAAAAACATAAACAAACATTTTTTAATTCAATTTATGCCGCAGAAGCTGCCGAAAAAAAGCAAATACTTTTTAAAGCTTACGCCGGCTTGGACCGGGAGGAACAGGGTGCGAACGCAAAAATTAAAGCAAACAAAACTGCGTAAAATATGCCAAGCAATATAAACGCCATTTTGTGGCTGGACTTTGCGTGCGTGTTGTTGTTGTTGTTATTGCCTTTGCCTGTCTAGCTGCCAGCCTGCCTACCCTAGGCCGTAATCTCTTTCTAGTGTGTTTGTGTGTGTGTGTGTGTGTGTGTGTGTGTGTGTTTTGTTTGTTTGTATGCACAGCGCGCTTTTAATAAACGAAGGCTGTGTTAAGGCCAAACAAGGATAATATGACGCCCACTCTCACGTGCGCTCTCTCGCTCGTTCGCAGCTTCGTGTTCTCTTATTGCTGCTGTTGTTTGTTGTTGGCTTTGGCTTTCATTTTGGCGCACGCTTTGTTGCTGCTGCTGCAGCTGTTGTTTTTGCATTTTCATTATTAAGCCGTTGTTTTCGTTTTTGTTGTTGCTGGCTTTTGTGTTTGGTTTATTAAAACGAGTGGCGCAATTTTAAAGCAATTACATTTGGGTTTGCCACTCAGCTAACTCGGCTGCGCCTGGGCTGGTTGTGTTCTTCGCTGAGAGCAAACAATGCAATAAGTGTTTTTAATAGCGTGTTTAATTGTTTTTAGTGCTTGCCAAAGTCACTAAAACTTGCTGTTTATAATGAACCAAACACGCTGTCCGCATTTCTGTGCATGTTTTCCATAAAAATCTACCCGCTAGCCCCAAAAGCGGTTCATTAATATGGCTTAACGCCGCATAGCTTGGGCGTATTATTCAAAAAATATTAAAACAAAAAACAATAACAATAAATAAGAGTTGAGAAAAAAATCTGAAAAAAACACAGAATAAAAATATAATAAATGTTTATCTGAAGTGTTGACGTTGAGACAAAAAATAAACAGCTAAAAAGTGGAGACAAAAATGCAAAAAATATTGAGAAGATTAATTTTGTGTGACCCATTCAAAATTGGCGTCATATACTGAAAAAAAGGTGCTATAAAATTAAATAAAAATTGCAAGCAGTTTTTTCAATTAATAATTTTAGATTTGAATGGAATTTTGCTTGAACTATGCCACAATGTGCCGTAAACTTGGCTATAACCCGCTTTTAAGCTTGAGCTAACAAACTATGGCGAGCCAATAAAACTGAAGTATTCAAACAAGCTCCATTTCCAGACTTCATTCGACAAAAAAAAAACAATAAAACATCAAAATCGTAACCCCTACACACAAATGCAAATGAATATTCAAAATTTAATGAGCTTGAAATTTACACACAATTGAAATACAAATCATTTCAGTTTTTTCGATTTATTGCGCCTGTTTTTTCTTTATTCTTATTTTTTTTGTATTTGTTGTTGTTTAAATCGAACAGACAAATTTCTTTTGCACACTCATTGAAAGGTAATTAAAATGTTTGATTCGATTTTGAGGCCAAAGACGCCATATTGTTGCCCAGTGAATGACGCACAACCAATTGGGTGTATATGTACCATAATGATCTTTTCTAGGCTCTGTTTTTTTTATTTTTGACTAATTTCTAAGATGATGCAGCACAAAATATTATTGAGTACATGATTGGCTGAAGGCGCCGATTAGAGTTTTATTTTTGGGGTTTTTTGAAGTGGCCGACGGAACGACACACAACTTCATTAGAGCCGGGAATTGGTGGGAGAGGCCTTTAACCCGAGAGCGGACTCCGGCACTTGACTTGAGAACAGGCTATATCTCTCTCTCGCTCTCTCTCTCCCTTGCCATTTGACCTGACATATAAATCAAAATTCAATCAGCAGCGTTTTTGGGTTTAGCTGTTTGTTTTTATTACATTGACACACACACATGCTCAAGTGTGTGTGTGTATTGACACGTGTCACAACTTCCGTTTGTAATCGCACGGAAATACTTCTAGCCACTTCGTGCCCTGCACTCCAATTGAAACTGGGGTAAAATCACAAAAATCAGCGCAATTCTCATTCAGAGCGGGCGAATTATTGGGTGTGTGTAAATATTTTGGGCAGACGCCATGCTACATTTAACTTTTGATTTAGTTTATGCAAAAGCGTTGATCTGTGCCCAAGTTATTTACGAGCAGCCACAAAAGCCGTCGAGCTGCCGAAATGATATGTGGGCTGTCCTCAAGGGAGATGTGCGAGTGTTGATAAGCGGGTGTGCGAGTGTGTCTGTGTTGAAGAGGTGTAGAGATAGCAATAAGGAGAAGACAAGATTTACACAAGAAGAACTATACAAGAACTAAATATCATAGTATTTAATCTTAAAGTGGAGCTGAATATTAAATGGATGTAGCTTAAGAATTCACGAGATGTGGGAAAAGCGAGTGTTCAAAAAAAATGCAGAGATGGTTAATGATAAGACTGCTTAAACAAGAGCTTTAGAAATAATGAAAAAACATTATGCTAAACAAATGACAGGAGAATTTTGGGCATTCACATTTGCAAGTTTGTTTTATCACCAAAATCTGAGGTACTTAAGCAGAGACAATCGTTTTAATTGCAGTTTCATTGTGTACAGTGTTCACTCGCAAATGAGTGCGCTTTAGTTGGAGGAGTGTTTCTAACAGGTGAATACCTTTGATTTCTCTGATAAAGGCACCTGTATTTACCTATAAAAAAAATTACAAATATTATTACTAAGAATTGTATCGAATATAAATACAATTTATAAATTTTCTTCAGCTAAGATAATCACACACTACCCTCAGATTCGAGCCCGGAACTTTATTGTTCAAATATATGAATAATTGACTTGGTGAACTTATGTATGGAACATATCCGATTATATACTGCATTATAAAACTAATTTCGTAAATTTTTTGTTTAATTCAAAAGTGTCTGAAGCGATAATAAAAGATTTTAAAAAATTTCGAAATAAGGAAGTATGTAAAAATAGATTTTAATAAAAAAAACGATTTCTTCAAACAAAGATTGAACCAGGAATGTCTTTAGTGCATACTATATCCCTTACCAAGTCTATATTTAAAAAAACCTTAAATTAAAAATAATATCACAATAATTTACCTTGTCTACTTCTTCACAAATATTTCTAATGCTACTGCTTTAAAATCAAAAAAAATATTATGTTTTTTCACTATTAAATTTTATATGGAATGTATTCTTTTAGCTGCATTCCTGATTCTCTTGTAAACTTGTTTAAAACCGTTAAGATAATCCCATCGGTATTCAGAAGTCAACAAATAGAACACAGACCACTCGCCTGGAACCCCTGGCTAAACCGTTGAAAGTCGGAGTCAAGCCCTCGGCGACTTAGAAAGCAAACAAATATTGTGAGGGACAAAGAACTTTGAGGATTTGCACGAAAGGCTTAGTCCTGCGTACAGGTGATCATCGTAAAGGACTTAGCCAGGTAACAGAGGGCGTGGGCGTGGGCGTGGCCGTGGCCGTGCACCGACGCATTGTCTGGGATTTGCCCGGGTAAGGGTTAAACCAGGCAGCACGACAGGGATGTGGTCAAATGTGGTTAACTGGGCTCGGACTTACCCGTGTGGGTGCGCTTGTGTATCTTGAGGTTCTCGCTGCGGGCGAACACCTTGCCGCAGCCGGGGTGTGGGCAGGCGAAGGGCTTTTCGCCGGTGTGGACGCGAATGTGGTTGACCAACTTGTACTTGGCCTTGAAGGGGCGGCCGTTGCGCGAGCAGCCCACCCAGAAGCAGGCGTGCGTGGTGCACTCCGGCCCGCCCACGTGCTCCACGGTCAGGTGCGTAACGATCTCGTGCATCGAGTGGAAGATCTTGTTGCACGTCTTGCGGCTGCCCGCCGCCTGCTGCTGCTGCTGCATCATCCCCGGCTGGTCGGGATCTATCCAGAGGCACTGCATCTCCTGCTTCACGCTGGACGCCGCCGATGTCGGCTGGTGTCGCATATAGCGCAGAAAGGCGCCGGCGCCCGCCGGATGCATGGCGGACATCGCATGGTGCGGATGGTGGGCGTGGGCGTGCGCCGCCGCGGCATGATGGTGAGCCGCATGCACCGCCGACGGGAAGTTGCCGTGGTGGTGGTGCTGTGCATACGGATGCGTGGCATAGTCCGCCATGCGCATCTGGTGCTGATGGTGGTGATGGTGGGCGCTGTGGAACGCCGGGTGCTGGCCAAAGCCGCTGCTCAGCTCCGCGGCGGCCGCCTGCGCCGGGAAGCTGGAGAACAGCATCGAATCCGCCGCGCTGGCCGCACTGGGCGCCGTAGCCGCCGCCGCCGCGGCCGCTGCCCCGGCATAGTCCGTGGCGTCGCCGCGCCGTCCTAGCAGAAAGTCGCGCGAGGCGTAACTATTGAAATGGCCGTAGCCGGAATTCTGGTAGGCAGCCGCCGCGGCAAGGGATGTGGAGTCGGCGCTGCCCTCCAGTTGTTGTTGCTGCTGCTGTTGCTGCTGCTGCTGTTGTTGCTGCTGCTGCTGTTGCTGCTGCTGTTGCTGTTGCTGCTGCTGTTGCTGCTGTTGCTGCTGCTGCTGCATATCGAGCTGCTGGTTGTTGTTGTTGTTGTTGCTGTTGCTGGCGGTCGTATTGGGCGACATGCGTAGCCCATAGCTGGCCAAATGATGCTGCGCGGGCTCAATAAATGCGTTCATCATCATTTTGACACCGACAAGTTTGCAATTGGCTCAAGTTTGGCTTATTCAATTGTTGACAAACACACAAAACGTAGCTCAAGCTCCCATCACAAAAACACCAAGTAACATCGCACACAAAGCCAACTATCTATATTTATATTTAATTATGTATGTGTATATTTTCACTTTAGCTTTCGTATTTATTTGTGGCACAACGCGCGCGCGCTTTCCGCTTCTATTTTGCTGTTTCAGACACGCGCGATTACCGGTTAGCGTCTAAACGTCACAAGATTCGCAGCAGGACTGAATTGTAACGCAGTGCTCAGAGTTCCATCGCGAACTGATTTTCCACTCTGTTCGCGCGCACATTGGGCAGTGCCCAACGCACACAAAAACATACAAAAACCAGTCGCACACACACACACACACAGGCAAACACGGGAGCAACCACCAATCGTAGGCGTGTCCAAATATACCACACAGCGCTGAACAGAACAGAACGGCGCGCTCAGCCAGACTGGCGAGTGAGCGCGAGCGAGCGCGCAATAACATTGTGTGGTGGGTTTGGCGTGCTTAACATGAATGCAGGTGAGGCGGCTGTTATGCCCATCCGTTTGGCTGGGACACGTGACCTGCACCTTATATAATATTTAATAAATTTTAGCGACAAATAATAAATTACTTAAATATTTATTTATTATTGTTATTATTTTTATTTATCTATAATTATAAATAAATATTTCATAATGTAGCCGATTTTGACCAAAATCTGCTTGCTATATATAAAGACACGTGATCCTCGCTGTTAAGCTCGGAGAGACTGCTGTTAGTTAACAGCAAGGCTTCGGCAAGTACTCTCTCTCTCCCTTTCTCACTCCCTCAAATGAGAGCTGTTGCTGTGGTGTGTTTCAACCTGGTGAGTTTCCAGTACAAACGCAAGTGCGAGCGGAACAAACATACAAAATGGCTGCGCCTCTCGCTCAAGCCCATGCGTTAGAGTGGCACCAACAGCTGTGCTTCATGCGCCGCACTCCAATTGGAATTATTTGGCATATAGCCATTGCACTCGTGCGCACGGCGAGTTCAACCGGTTTTGCGATGCATTAACACCCACTGAAGGTGTGGGTGGACCGGCGGGTGAGTGGCGCTTGGGGCGTGGCGTGACATGCGCCCAATGCAGGTCGCTTGCCATTGGCCACGCAGCGGGTAGCGAATCAGGAGCTCAACTGTATGCAACTTGCAAGTGAAACTATGCGAAATGCATTAATTGCACGCTTATTTATCGCACACTGATTGCCTTACGCCTGGGCAGCCATTTTGTTTTTCTCGCAGCTTTTAGCTGTCTTATGTTCAGCATCTCTGGCGCCATGTCAGTATCGGCCGAAATTGCGTTAACGCTGTTTATTTTATTGATTTTAATGATTTTAGCCACATTTCTATTTGGGGGCTTTTTGTTTATTTAATTGGAAATGAAAAACGTTTTTCGCCGTTGCGTAATGAAGACATAAATTTTCATTAGACGCCGCAACGGACGATTTGTTGTTTCTTAATTTATGGAATTTTAAATAAGCTTAATCTGCGATCATGATCGCGCACAATTTCATTTGGTGCCAATTGATGGGGCACAGTTCTGAAATGCCTTTTTCGCTCTGCCAAGTGGTTCATCTAATTGGCTTGTCGATAATGATGCCCATTGTTAGCGCTTATTTAAGTGATTTTTTTCAGTTTGCTATTTTCTAACAAATTTGTTGAAGAGTTGTGCAATATTTGTGTGTTTTAGCTAGTTGAAAATATCTCAAATAATTTTCATTTATTTTTATAAATTTCTTCAATTATTTTGGTCTTGTTTGTGTTGCGTCTGCCTGTATTGCGGCAATTAAAAGTCGCGCAAATTGTGACATTAAATGTCAATGGGCAATGGCCATCAAAGTGGCCAAACGATGCGGCTATTAAAATGTCAAAACAAACAGCGCCGAATGGCAGCCGTTGCCCGTTTTGGGTCTGGGCGAGTCCATAAAAAACAAAATCGCACTAGTCCAACAACTTAGGGGTCCGACCCGCGGCGCATCAAGCGGCAGTTGTCATTTGAAATGAAGCCATTGCTCCACATAGCAGTGCAAAGGATGAGGAAGGGGGTGGGGGATGGGGGCAAGTGCTTCAGCTTTCGCCACACGAGCCGACTTGTTGGCTGATGGGGCCAAGTGGATTTCTAGCACATGGCGAACGGGGCGCATAAATAATGCAGTCGTGGCAGCCACTTGAAAATTGAAAACTGCAATAAACTTGCAATAGAATCTTTTCCTTGCCCATTTCTGTTGATTGTGGCAACAAAACAAAGACCAACAAGAATATCGCCTCGCAGCAAATTAGAAATGTGAAAAATGTAAATAAACATACATATATAGGGAAAAAGATGGCTCAGCAGGGCCACTCGCATAGAAATGGTAACAAATGGAGAATACAGAAAAGTTCGCGCGACCAACTTCAGGTTGTGAGAAGCACGGAGAGAGGTCGCATGAGCGCCCTCTGGCGCACAAGTCACGCAACTGACAGCACAGCGCTCTGGCCACAAAACGCAAACACTGGGCGTGTCTCTGACCCAACGGACCTGGACACGAGTCAAGTCAAGTCAAGCTAACCAACCCAACGACCCGGGGACGCCTTTTGGCACATGCCGCGATCACCAACAGTGCACGGGTTTGCGCCTGGGGTTTCAGCTCAAGTGTCGCTCACTCTCCGGGCACACCATACACCTAGTGTGTGCGTGCGTGTGTGTGTGCGACTATTGAGTGAGTGCTGTCAGCGGTGTGTGCCACGTAGTCGTCTCTGCAAGCGTGGGAGTATTTCCGACCACAGGTTTCGACCTCCAATTGCTGCCCAAGCAAAGGAAAGTGCTAGGAAAAAGTAGCTTACTGAAAAATTAAAAGAAGATGAATTTGAAGCAAAAAAATAAAAGAAACGGGAATACAGCTTTTTATAGCATTCAAATAAAGATATAAGCTTGGTTGGGGTAACTTTTATACAAAGCTTATTTTTTACCGATTGTTCCCATTGGAGCTATATGTTATAGTAGTCCGATATTGATAATATTTTGCAGAACTTAAAGAAAAATAGTTTGTCTTATCTTAATAATCAATAAAGTTATTCACACAAAAAGTAAATTTTCCACCGATTGTTCCTATTGGAGCTATGTGATTTAGTGTTGATAACATTTGCAGATATTGAAGAAATATAGTGAGATTCTTAATTGCCAAATTTGGTCTAAATAACCTAAAAAACAAAAATAATTTTGATACAACATATTTTTCAAAAGATTTTTCCCATGCTGCTATATGTTATAATGGTCTTATCCAGCCAACTTTCACATATGTGCCGACTCCAACAAAAAGATTTCAAGAAACAGACCCACAGACAGGCAAAGACATTTCCTTGACACATTTCACGACAAACTTATAATACCCTCCGCAAGGACATACAAATATGACCTGAAGTCAACGCCCAGAGTCCAATTGACACTCCATTCAGCACACAAATGCGACCTCACGCCCACCCATAAAAATTTGTTTGCCAACAGGTAAGTCAAAAAAGTTGCCAATTTTTGGCAACAATTGCGAAAGCCGCAGAAAAGATGAATACAAAAATGGAAAAATCGCAACGAATGAAATCGGCCACTAAGCTGGGCCGTAAATATAAATGGGCGTGATAATGCGCAAACCGAGGAGCAAGGCTCATTGCGTTGTCGTGGAAATTGGCCCGATGAGCAAATACCGCTTATAAAGTCAATTTTTTTATGGCCATCAGCGTAGGCAACCGGAACCAGCGGGCCAAGCTGGGGAACAGGAAAACCATTTGGGAAAATTATGCGCATCATAAAAATTTTGCAGCGTTTTTCCTGGCAAATGGCAGCGAAAATTTGTTTTTGTTTTCTGCGTTCGTTTTTCGGGTGAATCATAAAAAGTGTGTGTGCGACAGGATACTAGAGGTGGCAGAGGAGGAGAATTGACAAGGTCGTGTCAACCATAAATATTTACATGCCTCATAAAAATCAAGGTGAGAGCACGGTGCAGTGCACATCCTTTTTCCGCAATGCATTTTCCATTGAATACCCACACGACCGGACCTTGAACAGTTTATTATGAACACACACACGCACACACAGGTTATACACTCAGAAAAAGATGGTGTTCTAAACTCTAGTTGGACTGGAATAAAATTCAAAGCGTTTTTCTAATCAAATTTCAAGAATTTTTCGGTTTGTAATAACAATAATCAATATAAAAATTTAATCTTTGTTACAACAAAAAAATAATATTGAAGTAAAAATGTATTATTTGCTTACTTAATTTAAGTACTATATTAAGGTCTAGTTTTGGGCTTTAAAAAAGTGCTTAATGTAAGAACTTAACGCTTCAAAACACTTCCATAATATTTGTTTTGGTTTCATTTTCTCTCAGTGTAAAACTAGGAGCAGCATCAAAGTCAAGACGTTGGCCAAGTCAGTCAACTTGGCTCAGTGCGTTGCGGCTGATTTATGACCTGCTAGCTGGCCCGCAAATACTTCGCAAGTTTTTCATTTGAATTGCATCTAAGACTGTAACGGGGATTGTATCTGTATCTGTATCTCTAGCTCTTGCTGTAGCTGTATCTTTAGCTGTGACTATGGCACTTTTTTTCTACTTTCGGCCAGCTTGTAAATTATGCCTGCAGCATTGACGTTCTGGTTCAAGTCAAGTTGTTTCTGTGGGCGTTCTTGGCCCAAAACATCTACCTGATTTGGTCAGTTATCTCTCGCTCTCTCTCTCTCTCTCTCTCTCTCTTTCTCTTTCGCTCTCCCTCTCTCTCGCCTTCGCTTCGGGGCGTTGCAACTGCCCATCTTAACTGGCCTTTAACTCTTTGTTGAGCCAATTATGTTGACCACTTCGGTTTAAATACTTGCCCTGAGCTGACGGACTTAACTGTTATTTGCATATGCCTCGCTGACTTTTTACAATCGGATTGGGTTAAGGCCATGATTTTTATGGTAAATATCCAGGAAATGCGCTTCAGCAGCAAGCAGAAAAAAATAGATGCATTTTTGGCTTTGTATCGAACTGCAGCAGGCTGTAAAGTTGGGCAATAAACCCAGATGAAAGTATGCAAGAGTTACAAAAAAGGAAATATTCTATGCAAAAACTTGGACAAAAGCCGGGGTATTCACGGTTTGGGTTTTTAAACCCTTTTTAAAAGAATAACTATTCCAAGGAAACAAAATTTGTCACATTATATTAAGAATTTGAATAATGATAATACTAATAAATTTAATAATAACATTAAACAATACATAGCTGTGCGTTTTTTAAAAAGGCTGCAAAAGGTTGTTTAAACAAACCGATTCGCACTTGGAATTTTTAATATAATTTTTTAAATTTATTTTTGTTAATATAGTGAAAACATTTTTTTGTTGCTTTTTAGATACTTTTCTTTTAATTTTTGACATTTTATAACATATATATTATTGCTTTAGAGCTCTTTCTAGTGAAATATGACCTGAATCAAGTATTTTTTGCTTTCTTCTTATTTTTAAAAATTTTTAGCATTTATTTTTATACAAATATTTTGTTTTTAGAGCTTTCCAGCTTAGCATTTCTTCGGATTCAAACCCGGAATTCTCAAATATATTTCTCTATATGCCGTTTTTCTTTTATTTTTTAGATTCTTATAATTTTTTACATATTAGAAAATACTTGTAGAGCTCTGTAGCCGAATATGCCTTTGCCTTTTGTGAGTTGCGATAAGAATAGCCTCTATAGAGCTTTCTTTTCATATGGCAAAAATTAAAAAAAAATTTAATTTATGTGGCAAGGTCGTGATTGCAGAAACATTTTCAGTGGGCGCTGCTTAATTAATCGTTAATTATGGTCATGCAACAAGCACCCACACCCCAGCACACCCACCGGCAGTACAAGAGTGTAGCCCCCGCAGCCACCCCGCGCCCGCTGAGTCTAGTACATGCACACAGAAGCGTTAATTAAATTTCTGCATGGCTACGAGTTTGGGTCTTTGGGTTCGGCTGCGGGTTGGCAACTTGTTTGGGGCGCCAAATGCAGCGAACGGGGCAGTAAATAAATACTCATTTAATTTATGGTTTTAATTTTTATGGCTACAACTTTGGGGCCATCACCATCATCAGCAGCAGCAGCGGCAGCCAGAGGCGGAGAAGGAGGCAGGGACAGGGGCTGGCGCTGGCGCTGAGGTAGAGCCAGAAAGTCCGACAATTTAGTAGTTTGGCGAAGCGTGGATGGAAATTTAATAACTTTGTTTATGCGCACACTAAATCATAACTAATGAGCGCGACTCTGGGCTGGGTTCAAATGGCTCGAAAGGAATTGCAGCTGGCTCCAAAACTAACCTCAATGACAACCAAAACTATTTGATTTACTTCCCGGGCAAAGACCAGAGACAAAGACTTGAGCGGAACCTGAGCCAAACAATGCACAAGCCACTAATTTGAGTTGAACACCTACAAGGACATGGAAATGGAAATGGAATCAGGAATGGACATGAAGACGGCAACTCAGATAGCTCTCGGGCTGAGAGCCCAAAGAGGACCACCAACTGTTTGGTCCGTAGGCAAATTGCAGTCGCGCCGCGGGTGCACGACAACCGGGAAGCAACTGAAAAGCCAGACCAGATCCTAAGCAACAATCCAGGATAACCAAACAATGCCCAGATGCTGTACAAATTGTGCCGCTCATTTCAATTTACAGATAACTTTGACATTTGCCAAACACACACACAATCACAAAGTGATTTTGTTTGGGGGTCAAGTCAAACGGTCGAATGGTCCTTGTTGACAGCAGAACGGTGTCAAGGATAACAGCCAATTTGTGAAATTATTATAGACTAACAGATGTGCTATAAACATAAAAAAACATGAAAAATTACCCATAATTACTGAAAATATTAATGTTCATTACATTTTAGTTACAAAATAATTATTATAAGCTATAAAACTTAATAATAATTACTTAATATAAATATTATATATTATATAATAAACCAAATAGTTTTTTTTGAATTAAAATTTAATTACATAAGTAAATAATTATACAAGATAACACTTACTTTAATTAGTAATTAATTATAGCTTAGAATATGCAATTTTTAAATAAATGATATTTCCTATACTATGCTATAATTATATAAGTAATTATATATAATTAATTGTAATTACTTCAGCAATTAAAGCTTAAAATGTTATTATTATTTATTGACTATTTACTGCTTCTCTTCAATCATTTTTAGCCCCCACATGCCCAATTTCGAACTGTAAACTAAAAACAGGATATAAATGTGAATAGTCTGGCAATTGACAGCCAATCGATTAACCCCAGTTTTTTTTTTTATTTGGTGAGGCTCTCGAATTTTTTATTTCCGGCGGAAAGGTTGCAGTTAAGCTTTCAAGTTCTATCTGATTACATATCAGATACCATATCATATCACATTATATCATATCAGTAAAAAATCTAAATAGTTGTCTGTGTCGGCAGCGCAGACAAAGTTATCTGCAGAGGGGCATCTGGGAAACAGAAAACTATGCCATAAAATTATGCTGGAAAAATGCCCACGAAAACAAAAATGTCAAGCTAGAAAATGCCTCGAAAAAAAACAAATGAGAAATTTACATATTAAAGAATAGACGGAGTCTATGATAAATGTTATGCTCGATTAATAATTGTTAACTAAGCCAGTCGATAAAGATCCAGGTAAAATGCATACAGAATTTATCATAATGGCTCGAGCACGGCACGGAGTTGGCGTCAGACTCAACGAGCCGGGCTAATAAAATTGTTAGACAGCTAAACGATATAACGATACGATGATATTCTTGCCTCGGGACATAATTTGTAATCAATAAAACGAAATTAAATTCATCGACTGTGCGAGCTGCAGATGCGCGCTTTGAGATAGCGGGCCCGGCAACAACCATAGAAGGAACCGCAAGAAACCCAAGAACCCTATACGAGAACAACAGACGAGAAACAAAAACAGGCCAATCAAAAATCCCGAGCCCAACCACAAACGGCGGCAAGTGTAAACACGTGAAATTGTTGACAACAAGACCTCGAGGTTCGAGCCAGGGCGAAAGGTGCGCGACTCGAACCTCGGGGGAGTTTATCCTGCGGCACACACAGTGGGCGGTTTTGAACGGACAGGCAGGCACGCAGAAGGCTCGAAGGCTCAGAAGCAGGCACTGCCTTGCAAATCTCAGCTAATTAAGTTTTAACGGCACTTGCTAAATATGCGACCTGTTTTTCGGTCTGCAACATCATCTCTCTCACTCGCTCCTTATCTGTCTCTCCTCTTTCCTCCAGCCACAGGCCCATTCTGTGCATTGTTTTCGTTGGGCGTGTGCGAAAAATTGGGAAAACTGTTTGCTTGTTTGATTTTAAAATGGGATTAAATTGATTTCCCGCTACTCGACTCTACTCAACTCCACGCCAGGTAGTTGCACTTGTAGATACTCTGCCCGTTGCGATGAGCTCAGCAGTTTCTATTTTGGCAGCTGCCATTGAATGATGGGCATTTAAAAGGCCTGGTCTGCCTGACAGAGCCTGCACAAATTAAAATGTTTTCTCTAATGATTTTAGACTTTTGAGCAAAAACTGTTGGACAGCACTTAAGATGTTATAGCCTTTAAGTTTTGGTTAAAAGTAACGCTGCAAAACCCAAACAAAAAGTGTCTGTGGCTCGATTATCGGTTCGAACCTCGGTCTTGGCTTTAGGTTTTGTTTATAAACCTGCTTTTCTACTAAGACAGATTGTGGTGCAAACCTGGCACGTTCCAATTAAAAGTAAAAATGAATTAAAATCATTTTCCTGGAATTTTATGTAAAATAAAAAAGTGGAATTTCTAACAGAAATTCCTATTAATATTATCTGCAACAAAATTTTTAAAGCAAACATTTACTGAAATAAAATCAAAGCTTTTTTTGGTGAGAGAAATATGGTTCGGATAGGCTTTAGGCTAATTATTTTGAAAAATTTTACTACTCGGTTCAAATATCTCCGGCTCAAACTAGTTTATTTTTAATGTTTAAGGCTCAATTCATAAGATAACAAAATTAGAACCCCGGTTTTAAACTGATGCAGCTCGAACTGCTTTGCAGCCTTGATTAAAAAAAATTTCTGAAATGTATATTTAATTGTTTTCGTAAAATCAACGAAAAATTGTCTGTTCAATTGATATATTTTCTGTCAGTCACACCTTTCGTCAGTTTTTGAGTAACAGTCGCCTTGCAGGCTCCAAAAATTGAGAACTGTAGCCAGAGTTGCCAGAGGCATGCGAGCAAAGCACTTGAGCGAAAAGTGTTGAAAGTCAAAAGGCCAAAACGGCTTGCCGGCCACTTAGGCACCAAGAAAGGAGTCGAGTCCTGTAGAAAAGCCTAACGACTTCCACTTGAACACTTTTCAATGAAAATCGTGACGTGAAGGCTTTCGAAATGTGCATCGAATCCGAATCCGAATCCGAGCAGCAATTGCGCATTTGCAACTAAAAAGCTGTGCGTTGCCATTTCGGGCCAAGTCGGGCCCATAATTACGAATCCAAGAGCCCAACGGCTGAAGGAAGGCAGGAAGTTGTCAAATGCCATATACCCTACATAAACGCCTATGTGAAGCGTGAGAAACTTTTCGGCGAGGGCTGCTGTTGCTTTTTCTGGCGGGCTTTTGCCGGCATTGAAGTCAAAAGAAGTCAAAACGGCACCGCAAATAATTACACACCTTTTGGCTCGCCTCCTCCCTCGGCCCTCCCCGACAGAGCTAGATGGTAGGAGTCGGAGATGCGGGCACGGTCGTCCCCGCTCGGGCGCCCATTTACGCGCTTGCAGCCAATTGTCCAACTTCCGGCAATATCCGATTTCCAAGTCAAGTAAATGTCAGCATCTTAACGTACCCGGCTCGCAGTCGTCGCCGTACCCGACTCGCCACCCTTGCTCCTTGGCCGTACCGGGCACTGATCGGTAATTGTTCAGTCAGTCGACACGCCCTAGCGTCGTGAAGGGGGCAACGTGAAGGGTCTTTGCTAGGCGTTGTCGCTCCATTGTTGTGTATTCTTAAATATCGTACTACAATCGCGGCCTTGTTCTTTGCTCGGGCTCTTTGCACTAATGAGGGTCCTTCGGCGAAGTCCTTCTGCCATTGACACATTTTGCGCCGCTTTCCTTTTGTGTTTTGTCAAATATTTTTGTCGAAACTTGGAAGGCAAATCTCGAGCATTTCTGAAAGCGCATAAATATTTATGCAATGAACTAAAAATTTAAAGGTTCGCCGGGGTGGGACGGGCCACAATTCGCAGCAGCTCGGTGAATGATTTCCAGATTTTGTTTGGCTGACAAGTCTTTTGATATTTCGCTATATTTAAAGAAAGTGAAGATGTAATAAGAAACCAAATCAAACTGAATTTGGCTTTGGTTGTCAGATATTAAACTGAAACTAGGGCTCCATCTGAAACTTTTTCGCTCTAAGATTTTAATAAGAAACTCCTTTTTAGTATTTTTTGATTTACTAAACTTAACTAAACGAGCAAACTACTTTTCATACCCAAGCTTCAAATAATTTTTCATAATTTTAGGAAACTATTTCTCTATTTCCCATTGTTGATAATTTAGTAGTTTTTAGGGCGAAATCAGAATGTTTTTTGAATCCGTGTAAAACCAGAATTAGGAGTAATTAATTTTGAAAATTCTTTTTCTCTAACACCTCCCTCTACCCTCGCCCAAACTAAACCGAAATTCAATTGAACATTCCGCTTGGGTCCCCTTTGGGCAGTTCTTAATTAACTATGATTAATACCGCATTACTAACTAATTGAGTTCTATAATTCGACAAATGCCTGGGCTCGAAAAACAAACAGTCTGGGATATAGATGCACATAAATAGCGCGGCAATGAGTTGTCTGCTGGCCAAGGATCTGTTCGATACCCCGCAGGATATCCTTGTCACTTAATTGTGCGACACTTTATTGGATTTTAAAAAGGCCGTTGCCATCAGGGTAAAAACATGGCACATTGATATCCTTCAACCGAGGGTAATTAAATTTCCCGTGGAGCATACGGATGCCCAGGATGACGCACGAGCAAGGGTGGGGGGGTTGGGCAAATGGATTTGATTGAATTAAGCACTGGGCCCAGGCAAAAGGATGCCAGAAGGCATCAGCTTAAATGCCGCCAATGATGATGTTGTTGCCTGACGCCAGGACACAGATCGGGCTGGCTGCCTGGCTGGCTAGCTGGCTGGCGGGGTGTCCTGCCGGGGACCAACGATGCGCGAACAGCGCGAACCAATTGCGTTGTGGGGCACAGCCAACGCCTCCAACTGGCTTGCTCCTGCTCCTGTTCCTGTTGTTGTCCTTTTTGCTGTGGCTGCCTGTCCGCTGGCTGCTGGCTGCTGCCTGCTGCCTGCTCCCCTGTGGCTTCTCTCAATGCGCCGCTCAAATTTTGGGGGTGTATCAATTTCAATTCATTGCCATTTGCCAAACGGGGGTGACTTTCGATATATAAATTGTTGTTTCTAGCTCGTTGTTGTTGTTGTTCACACTTAAGTGGGTGGCCTTTGTGCCATAAATGCCATAAAGGGCATTTTTGGCGTCCGCTTCCTGGCTGCCATCTCCCGCCCCTCGGCGCTTCTCTAATGCGCAGCAACAAAAACAATAAAAATCCATTGAAGTGCCATATGCTTAGCTCTAATAGCATTTGTTCGCCACCACGCCCTTCTCCTCCTCCTCCTACGCCCATTCCACCTCCCCGCACTTTACTTGTGCTTTGCGGCTGACACAATTAAATTGTATTAAGTAGACTCTAATACACATAATCATCGTATGATTTTATTATTAATTTATGGGCCTTTAGTTTCTCTCGACTTTCTCTGTATTTAATTGAATTCTGTAGGCCAACTTATCGATATATTTATTATTTACGAAACATGGTTAAAAAAAGTGCAGGCTTAATAAATAAATAAAATTATTTTATTAAGTATTTAAATTCCTCCCATTATTATGAGCTCTAGTATATATACAATAATATCCTCGTTGTCGTATTCTTTTTCATGTTTTTGTTTAACAAGTGTTGAAATTTGTATGTATATGATATTTGACTCGCTCAATTTACAAGTTACAACAAAAAGTTTTCCAAAATATACTCAATTTTCGAGCGATCGCTCCTTTGACAGCGATATGGTATAGTAGTTCGATGTTATTAATATTTTACTGATATATCAGGGGCATAATAGCACTTTAAATTCCCAAGTTTCGTCACGAACTAAAACGTTTTTCCAATTTCAGATATCTGATATAGGTCCAATCCGACAGAATACGCATTTTGTACAGTTAAGAGAGTAATTGTAACGTTTAACGTACACTTGAACTTTGGTTGATTGATAGGCCATCTCCTGGTAGATATTTTGACTAGGTAATTTATATTTCTTGCCACATTTCGTATAGCTCGCCACCTTTCCTGCCCAATTTTAACACTCACAAAGCGCAGTCCTAACGATTACAAATTGGGAGTAGGCTCACATAAAAAAAAACACAAATAACAAACAATTACAACAAAATAAAAAGACGTAACGCCCAGTACTTAAATGAAATACGAAGAGAATTCAATAAAAACCAAAAACAGGTGTTTTTCAATTCACACAATTCCAGATAAAATATATATGTGTGTATATAAATATGTATAGGTGCGCGCGAAGGTCGAGAACAAAAACAAACATATTTCAAATATGCAGCGAGCACGAGGCTGGTTTATGTGCCTGGACTGATGTCTGTTAATTAATTTGGCCAAAAGGGCAGGCAGGAGGCAGGCAGACAGTCAGCAGCCGTGGTCGCGGTCAGGTGAAGGATCATGAGGCTGTCTGTCTCTCCGGGCTGTTGTTAAATATGGCAGGCAATATTTTAAACTTAATTAATCAAGCGTGCGATCCGTGCCGCCCCCTTCTCCCGTTCGCCCTCTCGCATGATTGATGTGGCCAGCTAACCAGACATGGCCAAGTCCATCTTTAGGCCATAATTGAAAGCGTTTAACTGGGCGGACAGACAACGTGCGTTTAGTAGCTTTATTAGGCCAACTATCAATTAGGAGGCCTCCGCTCTTATCACACACTTGCCAGGGCCTAAACGCTGACAAGATAAGGCGACAAATTGCCCGAGTGCTTCGTTCCGGTGATTCGTTCCGACTCGGAACACGGCCTGGACAACCGGCGCGCATGCTCCGTACCCCATACCCCGTACCTCGTACGTGTCGTGTACGCTTGTTTGTAATGTGACACCTTCGTGTGAAAATTTATAGCCCCCGACGGCCCCGAGTTGTGGGCTATAAATAAATAAATATACTACCGCAGGCCCACATGCCCACATGCCAAATACCAGATGGGATAGTATATGGCAAATTGCGCTAATTCATCAAAAGTAAAAACGCATACACACCGATCAAAACGAGTCGATAAAGAAGATATGTGTGTGACTAAAAGATACCCTGTATAAAGTGTGCTAAACATAGTTATATTTTCAACAATTAATGAAGTGTGTGGCAATTAATTTGTATTATAAATCAATTGTTATATAGGTTCTGAGATCACATAGTTATACAAGTATCACTTTAAACAACACTTCTCCTTTTATAAAAAACAATTTAAAATGCTCTATGCATTCTTAAAAGCAGCTCAAGTTTTTATAATTTTATTAATTAAATGGTTTTATATTAAATTTTTTAATAATTTAGTTAACAATTGGGTATACCAAATTTTCAGACTGTAGCTCTTTTAGTTTCTGAGTTCACATAGGCTAAAAACTGCATTGGATTAGATACATTAGATACCCTACCTACCAGTGACGTACACTTTCGCAACCTTTTCAACTCGTTTTTAATTGTGTAAAGGGTATAATTTAGACAATATGCTATAGACGAGCATACGTGACTAAAAGATACCCTATGCAATAATCTTAAGTGTGTTGGATTTAACTTCTTTCTATTCAAATAGAATGGAGTGAGTGTAGGTAAGAATTTTTTTATCTGATCGAAACTCCAATAGATAAATATAGAATTCATCAATTGATCAACTAAACGCCTCCATCCAACTGTAACATACAATTTGACCACGTTGGGATAACCTTTTTTGCCCTTTCAGGTCTACAGGGCATCGAAAATAAACAATCTAATAGACAACCCGTCGTCATTGACGTATTACAAGACGTCATGCGAGCCTTGTGCGTTGCCAAGGGATAATACGGCCCTTTTGCCTAAACCATATTTATGTAAATATGCCTCGACAGAGACACTCTGTAAAGTAAGACTTATGCGCATAGCGAATTTCTAGACCCAAAACAATACCAACGGTGTGGGATCGGAGGGGTGATTAAGTGACTTACAGGCCCTCCGAAAGCCGATGACAAATTGGGCTACGTTTTTTGTGGAGCAACAGTGCCTGCAGATTGTTTCGCATAGCTGCTTGGTTTTTCTCTCAGCTTTTAAATTGGTTGCGTAGACCACTTGAACGCAGTCGGAGTCTCAGCACTTAACCCAATAAGTAGCCTATTATGAGTTATGAAAGTGTAGCAAATCTTACCCGGAGCTTACTCTACAGATACGCTGCAATGGACCGTAAGAAAAGAAAGTAAAAGCTTAGGCTGAGAAAGTGGAAAATGGCTCAAGATAAAATACTCTAATTTTGGGTGCAAGCTAATCAAATGTCAAACCGAGTTGCATATTTAGTTTTATAAACTATGTATTGAGTTTGGGTAAATTAAGCGTTTAACTCAAACGTAAAATAATATATTTCAATTTTAAATACACCTCTCCCCAATACTCATATGCCCCATGCAATTAACGTAGAGCAGCATCTAACTTGTCATAAACAACAAAATTTCAGCTCAATTTTGCGCATTTTGCGGTTTTGATTATATGACGTATATTACCCCAACAACAACAACAATATCAACAACGGCAACAGCAACAATCATAAGGCCACCCTCATTTTGACTAATTTATTTGATTTTGTTGATATGTGAGAGTGAATTGCCGTCTCATTGCGACTTTTTGTTTAATCAAAAGCAATTGTTCATTTCAAGTTGCTGTTATTTATTCAATTATCCATGTAGCTGTATACCCTGGAGATGTAAAAGGTAGGTGGGACAGGGTAGCATAAGTGGCAACCATTTTTGTCGAATCTTGCCTGACATTATAAGAGCCAAAATAAGCTATATATAACTATACTCTACGCTGATCTAGAATACATATATTTATAGATATCTCTTTATAAATTGAAAAATATAAAGCAAATTTCAGTGAACTTTTTAAGATAAAACATAGGTAAAACGTACTTTGATCTACCTACAGGGTATCAACTAGTCAGGCATTCTTGAATATGACTTTGCTTTTGCATTTGTTGATTGCAATTATTGTTATTATTTTGTCTGGTTTTGTTTTGCGGCTTTTGCGGTTGCTTTGGCAATGTAAATAGGAAAACTGCGTTGAGCACTGAAAATGCTTAGAACATCATTTTTATAGACTTTTAAAAATGTTTAATTTTTCTCACTGGACACTTCATTAATATTGTCACAAGTCTGAAAATCCCTCAGATAATAACTTCAGAAAACGTAACTAATTTAGGGGACCATAACACTTAATCTGCCCGAAAGACATGACAAAAATTGGATGCATGAAGACAGCAAGACATAGGGGGAATTATGATTAAAGTTAAGATGAGAATGCTCTGAAAACGTAATGAATACAAAATACTCTATCTAAAAGAGAAAGGAAAAAGTTGAATAGGAAACAAATTTTATTAAATGTATAAAGATTAAATGATATATTAAATTTATATTAAATTAAAATTATAAATTTAATTAATCATAATCTTTACATTACTGCAATAATTAATTTGGCATTTGGCATACCCACTTAAATTTTTTTATATTTTTCAGTGCTTTTTTCTAAAATACATGGGGGAATCGTTCTAATATTTAATAAAACTTAAGAAGTATAAAAATGACAACATTTCAGTTTGCAACAATAAATCTATATATTGTTTACTAATATATATACTATAGTCTATTTAATACATATTTATTTAAAAAGCAAAATCGTCACATAACAAACCCGATTGCAGCACCTTAATATCACTCCAATTCGAAGAGTATTTCATAATGGGCAACAAACAAACGAGCAAACGAAGAACAGAAATATTAAAAAAAATGTTGTCATTAATTTACGCATAAAGTTTTATAATTTATGACAATCCGAGGTGTAGCTGGAGCGCCGGCGCAAGAAGACAGAGGAGAGAGAGAGAGAGAATGAGAGCGAAAGAGAGCCAAAATTTGGTCAGCAAATGAAGTACAAATCGAGCTGAAACCGGGTCTTGGGCTTTGGGTTTGTCTCTGGATTTACAAAAAAAACCTTCTCTGGAGTTTGGAGCACGCTGCAGCGCGGCTTTTATAATTATGTCTACGCATAAAAATCACATAAATTTGTGCATAAATGCAACAACAAAAGCAACAACAACGAGCCCTACATAATAAATGATGGCGCTTAAAATTTTCAACATCTCTTTGGGGACAAAACGTTCGACATTTGAAGCAGACACACAAAAAAATGGAGACGAGAGGTAAAAAGAATCTGGTCAAGTGCTGCCTGTGGCTATCCCTGCCCCCTCATGCTGCCCATCATCTTATGAATGAATTAATGCATTTTTATACTCTATTCAAAAATGCGACGAGTGTTGTATTAGTTTTGCCAAAGAGATTGGGAAGAGAGATTTGAAACTTATATTTATATTCGCGTATATTCGAGTATACAAATCACAATAAAACATTAATTTCTAAAAACAACAGGTTGAATGTCAATAATCATGGAGAAATATCTGTCAAGAAATAATTTTAGCTGCCATTATACTTCAAACAGAGCATGGCGCCGTCAGTTACACCCCACCCGAAAGTTTTACTTGTTTTTTTTGTTTTGTTCGCTTAATATATTTTTTACCATGCAACTTTTGGCCATATAAAAAGTGGCCCGTTGCGCCTCTGCGCTTAAATCTTTTTGTGCGTCATTAATAAAAATCGAAAAAAGAAGAAAATAAGAAATATTTGAGTATTTCGGGAACGGTTGGTGTTTGTATTATTTATGATTGTATTTCGATTTAAAACGACAGGCGCCATATAGCGCCGTCCCATAAGACGCCAGTTATTATCGTTATTGCTGATCGTTGTGCTCAACAGACATTATGATCTTAAGTCAGTCAAATGATGATAATCTTCGCCAAATACAAAAATACAAGATACTTCAGCCGAAGCCCATGTAATGCTGCAAGATTGATGGCGACTAACGCTGAGAGCAGAACAGCCTCGGCTGGTGGTCTCTGATCGTATAGCTCTATTAGTTTTATTTTAGTATTATCTGGTATGCCTGAAAGTTTGAATACTTGTGGGTTTTTTATAGTTCCTCAAACTATAGTATATTAATAAGCGAAGTTTCTTCAAGCAAGTATTATAATTATACCATATATTAGATATTTAAAGAGAGAGTTAAGCTATAAGAAACACATAATAATACATTTTTATCTATTATACTAACTGATTTTTAATTATACTATACATGTATTAAATTAATACTACATAAACTAAATATAATTGAAGAGAGAGTTAAGAGCATACCGGAATTGATTTATAGTTGCGTTAATCGCTTCCAAATCGGGCACTTAAAGATTACAATTGCTTATATCTTAAGCTCTTTTCATATTCTCTATAGCATCGACTGTGCCACCCAGCAGTTGCTTGGTTCTCACGCAGAGTCTCCATCCAATGATGATTCATTTCTTGGCCAAATGCAGCATTTTATATTTTTATTTTCTTTTTTTGTTTTTGTTTTTTATATGTTTTAGTCGCACCGAAAACTCCACTCAGTTTTGACATTTATATTTATTTCAACGTGCGCCAGTCTGAGTCCTCAATGCGTTTTGAGTTATAACCAATGGACACGCGAAGGTGGCCAAAACGTAACTCCTACACACACACACACGCACACACATATATTGTGGATATGGGTTGGGATGAGCGTGCCGCGGGCGCTGTTCCTCCTATCCATGGAATGCGAGTGCCGCCACATATAAACTAAAATTAATAATATCGCACGTTCTTCTTCTTCTTCGTCTTGCTTATGTTTTAATTTTTATTGTTTTTTTCACTTTAAGCTGGAATAAATGTCAAAAAACCAAAGCGAAATAAGTATTTCTGCAGACCGGTGACTATGTTTCCCTCTCTCTCTCTCTCTCTCTCTCTCTCTCTCTCTCTCTCTCTCTCTTTCTCTCTCTGGTGCGTGCGTATGTGGACTGAAAGTTTTTTTTATGAAAAATTACACAGCCAAATGATAAATAACGTTACTCAAACGAAAAGGCATAAAAAATTGGTGTGGAGGCCAGCAAAGTGGCCATAAAGTAGATGTGGGAGCCGCAACCGCTGTGAGCGCTGGACCAGGACCATAAACTAAATTGAGGATTAATAGACCCAGGCCAGGGAACAGGATGGTCAAAACCAAGAGTGCAATGGCAAGGGAAAATTGCTGGGCACATAGAGGATATGATGTAACTATGAATATATTAAATGAAAATATTATTAAATATAAAATGGAATAAAATGAGGCTTTTAAACATTCGATAATCAGAAAGCTAAATTTTGTAGTAAGGAAAATAATATTATATTACAATAAAAAGCACACAATATATCTGCTGATCCTGAAAAGCTCTTCAAATTTGTGCAGCGTAAAGCCGACAATTAGTGCTTTTTGTAACCATGCCAGCTGCTGTGATGTAACAAATTATGGAATATGCTATTTGAAAATTTAATAAAAATGAAAATAAAATACTTTCGCCCATCCCCCCATCCAAACTCCTAACGCTCTCGCAATGACGCAAATCGCAGCGTGTGATCGGCGGAAATGCTGAAACAGCGAAATTTCACGCCTTCTTTAACAGCGTTTATTAAAAGAGTATTAAACGCGCGTAGTTCTTGCCGGGAACGAACACGGCCCTGCCCATGGCAACTAACGGTGGCTCCCTGCACACCCGAAAAAGTGAAGAGTCAAATCAAACCAATGGCTGGGCCACCCGGGGGGTTGCGACGGACGGACGGACGGACGGTCAGTGGCGGGCACAAAACATGACATCTGTGATACTTTTTCGCTCTGACAAACCGACAAGCAACAACAACAACAGAGTAATAATAGTTGCCAAAAGCAATTAGACAAACTAATAAAGGGAAACGCATAGAAAGCCACACACACACGCACGCACACAGAACGAGCGAGCGCAACAGCCAGCCAGCAGGCGAGAGTGAGAGAGAGGCTGTGCCATGCGTAGGCTCAATGCCAAACCCCCAATGGCGTTTGCTGAAAAGCAGCGCTGCAGGCACGAATGCACAAACGAGAGAGCGTGTGAGAGGGAGCGCTAGCTCATGTGAGAGCGCAATGCAGCGCATGAGAGCGAGTGCAGCAGCAGCAGCATTCGTTTCGTAGTTATATTTACTGCTGCTGTTATGCGTTTTTTTTCACCTGGGGCGAGGCTGAAAAGTGCTAAAGCGAAGAAGCCAAAAAATCAAAGGAAACTAGAGTTGCGCCCTAGGCAAAAAAGTGTTGCTTTGTATTATATACATATATGTACATAAAGTATACATAGAGTATACATATATAGGCCTACCTTTCATCATTTTGATTTCATTCAAAGTTCAACGCATGAATGTAATTGCGTTTAGAAGTGCGTGTACTTGAGTTTCCATCTCTCTCTCTCACTCCCTCTCTGCCTCTCACTCTCCCTTGCTTTTGTTGTCGATCTATTGTCGGCTTTTGCCGTTACAAATATGTTTTCAAAGCAAAGTCACGCCAATCTAAAGTGTATAATACACTCTGACCCTTTCTAATGCTCAAAAATTAGTTTTCTGAAGTGGCTTTAGGCCTAGGCATGGGCTTATTGATATGCCTGACTTGGCAGCGAAGTGTGTAGAAGGAAGTTTTTGGAGCGAAAAAGAGTTTTAGATGAGCGTATTGTTTGCGGGGGGCCCTGAACAACATAAGAGCCTGCGTAAAAGTTTAAAATAATACGAAAATGTGTGTAATAAATACATGAACTACTTTCGATTTTTGTTTGTTTTCTTAATTTGAGCATTTATAAAAGAAATTGTAATGCATATACTTTACACTCAGACAAAAACTAGCACTTGTGCTTGAATCAAGTACCAACTTTACTTGAGAATACAATATTTACCTCAAGAACGTTTTTATAATAGCTAAATTCCTAAACATTACGCATATTTGAAGCATGAAAATTCTTGTATATATATATGTGCTTTGTAGCACTTTGCTTAAGTCTCCCAATCTCTAAACTTTAAACTTCCATAGTTAAGCCAAGTCTGAATCGATTTCCAAGCTTTAAAATATTCAAAATTTTTAAAATTTTTTTGTCTTATTTAAAGTTTCTTATTGGTTTTTAGGCCAGAGATGGATATCTGAAATGGTTCTCCACAGTCATTTCAATTGATATTTTGTTGTAGCAACGTATTTTGAATAATTAGTATTAATTGCATTACAAATGATCCATAGATTCCAGTGTCGACACTCCCAGCTCATCGTCGCAAGCCTTTCTCCATTACAAGCTGTAATAATTTTTTTTAATTAAATGCATCAAAGCGAGACCAAGAAATAACAAAACTACGAACAACAGCGGCAAGGTGACCAGGGAAAAGGTGTAGAACTGAGGGTAGGGGAAGGGGGTTATGGGGGAGTCATGGAAATGATTCCGAAATGAGTTGCAAACAAATTACGCCGCAGAAATGAGCTCCAGCGGTGACAAATTACAAGGAAACAAAAGCAACGATGAGAAATGATGACAGGCGCAGCGCAACGGTAAAATGACACAACAATAAAGGAGTGACTGAGAGAGACAGATAGAGAGAGGGAGGAGGCAAGAGAGAGAGGGAAGCAGCGAGGCCCTAACAGGGCTGGGCAAACAGAAAAGGCTGCAAAGCTGCAAAAATTAGAGCCATGCTGTGTTCTCACCAGTGCTGCCAATTTAGCTTGTTTACCGTTAAATCTGCCTCTTCTTCCAAACTGAAATGGCGAAAAAGAACGGACAGCAATATTACGGTCTGTTTATAGAGGTTTTTGATTTTTATTAATATTTTAACATTTGCAAAAAAAATCACTGAAATTATAATTTAGGGTAAAAAGTGGTTAACTCTTAATTTATAAACTAATTCTAATTATTAATGTACTGAGTTGAACCCCTTTTAAGTACTTGAATTATAAAGTATGTATTTATTATTTACACATACAAACAATATTGACATGTCAAACATTTTTCATTAAAGTTTTTCGGAGTTCTCACATTTGCGCTTTACTATAGAGTCTTATCAATTAGCCGAATGCATAAACATATAACATATAATAAATAATATTTAGCATTTATTTAGCCACTTCTTTCCACTAGAACTAGCCATTTTCGCCACTCAAAAGTAGGCAGCACTGCTTCCCGCTGCCCACGTGGTTTCTTTTGATAAAATTCGCCGAACTTGGCGAACTTTGATTGCATAATTTGTGAATGGAAACGGCTGGGCGCAGGGGGGTCACAGCGGACCAGCTGCTTTTGGCTCGAGCTCCTTTCAGCAAGGGAAAAAAGCAAAACAAATGTCCCGCACTTCCGTTCGCACCTTGGCACGCGTTGTCCTTTCTGGGCCGCTCGAAAGCCCCGCCAACAGTGCCCATTTCCGCTTTGCCATCGTGGCAAGACATGTCTGCTTGAGGCCAAAACGCATGTAGTCCTAATGCATTCGTACTTGACCTATGCAGCCCGCCCCCGCTGACTCGGCGACTCATGCCGCATGCCTCATGCCGCGCTTTTCATTTGCCCCGCTGTCTTTCAGGCCACTTTCCCGGCCTAGGCCGCTTGTTGAGCCGTTTCGGTTATTGGGTTTTACGCTCGGATTTACATCTGTTTGCATTTTGCTCTTTGATCCGGTTGCGAGTCCTTTGATTTTGCACACAAATGGGCGATTTGTTTTCCATTTTCCATTTGATGTTGCTTCTTATTATGTTGCCACATTTTTCATTACAATTTTTCGGGTTTCTCGCATTTGCGCTTTATTATAGAGTCATTTCAATGTGTTAACTCCATTAGCAGATGGCTCTCGTCACATAAAGGATACTGTGAAAACCTATTAGAGGGGGGCGGTATTGTGTTTTCATATCGGAATCACTGATGTTGACTAATTTGGCATAGATTATCTTTGGTTTTATAAGAATAGCGCAAAAATATATATATAATATAAAAACATAAAGATATTTGTTATGTGTGATTTAGTCTTAAATCTTCTATGCAAGGGTTTTAGTTTTAATTTTATGTATAGGATATATTATGTAGTGTTTGTTTATATTTACGTTTCTGCCCAAGGTAATTGAGAATTCCAAGCAGACGCTACTTTAGTATAGCATACGTCGAAATATAAAAATATTTTGAAGATGTCTAAATGAACGGGATTTTAATGCAACTCACAAAAGCATTCAGGGCTCGAATCCCAATTTTAAAAGTTGTTAAAGCTTAGTTGAATAATCAATAATAATGAAGAAACAAAGGCTTCAGCTAGGCATCGGTTTATTCAATAATCGTAGCTTTAGCTATTATGTGTACCACTTTGACCCCCCTTGCTTTGCCTATGACATTTGACAGTTCTCTAATTCGGAAATCCACAAACTTGTGCGGTTATATACGGTTAATACACGTACCACACGGAGTTCCTTTGGCGGGCAATGAGCCGCAACTAATGCCTCACAACACACCAAAATTCGCTCTATTTGTTTTCGGAATCGTCACGAGGCCTTTGTGTTTTATTTTTTTCGCACTCCAGAGTGAGGCCCCAGAGAGGTCATATAAAAAGCGAATGCAAACAAACAAAAGCGCAGCAGTTGAAAAAACCTCTCTGTCTCTCTTCTTGATTTTCTCTGTTGTTTTTATTGAAATGTTATGCGTGTGGAACAATGGACCCACTACCAGGTCAGAATTGGACGACATTATTGCTGCATATTTGCTGGGACGGTAAGTGAACAATTGGCCCGGCCCTGACTCAAGGCCTATGCCAGACAGCTCTCTTATTTTAAAGGGTATTAAACAGGCTATTATAATTTAGTCATGGAATATGTAATGTAGAGAGAGGTGACATCTCTGAACCGATAATATACTCAATCAACAAATGGAATCGACAGATAGTACATACGTATGTCGAAATTGGGCAAATCGCAGCACTATATCTTATAGTTGCCATAGTAAAGATCGGTTGAAAATGAGTTTATATATGAAAATCTCGTTAGTTCTTAAGATATTGGTAATTGATATTGTCACTATGCCAGGCTCTTAACATATCTCACAATATTATCAAAATCGGATGACTATAGCAGTTAGCTTCATTAGATAAAAACGGTAACAAAAATGAGTTTATTTGAGTTTCTGTGTAAAAAAAACAAAATATTTCAACAAATCTCAATATTTTCGAGCGTTGGAGACTCTTATATTTTAAGCAAAATATTATTAACATCAGAATACTATATTGTACATCTCCCTTATGAACAATCTGGCAAAAAATAAGTTTTTATATAAGAAACTTTATGTTTTTCAAGTTATCTCGACCAAACTTTGGAATTATAAACGCCAATATGCTCCAAAATAACAAAAAACAAAATTGTATCAATATATCACATAGCTCCTATATAAACAATCAATTAAATATTGCATTTTTGTACGAATAAATCACATCACATATACATATATCATATATCATATATTTAAAGGGTATTTAGGCTGCGGCATGCAAAAGTTACCCTTTCCTTCTTGTTTCTGATTTGCATTTCCGCTTCATTAACTGCACACACATCTACTAAATAAGCACGTACATCATATATACACATACATATACATATGCGCTATAGTTCCAGCTCTATTAAATTTGCGTTGGTTTTTTATTTGGCGCGCAAAGTCAACCCAAAGCGAATCGTATTTGGAATTAAAAAAACGAAAAAGGGGCGTGGTTTTTGTGCCCACCGCAAACTGCGCAGTTCGATTGCAAAAAGTTCCGCGCGTTGCCTTTTTAACGGCATTTTATTTATAATTTTAAATCTTTTATTGCTTGTTACCCATCTACTGGTACTTTTACAAATTACAAAAACTCATTAGCGTTAATTTTGGTTATTTATTTTCGGACCCTTTGTTATTTATGGCATTTGGGGAACGTTGGCAACACCCGCAGCAACCGCCAAGTGCATGAATCTCCATTTTTTGGGGCCCTTTTATTGTGTTTCTCTCTAAAAATAATATTCGTATAGCTTTCTATACCCATATCTCTCGCTTGAATTGTTTAAGTTACAGACAATTGTAAACACTTTTGGGCTTTTAAAGACATATTTTCCATTTTTAAATTAAACAATTTTTCAACTCTTTTTTTATAATTAAATGTACTCCTCTATTATTCCTTTTTAAAATGAATTTATTTTTTTAATTTTGAAATCTTAAATTTTTATATTCATCCGCAAAATGTTATAATAAACTCCAACATTAATTCCGAATTTTAGGTGGTCTATTTTTCCGTTCCTAGATACATAGAGAGAGCTCTTCCAAGACTTTAAATTTCTATAAAGTTTCCAAAACCCATCCGATTCTCGTGATGAATACCATTTGGTCATTTGAGCTCTTTATTTAGCATACACATTTTTAGAGAAAATATGTTCCGACATATTTGTATTTTTCCTTTCAGCTATATAATGTATTGAAAGTGGATTTCTCGATAATTTATCCATGTTTCGCGTATATTATTTCGCTTTGTGCTTTCGCCACTTGTGAATTTAAATTAGATTTGTTAATTATTTTATAAATTATTGTTGGGCCCGCAGCGATGATTGTTATTAAAATTGTTTGGTTATTACAACTCATTAATTTGGCGCTTGTTTCTGGCTCTCTTCGCTCGCCGCACACATTTTCCACAACAATTTACTCGTGTTTCCACACAATTTTCCACACAGTTTATGCGATGCATTTTCTAGCACAGCAACAACAACAATGAAAAATGCTTCACACTGTGCTGCAGTTTTCAGCGCATAAATTAATGAAAATACTGAAGCGAGACTGGAGCTAGGGAGCACGTGAAGAAGATGAAAGGGTTTTCCGTGCTATCGTTGCGAAATGCAAAAGAAAAATTAAATTATGGCAAAAACAAGTAGCTGAAAAGTGGAATGCAAATTTCTTGGAAAACCACAAGGAAATGACAAATGTGAAAAGCAGTTAAATTTGTTGCGGCAGTTAGCGCAGTGGGAGAGAGCTTATGATATAGGGAGCCAAGAAAAAGTACGAATACTAAGCTTATAATACATTTTTTATATTTAAAGATGTTGTCAGAATACGATAGGGTAATAATAAATATAAATCAGATTAATTTGATATAAACGCTTTTGCAATTTTAAATTGCTAATTTTTCATTTATTATAATACTAAGCTTATGTAAAGAATTAAATCAAAACCAGTTGCCTAAAAATTAGCGTAACCCAAAACCCGAAATGAATCACACTTAATAATTGATTTGCTTAAATATATCTGTTTTATGATGAATATTAAATAGAAAATTTTCATTCAAAATTAAGCATTATTTAAAGAATCGAACCTATAGCAATTTATTTATTTTTTTTTAGTGATTTAGATTTTAATAAATATCTTATATTTATACAAAAGCTCAAATTTCCCTTGAAGGAACTACTCAATATATGCTTCGTGCTTATATATGCTTTACATAGCTCTCAATGAAAACCCCTTTTTACCATTCTGAGAAATATGATTGAAAATGTTTGAAATTGACCAACAAAATCTATTATTGATGGCAAAGCAAAAGCTGGTTAACAATGGGTAACCACAAAACTAATTAAAAGCTCGAAGTTGGGTACATAAAGGTAAATGTAAATGTGGCTAAGCCTAAGCGACTGGAAAACGAAAATGGCCGCCGAAGCGGAAATGAGTTTTGTGTAACCGCAAAACAGATGCACTCAATGATCATGATGATGTTGATGATGGTAATTAATAGCACTAATTAAAAAGGCAGAAAACGGTGCAGAAACTGCAATTGCATTGGCAAAGGCGAAATTTCAACGGCTCCTGCCACATAAAAGCCAATTAATTACTTTTATGGCTACTCAAGCAACTGCAGTTTTTATTTTTGTGAGGCTGAGAGCGCTGCCCGAAAAAAGCCCCAACAGAAGCCAGCACACAAATCGAGTGTGTGTGCACGTGCGTGTGTGTGTGTGTGTGTGCCAAAGGGTCCAGGGCCCTGGGTCTGTCTGGATAATAAAAAATTATGGCCACGATTTGGCGCACTCGAGGAAAAATGCGCCACTGACCAGGCCAACTGCAGGCAGGATAAGAAACCAATGGGTGACAGGCAGATACCCTGTAGTTTTCTTAGCTGACAATAGAGCGTTGGCTACTTTTTAGATCATAACGGCGTTTAAAATATTGGAAATAAGCTGTGGCATTTTATGGAGGATATAAAAAAATATATATAGTACATTTTAGACTAAATTTGTTTACGCATGGTAAAAAACAAGAGATATTTTGAATTTCACAAGAGCACAAATATTATATTAATATCTGAAATTATTATTTATTAGTTAACAGATTTCTTTTCCATTTTTTACAGCTGAGAAGTTCTTTGAAGATAGTTTTTAATGTGCTTTCTGCGCCTAGTATCATTTTTCTGCCTGTCACAAACATTAGCTCAACTTTAAGATGCCCCTACTGCACACACGGTGTTTACAGGGTATCAGAAAGTCCAACCTCATGCAATGCTTACCAAAAAGATGGCGCCTTGCTGTGTACAAAATTGATCAGAGGATTCCCTGCCGTTTGAACTATGACGCGATATGTCATCATATTTCCTTGGTTGCAGTCTCGGCCACTTGGCTCTCGTTCTGGGCCATGTGTCCTGTTATTGTTGTTGTTGTTGTTGTTGTTGCTGCTGCTGTTGTTGCCATGCATATTTCTCACTTTGTCAAAGGTTTTCCATGCACTGCGCAAGACCGCAAATCCAGTTGCCCAGTTGATTTGCGTGTCCCCCTCCCCTCTTAGCCCGCCCCCCTTGTTCGTGTTGAACTTGTATTTAGCATTTGGGCAAAACATTTATTGCCCCGGCTACCGCAAAATCAATTTTCCACATTAATTTTTGTTCGAGTTGTTGTTGCTGGCGCTTTTGTGCCAACTGTGGCCATCGCCGTTGTGTTTATGGCCATTTCTCCGGCAATTTTATTGGCCGCTTGCCGTTCTGCCAACTGCCCTTCGCATTGACTAATGGCCGCTTCGTGCTGCCCCTTGTCGACGTCTCTTTTTGGCCGTTTCTTTCAGTTTGCATTATTTGTTTTGTCATCTTTTTGGCAGCGCTGCAAAATGGCATTTCAGCTATGATATATTAGACTGAAATCGCTTCATGTCAAGGAATCAAATATCTAAAAAGTTGTGGAAGTGTTTCATGTATATATCAAATAATTTTGATATATAAAATATAATGAAATTATAAATTCTGAACTAGGCGGATTCAAATCGTGGCGGCATTAAATTTAATTTTTAGATTTTTAACAAATTTAGGTAGAATATTGCAAATACTTTATGTGCTTAAAGTTATTTTTATATTTAGAAACTAATAAATAAAATATATATATTTATCATTTAAATTCCAAGCCGGGGTAAAAACCGTTTAAATTTCGGCTATTTGATACCAAGAATGCCATTAGAAATAATTAGAAAACATTCTACAACTCCGGGTAAATTCAGCTAGTATTATACTTGAAAATCCATTTAGACTAGCTTATAAAATGCCCTTAAAGAAATTGTATGCCCTTAATACCCATAATACCCTTACCACAAACCCAACAACACTTTATTTCTCTTTGTTTTCGTATCCATCAGTTCATTAAAAAACTTCATTACCCCATGCTATAAAGCAAATCAATTTTGATTTACATCAAGCGGCAACTGCAACAACAACAACAACGACATCAACAACAACAAATAGACATATATCAATATGCTCGGGCATATTGTGTGGCCCCCAAATGGCGCAGGCGCATGTTCTATGGGCTGCAGCGGGGCCTGAAGCGGGGGATTGGGCTGCCAGAGCTGACCAACGAAACGTTCCATCATTCCAAAGTGTTGATGATGGAAAGTGTCCCACTGAGCGCGCACAAAAACAACAACAGAACTACAGCCGAGAAACACCAATGCGGCCAAAGTGTCTACAATGGAACGTAGAATGCCGGAGAATAGAATAGAACAACAACAAAAAACAGCAACAACAATAGCAACAACAACAACAATAAACGCTAATAATGCTTAATCAATGTTACACTTTACAATAAGAGAAACAGAACAAGTAAGAGCGCTCTAGTCGAAAGTGTACCCGGCAAGGAGTTACCCTGTATCCAACTTTCAGCTGCATTCATACTAAGAACAGCTGCAAGCATGGCTTCAACCGAACCGGTTCGTAGCCGAAACTCCAACATTTTTAACGCCTTAAATCAAGCTAAATTAATTCAAAAAATATTTTCCTTTTAAACATAAACGAATTTGACAAACTATGGTCCGAAGCAACACCTGAATTTATTGAAATTAAAATTCACGAATCGAACCTAAAGGCAACTTATGCTTCGATCTGTGAACCATACAAACAAATGCCATCAAATTATATTGTACGCGTATTCACTCAGAGAAACCTTGTCATAAATTCAAGAAACCTATTCTAAACTTCAATATTTATCAGTAGTACAGAAATGTAAAAAGTTTTCTATGCCCCAAGATAAATTAAAGCTATAAGTGCAACAGAAAAACATTCCAAATTTTCAGACCTTAACCCTTACTCTGACATCATAAAACGAAATACCTTTTCTAAACCATTTTCACTGTGTACAGGGTATAGAAAGAGGAAGAAATAAAATATAGAAGCGAGGATTGTAGCCCCCACCCAAAATAAAAAAAGAAAAACACAGAAATCTCAAATGCTGAACTTCATTTGTGCAATGATTTATGGTTATTTCATTACCGAAAAACCCCGAAATGAAAAAAATAGAAACCCACTTCAGAATATAATTCACACCTGTGAACAAGTTGCGGCCCGAAGGAAATGTAATTGAAATCGCCAGAGATAAAGAGAGAGGTGCTCGCCTTTGGAGTATGCTGTCCAAATCGATTTGCTCGTTGAACAATTCGTTGAAAACACTTTTCGAAAAACAATGCGCTAAATTTGTTGCGCACAAATTTGTGGCTCATACAATAATCATTTATCTTGTGCATTCGATTTCTTGATTATAAACAACCCATCGCACAAGTTCATAAATTATGTATATGGCTTTCAAAGCTTCATTAGCCACAAATGAGAAACCATTAAAAATACAACTAGTTTTTATTTCCCATGTGTACATTATTAATAACAGCTACAATTGTGGACCAACTATATTCTATAGCTTAGCTAATGTCACAAACCAAGTTTCGTTGAAATCGCATGTGATTTGAGGGCTTTAATTCGGGTTTAAAGGGGCTGCTTGGCAATTGTATACTCTTTGAAGAATGTAGTTTAATTGTGTCATGTGGATCATGGATAATTATAATGTTTTTGAATATTATGAGCAAAATATCTCATCAATATCGTAGAATTATGTCATAGAGTTTTCATAACAACAGAGAGAGGAAGAGAGAGAGAGAGAAAGAGAGAGAATTACGAGCGTTTCTAACGTATAAGCAAAATATCAATAATATCAGACCACTATATCATATAGCTGCCATTGTAACATTCTGTCGAAAATTATACTTTTATATATTTTATATACAAAAAGATGTATAAGTATGTAAATCATATATTATATAATTAAATCAGTTGTTTGTATGCAAGGGTATCTGGATTTCGGCACTGCGAAGATAATGTTGTTGTAATGTAATGTTGTAATGATGTTTGCTTTTCATTTGCTTCTTGCGCTTCACAGCAGGCAGCTTTTGTCAATGTCAAATGCGTTTTCATCAAGTTCGCTTTGTTTTGAAGCACGCGCTTCTTGGCGAAAAAAAAACAAAACTTTACAGGAGCGCCGACAGCTGTGGCCAAGATACGCTGCCAAATCTCACTTGGAGACTTTTTCAACCGCCCTGCCACATGTCAATCCACGCAGAAGACTCAGCGTATAGCATAATTGAGGTTAGGAGGCGTACGTGTTCTTCAAAAAGTGCGCCCAGCACGAGTTAAGATTTAATTTAGTGAAAATAATTTGTTTAGTCGTGCTGCAAAAAATGCATAATTGTCAATGGTTGGCCACTAGAAGGACCTCGATCCTTAACGAGAACGCACAACGCAATTGGCTGAGGTTTGCTGTGGCTACGTCCCACGTGCGTTCGTCCCCTGCCACGCCGCATAACACATTTGCATATTGGAAAATTATAGCCCAGCAACATACATATATACATATATATTTGTATATGTATGTGCTCGTAGCTGCTTCTGTGGCTTTTGTGCTGCGGTGGCTGCGGTTGCGCAGAAGGCGACGCGCGTGGCTGCATGGTGCCGCAATGGGAGGGCGCCGCTGCTCGACGTTGACGACGACCCCCAAGCGACCTCCAGCCGTGCGAGGACTTGACTCTTAACTGGCGGGCAGGCAGCCGGACAGGCAGCAGGCAAGCAGCGAAAAGAGTGCACGAAAAAATGCAAGCAATGCGGCAAAGTTTCGACTCTGATGAGCTGTAAAACACGCGTTTTCATAATGTTATTAAAAGGCTGCGCCGGGGCGGGGACAGGGGGCCGCTCAACGGCCATTTGACATGCCAAAAAACACTTCTGTCACAGCAGCAGCAGAGCATCCCTAGGTGGTATCCAGGGGCCCGGACAAAGCGTGACTTCCTCTCTGTAGTTGCTGCTGCTGTCGTAAATTGTGCGCCGCATGCGCTTTGGCAATTATTTAGCCATAATAAACCTGATATCGATGCGCTATCTAAAACTTTAAATTGGCTTTGGGGCTGTAAACAGTAGCTGCGGTAGCTGCACTTATTTAATTTCAATTTTAACCTAATGTTTATGGGTGGCGGCAAGTTAATAACGCAAATAAACGAAATAAAAGTAGTTTGAATAAAAATGAATTCTTGCTTTCTTGTAATATCTGAATTCGAAAAGTAACGTTCGAAGCCATTTGAATTGCCAGTGCTGCCACCCTGTGCGTAATATAAAAATGTAGTACAAATGGTGCAATCTAAGCTTGGTCACACTTTTTACGCACAAATAGGAAAGCGCGTACCGTACTAATCAATCAAATTTAGAGTGAACTATATACAATCAAAGCTGATTATTCGAGTATTACATAAAAACACAGAATAAGAAAGATTTGCAAATAAAATGTAATCAATATTGTATTGAAACTGATAGTGTGTACACACTGCAAAAATAATCTGCTTCTAGCCTTCTTGCCTTCAGCTGTTTTATGTCAAAAATAAACTTTAAAAATTGCAAGAATAACCAAAACGTGACTATATACGAAACTATATATATTCAAGAAATTGCCGGCCTTTTCAGTCTTATTTGCATCCAATTTGTGCATGGCGCTACGCTCGAGGTGAGCTGTTGCAGAACCGTTGAGTGCTCAAGCCAGCGATTACCGTGGTGAGTTTGGCTGCCGACTACAGCTGCTGATGAATGAACGTGCAGTAGTAAGGTGTAAAACATAGCAAAACGTAAAAATTGGTGCGTTTATGGTAAAAAGCGCAACAAAACAAATGCAAAAAACCTTAAACAAATTGCAAACGGTCGTGTAAACAAAAACCAAATAGTAATAGTGGCCGCATAAAGCAAATGTGTGGTGAATAGACTTACAATTGGACCGGTAAATACCCAAAAAGCAGCCAAAGCCACACAATGGAAGGCAAAGCAGCAGTAGGAGTATGTTGAATAAGTGTGTAGTAGTGTAGTTGTACGAAACAGCGTGCAAGCCGCAAATGGCAAAACTCAACTGAAGAAGCAGCAGAGGAGAAGGACACAAAAACACACAAGTGCAAATAAGTAAAGGCAATAAACAAACGGCATGAAAAATGCGAAGGCAAGTACATAAATAAATATATCGAATATCGTGCGCAAAACAAAACGCCGGGCATGTTAAAGACGCCAGCGGAGCAGCAGCTGACGGAGCAAAAACAACACCGAGTCGGAGTGGGTGAGGACACAGCGGTTGCAGGGGGCAGCTGCATTTATCAGCAATAATAATAATGTTGCTGGCGGCAGCGGGGCAGGCAGCGCCCTACACCTACGACTCGAGCGCGACACGTAAAATCGGCAACAACAATAACAATAACAATAGCAGCAGCAGCAGCAACAACAACAATGTTAACACGAGCACACCCACCACAACAACAATTGGAGCAGCGGGCACGTTGGCGGCGGCTTCTGCTACTGGGGCACGTCCCACAACCGCCAGCAACATAGCCAGCAGTGCGGCCACGGCGATAATGAAGACGCTCTCAGTGCGCCTGCATCGCGGCACCGAATTCATCAAGGACACGGTGCAAAAGGCGCTCGTCATGTCCGCGACGCCCGTGTTGCAGTCCCAGGCGCAGGGTAACCAGAGCCTCAAGCGCAAGTTGACCGGCGCCGGCGGCATCATAGGTGCGTCTCCACCAGCACCAGCGGCAGCAGCAGCGGCGGTAGCAGCGGCGGCAGCAGCAGCAACACCAACAGCACCAGTAGCAGTAGCAGTCGCCAGTTTGTGATCAGCCAGCCATATGTGGTGCCCACGGCGGCATTTCTGCGCCATTTCACGGTGGAGCCCAGCGCGCTTCACCGCTCGGCATCGGCGCGCAAACGCAATCCCAGCACTGACAGCCTTCTCCTGGACCTGTGTCTGTTCAAGCCCATTCGACCCATGCCCATAACGCCCATTAAAATGTGAGTGCGAGCACTGTTCGAGATCTGTTGCGAATCAATTCAAAATTACCTTTTCTCATTTAGCAACAAAGCGCGCGGCTTTGAACTGAAGCGACCCAAATTTGTGCCGCCCACCTCAAATCTGTATAGTGATGATGAAGACGAGGAGGAGTACGACGAGGAGGAGGAGGAGGCACACAAGGAGCCGGAGGTTGCACTTAAACCAAAGCCCAGGTTAATTGCGGTTTCCGTTTGGCAAAAGTCTTTGCTTAACGTGGTTCACACTCTCTTGCAGCACACTGACATTACCACAACAGGTCACCGCATCGGCTTTCGTGCCGCACGAAGCCTACAGCAGCAGCAGCAGCCGCCACACTCAATCAGATGCCCATACCAAGGACAACAGCAACACACTCACCTCAGGCACAGGCTCAGCTGTCACAGCCATAGCTAAGCCAAAGGCAGCGGCCACCAAGCGTCGACGTCGCGCGCCGCTGTTAACGGCCAAGCGGCGTCGCAGAGCGGCAACAGCAGCGACAACTCCCAAGGCAGCACCAGCAGCTGCAGCCACAGTCGTGACAGCTGAACACGCTGCTGCGCCCAAACGCAAGCGACGCACTGCCGCGAGCGCCGCCAAGAGCACTTCCATATCGCCAATGCGCCACTCGCCGCCCATGACACGTCAACGTGCGCGTCTCCAGATCTCCGCTAGCAGCAATTAAGCTAAACACACTCACATTCAGCCTGACTATCATCCATCATCCCAGACTGTCTCTCTGTTCATGTCAGCTATTACTTTTTGTTCAAAGTTTAGTCATTGGAACTCATTTGTAATCCAATGCCCAAAACTGCTGTAACATAGAAGAAACAACAACTACAACTACAAATCCTAAGTCTTTGGTTCTAGTTACTGTTTAAGTCTAAGCGCGTTTCCATTGTCTCACTGAAGCAAGTGAAGTGCCAAAAGACGCAAAAAAAGAAACAAAAACAAGTAACAAATATTTGTCATAAGCCCGTAACTTGAGCTGGGCTATTTGAATTGTTTATAAAACCCAAAGGGTTTTTTCTTTTATGTACCCGATTTGTGTTCTATGTATTTTTCATTGTCTACTCCTAACCTATTTAATTAGCTTTTAATGATTTATTTTGTAAATGTTTATTTTGCGCTTCACTTGCTTTAAGTAAAAATCTCTTTAAAAAAATATGCTAAATATAATAATACAAAAACTGGTCTTCAAGACTGAATCATAACTAAACGAATATTATAAAGAGAACTCATACAAAACAAAAAAGGCAACTGATATGCAAAAAAAAATAAACACCTTAAGAATTTAAAAAGAAAAAAAAGAAACCTAAAACTTAAGCAAAAAGTATTAAAACAAAAAAGTACAGCAAAATGTAAAAAAAAATCAATACAAGTTGTAATTTATAAGCCATTCCTGATATGATATTTTGTTTTACATATATACCTACATACTACACACATCTATCGTTTCTCGGCCGATTTATAGTTTCCAGAAGGCACTTTATATTTTCTTTCTTCTATTCTACTATTATTATTACATTTATATAATGTATGTGTATTTTGCCTTTAAGGCAAGAAAAAGAAAACGGAGAAAAACGCCACAACTAATATTAATTTTCCTACATTTAATTAAGTTTGTTAGAATTTATAGCTTAGACAACAAACTAAACAATTCATTCACGTATAATAATATAATAATAAAAACAAAACGTAAACATATATAATCTATTTAGTATATATAAACATTGATTATAATGCATGCCGTTCAAATCAACTGTGTGTTGTGATATGAATTAATTTATAAACAAAGCAAAAAGACAGCAAAATTCGCATTTTGCTTTTAATGCCACAAGAGCCAAACCCAATAAAAACAACATTCTAACTCTCTCTACCCAAAAATTAAAAACAAAAGAAAAATACTATAATTAAATCTACATTAAATAATTTCTAAGCATTCAGATACCAACGAATTGGGCAAACAGCTAAACTCACAAAAATATGTATTAGCCCTAAACTTATTACAGTTTCGAATGATCCAAAAAAATACAAAGAAGAATAAGAAAGCCTATTGGATAATATGAAGAGAACACACACCAGAGCAAAATTACTTAAAACACAGCGAGTTGTATGCGTCAATAAATTCATAAAGCAATTAATTTAAATAGGTGAGTTTCTTTTTTTTTAGTGTCTTTAAAATTTGATAAACGAAAATATTTATATATAAATTTATTGGTATATAAATCTCTTTAAAACAGGCTCAAGCTATCATGTTATAGATTGCCAAAAAAATGATCTTTTTCGGTTCACACTTCGAACCAAAAACTAACCCTACGATGTATTTGTACAAAATATTATAATTATTATGGGAGCCTGGGAGTCAAACCTGGTTCCTTTTTGATTATTTGATTGCAAACGTCCTAAAATTTTATTTTAAAAACTAATGGGTCCGCGTTAAGGTTCGTCTGTCTTTTTTAGAATTGGCTTCGGGTTCGAACCTTGCTTTAAATTGCATATTATAAGATTTGCAAATGTGCCTTAAATTTTTATGGAACAAACCAAAAAGAAAATATTTGAAATTGGATGCTCAAAGTTGAAGTGCCCAATCCATATATTTCTGGCCTCACTCATCAAACGTTTCCATTTTAGTGGGCAGCACGTTCCACAGATCCTGCAGCTTGTAGCCCTCGGGAATGCGTTCCATGGCAAAGCCCAGCTCCTTGCAGTAGACGGGCTCGGGCGTCGTCTGCTCCGTGGACAGCGCGCCCAGGCAGCCGACGGCGAGGTAATTATTCAGCTTGGTATTGATTTCGCGTTCCTGGCGCTCGTCCAGCTCCTGATAGTCATCGATTTTGAATGGTATGGCCTGTGCGGCTTCCTCGGCAGCGGCGGCCAGACGCTTGCGGGCATCCTCTGGATCGTAGTGGACGCCAAGGTTCGGCTGTTCCGTGTAGATGGTGTGCAGCGAGCACAGCTCCTTGAAGAGTTCGTGCAAACGCTCCACGGGATCAATGCGAAAGCCCAGGACGTAGCCGCCGCCCGTCTCGGCGGTCTGGATGACCAGCGCCGGGCCGTACTTGGACTCGCGGATGCGCAGCTAAAGGAGAATGTGTCAGCGATTCCTTCGGATCAGTGGACAGTGGACTCAACTCACATTCTCAATCTGCAGATAGGGCAGGCTAATGTTGAAGCTTTCATTGGCGTCCGCGTACCAAACCAGCCGTACGTTGGTCACCACGAAGCTGCCCAGGTTGCCCTGGTCGCTGGACAAGTTCCAGACGCCCTGCACCTGGCTGTACACCTGCTCGTCCGGCAATATGATCAGCTGACCCGCCTGCACAACGGCGCCGCGCAGCTTGAGATCCCTGTACAGAAACGTGCGCTGATACAATCTGCGGGCGAGGGAACTGGGGTGAGTGGAAACTATGCTTAAGTCAACTTGATGGCCACGCACAGATGGACGTCGAAAACACTGGCGAAGATGGGCTGTTCGCGTCGCGCCGTCTCGCCGGAGACGTCCGTGAAGAGAAACTCGAAGCGCGTCTCGTTGCTGATGGCCAAAATGTACAGCGCCTGGCTGGGAATGCGGCCTTTGGTGTGCATGTGCATCAATCGCGTGCTTGTGCTGCCTATGCGGGCATAGCCGATGGCTGCGAGGGAGGGGAAATCAATAGAGCTCAATATGGGCTGACGATATAATAGCAAGTTTAATCAGTCAGTCCGTCCATCAATCACAAGATTCCTCAATCAAAAATTCAGTGTCAGTCGGTCAATCAGTAGGTCAGTCAATCAATCAGATAGTCAGTCAGTCAATCAATCAGTTAGCTAAATAATTGCTTAGTCGTTCAATCAACAAATCAGTCCATCACTCAGTAGGCTGTCTGTCCGTCAATCAATCAGTTAGTCTTTCAATTTAACAGTTAACAAATAATAAATTAATTAGTTAGACTATTAATAAAGTCAATCAGTGAAACAGTGCATCAATCAATCAGATTTCTGTTAGTCAAACAATCACTTACTGGGTTAATCAGTTAGTCAGTCGATCAATCAATGGGCAGGTCAGTCAATCTAACAACTAGTCTGTCAATTTAATAGTTTACAGTCAATCACATAGTCGATAAATCAATTAGTCAATCACCAATCATTTAGTCAGTCAATCAGCTAATCAATCGTTTACTTAGTAAGTCAATCAGCTAGACCGTCAATTATGCAGGCAGTCAAACAATCAATCAGTCATAACAAACAGTTTTAAATACTAGTTAGAGTTGGAGCCCTTTTGAAACCCACACAGATTGAACTTCTTGTGGACCAGCGAGTGCCAAATGATGCGCAGGTTGGTGACCAACAGCCTGCCCGTATCCCCCGGATTGCCCTTGCTGTCCTCTATGTGGTAAACCGTGTCCAATACTTTCTCGCCGTTGCGTAGCCGCGTGTGCCTGTCGAATGTTGTGGGCCAGTTAGGATTGGATTCCGCATATTTCCGGTGCATAACTCACAGCTGCGGCGTGTCGAACTTTACTTCCTTGTCCTCCCAGAGCAGACTCCGCTCCAGTGCGTCCATTTTGCTCAGAGTTTTCAACATTTTTCCGAGTTTTTCGCGGCGTTTGTTGTGTTTGTCTTTGTTGCCACGCAACGTTGCAAGTTAACAAGTGAAAGCAACAGACCGAACAATGGATACCCTTGCAAACATACACTGTGGTCTCCAATGTCTCCTTTAATACAAGGGCATATAAACTGTGTTCACAATTTTATATTAATAATACAATCATATTTCATATATTTGACTACAATTTAGATAATGTATAAAAAAAACTTTCGCTTCGTTTGTGAACAAATTTTGGTCAAAATGCCGCGGCTGCTGCTGCTTTTTCAGGCTTCTTTTGAAATTATCTTAAGCTAGATTTTAGCCAGGCTAATCAATGGAAATGTTATTTAGAATATTGGCAAACACTCAGCTTAAACGTTGGCAACATTTAAACAGGAATACAACACACACACACCCAATCACACACACACACACACACACACTCAAGGCAATCGGTGCACATCGAATACGAAATGAAACATTTAAATATTATATGTACAGTAGGCCACTAGTTGAAGGAGGTCTTCACATGATTATCTGCGGCTCGGGCACGCTGGCCGCGATGCTCTTGTGGGGCAGCACCTGCCCCCCATTCACGTACAGCTCATCCTTGACAATGACATCCTCGCCGAGCACGGTGATGCCCTCGATGCGCACCCAGCGACCCACGATGGAGCGCCAGCCGACAATGCAGGAATCCAGCCAGGAGTGCGAGCGCACAATGGCGCCCTTCAGTATGGTCGAGCGCTTGATGCAGACGCCGTCCTCGATGACGACGCCGGGTCCGATGGTCACATTCGGGCCAATGCGACAGCCCTCGCCAATCGTGGCCGTGGGATCGACGAGTACGTTGCCCACGACGCCGGGACCAGTGTACAGCTTGGTCGATTGCTTCTGGCGCAGCGAGCTGAGGTAGAGGCACATGCCTGCAGGGTAGAGAGAGATTATTTAGTCAGAATAAGATTGGTTTCTTCAACGGGTATCCCACAGCCCCAGCCCCTTTAAGTACTCTTATCAGCAATTACGGCTCGTTAGGGGCGTTCTATCAAACAACTTTAACTGTCAGCTGTTCCAAGAAAGGAGATAAAAACTCGTAAAAACGTGTCAGGTGGGTGTAACCGATTGTGCAGTACTCGTTCACAGTATAAAGTCAGTCGAAAACTGTCTAAATTGTGATTGTTGTTTGAAAAAAATATCGATTTTTGTAATTTATGGGGGCGTGACTCGATCTTTAGAGATCATCAGAAAACTCTAGTTCCAAAATTGTAAGAAATATAGATCTTCACAAGACATATAGATTTGATCGCTTTGCCACGCCCCCAGTAGACGTAGCCAAAAAATTGTCATCAGTAATGTATCTGAATACATTTGATGTATCTAGCTTTAAAACTGAGGGAGGTGTATAAATTAAATTGATTTGCCACGCCCCCTGTGGGTGTATACGAACAGTAAGACGGCACTGCATAAACCCAATATACTCTATTCACTTCGTGAACGAGTATAAATAGAGCTGGCAAGGAAAATTGATTAGACAGGTTGCTGAGCAGTTAGCAGATAACACAGCAACTGAGCAAATTAGAGATAGCGTTCGCTTGTGATTCAGCCCATTCAGGTCAGACAACGCACCGGTTAGAAAATCTTTGGGCTGTCCAATATCCATCCAGAAGCCGGTCAGCTCCATGGCGTATAGCTCCTGCTGCTGCGCCATGTCAGGAAACACCTCCTTCTCAATGGACGTTGGCTTCACCTCGATGCGTTCGAGCACCGAGGGATTGAATATGTAAATGCCAGCGTTGATCTTGTTGCTGACAAACTCCTGCGGCTTTTCGATGAAGTTCTTGATGCAGCCCAGCTCGTCGTAGAGCACGACGCCGTATTTAGAGGGCTCCTCCACCTTGGTCACCACAATGGTGCCCTGTTTGCCGTGATTGCGATGGAACTGCATCAGCTGCTTGAATGGAAAATCGCATATCACATCCGAGTTGAGCACAAAGAAAGGCTCCGCACTGGCCGATAGCAGGGGCTTGGCCAGGGCCAGGGGGCCGGCAGTGCCGAGGGGTTCGCTTTCGTGTGAAAAGATCAGTTCGACGCCCAGTTTGTCGGCCTCCACTTTCAGCTCTTGCTCCATTTGCTCCGCCCGATAGCTGACCGCCAATATGACCTAGATAAAAGTGAAACCTTGTTATGTAACTGTTGTTGCGGCTGCTATGGTTAATCTCACCTGACGACAACCCGCATCGACGAGCGCCTCCAGCTGATGCAGCAATATGGGCTTGTTGGCAAATTCCACCAGCGGCTTGGGCGTGCTCAGCGTCAGCGGACGCAGCCGCGTCCCATAGCCACCCACCAGAATTAGAGCCCGTGCGCCCGAGCCGGCCGCCGTGTTGGGAGAGCCGCACATTACAATCGTTGTTGGACACGTCACAGACTCAACAGAGATCTCGCGATGACTAATGAGACCAATTTTCGGTTTGCCTTTTTCGACTCTAATTAATGCTACTCACAAGTTGTTGTTGCTGTTGCTGCTGCTGCTGATTCTGATAAGCCGCTTGAGGTTGACTTTGTTGCCGTTGGCGCGTTCCTATTGGAAGCGTCGCAGAATGCACGTAGGACTGGGCACACGTATATAAGTGTGTGTGTGCTTAAACTTACCGATGTCACGTAGCTATTTGTATGCGTCTCAAACTTGTGTGCAGCATGAATTGTTTTACAGCATCAAATTCAGAATTTGTTTTAGTTTGCGCGTGTGTGTGCGCGGTATGTTTCTTGTAAAAATATACAAATTAATAATTAGGGTTGTCCACACCGTATCGATATATTGCTATTTGTTAGCCGCCCCATAAAGATACATCGATACCTCAATCGTTGCGTGCTGCAAGAGTTTCACGATATTTAGACTTGCGGTGTTTGGTAACACCGTTTTCGGGAACAGTGTGACCTGTGCTGTTAACAGCAGTGTCGGAGTCGGAGTTTTGTTACGTGTGGAAACTAATAAAAAAAAGAACTGTGAAAATTTGTGCAAATCATTCTTAACAAATTAGCAAAAGGTAAGTGCAATATTTTGTGAAGAACAGTTATGTAAAACAAATTTTGTGGTGCAGTCATGTTGTACACCATAATTTTGCTGCTTGGTGCTCCGCTGGCCACACACACACGCGCACACAGACAAGCCCACATGCATATACACACATATTTGTGTATTTCGTCGAATCAGCAGCAGCAGCCTCTCACACACACAGACAGAAAACAAAATGTCGACCATTTGCATTTTATTTTTGATTGCTATTTAGGCAATTTTGGAAATTGATCGTATACATTAAATGATTTCAACAAGTATATGATAATACATTTCGTCAACTTGTACATAAGTATAGAGAAACTAAGAAAAGTGCCACAAAGTGTGCAGCGTTAAAGTTGTGTGTGGGGCAGAAGCTTCGGTATTGATTTTTACAATGGCTTTTGGGGTAAAAATGCAAAAAAAAACTTGCTTGGAGTCCTTAAATGTGTATGTGGCTTGTTTTAATTGTTTTATTAGTTTGTGTTATATATTAATTGGGCATTATAAATATGTGCACAACTGTCTCAGTTTGGTTGGCAACGCTGATCAAAGAGCAGTTATTGTATGTTGCCCCCAACCATCTGTATCTGTTTTGTGTGTATATAAAGTTTTTTATTCTATTTTGAATATTATCTGTATATATAGATTAGTTATATTCGTGCTTTAATTTTCCTGACTGATGCGCAGCATCTTGTTAAGTTTTTACTTTCTCTTTTATTTATGGTACAAACGGCAGCGGCTAACTGTGTGTGTGTGTGCCTCCCTCAATGCAGCGGCGACAGCAGTCACGTTGAATTTCATGCGCACCGTATTTTATTTTATTTGTATTTAATTTTGGCCTCTTGTCAGCTTTTTATATGGCTTTGAGTTTGCATTGTGCCCGCTGCCATTGCTTTTGTTTGTATTTATTTGCTTAGCTTTTATGGTCACATTGCATTGAGTTTCGCCGAAGGTTTGTTCTGGTGATTGGCAACTTGTGTCCAATTTTTGCAAGTAATGCTCTGCAACAGCAGCAACACTTGACACGTAATAATCAGGCATTTGAATTTGAAACTTACACACACTTTTGAAATACACACACTCGTCATGTGCGTGACGTCATTAAGAATATGCGATTTAAGGCTGTGCATGAAATGGAACCACACTGGACCACCAAGGTCATAGTTAAATAGCTGCTAAAATTATCGATAGCTTAAGTCATCGCTAATTGATATTGTGCTTAAGAATTAATTAAGGAAGGCAACATAATTTAAATGACAACATATCAACCATGTGGCAACGCTGCCGCAGCCGCTTAAGTCAACCTTGAAAGTTGATTGAACTACAAAAGGAAAATATTTTGACCCCAAGTCCCAATGCAAACACACTCCAGAGCAGTCAATTGCCTGCCCGTCGCCGCCTACGGGCCGCATATACATAATTTGATTTCCGTTGCCGAGAGTGTGGAGCAGCTACCGTCCTTAAATACAACAACATGCTGCAACTTTGCCTGACTTTTTTCCAGTGCAGCGAATAAAAACAAAATCCTGTTGTGTGTCTGTCTGACGGCGACTTTGTATGCATAGCAGCGAGTCCGTGTGTGTGAGGGTTGGCGCATTGGTATTGGTGCGTTTCATTTGCTGTCTGCTCTTTCCACGCTGTTTCGCCCCCTCAAAAAGCCAAAACACAACTCGAACTTGCTCACCGCTTTGTCTGCCCATCGCCTGGCTGACTTTGCTAGGTGTGTGAGTGTGTGTATTTGTGTTTGTGTATTGGTGCGCCTTTGTACATTGAACTCGGGTGCCAGGGACCCAGTGCTCTGCTCTGTCCTATTCCTGGCGTCTCGAGTTGCAAGAAGTCTGTCACGTTCTGCATTTGGTATCCTCTTTTTATCTGCCAGGGTTGCGGCATATTCATTTTATGATCGCATCCATCACCCAAGCGAAATTGGTTCTCTAAAAGTTTAAACAAAAAATAAACTCAAATCGGTATCGATTGGAATTTTAATGCATAATTATCGTGCACATGCACATATAACAAGAAATACAAGATTATGAAAACAAACAGAAAATATCCTTGTTGTTATTGCTACGGACGTTTTAAAGTTCATTAATAAATGCAAATGTTGCTAATTGGAAAAAGAATTGTTATTGATTGTTTCTTTTATGAAAACAAACAAGAAAATTAATTGTTATCGTATGTATTTTATGCACAACTATCGATAGTAACTCTTTTAATTATTTCGATAGGGTTTTTGTTGCAATAAATGAAGTATATTAATATAATATAAATTGACTATAATATCTATCGAAGCATATATATATTAGAAACTCAAATAGAGTATACATTATTCGTCTTTTGTTCTGGTGTAGTTCTGCTATCCTCTTCCCCTCTACTTGTTGTTGCTTCGATTTCCTCCCTTTTTTGGCAGCCAGCGTTTGATTTTTGTTTTCTTCTCTTTTGTTCTTTCTTGTTTGGTTCTGCGGGTCGACGCATCCTTTAGGCAGCCATGAAGTTCCGCGCCAAGATGCAGGACATGCTCTACATGCGCGAGTTCCAGGCTATAGCCGCCACCCTGGCCAAGCTTGCCAAGGATTGCGTGATGATCCTGGGGCAGGAGCGCATGCATTTCATTGTGAACGAGGAGCACTGCTCGACATCGTCTCCGCTCGTCTGGGTGAGCATTGGCGCTGCCGACTACTTTCCGGAGTACAAAATGACACCCGCTCGGCCCGACGAGGAGTTCATCGTGCTGGTCATGTCCGCGACGCATCTTAGTCGCGCCCTCGCCGTGCTGCGCTCCGGGGGCAACTCGAGCAGCAGCAGCAGCTGCCCACACAGCTGCAAGCTGAAGCTGAAGCAGATTCAGTTTCCCTGCATCTCGGTGATCGCCTCGGTGGTGTCGCCCAGCTCCGCGGAGCCGCGCGAGGTGGTGCACGACGTACCCGTCACCGTGGTGCCCGCCAGCGACTGGCCCTCCTTTGTGCTGCCCAAGGTGCCGCCCACGCAGATGGTGCTCGGCGTGCCCTCGGTGCGTCTGCTGCGCAGCCTCATCGACCGTCTAAAGAACATTTCGCCGAATCTCATTTTCCATGGCAGCGCCGCTGGCGAAATGAATCTGGTGGCCGAGTCCGAGATGGCCACAATCACGACGCGTTTCAATCGTCTGCTGCTCCACAAGGCGGACAAGCAGCAGTCCCTCGTGGAGGAAGTTTCTTGCTCTGTGGACTCGCGCAAGGCGTCTGCGTTCTTCAACGCCCTCCAGCTGCCCAACGAGGAGATCATGATTGGCATCGACGGCGAGCGCTGCATCTGCTTGCAGCTGGATATTCGGACCAACGTTGTTTTGCATTCCATTTTGCCAGCTGTTTGCATTTAGCACTAAGAAAGGTTAGAGTGCCCGACTAGAAGATACCCAGTATGCAAATTATTATAAAGTTTTCAGAGTTAGAGCATTCAAATGTGTGCATAAACCAGTCTGTACCATAAAACGCATTGTTTTTCTTTTTATTTTGGAGGGGAGTCAGTGAAGGTATTCGAAAAGTGATACATTCTTGAGCTGTGTCTGTTAGACGAGAACATACATAACAAATTTGGTGACTACAATAATAATATTTGAGATGTGCTAAAAAAAAACACCTTATTTTAAAATCGATAAATATCGATATTAAGGATAAGGAGTGACAAATTAACTTGATCTGTGTGGGCTATATGAAAATATATATATTAAATTTCAAGTCTCTAGGTCGACAAGGCTGATCAAGTATATAAATATAGTACAGTACAGTTCTTATTTATCTGGTTATTGGTAATAAAAATGTTGCTTATGTACAATGAGTTCAACGCATTTTCGCTGATGCATATAAACGGAATATACTGTACTTCCATTTACACAAAGCCAATATAATTTTGTTTACCCATTTTCTATGGTTACAGGGTATACAATTCTCAAGAATGAAGCGCAAATAAATTGTCATCGATAGGCGCTAAATATCGATATGCAAATGAACAGCGCATCGATAAGCGAAAGTTGTTTTGTATTTGTTATTGTTTTTCTTTTCTTTTATTGTTTTCTTGTCTCCGCTGCCGTTCGCCCCAATTTGGCAGCTACGTTCGCGGCTGCTGCGCAGGCCGTGGCCTCTTTTCTGTGCAGCGACGTCGACAGCGCTCGCGCTCGCTCTCGTGAGCTGTTGCATTGCCTGTGGTTTGTGTGTGTGCGTGTGTTGTTGCTGTTTGTTTGCATATTTATTGTGTATTTTTGTTACTGGTTTTACAACCTCATCTGTTTGCTTGCTCGCAATTGCAATCAACTTGCATTTGTTGTTGTTGCTGCTGCTGCTGCTGTAACACGCGCTGCATTTGCAGGTGAGTAGCTGCTCAAGTAGGCCATCGGCGACGTCGACTGCGCCGCGTGGGCCGCTCAACAACGTCGCTCGCTGAGCATTTGTTGTGCACAGGTCAACAGCCATTTTGGTTACGATTGTGCCACATATTAGCGATAACTGCAAAGAATCAAAGTAAATAAATAAATGGAAGTGTTATCTGTCTATGAAAATAAATAAGTGGCTGGCGTTTTATCAGCCCCTACGTGGCTGCAAATAAGTGTGGTGTGTGTGTGTGTGTGTGTGTGTGTGTGTGTGTGTGTGTGTGTGAGTGTGAGTGTGAGTGTGTAGTCAGGTCATCTGGGCAGAGGCCACCTATAAGATTAGTCACATCCCATAAACATTTCCGTAAGTGTGTGTAAAACTTCCATTAACAGCTGTTTGTGTAACATAAGATGAATTTCTCACACTCCTCTCTCTCTCTCGCACACACATTGGGACTCATGCGATCAGCTGATCAGGTTAATATAAATTTCACTCTAACGGGCGTCGACTCAGACAGGTAAAACGCAACAAAAATGAATTTCGGCAAGAGCAACGTGTGCACATTCATCCCCCAAAGCGGTTGAGTGCGCTCGTTTGCGCTCTCCCACTCTCTTACTCTGCTTCGCAAACGCAGCCATTTTGAAGAAAAAGTTTTTTTTATTTTATTACTTTCAAAATCAAAAAAGTTAAATGCAAGTTAACATTTTTCGGCAAGTGCCAAGTGCGCCGCAGTTTAACTTAAATAATAAAAAAGAATGTTAGTCGGTTTGTTGACCTCATTGGCATTTAGCAACAAGGGTTGAGTGACCTGCTTAACGGCTGTTGAGTGCTTTTTTCTGCCTGCTGACGACTGGTTCCGTTTGCTCATCTATTAAATTTAGATATTAACTTTGAATTGAATGTATTGTATTTATGCGACTTGATCACATTGACTATATAGGTAAGGAATATTGGATTGGATAATGTGCTTTTGTCCCTGTGTGCATGTGTTTTAAAGACGAATTTTCGCCTGATTCACGATTTACTCTTCACTCTCACTCACTTTTGCGCTCATTCGCTCGTTCGCTCGCTCATTTCGTTTCGTGCACGGGGTCGCCATTGACGCTGTCGTTGTCGTTGCTGCTGCTGCCGTCAGTCGTGAGTTGGTTTTGAGTGCGTGCACAGCTGAAAAAATGTTCGTGCCTCGCTGAATAAGCAAACGTTTCTTTTCTATATACCTGTGTGCGAGTACATAATGTATAGCAAAGGTGCAGTACATTTTTATATAATTAACAAGTACATTAATAAATTATTACGTAGCGAATGCAAACTGTTCTTGAATAGCAAGCAAAATTTTCTGAAACGCTGTGTGTGCATTCGTTTATTTCAAGCATTTCTTCTTTTGCCTTTGCTTTGCTTTCGTTATGTATACATATTCTTCTACTGTGTGTGTGTGTATGTGAGATTGGGGCTGCTTGCCTGTGTGTTTATGGGTGTGTGTGTGTGTGTGTAACGTCGTCATGTGCTTACCCCTCATGCGTTCTCTGTCATGTACATGCCGAGGCAAGCGACAACGTTGACGTCGCTGTCGGCGTCAACGTCGCCGCTCGTGTACTCCTTTTGATATAATTTTTACTGGAAATCGACAGTTAGACGTCATCAGGCAGCACGCAGCGTTAAAAGAAAAGTAAATATGACAAACGTATTAAATTAGAATTTGAGTGGAAAATTAAAAAGTATTTAAACTACTTGTACTTCGCTTTATTGCTTTTTCGCCGTACCAAATGTATTCGTTGTATGTCATATTTACTCGCTATAGCTGTGTGTATAACAGTATATAAGGTGCGCGTGTGTGCTGCTGCCAGTGTTTACATAGCACGATTTTGTATATAACGCATTGTGTAAATGCCTATCAATGACGTATTTAGATGTATTTGTGTGTGTTGCCTCGGCCTGTTTCTACTACGTTTTCTACTGCGCTTTGCAACAAGTAGCACTACGTTTTCCTTCGCCTATTACTTTTGTTATTATTGCCAACTCGAATATCGACTCTTGACCGCCCCCTTGGTCAAAGCAACAATAACAATGGCCAGGTTTCTGCTTGATTGTTGCATGTATTTACCTTGCGTTTACAGCCTGGATTGCCACATACACACAAATGTTTCTCGAATACTTTATTGCGTTCTTTTTGCTTACCTTTGGCCTCTTCTGGCCCTAAATGCGTCGCACGAAAATTTTCCAATGCAATTTACTTTACGGTTAAGTTGCCACAGTGACGTTGTTGCGACCCCCTCCCCTTGTCTTCCTCCCTGTAGAAAGCAGTACACACCCCACTTTCCTAGCGCGCTCTCGCTCTCGCACATACATTTCTGCCGCTGCTCAGCTGTGCGTAGGCCACAAAGCAGTTTCGTAATAGAAAATAGAAGAAGGCAGCACAACAGAAACATACACAAAATGAATAAATAAATAAATAAAACTTGACGGGGCAACACTGTTTGCAGTCCGTTACGTTCATTGTTGTAGCTGGCGTCATATGCTCGACTGGGTTTACAGCAACAAATATACATATTCATATATATGTATATATATAAAGATATACGAATAAGTTACAACCAATACGCACTATACAAGCAAAGGTTGAACAAAAAGTTAAAATCCGCGAGATTTATGTGTACAGCTAATTGTCCTGAACAAGAATATATATTTTAGAGAATCTTCCTTCTGCCTGTCACATACATCTGCACAAAACCGATATACCCCTGTTCACCCGTTTGCAATGGATACAGGGTATACATAATGCTTATCAATTATGTTTGTCAGTAGCAGGGTTGACAAGTCTAGCGCAAAGGTAATATATACGATAATATCTGCTACCTCTATGTGCTATACCCTATATACTATATAAAGCATGTATATGTAATTAAGTATGTACAAGTCGAGGCCCTTTACATTTTTCAATTGCTGCTGATAAGGCAACATTGACAAACAACAACATGCCATATGTTGGAGTTGCCATACGCAAGGAAAATACTCACACCAACACACATACATACATGAAGGCGCTGCCATTTGCGGCCTCGCACATTTTTTCGTATCTGTTTTTTGGTGTGAAAAACTTGTGGTTTCAAGTCATACAAAAGAGGCAAACAAAAATGTAATTCAAACAAATTTTCATGTAGCAACGGCGACGGCGGTGCTGGTTTCATTTTAAGCGGCCTTGAACTCAATTTGGTTTTATTTTTCTTTTGCACTTTGCGTTGTGATTGACAGTTGGTTTTTTTCTTTTTTGTGTCATATTTGAGCGGCTGTAACGGCAAACTATGAGGGCGGCTGGCAACACGCATACGCTTTAAACTACGCATTTATTTTGTATAGTGTAGTTGGGACGTTGCGTCGCAAAGGGCGACGTCGCCAACACACGTTTTGCTGCTGAGGCTGCTGCTTTTTTTCGTTGTCGCTTGCTTTGCGGCTCATCGCAGCTACAATTGCCTTTTGCTTGTTTTGCTTTTTATCTTTTGTTCGTCGCGTGTGCTTATTGTATTTTCATCGTATCTATATACAGACATATATGTGTGTATATATATGCGGGATCTTGCATTGCGTTCTCGCAGGGAAACAAGCATGACAAGTCAAACGCACACATGCATGCACGGGTGCACACGAACACATGCATTGCCGCGTGCGAACGCACACATGCATGTACGCGTGGATACGCTCACATGCAAGTACGCGTGCACACGAACACAAACGAGTTCGAACTCGTTCCTCGCTCGCTCGCTCGCACGTACATAGGAAGGGGCAGACAGCCAAACAGCGCAGCGCTGCTTACGAAAAGCAAAATATAAACAAAACGGCCGAGAACAGCTGATTAACAGCGCAGCATGTGCGCGCTCGCTTTATGTAAGTGCGTGCGTGTGAGTGTAAGAGCGCTCGTCTCGCTGTAAACAATTTTCACTCAAAACAAGTCGCTCGCAAGCAATCATCTGCGCACAGTTGACTCGCTCGCTCTCGTTCGTTCTCCCTCTCTCTTTGTCGGGCACATGCACGTGTTGGTGACTGCTGCTGCTACTGCAAACAGCTGTTAATTTATTTACATATTTGTGTGTGTTTACTGCGCACATATGTTGATGAAATGTGCTCAACGGTCTGCGAGCGAGGGAGCGAGAGAGAAAGGTTGTGTGTGGTGGTCGTGTATTCTTTTGTGCCGCTGCTTGGTTATCATTTCCCATTTCTGCTGCCTTTTATTTATTTCTACAGGCAGACGTGTACCTGTCTTCGTTACAGGGCAGCAAAATCTGCGACTACCCTCACTCGCTTCAGCCGGTTCTTTGTTGTCATATTTGTTGCCTGTTTTAGCCCTGTCTAGCAGACACACACACACCCCTATGGCGTCGTTGTAAGCACTTCCTTCAGTTTTCACTGATATTTTCAGTTAATTCTCGTTTGGTTTCGTATTCAAGCAGTCGTCAGGTCAGAGTCGAGATTTTGCCTTTGTTATTTTATTTTTATTTTTTTTACTATATTAAGTTGGCTGCACTTGTCCTGCACTCGAACCAAGTGCAGTCAACTTAACAAATGTATCGATTGCCGCAAAGCAACTCTGGTAAACGCTGAGCTGTCAAAGAATAATATATACTTTTATTTTTATTTTATACATTTATACGTTTGTAAACGCAAGCAAATGCCAATAAAAAATCTTAAATTTACTAACAAAAAATGTGTGCTCTATTTTTTATATAATTACAGCACAAAACTCTCCGCTGCCCGCCATAAACCGTTAACGCCGCGTGCACTCAAAAAATTACAACAGCAAAAATAATAAAAACAGAAAAGCATATGTGAAACAAAGTCCAAAAAAAAAACTCGAAAGTTAGAAAGCAACAACAATAGGGTATATTATGAGATATATAAATAGTTATAGCTAATTGAAGCCAGGCTCCGCTGTCATTGGCGTTCACCAAAAACAATTAACAAAACGATATTTGTGTGGTTTAGTTTTCTTTTGTAGCATAATAATTGTAGATTTAAGACAATTTACATTTGCAAACAATTCTCTGTGAAGTTGGCATGTTAAGTGTGTTCGATGCCAGTGCGGTTAAGTGTCGTCTATGGCCGAGTCCGTTAAAAGTCAAACGCTCTCTGCATTGACGGAGGGGCAGCACGACGGTAGTACAATAACAACACCACCAGCAGCAACAACAAAAACAACAACAGGCACTCAAACAGCCGCGTCCACAATCAATGCTCATCGACGTTACAATAATTTTAACAATAACAGCAGCAGCAACAAAACTTATCATAACACCAATAAGAAACGTAACGCATCAACAACAACACTAATAACTACTGCAGCAACAACTACTGCTGCCGCCACATCCTCCGTCACCACCGTCGCACGTCATTCGCGCAGCAAAGGTCGCAGTCAACCAACAACTACAAATAGCAAGCACAAGAAATCGTCTGTCCCAGCCGCCGATTTAACTCGCCACTCAACAACATTTGGAGGCGTCTCCAGCAGCGGCGTCGCGCGTTCCTCGATTATTTCACCAAACAGCGTCAACGATCCGACGCTATCGCCAGGCAGTCGCAAGCGTCAGCATCAGCATCAGTGCAACAACAATCAAATACGCACCAGCAGCCAATGTAAGTATTGTCCAAGTGAGGGAACACTGTCATATATACTTTGTTGCTATTTTGCGACGTAATTGTGATCTGATATATTTTTCCTCTGTCGCCTTAATAATTTACTATAAATATAAGAGAATTTTACTAGGTTTTACTTTATAGTCGATTTATTTGTTTAATTTAAGCATTTGTCAATTTAATTTGAGCATTTTTTAATGTGACCCAAAAATGACGAAGGAGATTTATGCCACCTTTCTATTTTATATAGATGTGAACAAGTTAAATAATTGCTTTGAGCCTGTGGCTATCAAAAACAAAATGTTTGCTCCATTGAAAATACAGTTGGGCTCCAATTGTTTTAAATATTATTTCAAAATTTAAAATCCAAAGCTAACTTGATTTCACGAAGGCTGTCATCGCTACATGCGATAAATGCAGTTCATTCATTATTCTTTACAAATTTCCAGTCTTTAGTTGCCCTATTTAATTGTAATTTTGGAATGTCGTATGAAATGCGCAATTCTTTCACACATCTTTTGCAGAGTTATCGTTAGGTATTTAGGCTGGAACAGTCAAGCCCAAAGTGTGACCAATTTAATTTTTGTAATTTATCGAAATCTCTAACGTAATCGATGGTCGCTCGTGCATTTATCGCAAATTCATTTAGTTTTGACAACTCGCAACACTTTGCACTGCTTGTGGGTTTGTATTAGAAATACGATAAAGAAAAATCGAAATTCATATAAAAAAGCAGAGTAGATTGCTTTTCGGCCGAATCCACACAAAAAAACATATTTTGTTTGTCTAAATTTAAAAGGTCATCACCGACAGCAGCGCCAAACCCTTCAAAAAATCAAAAATATTCAAAACTAAAAAGACTAGAACAATTTTGCCAAGTTTTTTTTTTTTTGGTTTCTCGAATCAACAAATTTATAAACAAGTTTTCGCCCCTCCCCCAAACCCCACCCAACCCCAAACCTCAAACCCAAGCCAAGCCAAATCCCCCCCTCAACTTCAACTTCAAGCACAAGGACTCTAAACATATATCTCTCTCTCTGTGTCGTCATGTCCTTTACAGCTGCGCCCGGTGGAGATCAGTACGTGGAGCTTAACTCGCCGCTCAAGAAGCGTCGCGTGCAGCAGCCACCAATAACAGCGGCCAAACCAGCGGAAGCCGCCTCGCCAGCTGCAGGAGTCGCAGCAGGCGCAGGAGCAACTGCATCAGCTGTTGCTGGCGTCGAGAGCTCGTCGCACATTCTGCTGCATCACCAGAACCAGCACCAGCACCAGCAGACTACACCGCGCCTCGCATCTGGCGGCGATTGCGTCGCACAGCGCACACGCTCCAAAACTCTAACGCCCGAAGAGCTGCCCAGCACCAGCAGCGCGGCCGCAGCGCGCCATAACAGCAACAGCAGCACCCACAACCAACAGACAGAGGCTAGCGGCAACCACGTGATTAGCGCGACGCCACGGCGCGGCGCAGCTGCCCGCGCAGTAGCACGCAGCAACAGCGGCGGCAACAGCGGCGGCAACTTGCTCAGCTATTACCGCAAGACGCGGAAGGTGAGCCACACGCGCGCCAAGCCAGCAACAACAGCATCAGCAGCAGCAACATCCACAACTGCAGCGCAACATCAACATCAGGAGAACCTCATCGGCAAGTACCCAGAGACCAGCAGTGCACGCCTGCAGGCCAGCAGCTCGGCGGTAATTGCAGCCGCTGCAGCCATCGACGCGGCGCGTCACGATTCCAACAACAGCAGCAGCAACAACAACGTTGTTGTCAAGCGTCTAGACAAGAAGAGCAACAACAAGTACACCAAGTACCGCAAGAGTCTGCGCAACTATCAGCAGCAGCTGCTCGCCAGAATTGACGGCGCGGCGGACAAGCATCCGGGCGAGGGGCACGAACACAGCTTGGAGAACGGCTACGGCAACTTGGTGGTGGACCACCCGGAGCCAACAACAGCGCCGTCCTCAGCTGAGGGCGAGGGCGAGACCGAGGCGAATAGCATAGACGCCGCGCTCTTTGAGGCCGCCGACGAGCACGAGGAACGGGAACAGGACGACGACGACGAAGACGATCAGGAGCAGGAGGAGGAAGTGGAAGCCGAAGAGGAGGAGGAGGAGGTGGGTTTCTACGAGATAGTCAACTCGGCGGATTCATCATACGAGGAGGACGCCCAAATCGTTGCCGAAGAGGACGAACTCAGCGAAGAGGAGGAAGTTGACGACGAGGAAGACGACGATCTCGAAGAGGATTTCGACGAAGAGGAAGAGGATCTTTCAGAGGGTGAATTCGCTGAGCATATTATTGGTGAACTTGGTGGTGAGTGTTCCCTGAGTTTTGATATAACCGCACACTATAAACATAGATACTATATCTAGAAATAGACTCGGGATTGACTAAAGATCTTCTTAGTTTCAATTGTGTAACATTTGAGATTTTTGTAACAATTAGTTTTAAAGTTGGTAAATGAGTATATTATGCCACAAGTTGATTTCAAATAGTATATATAATATAAATATATTGTTTGAAATTCAACCAATTTTTCTATGGGTATTTAGGCTGGAATTCAATACTAGAAAAATCAAACTATTAAATTCTAGAGGTGCATAAGCGTAAGAGCCAATTAAGCCATCACAATTGTGAATTATTCACAGTTACATCAAAACGTTCGATGCAATTTTTAATTTTGCCAAATTAGGTTAATTGCAATTAAGCATTTTTAAAAATATTGCTACAAATATTCACAATTTCTATAATCCTTCCATTTTTCAGTGTTCCAAAACACAAATTTAAAATTGAGTTTTAATTATAACAATTGTTATTGTTGCAATTATTGACAATTACTTAAAATGTTTGACGCCATATTCGATTTACAGAGTTTCAAAGTTATCGATAACATCGAATTGGATTTTGAATATGAAAAACTTAAAATAGAACCTAAAGTGATATAAATAACTATTTTGAGTGAATTAAATGGTCTTTGATTAAGCTTGTTCGTGAATTCCAGTTTCTAACCAATTTTTGTAAATTTTTTGTGGTTTTTGTGCTCTTTGGTTGATTATTAACGAAACGCTTGCATATTTTCAATTTGTATATAAGAAAGACTTGTGTAGTTAACTTTTATTCTTTTGTGCTTTCAATTAAAAAAAGCGAACGCTCCTTTTCTTTTTTCCCCCAATTTAACGCCAAATTAACACATGACGGGCCAGTGTTGCCACACCAAAAAGTTAAGAAATAATTGCACATATTTTGTGCTCAGTTTTGTTTTTCTATTTTTTATATTTTTTTGTCAACTGCGCCAATTTCTTATCAACAACAACTGAAACATTTCTTGTACAATTGCCTTTTGCGCTGAGTCATGCAGTCTACACACACACACATGTACTCATACGTATATATGTGTATATATGTATATGTTGTATTAATTGTTTTGGTGATAAAATATATAAATGAATGTACATGTATGTGTATATAATGTTTCTTCACATTGCCAACGCACTTTGGCAAAAGCCAGTTGCAAATTTAACGTCGCGCTGTTTAAAACGTAAATGCTCGAAGACTTCTTAGAACAAATGACAGCAGAGAACCATTAACTACAGGTTGCCGAATATTAGATATTGTTGCAGACAATATAGTCAAATGTGCGTTGTATGTAAATGTATACAAGTATATAAACTCAACGTTGTTGGAATACACAAAATTGTATATCCGTCGGATTGTTCGTGTGTAAGCTATGTGATAAAGAATAATAAATACGTAATTTTTCAACCGATTGCACTTATGTCAGCTATATAATATAGTAGTCCGATCCTGCCGACTCTGAAATATGTGCTGTGTGCAGCAAAAAAAGTGAAACAAATATTTTTAATGGCAACAGACAGATGAGTGTTGTGACTGTTGATACTGATTAAAATATATATATATATATATATATATATATAGTATATAGATTCTTAGATGCCAGCTTTAAGTATTGAAGCATTGTGACAAAGGGCTTAAAATAATAGTAGCCTCATATGAAGGTTGAAATGTCTATTAACTAACCAAGCACGACAACCCCTACAACCAAAACACTCCTCGCATCCCCTGTGTGCTGTGCTTCTATCTAAAACCAGGGCTCACATTCATTTAACAGCACCTCATATACGCCCACTCCTTCTCCCGTGAACCTCAACAAGAGCCCAATTAATATTCCATTTCATGCATTTACTCGGAATAAACGCCCATTAATTTCAACTACATATTTATTTTTATTTATTTATTACTCAACTTAATTACATTTTTATGCATCAACAATTGTATTTGTTTTAAGTGTATTTGTGTAGAACGTGGCCAGTGTGTACCCCCCTCACTTTAAATTAGGTTTTAATTTGTGCTCAGTGTTGTAAAACAACAAAGTTTATTTCAAATTCATTTTGCACGTTGCTGTTGTTGTTGCAAGTTTATTTACTATATTTTTACTTTAATAATATAAATATTGTTAATGGTAACATATATATTTCTATATAAACAATTAATTTAAATATACAAAATATTTAGTATGCATATATAATGAAAATATATATGCATATGTAACAAATATTTCATTGCTGATGCCTTGTGTTGTTGATGATGATGATGTTGTTGTTTTTGTGCAAGCAATCAAAACTATATATGAATATATATATACATATATCGGTATGTATATATATATATGCAAAGAAGCAGCGTCGTCGCAGTGTGGTGTGCACTAGAGCAAGAACAAGAATAAGCAAAGAGAGAAAGAGAGCGCGCGAGAGAAGTGTTTAAGTAGCAGCAGCAGCAGCAGCAGCAGCAACAGCAGCAGCAACAACAACAACGACAACTATTAGCAGCAGCAACAACAAAAGTGCAGCAACAACGAAAACCTATAACGATGGGGGCAACAACAACAGCAGCAGCAGCAACATTAGCAGCAGCAACAGCAACATGTTGCTGTCGTCTCTTAAGCTAGCGTGCGTCTGTGTGTGCGTGCGTATGTGTACGTGTGTGTGTGTTCTTTAAACACGCATAACAAGAACATAAAAGTAGTTTAGTGCCGAGCAGCAGCAGCAGCAGCTAACAACAACAACAGCAGCAAGCAGCAGCAGCAACATCATCATTGTCAGCGACTGAGCGTCCCCCTAAAAAACAGCCCCCTCCCCTTTAAACAGATATTCCCTTATCCATAAGTCCCCTCCCTGCGCTCTCTCTCCAGATACTTTGCATTTACCAACAACAACAACTAACGTAGTAGACTAGCTGCAAGCAAAAATAACAACAAAACTATACAAAAAAAAAACAAACAAAAAACAAAGCTGTTTAACTGTTGTCTCCCACTACTCTACCCCCTCTCTACTTGCCGCCCAACAACTACAAAAGCTGCGACACACTCAAATCGCAGCAGCAGCAAACGCAGCAGCAGCAGCAAACATACAACAACAACTATTAACAACAACAACAGCAGCAGCAAACAGAACAAAAACACGCTGGCAACATATTCATCAACAGCTGCAACACCGACAGCGTCGGCAACACCAGCAGCAGCGGCAGCAGCTGCAGTCGCGCCAGCAGCAACAACAACGTCCGGCTATCATCGTGCCGCCCCCCTGGCCAACCGATTGGCGGGCACGGGGCGGCACGTGCCACACGGAGCAACAGCGCTGCTGTTGGCATTGTTGATTACAGTGTGCTCGCCACGCCCCCGCAAGCAGCAGCGGTCGCGCACATGACGCCCTATGCCACACAGCAGCAGCAGCAACAGTCCCTGCCACATCCCCAACAGTTGCTGCCCGCCCATCAGTTTGCTGCTGCGCATTTGTCTTCCTTTGTGACGCCCACGGCGCCAGCGACGCAGCATTTTCAAGCGGCGGCATACTTCACAGCCGCACAGCAGCAGCAACATCATCACCAGCAGCAACATCAGCACCCACATCATCAGCAACAACAACACCATCATCAGCAACAACAACAGCAGCAGCAGCAGCGACAGCAGCCGCACTATTATCACAGCTCGGCTGCTGCTGTCGCTGTGCTCAACCTGCAGCAGCAGCAACATCCACAACAACCACATCACTATAACTCCACAGGGCCGCAACAGCCACGTGCAGCGCCGCCACCTATTATCTACCAGCCACGTTACGCAGCAGCAACATTTGTGCCACCACCAACACAACAGCAGCAGCAGCACACGGCCTACGCACAGCAGCAACATTCTTCACTGCGCCGCAGTTCACGTAGCAAGACGGGTTCCTGTGTGAGTTCCGCAGCAGCCGCACAGCAGCAGCATCATCTGCAACAGCAACATCAACTGGCAGCAGCAGCTGTTGTTGTTGCACCCGGCACGGCTGCTGCTGCTGCCGCCGCTTCACTACAGCAACAGCAGCAACAACAACAGCAGCAGCCGCCCACTCAATATCAATATCATCAGCAATTGGGCGGCAATACAGTTGTTGTTGCCGTGCGCCAGCAACAACAACAGCAGCAACACGTGGCTCTGCAGCAGCAGCAACATCAGCAACTGCACCAGCAGGCACTGCAACAACAACAACAGCAGCAACAACAGCATCAGCCTCGTGCGACAATTGTTCAGCCCGGATTTCTGTTCAGCTACCGCAGCAATCACAATCAGCCGCCACAACAGCAGCAGCAACAGTTGCCCAAAGCGACGCACAGCAGTGGTAAGTGGTGTGGACACACACTGAGAAGGATAAGAACGTGGAGCAGCAGCAAAACGAGGAGCACCAGCAAAGCGGGACGGCGACCATCATAAAAAACACATTAGCTTTCAACAGTTCCTTTTTTTAAAACTCTTTTTGTTTTTTGTACGCCCACACACATACGCACGAAAGCACTTTACGTTCTTTATTTTAGGTTAGGCTGTAGGCAGTAGGCGTGGTCCGTTTTGTACTATATGTATATATATAAATACCTACCAGGTCTTGGTCCCGGTTTTTTTTTTGTTGGTGCATTTTTACAGCTGGTGTTGGGTCATCAATCAATCAAACAAATCACAACGAACAAGTGACAGCCACGCCCCTTTTACGTAAAGCTAAAAAAACTATCGATAACACACAATTTTTAAATTGCTCTATTAATTATTTATATTTTACACCGAATATAGCTATTATTTTTTTTCCTATAAATCATTTCTAATTTTTTACAACACAATCTGCTCTTGTTTTTTGTCCTTATCGATAAATTGTCTGTCGATAGTTTTTTTCGCTTTACCAACATCATCTTTTATGCATATACGTCATATCCTTTCGCTCACCTCACCCTCCCCCTCTGCTGCCGTCGCGCGCGTCGCTTTGCTCGCGGTGTCTGCCCCTTAACCCCTCAACAACCAACCCACCACAAAAGCAGTTCTAATTTCTCTTTGCATTTCTCTCTCTCTCTCTCACTTGCTCGCTCGCGCGTACGCTCTTTGCGCGCGTTTCGTTCTGTCAAACAAAAAAAAACAATTCTTCAATTCAGCAGCTTCGGATGCTTTAACGTATAGTTTGATGGCACAACAGCAACAACAACAAGCGCCAAATGGACCGCCGCATGCAGGTGGACAGCAATTGACGTCAGGTAAAAGCCCAAGTAAAATACAAGAACAGCAAGCTCACGCACACACGCATTTAACCCACACGCATACATATACATTGATTTTAATTTTTTTATCTTAATTTTTCACACAATACACAGTTTTTGTTCTGTTATTACACGGCACACAGGGTGACTCGGGTGTTGGTTGGCCCACGCAGGCCAGCTATTGTTTACACTAGTTTTTATGATTTGCCAACACTGTTAACAATCGATAAACAGCGCTTTTAGCGCCAACACTATTTCTTTTAACTGTTGATTTTTACGTTTGTTTCCTAGTAAATGTCGTCTCTCCCAATCTCTCTTAACTGTATTTGTGCTTTTGCTCTCTGTACGTTTTTGTATTGAATGCTGCAACAATTGACAAATTTTTAACTGTTTCTTTGTTTTTCGCTCTCTTCCGCTCAGGCACCAATTCGGCCAATCTCAGCATCGTCGCAGCCGCTTTGAGCGCCGCACGGGACTCGGCGGCGAACGTTAGCAGCGCCGTGGGCGCCACCAGCAGCAGCGCTAGCGGCGGCAGCGGCGCCAATAACAGTGCCTCGGCCGGCGGCGGCGGCAGCAGCAGCAGCAATAATGTGACAACGAGCGGAACAACGGCTGCAGCCGGCGCTGCATCAGCACAGCCAACGTCAGCAGCAGCAGCCGCCGCTGCGGCGGCAGCAACAGGCGCTGCCGCTGCCGTAAATGCTGCCGCCAATGCTGCCGCAGCAGCCGCCGCCGCAGCCGCTGCAGCAGCAGCAGCAGCGGACTCGGAGAGCGATGACAGCGAGGTGGGACGCCTGCAGGCGCTACTCGAGGCGCGCGGCCTGCCGCCGCACCTGTTCGGCGCGCTCGGGCCGCGCATGACGCACATCCTCCATCGAACGATAGGGAACAGCAGCACCTCCAAGGCGAACCAGCTGCTGCAGGGCCTGCAGTCGCACGACGAGTCGCAGCAGCTGCAGGCGGCCATCGAGATGTGTCAGATGCTGGTGATGGGCAACGAGGACACGCTCGCCGGCTTCCCGGTGAAGCAGGTGGTGCCTGCGCTCATCCAGCTGCTGCGCATGGAGCACAACTTCGACATCATGAACAACGCCTGCCGGGCTCTGGCCTACATGCTGGAGGCGTTGCCACGGTCCGCGGGCACGGTGGTAGAGGCGGTGCCCGTGTTCCTCGAGAAGCTGCAGGTCATCCAGTGCATGGACGTGGCCGAGCAGAGCCTGACCGCGCTGGAGATACTCTCGCGGCGCCACAACAAGGCCATCCTGCAGGCGAACGGAATCAGCGCCTGCCTCACCTATCTCGACTTCTTCTCGATTGTGGCCCAGCGCGCCGCGCTCTCCATCACGGCCAACTGCTGCCAGAACATGCACGCCGAGGAGTTCCACTTCGTGTCCGAGAGCCTGCCCCAGCTGGCCCGCCTGCTCTCGCAGCAGGACAAGAAGTGCGTGGACAGCGTGTGCACCGCCTTCTGGCGCCTGGTGGAGAGTTTCCCGCACGACGGCAAGCGTCTGCAGCAGATCGCCAGCCCGGATCTGCTGAAGAACTGCCAGCAGCTGCTGGTGGTCACGCCGGCCATCCTCAACACGGGCACCTTCACGAACGTGGTCCGCATGCTCAGCCTAATGTGCGCCGCCTGCCCGGACCTGGCCATCTCGCTGCTGCGCAACGATATCGCAGCCACGCTGCTCTACCTGCTCACTGGGAACGCAGAGCCGGCGGCGGCCAGTGCCAATCACGTGGAGCTGGTCACGCGGCCGCCCCTCGAGCTGCTTGAGCTGACCTGTCTGATCGGAGAGCTGATGCCGCGCCTGCCGCTCGACGGCATCTTCGCCGTGGACGCTCTCCTCGACCGGCCCACGCTCAACACCCAGGACCAGGTGCAGTGGCAGTGGCGCGACGATCGCGGCGCCTGGCACAACTACTCCACCATCGACTCGCGCCTGATCGAGGCGGCGCACCAGAGCAGCGAGGACGAGATCAGCCTGAGCACCCTGGGACGCACCTACACGGTGGACTTCCATGCCATGCAGCAGATCAACGAGGATACCGGCACCACCCGACCCGTTCAGCGCAAGCTGAATCCCAACTACGTGGCCCCGGCTGCCGCCGCAGCAGCCGCCGCCGCCGCAGCGGTCACAACCGGACAGGATTTGAGCACGAGTGGAGCGGCAGCTGCAGCCGCCGCCGCTGCAGCGGCAGCTGCATCCACATCCGCCTCCAGCTCGGCGACGGCGGCCAATAACAACAACAACAATAACAATTCGAGCTCCAACTCGAATCCCTTGAAGCGTCGCCCCTCGCTCGACGCGCGCATCGCCTGTCTGAAGGAGGAGCGCGGCCTGGCCGCCGACTTCATCAAGCACATCTTCAACGTGCTCTACGAGGTCTACAGCTCCTCGGCCGGGCCCAACGTGCGCTACAAGTGCCTGCGCGCCCTGCTCCGCATGGTCTACTACGCCACGCCGGAGCTGCTGCGCCAGGTGCTCAAGTACCAGCTGGTCTCCAGCCACATTGCCGGCATGCTGGGCAGCAACGATCTGCGCATCGTCGTCGGCGCCCTGCAGATGGCCGAGATTCTGATGCGCCAGCTGCCCGACGTCTTTGGCACGCACTTCCGGCGCGAGGGCGTCATCTATCAGTTCACGCAGCTGACCGATCCCAGCAATCCCATCTGCGCAAATCCATCGCCCAAGCCGCTCAGCGCCAGTGCCACGCCCACGGCGAATGCCGGCGGCTCGCAGAGCGCGCCTGCCTCGGCTAACAGCCTGCAGGTGAATCCCTTCTTCATGGACAACGTGTCCACTGCAGCTGCCGCCGGCGGCTCCAGCAGCGCCAACGCCACGCCCAGCAGCTCCAAGCATCAGTCGTACAGCGTCAAGAGCTTCTCCCATGCCATGAACGCGCTCACCGCCAGCGCCAACGCGGTGGCCAAGCAGCAGCAGCAGCAGGCGGCTCCTCTGGATGCTGGCTACAACTACAGCAGCTCGGCGCCCTGCTCCTCAGCCGCCGCCGCCGCCGGCTCCTCCTCGTCGTCGTCGTCGGCCACCGCTGCGGCGCCCGCGCCTGCTGCCTACTTTGTGGCCGCCACATCCGCCTCCGCCGGCGATCCGCGGCAATATCTCAACTTTCAGCAGCCGGCGGCGCCGCAGCCAGCCGCACAACATGAGCTACAACAGCAGCAGCAACAACAGATCCTTTACAACAATCAGACAGGCGCCGGCAGCTATCAGCAGCAGCAAGCTGGAACAGCCCAGCAGCAGCACATGACGGTGGCCGTGGCCTCCACAAGCGCCGCCGCCGCTGGTAACAGCGGCAACAACAGCAACAACAACACCTCCTCAGCGCTGCAGCACAAGATGACGGACATGCTGAAGCGCAAGGCGCCGCCCAAGCGCAAGTCCCAGAGCAGCGGACGCGCCAAGTCCAGGCAGGAGGACGCCGCAGCAGCGGCAGCAGCAGCCACCACGGCCAGCTCGGCCATGCACGAGCTGCTCAGCCGTGCCACCAGTAAGTGTGCGCCCTGGGAGCGTGTGACGTCACAACATTTCGATTTAGATCCGTAGCTATATAGAGCTATAGTGCGCAGCGTCGCAAAGTCTGCTGATGAAAGCCCTAGGAGGTTCTTGAATTGACTATACAGACAATCTCTTCACTTGTCGAGCCAGCCAACTTATATATAGTGGACTTTCTACTAAGAAAAAAGTTCAGAAAACTGGATATAAAGCTAGAAATTTTAAAACTTCCTTGAAAACAAAAAAGTTCTGTATTTCTACTCGTTCACAAAGTGAAAAGAGTTTATTATACATGTGTATATTCTGTCCGCATGAATGCAAGTTTTATCGCCGATATTAAAGCTAGAGACCTCAAACTTGCAATATATACTTGTGTAGACCCACATCAGATAAACTATTACGATTTTTGGCTACCCTCACTGGAGGCGTGGCGTACCTCAGTTTTAAAGCTAGATACAGCAAATTTTGTAGACAGATTATAAACATCGCTTTAATTTTTTAGATACTCCTAATGGGGGCAAATCGATAGTTTATATATTTTATGGAGTGGGTAAACCCAGAAGATCGGTATTTTCTACAATTTCAGAGCTAGTCATCAACTTTCTTTCTTCTAAAAATCGAGCAAAAAGATTCAACCACGCCTACTGCCACCTCCAAATATTACAAAAATCTATAGCGTTTTCGACTGTTCTGCTCTGAACGAGTATTGCGTTGTCGGTTACACTCGACGGCAAGGTTCTTATCTGATTATTCCTATAATTTTGATTTGTGCACTAATAAGGGACCTATGTCTAGTCTACTTTAGTCGTTATTCACAAAATTGGGATATTGTGACGACATAATGCTCAGAGTCTGCATCGATTAATGTCTCTTTCTTCCACCTCAGGTCTCGGCAGCAACACAGGCGCCGGACGCAGCACGCCCAGCTCGGGCTCTGGCTCCGGGACCGCCTCGGGCAATTCCAAGTCGCGCTTTAGCGCCGGCAACACGGGCAACGCGGGCAGCTCGTCCACCAAGTCCTCGTTTCTGGCCTCGCTCAATCCGGCGCGCTGGGGCCGTCAGGCGGCGCATCATCATCACCAGCAGTCGCAGTCGCAGTCGTCGCAGCAGTCCTCGGCATCGCATCACGGCCTGGCCAAGGACGGCAGCACCAACAGCAGCTCCTCGGCCGGCGGCAGCAGCTCCGCGGGCACGGGCAGCCTCAGTTATACGGGCTCACAGCACGCGGCTGGCGGCATGAACGCCGCCGCCGTCGCGGCCAGCATCAGCAAGAGCATCTCGCACGCCAACCTGATGGCGGCGGCCAACCGGGAGCGCGCCCGCCAGTGGGTGCGCGAGCAGGCCATCGATTTCGTGAAGCGCTACACGGAGCAGGAGGCGCGGCGCAGCAGGGCGCGGGACAGCGAGGCCGCCGAGCCGACGTCGACCGCCGCCACGCAGAGCACCTCGCTGGCCAGCACCAGCGTGCTGGAGCGGCTGTCGAGCATACTGCTCAAGCTGAACGGCAGCTACCACGACTGCCTGGACGCGCTGCTCGAGCTGAAGACCATACTGCTGGAGAGCGACATCTCTCCGTTCGAGGTGAACCACTCGGGCCTCATCAAGGCCATGCTCAACTACATGACCAGCGAAGCGGGCCTCGTGGAGCGCGAGGCGCGCCTGCGCAGCTTCATGCACGTCTTTGCCGGGCTGCCGCTAGAGCCGCTGCTCCAGAACGTCGGCCAGCTGCCCGACATGGAGCCGCTCGCCTTTGGCGCCTTCGTGGCCAAGCTCAACGGCTGCGTCACCCAGCTGGAGCAGTTTCCCGTCAAGGTGCATGACTTCCAGGCGGGGCCCGGCGGACGTACCAATCAGAGCGCGCTGCGTTTCTTCAATACGCATCAGTTGAAGGTGGGTGCAAAGTGAACTTGACCTTCGTAACTAAGCTAACTCTTCTCTCTCTCTCTCTCTCTCCTGATCCAGTGTAACCTGCAGCGTCATCCGCAGTGCAGCAATCTGCGCCAGTGGAAGGGCGGCACCGTCAAGATCGATCCCCTGGCCATGGTCCAGGCCATCGAGCGTTACTTGGTGGTGCGCGGCTACGGCGGCATACGCGCCGACTCGGACGATGACAGCGAGGAGGACATGGACGACAATGTCGCCGCCGTGGTCATGACCCAGTCGGGCTTCAAGCACAAGCTGCAGTTCCTCATCGGCGACCACGTTTTGCCCTACAACATGACCGTCTACCAGGCGGTCAAGCAGTTCTCGCCGCTGGTCAACGAGCAGCACGAGACGGACAACGAGTCCGAGATGCTTCTAGGTGAGTTGCGGGGGATTACTTGGGCTAGCATTACCCCGGATCAAGCCAAGCGATAAAAAACAGAACATTGCTTCAAACGATGAATAAGTTTTGTGTACCCTGAAAATGGCTAAAAAGGGTATAATAAATGTGTATAACAGGCAGAAGGACGCATCTCCGAGCCTATATACCCGATTTGTTCTTGGTCAGCATCAATTGCCGAGTCGATCTAGCCCTTTCCGTCCGTCTGTCTGATTTTGAAGTTCGTGTATATCATCATTCAAATTGTCGATAAGCCGCCCCAGTTTCTTATCGATAAATATCGTTTTATTAACCGTTTTTTGAGCATATCTCAGAAACTATAAGAGCTAGAAACCATCAAATTTATATTCTCGTAGAGCAAACGCACAACGAATATTAAAATATGTAAAATAATATGCAAATATGTAAAATGCTATTTAAGTACTGCTGACTTCCACTTTTTTTTGTGCATGGATTTGAAGGCTATTTACATATAGATTGGGTTTGTCCAATGTGTGTCCGTCTGTCCATAAGAACGCAATTTTTGTCGGCGCTGTTAAAACTAGATACTTGAAATATAAACTCGTTTGTACCCGCGTCCAGATAGTGTTAGCAACGCCTACTTGGGCCGTTGCAAATCGATCAAATCTGCATATGCCGCCCAAATTATGAAATTTGAGATTTTTCCAAAATAATAGTGAAAATAGCTTTCTACAGTTTTGAGCAGTCATACTGTCAACGAGCATTGAGCAGTCGGTTACACCCGACTACAAAGTTTTCACGAATCAACGCTTCGCTTGATCCTCTGTTTTCCGCATGAAGCAGCAACATGGGTGCTCATCTTTGTTTACTTCCGCTCCCACAGGCAACAGCAGCATTTGGGTGCAGCAGCACACAATCTATTATCGTCCCGTCGAGGAGGAGGCGGGCAGCAACAGCAACTGCAGCAGCAGCAGTCAGGCCCACAAGCAGCAGCAGGCGAGCAGCAATGCGACGTCGAGCTCGTCGCAGCTGGCGAGCACGTCGTGCTCGTCCTCGGCCTCGTCGGCGGCCACGTCGAGTGCGGGCAAGAAGTCGCACAAGTCGAGCAGCAAGTTCATGCGCAAGAAGACGGAGCTGTGGCACGAGGGCATTGCGCCGCCGGTGTTGTCGCCGCTGAAGCCATTCCTGAGCAGCTGCCTGCCGAGCGATGTGGTGAGCGTGCAGGATGCCTCGCTGGACGCGCTGTGCATGCTGCGTGTCATCTACGCCCTCAATCGCCACTGGGAGCACCTCTATGGCTGCGTCGTGCGTCAGAATATCATTGCCAACTCGGAGTTTGTGCATCCGAAGATCACCGCGAAGGCCAATCGCCAGCTGCAGGATCCGCTGGTCATCATGACCGGCAATCTGCCGCAGTGGCTGCCCCAGATCGGCATGGCATGTCCCTTCCTCTTCCCCTTCGAGACGCGCCACTTGCTCTTCTACGCCACCAGCTTCGATCGCGACCGTGCGCTCCAGCGCCTGCTGGACACCACGCCTGACCTCAACTCGGCCGAGTCCTCGGAGCGCGTGGCGCCGCGCCTGGACAGACGCAAGCGCGCCATCTCGCGCGCCGAACTCCTCAAGCAGGCCGAGCACATACTCCAGGACTTTGGCAACTCCAAGGCTCTACTGGAGATTCAGTACGAGAACGAGGTACGTCGGAGAAAGAGCATTAAACTAATGATATTATATATAGCTCACAAAGTGAATAGAGTATATTGGGTTTGACCAATGTCTGTCCGCCCCTTAGTTTTAAAGCTAAGACACACAACAAAACATTTTCAGGATACGCCAATCGATCAAATCTATATATCTTGGGATCGGGTAACCGGCAAGAAATCACATTTGCCATAATTTTAGAGCTAGAGTTTTCTGGTGACCTCTAAAGATCGGACAGAAAACTTTCAAACATTACAAGAATTAAAATCTTTTCGAGTATTGCGCAGTCGGCTACACCCGACTGCAACGGTTTCTCTTGCTTTAACATTTCCTTTTCGTCTAGGTGGGCACTGGCCTGGGACCCACGCTGGAGTTCTACGCGCTCGTCTCGGCGGAGTTGCAGCGCACGGATCTGGGGCTGTGGAACGGCAGCGACAGCTATCGCCACAACTCGTCGAGCATTGTGGACGTGGTGAAGTCCAGCAGCGCGTTGCTGCACATTGAGGATGCAGTGGAGGCCGGCAGCGAGAACACGGTGCTGGCTGCCGCCACAGTGGTCAGCAGCACCACCCAAACCACCACCAACGCCCATCTGACCCGCTCCAGCAGTCGCAGCAATGCGCAGCGCAGTCAGCAGCAGCAGCAGCAGTTGCTGGCGGAGCACAGCTCCTCCAGCGCTGGCTCGAATGACAACGCTTTGAACATGATCATCGCACAGCAGTTTAGTGATATGGCGGCCACCATGGATGCTGCGGCCGCCAACAATTCCACGCAAGCGCTTGACCAATCAACGACGACAGTGACCACAACAACAACAGCCACGGCAACGGCAACAACAATGCAAACAGCTTCGACCGTCAGCTACGTGCACACGGCGCACGGCCTGTTCCCATTGCCCCTGGGCAAATCTTCCAAGCTGCCACAAATGACCAAGGCCAAGTCCAAGTTCAAGTTCCTGGGCAAGTTCATGGCCAAGGCTGTAATGGACAGTCGCATGGTAAGCACACATATAGATCTATATATATATATATATATATACACCCTGAACCCATTCTGGCGTATAAAGTTTCTATTGCAAACAGCTTTTTGTTTAAAGCAGAAACGCATACTTTATCAGATGGACAAAAGCTGAACGCTATACAAGTTGTACCAACTTTATAGATTGTGCTGTTTTTATACGGCGTTTAGAGTATATAGGGTGTATACTTCGCGTCATTGGTTATACTTGTTTAACCAGCTTTTCTGAGCATATTTCATCAATTTCTGTTTAGCATGTTCTCGTGAAGCATACGGTAGATCCAGAATACTTAACTTTTTGGGTGTAACGACAGCTCGCAGCTGTGTCCTGGAAATTTCCTTGTCTTGTTACTAACATGTCTCTCACCCCTTCAGTTGGATTTGCCATTCTCGCTGCCCTTCTATCGCTGGCTAGTTAGCGAGGAGCTGTCAATTGGTTTGGCCGATTTGTTGCGCGTTGCGCCCGAGGTGCAGAACACGCTGGTGCGGCTGCAGGATGTGGTGCGCCGGCGTGAGGATATCCAATCGCTGCCCGCCATTGATGTCATGGAGAAGAAGGAGTTGGTGAGCATTCAAAACGCTTAACACTGACCGTATATATATAACATTATGTGATTCTTTGTGCAGATGGAGCAGCTGGATTTAGATGGTTGTCCCATTGCCGATCTGGGCCTGGACTTTGTGCTGCCCGGCCACGCCAATATTGAGCTGTGCCGTGGCGGACGCGATACGCCCGTGACCGTCCACAATCTGCATCAATACATCTCGCTGGTCACCTACTGGTTCCTCGTCGAGGGCGTGCAAAAGCAGTTCGAGGCACTGCGAGAGGGTAAGAATTGAGAGTGGGATATTCATGGCTATATGGTGGATTATAATACTCTATTGTTTGCAGGCTTTGATTCCGTTTTTCCCATACAACGATTGCGCATGTTCTATCCGGAGGAGCTGGAGTGCGTATTTTGCGGCTCGGGCAGCGAACAGCATCAACGCTGGGATCTCAAAATGCTGCAGGACAGTTGCCGCACCGACCACGGCTTCCATCAGGAATCTCAGGCCATTCAATACCTGTACGAGATTCTTGTCTCCTACAATCGGGACGAGCAGCGCGCCTTCCTCCAGTTCGTTACCGGATCACCGCGCCTGCCGACGGGCGGCTTCAAGGCGCTGACCCCGCCGCTTACCATTGTGCGCAAGACATTGGATGGGAATCAGAACCCCAATGATTATCTACCATCTGTGATGACCTGTGTCAACTATCTCAAGTTGCCGGACTACTCCAGTCGTGATGTGATGCGGCAGAAACTGAAAGTGGCTGCCAACGAGGGCAGTATGTCCTTCCATCTGTCTTAAAATCATAAATATATATAATCTAAACGCGTGACACACACTTACACATACTTACAAATACTACATAGTACTATTTAATCTATGGCTGATTATAGTATTCGTAAAACACTGCAGCAACCGGATAGCAGCAGCCCAAATACCCTAACAACAACCAATCGAAAAAACATTCAAACGTTTGCGCCATTTTGCAATTTCGCTCTTTCTATTTTGCACATCCACACTCACCGAATATACACACTCTTCAATTGGCCAAATTTCGATATATCAACTATATATATATATATATATTTTGTAACATTCTCAAATTTGCTTATAAAGAAAAGGACACAGGCTCACTTTTGCGTGTAGTGCAGCCTGTTGTTGAACACCCCACCTCCCACACACACTTGCCCCCTCCCCTGTCTATAGGTGGGTGCATACACTAACACACATGTGAACATTGCAAAGGCCAATAATTAAAATGCTATTAAATAAATTAATTAGTAAAGCGCATAAATTGCAAGAAACCGAAACAAGTTGTTTTACCGGAAAAAACGATTTCGTATTGAAAATTTTCTTCAATTTTTTGATTTGTTTAGTTCTTAGTTTTGGATTTTGCTTTTAGTGGAAAAGTTTGCATAATGATTAAAGCCAATTTTGTTATTAAGTTTTTTGTTATTTTTGCGGGCGTTTCGTACAAGATTTAAGCTGAGTTTATGTTTATGTTTATTCTATAAGCAAACAAAACAAAAAAAATGTGTATCAATGGAAACGCTTATAACATTTATACTATATACGTATATATACTATATGAGCTGAGGAAATATGTTAATGCGGCAATTGAGTTTTCTTTCCTCCCATAACTTATATAGATATATGTAGAAATGAAATGAATTCAAAGAGAAAAATAAAATTATACATTTAAAAAACAAAACAAAACAAAACAAAAAAAGAACGCCCACCCTTGAAATTTAAATTTATGAATTATAATATTAATGCTATATACATATGGAAATATATATATATATAATATAAATATATAGTATACAATTTAAAGAACACACACACTTATGTATCTAACAAGCCGCTAAAGCAAATAATCTGCAAGCTGTGTTAACTTATTATCATAGCCAACAAAAATTAAGGGCAAAACCAGAAATTTAAGTAAACAAGAAAAAAGGCCAACATTTCGTTTGGCATCTACATCTAATGCTGCATACAAGAAGAAGAACTGGAGTTCTCTAGCGTTTAGTTCACATTACATAAACTATATCTATATACATACATATAAATTAATAAATAAATATATATATATAAATAAAGCATAACTGTAACTGTAATTGTATTGTATTTAAAAAGCATATACATATACGATTTTTGTGTTTGTTTGAACAAAACTAATAAATCGAATTGCTAAAATGATATGAACATATATATATGCATATATATATGTGTAAAATCAGCATCTGAGACGATTTATCAACTTTTGCAGTACTGATCATAATAATAATGATGACTTACAATTATAATAATTATACAAATATTAAAGATTACCACGTCAAGTTATGAAAAACAAAAAACTAGAATTAAATTATCATATAAAACATTACATATTAGTTACAACAACAACAAATTGCTCTATAACAATGAAATCAACAACAAGCAAATAAAAATGTGAAAAAATACAAAAAATATATGACAATTAAAATGTTCATAGATTTTTATTCAAGTTATTTGCAATGCCGAATTGTTTAAACAACTGCAAGATGAGCAACTAAGAAACAACAGCTAGCGACAATTGCATGTTATTTGGGAATTTAGGTAAGATGTGAGTTAGCAACAAGAGTTGTTAAGACGAGCCCACACGACTGGGAGATTCTCTACTCGAGTATAATTTAAATCAATTTTATGTCGATATTTCTTGACTCGGAGATAACTCGGAGGTATTGAAAGAACCTATACGAAAAAATTGTGTATTTAGCTTGTGTAATCTACGAAACATGTTTAAAAAAAACTGGCACTGTAAAACAATTTTTATCAACTTAGAGAAAAAAATTTTCAACAAAAAATGTAAAAAAACTTGTTCTGCGTGAGCTCTACGAGATCTTAGCCTGTATAATTTCCGAGATATGTTAACAAAACATGGACCCTGGAAATCGATATTTATCAATTTTGGGAAATAAAATTTTAAATTAAACTTAAGCTGCGTTTAGTAAATGAGTAGCTGAAATAGTCACTTGACTTGGTAGAATTCCCTCTCTATTTTTTATCCATTCTCAAGGGGTATAACAATTCATATTATTTTAACTCCTATGTAAGCTCGGAGATGGTATAGAAGAACATCTGTATATTAATTAACTTTGTTTGCTTAAGTACCGAATGGGATATTAGGGATGTCTATAATATCCCCCTAGGCAAACACAGTTGTTAATCATCGTTCTTCTCTAATTTCATTTCAGCTGACAAAGTTCAATCACTTTAGCTAAACACCATATAGAAGGGGCTATATAAACCCTAGACCTTGTCAAACTTGTATCAGTTAATTAATTGAAAATGTTGCGACTCTTTGTGCTCAGCCTGACGCTGGTTTTGGCCCTGGGCCAGACCAACTACTGCCAGCAGGGTCTCTGTGCCAATGGCACGACGCACATAGCTTGCCAGAATAGTGGAGTAAGTGCAGCCACTGGGCATCTCTGAGAGATTAGTTAACCAAAACCCTTTCACTTGATTATTGCCAGGCCTGGTCTGCGACCTGCCCGACTACTCCGGCGCCCTACATCATCAACATGACCCAGGAGCTGCGCGAGTTCCTCGTGGCCGCGCACAATGCCCGACGCAATCTCCTGGCTCTGGGTTTGCTGCCCGGCTACAGCTCCGCCAGGCGCATGGCCTTGATGCGCTGGAACGACGAATTGGCCAGCCTGGCCGAACTCAATGTGAAGCAGTGCGTGGCCAAGCGGGATGCCTGCCACAACACGGAGAGATTCAGCAACAGTGGACAGAACATCGCCATCTTTGGCTACGAGGGCGCTGTCGCCTCCAGGTCGGATATGCTGCTGCTGCAGTCGGCCGTCACCAACTGGTGGCTGGAGCGCGAGAATGCCAACATGGATGCCATCGACAGCTACCCGAGCGGCTGGAGTGGAGAGTGAGTACAGGATTGTCCCTAAATGAACCTCCTTTGATTATGCCCGTCTCTGCAGATCCATTCAAAGTTTCGCGCTGATGGCGCAGCAGCGAAATATCGCCAACTGGGCTGTGCGGCGTCCCGCTTCTATCAAGAACGGCCTGAACCAGTTCCTCGTCGCCTGCAACTATGCTGTGAACATTGTCGCCGGCCAACCCGTCTACGTGAGCGGACCCGTGGGCGCCGACTGCCTGACGGGCATGAATGTCATCCAGCTGGGTCTATGCAACTTTGCCGAGGATTTCAATATATAGATATATAATATGTATATATATGTGAAAAGCAACAATTTCTTTTCAACAATGCAACATTTTGAGTACAGTTTCAAACTAGAGAACAAAGCATACCCATAAATTTTGAATTTTTTTTTCGAAAATTAATGTGGGAGTTTAGAATTTGTTTTGGCAAAAAATTCCAAAGAAATTGTACAAATGCATATATTTTAAATGCAGATTCGAGCTAGCGGATAAACTATGACGGCGGTTAAACATGAAAATTGGTGTGTGTGTGTGTGTGGCAATTCGATAATCTAAATATCTTAATGCGAATTTAGAAATCACTCAATCGTAGTATACTTTTGTGCGCATAATAGTAATAATATTTATAAACATGAACAATAGGTGGCGCTTACATTCATTTTATACATTAATTCGTGTTGCTGAACTTGATTAATAGGTGGCGCTGACTTGCCAGACATTTTCTTATTCTTAGAATTGTAAACGCGACTGTTTGCGCTAAATCAACTGGTAGTGCAATTAGTTGTTAATTTAATTATTAGTAAACACATTTACCATGTAATATGAGAGAATATGAGAAATTATAGCAATACAATTTAACTAACAATAACAAGAACTACCAATAATTACCAAAGTTTTTCAAAAAATGTTATTAGTAAAAATTAAATATTTTAAATCAAACTAGAGGACAAATCATGACCGATATGCCATCAAACATGACAATCGATTCAGTTTTGACATAGCTATGGGAGTTGGAAATCGAATCCGTCGGGTTGTCGTGGATTGAATACCCCTGGATATAACGTTTTCACATAAAAACTTAATTTTTGAACGATTGCTCCTATAAAAGGCCATTTTATTTGGTAGGTTTCATGGGTATATCATTGTAAACAAAAAACCTTTTCATACGAAAACTAATTTTGCAACCCATTGCTCCCATCTAGGAACACTGAAGTCGAGGGCGACCGACTACGCAATACTCTATTCACAGTGTAATTAGAGTCGTTTGAATAATGTTAACTCAAATCGAAACTCGAAGCTGTTTGCAGGGTATCGCCAAGTCAGACTTAAGCATTGTTGTATTTCAGCCCCTCCCAATACCCAAGAACTCCCCGCTCAGCGAGCGTCAACAACAGGCGTTGCTCGGGGCAGCGGAGAGAAGCCCAAGAACCCGGTTGCCATAGTTAATCAGGTAGTTTTCCCAAGTCAATCAGGTTGTTTTCTCGAAAATGAATTTCAAACTAATAAACCCCGAGCTGGATGTAGTACTGTATATGAAGTACGCCCAGCTTGTTATACTCATATACCGAAACCAGTCGATGCAATCCGCAAGATGGGCAACGACGGCGCGAACAAAACGGACGACATGAAGAGCAGCTCGCTCGACGACTTCAAGCTGGAGGCGATGCGCTCCATGGGCTGGACCGTGGAGGCCGACATACCCATGGCGAATGCCGAGAATCTGGCCATACTGCAGGAGATGGTCGGCATGCGTGCGGAGAAATTCAATCTGCAGCAGAGGATCATCGCGCTGGACGAGCGCGACAAGGCCATCGAGCGGCACAAGCGGAACATTGAGGCGACGCTGCAGCAGAATCTTGTGAGTGGGAAGGGTGGAGGCAGCGTATGAGGCAAGAGAGTGTGCAAGGAACGAGGCAGGAGATGGGACAAGGGTTGGAGCAAAGGGTAGACCGTGAAATTGGGCAAGGGTTGAAGCATGGGTAAACGATTGGGCAAGAGATTCGGCGATGATTGAGGCTAAGGACTAGACAAGGGATGGGACAAGGCATTGAGCAAGTGATGGGGCAAACAATAAGGCAGGAAATGGGATGGGGTTAGAGATGCACCAAATGATAAAGCAAGGGGTAGATCAACGCAAAGAAAATGGGGGAAGGAAAGTGTTAATGTAAGGGACTCGGATCGGGTAAAGTATAAGGCAAAGGCGATTAAGCGATTCGGCAATAGATTGGGGCAGAGCACATCAAGCAAAAGCTGGGGCTAAGGCCTGATCTCATTCCCCTTCCTTCACAGACCTTTTTCAATTCGGTTAAGAACGATGTGCTGAAGGAGGCGCATCGAACGCAGCTGGTGATATTGGAGCGTAACAAGCTGAAGGAGGATGTGCGCACGAACCAGAAGGAGCTGGCGGAATACACCGAATTCGCCGAGCACACACTGCGTAAGTAACCCGTGGGCCAAGGGCAACACAGAAGCGATCACGGACTGCGCCTAATTGCAGGTAAAATCACCAAGAACAAGCGCGAAATCGATGATCTGACCAAGCGCATCAAGACGGCCAAGTCGAGCCTGGTGGACTGGGCGGAGGCCATGGAGGATGGCAACAAGGGGTACCAGCTGATCGATAAGTACTACCAGGACGATCAGCAGCGGGCGCGCGAGCTGAACACACGCCGCCAGCTGCTGCAGGCGGACATCGACAAGCGGCGCAAGGTGGTCGTCCTGCACTACGACGAGCAGCACACGCTGGAGAAGAACCTGGAGCGGACGGCGTGCCTGTACCGGGAGGCGCATCTGGAGCGCCGCCAGATGGTGGAGACCTGGAAGCAGGCGGTCAACCAGATGACCCAGCGCGAAATGGAGATACAGAGCAGCGAGGCCGAGTGCGCCCGACTGATCGAGCGGGCCGATATGATGGCGGCCAACTATCGCTTTGCCAACGAGCAGCTGAACGATGTGCTGGAGAACAATCGACAGGTGGAGCTGAGCATCGAGCTGCTGAACACGGAGACCTCCGACGCGAAGAACGAGATACAGCGCCTGATCGATGCCTCGCTGCTGAAGGACCGCGAGATTCTGGCGCTGCGACACGAGCTGGAGAATCTCTCGAATATGGTGCACGCCCAGCGGCTGGAGAATCGCAAGCTGATGAAGCAGCGCGACGACAAGAACGCCGAGATCGAGAACTTTGCCCAGCTGCTGAAGCAGGTGGAGGAGCGCCTGAAGGCCATTGAGGACAAGGCCACCGATGCCAATCAGCGCCTGCAAATCCTCGACGAGATGATGGAGGGCGAGGAGGAGGCGCTGCGCGTGCTCAACAAGGAACAGCAGCGCTGCAACGAGCTGCTCTATCGCAGCCAGCGCCAGATAGCCGAGCTGAGGGACGAGGAGAAGACCATGATTGTGCAGAACGGGGCGCTGCAGTCGACCCTGTTGGCGGTCACTCGCAGCCAGCGGCATGTGGAGAGCGAGATCAAGCGCCAGACGGAGATCAACTACGACATGTCCTTCAAGTATCTGCAGAGCGAGCGCCGGCTGGCCGAGCTGCGCGGCAAGAACGCCGATCCCGAGACGGAGGAGCGCAACCAGCGGACGCTCGCCGAACTGGAACAGTTCTATACCAAGCTGCAGCGGCGCCTGAGCTCGACGGAGGCGCAGAACAAGAAGCTCAACTATAGCATGAACGCCCTGGTCATTGTGTACAACAACGACGCCAAGGAACTGGACCTGGTCAAGTTCAAGATCAAGGAGGCACAGGTCTACTGCGAGGGCACCATCAAGCGCCTGCGCCTGAATCGCTACGACAACTCCGAGTTCGTCGTGGAGCTGAGTCTGCTCAAGATGCGCTGCTGCGATCTGCAGAATGTGATCGATAACTGCGAGAAGGGCACCTACAATCTCAACCAGCATCGCCTGGCGTTCCAGCGCATCATCAAGGATCGCTTCGTGGAGCTGCGCAGCCAGCAGGACATTCTGCAGCTGAAGCGCAAGCATCTCAACGAGGAGCTGAGCACCCTGCGCGCCGATCTTGGCGAGCGCAAAAAGTACATCGCCTCCATGCGCGCTCGCTTCGAGCTGACCTCCGCCCTGCTGGGCGTCAACGAGGACGGCACCATGATCACGGCCACCCAGCTGAAGGTGGAGAACGCCCAGGAGCGACAGCTGCTCGCCGACGAGGGCGATGCTCTCAACAAGAAGGTCCTCAAGGCTGAGAAGGAGGTGATCGCCCTGGAGAACACGCTACGTCAGTTCGACCGATCCAATGACAACTATCGCAAGACTTTGAAAACCTTCGAGGACAACTCAAAGGGTAAGTACGACGATTCTGATTGACTGACTGACTGATTGATGGCTAACGCACAGTCCAAACCGTTGTAGCCAGGCAGCTGATCTTTTCAGAGTAGTTCCCTGTTCTGATCTTAGTGAAAACTAAGATGGGTTTTGGAATAATCCAACTGCGTTTGCGTAAAACATTTGTTACCTAATTTTTTTGGTTTCCCATTCGATAAGCTTTAAACTCGCCTGTGTTTTACACTATACGGAAAGTTGTATTTTCTTTCCCTGTGCAAAATATGGGGGTTCAAAGACTATCTAAAATTGAATAGTATTTGTGTTATCTTTAAATCATGGACACTTATTAAATTTTTGTCTGATTAACATTAAACTTACACTACATAGTGATCTATTGCATACGGACGGAATATGGTCAGACAATTGCAGAGAAAGGCCCTGACCGGGCAAAGCTGGTTTCCTATTTTCGAATAAGTTCCAATAAGTTTTTCAATGCTTAAATTTATCGACATTTTCTTGCGCACTTTGCAGACGAACAGCGCGCCGAGGAGGAATTGAAAAAGGTGCAGGAGAACTACTGCAGCGAACTGGAGAAGCTGAAGGTGCTGCGCTGCAAGGCGGAGCGTTACGATGTCAAAATCGAGGAGCAGAAGCAGGAGCTGGAGCAGTTGATGAAGCGAATCGAAGTGGAGAAGCAGAAGTGCCTGGAAGATGCGGACGGACTCGAGAAGCTGACCAAAGAGCTGCAGGACCAGAACGCGAAGATCGATCGGGCCAATCGCGAGATACACAACCTGCTCAAGGAGATCAAGCAGAAGGCGATCAGCAATGAGTACCTGTTGCTGTTCGAGCGCGATCTCAACCTGCAGGAGCTGGAGAACCGCAATCGGAAGGCGTTGAACCTGCTGTCCGACATGGCCAACAGCGATGTGGATGGACCCGAGATGATAAACTATATGCTGGACAAGGGACTCAAGCTGCCGCAGCATTTGAAGCCCGCACGCAGCTGCTTGTCCTCGGGCACGGCCTCGTACTCCTCGCTGGACTGCTACTCGGTCAAAGGTGGGTAGACAGATTACACTGTATGGCAAATCCACTTTGATCTGTGTTTACATACATCCTTGTACATCCTTGCAGGCTACAGCGCCCGCTCCTCCACCTCCGAGCTGAGCCTGGGCAGGGAGGAGCCTTCTTCGGCACATATCAGCGTCGTCTCTCTCGACTTTCCGTCCAAGAAGAAGAAGAAATGATTTCACGCAAGTTTTCCTCTAATACATTTTTTGCCCCCACATATATATTTTCCTGATGACCGAGACTTTTCCTGTGCGCCCTCTCACGTGCTTGGCCAATGAACTGTTTACAAATCGGACAACCAAACAGAAACACGAATAAACGGCGCAGCGAAGAAGAAAACAAGAGCCATAAAAATAGATGACCAAATATCAACAAGAAACAAGAGAGCAGCATCGCATATATAAATATATATATATATAACATATACTATATAGGCATACGTGATTATAAATAGAGACGGATCGTACGCAGCTAGCGTATACCCTTGACTGATTTGCACCGCAGTTGTACGCACACACAGGCTGCACAAATACTCTCTCTTTTTTAAACTGGGCGCGCGGAGATGATCATTCCAATAAATATACCAAATGAAATAAGTTAGCTTGACTAATTCGCTCATTAAATGCACAGATAACAAAATGTTTCATTTTCTTGTAACTTTATCTAATGATTGATGGATTGACTGATTGATGGCGTAGAGCTAGCCGTTCCGAAAGGTGCAAATATTCTAAAAAGCAGGTGCATTAAATATTTTCTACACCTGTGTGGACAATGTGATTCATTATATTTTCGTTCGAACACATTCAATACCTTCAATTATAAAATATTGCATAGGCGGATTACTGATTTTGAAAAATCCACTCCTACATTAGGAAAATGCGTGGAAAATGAGCAATTTGTTTTTCATAAATTAAATCAAATTTCAATTTACAAAAAATTGAATAAATACATATAAGCGCAAATTTGGAAAATCTCCCACAAACGAAAATGGAATAAAAATCTAAGGCCCGGGCAGAATGAATATGTTAGTATAAAATAAGGTCATATAAATATTTCCTCTCAAAAGAAACACTATTCTCTCCATTTCTGATATATATGGTATAAGATCTTAAATATCATACAATATATTTAATGAAATAAAATCTCGAATATCACTTGAATATAACTGCCTCCCGAAAATACCCTTCAAAGCTTTTAGCTTAACCTAATTTAAAAATTTTAAATTAATATACAAATAAACGTATAGCATATGTCACTTTTGGGCCTGGCAGCTGCCCCGAAACGATCCATTTACACGGCGCGCGATCAAAACAAAGAGCCAAGAGTTCCTCTGCACCAAATACGCCCGCTAGTCCCCGAAGAGAGGCACAAGCGGAAAATGCGGACAGCTGTCTGCTGCCATTTTTCGGCGCTGTTCGTGATTTCGAAATTCGGTTTTTTTTTTGCGCTGCTCATTTTCAATGCTCGCCGGCCTGGGAGCGCAATAATTTTCATTATTTTCGATTTCGCCCAGACGAACAGACGAAAAACGTCGGCACAAAATTTTCAATATTTTCGTTGCAAGTATTTTTAGAAAAAATATCTGAAAAAACCAAAAAAAAAAAAAACAAATTCCTTTGAAGTGTTTCTCAGCAATGGTTTCTAAAGCATTTTGAATAGTGTCCGGTTGTAAGCAGAGCAATTGTAACGGAATAAGAGTGTCTGCCATGTGCTCCATGTCCGTGTTGTGTCCGCTGTGCGCGGGGCCCAGTTTCAGCAGCATCGACGCACTGCAGCAGCGCCTGATCAAGGCGGCCAACGGGCCGCTGGCCTGTCCCTTCCCCCACTGCACGGAGCTGTTCCTGGGCCTCGACAAGCTGACCATTCACCTGTTCAGCCACACCAGCCTCATGAACACGCCCGTAACAGTTGCAGCGCCAGCGCCTGTCGTGGCGACTGCAGAATCTGCCCCAATCCCCGTCTCGGCTGCCGCCAGTCCGCCTCCTCCGACCGCGCCTGCTGCACCCACAAAGAGGCGTGGCAAAAAGTCGCGTGCCAAGCCCGCGGAACAACCGCCGCCGCCTCCCGTTGCCGTTGCGCCTGCCACGCCCCCAGCCAGATGCGACATTTGCGAGTTCAACTTTCGCAACGACGAACTGCGCGACATCCACTTCCGGCTGGTGCACGAGAACGCGGAGCAGCAGCTGGAGCCGTACAAGTGCCACCTCTGCTCCAAGACGTTCCGCATGAAGGGATCGCTGCGCGTGCACCTCAAGGTGCTGCACACAGTGGGCGCTACACCGGGCGGCAGCAGTAACAGCGGCAAGGAGCTCGCGAGCAGCTGCAGCAATGGCCACATCATCAGTCCCACGCCCAAGATTAGCATTTGCGATCGCATCCGGCACAAGGAGGCGTCGGCGGCCAATGGCCAGGCAGGATCCAGCTCGGGCAACAACTGCAACAGCAACAACTCCAGCAGCAGCAGCAACAACAACAGCAGCAACAACAACAACAACAACAACAACAGCACCCAGCCGTACGCGCTGAGCGGCGCCATCTGCATGCTGAAGCAGGAGCAGGAGTCGACGGCCGGCGCCGAGTACGGCAGCACGCCCAAGAACTGGGAGTGCGACGTGTGCACCAAGATGTTCACCACCAAGTATTTCCTGAAGAAGCACAAGCGCCTGCACACGGGCGAGATGCCGTACACCTGCCAGTACTGCGCCCGCACCTTCACCTTCCAGCAGTCCTACCACAAGCATTTACTCTACCACAGCGAGGTGAAGCCGCACGCCTGCGGCATCTGCGGACGCGCCTTCAAGGAGCTCTCCACGCTGCACAATCACCAGCGCATCCACAGCGGCGAGAAGCCCTTCAAGTGCGAGGTGTGCGGTAAGTGAGGGGGAGGTGGGAAGGTGCACAGACTCGACTAGTTTCTACTCAATACTGATGGGAATATATCCTGCTCTTTATCTGTGTAAACTTCATACATACTGAATATGCTTGGAGGTGTCTCATTTTGTCTTTTACTCCTTTTTTTGGTTTCGAGGGTCTACAGACTTGACTAATTAATAATAACATTTAATATAATCGGACATGTCTTCTTCTGGCTGTTTACATATCCTCTTCAATCAAGTTCAAGTAGTTCAATCTTGATGTCAAAACGAGAGCAAAAAGTTTTGCTTTCACTCAAAAAAATATCCTGCAATTATATTGCCTTAGGACTACAGGCAAGTTCATGACAGCTCACAAGAGGATAATTTCTTACTCGTATTTAGTAAAAAAATGTTTATCAGTTGCAACAGCTTCTCCCTTTCAAACATGCAATAAAGAAAATTACACTGCAATCAAGTGCCTGGTAACTTTTGCCAACCAGTTAAATGCAACATGAGAAATTGATATCTAACTTCGACAGACTTTCGAAATAGGAATAAGAATGTTGCTGTCGAGTGCAACTGACTGCGCAATACTAGTTCACACTATAATATTAATATATTATTTTGTAAATATAAATTTTTGTAATTCGTGGTGGCCAGATTGGTCGAGAGAACACAGAATAAGAATACTGTTTGATACATTTTTGGTGAATCTATGAGTCGCGAATCGATTTGCCATGCGCCCAGTGCCAAAAATATTAAGACTTTATCTGATGTGGGTATTCACGAGTATATATTCCAAGTTTCAAATCCCTAGGTTCAAATGTAACGAAGAAAATTGTGTTCATACGGACGGACGGACTTCGCACAAAGCCAATATACTCTTTTCATTTTGAGAACTCGAATAGTTGTAGAACTACATTAGGGGCAGCAGACAGATAACAATCCCTAGCTCACAGACTTTCCGCCTCTCGCTTTCTGTGTCTCCCGCAGGTAAGTGCTTTCGGCAGCGCGTCTCCTTTCTGGTGCACACGCGCATCCACACGGGAGTCATGCCCTACAAGTGCGAGCACTGCCAGAAGACCTTTCGCTACAAGGTCTCGCTGCGCACACACAAATGCGCCGCCAGCGCGGAGGAGGCGCAGACGCCGGAGCAGCTGATCAAGGCGCTGCTCGAGTCCAATGTCGGCGTGGGCCACGAGGTGCAGCCGGAGCATGCGGCGAGCAGCGCGCTTGTCAATGGCGGGGACCAGGAGGCGCTGCTCTCGCAGACAATTGACGACATTGTCGTCGAGAGCTGCCAGAAGCTGGGCATTTGCAGTGTGGAGCCACAGCAGACGCAGCCACAGCCGGTGATCTTGGACAGCGGCGTGCACTTTGATGGCAGCAGCTCGCCGCTGCAGCAGTTGCAGAATCTGCGCCTCTACTCGCCGCAACAGACGGAGCAGCCCAGCTCGGATGGGGAGCTCTTTCGCCACTTCCTTATGGACGCCACGTAGCCGGGCTTCTGTTCTCCCAATTTGTTTGTGTGTTCTTTGTGTACATTTTGTGTATTGCTCTTAAAATACAAGCTGCAAGAATTTCATTTGATTTTTCACTCCTCCTCGGTGCCGCTGCCGGAGCTGGAGCCGGAGCCGCTGGGTGAGCCGGTGCGCGAGCGGCTGGGCGAGCGTGAGCCGGAGCCGGATCGCGAGCCGGACACGCTGCGACTGCGACTGCGCGACTTTGACTTCGATTTCGATTTCGACTTGGATTTGGATATCGATTTCGACACGGATTTGCGCTGCGAGGGGCTGCGACTCCGCGAGCCAGCTGGCGTGTTGGAGCGTGAACGGGAGCCGCTGGGCGAACGGGTGGCCGACTTGGAGCGGCTGCTGGCACGCGAGCCGGAGCCGCTGGCCGAGCTGGAGCGGCTGCGACTACGGCTGCGCGAGCCGCTGGCCGCACTGCCGCTGGCGGTGCCGCTGCGGCTACGTGTGCGTGAGCGTGAGCCGCCGGAGCGGGTTCGGGAGCGCGACTGGCGTTCGCGCTGCTCCTGGGCATCAGGAGCCGGCGTGGAGCCACCCGCAGCTGGTTGATCGTCGGCGATTGGCTTCGATTTGGCAGCATTCTCGGGCACTGGCTTCTCCTGCTCGGTCGGTGGCTGCGTTGGCTCCTCCTCCGCCTCCATTTCTTCATCTTCCTCTCTCCTCCTCTTCTCCGGGCACCTCCAGCTGGCGTTCTCGATATCGCTGCATGCGATGCTCCATGGATTCGAGCGGCCGATGCTTAACCACCTGCAGGGCACATGGAACACATTAGCTCTGCGGGATTGGGGATTAGTAGGAAAATCTTTTTAGTACGCACCAGTTTCGTGTTGTTGGGCTGCTGTCCGACCTTGACGCGACGCTTGTTGAGCCGCACGCGTGTCTCCAGCTCGTTGTAGTAGATGCCGTCCTGGCGCATGACGAAGAAATAGTTCTCCTCGTAGCCCTTGGAGGCCTTTGTCTTGACATTCCAGTTGTATTCGCGCGCGATCTTATATTCGTACTCCTCATCGTCCTTGTAAAGTTCGCCGGCGACAAAGTCGATACGGCGCTTCTCCAGCGTCGTCTCGGTGGGCAGAAAGTAGGCGACAAACTGTTCGCCACTCTCGTCCATCACACCACGGATCATGGCCTGCGACATTTCCTCCAGCTGTGCGGGCACATTCTTGCCCTGTGGCGCCGGATCGCTGTCGAAGATGACCTGAGCGCATGGATACTTCCAGTTGGTGAAGTCGGGGAATATGGGCAGCACCTCTACCGGCACCACATTCGGCTTGGAGTAGTGCTTGGTGATGTCGTTCTTGGTGTCGCTGAACGTCTTCTCGATGGCCTTGATTTGTGCGTCGCGATCCAGATAGAGGGTCTCCTCGCGCAACGATTTCTTCACATTGTAGCCCACCTTCGCCTCGATGTTCTCCAGATTCTGCGGCTGGAAACGCGTCTGCTCCGTTGAGATGTACTCGGATTTGCGCAGCCAGGACACGGTGCGCGAATGCTGGCGTGAGCGCACCGAATCGGTGGGCGTCAGTGTCTCCTCCTCCAACAGTTTCTCATCGGCCGGATCCAACTGTGACATGGCATCCGCCTGGTACAGCTCACGGTTAATGAGATCCACCGTGACGCCCAAATCATGTTCGGTCAGCACGTCGTATTTGAAGTTGCGCTCCAGCGAAGTGGGATTGTACTGCACGAAGCGATTGCTGTCGAAGGGATACTGCAGAAACTTCAGGTCGAAGGGTATATCCGGCAGATTGTTGCCATATTTCACTCGACAAATAATTTCAGATCTGCGTTTTAATGAAAAAACTTGGTAGGGCTGCGTGGCTGTTGCGCTTGTTACTGTACTTACTTGCGCTCTGTTTGTCGTTGCGGTCGCTTTTCGGCGGCTGTACTAACCGCCGAATTGTTAATAGTAGGCGGCATTGCAGATTTATCCCTATACACACTTATATTAAATTGATTTAATAAACTTTTTAAGCAAATTCGAGTCCAATAACTTAAGTGTGACCGTTTTCCAAATATGCGATAATACTACAATTAATATATTGTGGCGGCGGATCGATAACTAGTTTCAACGCAAACTCCCGCAAGACAAAATGCTAAGTGTTACAACAAGCCGTTTCAAATTTGATTTGGTTACGTGCTATGAAATTTAATTCGAAAAATTCAATTAGTTAAGCTAATTGCTGTTGAAAATTTAACTGCATTGCAATGAAATTAGTTTTAATCCATCGGTTTGGCCAGCATGTACAACATTTTGGAATATATTCTACAGCTTGGCAGCTGCAACCTAATTTCTGCTAATAATCGCAAATGGAAATTCTCATGCTTTGCCTAAAATTAATTAAATAAAAAGCAAAGAAAATCGATGCGGCACACTTATATTCAGTACCAGGAATCTGGCCAAAATGCGCCACTCGTTGCTAATAGCTTAAAATGAGTGGAGCGTTGTGGCACGTAGTTTTATTGCTTCTATTTTACGCCTGCACGTTGCACGCCCAGATACGTTGTAAGCCGCCGGAAGGGGCCGTGGATATCCACTACGTTCAAAAGGCGCGCACGGTCTTTAATTTACAAACAACCGAATCCGAATCTGAGATAGACAGTGCCTTCGAAGTAGAGCCACCGACATTCGTAGACAATGGTTTCGAAGAAGACCTACCGTCATTCGTAATTGGCGACACATCATCACAAGAAATTTCGTCAGACTTAACGACATTAGAGCCTGACCAGCAAGCGACCCCGGGGTATGTGGCAATTAGGCAAAAACAACCACGCAGACAGAAAACCTTTTTCCGAAATCCCAACTATATATGTAAGCCAATTTAATTTAAATATTAGCAGGAGGTAAACCCCATTTGATCACTTCCAGCTGCCAACAAGAAGTTTGATAAGCAGGCTAAGAACATGTACCCATTGGAACTGCCACGCCCACATCCCGGCGGCGTAGCCGGCAGCACCAATGGTTGTAATCACTACGAGGGCGAGCGTCAACTTAAGTTCTCGATAGTCACTTGAGAGGACTGAAAAAATCGCTTGACTGTGTTTAATTTCCATTTAACATGTGGATAATGTGAAAAAGTTCCCAGTTATTGGCGTGACAACAATTATTGCGATACAATAAAGTGCGTACATCATAATTACTTGAGTCGGTATTCGTCTCCCGTCTTAACTCTTTCCATCTGGCCTGGCACACATACATAATTGTACGTGAAATTAACATACAAATAGCGTAAACTTGGCAAATTTCAAAGGCAAATAAACACAAAGCAAATTAATTAAATTAGCAACAGTGGCAAAAAAAATAAGAAAAACAAGCAGATGGGTTTAACTGGACCATACCCTGTAACTAGACAAGAGCTGCCACAACTATGCCTTTGTTCTAACTTATTTACACAAACGTTGCAAAATGGCATTCTTAAATAACTTTTGACTTTACAGATGGATTATTATGAAATTCTCAGCACTTAAAAATGGCCTTTAAATAAAATTAGAAAAAAATATTTTTTTTTATATAGAATTTTAATTTTTTAATATTTTACTTTGTTTCTTTCTCTCTTATGTGTGACATGAAGAAACTAAAATATTTCCAATCTCACTTTGCCAAATAAGAACCTAGAACTTGTTCTAGCCGTTGGGCAACATATCGATAATTATCGATTTTAACACATTGATAACTTTATTTATTAGGCTAGTGAGCGGAGTTATCAGTAATTAAAAAAATGAGCTGCTTATTTGGTCTACGACAGCTTTTGCCTATATTATACCCATGTTTTTACACATTTTCAATAAATGTAGGGTATACAATTTAATACAATTTTTGTCGTGAAATTGTCACCTGTTTTGATGTTGTTGTTATTATGGCGTGTTTAATAGGCATCACTTAGTTGGAAGCTGCGAAAAACATCTCAGGCAACACTCAGTTGCCAGCGAGTTCAATAACAAGGTTAAACGCATGATACAACTCCGCCCACCCCCTCCCCCCTGCGCCTAGCTCCTTTACCGATCCCCCTACTCCCACCACCCCAAAATGTCGCCATTATTTACACTTACCTTTTGTTGTTTTGTCGCCCAGACCAGTTGGCAAAATAATCGTCACAAATAATTAGCATAAATTTGATGGCTGTCCATGTATTCGAAGAATGATCAAAACGAATACAATTATTCATATACAAATATCAACTGTTATTCATATGGAAAAGGAAGCAATCGAAACAATGAGAGATGAGCTGAAAAAACAACATTTTAAAAACAAATTTTCATTATTGACCAAAGCTTTGATTAGTCCTTAAATTAGTTGATATTTTTATATATTTTAATTTTAAGTATTTGAATATTTTGTTGTTCACTGACTTTATAACACTTCATCAGGTTTAAGGAGCTGTTTACTCGGAAAACAAATTCCAAATGTCAGGCGCTCGTGCAAAATAAACGTGACATATTTTTTTCTTGGCCGTGTTTGGCCAAAAACGAGTTTAAACTTAATTAATTAATTAGTAATTAAATGTTAATCGAAGACATCATATGATGTCTTTTTGCCCGTAAACAAAAAGAAAGCCAAATCAATAAGAAGAAGAAGAAACTGACACGAACCAGTTAATGGGCTAAAGGCAATCAATAAAAAGATTAGTTAAACTAATTGTAACTAAGCGAATCCCCCGAAAATGTGCAAATTAACGGAACATGCGCGGCGTGCAATCAGAAAATTTCCACGCTTGTTACCCGCTTCACCCACCAGGTTTTTCGAGAGTTGACAGTATTCAAAAGGGGTATCAAAAATGGCTAGAAACTGCTTTAAAGTTAACTAAAAAGCCAGACAGAGCTAAGAAAAATTCAACAAAATCCTGAAAACATATTCATGAACTCTTAAAGTATGTTTTAGTTACAAAACAAGAAAAAGAAATTTTTACCATTGACTATATTATAATATAATCGTTGTCTATAAATATTGATGAGATGTTTTCACTAAATCATCAAGCTTTTCAAAATTATTTTCGAAAATTTGTTGTGAGTAATTAATTATTAATAGATAATAAATTATTAGAGTATATAATTGAAAGATGTTGACTTTTGTAAAGAATAAGCAACATTTACTTAAAGCCAGCCAACTTTAAAATGATTTATGGGCTAAAGTGGTTATAAAAACCACCAGTTGTGTATGCAATTTAACTTTAAATCTGTAAAAACCGCTTAAAACAGCTAGTTTTGGTTTTGAATAGCTATAATAGCTATTACACTTTAAGTTAAAAACTGTAATTTTAGTCAGCGCTGGCAGCACTATTCTATTGCCTGAACCTGTCGCTTTTTTATCGAACGCCAGCAACTGCGTCATCGTTTAACCGAGTTCGTGTCATCGGCAATCGATCGTTGATTTGCCGATTGTCTAGGTCTGTTTTGTTGTTGGTGTTTTTTCCAGTTTTTTTCTGCTCGTGGCGTTTCTGCTGGAGTCGCTTGGCGCGCGCGACCTCAGTTCGTTGAGTTGAGTTCAGTTTCAAAAACGGTTTTCATTTCGCAACAAGCGCTAAATTCTAAAAGCAAATAAGCGCGCTGCTTTTTATTTTTCGCAGATCGCAGTTCTTTTGATTCGCTGTTTATTAACATAAATATTTGCCCAATATATATATTTATATAAATATATATCTCTTTTGTCGCCAGTTGGCGATATTGTGTGCGTGTAGAAACTACTAGAGCTTCAGTTTTGGCGCTCTAGGTGAAGTGTGAAGAAATCAAGTGAAACGTTATTGCGATCAGTATCCGTTTTAAGCTCGTTGCGAGCGGTCGAGGATCTTTAAAATTGAACTACATGCGTAAGCAGAAGGGATATTAACAAGGAATAAAAGAAAATCCCCAAAGAGTGCTCATAGTGCCCAAGTCAATTCAAAGGAATATGATACCAAGAATAGCCAACTGATCCTGACTGGATATCAGTGATAAAAACACAGCAATAAATAGGTAGGTGCCAAACCTAAAGTGTGACGATATTTATATAAACATTTTTCAAATTCTCGCTTAAGTTTTTTTAATCGAGTTGTCAAGTTGTCCTGCAAAAAATAGGTACAATGCAAAATATTTGATATGAATTCCTTTTACGTTCAAACACCACCAATTTATTATGAAAAACCCATTAAAATCTTGTATATATAAATCAAGATTAATAAACAATTAGATTACTTAAGTAGACGCTTTTAATTGTTATTAATTGCTAAAACAACGCAAATTTATAATCCTGTTAAATTCAGTGGAAAAAAATTTCGCAAAAAATCATTAATATCGTACAAAAATAGAATTTCACGATTTGCGGCAATACATTGATTATAAAGTCATAAATTTTGTGTTTTATTGCATTTATAATTATTCACTTAGCTATCTAAATCTGCAACCGTCTCGTAGCTAGTCGCAGTCAGCAGCTAAGCAATCTTCCAGTTAATTATTGGAGCGGTGCCTCTGTGGGAAATTCAAGAAATCGGGGAAATATATATAACTTTAAATATTGGCGCGAGCGTCGCGCGATTTACACATGACGCGGCGCAATGAGCCGCAAACCCGATGAATTATGCATAAAATGAATTAAAGAAAGGGTTTTTGTTTTCGTTTGTATTTATTGTTTGCACTGAGAGATACGAGATCAGAGAGAAAAACGAACAGATCAGTTATCTTGGGAGTAACGAAGTTTAAATACTCTTGCAGACGTGTGGAAGTTGTGGGATATGTATCTATAGTTAGCGCAGTTTTCACCCACAAATTAAACTTTTTACGGATTGTTCCAGTAGAATGCTTTATAATATGTTAGTTAAATCTTTGTGAAATATGATGCTTATATTTTAGGAACATAGAATTTCAAGATCCGGTCCATAAATCTTTGAAAACAAAAAAGATTGTCATACAAATTCAAAAACTTATTTCTCAACAAATTTTTTTCAATTTATTTTTCGTTTTGTTTAAATCTACCCGGCTTTTGAGTCTGATCAAGAATATATATACTTTATAAGTTAGAAGACGCTTTCTGTTATGTCTGACATATTTCGTAACAACATTATAATACCCCTTATAGAGGGTATGCAAAATAAATAACAAATACGAAACAAATGAAGAAAAAAAAACGTGTTTTGCGCCTATTTCAGTTGATGGGGTCAGTAACTGGAGGAAAACACGATCTTTGATGAATTATTATTATTATTACTCAACAATTGTCGAGAGTCGCATTAGGAATAGCTTAACTTGAAGCTTAAGCAAATACTGGCCACAAAAAGCACCGCGTTTAGTATTAACTGTTGAGAGGGGGCACGTGACAGGTTTACAATTTTCCCCCATTATCACAAATGCACAAATGCATCCATAATCGAACTTCTATATGACTAATGGCTGCCGTTTAACTTTGTGAGCAGAACTTAATACGCCTACGTCATAATTTTTTATGAACTTTTTACCCGACTCTGACTCGGAATAGGTTGGCGCAAAATTCCACGCCTTTGGCATTTTGTTGCTGTTGCATTTGTTGACTTGGTTTTGTTTTTAATTAATGATTAATTGCAGCATTGGAAACTTTTTTGCAGCATAAAATTAATTCGTGCCACTATAAACATATAAATGTGTGTATATGTGGTAAATTACACACGATTATATTGCATCTTGTGGGATTTATGCGGAAAATGGGTTAGTTTTAATTCTATTTTTATTGGATGTTGTTGCCGTGCTTGCTGCGCCACGTGCATGCAAATTATGCAACAACAGCAACAAAACCGAAGAGCAGAGAAGTTAATAATACATTTAGTACATGCACACATACACATATATTCTTCATGCAGAATTCAATGTAAATTAGCTATTGTGGGAAATTCATATGGGCATGCTTCAGTGCAGCTGCCCAGATAAAAAGAGCGTAAAAGATCAATTATATTAAATTAGAGACAAGTTTTTAATACATTTTACATCATATTGTGAAATTAATATAGAAGTCTTAAACAAATATAGGGCGGAGATTAATAGGGTTTCCATATAATAAATTTAAAATTAATTTTAATAATGGAATAAAATTCAAAAAATTAATATTAATAAATATTTGCTAAAGAATCTTCCCAAAACGCAGCTTCTCACATCCCGAAACCTTAGTCATTTTAAAGTAATAATAAAGATACACAAACTTTGGCTTAGAATCGAGCTAAGTGATTGGGCAAACACAAGTGCAAAACGTGCTGCTGGGAACGTGTTAAGTTCATTATATATACCGCCGATTCGCGATAAGGTCTTGACTTGTGGCAGCTGCGTGTGATAATTGTTTAAAAACCAAAAAAAAAGTAAAAAGTTAATAAGAATTAAACAAATAAATGCTTGTCGGGCAAAACAAAACAAATACACAAAAGCTGACAGTTGAACGAAAGCAACATTGAAAAGGAATAACAGCAACAACAAACACCAAAAACACTTAAGCAAACGAAACGAAATGAAATGAAATGAAAATGCGAATAAAAAGAATTGTTGGCTGACAGGGCGTATGAGCGTTTTATTTCATATACCCCATGTAGTGCCTATTTGAATACTGTTACGTAGCGTGTTACGCATAGAATGAGACATATGTGAACATATAGCGTATGCACATTGATGAGTACGAAGAGTCCACGCGATATATCCACAATTGTCTTTTGTCTTAAAATTTGGCTCTTGAACTTGAATATTTCTTTATGAAATTTGGCATAGATCTGTCTTTTTGTTGCCCGAAGTATATATATTGGAATTTCCCCATCGGATAACTATAGCAAATAGATGCCGTAGGACCTCTGTTATATGTCCGCAAGGGTATTTAGTCTTCGGCAACACGCAGATAACTGTTGCTGCTTTGCTTTTTATTTTTTTCTTGGCAAGCGCAGAACAAGAACAGACGTAATGTGTACACCTAGAGGTGTGCGTGTGTGTGTGTGTGTCAATAGTTTTGGCAGCAAACAAGATCAACTACAACAGCGCCTCGTGAACTGGCCAATACTCGCTCTCTCGCTTCCTCTCTCTCTGCTTTTGGTTGGCTAACTAATTTAACTTGAACTTGACTTTGAGCCGTCAGACGGAAGTTGCCACAGACGAAGGCGACTGCATCTGTATCTTTGTGCCGCTTGTTGCTGCCTGCTGTTTGGTGTCGGCTATAAATACCCTAGGAGACAAGTGCGCTGCCGTGCTCTTGCTTCCTTTTGAGCATCGCAAGCGGAAATCTAGACACTTTGCCACTCATCAGCCCAAACGAAAGAAAAGCGCTATAGTAAGAACGTTGCAGTCGGGCGTCAACGATGGCGCAATACCCTATCACAGTATCAAAATAAATAAGACGACGGGTTAAAGATAATTGGTTTAGTGACTCTGAAACTGTTAATCCAATGCAAGAAGACTTTCAAACAGTGTTTCGAAGAAAAAAACGATTTTTGGAAGCACGGCCAATTTACCTGTTAAATTTGTTTACTCTAGCTGGGAATACTCTGGGATATTTTATTTGGCCCAAATATGCATACAGAGTTTAAAGTTTACAGAGCGATAGCCACTGTACAAAACCAATATGCTCCTTTAGCACTTTGCTAGAGTACACAAAAAAAAAGAAGAAGGCAGCCAAGAAATATTCGCCTATGGACCCTTACCTCAACCCCAGTGCGTCTCAGTGCGCCCGGAGCGCTACGGCCGTGCAGTGATTACAACTGCTGCTCTTGTATTTCGCTTTGGTCATTTCTAATAATTTAAATAAATCAGTTAGCAAACACTTGGCCCATGCAGCAGTGAATCAAAAATGTGCGGCGAGTTGTTGACTTGAAACGGTTCGAAATAAAAAGCGAAAACCCAAAAACTGCTGTGATTATATAAAGTGCAACAAAAACAACAATAAAAATTACACAACAACAATTGTGAATACTTTGCTGAAAAATCGCATAAATCAATTCGTTTGAACTGGAGTTAATTTTTTTTTTGCATAAAACTCATAAATTGCTTTATTCAAAAGCAAAATGAGTTTCATACATCCCGATGCCAGCCTAATGGGAACCGAACGGCGCCTGGATCAGGGGGGGCATCAGCAGCAGCTGAAACCGACTTCTACAAGTGCCACAAAAACCAACAACAATCAATTCACAGAGCCCCCGCCTCCGTATCAGCCACCGTCGCTGCCCCAGCATGAGACACGTGTCAGCAGCTCGCCACGCGATAAAGTCGAGATCAAGATTGTGATGCTTAAAGTGCAGGTGATTCGTCAGATCCACTAAAGTTAATATTAAGCTACTACGTCCGGCTCTGAGCACTGTCTCAGACAGTTAATCAAGAATAAAGCGTAGCGTTCAGCTCCTGGGAAACTTTTCGTATTAAATTCAACATATTTAGCCCAGTAAGATTTGAATATGTGGGTAATTAGTTAATGTGCCGGGCCAAAGGTTATTGAACCAGTTTTTGTAAACATTTAAAGAACAGAGAGCGAATAATTTTTTACACGTTTTCGTTCAGGTTCCCAAAACTATATGTATAAATATTTAATACTTTTCATATGCTTCAAACTGCCATAATAATTATGATCGATACAATTTTGTGCATGATTTACACACTTCTTAGTTTCTGCATTTAAATTAAATACAACAATCAATTTGTAATTTTTTTGGAGAAATATGTACTCTTCCTTTAGTTACTTACTTATTGAAATTAAGAATTTGGAATTTATATTTTTAATCGATTTTAATAGTATAAAATGCATCTTTAAAAGGAATTCGTAGGGGTTTATTTTTTTGTCAAGTATCATCAAAAATTGACAATACATTTTCACTCGTAAAGTTTTTAAAAAACATTTCAAACACGAGTAACTTTGTTCAAACTCAATCGATTTTTAGGATGTACACCAGTCTGCACTTGATTAAATATCATGATTGCGTCTGCACATAAATATTATTCATATTTATAAATACAGTTTGTTTATTTATGGCGGGAAAAATATGCACCCTTTGTTTTATTGTGAAATACTTCCAAAATTATATCATTAATCGCTTTGTGATTGAATTGCGTCTGCGAAAGAAAATCGAAACGTAGTTCGCCCACTTTTCCCAAGTTTTTGTATTGCCCTTCAAAGGCAAAATTAAGTTTGCGCCGAACTAGCTGCGCAGATTTATTGCTGCAACTTGCTTTATTAGTGTTGCAGTTTATTGCTGAACTTGGGCACTAAAATCGAGTAGGATTTCCCAAGGCCACGCAACGCTCAAGGATAATACTATATTGATAGAATGGCGTGTATCTAATTGAATGTGAATGTGCCAGCTGTAATTTGCATAAAACTCGAGCATACAATAGCATTAAACTTACGCATACGCCACATATGCCAAAAGGAGTGCAGACAATGCCTAATTTGATTTCAAGCCAAAACCTTTAAATTCATTAAATTGTTGCCAACTTTTATTGTTGTGTTTCGCTCGACTTTCATATGTTTTCCTTTATTCCACTTTTTGTTTTTCGTCATAAAAAATATTTACATTCTGTTTTACACTCTGTATAAACAAGTTTTTTGGCCACGTGGTGTATGCGTAATCTAATTTGCGTGCAGCACGTGGCACAGGAAACTTTTTGTTTTTTGTTGATGCTGTTGTTGTTGTTTTTGTTGATGTAACATGCGTCCACAAAAGTTATTGTTGATTTATAAAAAATTTATTAGCACCCGCGAGCTGTCGAATTAGATTTGTAAATAAATAAGATAACAATAAACACAGCAGGGGAGTCGAATTTAAGTACACTCTTGAATAACTTAATAAATAAATCAGTTAATTGAGCGGCAGAATTAAAATGGGCCTAACAATGTTTAAATAATGTCTATATAAATTTATTAATTTATTTATATTGATTATTATAATTTTATGGGATTTACAAAGTTGTCACGACAGTAAATAGAAAATTCGAAATCAACTTTTAAATTATTTTAATTGTACAATATATCTTTTTGAATAACAATGTTGTCTAATATGAATGTGCTCTAATTACTAAATAGTAGAATGTTTAATTTAGGTTATTTTAAAGTGGTGTAGATTAACTTAGATTAACCTAGTCTGTGTTTTATATAATATCTGCGAGTTATTTAGCTACAGTTGATATAAGCTGTTGTTTTCTTAAGATTTTATTGATTATACTTTGAATACAGAGAGCCTTATTTATGTCCTACGAACTGTTCCTTGATATTTCTTTATCTTTTTATAAATTGTTGGGCTTCGTAATGCCAACTTTTTGTCTATGCGCGAAATCGCTTGCCACGCGGCGCATTGCACGCAGTGACACGTGCGTCAACCATTTGGACGCCATTAGGGTTTGCTATTTGCAAATTGTTAGCAGATTGTTTGGCTTTAATGAGGTGAGGGGGTTTCGACGGTATTTTTATTCGTAGCCTATGACAAATGATATTGTTGGGCAACACGAAATGCAATTTGCATTTAATCGAAGCAATAGAAATAATTTGTCAGCCCATTATTATCAATAATTGGGCATTGCAATAACAAATCAGTTGAAACAGTGCAGAAAAAAACCCGCACAGGGAGAGAAATGGGCCTTGACAGTAGAATGGGGAGGGACAACAGCTGCGTGGAGCTGCGAACTTCAAAGCTCCAACTTCGCTTGGGCTCCAAACACGCAACACGCAACGAAAGGAAAAGCAGCCACGTGACTTCGGGCCAAGTTTGAAACCTTGGTCATGAATGGAGCTCGGAAGTGGCGTTGGAAAGCTTTCGCTTTCGCTGTGGAGCTCGGAAAATTTACAAGGAAAAGCCGAAGGTAGCTCGCATTGGCGGGTCGCTGAGCTTTTAGCCGCATTTCGGCAAATCAGTTGCGCGTTGGGCGAACGGCAGCACGAGTCAGAATCTTTGGTTAGCGGACGCCGCAACTGTCCAACAGTTTTATTACCATCTAAGCACGTTAATAGCCACTGTCCAGAGCTGTCCTAATTTCGAAGACGCTTTTCTCAATGAAAATTACAAAAAAACGACATTTTTGAGTCGGCTTCCAAATGTGAAAATTAAGTTCAAAATATTAATAAAATATTACAAAAAACTGTGAAACAAAAAATATATTTTAAAATTAAAAAAAAAACCTGAGCTTAAGTGGCGTATGCGCAATAAAATATAAAATATCACGTATACGCATCGTTGATCGCCAACATTGCTTATTTTAATTATTTTTGTTGCGCGAATTGATTTAAAAAGTCATAGAATTGACATTAAATGGCTAACAATTTGACAAACAAACTTGGCTAAGAGCACTTGACATAAAAAACACAACACACACACAAATCAAAGGAGCATAAAAATTTTTTTTGGGCCGTGCTCAAAAACGCAGCTGCGGCTAGATTTCTGTATGTGTGTGTGTGTGTGTGTATGCGTGACCTGTGTGTGTATTAGTGTTAGCAAAGCGAAAGTGCCGCCATTTGGTGGAAATGCTGCCTATTATTGACAATTTAGCGGGTTAAAAGGCGCGCTTCCGTTTGCCGGCCGCCCTTCATTATGCTCACGGACATGGGCAGCGGCTTCGGCGTCAGCGGCAATAAAAGCAATGTTGGCGTTGGTCATGGTCAGGGTCTGTTGGGCAATGTAACCAGTGGCAGCAACAGCAACAGCGTCGGCAGCAGCGCTGGCAGCGGCAGCGGCAGCGGCAGTGGCTCCTCCAGCGGCATTGGCAGCAGCAGCGAAAAGTTGGCAACGCAAGCGACTCGCAGCGATGAGAACCGAATCGCAGCTGCCGACGAGGACGAAGAAGACGAAGATGATGATGAAGATGATGAGGATGATGATGATGAGGATGAGACAACGGTATTTAGCTTTAACTAGATATTGAGCGCATATCAACCCTGCTTCTGTATAAACATCTAATTAGAAAACTGCCTTCAAGACAAATTGTGTGGAACTTTGATAAGTTTTGTGTCTTGCTGGTTTAGGCCAAGTCGTGTCAGCTCTGTGGAGAGGACCAAAAGATAAGAAAGACCTAGCGACCTAACACAGGTCAAGGCAAGCTTTAAGTTCGCAAGCATTTGCTGAATGTGCTAAAATAGTATTTTATTAGCAACGGCTAATACGAAGGAAAATCATTTTTGCTTGCGTTTTCATTTGTATACCCCGTAACTATTGAAGATGAGTAAACATATTGGAGTATATCATTTTTACTATACATAAAATATCTTTATAATTAACAAACAGTTAATTAAAAGCACGTTTTTCATAGTATTTAGCTGAGAGTAGGGAAAAGGGTAATGGATATTTGTTGCGTACCTGGCAGCAGGGTATCTCTTAGTCATGCACACTGCAACTTGTTCGTATTAGCAGTAGAAGTCTTGTATAATACCCTGCTAACTGTAGCCTGCATGACACCGCACAATTAATCAAATCTCTTTAAATTATTCAACAAATTATATACACGGCATATACGAATTTTAACTCAACTCAAACCCTCCCCACCCCCGCTGGCAAGACCCACCGAGACTAATGAACTTTAATGAGAAACGCTGAAAAATCGCACACAAAACTGCGACATTTTAGGCAACGTTTTATAAGGCTGACCCGGACAATAAATTCAAATGCTCTGCCCTAAGTTTTCATAAATAAATAACGTCACACACACGCACACACAGATAAGTATATGGTGTGTGCTTTGTTGTGTTGTTCACTTTGAACTTGACAACGCGCCTTTGGGACTGGCGAGGATATCTGTGTGCTGCCATCTAAAGATATATTTATTTTTTGAAAATATATTTCTTGTTGTCCTTTTGCCCCTGCAATACCTTAATTTGGCCAGGATATCGCAGCGCAACGCAGCTGTTTTGAATTTTTAATTAAAATTACTTAACTTTGGATGACATCAGCAAAAAACGCAAAAATATGTAAACGTGCTCTAGTCGAGTGTGCTCGACTAGAAAATACTCTACATTCAGCTGCGAGTTTAAGTTGAATGTTCATCTTAAATGTTGGATTTAATTGTTTTTATTCCAAATTGTTTTAAATTCCAAAACAACTTGTAACCTAAAAACAAGGTGAATTTAATATAAAGCAATATTTGTTCGTTGTTGATTGTTATTTATGTCGCTTGTCAGCCTTCAGATCCTGACTTGTTTTTCTTTTTGTCAACTTGAGCTTAAATTTCTGCGCGTATTTGCGCGAATGTGCCAAGAATATTCAATTTGCTTGATTCTCAAACTATTCGACATGCAATAAATACAAATGTGTACGCTATTTCTATATATTTATACATAAATATGTATATTTGATGCGCGTGTTTACATCATTTGCATATGGCTTGGCTGCTCTGCACTAAAGGAAAAAACGCAGAAAAATACAATTTGCATAATCTTCCGAGAGCTTGGGATTTAGTGGGTAATTTGTCCTGGCTTTGAAGAGCATATCGCATGTACATGTAAAATGTGCCTCATAAAAGTTGAAGTTTCGCGCACATTTCTAATGAGCTGCCGAACTACTGGCCCCAGCTCCGGATAGAGTACACAGAAAAAATCATCACGTAATCCGTAGTTACATCAAACCAACGGGCTGTCAAATTGGTAAAAATTACTTAAATCAAGTGTGTTCTTCTCAAACCCAAAATTCTCAAGTTGTGTATGTTTGTAGCCCTAGTTGGCTTAATAGAAGCCGAAACCACACTTGAACTGAGATTAAAACGTACTAATTTTCATAATTAATTTCGTAATTATTCTTTCCGGAATTTATTCTACACATCATTTGTATCTTACAGACGTTTTACAATTTCATAATAATTGTAGGCGTTGTCCTTTCTAAAAAATAAATAAAATACATATACTCGCTACTAGTACAAATCGTACTCAAATTTATTTTAAACTTCATTTAGTCCGTCATTTTTTTCTGTGTAGGTAGATACTTCTTTCATTCCCGTCATTCATTTCCCCCGGCATTACCTGTGCGAGCTTATCAGCTGTCGGCAAAGACCAAAGAACTAGGCTTAATTAAAGAGTTAATCATCATGTTTAAACAAGCCACAACTTGTTTTAGCCAGTGATCATAGAATATGGGTCTTTCATTTCCATTTGTTTGATAGCTCAATATTAGATGTTTGCCAATTTGCCAAACCAATTTACACAAAGCTGCCAACAAATTGGTCCCCAAGCAAACTACTCGAATGCAAATTCTTTTGAGTGTTAGAAATTATAGAATAAATGGCAATTGTCAATGAGCTAAGCACATTGCAATTAGACGCAGATGGGGAAAGGGTAAATATAAAAGCAAATTGCATATGTGGCTGGCTGGGATAAAATATATGTGGGGCATTTGTTATGCTAATTGCGCATTCGGTGAAGTTTTACGCATTGATGCCGTCCCAAAATGTTCCAAGCAAAGTATGCCATAAAAGGGAAATGTGCACACGCACACACAAGCACAACCAACGCTCAAGCACACACTCATGGCCATAAAGATAGAGGCAACAAATCTAAGCAAAAAGGGACGCTTTTATGATACGAACAAAAACTTTTATTGTCAACCCTCACAGAAGAAAGAAAAAATAATATAAATTCTGTGTACAAAGCGAACCTGAAAAATGTTGCCTGTGGTCCGGCTCTTAGCCTAGGTCAAAGTTCGTTAGACCAAAAAAGAAGCAAAACTCAAAATTATGCAAAACTTTCAGCTGACTGAAAAAAGGTTACCGGAGCAGCTAAGCTTCGTTCTGAAAGTGTTTATTAATTATTTTTAAGTGTTGGGAACGGGGATTAAAGGTAAACTTTGTGATGGCGAAGATTAAATACCCTTATTTTATATTTTCCTTGTCTAAATTTGAATGATTGTTCCGAAAAAAGGCTATATTATATATTAGTATTACTGATATTTTGCTTCCAAACATAAACTAATTTTTCGTGATAAAATTAAATACTCCCCGCAAAGCTAAAATGAGGAGTGTAATAAAAAAGGTTGTTTTTTTAAATTAATATTAGAGTTGCTCTTGATTTCAGCTGCTTTATGGAGATTTACTTTTTTGCTGGGACAGTTGCTCAACGCCTGAACACATTTTTCATTACGTTTCATTTGCATACGCGTATCTCAAGTGTTTTGAACCTCGAGGCAGGCAATGAACTTAAGCCGAATGGGGTCATAAGGCTTAGGAACTTTAATTGTTTTATTAGAGCGTGGAGGAAAGGGGCACACTTTGCCTGAAAACACACAGTGAATAAATCTTGAGACGTGGCCCTTTTTCAGTGGCATTTGTGGAATTCCGTCTTTAATCAGACGTAGACAGTAAAAGCGCTTTGAAGTTCAGGCAAAACCATTTCAACTTAAATTTGCTGCCACAGTGGAATAAGTGGAGCAAGTCAAACCAACAAGTAACGCCTCCTTTGTTGTGAGTGTGTGGGTGTGTGTGTGTGTGGCTGTTATTATATAACAAGTTGCGCATTTTACTTTGCTCCCATTTTCTCCTTTTCGCCCTTTTTGCGTTAATCAGCAGGATTTTCGGCTGCTCGTGCCACGCATTTGAAACTTTAATCACTGTGCCTGGCCAGCTCAAATTACGGCAGACAAAAGAAATTGAAACCAATGTATATATGACAAGGCAATGCATAAATTATCCGGTGATATTTTTGTTAACAAAGCAAAAGATTGACCGCTTGAGCTGAGCCTGACTTTAAGAAAAATATCGATAATTTTAAAATAAATGTTCCGATTAATTATGCATGCAGCCGACACTAACGTACAATACTAATAAGTAAGGCATCACTATACCTTCGAGTTATCCAATACTTGTATCGAATTTTAATGTATGCAAATTGAAAGGCAAAGAGAAACGCGCCATGTGCCAATAAAAGCCACAAGCGCCCTACTCTCTTGCTGTGTTCATTTACACATAAGCTCTTTAATAAACCTGTATGGCTCGCTCGTAAGTGCATTTAAAGTTGCGCCGACAGAAATGTAAAATCCCTGTCTGTTTTGGAAATAACAACTGTTTGGATAAATTGCTATAATTATGAACTTGGGCCATAAACGAAGTAAAGCAAAACACTGGCAAAAGTTTTGTTTCCTAGTCAGAACACTTGTACAAATAAATGACAGAAAATAAACTGCCAATTAAGCGATGCTCGTTCAAGCGAGAGAGCTCCGACCCCGCGGGCAAGCAATAAATTGCAATTTGTGCTCGGTTAGTAAGAGCATTAAAAGCCAATTGAGCTGTTGATTGGCCAGGACAGACGGAAGACATAACACAGACTCACAGACAGGACAGCACATTATGAGTGACACTCGCCCAACTAATTGAAACATGTCATAAAAATTTATATTGCATACTTTTCAGCGCGGCGTTGCACAAATCAATAAGAACATATATGTGTATTAGGGGCCATTAGACATTCATAATAGCTAAAACAAGCAAACAAAAACTTAAATTATACACTTTATTACTAGCTCTCTTTCCAAAATTATTAATTACGTTAATGAACTTTGTAAGACGTTAAATTTATTGGGCCAAATTGAATCAAATCACCAATTTTCAAGCTGTCTAAACAAATTTAAAGCCCAATTTCAGTAATTACCGAACGGGAAAATCAAATTTGCGTTAGGCTGTGTTGGCAAACATGTATATATACTGTAAAAAATTTCAATTGAAGTCCATGAGAAATGGAATTAAATAAAAGTACAAAATTATAATTTAACAAAATTAAATTCATAATTGGATTCACTCCATACTTTTTTTTCTTTAAGGCTGGCTCTCTTTCAATTTAAAATTGATTTTAACACACAATTTTGTACTGTGTACGTACACAATAAAATCGCATAAGCTGTTGGCATTTTGCTTATAATTTGGTTTTCATATTTATTTTTTTGCTGACTTTCAATAATTTTGCGGCATATGCCACTTAGCGTTAATGCTAAAAGGTTCCCCATTGATTTACGGGTTCAGGATATGCAAATCAAGTGAATTAAATGACTTATAAACTGCGTACGAACGGATTTACTAGGCTGCGGGAAAACTTTTGTCCATCAAAAGTTGTGATTTATTTGAGGACTAGCCATGGTATACTGATTTATAGTGCATGCATAGTATATAATTAAATGATAACCTCAATGTGTGTGTGTGTGTGCGTGTGTCCCATAAGCGGCTTATTTGCTGCTCTGAAAGGGGAAAATCTTTTCCATTGAAACCAGCAGCAGCTGCTGCCGCAGCTTCAATTTGTCATGTCTGAAAGGTCGACTGCAGATTTAAGAATTTATATGCAAATATACCAGATACGTTTTATATATATATATATATAGTTAGCCTCAGACTCGACATAAACAAGACATCAAGGCTTATGGCTAATGAAAATATTGCCTAATTCGTGGGGCTATTGGAGATATCTCTTCAATAGCGCGCATTATATAAATGAAAGTCAATCTATAAACGAAATCAAGGTCGAATGAATCATTCCTCTTTATGGTTGGCCCCAAGGTAGCCAAATGTTTTTGTATACACAGGCGCAAAAAACTGAAGAAGAGAAAAAATACATAAAAAAAAACATTCGCATTTGACTTGTAAATTGTGCGCTTCCCTCTTCCTCTTTTCGCTTTCTGTTTTCCTTCGCCAATGCCGATTTCCCGTTCAGCGCGTCGCTAATCAACAATAACAAAATAATCAAAATCTGAAGCTAAGACCAAACGAAAAGCCGCCCAATTGCGGCTATATACATATACATATATTGGGAACTGCTTGGGTGGGTAAATGTTTGGAGGCATGAAAAGTCTGCCAAGGGGCATGCAATGTTTTCTTATTTGGCTTGTGGGTGAAAACAGTTGTGAGATTGGGAAGAAAAACAACGACAAGGGCCACAATTTTCAGCTGGCTTTTCGCTTTAATTGATTAAAATACGTATATAAAGCATATGGGAATCAACAGATTTTTTTTAATATATATCGATTGTTAAGTTAAGCTTTTAAGTGTATTTTAAAGAATATAAGCGCTACAAATTATTTTTATTATAACTTCTAACATTTGCTTAAAATCGATAAATATAGATTCTTAGTCTAGTTCTAGACAAGTTCACGCTAATGCCATAGACGATGTTAAGATTCTTTTTAAGTTTGTATCGCAACTCAATTAAATTCGACCGTATTTGATGTTTATATAATTGCATTTGCCGAAGCCCAATTGAAACCCCTCAACTAGCAGACCGAACAGCCTCCATTTGCGGTCCTTTTCTGCTGGCCAAAATTTATTGCATGTCAGGCAATAATAAAAAAAAATAGTCGACAATGTGTCCAAATTTTTGCGACTGTTTTTTCTCTTTCTTGTGGCTTCTTTTTGCGTCCCAAGTCATAATTTGTTGCCCAACTGCGAAGCAGCTGCATAAAAACTGTTTACAAATTGAATTTAATGACGCAATTTAATGTTCTCTCCACAAATGATAACAATAATATTTTTATGTACTACCTTGAAGTGTTGCTGTTGGCCAAGTTTTGTTTATCTAACTGACATGAACTTCACGAAATCGTGCCAAAAAATAAGAAACAGTTGTTCAAACAATTTGTGCACCAACATCTGGCTTTTGATGAAGCGATAAGCAAACGTTAAGTGCAAAAAATTCTATAGTTAACATATATTAGTTATTAATTAGATGATGTTGAAGCTTAAAACCTGATTTTAGTTAGTTGTTTAAGCGCATGAGAAGCGCAAAGAGAGGCGGAATAAGAATAGACATATTTTTTGTGCATAAAAAATATTCTTTAATTGAAAATAGTCTAAATTTGTTATGACTTTCTATTTGCTGATATTTTCTAGCTTTTTTCCCAGTTCCTTTTCTTCAGACTATTTTTCGAGCATATGTATTTTATTTACTCCCATGCCCACTATGCACATGTTGCTATAAAATAATACCCGTTACACATGCACACACACACACACGAACATTAATAACAATTTACGATATATTACGCATACGCCATGCTGCGCCAAATTGTTTTGACGGCTTTTGCAGGCTGCCAAAGTTTCAGCTTTTGCCCCACTCAACGCATATTTGCATACACGTGCCACAATTCGTGCCACATAGCTCAACTGCCAGATCAGCGCACGATAAATCCGCATCTTTCGATATTACAAATGTTATGTGGAGGCTGCTGCTGTTTATTATCGCCAGCTCATTGCTTGCTCTTTGGCAGTTCAGGCAGGTTTTCGGCTTGATGGGCTAACAAAAGTCCACTAATGAAATATTAAATTTGGCCCATGTCTGGCCCAATGTCTAGCCGGAATTATGTTCGTGACTGTTGGCTAAATAGTCAAATTGTCGACTGTCTATTGCATGTTTCATGGCTAATGCTAAATAAATAATACCAGTTGGACTTGTGGCTGTTTAAGGTAACGTCTGTTAAAGATAGACATAAGCTGACTAAGCCTGTACTTGACAGAGGTGAAATTACCTATATATTCTTTATAGTTCAAGGCGATTTGAGTAGATGTTGTCACGGTTGAGGAGTCGTTGACTTTAGCGCAAGAGACTCAAATTTTAGATTTCTAGGTTGACATTGAATAAAAGAAAAAACTGTATGTATATAAAACTGTGACTGATTGATTGACTAACTGATTGACTGATTGATGGTCAATGCACAGCCAATAAAAATAATTTTTCCCAATAGTTATTTTTAGCGATCTTTGCGAAAGTCTAAAATTCCACTTTTTCTTAATTTTCGTTTGAGACCAGCTTGCCTATGAAAAAATTTGAAAAACCCAATTCCTTTATCCCCAAATCTGTCGAAAAATATCTCGGTAGCAAAAAATGTACTTCTGCTACATAGTGCTATATTTGTTAGGTTATGTTCGCTTTAAAGATTAAAGAAAAACGGCACGTAAAACTTAGGCCAACTGTAGTTCATTCAGCGCTCGGCTAAGCTGGCTTAAAGAAGTGTAGAGTATATTGCTTTGTTGCTTTGGTTTCAAGATGTCAACAGCTTGGTGCTTTCGCATGACATGACAATGACAACCACCCGGGCAGAGGAGAGGGCGGTTTGCGAGGGCGGCTGCGGGTAGGAGAGGGGCGCCCATCTTTGCATTTAGCATGCAGCTGCTACAGCTTTGTTCCAATTAACTTTGGCGCCCATTGTTGTCAACGGCATAGAGAAGTAGTTGATGGCTCAAAGAAAACACCTGAACAGGCGAACACACAAACACACACTCACGTATGTGTGTATATCAAGTGTGTTATCTTAAGAGCAAACTGAAGAGCAGCCCAGGACGTGCGCTGTTGTTAACAATAAATTAATCATTAGCCCAGGATAATAGCTAAAGGATACGCCAGCTAAATGAGCAGCCCACTAAAATAACCCGGGCAACCGAAATTATCAGCAACCCTTGGCATTTACACAGCCTTAAGATGGATACAGCAATTAGCTGAAATACCTCCTTTGCTATTATAAGCTATCAAGTTTTGTGCTCAACTCTCATTAGCTAAAATTGATTATGAAGTACAAGTTTATAAACAAAAAACTCTTGACTGACAGTCAAATTTACAAATTTTCCACAATTTTTGCGCTGTTTTTATGCCTGTCTGCAGCCTGAGGCATTTTCGAGAGTTTCTGTAGAAATGTTCACAACAAAATTCCAAAAAGTTTAACAAGTGGTGCAAGAGCTGATTTTAATTGGCAAGTGAAAAATACACATACTATATACATATATACATATACATACATACATTATGTATATCATATATTTTCATTATCTGCCTGAGTTGTTAAATAGATTAATAAACAAACGATTCCCAGAAATATTTATTATTTTATTGTGACAATTTATTCTAACAGAGAGTGTGTGAAAATAGGAGATAAGAGGTGGTAGGAAGATGGAGTAGGCTGCTGCTCTAATTAGTCGTTTTTCTAGTACCTCAGACATGTAATATTAGCGTTAAATAATTATTATATAATGATGATCTAGAGTTTGTTTTGAATTTGTGCGAAATAATTAATATATAATGATATAATGATGATCAAGAGTTTGTTTTGAATAGGTAATACCTTGAAATTTATACAAATATGAATAAACAGTTATTACCGAGGTGCCAAATATTAAATGCCCTTACAAATATATATTTGTATACTTAGACACACAACCAACACTGAATTTTTAATCGATTCTTATTAGCAGCTATAAGATAAAGTAATTCGACGTAATAAGATTTTCATGCTTTCAATGCATTAAATAAAATTTCAAAATATAAATTTTATATATAATTTCTACTTAATGTTAATTTTCAATTATACTACGTTGTAAATACTTAACAATAAACACACTTGCTTATATAAATACTCCAAAGGTTTCACAAGCTATTGTGCAAAGAATAAAACCCCCTTGAAATCGCATTACTATAATTGGGCATTGAATTACCTTGTATTTATGAACTCGAACTTGAACTCTTGCTGGTCAGGCATACAAGGGTCCCCAATTTCCTGGAATTCAATTGATTCCGCATTTCTCCATTCGCAAGTTTCCTCGAAAGGCGAACAATAAAACAGGGTAAACGAGGAGACTCTTGACTGGACTCCTTATTGAATTGAGTTATGGGGTGTAATAAATAAGCAAATGATATATGCAAGTGGGCGGCAGCAGCTACTACTGGATAGGGCAGAAAACACACTGAGCTGACCACTACGGCGTATACTTAATAAAATTAGACTATTTAATAGTCAAATCCCTCTGGTCGCAATTGTGACAAGCAAACAAAAATCAATTTCCTGTAAGATTTCAGCAATATAAAACTATTAAAGCAGATAACAAAAAAGCTCCAGTTGAAAATGCATGACTAGAGATACCCTACAAGCAGTAGCGCAACGTGGATAATAACTTATTACGGGCTATAAAAATAGTTGGAAAAATATTATTATTAAACAAAGTAAACAATTATATACAATATGTATACACTTAATACGGATAAACACCTCAACAGACCAAGAAGAGCATTCGTTTGTGATTTTAAAGTGTGAGTCCCATCAGTCAACACTCAGCTCCAAGGACTAAGGACTAAGGAACGCTTTCTTAAGTCGGGCGGCAGCTTATGAATTATTTATGGCTGGGATTATGCGGTTTTTGCGCTTATTAAAATGCGAAATCGAATGAAATATACGCTGTGACAGGCATAAATTTCAGCTGCGAAACCATTGACAGTTTATTGAAAAGTTTAATTTGAAATGTGAATGAACGCAAGGCCATGAAGAGCTTAAGCGCAAAAAGGGGCTCAGAAATATAAATAAATGCAAATTCTTTTATACTTCAGGCAAATGATTTAAAATGAATTTATTTTTAGCAGAAGCATTAAGCATTATTTTTATCATTTTCAATAACTTTTTACATTAGTATATGAGCCCAATATCGAGAAAAATATATAATAATAATATAATCAAATTGCCTATAATATACACATATATTACAACAGTTGGAAGTTAGCAATTTTCAGATTTTTTGCACACTTCTTCGTTCACATAAAACTGACAGCAATCAAAATTAAAAAAAACTGTATAAAATTTCTTAGAAAAACAATTGCTTCCATAATTTAGGAACAGCTCCTGGCAGGTGTGCGTGTGTGCTAATGACATTTTGGCAGGCGAACGGCAAAGTTAACAGCCACGCCCAGTGGCAATACGCCCACCAAATCAGTTGACAGTTACAATAATTGTTAAGCTTCCCTCCATTAAATATCCGCCGCCACGGGGCGTATGAGTAATCAGTTATAAAGTATTTTCCAACGCTTCTCACTCTTATGCAAGAAGCCGGGCGGGTTCAATAGAACCCCTCGGGAGGTTTAGTTTATTGAACCGTCACGTGACCACATAAAGGCTATAAAGAAAACGGTTAATTTATTTCCAGCTGTTTGTGTTTTACGATGCGCAAACAACAACAACAAGAAAAACAAGTGCCGGCAATTGGCATTAACCTTCAAAACTATTTGCGCAAGTGTCGGCCCGAATATATCAATAAGTCGATTCGAACAATCAGTCTTCACAATCGGCCGTTAAATGATCCAACTTATTTGTTTAACTGATTGTAAAAATAGATCGAACGGGAATACAAAACAGAATAACCTTTGCATATTTTTAGGCTCAACAAGCAGAGGAGCTTTCGAATGCAAATGGAAAACGACAAATTCCATTGAATTTCCATTTTGCACCTTTTACGCGTTTTTTTCTTTGTTTTTATTATTTTGTGCAGCTCCTCAATTAATGCAAGGCATGAAATTGATATGGCGAAAACGATGTCTATGCATTATGCATATTTTTCTTATAGATTGAGGAGAACTTCAGCTCGTTTTAAAGGTCACGTTTTATGGCCTTGCAGGGGTGTATTAAATGTATTTCTCATGAATTGATTGAGAACACCCTACAATCCTTTCAGTTATATAATATAACGGTAGTATTTTGTTCGGTAACGGTTTAAATTTCATTGGTTTCTTGGAAAAGTACTCGGGTCTCCATTTTAATTAATGATTTAAAGAAAAAACTGTAATTGACTAGTTCGAAACGGCTTGCAGCCTTGATTTTAATCACTTAGACAAATGAGATAGGGAGAAAGGAGGTAATTAAGATAAAGTTCAAGGTTTGTTACAAAAAATGTGGAATTTTGTATATTCTCGATTTAAGTATAAAATTCAATAATCTGTATATCTATTCAAAACTTGGCACACATGGCACTTTCACTATATAAAATGGATGTTATATTTGACACCATCTGTACGCATATGACTACATTACATAAAATATTATATAAACTATACTATATATGTCGGTCATAAGGGGCCACGTTGAACAACAAACACAAAACGCATTTTAGTGTTTGGACTCACGAAACAAACAAAATATTATTATGACAAAATAAAAATGCGACAGTAAAACAAAAAAAGAAGAAGAAACAAGGAGGAGCACAGCTAAAATGTGCGTACTTGTGGATAGGTACCTATATATACAATACAAATATGTACATAGGATGCCTGCAGGGTTCCTTCGACTGGTTGCTGTCAGCTGAGGGTCTCTGCACTTGTTGTTGCCATTTTTTGGGACATTTGTCAAGACAGAATAACGAGAGAAACGAGAAAAACTTTACAAACCCCGAAGTTGTGAAAAGTTTCGCTTGTAATTTAAACTTAACTGAAGAGACAGCTGAGTTAAGGCCTTATTAAAGAACTTTTTGATAAGCTGCGAATATCAATTAAAGAGATTACAAATTACTTAAAGAATGTGACCAGAATATACATTGAAACTAGTTCAGAAAAAAATATTAATAAGAATAGAAATAATATAAGATAGGAACGAAACTGGACTAAAAATCCAATCGAAAAATCTTATGGATATATCTAACGAAATATAGTTCGAGACTTCAGCCAAAGTTTGCCAACAGTTAGCTCTTAAAATTTATTTTAAGAGCGCTTTCTATAAATAAATAAATAGCTCTGGATATCCATTTGGCAATTCCGTACTAAATACTCTCAGCCGTAGCAAATTTCTCTTTCATTATCTCTCCGTTTGACCTGATTAAACACATCTTTATGACACCGTTGTTAGTACCTCCTTTTTTAGCCCACTTCCAAGGGTGTTCGAGGCGTGCAAACAGGTAATTAGGTATTTACGGCTGATTTAATGGTTGTCCTGGGTCAACGCAGTCCCAAAAAAGTGCAAAAAAGTGTAAAAAACGCATGTATAACGCGGCGTATGCGTAATGCGGATATTTTTCGTATTCAGCATTGTGCGCCCCATTATGGCGACCTGAATCGCAGTTGGCCAAGGACGTGGCAGTCTGAGCTCCCAGCTGCCGGCAACCGGTAGGCGGCTGCCTTTTCGGTTCAGGTTAGAGTTGAGTGCGTGTCGTGCTCTTTATTTCGTGACACGAGCATGACACGTGAGCACGATGAAATCTTATTTATAACTGGGAACCGAATCAGCGACCATTTTTTTTAAGCAAACCCAAAAATATTATATATAATATTTATATATATATGGTTCGTGTTCGTGTTGGAAATCCAACACGCACACATCTCAAATCCGGGCCAAGCTGTGGTCCTTTGTATGCGCTTTGGTGCTTTGCGAGGCGCCTCGCCTGAATTGCAATCATATCAATGATAACACAAGAGTGTGTGTGAGTGGGTGTGTGTGCAAGTGTGTGTGTGTTTGCCTTGAATTGATGTGTAGTTTGCTCAATTACCGCTCCGTCTGACTGGCTTTGGGTTTTAAATTACTTGAATAGCGCTAAAAATAGAGAGGAGCAGCAGCCACAGAGGAAATGGAGAATGAGGAGGAGGATGAGCAATTGGCCTCCTTGTGGTGGGCTCTGGCCCGGCGCCAATGCAATTTATATTCATTATTTTGGTATTCGAGCGACTGCACCTCGACGCACACATGACCTGAAGCTGGGAGCCGAGGGCCGAGATCCCAGGCAATAGATCCCAAGCGCGCTACGAGGGGTGGGACCTGCACTCAAGCGGCTGCAGCCACTCGGATATCAGACGACGTCGCTTAGTCGCAGCCTCGACAAATGCACTTGAGTCGAGCACGGTCCACACTTGAGATAATCAGGGGAATGTCCTCAATGTCCATTGTGCGGGGAACTAGTTGACATATTTGTGGTCAATGTGGGGTTAAGGCCAAGGGGCAGCTGAATTGTAAGGTTGAACATGATTTGAGTAAGAACTAATTTTGAGGTTAAACTGAATTTGAGATTAGGCTTAATATAAGAGTTAACCAAATTTGAATTTATAAGGAATATTTTGTAGGAGAATGTTAAGTGAAAACGTGTAAAATTTGAAATTAACTTAATTTGAGGTTAAACTGTATTTGAGGTTAAGTTGAATTTGGTTGTAAAATTGAATTGAAAATTAAATGAATTTGAGGTTAAGCTTCCTTTGAGCTTTAACATTATTTGAGGTTAAATTGAATCAATTTGCAATACATTAATGAAGCTTAATTGCAAGCAGCTTAAGATGTGCATAATTGCAAGCACACCAACTAATCCCAGTTTCCCCTTCCCCTTCTTCCGTAGGCTGAATCACCTTTGCTTCCTTTAAAGGAGGACGAGCCCACGCCCACGCCGGGTCGAGTTCCGGCACAAGCAAACCCCCGCACATATCAACAACCTCTCCACGTGGCCAATACACAGCGCTTGGTAGCGAAACAGCCGCCGCTCCACACACGCCCAGTGCGACGCCCAACGCGTGCCGACGTCGCAGCTCGCTGACCAACTTTCCCACGCCCACGCCCACGCTCACGCCAACGCCAGCGCCCAGCGTCCAAGAGGGCGAGCCTAACAACAACAACAACAACAACAGCAGTAGCAACAACAACAACAACGAGGAGGAGTTCTATACGCCGCTGGACAGGCAGACGCCCACACACAAGCACACACACGACTACAAGCTCTATCCACACGACACTTTCGCACGTCTCGAGGGGAAGGCGCCGCGGCCCAACCTAAAGATGCAGAGCAAGGTGGATGCAGTGGGTCGCATTACCGGCCAGTGGGGCAAGTGGCAGCTGCGCACGGTGCTCCTGATCTTTCTCTGCAAAATACCCTCGTCGTGGTTCATGGCGTGCATCATTTTCACGGCGCCGGCGCCCCGGCACGGTGAGTTCTTCTGCAAGCCGCCGTCGGATGTGGGCACCCAGAACCAAACGCAGTGGATCAAGGTGTCGCATCCGCAGAAGGAGGAGAAGGAGGATCAGGAGTTCAGCATTGATTTCTGCAACGTTTACGAGGATGCGCAGGAGCACGCGCACCACTACTACAAGTACGAGGACACCGCCCAGGAGCCGCGCGTCTGGGAGAAGCCCCTCCATCGCAACTCGAACGTGATACCCTGCACCGAGTTCCAGCACGAGAGCGACTACCACTCGGTTGTCACGCAGTACGACCTGGTCTGCTCGCGCGATATACTCGTCTCGGTGACGCAGTTCTTCCATTTGTTCGGCGTGCTCACGGGCGGCATTCTGGCCAATCACCTCTTAAAATAGTAGGTCCATTTGAAACTTACCAGAAATGATATTCCAATTAAACACTTGCTCTCTCGCTCGCTCTCTCCCTCTGCAGCTTTAGTCCACGTAGCGTTATGCTCTTCGGCATGATCACGCAAATCTTCTGCGGCAATTTAACCGGCCATGTGGCCTCCTACGAACTCCACGTCTTCTTCAGATGTCTCTCCGCCGTCTGCTGCGCTCAAATGTACACTGCTGGCGGCATGATAAGTAAGTCCCAATTGGGCTTGCACTGATTTCGATTGGCTAATTAATCGATTAATTTGCAGTGTCTGACATTACTGGCGGCAAATATCGCACTTGTGTATCCACGCTATTCGAGCAGTTCTGGTCGATTGGCGTTATGATGCTGCCGGGCGTTGCCAGCTTTTGGTCCAGTTGGTCACATCTTTATATGGCCATATCCTGGCCCACAGTGATACTCATCTATCTATGGCAGTAAGTCAAGACTTGTTATTTTATATTATGTGGTGTAGTAGAAGAGCACTTCGATTTTTGAATGTGCGATTAAGCTCAGTAAAAATGGAAAACTATTCCCGGTTATATAATTTAACATTAACCGCTCACCACATCAACTAGGTGGCAATGGTGCAAAACAAGAGCGACCACGTGTGGTGAAATAAACAACTTAAATCCAATGAAACGCGTGTTTGAAGGAAATGCATGAAAAGATTTCCCCACGGGAGTGCCCGACTGGTATATACACTGTACCCAGCTGCAAGCTGCCATAACACACATACATACGTAACATACATAGACGTACATAGACGTACGACATAAAAATGGATAAAAGGGTATAATGGATTTGTGCAAATGCATGTAACAGGCAGAAGGAAGCCTCTCAGACCCCATAAAGTATATATATTCTTGATCAGGACGATGAACTGACTCGATCTAGCCCTGTCCGTCTGTTCGTCTGCCTTTGCGTCTGTCCCTCTGTCCGTCTGTATGAACGCAGCGTTCTCGGAAACTACAAAAGCTAGAGACTCAAACTAAACGGCTATCGATTCTGTAATTCAATACGCAATACGAGTTTATCATTTTTTGTCAATATTTTGCACCGTTTCGCAAATATCGATAACAATCTATTGTAATATTTAATTTTTCCTTATTTTTCTTACCATATCTCCTAGACTATAAGAGCTTAAGCCACCAAATTTGCTTTGCGTGCGCATGAAGCATGCACAGCTTTAGAATATTCGGTGTTTGGATTCCTGTGAAAAAAACGCAATTCAAATACTACAGAGTTGGGCTTCGGTTTGTACATAGATTTGAATGCTCTTATTACGTAGTAAAAATTCTTGCTTTTATTGTAAAAGTTATTCACGAATTTAGTTTCCATGGTGGGGGGCAAGCGCAGCGACTGAGAAAAACGCACAGCTTGCGGCATGAATTTGTCTGTGTATGTGTGTATGTCAATACAGGGTTCGGGGTATTCCCTAGTCGGGCGCTCCCGGCTAGAGCCCCTGACGTGTTTTTAAATACTCTTATTAATCATTCAAATTTCTCACAGATGGATACCCGATTCGCCGCGCTGGATGATCGATCGTGGACGCGTGCAGGACGCCAAGAAGATACTACTCGAGTGTGCCGAGATGAATGGCACGCGGCTCAGTTTACCCCATGACATTGACCTGCAACTGGAGCTGCAGGCCCAGACGGCGATGGATGCGCCGCCGCCCGCGGGCTGGTGGACCATCTGGAAGGGCAAGAAGGCGGTGCGGCACATGGTCTGCGTGCACCTGGCCTGGTCGCTGTACATCAGCGTTTACTACGGCTGCCTGCTGAACATACGCTCTTTCAGCCGCGAGCACCTGTACATCAACACCTTCGTGGCGGGCTTCAGCGAGATGCTCGGCACCTTTGTTGGACTCTATCTGATCATGAACACCACCCGCAAGTGGCTCTGGGCCGGCATCTTCAACATACTGGCCGGCTTCTTCGCCTGGTGCTGCTGGCTGGTGCCGAAGCCGGGCGAGGTGTCGCTGGACGCGAACGTAGCGATGCTCATGTGCACGGCCATGGTGTCCAAGATGGCCATCTCCACGTCGCTCTCTATATTAACGACGAGCACCGTGGAACTGGTTAGCCCGGAGAAACGCAAGATTGCGTCCTTTTCGACAATTTGCTGGGCCCGCTTCTGGCTACTGGGCGCCCCATTTATCGGCTCCACCGTGGTCATTGGCCAGCTGATCCCGCAAACCGCCTACACGGCCTTGGCCGTCGTTGGCGGCATCTGCATGTCCCTGATCAGCAGCCCACGTACACATCCTATCTCCAGGCCGGCTTCGCCGGTGTCGCACGGCGCCCAGAACATGGCCACACAGTTCACCGTCATCGACGGGCTGGACAACAAGGGCTACGTGCCCAGCTCGAACTCCAATGCCATCTATGCCACAAATACCTTTAAGAAACTGACCACACCACAATCGAATCTACCTCCTCAGCTCATGCCCGGCATTTGGACGACCAAAATGCACGAGGATATGTGATAAGCCACGCAATTGTACTTGCCGTGTGAGGTTAAGGCGAATGAAAAACTTTGAAAGTGAGGTTAGAAAACTTGAATGGAACCAAGGGCAGTCATTTGATATGCTCTGTAGACCAGACTTTTGTGCTATATATACACAGTATATTCACCTATCTAGATCCAACTTTTGTAATGCACATAACCAAAGTTTTTGCTATTTTCGAGCAAAATTCAAGCGCTTTTCGCCCTTTTACAACACTAAACGAGCACAATTTACAAAAGAACTCAACTTAAGGAGAGGAGAAGAGAAAACAAACCAATATAAATGCTCAAAAAATGAGAGAAAATAATTACATATAATAATTATCCAAAAGATACATTTTTAAGTAGACAAACTTTTAAGCTTAAAGCTTTATACTAAACAATTTCAATTATAAAAAAGACGCTCGTAGGTAACAGAAAAAAAAAAACATATATAGATCGAATGAGTAACTATAAGTTTTAGCGTATATTTGCAAATAATTTTGATCAATCGAATAACGTAAACGTATGCTGACAGACTCATGAAAAGACCGTAGACTAGGTCTGGCACAGCTTCAGCATAGCCATATAGTAGCCTCGTAAGTAAGTCAAATGTGGAACATGCTGAGTGTAGCCCAGTATTAAACTTGTCAACGTGTGTAAAATGTGTCTCAAATCTATATATACGACCCGAAATGTACATATATACCTAATGTAGTATATGGCATTGTTTTCCTATAAACTTATATATCAAGCAACTGATGATAATATATACATGTACTTTAAAAGACCTCTTGAGAACCCTGTAGCTGTTCCACATTTAAGTGATTGTGTTGAAAACACCTGGAGAGAATTACATGAAAAGACATACAAGTAGTTACACTTAATTCTTTATTAATTAATTTAATAAACAATAATTTTTAAAAGTATGTACACATTTAATTCAAATTAATTCATTACCATTACGTATTATTCTCAAATTCAGCATAGGCAACAAAGATAATTTTAGCAATTAATCACTTAGTAGCGTTTCAATTTTTAGTAATTTATGTACCTAATTACTCAAGTCAAAAAAACTAACCTATATTTTTAACAATGAGAAATGTTTAATTATTGAATGCGCCTAAGCGACACATTGAATGTTATATGATTATGGTTACTCTATGAAATGAAATGTTATGCATGGCAAAAAGAGCAATATTTTTTAAATAAAGCATACCAAAAAATTCAATTCTTTTACAATTTAAATTTCAAATTTTGCGTCATTTCGCAGCTGTGGTTAAACCGTTTGGGATTTCGCTACAAAGCAGTGACACAACTGTTGAGCATGGCCAGCTATGTATCGATAGTTAAGATACATGCCTGTTCAACACTTCTATCGAATGTTAAATAACAGCTGAGCTCCTAAGGCGCTGTTATAGCTCCACTAAAAACACCGATTAGCAGCCACTAGGCGGCTGTTGGGTTTAAACACAAACCTTATTTAAGGCTCTCGATTGCTACGCATTAGTGTTAAAACTTATTTTTGCAGGCAAATAAGTAAATTTAAAACATTTCACTGAAGTACATTGATAAATTGACTTTCAAGTAATTTTTCTGATGTATTTTACGTTTGCTGTTAATAACAGTTGAGCAAAATGTTAATGTTAAATACTTGTGCTTCTTCTGCCTTCCGTCTGACTTTAAATTGTAGCGGCATTTTTATACAACGCGTTGCGCAAAAATTCGTTGATATTGTTGAGATAAGCTTTAATTGTTATTGTTTTGTTTTTGTTTTCGGATTAAACGCAACTTCCATGCCATGGATTACAACGCATCAGATGCTCCGGATGTCGTACAATTGAAAATGAGCCTCGGCGGCAATCGCGACGTGCTCAAGGAGCTCAATACAAATGGCGGTGACGCAAAGGTAAGCCAATTAATTAATCAATCAACGATGCTGGAGCGCGTAAGTTGCGCACAAGCAATGCTGGCGAGTGGGCGTGCCGCTAAAAGCAAAGATAATATACTATTAGCGTTCACTTTCTAATAAGCAATAGCTTCGTATGCATGCATGTGTATGTTATTTGTGTGTGTTTGTTTGCTTGTGTGTGCGCGTTCTCTGCAGTTTCTGCCGTTATTGGCTACTACGTCGTGATCGATGGCGTCGCGCTGAACGCTCGTTGCAGTCCGAAAATGTTCTTTCGCAGTTTTTGTTGTTGTTTTTACTGTTTGCTTCTCCTGATGCCTTACATTACAGTGTGCTTGTTTATATACACTTGCATAGGGTATTATAATTTTTTACTAAAATGTGTAACGCATAGCAGGAAACATAAGCGACACTATAAAGTATATATATTCTGGATCAATAGCAACCCGCCACCGATATTTTTAAGTACGTCCATCCGTTTTCTTGCAATTAATCCCTCAATTTTTAAGCTATCTCTATGAAACTTTGCATTGATGCGTGTTTTATTGCAGGCAGTACATTTATCGGAGTTGGCCGGTACGGATCACTATATCAGATAGCTGCCATAGGAACGATCGGTCGTAAAAGGAGTTTTTGTATGAAAACTTTTTTGTTTGTCAAGATATATTAACAAATATTGTCAATTACAAACTTAACTATGCTCTATATATAGCTACCATAGCAACACTCGGTCAAAAATGTACTTTTTGTATGAAAAACTTTATTGTTTGTTGATATATCTTAACCAAACTTGGCAATTTCGAGCTTAACTATGCTCCCAACAGAAGACGAATATTTTATCAATATCTGATGACTATATCATATAGATCCCATAAAAACAATTGTTCAAAAATAGATTTTTTTACAAAAAACTGTTTTATTTTTGTATTGTTCCAACTAAACTCGACCATTACAAGCTTTACCTTACTTCTAACAAATATATCAAATCTTATCAATATATGATTACAATATCCTATAGCTCCCATATAAAAAAATTGTAATGAAAGTGAGTATTTGTATTCACACAGTTTTGTACAGAGTGTCTGCTATACATTTGGAAGGGTATTCTATTTTCGGCTCCCCTATGATAACTGTTTTTTTTGTTATGGCTCGCAGCTGCTGCTGCCGGCGCTGCTTCTGTTGTTGACTGTTGCTGATGTTCAGTGCGTTCTATAAGTCGTGGCGATCGGTCGTCGCCCAACGCGCTGTTTCTCTCTTCCCCGATGGGTAACAAGTCGGGCAAACACTTGAGGTCCATGGAGCCCCCAACGTTGGACCCCTGGCCCCCCAATGCGGTATGCAAAGTGCGCAAATTTCAAATATATTATATATACTTGTACATATATGTATTTTATGTACCCATTAGTTGTGTCTGTTTAAACGGTAATTTGGCATCTGCACTCTGGACATGTTCAATTGTTTATGCCGGACAACGCCAGTGTCCAGATGTGCCAAAATAAAATATGTGGCTATATTTGTCAGTAAATGAGCCCATGGCAGCGACACACGTCAGAGTCTTGGAATATTTGCTGTATGATCAGTTCGGGGAGTCTCTGCAACTCTTTTCTCCCCTCTTGCCAAGACTTATTTGTCATCTGGTTTGCTTTTGGGCAACTTCCTGGCATGCCAAAGTTCATTGACAAGTAGCTAGAGATGCCATCGGCGTCGTTGTCGCCTCCCCCACGAGAGAAACGCTCGCGTCTGCATTTGTTTTTGTCTATTTATAGGTTAGGTTCAAATTGCCTGCACCCTACTACAACTCCTCTTCCTCCTCCTAACCCCCTCTAGTTGTTGTTGTCTTTGGCGTCTCGCTGACTTGTTTGCCTATTGCATTTCGTTTTGTTTTGATACACTTTACATGGGCCAAGCATACAACCATCTCTGCGGTGTTTGTCATGTGAATACAATTGTTACATTTTTGGCACTACATATATTTAAATAATGCATAAATATCTTATATATTATTAATTAATTCTATTAATTCAATACATTAATTCTGCCCGCTTTAATTGTAATTTTTTTCTAACTTCCATTGAATCGATCAGTCATTTAAATACTTTAAATTTCTCATATAAAATTAGTCAGCGTTTTTAAACTGCGCTGTGTCGATATTGAGACTATTGTATTGTACTCTGTAGCTATTTTGAATATATGAATAAGGTATATTCCAGACAAGCAACTGTTTGCTGCAGGTAGAAACAGAAAAGTACGCGCCCTGAAAGTGTATAAATCGGCAACATTCGACTCGATATAGCCCAGTCTGCGTTAGTGCTTCAGTCTTGGACACTTTAAGAGCTAGTACACCATGCGCTAATACAATTTGTTTAGCATTATTAATAGCAGCCGCGTTTCTGCGAATTCGATAAATATCGATTATCAGCCATTTATTTTTCAAGCCTATATAAAGCATTCTAAAAGCCACATGCACATATATTTTATCTATGTTTTCTAAAGCCCTAGGCAGTTCAAAATTATTTAATTTGTTGTATAAATTAATGTTGTTTTTTTAAATCGATAAAAATCGATATTTAGTAACCGATTTTTTAGTTAATCTCCGTGGTTAAAATGACTAAAGACGTCTAGTTTTCGTATATATATTTTCTCTAAAATCATACACAGATCCAATTTACTTTGTTTATGTATTTTAAAAATCGATAACAAGAGCTAGAGACACAAATTTGGCTTTTTTGGAGACCAGATCATGTATATTAGATGATTACAATATATTATATTATATTAGAAATTATAAATGCGTGCAGGGTATCTTCCAGACAGTCTCTTTCAACGTAAGCACTCTTATGTTGTTTATATATTTAACTGTGTCTGCCTGTGCCGCTGCTTAAACCGTCTAATGTTGCACTCTAACGTAATGCAGCTGCAACTGCAAATGCAGCTGGGAACTGCCTTAGCGACTGACTCTGCAACTGGTTACTGGGTATCATATCTTGTCACCTGTCACGCATTGGCGGCACTTGCCCTGTCTGCGGCTCGTCATGGCTCATCGTGTGATATTTGGTTTCTCTCAAAATATGCAACATCAACAGATGTCGCGGGGAAGTGAGCGTTCGGTTAGCTCGGGGGCTTCTATGTGGAGCACTTCCTCGAGTGCACGATGCGCAACAATGGGCGCTGCGGGATTGCATGTCTCTCTCATGCCTGTCACTTGGCATCCACATGGCGCATACAGGGTGCTGCCCTCTCCTCCCTCTGCACCTTAAAAACCGTGGCTTTCTTTCATTAGCTTTTGCAGCTCGCCCTATTATTGCGCTCTTTGTGCGCCGCTCTTCCTCTCCTCTTTTTGTCTGTGTTTGCACTTTCCGCTGTATTTTGCATTTTGTGGGTTAGTTGGCGTCGGATGCGCCACAAAGACGGTCGCATTGTGCTGCCCCACTCGACTGTGGCAAGATCAATAAATTGTCTAAAGGTTCAATTAAGCGGCTTATCCGAATCTAATTGAATTGCATTCACAAAGCGCCTACACAACGCGAATTAAGTGATTATCAAACGAAATGTTTTACTATATAAGCTATTAAAGTGTGGAAAAAGATCAGTAGCATTAATAAAAATAATAGCTATTGTGATCTATAAGTGAAAAGGGGGCGTTAACATAAATTGATAATCATTAGTTGAGTTTAAAATCTCTGTAATTGATCTATAGCTGCTTATATTCCAGCAAAAGCTAATAATCAGTGACCTAAACAAATTTTAATAAGTGTATTTTGGTAAGAAATCATATAATATAAAAAAATATTTAAATTGTGAATATTGGACCAAGATGATTGGTAATCTTGACTGATAAAGAGTATAGATTGTTAAAGTGAGATACCGAAAGTCTCTAAAACTGATCTCGAGCAACATAAATTGAGGCAAAACCCGCTGATAAGTGATCTATATTGCATTAAAGCAACGCTAAAATAAATTTTAAGCATTTTACCAGATTAAATAAGCATTAAAACTATTCTAGCTATCGCTTTTAATGGCAGTTAATGTTGATCGGATCACTGATCGTGAGTTATTATGATCTGTCTGCATACAAGTTGAGTTGCAGTAAGAGTGCATTTAAAAAACTCGTACATCCGGTACATAATACAAATTTGTACAAAAACAATTAGTCGATAATTTCCAAAATAATGAACAGACTACATATGGGGATCACAAATCTTAGCGACACTTTTAAAAATACACAACCTTCTATTGATCATCGGAGATAAGTTAATAAGAGAAAGAGAGAGATATGGAGAGACCGCGAGAGAGCGACAACTGAGAAAGAGTGTAAATTTGGGGGTGCGATCGTTTTGTGGATGTCATTCGAATAAGCAGCGACGCTGCGCTCTCTTTCACTCTCTCACTCACACACACACTCTCGCACACTCGTGCGCCGACGTCGCGCTACAAATTGAAACGAAAAATATTTTTAAATTGATTTCAAACGTGGAAAGCAAGACAAACGCCAGCGCAAGGCGACGCATAAAAAAATCAGATCTATTATTCAATGATGAGCGCAGGAAAATCAAATTTTCAACGCCGACTGTCAAAGCAGTAGGCGCCACAGTAGAACTCGAATAAACAGAAACATACACAAGCATAGTTTGAAATATATATATATATATACATATATATTTATATATATATGTATATATATATATATAAATAGTGTAAAACCAAGTGCAAAAGTTGACTGTTTTCCTTTTATGGACGTTTATGGCACACGCAGTGAAGCATAGAACGTGCGTCTTGTGGCAACTAATCGTGCGTGGAACAACTTACGCGTAAGGCAAACAAAAACAATGGATTTCCTATCGAATCTGATTAAGCGACCTAACAGCGTCGCGCTGACCGAGCCAGAATCGAGCTCCAGTGCCCCAACAGCCCCGACGATTCCAGCCCAAGTGCACGGCGCACACTCCGCCTCGCTCCGACCCACCTCTCTCATCACTCTAACCATGAATCGATGTTCCATCGATGCGGAACTGGACAGTCTGTTCGACTCAGCGACGCAGGATTTGAACTGCCTGGAGCAGCAGCACGAACAGTTGATCGAGAACGCGGAGGCGCCGCTGCCTCCATGTCCCGAGCCTGTGGATAAACCACCCAGCCCCCGGGAAAGCATAGAACACCTGCTCAATGAGATCAATTTCAATCTGGATCAGGTCACAGCGCGTGAAATGGAACATTTGCAGGCCATGAGCCTGGAGGTATGTGGCTTTTAAATGGGTAACTTAGGGATTATGAGTGGATTGTAAACGGGTTACGTGTGAATCATAAGTGGTGTAAAGGTATAAATTGTATAGATTGTGATTAGGAAGTGCCTGGATCTGGATTCTAAATAATTCTACGATGTAGACTGATTAGTAAGCTTCGGTTGTAAATGCGTAATGCGTAATGCGTGTGGATTGCGAGAGTGGTTAGTAGTATAGATTTAAAGGGGATCATGTGTTTATATTTAGTAAGTAAATTAATTGTTGGAAGTTATTTAGGTTTTCTCCCTTATCCACACAATTTATTGAAATTTAAAACAAATCACAATTACGAATAGAAATATACCTCATATTTACACTATGTATACAAGGGTATTTAATATTCGGCTCTTTGTACATATTTGTTCTTTTTCGTTTTATCAGCTTATTACGTTTCACGAATGCAAAGCACATGAATTTACCTAATTTTAGAAGCTTTACGACCAAAATGCATACACGTTTTGCATCTATTATCAATTAATATCTTCTGAAATTCACTTTTTCGAATGTACCCCTTAAAGACATAAATAATTGTTTTGAGCTATGTGGACTTTATTGTTCCACTTTTTATTTATTTATTTAAATATATATCCTAAATATATAATTTCTGACTTCATGGACGCTTTTTATTTTTCGAATATACGCCAAAATAATAATTCACTCGACAGTTATTGGGCCTTGTGGATTCCATTATTCATTTTTTATGCTTTGTAATCCATTTGCTAGAATTGAAATTCCCCTTAGTCTAATTTATTTCACACAAAATACAATTTGTCAGCATGGCTAATGCTAATGCCCAGGCGCACCCCATTCGTATATAACGAACACACCGCACCCCTGTCCCCATGTCGATCTCCTCTCAACTGACTTTAACCTTGTTGCAATCGCTCTAATTAAATTTCGCATGCATTTAGACGACCCGCAAGGCCCTCCAACCGCGTACAGAAGACGTCGCCGCCGGCTGCAGATTTAATTCCTATTCATGTATTTCTATTTTGATTTGCTTTTTTGCATAGCCAACAAACAGACGCCGACTGGCGACCCACTTACCCCGGTTGCACCTCACCGCACCCCCTCCATTTCACCATGTTTGCGGGCTGCTTTTAAAATTAATGACATTTGCTTGCTGTTGTTGTTCGGGCCACGTCGAGCGGACTGACCGACACATCCGAATGGGGTTGAGTGTGTATTAGCGTGTGTATGTGTGTCGCTGTCGCACGCGCTTGAGTCAGTTCCAGGGAGCATTATTTGTGGTTTGCCCATAATAGAATTATACCGGCCCCCTAAAAGGTGACTTAATTGTAAATGCATTCCACAAATGTGTAGGTGATTTGGAACGTGCGAAAATTCCACTCGGGTAGATTAATACCCTGTAATCATTGACAAGTATAAAAGTATAAGTATCGTTCTTGCAATGTTACTATACCGCTCTCAGAAATATCTGATTAAATTAATAAATAGCTAGAGATGATCTAAATTTTTTAACTTATCTATAGTTTGCCTGATTCTTTTAAATCAATAAATATCGATTCTCAACTTTGGTTTCTTTTTACCAATATTATTAATAAATTAAGCGCTAGAGATACGAAATTGTGTGCACGTTCTTAAATAGCATTTTCAGATCGTTTTAATTTGCTTTCTTTGTAAATCTTTACTCTTTATTTGAAATATCTAAATTTATCGATTTTCACCCCTGTTTTTTAAGTTAGAGATACCAAATGTTATATGTATGTTCTTCAATACCAAATGCAGCTCATGTTTATTTTATTTTTTAATAACCACATTTTTTACTAAAAATAGGTAAATATCTATTTCGCACTCCTTTTTAAAGGGACAACGTTTTATGATATTAGCTATATCATAATCTAGGGTATATATATATATATTTTTTTCTTAGCTGCTTTGTGTAGGATATATTGACTGTTTCACCTTTCGCTATTGGCCTAGATTTGCCCGGGTCGTGTCCTATTTTGGTCACCAGCTATGCCCTGCCCCTGCGTGCACCCAAATGGGACATGTCAAGCGGTTCAGCGAAGCAGCTGCTGCTTCCCATGAAGATGATGATCATGAAGATCATTATCGTTGTGATCATGTTGTTTGAATTTAGCATTTGGCTTGTTTACGTTTCGGCTGCCAATTGTTGGGACTACGTTGTTGCCCAGCTTAATTTATTTATTTTTTCATAATTTTTTCTTTTTCTTGCCAGCGATTCTCCCAAAGATTGTGTATTGCATTTTTCTCACTTGACACGCGATGCGCGAAATGTGAATTCATTAATTTTTGGCTCCACATTAATTTTCCCTTTCCATTTTTCTTTTATTTTGTTGTCTTTTAGCTCAGTCCGCTGGCTGTTAAGCCGACTCCGAACCGACACAGCTTGGAACAGCAGAAGGCGCTGTTCACGGCAATGTGTTCCTCGTCGCAGCCGGACACGCCCACCGCCCATTGCGAGGCGCTCAGTCCAAGAGGGGACGCGAAACCGCCGATGTTGAAGTTCACGGGTCTGCCCGAATTCGATGAGACACAAATACCGGAACTAGCGCCACTCAACGCTGAAATAGAAGGTGAGTGGAACCGAAAAGAACCGGTTTTGACATACCCTTACCCGCTTTACCTTCTACAGCTCAACTGAAGGCAGACGCCAAGCTGAGCGAGCACGATTACAATTCGGATTCGGATATCTACGCCGAGTGCCTTTCGATGAACAGCGTCAAGCTCTCGGCCGACCAGTCCGAGCTGGAGGCCTACTCGAGCGCCCTGAACGAGGTGCTCGAGCAGCAGCTGTCCAATGCTACGGCCACCACGCTGGACAACACGCTCAGCGAACCGGATGCCGCGCTTGACAACAGCTGCGAGCCCATGGATGTGGATGACATAAATGAGACAATGGAACTGCTCAAGGATGTGCTGGCACCCGAGGATCAACAGCTGCTGCAGCAGCAGTTCCTGGGTGGCGCAGTGCAGCAGCTAGAGAAACAACAGCAAGCAGGGGCACAGGAGCTGCTAATTCAGCAAACAGCTTCAGCTCCAGTCTGTACACTCTTGCCCCAAGTTGAGGAGCAGCTGAAGCTGGCCATGCAGCCGCAGGAGGAACAATTCAAGCAGCAGGAGCAACCCACTCAGCTGAAGCAATCCCTACAACAGGAGCAATTTTTAAATTACAATCTGAATATACAGCAAAAGCAATGCCTACCTCAGCAGCAGGAGCAATTCCTGGAGCAGAAGCAGGGTATACAAGAGGAGCAATCCGTAGAGCAGGAGCAGTTTATGCAGCAGGAGCAATCCCTACAGCAGAAAGAATCCTTGCAGAACCTGGAGCCAACCCTACAGCAAGAGGAATTCTCACAGAAAGGGCAGTCTATTCAGCAGCAGAAATCCCTACAGCAGGAACAAATCTTGGGCCATGAGCTGTTAATGCAGCAGGAGCAATCCCCACAACAGGCAAAATACCTGCATCAGGAGCAGTCTCTTCAGCAAGAACAATCAATGCAGCAGGAGCAGGAGGCCATGCCACAAGCAACTGCTGCTCCACACTCCCCACCGTTGCCAACACCAGAGTTGCACAAAATTCTGGAGCAATCGGCGCCACCAACTGCGACTCCAAACTCTCCACCCCTTCCTGCATCAGGATACGCAACCCAAGCTGTGGAGGAAGCGCTGGAACAGTGCCCACCGCAGGCAGAGCCAACTCCAGATGCTCCCTTGCACACTCTGCAGAGGCAGGAGATGCTGCCCATGTCGCCGCCCATACCCACACATCGCACCAAGACAGCCGAGGAGCTGGAAGAGCTGCGGGCTCTGCAGGAATACGCTGAACCACCGCAGGAGCTAGAGGAGCCACAATTGCAGTCGGAGCAGACTGCAGCCCTGACTGCGGCCTATGAGCAGAAAAATTTGTCACCATCGCAGGCCGTGCCCGTGGCCGCCGTGACGCCCATACCAAAGGATCCAAAGCAGCATTCAATGCTGGAGCTGAACATAAGCGACTGCTCGCAGGGACGCGGTTCAGCCCCCGTCTCGCCCACGTTTCCCCTGAAATCGCCCGAGGAATCACCCAACCACTTTCCTCATACGTCGCACGCGCAAGTCGAGCCGGAGGAGATGCCGTACCTAGAGCAGGCAGTCATTGAGCCCGCCACGGAGCACGAGCAGTGCCTCAGCGGCGTCATAGCCAAGTCGCCCCTGCCCATAAAGCTGACGCTGACGCAGCCCAGTCCGGAGCAGGCCGAGCGAAAGCTGAACACCACCATGCCAATGGGCGGCGGATCGCCACTCAATGCCACCTTCAACAGCGCCAGTGCTGAGATTACCGGGGTCCCGCTGGCTGCAGACCACGAGCAGCAGCGTTGCACCTTCTCGGTGGAGGAAGCACAGAAGCAGCAGCCGCAGCTGGAGGAACTGGCGTCGCTGCAAATGCGACGCACCTTTAACTTCGCTGGTCCTGAGATTACCGGGGTGCCGCTGGCTACAGTCCAGGAGCAGCAGCGGCGCACCTTCTCCGTTCAACAGGAGGAGCCACTAAGTGCCGATGGCACGCTGCTGCGGGCGGCCGTGGAGCAGCAGCGTCGCACCTTCTCGGTGGACGAAGCACAGAGGCAGCAGCCGCAACTGGAGGAACTGGCGGCGCTGCAAATGCGACGCACCTTTAACATCGCTGGTCCTGAGATTACCGGGGTGCCGCTGGCTACAGTCCAGGAGCAGCAGCGGCGCACCTTCTCGGTGGAGGAAGCGCAGAAGCAGCAAATGCGACGCACATTCTGCATGGGACAGGGCACATCGCCGGCACTGGAGGCCACCGGGGATAACATCGTGGGCAACGACTTGGAGCCTATGGAAGTAGACACGTCGTTGCGCTTGGAAACAACCGTTATATACGCACAGGTGTCGCCCCCGTTGCCCACGCATCAGGCCAAGCAGCAACAGCAGGAGAGGCTGGAGCAGTTCAAACGTCCGGCCTTACATGGCGACGGACTCGAGGAGCAGACGCTGTCCGTCAAGGAGCAGCTGTGCGCCAGCGACGAAAAGGAGGATGTGTATGTGGAACATTTTGGCGCCATGTCGCCCATCACGGATGACGTCTACAAGCAGCCGCCGTGCATCAGCAGCCTGGCTGCGGCCAAGAAGACGCCTGGCGTGCCCGCCGAGGAGCAGTTCTCAAATGCTGACTTTCAGGATGGCGCCAGCAACAACAACAGTAAGTAAAGCATTCAGTGCACGCCCCTATTTGCATAAGGATTCCTTCGCGAACAATCCCCACAGTCCCTAAAAACAATTAATAACGTTGCAGTCGGGTGTAACCGACTGCGCGGTACCCGTAACCGCTTTAGACAGTTCAAAAACGGTCTTAATTGTGAATGGTATTTTCGCAAATATTGATTTCTGTAATATAATCTGACTGCAATATTGATATATCTAGGCGATACATAGTTTTTATCGATTTGCCATGACCTCAGTGGGTGAAGCCAAAAATTGTTAACATTTTATCTTACATGGCTATACACGAATATATAGTCCAAGTTGCAAGTCTCGAAGAAAATTGCGTTCATTCGGATAGACAGACATTGCACAAACCTAATATACTCTTTTCACTTGGTGAACGAGTGTGAAAACGAGGACGTTCGTGACCTTAGCTCATCAAGGCTGCCAGGGTTAGGCGGATGGGGCTGCCACCTAGTTTCCGAGGCATTTGAACTTGAAATCTGGGCACAAGCCAGGGTCGAGTTTAGTTCGTTTGCATGCCTTCCTGCCTGCCTGCCTGCCTGCCAGTCTCGCCTGCATCTAGCTGTAAAAATAAATCACCACATGCAAGGCATTGAACCTGAACTTCAGTACCATAACATAACGGCATACAAACAGGAAAGAAGCAACAACAAAAACAACAAAGCGACGTCAATTAAGCGCATAATTTTTGGCTGCCGCGCAGCTGTCTGCATGTTTTTATTGTAGTTGTAGTTATTCTTATTGTTGTTTTTGTTATGGCTGCATTGTAATGCAGCCGCTGTTCTTCGAAAATGCCGCATTTCCCCGCTCACACACACGCACACACACCGACGCACGCTTGCAGTCATATTGGGTGCACGTTTTGTTTTGTTGTTTTGCGCCCACACTTACGCTCCCAATCTGGCAGCACTTACGCTCTTACGTGCGCTCACTCTCTCTCCTCTCTGCGCACTCGAACCCTTATCAGTATGCCGTAATCGCCGCAACAAAATAAAAGCAAATGTGCCCATTGTGACGTCACGCTGCCTAATTTATGAACGGTTGTCTGTTTGTCAGTGCGTATGTATGTGTATTGTCCGCGATGAGCGCATTTATATTTTTGGCGAATTAACGCCAGGCGTTGTCTCCTAATAAGAAAATTGCTCATGTATGCAATATAATTTCTTTTAATTGATTTTGTACATTTTTCGCTTACTTTGCGCTACATTTGTTTTGATGTCCATTTCTTGGTTTTCTCAATAATTGGGTAATTTTCGAATTTTCCGCAATTATCGTTATCGCTGACTAAGCAAATGCAGCTCTGTATGCCGAGGCAAGCACAAAATTGCATATCGATAGAAATATCTCTCGCGTCATTCATAGCAGCTAGTCTAGTTGGAAAAGGGGGAGGCAGCTACAGTAAAAACCAACTAACTTGAATTGAAGAATATGCGGTCCGTGCAGTGTAAACAAATATTTATAGGCGGATTTAGTAGAGTACAATTTTATTTGTTTTGTGTGTTATAAGTCAAAACAAATCGTTTGTTGTTTTAATTCATAACTATAGTAGAACTATATGCTCGTTATAGAGCATTGCAACCGTAGCTCGTCGCATGCTCTGCCTACTCTCACTCACACACACACTCATGCATGGGAATCTTGCATAGAACTTGCCCATGCACTTTTACTACGCCAATCAGCAGCGCAGCCCCAGAACCTACAACGTGTACACAATACACTCACACACACGCTCTTTTACTCTCGTCATATGACGCGGTGCTCTCTTGGCGCTCGCGCAGCGCACTTGCTCATTGCATACGCGTCACTGTCACACACTCCAGTCAGAATCAAACTTCGCTCTCTGACTCAGTTTGTGCGCGAGCTCGTGTGTAGGTGTGTGTGTGTGTGTGTGCGTGCGTGCGCTGGTTTTCTTATTGGCAACGGAGAAAAGTAAGCATATTAGCATTCCATTTCAGTTAGTTTTCAACTTTTGACGTTGTCGCTGCTGCCATCATAGTCAGTCACAGCCTCTGAACGCGTCGCGCCGTCTTCTTTCACGCCTCGTCTTCGTTTTGCGGAGTGCTGCCAAACGTACAAATGTAATTGAAAATGTTTTGAAATCAAACAAATATTTTATGTGTTGGCTTTATTTGGCAAATGTTTGTCGTTTGTTTGCCTGCTGAAATTCGCTAAAATTTGCCAAAATGCAAAGCAGCTGTGTGAACAGCAGCAACAAAAAACAACAACAACAACTTGCACAGTTACACAAAAGTGTCAATGACAAAATGCGAAAGAAGAAATAAGAAGCAACAAAAAAAAGCATAAATAAAGCCACAAGATGAAGACGTAGACTGAAGTAAAAAGTTGTATATTTTTTTCACTGAGCGAGAGAGCGCGCGCGTGTGTGTGTGCGTACGTGAGCAAGTGCGTGCGTGTGTGTGCGTGGTCACGGTTAACATTGAGTATTTTAATAACTGTAGAAAATCTTGAAAATGCAAAAGTTGTCAAGAAACAGACGGACACGCAATTAAAACGCAGCACAGTGTGAAAAAATATAAAAACAACTTTGCGCTCAATAATGGCGCGCGCCAGGGCGCTCTCTCTTCCTCTCCCAGTCCCACTCGCTCTCTCTGGTGCTCTCTTTTGCTTTTGTGTCTTGTCAATGTATCAGTTTGTCAATTGGTTCATGTTCAAATCGGAAAAGCAACCCACTTTGTGCCTCTTCTGATTGGATTGCATAAAATGAGTCACAAGTCGCCGTTGCGGCTTCGTGTTTCTTATTTGTTTTAGTTTTTCTTATTAGTAAATTATTTTTCCTTTCTTTGTTTTTTTTTTTTGCGCCCTGCAGTTGACTGACCCGCATTCTATTTACTCTATAGTATGCGCATATCTGTGTTTATCTGGGCCTGCCCGGGTTTTCGTTTTACTATTTTTAAAGCCGCTTCCATTTGACATTTGTTTATTGCGCGCATGTTGGCCAAATAATGCGGCTTCTGTGCGACACACCTCGCTTCAGCTGGGCCAGCGGGTAGGTAGGGTAGATGCTCTCTATGGGGTAGGGCCACTTTGAGTCATGCCGCAAGTTATTTAAATGCCGTCGATGTCGTCGCGTTTTTCCTTCCGCTTTTGTTTTCAAAGGTGAAACACAAAGAACAAGCGAGAGAAAGAGATTTCAGCTGCTTTTGCTGGGCATTAGGCGCTGCACACACACAAATGTAGGGTCCATTGGTTCAGGGCAGCATAATTTAACAGGTTTTTAGACCTGGTTTATACTGGAATCAAAAACAACAAAAAATCCATTTCAGCTGATTATTCCTATGCCAGCTGATATAGTAGACTGATGTTTATTATATATTGATTATACTTTATAATAATAGTGCGGCTCATAATTAATTTCCTATGGCAGATACGTGATATAGTAGTCCAACATAGATAATATTTTGCAGATATGTTGGGAGCATAGTGACACCCTTAATTGCCGAGTTTGATCAGGATATCTTGAAACACAAAAGAGTTCATATAAAAACGTAATTTTTGACTGATTTTTCCTATGAGAGCTATAAGGTGCAGTAGGCAACAAATATGTCGGAGTTGGGCGGATTGAAATCTACTCAAAATATTTATTTAGCTTTAAAGCTGATAGAATGAAGAGCATATAAACAAAATATATTGCGTCGACTGTTGATAATGATCAAGAATATATTCTTGATCAAAATAAAATTACTCTTCGCAACAAATAACTTTCCCTAAATAATAAATAATATTATTAATGTAGCGTATGTGAGTGTCGTTTATACCGATTCCATCAGTGCCAATTGTTGTCATGTGCGCACTCATTATGCCCTGTTTCTTTATCTATAGACTTATCTACATATAAGTATTTGTGAGTGGACATCACATAATGCGTTGAATTGGCAAATCTGATGTAATATATTATAATTACTCACAATATATGTAAATGTAATTCTTTTTTCGTATCTGTCAACTAACTTTCGTATTTATCTCTTTTTCATTCAACAACAATAAAATGCACGCGCATGCCATCGTATATCAAACACACACACGCTCACAATTTATACACGTTCCACAAATATAATACACAAACATACAGTTATACTCAGTACATCAGATTTCGATTATTTGTACACAAAAGGCGGCAGCAATGCGCCCATCGATCGCAGTTCGTTGCTATTGAAGTTTGATCCGCTTCTGGGTACGCCGGTACCTGTGAATCAGGCGAATCAGCTACAGCAAGAGCAGGCGCTGCTCAGCATACTCTGCAACAACAACAATTTAATACGTGCTTTGAGTCCCACATTGGAGGAGCACGAGACCAGCAGCAGCAGTCAGTCGTTTGTGATCGAACCGAGTGCCAAAGGAGGAGGAGCAGGAGCAGCAGCCGCCGCAGCTGAAGCTCAAAAGGAGTTTAAACCGCCGGTGGATAGATCAAAAGTAAGTTGTAGATGTCAAGTTGAAGTCTTGTGCTTGTAAAAGACCCTAACATAATTAATCTCCCACAGAAGCATGCTAAAATGAGTGTGGACGTTATCGATAACGATTGCAACAAAACCTTCGATAATTCAAAGTAAGTAAAACTCAAGTGGAATCTATGTGGAACGTACGTCTTATATATATTGCATTTTCCAGCCTGAACTCGGAGGACAAGACACACAAATTCAACAACATGGATGACCTGGAGAAGAAAATTATAAATGAAGTGTAAGTATGTTATAACCACATGTGAAACTTACTCATATATATGTTTAAAATCCACCCGCAGCACACGGTCCGAGGACATTGAAAAGAAACTGAAAGAGGCCGAACAACGCGAAGAGGCGCTGGTCAAACGTATTACAGAAAAGGATAAAACAAATTCCAAACTCAAGTAGGCCACAAACTAATATTTATCTTGCGTTCCACTTACTTATACTACCATCCACGCGCAGCGGTGTCATTGAGGCCTACGAGAAAGCCATTGCCGAGCTGATCCATGACAAGGAGCAGCTGGTGCAGAGCCACGAAAGGCAAATGCAGGAATTGCAAACAGATCGAGATTCGAACTATCATCATTTAACGTCGCTGGAAACGACATTCTCCGACCTCCATGTGTAAGGAAGAAGAACAAGAAGCAAAAAATCAGAGTGTATAATAGAATATTTAATCCATTACAGAAAATATGAAAAGAGCAAGGAGATGACCTCACAGTTAAAGCAGGTGGAGGAGAATCTGCTGGAAGAGAAGAAAAAGCTAATGGATAAATTGCGGCAGCAGGAGCAGCGATATGGGCAAATGAAAAGCCATGCCATGCAACAAATGGAAATGTATGCAAATTTGACATTTCCCTTTCTATTATAAATATCACAATTAATTGAATTCCAATTTCCTTCACAGTGCCAACAAAAAGTTGGGCACCCTTACAAAAGAGCACACGGATGAGGTGAAAAAATTGAAGGCTTTACTCAAAAAGGAGGAAGTGTCGCGCATCTCAACAGCCGAGCAGCTGCAGCAGAAATCCAGAGAGAACGCCGATCTGCTCAAGATATGCGAGGAGCTTATCTACGATAAGGGACAAGGTGGTAGTAGTTAAACTTCACTCGAGTGGATTATTTTGCGGCCTGAATGTATTTTCTATATTTTATGCTGTAAAAGCGCACACATACACCACACACATACTGTCTCACTCTCTCATACACACATGCATACACACTTTGTAGCATGTGGGACGCATGTTTGTCGCATGTTATTTCACCCTTCTCATTACATTTTGTAACTTTTGTTGTGTGCTCTCGTGACTTGATTGAGAACCTCATTAAATCTCAATTCTTATGCTGTCATCTTCAAAAACGGAGGATTCCCGCTACACTCTATGCCTAACTATCCATATACATATATATTGTACTTTTTCTAGATTTTTAGTTTACACACTCAACAACAACGCTGAGCTGCAAATGAGTTCCACACACACGTTGAGATCCACATACTCGCCTTACTGGGTTCCCCACAAAAAACAAAAAGAAAATAAGAAAATGTTACTAATTTCTGTCGAATCTGTCTTTTGTTTAAGTTCACTGATATTAATGTGTTATTTGCGTGAAAATTCAAGTACATTTTCATGCCAAATAGCAGCTGTTGCTTTTCTCACACACGCACCGAATTGTTTGTTGTGTTTTATTAACTGCTAAAATGAATAAGGAAAAACTTGCAACAGAAAGAAACTGAGAGGAAAGAAAGAAAGAAATAATAGAAAACAGCGCACGCTTGAGGCGCGCCTTTATTAAATGTCTAAGTTTAAAGTTAGCTTAATTTAAATTAAAATTTTTAATAATTGTATTAAGCATAAAAATTCTGTATTACATAATAGTACTAAAAACACAAACATACAAAAACGAAAACGAATTATAAAACAAAAAACTATTTATGCATTAAAAAACAAAAACAAATGTCATTTTTTGTATTATTTGCAGCTTTATCAAAGTTTTGATTTGCACTGGAAGTGATAGCCTTAGAAAAAATAGTAAAATTTAAGAACCCAAACCAACAATTTTCCCCACTTTCCCACACGCACGCGCAGTCCACACACACACACAATCCACAACAAATTTTAAGCAATTTTTATATTGTAGCAAGCTTTTTGTATAGAGTACCCCGCCCCTCTGAGAACTCTAAATGAATTTTACTTCCATTTATGACATTTATTAATCTATAAGAACTTGGGAAACACTAAAATAATTAAAATTGTTAAAACACACACAAAGAAAAAGAACGTAAACAAGAAAAACAAAAAACAATTGTATACAAATTTGTACCCAGTCCATGTAATCGAATATTATGCTACTACACAACATATTTAACGGTATACATATACTATATATTTTTCTAAAGTTGTAGGAAACCAAAACACGCGCTTAAAACAAAAGCAAAACCAAAAACATGAAAAAAAAACGCAAATCCGTTTTGTTGTTTGAGATTTAATAATGAGAATTGATATATCAATGCGCTGTAAAAAATACACATAAATAAATAGTATTAACGCATGCAGACACATACGTATGTGCTGGGGCATGTACATGTAAAGGTGATGAACAAGTTGCATAATTCAATAAATACAAAAATATGTACCAGTAAAAGAATCAAAATTTTAATTTTTAAACTGTGCGATGTTTATTGGAAAAGGTGGCAACGCTGCTAGCAGTTTAACAACGATTTTGAATTTGATTGCATTTTCGCATGGAAATGCAGATGTAAGCAAAGCAAATGCTTAGAAATTATACTAGTAAAATTGAATAGAAACTGCGGCATGCCCCTCAGGCTTAACGCACGCAATGTGAAGTGTATAAAGCTGAAACAGATGTCCAACCAGCGCAGAGCAGCTGAGCTTAATACAGCGAAGTGGCAACGCTGCCAGCAGTTTCTTAGCGATCGAAAACAATATTGATCTTACGTTTGATAGATAAAAACTTACTTTTATTGTTTTCAAAGATGTTTTGATCGAAATACACATATCAGTCTTTATTCATCCCCGAGACTATAGCTTTATATTTACTATCAAAACTAAAAATCGAACGCGTTTCACTTGCAATGCAACGTAAACAAAGCACAACCCGATATTGTGACGCCATACTCTGCTTACTCTCTCACTCTCTAGTTTTTGTACAACCTTCAGATCTCCCAATCGTGGTTGAACCCTATTGCGCTTTCGCTCACACGCGCACTTGTTATCAAAGCAAACGCTGAAATAAATCAAACAAAACAAAACGAAAAATAAAAGCTGCGGCAGATGCGCATCTGAAGCCAAACAAGCGCTTACATAATCCAATCAGTATCTCTTTGGGCACGCCATGAACTTCGCCGGCAAGGTTGTGTTGATAACGGGCGCCAGTTCGGGCATTGGTGCCGCCACGGCCGTAAAATTCGCCAAATTCGGCGCCTGCCTGGCGCTCAACGGACGCAATGTGGACAATCTGAAAAAGGTGGCCGAGGAGTGCAGCGCAGTGGGTGCGACGCCGGCGCTCGTGGTGGGCGACATCAGCAGGGAGACGGATACGGAGCGCGTGTGGCAGGAAACGCTGAAGAAATACGGCAAGCTGGACGTGCTGGTGAACAATGCGGGCATCCTGGAGAGCGGCACCATTGAGAACACCAGCCTGGAGCAATATGATCGCGTGATGAACACCAATCTGCGCGCCATCTACCAGCTGACTATGCTGGCCACACCGGAGCTGATCAAGACCAAAGGCAACATCGTGAATGTGTCCAGCGTGAACGGCATACGCTCCTTTCCCGGCGTGCTCGCCTACAACATCTCCAAGATGGGCGTCGACCAGTTTACGCGATGCGTCGCCCTGGAGCTGGCCGCCAAGGGCGTGCGCGCCAACTGCGTGAATCCCGGAGTGACAGTAACCAATCTGCACACGCGCGGCGGCATGGACGAGGCCACCTACAAAAAGTTCTTGGAACACTCGAAGACCACGCACGCCCTGGGTCGGCCAGGCACCACGGACGAAGTGGCCAATGCTATTGCATTTCTGGCCAGCGACCTGGCCAGCTTCACCACGGGCCTCAGCCTGGCCGTGGACGGTGGCCGGCATGCAATGTGCCCGCGTTGAAAGACAAGAAAAACAAATATGTACGTGTGTTTGCATTTAATAAACAATAAATATAAGCAACAGCTTTAATCACGTTTTAAATGTCGACTTCAAAATTAGAGCTAAAGAGCGCCAACAATTTAGTTTCCAATTAATTCATCTTGTTATCGAATTTCACAACTTCATTTATTACGCGTGTTATCGAGTTTCGCAACTCTGAACTTTGAAAGGGCGCCAACAACAACATCACTGGAACTCGTCAGCCTGCTAGTGCCAATTTGGGTGTCACAGCTGCCAGCTTTGAGAAAGCCCCCACTAACCCGCCTCCCAAGTCCGCCAAGGATTCACTCAATGCATTTATTCTTTAACATTAACAATTAAAAATATTCCAAAACCGTTTTAGCTAGCGTGGACACATGACTTGCTTGCCGCCGTCCACGGAAACTGATCGACGTTGTAGTAGTTGTTGTAGGCCACCAGGTTAGGAAAGGCGCGCAGGCCGCACACGCTGGAGATATTCACAATGTTGCCCTGGCTGCACAACAGGTCCGGCAGCAGCAGCTTCGTCAGGTGGAACATGGAGCGCAGATTGGTGTTGAGTATGTGCTCCAGGCACTCCAGGTTCGTCGTCTCCAGCGTGCCCAGCGGCATAATGCCGGCGCCGTTGACCAGCACATCGAGGCCTCCCTCAAAGCGCACGCGCGCCTCATTTACCAGGGCATCCATGCGCCGCGTCTGGCCGAGATCACAGGAATGCCATGCGCCTGGTCCCGCTTGGCGCAGCTCTTAACGGTCGACTCCAGGCCCTGCTTGTCGCGGTCCACCAGCACCAGGCAGGCACCCAGCCGGGAGAACATCTTCACCGTGGCGACTCCTATGCCCGAGCCGGCGCCCGTATCAGCACCAGCTTGCCCGTAAAGTCCAGCGCCACCTTGCCTGCGCCCGTGCCCACCATTGCGCAGTTTCGAATTTGGAGAGCAACAGAACCGAACCGAACCAGTTGACTTAGAAATATAGGCTAAACTCAGACTGTTTGATCCTTGGCGTGGCCAGATCTGTCTGCTATTCCTACTCCAAATTCGGTGCATTTTCTTATATCAATTATATTGAATACTCCAGATCCTGTCGGCTATAGTAGGTATATATTTGATCTATGGCTCCCGTTTAAACAAAAGCTTTTTCTTTTCCCCATCATACAATTCTCATAATATATGTCTGCATGTCTTCTGTGATCTTTAAATTACCAAGGTTCCAAACTAATTTTCTCATATAAAAGTCTGTTTCTTTACCCTATCATATAATTCAAATAATAAACAAGTAAGAACGTTGCCGTCGGACGTAACCGACTGCGTAATACTCGTTCACAGTACACAGAAGTTACTCTATCGGAAGGTCTACCTAATAATAGAACGCCACTCGGATGTTATTGTTGATCAACAATATATAGGGTCGGAAATGTCTACTTCTATGCCTTACAGATTTCGTGCAGGGATATACGAAGTGTTTTTGGGGTGTTCGAAGTTTGGATCGAGTGTTGAGTGCCAGATTCAGTGCGTATCGGAAGCCTCGGCGCCACAAAGGTGCTCTAACTGATGGTCCCATGTGCGGGCAATAAGAACTCGATACCGGGCTAGCCACAAATGCAATCCGTATACAAATAATCTTTATTATGCCACAATGTGGATCTCAACGGGGGCACATGGCATGGCGGCCGCCGTCCACGGCCAAGTTGACGCCCGTCGTGAAGCTGGCGTCCTCGCTGGCGAGAAACGCGATCGCTGCGGCCACCTCCTGCACATCGCCGGCGCGGCCCAGCGCGTGCGTTTCCTTGGCGCGTTCCAGGAACTTGGCATAGGTGGCCTCGTCCAGGCCGCCGCGTTTTTGCAGCTCCGTCACAATTACGCCCGGATTGACGGAGTTGACGCGCACTCCTTTGGCGGCCAGTTCCAGGGCGACGCAGCGCGTGAACTGGTCCACGGCTGCCTTGGACACGTTGTAGGCCAGCACGCCGGGAAAGGAGCGTATGCCGTTCACGCTGGACACATTCACGATGCTGCCCTTGGTCTTGACCAGCTCCGGGGTGGCCAGCATGGTCAGCTGGTAGAGCGCACGAACGTTGGTGTTCATCACGCGATCGTACTGCTCCAGGCTGGTTTGCTCAATGGTGCCCATCTCGAGGATGCCCGCGTTGTTGATCAGCACGTCGAGTTTGCCGTACTGCTTCAGTGTGGCGGCCACAATTTTCTCCACGTCAGCCTCCTTGTTCATGTCCGCTTCCAGCTGCAGCGCCGGTGCACCGCCTGCGGCCAGAATATTTTCCGCTGTTTCCTTTAGTTTCTCCACATTGCGACCCACAATTACCAGCTGGCCGCCCAGCCCGGCGAGGTGCGCCGCCGTGGCTGCACCTATGCCGGAGCTGGCACCTGTCACGATAATCACTTTATCTTTGAAACTGGGCATGTTTCTGCTGCGATTGTGACCGCTTTCCGTACTGGTTCAATGGGTTGTGATACGGCTAGTTGACATTGAAGTTGTCAGCAGCGCGCAAAGTGGCCAAGTCGATAACAGGCTAAATCGATAAGTGGCTCTCTGAAAGCTCAGAGTTGTGAAATTAGGCGAGCTAAATTAATAGAAAGCCCTGTGTTGTTGTTGCTGGTGCACTCTTTAAGCTCGCAGCTGTGATACTCAAATTCGCAGTAGGAACTTGAGTTCCAGATCAGCGTTGTAAAATTCTAAATAACTAAAAAAAAACCGTGTTCTTTTTGTTAGCGCTCTCTTGAAATTCGATAACAAGTTAAATTAATGAGACTCTCAGTGTGTTTGTTGTTGGCGCTCTTCTACAAGTCGAATTTCAAACTTGTGAAATTTAAATCGTGATTAAAGCTGCTAATTGAGCTGTTGCTTATATATTGTTTATTAAATGCCAACACACAAACATATTTGTTTGTTTTAACTCGTTCAACGCGGGCACATGGCATGCCGGCCGCCGTCTACGGCCAAATTGACGCCCGTCGTAAAGCTGGCCAGGTCGCTCGCCAAAAAGGCAATGGCGTTAGCCACTTCCTTGACATCCCCGGGACGACCCAAGGCGTGCGTGGTCCTCGAGTGCTCCAGGAACTTCTGATAGGTGGCCTCGTCCATGCCGCCGCGCTTGTGTATCTCGGTGACAATCACACCCGGGTTGACGGAGTTGACGCGCACTCCCTTGCCGGCCAATTCCAGGGCCACGCAGCGCGTGAACTGATCCACGGCTGCCTTGGACACGTTGTAGGCCAGCACGCCGGGAAAGGAGCGTATGCCGTTCACGCTGGACACATTCACGATGCTGCCCTTGCTCTTGACCAGCTCCGGGGTGGCCAGCATAGTCAGCTGGTAGATGGCCCGCATATTGGTGTTCATCACGCGATCGTATTGGGCCAAAGATGTGTTCTCAATGGTGCCGATCTCAATGATGCCCGCATTGTTGATCAGAACGTCCAGCTTCCCGTACTGCTTCACTGTGGCGGCAACAATTTGCTCCACCTCCGCCTCCTTATTCATGTCCACCTGCAGCTGCAGCGCTGGAGCACCGCCTACGCCCAGAATATTGTCCGCCGTTTCCTTCAGATTCTCCACATTGCGACCCACAATTACCAGCTGGCCGCCCAGGCTGGCCAGATGCACCGCCGTGGCTGCTCCTATGCCGCAGCTAGCACCTGTTACGATAATTACTTTGTCCTTGAAGCTTGACATGGCGAGCTACAAACTAATCAAAACCCACTCAGACGCAAAATGATCGAAATCAGCTGATAACGATAACTGGCAAGGTTCTGGGAACGATAACAGCATCGTTGCACAGCTGCGAGAGCTTTCTCCCATCAGCTGTGCAGAGCTTTCTATGCAAATGAATGCATCTATCCAATTTCGTTTGGCTAAACAAATCCTTTAATATACTATGCCAAATTTCACTGTTTTTTTAAACTTAGATGTTGTTTTTATTCTCTTTAAAAAAACCGCTACGATTTTGCACGTAGGCCCTGCTGCTAGTGTTGTTGCTGTTGTTTATGGGGCGTCTCTTAAACCTCGTAGCCGTAGGATTTGATGATTTTGTTGAAGGGCTCAGCAACCTTGGCAATGTTCTCGCGCGCCTTCGCCGTCAACTTCTTCATCTCTCTGTTGTGCTTGAGGGTCACGTGCAGCTTGGCCTTGCGCTTGCGCTCCAAACTCTTGATGACATCCTGGTAGTGCCAGCCCACCTCGTGCGACAGACGTCCGACCATGCAGTACTTGCGGTCGGAGCGCAGGGTCAGCACGCGCATTGCGATGGGGACAACAACACGACGACGCTTGTCATAGGGCGATGGAATACCATCGAACACACGCAGACGTGCAAGGGCAGCCTGGCCACGCTTGGTCTTGTGTGGGATCATGCCTGCAAGGCCAGAGAAAAATCCGTTAGTAAACATGTCAAATGCGTTTAGCACGGCAATAATGCAGTTGGGTGATCAGTCAAAGATTGGTTACACGATTTCTCATTCAAATAATGTAGGTAAGAATATAGCAATCATCATGATAGCAGCTGATCCTGGACAGCACAAATTAGTTTAACATACCTACAATGAAAATAACAATTAGTAAATGTAAATAACGGGATAAAGACTTAAGAATGCCATTTGCTTTGTTGTCAGCACTCAGTTCTGTTTTGTTTACATGGTTTTCTCTACGTTCAAATAATGTAGGTAATAAATTTTGCACATCATGGTAAACAACAAGATTGTAGCATTCAGACAGAGCATCGCATTCGAACACACCTCGAACAGCCTTGTAGAAGATTCGGGACGGGGCACGGAAGTGGAAGGGACCACGAGCTGGATTAACATTGCAGCGTTTGCGCAAGTAGGCCAAAAACTTGATTTTGTTTCTGTAGAAGTGTCCGGAGAGGTTCAGCTCCTCGCAGCGCACTACGGCCACCTTGCCGCCTTGCAACAGGTACTTGGCGACAACGGAGGCCAAGCGGCCAAGCAAATGGCCGCGTCCATCGATAACAACGGTCTGCAAATCAAGAAAAAACAATTAATTCAACTGCAGTAGTGCCAAAATGAGGTTAGGTTAACCGATAAGGCATAAACAAATGTATGCAATTTCAACAAATTCACTAGAAATTACTAGCTAATATGCACTTGTTGCCAATTTTAAGCATTAATATCACTTGGCTCTCACATGTATTAATAAATTTTCACTGGCTTTTCCGCGCCTGCCGTTTGTGGCTACTATTGGGCACGTGTACAGCAAACAACTTTTGCGCACTCAAAACAACGCTGCAACGCTTCTTAAATCACCAATAATGCACATTTGCCGTATGCATAGAGTTCAATTAATGTTTTGCACACATTTGTTATATTGCGCCTTTGCTCTAACATGGTTTTATTTGCCAAAATGATGGCACTTACCCTGTTCGTTAAACCAGTCATGTTTAAGAACCGCACGGAAAGAAAGCGGAAACCGCTTTGACAGCTCAAGCGTCATACGGCAGGGTTGATTTGGACAAGTGCAGCGTACGAAATGCTGATTGTTACAGGAATGTTTTTGCGATAAATTGTCAATCGCAGATTATCGATTTTTACTTGGGGTATTTGTGCGCTTTGTGCATACGGGCACACTGTAAAGAGACTTATTCTTAGGTGTATTTCTGACTGCGACTACAGCGGATCGTCGGCGCTCGCGTTGTCAATTTGTTTACTTAAAACTGAATCAAACGAGAAATATAAATAAATACGTAATGAAAACGTGCTGCGAGACAGTGGCAATGCAAATGTAACGCGTGTGTTAAGTGTGTTAAGCACACAAAGATCTGAGAAAAGTTTTGTGTGTGCTAAATTTCCATTTGTGCCCTTCGATTTTCCCCCAAAAATCATAAATCATACAAACAACAACAAACAAGCAATAAGTAAACGGGATCATCAACGGCAGCGGCAGTAGCAGAGCGACGACGTTTTTGTTGTCGACAGGAAGAAGTCAACACCTTATAAGGCAAGTCTTTATTTTATTATATGTATGTAGAAGGTCGGGCGGGAGACGGACGCACAAATTAATTTATTTATATGTAGATGCATGTTTGGATTTTCTAACGAACTACATGCACATATATGCATATATATGTGTGTGTCTACATTGTTGTTTGGCATAATAATTACGGTTCATTCTTGTCATTTAATTAGATGCACTTAAAAAAAGTATGTCCGTGCAGCGCCGTCTGTCGGCTGTCTGTTTTGTCTGCCGTGTGGGAGCTTTTTCATGTTTGTAACTAGGTGTCTCGCTCCCTCACCCCCTAGTCCCTTTCTCTCGCTCGCTCACTTGCTTGAGCCTGTGCTGTGCCTCTTCCTGCCTGTCTTTTGACATTTTGCGTTTCCCCCTATTTTTTTATCCGTCTTGCGGTTAACTCCTTTTTTCTTTTGCTAATTTTTTTTAAATTGGGTCAATGCATGCGTCGCGTCGTCAGCCGATTTACTTGTTTTTCTTTCATATGTATTTTTGGTTTTGTTGTTGTTGTCGAACCAGTTTCTTCTTAACCTTGTTTGCTCTCCAAGTGCAATTGGCGCTTGACTCTTGCTTTTTTGACAATTTGAATGTTCTACTTTTCGCGACAAAATTCGGTTAGCGTGTGTATGTGTGTCTGGCTGTGTGAATTTGTGTGCGTGCTGGTTGCCAGTGACAACTTAATAGACGAACGCTGCCATATAACGGCACTAATGAGATTTTCTGAATTATGTGTGGCCAACATGCAAAGAAAAAACACCGAAAATGGAATTAATATTCTTTAACTTCGATATAATGAAATGCGTGTTAATTTTTATCAACGCTTAGCAACGACAACGAGCGCTCCTTTTTATTCAGATTTCCGCAGCCCAACAAAGAAAAATGACCACGCTCACCGTATACATATGTGTGTGTGAGGGCCTTGGGTGCAGTGCTTTTTTATAAAATATATAAATTCCAATTAGAATGTCAGTGATAAGATGAATAAGAAAAACAGCAACAAACAGCTGTTGAGCTCAGTGCCAGTGATGGTAAACGACACAAATCAAAGCAATAGAATAATATGAAAAAATGAAACTAAATGTAAGTATTTAATATTTATATATATATTTATATAAATGGTTTATATTTCACTGTGTCTTGCAGATGTCCAACTTGAATTTCTATGAACTTCTAAACGCGCCTCCAACGGCAACTTTTGAAGAGCTTAAGCGCAATTATAAGCAATTAATTCTACAATGTCATCCCGATAAATTACAACAACAGCAGCCGCATCAAGCTGTAACTGTAAACGCCAATGGGAGCGACCCAAATCGGGAGAGCGACAGCAATTTCAATGCGATAAACGCGGCATGGAATACGCTCAAAGATCCCATAAAGCGTAAACACTACGATGCCGAATTATTGCAGACAAAATTTCAAACGCATAGCAATATCTATGCTACCATTACGTTAAACGACATGCAGCGTAGTCAAATTGAAATGGTTGAAGAAGAGAGCGAGGCGAGCGAAGGGCAGCCAATCGCTGCTGATACAGACAAAGAGACGACAGAGGCTACATCAACAGCAACGTGGATGTGGGCCTATGTGTACAATTGTCGCTGCGGCGGGCAGTACGTGCTGGACGATGAGTCACAAAGAGAACAGCAGAGCGCAAGTGAAATGATTGTCGAGTGCAGTGAATGTTCTTTAGTGATAATTGTGAAAGCAGAGACGCAAATGTAACATAATAAAATATTAAACAAACAGCATACCGTTCTTTTATCATGCCTAGAAAACAATGCACGATTGATTTCGGGCTATCGAATTAAGCTCTTATTGTCATCGCTAATCGGTTTCTTGAACCTTGCGCAAGCTGGCCGATGTGTATGTAAAACTGGTTGTATCATGCATATTTAATGCCCTTCCTTTCTTTTGACTTCGCTTGATTGTTTGACCAACAACAAAAATGATGTAATATTGTATCGTGTACACATACATAATGCGGATTGCAGTCACTGTCAACTGTTTTTCATTTCCGTTGTGCGAAATCGTTAAACCAAATAAATGTCTTTATTTTGGTGGTGCGTTAATGCCGTTTATGTCTTTGACGCGTGTGAATTGTCGCGGGGCGTTATGTGGGTCACATTCAGATTGCCAAAGCGCTAGAGCTAACGCTAGCCAAAAAAATCATGTTGCTTTCCTTGGGTTGCGCTATATTTAAAGCGAAAACGGATTAAGCAAAAAATGTGGCGGCTTATGCGGGTTAATGTTTTTAAGTGCTGCCCACTGTGAAAACGATTTTAACGGCAAGTGATGCTCTTTCAGAGATATTTTTAATTTAGCAGCACTTGGCACACATCTCTTCTACATGCAAATGTTAGTAAAAAGCGCCACACAGCTGTTAATTAATATTTTTAGCTAAATGCAGTTTGTTGACTTTTGTTTTTTAACTCGTTGGATTAAAAAAAGGGCTGCCAAAGTTTAAATATCCTATACACTGTATATCAGAATATTGTGGTTCGAGATTGATATATTGCAAATATGTTAGAAGTATAGTAAAATACTATATTTTATATTGTCGACAAAAAAAATAATAAACCCTCTGTTTGGGAATAGAAAAGTAAGGTTACAATCACCCAAGAATAACAGTGCTACCAATTGATCGTTACGTTAACTAAAACTCTTAAAAATAATAGTTCTTAAGCGCCTTAAAATCACATACATACGTACATACATACATACATACATTGTAAGTGTATGTGCGCAAACGTAATTACTGTCAAAATTGTTGTTTTTCGGTACGGCGAAATTCAATAACCTCGCCCGGTTTTTGCCGGCGATCTGATGATGTCAGCGGCGAGTGCGAAATTAACATACAAAAATACAAAATACAAATGTATAAACATTTGCCAGAAAACAACAACAGCAGCGAAAACAGACAAGCTCGTTGGAAATCCATTTGTTTATGATATTATTGCAAAGTAATTTGCATGTGGTTTTTCTTCTTTAAACAGCTCTTGGCTATTGCCTTCTCTCTCTCGCACGTTTAGTGCATAAGTGCGTGCGCTTTATTGATAATTAACGGTGTTTGAGCTTTCGTTTTCTATGCGCAGCGGACACAACTTGATAAAGCATCGACTTGATTTCCAGCACGTTAATTACGCCGGCTGACGTGGAAAACAAAAGCGACTGAGCATGAACTAACACACACACGCATGCAACTGCTTTAGTGTGTGGCGCAAACTTTATCTCTTTAGCATCTCTCACTTTAATAACCTTTTGACACACAAAAATTGAAACGCTTTAGCGCATTTGCTGTCTTTCAGTTCCTCCTACCTCTCTCTTCTGCACTCGCTCTCGTTGTTACGTGCTCTTGTTGTTGTTGTGACACGCGCTACGATTTTAAAGATAGCGATTGCTCCATGTAACTACAATGGCCCACACACTATTAAAACGAACTTAACTCCAACTCCAGCTCTAGTTCCAGCTCCAGCTCGTCAACCGTCTCCGTCTAGCACTTTCATTTCGTTTTCACTGCGCATTTAAGACGCTCGAGCAGCTTTAATTGCTCAAGAAAATGGCAGAAGCAGACAAAAAATAAAACACCGGCTGAATATAACAGAAAAAAGCAACAACGACAGCTGCGAAGAGTGCATGACACACGTAATGTGTTTGAGCGTGCGTAGAAAGCTCAAGAAGTTTGTGGGCCAGGAAAATGCGTGTAAATTGTTGTCACTTCATCCAGGCGAGAATACTAACAGTTTGAAACAGTTACAGGCTGTCAGTCATTCAATCAATAAGTTACACAGTAAGCTGTCTAAAGCGCAAGAATAATCAAGTGAAGCGACATTGAACTTTGAACTAGTATTGGAAAGTTGTCAAAAATAAATTACCTTGCAGCACTAACGAATGCTTAACTTAAATACTCAATTAAAAGTATATTTTATTGAGTCCACTTCGCCTGTATGAATCACGCAGCTCTTTGTCGCTGAAGATCCATAATTTTTATTGATTCAGCTGAAGCAAAAACCGCAAAACGAATTCAAGCGAGTGATAAACGCAAACGCAGCTCGCCCAGTGCCAGCGTAGGTCTTTTTAGTTTTCTGCTATTTATTGTACTGTCTTATTGTTGTATTTTTTGCCATGCCACTTACAATCTTTCTTTTTGTCTACGCTTTATGTCTTTCTTTCGATTTTAATTACACAAAAGTGCCAATTAATTGTTGCTTTTATTTCAAACTCTGCCTGGTTTACCCCCGGTGGCAACACGGGCATAAAACCATGTAAGACTGCCCCAGTCGACCCGTAGATACCCTGTAGCCTACCGTTATGCGTAGACATGAATGATTTATAAACATAAATGTATCGAGCTGCACATCAAAAACAAAACAAAATATTGCAACGGTGTAGATTTGAACCCAAACCTTCAGAAAATAATAAAAAAAAAGTGCAGTAAATTCAAAGCTTAACTTTTTAATTCAATTTCATTTAACTTTTTAATTTATTTTCAGATTTTAGTCAATATATCTTTCATATATATATACATATTTATTCAACTTCTCTAAACTTACAGTAATATACATTTGCACAAAACCAATTTAAACTCGTTTAGCCATTTGCAATGGGTACAGGGTATTAAAAAACAATGCTTGGGTTTCATTTTGTATTGCGTTCTGTATTTCTACAGGTTTGTTTCTGGGCTCTGTGGGACGAAAGCTTCGTCGATTCGCATTTCGGAGGTGTTGTGTGGATTTGTGTGCTGTGCGTGGCCATGTGAAAAGATGGCAGCAAGTAGAGCGGATCGAGAACAACGTTTAAATAGATCTCTTTCCGATTCTGATGATGCGCCTTGGGGCCTTTGTGGAGCACCGTGAACCCGACTAATAGAAAACTTTCTGTTCTTTTTGTACAACCACTTGCAGGCAAGCGCGTGATTCACGCCGACAAAAAGACTTCAACCTGGCCGGAAGCGGTGGTGTCCAACCCATCAGCAGCAGCAGCGCCGGCAACAACATCGTTTGCAACAACCATTATAAGACTGAACGTCCGTCCAGCAAGCGGGCAGCACCGAAAATGGCGTCCACCGGTGAGATTTGGCTGCAGTGGTTCTCCTGCTGCTTCCAGCAGCAGCGCTCGCCGTCCCGCCGTCCTCATCAGCGCCTGCGCATCGATCGCTCGATGATTGGCAATCCCACAAATTTTCAGCACACCGGCCACATTGGATCCGCCGATGTGGAGCTGTCGGCGAACCGCCTCAACGCGATCTCAACCCAAATGCAGAGCAAGGGCGGCTACGAAACAAACTCGATACACTCGCTGCATGTAAGTTTAAAAGAGGGGGTGGTGTGGAGGAACTGGGTGCTGGGTGCATAAACAGAGTCTCACTTTAATCGATTGAGTCATTGGGTTTTATTTTCTGTTATTGTGAATATTTAATGTGCGATTCACGTTGATCGCAACTCGAAACGTTAGCGGAGCATTTAGCACCTACAGCTTGGCAAGGTGGCAACCGCTGCTCGGCGGTTGCGGTGGCTATTTTATAGGCCCAAGGTGCAGCTAATCACAACATAGTATTCAATTTAAATCGAGCGTAAGTCGAGAAAAAGATTATTTCAAAGAAAATCAAAGCTAGTTGCAAATTAAGTATATTTAAAACCTACAAAACGTTATGGAAAAGCTATCGTTATTTCGATTCGCGGTGCGAACACTTTTTTTGATATCTCTGAACTCCAGTTTTAGCTCGCACTTTGAACCTTGGTTCGTCACTTACCAGTTCGAACTGTTTTTAGAGTAGCTGCGAATCAGTTCATGTTGAGGATCAGGATAAAATGCGAAACGAAACGGAATCAAAGTGTTCTAGTCAGAAGTGCACTACTGAGAGATATTCTGAACGGAGCTAGGAGCTGCCGGAAATACAGAGACGAACATGGCTTAATTGATTAAGCTGATTCTGATCGAGAATATATATGCTTAATGTTGCCGTCTGCCTGTTACATACATGTGCCCAAAACTATTATACCCTTGTTTATCCATTGTCAAGAGTAAAAAAAATAAGAGTTCTTGGCTTATAATTTGGCCGATAAGCACCGAGCTATTTAAGTTGATAAACAATTGAATTGCCCCGTCAAATTAATAGACAGACACACTGAAAGAGTTCAACGAACCCCTCAGAGACAATCATCAGGTGTTATGGGTGTGTGTGTGTGCGATGTGTGTTTAAGATCCACACCCAAGTTTAGTACAAAGTGTTTAATTAAGTTTGCGCCAACTTTCATGCTATACGTCCATTTGCTTGGCTGCAGCGCTGATAAGATCTGCCTGCACCCGCTGTCCCCCATGTCTCTTCCTCGTGCTCTAAGTAGTAAACAATACCAAGTGCCCAGCCCCAGCTACATAGTTTAAGCTCTGGCCACGCTCTAGTACATCGCTTAAACAGCTGACAACAACAACAATTAAACCTTTCATGTATATATATGTCTATATTATAATGTTGCTGTTCTTCTTGCTTGGCAGGCATGCTGATGAAGGAACTCCAACCATTGGCTATTAAATGCATTTTGTGCAATTTTCTTTGAAACGACAACAAAAAAGGAAAACAACGTTTTTTTTATATATAATTCTTTGTTAAACGCGAGCGTGTTATCAGGCGGCGAGGGTGGCTAACTGGGGAGGAAGAGGAGGAGGCGGAGCCGACTGACAACGCCATAAGCAACAGCAACAAATGAGTTCCACACTTCAACAACAACTGGAACTGGAATATGAGGGATTGGACAATGGACTCCATGTGCACCAGCTACTAACCATATGTAGAAAATGTGTATTAGCTATAAGTCGGTACTACCCATGTTTAAACCGAAGAACTGTTTGTAATTTGTTACACTTTTGTGAGTATTATATAGATGAAAAATCGCAAAAGTTGCAGAAGGAAGAACATTTTATGTAGCTAAAGTCGGTTCAAAGTCAGTGCAAATGTTATTTTATATCTTTCTTTGTTGGTAAACTTGTACTTAATGACAAAATCGGGTCAAGTTGAGATCTTTGTGCAACTGAAAATGAAAAAATGCATTTCCATTATGAAAACCCAGATAACAGAACTGCCTTATTTCGTAGAGCGCACAACTAAAGCCCAGATCAGATGATATATGCCTATATATATTAATAACGACTGTTGTGTGCTGTCTAGCAAAGCAATTTTACAAAGCTGATTTAGCATTTATATAATGTTATTAACTATACAAAAAAATATATTTAAAAAAACTGTAATGACAACAAATTGTCGCACAATCAATTTTTCCAAAAAAAAAACGTAATATGTATAATTTATGATATTTATAAAACTCGAATATTTGTTTACAAAGCAAAAAATTAAATTCTATATATATAAAATCAGACTACTTTTTTAGTTTTATATATATATACACGTATTTATATACCGAAACCAATTAACCAATGCAGAGAATATATAGAGTTTAATGTTTGGCAGTAGAACGTGTACCTTGGTAGAATCCCCCAAAAGCAGTGAAAACAGAACTAAGAATCATTCATAAAAAATAACAAATATTAAATCAAATTCAGTTGTAGATAAATATATACATACAGCTAAGGCAACTGAGAAAAGCGTTTGTAACAACAAATATAACAATATGTTTTGGGTTGAAAGCGTCGCAAGTTGAACGCGAAATAAAAATAGACTAATTGTATAAAACAAACAAATATTTAAGCAATAATTTATGGAAAAATATATTTAAAAAAAGAAAAACAAACAATTTGTCTTTAATTTATAATGAAAAACCCCGCAGACGAGCTTATAATACTTATAATTATAATATTTCTGAACTTTATGGTTCGCTGTTCGACCCAATGTCTCACTCTGCAGTTCGATTCGTGAACCTGTTTTTCACATAAATGAAACCTGGTTTATTTTTCCTTGTATTAAATGCGAAATTAAAACCTTTTCGCAGGTTTTCACATTTGCAATTTTTGGAAATTGGTTTGATTTTTAATTTCAATAATATAGCAAGTTTCAGGTGCGAAGTGGTTCGTCTTAAATTTCAACAACTGATGATTCCAATCATTATTCTAGAAATATACCTCCCATTTGCACGGGTAATAAATATTCGGCACTCTACAAAAATCTATTTTTTCTCGTGTTTGATTCATTTTATTAGCTTTTTAGAGCTTAGTTTAACCGTACAACACTTTCTTAGCCTAGGCATATCGAATTGTGGCTTAATACCATTTAGCCTTATGGGAACTATTTTTTTTATTGATTACATAATTGTATAGACTAATCGTCATTATCGCTACCGCTGCCGCTGCCGGAGCCGCTGCCACTGCCAGATTTGGAGCCGCTTTTGCGGCTTTCGTTGTCGCTGCCGCTGGCGCTTCGGCTGCCGCCGTCGGCAGCGCCGTCGCCGCTCTTGCCGCTGCCCACGTCGGACTCGCTGTCGGAGTCGCGCAGGGCTTTGCTGGCCTTGGCCTTGTTCACCTTTTTGCTGCGCCGTGTCTCGAAGTCGGAGCCCTCGTCCTCGTCGGAGGAGTAAATGGTAGAGGCCTTCTGCTCCCCGTGGACGCCTCCGGCGCCCTTCTTGTAGCGGTTCTTGATGGCACTGAGGCTGATGGCGTTCTCGTCGTCGCTGCCGTCGTCGTGCTGGTAGGAGGTGCCGCCACCGATAAGCGGCTCGCCGGCGCCAGCCTTCTTCTTCTTGGGCTGTGTCTTGTGCTGGGTGCGCATGGCGAGGCGCAGCTTGGCCTCCTCCTCCTTCAGCTGTGAGTAGCGATCGGTGGTGGGATCCTTGCCCACCTGGGTGAGAATCTTGATGCCGCTCGTTTTGGTCGAGCGATCCGCCAGCGACATGGTAATCTTCTTGTGTGTAAAAGATTCCGTTGAGTGCGGCCGAAAGGTGAGCTTGGTGCGGAACACCGACTGGCCCTGCAGACCGGTGCCCTGGCGTATGAACAGATGATTGTGATCGCCCACCAGCGGCTGGCGGTATGCATCGAAGATCTCATTACCCAGGTGGAGACTCATGCTGCCATCGGACCAGCGCACGAAGCGGGCGTTGGACTCGCGCACCATGTCGCCCTTGTTGTTCATGAACTCGCGCCAGCGGATGGTGTTGCTCACCTTGAGCTTGATGCGCTGGCGACCCTCCTCGTCCATGGTCTCCTCCTCGTCGATTTCATCCTCGTACGTCTCTGGATCGAACGGATGCGTCACCACGGACAGAAAGTTGGGCAGCTTGATGAAGTGCTGTTCCTTGCCCAGGTCTGCCGAGATGCGCGGTATCTCCACATCGATGCGCGTCTCGGGCAACGGCTCCGGCTCATCCTCCTTGGCAATTGCCTGGCTCAGCTGCGGCTCCGCGTCGCGGGAACGCGACCGAGAACGACTGCGCGACCGGCTGACGGAGCGACTGCGTGAACGCGACTTGCTCTGGCTACGGCTGCGTGAACGCGCCACGCTGCCCGCCGAGGATCTGCCAGCTCCTGCCTGCTCCTCGTCGTCACTGATGTCGTCTGCATCGCCAAAGATGTCCGAGGCGGCGGGAGCTTTCTTCGGCTGCAAGTGGAAGATGGCTATAATGCAGCTCAGTTGGGGGAGATGGGGATTGTACTTACCGCCTCATCCTCATCGCTGTCGGAGTCGATTAGGCGCGACTTCTTCGCCTTTGAGGGTGTAGCTGTGTCGCTGTCGCTTTTGCGTTTCTCGCTGTCCGTGTTGCTTTGTCGGCGCTGCTTCTTCTTGGGCACGCCGATGTCGCTGCCCGAGCCGGAGGCGGAACCGCTCCGGCTGCGCGACGTGCGACCCGAGCGTGGTGTGACTGTCTTTGAGCGTGATCGTGAACGGGAACGGGTTGGGGATCGGGATTTGGAAGTGCGACTGCCGCTGCGACTGCGACTCTTGCTCTTCGAGTTGGCGCGCTGATCGTCGATCTGCAGATTGGGCGAGTTGGAGCGCGAATCCACGTGACCACTGCGCTTGCTGTGGGGTGTGCCACTGCGGGAACGAGAACGGGAGCGGGAGCGAGAGTGTTGACTAAGCGCCGACCCGGAGCGCCGGCTGTGAGCCGACCCGGAGCGCCGGCTGTGAGCCGACCCGGAGCGACGGCTGTGAGCCGACCCGGAACGCCGGCTGTGAGCCGACCCGGAGCGCCGGCTGTGAGCCGACCCGGAGCGCCGGCTGTGAGCCGATCCGGAACGCCGGCTGTGAACCGACCCGGAGCGCCGGCTGTGCGCCGATCCGGAGCCGGAGCGTGCACTGCGCGGCGAACCGGACCCAGATCGTGAATGCGACGATCTGGAGCCGGAACGCGAACGATCGCTGCCGCTGCCCGACTTACGACTGCGTGGCGATCTAAGTGGTAAAGAGGGTAAAGTGATTACTCGTAATGGAATTGTACCAGGCACATGAAATAATTCAATTAAAAACCTACCCCGGTACAATGCCTTGCGGAGTGGGACTGCGACTGCGGCTGCCACTGCGACTGGAACCGGACCCGGAACCTGAAAGAAATCATCAAGTACAGCTTCCACTTTAAATATATATTATGCACTTACCGCTTTCGTCATCTGAATTCGGATCGCCCATGTTTTAATATAATATTATTGCAAAGCAAAAAATACCAATGCCAAAAATTTCACTTTACAAATTGGCGGCCCAAACACGTGTAGACAAGCTGTACAAACAACCAATGCATGTGCAAAGTTAAATAAAGTTGAATTACTTAACTTGTATTATTGAAATAAAGTCAATTGACACACTACTAAATAACAATAAGAGTACAATTCTTATTTAACCGCTCTGTTTGTGAACAATGTGACGTGCCTTGCACTCCTAAAACGTCCAAGGCAACCCTGCTGCTGCCGCTACCGTTGTGAACGCTACTATCGATAACAGCGCAGCATCGATAGTCATCATCCGTCTCCGTCTTTTGTGTATTTGTATTCGTATGTGACGAGCCACAAAAGTTTTTTGCGGAACGTATTTTGTGTACATTTTAAGCGTTTTTTGAACGCTCAAAAATTGTTAATAGATTTGCAATTGTAAATAATAGGCAATTGCCTATTTTGAATTAAAGTGCGTTAAATAGTGCGCGGCGTAAAAGGTGCACAAATCGCGAAGCGAATTTACCCCAAATTCGCGTTCGGGTGAAATTTCAATGAACTGAGAAAACAAAGACAGAGACACACACACTGTGAACGCGAAGCGAAGGAAGAAGAAGCAGTGGCAACAGCGCAATAGCAAGCAATTATTTACTTACAAAAAAGCCAACATACTATACATAAACGAAGGCAAAACAATCAAAAAAAAACGCAACTGCGAGAGAAAATCAAAACGTGTAAATTCTTTATCAAGGTTTTACAGCAGCCGAAAGAAAAAGTAATTGTGTGGTCGCCGCTTTTTCTGCGAGTCAAAGGAGGAAAGCATAAAAACCTTTCGGTACTCCTTTTCTCGGCCAGAGGCACGACGAAGTAAAGTTCACCAATACACGGATATACAGACAGAGCGCGCGCGCGTGTGTGTGTGTGTGTGTGTACGTATATGTGTATGTACATATATATATGCAATATATAGGGACGATACGGCGCGGAAAAATACCAACTAACCTCGCTCCACACGTTTCGGCTACACTTTGCGGGTGTATGTGTGTGTTTGTGTAAGTCCTGAGTGCCATTTACAAGTAACTGTAAAAAGCGAATCAAGCGATCAAAGCAAGCATTCGCTCAGTTGGTGCAGCAGCTGACAAAACGGCGCTAGGACGACGCCAGCAGCGGTAGCGGCAGCTTAAGCGTCAGCAACACCAACGTCCCAGTCGCTTTGGAATGTTAGATGCGGTGAGAACAAAACATTCAGTGTATGTTGTTGTTGGTAACAGCAGTAGTCGGCAAACAGTAACAGTAAAAGTGGAAGAACAAGAAGCACCAGCATTATCATCCAACGTTCATTTAGGTAAGTGCTGTAAATATGCAGTAAGTCTTCAATTAGCTGCTGTTGTTGTTATTTTCATTGCGGCTACTAAAGCTCTTTTTTCAAGGCTAGCCCTGAATGCTAATTGGCCAAAGTTTAATTCGCAGCATTTTGTTGTAAGCGCAATAAGTGTTGCAAAACGCACGTTGGTCAGCTGATGAAGTTACACACAACGAACGAACGAACGAACCAACGGAACCGATCAGCATCGGTGCTGTAAAGCGAAACGGGCGCTATCAGTCAGGCACAGTCGAAGTAAACCAATAGGACAGCGTGTAAAACGCACAAAAGGCGCTCACAATAAGAAAAAAAACGCGGACGAACGATTATCTTTGGAGTGCCGAAGATTAAATACCCTTGCTGGAAAATTAAAGTTGAGCTCTATATGTATATCATTAGTTAAATGTGTTTGCACACGATAACTTGAGTTTTGATCGATTGTTCATAGATAAGGCTATATTATAAAGCATTTCGATGCTGGTGGTTAAGAATATATATTCTTTATGGGGTCACATGAGGTCACAACAAAATTAAACAAGATAATACCTTCTGTAAGGGTATCTTATAAGTAAAAAATTTCGGGAAGAGACAAGTGCAGGCAGAGCCGAAACCCAAAACCCGAAGGCTACCTGCAGATCGACAACCTCACACAAGTTGTTTGTTTTTGCACAGCATACAAGTGCACGTTCAAATATACACACACGCACACAATTGGATGTTGATCGACTGGGCAAGTGTTTGGCATATCCTTTTTCATTTCCCTTTTGTTTGCCACTTGAAGCGGAGCAGCAGACAGCGCATCCTGCGTCTTGTCCATCTGGTTTCTGAACGCCAGCAAGCAAATGTAGTATGGTTGTGTGCGTGTGTGTGTTTGTGAATTACCTATGTCAATTGATTTTTGTTTTTTTTTTCTCTTTTGACAGCTGATGGTCGGCCATTTAATTGGCGCTAGTGTTGCAAAGTTAATGCGACTTTGTTTACCTGCGTTTTGTTCGTATTCGCCGTTGTGCGTTTCATTATTGCTTACTTTTATTTTTTAGCTGTAACAGCTTTATTACGTCTGTTGATAGTGCGCTGTTGTTGTTGTCTGTAAGCCCTCGGTTACGTAAATTATCAGCGACCTTGGCTTTATCGAAGCCGCAAATTAATAAAATAAAAAAAACCCGCCCCCACAGTGCAGCAAAAGCCAGACAGTGAACACGAGCAGGGACCCCATTTGTCTTGTTTATACTATTTATTTATAAGCATATGTTTGTATTTTTTTAACGCGCAACAATACTTATCTGCACTCAGGAATTGTTATCAAATGTGCGCGATTTGGTTTCTGTTTCTGTTTCTCCCGCCTTGAATCTATGTGAGTCACAGTCTCGTCGAGCTCTTGTCTATATATTAAATTTGACGCTCTCTCTCTCAGCTGGGCATCATCGTTTGTGATAAACAACAGCCGGCCTCGCATGATTTGTTGTTGGCCAATTGCTGTGTCAATGTGCATGTGTGTGTATCGTTTCTTGTGCGCGCCAAAAAAAAAGCAACGCACGTCACGACTGCAGCCCAGAGCTGTCCGATATGACGATCAAAGCGATAAAAAGTGTTGCAAGTTTTGGGGCTAGCTTTGAAATCGATAACACTGATAACGGCGATAACAGCTCCAGAGCTGTCAATCAAATGCAATCAACACACAATCTGATATTTTTTCTTTTTTATTTCTTGTTTGGATGCACAGATTATGGCGAATTTAAACTTTCAACAACCGCCGAGAAGCATAGCAAACGCGGCTTTAACGGGCCGAACAACAGGCGGCTTCGGTGGTAGCTCCATGTCTGGCCATGTAACACCCACGTCCGGCATGTTCCAAACCGGTAAGTCGCCTCTCTGATATAACTACATATATATATCTAAATATGTAAATGATAACGATTGTGTTTACAGATTTTGCCACCTCCTATCCGGGCGCCGCGAATTACGGTCAACAAACGCAACAGCCGCCTCAGTTATCGCCGAATCGCAATGCGCAGCTATCGGTCGGTGGTCCCGCCTTATCGAGTGGCAATCGCAATGCGAATCTATTTGGCCAGCGGTTTGTGGAGCGTCGTGCCATGCAGGGGTTGGGCAGCGGGCCCATGGTGAGTACAAATCGATAAATATGTATAAAAGCTTATTAAAATACCCTTTACCTCCTTCCGTTTACAGTCCAACATGGGAAACTTTATGCAATCCGGCCGCGGCGGCTATGGAACGGGCGGCGGCGGACCTTTAAATAATTTTCATGTATTCGGTGGAGGCAGCGGCGCAGACGCATCGACGCCAGCGCTGCTCGATCCCACAGAGTTTCCATCGCTGACGAATGCGCGCGGTCAAAACGAGACACTGCCCCAATCGAATCCCCTCCAGCCGCCGGGCAGCAAACCCTACGGTAATTTTTTTACCTCTTGTGAGTTCAAAACAAAAATCCACTTTTTTTTACATTTAATTTCTGTTACAAACAATTACAATTGGTTGTGGTTCTCTCTATATATTTATATCTATATATCTATATCCGTATATGCTATATCTGTGTCTAGTTTTCTTTTGCCTAACATTTTAGCTTTTAGTCTACTTATTGCTTCTTGTTGTTGGAACCAGTTCAAGATATATAGAGATGTGTTCACTTTATCGAATGCGCACTGTTCTTTATTACACTTATCGTTTTTAGTTTGAGTATTTACCCTAACTTTGACACTACTTTCAGTTGGCATGGTGAAGCAACCAACGTCAGAGCAGTCGGAGTTCACGATGTCCAACGAGGACTTTCCTGCGTTACCGGGCACCCAGAACTCGGATGGCACAACGAACGCGATAGGCAACAGCAGCGGCGTTGGCGGCGCTGCTGGCGGTGGCAGCGGCGGGAACGGCGGCGGCATCGGTGGTGTCACAGATAACAATCTGGATGGGACGGAAAAGGCAGGCATGAATTCAATTGTGGTCAGCGGGGGTTCAGGCAGCTCCGGTGCCGTTGTAGGGGGCAATGGTCTCGGCGCCGTTGGCAGCGGTCTCGGCGGTGTTGTTGTTGGCGGTGGCGGCGGCGGCGGCGGCAGCAGCAGCAGCAGCGGCGGATCAAGCGGTCAAGTCGTGAATGCGACGCATGTAGGATTAGTGGGTGCCAGCGGTGGCGGCGTTGGTGTGAACAGTGTCCCCAGCAGCAATGCAATGATGGGTGTTGGCGGCGGCCTCGGCAGCGGCGCGGGTAGTGGAGCAGGCTGCGAGCATATGAACGATAATTCCAGCAATGATAAACTTGTGAAGAGCGGCGTACAAACATCGCCCGATGGTAAGGCTTCCAACCAGGCCAAATTGTAGGTCATATGTTAACCAGGCCCAAATCCCAATCACAGGCAAGGTCACAAACATACCAGCGAGCATGGTGAACAATCAGTTTGGCATGGTGGGTCTGCTGACGTTCATAAGAGCGGCCGAAACGGATCCCAATTTGGTGACACTGTCGCTGGGCACGGACCTAACGGGCCTGGGCTTGAATTTAAATTCACAGGAGAGTTTGCATCCAACATTCGCTGGACCGTTCGTGGAACAGCCCTGCAGGTGAGCGGCCCATACTAAATAAATGCTTTCTCTTTGTAATCCCCAATCCTATGTCCTTTTCAGAGCACAAGACGTTGAGTACAACGTGCCACCCGAATATCTGATCAATTTTGCGATTAGAGATAAGTTAACAGCGCCGGTACTGAAAAAGCTACAAGAGGATCTGCTCTTTTTCCTGTTCTACACGAATATCGGTGATGTAATGCAATTAATGGCAGCTGCTGAATTGTAAGATACATAAAATAATCAATTTTTTAGTCTCAATTGACATTTTATACTTTTTTGTGCAGGCATAGTCGCGAGTGGCGGTATCATGTGGAGGAGAAAATTTGGATAACTCGAATTCCTGGCATTAATCAATATGAAAAAAATGGTACAAAAGAGCGTGGCACCTTCTATTACTTTGATGCGCAAAGTTGGAAACGTTTGTCCAGGAATTTCCAAGTAGATGCCGAGAAATTAGATAAATGTCCCAATATAAGTGCGTTTATGAATGGACAGTCTGTATAATAATAATAAAAACTGAAAATATTTGAAAAAAGCAAAACAAATTAATGTCAGTGTTGCAATCATTTCCTTTTAAATTTAACGTTTTAATTTTAATGTTTGATGTTAAATGTAATCAGCCCGTTGTTTTATCGATATGATTGCCATGAATGCATCTATGAGTTATCGACCGACCGCCACAAATGACAGAGCGTTGCCATATTGCTTGTCCAAACTAGCTTGAGGTATGCTGATCAAGCGAGGAAAGTAATTATTTCAAACAGGTAAACAACGCCGCTTTTTAGTATTTGGACTTTTATGTACAGTTTTCTTGAGTGCAACATATATAAACTGATAAGATGATTGCAGTGCTGATTAAAGAACATTGTTTTAATCGGATTTCCGCGCTGTAAGCTGCATACCGCACATTTAGCTAGCAAAATTGCTTAGCTCCATACCCAGCTTAACAACAAAAGAACGCAAACAGCGGCTGCGCCATTAGCTCGCATTCAAATTTAAATTAATTGAGAACGGTCGCAAAATGAACACGCCTGGCGTCAGCCTCTTTCAGGGCGCCGACGCGCTCAAGGTAAACTCGACGCTTGAACGCCAGGAGGAGGAGGAAGCGCTGCAGGATCAAAAACGACGAGAAGCGGAGGTGAGTCCTGACATTTGAGACGACGCAGGCTTTGTTTAAAATTAAACAAAAAATGTCGATTTGTTTGTGCATACGATATTACAGTTGGGGAATTTATTGGAAAATGCTTTTGACGATTTGGATGAGGACGACGACAACGAGAGCACAATCGACTCGACAACAAGTTACCCCTCCAATTTGTTGCCCGCTCAGCCCCTGCCCCCGCTACCGACGCTCTCCGCTCAGCAGCAACAGTTGCAGCAGCAGCAACCCCAGCAGCAGGCAGAGTATGTGAATGCCACCGAAATGCACAAGCTGAAGATGATGCTGGAGTCGAAGACTCACGAGCTGAACAACATCAACCAGCTGGCGACGGATGCGCACAAGAAGATCGATGAGTACCAGAAGCGCCTGACCATCACCCAGGCGGAGCTGGAGCGGGCGCTGCGCGAGAAGCAGCATACGCACGAGCTGCTCGTGGACAGCAAGGAGAAGTGCTCGAATCTGGACAGCAACATTGAGAAGCTGCGCGGCGAAAAGAAGTTGCTGGAGTCGGAGAACACGCAGCTGGTGGGCAGGCTGGAGACGGCGCAAACGATGCTCGCCGATGTGCAGCGCAAGTACGATATGGTGGAGCGGGATCAACACAGACGCGAGGATCGCAACACCGATATGCGCATCAAGCGGCTGGAGGAACAACAGCGCGCCCAAACGGAGCTGATGCAGCAGCAGGTTAGCCAGCTAAGCGATCAGTTGGACAAGAAAAAGCAGGAGCTCGACCAGATGCACATGCGCTACAATGCGCTCCAGTCTAGCCACGAGTCCATGCTCCTGGACAAGGCCGACAAGATCAACGAGCTCAACGCGGCTCTGGACGTGGCCCAGCGACACTGCCAGCAGCTTTCCAACAAGCCCAACTACGAGGCGGAGTGTGAGCGCCAGCGGCAGTGCATAGCCGATCTGCACGCGCAGGTGGCTAGCATGGAGCACACAATAGTTCAGCTCACGGAGCGCGTGAACGGCGCCACGGCGGAGATGGACCTGATGGACACGCTGATCCAGCAGCATCAGTCCGAGTCGGAGTCGCCCAATCGGCTGCCGTCGCGTTTAATGGGCAGCACGCCCCTAAATCCCGCCGATCGCATGGGCCACATCAAGCAGGAGCTCTACAGGGCGCTGGCCAGTCTGAAGAACAAGCGCGAGGAGGTGCGCAAGCTCGAGAAGCAGTTGGACGAGCGCACCCACGAGCTGCGCACGCTGCGCGACGAGGAGAACAAGGCGCTGGTGCAGTTGGCCACGCTCAAGGAGGACAAGATGCGGCTGGAGACGCGCATCCAAGTGCTGCAGGAGCAGCTACACGAGCGTGAGCACAACTCATCGCTTAACGTGTCCAAGCTGCAGGGCGAACTGGATGCACTGATTGTCGAGCGTGATGCACTGCGTCACCAGACGGATGCCCAAACCGCGGAGCGCGAACGAGCCGAAAAGCAGCTGCAGGTGCTCCAGCTCCAACTGGACGAACTGAAGCTGGACCACGAGAAACTCAAGTGCAAGCACGACCAGCTCACAGATGACAATCACGAGCTGCGTCAGCGCGCGACCAGCGACAATTTGCGGCTGGAGCTGGAGCGGCACAAGATACTGCTGAAGGACGCACAGGGCGAAGTCGAGCGCCTGAAGACCCTCTACACGGACATCGCCAACGAGAAGGAGACCCTCAGCTACCAGCTGCGCAAGCTCAGCGAAACTGACAGCGTTAAGGATCTGCACGAGCAGCGCCAGCAGATCGCCCAGCTGCAGCGCGGCGTCCAGCTGGCCGACATGAAGGCCCAGGAGCTGGCCAAGATTCTCGACACGGAGAAGGTGCGTCACGAGCGCGAGCTGCAGACGCTGCGCGAGAGGTGGGAGCGCGAGAAGCACGAGGAGGTGCTCAAGGCGGCCAAGGAGAGCAGCAACAGCTGCAGCAAGTGCATCGACCAGCTGGCGGAGATAACCAAGGTGAGAGCAAAATCAAATTGCAAATATTCCTGATTGACAGACTGACTGATTGATGATCGACGCACAGGCTAAACTATTAGAGCTAGGCAGCTACAGTTTTCACAGTGGTTACCTTTTGTGCTCCAAGTGGACGGGGTTCTTTCAAAAGTCCATGCACAAGTGCGGAAAGTTGTTGGAAAAACTTTGCTTCTTCATGCGATTTACTTTAAACTCGTTCTTCTGGCACTTTTCGTCACACTCAAAACTCTGGCTGGAATATTAGCGTTTAAAGTTACATTTTCGATTTTCGATCGTCTTCAAATCGATTTTCAAAGTTTTTCATATAATAAAGTCTGCGTATTTAATCGATTTAGAATTAGGGGTGCCCAAGGTCGGAAAATGCTCGGAAAACAGTTGTGTGGAACTTCTTTTATTTTAGTACGAGCGACTTCAAAATGATTTACAAATTTGTTTCACACTTTTTGCAAAATCCATTAGCTCCTCGGGAAATGTTCGGAAAACGGTTTCTTTTCATTTAATTGGCTGCAAATAGATTTAAAGATTTTCACAAATACTATAATACTATGGTAATACCTGCTTTATATATTTCATGTATTTCCAGATCGAAATCCAAATGCTAAAGATCCAGAACATGAACTCCGTGCAGGCAAAAGAGCTGAACGAGCTCCACAACGAGCTGGAGCAGTCGAAGGCGCTGCAGGCGCAGCTGGAGGCGAAGGTGCAGCAGGCGGCGGAGCAGGACAAACTGTTGAGCGAGCTGAAAGCACGGGCGCAGCAGTACGAGGAGCAGCTGCAGCAGGAGGCAGCCAAGGTGGAGCAGCTACAGCAGGAGGCAGCTAAGGCGGAGCAGCTTCAAGAGCAGGCAGGCAAGGCGGAGCAGAAGCTCAGCCCGGTCAGCTCCGGTACCGGCGATTTGTCGGCCGGTTCCCCGGAGCTGACGCAGGCGCGCATCAAGCGGATCGAGCAGCGCGTGCGCGACGAGATGGCCAAGCTGTTCGCCGCCGAGCTGAAGCGCTTCACGCAGCGCGTGCAACAGGCGGAGGAGCGCAGCGTGCGCCTGCAGCGCGAGCACCAGCTGGTCTGCCGCGATCTACAGCAGCGCCAGACGGAGGTGGAGGTGCTCAAGCAGACGATACTCGCGGAACGGGAGCAGATACAGCAGCTGCTGGACGAGCAGGAAAACAAGCAGCAGCACATGCTGCACAAGTGCCGCAGCGAGCTGCAGGCGAAGAATCAACGGATCGCCGATCTGCTGCGCGACCTGGACGAGCAGCATGCGAGCATCGAGTCAGAGCGTCGCTCCATGAAGACCGTGATGAACGAATGGGACAAGCAGAAGCAGTCCATTGAACAGGTGGAGCAGCACTGGCGCGCCCAGGTCCAATCGCTGCGCGACAGCCACGAGGAGGCGATGCAGGCCGCCCAGCTGCGCTATCAGAGCGCCAAGCGCACCGCCCACAATTACAAACTGTACGCCGAGGACAAAGAGGCGCACATGAAGCGCGAGTATGAGCGCATCAAGCTGGAGTACCAGACCTCGCTCACGCAGATCGAGGCCACCATGCAGCATCATCTGCACCGCAAGAGTCGCGACCGTCACACAAACGACAAGGAGAACGAGCCCAGCAATCGTTAGATATATGTTTAAGCTACTCTTAGTCCAATTGTTTATAGTTCGCTTCCCCTAGACCTAACGTACAACTCTATACAATTGTTTTTATATGCACACGACTTTAAAATAGAATATACAATATATATGTTGCTACATTCCAATAACTAAGCCGTTGACTGCCTCAGTTGCATCCAGCATTTGTCCAGGATCGCAAAGAACTTGTCGATTTCCGCGCGTTGTATGCCCAGGCCAGCGGCCACGGTTAAATAGGGCACCTCCAGGTGCTCACGATGCGAGCCGAAATCTGTGGAAAAGGTCAATCAGTCAATCATCAGTTATCACAAGTTCTTTTTAAATGTATACCCACGTTTGAATTCGTGATCGTCAATGCATTTGGTTTGCCCCACGGGCACCACACGCACGCCGGATACGCCGCGCGTGTGCAGCATGGCGCCCAGTTCGGTGACGCTGCGTGCTTCCTGGCCAGCACTCAGCGAGCTCAGGGTGAGCGCGAGAGAAATGTGATTATTTACGCTCTGGGGCACAGTCTCCCCATGTGCTGTGGCAAATTCTTGCAGTCGCTGTTTTAGATATTGGAAATTCAGCTTGCGTTCCTTTAACAAATCCTCGTAGCCGCTGCGTCCCAGCGAGAGCAGCGTCATGAACACGTCCAGCGTTTGGGAGCTGCTGGCGCGACCCGCGTAGCTGCTGGCCAGCTGCTGCAGCAGCACCTCATCGCAGCTGGCGACAATGGCGCCGCCCACAGGCACGAGCAGGTTTTTGTCTGTGCTCTGTACATAGTAATCCACGCGCCCGACACGCTGTGCCCGCTCCAGTTGGACGCCGATTGCCTCGCATTGCAGTCCATAGGCATTGTTGACCAGATGAGGCACAGCCGTGCTCCTCGCCAGCTTTGCCAGTTCCACAATGTTGTCGCAGTTGCGCGGCGCAAAGCAACTAGTTGTGCTATACAGGCAGAGTATGTTATCGGCGCCCAGTTCGCCAATTTGCTGCTCGAACTTGCCACAGTCTGTGACTAGGGCTTGCTCTCGCGCCATCAGCAAGCCGGGTATGACGATAGGCTGCAGGCCGGCGGCGATGATGGCCTTAAAGCAGGATTTCTGATCAATGCGTGACCAGAGCACATACTTGGCTGACGGTCGACGCTTGCGCAGCGCTTGCAGGCACAGCGTCAGCGTCATGCCCGTGGCCAGGGGCACCAGAAAGCAGCCGCGACAGCTTTTCAGACCCAGTGCTTGTAAGAGATCCAGCAGCAGGGCGTTCGTTAGGCTCGCCAGCAACGTGGAGCCGGCCGCCTTGGGCTGTGCCTCCAGCAGATCGCCGGAGCGCCCGATTCCATGCCCAAAGTTGTAATGACGCCGCGCCACCAGTTCTGAAAGGTAAATCGGATTATTTTTTTTTATAACTTTTAAATAACTATATATATCTAGTTCACCCACGGCAGGCTATGCGCGCCTCCCGTTCGCCCAGGCCTACTTTGTGCGTGAAGTTGTTGCTGTCCAGCGCGGCCAGCTGGTGTACCAGCTCCTCAATCTCCTCATCCCGCCAGCCGTGCGCCGGCAATTTGCGCTGCAGAAACAATAATTAAACAAAGTGTATTTGCTTTATTTTTTACTACCTTCTCGAGCAGTTCCTTGATCTGACGCTGCTTTACACGCTGCGCTGCTAATCCCAGCTGCAAGTAGTTGTGGGGCACTAGCTTTTGGGGTATATTAATGCCATCGAAATTCATGTTGCATCGCGCCAACTGTTTACTGTTTGTTGACATCTGCACATATTTACCAACACTAAAAATTACAGCAGCACAAGTTAGCAAAATCTGATTGCTACGCAAACTTTTAATTCTTATACAATAAATAAATTCAAAACTAAATGAAATTCAAGCGCTGCTCTTTAGATATGATTGCTGTAGAAAAAAATAAATTTCTTAATTTCTTTTTCACCTTTAACTTTTAAACAAGCAAAAAAGTGCTCATATTGAATTACAGCATTGTGTTAATTATTGCTGGACTCTAATGTTTATGCTCTTATGAGCCAATTGTGTGCAGCTCTCCAATTCTACTGCGACTTTATATAAATACTGTGCAACCTCCAATTAGCATTAATATAGTGTGTGTCACTGTACAACACTAGTCGATACCCCGTCAGTGGTATATCGAAGTTGTTGGCGCAGCTATCGATAGCGTTTAAGTGTTGAACTGTCGCAGCGCGCATAATATCTGTGGCGTCACTGAAACATATCCTTTAAAAATTCTTATAGAATTAAGATTAAACTATTGAAGAGTCCAGTTGCCGTCAAAGGTAAACATCAATATGTAAGTGCAACAACAGTAAACTAGGGTGCAGAGTGCTAATTTCGCTATTTGTAGGCCGAATGTAGGCGAGAACACATTGCGCGAACTGGACGAGATTTTAAACGAGAATAGTCCGAACGCAGATCGACTAAAGGCGTTTCTGAAGCTAAAAACTGCGCGGAAGCCAGGGCCGAGTCCGCAGTGCGCGTTCGGCGGCTACGACATATCATTTGATATTGACGTCGATTTGATCAAATTGCCAGAAAAGCAACAAGAAAAACAACAACAACAACAGGCGGCTGAGACAAAAGGTACACAAAAAGAAGGTAAAAAGCCAGCGCAACGCGAAACGGTTCACAATTCCATTGCAACGAATGTGCAGTCGCAGCCGCAGCCGCCGCCCGAATTGATACACGAGAACCTATTACCGCGCCGTTCCCACAGCACCTCACCTGCGCGCACCTTTCGCTCCCCTGGCGCGGATAAACTGCGTCGTGCGGCAATTAGCAGTCGCATCTCTGGACGTCGCGATCTACAAAAGTCGTTCGACGATGCTTTAAACGGTGGCGAGGAAACCGCATCAGGCTTGAGCGCCGCTGACTTTGTAAGTTTTGCATTTGTTTCACAAATGGCAGTTTCCCGCTCTTAGCTTTCGCTTTTGCAGGAGCCCAAAGTAAGCAGCACGCCGGCTTCAGCTAAAACAGGAGCAGCGCAGCCACAAGCAGCAGGAGCAGCAGCACCATCTTTAGCATCTTCTGCAGCCGCCACTGCATCTTCAGCTGCAGCGCTTGCCGCCCTTGAATCATTCCCGAACCATGATAGGTTCGAGCACAGCTTCCAGGCGAACCTTATGCAAATGATGCGCTCAGGGGAGCCGTCCTTCGCATCAGCCAAACATCAGACCCCAAACCGAACTTCACAGCAATCAAAGACACCAGCTAGCGTGGCCGAGCGCGGAACGTTTACTATCGCAAAGACCGCTGAACCAGTGCACGGCGCCGATATGGGGCAGCGGGTAACGAAGCCTCTGGCGGCGTCCACGCATAAAAGCACTAAGACCATGGCCTTGCCTTCGCCGTCGCCACCGCTACGACAGGCACGTGTGCGTCTGAGGCGCATTTCGCAATTGATAGAGCAGTCGCGAGCAGTCGAAGAACAAAAGCTGCCGGAGGCGGACGTCCCACAAAGAGAGGAAGCAGCAGCAACAGCAGCAGCAGCAGCAACGCCTCCAGCATCACCAGTTATTGAAGCAGTAACGGCACCCGCGGGTGTCAGCTGTGGCGTGCAAACTAACACTCCGTTAACGCTTGCCCCGGATGAATACATAACGATTAACGACAGCTGTTCGGAGGATGAGGCAGATACGCCGCCGTTGAACCTGGCGCCAGCTGGCGGCAACATCACCAGGCAGCTGTATCGCCAGCGCAAGGAGCAGTGCAAGGAGACGACCATGCGCCTGCTCCATCTGCAACGCACGCGCCCCAAGAATATGCAGGCCCAGAAGCCGGCACAACTCGCACTCAACAAGCCGCCGCGGCCGGCCATCAATGGGGAGCAGTTTGCCGAGGAGTTGGCGAAGATGAGCAACTACGAGATAATCGATCTGCGCAAACGCAACTCGATGGGCAGATTGAATACTCAGAGCGGGCACCTGGAGTCGGCGGAGCAGCTGGCCCTGGAGCAGAGCATACAAATGGAAGTCTTGCGACGCAATCTCTCGGGTCTGGGCAACGGCTTGCCCAGCAAGGTGACGTCCCCCCGCTGAGGAGCAGCGCCACCGTGGAGCAAAACCAGTTGATTTACGAGGGATCCTCGCTGATGCAGCCGCCGCGACGTACGCGCTTCACAGGCCGCAGAGCGCCAGTTGTAAGTGGCTTAATGTTACACTCCTACGAAGTAAAAGGAGTATATTGGATTTGTGCAATGTCCGTCCGTCTGCTCCTATGAATCCAGTTTTTTTCGCCGCTATTGAAGATAGAGGCTTGATATTTGGAATATATAGTCGTGTATATCCGCGTCAGATAAAGTATGAAGATTTTTTCGGTACGCCCATGAGGGACGCAATTCGTTTAGATCTATTTACCTCTCTCAGTTTTAAAACTACATGAATACAATTTTCATACCCTGAACCCATTGAAAATGGGTAAATCAGGGTATAATGGCTTTGAGGTGATGGAGATGGCTTCGACCCCATAAAGTACATATATAGTTTTGATCAGCATCACAAGGCGAGTCGATCTAGCCATGTTCGTCTGTCTGTCCGTCTCTCCGTCCGTCATTATAAACGCGTCGATGTCGGAGGCTACAGAAGCTAGAAAGCTGAACTTGGACTTTCTAAGTTCGTTTATACAAGCAGCTCAAGTTTATTTCAAATCATCAATAACTCATCCTGTTTTCTTTTTAATCATATCTTAGAAACCATAAGAGCTAGAGCAACCAAATTCGGTTCAAAGTGGTCGCGTGAACCATTCGCATACCTCCCCCATTCGCCCCATACGCTCACAGCGTGCGGCGTGCGTTTACATGTGTATGTGTGTGTGTTTGTATGTGTGATTCTGTGTATGTGTGGATGAATGCAAGGAATCTAAAATGTATGAAATCACAGGGTTCAGGGTGTTCCCCAGTTGGGTGCTCCCGACTGGAGCATTCTCACTTGTTTTAAATATGTCCATTGGGGTCGTGGCAAATCGATGAAATGTATATATCTCGCTCAGGTTGTTAATACATACCAAATTTCAGACAGACTAGTGTAGACCTCTATGGGGGTGAATAAACCGCGAAATCGAGTTTTGCAAACTTCATTACACCCGACTGCAACGTTCATGTTTTGTATTCTTCACAGACCACTGAGCTGAAGAAGTATATGCAGCTGCCGCAGACGATAGAGCAGCGTCTCAGGAGGAGTTCCATGTCCAACAGCAAGCGTACCCTCTACACGAAGGGCAACTCGGACGCCGAGGAGGATCTGCCACATTCACCGCCCAAGCAGGCACGCTTGGACTTCAGGTCTATAAATATAGTACCCCCACCGCCGTCCCGTTCCAGCAGCAGCGAGGATAACCAGGATATACCCATTGTGTCGCCGCCGCCAGCCTCCATGCGATTCTCGCGCCAGTTGCGCGACTCGGTGCGCTTCAGTTCGGAACTCACCTATGCCAAGGAGCAGCAGTCTCAAGGAGCAGCTGCCGAGATTCTAGAGCAGGATCCGCAAGGCTCAGCAGCTGAGAATATCGAGGATATTGCCATTGTACCGCCGCCGCCAGCCTCCTTGCGATACTCGCGCCAGTCGGGTCGATTGCGGCGCACCAACTCTGTCGATAAGTCTGTAGAGCCAGCGCAGGAGCTCACTTATGCGGAGGAGGAGCACGTGGCAGATGCGGAGCAAGAGCAGCCCCAAGGTGCAGCACTTGAGATTTTAGAGGATTTACTCCTTTTATCGCCGCCGCCAGCCTCCATGCGATATTCGCGCGAGTCGAGCGGATTGCCGCACTCCAACTCTGTTACTGTGCCCGAGGAGCCAGCGCAGGAGATCATTTATGCGGAGAAGGAGCAGCAGCGGAACACAGAAGCGGAGCAGGTGCAGGTGATGCCGCCACCAACACAGTTGAACAAGAATGCAGAGCAGACCATGGAGGAGTTGCGCGTGCAGACGCCAACGCCACCAGCAGCAGCATCCATTGCCTCACAGTCATCCCACTTGGAGCAAGCTCTGTTGGATGAACAGCCCAGCACCAGTAGAGCCGCACGCGAGGCCGCCGAGCGGTTAAGGCACAAGCAAACAAAGGTTACCCGAAAAAAACAACCGAAGTCAAGCCACAAAAAGAAGCCACCGGCGGACGAGTCTGTATTCAAGAAGCCATTGAAGCCTGCGGGCCGGGCGAAAGGGCACAGCCATGAGGCTCGTTTGAAGACCGTTTTGGATAGCCTGCGCATTAATCTAGTCGGCGAGTCGTTGCCGCCGGAGGAGAACGATACCAATGACAGTCAAAATACAAGTAAGCATAAGCAAAGACATGACTGATTGATTGACTGACGGCTGACGCACAGCCCAAACTGGAAGAGCTAGGCAGCTGAACTATGCACACGAAAAATTTCACGCACAAGTGTGGAAAATTGTTGCGAAAGTGTTTTTTTTACTGTTCATTCGTAGTTATTTTCCTGAAAATTCGTTCATTTAGTTTCCTTCACTAACTTCTCTCACCATGGTTGAAAAATGGGGGTGCAAGGTTGTGTGAGCATAAGTTACAGTTTTATCCGATTGTGTATATAGATTTCTGCGGTTTATAGTCAAAAAATATTGCATTAATACGGACAAACGGACGAACGATGGACCGCCAAACCCAGGGTTTATTGGTATATTCATGTCGTGAACAAGTATTTCGCCGATTTATTTATTAATTTTCCTTTCCTTCTGCCAGCTGGAGTTCGCCGATCGAAGCGTGGTCATGTCCCGCTGCGCAACACTTGGGTGCACTCCGTAAGCGAGCCGTTCAAGTCCACCTTCTTTGAGCGTTCGATCTTGAGCTATGGAAATCTCGGCAAGGATAAGACCCAGAATAAGAGAAAACCCGTTAAAAAATGCACCAATCCCTTAATGGACAATTCGCCGCTTTGCAGCAGCACGCCGCTCAGTGAGAAAGCTGCCCAGGACACGGGCAGCGGCCGTAGAAGCACTTAAGCGCAAGCGGGATGAGCTGCTGGAGTCGGGCATATCACGACTGAATGAAATAACAGAGGAGGATGAGGATGAGGAGCAGGAGCAGGAGCAGCATGAGGTGGAGTCAAGATCACCCGCAAGTCGAGTTGATGCAGCAGCTAAATCAAACAGACGCAGCACGAGACAGCCAACCGAGCAGGTGCCACAGCAGAAACATTCGCGCGGAAAACGGTTCAACAAAATATACTCAGATTCGGATTCGGAACCAGAATGCGAATCAGCCTTGGTACCAGAGTTGCCGAACGAGCTGGATTTAATTGAAGCTGCAGACGAGCCGGCTGCAGAGGAGCCGGCTGCGGAGCTTGAGCCAGCGCCCACCCTAACACCGCCGCCCACTTTGAGCGTGACGCAGACTAAACTCCTGCATCTGGCGGACTGGCTGCTCGGTATCAACGATCAGGCGCCCGCAACCACAGACGAAGTCGCTAATGTCGCCAGCGACTACGACAAGAATGCCGCGCGCTTCAGTAGGTTTCCTCAATTGCTCTCAAATTCAAGCCCTGTTTCTAGCGAAGTTATATGTGTTATAATGTTTGGCATATCGGTTGGGAGCATAGGGACTTCCAACTGCCAATTTTGGTCAATATATTTGCCATACAAAAATAAACTTTTCGTTCGTTTGCTCAGCTATAAGATATGACAGCTATACGATATAGTAGTCCGATCTGGTAGACTTTGAAATATATGCTGCCTGCACCAAATTTCATCAAGAAAGCTTTAAAACTGAGGGACTTGTTTGCATAGAAACAGAAACAAAAGCGCAGACGGACGCACAGACATGGCAATGTAGACTTGACTATTGACACTAATCAAGAATATAACAATTTTGTATGGTCGGAGACGTGACAAAATTAGAATACTCAGCCTATATGTATATGTGTACGACGTGGTTTTCGAATGCTGCCAGAAAGATGGGATAGCTAGTGATGAATAATAATTTAAATAATTAATCTATATTAGTATCCGAAATATAGGTCCGTGTAGTAAGACAAAAAACCTTGATTATTAATTCATACTCCCAATGTTTATACTTTTTATATTTGATTGTAACATAACTTTTTGCTTGCAGTGTCGGCGAGTGAATTGAGATTCGCGAATTTAGATGGCATGGAGTACAGTTTCTACTGCACGGAGGATAAGTGTGACATGGGTTATATACGCTTCCAACCGCTGCAAGAGCGGGGCTTAAAGCGCAGCAAAAATAACATTTTGGTGCGTATAAATATACAATATATGGAATTTATTTAATGTGCCTTTGTGTCTCCCCCCTTCAGCGTTTTATTGCGCTTTACGGAGAGTTCGATGTTGAAGTCCATGACGGTTCGAACGAGATACAAAAGTACGTCTTGAATTCCGGTGATTTCGTTGAGATTAAAATGGGTGAGTAACATGTTTTTGGTATTTACCAAGCGCATCTCATAATGATCTATATATACCCATTGCTTTGCAGGTTGCCGCTTTAACATAACGAACCGATTGAACGAGATTAGCTTAATGATCGTGAATCGCAAGTGAATAGTTATGTATGTGTTTACATACATCAACAATATTCACATTCCACCCAACGTAACTGCAGAAATATAAAACAAAATCTCCTCATACAATGAATGTATATATATTTTTGTTTTATCCTTCATCTTTTTGAATAGTCTTAAATCTTTTGTTTTTGCCTCAGAGCAACATGAATATAAATATATTTTGTTAAATAGCGCTTAAGAGCTTTTGGTATTTACCAAGCGCATCTCATAATGATCTATATATACCCATTGCTTTGCAGGTTGCCGCTTTAACATAAGGAACCGATTGAACGAGATTAGCTTAATGATCGTGAATCGCAAGTGAATAGTTATGTATTTCTTTACATACATCAACAATATTCACATTCCACACAACGTAACTGCAGAAATATAAAACAAAATCTCCTCATACAATGAATGTATATATATTTTTGTTTTATCCTTCATCTTTTTGAATAGTCTTAAATCTTTTGTTTTTGCCTCACAGCAACATGAATATAAATATATTTTGTTAAATAGCGCTTAAGAGCTTGGAATTTTTTGTTTTTGTTTATTGTTGTTTCGGTATTAAGGTATTTATTATTGTAAAACAATTCATGCCTATCTGTATATAAAACCCTTCGGATAAATATCCGGAAATCGCTAATACTTTCGGGTCAAATTTGGTATATTTTTAAACTTTAATGTTTCCGTCAAAAATTATTTAACTCTTAGACGGAGACGTCTTGTTAAAGTTAATTTTAGAATTTAGTTTCTGTACTTACCCTTTTTATTATTATTAATATAATATAATATATATTATATAATAATAAAATATAAATCATTATAAACTTAAATATAACAAAAACTGTTTTTAAAATTAATTTCGGGTTTTATTCATGATTAACATTAATTAGTTTACTGTTACTATTTTAGCAACTTATATTTTGGTTTTATTAGCTTTTACATGCAATTAAGTGATAAGTCGATAAATATATACATACAGACAACAATTGATATGGTGCTACGTGACATGACATGTCAATTCATAGTAATAGTGTTTAAGTTTAATATTTTATTTAGGTATATTCAGTCTTGGATGTTATATGCATTGTACGATTTATTAATCACTATTATTAATAATTATTAAAAGTTACGATCTGGAAGATCAGTTGGGTGGATCCTCCGGATCCTCCGCCGCTTAACCCTAACTCCTCTTCTCTTGCGTACTTTTAGAAGGTTTCTGGCCAATATGTTTGGGTGTCCAGCGAGTTTGTTTAGTTGTTTAGGTGGGACACTCAGCTCGTTTGCGACTTTGCGGGTGCGGATATACCATTCAGCGGCTGTCACTCTTAGGAATTTGGCCTGGATGACGCGGATTTTGTGCATATGTGATTTGGCAGCAATTCCATAGGCTTGTACTCCGAATAGTTTTGTAAATTAGGGACAGTTTTGTTTTTAAGGACAGCTTATTTTGCTGGTTTAGGAGCTAGCTTAGTCTGCTATTTTGGCTTTAAATTAAAAAAATAGAAAATATCTGGAATGCACTGAAGGTATAACTCGGGGAATCGCACTCAAACAGAAAATTCGCATATAAACGATTAATGAGAAAAGAATGAGAAAAGAAGAAATTTATGAAGTAAAGAAAATTCATAAATACTTTCATCATAAAAATTAAACAAAATTCATAGAACATTTAGAAAGGCGTTAAAACAAAAATATTTAGCTAAATAGAGAAAAAAGTTGTATTCTTTTTAAATTGTGTTATTTCAAACTGTTTAAAAACAATTTGTGTAAAAAGAGAATTAAGTTTACTTTTGATCCGAATCAACAGCCATGTCCGTTTCTCCCTCCGTCTGTCTTTCTGCATTTTCACATTATATTGAATATTGTATAAGTAAAAAAATAATGCCAAAATGTTGAGCTAGTACACATATCAAAGGAATGTTTTGTTTATTTCTCCTTAGGAAATACAAATAAAATAAACTGTTGCCTACTTTTCAGCACTTTCGCTAATGTTGCCCGCTGTGAGCCCTAACCCCACCCCTGCGCCTCCCTCGCTGAAATGACGTCTGTCAATGGCTTTGACCAGTTGTTGCTGTTGTTGTTTTGGCAGCAAAGTTTCCCCTGTGGATTTAGCGAGCACCCACGCAAGAGTTGAGACAACGTCAATGCTGAGCTGCTGAGCTGTGCCTGCTTTGGCCACATTGTATGCCAGCGATGCGAGCTTAACCCTCTCCCACATATTGGTATTATGGGAACATTCTTGTCTCCACAATACACATCTCTTCCTCTCTCTCTTGCTCTGTCTCGCTCTGTATCTGAGCTGTTCACAATTTCAAGTTCATTTAATTTCCATTTTCCCGCAATTTTAGCAAGTTGCACGTACCACATTGCGTGGGTGTACCCCGGGTGTGTGTGTGTGTGTGACTTCAAAAGCAAAAAGTAAACAAGCAAAAGGCAGCAACAACAATAAACAACAACAACAACAGTGATGATGTTGATGACGGCTTCTGCTGCCGCTCCGCTCTGCATGCAACTTTTTAACACATTTTGCACGTTTGCTTTGTGTAGCAAATGTCTTAAAAATAACGAGAAGCAACAGTTGTTCGCGGGGAGCCGACAATTGAATACCCTTGCGGACATTTATTCGATGGGGAATGCATTTTTGTATCTAGCAAAAAAGTATTGTTTTTATACTGAGAACTGAATTTTATAGTAATTTTTTACGAAATATTTCCAATATCCTATGACTCTGCTATAGGCATAAGACTGATTTTGGGTAAGCTCGTAATAGCAAAGTTTGGTAAGACAACAAAAAGTTTTTCAACCAAAATTCATTTCACAACCGATAGTTTATGTGGCAGCTATATGATATATTGATAAAGTACGCAACAATAATACTGATCTAAGTCCAGTCATGAAGATTGCTTTATAACTGAGAGACCGACATACCTTATATATTTGGATGTTGATGCCAATCAAGAATATTTATTCTTTTATTATTTTGTGGGATCGCAAATTTCTTCCGGTAAACGTTGCATATGTCATGACAAAACTATCATACCCTTCGCAAGGACATAATCCTACGCACATATAGCTGCCATGCGAAGGGAGTGGGTGGAAAGTGTGTAACAAGTGGGGATGAGGCGCATAAACAGTGCAAAAGAATGTGCTTTGTACAGGTATGCACACTATAAGTACATACGAACTGTAGACTACCAAATACCCATCATATTTGACACATTTATATATTATAATATTCATTATATAATTGTAAACACAAAACATAGTTTTTCCATATTTATGAACACAAGTTTTGATTCGAAACTTTGTCAAATACTTTCCAATTTAAATTAAAAACCTTCAACCTATTATTCATAAGAAACTATTTAGTTTTTATAATTTTTAGTTATTTTGAATTAAAAGGTAGAATATTTACATAAGGCCATTTAAGGTAACTCACATAGCGGGTAAACTAATAAATATACAAAACACTTTTTTAAATATTGTCTCAGTAAATAAGATTATTCACAAAAAATCTTTTAGTCATACCTTTAAATGAATATACACTTTCTACTCACTTAGTACAGGGTAGTTAAAGTAAAATTAAATCAGCCGTGCGGTGATGAAAGGCCACACGGGGAATTGACTCGGGTTGCGTGCCAAATGCGGCTGAGAAATTTTTAAAATTAACAAAACATCAACTGACATTCATTACCAATGCGCAGAAAGTCGGAATCCTTTGATCAGCCGCGAGCACAGCTTGACACCAACTGCAGATGATGAACACCATGGAGATGATGACGCTGTTGTTGAGGGCGCGGGCGCACCATTCACTTTTAAGCCTTGCCACTAAGTGTCAGGCTAAACACCCGGCTGGTTACGCCCACTGTCAAGTGCAACTTCTGCATGCCAAACAGCTTGACACGCACCGCATGGCAAATACTTGGCGAGTGGACGACTACGTGTCCAACCAGTTGCTCCCCTTTTTTCGGGCGCCGAATTTCATTTTGGATACCTTGCCTTTTTTTATAGCTGTATACAGAGTTTAAGATGCGTATTAAAATTTAAAAATGATTTAGTATTTATCTAAGAAAATCAAAATGGGTTATAATTAAACACAGTTTTGATTTATTATACATTTTCAACGGAATTTTTAGTTTAAAAACGGTAAGTAAAAAAATAAAAATATATAAATATATTATTTATTGTTTATTAATAGAAATGCGAGCGATTACGCATTAAAACTGAGCGTCAGCAAATTTAAAACCAGAAAAAATGAATAAGATTCGTCCACAATTGTTTCTTGTGTACTTGATGATATTTCGCACCGCGTTTGTGGCATGATTGATGCACAAAATTATGACGATAATGTTGTCAATGCCGATGCTGATGATGACGGCAGGTGCTTGTACCTCAGTGCCCTAGTGGCAGGACAAGCAGCTAGCAGACATCATCAAACATCTAAGCTCATTACAAAGGTAAACATTTTAATTTTGTGCACACATTTGCACAGCGTCGTCCGCCTTAAGATGACAGGACACGCTTTGCTCACAGTCACACAAACACACACACACATGCATGCGCACACCACGTAGCTATCTCGTTCAAGTTTAGAAAACTTTGAATTGAACTGCATCAAAGTTTTGCAGCGCTGTGTCGAGTACTGTAGAAATTTAATTAAAAATTTCTGTCGCTTAAGATAAATAACAAAAAAAAAGAAATAATAATGCATATTATAGGTGTTCAACACCGATATGCATTTGGCTCTGGGCAAGCCTTGTTCTAGAGATGGGTGCGTATTATAGTCTTCTAACAAATGATTATTTCTTTTTTTAAAATTTCACTCATAGTACAAATACTTATCGAGATCTACATACTATTGCCTTGTTTGGCGTTTGCTTAGAATTAATTTCTGAATATTTTTTTATAACAACAGACTCACAAAAAATTTACAATGGAATTTGTATTTGTCATTTTATTTTATGTAATTTAATTCCGCATATAATTTAATTTCCTTTGGCTCAATTTGTACTTAATATTTATTCAATTTTTGTGTGTAGTCCTGTTGAGTCGTGCGTGCTCGTGTCACGGACGTATTTTAGACACGCGCCCAACTTAACTTCATGCAGCTCTGCCTTTGTCTTGATGCTGGCGTTGAAATGAGATTTCTGTTATCAAGTATGCGCCGAGTGTGCCCCACTCTGCCCCTCCACAGCACCAAGCCACAAACGAGCTCAAAAAGGTGTTCATGCATATTTAAAAACTTTACAGGGTGTGAAGTTGGGGCTGTTTGTTGTTGTTGCTCTCCACAAATCCATTCTGAAATTGGCTGAGTATGCTCAGACGCCTTGTTCTTTGCATCTGCATTGCGACAACAACAACAGCACAGGCTTGAAAGGACTGGCCGACAAGTCGAGTGTAAACTTTTTCGGTTGCCATAGACACCCCGCCCCGCGCTACCCCTCCAGTATTCCACCTCGTCTGCGCCTGAGTGTCTCATGTGCCTGGCACATGGCCGCCTAATGGACCCATGTCAAAATTTAATGTGGTTCTTTTTTTGTTTTTCGTTTTTTTTTATTTTTGTGGCGGGTCAACTTTGCATATATGCCAAATAGCTGACCGCAGCTTTTTGTTATTGTGCGAAAGTGTCGGCAAAGAGTAGAAGAAGTCGAAGAAGAGGTGGAAGACAGATAGATATATGATATCACAGTTAATTGATTTGCCAATCCAACAAATGTGCAGACGCATATTAAAGAGGCATTAGGGTAAAACATTGCTCGAAATCTGCCAACTAAACCCCATAATATATGCTTCGTAGAGTTGACCAATTTTGACAGTGACAGTGATACCAAAATATAGCTAGCTTTAAAACAAATATATCCTAAAATTCTGGTTTAAGTTTGTAAGTGATAAGCGCAGTAATATAATAAAATCACGCAATTCTGCTTAAAAGTAATCATAATTATTAAAATGAGTACATAAACATATTCCACATATTTGCCTAATTGCATTTATTTCGTTATCAAAAATATTTTTAATTGAGCTTTTAAATTATGCCCAAACAATTATTAAAAATTAAATGTAATTTTGTTCAAATTCTAGTTGATTTCGGTTTTTAATATGAATTCAATTATTTGCTTTTATTGCGCTCTATTAAATTTGAATGCGCAGAAAAGTAGGCAACAGAAATAGAAAATCGCCGCGTGGCAAATGCAGCAGCAAATGCAACATGTCAGCTTGGCCTAATTGCAGGCGAGACCTAAAAAGCATGTCACAGACACACACACACTCTCCTAATAACGAGAAGCAGCACAAACTTTGGTCACACAGTAAAAAATGTTGGCTTAAATGAAATTTTTATGGTCTTAAATTTAAACCAATTAAATTTTCTAAATTAAATTTTCTTTTTGGTCTTAAGTTGAAACAAACACTGGACTTTAAATCGTTTAACCCGGATTTTCCGGGTCGCCCTCTTTCACTCTTTAGCTTATAGCAGTTTAGTTGCAGGCTAAGAGCAGGAGAAGCTTCGTAAAATGGCGCCCGTTTAGCTTGTGGTTTGCCCTCGTCTCGAATCCAACAACAAACTAGTTTCGTATGCAAGTTGTTTAAATACATTTTTATTTAATAAAATATTACGTGTTCCTATTTAAATTATTTATTGTTTTTTTTTATTTAAGACTCGTTCATAAATTGTGAAGAGTAGATTGGGTTTAAAAATCTCGGATTCATTGCTTTATCAAAACTAAACCGATTTTCAAGTTTGATGGCATTTCGGTTATGGTTTGTCCTCTAGACTGATTCTGCATTTATAGGTAAAAATGATTCTATAGTAGATATAAACATGTAAAATGAGGATTGTCCTGTCGGTTATATCCGACAATGTTTTTACTTGCTTAATTTAATTTCTTTTTTGTTAAATTAAATTAAACAATTTTAAATTATTATAAACACAAAAATGCTGTTACATTTAAGGTACAATTTTTTGCTGTGCATACATTAATCACACGCCTTTCACTGTATATGCATTAGCCATGTAGTATGTCTATATTCATATTCTGTATATCTGTATCTGCCCACTTGCATATCCATTTCACGCCCGTTTTCCAACACGTTGTGCCGCAGAAATGGTAATTAACACTGTGGATACGTTCATTGCATTTGCGGCCGCTTAAAGCAGCCCAAAAATAGACCAAAAGAATCTATGCGATTGGCAAACGGAAGCTAAAACGGGTTGTTCCACTAAAACTGCGAATAAGAGAAATCTGTTTACTGTGAGCTAATTTTCTATATACGTACATGCTTTTCTATATATTACATATACTATATACAGATTGTTGAAGACTTGCCGTGATGTTGGCCTGGCTTTAACAAGTTGTTACCTTTCTATTCACTTTAATGAATGTTAAATGCCTGTTGTTTTTATACCCTGTGTCCATTGAAAACTTATAGCGAATATTGAGTTGTGCTAATGTATATAAGAGTCAGAAAGATGCATCTCCGAAGCCTTAATTTAGATTTATTCTTGATAAACAAATGAATTGATCTTGGCTATGCCTGTCCCTGTAATCGATTTATTTAGGCCTATGCTTCAATAACATAACAATAATATCGATTGCTTGAAACCGATTTTTATTAATTGACAAACAAATGTGTTTATTACGTAGCTGTGTACAGGGTATTTTCTAGGCGAGTACTCACGACTAGAGCACGTTTATTTGATGCAGTTGCTTTTTCTCTGCTGAAATAAATTATTCAAATTAGTTCTCATTTTGCATTGAAAAGGGTTTGATTTGTGGGCGAATGTGCGCCCAAGTGGGCAACGGCCGGCATTGGCCATGGTTGGTCATCGGTTAACGGTAACCGGTATTCTGGTTAACCAAAGAAGGTTTTTCATTTGCGGTCAACATAGCCAGACGTGTGCCTGTGCGTAGGTCTTGTGGCATAATTAAACTGCAAAAGTTTGAAAAGCTTTTTAATATCATTTTTTCAGGTCGCTTTTAAATACTGACAAATTTTATGCAGCGCTACGAAAATTAAGATTGAATATAAATGAAATAAAGTTCAGGCAGTTTTAGTTAAAACAAAAACTTGTTAAGAGTAAGCGACTAAAAAATATCCTTTACTAGTAATGTTAATCTGAACTTAGCATCGATTTTTACCTCAAACAGAAAAATAGCCATAATAAAAATAATGCTTAAGGAAATTCGATATAAATATATACATTTTTGATACAATTTTGGAATTGATTAAAAAACAATATATATATATATATATTTCTTACCATAAAGTTTGTAATGTTTGTTGTCAATACCATAATATTTCCATGAAGGTTTTCTTCAATTTTATTCACATTCATCTTTTAAAATTTAACGGTTTTATATGCGAAATAAATAACTGCAATAAACCCCCATAAAATTGGCAATTTTTAATAGGGTATAGCCCATAAAAATGACTTCAATGTAACTCCGGGGCTTTTAAATACCGCAAATTATTGTAATACAATTAAAATTTTAATCATGCAAAATCCGTTGTGAAAATTCAAATGCATAAAGCATATATATAATTTTTTTTACATATTGTTAAAAACGCAGCGTTTTAAAATAAGTAGAAGATTTCTATAATTTACAACTCGATTGGACAGCGGAAATACAGCGAAACAATTTATGCATGGCCGCATTTGCATTTCCTGCCGCGATAAGCCTTAAATTTTGGAAAGTTGGTTATGCGGCGGGGTGATGGAAAGGGAGCGGGATGCCAGGCCAGCAAAGATCCAAAACAACTTCAATGTTGAGCCACACAGCCGCCGGCGATTGGAAAAGCCTTTTAGCAGCCTTTTGCCAAACCGCCGAAAAAACACTTAACGTGTCCAACTGCAGCCAGGCCGCATCGATGCAGGCATGGGCCAAAAATTGCAATTGATGTTCAGGTGACTTGGGTGGGTCATGAGTGCATGAGTGGACAACGCTGCCAAAGTGTTTTCATATGTAAAGATGGCACTAGGTAAAACGTAAACGTGTAAAAATTGCATGCAAAGCGTTTGCCCAGAGGGTCGTCGGGTCCCGTGTCCCGTGTCCAGTATCCTGTTTGCAGTGTCTAGAGTCCTGAGTTCCGTCCAGCACAGCTCAGTCGAGAAATGAGCAACAGTTCGTTTTTGGGCCGGAAAGCGGCTTTCCAGCGTGGCTTCCCCAATTCGGGGCTGGCGCAGGCGCAAGAACAATTAAATGTTGTGGTAAGAGGAAACGTAGTAGAAAAAGGGAGTAGCAAAAGCGTGTAGGGGGAAAGTAGGAGAAGGTAGGAAAAAATATTAGAAATTGTAGTAGAAAGTAAAGCTCAAACTCTAGAATAAGTGTAGTAAAAAGTGTGGTAAAATTTAATTTGAAATTTTAATTATAAAGGTAGTGGAAAGCACTGCATAATTCGTAGTAAAAATTGTAGTTTAAATTGTAGTCAAGTTATTGTACATAGGAATAGAAATTGTGGTAAAAAGCTGCAGTAGAAATATTCACTTTTTGTATTCGAATTTGTAGTAGTTAGGAGTGAGCCAGAAATTGCAGTACAAAGTGGAGTATGAATTGTAGTAAGTACATAAGTGTAGTAAGTACAGAATGTAGTTAAATATATTGCAAATATATTGCTAAGTACTAATATGAAAAGTAAAATTTTATTTTAAAAATTCACAGTTATTATTGGTGAATAAATTGCAATATAAATCACAAATAATATATACATAAATTTATTACTTGCCCAAAACTCCCTTGAATTTGATTCAATTTGTGAAATACTTTTTATACTTTCTCGCGCTGTTTTTTCTGAAGCAAGTCCCCAGCCCCTCCTTCCTACACCAGGTCCTGGCCAACAGCTGTTAGCCACAGCAGCTGGCAGCTGACTGTTGTTATCAGCCACCCACCCACCCATTGCCAGCACCTGCTCATTGGAATATGTTGCAACTGGAAGCCGCTGCCTTTGAGCTCGTCGTCAGCTTCAGCGTTGTCGTCGTCATCTTCGTCTTCGTTCGCTGTCGGGTTTCGGCTGTCGGCTTCGGTTCGGCTGATTCGTGTTGTCTTGTCTTGTTTGGGCTACATTTCAGTTTTAGTTGCGGCTGCCGTTTCAGTTCCTGGTCGGCGTTGCACGTTAACGGTACCAAGCGGAGCGCAGCCAACGCTGCGAATCCGAATCCGAACCGAATCGAAGCACAACAAGTGACGTTTTTTGCGATTTCGTTTTCGAATTTGAGTCGTGAGCTCCCCCATAGAAGTGTTAACTTTACCGTTTTTGGCGTACGCTAATCGCTCCCCAGTGCTATAAACCGAATATTGACCACCAATCGGTCGGCAATTGATCAATTTTATGGGAATTTCATGTTATGGGCCATTTGTATGCGCGACATTTTGGCTGATTGATGAATTATATTCAATATTAATTTAAGATCGTGCAAAAGGTAATGCCAAATAGGTTTGTGTAAAGTGTTTGCACACAATTATTTAAGAGTTTCTAATAATTTGGAACTGTGGAATGACATTAATGGAGACACTTGGCTGGGTGTGATTTTAAAGTTTATTTTTTATTTATACAGTGTGAAATAATAATAAATAATAATGAAATAATAATGTATTTTTGTTAACTTGTTGATCGGGTGTTAAACGTTTATACTCTGAGAGAAAAAGGTTTTCTAAATTCAAATACGAACGGTATAGAATTTGTAGTAAATTCATTCTTGATTTCAAATTCGAACTAGTTTAATAAAAATGAAAATAAATGAAAGATCCTTAACTAAGTACAAAATATTAATGAAAATAATTTTCTAACATTGCATAAACGTTACGCGTTCTTAATAGAAATAAGAAGTTTATTAGATTGAGTTCCGTATTTAAGTTTTTTGTTGGAATTTTGAAATTGGTTTTTCTCTGTGTGCTGTGAGGATTGGAAAAGAGTTTTAACAGTAGGTGCTAAATTTGAATCAAAATCTTAAGCTCCTGATAAATAAAAATTTTATTTATTGGGAAAGATATTGTAAGCAGATGGAATCCTGAATGCGTTATAGGTGAAAAAAGGGTTTGTTTGTTTCTTAATGTGAATGACCTGAAAGCTTCTACAAATTTGATTACGAAGAAGTTAATATAACAAATATAGACTTTCCCTCATAAAACCCCATTTTTATGGGGTCTGTTAATAGCCTAATGTGCTCATATTGTTGGCCTGACCCATAAATTTATAATTATATTGAGATGGGTAAAAATATGTGTCATATACTAGTAGATTCTATTAGCATAAAACATCGTTGTGTGGCTAAAAATATTCTCGACAGGAATGAAGATAACTCCACTTTTTTGTTGCTTAAAAAATATAAGCTCAAGGTCTTAAATATTAGTTTATATTATATATTATTTATATATTTTGAGTTACAAATATTTTGAAACCTCTTCACTTGGCCCAGTTAAGACTGCTTGCTGAGCTGTTATCAGCAGTTACTTAACCAACATTGTTTTTACCAACAAGCCAAATTTGGCCTTAATTTGGCGCCCAATGTGCACTCATTAGCGCACTGCTAATGACATCAGAATCTGTTTCAATCCTGTTTAATCCTGTAAAGCCTTGCATAATGTCAAAGCTGCCTGCAAATGAAGTCAACTCAAGTCAAGTAAAGTTCATCTGGTGCCAATTGTGTGTGTAAAATTTTGCATTACGTTGCAATAATTGCAGCCTAAGGCAAGTTTGCCTGCCACAAACACACGCACACACACACACAGGCCTTCAGCGAAATCATAACCAAAGTTCGCCGTGACTCTGGCAGCTGCAGTGGCAAATGCCCCCAAGCAACCCCTTCGCCCACCCACCTGCTATTTTCCACGCCTATAAAAACTGCATCCTTAAGCGCACAATGCCGTGCCAGGAACTGCAGCAATAACAACAACAGCAGCAATCATAGTAGCAATAACAAATAAGTATTAAACTACAGGCAAACTAAGGTCGAAAAATAAAAGTTCAAGTAAAAACGTTGCAATTGTATATAATTTATATAGAGTTGTTTCCAGTTTGGATACTCTAGCTTCAATTATAGACCGTTGAGCAATACACCAAACCAATATACTCTCTTTGTCTCCTGCCAAACAGTGTATACAAATAGAAGCGAAAATAACAATAATAATACCAGAAATAGCAGGAAATTCAATTTGACCAAGGGATTGCCGGAATTGGACTTGAAATTTTGGGTATTTCGTATACGTTTTGCGAACAGCGTCCTGTACAGCAAATGGATAAATGCATTTGGACTTTCGCCGGCACCATCGCTAAATCTCAATCTCACTCCCTCCCACTATCTCTTTATACCCTGATCCCATTTAAAATGGGTAAAAAGGGTATAATGGTTTTGCGCAAATGTATGTAACAGGCAGAAGGAAGCATATCAGACCCCATTAAGTGTATATGTTCTGGATCAGGACGACAAGCTGAGTCTATCTAGCCCTGTTTGTCTGTCCAGCTGTCTGTCCAGCTGTATGAACGCAGCGTTCTCGGAAACTACAAAAGCTAGAGACTCAAACTAAACGACTATAGATACGCAATACAAGTTTAACATTTTTTGTCGAAATTTTTCACCGTTTCACCAATATCGATAAAAATCAATTGTAATACCTAATTTTTTCTTAGTTTTCTTAGCATATCTCCTAGACTACAAAAACTAGAGTCACCAAATTTGGTACGCATACGCAGCTTAAAAATATATATATTTATTATTATTTATATATGAAGAAATTCTCGTATATGAAAAAACCCCAATTTAAATATTAGAGACTTGGGCTCTGGTTTGTACAGAGATTTGCTCTTATTACGTAGTCAAAATTTCATTAAGATCATGCTCTTAGTTTAAATGTCATTTACGAGTTTAGTTTCCGTAAATTTGTATATTTGTATGTGATTTTGTGTATGTGTGTATCAGCAAGGGGGTTGAAATGTATGTGAAAAAGGGTATCCCCTAGTCGGGCGCTCCCGACTAGAGCCTCTTACGTGTTTTCTGTTGTCTCTGGCTTATCCTTATTCACTTCTGGCTTGTTTCGCTCGCTTTTGTTGGCAATTTGTATTTCAATGGCTTTTGTAATTGAGTTGAAAGTTTGTTTTAATTTTAGGAATTTTTTAAAATGCTATTTTACTAGCCTGTTGTAGTTTCGACTTGAGTTGGGGACGTGACGGAGTTTTTTAACACGACACGCAAGACCTTCTGATACTTAACATTATTTCAAATGTTTTCCAAGAATAAAAAATGATTTAAATGAATTGTTTCTTTTGACTTTCGCTTAATTGCAGCCTGTAGCATTGTTTTTAATCACTTGTCAGCGCACAAAGGCGCCTTTCTTTGCGCTTCTCATATGCAGCAGTTAATCAACGTGGCTTAAATATTATGCCATAGACTGAGTTAAGTGCTTGAGCTGGCTCAATAAATTGAACAATTAAATTCATGTTATCCTCGAGCTCCTCTGAATTCCTATCGATAAAATGTATGTAGCATCATGTTCCCCTGCTTCCGGTGGCCCCCATTGGCATCCTTGGCGAGTTGTTCCACGATTTTCCCATTCTCCGGCTATTGTTGTGCGGACAAGGCTGGCACGCAGGGCTTATCCATTACCGCCGACAACGGCAGCACCGACCGCTGGGCACCAATTAAAAATGGGGCTCATAAAACGTGAAAATTCCTTGGAAATTTCTACCGCAACAACAAAAGTGACCATTGATCAATTTGCAAGGCATAAGCAAAATGAACAACGTCATGCGGACAACTTTCAACTGATGTGTCCCCTTCTCACACCCCCTGTCAGTTGTTAATGTCACGTCTTGGCACTACACTGGAAAAAAAAACGGTAATTTTGTACTTATAATCTTGTATAGTCGTTTCAAGATATGTACTTAAAATATACAAATTTATGCGATTCCAAAAATTCGAATGCTTTTACTTGATTAAAGTACAATATTTTTGCTTTGATTTTCGCTAAGTGTACCTTTGTCGCTCTCTCGCTCGTTCCTTGGTTATAAGCGCAAAATTTTTAATTAAATTTTCGCTTGAATTAGCCGCATTTCAGTCACGTGTTAATAATAACAATCAAACGTCCAAGTCGCAGCTACAATAGACGCCCACCTCTTTTCACTGAGCAGCCCCGCAGCCTTCCCCTCTTTTCAACCACCCCCCTGCAAATTGTAATGATGACAGGGCCGTGACTCTTGCCGTGACGTAAAGCCCCCAGTGATAAGTATAAACCTGGTACGCCCAATTGATTTTGGATACGTTTTAGAGATTTATGACTACCGCCTGGCTTGACAGCTGATTATAATTATGCTCTGGCCGCCTTGTTGATTAGCAGAGGGTATACACAGCTACCCGAAAGGGTTAAAGTGCCAAAACTGACAATGGGCATTCGATGGGTGACAGTCGAGCTAAGTCGCCTGATTATATGTTTGAATCATTTGCATATTCTAAAGAGAATGCTAATTAATCAAGCATGATTCTTCAAATTAGAAACATTATATTTGACGCTTGTTGAATTTATTATCCCTGCCCACAGCGATTAAAAATATATTGTTTAACTAATTGGCTACATTAAAACGATTCATAAATGAATTTGATTCTGTAGTCTACTTTTAGGCATCAGATTCAGTTCTCAACACTGTCTTGCGAAATAGCTATTTGTTCATTTTTTATTGGGGTTCCGAACGTAATTTTTGTCGCTGCTCTTTTAGCTAGAGACCTGATAACCCACGTCAAGTAAAGTGTTACGATATTTTTTGACAGATTAAAATTGTTAAAAAAGTTGACCTGTAAAACTCTCGGATTTATAGCTTACATATTTCAAATTCGAACAGCTTTGTCAAAACTGGACCGATTTTCATGTTGGATGGCATTTTGTTCTTGGGTTATCCCCTAGATTGATTCTGCCAATCAAATATATGCATTATTTTAAATATATTTTTATTACGACTTTTAGCTTTTTTCTTACTTTGGTTTAGGTATGTTTAAGTCCAACCCTTTTTAAGAATTTTTTTTCGGTGTTTGACGTTGTTTGCTTGTTGTTTATTAAAGTTAAGGGACTATAACTGTTGCTGATAAGCTTTATATATTTTTAATATATACGTTTATATACATATATGCATAAATATTGCTCAATTATTGGGATAGTCAGCAAAACGTTGTCAACCAGTAATGCACTGTAATAAATTCATATAATTCATATAAAAAATAATAAAAATAAAAATAACTGTTATAATAAATTCAACGAAAGCAATTCAAGCATAAGGCGAATTTTAAGTTCTTACACTTTGGAATGCACACATTATAGAAAGACGCTGACAGACAGCTACAGCCACACCCCCTCCCACACACACACACAACATTTCCCATCTTTCCATCTTTCCATCTACTTTGACTATGAAATACCCATGTGGAAAGTCGCGCATATTTGTGCTAGTAATGTATTTGTATGCCCTTGCTAAGGATATCTTTGTTTTGTGAAGCAGAAGGAGATATATGCGAGTCTATAAAGCATATATATTCTCGATCATGAACATAATTTATCAACATGAGACAACTTTATCATATACATTGTTCCTAGAATCGCCGATCAAAAAAAAATAACTGCAAGGGCATTTAATCTTCTGCTTTCCGAAGGTAATTGTGCTTTCTTGTTTTTATGCACATACATTTTGCAGTGTCTGCGGCATGCCGTGGCGCTTCCGCCGCCAATCCCCGCTTGGGGGGTTGATGTGCGTGGGTGGGGTGAGGGGGCCAGCTGACAGCGGCAAGCCAAAAATAAGAAAAATCTGTCAACGGCACTTTTCACTTTCCGCTGCCAGTCAGCGGCAGCAATAGGAGCAGGAGCCGGAGCAGGAGGCAACCTCCTGGTGCCTCGCTCCTCCCTCTCGCGCATCTTCATGTTCAGCCACTAAATATGCCAAAGCGCGCAAATTGATTTAAACGCGGCAGCGAGGCGAAGCACGTTGAGTCTGGGCTTAGTCGCAGGAGGAGGGGGAGAGAGGCGGGGGGGGGGGTAAGCACAGGGAAGAGGGGCAGGTAAGATTTGAGCGTTAATATTGCACAGACTACGCATAAAGCACAGTTTCTCGACTTGCCTCGGAAAAGTAAATAATCAAAAGTGAAATGTAACAAGTCTAGAGATTCCCTATAGTTTTAGAAACTAGAACCTGAAATTTTGCCAAAAATTGGTTTTCAGATTTAAATGTAAAATGAAGCTAAATGCGAAAACATGAAGAAAAACTCAGTCCATGTCAAAACGGAAAAGTTTGGACATATTTGTAATAGCTTAAAATATTGACAGGGTATGTGCCTGTTGCGCACTCTCTAGAGCACCCTTTCACCTTGTAATTGCTCCTGTTGATTGCCTAAGGGGCTTAGGTAATCATTGCAGTTAAAAGGCGTAAAAGTATACAGCTACATTTTGACATTGTATTAAATTCGCAGAACTTTGTAGGGAAAACCTCAGAAAACAGTTTTCCCCCACGAAAGTTCGTTATTTAGACGCATTTAAATTAGCAGCTGCCAAGTGGAAACAGAAAACTGAATTTAATTAGCTGGCAAATGAAAGGAAAACAGAGCGCCCAAAATACACACACACACGCTCACACATCCACACAAAAGGCGACACCTACTGAAAAATACACTCGGAAAAAATACAGATTAGAATTAATTACGTTTTGATGCTAAATGTAACTTGAGTTGAAAATAATTCTTAATGTAAAAAATACTTTAAGCAAGAATTTACTTTGGTCTAAGTACACAAATATAAGAGTTTTCTCTAAGTGTACGCTCACACACTCATATACGACGCACTTTCCCCATTTTATATTTATTCAAAAAACCGAAAGGCGAAATGAAAAGCGAGAAGAAAAAAGGAAAAGAGAAGTGTTGAGTGTAGAATGTGTTTCGATAAGAGCACAAAGAAAGGCAAACATCATGCATAGAGGAACATTTGCTACAGTGGTCACTCGATACTAGAGCCAGCATAGAATTATCTAAAATAATTACTCCGATATCAATTAGTAAAAAATAAAATTTAATAAAAATGAATGTAATAAGAATATACTTAAATTAAATATAAAATATGATTAAAATTTACTTCTCTCACAAATTTAAAGGATTATTTTTCTTGTCCATAAAATTGCTTAATACACAAAAATTACTATCAAATAAATAATACACATTTTGTGCACAACTCATGTTTTGATAAAAATATTAATAAATTAAATAACCGAATAAGATATTTGAGATAATTTTATGTGTTGCCACACACGTAGTTCTTATCGAGTGAACTCTATGATATATATATACGTTCTTCCATGTATATATTGATAGCTTCAATTAAGTGCTTGGGCGCATTTCGGGTTCAATTTTGGCTCATCATATGCCGCACACACATCCACAACCTTTCGACCATATTCCACTTTTTCTTCGTTTTTTTTATTGGCATTTTCTCGTAACCTTTTCTGCTGCTCCATGGCCCTGATTGTTGCTGTTGTTGGCCGTCTAAGCTGATGCATAAATATTTAAATTTGCTGTTGACGAAAATTGATAGGATTTAATGACATTAAGGACGAGTCAGAGGCAGAATCTGAAAATCGTTCGGTCCTTGATAAGCTGCTCCTCTAATGCGACATTGCACAAAATAATTCCATGTGTGTGTGTACAATGTGTTAAGTGTTGTCTCGCTTACCGATTTAACTGATTTATGAGGTTTGCACATCTTTGGCACCATTAAAAAGCCATAAAGCGTAGCATTCAACAATAGGTCAAAAAACCTCACGAAAACCCTCCTCAATAATTGCTCTGTCTGGAGATAAATCTAAGGATACGCATGGCAATATTATTTAGCCATCATATCATTTTCGATAAAATTCTGATCAGCATTTTACGTGACGTGACACAAAGCCAAGAATAAATCAATTTTATTGTCGCTTCGTGGTTTTTGCCACAACTATTGTCGGTTTATTGCCTGCCTCCAATTGTTATTATCTCTTCTATATTTACTGTTTCTGCCTGCCCAGTGCTACCTGTTTTACACCTATTTAATTGGCTATGAATATTAATAATGTTTTGAAACTTGCAATTCAATAAAAATGCAAACAACAACGGAATAATTTGTAAGCTTTATTTTTATTTGATAGTGGGAATATTTATATAGCTCGCATTGGGATGTACAATATTTTTCATTTCATTTTGCAGCCACAATTCATAGAGTATTATTATTTTTATGTTTTTGCATTTTGTATTTTTGTTAAGCTGACCTCGAGTATTTTGTTATTATTTCCAAATAATATTTCTTTCTCTAGTTCCTCAAAGCTATTCGCAATTCCAAAATGTTGCAAAAATTTGGTGCAACTGTTGCATTTGCGAATCTCATTGCATTTCCATGAGAGTGGCTTTAGAGCCCCCATTCTCCCTCTTTAACATTCTGTAAATGTCCCCATTTCACCAATTCAAATGTTCGGAACTAATAAATTTTCCATTGGGCTCTTAGCCGACTGCTGCGTTTTTTGCATATCGTTGCATATCGAAAATTTATAACGTCTGTGCGTGTGTGCCTCCCCCTCCCCCCACACACCTCCCCCTTCACTTTTTTCTGTCGCTCGCTTTTGGTCTGTGGCACTGATAAGTGCTCTTCAAATGCAGCTTCCTATAAAATACACGGATTTATTTGTGCATGTGCCACATTGTTGCTATACCCTGTTTTATAGGGTATATATATTTTGCTGTTCAAGTTATCCGAACTAAACTGGCAATACTATGATCCTAGCATAAGTGAAAAATGTTATCAACTACTACTATATAGTTGATATGGGAATAATGGTCGAATAATCGGTGATCAACTTTATTGTGTCTTAAGATATCTTAAACAAACTTGGCAATTGTGAGCGTCTCTCTGGTTTCATATAATTAATATAGTTTTATATAGGAATAATCGCTGCAAACACAGTTAAGTTTAGAAAACCTCATAATTTTCTTTTTACACGATAGATACGCTCCCAAGAAATTCGTGTAACAAACGATATTGGCTAAATGCAAAAATATTAGATTGGTTTTAGACATAAAAAAGCAACTGCAAAGTACAATAGACAATATATAAAACATTCTTGTTGGAACGCACTTTAGAATTTATTTTCTGTGCTGACATATTTCAATTCATTAAATATATTTTAAAAAAGTTATATAAATAATTTAAAAAGTATAATTTGTGAGGGGTGAAAAATAATTCATAGAACATATGCAAAACAAATTTAAGACCGTGTACTAAATTCGTGTAAGATATATGCACCTATATATCTTAAACGTCTGCAAGGGTAATTAATCTTGGGGCAGCCAAAGATAAACGTTCTTTGTCGTATATTTGTTTACAGGGTAAATGCCAGTTGAGGCGTTGTTGGGCGCTCGTTAAGACCGTTAGAAAGTAACCAAAAATGTTGCTAAACACGACAACAGGCGCTTCTGCAGCTCCCTCAACACTAACCAAATTGTCGCTTTGCATGTTGCGTGTGTGCGGTTGTGTTGGCGTGTGGGTGCGCGTGTGTGTGTGTGGTTGTTGAGTGTGCGGTTGCATTGGCAAGCCAGGCAACCATTTGGCTGCATCTAGGTTGAGCCATACCCCACTCCTGCTCAGCCCGCCCCACCCCGCCTTGCCTCATGGATGCACAATTGATTGCATTGATTGCGCCAAGTGCAAGTGTGTGTGAGTGTGTGTGCTGTGCGTATGTGTTGTGTGCGCGTGTGCCGGAGTATATATATTCAGTGTTGTTTGTGCACTTGTTGTGGCCATAATTGAATTTTATGGCCGCTTATTTTTATTGCTGCCCTGTCAGCTGCCAATTTATGACACAAATCGAATCGTGTATTGTGGTGCGTAGGGCGGGGCGGGCGGGGCGGGTCGCTTGCCTGGGCATACATAATTGATGCACGCAAATAGCTAAATATGCCATCAAACAAATTTGTTGTTGTCGCCAAGTTAGCTTTGGGCCAGGAAGTGAAACGACGTATTATCCTGGCAGCTCTGGCTTCTCATCCTGGACGACTTGTACCAATCAATAAAATACAATTTTGATACACTGCACACAAAGTATAAAGGGGTATATTTTTGTCTGTTTTATTTTTTTCCTAGCGGCTTGAAAGTTAAAAAAAATCTGATGGAAAACATAAAGGAAAGGAAAGGAAAAGATAATTTTATAATTTGTTCAATTATAGAAGTGAAATCTAGTATATATTTTTTATGGCTTGTAGAAAATATTAAAACAATGTGAACATGTATTAACTGTTGATATGCAGCGCATATCGGTTTATGTCTGCTAGGGCATTTATGCCTGGATTCCTCGAGCATAACAGTTTTTTTATTTTATTTTTCTATATTTATTTATTTCACTGTAAACAGAGTAAGGCGCGTTTGCTTACACCCGACTGTAATTGCTTACTTGTCATTTTTTTGTTTTATTTTTGGGTTATGCCCGAAATTATATTTTTGCTAGCCTGCTGTGTGGCTGATACAAAAAATTTGGGCAGCTGCTGTTGGTAATATTCCATTGTTGTTGTTGTAGGTTTTATTGTTGTTTAGGCTGGTCAGGGGCGCAGTTATCGTCAGGTGTGAAGATTGGGTCTGAATTGATGCCTGAAAGTAGACAGCGGCATAAATTAATGGAAAACAACACGAAAAGTAGAACCCAACAGCTGCAACAATAACAACAACAACAACAATAATAACAACTCTGACAGCAACCCACTGACCTAGACACACATCGTTGCGCTCATAAATCTCAATTTGATTTGGGTTCCACGATGTCTTTCCAGATAAAAGCGATCCAACGATTCAACGTATCAACGAATTTTACTGCGCTTTTTCATCTCGGCTATTTATGTGATTTGTTTCGTTGTCCTTCTTACTTCCGTTCGCCCTAGGCACTGGACTGCGTAAGCCGTTGGTACATGCCTCTTGTTTAGCGGCGGATGCTTGCTTTAATTTGCGCATATGGTTTGTATAAAAATTAAATTTTTTTGATTATGTTGTGCAGTGTAAATAAAAAACTTGGTCAAGATTCACGTTAATTTTTTAAATATATTTTTAAATGTTATTTGCTTAAAAAAAATGCAATAAATTTAAGTAAGACTTTAAAGTAACGTAATAAGTAGAAAGTAATGTAAATAATTATTTATACATTTCTAGAGTTTTTTAGTGTTTTTTATTGAATAAAAATCAGAATTAATTATATCACACGGTAAAAATATTCGGCTTGCTTAATTTGAGGCTGTTATTTATATACACACCTGGACCTGGAGCAGTCCAGGTCGCCGTTATTATTCGGTTTCCGTCTCTGCCTCACTCTTCCGCCCTTTGGTTTGGCGTTGACTTTTGTCCAGCAGCGACCCAAATCAATGACAGTTGTGTGCGCACATGTGTGTGGTTGGGTGTTTTTGGGTGTGTGTCTGGGTGTGTGTGCCTCCTGTCACGCCTCATTGCGTACGCCCTCACACTTCACACGCCCTCCCCTCCCCTCGCTGCCAAATTGTTTTGCCGTTGTCAATTTGTATTTAATTGCACTGCAATTAAAGGCGTCTACGCCAAGTGGGCGTGGCAGGTGTTCAAAACAATCAAATGAGCTGTCGCAAATCAACGCAACATTTCCGCGCAGCGCCAGTGTTGCAAGGCGTCGCAAGGCGCTGCATGGTGTTTGCGCGCGTTTCGCTAGCGTTTTAAAACGCGTGGCCAGCTTGCGGCTATTTAGGGGCTTGGCCACCACTGGTGGCTGTGCATCAGCGGACAAGGATAATTGGTTTAGCTGGCTACTAATTGAAGCTGCTCTGGCTATTGGCCCTAGAAGGTTGGGGGGCAGGAATACGGCAGCCAACGCTTTTCTCTTATTCTCTCAGCGACAGCAGCTAATGAAATTGCTAATAAAACCGCACGATGCACAGGGGCTAAACACACATGACACAATACAGAAATAACAACAACAACAACTCACACACACTCTTTCTGTCTCTCTCTCTCCCTCTCGCGCTCTCTTTCACTCTTCTTGCTTGGCATCGCAGCATCGCGTCTTAATTGGCCCTCCCCGCCAAAACGAATTTAATTTATAGCCCACGCTGTACTCGTAAGCCAAGCTGAGCATGCCACGCCCACGATGTCAGCTTGTGCCCTGGTCTAAATTATAACATGCAAAAATGTTGCATGAGAGTGCGACTGCGCCATACTCTGTTCATAGTGTGAGTACCTGCTAAAAGTATGCGATCTGGGTTCGAATTCCAGCGTAGTGACGGGATTTTGTGTTTGACCTATGATATTTAAAAATAGTAATAACTATATCCTATCCTATATCCTATAACTTTCCTTTAAATAATAATAACAATTTTTATTGATATATGTTTCATCGTTAAAAAAATCCAACACTCGTTCATCACTTTCCACCGGCAGCAAGAAAAACTTTTCACAAAAGCAATATACCCACTTTACGCTCCTGTATAGTGTATAACAAGCAAGCGGCGCCTTGTCCCAAATGGCCGCAACAATGTCCTGGCCAGGCGTCTTTGTCTCCGCAGCGTTTTCGAGCGAGGACAACAGAAAAGAAATCAATTATGTGTACGAGTCCTTGTGTGTGTGCAAGTATGTGTGCGTGTGTGTGTATGTTGAGATAGATAGATAATAATGAACGATAAGTGTTAGAGTTGCCGCCCACATCAGTTACGCCTCAGTCTACGAGTCCTTTTCAGAAACACACACACTCACACACACACACACACACACACGCACATTATGCGCGGCATCCTTGGCAGCCCCAGCCGCCGCATTCGGTTCGAGGACCTTGTTTGATGCCTCTTCTTGCTGTTGACTCGTCCTGAGTGCATGTGTAAATTTAGCTAACGTTTTAAGTGCCAACTCGCTATGACAACTAAATAATTATGGCCGCGGGGGGAAAGTGTTAAAGGGGGATGACTCTCGGTGTGATTAATGGCGCGTTGCAAAGTGCTCTATGAATGAAACTCCGACTGCTGTCACAGCATAGCTAAACGAAACGCAAATACTCTACCGAAAAACAATTATTATTCTTCAGTTTGTAGTTTAAGTTTAAAGCAGGTGCGGGCTTGAGACCGTACTTACTAATGTTTTATATCCTAAATAGAAGTTTATCAGACCTACCTCTTAATTGAAAAAAGACGACATGTTTTCTTATTAATAAAAAATAAAAATAATAAATTCATTTTAATTTTTATTATACATATATAATTTTACATCAATAATTGTACAGTATTGGCTTAACTGCTAAAAAATGACTTACATTAAAAAAAAATTTATTAAATTTTAAGCATTAATTCTTAGCTGTGTTTGATTTAATTGACTCTTACGATTTTAAATCAACTCTAATGATTTTTTTGTCACATATTCTTTGGTTTTTGGTTCAGCTTAAATGAATTTGGAAATAGCCCTAAGCTGTGCTAGAGCATTTAAATATTTGTCAAGTGTGTTCCGGTTCCTGTTATTATGTGACTTCCTGTGGCGATGGCCTCATTAAGTGTTTTCGTCATTGTGTGACTAAAAATAAATGGTAATTCACCAGAAACCGCACTGCCGACTCACCTGTGTATATATACAAAACTATATACATATATCTATATCTATCTATATCCTTAGTTTTGCCTGTCTCGGAGAACTGCGCAAAAACGCAACTGTAACTGTGATTAATCGTTGAAGGAGCTGCTTGTCTATCCGTCCATCAGTCCGTCCGTGCGTCCGTCTGTTGGGTGCGCCTGCAAAGAACGCAAAAAGAATTCGTTTTTTGTGGAAAACTGGTAAATACCAGTCAAAGGCATTTTACGCATTACATCAGCGCACAAAAGTGGACTACAGTTGCGATTTGCGTGATATGAATGGTTGTTCACCTTTTAAAGCGCATTCAATAATTATAAATTGTAAATAAAATATGCGGCTTGAGGAAATCAATTTGCAAATTCAATTATGCAGAATACACAAGGAACGAAATGAAATTAATTTGCATTAGAAGCCGTTCAAAAGGAACCGAATGCTGCCAGGTTTAGGTCCGAAGCCAAATTCAAATTTCAATTGGCCTCAAAAATATTTAAGGCCCCAGCCAGCCGCTTTGATCGCAGCAACAAAACGTAAATAAATAATACAAGAAATTAAACGAAATACGGCCAACGCAAATCAAAATGCCAACTGACACCCGGCGACAGTGGCTGGTTGAGGTTGCAGGTTTGGGGCATGGTTTGAGTGGCAAGTTGCCGTCTTTGTTGTTGCAGACACGTTGCAAATACTTTAACGCAAATATTTGCACAGCATTTTGCCAAAGGCTCTCGCAATACTCGGTGTATACGCAATGTATGCTTTATTTCCTACAACTGACTCACAAATTGCTGCACAAATAACTGGCATAAGACATAAGCATCAGCAACATGCTAAATTCACTTTCTATTCGTTAAGCTTAGCAAATACTAACCTTTGTCAAGCTGTATAGAAAATTCCCAAATCCCACACCCAATAGTCTTTCCACATTTTAAGCCCCCATAACTTTGTCAAAAATTTAACGGATTTTTATGATATGCATATACCAGTTTACTCATGACTTGAGCTCTTCTTTGATTGTGCATTCAAGTTTTTTTTTATAATAAAAAAAAACATTTGTTTATTTTGGAAAAATTTTTTTTCATATATGGAATTGTGAATTTTTGTTTTGAATAGATTGCGTGTATTGTGTTTAACACGTGTATAATTCACGTAATTTTAAAGCTCCAGACACCAAACTTAGCATGTAGATTGTTAGTGACTTCACCAAAATATTGCTACATTGATATCTCGGCCATGCCCACTTGAACGTCCCCCAGCCACCCCGCCTTAAAAAAAATCAAAAATGGCTATATCGCCCAAAATGTTTGAGCTAGAGGTAGATTAATGGTCACACCCTTTAAATAAGGGTACAAAAATTGACCGCCGACGCTCACCCCTTCCACTATATCCCACAATTTTAAAGCTAGAGTTTGGGTGACCCCTCTTAAGATCGAACAAGAAAATGTTGGCCACGCCCACGCCCGCCCCTACGAAATATGAAAATTCTATATTTTTCCAAAATATCAATAACTTCTGTGCAACGTTCTTACTTTTATTATTTTAGAAATATAACCGAATATATTTAGTATTTAGTATTACCTAACATAGCAAACTCGCCAAACAAGCTGCAAATTGAAATTGCCTTATGCACTCCTTGACACTGAGATGTTTGCCGTACCTTCTTTCACTCTTAGCACATTATCGAAATTAAATATACGTCGTGGGCACCTTAAAGTCCGCTTTATTCATTTGTTGACCGGACGCAAACAGCAGCAAAGCGAATGACCAAAATTGACCCAAATACCTGCTCAGACCCTGGACTACATGAGTACGCTTGTTTGTTTGCTCGTAAATACTTGAATGATACATTCGTGTCAGTGGAAAGAAAAGAAAAATAAAATGTAGGAAAAGCGAAATAAGTAAGCCTACAGCTGGGAGCGGGCTGACCACCAACTGGCGTTTTGCTACCTTTCGCAGTTTTACGACTTAATGACTCTGCTGGGATTAATATGACTAATGGTGCGCTGCTTTTTATTCGATACAGCTCGACTTGAAGTTCGAGTCATATATATATTATATATATATATATATACGTAGTATATATGGGCTTTGTGCAATTCATGTCCAAATGGCCGCCATTGACGTGCCGCACACTCAAAAAGACACACACTCACACTCCCTCAAATAATTATGGCTCCAGGTCGACTTCGACTTGGCTTTTGTGTGCTGGCATGCCATTTTTATATAGGCAAAAAAAGTTATATGGCATACAGCGCTTTTGTTGTGTGTGCATGACTATGGGATATCCTGTTGCTGCGGTCCAATTTTTGAGCACATATTTGAACATATCCGCGTTTTTTTCCATATACTTATTAAAGTAGGCTTAAGTTATAATGTTTCCTGCTCATTTCTCTCCTTCTTCATTAATTTCTTATCTAACACAGATGTTTATTAATATTACACAATTTCTTCATCGATTTTATATAATGTATTTGGATACTTTTGACAAATAACTTAAGTTGTCGCTCAATAATTTCTACGCTCATTTACCAACACTTACTTCCTTGGCAGTATGCTCACGTTGGTCGCTAGCTTAACTAAAATATATGCAAAGTAAAGCTTAGTTCTATTTTATTTATTTATCAATTTTTTATAAATAGACCCCTACGTTTTCTTGTCTTACTTGCTCTGCATACGTATTTATAGCCCAAGCTCTATCTTTACAAACACTCAATCCCACGCCACGTTGGCAACTAGTTAACTTTTCCAGGTATTCTAAATTTAAACACAATCCAAACGCCCACTACGCAGTATATACCCTTAATGGCTTAACCAAAGGATATAAATAGCTATAAAGAGCGACAGCTTGAAATTTAAACACTCGACACACAGCTGAAGTGGCCGTTTGACTGTCATTAGCCGGCTGCAGCAGCAGCTCAAGCACCAATAACAACAACATTAACACTAACAAAAACAACAACAACTAAACAGTTTATCAAGTCGTCTGAACGGCCACTTGAGCAGGGGTCAGGGGTTGGGGTTTGGGGTCAGTTGGCTGGTTTGGGGGAACTGGTACTGGGAGCTGAAGGTGTTGACTTTTATCTATGGCATGCATCAGTCAGTCAGGAAAATTAATTAACAACAACATTGACACTTGAACATTGGCCAGAACATGCAGACAGCTGGACAAAATAAAAATGGGTGAAGTAGGGGCGGGGGCGATGGGGCAACTAAAGGCAGGCAGCGGCCACTCGCAAAGTCAACAAGCTGCTGATTCGAGTCGAGTGTAGTCCTTTGCTAAGAGAGGCACTGTGGAGACAATTGCCAATCTAGCGTAAATTATATTTAAATTAAAAATTTTACCATCCTGTTTTATGTTTATTTATTTATTTTTATATTTTATTTATTTATTTTACATTTTTATTGGTAGTTTTCTATTTTGCTGTCAAAGTTTGAGAAGCTGTGAGCTTTTAAAGTCAACGTTAAATATATTTACCGTTTTATTATCTGCATTGAAAATAATAAAAATGTTTTATAATATATATTTTTCTAATTTTATATAAATTAATTTTTTTACAAACAATTTTCAAATCATTGAAAAGTTTTTTAAAATAATTTAAGCCATATGCCAATATGCCATAAGCCCAATATGTATAGCTAAAGATTAAAAATGTTTTTTTTTCTTTTTATTTTATTTCGTGTTAGATATTTAATCTTTCACCACTGTGCGCCGTTCCGTTTGTGGCTCATGAATTGTTTTGTCATTGTTGTTGCGGCTTGTTTCTGGCTACTGTTTTATAGAGTGGCTCGCACACACTCAAGTGGTTGCTGAGCTGGCCACAGGCCAGTCGGCCTCAAAAATAGCCAACTCCAGAATGAAATGAACCTGTGAACCAGAGAGAACCAAAGCAACGAAGAAGAGGAAGTCAAAGAAGCAGACGAACTTTTCCTTGACGTTTTGCGGTCTGTGTGTGAAAATTGTGGAAATAAATTGCATTCGACTGTTTTGTTTGTTTTCGGCTCTTGGTTAATATTTCCCACACACCACACTCCTGTGATGGTGTGTGTGTGTGGCGACTTTCTGAGTTTTGGCTTTTGCGGTTTTAATCCTGCGCTCGCCATTGTGAAATATGTTTCAATTAATTATCCACGTTTCTGTTGTAAACAGGCGCAGTTTGATTTGTTTCGATGTACTTTCGTTCGAGTCGAAAGAAACGTATATTGTGCCAAAACAAAAGTATTATAAATTATTGACAGACTTTTTCCGATTCAAAGGCAACAACAGCAATCGGTTAGGCAGTGTTGAGAAGCGTGTTGAATTTATTGTAGCCCATTAATTGTAATTTATGCTGAAGAACACGATTTCAGGGGAGTGTAGTCGTGACATTACAGTTAATACAGTATATTACTGAACGCTCGATATTTAAACAATATTGAACCGGTTAAAAAAGCAGTTGGCCGATTAGAACATAACCTGTACTCAGCTCCAAGCTAAGCATATTGATTATAAACTATCGAGCGAACCTCTGACTATTATGGCTGCAGTAATGCATCCATAAATTACCGTACTTTCTTGTTTGAGCGTCGCCTTTATTCAATTGGGTGGCAGCCCCTTAGAATATTATATAATAGTTTTCTTGCTCTGTGTTTTTTGCCCCCATTGAAATTCTGCAAATCATTGCACGTTCTACATTTTCTCTTTTTCGTTGCAGCGGAAAACTTCCGGTAATTTTGCGCCGTAAAATGTTTGCCACCAATATCCGTTGGGCTGTCGACAACGCAAAGCCCCGGGCCAGAAGGTATTGACGCCACCGAGCGCTACCGTTCGCATTCTTGACGTGTCCTTTGCAGCGCCTATTTCCGGGCTGCGGCGTTTCCGCTGCATTTTGCAATTTGAATTGGCACGTGAAAAGCTATTTTCCCCCTCGCATATGCGTCGGCTAATTACTATGCAACAACAACAACAGCTGGGAAAGTCCAATTAGAGCAACAACAAAGAAGAAGTAGAAGATATATACACCGCGAACATGGAGGAGGATGTGTATGCGACGCTCAACTACAGCGACAGCGAGGGGGGCGACGATAGCGGCGAGGATGAGGATGGCTGGAGCAGCCTGGAGATGAGTGTTGAGCAGCTGCAGCATCTGCTGATCTGGCAGCTGCCCGATCCAACAGCCAACTACAGCCAACAGCAGCTGGCCAACTGGAATTTCAGCAATGCGACCGCAACCCCCATCCCAACTGCAGTCCCCACGGAGCCCCCGTTCGATGCCAACAACTATTGGGCTCTGCTCGCGCTGGTGCTAGTCTTTGGGACCGCGGCGGGCAACATACTGGTCTGCCTGGCCATTGCCTGGGAACGGCGTCTGCAGAATGTAACCAACTACTTTCTCATGTCGCTGGCCATCACGGACCTAATGGTCGCCGTGCTCGTCATGCCGCTGGGCATCCTCACCCTGGTCAAAGGTGAGTCCTAAACTAAAACAGCTTCTCTTTATCTATATATAAGCACTATTCAATAAATGGTTTGCAAGATGCTGTTTGGCGCCAACAATGTGCAGAGCATACATTTTATACTCTTTCTGAGCTACATTTTTAAAAGTGCTCGCTTTTATTTTAAGCTATTTTTATTTTTCTTAAAATTTAACTTTAAAGATTTTTACCCTTTTTCCACTGAGAGTAAATCTTTTATTTTTCTTTAAATTTAAACTCTAAGGTTTTACGTTTTTTCCACTTGCAGAGGTGCATTAGCCGATATCAGTAAAATGTTAGTTCTTAGACTTCATTTAAAGCTAGCTAAATGTTATGTTAAGTTAATAGTTAGCAATATTCCCGCGTGGGGTTTACTGTTCATAAAATTTCAGCTTTTCCGTCATCCATATGGATAGGTGGATGTTCAAAAATCAGTAAAAAAAGTCTGAAATGTGTTGTAACAGAGCTTAGATTATCCGCTTAAGATTTTTCCTTTTGTCTCTGCTGCTGCTTTAAGCTAAGACTATCCAATTCCATGCAGAGTATAACAATGCACGTTAAATGCGCTTGCAATCAGTGTGGTCAGGCGGCAAACACAAAGACGAGGCAACGGCAGCCCAGCGCTTGTCCTTGGGCATCCTTGGGCTGTCGCTGACACGCAGCCTGATGCGCAGCGTATAATGAAGCCGCCTGTCAATGGCGGCGAAGTCGGAGCACGCCTCGGCGATTGCATTATGTGCCAGATATTTCGATCAAAGCGACTAAACAAAAACCAGAATAAACTCAATGAAAGCGCCAGAAAAACAGTGGAAAAATGAAACGCTGGCGGGGTGCAGACAATTTAATAAGCGCGTCGCCTTTGTTGGGCGCTCTCAGGCGCAGCTCAGCTCAGCTCAGCTCAGCGCCGGGGCGAAAACAATGTTCGGCAAGGCGAACGGAACAAACAGAAGCGTTTTTGGCTTCAGCGCAGCATAAAAATTGCATTAGACGCAGCGCGTTGAAGATTTGAAGACAAGGATGTGGATAGCATAGAGAATACCAGCTCTTTTGTATGAGGAGGTTCAGTCGTTCGCGTTTTTAATTCGCGAACTTAATCAGTGATTATTCTGCTGTTCATGAACCATAAACGCTGTTCATTCAGCTCACCAGTTGCTCGTAAACAAAACTTTTGGTTCGAATCCTGGTTTATCACATTAGTTGGAATTTTAAATCAGTAATTAACACAACTAATTTATAATAATGGTAATTAAAAAGTAAATAACAATAATGTGAACTTATTTTTCAGAATTTTGTTTAAAAATTCTGCTTTCAAACTAGTTAAATTTGCCGAAGCTACACCTAGACTAGGTCGTAAATTTGTTGAATAATTGAACGTAATAGATCGCTCACGAACAGCTCTTGCCTGAACTACAGAGTGTCTGCTCACTAATCACTGAAAGAGTTCTGTAGTTCATTTTGACACGCCGTTCAATTGAAGCTGTTTTTGAACGCAACGAGACAACTCTGCTATTGGAGAAAGAGCAGGAGCAGAAGGAGTAAGTGGATGAGCAGCACCAGCTGGCAGTTGGCAGCAGTCACCCGCTGGCCTCTTCCTGTACCCATGTTGACAGTTTTGTTTGTGCGCTTTGGGAGCCATTACACACGCACACATATATATATATTCATACAAACACACACACACAAAGGCACACCTGCAGGCGTACCACTTGGAAAATGGCGTTGCCAAAGTGAGCAATGCAGTCAGGCGACCTTTGAGTGTGCCAACGCCGAAACGGTGGGCGTGGCTGCCGCTGCCTCTTCTGCTGCTGCTGCTGCTGATGTGCAAACAAATGGCTGCCTGTTATATCAAGTGTAAAGAATACTGCATGCAGCACAAGAAGCAGCAAAGAAAACAAGTAAAAGTCGAGTGATAGTTGAGAGTGACCGACTGGGAAATGCTCTGTAAAAGCTGGACATATCTTATTATAGCTCTACGTCAATAATAATTTATATTCCATAACTATGACAACACAATATGCCCTCTTGCAATGGGTACAGGGTATACAAAGGTTATGCGACAGTGTCACAGCCAAAAAAGAAAAACGCAGCCAAAATTTGAATGCATCGCCGTGGTCCTTTTAAGCCAGTGTCGGAGCAGAGCCGATAAGAAAGTGCACTCGAAGGCTAGGCGAAGCGAGAAAATAATCGTGAATATCTTTGTATATATATTTGATGCATACAAAAGCCACTGCAAATGCGGCCGGCGCAAAAGAAAGGCTCTTAAATATAGATTTCTATAGGCTTCACGGGGACTTTGTGCATGAAAAGCACTTGCAATAAAAATTCACAAAGAAACTTGCACAACAGCAGCTGTAAACACTCCCCTCCCCACCCGCTCCCACTCTACACTCCGCACACAAACAGACAGTTTTGCTTTATGCTTTTGCACTTTGTGCCGGCGCCGGCAATTGCGCTAATTATGATTACATAATTAATTGGCATAAAGCGTCAGTTAATTAATAACTGTAAGTGCAATTAATGTCGCGCATAAAGTTGCGCCACGCCCACAGCACAGCCAAATTGAATAACATGCAAAAATAATAATTTTCGGTATTTTTCAAATAAATGTCGAAAAAAAACAACAAAATATGAAAAATGTCCGCAAAACGTCACGCGAAATAAATTAAGTGGCAACGCCGACAACAACAGTTACAACAATTGTGACGCGTAATAAACACAAAGGCGGCCGCAAATCAAAAGCAGAGCCACAAATAATAATAATAATAATAAAAACGAGCGAGCAAAAGAAGAAGAAGAAAAGAAAGAATATAAACAGCATAATTAATTGAGCGCAAATTGGCGGCGTTGTGATTTTTGCTGGCAGCGCAAAGTGGGCAATGAAATCTTACAAGAGAGGCGGCAGCTGATGCAGATGAGAGACAAAGAGAGTGCGAGTGAGTGGTATATAACTGTACTAAGGATTTGATACGAAATAGGAGAGCAACAACAACAACGGCACCCAGCGAGCGATAGAAAGTGGGATAAAAGCAAATTTATCATTTCGATGCTGTTTGTTGTTGCTGTTGTTGTCAAAAAGCATTTTAAGCGCTTAAGCTGCGACACGCACAGACAGCCAACCCAGTGGGCGGCGTGGAATGGGGCGTGTCGCTCGTTGCCTACTAGAGAGATGAGCCTCCGCTCACCGGGGACAGCTTTAAACAAAAACAACAAATTTGTAGGGCATGTGTCGCAGCTCAATTGAGTTCATCGCGCGAAAGCTGTTCCGCTCTGTCAATTCGCAAGTAAATCGCCAATCGTGGCATTAAATGGTTTATTGGAAGGCTGATTAAAATTTAAAACAAAATAGAAAAATTAACAAATATCATAGAATATCGATTTATTTATGATTTTTATGAGCGTTTAAATTATTTCCCGTATGGCTTACTAATTTTATTTTATCAATATTTTATGTCTATCAATTAAAAAATTTATTATTATTTATTTATTTCTAATTTTTCCAAAGTTGGAGTGAGGTTCAGGCTAAATGGTAATTAAAAATAATGATTACATCCAATATGTTTTTTTATTAAAACATTTCGTATGACATTTCAGCTAAATTGAGTTGAAATTGATTTATGGAATGCATTTGCTTCGATTAGGCACTCAGATTCATTCATTTCATAGATAAACGAGCCGCAATGAGCCATTGCGAAATCTAATGCTAAAGTTTTGGCAAACTTTTTGCTTTGCTTAGCATTCGCCTGACTTTATCATAAATCTTTAAGCTTCCCACCTGAACTGCACGGGGGGTGTTAGCAGGGCGTCAATGGGGGCCCCGGTGACATGTCTACGCATAGCAAATCGAGGGCGCCCCAAAATGGCAGCTGTCGACTCGTGCCGAGCAGCCAATTAATTTTTGGGCCAGCCCCAAAACGGCACACGACCACAGAAGGCCACGTAATGAAGTTTCTGCTACGGTTTTTGTTGCTGCTGCGTTTAAAACACAATCATTGCGTAGGGGCTTAAGCTAGGCCGAGGCAGGAGGAGTGGTTTAGGAATGGGGTGGGACCCGAACCCTTTTTGACAATCACTGTGGCAATTTTTTTCCTGCTTGTGGTCCGACAACGCCCCACGCGAGCATCAGCTGTCTCACATCCGCACATCAATCAAGTGGCCAGAACGAAAGGGTGGAGGGGAGTGGGAGCCACTCCTCGTCCCGGCCTTTCACTCTCAGCTTAAGTCTTGTAGTTTCCAATTTTGCATTTGGTCGTTTTAGTTTCTTGTCTTTAAGAAGACGGCATTTTGCATATGTTACCGTTAGGCTGTGCTCATTGCTAATGCAAAGTCCTTTTTAGCTGTTAAGTGTTTTGTGTCCGCTTACAAATGTAGTTGTAAATCAAGCGAATGCTTGCTAGAAAGAGGGAGAAATAAGGAAAGCGGGACTGTTAGGATCAGCTACTCGTGTATGTATTAAATTTTTAATTTTCAATCCGGAATCCGCCGGTTGCATTTGCTGAGGTAAATAATCGAGGGGAGAGTTTGCAAAAGATTAAGGATTATTAAGATTGAGGCAAACATGTAGAAAATCTAAAAATTTGCTGAAAGCATTTTTTCTTTTCGAAAAGCCTTTAAAATTATTTTCAAAACTGTTTAAAAAAAATAAAATAGAACGCGGCAGACAACCCGTCCTTAAAAATGATGGTTAAAGATAGTATGAGCGAAGGTACGCTTCTATCGCTCAGCTTTAAACTTATTTTCCGAAAGCTCTACACAAAAAAATTAATACAAACGCATATTCACAATTTTAAAAATCCTCTGTAAATCGGGTATTACTTGCTAGTCTGGTAAATATGTCATATGGAATACTATTAAAAATGCCTAAGTCCGATCTGCAGTTAAACGTATACGGCATTTAGTATATAAATACTTTTTAATTGCTGTGCTCTCTCCTCTTTCACCCTCGTTCTTATTTGCCATTTTCAGCCTCAAGTTGGCAAAGTTTAGCAGCTAAGTGCAACAATTAATTTATTGGTAATTGCGAATCCGTTATAAATAAATAATAGGCAAACGCGTGCAAAGTGAAAAATGTTTTGAATATCCATTAGTTAAATAATATTTGAGTTGAGTCGATAACTTGTCTAAATTGTAAATAGCTGTGGGGCAAAGGCAGGCAAACAGAAGCAGCTAAAGATACTATATATATATATATATACAAGCCGAAGCAGATGTATTGCATAAAGTGGGTGGGGATGGGCCATGAGGGGAGGGTAACTCGCAGGTGAAACTGACAAACAGCCGGCAGACATTGCAGAGCGCAAGATAAACACAGCAAACGAAAGACAAGGCAAGGTAGTTAAGCAACTGGCAAACAGGGCGCGACACAGGGGGTGCTGAAGGCTAAGAAGGGTTGTGGAGGTTGACAGGACATCAGGGCAGCTAGGCTGCTCAAGCCCAAGTACGAGACCAAGACCAAGACCGAGACACTGTGTTTGGCTTACCTTGGCAGTCAATGTCAGAGCAATTGAGGCATGCCATGGGCATACACCCACACACACTCACGTACATCTAACTATATGTACATACATATGTCTACATATGCTGTAGACAGTCGTCACACTGGTCTTTTACTTTGTGGCAGAGCCAACAGCAGCAGCGGCTTCATGCATGCCAAATGGCCCGGACACACATGGGTCTGACTTAAATTGACTGACTGAGTGACTGACTGAGTGACTGACTGCGTGACAGATTGAGTGCCTGACTGACGGACAGTGTGAGCGGCCCCAGATTGTGAGGCACATTTTGTATGCCGCAATAGAAGGAACAAAGAAATCAATGTTCTTATGTTATTTCCTCTTCTATTCTACTGCTTAAGTTTTAAACTCGTTTTCAAAGTGAAAAGAGTATATTGGGTTTGAGCAAATTCCGTCTGACTTTTGCGGCAATCGAAGTTAGCATCAGATACAATTTTAAGATAGCAATTCGATAAAATCTACATATTTGGGGACGGGTAAATATCTCCCACAGTTTTAAAGCAGCTGCTTTCGAATGATCTCTGAATATTAAGCCGAAAATAGATATTTTTCCAAAATAACAATAATGATTAAGTTTGTTTTCGTTGGCTGTAAGCTATTACTGTGCTATGAACGAGTATTGCGTAGTCGGTTGCAGTCGACTGCAACGTTTTTATTTGTTAAATTTATTTATTTACAAAAACATAAATGAAATTAAATTAAACATTAAAAAGTCAGCAATGTTTTCACAGAACACTATTATAATTATTTACATATAACATAATAAATATTAATTAATTTAAATAACATTTGCCCCATTTTTAATTTAAAAACTGTTGTAATTGTTAGGGTATTATAGCCTCCAAGTCAAAGGCGGAAGATTTCAATGCACTTTTATAGATTGTGTGTTATGGTATAAAAGTGTGTGTGGGCGTGTGTGCGTTTGCATTGTGGCTCTGTTTCAAGGTCCTTGTAATTATTTAAATATCGATTGTTTTGCATGTGGCTTATGGGCGTTGCCATTACTGGCCCGCCCCCATAGAGAAACTGAGCTGGGCTTCAGTTCATATTTAATTTTTACCTGTAATTTCCGCAGTTCGAGTCGTCGTCGTCGTTTACTTCCTATTTTAGCCATGTAATGCTAATGGATTAAACGCTGCATTTTAAATAGCTCGCACCGCTCGTTGTCAATTTAATATTTAATTTTGGCCGTGCCCGGGCCAGACCATTGTCGTGCCCGGCTGCCTGAAATAGCCGCAAGTTCATTTGCCACTAAGTAAGTGGCACGTAATTTATGTGCCGCGCTGACATTGCAAAGAGTGCGAAAGAATGCCCCAAGCCAGCCGAGTTCGCGTCCAATGCCCACGCAGAGCTACTGCAGGCCGCAGCGGTAGAGTGGAGCGCGTGACATGTTTTGCTTTCGTGACACGAACTCATATTTCGACAAACACAAACACTTTCAGAAATATGAGTTAAAAAGATCGTTTAATTAAAGCGTTAAAAGCTTTGGTAATAGTTAAATTGAATATTTACAAATATTTTTGTTCACCTAAACGGATACCTCAAAGTTTTAAAGGGTATCGATTAAAATTATGAGCGTGTTTCTCATTCGTGCTGTGTTAAAGAAATACAACTCACGTCCATCTCTAGCTCTGAGCTCAGCTTTTTGCGCTCGACAATGCGCGCTGAAAAGTATGCTACACTTTTTCTGGAGTCGCATTTGTCAACAAGGTGATGGGTGGTGTGGGGGGTCTTATGAGAAAGAGGGAAGGGCTGTTGCATTTGACGGCTGCTTTGTTCGTATATTTATTGAATTGTCAAGTTGTGTTTGTACGTTTTCTCCGCTGCTTTTAAGCTAAGAACGCCGAAAAAAGTGCACAAAAGGCCACAGGCATAAGTCAATTAGGCTAAGTACATAATTTGATTTCGATCAATTGGCTAAGAAAGCACACTTAAAGGCATGACTAAAATAAATATACATAATATACATATATTAAAAAGTTGCTCTGTTATTTAAATTCGCTAAAAATGCAGCTGTTATCTGTTAGTATAAACGGAACAAAATTTGTTATAGAGTTATGGTACTTTATTCAAGTCTTGTTTCTAGGAATTGTAGAATTAAGAATTTTTAATCGTCTCTGGATTTACTGGACTTAAGTACAAAGTTCTTAGTATTTTTCGCTTAGTGCACTTGTAAGAAAAACTCTTCAGATTTCATTTGCAAATAAAAATATATATATATAAAACAGTAAAAATATGCTAAACAGCAGATAGATGGTGCTGCAGTTGTAAAGCATGAAGTACACGCCATGCGGGCCAAACAAATTGTCGCCTAGGAAATGTCAGCAGGCATCTTCAGAGCCTTCAGCCTTGGCACTGGCAACACTTAAGTGACAGGATATTAAATGATAACAGGCAACAGAATAACGAAGCCAGCAACAACAACAGCAGTGCTAAACAAAATGTCTAGAAAGCTCAATGCCTGCCAGGCCAAGCAAAACAGAAGCAAACAAGATTACAACGACGCCACCTGGCGAGGATACAGCAAAGCTTGGGCGATAGCTGCGAGGGTCTGGCTGCCAATGTCAGCTTTGACAATTTAACGCTACTAATTGAGAGTCATGGCGGCGATAATTCCAATTTGTGCACGTCTTCTGCGGGCATTCCTCAAAGCGATTGTTAAATATTTATAAGCAGTCGCTAAAAATACCCAACCTATATCTATCTATACCCTCTCATTGTCGCTGTCTGCAAAGAACGTGACTGGCATCGTATTTGGCCTGATATATTATTATTTTTGTCAGCGTGTTCTGCTGTCTATAATTATTTATGGCAGGCCAATTCGCGACTCACGTGCTGCGCACAGAATCCACCAGCTGAGCCATCGGTATTACGCATACGTCGTGTGTTCGCGCCAGGCACGTGCAGCTGAGTGTCTGATGTATGTGTGTGTGCGTGGGTGTGTGTGTGTCTGTGGTAAGGTCGAGTTGCTTGTTGACAGTTGTCGGGCTTGTCACGCAAATGTGTTGCCTGGCTTACTTTTTGTACCCTGTAAGCATTGAAAAGGGGTTTAATCTTTTTGTGCTAGTGCATGTAAAAAACAGAAGACATCTCCGATACGATACTTCGATACTCCGATACTTTATCAAATTTAGTTATTTAAATTTTTCCGATTATTGTTTAATCAATAAATATCAATTAATAAATATCGATGATTTCCGATCAATCAAAATCGATAAATATCGATTTATGAATATTATATATTATTAACGCTCAACAATGATTATTATTATTATTCACACACCTTTGAATGCTATATTTAAGCTCTACATATTTTGCGTGGGTGTAGGACATCTCCCAGTCGGACACTCCCGCCTAGAGTACTCTTACAGTTTTCTGCTTTAGTTGTTTGTCGCCTATGCGACCCACAAAACGGGGCAAGACCAAACCGGACAGAACGCAAATACAATATGACGTTTCATTTGAATTTGTCCGGCGTGGGCGTTGCTCAAAGTGAAATATGACTTGACAATGCCGCAATGTTACCAGTTGTTGTTAAAGCTGTTGTTGCCGCTGCTATGCTAACTAGCTGAAGCCTTACATAGTCCTTTTTTTGGGCGCAATGTCGTTAATCAACTCAAAGAGTGAAACTGGACTCGGTGTCGTTGTAGCGTCCTGTCAGTGTCAAAGTCTGATAAATGAAGTTCGCATTGCGGTATCTAAGCTTAAGCTTACGGCACTTAGGAAGTGTTCCGCCTAGATATTCTGGAATTGATCCACTGCCATTGCGGGATTTTAGCTGAAGCTTTGATTATGATATATATTTATTTGCTTATAAGAGGTTTTACGAGGGATTTTTATAATTTATATCTTCGCAGTTACTATTTTTTACATCAGAGCAAATTTAGCTTTAACTCTGCAAAATCTAAGCAGCTTTGATAATAATATTTTCTCATGAGGCTTTTACGAGGAACTTTTATAATTTGAAAGCTTATTTAGTTAAACATTAAGCGGCGTTTAGCATGAATATCTTATTTTTATTTGCTTTTAAGGTTTTTACGAGGTATTTAAATAATTTATAACTGCAACTATTTTTTTTGCGCTACAGCTCTCGTTTCGTGATCTATTTAAAAGCGGGAGGTTTCCTTTAAATTTAGCTTTAATTTAGAAAATAGCTTAACTGCTTAATAAAATCAGTCTGCAATTGTTTATGTTTGGTGTAACAAATAAAACTTTTATGTTTACCAACACTTGCAGCGTATTTGATTACAATTGAGCTGCTGTTGTTTGCTATAGGGCTGCCAGTTATTTTTAATCGCTGCAGATCATGTTGTAATAATATAAAGCTGCAGTAAATATAATTAAAAGCATACTGCATTTATTTAAGCTTTGATAACAGTAATTGCTAATCAAGTCTGTGCAATCATTTAGCAATCAGAAAATGAAACAACTTATGCTGCTGCTCGCTTAATTAACTTGCTCAACTTTGTATACGGAACTTATTTGCCATTGCAAGCTGTGTGCATAATTATACGTATATTTGCAATTGCCAGGCCCTCAAGCATCCAATCAAATCACTGAGCAGGAAGACAAGTATTTGTCTAATATACATAAATAATTATACACATATACACATGTATTTGTATGAATACACTTGTGCATGCATTTTTCTTCGCTATCTGCTCCAGTTTGTCATATGAGAATTCTCGGCACTTCAATTATTGCATGAACAACTGCAATTTTCATTTAATTAAATGGACACAGCCCGTGTCCAGGGCTGAAGGCGCACCCTATGCAACCCTGCGTGCACCTCGGCCCGCCTTGTTGTTTGTTTGCTTTGCACATTTTTTGACTTTCATTAAAATGGTAACACAAGCATTTGGGTAAACAACAACAGAATGGACAAGGTGGTTACAGATGTAGATACACACAGGCGAGAGCACATGCATATCATGCTACATGAAATTGTGAGGTTATGTGTGCCCAATTGTGAGGTTATGTGTCTGTGTGTGTGTGGCATGTTTTGAGAGTTAAATTAAATTCTCGTTTTGATTTGCTTGCTTAACCGACAGCACGTCCGCATTGCGGGCTTCAATTCAGTTTTCCACTCTCAAAATTTTGCTGTACAAACAGTCGCGCAAAAGTAAACATGGAAATTGACACGTGCCAAATATAAGTATGTTAGCCACAAATATTAGACAGATTTTCGGTGTGAATTGCGCACATGTGTGTGCACTGTCAAAAATTTGCCTACGAACGGGGCTGGAAGCAAACTCTGCCAATTGGTTTCAACGCGAATCGGATTCAATTTATTTAATAAACTCAGTTGATCAGAAACTCAAAGGAACTTGAACCTTAATTTAATTTTAGTTTAACGATTTCAAAAATGAATTTTACCTGTTTTGAGACAAGTAGCATTACTCCGTTAAAAGATTAAAGGTATTTCACTTAATTAAATATGAAACAAATTTAATTTTTAAGTGCACAGAACTTTGTCGCAACAAGTTTTGTGGTTTACAATTAGTCGCCCAATTTAAAGCTACTTCTGAAATGTCAATTTTATTGGTAGAAGCAGCGTGTATAAGCCAAGTGTTTTGGTTTCCATAACCAATTACCGTATTTTTAGAATGCCTTGGCTAAAAACTCGTCAGAACAAATTTATTTGAATTATGCATAATTCCTAATATACATATATACACACACAGACAAACATATACATTTATATATGTTTATGCGCAGGCAGACAAAGTTTCCGCGGCTTGGGCTTAATGTGCTCGATAAATTTAAACGGTCTATTTTTAAATGCCTCCAGGACAGAGTCATATACAATATTAGGCCGTAACTTTCTTCTAAGCAACCGTTGTCGGCAGCTGCAGCCGAAAAAGGCCTGTCATCTAATGCAATAATGCCCTCATTCCTCTCTCTCCCCTGCCCCCTCTCCTTGGGCAAATTATGCGAAAAGTTTTGGTGGGCACGAAAGTATTTAAAAGCCCGTACTTCACTTCCAGCCAACATTTGGCCAACTGCAAAGCAGTTTGTGGTATTTGAAGACTGCACCCAAATATTAAAATATTCTGTTGTGGTTGCCGCAGTTTGCATGCAGCAGACAGCAGGCAGCGTTGCAGAAAATGGCAGTACACACGACAGGCCCAAATAAGAAGTACGCAGGAAAAATACTTCTCTTGCACTCAGAGAAAAAAGTGGTATTGAAACAAGCAGATACCGATGAAGATTATTTATGCTTTTAAGACTCGCAAATGTCTCCCTTTATTTGTTACACAGTTCCTGCCGTGATTATAAAACCCTTGCGCAAGGGCGTAGGTTTGAATAACATTAGATTCAGCCTTAAATTGTGCTTAGTAAATGGAATAGTTTACAAAGCGGTTCTATAATTTTCCAATGATAAACTAAAGAATGCTGAATGGCATATTTTTTGAATGGGAGCACACAGAGCCCAAAAGCAGAAGCATAAAGATGAATTATGGCCGGGCGGCAGGAGTATACAGGATATGAGTTTTGTCATCTATTGCTCATATATTTCGGCTAGTCGCCATTCTCGTTGTCGATGTCTGGTAATTTTATTTTATTATGCAAAAAAAAAGAACAACAGAGAAAAGGAAAACTCGTTTGGGCTCTTCTCGTTTCGAAAGTATCCTGTTTTGGGACAAACGAACGAGCGTTCGAGCCTTTTATGTTCATAAAGAAAAGTTTGTAATATTTTTTGCATGTCTTGTTATGTCGCTGGCATTGTTGTTATTGTTGTTGGTATCCTTATTGTTATCTCTACAAATTGTAATAAGCAGAAATAAACGGAATGAACTGCCTTTAGACAGTTCAAAATATTGATGGCCTGCTTGCTAAGCATATTATATGAACGGCCTTTTAACTGCTCGCAGCGCAAACCTTTTTGGGCTCGCAACTCGTTTAGTGACACTAAGAATATCTTGTTTCAAATTCATCACTTAAGTATCTCACAGTTTTTCAGGCTAAGTCCACTCCATTTCTTGTTTACATTTGAGCAAATAAAGCTAGCTTCATTCAAAAAAGACAGTTTCAAATATTTACATTTTATTTTAAAAACTATTTAGAGGATAAATGCACGCTATTTTACTATGAAGGTTGTTTTATATACATAAAATATATCTAACAAATTATTTACTTTGTCAATATAGAATGCCCGCAATCAGCCATTTTAAAATTGTTGCAATCTGGCAACACTGCTTATCTACTTGCCAAGTTCGTCGCCTGTGACTCCAATCATTGCGTGCGCCTAAAAGATGCAACAGTAAATTTTCTGTAATTTGCACCGTGGGGGTTAAACTTTTCGCAAAGTTGCCAAAAGAGAAAAACAAGTGCCGGAAGTTCTCCGTAATGCTGAATGCTCATCAATAAGTTGCAAGCAGCTTATAGCCAGACGGGGGGAGGGGGGCAATGCCCGGGCTATTTAAACAAAGTTGCAATAACTTTGCAATTGCACAAACTTAAACGGCAAGCGAAAGGTATTGCAAATGCTTTGTAATCCATTTGAAAACTTTGCCAACAACTCACGCACACACACACACACATTTCCACATACACTCCAAAAAGAAAAGCCATAAGAAAAAGCTCTTGTAATAGACAAACAAAGAGCGGAATGAAACGTTAAAAGCGCGTGTAATGAAGCAGCGGAACCAAAGCAATTTGTGTAAGCAACCGACTTGAATAGACTTGTTAGGGTATAGCCCAGTGCTTAAGTTAATGACACTGCCTTAAATATTATGCTGCCCGGGGGAGAGGTGCTGCCGCTGTAATCCAAATCGAAACATTCGCCAGGAGTCATGCAGCACATGTAAGAGGATTCTCGGTGGCTGCCAGATCAAAATTTGAGTGCAAAATGCGCGAGAGAGAAAGCGAGGGGAGTGGAGCGAGGGAGGGGCAGGCCGACCCGGCTAGGTGTTCGAATTAAGCGAAGCGTTAACAATGCAAAAAAAATAAAGCAATGAAAAAAGCGCTGTGTAAATATTAAAAGGTACATTGAAATAAAGTGCGGCCAAGGGGATGGTGGATGGCGGGGTAGTAGGGGCAAAAGGACGGAAAGGACATTTACGACGGACTAGCAGAGACATCAAGAGAGCCGCAACAATTACAACAACGTTAATGAAATCCAAGCTAATATATATTTATATTTGAAGCACACAGCGAAGCTAAAATGCACTATTTTTCTGAAATATATGACATAAAATTTAAAAATATTCTGAGCTACTACGTTCAAACGTGCTGCATCAATTTATTTTTAACTTTAAACTGAACCTTTAAACAATAAAAAATTTAAATTTTAGGTGTACACTTTTTACGCGTAAGTAACTTTATAGAACAGTTAGAGCAATAGGTAAGAGTCGTTTTCTTCTCCCAACTTCTCTCTTAAGATGCTTAAACTAGCCTGGTCTTTAATATTCCGCTGAAGTACGTTATATTATCTTTTTAGCCGTTTCACTTCTTCGCTTAGATCTTAAGCCAGAGCAAAGATGCCAACAGCAATGCGAAAGTTTAATATTAAAGAGTATTAATATGTATAGAGAATGAGAGGTTGAGGGAGATGGGGAGCGAGAGTTCCCTAGTGTTTTATGCACTGTGCTGATGTGAGTTTTTATTATTCTTTATGTGGTTGTGTCAGTCTGGCTGTGTCTGTGTGGTTGTCGGTGTGTTTGTGCGGCGCTTAAGTTTGCTGAAGTGTGAAAATAAAGCAAAAACCGAAAAGAGAGGCGCACAGCAAGCAGCAGACTGTGCGGGAGCGACCGGGACAGCGAGATAGATGGAGGTTATGGCCTGCTGAGCCTAGGCAGCTCGTTTGCGACTTGACCGCCCTTTCGCACGGCTGCTGTGTTTTTTAAATATTCTATGGGATATCCATTAAAATATAAATGAATTTCTACAAAATGTAAAAAAGCTGAGGAAAACCTGTTGGCAATTTAATTGAATTCTTTGTTGTGTCTCTTTGTTTGTTGTTCGTCTGCGGATGTTCTGGAATTCGCGAAAACACACAGTTTAGAGAAAAACGGCAGGAAGAGCTAAGAAATTAAACACACGCGTGGGTTGGGTACGCAGCATTTTACTCTGAGTTCAAGAAAGGCCAAGACTCAACTATAAACTGACAAACACACAATCGCACACACTTTGAGTTGTGCTAAATTCGAGCATTGGGGAAGCTATTAACATGCATATGATAGACACTTCCGCACAAGTGGCAGGACGCGCACGAGGACATGAACTCAAAGCCAAAGCGGAACATGCGGTGACTACGTGCATCAACCGGGACACAAACAACACCCACACACACACATACACACGTGCGAACACACGTGTTGGTTATTCTTTCTAGTTGCTTAGACAAATATGCCGGAGAATGCGGCAATTGAGATACTTTTGTGTGTGGCTCGTATACCCTGTACTTTTAGCCCAAAGAAAAATCTATTTTTGGTAAAATATATTTGAAGACTATATTTATTGATATAAGCACTCTTCGATCTGACTAAGAGGCGAATCAATGAAACCGTAGAACTCAAAGTTTGGCTATTAGAAAATTCCACGAGCAAGGGTAAAAAATGAGTATGTAATTTATAAAAATAAAAAATATGTAAAATAAAATAATATCAGTGGTTCCTTAGCCACTTCAATGAGCTCCGGTTTTCGTTTAAACCTTTAATAATTAACATTCAATTAAGAGCTCGAATATTTTCAAAGTAAACGCCAAACGACCCGTTGCTACACCAAAACATTAGTGAGTCAAGAACTTGGTCAAACTGTTGTTAGTTTCAGCCTGTGCTAGTTCCTGGGCTATTGTATTGTAGCTGTGGCCTTTAACTTGCTTTATCCTTTTGACGGGTTCATCATGGTCGTCGTCATCATCATTATCATCATCCGCAGCAAATGGACGGCAAATCAAATAAATAACTGTAGGGTGAAATGTGCCTGCCATGCATAAAGTAAACTATTTAATGGACTTTTGCCTGGCAATGGCTGCCATCAGCTCAATGGTGTTGATGTAGGGAGGGATGGGGGCCAAGCGGAAATCGAAAGCTATTAGAAACGAGGCTGCCTGCAGGGAAATGCGGCCGGTCGCCGAATAGTTTTGGCCTCGCTTCTCGACTGAATCTTTCGCTCCTCCTGTTTCTACTCCTCTCTCTGTCCCTTCCTTTCCCGCTTCGACTTGTGACATTCGCTGCTTCACTTTGAACTCATTTGCTTTTCTTTCTATTTTCTATTTTGCCATTTTCATGGGAAAAAAATGAAATTTTACGCAATTTGACTTTGTGGGTGGGGTATTCACGAAGCTTTCGTCTCTAGAGAAGAAACAAGATGAAACAAACAGGATTCTTTCAAATATATTTTTGAACTATTTTTGAACTTCTTTTTAAATGAGTGATTTTAAAATAATTTTTAATTTCAATATCAACAAACTTTTGTTTGATTTTTATTCCATTTTGCTAGAGTTTCAGTGTGAGATGTTTATTTCCGTGTCACGACAGAAAATTCCTCCGTCCTTTTATTTCTATGCTTTTGCATTTGACTTTCGATTTCGTTTCAAGTTCTCAACATTCGCTGAGCTCGGCATCTACATATACGTATATACAGGTGTGCACACACACATACTTACACACACACTCACACAGCGGGGCAGAGACTGGTAATAATGCAAATGACTTTGGCTTCCGTATGGGGCCAGGACACGGCCTTTTGCATTGTTGTTGGCCTTTGCCTATTCTTGTTGTTGTTTTGTCGCTGACACTTTTATTTTATTTTTTACATTCACTTTTACTAGCGTTGCCAGACATAGAGAGGAATTTCGTTAACCGTTTGATGTGAGTCAATGATATCCGATCCACTTGGCCCTGACAGGCGGCTCAAGGAAAGAAAGGGATGTTCGGCATGCCGAAGCTTAAATACCCTAGCAGCAAACATGAAGATGTGCTCTTCATATCGATAGTTAACTGTGTTTTGCTATAGTAGATTGTATTGTACAGCTGTTCGAATTTTATCATGTTATGCAGATATATAATACAAAAATTAAATTTTATATAATATAATGGTTCAAGATGACTTTAAAATACGTACTGTATTCAGCAAAAATACGAATAAGTGCCATATCTTATAAATATAGTTTTAAAACTGTACGATTCGTTATAGATTAGCCTGTTGATATTGATCAAGAATATATATACTTTTTAGGCTCACCAAAATATCCTTCAATGCGTTACAAAACTAAAATACCCTCTGGTAAGGTATAAAGACTTTAATGCCAACAGAGCTGTAAGCAACCCAAGCGAGTCCAGATAAATGCTTGTCAAAGCGCAATAGTCACATACTATTACGAGTGTATTTCAATAAATTTGCATTTAAATACAGTGTTTATATCTGATTTGCCTTATGCAAATGAGTCTAAGAGATCCTTTACATGCTATAAATACAGAGGCTGAGGCAAAACTTATCGCTTTGCAACACTCTTAGCCCAGGCCAGTGCTGCCACCTTGCGACAATGTCACAACCTGCCAAATGTGCCCAGATTCTGTTGATTTTATATTAAATTATCATTACGCCGCGTAATTGAGCATAATTGTGCGCACGTCCTGCAATCCTCGGGTCCATCCACAAATTTGACCACGCGCTGGCCTCAACATTTTCATTATGGTTTTCCATTAGCATATGGCGGCCTTTGGAGATTTGCCGCATGGCGACTTATGCCGCTGCTCTTAACGCAAATATTCGTCCACAAATCCAACACACACACTCACATACCCACACACTCTGAAAATAACAGCAACAACAACTAACAGTAGCAACAGCTGCGACAACATTCGGGTTCAGATTCCGGCCTGATGGCAATTTTGTTGCACAGATCCCCGCATTACGAGTATCAAATAAGTAAAAGTTCTCTAGGGGAGAGTGCCCGATTAATTGATACCCTGTAACATACACTTGTACTCAATCAAATCGATAAATATGAACAAACGCAGAGACTTATGAATTGAGGAAGACGTCTATGGGTCCTTTAATTCTTTCCGAAATTCAGATGTGCTTAGATATTCTATGGGTGCTGAAATGCCTGCGTCTGCCTGTTATATACATTTTCTCATGACTAATATAACCCACTTTACACATTTTCAATGGACACGGAGTATATATAAAAAAAAGAGGAAGAGGAAACAACAAACAAACCAAAATACATCTCGTGAGGGTCAGAGATACAAGCGCATAAACACGAATACATATAGTCGAATACGTATATGAGTGTGATATGTATATATGTATGTGTGAGTGTGGCTGTGGGTAAGCATATGCATATGCATGCAAATCTGTCAACGGGGCGCGTGAATGAAAATGATATTTACATGAAGATGCGCCAAAAGTCACAACAACAAGAAACATAACATATACATATATGTGTAACTGTATAAAAAGGTATACTACATATATAGAAAGAACCCAGTGGGGTTTTTATTTATGCCGACTAGGGAAATGGAGGTGGCTGTGATGCCATTTCATAAATATGCTGACAGCGGAGGTGACAACATGTCAACAAGCGCCGCGGGTACTTTACACACACACACACACACACACACACAGAGCGGGAGGGGGAGAGAGAGTGGGAGAGAGATAAACAGCAGGCAGGCCAATTATGTGCGACGAGTTTAAAGCGTGCGCCCAAAAGCAGGCAACACTTTAAATGATTGATTATTAGCCATGTGCGTAAAATTGTATTCCTGCGTGTGGAAGCTGTGTTTGCCTGCCCCGCAACGCACACACCCCCTGCCCCACTCCTCCTTAGACTGCACAAGGAAAAAAATTATAAATTCTGGTAAAGAAATATAAAAAGGAAACAATACTAGATTTCATTAAATAATGTAAATTGAATAAGCATACAAGTTGATTAGAATTCGTTTCGAGGTCTTTCTTAGAATGTAATTACATTTTAATAATCTGTACCCATCTAAAATGAGTGTAAACGTATGCAATTTTTGCTCAGTGTACCATTTGGCAGCTTACAAACGCTTTGTCTGCCAACTGTCTGTTTAGCCTCTACGCGCGATTTGAACCTGGACCCCCTAAGTAGCTGTCATATGCCAAAGAAATGTATTTTCCTTTTTCTCCTTTTCTTCCTTTTCAGCTGTTATTTGTGATTTGTTATTGGAAATTGTTATTGTTACCAAACGGCCCCGGCGAATGTGCGTGACAGCACCAGCAACAATAACAACAACAATGGCAAATAAAGAGCGAAAATTCGACTTATTCGGCTTATTTTATAATCGCTGCGAATTTTAAAAATGTTACAATGAAATTTTATTTCTATATTCATATTTTCTTGTTTACTTTACTTTGCATTTTGATATTTTTCGCGTGTACATTTATTTGTCAGCTTCTTTTATTGACACAAATCATTGAGATGTCGAGTTCTACAAGTTGATGTTGTTGTTGTTGCTATTGTCGTTGTCGAGTTTTATGTATTTGCTTTCAGCTATTTGATATTTTGCCCCTCTGATTGGTTTACGATTTACGATTTGTGCGTATAATTTTATGCCCATTGAAGCGCGACGCTGGCAGACAGATTTCAATCAGAAATCAGCGAGAAGGCTTGCCAAAAATAAAGAAATAAATAAATAAGTAAGGTAAACAGAATTATAAACAGAAGACAAGCACCGTCAACGCTCGATGTGAGAGCTCCTCATGTTAGATAAAATGGCTTTTGTAAACATAGATTTTTCTTTTTTAAAGAAGAATACAGTTTATCTTGGCATAGAAAGAAAAGTATTTCAAATAAACAAAGCATATTTCGCGCAAAAAAAAAACAATTAATAAATAACACGTACAGTAAATATAACTTTTCCTAATTTAAACAGATCTTCGCCAATTGCTTTCACTTATCGAGCGTCCACTGTAGTAAAACAAATTCACTTAAGCCAATTAGTGCAAACCCTTTTAGCCAATGGCAAACAATTGGCCAAAACGTATTTGATTGTTGTTGAGAGGCCGAAGGAGAACAAAAATCGAAACTCAAACTAAAATTAAAATCGATGCTGGGCAACAACAACAGCAGTAACAGCCACAGCGCCTTCTGGCCCATTCATAAATCATTGTTTGGCATATATCCACAGCAGCAGCGGGTTCTGGTGTTGCGCGTTTTGGTCGCTTGGAGCGCTGCACGCGAATTGTTTGCCAACGCAGAAAAGTGTTCAAATATTTGTTGTTGCTGTTGTTGGTTTGTCATACAAGAGCTTATGTTGTCATAAGCAGCGATCCGCCGCTTTGAAAGCCAGAAAACGAAATGAATGAAGGAGCACAGAGAAAAGTACTTTAAGCTAGAGTTACCCGACTAGCAAATACCCTTCGCAGATATTCTTTGTTTACTTTCTTTATGAACTTTTTACCACTTAAATATGACATTTAAATGTGTCAAATTTATAGTGTCGAAAATGTGCAAAGAACATTTTACAATCGATATTTATGAATGATTATGATTTCCTGAAAACAGATAATTGAAATTTTTTATTTTAAATTTATTTATGATTGTTATTGCTGATCAAGAATATATATGGATTCGAAAATGGCTTCTACCACCTGTTTCCTGTTTAGCACAACCATGATATCCTCATTACTTAAACTGTTTTCAGTTATTCCTGTAACAACAAAAAAACTAAAACAGCTCAAAATTCATCAAATTCATCATAGTTCCGGCATGACTTGAGTTTGTCCGCTGTGGGCTATTTCTGAGAGTTGTAAGTTGATTTGACAAATATGAAAGTCATTATTGGGACTGGCCGCCCCCATTTGACCCACTAAAACTTGCAGCAAATTAAATAAGTTTCGACGCATTTACAAAGTCATTTCGGTTGCCAAGTTTTTGGGCGCGCAGCTTTTAGCTCCTATTTGTGTTTGAGTTTAGTTTTTATGACTGGGCTGCTCCAGCCCAATTCTACTACTGCCTTCTCCCCGTCCCGACCCACGGAGTATGCAAAACAAAACAAAAAAACACACAAAAGAAATCAGCTAAAAATTTATTTGGCTCTGTTAAAGGAAGACGATGAAGAAGAAGCAGGAGCTGGGAACTTTGCGCTTTTGTTTGAAATTTGTTTCGCATTTGTAAGTTGAAATGTTTTTTGTGAATGAACAAAATAAAATACAACAGAGTACAACACAACTGAACTGAACTGTGCGCGGAAAGAGAGAAGCATGAGAGAAGCATGGGCTGCCGAAGATGAAATACCCTTTTTGTCGCTTATCAGATTACCGATGTGTTTATCTACTTCGACTAATAATGCCATTTTTTTTTACAAAAATTTTAATTGGTGTGGTTTGTTCCTATGTGAGCTAAGTGATACACAAATTCAATATTGATTATAGTATTTATTTCTTTTATCTTAGTTGCAAAGAACAATAAATATTTTTGTACAAAAAATCTAATTTGGAGTGAAAGTTCTTAAATATGATAGGATATAAATGTTTGTTCATGTTTTAGAAGCATGTTTAAGCCCTTAATTGCCACAAAAGTTGTTTATACTAAAACACAATTTGGAGCGATTGCTCCTATGTGAGCTATATGATATAATAATCCGACAGCAACAAAGTTTCATCAAGGTAACTTTTAAATTTAGGAGCCAGTCAACCTCTGGCCCTGGTTATGTATATAAAATTTACCTACTTCAATGCATACTTCGTGGCAAAATCAAAGTATCTTCTGCTAGGGCATAAACAAGAGATCGAAACACAAATAAAAGCGTAGCATAGCCCCCAAGTCGCTGGCAGACCTCAGACCTCAGGCATGCAGTTTGGCCCTTTTGTGTTTTTTTGGGCCCCTAAATGGACCCCACACAGACCAGCCCCGCCCAGCAGCAGCAGCAGCAACAGGAATCGAAGGAAACGAAACTTTGGTAGCATGCGTATCCGTTATAAGTCCGTTACCTTTCAGCTGCGCACAGCCCGCTCTTGCCCCCTGCCCCCAGTCTATACCTAATTCGGGCTGCTTCCCTTCTCTACTTTTCGCTTTAACAAATTTATTTCTAATGCTTTTGCCTTTGGCTCGCGGGTTACGCTTTGGCTTAAAGGGCGTCCCAAATCGATTTAATTGACACTTTAGGCCCAACATAAATCGTTCAGGGGGCCGACGCAATGACCGTATCATTTGTATTTGCAACACCTACCAACACCATTGAGTCCTGACAACCTAGAAAGTCGCCGTGCCAAACTGGGCAGCAATTTGATCGCCTTTATGGCGGCGCTTGACAAATGGCAAATGCTGATGGCCAAAGGAACACGAATTATGAATGCCGACAGCCAGCAACAGTTGATTGGCAGGCAGTTAGTCATGTTCCAAGCGTCATTTGGATACCAGGTACACATAGGAGGGGGATATTTATTTGTGCTGGCGACATTTATGTGAAAGGTAAGTGAAGGGAATTGTATGAAGAATAAAGGAAAGCTAGCCTTCAACTTACGTTGAGGAAATAGACTAAATTATCGCTAGAACTCAAGGTTCGGAATTCAAATAACACTTTTTCTTTACCATGAATTAAACTAGTTCCTGTACAAAACAGTCTTCCCTCAACTTATTGGTGAAGAAAAGCAAGACACAAGTCTGCGAGCATACTCCAATCCGACACGGTTCAAACCCGTGACTCTAAAATTAATTGTAAACATTTTTTTTTAAATCAACAGCCATGCCCAAAATAAAGAATGAAGAATAAAGGATAGCTTAGCTCAAATAAACCTTCACTTTGACAGCCATGGGTATCTGTTACCTTTGGCTGCCTAAAGCCTGGTTTGTTGCCATAGTAAATCACCTGTCTGCATACCCTAAAATGTACTCACATTTCTTATCTCGTGTCATATATTTCAAATCGTGCAAGTCCCAGCGAAATCCTTTATCAGCAGCAATACAATATTCATGCCCAGTCAAATTCCAGCCACAAATCCAGCTCACAAATCTTACAAGAGTCACATACAAAGGGGATAACTCAGTGCAATATATATATACACATACACACACACCACACCACCATATATTATAGGCGTCTATCCTTGGCTTCTGGAGCACCTCGCTGAGTTATGACGTCCAACAGCTGCGCAAAACGACTGTCCAGGAGGGGGGCAGGCCAAGGGACGCGGCGCAGCCATCTGAAGAAGCTGCCACAAATATGTTGCATAAGCCACCCTAGGGAGGGGCAGCAGCAGCAGCAGCCGGTCATAAGGTCGGAGGTGGCACAAAATAGAAGAGAAAGGAAAACAAAGCAAACTAAAGTGCTCTAGTCAATGGCTAGCACTAGGCCGACTAGCAGATACCTCATTTTTAATAACTTTGTTATCAGTATATACAATCCAAAACATATTTAAATCAAATATCAAAAGTGGATTAAGGTTTTCATAAAGTGAAATATTTATCATTTCTGTATACTGTACATGAACCTACCTATAAGAAACCGCGATATCGATATTTATCGATATTCCTTCCGAGTAGCTATCTGTCTAGCTTTTATAGTCATATTGATAATCAATTTTAAGGAAATATTGTGAGATCGATATCTTGTATAAATGACTCTACCTAACGTTGCTCTAGTATATATATATATGCTTTATATAATCGTAAATGCACTCCTTCAGCTTTTTACATACAGTTCCACAAAATCATAATGCCCTTTTCGGCCATTTCCGATTTGTGCAGGGCACAAAAGGGAAAAGAAATCAAATCAAATGGCCAAGCGACAGTTGGCCGCCTATTTTGGTCGCTAGTTGGAAAATATTGCAGTCGCTTGGACCAGCTACCCAATCCCTACCCCCACCCCAGCCAGCCCCCTTTTGTTATTGTTATTTATAAGCGTATCTGCCCAATAAAAGTCAAAGCGAAACTTGTTTTTTCTGCTCTCTCACACCATCGCTTCCTTCCGCTCTCTTTGCAGGCCATTTTCCGCTGAGCTCGGAGCACTGTCTGACCTGGATCTGCCTGGACGTGCTCTTCTGCACGGCGAGCATCATGCACCTGTGCACCATCTCCGTGGATCGCTATCTGTCGCTGCGCTATCCGATGCGCTTTGGCCGCAACAAGACCCGACGTCGCGTCACCCTCAAGATTGTCTTTGTCTGGCTGCTGAGCATTGCGATGAGCCTGCCCCTCAGCCTGATGTACTCCAAGGTGAGGCACTGTTTCCTTTCCCCCCTTTTAGCCTGGCTAACTTCCTCTCGTTCTTCTGCCAGGATCACGCCTCGGTGCTGGTGAATGGCACTTGCCAGATACCAGATCCCGTCTACAAGCTGGTCGGCTCCATTGTCTGCTTCTACATCCCGCTGGGCGTGATGCTGCTCACCTATTGCCTGACCGTGCGCCTCCTGGCCAGACAGCGCCAGAACCTCGGCGGCGGCCAGCCCACGTCCGCGGCCACGCCCGGCTGGGCCAGCGGCTGGTTGGGCCAGGCACCCGCTTTGGGTAAGTGCTCCGATGTATTTCCGGGCTACGTTACAGAGCTGTGCCCACTGTCAAGTATAACCGACTGCGCCATACTCGTTTTTAAGAACAGCTTAAAGTTTGTGTGATTTAAAGTGACATTGAAACTGTGATTGTAGATTTTTGTAGATTGTAGATTTTTTAAATTTATAGGGGGCGGTAGTGGGCGTGGCTCGTACTTTAGAGTAGGTAATTTGTAGTTTACCTGCCAAATTTGTGGACTCTAGATCCAATACAGTGGGAGATTATTTATTTTACTTATACTCTTGTATATATTTAAAGTTTTAACTCTCTAGCTTAAATACTGTACAAAAATATATTTTTAGGACTACACAAATAAACAGATGAACAAAAGCAAAAGTCTTGTGTCTCTTTGAATGACAGCTAAATAAATATTACACGAAATCAATATACCCCTTTCTTTACTTAGTGAGCAGAGTAAAACAAATTTTGGTCACATTTTAGGCAGCGTGGAAAGTTTGCAAGAGGGGTCAGTGGGGCAGTGAGTACAGCCAGGATGCCGGCAAGGATATGCAAAGGCGTCTAAGCCACAGAAATGCAGACAGTAATCGACAGGAACTGACTGTGTGTGTGTGTGTGGGTGGGTGTGTGTGTGCCTATTTGTTGAAAGCTAATTTTAGAGCCGCTGCTCGCCTGAACGGCCATCAAATGGAATGTCCTGTCCATGTCGAGTGGGGCTTTCGCAAATCCCCTTTTTTCAAGTGCCGAGGAATGCGAAATTGGAATCGAAAGTTTGTTTTCACAGACAGAAGCTTGTTGAGCTGGGGGAAGGGGGTTTTTTTAACGAAGTATATTTTCTATAGTTAAATCAATTGCATGCAATTTAAATCTGCTCATATTGATCCACTATATCGTATATATAATTATCGTTCCATATAAAAGCTTTTGTATGAAGAGCCTTTTTATGCTCAGGAAATTATATTTATGGTATAAATGTTCTTTCTTGTTTGCCCTGCTCTATTAAAAATGTTTTTGTCTGCTCTCACGAGTTCGATGTACTACAAAAAAGAGTTCGAGCATACAATTTGCGCCCTTTTGGCATTCAGCTTAAACGCTGCCATAAAAAAGTGCATCGAGGACTTTTCGAGGACTGCGGACGGAAAACACATTTCATGTGCCAATAACAATAATCAATAAAATGAAAATCAAAATGAAAATCAAACTGCAAATGGAAATAAAAACTAAGCATATTTAATGGGCTTTAAGCAGCGACTGCGGCTGTTTTGCAGTTTCAGTTCCGTTTGGGGCTGTGGGGCTTTGAGGTTATGGGGCAGGGCATTTGATAGCTAATCGTCGATGGAAAGCGCATTGCGACGGTCCCTAAGTGCAGCTGCGGCTGTGTGTGTGTGTGTGTGTGTGATAGGTATAACATGCATTTTGCTGTGTATTATGGGCAAGTGTACGATGGGCAAAATTAACATTTTTTGTGGCATAAATTAGTAATTCCTTTAAAAGGCTTTATAATGAAGTAGTTCAATGTTTCAAGTTTGTTTAAAATATATTTGATTAAACATTTTCCATGCAAATGTTAGCTTTACAGCTGCTCATTATGATAATATTTATGTTATTTAAAATTACAGTGCATATGTGTAATATATTTTAAAGACAGCTTTATTTGAGTATCACAAAAAATAAACAATTTTGTTGCTGGTAAAACTCGAAGTGGCCCACAGTTTTTCAGTCGAGTGTGTTATTTTCTGTGCAGTTATTTTAAGCTAAATCTGCTGTAAGGCAGCTGAAATTGGCGCAGGCACGTAGCAGAGCTTTCCTCGCTCACTCTGTGTGTGTTGGTGGTGTGTGTGTGTGTGTGTGTGCTCGTGCGAATTTATAAGCGCATTTAGCTGGCTTACAGCCAGCATGTGATTTCCTCCTTTCCTTTGGCCCTAGCATATGATTGCGTTGACTGCAGTTTAATGGTTGTGATTTTGATTTTATTTTATCGCAGAGCGTCGTTGCACTTGGCGCCGCTTGCTCAAACCGGGCCAGAGCCACGCCTCCTCGGTGCTGCACGCCCATTCGGCGAACTCAACGGACACGGATCTCAGCACGCTAGACAATCACGAACTCTGGCTGCCCGACTCCAGGTAAGCACGGCCTGACAACAGTTGTTCAGTCCACAAGGATTCCAACTCTCTCTTCCCATTCCCCAAAACTCCTAGCATACCAGAGCCAACGCCTACGACGATGACGGCGCTACATCAGTTCGGTGCCGAGATGTTGAAGCTATCGCGGGGTCTCGAATCCGTTGCCTCATCCTCAACAACGGGCTCGCCCACGAAATCCGAATTCTCCATCTCCAATCATCTGCCCTTCTCCAGCAGCCCCCAGCGCTATGCGACGCATCAGCAGCAGCAGCAACTGCATCAGCATCAGCAGCAACTGCAGCAGACGTCGCCCAGGAGCCGCCAGGGCAACGCAATGCTGGGCCTGGGCCTGGGCCTTGGCGTGGGCCTGGAGCGCGAGAGCACGCGCAACTCCTTGGCCAGCAGCCGGATGGGCGAGCAGAGCGATGGGTAAGTGCGGCCAGTCTAATTGCAAAATGGCCTAAAGCACAAATTGGGCACAAGGACATTAGGCGAATTGAGGGGGACAAAGCTGGCAAGCAGTTAGGAAAACTCATTTTGGTAAATTCTTTAATTGAGCGCTCTTCAGTCTCTCGAAGGGTCTGCAAGAGTTTACAGATCTAAAGAAATGAGCAAGAGGAGCTCGACTAGCAGATACCCTTTCAAACGAACAAATTAAAGTAAAGAAAAATGATTATAACGCTATAATCGAGAATTGATTATTTAACTAAGAAGAATCTTTAGATTGGTTCAAACCCTTCAAAAAAACTAAAGTAAAGTAATAGCTTTTTTCGAAATTTCCAAAAGAGCGCATCAATAAAATCTGGGCTACATAATCTAATTTGATAAATAATTTATACGATTTTTTTATTTTCCCTACTTCTGCTTGCTACACCCATAATCACATTTTGTGTATACCCTTTTTAAGCGTTTATCAACGGCTACAGGGTATTAACTAATATTATAACTTACTTTTATGCTTTTGCAATTGAAACTTGAAACTCAATTGCCTCACAATATCCACACACACACACTAGAGAATCTTTGGCAAGGACTCTTCAGACGACAGCTCTTTTCAAAACACTCCTGGCCTGGTCCTTCTATAAACACAGAATTCAAGTAAATGCCGCAAGTTCAGGTTTCTTTGGCTGACAAAAGCCAAACAGCTGCAAACATTTAGGCCGCACAGAGTGAGAGCGAGTGTAGTATGGAGTGAGGGAGAGAGCGCGCTTTATCCTCGAGCAGCCCCGCCCCCTGTTCCTCTCGCTTGACCGCATCAAAAGCCAAGCCAAATGTTCAGCTCGTACTTATTTAGTTTCCTTTTCTCTCGTTTTTATTTTATTTTTTATTTATTTATTTTCTTTTTTCTGGCTACTCGTTTACTTTGGCTCGTTTTGGCCTTTTGCCTTTTATTGTCCTTCCGCCTTTGAATTGTTGTGAAATTTTTTGTAATAATTAATTTTTTCGCTTATTTTCTTTAAAAAAAAAGAAAACGAATAAAAGGTTGGCCAAAAACTTCTCAAGTGATTTTAGCCGTGGCATCAGAATCATTTGCTGTTTTTCTTCCATATAATTTTCTAATTTTAGTTGGCTGGTTTAAGGAGCACACGACGAAGAGCAAGAAATTCAATTAAAAATGTTAATTTAGAAAGCAAAAAAGGAGGAAAAAAAAACAAATTAAATTTTTCATTTAACAGATTTGCCAATATAGATATTTCAAGTATTTAAATGAGCTCAAAGAGCAGCAAAAATTGTTGTGAAATAATTAAATTAAGCAAAAATATTTATAGCCCCTGACAAAGTACCTACAATTTAAATTTAAACATTTAGGCCTTCAATTTAAAATTCTCTTCTGCTTAAATAAACTTTTAAACAGCAGCTGAACTGGTTCAGTTTCAGGCCTTTCACGTCCTTTCTCTTGGCCGTTTTCTGCTTTGGCCTTCATTTTTGGCCGTTTGCTTGACAGTTGAACGAATTTGCGCCATCAATAAAATGGCTTTCGCTTTTTTTCTGGCCTTTTTTTGGACCAAGAGTTACTTGTGGGCCCTTTTGCTGCCAGCCTGGTCTAAAGTGGCGCTCGGCATAAGCTCGCCCATTGTGTTTTCGTCTGGCAATTCGCTCCCAAATCGTGGCGAGTTGTCGGATCGGCTTTTAATTGTTTGACTATTTGTCGTCTCATGGATTTTTGACAGCAGCCCAAGCCGCCCTCCCTTATTCTCCTCAACTCCTTGCAATAACTTAACAAAGGATGTTTCTTTGCCCAGCGGCTGAATTATAATTTCAGCTTTTTATACGCTGTCGTCGGGTATGGTCACGTTGTCATTAAATGTGTAACGCTTGAAAGCAGACATCCGCAACATCATAAATATAATCAGTCTCATCGGTTGTTTCAATATTGCCAACTCTGTCTAATTGAAATTGAAATCTAAATTGTTGTTTGAAAGACTCGTTGTCTGGCTGGGTAAAATTCCATATAGAAAGGGTATTCAGTCTTTGATACTGCGCAGATATTAAGTCCTTATACAATTTTCATGTCAAATAAAAATCAGGCCAAAATAAGGCGAAGACGAGAGTCGCTTACAATTTGTCAGTTGGCCCGTCTGATGAGCTTGGCGGCTGTTTAATTCCTTTGTGGCCTAAAAGAAAAAACAATAATAAACGCGGCAAGCAGCCGCTTGGCTTTGTTTTGCTTGTGCATAATGAGATGGGCCACCTTTATGCCCCATGCAACATCTTCAATCTGACATCTTCCATCTTCCATTTGCCCCTGCTGCAGCTCAATTTATGCGCGCGCGTCTCAGGCCAACAAATCAGAAAGCGTCAAGGATGCATAATGAGAGCTGACAACACCTGCCCCCTCCCACCGACCCCCTTCCCTATCGCCACTCAGTTGCCGCGCGATGCCTTCATTAGCAGCAAATGAAGTTGCGGCTGCCGCAACTCAACATTTGCATGCTAAACAAATGGCGGCAAGCTGAAAGCTGAAAGCTGAAAGCTAAAAGCCAGCCGCAAAAGCCAGTGCTCAAATTCATGCGCTTTATTAAAATGAATTCGAAATGAGAACCCAGCGAGAACAACAGTGTGTGCCTTAAGAAAAAGAACGGGTGAGAGGGGTAGAGCGAGAACAACAGCAAAAATAAAACAAAAACATGGAGGAACAGTTGTCTTCGCGCTGCCGCAGATTAAATACCCTTGCAACATATGTATACATATATAAATTTCTCTGCTTAGCCACATATAAACAAGTGGAGACTTTACTTTGATTGTTTCTATGGCATTTATGTAATATAAAATATATTAATTATAAAATATTTTGTAAAGCAATTAATTGCTGAGTTTTTATAGAACATCTTGAAAATCAACTATAAAAACTTATTTTTATGCTAGCTGTTTATATACGCACTATATGCACTACATAGTTCAATATTCATGCTATTTTAAAGATATGCTAGATTAGTTAGCCAATAGCCAAGTTTGGCCCGGAAAAAGCTCAATTTGAGTTCCGATAAAACCTATGGTAACATGACATGATATAGTTATTAGATCCGTTCGACTTCATCATATGTTCTGAGTTTATGTCAAGTTACTTCCAGATTAGTCCAAAATTGAAAGACTACCATAAAAATAGACGTACCTGGCTATATTGTCTAGACTGTTAATACAGATCAAGAATATATATATATACAAAGATGTCGTAGATGCCTTCCTATGTACATTACTTAATTCTTATCAAAATAATTATACCCTTTGCAAGGGTACAACAGCAACACAAGCCACAAAGCGCATTTTGTGGATTCTGTGCGAGTGGTAACTGTAAACACAAACGAACAAAAAGTGTTGCCTACTTTTCTGCATACACAAAGCCAGGTGACCACAAAGCGTGTGGTTGTGTGTGTTTGTGTGGGTTTGTTTTCGGACAGGCAGCCTGCTTTCAGGCACTCTGTTTGCCAATTGCCTGAGCAATTTTAATTAAAAAAATAAAATAACTTCAAGCAAAGTATGGATAGAAACAGAAAAATAGTCGACGATGTGCGTGAAACTCGCAAAATTTATCATGTTGTTGCCACAAAAGCTAAAGTGAGTTTTTAAATAAAAGTCGTCAACATTTTAAAAACAATTTTATATTTTTATGAATTATTCTTAATGCAGAATCAAACAACAAATATTATAATGAAAATTTGTTTAGTTGTTGTTATAGCTTAATCAGTTGGAAGCGTTTTCTAAAAATTAAACAAATGTAAATTTGTGTCAATTTGACTAAAGAATTAAAGGAAGCTAATGCCTTGAATAAAATGGTAAACTGCACAATCTGTACAATCTAGGCAAAATTATAGCGCAATTAAATAAAAATTTTAATAATTTAAAAATTTTTTTAATAATTTTTTCTTGCCCTTTCTCTCTCTCTGTTTCTCTGTCTCTTTTGCAGTACCCTCTCGCAGCTGTCGCAAAGGCTCCGCGCCTACAAGAAGCGCAGACGCGCCTCTTCGGCAGTTTCGGGGCGTGAACGGCGCGCTGGCAGCGAGGATGCGGAAGATGAGGATCAGGATACGTTGCGCCGCCGCAAGCGCTATAACAGCCTGCCGAAAAACGCGCTCTACACGCACCACAAGACGCTGCACGAGAGCCTCGACGACGACGACAACGAGGATGAGGTCGGCGACGCTGACGAGGACGACGAGGCGGCTGCCGATGAGGACACGCAAACGGCCAAGCCATCGAAGTCCTCGTTGGCCAGCAAGGGCTGCCACTCGGACACAGAGGCGGAGCAGCAGCCGGGCAAGCTGCGCCGCGTGCCAGCCAGCGCCAACCATCCGTCGGACTACCTGCAGCTGCCCTCGGTGTGCACCTGCCCCTACTTCGGCAACCGACCGCTGCCGAGCTGCGTGAAGATGGCCGAGGTGAAGATCATTTCGTCCGCCTTCAAGGTGACCACCACGACGACGACGACGGCGGTGAGTAGCTCGCCCAGCGAGATGGAGCTGCTGCTCTGCAGCGGCAGCAACAACAACAAGAGTGTGCTCACCAGCAGCGTCAGCGTGGGCATAGCGGCAGCGGGAGGGGGCGCGGTTGCTGCCTCCGCCAACACCTTGTCGCCGCACTCGGCCCAGCCGCAGGGCAGCTGCCTGACGGTGCAGAGCGATGGCGGCGGCTATCTGGCCGCGCCGGGCACGCCCTGTCCGGGCCGGCGCAAGCTGAGCATATCGAAGACCGCCTCGGTGGTCACCTGGGACGCCAGTCGGCATCGCCGGCGCGGCAGCAGCTTTGGCGGCGTGCGCACCTCGCTGCTCCTAACGCCCACCAAGACGGCGTCGAGCACGTCCACGTCCACGATGACGCCGCTGCGCCGCTCGGCCACGCTGCGCAGCCATCAGAACATGAACTACCAGGGCGCGGGCAGCGGCGAGGGCGGCAAGTCGAGAACGCCGCAGTCGTCGCCCTGCCTGCTGCAGCGACAGCAAACGGTGCGTTCGCATCACTCGCGCAACTCCAGCGTCATCTCGAGGAACTCGTCGCGCCACGGCCGCATCATACGGCTGGAGCAGAAGGCCACCAAGGTGCTGGGCGTCGTCTTCTTTACGTTCGTCATACTCTGGTCGCCGTTCTTCGTGCTCAACCTGCTGCCCACGGTGTGTGCGGAGTGCGAGGAGCGCATCAGCCATTGGGTATTCGATGTGGTCACCTGGCTGGGCTATGCCAGCTCCATGGTCAATCCCATATTCTACACCATATTCAACAAGGTCTTCAGGCAGGCCTTCAAGAAGGTCCTGCTCTGCCGCTACTCCAGCTCGAGCGCCTGGCGGCCCAGCAGATAGCAGACGCCCGTCAAGACCGGCAAGCTCAAGGCAGGCGCCAATCCTCTGCACAATCTCAAGCCGCCGCCCATCAAATGTGCCAGCTTCGAGTTTCAGGATGCCAGGACTCATGGCTCCGGTGTCCTCAGGGCGCATTCCAATAGCGGATCAACGGCCAACCTGTAAGCGCTTAGCTCACGTTCAACTGAATTCGATGTTCAAGTGATTTGAGCCTGTGGCGAACCGCACAGCTCCGCCATCTAACCACAGTGTGTGTGTCTGTGTGTGTGTGTGTGTGTGTGTGTGTGTGTGTATGTATTGGTGCATGTTCTTGTGGCTTAGCTCTCTAATTAATTTCAAATTCAATTTGCATGCCATTGAGCACAGGCAAACCGACAGCAGACAACTGGTTGACAAGCCACCAGCCCTACCTTCCCCCCCCCACCCCCTTTTCCCACGCTTGGATTCGTGCCCACCGCTGGTCAACTTAGAGCCAAAGCGGCTTTGTCGCCACAGGCGACAGCACAAAACATATCGTTCTCTAATTGTGGTTCTCAAGGTGTATTAAGTTTGTGTTCGTCTAGGGCTCGTCTCGCCCCTCGCTCCGCCCCGCGCCACGCCCCGTTTCGCCACCCCTCGCCTAAGGCTGTGCAATTCCATTATGGGATTATTAAACGTAGCTAAACAGATTTTCAAGTGTTCGTAAATGGAATTCTAGAGAATTAAAAGAGACAGGCATTCGTATATCCCAACACTGTGGGTTCCTTATGAAAAGTGAATTTTGAGAAAAAAGCGGGGCGCAGCTCACAAATATAAGGTTCTATCTGAAGTTGGGGGTTCAGATAAAAATTTGGATTTTAAATTCCATACAACAACAACTTCATTTTATTTATTTTAATCCCTATTTGGTTGGCTCTAATATTGGGTATCCACTTCAATTGCAAACCAAAAAGTTTGCTAAATGCTTTCACTTCAATTTTCATATTCACATTTATAAAACATAGGCTGTTTTCCTGCATTTTCTAATATTCTAATTCTGCAAATTATTTCTTTTTAGACATGAAATTGCTGGCAGCCTTGCGTTTTAATTGCAAATTATTTATTTAAATCCTAATTACTTGCAAGACTTGGCTATTTGTTATTTAATAAATCAGGTGAATCAATTTAATTTAGTTTCACTCAAAATGCGTTTATATAGTAAAATTTGTTTTGAATTGCAAATATGATTATTATTCAGCTGCAACAGCTTATTTCTCATTCCACCCGACGGGATACAGCACCAGTGCCGACAAAGTAGGGGTTTCCTCCTGCAGCTTCAATTCAACTGTTTGGCTTTTTATATTGCAAATAAGTAAATAAATTGCATATTGGCTGGCGAGTATAAAACAAATTTATTCGCATAAAGCTTTTATTTAAAATCTATAAATTAATGCGACAAAATGTTTGCGGTTGTTGTTGTTGCTATAAATTTGATTAAACAAATTGCAAGTGAATATATGCTGAGCTTTCGTTTATTTGTTTATTTGGCTATTTTCGCAATTATGTCTTTAATTTATGGCAATTTTCGGGCCGCAAATGCGAGAAACATGCCACAAAGTCCATTCAAGCGCCCAACACGTTCGCAGTCTATGAAAATTGTTGTTGTTGTTGTTGGTATTGAACAGATTGCTATTTTTATTTGAAAAGTTGATTCATTTGGTTTTATTTCTGTGGCGAAATGAAAAATTCACAGCTGGTCACGTAAAAAGCGCCTTTAAGAGGCCGCGTTGGGTGTTTGAGCGAATGCCGAGAAACAGCTGCTTGAAGCACATCAAACAAGAGCAAAAGCAAAAGGCAGCAACAATACGAAGTGCCATAATGAAAGCTATTTGGCTCAAAAGTTTCACTGCGGGCCAAGTTTAAAGCGTAATTTTGTGATGTGGCTACAAAGTAAGCGACAAATTCGCAGCACGGCCAAGGCAGAGGGAGAGGGGGGGGGCGAATAGGAGGCGCACAGAGCAGGTAATGGTGCCATTAGTAGCACCTACTCCAAGAACTGCTGCCGCCACTCACGAGCCTGAACATTTTTAGTGCTTTTTATACTTCATTCTCAATGTGAAAAGAGGTATATGGGTTTTAGGCAATGTCCGTTTACCAGAAAAGTCTCAAATTTGATGGCCACGACCACTTGAGTGCAATACCACACTGTGAGCAGAGTATTGTGCAGACGTGTAGGACTCGTACTTGTTACATTTTCTGCCTAGGGAGAGCTGACAAATTTTCCGGGACAGCCAACAGCAGGCCGCGACGCTTGACGCAATTTATGGCCAGCGGAAACATTTGTGTCCACTTCATTGGGACCAAGTTGGGTAGCCGGGTCGATGATAGGCTTCTAAGTGTCGCACTTCGTAGGAACTTCATTGAACTTTAATAGCCCTGGCCGCGGGGCAAACAGCGGCAAAAAAAAACATCTTCAGACGCACCAGTCAACTGGGAGCAACTTCCGTTTCCGGCTGTCCCTCTCCGCACACCCCACGAACATATGCTACCTCTATCCGGGCGTAAGCGATACAAAAAAGGAAAAGTTTTTATCTCTTGCGCATAGAATGTGAAATACCCTCACTGTGGCTTTTAATAATTCAAGAGTTGATATTCTCTTGCAGTAGGATTTTTCTATAAAATCAGATTATAGTGTATTTGGAGAACTTAATATACGGCATTTTGTGTGATTGGAGAGAGGATTGGCAAGCTGTCCGACTTACATTTAGTTTGGACCTTTGTCAGCTCTTTGTCAAAGAATGGAAAAATAAAAACTAACTAAATAAACACAATTGAAATAAGTTTAAGCAAAAACGAATTTAAACTTTATAAATGTTGACAGCAATCAGAGTAAATGAAATCAAGTAAAATTAAATGTTTTTTCGTGCTTTATTTGTGCTGATTAAAACCTGACCCCGGGGTCACTGAGAAGTTAATTAAAATGTACATAGAATACTAAATGGCAACTGTGCTTAGTTTACGTAAATTAAATATATATATATATATAATTAAGTCAAAAAGGGGGAGCATTGTCACAAAACGCTTTTACCAATAGCTATGCTAAGTTTAATGCATTTCACAGATATATATCTGCTGACAAATGTATTTAAATTAAAATAGAATAAGATTGTTAAGTGGTACATAAATGTGCGCTAGGCACTGTGAATGTAGAGTTGAGTAAACTGTTTGTCAAAACCTGTTGTACATACTTACACATATATAGAATCACACACGCAATAAATCCCATGGGGCTTACTAACTAAACATATGTATATGTATGTACAAAGTATATAACCCAGCCAGCTATGATCTGATTAATTTAAAAGTAGTTAAGCTAAAGAAAAATTAGCTAAGTTTGTGTCGTAATCAATACAAATTCAACTCTCATAATGTACTCTGAGTACTACGTAAATCCCGTTAAATCCCCTGAAAAAAACACTAATAGTAACAACGCATTTTCTGTGGAACAAAACTTTAGGTTTCCCAAAAAAAAAATAAAATAAACTTTCGAATTTAAATAAAAGAAAAGTACTTAAATGAATAAGAAAATATGAACACTCCTGATTTTAAAGAATTAAAAAGCTCATAAATACCACCCACAAGTATTAGAACCGAAAGGATTAGATCCCAATTGACATATCTCTGTGCGTTGATGTTGTTTAGAAAGTGTATATAATAGTACCGATATATATATTAGATATTAGCTTGTAGAAAACAGTTATTTCCTTAACCAAGTCAAAGACACTGCAGCATTAATATAAATATGGAAATATGTATAACATATTCTAGCGTTAATGTTTTATGCTTAACTAAATGTAAACAGTTGTGTTTTATTTGTGTTTTGAAGAGCGTTTTTGATTTCTATTAAATGTGCATTCAATCGCAAAATTCACTTGTTTTATTTATGGGTTGTTAACAGAATGTCCTTTAAACAAAAATAAGTCCAGCTCGGTTATATTCATTTCAATTTTTAAAGGACTTGGTGCGGTACAAGGACAAGGACCAACTCTATCTATCTATCTATCTATATGGAATCTTCTTGGAAACATCGAAGTGGAACGCAGAAAAACTGGTTTCGTCTTGGCCCGATCTCGACGATGTTAAGGTCGATAACTGCGTCACAATAGTCGCAATTGAGCGCAATCGAAAGTCTCTCTGATAATTTGCCAGCTTTTCACTTGTTGTTCGTTTATTCAAAACAGACATATTCAAATATTCATTGATTGCCATTTTGCAATTTTCAGTCAATACAAATAAAACTGCACTGGAATCGCATAATCGAGCGCAAAGTGCTGCTAATGGCTCTGTTGGGGGCCCACTCTACACTCCCCGTTAGCAGCGCCCAACCAATCAAATGCTTGCCATTGCCAGCCCTCGCGCCCATTAAAATTTCCACTCAATTAAACAACAATCGAGAATGTCAACGAAAGCTTTGTTTAGCCCACAGAACGAACTGAATTGAAATATAAATATAAATAATAAATAAGTAATTGGCAATATGCGATTGCAATGCAGAGCCAATAACGGCGGCAATTGTACAGTTTTTAAAATACACAGTTAATAGTTTAATTCTTTAATTTACTGAGCTTTACAATAACGAGATTTTTATTTGTAGGTTTTAAAACTAACAGCACTTGATGTTTGGTTTTAATAATAATAATAATACAACTTTAAAACTAACTGAAAGCCTGGAATATAAATTGGACGTATTTATTTATAGCCATTTAAAATGTTTTACGAAAAAAACGAGCATATATCGAGCAAATAGGATCCAATTTTAGAAAGATACGCATTCTCATAGAATAGGAGCTATCGATTGGCATTCAAAAATTTGAAATTTAATTTTTGCTAAAATATCGAAAATTCGGAAAATGAAAATTTTTAATGGGGATCGATTCTATATCTCGAGATTGCTCATCAATCATTTTTTTAAACATTGTTTGAACAAAAGCAATCTTAAGTGGGCTATAATGCATCTTTATTTAGGGTATAATTTAATTAATTTATTCTTTACTTACTATCAGCTTCTATATACATATATATTTCAATACATATACTTCAATACCCTCTTTTGTGGAAGGACAATGAGTTCAGGTTATGAAAATAATGACCAGCTATTTCCGCACTCTTAATATATATAATATATATTCCGTTTTCTTTTCCGACATACCTTGATAAATGTAAATTGCAGCAGATTGCGCATACGACCCGTGGCCGCGACAGCCGCGTGCAACTGCTTGCACCCACTAAAAAATTGTGTCGTTGTTGAAAGTTTGGCCCGTTTACGGCTGCTGCTGCAGTGGCTCATTATTAGTTGGATGATAATTATGATTATTATTTGAAGGCACTTGAAAAATTAATGCTGGCTAATGCGCCGCAAATTTGAGAGCGAGCAACTTAGCTGGCCACAAAAAAGCGTAAAGTAAATCCCTACAAAGTGGCGGCCAAAACCGTAAAAAATGAGCAAAGTCCAAAATTGCGACTACTCAGCGTCTCTTAATTTTATTTTCAGCTTTAAGGGCCTCGTAAAGCACAGCGCGACCCCAACAAAAAACAAAAAAGAAAACGAAAGTTACTTCAATAAACGCTTTCTATACGCTGTGCCCATTGAAAATGGGTAAAAACGGGTATGATCGTTTATGGCAAATGTATGTAACAGTTAGCAGAAATCCGACACCCTTAATTATATACATATATGTTCTTCTCGTGCAGCAAGCATGCAAATGCCTAATTGTGATAGTTTGGAGTAAAATTATCACACGTATTTCAATTTAATTTATTTTCATTGACTAAAAAACCAAAAATACAATTCAGTTGTAAGAAATTAAAATTATATTAAAGTCCATTTCCATATGGGCTTTTTGGAGTAATATTTTGTTTATTAGTACAGGGTGGCTCCTAGTCGGGCACTCTTTCTCTCTACCTCTTAAGAGCGCTCTTAGTTATTGCTGTTGTTGTTCTTGTTGTTAGCGGAGCGGCGGCAACTTAAAAATTTGCGCTCAAGTGCGCCCCAGGGCAGGCAACAAAAATAAAAAGTGTAGTGCACTTTTAGGCGCTCGCTCCTTTCGGATATGGCGCAGCGGCAAGCGCTACCTATAAATAGGCAAGCATTTACCAGATTTAAGCCGACATCTGCATAGATACACATATAAATACGTATGTATATAAATACATATATATATATATATATATATATATACATATATGTATTTGTGGGCTCGTGAATACTCTACGTACTGGGTGTTAAAAATTTCCGTTTATTCAGTGTGTGCAGCTGTGCATGTAAATACACCCACACAAATTTTTTTATACATGTAAAATATAAACATTTTTTATTTGCTTACTGCCGCAGTTGGCGCGAAATATTTTTGTTTTTATTTTAAAGAACATAAAAAACAGGTGTATAAAAGAAAAAAATCTAAAGCCAGCTGCAAATTGAACGGCTAGACAATTCCCTGTAGACTGATTTAGCCAGCATAGCTAGATACATAAATATACTATATAAATTAAACATTGCTTAAAACTTTTCTTTGTTGTCCATCGATTTTAAACAAATTGAAAGTAAAAACTTTTGCAGCGTATTAAGTGACGGCAGTTTGTTATTTGTAGCGAATTTATCATTTTTATTTAACTATAAAAAAGCAAGAGGAGCTATCAATATATCAACAGCAGGGCGTCCGTTCCCTGGATACCTTTGGAAAGGCAGGCCAGTCCATGCTGTGCGCCTGATCGCATTGATTTATGGACCAAGCTGCTTGTTGCGCATTTTATGGCCAATTCGACTGGGTGGCTGCAATTCAATTTTACTTTTTGCCAAAGCTCCTCTGCCTGACGAGGACAACTACAACAATGCAGCAGCTCCATAATAGTATTATGGCAATCAAAATCAAATGATTTCAGTCAGATATCCCAGTGAGAAGGGACCACAGCGCAAAAGCCAGTGGCAGCGTTCAATTAAATGCTTGCATTTCAATGCGCTTGCAAAATTATTGTGCACATTTGTATGTAGTATATTAGTATGTGGGCAGCAAGTTTAAAGGACCTGCAAGGCACACACACCCAAATAGCCCCACACAGCCACAACAAAGCTGCCTGTTTGACTCGATGGGAAATTATACGTGGCTTTTGTTTAGTCCTTTTGATTGTGCCCGGGCAAGCCAATGTGATGTGTATGTGTGTGTGCACCTGCAGGACAAAATGCTGCTGGTTATTTGCAATTTATGACAGCAGCACCAGGCTGACAAAAACATACCAAGCCACCTATACAAAACGCACACATACACAGCACACAGGACGTATACGATATTACGTATACGCCGCATCGCACGAACCAATTAAATTTTGTATGCATAAGAAAGTATTTCATTGAGTTTTGGCTGCAAACGCAAGCATGAATTGCAAATTGAATATTAGCAGGTAAATTAAATTAGCCACAGGTATGACAAAACACAGCCCTTTTGACTTGGCTAACACCCGGCAGCTGTGTGTGGGCCGCTTAATTTGATTATGTGACAAAATGAGACAAGCAACAGAAAGTGTGAAAATGATTGAAATAAGCAGCTAATAAAATGACAAAAGCTTGTGATAACACAAACTTAATAAAGAGCAATAAAGTAAGTTTTAATGAATATTTAGTAGAAATTTACAAAACCAACAAGGCTTCAGTCGGAAGCGCCCGACTGGGGGATACCCTGAATGCTGTGTCAATAATATATATAATGCTGATCGAAAATATACTTGTATATACTTTATGGGGTCGAAGATGCCTCCTTCAGCCACTTACCAATTTTCAATGGGTTCGGGTTATAAAAATGGCAAGAAATATTATTTATTCTATTCAATCAATCTTTATTAAATATTCCCAAACTGACTGCCAGAAAAAACTAAATTTAAGTCAAGTAGGTGGCAACGCTCAATCATTCTTTATAGTGTTGGAAAAGTAGAAATTTAATTGATGTGCCATTGACAGACTTCAGTTCAAGTTCATAAAATTAGTTTATTAAATGAAGCATTAAAGTTTTCAAGAGGCAACAATGAAATTTACTTTTTCGATATTGTTTATACAACGCTCAATTTGATGGCTTTGGGCAACCGCTTTCCGCTGCAAATCTTTGGCCAGCTGGCTGGAAGAGTTGGCATGCCGTTGCCGACTTTTTATTGATTGCTTTCAATTAAAATGCCGCCAGCTGTCAGTTGGAAATGCTGTAGCGCGATGCCTTTGTGTTAATTTAATTTGAAGCAGACTACTTCAAAGTTGTCGACAGGTCCTCGCCTGCAGCGTGGGCTCATCAATGGCAAATGTCAAGCGTTCCTAGATATTTGTCTGACTGCTCGCCAGGCCATTGACAGCCAGCTGGCATCCAAATAAATGGCCAACTGCCGGGCCCAGCAGAAGATTGTTATTCATTCACTCAACTTTTCATGGAGGCCACTCAGTCGAGCATCAACGCTCGAAAGCAAAACAAATTAGTTTATAAACATATTTTCGCGCATTTCTGCGCCGGACCACAGACATTTCTGTGCGGGCGCTGAAAATTTAGCAAGGAAACGGAGGATTCGGCTTTGGCCTGTTGCGCAAATTTAAGCTACATATGGAACGGTACGAGCTAACTGAAAAAGTTTTAAAAGCTAACTCTGTAAGTATTGACAACATTTATTTTAAACTCGATAATAATTATGGCTCGGAATGGAAATGCCCCGCCTGGGCTAGTTCAGTTTAATGCAAATGCAAATTCCGCAATGTCCTTGGATTAGGGCGAAACCCGGAGAAGAAACTAAAAATAGAGCAAAGAAAATGCAACCAATAGGCAATCGATGCTGTTGGCCCTTCGGCGACCAGATGTTATTGCCAATTCCAACAGCGACTGTTCAATTCAGTTACTGCCTCGGTCTCAGCTCAATTTGATTTGTTTACCAACCATTTCCAGCAGGGCAAACAGAAGGCTAAGCTTGGCCCACAAAGCTGCATTTGCTGCCATTAAATGCATTTTCCTACCCAACCACTCGATGGATATATTGAAGCCAAGACTGAGGCGCGTATTTGTCTCATTATGGCCATAAGGTCGATTGGGATTTTTGCTGGCCGCCCAACGTGGCCAGCTCTGGTTACCGAGCTCCTGCCGGGATGACAGAGAAATATGGCAATCACATTTATCTGCAGCTGCTGCTGTTGCTGCTGTGCATTGCGCTTATCAAATATCATGTTATATAAATGTCCTGGCTCCTGCAGACACGCATAAAGGTAGTTAGCAGGCAAAGGAATAAATCGACAGAGCCAGAGGTATTTCCGAAACAGCACGATATACCGAAAGTACAATGAGCAAAAAAGGTAATAATCTAACAGCACACACTCAAAGCGAAAAACACAACGAAAAACAACGGAAGCGTGCTGGAGTCCAGGGGGTTGACTCAAAGACACCCTGTAATTAGCACTGCAATATGCGGTTCGTAACTTTGTTGGAATTGCGGGAAAGATAACATAAAAGTTATATACTCCTGATTTGTGTATACAAGATGAGAACCAAATATGATGTCTCTGACTTATATAGTGTCCGAGCTATGTTAAAAATACAAATACCTTGAGGAAACAGAAAACAGTTATCGATCACTTGAAATAAACGTTATTATGATATATATATTATAAAAATATATGTTTATCAATTTCAACGAAATAGAGGTGATTATCGATTATTTCAAAAAAACTTGATCTGATCTGATGAATAATATATTACAAACACAACTACGATACACTCGTTTCGATTCATATGGTTATAGGGTATCACAAAAAAGAAAACATCACGTGGGTGCCTCAAAATAGGCGGCAGCAAAAAACACAAACAAATGACTCACTATAAATACACGCGTTGCCGGCGCACACACGCGCGCACACACACGTAGCGCACGAGTGTGTGTGTCTTTGGCACAATGAAAAATGCAAAGCGCAAATGAGTTGAAAACTTTTCCATAAGTTTTCGTACGTGCGTCGCGCGTTCACCGAAATTAAAGTCGACTTTTGGGCTGTTGGCAAATCTCGGAACTTTACCCAAGAGATAGGCTGAGAATGTTTTTGCCTTCTTTCTCACTTTTTATAGCAGCATATTATTTGTTATGGCACTTGAGAAACAAAAAATAAAATGATAAAATAGCTTTCAAAACTTTTAACTGACACTCTTGCGTTTATTAAAAAAGGAAATATTTATATATAAATATATATTTAGGTATTTATATGTATGAAACTTGAGCGCATTTACCGCAATCCAATTGAATTAACATCAAGTAGTTAATACGCACGCTGCTTTGTGCTCTGGAGATTTACAAGCAGGTTGCAAATTGCTGTCATTAGCTGTAAGCGTGTTGCCTTAATTTCCGCTCGCTTGGAGGCCATTCAAATCTCGTTGGCTTGTTGTTTTTTGAGTTTTGAGTTGGGTTCGCACGAACTTCGCTTATCAAAGATAGGCCAAAGGCGTAGCTAACATCCGACTGCGAGTGTATATATATATATATATATAAACATATATGTATATGTAGAGGCCACACGCCCACTCGCAGCTGGGCGCTTGTGGAATGTTAAGCAAATAAAGGAACGAGGCGGAAACGTATGTAAATTTTATTTGCATTTTATTCGACATGTTTTTAATGAGCAAAATAAATATTAACACAGTCAAGCGATGGGGACGTGGCTCTAGGACTCGTCGACTGTCTTCTTGGCGGCCAACTTCTGCAGCAGCGTCAGAAAGCTAAAGGCCTGCGTGATGACCTGGCAATGGAAGAGGGGTCAATGGGAAGGCCTTAGACAGAATGAAATGAGAAACAATGTCAACATGAAAACCCACCGATCGCAGGCGATTCACATCCATGACATAGAACTTGCCCGCCGTGACCTGCACGGCACGCTGACTGTTCACCAGAAAGATGAGCACATCCTTGCGCATCTGCGGCGCGTGCTGCCACCAGGCGCCGCGCCAGAAGGCATCGCCCACGCGCACGCTGTGCCGACGCAGCAGTTCGCCGCAGTAGGTGAACATGAGCAGCTCGAAGGTGGTCAGCGCCAGGTACTGCAGCTGGTTGATCACGCGCATCACCTCGCGCGACCCGGAAACGCCCACGAACGCCAGCAGGCACAGCTGCAGCGTGATCTGCAGCGACTTGATCAGGCAGTACGGACTGAACAGCTGCTCCAGCTCCGCGGCCCACTCGAGTATGAAGCGATGCAGGCGCACGCACTCCACCAATCCCGCGTGGGCGCCACTCGCCAGCCCGAGCGCCGGCTGACGGCGCGCCAATGTGAAGCTCAGCAAATCCGTCGCGTGCTCCAGCAGCAGCGCGTATTGGCCGAGTTCGCAGGTGGAATCGTCCAGCAACAGCTCCTGCTGCACAACACTGGCAAGAGAATGGGAAATGCATTCTCAACGAGTGGAAGATTTTCGGTTTTAGTTTTGACTATGACGCAACGAGCTTGCTAATATGTCAGACAGTGTAAGAGCGAGAGAGCAGGAGAGCAAGCGAGCAGCCACTTGAAACAACTAATTTGTGCCACAAATTCGCAGAGAAAATGTACCATTATTTAATTTTATAATTATGCGAATTATGGATACGTAGTTTTTAATGTCTTTACAGTAATAGATAAACCTATATACATTTTTTCAGGGTAAACCAATATATGCACAAAAAGTAACTGTTTCACAGTAAAAGATCCAATGTACCATTATTGGAAAAGAGTACGGGTAGTACAAGAACACCAAATACCAATTTTTTAAATTATTAATTAAAGAATCAAGTGGAATCGTACAATTAAAAACCTATATAAAAAATACGTTCAAGAATCAGTAAATAAATAAATATACATACATATATCTCTTATAAGACTATATATATATATAAACAATTAAAATAAGTAATTAATAAATGTGTACATATTTTTATAGAAAATTATAAATTTGTAGCGCTGACAATATTCGAACGAAATGTATAAAAGTTCAGATATATGCATCTGTATCTGTTGACCGGTAGTATTATAAATGGGAATCAATAATTGTTACTCTCACATACTCACCACAATTCCCGTAGAGACTCGCCGGCAAGCAGCCGAGCATGTGCGTCCAGATTCTTGAGGCTGCAGTAGAGCACGTCGAACTGGGCGAGCAGCAGGATGCTGAGGGAGACGAACATGAGACCGCCGTAGCCATAGATGGCGCCAACAATGATCTGTCCGTACAACTGGGTGGCATAGATCAGCGTATAGACGCTACTGGCCATGGCGTCGAAGGGATACCAGCAGCGCAGCGGCAGCATCCGTATGCCCAGCACCAGGGGTGTGACGCCCCAGAAGGTGACACCGGCCAGGCAGGAGCACAGCCAAATGGCCGAAAAGTTGCGCGCCCAGCAATAGCTGCGCCGCATGTTCACGAAGCTGACGCCGGCGAGAGAGTGATGGCGATACTCGCGGTTGATGTGGGCCAGAAAGCGCAGCAGGCGCTTCGAGCGCAGGCACCAGTAGCTGATGGCGTAGGTCGTAAAGAAATAGATGAGGGTCATGGTCAACGCATCCGTGATGTCCTCCAGCTTCCCCGTGGGCAGAGCGTCCAGTGTCGTCTTGCTGAACAATATGCCCAGATGCAGCGCAATGAAGAGCACCAACAGGCAATGCCCAAGAGCGAGTGTTCGCAGCAACATTTTCAGCCATGGCGGCAGCCATTGAGGCAGGCCAGGATTGGGCATCAGGCCAGACATCAGCTGAATCTTCAGATGCAGCCCAAAGAGCTGCGGCTCTCGTGGCGCGTCCAGTTCATGCGCCGCGTAGCCCACGTCCGCATCGATGCCGCCATGGAACTGCAGACTGGCCATGCTGCCAAGCTCTTTGCTTTTTAACTGCTCATCTGGGAGGCCATCGCAGCTATTTAAAGGAAAACGCGCTGACAGGTGAACTACCTATCCGCCCCGCCCCCTCCCTGCTCCTCCCTCAGGGGAGAACCTAATTTATGCATTAATGAGCTTTTAAAAGTTTTCAGCCAAGTGTCGCGCGCTGGTAGTCTTAATTGTTATTAGTGGGCGTGGCCAGTGTGGGCGTTGCGTTTCTCAAAATGTTTAATTACCACTTGGGAGTCCAACAAATATTTTCCTATTAGCAGACTGTCCGCGTTGTCTCCGTTTAGTGATTTAAAGAGAAACAAAATGTATTTTACCCAAATGTTCGAGCCAACAAATATTGTTTCTTGTTTAATATAAATCAAACCAAATAATAGATGAACCTCATTCTAAACCAAATCACATTCGAATAGGTTCTTCATTTTTGCTTCTTAAAAAATGTAAGAAATGCGACGAACGAAGGTTCGAACTTCAATGCATATATTGGCTTTTTTATATATTTCTTATATGTTTAAATACTGATATATATCTATATTTAATATATAAAATACTCTTACCATATTCGTATTGCTTTAAAGAAAATAAGACTAGAACCTTATGGCAAGAAGGCTAAATATATTTGGTTTTTTGAATATATGAGATTCAATTAAATATATTAAAATTCGCGTACCACATGTATGTAATTTACTTTGCAAATTATAAAAAATGACAAAAGCCGATTCCAACCATGAACCAAACCAATGACAGTTAAATAAATTATATTGAATATCGCGGTAATTAAATACCCGTGCCACAGCAATTAGCAAATAATCGGTTAGAGGCGCGGGACAGACATTTAGTGATAGTTTTTTTTTGTTTTTTGATGAGGCAAGTGGCAGCTGCGGCAGCTGCTCGCCAGAGCGCGCAATATTCACTCGGCAATTAGCATATTATATGAGTGTTGCCTTCCTGGTTGCACCTGTTGCCGTGCGAAAAGCGGTCGGAAAGCAACAAATGTTGCGGCCGCCTGTCAATTAAATTAATTGCAACTGGCGCACGGCAAATATTTTATGAATTAAATGACGCTTAAGTCGGCAGGCGTTCAAGGCCAACGCATTTAATTCATGTTTATTTCAGTAACACATTTTGCTTGAGGCGCCCCCCACCCGCTAAAGCAAAGGTCGCGGTTGACCCTTTCGCAGTGCGTGCTTTGAATTTGCATAAAAAATAAGAAGGGAGTGTTGTCTTTGCGATCCCAAAAATAAAATACCCTAGCCCACATTTGACAAAAAACCCATGTCTAAATGGGATTATTTGGGGTAAAACTTTATACATGAATTTTAAAATTAAATTCTCTTTCTAGTTGTAACTGCCATAAATTTAAAGCTATTTGCAATTAATCGGTTTATTATTATTATAATATATATACAAAATGCCTGACGAAATCATAATGCCTTCAGCACATGTATAACAATACAAATCCTTGATATACCAGTAAACCATTGTGACGGCATGCTGCTGCCCACCCATCGATAACTCAGCTAAATAAATTATATATGCATATAGGAAGCCAATCCGGGCGAAACAAAGTAAAGCTCACAACTTTGAGTGAGCGGCAAATGCAAATGCAAACTAATTTAATTTTTTCGCCTACGTCCGGCACCAGGATTGAATTTATTTTGTAGCCGGGCGAGATTGTTGCACACTGTTGGGATAATGAGGCATGAAAAGCATCAGCAGCAGCGTAGACAGGAGCAGTGGATGGATCTGGCTATCTGGCCTCGCAGATTTATATCTGAGTCATCCCAAATGCTGCTTTACAGCTACTTGGCCAAATTGTTGCCGGGTTGTAAAAAGTTTACAGCAACGCGCCAGCCAACTCAACGCTGAGTTGGGCATCAATTTTGCATGCCACTCGGCTACATGTGAAGACGTCACTTGCGGCGTCGCTCTTGTTGTTGTTGTTGCCTATACCCTGCACAAATTTGTAATGGTTAAGAAAGGGTATGAAGGGCTCGTTCGTCTATCCTACCGTAATTTTAACTGCATGCGCCTATGGGCCCTGGAGCCTGCGGCGCTATCTTAGTTAAAATATATTAAAACTGATAAAGATAGTCTACTCGGACAATAGATATTTTCTATTAAATACATAAGGTAATCCGGGCTAGCAGTACTTTAGAAATTCTTTTCTATTTTTAAATGCGCACCTTTCCATATTCCTTTCCTTCCATGGTATTTTAAAGGATACAGGGTATCTACTCAAGAAGTTATCTTGACTTTATTTGATGTTCTTGCTGGTGTTGTTGTTGGGACCAGGTCTTGAGAAGAAGCTACAGTCTACCTGCTGTGATTTATTCAATCAACTTGTGCGTCGCGCCAACAGCTCAAGTTCCTTTTATTATTTAGACATCTTTTGTTCTGCTTCCCATTGCCCTTGTTGCTGTTGTTGTTGTTGTTTCTGTGCCTTATGCGAATTTAATGTCACTTGGCTGAGAAAATGTTGTTGCCACATTTAATCTGCATAATTTTTATGAAACAACAACAACAGCAATTGAGATACATTCTATGCCACAAGATGCCACGGCCTGTGCGACGTATACGCAATATGACAAACGCTCTACATACACATACATATAATGCTGCATACTTCGGGGGCTGATTTATTTAATTGCTTCCACGCACACATCGCATATGCGTAATGAAAACCCAAATTGCAAATGATTTCTTTAATGAGCTACGCGAAAAATGTTTGTGCCAGTTGTTGCCTTACAGCTGTTCTGCGGTTATATGAAGTATTATTTCAGTTATAAACATTAAAGTTGTTTAGGTTAACTAGAATAGAATATGTGAATATCAGCTTTGACAGTACTAGATTAAAAACGACTGTTCATTCTTGTTTTCAACTTTTCGTGGTATTTTCTATCTGTTGCGATTAAACGTAATCCCTTGAATATTTATTTGCTGCTGACCCACCTGTCGTATGCGCAATTTCAATTTGCGTGAACGAGTTTTTGTTGCCAGCTGCAAAAATATTTTTAGAGCTTTATCTATCAAACTCACAACCTGCTCCCCAAGCAGCAGCGCACTTTTCCTCTGGACAGGTTCCCATCCCGCCTGAAACAGCTGCTGGCCTTGCACTTTTTGCAGCAAACTTTTTAATTAATTGCACTGGCCATTTTTGGGCAAGCCTTTAATTGCAAATGAACTGGGGCAGGCGGGGCTATTGGTAGGAGCAGCGGCAGTGGTAGTGGCCTGTTTGGACCACGCGAGCACGGCTAATTTGCAGCGGGCGAGCGACCACTAAAGCCAGCACAGAGAGTCAATCAGTAAGTCATTTGTATGCGTGTGGTGTGGGGGGCGGGGGAGGGGGTCAGTTGGAGGAACAGGTAAAAGGACTGTTCAACAGGCAACAGTCACGCGCTTCGCTCGCTTCATGTTTGTTAATTTATGCGGCGTTGCTGCCGCAGGCAACGGTCGCACAGCGAAAAGTTTGCCAACTGACACGGCCAACGCGAGATCGCAACGAAGTTTCAGCTAGGGATGGGCAAAATAAGCCGACGTTCGTCTTTGTATCGATAATAATTATAGTACTGATATGAAACTGCTGATATATCAATATTTGTTTAAATATTCTTAACTAGATTTTCTTAAGAAATAAATATTCACAACATTTTGTGTAACGAATATATTATGGAAACATATATGCAAATGAAACTGAAAGAAATACAGAAATATAAAATAGACATATGTACATATGTCATGTGAGGTGTAAAAAGAGATATTTTAACAGATCGAAAAATAAAATATGTTATAAATATTTTACATTATATTTAAAATATAACAAATGTACATAGATCCCACTTGCCAATGCAACTATTGATGCACAATATCGTTACATTCTACACGACGTACATCCCTAGTACCAGTTACCGCCCACGCATCTCCCTCCCCTCTTCCCCTGCGACCCACCTGCCTCCGCAGTCGGTGACACCCTCATTGTTTCTGTTGCTGTTTAAACTTTGCCCCCAGCTTCGATTCTCCAACGCTCGCACTTTCAGTTTCACAGTTCACATTTTCCAATTCGCATTTCCCACTGCGTCACACCAACTGAAAGTTTGCATTTTATTTCTTTTGGCTGCTGCAGAAAACAATTTGTCACAAAACAAATAACAAAAAGTTGACGCTGTCATTGATAAATACGAGCTGACATTATGACATCGCAAATGGGATAAAACACAGTTTAATTTCCAGTTGGAATTCAACTGAATTAAGTCGGGCGAATATGCTTAGCTTATGAATACAGTTCCTTATTTTACTGATTTTGTGTATGTTGTTAATGAGGATAGCTTTCTTTTTCTTCAACTTGGTAGATGTTATCAAATAATTAATAATACACAAAACGCCTTAAGATCATTAAGAGCACGCTTCGCTTAAAAACCCAAATGCTTGTAAAGTTTCTTGTCTCAATTCCCACTTTAATGCAACCCCGAAAATCGGCTGAGTGTGACCAAGTTTACTTTAAAAAATATTACACTTATTTTGTTATCTTTTAAGCGCCTTTCTAACTTTCTTTAACTTTAACTCGGAGAAGACGTTCTAATAAAATAATAATATGCAACACTTTAAAATCATCTACAGCGTGTTCGCGTACTACTTATAAGCCTTAATGGCAATCTGCAGCTCGTTGCGCAAAGTTTCCTCCCCGCAATCCCCACCGCGTGGAGTTTCGCAAATTTCGCAAAAATTACGTAACGTAACCCCCGCAAAAGTTTTCGACAAATGCGCGCAGTTTGCGAGCCTTTTCAGTAACTTTTTAATGCAATTTTGTTAAATATTCTTTGCTCTGATTTCAGTTGACGCCTAGGCACGAAAATAGTTGAGCGCCCTGGTATCAATGCTTAGCCATGTCTTTTTTATATGAGCCAAGTCGCACAGTTGTTGGCCAAAAAGTTTTTGAGGCGCCAAATTGAGTTAAGTGTTGAAGAAGCTGTCTGGCTACGGTGCACACATGGCCTAATTCAATTTGAGGTAAAGCGGCAGCCACTTTAAGTTTCTGCCACACGCACCCACACACACACACACACACGCATACAAGCAATTGGCACTTGCACAATACACATCAAAGTACAATAACAATTAGCATCAACACACATTGATAAGGTTGAGCGCCAGCTCATTTGGCCCGATTTGCCATCGGTTAAGTACTTTATTTGCCCAAGATTTCTTTTTGTTTTTGGCATTTCTTTTATTCCCTGTACGCATTGCAAATGGGTGAGCAAATTATATTGGAATGCAGTGATGTCGAAATCTCTAGGAGCCACAGACTTGAAATTTGCAATATACAAATATACAATAATATAAATTTATTATCTTTTTTCGGTATCTCGTACCATTTCGTTAATATCGATTTAAGGACGTGGTTTTTTAGAATATCTCGAATATAATAGAGATAGAGCCAAATTTAGTATGTATGTTCTCATAAAGCACACACAGGGTACAGGGCATTTTGCAGTCGAGAATTCCCTAGCCTCTTGTTTTTTTTTTGGGCTAGCGGCAAGGGCGCGTGTGTCTCGTAAAAAGCGAGTAAACTTAATTAGGCTCACGATTGCAGCAACTAAAACCAGCATCAGCCACAATTGCTGATGTTGTTGCTGTTGTATATATTGCTGTATGTGTATTAATGCGGTTTACCCACATGGCTTAAACGGCAGTCGGCTTGCTTTTGTTTATTTCTTGTCCACAGTTAACGCACATGCGGGTCTCCATGCTAAATGTTTAACTGTAATTAACACACACACACATTAAGTAAGCAATATTATTGCATTGCGTGTGGCTGTGTGTGCGTGCGTGTGTGCGTGTGTTGGCTTAACTGTTAACCACTGTGGTCATACTGCGAAGCTGTGTAAGCTTTAATAAAAACTATTGGAATTGTTCAGTATTGAATTTTAAAATTCTTTTGGTTTGATTACTAGCATAGAAATACGCAGTGTTGTTGTAGGCTTTTTGGTATAAATTAGAGTTGATTCGAGTTCCTAAATCAGTGTGCAAGCAGAACGTTAGATGTATATTAATTTTTTTTAATAATATTTTAATAGTTTTTTTTTCCTTTTTTTTTGCAGTTGCTCTACACTTAATGCCAAATTTAATTTTTTCTTTTAAATGCTTAAGGGCAAAAGTAAAAGTGGCTAGATTAGTTACCAAAACGTCTATTCAAACTATGTTTTGGGAGATAAATTAAAATTGACGTCTTTTGCGTATGATAAATTATTCTAATTCAAATTGTGTTAACCTTGTTTACATTTCCGGGAGTTTGCACTGCGTACTTAATATTATAAGTAGCTTCGCTTGAATTTCCCAAAGGTAATAGAATACTTATGGAATATCTCTCATCAAAATCGCATTCTATGTACAAACAAATCTTGGCAAGCAGCTATTGACACGGGCTCAAATTGCAGCTGCTTGGCTGTATTTATACAATGCCCCGGCAGGCAGGCAGCTTGCCACAAGTTGTGGCATCAACCGAGGCCCTGCAACGGCCACATCAGCAAAATTGTTATTACGCCCCGTCAGCTGCTCTTCTTCGATCTGGCCGAATTAAGGCCGGGCCCGGTGCAGACATTGCCATAGCTAGTTAAACAAATAGCCGTTCGCTAGTCAATTAAGGCTGGCAGCTAAATATTTTATCACGGGCCCCGACGTTTGTCTTGATTATGCGTCAAGGCGGCGTATGGTGGGCACATAACTAATTGAAAACTTGCTAAACTTTTGCTCATTAATAATAAGCCAGCGCCAGCTAAGGGTCGTTTCACTGTTTGTCCGAGATACAAGTTGAGTCCTTTGTCTTGCCCCCCTCCTGCTCGTCTGATTTCGTTGTAAATGATTTAATTACTTATTGCAAAGCGTTCAGAAGCTATTATTAAGTTGAATGCCCGTTGGCCGCACTAAACACGCGTATTAGATTAATGTTGTGATTACGCTGGATGCCGCGCCCACACCCCTCTCAAAATCACAGCCGCCCTCAGCTTCGCTGACTGTTAACTTCGTTCTGAAGCGTTAACGAGGCCACCCCTTGCTTATTGCATGCTTTTCTCGTGCTTTTCTCGTACTTGCTGGGGCTTCGACTACAGACGAGTCCTGTGGCAGGACATGGGGAGAGAGCACCAGGCAAGCATTGAATTATGCATATTTCGTTGCACAACGAGCGGCAACAGTGGCAATTTATTCATTTAACATTTAAAGTCTGTGAAAAGGCGGATTGCGGTGAACGGAAGGAGGAGGCGACTTAAGGCTTTATGGGTAGCGGACTGCACGGCAGGACTCCACTGAATGCATCTTAGCAAAACGCTAAGCCACGCGAGAAGTTCGTGTTTCGTAAATTAAAGTAAATGGTAATATTAAAAAGAAAATAAATCGACGAACTTTACGGAACATTTTTTTTATAGTTACAAAACGTTCTTTATTATTTTTTCATTTTCGACTTTTACAGACAATTAAATAATAATATTTACATATCCAAAAATATTAAAATTAATAAAGCATGCAAATTAAAACTTGTCAAAAAATATGCAAATCAGACCTTTCTGAAACTTATTTAAATTATGCCTTAAAAAGTGAGAAAGTAGATTTGTGTCGTTTTCTAGCTTTAAGGTAATTTATACTGTACATTTGATAAAGATTCTGAAGCTTTAAATATTCGTTTGTATTATAATTATAAATAATAAATGAATTTTTGAAAACTTTTCTATTTTGATCTTTTAAAAAAACGTATATTTCCTATTGCTTTACAATTTTTGGTTGATTGTAATTTTTTTTCAATTTTTTATAAGATTTTTGGAAGGATGCTGTTCGATAGTAGCAGCTTTCACTGTAGCACATATGAAAATATATGTACATATATGCGATTGATGAAGCCCTACTGCTGTTCCTTTGATAAAAAGTACCTGCATGCAGCTCCTGATTGCAAAATGTTTTGTTGCATATGCAACAGGCAGGTGCAACTGCCACTGGGAATGCTGGCAGATGCTTTGGCTCTCGGAATCGGGTCCTGCGAATATTTGTGCAATTTTCTAATTACTTTCAATACTTTGACAACAACAGGAAGCAGTTTGCCTGTTTCAAATGCAATTAAATCAATTGCGTTACGTATACGCAACGTAGACCAGGCCATTACTGGCCCTGAATAGTTATTAGCAGGAGCGGAGAGGCCGACTGGCAATTTGCGTCAGGAGCAACTAACGAAGCCCTCAACAAAAGTGAATTATTGTGCAAGTTTGAACAAATTCAATTAACAACAACAAGTAAAACTGTTTTATTCGGTATGCCGAAGATTGAATGACCTTTTGTTTTGTATGGAAGCTATATAATAGAGTAGTCAAAGAAGAGTTTGATTAAAATTTCTTGATAAACAAATAAGTTTTTCATACAAAAAATCAATTTGCGGTCGACTTTTCCAATAAGCATATTGCAGTTCGTATTTGCCAAGTTTGGTCCAAGGTATTACAAGAACAAAAACTTTTTCATATAAAAGTTCATTTTACAATAAATTGTTCTAATGGCAGCTATATGATATGGTGCTCCGATCCGACTGTATGTTTTATCAAGATCGCTTAACAACTGAGTAAGTAGTTGTTGTAAAAAATGACTAAGAAGGTTTTATCGACACATTTGTTGATACTGATCAAAAACATATATACATATATCCATCATAAGCTCAGAAATGTCTCATTCAATGCGTTGCACATTTCATGATAAACTTATAATACCCTCTGTTAGGGCATCAAAATTACATTTTTAATTGGAAAATTGCGAAACATGCGTAAAACTAGGAAACTTTCATTGGCCGAGGGTGGTTGGAAGAGGGGGTGGGGGCGGCTGCTCAAAGGTCAAGCCAGATAGCTGATTACCTGCGCTCGATGCGACACAGCGGATACTCCCTGAGCTTCAGCGAAATGTTGCCCTTGACCAGCAGCTGCTCCAGGCGGGCGTCGGTGCGAATGCGATAGCTGCGGAAGATCTTGGCCAGGAGCAGCCTCATCAGCAGCTGGGCATAGCGATAGCCGATGCACATGCGCAGGCCCTTGGTGAACGGCACAAAGGCGAAGGCGTGGCGCGTGGGCGCATCCGCGCCAAAATGCGCTTCCGGATTGTAGGTTCTGGCCAGCGGGCCCCAGACGCGCTCATCCCGCTGCATGTTGTAGATATCGATGCCAATCTGAGTGCCGCTGGGTATCAGGAAGTCGCCATCGTCGCGGCGCAGCTGCAAATCTTGCCCAGCCCGACGCAGCACCATGGGCACGGGCGCGAACAGACGCATCGACTCGTTAATGGCCATCTCCGTGTAGCTGAGCCGCTCCAGCTGCTCTAAGCCGATGTCGCCGCTTTCCGGCAGCTCAGCGCAGAGCTCCTCATGCACCTTCTCCTGATATTCCGGATGCATGGCCAGGCACAGGATGGTAAAGTACAGAGCCGTTGAAGTAGTCTCGAAGGTCTAAGACGGTTAGAAATGATTTTCCATTAGACAAATACATTCTTTTCCCATAGCTGACATTAATATCAGTCATATTACAAGCCAAGTGTTTGTTTCCACTCTTTTCTACATATTTTATTTTGGTGGCCCTTTTCGGAATCCGCACCAAAACATTTTTAAATTCGATTTTCCCATTTGATGAACTGTACAAATTTGTTGAGCAAAGCAAAAAGGCTAAAATACATATTCGAGCTTAAAAAATTATTTTAAAGCCGATGTAATTCAAAAAAGTCGGGTCGGAAACCAAAATGTTGCAATCAACAGTTTTCCACCTATGTTCCACACTTGCGGGTGGAATTTGACAAAACTCCGTGTTTGTGTTTTCTGGGTCATAAGATGCTTCACGACTTATATGGGTTAGCTATCAATTCGTCAGTCAATCAATCGTCAGTCAATTGGTCAATCAGTCGGTCAATCACTCAATCAGCATTAACAGCTTTATTTATATGCAGATTGGTCTACTCACCGCCGCAATAATTACGTTCGCCTCATCCCGCACATCCTGCCAGCTCATTTGCTGTGCACGTTCCACGTGCTCCCGCACCTGCTCAATGAATATCGACTTTGACTTGATGCGCTGTTGCTGCTGTTGTTGTTGTTGCTGTTGATGCTGATGCTGTTGCTGTTGCTGCTGCTCCAACTGTTTGTTCGCATCACAATCTTCCACGCCCACGACAGAAGCGGCTGGCTGTAGCAGCTGTGAAGGACACCAAGTGATGGGGGATGGGGGATAGGGGTCACATAGTAGGAGTGGCAAGTCATGACCAGGAAACGTGCAAAGCGGAGGCGGACTGGGGCAACGCCCACTGACATACCTGCTCCACGAAGCCAAGCAGAACGCTGACGACCTTCTGTTGCCGGCCGAAAAGCCGCGACCATCGATAGATGAGCTCCGGATAAAGCCACGGCGATAGCATACGCTTAACACACACCTCCGTTATACTGCAAACGAAACGGAAGACAGCATGCCGAAAGGTTTAGCTACCCTCACACAGAGAGAAAAAGGTCGGACTAAAATTAAGTTCAAATGAACTCAACAACAAAAATTTGTCGTATTTTCTTATGTTTTGGTTTTCAAAATGCGTTATGTGATCAAATTTTTAAAAATTGGTAGCTTAAAATGTCATTTCCCTGCAAATACTCACTAAACAAGTTTTAAAAGTCTTAAGTAAACATTTTACAATAATATGATTTTCTCTCTGTGCAGAAAAAAGAAGACTCAAATTAGAGACAACACTTTTCTCTCAGTGATCCCAAAGCCAACCCCTCTCCCAGCGCGCGTCGCAAGGCATTAGCCACGGCTGAATGACTGAATAAAGAAGCTGCAAGCTTGTAATTAGCTAAAAGGTAAAACAAAGTGGATGCCCGGGACGGACCGGGTCGATGTTATCTCCGGAAACACATTTGAAATGCAGTTTTGCAGAGAGGCTTATAAATATGATTAGTTGGGCCAGCTCCAAATTTAATTAATCGAAGAATGAGTTATTTAATGATATAAGCGAATATAAGCGAATTTAATGATATATCAGGAATGTCTGGTTTATCCAATAACTATGAAGTACGGTTTCCCTATCCTAATTCTCTACTCTTAGTTTCCAATAATATAAATCATATCGTAACCCTTGTGTATTCCCTGTTGGAGTTAACACGCTATCCATCCGAAAAAAAATTTCACCAATTGAATAACTACAATAGTACTGTAGTCGACAGTATCCAAAAACCGAAATATTCTTCAACTGCTTTACGAGAACATATTTGATGGTTGTAGCTCTTGTAGTGTCCGAGATATACAAAGATAGCCATGTCTCATGATCGATATTGATCGATCTATAGTCGAAAAGTTTAGGTCTCACCCATTGTATGCCTCAAAGATGGCCATTGAGCCGTCGTGCTGAAAGTTCATCTTCTTGCCCATAGTTGTCTCTGTTCCAAATGAAGGTCCACATATTAATCAAATATATATAGCCAAATCCTCGGTTCACTTACGGCAGGCAGCCTCCAGCACAATTTTCTTGAGTATCTGATAGATCTCGAGGCTTTTGCCACGCTGCACGCCCTCCACCTCCAGCTTGTCCAGCAACACCTCCGCCTCCGCATTGAAGATGGGCAGAAAATTGCACAGAATCTGGCGGCCGAAGGCGGGATTGATGAGGCGACGATGCTTTTGCCAGCGAGGAGCTGCGGAACACGGCTTGGATTGATTAGAAAAACAGACAACAATATATATGTATCTAATCTCCAACTGGAACAAATTTTAATAATTATCTACTCAAAGTGTAGCATAAATGAAAATTCAAGATTAATTTAAGAACTTTCAAAAACAAAAACAAAAAGAAAATGAACTTCATTCCACTTCCATATAGACTTGGAACGACCTTTTCCTCTCAGTGTACTCACAGCTGGATGTAAAGAGTCCATCGCCAATGGCGGAGCTCATGAAGCGATAGAAGTCGCCCTTGTTGGTGCAGTGTGTCGAGTTGAAGATCTGCTCCACGGTCTGCGGGTCGTTCACATAGAGGAAACAATTGGTGCCCATCCAGGAGATAAAGGGCGCCTTGTACCGGTGCGACAGTCCATCCATATACTGCAGAAAGGCTGCGGGCGAGAATTACTTCCGGTCTGAACTTCACTTCCGGTGCACTCACTCTGCGGATTCATCATCTGCAGCCCCATGCCGATCAGCGGCCAGCCCACCGGCCCGGGCAGCTGCCAGGCGGCCTTATAGAAGCGCCGCCGGCTCCACAGAAAGTAGAGCCAGAGCACAGCCAGCCAGCTGGCCAGAATGATGCAGGCCAGCATGTCGTTGAACCACGGAGAGCCCGAATCGAATCGAATCAAAGCGAATCGGATCGAATTAAATCGAATAAATATGTTTGGCGCACAACGCTCGAAATTATACTGAGGCCCCGGGGCAGCTGAGCTGCCCAGGCTTGCCCATTGAGGTTGTACTTTTACACTCACAGAAAAAGCGAGTACGAAATCTAAGCAGGAGCATGTTGTTTACCTGAATTCTTAACAATATTTATTTCTTAAATATCTTTGAAGGTCTTGGCCAAAGACCTTCATAATTTTTAAAATTGTAAACAGAACCTTCAACCGAAAAGGATATCCAAAAGGTTCCAACCAAAACGTGGCCACATTGAACCAGTTGAGTACCTGCTTCAGGAACCTTATAGCGAGGCATTGATGCGAACCGCGAATCGAACGCACAACAAAGGTTTCGGGTGATTTTTAAAGCGCTCTTACTTGATTCGAATACAACCTACTTGGATTTTTCTCCGAGTGCAGTTGAGATTACGCATTTGCGGGCCGTAATTCGGCAATCTCGATGCCCACCACGTCCCGCGGACTCTGCGCAAATGCATCTATTATCATGCGAGTCGCGTACTTCCCCACAAACGAAGCCAGTCGATAATATGCCATAGGCATATTAGAAACCGGTAAACCTAGACGAGTCGAAGCGTTTGTAAATACTCGAATACACTCATAGGCATGCATATTTGTAAACAATATTTGTAAATATCAAGTGACCTCAATATGAATGTAAATGAATCGATTTTTTAATTGAAAAATATTAAATTGATAATGAATTGTTTTTAGGGAATATTTAATGGAAATGGGCAAAGGAAGTTATTGAGCCTTAGGTATACGCTATGAACATTTTGTATACTATAAGGAAATAATTTTTTAAGATCTGTTCTAAGTTTATTTAAGATTTCTTGAAGCACAAAACTTAATTTTCCACAATTCATCAATGCCCCTTTAAAATATATTTTAATACCCAGTAAATTATGCGTTCCCAAACCCACCCTCCAAATGGATAGGCCTCGCTTTGAACGCCTTGGAGCTGTTGTAGGGCATGGGGAATTGCTTTAGCATTGCGTGCTATAAGCTGATTTTGATTTAGTAATTGCTTAATTATTGGGTCAATAGGCAATACGAGGTAAGGCTTTTGTTTGGAGAAATGGGTGTCAAGTATTGTGAGTCTATCACTGTGTAGAGTTTTCAAATATATTATTTATTCACTATTCATTTGTTGCTTTTTACAAATTTTTCAAGTTTTAAGTTTAACAATATAATTTTGTTGTCCGTGCGTGCACGCATTTCCCATACCATAATTTTTCCGTTAATTATTATTAAATTTATTTTGTGGTGTTTTCTTTTCACATTATTTGTTATCATTTTACTTCATCCTCAAGTTGACAGAGAGTTAAGTTGTATTAAGAGCGACTTTTAAGCCGGGTATTTAGTTGAGTTAGTTAGTTGCTTTGCTTGGTTTAAGTTTAGTACAGTGCGCAAAAATAACTCTTTGGGGCCAGAAATTTACCGTTTCCACTGTTTCTGTATATTTATGTCTTTTACAGCTAACTCTGCACTTAATATACATATAAATGGTCGCTCGACATAAGAACTCTTTATCTTTAAAACCGACTAGTAATTTTCTTGCAATTTTGTTGTCTAAAAAAAAACTAATTTTCAGTACAATAAGGAAAATGTGATTGTTATTGCAACAAATCAATTCTTGGCTGTCAACTGCACTTCATTTGCTCAGTACACATAAAATTAATTTTTAAAAAATAAGGCATTGTGTACACTTCATTATTATAATAGTTTGAAAAGTAACAATAACGTAAATAAATAAACAAACGTTCACTACTTGGAACTTTTGGATTTTGGACTTGGACTTTTGGACTCATTTAAACTATCCGCGAAACCAACTAGTTCTAATGATCGAGCGCCCACTAGTATATCGAACATATCGATAAGTTTATATCGAGCTTCGCTTAATTCCTAGGCGAAAACAAGCATCGCTTCCGCTGGCTTTAGGGATAAGCTAAGTTTGTTTAAAAACGTTTGCAAATTTTCTTTTGTTTTCTTTATGGACGTTGCGTTTTCACTTTGAGTTCATTTTTGTTTTAAATTTTGTTGTATTTTATAAGCAAGTAGCTAGTTTGAAAGGCCATTGGGATCATTGGAAGTCAATTAGTAGGTTAGAGAGGTCTACTTCATTTTCTTTGCATTCTTTTATCTTTTTGCATGGTATTTTTGCATTTGCTTTGACTACTTGATCTAACTTGCAGTTGTGTATAGTACCTTTATGTATATATATATATATATATATATATTTTTATATTTCTTTTTATATGCTACTAATTATGTATATCTGTCCTTGTATCTGTAGTATGTCTATATACACATTACATACGCCTAAACTTTGTCTCTTAGCATTTGTTTAAAAAATTATACACGTTTTATTGTCAAAAATATGACGACTCGCGACTCAACGATTGCATTTTCTTTAGTTTTCACAATATGCATAATAATTGCAATTGTGTTTTTACTCATTTAGTTTACTTTTAGATATATATATATATCTTGTATATATTATATTGCATTAATGGGCTAGCATCTACTACGGATCTACGGCAGGGCAGGGGTTTACGAGTACTATATTTTACTGTTATTTTGTATTTGTTAGAAACTTTACATAACTGCATTTCACATTTTATACCCTTGCCAAATGTTCTATTCAGAAAATATCATCACAAAATTAATTAAAATTAAATTATATATTTTAAAGATTGGTTACACATTTCATTATTGAAGAAGGTTCTAGAAGATTTACTTCTTTCGCTATGCTCTGAAAGTTAAAATGTTTCCTTAAAAATCGGAAACAAAAGTGACGAACCAGGGTTTGAACCAACCTGAGTTCATAGAGTCCGAACCGCAAGTCGACACTTTTTAATTTTATTCAAACTGCCAAACTTTCAGCTGTGTTTTCTATTTTTCTAGCACTCTAAGTGTTATGCTTATATAACAGATCATGCGTTTAAATCAGTTCAAATCCACTTGAGATCAAATTCGTTTTGTTTTTAGTCAGGGGAAACCATTGCTGATCTAACATATATTAGCTAAAAGCCTTATATAACAGAGCTCACAACTTTTGTGTTTTGCAAGGGTATAAAAGCTTCGACTAGCCGAAGTATATAATATATACATACATAATTATGTATATATAATTCATGTTATTGTATGCCTAAGCAAATTTAATTGCATTGCAAATATACTTTTTTGTTTCTGACTCTTATTACAAAAATAATTATTTTTTATTATTCAATTATGCTGCTAGTTGTTGTTGTTTTGAGGATTAACGCTTAATGCCCTTTAATATGCATTTATTATATGCGTAATGCTATTGCAACACAAATTAAAATAAACAAGTAAATAAATATATATGTATAAGCGTATATAAAACAAATATAAAGGTGATGACTATGATATTCTGACGCTGTGGCCTACGGTGCTGTAGTTGTTGTTCTTGTTTTTTTACACTTTATATGCATATTATATAAATATATATATATATTTATATATGTATATGTATACAAAATAAACTTTGCTTTTGCTTTCACATTGGCGCTTGCATAAATATTAATCGAAAAGACATGGCATTTATATTTTATTTTTTAGACGGGAGCTTAGACGGTGCAATTGCTTGTATGTGTATGTGTGGTCTGTAGGGGGCGTGGCGAGGCCAGGTGTTTAAGCGTGGCTGTGTCTCCGTGTGTGTGTGTAAGCTTGGCTAAGGTATAACTGCCGCGTATTACATATAATATAATTATTAAATTGTTTATAATTTCAGTTGATATCATTATTATTATTTTTTTATACTTAGGCACAATACATTTATTTTGTTTTTGCTTACTTTTGTTCATTTTTCATAAGCTGCAATTGTTTGCTTTGTCTAAATATTTTTTAGGTCTTACATCTTAAATACTACGCATAAAAACGTGTGTAGTTTTCAGTGTGTGTGTGTGTGTTTTGTTGATAGTTATTAATATTATATTTTATTGGATAAATCTTGTATCGATTTTCATAATTTCTCCTACAATTTAAAAAAATGCAGCCACTTGGCAAATATTTAAAGCTTTTCACTTAATTTTCATACGCAAAGAAAAAATTTGTAAAATGTAAATGGAAAATAAACTAAATTATACGAAACTAAATATAAAACGTGTTTGTGTATTTATTTGTTTTTGTATGGCTATTTCATAATTGGCGTGGTTTTTTATATAGTTCAATACTTTAGTTAACATTTCCATTTTGTTTGCATGACGAATTTAACAAATATTGCTTAAGATTTTTGACATTTATGCAGTGTTTCTGTTAACAATAATAAAGAAAGCCATCAATTTAAAATGCTAACTCCCTAACTTAAAAAAGGCATTAATTTAAGTTTTACTACAACACAAACATTTTGGGACACAATTTTCTTTTTTTTTTGATTTTCACACAGTTCGCATAAGATACAAAAACACCTTTACGCACTTTACAATCTTTTTTTTTGTTTGTTTCTTATCTCTTTAGCTTTTTATTTTTGCTTTAACAAAATACGCGCTACGTTCACTACGAAAATGCTACAAAGTAGACAACAATTTTTATTTTTTTTTAGGTTTTTTTGCTTTTGTTTTTTGTATAGTTTGCTTTTGTTGTTACTGTTTTTTGCTTAGTTTTATTTATGACTTGCTTTGCGTTGGACTCGCTGCAGATTAACTTTCCGCAGGTTGGTTGGTTGTAAACTGCGTGATGCCATCGCTTTCCATAGACTCGAGAACATCGGCCACATAGGCGGCGACATCCGTGTGGCTGTTCTCACCCTCCGTATAAATGGCATCTGCAACAGGCGGCTGTACTTGGGCCTATCGCTCTCCTTCTTGATCAGGCTGCGTGGAAATTATATATATTATAAATGGAACCATCTGTTAGTAGTCTCAGCAAGCTCACCAAGTATTGACAAACTCTACGAATTCCATGGAGAACTCCATGCCATTGTAGGATGTATGCAAACGCGGTGGATCACCTTGCACAACCTGCAAGAAAAGTTAATATGTTGAGAATGGAAACCATTTGGAAATGTCAGCTCTTACCTGGCACAGCTGCTCAAATACCGAGTCCCATTTGCGATAGGGGAAATTGCCTGTGGCCACCTCCATCAAAGTTATGCCCAGTGACCAAACATCGCTGCGCACATCATAGCCTTTGGCGCGCTCCGGATCAATGCGTTCCGGCTGCAAATAGTCGGAGTGCATTCAGAACTGGCATATAAATTTGTAAGAAATTAAAAACCCACCGCCATGTAGGGCCTGCAACCCGCATCCTTTGTCTTAGCTATCGAATCGACTAGCTGCCCAGAGATGCCAAAATCACACAGTTTAATGTCGCCGCGTCTGTGCAACAGTATGTTGCTGGGCTTCACATCGCGATGGATGATTTTGAGCTCCTCCTTCAAATAGTTGAGGGCATTGACTGTGGCCACCGTTATCTTGGCCAGTATGGACTCGGGTATATGGCGCTGCTTCTTCTCGAATATGTACTTGTAGAACTTGTCCAGCGATGTGTCCATCAGTTCCATGCATATCCAGCAGTCTCCCTCCTTGAAGAGCGCTCCATAGAACTGGACAATGTAGATGCATTCGTTTGACTTCATCACCACCTCAAGATCCATGAGCAGCTGTTTCTGCTCCTTCTCATCGACCGTGGAGCGTATCCGCTTCACTGCCATCACTCTGTCCAGCTTCTTGAATATCATCTTGTTCACCGCACCAAATGCACCGCGACCAATCTCGCCCAAATCTTCCAGATCATCCGACGTAAACTGATGTGTGTTGATGGCACCTTCCCCAAACTGCAGTTTGCCGCACGCCTGCTGCCTTATTCGCTCCCGGTGGCGATCCGTGGCGGTGCTGCTGCCGCTGGCGCCAGCGCTGGTGCTGGCACTGCTGTTGCTGCTGCTGCTGGGCATCGGCACAGCTGGCACAAAGCTGGGTTGGGCGCCAAAGCGTAACGCCACATTGTTCTGCTGCGAGGAGGAACTGGAGCCCGACGACGTGGAGCCCGACGAGGTGGACGACGTGGACGAGGGCGGATGTCGAATGCTCAGATTGTTCAGATTAAGCTGGTCGGGCGGTATGCGTGATCGACTCGGTCCAGCTGACCCAACGCGTTAGATAAGTTAAAAAAAACATTGGTTATTTACGGCCGACGGCTTATCAACTGCATTGCGCCCAAGCAATGCGTCAGTGCTACGTGTGTGTGTATGTACGTGTGTGTGTGTTTGTATGTGTGTGTGTGTGTGTGTGTGTGTACATGTGTGTATGTGTTCATGTATGTTTGAGTATGTGTGTGTTGGTGTGTGCGTGGGCAGATTTAGGCAAAAAAATTACTCACTTGCAAACAAATTCTTAGGTCTTTCTGCCATTGTGCACTTCTTCCGCTGGTCTCGCTAGCAATTTTTTTTATAGATTTCGCTTTGTGTCCGTCGTTTTGATATTTTCCGTTGGGCGCCGCGCCCCAATACACGTCGCTTACGGGGCGCCGAAATTATTTTCGCAGGGAAAACTGGCTAAGGATATATCACACCATAACCGCACACCGACTGCTGGTTGCTTGGTAACTGGAGTACACAGCTCAATTATTTGCCAAATTGTCGCGTGCGCATCTATGCGTTTTTCATTTTCGTTCACTTTCGTTTTACATAAAAATAGACTAAAAACATTAAAAAAGCAGCAATGCAACAAAAACTGCAGTGTGACCGCATGTGACAATACCGTAAATGACGATTTGAAATACCGCAAATACTAAATCAGAGATATTTGATATTGATATCACAGTGTCATGGTCTTTTATAACCCCGTTATATTCAAATGTTAAGCGATTTTCTTAGGATTGACCTAATGTTTTTCACATATGTTGTACGCCATTTTTACCTGATACGTAAAAGACATCCGTTTTGCGACACATAAAACCAGCAGCCTCCACCTTCACATATATAGGGCTACGTGCGCTGTTAATAACAGTGCGGCTGTAAGCTACTTGAGCACTGTTAAAATAAATAAACAAACCAATTTAATTTAATATTATATAAAAAAGAAATAAACCATGTCCGGCAGCGTGGTGCGGAACAGCTACAAGCTTTTTGTGGGCAATCTACCCTGGACCATTGGTAGCAAGGAGCTGCGCACGTACTTCTCCCGCTTCGGCCATGTGGCTAATGCAGAGGTGGTCTTCGATAAGCAGTTGGGCCTGTCCAAGTACTACGGCTTCGTGATATTCAGCCAGCGGGACGCGTACAACAGTGCCAGCAACCAGAACACACACTTCCTGGACGGACGCGTGCTCAACGTACAACGGGCCAACGAGCCGGCGACGTAGTTTAAGTGGAATAATGCGTTAAATTCATTATAATCAACGTACAATTTTATTGTTTCTTTGAGATACATCAGGGTAGATGTTTGACGTAGTTTGAGCCTACAGCGTCTCCAACTTTGGTGTAGCCCAATGCACGAAGCCGGTCCGAGAGTTCCTCTTTAATGCGATCAACAACATTTGGGCCTTCGTAAACGAGCGCAGTGTAGATTTGGATAAAGGAAGCGCCCGCCTCAATCTTCTCGAACGCGTCCTGGCCGGACGAGACACCGCCGACGCCAATGATGGGTATACTACCATTCGTCAGCGAATACATCTGTGCAATCAATCTGGTCGAGCGTTCCCGCAACGGTTCTCCACTCAAGCCGCCTGTCTCGCCGGCCAGCGTCAAATCACTGATGTTGTCGCGCGCCACAGTGGTATTGGACACAACTAGGCCATCTACGCGGCTTTTTTTCGTATTGATGACCGAGACAATGTCCTGAAGCTCGGAGAGATTCAAGTCGGGCGAAAGCTTCAGTAAAATAGGCACTTTTTGGTTAGTTTTGAGCTTGGAACGGGCAATGTTCACCGCCTCCAGCAGTTCTGTGAGCTCCTTCTTGCTCTGCATGTTGCGCAGTCCCTTCGTATTGGGGCTGCTCACGTTCACAACCAGGTAGTCGGCGACGGGTCCGAAGATGCGCACACCCTCCACGTAGTCATAGATGGGGGTCAGAGTGTCGCGATTGCGACCTAGATTAACGCCAACAACGGCAGTGAAGTCCTCTCGTTCTCGGATCTCTTTCAGGCGTTTCGCCACCACCTGGTGGCCGTCGCTGTTAAAGCCATAGCGATTGATGATGGCCCGATCGCTGGTCAACCGAAAGACTCGAGGCTTCGGGTTGCCCTTCTGTGCCAGAGGCGTCACGCTGCCCACCTCAATGAAGCCAAAACCCAAATCTTTGAGCCCGACAATAGCCTCGGCGTTCTTATCAAAGCCGGCAGCGATGCCAATGGGATTGCTCAGAAGGCGGCCAAAGAACGAACTATGCAGATTTAGATCATCCATGTATTCGGAGCAAGGGCAGAGCCGGTACTTGCAGGCCATCACCGCCAGATTGTGACTGGTCTCGGCCGGCAACAGACGTACTGCCGGCATGACGAACGTACGGAACAGGTGATCCTGGTTCTGATAGGCGGTGAGGCCCATATATAGGGCCGTGGCGCCAGCCGTAACGATGCATAGCGAACGTAGGCGGCTCTGCAAAATAGGTTAAATTATTTAATTTATATTTAGTTTCAAAATGTATAGAGCTTACAAATGTTTGCGTCTTTTGCAACACCATCTTAATGAACGATATGAACTGAACCACTGTTACGAATTTTAAACACTGTAATTCACGGATGGAATTTTTGTTATTTAGCTATATTTTGGAATATTAGCAATTCCTTTTATATTGTCATAATCAAAGCCATTTGTAGGAAGTTTCAAATTGAAATGTTTTCCTTGCTTTATATATTAGAAACAACATGAATGTTGTGAGCTGGTTCACGGCTGAATGACAACGAACTAGTTCTACAATGAATCAATCATCAACTCCAATGATGAGTCAGTCTTTGTTGTTGTTCCTTGTATTGCATTTGGACCAACTGCACATATGAGCCAACATAAATAACAATACGAAAGAGATGAAAGGTGGCACATTTCGCAATACACAATGGGATCCCACACTGCTAACTTCACAGATTGTGTCCATGCAATGCTGTGTGTACTTCTCGCTAGGCCTGCTCGTGTTCGTGGCCAACAAACTGGCTGGCGATAACTACACACTGGATCACCTATTCGAGTACCATGTGAGTGGCTAATAAGCAGCTTGAAACAGTTTTGTTAATTTTTATTTCGGCAGGAAATTCACATCTATGATCTAGGCGGACGTCTAATCATCTGCGCATTTGTCGTAAACGCTTTTGTGGCCTCGTTGGCGCTCTGGTGCATTGTACGCCGCGCAAAGCTTTGTCTGGACTTCAGGTAGCTGATGTTTTTGTGACCTCAACCAATACTGGTCGCATATTTTTATACGTGTTCACAGAGGGTCCTTTTGAATGCAATATTTGTTTACCGCTATTTAGGCTAGAGACTTGAAAATGCAGATATATACTAGTATCCCTATCTACCTCAGTTTTAGAGCTAAGCGGTTTTTGTATGCATGTTACTGCACTGTGGACGAGTATTGCTTACTTGGTTACACCCGCCTCCAACGTTCTTTCCTGTTTTCTTTTGCAGCTGCACCTTCCACTTGCTGCACCTGCTTGTCTGCTGGTGGTACAATCGCTCCTTTCCCGCTAGCGCCTCCTGGTGGCTGCTTAACGTGATAACGGCAACGATCATGTGCATAGGCGGCGAGTTTCTGTGCCTGCAAACTGAGATGAAGGAGATTCCAGTCGGCTATGCGGCGCTCAATCAGAAGTCGGACGTTTGATCTGGGAAATAGGACACCATGTGATTGTGCTGCCAACGAGGCCACCAATTACTCTAAACCTCCTTGTAATTTATTGTTAAACAGTTAAGAATATATATATAGATTTATATAGAGTATGTGAGTGCTAAACTAGTGCAGTATCTGATATATGAATGGCACGCCGCGCTTCAGCTTCAGTTCCTTGGGCACCGTTTGCGGCGGCATAAAGAATTTTAACTCCGCCGCCGCCGGCTCATCGCCAGAGGCACCTTTCTCGCTATCACCGTAACTGAACCAGGGCCAAAAATGCATCCGATCCGGCACCAGATACCAGTAGGTAATCATGACCACAAACGAGACGATCAGCGTGCCGAGCAGCAGCAGCGTCCAGCAGTGCATGCGTCGTGACTTTTGCATGTTGCGCATAGCCGGGTTCAACTGCCAGCACATGGATTAAATATGCCTCAATGACCGTAAACAAACACACCTTTTTCGCGCAAACAAGCGATTCAATTTATCTATAGACACAGCGAGAGAGAACGGTTTTCTGCCGGGTGCCGAAGCTCAAATACCCTTGCAGACAAATGGAAAATGTACGCTGTGAATATTTAGATGACTGTTGATCATAGATGCAATTTTAATGATATCTGAGGGAAGTACATAATTCCCATGTTTTATCGGGATATTTTAAAAAACATTTTTAGGCCGCTTGGGAACTATACTACTATTTACTATACTATACGGGAATTATACTATTGCTGTTCTTGATAATATTTTTTTAGTTATGTTAGCAGACTAGTTTTACTCTTAATTTCCACGTTTGGTGGGGATATCTTAAAAACAAAAAGGTTTTTTCTACAAAAACTCAATTTTTCAGTTAGGATATATATGCGTAGACAAACGATGCGGCTGTTGATACTGATATAGTATATATTTTATAGGGCCGGAGACAGCTCCTTCTACCCGTTGCAAGTTACGTGATGAAACTATAATACCCTTTGCAAGGGTGGAAGAACTTAGAAACCAGCTCCTAATTTTGGCCCGAGCGACAATGCAGTCTAATCAGGTTTGGGGCTAATCTAATCAAATTAGTGGCTTGGCTGACGACGATCCAGCGCGAGCTTTTGCTGAATTTATGCTAATTGAAGAGCGGACGCGCACGCCACAGAACATTCTTTTCATTTACGAGCTACGTTGATCTTGTAACTGCGCATTTACATTAGAATTTTCTAGAATCTAGTGAGCGATCCTCAGCCATCAAAGCCTGATGGTTAGTAGAATCCACAAACTGTAAAAAGGGCAGTCCTCAACAGCTCCCGTACATTCAATTATAAACACAAGAACAGTTGTGTTTACAAGTGCCGCAGTGTGAATACCCTAGCAGATATGTAGCAGATGTGGGGTATATTTAGGCGTTTTCATAAACAATAAACATATGATTTAGTAGCCTAATATTTACTTTAGGAAGTTTTGAAAGACTTGTAAAAACAGTCGAACAAGTATTTATCGACTCAGCTGTTGATATTGTTCAGGAATATATATATATATATATATATATATGTATATATATATATATATATGTGTATATATATATATATATGTATATATATATATATATATATATATATATATATATATATATATATATATATATATGTATATATATATATATATATATATATATATATATGTATATATATATATATATATATATATATATATATGCCAGCCTACTACAAGATATAAAAACAGACAAATTATGACTGTTAAATTTCATACAAACATTAAATAAAACTCTAGTTCTTCCATTTGCTAAATTATTCAATTTATTTTTAGCAAACTTGTTTTTTTTTTGGTTTTAATGATTTTTTTCTTGTATTTTGTGTGTGGTTTCTATATATATAATGTTTGTATATATAACTTTACTAGTTATGCTTTCTTCTTTAAAATCAATTGAAGTTCTTATTTTTTCAATTGTTAATCGCTTAAAGTTTTATGTTTTTGTTTTATATTTATATATATATATCGATTTCAATATTTGAAAGAGAAAATATGCGAGAGGGACGTAGGGACGAGGGGGCGTAAAAGTAAACTTTCACTTTGAATGGACAAAAATTCATAAATTGTCCTTTTCTTTTTTTAAATTAAATCCTTATATTCGTTCGCTTTTTGCTTTACTCTAGCATAACTATTTTTTGTTTCATTATGTTTATATATTTGTGTATGAGCCTATTTATTACTTTTTCTCGCGTGTGTATGTGTGCTTGTTTTTTAAACTACAAATTAATGTTTGTTGTAATTTTGCTGCTCAGCATATATGCATATAATGTATATATGTAAATATTATTTTTAAACAATTTTATTTTATTTGTAATGCTTGCTATTGTAAATGTGTGTGCGTGTGTGTGTAAGTGTGTGTGTGTGTGTGTGTGTGTGGGTTTGAGTGTTGCGCTGCGCACAGACAGTTTCTCTTTCACATTTGCTGCCCCTATATATATAAATATATATATAGATGATACATATGATGCAAATATATAATTAAGTTGTTATCGATCGGTTCAAATGTTTTCGCTTCGAGGCTCTGCTTCTGCTTCTTCTCCTTCTCTCCGCTGTTTCAGTTAATATTGACGCAAGTCGGGATTATGTTGACGATGCTGTCGGCCCCGTTGGCTGACAGGCCTTGCTCATTGACTCCACCAGTCGGGCCCGTTGTTTGAGTGCGAGCCGCCGCCACCACCGCCGCCGCCGTAGGATCCACCATAGGAGCCACCGCCGCCGTAGGCGCCACCGCCAGAGCTTCCGCCACCTGTTTGGGTGGTGAGGGGGAAATTCATCATAATATATGCAACGAGATTGGGAATAGTGCGCAACAGTTCACTCACCAAACTTACCGTACGAGTTCCCATTGCTGCGATAGTTGCCACCGCCACCACCGCCGCCGCCGGAGCCACTGCCGCGACCGCCACCGCCACCACCGCCGATACCACCGCTGCGGCCGCCACCACCACCACCGCCAGAGGATGTACGATAATCGCGTGAGCCAAAGCCGCCGCCGTAGCGTGCACCGGCACCACCACCGCGTCGTTTGGCGCCGCCATGGCCGCGATCCGAGCTAAGCATCTCCTCGAGAAAGCCGGGTATCTCCTGCTTGGTCTCGATTAGCAGCTCGAGCAGATCAGAGCAAATGTTGCGGTTCTTGTCATTGAAAAAGGACGTGGCAACGCCTAGATTACCCATACGGCCGGTACGGCCAATGCGATGCACATACTCCTCCACATCAGTGGGCAGATCAAAGTTAATGACATGTGTCACATGCGGAATGTCCAGGCCTCGTGCCGCCACAGCCGTGGCCACCAATATGGGGCAATCGCCCGACCGGAAACAGCGCAGCGCTTCCTCGCGCTCCTTTTGGGTGCGATCACCGTGGATGCTGGTCACCGGATGATTGCACTGATAAAGGAACTCTTCCAGAGAATCGGCACCCTTCTTTGTCTCCACAAAAATGAGCGTCAGATTGTCCTTGGAGTACTCGGGCCCATCCCGTATAGATGACAGCAGATCCAGCAGATAGGAGCGCTTATCCTGATCGTACACCCACAATATGGTCTGCGTGATATTCTCCGAGGTGGAGCCCACACGGCCGACGGCCAAGAAAATGTAATTGCTGAGAAAATCGCTGGCCAGCTCCTGGATTTGCTTCGGGAATGTCGCCGAGAACATCAGCGTTTGTCGCTGGCCTGTCGGCGGCATATTCAGCTGCTCGACGATGCGACGGATTTGTGGCTCGAAGCCCATGTCCAACATGCGATCGGCCTCGTCGAGCACAAGGAAACGTATATTCTCGAGGCCAACCTTGCCGCGCGTGATCATGTCTTCGAGGCGACCCGGTGTCGCCACAATCAAGTGGCAGCCGCGATCCAGTTCGCGCATTTGCTCGCTGGTGTTGTTCCCGCCGTAGAGCACGGCCGGGCGCATGCGCGAGCGATAGGCGAACTTCTTGGCCTCCTCGAAGATCTGGGTGGCCAGCTCGCGGGTCGGCGCCAGCACCAGGCCCAACGGATACTGCTTGCGTCGGCTATACTGCCGATTGCTTTGCGGCGGCGCCGAGAGTCCGTGCTCGTACATCTGATTCAGGATGGGCACCAAAAATGCAGCCGTTTTGCCAGAGCCGGTCTGGGCGCAGGCCATCAGATCCCGTCCGCTGATAATGATCGGTATTGCGTATTTCTGCACCGGCGTCGGTTTATCATAACGCGCCAGATTCACATTGTTCCGTATGATCTCCGTCAGCTGCACATCATCGAACGATGTGATGTGGGGCGGCACCGTCTGGCCCGTCGCCTCCACGGGTATATCCTCGTATTTGTCAAAATTGATGCCCGTGTTACCCACACCGAAGAGCTCCTGCTCCAGGCGTTCGTCGCGCGCCAACAACTTTGTGTAATCGGTGTTGCCTCCGCCGCCACCGCCGCCCTCCTTCCAGCGACTATTGTACCCGCCGCCACCGCCGCCGCCCCCGCCTCCGCCGCGGTTGCTGTAGCCTCTGTTGCTGCCGCCGCCGCCGCCACCTGGTGGGCCGCCCTCAGAAGCGCCGCCATCGAAGCCAGCCGGACGCTCCGGCTCCTGCCAGCGATCATTGCGTGGCTGCTGTGCCTCCTCCGGCTGTTCGTTGAGGCCGTTGCCTCCTCCACCTCCAGCGCCACCAGTGCCGCCGCCGCGATAGGCTGGTCCGCGTCGATCTCCAAAACTACGTCCACCTCCGCGATTCCAGTCGCCGCCGCGGCGCGAGTCGAATTCACCTGCGAAAACAAACAGCAAAAGAGGTTAAATATGATCTTCGTCAAAGAGTGATCATCCCAAGCTGTTTATACCGTTATAGTTGTCCTCGTAGCGGTTGTTGCCACCTCGTCTACCACCGCCGCCGCCGCCGCCGCTTCCAAAACTTCCGTAGTCGCCGCTCTGGCGATTAAAGCCGCGATTGCCGCCGCGATCGCCTCTGCGGTAGTCGCCGCCGCGCTGCTGCTGCTGTTGGTCCCTGCTGTCGGGACGCGGTGCGGCACCTGAATCAAAGCCCTGGCCTTGATTGTCTACGTCCGCGTTGTTGTTGCCACCACCACCTCGAAGATGCGGGGGCACATAAACGCCACCAGTGACCGAATTGGTGGAAGTCTTGCTTGTTATGGGGCCGCTATAGTTAGCCGAGCCGCCATTCAAGTCCAGACCAGCAACCTGGGAGGAACAGAGGATAGGTTAAAATGAGTGTGCCCGACTAGGGGATACCCTGTGCCTAGCTGTCGTAATGTAGATGCTTTCTGTGGCTTGCTACATAGATTTGAACAAGTGTTTGCCCACTTTTAAAGGATACAGGGTATAAAAGGCACGACTTATGCGTGAGTCTCGTGTCGCACACACATACAAACGTGACTTAAGTTCAACGAATTCTAAGCGTTTGCCAAAGAGAGCTTTGTAATAACAAGTTTTTTTCGGTGGAAACACACACACACACTCACATGAGAGGCACACATAAATCGCAATCTTCTCACAGTTGCTGCCCGCTTAGCAACATGTTTTTTTTGTTTTTCTTAAGCGCGACGTGTCTATGTGTGTGTATGTCTCACACACAGATATCGCTCGCAAAAATAAGCGCAACTAGTTTGAGGCTTTAACAGCGGCCTAGCAACAACAATAAAGAGCACACAACACTTCACCACCCACACACGCGCAATATTCATGCTTAGTGCAAAGTTTTCGTGGAAGAGCCGCAATATGGAAGCTATACAATGTGGAACTTGTCTTCTCTCCATACAATTGTTTACAGGGTGTTATTGTACACGCCATGCAGAGATTACATGCATGTCTGGCAACCCTGTTTACAAATACTCTGCTTCCACATGTGCGTGAGGGAGAGCAAATGCAAAGAGAACGCCGCAACTGCCACTCACGCACACACACTTGCATGCGCTGGTTTAGAATTGCGGCTACATACACTCGCCCTCGCACTCTCTCTCAGATACACGTACATTTACACAGCAATGAACATATCAAATTGGAGGCAAGCTAAAAATTATACAAAAGAAATTACACAAATGAAAAGAACTTACACACACACCGAAACGCCATATACGTACACGCGTTACCGTTCGCAAAATGTAAAAGCGCAGTGCGCACCACGGTCAAACGTTTTCTATGTTATGAAATCAATAATTTTTTTTCTTTTTTTTAGGACCCCGACTGAACAGTGTTCAATAACCGTGTGCGGACCGCATAAGCATCACCGACACTTTCACACACATACACTCGTACACGAGCACATTTAGCTGACACAGCTCACACACACATACACACACACTCATGCACAATACTTTTTTCCATTATGTACCCCGCACCACTTTGCATTACATCCACCAACACGACCAATATACTTACTTGCTGCTCTAGACCTGTGCCATTTTGGTTAATAGCATTACTCATATTATCCTCCAATCACTTGCTTGTTTTTGCTTTCTTTCCGTTTAGGAAAATTTTGCAATTGTTCTGATTTTGCGCACACTTGCAATTTCCAAAAAATAATTTTATTGTATGTAAATTGTTTCTTTCTTTTGTGTTTGTGTTGCACTTCGTGTCTATACGTTTTTTCTTTAGTTTTTTTCCGACAACTTCTACGTTCCACAAGCTACTACGTTCTTATGTGGATAGAGAGGTTGTAATTTTCACAATCAGTTGCTTCGATCAATAGGAATTATATAGTTCGTATGTGTAACTAGGCCTACTTGTGCCTGCCGCAAGACAATCACACGCTGTAATTGCGCTTGTGCTTTAAATATATGGTTTTTATACGCTTTCGCGTTTTTTATGCTTTCAGACGCGTGTCTTATCCACACCAACGGCGAAAACGAGCCACACGGGAAAAATGGTGGAGAGTTGGTGATGGGAGCGCGTGAGTCAGCACTGTTCTTATCGTTATCGCAGTGAGCAGGGTTGATTTGACAGAGCTGCTTTGCCTAATGCGTTACCAGACTGTTGAGGCTAACGCTTCACATTCGAACTATATATCGAGTCTTATCGAATCCTCGCAGCCGTTACGCTGTGCTGCTTCACTTTTTTCTTTCTTATAAAACACCTCTTTTACTATTTTTGTTGAGAACCTTGAACGATTTGCACGCTAGATGGTTTGCCTTTCGCTATGGGGGCTTGTTTTGTTTGTTTCGAGAAATGCTTGCTTTGCAGTTGAAATTTTGTATGAATTATGCCAAAACTTTATGTGTTATGTGCGTGTGTTAACTATTTAATTTTAGGCTTCGAAAATGTGAAGCAAAATTCAAGGAGATATATGCAAAAATCATATATTATACTCATTTTTTATTTACGCACAAACTCAATAGACATATAATTGGTATACATGTAAATAGATACATTTAAGATTTTTTTCGACACGTTTATATAGAATAAATGCTTTTGGTATTGGCGGTAGCTTTAGCTAGAGTTTATGTCCTCGGAATGTGTCAACAATAAATACCGTTATATAGAGTGTGTATATATATGTAACATAAGCTTAACCCTTGAGCAGGCAGCGCGTGTAGAACTCGCGATCGATGGCATCGCTGGGAATGTACGAGCTCCACTTGAATATCAGGGCCAGGGTCTCGCCGGCATTGAGATGGTCCAGCGCTATGTTAAGGAAACAGTTCCACGTGTAGAAGTAGTGTCGAGAGAGCTGCTCCCGCTCCACGCTGGTCACGCTCTCACAGTTAACGCAGGTGAGGCGGCCACGCTGCAGCTCCACGAACTGCTCGAAGCAGCGCGCCCAAGCGGCGACGTTGAGATGGCGGCCCACGTCCTGAAGCAGTTCTACGGCGCCGTAGTTGAAGACAATGGGCAGCACCTTGTCCAGGTTGTGCTCGGCCAGATAGAACTTGGCCAGCACGTCCAGCAGCGCCGGCACCGCCTGCAGCACATCGAAGCACTTGAGCTGCTCGTTGCGCGACCAAAAGTACCGCAACAGGACCGCGCCCAGCTCGTGGTACTGGCAGGCGTTGTCGAAGCGCAGCGGGAAGCTGCAGTGGGTGCAGCGCACGATCTCTATGTCGGCGTTGAGCAGGGCAAAACCGGTGGCAATGTAGTCACGCGTCGCATCGTCCATCTCCCATATAAGCTCCGGGTTGAGATAGTTGAAGTACATTTCGTAGCAGTTGCGCTGCGCCTGCTCCAGGCTGTCGCCGTGCTCGAGCATGACCTGCGCCAGCTTGGCCAGCAGCTGGATCAGCTCGCCGGCCGCGTACTCATCGAAGACGGCGCGATAGCGCTCCAAGCACTGTGTGCGACTGAACTTGGCGCTCTTGTGGATCAAGTACAGATTGTAGATGGTCTTCTCCTCGGGACTGATGTGAGGTGTTGGGGCCTTCATGGTACGTTGCAAGCTGCTGCGGCTGCGACCGCTGCTGCGGCATACGATTTCATCATCTTCATTCGCATTGTCCGACGTCTCGTAGCGCGCTTTGATGTCCTTGAAGGGCAGCGAGCGCTCGCTGGCGGGGATCAGCTCGCGCACCAGTTGCTGCTGCTCCTCAGCAAATATGTTGAACTTGTATTTAATGATGTTCTTGCCAAACTTGCCCGTGACTGTCAGCAGCGCATCCTTGAAGTGGCCCGCCTTGGGCGCCTGCTTCAGATTATCGCAGAATGCGTTTTCCAGAACATAGACGCCTTTGGGTGGAGCCGTGGCGCCGCTGCCTCCGACACCGACACCACCGCCGCCGCCGGTTGTGCTCAGGCTGGCGCTGCGCTCGGTGGTGGCCGAGCTGCCGCCGGAGCTTTGTGTGTCCAGAGCGCTACCCGTGCACTGGGCAATGGCATCGAAGATCACGGATATATCGTTGAGGAGCTCGTACTGCTGGCGCTCGATGAGGAGCTGTTTTAGCTGATTGAGCTGCTTCAGTTCGTAGTTCTCGCGCGCCTTGTCCGCAAAGTACTTGACATGCTGGCGCAGGAGGCGGGCGCACTGCGGCAGCTTCGCCTGCTGGATGAGCGAGATAGCGTGCGCCTGCAGCGTCTGCAGCTGGACGCTGTACAGCGAGCCCGTCTGAGTGAAGACAAAGATGTCGGCGCCAGCCACACGGCAGTCGACGATGCGCTCGAACTGATTGCACCACAGTACGACGGACGAGTGACGCACGTCGAAGATGTAGAGGCCCAGCTCGGTGTAGGACAGCATAAAGTCCTGGCCCAGGCGCTGCAACTTGGCGAACTGCAGCTGCTGCGGCTGGTAGTCCAGCAGCTCATCATTGGACTCTAGCGCGTCCGCATCGTCGTCGTCGAACGCCTCACTATCGCTGGTCTTGAGTATTTTGGCGGGCGCCGTGGCTAAGGCGCTCTTGAACTGATGCGTCTGCACCACCTCGCCCTCAAAATCCACCTCCCAGATGCGCGTGCCCGGCCTGGCGCAATAGATGCGCGACGGCTGCAGCGACTCGTGCGGCGATATGAAGAAGCAGGCGCCAAAGGCGCCATCGCGGGGACGGTTGCCGATCTGCGACAGAAATACCAATTAATATGGGAGTAAAGCCAATCTAGCCGGTGGGCTGTTTCACCTGCTTGTACTCCTCGTATTCGGTGTTGCACAGAATGCACTTAGTGCTGTTTGACACCAGCAGCAACGACTCAAAGTCATCAATCTGGACGACGGGCGCATCCAGATACAGCAGCGGATGTACGGACATGTTGAGCAGCAGGCTGTGGCCAATGAAGGACGAGAGCAGCACCAGATTGACCTGGCCACGCGTGTCGCCATAGTAGAATTGCTTCTCGTCCGGCGTCCAATGGATGCAGCTCACCTGCACGGACTGATCGCTGCTCAGGTGCGTGACAATCACCTGCGGTGCGGCCTGTGCGGACAGATTCACTGCGTACACACAGATCAGTGAACGCTGGGTGGCGAAGGCCACATACTTATTGTTGGCCGAGATGCTCAAGTGTGTAACGGGCCCATGCTTGTTGGGGATCAGGTGCATAAACTTGCCGCCCCGATTAAAGAAGTACAGTGAGCCCGAAGTGGCGCCGAAGATAATATAGTTGTCGGAGATATCGAAGCAGGTGTACTACAGATGTGCGAACACAAATTATCTGTTACCATTCACCAGTCGTATTGAATTACAATTAAATATTTACCTTGATCCGATTGGTGTGCCGCAGCGGCTGTGACAAATGCTGGGAAAAATCAATAAAGTTGGACAGACAGTAGGCGTCAGTCATTTTGCTGCTTGTAATCACTCCCGGACGCACAGTTATTTACGTGGTGCGCACGTTTACGTGCGAATAAAACGATTTGTTTGTATTTATTCGTTTATTATTTATGCATTTCTAGTGCTCGAAAATAAAAACAAAAACAGAATGCGACTTTTACAGATGGTAGTTCAGTGTTGCCAGCACGTTTTCCAAGTACAACCTGGCAATACGGGCAACTTGTTTACATTCGTTAAACAACCATCTCGCAAGTTGGTCAAATTTAAGGATTTTCTTGTTTATATTCGTTTATTATTCATGCATATTTCGAGCTCGAAAAAACACAAACCAGAATGTAACTTTTACAGATGTTAGCTCAGTGCTCCCCAGAAGTTTGCTTAGCAAAATCTGGCAGCACGGGCAACTTGTTTACAATTGCCAAAAAAAGTCCGGCAACTTTGACATGCACAGCTGTTTTCATTGTTTTGCGCTAATAAATACTTTAATATATTAAAAACCAAGGTTTTAAGTGCAATAATAATTAATTTGTATAACTTTAAACAACTGTTTACATATGTTTTTGCTTTACATCAAGGCGATGCATTGCTGTGGGTCCCAACAGCTGGACGACCTCAACGCCCCCTTCTCAACCAACGGTGGCGCTGTCAAATAAACGTCAAAACAGTTCGTGGCCGTCGCGTTACAAAAAAGTGCAAGCGAAAAGCGATGAGGAATAAAAATATAAACGCAAAACACTAAAACAAAGTGATTGAAAGACAGCAAAAATTGTTTTGCATATGTGAAACCAAGTAACATGGCCGATAAGGAGCCAAAAACGCCCGCACCGTCGCCGACAGAAGAGGGACTCGCCGATATTGCGGCTGCTGCCGCTGCGACGGCGGCTGCGACGTCCACTGGCCGCGCTGCTGACGATGCCGCCGCAGCTCCCAGCGGCAGCACGAACGTGAAGGTTTTGATAATTGGCGCTGGCATGGCTGGACTATCCGCTGCCAATCATCTGTTGCAAAACGGATGCGATGATTTTCTCATTGTGGAAGCGCGCGGTCGGGTGGGTGGGCGTATTGTGTCCATACCGCTTGGCAATAATCAAAAGGTATTGCACGCCATTATGTAAGCAATATGTTTTGTCGGCAACTCTAAGAAGAGAAGGGTAGACAGCGGGGTGGGGTAGTGTGTTTGGGTATTTTTGTCCATTTGCTGTTGTTGAGCAACGGTTTTCCGGCGCCCTACGAAATTATAGATGGAAAATTATAGATTTTTCCAAGCGCTCTCCTAACCTGTCGCATATTGTTTTGTTGGCAGTATAACTTAAAACTTAACAACTATTATTATATTAACAAACAATGTATTTAAAGTACAAATAGTTATGTACATATTTTATTTTTGTTTAATTTTTTCTACATTTTTTCGCGCTGATTAACTTCTTATACCCTGTGGTCATTAACATTGTAAGGCAGTAATATTTTTGTGTGCCTGGATGCAACAGTTGCTGTAGTTGGGGTAGTTGTTGTATTCAGATTTAAATGCAGAATAAATAGCATTTAACATTTTACGTGGATTTTGCCCAACAATTATTCATTTAAATGAAGAATTAATATAAAAGCAAAACCATGAATAAAAAGTCATCCATCATCAAAATCGGTTCGGATTTGGCAAATATATAGGAATTTCAAAAATTGGTCTCATGTTTGTAAGGGAATTTTTAGATTAACATTTTTAATGAATTATACCGAAAGTTCTGTATTCAGATTTAAATGCAAAATTAATACTGGGATCAACAAATAACAAAATGTCATTTCGCATCAAAAACTTGTCAGTTTTGAAAGTTTAAAATGTTGTTCCATTCTTTCCTGTATACAGGGTATTTTCTAGTCGACTCTCAGCTAGATTACACTACTTTTTGTTGCTATTCGTATGTCCTTGTCCTTACCCCTTTGCCCATGGCCCTTACACGATTTATTTCAGCAGGAAATATCAGCCACCCTGGTCAGGTTCGAGCCTGAGAATTTCCCTTACGCAATTGTTGTACAATTGAAGATAAGATTATTTGTATATATCAATTGTGACGTAACGAGAGGGGGCGTTGCATCAGGCGACGGGTCAGCCATCACGTAGACAGATTAAAAATGGGTTTTAACGAAATTTGAATGTTACTTATGTAGGGTATAAATAATATATAGTTGTCACTCTCAGGAAGCATTTGGCAATATCATATAGGTCAGTTCTTATCTAGTCAGCTTTTATCTAATTATTTATAAATATGCTGGCATTGTCATATATTTAGTTGCTATGAGCAGACAGTAACCTGAAGTGCTATTGAATATTAAGGGTATTCACTAAATTATTTGGTATATTATAATTTTGAATTGAACTAAATAATGAATTGAAAGTAAGAAATAATTGAAAGAACGCTGAATACCCCTAACTATGGGTTTCACTTTCGTTCTTGTTTTTCCATTTAAAATAATTATTATTATTATTAACTATTATTCGTATTCTAATTTCCCACAGGTGGAACTCGGCGCCAATTGGATACACGGTGTGCTGGGCAATCCGATTTTCGAGATAGCCGTCCAGCACGGTCTAGTCAGCGTTGTGAACGTACCCAAGCCGCACAAGGTGGTGGCCACCACGGAGGATGGACACCAAGTTCCTTTCAGCATACTGCAGGAGATCTACGAGGCGTACGTCTGTTTTCTGCGCCGCTGTGATGAGTACTTCTTATGCCAGTACAGCCCGCCGCCGGATATCCACAGCGTTGGGGAGCACATCAACTATGAGATCGAGATATATTTGAGCTCGGTGCAGGATCCCAAAGAGAAGCGCCTGAAGCAATTGATATTCAATTGCCTGCTCAAGCGCGAGACCTGCATAACGGGCTGCCACAACATGAACGAGGTGGATTTGCTGGAACTGGGTGAGTATCCAACTAGCGGTGGTTAATCCTAGTCTTAAATTTTGCTTACTTGCCTTGCAGGTAGCTATACAGAGTTGCAGGGCGGCAATATTGTGCTGCCCGCCGGATATAGTTCAATACTGCGGCCGATGACCGCACAGATACCCAAGGAGTCCATATTGACCAAGTGCCCGGTGAAAAAGATACACTGGAAGCGAAAAAAGACATTCACCGGGCTGGAAACCGTTGACGAGAACTCGGAGAACGAGGATTCGGATGACTCCGAGAAGACCGTCACGGACATGCCGACAGGCTTGCGAGGCGCCTCCGTCGAGTCAAATGCCAGCAGCAATTGTGATTATGTGCCCGAGGGCGCCGTTCGCGTCGACTGCGAAAACGGGCACGTGTTCCATGCGGGGCACGTGATATGCACCATACCGCTGGGCGTGCTGAAGCGCACCCATCGAACGCTCTTCGATCCGGAGCTGCCGCACTATAAGCAGGAATCCATTGAGAATCTCATGTTCGGCACTGTGGATAAGATCTTTCTGGTCTATGAGCGTCCGTTCCTCAGTGCGGCCATATCGGAGGTGATGCTCCTGTGGGACGACGAGAAGCAGGACACTGTCACCGAAGAGGATCGCGCCACCGAGGCTTATCTCAGCAAGAACTGGTTTAAGAAGATCTACTCCTTTGCCAAGATCACGGACACGCTCCTGCTCGGCTGGGTGTCGGGTCGCGAGGCCGAGTACATGGAGACATTGTCCAACGAGACGGTGGCCGAGAAGTGCACTGAAATCCTGCGTAACTTTCTGCAGGATCCCTACGTGCCCAAACCCAAGTTGTGTGTGTGGTAGGTCATTGCATCTCCAGTCCAATCCTAATCCTAATAACTTTCTGTGCTTATTGAATTACTTTAGCACCAGCTGGCAAACACAAACCTTTACGGGCGGCGCGTACACCTCCATACCCGTGGGCTCCACGCAGGAAGACATTGAGAATCTGGCGCAACCGCTTTATGCGACGCCGCAGGCCATGAAGGTGAGCTATATTCCAGAAAAATTCCAAAAAACCGGATTTATTTTCCAAAAAATCAAAAGAAATGCGATTCTTATTTAATACTGAATAAATTAAAGATCAAAGCGAATATGTAAGGGCAGATAACATCAGGATAAAGAAATATTATCTATTATATATTATATTAACTCCCCCTTCTCATTTTGCCCTCTCTTGTAGCCTGCCATTGTGTTTGCCGGCGAGCACACGCATTCCAGTTTCTACTCCACTGTACATGGCGCCTACTTGAGCGGACGAACGGCGGCACAGTATTTACTGGCGAATGACGAGCCGGATGAGATTATCATGGAGTCTGATGGCAGCGATTTGAGCGCCTGGATGCAGGGCATTGCCCTGGACTGAGCCGATCAACGAGGAACGAAAATTCGTTATTGTATTATAATTTATCTATGTCCATTTCTTTATGTAGCGTTTTTATTTATCACTTCTTTGCATAGAAGCTGCTTTTTAGCTAGTGATATCACGTTTTGTGTAATTTTCCTTGTTGTTTTTAAGTCTTCATTGTGCATTTGTTTAATTATACAAGATTTTTGTTGTTGATTTTTCTTATAAAACATCAAATTCCACACAGCATTCATTTTTTTATGCAATCAGTTTTTAAACCGCTTGTACAATATCAAGAAAATAAAATATTTGAATACACAAGAAAACCGCCGTGCACGCCAAGCAGCTTTCACTATATCGTTGTTAATCGTGTGTAAAGGAGAAACTAAAACCCACGCAAAATGTGCACAAAATAAAAAAAATCGTAACGAGAGTCGTTTAGACCCTAAAATATGCCTATTTTTATAAATTCATATTAAATGTAGACAAAATTTGATTTAGTTACGAATGAACAAAATTGAATTCAAAATTGAAAAAAGGTACCAAATGAAAAATACAAAAACAAAGTGTAAATTTTTAATGTAACTATGTATTGTTAATGTTAACTATTTTGCTAACTAAATTATGCATTAGTTAAATCTATAAGACAGCCCAAATCAAGCAAAAGTTGATATTAAAAAAGTTATATATAGATATATATATATCCAAATAGATCTACATATTTATTTGTATTTATTATAATTTATTTAAACTTGTGCGCATAATGAGAATAAATGAACACGCTGAATTGCCAGAATTGTATTTATTTTTTTTTCATATTTTGCAACGTCTAATGCAAAGCGCAATTTTATATACTTCAATCGAAAATCGATAAAAGGTGAACATTTCCCACAATTAATGGCGACCCAATAAATTGCGACCTTGATTTCCCGGCCATGCCCACTTTTAGAGCTCGAGGCCCCAAATTTTAAAGGTGGATGGATTGACACTCCTTTTAAAGATCTCCCACAATTTTAAAGCAAGATCCACTAAATTTGGCAGACAGTGTTTGGTTGATGTCTTAAGATCGAGCCGAAAAATGTTGGCCACGCCCACAAATATAAAAAATATAAAAATCTATATTATTCCAAAATAACAATAATAACTTCTGTGAACTGAGAACGAGTATTACGCAGCCGGTTACGTCCGACTGCAACGTTCTTACTTGTTTTAATATAACAAAGTAGCCTGCTCCGTTTTAATCAGCCATAAAACTGCTTGTCAATTCTTTTGTTAACAATTCTATAATTTAAGCGTGTAAATTATCAGTGATTTATATTTCTCGGCTCGAAGGACTTGTTTTTACTTTTTACTTCTTTAACAAAGCAGGTTGTTTTGTGCTAATCAGCTCTAAAAATACCTCTAAATTATTTTAGTAACAATTTTATAGTTTAAGCGTGTAAATTATCAGTGATATATTATTTAACAACCAACGAAACTTGCAAAATCTCCATTCATTCGCAAAAGAAGAAGGACAAGGGGTAAGTTTAAGAATTTAAAAAAATGAATTCCTTCGAGCCGGAGTCGAACCAGCGACCTGTGGATGTCTATTTGCGCAAATGCCGAACTACAGTCCATCGCTCTACCAACTGAGCTATCGAAGGCGCACATGGCGCGCGCCCAAAGATATATTTGAAAGCAAACTGTAAAAGTGCTAACAAATGGGAAAACCTGTTGCATCTTAAAAATAGCTTTTGCATATGAATCGAAATAGCTTTAATTGAAACAAATTGCATATTTCACTATCAGATGAAATCTTTTTAATTAAATCTAAATTTTCTCTTTCTTGAGCAAAATGTATACATTTTTGAATGTACCTTATTTGGTCACGCCATTCATGAGATTAGGGCTTAAAAGCACAAGCACGATAAACCTAATGTCCATATCTCCATCTCGTTCTAGCCGAAAGCAAACCACTGTTTTTCAACTTTAAAGCTTATTTCGTGTGATAGCGACTGCGACGACAACGTCGCCAAAAGCAGACAGAATTGCTCCCATACAAAGCAGAAAACCCGGCAGCGGCAGTTTACTTACAAACGCCGATTGCAGCGGTTCATTGTTGGCAGCGACAAGTTTGGCATCAAGTAAATTGAAGCCGCAATCACGGCCGTACTCATCTCTGCCGTTTGCAAAAATAGAAGTTTTTGGTTAGCACTCAACAATTATCAAAGTGCCCCCCAATACCTCAGCCAGCTCTTGTGCTCACGCGAATCGTTATCAGAATGGCCTACAATAAGCCCGAACCCAAGACCGTGCAGGAATTGAAAGATGTTGCGCACAAGCTGCGTATTCATTCCATCACCTCAACTCAAGCCTCCAAATCGGGGTAAGTTAACAACAATCACCTCACCTTGCACAATCGAAAGGTGCTCAGCCGGCAAAGGTGACCCCGTCGCTAGCTTAAGGCTGCCAAGCCACGTGTTTGGCCCAATGCAACGCCGTTCTAAAAAAGCACGTTTCGTTGTAAATGTGCCACACACACAGATACATATGTATGTTTGTACATAGAAGCCAGTGTATTCGTGAATTAATGCTGATTAGCTGCACAGAGTTATGAATGTTATGTTAATTGGTTAAGTTTTTAATTAACCTTCACTGACCTTGATAATGTACAAGTACAAGTCTGGCTTTCTCATTTGTAGTTAATTTTAGGCATATCCAGTTTTTATACAAGCACGCATTTCGAAGTGTTTGTGACGCTTCAAACAAAGTTCAGTGTTCAAAAGCTCATCACTTTGCGGCCAGTTGGCAACGCTTAAAACACAAACAATTAATGGCCGACTAATTCGCAGCACGGTCTCTGATGTTTTTATGACCTTTATGACGGCACATATAATTAAACTAAATGCGAGATAAGCTAAGTAGTTAAAATACAGAGTTATCATAAAGTATTCCAATGCATTTTGCTACAATTGGCACAATTGCTAACATTTGTTATCGCATCTTAGTTTTCCACTTTACTGATAAGCTCGCACGCTACAGTTATATATACATATGTGTGTTGTATGACCCCTATGTTTGGGGGGTAAACAGATAACCTACAGTTGTTCTGTTTGCCGGAACGTATAGCTAGATATGACCGATTACAAACTATATAGAGGTGACCGGTTCGAGTATTTCCAAGTAAAAAAACTAGGAATGTTGCAGTCGGGTTTCACCGAATGCGCAATACTATGTAAGATCACCCTAAAATAGTCAAAAGATTTGTCGACTAGTCTTAAAACTGAAGGAAATATACATTTTCAAGAGTCATAGTCAAAATATCTTTACACTTAATCAGAAGTAGGTATTAAAGAATACGTATCAAATTTTTCAAGTCTCTAACTTTAATAACGGTGTCCACAATTGCTTTCATGCGATCAGTCGAATTGACATTGCACAAAATCAATATACATAACTACAAAAAATTGATAACCTTCATTAGTTCTTTATTGATCAGAGGACGTCGCCAGGGCAAGGTAAGGGCCCCATAGAACGCTCTAAAGCGTCAAGCGAAATTCATGCGTCGGCAAGATCTATTTTCTGCAAAGCGAGCATATTTCTGAAGTCTGAAGCGGGATGTGTGAAGGGCGGGGGGCAACCAGTTTCGCTTTGAAAATATACAAAAAACGTGTCTGCGATAAGTTTTATTTATATATACATATGTACATGTATTGCCATATGTACACAAATGTGGTCTGTAAGACGAGCCTCCACTTCGGGTCCAAAGTTTTCTCAGCATATCGGGTTTACGTGCACATATGGCCAACTCCAGGGCTACGCACACGACTTTTGTATAAAGAAACGCTAAAGAACAGTTATCTTTGGGAGCAGTTTGCTCAGAATTACCAAGTTTACGTAGCATATCTTAAAAGATAAGATATTTTTACAGAAATACAGCTATATGTATGTCTGTACATATATGATAGCTTTAAAGCTGAAAGATTAGCCTAGCTGTAAAAAATTGTTATACCCTCTGCTAAGGTATACAAATTCTTAATTTTATCACATTTTATCCTGTTTCCATTTCTATTTCAAGTAATGCCAAATTTGAGTTTCTAAATAAATCTCGCTCTTTCTCTATCTGTCTTGTAGTCATCCGACTTCATGCAGCTCCCTGGCCGAGATCATGTCCGTGCTGTTCTTCCAGCAGATGCGCCTGAACCTCAAGCATCCCCGCGATCCTTCCAGCGATCGCATCATATTGTCCAAGGGACATGCGGCGCCAATTCTGTACGCCGCCTGGGCAGAGGCCGGCCTGTTTCCGGTGGACGAGCTGAAGAACTTGCGCAAGATCGATAGCGACCTGGAGGGTCATCCGACGCCGCGCCTGAACTTCATCGATGTGGGCACCGGATCGCTGGGACAGGGCGTGGCCGTTGGCGCTGGCATGGCCTATGTGGGCAAGAACTTTGATAAGGCCGACTATCGCACCTATGTGGTTGTGGGCGATGGCGAGTCCGCGGAGGGTTCCATCTGGGAGTCGTTGAACTTTGCCGGCCACTATGGGCTGGACAATTTGTGCGTGATCTTCGATGTTAACCGGCTGGGCCAGTCGGAGCCCACTTCGCTGCAGCACAGAATGGACGTGTACAGGGAACGCCTGGAGGCCTTTGGGTTCAATGCGCTTGTTGTCGATGGCCACGACATCGAAGAGCTGTGCAAGGCTTTCCACTGTGCGGGCTCCACGAAAGGCAAGCCCACGGCCGTTATTGCCAAGACGTTCAAGGGCAAGGACTTCCCGGACATCGAGGATCTGGACAACTGGCATGGCAAGCCCTTGGGCGACAAGGCGGCCGAAGTTATCAAGCATCTTCAGGGCCTGATCGTTAACCAGAACGTCAAGCTGACGCCCAAGAAAATGTGCAAATCGGGCCAGGCACCCGAGGTAGACATCAATAATATTAAGCTCTGCGCCCCGCCCAACTACAAGCTGGGCGATTCGGTTGCCACGCGTCTGGCCTACGGCACGGCTCTGGCGAAGATTGGCGCCGACAATGATCGCGTGATTGCCCTGGATGGCGACACTAAGAACTCGACGTTTTCGGACAAGCTGCGGAATGCCTATCCGGAGCGCTATATTGAATGCTTCATTGCCGAGCAGAATCTGGTGGGCGTGGCCATTGGTGCTGCCTGCCGTCGCCGCACAGTGGCCTTCGTCTCGACATTTGCCACGTTCTTTACGCGCGCCTTCGATCAGATCCGCATGGGCGCCATTTCGCAGACGAACGTGAACTTTGTGGGCTCCCACTGTGGCTGCAGCATCGGCGAGGATGGACCCTCGCAGATGGGCCTGGAGGACGTTGCCATGTTCCGCACCATACCCGGCAGCACCATCTTCTATCCCTCGGATGCGGTGAGCACCGAGCGCGCCGTCGAGCTGGCGGCCAACACAAAGGGCGTCTGCTTCATTCGCACCTCGCGTCCCAACACCTGTGTCATCTACAACAACAATGACAACTTCGCCATTGGACGCGGCAAGGTGGTGCGCCAGAAGCCCTCCGACGAGGTGCTCCTCATCGGCGCTGGCATCACGCTGTATGAGTGCCTCACCGCTGCCGAGCAGCTAGAGAAGGAGTGCATCACAGCGCGCGTCATCGACCCCTTCACGGTGAAGCCCCTCGACGTGGATCTGATTTTGGAGCACGGCAAACAGTGTGGCGGCCGTGTCGTTGTTGTGGAGGATCATTACCAGTAAGTGACTACCTTCCGATTGCTTCATGGAGCTCCTAAGCTAAAGATTTTTTTCCCTCTTGCAGGCAAGGCGGTCTGGGCGAGGCTGTGCTCAGTGCTCTGGCCGAACACCGTAATTACGTGGTGAAGCATCTGTTTGTGCCCACTGTGCCGCGCTCTGGACCACCGGCCGTGCTGATCGATATGTTTGGCATCTCGGCTCGCAACATTGTCTGCGCCGTCAATAGCATCATAAAGAAATGAGCGGACAGCAGCTACAACTCCAGCATCAATAAAATCCATAATCCATCATGTTAAAATACGAATTTTCTTAAATAAATAACTTTGCATATAATTCAAAATAGTGGAATTTGCATGCAGTGTGACCGCAGTGCATAACTGCAGTCAGGACGCCAATTATTGGTCGTGCTAGAATCTAGCCTATCGATCTATCGCTTTTTGAAGAGATGGCAACACTGTTACTACAATTCCAGCATCAATAAAATCCATAATCCATGTTAAAATACAAATTTTCTTCGCATATAATTCAAAATAGTGAAATTTGCGTGCATTGTGACCGCAGTGCATAACTGCAGTCAGGACGCCGATTATTGGTCGTGCTAAAATCTAGCCTATCGAACTATCGCTTTTTGATGAGATGGCAACACTGTTACAATGGCATTTTGGTAGTAATATTCAAACTCGGCCAGCGTGCGTCAAAGCAAAAATACTGACTTTCAAATAAATGCCATGTAATCGATCGTTTGGGAAATGGCGGCATTATTTACAGCTACGCTGTTGAACTTAACTGGCGCCTAAATTGTTGCGTATAGCGTAATTTTTGTAAAAAGGCGCAGCAAAAAGCACGCAAATGTCCAGTGAAAGCGAGGAGTACTACAGCGACGAGGAGGCGGACGTCGTCAGCAATACAACATCAGGTAAGCAAACAGAACATCAGGTTAAAAAATCATTTTACCAAATGTGTGTATTTCACAAGGACGCTCGAGTCGCAGCAGCGCCAGCGCGGGCCGCGCATCTGGTGTCGGCCGCTACAGTGGGGTCAGCAATGTAACTGTGGAGGATTCGGATGGGAATTCCGATGAGGATTTAGACGATTCGAACGTGCGTCTACCAGTCAGACGTGGCCAGAAAGCGGGCAGACGTCGCCATATGGTGATCACGGACAGCGAGGAGGAGGATGAGTTCCATGCCCTGTCGCCGAGCACGCGCATGAGCATCACGGGCGTGCGTCCGGCTGATCTCAGCGATGGCGCCAGTGAGATTGATTACAGTGACGCGGAGCAGCCGGCGCATAGCAGCAATCAGCAGGCGGACGAGACCTACGACGAGGATGTGGAGCGTGAGCAGGCGGCCTCGGAACGTTATCGCCGGGTCACCGATGAGGGCGCACAATCGCCGCGCTATAGCACACAGTTCGTGAGCAGCATTGAGGACTCGCTGCATTCCACACTGTTTCCCATTGCCCAGCAGCTGCAGATGCCCAAATCGCCGACGAACGATTCCTCGGGCAGCGACGTGCTCATCCTGAGCAACAAGGAGACGCCCATTGAAATATCCAGCGGTTCCGATAACAACGACAGCTACAACAAGGAGAATGTCTCCGGAACCTCGTCCGCCTCCTATCGTGGCGGTCGCCCATCCCGCAGTTACTCGCCGCGCAGCAGCTCCGAGGCGCCCCGGGTTAGATCCACCAACAATCTGATACAGCCCACCATCAAGGCGGCCATCAAGAAGAGCTCGCCCCGTCGCACTACTGCCAAAGGCCAGACGGTGTCCAGTGAATTCTACGAGAAGGAGTTGCACAAGCTGGTCGAGTTGCGGGTCAAGCTAAACGAGGCGGAGAAGCTGTATGAGAGGGTGGCTCACAATCTGCCCGACAAGGGCACCCAGATCAAGCGGCGCATCGAAGGCTTGCTACAGGACATCGAAATCAAGCAGAAGTACGTGGACGGTCTCAGCGTGCAGAAGGAGGCGCCCCAAATTAAGGTCTCCCAGGCGAAGCCACGCAAGTCGCAAAGCGACGCGCCCGACTGGGATGTCCTCTCCGCGGCGGTTAATCAAATTCAGCCCACGCATACGGGCGCCAAAGGCTTGGCCACGTTTAACGCCATGAAGGCTCTGACCATAGATTCGCTCAAGGTGTGTAACAGTCTTCAGTCTGGATGTTCCCTTAGATAACTTCTCTTTGATTAATTTAATTCCTTGCAGGATTTGCACGGCTCGCTGAAGGGCTGTCCGGCGGAGCATGTGCTGGCCGACGATCCGAAAGGCTTGAAGCTTAAGTTGATGGATCATCAGAAGCATGCGCTCGCCTGGATGTTTTGGCGCGAGAAGCAGCGTCCACGCGGCGGCATCTTGGCCGACGACATGGGCCTGGGCAAAACACTGACCATGATATCCCTGGTGCTGGCGTGTAAAAACGGACAGGAAAGCGGCGCTGGCGCCGAATCCGCCAGCAGCGATGAGGATGATGATCCCGGCAAGGCGCGCAAGAGCACGGGTGGCTGGACATCCAAGGGTCGCAAGGACAGTAAGTGTTTAAAAGGGATCAGTTTCAACTGCCGAGTCTTTACAGTCTTGTCCATCTGTTTCTATGCTCGCTAGTCTCAGTTTCGAAGCTATTTAGCTCCAATAGAAAAGATCAGTCAAAAATTTACTTTTTATATAAAGACTTTTTTGTTTTTCAAGATATCTTGATTATATTCAGTATTTATAGGTCTAATATATGAGCGAAATCTGATCAACATCGGACGACTGTAGCTGTCATCAGACAATCGATAAGAAATGTCGTTTTTTTTATTTAAAGTTGAGAATCCTATGAAACATCCTTGTCAACTCTTGCACTGATATTTGTTTATTTTCGCAGCTTACAAAGGCGGCACCCTGGTGGTGTGTCCCGCCAGTTTGCTGCGTCAATGGGAGGGCGAGGTTAGCTCCAAGCTGTCGCGCCATCGTCTGACGGTCTGCGTGCACCACGGCAACAATCGCGAGTCGAAAGCGAAGCATTTGCGCACCTACGACATGGTGGTGACCACCTACAATATTGTCGCCCGAGAGCACAAGAGCAACGGGGCATTGTTCGGCGTCCGGTGGCGTCGCATCATCTTGGATGAGGCGCACGTGGTGCGCAACCACAAGGCGCAGTCGTCGATGGCAGTTAGTGAGCTGCGTGGCAGATACCGTTGGGCGCTGACGGGCACGCCCATACAGAACAAGGAGCTGGATGTCTATGCGCTGCTGAAGTTCCTGCGCTGTTCGCCCTTCGACGATCTGGCCACGTGGAAGAGGTGGATCGACAACAAGAGCGCAGGCGGACAGGATCGTCTCAATCTGCTGATGAAGTCCCTGATGCTCAGGCGCACCAAGGCGCAGCTCCAGTTGGATGGTAAACTGAATAGCTTGCCCAATAAGGAGATCCGTTTGATTGAGATGAATCTCGATACGGACGAGATGAACGTGTACCAGAAGGTGATGGCCTTCTCGCAAACGCTGTTCGCTCAGTTCCTGTTCCAGCGCGCCGAAAAGGATTCGGATGCAAACTTCATCAATGACGCCCGTAAGCCCACCTACAATCAGATCAAAGATCCCAACGGCGCCTATTATAAAATGCACGAGAAATTCTCGCGCATGGCCGGACACAACAAGGAGGTGAAGTCCCATGAAATATTGGTGCTACTGCTGCGTCTCAGGCAAATATGCTGCCATCCTGGACTCATAGATGCGGTATGGTGTTGTGGTATATTTGAATCTTAAGTAAATCCATATTAATTCTGCATTTTTTAGATGCTGGAAGAGGAGGGCGCTGACAACGTGGAATACGACAGCGATAGCTATTCACCGGAAATCGATCTGCTGGCCCAGCTCAATAAGATGACCATTAATGAGAGCTCCAGTTCGAGCTCCTCGCACCGCTCCAGCACCGGCAGACGCAGCGGCGATGAGGTGCGTCTGGCCAAGGCCTCGCAGAATGTGCTCAAGCGCAGCAATCCCGTCTTCAATCTCAAGCGTCCCTCGACCAAAATGCTCAAAGTGCTGGAAATACTAAAAACATCGGTGCTGAAGTCCAACGATAAGGCCATAATTGTGTCCCAGTGGACATCGGTGTTGGACATCTTGCGCGAACTCTTGGAGAAGGAGAAGCTAAAGACTCTCTCCCTCAACGGCAGCATTCCCGTCAAGAGTCGTCAGACTATCGTCGACGAGTTCAACGATGCGCGCAATCCCAAGCGCATCCTGTTGCTCTCCTTGACGGCCGGCGGCGTTGGCCTAAATTTGATTGGTGCCAACCATCTGTTATTGCTCGATTTGCACTGGAATCCACAGTTGGAGGCGCAGGCGCAGGATCGAATCTATCGAGTAGGCCAAAAAAAGGACGTGATAATCTACAAAATCGTTTGTCTGGACACCGTCGAGCAGCGCATCAAAGCGCTGCAGGATCGCAAGATGGAGCTGGCCGAGGGTGTGCTCACCGGCAAGGTCAGCACCAAGCTCTCCATCGATGATCTTAAGGGTCTGTTCGGCATGTAGGGCACAAAAAATATCTTTGCTGCAGTGCAGCGCACAAGTTGATTCCCAATCCAGGAGTAAGGAACTCGATTTCGGTTTATTTCTTTACAGCAAAATTATGCTGCTTTATTCAATTGAAAATTTATTTTGAAGCAATGTTTGGTTTCTTGTTATTTTGCATTTAGGCCTAGGCTACGAATACAATTTTAAATGTTTTGCAATGCGAGTTCAATGTAAATTTCATGTTTAATTCTTTAATGTACTTATTTGTTAGAGTAAATGAGTTTTATGTTCTTCTGTTTAAGCAAATACAAAAAAAAAATAAAAAAAATTCAACTACAATTTGAATAGCATAACGTTTTTGGTTCTTGTGAATCCTAAGTAAAAACAAACACACACAGTCACACACACACACACACATATATTGTACACACATACTCAATAAAATTACATATATGTTTTATAAAAACTTAACAGAAAACTAGAAATTACTTAAAAGTAAAAGCCAGTTTTCTCTTTTCAACTATACCACTCTCTTTCGCACTCTCCTTAAAAAAAAGAAAAGCATTTTGTAATTTAACTGCCTGCTTTCTTCACATAGACAGCGCACAGCCCAAGGAAATGTTTGAATGAAAAGTAATTGAAATACGAAATTTTAATAATAAACATGTTTTTTGTTATAATCTCATTTTTTAAGTATTTTATGCACACATATTGAAGAAAAGTTTAAGCTATTAACAAGGCTGCAAACCGGTTCGAGCTCGTAGTTGACATTTCGTAATGAAGAACTAATCTAGTTGCCAAAAAAAAAAAATAAAATTAACTAGCATCGAAACAAAAACTGAATTTTTTATTATAAATAATAAATTTAATTTTTATAATATATTTTCGAATCAAGGTCTGAACAAAAGCCTGGGTTCATGAATGTGATAAACCAGGATTACAAACCGAAGCGAGGTTCGAACCGTGGACTATACCAGTACCTTTTTAAGAGTTTGCAGCTATGTTAATTATCTAAATGCTGTACAGGTTCTTTGTGAAATATTTTATTTTTATTTAGTGGAGCTTTATGTAGTGTCAGCTTAGGACTAGATATCATATTTTTTTTTGGGTGCAGATCATATAAATATTCTTGTATATTTCTTGTATATTTTACAGCAATTCTTAGATAATTATGCTTGTGCGATTTTGGGAAGTACTTATTGTATGCCTCATGCAGTGAAAGCTATAATAACGAACTCTTTTCTATTAAATATTTAAGAATTGGGAAAGTAAAATATGATAAATTTAGAAAATATAACAAATTTTGACTATGAGTTAAAAAAAGGTTTTGTTATTTTGAAAAAAAAACAATTCTTTTGTTTTACTGTATTTTTATTTTACATATGTAAGAAACATCTTTTAAGCGGACATCGGTCTTTGTTGGGCTGAAACCGTAAGTGTTCGTTCAATAGAGCTTTCACTGTATCTTTTTTACTATGTTATCAGCACTATTTTCAATGATTACAATTGCTTTAGCTTTAAGTTGAGATCAATTTGAATATGTTTAAGACGTAATACCTTTTACTGGGTATTCCGACTGTTCTAGTATATGTATGCATATCATATTTTACGTTAGTTTAAAGAGAAACAATGTGTTGCGTGGGATTAGCATATAGTAATATATTAATAATCTGTGCCACTTGGGAATTGTTGTCGACATGGGCTTAAAAATGTTGGCCAGCTCCAAAGGTTGTCTCCAAGCCATCAGTCAACTGGTTTTAATTATCGCTAAACGAGAGAGTGGACAAGAAATGGGCGATAGGAATTAATAAAATATTAAAATGTAAAGCGAATTTTATTTGGCTTTAATTTTGTTTAACGTCTAATGAAAGAGTGGAATATAAATAAGCGATTAGAATTAAAAAATTATTAACTTTTGCTAAATGAGAGAGTGAAAGAGAAGAATACGAGAAGAAGAATATCTTATAGTAAAAAAATGTCGAATTCAATTTGATGATCCATTTGATCTGTTTATCTATCAGTCGGCATATTTGAGTTATCGCTAAACAAGAGAGTGGACGAGAAATGTGCGATAAGTTTTAGCTACATCGTAAAATTTTAATCGAATTGAATTCGACTAAGCCCTGTTGCATGTTTAGCAATTAGTTAAAAACTCGATACGATATTGGTAATCTTGGGACTTAAGCGCAAATGTGGCATAAAACCGTTTTTAATGGTAACGACCGCGGGCATAATCCCATAATCCCAGCGTGCCCATATGGGTGCAATGTCTTCGGTAATAAAAAGCATTAAAATCATTGTAATGCCAGTCAAACGGCACCAGAGACAACGTGGCCTTATGTCCTGGGCCCTGTGTTCTGGCCTCTGGTTTACCTGGGCAGCAGGATGAGCTCGCGCGGCGCTCGTAAAACCAAATTTTATAGCAACAACGACGACCAAGTCGGTGTCCAGCCGGAAAGTTGACTTGGCTCTTGGAATTGCTTTTCTGATTCCTTGACGGCTGAGGGCTCAGCTGCAGTTGGCTCACTTCTTCGTCTTCCCTCTTTTTGTTTTTGCTTTTTTTATAATGCCAAATGTGATTTTTATGATGCACTTTAAGATAATGCAACAGCAGCAGCAGCTCTCAACTTTGGTCATGCCTGATTTTCAATTGTCACAGTCGAATTAATTGCATATCAGCTGAATGAACATTGAAATCCAATTAGATATATGCATGGGATATAGTACATAGATATAAATACAGAATTTTGTATATGCCAATGCCAGCTGCCCTTACAATACCTCGGTTATTGCCATAGGGCAGCCACTTCAATTATTGTTAATTCCTCACATTTATACTCTTTCTTTGAGTAGCATACCACATTTAATAATTGAGTTATTGGTGCTGGAGATTTTATTATAAAGTTGTTAAGTTAAGTTACAAAGTTTGTTATAAATATACATTGTAATCTATCTTTCTATCTTTATGTTATCGATTTATCCATCGATCTTTAGTAGTCCATTTATATGGAAATTTGTACATATATTTATCAATCATATTAATTTTTTTTATCTGCCGTAGTTACTTACAGCGTTTAAAATAATACACAGTCGATTTTTATCGGTTTCCCTATGGGTCTGTAGCTATCTTTGCCTTTTCTATATACAGAAATCATATACTAATCAATTTATATATTATTTAGCGATTGGTTTACATACCTTAATATGTATGAAAAATGTTTTATATATCAATGGAATGAAATTAATTTAGCTTTTTAAGTTTTAAAAACGATTTATATATTGCAGCCTCATCTATTTATTTTTCTATATATGTGTTTATCAATTTATCTACCTTCTTGCCTATCTATTTGTTTGTCTAGCAATCTATATGTTTTCATATGTTTGTATTTATTTCATATCTACCTGGGATATTATGCAATAGAGTATTCCTGCATCATTGCTGTATAAAATACCCTGCTCTGTATTGTTTATTTGCTCGACTCAACTTTTTACGATCGCCACAAAAGTTTCCACTGAAAAATGAGTAGCTGAAGAAAAAAGTTGTTCTCGGGGTTGATTCTGGCTGTGGCTCCGACTGGGGCTCCGACTGTTTCGCTGGCTCTTCACCGCATCATATACATATTGTTTATTTTTTAATAATGCGTGTCCACTAAAAAAAAAACGGCGTAACGCGGCACCATAAAAACCGGAGAGCGCCCAACACGCAAGCCAAATGAAAAGGCGAACAACAATAATAAACACAAGCCGAATTATGCTATAGATGAGACTCGGGACGATTGGGGAAGTGGGGGAAGGTGAAGGGGGCAGTCGAAATTTGAGCAGCGTAAGCTGAAACTGAAACTCGCTCGCAAAACTATAACAATTTTTGTTTCTTCTCAACTTCGTTTTTTCATTTGCTTATTTTTATTTTTATTTTTATGGCAAGCATTGCATTTATTATGGTTCGCCTCGACCTCGAGGACCGAGGGCCTTTGACGATGATGCCTGAGGAGCAGGGCATTAAAAAAAATAAGGGATTTGTGTTTTTTTTTTCGTTTTTTTTAATGACTACTCAACGGAAATTAGAAATCGGCGGAAATTGCGCGACAACACAAAAGCACAAAATACGCATAATGTATGTTGTTTATTGTTCAAGTTATAAACATATTTATGTATGTGTTTATATAAAAGTATATATGTATACAAAATATGTATTTATGTATGTGCCTATGCATTTTGTATACTCTATTAAATTATCTTTCGAGTGCTTCAAAGCGATTCTATAAAAAACTTGAGTTCATATAGATACTTTTATATATTACACATTCACAATATCCTCCGCTAGGGTACTTTAAACGATCAAGAGCAATTACTGCAGACTATTAAGTACTTGGCCAGCTCGAGTCTTAAACGATTTGATGCCACATTGGCCAACTGCCAAGATCATTCAGATGTTGCGGCTAGTTGGTATATATGATTCTCGAGCTTTATGTCACTGGGGCAACAGTCGTCAGTAAATTAGGAGCCGAATTTTCTCGACAATTTAACATGAAAATTGGCTTGGAAAACTTGGCACACGCCGGACTCCATCTTCAATTTCATTCGTTGAAAAGTGTTTCGGAAAATGAAATGAAAAGCATTTCTATTTTTATATTACAGCCAGAAGGTGTGCGAAATTTTCATGAAAACGGTAACAAAATCGTTAAATGGAAAACTTATGCATTTATTGTCCAGGTGGAGCAGGCAGTCGAAGGTATTGAAGTGCCAATCGTACACTGAGAGAAAATATCAAGATTACGATTCACGTTGAGGTGGACATTTTTAAACTTGATCGACAAATTCGTATTTTAAGAATGTTTTAAAAGTTATGTAGAAGTATTTTATTTTACCAACATAAGAATGGGTTTACTTCATGATTACTTTAACTAAAAAATCTACCCTATGCGTATTTTACACTTATATTCATTATTGTGTATTATTTTATTCTAAATTTAAAAATATATAAATAAATAATAATAATAAATAAATATAAATTTACTAAAATTTTTAAAACCATACGAAATTGTTTCTATTCGAATTTCGAGTTTAATCTCAATTTTTGCACAGTGTAAGCATATAGTTGTTTTAGTGTGTAAGAGCTGCCAGCAGCTACTCCAGCTCCTGGTCCTGTTACCTATTCCATCTAGCTGCTGCTACCTATGGACCTGGTCCTGGTCCTGCTTCGGCTCCTGCTACCTGCTCCTGCGAGGCTCGTAAAAGCTGCGCATTGTTTGGCACTGTTTTTATGGCCGTTGCATTTTCAGTTGAATAATTGTTGTTGATTTTTGCGCGCTGTGCTGATAAGTTTGATTTGTCCGGCTCTTTGGCAATGGCTGACGAGTTAAACGAACTCTGAGATAGTTTTATGTGCCACACCCCCAAACCGCCTCCCCTTCCGTGGACTTTGTAGTCGCCTGACGCAATTTAATTGCCGCCAAAAGTGAGTCGCAGAGCCCTTTGCCTAGGCTTAGAGCACAACCAGAAATACTTAGACATACTATAAAGAAACAGAAAAACTCCCAACTAAGAGTAGGAAAAGAACCAAACACACAAGTGACCGATGAGTAGATTCCCTCTAACCACCTAAGAGCTGCATTCGTATATATTTCTATACACAATTGTAACTGCCAAATTTCGTGTGTTAAGCGCTGATAGTCTTCAATATATGCCCAAAAATGCAAGGCTATATATCGATATTTATCGATTTTAAAGTAATACAAGAAGGTATCGATCATTTGATATAATTAAGCTGGATATGGTTACACCATATACATATATAACAGATGTCAAGTGTCATGTATAATCTTCGAGATCGAGGCATCTCATCCTTTAATGCTGATCAGGAATATATATCAACTTTGTGGCTTCACAGTTGCTTCTTTCCGCTTGCCACAGACCCAAGCACAACTGCAGAACACCCAGTTTTACACATTTTCAACTTGTACAGGGTATCAAAAAGAATATTTTCACGCAGCTCTGTGCGTTTCTCAGTTTTATGATGCACTCGTAAAAACGCACGACGCGCCTTTGATGCGAAATGCCACAGGAGATGAGATGAGACGTTCAGCTGAGACAAGTTGAGAAAAGTGGAGAAGAGTTGAGACGAGTTGAGGTTTTAATGTGCCGAAAGGGCGCGCAAACAATCGAAGGATAGCACGGGAAACCAGCGCAATTCTAGACAAGATTTAGATGCTGCGTTTGTTGCAAAATGCGTATATTTTATTACCTTGGACCAGACGGGCGGACAGACAGTGGGACAGACGCTGAAATATGCATTCTGAAGTGTTGTCCGGGCATCGTAAAATGTGGCGAAAGTTTCTGATGTGCGTTTCGAGGGCAAAACGTTATGATATATATTTGTGATATTTGTGGCAGGAAGAAAAAACAAGACGAACATAAATGCCAATGCAAGTGGCAAGTGGCAAACAGAAATAGGAGACGTCTCGAACGGTCTGGCAGTTGCCACTTGAGTTTTTAATTAAAGCAAAGCATCAGAAACAAAAGGCAACAAAATGTTGAAGCGTTGAGCGTCGCATAATATAAACTAAAATGCCAGCCAGCATGGAAATTTAACACTTGCCCCCAAATTAAACAGCAACAACAACAATTGGCCAAGGCGAATGCTTCAATTGTCAGCACAAAGGCAAGCCGCGTGGCAAGGAGTAGGTGGGGGGTGGAATGTGGAGGTAATACTGTGGCAGCCAAGAGGAATTGTTTTTCAGCTGCTGCTGCTGCAGCAGCAGCTTTTGTTGCCACGTTGCAGCCATCAGGGCAAATGATGAAAAAGCCATTGCATACTTTCGTGCGCAGCCCGGAAATGCAAGCAGCAGCCGCCGGAAATGGAAATGAAAATGAAAACTGCAAGTGGCAAGTGGCAAAGGGGCAAGCGGCATGTGGCAAGTGGCAAATGGAAAGCGTTGCCGTACGAGGCAACCAACTTAAATTGTAAACATAAAACTATGCTGCGAAATTGATTTGATTAAAGGCAACGCGCCTGGTCCTGCATGCCAAATAAGGTGAAGGCGCCCAAAACAGATTTCAATTGATTCGAAACTGAAATACCCTTTCCTTATTTATTCACTCAAGTTTAAGTATGATCGAAATAAAACCGAGAATTGTCCTTAGGTATACTCAAAGTATGTGGACATTTTTAGAATATTTACCTGAGACTTGTACTTTAGAATTGTAATATGAAAAAATTTGTGTATACATAAATAAATACTAATTAAAAAATATTTATATTAAAAAAACACGAAAAATCTTGATATCTCGGCCACGCCTACTAGAACGCCCCACAGTGCCCCCGCCTAAAAAACCGGAAATGGCTGTATTTCCAGTTTTTGAGCTAGAGGTTCCATATTTGGGGCTGGTGACTCCCCAAAAGATTGCGACCTTGATATCCCGGCCACGCCCATTACAACGCCCCCCAGCCGCTCCCTCCAACGCAAATCTAGATCCTCCGCAATTTTAAAGCCAGAATCACCAAATTTGGCAGACATGTTTGGTTGACCTACTTGGCCACGCCCACCCCCGACCCTACGACATATAAAAATTCTATAATTTTCCAAAATAACAATAATAACTTCTTCTGTAACGTTCTTACTTGTTTTTTTTTTACTACCATTGAAACAGATGAACAGACAAACATTATCGCTTTTATACTGAATGAAAACGAAAACGATCGCTACATTGAAAAGCTTTTTTGTCCTATTGGACTTGTAGCCTGTGCTTATTAAGATTTTCAATAGGTGTCTTCAATTGATGGATGGTATGATTATTATGCATTGAGAAATTTGCGATAAACATTACAATTTCTTATTATTATTAAATTCTAGGCTTTCATTGCACCACAAGAACTTATTTAATCAATAAGATTTTGACATTGGCTTGTAAAAATTCCCAATTGGATATACTTACACAAAGAGCACGGCTGCTGCTGCAGCTGCCGCAGCAGCGGCAGCAACATTGCGATACTGCTACGTGGCTGCTGCGGCCGCTGCGACGGCCGCGGCGGACGTGGAGCTGACCAGGTGCTGGCCATGATGATGGTGGTGATGGAAGGCGCCGTTGCTGCTGCTGTGCGCCGGCGGCGGGGTGTTGGGCGTGCCAGAACGCGAACGTGAACGCGCCTGAAGGTGTCCGGGCGTACTGATGGTGGCCACGGTCGTAACAAGAGTGGGCGAGGCCGCTGAGTGCACGGTGCCGTTGCTGCTGGCGGGTCGCGACGATTTTTGGTGAGCATTGGAAGCGGTCACGGCGGCCACAGCGCCCGGACTGGGCGGCGTGCGGCTCAGGGCCAGCGGCTCCGGCGTTGGCGGTCGAATCTGCGTCAGCGGCAGATGCGTAAAGTGCGTCCCGTAGCGCTCGATGCTGGGGTAGGTCAGGTACATGGGCGCTCCGCTTGAGTGCAGACCAATGGCCATGGGTGTGTAGTAGTTGTAATAAATTTGCGCTACAATTCGGTTTATTTCTACACGCGCTGCGAAACGAACAAAATGCAGATCAATTAATTTATCGAAATATGGTCACTCTGGCAACGCTAGATGCCGCCAAACAGTCCTAAAAGTTGCTTTTGTTAATTTTTACAAAGTAAATAGGTTTTACTTAAATATGGATTTAAAACATATAAAATGATAGCTTGGGTCTTTTAAATTAAATTAAAATAAATTCTGTACGTCGAATAATTAATAATAATAATTGTAGACAATATTTGAATATTGTCAACCTGTCAGGTGCTGTTCGAAACCAAAGACTCTTTGTCTAAAAGTTGCCGTTTGTTTGATTTTGTGCAATATATTTGTAGATAGGTTTATAATATATATACCGCATACATAGAACATATATAAATTCAATCGATTTGGAAAAAAATCAATTTATATAATATATTTAAATGTTGTCACCCTGGCAGAGCACAATAAAATCAATATATGGTCACCTTGGCAACAATAGATAGCGCCAAGCAATCAACATCTGCGTATGTTGCTGTTATCCATATAGTTTAAAGTTTACTCGAATATTTAAAAGGAACGGGCTGATAGAGTTATTTCTGTATGTAAATAATAATATGATATATGTTTGCATGCGCGTTCGCCCTCGCACGTAGCTGAGTTTATTGCTTATATCGTTAAATTGCTAGGTTTTCACACTTTATTTTTTTTGTTTTTTAGCACATAACTTATAAACTATTGAGGCCATAACATTAACTATGGCTGGGCACTAAAAGTCCATGTCCCGGCCCAAGATATGCGCCATTTTCGATGGTCTGCACACACATGGAGGCGCCTCGGCATGCACTTTATGTGCAACCTTCGCACTCGCGCTCGCACTCACACACACACGTACGCACACAATGAACCCCATTCCTTGTCGGAGTTGAGCCCAACCACCGTAAGAACCTTTTGTTTGCCGCACCCAACTTCACGTAACACCCTCCATCCCCTCCCCGTATGACTTATCTGTGTGGCAAAAACTTTTCAAAATTTTACTGCTTGCTGCAACATCAAAATGCCAAGTTTTTACGATTACGTTGCTGCTGCTGCTGCTGCAATTTTACTTAATTTTAATGGGATTTTTTCTTCCGCCAACTGCAGAATGCATTAAACAGAGCCAGGCACACGGGAGTATTACGCATGAGTGTGCCACAGGCCCTGTCTAAAACAGCATACGCATTTATATGTGTGTGTACTTAACTTCTAACATAACCCTACACTAACGTTTTTGGCCAAGGTACAGCTAGCGTAATGCCAGAGTGCCTGGTCGCAACTAATGCTAATGCCAGTCCACTGGGCAATTGGACGTAAATAAAAAGTCGTAAACTTTGAACAAAACCCGAACATTAAATACGCTGTGGCTGGGTTTAAATAAGTGAGTGCATCTTGAACAGCAGGTCAAAGTATTTTGTAAAAGCATCTTGTGGAATAAAATGTGAAAAATATATATTGTTTTCCTCACTTTTAACTTTTTTTCTATTAAAGGCGGCCCTTGTATTGAATTTAAACCCAAGTGCATGTAATGCTCAGGCGCAGCCAACTTATTGCGCACACATTTAATGCTGCCAGATTGTTAAAAGGCACGGCTGCCACTTACAAATTATTATGTACCAGAACTGACAGCATAATGAACCATATTTTGTATAAGAGGTAAATGCATGTATATCGTCAAAAATTGATTGAACCAGAATATACATAAAAATGTACTATAATGAAAAATGTACCATATTTTGTATACAAGTTATATGTAATATATGTATATTATATATATATAATATTATAAAAGTGAGCGCTTAAAAATGTTAATAATACAAAGGTGGCTTATATATTTAATGTCTGCAAATTAAATTAAAATAAACAATAAAAACAAATAACGAGATAAGTTTTATTCGCAAATATGGTGTTTAACTTATTTAATCCACATAAAAAATTACTATAAAAAATTCCATATAATTTGTAAGACAACAACAGTTCGTAACTTATACGTTTTTCAGTGTACCGTTTAATAAAGTACCCTTTTTGGTACATTTCCAAACACATGTGGCAGCCGCTTGTAAACAACATACAAATTGCAACCTTGTGGCAACACCAGTTGCTAATTTCACCACGGATAAAAGTGTGTTAATTTTAATAGTGCCATGATATTTTATCTAAATTGAAGAAATGCTCACAATTTAAGTTGAGCTCAATAAATTGCTGGCATTGCGCTGTGTCCGCTTTTGAGCGCTTTTTAATCAGCGCGTTTGCAGGCCACAAAACCTTGGCCATAACTTTACACTTCACTGGGTTAGCAGGCGACAGCAGATGACAGCAAGAACAACAACTGCAGGAGCAGCCGCAGCAGCAGCAACAGCAGCAGCAGTAGATGAAGCATCAGCAATCAGCTGAAGCTCGGTCAATTTAATGGCAGAAGCCATGTCCAGGCCACGTTCTGGCCACATTTATGACAAACTGGCTGCTTATTATGAAGCCAGGAAGCAAAACTGTTCAAGCAATTGCCCCGCAGTCAGCTCTAATACATCATGGCTATCTATCTATCTCGCTCTCTCTTTGTAAGTAAATGTACGACGTGTACACTCCGCGAAAAACGCTGTTCGATAGACTCATATCGGTAAGTACAACTTGAATTTTCTTTAATGAATTTTGAATTTTCTGTAAATGTTTCTAAAATAAGCAAATATGGATTATATACAAAATATTTAATTATAGAATTTTTATAATTGATTAGAATTTAGTCAGTAAGAGTAGAAAATTGTTAATAATAAAAGTTCTCATAAAATCAAATTTTATCTGCATTTTTAAAATTTTCGATCCTAATCTATTTAAGTACAAAATAGTAAATTTATATTTTCTTTTTTTGTGCCCTTGCAGAGGGTATTATAATTTTGTCATATCTAGGGAAACAACGGTATTTACTCATCGGCACCACGAAGATAATTTTTCTCTCACGTTTTAAATGAAATCGACCAAATTTTTCTTAGAGTGTGTATATAGTATTTGTTTCTATCTGATGTCTGGCACAAGTGGCAGCTAGTTGGGGCATGCATGTTACTTGTAGAGCCGTAAAATGTGAGTAGTACGGCAGTAGGGCGAGTAGGGTATTGGCCATGGCCGTTGACGCTGCACATTTTTTACGACCCGCCCACAATATAAAGTCGTAAAGTTGCATTTTTTTGCTTCCTGCTGCTGCAAGTCCTGATGTCAGCAATGCTTTCCTATAGTATTTAATAAGCATTGGCAAATAGAGATTCTCTCTCCCCTCTCTTATTGTGGCTTTTCCGTGTTGCTAAGCCAAAGGAATTTGTAGTATTCGTCCCAAGGGGCACGGTTAAACTAGATTCGCTTTAGGATGAGCGGGACTCTAAAAAAATGCCGAGTCTATTTTATGAGTTTACGTAGCACAGACAGGGCTTAAATTATGGCCAAAACAAGGATGAGGAATGTGTCATAAAAGCAGCTGCAAGCTGACTCATTTGCCTAAATGGGCGTGAAAGCCCATAAATTGTGGAGGCCGAGCAAAGAGCTGTAAGCTTCATGGGATAAAGAATGTAGAAGAGCTACAAGATCTGAAACTAGAATTTCGTTACTTTACTAGTTGAAAACTCTTATATTTTACGTTTTTTATTTGAATTTGCTGTTAGGTATTTCTAAGCCTTAGCCAGGAGTGCTTTAGCCAGAAGTGCTTGACTAAAACAAGGATAGATAAACAATGTAGCTACTTCTGTAGCTGTTATTCGATTGTTGTAAAATTTGCAGCTCCTTTATAAAATCCCAAGTGTATCCACATAACAAACCTCAAGAATATATAAGATGTTATTCAAAAAGTGATCGTTTTCAAAATATGCTAAAAATTTCTCAAGGTTCAAAATGGAGTTTGAATTGAAAATAACTTGAGCAGAGATTAAACAAAAATCGAAGTCTTTCGGTCAGCAATTTTTGTTGCAAGCTCTTATAATCTGCGAGATTGGCCCATTTTACCCTTTGCAATGGTTGCAGGGTAATATTAACAACTTTTCGTTTCTAAATCGTTTTGCGCAGTTGCCAATCTTGATGTGCTCCTCTACAGCTGCCCCCCTCTGCCAACCGACGGCTATTGAGGCATAAACACTTTTAAGCTTTATAGCGCACACATTTACACGTCGCATTGCCTACCCAAAGTAACCTGCTCAGCCCTCCTCCACACACCCCCTTACATTGAATACCATATATTCATGGAACTTCCTGCAATACCCCCCTCCCCATCTTTGGTTGGACGTGTTTAGTGCCAGCAAACGATGCTGCGATATTATTGCAGCTACTACCTGGCAGCTTTCCCATGGAAATACCCGGTGGTGAAGGGTAAGGGTTAGACGCGGAAGTGGGTCCAAACTGAAGCTGGAAGCTGGCAGTCTTTCAGTGACGGTGTTGGCAATGTCGTAAATTTTTCGCATGCATTTTTCGGTTTAATGATGCATTTACGATGCCAACAGCGGCGACAACAACGACAGCCTCAGCTCCAGCTCCAGTTCCAGCTCCAGCACCAACTCCATCCTCAGCTGCAACTTCGGTTTGGAGTGCCCAACTTTCAGGTTGAACTTCATCTGCCATGCAGTGAAATGCTGGGACGTGTAACGGTTCTGGTGAAATGGCAACAACTTGAGAAAGCAATCGTTACAGTTTTTAATGCCAATCCACAGAGGAAACAAAATAAAAATATACAAACAGGCAGCTGATGCTCTACAAAATACAGTCGACGCTCGATACTAGGAATTACAATCTAATTACTGCACGTAATATTAAACAATGAAATGTGCACAAATTATGATTTATTATATATATTTATTTATAATTAATTTTCCTGTGCTAAGCTAAGGAATTGTGATTTCTTATTTAACTTTTTTACAGCTAAGAAAATAAATTCGTATTTTTCTTTCATTTTTGGTTCAAATAGTTATATTAACAATCACAATCAAGGGAAGTCCGTTCTATAAATATGACGTTCAGTTAAATTGAAGAACTTTTAATGCTGATATTTGGTTTTTAATTACTGAGCGATTTATATGTCGAATGTTTTTATATCGAGCGTCCACTGTATAAATTTGCTTATGTAATTTCCCATGCTTAGTTCCTGAGTTTTTCCTTATAGCTAAATCAGCTAATTTTGCCCACAGCGTTGCCATCATATTTGATTGGCAACACTGGCCCGAACTTAACTGGGAGTTAGTTAAGAGTGACATTAAATTGATGGCTATATTGATTTCATTGCAAATGCTTCCCAATGCTTTTTGTTTAAGGAAAATATTTTATTTTTTTACATTAAATCTTTTATAGTATTTTGATTTTTTGTTGTTGTTGTAACTTGGCATATGCATGAACTGCTTAAAACGATAACAATATTTATACATAATTAGGCAATAGATATCGTAAGACATTACATATACAAGTAGTAAATTTTAAGCTTCTGAATTTTTACATAGTATAAATATTGAAACTTTGTAGAGGACAGATTTTTAACTTTTGATGTTTAGTCCGAGAAACTGGATTAGGATTTGGATGAGTTGTGAATTTTAAAGATATCTGTTCTAATTTCGATTAAAATGTGAAAGATAAATCTGTAGTTTTAGGCAAGTGCGAGATTAGATTTTAAAGTATTTAAACATTCACAATTTTATTTAATTCTAATATCAATATAATCTTAAGTTTAGCTTAAACTATTTAAAGTGGCTTCGGTTAGACGCGGCGCTAAGTTGGACATAAAGATATTTGCCAACATTGTAAAATTGGAGTTGAAATACAACATTTTTTAAAAATTATAATTTCATACAGATAAAGCTAACAAGCTTTGTGCTCAGATTTTATCTAAGTTCTATTATTTTCAAAAATTAGTGTTTTGACTTTTAATTTTTAACTGAAATTTAAAAATTTTATCAGTGCTAAAATTTGTATTCAATAGCTTTTAACATTCGATCTAAAATTTAGGTCAATGTTTGGCAAAAAAAAGATATCGTTAGAGTTTTGGATATTTTACTTAGACATAAACATAAAAAACTTAGTTCAACTAAAGCTAACTTAAGAGAACCTGACATAGGGTTAAAACTTAAGCTAAACAACCGTTGTGAACTTCTAGCACGTGATAACTTTAAGAGTTGATGTGTAGGTTTGACAAGCACTTTCGCTCCTTGCGGTATGTTGATTGTAGAGTAGAAATGTTGGGCATCAGATATAGGGTATGTTGATTGAAGTATTACTCATAGTTGCCAGTGGGGTATGTTGATTGAAGACAATTGCTTTGTTGCGTCTGTATTTGGTTTGTTGATTGAAGTTATTTCCAAGTAGTAGTCGATGTTACAATTAAAGTTGCTCGCTTATAATATATTCGAAATATATTTACAGAGGTTTTTCTTTTCTTTTTGTTTATTTAACATTTCTGAACTCGCGCGCGTTTTGCTTTTGTTGAAGCTTTAAGCTAAATATTAAATATGCATTAAGTTCAAATTGAAGTGTGAAAAACAATAAATATATAACTAGGCAATGTTTTTTTGTATTTTTAATTATTTTCTTTTCATTTCTCTTTTTTGTGTTAATAGAAAAGTTATCATATATAACACGATTATTAATTATTTTCTTTTAATTTCTCTGCTTGTGTTAATAGAAAAGTTATCATCCACATTGCCGCGTTGTGTTACGTAGCTCACCCCCGTCATAAATATTCAAATTGTTTTGACGGGAGTATTCATTCACAACATATTGGCCTGGTGATTGATCAAATCGAAAGATATGGCATATTTATAGATATATGTTTATAAGGAGTGCACAAGATTTATCTGTAGCTTATAATGCTAAAATGCTTTTGTTTTTTGTTGCTTACCCTCTTCGATGCGGCGTGAAGCCTCATCGATATCTGCGCCAGCGTCTTTTAATATCACATACATCAGCGGCATCAGCTCCCACGGATAACGAAACTTCTCTAATAGCTTTTGACAATAGTCTAGGAAAACATCTTGACCTGCAAAACCACAAAAGGAAAGGAAATGAATTGGTATCATTAGGCGCTCGTTTTGTTATCATTCACATTCTCATGACATTCAAGTATCCGTTCGTAATTGAATACAAAGTTTGTTCAATTCAGCGCTGCTTCGATTCCAATAAACAATTTAACTGAGATTCATTCAAAAATATCAACATAAATAAATAAAGCTTAAATGGAGCCGTGCAACGCGACGTATACGCTATATCCATTGATATTCTTCATTTTCAGATGTGCGAGCGTTTTGTTTTATTTACGTCAAAAAAATCGAATGCCGACTGCCAAAATAAAACCCCATTGAAATTGTCAGACGAAGCTATGTTAAGTGTAAACATGGCGGTGAAAACGTAGACACAAAATGAAATCCAATACGACTCAACGAATGGAGTATCAACATTTGAAGCTATAGCTGAGATCAGCATATACAAAAAGGTTGACAGCTCAATATAAAACTTTTATCTAAGGTTTCCAGATAAGGAACGTGATAAAGATGAAGAGAAAGAGATCAAAGATGAGACATAAAAAAATATTTAAGACTAATGCTATAATTTTGTTTAAATTTAAATTAACTAAAATGTCATGGTTCGAACATAAATGTGCAAAACTTGACTTACAAATCAAACCGAATTTGAATCACAGCAAATCAGCAATCATTTTTTTCTTGCATTTGTAGCTGTATTAAGTACACATATTTAGTATTTACTAAAGCGTACGCACATTTACATGTATATATGTATATATATCAATCTAACTGCATTTGTAATTCGTCGCATAGTTATTTAATTTCCTAGTTGAAACTTCGTCTTCTGTAGCTGTTCGTTCTTCTATGGTCGCTATGTTCGGTGTCTGCCTGTTCACCATTTTTTTCTTCTTCTACCTACAGAGGCAACAACAACAAGAAGAACAACGCGAACAAATGGCAGCTGCTGCGCTGCCGCCGTCGCCGTCGCCGTCGCTGTTGTCGTCGTCGTCGGTAGTTTCCGTAGTAGGCGGAGCTTCATAGTCATTGGCCCGTTTTATTATGCTTCTCTCTCTTCTCCTTTTCGCCTTTGATGTGGCTGTTGTTGTTGTTGGTGCCGTTGCTTTTATGCTGCATGCAACTGCTGCGCTGAGTAGTTGGCGCTTCGTTCTTGTTGTTGTTGCTGGAGCTCGTGGTGGTGTGGGGTTTGAAGCGCACGTTTTGCATTGGTGAGCGTAGTGTCAGCGTGTGTGTGTGTGTGTGTGTGAAACGTGTTTTATGCTTTGCGTGTGTAGCTGTTATACTCGCTGTTGTTGTTGCCGTTGCGTTTGCTGTTATTGCAGCTGTTGCTGTTGTTGTCAAGTTTACATAATTTATGTTGCATACATATGTTCTTATGTACGTGTGCACATATGCATGTACAGTGCCCGCTCGATAAATAGTTATATTTATTTTTTGCTTACTTTTATCTAAAAATATTGATAATGTGCACAAAATGTGCCTTATTTATTTCAATATTCAATTTTCTTTAGCAAGCAGATGATCTGCAATTTTATTTCTTATCTTTCTAACAGTCAAAAGAATCAAAAATTAGAAAAGCTCTTTTACCATTTAAGCTATAACAATACAGAATTCTCATATCGAGCCTCCACTGTATAGATATTTCAGTATGATTGCATGCAATACATGTTGTTGTTGTATCACAATTATTATAGTTGTTGTTTGTGTTTCTTCTTTGCCAGTTTTAATTTAGTAATTAAGCACTTAGCCGCTTTGTGGGTAGTTTTATTTTATTAGCCAGGGATATTTTGCATTTTATGTTTTAAAATTATTTTATTAACCGCATATAAATTTTATAAATTGATTTATTGTTGGCACGCAATTCGACCAAAAACTATTTGATAGGCCAATTAGTTTTGCGCGGTTTCAAGCCATTCCTGTACAGTCTAAGATATTCAAATGCTATGAGAATCTGTTTTAATGTTGTTTTTTATACTAATTGTGATCAAATTGATTAAAAATATATATTTCCAATTCTAAGTTTTCAACATTCGAAAATGAGTAAGAAAGTACATGATATTTTCCGAAAAAATTAAAGGATCGGTTGTTTTCAAATGTGAAATAAATTTGGAAGCAGAATCAATCGAGAGATCTAACCATGACCAAAATGGTATAAATCATGAAAATCGGTTGAGTTTTTACCAAGTTATGGAATATAAAAAATTTGTCTCATTTGTCCCATATGAGATTTTATTTTTCCAGAGTCGTTCCAAAGTCTTTCATAAAATTTGGTTCAGTTTTGACAAAGTTTTGGAAGCCTTAAGGCTTGCGCCCATACGGGATTATTTAGAGTACACTTTTAAATTCCATTTGCAATAGACATATAGCGCAGACAATATTCCACATAGTCCACACTTCAATTATGTTCCAAAGGCCTTATTATATTTATTCCATTTCGCATCTGTGAATTTTCTTTTTATAACTGTATTGCATTAAGGTAAAAATCGTATATATGTAAATGCGGGCGATGGTTTCAATTGTAATACGAAGATGCTGGGGTAACGCCCATATTATTGCAGAGAAGTGCAGTCAGGCCAATTGATGCCACATCAAGTTGCAACAACAGCTGCAACAGTGAGCGCCACACCCCATTTATGGGCACACATTTACTGTTAGCCAGTAAACGATGCCATTAACGCGCATAAACGGGCTGCGACTCTGCGCAGCTATATCTATATATAGTACATAGATATCGTAAGAGCATACAGGCATGAACATATACTATATACTACACATTTATATACTCTATATAGGTGGGTAGTACGGGTATTATTACTTTTATTACTGTGCCAAGTGCAACTTGCTCTCGTTTCAATGCGCTCTCGCTCTCTTCGCTTTCTTTCTCTCCAGGTCTCTCTCTCTCTATCCCACGACTACGAATCCACAACCGAATCCTTTTTGAATAGCCCCAGCATCGTTTTAGTTTCTCTTCTTTCACTTTTTGCTCCTTCGTCCTCGTTTTTGTCGTCGTTTAAGTCGTTAGCCAAAGTTTTCATCGTCGTTTTTTGTGCCTTTTATGAGTTTGTATGCAACACGAAGTTGTTATTCGTTGTTGCTGCTGCTCCTGCTGCAGCAGCTGCTCCTCAAGCGCATCACTGGAGGAGCGCATCGGCAGGAGAACGACCAGCGCCGGGACTACCTTTTATATACAAGCCTTGTACCAATTGCAGGCAATTGCCTGGCCCCCTTTTTTATTTTTTCAAGAGGCCCGCCTCGGAGCCGACTTTGATGCAGGCTTCGCGTTTTGTATTTGGCGTGTGTATATAGTTTGTATTGATGCAATTTGCAAACTTCAAAAATGAAAAATAATTTGATGAAACCATGAAAAATCAAGGAATGGTGTGGCAATTCTATTAAGATTCAAATTTAAATAATGAAAAAAATCCATGTCCGTTTTGAGCTTAGGAGGAACATTTTCTATAGATATTGTTATTCTAGATGAAATTTCTAGCATTACTGACATTATAGACAATAAACTAACTTTAAGAAAAAAAATATGGAGATGTTAAATTAAAAAAAAATGTATAATAATATTTGCAATATGTGTTAATTAAAATGCAAAATCTATCTAGGGATTAAACCATGAATAAAATAGTCTCAATCAATAAAAGTTCAGTTTTCGCAAAGTTACGGAATTTTAAACTCCAGGAAGCACAAACTTGGCTTCAAGTCGGCAAGTTGTAAAATTAACTCGAGCCATAAAAGAGACTGGAAAATATTTTTGATAAAATTTTTTGTTTCAGCTGCGAATTAGTGAAATAGCATGAGCATGGGCAAAAGGGCCGTAAACCGAACGAAATGGCAATATCTGAGAATATCTTTAGATTTGACGCAGCATCCGGTTAAGACTAGAGCAGAGGAGAGTCCGCAGCCGACAGTCGGCAAAGTCGTAAAACGTAACAACAATAAAAAATAATAAATCGAAATATCCACAAAATGGCAACTGAAAATGTGCAGCATGCAAAAAGGAACTGCGATGAAGACGAATTGATGCAAACATTTCCCACATCCAGAGCAATGTGGCAAATGAAGCAAACGGTGGCATGTCTGCCGAATCATAGAAGACATTTGGTCTACAACCAGACGTGGGACGCATCCAATGCAAATGAGTCCTGAGCAAATAATATTAGAGGAGCGAAAAGACAGCAAAAGCCTTTTAATGCGGCATGTGGCACAGCGGACGCAGATGGAATTGTGAATTGTGACTGAAAAGAAAATTTATTAGGCGGCAAAGAATGAAACACCAACAGATCATCGTTGTTGAAATATTCACTCTCTTGATTAGATTTTTATTTCAACTGTCCCTATTTCAAGCCAAATATATGGATAGGAAATAATAGAGACATTAATTATATTAAATTAAATTATTAAATGTTCTATGTATGTTACATATATATATAAATATATCATTTATGAAATTCACCTATTTAAATGCAACATGAATGGCTACAACTGAGAATTTCCGAGTTTTTCGGTAATTTATTCGCCTGGCACTTGGCTAAGACACATGGGATCTGACGGCTTTTCCATTTTGTATTCATTGCCTTGCACTAAATCTAGCAGCCACTAAAGCTTAACTTGGCTTTACCTTTACCTGCGTCGTAGCTAGTTTGCAGCTAAGCTCTGTGCCCCATTTCAGGAATACTCCATTCCATATTCCCTCTCTCCTCCGGCTCAATCCTTGTGCATTCGTCAAGAAATGCAGTAAACGCTAATAAAACTGCATGTCGCACGGAGCGTTTTTATGATGGATGGAGGGACGGGGAACGGGGTTGGGTTATGGGAATGTCACGCATCCTTGGCTGCCAGAAGGCGGAAGTTGGCAATGCTTATCCTTTAGCTGCTTTTAGCCAAGTTAAGCTTGTTAAGCTTGGCACGAAAGCAGTTTTAATCTCAAAATTAAAACGTTTGTAATTTAGCAGCAACTTTACGACTTATATAGTATAAAAGAAAAAACTCTAGCTTTTGTCTCTGTCACTATCTGCGTCCCCTACGTTGCCCCCTCTTCGTTTACGTTTCAGTCATTTTCGTAATCGTCGCGACGTCGTCGTCGTCGTCATCTCCTTGTTGTCGTAATTCACTTGAACTTGTGTAATGCTTTTGGGTTATACTCGTGTCAGCCATATCCATGCTAGAGATGGGCGCGTGGCAGATTTATTTTTTTAACACGGCACGATATGCATTTTGGAAACAAGGAAATATTGGCGTGGGAAGGGAAATATGAACCTGCACGTTATTTTTTACTTTAATTTTAATCTTCTGCAGTTAGCTTAAAAACTTAATTCCTTCAAAACGGTAAAGTATTATTTGTATTGGCCTCAATAGTGTCGTGTTTTTTAACACACGAAATTTGATTTTTCTTGTTTTATTCTTGTCACCAACATTTCTCACGCGCTCAACTCTTCATCATACCCAGCACCTGCCTCTGCTAGCAACTGTTTTACCCTTTCCTGGTTCATTATGCGTCATTTTTTATATGGTTTTTTTATTTTTATTATTGAAAATAATAAGTTTGTGCTGTCAATTTGGTTGTAAGGTCGAAAAATATTATATTTTAATTTTGTTTTTCACTTTTATGTGAACCTAACATTTTGAATAGAATGTAGGTTTGTTTTCGCTTAGTTTTCTTATATCTAAGGCATTTGTAGTATTATACAAATTAGCAAAGTTTGTCTTGTGAGCCAATTCCAAGCAGCAGATGATTAACCTTAGTAAGGCTAGTATTTATTTTGCAATACCTCGCCAATTTTTCTGTTATCAATTCATTTTTCCCTAGTTCCCTAGGCTTAGAGCTTATCAACTGTGGGATTCTAAGTGCACGGCGTGTATATGAATACGTTTTATTTTTACACTTTTAACATGTGTAAACTTTTCAAATAAAATTTCATACAATGTATGAAGGGGTTATGCAAAAGCGAATCATCTGGGAATTTGCACAGATAACAACTATATTGTCTAGAATTTTTAATGATAATTTGTATAATATAATAATTTTTAAAATTTGAAATATCAAAAATTAAATATATAAAACTAAAACATGCTGGTGCCTACTTAAAGATAATTGATATTTAACTAAACTGAATTGCAGGTTCGCATCTCAAACCATAGTAGTCAGTCATATTTAACTATGTTATTTATATCTTTTCCCGTTTTTATAAAAATAAACCCAATCAGTCACCCCTTTAGAGAAGTGTGAAAAGATGCGCTTGAAATGGGTTCTCGTTTATATTATTAGCTAGTTTGCAATTTGGTTTCAAGGTTGTGCCATCAATGCAATTGAAGCTAAGCAAAGAGTTTTACACCACCCGGCTAACAGTGACGCCAATCCCTAAGCAAATGAGAACCCCCCTTAAAGCGCTGACAGAGTAAACAACACGATGGCAGCGTAGAAATAGCCATCATCATCATCCGAGACGTTTGCCACTTGCCGGCAAATGGCAAACTGTTGCTACTTTAAACACACATATATATTTAAATTGTATACACATAAAAAATATATAAGGGGAAGTATCAATTCGAAATTTCAATAAACATTCACATCTCTTATAATCATTTTGTATAAGCTTTTGGCCAAGATAACAAGAAAGAACAGCGTTAGGGGCTGCGGACGACTAAATACTCTAACAGATATATCTTATATTATAAAGATATATATATATATGTTTTTTTGCAAAATATATATACTTTATGGTGATGAAGAATATATATTCTCTTTGTTGTTTAAATTAAATAACCGTGTTTTAAATCGCAAAAGCTTAATTTCAATTTGAATTTAGCCTTATTTCGCTCAGTGCAATAAAGCGGTCTCATTTCCGTTTTTCCAACCCCAAGCGTTTCGGTGTGTGCTATTTTTTTTTTCTTTGCCCAGCACGCGTGGGGACTACGTCAACTGTTTATGGATTACACGTGCCGGGCATGCCAACTTGATTTGGTGGCAGGGCGCGCACACAATGTTGGCAGCTCAGGCGGCGGCGCCTCTTGAGAACATGAAAGGCTTTCGCAAATCTTAATAACAATTCCAGTTGAATTCCAAAATGAGCCGAAATAAATAAATAAATGCAAATATAGTATATAGTTGTAATATTTTATATTTTTATATTTTAGCTCTAACCTACCCATAAACCTCCTCATTTTATCGACTGTGCCGCCGATTGCGTCAGACCAATGTCAGGTGCTTGCTTTTTCAGCCATAAACAATGGTAATATAACGTGTACGGTATTTGTAATATATATATTATATATTCATATATGTTTTTAAAATATTTTGTGCTATATTTTTACAAATAAATTGTGCACAGTTTGTAGCTTAAAATTAGGTAATTGGCGCCGGTTCACAAAGTTCAGTGACGAAAATAGCACAAGATCTGAGTGTAGCAAGTGAGTGTGCTTCAAGCGAGAGTGCGTGACTAGAAGATGCCCTGTAAGTATCTTTTAGCTGGCTTGACATACATACATATATATATGAATACATAAAAAACACACTTTTTTACTTAGCCCCACACTGGGAAAAAATTCAATTTAAATTGGCATTAAATCAGGGAACTCTTGATAAGCATTAACCATTTATATTTATGGCTAAAAACAACATGAAGACATTTAGGTTCCATAGCACCCATATTTCTTTTGTGTAGCTTTGTCAAAACCAAACCGATTTTCCTGTTTGATTATTGAAAATAAAATGTTTCGAATTTACTCATTTGGATAAATGTTGGATATACTCTTTTATTTATCCAATTTTTAAGTATAAAGCTAAATGAACCAACTTGGTAATGGTTGGTAAATGAAGTGACAATTTAGCTGGCGCGTCCTGCCACTTGATCTGGCACGAATAAATAATGGTACAAATTGGACTAAAATCGCAGAGAAAATTCCCAACAGGCGGGCACTATTTTTAAACCACAGCCAGGAGTGTATTGGGCCTTTACTCTCATTATAACACTCTATATACTCTACATAAATTAAGAAATGTTGAGCATAGTTCTGGATGGTATCAGACACGAGCCAAATACTTAAGCATTGTTTCGCTTGTCGCAAATTTGGCAATAGTTGCGGTAAGGCCGCGTGTGCACTTTTCTAGTTGTCGACAGACAGGCCAACGAAATGCTTTGAGTTAAAGCGCTCTCATTGTCAGTGCCGCCCCCGCCCGGGGCACCTGTTCAGGCGACTCACGTTGCGCGAGTTTTACTTTCACTTTCAAATACACATGTGCCCTTATCACCTATCAGCCCGAAGATCAACCGTTAGCGCTGCTTGCGCAAGTTGTTGGGTGCCCTTTTTTCGTGTGTGATAAGCTCAGCGCGCTTATCTAACGCCTAGCGCTGTCGTCTCACCCAATACAGACAAGGCGCAATTGGCGAACGTGAAGAGTCATGAGTGCAGGGCGTCTACACAGTAAAAAGTGTTTGGCCTAATTTTAAAACTATTAGGATTAAAATGTAAATTATTTTTGGAATTAAATTTAATTTGACTGTTAATATACAAATAGTTACTAATTAAATTGAACACTAAAATAAGTTGAATAAAATGCAATCAATATTTTTGACTGTGTACAGATTTCCGTAACTGACACGGACTGCGATTAAAGCCAATTGGCAATTGGCTGCAGCTTAAGTGGCCAGCAGGCAAAGGCTAATGTGTTTGGGCCAACTTCTGGCTACTGTGTGCGCTCACTAATTTCATACATGATACCAATTGCTCATGGGCCAGCATTTTCCACTGGCAAGCATTTCAGACACGGCCCTATTCGAGGCTGGGACGGACGACGGTCGCTTCAGCGGTAATTCGTCTTATAGACAGACGCCAAATGCTTGCTAGACTGTGCCATCGTAAAATGTTCCTTTGCGCTTTTTACGAGCGTCCCCAAAAGCCGTTGACGTTGATGACGACGTTCAACTTGTGCAACAACAGCAACAACAACAAGCATAAGAAACATGCTTACATATGTTTATTTGTGGGAAAGGTTTTCTACATTTTGGCATGGCTTGAGTATGACGCTCATAAAATTAAGAATGAAAAGCACCCAAAAATATATAGTATATATCGCGTCGCACGTCGGTTTTGAATACCCTGTAACCATAGAGAATGGGCAAAAATAGGGCATATTTTAGCATATGCAAACTTTCATATACATTCCTTCTAAAAATGTAAGAATTTATATAGGTATAGTTTATGTATATATTCTATATGTACCCATGGATATAACATATTTAAGTCCTGATATTTTCATAAAGTTATTCGACTGAATAGTAATTTCCGATAATTCGCTGATTTTGACAGGGTAACTGCGAGTTGTACACTACCCGACTAGAGCACTCTTCCTGGGCTTGTCTTTCACAACGTTTTGCTTTGTCCTGTTTCGTTGGCTTCCTTTTTCCGCTGTTCTTTTATTGCCGCCCTTTACATTCGCGTTAATTGCTGTGACTGTGATATAAATCTGGCGATATGACGCCCGTGTCCTTTGAATAACAGTCCTCGCCTCTATCTGGCAATTGATTTGTGGAACCAACCCTCGCAACAAACTCTGATTCAATTTTCGATATTAACGCTCAGCTTTTGATCTGCGCTTCGAGTGTTGTCTTCTGTGATAAATTCGAATAATTTATACAGTGTTTGTGGTTCTTGCTTAATGGGTTAATCCATGTGAGGGGCATTTTTGGGAGAGCAAATTGCAATGGAATTGGCGGGGAGTGGCAGAAGGTTGATTTTTACTTTGGTTTTATTTTTTTGTGAAGAGACTTTTACCAGCTTATAAATAATGATATTAACATTACTAGCTCTTAATGTGTGGCCTGTGTTAATCATCATTCACTCAGTCTGGACAAACAGTTTTATAGAGTAAATAAAATAGGCTCAGAAATGAAAATCTGCAAATTTCTATAAAAAAAACTTTAAAACCAGATAACATAAAGATATTGGAAAGTTCGTATCTGAATTGTCCAGCGAATATTCATAAATACCTGTTATTCTTGCGTAACTGTTACTCGAATAGTTAATGAATACATAAAATCAAAAAACTCCGGACAACAAACCAGATTTGCGTTGGTTAAGTTATTAGCAATAAAAGTGTAATTTATGCCATCATTCCTGATAGGCAACATGATATTCAAATTAAAAAACCAGCCCATTGTGGCTGCAATTGAAAATTGATTGAAATGTTGCCGAAAGTGAAGGTGGCATTAAACAAATGGATTAACAAGAAATTTACAAATTTATCAAATAAATTATGAATATTATCAGAAGCCAAAAATACAAATCAATTTAATCATTAATCAAATTTGACGCTGGGTTAGCTGCGGGGCGCACATAAATTGCCAATGAGCCGACAATTAACGGTATAATTATATCGGATAATAAGTAAATTTGTTGCACTTCTCACAAATTTTCCGCTCGAGGCTTATCTAATTGTTGGCCATAAATAATGCAAAGGCAATTGCAATGCCTCGGACACTATTTCTTGGCTTGTACATTGCAAGAAATTCTGTGTGTGCGCCCAACGCGGCGTATGCGTAATGTGATAAATTAATGCCCATCCAACCCAGTCCAAGCCCCACCGCCACGAACTTCAAATCCCCAAACCCACACAAGCATAAATTAGAGGCAATGCGCAGTTTTTGCACTTGTTACCAGGGCAGCTCAGTGAAACTGAGAAACCAAATTGACAGAAAGAGGGGGAATAAAAGAGAGAGAGCGAGAGGGAGAGAGAGAGCGCGAGCGAATGCAATGCAAATATTGCATTTGTTGTTGGGCGATTATAATAGAAAATTGCTTACACGTGCCAACTGTTGTAGATAGGACGGGCAATGGGGAATGGAATGGGGTTCGGTCCCCGAACACGAGAGAGCTGCCTGTGAACTAGCCCAGACAGCTGTTGCTCGACTGCGTGTGCGAGTGTGAGTGTGTGTGAGTGTGTGCGAGTGTGTGCGACTAAACAAATGCAAGCCAATGCAGTCGACTTTGTCATTTGCCTGAAATAATTTCTTTATGATGGGGCATTCGACATTTGTGTTCCCACATTTAATTGTTAAAATACAATTTTATGCCGTATCTGTGGAAACACTTCACAATATATTTATATATACAGTATATATAAAACTATTTGTTCTGACTCACTGTTAATCAGCGCCAAGCTCAACCGAAATTGTTACAAAGTTGAATTTCCAATAAAAGCTATCTTTTTGCGTTGACTATTAAGACAGAGTTTTCAAAATGTATCCCGCAAGTGCTGAAAACGATTGGATGAAATATTTTTAGTTATCATTCAGTCAGGTTCAAACTTATTTTGAAATTTCTTTTCAAAATTCATTGGTTACATTTTTTCACACTGTTGCCAGGTTGTTAATTTCAAGTTATTTTTATAAGTGAATACGTGTTTCAAAGATTTTGATAAATTCTAACCACTGCTAATAGTGCTTGATTGCGAAAAATACAACACTGTTTTTGTAAATTTTAACATTCATACGGGTGGAAAAGATTTAAATAGGCAAAGTTGTGTATTACCTGCGAAGCTTATCCCTAAAAGTCAGTTTAACCATATTCAAAATTTACTTTTCTTTTGTTGCGCGCACCTTTACCAGAAGCCGATAAATAAGAAACACTCATATCTTGTCAATTTTTATTGTCTGTCTAGTGTGTGAAAATTAATTTGCAATTGGTCAGACGTGTCTGCTGCAGCAGCAGCAACAGAAGTTCCTACGTCTTTGGTCAACTCTTGTCTGGGGCTGACCAGCTGGCCGGAACTAAACAGGGCCCAGACGACGCCCGATGCTACGTGCTTTATTGTCTTCTAATCTGGCGTATAATTTGTATTTGGCGAGAGACGCGGGGAAAACAAATTGACATGCTGATAAAAAAGCTCATCAAAAAACAATGAAAATCAAATACTTGAGTGCGTGAGTGCTTGTGTGTGATTGACACTAGCGAAATTGTGCAATTTTTCTTGGCAAGATCTTTTATTGCAACGCTCAAATATGGCACCGCCAATTTGTCTGTTAAATTAAATTTTATTGCACGAGATATTTTTGTTATTTTTATACAATAAAACAAATTTTTCTAAAATCTTATGGGTGGGACCCCATTACGCCTTTGCTGGATTGTTGCTGAATTTATTTAGGATTAAGTGCTTCTGTTTATGGCAAAATATTTAGAGAGAAAATGCAGTCAAGGTGCGAATGAATAATAGAAGAATAATATTTTTACCTTAAAGTTAAATATATATTTTGCCAATTTAGAATTGTCTTTTATAATGTTCGAGCTTTTATTTCGTTTAGTTCACTAGGTAATAAACTATAAGGCAAATTTGCAATGCATTAAAATATTTTTCTAAAAGCATTTTTCTAAAGTTCTACAATTTGAATGCATTAAATCATATTCCTAAAATACATTTCTAAAAACAAGTAAATTTATATAAACAATAAACTATACTATTATAAATATTATAAGGGAATTTAATTGTAATAACGATATTTAGTGCTCAGTTTTCTCACTTTGGAATAGTTAATTAAGCCATTTAATTTGCATATAAAATATATATCAATAAATTAATTTCAATATATTAAAAACAAGTTATTGAGTTCTTTAATATTATTAACACTGCTTTCAATTGATGTTTAATAAATTATTTATATTCATTAAAATTAACATGAATTATATATAACATTATTATTAACATGTTATCAATCAATATAAATTACATATCATGTTATTGATATGACATATAAATTTAATTTAATGAACCAGCCCAGAACCTTACAAATTCAAAATTTCTCTTTGTTTTTTTTTTTTGTATTTGCATTTTGTCTTTCACTTGTGCAGTGCCAAGGAGCACAATGGGCCATGTGCGTTTGTTTTCACGTATACAAATGTGAATATAAATGACGACACACATGCATTTATATAGGTGTGTGCAAGCGTGTGTGCATAAATATAAATATAGATATGGAAAACCAGTGCAATGGAAAACAATTCAAGTTCAAGGTGAACAAAGCTGAATTCGCACAGTGGGGTCTTAGCAACACTTATGGAAAGATAAATTACTTTTAAAGCTGTTTTTTATAAAATAAAGTACCTGGATTAAACGATAGAAAAAAATTAGAATAATAAAAAAATTAAAAACTTATAAAACAATATGAACAAAAAAACTGGTTCATTCGTATAATAATAGGTACGCTCGATAATTATAACTATTGATTTCAAGGGATGTTTAATTTATTGTAAAGTACTAATTACTGTATGTGTTTTTAATTTATTATACCCTGTATGGTAACTGGATTGTTCAGCGCCCAAATTCAAATATATTTCAATTACGATTTGAAATTTTTGTTCACACAGAAAGGACAATCGCACCCATTGTGCCTGGGTGTATCACAATGACAATATCCACAACAACAGGAACAAGACGTTGACTTGATAATGAGCTCAATGATAATGATGACAATGCTGATGAGCGTTTCCAGAGCTGCTGTCATTGTTGGCTCTGTTGATATTATGCAATGTGCGATATGTAAGTGCATATATAGCATGTAGACGCGTGTGTAATCATGTTTTCACTTAATACTCTCGCTTTCGATACACGGGCTTGCTCCACTGTCGACTGACCGGGTTCGATATCCATTTAAAGGTCAAACTGGCAGCGTTACGATAATATGAATAAATTTGCATGCCTAAATGGTTACGACACTTGCCATAGTTTCGAGCACGTGTATAAAAATGCTCATCATATGTAATTAAAGATATAAGCTTTAGATTATTTCTCTAACTATTCTCTTTAATTATTGCAGTTTTTGAAATTGTGCTTCAAGCCCTGATTGTAGTCTTGGTTTCAATATAAGTACTCCCACTAACTATATGATATGGAATATTGGACAATTTATATTTTATACAATATATTTTCACGATTTTGATAGGGATATATCCGCATTAAACCACCTTCAGTCAGGCTTAGCTTTGCGATTATAAAATTCAGGCATGAAGACTAAGAGGAAGCGCTTAAACAATTAAAACGGAACCCCATTTCATGCAGGGGCAACCACTGAAAGCCACAAGCGGAGCTAATTAAATTACTTTTGCCGAGCCGCACAATGAAACCCCAGAAACGTCCCTGGCCAGGGCTTAGGATCTGCGACTTGTCTTCAATCTCCACTTTCAGTCTCAACCTCAGCCTTTCAGCTGCGCATTTCACAAAGTTCGCGCTGTAAAAATCAACTTAAAAAGACTTCACGTTGTTTTATGTTTTGACAGCGAAACACGCGAAAAAAAACAAAGTTGTAAATTATAATTTTATGTTTGAAATCGCAAACCAATAATGTGGCGGCCAAGGGCCTACCCGATGAGAGTCTAGAGCATCTAGCTCCTAGCCCTGTCTGAAAGGATGCCAATTGTTGCAGCCTCTGTAGCCATAAAGAGGCCATTGATCTTTGACACAACAGAAATACGACAACAGGGTTTCATAAATGATACTTAGAAATACGCAAAAGCCAAACGTTGATTACTAATAAAAATAACTACAGGCATACTACGCTAAGACGTATGTAGTTTGCGCTTAAGCTAGTAGTGTCGTTTAATTTAGCTGGTTAAAGTATTTATATTTTCATAATTTCCAAGTTTGATACCCCTTATGTTACCAGGCAATACATATGTCGAATATTTACAAAATGTACATCGATATCGAACTATTATACCATACAGAAAGAATCGATTTTTTTGAAGAATTTAACTTATAGACAAAGTCTTATCAATGTCGAACTGCTATATCGTAAAGCCATAATCGGTCGCTTAGGGTTCGTCTTAGCGAGGCTTAACTATATGTTTTGCTAATAAAGTCGTAAAATTTACAAAAATAAAAAATAAATAAAAAAAAAATTATACAAGATTGTGTTGGTTGTATATATAAAAAAGAAAATACTCAATTCAACAAAAATCATAAAACCGCAGCTCGACTCGAGTCGAGTTAAACCAACTTCGCCCAGCTCAGCTCAGCTCAGCTCATTAAATGCGTCTGCGCAACGTAATTTGCCTTTGAGGCGCGCACGTTCTCGATTGGAACTGCGACTGCGAGTGGGACTTCCTTCTCGTATCGCCACTAGTCGTTACACACCATATAACCTCAGGCACACACACACACACATAGTCAAGTTTACGACTGAACGCGACATTTACAACTTTGATGCGAACGCCAAAGCATCTGAGAGTCTGAAACTCTCGCCTAACTAAATGGGCACCAAAATGTTTTTCGTATTGTAAAAATGTTGAAAATAAATTAAAAATGCGCTTAAAAATTGCGAGCAGCAGCAGCAGCAGCAGCAGCATTCGAGCAGAGTCGTTGCCACTTTTATGGGTATTCACTGTGAGCATTTTGGTTCCTAGATTTTGCTACCCGCGTGGGCAGACTCCGAAACTGGCCAAATAGCAAATTGTGGATACTTTAATGATGGCAACAAAAACAAATAAATTGTTTAAGTAGTTGCTGTTTAATGGCCATGTCCAAACCAAACGAAAGGCTTCGCTTTTCGTTAATAGACCCATGCACAGTCCAACTAAAGAGGCCAGCAAAATGTGTGCACATTAATAGTACAATTCTCGGAGATGCTGTCATTAATATAGCACTGCGGGTGAAAACACTGATAAACCCATAGGCAATTTAAGTGAAAGGGGTATCTTTTATTTGTTTGAAAGGGTATTTAATCATCGGCATCCCGAAGGTTTCTCTTTTTATCGTTTGATTATTTATTTATATGCACAGTGAATAATAATTACTAGGTATGAACTAAAATTTGAAAAACGGTGGTTGTAAAAAGAAATGTTTAAAAGCACCTTTTTGATCATTTAATTATAGGCTTTGCGATAATAATGCCTACTTAAAGGCTAATGTTTTCCCCAACTTGATGCATTCTCGGCTTGAGTCATAAATTGGACATTCACTTTTGAGACACTTAACAGGATTTTATGGTCAGTTGAAGTAGTTGCTTAAAGAGTGTTTCAGATAAATGTCACAACAGAAATAAATGAGTATAAAAAATAAATAAATAGAGTGCTCAGATCTCAATGGAGGTCTCGTGTGGCCAATGTCAATTGACGTAAATCACAGTCGGTAATTGTAATTTTCATTTCGATTTCAATTTCAATTTGAATTTGAATTTAAAACTTACATTTGCAGCAGCAATGGCTGCAACAATTTGAGCAGCTTGTTTATTTACATATATCGAAATTGAAATTGCAACAAGTTTTTAATGAACTGGATGTGAGTGTGTGTTTGAATGTGAATGAGTGGATTCGGCCACAAGTGCCAGCGAATAGCTGCAAGTGACAGGTCTCGTGTTGTTGCCTTTTGGGGGGCGTTTTCGAGTGTATTCACAATTATATTTTAATGCGTCGGACACGCAGGCTTTTCTGGGCCGTGCTCGTGTCTTTAATGAAGCTGTTGATAAGCCCACCCCGAGCCGAATCAATTTGAATCATTTGGAAGTCAGTTCAAGTCAACCGGTTATCGGGTTCTAGGTTAACTTCTGAGCTAAATCCAATACCAGTTTGAACACAAATTCGCAAACTGAGCTGAACTTGAACTAGTGTGAACCATAAAATAAAGTATTATGCGATGGCACGTCTGCTGCACCTGTGTAACCTGTCTGAATTTGACAGGCCTCTGACACGGGGACCACGGCCAGAGGTATATAGGTAAACTCAGACACTGGACTGTTTTTTTTTCTGCCCGCTGGCGTGATATACATATTTATGAATGGGCTAAGCTGAGCAAGTATGCCAGTTATGAATATGTATGTACTTGCAATTATTCATTATAAAGAGTAATACACCTTGTTGGCAACTAATTGGTTATTTTGTTGCGAATTAAAAAAACATGCGATTAAGTGAAATATTTTTAACCCTTGTCGTGCCGAAAGGATTCGAAGTCGCCACTTCAATTTTAAATAAACTTGCACCGTGCACGTATTAAAGTTCCCTGTCAAGTTAATTATCAGGAAAGTAAGACTACACATAAAATATTTCACTATTCTACACAAATAATATACATGGAAAGTATAAAATACATTTAAAATATATATTATGCCAGTTATATTAAAATGAATTAAAAATATGTAAATCAAATGTCAAAGCAAATTTAATAATTTGCATATTTTGATGACGTTGCTAACATTTTATCGGGGACGCCCCCTAAAGCCACCCGCACTTAACTGGGCAATTGTAAAATATGTGTAGTTGGTTATGAATTCCAATATTCACTTGGACTCAATTGAGCAAACCGTGTTTTAATATAGCTAATCTCAGATGTGTGTGCGTGTGCGTGTGCGCGTGTGTGTGTGTGTGGCTAGGAATGCGAGCGTGGAGACAATTTAGCAACCGGTTGACGTTGACTTTTATAAGCCTTGTCCATAAACAGCTGATCGCTGTAACAATTTCCCAGCTAACTGGAAATCCACGAATGTTTGTGTGTGTGGCGTTGAGGCAAACCAGACTCTCAGTCCAGACTTTGCCTAGACTTGAAGTGGGGTCATTAGTTTTTAAATTATTGCGCGGAGCATTATTTTTTTCCCCGCTCTTTAATTGTTGTAATTTAAAACCCATAACTATGTGTTCGTTGGTGTTTCATAGGGTTTGTTGTGGTTTTGACTTTGAAGAATGTTTACAAATGCCAGAGCGTTGAACTGCTTTGGATCTGAGTTGGGTTCTATTTAAATATACAAATGTAGGAAATTTGAACTTTTTGAAATAAGAATCGTCAATTTTAATGAATAAAAGAAGCTAAAATTCTGATTGAAGGAAATATGTTCATACCCTGTTTTGAATCTAGAGGCCAGCCAATCTCATTCGCATCAAAATCGGTGTAGCTCTGATCCAGTTAGTAGAATTCGAAGTTTACAATTTGGTCTTCACGTCAAATTTGATTGAGTTTCGACAAAGGTATAGGAGTTTAAAATATTTCACATTTCACCATTCTAATTCTTTGCCTAAAATTTGAACATGAATTAGAAATTTTAAATGCTGAACTATTTTAGGGGGCAAACCATGAAAAAAATATAATTGCTTACAAGAAACTGTTGAGTTTTCACTTAGTTATGAGAATTTAAATTTTGGACCCTTGTCTAGGGTAAATTTCAGTCGACCAATCTCCTCCAAGGCCCTTTTTTATTTATTGTATTTTATTGTTAAACACTTTTAAATAAATGTAACAATCGCATATCTTATAAATTATTAAAATGTAATTAATGTAAAATACTTATGAAGTGCTGAGAGCGTCTTCCTTTTTTCTACTCAAATTTACTTGTTGCTAATTGCTAATTGAAATGTTGCATGCCACACGGTGCTCAAGTGGCCCAAAAGATTTGCGCATCTTTGTTGACGCTCAATTCTCGACCTGCCCCCTTCCCCAAGATTGTTTACATGCGCGCAGACACGCAATTTATCGTGCGGCGAATACGAAATTCTTCAATGCAACTGCAACTGCAGCAGCAGCAGCATCGGCAATTGCTGCAACTCCGCCTGAGGCATATTTATAAGTACACATTATGCATTGAGCCAATATTTATGGTTGGCATCTGCCAGAAAGGGTGCTAAGTACTTAGTTTACTACCTCATCTGTTATACGCCAGCATGTTTCGGTTAGTTTTTGATTTACGACCGGACTGGTTATAAATGTGGGTTAACTAACCGCCACCCGATCAAAGTGACCAAATATAGAAATCTAGATGCATTTAATTGCTTATGCTGACTGATTGACTGACTGACTGATTGATGGCCAACGCAGCGCCTAAACAGTAAGATCTAGAAAGCTGAGCTTTTCGCGGTAATTAGCTTTATTTCCACTGAAGTATAGCTAAATATAAATATTCGGTATATAATCGTAAGGTTTCTTATTATTTGGATTACAGGCCACACTTTTTTTCTGTAGTGCGTTTCACACCTTCCGCCCTTTGATTAAGCAACAACTCTTATACGAACCAGGACTATATAATTTTAAGGCAATCTACAGCCCCTGCACATTGCAAGCCCTTCACAGATCTTTCACGCTCCCGAAACGGGGCGCCTGGTGAGCTGAGACCCGCATTTTCGCTACGCGATGTAATTCAATTAGGGACAGCTTAAAAAATGAAACAATTACTGAAAACTGGTTGGCCAGCAAGACTTGGCTGATTGGCGCTTTGGCCTATTGAGCACTTGCATATCATTAAGACGAGCCCGATGTGTAATTTAGCCTTCGGGATCGCATCGGAGCTGATTATGCCAGCATTACAGACGATAAATTAATGTGAAATGTAGAAGGAAGGCATCAAAAAATGTTTAAGACGGGATCAGGGCAATATGCAGCTGTTGAAAAGTGCTAAATACACGTATAGAGTATATATAGTATGTACGTTTAAGTTGCCTGTATTTGCTAGAGGGAAGTACGGGGAGAGCGGGGGTGTATGCCAACTGCCTGGAACAAAGCCTTGGCCTCGTCTAGACTAATTTTCTGCTCATAAAAGCAACTTTAATTGCACAAAACATGTTTTTATAGTTCAAGTTAAAAATGTTTTCATGCCCTGTACCCATTGAAAGTGAGTAAAACAAAGGGTATATTATGTTACGTATTATATATGTATACATATTCTTGATCATGACGTCCATCTGTATTTCTGTATAAACACACAGATTTTGTATCGGAGTTTATTTAAATTTTTTCGATTATTTAAACTTCATTAAAATCGAAAAATATCGATTTTTAATCGGGGATTTTTGAGCATTTCTCGGACATTAGAAGAATTAAAGACAGCTCGGTTGCAGCGTATCTCCTAGTCGTTCACTTTTGCCTAGAACACTCTCGGCTTTCGTTTTGCGTTTGTTATTCTTGGTCAACTCTGGCATTGCTTCTGGCAACATAATTAAACAGTCATTTGGGCGCATAATCCTGGCTCTCAATAAAACGCCGCGCAAGTCGGCGAAAAGTATTAAAAAATAATGCCAACATATTAGCTGGAAATCTCATAAATTATGCAACGAAATGACCTGTCAAGTTTGGCCTGGCCCGGCTCTCTGATCCCTGGACCGCCCCAGAGCGCAATTTTCTCAAATGTGAAACAATAATAAAAAAAAAATGCAAACTACAGCAGCAACAAAATATGGCTGCCATTTGAAATGAAATCGAAAACACAGCAACAACAAGAAAGGGTAACAAAAATACATTTTACAACTTCATTTTTACGAGTTTGTTGGGCTTTTCTGGCGAAAATACGCAGAAGAACCGCGACGATTCCCGAAAGACAGCGAACTGAGCTGCCTGTCTTAAGAGCCGAAATTAGCGCAAGCGCATTAAATTAATTAACTGAAACCGAAGTCTATCGATTGGCCGTGGAGCCCGCAACCTGCTCCTGCCAACTGCCGGGCCACTTGACGTTTACTGTTTAACGATTCGAGCCGTGAAACCCCTATACGTATATATCATCTTCCGAAACCAATGTCGTACCTAGAGCCAGCCAGGTTTTTACGACTGCTAAACTACATTTGCCAGCCGGCCAAGCCTCGAGCAAAAGCTGAAAACATTCTCATAATTACAGCCGTAGTTGCAGTTGCAGTTACGTGACTAGGAATAGAACAGGGCTTAAGAGAGAGCTGCCCGAGGAGGGGTCAATTCCAATTCAAGAGCGGGGAAAGCGTGAGTACAAACGTCATAAAGACGCGTCTGATTCTTAAGAACTACATATGTTAACATGTGCTTTGAGCATGTTGTTGCAAAATTCATGTTTATTGTTATTATTATTATATACCCATGGTATATACTTTTCTTGATAAGCTGAAAATTTGTTTCTTTTAATGTACATATGTCTACAGAAATACCTTTTCCCTTACTTGTACCTAAAATACTTATCAAATAAATAAAGGGTCCCATTCTTGACATTATCTCTACAACTACTTAGTCCATATCGATAGCTATACACTGTGTATTATTTTATGTATGTCTGTGTACTTATGAAATATCTCACGATTCACGGTTCGAGTTCCTAGTTTTCAAATTCATGAAAAGAGTCTAGCTCTGGCTTACCTCATTTATTTTTATTTTTTATAAAAAATTATTAAATGTATTAATCGAATTTAATTAATTTTACATATTCAAAATGTTGAAAATATAATCAGAAAATATATGAAATAAAATTTTTTGGAAACCAAACCACTTGAATAAGAAATATGTTTCGGCGCAGTTTGATCTGTAGATACATCTCTATATACATATATTTACATATCTTTATCTTTATCTTTGGCTTAAGTCTATTTAGCTGTCTCTCCTACAAAGTAGCATAAAATTAGTGTCAGTTGTCTTGCACTTGGCCTCAACGTACGCCTCTTTTGGTCAGGTGTTTTCCTCTAATTGCCGCTGAGCACAAACACACCGAATGCATACAAATTCTGAATTAAATGTCAGACAACTACTTATGAGCCTGCCCTGTCGTTGCAGTGTGGCATAAACATTCATCAAAACACGCTCCCAGACACGCTGCAATTTCAGCCGATGAAAACCGAATGATTTCGGACAGACGGACGGACAGACGGCACTGGGGTGTAAAGACAATGCCGGTGTCAATCAATTGCGACTCGACTGGGGCCACTCAGACGGTAGCTGACTGTAGGCAAATTGTCTGTCACAAGCTTGCAATCTCGCGGGCTACTCGCCTAACCCGTTGGACTCGAACTTGCTGCTGCTGCAGGCGGGCTCGAACCTCGGGTTTTGCCTTCGCGCTTTCGTTTCCTTCTGTTTCACTCGTCTGGTCGGCAACTTTGTTGCACCTCGCATTCAATTGCTTTGCTGCCGCATCAGCAACCAGAAACCAGCAGAAAGAGCGCCAACGAGCCAAACACTTGGCAATCGGCATTTGGCATCAAAGTTGCCTTCTGTGAGGTGACGCTTTTGGCGCCTCTCTTAGGAATTCCGTTTCCCCATCTTCCGCTTCACTCAGATTCGCCTTTATTGAGCAGCTAATTTTAGTCTTTAGAAGGCATCGTGCCGCGCTGAAATTCGTTTGCCAGTTGTTAATAGTGAATAATTAGTTAAAATATCTTTTGTTTGCATTCTGATCAACTTTATGCACTGTGCACAAAGTGATGAAGAGTATATTTGCTTTATGACAATTCTTAATTCTTCACAGTTTCTAGTTATTAAAATTGACAGTTTAAAATTTAAATAGCATTCAGATTTAATGATACAGCTTGAAATACACTCTTTTATGCTACAGTTTTGGACTATCGCTACTATATAGAAGGCGCATTTATATCTATTTTCGGCCGGTAAACGTTTTGAGCAAGCGAGACAGTTTTTGACTGATGGATTGGACAACTCTTTCAATTCATTTTTTGTAACTTTTTATATACATAAAATACATACTGTTTATATTTTCTAGTTTTAAATCCGACCACATTCAGCTTTTCATTATGTGTCGCATCTGTTGACAGCTTCGATGCGTCGGCATAATTGATTATCCGATGTGTTATCATTGAATTTGCTTTGCTCACATATGCAACAATTAGTGGCACGTCTTTTTTTTTGCCCACTAGCTGTTGGCAGCTGTCCAGCGGTCTCCCCGCCCTGGACTGCCATAATAAACAACTGCAACTTGATTAGGCCTGTTGCAGGCGTTGCTTTTCCGGCTCCTCTCATATTTGTACGTGCCCCGTTGCGAGACTTTGGAAAGAATTCCCTTTCCCCCCACACCCTCCACTTGTGTTTGCATTGTGGTGTCGCTTAGTGACAAAACACTTAGATGGCAGTCTGGTGACAACCATCTGTCTGCGGAATACTTCCCTGCTTTTTCTTGTGCAGATTTACAATAAATGATGCATGAATATAAATCTTAATCTTCCCCAAGGCAGAACACAATTTCATGTGTTTTGTGTATAAAAGGATAAAGATAATATACTAAAAAAGCTAAAGTTATTTGTAATCAAAAATGGAAACTGATTTTAATTTGAGATAGACAATGAAGTGGAATTAAAGATTTACAACTGCTGTTGATATTCAATAATTCATTCTTCTTATTCAAACAACAAGTAGGCAACTCTAAGCAAAATTTAATTGCTGTGGCAACAATGTATAAAACAAGAAATTTAAATTGATAATAGGCCTTGGTAAATACTAAACGGGAATTATTTTAATAAAAAATTAAACCAAATATTAACTTTCAGTCGGTTTCTAGGGTTCGATTTAAATTGGTATTATGGCGATTGAAATTTATTAAGTATATAAATAGATATATTGTTGTTAGTCTATGTTTTGTTTTGATATTATTTATTATTGTTATTCTCATTACTATTGTTTTTATTATTATTATTTTTTTCCACTACGCTGAGGCTCGAACCCTTATATGTTATTCTTATGCTATTCTTTTAAAAATCTCCAATTGGAGCACTCACCTAACGGCACATTCTTGCGCGTGCTGGACACGGAGATGGGCAGTTGGGCGTTGCCCGACGTGGACGAGGGCGACGGCGAGGATGAGTCGCAGGAGCCCTCCAGCGACTGTGCGGGCGTTGGCACCGTGGACATGTGATGGTCGGCGCTGGTGATGACGCTGATGCCGCCGCCGCCGCCGCCGCTGCTGCTGCCGCTGCCTCCCCCAGCGCCGCCTCCTCCTGCAGTGCTGCCGCTGCTGCTGGCGGCGCTGCTTGAGGCAGCTGCCACGTTGCTGGAGGTGGCGCCACCGCCGCCGGAGCTGCTGGTGGCAGCGCCATGATCGCTGTGCGAGGGAGATCGAAGAGTCGCCTGGTGGTGGGGCTGCTGGTGGTGCTGCTGGTGCTGTTGCTGCTGCTGCTGCTGCTGCTGCTGCTGATGCTGCTGCTGCACCACTGAAGCGGCAGCGGCGGCTGACATGTGGGCGTGATGCACCTGGGCGTGCGCGTGGGCGTGGCCGTGGCCGTGCAGGCTGCCCGCCGAGCCGTTGTGCGCGGCGCTCAGATGCGACGGCGGCTGTGGCAGCGCTGCCGCTGCTGCTGCCGACGCCGCTGCCTGCTGGTGGTGCAGCACGTGGCCATGGTGGCCGTGGCCGTGGTGCGCATGGGCGTGGCCGTGACTGTGGGCGTGGGCATGGCCGTGGCCGTGGCCGTGACCGTGGCCGTGCACGTGATGGTGCTGGCCGCCGTGATGGCTGAGCAGCGCCGGGGTGGACCCGGACCCCGGCAGCACCTCGTGCATGTGCAGCGAGCGCTGCTCGTCCTGCGCCTGGGCGCGCCGCAGCGCCGTCTGCAGCGCCATCACGCGCTGGCGGTCGGCGGTCAGCCGGCACTTCTCGCAGGTGCAGTAACGGTACTTGCAGTACCGCTTGTGGCCCTTCAGCGTGATCTTCAGGCCGTGGTTGCGGCAGCGCGCACAATTGGGCGGCGTGCGCGGCGAGATGGAGCTGCCGCTGGAGCTGGACGCGCCGCCGCAGACGTCGTTCTTCGAGTCGATCATGTCCGAGTCGGACATGGTATCGCTGTTCCAGTTCTCCTCAGAAACCATGCCCAAGTCCCACGGCTCTCTCGGCGCGTCGATCGAGTGCGATTTGGGGACGTTGTCCAAAAGTATTTAAATTTAATTGGGCCTCCAATTTAATTAGCCTGGCGGCAGTTGGGCAGCATGTTTCGTTTAAACTGTATTATTATTATTATGTATTATTCATAAAACACTAGTCAATGTTTTAATCGTATATATATTTGAAAAGCGCGTTATTTAATTTGTGTGCATTCAATTTTAATTTAAATAGATTTGAAGTTGATTTAAAAATTGTAATTTAATTATGTTGTTTTCGAATAGATTATGTTTTCATTAAATGTTATTGTTTATTAATTTGGAAGTTTTGCTTAAATTGTGGTGATTAAGTTGTTAATGTGCGTAATTAATTAATTTATGTTTATGTTTTTTTGCTTTTATTTTTAGGTAGTTTACTTAGCAATTGAAAACTTTTTGCGCGATATATAAATAGTTAGTTTAAATTTATAATCCTTTAATATTAATTTCAATATTGTTGCCTGCAAAGAAAAAACAATAATTGCTGATTTATTTAAAGAAAAGCTGGCTGCTTAATTAATATGTTTGGGACTATATAAAGTTCTTGAAATAATACTTCTCAAGTCAAGAAATTTCGACTATGGCTGGACTTGGACAATATTTTTGCTCAACTTCAGTGCAATATTGTTAATCGTTTTTCTCAGTGTATGAACCAGGCTCTCGCAGTTTGGTTAAGACCAACAATATGTGCCCAACCCCAATCTGCTTTCCCCCTTGTTGAAAATACTGCCGATTCCATGGGAAAAATTCTCATTCAGTTTGGGGCCGCTGATGTAATCGCTTGACCAGTCGGCCGACCAAAGCATTCAAATTTTCCCCAGCTACACATGAGAAATAATGCTTCTTTTACGATTTTTGGGTAGTTTTTGCCTATTGGGGGTGCTATTCGAACGCTGTTCGACACGCTCCGCTTGCATTGCCAAACAAATTGCATTTGTTTATTGCGCCCAAAGAATTTTTCAATATTTAGCGAAACAATTTTTCACGCACTTTTAAGCAACAATCGAGTGGCGATTTTCATTTCATTTTTCTCTATTTTTATAAAGTAGTTTTATTTTCTAATTTATAGATCATGCATTGGGCGCTGGCATTGCATGTGGATCTGCAATTAAAACTAAATGAAAAATAGTCTAAAGTGTTGTTCAGTGACACGCCTAAAAAACATGAGCTTATGAGATTTTTTATTTTGGATATTGCTTACAATTAAGAGGTGGGGCTGACTACCGAGATGAATTGTCTGATAATAGCGGTACGAAGCCATGTATATTTATAATTACTAAACTAACCTCCAATTGTATTTAATGTCAGTTTTTATATGCTCAGCCAATAGGAGAATCGCCTTTATATATGCAGTGATAGCTTTACTATAGATCTACCTTTTTTGCCGGAAGTAGGCACCAAATTTTTTTATAAAAAACTTTTTTTTCATTTTTAAAATTTTCTTTGCTTTTTATTATATTTATTTTTTAGTTTTATTTATAATGGGTTGTCCCTCACGAAAGTTTTCACTTTATGAAAAATTGTTGCAGATCGTAAATTGCACTACCCACAACATTTATATTTTCTTCAATCTTATTAAAAATGTTGCTTAAAATTGAAATAAGTATTTTGTTTGGGACCTAACTAATTTATTTTTAAGTATTCTCATCATGCATTTATGCATAATATTTTTATTCGCCAATAAAAATTGGCTTTAAAATTGTTTGAAGTTTCTTCATTTTAATTAGGAGCGATAAAATTTAATATGTAAATGAAAATTATATTTGAATAGCTTTAAATGAATTCAAATAACAAATCTACAAAGGCTAAAGTTCAAAAAATATTTAATTTATTTTCAAACAGTTCTTAAACAGTTTTTTACCTTATATAAAGAATGCAGATTGGAAAATCGTAATTTTGTTAATGGTAAATATTTGTATTTAAAATATGTGTTATATGTATATCTTTATTTATAGTTGAATATATACGATTATTTATTTAATATCGATTAATCTTTTTACTCATAGTAGGACCAAAAGCTTAAATTGATTAAGTATTAAATATTTTATTTAGATACACTTTTTATTATATTATTATTATTATTTTCCACTCATAACTTGCAAAAAGATATAAATAGTTATAAATTTATTTGCAGCACTTTTATGCAGTTTAAATTGTCACAGAACAAACAAAAAATCACTTAAGAACTTTTCGAGCGATCGCCGCCGGCAAAACGCGCACGACAACAACAAGGCGAACAGTTAAAATGCCGCACGATAAACGATACGCATGTGAAAAAAATAAAATAAAAAATAATTCAGTTAGAAACTGAATAAATTAGTTAGGGCTGTTTGGGCCACTCGATAAGATCGATCAGTGCGTTTGGCAGGGCCTTTCCCTTTTGCCTATTCACTTCGAAACGGTTCGCGAATCGCGCGAGCTGAGCTTTTTCTGCTGCTGCTTCGCTGCTGCGGTTGCGGCTGCGGCTGCTGCTGCTGTTCGATCTGAAATCTTTGGCGTGCGCAAGGCAACTCACATTGGGCCCCAAGACGCGGATGCAAAGAACTCAAAAATCGTCGAGCGCAGCAGGCAGCGAATTTCCGCATGTGTTTGTGTGCGAGAGTATTTCTGTGGGTGTGTGTGAAATGTTTGGCTGTGTTTGCTACGACTGCGAGCTGCGACTGAATGCAACGGGCGACGAAACGGAACCAAAGCCAAAGAAGAGAGCAAATGACGCTGACGTCGGCGTCGCTGCATTTGGAGAAATGCCTTTGGGGGCTGTGCACACACACACACACACAAACACACACCTAGAGTGGTTGCCCCTCTCGCAAGCTGGCAAACTCACACGCAGACATGCAGGCGCGCCCTTGTACATAGGCAGCCTCACACACATTGGCTGTTTGCCGTTGCCGTTGTCACTGCCATTGCTGTTGTTGTTGTTGCTGCTGCTTTCGCCGGCGCTGCACTTTGTAGCTTCTTTGCTTTTGTTGCCGCTCATTGTTCGCTGTTGCAGTTTGACTCGAATCTGTTTCAGTCGCTCGCAACTTGTTTGAGTTCGCACCGGTTGCAGTTGCATTACGCCGTTTCGTTTGATTCATTTTGTTCTTGTATGTGTAGCCGGCATTTCATTGTTTTTTGTTATTTATTTATTTTGTTTTTGCCTCTGTTGTGTGTACTTTTAGTTTTTGCCTGCTTTTCGTATGGATAGCAAGCTTGGCAACATTTGTTTTACTTTTTTGTTCGCGCCATTGTGCGTATGAGCAATGAGGATTCTAATTGGAAAGCAAGTTGTGGTGCAATTGGAATCATTTTAAAGTTATGATTGACATTTTTTAATGTTACAGAATTTACCAACTATCGCTCGAAATTATCATTTGATAGAATAGTCAAAAGTCAATTCCAATCACAAATTGCAGTGGGGTGGGCATTAGGGTGACTCATGACGCTGAACTTGGCTACCGATGACGATCAACCCTAGCTACAAAAGTATATACATATTAGATGGAATGGATGGAGAGTGTGCCACGAGCGCCAAATCTCATAAATAATTTCAGTCTTTAAATAAATAATTTAAGCAAATGGCGCAAACACAAGAACCGCTCCAGAGAGTTGACAATTTATTTAGTTAAGAGCGCGTTAATTGAGCATAAAAGATCCTCAGATAACGTACGAATGTAGCGCTCTCTGCTTCTGTGCAATTCTCCCTCGCACTTCTTACCCCTTGTAGCCAGCCCGCCCACAAGCCGCCCATTTCGACCACGGCAAAATGCTGTTCCCTGTTTATACAGGGTAGACGATTGCTTATCTCGCATGTCGCTGCTAATTTCTATTCGCTGCAACTCTGCGAGTGCTTAGTGAGTGCCTAGTGAGTGCACAATGAGTGTTGCAAGCGGAGTTATCGTTGGGGGAGTCTCAAATAGCTACAACTTTATTTAGTTAATTATGTGTCGAACTACAACTACAACAGGGCGTGGGCAGGGGGCGGCGCTCATTTGGAACGTGATCTTCCGATCTACGATCAAACACATGCAAAGATAAAACCTGAAAAACTAAAATTTATTTGCGGGCAACTGAAGTTCGAATACCCTTGCTGTGGTTTTCTATACAAATCTTGAAAAACAAAGAGTTTTTCATACAAATAGTTTAATTTTAACCGATTGTTCCAATGGCTGCTATATAATAGCGCAATCCCATGTTGATGATATTATGATCATATTTTAAAAGTATAGAAAAGCTCGTAATTCCCAAGATTGGTGAATATATCTTGAACAATAAAAAAGTTTTTCATGAGATAGATTTTTTTGACTGATAGTACCAACGAAATATGTATACATATACTTTATGGTGCCGTAGATGTCTCCTTCAATGCATTACACTTCTCGTGACATATTCAGTATACCCTCTGCAAGGGTATAAATAAATAAACATGCTAAGCGATACGCATGACTGTGATTTCCATACCATTCGCCAAGTCCAGGCCAAGTTAAGTACGAGTCGGCTAGAGAATTATTCTGATCATGGAGTGGCCCACTTGTTGTGGGCTGGCTAAACATCATGATCATAAATTGACTCTGCAGTTGCATTTCTCTTTAGTTATATAGAAATCAAATTGCAATTTGTAAGTTTAATTTATAAGGCAAAAGATACATATTTCAAATCATATTGTTTCAGATAGAAACAAATTCGGACTTAATTTAAAAGTTTATAGATCACTTTGTGAGCTGACCTTAGCATAATTTATGCAGTTACCTTGGTTATATGACGGCAGGCTTAAGCCCAAATATAATTTGCATTTTACTTGTATGCAAATGCAGGGCCAACGTATTGGCCATTGTTTGTGGTTTCAGCTGAAAGCGTAGTGAGTACTGATCTGATATCAATTAGTGGATCTCTAATGTTCCCCTATGGCGAGTTGGCCCTGCAGGCATTTATGACAGGCAATTACCAACGCCTACTGCTGTTGCCCACTGTAGCGGGGTGGCGGGGGCGTGTCTGTCTGGCAGGTGAGGCATAACTCAATACCCAGAGAGAGGAGGCGCGCTGAGGAGAGCCATAAATTCTGCAGCTAGGGCTGGATTATTTGTGGCGCGCTTTTCTTGCACAACCGAGAAGAGAGGTGGAGAGAGAGAGCGTGACACACAAACAGCTGGAGAGTAGGGAGAGAGATAGCGAGAGCGAGAGAGAGTGGGAGAGTGTCCGCTCTCTGCAAACGATCGCATGGGGCAACGTGCTGCAGCGTCTGCACTCGACTATTTATCTTACAGCAACTGGAATTGCCGCACTTGTCAACTATTTCATTGGCATTTTGTAATATTATTTATTATTTGCTTTTTAAATATATTATTTGAGGCTATTGAGCATATTTAATTTGCTGTTTTGTTATGGCACAGCAGAATTTGCATGCAATGGCATGCCGAGATTAGAGATCGGGCTTTAAATAAACGCCTCGTCTCGCACTTAAAGCAAATCACTATCACATAACGATCACAAACAAACATTTACGAATGCAAAGCCGAAAGCGAAGGCGGATACGGCGAGGCGACCGCTAAGGACGATCGTTGCAAGCAAACTGGTTGTGTAAGCGACTCTCAAAGCTCTCAGCGCAGCGGCTAGCACATTTTCCACGATCGGCCATTCGACTGGCGGCCGCTGCTGCTGCTGCTGCTGCTGCTAAACATGTGCTCTTATTGGAAACCGACGGAACGACCGGCGACTGGCGACTGCTGAATCTGGCGGTGGCCCCTGGCATTGCCTTCCGTTGTATTTGCAGTTGGGTGCAGTGCGAAAAAAAACAATTTTTGCATGCATGTGTGCGTGTGCACACATGTGTGGCCTGAACAAGTCGAATGCTGCATGTCCTACATGAACTGAAAGTAGTTTTATAATTTTTGAATATAATATAGACCATGATCCAGATATCATATTCAGCAAAAGTATAGTAAAAGTAAACAGATTTTAGTTTGGAAAAATATGCAAATTCTTTTTCAAACATAATATATTTCTTCGGTCATTTTTAAAATTATTATGAAAAATGTACTTTGTTGATTCAAGCGATAGCTGTTGATTTAAAACAAGATCTAAATTATTTGATATCATTAAGTTTTTAACTTATCAATTGTGTTGGCAGCCTTAAAGTCAGCTTCAAGTCAATGTACCTCAGAACTGAGCGCATAGCGCACCCAAAGAGACGAAGTAAGTAGTGGGAGAGCCGCCGAGAGAGAGAGAGAGCAAGCGTGCATAAAAATGCACATGCATTGCTCTTACCGGCACGCTCTCTGCATTATGATGATGTGATTTACTCTTTTCCTTCATTCTGCTTATCTCTCTCACTCTTTGCCTAATTAGAGCAACTTTGTTGCCGTACATTGACGTCTACAGCGCTGATTGAATTCGCTCTCTCGCCGCAAACGAACGGCGAACATTTCATGCGGCCTGCGCCTTTGCAGTCGGCCGCTGATTTGGGTCGCTTCAGTTGATCGCAGGCCCCGCGGCAAGTGGCCGTTGCGACTGTGAGCAACTGTCCTCACTAATCACATTTTAAGAGCTTTCTTTGCTTACCAAAGCTGCTGCAAATTGGCAAGCCAACATCTGACGACACTTCTGTGGCGTTTTAATGCGCTCAACCTGTGCTTGCCTTCAAATTATCTAATTACACTAAATACAATTAAATAAATGAGTGGTCCTATAAATATATACCATAAAAATGATTGATATGATTTTTATCTTGATTGTTGAATCCTGAATTCAGACTTCGATTTTAATATTTTATTTTTATTTTATTTTTTTTAAAGAAATTTTATGTTTTATACCTGTTTTTAATAATAACAAATCAAGTTTTTAATGTATTGACTCCCGTTGTCAACAACAAAGTGCGAAAAGCTTCCCTTTCTAGAGGTAAGCCCGATAAATCAATTAGCGAAGAGCGCAGATACAAAATGTATCTTACGGATGTGCCGCCGAAACCCGTTTGCTACTTGTAAATACATGCTCAAAGAATGCCATGCAAAATAAGTTTGTGTTTTAGGCGAGACTGCACGACTCAAAGATGCCCTGTAAACAGCTTCAAACTGCTGTAAAATAATTTTAAAATTGAATAATTTGTGCGTTTATAGTTCGATCTTTACACGATACACAAAATACGTTGATAGATTGAAAGCAATGGTTAAAAGACGGTTAAAATACTTGTTCTACATACCAAAACAGACTGTGTTGCCTTTTGCCTGTTACAAACATTTAGCCCTTCATTAACACTTAATGAGTACAGGGTATTCAATAAAGTCTAAAGCAAACCGGGGAATAAACGGCAAATATTTAGTTATGATTTGTTGTGAGAACTCTCTCTCTCTCTCTTTTCCTCGCTCTTGCCGTCCGTTGAGTTGACTCTTCGATGACTTTTCTCCCTTGACGCCCACCCGTCCCCTTGAATGTCTTATTTTTATCAATTTCGCCGCAAAACGCGCATCGGAGGCAATCGCAAACATTTATACAAATTGACGTTTAGCTGTCGCCGTTGTCACCTCAAAGCCCCCAAAGAAACTTACACGATGTTGCACCGCAACCGCAAGAACAACACCGTTCCCCGTTCCCCTTCTCGGCCCAAAGCGAACACCGAATGCACTGCCAAAGTAATTTGAGTTGCCAACCGCAGAAGCCGACGGCGATGGACAAGAAGACGGAGCGGAAGATTATGGGGTGGGGGGCATGCAGCTGATGCTGGCGCTGACACCTATTCGGATTGTTGTTGCGGTGTTAATACCCTGTACGAGGTTGATTTAGCCAAGAGCTGAGTGGTCACAGGTTACTCTGCGCCGTATTCTCCTCCACTTCAAATTTTCTTTAATAAAATAATCCAGAACGTATTTATCACATTTAAACATAGCCTTGCTACGGCTCCAGCTGAGAAGCGTTTTTACAGGGTATCAACTTGTCAACTGTTCCACATCTGTTGGTGTTTTGTAATGGACATTGCTTGACAATTACTTTGGCATGCGCATTTAACACTCACTTGGAGCACTCGAGTCGACAGAGAAACAATTTAAAAACATGATTAAGAGCTTAAACAATTGTCCCAGCTCTGGTACAAATCAGAAAATAAAAAGATGCTACAGATACATAAAATATACCAAAACGGAGTAAAATAATGAGAGGGAATAGAAGACGACCTTAACTTTTACTCTATAACTCGAATTAGGCTCTATAAAGTACTTTATTGTGCGTTAAATTGGCCTTCATTATATTATTTGTTTTTGAGAAATCTTTTAAAATACTTTATGGTTGTTTTTATAGTCCTTAAAGTAAATTATTTAAGTCAGTCAATCACACATAAGTATAAGTAAGGCTGATAAAGATTTTAGCTAGTCAGTCAATCAGTACGTCAATAGGCCAATCAATCAGTCAGTCAGTCATTCAATCCGCGAATCAATCAGTCATTCAATTAGCCAGTCAATAAATCACTCAATCAGTCAGTCAATCAGATTTCATTTTTAAGTTATTTGTTCAAGTTTTTTCAAAATATATTTTCTTAAAAAAATGTTTTTTTTCTTAATATTTTTTTGGTAAATGTCCACCTTGTTATTTGGGATCATTTACACCTAATGGTCGGCACATTAAAGTTGATTGAGCATCGACTCCCTAATGACAGTGAATTTTGGGTGTAAATGCGAATTGATGGTCACAGCTTCTTCTTCTTCTTCTTCTTGTTCTGTTGAATGTGCGCCAAGTGATCTTTAAATATTTAACGCGTCGCTTTTTTGTTTGTTTGATACTTTGATTTGTTGGTTGTTGGAAGTTGGAAATTGAGAAGCTGCGAAGCCCAACAAATTGGACTTAATGACAAATTGGGTGCCAAAAAAAGATGCATAAGAGTCTACCAAAGATACGTAGTTAAGTAATTTAAAACACACGATCCGAACAAAAACCATAACACGCACACACACACACACACACACACTCACACACAGAGACGTTGCAAAGGCAATCTGCATATAGAAGACAGCAAAGGACAAAACCTTTTAAACAACTAAGGGATGAACAGGAGGGGGTGCGGTAGGAACTGGTTACAGAGTTTTGGGTGAGTACAGTGAAAGCCCACTTGAGTGACAAAAACTCGATTTCAGTTTCAGTTTCATTATATGTATTAAATTCAAATGTTGCAAAAATTAAAATAAAAAACTCTCTGAAAAAATGAAAGGCCAATAAAAATTATGCTCAAGCATATAGCTCGCTGTTCGTTAGCAGAGTCTTCACTGTATTCGAGTTGGGGTCCAATGCCTTGTGCGAGTAATTTGCGCCTGCATGCAAATTGAAAAACAGTCGGGAACACGCGCTGAGCGAATGGCCCAGGACGTCCAGAAGGACCAGGCGAATCAGGAGGAGTTGGAGACCAGCCCTGGCGCTGGATGCGGGCGGATCTGGGGGCTGGGCGCTGGGGCAGGGGCTGATTGAGCGCCAGGTTGATGCATTTTAAAACAAATTGGCACAGTTTGTGAGAATGGACAAAGCCAAAGTGTTGTTGTGGCATGTTTTGTCACTCAATTAGATGCAACTCATTTAGGCCCAAACGCATTTGGCCGTCATTTGTGCGCACAAAATGTTAATCAAAGCCTGATGGCTTTTTTAGGCCAACTAATAACATGATGAGGGGGTGAGCACATGGAGGGGGTAGGTGTGTGTGTGTGTGTGTGTCCATCAGTCGCTCCAATTAATATGCAAAATTTATGCATGGGAAAGTTCACAACAACAACAATGGCCAAAATCTCATAAAATGGAAATGCGAGCGCGATAAAAAATCGATACAAATTAGCTGGGAGATGTTGTTGTTGTTGCTGATGCTGCTGATTATGTTCTCGGCTGACCAACAATTCAAAATACACATGTGGTATATCCATTTTTGGCTTTTTAATACCCTGTATCGAAGAATTAGAAGAAGAAAAACAAACTCGTTGTGAATCCCCCTCTTTGGTGTTAATGGGTTAAGGGGGAGAGGGGGGAGGGAGGGGCCGGTGCATGTTGCAATTAAATTAGTTTGGCATGGCTGGTCGCAAGGTGGGGCGGAGTGGGCGGGGCGGTTGAGCGGCGTCTGCGTTTGATGGAAAAGTTGTAGCGACAAAATAATTGCAAGTGCAAGTGCCGTTGTATCTGTATCTTACGGATACTTTTGCCACAGCGCCAAGGCACAGCGGGCAGGCCAAAAGTTTGGCCCCATGATGATGATGACAATGCTGCTACTGATATTAATGATCAGGATGATAATGATGATGACCTGCGCAACAATAGTTTGCATCTCGCATCTGGCAGATAGAAATGTTTTAGTTCTTCTTCTTGTTATTCCCTGTAGCCAGTGGAAACGGGTTAACAGAGGGTATATTTGTTTTATGCAAGCTTTTATACTATTTTGATTAATAAAGATTACTTCTTATTTTCTTCTCAGATTTGAATTAATCTGCACGTCAAAAAGCGTACAAAAAATTGATAAACTTAGATACAATTTTATATGAATGTAGCTCAAAAATGTTAACTCCAGATTTGAATGTTGAATTGATAGAGGCTAATTCACAAACAAAAAATCCTTCCTCAATAAAATCGGATTACTTTTGTCAAACTTATAAGAGCTTGAACGATTTTGGATGCTACAATTTTTGCAGGCATTTCGACCAAAAATGAAAGTATGCCATACCATGGACAAAAAGTTATTCCTTATCAAAATCGGTTCAGTTTTGGCCTAGATATGGCTGTTTAAAATTTGGTGCCATCTCCCACGGGATTACTTAGTATATAATTTTTATATGAATATGGGCCATAAATTTCGCTTCCAGATTTAAATGCGGAATTGATAAAAGGACCAAGTCGCGAACAAAACTGTATTACTCAATAAAATCGGTTTAGTTTGGTTTAAAAATTGATCCCATTGGAATATATTATTTATAAATTGTTTGGGGTTCAATTTGTATATGCATTTTGAGCAAAAATGTTATTTTTAAATTTAAATGTAGAGTTATTAACCAATGCACACCATGTTGCCATGGCTAAAAAGACAATTTCCATACAAATTTGTTCAGTTTAATCAAATTTAATCAAATGATTTTAAATTTGGTCCCATATGGCACTATTTAAGGTACTATTTTAGCATGTAATTTTTTCCCATTTTCAAGTTTGAATACGGAACGGTCTACAGGGTAACTGGCAGTTGGGCACACTCGACTTGGCTGTTATCATTGTTGTTGTCGCTTTGTAGATGTTGTTGAGCTGGTTTGCCGCAATCAACTGCACTTCATGTTGCGGTTGCTTCTAACAACTTGCCCAAGCGAAAAGATGTGTGTGCGGGTGTGCGTGTGTGCGCGTATGTGTGTGTATCTAATCACATTAGCACGTGCGCATATCCTTTGGCCCGGACCAGGCAGGCAGCTCCCCAGGCTGCCATAGCTGCTGCTGCTCTTGCTGTTGTTGTTGTTGGCCAAAAGTAGAAAACATTTTGGACGCTTTGTTTTTGGCTCATTTCGTTTTGTCGATTTTGATTATTTGTCTGTGGTTGCGTTTGCCTTTTGTTTGGCTGGCTTTTTGGCAACTATTTGGATCTCAAAAGTACGGCGCTCCCCATTCTCTGACATCACCCTCGCACACACTCACGTATGCAGTTTCTTTCGTGCGGCACAAAGTTTCCAACAAAGGCAGCAGAAATTTCCAAATATTTTGCAGTTTGAGTGACCGCTAAAAATTCAAACAGGGAAATGTTGTGTGTGTCTTGGCTAAACCGTGTTTGTATATCGAAACAATCGATAGTTGATGTATTAACATTACCAACGCAGTAGCTGTTAACCGGTTATTAACATAACAGTCCAATATTGAGCTTTAGCTAAACATATGTTTTTTGCAATCAGTCAAATGTTGTGCTATTCATTAGAATATATGACAAATGTGTTAAATTAAATAATAAACAAGTTTTTTTGGTTTTTGTTTCAGTGCTAGCAGTTGTGGTAACCGAAAGAATCTTAAGCACAACATTCGACACAAAAGCTTGACGGTCTGCTATCGTATCGTGTGTGGGCCTCCATAACAAACTGATAAAAGAAATTAGTAAAGTGCAACTGTAAAATGAGTGATGCAAATTTGTGAAATACTCGCAATAGAGCGATGTTAATAGTAGTGAATGGTGTAAATTATTATAAAAAACAAGTGAATCGAGCCTGAAGAGTGACCGCGAGTCGCCGTAAACGCTGTCTGCTGCTGGGCGGCCCGGGTTTCTTATCAATTTGAGTCTTGCGATCAGGATTTGACACGGGGGTAAGTGGCCCAAGGCTTTGTTTATATGCAAATTCGCACGGGGCACAGGGAGTGACGAGGTGGCAACCCGGCTGCATTGTTTAGCCAGCCCAAACGGCTGGCCTGCTGGGCGTTGCCAAATGTTTGGGTTTCTCGAATTCTCTCGAAGTGAAATCTGCAAACGTTTTCGCATCGCTCGCGAGCACAAAATCATGCCCTGAAAAACTGTTCGAAATTCGAATTCTTAATATACGTAAGACCCAGTTCGCATATGGATCATCCTCCCAACAAAAATAAAATCATTGTCTTCAATTGCAAGCAGTAAATATATATATATATATATATATAGATATATATTTTATTTTGAATATTTTATATAATTTTTTAAGCAAGCGTCCAACATATCCCAATTATTTTCTGGGTACGAGTATTTTTTGTATGCAACTTTTTGGCTAATTTTTTAGCGCCTTTAAATTTGTATGTACAGTGAAAACTCTACTAATTAACTTCTGCTTAAGTCGGACAGTTTTTAATATTTTCCAATAAAGTGCTTTCTTTTCTGCAAATCAATTTTTTTGGAGAGTCTCCAAATCGGACATAGACTTTTTGTTAATTGATAAAAGAAATTGGATTGCAGCAAGAAATTTAAAAATAGATAATATGCGTTGGTTTTGAATCAAATATTGATAGGGTTTTGAAAATAAGTTTTGAATTTTCATAAATTTGGGGTATTTGAATATTATTCAATTTTGAATAGCAGGTTTGAATATTTTATGACATACTGGCTAAAATACGGTTGTAACTCTTTAACATGCCCTTAAAGCGAGCTTTCACTGTATGCATATATGAATATTTGTATTAATATTTTTGTGTTTATTGTGCTGTTTTGTTGTTGGTCCCGAGTTGGCTTTTATTTTACTCGTTCTTGATCGGCACATAGGTCAGCACAATGGTCGAGTGCGGAGCCACCTGCAGCTCATTTAAATTGACCTTGGCCGAGTGGGTGACCTTGGTGCCGTTGTTGTTGTCGTTGTTGTAGTTCTCGCTGAAGTACGAGACTGTCATCTTGTCGGGCAGCTTGTGGTCGGCGGTAAAGTTGCTCTGCTGCGCCAGTTCGGTGGGATTGAAGATGACAAAGAAGCCGGGACTGCCAGACTTGATTCTGTAAATGGAAAGGTGGGATTAGCCAGATGTAAATAAGTAAAAAGGAATTAAAGGAACAGTAAACAATCGAAAAGTAAATATACATTCTATATTCCAGTTGAAAGTTCTTTTCGAACTTCAATGAAATTAAAATAAATAAAAAATAATTGCAAAGAAATTTAAATTTTTAGAGGATTTGGAAGTTCCTCTAATATACTCTATAGTTATAGTTAGTGTTTGAATACCTTTGCCTTTGTATGGTTAGCATAGAAAGTGGACGAGTTGATTAGTTAATGGGCTTCCTCTAGATAGGAAATAGTTTTGGGTCTTACCTGGAGTAGGCGATGAGCTGGTTGACCTCAAAGACCTGGAGCTCGCCGTGCATGTAGGAGGGCGAGAGACGCAGCTGCTGGATTTGGCTGTAGGTTGCCTCGTTGACGTTCGCGTATGCGATGGAGTCCACGGGCACGACGGGCACACCGGGCAGCAGGGACATGAACAGTGCCAGGGCCGAGGGATGCGAGGAGGTGTCCACGTAGACGTCGGCAAAGTTCCACTGCAGCCAACTGGTGTTCGCGGTGTCGATGAGTGTCTGCTGTAGCTGCTGCTGCAGCTTCTTGTTGGTCTTCGAGGAGCTGAGCGTCTTCACGAACTGCCCGTACATGGGCAGATCAATGCCCAGGGCGCCGCCCGCCTGGCTCAGCACATACGCCTCGGGACGTATGATGTCCTCGGCCACCGAGAGGAAGGCGTCCGCAGAGACGTTCTTCACCATGGCCAGGTAGTCGTAGAGCACGTCGCCCAGGCCGCTCTGGAAGGTGGTCTGCGTGTGCGTGTAGAAGCCGTAGTCCACCATGTTCAGCTCCTTGTTGGTGTGTGAGATCTCCTCGTCGGCCAGATTGTCGTTGACCAGGAAGAACTTGGTGTTCCTCAAGCGGAACCCGTGCACGCCCAGGCCCAACAGATGCTGCAGCACGCCGCCGAACTCGCGTCGGACCAGCGTCGAGTTCATCTTGAGGTCGTAGCTGCCAGCCTCGAACTGGGAGAGCACATAGCTGCCGTCCAGCTGGGCCCAGGCGCTGCTGTTGCCGCCGACTTTCATCCAGTTATTGGGCAGCTCCCCGGCGCCAGCGCTCACCCAGACAAATGCCGAACGCTGCTCCGCATTGGCCAGGGCGTCGATCAGCAGTTGGGAGTTGTTGTTCACGTAGTTGGGTGTCAGGTCGAGCACAACCTTCACATCGGTGGCTTTGTAGAGGTCCACCAGGCGCTTGATCTGCGCCTCGACGTCGGGTTTCTTCACCTCATAGGTCTGTGCGGCGGGCAGCTCGTAAATGGCGCCGGAGGCCAACAGCTTCTGGGCAGCCTTTACATCTTCCGACTGGGCGGCGTCCACACTGCCGAATTTGGCGTGCAGGCCACGCTTGTACCAGGGCAGCGGCTGCGGGGCCGCGCACTTGGGTGCGCCCACGATGATCAGTATGGCCCCCACCAGCATCCCCACCCAAATGGCCCAGAAGCCCACGAAGAACACCCAGCGCAGGCGCACCCAGAACGGGTCGTTAGCGTACTTCATCAGCTCCTCCTTGCTCATACCCGTGAACGCCTGCAAAGTGAGAATTAAAATCTGTCGGTCTCTCTCGCTAGCGCTGTCGCACTTACCGGTTTGCCGCCATTGAGGTTGCCAATGTCGATTTTGGCGTCGCCATTTTGTTGATCCCCCTTAATGAATTTGACCTCGTCGCGACGGTCGGCCAGCTTCTCATCGGCTGCGCCAGTGCCGAGCATTTCCTCGTCGGCTCCATCGGCCGTTAAATTATCCTCCTTGACCATATCGACTGTTAAAGCTGCTGATTAAAGCAAATGCAAAAGCAAAAGCCAAAGCAAAGCAAAAGCGAATGAAATTGTCTTGAATTAGCATCAATTGAGCTCAATATAACTGTGCGTGTGTGTCTGTGTTCAATATAAATGTGTGCGTGGTTTTCTCCCTTTCAAACACGTGCATTCGAGGTTAGGTCACACTGGGATTTCTATGTATATGCAAATTCCGTGCATAATTCTAAAAATAATATTATTTCTCTCAATTACATGTCGACTGCTGTAAACACTTTCTTTTTTTTACTGCTGCTGCTGCTAACATTTTTTCCATCGTTCCCCCACTCTTCCAATTGCTGTTGTTGCTGACGTCACTAATTTTGAGCTGTTCTTTTTTCTTACCCAATTGTACTTACGAAAAATCAATAGATGCAACACATTTTCATTATCGCATTCTTGATAAGAAACACGCCCAGCCACCCACTTGGCTTCTCGCACACACACACACACACGCACACACACACATATATATATATAATATAGTTTTTCGCATTAAAATGCTTTATTTGCAGACATTTGTGTACTTATTGCGTCAGCCATAACTAGTATTATATTTCCGAAATATGTACATACCTTCTTGATTACTATTCGCTGGTAGTTTTTCTTCCGCTATCACTTTGTAAACCTCCGTAGACTCGGCTGCTGATTCTTGGCTTTGTGCGACAACTGTGTGAGCGAATTAATTGCAATAAGCATAAGTAGGGCCATAGAAAATGTTATCTAACATGGCAGCATACATTAACAGTTTCGTGATGTTATTAACAGGGAGCATGGTATTTTATTTCACAGTTTACTGTTAATTCAAGTATATGGCCTGCTTGCCAACTTACCAGCAACTGTAACGGGTAGCGTCACCGAACTCTGTAATTAAAAATCTTTTTGAATATTTGGAAGCACTTAGAAGAATATGCTGTAAGTTGGAGGAGTTTTCTGTTATGTGGCGGAGCACATCTGTTAAGGGTACATTCCATATTAATATGGCAACGCCAACAAAGTACGCGCAAAATTTAAAATGGCAACTTAGAACAAATTTTAGTCAGCATAATTAAAATAGTATAGATATATTGCGATGTGGCTCACCTTGGACGCAGCTCCAATGTGCTTAAGACGTGAGAACAGATTCATTGTAAAGCTCGTCTGCAGCAATTTTATTCAGTTTTAATAGAAAACGAACTGCTGAAAGAGTTTAGGTTTTTAATATAAATTTGATTGAGATAGTGGGTTTTGAACTAAGAATCGTATTTTATTAGGCTTTCAGCAGCTTTTCTATTTTATTTGGTTATTATCCACGGTGATATTTTACTTGCTTTTCAAATTTGCCACTGTTTTATTTAATTTTGCGTTTTCTTTCCGGTTGCACTGACTGTCCGAATCCGGATCTCAATCAAAACTGAAACTGCAATTTGGCTTCCAAGCTCGAGACGAGTCTCCAATAACTCTCGATTCCAATCGCTTTTGTTGTTGCTGCTGTTGCAGCAGCCGCATTTGATTTAATAATAATATCCCCACACATCCACCGCGACCAACGCTTAAATTACAATTTATGTGCCTGCGGCAGTTGTCGGCCCCAAACTACCTGGTCCCAGTGAAGTCGAGTAGAGGCAGCTCGCATCTTACCTGAGAATGCGCGAATTGCCAAGTTGTTGGCCGCTTGGCTGCTGCAGCCAATTTTTGATACCCTTGCGGCGGGTATTTTTATTTTGTCATGTAATCTATGACTCATTGAAAAGTTGTAAATCTATATATACTGGTTAAATTGAGTTCCTGTATGAACAACTTTTCTGTTTTTCAAGATATCCTAAGCAAGTGCAGCAATGAGGAGCTTTGTTCAAAACCGGTTGCAGCTTTGATGAAAACACAAGAAAAGACAGTTTGCAAGAGTATTAAGTCTTCGACACTCTACAGATGTCTGTGCTCTTCTTTTGTTCGCTTTCTGGTCTGGGCTGGGCACAAAAACTGCACTCGTCGACGCATTCCATGACCAAAAAAATAAAAGAAGAAATAAGAAACCAAGCCGCAGCGAGCCAACTGAAGAGTTTGGCTTTCAAGTGCAAAGCGCAGCTCTCGTTGACCTTTTGACACGGTCAACAAAATGCGCAGCTAACATGCTGGCAAGTGTTCAGTTCTAAATATCGAATTAAAGTTCGCAAATTGATCAATTTTGTGGCATTTTGTGACATGCAAAGCCCCGTGGAAATTATTGTCCATTAAAACAAAGCCCTGGCTGGGACCTATAAATGCGCCCGGCCAAATGCCAGGTCGCTTAGATCGCAAACGCGATGGCAATCCATGTGGGACGTCAGCTGCTGTTCGCAGGCCTCCTCTTGCTGCTGCTGTGCATTGGAGCCGAGGCCAGGCCAAAGGTGAAACCAATCTAACAATCCATTTAAATCGGCTGCAAACCCAACCACAACTATTCCAATCCAGGAGCCCCGGCCTGAGGCTGGCGGCGACAAGGCCCAGGGCGATGGCGGCGACGGCGACGACGACGATTCCTCTTCGGAGGAAACCGTTGAGGATTCGGACGAGGGGCGACGCCGACGACGACGCCGCGATGGCGAACGTGCCGGCATTCCCGGCCTGCCCGATCCCGCTACCATCATCAAGTTAGCGCAACTCTTCCAGTCGGTGGGCGAACAGATTGTGCCCATTCTCCTGGAGGCTGTGCTGCCCGGCAACGATGCGGCTGGCGAGCGCTCCGCGCGGGACTCGCAGCTCCTGAAGAACCTTAAGCGTCCGCTGGAAGTCTATTCCGATGAGCAGAAATGGGAAAACATATTTTAATCAGCTTTGTTGCGAGCCATTAAATTTATTAACTTTTGATCCCACTCGGTGTCATTGCCATGGTTGCAAGCCAGACAAAACAATCAAGAACGTTGCAGTCGGCACAATACTCGTTCACAATACACTAACAGAAAACTGTCTGCCAAATTTGCCGACTCCACCTCTAAAACATATTTATTTTCATCCAGTTGCCACAAAAATGTGCGCTCTTTTCACTTCGTGAACGAGTATAGAACGAGAGTATTGGGGTCCTCAATAACATTTAATTTGACAAAAATCTGTACAAACGTCGCAAATAATTTGGTTTCGACTAATTCGCATATACGTAAACGCTGTGGAAACCGTTCAGCTTTTGGCAATCGCGATCGACTTTGTCCAAGGTGTAGTCCAATAGTAAATCTGCAGTGGTCGGCAGATTGCCGCCGCAGTACAGATTGCCCCCAACGATGGTGGGTATGAGGGGCTGCTTATCGGCCCCATTGCAGACCGTTTCCAGCCGTAGCAGTAGGGCGTCCAAAATGGCCTTGATAATGCTCGTGTCCAAATTTGGCTCATTGGAAACCTGTTTGCAATGATCGAAAAAGGGCGGATAAAGCGAAAGTTCTCCGGATGATCCTAAAGGTGCGCTGAACTGCGTTCTTGCGTGTTTCAACGATACTCTTGCCCTGCCCATTTGCGGTTTTCCCCTGGGCTTGTTCACTTTTCCCTGGACTTGGAGCAGCAGGCATAGAACCAAAACGCTGATGACACGCTGTCAACGGGAGAAGTGTCTTAGTAGGCTCTAATTGGGCTAACAAAGCGCTTACCATCTTTCTGGGGCGTCGAGTGTGTTATGAAGTTGTCGCTAGAATTTTAGACATGCTTGTTGATATTTATTTTAGCTTAACCAATGTAATTTGCTGGCTTTTAGTCGCGCTGATTAGGCCAAGTTTTGGGCGTGAAAAATATGTATTCTCTATTGTGACATTCTTGAAAATAAATTAACGACATAGCAGTTGTTTTTACTGAGGTTTTGTGATGATTTCTTTTACCTTTTATATTTTCAGTCTGTTGCGCATTTTCAAACTTAAGAAATTGTTCATTAAAACTTAGCCTGAAAGTATGCAGCACCAAAAACTGTTATAACTGAATGCTAAACTTGGGCATTTCTGCATTTCTACAATAGAGGGCGCTGTGAAAAAAAATTATGTTTACTTCTAAAAGTACGCTGTTCATAAATTATATAGTAGATTATTCACTTGGTGCACAGTTTCCTTGAATGAATTGAGCTTGAAATACTTAGGCCAAAAAAGCAAGAGTATTTTTTGTAGTCATTATTTAAGTCACTGCTACAGTTTGACAGGCCCACACAAGATAAACACAGTTTTAATCACAGTTTCAATGTCACTGCTTTCGGGCGTTACAGTCATAGAGTCAGCTACCCAAAAAATAAGGGATTGTTTTAAATTGTTGGCACCAGTTATTGCTTCCCATATCGTATATAGCACAGTTATGGAATTTTCTTGTTAGTTTTAAATTAAATTCCTAATTTTAGATTATCGGTTTTAGGTTTTATGGGGGATTCTGAGAAACGAAACCCCTTCCTTTGCTCAGGCCGTGCCCCGTTGCGCATTCCAGTGGATTTTGTGGCGCCTTTGCGTGGGCTGCTGTCGCATGTCCAAAAAGAACTCGGCTGCTGCTGCAGCAGCAACCAAGCTGACAGCTTGCAACTGGCAACTGTGGCAGCAACAACAACTCTGACTTAAGTGAATTGTTGTGTTGACAAAGCAGAGCAAAGCAAAGAGAAGAGCAAAGCAAAGCAAAGTGGAAGTGGAAGAGGAAGAGGACGGGTAAAGTAAAAGTTAATATGCTGGGGCCACTCAAGTATTTAAACATTTGCCCGCTTGTAATTTGAGCTGCATTACAAGTATCTATTCATATTGATCTGGACAGTCGCAGTCGCATCCTGCCCAGACCCGGACCCGAGACCCGGACCCCTGACCAAGGCATTGCCGACTTATGCGTGCGCCATGCTGAAATCTTGTTATTTATGCTCTTACAGAGTATATGGATTATATATACTTTTTTATACTAGTTCACGGAGTGAAAAGGGTATATCAGGTGTGATAGCACAATATTTTTGCTGATCGATATATACACCAAATTATGTTCGATATGGTTGCAAGGGTATTTATGCGTCGTCAAACCCTAGATAACAGTGCATTCCTATTTGTATCTTTAAGTTACTTGTGCTGTTTCGGTGAGAGAGGTTCGAGAGGTGCGAGGGGCGCACAGGCTCAGGAGCTCTTTTTATTTATTGTACAAAACAATTTCGTGACTTTGTTGTTTATTTTCCTTCTCTCGCATTTTGTTTGACTCGTCGTTCGACATTCATAATGGATGTGTGCATGGGCAATGCTCCAATGCCATGCTCCTCTTACCTGTCCCCTGTTCGGGTCAACTTACCTGCGAGTAAATGAACTTAGCAACTTGTGAATGCAGTTGCCGACTTCGCTCAAAATGGCTAAGCAAATATGCTGTGGAAACTCTTTAGTTCAGCTCGTCTTAGTTTGGCTGAGTTCACTACTAATTTGTGTTCAACACTTTGCTTTTTCGAGTGCCGAACGAGAGGGGCAAGGGGGAGGGGGCGGGATGGGTATGTACTTCCCTGGTCCCCTCTTCTTTGGCATTGCATCGAACGGGCCTAAGATAACACAGATCGCATCATCGGCAACTGCAAATACAAATGCATAAAAATAAGCTGAACGAGTGAACATGAAAGAAGAAATAATAAAACAAACACAAACAGAGTGTATAACTGGAAGATACCCTAGCTAGCTTCGAGGTGTCTTAAGGTACATTCAAAGTTCATGTGGAAATTGTATCTAAATATTCTTCTCAAGAAGAACGTTGCCTCAGGCTCATATTATCTTACAGCAATATACCCTTTTTTTAAACATTTTCAATGGCTACAGGGTATTGAAAATCAAGTAAAAGACTTCACACCAATGCGCTCGAGTGTTTTCTTTATAAACAGAAAACCTAATGATGTTGATTTAGTAGAACAGCCCCAACTGCTCCCTCGCCCCCTGCCTGCCCGTTTGGCTTTTACCCCTTTATGGGCGCTCAGACACATTTTCATAATATGTATGGCACAATATCTTTCACTCGCTGCGCTCAACACTTTGAAAGTTTTGCCGCTCCGCGCACCGGGTCCCAAACCCAACCCAGTCCCAGTCCCAGTCCCAGTCCCAGTCCCTGTCCCATCCCAGACAGACGCAGCATTATTGCCGCGCTGGCTCGTCAGTCAACATGATTTGCAAGTTATACAAATTCATTCAGCCGACGACGACGAGGTAGAGGCAGAGGAAAACTAAGACCAAGAACCAGAGACAGTGCCGGAGACTTAGACCACGAGCACGACCACAACCTGGCCCAAGTTCTGGCCCGCATGTCTGCTTCATTAACACGTCTTTAGGGCTCTGGCTACGCTTCTTTTGCCCGAATGCTCTGTAAAAAACAGCTGCGTGGATTTTGTCAGTGTATATGAGACATATTTAGTCGGAATAATCTTTATTTAAATTGAAGAAACCACATTTAATTACTTTTAGTTTGCATTCCCTCTTCAATTATTTTAAAAATATTTTCTATTGATTATATTGACTAATTTTTTAGCAAGGCTGCTGAGATCGGCTGACGTATTCGTCATTCGTATGAAAACTTATGGCATTTATCAGCTTCACTTCACTTAAATCTGAACAGAGCATTCCATAGTCGTTATTGCACTTTGCAGCTTGAATTTTACAATGTCTTGTGAATTTTACAAAGTAAAGGTGTAAATTGCTTTACCGCTTTCAAAGTCTTTTTAGTATTTGGTTACGTAGGCCCCGCTGTCAACCACACACACACACACACATGCACAATTAGTTGGCCTGCACTAAAATATGATTAGAAGTCGTTGCTGAACTTTGTCTTCGCCGTGGCAAAAAAAAAAAAATAGAGAAAACCCAAATGGGAAAGCATTGATGAAATTCCTTTGGGGACGTTGGCCAAAAACAAGCTGCCTTAATTAGATTGCCGACCGTCCTGGCAGAGATATCGGCCAGGAGGAGGCGTTGGCAGTGAGAAATTGATGCAATGCGTGAGATAATGCAACGGGCTTCAGTTCGGGTTGAGTTTGGGTTCGGTCTGCAGCTGTCGTTGCCATTGTAATGCAAAATCCCCGGCAATATTAGAAAGAGGACGTTTCCTGTGCCAGGCAGGCAAGAAACCTGCCAAATGAGAAAGCGAGCGGAGGGTGAGAGAGAGAGAGGGAGAGAGAGAGAGAACAAGGCAAGTTGAGAAACTACTTAGGCCAGGAATTGCCTTCAGGCACGTCCTTCACCCAGCTATGTCAGCGGCTTGAAAATAATTTGCGCTTGAATGGGAAACCACAGCCAAGTTGCCCTGCAACTGTCCTCCGTCTGCCCCCTCCCTCACCTGGTTGCCGGCGCAACCCCCTAAGAAATTCCATCAGCTGCATTTTGCAGTTTAAAAAGCTTTTTGTGCCAGAAAGTTTGCTACCTTTTGTTGACTGGCAGCCAGAGGCAGCGAGTGCAGCTGACATTAGTCGTGCAATAAGTAGACAGCCCTCAGTGACACATGTTTCCATGTGGCCAAAAGCCCTGGCCCCAGCGCAAGTAGAGGACCAAGCCCAAGATCCTACTCCTGGCAGTCCGTGCCTGCCTGTCTGCATTTGGCTGCTAACTTTTAGCTTGCCATGCAAGACACGTTGACAAAAGACGACAACAACAACAACAACAACGACAACGACAACCCAAGTCAACAACATAGACATAGACGAATTTATGCTAATCAGTTGGGATGTCTGCCCGTAGCACGAGGGTCGCTTCGTAACACTCCCAACTTGAATTTGAATATTTCCTGTGAAATTCAAAATCTCTTTTTCTTAAAGATAATCTCTTATCTTTTGTTAACGCGGAGATGTTTCCTTTTAAATTTCTGTACAAAATTAATGCACCCTATGGAAGCGTATAAATATTAGAATTTATAAAAGGATATAAGAAAGTATATAAATGAAAACTTATATTAATAGACAAAAGTTGCACAACAAACTTCAAATATCAGTTTTGGAAAGCAGTCACGACAATATGTTTATCTGGATATTGGATGGCAAAAGTTTTAATTACGGTATTATATATGATTCCTTAATCGAGCCACCCCTCGTTTGTGGATGGGAGGCTATCCAATTTGATTGTTGATGTTGCCAAATTACAATAAGGACCAACGCCGGGCAGGACGTGTGGACGAATAGTTGCCTGGCAGCGATGGATTTTTAGCCTCATCTCAGGACGCACACTTCACGCACCAATTAAGTTCAATTTTCGATAGCATAGGAAAAACGCGATGAGCATATTTACGGGTTGGGGTGATGGCAAGGAAGAGTCTGAGCAGGACGGGGACTGCCTCGCATTGGAATTGACATCATTTGCCGTTAAAGAGCCAGAAATTGCCGACGAGGGTTGCGCGTACAATTACGTGAATTACGTGTGTGCGGCGAGTCGGATGCGAATTCGCATCGGATTCAAGATGGGAATCCAGGCCTGGGCTGTGGGTATGGGAAACGGGCTCAAGTGCCAGCAGGCGGCATTATAAGCACATTAAATTCTAAAGGCGCAGTCGAAGCATGTCTGAAATGCTGACGACTCCGCACGGCGCGACGCAAGTGCTTTTTATTATGCGAAATTTGAAATTTGCTCATGTACTCGTATTATTATTGAATATCATTACCAAATCCAGCAGCAACAACAACACGTGCACGTGAGGGTGGCTCGAAACATCTGAAAACAACTAAATGGGGGTCGCTTTATGAACTCCTTGCTGCACTCGTTCAAAAACTTCCAAAGTCAGAGTCAACGACAAAAAACCAATCAAGAAAAAAATAGCTACTTATCAGCGAAATGTCGCAGATTGAATACTCTTTATGAATTTCTGCAAAAACCTAAGCCAAGTTAATCTGATTGTATCTTATTCGATTTTCTTACCAGCAAAATCATATTCATATATTTAAAGCCTCTTTTACTTGCATTTAATGTAAGTGTGGTTGATTTTGTAAAATCAGATAATATCTTAAGAAAAGTATATAGTCTATAAAGCCTAAATATTATTTTACACTTAGCAGGGCGGATTTAACATATACTTGTGTAAATACATCTTTGATGATAAGAAATGTTCACTTATGACAAAGGTAAAATACCCTCGGCAAGGGTATTCCAAAAGAAACACTGAACTAAACCAAACTGGGCACATTATCAGCGCCCCAAAAGCCACCGATTTTGCTGCGTTTAGTGGTTTAATTTTTATGTTGCAATTTTTATGGCATTTCGCCGAGAGACCAAAGACTTTTGTCCCCATATGCCGTTTGGGAGGTGCCCCAGTGGATGCTACGCGTTGCTGCCTGGTGGCTGATGGCTGAATGTTGGTTTTTAAGTGCGCCCTGGCACAATGTGGTTTTTTTTATGGACTTCTTTGGGGCTTCGTTTTATGTTTCATCTTTTGAGTGCGCGTCGTTTGTTGTTTGCTTTTGAGTTGTTGAGTTTTAAGCAGCTTCTCTGTGCTTTATGCTCGCATGTTTGTTTAAGTGCTTGGCCCTTTGTCACTTGTCTGTGCATTTGCCTTAATTGCTACATTTTGCATTTTACTAGAAAACATATTCCGTTGGCTCATTAAAGGGCATGCACAATGCCAAGTTTCCGAAGAATACGCAAATTGTTTGTGCACTCAGTGAAATATGTAAAAAAAATAAATGAATAAAATTTCCTTCTTGAATATGCTTATTTTTCGTTCAACTAAAATCCGTTTGTGTTGGGCGGAATCTTGGTCCTCCTCAGTGTGCATATGAGCGCTTAAGATTTAAACGCTATTCGAAAAAAGCACTAGAATTTATATTTTATATACAGGATAAAGGAAAGACAATATATATTATATACATACATACATAAAAATGTCGAAACTAAGAATCACTTTTGCTTCTTCTTTGGCCGTATGTAGCTCTGAACATAGAAGTTGCCGAACATGACTAACATGAATGTAGCCATCGTGAATATTACGGCTTTGACAGTCAAGCTGACTTCACAATTCGGCTGCACATGAGTCCAAACGATGTGTGCAACAACAAGCACAAACTGAACCATTTGCACTAACGTAATGTACTTTTTCCACCAGAGCATCTGCTTGATGGCCGGGCTGGTTGAGGCTAGGTAGTAGTAGGTGTACATCAAGACATGCACAAATAAATTAAAATATCCCATCACAACGAAGGAGCCACCGTAACCATGAAAACGGATGCCACAGTAGGTGCCAAATGACATTACCACGTGATGCACGACATGCAGCACCGTCACCTGCCGGTAGTTCTTGCGCAGCACAATGAACACGGTGTCCAGCAGATCGAGCACCTTGTTCAGATAGTACGCGTAGCACATTAAGCGTTCCCACTGTTTTAAGGGGTCGTCCATCGCTCTTACCGTTACACATCTTAGGTCAAAGGGATGTGTGAACAGAAAGTATGAACACTGCAGGGAGAAAATAGTTAAAGGCGGATAAGATAGGTTGTTGTACGCTTATCGAACGTGGTCTTAAGGAAAAAAACAACAATTTTGTACTCAAAGCCAATGCAATTGAGAACGAGTCTTTTTCAAAACCATTTTTGATCCTGAACTTAAATGCTTTTAAGCAAATGTTTCTATTGATATTTTATGTATGTAAATTCTTTAATTAAGTATTATAACCCTATTCTTATATTTTTTATACTTATTTTAAAAAATGCTGAGCTTCATTATTAAAAGTTTCACTCAAGTTTAACTCACTTTTGAACTCAAATCAAGTACACTTGAAGACTAGTCTTTTTACAAAAACCATTTTTAATCCCGAAATTAAATGGTTTTGAAGAATTGTTTTGCAATTGCAAATTCCTCAATTATGTATTTTTATTCCAGTATTTGTTCCTATTTTTTAATATTGACATAAATTCAAAAATGGTATATGCTGAACTAAAAATATTGAAAGTCTTTATTAAAAATATAAGGTTTGACTTTTCCGTACTGGATGTACTGGCGACTCACCATTATGAAAAGCGTGACATTGTACAATATCTGTATAATATTGTACACCTTGAGGACGTTGCGCAGTTCAAATGGCTCCCGATTGGCCATGAACTGTCGACCCAGCTTCAGCACAAAGAGCAAATAGCTAATTATTATAATCACTATGGGCCAGGGGCTAACGGCCAATGGTAGATCTGTGGGATCTGCATAAGGGCTGTTTAATATCTGAAACATATTGATACTGTTGTGCAATTTTGTTGGGCTCCTCGCGTTTAGCTATTACACGATCTAAAAGCTGATATACGACTAAATTGCCTCTATCATAAGTTGTTCTTTATATACTATTCTTAGTCCGATCGAAAGTCGAAAAGGTCGGTGCTCCTCGAAGTCTATTGAATAATTCCCGTTTAAGTGAATATTTGACCTTAATTACTGACAACATTTGCTGCCACGCGTAATATGCGCGCACTATAGAGACTAAACTTAAGTATATATTCCATTATTTATTTATTCTATTTGTTCCTTCAATGACGTATGCATATAGCACTCGGACCCCATAGGAGCGTATTATAATTTAGTCACGATTTATGTCACGTAGCACACACATATCTACATATTTGATTAGTTTTAACAGTTGAGTCGATATATCCATCTCCGTCCATGCTCTCCAAAAATGTGTCTTTCGCAAATTTAAGGAAATCGCAAGAGTTTTCAATATTCGGCAACCACAAAGATAGCTTCTTTCCAGCTTAACATCGTCTTTGTTGTTAAGGTCAAGAATATAGTCGAAATTAATTTTATTTAGAATGTTCGGTTTACACTACAATATAATTTAGATGTGCACTAATCCAAACTAAGCCCCGAGAAGGAGAATATTTCTTTTTGATTTGAGTATTCACCTTCAGTCGCTGGCCAGTTTCGTCTTCTTCTTAGGCAATATGTAGGCGTGGATGTAGAAGTTGGTAAACATCAAGAACATGGTAGTCGACATAAAGAGCACCATATAGGATAGGAAACGAGATACTTTGCAATCGGGCTGCGTAAGGGTCCAAACGCTATGGAGAAAGATCAAAACGAATTGAACCATTTGGAGTATGGTGAGATACTGTTTCCACCAGAGTCGGCGCTTCGTGGGTGGGCTCTTCGATGCGATATAGTAGTAACTGTACATCACAATGTGCACGAAGACATTTAGAAAACCCATAACGATTAGTTGGCCGCCATAGCCATTGAACCGTATCACAAAGTAGCCCGAAACCGGCATATACAAATGATGCCACAGATGCAGAAACGAGATCTGTTTGTAGCTCTTGCGCAGCACGATGAAAATGGTGTCCAGCAGATCGACGTACTTGTTGATATAGTATGCATAGCTCAGCAGACGGTCTATGTGCTTCAAGGGGTGATCCAGTGGCATCACCGTCAGGCAGCTTATGTTATGTGGCTTGAACAACAGCAAATAGGCAAGGCCCTGCAATAATCGGAAGCGTTGCGATAACTCGTCTTTGGATCTGGCACTCCACTACTTACCGCTGCGAAAAGCGTGGCATTGAATAGGACCTGCATGAGATTGTATATCTGGAGTATGCCTCGAATCTCAAAGGCCGCCCGATGGGCCATCAACTGGCGGCCCAATTTGAGTACGAAGAGCAAATAGGCAGACGCTATGATAGCCATGGGCCAGGGACTGAAGGCGAGAAACAGCTGGGAGGGATCAGCGAATGGCTTGTCAAATATTTCGAACATATCGATTCTTAGGTGGGTGCGATCCGATAATCGATAAGTTAGCTCTTGGGCATAATCCAGTGGGGAAATCGGTTTCCGCTTTTAATTATATTTCAATTGATAACCAAAATGCAAATGAAAACGTGCGTGTAATATCAATGCTCCAATAATCCAGTAACATTCTAGTACAAATATAGAAAAAATACTCACAACTCTATATTTATTAAGTTTAAATGTGTCACTTATTTCTCTATTGTCGTCAAATCCATTGCCTACGCTGTTCACGTAGTTAGATATGAGGTTTCAAATATATCGTAAAAGTTGTTTCTCCCAATATTTCTCTATATAAAATTTTATATATTAAAGATGGTTCTGTATTTTCTTAGCACTTACAAATAGGCATATTTATGCATGGTCTCAAGAAACTAAGCGAATATAACAATTTCTTAAACCTAAAACAAAAATTCTTAGTTCCCAAATTCAATGCTGAACTCTGGTACTTAATTTATTATAATTTTGATTTTACTGAATTTAAAATGTATTTGCAATTTTAAATAGAAAAAGGTATGAATTCTATTCATCATCTACCTGTCTACGATATCTGACTAATAAATCGGCTTAGGAACTCTTTGTCTCTTATTAACTTATTTAAGTTTTTTCCCGTCAAATTTCTTCTTCTTAGACAGTATGTAGGCGTGTATATAGAAGTTAGTGAACATGACCAACATTAAAGCGGAAGCGGATAGAACCAAATAGATCACCGAGCGACTTGTTTCACAATTGGGTTGCATTAAGGTCCAGATGCTGTGAAGGAACATGATAATGAACTGGACCATCTGCAGGATGGTGATGTACTGCTTCCACCAGAGGCTCTGCTTGACCGCCTGGCTGTGTGAGGAGAGGTAGTAGTAGGTGTACATCACGGAGTGTACGAGGGCATTTAATACGCCGACTAGAATGACGTGTCCGCCGTAACCGTAGAATCGTATCACCAAATAACCGGCCGTTGGCATATAGACATGATGGATCAGATGCAGCTTCGTTATTTGCTTGTCGCTCTTGCGTAGCACAAAGAAGAGGGTGTCCATCAGATCGAGAATCTTATTCAGATAGTACAAGTAGGTCAGCACTCGATCCGTTTGCTTTTGCTCGTGATCATTGGCCAGTACCATAAGGCAGTTGAAGTCGTAGGGTTGCTTCATGAGAATAAAGTGCATTATCTGTGCGAAAAGGAGATGTGGCAAAATATCTTAACTCTCGCAGCTAATTTATGCACTTACATATACAAAGAACACGCTGTTGAACAGTATTTGAGCCACGTTGTAGATCTTCAGGGCGGTGCGAAGCTGGAACGGCTGACGATTTGCCATAAATAGTGGGCCCAGCTTGAGCACGATGAGCAAATAGGTAGAAATGATGCTCAAAATGGGCACAGGTCCGTTGGCCAAAGGCAGCCGCACGGGATCGGCGTAGGGTCTATCGAAAATTGCCTTCATTTCGACTGCGCTCTATGCAATGCCTTGTCTGCTGCCCGCTGTCCGAGTTGCGTCTGCGACTGGGCGACCGGCACGAGCCTCACTTTAAATTTGACGCCATTTGTTCTGGGCTAATGAAATGTTCGCAAAGTCTCAGAGACTTTGGACTCATCTCAAATATAATTTATTAGTTATTAGGCGTGTCGTCTCGACTTAACGTCCACGTTGAACCCGGTAAAAAGTTTGTTTACATATCCAAAGATTCAATTAAATGACAACCAATACCACACTTGAGAAAAACATTAGAGCCTCTAACGACCTTGCGGGCATCGCCGGAGCTAAAGCTGCTGAAATGTTGAACCGTGCCAAAAATTAAATTGCGGTTCCCTTCGTTCCTTTAAAGAGATTTCTTAAGCCTGATTACAGAACCGATTCAATGCTAATGTTCATAAAGTGCTATTTGAAATATTTTGTGGCTACTGCGGCGGATGCTGCCAAGAACAGTTTTCCCAGCACATTCTGGGAATGAATGGCTAATTAGCAGGACCCATAATGAAAAGTGCCGAATCATGATTTTTGCATAATTTTGAAAAAGCTTTTTTCCATGGCCTCACTTCCTGCGGCCACAATGCGAAGCCTTTCAACCCCAACTTGAATGAAAGCGCCTCGCCTTTGATAAGCGAAACACGCTCCTCCCTCCTGGTGAAAGGCAGGAGAATCGAATGCTTTGTGGCTCTACGAGCGACATGGCATTATTATTATTATTAATAGGCATCTGGATTGCACAGCGTAGTTGAATTTCGGATTCCGATTCGGACGAGCTACAGAATTTTTCGAAAAATTAATTTATGACACGCCGCACATTTTCCATTTGCCCACGCTGAAAACGTGCTATGATTATTATCAGTTTTTCCCTCGCCCTCCTTCCACAGAGCCTTTTCAGTCTGCGTACGTATTATTTTTAATCCATTAAACAAATGCCATGTTACGGGCCCGCCTGTTGTGTCGGTGTATGTGTGTGTGTGCGTGTGTGTGTGTCCGTCCGTTATCAGTAAATGGGCAAAAGGGTCTTTGATTTGGCTGCCAGCACACAATGTGCCCGGCTCTCAGACCCAGTGCCCTGTTTCTATGCTCAGGGTAGAAAGTAACGCCTCCAATGTGTGTCTGTGTGCACTTGCAGAAAAATCTAGGTAACTTTGTACTCAAATAACGTAAAAATGTTGACTAAATCCAGGCGGGGTCTTAATTCCTAACCTAACATCGAATTTATGTTAGGAAATGTTCTTAAATGTTTCACCAAAGTTTTTGCATACTCAATTTTAGAATATTTAAGAAACGAAGAGTTTGAATTCCCTTCGGTTTTTCTCTGAGTGTATGTGTGCGTGCCTGTGCCCGTCTCCGTGTCATGCAATCAGACAATTTTCCCCTGTTCAAGTGCTTTAGGCGAGACATTTGTGTTCACGCTGAGTTATCATGCATAAAGAAATTTATCTGAGGCCAAAAGCAAAAGAAACCAATTTAGTGCCATTGACTGTAATCATTAATATATCTCGACAGATATGTATATATATATAGTGCAGCAGACAGCAACTGAGGCGTGTCGATCAATTCTCAGATTTTCTATTCGATTTGTTTCGTTTGTGTGTGGGTTTCACTCGAATTGTCGTCTAGGTATTGGGTTTCACAGTTCGCCGCGAAGTTGTTATTAATATTCACTGGACACACTTTGAGCACTCTCCGATTTGGCCATCAAAGCCAGTTGGCCAGTTGGCTAGCTGGTCCTTAGAGCTCCACTCGCCGCCATTCACACGGCTCACAGCTCGATGAGCAAAGAGCTCTTAAAATAAGTACAAACACGAAGCGCCAGCCCCCTCGCTTGGTCCTCTCCATGCTGGCCTAAAACAAAAGCGCCAAAGCAGAAAAAACTAACAATACCGACTAACAGATATGCTGTTTTTTTTCTTCTTTTTTTGGAAGTGTGTAATAGATTCATTAATAAATTCTTCTGCCCAGAGTAAAGTGAAGTTTAATGTCCAGCCAAACATGCAAAACTAGAAAAATTCGTATTCTAAAAGCTTTTGTATATGCTCCTGTTACAAAGATTAGCTAGCCCACCCATTGTGCGCGTTCTCATGGGTAGAGGGTATAAAAAGCGAACAAAGCAATTTACTGGAATTACAAGAGCGTCTCTAATTGTTAAGTAAGCATAATGTGTGTAACATATGGCCAAGAGAGGTTGCTTGGACACCGAATCCCTTGGCCATAATGCGACCATATCGCCGTCGGGCCGTGTGGGGCTCAAAGCATGGGAAATTAGAACGTGGATGACAACGAGACCGAACCGAGGGTTGACAGGGAGGGGCGGCGGTAAGCGCAAATAAATTGGCAAAAACGTTGCAGCTAAAAAAAGAATGGAAAATTAAAATGAAAATGAAAGCAAGAAGCAGATATGTCAGCCATAAAAAGTGCTTACAGAAATATTTTATTGTGCATGTGGCGAGTCAACAAAGTACATCAATGGGGTTTGCCTGAGAACTGGGATCCGTTGGACAGCATTCAGAGAGCAGATTGCTGGGGGGGATTAGCGACAACATGAAATGAAACTAAATTTGTCTTTCGTATAAGAAATACTTCAAATTTGCAAACCAGGCAGCAGCTGTTAGCAATTTAAATTTCGTTTTCTGCTTAAAAATGAAAATAACTTTAAAGTAATTGGAGAAGTGATATTAAGGGTAGTTCAGTTGGCAGTTAAAACCTCTGGGTTCGCTTTTTGCACCTTGTTTTTTTATATTTATGAGCGCTGGCTTTGCTTGTAACATTAATTCCAAATTAAAGGAATGCAATTCAGTTCATTAGTTTAATGTATTTTAATTTTAAGATATGCTGAATTTAAAATGTTTTTTTTTCATATTTTTTACGATACTATTTTAAAAACAAAAATATAGCTTTGATTAGAATACATCAGAATTCGTAAGAAGTTGTTATATTGAATTAGGTTACAATATTAACACTAATTTGTTTTGTCTATTTTAGATGAGCTGGCAGCGCAAATGGCAAGATGAGCAATAAGGAGGACAGCAATTACCTCAACGCAAGTGCGGACACAGCCCAAAGACTGAGCTCCATCGTTGTGGAACCCAACAGCAGCCAAGATCAGCGGAACAAGGCCAATTCTTACTATCGTCGATACGTCGGCCGTCCACATTGGCGCTTCGCGGTGCCGATCAGTCCGTATGGCTGGTACCGCGTCCTGGTCTTCAGTCAGAACAGCGGCTACAGCGTGAAGCAGGTGCTGGAGAAGCTGCGTCTGGCGGTGGCGCCGCGCAAGTTCAGGTACTACTATCTGCACGAGGGCGGCGAGCAGGACGTCGAGCGGGATAAGCACGCCACGTTCACCTTCTACGTGGACAGCTACAAACTGGCCGCGGAGCTGCAGCGGCGCGGCCACCGGCCGCCGGTTGTGGGCTTGCGCGTGAACGACAGGCCGCCGCTGATCCAGGTGGACGAGACGTACAGGTGGAAGCTGCGCAAGGTGATAATGTCCCGCTACGATGAGAGGAGACGTTGCCTCAATCTGGGCCGCCTCTACGCGGACGACTATTGGAAGGGCGAGTTCTGTGCGCTGCAGCAGTTTGAGTGCCTCGAGGCGATCATCGACATCATGGAGCAGGAGCTGCCCCAGCTGCGGCGTCTGCTGCTCGACAACAATCACCTGTGCCACCTGGGCGGCTTCCGGGGCGTGGAGCAGCGCCTGCCCCGGCTCAGCGCCATCTCGCTGCAGCACAACGAGCTGAGGACGCTGCGGCTGCTGCGCGTCTTTCAGCGCCTGCGACTCACCGAGCTGACGCTCAAGCGGAATCCGCTGCCGCGCAACTACGAGCGGCAACTGGTGGCCATGTTTCCGGATCTCCGAATGCTCAACGGACGCTCCGTACGACGCGGCTCGCCGTTGCCCACAGTCAGCATCAGCGACAGCGACAGCGACGGCGACGGCGATCGCCATAGCAAAAGCGATAGCGATGTGGAGCTCGTCTCCGTCACCGAGTGCAAGCCAGTTGTCATGCCCGAGCCCCGGGTCACGTACCTGGCCCCCCATGCGCTGACCAGGCAGCTGGGCATCAGGAAGTTCGTGCGCCGCTATCTGAAGGCCTTCGACGGCGCGAAGCGGGCGAAGGATCTGCAGCGCTTCTATCAGGAGCACGCCCAGGTCTCGCTGACGCTCGCCAAGGATCGGGCCGTGCTCGGCTCATGGTAAGCTGATGCCCCTACCCAACTGGGTATAAAAGTCTTTTTCGTATGTCTGACTTTGGGGACTATTAGAACTACAGACAAAGTTCAATTCAAATATCGGTAGCTACTTTCGGGCTTACAGCCCAGCTCAATTATACGAGCTTAAGTGCTTCTTTCATCGAAACGGTAACTATCGATTTTCAGGTAATTCAATAAGAGTTACACACCCCAAATTGGGAAGGCTTTCGTATTTTTTACACAGATGAAAAGTACTCAAGTTTTGAATGCATATTTCTAGTTCCCTTAAAATCAAATGCAAACTCTTTCATCTTTAGACCCAGAAATTATAGAAATATTTAGATTATAATTTACAGCATAGACAGGGCATATCACAGTCGGGCACGCTCACTTGCTAGTCAACCGCAACGCTTATCGAAAACTCTCTATTTGCTGCCCCTCCCCACAGGACCGCGCCCTATGCCGCCTACAGCCGGCAGCTGTTGGCCTGCCGGCGGGCTGCGCTGGAGATGTTTGGAACGTGGCCGAAAACGTTGCATTTGCCGTCTACGATGACCCTGGACCTGACGCTGGTCGAACCGAAGATGCTGTGCATATCGATAACGGGCAGCTTCGAGGAGAACGGATCGGCCGATGTGCTGCGGCATTATATGCGCAGCTTTCTGCTGACCCGGTCCGAGACGAGCGCCGACTTTCGCATTGCCAATGAGCTCATATATCTGGCCAGGGCTGGCCGTGGGCAGCGCCAGCCGGCGGTGCTGAATCCTATCCAGCGTAATTTGATGTCGATGCTGTCGGCGGAGACGCGACTGAAATCGCGCTGGAGCAGCAAATTCCTCAAGGACACCAATTGGGACTATCAGCAAGCATTGCTGGCGTTCCAGACACTCCTCCGTCGTCGCCAGATACCCGAGAAGGCATTCGAGGGCGATGCCATGCCCGAGCCGAGCCCATGACATCAACGGCGTACCATATTCCCAATGTGCCCGCAGGGAAATTGAAAATTCCACTGATTATGCTGATTACAATTTTATTTGAATTTGATGTGAGTGTATCCAGCGCATCCAGCGGCTATGTGAATAAAGCTGCGCAGTCACCTGAAGCTATCGACACTCGAATCCACACCCATGCTTATTTATGATTTCTTTGCTCAGTTTTGACAATATCATACGGAATATACCATATCCGCACATTTATAATAACTGGTAAGAACGTGAACAAAATTTAACTGTTAGTATTGCTTAAGATATATTTATATATGCATATATATATATACATATATTTCATCGATTTTAAAATATCTCGTCTTTATTATTAAATGGATATTATTCATAGTATAATTTTGGGCACTTTCCTAATTCTATTTTTTTAAAGTGAAATATAATTTGCATTATGCCTCAAAATGCTTTAGCTATATTGAGTTAAAATATAAAATATAAAAGTTTTTGTCAATGCATTTCAGAATTCATAAGTTTTTGTCTTGAAAACGCTTTCCAACAGATTTTGGTCTATATCAGATAACTAAATCGTTCAGTTGCATCAATTAAATAATATATTTTTATTATTACTCCTCTCACTATTATTAATCATATTATTATGAATATTGATTTTACTTTTATTATTATTAGGCTTACTACCTGGGTTTCAGACCCGCCTCCTTTTATGAAATATGCCAGTAAGCGTAGTCAAACTTCGGTATGCCGAAGTTAAACTCATTTCCTTATTACTTGTTTATCTTCCCCTCGGCCAGGCAGAAGTCAAAACCCGAACCCTCGATTCGGCAGCGGGCAGCGGGCATTTAACTTGTCGTTAGGGTGAATTTATAAGCAGCTTCGCCGACGGCTGCCGGCCGGGCGTCAGGCATTCGTCCCAGCTTTGGCTTTGCCGGGTTACCAGGTACCCGGCACCCAGTACCCAGTATCCAGTACCCAGTGCACTCGGCCCAGCCTCGACAGATGGGCCTGGGCACGCTTTATTATCTGCCCCTTTTATTTTTGTTGCTTTGTTTGTTGTCGTTGTTCGGTCCCCTTCTCCGCCTTTACCTCCTGCTCAGACGACGACGACGACGTCGACTGCATTTCATTGAGCGTAATTCCGTTGCTAATGATTTTTGGCACACGTAGCGCTACTTTCGAAATTAATGCGCTATAAAACAGCAACAACAACAACAACGACACTGAGAAATGGGCGCTCTGTGGATAGGAAATTGCCTCGCCAGGCGGCGGTGGGTGAGTTGGCCCTGGGCCCGGGGCCCGCTTTGGTCTAAGGGGGAGGGAGAGTTGAGCGAATTTAATGAAACTTTCAGTTCGAATTGTTTTTCACAGCTTGACGATGTGTGGCCGAGCGGGAGCGGGAGCTGTGGGTGTGAGAGAGAGAGCGAGAGACCAGGAAGTGCGGCACGTTTGCCATGGCCGCTGATAACAGAGTCCAACTCATGTGTTTCTTTTTTTTGGGTGTGCGTGCGAGTGTGTGTGTGTGTGTGTGTTTGCGGTTTCGCTTTTCCTCAGCCTCTCGCCCTGTATAAATTTCCATATTAATTCAAACGGCCTATGGCTGATTATCATCCCCGTCATCGTCCTCCTCGTCGTCGTCGTCGTCGTCGTCGTCGTCGTTTGCGGCTTCGTAGCGCATTTTTGCCCGAGTGTTTCAGAATAATCTAAATCGGCATTATTTATGCATTCAGCTCGCATTCGGCACGCATACGCCGCATGTCGTGGCACTCAAATCTCTCTGCCCCTCCACACCCCTCCCTCCAAAACTTTCAATTCGAATTCGCATTTAAATTTATTCACAAAAAAATAAAGGAAAAAACTACGAAAACCAAACGCAATTGCATATTAATTTTGATATATAGTGCTCTCGAGCGCATATGTAAAATAAAGCGGGTCAATTTGATGCCCAACTTTCTTTGGAATTCGAGTTTCATTTCAGCTTAATTGCAAATATGCAGATACGAGTTCAATATCGATTCTAATGCAGCCTTCGAAATGGGGAGATCTCAATTTGTAAACTTTACTGTTGACTATGCAACCCTTCAAATAACTGTTTTTACAAATCCATAAAATATATTTTCTTGATCTTGTCTTTCTGTTGCTATACTATGCGCCTTGAATGTGAACTATATTTATGTATATGTCTCCATATGTCTGCAAGGGGTATTTAATCTTCGTCACAACTGTTCGTTCTTGTTTTTTAATTCCCTTTGCGCTCTTATTGAAAACACAGCCGTCAGCATATTCGATAGTAAAATACTTGACACCATCGTCAAATCTAAGCCCCATGCAACGCGCAGTGGCATCTCATATGAGGCCCGAGCCCATTCGGTCTCCCACGAGCCCCATTAAACAGACGCCACAGACGTAGACACATTTCTCTAATATGATGTGTGGAAACCCCGAACAGAACAGAAGAGGGCCGAAAAGTCCGTTAATTAGTTACTTTAATATGAAATGATAAAAATAACAACAACAACTACAGCGAGTGTGACCCATGTCATTGTGATTGTTGTTGTTGTTGTTGCTTTGCTGGTTTGTTTTTTGGGCTCGGAACAAACAATTTTATTTTATGCGGCAGACAAGGAGCAAGGGCATAAAAGTTGTCTGTGCCCCATGTCGCATTACAACAACTGCCCCAACTAAAAAACTTATCACAACTCATTTATCAGCGACAATTAATGACTGCCTTATATGCAGGGTATATGCTTGTTGGAGATGGGCGTGTGCTTGCATAATATAACACGATACGAGCACGAAGTATTCTTCAAATGTCACGAACACAAGTTTTCAATAATATATGTGCATGTATATAAAAATATTTTTTTTTTGTAATTTGTGCATGATTTCAATAATTCATCATTTTGTGTTAAGAAGACACGACACACGGCCGTCTCTAGAATATTGTGTATACTATGTATGTTTTGTAGTATGTTTATATAGTCTATTTGTTTTTTTATTGCCTGACAAGAAATCACAATGACATGTCATTAAAAGCCGAGTTGAGTGGAGTTGGGGCGAGCAAGGGTTATGCTAGGGGGCCTTAGCCTAAGGACTGATGCCAAAAATTAAACAACTTGTTAAAAAGTTTAATTTAAATTAATATATATTTAGGATCTGGATGATTTTTTTTTTTAACATATAAGGGTTCTAGAAGCTTTCGTTATTTGTTTTACATTTCCAAAAAGTGTATGTCCACAGCATGATGATCAAGATCGACGTGTGGATGCAGCTGTAGGTATTTCACATAGGCCAAGAATGTTGTCCAGCACATGCTGAAAAACGAGGTGAATACCACCTGATTTCGGGCCGGGACGAAGGCAAAGTTCACCGTCTGCACGCAGGGCCAATAAATAACGCCGACCTTATAGGCTTCCAGAAATTTATCGCTAACCTGCAAAACAAACGAACAAAGAGAGAGGGAAAAGAGTGTGAGAGCAATACAGGCTAACATTAAGATAGTGCGTTTATGGGCGTGTCATGCGCCTCCGCCCAACGCAATTTGAAATGCCAGCGCGGAAAATTGTAATTAAGTGCCACTGAGGCTGAAATCTTGTAAAAAAATATATATATTTACGAGGTTTTTATGGGTGTGTGTGGGTGTCTGTGAGTGTGAAAATGCTGCTGCCTGTACATAGGTGTATGTGTGTGTGTGTGTCTGTGTATGCACTGCGCTCCCAGGGCGTGGCATTTTGTTAATGTTGTTAATTAAAAAGCCTTTTGGCATGGAACATTTTCACTTTTGGCCACATTCGCCGTTGGCCAGTTGTGGAAATGATATTTATGTTGCGTCCGGAACGAGCCCAGTCAAAAGTCAACAGCAAAAATTGTGGGCCAAATGGCAATTGGTGTTGGGCTACTAATTAAGCACAAAGTGGGTTTTTTTTTACTTTAATGTGCAAATTTCAACTTAAAGTACGGCTATGCCAATAACTTAAATGATACTCCGAATGCAATTATTTTTTTATGACTCACACACAAGTGCTGCCATAAACCAGGAGGCCTTAATTATGGAAAGTCAACGCATGTGCCCTTCAATTTAATTGAATTTAAAATAGGGAGCGTAAATGTTACGGGGTTTTTTTTTAATAAAATGAGCACTTTAATAATTACAAACCGAAATATATTCGAGATATGTCTATCTAGAGGAACTTTCAAATATAACTTTATTTATAGAAATATATAGTTATACTACTGATTGGCGTTTTAGGCCATTTCTAGCCAAAGTACAAAGTTAAATTTGTACGCCACATTAAACGTTTCCGGTTGCCGACTGATTAAGCTAAAATGATACAGTTTATCTGTTGAACAAGTAAAGAACTAAATCTTGCATCCCGAAGTGGAGTAGCACTACAATAGACTTGTTTATAGCCGCCTGGCAACATCTTCATCAGCTGCTCACACAAAAAGTTTGCCAATCCGGCCCAGCCAGCCGGGTCGGACTCGGACGATCCGACTCGGAATCGAACTCAAACTCAGAGAGAGCCAGAGCCATAGATCTTGGGTACGCATGCAAGCCAAATGAGACAACGCACGCTTGACATAAATATATGGTAAAACATTTACATTTATCAAGATAAATGGTTTCTAATGATATAGAAGTAAGTTGGGCTTCGACTACGGCCACGGGCTGAGAAGTTGGGGCCGCCAGGCCAACAAATCAATGCCGACAACTCGGCACAGACAGAGACACGGACACGGACACAGACACAGACAACGCGACAGACAGGTGATATTTATGCACGCTTACAGATGCTGGGCGGCAGATACAGAAACAGATATAGATACAAATGCAGATACAGATACAGATACATAGACGGAGGCCCACTTTCTGGGCCAGTCGAGTGTAACTGTCGTGAGAAAATGTATTTCCGAAAAATCCACACACTCGCACAAACGGCGACACAGCATGTTGAGCCTAAGACCCAATTTTAAAATAAATAAAAAATAGCCTTTATCTTCAGAGTGCCAAAAAGCAAATACGTTCGCCAGACATGTGATGTTTTTTATATATGTACATATATGATATAGTTGTTCGATGTTGATAAGATTTGCTTAAATGTTACACATTTCATGACTGAATTATACTACCCACGGCAAGGGTATAATAACTCGAGAGTCGCATTGCAATACGATTAATGATAACGACAGCGATAACGATAACAAATTGACCATCGACCAAGATACACAGTTTTCAGATGCGTCCAAAAGCAATAACAGTTACAATAACAATATCAATAACGATAACAAAACGCAAAGATGAAAGACAGTGGGACAAACGAGGCGAGGGGCCACAGCACCAGATGTTATCAAGACGAATCCGGAGCAGCTTTCGAGTCGCAGGAGACACTCAACGTACCTCCTGTTTGGCCTGCTCGTACGAGTTGCCCTCCATCAGCGTCATGGTGAAGAGAAAGGAGGTGATGGCCATGGGATCGTATGCGGTCTGCTCGGTGATCGCCTTGCAGAGAGATGACTTAATGTCTGTGCGGGGCCACATGACGCCGGCCAGTCTTATCCAAACATATATTGTCGGTCCCATAAAGAAGAAACCAAATAAACCGAATCTGCAAAAAGAAAAAAAAAAAAAAATGGGAACCCAACCCAACCACAGAGCAATCGATGCCACCAATGACAACTTTTCTTTCCTTTGGAGTGTGCACATTTGGTGCTGCCACCTCACACACTTCATCCAGTCGTAGGTGCGGAATGTCCGTTTCTCGATCAGTGTCTGCTCGATGAGGCAGCCACACGGCCACAGTGTGCCATATGATAGCATGCCCCGCAAGATTTTGTATTTGTTTGTCAAATTTACGAAATTACGAAACATTTTCGCGCCTCTTAACTGCGCAACGAAATGAAAAAACAAAAAAGAATGACCTGAAAGAGAAATTGAAATTGTTTGTTGGTCAGCAAATTGCTTGGTCAATGTATTGAATGGATTGCATGACAAATATATGTGTATACAGTGCATACTGCTTATATGCAACACCGGAAATGCATTGAATTCATTGCGTATTTTCTGGTTTCTGGTACAAGCACTTTATTTATGTAATAATTTCATAAGCGGTGGCCCATATATGCGGTATGTACTGTATTTAGTATAACTAACTTCCTAGCACCCAAGTCTTGTCCTTTGCACATCAATCAGTCAATCAATCAATTGAATTCATTGCGTATAGTCGCGTATAAATTTCTGGTTTCTGGCACAAGCACTTTATTTATGTAATAATTTCATATAAGTGGTGGTCCATATAAACGGTATGTACTGTATTTAGTATAACTGACTACCTAGCAACCAAGGCTTGTCCTCTGCGTTGCACATCAATCAGTCAATCAATTGAATTCATTGCGTATAGTCGCGTATAAATTTCTGGTTTCTGGTACAAGCACTTTATTTATGTAATAATTTCATACAAGTGGTGGTCCACATAAGCGGTATGTACTGTATTTAGTATAACTGACTACCTAGCACCCAAGGCTTGCCCTTTGCGTTGCACATCAATCAGTCAATCAATCAATTGAATTCATTGCGTATAGTCGCGTATAAATCTCTGGTTTCTGGTACAAGCACTTTATTTATGTAATAATTTCATATAAGTAGTGGTCCATATAAGCGATATGTACTGTATTTAGTATAACTAACTTCATGGCACCAATGACGTCATGACGTCAATCAATCTATTTGTCGACACACATCTACACATTTTTATGGATCTCTATAATATTTGGCATGCAGCTCTATTATGTAGTTTGACAGATCAGATTATTTTTCGTGTCTGCTGTGCCCTCTTTTATGGCTTTTTTAATTGCTTTCACGAAAATTCGTTTTAGTTATTAGCTTGACGTGTTTTTTTTCCACTTTGCTGGAGTTAAACACAATTTGCCAACTCTCTTTGACATTAGCCACCTGCCGTACTTTGAATACTAACAATTTCCACTACCCGCCTCTGCTTGGTGCTTCAGCACAGTCAGCTCATTTCAAATTTAAATGTAAATATAATGCAAATTAATGTTAAGGAAACATTTTGTTATGGCCTGGCACGGCATGCCTGATAAACAAAGGAGAACGGGAACGCGGCCTGTTTGGACAGTTGCTCAGCAGTTACAGTTCCAGGCGCACACACACACACACACACACACATACAGAGACTGCTTGCGTCACGTCCTAGGCCAGGACAAGGACGGCAACCTGAACGACAGAGCGACAACATGTACATGTTAATTACTTGTGAAAATATGCAACAGACGGCCGCTACACAACAACAACAACAACAAGAAGAAGAACAACAACACCAGGAGGCAGCCTGCAATTTGCCATGAGGTATACTTTTTCACACCAACTAAAATTACGAACGCGGTTGGCCCAGAGAAGCGGGCAGGAGAGCTTCGGGCCCGGCCCATTGTTGTTTGTGCCCTTCAAAGAGAACCTGCCCGGCTGGCGTGTGTGCGGGCATACTAATTACAGCAACAACAACAACAACAACAACAGCCCCGACAGTGGATTTGGCTCTTTAATCGCTTCAACAACTGCTTCTACTACTTCCTATCCACACCCATCCCCAGGCAGAACTTGCAACTACAACGCCAGTTGCAGGCCCATTTTCACTGCCGCTGCCTCCGCCTCTGCGGCTCATTAAGCGGTCGGCAGGGCCGACAACAACAAAACTCAAATCACACATCGTTCTTTTGCTTTCCTTCTTTCAAGTGCCCCGTTCTGGACTGGACTGTGTTTCTTTCTATACCCCGTAAACATAAAAGTAGCTGTACTAACTTTTCCTCCAATTTTCCACCCTTGCATAGAATATTTTTAAGCCCTGTCTTTGTAATCAGCTCTTACGAATTTAGCTGTGTGTTGATCATCAATCAGTCAATCATCAGTGTACTATAAAATGCAAAGGTTTTTCTTTCTCATATCGCTTTGACAATCAGTAGGTATAATTTATAGCTTGGTGCAGGGTACTTTCTCGTCGATCACTGCTGTGTTGGGCACTCTTGTTTATGGTTTATTGCATTGTACTTTTGATTTCGGGGACTGACTGCCGTTTCGTAAGTATCTTTCGCTCAAACCTAATTGCTTTTTATGACAGTCGACTGAATATGATAAATCTTTTCGTGTTTTGTTCTGTTCTGTTGTGTTGTTTTCCATACTGCTGTGTTATTTTCTCTAGCGTTGTTCCGGCTAGAAACATTATTTCGACATTTGTCGGGATACAAACATTCTTTGCAATTAAATTTTGTGTCTTTCGTATTTTGGGCATTCCAGTAGCGTGTGCAGCACGACAACAGCGACGACTTAATGCCATAATACTTGACATCTGTTACCCGCTGGAGCAACGACCGCCCCCTGCCACGCCCCTGCCGCAAACGCTCGTTACGTCCGTCTGCCGTCCGTCCCGCAGACAACCAAATGTGTCAGCTGTACGAGTGCCTCGATGTGTGACATCTATTTGCAACTGGCTGCGGATTTCATTAGAGTCATTCGAGTGGCCCCGACACAAACACCCAGCACATGAAAAGGCTTCGAGTGCCTCTCGAGTGCGCTTCCCCCTCGGTCCCCCCCCCCCGCCACAGCTCAGCGTGCGGCAGTTGAACTTGACACTTGATACCGTTCAATTGCCCCAAGTTGCTGGCACAACCATAAAAGACTTTCAAGCTGTAAAATTGTATATTATTTCCAGGTAAATTTGGATTCAAAATTTCTTTGAACTTCTTGAAGATTCTGTGAGATTGAATTTTTCGAAGGTGCCTAACTATAAATTTGGATGGAGTTGAAAAATCTGCCGTTTTGTTCTTAAAACAGAAAATATATCTTGTCCTTCAATAATAAATAATTAATTATTGTTTTTCCTCCAAGTGTACAAGATGCACATATGAATATCATGAAATCGTGTGAATATTGAATATCAAATATCAATGCATTGAATACCAAATGAACAATTGCAAATATATGCGCTTATATTTTCCAATTTTTATTCATGATTTTTGTTGGCAAATTTTCGAACAATTTGTTTCAGTTCGTCGATTGCCATAAACTATATTCCAATATGAAGACATATAGCGTATACATACATATTTAAATCCAATTGCGCTGTTGGGTACATTTTTTTTCGGTGGAGGGCGAGGGACAGTGGTCATTTTTATGGCAAATAAGTTTTGGAAACTTATTTGGCTGTCTGCTTTTGCATTTTTCATGGCGATAACTTTTACAATGCGCCCCTCAGCAAATGTGCAACAAAATCATTTTCACGCTCGCCTGCAACGAAAACTATAACAACTGCGGCAGCAACAACTGTTGCAGGCGTAGACGAGGCATTGCACATAAATTAAAAGTAAAATGTTTATTTACGCTGTGTCCAGAAGGATGTATCAATGAGGCCAGGGGCAGGGGCTCAGTGTTGCGGGGGAATTGGCAACAGCAACTGAACCGCCTTGCAGTTTCCTGTACAACATTTGCATTTTGACGCCGTTTTACGCATGATGTGGATAAAAGACCTCCTCTTCCACTCACCCTTCCACGTTGCGGCTTATCAGCCAAATGCAATCAAACAGCCAAGGCGGCAACAGCAGCAGAGAGAGAGAGAGAGAGAGAGGGGGGCTGGGGAGGCGGGGAGGGGTGTGCGTCGTTCAAGTCAGAGCCTGCAGCATCTTGCAACATTTTGTTTTAATTTCGCACTTTTGAAAAGTGGCAGCCGCCACTCGAACGGGCTTTTGATGTTGCCCAGACGCTGGCAGCGACGTTAACGTCCCCGTCGCCGTTGCCAGCGCCGTCGACACTGGCAGCTGTTATTTTGGCTTTAGCAGGCAACCATCCAAAGCTCCATGGTCCATACTCGGATACTTAGTGCTCCAGATACCCTGCATACGGGCTATACATATTTAATTGCTCGTCAAGCTTGTTTCTATTTTTTATATTCAATTGAAATGGTTGCATTTTTTTTTGGTGGTATAAAAGAGGTTGCAAAGAGCTTTCAAAGAGGTTTAAAATAGGTTTCTCAATCATATATTTATTTTACATCATGTAAAAATGATTTCTGCTTTTCCATTTCCCTTCTAAGTACTTCTTATTGTTTAGGTAGGTGTCTAAAATTAGGCCAAACTGGGATCATAATAAAAACGCTCTTTGGTTAAGGTGTATTATGCATTGTACTTGAAAAGTGTATTCAAGTGTCGATATTTCGTTTGTTTGCGTTTTCTCTCCTTTCATGTTTTATTATTTTATTGCGCTGCGCCTGGGGGGCGCTCCACTGGCTACCATTGCCCTCCCCCTCCTCTCCGCCCATCGCATGCGCCCTCGTGTCGCTTCGTTGTGGCGCGTATTTCCTGTTGGTCGTCGACGGCACTTGCAACATTTCATTTAATTTAATTCTTTACAGTTTGCTTTGGTTTTTTTATGATTAAATTTACGGCCTATTTTCCTGGTGGGGCAACAGCAACAACAAAACGCGCACACACACACACACAGAAAACAACAACAAAATGTGAAACGTTTATTTTATTAAATATGATTATTGACTTTTCCCGCACATTTGCTTTCAACTTTTTTCAATTGATTTTCAATTTGATTTTGGCGTCGCGTCGCCCAACTTCACAACACATCTTCGATGTTGTTATTGTTGTTGTTGTTGTCGCAAGTGCCACATCAAAGGCCAAAAAGACGACGCTAATTGCAGCCCGAGAGTATCTGTGCCTACTACACTCGAAGAAAAAATGAAGCGTCTTTTACTCACATCAAGTGCTAACGTTGTCTACATATTTTTAAGGTCAAAACTTCCTATATTTAGAACGCTTATATTCTGCGAGTGTACAGCAGAATCTGTTGGTGTATCTGCATTTGTATCTGGATCTATACCAGTGTTTGTGCGAGTGTATCTTATGTTGTATCTCAAGGTGTGAATTGTGATTGCACTCGGAATTCTTTGTACCTTTGCCATGCACAATATTTTATTTGATTTCAAGTTGCTTTTTCGGCTCTTGTTTATTGAACTTTGGATCGCCCGATAGCAGCAAAAGTGGGGAGGGGGATCGCGTGCTAGTTTTAAACATATTGAAACATGTGTATTTATCGACTGATGGATGCGGGCTGTTTGTTCTTTGCGCCCTGCGCTGTGCACCATGATTTGATTTATTTGTACACAACTTTATGATATTTACATGTCTGAGGCCCCGAGGAATCGTCGCTAGAACGGGGAGCTGGTATTGAACATCACGCGGCTTTGGTGGCATGCAATCCGCCTTTTAACTGTAAATATTGGGTTCACTGAGCGCGTTACGCCTCCCGATTTCATGTGTGTGTGTGTGTGTGTGTGTGTGTGTCAAAAGTCAACATAAGGGTTTGAGCATGGGAATTTGTACCAGCGGGAAGCCGAGCACCCCAAGGGCTACATTTCCGGCTTCACTTTAAAGCCATAAACTGTACAATAATTAAGTGTAATAAATCTAATATCTAGCTGGAAATTACTTTTAGAAAATCTACAGTAAATATAACCCGGCTTTATTCTTTGTCATTCAATTTAAATCAAATTTTCTGTGGTTTCCCAAATCAGCTTTAAAGTTGAATTAAAACCCAGTCGGAAAACAATTTAACTATCGCTCACGCGAGCTTGTACCCAATTGATCGATAAGTGAAGTACGTCAATCAGTCAATCAAGCAGGACACAGAACTTTATACATACAGAAATAAATTGCAAATGTTTTACGTGTGCTTAAGTTTCTTTTCGCCGCTCGAAAAACTAATTTATTGGTCCCCTTGGTAGTCGTAACGTCGTTTACAGGACTTGCGTAAATTATTTCAATCGAGCGCCGCCCTCTTCTCATTGCACTCAATCAAGTGCAATTATTGAAGAGAGACGGACCAAACTTGTGGTCAGAAGACGCGGGGTACTGTGCTTATCTAATGCTGTTCATCTGCAGTCTGTTCTTTTGTGGCTTCCCTCGGCCCGCCTGCTGCTTAATGGCCGTAGTTTGACCGGGGCTGCCTGCCATGCACGATTATCATTATCAATGCACAGCCCGTCATAATTAATAAGGTTCACCCTCGCCCCAAGCTGGGAACACGCAAGACTGCAATCAGTTGCCATTGTGCCGGGGCGACCTTATCAACGGGCCCGACCAGCTTGGCAAACAGCTGCTGTTCCTGTTTTCTGACCCATTTGCCCCGCTCGCACTCTCTCCCCCTCTCTCTCTCTCTCTCTCTTCCAGTCGATGAGTGTTTGCTTAGGCGCTCCTGGCCAATTACGGTCTTCCTGTTGTGCGAAATTTCGTTAACAGTTTTTCTTTTTCGTTTTTTTCGTTTTAACCCTCGCCCCGATGGCATATGTGATAATATTTTGTGTGTCTTTAGTGCCGCTAACCACCTACTCTTGAAATTTGTGTGTGTTTTCCGAGTGCCGACCCTTTGCCCAGAAATGAAAACATCACACACGCTCAATTTGAAGTGTCGAAACGCCCGACAGCTGTGATAACAGAAGGGAAATGGAAATGGTCCGCCCTTTGCATCTCCCGCCGGGCACAACGGTTGCCAAAGTTTTAAAATAACATCAGCTAGAAAGAGCGAAGCATTGAAAGGGGCAGAGGAGACTCCTAACAGTTGGTCCAAAAATTTATGAAATCATTTTCGCATTAAAAAACAAGAAAGAGCCAGTTCAGTTCTGGCTGCCGAAGATCTAATACCCTAGAAGTTAGGATGTCTTGAAGCAAATAAATACAAATTGCCGAAAAGAATTCTGCTTTCGACCGTAATCAATATGCCTTAGGGGTTATAGGTTACAAAATTCGTAGCATTATCATAATACCCCTGGCAAGGGTATGCAATGAAAAAGAAACCCAACAAAGTAGTTGGCAACACATGTTGCCAACTAAAATATTGCGCTTGCTTTTCGCTTCTTTTATTATAATTGTGGAACGGCTTCTGTTATTCTTCGACTGAATTTGAAATGACGTGCCCGGGAAGAGGACAACGGAAACACCGAGACGAGTGTGCCCAAAACAAGAGAATCCAATTTCGTTAGAATTTGATTGTCAACCAGAATAACGAGGCGACACACACACAAAAAGAGACAGCCAGCACAGAGCGGGATAGGGTATGGAAGTCGGGGCGACAGATTGTCAGGGACAGCAGGCCGACAAAAGCGAAAACATTGAAATTAGAAACAAAGAAATAAACGAGAGCTGGTGGCATAAATACAACTTGCATTGTAGTATTCAGTATTCGGCATTCAGCATCCAGAATTCTCAGTACGCACAAGTGTCAAAAACAGCACATGACAGTTTTTGGCGGCTCTCGCAACCAAACAAACATACAAGTGCTACATAGAGAACTATGCGAACAGATGTATGTATGTATGTATGTGTGTAAGTGCAGACAATTTAGTTTAGTTAGTTTGGGCATTGAGCGGAGACAGGCCCAAACGACAGTTAAGCCAAATTGACGTTTTGTGTGAGGCCCCAGAGTGGGTTTGCGAGCACTCGAGTTTCGTCTGGCATTGACATTCGAATTGGCACGCATTCCGTATTTGATGAGGATACGTTAAGTGGGGCGCTCAACTAACAGGATAATGTATAGAATACAAACGTATTTAAATTGAGTTTAAAGCTTAAGAGTTAATTTTTTAGGTGGTTTTACACTTGAAACCATCTTCGAAACTCAGTTCAAACCAGCTCTAAAGTCATCTTTTGAGCTTTTGATAACTGTTCTTATAGCTTAAATATGTATATTAATACCAAGGCGAATCCAGAACATCCATTGTTTTTACATTTTTAAACCGAACCCTGAACCGACCTAGCTTGAAAAAAGACTGCCAAACCTGAACCCAAACCAAACCACACTTATTAAATTGCAAATTGCAATGCTACGTTCATCTCTTAGAATTTCACGCTTATAAAAAAGTACTAGACAAGAGCGTTTTCATAAATTTTGAGTTTGGTTTGTGAACAAATTATTAAATATAAGTAAAGACACCGAACCCAGGTTCGAACCAAAGTTCGTTCATAAACGTGAAAACCAGATGTGACATGGGTTCGAACCGTGAACCGGACCAACAACATTTTTCTGTTGGGTTTGTAGCCCTTAATTAGTATTTATGTATGGATAAGTGTAAACCCACTTTAAACCAACCTTGCAACTTAATCCACATATAAAACCAACTTTTGTTCTTTTGGTAAATGTACACTCTGTTAATTGGGTTTCCGTCAAGTATTTTTGGTCCGTGACATGCCACATTTATTTGCATTGCAGCACCATCAATTATCAATCCATAGTATTTGATGTAGTTTCACGTTGGCCCAAAAGTGGATGGTTCCAATCGCTTCATCAGTTACAGGTCTCAACTGTGTGAGTCTCTCGGGCTTGACATGTGTGTGAGTGTGTGTGGTAGTGTGTTGCGCCCACGTTAGTTGGAAGCCCCGTGGGGTTACATTGAACCCAGCTGAAAAATAAAAAGCTGTGCCCAAATTTAGACCCCGGTTCACTGCACTGCAGTGCGAGTTGTTGATTTTTTGTCTAGAGTGAAAAAAAAAACGAAATAAATAAAATGCCAGCACAACTGTCAATTATGGACGTAGTGCTGGGCCATCGCACACATAAATACAATAAACAAAAATATACAAGCGCCGAGTAGACACATGCATGTATCTGTAGATATACTCTATATACGATATTCGAGTAAACAGCAGCAATTGAATTTGTTGGTGTCTGCTGCCTGCTTCGCGGCTTGGATTGATGGCAGCGATGGCGGCGTAGGACGCGGATTCGAACTCGGACTGGGCTCGAGCCCGTTGCCGCAACTGCCGCCCATTGACACATGCCACATACGAAATGCAACGTCAAAGTCATTTGTCACGCGCCGGCTACGACGAACGGTATCAATGAGCGAACAATGAACCAGGCGACGGGCAAATAAACCCCTCCTCCTCCTCCTCCTCCTCCTCCTCCCGCGCTCGCACTCTCCCACATGCAAGCCAAACTCGAGACCGAATCGAACCGCAGTGCACAGAAATAAATGTTGAGCACACACTAAATCAACAATTATGTAGAAGATAAGCAAACGTTGAACGTTCGAAACCACTCAGAAAAAAAAAGAACGAACCATTCGAAACGTTTGGCTGGCTGTATTCGTGAAAATGTCAGCGAGTGCCTCAAACGAACTTCCGCAATTATTTACAATACTCGCATATCCCATTAAATTCAACAGCGCACAGCCAGCCAACAATTTCTATGCCTCGACCCCTTTCACGTTATCAGTTTACCCCCCACTCCCGGCCCTGGTTGCTGGGTTCCTGACCGAACTGAAATTAGTTGGCAGTAGCTGGCGCAAACAACAAGGCCAAAGGGTGCACGCCGCTTAAAGGCCGAATTGCCGATACCCCGGATGGAACCCCTGACAAAACCCCGTCGCAACAACGTCGAACCCTGCCAGCTAGTAATTTCATGCACTTAAACTCGCATTATTATTATTTTTTATTTCAGTTTTTTTTCTTTTTACTGTGTTCTGTTAATTTCGTTGTTTGTCTGATTTAGTTTTTTGTTTTTTTTTTGTTTTTCTGGTACGTCATCGTTTGCTTGTTTCATTTGGAAACCTTAGGCTCTCTTCATTTATTTTTCAATTTTGTTTATTACTTTTTTCTTTATACAATTTGAGGTGTAGTCATTATCATTTGGCCGTTCTTCTGCGTGCCGTGTCTGTAATTACACTTATGGCTTGTGGAGAGCTGCTTTGGGCTCTTGGCTCGTTGGGACGACTCCGTCTCTGTCCCCCGGGGACTGCGTGCCGTGTGTTAAATTATATGGCCAGTCATTGCATTAGTGAGTGCAGTTACATGAGCTTGTTCTTTTTTGTGGGATATTTATCGGAGGGTCGGTTATTACAAACTGTTTATCAATCAAGAGCTTTAGTTTCGCGGGGCTGCTTAAGAAGGAGGGTAATTTGAGATTTACTCATTAACAAAACAGGTACAGTGGTCGCTCTACATTTATAGCAACTTCAGAAGGCAGTGTCGATTATTATAGCGTTCTAATTACTGGAATCATTATTTATTTATCTATTTATAGTATATTAACAAAGCGAAATGCTTGTTGTTCCTAGTAGCATTGCGTATTTAATGATAGTTATAGTTAAAGTATAGATAGTTAAGGAACTTTTTAAACTTGCTTAAATATTATATCATTAATTCATTCATTTAAAAACCCAGATACATTGTAGATGCTCTTAGAATAGATTCAAATGTGATTCATTTAGTACTCGTGCACAAAGTATGTCCCGTGGCATTCTGATATTCTCTGCTGTTGTCCTAAGTTTTTGAGATTGTGGCAGCTTAACCTCATTTCAAAAGCATTTCAGGCAACGCAAGAATTACATGAAAAGTGGCAAGTGGCAAGTGGCAAGCCAGACGCAAAATCAAAGAAAAGAAAATTAACATGAAGTGAATTTCGAAAGGCGGCCTCTCAGTGCAGTTAAGTACATAGAAACTAAGAGACGGACAGACAGTGGGACGGTTAGACGGACGGATGGCGGCAAAGGCAAACGTAAAATTTGGCAAGCATTCGCAATAGCAGAGCACGTGCTTATAGCGCAAAAAATGTGGAAACTTTTATTTCCTAAGAGACCCACTGAGACAGCCAGTCGACATCGACGTGACGGACAGGGACAGCGAGCGTGAGAGGGAGAGGGAGGAACAGAGCGAGAGGGGTACAAACGGACGTCAACGTAATCATGAGGCAATTTCTGCTTACTCGCAACTGGCAACTGCAATTTGTAGTCAACGTTCTCTTAGACAGCCTCAGCCCGGCAGGGACTTAAGAAATGGGACAGCTGATTGCGACTGCTGTTTTTTGACCCACTCACACACACTTACACACACTGACTCACAGAGTGTGTGTTCTTGTCGCAGCTACTTAAGCAGAATTAATCTTTTTTGGCAAATAAATCATGTGGCATGCTGGTTCCGTTCCGTTTGCTTTGTTGAATGCGCAATTTAAATAAAAAAGGGCAGCTCAGAAATGGTCGGTCAAGAGTAACACGACTGGGAGATACCCACAGAAAATTTATAAATAATATTCGATAACAATTTTAAGAGACATAATCAAATAGAGGTCAAAATATGACGAAAATGTTATCAATCATTAAAATCACTTCAGCTTTACCAAAGGAATGGAATATGGAAGTTAGCGAAGAACATTGAGGATAGAAACGAGAATTTTACAATTCAATATGGAAATATCAAGTGTGTATCTTCACAAAAACAAGGAAAATTTCAAGGCGAATCAAAGTCTGTCTGTTAAATGTATTTACCCCATTTTTCCTATCCTTATAATCTCTTCTACAGGGTAAAATTAGTGTATATTAACTTTTTATTTGTTGCATACTAACTTAAAATTTCGCAAAATTTATACATACTATACCCATATACCAATCCCATTCCACATTAAGTCAGAGTTACGTTCATTAAATTTATTACTTGGCACTTGTACCTATATGTATGTATGTACACATAAATATATGTATATACATATATATTTGTTTGTATGTATTCATAAAAGTATATTTCTTGGCGACTTTCGCATTGTTTTATATATCAAATAAATAATGCTTTGGAGCTGTGGAGCGGGTCGATTAATATAAATCAACGCCCGTCTGTGTCATCCCACTCATTGTGTGGGATGTGGGTGGGGGTAGGGAGGGGGGTGGCGCGAACAGGGTGTGTGGTGTGAGTTGTGAATTGTGGGGCTCGGTGGCTCAACTTTTCCATTGTGGCTTTAATGAAAGTAATTTATTAAGTAATTTCTAAGCTTTTAGTCGTGACGCTTGTTGTTGAGCGTTTAATTAATTGGTTTTCTTATTAAACGCCAGCCAAATGAATTATGCATGCGAAGGCAGCGCTCGCTGATATTGGTATCGGAATCGGGATTGGTTTGGTATTGGGATTGTGTAACCTTTGCCAGGTCGGTCGTAAAACCCAACTTAGTAAATTCCTAGCCATAAAAAAGAAAAAAACCCCGTTACTAGAAAAAATACACTTAAATGGCAATTGAGGTGGAGATTTTAATTTTTTTGAAATAAAATTATTACCAGATTAATAAACATTTTACATTATTCATTTCAGATTATCGTAATTACATATATTGACTGATAAGGTATTCCGAATGTGGAACTCTAATAGTTTTTCAATTGCTTACAATGCAAATACATATATTATATACGTATATGTTGAGTGCATTTGATGGCCATATTGTCGTCTTGTTGCTGTCTTGGCCATGTTTCAATGCATTCGCATTTGCTACTTTGGCACTGGGAAACGTGCTCTTTTAGCCAGCCCGAAGATACTTTCAAAGTATTTGGACAACGGTTGTCGTTGTCGTCGAATGTTGTTGTCGGGCTTGTGAATGTTGTCGCCGTAGTTGTTACGCGAGAGTCTTGTCTTGTAAATGACTAAGCGGCGCTCCAAAGAGACCCAGTTACGGCTGTGCGTGTGTGCGAGTGTGCGAGTGTCTGTCTGTGTGTTACATTTCTACGAGCACCTGGCGCACTGAAAGAAAATCCCCGTTCTACATTTTACAGTGTGAATCCAAAAGTAAATTTGCGTTGTTTCGATTTTCCATGATCCCAGTTTTCGGATCGAATCTTGGTTCGCTGCATGACATATAATTAATTTTAATTTAATTATACTAAAAAATATGTCAGAAACTGAAAAGTGTAATACTATTGTTAAATATTTAAAAATAAACATAATTTTGTACTAAACTTTCAAATAAGATTTTTATGCTCAGGTTACGATAGTTTGACCTTTCTGGCTTTTGTCAAGGTTTGCATTTGAACTGAGTACCACATTCTTGACTGTTTCTCTGAGTGTATCTTGTTGCCACTTCTGCTGAAGCTGCTGCTTCGAACGGATATGCACAAGATGCGAAACGTGCTTTCCCAATAACGTCAGACAGACAATGACAAAATAAAGCCAAGAAACGATGCGAACCAACTTGGTTGCTTTTATTGTGGTTGTTGCTTTTGTCGTTGTTGTGCCCTGTGCTAAAAACTGTAGCCAAAAAATAAATAAAAATATTTAAAGAAAACTGTCAAGATTTGCATTTAACTTTGTTGCTGTTGGCAGCGGCGTCGGCGTCGTGAGCTAAGAAATGCACATGCGATAAAATTTCTGTTGTCGTCTGGTATCTGGTAGCTAGTATCTGGGTATCTGGTATCTCACAGATACAAAACGAACTACTCTTGCACATGTGTGTATGTGTGTGTGCGTGTGTATGTAGAATGCATGTCTGCGCTTAGCTGGCATTTGCATAATTTGCATATCGAGCGAATATTAGGTAAAAACAAGAGTGCTTTCTTTCATAGGTGCCAGACTAGGATATACCCTTGATATTAATAATGATATTTTATATTGAACAGGGTGTTCCACCCATGTCCATATGGGATTACTTAAGGTAATAATTGGCTATGAATTTTGACCACAAAATACGTTTCCACACTTGAATGCAGAGTTAATAGAAATATTATAGATTTTTCACATCAAACAGCATTCTTACCCATTACAGGGTGCACAAAAGAAAAGAAGAACTGCCTGTCTAAACAAAAAGCTATCTAAACCAAAGTGTTGAAATGTGCAATAAAGCAAATAATAATAAAAACAATTTTTTTAAATTACCAGTAGTTTTAACTTTAATTGCATATAAATAATTATGCGCCTGGAAATTTTCATTGACTCGCCGCAAAAACAATCAAATGCCAAATATCTATATGTTTATTGGCAAATATTCGGTGAACTTTTCATGATGCGATTTGCGTTTTACATTTTGATTGAGTTTGGTTGAGGGTTTTGCTTTTGGCTCTTTGGTTTCGGTGCTGGTTTTTACCATTTAGCCTTGTATTTATTTGCATTTCGCATTTGTTGAGTATTAATTTAATTAGTTGGCGTTTTGTGGTTTCAGCTGCCCAGATCCGTACGACTCCCGCATCGGAACAATGAGATTAAATAGAAATGTGGGTTTTCGAACATTTGCAGATAGCACAAATTGTTAAATACAAATGCGGGCTTTTTTTCTTGTTGCGTATTATATTTGCTTTTTGTCGGCTTTGTGGAATTTTGCCATATGCCAAATAAATTAAAATTGTATTTATTGTCCAGTTATTGTGTGTGTACATTGTGCATTCGAGTGTGTGCATGTATGTGTATATGATAAATACATTTGCATTTATTGCGAGTTGAAAAATAAACAAAGTTAAATAAAATGTAAATTTAAATTGTTTTATTTATGCAAGCAACTAAATTCATGACAAGTTTATCGAACTCGGAATTGAAACAATTTTAACAGCAGATTAAACTTAATAATCGCATTGAGCAAAAAAGTTTTAAAAAAAATTAATTTAATTATAAATCTGAATAAGCAAACATTAAATTTCGTTTTGAAAGCAACTTTTTGCTACAAATTGACATATACTGCTGGAAATCCTATTTAACTCGAAATTTCTAGTTATTTCCTCATTTGCTGCTGTATGGACGGATAAGCTATTTCCTAATGCCCCCGATCGAGCAGGCATACACAATTGCCTACAAAAACAGATGTATGCCATTAGCAACTGTGCTTAATGCTCCTCACACGAACACACACACATACTCGCAACACATTTTTCTATGGCAATAAATCGCATATGAAATCCATCTTTATATTCGGTTTACAATTCAATTTAAATGTAATTTCCCCTTTGCGAAATTGCCAAATTTCAACAGAATACACGACGAGGGTGAGGCATCATTCAGTCACATAGATAGTCAAATGTCGCAGACACGCCCTTACCTCCTCCTCCTCCTCCACCTCCCCCTCTCCCTGCTGTAAATGATAGTGTACATCATAATTTTTCATTTGGCACTGTAGAAAATCGTTTTACACTTTCGGCATAAATTGACGAAATAAATCATGTTGGCAACACGTGATTGGGCATTGGCGCAGCTGCTTCCTGCCCCTCCACACCTGGCCGCGAACGGCCGGAAAACGAGCACGAGAAATTGCAGAAATAATTGTATGTTAGGCAAACATATACTCTACCAGTTGTGAAAAAAACTGAATTAGGTAATAATAATAAGTAATTAAACTTGAGCTGCTTTTCTTAAAAAAATTTACTAAATATTTTATTTATTTTTATTAAGATTAGATGATTTTCAGGTAGAGTATTAACGTTTCATTTATGTCCATGTAATATTTTTTCAATTATTTATGTGCTGTGCATTGTATTTTCATTTCGTTTTTATTATTGCGGACGCACAATGCGGCGTATGCGCAATGTTTGTGCATTTTTGCGACTTGTGCTTAAAATATTTTTGCTGTTGCGTAAAGAAAACAATTCTGTTTAATATTTATAATTTCATTATGTCTGTCTACTTTGGCATTTTTCTGCTGCACAACGGACCCAGGGGGAACGATGTGGAAGGGGTTTGCCATGTCGGCTTTTTGCCATTTAAGTGCATTGTCAATTATAATTTCACAAAAGGCCACGACCGGGTGCACCGTCCACTGCTGACTGATTGAATTGTGGCCTCCGACATTGGCTGAATGTCTATCGTTTCATTTTTATTTATCTACCGAGAGATATAATGATATGAGGTACAGATGTGATATACGTTTTCATTAGCAATTACAAAATTGCATTTTAATTGTAATTCATTTTTGATGTACGCGTGATGTATTGATTTACCTATTGAACTGTGACGCTTTGTTTCCCATTGTCGCGTGTTCAAAGCGAAGGGGTATTAAATGAGCATTAGCTACCTTCTACACACCCCTCGATACCCTAACCATAGGCTACCCTTCTTCTATGGCTTGGCCGTGGGGCAGTCACTTATCGACCACATTAGCCTAATGATTTCGTCAAGTTCCAACACCATTGTTGCTGTTGTTGTTGGCGCTGCCATTGTCAGCACTTAAATGCAGGCTTCATTTGGTTAATTGCAAGGCAAACGTTGTCATGATTAATGTTAATGCTAATGTGACTGCCCTTTGGGGCTACACAAACTTCTGCAAGTCGGTTGGTTCCCCAAAATTAAAACCTGTTTCTATTTGATTTGATACCATTTCGCTTTTTTGCTATTTAGCTATATTTCTCTTCCTCTTTCTCTCTCTCTCTCTGGTTTCGGAATAGGTAATTTGATTCTCCATTCGCAAAGCCAATTTCATTAATTGGAAATGTGCATTGAGCTGTTGAAAATTGATAGGGTGATTCAGGTAATCAATTTCACATCATTCAATTAATTTAGTGTAATTAAAGCGTAGGCCAGTTGGAGCTATAAATTCTACTCCCTGTCTCAAATTATTATTCTATGGAAATCGTATAGTTAGCGAATATTGCCATTTACTTACATTCCGTATAAATCAGACCTGATTTTATAATTAAACCGTTAAGTTATGGAAATTAAGTGGGAAAGACCTCTCAATAAAATGCATATTAAAGAACATTATCTTTTCAGCTTTAGAAATTTCGACCTTGCCTTGTCTTATAATATTTTCAGAAAGTTACATATATATATTTTCCATATACTATTGCACTAACTATTCCTTTCAAAGGATGTTGCAGGTGGCATTAAAATATGATTTTCACTCCCCCGCTGCAGCTGAGGAAGCGGAAGCCATTTGCCACTGAAGATGGCCGTTGCCGTCCATTTGGGCCGTAAGTGGAGCAAGGCTTCTCTCGTTTCGCAATCTTGGCACGCTACCCTCTGCCCCCCCCCTCGAAGCTCAGCGCTCAGTTGGCAATCGGCAATTGCCCATTTGCATGACCCACTTGCGCTGGGAATTATAAAGCAAGAGGCGTGCTTATATATGTATAAACCCGAACAGTTTTTGTTAGCGCAGCAGCGCGCGGAGCTGCGTCTCACAAGTCATTACGTATACGCCGCCTTGGCTGTCGCACATGCCACAGAGCTGACGCTGACGCTAACGTTGACGTTGTCGTTGCGATTGTCGCCTCTATTTTTAGAGGCCTTTTAATGAGCAAACTACTTCCGACAAACGCACAGTTGAACTTTAAAAAACAAAAACACACACACACACACACACACTCACATTAGAGTTATAAATAATCGACTGGCAATTAGCAATTAGCATTGCAATTCACAAACGAAGGCCCATTAAACAAAATCGAGAAATGGTATTTGACTAGCAATTAACAATTTGACACTTGACTTTCGCACATTTGATTTATTATATAATCCTTGAGTATATTTAAATTCTAAGGGTGCAATTTATATGATTCACATTTACCCTATTTAACTGCTTAGAACTTGGTGAAAATGATGCACGACGCGTTTGGGCCAAACTAAAACGAAAAACTAATTGCAACGTTTGCAAATTTCGCATCCCAATGTCAATGACAGTGCACAAGGCGGAAAGAACGCAAAGAACTGAGAGAACCCCCTACACGATCATTATGATCATCATCAAACATTACCTGACGAAGAGCCAAACTGTGTATTGTATCTATGTGGCATTGCAAAATGTATCTTTGTATCTTTGCGGCTGGCCATCAATAATATGCATTGTGTGCTGTAATTCTGCGCCGTGCTCTTTTTATATTCGTTAACGAAGTGAAAAGAGTATATTGGGTTTGTGCAATGTACAAATTTGTCACAAAATATTTATAAAACATTTATGATATAGACATTTAATATAATAAATATATCATTTGTGACAACAGAGTTAAGTAGAAATAAGTTATGTAAACGAAGCGAAAATGTCAAAGGGTATTCAATATTCGGTACCCCTCAGGTAGCTGTTCTTTCTCGTTTTTTTTAAATTCCTTTATTTGTTTATTTATTTGCTGCCTTTTTGTGCAATTTTCTTGCTGTGTTGCCTGCTTCTGCCTCTGCGTCTTTTTTTATTTTTTCATTCATTGCATTTGGCAAGCAACTGCCAATAAGTTGGCCATAGGCTATTGGCCATAGCTTATGGCCTGGGCATCTTCGCTTCTACATAGCATTTAATTGCACGTTTTGGTCAGTAACAACCACAACAACAGCCACACAACTACAACAATGACAATGGTAAACATAAAATAACTAACTGAAGGCAAGTTTTTTGCGGTTTACGTTTGGCAGTTTGTTCAGTTACCTCTTCTTCGGCTTTTGGCTAAGTCTTGCGCTGCCTATCTATAGAGAATGTCTATATTATACAAAACCTGAAGCCTGCTTTAGGATGGACTAACCGACGCCGACTTTAATGAGTTTGTGTTGTGGCTTTGCCAAAAACAGAGATACATATTATATACATTTATTATATTACATATATATACATGCTATGATGTAAGGAATATGTCCAATAAAAGTCATATTTAAGTCCTTTGAGAAAAATGGTTTAGTAAAGGTTTACGAAAAATTTCAACCACTCAATATTATATTGTTTGAACTCAAGGAAATAATGTGTGACTTTATACTAAAAACCCGGTTGCAATAATGTGGAAAATCAGGTTCATGAACTGAAACCAAATGACTCGAACCATTAACCCAAGCACCATTACTATTAATATTTCTTTCAGCGCTTGCAGCCATGATTAATAATTGTATTTGTGCATTTGGCGTTGTTTATTTGTTGCATTTGTTTGTTTCTCTGTTTCACTCTTCTTCCTCTTGCTTTTGTTGTACTATTTACTTGCCTGACCTTTAGTCTTAATTTTGTTTGCCCTTTTACTGCGACCTGTGTTGTTTGTTGTTGTTGCTTGTTGTTTGATGTTGCTGCTTATTTGCGGCATTTTCTCGGTTTCTCCCGTAACGCTCACGCTTTCAATTGGGCCCGGAGCTGCTTAGCCTGCAACACGAGCAACGAATTTCGAGCATGCTAATTAGCTGCTTCGCAAAGCTTTTGCGTTTATTTCCCATGCGTCCATTATAATAATTTTTCCCTTATTTTTTTTTTTTGGTTTTTTTGTGTATGTTTTCGCCAGGTTTAATTAATGATTTGCTAAGCTGACTCGTTCGCTTGTCTCGCCCAGGCATTGCCTACTCCGGGGGTTAATTGTGTGTCAGGGGCATTAGGAATTTGGCGAGCATTCGCCCCGCCCATACACTGCCACACCACAGCCCCCTCCCCCCGACCTCCCCTTTGCACGCCCTGTCAATGGCCATGTACTATTGTGGTCATGCTGCTGCTGCCTGTTGTTGATGTGGCCCGCATATGTTGCCAACACGTGGCGGCAGCAACAGCAGCAGCAACAACAACAACTACAATGCGGCGCTTTGTTGGCTGCCCGTTGCGCGTCCGTTTTGCAACAGAGCTTTGTAGGGGGGCGGACTGTGCGGGTTTAAGTGGGCAGGCCCCAATGAGCTCCCATGTTGCACATTCGACGTTTGCTTGTTGCTGTTTTTTGCACTCGGTTCCGCTGCATCGAGTCGCAACACACACTCACACACACACACAACTTGTATTGCCTTGCACGCATTTGTAATATTTATTGCATCCACATTATTTGATATAATTTGTATACACTTGTAGGGAATATGTTGGCTCTGTCGTGCAGTTTGGCTCAACGCCCAGTTTTGTCTGCCATAATGTATTTAAAAACTTTCATTAGCTAGTGTAACTTTTTTAGTTTAATTTATTAAGTTTCTTTTTAAGCTTTTCACTGTTTTGGTTTCACTTACATTCAAGAGTATTTGCGCTTCGTTCAATTACATTTCGCCTCCCCCTTCAAACAGTTTGTTTCTCTTTATTTTTTATTCTCTATGCAACGTTCCCAACTTCCATGTGCATTTGCATGTGACCGATTGAGGTTTATGAATATAAATTGTTTGTTAATTAAATGCAACATCAGCAGCAGCAACAACTACAGCAGGAACAGCAACAACAATATTGCTGAATGATTGTCTGCGCTTTAATACCGGAAATTGATTAAAAGCTCATTTCATTTGCCAGCCATTCGCTTATGTTGCTGTAGCTATTGCTGTTGTTGTTGTTGTTGCTGCTGCTGCTGTTGCTTTGGCCCCTACACGCTGTCATAATTTGCCATTTGAAATGATTATGGGCCTAACACACACACACATGCTGTGTAATTGGAATTTCAGTTGCATCGTTGATGTTGTAAAGGAAATGTCTAAAACATGGATATGCATTGTTATAGCTAGCACAGTAGAAGCTCGCTATAAGAACTGTCGATGTTATGTTTAAAATTTTTAAATAGGTGATATAATATGATGAATATGGATTGAATGTTTTAATTATACAATACACTTTCAGTAGTTGAAATTGTTCAATACTTTGAACTACACTCAAACCATTTTCTAATTTTCGAGCGACCACTGTACCTTTCACATTATTCTTGTTGCTGTTGTTTGGCTTGTTAAAATTAAATCTGGGAATAGTGTGGCAACTAACAAGACGATTGTCTTTAAGGGAATTACATTGCCAGAGTATAGGCCGTTTGGAATGCTGGCTTAGTTAAAAGGCCTGTCAACCTGTGCGTTAGGGCTACATTTCAATTGGATTAACTTGAACATGCCCAGAGAGATACACACATATGAATAATTCATGGATAAAATCCCAAATAAAATGCCTAACATGTATGTGGCTTATCCTTTTTTGCTCGCATTTATTTCCATTTGCCCCGCATATGGCCATGTCATAACTAACTTGAACTTCAACTGGCTGTCAAGCTGCACAACATTAGTTGTAGTCCCCCCTTTCTGTCTCCTCACGATTTGCGTCTGTTACAATTTTCCTCATCTTTCTCTTTGCCGCTGTTGCCATAATTTTACTGCCAATTTCAGACAGCGAGAAAGTTGGCCAACTCTGGCAGCTACTCCACCTTCGCCACCGACTTGGGGTCCCCTCTGTAACCATGTCTGGGTCTGGCTTTGGCTCTCCTGCACTTGCACGTATTTACGTTGCGATTTTTATTTCCTGTAATTTTTACGATATTACTTATTTTTATGCACCGCACGACGCATGGTGGCACCACTCGAGTGGGTTGGCCTGGGTGGTGCGTGGGTCAAGGCAGGGTATGTGGTGCGGGGCGCGGCGGTGGGTGGGGTGCTTCGTTTGGCTTTCATTTTGCATTTTTATGCCATTTTTATGGTCCGTTGTTTGTTGTTGAAGTGCCACATTATTGGTTTTTCAAAAATTCGAGTTACGTCATAAAAGAAATTAAAATAAAAGCTGCATCAATGGCATGGGGGAGTTGCCCAGAACAACAGCTCGACTTCAAGCCGGCCATAAAAGCGGGCCAAAAGCAAGCTTAACAAGGCAAAAGCAATTGCCGTAAGGCGACACATTTTGGGAAATTAGAAAATAGAAACACATCAAATATACATTCAGTTGGAATTTAGCGCATGTGTTGGGTATTTGTTTTTTATATTTTGTATTTGTTTTGTTGCTATTACGTATTGTTTTTACAGTTGGTTGGCTTATTTATTCTATGGCATTTGTTATTATTTAATTTCAATATTTATGCAGCTTGTCTGGCGTGACTATGGCGCATGATAATTACCCGCACACACACACACACACGCACACACAGATCCCCAGGCGAGCGGCCAAACATATTTTTCCATTTTATAGCTAAAGTCGACTTAATATTTTGTTATGCTCAAGGCGCTTGTAATGTCCATGCATATCTTTAGAGTAACTGATATGTGCTGTATGTTATATGGTCTATGGTTTCTGTTTTATGGTGGCATGGAACGCGCGGTACGTGTCGCTTTGGATCGAACCCGTTACTGTGTGTTGTTGTATTTGTTAAGCTAAACATAAAAATAGTCCATTGTGGCAACAACTATTTACTCAAATCTGGTGCAGACGCTGACAATATTTATTGTTTATTAGTCCGAAATTCCCAAATACAAAATTGTAATTCAATACATATTCAAGAAATGTTTTTTTGAGAATGTCTTTAGCGAATTGGCCCAATGCATAATCTTATATTTTAAATTTGAAGAGTAAATTTGGACAGCTTTTAAATTTCGATCAAACATGCCCTGTAAGCTAAAAGATATGAAATGGCATCTATATCGGACTAATTAGAAACAGCATTTAACATTAATTATTTATAACTAAATTCTAATTGGTATGCATTTGACTATGCCCGAGCACTCCAATGGTTTTTTGTATAAACTCATCGTATTACATCTTATTAGCCTGGGTTTTATCAGCAGCTTTATTTATAGTACACGGCTGAGTTGAGTTGGCTTGATTACTGGATATTTTAACATATCATGTTTATTCAGCTAGGAAGTCGTATCATCAAAATATTTACATACTCGTCTCCTAACTACAACATTTAACATTTGCCCAACAAGTCAGAACTTCCATTTGAACTCGTATTAACTAAATATTCCAGTTACCAAGCGGGCCTTAATCAACTCATTGCAAGGCAAAAACTTTGCTCAGCTAGGTTTTAAATTATCTGTAATTATAATTAAATAGCGTCTTTTATGTTTTCCCCAATAGATTTTGCAAATTTATAAGCCATTAATTAGCTTAACTGTCATTTGACTTGTTATTTTGAAATAATTGCGCTAACCTTGTGTGATATTCATATATATGTCTATATATTTATGTGTATATTGGACTAGGGTTTGCCAATGTCTGGGCCATTATTACATTGGTATTCTCCATATCAACACTTAACTATCCTTGTGCTGTTTGTGCTGAAAACTCAAATCAATTCAAACCAGGCAATCGCACATTTTCCAGGAGCTCCGACAATAGCCGCCTGCGTGAGTGGGCTTGGGAAGGGAAAACACTTCACCAGGCACTCCTCACTCAAAAGCCCCAAGCAGGGCTGTGTATTTTATACACTGTTCACAATGTGATAATGTTGCATATTGGTTTGCATATCCGTTATTAAAGCTAGATATTACCAATTTGCAATGCATATATTCCGAGTGAGATACAGTCCAAATCAATCTATACTATAGACCAAATTTAAAGAGGGCTACTGTTTAAGAAGCACCATTCCTATTATAGGTAAGACTCCCGTCGACCTGTTTTTAACTGGTATTGCAAAGAATAAACAGATCATTGCGCAGTCGCTTAAACTCGACTGCAAAGTTCCCAACTCTTTCAATTTAGTTTTATGCACAACTTGAACGCCATCAGGTTCAATATTAATTTTCTTTTGGTTTTCAGTTTTATTTTAGTTTCGGTTTTAGTTTCCTTCGTGCAATTGCAATTGAGTTATTTTTGTTTGCCAGCCCCAAGTTCTTGGTGACTGTCCGCCCTTATGTCCATCGATGTCTGTCTGTCTTTCTTGCTGTCTGTCAGTCAGCGTTGTTGTGTTTCAAATTAAATTGGCCTTTGTGTGGCGGGCTATTGGCAGACTAATGTATGGCACACATGTTGAAGGGGGGAGGACAGCGATTGGTGCCCCATTGATTTCATTGGTTCACTTGTCTGCTGGACATGCACACAATAAAGCCAAATACAACGGCAAACGCTCATTGAATAAATAATCAAAATCAAATACATGCTCGCATGTTGCTGTTGTTGCTGTTGTTGCTGCTGTTGCTGCTGCTTTGTGACTTCTGTTTGTTCACTTCTTTTTTTGCGGTCTTTTCGCTGCAAAAATATCCAATTTCCAATTTCAAATTCCAATTATATTGCTCTACGCTCTTTTTATTATTATTATTATTATTATTGTTGTTGCTGCTGCTGCTGCTGTTGCTGCTGCTGCCAGCAGCAATGAAAAATCAATATTGACATGAAAATGTTGCAAGAGCTGGCAGAAGAAGATGGAGCTGAAAAGTCTCAATAGGGACGCCGGCTTCGTGACAAATGGATTCATTCGAATTGTGCATAAAAGGCTTCCATATACATGTACAAATATATATATATATGCAGTGCATATATACTCAGACATATGAGGTATATATGTGTACATGGAAAGGCAGCTGACTGGTTGAAAAGTTATTTGAGCATTGCGCATACGCCCTGTGAGAACTTTGTCGCGAACTTTAGCCAAGGGCTGCCACTTGCCACTAATTGCTGCATGTAGCATGCGGCATGTGGCAAGACCAAAATGGACACATCCGTTGCATGAACGTTGCAGGCAGCTCAATCAATTGGCCAGCGGAAATGTTGCGACGCCCTCGAAACAAATTGCTTAATTACAAATATTGTAAAGCAGCCGCCTCTTTGACAGAGTTTCAGGAAGTTCTAGGAAATGTGAATGCGAATGCGAATACGAATGCGAATGCAAATGCAAATGCGAGTCACTCATTCAAATAAGCAAGAAAAATTGCATGCCAAATGCTGTTGCACAGCCAGTCAAATGTCTATAATTTAAGCAAAAACAAGCGACAGATACAAACAGCAGCAGCTAAAACAACAACAACAGCCGCAACAGCAGGCAAATCATTTGAAGTTGCAGTTGCCATTTCTTGCCACTGCTGCTGTTGCAAAATTTATGCACGCGGCTTCTGCAAAAAATGTTGCTGTTGCTGTTGTTGGCTGGCTAATTTGCTGCAGCAACCAGTGGAAATTGTTGATGTGCAAAAATGTTGTTGTTGTCGTCTTGTAAATGCCATAAATTAGTTGCCTGCCAGCACACGAAAAGCGCAATTTACCAATTTTTAATTTCAGTTTTTCTATTCATACATTATAAATACATATATATATTTTATACATTTTCATTCATCTTTAATTTTTTTTATTAATTTTTTTATTGCTGCTTTTAATTCAATTTATTATGTTAGCTGTGGGTTGTGCGATAAGCCGCTTGTTGTTGTTTGCATATTTTGGCATTGCCATGCACACTAAATTATTGGACACACTCACTCACACATACGACAAATATATATTTTCCGGCTTTGGCGAAGGTCGTGTGGGTGACTCTGTGGGCGGCTGCCTGCCATTTGCCAGCGGCATAAAATATGCATAAAGCCAAAATCAATGCTAGCATGCATATGTGTGCGTGTGTGTGTGTGTGTGTAGCAGTAAGAGATTGGAAAATTTGATATATGCCATTTGGTAAAATGTTTTGTAATGTGCAATGCACAATGAAAGCAAATTGAATTATTCAATCGGGCATATTGTTGGGGCAAATGTGCTCGGTGAATAGGGTATTTATTAGTTAAAAGTGCATTTAGTAGTAGCCAGAGAGCTTATCGGACAACGGCGGACAACGCGCCACACACATAGCGCAGTTACCAAGTTACCAGTTACCAAGCTACCAGACGCTAGATGGCGCTCGAGCTGCTGCCGCATAGCTAATTTATCAACATATCCGTTTCCGTTTCGCCAGTGTCAAGCATTATTTCGCACAAGCAGGGCAATTACTACAGAAATGGCCAGAGCATCCGCAGCTCGTAAATAATAAGGTAAATTCTTAATTGTAAAAGTTTTCATTTTTATGACAAAATTGTGACAATTTATTAGAAGTGCCAAAAAAGAAAAGAAAACAAAACTCAACTTTGAAAATTCCCATAACGCTTATGGTCATAGCTCTTTGGTGACTCGTTACAAAAACAACACCAACAACAATGGAAATCAATGGCAGGGCAATTGCTAAAACGAGAACAGCATCCAAATGCTGTGAAGAATTTTCCAAGCCACAATGAAAACCTAGAAAAGCAGCAGCCAAAGGAAATCCCACAATTCCCAAACAACAATGGCAAATAAATTAAATTAGTCACAAGCATATTTCAAAAATACACACATACATATAGATCTACTATATATATATATGTGTGTGTGTCCGTCTTCTGTGTGAAAGGGATGGGCATATCGCCTGGGCCAAGGATAGAAGGCAACAATAAAACACAGAGACGAGCGTTTTATATATATATTTTATGAGCAAAGGATTGTTACATAAAACTCGCTCCAGGCAAGGGTTGATAGTGGCAAGGGGCGGGCGGCGAGTGGGGGTAGGGGGTGCGGCCCAGTTTACGACAAAATGTTGGCTCTGGCATAGCTGCAAGTACTTATTTGCCGCCCAACTGCAGCCACAGAGCTGCCAAATTGCCTCAGCTGCCACCCCCGCTCAAACAAAGAAAGCAGATAAAAATTTGTTAGGGGGAGGGGCGGGCGTGGGCAGCAGTCAAAAGCGGCTTTAAAAACGTCTCCGACTGCGGCTGCGTCTCGTCGGCTCCAACTCGCTACGAATGCAGAGTCCCAGACGGGGCCAGACGCTCGAAGGACACGGCACACCCACAACACACACACACACACACACACACACACACACTCGCACACACAGAGATACACAGAAACCGAACGACATAATAAAACCGGCATTTTTATGCATGTCTGAGTAACTTCATGAGCCGAACCAGACGACGACCAGCGGACGGGGCCAAAAGGAGGGGAGCAGACAGATGGGGAGTTTTTTGCTGCTGGTGCTGCTGGTGCTTCCAGTGCAGCGCTTGGAGTCTGTTTCAGGTTCAATGGAAGGCCCGTCCAAACGGCTCCCGTGGGCTAACTGGGAGCGCGCCGGCGCACAGCTGTGGCCCGCTCTTTATTCAGCCGCCTGGGCAGGCGTTGAGGAGGCGAACCTGCGCACTGGACGGGCGTGTCACAGGAGCAGAGCAACAACAAAGGCGAAACAGCAGCTACAACAACAACAGACAGCATTTTGGGAAGGTCGTTGCGAACAGTTGTAAAACGGCACAGCTGGACCACAACACACACACACAGGGTCACATTTATGCAACGAGGCGTCGACCGGCATGTAATTAAGTTAAGCCCGAACGAATGTCGATATTGATGCCGATTCGTCTGACGATGTCGAGACAAAAGCCGGGGCCCGGACTTGGACTCGGCAACTGGACGCTGGATTCGGGCCACATTTGTGTGGCAGTTATTTGAAAAATAGTGCGTGTGAGTGTGTGTGTAGTCAAGCCGAGGTCGCTTGCCGGCACACACAGCATAGTTATGCAGGAATATATCCCTGAGAGAGTAAGGGCTGCCAGCACGCGGGAGTTCGAGACTCGCGTCAACAGAAGATCCAGCGCAGTAATAAGTTGTTGTTGTGCTTGTTATTGCAACATATGCTGCATGTGGCATAAACCGATTGCGCAAGTGAGTCTAGAAAACGAACAAAAATACAGTATGCGCTCTATATAACAACCGTGCAGTAATTGTTGCCAACCAATCCGAACTGCATTAAGAAAATATTATTAATATTGTTTTGATGACAAAATATTTCTCTTAACTCGTCAATTTACATGTAAACATTTTCCAATTTGCAATTCGACAGCTTAGCCTTAACCTTAAGTAGAGCAGGAGAAAATAAACTAAGAAACAAACATTGTTAAATGCAAATTATGAAGCATGTACATGTTTAAAACTCATAAAATAAAATAAAAAATTTGCAATTGATTTGCTAAGCAGGCAAAAATGGAGTACAACACATTTTATTATTGATAATAAGTACTTGGGAAATACAAGAAGAACTTGCGAGGCTCCGAGTCAAAGGAGCCTAATTGATTTGGCCAATGCTTTGGCATTTATTTTCGTTCTAAAAAAGAAACCTGCTACCAATGTAATTCCAGCTAGCGCTGTTTCCTCAGCTGCTTCGCGTATTGAACATATTTAAAAAATGTTCACATCTTGCTTGATGGCAATTTGGGATCAATCAACCGAGCTGGGAATCTGTGCGAGGGCCACACCTCTTGAGGTGAGCGAACACGACGAGGTTCGTGGCGCGTTTTTAATTGAAAATTGCTGTCATGAAGAAAACGCATAAACAACAATTCTAAGAAATAGTCCGGACAATCAAATGTGCCGTATGTATGCGCACAAATGAGCCACATGTACCACACATATACATTTGTATTTATATGTATACGATAAATTCACATAACAATTGTACAATATGCATAACAATGAGCAGCGCTTCAGTCGCCGCCTCGTTTCTCGTTCCAGTTTCAATCCTCGGTCCCTTGGGAGGGAGGGAGGCGAGCAGGGGTAGACAAGTGTTCCGACACACAAAGAAGTCTTAGGAGAATGGAAAAACTATTGTCTGAGCCATTTTGGAGAGTCGTGCACGAAAACTTGTGTATAAATCAAAATTTATGAATTTCGTATACGAAATGAGGAGCTGAGCCGAGTGGCTCAGTGAGGCAGCTAAAGAAGAAGCAGCAGAATTTTGGAGTGCCTGACTGGCACTTGAGGCCGCTCTGGGTCGAGACCTCGACGTATTCAAGTAAAACAAACAATATAAACTTCAAAAAACGCTTCGTTGCATATCAAATTAATTACACAGAGGCCCCAAAAGCAGCCAACCTCAGTCTGGCAAGAGAGCAGCAGGCAGGAGGCAGTTGCACAGAACGTCAGTCAGTCAGTCAGTCAGTCAGTCAGTCAGTCCATCAGTCAGTCAGCTAGTCAGTCAGCCAGTTGCTCGGGCAGACTTTGCTGTCAGACAACCCTTGAAGATTGTTTTCTTATGCCGAGGGGCTGCAGTGCTCAAGGAGCGACGCCCCAAACTTTGTGGACAAAAGCGGCGAGTTAAGCTTCTCCGAAAAAGAGGGAGGGAGGGAGAGCGAGCGGGAGAGAAGGGAGGAGAGGCTGGCAGGGCGACAAGCTGACAGCCAACAACAATTCATGCACACTGAAAAACTGAAGGCATAATTTATGCCTTCAAAGTGAATTGTTCAAAAGAAAACTTGGAACATTTTTCCCCTTAACAGCACGTCCTGTTTTATATGTTCCATGTCAACACAGAGCCCGCACCGAGAACAATAACATCAGCAACAAGATAAATAGCCCGACAGGACTAGCCGCACTCCGCATGCCCTTCAGCCTGCCCAGTGCGACAGAAAGGAACGACAATGAATGCGTCATAGTGGAACGTTGCAATTCTCTGAAACGGAAATCTGAGCCAGCAGGGCTGCGGACTTTAAAAAACAACTGGTAGTGTTTAGGTTCACAGTTCAACATAGAGCCAGGCTTAAAGTATGAACCAGTTTTTTTACTTCCTTGAAAAGAGGATTAAGTTTGAGCCTTAATCACATTTCTTAAATGAAACTAACATTTATTAAAATAAACACTATCATAATTAATAGTTTATACTAAATTATGCTTTTATTTAAAATTAGGAAGTATAATTTTGTAAACAAACTTATCTCATATACCCATAACTCTGCGTACACCGCCCAACAAATTTTAATTTTCACTTTAGTGTCCATATCTTCGATGTCTTGAAACATGTTTAGTTAAAATTTTTTCTGCTTTAATACCTTACATATTTCTTTTAAATTATATTTATTTTTCCATAATATTTAGAATAATGTTTATATTTTTAATTCGTTTTTAACTTAAACGTTAAAAAACTAACCGGAAAAGTCTGCGTACAAATAGTTTTATAAAACAAAAAATATAAATCTCGATGCTTTAATAACTTGTTGGATATCCTTTTCGCTTTAAAACCTCTGCGAGTTGACGTGGCATCGAGTCCATCAGGTTTTTGGTGTCATTGGATGTAATTTTTTGCCATTCTTTTAATATAACATCCTTTAGCATATTTTTGGCTCTGATTGTGTGTTAGGCGAATCCTGCGCTCGAGTAAGTCGCATCAGAAGATTGGGGTGTTTGCAAGTGAATTTTTATACTTAATAAAGCCTTTTATTTAAAATTAGGAAGTATGACTTTTTAAAGAATATGATCGCATATGTATTTATCTTAAAATGCAATATGTCTACTGCGGTCTCGAGTCTAATTTAGTTTCGGCTGTTTGTTTTCTGTTCAAAGTTAAGTAGTTAGTAAGAAAAACGCGCCAGTCGAATAATAATTCCTCTGTAAACAAAAGTATTTGACCATAGGACCATCTTTTTATATGCGAGAGTAGGTATACTAATAATAAAAATAATTCCTCTGTAAACAAAAGTATTTGACCATAGGACCATCTTTTAATATACGAGAGTAGGTATACCAAACACATCCTGCAAACATTTAAAAATCCGTTTGTTCAATTTTTCTTAAATTCGTGTCCGATTCGGACACTGAAACAATGCTTAGTCTGCTGAAAATAGAAAGGAAACCGAAAGCAGAACAAAGCCCAGTCGAAGCTCACATCATGTCCAAGTAAAATGCCAATTTATAAATGGACACGACCGGCAGATTCGCTGGAAATGGTCAGAGAAGGCAGGCAGGGCCAACTCGACCAGCATGAATGGCCGAAACTCACGCACAGGCCGGCACAGCCCCCAAAGGCGTATGCCCCCACCTTCCCCGGAAAGGTTTTGGACCATGTCGAGGCGAAGCCCCAAAAATGCTATTTTAACTACATTTGGCGTTTTTACGGGCCATCTTCAGTGCGTTGTTGTTGTTGTTGTTGCTGTTGTGTATTGGGTTTTTTTTCTGGGTTTTATGTCGAAATATTGTACATTTATTAATACATAATCATCTCTGACAGCAACATGAGAACTGGCCACATGGTTGCGGTCCCAGCGGACAACTTTTTGAGCATTGAAAATAAAGCAGTAAAATTGTAATAGATATGGCATGTGTGTGTGTGTGTGTGTGTGTGTGCGAGGCTGAGGCCATTGTTGTTGTACGTGTTGTACGAGTTGTTCCTCGCATAGAGGTTCTAGGAAATCCAACCTAACGCTGTGTATTCGAGCTGACTGCCCCGAAAATGTTTGTGTTTAGCTTCTTTTTATTTCACTTTGTTTTTTCTGTTATTTTTCAGTTTTCAACTGCTTGCCTAGTTGTGCAGAAAGGCAGATAACTCACAGTTGTCGTTGTTGCTGTTATTGTTGTTGTTGTTATTACCAGAAAAGTTGCTTGCTGTTGGCAGAGCCAGGTTCCTGCGAAAAGTTGAACACATACATTCCTACATACTTGATAAATATTTTCAGATGGCCGATTACGAAACAGCCAGAGTCAAGAGTTCACAATCAGTTGAAATCAAGCTATTTGAAGCTAGGAACTGGAACTAGTTGTTGTTAGTAGAGAACTCAAATATATACATATAGAAGAGAACAAATTTATATATATATATATATGTATATGTATGTATGCATAACGGGAAAGACATATGAACGATATTAACAATTGCCTCAATTTTCTTTTCTCTTTTCTGATGCTCCAGATTGAATCTTTGCAATATGCAAAAGCCTCTTCAATGACAGCGAAGACTTTTAACCGTTGAGTCCCAATCAATGACAGTAAATTGCCTTGCATAATGGCAATCAATCCAGTTGGAAAGCCCAAACGAGAGAGAAAGAGAAACCCCAATGTGCTCAATGGGAACAGGAAAATTGTGGGCCATTGTCGAGGAGCTGTATGAATGGAAAACTCACCGAGGAGAAGGAAACTTTATCGCAACTGGACTCAGTAGCCAGAAAGGAAGCAAAGGTAAATATTGAGGTGACTAGCGGTTATAAGAACGGTGCAGAGAGGGCGAGGGGGGCAGGGAAGGGGAAGCAGAGCCGTGTCTAAGTTGCCTTTCAAATTGATGAACAATAACAAAAGGCCGAGCCGTACAAAAGAAAATGTTGCATAGAAAAAGTCTTACTTTCAAAGTTGCCAGCAAACACACACACACACACACACACACGTGACTGTGTGTAAGAAAAGTATTTTTCTTTCTTTTGCGAAATTAATGAACTATTCAAATGTCAAAGGATCCGTGTAGATAAAGCGACGACGACGACGACGGCGACAAAACAGTTGGTGACAACAACAAAACAAAACGAGCCAACAATAAAAACGAGTCCAGTAAAGAAATCCATAAAAGATTTTGTAGCTGCAACGCGTCGCTTTATGAGTCTCGTCTCTCGGCTTTAACACATATATAAATCTGTGTGTGTGTGTGTGTGTGTGTGCGAGTGTGCTCGCTTTTACAAAATTCAAAAAGCAATTTACAAAAGGCAACGTGAAAGGCGATACGCTTGCACACACACACACACACACACACACACACCGCCGTGGCATGGCCAAACGGAACACAGGTCTGGGCCCGGAGCCACAGTTGCTGCTCTAAGTGCCACTAAAGGACGACGTCGCGTCATCGTCAGCTTCGTCGTCATCGTCGAGAAGAGTAACCTGAAAGAACAGTTATCTTCGCAGCGCCGAAGCTTGAAATACCCTAGCGATATAGAATTACTATATTTCGACCAAATGTTGTATGAAATAATGATTGGATTTTGCTCCCCAACAAGAAATAACTGGGCAAATGTCGAACTATCTTGAAAAATTAAATGGTTATTTTTGTGCACATTTTTCACAATATGAAACCTGACAAATTGATTATATAATCTCTGGAATATACTGATATTCCTTATATTTGTTGACACAATTCAGCAGAAAACCGAAGTACACTAAGGGAGGGTATCAAAGAAAAGCGCTGAAGCGCAGCGAATGCCTTGAAACAGCTTCAGTCTCGGCTTCAGCTTCAATAGGACGACGATGAGGACCGCTGAGGTCGTCCGCTGGGATCGCTTTTCAGTCGCGCACAACTGCTTTGGCTGCCTCTACCCGCCCGCCCCCTACTCCCTTCCCTAGGCCCTCCCTTAAACGTAAATGAGTCGTCGCCACTGTCAGTCGTTGTTGCCGGCCTACAAATTCGTTGGCCGACTGATTTTTTATTATCATTGCATTTTATAGACAGTTTTACGAGCTAACGAAAGTGGTTCTGCCAGAGAGCTCGTCCAGATAATGCCCGATGCCTATGTCGATGCCGATGCCGATGCCGATGCGATGCCGCCACACGAGTATTTCGGCTTTACGATCTCTCACACCGCTGTGCCTGAACTGCCAATGTGAATTCGAGTAAATTGTAAATCACACTTGGCTACACTCAGAGAAATTATCTTAAGCTGCGAAGGACAATTTTAGCCAAAATTTTGTGTTTAAATTGAAAACGTTTTACGCTTTCAAGTATGCAAATTTGTATGAGTATTTCTTGCATAATTAATTTCGAATATTCAAGAATATTCTCTGAGTGTAGCAAATACTGAAAGCAGAGCGCATTTTGCCTGCCCCACATACAACACAGCCCCACATTGTGCGCTCAAATAGGCCCCCATATAAAAGATTTATGCACACATGTACATATGTATATGTATGTGGCGTCGCTTCGCCCCGTAGTACAATGTACAATGTACAATGCATATTTAGCGGGTCGGTTAAATTGTTTTTTTTAGTTGCCGATGCGTCTGCAAATGACCCATTGTCTGCTCTACGCCACGAGTGTGTGAAAATCAGAGCGGCACAGAACGGGGGGCAAGCAGGAGGGGGGGGGCACTGCTAAGTGTTGGCATTAAAGCGTTTAAAATGTAGCTACTCGGTTCGTGGGGCCTTCCGCTGCATTGCCAAATGTTCAATCCGACTGTCGGCTCGAAGGAGAGTTTGTGGAGCTGGTGGAGCTAACCATCAATCTTGGACGACTGCTTGCAGCCACGACAAGCCCCAGCTCTAGATAAAGTGCTGCGAGATCTGTTCGGCCCCGGCCAGATCATAAATAAGCCAGAAAGTGCACCGAGTTCAAGGGTTGGCAAACTGCAAAACTGTGCTTTGCTTCATGTGAAAGTGGATGCCAAAAGTTGCAGATCATCACAAACAACAAAATATATATATGCGATCTGGTATATTTCTCGTTTAACATATATCTCATCTATATCTACATTTGGCGGCTGCGTGTCAATGTTTTGCAGCCAGCTGCTAATTCTGTGGCATCAGCTTTGGATGCAATTCACTTTGCGGCCCTTTGGCCTGGCCGATTTCTAATTAAAATGCGCATCAAGAGTTTTAAGTGTCGCATCTGTAGGTACTTCATTATCAGCAGCAGCTTTGAGCGTTGTCAAAGCGACTTTCCAAATTAATTGCTGACTCTGGCGTTGCATTCGACTCCGACTGTGACTCAGGCGCCTCACTTTTATGCCACTTGGCACCCACGCCCGCTTCCCAGACATTCAGCACTTAACACATTAAAGTACCACAATAAATATAACAAAGAGTGCACGACTAGGTGATATCCTTTAGGCACATTAATGTATGGTGAAGATATGCAAAAGGAAGAACTATCTGCAGATACAAAAATTTACATGGTTTTTGGCATCTTTAACTCATGATGACGAGTATAAAAACCCATGCTAAAAATCTATATTTATCGACGGTGTGAAAACAAATTGTTAAGCTGGAGTCGAAGAGTTTAGAAACCACTTTGCAATAAGAACAGGGTATATAAAAAATCAAATTCATTACACCGAATGCCTTGCAGAGTCGCTGCAATAATTCAAATGAAATTTTCGCAAGTCAGTTCGATGGCCACTCAACTCAACTCAACTCGACTCCGATTCAAATTTTCATTAGAACTTCAATTGCAATTCCCATTACCAATTCCATTCCCAGATGTGTGTCGGTAATTAAGCAAATAAAACACTGAAAGCAAACATCTCGAATTTGGGCGTCGTGCAATTATCTGAGCCACAGCGCGTTTCAAGTGAATCGGGTTTGCAAATTTCTTTGGCTTGAATGAGAAAACCAATGGGCCATAAATTCTCAATTCTCAAAAAGTCGCAACTGTCGCATCGACCGAACGACGGAGCGACTGAGCGACCTTCCGTTCATTATTTGAAACTTTTCATGTTGTTTGCATAATTTACAATTTATTATTTTGCGTTATTTATTGTCCGGCCGCAATTTATGCATAAAGACGGCGAACAAAACGCTCCATTAATCAGGCCCAGTCCAGTGTTGTATTCCCACAGACTCTTTTCAAAATACTAATTAAGTTTAATGTAATGCACATAAGCGATAAGTCGCCGGCTTACTCAAGATTATATCGAATCGACTCCTCTTTACGCTATAGTTATATATACACTGTATACATAATGTAGTGTACACTTACATACATATATATAGAGAGAGATATTTTTATGCACTGACATAATGTATTTGGGTGCCTTGTCAGCCGGCCTCAGTCTCAGGCAGTGATTGATGTGGCGGCTTTTACGTACACACACACACACACACACACTTGCAGAGATCTATGCCATATTTGGAGAGCACAAAAAACGAGCTCTGCTAAAGCCAAAAATAAAACTGATAAATTGTTGTCTAAACTACGAGTTAATTTTTAGTGGGAAAGCGTTGCAAATTGATTCGTTAAATTAAAATTTTAGCAATTAAACGGCCCGAGAGGTATAATGGCTTTGTAGTATATCTTATGGAGATTATGGAGTATGTGGAACAGTTACTCTGCTCGTCCACACTCAGGTCTATGCTTGGGCATATCCTGCGATATAACTTGCTGGCATTTGTCTTGCGCCGACCCTCATCATAATTTTTGGCTCTTCGTTTATTTTTTGTTCGACTTGTTTTCAAAATACACAAAACAAAGGAGAAGCCGCCGCCGGCGCAGAAATTTCTGTATGGGCGGACGCCATCTGCGCTGCGCAATGCGATCAAATGTCAAGCTCCCAATTGAAACAATTTTAATACTCTGCTCAGAAGGGAGAAAGACTATATTGGTTTTATGCATACTACGTCTGTCGCAATTTAAGCCAGCGACTAGAAATTTTGAATACAAATAAACTCAGATGAAATGACTGTGTCAGATAAAGTTCTTCTTCTCTAGAGTTTCCGCAGTTATAGATCTGTGTTCAGCTGTTACTCCGTTAACATAGTATTGTGAAGTTGATAGCATCCGACTGCCATATCTTACTTGTTATTTTTGGCCGTCTTTGACTCTTTGCCTGTTCAACGTTTCCCCCCGCAAACCGAAAGCCAAACAAACATGTGCGCAAACAAATGGGGCAAGAGCTGCGCTGAAATATTTACGGCCCGTTCTGTCTGTCGGCCAAATGTTTGTGCAAAAGTTTTTCGCAGTTGCGGGCAGAGCTGAAAAGCAGAAAGCAGAAAAAGTTGCAGGGCGAATGCGAAAAGTGGAAACGGAGTAATTCGATTAAATTTTAAAACATTCTCAGAGCATTAGACATTGATGATTGCGTTGCCCTCGTCGTTTGCCAGACGCCCTACCCGCAACCAAGTGAGCTACATTTTGTCTATTAAAATACAAAAATTGCTGGGTTGAGTGTGACAAAGGGGCGGCTGTTGCTTGTGGAGGTGGCGAGACGACTCTTGACACCCTCATCAACTTGCCACACGGCCTGTTGCACAGCATTCATTAGTGGTTTGTGCGAGCGAGAACTGGAAAATTAGGGTAAGGGGGGCTATATCTCCACCAACGACTTTGACATTTTCAAATTGATTTTTTTACGCTGTTCCCTTAACAAAAGCCACATCAGCGCAGGTGCAGAGATTCACACGCCTTCTAATTACAGCGACTAAGCTGCTAGAGTTCAAGTTGCCCGCTGCCCCTAAACCTGTTTTTTGATCCATCACGTAGCCTACATAAATTGGCGTAATCAGTAAGTAATTGTTTCAGCATTTACCTACAAATAATTCCGCTTAATTCGAGGCGCGTGTAATTAAAAGTTTCCTCTAAGAGACGAATTATTCATCGATTGATCGATTGTTAAATTGTTCGCAATCAGAATACTCGAATGGATAGCGTTTTAGTTTCTTTGCATAGCTGGGGCCATGCTGGGTGCGGCCGCTGTCTACAAATTGCAAATTGATTTTTATCGATTTCTCATAATCAGAATTATTGCCACGGAGTACTCGGAGTACAACATAGAGTACATTGAATACACAAAATATCACTCTTTGGCTTGTTTGCTTATTGCTCACGTTTCTGATTTCTTGTTTCGCGTTTCTTGTTTGTTGTTTGTTGCTCCCAGCTTCAGTCCCTGCCCCTGCCCCTGCCACTGCCTCTGCATCAGCATCACAGCACCGGCGACGAGAATTGAAAGTTGATTTTACATTTTGATAAGCATCCGCAAATTACATGAGAGACCTGCCCCGCGACCATAGACTTTGATGTGTTGGCATACGCCTATAAATTTCGTGATTATCAGTATTTTTATTTTATTAAATGCATTTGGTGGGGCCGCACCCCATCCGAAGTCCATATAATACCCGACACGCACGAAACGCCAAGCCAGCCAATTTGAGAGATAGACCCAACTTGGCTTGCGGGTTTTAGGGGGCGTTTTATGAGCGGCTTGCATGTGGGAATTTTCATTAGGAACAGTTATGAAACTACATCTGCCCAAAGACACAGAAAGCCCATTTAACTTACTAAACCTCAGCCAGAAGTATATATTAAAATGTATGTGCTGACTGACTGATAAATATCAAATCAAATATCAAACTAACACCTGCCAGTTTCAGAATATCCACCCTTGTGGATAAAAAATATTTGTTCAAGATTCTTAACAAAAAAAATATGTATTTTCAAATCTCTATATAAACATTAAATGCCTTTGTGTCTCAATGATTTCAGGACCCAAAGTGGAAAGTCACAGCCGTATAAAACATTATTAAGTATCATCCGGTATGCTTCATTGTAAAGGGCCTGGTAACGACAGATAAATCAAGTAAATGTAAATGAATATAATAAGTTATATTAAGTAATCCAATAAGTGTATAAATATTTAAGAATTCATTTTATGAATTTTGTAGAGAGTATATTACAGGACTTACTTGTGTATATTAAATAGGAACTTTAACAACAATAGAACACAATTTTAAAACCTACCTTTATCACTAGATACTAAAAAAGCAAATTTTAAATAAGAAAAAAAGTAGTTAAACAATAACCAACTTTGAAAAAGGTATAAGGTATACACTCATGGAAAAAATAATAAAAACGCCATTTTTTTTCGTAAACTTTAAATTTTCTTCTGTGATATTATAAGTATAACTTTTTTATAATTTTTATTTAATGTTAATTGATATATGTTTAAAAAAACAAAAAAAATTTTTGGCTGTGTAAATTTTAAATTTAAATTTTTTGGGCCTGGTAAAAATATAGAAACAAGAGACTTGAAATTATAAAATGCAATGTTTTTTCTAAAAAGACTTTAGTTGAAAGGCTTATTTTATTTTTGGTTTTAAAACCCAGAAAATATGGTTTTTATATATTGGATTATTTTTTGTGTAAGCCTAAGATTATTTCAGAAATATGTTTTTAAGTACATTATCGTATATATATATTGGACGAACGCCCGAGTGGAGAAACATACGCAGACCAATATGTTGCCACCACAATACTCAATAGTTTCTGTTTTATGGTTTGAATCGAGTGCAATACTTCTGAGGCGTCTTATTTGAGTTTTCAATCATATTCAAGCAAAAACACAACCTTGTTTATTCTGACTGCAACACGTTTTGCCAATTCCGCCGCACTAAATGTCTTTTCACGAAATTCATTTGATTTTGCATGTTCTTTTCTTTTAGGGAATAGTATCTTTTTGCAGAATGTGCCTTCAAATCTACTTCTATAGCCAATTTTAAATTGTTTGACTAGTGACAAGTGTTTAAACTTATTTCTTAAATCTTCCGATATGTGAAATATTTTTTTGACCTCATGAAAACTAAACTTTACCAATTTATCGAAGGTTTTTCGCTCGTTTCTTCTTAATTTAGCTTTAATTAAAAATATTTATTTTCTTTATGAGCTACATTCATTTTGCAATTTCATTCATTGTTTTGGCCTATCTTTGCGCTCGCGCAGGAGTTGATTAATTGAAAGTTTTCTTATTTAATATTTCAATATAGGAACTTAATAAATATATATTTCACGCTTTTAAATACAATATAATGAAAAAATTTAGGTGCGTTTCTATTTTTTCTTCCAATCCAAAGTCGTGGTCACTTAACAAAAATGCACAAACCCGAAAACTAAATAAAATACTGTTATCAAGGAACTGTTCCCAGTTGGGGTCATTCATACAATTAGCTTACACTATGAATATGGTTCTACGTGTTGTTGCATGTCGTTTCTATTATTTTGTTAATGACTAGATATAAATAATTTAAATAAAATAAATATACTTGTAAGGTTGTTAATTGAAATACACAAAAAATAATAAGCAACAATTGTAAGGATGTTAAGCAAATAAATAAGTTAAATAATAAAAGATGTAAGAGCAATTTATAAATAAATGCAAAAATAAAAATCTTCTATTTTAATGATTTTCAATGAAATCTTTGTTCGTGAATCGGAAAGATTTACCTCTTTCGACTCGCATCGGTCTATAGGTTCGATCGTTATTAAATATTTGTAATTTGAGATGTAACCCCTTACCATTTTTATCAATTAATCCCGATTTGTATGAGTCTAGGAAGTTATATCTTTTCAGGATCTGACTCTGTTTGCCTGAAATATGCTTATAATTACAAAGAATCATAGTAATTTGATCTAAAATGTGACTTTATGTGAAAGCTTCAATATTTTATACAACTGGAAAACGGAATATCAATCGAAGACTTGATCTAATTGTAATATATTTTGACGACGGAATATGTCCTCAAAACAAAAATAAAATTATAAAAACGTTCCTTGTTTGAATTAATGTTACAAATAAAAAATTTATTGGCCAGCTTGTGTCTTAGATGAGCATATATAAGATTAGCTCACATAGATACACGTGCACTAACATATACCAAAAATATATTTCACATGTGGAACCTTAATGTCACAGAGCTTAAGTTATTCAAAAGATTTAGTATTTATTTATCCCAAGTTGAAACTTTTCATTGCTCACTGAATCAAATTTCAGAGAATGTAATAGAGATGAACATCATTTTGTTTAAAGAAAGAGAAGGAAGAGAGAACGTAATCTTGGTTCATATTTAAAGAGGCTTTTCTTAGCTCTTATGTGCGCTTGAGTTATTCTTTTAGGGTTCTTTGGCCCGATCAGAAGCTTTTCTCCTTTTTTTTCTGAGCTGCTTAACGTGTATTGTGTGCGACTGGGCGGCTGGTATCGGGGCACGTCCTTTGTTTGGCCAGTGGCATGGAGTGCTCGTATAGCTGCCTACCTCGCCTCCCCTCGCTATAAGTATAAGTAGTTCATGCTTACTTCCTCTTGACTGCCTCGGGGTTCGTGTTCGGTGTTGGCCTTTTCATGTAGAGTATGACATTCCTCGGCAGGACATAGTCCCTTCTAATTGCTTGCGTAACCCGAAGCGCTGCGGGGCCAACCTCTTCCGTTTCCAATTCACGTTTTCCCTTCACGTCCACGGCTCCACTAAAATGTTCATATTTAAAAAGTCGTGCTCAATAAATATTTGCAATGTGTCGGGGACCGTGGCGCGGAATGAGGGCTGCGGGATGTGGGAAACGGGGTCTGGGGTCTTTTGTGCGCAAATATTCGCATAAAAAACGTGCTCACCGAAGACATTTGCTGAAGATTTTTAGCTAAATAAGAACCAATTCAAGAGCGCGTCGGGCATGAGAATGGAAATGGGAATCGCATCCTATCGGATCTCTCACTCGCACAGACTTTCGCGCCCTCTCTTTCTGGCAATTGTCGTGCAAAATGAATGCTTGCCACTTACGAGCGTGTCGCCATTCATTTGAGGAAACGCAACTTCAACTTCTCGAGGCGCCACGATGCATGATTGAGCATGATTGAGGGGTCTGCGACTCCGACTGTGACTGGGACTGGGACTGGGACTGGGACTGGGACTGGGTCTGACAGTGGCCTGGAAATTGCACAAGCAGCCAAGTGATGAGTGTTCCTATATAGGGATGTATGTATGTGCAAGTGTGTAAATACACGCACTCACACTCAACGTGTACCCACATAAGCCCACTCACATGCGATTCACAGTTTGCCTCTGAATGGCTTCGTTTATTTTCAACACGTTACTCAAACAATGTTTTTGGTTTATTTAAATTTCTTTCTTATAACAACAGCAGTAACAACAACAACTACAAGGCAAGCCATGCAAATGCCAGCCCGCTTGTTGTATAAGCCAATCCCCTCGACCACGTTGCCTCGGCCAACAGCCTTGCCCTCACCGCGTTGAGGAAGCCCGCGTCGAGTAAACATTTGAATTTTACATTAACGGCGGGCGGCAAAACAACAGAAAATAAGAAAGAAAAAAAAGCAGAAAAAATCAAAAATAGAGAGAAAAAATTCGCATTTTTCTTAGTTAAACAAAACGGCGGCACTGTGCACAACAAACATTTCGCAGTCGCCGTCGCCGTCGCAGTCTGGGCGATGTTTACTCTTTGAAGCGCCAATGCCACCAATGAGACAGCCTGGCAGATAGTGGCTAGGGGGATGGGCAGGGTGCCACACACAGATAAAGATACAAAAACGCAGTGGAGTTGGCGGCTGGCGGTTTGCATTCAGTTCAAAGTTGTTTGCCAAATGCAAACAAATATAAAAAACCGAATATTCGAAATTTAAAACTTTATTTTGCCCGGTTTTTGGCTTGGCAAACAAGAACTTTAACTTAACAGTTATGCCAGAGAAAGAGAGAGGGAGAGAGAGACAGAGAGAGAGACAGAGGAAGAAAAACAAATGCAGCCCGAGGTAGCGAGCACAAACAGAACAAGATTTCACGCTATGCTCAGGTTCTGCCCCTTTCTTGTCTTGTCAAAACGTTTGACAAACGATAAGCGAACGTTCCAAATGGGGAAAATGAATTTGGGAATGGGACTGGGAATCGCACTGGGACTGAGGAGCGTTCTGTCGCTCTACCGTTACGCCCGATACGCCGGCAGGGCGTTGCCAGACGCAGCTGATTTTGATTTGTATCTAATTGTATGCAAACAGCGCGACAGACGGCGACGACTATGCGAGATTTTCTATAGAATATGCATCAATACACACAGATACGCACAAGTTTATATAGGGAGATATGTACCTATATGCTAGTCACATATGCGGGCGATTTGTTCGATTTTTGGCATTCAATTTTATGCATGAAGTTGATAGATTACTTATGAATGCCTTTTGGGCTTTTGTGCAGCGAACCAGTTTCGGCTTTTTCCATTTCTTTTTTTGGGGTGGATTAAGTCATGCTGATGATGATGACGATGATGATGATGGAGCAGGAACGGGCACAGTGATTTCACTCTGACACTGTGAATGTAATTAAAATTGAGTTTGACAAAGTACGCAATTTATATTATAGCCTACACTCAGCAAAAGAACATTGTACTCGAATCAAGTTGTCAAACTCTGAATTCATTACTTGTTCAATCCCAAAAGTATTCAAAACAATACAGTACTTAATTGTTTTACTAGCATGCGACATTTTTTGCTCAGTGTATTTGAATTGTTCCCTTATAGCACTTATAATCTTGGGCCACGTCGCTAGTTATTGGTAACCAGGTCGGGCCGTCGTTCAGTGCCGGCCATTAGACGACGTGTCTGAGCCCCTGTAATTAGAGAAGCAACAAAGTTAAAGGGCCACTCGATTATAGCGTTGCGACAGTTTGCACTTTTTGCATTATTCAGGCGATTGATCAGGCAGTTTCACTATAATCTGCGGCCCAGTTATAGAGTTTAGGGCGCACGTAATTAGAGGCCCGCGCTGCCAACCCGAAAACCAAGCGCATGCCCGACTTTCGACTATAGCTCACGGCGGGATCTGTGCAAGTGAAATGAGTTTCTATTTTAACAGCGCATGGAAATTACAGGCCCGCGCGTTGTGGGTTAGTAATTAAATAGACGGGCTGCTCGCAAGTCACAGACACGTCAGTGTTCATCGAAGTCGAAGTCCGAGCAGCAGCCGTTACCGTTCTCAGGCCGCCCACCCCACCCCCTCCCCCTTCCCGGTCCAAACAGGGGCTGTTTTTTGCGGCAGGGTGCGTCCCCTTGCGGCTTAGCGCTTACGTGGCCATTTGAAAGGGCCACAAATACGCAAACGAGGTCATTAAGCAATTTAATATTTGAGCAAACTGATTATAATCGAATCGAATCGATGTGACGTCCACGGGAAACCTCACAGGCTCGTACCTAGACCAACAGCTGGGGGCACTTGCGGTCGGCCTGTCCGCCGTATTTTTTTCTTCTTTTTTTGGATTGGGTTACGCGCTCAACTTAACTGCATTTTTTATGACATTTGCTCGCAATATTAAGGTGTAATGGGTATTAAGTATTAAGCCGCCAAACATGGCAGCGGGAAAGCAGACAACGGTCGTCAGAGTAACCGCAAGACGAAATCGAGTAGGAGGGGAAGTGGAGCCGCAGAGGGTAACCGTGGGCAACCGTAGACATACAGACCTACAAGTGCGGCTTAATGACAGGTCCGCTCGGTTTCAGCTGCCGCCGGACGGGAACAGCAGCTAAGTAATGCCAGTTCATCAGCGTCTGGGCGAAGGCAGGGCGCAGACCCAGAGTCGGCCTAATCTTCAGCGTGCCAAATAGCAAAGTCATGCGGTTAAGAGAGAGAGAGAGAGAGAGCAGAAGGGGGAGGGCGGGCTGCAAGGCTATGCCTGTGGTGGTGTAGATTTCTTGGTTTCTTAGTGTACTTGGTGCCAGCCACAGTGGAGCGACAACTGAATAAAAATCAGAAAAACACCTACTAAACAAAAGTAATTTAACAAATTAATTTTTTTATTTCTATTAATATAATTATTTTATTTATTACATTCAATTAATCGAACTCCTTACATTCGCTAGCCTAGGAGTTGAACTCATATTCCACTCTGACAACTCATATACAGAGGTCTGCATATCTTGAAATCCATTAAATAGCTCACACTGATCCGGACTAATGCTTAGATCTTATTTAAAGACTCATTAGTTTTTGGTATTTTGGGCATGTCCTCAGTCCGCCGCTCATAAGTCAGTTCCAAGTCTGTACAGCTATTCAAATCCGTCCAAAACAGCTAGCCCTAATCCATTTCTGGCACACAGACGTCCAAAAAAAAACTCGCCTTCAAAGGCCCGACAGGTAAACACGAAATGCTCTGCAGGAATTGTTTTTTGTTCTTCTCTTTGGGTTCTGCCTTCCTTTGCAATGAGTATTTGTTTTCGACCGCCTGATGGGCATTTTCACGACAATGTCACACTGTGACCTCAAAATGTTTCTCGGCCCGCCGCGGACGAGGGGACAAGGGGCAGGCGGAAAGCAAATAGCAATAGCGCAAACAACATGTGTGCCCAAGTGTCATGTGTGCATAAGAGAGTGTGTGTGTGTGTGTGAGTGTTTGTTGGTAATTAAAAGCAACAACAACAACTTGCGGTCTACCTGTATTAATACCCTGCACCCATTAAATTTAGTTTTGGCCATGGTTCTGTGCGAAGTGAATAAAAGGCAAATTGAGGCACTTCCGGAATATTAAAGAATATGTATTCCTGATCACCATCACAATAGGTATATCATTAGCAAGGCGTTCCGATCCGACCATATTCTTGCCTTTGGGCAGGAGAGGCCGTTCGGTTGAATGTTGCTGCGAATCAGAACTGGGTAAAGGGTATCTTCTAATCGGACACGCACGAGCAGAGCACATTTCAGCTTCAGTCGGAAAACTTGACGTGCAGGCACCGGGTCTGCGAGTCTGAGAGTCTCCTTGAACTTAATTACACGGATTAAATATTTTACGGCTTTAATGTTGAGCGTGTTTCCCGGCCCAGCCCAGCTCGTAAAACCTGCGTCTGCTTTCTGCCTTATCGTACAAATTGCACTTTTATAATGATCCCCTTCACAACACCCCCCCCCCCACTACCCCCCTCATGCGTACGCATAAGTCGTTGTAAAAATTACTCAAATACATGTCCATAGTTTGTTGCTGACGCTATTTGTTTTTTTTTAGCGCTGTCGCCGTTTCAAACATCGTTTTCTGTGTTAATTGTACATTTATGTTGTTTTTATAGTTAGCTTTTTGGCCATTGCAGGTTGTCAGCGCAAGGAAATTGCCAGCCTATAGACGGAGACCCACACACACTCTCACACGCACACACACACAATAAATTGGCCAGGCCAAAAATGCTGATGGATAATTGTCTCTGCTTTTGGTGCGAGTCGCAGTGAAAATTGCCTTTGCAGTTGTGCGGGTACTCGTACCGGCACCGAGTACCCAAAGCGAATATACAAGTATCTTGCCATAATTTGTGCTTGCTGCTTGTTGTTGTTGCTGTGTTGTCTCCTCTTTATAACGCATGTTTTTTATGGGGCGACATTCGCACACAACAACTTGTGCCGCCCATTTCCATTTGTCGTGTTTGCTTTGAGATAAGCGCCAAATTCATATAATTAGAGACGTCATATGTTGCCGCAAATTACATTAGCAATGCTTGAAAAAACCGCCAAGTGGCCCACACACTTAAATACCCTATAAAGCTGGAGTAAAATGAGGAATTTGGATTTCAGATTTGAATGACTGTGGGCGATACGATCTACATCTTGATTTCTACTCTTTTGCCCAGCTTATTGAAATATACATTTACAGGGTATAACAAAGGAAGACCACAGTGTACCATTATTCTGTTCCATAAAGGGAAGCTTCGCCGCTTTTCACATATCCATTTTCATCCATTACAGCTGATTGCTCGCATTTGGTTTCGGCCACGCCCGTTTCCGTCTGTAGCATATTAAGCCGCTTTGTTGATATGCCCATTGCCAAGCAATTTTAATGACTTGCACCCTGTACAAAAAATAAAGCTGATTATTATGAGTGTACACAATTAATACCAGTGCACACACTCAGCGCTGATTATTTATAGGCATAATTAAACAAACGTTTTCAAAGCGAACGCCTCGCCCAGTCATCCAGCCAACTGGCCAACTATACCATGTGAATAAATATATATTTTTATACATAGACGCAGATATAGTAATATCTACAAAGCAATATCACGCATACGCCCCCCATTCACGTGGTAAACAAATAAAGGGCGTTTCCGTTGCCGAGCGAATGCCGCTGAGCCATCGACTTTTATTCGGCATTTAATTGAGGTTCATTAATCAAAACTACGGCACACAAATCGGTGCAACAACAGCAACAACAACTACAACAATGTAGGCAGTGATTGGTCTGCATGTGCTTGCCATTTCTAATGGCACCGAAAAGTCATGACATTTCATTTGCCGCAATTCGACTCCCCCGCCAACACGGAGACGCAATCAAAGTTTTTCCATGCAATTTTATTTTTATAGGTATTTCCACTCCTCGCCCCCTTGGGCCCTTCACGCTGTCGGCCTTATCGCATCATAACATCATTCGCTTTATTGATGTCATTATTATGCCAACTGCTTTTTTTCATTGTAAATACCAAGTCATTTGCTTTGTTGTTGCTGCTCTTGTGCCTCATTTAGTTTCTTTGTACCCTGTACCCATTCAAAATGATCAGAAGAGGTATAGTAAAGTCGAGCACGTGTATGTAACATCTTTTTGCCTTAAAGACTTTACAAATTTTTATTCGGAGGGAATAAGGTACTAAATTGCTCAAAATATCACATATACTCTTGATTTTATAGATACTTCTTATATTATATATACTTTTGTATCTTACAGATACTTTTGTCTCTATTTTCCATCGATTGCCAAAGTTTTAATTTCATTGTGCTTGTGTTTTGTATTTTTATGTATTGCGATTTTCTACAGGTCATCTCCTAGTCGAACTTTGTCGATTGCTGTTTTTATCTGTTGACCCTCGCCTCACATTATCGAGTGAAGTCTCAGCGCATTATTTTTAATATTTACTTTAATTTCAACTTTACTCCGCTTGGCCGTGCGAAGGTTGCCTTTGGCCGAGGAAACGCATGTTTAATATTTGTTAATTGTTTAATTTTCGTTTCCAATTTGTTCAAAGGTTTTCCGCATTCAAAACGATTTAATTTTCTATGAGCTTATAAATGTGAATTTGTTGTTCACTTTAATTGCTCATGAATAGAATTGACATCTGTGTGTGGTTTTATTTCAATTCATATTGTGTGATGGGCCCTGAAATGGATATGTAAATGTTGATGGGGGCCTCTGTGAATGGGCTTCAAAACGGCTTTTGTTTGAATTTTATGGCTGTTATAGTTTTCGTTATATGAAGCTCTTTGTAATGCGATCTTAGCCGTGGGTATTGTGTTGCCCACGCCTTGGGGGTTGTCCGATGAGATCATTTGACTGGTTCCTAGGTAGCCAAAGCTCTAAATAGAAATTAAACGATACTCGTAATGGAAACTTTCTCGCAAGACGTCTTTCCGGCTTGGCGCTAATCGATCCTCAATTGTTAGGGCAATGCCATTGCCTGTTTATATGCACACAAAAAGAAGAAGATGCACAGTTCAAGTGACTTGTCAGCTTTTCATTAATTTAAAACTTCCTCTACTCGGGGGGGGGGCAGCCCTCGGCCCTTGACTAATGGCACATTATGTTCAGCTGCGTTTCCTCAGTGGCTGCCACATCACGTTGCCCATTAATGTTGCATGGCGCAGCACAAAAGCGTCCATTCAATGCACTCACTTGATTATCAGAGCCACAAACGACATCATCGCCGCCTCTAACCGCATCCCCAGCACCAGCGCCAACCCCTCGCTGTCCCCCGCAATGGAGCCGCATTAGACCAGGGGATGTTCGCGTTTCTTGGTCTCTTGGAAACATGTTTTTGCACTTATGCGAGCAACTCTCACACACTTCTCTCGCCGCGCCCCCCGTCCGCCCTGTCAAACTATGGGGACCTCAAACTGATGTCAAATGAAATTAGCTGGATTTCTCTTAGGCATACCCGCACGCCACAAGGCCACCAGCTCATTGGCTTATGATTCCGCCAGCTACATGTGTCTGTGGCTTATGGATCTGTGCTCTGTGCGACAAATGTCGAATGGCCGCCCGCTCGGATTTAACTTGGAGAACTAATCGTATTTCGCTCCGCACGCGGGGCGTTTCCTGAGATACTTTTGTGCAGCAGATAAAATTAAGTGCACAATCGTCTAAGCAAATGCGTGGCCTTATCAGAGAGCCAAGCAAGACAACGGCTTAAACCACCTTCTGCTGGCAGTATAATGTAGTGTTCAACAGCTGCCCTGGTAATTGCCCAAAAACGAAAATGAAAAAAAGAAGGAAACATGGTCTACCCCTGTAGCTAACGATGTCCCCCCATTTGCAAACTACAGATACTCTACGCTAGTCGCATCCGCAAGATGCAACTACACAGATAACAGGGCCAGCAAACAAACAACGCCAAACATGCGACCATCGGCCCATAGATAGACCCAACACCAACACCAATACACAATACACACACACACACACACACACGCACACACACAGAGAGACCATAGAGAAGAGCTGGCAATCATTTATTTGAAGCGTCAAACTCGTTTGTCTTATCTGATTATTTATATGTGGACTTTTTATACACTACAAACGTGCATATCAGTTGACTAAATTTGTGAAAGGACATGGCATTGCCCTTAGTTTAGCTGATAACGAAAATATCCAGTTATCACTTATGTGTAAGCAAATCTTTGATTTAAAATAAAATATTTTCAACATTTTAAGCATTTGTTGAATTATGCCTATAAACTTTTTATTTTAGTTAGTCAAAAAAAGAAAGGAAATTTATGTTTATCCAAGAGGAACTATAAACTTTGCCTAAGACTACACACTAACCTGATTTTTGATTCCAGTTGTTCAGTTATTAGCTTCTACCTTAAACGGCTGAAGAGTATTTAAGCTGCGACTTGTTGGAATTTCTTTGTTTTCCTGCTGCACGACGACGACAACGACGATGACGATGACACGACAAGCTGTGCCGACTTGTTGTTGTACTTGTTGTTTTGGCTGGTAGTTGTTGTTGACGTTGTTGTTGTTGCAGCGCGCCAACGCTGTTAGTCATGCGCCGGGGCAGCGCTTAACTTGGCTTTTAGCTTGGGCAAACAGACACAGACGCAGACACAGACGCGCAGGCGAGGGAAACAGATGGACGGACAGCGAAGCGGTTAGACAGACGAATCATTCATTGCACGCTGCTTTGTTGTTGGCCCCTGCGCACGTTTCGGCCGCAGCGCACAGCTCATTCATACAGGTAGCCGCAGTCGCTGTCGCAGTCGTCGTCGTCGTCGTCATTATCATTTTGTCGTCATCAGCGACGTCGGCGCAAATGAAACATAAAATGAAACGCCCCTTAATAGTCACCGCCGTCGTTGTCGTTGTCGTTGTTGTTGTTGTTGTTGTTGGCCCGCCTTATGCGTATCTTTGAGATACAGATACATTCACGAAGACGCAACGGCCCCGGCTTGGCATAGTAACCGAATCGGTGCGGTATCTTTGCATCCGTATCTCTTTCTGTTTTTTTTGTATCTGTATCTGTATCTGTCAGTGGCCGCTGTTTGCATTTTTAGCACAAGTTATTTTCTTTTTTGTTGCTGTTATTGCGTTTGTTGTTTGTGGCCGCCTCAAGTTGTCAGTCTTTGCCATGGCAAGCGGCAAGCGGCAACCGCAACCGGCTAACGTAATCTTCTAGATACGCACGCCATATGCGCGCTCGTATCTGCATCTGCCCCTGCGTATCCGAATCTGCATCTGCATTTGTATCTGCAGCTCTCGGCCGAATAGCTTTAGTGCCAGTTACGCGCCCGTTGTGTCTTCGATTTCAATTTTGGGCCGCTTGCACAACATTTCTAATGTTGCAGCCACATTTGGTGGCAGCTGCAGCTCGAGTTGCCTCCTCGTGTTGCACTGTCAAATGTCGCCTCAACTCCGTGCGTGTTGCCTAATTGGCATACATTTCGCATTATTTGCGCCTGCCATTACAATTTAATTATTGCGCTTTCATTAAAAGCTAATTAGATTTTAATTATAATTTCTTGTCGTCGCACACATTTCACCTAATTTCTGTTTCCTTTCACACGAACTTTTCACACAACACGAAAATATGCTGCCAGAACCTTGTCAAGGCTCCCCCTGCGTCGGCCTTCTGTTGTGGCGTTATTTATGAGTCCCTTTCCCGGATTAGTTGCCTGGCTTTTAAGGGATGGTTGGCGGACTGGCATCTTGGGAGGGGAGCGCAGACGGGGGTCATAAGGGGCTATTGATAATAAATTGTATTATTGGATTTGCTTGTTGCCCTTTGCGTCGGCGACAGTTGGTCAGAGTGTTGATTACCCAGCCAGACACAAAACGTTGCCAATCAGTCGAGCATAAGTGCTGTTTGCTGTCCACACACACACACACACACCCACATTGATTAATATTTATGAAATATTACCAACTTTATGCGCCAGGATGACTGCATCAGCTTTTGTCATAAATCAATATGTAATTAGGCTTGCACTTTCAAATATATATGGCTGAATATTTGTAAATCGGTTTTATTTGTACTCAACGGAAGTTGGGCTCAACTCAATTTCAAATTGAGTTGTCCCTATGAAATTCATCTAACAGCCAGCCTCGACCTATCAAACCCCGCCCTCTCTTGTTGCCTGTCAATTGCATGCGTTGGTTTCTAAACCAATTCAACTCAACGAATATTGGCCATTGTTTGTGATTTTATTGCCGTTATTGTTGCTCGCCGCCCTTTGGGAGGCCTACTTCTTCGAATGGAGCCGCGAACAAAAGCAAACAGAATTGTATTTTTTTTGATTGCCTCTGGATTTTGGTTTGATTTTGCGCTACATTTTCAAGCCAATAACTGTGCAGCCACAGCAGCTACAGCAGCAACAAAAACAACAAGTGACAGTTATCGTTTTGGGCGGGCTTTTTAATTTTGACTGGCTGCTGGGGCATCAAGTGTTGCGTGTTGTTGCGGTTGTCTCTTTAATTATTTAAAACCAAGCCGCAGCGCACTTTAAGCTCGACATGAATTAAGCGCAGCATGACGCCCACTGCCACGCCCACGCCGTCACGTCCGCCTGGCAACTGCAACTGCAACTGAATCTGTGTGCCGCGACCCCAAACAATGTAATTCCATCATTTATACCAATTTCGCCATTTATCCGCAAACAATTCACGACAAAAACAACAACCACAATGGACCCAGCCCCGAACCCGAACCCGAACCCGGACCCAGCCCAAATCCAACTCGGTTCGGATTGGTTTGCCTGCAACGGAAAATCATCTCTGAGTCTGCGGCTGCAACCGCTGCATTGTGTGCAGCTCGTTTCCGTCGCTTGCCGCCTTCCAGTTTCTATACCCTGTAGAGCTTTGTCACTTGACTACGCGGAATTAGGGAGATACTTGAATCAATTGATTCACATCAATCGCACAATCCTGGCGACCATAACAGCTAAGTACTCTGTGTTATCTTTAAAGATATTTCGATCGTGTTTATCTATATCCAAATATTCTCCTCCACATCTTCGCTAAAGAATAAACAAATAAATTACTTATGTATTTTTTTTCGACTTCTGCAATAATCCACATTTGATAAGTTCTTTAAAAACAGGCATGAATTTCGCATGAGTTTCTCGGACTTTTTCACTATGCAACTTCATGTACATAGAGATAATTGCGCTTTATAGGGTATATGACACGCGACGTTGACAACGGGCGTCTGTGCAATGTTGTTGCATTGTTGTTGCATTGTTTGGGAACGTGCGTTACGTTCTGCTTACAAAACGGATTAAAAGGTTACACAAGAGCGTGCAACAGCAGCAGGCGCATCCGCGGGCAGCGGGTAAGAGGGGACACGGATGCGAATACCGTGCCACACACACGATAGACACACACAAGCAGCAGCAGGCGCAGTCACACTCTGCCACTGCCACTCAAGTCGCAGTCACTTTATTTGCAAGCACACTCCGTGCAGCCGCCCCCGCACTTCGGCTTCCACTCCATTTGCGGCTCCATCTATCTGGCACTCGGTCTTAGTCGCTTCCCATCTGCTGGCTCGCTTGCTGGCACGCACATGTTGGTCACGTTATGTGGGGATTGTTGGGGGCATCTGCTGTGGCTCTGTGAATTGCCACGAACAGCAATTGCTGGCCCCAACCCCTTTTTGCCTTGCGGTTTCTTACTTGTCTGTGGCACGACATTGCTCCACTTGCGGGTTAACATTGTTAATGTTTATATTTTTTTTTGCCCCCCTCTCCTTTATTATCGTCTCTTCGGCTTTTCTATTTTTAGCATTATGACATTTACTGTCATTTCTCTTGTCATCTGCACAGCAAATGCCGCAAATGGCAAAATAATCAACATTAAAATGAAATTATGAAAAGCTAAAAGTATTAAAGCACGCAATGACCAAGTTAAATGCATTAAGGCCCAACTCGGTCTCCACTGTGTCTCTGTCTTCGTCTCTTTCGCTGTCTCCATCTTCATCTGGCTGCGTCTATATACAATTAATTAATTATGTGGCCTGTCGTCACCGCTTTTTTTCATAGCATACCGCAGGGCGTCGCCGGAGCCGAAGGTCAATTAAAAATGTTGTACAGCAATTAGTTGAAGGCCGCATCGGATATGTTGGTTAAGTGGAAAGTGAGCGCTGAGAGGGCGTACGACTCCAGACAATGCTCAATCTTGGTTTTTATCTATTTCCATTCTGGGTCAATTATTCGTATTGACACTGCACTCAGCCGTTGGCTTAAACTTTTCACATTTAATTGATAATACCCGTTGGCTGGCTGATAAGGCAGGAGGGGAAAAGGTGGGTGCACCCCATCTATCTACTCTAACTATCTGTGGCTTTTATTTATAGTTGATATGCTCTCCGGAGAAACGCCGAAAAAAAAGCAGAAATACAAAAATTGCTTTCCGTTTGCCTGCGTTCTTATCGCGCATGTCATATATTTTGAAGTGAGGAGGATTATGGGCCGGGGACATGCAATCCCGGGGCTCTCAAATTGGTCGTAACCCTCGGCGAGGGGCAAATCACTTTTTCGTTCATTTATTTGTATTCGTTTCGTTTAATGCTTTGTATCAAGCTCTGTGCCATTTTTCATTATGTCGACATTAAGCTGAGCGCATACCTTGCAGCTATCAATTGTGGTTGCGTGGTTTGAGTGGTTTCAGCTGCTTTGAGTGGTTCACATTTAGCAGCTTAAGAGTATTTCCAACTTGCGCTGGACAGCTGAAAAGTTACTGTGCCCAAGTGACAGATTAGAAGGCAGCATCCTTCTTGGCTCGCTCGATCAAAGCACTCAACTGTTGCCCCACTGTTGTCCTTGATGACAACCCACGCACACACACGCACACACACACACACACTCGCAGCACTCGATATTTAAGCAGAGCCATGCACAAGTAATTTATGCGCTACTTAATTTTGATGAAATAATTCCCATAGATATAACAACACTTAATTTCGCACATTAAAAATGCCATAATATCGCTGCCAAACTCGTTGACGTTCTAGGGGGCTTAGCCAAGGGGGAGGGCGGTGCGGGGGCGAGGGCATGCGACATGGGGCAGGCTTTTTTGTTCATGCGGCTTACTCAATGGCCTGTCATTCATCAGTGGCGCGCAACGAAATGAAAATGAGGCAAACGGCTAAAATAAAGAGCAGACAGACTGAAACACACAAAAATTTAATGGTTCATGCAAAAATGCTGAAAGCAACAACATTCATATATCTATATATACATATATAAACAGATATAGATATGCACAGTGCTCATTAGTCGAAGAAGAACAACAGAAAAGACGTAAAGAACTGAGTTTGGAACATTTACTTTCTTTTTTCAGCGTTCAGCTTAAAGAATTTTTGCCATTATTAATATTTGTTTATTTTTAGTAAATGGAAAAATCTATAAATAAATTTGGCATAAACATAACAATTAAAAAAGCATTGTCTAAGCAATTTTTAATCGCTTCCATTCCTGTTGATTAAAATGAAAGTCTATTAAAAGTACAATTTGTAGCTATTCATTAAAAAGAACAATAGCTAAAACTTTTGAATAGAGCTGGGTTTTTTAATAGAACTTTAGAAAAAGCCCGTTGTATGATTAATGTAAATCGCAACCAGGTAAACTGCCGGAAAGAGAATATCTCAAGGTGTGTATTGATTCGAGTAAATGGGTCAGGCCGGCAGTTGGTGCTTTATGCACACTCTACAGTTGTATCTACTGAAGTGATCAGCATTGTGCCTGTAAAAACCAACTACAGCACCCTCTCCCCGGGCAAATTACACGACTCGAGCCTGGATCAGCGGATCTACAGTCATTATAATAAATGCGAATTTAACAAAATTATGCGTGTAACTAAATTGTGCCACAGACACATCAAGAGTCTATATACACCTTCGTATGTACATATAATATATATATATATATATATGTATATCAGTTGCCAGCTTAATATCTTTATTGCGCGTAACAAATGCGCTGGGCATGCAACGCGAAGCAAAGCTTATGAACAGCAGATGACGCACACAAAGGAAAAGGGAGATAGCTACAGCAGAAAGAGGGAGAGAGACAGAGACTGTGACCGAGTGGAAATAAAGTAATTTAAATATGGGATGGTAGCATAAAAAAAGTTGCTTTGAATTACAGCGACGACGACTTTTGCACAATGGACTCAATTGTCGAGAATCTGAAAACTGAAACTGGGCCCTGCCATAGGAAATAAGCAGCGGCGAGGAAGTTCACAGCTGATTGGCAGTTATTCAAAATATGCTAATGGAAATGGACGGGCAGACGGGCAGACAGGCAGACAAGCAGCGGGCACAGCTTGCCTCAAGTGAGCTGGAAAATCAGGTAGTTTTCACACGAAAAATACAATTTTGTACACAAATCAGCTGCGAATATCGCGCGAATGTATCTCACAGATGCAGAGAGCGAGATACTTGCAACAAAGCGAAGGCGACGGCATTGTCTCAGCGCCCCAGGCGCATTACGCTGGCATCTGAGCATTATCAATCACCTGTGTGGCACAGGAAGGAGTAGGAGTAGGAGTATGGGGCACGCTACCTAGTGCCCAATGCCCGGCACGATGCATGCCACGTTTCTTATTAAATCTCTTTAAAATGCTTGCTTTGTCTGTTGAATTTCTTTTTCTTTTGTTTTTTTTTTCGAATTTATTGTTTATTTTCTTCGGTTTTTTAGTTCGCTCCGCTTCGCATTGACTTTGCCAGCGGCATTTTGATGGCTTTCAGAAATTACTCATGAAAAACTTGTGTTGGCCAAAAACAAAACAAGCGAAAAACAAAAAAAAACTTGTGCTGGAAATGTTTGAAATTGTTTTGCTGTGTAAAAAAGAAAACAACCGAAAAAAACCTTGAGCTTATCTGGCAGATGCTTAAGCGAACGAGCGAGCGAGCGAGCGAGGGAATGCAGACGTGTGATAAATACATCCGCATTACGGGCACAGAGCCTCGAGTATCTGCAAGATACGAGCGAGCAGAGTCATGTAAGCATTCTTATATAAAGAATTAAGCAACTCGGACAGCCGATACCAGCTCGAGAGAACGTCTATTGCAAAAGACCACAAAAAAACGAGCCAAGAGATAAGCAGACACGAAATGCCTTCCACAACTGCAGAACACGTTACCCAATCGCTTGTGGGTCGAGAGTGGAAGGGTGCGGGGGCTGATGACTGAATGGCAAAATATTATAGGAAATTTTTGCAAGCACAACGGGAGTGTGGCACGGCCGGGCGCCGCAGGAAGCCGAAAAACCAGGCGCAGAACTTTGCCCAACGAGCCCGGCGAGTAACGAGCAAAGTAATTTTCTTGCCGTAACTAATTGAGCCGCTCACGAAGCCGGACGCACATAAATCGAACAATGCTGCAGCCACATCCAATCCACATCCACAGCTGCAGATACTCGCCGACTGAGATACTTAGATACAGATGCTGAGGACGCGTCAATAACTGCTGCCATTGTTTGGCAAAAAAAAAAACAATGATAAAACTTTGCTGCCTGACTACTCGGGGAATGGGGAGGGGCATTGTGTCTAGCAGATTCCTGAAGCGGAAACACTGCACATAAATGGACAAAAGATGAATGACTTTCAAAGGGCAACAGCCACCAAGTTGGCTCCAGAAGAACAAAGTCAAAGGCTAATGACAAATTAAGCGCACTGCAATTAAAAGATGCCAACTACGCCACGCCACGGACGCTACTGTATTTGTATCTGCGTATCTAAGTATCTGTATCTGTATCTGCCGTTGTTGCTGGGTGTGGCAGACACTTTAATGAATTGTGCAGCCAAAGCAGAATGAGAAGAGGAAGCACAAGCCGCAGCAAGTAACAAGAAGGAAGGGTTATCGTTGGGGTGCCGAAGCCTAAATACCCTTGCAAACAGTTGGAAGGGGCTTCATATCCATAGCTTATGCACATGGCAACTATTTGAGTTATATACAGAAAGACTTTATGGGTCTCCCTCAATGCGTTACATATTTCATGACAAAATAAAAACACTCTCCGAGTGCATAAAAACATACAATTTACTTTCGCACACATTTGTTTGGCATACCAAGGCATAGAACGGCAAAAAGCGGCCCACGCTCCTGTCCTGTCTGTTGCGACGACTTCAGACACAGCTACAGCTTTGGCTTATCAGCTGGCTGGAAGATGAAATGAAATTGTGCTAAACTACAAACAAGATTTGCGGCACTCGTTCGCTGCTCCTCTGGCTGCTGTGTGGGCAGCCGGAATGACAAGCGTCTGCCTCTCGATGCGAACTTGGGTAGGGGGCACGGCACGGCAGTCCACTCACAGCAAAGACGCCCACACGTGGCTTTCATTGTCCGGCTACGGCTACGGCTACGGCTTTGGCCCGCAGCGGTACAGCAGCAATTCAGACAGCCAACAACATTTGCCGCCGCCACAAATCATTTCCAAGTGCCGAAAAAAATCAAACAACAGAAACAACAAAAATTCATCAACACGGCAACGGCATTAGAGCACACGCAATGCTCTATCCGAATTCAGATCAAAAATATTCGTTCACCCAAACAGCATAAATATTCATTCCATAGAGATGACTAAATATGCCACCAGCATTTTTCTTCTTCAAATTCCTGGCCCGCGTCTACTTGTCCAAGTAGTCGACAGCTTCCTCTGCAGTTTTCAAACGGAAAATGGCTTTTAAAATTAAAGCAAATTATATTTTCTTAAAATAAAATTAAATATATATTCGCAATTCATCTTCCATATACGAAACTGGCATTTAGTGCAAAATCTGAACATATAATATCAGAAAATAATTATAAATTAAATTTTAAGAAGAGAAGTTGTAATAATATTATAAAATCATAATATTTAATTTTTAAATATAAATGAAATTTATGTCCAGACTCAATCTCAATAGCACGAATTGTATCCGTTATAAACTATTGACAATGTTATGAAACTTAAGAGTCTAGTAAAAACATTGCGATATGAATATTGCCAGCAAAAGAAATATTTTATATACATATGCATATAGTCAATAATGAATTGACAAGAAATCAATTTGAAAATATATTTATGCACACAGCCCCCAATGAATTCCAAATGTTGTTGTAACAAATTTTAAATTGGTTGGGGCCAATTATACTTGGCACTGGCCCATTGCACAACATTTAATGCGCACTTAACATAAGCAGCCTTTGAGCCCCATATCATTAGCCAGCGCCCCACATTGATCGATACGTGCCCAAAACGAAACTTAAAAAAACCCGTCGAGTATTAAAATTGTTGTCATATTCATTTACAAAATACATTCCGAATATTTGCATATGGCGAAAAATTGTATAATAATATCATATTTAAATGCGCTTAAGCCAGCTTTTAATGAAATGTAAGCCGCACACACACACACACACACACACAATCACACACACACCTATGTAAATGACAATCGATTTGAGTTTCAGAGTTTCACCTTCGTGGCGCGTGAGACCTTCCAAGAGAGACGGCGGACGCAAATGATTTATAATTAAATATTTTATAATTATCAGCAGCAGCAAAATTCAATGAAACCAAAAAAAAAAAACAATTAAAGCAGTAAAGAAATAAATAAATATAAGCAAAGCTGTTGGAAATTTATGCTGAGCAAAAAACAAAAACCAACAAAAAAGAATTAAGTGAATCAACAAATTGCCGTCTTGGGTCTTTGGCTTTTTGCCTCTGGTTTGTGTTATTTTTTTTTGTTTTATTTTTTATTTGGTTGCCTTAATTATAAAACACTTTGGCTTATAATTAGGAAGCTCTTTGCGTTGCGTCGCTAATAAAAAGAATCGACAAGCTGCAGCCCAGTTGCTAATTAACTTGGCCGAAAAGCTGAAAACAATTCGGGCGAGTGCAATGCGCAAATAATTATTTTAAATTATTTAAATTAAATTGTATGCACAACCGATTATAGGCCATAAATAAATATAAATCGTGCCAGGCAAAAATGTCACACAATATTGAAAATTAAATCAGTTACCAGATGTCAAGCGCGAGATAAGCCCCAGCAAAAGTTACTTGTTTTTATTTAATTATAGATTGCCTCGTCATGGATAAATAATTTTTGGTAGCAAAAACTGTTGGCACAATAATCATAATGATTTCAACGAAAAGCGGCACAAATATTTGCGGTCGTCCAGGCCCAGGCCCAGACCCAGACCCTGTCCCAGGTCGTGCACGGCTCACAGCTCGCGGCTCGGGGCTGAAAATAGAGAAAACTCAGGGCCCAACAATATGGCATTAGACTATGGCCTACCTGGTCAAAAGATTTCATTTAACAATTTGTATTTGATTTTGAAATTTGTATTCAGCCGTTAATTGGCTTTGCTCATTAGCGCCTATTTTTTTTTATTATTTCTTTAATGCTATTAACTTTATTTGCTGTTTATTTTATTAGTAATATGGCGTTGTATTTCCTGCGAGCAGAGACCCCGACCCCGACACCGTCCCTCCTGGCCGTCTGTCCGACTAATGCGATTGTTATGCCTCAAGTCACCTGAAGTTGCCCATGAGGCATGCCAATCGCATGATTGATAAGCAGCTGCTCTCGACAGCCGGCAATTGTAAGCTCATTTTTAGGCAGCAAACCAACACAGACAACATTTATGGCCATTTGCTCATTTCCATAGCCATTGCCAATGAATTTCAAGTAAGCTGCATTAATCACTGCCAAATTGGAGCATATTGTCACTGAACTCCATTACCAAAGTCAAGTTGAGACTCGAAGTTGAGCTCAAAATCGAAGCTGGCAAACTTCATTTCAATAGTTTATTACAATATATTTTATTCAATTGGAAAATAAAAGTGTTAAATAAATGGAAATTACCAGACCGAACATTCAAGGAATATAATTACCTGGAGAACGAAATTTCTATGTCAAGAAAGTTGATTATAATACCAAGACAAAAGAAGACAGTCTGAAAAATGTTTGACTTCATTTGGGAATAATTTACGCTTTTTTATTAAATATGTACTCTATACATGCCAAAATTAGGTACGGTGATTTTCTCCGAGTGTAGCTTTCAATCAATTGATTTTTTTGTGGCCACTTTATGGAGTGCTTGCTCCTGTTCCCGCTCATCAAGTGTCCTCTGCCTAAATTTCCATATGCCAACCGACTAACCGATTTGCCACAGCTCTCAACTTTCCAATGCGGAATTTCTCAGCTACTCGAAGATTTGTCAAGTCGTTTCGGGGGAAACCGTTGGCCGGGCCAACCGTAAGCATTGCCAAGCAACGTCTTCCTGCCCAGAAACGCCATACATAGTCCCGGCCGTCCCAGCGACCACTTATGGGGTGTGCAGCAGCAACTTGCAACAGCAACAGCAACAACAACAACAACAACAACAGTTGCCCCGGCCGCATGCATGTCGAAAGTAATAATTTTATATATGGCACGACAAACATACTTCTACTTATCGGCGATGTGCGTGCGTCGTGTTGTCGTCGTTGTTGTTGTTGTTGCTGCTGCTGTTGTTGCTGTTGTTGTCGTTGTCGTCTCTGTGTGTTCCTTTTGAAGTGCACAGCATGTTAAATTCGTAAAATTCATTAAGATTCCGTTGCCGATGCGAGGCAGCGTCGCTGATGTCGAAAAGTACCAAGAGCCAAGAGGCCCAGAGCCAACAGCCAACAACAACAGCAAGCAAGAGTGTCTTGGTCGAGAGCGGACAACTAGAAGATACCCTGTATCCAGATATGAGCTGCCGTAATATGCAATCGCAATAAAACTTTGGGGGCTAAAATATTATGTACAAATTTTATTATTTGATGAAATATAATTAATCGGCATTTACTATACCAACGATAAGCCCTTTCCTGCCCATTTGTAATGGGTATAGGGTGCAACAACAACAGGCAAGCGGGCAAACAACCCACAGAGACCCACAGACGTTGTCGAAGGCGACAATGTTGGTTGCCATTGTAGTTGTTGTTGTTGTTGCTGCTGTTGTTGCTGTAGTAGTTGCCACAATTGTTGCTGTTGCTGCTGCTAGCTGGTCGTGCTACGTAAAAAGCATTTGAAGCAAACTCAATTATGCCCGGTGCAGTGCACACAACCAACACACACTCACTCACACACACACACACACACACTCATTGTCACAGTTACACCTCCACTTACCAACGACTGCCGAGTGTGACTGTGACTAAAATGCGGTCACATTGTTTGCCAGCTCACGTCGTAGTCTCATCTCGGCCAACCGACCCCAACACCTCCCCCTCATTCCCCTCATCCCAACTCTTTAAAGTGATACGTATTTTGCGCAATTTCGTTTACCCGCATTTGTCACAGTATTTTACAGCAGCTCAGCCAAGTGTAGCCCTGACCACGCCCCCTCTAGGCATCATGCCAGAGCTGGGGGTACACGAAAATTTCAAACTATATTTAGTTCCTGAATATTCTAAAAGCTGAATATGAATCAGTCTTGATTTTGAAATTGGTACACAATGAGAATAGAAAGAAAAAGATAAAAGTTCTATTTGAAGTACAACTTTTCTTGAATTAAATGCTGCATTTTAGTCATGAATTTTGGAATTTCGAGTTGAAAAGACGAATTTCACACTCAACATAAACAACATACATATATGCTAAACGGTTTTTCGCTCAGTGTAGTATGAGCGTGTGGGTGTTTGCTTTGCTTGACTAGGCACACAACTGCTCTAATGAGGAGCAGCGGCTGCCCACACTTGACTATTGACTGTGGACGCTCCTTGGGGCTCGGGGCATGACTGGGCTGTAAGCTGCAGCTCTGTAATTCACATTGACAGTCAATTTACCTGCCTAACAAGCATTTCCTGGCTCTCTCTCTCTTCTTCGTTGGCATTTCCTGGCATCAGCAGCAGCAGCAGCAGCTGCCTGGTCGCATCTCACATAAATTCCCATTTGGCTGATTTATAAAAATGAACAACGCCCCGAAAAAGCAGGCAACTAATAAATATTCATGAGCAGTGGCAAATCGATATCTTTCCCTTCCTCTCTAACGATTCCTTGAATGGCAACGCAACAGAGAAAAAAACTATTGATTAAAAACAATCAAAATCCGTTGATGTCCAACCAAAATGAACGCCGCCAGCTAAGCAGCCGCCACGGACTTGAACCGAAAAGCGGACACGGACCATGCGGAAAGTGGTCCGGCGGGTTCGGGCCACGGCAAATTGTACAAAGCAATTTTCAACAAAAGCGCCTTAATGATTTTTTCTCTGTTTTTTTTTCGAGGCACGACCAAAGAACTTGGACGGCAATAATAATAATAATACAATTACCATTCGGGGGGAAATTGAGGGGCCCGGGGCGTTGTGTGGCGCGGTGGCCGAAGGTGTGACCAGGCACTAATTAGATTGAAATCGAACGCTCGACAATCGTCTAGAAGCGCCTCGTCTCGTCTCGCTGGCTGGCGCGCCCTGCCTTACCCTTTCCCCAACATTGGGTCATAAATTAAGAGTAATTAAAGTATTTTCAGGCTTTGCATTTGGGCTTTAACTTTATGACTGAAAATAAACATTGGCAAATATGCAGGGCCAGGCAGCCGAGCAGCCGAGCAACTGAGCAACTAGAGCTATAAACATGGCCCGTTATCAGCAACGGGGCCCCCACTTGGGAAAAAGTGTCATAAAAAGTTAAGGCTCTTAGGCAGGCAGTCGCTGGAATACTAAATACCCTGCCCTTTTGCGCAACGAATGTTAATGTTATGCTAACAGTATGCTGTTAACTTGAATATGTTAAGATGTTAGTGCACTTTAATTATACATTAACATTCTCGTGTAAACAAAATACCCTCTTGTGCCGAGTCATAGAAACCTGTGGCTCAACTTGACAAACAATTTGAATGTTTGCTTTCAACTTCGCCCTGCGATAAGCAGCCCAAATGAAATTTTAATGCAAATAGCTCAACTGGTTGGTCAGCGGTGCAGGTGGGGCAACAACTGGAGCTGAGGGTGGTGCAGGGACTGCTGCATAAATCATGTGGCCAAGCCTTTTGTTCTAATGAAACCTCAATAACCAAGGGCCAGCCAGCGATGGCTCTGCATAGCCAATTTTCGTGACCAAGTCGAGTCCAAGTCCCGGGCCCCGTTCCCCGTTCCCGGAGGCGTCTCAGTGCCGGTCGCGCGGCAGGAAACTTTTATTTATGTTCTGATAATGCGCCGGGCCATTTGCAGGCAGCGAGTGGACAGGGCTGGACAGGACAGGACTGGACTGGACTGGCGTGGAGTGGAGTGGAGGCGCATTAATTTTCATTAAAAGCGCTTAAACGTCGCGCCAACTTATTTGCTTGTTTTATTTTTAATTAACAGTCTCAGCAGCCGTCGGGCAAAAGTGATTTATGAAAGGGCCCAAAGAACGGCACCCAAAACTAGTGCCAACAACACGGAATCTGGCCTAGAAGAACGGTCCAAGTAAGCACTTTAATTAATAAAACACTCAGCCCAAAACAAATTGACTGCTCGACTACTCGACAGCTTGACTGGCAGCGCCCCTTCATACCATAAACAACTACCTGACGACCTAAAAAAAAAAAACTAGAAAAAAACAAAACTTGAAACTGAAAAGTCTCAAGTCTCAAGACTCAGCGCCGCACAATGACTCTCCATAGTCTCGAGCTCGAGTGGGCTTTGGCAATCTTTACGATGCCCACTAAATGATATTGACAAAAGTTTTCGAGTGCCAAAGAAGCGAGTCACAAAACAACAACAACTGCAATTATATGGAAACTCAAGTGTCTGGCACAATCATCCATCAGGCATGGCATCAACATCAGACACATACGCATACATATATACAGATTCCCTAGTGGCCAATGCGTAATCAGCTGCCAAACGAACCGGGACTACCAAATGTATTTCAGTCCAAAATTTACGGCCTCAGCTACGCACTTGCTAAAAAGTGGCCGCTTTCGAAATTTTCCCGACACCTTATGTTTATTTACAAACCTATTTGACTCTTGAAGATGTGTTGGCAATAACAGATTAGCCGGAATTCGTTTCTAAGGCCACTCAAAGGTTTCTCTGCCTGTTGCAAAAGAACTTGAGATTACTGCGAAAAACCAATGTCAACAGAGTCCAGTTATAGCTAAAGGGCACTAAATCGTTTGTCCACTGATGGAAAATCCCTCCAAGAATTTCGATAAGCTATCACAGAGCTTAGAAATATGAGTATTCCAACCATTAGCTGAGCACACTTTCTGGGAAACGTGTCATAAATGCTGAGATAATTTGCTGAAGATATTATTGAACATGATGTTATATTCGAAAAGAAACAAGGAAGATCGGTTGTCTTCTGGATGTCGAAGATATATATATTACTATACACCCTTTGCAAGGGTATAAGAAGCTCGGTCGTAGCTGTAGAAAGTAAACAACTTGTGCTCAATTCGACTTGTTGTCTGGGCCCAGCCCACGACACTTCTATCAATCGAATCGTGACGTGACGTGACGTGAACCGTCGGCCAATCTACGATTCGAGAACACCAACACATCGGCGTTTCCACTTGACCAGTTATCAGCCCCATAAATCCCCAAACGATCCACTCGAAGACGGAATCGAACTCGAAATGCCCCAACAAGCTGGCAGAGAGCGAAGCGCCCCAAAGTGAAACAAATGAGTTGCAAGACTTACGAAAGTGGACGATAAAGCTAGAAATAAATACTCGGCAGTCGCAATCATCGTAAGAAATAATTAGAAAGGTGCCGGGATAAGAGCAGCAATTGCGGCTTTTGACCGATATTCCGAGGTGCTCGGCACTCACCTGATATGGGGGCTGTTTTATTATTTGCCTTAATCAGTAATTAATTAAGATACTTTGCGTTAGATAATTTAGACAGGCGGCATTTGCATTTCAGGCTGAATTATATTTAAATTGTCTACAATTTACGAGCCGACTTAATTGTATTTGCTTGTCAGACGTCAATGCTTCGACGTCGGCGTCAGCGTCAGCGTCGGCGTCGGCTTCGGCTCGACTTTCAGCTTCAGCTTTGGGGGCAATCCCCCACAGACACAGATACAGATACAGATACAGTCACTGACAGGCACAAAGATAATGATAGTGAAATTATTTATAGCAATGTGTAGGCCCCACATTAGTCACGACAGATCCAGTGACGCCTATATATGTATATATATTCGAGTTGCTTTTGTGATTGAGGTTAGGGGTAGTGGGGTAGAGAGGGGGAGAGGGGGAGAGGCAAATATCGAGGTTGTGCATGTGCGCACTTGGATTTCAACTTCATGCAGGCTGAGCTCTGCGAAAACAAGCCGTAAATCCCAAAAGATTACATATATACAACTCTCGGATTAACGGCGATTTTGCCCTATCTTATCAGCCAGGAGCTGTAGCATAAGTTCGCGTTTCCCACCACGTGGAATCAAACAGAACTAATCTCTGGCTACACTCAACGAAATCTTAAGTCTGGATATATTGATAAGGCGAATGGATTAAAATTGTGTCAGCGTTAAATATATAATATATTTGATATATATATTGTAAATTCAATGCAATTTCAATCTTAAGTTTACTTATTTTTTTTAAGTGTAGAGCTCTATCTGTAAACAACAAAAGATCGCACGATTTATAGACTCAATAATTCTTCATTGCTTTTAATTAGTTGGAAATTTATATAAACGCTTATAAAACGAGATCTTAATCTGCCTGCAACAAAGTCCGCGTTGGCGTCAGCGTCGACGTCGACGTCGACTGCAATCGGTACCATTGATACGTAAATCAGATATGACATATCGATCGACCGATATGCAGTCCCTAGACCCAGGCCCACTCCACAACAGCAACTCGATACCCAAATCAGCAGCCTTTATGCTTAATCACCCGGGCGCCTTTGATGTGGCCGTTGGGGCCGCAGTCGCCGCAGTTGCCGCAGTCGCCGCTGCCATTGCCGCTGCTCGTGCTGCCTTCGGTTAATTGCGGCCAGCTCATTGGGTGGCAAATCAATTAAAAAATATATGACTACAAGTATTTTGTATGCCAGCGAACACCATTCCCAGAATGCTGCGGCCCAAGGGCACTTTAAGCTCGAATTTGGGGCTCTGGAATGGCGGTCAAGTGGATCTGGCATCGGCAATGCAGTTCCTCGACTCGAGTCGGGCAGACAACACCCCGAAACAAAAGAATTTAACACCTAACGCATTAATTTTCATTAATTTTTAATGCTAAATACCCGCTGGCCCGCTTAAGTAACCCAAAAAAGCGAGAAAGATACAACGAACTGTGCATACACTTTAAAAACAGAAACTTAAACTTAGCAGTCATTTTTTTTGATGAATAACAAGGCAAATATTTTATGCACTGATAATAAAATGAATAATGTTTCATTTTAATTATGTTGATTTAACTGGAATCCCAGAAATTCTATTAATATTCTTAAAAATTCTTTTACTTTTATTATCAAACTTGGGAAGTAAATATATAAACTCTCTCGTTGTATTTTTTTAAGGCACATCTTTATAGCAGACCACATTAAATTGTTTTATTAATGATTACGAGCGTGATTATGAATGTGAATCTGAATAGATTAAAATGCCAGAGCAGCTGGGACACCCTGCTCGCATAAAATTACGCCGTGTTAGCAGAGGATTCGAACTCAGCAGCAATATGGAGGCAAAAAGAATACGTGCCCAAATATTCATATTAGAATTCAAATCAAAACGAATTCCAAGTGGAAGGCGGACTCAATGCCGCTAAAAAAGCTAAAGCTTAAGCTGATTGGTACGCTTTGTATGCGGTCGAGCGACAGCTCGTAAGAGAGTAACAAAAATAAATATGAAAAAAAAAACTTAATTAAAACAAACGTTTGGCCTGTCTAATTAACATAACAAAGCCACTGTTGAGTCAGTCGGGCAAACGGGCAGACAGACACACCGACTTGAGTTTGATTCATTTAGGCCTAAGATCTGGGCAGAAAAAGGTCGGGTACGATAGCGATGACGATTACTAGACTCGGGCAGTTTTCGCGCTGCTTTGTTTGCCGTTTGCCATTTGCATGAGATGATGTTTTGTATGTAGATTTATTTACGCCTGGCCATGCGTAATTTGATTGTCCGCTCCCTTCCCCTGCTGCCGTTACACGTCCGAGGGACGGAAATTGCAATTAGTTGTTAGAAAAAAAAATGCCATAAATTAGATTACCCAACGAAATAAGGCGCAAACTTGGCGCGATTATCGCCCCGACTTTGAGTTCCATTGCCAGCCTCGGTTTCAGTCCCCAGTCCCCAATCCCCAATCTCAGTCCCAGCCACGTAACTGTAGCGGCAAATAGCATGAACAATGAGGCCATAATTTAAGGCATTATGGCCAAAATCACCCCCAGTCAGAGGCCCAAGCCCAAGCCCAAGCCGAGACCGAGCGCCATTTCAAAAGTATTTTTTTTACAATTTAATAAATTATTTATGTACTCGTTTAATTCGTTTGCCCCACACCGCAACGACTCGCATTCATTATTGTCATTATTTTTAAATATACTACAACTTATATTATATATTCGCAATTTCCATTTGTTCGATTCATTAGATCATTATTGTTGTGGGCCTGCTTCAAATCGATTTATATATAAATGCGAATATATTTTTTTCTTTTCGAAATTAAGCATTATTTTGTGGTATTGTTGTGTTCTCTGTTATGCTACGAAACGAGTTCCTCTAAGTAGGGTCTGTCGGAGGCCTTTCAAAGAACGCAAAACAAAAGTTGTAGTTTTTTATTTGTGCGATAAAGCAAACAATAAACTTGCCATATAAAGCATTCATAATTTAATTATATAGCCCCTTTTCACACACGCACACACACACTAGAGGAAAAAAACAATTCTTTAGAAAATCTGAGCGTTAATTTTGTGTAATAATAAGTTGAATGCCTCCGCATACATTTCATAGAGTGTAGTTAATTTGAATACCATTTATGGGCCTAGACAAGCTCCTCGAGCGAAGCGAAACTGAGCCAAGTTAGTTTATTGAATGGGCCACAAAACAATGGCAGACGAAGTTCGCTTGGCAACTCCATAAAAAACTCAACCGAGCAAGAGCTATATGGCTATAAAAGTAAAAGTTATGTATGTGTAATTTTTATGCAATAATATAAAGAAAATATAAAAAAATCATAAATAAAAGAGTTAATCTTTTCAAAATAAATAACTACTTACATATCATCCACATGAGATCTTGCTAAATTTGTTTTTCACTTGAGCCATATCTGGAATTGAATTCGTGAGCTCTTGTCACATTCTGCTGAAACTTTGCACTCGTGATATTATAGTCGTACATAAGTGTGTTTATATATAGACATATGTGTGTGTGTGTGTATCTGTATGGGCCACAGTAATGCGCGGTCATATCACAAGGTGTCCCCATATCGTTTCCATGGGCATTCTTTGTATCGTATCGTCGTCACGTCAGCTCCGGCTCCAGTTCCAGCTCCGTTCCACGTGCTTTGGCAATCAACGCTAACCGCGAACCACTTCACGCTTTCGAGTTTTTAAAATTTCTGTAAATATTTATAAATTCATTCAACTGGCATTTATCAAGAGGCAACTGATGTATGTGTGTAAGTGTGTGTAGGTGTGTGTGCTAATTTCGGAGCAGCCACCGAAGTTGTTCCAATTCATTAGATGTCTCTGCATATAGTACATACATATAGATATCGTATATACAAATTTTGTGTACACTTAAATTGTGCATTTTGTGAAAAATGTCATTACTTTAAGTATTTTAAGAAAATGTTCTTAAATATTTATGTCAGCTACATGAGATCAACATTTACACTTGGATTAAGTATAAAATACTTATAACAGAATTTGCATAATTGAAATAAGTACAAAATATTCTCCATAAAGTTTTAAAATGTCTTAATTTAAGTCTTGTATTTAGAAATTTCGAGATTAATATAGTTAACATTCTTGAAATACAAATAATGCTCTCGGCTTAAGGATTTTCAACCTTGGCCAATCTTTGATAATCTTTTCTCTGTTTTTAAGCAAAAAATCTTGGTTTTCTTCGAGTGTGGATTAGAGCATGGATCTTAAGGAACTTGGCCTCAGCGGACTACGTCACAGGCTTTTGTTATCGCTCCAAATAGCAAAGTCAAATAAGAACAATAAACCGTGAATGTCAACAACAGACAACAAGAGACAAGCGACAACAACAAGCGACAACAACAACGGCGACAAGGCACATACGTGCGAAATTTGTTGATTTCGTGAAAGTCACAAACTGGCATTAAAATATTTTTATACACATGACAGCGGCGACGGGGCAACGTTGTAAATAACAAAATAATAAAATTCACAAAATTATATGCGGGGCTTAAAAGGCCCACAAAATTAAATGAAACGACGGGCGAGACTTGACGCATTCAAAGTTAACTATAAAAATTCCGACAAAAACAACACGGAGCAGAAGAAATACGACAATCATCGCGTAATATTTGTTCATTGCAAAATCAATTAACAATTTCAGGCAAATTGATATTAACGAGTTCTCGCAAAAAATAATAAAAAAAAACCAACCAGAAACCCCAAAGCCAAGCAAATGTATCGCAACGATAGCGATTCCGATTGCAATTTCAATTTCGATACGCCAAGCACTTTGAGGTAAGTACTCAAATGTATATATACCTACATACACATATGTATGTATATATATATATATATATAATATACCCCGTATGTAACTCACGATTTCTGTGCGGTATGTGGAAGCAATCACGCAAATCCATAACCATAATCCACATTTTAAATGCAACAAATTTCAGAGCGTTGAGGCAAATAATCAAATCGCCAGAGCCGCATGAAGACAACAGCAACAACAACTGCAGCAACGACTGCTGTTAATAATAGCTAAAATGTTTTTAATTAAGTGCAAATGCCAGATTAACGATTACAAGAAAAACACGTTCCATTAAATATATAAACGCCATGAGCGTACGACTGTTCGGCTTTCGGATTTGGTTCCATTCCGTTTCGACTTTGGCCGCCAAGTGTGACTTTTCAGTCACAGCCAGTCACACAGTTCCAATCGCATCGTGATGTTTCCACCAATTCCAACTGAGGATCGTGTCGTAATGCTTGACGTCAGGCAATTTGATTTCATTACTCTGCCACAACACAAACATTGAGAAACTCTGTGCTAAGACCTGATTATGTCATGCCAGCAGCGATTATAGAACATCTATACAACGGAGTTCTAGTCATTACACTCTGAACAAAAAACTGAAGACATTGAGTTTCAAGTCCAAATTGCTTGGGTTGAGAACAAAATTTCCGCTTTAACCACTTTTTCACATCTCCAAAATCCCAAATAAAATATTTGATCTAAGACAATTTTTAATTTGATTGAAATTGATAAATTAAATACCGCTTACTAAATATTGAAATTGAAATTCCAGTTCACTTAAGTCTTTTAAATAAGGATAAGCATAGCGTAAGCCGCAATGCGACAGAGACAAAATAAATCCCAAAATGCATTATTGAGGCCAAAGCGACAATTGAGAAAATGTTTTTGTGGACTTTGCTTGAGGCCAGTTGTAAACTGAAACAGCAGCTGCTATTTACTTGGCCACATGAAGGAAATCTTAATTAACGCGTAAACAATTTACGCTTATCTCGTTACGTTGTCCATGACTGAATGTATCTGTATCTGCATTTGTATCTGTATCTGTATCTGCGGCTGTCTAACTGATGACCCGTCTCTGAGTGCGGCCATCACCTTTTGTGGTCATTAAAGCGCCTTAATTTTCATTTTGTATCTGCCTGCAAGGGCCAAATCGGTGGTTGCCATAGAAGAAGTCATTCATAAATGATTAACGTGCTACGCCGGGGAACTAACCAGTCGCCGGTAACCTTCACAAAAGCAATGCCAAACGAGGGCAGTCGCCAGTTGCCAGTTGGCAGCAGCAGCAGCAGCAGCAACAACAGTGGCCGCAGAGACTTTTCCCCATTTCCCATTTGCTGCTTTATCTGCACGATTATCAAAATACAAGGAAAAACTTGATGCCGGGCCATAAAAACAAAAAACACACACATAAAAAATTATATTTGTGCCCACATGGATTTAGTTTTTTGTTAGTTTTTTGTTTTTTATACTCTGTTCGGAAAGAGACAAAGAGTATATCTGTACTGGAGATGCAAAATTTGAACAGCGTAAGTTTATTTCTGTTTTTCCGAAATCGTATTTCAGCCCCAGGATTTTTTTTGTCAATTTCTCAGCGAAATGTGCTGGTTACAGCGTATCCCCCAGTCGAATACGCTCGACCAAAGCACTCTTAGTTGTTTCATATGAGTGCGCGCTTAATTTGATTTTATTTCCATTTTGTTTTTTAGATATTTTTACCATGTAGTTTGTGACGCTCGGTAATTACGCTGAAAAACTCATTTGACGGCTCGCACTGTCACAATGTGTGTAATAAATCTTTCGATATGTATATAATTTGGTGCCGGCGCGGCCAACGCACAGGCCAAAATTGTATCTCATAGATACGCGGCGCTGTCCGTCTGTCCGTCCGTCTGTCTGCCTGTCTGCCTGTCTGCCTGCCAGCCCGTCTCTGTCTCTGTCTCGGTGTACTTTGTATTTTATGCCTCCTCTCGCAACAGGCGATGTCGGCAGCGCAGCTTAGCTGGGGATTGGTTTGGATTGCTGTGGATCGGCACTCATCCCATTTCATCGCATCGTATCCCATCCGATCCCATCCCATCTCATCTTCCATCTCGCCCCGCTCGTCGCTCGTCTCTCGTCTCTCGTCTGGTCGGTTGCCTGTTTTAAGCTGGCCGCAGGCAGCAGTCGCTGCCACGGCTATTAAGAGTGCCATACTCATTCGGCTGGCTGTGCCGGGCCCTGCAATCATTACTCATCCGGGATATTTGTGCGGCTAACGGGCAAAGGCTGCATGTTGCACGCTGCTCGCTGCTCGCTGCATGCCGCATTGTCAATGGAACAAACAAAACAATGAGCGTACAACGTGCATAAAAACTAAGTATCTGCGAGATGCGGCCTACTCAATAGCTAGCCGACTGGCTGGCCGACTGGCAGGGGGGCAGATACAAGATACAAGATACATTTGAGGCACATGTGTATGTGGCACAATTTATGGCTTCCCACACAGCGCTGCGACTAGAATATGACAAGTCGTAAATGTCGCACAAATGCTCGCTCATTTGCAGCAGCTCTCAGATACACGGCCACAGATACAGATACAACTACTAAAATATACTTTTGTTGTTGGTTTCTCGCATCAAATCAATAAACGAAACGAACATTGAATGACATATCGCTCAATAAACATAAATTATAATTTATAAAACCTTTGCCACGTTTTTTTATTTTCATTTTCAATTTCGTTTCAAATTAAATTCGATTCATTTGTTTATTTTCATATCTTCTCGTATCTTTTTTTACTGTATCTTCGCCTTGAGACTCCCCACTAACTTTTTCCGTTTGTTTAGTTTCAAGCCGAAACAACTTTCAACGCCCGCAATTTTCGGCAGCTATTACGAAAGAAATGCAGAGATTCAAAAAACAAGAGTGTCCAACTAAAAGCTACCCTGTAAATATACTTCGAGCACCCATGCCATGTATTGAATTTTTAGTGGGAGGTTTGCGAAGTTTGCAAAAAGTGTGCTCAAAAACACGGTATGGGTATCGTTGTTTATCGCAATTAGGTTAACGGCCAGAATTGTTGCATAAATCAAATAAAATATCGTTCAAATATTTTTTTGCACAAGCGCCCATCTTTGCATATTTTGAATGGGATACAGGGTATACAAAATGAAAACGAAAATTAAATAGCTATGATATACTATTTACGTGTTGATTTTTGATGTTTGCTCATTAAAAGACGCGCCGGGCAACTATTTTAAATATTTTAATTATTCGCATATTCAAATGTTTATAACCTTTCTGTTGCTGTGTGGGCGTTGCAGTCGCCGTCGCAGTCAACGTCAACGTCGACAGCGGCCATTTTAAAGCGTTTTTAATTGCCGCCTTAGTCTGTTAATCACCGCCAGACCGACTGACGTCTGTGTTTTGGGGATTGGCACTGAGAATGAAATTTAGGAATTCGGACTGGGACTGAGGTTAGCTCTTGCTGTAGCTGGGCTGATAGCGCGTTGGCAGCGAGACCTTCACAACTTGCAACATCATTTGGAAAATATGAAACGGGCACAACATGAATTTCAAGAATATCCGAGTCATGTGGCGTTTAACTTAGTGTTGTTGTTGTGCGGCGATTGTGAAAACACTTCACTACACACCGAACAGCGAGCAGAGAACAGAAAACGGGAAACGGCTCGCCGTTTGGGCGGGGAGAAAAGGGCCACAGAAACGCCTGCCCATATACTCGTGCAACGAGGCGACGGAGACGTCAGCGTCAAAACCATTTGAAACATGAGCCTCGTGAGTGCTGATAATACTCGAATATGTATTTATATATACTAACGTTCGTACAAAGTGTGCGGGCCGGGTTACGAGAGCATAGCGAGGGGCGGTCGACAAGTGGGGCAGGGCGACGGGTCGCCGTTGCAAAGCCGTCGAGCGTGAACAATGACAAATACGTGCGCTGATATTCCATTTCATTATTCATTGTTCATTATTATGAGGATTGCTATTATAGATGAGAGTACAGGAATACCAAGTACAGAATAACTTGGAAATAATGAGTTATCTTGAGCTTACCGAAGACTGAATACAAAAAATTACGTACAACAACTTATCCTTTGACTGATTTCTTTTTAATGTCTGCCCAAACATGTCTTAGCTGACTTAAGGATTTTAAAAGTATTAATTATGCAATCATACTTTTCCCAAACACCATTTCAATTAAATAATCGGTTTTTATTTTATTGTTCAAATTAATCTTTTATTAATTTGCATTATCTTATTATGTTTTGTTTATTAATTATATCTCCTATTTGTTTATTGTTTTCTTCAAGTTTTCTTATGCATGCAGCCCAATATATTTGTTAATCATACAATAATAATCAATTCATGTCATAATCAGATTGTTTATACAATAATCATATATGTATATACTTGCGTTTGTTAGGTATTTCAGTTAGTTGATCTATTTAATTTACAAGAGTTGGCTCAATCGAAACTTGGCTTTCAGTTTGAGGACCTGCCAGCTATATATATGTGTAGGTATATATAGGTATGCTAATGCTATGTTATGTATATAAATTCATGTACAATAGTTAAGCAGCTAAAAGTTTTGAGAAGAAAAAATATGAACAAAAATGACAAACTTAATGTATTTTGTTTTTTAATTCTTTTTCTCATTTTTTTGAATTTAAAGTACAATGCATAATCAATCATGAATAAAACTACTATCACATTTAAATAGATGTATCTATATATGTATATATACATATGTCAGTGTTTGTGCAATACAAATGCACAAAGCGTGGCTAATTTGATTATTGGCAAGACAAAATCCAAAAAAACAAAATTTATAAAAAAAAAAGTTGAATACACGCAAAGCAAATGTGAAAAATTGTCGCAAATTGTTTTTTAATTTAACCAATTCTGCATTTTATTTATGGTTTTTTTAAGCCCATGTTTAAATTTTAATTTCAAATTTGCTTTGGCTTTGGCAACTTCGCACGCTCTCTTTCTTTAGCTATCTCTCTCTGTCTCCCTCTCTCTAGCTCAGTTAAGTTCAAAATATATGGAATTCCAGTTTTCATTTAGCATATTTTCTAGTTTTATTTTTAATATATTTATAACCGACAAAAAAAAGTTGAAATTAATGCACATTTAAACATTAATTTTGTTCACAGCAGAAATTCATAATAATTTTTATTATACATATATGCATATGTATATTTAACCATACATGGTTGTTGGTTTTTTTTTAATCATATTTTGCATTTTTTACGCTCAATAGGTTTTCGTTAATTCAGCGCTTAAATTATTTAAGTTTTTTTTCATAAGTAATCGGGGCTTTGCCTCACCCCTGACTGCTGCATATACTTCATATATATATTTATATGTATACAGTATAATTTGTTGATGGCCTAGTTAGTTTAAGTATAAGGTTCCATGCTTTCTCTCTAGTTTTTCTTTGTTTTAGGGTTTGCTTTTTACTGCTCGGCATAGGCTTAGTTGGTATATAGTCTAAATACTATATAGTTAGTTGCATTTTATCGTCGTCTATATAGATATTATATTTCTGTTCTTGTTGTTGTTGTTGTAAGTCACAATATGGTTGGCTAATTTATAGGGTATGGTATCAATTATCATATATACTATATTTATGCTTATGTTAGCTCTAACTGACAGTTAAGTGCTTTGTCGATTACCTAACCCACAAATAAATGGAGAAAAAAACACAGAAGACAACACATAATATGTATAATTTGCGTGCGGCTCTCGCTAAGTATATATCATGTACTATATATATGTATATATATAGATATATAATATATAATATAATATACCATATAATTTTGTTTTTTTTCATTCAAATTTCTGTTCTTCACGTGTGCTACTTACATAATGACCATATGTATATATAAGTATCTGTAACTGCAAATGTATCTGTATCTATAAGTATACCCCAACTGCACTTAGACAGCACTAAGCGTTAATGCTTTTTAATTGTTTGTTTTTGGTTTTCCTTTTGTTTTTCTTCTTCTTCTTTTTTTTTTTGCTAACTAGTTTTCACATTGTCATGTTTTTGTGTGTTTCTTGTTTTTATTATTCGCTTGTTGCCATGTGTAAAGTTTGTAGTTCAAGTTTTATTCGTAGGCCTTTTCGAAAGCGTTTTGACCTTCCCTCTCTCCCTCTCGCTCCCTCTTTCTAACTTGTCAGGCAGTTTAAGTGATTTGACTTTGGCCGAGCTTTGCAATGTGCTTTCAAATTTTACAAACTAGCTGCTAAGTATGAATAATGTTTTATGCAAGTGTTGCTTTTTTATTATTATTTTTTCAACTTTTGGGCCAGCCAAAAGTGCAGCTCTACAAAATTTATTAAATGTTTGTAATTTTTTGTTATATATATATATTTTTTTTTCAGGGTTTTCAGTTCAAGCAAAATGTCGCAACTTGAGGTTAATTGGGTATTTCGAAATTCAATTAAATTTTGAATTGGGTGTCTCCATTTCTAAAACGCTATTGACATCAGCTCTGACTCATATTACCAACTAAATCTCAAGTAGAAATAAAAATTTCTATTTTTAATTTGCATATATATTTTTGGGCTTGGCATTTGTGTATTACGAGTGAATTAATTTATGGCCAAGCTGTGTCCACATCTTAATGCGTAGCTTCCAAATTAGTCGCTATTTTAATTAATAAATATTATTTTTGTTTTTCATTTATTTAAAGCCGCATTAAATTGTTGAAATTGTTGGGCTCCGCGTTTCTCCCTATACATTCTCATTCATGCATGCAAATTATGTTAATTAGTTACAGAGACTAACGATAAATTTTGCTGTGGCTTTGCTTCTATGCTTTTTTTAATTTTTTTTTTTTGCTTTGTTTTACAATTTAATTAAAGCTTATTAAAAATGTCGCTTGCTAACGAAAAAAAAGATTCATTTCATTTGGCATAAATACATATTTAATTGTAAATGCGGTACTTAATTTACGACTTTAATTTATACTGGAAAAAGCTTTTCAAAATTTGCTGTCATTATCGGCACACAACAAAAAAAAAATAATAAATTATGGATATAAAAAATGATTAAAAAACTCTGTGAAACGCATAGAAAAATAAATAAGTGTATTTAAAATTTAAATGTATTTTGGAGCGGGCAAATGTTTTAATTAAGTCGCAAATTATGTAGCGCTTGGATTAAGCTGACCCCAAAACAGCCACTTGCAAAAAGACGGCAAATGAATGAATGAATGAATGAATGAGTGAGGAAGGCAAAACAAAAACAAAAACAAACACACAAACTGGTTGCCCAGGCGGCGTCTGGCCATGGCTCTCCTCGCACTCACTCGCAGCCTATACTGTTGCTCTCCCTGTTGCTCCGCTCATAAACATGAGCTTTATGACCAGCCTCAATGCGAGGCGAGGCATCCCTGTAAATGCCCACGCTAACCCACCCGCACCCACACAGACACAGTTTGTTAGACAGCTTCCGCTGTCGACGTCGACGCTGTCTTTGCTTTTCATTTTGCGCTCTACTTCAGTTTTTATCGCAGTTTTTTTTTTGGCGGCGCTTACTGTGACTTGATATTTGTTTTTGTTTTCTTATTGGACTTTGTTTAATGCGCTTTGCGTCATTTCATTTTGAACAATTTTCGTGCGTTTTTCGCTGTTTGCATTTTCAGCTTAAATTTAAAAATAACTAATCATCGCCGTGTACGTGCGTGCCAGTGTGTGTGTGTGTCTTTAATTTGATTTTGCTGGCGAGCTTTGGGTTCCGTTTTATTTGCATGCTTTTGTTTTGCTTCAGTTTTTATGTGTATTTCGCTGGCCCATTATTGAGTTAATTTATCTCTGTTGATGACTTTTAAATGGCACCTGCTATTCGGCTCAGGCATAGGGAGATGAGGTGGTTAGGGAAGATACCGATATAAATGTCAAACGGAAAGGCCAACAAATACGTACATGCATATGTTAATGTTCACATGTGAATGTAAGTAGACAAACGTTTCTATTAAAGTACCTATCTTTTTTCTATTGTCCACTAACTACTGATTAATTTCTTTTTAGCTCTCACTGATTCAGACCCGAAACAAAACTCTTTGGCAACGCAGACACTCAACGCTGAGCTCATTTCTATTTTGAAAATAAAAATAAAAATCAAATAAAACGCACACTTGAATTTTCGAGTGCAGCACTTCAAGAGCAGGCCCATTATCTCTGAAGATTTGCCTTAAAAAAACAAATTTTAAAATAAAGTGCAGCTTTTGTTTCATTCCAGTTCAGCTAAAGCTCAAGCACCTGACCCACACACACACACACACACGCATAAAGAGACATGCATCCATAGAATATGACGACAACGACCTCGCATTGAATGGGCATGAATGAAAGGGGGATAGAGACAAACAAACAAACGACAGTGGGCAACAACTGATTTATTTTTCGAGTTTTCAATTGATTGCAAACAAAACACTTGGAGCTGAGTCGTAATTTTTCGCCTTTTGTTGTTGTTGAACGATTGTAGTAAATTCTAATTACCGTCAATTGGCATATTGCTACGGAATTCTAATCTATGGGGGCCACTTTAATATATATGTATGTTTGAATTAAATAAATGAATAGATTGCAATCATTTCTCAGACCTAAATCAGCATACAAAACGAGTGTCTGTCTCCGACTAAACAAGATTTTTATTCACTTTGCTTTCTACATGCATACATACTATATAACTATATAAAGCTGTTAGATAGATAAGTCCGCATGTGGTCTAAATAAGCAGTCGCTGCCAGTTCCTGTCTTGGCTCTGGTTTTGTTGTCTCGTCTTGACATGAGTTGGACTCGTTTGGATTTAGGGCAGACCAAAGTGAATCATGTGAATGGATTCGGTTTAACCGAGTCACAAATCAAATGGTTAAACGAGTCCAGTTTTGGTCAATGGGAAACGGATGTCGTTTTCTACTTTACGCCTCGTTTTTTTGTTATTTTATTTTTTTTGTGAAATATTTGCGTTTAATTAAGCCAACGTGTGCTGTATTCCGGTTAAACGTTGCGTAGCAGATAAACCCCAAAGATATAGTCAGCCCTTTGTCGGATTTCCTGTGAAATTTGCACTTGTAATCAGAAAATTGAGAATATGGTGAAATACATGTAGTTGTAAATTTGTCAAGTTATCAAGTTACAATAGGAAATTAGGGTTTAGTTTTTTCGAATTTAATTAAATACTATGATTTCCCACTTTCTCACTTAGCCACAGTATACAATGTATAAATATGCCCTGTGCCTTGTAATCTCTGAAAACAAAGCGCCCATTATATGTGGGTTGTTTTTCTATAATCAACGACTTTGACTGCGACCTCCCTACTTCTACCACTGTCATCTATAAAATGTGTGTGTGTGTGTGTGTGTGTGCTTCAGCTCTTCCATCAATGACAACAATCAATCACACTGACTGGGTTAGCGGCAGCGATGGCGAGGGTAGCTGACACCAAAACCGAGGCAAAGCGCGAGGCGAGCAAGAAATCAAATTAAAGCAGCTCGCACATTGACAACAACAATGCAAAGCGCAAATAAAGTAAAGCAAAAAAGAAAAAAACTGAAGAGAGGCGACAACCTGTAAAATAATCCAGCAAAGTACCGACGGCAAAAAAAGAAAGAACTTTATTTCTTCGCTCTTTTCTACGTTAGTCAAATCAATATGAACTGCTTCTTACTTCTCTCTCTCTCTCTATCTCCTTCGTCTTTTCGCAGACTGCCTTCCTTTCGATTTCTTAATTGAAAACGCAATTTGTTTTCTTTTCGCATTATTTTGCTTCAAATTACGTCGCATAATTTGGAATAAATTTTTATTTTCATTTAAATGTGTGTTGTGTATGTGTTTTCTATTTTTCCTCTTTGTTTTGTTTCAATATTTCGTAACAATTCTGTGTCCTTTTAGAGATTTTATTTTTTTGTATGTATATTTGCCTTGTATTTTCTTCTTGAATAGCATGGTTTTGTTTTAAATAGTAATTAAATAAGCATATGTTTAGTTTTTAGCATTTCATTTACTTGTTATTATTGTTGTTGTTGTTGGTTTACACGCATTGTGGTTTGTTGGTTTCATTGTTGTTTAATTTAAATTAAATTAATTACTAAAATTATTTTATAACAAATATCACTACAATAGTTTGCATTTTTTTGTTGTTTGTTTTGTTTTTTTTGTTTGTTGGTTTTGTTTTTTTTTTATCGAATTACTACAAATTACTTAAAAAAAAGTAAATTTCAATTATTCTCTTCTTTTTTTGGCAACAATCTTTCAAGCAGCTATTTTAGGTATAAATATGAAAAGGTTAATTAATTTACCGACCTGCCAATTGCCTGGGCTTTAAGGAAAACGAAATACTTTTCTTTTTCAAATTATTAACTTGGTGCATGACAATCAAAAGCGGAACATGAACTTAAAAAACTGAATTGTTTTTTACAAAAATTTCTTCGATATATCACAATTGCAATTCTCTGTGGTTTTTTGTCGCTTGCTTTCTAGTACGGTTAATCAAGAGAAGCCTTCGCTTGGAAGGGCTTCCGTTAGTTTAAGCTTAGCTCACGTACACTGCACACACACAGCAGAGCTTTTTTTAGTTTTCTTTTTTTGGGCAGTCGGCAATGCATGTTCTCCCGCTTTCTTTGTCTTTTATTGCCATACGTTTCGTTTTGATCTATTTTCAACACCAGGCACATTGCAATCTTTACAGTAAAAAGGGAACAGAACGGAACAGAAAAAAAATGTAACAGGACAATTGAAAAAAGCTTGTAAACTAAAACGAAATGCGATTTGCAGTTATTTTCAGTTGTTTTCGTCTGCCTCTTCCACAGGGACGTTTACTTTGTAATCGTCTGTCTCAGTTGTTGTTGTTGTTGCTGCTGCTCTCAGTTGTTGCTGTTGTTGGATCACACGTTGTAGCAGGAGATTTGCTGCAGTTGCTGGAATGTGGGCGCTGCCGCTCCCGAAGTCGCCGCCGCCGCCGCCGATCCGAACGGCACGAACGAGGCGGGCCCCAAATTGGCGCCGGCCGCTGCCGCCGCCGCGAGGGAGGCTGCCGCTGCCGCCGCCGCCGCATATGGATGCATGCGGTGCTGCGTGCGCAGGTATTGGCGGTACTTGCCGCTCAGCTTGTCCGTCGCCGCCGCGGCGGGCGGCAGCCGGTGCAGGGGCGTCGCCTCAGGACCGGCCTGATAGTTGCTGGGAACTGTCGCCATCGGCGACCGGTCGATGAGCAGCGCTGCCGCCGCAGCCGCCGCCGTTGCGTCCCAGGGCGCAACGGGGGGCGGCAGGCAGTGCGACGGCTGCGGCGGGTGCTTGGCGGCGTAGCTGCTGCTGCCAACGCCGCCTGATATTAAAGCGTCGCGCTTGCCAGCAGCGGCGCTAGCAGAGGATGAGGCGACGGCGGCTGCGCTGCTGCTTTTTGCCGAGTAAAGCTGCATTTGTTGTTGCTGTTGTGGATGTTGTTGTTGATGGCTGTGTGGATGCTGATGTGGGTGTGTGTGTGTGTGTGTGTGCTGCTGCTGTTGTTGCTGCTGCTGGTGTGGCGTTAGCGCAGCGGCCAATTGTTCCCATTGACCCGACGCCGACGTCGCTGCTGCTGAGGATGCTGCTGCGTGGCTTTGGCTTTGGCTTTGACGACTTTGGTTGCGATGTTGTTGTTGCTGCTGTTGTTGCTGTCGCAGTTGCTGCTGCTGCTGCACTGGAACTGGAACTGGAACTGGATACAGCGCCTGCTGCGACATTTGCGACATTTGTTGCTGCTGCTGGCGCAGCTGCTGCTGATACGCCGCCTGCCGCTGCTGCTGTTGTTGCTGCTGCTGTTGCTGCTGCTGCTGTTGCTGCTGCTGTTGCTGCTGCTGCATTTGTGTTTTGCGTCGCGCTGCGCTGCTGCTGGGCGCCGCTGCCACCGTCGCGCCGCCGCCCAGCGCCGCTGCGCTGCTGACGGCGCTGCTGACCGCGTTGCGCGCGCTCGCCGTCGCCTGCATGTTGTTGACGAAGGGGCTGCGGCGCTGCGACTCCATCTTGCGGAAGTAGCAGGGGTGGATCATCAGCAGCGGCTCCACGCGCTGCCCGGCGGGCGGCTTCGGCTGGTTGGGCAGCTCGTACTCGACGCTGCAGTCGACGTGCAGCGGAATGCTGTAGTCCTTGGCGCCGTTGTTGTTGTTGCTGGTGTTGTTGCAGGCGCTGCTGTTGCTGTTTGTGTTGCTGCCAGCAGCAGCTGCTACTGATGTGTTGCTGTTGTTGCTGCTGCTGCTGTGTTTGCTGGCAGCGGCGAGCTGCGTTGTTTTGTTGTTGGCGGGTGGCTGCTGCTGCTGGCGTTGCTGCTGCAGCAACTGTTGCTGATGTGCGGCAACTGCAGCATGATACATGTGTTGTTGCTGCTGCTGTTGCTGTTGCTGCTGATGATGATGTTGCTGCTGTTGTTGCTGCTGCTGCTGCTGCAACTGTTGTTGTTGCTGCTGCTGCTGCTGCAGCGCTGCCGACATGCTGTGCGAGAGCGAGAGGGAGGACATGGAGGACATGTCGTAATTAGCGTAGCACGCAGCCATCGTCATTGTTGTTGTTGTTGTAACACAAGATTTAAAGCTTTTCTTTTTCTTTCTTTTTTATGCTCTTCAATATTTTCAGAATTTCATTTTAATGAGAGCTTTTTTATTTTCTTTCGGTCACTTCACTTCTTTTTTTTTGCTTTTGACTTTGACAAATTATTGGCACTGGTAATCCAAAATGTGTGAGAGAGACAGCTGTTAACTGTAATTAAAGCTGCTGATAATCCGTTTGTATGCGTGTGTGTGTTTGTAAGTGTATGTAAGAGGAACCTTAATCCATATGTTGCTGCTGCATGTTTTTTTTTTTTGGAATTTGCTTTCGGTTTTGTTACGATGTTGTTTTGTTGCTTTGTCGCACCCGTAATTCAATTGTTTTGCATTTATTGTATTGTTTAATCAGTCTTCTTTTTATTTTGTTGTATTGATTTGTAACTATTTTAGCTGCAAATTGAGTTTTTGTGTTTTGCTTTTTTGTTTGTTATTAGTTCAGTCTTTTTTTATAATGCAAATACACGCGTGTGGTTTACAGTTTGTTTTTTTTTTCATACGATATCGACAGGCGGAGAGATTTGCTCGAACACGACCGTTCACGTTGAGCAGCGCAAGCGAAATGAAACGAGCACTAAATGTTGTCAATTTTTTTGTAATTTTCCGCATTCAGCACGCAGAGAGTGAAGCGCTGAATTGACGCGTCAGAGAGCGGCTGAATTGAGAGAGCGAAAGACGAGAGCGCCCAATAAACAGCTGTTTCGCGACGTTAAAGACGTTTGTTTGTTGTTATTTTTTTTGATTGATTTTTCTCCCAACTGATTCTGCTATGTTTTACACATATGTACTTTGCTCGTTTTGCGGACACTTTATTAAATAAATATTTTCCAGCTGCTGCTTTTAAATGTTTGTCAGTTGCCAAGTTTATGCTGTTAATTTCTTGCAATTTTTTCTGTTAGGTTTTTGCAGCCGTCTGTCTACACGCGTCAAGCTCTCTCAAGCGACTGTCGCTCTCGGTGCGGCCCTTTTTTCTGGTCAGCATTTTACCTGCTGTTTTGCTATAGCAGCCGCACAGCTGATTGCCGACTGGGCCGTGACGTCGACGCGTATTCAGCGCACACTCGCGAACACATACACACACGCACACAAATGCTTTGTTGTCGTTGTTGCAAACGCTTAAGCCAATTGCATTCAGTGGCTGAAACTGAACTGAAACACATGCCGCATCACATGTTGGCTCTCTCGCTCTGTCTCTCTTGTGTTGGTGTCGCTTACAAATTCAGCCATATAATAGCCACGGCGGCCATCTTTACAACTGCTTTCGTGTGCTGTGCGAGAGAGTGACGTCGCCGCCGCTGCCTTCACCGCTGCTGTCTTTTTATTTTGTAATCATATTTCTGCTGGCGTTCTCGCTCTTTTAAGCGTCCGTTTTAAGTGTTGCCCTGCTTTAATTTTTATGATTTCTTTTATGGCCTCCGTCTCTGCGCAGATTCGGTTTTATGCGCTGCTTTGATCATTCATATGCCCCAAAACTGTTCTTTGCTGCCATTTAATAGCTCTGACAGAAAATGCAGCACACATACATGCGTAGGTATTTCCCGTTTCCTTTCTTGAATTCTGTTCTCTATTCTCTATTCTCGACTTCTATTCCTTAACTCCTGTCCGCATGCATTGGCAAGCTTTAGCTTTTGCAATTTACTGCAATTTGCTGTCATCTCTTATATCTTTCTCCTTCTTGTGCACAGAGGTGCGGCACTAAGCCGAAATCCCCAAAAAGCAACCAAGGCAAAAAGAAGCAACCAACAACAAAAACAGCTGCCCTGTTACAGCAAATACAAGAACAACTAAAGCAAAATTCAAACTAAGCCACACGGAAACTGCGCAATGAGCACAACATTTTCAATGCAAAAGCTGCCAGCAAATAATACACACCAAAAGAGATTATGCCCCCTCTCCCTCTAACAGCCGCTGGTGCAAAAAGCGAACAAAGCATAAGAAGCGACAGCAGCAGAAGCAACAACAGTAACGAGCCAGCATTAAACTTAAATGTTGCAGACATTTCTGCACTAAAAACTAAGCAATTTAAGTCAGCGCCTGCCGCCGCCCCTCTCGTCCAGCAACTCCGTCATCATCATCATCGACAACAACAATAACAACAACAGCTACGTCGTCTGCAAGCACACATACGACACTAATACCAGCTTGTACGGAGCAGCCACCAACACACTCACACACACACACAGACGACGATTACACACATTGTAATAAATAAGGAAGGTCGTTGCCATAGCAGCAGCCGCCGTTGGCGTCGTCGTTGTTGTTGTTGGTGTTTTTTCATTTTATATCTTCTACCTTTTGTTGTTGTTGTTTTTAGTGCTGCTGCTGAGCGTGAGAATTCAGCACTTGAAGCTTTGCGCTCTCTTTCGCTCGTGTGTCTGCTCTCCTGCTCTGCGCTCATTCAGCGCCGTTGATAACAAATCAGCTGTTTCGTGAAATACGCACACAAACGCACAAGTCGGCAATACAATTTACGAGCGTCCGAGTACTATTCGAAAATGGGGAGGTGTGTCTGTGTCCGTGTATCGATATGGTTGCTAGTGTGTGTGACTGTCTGGATATGTGGCTGTGTGTGAAGCTTTGTGGATTTGGCGTGCCCATTATATGTAGTTGCCAGTGTTGTTGTTGCTGCTGTTGTCGAAGCATATGTTTTGTTAGCGTTTTTGTTGTTGCTATTTGCTGACTGCCAGCTTGCGTGCTCAACGCCGAGTCGGCCGCATTACAGTTGATTATGGGGGAGGGGGCTCCAATTTTTAAATTACCAAACTGCTCAAATTAAAGAAAAAGGTACGGAATGGGACGGAACGAGACGACCGCAAGGTAAAGAGAAACAGGAAATTGCTCAAGAAATAAAGCTATGGGCAAATTGAATAAACAGTAATTAGCTTAAGCGCTGAACAGAATGGACACGAACAAACAGGCACACACACACACACAGACGTACATGGCAAAATATGCATTTTGACTTCAAAATTAAGTTGTACTACAGAATCTTGAAATAATCAGAAAGCGTTATACATTTAAGACAAATAGAAGGGAATAATTATATTTAACATTAAGATGTCAACAATTATTTTAATTATAACATCTATATTAGCAGAACAAAAAACTTTTAAGAATGTGTGAGAACTTCATTCTACTAGAATAAAAGATGTAAATTTGTAAAAAATTCAAATTATTTTTATCTATGCATATCTTCAGATATTACTAATAGGAATTCCTTTTACTCAATGAGACATAACAAAGGAAACCGAGTACCGTTAAAGTTTGGACTCACCCCTTCCGCAGCTGCCGTTCGTTCATTAAATCCAGCTCACATTTTCAGATTTCCTGTAGACGTTCTAATCGCGCTTTGTCATCACCTTTGATAAAAAGCAGGTTCGGGCCGCAGCCAGCATATCCTCAACATCATCATCATCAATATCCATAACTTGGCTTGCCTTTCTATTTTGGCTCCAGGTTCCCGCATCCTTCAGATGAGTCCAAGCGAAACCTGCTTGCATTATTAAGTAACCGCTCAGCTCTGCCCGGCTCGGCTCAGTTCAGCAGAGTTGAAAGAATGAACCGGTTCGATTCGTGGCTTCCTGTAATGCGCATTCTAAGAAGAAGAACTACAAAAAAAAAAGAAACAAAAGAAGCAGAAAAAAGATGCATGAAACTTTCGTTTTTTATTTTCACAAGCCTCAACAACGTTCTGGTCGTTGTTGTTGCTGTTGTTGCTTTGTTTTTCGTGTTTCGGTATCTCTGTCTTTGTCTCGCTGTCTCTGTGGTCCGCTTGTTGTTGTCTGGTTGCTTGGGCCGCTTGTTAATTCGAAATAAAAACAGGAAAATTTACTTTACAATCTGTGCTAAAATCGTAAATTTTTAGCTGGCACTGGAACTGGCAGCGCTGGCACTCAGGGGAGCGGCTTAGGCTCCGTAACTGCGTCCCTGCATCCCGCTGCCCCGCGGCAGGTAAACTAATCCGCTTGCCATGGCCATGCCGATGACTCGCCTATTTGTTCTCAGTTTCTGTTGTTGGTTTTGTTTGCCGTTCCACGTATTCTTGGCCTGGGCCTAGCTTGTGTTATCTTTTCTTATTTAATTTTTCTTTTTTTTTGGCTGCCATTGCGCCTTCTAATCTTTCCAGCAATATCATCACGAGCTCGCCACTTCCAAAACCGCTCTCTTCCATGTTCGCACTGTGCTGCGCTCTCCCACTCTAACTGCAGCGCAACTCTCAGCTTTGCGTGCCAAGCTTTTAGTTGACACTCGCTGTCTCACTCTCGCCTCCTCATTAATTCGCCTCTTCCAGCCTGCGCATAAAACGTTGATTGATGCGTTTCCCATTCGGAATTTATGCCATGCACTATTTGGGCAAGCGAGCGAACGAGCGCTAAGCAATTCATTTTTCAAGGCACACACACGCAGAGAGAGAGAATGGAAGAGAGAGCCCCCTCCAGCTGCGCAATCAGCAGCCGAGATCGAAGCGTGCGATACTCAGGAAACAACAGCAACAACAATCTTGGAGTAGACTCGAACACAACTCCAGTTGGAGTTCGGCGTTCGTCTCGGACACGACGCGACGTCGAATGCATCTAAATTGCTAAATACCTTTTTATGGTTAGTGCTGCGAGTTGCCTGCATCAATTTAACATTTTAAAAATGTATCTTTGTATCTTGGTGTGGGCTTCGCAGAAGTCTTAGTTGTTGTTGTTGTTGCTTCCAGCCTGCCTGCCTGCCTGCCCGGCTGCCTATAATGTATTGTATACTGGCTCTGGCTCGACTCGGCTCGGCTTGGCACAGCTCCTTACTGATTCATCATGGCCATTTTTGTGGATTGCTGATTGCTGGGCACACATTGGCATCTTTTTAATAGCCCCCACAGGCCCATCGGGAATTATTCATTTTCATTGTATTCGCATTCGCATTCGCATTCGCCCGATCGAGTTATAAACAATTTCAGTAATTTCTGAGCTCTTCTCTCTCTTTTTTTTGTGTTCGACTTTAAGTTATGCAACTAATTGTCAGGCATTCGAGCTATTTAGCTCCCAAAACATAAGCAGAGCACAGCTCCCCTACCAACCCTGGCCATGGCCAATGTCAGCTGTCAAATGCATAATTAAACTGACCTTCGACGGACCAATCAAAAAAGGCGCAAACGGCTCCCCAGAAACTGCAGTTATAATACAGTGGACGCTCGGTACTTGCAACTATTGGATTGCGAGGGTATCGCGAATGTTTAAAAACCAAAAGTGGTGTTTAATAATTTTATTAAACTATAACTATTTATTATGTATTTATTTTTTATTATGAAGTATAATTTGTTAATTAACTTTTTAAGAGCCAGAATAAAATGCAACTTGCAATCCTGATTTCAAAGCTGTTTGACTGTTTCTAATTACTGGACAGTTATTATATCGAGAAATCACTGTACTTCATAACTGCTTGAATATTTGTCAGTATGGTAAGGTCTGTTTTTTTTTTTATTTTTCCACTTTTATTGCAAATGCTATTAAATGAATTCCATTGAAATACTTTTGAGAACAAACCGTTGGCTGTGGCTCTGCCCTTTTGGAATGTCGTTGGGTTCGCTTTTTCTTTCTTTCCTTCACAAAAAAAGCGACCCTGACATGAAATTATAGTTATAGCTTTGGTTATTTGAGGAATTTTGTTTATATCCAAATAATTATGTACAAAAAACAAAACTTCAACGAACGATAATATCCTGTCTTCAATGATATATCAGACTCTAGACAAAAATATCTCTCCTTTTTTAGTTTATAATAATATCGTTTGAAGTATGAATTGATGGCTCATCATTTGATCAGCCTTTCTTTGAGCTACAATTCCGTTGCAAGACCCCTCGGACACTCCCTAGAAAAGCCGCCTGCACGCACAGTTGAGCCGAAAGCGCAATAAAAACGTTACCTCAGATCCCCTCTGGCTGCCATAAAGATAAAATAAAAGCCCAGCGCATATATTTAAAATAATTTCAAAATAATAACAGTGCCCCTGTCAAGCCGCGAGAGCGGACGGACGGACAGACAGTTAGACAGGCAATATGCCTGTATCTTACAGCAGAATTCTATAAAGGTAAAAATGGTTGAAGACAATGTCTATAAAATGCTGGCGGCCTAATATTGCGCTATAAAGAGCACGAGCCCAATTAGCAGACTTTGTTTAAGGTAGAGCATTGAACGACTTTCAGTTGCTTTTAAGTTTCAATTGCGTTTGGAAGATGCACAGATACTTTTCAACCAACTTTTCAACTTTATACAAAGATACTTTTAACAGTGTGCCTGCAGTTTTCAATTGCAGTTATTAGCGGGTAACAATGCGTAGAAAGGGCACATAAAGAACAACAAGAACCCTCCAAAACTGTCACTTGCACGGAAAAAGGATGGGAGAGAGTGAAAGATAGAGATAGGTGGTTATACAAAAAGCCAACTGGTAAGTGGGACATGGGAAATGGGGGCTTTTAGTGCTAAACGTTTTTTTGGTTGTCTTATTTATACCCTGCAAGGGCATAATACATTTCAAACGAAAGTGTAACGCGTTAAAAATAACTTTGAGGCTATAATATATACATGTAAAATCCTGATCAATATCAAATTGTGGTTCGTTATATGGAAACTATTTCACTAGTAAAGCTATTTTGATAAAACTTCGTATTTTGTTGCAGGCCTTATCGAAGACCTATATTATATAGCTTCCAAAGTATCGATCGGTTGAAAAATGTTACAAGTTTCACTGTGCGCCCAATTTATGTATTTTAACGAATTACTATAACTTATAGCTCCCATAGAAATAATCGGCCAAAAATTAAGCTTTAGCATTAAAAACTCTTTTAGAAAGTATCTTAGCAAAACTGTGTTTTTGCGTAAAAAACACTTGTGTGGCTATATAAGAATAATTATTCCAACTCTGCTAGGGTATTCAATCTTCGGCACCGCAAACATAATTGCTCCCCTTTTGTTTTTGGCATTCTTTTTTTTGTTTTTGAGTGCGTTATTTAGTGGCCCCGTTGTTGGTGCGGGCGCAATATTTTATACAAATTGTTGGCCGCCTGCTCGTTATAAGGGTCGCACCTGCCCCGAGGGAGCAGCGCAAAAGCACACACACATGCAAGACATGTTCTGCTAAAAGTTGGCATACACACACACACACACTCGCACACACAGCACGTATCCAAGGGATTAAGGCGCTGTGCATTCGCCGCGCGGCTGTCACGCTATAATTTAGCATAAATTGTCCAAGCTGTCGAGATTAATGTATCTAATGACCTGATTTGCTGATTTACAGTAATTTCCAGCTTATAGACAGACACACACACATACTCGCACACACACACATGGCCGCTCTACCTGCAGATATGAGCACTTTTTGTTTGCCAGGCATTTCCAGGAAGTGTGCACAAGATACACAAAAGATACGACCACGACCACGACTACGACTAGTCGGAGTCCGAGTCCGAGTCCCGGCCAGGGTCTGTTCGCAATGGGCAAACACAAATCTTTATGAGCACTGCCCAAGCCCCGCTCCCCCCGCTCCCCCGCTCCCGGTAAGCTGGACTCATGTTCAACTCGCCGGCGGAAATGAATTTGCAGTCATTAATCATGCGTCCAATAGGATTTTCCCCCCCTGCACTTTTATTACTCTAGCTGCCCTCGGTTGGCAGTTGGTTTTTTATACGCCACTCGGATACAGCACTCGGGGAATATATATGCATATATTTATAGACGTGAGACCCACGTAAAAAGAAACTAATGTGGAACTTTTGGAACTTTTTTCAAAATATATAAAATATTCTTATATGTTTTTATATACTTTGTTAAAAATTAATGTATATATTTGTGCTCGAATCAAAAACAAATCTTAACAAACCAGCCAACCAGCCAAGGTGGAAATTCTTTAATCGTATAACAAAATTCTTATTTGAAATTCAAATTCAGATTCAAATCCTGTTCGGTTCGGTTAAATTTTGTTGCAATCTAAATGATTCATATATATTTGACGTACATATATTTTGTTCTTAGTGCACATATGTATTTATATTCGATCGACGTCTTAATCCAAGCGTAAGGTTAACAATTCAAACCTAATTCAACCATCATAAAGAACCAAATTCGTTTTGCTATGTGTGTTATCACACAGTTTTCACTGTACTGTCTGCCTGTGTTCGTTTGACAATCGTCTCAGCCATGCTCGACTCTCGAAAGGGGTTTTCAGTCGGCCACATTCTAAAACGTATCAACTATGGATTGCTATTCATTTGCACTTGGACGCACTCTTTACGCTGCGCCCCTATAAACGTGCCCCAATTCCGATTTCAAATCCAAATCGAAATCCTTTGCGCAGCACTTGAGACGCTTCAATCGAATAATAACAAAAACAACAACATAAAAAAATTGAATGGCAATGCGAGCGATAATTTCCACACACAGCTGCCCGGAATATCCTGCATCTATTTATCTTGAAAGGCCACCCTTATGCCCGTATACCCTTACCTACTATAAATTAAACCCTTGAGTGCGATATTGCGGCTCAAGTGCGAAACGAACGAGCCTTAAGCTCTAGTTTTTTATTCTGCTTCTTTTTATATTTCATTCTCGTTTTTGCCAAAACGGAAATAAAGCATAAAAGTTACTTTTGGATCCTTAATGATAAAGCTGAAGTGCGCGCGTGTGTGTGTGTGCGAGTGTGTGTGTGTGTGTGTGCGAGTGTGGCATTGTTCAGCGCCACGCCTCATGCACAGAGACGCCCCGAGGGGCGCTGGTTTTTGCGTATTTTTGCACGCTCAGCGCAAAAAAGAAAAAAAATATTCCCAAACGCCTGTGAAAGGAAAACGCATTAATTACGCTTTTCAGCATAGTAAAAAAATAAAAAAAAAGAAACAGAACTGAACGGTAAAACGGAATATCGAATGCTGGGACCCTTAACTGGAATCTGTTGAATGGGGTGAGTTTAGGACAGCAGTAGGCCGGGCACCGAGCTCTGGGCACCGGGTTCCATTCTTCGCCCATTTCTATTCGAGCTGGTTTACCGGTTGATTATGCGCATTTCGATCAAGTTTTTTATGATCGTTTTTCGAGGCGTTTGCTGGAACTAGTTCAATTGTTAAAGCTGCAGCTGGCACGCTCCGATGGCTCCGCCGGGCTGGCAAGAAATAAAACCGGAAGCAAATAAATGAATATCGACAGTTTCCAAATTAACCGGTGCAATGATAAAACCGAATAGCGAGGCTAACAACACAAATTGTCATTAAAAAAAAACACAACAGGAGAGAGGGAGAGAGAGAGAAGGAAGGGAGAACGCATTGAAGCGAGGGCAAAAAACCAAATACCACAAAAAACAAAAGACAAAAAAAGGAAAAACAAGAAAGAGCAATTAGCCTTGGCCTACAGAAGATTGAATACCCTTCCAGGTTTTTCATGCCGATTGTTTCTCAGAATGATATCCAATGTAGCACTTCAATGTTGATAATATATTGACTATATATGAAAAGCATAGTGAAGCCCAAACACGTTTTTCATAGAAAAACTATATTTTGCACAGAATTTTTCCATGACAGCTGTTTGATATGGTGATGGAATTGACAAGATTTCGTTTCTTAACTAGGAACTCGTAATTCCTGAGTTAGACTAAGAAATCGGGATCAGCAATAAAATTGTGCATACAAACACTGAAAATGTTACCCCTGACAGCTATATAATATACTGAACCGAGACTACCACGTGTCCTGCCTGATATAAAAAATGTGCTCGCAGATGGCTCCTTGAATGCGTTACATATTTCGTGATAAAATGATAGGACCTTCTGCTAGGGTATACACAAAAAAGTGAAGTTATGTCCAACTGCTGCAACTGTCGCTAATTGCTGGGTCAGGGGTTGAGCTCGGACGGGGTTTGTTGCCCAGGAAGTCGTTCAAAATCAAGCGAAACGAAATTACTTGGCCGCGCCTCGTCCCTTCGCCCCTCGAGCTAACGAGAAATGCTGACAGTTGGCCGTAGACCACAGCAAGAGCAAGGCGAGACGTGGCGAAGCCCAGGGGGTGGGGGGAGGGGAGAGGCCGAGACGCAGGCTCATTAGCATTTTTTGCTGGCTGTTGCTTTATGTACATAATATCCATGGAGTCCACAGTGGCTGCTGCTGTTGTTGTTAGTTGTTTTTTTATTGATAAATTATGCAGTCGCACTTGCGGGCTGTAAATCGTTTGATAACACGCAACTCGGCTAACGGAAAGTGCCAAAAACAGCAAAAGGCCGCCCCAGGCTGGGACTCAAAACATATACGACTATGTAAATTGAATGTCTGTTAAAAAGGTTTTTTCTTTTTTTTTGGCTAATATACATCGCATGCAGTTGTTATACCCTGCACACATTGGAGCTGCATAATAAATAGGGTATTTACAGTTGTTCACATGAATGTGAGATGTGCTTAATAAATACTGTTCGCCTGTTCCATTTTGTGGGTCCGAGGGAAGAAGAGAGAAGTATCTTGGGTAAAATTTGTACGTGAATTTTGACCAAAAAACTTGTTTTTTTTCGATAGAAATGCAGAAGTCATTTGGAGACCAAAAACACATTCCTAATCAAAATCGGTTCAGCTTAGCCCAAGATATGGGAGCTTGAAAATTGGTCCCATGCCCACATCAGATATCTAGAGTAAAATTTGTAAATTAATTTAGAGCAGTCTTTGATTTCCAGATTTCCACCCCATACGGAAATATATTCCATATCAGCTGTTTATGCAGGTTTATAGGAGTTTAAAATTCGTAAACTGGATCAATTGAACTAAGTCTTAATGATTCACTACAACTTTTACTTACATTACATTGACGTTTATTTCTTTATCCAGCTTCGTTTGACCCATTTATTTGCGAGTCTTGTTTCTTTCCAGTGCTGTGGAATATAATTATGCTGCAGCTCGCCGCCAGCGGCGGAAATCTAAGAAATTGCAAAACATGCCACAGCAAGCGGCACGATAGCAACAAAGGGTGGTGGGAGTAGCGGGGGGATGGTGGAAAGGGATGGTGAAGGCGTCGGCCATAAGATAAGTGCACATAGAACGGGATATTTTACGGAAATGATTGCACTGACTGCGACAGTTGAAAAGACAAAAGCCATTTCAGCTTCACTCAAAGCCCAAACAGCCAACAGCCCGCACTCTGCCCCCTTCGGCTGGTAGGCTTTTCATCTTCTTGTTCAATGTGTGCAGGTTTCTCTCTCTGGCTTCTGGCTTTTCATTAGGGGTACTCCAGCAACGCCCTTTTGTAATTCAAGCCAGCGCCACGTGCCATAAATTTTGGCTTTAAATGGAGCATGCCCAAAGTGTATCCTGTTAGCAGGCTGGTTGGAATTCAATCCCCCCTTAAGCACCCCGCCCCCGCCCCCGGCCTCCACCAGTCCAATCGTTTCATGAGCCGCGTTATCTTACAATAAATTGCTGTCTTAGTTTGCGGGCAGTCAGCACAGTTACTCTCCCCTTCCACGCTCCACGCTACCCACAGCGGTTTTCCATTTTCCTGCAACCTAGTTAAAGTTTTCCAGCTACCCCTCAATCCATGCCAGCGCCGTCGCAAGTCAGCCTGAAATTAATATTAATTTGGAGTGTGTATTATTATTTAGCTTGGCAGCCGACGTCTTATTAAATATGCGGCCAGGCCAAATCCAAAAGTTTAGAGCCCAAACCAGAACCAGAACCAGAACCAGCAACAGAGAACCAACGGCGGAGCCCAAGTTAGCCGAGTTGTTTGATTCTTTAACGACTTTGTTGGGCTTCGCCTGCTCGTAATAAAATGTAATTAAAATTTTACTGCCTCAAAATTCTGCGACTGGGGCGTTGTATTCCATGGCTGCATTCTTAGCCAGGCTAACTTTCAAAATAAGTTAAAAGTTGGTGTATGACATTATGTAACCACGGCTGCAAAGCAGTAAAATAAATTGTAGCAGGTTCGGTCCACGGCTTAAAACAATGTCTTGTTCCAAGGTTCGTAAATTGATTTTCCATGAATATGGGTTTATGAATTTCTTTTTGATTTAAAATTAAAATATTCACTTTATTTTTAAAGCAATTATTTTGCTATGATTTAAAAAAATACGAGTATTAAATACATTTTTGTTGAAGCACGAGTTCATTTTTATATTGAATCGTTTTTTAGGCTTGCAAAGTTGAAGTTCTATTTTGCATTTAAATCCAAATTCGGTTAACGGCTCAAAACAAAATCTTGTTCTAAGGTTTGATTCATGAATTTGATTTTCCATGAACCTTGGTTCATGATTTATTTTTAATTTATAGTTAAAAGACTTACTTTATTTTTAAAGCAATTATTTTAAAATACAAATATTAAATACATTTTTGTTGAAACTCGAGTTCACTTTTATGTTGAATCGTTTTTTTAGGCAAACTCTAACTTTGAGTTCCATTTGCATTTAAATCTAAATTCGGTATTCTGTGCGAATACCACTCGTTACTTTTTAGAGTTGTGTTCCACAGCTGCAATAATGCACCCACGAATACCCACTAAAAACACGAGCTGCCCTCACCCCAGCCCTGAGGTCCTGCATGTGTTCATTTAAATAAGCGAACACCCGTGCGCCGTAAAATTTTATAAATTTTGGCAACTGGCGTCGCCGTTCGACATGTCCGGCTAAAAAGCAGCTACCAAAATTGCAGCCACGTAAATATTCTATAAATTTTTATGTGCAACTCACCTCTCCTCTCCGCCAGGCCTGTCCGTCCGTCCGTCTGAGTGTTTGCCGTGCCTGGCTTTGGCTTTTACCCTGCTCCTGCCCCGCCACGTTCAATTGTCTGCCGTCTGTTCAAATGCCTGAAACGCCTATGAGGTCCGACAGCAGGAGGAGCAGCGGGGAGGGGCATTGGATAGCTGCTTTCTGCCATTGCCATTGCCTTTGCTTTGGCTTTGCCTTTGCCTGTGCCTTTGCCTTTTGGGTCTGCCAACTTTCGTTTTGGCTCTGACGCTGCACGTAGTAATTGCCGTTCTCATGTAGTTTTCAGTTGTAGTTCATGTGCTCCTCTAGCTACTCGCACCCTGCACTGCGTACACCTAGAGAAAATTTGGGTATCCTATGCTGAAACCAAGTCCAAACTTCAAAATCAGGCCAAAGTCGAAACTCAGAAACTCTTACATAGTCCAGAGGGTATTATACAGAGAGTATTATACAGTACATTCTCGTTAATTTGGAAACCTGCTAATTAGGACATCTCGAAAATTCGGACACTAAAATGTTTTCTATTATATACCCTCGAATTCGGACACCTCGCAAATTTGTGACATTTAAAATCCAGACTCATTAATTTCTGTATGTAATAAACGGTGAGAAGTTGTGAAAATAATAATTATTATAATTATAATTATAATATGCGAATGAGTTTGAGGAAATTTAGAATTATGCTGGAAATATATGGGTCCATTTGAGAACAAAATAATACTTTTTCTATCTCTTGAATAATAGAAAGAAATTTTAAATAAATTAAATGGATTAAGTTTTTTAAATAAAATAGAATATATCTGACATTAAAATAATCGGATTAAAAATTTATAAGTCAGTAAGGTAACTTTGAAATCGTTTAAACAAGTTTTCTTGTACTAAAGAAAGAACTTTGTACAGAAATTTATGGCACAAATGTTGCGTTTATGACTAGAATATAACTGGAGAAAAACTGTCCAAAAGTTCAACTGGCGTTCAATCTTTTATTGACAAACTACATGCAAAAAATGCAATAATAAGCATTACATATTCTCAGCATTAAAATGCGAAAGACACGACACTGAAAATCCTTGCATTATGCACCCAACAATTTGCTTCAGGACGAAAAATTGGGAAAGAAAGTGGGTGACAATTTTACAATTTTATCATAAACTGAAATTAGATGATCGGAAAGGATCAAAAGAAAGGAGGTCTGGATGGCAGAGTAACTTTTTACAAATTGGTTTAAAAACTTCTTTTAAAAACAAGCTAAAGGTTACTGTATAAAAATTGTGGATTTTTGAATTCAGTAATCGGACAAACCCGCTAATTCGGAAACTAGTACTGTACTATATATATATATATATATATATATATTAGATCAGTATCAATACCCGAGTCGATATAGCTGTGTCCGTCTGTCTGTTTTTATGCAAACTAGTTCGAAATGTTCTTGGAATTTCCGAGGAATTCTAGTCTAGTTATGCTGAAGTTTGGAATGATGGTTTTTCGCAGAGTGTACTGTTGCCAGGACCTGGTTCTACTTGTAGCATGTGCACGGGTATGTGTGTAAACACCTTGTCTGGGCCCGCCTGCCTTGCGGCCATTTCATTTGCACAAATATTTCGCAATTTGGCTGTGAATGTTCGGTTCTTGCTGCTGCTGTTCCTGTTTATTGGGCTGCTGCTGTTTCTGCTGCTGCTGCTGCTGCTGCTGCTGCTGGTATTGCCTGTGTAGATATTTTGGCTTCGCCACCCGTCGCCTCGAATGGCAAGGCAATTAGCCATGGGCCTGGCTTTAAGTCTGCTGGCAACAGATGAAAGCCAGCTTTCTCTCTCACTCTCACTCTCGTTCTGTCTACTTCGCGCTCTTTCCCACCACAATCGACAGCTCATTGGCAGCACGCTTTCCGCCTAGAAGGTGGGCATAGTTAACGGCCATGATAAAAGGCTCTATTGCCGGTAAAATCGTGCTGCTGCCAGAGATCAAAGAGGGACATCGATTAAAATCCCTTTGGAAATGTTGTGCAAAATTTGTGTACAAATTCTCATGAAGTTGCAGCTGAGACTGCAAAAACCAAATGCTGATAAGCATTCAAAGAAATTCTTGCGGAAAAAACAAAGTAATTTGAAATATGAGTTGCAGGCACAAAAATAACTGAAATATTTAAAGCAAATTATTAACTTTCAATGTATTTTTAACAAAAGGAGGAGGAGAGGAGAAAATAAACCACAATGAATAGTTAGCTTTGAAGTGATGAAGATTTCATACCCTTGCAGAAATTGAGATGATTTTAGGGCTGACTCTGGTCAAGTTCATGTTTTCAAATCGGTTTAATTCTTGAATAAAAGTCAATTACTATAAACTAATTTAAAGAATATTTTCTGACACATTTTCACTTTGCATTTAATTACTATACAAAATAAATTTTGTTCGTGGTCTTCGGCTTCTTTCATCACAAATTTACCTTGACAACCGTTTTACTAATTTGTTTAAGCAAGTCTATTAATTTCAGTTCTGCGTCAAGTGCACTTACTACGTTCAGTCTGTGTGTGTGTGTTTTGGGTGTTTCTAAGACTACCAAAATGTCTGTCGAGCTAACCCCAAACTACTCTTGCACACACACACACTCATGCAAGAATATGCCAAAGTATCGGGCCAAAATATCAACTTTGGTTAACAGCAGGTGGCTGACAGCAGCAGCAGCAGCAAAAGTAGCAGCAAAGTTTTCGCTCGTCCAAATTGAAGTTAAAAGTTAAAAGTTATCTTGGCCCAAAAGGCGCCCCAACGACGGCCGAGTGGCTAAATTCATTTGGCAGCAAAATGCAAATTATTACAACTGACTTTTCATTTTATTTTCTGATCATTTCTTTTTTATGCTTTTTCGCTCTCTTGTTTGCTTCTGCCCCTTTATTTTTTTTGCCTTTTCTTTATTTTGCAACTGTCTGAAAATTATTTACTTGGCTGAAGGCAGCTACCCCACTCACTTCCGCCCCCCCCCCCCACATCCACAGTGGGAAATGCTGAGGGTTGCTTCCCTGAAAGTTTTTTGCATAACTTTACTTGGGCATAATTTTCACCGTCTCCTTGCGCAAGGTGAAGGACGCAAAGGACCGGGAGGGGGAGCCGCTGGTGGCGGGGGCAACTTTGACTTCCGTATGTATTCGTTTATGATTTTTGCTTTTGCTCTGATAAACGTAAAGATATCAGCTTGGATTTCAGTATGAGGGCGCTGCGTCTTTATAAATTATACAGACACACAAGGGGTTGCTTAAGTAAGGGTCGTGCTTGGCGATAAGGCCTGCACTTTTCATTCGTGTCATTTCTGGGCATTTTCCCATGCCCCTCCCGCAATTGTCATGTAAATCAATGCAACCAGCGCCGGCTACAATGTTCATTTCCATAATCATTTATGTAGCATTTTAACAACAAAAGCGAAGGTTTTCCTGCCAACAGTTTGCGCTTAAACGAAACCAATTGAAGCGTAAATCTTACACGTCGTCGTCGTCGTCGTGGCTGATAAAGAAACGAATAACGAGATCGCGACAAGGGCAGCCTAGTGCCACAAAGAGATTGTATAAGAAAACTATAATAAACAGTGCTCTCCCAATTACTGCAGCTATTTATAGATATCGAAAGAATCTTAAATATATATTCTCAACGTATTGTACTGAAAAATATTTATATATGATTAACAAAACTGCAGAGAATAATTCAATAATTTTTACTTTCTTAATTTCAGAAAGTTTAATCTGGTTATCAAAATCGAGCGTCTACTGTACTTACAAACAAATGTGGCAAGAGGCTAAATGAGAAGGGAATTCATAACTATATCTATATTTTCAATAAGACGAAATGCTGTTAAGCAAATTAAAACGTTAACTGAAATGGAATCCCTAGTCCCAGTCTCAAAGCCCCAAGGAAATACTTTCGAGTGGACTCCAACTGAAGCCGACTCCTGAATGTATCGATTGCTTAGAGCGTAAGTCGGACGTGACTTAATATTCATTTCCATTTTCATCTTCCATTTCCATGAGTTTGTCATGTCCAAAGGTTTAAATGAAATGCGTCGCCTACGTGGGGACCCCTGCCTTGGGCAGTATTTCAATTAAAGTCGCTTTAAAGTAACCTGAAACGCAGCACAGTTTATTGATAGCCAGTTCCAAACCAAATACCAATTCCAATCCGTATCCCTCTTTCCGACCCTGGCCAGTTTTTTCCGCCAGTCATGTAATTGATGTGCGCGATTTAAGCGCAATTGATAAGCGAACCCGAACCCGATACCGAAGGCGAACCTGAGTACCGCAGTACCAAAACTAGAGTTGGGTGCGTGTCGTGCTTTCCCTCGTGACACGACGTGTTTGAAAATGAAATACAAAATAATAGCTGAAAAGAAAGGAATTATATATTGATTTTTTTGGCAACTGTAGAATAATGTTGTATGGCAATGTTTAAAAAATAATATATAAAAAAGAATTGTTTAAAGTCGTGAGTAATATGAAATACAAAATAATAGCTAAAAAGTAAGGAATTATTTATTGATTTTTAGGCAACTGTAGAATAATGTTGTATGGCAATATTTAAAAAACAATATATATACAAGAATTTTTTAAAGTCGTGAGTAATATGAAATACAAAATAATAGTTAAAAAAGTAAGGAATTATTTATTGATTTTTAGGCAACTGTAGAATAATGTTGTATGGCAATATTCAAAAAATTATATATAAAAAAGAATTTAAAGTCGTAAGTAATATTTGTGTGTCGTGTTCGAAACCGGAAGGCAACCCGACAACGCCCAATGTTTTTTGGTATCCTCTGTCCAAGGCTCGGCGTCATGTGCCCCTGTATGCCAGTCTCTGATCCAGTCCCGGTCCCAGCCCAAGTCCCAGTTTGTCCATTAAAAAGTCAGCAACTGTAGCTAATTAAAGCAGGCAAAACTCGAATCAAATTTGGCGCATATCAAATTATGAGCACAGCTGGCAGCAATTGCTGCTGCTGCTGTTGCTGCTGCTGCTGCTGCTGCTGTTGCTGTTGGGAACCTGACACAAATTGATGGGCTGCCAGAGCTCAGCCATGTGCGTCGTAATAACCACCAGGGATTCGTCTCGCTGTGACCTACGCACTGTTGTCATTTCCCTTTTCCACTAATTTCGTAGCGTTTCCGTTTTAATTACGTAAATTCGCATAGGAATCAAAATAGATGTAAATATGGGCATATTAATGGCCCCGAACTGCACCCAAGTAATCAGTCAGCCGCATATGCACATATTTGCAGAGCATTCTCAATGGCAATCGCCATTCTCTCTCTCTCTCTCTCTCTCTCACTACTATCTCTCCCTCTAAAAGGTTCGCCTTGGGTTTTCGCTTTTGTTTTGTTTGCCCATGCTCTAAGCCGATTCAAGCTGAGCTGAGCTGAGCTGACCTGAATGCGACACTAGCGTCCACGACTCGTATTTCCTAGGGATTGGCTATCGCGTGTGGCTGGGCAGTGGGAAAGGAAACATTGCTGGTAAGCCCTAGGATAGATGATACTTCGTTTGGGTATACGATTGCAAACGAAATCGTGTCTTCAAATCGAAAGTAAGGTGACTGGCATGAAATGTAACTACTTAGCATGAAAATGGAATGGCTGATAAAATCATGTTTGATAATTAAATTAAGACAGATGGTAAAACAGTTGTTGGTTGTTGGATGTATGAAAAACAGCAAAATATAAAAATACTTGATTGCTTAATAGTAATATATAATTATTAAATAAATATGAATCAAAATGAAAATCTAAATTTTAAATAAAAGAAAATAGTATTAATACTATTCTAATAATACTAGAATAACAAATTAAGTTTTTATCTGTTTGTAGATATGACAGTTATATGGGATACTAGTAAAATTGGTAAAAACTATTGTTGAGGATGGAAAAACAGTTGTGTTCGCTATCGGACTATATATACATGAAAAACAGCAAAATATAAAAAAATACTTGATTGCTAAATAGTAATATATAATTATTAAATAAATATGAATCAAAATGAAAATAGTATTAATACTATTCTAATAATACTAGAATAACAAATTAAGTTTTTATCTGTTTGTAGATATGACAGTTATATAAGATACTGGTAAAATTGGTAAAAACTATTGTTGAGGATGGTAAAACAGTTGTGTTCGCTATCGGACTATATATATATGAAAAATAGCAAAATATAAACATATACTTGATTGCTAAATAGTAATATATAATTATTAAATAAATATGAATCAAAATGAAAATAGTATTAATACTATTCTAATAATACTAGAATAACAAATTAAGTTTTTATCTGTTTGTAGATATGACAGTTATATAAGATACTGGTAAAATTGGTAGAAACTATTGTTGAGGATGGTAAAACAGTTGTGTTCGCTATCGGACTATATATATATGAAAAATAGCAAAATATAAACATATACTTGATTGCTAAATAGTAATATATAATTATTAAATAAATATGAATCAAAATGAAAATAGTATTAATACTATTCTAATAATACTAGAATAACACAATTAAGTTTTTATCTGTTTGTAGATATGACAGTTATATGGGATACTAGTAAAATTGGTAAAAACTATTGTTGAGGATGGAAAAACAGTTGTGTTCGCTATCGGACTATATATATATAAAAAAACAAAAAAATTTAAAAAAATACTTGATTGCTTAATAGTAATATATAATTATGAAATAAATATGAATCAAAATGAAAATAGTATTAATACTATTCTAATAATACTAGAATAACAAATTAAGTTTTTATCTGTTTGTAGATATGACAGTTATATGGGATACTGGTAAAATTGGTAAAAACTATTGTTGAGGATGGTAAAACAGTTGTGTTCACTATCGGACTATATATAGGAAAAACAGCAAAATACAAACAAATACTTGATTGCTTAATAGTAATATATAATTATGAAATAAATATGAATCAAAATGACTATCTAAATTTTAAATAAAAGAAAATAGTATTCTAATAATACTAGAATAACAAATTAAGTTTTTATCTGTTTGTAGATATGACAGTTATATGGGATACTGGTAAAATTGGTAAAAACTATTGTTGAGGATGGTAAAACAGTTGTGTTCGCTATCGGACTATATATATATAAAAAAAACAGCAAAATATAAACATATACTTGATTGCTAAATAGTAATATATAATTATTAAATAAATATGAATCAAAATGAAAATAGTATTAATACTATTCTAATAATACTAGAATAACAAATTAAGTTTTTATCTGTTTGTAGATATGACAGTTATATAAGATACTGGTAAAATTGGTAAAAACTATTGTTGAGGTCTGGGATGCTTGCCTGCCGCTTTTTGTGCTTAGCCTGGCTTTCCACAATGTCCACGGCCCATGGTCAAGTCCAACAAGCAAAATGCAAAAAATGCAGCGAAGGCAACGCTTAATAGACATTAGTTACTCCAAAACCTGCTGCTGAATGCGAGGGGCGGGGGGAAAGGCAACGGGATTGGGTCTGGGATTTTAAGCACAACTTTCCTGCTGAGTTGCCAGGGAGCCTGGGCTGCGGCTGCGGTTGGGTTCGGGGGCAACTTTTCGTTGCGATGGTTTTTAGCTTTTGGCCTTTGGTTTTTTATGTTTTTTGTTTTTGCTTTTGTGTTGCATTACAAGTAGAAATTTTGCAGTTTTGCAGCAATTTATGTTGATTTCTTTTTGGGGCTGCCACACGGCTCGAACTTAACGAGCGTTGTTAATTGTAACCATATACGACGGCAACGGCGATATCCATAGTGCCAGACCCGCACCCGGATCGCCGCGTTGCTTCGCCTTGTTGTTGCCCCTCCCCAGGGGCCGTTCCCTTTGCGCTCTCCCCCTTGTAAGTGTTGCGGCAGCGCGTTTTGTTCGAGGCTGTGGCAAATGTGTCATTAGGCATGTTTCATGACCCTTTGTCATGCACAAATAATTATAATTTAATACACTTCGCTTCGGCAGCAGGTTGCAACAGGGCGGGGCGAGTAGGGGCGGGCAGCCACCCTTGCGGACGGTGCGGAGATTTTTCCGAAAGAGATTCGCGTCGTTTTCAATGCACGCTGAATTTTCCACCCAACATGGACTGTATTTGTGTGTGTGTGTGCGTGTGCGTGTATTTCTGTTTTTACGTTACTTTGTGCCACATAATTGCCGACAATTTGCCGAAGTTGCAGCACACGCCTGGCAATTACCCAAGCCCTAGCGCATGCACAGGATGTGTTTTAGTGCCCCACCCAAGGCAACTGGCTTAATGCGCCCATCCCCTGGCTGCTCCCCCTTCGCCCACGCCCCTGTTCATTCCGCTGTCTGACGCTACTAATTTCCAGCTGGCTGCAGAATATGAAAACTTTGTCTTGGCTAATTTGCTTTATGGCATTTTAATTGTATTTGCCCAACTTACGACTCGAAACTCAAACTCAAGCTGGCAAATGCGAGCTGAGAACTGCCAACTGCTGTCGTCTGCTGAAAATTTAATGAGCTTATGAATTTCTAACGAATCTTCAATGCGCCCAAATGCACCTGGCTAACCCGCGTAGCCATGCCCAAGATAGAGTTACACGCTTTTCCTCGATGGGCACTGCCCAATTATCGGTAATTTATGAAAGCAATTGGAGCCAACTCAACATGAGTGCACTCTCTATCTGTCCGCCTGTCCGTCTGTCTATCTGTCTGTGTGTCTGCTTGTCCGTTTGTGTGCGTGTGCGTCGCTCATACAAATGAGCAGAGGAGGCCCCAATGGGTGCAAATATAATTCTTATAAATAGACAACAAAAGAGACCCTTGTCGACAGTTGGCAATCATCATCATCCACATCGGCATCGGCGTCTCCGTCGTCGGCGTCGTCGTCGTCGTCGTTGCCGCCGCCGCCAACCAACTAAGTAAATAAAAACTCAAGCCCAGAGCCGTCCCAGGTCTCAGTTCGCCCAGTCCCCAGTTCCATTTCCAGAGACGCGGCATGGAAAATATATACATGCACTTAGAGAAAAAAATATTGTACGCAATCCTTGTTTGCCAAGATCTTATGCACATATGTTTTTTTTAAATTCGCTGCTGAATAAAATCATTGTCAGTTACAAGCGTAAAACGATCTTAATTAAAGTTCAAAAATGTTTATATTTAGACCTGAATTTAATTTACGCCTTTAGGGTCTAAAGAAGATCTTTCAAATATCAACTTCGTTCGCAGTTATTCAAATTTGTAAGCTGGCTGAATTTTTAAAAGTGTTTGTACACAATTTGGGTACAAAATTCTTGGTTGTTTTTCTCCAAGTGTAAACATCGTGAACAACGCCTTTGGCTTTAAGTAGTTGCCTTCAGTTGCCGTCTCGAATATCACCAAAGTCACAAAAACATGTCAATATTGTCGGCAACAACAACGAACACGTTAATGAAACCAAATAAAAACATTAAATGTTGAAAGCAGAAAATAAAACATGAGAATAAAATACATTGCATTGTATGGAAAAGTTGTTTCACAATAAATAGACGCATAGATGGAATGAAAACATGTTCATAAATATTTGTTAGCAGTTATGTGTTGATACAAATGGTTTGGATCGACGATCGGTCGATTGATATTGATGTTCATGTTGATGTTGATTTTCGGGAGGGGTATCGGAGAGAGACAGGGGGGAAAATAGAAACTCGAACAAGAACTCGAAACAGACGTGACACGATTCCAGCGAATTTGTTCTGGCATGAAATAAAAGCTTACACAAAAGTAGGTTTCATTTTAACTAGTCAAGAGCAATAAGCTCACGGATATAATTGATAACCGTTTAGCTTTGTTCAACTGCCTGTTTAATTAGACAGAAAATAATGTTATCTAAACAACGAGATTAAACATAAAAATACTTACTTTATTAATCTGAATAAAATTAGTTAAACCTGCTGCTAATGAATTTGCAGAACGAATGAAATATGTTTTCTCCTGGTAATGCAACTAGTTTATAAAGCGGGTTCTTTCTCCCATCTACAAACTGAAGTAGATAGATAACAAGGTACAGTGCACGCACGATATTAGAATAGATTTTTGAACAGATTGAAATACGGATGTATGTATTTTCTGCACTCTTAAACACATTGTTAAAATTTTTAAATTAGTATATAACTTGCCTTATAACTTTATTTTGTATTTTAAAAATATAACACATATTAATTATCTGTTCAAATCTAAGGAGGTCTCGTTACTGAGCGACTACTGTGATTAGCCACCTAAAAACTGAACTAGTTTTGTTAGGTTTAGCCCAATTTCTAGTCTGAATAATTAAACGAGTTTCTTCTTAATTTCAGCTCTATATGAACTATTGATACCAGCCTCGATTATGGATGAGTTTTAGAGTGCCAGTCCGCAATAGCTACGTTCAAACAGCCTCTAGCTCATTTATTATCTTATCACACACACACACCCTATAAAAGCACCTGTTCGGTTCCCTCGTCCTCTCCCTTGGTGCATGTCACTTACCACCTCAACAATTTTTGTTTTTTTTTCCCCCTAAAAACCAAATGCATACAATAAATAGCGCACAATTAACAAGTTGCGAGTGATTTATGCCGACATCGCCGGCTTTGTCGGGTTGCCTGTTTTCTGTCGCTGCGCCTGGGTCCGACTCCGGGCCACATTGCGAGATTTTATGGCACCCCAACCGTGCCGCGAAACAATGCAGAAGATAATTTTTACGAGGCACTCCGACTGCGCCATAGGTTGCCCGGTCAGGACGGCACAGAAAAAGAAGAAGAATAGAATGGTCTACCTGTGGGTAGACTAGTCCAAGTGCCCGTGCCCTTGCCCGTGCCCATTTACGATCGTGTGTAATTAAAAGATTTGGAAAAGGCGTTAGGCATGCGCTCGGCAGCCTTGACAGCCGACCGTCCCAGGTCTCATTAAAGCTGTAAAGTCAACATAAAGAGAGAGAGCGAGAGAGAGAGAGAGCGAGAGCAAGGCTCGAGTTTCGGGTCGAAAGGGTTGCGAAGCCAACCGACTGTTTTTCATTGTTCGTGTGAAATTCAATTTTGATTTGTGGCAATAAAGTTTCGGCCCGTCATGGCTATTGATTTTTAATTTCCAGCCAAAGTTTACCATCCTCTGACAGTTTAGCCGGAACTTTTCTAATTGCCGCCACCAGCTCGCATAATTCTCCAGCTGGAACCTGGCTGTCGAACAAAGCAATATTTGCCCAAGTAATTTTGGTCCAAAAACTTCCTCGTCCGCTGTCGCCACGTGACCACTTGAACTGGCTGACAGCCGGCCGAGGCGGAAGAGGAGGAGGAGCTGCTCCAAGGAGCTGAGACTGCACTTTCTTCTTCTTTTCTTCTTTTACACGCTTGCAGAGGGTATTAAAATGTTGTCACGAAATGTGTAACGCATTCAAGGAGACGTTCGTGATACCATATATATTCTTGATCAAGACGACGATAGGAACGATCGGTCATAAAATTTGTTTTTAACAAAAAAAAAACAATTTTAGTTTATAAAACTTCGATTCAATAGAGACACACGATAAACAAATGAGTTTTTGTGTAAAAACACAGTTAACCGACAGCTTCTATAAGGGTATCTAAACTTCGGCACTTTAAATATACGATCGGTCATAAAATTTGTTTTTAACAATAAAACAATCAATTTAAGTTTATAAAATTTCGATCAAACTTCGAGACACACGATAAACAAATGAGTTTTTGTGTAAAAACACAGTTAACCGACAGCTTCTATAAGGGTATCTAAACTTCGGCACTTTGAATATAACTATTACTACTCAGATTTTTTTGTGTTACACTGTTGCCAGTGATTTCCCAGCCACGTACTTCAGCACGTAGTCATCTTTAATCTCTGCTCGTTCTTGGCCTCTTTCTCCATCTCCTTCTCATTCTCGTTTTCCTTTTCGTTCCTTGCAGCTTCCCACTAATTTCGCCTTAAAAGCAGAATTTATGTGCGCGCAGCATTTTGCCCTAATACGAAATCAAATAGAACTTTTTGAGCCATGAAAATGGCAAAAAATAGATGGAGAGAAAAAAACACACACACGACGAGATTCGCGCTGCATTTTGTTTGGCTGGGCTCATCTTGATTTATGGCCAGGAAGTTTGCACCATTCGCACCGACATTGGAGACGCCATTATTTTGCGTATTTATACAAATGTTTTCAGCTCCCAAATACCCAGCCCGAGACCCCGCTCCCTGTGCGCCACATGTGGCTCTTATGGCATCTATAAATCAATAAATGAAATTTACACGCATATTTTGTGTTACGTGTTGGGAAATTTATTCGAATTCTGGCTAAGCGCACAAGTTTGTCCAGGCCAAAGAACAATGTCAGCAGTTGAAAGGCAGCGGTTATTTTTCTTTCGCTGGAGGGGTGGCATATTTGAATGGGTTGTGGTGGAAATTGTGTTTGGGCCAAGTGCCCCAAGTGATTTGCTGAAAACTTTTCAAAATACTTACACACAGAGGGCGTTGCCATGTCCTCAACGTGGCCAAAAAGTTCTCGAGTGCCGAGTCATCCACAGTGAGTATATATTGATAAGTTTTTGTTCTGATTGCTAGAACCGTAGCCAAATACATTATTAAATATGTGCGCATACACTCAGAGAAGCATTTTCCAAGCGCATTTAAAACAAAAGTTGCACAAATCTGGCAAAGATCAAAATATCTTTATCTTCTTGTCTTTTTCTTCGTGTGTACTTATTCTCGCAAAAGGGTTAACCACTCACATAACCGATCAATATCAGTATGGGCCGTTTCATAAATGCTTGCAAAACGAATAAATTATGCACCGCGGGGAAAACCAAAACCAAGTTAAGCTATGTTTCCCTTGATTAGGAGAAGCCCAACAATTGTGCATAGAGAGATATAGCCGGGTCCGGAGAGTGGAAAGGCCCAGAGCAACGCGTCAGCAGCATTTGACACCAAAAGAATTTTTAATTAAGGCCGTGCCAACAAAATAAAATCAAAGAAAAAACTAAACTGGAAGCTGCTGCTGCTGCTGTTGCTGCTGCTGCTGTTGCTGCAGCAACGTCAGCAAATGGCAATGAAACGATAACAATAAAAAATGCAGCTACGGCCATAGAGATATGCGAGATACGCGCGAGATACGAGCGAGATATATGGGCCTACAATGAATGCGAGTACGAATATGAGTTTGAGTTTCAGTTTGAGTTTGAGTATGGGTCTCCGGTTCTGGATATGGGCATGGGGCGCTGCAGGCCCAGCATGCACATAAAACTTGTCGGCATTGTAGTCGCTTTTGTTGTTTTTATTGCTGTTGTTGTTGTAGTTGCAACAGAAGGAAGCAGCAGCGGCAGCGGCAGCGGCATAAACAACAATGTCATCAACATAATTGTATGTCAAGTGAGCGCAGTGAGAACTAAGAGTGCTTTAGCCGCGAGTGCCTGACTAGGAGCTACCCTGTACACACCGCCCAGTTGCCGTAAGGGCGACTTATCGATCATTTCAAATAACTATATAAGTATATATTATTTCAAATTGGACATTCGGTTAAAACAGACAGACCAGAAGATATATGCATATCATTTTCAAATGCCCATTATATACATTTACACACAATCAATATACTCTGCTGTTACGCATTTCTGCTGCGTGTACAGGGTATAAAAACTGGGTAGGAGTGCCATAAAAAGTAAAATGACAAGACAGAGACGGCGCGAGCGAGAGGGGCGAGAGAGCGAGACGGGGCCAGGAACCACTCGAGACCATGACGAGACAATGCAATCAAAGGAGCCACAACGGAGGGGCAGTCGAGCCATGAATGAATGACGAGTGCTGCATACGCAATATTAAGCCATCGGTAGGCGCATTGCGAGCCCTAAAACTGCAAGGGTATGTTAACATTTAAAAGACCTTTGTAACGTTCCACATCAAATGTGGGCAAATAAATAAATGCGAAATGAAACACATTTTTGCCAGCCCAAGACACTGAGTTAGGGTATTCACAATTCGCTTGGCCGCCGGCCTTTTAAGTGTACATATGCTGGGGCATATCGGCTTCTATGCTGCGCTTAGACGATGCGGGTCACAGTCGTTTTGTCGATGACAGCAGCCGCTGCTGCCGCTGGGTATAAGAGGGCGGGGTTCGAGGGGCGCTGCACCTACCATTCGGTTGTAGTCATCATCATCGGGCAACCTCATCGCTGCAGTTGGCGTCGTCGGTTTGTGTGTCATTGAAATGAAACGCCGGGCGACGCCTCTTGAGCGGAATTATTATTACCACTTATGGTGTGTGTGTGTGTGTGTGTGAGTGTGTGTAAGCCATAACCATCAGAAGCCGCAGCCATAGCCGCAGCCGCAGTCAGAGCAAAAGCCGGGCCAGCAGCCATTGCCATATATCCATTGTTTTCCCACTGCGCGACTTGGTTTGCTTTTTTTTTCTACTTTTTACTTTTTTCTTATGTCGTATGCAAGTTTGTGTGCTGCACTCATTTCCACATGAATGCGCCGGCCACGACTGAGGGTAGGGGTAGTGTTAGCAACAGGGGTAGTGCTTGGGCCCAGAGGGTGGGGGGCATGCCATGCAAAATGACATAAACCGCAAATATATTCGAGAATTGTTGGAGCCAGGCAAATACTTCGGATTTGATACTGCTGAGGGAAGAGTCAGCGAGGGGAAAGATATTCCAAGTATCCAAGTATTTGTCTATACAAGCAAAGCAATATTCTTCTCGTTGCAAGAAGCTCGAAATTTATTTGCAAGAGAAGGACATTCCGATTTCAATAACTATTTCTTATCCCCAAAAGCAATACTTTCTCTTATTCAAGGTGCTTTTAATTGTGGACAGTTAAGACTGTGATCAGTTAACAGTGCGTGGGCAATTCCAATACAATCTACATTCGAAAAAGAAATCTATTCGGCACACGTCTTTAGCTATTTACAGAGTGAAAATTCAAGATCATTCTTTGAATTTCTTCAGCCTGCTTTTGCCTTCCTTTGGCCACTTGTCCACTCGACGACAGACTGAGGTGGATGGCGAATGGCAAGTGGGCTGTCAAGACGCAGCTCTATATAAGGTCGCGCATGTGTGCCTCTGTAGCATGCCCCTAATGTCCACTTAACAGCCTACTTAAATACATGCCATGCATATGAAACTGGCCAGCAAGAACAACAACAGCAACAGCAACAACAACTCATCAATGGCAGTCGAGAATCGACAACATTAAATGCCAACTACTCGAACATGGCCAGAGAACAATGAGCGAAGACTAAATGATGTTCATTAGAGTTGGCTCGTTTCGTTCAGAATAAGTTCAAATGAATGAGTCAGTGAACAGCTTGACTGATTCTGTGATAAGTAATCAATACTGATCTGTTGTTCATACATACATGTTCAATTAAACAATTGTTCAATCATGAATAAGGGATAAAGAGAATATGAAAGAGTAACTTTTTTGTCTTTTATAACATATTTGCATATATGTGTATAAAAATATAAAACGTGAATGAAATTTTTGATTGATTCACGAACCAAAAATTAACGACTGAACTTGGTCAACAATAATTGAACTAAATTTGCCCGCTCTCATGTTCATAATCATGTTCATGTCGATGTTGATAACGTTGCTGCTGATGATGCTCAGACAGAGCCGGAATACCCGTGCTTGGAAATTGTCGTCGTGGCTTAAAGTGGAATCAAGCGAGTACCCAAACGGCGACCCGCTTCAAATTCCAAATGCAATTGTTAGTCATGCGAACTTTAATTACACAACGGATCACTTGGGTCTCGCCATGGAGACGACAGAGCCGCTCACTCTTCCTCTTACTCCTACTGCCCCTGCCCCTCTGTCTGTGCGTCCGTGGGTCTGGGCGACGTGTCTAGTCCAATCATAGGCCGCTGGACATGTGGGCTGACTAAATGCGGCTCATTAAAGTAAATTACAATTTATGTTGTTGCCGGCCTGTTTGCATGTCGCAAATGGGCGTGGCACTGCCATGTCTTACTGCTTCTTTTCGGTTATGTTTAGAGAGGGAGTGGAGCGCTGTGTGTGTGTGTGTGCTGTAATTAATTTTGATTAACGGACGAAAAGTTTTCGAGGTAACTTGCCACGCATTACTCGTGCATTACGTGGCGCCTTTCATCTGCAAGGGTGGCTTTGCGATTTCGTTAGGGGTGCCGTCGAGGAGAGAGGAAAACCTAAAAGTTTACTTTTAACATTCAGGCTCTTAATTGTAAATCTTGATAGATGTAATAAATATGCAGCTCACAACAAGTTAGCGAGCTCGAGTGGAGTGTAATCAATTAGGAAATACCCTGTACCCAGCTTAGTCACATTCGTCAATAAGGTTTCATTTTTTTAAATGCTTGGAATGGGGATAGCTACATAAAAAGCTAAATATAAGCACTTTAAGCCCATTTTATATAGCTACAGGGTATAAAATATTTATAATTTGTAGTCTATTAAATTGCAAACTAGCTCATGACTCAACCGGGTCTGCACTTGGCTTTCATTCGTCTGTCAGCAATTCCTGAGATCAATTAAACCGCCCACATATACAAATTACCCGTCAGCTGGTTGCAGTAAAACAATCTCTTGATCGCACAGCTGGATAGAAGGGGCACAAAGCCAGTTACCCAGGCTGGCAGAGGGGGCAGGGCAGCGTGGTGCCTCATCCCCAACAACAACAACGACAACAGCGAGCACATGAGAAATATGCAATGCTCGACTCGCTGAGTCGCCGATCCGTCGATCCGTCGATCCGTCGATCCGCGTGTGGCGCACTAAAAATGATTGCCTACTTCAGTGTCATAAATTAAAATCTAACAAAATAAATCAATAAAGATTAAATCTTACGTGCGGCGCAAACACACACACACACAGACAGAGGGAGACAGAGTGTAGGCATAATCCAGCTGGCTTTGTATCCGTATCTGTAGCTGTATTATGTAGTTGTATCTGTATCGGTATCTGTAATCCGTGGCCTCCTCTATTTGTATCTGTAACTAACAAAACGTGTGGCCGCATATATGAAAAGCACCGCCATGCGGCATATTTCGCTATGCATGCCCCGTGTGTGTGTGTGTGAGTGTATCTGTTTCTGTAAAATGTATCTGTGTCTGTCTGGCAGCCCCTCGAAAACTACTTAAGTATTTAGGTCTCTGTGCGGCTGTCGCTTCGCATTTTGAATGCTGAATGGGTATTTAAATTTCATACAAATTCTATGAGCGCCTGTCTGGCCCCGACCCGGTCCGGATCGGGGTTTGGATCGTGTTTACCGCTGTCGCTGCTGTTGCCTCTATAGGCCTCAGCAAAAAAAAACAAAATAAATAAGAAAAGCAAAAACAAAAAAGCAGTTGAAATATGCTAAAGGCGGCAGTTCAATTCATTCACTCGCACGCACACTCACACTCACAGTCACACCCATACCCGTATTCAGTCCGTGTAGACAAGCAGACTTTTAGACATAGGCTGAAAGCCGCTTAAAGCTCTCCGTTCCATTCCCAACGACCACATCGCACATCCGTATCCGTCGCATCCGTCGCCGGCAGCAACAACAATAAGATATAGAGGTTGGATAAAGAATGGATGCGCTTTAATAATACGCAAAATAATAACAAGCAGCGAGTACAACAACAACAGCAACAACAACGAAAACAATCAAGCTTACCGAGACAATAGAGTTTTAGAAAAACTGTGCCTTATTCTTCTCTCTGCTGTGCACAGAGCGAATGCACTCAGAGAGAGAGAGAGAGAGAGTGTGTGAGAGAGAGAGAAGTGAAACTTATAAAGGGCGCCCATTGCTGCTGCAGTTCTAAGGCCCGACATACCCGTAACTTGGCTTTGCAGACGATAATCCTCACGAGCTTCAAGCTGTTCAGATAATGCTTGACACACAATCCAAGCAAGGCGGCACACTCGAAGAAAAATGTTCTAATACGATTGGGACTCCACTTTTAGACGCAATATTCAAAATTTGAAGCAACATTCGTTCTTCAACATTCGTAAGTAAAGTACGAAGCATTCTGTAATCTATTATCGATGGAAATATTTAACTGTTGTTGTCAAGTTGATTAACTTATCATATTAGCCGATTTTGACAAGGCGTGCAAGTATTTTTAGTACAGAATTTTTTATTTTTTTCTCTGAGCTCTTCTTTTCAACTATTTTTGTATGGAAAAAGCTTTTTGAAACAAAAATGTTGTACTCAAGTTAAGCATTCTGTACTCTAGTATCGATGGAAATTTTTGACTTTTATTATCGAGTTAATCAATTTATCAGATTTGCAGATTTTGATAAGGCTTCCACGTGATTTTAGGACATTATATTTTTTGATTTTTCTCTGAGCTCTTCTATTTAACCATTTTTGTATGGAAAAAAGCTTTCTGAAATAAAAATGTTGTAGTCTAGTTAAGCATTCTGTAATCTAGTATCGATGGAAATTTTTAACTGTTGTTAACAAGTCAAACCAGTTAATATATCAGCCGATTTTAACAAGACTTGCACTTGATTTTAGTACAGTATTTCTTTGGAATTTAGGTATATATAAATGCTTTTGAAATAAATAAAAATAAGAGATTAGTCTCTCTTGTTGTAAAATTTAATAATAAAGTGACAATTTCTCGGTAATTTTCTCCAAGTGCAGTTGGGCAGCTGTTTAGCGATACCAATGGGTGGTCCCTACGCCCAGCATTGTGCCAAACTAAGGAAAACTAAAGTAAGTTAACAGCATTTAACATTTAACTTTTGGTATTCCCACACAACTTCATATGTTTATCGCCACCTGATTTGCATGTTAAGCAGTTGAAGCGATTGTTTGATTTCCCGCCAGGTCTTAGATGGAACTCAACTGTGTGCACGATGCGACATTGGCACGCCCGTTACTTTGAATTGGTTGCGATACGGCCCATCCTGTTGCTCCAGTGGCGCGTCACCATGACCAGCCGGGATCCGGCTCCACTCAGCCACGACTGAGCAGATAAACGAATACTGAACACCGAATACTGCATACCAAATGCCGGGCACTTATTATTATTAATAAGTGCACGTTAATGTTTGCTTGATTAACCGCTCAATCAAATGAAATTCTATACGCATGACGAGCACAAAAAATAAAGGGAATAATAAAGTAAAAAGAGCCTCGAAATAAATGCGCAGGCAGGCGGCCCAAAAAAAAAGCAGAAGAGGAAGAAGTAAATCCTTTGGCAAACACACTGCAAACGCTCTGGACCCGCGCAGCGTGTTCACTAATTTCGAGTGCGCCCGTTGCATGCCTCATTTAAGTGGAACGCGTCGCGCATACAACAAGTAAATATAATTCATAATTTTCGTTCTATTCAGGCAACGATCCGCACGACAGCGACAGGCAGACAAACAGACAGACAGCCTGCGGAGAATGACAGGCATCTGGGCTCGGGGTGGTTACTAAAACTCAGATTTACTACATAGTTATGAGCTATAGTTCCCTTGGGCTTACTGTAATATACCCTGTAAAAGTGCTGTTTTTGCATTAAGTATGCCACATGCAGGATAAACAATTACGAGTTTTACTTTAATGCCCACGAACTTCTATGTAATATAGCTTCAATAAATACGATCGATTTGTATATAGTCAAGCATAAAAATATATATTGCACTTTTGCTAAACATCTGCAAGGGTATTTAATATGCGGCACTACGAAAATTCGTTTTTTCTTGTGTTTTTTTAGTTTTTTCTGCAGCTCATCAATCATAATAAAAATGGTAGAGGAAATCAAAGGAAGAGCCGAGCCGGAGAGAAACGGAGCCAGTGCCAACACCAGAAGGTGGCAGCAACAGCAGCGGGAATTCGTTCTGCCACTGCCTGCGTTTTATTTTCGGCACTTGAGAGTTTGTATCTGTATCTGTCGCTGTATCCGCATCTGTAAATGTAGCTGTATCTGCATCCATAGCTTAGCACCGCTCGGGCGTGCGGAAGTCCCTTGGCGACGTGATGGTCGATGCTGGATGCCCGTTGCTGGGACTGCACCTTGCTCTCCGACCATGCCCCTCCCTCCCCTTTCCCGTTAGCATCTTGGCAGTCGCAGTTTAATTGTTTGCACAGCAGCCGCTGCTGGTTGCTGGTTTTTATCTGGCTTTACATTTACCGTTGCCAGCCATTGTTTGGCCGGGCCCAAAAAGGACGAGCATCAGTTTTTCAGTTTTTCGGGATTCGTGTGAATTTCTTGGGATTTGCTGGTGCGATTTTTTGCATTACTCCTTGTTTGTTCAGGCAGGATGTTTGCACCTTCCGCAGATATACGTACACGTATAAGTATAGGGATGTATCTGGTTGCTTAATGACAGGTTGGCAGTCCTGGGACTCGAGTTATTAATGCCATTCGAAAGCAATTTAATATATGCATTCTGTTTATTTGAATTGCTCTAAGCAAACAATTCCCAGCAATCTATCTGCAACCCCTAATGGACACGGAAAACCCTTTAGAAAATTGCTCGCACTCGCATTTCGATGTGAATGTGTGCGTTAGTATCTGTGTGCGAGTATGTGAATATTAAGTCAAAGCCAAGCCGCATTCACTTGAGACCCACAACGAAACGAAACGGCATTCGGGCATAGAATAAGTGTCCTAAGTACACTCAGAGCAAAAACCCACTACTCAAGCCAAGTACGGGTGGAATAGAAATCGTTATTTTCTTAAGAATATTATAATCTTGAATTTTACTAAGCTCTAGACATGCATAAACACAAAATAATAAATAAAAAAATACTCATTACAAGATTTTATATATTAGATTGATATTCCTTTATTTTAAGGTAATGAATTTCCAATTTCAGCAAATTGATTGGCATTTTCTTGGTTTTTTCTTCGAGTGCATATATGTAGGTACATATGTATGTACTTTATATATATACATATATGTACAAAGGCAAATGCACAAATACAAATACAAATACAAAAGTATCTCAAGTAGTAAGCATTTCTCATGGCGACGACGAGGGCTGCGTTTTAAGTGCCGAACGATCTGAATTGAAATTTAAATGCGCTGTTCGCGTCTCTGAAGTGCCAAATTCGAGTGCCTCGACAAAGGCGAAGCTGAATAACTCTGAATAAGTCTTTGAATAGCAAACGCAATTGCTATAAATCAAACAAATGATTGCGCACTGGTCTCTATATAGTAGATATAGTCAGGTATTTGCATATAAAAAGGAATTTTAGTACAGTTCGATCATTGACCCAACGGTGATTTCTTAGTATTCAGTTACATAAATTGTAAATATAAGCCTCGAATGGGTTTGTTTGTTTTGCTTTTTATCGAAACGGACTCGTAAATTTCGTGCTTGCATTTCAATAATTAAATGTAATAATATAACATTTAAGATAAAGATTAAAAACATGTTTCGCTCGGGCAATTTATATGCAAATAATCGCCGTGCCTTGACTCGACTGATTTACTGTATATATAATCCGTTGAATGAATATAAATTAATAAAATTACACAAAGTGCATTTGCAAAATTATCGCAAAATCAAGTCTTTACATATATTAAACTAATAATAATAAGCTGAATTATGAGATGCCAGCGGAATTGTTCAAGTTATGCGAACTAAACACCCTATAGTTAGCCGCCATAGGCAGATGGGTTGCATCGTTTGCATCGCAAATGCTATGCAAATGCGAATGTTTCAATTTAATAAACAGAAAAGAAGGCAACTTATTTCTTGCATCGAATTAACCAAAAAACATGCAAATGCCAAATGCCATTTGACAGTCCCCGAGATGCCATTCCTTTAATACGGAGACCCCCGGAGATGACTTCCAAAGAGCTGGATGGCAGCCAAGCAAATGGGAGCAGCGCAGCCAGAGAGGCAGAGTCAGTCTGTTGTTGTCTGTTGTGTATTTATTTAAGCGCTCGTTCCCGGTCTTTTGTGCCCTTTTGAATGTTGCACGTTCCACGTATGTTGCCGGGCTACCCGCCTAGACCAGGCCAGACCCGACCAGGCCAGGCCCAACCAGTCTAGGGCGAGGCAGCGCAGCGCAGCGCACTTAATCATATTCGATACAGATAAGCTTCAGTGCCGGTACGTGCATAGAATTTAAGCATACATAATAATCATCGACAGGCAGTCAGTCGTCCAGAAAAACAACAACAACAGCAGCAGCAGCAACAACAACAATGCCTCACTGAGTGACGTTTAATAACTTAAAAACAAGAAGGAGAAGTTAATCGGCGGCTGTCGCCGAATAAATGCCCTTGCAAACTGAAATATTTCTATGCTATGTCACAAAAAAATTAATTTACTTTTTGAAGGATTTTTCCTATGAGAATGATATAAAAAAAATCGTACAGATATTAAGTTTTTACATATGTACTGGCTGCAATAAAAGAGAGTTTGTGAGAGTTTGCACAGGAATCGAAATATAAACATGTTCATATCTTTATTTATTAATGTGGTCAGTATGGTATGCAATTTGTGACAGAATCAAAATGCCCGCTGCAAGGGTATTTAAAAACGAGGCGTGTAGCGCACAGCATTATCATAAAGCAAACACGACGACCAGAAAACAGTTGGAGAACAACAGGAACAAAGGAAACCCCCAGCCAAGCAGCGACCCTGGCCCGAGCGACTCTCTCTCTCTCTCTCTCTCTCTCTCTCTCTCTCTTTCGCTCTCTCTTTCTTGCATTTATAATTTCATATTATTGTTATTATTCCTGACGGTCGCTGTGCGGCATAGTAGAAATTGCAGATACAAAAGGCCAAAACCCCCGACCCCCAATGATCGCCTGCCTCAAAGTTCAAATGATGTTCGTCTACCGTTCCAAAGTTCCGATGCGCGATTCAATTTGAACTTGACTGCCGCTGGGCGACCCTTGCTGCGGTTACCAACAAGCCAGGCAGCCAGCCAACCGTTCGACCAACCATCCAGCCATCCAGTCGGCCAGTCCACCAGTCGACCAGCCAACCGCAGTCCCATGTATCTGCGTATCTGAGAGATTCGAGCTCGACGCTGCCAACATTTGATCTTTGGCTGGCGGCAAGCTATTTTCTCGTTTGCTTCTTGGTTTTTGTTTTCCATTTTGTTTTTTGGCCTGCCTGCTCGAAACAGGCTTTGTCTCATGTTTCAGCATATGCCACTGGAAACTAACCAAGATAAAGTGGGAATTTGCAAGCAGCTTTGATTATGGGGCTATCAAGTAACTAAGGTTGCAACAATCCGAGCCGAGTCCAGGCATTTGCGCTGCCAGTGCATCAAAGTTAATAAACATTTAGCTCGGTAGCTAGCACAGCCAAGTTATTTCAAATACTAGTTTCCAACGGCGACTTTACTATATTTATCTACAATTAAATCAATTCCAATTTAAAATACATGGTTTTAAACAACCACAACTTTGTCAAAACTAAACCAATTTTCTTGATCCATACCATTTTATTTATGGTTTGATCCAGATTGATTATGCATGAACATTTATTTTACATTTGAAAAGGAATTGTTTTTTAATTTTTTCGAAAAATATAAAGATTTTATTTTGAAATTTAGAATCTCAAGTTTACATTTTTAGTCGATTGTTGGTGTCATAATTGGTAATATTGTTTGTAAGAGGAAAACTTTTTTGCCAAAAATCATGCAACAAATTACAAAAATTCTGACCAATTTGAAATCCCCATAATTTTGTCAAAACTTAACCGATTTTCATGATTCATACCATTTTATTCATGGTTTAATCTCTATATTGATTAATCATGATCATAATCTAAAATTTTCGATTTTTTTAAAGTAAAGTAAAGTTATTTGATTTAATGAATTATATGAAGAAAAATATATAATATATAAATATATAACAATGTTGTAACATTTTCATGGGCGCAAAGGCTTAAAAAATCCAAATGCTAAAATCAATAAAATCCCAAAATATTGAAATCGAAATGTAAACAGAACCAGGTGCGGTGAGCTAACGGGTTGGGGGTAGGAATTGTAGGGCGACGAGTCCGACGTGACATTTGGCAAACGCTTAATTGGCATTAAGCACGTAAAGATGGAAATAGCTGGCCGAGTCTGACCTGGGGATGACGAGGGGTAAGAGCTGTTGTCAGAGCCAGCGAAGCGTTTGCAATTGTGATTAGAGGGTGGGAGAGAGAGAGGAAGGGAGGGGGACAGGATGATGGTTTAAGCCGTTGGCCAGTTTTTAACAATCAACCAGCCAAGCAGCAACAACAACATTTGATCCTCTCGGCTGCTGCTCCAGCTATTGCGTATTTATTTAGGCGCGCAAAGCCCTTAATGCTCTGCACAAACAAGGATGCGACTTTGAGGCGCTGACGCACGCAGCGATGACGCGCGGAGCCGCAGGATGCGATAGGCTGACGAAGGAGTTGCGTGGACACAGTTGGCATAAGAGACCCCTGTCACGTTGCATGTCATCAGCATTGTTGGTATTATGCAATTATTATAATTGCGCACAAATCGACAGTTACACGCATCAAACTTTTGGTGACGCATGCAAGTTTGCCCACACATCCAGCTTTGGTCGGGCGTGACTGGCTAACAGCTACCCTAGAGCTCAAGCTGTCGTTGCATACAATACTCCCAATGCAAACTGAAGCGCAGGTAAACGAATGTCTTCTTCTGCCTGGTACGCATATTTGCTGAGCTGCAAGAAACCCTTGTCAGCCTTGTTTCACTTATTGCAGGGTATAAGAATTGCACAAAACTAATTCAGTTCGTGTGCGCTCATTTCCTGTCCATCCCAGTCCCTTCCGGTCCTCTGCTGTCCTCTGCAGCAGCCGATTTGCATAACTTTTTCAATTTGAAAGCTCAAGCTGTGGCCGAGGCTGACGCATATATGTGCCAGGACCACAAGCTCGCCTCCGCAAAAGCAGCAGGAGCAACAACAAGAGCCGTTCCGCTTCAGTTAGAGCGGCGTCATCGCCATCGCAATCTCCGTCGTCATCGTGGTCGATGCGAATGTCGCCGGCTGCTTCTTATTTACGTCAATTGCTTGCGCACTTTTTGCAACCGACGCGAAAGTTGGCAACGAGTGCGGGCCACAGCGGGCAGTGAAGCAGTCCTGACGGGTCCTAGGGCACACAGGGCAGAAGCTGGTAGCAATGACGACAATGTTGGCATCTAAACTGCTGCCGACTGCTGCTGACGGCTGCGTGGGCGTTTGGTGTCAATTTTCAGCGTGGAAAATGCCGTGCCATGCCGGAAAATCTCAGGCACTTGGCTGGCCTGTCATCCGTATAGAAAACTGCTGCAGCTCGTTTCGTGTCTTTTCTTCGGCACTGTCTGTTTCATACATTCGATGTTCCCCGTTGGCTTGAATGTCTTGGGTTACCTGCTTGATGGCAATGTAATTTACCATGAGGCCATGCGGCGGACGCATGGGGAGCCGTTGTCACGTAGTAGTAGGGGATCAACTATCCCATTTAAGGCTAGATCTAACGTGCCAGCAAGCACATAACAAATTTTCTGTAGTTCGCTTTAAGGCTCTGATTTTCCTGCTACTTATACAAATTTTAGTTAGTAGCTTTTCCGATTTTTATTGAAACAATTCACTTTATTAGACTTGCGTATTTAACAAACTATTCAAAAAGATATGAAATCAAATGAATCATTAGCTAACAGATGTCCTTGCAAGCCGTTTAAGTAAACTAATATTTTAGAACGGTTCTTTTTCATTTTAATATCTTTAATTTATCGAAATTAGTAAGATTAAAATGTTTCTAAAAATATTCTAATCAGAATGTCAATCAGATTCAAATGATTTTCTGTTAGCTTTTTAAGTTCAAAGTTTGGTATATTGTAAAAAAATTGAGTGGACTGCCGTGGTTAAATAAATATCCCATTAATGAGTCCTTATGCAATTTGAAATTATAAACTCAATAATGTTTTCGGTTTCAAGAACTATATGGGCAATAGCCCATAAGGAAATAGCCGCGTCGTAAGTGTTAACTGTTTTTATTGACAGCTTAACATTCACAATAATATTTAGATCCATAACTCCCATATTCTCTCCCATAACTTCATCAAAACTGAACCGATTTTCATGTTTGATGGCATTTTGGTCAAGTTTTATCCTCTAAATTGATTCTGCATTTAAAAATATATGCATTATTAAAAATAAAACTTTTGGCTTTTTTGCTAAAAAGCATGTACCCCCTTACTTATTTTCGAAACATATCTTTTTTTTCAAAATTTAGAATTGTAAATTTACCTTTTTAATCGATTGTGTTTGTCACAATTAGTATAAAAAACAACATTAAAAGTGTTTCTGAAGAGGTCAAAATTATGGTTAAAAATCATTGTAAAGTTTACAACAACTTTGACAATTTGCGCCACACTTGCTGGTATTATCTATTGTCGTTATAAGAACAAATGATATTTTAAAATGTGAAATTGAAAAAATGCAAAATTTTCTGTTAACTTTTTTTTTGTTTGATTTCAGCATTTCTTATTAGTTAGTTGTTGTAGCAGCGATTTTGTGGAATTAGTATCATAATGTATCATCGTTCTAAAAGAAGTAAATATTAAATATATTAAATATCAGTTATGCAGCTTTGCAGTCGGTTTAATTTAATTATTAATAGTTTAAATTCATAATAATCATAATCAGGAAATAATGTGTCCATATTATGCTAAATTTTTTTGTCAAGGTGGACCTTAAAATGAATATAGTCAAGAAATGCCTAAAGGCAAGTTGAATGGCCATAAAATAATTGTACACACATTTAGGTACGTATATCTCAGCATGTAGCATAACTTTCGTAAATCCCAAATTTATATTATACCGTCGTTTGTCTTTTGTTTAGCTGGCTGTGAATCAACTGTCACTGTTCCTGTCACGGTTCCCGTCCCTGTTGCTGTTGCTGGCACCTAACCAAAGCGAACCCAATCAACTTTGTCGCATGAGCGATGTCCCTGAGCCCGACCCGCTGTCCGCTGCCCTTTATCCCACCCTGACCGACCTTCACTTTAAATCGTCGGCCATTGTGTGTGTGTGTGTATGTGTGTGTGTGTCATAAAAATAAAAATCTCGCTTCATTTCATTTTCATGGTTTTTGTTACTCCAATTACCAATGCGATGTCGAGTCTCTGCGTCCTCTCCCTCTCCCTCTTCCTTTCTCTCTCCCTCTGTGCGTCATCAGCTTAGCCCACATAACGGGCCACGTTATGTGAGATATAGTCTGAATTATGGCTCGGTGGACATTTTGCACCTAAGCTGCGGCGCTGCTTTGTTGTTATCCTTAAAATGCCCGACTCGTGTGCAGGCCACACCCCCTCCGCCCTCCGCCCATCGCCCGTCGCCTGTCGCGACCTGTTACCAAGATTAACGCGACACGGGAGCGGGAGGCAAGCGGCAGGCAGAGGACGAACGGCAAAATCAGTCATAATATTTCAAATTTCATAAATTGATGCGTATCACATTAGACGGCGACAACAACAAGGATAACAGCTAACGGTAAGGACGCTGCGGCTGTTGTTATTGTTGTTGCTGCTGCTGCTGCTCACTGAGCAACCCTCGGGAACTGGCTTTGATAAACGCGCCCAAGGGCCATTGAATTATATTTGGGCACGGCGCGGGTGCGAGCGATAGGCGTGCTGCCACGCCTACATTTCAACGCGCCGCAACAAAATTCGCTGTTAAATAAAACACCAAAAAAAAAAAAAACAAAAAATGGGAAAGAACAGTTTTCTTCAGGTTGCCGAAGTTTTAATATCCTTGCAAGGATGCTTCACATCTAGAGCCTAACACCGATTGTTGCTATGTCAGCTATATGTTATAGTAGTCCCAACTTGGAATAGTTGTGAGACTAAGAGACCAGTTCTTATAGAAGCGAAGGGAATATATATTTATATATCAACTAGTTTAATCACTCTGCATTCAAGGGAATATATATTTATATATCAACTAGTTTAAACACTCTGCATTCAAGGGAATATATATTTATGTATCAACTAGTTTAAACACTCTGTATTCAAGGGAATATATATTTATTTTACGGGCTCGAAGATTTCTCGTATGCGTTACAAATTGCACGACAAAGTGTAAATACCCTCCTTGCAAGTGTATATTGAAGGGCGCATACAAATGATATTATACTGACAGAGGAAAGCGTATACGAGAATATCCTCTTTGATTTTGCTGCACGATTGATTTTCTCGCTCCCATCTCAGGAGTCGGAGACGAAGACGCTGCCAGCATTTTGTGTCCTTCATTCGCACCTGCCGCTGCTGCCGCTGCCTCTCCTGCCCCGGCGGCAATGGCACCCCAGACGAGGGGAGCTAACTTGGCTCGTTGCGCGTCCTTTGCCGCCCTCGTTTATGGCTGTCTAAGCGACTTTTTTTATTGCTGCACAGCCATAAAACAATAAAAATTTCTCGTATTTGTATTTAAGTTCGATTGCTTGTCGACCAGCGCAAGGGAAATGCTTTCCTAATTAAATTTTATGACTTGTTCTATGCAGTTGGCGAGACTTAAAGAATATTTATGGTTGGGGTGGGAGGCGGCAAATAAGAATTTAAAAAAATATTTACAAGAAAAGACTTAAAACACATAATCATTAAATCTATGCCAAATTACTGGCACATACTATTTGAAAGAAATTTATAATTAAAATAAGCTTATTATTTATAGTTTTATAAGTTTAGATGAATTTAAAGTAATCGAAATCTAATTGACAGTTGAGGAATACGTTAGCGCCATCTATTTCTCAGAGCTCACAACTTGAAAACGATTCTCATAGCAACAAGCTTTTGTCATTAGCAATAACAGATAAACATGTTATTAACAGACGCCAAAATGTGGCGGTAAGGCGATATGTTTTCGCCGTGCAATAATAACAGCGCTATTCAGCAAAATATTAAGTTTAGAACATATGATATTCCTCCTGTGCTCAGGCCAAAGCCAAAGTAAGAATTAGTGAAAATAAAAAAAAAACTAGCCAAGATGCATGGCCGTGTCAAGGTGCGCACCACAGAGGAGGAGCGCGAGCGCAAAAAGAAGGAGCAGGTGCTCAAGATGCGAGCCTACCGCGCGGCCATGTCGCGAATCCAGAAGAAACGCAGCGTCGGAGAACTCGATGACGAATTGCTCGGCCTGACGGTGCAGATTCTGCAGCGTAATCCGGACGTGAGTACGCTGTGGAACATACGGCGCGAGTGCGTGCTGAGCAAGACGGCCGAACTGCAAAAGGCGCTGCAAGCAAGCGAAGCGGCAGTTGCACCCGTTGTGGCAACAACAGTCGAGGAGGCGCAGGACAAGGGCGATGGCGACAAGAAGTCGCCGGACGGTGGACTCACGGTGGCGCAGCAGCTGCAGGCTATCTACACCAGCGAGCTGGAGCTCACCGAGCAGTGCCTGATGGTGAATCCCAAGTCGTACAACAGCTGGCATCATCGCTGCTGGACGCTCGAGCAGAATCCCGAGGCCGACTGGCAGCGGGAGGTGCAGCTGTGCAACAAGTACTTAAAGTACGACGAGCGCAATTTCCACACCTGGGACTATAGGCGCTATGTGAGCGCCAAGGCCGGTGTGCCCGCGGAGCAGGAGCTGGACTTTTGCACCGACAAAATCAAGGTGAACTTTTCGAACTACTCCAGCTGGCACCATCGCAGCCTGCTGCTGCCCACGCTGTATCCCAACGAGCAGCACGACCGGCCCATGAGCGAGCACAAGCTGAAGGAGGAGTTGGAAATGGTGCTGACCGCCGCCTTCACCGATCCCAACGACAGCAGCGCCTGGTTCTATCAGCGCTGGCTGCTGGGCAACGGTGCCCAGCGTCCCGAGCCCGCCGCAGTGGCCGCCTTTCGCTGCTGGCCCCACAGGGCGCAACTGGCGCTGAAGAACTCCTGTCCAGAGTTGGCCAACCTCCAGGTGCGCTTGGTTACCGAGCAGCGCTCGCTGGAATTGCGCCCATGGCAAGCTGCCAATGCCGAGAAGACCCAATGGCAATGCGACCAAGAGATTGATATCGATCCGAGTCTGGATTACGTCTTGGAACTGGCTGGACAACGCCTGAAACTCGCCGTGCAGCCCACTGACAAGAGCCTCTACTACTTTGTGCCGCCGCACGCCACCGCCAGCTGCAGCAAGGAGCTGCTGGCTGAGCTGCAGACGCAACTGCAGTCCTGCCTGGATCTGCTCGCGTTCGAGCCGGACAGCAAGTGGACGCTGCTGACAAGTGCGCTGCTGATGCGCGCCATCGATGCCAGCAGCTACCACGAGCAGAGCCTGGCCCATTTGGCCAAGCTGGAGCAGGTGGATGCACTGCGTCAAGGCTACTACAAGGACTTGGCGCTGCGTTGGACCATGGAAATGGCATTGGCCAAGTGGCCAGCATCATCGAACTTTCCTCAACTCTTCGAGATGCCGGCCAAGATGATAAAGACACCCTACTTGCAATATCTGATAGTGGCAGACACTGTGTCCAGCAGCAGCTAGAGGAAGGGAGAGCAGCTCCCACCTGGCCTTGGCTGCCTTCATCTTGCTTAACATTCTTAACCCGGCCAGAGATAAACAGCAATCTAAACATTAAATATGCGTAGTATTTATATTATAATTATATACATATATATTGCCTATTATATTCCCGTTTAGTGTAGGCCACTTTTGTACATGCTTGTATATACTCTTTTATAAACAACGCCCAACGCTGAATGCATATTTAATAAACTATTTTACACGTAAATTTAGCGAATTAATTGCTTAATTGGGCTCGAAGCTGAGTTTGGGATATCTCCTAATCAATATCGCAAATTTTCTACCAATATAAGAGCAGAGCCCACAAAACTCTGCTCATAAACTGCCCTCAATTTGACCTGGTTATATTCAAATAAACAACTGCAGGCCAAGCTGTTAACTATTGCCAAGTTCAAGAACTGCGAGAACTAAAGTTGTGGCCCCAGTTGGGGCTGAGGCGGCTTTTGTGCATCGAAGCGCTGCGAGATTTGTGGCTTTTTTGGTGGCTTCGGTTGCATGAATTATTATACGAGTGTTGCCAGCTAGATGGCTGGCGGCTGCTCGCGTCCACAACATTGCCAGCCGCATGTCATTACGTGCCACATGATGTGGCAGCAGCAGCGCAGCACAACACCTTTGTGGTAAAGCTGCGAGAAGAGTCTAATGTTGAGTGAAGCGCGTGAAAGGGCCAAGACGTGGCAGGCCCCAAGATGCCTTGGCATCCAGGTGATTATGCACTCACACTGCGGAAGCGGGGCAGGGCGGGGGTGGGGCCTGCAGCTGTCACCTGGCAACGTCGTACGCGTTAGGTGTGTTTGCACTGGAATTCCCATATGCCCTGCTGCTGATGCAAGCATATGAAAATAAGCGAGCAGCTCCTTTGATGCACATCATGTACACATTCGCATCAGCATATCCATATCAAGAGCAGCATCTTGGCATTTAAATTTCCGCAGGAACCCAACCCACTTTCGACTGCATAATGCGCTACTTCTCGCCTGAGTTAATGTTAATTATTCCGCCTCCATATTTTGAGAGACTGAGGATGCTTGCCACATGCCACATGCCACATGCCGGAAGACGTGACATTGACACGTTGGCGCTCATTAAAATATTTGATGCCAATTATTCGTGCAGTGGGCGTGGCTGGCAAGCAAAAGGCGTCGAAATTGCATCTTATCTTTGCATAGAGCAACACAAACCTAATTAACAAGAGGAGTCAGCGAGCAGGACACAGGAAGCGCACACGGAGCACACATCTGATGCATTCTCGGCCACCCAAATCGCATTAGGACAGGAATAATGTTTATTTAGTTACTGTCATCAGGCGGAACTTAAAGCCAGCAGCTGAACTTAATTGGATAAGAGATGCTAGGTGATCGGAATTATTGCAGTTACCTTTCATAATTACTTAATTGACTGCACTTTAAAATAGGTGAAAACTCGTTTCACACTGTGTTGTTTATTGTTTATTAGCTTGGCTTAAACTATAGCTAAGCTGATTTTTTATATAGCACTGGCAGCTTTGACCTTTGGTTTTGTACAGCAATATATCTTATAACTATGTGAATTATTTATTTATTTATTTATTTATTTATTTAATATATTTATTTATTTTATATATTGTGTGCATCTTAAATAAATAGTTTAGATCGGATATTAACATTTTGGTACTTTTCACAGTGTAGTAATAGGTTAAAGCAGGTCGACAAGAATCAATTTGATTATTGAGTCAAAGGCTTTGAAGCTATGACTCTGAGATATGTATATATTTCTATCGATTTATCCTCAATCTTCAAAAGGTTGAAATATAGAATTGCAAATTTCTTCTGAATTATCTGGCTTCAGTGGGATTGAAAAAATGATTATGCTTATATGGACAGACTTGCTATTACTATCACTATTTAACAAATTTAAAGTCTTTGATTCAACACTTTCCGCTGATTTATCTGCAATTATTAAATTCCCGAAACTGCTCGACAAGAAGACCTGTTATATATGTTACTTTTATGACCACCGCCAAATCGTAGCACACATTGCTGCGCCTTCGGCGCCGTTGTTGTTGTTGTTGCTGTTGTTGCTGTTGTTGGTGTTGTTGCTAGTGCCAAAACTTTAATTGCCTTTCGGCCAAAAAGTTTGCAAAATCTGCGCAGTGCATTTTGTTCACATTTCCTGTGAGTTTTGGCAATGCCGCTTCCACCTCCCCCTCCCCCTGCCCCCTGCCCCTCTTGCACACATTCTGCTGGGCCGCGTTTCGCAAGAGTTTTCCAGTTTCTAGTTGCCAAAGACTTGAACTCTGCTGCTGTCGTCCCCTCGTTTTGTATGCCCTTTTAATTGCCCATTGAAAGTTGTTCACTTGTTAAAATGAACTTTTGCCTTTGGCACCAATCGCTGCCCACAGTGCATCCTGTCCCAGCTCCACTTCCTTAGTGCCCCTTCCCCGCTCCGCTTGCGAGCACTGACAAAGTTGCAAGTGAAGTGTAAGCAACAAGCAGCGTGAAACTATGTGTTATGCAATTAAAAAGTGCCACCCAAAGATGCTTTAATCGAATCGAGGCTATTGAATTTTCTCCCCGCCCCCAAACGCCCCGGACAACAGCAAACAATTTCCTAAAGTTTTTTTGCGAGGCAGGTGCCAAGTTTGCGGTTACGTAGCGACTGTTTTTCCTAACGAGTTTCTGCAACAATTTAAATTATGAATTCTTTATGGAAGAAGGGGGCGTTACGGGGCACGATACTCGCATCTCATGTGGCAGTTGCAAGCACACTTCCTCTCTCCCTCCCATCAAGGCTCTCGCACGTCTGCCTACCACAATTTACATTTTAAAAACAAAGGAAGCCCACTGCGATAGCTTAGAAACTTAACCAGGGAAATACCCTGCACTCTCTATATGCTTACTACACTTTAAAATAGGTGAAAACTCTTTTCACACTGTGTAGTTTATTTTTTATTATACTTATACTGCAAACATAATAAATAAATGTGTCCTTACTGATATTTTAGTTTTGGGAAAATCATCTGTCGCATCTTGATGGCGTCTGAACAGTATATCTTCACTGCACACTCTTCTATTTCCAGGGTATACGACATGTGGAACAGTAACGGACATTTGTCTGCTTATCTCAATTTCATCTTTTGTTTGTCGACTTGCATTTCAGTTATTTTAGTTAAATTTGTTTCTTTTTTGTTGCCTTTCTCTTGCTGCTGTTGACTTGGCCACAATTTGAGCGCAACAATGGCAGTAGAAGTATATATATTTGTGCATTACTTGTCTGATTTTCCACATGCATTATCATGTCTGAAAACTGTCTAGCATCGAGGCATGTTCATTGTGTGGCATTCTAGTAGAATCCAGTTGGCTTGAAATATATATCAGGAACTAAAAACAATAATAAACATTGCTGTGAGTTATGAGAGGAGAGTGTCAAGAGCGACAAATATACAGTTATGTAGGTATAAAATGCTCTAATACAAAATAAACTAAAACTATGAAAATATTTGTATAAAGAGCGTAAACTCCTTCACATCGATAATTTATCGCTCACCTTATTAACCACTTCACTTAATGTCCCATAATAATAATGCACATAAATTGAATGATTTCATAAATTATACGCTCAATTCGATGCCATAAAAGCTAACTTCTAGCAGCAATGGCGCCATTGTACCACAGCACGCTCTATATCGACCTTAAGCGGTACCAACACACACACACACACACTCTCACACACACACACTCGCATTCACACTAGCTGTGTGGATATAAAATGCATATTTATGCACTATAAACATTAATTTACTTGCCATTTAGTTAGACGCACAGTTAATTGAAAACAACAACATCACAATGAGCGTCCTCTCCCCCGACGCTCCCCTTTTATGGGCGTGCCCTGCAACTTCAGCAGCAACGAAAAGCAAACAACTTAAATTATGCAAGAAGTGGAAAACTGGAAAATGCAACAGCAAAAATTGCAACGGGCGTTAAATGTGCGTTGTTTGCGTTACATGAGGCATGTGGCATGGGGCATGAGGCAGTGAGTGCTGGCTGAGCGTCAGTAATGCCAAATTTAATTGCAATTAATGTTCAGCTAAGCGGAAGTGCCCGAGCAGCGTGCAGTGGCGCTGGCACTTCCGGTTGCGGCCGGCGCCGCAGCTAAAAATAAAATAATGATGCCGCATGCAACAAAATGTTTGTTGGTCTGCACAGGGCCCGCGTTAAATATTAAAGAACGTGAACGCCACATTGTCTAGCCACGTGACGCCGCGTGTGGCACCTGCAACGGCAACGGCAACGGGCACTATAACTGTAATCGGGCTCCCAGTTGTTATGATGGGTCTCCATTTCAGCCGGAATTCAATTACTCGTGCTCCATAAACCGATTAACTTATATAAATATTTATATCGGAGAAATGCAGTCCATACGCCCCCACGCCCCCCTGGCTTTATGGCTGGGCGTGGTCGTTTGGTCACTTCGTGTGCTTTTGCATATGCAAACACTTTTATAGAAGCCCCCCACACACACACACACACACTCAGTGGTGGGTTCGCAGTGCGAATCGTTGACTGTGGCAATAATTCCATTTTGCATTTGCATTTGTTGGCGTTTATGGTCCACTTAAGTGTTGTCATTCGCATCCATGTACGGCCAAGGATTTAATGATAACACGCTAGGTGTCATTTACAGGCGACACGAGTGTGTGCGTGTGTGTGTGTCTGTGTGTGGCGCCTCCGAGAATGCTGCACAGCACTTGAAGCTCGTCGTGCCACCCGCACTTGGGCTACATTTATAGTAGTTTGCTAAACAGCCAGCCAGTTGGGTGCGGCAAGGGGGCGGGGTGTTGTAATTGTAATGTCTCTTGTCTTTAGAGTGTGTTCTGTACCGTTATGTTCTGCTGTTATGTGGGCTGGCAGCGGCGACACAACATGTCGACCAGAATGGATTAATCCCATGGCCAGAGTGGGCCAACTTGTGGCTAGACTGTGGCCTGATTTATTGGCTCACGTTGTGTTATCTGAGATCCCAGCAATGTCAACTGATGTGACCTTTTGTTGTGGCCTATTTGTTAATGGGCCAATAACTGAAGCGAGTTTGCTTTTAGATAAGTCAGCTATGCATGTCATTCTGGTAATCAGCCCACAGCTTGAAAGAAGAGCCTAACATGAGCTTTATTTTTACCCAGGCAGTAAAAAAATTTTAAAAAATTTAATAAATATGTGTTTTACCAATTTGTATCTTCAGAAAACGAGCAGAAAGCTGCTGTTGGTCATTTTTATATTGTTTGATTTGAAATGAATTTTTAAACATCGAATGGAAAAGCAAAGTTAAATTGAGAGAAATATACTTACGTCTTATAAATAGGACAGGAAAAACACACTTTAAATATTCACGTTTTTGTTTTTTGAATTTACTCTTTAACTGCGTTTAAAATTTAAATTTGAACTTGCGAAATTCGAAAACCGTTTGCTAAACGAATTCAATTGAATTGTGTCACTCGTTAAATTTCAGAGGTCCCAGTGACGGTTGTATTTGCGCTGCAGCTGCCGCAGCTGCGCCTCCAGGGCGGCACGCCCCTCGTACAGGCTCCTCTGCTGAAACAGCCGTCTGGCGAACGCGTCGCGCTGCAGCTGTGTCAGCTGCTCACGCAGCCACAGATGATTCGCCTGCAGCTGTCGCAGCTGGCCGAGCATGTCAACATCATTCTGGCACAGATCCACGGCCGTTGAGTGCGCTTTCATTGGGCTGTCGAAGACATGAGAGGCTTAGCATAATTGATGCGGATGCGAGTGATGCTGCTAATGCAGATGTGCGGTTGCTGCAGAAGTTAAGCTGGCTAAAGTTTGGCCTAATCACTGGGAAAAGTTTTTGTCTGCGTATTACGTATACGCAACGACTGCCGGCAAAATTCGTAGATTTCGTTTTGCCGTTTTATTTTTTTTTCGTTGGTCTTCTTTCTAGCTGATTGACTTAAAAATTGAAAATTTGCCAGCATTTGGCCAACTTTTTAGCTGCTGCTTAATGTCTTGGTTGGCTTGCTGAGCAATATTCACTGATGCGTTCGTAAAATTTGCGTAGCCTGCCTCGCTTGCCTACCGCCGCCCCCCGCCCCTCCTCTCAGAAACTTAAGGTGGCACAGACAAAATTGCTTTTACGCTCCAAGCTTCACCCAAGCATAAAAATGTCTGCTCGACTGCCGGTGTTTATCCCACTAGCCCGCTGGCACCCTGCGATTCCGGCTGCTGCTGCTGATGTTCGATTTCCAGCTATCGATTGATTTTGCATTCATTTTCTTTGCAGCTCTACTGGCAAAGGAGGTTAACTGCACATATGCACGTCTCTGTGCTACGCTATTTCACTATTTCTACGCTTTCTTTGTCTTATGCTCGGCCCAAATTGGCCATAATGACGCCTTTGTTTTGCGTGTGCAACAGGAATACAATGTAACCGAATAAAGCCGAATGGAGAGCAGCAGAAACCAGAGCTACAATTGCAATTACGAATGCTTTTTAATTAATGTTTTGGTTAGACCCTTCATAAACAATTGATTTTCTTGCAATTTGGACAATCAACATTTCAACTCATATTTTAAGTTTTGTTTGTATGTGGATTTCCCGGATAACTGTACCAGTTGAACATTGTCACTTCTGCTTGCTGCATTACCCAGGCGGAATCAACTGGAAATTTACACACTAGCCAAAGCAATAATACTCCGTTGCTCTACTTTGTGCTCGCAACAACCACAAAAGCAAAAACTGTGGTTCAAAGTTGGTTCGGCTACACAACGGAGCGTCATGTTGTGGACGTGGGCTTCACCGATGCGTATACGTAATATTCTAGAACATGTAAATGCGTTTCGGGCGCTTTGCCTGGTGTTGCTGAAATGTTCGACATGTACTGCAGTTGCTCTGGTGCGCTTTAATGGCAGCGGCAACGGAGAAGCAAGCAGCAAGAGTCTGCGGGACGGGGGGGGGGGGGGCGGGGGCTAATCAGTCTAGCCTCACTCGAGCTTGTTGCTCGGTGTTCATAAGCTGCCGCATAAACGGCTTTTGTGCTGCATTTAGTTTTACACTTATATTCTATTTACAGCTCACGCTTTAGGCCATGATTATAACAACATTTGGCCAGATATTAAGCATAGAATAACAGTGGATATTAAAACAGCACAGTAATTAAAACCAACTAATTAGCATTAAATGGTCAAAAATTATGTTTTTCTGAATTTTTTAATTTTAAATAAACAAGACATTTTTTGCACATATTTCAATGTGTGATAAAAATTTGATAAATATTCGAATATTAAAAATTAAAAACTAATTACCGAGTAGCCACTGTAATGCCATTTGGATGGTCATTGAGCATACAAATAATTATCAACGTTTTCATCATAAGCAACTTTGTAAGTTGAGACAACTTTTAGGAAACATATCTTGTTTAATATAAAGCGTATTTTCAGAATAACTTGCAATGGTTATAGCTGAAAACCAACAACGTTCAACAAGGCCAGCAGCAGCGTCGAGCAAATAACGAGCTGCCTGATGAACGCAATCAACGTGAACAAACTAATAAGGACGATGATTGCGCATCAAGGATAATGCACTGCGAACGTGAGAGAGACTGATGCCAATGCACACACATTGATCATGCAGCTGTCAGAGCGAGTGTGCGTGTGTGCGTGTGTGCGTGCGCGTCGGGCAGGTTAAAAGCATTTATGGTTTTAATACGCAAATATGCAACAATGCTGCTCACCTTTGGCTTGAATGCAGAATATAAATATTTACTGAATTTTCGCTGAATCGCGACGAGTTTGAACGTTCGATGCGAAACTTTAAAGCCGGCGCCAGCTGTGTGGACTCTGAACCTGATTCTGACTCCAAGGCCAAAGCCGACTCTGGGGCTGCCTAATTGAAAATCTATGCCACTAAACTGTAAGCCTGCTTGTGAAGCCGTCTCTCTCTGTGTGTGTGTGTGTGTGTGTGTGTCTGTCTCTCTGCAGCAGCTGTCTCTGCAGCAGCCCGTCCGCTGATGTGCTCTCTGCATTGGCAACTTAATTATTTCAGCGGCACGTCGCCGGAGACTGGCGCTTAAGCCAAAACTCACGACAGCTGCAAGAGGAGTAAATAAAAATTAAACAAAAAATTGGAAGAAATTCCAGTTATCTTGGGGCTGTCGAAGATTAAATACCCTTGCAGAAATATGGCATTTAATTGCCAAGTTTGGCTAGAATATCTTAAAATAAGGCGCCCGACTAGGGGATACCCTGAACGCTGTCTTCACATACATTTCAAGCCCCTTGCATTTGTACACACATACACAAAAACACACACACAGACAAATTCACGCCGCATTCACGGCTTAACAAGGGCATTCAAATCTATGTACAAAAAAGCTTTTTTACATTTACAATTTACAATGGGGCGAGGTATCCAAAATCCCAAATATTCTTAAGTCGCGTATGCTTCAAATTCAAATTTGGTGGCTCTGGCTCTTAAAGTCTGGGAGATATGCTAAGAAAACACTTGTTATTACAATCGATTTTTATCGATATTAGTGAAACGGTGCAAAATGGCGATAAAAATGATAAACTCATATTGCGTATTAAATTACAGAATCTATAGTCGTTTAATTTGAGTAGTTTCCGAGAACGCTGCGTGAATTCCGGCGGACAGACGGACAGACATACGGACAGGGCTCGACTCAGCTCGTCGTCCTGATCAAGAATATATGCGCTTTATGGCCTGAGATGCTTCCTTCTGCCTGTTACACACATTTGCACAAAAGCATACAAATGCGCTTTTTGATCTTTAGTTCGTTGAATTCGTTACATACTTCGCGATAAAACTATAAAACTTCTCGCAAGGGTACAGAAAAGAAATGCAGTAAAGCAGAGAAGAGCAAAGCAGTGGCAAGTGAAATAAACAAAAGTTTGCTGCATGCCGTGGCAGCTGCTGCTGCTGCTGCTGCTGTTGATGCTGCTGCTGCAGCTATTGAAAATCTGTGCTGAAAGATAAAGTTGCCAAGCAAACGGATTTAACTGCGCAACGAGCGAATGCAACGGGTCGGTGGGAGGTCAGATGAGTTACTATGAGGGCGCAGTCCGGATGATGGAGAGTGTGACCCCATTAACCCGGCTATGCCCACGCATCCACACCAGCCCAGCGCTGGATGCTCACCACCATTCCCAGAGAATCTTGCGGCATTATTCATGAACATGATTCATTAGCAGACTTTCCGCTTGTATTTCTATAAAACAGCCTTTCCAAAACTTCACGAAACTGCCAACTAAGAACATTTCTACATCATGACGCGTTTTCCGTTAGTTTAAACGCTTGGTTCGCTAAGCATCTGTGTCGAGTTTGGCAACTCAAAAGAATTGCAAAAACTTGACTGAAATCGCTCCATTCACAGCCTGGACGTTATGTGGGCGAAAAGGCATCGGAGAACGCGGATACTTTTCTTGTTGGCGCAAATTCAGCCGAGTCTCTTTTAAAATGACTTTGGCAACTCTGGCAGGCCAAAAGTAATTAATTTTTGGTAAGTTACTCACAAAAACAAAAAAATTTTAAGAAAGAACAAATAATTGTACATGATATGCCGAAGTTGAAATACCCTTACTGCGTTTTTATACAAAAAATCTATTGGTCAAGGGATACAAATTAGGTGACCAAATTAACAAGACTGTATTGTATTTTAAAAAAATAAAATAAAACATTTTTATATTAAACCTAAACTATCTATGATAGCTATATGATAAAGTGGTGCTTTCTGGCAAAACTCATACTCTCGGCAGGGTATCCAAAAAAAAGAGGAAAATAAATCACACAAGCGGCACAATTAACGCCTGCAACTTTAATTGCGTTTTAATGTTGTGGGTGGGGGGTGTTGGCTGGGCGGTGGGTTAGGTATTGCAGCGCACATATTCGTTTGTGCTTCGTTGCAGGTGGGAGTGGGTGGCTCCAACGTGACATGTCAACCGCAGGCGGCGGCTCAAAAGCGTAACAAGAATTTTGCAGCGCCTGAGCAACATGACAAGCGGCACACACACACACACACACACAGACGGCACACACACGCACACACTCACGTGAGCGGCTGTCCTCAGACAGAGTGCTTGAGTGCCAGCCTCAAAAGCAGCTTAACAAAAACACACACGCACACACACACACACACACACACAGAGGGAGAGTGTGCCTAGGCCAACTATTTACATGTCGCCCTATTATGTCCGGATGCGGACACGAACCACCGTAACCATAGACCCGTTTCCCATCACCCGAGTATCTTTTGTGCTGTGGCCCTCTAAGTGACGTGATTTAAATTTTTATGTCCTTTGAAATTTTCAACGCAAGCGCTCAACTCAGCTGCGACTGGTTGTGACGTCAACGTTGCCGCTTCCGGCACACAAATCACGTAATCTGCCCTTTGTGGGTCAAGCAGCAGCCACATAACTATATACCCGTAATGTTCAAGAGCATAAACTGCAAACTGCAACTGCAACTGTTGGCAGCACCTGCAGCATCCGAAATCGGACGAGTGCAACTAAATAGTAGCAGATACATCCAGTAGGTACTCGGAGTCGCACTTTTGTGCACATGCGACCATAAAGATATAAAGAGACAACTTGGACATGGCACTCGCCAACGTTGACAACAGGGCTAAAGTCAGCGTCAGGTAAATGTCAAGTGGTTGCCCTCGAAACCACAAAATTGCAAGACTGGTCGGATTAAAGTCTATTCTGCTATGTATGTTGAACATTTTAAGTTAAGATATTTTGGACAATTTATGTATTGAATTTATGTTTGACAAAATTATGGTAAGATTATAGAATATTCTGTTATGTATGTTAAACATTCACGACTAACAGGTTGACAATTTGTCTGACAGATTGACTGATTAGCTGACAGATTGTAAGCACGGGGTATCGAAAATTTGCACTCACAAATATGGAAAATTCTATAAGACCTTTTATATGACAGTTGTTTCATATTCTCATGTCTCATATCGCATTTTTCGTGATCTTTGTGAAAATCTTTCGGAAAATCTGCCTTGGCGATTACTTGCATTGCGCTTATTTGATCAGCTTTCAACTGTTTTATCATCAGCCGCAATAAATACCTCAAGATTTTTTAATTGTTTAATTTTCTTTTAATATTAATGCGTTTGTTTTCTGCATGCAGCCTTTTTTGGCTCTGGTGACCCGAATACGAGAATACAGTGAAGAAAATAAAGGAAATGCGAAACCGAAGCAGAAATGGAAAAAAATTGTGTCTCATTTGGGAAAACTGATAGCGAAGGCTCTTCGCCAGCTTACAGTAATGAGGATGGCATTCATAAGGCCATAAATAAGTGCAAGAGAATGTGGGAAACGCTGGAGAGGCGACTATGGGGAGCGGGTCTTATCGGGGCAAGTGGGCATCATTAACCTGGCGGCATCCAATGTAATTATGTTAACTGCTAATTGTGTGCGTCGCGGGTGTGGGATATGGGGGCGGAGGGTCACGCATTCTTATGGCCAGTTCAATGGAAAAAAATAAGCACACTGCAAACAGATAACGATGATTGGCCAAAGAGCCGGGGAGCGACAACGATTGTATTTTCAACTGTGGCATTTAAAGCAAACATGACAACAACGCCATCAGAGAGGTCAGGGGTGTTAAGGGGCAGGCGCTTTTGGCCCGCGGCCACTGAAAATGGAAAGTGTGTTTCTGTTTATAGCTTTTTGCTGCTCTCTGTCCACTCTTTGAATTTAATTGCAGTTTTTGCGATCTGTTTTCGCTTTGTTTTTGTTTTTTTTCGTATTGGTTATTTAAGTGGATTTATAAAAATGTGAATTTTCCACCATTAAGGATTTACCACGACAAGTGGGAAAACTCGTTAGCCTAACTAACGCTCTTAAATATGCATGGCTATTAAAATTTGCCGGTATTTTTTATTATTTGTTGATAAATTTGATTTTCGCGCCATGTTTACTGTGTATGTTTTATTATCAACAATTTGCAGCGCGACGCAAGCATTTGATATGACAGTGCCATGGACTGACACGACAGACGGAAGCACACAACAGCACGGTTTGAATATTAAAGAGAATTATACTCCGTTCACAATGTGAAAAGGGCCATGTGCGTTTTTTGCATAAACACGTTTAAAGGCAATGCTGTAAGTAGACGCTTTTTATTTTTGCTGAATACCACCTTTAAGGATTCAGCTAACATTGTCCCGGCAAAGAAAGAAGATAAAAGTCAAAAGCATAGTTTTAAAGTCACTGTGTCGGAGTTACAGTTTGACGGCCACTATCCCTTTAATCAGTAGGATTTAATTTTATGCTCTGTGAACAGAGCATTGAGCAATCAGTTACATCCGTCTGCAGCGTTTCTACTTGTTTTTCAAATATATTTCTGTTAGAGTCAAGTGGCCTACTGGTCCTACGTCCAAGTGGGAGACTTAAAAAGGGGGTCTACACATGTTCACTGTGTTGTTGCCAAAAGCATAATTTATTTTCTGATTTACGGCTGCAACTGTCTGCCCAATTCTGTTGGCCTGTGTAATGTTTATTTGCATACAATTGCTGTTGTTGTTGTTGCTGTTGTTGTTGTTGTCTTTGCTTTCGGCCAATATATCATGGGCCACCGAAAAACTGACAACTACAAATTTGCTCGCTGTTTATGCGGCCAGCAAACAACTGGACATGAGCATCGAATACTTTTCAATTCTAGTGCATGCGTATCTATGTATATGTCTATGTATGTGCGTATGGGCGGGACCCTTTCGACCCCCAATAGGTAAACATATTTAACATGTGCATGTATCTATGTATATTAATGTATGGAAATTATCATTACCCCCTCTCCCGCCCCCCCAAAAAAAACCCTCGACCACGCCCTTTCGTTAAACATTTCGAATTGTTCGTGGAACATTTCGCTGAATTTATAATGCACAATTCTCATGTTGTTTACAATTCATTTATGCAGATTTTTTGTAGATGGAAAAAATGAAATGGCGCAGCATAAATATGCCGAAATCAAAACTAGCACAATTTTCATATAATTAATTGCAATTGACACGATATATTATTTATTTATTTTATACGCCATCTCAGCGGGGAACATATATACACGTTTTTAAATATTCAGTGTTTCTTTTTAACAATCTGTGCAGGCCGCACATTAAATCATTAAAGCCTTTAAGTCGCTTAAGCCAATTTGGCCCAGCCCTCTTCTCTCTCTCTCTCACCCTCCACCCTTTACTCCCCGTTTGGCCCCACTATCTGCATAAAGCACATATTACAAATTGTCGCTTTGTGTACATTTTCCCAAGGTCTAATTAATTATTTTGAGCGGCATAATAGCGGTTTTATGTGCTCATTATGAATAGAATTTCGTGAACAAATTGCTAAACATTTTTTGACACAGCTGCGGGTTTTGCTAATTGAGCGGCAAAAACTATTTCGTAGCCAGGTAAATAGACGGAAGTTCTTTGAATTTTTGGGTTTAGTTTAAGCCTGCCGCAAAAAAGGCAGATTTGGCAGAAAGCTGCTTTTATTGCATTACATCAAAGAAATGAAAAGGATGTGTACAAAATATACATAAACTACGAGTTAATTATCTCTGTGAAAAATTCCAATCTAGTTTCTAGCATGACCTGAAACTATATTAAATATTCTTAAATAAAGTAAAAATGATTTTTAATTTCTTAAAATTAAATTTGCTAATAAAACAGTTTTCATGTAAATATTTGATTACTTAAACTGAGTGCGTCTTCAAATATTGTGTAATATGAATACAAATAATAAGTTTTTATTTTGAATGCATTAAAATAAAGATAATTTTGAAGGCATTGAAACCGTCTGAATAATGATAAATATAACTTTCACTATATTAAAATTAATGTTTGCACTGAAACTAAGCCAAATAATGGGTGTACAGATAAATAGAACAAGAAGTTGTTGAGTTGAAAACTATATGCTATTATTATGTGTATTATTGGGCTAATATTTAACAGCAATTGCTCTGTTTAGATAGCAAACATCAAGTGGCCATCTCAAACAGAAACTGAGAGCCAAGCCGAGCAACATTTGCAGCAGATGCGAGCTGCCTTTAAAATCAACGCATCCTAAATCAACGTAAGCCTCAAGTCAAGAGCCTTAACCAACCTAAGTGTTATGCATATTGTAAATATATATAAACATATGAATGTATATGTATGTGTGTATGATTTAGATGTGAAACGTTGAGCACTTGGCCACAACTCACTTAGAGCGTGCCCTGCCACAAATGGCCCCAACACTCAGACAACGGGGTGGCAAGTTGTAGACCACCCAAGCTGTATTTATGGCAACCGGCTGTAATACGGGTGTATCGGGTGTGTTGATGGTGTCGGTAACCGGTAGCCGGTAGTCGCTAGTCGGTTGTGTGTGTGTGGGTGTGTGTGTGTGTCTGTTTGAATGGCTTTCAGTGGCACACAAAGCAACCCAATCAGCAGCTTAAATCAGCAGCAACAAAAGCTTGCCACAATTTCCGCAACTTCAGCATTTGATTGGCATCGGCCAGAAAGCTGTTTTAAATTTCAAATTGAACGCACACCTTTAATCAGTTTGGGACCACCTCAAATGGAAACGAAACAATGTAGACTGCGCTTGTCGCAAGTGCCAGACTAGCAGATACTCCGTACGCAGCTGCGCATATATGTTCAGGGTATGGTACAGGAGAATATATATTCCAAATTTTAAGTTTTTAGCTCTCTAAAAAGAGAGAGATATGAATTCAGCTCATCGTCCTGATTTTCCTCCCGTCTGTTAGATACGTTTGCCCACAATCATTTCCTATGGGTGCAGGGTATAACAAAACAAAACAAACACAATTTGTTCACACAATTCAATTTATGGGGCATCTACTTTTGCCCCAACTCAAGTTGTGTGCTATTGTCGACTCATTTTATGTCTTGGCTCGAAGTCTGTGCGATTTGCACCTCCTTTTACCACTTGGCTTGAGCTATCTCCGTTTGTCTACTCATTTTATTGCTATTTGCTCAGCATCTTAGCGACCTTCGCGCTATTTCGAGCTTTTACTGTCTCTAAACATTTAAAATTCTAAGTCTTAAAGCAAATATCTCAGACAAAGAGATTTACATGTGTGTGGGTGTGTGAATTTAATGCAGTTCAAAATACAAAGAACTCAATCAGGATTCGTGCTTCAGCACTTGAGGAAGCAGAGCATTTCAAACCGAAACTTTTTATCAACTGCACAACTTTGAACAACATTGCTGACACTTGAATGTTGTCTGTTTTCTGTTAGCCAAACTTGTAAATAAAATCAAAGGAAATATTACAACACATAATACCCTGCTCTTGTAAATAACAATATTTTTAAAATAAAAAATCAGAGTAATTAAATGGAAGTGGAAGTAGAAGTCGACACATGTCACATTCCCAGAGATACGAACACGAAAAATGTGTTTTAATTAAAAAAAAAAAGAAAACTTTGCGCGGCATATGGAAATTTTCAAATTTTTTGCTTGTCGTGCTTGTGATATATTTAAGCGTGCACCTCCTTATGATTTAAGGCGTGTCGTGCCGAGTTCGAAACGCGCATAACTAATGGGTAGCCAAAAATATAACCCTTGTGTACTTCAGCTATTATCGTTACTGCACTTTCCATTTCTCTGGTGAACCCTCACCACTTCGAAAACCATATCCACTCGAAGTTTGTGGCAAGTGCAAAGCAAACTTGTCGCCAATATAAATATTTTGTGCAATATTTAAATGTTGCATGTTTGCTTTGTTTGCAATTGCATCGCCCTGGCATGCAAATTTAGGCATATTTACTTTACAAATTTTCTGCCAGCCTCCAGCCTGCCCTTTGCATCTGTTGTTGGCATTGGCCCAAAATATTTGGTCAAGTGTTTGGCCAAAATGCTGCCTAGCAATCATATAAAAGCAATATACGAAATAGACGCAAATTGTTGTGAGCTTTGCGTCCCCCCACAAATGTGTGCGACTGACAAAAGAGAGTCCGTACTTAATTAAATTTGCTATGCTGGGAGCAATACGCAAATGCAGTTGCCCGATTGGCGAGACTGCGGCGAAAAGCAGCTGCTCATAAAATGCAGACATTATATTGCGTATACGCAGTGTGCGACGGCTGCTATTTAAACACTTTTTAATGACGCCGAGAAGCGTACTCTGGCAATCAGACTGAAACGAAGACCAAGACTGGAGCAGAGTCTGAGACCTCGTCTCGTTGGCACAGACGAAGAGGGTGATGTGAAGGGGGGGGGGTTTGAATAGTGCTTTGCAGTTGCTCTTTTCAACTCGCTGCTGCTGCCGCTTTTCAGGTCTTTATTTTTGAACGACTCGTGCTTGAGTTTTAAGCAGCAATCGAGTCGTTGTGTATACCTTGCTATAGGAAGTGCAACGGCCAAAGCGACTTCATTATTTACACTGAAGAGGGTATTAAATGGTAACTGTCAGTGAGATCGGATTATCTGCCCCAAGGTTCAATGTACGATTGCCTTACAAAGCAAAAGTTAAAGTGTCTTCAAACTTTTTTAAAGAGCATAAAATATTCGTTGCCTTGGGTTATATTTTGCTTTAAGTCCATTTTTTGTTGTCGGGTTTTTGCCACGTGTCTGTCAATAAAACATGTAGTTGTGTTCATCGCTTTCCCCGCAGCGCCAGAGGTGTGGGAGTCGGTTCCACCCCACTTCTGCAGCCGACTGTTACGGCGGACCGTCATCGCGAGCATCCTTTGTCCGCGATGCGCACTCAATTATTTGTGCGTTACTTGTTTCTTACTACCTTTTGAGTACCCCTTCAGATACAGTGGCACAACGAACAACAAACACACACGTGTATAGTCTTATGGCCATTATGCTATAACTGCGATACAAATGTGTGGACTGTAAGTTGGTTTTGTTTGCGCTGCAAACACAATTGAGTTTACGGAATTGCAGAAATAAATGCGCATTTAATATGCAAAAGAACCGAGCGCCCCGTGAGAGGAATGGCGGCGGGGTGTATAGAGATTTCCCAGCTGTTAGTGGGCAAATGAATTGGCCTGCTTGCAAGTCTTAAAAGATGCGGACAATAATAATAATATACCTATGAGACAGAAGAAAACATTACCTACATATAATATACATTTTAATTATGTTTGGCTTAGTCAAAACACATTATAAAAAAAAAACAATTATTATAATCACACACAAAAGAATCAATCAAGTATTTTATATTTTAATCAAGTAGATATGTTACAAAATCAACATTTTTCTAACAAGTAGTTAGAAGTTGATTAAAGTATAAAATTCTTGATTTTGTATGTGAGTATAGTCATTGATTTTTTTATAATGTTTTTAGACTAAAATTTAGAATGATTTTAGAGGCGAAGCCATGAACAAAGAGTCATTCTTCACAAAAATAGTTTCAGTGTTGACCAAAATATGTCATCTTAAAAACTTGGTCCTATCCCCAAATGGGGTTATTTAGGCCACTATTTTTATGTTATGTTATGTTGTAGCCCACAACAATGAGCAAAAAGTTAATGAAGTCTAGATGGGAGTTTCTCTAAGAATATCCGTTCTAATCGGCTGATTCTGGGCTTGAATGACTGAGTTTTTGCAAGATTGTTTTTTGATGTGTCAATTTGTTTTTTCTAAATTTGAATGCAGAATTATTCCCGGGGAAGAAAATAACCAGAAGTCGTGGCATATTGAAATTGATGCATTTTTGGTTAAGATATTTAATAGCTTAAATCGGTGTTTGTTAGGGTATAATTGAAAATAAATAAAAATGCTGCTTACTTACAACCATGAACAGCAAATGATAACTGTTAGTTAATAAACAATTTTAAGCCTAGCTCGAATTAAATTCTTATTTAGAGACCTACAAAGAAATACCGGTTTTAACGGTCTACTGTAAGGAAACGGTTAACATGAAATATTTAACAGTGCATTGAGAACAGTCATGCGCTGCATACAGCATCTCACGGCATCCCATTTGTGTTTCACTTCCCCTCGAAACGTCAGCACAACAGGACGAAACGAAACGAAACGAGAAAAGCGAAACATTGGCATTAAGTGGAGGGGTAACTGGGGCAAAGCACGAACGGACAATGAAATGCGAAACATGAGATGTGCCAAGTGAAAAGTGAGACATCAGGCAGGGGAGGCGAACAGCATCAGAAGTCAGATGAAACTTGAAATTGGCAAAGGTCTGGCATTGGCACGCTCGATGCGCGACGCCTTTCGGCTGTGGCAATTTAGTTGGAAATTTGCATGGCTCGGTGGCGGACGTGTGGGCGGAGAATTGCAATAGGCGACCAAAGCCACCAAGCGGCTGGCAAATTTAAAAGCGAGGCGCGAAATGTGCGAATGCTACGAAACTGTGGCGGATGTTGAAAACGTTCTTCTTGTTGCGTTTGTTAACAACAAATGGCAAGAAGTGGGCGTTGGGCGTGGCACAGCTGCAGCACCAGCAATAAATAAATGCGAATGCGAATGTGAATACAAATCTGAGTGCTCGTGCTCATCACAGCCGGGCAACTATCGCGCAAGTGTCTTTTGTATGTGAATCGAAATCCAAATCAAAATCCAAAGCGAACGCCAAATCCAAAGCCAAATCCAAATGTGAATGCGAATGTGTCTGTGAATTGCAATGTGTCCTTTATAAATCAACAAAAATCACATTTCGAATTGATGCGCATTAGAACGGATACAGCGACGGCAGCAACTACAGCAACAACAACAGCCATAGACCCAAAGTCAAAGACGTCAAACGTCGCGTCAAACGCTGATTGCGTCGTAAAATAAAAAAAGAAGCAAACAAAAAAAAATAAAAAACAACATGTAAGATTTGTGAAAGCTGTGAAGAATGTGGCAAATGATTTGCAGCAGCCTCCAGGCATAGGTGGCATCAACACACGTGCCCCACATAGGCACCGCCAATTCTCTGTCTGTCGCCCACAAGTGCTGAGTATTATATGTTGTAATATATTGAAACCTAATCTGATTCGACTTTTTGCTTAGCCCAGGCTCAAGACTCCTTTTACTTGTTCCTTTTAGACTTTTATTGCGTTTGCTCGCCAAAAGGAGCAAACGTTGATTTTAAACTCATTAAGGCCTCTTTGAGCTTCCGTTATTTGCTAGACGAAAGACGTTGAGAAAGTACAGTAAAAAATTGAAAACTGGAGAGCATTCAAGAAGCTGACAACGAAATGGGCAAAATTAATTAACCGTTTGATCCAGGTCGAGGCACTGCTTCAGAAATAATGAGCTGGAAAGCTGCTATTAAATCCTTAATTTCATTTAATTTAATTACTTATTTGCAAATAGATTGTAATTAAAATAGGGAATACAAATTTTAACAAATTTAACTCATTCTTGTTTCGATCAAACTTATATCCAATCCATCATAAATCTCTCCAGCATATAGTATACATAGATCAAAATAATAACACTATATGATGTTCACCCCCATTATTGCTTTCTTACTGGTTCTTTATGATACACAATTGGGGTCAAAATTATGTTAGTGCTAACGTGTAAGCTGTTGCCATTTTTTCATGTGTCTTATTTGTTTTTTGTAGCTCTTTCTCTCGTATTATCCGCTCGTTGCTCGGCGATAACAAACGAAATAAAGTGCCTGTTAAATTCACATTGTGTTGTTATTGTTTCTGTCACTTGCTGCTGGATGATAATTTCTTAAAGTTTAAATTGGATTTGTTAGCAGCTGCGCTCCTTTAGCCAAGCCTTAAAAAATCCTGGTAGATAATGTGATGATTTATAATTCATATCGTATATTACATATTTATACAAAATTGTGGGTCACCCACCATCGAGACTAGCTCTGCATGCGATTTGGTTATTTTTGCACTTGGTATTCGGTTATCTACTACAATCTGGCACACTTTTGGGCACACAAAAGCTGTGGCTTGCACTTGCCGAATGCAATTCATTAATTTATTGACTTACAATCAGGGCAGGTCGAAAAACGAATGCCCAAGAGCCAGGCAGGTCGAGGCAATTTGCAAGCTAGCTGCAGGCAAGATAAATATCCATTCATTCATCACATAACCTTGATGGTAACGTGTACCCAAGTCTCAGCTCAGGAGCAGCCCAAAAGGTGGCCTCTTGGTTTTGCAACAACTTGTGTTTCCTGCCCATTTTGTACTTGTTGTTCCTTTCGGTTTTGAGTTTGCCAAATAAAATGCAAAATAAGCTGAGGCTACGTTTTGGGTCTGTGGTTGGCCCGATCCTGAGCCTGGCCAGAGACATACGAGCCACACGGCGGCGGCAAATGCAAATGCAGCGATTCTAAAGTTTCTTTGCCAATTTAGAAAAGCATTAAAAATATAATTAGAGCACAACACGTCGAATAACAAGTATGCATATGTATTGCAAGCCGTGGAGCATGACGAGCTACTTGCGCTGACGGAATTCGGATTAAAAACAAAAACAAACGAACAAGCGAACAAGCTAAAACAATAACAACAACAACCAAATTAGAAAAACAAAATAATAACAACGAGAACAACAACAAATACATATATAAAAACATACATATCCAAAGGTGTGACACAAAGCAGCCACCAATCCTCGCACGCAATAAAATGCGCTGTCGACGGGCAGCTGAAGGAGCGACAGCAGCGGGAGCAGCAGCGGGAGCTGGAGCTGGAGCTGGCGTAAAAGTTGCTGCCAGGAGGAGCAACGGATTTGCTGCTGGATCTGGAGTCAAGGGAGCTGGCAGCGTTCTGCTGGCATTTCTGGCAGCTGTCAGCTTTCGTGGCATGCGCACCCGTAAGTATAAACATCTTTAACTTTATAACGAAGTGGGTTGCTCCCAAAAACACAATCAACAGAAAACCGACAGTTGGGTTAAGTTGCAATCAGTCGGAGATATCCTATATATATGTATAGATTTATCTGAACACAGATAGTTGTGATATCTATGATTAAGTCTTTTGGAGAAAGTATTAACAGGAACACACAGAAACCCTTGCATATGCATAGATGTATATATATTTACTTATACGTACATATATGTATATATTTGATGTGCATGCTAAGTACATACACACACACACACACATGCTTATTGGTATAACATATACACATATATGTATGTATTGTACATTCCTACACACGATCCAAACTTTTTGGCTACGTGCTCTCTTTTGGCCGTCTGTTGTCTCTTTTTTGCATGCATATTTAATTCAATTTCGCACATTTTTGTGCAAGTGTCGGAAGTGTTTGCCAAATTTAATTTGCATGATGAGATTTGCCTGGCTGCATTGTCGTTGTAAGCAGAAGTGTTGTCGTTGTTGTTGCTGATGTTGTTGGCAACTCGTTGGCACGATTTTTATAAGCTTGTCGAGTTCATTTAATCGAGCTAAGCAAATTTTCATTTATCCAAACACACACGCACACACATACATTAACAGGTATACCTTGATATTTCCTAAACACCTGTCACACGGATCTGTTTCGTACTCAAAGCAAAAATTCATTACACATACGCACTGTTGGCCGCCTAACTGGTGTAGCTTCTGTACAAAATTCTTGCTTCTTCGAGTGTGTTTTATGAAAATAACTGGCATATCCTGGTCTGCTACATCCTGGGCTGGCCTAATTGAAATACAGCCTAGCCAACGCCGCCTGGCTTCACGGTGCTACTATGCATCTGCTGAGTTGATTAAGTTTTCGTCTGTTCAACAGGTCGTATGCGTGATGTGATTTCAAGTGCTGTATGCTACGTGCTCAAATTACAATTCATTAAAATTTGCGCAGCTAGCACATATACTGTTGTAAATAATGTTTTCATCCAGTGAACAGTAGTTCAGCTTTCCATTTCCACTTTTATTCTTAGTTAACAAAAAACAAAACATGTCACAAAATGTTGCAAGGGAATATTTTGTGATTTATGTTGACAAAAGGTAAAAAATTTACATTTTAAGAATAGATAACATTTTTTTCTTTTTTATTAGTTAACTTTAGGATAAAACTCTAATTCTAACTATTTTTAAATAGTGCTGGCTGCACTTATCGATAACTGCGAATTAAAAGTTATTTTATTCAAATTCTGGCAAATGTTGATACGTATTTATAACCATAATCATAACTGTCTATTAATCCTTATTCATTCGCCACCAGCTGCGCGCACACTAATCAATCTCAGTTGAGCAATTTCCAAGGCCAAGGCGATATCATTAATAACACATGTGTCCATCCTGTCTGTTACTTCACACAGTTGCACAAGTTATATACATTTTAATAGAGACCATATATAAACATGTTTCAAAAAACGCACACAGCAAATGTGGCTACAATGGTAACAAAAGCCAAGAACAACAAAAAAAAAGCGAAAGAATTGTTATTTTTGGGCTATGGAAGATTAAATACCCTTTAAAACGCATAGGCTAGGCCCAGAGGACGCTTACAATTGCGAAGCTTGGCTGAGATATCTTTGTAAAGAAGAAAACGAATTTTGTTATATTGACTCGACTGATGATTCTGATCAAGAATATATATAACTTGTGGGGTCAAAGACACTTCATGACAAAATTATAATACCCTACACACGAGTATAACAAAACAAAAAAAACACAATAGACACTCAAATAACACTTAGGCCATCAATCAACGCAACTGCCAAGGTCACAGTCAGAGCCAGAGTCAGAGTCAGCATCAGAGTGGGAATGATGTCCCCTCTCCCATGGGGAGCTCTGTTAATTACATCATGACATTGCGCACCATATAAACCAGGGAGAGCTACAGCAAGCTCGCAACTATATTTTATGTGGACGCACACATAAGATACACGAGATACAAGTATTTGCCAAAGGAGAATGCCGTCCAAGACAAATGGCGGTCAAATGTCACATTTAATTTATTTATGGGGCGTCGCAAGCGCGGGGCGTGTCCCGGCGAAGCTTTAATTAAATAACTGGGCTAAGTGAAGCCAAAGAGTTGACGTCGCTAATACAGCCATTAGCTGGATTCGTGCAGAGCTTGTAAATTTTCATTTGCAGCGAGCTATAATATTTCATGCGCCTCTCCGAAGAGAGCGGCCCCTAAGAGAATGTCGCATACACCTCCCAAGTATATTACATTTAATTTGAAGCCTTGTATACTCGTTGGCTCTCGGCAAGTTTGGTTTTTTTGTCTTTGTATGACACGTGATAGACACATAGACACATGCATGTCATACGGGTGCGAGTTCGTTGCTCTAGATTTAATCCAATTTTTGGTGTTTTCCTTTTTTTCATTTTTCGGGACGGTCTGTTAACTTTTTGCTTGCGTGCACAGCCAGAGAACTGCCCAGACCAGATAAAATGGACCACATATCAGAGATGCTCACTTGCTTTCCTTTTCATTTTATACTCTGTACGCATGGAAAACATGTAAAGAGCGGGTATAAAGATTGGTATGTAATAGGCAGAATCTGGCATCTATTCTTGGTCAGCATGAAAAGCCGAGTCGAATTTGTTTGTCTGGAGAGGGGCTTTTTTTATATTAATATTTATATAAATAAACTTATTATTTATTACAGACAAGAATACTATTATCTATACGCATACGTCCACATTGGAGTGAGTATAGATTTGTATATAGTTGCTCTGTTAGAAAGCGATAGCTTATTTTTAGCAGACAGCAGCCAGTACATCTGCTTAGCTTTAGATATTTCTATTTTTTCTATTACACATTTAATATGTCAGTTATATATACTCCATTAACTTGAGCGTGTCTACAGGGTGTCACCTAGCGAAGCACTTCTACAGCATGTGGCAGCAGGACCTTTTCACGGTCGCTTGACTTAATGTTATTTTAATTTCTAAGCACACACATTCACACCCCTTTCATGGGAAGTGGAAGTGCCCAGAGCCAAAGAAAAAAGGGTATCTAGCGCCGCAACCGCATGACGTGGCCACAAAAACGGGTCGCTGTCGCCGTATAATGACCATATGGGCCTGCGCGCCCAGAAGGCGGCAACACATTTATGTATTTGGCAGGAATTTAACAGGCCTGCAGACAGGGTCGTAATCAATGCTGGAGCCACATTTGGCGTACGCATATTTTAGCACATTAATTAGAAGGCATAACTCGTCATTTATTGGGTCATAACACACACACACACACACACACACACGCACACTGCTAATATTGGTCAGCTCACGCACTTGCCAACTTGAGCACACATAACTAGTTCCATGCATAATCGAACAGTTCAAATAGCCCTCACACGCACACAACCCACGCACACGCATTCAGAGCATGCTGAAAGTCAAGAAGTCAATAAGCTTAGTACCAGTTTCCGGCTGCGTTGAGCGTAAGAGCCACGTCCGATGGCGGTTTGGTGTGGTTTGGTTTGTAAACCAAAACAGCGAACACATATTGCAAAAATAAAAAGAAAAATAAAGCAAAACATATAGAAAAGTATGAAATCATAAATTTCCCTGCCCCCCCACCCCTCCACCCTTCTTTCATCCTCCCCAGCAGCCGACCTACATCAACAGCATCGCACGTTCCTATTGTTATTGCCCTGCCAAGTGGGGGGCACTGTGAATGGGTTGCCATGTTTGCGTCCCATCTCTGACAACAGGACATAAACTGACAATTTTGCTGTGTTTCTTGTATAGCCATGACCTTATACAATGTTATATTTTTTGTAGAACAGTGATTGTCAATAGGTTTCTACGTACTTTATAATAATTATATTCTTAAATTCTTTGCCTATTATATTAGGGAATTTCTAGTTCCTCTTGCCATTCATTTCGAACGAAATATAAGTATAGCTTTGTAATTCGTTTAAACAAAAGGCGCCTTTTTGTAAGTTTAAGGGTATCCATTATTCGGATCACCACCCTCAGTTCTCACAGCTCGTTCGTGATGTTTTAGCAAATGATGGGGCGTTGTTCCCATCGACGTTAACTTTGATTTCTTTTGTGCTTTAGTTTTTTTTTTCCTTTTCTGCACAGCAATTACACGGCCTAAGTGTTGAATGGGGGTGGCATCCATTTAACTCTCAAAGAAAGTAAAAAAAAGGCTGAGCTCTTGACTTATTTTGATTGCTTTAAAGCGATGCGAAAATGTTGCCTACTTTACTGCGCAGATTGAGCAGACGATTGACCGCCTGCTGTGAGTGTGTTGTTGTTGTTGTCGTTTTTATAATTTGCACACACACGAATAAGCAATCAGTTGCCACAGCAAGCATACATAATATACACATATGACGCTGGGTTGATTGTTTTGCGTGCTGATGATGACATAGCAGGTGGCAATTTTTCCGCACTCGCTGGCACATTGCGAATCATTTTGAATACCCTAGCACAGGGTATAACAATTGTATCATACAATGCAATGAGATGGAGCTGCCTCTTCTGTCTGTCTATATCCAGGCAAATGCGCTCAGTTTTAAAGCTATTGTTGTGGCCAGTATGTATTTCAGCTGATTTGGACTTCAATACCAAAATATAAATGTATCTGTATTTTTTATTAGATAACATATCCTCACATAACTTGCCAATTGTGCGCGTCCCTATGCTCCTAATTTATGATCAAAACATCAACAACATCGATATATTATAATAATATTGCCTTCTATAAGAACAAACAAAGAAAAATTACGTTTCTTGACTGCAATCACTGTTAACAATAGATATACAGCGAACATCTTTATTTTGTGTTTGTTAGGGAATTGAATATTCGGCACTCTGAAGATTACCATTTGTTTCTAATTTCCATAAAAATAGCGATCCTTGGTCAAACACAAATGAGCATGCCAACACCTGGACATTGGTCACGTATTATATCAATCAATTAACTCTGCATATTACATATTACATATTGCATAAAAGAGAGAAAAAAAAACCTAGTCAAATGAAATTTAATTATGTCAGCAAACACAGAGATACAAAATATTAAGAACTAAATCCAATGTATTGGTAAATAAATAAGAAACAACAGCACCAGGCACATTAGCAAAACCCGAACATTATTATCTCATTTTTGTGCAACTTAAAGATTACATAAATTTCAACTTCTCTTAACAAAAGTAACAAATATGTCTGTTTGTGTAATATATAATTAATAACAAAGGAAATTAGGCAAACCAAATGAAACGAAAAGTATGTACGGCATAAAAGCCTGGCCAAAATTACGCATGTTGTGCGCGTAATTGGGCCAGGACCATGCGGCCATTTACCATGGCCTATGTAATTAGGCAAAGGGAAAGCAACTAAGGACGAACATATGGAAACCCTTGGAGTCGCTAACCAAACAACAATCGGGTCAACCCGATTATTTGGTCTTTGAATAATTTTGCTTTAACATTTTTTTGTTGCAATAAATTATATATATGTATATAGTTTCCATGCCCATTTGTATTCTTGTCCTCAATATTTAACGATTATTCGTTTAGTTCCAAGCAATATAGCAATTCGATAGATCATTCCATATTAAAACGGGAAATTTGTTTTCATTTTAGCTCCTCCAACGGCCCTTCTCGACTTTGCACTTCACTGAGTGCGTAATTCGAGGCGCAAACTGATAAGAAAACAGACCTTTTGGAGACAACAAAAGCTTCATTACTTACCAAGCCCCACCAGCCCCCAGTGCCCAACACTGCTCGCTTCCAATTACAAATCAGCTCGAAACGACCTAAATTATTGCTGTACAGTTCGTTTTTGTTGTTATCCCTTGAAAAGTGCTGTAAACACGCGCCGCTCTCCCAGCCGTAAAACGCTCAACTAATCATTTGTTCAATGGTTGTACAGAAATTGTAAATTTATAGCACGGGCACAACATTAAGCAAATTATTGAAGGGCCTCTTTAAACTTAGTATATACATGTGTATCAACAGTTATTAGTTGTAGTAAATGTTATTTACCAAAAGTTTTCAACTGCTCATCAGCTTTCAGCTTCTCTTCCTCAATCAGCATAGACATAAATGTTGAATACGCGCCATTTCATTTTTATTTCGTGAAAAAAATAAACACCAAAAATTGAACGCGTGTTTTACTGTTACCTCCTCTGATGGCACACGATCTTAAACTAAAGAGTTGTGCAAATCTTCTCATTGAGTCGCGGCTACGCTGAGCGGGAATTCGCTCACACTATCCACAATTACTGCTTTTTGCATATTCGCTCTCTGCCGCATACGCAGAAGATAATATGAACTACCGTCCACAATGCACGCTCACTGCAAATTGCAGTCCGCATTCCAAGCATATAACGGGATCAAAAGCATCGAGCATCAGCGCCAACTGTGAGTGTGTCAACTGTGAGTTTTTTATTATTATTTGTCTTCCACACTCACACCATCCACAGTGTCCACTCTCTCTATTTTGGTATATTTATATGTGTTTATATGTTCACTAATGGGAACACGAACGCAAAAAAAGTAATAATTGAATGTGGGAGGAAAAAACGGTAAAAGACCAAATCAGTTTATGTGGTTTACAGAACTGTTACACTAATTACCACAGCAAATGTTGTGGAAGCTTTAGTTAGTTGCTGTGATTGCTGTTGTTTTTGCTGTTATTTAATTCGTATTATTTTTATAAAGTTCTGCCAGCAAATAGTTTTTAATTGCTACGATATGTACGGACATAAAATGACAAAATAAAGTTGAAAATACCACAAAACAAATGCGATTACAATAAAAGTTGCACATTTTTCGAAAATTAACAAACCCACCCCCTTCCTCCTGCGCTTACTTTCATTATGCCATTGCAGAAGTTAAAACTTTCGCTTAAAGTAACATTTTAAACAATTTAAAAACAATAACTTTGGCTACTTAGTTCGAGTAAAGCACCCTCCACTACCTCCACCCCCTGATCCCGTTTGAGCAGCAGCTGCTCCAAAGTGGGAAAACTATTTCAGCAAATGTTTGCTCCTCGACTGAAGCATTTCCATAAAAATGTTAACTTGTGCGCACATTCCTTTTTCCTCTTCTTGTATTGTGTGTGTGTGTGGGTGTTTTCATTCGGTTTTACATTATTTACATAATAAATACTTAGCCATAATTTGTTATGCTGCGCGTAAATTTGATGCCCGAGGCGAAAAGCAACGAAAGCTGCTGAAATACAAAACCAGAGCTCTTGCGGAAAATGTGGAAATGGAAATGGGATTAAACTCGCGGATTCGGTTCACAAAATAGGCGTACAGAACAAGTTCAAGTAATGACCGAGTATTGTGTGCCGCAGCCAAAGTGGGCGTGGCCGGGCAGGCGATCTGGGGCCACAGTCCCGCAATGCGGGGGCGTGGTGGGACCTCATTTTTGGGGGCCATCTGTGGGATTTAATACGCCATTGAGAATTGGCCGCGAGCTACAAACTTGATTTCATCTTGGCAGAGATAAGACTCACAAATTCGAGCCATTTGGATGCTGGGAGTATCGAACGTTTATGAATAAGGTGGGGGGTGGCGGCAGGGGGAATTAGTGCCAGACGGGATCAATACATTAATTTAAGGGGAATAGGAGGCAGGCATAAACGTGATGAAGTGCCGCTAAGAAATCAAATCCAATTCGTGATAGCCAAAAATATAAAAGAATACCTGATTGAAATTCAGTTTCAGCTGTATTAAATTCTTTCTTTGCGTTTATTCGGCTTTTGATTTGAAAAACAAAAGTTTCTGCAAGATACGATTTAACGAATATGAAACAAACAAGGCCAACTACCACTGCCTCCTGTACTGCTCCAGTGAGGCCTGACCAGGTCCCAGGACCACGACCAGCAGCAAGCCGCCCACCACAGACAGCGTCTGAAAATGATTGTTCTTAAGCAGGTCCCTGTCGAAGTCGTCGGCTAGCCACCAGGCATTCGTGCAGAGATTCCACATGGTCAGAACGAGGGCCAAGGCCAGGGCAGCTGGCCGGGTGCGATAGCCCAGCACGATCAGGGCCATCAGCAGAAGGGCCAGTGCGTTTAGGGCCAGGACGGGGGCTCCGTGCTCCACGCGAAGCAGGCTCAGGCAGATGCAGGCGAGGAGAGTGCGGCCCGCCAGACGCATCAGGTGCTGGGGCCGTCGACTAATCGGCAGGGGCACGCCCGCAGCTGCGGCAGAGAGGCGCGCCGCTGTCGCCGACTCCTGGGCGTCCACATGTAGGAGCAGCAGGCCGCCAAAGAGCGCAAAGTTGCGCAGGAGCAGCTGCAGCTGCAGCGGCCAAGGCGCCACGTGCAGGTGCACCTGGAGCAGCAGCATGCTGGCCAGCAGGGTCACAGCCACGTTGACCCACACGCGCAGCACAATCAGAACGGAGCCCAGCAGCTGGCCGAGCAGGTTGACCAGCACAATGAGCACGGCCAGCATCTCCGAACAGTTCAGCTGTATCTGCATATAGGTCACCTGCTCCAAGTACTGCTGCCACAGCCGCAGTGCGTCCTCAAAGAAGGTGGCGGTCAGACAGAGCCGTGCCACAAGCGGCAACAGGCGCCGACTGCGTCTGCTGACCGCATCCGTTAGCTCCTCCGACCGCGACAGCAACCACAGCCACAGGACGTCAACTTTCATGGCTTAAGACGGAGAGAGAGAAAGAGATTGCCAGCTGTGGGCCCTGTTTAATGTGGTTGCACCGTCTTCCTCTTTCCCTGGCCCAACTCGAGCTTGGGCAATTCAGAGGCAAATTTGTAAACTCTTGAGGAAATTATAAAAGTCGCTTAGTTGTTTTGAGTTGCGTTGAAAATAGTTTTGACAAAGGAAAACAAGTAACAACGTTGCAGTCGGCTGTAACCGACTGCTCAATACTCGTTCACAGTATAACTTTTTAAAGCAGTCAGTTATTTTGGAAAAATATCGATGTGTATAATTTTTAGGTCTTTCGGCTCGATTTAGAGGATGTCATTCGAATAAATTTGGTGTATTGCTCTAAAATTGTGGGAGATTTGGATTTGCGCTGCTTACTCGCCCACTTACCCCAAGATATATAGATTTGATCGATTTGCCACACCGAAAAATTGGTTGTGCGATCTTTAAAGAAGATATTCAGTATTCTGACTGAACATTTCATGTATCTTACTTTACAAACTAAGGGATATCTATATAGATATTGCTTTGCCACGCCTCCAGAGGGTGTGTCCAAAAATCTTAACACTTTATCTACACGAGTATATATTGCAAATTTTCGTCTTTAGTTTCAATAGCGGCGAAAAATTGCTTTCTGATCGAGTACAAAAAACAGTTTTACACATTTTCAATGGACATAGGGCTAACAAATATTTGTACAGCTCTTTGACAAGATTAAGTGGTAAGCAAAAACGGCTTTTTGTATGGTTTTCACTGGGCTATTTAAATATAAGTATATATAATTTAATAATTTCCGTTTTGCCCAAGCTTTTGGTTATATGAGCAATTCAAATTGCATTATTTACTTTATGACTGTCATTAACTGGACAGCATTAAAGGACTTAGTCGACCCAGCACAAATATCTATGCACAAAATACATAGAGGTTTATCTGTTTGCATTGGAATGATGATTAGATAATGCGCAAATACGAGGCACAGCCATAAATCATAGCACGAATGTGACTTGGTCGTCAAATTCAGCACTGAAATTGTGTTGAATTACTTCACAATTTATTAATTAATATTGCAAATGCTTTTGGGCAATACGTAAAATTTCATTTCGGGCGAAAATTGCGTGCGTTCAGGCGAAACTAATCGGAAGTTTGCACCTGCTAAACATTGGCCAACAGCTGACAGAGCAATAATCCTGCCAAATGAAATGTAATATTTGAGCATTTAAAATTTAAGCTTAATAGCTAGTTATACCCTGGGTCGTTATAAATGGGTATATATTTATATATATATATTTTATTTATTTATTTATTTATTTTTTTATATATATATTTTCTTCTTTCTATATATATATATTTTATTTATTTATTTTTTATTATAAAACCTCAGCACAGGGTATCTCCATGTCTCACTCGCAGCTTATCGCTGCTTGGCAGTTTAAGATAAGATACATCAAGTAGGCATTTGCTGGGCAGTCACAAGTGACAATGTATCTGCAATTGGGTTGTTTGAAGGGAATCGAGCTTGATTAGAGCAAACCGACTGATGTCCTCATTCCTGACCTATTTTGCAGCACTGGCAGCGAGTGCGGCAACTATTGGCGACAACACATCGCTAATTGCAGCAACAAGCGGAGCCGGCGACACTGCCACGGGAGCAACGGCTGCCACGGCAACAGCGACGGGGGTGCTGGGCAATCAGTTGACCATTGAGCAGGGCACGACGGAAGAGCCGACTGCGGATGTTTGGAGCGAGCGACTTGATACGGCAACTTTGACAAAGGGCTTCTCGATACCCACGTACTTGCCACCTTTCCCGGATTTCATTGCTGCTGATTTGCCACAGATGCTGATGACGACGACGACAATACCGCACATCCGAATCCCCGCGGGGCAGGACAGCGAAGCCAGCTCGCTGGATTTATTGACTCGTAATAAGCAACAACCGCAGCAGGAGCCCCCGCTCCTGGCGCGCCCCCAGCCCCACATGCGACTCCATGCCTACGACAGCGAACAAAAGGAGAAACAGCTGCGACGAGAGAAGCAGCTGGCACGTGAACGGGAGGAGCTGCCCCGGCGCCAGCTCAGCCTGCCGCCGCGGAACGTCACCGTCCAGGCCGGGCAGCACGCCTACCTGCCCTGCCAGGTACGTCAATTGATTAACATGATTGAAAGGCAGCCTGCCGCAGTGTTTGTTCCTTGTTCCTTGCAGCTGCACCAGCACTCGAACAAGCCGCTATCCTGGGTCCGATTACGAGACGAACATATCATAGCCGTGGACCATACAACCTTCATCAATGATGCACGATTCGCAGCGCTGCTCCAGTCGACCCATGCAAATCTCAGCGGCAGTCTATTGGACACGGCAAACGGCAGCAACAACATTAGCATCAGCGGCGGCAGCAGCAGCAGCCTCGGCTGGACACTGCTCATCAAATATGTCAGCCTGCAGGACACCGGCTGGTACGAGTGCCAGCTGGCAACAGACCCGAAGATGAGCGCCAAGGTCCAACTGTTTGTGATAAGTAAGTCAAGGGGCAACTTGAATTACCCCCAATTCTCGATAGTTAAGTTGGGCTCATTCTAAGGGGTCTTCAGTTCCAGGCTGGAGCCGAAAGTAGTCGTTAGTTTTTAACTTTGACCTACATTGCTACTAATAATTATTAAATTAAATACGGCAGATATCTCCGAAGCCATCAATCTACTATATCATATAGCACTAACACTAGTTAACATCTAAACTACTTTTTCTAATACATATGCGGCCCATATGGCGAAAAACCACTTTAAAAAACTCGAGATTGTCATCACCGATTTTTAAAAGCTTTACGATCACTAAATAGTCAAACACACTTACATTTAAACCATTGGCTTTGCAACTATATATTTTTGTGTTAAGAATATTAAATTCGAATATATATAGTAATTTGTTCGCCAATTCTTTACATAATTGCAGGAATATGTCTATTTAGTAGCTTTCAGTAAGCCTTAAGATTTTCAAAATCGAATGTGAAATTATCAAGTAATGATCAGTATTGCAGCCTCAAATCAGAATAAAATTCTTTAAAAATATACCAGATTTTAAAAATATTTTAAAAATATTTTAGAAAAATAGGAAAAGTTTTAAAGTGGATTTTCGTCATATGTATCGGAAAAAGTAGGTTTGGTAAACAATACAAAAAAATTAAATTTTGTTACCTAGTGCAAACAATCGAAAATTTAGTTTATTGCATTAAAACTCACTTAATTATAGAAATTTGATTCGAGGGTATTTAATCTTAGGCAATGTCTTAATACCTATACTCTGTTCTTTCAACATAACCTCACAATTGCTATTACATTCAGCACCCAAAACGGAGCTAATCGGCGATAAACAGCGCTTTGTTAAGGCCGGCAGCAGAGTGGAACTACATTGCATCGTGCGCGGCACCTTGGAGGCACCCAAATATATAGTCTGGTATCGGGGAGATCATCAGGTGGTCTCGGAAAATGAGTCCAGCGGCATTGAGAACGGCTGGTACACCCAAATTGATCGGAATATCTTTGGCAGCACCGAGCACAATCGGAACACGGTAAGTAGGCACAATAATGGCAAATGGCACTGTTTCAAAATCTTGGTCCTAATCACCCTCACAGATTGGCAGCCTAGTCATTCCCGTGGTGCGTAAGACCCATTCCGGGAACTACACCTGTGAGCCGGAAAACAGCGATTCAGTTTCCATACAATTGCATGTGCTCAGTGGTAAGAGGTGGCAACAGAAATAATATAATGGCGCATATTTAACACCCTATTTTTCTCTGTGCAGGAGAGTATTCGGCCTCTGCGATCATGTCCACGGCTGCCGGCCTGCACAGGCACGACCATGGCTACAACAGTCTCCACCAGTGGCTGATCTTTCTGCTGGTGGCCCTGCACAAGACATGAGCTCCACTCGAGTTCACAATTGGGGCATTCTCTGTTTAAGGTTTTAGATTAATTTGTAGGTAAATTGCACACTTTATAAAGTTAATATTACTGCCGACACCCGTGCAAGGTGTTAGCCGTATTTTTATCGCATTATTTCAGCACAGTATTTTATACCATCTCTAGATATAATATGTCAATATGTCATGTCCTTTGTTATTGCTTTCGGAATTACATAGATTGCTAAGCACTTGTAACTTTAAGCATTCGATTGTGTTTAAGACTTAAGATATTTGCGTAAATAAAGCCAAAGGCAGTTTTAAGTAAAAACATTGAGAATATTTGATGATCGCAAATAATAATGCGAGGTCTATTAATGGGAGAATAACTCTTTTGGCCAGCCCAGTTCATAATTGAAATGTTATACATGTTCTTTCAAAAGAGCCTTCTTTGTACTGTGTAATTACTTCCACAAACTAGTACTAAATTTAACATGTTTAGTCTACTCTATATACAAGTTTTGTAACTAGGCAGCTCTCCAATTCAAATTCAAAGCTAAAATCTTAGAATGTCAGCGACATCTTTTTAGCCGAAGTTGCCAACAAACTTTTCCGTTTCTTAGCGTCAATTCAAAGTCATTAAATAGTTGCAGCTTGCTGCCATTTTTTATCTAGCAAATTATCTGTATACTTTCCACAAATGTATACAGGTACAAGTGCATATTTAAAGATGCAAATAATAATAAAAAAAGATAAAGCCATAACTCAAGGATGCAGGGGCAAAAAACTTAAAGATGGCAACTGTGGTAACTGCTGACGCCTTTTGTTTTGCTATTGTTTCGTTTGTTGGACTTTGCAGTTGGCCATTTTTGTTTTACGGCATGGCAACTATAATTTTCCGCGATTTTCTTGATTGCCCGCACACTTTTTACGGAGCTCATTTATCAACACGGCTGACCAAAGCCAAAGAAGCCGTGGCCAAAGTTTTATGGCCAACTTTGAATTTCCACTTCCACAAAAGTTGGCCAACATTTTCATCTTCCGCGCACACCTTGCGCTTTTCTTTCTTATTTCCTCGTAGCCACAGCCACTCAACAGGCAATTTACAGCTGGACAGTTGAAAGCAGATAGAGAGGAACCAAAGCAACTACAGATGAAAGATGGAAACGGGAAGTAAGCCAGCAGCCGGGCCTAATCACTTTTTGATTTATTTTCCCCAGTTGCGCTCAAAGTTCTGCAGCTCATATTTTTTGCCACTGAGTCCGTGGTCTGTACGGCTCCTTTGCCTGTTGCGCTTCTGCTGGGTATTAAAGATACCAAAAAGAAAAAAACAGTGACGTAACAGAGTTTACAAAAAACCAAATATTATTTTGCATTAGATACGCACAAAGCTCCGAGTTGAATACCAAAATGCCCTGGGCATATTTTGGGTACTGTCAACAAATCTTCAAGGCTCTGTCTGTCGACTTTTTCTTTGAAATTCCCACGCAGTTGCGGCATACGAAATATACTTTATTTTCCCCCAGTTAAGCCACATGCCACCTGCGAAATAATGCCCACACATATCAGACCCACATCCATCCGCTTGCAGCCAAATTTTCCGGGCCAATTTTCGGCCCACATTCTTGTGGCTGAAGGTGTTTAAAGTTTGCCGACTGACTTTTAAATAACATTGGCTTCATTACTAGCCGAGAAACTTTGCCGGTAACTTTGTTTAGTTTCGTCAGGAAATTCGCACGAAGACGGCTCATAATCTCTGCCTGTCCAATTATGGGTTCTAGGAAGTAACACAGCAGCTAATAGGAATAATTGAATCATCCGATTTGGCCTTAAATATTTAACAATTCGCGTTGTTAACTTTGACTTGTTTTAGCCGTGCGTGATAGGTGCCTTACATATTCAATCTTGGCAAAACTTTTCACAAAGTTACAAATTTATGACCTCGCCTCAACCTGAACTGACATTTTTTTGTGTACCTAAAAAAGTTACGAATGTAATTTTACCTTAGCCTGCCTCATAAAAAATGCATTCAGGTAGGTCAAATCCAGCACCTGTTGCCGGCTGGGAACAGTTCATGTAAATTAGGCACTGCGCATGCTCAGAATTCAAATCTGTTCCTGGCGCCAAGTTTGAAAAATGTTTATAACGAGTAACGAGTAAGTTTTCAGCGAGTTATTTATAAAAAAACAATAGATTTAAATCAAGATTAATAAATACAGCCGTTTCATTTTCAATTAATATAATTAGTTTAATAACCTTTTATTTGCATAAATATGCACAATATGTTACTCGTTTTGTGTTCGATATATTCATATATGTATATATATATATTTAAAGTTTTTAAAAACTAGTCGCGCTTAAAGTTGAACAAAAAGCAATTTTTGAATTGTTTGCAATTTTCTTTTTACATATCATTTCCAAATTTGATACTTTGCGTTTTACATATATATATTTTTTAAATACTTGGAATGCACAAAAATAATTTGTTGCTTTTGTGTTGTTGTAATTTTATTTTTCGAATAAATTGTATGCTATAACAAAGAAATCATACACATTATACAAGTACTTATATAGGTGTATATATATATATTTTGTTTTAAAGCCATTAGGTTCTTGTGTAGTGAAATCCTATTTGATTTAAATTGGTACATTTCGTCTATGCATTAGGTTCGTTTTGTTTCTTTGTTGGTTGCTTTAAAAGGTGTACGAAAAAGTTTTAATTAAAAATATATATATTTATACATGCGAATCTTTTGTATCTTTGTAAATATACATTTTGTTTTTACTCTTTTATAATTGAATAATTGGACCATTTGTTATTTGACGTCGTGGCTTATCATTTTCTATTATAATAATTATGATATTAATAAGAATAATAAACATTTCTTGTTGTTCCGCACAATTCCCAGGTAAATATCTCTAAGCTAACGCACATCATTTACATATTATCGATAAGGTAAATACTAAATATTTTAATCTGATGCAACAGTTTGTTAATAATATATATACTTCTTATGTGCACATAAACATATATGTTCGCATTAGGTAAAGAATTATGTTTAAAACGCTTTACAAATGTGGCTCGCCCAACTTTCGTTGCCCTGTCTAGGCTCTATATCGTTTGTATACATATATATTTAAACATAATTATATAGAGAGACTATGGTAGAATATGCTAATTTTGCTTTTCACTAATTGATTTCAGTTAACGTTTTGTTTGTCAGTAATCATAATCAACTCTTCAGCTACTCAAACTACGCAACTAGGCGATCTATAGATCGCAACGCGATAACTATGGATTGTTTTATTGCCTTGCTTAGCAAATTCGTTAGGTTTGTATATATATATCTGTATATATGTTTATGGTAAATAGTTATGTAACGCTAGTCAACATAACAACTTGGCCCCCAATTCGACTGAGTTATCCTGATTAGGTGATCCGGTGATTAGGTTGTGGTATGTGTCTTCTGTTCTTATCTAATGTAAATAACATCGGCCAGCTATTCTCAATGCACTGCATCAATATCCCGTTGCGCCCGCGATATTTTCAGCTTATCCTTGGGCGTATTATCCTCGCCCGATTCCAGAGCAAACATCTTCATCTTCTCCTTGAACGACAGCTTCTCGGGCACCGCATCTCCAGCGCGTTGTTGCTGCTGTTGCTGCTGCTTTTCCGCCAAGCGACGTTGTCTGGGATCTCTGTAATTGACATTCGATTCATTGGCAACAGTTATAGGACATGATTATCCTGGCAAATGCTTACCTGTACACCTCCTGGGCGCCAATGACGCCTGGCGTTGACTGCACGCTGGTGTTCCAGAGCGCCGCGTCCGGCGTAGCGGGCATCGAGGGCAGCATGGAGGCATCCAGATTGTGTTGCATATACTGCAAGTGAAAAATAATACACAAATTTACTCGCTGCAACAAACTCAAAGATTCCAAGAGTCCCCTACGCTTGCATCCTCGCGTATGGTATCCAAATCCTGATGCTCCAGCGCATAGCTGTCCAACAGATATTGTTGCTGTTGCTGTTGCAACAGGTTGTTATCCTCGTCATGGAAGCTCACCCGCTTGTTGTCCCTCTGCAGCAGCGGTGGGGGCGTGCTACCGAGTCCACCCAGGCTCATGCCCGTGCCCGTAGCCGACACATAGGCGGCATTTAATTCCATGGCGCTCAGCGGTGAGGATTGCATCGTATTGTTGTTGAGGCTGCTGCTCAAGTTGTTGTTGTTGTTATTGTTGTTGTTTGTGACGCCGTGCAACGCCGCTATTTTAATCTCCACAGCGGCTGCCTGATTGCTGGTGGCCGTCTTGAGCAGACCCATGGAGGAGTTGCCCACGCTGCTGCGCATCTTCTGCTGCGACATAATCAGATAGGAGCTGTTGCGCTCCGGCGGCGGCGGCGGCGGCACTGAACCGTCCAGCGCCGGCTCATTGTTGTTGTCCTTGTCGAGCATGCTCAGCTGCGTCAGCTCCTTGGCCAGACTCGAAATGGGATGCTCCGTCTGCAGGTGCCGTTCGTCCGCAAAGCTGGCCGACTTCTGCGACTTGGAGGGCGATGAGGGGGCGCCGGCAGAGGCGCCACCAGCGCCGCCCTCCGAGTAACGATTGTGCTTAAGAATACTCTTCGGCTGCTGTGTTGTTGTTGCTGTCGCTGCTGTTGCTGCTGCTGTTGTTGTTGCGCCCACCACCGACGTTGTCGTTGTGGCTGTCTGCGGTGGTGGTGGCGGCGCCACTGCCTCAACGGGACTACTCTCACTGATCTCGGCCAGTTTGATCTCCGTTTGGCGGTAGCTGGTGATGGGCGTTTGTATGGCACTAACCTGTCCACCGCTCGCCGACAGCCGGAACAGCTCCTGCACGTTGTCTTTATCGTAGGCCTGATCTTGGTCCTCCTCCTGATCCTGCAGCTCCTGGGCGCGTCGCTCAAAGTCACGCTCCAGTATCAGCGTCTTCAGCTGCTCCTCCTGCTGCGGACTGCGCGTCATCGTCGCCGACAGCTCGCCGATTTGCTGCTCCCGCCAGTGTCGTATGTGCTCCCGCCGCATTTCCAGGTCCTTTTCACGCTCCTCACGCTCCCAGGGATTGCTGCCGCTGTGCAGCGAACGCGCCGCCGTCTGATTACCCGGCAGATAGCTGCCCTTGGGCGGATCCAGCGTGCTGGCCACATAGTTCATGCCCGGCGCCAGCTGCTGCGTCGCCTTGAACAGCGGATGCGTTGCTGTTGGCGGCAATGGGGGCTTATCCTCGCCGAGTAGCTGGCTGGGCAGATAGCCAGCTTGTTGCTGCTGCTGGAGACGCTGATGATGATGCTGCTGCTGCTGCTGCTGTTGTTGTTGCTGCTGCTGCTGCTGTGGCTTGGGCGCGGTACTGGGCGGGCCTGACGGTTTACTGGGCGATTGTAGGCTGCCAATCGGCTTTGGTGGCAACGTTATAAAATTGGGCGACGCCTGCTGCTGCTGCTGCTGTTGTTGTTGTTGCAGCTCGTAAAGTGCTGCTGCCTCGTGTAGCTGGCTGCGGCGCGCATGTTGCTGATAGTCGAGGCCACCGTTCTGATAGCCCGGCACAAACTCGTTAACATTCTGCATGCTCTGGCTGGCGCTCATGGGCGGCTGTTGTTGCTGTTGTTGCTGCTGCTGTTGGTGCTGCTGTTGCTGATACATGTTGCTTATGTTCGGCATGGAGGGCGCCAACATTTGCTGCATGCGCAGCGTGTGCTGAAAGTTTTGTTGACTTTTCGCGCGATTGTTGAGCGTCAGCTGTTGTTGCTGCTGCTGTCCATTAAGATTGCTGCTGCTGTGCGCGAACTGCTGCTGTTGCAGGGCATGTTGCTGCTGCTGCTGCTGCTGATGTTGCTGTTGCAGCTGCTGCTGTGCGCTTTGCTGACTGTGATAATAGGCGGAAACGGGTCGACTGGGGAGATTAGCGCTAGCCTGCAAATGTTGTTGGTAGGGCGAAGCCTGCTGCTGCTGTTGTTGTTGTTGTTGCTGCTGCTGCAGTGAGGCAGCAAGCGGGAATTGCCATTGTAGGCGCTCATGGCGGCATGTGCGGACATGCTCGGTCTGTAAATAAAAACAACATTTCATAAGTTTATTTATTAGTTTCTTCTCTCTGCCAGCAGCTGTTGCTGTTGTGCATGATTTGTGTTGCTGTTGTCGTGTTGCCGTGTTGCTGGCAAATTAGCAATTTGCAGCGTGTTGTAATTAAACAAAGTGTGTCTGTGCTAGCTTGAGAATTAAATGTAACGGTGATTTGTGTAGCTGTTGCTCGTGAGCCCCATGTTGCAGGTGTGCCTGTACAGCAGCAACACGCAACAACAAACCACATAATAAATATCAAACAAGAACAACAACAAACACGCTAATTACTCACGTACTTGGCGCATTTCTACAAGCTGATATTCACGTTGTATGGGAATAAAGCCGTAAAGTAATTTCTTTAAGCGTAATGTCGTCCTAGAAATAGCCAAATTATTTTGAGCCAACAGCTTGCAACCGCGACAGCAACAACACGTTGTTGTTAATTATTAAGTGCTCCCTAGCTTTTGCTTTGAGCATTTACAGGGCGTAAACCGAATTATGAAATTTTACACCATTACATTGTCAAAACTGAACCAAATTTCCAGGCATCCACGCCCAGTCCCGCCACTATGAAATATACAAATTCTTGTTCCAAAATAACAATAATAACTTCTGTGTGCTGTAAAAGTTCTGACTGCAAAGTTTTTACTTGTTTTTTTTTAATATTAAAATTTAAAGTTTACATTTTTAATCGATTGTGGGTGTCATAATTAAAAGTGATTTTGAGGGGGTTGAACATCATGCACAAAAATTCCGGCAAATATGTTTCCAACTTCAAATTTCAAACCCTCATAGCTATGTCAAATCTTAACTGATTTTCATGATACATACCATTTAATTGATTGTTTTTCAGATTTAATTATATTTCAAAAATATTTAAGGGGAAATATCTTTACTAACCCCTTATTAACTTTCTTTTGTTGGCAATATAAAGAATTGTAAATCTCAAAATCAAACTAAAAATAAATGCAAAATTTATGTTAAAACTCAGAACTTACCTCTCATTTAAAATGGGCTGACTTTGATTTTGGGCACGATACACGCTTAAATTCTGGTAGAAGCCCTGCTCGTTGCCGTTTCCATTTGCGTTTGGATTTGGATTGTTGTGACTGCCATTCGGCTGACCTCCGATGCCGCCTCCGCCGCCGACGCCCCCTCCCGCATTGTTATGCAAACTGTGCGTGCTGCGTGATTTGGAATTGGCCAGCGCTGTGGGGCAGGAGGTAGAGAGATGGAATCAATTAGAGCACGGATTTTTGTTAAGGCAGAAGAGCGAGGAAGGTGGGAGTGAGAGAGGAAGAGTAAGCAGTAAGCACTTACATATGTTGCCAGATCCCGTGTGATGATGCAGGGCCGGCACCGATTTGCTATTGGGCAGGTGTGCAGCTAAGGGATTCAGGATGCTATTACTGATGTTGTTGCCATTGTTGTTGCTGAGACTGTGATTGTGGCTACTGTTGATGTTGCTATTGCTCAGGTTTAGGTGCTGGTTGAGGCTGTGACTCGTGTGGCTATTGGCAATGAGCGGCCCACCGATGACGCCCAACGATTTGGAGGACTCGGCGCCGCCCATGCGACTCAAATCGCGCTCGGACATGCGGCGATTACCTGATGTTTACCCATTATCCATAGAGTGCAGCAAGTTGGGAAAGGGTATTTGGGGTTCGATTTGGTGCAAGAACAGGCGGTGCGGTGTCGGGGATAAGATGGAAAAGAGATACAATCGTATTTGTTTTAGTAATCGTCATTGTAAGCTCTAAGTAATTATTTATATTTGTATCTGTGAGTGCCGGAGCGTGTGTGTGGCAAATGTAATCAATTTTAATTCATTATGCATACAAAATGTAATTAACATGTGTAAATACAACTACAACTACAGCTACAAATCCTACAAATTCAAATACAAATACCGCTATATAAAATACATATGTGCAAACACAAAACACACAAAATCGGACTGAATATTTAAATACATCAAGTAAAACAATAAAAGCAAATTGTTGTTGGTGTACGAAAGCCAAAATTGTTTCACATAAATTTTAATTCAATTGCTGCAATAGTAAACAATAACAACAACAACATGCATGCGAAAACTTCATTGCAACAGCAATAAAAAAGGAAATAAATAAACAAAGCAAAGGCATTTAATATTCCTTTGTGCTGAAAAGGCTGCAAAAAATGCGAATCCTATGCGAATTGATAAATAAAATTCAATTTTTATTTAATTATAAATCCATTTTAAATGATGCTGTACTCAAAAAGCTATTTTTAATCAAGGCTGCAAACTGAACCGAACTGAATTGATTCAAAGTTCAAACCGTTCGAAACAGTTAAACTAAACCAAACGCAGACGCATTTACAACAACAAAAAAATGATCAAGTTACTACAAATTTTTTTTTAATATTTGAACAATTTGTGCAACGTTTAAAGGTTTTTGACAACATGCGATACATGAAAATCTGTAAGCAAAGCAAATTAAATTGTTTCAAATAAAGTTGAAGAAAATATGACGAAACAAGTTTGGAACCAAAAACTGGATTCATGGCTGTCGAAAATCAGGTTCACGAACCGCAGCTAAATGAGAGAAATGGGTTCAAACTACAAACCGAACCCGCAACCGTTTTATTTGGGTTTGGAGCCAAGTTTTTAATTAACAAATAATTGAAACTGTATTTAACTAAAATATCAAAGTATACAGCGAAAAAGTTGCCTAACTAAACAACGCATGGCAAAAGCTAGAGTAGTATTATACAACAACAAGAAGAAGAACCTCGGTGCATTGCATTTGGATTGTCATCTGCGAGTTGGACACATCAACGCCGATGAGGACGACGAGGACAACGATGTTGCATTTGGTCCCATTAGCGCCATGTCGAAACGTTGCCCAGTTGCTGGCCCGGCTGCAGCAGCACCAGCATTAGCATCAGTATCGCTGACAAGGAGATTAGCTGCGCAGCAGACGCAATCGGAGGAGGAACAGGAGCAAGAGTTGGAATCATCCTCATCATCGTCGCTGCAGCTGAAGTTGCAATCGTTGTGGCTGCCGCTGTTGTTGCTGCTGGCCAAAGACAGCAGCAATTTGGCCGTCGAGGGCGGTGAGGCAGGCGGTTGCGGATGATGGTGGTGATGCTGATGCTGGTGCTGATGTTGGTGATGGTGGTGTTGTTGTTGTTGTCGTTGCTTTTGTCGGTGCTTCTTGTTGCGTTTCAGTTGCCGCACGCTTGGCGCCTGGCGATTGTTGCACATAACGCTGCGACGACAGGGCAGATGACGAGCCAAGGCCAGGGACTGGGTTGGCGTTGGGACAAGTGGCTCCTTGTCTGGCGCTGCTGCTGCTGCTGCCTCCTGGCAGCTGTCATAGCACTTGAAAGTGCTTGTCACATTGTTGTTGTTGTTCCTGTTGCTGCTGCCAGCTGCAGGCCGACAATGTGCACAACAGGGGCAATCGCAGCCGACTTGCAATTGTTGTTGCTGCCGCTGCTTTTGCTTTTGCTGTTGCTGCTGCTGCGGTTGAGGCAACTGTACATTATAATCCTTGCCAGCGCTGCCAAAGAGACTCCACTCCTTCAATTGTTTTATGATGTCGCCCTGTTCGTTCTGCGTCAGCCGCCCACGTTCAACGGCCAGCGCCGAGGTGGACTTGGATTTGGCCCTGCCGGGCCCAAACTGCGTTTGTTGCGAATTGAAAAAAGCCGCCATTTCGCGGACCTTGCCCTGGCCCAGGGGTAACAGGAAACTGGGACTGAGATTCGTATGACTGGAGGCGCGACGGCGACGGGAGGTGCTGCTGCTGCTGCTGCTGCTGTTGGGAATTGCTGTGGTGCTTGGCTTATGAATTGTGCTGGCACAATATCGATTGCTTTTATGTACATTTTGTGTGCGGGAACAAGCACAGGAACTGTCACTAGGAACTTGTATGGTGACTAGAGGAGTTGCAGCTGCGGTTGCTGCTGTTGTGGCTGCTGTTGCACCACCGAGCCCTGACCTTATATGCGAGCGCTGTGCATTCAGCTGTCGCCGACAGGGCGACTGTTGCTGCTGCTGCTTGCTTGTTGTTGTTGTGGTTGCCGCAGCAGCGGCATGCGCTCGATGGACTCACTGGAAGAGCGCTGGCTGTTGGAGCCGGAGCCACCGGAGCCGTAATCCACGGCGGAGCAGTTGGTGGCACGTTTAGTGTTCAACTCGCGGCGTATCTTCTGGATGAGCGGCATGCGTTCGCCCGCCTGCTGCTCGGTGGCCAGCGACTCGGTCGAGGAGTTGCTGATCGCAAAATTGCTGATGGCATCGTGCGTGTGATATTTGCGATCGATGCTGGGCGCGACGCTGGGCGCCGGCTGCTCGAGGTCGAAGCTAACGGTCTTGCGATACCCAGCAGCGGGATTTCGCTTCACCGTGGACGAGGGGGCGTGGCTGCTGCTGCTGGTGCTGGCAATGCAGGGACGTTGTTGCTGCTGCTGCTGCTGTTGCTGCTGTTGCTCCTCTTCATCGTCAATAAAGGGTATGTCGCCCGAGTCGGCCATGGAGGCGATGCCGTCCTCGTTGAGCGGCTGATGCGCCTCACTGTAGCTGGCGAAATTGCCAAAGGATTCCTGGGAATGGCGCGTCTCCGGCTCCACGGGCGCCGGCTCATCCTGATACTCCTCGATGTAAATCGAGGGCGGCGGCGTGCGACGCAGTGGACGCAACGGACTGAAATGCGGCGCCGACACCGGCGGCTGATAGTAACCAGAAGCGGGCTCATTGGACAGATACAAGCTGCTGGCCGAACGGGCAATGGGCCGGGTGTCCCTATAACGGGGATCGATGTGCAGCTGATGGCCGAGGGCGCACAGCTCCTCCTGCAGACAGGAGGCGCTCAGCCGTCGCACCGGCGGCGAGACGGAACGCATGCAGGCGAACGACTCGCGACGACTCCTGTTCAGGCTGTCGTCCGAGATGGAGTTGTTGTAATAGCGCGCCTGCTGCTGATACGATGAATGGCGACGTTGTTGCGAATGTTCTTGCTGTTGTTGTTGCAGTTGCAAATAATTGCTGCTAGTTGCGTCTTTTGTTGCAATACGAATGCATTGCGGCAGCATGTTAAAAGAGCGTTTACGCATGGGTGGAGTTGGAGGGGGGGTGGGTGGGTAGTTTAGTTACTTTCGATTAGCGTACACAACGGCTCGAGTGTGTGAGTGTGTGTGTGTGGAGGTATGTTTGTTTCTTGTGTGGTATATTAGTGAGTTTTTATTTATATTATTAATTTATATGTATATGTATTTTAGCAGCTACCCAGCACCGTGTGTGTGTGTGTGTGTGTGTCTAATGTGTGTGTGTGTGTGTGTGTGTGTGTGTGTATTGGCTGGGTGGGGCCTGGCGCTTCCACTACTCACCACGCTGTATAACCGGACTGGGCTGCTGCAGGAGCGTCGCCAGCCCGTGATAGATGGCGCCCTGTTTGGCCACCTCCAAACTGACAACGGGACCTGTGCGCACCAAGTAATCAGCGGCACTGAAAAACACAACAACAGGGATATCAAGTTGCAAGTCTGCTGAAGAATGCAATGCGTTTGATTGCACTCACCGCTCCTGTGTGATGCCTATCAGGCTCTGGCCATCGACGCGCAGCAGCTGATCGCCCGCTTGGAGCCGACCATCCGCATCGGCGGCGCCGCCCGGCACCACGCTCTTTATGTATATGCCCAGACGCTCCTGGCCCGCTCCCTTGGCGGCGACTATGGACAGGCCCATGCCATTGCTGTTCTTGTGCAGCTTTATCAGCTGCATCTCCGGCTGTGGCAGCTTGTTGGACATGGCGCTCGAGCTGCGTGCCTGTCAAATAAACATAGAAATTGGTATAATAACAGCTTCAAATACTCTTGGTTATTAATATTTTGCAAGAAAACAAAAAACGATTTTTTCAATTTGTGGAGCCAGAGCCAAATTTGCTGACACTACCTTCAAAATTTGTCATTATCCCAGTGGGGTTAAAAAAAAAAATCGTAGCACTTTAAGTAGCACCAGTTTATATACGAAAATTCAAAGTCTCTAGTTTCAATAGGGGCACTCACGTTAAACTGATGCATATAAACGGTCCAGAGCCCAATCGATGTGGGCTGAGCGGCCAGGCGGCACATGCCCTGCTGCTGCAGCGGATTCAGAAAGTCGACCAGGCCGGTGGGTATGCCGCGCACCACATCACAGCTGAAGCCGTCGTCGGGCAGCAGCAGTGCCAAATGGAGCTCGGGCGACTCCTCCAGGCGCACCTCGCGCCCATCGGCGCGTGTTAGCTCGTCGGCCACAGATTCGGCCATGCGTATGGCCGTGTCGACGAGATTGCGCGGTATCTTTTCCTGTTGCAGCAGTGCGCCCATTTGCAACGAGTTGAGCCGAAAGCAGGAGCAGGACAATTGCTGTATCTCCTCGACGGAGGATTTGGGCGCCTGCAAGAACTGCGCACACTGATTGATCTTGGCCAGATGACAGTCGGCGGCCAACTCCAGGCCCTGACGTTCCGCCCACAGTTCCAGCAGCTGCAGACGCTCCGTCATCACCTTGCCCCACTCTCCGGTGCACATGTGCGAGTTGGCCACAATCTAAGGGAGGGAGTGGGACGAAAAAGACAACTTAGTAAGCCATATTGACAGGGAGGAGCGTGTGGCTGTTTGCGCCGCTCACCGTATTGAAACATATGACATTGATGTAGTGGAACAGCTGCGAGAAGAGCTGAATGGTCAGGGCGGCATTGACGCGACAGCGCCGCAACAGCGCCATGGCCGAGCCGAGTACGGTGAGCACGAGACCTGCGGCCGAGTCGTGATCGATCGTCTCGGAGAGGAACTGATTCAGCGTCTGCGACAGCTCCAAGCGAAAGCAATTGACCAGGTTCCGAAATGCCGTCTGCACCGCCTCGGCGAGCACCTCCTGGGCCTGAACGCTGAATGCGCTAATGTGACGATCCGATTTGAGGAAGTGCAGAAACTCCGAGCTGTTGGCCATCCAAAAGGCGAGTATGCGCGGATCCGTGTACTGCTCCTGCACGACGCCATAGACCAGATTCGCCACATGGTGCAGAAATATGGTCAGCTTGTGGGCGCGCTCCGTCGGCTGCAGCTCTGGACGGTAGTGGGTGGAGGCGCGGTATCTGCAAGGAAAAACCATTAACTCGACGTTAATCAACAGCTCACTTTGTTCCATTCAAAGACTCTTATTGATTTTTATTTGCATTTGCTTCGCATACCCTTTGCAAGTGGATAAAACAAAAAGAAGGCTATAATGGTTTTGTGCAATTGATTTAACATGAAGAAATAACTACAGGATATCTCCTAGTCGTGCGTACCCTAACTTGCTTTCCACTCTTTGGCCTTGTCAAATGTCACAAAGCTGCCTACAGCTTGCGGCTGCCACAGCGTTGCAATTTCCCGACCCCAGTCAGCATTAATATTAATAGCGCGCAAATTGGGTCAGCAGCCAAGATAAATCATCATAATTGATAATGAATTGTTGATATTGGCCCCGACGCAGCTGGGAATTCAGCAAATGGGAATTGCAATTGCTGCTCAGGCCACTGCCACTGTCTCTGCTCCTGCTCCTGCTCCTGGCCAATTCATGTAAAGGACGCACATTTGTCTCAACGCCTGGGCTCAGGGCTTGTGGGAGCTGAGATTTCGGGCAAGACGATTAAGTGTAAGAAGGAGCTTTAACAATGAAAAATATTCCAAAAATACGTCAGACTGGCTAAAACATTTATCAATCTTGGCTTAAGTATCTTTTAATAAAATTGCTAAAAATATCTTGGGAAATAAAGCTGACTGAAGCTCAATTCTTCATACAGTTAGGCTTGTATGTAAGTAAAGCTACCAAATAGACTGAAGTTCAAATTAAATCTGGAAAAGTTTGATTAAGCATTCAATTAAAATTACACAAAGCACGTTTATAGGCCAAACAGACAGCCGGCAGGCGGACGACAGTTAACATCGAATCGTAATTAGAGCGCATTCAAATTAAAGGTCATCTTAACTTACCTGGCACACAGGTAGAGCGAATAAACTGGCGCCAGCTTAAAGTGCGGCACATTCACATCCAATTCGCTGATGATGTGGCGCAAAAAGTGCTCCTGATGCGTCTCGGGGAACTCCAAAACGGCTGGCAATATGGGCTCCTGCCCCTGGGCATCTCCCGAGCCGCTGCCGCCGGCGCCGGCCAGGAGACCGCCAGCGCCTGGCAATTTGGGTGATCTAGAGCGTTAAGTTGGGCAGGGGTTAAGATAACAAAATTAATGTTAATTTGTTGAGCGGCATTTTAATTGCATAAGGCGAATTTGTCAGCATATTAAACAAAAATGTTTTTAAAAGAAATTTAACGTTAATACAATTTAAGCGCACACAAACAAAAAGAAAATGCACAGGTGAGACATATAGGTGTATGTATGGGTGTAGGCTATGTGTATAAGTGTGTAATTTATTGTTATTTAAATTTTGCTGCCTTGAGAGATTTTGCTGTTAAAACCTTTTAAGAGCCATTGTTGCCCGGCATTAGGCGCCCGTCTTACCTCTCCTGACTGTTGGAGCCATTGGATTTCATGCTCGATATGGATTTGATTTCATTCTCCAGATTACCTTCGAGGCTCTGACCATCATAGTTGCCGCCCGGGGCAGTCAACTGCTGTTGCTGCAGCTGCTGCTGCTGCTGCTGCTGCTGTTGTTGTTGTTGCTGCTGCTGCTGCTGCTCCTGGCTGCCGTGTTTGCTGTCCACCACATCCCGCAGCGAGTGCAGCGCCTGCGTCTCCGCCTGCGCGGTGTTGTTGTGGTAGCCGGCAGAGGACTGATTCAATTGCTGATGCGGCTCATATTCGCTCTTCTGCGTCTACATGGAAAGAGATGGCGAGAAGCTTGGCTCCAGAACTGTTTCTCTCTCTCTCTCTCTTTCTCTCTCTATAAAGCTGAAAAGGGTTTCAGCTTAACAACTTACCGAACTGAGCGCCCCATCCTCATCGTTCCAGGAGCCTGGGGATGTGGGCGAGCGACTAAAGTTCCCAGTGTTGTTTTTATTTTTGTTTTTTTCGTTTGTTATTGTCGTGGGTGTGAATTGTTGTAGTTGTTGTTGGTGGTTGTGGTGTTGTGTGTTGTGGTAACAAATGGTTTGCATATTTGTTGGCGAGTAGTGCATGGGCAAATTAATGTTGTACACAAACAATAAAAACAAACAACACGTAACGAACATAAAGCCACAAAGGCGTGAACATAAAAATATATAAAACACAGAAATACGTTTGCGTAAATATGAATTCAAATAACATTTAGCTGGAAATGTTGCGCAATATGAAATACAAATGAAACTGAGAAATTGTATGATATACAGAAAATCACAATTGTAAAAATTTATCAGAAAAACTTAAAAAATAAAATAGCAATTAATAAAAGCAAGAGCACAATAATAAATAGGTAAACAAATTCACAAAGCGCAGCATTTATAGCAGATAAAGATTGCAGAAACACGTTACCAACTCACCTTTCGTAGAGGCAGGCCGAGTCCAGTTGGGATTGCGACAGGGCCAGATTGTAGCGCCCGTCGGTGGGCGAGTCCAGGAAGCGGTAGGAGGCCACCCGCCCGAACATGACAACAGAGCCGTTCTGTGCAACAGAGATTACATTATATTAATTACACGCACACATATACTATAGTTGAATATGTTTTAATTATTACACGCATTAAAGCAATTTAATTACATTTTGCAATTCACTCGAATCAGGCGTTAAAGTGTTTTAATTAAAAAATTAAAATGAAGAAATGATTGAATCGAAGGCAACGGCAGATCACAACGTGCGAGCGCTTTGAACGGTTCTGGGCCACTGCGAAGATTAGAACATTTCGATTGGAAAATATGGGGGGCGTTTCGAAACTAGCGACAAAGTGTCATCGATAGAGACGCCCCCCTTACAAAATGCCAAAACGGAATGGGCATGATATGTGGCATATACGTTACAGTTATATACAGTGTGTATTTTAAATAGAGCAACTCTTGGTCGACATATCTCACTTGCAATTGAAAATGTTATTCTTTATCAGTAGGAAATTGTTTAAAAACATTTTCAATTTGATTTTGTTTACTTGCTTTTCAAATTCGACACAATTTCTTTTTTTTTGGAATTTATTTTTGTTTTTGGGGCATTTGTGAACATTTGTTGTTTAGGTTCGTTGAACCGCAACCGAACCCAATTTGCCAATTGAATGCAAGAACAACAATTTATAATAAAAGATTCAACACAACAAAAACTACAAATGATAAATTTTGTTCAGTGAATTAAACAAAATTTATGTCTAGCTAGCTCGACTGCACGCCCCGCTTCTGTCTCCATGAAAGTCTCTGGAGACAGTTTGACTTTATCGCCACGCATTTGAGCCTTATCTCAAGTGAGGAGCAGAGAGTGAGCGAGGGAGCGGAGGGGATATGTCTCCGAATGTGGAGTGTGGGGCCTCAAGTTTGCTTTTGTTTATTTGGTTTCGAATTCATCAAGCGGAAAGTCAGAAAAGTTTTTACCCCGCCAGTAGACAATTTGTTTTTGTTGTTGTTGGTTGTGCATTTGGCCAAATGCGTGAGAACGCAAAGTCAATTTTATTCGCTCAGCCAGTTGTAATTGTTGTTGTCGTTGTCGTTCGTTGTTTTGTTTGAGTTGTGTTGGGTACGTCGAAAAGTTGTCAAAACAAAAGATAAATCAACTGCGCCCGAAGGTTGTGCGCGTTGCCACAGTGAGCATAAAAGCCAAAGTTGGCGAGTTTGCTGGGACAATTGGGGAAGGGGCAACAACACAAACTGCTGTTGATAATGAACTTGAGTACAGAATGTGTTTTCAATCAAAAGTCAGCACAAAGCATTCAGTATCAAGAGTGCTCGGTTGATCAATATGAGATCATTGATTTAAAGAAGAATTTGTAAAGTTAAATCAGCAAAGTTGCCAATTTAAACCTGAAATTAAAACCAACTTGTCGCATATTAAAGAAGATTAAATACTCTTGTAGACATGTTTTCTATATTTGAAAAGTGAATTGTGTTTTTACTCGAAAACTGAATTGTTGAATAACTGTTTTTATAACAGGTATATGGGACATTTATATTTTGCAGATAACTTGGGACCTAAGGTCAAATATCAAGCTGCTTTTGAACTGTCCTTTTTCATGATTATCTTTAAATAACCTTCACTCAGCAAATTTCCGCCTTAAAAGGAATGTTATCATTTGTCTCTTGGCAACGGAAGGCTTTTACCGTAACACATTGCCGCACTTTAGTGGACACTTGGATTATATTTGGCCGGCAATCTTTTTCGTTTCCGCCAGTTCGCCGGCCCATTACGCTTATATCACACAGGGGCAGTAAAATCCGAAAAGCCGGCCCAGAAAATGCCGCAAATGTGAAATGGAATTGCGTGACAAATGTCAACAGACAACAGGGATGCTGGACAGTCGAAACAACAGCTAAAACTTTTACTGGGTCAAGGTTGACAGAACTAAGTGGAAAACTTTGGCAAATAAATTGCGCACACGGAGGCCGAGGGAGGTCTCAAAGCTAATGTATACAAATTGTCTGGATCGCCCATAATTAGTTGTGACCTTAAAGACCGTGGGATTCATATTGATAGTTAGGTCAAATATATTAACTCACATGCAAAATGGTCGGCTGGCTAATGTGATGGCCATTGACAAAGGTCAGCGCATCCGTGTGCAGCGGCGTCACCGTGCAGACGCCTTCCAGCAGCGAGATGAGGCAGTGCCTCGGCTGTATCGAGGGTCCAAAGAGCTGCAGGCAATTCGTGTTCGCTGAACCGACCTCGACGGGATCGCTGCCCAGCTTGATGCGACGTCCGCCGTCGCCGCTGTGCGTCACCTCTACCAGGACGGGTCCCTCGCGATCGCCGGACATGTGATTCGCGCCATTCGCAGCGCCCAATGGCTTTTTCTTGCGTCGACGCGGCTGCGAATCCGCCGGACGGCGTCGCACATGAAACATAATGGAACCTGCAAAAGAGAGAGAGAGTGTGTATTTTAGCGGTGATTCAAGTGCTTAGTTCACACATTTACTTGCTAGACTCTTTCTAGTTTTCATTCAAGTCCACAAATGCAGCGCCAGCTGAATAGCTTTTCTGCTTTGCACGGTCTTTGTGCTGCAAATCTCGCTAAATAGTGCAGTGTACACAAAATGAACAGCTGCCACATCACAAAGCACAAATGCCGTTATGCAAATATGTTAAATACACAATAGCATCGGGTGGGCCAATAGCAGTGGTGGCAAGGCATATTGTGTAAAGTAAAATTGGAAGTGTGACATAGGGAAAGTAAAAAATAAACACTTTCTTCTTAATGATTGCAAAAACAAAACAGAATTCAGCCAGTAAGGCAGCAACCATCTTAAATAAATATGAAGTAATTATGGATATAGTAAATTATCTGTGAAAGTAGCTAGATGTACTTGAGTTAGCTTCCTTTCCCGCTTTTTACTTAACGCACACTATACTCACTATTGCCGGCCAGCACTGTTAAAATGCAATTTCGCACAGCTCATCTCACATAATCTGAACTCACTTTGTTTCTTCAGTTGGTGTTCTGCACTCCCAAGTAGAAAAAAAACGAAATCGCTTCCCAAAAACGAAATCAAATCAAATTCTGGCTTCATCAATTTTCGTTTTGATATTACCCAGTACGAAAAAAGAAATCAACAAAAACTGAAAGTAAGTCAGTTTTTAACGGTGGTGGGTTTTGACAGACTGTCAGACAGACAAGCGATGGGGACCGACAGGCAAACTACTGGCAAAATTGTGTTAGCTTCTAGCTTCTATAAAAATTCTATGTGTGCACTCAGAGAAAAAAATAATACTTTAATCGAATCAAAAAGACACCTTAATTAAAATGTCCTCACTTGACAGCGAAATTGCAATTACAAAAACATTTATTTGAATCACGATTTTGAGATTCCTCTTGCTGCACTTAATGTGTTTTGTAATTAGCTCAATAGTTTTTACAATTTTCATAATATATGTGATCATATGTGCTCAATTTGGATACCAAGATAACAGAACGAGTTGTATTTGAAATTGTTTGATCATATTAGAATTTGTAACGTCACTTTTCTCTAAGTGTACGCTGCATTTGCAGCTGCAGTTCAGCCAAGTCAACAGCTGCTTAGTTTGTTTCGCTTTGCTTTGTTTTGTTGCTTTTTTTTAGCATTGTACAGAATGTTAAACGAACCATGCAAAATATGATGCCAGAGAGATGCCCCACACTGAATGCCGCCCGGTTGCACATACTAGTTATAGTTTTGGGCGGGCCAAATGCAGAATGGAGGCAACTTGAGATGGAGACTGGAGAATGAATTCCAGGCGTGGTACATGCTAAGCAACAAAGGGGTCTGCTGGGATATTGCTCAGTTGTGGAGCACGTCGAGCTGGAAAAAAACTTATTAAAAACTAAACTGAACTCAACTCAATTCAGCTGAAAGAGGAGACGTGAGCAACACGAGTCGAGCCCGGGGCGTATGAGCAATGTGAAAATTGGATTTGCCCACTGGGGGAAAAATCGCAACGCTTTCAGTTTCACAAACAAAAAACAACCAAAAAGGCGCACACATACACAATAACACGAACAACAACAACAACAAGTATTGTGTCATATACCTTTTTGGCGCAACCAAAAGAACCACATTTGATTTATATATATAGATGAAAAATCTGGTCTTTGTTTTCTCTGTCAGTTGTTTTGACTTTTGGTTTTTATTAGCAGTAGTTTACGTGTTAAGCATATGAATTTTATATAGCATATTTATTAGTTATTGTTTTGTGGCTTTTAAAAAATAGCATCACCATCAACAAAAGCAGAGCAAATTGCAAAGGACAAAGGAAGGAAAAAATGAACACAAAAGTAATCAATGTAGAGGAAAAAGAAAAGTTAAAGATGTAGGTAAAATTAGGTAAAACAATTTAAAGGGCTTATAATGAAACCCTGCAAATAGGTATATTATGTAGGTATCGTTTTTAATTATTTCTACTTCCATTTTCATTTGCTAATCAAACTCAAATTGATATTGACCAGTTGTTTGGCTTTAATGAAATGACCGTGGATGTTGTTTATGGGCAAACTACGCACAGTTACAATTACAAATTGTAAATCAATCAACGAACGGACAGTTTGGCCCCCATCAGTTAGCACCACGGCAAAAGGCGTCTCATTTTGCATGCATGAATTGATGGCGTGCTCCGTGCAGGACGACAACTGGACATGACAACAGTAAATACATGGCGTCCCACGGTTCACAGCAGTTTGTGTATTTTATTTAAGTCGACTGAAAAGTCTACACTCAGCGCAAAACTTGATGATAAAGTTAAATATGTCTGCGATAGAGTTTATACCAGCTTGTTCTTTCATTTTAAAATACGTTTCGTTCGTATTTTGTATTTAATATTCTTTCCAACGTATAATATATGTATATAAATTATTTATTTCGTTGGCCTAGTTTCTTATATCAAGTATTTCGGGATTCTGTTTATTTATCCTTGACAGTTGACATTTGCAAACGAAGAGTTGAAAAGGCGAAACGTTTGAAACCAATTGAAAGCATAAAAAAGCATTTTAACTGTTTAGACCTGGTCAAGAGCATGCCAAAGGTAACCACCATAGCAGCACAATATACACACTCACATACCCCTACACACAACATATATATATATAAACACACATTTAATGTTGACAGTGGAATTTTCAAGGCACAGGACACAATAGAGAGAACACAAAATGCCTGCGAGCCATGAAATTGATTTGGTCAACAATGCGACAGGATCATGTGAAAAAGCTCGCATGTGTGTTTGAAACTGGCTGCGTGTGTAAGTGTGTGTCGCATTGTGTGGGTACGTGCATAAGTGCGAATAAATTGGCAACTGGGCGAAGCTGCAAAAATTTGTGCAATGTCAAAGCAGAAAACAATGCAAATAGCACACGAGACGAGCCGAGGTGCGAGAAAATTGCATAACGAGTTCAGTGAGTCAACTGACACGCCCCGCGCTCGCCCCTCTTACCACCCCCATCACCGCTCCGCGGGAATCGCTGCTCAGGTGTGCCACAAACATGTGGCCACAGCATCCTTTTAGTGTCTGAATGGGTGTTTGTGTGTTTGCTATGCATGTGGCAACCACCCAACGCTGGGCACATTAATATTTATTAGCCCAGATTTTTTATCAAATGACCAAAGCAGTTTAATGGGTTAATGTCAAAAGTTCAAGCATTGATTGGCGACGAAATACGCTGCAAATTAAAGCAGCAGTTTAATGATTTTTTGACATCTAAATGTTAGTAGATATTAACATTTACTTAAGTTAATTTAAAAAGCTAAACCTTTATATAAGCTAGACGACTTGCTCACAGTCAAATAACAGCTAGGGTTTCTACACATTTTATGCACGAGTATGAAAAGCAGAAGAATTTAATTAAATTGTAATTTTCAGAAAGTTTTTACTGCTCCTTCAGTCGCCTGGCCCAACTTGGCATATGCCAAAAGGCTGCTATTTGTTTAACCTAATTGACCAGGCTGTTGAGGCGGCTGGTGTTGGTAACAGACCGTGCCCAGTAGCCATATTAGCCAAATTATCTGTGAAACATGGCAAAGTTTTTGACTTTGACCAAAAGGAAACCAAAGCGTCGAGCAACTTAAATCTGACTAACGTCTGCGTCAGAATGTTGAGCTTTTTAATTTCACATGCCAGGCACACGGTGTTATCTAGGGGCAGCAGCTACTCAAGTAGTCAGAGCACTCAAACACTTACACACAAGTACACACACACACACACCCTTGTGTGCCTCACGTTGTGCAAATTAAAACAATGAAAATTTAATGAGCCAAGTTTTCTGCCACCCAAAGGACTGTGTTTAATCCTTGGTTAAAGCCTGGGCACATAAAGTCATTTCAATTGGCGACAACTTTGAGCCAAATGCTCTGGACAAGGTTTAGTTTCAGCACCAGACAAAATCCTTAGCTTAACATCTGAGTAGATTTGCTTGGCATCTTCGTTTGAAAAGTTAAAGAGATATAATTGGAATTTTCTTATGTTTTAGATTTTCTTTATGTTTAGAAACTTAATTTAAATAAAATTTGTTATTAGATTTGGTTGGCATCTTCGTTTGAAAAGTTAAAGAGATGTAATTGGAATCTATTTTATGTTTAAGATTTTCTTTAGGTTTAGAAACTTAATTTAAATAAAATTTGTAATTAGATGCCCAAGAATTAATATCCTTATATAAGTTTGCGGTTTTATTACAATATTCTTGCCAAGTATAAGTAAAAATAAGTAGAATATGTTCCAAGAAGTTAATTTTTATATTAATCACAGTTTAATAAAACACTTTTCCCTATTCCATTCTTATTCCACAATTTGTCTGCCATTGTCTTTCAATAAATTTCCTTAAGAATCCGCTGAGAGTCATTTTATTTATCTGCTGCGAATAATGACCGACAGTAACTAACCTGAAGGAATCATTGCACAAAATCGAATTACATACAGAGCTATCAAGCGAGTGCTTGTATCGCACATGACCTTTTCACTCCTCAACTCAGGCTCAATCACAATCTCGATCTCAACCAGCAGGCATTGTGGCCTCATTTGAACGCACTTTTGTGCTGGGCCATTCAGCCAAGTGCCGCCGTAGGCGGCTATCAACAATTTTGCTAGACAATTTGGCAGCAGCAACAGAGACAATAAAAATATAATTGCCACACTCAAAGCAGAAGCAACACCCGAAAGGAAAAATGCCAATAAAAATATCCCATCAAGCAGAATGGGATGAAACTCGAATAGTTGTAGAACATACAAAGATATCGTGGAATATATATTTATATATATATTTATAAATATATTTTATATAAAAATATATAAGATAAAGCTTGATGGAGTATGAGGTTCCCAAAAATAAAATTTATGAGTTTCGGTCAGGCCGAGCGCTCCTTTAACATTGTCCTCTGATCGAAAAAAGCCGAAAACGTTTCAGCTTAACGTCGAGTACTTTTCTGTTGTCATAACTTACGAAATTTATTGATTTTCGTGTGTTTGTTTTGGCCGGGCCATAGACGGATTATACGAACAGGTTCTGCTCTGTGTTTTGTTGCCTTTAACATGTATCGCGCAATATAAAAAATTACATTTTTTCTCCTTTTATATGGCGATGGAAATTAATGGCCCGGGCTAACTCCCATGTTGCTCTTTTTACGCTGAACGCTATGAACCATGACATGGACATGGAGTAGGCGGTAAAAGTGTACACAAAAAAAAAAGTAAACCATATGAAAATTCAATTTGCGATTCAAGGAATGCAGGAATTAAATTAAAATCAAAATAAAGCTGCCTGCGCAAAAAAACGACACATTAAATTGAATAAATTGCAATCTAATTGAAAACAATAAAATAAATAGCACAAGCACCAAAAGCACTTCTCGACAGGTCAGTCGCGAGTTTTAAAACAATAATTTAAATAACTTTTTGTGTGTTCATAATTATTTATATTTTGGGACGTGTGACTAACCGTCTAGTGGACACTGAGCTAAGCTGCTGCTGCTTCTTCGACGGACGCCGGGCGGCCACAACAATGCGTTGACACAGCGCAAGGATAACTGAACACTGAGCACTGAGAACCTAACACCGAGCACCGAGCACCGAGCACTGAGCACTGAGCACTCCCAGCACACAGGGCGTATGAGCAACGCGACCAAAGACACGCTGACTGACTGAGTCACCTACTGACTGACTCACTAACAGACCGACAGACCCACTCAGTGAATGAATGAATGAATGAATGAATGAAATGACGAAAATAACAACAAAAGTATGCTAGTCAAGGATGCCCGACTAGTAAATACCCTGAACAAAGCTATGTCCTGCTTTAAAATTGTAAGAGCTTAAAATGACATTTAATTGTGTGTATATCCCAAAATAACAGACTTTTATTAAAACTTCTTCAATTTTGAAGGAAGTGAGGGAAGATATAAATTAAAATAAACAAAAATTAATATGGTATTAAAAAGAACTTACGAAATCAAATAAAGGATTTAGCTTCCATGTGAGACATGCCCAAAAGACCAATCTGGATATCGAAATCGATTTCCAATATTTTCGAGTTGACAATTATTTAAAGAAAACTTCATCTGCACTGTACACGTGAACTTATGGTATTTCAATTTTACTGTAACTTTAGATCATATCAATAATGTCTATACTTTATGGCACAGAAAAAAGCTTCCTTCTCCCTGTGACACTTAACTGCAATATACCCTGTTTAATGGTAACAGGGTATCAATATAAACAGCGTAGAAGGCAAGCGCACAGTAGAGAATATGTGTGTGCGTGGAAATAACATTTAGTTTACACTGCATTCAATGGGTGTGGATGTTGTGTGTGCGTGTATGTGTGTGTGTGTGTGTATTTGTTGTGGGTTTCTGGGTTGTCTTTGAGCTGTTCTGTGTATGTGCTTAAGTGCGTTTGCCATAAAGTTACTGTTGTATGCGTAATACAGGACACACACACACACAAATACAAATTCAAATACAAATACACATGCAGATAACCCAAAAGCATGCAGCCAGTCCAGCTATTTAAATGCCCTATGTCTAGGGAGCGGTCAAGGTTAGACTCTGATGCAATAAATATTTTGGTGTTTTGTAACACATTGAATATAAAGCTCTTTAAAGAAAGCTCATGAGCTCGTTGCCAGTTATCGATGTTAAAAACTGATCGGTAATCGATTCACAATCAAATTAATTTAAAAAATTCGAAATGATAAAAAAAAATTGGTTTATTATTGCTTTTTAAATAAGATATCAACAAATTATCGATAACTATCGGTGTATATCTCAGTCGTCTGGCCATCATATACAGGTAAACTTGTATACACACACACACACACACACATGTACACTCGCACACCTATTCCTTGAGCGCATAAATCATGCTGAGCATATCATCATCATAATTTGACGCTTTATCAAACAACAATCGATATACCCAGCCCAGAAACACGTAGAAAAACAAAACGAATCCAGCAACAATAGAGATGTCTGTGTTTGTGAGTTACTATACGGACACACACACACACACACACACATTTTTATCTTTGCAGTGTGAGTGTGTGCGCATAAAAACTTGAGATATGTATACTTGAAGCTACTTTTCGGCTAACGAGCATCGCTCAGTTAACGTCTTTATTGTTGGCCAACTTGCACTTGAGTCGGATGGTTTGTTTGCGGGTGTTTGGAATTGGATTTTGGGTATGAGTTCGCATGGATATTAAAAATGTGCAATAAACTCGCTGCGCCATAAACCTTAAGGTCTTAAAATTTAATGGCGGTGTCAAACGGAAAGCGCAACTCTTAAAAATATTTGTTTGAAATGCATTATATAGACGACCCCCTATAAAGTAAGGGAGTCTATTTCCAAAAATTCCGAACACTAATCGCAAGATCGGCGAACGGGGGTTAATGTTATATCATTGGTGTCAGCAGCAATGTCCTCACTAGACGTTCATTGAACATTTCTGCTCCCCAAGACAAGGAAGGCCGATTGCTGGCAATTCGCGCCACCTCATGCGGCCAATGTCAGAACCTTTTGGGAATTGCAAGCGCAAAAAGCACGCAAATTTGTGCGCAAAATATAGCCTACCTTTTAGGACTAGCTGTGATCGGTGCTATGATCAGGGAATTGCATTTCTAAGGATCTCGATTAACCAGTTTCTTTTGCACAGCTTTGGGTGCAGAAAAAAAAGCTTGTTTTGTGCAACGTGCCGGGTGCATGATGGAGGGTGGAGGGTGGTTTTTAGTCTACCCGCCCAAACTACCCCTAGAAATAAGGATATCAGTTACTGCTAAGATTGATATCAAAACAGATATAATGTGCCTCTTCCCACAAAACTGGCAACACATTAAATTAATAGTCATAATTTTCGCGTGAGCCACGCACAATACCTTAGTAAATAGCCAATTTCCGAGCACCCCAGAAAATCACAAAACTACGGACAATTAATTCAATTTAAGCAACAGAAAATATACGGGTATATTTATCAAATGCTTCACTCGAAATCTCAGGGCCACTGTCAGTCTCTGTCTCCTAGGCTGATACGGCCATTGGCAAACGGCCAAAAGTTAAATTTACATGTTTTATTGGCCAAGAGTATGTATGTAAGTGTGCGACTCGACAGCCTCCTGTTTCCGACTATCTTACAGTTTTGTTGAGTCCCCGACTACTCTCTCCAATCAAATTTAGGTGACAAGTGATACACAACAGAAATTTGAGTAGCAATTGAGCAGCATCATGACAATTCTGACGAGGACTGTTGACAATGTGCCTCTGTTGGCAATAGATAGCTATATAAATAAATGTAAAACGAGAAAGAGCAGCTGCGGGGAGCCGAGGTTAAAATACCACTGTAGACATATGGAAGATGTGCACGACATATCTATAGTTAACTGTTTGTCAATTTGTCAATTTTTAATCCATTGTTCCTAAAGAAGGCTACAGTAGTTCGATGTTGATGATATCTTGCTCAAATATTAAAAATAAAACTAAGTTAATAAGAATTTCATATAAAAGTAATTCACAAGTATTTAGAATTGGTTAATGACAGTTAAATATTAATGCAAATTAACTTAAATGATATTTAAAAGTCTTTGTACAGTAAATTTAGTATCAACAAAATGTTTGAAGCCTAAAATGCTGCCCTTTTCGTCCAATCCAATTAATATTAAAAGCCGAGTGCTTTCTGTAATTTTCTAATGGCATTTATGCCGCCTTTTTAAAGCTTAAAAAACCTCCGGTGACAACAACGCCAAGAATATAAAAAAGAAGACAGGGAGAAAGAATGAACAAGTTGTTAACCCAATTTGCTGTCTTATAGCTCCGCATCGCTATCAAATTCCTAAGCGCAATGCAGACAGGCAGCGGGGGAGCGAAAGCCGAACCAACAGCAGGAGCTCAAGCTGAATAAGAAGAAGAACGACCTTCACAATGAACTGCACTACATGAGTTTCCTGGGCAGACAGTTCGGAGAAAGTGAGGGGGAAATGAGTTGGGGACACCAGCAAAGATGTCGCGTTGTTCACCAGAGGCGGAGATATCAAAATTATGCGCGTGCATTTTGCAAGCCTTACGGGCAAAGCGAAGAGGTCAAATGTTGGGGGCGTGGCAGCATATTTATGAGCGGCCACGTTTATGAGCAAGCTGTAGCGAAGCCGTCAGAGCTTCATTATACCGTTTCCAAACACACAGATTTCCATATGCTCATACTGCTCTTTAATATCTGATTTCTATTATTTGTAGCGATTTGTTTTTTTTCTTTTTTCTTTTTTGCTTTACAATAAACGAAATGTCAGCAGGGCATTTACTGGTATTTTGTGGTCAGGTGGCGTAAATAATATATGAATGTGTCCTCGTAAGCAAACACGTCATTTGCCCATAATCGAAGAATAGAGTATAGCTTATCTGTAATTCAAACTGATATGTATATACGGTCATTAGGTTAACTTTTGTTTGTAATTACAAATTGGATCAAGATGATGACTTAAATTTCTTTTTAATCGAAGTTAATTATACCCAGAATAACATTTATTAAAAAGTGTAGCGGTAATTGAGGATAAGCCATATAATCATTACCAGTAAATATAATACATATTCCGTTAAATAAGTTATATGTATAAATACATATAAAGAAGGATATATATATATATATATATCCAGCCAATCAATTTAAATAAAAGTTACTTCATTAAATTAAAAACCCTTGAAACCCTTTTACCAAATTTCAACTTTGTTGACCAAGCACTTAATTATGCAGCGGGGCCTTTGCAAGAGAGAAACTAAATTTTTTTGCTGTCAAAGACAGAAATTGCAAAAATGCAACGAAGTTCAAGTTTACACAAACTTTTACAGGCAAACAATTTGCTAGCATACTTTTTAGTGCTCAACGCTTCATTACGAGAACATCAAGTGAAAGCCAAGTAAACGGCTGACAGCTAAACAAATATCTAGGCAAATAGTCAAAATTGGCGCCCGTGCGATACGCGTATTACTTACGTCTTATGCCCCAATCCATCATTTTGTTGCCTTTGTTGTTGCTGCCGCAGGAAATGTAACGTCAGGCGCTGTTGTTGCTGTTGGTGTTGTTCGGTTGCAACTAGACGCCAAGTGGGCAACATTAGCGTTGGGACAAGTGTCGAAATGCCGGACAGGAACCGGCTGCGACTAAGCAGCAGTTACAACAGTTTCCTACATAGCTACCAAAAACGAAAAAAATTCACTTTACGACAACGGCAGCGGCTGCGGCAACAGAAAACACGCACAAATTGAATTGAACTGTTTCTAATTTTGACAATTTTATGTATGCCTCAAGGAGACGCTAGGACACGTAAAGGAAACACGGCACAACACAGCAGCAGCAACAACAACAACAACAACTCAGAAACTGTTGCCGCCGCTTGGGCGCTGCTCGCGTTCACCGCTCGCTTTTTAGCCACTGCCAATTGCGATGCCGAATACGAATCCGATTTCAAATTCTAATTCCGATTCCGGCAGTCGATTTCCCGGGCCTAGCCGTGCTGTGCTGCTGGCCCGAGCAGCATTTATTTCAAGACTGAAACCGAAATCCAAAACGAAAACTGAACCCAAAGCGCACAGACACAATACGCTGCTGACGCCGACGCCGATGCCGATGCCGATGCCAACGCTCACGCTGGCAGCGACGACGCTTCGACAGCGAAGTGTGACTGTGACGGTGCCGAATGTGCATGGTGCAGATAACAGTGGAAATGGCGAGCGGGGGCGACAGAATGAGAGAGAGAGAGATGGCTACGACATCGCAGGCATCGATGCTTCGGCACTCGAGTCGGCTCCCTCGACATTGACGAGGACGTTGACAACGACAACACCAACAACAAGTGGAGCGTCGTGTTCGAAAAAGTTCAAGTGACCACAGTGCGATGGTTGCTGTTGCTGTTGTTGTTGTTGTCGCACAGGTGGCAGCGTTCGCAATCGAAAATGTAGACATAAAAATACCATTATCCTTAAAGGCACTTGCCAAAGATAACAGAGCCACAAGGAGAGAGAGAGAGAGAGAGAGGGTGAACTCAATGGATAGAGCAGGAGAGCCCAACAAAGAATTTGCACAGTGGTTGAGCTCGAAAGCGGCGCAGCCTAAAAGCACGCAAAACAAAATGAAACACATGCACATTTTAATAAACTTAAAATTATTAAAATTATTCAGAAGACCAAGCTAAGCTTAGTCTTAAGCCGCTTATAAGGAACAGTTCAACAATTTCCTAACTAATACCACTGTACACGCAACCAAAAAAATAAACAAGTGAAATGAAAGTTTGATAAAGAGAGCAAAGAGCATAGGTGCTGCTACGGCGTGCATTTGCCGCGTTCTCTCCCGCGCTTACTCGTTTAACATAAAATATTGAAAGCACATTAAGAGAGATGGCAATAGATGTTAGCAAGAGAGCTTAGAACTAAGAGAGTACATTAAAAAAACAACAATAACGCAAAAGCAACGACATCGAAATACTATTAAAATGCCAGAACCACAGCTTAAGTAAACAGACAGATAACATGAAATAGACGAACGCGCGGGCAGAGTGAGAGAGGCGGAATATGCACTTGCAATCAGTTGCAGGTATTGTGGTTCGTAGAATTTATCTAACTTACAGATAACAATAATAAAAGTTCTTTTGGGCAATTGACCCAAATTGCGAGCAACGTTTAAGTGAAATTTATTAGTGCGCGCCCTAAAATGGCAATCCCAAATGGGCCACGCAATTAAGAAAAGGCTGTCAGAGACACCGACTAAGAGGGAGTCAGAATTAGAGGCGGTAGCTCATGAAATATTTGCACAAATGCGGTCGCATTTACATTTTACACCTTTTAAATTGTACACGCAGCCCAAGACACCGAAAGGCAGAGAGCGTGTGTGCGTGTGTATGAGTGAAGATGTGTGAGAGCGGCAGTTGAGGCGGCAACATGTGGCTGCCAAGTGGCTGCGCTGCCAGCCTCAAAACTTTGCTCCTCATTTGCTGCTGCTCGGGAATGTGTGGATGGGGCCAACATTTCCGGCCACCATTTTGCTTTCATTTTTTTGTTGCCCTTATTTAAATGTCATTTATGTTTGTCGTTTTACTTTACTGTTGTTATGTGCGGCGTTGGCCGACATTGAATTCCCAGCGGGCTTATTGTGTAGAAAGTTTGTCATTTACGCAAATGTATGTGCATGTGCAAGTGTCCATGTTTGTGTGTGTGTGTGCGTTTCCTTCGCTTTGTCTGATGTCCCCCCAATGTGTATGTGAGCCCTGAGCATTTGTTCTTGTTGGGCCCACAAGTTTTGTTCCATTTTGTTGCCTACTTTTGGGCTGTCAGCGTTGTTAAACATGTCCTTGCTCGTATAATCAGCCGATTAATATAAGCAAATGTGCTTTATAGACTTAAACAGAAACAAAGCTACGCTATTGTATGTAACAGTAAATATACAACTTCTAATTAAATTTCAAAAAATAATCTAATTTGTTCTTAATTATTAATTTCCTCAAGTTTTTCTAGCATTATTTAACATTTCATCATGTTGCTGAGAAATTCAAATTGGGCTGGCAGCACTCAGCTACTTAAAAAAAGCTTGTACCATTGAGCTTTTTTCCAGCTTGCATCATTATTCTTACCCCTGTGGGTTCGTGTACTGGCTAAGTCCCTTTTTATAGCAACTACGCAATGTTGTAGTTTATTAAAAGAAACATTTATAGTTGATTTATTTTATGTTTGTTTTCCAGGTTCGTTTTTTATCCATTTACAGCCTGAACGTTTACTTTTAAAATATATGCAAGTATTTTTCATAAAAACGGAAATCTGCCTTCATTTCATTTAAACCGAGTTCTATTTAAATTATAACAGTTTTGGACACTCACGTAGCCTTTTACACAGATCCTTCTTCATTTTTGCACCGTAATCTTTAGATACTGTAGTAAAAGTTGTACAACAAATTCACAATCTATTATCTAAACATATTCTTTCAGCGTCACAACACTTTGAAATGCCAGCAAAGAACTGAAACAATTTCGAAAGTTCCATAAAATATTTCCACTCAAAATATGAAAATAACAACAGTAAGAAGTTGAATTTTCTTCGTTTCGCTGTTGTTGTTGTCAGTGAGCATAATTATTGATAAAACAAATTGAATCGCATGCCAAGGGCCGGCAATATTTATGAATGAGCTGCGTTGCACCCCTCGGCCACGCCCACCACCCTTGAGGGAGCTGACACACTAAGTGATTTCAAATGGCCCACAAACAGGCAAAGAAAAACAAAAAGGATTGCGGGCTGCGCTTACCGCGTGACGTTGGATGATTCATGAGTATTGATAAGGGGCACTCGTCGTCGTCAAGTATGTACTCGGTTCCATCGCTGTTCACCTGAGGAATAGAGATCAAAGATTGAGTACAAACAGTATGCAAGTCAATTCAAAGCTGTTCAAACCTGCACGAGGCAATAGTGGAGCGGATCCGCCTTCTCCAGGCCGTATTTGCTGAGCATTTCCCTGACGACGGCCTGGGCGCAGTCGCGTATGGATAACAGTAGCGTTTTGTACGGCACATCCTGGCACAGGCTCTCGCCGTAGATTTTGAGTGTGCCGCCCGTGTCGGGTCCGCCGTCGCGTGACCGGAACTGCTGTAGCTTCTTTTCCAGCTTTTGCTGTCGGCGTCGTCGCATCACGGCCTCCGGATTTGAGATCGAGCGCGTGAACGACGTTTCCGGCAGCTCTGTGTACAATTTGCCGGCCACCGCGTCGCCAGCATCGCCGCTGCCACCGCCACCGCCCGCGCTGCCGTTCATGTAAGCCGCGGCAGCGGCGTGGCTGCCAACGCCATTGGCTACGCCCAGCTGGCTGCCATTGGAGAGCGGCACATCGGAGCTGAGCTTGGCCATCTTCTCCTTCTTTTTCTGCTCCTTCTTCTCACGCTTTGACAGCTTGCGTTTAAAGTTCAAATCCGATTGCTCAATGGGCTGAAAAAACCAAAAGAAAATCAAATTAATATCTGTAAGATAAAAATCGATCCAATAATCTCTGAAAGTGCGTCTCACCGTCGTCTTCTGGTCGATATTCTTGAGCAGGAATCGACCCTCGCGATCGTCAATGTGCCAATTGAGCTGCACCAACAGCGGCTTCTCGTCCGCATTGAGACGACGTTCCTCGCCATTCGCATGCACCTCGTAGAGGGCGTAGTTGGGCACCGACAGCATGCGCATATCGGGCCGAAACTTCTCAATTAACGTGTCTGTAAATGGAAGGCGTAAGTGAGATACCCTGCACATATTCGTAGTTCATTCAGACTGACCTATGACATCTGTGACTGTCGCATCGCTGGCAACGCGAATGCATTTGGTGGCCACCTTCTGGCCGGCATCTTGAAAGTAGAAGCGCATCACGCCATGGAAGAGCAGGTTCTGCAACAGGGAATGCATCAAGATAAATTCGGCATTTAGATAAATCTTTATTCGGGTACTCACCTCGTCTGGTTCGGAGAGAGCGAAGAGATCCAATCGATTGGCATTCCATTGCTGTATAACTGAACGAACTGCCTCGCGATCCAACATTTTCTTATCATGTGACATGCTGTCAAACCGAACCGAGAAGTGGGTTGGATTGGAGGGGTGGTTGGGGTGGGAGAGGTATTGGAATTATGTTTTTGGTTTTTGGAATGTTTATCGTATTTGTGACTCCAGTGTGACGTCGTTTATCTTCAGCTGTTTGTGGGCTGTGTTCCTCTGGCCGCGCCCGCGGGGCTAACTGTAAACAAACGAGCAAAAATATGGCTTTTAATTAGATTTTAGGTTTACAACCTCCACGAGACATCGTTAAAATAAAGTTGCCCTCTCGCAGATGCGTTGCACAACAAATGTTGCATTTGCGCTGCAGCGGCCATCGAAAGGGGCAACAAATCGAAATATCGAAAGACTTTCAAGAGATATAGTATACGTAAGAAGTAAGATGATCTAATAACGGTTAGCTAACTCAGATAACAATTAGTTACAATTACCGAGAACAAACAATAATATCTTCGGAATGCCGAGAATTAATTACTGTCTACACAAGAACTGATTATTTGTATATGTTTGCTCAAGAGATTTCACTGTGCCAACACCACGCATATGATTGAGTTACATTGAAGATAATATATATCATGATATCATGGCATCAATTGCACCCTTTAAATGTCTATCACATGGCGCATGCCGTTTTACATTGCGTTGCCAATTAAGTGTTCCCCTCCTGACCGGTGACCCCAGACGTTAAAACAACTTCATCGAGGCAGAAAATGTTGACTATTAAAAAAAATACGAATATAAACAAAGTACAAATAACCTCAAGTTGTTTTTAGGGCGTGTCTGTGTGGCAGATACGTTCAAAGTTCATCAAGTTCTTTGCGGCGATGTCAAAAAAGCGGAACTATGCCTGAAATGATACTACGCCCCCGCCCCCTGCTCCCTCTAACAGCTTTACCAAGTGCCTGTTATGTCTTGATATCTGCTGATGTTGCTGTTTCTTCGTTCTACTTCTTCTTCTGCTTCTTATATCGCTTCTTCTTCTATATAGTTTAATAACCGTCAGCGGTTACGCCTCGCAGAATTCGTCGTTGGCTGCGCACAAAGGGAGAGAGCGAAGGGGGCAACAAAAATGTAACCACATAGAACTATATACCCTTTGAGGAAAATTTGTAAAACAATTTTTGTGCTAGACGAGGGCGAGGGCCCGCCCAGGCGAGAGAGGGCGTGTTGTCTGTTGCAATTGCACAGAAATTTTGGTGTTGCCCAGCAACTGACTTGCGGGAACCTTTCCCTGCAAGCCCCTGCACCTGCCCCTGCCCCTGCAGCTCTCCCTACAGGACGAAGAAACTTCATCCGTGCGTAACCAACAATGGTTTTTTATACCCTTTACTCATAATGTTTAAAGAATTATGGGTATATTGTAGTTGTGCGAAAGCTTGGAGCAAGCAGAAGCAAACATCTTCGAGTCCACAAAAAAAATACAGTCTCGTTTATTATAACAGAATTACTGATCAAGTTGACATCAAACTATCTTGGCACTCGCAGGTAATGCCGGAATAAACAAATGTAATGGCTGTTCGGAGCAGGGGACAGGGTATTTTTCAGTCGAGCATTGTCGACTAGTTGTACTCTATATATTTCAGTGCTTTGGTATTTTACATGGCATGGTTTCAGGTTGCATTTGAATGCCTTTGTTTGCCTAGTCGCATAGTCGGTTGCCGGGCAGCTTTTAGGGGTTGCTAAGGGGTTGTACTCGAGAGCTAAACACCTTAATGGAATGTGTAAACAAAATGAAGATGGTATTTTTGTTATTTCATTTAAAATTGTTTTGTGATTTTTCAAGTTATGCAAAGGCAAATTGCCATTCCATTTAATGGTTTGAAATAGTTTTCTTTTGAATTGTAGTTAAATGTATAATAATGATAAGGCTTCGCTTGACAAGGCAGGGTTCGGGCCCGAGTCTGAGACATGCTTTGTAATTATTTAGACAATTTTACAACATTATTAAAAAGACATAAAAGTGACATTAACACCGCCGACGCAACGAGCAGAGTCAACAAGCAACTTGTTGTCGTTGTTATTGTTGTTGTTGTTGTTGTTTGTGCACTGAGCCCAAAGATTGCGCATATTGATAATAAACTGTAAGCCGGAAAACCGCAAAGGCAACAACAGCAAAGAGCGAAAAGAAAAACAACAGCAAAACTGTCGCTTGATAAATAAACAGTCAGAGAGACAAAGAGACAGATAAATGTATATATAAATAAAAGTACCGCAAGACAAAGCCAAGACTAGAGACAAAGGCCTCGGTGGCAGAGGTGAATGCACCGAGCAACTCTTTCAATTGGGCGCGCCAAAAGCCTCTCCCGAGCAACTGGGTCTGGGACATGGCAAAATGTTGTTTGGCCTAGTCGAAGCAGCTCTTCAGGAGCAATTGGAGTTGTTGCACCTGTGCATAGCCAGTCACGACATCTGCCTGAAGCTCCCGGTGTTTTGATACCCTGAACCCATTGAAAATGGGTAAATCAGGGTATAATGGTTTTGTGCAAATGTATGTAACAGGCAGAAGGAAGCATCTCCGACCCCATAAAGTATATATATATTCATGATCAGGACGATGAGCCGAGTCGATTTAGCCGAGTCCGTCTGTATGATCGCAGCAACCTCGGAAACTACAAAAGTTAGGACTTAAACTAATACCATGCGCAGTACGAGTTTATCATTTTTTGCCGATATTACAAACCATTTCATTAATATCTATGAAAATCGATTTCAAATATCAAAAAAAAAACGCAATTCAAATACTACAGACTTGCGGTTTGGTTTGTACATATATTTGGTTAAAGGTCATGCTCTTAGTTTAAAAGTTATTCACTAATTTAGTTTCCACAGGGAGCCTGAAAAAAGCGCACAACTTGCGGCGTGAATTTGTGTGTGTGTGTAATGTTGTGTATGTGTGTTAAAATGTAGGTGAAGACAGGATTCAGGGTATCCCCTAGTCTGGCGCTCCCGTCTAGAGCCCCTTACTTGGTTTGTTATCCAATTTTCGTTTGCACTCAGTGCAAGCGAAAAACACACTTAATTGAGTTAGTTGCCATTGAGTGGCGCCTAATTAAAAACCAATAAAAAAAGACAGTAAGTCAAGTACAACAAGAACAACAACAACAACAACGACAAAGTTAGCAGAAAAGCCCATCTGCTATCGCTCAATGACAAAGCGTAAATTTGCTTCAGTCAGCAGAACTAAAGCTGGGCCAAGCAATGAATGGGCGGCAGCAATAATTTTTAGCCATGACACAAACCTTTGCGCCGTTCAGCACTCGTTTGCACTTATCGTTCGCTTCTCCCCCTTTCTCTGCTGTATAATTGTCGCTTTTGGCTCTGCTCTGCTTCGCTTTGATGTGCGGCTTTCTGTGGCTTCTTCTTTGCCGGGGCTTAAAAACCAGGCTGTAACACTTTTGTTTTGTTGCTCGACCAACACAGCCGGCGGAAGAAAACAAGCTTGTTTGCTTGACGAAGAGATACTCTGCGTTTAGGTTTGCACTGATCACCTTATATAGATATTTATGTACATCTAATGGTGTTCGTGGAATATATAACAAGTCAGTTCAGTTTTCGAAACTCACCGTTTTGAGACTGAAACTTTTGATAATCGCACAGAAAGGAACTATTTAAATAAACGTGTGGAACTAATATCATGCTTGTCTTTTTATTAAAGCAAATATGTGATTTCATAATAGACTTTAATATGTAAGTATTGCCATAACGAGTTGTAGTCAATTTACTGCAAATACGCTCACTTTGGCAGAGGTTTCTTAAATAGGGAATTCTTTGTTCTCTAATCCAATTTAACAGGCGACATTTACCGGTCTACGTTTGTTAATATTGCAGGCATTTTTTTACGTAAAGTGCTTTTAACATATTGATATATACATATATATGTATGTATATGTATGTATATCTACATACATATATATATATATATATATATATATATATATATATATATATATATATATATATATATATATATATATATATATATATATATATATATATATATATATATATATATATATATATATATATATATATATATATATATATATATATATATAGTAGATATCTTAGAAAATTATCTTATTTTCTTGTTATTTGCTTTTATGTCGTGTCTAACTGTTGTTGGCGCTTTATTGTTGGTTTAGCGCTGCTTTTGTTGTTTCTCTGGCCAAAATAAATATAAACACTACTTTTTTCTTTTTGATCGTATGTGAAAACAGAAAACTGAAAAAATAACCGGCGAATGCGAACCGGCGTCAAATGGCATACCAAAGTGGTTGTTGACTCTTTTTTTCTCTTTTTGGTTTTTGTTTTTGTTTTTGTTACATGCCCAACACTTTTAGCCACATTGCCTTTATAGCCCAGGCACCAAACACAGGTGAGTATCCACAATAAAAATATGAGTCAAGTCTTGTTACCTTTTGCTGTGTCTGTTGCTGGGCATGCTTAATTGGTTACTGGAATTGGGTTGAGAGCAAAATTATAATGAGTCCCAATGTACACGAGCGAAAAGGGAGGGAGGGAGGGCAAACAAAAAATCATGAATCAACGGGGCAAATGAAATGCGGCGTAGTTACTTTAGATTTGAATTTAAATAGAGGATGCCCAACAGGAAGGGACAGGCACAGTAATGATCGTGACTAATTCATGGAGATCAGTTCGTTCTGTTTGGGTCATTGTCAAATTCAATGTAATACGAAAATAACAAGAGTAATGCTCAGAGCAAATGTTTCGGCATACCCTTACGAAAGTTCAATGAATTTGTAATTATCATTTGTCACGTTCTGTCGTGATCACACCTTTAACAACACAAAACAAAATTACAATTCTTGAGGCAATTTTCGTGTAAAGAATTTGGAAAAGTACGTATTTACACCTAAGAAATAAACCGATCTAGATTCATAAAGTATAGATTTCAATTACATTTCGATTCGAATATTTTTAATTTTCAAAATGTATCGTAAAATAAAAAGAAAATATTCGAATTAAGTAAAAAGTTTCTATATAAGAATTTGTATACTTCAAAGCAGTTTAAGTCATCTATTTAGAAATTTTAGTATTAAGAACAAATTTTTAAAATTATAATTTGGGCTTAGATTAAGAAATATTGACAATTCAGACAATGGGTGCACATGGTTTAAGTAGGAAAGTCTTGATTTTTGGCCAATTATTTCATACCCATACAATTCCATTGTATACCCTTTCATTGCATACCCTTCCACTTGCACACTTTTGTAGTACAATATTTTTCACCAGTGTTTACCTTGACATCAAGATCTTCTTAAAAAGTGTTATTTGAATAGTTCTCCAATTACAACAAATTGAACACATTTTGGCCATGCCACAGCCCTGAATCACAACCCAAACCAAACGCAATTATGCATGCCACAGCAACAACAACAACAGCAACATCGACATTTTGTCGTCAGCCTCATCGAGATGGCCGCGCCCCACACACGTTGTTGCTCCCATGCATATTTAATTAGTTAATTTCCCATTTACTCGCCGCTGTGAGAATATGCATAGAAAATGGTAAATATTCATATGCTACATCTATATATACGTATAAACATATATTTATATATGCCTGCCTACGATATGAAAATCAAACAATCAAAAAAAAAAAAGTAATGATTATACGCGCATGCAAAAATGCGCAGCGCGAAGCTAGAGGCTGAGAGAGCGAGTAGGCGAGCGAATGAGATGCCAAATGATTTGCATATTAAGCATGAAACGCATTGCTCATACGCCGCATGGGCTGGTTTTTTATTTCATTTTATTTTGCGTGCAACGAATTCGAATGCCCAATGAAATATAAATAATTATATGGGCAAAAACGAAACATAAATAAAATGAAATCAAACAAAATAGATAGGCAATCCATAAACGGAAACTATTAATCAACTTTCACTTGTTTGTTTTGTAGTTTTATTTTTTTAAAGTAGTCTTGTTTGACCGCGTTTATTAATGAAGGAGCCCATTTTAGCCAAATGTTTGTTTATTTGTTGTCAATTTGTTGCTCAGCAGTTAACAGAATCAACAGGTTATTGACTGATTATGCTAATGACTTTATCTGTATTTCATTATCTTGATTATGTCTTGATTGTCTGATTACAGGTGCCACATGGAAAAAAACAAAACTTGATTTTATCTAATTTTAATTTGTCATTTAAATGCTGTTGTTCTTTTTGTTTTGTTGCTGTCACACGGCACGTTTTTTGCCTGCATAGATATATTTATTTAATAAATGCTAATATCCAATCTTATCTATCATTTGGCATTATGGCATCAAAGTTTTTAGTTTTTTTTGTTGATTTTTTTCAGGCCACTACGCCATAGTATCACAGTTTGGAATTTATTTGGCATTCTTTTTTTTTACTGATAAACGGATTCCTTTGTTGAGGTAGCGCAGCGATTCAACAGGTTTTCGTGTAGCCATAAAATGTTATGGAACATCTTGAAAACGCTTTGCTACGAAAAATACTCGTGAGCTCGTGACGAAATTTAAGTTTCTCATGTTTTAATAGCAATCACTTGCTCAGTTATTGTTGGTTTAGATTGACAAACTTTTCTTCGAGTATTTAAAAATAAAAATTTCAAATTAAGTTTGCAATTTAAATAGTTTTGGACTTTAAAATAATAAAGTGAAAAGTGATTTTTGGGTATCTTGAATGAACTGTAAAGTAAACACAAATCAATGTGGTTCAAAAATTTTTAATTCGAATTTAAATAATCATTTACATTGGTGAGATAAAATTCTGCAAGAGCATTTAGTTTCTGAAATAGCTTAAATTGAACCCCATTTAAGCTAAGATATTTTTCGAAGTGTAGCATTCTTCAACCTAGCAAACGCAAAAATAGCAAGTTTTAGCTGTATTCGACGTTTTTCAATGTTTGCTCTATAAAATTGCACAATTCGCAGAAACGTGATGTCATAACGAAACGCAACTGAATCGAGACAAATGCTCTCTTTCGCGCCTTCTCTCTAACCCTCTCTCTGTTTGGCTTACGCAACACTTAAAGCAACCACAACAATATTCATTCACAGTATTCATAATAATTCAAAGAGATTTTAAACCTGATCGTAAACAAAGAGAAATTTTTTGTTTTTAATTAAAAGTGCGAACATTTTGTTGTTTTAGTTGACATAAAAAAATTACAAACTTGTGATGGTCAAAGTATTCAGCGTAATTACAACAACCAGATAAACAGTTAAAAACTTGGCTCAAGTGATGTCATGTTGTTGTTGCGATTTTAAATTGTCTAGTTGTTGCTGCAGTCTAATTAGGCCAGGAAGCAATTTAACCGGTTAAAAGAGCTGCATGCATTTTGTTCAATGCAACGACACGCCACTTAAAATAATACAGAGGCAGATTTATATATATATATATAGACTGTATAGTAGCTAGTCGAGTGCCCCTACCTATTAAGAGGCAACTTTGGGTGCATATTTAATGTGGGAAAATCATAATGTCTGTTAACCGGAACCCGCTTTGATGTTGATTACCCGCCAGCACCCAGCAGCAGCCAAATGGCCAGGCACTTATAACCTAATGGCAAACTATATCCACAAGATAGTACCAGTATGAAAGTACGATTCGCTCCCACCCAACATCCCCCCCCCCCCACACACACACACCCATACACACAAACACATAACTCGGCGCACTTCTTGGAAATGCGCAACTTTCACTGCGCCAAACAACGCCCATAAAAAGACCCAAAGAGCTAACAGATTCAAGCAAAGCAAGTATCCGATAAAAGAGAGACAAACAGACACACGGGCGGACAGGAAGACAGACAGACAGACAGCGAGACAATGCGACAATTGACAATCGGCAATAAAATTTCAATTAACGTGAAAATGTCAAATGCTTGAGAAAATGCAATAAAAACAAATATACATTAAACATCGAAGGCGCAAGTGAAAACCAGAAAGAACATTTAGCTACGTATTGCCAAAGATCAGATACCCTTGCTGAAATATGGAAGATATGGGAACACTTTTGGCAGATTGTTATGTTAGCTATATGATAAAGTTGTCCGATGTTGAGAATATTGCGCAAATGCGTTCGGAGCATGGAAAAGCTCAAAAGACGCATTCACACAAGCTTTGGTTTAGATATCCTCAAAAACAAAAGTGTGTTTCATTAAAAAACGCACTTTTCTCGACCGATAGTTTCTGTTGAAGGTATATAGTGAGATGATCCCATCTACTTCAAGTTTGATTAAGATTGCTAACTATCTAAACTGCTGATTTTCTTAGAATAGGGTATATTATTTTATGTTGTATGTTAACATATATATTTAAAATACCCTCTGCAAGCATAGAGCATGCACATTAATTAGCCTTATCAAGTTATATTGCCTTCTATCGGTTAATTTGGGTTTTTCATGATTTGAAAATATTGGGGGTAAAAGGCCTTAAAGTAGCCTTAGTTTGAGGCTACCCTCTTGTCTTTGAAGCAATTTGTCGCTTTTTTCATTTGGCAAATCGCAGCCAGAGAGACGCGTGTTTTGTTTGTCAGTCACTCAACTCGATTGGAGTCATAAGGCGGTACGCATACATATACATATATATCATGTATCAACACGTAACCGGTTAAAAGGCCGTATGTATGAGTGTATATGTGTGTTTGGAGCTGTGGAATGTGCAACGCTTCGCTGCCGCATCTGTGAATGCCTCAGATGTGCATGTTTAATTCATATGCGCAACTGCCTCTCATTCATTGCGCAGTCGCAACTGTCAACTGTGCGATGTCTATTTGGCCAGTTGATGTACGCCCCTTTCCCCGCCCCCGCCCCCTCTTCTCAGCCACCCCTTCATCCAACTCACGCCCAGCATTTAAAAGCAAGCAAGATTTTGACGTTTAATCAAGTTTCATAACAATTAACATTTAATTTATTTTTGATGTTGTTGCTTTCTGCCTGACCCAGCTGCAACCTCGGGTCAAGGTTTATTTTCCAGCCGCAGCAATGTTCGATTTGTTTGTAAGCTGCCTACATTCTCCCCTGCTCCCCTTTACTCTCGTTTGATGTTCGAGCGTAGAAACTTTCGCTTTTACGTAATGTGATAGGACAATAAGCCCAGGGCAACTGGTAGAACAAATAATAACAATATATTTATATATATTTTTTAATATATATATACATTTTTTGATAGATATTAATACTATATTAAAATAATATCTATTGCAGATCTTTCAAAGTAAATTTTTAGTTTTTGACCACACTTTCGACTGTTTAAAAGTAGTGATGCGATTTGGGGCAAGTCAAAAAGAAATACATACATTGTTTTGCACTCGCAGCAGCTGTTGCAGCAACGTTGTTGACCCACAAATGCAGAATGGATAAAATCTATGTAATTACGTGTAAAACAGTCTCTGGAGATAAGCGGAAAACATCAGCAAAAGCAGCCAGAGAGATGCCAAGCGTGAAATGTGCAGCTGTTAAAAACGGGATTTAAGGCCAAATAACAACAACAAGAAGATCAACAACTGCGGGTAAGAGGTGCAAACATTTTGTACAAACCAAAAACGCAAATAGCCAAAGGTAATCAGCTTGCTATTTGACTGACAGACAGACAGACGAACAAAATAATTAGTCGAAATGAGGAGCAGGCGGCACTTGAGAAGACAAAAAAAGAATATAATAAAGATACATTAGCTGGCAGACAGACGCACATTAAGTCCACATTATGCATGCATTTGAGTGCTGGGACAAACACTCAGACAGACGAACAAAGAGACAGACGGACAGGCTCTTGTGTGTTTATACAGAATCGCGCACTCAAAAAGGCAGCCCAAGAATTCGACAAAAAATTAAACAAAAGCCGCTGACAGCATAAAAAAAGTATACACATAATTTTGTTAGATATCTAGATAATCAGATAAAGTCTATCTTTAGTTAGAAAAGTAAAATCAGCTCGAATTTCAACTACAATCGTCGCGTACCGTATTTTAGCATTATGGCTCAAGTACTGACTGAAATATGATGAACTTATATGAACGAAATACAGATTTTTATAGTTTTTATAGCATAGTCGTTTTATAATGGAAATGTATAAATAAAATAAAATACGGAGCTATAGCAAATTCATCTTTTTTTTAGTTTGCTTAAACTCTTCTTTTAATATCTTCTTAATTCTCATCAGAAACATAATTTTCAAAGCTCTACCAAAAAAATGTATGAAAATTGAATTCAGGGTTAAAAAATGTAGAGGTGTTTGTCTGATGCTGTTATGCTATGATTACGAACTCAGTTCAATCAAGATGATAAACAGATATTTCGGCTGATACCAAAACTCAACAACAAGTTCTGGACTTTGTATATGGCTCAGTTTTGGAATGTTGGCCTGGAAACTGTCAACTTGCGCTGGCATTTTTCAGTTTCCACCCCTAGGTGGAAACCTAGCGACACGAATGCCCTCCATAACGTCGAAATGAGCGGGGACCAGGTACAAAACAGAACAGAGGAGGGCAGCTAAATCAAGATCATCAACAGGCAGGTAGCTATGCGCAGGCCACAAAAAGGAGCACCAGGGAACGTGCGAGAGAGGGAGGGAAAGAGATAGTGAGAGAGAGAGAGAGAGAGAGAGAGAGAGTGGAATAACCTAAGGTAAGCAGGCACTGGCGCAGAACGTGGTAGTTGAAAAACCGTTTTTTGAGTTTTTATGAATTATTTCCAATTGACAATTTGAGGGCAACATTCGAGCAACAACAAAATTAATTTTAAAAAAGTACAGTCATTTAAGACGCTCAAACAGCGCCCCCTGTTGCGCACTGCAGTTCCTCCTCCTCTTTGGCCAATGTCGCACCTATTGTCACACTTCCAGCCACCAATTCAGCCATCAATCAATCAAGAGCCACTCGAATGCCGAGAGATGAAGATAAAAATGAAAAGTCAGCGAAAATGTTTTCCTCTTGTTTCGATTATGAGTTTTGAGTGCTTGACTCGCCCTAAACTACCTCCCTCCCTGCCTACCAACCCCCCTCTGAATGCCCAATTCGATGTGAGAACCTGGCCAATAGATGCAGCCTATTTTTGTTCGATATTTCCATTATCCGAGCTGTGAGCTGAGGGCTAATGGACTTGGGTGCCAAAGAAGATACAATTATACAAATATATACGAATCTTTTTGATACAGTGGACACACATAAATACCTACTATTATGGTTATTAAATCAGCGAGGAGGTCTGCTCACAATTGCCTAGTTTGCTTAGGGTATTATTGAAAATAACAAATTTTACATACAAAAACTTATTCGTCGTTCGATTTCTAGTTTTAATATTTTTTTTATGTAAGAAGCATATTTTCTTTAATATAAGCGCTTTGTTTTAAAGAATTTACCTCTGAATATATAACTAACAACGCGGAATTAGAACCATTCAGTAAATCCCAGTTATTTCGCCAAAGAATTGTTTTCACAAGTGTAGCTCCTTGATGGAATCCCATGGCAGCTCGGGTGTTCTTCGGTATTTTGTGTGGTGTTTTTTGTAGTTGTTGTCGCTGTTGCTGTTGGTAATGCGAGCCCGTTGTTTTGCTTGTGGAATGTGCGGGAAGAGTCTCGGTCACCAGTGGGAACTGGGAACTATTTTCATGCATGCTGCGCTGGGCACTCAGTCGGATGAGGGCGTTGTTTGTGCAATTGTACTGGCCCCCCTGTCCCTCCCTAACCACCACTCGTTGTCGTTGTCGTTGAGGTTGTCGTTGGTTGGTCAACAACTTTCTCACACGACTCGAACAGACGAGGTGAGGGAAGGCGCGACGCGGCACAAGATGAAGTAGATCTTTGGAAATGCATGAAACCGCACACAAAATGCAAATAAAGTGGAACAATATACACTACACACACATGTGCTCACTCTCACAAGTGTGTGTGTGTGTGTGTGATCGGGACTCGGACAATAGCTCACACTGAAGCAAGCTCATGGACAAACATTCAACTCAAAATCACGGTCAGGCGGTAGACAAAAATAAAAAAATGAAATAAAAACAAGAGTGATCTAGTCCGAGGTGCCCGACTAGGAGATATCCTGTACTCAGCTCATATACATATACACCTAATTCCACACACCAAGCGGTTCTTTTTCTTCTTCCCTGTATGTAGTCGTCCCGATCACAAATATATATACTTGTTGGGATCGGAGTCGCCACCGATCTGTTCTGACTGTTAAATACATTTGCACAAGACCATTAACTCGCTTTCAAAGGGAACAGGGTAGACAAAAATAAAACAAGTTTAGCTGTTGGCGCATTCGATTTGCGAAACGGGTTTCTAGCTTCCAGCTTTGAGGGGCGGTCCACGGTCTGCGGCTGGGCGTGGCACTGACCGCACTTAATCAACGCAAATGTCTAATCCATTTGGCGCTCCTTTTCCTTTTCCTTGCACTATTTTATTTGGTTTTAAAAATTGTCAAGCCTTTTATTAACAAACTATGTCCGAAGCACATACATTCCGCTAGCCTGGCGTAATTAGTTTAATAAACGCTGTGAAATACACTTGATGTTCGTATGCATATATGCATACATACATATACATATGTATGTAGCATTACGCGGGTTTGCACGGTGCAATAATCAGTTTTCGCTCCATTTTTAAGTCAGGGTTTGATTTCAGTATCTACAACAGATAATTATTTTTCCATTCCTCATCTAATTTAATATATTAATAGTGTTCGCTTACATATATATATATATATATATATATATATATATATATATATAGGAGATAGGATAATTTTATCTAAAAAAATAAAAAATAAAACAACGGAAACCGTTGGTTTTATTTCGGATTGTTGTTGGTAAATATACGTTGTGGACTTCGTACGAATTAGACGCGATTTGAAATTCAAAATTTGTTTATAGATCGGCAAATGGCGGCAGCTGCGCCACACAAAAAGCTCGAATATCCAGCTGAGGCCAAAGCATAATAAACTATAATTTGTGCCAAACAATAAGCCGACAACGATACCGATTCCAATTCCGATACCAAAAATGAAAACAAAAACGAGAACGATGCCAAAAGCGTCGACGAAAGCAAAAGTAAACAAAGCAAAAGAAAAACTCGCCATGCTAAAAAAGCCAAAAATAAACATTCTGCGAGACTCCGATTACGAATTGCGAAAACGCAAATAAGGAGCAGGGCACAAATGGGAGCGAGGGGTGTGAGGAGCTGGGGCGGGGGCAATATCACTCTGTATGCAAGCATTGTAATTGCGCTTTAACTATACCCTGTATTATTTGCAAATGTTGCCCAAAAATTCAGCTAGAGACACAACCTTAAGCCGGGTACAGGGTAGCTGTTGGACGAGCACTCTCGCAATTGTTTTGCAATAGATTTTAGAAAAACTATTCAATTGAACTAACTGATATTTTAAAGCACTTATGACTTAATTAATACATATGTACAGTATGTAGGGCTATATATGCATGTGTGAGGCAGGTTGTTGCAATATCTGCGGCACATTAGAAAGTGCGACCCCAATATTTACCCCGCCCACATACACATACAAGCACATTGTTTATCAATGGGCAAATATTTGATACGAGTCTATGCTATGTCGTAATTAGATTAGCTGGCACCTGTAACTACAAACACACGCACACAATAACGCACACACACACGCATACACTCACACGTGTGCCAGTTTCTGTCTTTTTCTGGGATCGTTCGGCCCACATTTGCCTTGGTTCGCTCGGTTCGAACTTGGTTTACTTGTTATTTTCTTTCATTTTTCTCGTTTCATGTTTTGCTCATGAGTTTATTTTGCTTCTTTTATTTGATTTCATTATTTATTTTGCGCACTTTCTTGGTATTATTTGGGTTTTGTTTACCTTATTTTTATTTTGCTCTTGGGCACATTTTTTTCTTATCGTATGCTCTAAATGCAATTGCATTGTGTGTAACTGTTGTTGTTGTTGTTGTTACTGCTAATGTATTTTTATGGGCCAATACATATTTAGCTTATCTTTTGGCCTGTTTTAGGACAGCAACCACTCTTATGCCGCATTAATGATAAGGTGTAGTATGTAGTTCTGTTGAAAAAAAATACCCTCTAAGATTACAGAAAAATGAGCACATATTCAAGATATGAAAAAATATATGTACATACATAAATATATATAGAATATCAGCATATTGAGCGAGCTTTTAATTACAGTTTTTGTCATTCAGGTATTCCAGTGCTACAAAAACATGCAAAAGCTCAGCTCAATACGAGCAAAAACTCAGGTAAACTAAACTTCAGTGAGTCATGTAGCGAGCCAAAGTACAAAGTTCAGTTTGCAATAGCAAAAAAAACAAAGCAATGCACAAAACAGAAAGAAAAGACCCAAGGCGCCAAAATGTAGCTGTAATTTGGCGTAAAATATATGTACATGTATATGTGCACACATATATTTAAACCAAGACAGCAGCAAAGCAAACAAAAGCCGTGGAGACCGCTACAAAAAAAGTCCATACATAATTCTACACATACAAACAAATGCATGCACCAAATAGGCGACAGGGGGAGTTGTTGTTCTTGCTGCAGCAACAACAAACAGTACAATGACCGAAAGTAGTAGCTAAAAGCAAATGCACCATGCCAAAAGGTAGTCTGCATAACACCCACCGCAGCACAGCGCAGTGTGAAAAAACGTAGTAGAATTGATCAGCATGTTAAAGCTACTTTACTATGCGAGTCTCAGTGTGTGTGTGTGTGTGCTTATTTATAAACCTGTTGTCAAAGAAAATAGCAACAGCAGCAAGAACAACGAGTTACTGCACTAAAAATTCCGATCTTCCAGTCGTCGTCGTCGTCGTCGCGCCGGCGCTCGGCTCCAATGGAGTGAGTCGCCGCACAAAGCACTCGCGAGCGCGCGCTCAAAAAAAACAGGTATAACACTTTGTGTTTGTGTGCGTGAGGGCGTGTGAGTGAGTGGAGACTTTTAAGATCTGGGGCCAGCAGCAGCAAAGCAAGCAACATCTTCACGAAACGGCCAAGCAAAATGTACGCCGTGATAACCGTACAACGTACGAAGGTGAACAGCAAAAAGTAAAGCAGCAAAACACACAAGAGAAGAAGGCGAAACAACAACAACAACAGCAAGCTGAATGTCGACGCACCCTTTTCTTATTATTTTGTTGTTCTTGCTTTTGTAGATTCTGAAGCGCAAAACCACATCCGAATTGACATAGCTTCTTTCACCTATGCATATGGAAGCAATAACAAAAGCAACAATAAGAACGTTACAAATAGAAATAAATGTAAAAAGTAAAGAGTAGCGGGTGGCGTCCGACATTCTCCACAACTTAAAGCAGAGCAAAATATGTAGGCAAACTGCCGACGCCGTTGGAATGCGTTGGAATACTGTTGTTGTTGTTGTGGATCTAGTTGTTGTTTCTGCTAAGCCGGACATAGCAATTGTTTCTGGTTGCTTTGCAAATGCATTTAGTGCTCTTGCGTCCAATTGACAATAATTACAAGCATCTAAATAAACTTAAAAAAATTGCAAATAATTTATGGCTTACCTTTTGTTACGTTTCGCCGCGCAAATAAAATCCAGAGAAAAAAATAGAGCACGTCTGGTATAATCCCCCGTAATAAATGAGCACTTTTTACAAAAAACACAGAAAAATTAGCAGCAACTAACTTTATTGCCACGCTTAATTGAATTAACGCAGCAATCAAATAAATTTTAACTTCGTATTGTTGCACATTTTGACGCTCTGATCGCGCAGATCGAAGGCCAAGCAAAGAAATGCTGGTGAAAAACAATCACGTAAAAACCCGAAATTCACAATAAATTATTTTGAATTTGTGCACAACACTTTACACTTTACACTTGTTGCGTTTTCTTTATGTTGCAATTTTTGTTTTCATGGAAATTCAACGAATTTGTTAAACGAACACAGCGCGAACCACGCGCGTCCAACATTTGAAACCGACGACGTCTGAATTGGAACTCAAAGCAAACGAAAAGGCGAAACCCGATGCAAGCGGGACGAATCAAAACACAAAATGAAACGACAGACACCTATCGATTGCTATCGATAGAATGCATCTGTTGCTCGCTGTTAATAACAGTTTGTTTGGAAAATGTTAATGTGGCACATAACTGTATGGCCCACTTTGTAGTAGTTTTTACTGCATTTAACATATAACAGAGAAGAACAATGTTATATAATTTGAGCATATATTTTTATTTTATAAATGCATGTTAGTTACGATCATGTTACACCAACGCTGCCTATCGATAGGTGCGCTATGTAATAATCGATAATTACAACTGGATAGACCACAAACACAAATTTCATTAATTAAATAAAATATAAATGATTTGACAATAGTGTACTTAATTAAGATTAAGAAGTAAATAGCTTGGTTTTATGTACTGAATTACGTGCTGCCTGCTTAACACTTTCTTGCAAGCCACGAAATTAATTCTAACTTCTATTTTGGATGAACCAAAAAAAGTAAATAAATAATAATAAATAATGCCATAAAAATGATTGAAATTAAAGCAAAATTGGTGCGTGCCGACTCGGCCATCTACGCGACGGGCGAGTGCGTTGAGTGTTTGATTGAATTCACCCACAAAGTCTTCGCCGACGAGCAGCCAAAGTCGAGCGAACGAAATGCCAACGCTGCAAGGTAAACAAATGAGATTCCTAGTAAATGAATTAACTAATTATTAACTGTATATGCCAAACATAGTGTGGAGAACCTGGCGTGGGCCTCGGTTCAACTGCATTGCTACAGAAAGACCAATTACAGCACGCCGGCAGCCGACAAGACGGCAGAGCTGGTCGAGCTCATTGGACGCACAGCGCTGGACGCCGTCACGCAAACCCCGGGCGAAGTGATTGTGGCCACTAAGCCGAAGATTCTGTTTTGCGACCTCAAGCTGCAGCCAGGCGAGACCAAGATGTGTTGGTGCCCCTACAAAACTAACCCAAACGCACAAATATTTTAACCCTCTACCCTTGCAGATTTCTTCAACGAGTTTGTGCCGCGGGATGGACCGCCCACGTATCGGGGCCATGACATACGCTACTTTTACAAAATCACCATTGCCACACAGCGCGTCAAGTCCAAGGTACAGACGCTTACCGTGCCGATACGCGTGCTGCCCATTCCGCTGATAGCGCGGCCGGATGAGCTGCCCGTGACCGTGGAGACCAACGAGGAGCTGGCGCCGACCAATCCGTTTCTGGAGAAGCGCGAGATAAGCGAGCTGGAAATATCGTGGCATCATTTGAAGGTAGAGCTCAACACTCAGCACACTCCAAATCTCACATCCTCCCTTGCAGAATGTAACCGCGCGACGTGCGCCTAAGTTCTATCGCATCTCGAACAAACGTGGATTTGTTGGGCGCTTCTGTCTGTTCAAGCCAGCCTACAAGCTGGGCGAGGACATCGTGGGCAGCCTGGACTTTGGCAACTGCCAGGTGCGCTGCGTGCAGTTCTCGGTGAAGCTGCAACAGCAGGAGCTGCCCGTTCGCCAGCAGCCGGAGCAGGTGCCAGTCACCTCCGGCGATGATGCATCCTCGCTGAACTCCTTCGACATGGCCAGCATAGCCAGCGGTATTGTTGCAGATAATTTGCACAAGTCGGAGACATCGGGCAGCGCTCGCAACAAAGACGAGGCCACGCCCACGGGCAAGCTGAGCACCATCTCGACCTCACATCAGGTTAGTGCTTCTTGGATCAGCTCAAATCTTTACTCTGTATGGGTGACATGCTTTCAGGTGTGCTATGCGACGCTGCAGACGCAGCTGGTCGTGCCCATTCCGCTGCATGTGACGCCCACGTTCCGCACAGATCTGGTTGATGTCAAGTGGCGGCTGCATTTCGAATTTGTCACCAGCGTCATGATGGACTTTGGCACACCGAATCCTGCCTCGGGTGAGCTCAAAGCGCCCGCCGAGCTGCCCGTGGAGACAATGGTGTGGAATTTGCCGGTGACCATTTATGCGGCCAATCCGCTGCAGATTTATGCGCCAAATCAAACGTACAATCTTTTGATTAAGTAACTTTCATGAATATTGCAATAAATAGTTTTGTATTTGTATAGGTAAAGCACATTTGAATTTGGCGGGCATATTTGGTATACCTGCCGATGTGGCCACACAGTTCGTCACCAGCCTTGCCAGATCAGCTGCTCTGCATGCTGTTAACAACAGTTAATGTTAGTGCTGTTGACGCTGCTATGTTTATGTTAGGCAGCAGTGTTGTGCAGTTCCAAACGTAAAACAATTTTTAACAAAAACTTACTAGACAAAAACCACAAATACGAATCCATATACAAAAGGTGGAACTGCACCATGTATCAGGAATATCTAAACCAATTGCAATCCACGCTCTTTCCGATGAGCACGGACGAGCTCAAGGAGCTGCTCAACAACGACGACAAACTGGACGAAAAGGTGGACGAAGTCCTAGAATCGCTGAAATCGCAAAAGGTGCGCTTCTTCGAGGAGAATCGCAGCAGGGCCGAGAAGAACATCGAAAAGGAGCCGAAGGTGATCGAGCTGCGCGGCAAACTGGTTGAGTTGACCGAAGAGGGTCGCACCAGCTGCGCGACGGTCCAGGAGCTGCTGTCACAGATCAAGGAGAAATCCGGCGGCGTCAGCCAGGAGACGGCACTGGCGCTGCTGCAGACGGCGGCCTCCGAGAGCGAGGAGAAAACCGAGGAGTGCGTGAAGAAGTTCACCGACAACGAGATCAATGTGGACACCTTCCTCGACGAGTTCCTCACCAGCCGCCGCACCATGCACCTGCGCAAACTGAAGGCCGAGAAGATGCAGGAGCTTATACGCAAACAGACGACGCCACAGAGGCAAGGCACGGCTGGCGGAGGAGGGATAGCGGGGTATGGCAATCTGCCTGGCGCTGGCAGTGGCTTCTATCCGTCGCAGTATCCGAGCAATGTGCCGTACCCGATGATGGGACCCATGATGCCCATGCCGCCGCCGTCGAGGCCCTATTGAGACCAGGATTTAGTATTAAAATGCCCTCATTTCGGATATGCTGCCAAGGATGACTCATCAAGTGCTTTGTTAACATATTACGTGTTATATATAAAACAAATAAAAACAGTAAGAATTTCAATTTAATTGGCAATAAAGCGACGCTTCTCGAGTTAAAATCTTGTGTTTATTGTTTAAAATTCAGTATTCAGTAATTCAGTATTGCATTATAAGTACATTTGCAGCTTCACAATTTTGCTCATCTTCTAAACTTATGATATATATTATAAATTAAGTGAAAGTTAATTACATTATTAAGACAGTGAAAACTCTTGAGTGCGTGTGCGTGTGTGTGTGAGTGTAGTGTGTGTGTGTGTATGTGTATTACAAAATATATATGTTTAATTAAAATGAAAAATAAAACTTAAAATTTATGTTTAAACGGGGCTTATATTAAATGAAGCCATAGGCTAAGAGGCATGTTCATTTAGGCTTAGATTATTATGGAAAGGATTGGAAGGATCGTGCATTTATTTATATGATTGCTTTAAAATAACTTCACCACTTTTCTGAAAGCAAAAGGTTTTGTTTAGCTCTCAGTTTGCTTAGGTTTCTTTGTTTTTTGTTTTTGTTTTGTTTATTGTTTCCTCTTAAAGAACTGTTAGTCTTTTGAATTCCAACGCTTCGTGTGTGTGTGTGTATGTGTGTGTATATATGCATATATCATATATATACATATATTTAGAGAGATATTTGCAAAATGCTGTATATAAAATATGTTCAACATTTTTCCGGCCGGTTTACACTTTAAAAGCTTGTTAAAACTAACCGTGTGTATTTGTTGTTATCAAAAAATATACGTATATATAAATAGATGCCTAAAATTGATGGAATTATCACGTAACGCCATCATGACGATCCGAATTCCCTCATCCATTTCTCGTACTTATCCAGATCCGCCCTGGACACGCTCTTATTGCAGCGACTGATGGCTTCGTTGAAGTCCTTTTTGGACACGGGCAGATCTACCTCCTCGGTGGCCAGCTGGCGGATTTGCTCCGGCGTCAAGCCGGCTATCTTGCGTCGCATGGACATCATGCTGGCCTCCCTAAATCCCAAAATCAAATCAATTAAATCCATTGGGCAAGTCTGGAGGCAACTGTCGCCACTCACCTGCACACATTGGTTATGTCTGCTCCGGAATAGCCTTCCAGCTGATTGGCCACATAATTCAGATCGACGCTTTCGTCCACCTTCACTTCGCGTAAATTGATCTTCAGCAGCGCTTCGCGGCCTTCATCCGTGGGCAGCGGTATGTAGATACGCTTCTCCAGTCGACGGCGCAGCGCCTCATCGATGTCCCATGGAAAGTTGGTGGCTGCCAGCACCATGACAACTTTGGCCTGCTCCTCGCCGCCACCGACGCCATCCATTTGCACCAGCAGTTCCGATTTGACGCGGCGCGACGCCTCGTGCTCCGACTCGGAGCCGCGTCGCGAGCACAGCGAATCAATCTCATCTATGAATATAGTGCTGGGCGCATAGAAACGTGCCATCTCGAATAGCAGACGGACCATTTTCTCCGACTCTCCGCGATATTTGGACGTGAGCGTGGCGGAGCTCACGTTAAAGAAAGTGGTGCCACATTCGGTGGCCACCGCCTTGGCCAGCATCGTTTTGCCCGTGCCGGGCGGGCCAACCATTAAGACGCCCTTCCAAGGTCGTCGAATGCCCTGCAAAGACCATTGAATGCTTTAGAGGACAATTGATAGATACAGTGCTCAAGACAACTTGTTAATTGAGTGAGCTCGTATTACGAGCGATTAAACTGGTTTTGTTTAAACTGTACGATAAAGAAAACAGTCAGAATGATGATTCAGCCAGCGCACTTGGCATTGAGACGATGACGCACCTTGAAGTAGTCGGGCATCAGCATGGGCAACACAACGGCCTCCTCCAGAAGACGCTTAGCATCTTGCAGATCGGCAATGTCGCTCCAGCGCACCTTGGGATCCTTCTGCAGTATATCACGTTCTGTGCACAAAGCGAGCGTAGGTTAATCAGCTGATCGGGGCAGTTCAGATCATCTGGATGTGTCCGCACTCACCCAATATGTCCACCAGCTCCGCTTCAATGTGATTGTTGGGCTGAAACTTGCGCTCCTCTTCGGCTGGCTGTTGGTCGCCCGCATCGCCATCGGCTGTGGAGCCATTGGTGACCGCTGACGTCCCCTCATCATCTTTGCCATCATTATTGTTGTTGTTGTTGCTGCTACTGGCGCTGTTCACTGTGGACAGTTTTCGTCCGGTCATGCGGCCGTTGGCGCCACCACGTGCGCTATTCGATGTGGATGCCGCTTGGCGGCTATTGCGCGCCGTTCCAGCGCCATTGCGGGCAGTGCTCTGTGGGATGGTGCTGGGCCGACTGCTCTGCGTGGCAGCAGCTGTACGGCGGCTATTTGCCGCTGTTGCACGCCGGCCCACCGTTTGTACGGACGGAGGTGGTTTGGGTGGTCCCCATACATCTGGATCTTTCGGTGGCGGCGTCCATATGTCCGGGTCGGGCTTGAACCAGGCAGACGGATCTTTATTCACATTGCCATCATCACTCAGCTGCGTGCGCAGCTTGTGGGCAAATTTCGTGTTCTGCAAATCCAACGAAATGTCCTGCAGTGTGCGTTGTATGCCCTTTACTTTAGCATGTTCCTGGCTGATTTGTTGACTGATCTGTAAAGCAAGCCATGGCAACGCTGTAGATAAAAGCATAAACTTCAATTCCGGCCACTCACCATGCTCCATTTGCCCTTGCGCATGGGATCCACGGTGCTTTTTAGCAGGCGCGCCAGCATACCCTACAAATAGGAGTATTGGCAATATTTTTACCCAAGACGATATTTAAATTTTGTCGCAAGATTATGTTCTTGGTCAGTATCAACAGCTAAGCTAATATAGCCATTTCTGTCCGTGTCTGTTTCTATGAAAGTCTCAGTTTTAACGATATCGTCATGTTTTTTTGCTGCACAAAATTGGGCGAATCAGACCACTATATCTATATATCTTAGAAAATATGGGACGAAAAATTTCTTTGAAATAAATTTTTTGTTTTCAAAGATATCTTGAGCAAAGTCAGCAGTTACGAACTTTACTACACTTTTAACATTTGACATAAATTCTACTATATCATTTAGCTCTAATTAAAACAATCAGGGTAAAGTTTTTGTTCAGAAAAACACCGTTACGTATAGAATCAAGTGTGCAAGGGAATTTCAACTTTGCCAACCCCAAAAGATAACTGTTCTTTCGTGTCTTTCGTCTTTCGTCTGGGGGAATTATTTTACCTGCAATCCCTCGTAGTATATGCACGCCGAGTCGTAGTTGCCAGTCAGGGCCATGTCTCTTGCTAATTTGGCATTCTCGCATATTTCTTCAATTGTAGTTTTGGCCATTACGGTCATTCCTACGCAAGTGGTTGTCTTTTGCTTGCCACCTCGCAGTAACTGTTCAAAATCGGAACAGGTTGTTGTCGTTGTAACCAAAAACGAAACAAAGATTAGTGCCAATTAAAGTCATAAGCATTGTTGTTGCAGTCGCTGCTCAAGTGCGTAAGCTTCGTGCTCGCTCTCGGTCTCTCTTTCTCTCTCTCTCTGTCTTTCGCTGTGTCGTCTTTGTATTTACTCTCACACAATAGAACGGAAGCAACTCAGCGGCTTTGTCACTTACTCACACACACGCGCGCAAACAAATACACGTACACACGTAGACGGAGACAACCGCACACACACTTGCAGGTAAAAATGGAAAGTAAGTATTGGTCGCGCTATGCTTCAGCCTCAAAATAACCGAAAATAATAAAAGAAGATAGCAATGGCAACGACCGAAGGAAACTACAAAAAGTACTGGCGCACACACACATACATAAAGACCGCAAGTGCGCTAATTATAAGCACAATTGTTCGGGCCGCTGTCACCAAATTTAAAACAGAACGTGCAATTGCGCCGCGCTCCCATTTCCGAGTTGCCAGTCGAAGTGAAGCGGAATCCGTTTGGCGAAATGTTATAAAATTATTATGAACCTTGCGGCCGACAAATAAGGCGATTGACCTTGTTGAGTCGTCGTCGTCGCTGCTAAGGCTTTTGAATAATTCTTTCAAGTCAGCGACGTTGAAAAAAACGATGTATGCAAAAAAAAAAAAACTAACACTCGCGCGTTCAATCACACACACAGAGCCAAACACACAGACAAGCCAAGCAAAGAAAAAACAGAGCTCAAATTTCCGCGGCGTTTAAGTTTCATAGGACAAAATCACACACACAAAAACAGCCGCTTGCTGCCGTCAGTCAAATGCACATAAAGTACAATTTTATATAGAATTACGTTAATTAGTTGCTTGTAATTCTGGTTGCATATCCACTTGCATTTTTAACAATTCACATCTAGTATGCGCTACGTGGGGGCGTCAGCAGAGACGAAGAGTTCGCTTAGTTTTCCAATATTTCTGTTGGCTAGCTTACTTACGGTTATGGACATTAGAGCACTGGCTGTATTACACGACGTTACGAACTTAAACTGTATGCAAAATTATATTGGTTTTAAATTAAAAGCAATGCACTAGCAAAATTAAACGGGTGCTGCGACTGTTGCGGCGATTGTTGTTGCTTAATACTAACGCAATGATAGGGATGGCTTCAAATATCCAAATTTGCTTCATATCGACGATATTTTAGCACGATGTATCGTGAATGTACCTGGCCGCATACACATACTAGGTATACCAAGTAATCGTTTATGAGTATTTTACCTGTAGCAAGCAAAACATTCTATTGGCAACATTCAAATATTTTATGTTTGCTGACAGTTTATATTCAACTATTTTTTCAAATTCGATCGTACACATTTATTCAACACTGTGGCAACCTAGCTGTTAATACTGCCACTTCTTAGAAACATTAAACAACTTGAACACTGAAAATTCGGATAAAAAAAACAAACAACTGTAAATATTCAAAAACAATCTTTGAAAACAACAAAGAAAATAATTATAAATTGTTTCTGTATTTATAATTTAAACAAGCTGTCAATATCGATGATAGCAGCAAGCCATCGATAATTACGGAACGGCGATATCAGCAGCGAGGTGAGTTCCAGCTCTAACATAACAAGTGGTCTAGGCACGATCGAACGCTTGATACCAAATTGTTGTTGTATGTATGTTTGGTGTTTTCAATAATATTCTTATTTATACAAATGTTTCTATATTAAACAGCGGCAAACACACTGGAGCAAAACAGAAAAGAGTCAACATAACATGTATAACACCCAAGTAAACAGCAACTTCCGACTACGTGTTTGAACTACAGCTTGACCGTGTGTGGGGCCACTCTGTAGATAACAAAAGCAGCAAGCACACTGCCGAAGTCTCATATTATTTTTGGCTTAAGTTCGCTTAAGGAAGGAATTTGTGTGTTAAATTTAGCGCTTACGTTAGCGCCGGCGACAACATGACAACGCCCACGCGTGCAACACTTGAGAAGGCCCTAAAAAGCGATGCCAAGCTGCAAGCGGCGGCCACACAAATTGCAAACGGTAAGCGGATCCCTTAAAATTGCATCAGCTGTTTCCCAATGTGTTAATGAGCTTCTTTGTCTCCCAACCAGAACTCACGGCCGGCACCTACAACATAGCCGAGCTGGCCGAACAGTTGGGCTTTGCATTGGCGTCACCGGAGACCGAACTACGCGTTGCCGGCACAAATCTGTTGTCCGCCGTGCTGAAAGCTCTTCCCGGCGATGTGTTGAACTCGAAGCAGTTGGAATTCCTGACGACCTTCTACACGGATCGATTACGTGATCATCACAATGTTATGCCCGCCATAATTGACGGCCTGAACGCGTTGGTGCACATGAACCAGCTGCAACCTGAAAGTGTGCCTCTCCTGCTGCACGCATTCTTCCAGTACACCACCTGTCAGTCGCAGACCCGGGGCGATCGCACCAAGCTGTTCAACATGTTCAAGTTCCTGACACTGCATTTCCAGACAGGTGAGTCCAGCTTTACAGTGTACCTAAGCCTAATTGATTTAACTAATTTTTATAGAGCTTATAAACATGTCTGGTGACTTTCTGTATGGCCTGATTAATTCCATTGACGGGGAGCGTGATCCGCGAAATCTGGACATAATTTTTAGTTTTATGCCAGAATTTATATCACAATACCCACTGCTGCATTTAGCCGAGGAGATGTTTGAAATCTTTGCCTGTTATTTTCCCATCGATTTCAATCCCAGCAAACAGGATCCGGCGGCAATAACACGCGACGCTCTGGCCGAAAAGCTAACCAACTGTCTGGTGGCCAGCGAACAGTTTGCTGAGTGGACCGTGTCGCTGGCCGTCGAAAAACTGAACAGCGAGCTGTTGGTGGCCAAACTGGATTCCATTGAATTGCTGGTAAACTTTAATAGCCCATAGCTTGCTTTGAATCCAGCACGTTTTCATTTCTTTTATTAGCATCAAGCGGCTCTCAAATTCAAACCAGATGTGCTGGAGCCACATTTCGATCAGATCTGGCAGGCACTAAAGGCTGAAACATTTCCAGGATCTGACAATGCGGACGTGCTTCGATGCGCACTCAAAGCACTCGCTGAGCTGCTGAAAAGCGCCGCCAAAGTGGCCAGCATCAGCCACAGCTACCAGAGCACGGTCCTGGGCGTGGTGCTGCCCCACTTGAGCGATGTGCATCATCGTCTCTTTCACCCAGCCACTGCTATATCCCTGATGTGTGTGTCTGGTGATGCGCCCTTTGCCGCCAACAAGATTCTTAACGCCTTTCTGCTCAAACTGCAGACCACCGAACTGAGCTTGGCGGATGGCGAGCAGCGCATCAGGTTTTATCATATCATCTCTCAGGTTTATAAGCTGGCCGCTCTGCGCGATTCACTGCACAAGCTGGACAAGGGCATTCTGCTGCCGCTGCAGGACGATGTCATCGCGGCGCTGCGTCTATGCGAGCGCGATGACTTCGATGCCAAGCAACAGGATTTGGAGCTGCAGCGCGCCGCCCTGTCCGTGCTGTGCGAATGCGTGCCAGTGCTGAGCGAGGTGCAGCGTGCGCTCGTCTACAAGGTGCTCGTCCAGCTGATTAGCCATCCGTACATAGATTTGGATTTTAAGGCGCTGACCGTTAGCCTGGGCGCACTGCAGCCCGTGGAGCTGCAGTCCAACTTCATAGACATATGCATGCGCAACTTTGACATATTCTCGGAATTCATCAAACGCAAGATCTATGCAAATTTGCTGCCACTGCTGCCACAAATAGCGTTCACGCATCGCATTCTCGACCTGGTTATGAAACAGTTGTTCGCCGAGACCGCCGCGGAGCCGGGCCGCATGTTGGCCCTAGAAGCGCTGAGCTCGCTGCTCAATCAAGAGGACCAACGGTTTATTGTGGAGCTGCAGCAACAGTCGAATCTGCTGCACAAGCTCATTGAGCTGGCACAGAACACGCCCGAATTAACGCTGCCATCGCTGGATTTGGTGGCCGCCGCGCTAAGTCGGATTATGCAGCAGCTGCCGCTGTCCGAGCAGAGCGCAATTGTCAGCGAGTATTTGCCGACGCTGCAGCTGCACCTGGCGGCGCACCTGTACGTGGCCAAGGGTCTGTTGGGCTACTTGCACAAGGACATCAGTCTGGACGATCACTTCGAGCGTCTGCTGAACGATCTAACCAAATTGTCACTGAGCACAGACAATGAACAGCTGCGCAACATTGCGCATCATTTGCTCTGCAGTCTGGTCAACAAAATGGACAACACGCCAGCGAATTGCAGCCAAGTGAAACGCATCACACAGCAGCTAAAAGCGGCCATTAAGGCTGGCGATGAGCGCGCCGTGCATATGCTTGCCTGGATAGCCAAGGGCCTGGTGGTGGCCGGCTTTGAAGAGGCGGCCGAAATTGTGGGCGATGTGAGTGCCACATCCAAATATACTTCAACTTTTCATCAATCTGTATTTTTTTTTAACAGCTCACCGATCTGCTGGAGCATCCCACCTTGAGTGGCGCCGCCGCTTTGGCCTTTGACGTTATTGCGGCCGAGTATCCAGAATTGGATTTGCCCGTTGTCAAGTTTTTGTACAAACAAAAATTCTTTCACACCATCATGAACAAACTGGGCTCCTCGCTGGCCAACTATTGCGAGCATCATATGAAGGCATTTATCTATGTATTAAAGGCTACGCCGCATTCGGTGATACGGCTGAACATTAAGCAGCTGGCTCCGCTGCTCTTCAAAACTCTGGATGCCCACAATGACGCCCATTCGCTGTGCATAGCGCTTGGCATTTGCGAGAACTTCGTGCAGCAACAGGACGCATATTTCCAGGCGCATCTGGGTCACATAATACCCAATTGTCTGGAGCTGTCCAAGCAAAAGACGGAACAGAATATGGTGGGTGTCATCGGATTTTCCCCAGTTTCCATTAACGGAATATTCATAAATTTTCCCATCTACACAGCAAGTGCGTATTGCAGCACTCGAGCTGCTCTATGACATTACCAAGTATCCGACGTATGTGCTGCTGCCCCACAAGGTGGACGTAACGCTGGTGCTAGCAACTGCACTGGACGATCCCAAGCGCCTTGTCAGGAATGCCGCGGTCAAGGCACGCAATGCCTGGTACCTTGTCGGCGCGCCCGGCGATAATTAGCAAGCCGACAAACAAATTGTTGTTAACATTGATTCAATTGACAAAATGAAGAAAATACGCACAGCTGTTAATATTATCTATATCTATATTTATTGACTGTTTTTGGTTGTCCTGCGGTGGGCTTTCGGCTGACTAGTAGGGATGATCGCTCTGTGAACGGGCCATTAGCGCACATTTCTGGGCACGCTGCACGATGTCCGGACAGCGGCGCTTCCTCATAAAGCGACAGTCCTGAAAGAAGCCCTCATTCCGTGGAAAACCGTGCGTGAAGTCCTGAAAGGTGAGCAGACCTAGACCCCAGATCTTGCCGCCACGAAATTCACCTTCGTATTTCATGCCATCCGCGCGCCAAAAAATTCCATTTCCATGAAACCAGCCCTGGTGAAACTCCCCTTCGTATCTGTGAAGTATAGAATAAATATTTAAATTCTAAAAAGTCCCGAAAATTAGTGTGAAACGCTTCTTAAGCGCAAAGTACCCAAAGTAAAATCCTTAATAAATACTCTCCGCATTTTCGAGCTCCCATTACTTTGTCAAAACTTAACCGATTTTGTTTACCATTTTAGTCGTGGTTTGATTCAATGCATCAGTATTTATTTTACACTTGAAGAAAACTTGTTCCGAACTTTTTCGGAAACATACTTATTTCGAAACATTTTCTTTTTTAATTTTGAATCTCAAGTTAATGTTTTTAATGCATCAACATTTATTTTACACTTGAAGAAAACTTGTTCCGAACTTTTTCGGAAACATACTTATTTCGAAACATTTTCTTTTTTAATTTTGAATCTCAAGTTAATGTTTTTAATGCATCAACATTTATTTTACACTTGAAGAAAACTTGTTCCGAACTTTTTCGGAAACATACTTATTTCGAAACATTTTCTTTTTTTAATTTTGAATCTCAAGTTTATGTTTTTAATCGATTGTAGGTGTCGTAATTAGAATTTTGGTTCTGATTCCGATATATCATGAACATATAAATTCTGCTGGGTGTTATATATGCATATATATATAAATTTCCCATTTTCCTAGACAGATTTATGACATTTGACACTGAATTACTCACTTGGCACCATCGGGGAACCAAAGACAACCCAGCCCCTGGCTTAGACCCTCCTGGAACTGGCCATCATAGCGCGTGCCGTCGGCGAACTGCAGGTGGCCGATGCCGTGCTTCTGTCCGCGCTGATTCCACTCGCCAATGTAGCGACTGGCGTCCTCGTAGCGCCAGCCGCCGACCTTGACGGCGCCCGCCGTGTTCTGGCCCTGCTGGTGGTGCTGGCCCTGCTGGTGTTGGTTCTCGATGCGCGCCGTGGTGACGCCCACGCTGCTCACTGGGTGCGATAGGAGGCTGGCTGTGATAAATGTCCAGCTGGAACACAAATCCACTTACTGTCATCGTCGTAGTCATCCATGGCCATTGCTCCAACTGCTCGGCAACTGCACGCGCTGCGATTCAAGCGGCTACTGGGCTCGCATTGGCCGTGCCGCGGCGGAGACTGAGGCATTTTCTGTGGCTTCAATACAGCCCCGGTCTAAATCTAATTAGCATATAAAGCCATGCACAGTGGGGCGCAACTATTCATGGTTTATATACCTCTCACTAAAGTTGGCTACAAGATGTTTTGATAAATGAATCCATGAATCCAAATGCAGCACAAGGGTCTTAGGGTCTTATAATTTTATCATGGATGTTATGTCGCTTAAAACGAGGGTATTTACTCTTCGGCACTGCGATAACTGTTTACACTCGTTCACGAAGTGAATTTAGTATATTGGCTTTGTGCAATGTCCGTCATGCTATAGAGACTTGAAATTTTGGATATACCCTTGTAGTTATCTGTTTCAGACAAAGTGTTAACATTTTGGTGCCACGCCCACTGAGAGGCTGGCAAATCGATAACATGTCGATACACCTCAAATTGCAATTCGATAAAAGCTCAATATTTCCCACAATATTAAATTTAGAGTCACCAAATTTGGTATGTAGATTGCTGGAGACCTCCTTTAAAAATTACGACCTTAATTTCCCGGTGACGCCCACTAGAGCGTTTCCAAGCGCCCCGGCTTCAAAAAATCGGAAATGGCTACATCTCCCACAGTTTTTGAACTAAAGTCACCAAATTTTAAAGGTAGATTAGTGTTCGCCCCCTTTAAATACGGGTACAACTTTAAAGATAGAGTTACCAAATTTTAAAGGTAGATTAGTGGTCACCCCTTTAAAGATACGAAAAAAATTCCTGGCCACGCCCACTTACGCCCCCGCAAATCGCAAAAAGCTATATATCCCACAGGAGCTAGAGTCACCAAATTTTAAAGGTAGATTAATGGTTACCCCTTTAAATGCGGGTACTATATCCCACAATATATCCCACAATTTTGGAGCTAGAGTCACCAAATTTTTTAAAGATAGATGGCTGGTCATTGATTTGGAAGCTCGTTAAGAAAATTTCCCGGTCACGCCCAACTCCCGCCCCCGCAAATCGCAAAAAGCTATCTATCCCACAATTTTAAAGCTAGATTCACCAAATTTGGCAGACTGCGTTTGGGTGAGCTCCTCTTAAGATCGAGCCAAAAAATGTTGGACACGCCCACCCCCACCCCTACGAAATTTAAAAATGGTGTATTTTTCCAAAATAACAATAATAACTTCAATGCACTGTGAACGAGTATGGCGCAGTCGGCTACGCCCGACTGCAACGTTCTTACTTGTTTTCTTGTTCAAATTGTCCGCGATTTGTCCATTGCACGGCCCAAATGTTGCCAATCCGTTGCTAGCCGTTGCCAAGGCTAATGGAAAAGAAGTAACGGTAACGGTAGCCACGACAACGTCGGGCGGCGCCACAACAAATCCCAGCTAGAAATTTTTCACTACCGAGCATAGCCGACAATTGGAAAAGAAATGCTGCATCAGGGCATAATCCTGCGCGAGGGACACGTGACGCGAACCATCTACAATCTGGTAAGGATCAAGTTCAGCTGCAGAGCAACAAGCAATGCATATCCCTTCATCGCATCCAGATCAAAGATAAACGCTATGAGGATGTCATCGAGTGCATTGCCAGCTGCGGCGAGGCGGCGAACACGCGCGCCGGCCTCTCCACGCTGGGCCACTGCTACTATCATGCCCAGAAGTACGAGGAGGCGGCCAGCTGCTACGAGCAGCTCTGCCAGCTGGTGCCCAAGGAGCCCAAGTACAGGTGAGCGCCGCCGGAATATATGCAAATCATTAGCTCCAGCTGGGCTCGCTGGCAGGTTCTACTACGCACAGTCGCTCTACCAGGCGGGCATCTTTGCGGAGGCACTGCGGGTCCTGAAGCAGATTGGCGACAAGGAGTCGGAGCTGCGCGAACAGTGCCTGCAGCTGCAGAGCGCCATTCTCTATTCGAGCGAGGACTATGCGGGTGCCCAGAGCCTGCTCAATCAGCGGGCCGGCGGCACGGCCGAAACGCTCAATGACGAGGGCTGCCTGCTCTTCCAGGCGGAACAGCACGAGGCGGCGGTGCAGCGCTTCCAGTCGGCCCTGCAGGTGGGCGGCTTCAATCCACTGGTGGCGTACAACGTGGCGCTGGCGCACTTTCAGCGCAAGCAGCGGGCCCAGGCCCTGGACTACACGTCCGAGATCGTGGAGCGCGGCATGCGCAATCATCCCGAGCTGGGCATTGGCGCCCAGGTGGACACCGATGGCAGCGCCCGCAGCGTTGGCAATCCCATTACCATGGCCATATCGGGCATCACACAGGCGCTCAATCTGAAGGCGGCGTTGGAGTACCAGGATGGGAACGTGGAGGCGGCACGGGATGCACTGCTCGATCTGCCGCCGCGCGCGGAAAGCGAACTGGATCCCGTCACCCTGCACAATATGGCACTGACCGATGTCCAAGGACCCGTCGCAGGCCTGCGGAAGTTGGCCTTCCTGCTGCAGCTGGGCGCGCCCGCCTGTCCCAAGGAGACGTTCGCCAATATCCTGCTGACCTGCTGCAAGCATGAGCTCTACGAGACGGCCGCTGACATCCTGGCCGAGCACACGGACCTCACCTACAAGTACCTATCGCAGTATCTGTACGAGCTGCTGGACGCGCTGATTACGGCCCAGACCAGCGGCGAGCTGGCCGAGAAGAAGCTGGGCACACTCGCCTCCAGCTTGTCGGGCAAGCTGCGCAGCCTGGCCGCCCGGGTGCAGGAGGTGAGGGCCACTAGCGAGCAGCAGGCGCTCCGGGATTCGCTCAAGGATTACGAGCAGGCGCTGGAACTGTAAGTGCGACCCCGATGGTTCCAATGGTTCCATAGTTCCTCTTCTTTTTTCTATTTTTAAATCCCTTCTCCAAAGCTATCTGCCCGTGGTTATGGCACGTGCCTGGATCTCGTGGCGTGAGGACGATTTCTTGGGCGCCGAGCGCGAGTTCCGCTCCAGCGCCGAGTTCTGCTCCGAGAACGCCATCTGCTCGGTGTGGCGCCTGAATGCCGGCCATGTGCTCTTCATGCAGGACAAGTACAAAGAGGCGGCCGCCTTCTACGAGCCGATCGTGCGCCAGCACTCGGATGATGTAGGCCCCACCGTGCAGTCCAAGTCTGGCGATATACTCATGCGAATCCCTTTTCAGATCATGTCCGTGTCGGCGGCCGTGCTGGCCAATCTGTGCGTCTCCTATATCATGACGTTCCAGAACGAGGAGGCCGAGGAGCTGATGCGCAAAGTGGAGAACGCCGAGGAGCTGAAGGGCAACCAGGGCAAGCAGTATCATCATCTGTGCATTGTCAACCTGGTCGTGGGCACCTTGTACTGTGCCAAATCCAACTACGAGTTTGGGCTCTCGCGCATCGCCCACGCCCTCGAAGGCGGCTCGGGTGCACGGCTCTATGCGGACACCTGGCTGCACGTTAAGCGCTGTGTCCTGGGCCTGCTCACCGGCATGGCCAAGCAGAACATCATCCTGCCCTATCCGGCCGTGCAGGAGGTGCTCAACTTTCTGAAATCCTGCGAGGCCTACGGCCTGTTTACGCCCGCTAACATCTATGCGGCCACGGAGCAGATACCCAGCGAACCGCTGACTATTGGGCTAGAGGCCAGAAAACTGCGGCTTTTGCTGATAAAGCTGAGCGAGTATGAAAACAACTGAGAGATGAGGGCGACTTTTATCAATAAAACAATAAAAAAAAATAGAGCAATTCCCTCAGATTAATCTTCAAATATTGTCTCAAGTTTTCTTTCTTTTCTTTACAATTTGTAATTTAAATGTATTTCAATATATGCTGCGCTGTTATAGGGCATTATGTATGATGCTGTTAATGGGTTTACAAGAAGTGTTTCGACATGATTATATTGTTGTTCTTGGGAACAAAAGTTCCCAACTTAACGATATGTGGATCGTCGTGTCTTCAGAACAGAAAAAAACACACGCACGAACACAAACTGCAAGCCAGAAGAATTTTGTGCTGTAGCTCGAACATTAACGTAGATACATATTTGTTTATAGAGAAGTATAGAAATGGGCGTGACGGGGCGTGTCTAGGCCAGCACCGCCGATGTGGCCATCTCGCTGACGCCGCAGGTATTATCACCGCGGTAGACGCGATAGTAGCCCTGCTCGCCCCAGCGCGGACCCCACGAGTTCTTAACAATCCAGTAGGGCAGCGTCTTGTGGAAGTTGGGATAGTCGGAAACGCCGTAGCCGACAATCAGTACGCCGTGGTCAAGATTCTTTTTGGAGCACAGCGGCGACCAGGGATGTGAGACACCGCCGCGATAGAACTGCATGGCATTGGCATTGATGCCTGGCGAGGAAACAAATTTGAGTTAATGCCAACTGATCGCAGCTGATGGAAATTTGAATTGAACGTTACCAATTGAAATGGGTCCATTGCTGAGCAGCCATTCCTGCATGGCGGTCTCATTGTCCTTGGGCAGATCCACGAAGCCAGACAGCTGGACATGGGCCAGGGTCTTATTGAAGTGGCACTGCTTCTTCTTGGCCACGTACGGATACTCTGACTCGTACTCGAGACCGCCAATATCCTTGATGGCTCTGCGAAGGAAATGCCGGATTACAATGCGCAAGTCCGTAACGAATGGTCTTACTTGTAGGCGTTGTCCATTAGTCCACCATTGCAGGCACTGTCCGTGGAATCGCAGTCCAGCAGCTCCTGTTCGGAGAACTCCTCCAAATTGCCCGTCCTGACGGCATACAAGCCCTCAATGTTGCCCGTGACACTGAATGCCCAGCAGGAGCCGCACTGTCCCTGGTTCTTCACTGGCGTGACCGCATTCTTTTGCCGCCAGTCAAACTCCTTGGGCAGCTCACCCGCATAGGCGGGCACCACAGCCGCTGCACCGCCCGTCGGCATGTTCTCGCTGCGCTGCCAGAGACCCGCGCGCTGGGTGTACTCCGTGCTGGTCATGTCGGCGAACTCGGTGATGCCATACTTGGCGCTGCCGCGCTCGTTGGCGTTCAGCTCCTCGATGGTGCGCAGGCTCTGGCGGAAGATGCGCAGGCGCATCTGGTGCTCGGCGCTGGTTGGATAGCGACGCTTGTACTTGATCTGGAACTTGTGGAACAGATGCTCGATCTTGTGCAGCGAGTGATAATTGTGCTTCTTGTGCGTCTTCTTCTCGGCCCACTCCACGGATCGACTGTGGCGGGCGTGCACCGCCGGCTGATTGCGGCACTTGAATGTGATATCGTGGCCCTGCTCCAGCCACGGCTGCGCCCAGATCTCCACAATGCAGCGATGCTGCGCCTCATTGCCATCAACCAGATCCGCATCGATGCGCGTCAATGTGCCGGACACCACCTGACGCGACGCCGAATAGACCTTGACAATCCTATCGATAAATAAATACGTAAATGAAGATATGACACCAGGCATGTGCTGATAGCCCACCTGTAATGCGGCCCCTCGCCAGCGGTCAGCTTGTCCAGTGTTCGCTGCAGTTGCTCCTCCGCCTGCTTCTCATCGAAGGGCTTGACGCCGCCCAAGGGTACATCGTTCAGACTACGCCTATTTCTGGACAACTGCAATTGCAAAGATGGAATATCGTTAGGAGATCTAACGGATAGCATAACTACGTGAACTATCACACAAAACTGGTTATACAAAATTGACGGCGTCACAAAAACAACAAACACATCTTCAAAACAAATTACAAAAAAAGTTTAAGGATTTCTTAACTTGATCGCATACATATAACACATAAAATAGTTTGGGGAATCGGAATCGGCTCACGATAGATATAAACTAAGATTTAATAGAACATCGATATCAACTAATCACTTTTCGTAAGTTTGCTTTTATTATAGATATCAACTTGGATATAATCTAAGCCAGATATAACCAATAATCAGATATGTTATAGAAACCTTACTAAAAACTTTGATGTTTTTATATATTTGTTAACCTGCACAGAAATTACCGTTGCATGCTGTTCAAAGCTTAAAATATATTCCCGAATTGTTTATTTATGCAATCATAAAACGTTAATAGCTAGACTTGGGCTTTATTTTTTTTGGCAAGTGACAAAAATTTTGATAACTTTTCGCTCCACTCCCGTGTTGTGAGTGGGTTGGCGCTTAGAACCCAAATTCAACTGGCACAATATAGTCGTCCATTATCCGAACGAAGCGCAATTTGCCCTGGGAGTCAACGCCCACTTGACCCACTTCGGCCTCTTGCTTCTGCTCCTGCTCAAGCCGCTCCAGGTTCTTTTCGCGACGACGAACCACCATCGCAGCAGCGGCGACAGCCTCGTGGCGCAGCAAACTGGACATGATCCAGATGCTCCGTATACGCAACAGCAGCGATGAAGGCTTCATTTCCTGTAATGTGATCGGCACCCGGTTGGGCAATTGTCGAACACGCAATGATATTTGCTTATTGATACTACGAAATTTGAAAGGATTTCTACTCTAGGGTAGGAATCTCCTACAAAATGTGTACGAAACGTAAAAATCTTTTGTATATTTTTTTAACAGTGTTCTACTTGAGCTTAACTGAGGAACGTTAATAAATTTTGTGTTTCTGGGAGCTGAGCCTGTCAAAAGTTCTAGGCTGCGCCTGCTGAGAATACGAATTGGAAAGTCAGAGATCCAAACCAAGAAGTCCTCACTCGCGGCTCTAACCGATCCGGTTTTAAAACGATTGTTCAGGTGGTTGCGCAAAACCTGGTTCAGGAATTGAACCTTAAAGCGAGACATTGTTGCAAACCGACAATATTGTTTAGTGGCTTGCATCCAAGACTCAAACTGAACGATTCGATTGCTTCACTAATCTCTCTCAGGGCTCGGCAGTTGCCAATAACAGGCGCAAGGAAGACGAATTGCATCAAACCGACATTGTGGTGGCAACCAATCCACTTTGCCGGGTTGGAGCAACGCACACAGATGAGACTAACAACAATAACATTGCCAGAGAGAGAGAGAGAGAGAGATAGAGAGAGGAGGGAGAAGAGACACATGCGGCATATAAACCATTCAATACGAAACGCAAAACCAATTAAACCAAACATTTTGGCTGGAAATTCGTTGCCTGTTGGCATCGCCAGATTATTGTTGGGGGGTTCCTACCCCCTGGGCGCCCTTGGCCGACGGCCTAAATGGCTGGCTCCTCTGCCATGTGTGCCTGTATGTGTGTGTGTGGGCGTGTGTGTGGGCGTGTAATTGACGTTCGCTGGAAGCTGTATTCAGGAGCAGGCATTGCAGGTGCCGGGCTTAACTGGAGGTGGAGAATGCAATGACAACAATACGAAATGAAATGTAATGGCAACGACGTGTGTATAATTAAAAAGGCTGCCTCTGATGGCGCCCGAGCAGGGATCGAACTGTGGCAGCTTCTGTTTCCGTTTGACCTGCCACGACATGAATTCATTAAGCCGCCTGTTTTCGGCTGTCTGTACCCCGATCCCCCCAGCCACCCTACACCCTTACTTGCCCGTCATGTGTATTTCAATAAGAATTAAAACGTAAATTATGTCCAGGGACACTGCGGCGCCTGGCGCTCGACAGTTTTTGGTGGCAAATGAACCGTAAAATGCATTCGGATACGTTGACAGTCGACAGTTGAGTGCCGGGCACTCGATTGCGCATTCGCTAATGCCGCAGATTACAGTTCGAATCAGCTCAACAAATGACCAAATGAAATGTCGAATGGTTTGCGACCGTTTGGTGGCCCCATTCGAAAAGTGCGAGTTATTAAATTCGCATTTTGGACTAGTTGACATTAGCCGGGTCAAGTGTCTCTAGCCGGGGTATTATAAGTTGGCCATTAAAAGAGTATATACATATATTTCTAAACGGCCTTATCAGGCAAGGGAATTCAGCTTCGACATTCCAAAGATATCTCCACTTTCTTTTTCTCTTAGTTCTATCTCTGGTTAACCACGGACACTGTGCAATGCGCCCTGCGTCAGTTGGGTGTTAAAAGTAGAGCATCAAGGATAATGAGAGCACTTTTACGCAGTACTGTATGCTGCCAAGAGGCACACACACACACACACACCCAACAGTGTGCCACCCGGCACTTGAGGTGGCCCCCTAAGATATATATATATATATACATATATAGACAGGTGCCCGGCGGTATACAAGGGGCAGATGCGACACGGGCCGGGTTAAACAGATTGCGGCCGTAATTTGAAAGCGGAAACTCATTTGATTATTAAGCTGAAATAAGTGTGGCACGGAGAGGCGCCAAGAGGGTGCGATTCGGTTGGGTTCCCAACGCAAGAGCCCAGGTGTGTGTGTGTGAGTGTGAGTGTGCGTGGCAGGTGAGAAAAACGAGAAGCTTAAATAAATTTAATTAAATAACATTTTCTTTTTATTGTTTGCGTTTACTTTACGAGTATTTGTATATATAGAAGTATATAGGAAAACAGAAATGGGTGAGTGTGAGTGTGTGTGTGGGAGTGTGTATGGGTATGACAATAATTTTCATATCTCATGATGGTTACGATAATGAAGCCTCATCCTGCTGCTGCTGCTGCTGCTGCTCCTCATCCTGCTGCTTCTCCTCCTCTTGCTGCTGCTGCTGCTGTTTAATCTCCGACCGCTGCTGTTCGATGGACTTTTCGAAATTATACGCGCCCACTGACAGGATATCGTCCAACCAGCGTTTCTCATTATCATTGAGCTCCGCTGTGGGCGTGGTGGTATCACCAGTGCCGCCCTCCACGGGCGCAGTGGCTGCCTCGTCAACGCTAATTGACGTCGTGGGCTCATTAGTTGGTTCAGCTTGAGGGGGATTGACTGTGGTGGTCGTGGAGGTGGTGCTGGTGGTGCTGGCGGTGCTGGCGGTGCTGCTGACCCGTCGCTTGCTCTCGCCCTTTGTCAAAATTTGCGCCTCCAAGTGAGCCATTTCGCTGTCACTCAATTCGTTCCGCTGCCCGCCATTGAAGATGCTGTTACTCACGTATTTGTCGTTCAGCGCCTTGGACAGCTCCTCGGGCTCGCCGGCCAGCGTGTTGTCGGCGACATCGCTGCAGTTGGTGTTGACCAGTTCGCGGTGCTTGTCGCCCCACTGGGTGGTCAGCCAGGGCTTCTCCAAAATGACCAGTCGACAGATGGTGTCCGCATCCTTGGCCTTTGTGTCCACTGCGTTCAGATGGATCTCATAGCGCACACCGTTCACAATTTCGCGATAGGCATCGATGATATTCACAAAGTTCATCGAGAGCGGCAAAAAGGTCATCGCAATATTCTGCACACCAATCAAATTGGGCGAGAGATACTCTCGCTCCCCGGGATTGAGCACATGGACCAATTTGATGGGCGGCTCGGTGATCGCCTCAGCCGTGCTCTCTGCTGTCGTCTGCGTGCGTGTGTGTGTGTGTGTATTTGTATATTTTTGGTTTGTGTGTGTGTGTGTGTGTGGCAAAGAAAGACAAAAACAGAAAGCAAAACACATATTTGTAAAAGGAGGATACACACACAAAGAGACAAAGAGAGCGGGGCGGAGTTGGCTGGACATTAATGTGAATACAGCAATAAGCCATGTGCGTGGAATAATGGACTCTATTAGTGGCAAGTGATAAATATGTGTGTGTGTGTGTGTGTGTGTCTGTGTGTGCCAGCACCATGGAACAAGGCGGTGAAAAGCTTGGGAAAATTCTTAAAAAGTTACTTATACATAAAGTAAATCCGTTTTATATGCCATTAATTTTGTATGCTGTTTGAATTAATTTTGTTAAGCAATAAAAGCGTTAATTAAGCTACGAATCATCCTGACTGTTCAGCTTATTATCGTAGAGCCTTTTAAAAAAACATGACCAACGTGTTTAACACTCTTCGGAAAATCCAATCCCCTGGATAACTGGATACATTTTTTTACGGTAAACTTCGAATTCTATTTCAAAGCTAAAAATAAACGGGAAGGAAAGTAAACCAGATTTGAAATATAATGACCGAGTAAAACCGGTTAACATTTGCCAGCCTGCATATAAGATGATTATTTCAATATTGTTTTTGGACAGCAACGTTTTTTTCTGAGGCCAGATTTAGGCTAATCGGGTGAAAATCGATGATGAATTTAAAGTTGGCAAGTGCTTTAATTGTATGTCGGCCAAATCCGGCAGATGCACACTTGATGCCCCATCCCTTGGGCGGCCTAATGAACTCAGCATAATTGCAATTACATTGCGGCAAGCAGAGGCAGCGAGCAGGGGAACGGAGGATAGGGAGCGAGGATTGTGGAGTGAGGAGGAAAGATAGAGTAGACATTTGGCCAATCAAGTCAATCAGTGGAGCAACGCTTCGCCGAGCTTGCGGCAGGTCACAAAAACTAATTAACCGCCGATGCAAACTGGCTTGCGCATCGACCCACTGCACCACCCCGCCCCCACATTGAACCGGTCCGACTATTGCAGCAACAAATTTCATCGATAAATGATGAGCCACAAAATACAGCAAGCAGTGAACCGACGGCAGACGGCCAAAGCCAATGCTCAATAATGTATAAATTAACTGCATAAAAAAAACTATAAAACAACAAATGCAACGGCGAACAAGGGGGCCTGAGTGTGACGAGAGTGCCCGACTATTAGGTACCCTGCACCCAGCTGCCAACTAAATTTGACGCAGCCCAAACTACGAAAAAAAGAAAATTCTTATATAACTTTGTCTAAGATGGTATAAAAACTTGAATCTAAGAGAAATGCTCAAATCGATATTTATCGATTTTCTGAAACCGAAGACGCCTCCTTCGGCATGTTACATTCCTGTGCACGGCCGCAATTTACCCTTTCTCTTGCCCATTTGCAATGGGTATAAAGCGAGAAAAGGAGACAAAGAAAAGAGAGAGCGAGAGAGAGAGAGAGAGAGGGGCAGAGACTGAGATTGCAGAGATGCGAGAGCAGACAGCTTGTTGACGTTTCGGTCGTTCATCCTCATTGCGGCTGACGTTTCTGTCTGCAGCGTGACAAAAAGCCGAAAAATGCATAAAAACTTTTGACGGCGATTGCGTCACTAAAGCAGTCAACGCCAGCAACAACAGCTGCGGCTGCAGCAGTGCCAGCAGCAGCAGCATCAGCAGCAGCAGCAGCGGCGGCAGCGGAGTCAGCGTCAACTAGGTTGATGCCTGGCTGATGTTTGAGCTGATTATGTTGTGTGGGTGGCTGGGGTGGGTCTTTGGGTGTGGGTGGCAGTTGGCTCCAAGTTGATTCGGTCTTCGCATTGTTGACGCAGTTTGTTGCTGCAGCTTGTTTGCAGCTTGTTTTTCAATTAAACTTTATGGCACTTTAAGCAACACCCCAAAGTTGGCATAGAAAATACGTTAAGCAGTGCTTGACTACAAGATACCCTGGACCCACGAACGCCCTATGCTATACAACTTACAATCTATAGCTGAGCTTTAATTGTCCGGATTATCGAGATAGTATACTATCTTCCGGATTACCAAGTTACAAAATTCACAATTTTTATTATTCAGTTAGCGTTCAACTTGTTTTATAAAGGTGTTTTTAAACCAATTTGTAAAAGTAAACATTCATGCTGTTGGCTTAACAGTAGATTAACCTTTTTAATTTCTCTTAGGTTTTTATCCTTTCTCATCTTCATTAATTTCAGTTTATGACCAAATTGTCACCTTTTTTCTTTTCCAATTTTTCGTCCTGGTGAACATTTTTGGGTACATAATGAAAGACTCCTTTCCGGCAGCTTTAGCCGTCTCTTTTAAAGTTTGAACGCCAGTTGAACTTTTGAACAGTTTTACTCCAGTTATTTTAGGTTTTAGGTTTTTGTACAAAATACCTTCTTTAATACTGGCAACTGTATTAAAGAAACTTGTTTAAACGATATTAAACTTAACATATTCTTACTGACTTATATATTTTTTTTAATCCGGCTATTTCAATGTCAGGTATACTGTATTTTATTTTAAAAATGTAATCCATTCAATATAATTTTCAATCTAAGAAAAGTATAATTTATTTCTCAAGCGGGCCATATTTTTGCAGCATAATTCTATATGTTTGATAAGATCGGCAATGAATTCTGCCTGTTAATCACATTTGCTCAACTGCAAATGCAATCCCCTTTCTAGCCATTCTCAATGGGTACAGGGTATATGAAACACGCTGATGGCTTCTGGAGATTGCCAGTTGGCCATGTTAAAGAGGCTTCTCCGTTTGGTTGTCCTGGCAACTTAATGCGCAACCAAAGAGCGCAGCCATCACCACGCCACATCCAGCTTAAGGTTGCGGCATAGTTAATGCACTTGTCGGCAGTATTGCGCATCAGCATGATTAATAATTTTGATTGCTTTGCCTATCGAGACTAAATGTGAGGTTAATAATCTTAAATTGAGACCAAGATCACGAACAAAATTATACATTTGCACCTGATTATAGTTTTTCCTCATTTTTAGGTCACATTGGCCTGGCTTATGTCGAAACTTTTCGCATCTGACAGATTATGCCAGAGTTGCCGTTGATGCTGCTGCAACGTGCTGCGACTCAATGCTAACAGGCTTTTGTGCATAAATATTTTAATGCACCGGGAAGGGGCTTGGGTTGCACTATAAAAGAGATGCACTGGGGTATTAACTGATGGAATGTTAAAAAAGAACTTTAATTGAATTGACGTAAATAAAAATAAAAATCAGGTACAGCCTCACAGCGCAAATTGCAAACTGCAAATTGGCAATTTGCTGTAAATTGTTGATTTTTATCAAGGCTTAATTAAAGCGTTTTACCAACGAATAAATAAATAAATACACTTAGCGCGAAGCCACAAGTCTGCGGCTTATTAGCATTTCGAAATTCATTCAAACCGTATAAAAAAAGAAAACCGGTATTACCCAAAACTGTCAACATCTGCCTGGGTGATAGTTCAGCGCCCGGCGTGGAAGATCCGACTCTAGGGGCATGCTGGAAACGCCTTTTTATACACTTGCAGGGGGTATTATGATTTTGTCACGAAATGCGTAATGGAAAGAGTCGCCATTAAGTATATATAAATATATTTATGTTCCTAGATCTAAAACATTGTTGCAGGCTATACATATGTACGTCGAAGTCTGCCGGATCGGACCACAATATATATAGCATGTAGTTACCATGGAAACTAAAACGTCGTTTTTCAAGATATGCTAAGAACATTTGGCTATTATTATATTATACGCACATGCCTTATGTCTGCAAGGGTATTTACTTTTCGGCATCCCTGATAGCTATTTTTTCTTGTTATTTTTATTTTTTGTATGTTCAAGGTCGCTCAAGTTCTCTTAAGCGTTTAAAGGGGCGCGTGTTTTACAGGTGCTTTTGCCTTATTTTATAGCGCTGTTTTAATGACCACATTTACCTTGGCAAAAAGCGTGTTCTTTGGGCCATATGCACTGAAGCTTCTTCACCAGCAGCCCTAGAGATTAACAACCGAAAACGGTGCAGTCGGACCTAACTGAGTGCGCAGTACTCTGTTGACAGTGTGAAAAAGATATTGAAATGGGTCGAAAACAGTTATCTTGGTTATAGAGTTAGTGAATCTACAACTGTAGACCCAAAGCAGTTATTAAGCAATGGCTAAATGTGGCTTTATGTCCTGTCAAACTGCACTACTATAGCTCTAACCATTCCACAAAACCAATATACTCACATTGTGAATAGAGTATAAAAGCAAATAATTTGTCAGAAGAGCGAAACAATTGCCGAGTAATTCATTTCTTCTATTCATCAGTTTAAATTGAAGTTCTGCCTAACGATAAATGGGTTTTAGGCCAAATTTACAATGAGTTAATATGTGTATAATTAATGAGCTGATATTAGCTTTGCCATTGTTATCAAATGGCACTCACCCCTGCAGCTGGACACCACCCATTAACTGGCCGCTGTGTACATACATGCATATATATATACCATTTACTTAACCCTCTGCTGCTTCAGGTGGTAATACACCTGGAGAAACATATATCAAGAATGTGCCTACTAAAAAATAAGCTTAAAATGTTTTCATTTTATAAGCACCTCGTGGTTAAAAAATGTCGTTCCCAGGACCATAAATTACAACTTTGGCAACATTTGTACGCGACATCGGCGTCAGTTCTTGAATTTTTTTCGAGTGTATGATTTGTGATGGTGGGCGTTGAGTGACCCTATGCAATTTGATCCTTTCGACGGCATTGCCTGCTAAAGTTTCCAATCACACACTGTTCACATTCTCAACAGCTCGGCCCCGGGTTCTAAGGCAAGCTCATTATAAACTTTGCCTTCGATGCTCCCCTGGGTGATAATTTGTGCCGAGTGTATGTGTGCGTGTGTGTGTGTGCGTGCGTGTGTGTGTGTGGTGACTCTTGGGCTTGTGTGCTGTTTAGGGCCGTTTAGTGGATTCAATAACGTCATTTCCATTCGCATTTGTAGTATTAGTCATGATCGAAATTGCACAATGACACAATGAGTTTGAAATTGGCTTAATGTTTTCCTCTTCTCTCCTTTGAAAGATAGAGATAGATGGAGAGAGAGAGAGAGAATCCAATTTGCATATAAAGCCAGAGAAAGAGAATCGTATTTGACAATCGCTGCCAATTTGGCCGCAACTCTGAAATTCACAAAACGGATGCCCGTTTGTGTTTCTGAATCACTCGCATGTGATTTCCTAAATGACAAAAACAGTCCGACGACAGCCATAAAACCGCCTCCGGCAATGGTTCCTCTTCATCTCAGAGCACGCTTTGAGTTGATTTTTCTTTAGTTTGCATTTTGGAAGCAAGTTTTGTCTCTAAACTGACTGAATGAATATGGATAAATATACATATATTCACACATTTTATATATGTATATATGTACATACATATATTCACACAGTTCCGCATTTTATTCATTTATGTAAATATTTTTATGCATTGTTCGTATTGTGTTTGTTAGCATATGGAAATCGCTGACAGAATTTTGTCGTTATATTATTATTTTTTTATTTTTTAAATACATTTGTATACCCTACAGGGCAGCTAAAAGATGTATGCCCAGGAATGCGAGCTCAGATATAATATTGTTTAACTAATCGTTACAATGAAAAATATGTATTCGTATATTAAACAAGTTTATATATTCTAAAAATCAAGTATTAAAGCTTATAGGGTATTTCACATAAAATAAAAATAACTTGCCATACTTTAACTGAAACCTGGCTTAAATTAAAAGCATAATTAAATTATACGATTCCATGTACAGTCGTCGGCATAAATATTTTGACAAAACCATGCGCTATGTTCTTTCTTTTTTCTTGAAAGAATTGTAAAATGTAACGGTTTCATTATCTACTGAAAAGTTAAGTACAGTTATGCAAAAAGGAAGATGCAAAGTATTTTTTTAATTCCTTTATGCGTTTTCTTGTTTTACGCATTCTTATCTTTCGCAAGCTGAAAGCAGGTGGACAAAAGTATTTTGACATTTGCTCTATTCAGTTGGTGTTAAACTACTATCGATTTTAAAGCTAAGCTACGCATCTATTAATATTGTCTACTGATTCAAAGTGCTGATAAGAACAAATTTGCTTCATAGATTTGCTTAGCTATGGGTAAAACAAATGAATTAAGCGACTTTGTGAAACATGATATGGTGGCGAAGTATAACTCTGGTATTTCTGTAGAAAATATCAGTAAATTATACAAATTACCTCGCCAAACTGTGTATTATCAAATTATTAACTATAAAAAAACCACACCACACAAAACTTGGCGCGTTGTGGCAGACCGCGTAAGACAACAGGTCAGAACGATCGTTTGATTCTAAGGAAATTTAAGAATAATCCTTTAGAAAATCCTAAAACTGTTGCCAAGGAGCTTTCTAATTACTTCAACATTAACATAAGTGAAAGGACAATTCGCAGACGATTAAAGGAAGCTGATTACGGCACTTACATAGCCAGAGTTATTCCTCAAATAACCATGAGAAATAAAATCAAACGCCTTGAATTTGCCCAAAAATATGTAGGCAAGCCTCCATCCTTTTGGCATAGTGTTTTGTGGACTGACGAAAGTTCTTTTAATTACCACTGCTCTAAAAAAAGTTTTCGTAAGAATGCCAAGAACAGCACATAAAAAAAGAGTCCCCGTTTGTGAGAGAGTAAGCCATGGAGGTGGAACCGTAATGTTTCGGGGATGTGTTGCCTATAATGGGATAGGAAACTTTGTTCCCATCGATGGAACAATGAATAAAAATAAATAATTACATATTTTAAAGGATTACGCTTTCCCTTCTGGGGAAAATTTGATCGGAGAAAACTTTATATACCCGCAGGATAACGCGCCGTGCCACAAGGCGAATTTAATTACCGAATTTTTAAGTGAAGTTGGTGTTAATACGCTGGATTGGCCACCACAAAGCCCCGATTTAAATATTATAGAAAATATATGGGCTTATTTAAAGCAAAAACGATGTCCAAATCTATCAAGGACGCGTGAGGAAACAATATCAGAGGTAGAAACACTCTGGAAGGATATTTCATTGGCCTATATGCGAACTTTGGTTGATTCTGTTCCCCGAAGACTGCAACAAGTTATAAGTGCTAAGGGAGGTTATATTTTTTATTAATAATAAGTAAAATTATCTAAAAACACGTGCATTCATAATTTTTTTTAATCTTAAACAATATGTAAAAATACTTATGCCACCATACATTTCTGAAAAATTATTTTTGTTTTTGTTATTAATATACTCATATAATATTTTTTTATATATTTTGAAAATAAATTAACTCATCGTTACACCATATTTATTTTAAATTTTTTTAGTGCTCATTTAAAAAGTTATTTACCGAAACGCATGGTAACTTCTTTGTCAAAATATTTATGCCGACGACTGTAAATATGAAATCATTTTTTAATTTGTTGATTTATTTATGATATACGAGCTGGTTTTTCTGCTAAATGTAAACGATTTAATTGATATTGATGACTCTGCCTGACCCGAGTGGCTACCGTTTCTCATGGGGGCGGCGATTCGCCCACGCCATGCGGCTGACAGGCGGCTTCCAATCATTAATCTGATATTTTTACTTTTTTGCGCTGCAAAAAGAGTAAACTAATTTGTGCTTAAGTTGAGAATCGCTTATTGTTACGGTAACAAAACAAAAAGCTGTTCTGTTTCTGATTCTGATTCATTGCATTTTGAAAATTTAATTAAAAACTAAAACAGGTTTGTGTGTTCCCAAGTGTTTTGTCGATAGAAGTGCATGGGATATATGTATACTCTTCATAGTAGGGTACATATGGGATAGATATGTTAATAGTAATTGCTAATTACTCATGACAAAGTCAACAAATTTGTAACTCGGTGAATTATGAAAAACCAGTCTGATGCTAATTTGAATAAACATTTTATTAACTGATAGTAAACATAAATTAAGCTTTTTACTAAATAGAAATTAACTTAGACCTCCTAATCTAATTCTTAATTCGCTGATTGGACTTTGTGGCATAGAAAAGAGAATACGCAATTACTGGCACATAAATAGAAAGAAGTCAGATGTGGTCCGTTCTATCGGTCAAACTGATATAACAGCTGATTGTCGGCTGAAATGGCGACGCAACAAAGAAAACAGACAAAGCTAAACAACAACAACCGGAGACTTGCAAATTTGATAAGCGCTAAAAGCGCTAGCACCATATATGTATATGTATTTATTTATAGATGTATTTTCTTATAGTTATGTATGTATTTTTCCATTACAGCCTTTTATTTATGCATACGATTTTCTTTTGCTGACTAATCAAAGTTAATGGGGAACGAAGGGGGCGAGACAAACAAAAAGTAAATAAGTATGGCGTACTCGAGCATGCATATATGTTTTGCGTGTGTGTTGTGTGTGTGTGTGACAGAGTGAGTGAGTGTTCGTGTGTATGTCGGCATTGTTAAAAACAGCAAGCGAGCGAAATATAACGCAATTTCTGTAAATTATAATTTCTGCCACAGCAAATGCAAAAGTGCAAGCGTTAAGCTACTGTCGAAAACATTTGCGAACAATAAACAAAAACCACAACTCACCTCCTGTTCTTCGGCAGCTGCTGGCGTCGTTTGGACGGTGGCCAAGAGAAGGAGCGCAACTGTTGCTGCTACGTACAGCTTCATTGTGACAAGTTTTTGGATGTCGAAAAGTCGACACTGAGCGTATGAGTTTTGCGCAATTTCACACGTACACTAACAGTTTGTTTTGTCACCGTTTACGCCACTTTCAATAAATGTTGTTTATATCTTTGTTTACCCACGCGCACACATCACAAACTACACGAACCGTCGTCATTAACAGACGAACTCACACTGTCACGCGGTCGTCGCTCATCTGTTAACCTAGCATTTGAGTTTGGTATTAACAGCAGGCGCCAACTTTTGGCTGTAAAGTTAATAATTATTAATTTTTCAGATTTTGGTTATTTGGTTTAGATTTGTTGTTTTGGGATTTGGTACGGAATGGATGAAATCGGTTTAATACAAATATATTGTTTATGCCAGCACCACGCTTTGGCAAAAAATTATGAAATTTATAAACTTTTTAATTTTACAGCTGTCACCAACTAATAGCAGAGCCATAACAGTCCCTAACAACATACCAATCGATAACAGCAAGGCGATAAATAAAAAGTGTGACCACAAGCACCAAGCAAAGCAAGATAACAAGCTATCAAAATACTTTTAACTATTCCTGCATTAAAATGGCTCTTTACTATTTATTTGAGAAGAATAATATCAAAACATACGATAGTCAGATAAACAATTTCAAATCAGTCCCAGAATGCGTTGAAATGACGGAATGGGAAACCAGGACATGTTGCGAATATGCTGCCCAAAACGGAAACGCTCAAAAACAATGCGAAAGCAATGCGCCGTAGCCGCTGGCAACGATGACTCCCAAACATACTGGATTCAAAATATTGATAAAACGCAATTCATTTAACAGTTTCCATTGAAGAAATGAGCACACACATGGACCGAGCCTACTTAAATTCCTGTGTTAAAGTGCCTGTAGATCCATGCAATAATTGTCCGGCACCCGTCTACAATCGTCCGAATCTTTGCATGGGCAAGAAGGCCAAGGCGACAACATCAGGCTGCAAGCAGCAGGATGCAGCAGCGACCTCCTCAACGTGGACGGGTCAGGCGGGCATCAGATCGCTGGCCAAGTTCTACGACAGCATTCCAGGTAGTTAAATTTGCACTTGTTAAAAAAGAAAAGAAAACTGCAACCAATTTGTGTTTTGTCAGACTACTGTGAGGTGAAGCATATGCATAAAGCGGAGTTTTACTCGACACTGGAGAGTCTACGTACCACCAGCCAACAGCTGCGCGCTTTGCCTACGCCACCAGAACAACAACAAAAACTACAGAAGCAACGTTGTGCCAGCAGCAGTTCTTGTAAAACCAAACAACGCAATGTCAAAGGTAAGAAACATAAAAAGAAGCCGCCGTCGCCGTTTTTGGCCCCAAGCATACCACCGTTGATCTTGCCGGAGCATGTCCCGCCTACGCCCGACGTCGCACACAGCTCCAGCTGCCTCAGCGAAGAGTATGAGAAGTGCGTACGCGATTTGAATCGCCTCACAGACTTCAAGCAGGATTTCGCCAACGAGGTGGCCGACTTTAAACGTTCTCTTAAGATTTACGAGCAAGAGTTCAAGCGCAACGCCCAGCGCCCCAAGTCTACGAGCAGTGGCACGCAGACGCAAGCAAATGTAACGTCAGCCAAAGTTCCGGCTATGCACACCGCAGAACGTGCAAAAGTCCGAAGCGAAATACTGCGGAAGTGCTTTAGCGTCAATGATTTGAGTGCCAGTACGATGCCAGACCCAAAATCGGAGCTTCTAACGCTGAGCAACTATTTTCCCATCAAGGACGCTGCGGACGCGGTGGTGCCTAAACTTCGCATCGAATCCGCTTCGGTGTCGTCCAAGCGCAGCAGTAGCAGCAGCGCCGCCTCCGGTTCAAGTCGCGTGCGCAGGCGACGAGCTCGAAAAGCGAAAGTGACGTCAGCAGAGATGGAGAAACAGCCTGCACTGCTCAGCATCTTTGAGCTGGAGCCGCTGCCAAGGCGCACAGCCAGCGTATCGCCCCAGCATCCAGTGGCACGACCCAATCTGGCAGCCACACTTCGTGCCGAGATCTCGCGCAAGAAGGTCAAGGAGCTGCAGAACAACTGCACTTACCACGACCCCAGACCACAATTTGACTGGGAGGTGCGCAAGACGCCCGCCTGGAAGTCGCTGTCGCTGAAGTGAGTTGCACAAATCAGCCCCCAATATACACATGTCTATATACTAGTTGACCATTCCAGTGAACCCCACAAGGCGCTGCTGTCCATACGTCTGGCCACGCGCAAAGCGGAACAGGCGCTGCAGGAGCGTCAGTACGAGCTGCACATGCAGATGATGCGACAGCGCGTTAAGTCCGCACCCCTGCTGCTGGAAGGTCAGACCTACTGGGGCCCAGAGGTCGGCAAGCTCACCCACACTTGCCGCAGCGAAGGCATGCGCCATGCCTGCGAGAGCACCCAACAGCGCCGGATCAAGCAGTCCAAGAACAAGTGTTGTCCAACAGCCGCTACCGAGGCAGACACCAAGCTGCAGCAGTTGCGTAAGATTTATGGATCACAGCGCAAGCCCAGCTCGCGGCAATCCCAGCGCTCCAGTTCGCGTCGCCGGCAGGCGGAACAGACGCCAGAGCCGCACGACAGCGGCGATGATTTATGTAGTGTGGATCGCGCGTTTCTCTAAAGAATACCTTCAATCGCAATATATATACACGAATAACATTTCTTTGATCGACCCAAACTGGCGTCTTTATTCAAGGCTGCTTTAGCGTGTGCAGTGCCACAAAGTCCTCGACTACGGGATAGGCATTCTTCTGTTCCTCGCTCAGCGGCGCGTTGCCCGGACGTTTTAGTAAAACGGTGAACATGCCAGCGGCACGAGCGGCAGCAGCCTCTGTGATTGGAAAGAAGGTTAGTATGACCAAAAAAGATGAGAAGAGCTTGTAGCCAACAGACCGCCCGGCACATCCGTGAGGAAAAGAACGTACTGCGGGTCCACCTGAAGAGTTTGGGCAATGTTTGTGTACGACTCCGTCTGCTGTTTGTGACCCACGTGGGTGTCAAAGTGGGCACTGAGATACGGTAGCAAGTCACCAGCTATGCTGTGCTGGAATATAAGCTTCTGGGCAGCCACACTGCCGCTTGAGTAGACAGCGATACGAAGACCAGCTTCACGCCAGGTCTGAAAAGCCGTAGCCACATCCTCATACACACTACAACGTAAAAGATGAGAGAGAGCGAGACCAAATAATAAATCTCACTCACTGTCCCCTTAGCTGCCCGGCAGCATAGCCCTTGGCCCAGATCAAGCCCTGCAGTGTCTTCAGCGGTGTCACCTTCAAATCTCTTTCGATAAGATAACGCACAAATCCAGTGATAAGCGCGACATCTACTGCTGGCTGCGTACTCAAAGTCGCCGCAAATTCGGCAAATTGCGGCAAATTCTGTAAATCCTTGACAATTTGCTTTGTCGCATCCGTTTCCCACGTTTCTAGCAGATAGTGCTCAGCGTTTTGTTTGGCATAAGGAAAAAGGACGTCGTGCACGAAACTAATTGAGGTTGTTGTCCCCTCAATATCCACAAGAACCACTTTGGCGGTCAAATCTGAGAGTATCATGTTGAATTTAGGAACAAAAACACACGTTTCAAATAAACAACTGATATTGTTTACAATGTTGACCGACTGGCCAAAACATATCGATAGCTGCCTGACTATAAGTCATTAATTCCAATTGGACCTATCGCATACCAAGCAGTACCATTACTAAATGCCCGCTCTTTTGATTTTCAGAACTGTAACCCAGTGTTGTAAAGCTCCATTTCGATGATTTTAGTGAGCGATACATGCAATCGATAATACTAGTTCAATTCGGAGCGACACCTATCATCGTGAAAGTGAATAGCATTTTACATTTTATATTAATTTGCATTTGCAAGCAATTTTTTGTGTTGCCAAAATACGCCGAGGTGCTGACCACGATACGCTGCCACGTGTGTGACGGTCCAAACTAAGTGCAATAAAACGTGCAAAAACGGTGAACGCGAAAAGCTAGTGAAGACGGACGCAGCTGGCGACAGCTGCAAGAACAACAACAACAACGTAGCAGCGATTTGTTGTTATTTTTTTTTGGCTGGGCCTACGTGATTAAAATGCTTACAGTATATAGCACAGGCAGAGTCCAATAGCTAAATGAGGTCTGGTGAAATGGCCTGAAATCGTATTGAGCAAAGACGTTGCTTTGTTTTTGCAAGCTATTTGATAAGTGAAGAGGAGGAGGGGCGGCAGCACACGCACACCCACAACCACAACGTTTGACGTTGCCAGACAAGTTCAAGGTTAAACTGGCGTTGCCAATATGCTGTAACCAGGGGACGCGACAAGGACATGCAGAAGCCACAGTCGTCGCAGTCGCAAACACTTTGCGCCGTCTGCGGCAAAGTTGATCAGCTGCTGCGCTGCGCGAAGTGCAAGAGCATATACTACTGCTCCATAGCGCACCAGCACATGGACTGGCCAAATCACCGGCACGACTGCCGGCTGCTGGCCCGTCACAAGCAGAACAACAACAATAGCAACAAGATTCAACAGCTGCAACAGGCGGTGGCCGCCACAACGCTGGATGTGAGTGGCGCCAACTGCTCGACGGCCCAAATGATGACGCCGGCCGCACAGGCCCTGTCCTGGCCCAACGAGCTGGACGAGCTGTTTAACTACTTTGGACAGCCCACGCTGGCCGGCCAGACGGCACAGCCCGGTGGCCCGCATCAGCAGCACGCACACCATCCACACAGCCAGCACAATGGCGAGAAGAGCTCCAGCTATCAGATTGGTCTGGCGGATGCCAGCTTCATGGGCAGCGGCAGGTGAGTTTAGTAGAGCAAGAAACAAAAAGGAATTCCAGTTTTTTTTAAGTTAACATTCAGTGCACATGCATTTAATTTGGTAGATATTAAGACTAAGACGGCCGAAACGTTCATAAAGTTCAATTTAAGTCTTAAAAATGTTTGCCAGTCTTACGAGCTCCAGCAGGGATGGAGGCTGCTTGGCATAGTCCTCGTTCGCCATATGTTTGGGATGCTGTCTGGGCATTGAGCTTCTTGTGGGCGTCTTGTAGCTATTGCATTTGTCCAGCACACGCTCAATTTCCGCCAAGGCATCGTTACTACAGCTGCAGCTGCTGCTGCTGCTTCTCTGTTCGTTATTGGAGACCAGATCCCATTGCGGACGTTGAGCATGGCCGTTTGCCGCGCTGGACGGCTGAGCTGCATAGATCGTGGCCACCGCTGCGCCAGCGCCCTCTATCATCGCCAGCACCAGTCCACCGACCAGGGCGCCGTTGCCCATTGCTTTGAGGCCGTTGCGGGCGGCAAGTATGCCGCCGGTGGCGGCGCCGCTGACGATCGAATTCCACGAGTCTTCCCGCTGCCTGTAGTAAACCATCGTGCAGTCCACGGTGCTGTAGGTGGCGCCCCAAATGGCAAAGCTGCCTGCAATTGTCGGTGTCTTCATTTTAACAGAATCGATGCCGCCGCAGAGACCGCGCATGATGCCAGTTGGTGCATTCCTGAATCCTCTCATATATTGGAACATGGATCCTCCGATGCAGCCCATCATAAAGGCACAACCGCAATCCTCCACGATGCGTATTGGACATGGCTGTCGAGTATACTCAACCATTGTGATCTGAGGACCGCAAGATTTGTTCAATTTTTCCGTTTGTTAGCTAAATTTCGTTAGTGTCCAATTGTCTGTGGGTCAATGTTAATGTTCGATCTTTGGGCAAAATTTTTTCGACTATACAGAGAAAACGTGTGTTCTTGAAATTAATTTTTGAAACAAACATGATTTCGGGCAAACGTAGTTTTACAACAAAAATAAGCGAAGTCATAGATCAAAGCAGGCTACTTCCAAAATGATTACCGGTATATAACGGTACATCTCTTCATCAAGGCTGTGATTCGATTTTGATACTATACTTGTAAAATCATAACGCATCCTAGAACCTAGTATTTTTCAAATTATTTAAAAAAAGAAAACAATATATTTCGTCTGATAACCTACATCCAGATTAAGAATTTTTCGCAAAAAAAAATTAGCATTACGCACTCAAGCCAACGCCCCGGCAAATACGTTCTCTGTAAATAAGTACATTTACGCACATATGGTAGTATATATGAATATATACACCCACACACATGGGGCGCTAATTAGCGATAAGCTTTACGTGCTCAGATCTTTGGCGCTGACTGCAAGCCCAGTTCGCTGGTAGTCTGCTAATTTATGGTGTTCTTTTTGCCATAAGCAAATACAAATATGTGCCCTGCGATTAGATTGGGTGCAGTTTCGATTGTAGCGCACGTCGTCTGGAATGTTTACCTTTTTTTTGCCATTACGCGCAGCGTATTGTAATGCACATGGCCGAACCGAAGCACACCGAACTGTCCCGATTCGCCTCCCGAACCGGTGCACGTACACATTTAAGCACGTTGTTTGATTTGTTAGCACCTCTTGCGAAGTGCAGTCACATTTGACTTTGTAATTATTCTGTTGCGCAGTTGATTTGGCCGAATTGTTTACATGTGTGTTTTCTTATAATTTCACATGCTGCATTAACACATATAGCAATACACACACACACACACACACAAGCACAGGCAGAAGCTCACACTTGATGATTTCAGTGTTATTCTTGCTGATTCATCGATAATTTCGCGAATATCTTTTTGTACTGCTTATCGTTTGTATTTTGTAGTGGGTGGTCCCCTTTCTTCTGCCACTTGGGTGGCCTCTCTCTCCATTTCTGTGTTTTCCAATTGTTTTGCGTACGTGCCGCGCGTACGCAACTGGGTATGTTTTTATTTTGCTTATCATTAGCAGGTATTTGGCAGCTGCTGCTTCGCGTCTTAAGATTGGATTGACTGTTGTTGTTCTTTATCAAACAATTAGCAATGGCATGTCGCATTTCGCATGATCTCAATTTGCTAATTTTTGGCTACAAGCATACATTGTATGTATTGTTGAAAGTTGCGTCTGTCACTTTTGTCAGAAACGCGGCACCCGTCAAACTACTTTCGGCCTTTTCTTTAAATGTAAGCAAAGGTCTAAAAATGACAGCGTTGCCAATCGTCGATACAAAAACCAGCTACAACTGTTTTCCAGCAACAAACTGTTGCATCCGTTTCGCAGTGCCTGCTGCGTGCATTAAAGCAGGTGATATAATAATCCAAACCCATAGTTTGCCTGGCAACAAACATACATATGTACATCCATATGCATGGAGTTCAAACTATGTACGTCTGGCCGCACACGTTACAAGGTCGCCTATCAGTGCGTGTGCGCCGCCCTCGACAGCATCGACTACAAACTAGAGGTGAGCGATACTTTTGACATCACAGTGACTCGCATACTCTATTATTTTGAGCTCTTATTTCGTTATATTTATTTTGGGACGCATTCACAATGGTGTTACCTGTAATAAAGCTTCGCTTTCAAATTTTTATGGGAAAAACATACTGTACATTTTTTTCTTTACTGCAAGTGGTCTACGTAGATGCAAGCCGTGACTCCTTTCGTTGCGGCTGTGAATCGTGATTGCAAACAAATACTACTCGTCATCTCTGTCGTATGGTGCGCGTGCCATGTTCGCTGTCTTCGCACGTAACACATCAAAAGCAAAGGGCTGCAATCTATCATTGCTCGCGCACACATACATAATTCATGTCAGAACATACATACATATAAAATAACTTGTATGCATGTGTGTTTGCTGCTGGAGCCCTTTTAAAAGTCATCTAAATGTTTCGCATACAGCCGACTTTGAACTGGGCCGTTGACCCAAATATTGGAGTACGCGAGCTCTGCCTTCATCAATGTATGATATATGTATGTATGTACGTGTATGAACGTAAAAAGATTCATATGTTACATATAAATATGTGTGCTTGTATTTACAGCTGTTTCTCTTGTTTCTTCTCATTTACTCTGTCAAACTTATTCAAATGTTTTGTACTCCACGCCTCTCTCTCGATTGGCTTAGCGTCTTCTCTTTCCGACTCCCCGCTCTGATTTCCACGCATGTGCCTTCGTCTTTCTACTGTGCGATGGGCTACGTGAGCGTTAGCTCGTTTATTGTGTGTGTGCTTCGTGTTTGCCTTCTGTTTGCATTTGTATTTGCTTGGGGAGAGTTGGAAGCAAGTTGAAGGGCATGCGGAAACGAGCCGTTGCCGTTGATGAAGTCAGATAAAGCAAAAAAAATGCCCCAATTATCGGGGTGGCAGTCGCTAGCAAAGCCCAATACTACCTATCTGCCAGCCATTATCGTTTTCAATTATTTGCGCGTACAAACATACAGAATATGTGTATGTAAATATGCAAACTTGGCGTTTATAGCATTTCTGCTGCCCATACCGCTAACGCAAACACAGACAGACACTCACACACACGTACATATTTATAAATATAATCTCACGGCGGCGATCGGGTCTGTCGCTGCTGCTTTTCATGCCGTCACCGCATTCGTGAACGCGCGGTCAACGCGAACGGTTCGCTCTTTAACGCGTTTAGCCAGCATTACTCTGTTTTTATATGTGCAACAAATTAAGCAAAAACAATAAACAGACGTACTTAGCAGTACAAAAGCGAACAGCTGTAATTACAACAATTGGAGAGTGATAAACTACAGCTGGTTATCCATGCATGTACTACACATGTACAGACTGCGCTTACCAACACTGTCTCCCATACCGATATACGATACAACAGCCGGTGCGCTCTCTCGCTGTCTCTGCTTACCTGCACTTAATCTCTCGCAATAGTTCACATAAAAGCTGGCAGGCAATTTGAAACTTTCATCAGTTGTGCGTGAATGTTTTCCGGAGTCGCTTCCGATTTTGCCGCAAACTGAAAAACAGAAAATAGCATCAAATTACGGTGCAATTTCAAGTTAAAAAAAGTACAATTAAAAAAACTAAATAATTAATCAAAGCAAAATGATTACATCCACAACAACGGACTACAAAAATTTCTTTAAGCATTCGGCGCATCCTGCCAATGCTGAACAATATTTTCGCGAACTTTTGGATAAACGGTAAATAGATAATAGATTCTGAAGGATGTGTGACTGCTTGTTTTTGAATTTCGATTAATAGGTCCATTTGCACAAAAAAAAAACCGGTTAGCGATTTTATTTATTTATTAGTGATGTTTTAGCAAACCTTTTTGAAAGCTTAAAAACCATACTCTCAAATGTTCAAGTTGCGAAATGTGAAGATCCCAATTATTTTTTAACTACCATTAACACTTGCTAATGTTTTTTTTTTGGATGCTTATGTTCTCTTCAAGATGAAATTTATTGCGGATTACATTTTTTTGCTTTATTTATCCAGAATTTAGCTGTTCCCATTTTTCTCTCTCTTACTCTCTCATTTTTTGTGTTTAACAGTGTGTGTTGTGGGTTTTTGGACTACGTGACTGAAACATGTCTAACAAATACCAACAATTTTATGGGTTGCAAATCATAAAAAAGTCGTAAAATGTTCAAATTCATAATAATTATAATAAACACGGTACTAAATATAATAAAGTATTTGCATATCACTCGGTAAGAGCTGTGGGATATACATATTTATGTGCAAAAATACATCAATAATTATTCAATTATAATTGAACGCAACCCTCTCCACCCGGATTAATCTCCCAAGGTGACCCAAGAGCTCCAAGGGATTAACATTAAAATCACTGATGAGATAGAGATTAACAAGGGATTATGGTAATGATGTTGTTTTTGATTTTGTTGTTTACTCTCTACAGCGAACGCCGCTATGAAGATCTTTGCCGCAATATTATCAACGATATGAACGAGTATGGACTCTCTGTAGTGGACGATTTCCTGGGCACCGACATGGGCCTGAAGATCCTGAACGAAGTGCGCAGCATGTACAACGCGGGCGCCTTTCACGACGGCCAGTTGGTGCACAACATGAGAACCGATGCACAATCGTCCACGGTGCGCGGCGATAAGATTCGGGGCGATAAAATCAAGTGGGTCGGCGGCAACGAGCCCGGCTGCAGCAATGTGTGGTATCTGACCAATCAGGTGAGCACTCAAGAGGGCTAACATTTCCAGGAGTCTCAATTGAATTGATTTTTTTTTGTCCTTTTCAGATTGACTCTGTGGTCTTTCGTGTGAATACCATGAAGGATAATGGCATTCTGGGCAATTATCATATTAGAGAGCGCACGAGAGTAAGCAGCATTTATATGAAAATCTATGTAAATGTTATATTTTGGGTGATTTCTTCTCTGCAGGCTATGGTCGCTTGTTATCCAGGCTCCGGTACACACTACGTTATGCATGTGGACAATCCCAACAAAGATGGACGCGTCATTACAGCCATATACTACCTAAATATCAATTGGAATGCCAGCGAGAGCGGAGGCAAATTGCGGTAAGTTGTTAAATCGGTTTACGAAGAGCGTTTGCTAAGAAAAAAATTGGTTTTCTTCAACAGCATTCGACCCACAACGGGCACAACAGTGGCCGACATCGAACCAAAGTTCGATCGGCTGATATTCTTCTGGTCGGATATACGAAATCCGCATGAGGTGCAGCCCGCGTATCGAACTCGCTACGCCATCACCGTCTGGTACTTTGATGCAAAGGAGCGCGAGGAGGCTCTTAATCGTGCCAAGTTAGAGAACAGCAAGACAAACAATGCCAACTCCATTGCTCAGCTGGCGGAACCTGATTCCACAACCACACCCGCGTCACCAACACCAGCAGCGCCAGCGGCTACATCTAGCTCCAGCTCCGCATCTGTATCATCATCATCATCAGCGTCTACAGTGTTGTCAGCGAACAAATCATTAACACCCGCCAGCATGACAACTGGCACAGGAGCATTGAACGCGAATGCGCCGAGCAGTTCCTGTTCCGCCAGTAACGAGATTTGCACGTAGCCCGTCGTCGCCTGCATCCTGTATATATCTAGACCATATGTTGTGACAAAAGGCAAAGCTATAATGGACAACTTAAGCGTGTACATTATATCAACCAACAAACACACACATTGTAAAAAGCTAGTTGAAAACTATTTATATATAGTTCTTAAGTACGTAATCTTAACGGATATGAAGTGCAGTCGGGCAAAATTCAAAAGCCTGGGGAAACCTGGTTTTTCATTGTGAAAGCTGCACGAGTCTAACCTATATAAATGTGAATCAAAGCTCCTTTAGTCATTAAAACTTCTAGTTGTAGTCACTAAGTCGTATGTTTAGTTATTTTCGCATTAACCTTTAGCTAACTGCCTTATCAGCTCCATGTTGATTGTTTTTATATTGTATCTTACTATTTGCATATACGCGTTGTAAAAACTGTCCGAATTTGCGTAGTTTGCCAAAGTATTATAACTGAAATGCAGCTTCAGGAGAAGCAACGATTAACATTTATTTCCTATCTCAAAATTTTGTAAACGGAAAAACTTTATTTGTTTATCTCGCATTGTCCACACTCAGTTTAATAGACTCTCATGCACATAGTTGGAGATTTTAGCGCAAGCAACAATAAACAACAACAAAAAAATCTCTTTTTAAACGCTTCATAGAAAGCACCAAGATATCAATTATGTATTTCAATGCATATATCTATATTTTTTATTAAATGAAAAACTAAGCAAATTAACAAAATGCATTCAATTCAAACTCGAAAAAAGGGATGAAAGTAAAACAACGTTCATTGATATTTGAATATACACTTTATTTTTCAGAAAAGTTTCTCATCTTTGTAATTAATTTACATTTACATATAGTATATAGTATGTATATATATTTATATGTGTATAAGTACGTTTCGTTCTTGTACGCGTGCTGCATTGGTTTTTCCTGTGCCCGCATTCTTCGCTCAACGCTAATACGATCGATACAAGTACTAGCACACATGATTTTAATTTATCTTTTAACTATAATTATATGATACTCTCTATTCATTTGATGTGAACTGAAATATCTTTGCATTTGACGAACGAACAACCAAACGAATTTAAATTTAAAAATTGTTTCAACATTTACAATGTCCATTTCATTTGACTTTCGAAACTGCTTAGTTTTTGCCAAGTGTTAGTTGGCATTGCTGCATTATATGTACATATATATATCTTTTGCTATTTCAGTTTTCCAAAAATATTTATGTTCATCATATATGTATGTACACAAGCGATCTAATTGCCATATCTATGTGTATATGCATGCTAGTACATATATGTACATATGTGTGTAACTATTTATTCACAAGTTGCTGCCTCTATTTCCATTGCCTGCAATTTGTCGGTGGAAAAATAAAACTTTTCAGCTTGAACATTTAATTCCTTACATCTCAATGCCCACTCGAGCTGTCGTTCTCTATCACGTCCACTCTATTTAAGAGTGCCAGTTTGTATCTCTATGTACCTGCTCTCTACTGTATACTGTGTGCTTACGCATCTGTTATACTGTTATACAGTACAATTGTTTTTGTTAAGTTTGAAAATTCAGATGCCTATTCTATGGTTATGTTAGGAAAAGTTCAGTATTACCGTTGTACTTTGAATGTGGAAAGGATATTTAATCTGATCGAAAATCATTTCTTTGACATTATCCTAATCATAGGCAAATCAGACAGTTGCCATGCTCTCAAGATTTACAAAAAAGTAATGACTCTTGACACTTTTGTTTTTCGTTAATAAGAATATCCATAAATATTCACGATCTTGTGTTTCAAGGTGGAGTCAGAACTAAAATACGACACATACAGATGTCAATTCATTTTTCTGCTTTCAACAAAGTAAAGAACGTGTAATAATAATAATAGTTTATAATGATTTCTCTCTCATATATGTATTTAATTGTTTTACTTTTGTGCGATTGATTTGGTTAACGTTTTATTTGGTGCACATCTAAAAATTTTCGAAACTACTTAACGCTGTTTTCATGTATTTCACAACTACTAAGTTCAAAGCACTGATGAAATGCAGACACCGACACGAAGCTAAAAGAATACTTGCACGTAGGATAAAGCCCCAGGACTTGCGCTATTTAACTGGCCCTTTGTATGTATATATGTACATATTTTAATTCATTTCTTATTAAACAATATATCATTTTTTATGCGCAACAAAATCTAATGGGGTTCACATATATATTTTACTATTTTGTTAATTTTGCAACAGTGAAATGTGCGTTTGCTGTTGTTCAGTTTTCACTTGGTTTATGCAATCTACAGTCTACAAGTTAATTGACAGAAGTTACAATTCAAAAATGTTTTTCTTTTCGCATTGTTTGATCGCATAACAAAATTGGCTACGAATCTTATTCAACAAACTTTCATGCATTTAAAGGACTAACAAATTACACATTATAATAATTTTACAATTTTATATACCCTTGAGTGTGTGTGTGTGTGTGGTTGTGTGGAGACATAATTGACACACAAAATCAGTTGACAATCGATCCACCATCAAATTTGCGATGAACTTACGAATTGATTTTTGTCTACATATGTTATTTGCAGACCTACATATTTGTTTGACTTTTTTTTTCAAATGACTCAAATGTTTAATGATCAAAAATGTTATTTAAATATATATGTTTGTGTATATATATAGGTATTATTTTGGTTTTGTATTTTTAGTAAACGCATTTTGGTCTCAAGATTTTATGTATGAATTCTGCGCATAGTTTGGAGTTAAGCTAACGTTTTCTGAATCATTGAAGTATTTTGATGCTCTGTAAACAAGCCAATATCTTGAGGGATTTCGTAAAAGTCTTCCGATTTCACAATACAAATCTTATTTCAATTTGATTAATTAAATTTTCATTGATTTCTTTTGTGTTTAAAGCTCACAAAACTCATGCGTTTTAAAGGAATATATAGATATTATGTATACAATATTATATAGGATAATGTATGCATATATCTTATACACAGCTACGCAAAAATTGTTTATCAACAGTTTTAAATAACATCTAAAAAAACACTTTGGCATCAGTGTCCATAATTTGTTATATATTTCATATAGCTTTATATTTAAAGGTACCGTTTAGATCCATGTACCTGTCGTGTATTTTTCTCTTTGTTCGTTTTTTTGTGGGTTTTGGGGTGCAAAAAGTTTCAGCTAAGTTTTTCTAAATTGTTGCATGCTACATTATTTTAGGGCCTAGTATTTGGTTTAAATTTGTCACATCCTGCAAGTTTTTGTTTAAATTTGTGTGTGCGTTGTTTTTATTAATCATTTTTGAATGATTTTAAATGTCAACGAAGAGTTAAAGTAAAAATTAAATTTTCGAGATTCTGTTTATCGAACTGTGTTCAGTGTAAAATATCAGCAAGTTTGTTTCGTTTGCTATCTCAAATATATATTACATACTCGTATGTATGCAATGCCATGTCTAGCTCAAATATTTAGAATTTCTTTAAGGTGTTTTATGTTGCACGTTTCTAAGGGGAAGACATTACAACATTTATTACACATATCGATAGGTCGAGAGGGGAGCACATATACGCTACAAAAATGACACTTAATTACTTCTTACATTCATCGAACATTCATACATCGTATATATGTATATAATTATTTATATATTTGTAGTTATACTCAATTGTATCTCAAAAGGGATATAAAGCCATTTAAGTTTTCAAAACCATTGCACCCACAGCTCCGCCAATATCTTTAGGGGGCTGAGGGTGTTGAAAATTGTGTTTATGATAAACATCTATCCAACATATAGCTAAAATTCTGATCAAAAATTAATATGTATCTTCTGGAAGAACTTTTCGCGGGCGCTCATTGCAATGCATTTCAAAAAATGTTTTGCATTTTTGGATTTTGAGGATAGTTATAACCCATTGTTGGACTTAAGCAGCTGACGGACCTTTTTAAATCAGGTATGTTAACTCTTTATACAAGATTTCTTAGTTTAAGACTAGATTAAAAGCCAACGTAATTTTTTGACTAACCAGAATTGTTTGGTACCTTAAAGAGTCACTTTTAGAATAAATTCTTGACTTGTATTTCAATTTCGGTTCTTCACTCAATTTTCAATTGTGCTAACCAAGTAAAAGTTCTGCATTTGTAATTGTTGTAATATATAGTGTATTTCAATCTTGTGTTGTTTTCTTTTAGTATAATTGCAATAAAATCAACATTATTAGCATAATTAAATATAGATGATGTATAACTAAAGAAAATAATTGCCTTGTTTATGTTTCTCTCTTTTCTTATCTTCGTTCGGTCTCTCAGTTGCTCTACATAAAAAATAAAATCATTAAGATATTTTCGTTTTACTTGCAAAAAGTGGAGGCGTGTCAGCCCCACTCCCGCACTAAAATTATATCGACATTCTTTTCTTTCTATCTGCACATGTTTCTAGAGAAAAAGCAAAGGCACGAATCAAAATTAAATTATATTAGATTAATAATCAAAATACAAAACTAAAAATCAATCGAATTTAATTTAAAACATGTTGCTTTGTGTTGTATTTTGGTTTATCATCATTTAATTTAGAATAATTTTTGATAATAGAACTTAAGTTTAAATGCGTGTGTGTGTGTGCTTGAGTGTGTATATATGTATGCGTGTGTTTCTATGATGCTTATGTCCAAATGTTTTTTTGTGGGAGGTATATGCCATAAATTTAATTTTCAATTGTTTTTTGTTATCGTGTTGTTTTGCTTTCCGTTTTCTCACTGTTTAAAACTACTACATAATTTAGTTAGCTTTTGTTTAATAATATATAATATAAAAACTAAATAATTAATACGTTTCAACGCATATAGCAATTTTCTTCTTGCTCACAGGCATTTTTTATACAAGCTTTCAATTGCATTTGATGTTAAGGTTAGACTTTCTATTATTCTCGTCTTTGTGTTTCTGTGTGATTATTTTGTTATAGTAGTTTATGTGTTTTATTTTTGTTTTTATTATTTGTTTAGAAACGCGTTAGCTTTTGATATCATTCTCAGGTTGTTTGTTATTGTTATTTGTTTTAGTACACATACATATATATAGATATATATATTATCAATTAATTAAATAGGTAGGCTTCACTCTTCACTTAGAATGCGTTCTCAACACAAATTCACTTAAACAAATGCCCAGCATTCGAGTGTTTTGATAACAAAGTCTTCTTGTGGCGCAAGTGGCTCATTGCCATATGTGCTGCAATGCTGCGAGCGGCCCTGATTTAGATCACCGTCCAGCCATAGGCCAAAGCGACCGCTATAGAATAGAGTAGAAAATAGGGGAAATTACAGAATTACTCAAATTTTGATTGATTTTGATTTTGATATTAAATGGACGTTTACTTACTCGCCAGCGCCAATCGAAAGGCTCTCCATGTTGCCCTTTATAAAGTACATATTCTCACCAGTCCAATGGAATACTTTGAAACTGGGATTAAACTTGTAGAGCAGGGATTCGCCGGTGCCATAAAAATGATCTGACACATGCAGCGAGCAAGAGGTCAAAGCACCAAATACCTGAATAACAAATACATATATTTAAATTGAAAACATAATATCTCAGTATTCTTGTTTTTCTACTCACGTTGTGCTCTGTATCCTCTATGACAATTAAAACTGGGCTTTCCAGACGCGCCATCTTGCGATACAGCGAGTTCAGGGCGAAACCATGTTGCGATGTGCTAAAGATTAGGGACCAAGAATAGCCCTCTGCACGTGCGGGCAAATGAGCACACAGCTTTTCGCTGAAAATATGAAAAGCAAATGGATTTTATATCGACTGAACTGAATTGTTTTGACAGATCGCGCGGCCCACTTACCGATGCTCTTCTGTGAGTATCTCTGTTTTGCCAATTAGATCTGGTATAGGAAATTCCAGGTCAAAGGAACCAGTTGCAAAGAGTGAGGTCTTGCGATATTCATCTGTGCTCATAGACAGCACCTGAAGAACGATCGGATTGTGAAAGATTAGTAAATATAGTCAGCAGTTTGTTTTAATTGCCATTGAAACGTAAACTAATCAAATAAAAAAACATTAAGAAATATAAGACTATCAGCCCAGTTCTGATTTTCATGTCCGGTAAATGCAAGTGAAAACCGAAACTGGGCTGAGTATTAAAATAAATACATATTTATAAAGTTTCTTTGTTTTTTTGGTTTTTGTATTATTATTGGATAGGGTGTAGCATAACTTTAAAATTCTGGTGCAGTAACTAAGTAAGAAATTGTTTGTCAATGGTTCGTTGATTGGATAGTTTATAATATTTATATATTTTGTAGAATGCTAGTTATGTGGGTTGTGGCTGGGTATATCATTTAAATTCAGTTTGTATTTTTTTCAGGTGTTTATATAAACTTGTCTCGTTTAAGATTTTGTTTGGTTTCAACTTAGGACACTACAAATGAAAATACACGCGTGAATTGTGGTTTCAAGAGTTAAGACTAGTAGCAAAGATACGATAAACAAACCAAAAATAAATACACTTAGAGAAAATGATGTACATATGTATATGTATATTTTACAATGCAGTCAGCAACTGTGAATCTTTGAAATTTGGCAAGTTAACAATGATGTCCAAAACAAGCTGGTAATTTGATGAAATCGATACGAAATATACATTTTTAGTTTTAGGTAGTTCGGTAATTCCCTCGCAACTTTTCTTTCACTAGAAAAACAAATTTTGCATCCATTGTAAAGTATAAACGCCTGCAGTCTAACAAGATGCCCAAATATACCGCATATATTTAACAATTTCTATGCACAAGTTTTGCTATGTTTTTATTTTTGCCTATATTTAATTTCGCATACATTTACCCGCATACAATTTTTGGACAGTTAACGTTTTTGAATTGCAGTGAATTTTGTGAATTTGATTAATTTGGAGCTATATTGAAGTGCACGGCTATAGAAGTTTAATCCCATTTGAGCAGTGGGTTTGCTCACAGTTGACGCTTGCCGAGTTAGTGAACGTATATGAGAGTTTCCCCTGTATCCCCAGTTACTGACGCACGCGCTGCTGTGTATGGTAGGCGTGGTTGGATCGCTTTTCGAAAAAGTTACCCAAACGTTGCACGGCCGATTCCTTGGTATACTCTGTTGGCATCGAAACTTCGTTTGCTAAGCTTTCGCGTGAGTAGTTCTCCTCAGGCTTCTGAGGATCGCGCATCTCGCCCATTTGCATTTGGATTGTATGCGGCGATTGCATTATCTGGCGCAAATACTGCCTCTGCTGCCCCTGTCCCTGTCCCTGTTCTTGGTGACCGTGCTGCCCGTATTGCCCTTGCTGCGTCTCTTGACGGTTGGCCTTCTTCCACGAAGGATTGCTGTATTTGGCGCGCATTGTATTGTCCAACTTTTTAGTGGCGGCTTTTTTGTTGCTGTTGGACGTCGAATGGCCCGGCATGAACATATTCTTTGGCGACATCAATTTGGGAACGACACGTTTCGATTGGGGAACAGCGACAGCCGTCTTTGGCTTGGGACCTTTCTTTGAACGCTTTGAGTTGACGGAGCCTGGCCGGTCAAAAGAAGTAAGACGCGTTTCTGGAGCATGCGGCTTCGGGGATCCCTTGGCATTGGCAGTCTGAGCGATATCCTTGGCCAACTTTTTCTGCTTGGACTTGTTGCGTGCATTGCCCACGAGGTTACGGTAGCCCTCAAACTGTTTGTTGATGACACGCTGCGACGCACTCATCAAATTGGCACCCATCTTCGACTGGTAGTGCAGATCATCCATACGGCCGTTGGCATCGGCCGGTATATACGCAGGCTCCTCGCGTTCACCCTTCATGATATTGCGCTCGATATAATCGCGCTCGGACGTTGTCTGTGTGTAGCGTTCATCGAGCGACACCGGCTCCTGAGTCATTTGGGAGGAGGACGACGCTGCTTCAGTGTGGCCAAGTGTGCTCGGAAAGTGCTGTTCACGCAGGTCGCTGCGCTGTTTTTTAGAGTGCAGCTTGTTGGAGCTGCTGTACAGTTCGTTCAGCTGGGCCTTCAATTTGCGGCTCTGCAATGTGGACTTGGAGAACTGCTGGTCAATTGGCTCGCTCGAGCCATCCGGGTAAGGTATATTGTTTAGCTTGCGTCGCAACGGTTTGTGACGCTTCTTGAAGTTATCCACCTTGGCTACCGCATCTGCTAGCTTCATTGGACGTGGATGATTCCAGCCCTCAAGAGGATCGTAGCGTGACGGCTGATGTTGCGACTGCATCTGTAGCTGCTGATGATGCTGATGCTGCTGCTGCTGCTGATGCTGCTGCTGCTGATGCTGCTGCTCCTCGACAGACTGGTCGTAGCTTGACTGATCCAGCTTGCCGCGTGCGCAGCTAATGAGCCTCTTGGTGGTCGAGTCCACCTCCATCAGCTCCGCCTGTATGGAGCGACTAATGTCTCTGGCCAGCTCCCCGTTGCGTATCTCCTGCATATCCCCAAACTGATTGTACCGCTGTTGCACCACCGAGTTCACCGGCGTCGTTTGACGCGTGCTGCTCGACAGGCAGCGCTTCTGGGACACAGGGGAGAACAGGGCGCTGCTGCTGCTGCGCGCCTGCAAACTGCTCATCGATGAAAAGAGTTTTGTTTGGCCGTAAATCTTATATTTGGATGTGTTCTGCGTCAAGCCCTGTGTCAACGATTGCGACTTGACATTGGGTCGCATCGTTTGCACCATACCCTGCATCTGGTTAACCAGAGTCCTCTTCACGCCAATCACTTTACTCAGGCGACCCACATTAGCCACTCTATGCGAACTGCCGAGCTCTTTCTGTGGCAAACTGCTGCTGCTGCTGAGAGGCCTCCTCGAGCGCCTCACCTGCCGCAGCGTATCCTGCTGCTGTTGCTGAATGGCCGCACTGGCGACACTCGCTGCCGCATGACCCTGGTAGAAGTTGCGCATCGAGTTGAACGCGTTCTGAGCGTTGCTAGTCTGCAGCGCCAGCTGGCTGAGGCCAAACTTCTTGGTGGTACTCATTCTGGGTGTTGGAGACGAGTATTGTTGACTTCAGTTGAGTTGAGTAGAGTGGGTGGCTACGGGGGAATTATGCTGTGTTCAAACACGTTAAATTTTGACACTGACTTTTAAAGCGACTAAACGTTCTTTGGATCGACACACAAACATGAAATTACACAAAAAGGGAAAATAAAACTTTCTCGAGAAGTATGCTCTATGGAGCTAACTATAAAACTGAACTGATTTACACACTAACCCAATGACAACTGTCAGCCCCACAGAGCAGGCTGCTGGGGTTTGTTTTAGCATTTCAAGGCCAGCCTACATTGTGATTTAAGAATTTTAACATCAGCTGAGGCGCACCCAAATGCAAACTGCGCAAATACCAACCGACAATTCATATTTACGAACTGACCAAAACAAACTTATCAACAATAACAGCAAACCATCATTCAGTTAAGCCAGGTCGATAATTATCAACGATCTCAGGGAAACGATAGTCGATGCGAACTCTGACTAATTGCAGAATAATGAGGCTAAGAGGCTGTTGTCAGTTGTTCAGGGACTAAACATTTGTGGGGAGCGTGTGAAAAGTGAGATAATGACGTCAATGGGATTGGCTGGGATTCGCAAATTCGCGCTAAATGCTTGTCGTCACAATATTATTATTAAATTTAAATATTTGCGTGATAACAGAGGCAAAAGTAATTCTGTATGATTGCAAAGCTTCACAGACAAACCCCCTAAAGCGAAACAATAAATAAATTATTATTGTGCAAATATAAAAACAAAAACTGTCTACAGCCAGCGACGCATTTTGCATATCATGCCAAGTGATAATTATACCGGTTTCTCATATAAGGAAAACTAATATCAGACTTAATGATTTGTTTACAACTTCGTCGTCAAAAAATTTCGCAAGCCACTCATACGATTTCCATGAACTCAACAAGTTATAAGATTGAACGTGCCCGAGCTATTAGCAAATTTGTCTGTCGACTCTCAACGACGGAGTTTATTTGATTCGGTATGCCTCAACTTTGAAAATAATTCCTAATCGGTTAAATGCCTAAAGTGCACAGATGAGCTCTAGAGGTTATTGTTGACTACTCTTTAAAAGACTTGACACTGGTTCGATGGATCTTTAAGCAATGTTTCGAGTTGAGAGCGCCTTGACTTTATTTTGGTATTAAAGAGTCTTTGTATAGTCAGCATAAATCAATATGAGTTCCTCAGTTATTTTGATTAAAATGCATGAATTGCATAAATCTATGCACTTGGCTAACAGATTGGCATAAATTGAGTTTCGAACTTAACACTTTTAGAGCCAAAACTAACATATTTCTCCCAACTGACGTAGGCAAAACATATATGTATATTATTCATGAATAAGCTGAAGGCGAGAGCCTAATTTAATTATTAACTTTGAGCTGATAGCTATAACAGTTTTTGGTTCAATCAATTTTTGGGGGATCACAATGTAGTTTTTGGCTACGACTCTTTTTGAAAAAGCTGAGATTTCATCAACTGTTGGAACCGAATTCTTTTTATGCATATTATTCGATTCCTTTTGATCACTGAATTTCACAGTTGAAGCCACCTGCTGAGCTGTCGAAATGGGCCACGGTCCAATTAGAGCAAAATACACAACTCATTTGTTTGTCAAAATCGTCAGCAAATTGTCTGGCAGCTCTCTAATTATACAATGACAGTCATCAACATGACAACAAAAGCATCGAATTGAAGCGTGACAGTTTCAGAAATATATATTCGCACAATAGCACATTTAAATGCATGTACCTAAAATAAGCCCGACATATTGTCCATTTAAGATGTTTATATACATAAACGAATTACGCCCGGATAAAAGTCAAACGTCAATGACAGTGGCTGGTATAAATGTGGCAACTCAGATCTCTAATCTGGTAACCAGTTTCTGTTTGCATTGAAGTCGATACGTAATTGTGTGCGAGCAAACACTCACACACGCAAACACACACTATGAATCATATGGTATAAATGATGTACCTCACGATTGAGCATCCGCTCATGATTGATCATCAATTCGCACATTCTCATCTACTTTGAAGAATATGCGCTAAGTATGTATTGAGTATACTCCACACCGGCACGTGGTACATTTAATTGTCTTTTTTTAAATCGTATTTGAGAACTTTTAGCTCTTCTCAAATAAATAATCGCTGCACTGTCCGACTATATCGTAACGCGTCCAAAAGCCAACTGCTAACTGCCAGCTACTTTGGCCCGGGCCTTTTATTGGTCGTCGTCGTCTCTCAATTAACACAAACTCAACAAATTATTATTATTTTTTTCTTATTTTAGTATGTCCGAGAGCGGCACAGACGAGTTTGAGTATGTTTTGAGCTGAATTGAGTTGAGTTCAATGGCGTATAAAAAATAAAAAACAAAATAAAATAAAAATTATTTTAATCAAGAAAATTGCTGCTGGCGCGTTGTGAGTGTTTTGATACCCTGTATCCAAACAAAAATATGGGTTTGTTACACAGATGCTATACACGTGTAATATACATATACTCAGTGGAGTGGTTGAAGTGGCATTGCGGGGTATAGGAGAGTCGCGAACTTTCGCCAAAACTTCAATTTTGTTTAATTTTTTTTATTCCTATTATAACAAATATAATGGCGTGCAGTTTGGTTTTGCTCTTTCCGCTGTTTAGTTTCAGATAGGTAGAAAGAAGTGGAGACAAGTACGTCAGCCAGAAATATATGCATATGTATATTGCTTTCTTTTTAAATATATTTAAATTAAGTTATGTCTTGAAATTTATTATACATATTTCTACACAGTTCCTGTTGGGATAACCTCTGAGATTTTATCGGCCAGTTTTCCTTAACACTTTAGTTACAGCTCTTTAAGTAAGATAAGCTTTGTTCATGTATCAACATTTTGCCTTATAAACCCTTCAGAATTCCACGATACAAAACAACTTTTTATTGGTACTTGGTCAAGCCAAGGCAATCACTATAATCAAATGATTCTAACATTAGGATAAGAAAACTTTCAGGCCGAAACTCAATACACTTGACGACATTTCTTATAAACCAAAACAGCAATTGGATGTTCAACAATGGGAATTCAATCAAAACAAAACCAATTGGTAAAAATCTAAACAACTTAGGATTGTTTATAAACAAAACCGAAACTAATTTTAGATGGGCTTTGTCTTCTGTTGCCTGATAAGATAGCAGTCTATTACCAATAATTAAATCGAAGCACATTTTAATTGATTGGCATATAAGATACTATAAGAGGTGTTTAAAATATGCCAATTTTTTGGCACACTATTTAAAAAACTTGGCACAACTTGCGAAAACTGCATTTGCACCTTGTGTTTGGCTTTGGGAGCTGCGGTAAACATGTTCTACAGCGGTTGTGCATCAACTGGTTATTGAAACGCGGCGCCGTGGGGCCGAGCCAAAAGTCTGGGCCAAAAAGCAGTCAAACACAAAACGTGTGCAAAAGTAGAACTCAACCCTAGAATGGGAAATACACAACGATAAGAGCCAAACCGGCCGGCCAAACGAGTATTGAGCTGGGTCTTAAAGTAATTTAATACCACTCTCTGCGCCGAGAAAGAAGCAACAAAGCAGAACCAAAACAAAAAGCCATGCAAAACCATCTACAACAGGCTAGTTGAGAAGCGTTAAGCGTTACTCCGTCAACTGTATCTCAACTGTGCGCAACTAAATGGATTCATACAAATATTTACATATGTATTTGTATAAGATTCTCTAGAGTACTTATGATATAATAATAATATGATATATTATTAGCTTTAATGGTAAAGAATACATCTATGTATTAGAAGCCTCAGAGTTTTTCGGATTGCTTTTTTTAAACATGGCTTCCGTTTTCTATAGTATTTTTTGTGCCACCAACTTCTTATCGGAACAAGTTTATTGGCACAGCAAACACGACTCCCAACCAACACATTTAGAATATAATTCCTTTCTTTCTTTTCGTTCTTCGACTTATCATCATTTGTTTTTTGCTTGAATGCATAAAGAGGGCGTAAAATTGAATTTTATTGTGCTGCGCAGTTTTCCGCCACATGTAACATTTGTTTGCCATCTATTTCCTGACTGGGCCAATTAGTTCTAGTTGTTTGGAGGCGTAAGGTACGTTTTTAGGCCAGGTCTGTTTTTGTATTTTTATACTAATCCCTAGAGTTGAGCAAAATCTGATGATGACGTACCGATGTACAAGTTGAATGCTAATAAAAATTACAGGTTTTTTTAGAGAGCCATTATAAAAGGTGGCCCTGCAGGGTAGTATAAGGCGCATTGACCCAAACTCAGCTAAGCAATTAAAATGGTTGGCATTTGACAGGCTGACAAATTGGGTTCATTTAGCTCGACTATTACGCTGTACACGTGTAATACATGTAATGATGATGCCATTATAGTAGTTTCATCTCGTTGCAAACAATTAACTTTGAAGAGAATGTGATTGGAAAACTTAATACGAGTCAGTCAAGTGCCTGTTAATATAACTAGATATGCATTGTGAGGCATTGTGAGTATTAAATAATATTTCTCTTGCAACAGCAATACATGTTACTGCTGGCACCGCAGTTAGATATACAGTAATATGGAGCGTACCATTATTATTATTTTTATAATTCCCAATCCGTTCTAACAAACTATTAATTTGTTAGCCATTTTCATTTCTTAGTTCTTCGCCCACTCACCGTTTCATGCATTTCGCCGCTTTCATCGAGCAACGCCTCCAAGCTCTGATCATCTTTGGTGGGTGAGAGCGGGGGCGTGGGCGAGCGATTTTTAGCCGTGAGCATTGAGCGTGGTAGCAAATGGCGTCCATAGTGCAGGTAGAGATACCGACCCCATTTTCGGCCAGCCACGCCGCAGACGGCGACAATTGCAAACAGTGCCACAACAAACCACATTTTGTAAACAATAACAAAAAACGCGGCTCACAGCTTGCTTACAGGTAAAGCTTAAGTTGTTCGAATTTTATGGCCAGCAGTGTGCTTAAAAGCTTTGCAGCGCTCAGACACATTGCATGCGCTACTCTCTTGTTTACGCTCTTGCTGCCTCTCTCAGCTGCGTTAGTCTTGTGACCCACGAGACTAGAGCTTTTTTCTTTTTTACGTATTGTTGTTTTTCCCTCTGTGTTGTTGCCACAGCTTTTATCACACTCTGCCTTTCAATTGCTTTCCCAATATTTTGTTACACGATAACAGCAAAATGTTAATGTTGTTTACTTTGGCCACAACACACCATAAACTTTGTACAACATTTGTGCATATTTTGCAAATATAAATACAAATCTTTTCAAGCTAAGCGTTAGTTGCCTTCAACTTTTGCTGTATGCGTGTTTGAAAAACAAGTTGCTGACTGACTGAATGGCCGCCGACTGGCGAGCATGATGAAACATAAAAAAACAGGCACACTCTGTGGCCCAAAAGAAGTTCAACAAGAGAGCTATACACAGACGCAGAGAGAGAGGTGCGAGAGAGAGAACAAACACACATTAAGTGAGAAGTACTCTCTTAAGTTTTTGTGCTCTTAGGTAAACCTCTTTTTCCTGCCCAGCTGGTTGAATATATTTGTTGAAACCATTTTTCTGGCTGGTGATTTATGATAAGGTTGAGTTGGGGGCTGCTACCGTTTAATAAACTTTTCGTTCGCAGATTTTGTTGCCAGCGACATGTTGCTAACGACACATATACGCTATTTTGTTGGTATTGCTGTTATTGTTGTTGTTGCTTGGAGTCTAATTACTTTAAATAGTGTAAATTGCATGTTTATTGGCGGACGGTTTTCGCTCTAAAGAGGTCCCAAACAATTCGGTCATGAGTTGCCGGCAATTTTTGACATATTACGTTTTGCTACACATCGCATCATATGCTTTGGCCAAAAATATAAAAAAAGTTAAATACTTGATGTTGTTGTTGCTACTGCGTTGGGCCAAGGTTGTTGTTGTTGTGAATTTTTGTGGGTTAATTTGATTGTTTTAAGTGCTGTTTGAACAGGTTTCTGTTTTGGTATTGCCAGATGTGTTGCTGTTTAAATTAACGGGCTTAATCAATTGGTGGATATTTTAAAAATAACATCAACAAACATTAATCGGATATAGAATGTGGTAAACGGACAATTTGGTTCGCGACGGCATGCTCGCATGACCCCTTCCTATTAAAATTACGGTAAATAATTCACAATAATTTTTGGCACATTCTGTCACTAAAACAACAAAACAAGCCACGCTAAAAATGCTTCTGAAATAATCACGTGTTCACGTTATCCGGTTATTAGCTTTTTTGTGTGTTTTACTCTGAACCCATTGGAAATTGGTAGGAGTATAATGAATTTGTGCTAATGTACGTAACATAAATATGAAGATTTTCATATTCCAGGTTCCCGAGATAAGTTTCAGTAATTTTATAAATGATTTTCTTAAAAATGTCACCCGAAGTACGCGGCAAACAGATTCTTCAGGAGGTCGACAATTAAAATCAAAATTGCAAAAAGTCAATTGGATCTTACAAGGTAACAATGGGCCACCAAGGTAACATTGGACCACCAATATGCAGGCACCAGCCGACCAGAATCGTCAGGTGGGCAAAAACCGATCACATGATTTCAAGTGACGGTAATAGGAATTAATGCAAACTTTTGCTCTATCATCATAGATACAACTTCTCGTTGCATCCGACAAAACAGCAGCTGCAGCTTATGGAACTAGCAGTAGTGGTTAAGACCATATTCTTGCGCATTTTGCAATGATTCATCACTATAGATTCACAAAGATTTGGTGTAATCAAGGATATAGGGGTCAATTAGGAAACAAATTTAATATAGTTCACTTTATAAACAATAACTCCCTTGAACAACTTATTTGTCCTTATTGGTTTATTTTAACTTTTTGATGACTATCTTGTAGTCGCCATGTCCGAAAGATGTTTCTCTCTCTCGACTCGTATAAGTCCATAGCATCGATAGTCATAAAACATTTTTTATTTCAAAATAAACATAATTTAAACATTTTTCAAAAATTCCTCATTAAAAGTGATTCTGAGGGGTCAAATTTGTTGTAAAATACTATACAGAAAATTAAAAAATTTTAAAAGTAAAGTTGCAAAATCCATTGTAAATGTTCTTTATAGTCTGCAGCTTGTAACTCCCACAGCTTTGTCAAATCTTTTCGGATGCTAATGATCAATAGCATTTGGGATATTCTTTGTTCACTAAATCTTGAGTTTGTAAGGTTTGATTTTCACTTATACAAGTTACCCCTTTTACCGAAATATACTACGTATTCTTCGTACTAGCTATATGTTTTACAATCACCAGCAGTTTTTCTTCATCTTCTAAATTCTCTTATATGCTTTAATCAACAGATGGCGCTTTCCTGTAAACAACAACAGTCGTGGAAGATGTCGTCATTTGCCACACCTTTCCATATATATTTGTATTCACTTTTCTCTTTCATACATAGTCAACAATTGAAATCTAAGCCACATACATAATATAAATTTACCTATAGAATTTGTTCATACACACGTACATTGTTGTATAGTATTTAACTGTAGTCTTTACAAATGGTTGATTTTATACACTTTTTGGAAAGGGGTAAATGATTTCTAGTTTTTGTTTTTGGTTTCAAAAACTAGAGACAATAAACTTAATTACAGACAAATTTAAATGAAATAAGTTAATTGTAGGCCCAAGCGCCGACCTGTTTATGTCTCGTTTGGTTAAAGGTGAAAGAAATGTCAAATGTGCCCACGTATACTTAATATTCCGAATTCAAAAGGCGGCTTACGTTTAGTCAAAAGCATTTCGAGTATGAGAAAACCAACCAGTAGAACCAGCTGCTCAACGTCAGATCTTAATTATGAGAGATCTAAAGAAGCCTCTAGCTGTCTTATAAAATGCGCGAAGTTATAGACTTATGTATGTAGATCAAACAAGTTGAAGAACTTGTTGATAGCCCACATTCTTAAAAAATTTCAAGATTATACCACAGAGCTACTGGCAATAATAAGCTTTCTGATTAATTCAATTGAGTTCTACAACTTTCTTTCGTTTATTTTAAGCTTTACATAGTTGATTTAGTTAGTTGCGTATTTATGCTTTATATTTAAAGCATATTGGCATATGGTCGTGCATACCTCAGTTACCAAATTTATGTATTTGTTGATTTGAAAGCAAGTTTCACCCATATTTACATTGAAATTTTACAAAATACTTTGATTATCTCTGATACCGATATGATAACAAAGATAAAAATTTAAAAAAGTGGAAAGTGATTGATATGGAGAAAACAAGCGGAGCTGGGAACTTTTTAAAAATATATACTTGACTGACAAAATTGCTTTAGGAAACAAAGAAACTCTTTTAAACGATTCAAGGCGAAAGCAAATAAAAAAATGCACAAATCTTTATTAGAATCTAGAATCTATCTAGAATCCGCAGTACCTATCCGTTTAAGGTATTTACACCCAGGAAGACCCTGAGCTAAAATACTATAGTGGATGGGTATATTACAACACTATAAAGTCAATTAAAAGCAATTTCAATGCGCAATGGCAGCATTTAATAGGGCAATAAGACGACTTATGGCGAGCATTGGCCGATCACTAATTATAGCTCATCTTTTAGGGTTTGCTTTGCAAATTGTTTACATGCTCAATGTCGTTGCTGTTGTTGCCGCTGTTGGTATTGTTGTTGGCGGACATGGTGCAAATGAAATTTGCATGCGCCGGGACGACCTTATCGATGGTATTGCCAGGTTTCGTACTATTCAATATGGACACTTGTTTTGCGCTATCGTCTTTTATGGCCAAGGCATTGAATATATAAATATTTCTGATTTTTCTCTTTGTTATGTGGAACGCGCTCCGATTACAAAATGTTGCGATTTAAGTTAAATGTTTTGTTTAAGCTTTTATTGTGTTTTGTATAATTTTGTTAAACTTTCACCCACAAAAACTGCGCGCGAAATTTATACAAATAAAAAAGTGATATGCACAAAGCGCAGAGTAAATCACAACTGAATTTTGTTGAGAAAAATGTTAGGTTTTTTTTTTAAAATTTCTATTTACCTTTTTCCTAATATATTTGGCTATTTTTGACAATTTGATCGGTTTGACGCTCATTTTGGCGACGTGTTTTCGTTTTTCTGAATTTCTGTTTTTACTTCTCGTTTATTGTCTTCTAGTTGCGCAGGCGTTGCTAATTTTGGGTACGCTCTTTGATTGGCAGCAGAGGCCTCAGGCCAAGAGAGCGTAAGATCCCAAGCAATTAAGTACATATATGCTCAAATGTTCAAATTTAAATATATTTAAAGTAACATATGTTTATGTATACATAATATATATGTAAATATATTTATGTAGCTGACAACACAAATGCAGTCACATTTAAACTACACATAATCAGAGAATTTAACACTTTTGATATGTATTCGAATTCAAATTTGTATGTACACAAAAGAAACGGCGCTGATCACAACGTTGACAGCGACGGCGCTGCCTGCGATTGCCTTTGCGTTTGCGACTGTGCGGCTTGAATGTGTTGCGAAAACTAAAACAGAAACAGCCCACAAACAAGCCCAACGGTCGAAGCCGCTGTAGTCGTTGTCGCCTTGCCGAAAGCAGCAGCAGCAGCAACAACAATAAACGTGGCTCAACAGCAGTGACGGCGTAAACGTAACGATGCTCGCTGATAACTTGTAGTCGCCGACGAAGCTGAGCAGACATGCAATGTGGCACCACATTTTGGATTCCAGTGTAGTCACCGCCTAGCCTAAGCCTCTGTGCACCGAGGCGCAGCTTTAACAGTTTGAGAGCTTTTTGTTTGTTTTGCTGTTTTGCGCTACGGCTGCACAAAAACAAAAATGTAAAAAAATGTGTGTGCTCCGCATTTCAATTACATTTGATTTAAGGCTTACAATGGGGGAAAAAGAAACAAAGAGAGAGAGAGAGAAAGAGCAGTAGAGAGAGTGAACAGAAAATGCAATTCAGAATGCCTATGCTGAAGACTTATGAGTGGGTATGAAATGCGTTTTCTACTTATTTCTCTATAGCCCCTACATACGTGTTTGTTCAAACGTATATTAGAGGCATTCCTGAACTCGATTTGTCGATTTGTAACAAGTTGCCGAACGAGGAAAATAGGCAGAACCTCTGCCTAAAAATCGACTTTTAATTGAACGAAAGGTTTTTCTTATATACAAAAGAATATATATGTTGTATACTTATGTACTTTTTTTCTACTGCTGTCTAGAAAATGATTCGTGTCTATCGTTTATCAGAATTTGCACACTTTGCAGCACAGTTGTTAATGGCCAGGAAACCAGCTGCGAGTCCACAAATCAGAAATGTATATATTGAATTTGGATACTATTAATACATTTAACAATGTTTACACATGTGCTATTTTATTTTTTTTTTGAAGATTTACCATGTTTAAGTGTAAATGCATGCTAAAAATAATCGCATGGTTTGTAACAAAGATCAGTCGACTTTATTTACCATGTTTAAGCGTTTTGAAGACTGTGCCACACCTTTTCCACACCTTGCGACCAACTCAAAAGTCTGCCAAAACTGAGGTACATACTTAAAACTAAAGCTTGGGTTCATTGTGATTTTCAGAAAGTATATTTCAAATGCGCCATTAATCGAATACGCTATAGTAGCAAATAATGCGCTGTTATCCAAAATTGTAAAATATTGTGGACACTGCATTGCAATATGCAAATAGGTACTTAAAAAACCAAATGACTTTCAAATGAAATAGAAGTCTCCTCAATTCTTTCGAAACGTTGATGTCTCGTTTGGATGCCGTAAAAATTCATTGAAACTAATTGATCGCACAAGTAAATATGTATACATATATAAATATCTACATACATTTTTGCCAATTAAACCAAACTGGGTGGATTGGCGAGCTTAACATTGCACTGAACTTGTGGGCGTGGTATATATGACCTGGATGATTGGGAATTTTGGGGTAACATAGAAGTGGCCTCGAAATTGACCACTGAATGAGTATCTAAAACCGGATGCGCCTCAAAAAAATAGCCGATGATGATGTTGCGAAAGTATTATCATCATCAACAAGAACAATAAGAGCGACAATAATAAAAACCATAACCGGCTAAATGGCAAGCGCTGTAGAATTAAATAAAACGTAATTCGTTTAAACAAGTAATTAATTGTTTACTTTGTATATGATGAAATTCTAAATGAATTGGTCTGAATAAAATATACTTAGATATTTCGTTTGGGTATGTGATCGTATATCGTATATAATTAAGATCAACTCCCGCATACACAGCCGCAGTAATGAATTTGCCTGAACGCCTTTGTTTGTGGGGCTCATCTTCAAGATTTCTTTATATGCAAATTTTCTTTTGTTGAATGAGTTAAGCATTTAGTTATGTTAGGCACACGCTCAGTTCGTCAGCTGTGAAACCACAACAAGAGCAACAGCAACAACAATAACAATAATAACAACAGCACCATCAGAAAATATAACAAACGGAACCGGTTGATGATGCTGCCGATGAGAGCAACAACTTGTCCACTTCATACACACACTAAACCCATAATAGAAATATGCACTTATTTTACTTATATACACCATACATTCATGCAAATATGAATTTGTATTTATAAAATTTTATTTTTGGTCTCCCCTTTAAAATAACCTGCATACTGTAATTATCTTTTAAAATGTCCCCAATAAACGGGTTTCACTGTTGGTTAATTATGAGAAACTTGTTTTATATTTCTATCTATGTGTTATATCATTTGCATATATAGATATATTCTGTTTCTTTTTGATCACATGTCACCTATAATTGTTGTCTCAATTCCTTTACTTGATTCATGGATACATGTTGAAAACGACTGCAATTTATATATATATTCTGTTATATATATTCTATTCTATTCTATATAATATTCCACAATTTTAAAAATTAAAAATTTTAAAAGATTTTAAATATGAAACCTTATCACACACAATAAATGAAGCGGCAGCAGAATAATCAGCTAGAACGACATTGATTATGAAACTACTTTTATTTGGTTTGATGATAGCCTTTCGAGGCGAGCTGTTAGGATTTCATTTGCTTGCATTATATATAGACTACTACCGTCTATATATAATAATTGCGTATGTTTTGATGCTTTCGCTAATGAGGAAACAATTTGCTGCGATTCCGCTATATTTACAACTGTTGTGGGAAATGCTCGTCGTACAGATAACAGACATAGGGCTCCCCCAACCCACAACCAGGGTAATCAGGAAAAATTATTTAACAGACTACTGAGACTTCTTTTGAAGAAAGCTTATTTGTTAACATAATTTCAACAATTGTATAATTATATTAATATTAATTCAAAATCCAAGTATGTAAGATTGCCAGACAAAAAATTACTCATACGACATGTGAATCGTGTTCGATTATATACTATATGTATGTATATACATATATATATTTGAGGGCACGCTTATTGGGTGAGAAAAACGTGTCCAACAAATGTTGCGAAACTCCCAAGCAAACCACAATAAAAAATGCGCTAATTGTTGGATGAGTCAAGTCTGGTATGCAGACTATTAAAGATTAGCTAGCAGATGAAGACTACACCAATGTGGATCTTTCATAAACAGTCTTTTCATTCGACACGATACGTTACTAAGTTGGTTAAAGTCGTAGCCGTTGAGAATTAATTATTCATGTGATAATTGGCATATCAATTAGATTTGTTTTAATACATCGAGAACATGGTTAGATTTTTACCCTTAAAAGCAAGACAAGGCTATCACGAGATGCCGTCGTTAGTGTTATATAGATATATGATGTTTATTTTTATTTTCAATATTCCGATATTTATGTGGGTTACTTAGTGTTGTTATGCTAGGTTGGGCAACGCATGTGGTTGTCATTTTTGTTATGAGAGCTTGACAAAACCTCAATTTGTTGAATGCTGCACGTCAGCTACAAATTGGTTTACAGAAGCCTAAAAAGTGTGGACAAGAGAGTTATGTATTTGTTGTTGACGTGCCAAAGTCTTGAGATAAAACTCAATAAATGTCGGGGTGTTGTTATTTGAAACTTTATTATTTATTATATCGCCATATTATTGTAAGTATTGTACTTTGTGGATGCGATGAGAATGATTTAATCGCAATAGTTTTGATGAAACTACAAATGTTGCCAATATGAAAAGTTTGTTGCATTCAAATATATACACAAAAAAAGAATGAATTTTAATGCTCGCTGTGGGATGAGCCAATGCTAAATGAACTTATGATTCAGTGCCAAACACATATAAAAACTAAATTGACGATTTTGTGCTTTGTGTGCCACATACACACTATCACATAGAAAAGTACTTGAAAATGTGCCAAGAAAATTACAATACTAAAAATAGAAATAGAAAAATAATAAAAACAGTATGCATAAAGTGTAACTGGGTAACTACAAAACCAAAGAGCGAGCGAGCCAAAAACCAAAGGAAAAACAAAGTGAAGCACAACAAAAATCAATTGTTCTTTTAGAAAGAAATATACAAAAAAATGCATAGTTTTGACACAAGTTTCAAAGGTGGGTTTTCTTTTAGATATGTGCTTTAACAACACAGTTTAGTTTAGGTGGAAGAATTCGTATTAAAAGGTTTTAATTCCTAACCTCGCCGCCCAACAATTCCAAATCATGCGATGCGGCATGCGAAGCCGTTTTTATGATCTTGTAGGTCTTGGCGAAGGGCGCCTTTAGAAGCTGTCGTATAGAGATTTATCACATAAATGTTTCAGTTTTGGATTGTTTTGTTTGTTTTAGCCCATTGTATTGATTGGCAGATTTTGTATTGGATTTGGTTTTTTTTTTGTTTTTTGTTTTTGTTCGAAATATAAATGCAAATAGAAACGCAAAAGAATCACGATAAGAAACAGAAATATGACAACGCGTGTACAATAAATGTAAGAAAAAGTATACAAGAGATATATTAAAATACTTTTTGCATAAAATTCAACAATTTCGAGGCATAACCTAAAAGATTTGTTTTCTTTTTTTTTTGTTTTAGATTTAAAATTTTTGAGAGAACAACTTTTTTTTTATATACTTAGTAGAAAAATTCGAGAGAGAAAAACTCAGCGCATATAAAAGAGCAATAGGTTAAAAATTATATGTGAAAAGACGCACAACGTGATGTTTGTTGCATGATATAGATTAGAAAATGGATAAAAATTGAGCTCACCTCCCAAGACTCGCGGGTGAGATCGCCGATTTCCTCGCCGTCCTGGCTCTCACTGTAGCCGCTGCCTTTGATGGTACCGCTCTTCGTCCATTCGGTGTCTTCTTGGATTAGCTCAAAGCCGCGCGCCTTTATTTGCTCTTCGTCCAGTTCACCGTACAGGTGCTTCACCCAGGTGTTAATGAAACGATAGAGCTCATCAACGCTGCAAAATCACGTATTAGTATAAGCTTTATATTTATATTCCATAGTTTCGGCAGTTACTCACCGATTTTTGGGCACACTGAACCAATATTCGGCGCGCAGCTTGTTTTTGCCATAGGACATGACTGTGGTGCCCTGTGGTATTGCCTTGCCAATGGGCTTGCCCATGCGCAGGCGGAAATACAAAGGTGGGTCAGAACATGCGCGTGCTGGACGCGGTATAAGCTCTGCGAACAAAGGAACAATGTTAATGAATGTATTCAATGCATGCTTGATAAACTTCTTACTGTCCACACTGATAAACAATTCCGGCTTGTCATCCATTGAGACCATGGAACGATAGTCCAACTTGGGCGGCTGCTGTTTGGCCTCCTTTAACTTTGTGCTAGACGAAGTCCCCTCCGACGAGTGTGGGCGTATAAAAGTGCCAATAGAAGACCGCCTGTGGGGCCAATAGAGCAAAATATTAGCAGTGCAACTTGAAAATTTTCTAAACTGATTATGATTTTATACAATATACGATTAGTGCGAGTAAGGGGTATGGTTCAAACTAAATTTTATTTATGATGCTTTATGAATTTAAAAAAAATAGCTGGTAAACAAACGTGGGAGCTGAATTACAAAGTATGTATTCGTTGAATGAGTAACAACAGCACAACACTACAACATCAACTTCAACATCAATATCGACAGCAAACAACATGATCACAGTGCACAGCATCCAATCCGTCCTTACCCATAGGTCATGTGACCCTCGGAATGTGTCGAATGAGGAGTCAATGGCGGCACTGGCGACCCACCAGATTCTTCGGACGGTGTTTTCGAAAATAGATTGCCGCCCAGCTCTGACACCAGAGTGATGGGCGAACTAAGCAATTGATTTGTGTATACCAAATCATGTCATATTGTTTAAAGTGTGTACATTTGTTGTGTAAGTGTATGTGTGCGTGTTTTATATTGATTTATTATGTGTATGAGGAGTGTGTGAAAAGCAAAAGTGAAAAATATGTTTGCAAAAGCAGCCGATCCGCATTAACCGAAGGTAAGCATTTTTTTGTTTTGTTTTGGTTTTGTTAACGAGAAAAATAAATTTGTGGCACCAATTATAAAGGAGTTAATATGTAGTTTAGCCGAGAGTTCTTCAACGCACCTTGAGAACACTTTCGAAAATACACTCTGGTTGGAGTCACCGGTGTTCGGCGCCGAATCTGTGTCCGCTGACTTGTTCAGGCTGCTGCCGGGTACCGGCGGTGCGCCGCCCTCGCCAGTTAGGCCCTCCACCCAGGTCAATGGATATGACAGACGTTTTAGCATCTGCAAAGCGTACAAAATATTAAGTTACGATGAAAATCTGATCAGTAAACAGGTAACACATTGCTTTACGCACTTTATTCTTCTTATCCGCCTGCTTGTCAACGCTTGATGCAGCCGCCGATGCGGCTGCCTGTGCTTGTTGTGCTGCCTCGTCGTCCACACTAAAACTGACGCTGGATGTCTTTTTACGAGCACCGCCAGTGTCAAGGCTATGGCCAAGGATGGTGCTGCGCGGCGGTGATTCGCTGAAATGTGTGGGTACAATGGTCTTCGGGGGCACCCAGTCGGAGCTGAGTACGATGTCAGCGTCGCTGTATACGGTTTTCTTTGGTATCGGTTGTATTGTGGGTATGGGTTCGCGTATGTCGATGCCCGAGTCGTAGCAGGACTGCTTCGATAACTGCTCCAGATGCTCCAAATCAATGCCAGATGGTGGCAGCATGCCCGGCACAAGACCAGGAGCGCCAGATGCAGTTGCACCACCGGCAGCAGTACCTGCTCTGGCTGCTTTGGCATCGCCGCTAATCGAGCTAGCTGCTGATTGTGGGTCCTGGACGCGTGCGCCGCTGTCTATAGTTATGTTGGACTCGTTGTCTGCCTCGTCTTCCGATGATCTTCGGGAATTAGACAAACAATAGCTAAGTATTTGGCGTGTGCAGGTATAATTTACATTTACAGTTACAGGTACAGGTTTGTGTTCGCGTGTGTGTGTGTGTGCGTGTTTTTGTGGTGGTGTAGGTGTGTATATAAAGCGTTACAAAGCACAAATGGGTATGTAGTTTTTCAAAGTGTTTTTGAGGGAACGTTGCGGTTTCAAATATGAAAATAAAAACACAAAAAAATGTTGAACACAAAATTATTAACAATACATAATTTTTTTCTTGTTGTTTTAGAACTTGGATGTGAGTTTGCAACAAAAAAGATTCCGAAAATTATCAACAATAAGAAAAAAGAAACAAGCGCAGCTGGCTAAAAACGAACCGATCTTTGCTCGGAATGGCCCAGTGATGATCCAATAGACTCTTGCGTCGCTCTTCCAACGTGCTGCGTGTGTCTGTCAAGCCCAGCGTTTTCTTATCCTCGTCTGCAACCTGAGCGTCAGTCTTAGCGCTATCTTTGGCATCCGTTGATGTATCCTAGTACGAGCACCAACAGAATTTACAACTGAATTAACATTAATTCATGTTTGATATGCTCACCTCAACACGTTCGCGCTCAAAAGCCTTTGGAAAGGCATCGCCATCGCGACCAGTGCTGGAACAAAGTGACTCCTGATCATCGGTGATCTCCAGTGAACCAATTTCGGCTAAAATAAGAGTGAAATTACATGTTTAAACAGCTTTCAAAATGCCACATATTGCAATTGGATTGCACGCTATCTTACCCTCCAAACGTTGCTTGTTGGCCTCCAGGTCTGCCTGTTGCTCGGACAGTTCCTTGGAATCTTCCTCAACTAATACTGGTTTGGGATAATAGATTTCTGGCTTCTCGGCATCGCTGCCGGCGCTAGCGGAAGCTGCAGCAACACTCGGACCAGCACCACCAGCCACACGCATGTGCGCAATGTCATGGAAAATAGCCGCATTTACCACCAGATCCATGGGTGCTATGACACCATAACTCTCTGGGCCATGCTCAATGACCAGCGGATCACTGACATTTGGGTCAAACATGACTGCATTGCGTGTGACCAATAGAACGCCTCCCACAACGCCTTGGCCATCAGTAATGTGGCGTACATTGATCTTGAGAAAGCGTTGGGTAATCACGGGATCATCGCTCTTGTCCGCATTCTCCTCGGCCTGGTTGTTGCTGACAACAACTCGCTCAATGTGTCCGGGCTTGGGTGAACCCGGGCGCAGGCCCTCAAGGATATCTGCAAGACAAGGATTTGGTATTAACACAAATACATAGACACATATGATTTTGTAGGGCAGTTGCAAAACACGCGATTGCCTGCTGGCAGCGTTGTGATATTTATCTATCTGATAAGATAACGTTCGGAGCCAACCGGTGCCAAATTGATTTATGTGATATTTAGTTTAAAAGTAAATCTCTTTAAATGCGCGCCATGTGACATTAACAACTTGATGAAATGCGCTGCAAATTTGCAGCTAGGCAGCGGCCAACTCCCACAGCTCCGATGTCTGGTCAGCAGAGTCAAGGCCAGTATTTCAGAAGTGCCGCAATTAGCACATTGATTGTATGCATAGAAAAAGATAAATATGAATCGCTGTCGAATAACCTCCATTTCGCCAAAAGACAGCCGTGTGCATGCTGAGGCTGACGTCTGCTCTATAGGTCCGTACACTGTACAACACTTGCAATCCAATTTAGTCGAAGTGCGTGGCTCAAACGGTAAGAACTTATTTCGTTTTATCTGCCCCCTTGTTTTGGCCATGCAAAACAAATACAAAGGCGCAACTGTCACGAACACACGTAAAGTTAGGGCTGCACAGCTTCAGCAGCTGTTGGGTCAGGGTTGCAAATGGCAAAGCAGCTAAAAGCAGACAGCGAAAGTGTTGTCAAACACTGTTGCGCAGCGTTGCCAACCATCTTACAGCTGCGTTGGTGACAATTTGAAATGAATTCGTTTTTTTTATGTGTAAAATGTAAAGGCATTTATGCTTGAATAAAAAAATAAGGTACAACAAGCAAAACTAGAGGAACGGCAAAATTAGCTTCAATATCATCGCACCAATTGCACCATTTCCAGCCGCGTCGCTTACCTTTCTCCTGCTTGCTCTCATCACTCGACAACTTGCGCTCAATAGGACTGGATTTGCCGGAGACACTGCCACCTCCGCCGCCTCCGACTCCTTCAATCGTACCAGACGAACTGGTGGAGGCATCATCTTTGGCACTCTTATCAGGCACCAGTAGTTGCTGGCCCGGGTATATAAACGAGCTGTTTAGCCGATTCAAATGTGTTAGCTCCGATGGTGTCGTATCAAAACGTGCCGCCACCGAGGTCAATGTGTCACGATTGCCCACAGTATAGGAAATGGTGGGTATGGTGGGCAATGAAGACTTTTGCTCTGCGAATAAGAAAACATCTTCCGTTAATTCAATTGACACAAGAACTGTATAATCTAATGTAATGTAATGTAATGCATGTGCTACAATTTTTACTTTTCGGCGGCAGTGGTAGCTGTTCAAACACGATAAATTGCTCCTCATCGGGTCGCAGGCGCGAATAGATTACGCCCGTGTCCAGAGCATCCTGGGCCACCTGTGCGAACCGGCGACTCAAATAGATGACAACAAACTCATTTGCGGCCACGGGCGGCTCTGATTGCTTTGCATTCGAACGCCAATAGATTTCGACGATTTCCAGCATCCTGTACCAATTCCGATATTTGTATATGTATGCATATGCAATATACATATAAATATGTGTGCTTGCGAGCGAAGTTTATTTACGTATTGGCATTCAAAGTGCACGCTACGAATTGGTGAGAAAAAAAATAACACGCTTAACACTCTTTTATTGCGCGTCTTTTGCTTCTTTTCTTTCGCAACTCGTTTTCCTAAGCTGCTGACAGCAGCGAAAACGATAGAACCACAACACCAACTACATCTTCGTTGACAGAGGCGAGTCGCTGAATTTTTTTTTGCCGAATTGGCCCTTTGCCGAACCAGAAAGCAAGTGTGAAATGCAATGCCAACGACGGAAAACCGAAATCAACAAATGTGGTTAATGTTCACTGTGTGTGTACGTTTAATTATGTATGTAAAAGCTATTATCAAACTTTGAGGCCTCTATTATCAATTTGCCGCGAGCTTAGCATGACTCAGTAACGCCTGCTAGATACCGTTAACACTCCTGATTGAGTCACAATCAGCCAAAAGTGATCGATTTGATAATGTTCGCTATCCGAAAAGCTAACACTTTGATGTCAATACAATTTATGAATTTTGTGCTAAAATATAGCACCGACCACCATTTGTTTTTTGAATCAAACATTTGTTTCATTATTTTGCTAATCACTAAATATTATCTTGCTTATTTTTGGCAAGTCGGAAAATTATGAACAGTTTTGAAAGGTAATACGGTACGGTAGAAGAACCGTTATCCCGCCAAAAACATTTTCGGTCGCCAGTCGTCATAACAGAAGAGACGCTTGGTCTGCTGTTAATCAGCTGTTAATAACATCAAACTTTGTCCAGTTTGCAGATATTAAAATTAATAAACCAACGACCAAATCAATAAAAAAATACGTTAAAACTTATATATGAATCTTATATATTTAAACAGCACATCGTTTAAAATAAATATTAATAACTGTTGTGTGCGCTGTTCGCTTATGTAAAAGATTAACCAACGCGCAGCCAACTTCGCCTGAGTTAAGCTTTGCGTGCAATAGCATAGATGGCGATAGTGTGCGGGAATTGCGCGCGCTGTTTGAAATATAAATTTTGAATGAAATACTCACTTGACAATTTATCGACGCTCTCAAACCGCTGCTCAACTTTGGAGCGCAATGAATCCAAATCGAAAGGCGCCGCAAGGCCGTGATCCACACTGCGTGATTTGCTCCTGTAATGGAAATAAACAAGAAAAAACACGTGACGAAGCACAAATCGGTTGTTAAATTAATTGGGATTATAAAGCGATAGCAACTAGTTGCTGCGATCTTTATCACTTACAAATTTTCCAGCCTAAATTGTGGCCATAACCAGCTAATAACAATTTATTATTGTTTATTTTTTTGTTTTCGTTATTTTTATATTTTTTTGTAATACTACTTTTTATCTGGCAATCAACAAACAAACAGGGAGTGACCAAAAATGGACAACGACGCATTTAAAAATTTGTTTGCATTTCGTTTTTGTAAATGTTTTTTACCCGATTTAACCTTTAAATGCTTTCGATTTGTGTGACATGTCACGATTTAGCTGTAGTTAGCTGTCCTCAGAATTTAGTATGGAATTTTAAGAGAATTTTACTACTAAGCAAAAAGCATTAATTCTATAGCATAGCAGGCTGGTAAATAGCAGTCTGCTATCTTGAATATACATTCATCTAAAGGCAGGCACATTTCTGTGCTGTTTCCCACTGTAAGTATTGCATTATGGAGGAATATACACGCGAGCCCTGCCCCTTTCGCATTGTGGAAGACTGTGGCGGCGCCTTCACAATGGGCGCTGTTGGTGGCGCCATATTTCAGGCCATCAAAGGCTTTCGCAATGCCCCCTGCGGCCTGCCGCGTCGACTGGCAGGCGGCCTGTCCGCCGTGCGTGCCCGTTCCGGACTGGTGGGTGGCAGCTTTGCTATATGGGGCGGCACTTTTAGCGCCATCGATTGTACACTGGTCTATGGCCGCGGCAAGGAGGATCCGTGGAATTCGATAATCAGCGGTGCGGCAACTGGAGGCATCCTAGCTGCACGTGGCGGCAAGTGAATGGATATGCTTATGGGTCAGATGGACTTTAGGCTAAATATTTTGATATCTTTTTAGGGCTTACTTCCATGCTGAGCAGCGCTTTGGTGGGCGGCGTGCTTCTGGCTCTCATCGAGGGCGCCGGCATTGCTATGTCGCACTATACCGCTGATAACTATCGCCAGGTATCCGTGCTGGAACGTATGCAGCATTATAATGAGCGTCAATCGCGTCACCAGCAGCAGCAGCAGCAGCAGATCAGCAGCCTCTACGCGGATGCAAACGAGGCGAGTCCCTGATATTCGCAATTCAATTGAATGCAATCGATTCTGATTCTCTGATTTTTACAGGGCAATTCGATGCCGGCTTAGAAATCTGACGCGTCATCGATAGGCAACGACCACCGAATACAAATGTTGAATCACTGTTTTTTTTTTTGCGTGTTGATTGTTCGGGGCATGCGGCAAATGTCTTGAAATTGAATAGAAACACAATTGCTGGCACATTCAGTTTCATTAAAATTAATTTGCCGTGCATTTAAAGTTGTTGTACGTTTTTTTCTCTTTTTTTTCATTTTTAGAATATTCTTAACATTTTTATTCGGCTGTGTGTTGTCGCGGAATTTTTGATGGCGACGATGATGACGACGTTGATATTATAGCCGCGTGTGCTTCCTAGCGCCAAGTTTGTAACCCGACCACCAGCTTTATAAGGCCTGGCCCCCGTGCGTTTGGCATGTGGCGGACATTGGACTACCGCATCGACTTATGACACTAGCTATTGGCTGCTGGTAGTTTCCTATATATCATGGCTTATGGTATCGTATGTAAGAGCTGGCAATCAAAAAATAGTTACGCATACATATCTTGCAAGTATTTATCTTTGACAGATGTCGTGTGGGTTTTTCTTTACAATTTTCTGTACAAAATTGATTGAAAAAATTAATTTCCGCCGGAGCACACTGTTATCCGTTGCAAAGAAAGAAATCTTTATTCGTTTTATTTATTTCTTTTTTTTGTGTAAGAAATTGAATTGCTGATTGACAGCATGTTAAATGCAGGGAACAGTCAATATATATATAAGTATTATGTGTACTGATACCAATATTTATAAACTTCTTGAGCATAACTTGACAAGTGAAATGTAAGACCAATTCAGAGTTATGCATATTTTCAGTATGTACTATATATAACTATATATAGAGTATAACACTGTTGTTCTCTGTGATAAATTGTTGAAAAATAAAGCAAATAAAAAATATATTTGCGTGTGTCTTTGCGGACGCGTTGGCAATTAGCGAAACCAACTGCGATAACCGTAATTGAATATCAATGATAAAAATATTCAATTCTAGTATTTATATGCGTTAAGGCAGCTGACAGCGTTTCGAGCACATGCAAAGAGCCTTTTGTCTGCAGATAAACAGAAAGTAATTATTTAGCGCATATTTGTTGCTCTTTGTATTTATTCTATGTTTATTATTTATCGCAATTTCCATGCCAATTTGCCATTGAGTTACGCCTTGCCTAAACGTCAAGTTCATTTATTTCTGCTATTTTGTCTTTGTTTTTTTCCCCCTTTTTAATTAATTGCGCAGCTGAAATATGCTACAAATCAAATAAACTCCGCCATTCCGCTGTAGCTTCCAGGTCCATTTATTTAATTTACCTGGATGACTTGACTCCATTGGCCGAAACAATAACAACAAAAAAGTATATATTTCTTAACTGGACGGCTCAGAAACAACTGTGTTTGATTTGTAAGTTGCGACATTTGACGATGGCGACATAAATTATTAATTTCATTTATTAAGTTCACAACGAGCAGAGAATTTCATTTACACAGTTGTTTCATTTCCAGCTAAACTGCGATCACATGGAAAAATATTTTTTTTAATTTAATTTATTTTATTTTGCTTTGCGAGCTCGAGTAAACACTAAAGTAAACACTAAATGAACAACTTAAATGGTGCAAACATATACATTTATGTCTCTTAATTTTTTGCTTTGGCTACATTAGTAAAAAGATTTGAAGCCTGTTAAGTTCCCCACAGAAGTCATATTATATTCGACTGTTCTAAAAAACCAGAATCCCAGATATTGAAAACATTTCAGTTACATTGACTGTTAAAATTAAAGGCAATTGAAAGTCAAAGGCTAATAAACAGTAGCTACTGCTGGCAACATGTGGGTACGGGTACATACATATTCCTACTTGCACTCACATACGTAACATATATTCGTAGTTATATCTTATCAGGTGCATAACTATTTGCTTTCGGTACTTTGGCCCTGGACTACAGACAACTGCTACGCAGTGTTAAGCCTTTTGGCTTTGGTAATGACAAGTGCTAAGAAGGAAAATGGAAGGTCGGATGCAGTTGTTGCCTTACTGACACCATTCGACCACCGACCACCGATTATAGACTACAGACAGCTGACAAATGTCAACAACTGACAGCCGCATTTCAAGTTGACAGCAGTATTCTTGCTGTGGAAGTTGTTGCTTTAGCTATTTATAAATTATGTACACACACGTATGTATGTCGAGTTGCACTTCAGCATTAATGAATCCGCACAAGCTAAGTGGGTATATATATAAATATATATATATAAATATATATATGAAATTGATAATCGTTCTACTGTATGCCATGCACTTTTAGCATTGACTTAAGTTCAAGAGATTTTGTGGCTGTTTTATTTGCCATAATTTTTAGAAGCTTTGTTCTTTATAGTGAACATAAAACATGTATATTTATATTTGTATGCAAAACAAGCAAGAAAGCTATGGCGATTACTTCAACGTAACTTTGATTGATATGACGCATTTGCTGATTATCGGGTACTTTCCTTGCCTCTCTCCCCAAAATCTCAAGTTATTTGCTCTTTAATCTAATCTTGGCCAATCTCGACAGCTCTTATTTTTTTCCTTATCCTAAAATTTTTTGAGCTGTTGTTGAAATTTATTTTTTACTCGCCGTCTTTTAATCATTTCAATATCAGCCGTTCATTTAGTGTTTAACAGTTGTTAACAGTTTTGTGGCTCTTATAAATTATCAATTTCGTTAATATAAGGACAAGGCAAATTAAGATTATCTAGAAATCTATAAATAATCATAAACCAAACCGAGTTTTTATTTATGTAACTCAATTGCGCTCTTTATAAATTATCTTCCATTGTTGTTTTATTTCTATTTTTTTGTTTTTTTATATTGCTTTTGATTATTTTGTTCATATTTTTTTCTGTAATTTTAAAATCTTAGTTATGGTCACAATTGGGCTAAAAAAATGTGTAAAGGCAGACAATATATTTATGTATATATATTGTTATGAAAATTGATGTGTTTCATGCGTTAACTAGTTATAGATATCATGCAGATATATTAGCAAAATTTTACATGCTGCATGCAAACAGCAATATATATATATATATGTATACGTTCAGCATGCATAATATTTAATTAAATATTTGGTTAACTTTTGTACAAGTGCAGTTAATATGGTTGTGAGATTCGGTGTTATAATTTACAGGATTTGTTAGTTATTGTATTTTCACTTACCTGCGCACTGGGATCGCCAAATTGTCAACGCTGCGTGACAAACTGGAAACATCTTGACTAGCCCTACGTGACCTGGCACGTTATTTATTTTAAGGAGCAAACGAAGTAGTGACAAAAAATAAATGAGAAAATCATAAAAATCAATACAAAAACAAAACCAGCAAAAAAATGCAAATAAATTCACAATATTATACATTGTGTCGCTTTAAATTAATAATAGTTTAACAAACGCCAATTCCTGAATGCACACGTAACTTACGCTCCTCTCTCCTCCTTAAACCTAACCCATACTAGGCAAGATCATTGTATAAGTTATATATATTAGCTCAGTATCCAAGTGCTTGGACAAATCGATGGAGCACGTGGCGATAATGAGAGCACGCGCATTACTTGAGGTTTATTACTATAGAATTGTCACGTTCTCAAGTACAATCTATAATAGTTTAGCTGTAGATGGTTACCATGTGAATTTTTATTAAAATAAAGGGTACAATTTTCTCAAACTATAAATAGTAGTTAATACAATTATTTTGTTACTTCTATAGAGATATTCGTACGTCAGTCAACTGGTCAAGGCTAAGCGGTTAGCCTGTTGATAATAACCATATTTCCATTAGAACACTGCTAATTTTAGCCCAACAGCAAACTCCCACTCTCTGGAGATTTTTTTGGACAGGCCACTCAGAACGGATCATAAAGTCGTCTTATCGTTATAGCACCCAATAACCGAGAACAATACGAAATTCACTTTGAGAGCTTATGATCAAATATTGGGCAAGTACTCGAATGCTCTTGAAATCTAACATGTTGGCAATTTATGAAGAGTAGACCATAAAATAGTTCTAAGAACAAACAAATAAAGTGAGGAACTTGCTTACTACCCACATATGAATAACTGCCAGACAGGTCAATAAATATTATATTCGATATCCGAAACTTGAACGAATTGTTTGTTTATTTATATGTGGAGTCATAAATTTAAATTTACAATTGATTAACACATTTTACAATCAATTAGCGGGAGCACTTTTCCAAGTTTCTAAAAATATATGCACACACACAGACTGTGGGCATTTTTTTTCGACTGGTCTTAATGACAAGAGGTTTTGGGGGTTTTTAAATGGATATAATTGATATTAAACACTCTCAATCAATAAAGTAAAGCCAACAAAAGTTTGCTTTGTTTAAAATGGAACCAAAAAAGAAAAGAGAGACAGAGATAGAGACAGCGAGATACGAGAGGGAAAGAGGTAGAGACAAAGAGACAAAGAACTGACCTTTCATGGAACTGAGATCGTTAAACATTAGGAGGCAGGGCTTTTGTCAGCTGTTCCGGCAAGCTTAATGTGTACGTGCCAAAAAACATGCGTGAAGAAGCTCAGAAAGTTGTGTAATAAGTAAAGATCTGGGTTTAGCGGATGACCGATAAGTTACTTCCTTCTTAAGAATAGGTTCAAAGCAGCTCACAGCTGAGTTAGCAATGTCTTCGCCTAGTTTTTCTTATGTGATATATATATATTTAAAATTTATTCAGAATTATCTTTTACCAGTACTGTTGTGACGTTATCAAGAGGTTTTGCATTGTTGCAAGTTGACAATTAATTATTTCTTATAACATTTATTTCACATACATTTCTCACATACTAAAAAAAAAGCAAAAATTGCATTTTAATCTTTATTGCTCTAAACATTTCTTTTAGCAAGCAAAAAGCTCAATTTTGAGCAAAACTTGGCAAAATATATTGCGAATATAAAATAAGAAAATAAATAAAAGATGGCCATCAATCATACGCACTGTCAGCCTGCTAAGCAGCAGCAGAGGCAGATTACGACAGATGAGCTGTAAAAACGAAGTGAAAAAAAACCTAAATATTGTTGGACGACAAATTCTGCTGACACCGTGTTGACTTTCAATGACTCAATTTCGCTGTCACTGTTGTATTTGCTGGCAATATTGATTACGAAATTAATTAGCTTGTCAAATGTGCACAAAATGAGCGAATAACCAATTAATAAGCAGCAGCAGCAGCAGCAGCCGCCTCCTCACAGTCACGGAGGCAGCTGTTATCAATTGCCAACTGCAGCGGCTGCTCAACTGAAACTCAACAGGCACGTGCTCCGTGCAGTAGTGATAACAGCAACAGTCACCCAGCAGACAGCAGCAACAGCAGCCGCATTAAGACAACTGCCAACTGGGCGGCGTTTGCTCTTTGGTTTGTTGCCCACATTTGATAACTGAATCCAGTTTTTAATTCACGTTTCATTTCTCATTTAATTTTGCTTTGCGTGTCGTTCATTTTTGTTATAATTAGAAGTTTTTAATGCCGCATTGTTATCTCTCGTCGTTGTTAGAGCCGCAATGTTGTTCTCGACTTGTTTGTATTTGTCTGATTACAAGCAGGTTGAAAGGGTTAATTGAATGTGGCCGTCGCAGTGTCACTTTTGAGACACGCTAGTTCCTCTACATTTGGCTAACAAAATGCACAAGAAATCAGATAGAGTTGACATTCGGATCATCTAAATGTTGAGCCCTTTTCCGCAGTGTGTTTAATCTGTAACCCGTATCTGATATACGATACAGTTATCCCACATATTCGGTATAATTAATGACATTTCCTTCGCTTGCATTCAATTTATCCATCAGCAACTCTCACAAAAAACGTTTCACATTTGCACAAAAATTTACAAGGTCAGACAATTTTTTTGTGCACTTTTTTTTATCATAAATCAACTTGCACTTGAAAGTAATCTCCTGACAACAACAACAACAGCAAATTTGGGTTAAGGCTAAAGTTTCAGCTTTGCGGTAATTTTGTTTTCTTTCATTGTTTTTGTTGTATATTTATTTTTTTTTGTGTACAAAGAAAGCAAATACGCTACCGTTATCTTTTTTGGTAATGAGCAGTTTTTAGGCCTCTGTAAATATTTTTAAATTTCTTAGTCATGTTTTTACAAACAAAAAATTGTAAACAAACAAGTGTTCAGAAGAAAAATGTCTTCTATTAATATTAATTAATTACATTCAATTTGTAAATGAGTTTTTTAATAATATTTGTAACCAGCTTGTCGCCAGTAATTTTTAATAAATTTGTATTTTCGGCGCCGGTAAAAATGAAAACATCAACTCAAACCGGTTCAAAAAAGAATAATACATTTCTTGTGAGCCATAACTGAAATTTACATAAAATCTAGTTAGCCATTTGTGTAAGGCATTTAGCATCTGGTTTATAATTTTTTGTATTTGGGATGAGTGTCAAATTATAGATTTGGCTGATTAACGCCTAGCTTAATGCACGCATCTCTGCGGCCGAAGAATATTTAATGTTGTCAGGCAACATTCAAGCCAACATTTGTCGACCAGCCAGACGAGCCCCTTAATCGCATAATATAAATGAAATTAATGAGGTAGTTGCGTTATTAATACTTTAACTGATCTTTAATTATTTGCACAAAATGCGAATAAACAATGCTGAGCAAAGGAGATTATTTTTATTTATTTGGTAACTTGCGTCACGTGAATTAAGATAAGTAACTCTTATCAGCGGATGCATATGAAATTCTTTATAAAATTTAAATACACAAAATGTACTTGAAAATGGAAAAAAATTAACCAGTTAAGAGCTTGAGTTAAGGCTTTAAGCTTGTTTTCAAGATTTCTTTGAACAGATACTATATGAAATATTCAGAGCAATTGCATTTCAAAGGCATTTATTATAACAATTCGATTTGAACATTTACGATATGAAAAGCTCACACTTTTTGTAATTAATATTTGAGCAATTTGTTTTGCAAATAAAATATAAATTATTATTGTCTCCATACACACACACACGCACGCACACCACACAATCCAGTTTAATGCTTTGCACTTTGCATTTGCATAAAATAACAATTTCTCGACGTTTTTTATTATTTACAAATTATTGTTGTTGTTTTTTTGTGTCGCGCAACTTTTTCGATCAGTTTGCTGCGATTTTGGCGCACAAATGTCGCTACCCGTGTTCCGTTTCCAACTGAATACTGAGAAATGCTCCCGTTTTTGAGGGGGCAATTCGAGAGCAATGTCGGTCGCTCGTTATTGTTGATGAGATTGGATGTGTTATCATAAGTGCTGGATACACCCACATATTTACATATATACATACAAATTTACACAATTGTATAGTGGCCATATAGTTGTATTGCTGGACCTTGTGCATATATATATATATATACATATATGTGTATATATGAATTTATTAAATCAGCAGGCAGCCAAGCGCAGTAAATGACCTTTTTGGACTCTGTGTAGACACGCACGTAGTCATCAAGTGGTTAAATCGACCAACCGGACAACCCGTTACCCATTGCTTGTAATATGATCTCAGTGAGAAATTTTGAGTTTCAGATGCAGCTACCTTTACTTATCTAAAGGAATGCCTAGTATTTTGCCGCCTGGTGTGCAATAAATCGATTTTTAAAATGATCCAACAAAAAATTTACAATTGATTAGTCAGTTGTAATATTATTTTGTGCATATTTAATTTAATTTCAGCAAGCCAAACAGGCAATTAGTTGAGCACACAATTTGAATCAACAATGATTGATGATAAACATCTGATAAGAATAACATCTATAGAGGTGGCAGCAGTAAAACTCGTTGAGCTGGATATTAAATTTGAGTACATATAGAAGATATACTAAATGCCTGATGCCAACAGCAACTGGAAGTATATAACTGCTGAAAGCATTTCAAACACATTGTTGTAACCGCCACTTACAGCTATTGGGCGAGCTGAGGGCATGTCTAAATTTGAAATATGGCCCAAATTGTTTATATTGACTGGCCATAAAGAGATAGACGTCAACCGAACGAGTCGTGTGCCCCCAATTTGCGGCCCGCTTTCGACATTCGGTATTAACCCAGAGCAGAAACAAATTAAATACTGCTCGAACCGGGCACAAGTATAAGTATTTATTATGAAACTCACGCCAGGGTCCATAAATCGTATGATTATAAAATATATATATAAGAATACTTATAAACAACAATATGCGCTAAGTGGCTATCGCAAATTTTAGCCAACGCCATTAAAATAGGCAAACAAAAAAAAAACTAAACCCTAGGGAGTATTATCTTAGTCTAATACAGAGGTATGCCTCTATGCATTTTGATAATGTGTGTGTGTGCGTGTGTGTGTTGCTAATTTGATAAGTTCTGTTGCGTAAATAAGTGCTGATTGTCATACATACATTAATATGTAAGAACGTATAAGCCAGCTAACTATCATCTTTAGCACTTGTTATTAAGACATTTTCAAGTGCACACTGACAGCTACAAACGCTGTGCATATCGTATTGATATTCCATTTAAAGTGCTTCCTACAATATAAATGAGTCATGCCTTTTCAGGTTGAAGTGGGGCGAGAGGGCAAATGATTCAGTACTTAATACAATAATAGACATTCTTGAGTCCAGCATTGTTTACTAGGGTCACATGAATTTCACAAGTCTTCTAGTAGGTAAATAGAAAACAAGTATGCATTATTCTTGACATCAAAACTAAGCAATTGTTGAACTTGGATTAGGTACAAAATACTTTTTAAAAAATTTTAATTATCAAAATAGCCATAAAATGAATCGAATCGCTTCGAATGTATTTATGACTTGAGGTTAGAATTTTGGCTTAATATTAATATTGTATTCATAAAATATGAATTTTCTCCATCTCTCAGTTATACAAATTTCGATCTTGACAACGTTTATACTTGATTAGAGCACAAAATGCTTGTCTTTTGTTCTGAGTGTACTAACAATTCATATTTGCAATGCACCTGCAAATGCAATCCTTCACATTAGCAAACATCGCCCACCTCCCACTTGTTTTTTAGTTTACTCAAGTGTTTAGGCATTACCTTCATTCCACAGTTTGTTTGAAATTCTTCAAGTATGTTCGTACACACATATATGTACTCGAAAGCTAGCGAAGTAGCTGACTATGCCTTATTTATTTACGTATGTCAAATATTTGCCTAAATAGTTGTAGTATTTAACTAACTACTGCATGGACACTAAGCAACAAAAGTGGGCTTAAGCGTCTGTACTGGGGCTATGTTTAGGCATACCTATTAAGAACGCGACTATTGCTGCGAATTCAAATACGAACACAAAGATATGAATGTGAATACAAATATGAATACAAGTACGTGAGCCGATGAGAGTGCGCCTGATGACAACAGAAGCAGAACCACAGAGGCTACAGAGACCGCAAGCCGTCAAACTGTGCAAATACGCAGGCACGTGAGATTACGCTCTGGATGCTGTTTGACAGTGTGGTAACGTTTAATTAAGAATTTTAAGTGAGCTTAGCAATTCTAGATAAGCTTAGCTTAACTGTACGTAGCGTAATAGAAGCGCCAACGAAGCACAGTAATTATTTGACCATTCAATACTATTGCTTTTAATATTCGTTAAACTTTTCTTTTTTATAAGTTTTTATTTCTTTGACTTATTGGCTTAGAATTGCATACCTAAAATAAGCTTAGATTGAATAAGACCATTTAGTATACTCGTATTAAGGAATTGAAAAATAAATTTTAAGAAAGAATTCCAATCTCAGGTTAAGAAATTTCGATCTTGGCTATATTTCAAGAGCACAGTAATTATTTGACCATTCAATACTATTGCTTTTAATATTCGTTAAACTTTTCTTTTTTATAAGTTTTTATTTCTTTGACTTATTGGCTTAGAATTGCATACCTAAAATAAGCTTAGATTGAATAAGACCATTTAGTATACTCGTTTTAAGGAATTGAAAAATAAATTTTAAGAAAGAATTCCAATCTCAGGTTAAGAAATTTCGTTCTTGGCTGTATTTCAAGAGCTTTTGAAATTGATTGAATGCAGTATCTTCTTCTTTCGCATTCAAAATGAATACAACATTTTTACCGAGCTCCCGGATAAACTATCGCGTGCCATAAAAAAGTGCTGCCTTATTGCAGACATGAACTGCGATAGAAGTCGGTTAGTTATTGTTGACATTGCGGTTGTTTACATTTCATTTGGCAATTGGATGCAAACGTTAGCTTTATTAATGCTTTTTACAAGTTCAATTGACATTGAATTGTAAGTTGCGCAGTTGATTGCCCCAGGTTCTACCGATTCCCCAGACTTACATAAAGAGAGCACACTGAGTGAGAGAAGCAAATGCAGTTCATGCGATTGATTAAGATATATGTATGTACACGATCTAGGCAATAACCTTATAAGTGTACTGTCTTCAATGACTGATTTTGCATTGCAAAATTGAAAGAAATGCCTTTCATACAAAGTATGGGTACGATGGGCAGTTTATCGAAGAGAAAACGCAATGAAATGGCTTTGGTTCGTTTGATCGATGTCTTAATTTGTACAAAGAAGAGTCAAGCTTGCCCATTGGTCATTTCCAGGTTCGTGAAAATTGATGGCGATTCCCGTTGGGGCTTATATAGCTGACGATGAATAAAATAACAATAAGAAATAATCAACGGCTGAGCAGTAATTAAAATTCGCAAAAAAAAGTACGCAATCACAATAACAAACTGAACAATACAAAGTGTGACAAGTAAAAAGAAACGAAAACATTTTAAGAAAATGAAATGTGCATAAAAATAAATGCATTCGAAATAAATAAAGCAGAAAGTGAATACAAGGAAGCGCAAAATACAAAAACAAAAGCGAAAAAACACAAGAATTAAAAATATTTATATAAAGCAGAGCACATACATAATTAAAATAACAGATAACTGATAACATGCAATATTTGATTGTTTTAATGAGCTGGGGGAATGGTGGGTGTGTGTGTGTGTGTGTGTGAGGGTACTTATAAGAGTCTCTAATGGCTTTGCCTGCGGGTAAGGTATTCAGCAGAAATAATTACTAGCTCAAAAATTGAGCAATAATAGACAAAACTACAAAAGGCAGGCCAGTTTCAGGTTCAGCTCAGGTCAGCTCAGTTAGCAAAGCTGGGTTATCAGAGGTCAGAGCTACGGCTAGGTCACGGTCAGTCAATAGGATTTATTTGAAAACTAATGGTTCACTATTTGGTATTTGATTAGTTGAAATTCATTTCTGCACAACTGATCGATATTAATGGTTAAGTGATAATTAACCATGAATGACTGCGGCTTACAAAGCAAAAGTCAAGGCCTTTACGCTAAAGAATTTGCACAAAAAAATGACGCAACAAAATCAACAATAATCCATTAAGCAAGTGGAACCCACACCTTTATACATACATACATACATACATACACACATTCGGACAAACATACATAATGAATGATTGCAGTGTAATCATTATATTTAATTGGAAATTGAGCTTCGACGTATACGACGATCCCTAAGACTCTTGGAGTTTTAAGTCTCGAAACGCGGAAATGTAAATATGCCCGGAGGAGAGCGATTAATCACAGGGTTTACGCAGATTAGTTACTTGTTTAACGACCAGCATACGTAGGAATCTGGCTTTTATAAGGAACTAATTGAACAAAAATGCGTTTTAGTCACTTGCAAGGCGCTTGTTAAACATAAATTGGTTAGAGAGCAATCATATGATATGCGAATTGGAACTTGGATAGTTTTGGCAGAGTTATAGCGAACCTGTTCTTAAAGTTGTCGGGCACAAATATGTTCCACCAGGAGTGGCGCTTTTCGCGCGGAAAGTACTCAACATGATTCGGATCAACAATATCGTCCTCATCATCGTCATTCGGATAGGTGCCCATATCGCTGGCATTGGCGCCATGTGCCGCCATACCATCATTGGTCAGGTCGCTCTGTGACTCGCTGTGCGTTATATTGGAGTCCAGGCTCAGTTGATTGATGAACTCCATCTTTTTGCGTCTGTGCCGATCTAGCTTGGTCTGCAGCGAGCTGCGACGTCGGCGTTGCCGGTCGTTGGTCGCATCATACGGATTAATGCCCTGAACGACGGCACGTGACTGTGTTCCATCCTCGAAATATGTCAGTTTGCCTGGCTCATTCGGTGAGCTGGCGCGTATATTCTCCTCTGAGCTATATACAATATCGGGACTGTTGGTGGGCGTGGCAGAGCCATCGGACTTCTCGCTACGCACAGCCGATTCATATGAGTCTTTGGTAGAGTTCTGCAAGCAAGCCGTAAGAAAAAAGAGAAATTGTCGGACTTAGCTGTTAATTAGTGGTTAGCCTAATGATCGAGCTGCTTACCTTATTGCTATCACGTCGCAGAAATGAGACCGCTATGGAGCTGCGTCGCTTTTGACCCTTGTCCGACTTGCTGGAAAAGAGTCCCAAAGCGAGGGAACTGCGACGTGGCGGCTTCTGTGGTGGCAGGGGCGCTGTTTTATTCATGCTATTCTCAGGCTCGCCATCGCCGTCCACGTGCTCATCGATGTTGACCAATGACGGTATGGAGGCGCTGGCCCAATCTTTGCGCAGGCGATACTTGCCGCTATCGATGACGCTCATGATGGTTAGCGATCCTTTACTCGCCTCAACTCAGTTAACCGTTAAGCACTGCAAAAGTTACGTTTATTAATCAAACGTTCAACAACCGTTCAAAGCACTGTTAATCGCTGCGCTTCAATTATTGCCAACGAGGCGTGGCAGCTAGCCAAACTATACTCCCCGTCTCGCTCTCTTACTCATTTCTCCCTCTCTCTCTCTGCACAACTTTTACTTTCAATGAACTCCATTGAACCAACATTAGCGCCGTAATTAGCAGGCCATTGTCGGTCGCCTGGAACGTCAACGTCAACGACAACGATGATATCGCAGCTTGAATATATGTACGAGCGAGTATCTAACTGCATGCAACGTAGAGCAATTATCAGCGATGGGGCAGAGGAAAAGAGGCCCGCGGGCGACTGAATAGGGCGCGATTATAACGAGAATGAGTTGCAATAGCAATGGGCGCTCAAATTCCAGTTATACCGATTCAATTGATCACCTACAGCAGTCAAACACCACTAGGCGAGAACAACTTTTCACTTGCAAAAAACTTGCCATTACTTTGTCAAAACTAAACCTAAGCCAAAACTAATTTAAAGAATTCGTACTATTTTGGCCATGGCTTAATTATATTTAATAATAAAATACTATAGAATATTTTTGAGTTTTATATATTAAAAACGCACTCATTTTCGAAAAATTATTTTTTTTATAAATTTATAATTTCAAGTTTATATATTTTATCGATTTTATGGATTGCCCACTTGATTGATTCTACATCTAACAATACAAAAATATTTTTTAAAACTATTTATACATTTGGAAAAACATGTTTTAATACGAATTTTATTAATTGTGGGTATCAACATTTGAATAAAGAAGTCATTATTTTTCAAAAGCAAATAATAAACGCTTGCAGGTCAGTTGGAGCTTAGGGACTGTTAAAAGTTTATTAGCATATCAATGGGTTGGACTGACAGTCCAAAGACTCACAGAGCTGTGATATTCAAAATTTCTTAACTAAGTCTCTTTACTGAATCGCAAACAAAGGCTAAAAAACTGTTGTTTATTTTAATAAATTTAATCAGTTGCCAACGTGATCATCAATTCTGGGCACTCAGTATCATTATCTGCCAATCTCAACAAACTATTCAGCTAAACAGATATGCCTTCATATTCTCTTGACCGTGTTAAGTGGAAAAACAACTGCTAATAATGCAAATTAGCTGAAAATTTCATGACATCATAACAATAGCCCAACCTACGACAACAACATAGCATCTAGCTACCATAAAGAAAAAAATGATTTAAAATACTTCAATGAATAGCAGAGGGGCCAACGACGCTGGCGATGATGACGACGCCGATTTGGACGAGTTTAGGGGCGTTCCAAGCCACGCTGCCGCCTGGCATCGAAACCGAAAGTGCTCTGTTACAAATGTAGACATCGTGTAGAACAATGGAATAACTATGGGCGCAAGTTGAATGTTATTATGGCTCTCTAATTGCATTCATCTTAGTATATCTGGGGCCTGTAAACTGTCAGCTGTTATAGTTTAACGCCTGGTTGAGTTGTGTGTTAGTATATATGGGTGTGTGTTTGCGTATGTATATGTGTTGTGGTTAACAATTCCCACGTCAATTCGCCGGTGATATATCACAATAGGGCTATAATTACTTCTAGTTTATTTAAAATGATGGACAGTTCGGATTTCGGGACCTAGAGTTCAAGTAAATAAATATAGATAAATATGTAAAGATACACCGATTCGACGTTTCAAAAAGTAGCCAAGTGTTTTTTTTTGGTTATGCATGATATCGGTGCTTAAACGATGATTAGATTGAATTAAGGTTGCAAGCCCTCAAGTGGGAGAGTTGCGATAAGTTATCTATGAATTTAAATGGGGTGTTCATTTTAGAGTGCTTTTTTGCGCTAAGCGAACACTTCGAGTCGCTATAAACTCGTAAGTCCAGTTGAAGAGTCCTCTTCTTTGGAGTCTTATCTGGCAAACAGATTCCACAATGTGCATCAACGCTTCATAGGAAACGACCATTTCAAATAAGGCCCCGTATAATGCTTATGAATATATATATATATACGATTATAACCTTGTATACGTTCAGTGCGCAACTTAAACTGACCACAACCGGTCAGTCTCAAGGCGTTTACATTGCCAACTGAGAGAAGTGAAGTGAAGTTCACGCTTGAAAGCCAGGGAAGCAACGAGCACGTCTCATATCTGTCTATGGGTTTGTCACTGGGTCTGCGTCTGTGTCTGTGTCTGGGTCTGGGTCTGGGTCTAGGGCGATTTTGTCAAATTGCATTGGGCCATGAAGGTGAGACATTCGCTTCGCGATAGGTTTCTTAAGCATATCTATCTAGTATATGAACTGATTGAATCCATGCTGTTCATCAATTGTGCAATGCGCATAAATGAATAGAAAACAAACTCGATAAACAAAATCTTACTGTGTCAATGTCACGGCCAGCCAACCGAAAACTTGTCGTCTATTGTCAGCAGCCTCTGTTCGTACACAAACCATTCGTTTTTGCCCCCTCGAACAGCCAACCCCTCGTTGCCACATAATAGCCTATAATCTGTGACAAAATTTTCCACAGCAAGGAAAAACAAGCGAACAAGTGGAAAACTACAGCACGTGATAAGAGTCGCCACTGATAAGGCTGGGCACGAGTGCAGCTTGCGGCTCAGTTATGAATATGTACATATGTATGCACATAAAAACATATTTGGACAATGCAAATAATGCAAAATGCACATGATCGACATCGATGTTCTTTTATTGTAATTTTTTTTGCATGTCTGCTGTTCAAACAATAGCCTATAAAAAACCCTATGACAAAGTGCCCCAAGACACACGGCTACATACTACATACATACATACAACATGCGACAGTGCCTGACTGAGATCCAGTCTCACAATGCACAATGCACATTGCAGCTGCACCTTTGTACAAGGCCCGTGTGAAGGACTGATTAAAGTCTTGGACTTGCAATTTTTTTCAAGCGACGAATATAGCAATGAAAACTTATATTTATACTTTTTTCTATGAGGAGACAAATCGATTTATATACATCTATTGTTATATTAAGCAGTAATTTTTAAGCTATACAGATAAACTTCGTTTTATTTAGAAATTTTGCTTATACACCAATTGCAACACGAATCCAGAGTGAAAGAACTCGTCATCAAAGTATTGAATTTGCAAAATTATAGGTTCGTATTACACAAATGTATATTACAGCTGTGTCGTAGACTAAATAAACAACTAAAACAGTAAATTAAGAAACGTCAAAACACGTGCAATCAATTTTATAATAGTTTCATAACATTAAATATTTCTACCAAATTTTTGAATTCTTTGATTTTAGCCATCTTGCTAATCTCGAAGCTAAAAATATATTTTCATAGTCAGTAAGTGATAAGTGAGCTGATTCTCAGCTAAAACCCGCATATATATATATATATAATCGTAATCGTAAATTATATATACACTTTTGACACAAACACGAAATAGGGGCATTACGATTGCACTTTCGCTTTTGCAAATACTAAACATTTCATACAGTCAAGCGAATGTATCTCAAAGATACAATTGGTGCGCCACAACTCAGACGCATCCCCGACGCGAGGCGCGGGGTGGAAGGGCGAGTGTGGCGCACATTCTGCGGCCAAATGAAATAAAACGCAAAAGTAACAATAAGTTGACTAAAGTGTTCGACTTACAGATACCCTACAAATTCATGCATCTTTTATTTGACTATCGATAAGGCCTAAATATATAGTTTATGGTGTGAGATAAGTATATACCGCATTTTGTGCCATATTTATAGGCACTGTGTACGCACACAAACAAAACGGCTCACACATACGTCACAACAATTTTAGCAGACAAAACTAAAAGATACATATTTATCTGTGCGTAGACGACAGCTAGTATAAACATCGCGATGCCTAAGACAACATATACATAAATGTTGTGCTTGAGAGATTTTACCTTTCTCAAAGGCACATGGCTATGTTGAATTTCGTAAGAAACATGTCAATTCAAATGTTACCAATTACCAATAACCAAAAAGGACAATCATAAACATTAAAGCCTTTTTATTTGTTGCTAATACGACCTAAGAATTTTAGCCCACTATACTCTTTGCTTTAACTTTAATTTTCTTGATAATTTACTGATCCACAGCATACATAAACATAAAGATTTTATTATGATAATCTTAAGTTATAATTGTTGAAGGAGTCATGCATACATATGTATCATGTGTACTTATTTCTGTTTGTGTCGCCAATCTCTCTTTAAATATTTAATATTTTTGTGTCTACGTAAGCAGCTGGTAATGCTGGTAATGCTGCCCCTCGCCCGTTAGCAGTAAAACAAAAACCGGTTGCACAAAAAATTCGCTAATAAGCGACTTGAATTCATAAATTTAATATATCAGACACAGACAGCCAACGAACACATCCAAACGAACTGCTGCATGAAATTCTTAATGAATTTCTAAATTGCATTATTGAATACTGTGTAGGATTATAGGATAAAGCTGCAATAATTACAATAAACTATGATAAGAAAAAGTATAAGTACTTGTGTGCAATTTTTAAAGCATAAACCAAAAGAAACTGTTCGCTATAAGTCATTCAACTGTGGGTAAAATAAACTCAAAGGAACAATTGTATCTGCACGTGCCAGCAGCTAGCCAACAACTAGCAGCTTTTAATAATAATAGGCAGCTATAAAGGTATAGTAAAGTTATAAAGCATCTCATAAATACTGTAGCAACTAGTAACAACTATCAATCCTAAACTTTAATTCTTAGCCAAAGCTGTAAAACAGGTACATAAAATTGTACAATCTTTTTCTTTCCTTTTTTGTTGTCACTACTAATCAATATATATTTGTATACATTCAACTTTTTTATAAGCAATTATATGGGTCTCATTATGTTACCTTTAAAGCTTGTCTACTCAATCATAGGATAAATTGTTTGCCACATGTTCCGGTTGTGCAGTCGCCTTAAATTAGAATTTAAGCACGCTAGTTATGGGTTGGGCAATTCGAGTGGTTGCTTTTGCAAATTAAAATCTATGAGCTGAGGCCCGGTAGTGAACACAACTTGTCCGCGTTTTTATGGTGTTTATGGGATAAAACTGTAAATCACGTGGCTAATTTACAGTTCAAGGTGTACTGATTGCATTAAACAACTTTCCTTTTTTTCAAAAGAATTTCAATAGGTAAATTTTTGAACAGATATATTTATATATTATATAAACTCCAATTTCTAAATTTATCATCGGTTGAACCCATCAACATCATTAAGAACTGGCCACAATGTGAATATCAAGTTACTTACAATAAAATCCAGTTCAAATTTTAAGCGATTAAATTGAATATTATATTTATTTACATTTCGATTATTATTGTATATACGATATATTGTCCCGAGTTCTGTGTAATAAATGTTATTAATATAGCAGCAGACACAAAACTGCAAAACAAATCCGCATTAGAATCAAATTCGAGCACATGACAGCCAGAAGCTGACGATGACGATGACGTGCGCTAACAGGAAGGCGGGCAACGGCAAACGGGGAACTTGTAGGGGGCCAACTCAAGGAACAGGGGAAGGAGAGGGGCGACGCGCAGACGGGCGTTCTGTTGTTTGTTGTGCTGTGTGGTGTGGCGTTAAAATGACATAATCCGTAACCGTGACACTTGAGCCGATTTTGTGTGTGAACCTGTGCAGGCCGCAAGAATGTCGACTTGGTCAGCAATTGTATCTCTATCTGTAAATGTATCTGTATCTGTATGCCTTGTTGCTACACAATTAAAGGCAACTTATTACTGGTGTTGTTGTCAATAATTATTTATGTTTTTAGCAAGCGTTCAATCAACTGCGGTCCGATTTTGTAAGCGTTAAAAATCAAATCAAAACTATTTACTATGGCGGAAGTGATCGCCTTTTGTTTGCAAAAAAATAAAAATAAAAAAACCAGTTCAGCATTTTGCTACTTTCATAACTATGTATCTGTGTACAGATCTGTATCTGCAGCTGTATCTGTATCTGTGTGCTTAATCAAACTCAATCAATCGTCAAGTTTTTGTTCCGCAAAAAAATCAACAATTTAGCTTACAAGTTGACAACAACAACAACTACAAATGCCAACCGCAAGACGGAACCAAATAAGCAATAAGCAAATTCAATGGTTGGCGACCCCTCCTAGAACGGTTACCACTTATGTTTCCTACGAGTTCGCACCAGGCGGCAAATGATTTCATATGCAAAACGGAAATGTTTCCTACAGCAGATTAAATAAGATATTTAGCTCAGTAAAAATGGAAAGCTTAAGGTGTTATAGGATTTGTGAAAGAAAGTTTCTATAAGTTTTTCCCATATCAAAAATGAATAAATTTGATTGAAACCGTTTTGTCTGGCATTCAAAGATCTTAAAGACGAATCAAAATTAAATATATGCATTTACAGTGCTACGCATTAGCCCACAAAACTTGGTAATTTGTAATGCGCATAATAATTATTGCACAATTCACTAAGCTAAATAAAATATGTATGTATGGAAAAAATATATATGTATTTAGAAATAGAATAAATTTATATTTTAAAATGTATAGCACTTGTTATTAAGGTTCCTACGTAATATAGTATATACACTATATGTATGATGCGGATGGATGAGATGCTAACGGCGTTATATTTAGAAATAAGTACAGTAAATTTTCTTCGTAGGTTTGTCAATAATGTAATAAGCAGCCATATTGGCAGCTGTTTGCCAGGTCTATAATAAAAGTGTGCTTATTAAATCATCGACATTGTCAATAAATCACACACACACATACACACATAAAATAACAACGAGTCGCGACTCAAAGTGCTCTTTGTGCAGATACAAAAGCCGTAAGATACTTGGGACTTAAGGAGCATATTAAGTGCTTTTGTGAGCGGCGATTGATTTTTGGCATGTATGAACTCGTGTATTTATTTGTGTAATTATGACATTTTTTCACGCCATGTTAAACAAACAAATAACACAATAAAATCACAATAAGCCTCTTTGTGCCGACACAAACGTACAGAATAAAATAAAACTCCGAAATAAATTAAGTGAAAAACGTAAAAGAAATCATTAAAAATGAACTGAGCCTATAAGATGCATTCTCTGTCTTTTTACTATACAAACATATGTATGTATGTATACGGTGTAGCAATATATGCAGATGTAATATACAACTTTTGGGCTCCTTAACAGACAAAAGTTACAGCTACAATAAAGGCGGCGATAACGATGCGATTTCAGCCCACACGGAGTGTTTTTGCTTCCTCATGTGAGCAAGCTTTACGTGTAGTAGGAAATTAATTTACGCGCTTCGAGCTGCCACTCAAAATCAATAAAGAGATACAAAAATATCTACGCGTCGCGACGCATCTTTATTTTTTATTTTCTGCATTTTTGCATTTCCGCGTTGGGTTTCGTAGTTATTATTAACGCATTTAATTTAAATTTACAGTTGCTTGCTAGCTGTAATTGATTTGCATAGCTGACCACGCCCACCTGGGTATGCGTCGATTTATTAAAAAATATATTTTGCAACACCATATTTCCGCCTGACTTGTCTGGCCTGAATTTGCATCTAGCTGACATTAAATTTATTTGCACAAAAAAATTTTTTTGTGAAATGGCAAGACTTTAGAGCTCATGCGATAAATTATATAAAACATAAATCTGCCTTTATGCAAATTTATAATAATTAAACAAATGAAAATATTATCTTATCAACTAAAGAAATTGACAGCTAGATAGCGAATGACTAAAGAACACTAATTATAAATAATAACATTAACTTTGCTTCATAATAATATGTAAATAATTTATTTTGCATTAAAGGCCCCTAAGCCTTCGTTTATCTATAACAGTATCTATCTACAAAAATATCGACACAGAATTTTCATTCCGTTTTTACAAAATTGCCTTGTCTTACTCTTCATTAAAATATGAACATAACGGCGTTTTACAGTTTTCTTAGTTCCATGATCTCTTCTGAGGGTGTGGAGGAGTGACCCAAGAAAAAGAGAAGAACAGAACTGAAATCTCTCGGCAAACTGTCTGCAAAATCGGACTCTAAAGCAATTGTGTTGAATTTGCATAAATTGCATTAGAAGCATAAAACATATTTTTTCAAAAATAATTTGGCATCTAAGTCATACAGTATACAGTCGGAAGCAACGGTAATATGACAGGTAAGTGCTTGTTTATATGCATGTACATAACTACTTGTACATATACATATACATTTACATTTGTACATTTGTTTGCGTGTGTGTTAGTTCATTAGTTTGAAATACCGTTGCCATTTGTTTCTCTACAAAAATGGCAACGCAGGGCCTTAGACAGAGTGGAAGCCGAGCTCAGTGAAACTTACGTGCTGAACTTTTGTTGCTGGGGTTGTTTTGTTTTATTGTGCTGATGACCTTAAATTAGGCGTAGGTCTTCAGTTTTTTTTCCCGCATTCGTCGCTGTTGTCTTGCTTAGTATGTTATTTTTTTTTTATTGGGTTTTGCTTTTTGGTCAGCTGTTTTGCGCTGTGCTTTGGCCTCAAGTTGTAATAAATAAAAAAAAACAAAACTTACACGCTCATAAGAAATAGCAACAACGAAAACATTTTGGCGGCATGAAATCACGCTCCAAATGCCTTGACCCGCAGGCAAGAGCCGAGAATAATGGCAACAATTTTGTTGGTTAGTTTGGATTAGCACAACGCCTAATGTGAATACATATAAAAGTGAATGTAATACAGTAAACTCCAAAATGAGAGGACAATAACCATTCCAGTTATAGAGTTTTGGTCTGTATGTGTGACCAGCAGAGACTAAAAGGCACAACGAAAACGAAAATGACCAGAATCTTAGACAACATGCCGCGCCTTACACAGCAAAGAGGGGCTTAAATATAATGAGAGCGTAAAATAAAAAAGGAGAGTATGGAGAGAGAGAGGAGAGAAACAGGCAATGCAAGCTGTCTCTCGACTTGGCAGCTTTCGGCAAGCGTTTCTTGCCTATTTTTATGCACAGATTACAAAGTGTTTTTGTTTCCTATTTCTGTTTTTCTTTCTTTCTTGCATCATTTAAGTGCCTGTTGCACTGTGGAAACACACACCTGCTTTATAGATCGCTTTGCTTGTCGTCTTATGTGACGGTTGCCTTGTGAGCTCGGGCTCGCTCTAACTGCACTGGTTTAGATTCCTTTTTGTATGCTTCCGTTGCTTCTTTTGTTAATTCTTTGTCAAGCAGGTAAATTCTTTAAGTTGTTTTAGTCACATTTCTAACTGGTATTCATTTCACTTTTTGCACTCTCGTTAAAACATTAAAAATGCTTTTAATGTATGCACAAACACGCACGCGTCTTATGTTAATAAAATTTAATCAAGTTGTTTGTTAATGCTTTTCTTGTTTCTCTTTGCAACCGGGCAAAGAGTGTTTAAGTGGGGCACTCTGTAATTTAATGATTTATTATTTAATTTAAATTGTTGAAAAATAAAACACACACACCCATTTTTATGTTCTGTGACAAATTAAAAGAAATAGAAATATTGTACGCAATGTATGGAATTTTTAAAGAATTTCTGCTCTTTTCTATTTGATCTAACGGCACCAATTGGAAGTCCAAAATGGAGACAAAATGCATTTATATTTCATCAGCGATGAGACACTAGCCACAAAATAAGCAATATCAGACAATTACAAAAACAACAACAGCAACATTATCATTATTATTGCTGTGGATACAACAAATTAAAAACCACACTCTCTTTGGCACAAACACACACACTCAGGCAAACAGATAATTTAACAATTTAACAAAACATGGGCATGTGTGATGGAGTATTTAATTTTTTGTATTGTTTTAAACAATTTACAATATTTTTCGTTGTCGCTGCACATTTAAACCCGTATTTAAAATTATTTATGTATTTATTTAGCACGTAGAGCCGCACTAAGGTATTGTAATTTTTTTCTTAGTTCGCGCGCGCGCGTTTTCCGCTTGAACGAGCTATATAAAATAAGAGTTTGCTGACACTTTACTGTTTCGTTTTCGCGCGCTTCCGAGCGAGTTGCTTGCGTTCGTTGCAAATGAAAAACTTAAACTGATCGAAAATTTCTACCGTGAAGCGAACGTGCATTTGTCTCAGAAAGCAACGACAAACCTCAGGAAAACACAAACAACAAAAATAACCGAACGCCAACGAATACGAATACGATCTTTGGCTGGCGCTGACGTCGCTGCTGCCGTTGCTGTCGCCGTCAACGCTCTTGTGTAAATTATGCTATTTATTACCGTGCACAGTGGAGCACATTCTTATTTGCATTTATTTTTCAAATATTATAAACTAGCATTCAGTCATTGTGCATGTCTACGAAATATACATTTATCCATGTCTGATAATTTAACAGTGGCTTATCAGTTTTAGTAGCGATGAGCAATTGAGATATTCCTCCTATATTTTTAAAATAAATACATTAAAAGTTCCACTGTGCGCAGTCTGTTTGTAGGGCAACGCTCACTGCTATTTTGCGCTCATTCTTTCTCTCTTTCGCTCTCTCTCTCTCGCTCTCTTAGTCTGTGGCGCTCTTGCTCTCTGGGCGCGTCGCCATGTGCTTCAATAAACATAAACTTGTTTTTGTTGGCAGGTTTAAACACAGCTTACCGATTGTTTATACATTTTTAGTTGTTTATTTTTTATTTTATATCTTTAAAGTTCCTCAAGCTTATGTCGTTGGTTTAATTATATTAATATTTCCCATAGTTAATATTCTTATTAATATTGATCATAACGATCATAAGCTAAGAATAACATTATGATTAGCAATACAACAGCAGCATGTTGCAGGCTTCCACAAATGTTGCTGATGCATGTTGCTGACATTCAGCGACATTGCTGACATTTTATCGGGTTTTTAGATGGATTTTACTGGTATTCGCTTCTAATGCACATGTGCACCGAAACTTGTTTTAAATCGGGAGTGCGTTACGAATAAAATTTAATACAGCTTGCTGCTGTTTTTGTTTTTGGTAATGCTCATTTACTTTGTTTTGTGTACATGTGATTTTATTTATTTTTGTATTTTTTGGAGGCTAGTCGGTGACTTTGTAATTGCATTTAAATTACTCATACGCATTGAGAGTCAGTTAGTATGCGTTGCTCAGTTTTATCTCAGCGCTAAACGAAGCCAAATCATTTCCTGCCTTACTAACTAATATAGGTCATTGTTGGGGTGAAAGTGTGAATGCCACACCCTTTCACCTTCGCAGTATTAGCCACGCTAATATAGCAAGAAAGTTTCCAACAAGGTTATTCGAATATGCATATGTGTATATTTATATACTTATGTAGATAATCTCTCCTTCAACCTTAGACCTTCAACTTATGTTTTGCGTGAGAATTTCCTTTAATTCGAACAGTTAAAAGTCATGACTCGACTCAAATTGCAAATGATGCAATTTCAAATACAAATACAAAATACATACAATTATTTATTTTTCGTTTATCTTCCTCTTCTCATTTTGTTAAGGGGCAACTCGAATCACAAACCTGCAACATCATTCTACACATTGGTACCGCTTGTCTTGCATTCTCGGTTTATTTTGGACTCGAAACCTTCAAAGTTATTACACAATTGCTCAAACCGAAATGCATTGTATGTGCTGTGTGGAATGTTTACAATTGTTGTGTAAATACGATACAAAATACGTTTATTATATAGAGACATTGCTCCCTTGTCAACGAATAAGTTTGTGGCCACATGCATATTTACTTCCTTTACGACATTGCCATAATTGCTGCTGATTTAAATGCTAATTAGCTGCCAGTCATAAAAATCTTAACAATTTAATACCCAGCGAGTCGGAAATTTAATTGGTTTTATTGCTTTGATTAGTCGCAATAAATACAAAATCGCTGGCAGCCTGCAATTAGCTTTCAATCGTTTGAAAATCTATATATTTTAAATAAATTTGTGATTCTTTGACATAAACGCACATAGTATACAAAAAATCTTTATATAAACATACATATATAATCTCTTGGCGGCTTTTTAAGTTTTTGTGAATTTCGTTTTCACCTAAAATGTTTATTTATATTTGTAATATTTGTATACCAAATGTGCGCATGTGTTCGTTTGCTCATTATATTTCTCTCATATTTGCATTTATTTATATTTACACTCAAATTGCAGTTTCTGCTGCTGCAAACAAAATGTTGATGTTTACAAATGTAATAAAAAATCAGAAATGAAGTCAAGCAAATAAGTCAACTATGGCTACACATCGTTAATATAAAATAAACTACGCAGCTAGGGTGTTCGGAACGTAAAATTCTCACTTAACTTTCCATTAAGTTCTGTTGCTGTCACATAGAGTATCCATAAAATGGTTAAACATATTAATCAAAATACTAAATTAACTTTTTGAAAACCAGCTGATGAAATTCCCAGACACGAGCACAGGCCCAGATCCAGGCTTAGGACGTATTTCTTTTCTTTTTTTTTGTTGAGGAATAGCTTCAACTTTTAGTTGAAATGCTTAAAATGCAAAGCTGAAAACTTCACATTTTGTTTTTATTTTGTTTGTGTTGCAGTTTTGTCTGTCATATAACGGAAGGGGTATAAATCTGTATGAAGCAAAGTTTCGACTACTTTTTTGTTGTTGTATTTTTGCAGCTAACTAAAAATAGCAAAGCAACAACAACAACAACAAAGTTGACACCGACAACGTCAGCGTTGATTGCAAGTTGTTTGGTTTTGCTTTTATGCTGGCAGCGAAGACGACGACCACGACGCTGGTGTGGTCCAATAATGAAAAGAAAAACCGGCTTGACAGGAAAACACAATTTTCGTTTAAATAAGGAAAAAATGCATAACATTTTTGCAGCTCGGCGGCGATGTTGGCGTTGCCTTCGCAGCCAGCGACACCGGCTGTCTGGGTTTTGAAAACATTTTCGTTGTCTAATACCCTTAAACAGTTTGAGCACGGTATTATGTCACATGAAAGTAGTTTTTAGTAAGATTCTGAAATTTTTAAAAGCCTAAAAATTAAGAAAATAGTATGAATATATGCAGACTAACATAATTGTATTTAATTATGTTTTGTAGAGTATTTGTAAGCGTCCTTCAGCAAATAACTTATATTTGTCTTGCTTGGATTTTCAGCTGTTTTATTGTTCGGTCTTATCCAAAGCTTTTAGACTTGTTTGGACCTTGTTATGTACTTTATTTGGTCAGGTGGTAAATTGACAGCGAATGCCCCAAAATATCCGTAATGAGGTTATTTTCCATTTCCACTAACCCACTGTAAGGGTATTTTTGCGCGGTTTAATAGTTTCCTTTTTATTGAAATATATGCCTACCAAAAATGGCTTTAAAATATCTTAACTTTTGTTACAGTTGAGTTTTTAACGAATTGACAAATTATTGACAGTTGGGGGCTAAAACATTTGTCATGACACATTAAATATTCATATTTGTTTAAATATGTATGTACGTAACTTGGCCAATTCACAATTCCATTATTTTAACAGTCAACGTTTTCATATGTATTTTGAAATATTTTTATACATGATTTATACTCACGCGACTTTATCATAAATTTTTTATTTACATTGCAAATGGAAAAACAATTATAAATAGTTTTTTCCTCATATTTTTTATCAACATTTTGCGCATTTAGTTAACAATTTGCCTATTTTCTTTGTTAGCACCACAAATGGTGGAATAATATTGAGGTCAATGTCAGTGATACAATAATTCTTGTTGTTGATATTGAAAAGGCAAAAGCCAACTTCTTATTTATTTAGTTAACATAATATTTTATTTATGTGCCAAGAGCAAGACAGTTGGCAACATCAATTATAAGTAGATTTGTGCGATCATGCAATCGAATTATTATTATTAATTAAAATGGCCCATCATTGTATCACAAGACTTAAAAGATATATGAGCCTGTTTGAACGCTGGCAATGCTACAAGTTATAGAAAGCCACTCAATTATAATGCCGCTAATTGTTTATAGAAGCAGTTTTGAATTCGTTCTTTTACTATCTGATTAAAGGTAAAAACGCTTGAAAATGATTTGATGAATTGAAATTTCGATTATAGTTGTGAGTCATTTAAGCAAATACAGCCAAACTTTGAGGGGTTATACAATACTCACTATCATTGAACTCGGATAAACGTTCGGTTGTCTTTCATTTGCCTGCATTTCTTGGGTTTAGTTCTCTTGTAATAATGGGACAGCGTGACAAATGACAGCAATACCAAAAACATTAATGTATCACTACCCACATGGAATCTCGGCCTGGTTTGGGTTCCAGAGCTTAGCACCATGCAAAGAAAAAACAGCAAGTCGGAAAACTTTGCACTAGGGGCCGACCAGAAGATACCCTCTGCACAACTCAAACGTTAATCATAAAATAACATTTACTTGATATTTAAAAAAAAAAAAATGGAATTTTTTCTATGCCGATTTTACTAGAATTGAACACATCTACTTATATATAGAAAATATATAGAATATGCTAATTTATACGTTTTTTCTTAATACAGGGTATAATAATCGTATTATTTATTTCGCTGTTAATTTAATGAAATGCACTACATACACAAGGGTATTTGTTTACTTGTTTGTTGTTTTAACGCCAGCAGAGGTAAAGGAAATTTTATAATATTTTACCATGTATTGACTTTACGCCAGCAGAGGTAAAGGAAATTTTATAATATTTTACCATGTATTTGGAAAATTTTCAATCGAGCTATTTGCGTACTGTGTATGCTCTATATTTTTGTTTTTGTTTGCATTTGGACTGTTATCGGCGGCATATTTAACTACGCCTTGAAGATCTGGGCAAATAATATTCAGCGTGAATGCCAGGTAGCTGAGATAAGCATGCCTTGAATATATAATTAATTAAGATAAGAGTAACTTTTGAAAAAAAGCCGAATATATCGGCGGAAGATTAGAAGTTGAAAGCAGTAAAAAAACTCGTTAACCTGACCTTTTACCTAATACAATAAACTAACTTAAGAATATCAGAATTAAAACGTACGTGACCTCAACAATCAAGAGCTAAGGCCAGCTGTCAATAATTTATTGTATTATTACGGCCACGCCTTGTGTCAAATCTAATTGAGCTGTTCAATAGGCCATATAGAGCCGAAGTCGATGACAGTCCCCGAGTGGTTGTCATCTGTTTGTCATATCCTTGTTAACATCTCGAATGCTAAATTCGTTGCACTTTTCTATTTCATTTCATTTGTTTAAGCCAATTTCGAAAGTAATAAATTTGTAAAACAAATCGCATTCCAGTTGTCGATTGTAGATTGTGCGCAAGGACAACAACAAATAAAAGTTAATACATATTTATCGATATTTGTAGATGGGGGGCGATGGGAACATAAACGTCGCACTCGGTTAATATGTTCTAATAAACAATAATGATAGGTAATTATTTCGATATAGTACATACATTTCTGTGATAATATATTCTTAAATCGAATGTCAAGCAATTGACATTGAATATTTAGTTTCAAGGATATGAAATATAAACAATGGGATATACTCTATATAATCTAAATGTATTGATTATTTAAACAAGTAGGTAACTTTTCAGCCTGAAAGTTAGGTTAAGATATAAAGAACAACTGAGGAGGGTCTAGTTGGGAGCACCGGACTAGATGATACCCAGAACCCTGTCTTCACATACATTTAAACCCCTTTGCATTCATACATACACAAAATTACACATACACCCAAAAGCACCCCACACGCTGTGCAATTTACTCAGCAGCTGTCCTTAGGCCCCGCTATACACATTACATTGGTGAATAACTTCTAAACTAAACGAACTATCTGTACTAAATTTTCGGTAATTTTCTATAGTACTTGTATTGATTTTTTTTGATATTTATAGGAGATGTAAGAGAAAATTACAGCGAGAGAGGGAGAAAGAGAAATACAGAGAAATATAAACTCGTCACCTTCTCCATTCTTTCAATTTGATGAGCAACAAAAACGTAGGTCAAATTTTTTACTCATTTTAAAAATTAATGTAGACAACTTGGCTAAGTGCATTTTCGTGCTACACAGCCCAAATAATATAAATACATACATATATACAAATACAAATATTCTAATATATATGCATAGCTTGTTTACAAATAAATTTCGCTGCTTAGAAATGTCGCTTTTAAAAAACCCAAATTGCAAAATGTCTAGAAATGGCACTGAGATTGTGTCCAAACAGCTCAGACACGACCTGGCTAGCCAAACGTTACTTATAAATGTTAAATAACGCGATTGTATGCTTCAAAAAATTTTAACTGCAGTGCAAAATATGAATTTTCAGTTAAAATATATTGTAAGCACCTGTAATAAATTTAAGTGTCTGCTATAATTGGACACATGTGACTGTTTTGATTTAGTCAACGTAGGACATCATAAATTAGCACTAAAAAACACAATCAGATGGTGTTTGGATACGCTGATTAGCGCTTATGAGTGTGATTAAAATGCCACGAGCGGCACGTTATACCGGGAGTTATGGCTCACAACAAACAGTAGCATCAGTCAGCCATAGAATCGTTTGATTTATAGAGTGAAATCATAGTTAGCTGAAAGTTAGCTAGGCAAGATCAAATGAAAAGATACTATCTGGCGTGGAGAGCAAACACAATTGTTGAGTTCAAGAACGCATTCCAATGCAGGTGAATATAATATGATATCATCACAGGCTTTAGCTTTAGATAAATCATTCAACAGAGCGCTATTTGTTCTTATGCATAAATAAGTAATTCGCACCATTGCGAACTAGTTCAGTTAATCGGTAATTTCGAATTTCCTGACATTGTCTCCGGAAATAAATAACAAAACCACTTTTCCCTTAATAAAACTGAACTTTAAATAGCTGCGACAAACACATACGAGTGCATATCGCTCATTGAACGCCATTTGCATGCGCAGTATGGCACTTAATTGTAGCAATTAATTCAAATTCATAAAATCGAAGAATTTTCAATGCTTCAATTAATATTTCTACTTTTCGCTTTCAGCGCTGCCTCAGTTCTAAGCGTATATTCAAGCGCAAAATATGGCAAAACAAGAGCCGTACAGTTGGCATAAACATCAAAAACCATTCACAACGACATCGGCGCTGACAAAGACATAACACTAAACACAATTTGTGAGCCCCTGATTCGATGTGCCGTTTTATGCCCGGCTGTTGACCAGACCGCAACAAGAGCAAACGGCAAATGGCAACAACATTGGCCACAACATTGACAACAGCAACGCCCAATTTCCCACTCTTCATGCGAGTAGTTCCCAGCACATTGCACTGTGGTAAAAGAACTATTGTTTATATGGAGACTAGGGTGCCGAAATCAAACTACTCGCTGTACAATAAAAATAAATAATTTGTATTGCAATACAACTTTCAACTTTAAAAATAAATCACAAGATCTGTTCAGATTTATAGAATTACGTTATTGTGATTAACTTGAACCACTGTGCACCATTCAATCGATGCATATTATAGCCAAAAACAATGCCAGGAGCAGTAGCAGAAACAACGACAAGAGTAATGCTGCAATTATTATACCCTGTAGACAACAAGTAAGTTATAAAGGGTATATAAAGTTATGCAAATGTAGAGAAAACACTACAGGCTGTCTATTCTGAATAAGTGCAGCAAGCTCAGAGCCGACTAAAGCTAGAAAAAGCTTAAAGAATTAAAAAATATGTACGGTGCTCTGAAAAAACGCAAGTTTCGTCTGTATGCCGGACGAACGGACATACTGACAGACAGACGGTCAGACGGATATGGCTTGATCGGCTCGGCTATTGATGCTGAATATATATATACTTTAAGGGTTCAGAGATGCCTTCTTCTGCCTGTTACATACATCATATACCCCAATTCACTCATTTCCAATGGGTTCAGGGTATAAATGCAATACAGGGTATCTTCTTGTTGAGCACTCTTGACTAGCATACTCTAACATGCTGTTGTCATTGCCGTGATGACGTTAACAGCCGCAGCAGAGCTCATCACAGCTGCAAGTGAAAGTCAAACATGAAACGCACACAGGCACACACACATGGACACACACACAACTTAGCGGATATTTAGCGTTTTGGGGGTAGAGAACGTGGGTCGACAGGCAGCTTTACAGTACAGCAGTGCTGATGACAGCCATATTGAGTGCATCGTTTCAGGGTCAACAGCTATTTACAGACACTGTCAGCGGGCGTGTGTGCGTGCGTGTGTGCTATTAACGCTAAACAAGCGTGGCGCTATGCAAAATGGCCCAAAGGATTAGCCAACGCCCACACATCTACTATCATTATCATAATCGTTATTATCATCTCAACTGTGTGGCCCCAGGCCAGACGCAATTCAATACGTGCCCGGCATGGCTATGGCCATTTTTAAATTATCAACTCTATAATTTTAATCACACATCAAATTTGAATAAAAACCACCCAACTTTGGACAGGGCTGTCTGTTTGTGTTTTTTTTTCGGGTATTACCTTCATTTTGTTTTACGGTTGTTAATGGCTTTGTTTATGCCGAGCCGCGTTTCAATTAACAATTCGACAGTTTAATTGTTTGTGAGTCGGAATTATTAAATACAAAGATTGATATACGATTGAGTTGGAATTGAGGCATTGCTATGGTTAAAGTTCGTACTGAGATGACAATTAGATTACAGGAAGAGTACACCAAACGAAAAAACACCACTTAACTTTTAAGAATATTATAAAATGTTCCACTATTAAGTATAAATCATTCGTTTAAAAATTTACTGTTTATTTTAGAAAAAAATAAACAATAAAATAGTTATTACAAGTATTTGTTTGCTTGAAACCTTATTGTATTTAGAATAAGAGTTACGTTCTCTGGCGCTCCTTCGAACTTATTGATTTTGTATGAATACATAACATTTGTTTATATAATTTACGTTCAAAAAGTAGCCACGCAAGTTAAAAGGCTTCGGCACAAAGCTGCACTCTATCAAGGTAGTGAAGCAGCCAGGAATGAAAAAGACCGCAGCCAAAGCAAAGGGAAATAACAACAAAATCGGCAATCAAGGCCAACTCAAAGGGTTTCAAGGTTATAAATTACCTGGCCCAGCCAGGAAGCAACAGACAAAGATGCAGCTGCATTTTATATTCGCCGAGTCCTGATGCGTATCAGTGAAAACCGGTTAAGATGTGCGAGAAAATAAAAAGCAGCTCCCATTCCGTTGAGCTGGCACTTAACTCATTCTGTTGCCAATTTCGAGGTTAAACTAATTATACATATACAGACGGCAAGAACAACAAAAACGGGCAACATTTACAGGGTATCGCTGGAATTCCACAATGATCCAGACAGGCAACTAACGATTGAACTTATGCACATTTTTAACTGAAAGTAAACTGAAAGTCATTTTGTAGAACGTGAAATGTCACGCATACGCCTTATGGAAAATAATCCAATATTTATTACACTATAATTGACATTTTTTGTATCATTTGTTCGACAAGAGGAGCAAAAAATTTCTCTAAATGCAAGATATATGTATGTGGATTGTAGCCCTTTTTTTAAACTCGTTCATCGAGTGCACGTCTGCTTTAACAAGCTGGTAAAATACTATTTAATATCTGGTTCATGATTACGAAACTTTACATATATTATGCCATTTTATATGTGTAGCCTTTTAAAAGACGAAGAATATACGAAATTAAAATGTCAAATTGAATTGATTTATGGCTAGTGATTCATTTGCCTGATAGCATTTATAATTCACCAGCTTGGTTTCGAGCTTATTTCTCCTACTCTCCCACGTTTCCATTGCCTTCGTTTCCCATTGCTTCCTGTGTCTCTCTCTTTCTCGCTCCCTTTTTCTTTTTCTCATCGATAAGGTAAAGATATTTTACGTAAATATATGTGTATTCTCTTTGTATGAGAAATACAATTTTTAAATCTGTAATTTTAATGTAAAAAAAAAATAAATATATGTATACATATTTAGAATATAATCTTCTTAAATATTTTGGGTATAATAATTCACGCAATAAATAATCGGGCTAAATCACAGTAACCCCCCATTAATATAATACATTTCATATTCTTCAAAATATGTTAAAATAAATGTCATTGTTACTTATGAATATATTAATATACTTAAAGATATATATATACCACTTACCCTGTGGTAGTTTATCTGCCAGATAACTGGCGAGTGTCTGCAGATCACTTGAAAAATACATTTTTTGGTAGAGGATTATTTCCTAAATATTGAAGTTTAAAGTGCTGTGCGTTTAAATAGGTGCGTAATTTACATTGGAGAATCATCAAAGATGGTTTTTTTTGTCGCAACCAGCTTGGGTCTAAACTGTGTGCAACTAGGAAAAGTGGAGCTCAAAAATTGTGTTTATATAAGACTTTGTATAAGATTACATATGCTACGTGCTGCTTTCAATTTGTTAGTGATGTCGTTTGTTTCTTTAATTAACAATAGTAACTTTTACAAAAATACAAATATGAAACTATAAAAATTCTTAGATAGGAATTCTACCAAAAATGCAATTTTAAGTAAGTGAAACAAATGAAACTTGAGAAAAGAACTAAAAATCAAATGTTGGAGACGCTTAAATAAAAATTAGAAAGCAACACTTACTGCCAGGAGAAGCTGCCGGTGATGCCGTCTTTAAGCCGATCGCGTAAAGACCGCTGTCGACTTGGTCCTGATCCGCTGAGAGGCGGCAGAATCGTGTTCTCACCATCCTCTAGTACCGTGGCGATGTTCGATGCGGACGTTGATATGGGACCGCCGGCATGCTCCATTATCGGTGGCTGCTGCTGATAGTGCTGATGATAATGGGGATGGTTCGATTGATGTGGTGACCCCGGCGACCCTGCTGGCGAGTCTCTGTTGTTCAAATGCCGACGGATCGAACCATGACGTGGTGAGTTTTCGCGTGACATTTCAATCGATTTAGTTTAAAATGTTTGGGGGATTTTGATTTGGTTTGGTTTCGTTTGTTGGTTTGGTCGATTAAGTTTTTTCAATAGAAATTCGCATAAAATAATTAGAAGCATAAAATAATTAGTTCAATCGCAGCCAATTATTTGTAGACTTTTTGTTTCTTATTAGCTTTTATAGATGAAGAAAACGAGCGAGCTGAACTTGCTTTAATTTGTAGTTATATTTTTTTTAGGTGGTGAGTTTATTTATTAATTGCACATAGAGCCAAAAATTTTGTGTAAAAGTTTGCTATTCGGGGATAGGCATATACAAAAAATTAGTTGAAAAAATAAGTTCATAAAAACTTATTCAATATAGTATATTTAGACATTGCATTGAGTAGAATAATAATATTTTTTCATACGCGAAATCACAAGAAAATATTTTAGATTTTGTAAGTAGTAGGAGTGCGATGTGTTGGGAATAGTTAAGGCTTATGTGTATATATGTATTTAGATCTGAGTTAAAAGGTTATTTCGAAATTGGAGAGGACTTCTGCATATTAGGCAGCTATGCTAAGGTTTAGTAGTAGAAGAACAGTAAAAAGAGTAGAATTGAAGTCGTATAATATTTGCATATTGATTTTTTAAAGAAAAAATAATGATAATTAAATGTTCATGTGTCTTATTATTTTTCAAGCGTTTGCAAGCAGCATGCATTTTTGTTTTTATAGATCTTAGTAACTATTTCTTGTTATTTAGAAAGCAGAAAAGCGGGTGAGGTTTTATAGTATGTATGTAGAGAATTCGATAGCAAAGAAAAAACGCACATATTTTGCAGGTGTTTATTGGTTGTAGCGGCTGGGTGGCACACGCATTATATCCGATGGATCAGGTTCCCTAAGCGTTTCCAAAGTTAAAAAGAAAATCATACGAATACGATCAACGTCGTTGTACATAGTGGCATAAGTGGTGTGTACTATGTACACACACGTATTTCTATTTACATATGTAGGTAAATCTAGTTGGATTTTGCAGACTAAACTCTTTTGGATAGATAGTCAGTACAGCAATGCATATCAGTTGCTTTAGTTTGGGTTTGTTAAAACATGAAGGCACATTCAAGTGGTTCGATATCTATATATATATATACATCAAATTATTATTATTATAGGTATTACGACTATTAAAACGTTTAGTAAATAGCAAATGGTGTGTACATTTAGGCAGACATTTGTAAGAGGGTAAACAATCTATATATTGAATTAGATATTTGATATTGATATTGGTATTTCAGTTTTCGTATTTTTTCTTCTCTGCGGTTGACACATCGACATACATCTATGACAAGTTATACGATTATTTATATATCTATAGGTATAGCTGGATATATGCATATGTGTGGGCATAGCTGTTATACGAGCATTGTGGTTTAATTAGTTTTGCGTATTCATAATTTAATTAGCAATATGTATATTCTTCGTATTTGATATTGTATTGTATTCGTATAAATGTTGTGTGGGTGTTTGTCTGTGTTTGATTAGTGCTTGCAATTGTCATTATTTTCTGTTGGCTGTAATTGTTGGACCAGACTATTTCTAATGGTCTTGTGCTGCTCGCTGGGCGTGTATTTGCTATTTATATTTTTGTTTGTTAGTATTTGTTTAGTTTTGTGTGTGTACGTGTGTGTTGTAGTTAATAATTTGATTATTATTGGTAAGTAGATTGGATATTGTAGTAGTGGGCAACGAACCTGCAAGCAGAAAAAGAGAGATTTTTTTCAGTAAAACAAATTTATTTATTTTTATATGAAAGATATTCAAAAAGAGTCAGGTGTCAAATATTCGGTTAATTAATAGTTTAGTGTATTCTGTTATTCAATGGCATTCCAGTTCCTTCAACAAAAACCCTTTATATATTTGTATGAAAAATACATACATGTAGCTTTTACCCCATTTATGGCTTTTACTTAGCGTCCCTTCCAAATCTGGGCAAACTGTTCAACGAATTTCACAGGATATCGACTGCTACATGCCGTGACCCAGCACGCCTCCAACTTTGCTGTTGACAAACCTTGAAAAATGCCAGTTGCCATTCATGTGTTCGACACTAAATCCAATGTCAAGTTGCATTTATAATGTATCCCCTCAAATAACCAAAGCCATAAATGAATTATTCATGTCAAAACTGCAGTAGCACAAAAGAAACAACAGAAACTACGACTACAATGAAAGCTATTGGATCATTTTAGATATGCACACAGACTTATCCAAACAGAGCAAAATCCCTTTGGTACTTTTTACAGCTGGGAACTTTTTTGTGACAGCCCAAAAGTATGCAATGCATTTGACACCCTCGTAATTGAGCCAATGATATGGATATATGTTTGTAAGGGATAGTTGCAATGCATGCGGTACGCGTAAAGGTATTAAGTGCCTAGGTTATCCAATATTTCATTAACGATATCCTTGCAATTTAATTAAGCAAGAGCTGCTGACGTTTGGCATATTCTCGTATACAGATATACTCACGAAAAAAATACCCAAATAGAAATACATTTCTGAAAACTAGGATTTTAAATCATCAATCATATGCTAAGAATTTTATTTTTCCTTAAGCTATGTATGTACATATATGAAGAAAAAACAGGCATGAGAGCAAACAGGATGTCATATCTCTATATACAGAAGTCTACACCTACGTATAGCCAGGCTCATTATTATTATGAGCAGTTGTTTTAGTCGGCAATGCCCCGGCATTTACGCTCTGCCTGTTCCTCTCCTAGCCGTTTTCCCAGTACTCCCCAACACATGTGCTTTCCTGCACCATTTTCTTACCTACAATGTTGCTATTGCCGTGGCATTTGTTGTATGAAAACTATGAAATGAGCAACAGACGTAGTTTTCAAAGGCGGCGGAGGCGGGCACGAAGGCGCATTTAATGCTTGCACTTGAAACGCATTTCGCTAAGGGCCGCACTATGGTAGGAACTGCACAACTTAGAAGTAATACCGAGATGTTTTGGAGTTAGTTAAATCTTAAGTTCGTTTTTAAAAGTTTTTTTTTACAGATACAAAAAAAATTATGTTTTTATAGGTTTGAAAAAAAACATTCCTAGATACATAATACTTGCACTATGAGTATCTACAAATTTTAACGGGACCGTTTTTTAACATGGCTACAACCACTGTAGCTGTAGTAGTAGCTAAGTAAATATGTTGCCATGTGCGACGAACTTGAAACTGTGTGTATGTGAGTGTTGTGTGCTTTTAATATGTGCGCTTGTATTAATGTCTCGGCAGTGTTGAGTAATGAATGCCGCCTGCCAAAGCATTGAAAGCGAGATCCAATGTCCTTACACGCGTCTACACCCACAACAAATTTGAAGGCTATGCACTTAAGCGAGGTCGTAAATAGAGAAGTGAAAAACAGAGAGAGCGAAATCAAGGGAGAGAGTGAGAGAGTAAGAGAGAGACACAGCAAGCGTTATATAAAATGTTGCCGAACTTTAAGCCTTTTGAGTAGCTGAGCATTTAATTTTTGGTCATACTGTGGCCACACACACATACTTACAGTATGTCAGAGCCGTATATAATTTCCGTTTCCGCTGAGCTTTGTCATGTTTCCTGACACCTCGCTTGTTGCCTGCCGCAGTTTTACCCTTTTCATTCATAATTGCAGGATGCATTTTCTCTTGTTCTCTTTTATTCAGAAACTTTTGCTGTGCAAACATCAAGGATATCCTTGAGTTGGCAGTGAAAAAATATTTAGACTGTGTTCACTATTTAAACTGCACTTTTTGCCAGCCAAAGCTGATTAAAGAATAAAAGCTGCTTAACCCTGAGCGCATAAATTACAACTTATTCGCCCTAATTGAGTTTCATTTGCATGTGTGCACGGCATTTGTGGCCGCGTGGGCGTGGCACTGCATTAGTTGGCAAATTTGGCACTAAGGGTAAATTAAGTTCCCCTACTCAAATATCCCAGCGAACTGTGTCTTGTGCCATTTGACAATGCAAATTACATTCACATATTTTATGTGACCGTCCGTTGACAATGACCGAGGAGCATCCATGGCGCATACATAATGCAACTGGCTGTGCATAAAATCGGAAAATCTAGCCGCGACCAAGGCACAGAATGAATGGGGCAACAAAGTGCCATACTCTGCGGGATCTGTTAATGTAATTTATGCATGCAATGGAGTCAGTTTCACAATGCGCGTGCCTCTTGTTTCTGCCAATAGCACATGAAATACGGAAACGGACATTAAAATCTGTTCATATTGGCAGTTGATATACATCAATAAACTTTAATGGGTTTCACGGATGCACTACATTTCTGCTGACTGAAAACTGAGAAACAATCGGAATCGATCAAGTTTTCCTGATTTGCTGATTTAAAACCTACGCCGATTCTAACTGCCAAATTCCGGCTAGATCATGTTTATTTGTTATCAAATAAAATTACTCAATTCATTAGTCAAACAGACTGCTTGCATAAATTAGGTAGTTGAATTGATGTAGTTAGCTGAACGTAAGTCGTTTCTGTTTGAATTCGGGGTTTGCATTTGCGTTTGCGATTGGGGCTTTTGTCAATTATTCCGTGCATCCGTTCTGCTCATTTGTGCAGTCAGGGACCACAGTCTGAAGACGAAAAGCCTATGTACACACAGATTAAGCAATAACAAAAGCAAATTACGAGTAGATTTAACGGCGGGTTTATGCCTCTCTCAATTCAGTGCTTGCAGTATATTACGTATACGCATTATGCCAGCGCCAGTATTCTTGTTGTCAAAGTGACTGACAAGTTCTTGAATTTGTGTGTTAGTTTGAAGCTACTTGTGCATTGAATTCCCATTTAGGGAACATGTAGTTGTAGTTTATTGACTTGCATCTAATGATTATAAAGGGTTTGTCTTACATATTTTACAATTTCTGTTGTTGGATGGGAATTAGAAACTTACAATCCAAGCTAGTAGTTAGCTATAAATTTGAAAAGAAATAATGTTGGAAGTCTTTAACTTAGTCTCTCTAAGTTGCTGGTTGTCAAAAGGTCCAAGTCAACAATTTATCAACGTTTTAATTAACATACACGCAGAAAGGAACGTAAAATATTACGGTGCAGGAGATGGAGATGACAGTCCACAAGGCTTAGGCTAAAATGTCAAGTTGGGAGGACACGTGCGCGACAGTTGAAATTAAATTACCTGCACAAACGGGCGACAATTAAAGTTACGATCTGTGTTTAAAGATACGCAATTGGAATTCCCACTGTGAGTCCAGCCCCAAGCAATAAAAGAGGGTTGTACGCTCTACAATACCGCAATTAATGGCCATAAGCGAAAGTTCTGTGGGTTTGCTGGGCTGTCTCGAAACTGTCAAGCGGTTGGGATGGCTCACACAACGTATGCGCGATTTGCACGCGAACAGAAGCCACACATAAAGATACACACATGCACAGAACTTATATAGAAACAACACCCACGCAAAATGTTTCCGTCTGGGCAGGAAAAAATACTTTTGCTTTTTCTTTTGCTGAATGAATGCCGCGCATAAAATGGCCAAGCTGCGCCTCTCTCAATCGCCCAAGCTCTCCGTTGTTCAGTTGTGCGCTCTCTTTCACTTACCAGCAGGATAAATAAAACAAGAAAAAAAAGAAATGCTAAAAAACAAAACCTTCTCAAGGACAAAGCACGCAACGTCGCCGAAATCAGCTGAGCAGCCATTTACAGTTGCGCTCTCTTTTCGTTCATGCGCACGCTGTTCATTTCTCTGTTGTCTAACACCGCTGTTAACGTCAATACGAACTCTCTGTTAGATAGGTAAACAAGGCAGAAAAATTGAAAATTGAGATTCTTCACAAAAAGCAAACATTAACATAAACCAACTTGTGCAACATAATTGGGTTCAAAACTTAATCAAAGAGGTTTATTTAACTAAAAATATCAACACACTTTTTATTTGATTTGTAATTTAAATGCACGCATCCTTTCTTTTTTCAAATTTTGCTAATATTTTTTTTAAACGACTCTTTCCCGGCTAAATATTTGAGTATGTATGTATACTGGCTTACTACGCCTGAGCGAGCGACCAAAGAAAGTCGAATGAAATGCGCTTTAACCTAACTAATCCCTACTTTTTCAACGAAAAAAGAATTTAACTCAAAAGAAAAATTCATATTCAAACGTTATCAATAAGAAACATAGAAAAATAAAATGAGTCCACAGCCTTTTGAGTTTGAGAGAGTTGAAGAAAATATTTGCACGTCGGTGAGTCATATATATGTTGTATTTTCCTAATTCCGAGTTAGAGGACTGTAAAAATGTAGAGTCATATAGACCGGGACAGGCATTCTGGCTGTTTTTGATTATTTTTTTAGGCTGTAATTTGCTGAACAATTGGTTAGAAAGGACATAAGAAAGTGATGTCAATTCGGCCAAAAGTTAAGCGTCAGGCACTTCACTGAACGCTACTTTCTCTCTCTTCCTCTACATCTTTTGTCGTTTTTTTTTTGATACTGTGCTTTCACTAACTGATGATGGCTGACCAGAAAATGGCTAAAACACTTCAAATTGAAATGATCTAAAACAAGAACAAGCGGCGGGCAACGAAAAAGCAGCTAAGCCAAAAGCAATAAACAGCACAACAAATGAAACGGCGTTAGCGCAGCCAGGCAGCCAACAAAATGTCCCAGAAATGACGGCGATTTTGCCCCAGCACACAGGCACACATACCGAGAGACAAACAAACAATACACGTAATAACAATAGCAGGCGAACAAAGCATGTCGCAGGAAAACAGACCTGAAGGACATGCGTTTTGCCAGGAAATATGGCTGGGGCAGAGGAGTGCCGCACGCAAAGCAAGCAGGATGACAACAAGAAAGCATTATGTAGCAAAAAAAAATAATAATAATAATAAAAATAAGCAGCTGCTTGTAATCGAAAGTAAAAGAAACAACAACTTCAGCACACAGCAAATCCATCAGTGGCGAGAAAGTGGAGAGACAACATTTTGGGGCAGTCGCAGATTTTGCACAGGTCCATAGCAAATTATACTCGGATTCATAAAATGTATTGAACGTAAGAAAGAAAAGTTAGGATTAAAGACTTACGATTATTAACATATTTCTTAATAAAATGTGGCGCCAGAACGAAACGATATGTACATATATAACTATAATGGCAAAAAAAGTCCAGTGGGAGGTAAGAGTATTCAAAATATATGTATATTCAACATGTATATACACAATATTGACTTAAACCAAGTACGAACGTTGCAGTCGGGCGTAACCGACTGCGTAATCTGGTTCACAGTACAAAAACAGTATAAAACAGTCAAAAACGTTCTTAATTATTATTGTTATTTTGCAAAAATATAGAATTTTGATATTTCGTAGGGGCGGGGCCCTACATTTTAAGGCTCGATTTTAAGACCAAATTTGGTGACTCTAACGTAAAAATTGTGGGAATTATAGACTTGTTATCGATTTGAGATTTCAGGTATGTCGATTTTTGAGATTACAGAGGCAAGAGGGAGCGTGGCCGAGAAATTTCTGTGAAGTTTGGGGGAGCTTTCCAGTAATATATACATATTCCAAATATGGAGCCCCTAGCTCGAAAACTGTGTGAGATATAGCCATTTTTGATGCTAGGGGGCGTTCTAATGGGCGTGGCCGGGGGATCAAAGGTGTATCAACATATTATCGATTTGCCAGCCTCCCAGTGGGCGTGGCCCAAAAACTTTTTAAAAATCGGGAATGCCAGTCGAGGTGGATATGTCACACATATTCATATACGAAAAAAAATGAAGACTACACAAATAAAAAGCAAACAGATAAAGTTAAATGGAAGATTTAAAAAATTAACAAAATGTAGGAACAAGAACGCAAAGTGCGCGGCTATTCAATTTAACAAACAATTGACTCTACCAAAAGACAGTGAAGCCAAAATGGCCAATAGACGTTCTTGAAGCGAAATGGGTCCCACTGGCCAGTGTTTTACGGGCCGATAATCAATAAATGTTGTGGAAAATGTAACACTGGGAAATTGCTACACATGCTGCAGCTGATAAAGTGAAATGAACCGAAATTCAAATTCACAATTTTCAATGTCAAGTTCGGTGAGCTTGTCAATTAAAGAGAGTGAATCCCTTAACTAGAGAATTTATAAAATGTATGTAATTTATGACCGATGACTTAATAACAATGACAAAAAAAAAAACATTTTACAGCTGATTCAATTTTGGAACTTACATTGTTTTGTTGTTGATATTGATGCCGTTATTTTTTATAAGATCTGCCTAGGTTGGTTACTCTGCGTATGCGTAATTTTGTTAATCTGTTTAAATGGACACTACAAAATTCACCGAACAATGTCTATTTGTAGTAACTCTTTGTACACGTACAAACAAACACAAAGTCACGCGCCATACGCACACACAAATACTCACGCACTTACATATACACCGAGATTTATATAACACAATTTCAAGCCACGTCAATAAGTATACGAAATACTGAGTTTAAGTCAAAACTATGCATAATATTAAATAACATTTTTATTCATTTGAGTCAGCTATTTTTATGGCATTTTTGTTGCTTCAGATTGTTTTTGCTTTTAATTTATTTCGTTGCGCTGTGCTTTGTATTTTGTAGGTTTTCTGTTTGGCTAAACTTGCACGCTCTGCTGTTCACGAAGTACTGTGCTAACGGTATTTGCATGCCAGTTAAAAGAGAGCTGACCAGAATGAGAGTGCAAAAGGATGGACTTCATAGACTGACATTTGTTAGGCAAGGGCAAGCTCTCTCTCTCTCTCTCACTGTAACTGTTAACTGCAACTGCTGCTGTTACGATTATGTTAAGACTGGTGCTTTTGCAAAGGCTTACAGTGTTACGAATTTTATTATTCAGTTGCCTAAATCATCTCTCTAAAATCTAAAATTTTTATTTTTTGTAACCCCCCATAACTTTGTCAAAAGTAAACCGATCTCACGGCATTAAAAGTGATTCTGAGAGGGTTTAACTTTTTGTCGAAAAGCAATTAAATACTTACAAAATACTGAATGGTAAATTCCAAACCTTTATTTTCTAATCCCATAACTTTGTCAAAACGAAACCGATTTTACGATTTATACCATTGTGTTAATGGTTTGAGCCCTGATTCTGCATCCAAAAATATTGTTTCTGTGTGGCATTTTAAACACCATATAAAAAGCGATTCCGAGGAAATCAAATATTTTTTGTCGAAAATAATGCCAAAAATTGCATAAATTTGGATATGATAATGACAGTTGAACAATCCATACTTGATGCTTTATCCCGACATCAAACTCCCATAACTTTGTCAAAACTAAACCTATTTTCATGGTTCTGCATCCAAATTGTTTGAAATTTGGAAAAAGCATAACCAATTTAACTGTCGTCACTTTAACAGCTCTAGCTGTTATTAACAGTGCACTGTAAACTTCAAAGCCACAAACTGCGTCTGGTTGTTGCTGCTAAAAACTTTCACTCTCAACATTCCACATGTGCATATTATATACGTGTTTGAATTATTTCTCTCGCTTACTCTCTGTACCCATAAGTTAAATCGGCTCCTGCTTATATCATTGCTGTTATATTGGGAATGGCTGTAGCATGGTGCGCACTCTCGCTGAGAGCGGCGTTTAGTATGTTGTTGTAGCTGTTGTTGTTGTTGACAGGCCTTTTTGGCCCACTTAGGGGCTTGTTTTCGGTTTTCAATGTTAAGTGTGATGAGAGAGCTGCGTCAACGACGACAGCCAAAAGGACAGAGGAATGAAAAGGAAGGCCAAGCGCATGGATTCTCAGGGGCCGCCTACGCAAATTTATGGTGATTCGTAGTGAACCTGACACTCACATAGTATACAATCAGCGTTTATTTATTATATACATATGTATTTAGATTTTGTGCATTTTACTGAACGTTACCCGAAATTGATTTGATGACATACTCGAAGAAGTACGAAGATTGGCTTTATTAATATTTCTATGAAACTTTGCCAGGTTTTTACCGCTCTAAATGACTTCTTAATGTTAAATATTCTATAAAAATCATCAATTGGTTATGTACTTGTTTATTATATAGCAAAATTAGTTTTTTTCTATTTTCAATATTTTATCACTTGCAATTTCAATTTTGAGGGTTCAACAGACAAGCTGTCTGATATGACACACACCGTTTTATTGCTCTTTCTGATGGAATTTCTCGCTATGACCTTGTTTTTTGAAAGCATATAGATATTTTGTCTTTTTGTTGTTGTTGTAATCGTTTTGGCGCGTGGCCGCGTTAATTAAAATTTGTATAATTGGTAGGGCGTTTAGCTGTGAGTTATGGCCGTCGATTTTAGTGGGCATAAAGATAAGCAGTAGGTCGCTAATTATTTAGATTCACAGGGAAGACATAAGTATATTTATACATAAATACTCGAATGTGTCTAGCTTCAACTGCACAAATTGTTTATTTTAAATATTATCTAAATACATTAAATATTTGTTTTCTAAGCCTTCACTAATTTATTATTGATCTGCGCGTATGTTATTTATGATTAAAAAATTTGTTGAACGCTCGAAAGGAGGCAACACTTTTTTATGCCCCAGCCATTCAGTCGTGCGAATGAACAGGCTGTATGTGTGTGTGTGTGTGACTGTGTGTGAAACTGTGAAAAATAAAGATAGAGTCACGCCCACATATGTGCATATTACAATATCTTGTGGCGCATACACAAAACAACAAACATTCAAACAAAAGCGTACGTCAATCTGTCAGTCAGTCAGTCAGTCGGGCGGTGAGTCTTTAACGGCTCGTCGGCATTCAGCGCCTAGCTGCGAAGGTTGCTCGACCCGTTGATAAACAAGAATCGATAAAACCAAACGAGATGTTTTGGCCATCGTGGCTTTGTTGAAATACACGCACACTCCGGCCCTTCTACACAATGATGTTAGCTGCCATTATATTGGCTTGGTATTAGATTTGTGGCCCTGTACAACAGTTAAGGTTATCAGCGGCTGTGATAGCTCGTAAAGTCCAATAATACGAAAAGATATGTTGGGGATACGATGCTAAAAGTTTTCTGACACCTAATTTGTCTACGAACAGCTGATCTTTATAAGACGTATAGATCTCCTTGTTAGAGTGCCAATAATTATCTACAATATATTCTTTGTAAGGATGGGCTTTTCTCAAAGAATCATAAATAGCACAATCCTATCTTGTTGCCAGAAATACATGATTAAATGGTTACAAGGACACTACGATTAAAAAAATTCTGAATGTGTTTGCGGCTTGGGGCTTATGCTGCTGGCATTTGAACTTAGTAAGCTTACAAGCTGACAGGATGTGCTCACAAAGCATCGACTAAGCTCTAAACAATAGAAACAAAGACCGGGCCATCCTGCCTGTAGTCAGAAGAAACTATCCATTTTTTTATACCTGAATACCCCATACATTAAGAACATTTTCATATCTCAGTTTTAGTTTACTCTATGATTCACTTTCTTCTTAGTACTCTTTCGTAAATTTAAAAATAATTTTTTAGCAAGACTAAAATATCATACACTGTATGACTGGCACCGTTGTGAATACATTTCGCATTTAAATAGGAATTTATTCCACATATGTATGTATGTCGCATCCACATAACACATATATAAATAATTATAGGAATTATTGTTTACAATGCAATCAAGCAAACAGCTGCTAACAAAAAAATGTATGCACATTCATGTTAGGGCTTACAGCTGGTGAAACGGTAATGTAAAAGTGTGTGTATAAAAGCGCGGGCTAATTCACGTACGTATGCACATAGGCATATACTATAAGGTAAGCGAACATGAGTTATTAAAAAGTAGGTAATCTGTTTAACTTACGGTCTTCACTCTCGAAAATGAATTGCTCTATATATCTGAATTGTAAATAAATTAATAATAAATTTCCACCGCTTTAACGAGAACGGCTGCACAGTCGCGACCAACGTGACGAAAACTACGATATGTACTAAATAAGCAACGCCTGCTGTGGCAGTGTTAAAAAACGTGAAATATTCATCTAGGTTTGCACAAATTGAATCGTTCTTTTTAATGTCGCAAACTGGTTCGCTTTACAAAAATTCAGCTAAATTATAAGTTAAACAATTAATAGTAAAGTGTAACTACAGCTCCGAGTGAGCGTATTCCTCATGCGTTGACTCCTTGTCCTTTGGTACAATGTAGAGGCCCTCAGAGGTAGTCCAACGCGTGCCATGTTGTGGACTGTGCAGGCCCACGATTTCCATTTGGCCAGAGATGGGTCGGCCGTAGGAGCGTCCGGACATGCCCAGATACATGCCTGTATCAACGTGGCGCAGTCTTACGTGAGCATCTCGCATCCAGCTGTCGTTGGAGCAGATCACCTCCCAATTATCACCGGTATCGCCGACTCCGTCGACGCCATAGGCGGACACCTCCTGCTCGCCGGAGAGCGGTGATGAGAAATGGTGCGAGTGCAAATTCTTTTTGGTGGTCAAGTGTTCCAACCTTATTGTCGTCCCACAAGCAATGGGTTCGCCACGCTCACACAGCTTTTTGGTTTGCGCCTTGACCACCCAGTGGCTATTGACATCCTCCTTCTGTTCAACACCTGTCACCGATTGCTGGCCAGATCCGGAGCCGTACTTCACATCATGTGAATGCAGGCGAAACGCGTAATCGGAATTGAGCAATTTCAGTATGGAGCCACACGTCACGTAGTTGGTCTGGGTGGCTACAACAATTTTTATTTTTATTGATAGGAATCGTATATTGTGGGGCGTCAAGAGCGGCGTGGCCAATCACAGCCCACCACATAAATGGCGACGCCGGTTTGGCAAATATACGTACCATCGTTGTTGGGCACACAGCTGATCAACGCCAAAGTAGCGAGTAGCAGTGTGTGCAGCATCCTGTCTGTTGTCCTACAATATCAATTAAGTTTTAAGACTAATATTTATAATATTTATAATGTCGTACGGCGTACGCGGCGAAATAAGGCACACGCAAACAAATGATTTTGGCAGCAAGTTAGTGTTGGGTAACCGATTGGAGCAGGAACAGAGACTCATTGAACTAGCTCCATAAACATCTAATAAATGATAACAGAGGCATAACATAACAGTCTCTATCGATTATCACAGCGACTTGCGAGCTGAAAAATACGTGTGACAGTTTTTCAAAATTCACTACTACTTCTTACCGCGCATTCGGGACCATTGTCTGCTGAAAGCTGTCAATTTGTATCAGTAACTGCCATCTATTTATCGAAAGTCAATATATGAATACTTTAAAATATTACAGGCTCTGATAGCACTGTTGAATAGTACAGATTTTCATATATACATTTTATTGTTTTTTGTTAATGCCAATTATTTAACAGTGTAAGAATATCTTAAATAATTCAAATTTTGTTTTCCGCCAAATAAATTCATAAAATTACTTAGCACTGAATCCACGCAATGGTTCAGTTCATATGTGAATTAGCATTACGATAGACGTATTGAATGAACTAACTGAGGTTGGTTTACAATTTCTTAATTTTCTATCATCTTTTTCAAATGTATGTTAAAAGTTACATAAAACCTTTATCTACAAATTGGTATAGCGTGCATTGTGGGCCATTCTCTGTGATGTGAGATATAAGCCTTTACATTTTTATCAGATTTTGTGTGGAGTTCGCAACGAGGTTGCTGCATATCGATCCAAATATTTCGAAAACGTTACTGACGATTTAAATACAATTTTCTGGAAAATTTAGGTGAAAATAGAGGCTTTAATCGTGTATAGCACATTTTGACGGCCATTCTTTCTAAACGCCGACTTTTTCAAGTATAGTAAAAACTGAAAAAACTTTACCCATATATAAATCTTTAATATACAAATAAGTGCATTTATATAATAGAGATTTCAATTCTTAACAATTCTGCATTTAAGTTTATTTAATTTAGTACTGAAAAACATAAAGAGCAAAGCAAAACAAAAATTGTTATCGGTACCGGAAAAAATCGACGCAAAGTGACCGATGCTAACTTGACGCACATTTGTGACTTTCCCATTGCTAAATGTAACTAAATATCGACTTATTCAAAATGCAACCGTGCCAAAAAATTATAGAAACCATTGAAGCCGGAGAGTGTGAATTTGTTGGTTGACACAGAAATTAAAACTCGCCAAAATTATTCATTATAATAAAAGTATGGTGCGCGGGGCACTTCGTGGCGGAAGGCCAATGCGCGGCGGCATTCGACCGCCGTTTAAAAAAACATTTGTACCGAGACATCCTTTTGATTTAACTTTGGCCGAAGTTGTTTTTCCAAAGGTTTCACCGGCTGTGGACGATTCTGCGTTGACTGCGGTAAAATCGATAAAAGAATAACACATACATATGTACAAACATTGCAATGAATTTTTGGTCTTCCAATAGGCTCTATTAAAACGCAACCAGGACCTCAGTCCTACTCCGGCCGAACAGACGGCTATAGGGAACTTGGTAACTAAAGTGCAGGCTGTTTTAGATAACTTGGTCGTAGCTCCGGGCGATTTCAACACTTGTGTAAGTAACTACGGTAACAGGCACTGACGTAAAGTCGCGTCTTACTTGAAATTATACATTTGCAGCAATTGGAGGAAGTGCGCCAGGTAGGATCCTTCAAGAAAGGCACCATTCTCACTGGCAATAATGTGGCCGATGTGGTGGTAATACTCAAAACGTTGCCCACTAAAGAAGCCTGCGAGGCGCTGGCGAAGAAGGTGGAGGCGGACTTAAAAAATAGTATGAAAACGGAAGTGTTAACCAAGGGGGAACAACACACCATACAAGTACATGACAGAGGCTTCGATGTATCCAATTCGCAAGCAAGGGTGCGCATTCTAATTGCCACCTTGCCACAGAACTTACGGAAACTTGAGCCAGAAATACATATGGATCACAAGTTGATGCAGGGCCATTTGGCGGCTATTCGTCATACTCGCTGGTTCGAGGAGAATGCTCACCACTCATCAATTAAGGTCCTGATACGTATTTTAAAAGATCTGACCAAGCGGTTTGATGCCTTTTCACCGCTCTCCTCCTGGATGCTCGATTTGATTGCCCATCTGGCAATTATGAACAATCCATCGCGTCAAGCCCTGCCCATCAATTTGGCATTTCGTCGTGTGTTTCAACTGCTGTCTGCTGGATTATTTCTTCCAGGATCAGCAGGTATAACCGACCCGACTGAGCCGGGTCACATCCGGGTCCACACAGCCATGACGCTCGAACAGCAGGATCTATGCTGCTACACATCTCAGACGCTATTACGGGTATTAGCACACGGTGGCTACAAGCATATTCTGGGATTGGAGGGTAACACGAGCATTGTGCGCGAAATGTCTGTTTGGAATGGAGTTGTGGTTTCGCCGTTAACACCCGTTTATGAGAAGCCAACCGACAAAAAGGAGGGTGATCTCGAGGAGGACATTGAGATGATCGAGAATGAAAACGAGGATGTAGGCAGCGACGATGCAGCCGAATAAATTAGGCGATAGGAATTTCATACATTTTATTATTAACAGCAAGTATCAATAAATTTTGCTGACTTTTGGCATCAGCACATGCTCAGTTATGGGCATATCTTCATCAATGCTGTCCCTCAGCTGCCTGTCAAGTATATCGAAATATCGTTCAGCTGGAATGCCCGGCGGCTCACTGACCTTAATAGTTAAGTCGGTTATTTGAATGTTGCGTCCATTTTGCAGTTTTCGAGCAGCCACAATCGATTTCCCCAATTTGAGGCGACATGGCAGCTCACACTGCAATATGTCCTTCTCATTAACCTCCTTTAGCGCTTCCTCCAATTCAACTCCGCCACCCAAGAGTTGAATAACTTCATCAGACCTAAAGCTAGTGGTGAAAAGAAATTGCTTATGCCTGAATTCATCTATGCCACGGACCAGATCAACCATTTCCTTAGGCTCGAGAGAGCAGCGGTGATCGGAGCCTTTCAGGCTCTTATCTAACGTGAAGTGTCGCTCAACTATCCTGGCGCCCATCAAAACAGCTGCGCGAGTGATGGACACGCCTAGTTCATGACCAGAGTATCCAATGGTCACATGGGGAAAACGTCTCATCAGTGTTGGAATCATACGTAAATTGCAGTCATTCGGTGGCGTCGGATATGCAGAGATGCAATGCATCAATGCATACTTGTCGTTTCCCGCCTGACTCATGATTTCAACTATCTTATCGACCGTTGACATCGTTTGCATTCCTGTCGATATAACCAGAGGTATCTGCAGACGAGCAGCTTTTGTTAGCAGTGGAAAATTGTTGGCATCTCCTGAACCAATTTTTATAAAAGGCACATTCAAACGAGCAAGAAAGTCCAAAGATCGCTGCAAATAAAAATATTTATATTGAACAAAACCATTCAAATTAAAAACCACTTCTCAATTACCTCATCCATGGCAGACGCAGTGAATTCAATTCCAATTGCATGGCTATATGCTTGCAGCAGTTGATACTGCTCTTTGGAGAACTCCAGATATTCCTTATGTTCGCCATAGGTTTTACCCCAGGCGTGATCGCTCACATATTTTCGATTGAGGGCGGACCGTGTAAACTTGGCTGCCAAATCGGATTTTTGAAATTTAACACAGTGGCATCCCGCTTTTTTTGCTTCTAATATCATCGATTTGGCCGTTTCAAGACATCCCTGATGGTTCTGGCCAATTTCCGCGATTATATATACCTCGTAACATGCCTTTTTTGTTATTATATCGAGTAACAACATTTCGACAGCTTTCATTCAATTGAATTTAATTAATTAGCTCGTTGGCGCTGGCCATTGGTAGCAGAGTGAGACAGCATGATAACTTTTAATGTGACCATTGTAAAACTGAGAAAAATATTGTTTTGTATTTCTGTATAAAAAGAAAAAATACATTATATCCACAACAATTCGGTGGTTTTTGGATAAATTGGAAGATATGTCGACGGTATTTTTTAACAGTCAACTTTTTTAAAGTATTTTTTTTAGCTAGCTGACATAGAGTTGCCGTATTACATTTTCAAATCAAGGTGGCAAGGAGGTTACAATTGTAACCAGTGTTGTCCCGCTTGCACCAGCCATTAAAAGCCAAACGACGCAAATGGCGGGCAACATGGTAACGCTGGGAGTGTAAGTGAGACAGAGTACGCATAAAGAGTGTGACTAACTGCCCATTTCACTTCCTCCTGTTTTTTTACTTGTGAAATGTGGGCACACTGAAGAAATTTTCTGGTAGTAGCTGTGCTGTGAAAAATATTTATAGTGAAAAAATATACATCAGAGCTACTTGCCATTCTTCGGTGGAAAATTTAAGCATAGTAACTGCGCAGCAAAACAGTACAGAAACATGGGCGATGTTATGAATATCGACAGCATCATATCACGACTTCTGGAAGTGCGTGGGGCACGGCCAGGCAAAAATGTTCAGCTCTCGGAGAGCGAAATTCGTGGCCTCTGTCTGAAGTCGCGAGAGATATTTCTCTCGCAGCCAATACTGTTGGAACTGGAGGCACCATTGAAGATTTGCGGCGACATACATGGCCAATACTACGACTTGCTGCGCCTCTTCGAATACGGCGGCTTTCCGCCAGAGTCAAATTACCTGTTCTTGGGCGACTACGTCGATCGTGGCAAACAGTCGCTGGAAACCATTTGCTTGCTGCTCGCCTACAAGATTAAATACTCGGAGAACTTCTTCTTGCTGCGCGGCAACCACGAGTGTGCCAGCATAAACCGCATCTACGGCTTCTACGACGAATGCAAGCGCCGCTACACCATCAAATTGTGGAAGACCTTCACCGACTGCTTCAACTGCTTGCCAGTGGCGGCCATTGTGGATGAGAAGATATTCTGTTGTCATGGCGGTCTCAGTCCGGACCTCTCGTCGATGGAGCAAATTCGACGCATTATGCGTCCCACTGATGTGCCAGACCAGGGCCTCCTGTGTGACTTGTTGTGGTCGGACCCGGACAAGGACACCATGGGCTGGGGCGAAAACGACCGTGGCGTCAGCTTCACCTTTGGTGCCGAGGTTGTGGCCAAATTCTTGGAGAAGCACGAGTTCGATCTCATTTGCCGCGCCCATCAGGTCGTCGAGGATGGCTATGAGTTCTTCGCCAAGCGTCAGCTGGTCACACTCTTCTCGGCGCCCAACTACTGCGGCGAATTTGACAATGCTGGCGCAATGATGTCTGTGGATGAAACACTGATGTGCTCATTCCAGATTTTGAAACCGGCCGACAAGCGTAAAAAGTAATGTCATCAATAAAAACTTCCCACACACAAACACACACACACACACACAATTTTCTATACAAAGCAGGCAACCAACCAATAAGAAAATTTAATGATTCAACGTAAGTGAGCGCGAGTAAAATAATAACTTTCATATCAATTTCTTATCTGCATTTCTATCGTCAGCAGGGGCAAATCTAATTTTACAAACCTAGCACCGCCAGAGAGGGAAGCACCGAACGCGCTGTGTCAAGTAAAAACACAACACAAAAAAAAATACAATATGCAACCCAAACCTGGACAACATTTGACCTTTTAAGAAATAAAGAGATTTGCTTCAATTACAAAAAACATTCGCATGCATTCAAACAGGCATCACTTACATAGAAATCATTTATTTTGATAAACATTAATCCCCAACCTACACACACACATATGCGTGTACATATATATATGTTTTGTCCAATTTAAACATGAGACTAAAATGTTAGTACAAGAACAGCAAAATAAAGTTTGACCAAGACTTACGATCGGAGCGACTGTAACAGTCAGAAAAAGCTATTTGGCCTTAAAAGCTATGCCATTACACATTGAAAAATGGAAGGAAATAAGAAACAAAGAAACAAAAAAAACAAGTTAACGCTTGCCAAGAAAGTAAAAGTAAACACTAAGTTTTGACCTTAAAAAAAAAAAATCAGTTTATGTTCGTCCATATTGCAGCCATCAGCCATCGGTACCGTTGTTCCATGTCTTAGTTGACATCCATGTCCGGTTTTCATTTCCAATTATGATCAACTGTTATAATTCAATTCACGCTTATATGTACAATTTTTGATTTTATCATCCTTTTAACAATTTTAAGATGTGTTTGAATAAAACAAAAAAAAAAAAAATTACTATTATTAATATATATATATTACCAATAATCCTTTGTATTAATAAACAAACGATATACCACGTGTATGAATTATAAAACTGATTTCAATAAATATTTGAAAACCCCATTAAATATTCCTGTTTGATAGTAAATAACCATTTAAGGAAGTTGCGTGCCCTCATACACGTTTTATTAACATTTAAGAAAATACTTTACACTTTTTAGTCTTACAAACTGGTAACATTTCTATGAGAATGCATTCTAATGGGATGTTTAATGTGCGAGTAAGTCCGTACGATTCACTCGGTATTGTCAGTGCGGCTGGGTTCAGCTTGGACGGATAAGCTTTGGTTTGTATTGTTAATCGCGGTGTCATCGGCCATATTGTTTTCCTCAATGCGGCAATTGTCGAGGGCTGTGCTTAATTCTACATCAGCTTTGGCAACTTCTGAATTCTCTCCACCGTTGGCTACAGACGTATTCTGAGTGGTCTGTTGCGTGTTCTCAGACTCAGCTGGGGTTTCAATCTGCTCGGCAACCACTGCCACTGGGTCTGAATCAGATTCGCCGGTGGCGGGTGCACCCTGCTGTCCCTGTAGCACTTCGGGGTTTATATTATTTATAATGGCGCGCAAACGTTGAATTTCTTCGTTTGCCTCCAGCAGGTCCTGCGACAAGCGTTCGTATTTATCATGCTGATGCCGCACCACGCCAATGTTATTGCGTATGTACTCCATGGGGTTTTCGGGGCGCTCTTTGATTACACGTATAAAAATTTTCGTAAGTGAATCAAGAACGCTTCCGCGTTCCAGATAGCGGCGAATCTCATCGCGCTTGGGATCAATTGGCTGAATAAAAGTCAAGTAAAAATCTATTATACAACAACATTTTAAGCAATAAAAGCAAAGCTCACCTTAAAGGACATGTTGCGAAAAAGAAATAGTATAGATTAGAGTTGCATCGAATCGTTCGAAATAAGTTATATCGAACGACTTGGTGAACATAGTTCCTGATGGTTGTTCATCAAGTTCGATTCGATAGATTTTTTTTAGTGGGTTTTGAGAAACTAAGAAAACCCCAATTTATTTGGACGGTAGTTACCTACGGTAACTAAAACGAAGAATTACCAGAGGAAGTAACCTAAAACCCCAGTTAATTTGGATGCACTGTGGTAACTAAAGCGAAGAATTACCGAATGGTGCTGCCATTTTTATAGGTTACCTATCGATAAGTTCACTTTGTTAGGCTGCCATGATTGAGACACGGACAAGTAATTCAAACAAAATGCGCCAAACTTAATACAATTAATAGTAATACAACAAAAAAATAAATAAATAAATTAATTGACTTTGTTAATTTTGTATATGTTGAGCTCTAAATTAGAATAGTATATATATGCGGACGCAGAAATTATTATATAATGTATATATATATATATAAATATATATATTTTTTGTTTGTTTAATACTGTTTTATTTAACCGTCTTCGTATAGTATTCAAATTGGTTATTTACAAAAATTAAGTTAAGACCGCATTCGTTTGTCCAGCATCACATAATGGAGCCGAAAATATAATAATAATTGCACATGGTGATGTCCCTTTGGTTCAATGTACGTTTGGGTCAACGTATGGCCTGCGACATATGCAGAGGCGTAACCATCAGCGTTAGTTCAGCATCCTTGAGGTTGGCACCACGCAAATTGGCCTCCTGTAAGTCACTGCCTGATAAATTGCAACGCTCTAGATCGGCGCCGGCCAGCACAGCGGCGCGTAAATTACAATTTTTCATATTTGCATTTTTCAGATTTGCCACACGCAAATTGACACCAGCCATATTGCTGCTCTCAAGGCATGCACCCTTCAGATTTACGCCCTCCAGATTCGTGCGCACACCTGTGGGATCCTCAAAGTTGCAACCACGTAAGTTGGCGCCCTCCTAAAGAATTATTTGAGTTATTTGGACTCAATGGTAATTGATGAAACACACACCATGTTGGCACAGAGCCCACGCACCGAGACCAACTGGGCGCACTCCAGATTCGCATACTGAAGATCCGCACGCTCCAGGCAGCAGTAGTTAAGATTTGTGTGTGATAAATTGCAGCGCGACATGTTAGCGTACTGTTAAAAAAGCCAGGATGAATATACACCGATAACAGCAATGTAATATTAGCAGACGCATTGCATACCTTAAAGTTGATGTTGCGGAAGTCCAATTTACGCAGATCGGCACCAGCCAGGTTGACACCCTGAAAGCGCAGCTCGGTTATCGCTGAAGTCTGTATGATCGCTTTGATGACGTCCATGCGCGTCAGCGGTCTGTCGTCCAGCGGTTGCTCCTGTTCGCCCAGCTGCTCTTCCAAATGAGTGACGAGCGAGTAGAGGCCAAAGAAACGCGCCTCCTCCAAAACGCCTTTTATGCTGATGTGCTTGTCACACACGAATTCGCCGTGGCGCAAGTAATTAATAATCGGCTCAAAGTACCGAGCACTTCGGTCGATTAAATATGCTCCCTGCTCATCCTTTTCGCTGGGCATCATGCCCCCATCCTGCAAAAACATTCTCGCCAACATCGAGTCCGGTTCACGGCCGACTAGGGTGTCTATTGTTGTCGTGTAAATTTTTCCACCCACGTTAAGTTTCACCCAACGGTTCGATGGGAAAGCGTTCGTGCGGGCTTCTTCGCTGCACACAGCAACAACACCATTTGAGTTTTGTTGCGCTTCATCACTTTCCATTGGGCTTATTTTCGCAATTGTTTTGTTATGGTTTTTGTTGCTGCTCGCGATTTCTTCGCTTGTGCAAACGGCAAAATTGGGTTGGTCTGGCAGCACCACTATTTGTCTTTCATCGAGCAATCGATAATAATCATTTGTGTGCCGATAAAGTACCCATAAGTAATCTTATTATATTGAGGAAAATTTAGAATCATCCTCCGTCAACATATACGTATTAATTTGGAAAAGAGTGCTGCACTCCCCGTATTAAACCATAACATGACCACGGCCGAAGCCGAAAGACCTGTTGGCAGTGGCAGCAGCGGCAGCTCCACGGCCAATCAGCGGGTGTGAGTCGCGTACTCGCAAAGTTATCCCACTCGTTGGCGGAGGGAGAGTTCTATGAGGCGCATATGATGTATCGAACGTTATATTTTCGTTATACGGCCCAGAAACGTTATCAGGATTGCTTAGATTTGCTCTTCGATGGCGCACAGAAACTGATAGAGAAGGAGCAGGAAGGCAGCGCTGCGGACTTGTGTTTGTTGCTTGTGGACACGCTGGAGAAGCGTGGCCCCCAACCGGAGGACACGGACAATTTCGAATGGGTGCCACGTCTGGGTGCATTGATACGCGGCTTGAGCGCAAGCACAGTAGAACGTGAGACGTTGATTGTATGTAAAAGCTCTCAATAGTGATGTACTCTTAATAATATACTTTGTCTTATTAGCATCGCGTTGTGAAGTGGAGCACCACGGTGCATGGCCAGTTCGGTCATCCGGTTTTGCACAAGCTTATTGCGCATGTGTTCTGGACAGAGGGCAACGTTGAGTCGGCACGGCATCACTATTTGCTCTGCCAGGATGGAAGTCTTTGTGGGCGTGTACTAATTGAAATAAGCCAGAGCAAGGGCTTCCATAAAGAGGTGGATTTATTCTTGGTGCAGGCAGTGTTGCAGCAGCTTTCGTTGAAAGATTGCAAGACGGCCGATGATACGTTCCGAGAGTATACACGACACCACCCAAAGCTACTGAGACACGAGTTTCCCTACAAGGAGCCACTGGTCAATTTCTTATACTTTTTGTTCCGACTTATCGACACAAAGAGTGTGCTAGGCTTTCGCGCCCTACGCAGGCTCTACGATCCTTCCCTGAAGCGGGACACTTCCTTTAACAAATATCTAACGAAAATTGGTGTCATTTACTTTGACGAGCAGCCGGAGCAGGCGCACGCTGGGCCCTCCGGACTCGGCGGCATGTTTGGCGACATATTCAATCAGCTGATGCAGGGTTTCGATGACGATGATGAGGTGCAAAGCAGACCGCAGCAGCGACAGCGACAAAACGCCACCAGTGAACTGGATTAGCAGCAAATGCTGTGGCCGGATTAGGAGTCCATAAAGTCAATGGGGTTCAATGATGCATCGATACACCGGGGCTTTTTTGTAATGTTATTATATATTTGCTTAACTAAACCTTTCTAGCAACTGCAAAAATGTGCACAAATCATTTTCATATGTACGCTGGTAATGTGGGCAGGTGACATATCTATCCCTAAATAATGGTACATATAATGGTCTTGAAGGACATGCAAAAATATGTTGTCGTAGTGTCTGGTCTAGTTATCGATGCAACACCACTCGATAATAATTTTATTTGCTACTTTCATCTCTATTAAAATTCAGGGTATTATTTTAGTATATTATCGCAATTGGTATTTCACGTGAACAAGCACAAATGTTTTGAACAGTAATATAATCGTATCTTTTAAAAGTGTCGTCCTTGCACAATTTTTGGCCGTTTATATATATATTTTTTTAAATGTTTTCTAATACATAAATATTAAAACAAACATAGTTACTTATTGGTACATAAGAAACTCAGTATGATTGGAGTGAACAAGTTTAAGTCACGTACTCATCTCTAGTTCTCATATACTTTTGTTTCAGATAGAATTGAATGGAAAAAGTTGAAAATTGAATTTTATACTTGAACTGTAAGATAAATAGATCAAATCCAGTGACTTTTGAAATTTCCGAGTAAGTTGATCCGCGTTCAAATTCCAAATGCCGAGACAAACGCACACAAATTCACATAATTGCCATGACATTTGCAGCGATATGGATGATAAAGCAGTAGCGCACACTGCAGACGCTGCTACCGAGACGGAGGCCGGTGAGGAAATGTCATTGGGGTCAACGTCAGCGCACACAACGGTCACAATGGAGCCCATGGCGACCACTTCAAAGTCGATAGTTACCGCAGCAGATGATCCGGATAGGATTACAGCGGCAACAACGGCGAGAGACGCCTTGAACGTGGATACGGAACGATGTTGCTGGATTTGTTTTGCGACCGACGAAGACAACCGGTTGGCGGCCTGGGTGCAGCCCTGCCAGTGCCGCGGCACAACAAAGTGGGTCCACCAGAGCTGCCTATATCGCTGGATCGATGAGAAGACCCAAAAGGGCAATGCGCTTCGCTCTGTGTCCTGCCCGCAATGTCAAACCGAATACATTATAGTGTTTCCACAAATGGGCAAACTGGGTGGTGCCCTGGAAGCCATGGACAATCTGGTCAAGCGTCTTAGTCCGTTTTTGGCGGCAGGATTCTTTGTCGGATCGCTCTATTGGACTGCCGTGACTTATGGAGCCGTTACGTTCCTTCAGGTGAGTCGCATCAACTGAAAGGCCACAGTAACTGTTAATAATAAGATGCATGCTGCTTGCAGATCGTTGGACATGAGCATGGCATGTCTATAATGGAAGCTGGCGATCCGCTTATACTGCTTATTGGCTTGCCCGCAATACCAGTTGGTCTGGTACTCGGCCGGCTAATTCGCTGGGAAGATGCCCTGTTGCGTTTGATACGCAATCGCGGCACCGTCATGCGAAAGTTTCCATTTGTGAATTTTATATATCCGAACCTGTAAGTGACTTAATCAAGCTCTGATTGTTGCTCCAATGTAAGCCACCATTTGACTTTGCAGCAATCAGCAGGAGGAAGAGCTGCCGACTTCATCTAATCCGGCAACGCCGGCACTCTCGGATCCAGTTTCGGCAACACGCATTTTTTGCGGAGCACTGTTGTTGCCTACGATTTCATGCATTGTGGGTCGCATATTGTTCGATTCCGTGGAAAATACACTGCATCGCACGTTGCTTGGCGGTTTAACCTTCATCACGGTCAAGGGGATGCTCAAAATCTATTTGAAACAAAAGCAATATGCGCGTCGCAAGAAACGGCGTATTGTGGACTATACGGAGGAGAACATACGCAATTTTATGCATCGCAACAACAACAACGCTGGCGCCGCTGGAATTGGAGCGCGTCATATTCTACAGCAGCAGCAGCAACAACAGCAGCAGCCGCAGCAACAGCCAGTACTGGCAATGCCCCGACTGGTTGCTGCTGCGGCGGCTGCTCGGGACCGTGCTGCTCGAGACCGCGAACGGGAACGGGATCATGAGGTCAATGGTGACAGCGTTGTTTAAATGTGAATGGACACTCAATTGAATTGCAATTGATCTATAGCTATATACTTACTGTTCAACTAGTTTTGGGTTAAGTTCATTTTGTTAACAATTCACGACTCTAGCCACAGGTCACCATAAAACTCTGATAAAATATGCAAAAGACAAATAGCACATGCAACATGCGTACATGCAAATGCCAAATTCATTGTTAAGTCTTACGGGATGATGCACTTCGGGAATGTGCGATTCAGCCTGATATTGGCTGGTCAAATTTTATGTAAACAATAAAATGCGAGAAATCAGATTTGCACTGTCCATTTAGCTATTAAATATGTGTAACTAACTACATATATACATTTTTATATAACACATATATTATGCATATATGCTTCCACACAATTGAATTTATGTTAACATTTTGTAAACAACACTACTACAAAATTGCCTATGTAAATAAAACCAAAACCCTTGGCTGTGGGTGGGCTTATAATGATGCCAATGTGAATTCACTATAGACTTAAAATCTATGCTCCAATGTGCAAAATAAGTATTTGACTTGCCAGATTAGATAAGCCCGCTGGCCGCCACTGCTCTAGACTGCAATCGCAGCAAGAAAGTGTGAATAATTTCTTTATTAAAAGCACTCGACTTGTAAGCCGTCGGCTGAGTCATCAAGATAATGAACCCGCTCTGTAAGTGACCGCCCTGGCAGCATATACTTGCCATATGTATGTGTGTGTAGCAGACTAAACATGGCTTGAAGGTGCTGCACAAGAGCCGCAACATCATCCATCTATCATATGTACACAAAAGTTACAGTTAAAGGCCCGGACAAAGTGAATGCTCCAAAAAGCGATCTAATCATTTATAATTGTTAGCGACTCGAGTGTTTGTTTTGTCTATTTGCGCTTATCATCGACAACACACGAGCTGCGATGATATCTATGTGTACATATAGAAAATACATATGTATGACAAACACAACTTCTAGCATGCAATAAAAACTTTTGTAATGCGCTACAATCGAAGAAGTTGAATATTAAATAAATTTGCAGTGCTTTTTTTTAACTGATAAACGCTGTCAAAGAAACACAATTAATCTTAATTAAATATGTATAAGTAAAAATATTGCTTAATTTATTTTACATAAGAAAATACAATTTATCTTATTTAAAGTAGTCCTCGGTTAATATGTTGTATAAGTAATCCGGTCAATCAGGCAACTGAAGAACCAGGATGAAGTGCTGTCTTGGTCGATGGCCTAAAAGGCCATGGATTTAATAATATTAAAATTAAATAAATAATAATTACAATAAAAATAATAATAATAATTTAAAAAGGTAGCTAAAAGCAATCGCTCTCGCTCTAACTGTCAGATCATGAACATTTTTAAATTGCAGCGCATTGGCGCAGTCTGAAAAGCCGCGTCTGTTTAACGTCAGCTCAAGCACAACCAATACTCAGGTAATATTCGCACACAGTACACAGGTGATTTATATATGCTGCTGCCAAGTGTGTGTGCTGATGTGTGTGTGTGTGTGTGTGTGAGTTTGTAGCCCACCTGTTTGGCTTTTCAGGAGCAATCACACGCTCTTGTGTTCACAGCAGTTGAAAGATTTCTTGCTGCTTTCTTTTGCTGCCGTCAGAGCACCACCAACAACAACAGCAACAGCAGCAGCAACAACTACAACTCCAACGGGTTGCGTTTGTTCTTTGTGACTGAACGTCCGTTGGGGGCCAAAGGCGGGCGCACACATAACGTAACGAATCGCTGGAGCTGGGAGTCGTGTTGCTTGTCGTCTCTGTATTGTTGCTGTTGTGGTAGTTGTTGTTGCTGTTGTCGCCGTTGTCACTTGTGTGCGACGACAGCGACTACGGTTAATAACAGCGCTGTATCGGCAACTCCGCAGTCAGACGGGCACCGGCTACCAACACGCATCGCTAGCGACGCGTCTCTTTGATAAATACACAGAAAAGGCCAACAGAGAGTAAAACGAAAACATATGTAGAAATCCGATAATACGTAGTATACTATATACAAATAGGCAATCGGTAAAGCTCGGGAGTTTCTCGGCATTATATCAATAAACGAAATGAACTGAAACCAAACAAGAGTTGTTGTCGCAACTGCAACTGGCCACGATATCACGATATCATCAACAACCAGCCCCACCAGGGTACATATCAGTTCCACATCCAGCTCCAGATCCTTTTGGGCACTCGGAAGTCGCACAATGAGCAACACAATGACCGCCGCACACGAGCCGACGATGCACTATCTGGACAGCATTCTGAACGAGGAGGAGAAGCGCTGCGATCAGTACTCGCATCAGTGGCGCAATTTCACCATCTCACGCTCGGGCCGCTTCCGATCGAAGAACAAGAAACGTGATGTGGTCGATGGGAAACTTTTTGATAACTCTGGCAAGGAAAACGATAAGGTGGGTTCAGCTTGCGGCGCTCAGCACTTGGCTCCTGTTAACCCAGTTTTGCCAAAGCGCATTCTCATTTTCATTTCGTTGCTTATCAGACACTACAAAAATAGAATATACATATGTGTATGTATGTTCATATTCTATTTATCAATGACAACAATAATGGTATCAATATTGTAAACTGTGTGCGTGCATCTGATTTATATGTGTATAAAAATATAGGTGGCTTTAATCTAGGAACAGGTCTTAAGGGTCTGTTTCGGTTCGAAAGTCCAAACGTCATCAACAAGTTTTTGCTGTTTTTCAAGTGAATTGAGTAAACAACAATAACGACAGAAAAACGGAAATGCTCATTAATAAAAAACGGAAGTTGTTTTTTATTATGATAAGACCGAATGCAGTCAGAGCTCTATAATGACGATTATTTTGAATTTTCTGTAAGCTTCGTTTGTCGTTTCGCCTATATTTAGCACTCAATGTCATTTGAGGCAAACCACAGGAATCTGTACTAAAAAATGTGATGACAAAGGATCACTGGGGTTAACGTTAAAAATAAAAAATAAACAAGTGTAGGATGCTTAATGCCAAAAGTAGAGATACAATTGTGAAATAAAATATATATATAGAATATGTATTCAAAACCCTCTTAACATTAGTCATGCCGAATTCGTAATTAAAACAATTAGGAGCGCTGCTCAGATAAAAAACTTAAACTCGTTTATGATCACAAGTCAAAAGATTGCTCAGTTTAAATATGTATAAATCAAATACACACACAAGCGCTCTTTATATCTATCACTTTTATAGTACTTATAACTTCCAGAGCGCAAGAAACTGTAATATATTATGGCAAAAATCACGTATATGATATAACTAGTTCAAAATCCTCTAGCTTGCAATTTTCTTTAGAACAGATAAGATTATAAAGGGTACTTTTTCCGCTATCACAATCTTGGCCTTGCAATTTTTTATTTTTAGTTTCAAGTTCTATCTACGTCGCAGATCTTTAAGTTCTGCTAATAAAGCAAACATTTTGTAAATCTTTCAAGCAAAACAAAGACCCTTAATGCCCTCATAAAAGGGTCGTATACTTTAATTTAAAAAAAGTACCATAAAACGCAGTCAAAAAGACGCTACTTTATATGTTTGCCTGGGCAAAATGGTCGCCAAAGGTGAAATACAAAATGAAAATAAGTATGCAAAGTACACAAAAACAGAACTCAACGTGTGCAAGCGTAAATAAATAAGATCAATGTGTTTTTGTTTTATGTTCATACACATATATGCATGTGTTCATGTATGTGCTGACAGCGACCGACAAACACACCTTTCTGGAAACTTTATGCATCTGTATTTGTTTGGCGTCAAGAGGACGCCGCTGTAAGATGAGTAAAGCGACGAAAATTCACCATAATGTCATATAATACGTATTCGAATTTCAGTTAAATACACGTTCATACATATATATGTTAGTATATCTATATGCCACACAATGAAACCGAATACGTCGCAGGGGCGCCATAAAAATAAAACAACCCACAAGCTACATGTTCTTTTTTTGTCGTTCTGGCGGCACGCGAATCTTGTAAATTTTGGCAACCCAACCGGCCAGCCGGTCAGTGAGCAGGGGTAACGCCACGACCTGTGGGAGAGCTGGATGAGGGTGTGTTCAGCGTTTATTACGCAACAAATGCAGTGACCGATCGATTGTCCACAGCCACGTTCTTGCTGCGTCATTTGCGTCTGTGCATTGAACTTGGTTAATGTCATAAAAAAACAAAATAAGACAAAAAAAAACAAACAAATATCTCGTTTTGCTTTATTATACCCGGCTACGCTACTCCAGATTGGTCATGTAGTTGGTTGTATTTTTTAAATAGGTGTCAAGCTATGAATTTTGATTATCAAACTTTTTGTTCTACATGTCGTATGAATAATATGTATAAAAAGCTTAAACCCATAGAGACAACAGTTTTTAGTAACTGTACATTTATATGAAAAAGATTAAGTTTTTAAGAAAACCATATTATTTTATTTCGTGCCTTTAAGTTCCAAGTAAAAGTAAAATTAGACCAGTTTTGCTAAACAGCTCCAAAAACTTAGCCGCATTTTAAGATCTTGTGATGACTTCTTAGTTGATAACTGAAAGAGAAACACAATTATCACGCTTTGCTATATTACAATTGGTTACGCTTTTTCACATTGGTCATGTAGTCATTTAAATGTTTTATAGAAGTCATGAAATTTGAATATGGATTATACAATTGTTTGACCTACATGTCGTATGAATAATATTAAAAATAGTTTAAGCTCACCAAAAAACAACTGGGCACATTCAAAACAAAATTAAAAAAAAATTATCTAATTTCTTGTTTAAAATAAAGACTCACTTTGTTTTATAACAACGGTACCGTATTCCTGACATGAATTGTTTAGGTGTTTAAAAAGAGCCTATGCCCATGAATAACCCCAATCGTATGAATATTTGAAGAAAAAAGGTAAAACCCTTCGAAGACAACAGTTTTTAATTAGAATTTAAAAAACTCAGCTTATTCAAGATTATTATAGAACTAAAATTACATTTGAATTTTTGAGTTTAGCATTCAATATAAATTAAAAGGCCATTATTATGAACTGAAGTTCTATCAACTAATCAGCACTTACGAATCTCGGTGACGCTTTCTTGGTTTATGGCTACGTAAAAAAAACCAAAAGGAAAAAGCCCGTCTGCTTTATTTATCCATATTTATATACAACTATAGTATACATGATAGTGGGGCATGAATTATGACCAAGGTTTTACCAACCAAAGCACTCAAACAATATTGTTTGTGCGTGCCAATATCAGATATTGCAAAATTTCCTTCTTTGCGTTCAAACAGCGCAAAAACCTTATCAACTACAACAATAGCGAGAGCAACAACAAAGACAACCCTTTTTTTGTATACTGTATATACCTTTATATACATACATACATACATATGTCATATAGGTAAGTGGTTGTGCACGCTTTGGTCGTTGTCAAAAAAGCAAAACAAAAACAAAAAGCTCCAGCAAAGAATTATACTTATGTATATATATGTGTATGTATTTGGTGCATGTTGATAGCATGTGTCTGATTAAAATCAGGTGCTAAATCAAAATTATGACTTTGGAACATGTCTTTTGATTACTTTTTCAAAAGTCTTGATCACTGATTGCTAGCAACTAAATTGAAAGTAAATCTGAATAGACCATAATGGTGGCTGCTAGTAATTTATGAGGAACAATTTAAACTACAAGTTAATGTTTTCATTCTTATTCCAGATCTCAGCGCGCAACACAACGAGCGCTATGTCCAAAACATCCTCCTACACAACAAATACAACAACATCCGGCGGTGCATCGACAGCAACAGGAACGTCGTCGGTGCGAAGTCAACGTGACAAAACGGAGAGCTATAAAAGCTTTTACGAAACAAATTTATAGATAGTGGCAGGCTATATATATATATATATATATTCTGACATAGGTATTTACGTTTATACATTTAGAGCTTATATATGTTATATACATCTATGTGTATATGTATAACATTTGTATTACGCTTTATTAAATCAACCTAAGAGTTTATTGCACAACGTGTGGACTATATAATGTGCAAATTTCGCAAAAAAAAAATGAAAAAAAACAAATATAATAACACAAAGGAAGACTAATTTTTTGCGCAGGCTGCTTAATAAAGCTTTTTGTGTTTTGTTTAGTTTCAGCTATTTAGTTTTAGTAGAGAATAGAACAGCTTGGGAGCTAGCCTAGGCATTCTCTAAATATATATAAACTTTTATATATATATATATAGATCGATTGTACTTACTTATATATAAAGTAAATGTATGAACATTATTATCTCTTTCTTTCTTAGATTGTACAAGTATTAAAACGTGATAACTGCACTAATCGTTTATGCATATCTTTAACTATACAAATTACTATATATATATATATATATATATATATATACATACATACATACATATATATAAATATATATACAAACATATATATAGGCATATGTATATTTGTCTTAACTTTAGTAAAAATTCAATAATTAAATCTTATCAATAAAGCATAGCAGGTTCGATTTCCTTAAACGTTCACATTTTGCTGTTGCTATACAAACTAAATCATAAGGCATCATCGTCCGCATTATTTGCGGCCGGTGCCGCCGTTGGCGTTCTTATATAGCTCACGTCTAGAACACAGAACTTAGCACGACACATGGGGCAAGTGCATTTCTGTTCCAGCCATACTTCACGATCGACATCGCTTTGACGGGCGGCAAACCAGCGCGCCAAACACTCTACACACCACATGGGCCGACAGTAGCAATTGGAGCAACACGCCTCATCTGTTAGCGGCGCACCCGCTCGATTCAAATCGGCGCACTGTTTGTTTATCTTGATGTTGGGCTCGGCCAGCATACAAGCAAAGCACTTGTCCGTAATCGGCTCCGAGCTAAAGATGGGATTATGCGCCACCTGCGTTTTAAACACATCCACAAAGCGGTCGATGACGCTGCGATGGAATTGTATGTTCGATGGTATGGTTATGGGACGCCTAACGCGATCTTCCAAGCTACGGAACTCAAGTGCATTAATGCGAATGTGAAAGTCAGAAACGCCTTGTCGCATCGGCCGAACAACAATGCTGATCATTTGCAAAGTGTCGTTCTGATCGTGCTGTGATATATTGTAAGTCTCCGCCTGCACGAATATAAATAATAATTTCGATTATCCAGAAATTCCAGGAGCCAAGCCAACATCTTATTACATACCTTGGCCACGCTGAGTGCCGTGTTGGCTTGGTGAGCAAAGTTCACATTGTACATGTTTGTTTTGATGATCCAGTTCTCTGTGGCAATCACCGAGCTAATCGAGTTCAGTTTTTTTTTGTAAACGTCCTGGCGACGAAACTCGTTGCCAATGTCGCTGGCCACCGCACTGTAGCTGCCAGCCGTATTGGAGTATTTGGCCAGTGTTTTGTTAATGGGATGGCGCCGCCAGTTTTGTTGATGCCAGTTGAAGATAAGCGCTGGCACGGCTAGTACAGCCAGCACACTAAAGCGCTGTGCCATTTTCCAGGTGAGAGTTTTGAAGGCCACCGCCTCCTGTGGCATCGGAAAATCAGGGTCAACCTCATTATCCTCGAGCGGCTGTTGTGTGGCGAACACTGAAAACTTCAGTCTGTGTATGAGGAAATATGTGACGGGCAGGCAGCTGTGTACGAAAAGATTCAGCGATGTGCGGCGCAGATGGTAGCCAACAAAATCAAGATATTCCTCTCCCAAAAAGCGCGAGAACAGTTGCTCTATTGTGAAGCCCAGGCGTTGAAATTCCTCGGGTGGATAAATGACGCACATGCACAGCAGGAAGTAGAACAAATTAAAGAGCAGTTCCGACTCATCCATGTTGCGAAAAATTTTGAAAATTTCAGGAAAAACCAGTAACAAAATAACAAGTCCAGGGTCTAAATTAGAGATGGGCAATTATTGTTGATGTGTCGCGTACGCAGAGTTGCATTCGCTATGCTCGATTAGTCGATTCGTATTTGTTGATTGTGCGCCAATGACTTACTATACGTTTCTATTTCAAATTGTGTCAAATTTTGTATTCCATTTTTCAACTTTTCTTCATAGTCGGAGGTATGTTGATGTCTTTTCGAAGTTCATAGTGCTATTAATATTGGCCACAGTGGGAAAAGATGGATTGCATAATCCATGAGGATATGTATGGCGGTGAAAATAAAATACTCTTCATTTTAGCGTATTAAATGTGTATTTTTGTAAAATAGTTTTAATACAAAACTGTTTCTTTCGAATAACAAAATCGAAATATGAATTTTTTGCATCAAATGAAACTAATATTCCATTGGCGTGCCATGGAAGCCGTGTAAGAATTAGAGCGATATGTTAAATTAGGGAGTTAACAAATTGCGTTACATTTTATCTTATGTGGACATTATGTACATAACTCTATATATTCTATATATTAAGTATGAAAAACCACATCCATTTACAATTATTTTAGTGCTTAACGGAATGCAGAAAAAAAACTAGTGCGTTTATATGGACGGTTACTGTCTACTGCTGGAGTTCACTCAGATTGGGAATGTTGTTGCTATAATCGTCATTTGAGGCCAAACTGGAATCGTTGGTTATTTCAAAGCTATTCTCGCCGCTGGTACCAGTAACTGTCGTCAGGCTGGAGTCATTATTAGAGGATTGATGATCGGAATTGCTTAGATTTGGCAGTGAAACATCCGCCTCGTCGTCATCATCTTCATCGTCATCATCATCATTACTTAAGCTATTTGTGCCGCTGCTGTTGTTGTCTGCATTATCGTCATGAGCATTAGACCCCTCATTGCCCTCGGGCGCCACAACCCCGCTGTCAGTATTCAAATTTAGCGCGCTTATCGCTGGCAAATTATTGTAGCTCGCCGGGCTTTTTGTATCCGGCACTGCTTTCGTTGCTGTCGATTTTGATGTTGTTGCTGTCGCATCAGATGCCCCGCTTATCTCGCAGCTGGAATTTTCAATTAAAAGCGTTATCAGTGGCACATTTGGCATGACTGTTGTCGATGTGCTTGCGCTACAGCTGCCATTGCTGACGTTATTCGTTTTGGCAGCATCCAGCGTTGTGGATATCGTTGCCATTGACACTGGATCGGTGCTGCCATTGAGTATAGACAGGTGGGGAATATTTTGTGGCTGCTGTGTTTGTTCGATTGAAGGCGGCAGAGTTTCGTTACTCGCATTGAGAATTGATAGATTGGGCATGTTAGCCGTAGTTGAGGCAGATGAGGCGTCGCTTACTGTAGGTGCTACATTGACAGTCGTGGCTTTTAGTTGACGCGTGGAGCGTCCAGCTCGTGGTGGTGCCACGGGCACTGGGCCGGATGTGACATTTTCAAGCTGCTGCGGTACGCTTTTGTCACGTCTAACCATATGCTTGTCAAAGTAGTCTAAATTCATGCCGGTGCCACGTGCCACCTGTGCAGCGGCTGCATTCAAGGCGGATGTATTAGGTTGGTAGCTGGCACCGTCGTCCACGTCCATTTCCTCGCTCAGATCTTCGCTGCACAGATCCAAGCTGATGTGCGCTGCAGGTCCATCGGTGGGGCGATTAGGTTTCGGCTCTGAAACAAAGTAAAAGCCTCATAAAAATGATGTATGTATATTCTTGTGCACCGTTACTAACCATTTAGAAATTGCAATGCCACAAAATCGGCGGCGCTGTAGATCTCGGCCTGAACGAGCAACTGCAGCAACACACCCACGGTGGGGCGTTCGTTCAGTTTGCCGGAGGTTTTCCATTCATCAATCATTACCTGTGATATGCTTTGGCCGGGCGTTAGGCGCTCCGCGGTGCCATCAATCAGACTTATTTGTTGGGCGGTGTACTTAAGTCCCACCTTGGCAGCGATTTCTTGATAGTTGAGCGCCCCCGGTGCGCTGCATGCCTGCGCGTCCAGGCGCTTCGGTATGATAGACATCAGCTTGCGCCAGCAGCCGTTCACATCGAGTATTGTGGCTAATTTGTAGATGTCGTTGTCATCGACACGGCGCAGCTCCGTGCAGCGCGTGTATTTCGAATATATGGGAACTACATTTGTTGTGGTGCAAACAACCGCCCAACCGTTTGCTTTTGCTTTTGCCATTTCCATTTTGTTTTGCCCTGTTGAATCCTTTAGCTTTGGCGCGAACGAGCGTCTTGGGTGTGGGTTGGCCTGTCTGAGTGCTACTTGCGCCGTTATAAAAGCATTTTATATTTACTCGCGTTTGTTGCTCTTTCGTTTTCACTGAATTTTCCTATGAGCCATCATCATTGGTTTCTCCGCACACATATGCATATATATATATACATGTATAAATCTACATATGGAATTGCCGAAGCTAACAGCTGTTTAAGCTTTGCAGTGTTGCACAGTCGATAAGCAATCGATAACAGCAATTGCGTTGCAATAGGCGCGTTTATATTTAAAGCGAAGGCGGTTAAAACAAAAGATTTGTTTTTATTTTTTATTTTAGATAAGCTGATAAAAGATTTGTATAATGGACACAATTCCATTTAAAACATTTTACAAATATATGTAATTACATAAAATAATCTTAAAAAAGGACAAACATAAACTGAGAAGGTAGCAAAATGGATAGACAGTTTGTGCTTATGCTAATTATACAAATGTTCGTTGTTAATTCCAAAATAATAATACATATATATGTATATATACATATATGTTCGAAAAATATCTATTAAGATTTGTATGTGTATTCTTTGTTTTCCATTCATATGCTCTACTTATTTGTTATATATTTAAGGTCACTTTCTTTTTTGTTTCGCATATGTTCAATTCGCTGAGGTTACGCTAGTCAAGACGGAATGTTTGCTGATTTATATCTAAACGAGACTCTTGAGTTTATGTGTATTTTTGTAAAGCTGTGCGCTTTGCAAAAACCGGACGGTTTGTGTGTACTTTGTGTACTTATTGCTTAATAACTAATTGTTGGCGGTGGTATAAAAAATGTGGTGATAAACAATAACGCGCTCATAATCAACGCTGTATTGATGTTGTGTTGGTGTCGCGTATTCGCTGCATTACGTGTCGTCTTGCCCATTTGGAAGCGCAGCGTGGGACTGGACATACGTCCATCGCCGCCATTGCTGAACGCAAGCACACGCATATTGTAACTCTTACCGGGCGTCAGGGTGTTAATGAAAGCTTCGAGTTTCTGTCCAATAGGCACAATGGTATTGTTGGCAGTGATCATATTTTGATCCGTCTCCCAAATGCGCACCTGTTTAAATAGAGTTGGTCAAAACTTGCCTGACATAATCATAGAGATACATACCTTATAGCCCTCGATAGGCTCCTCATCCTGTGCTGGCGATACATAACGCCAGACGACGCGTACCGTGGACGGATTAATGCCATAGACATGTACTGAAGACGGCGGCTTCTGTGGTGCCTTGCGATATGTACGTTCTAGGATAAACAAAATATGCAATAAAGATTTAGGTAGTAAAGCATTGACATATGACGGTACCTTCAAAACGTTCGCTTTCAGGGCCCTCGCCAGCCGCATTGTACGCCATCACCTTAACAAAGTAATACGTGTCCGGCTGCAAACCCACAATCAACGCCCAGGGACGTGTGGTACGCGATAAATAGTACACGGCATCCTCCTCCTGATGTGTGGTCTTCCAATATTTCAACTGTAATCAGAAATAAATATAATTAAAATGATGTTTAAGTTTATTGGAATCTTAACTTACCCTGTGACCTATCAACTTGCCGCGTATATTCTCACGCGACATGTCAATGGGACTCCAGGATACATTGAAGCAGGTGGAATTGTAGGCCAGAGCGAAAGGTTTCTGTGGCGCCACTTGCGGCATATCCTCGGCAGAGTGTATGACAACTGGTTCGCTCTCGGGTCCTTTGCCAATGCTATTGATCGCCATTACCTTCACCTCGTACTCGGTGTAGTAGTTGTTCAGCGGAATATTGACTACGGCAACGCCTACATTTTCTTGCTTTTTAATCACATCCGAAGCCCATTCCAGCGCACCCTTTAGTTTCCAGAACACCTTGTAATGTATACCATGACTGTGCTGTTCCTGTGGCAACAACGGATCCCAGGTAATGGTCAGATCGCCAATCTTGCCACCGCCTCCGCCCACATTGCGTGGCGCAATGTACGGTTTATCGTCGAAGGTGCTGTAGATGGGCGATGGTGCTGAGGGTGCGCCAATGCCCAGATCATTAACCGCCGTCACGCTGAACTCATAAGAGGACCAGGGTGTCAGCTTGGTGATCTCAGCCTGCTGGCGTGAAGTGTAACGATCCGCACCTCGCCCCTGCACTTGCGTGGAAACGTTGACCCATGTGCGATTCCAGTTTGTGCGGCCAAGTATGTTGTACTCACGAATGGGACGACCATTGTCGACGCCAGCCACCCACTCAATAATTGCCTTTGTCTTGCCGATCTCGATCACCTGCACGCCGCCTGGAGCACCAGGAGCACCTTCTATGATCACATTTGTTTTGGTGCTAATCTCATTGACAGCTGATTGAACCACGCACTCATAATCGCCAGAATCACGCATCGTTGTGTTGTGCACCGTCAGGCTGTTCCAATCCACAATCTGCAAAAGCAATGAGTGGGAGAATTTATAAAGTTCAACACAGGCCTAGATAAGGGCATACAATGCGCTCAGTGCCGTCATGATTGTTGCGCAGAATTTCTCCATTATGCTTCCAAACGTAAGCAATATCCAGCAGCTCATCATACGCAGCTTCACAATGCAGGTAGATAAGGTCATGTTCTCTGGAAACAATGCGCTGCGGTGGGGTCTGTATGAAACGAATTTCCTCTGCAATATTTGATAAATATAATTTTAGATAGTTCAGATACTTGAATATCTATAAATCACACTTACGCAGCACAATAACTCGAGCATGAGACTCATCCGTGCCCGCCTGATTGGAAGCTATGCATGTGTACATGCCCTCGTCGTCGCGGGATGTGGGTGTTATGATGAGAGTGCCGCTGGGCAGTATGCGACGGTGCCCACCGGAGCCCAACAATTGGCCATCCTTTTTCCATTGAAATTTGGGACGCGGTGCAGCCTCCGGATCGCACACAATGGTTGTATTGCCATTGTAGACAGCATAGATTTCCGATTCGAGTGGATGTTTCTTAAAAGATGGCTTCATTGAGAGCACACGTAGTTGCGCTGAGCTGAAGGATGTTTTCAGCTGATTCTGTGCGCCACACTGGTACATGCCATCGTCCTTGTCCTTCTCCAGGAATTTAATGGTCAACACATTGTCCTGTATAACATAACGATCCCGATTGATGGTCAGAGGATCGAGTCGCTCGGCGTTCTTATACCAAGTGTAGTTGGCATCGGGTATGGAAAAGGCCTCACAGATAAAGGTCACGTCACTGTTATAGTCCTTGATCATGTCCTTTAGCGGTATGGTGAATTCCGGTCGCATTTGTATGTTTATATAAATGGACTTCTCCAGCGTCTTGCGCGGATTGGTAATGCTGCACGTGTACTGGCCATTATCATTGGTCGTGGCATTCCTAATGATCAGCACGCGTCCATAGCTTGTCGTGTAAGCATTGCGCTGCAGCGGTTGGCCCTGGCGCGTCCAGTTGTATGAAGGTATCGGATAGCCAAAGGCCATGCATTCAAGGCGAATCTCGTCACCGGCAATTGGTGCCTCCGGGAAGACCTTGGGGAAGGTATTGGCGAAGATCAGTGCCTGATAGTTGCTGTTGGGCGTCACGCGCAGCGGGAAGAAGGGTCCATTGCGGCCCGTATCGGAGATAAGTGTTTGCACAGTGCATGAGTAATTGGCACGATCCACGGTCTCGATAAAGGAGAAGTACAGGGCACCGTCATGCGAGACGAAAACACGTTGATCTTCCTCCACAAAATTGGGGAAATAGTCACGGGCCCAGTAGTACTTAATGGCCGGATAATGCTGTGGCGGGTCACAGAATATGGACTTGCCCCAGTTCATTTCGCTCGTCTCCGCCGAACGCTTCAGATTGAATTCCATGATGAAACCAAAATTGAGATGAGCGCTCTCTGAGCGTACGCGCCCAAATTTATTCTGCGCAACGCAATGATAGGCGCCCTGATCCAGCGCCTGTTTGGGCTCGTAAATAATCAAATTGCCGCCGGATATGGTGTAGCGATCCACCACCAAAGGATCAATCCGGTGGTACTCCAGCGTATCGTTCACATAGACCTCACGATACCATTCGTAGGTAGGCGTTGGATAACCACCAGCCAAGCAGCTCAATGAAACATCATTGATCAGGCGATTCTTGTTCACATCGAATGTTGTATCGTTCGGTTGCTTCACAAAATATGGACCACGGGGTACGCGTTCCAGATCGCGTATGTCCAGGCCATAGGTATAGGGGCGTCTATCATCCAGTTTTATATTCACATTGTCCGGACTGTACAGAGCTTTGGACTCGCATATAAAGAGATTCAGTTCGATTTCGTAGGCGGGCATAAACATCCAGCGATCGCGTTTCTTCGAGTAGGCGTAGACTACGCGATCTCGCACATATCCATTGTCTCCATAGGGCTGATTGGGGCCTAAATAAAGGTTTAACAATATTAATAAATTTATGTAGATTGTCTAATATCCTTTCATACCAAAAAAGCCACGCAAATTGTTTTGATTGCGCTGATTCACGTTCGTTGTGCCCGTCAGTGTATTGTAGTACTGATTGGGATTATTGATATTGCGATTATTTTGTTCGTTCTGCACGAGGAAACGATTGTCGATCAGATCCTCGTTTTCGAGAGCCTGCTGCTCGTCGAAAGAGAAGGAGTCCTCGATCTGCACCAGCTGTGTGTTGTCATCGTTTACCCAATTCTGCGGTCCAGTTTGTCGCGCTGAGATAAAGAAACGATTCTGCCGCTGGTTCTGCAGGATTAATTGCTTTAATATGAACGCATGCTTCTCTACATTGTCCACATTGAGCAAATCCGCGGTGTAGGCCTTACAGATCTTTTTCGCTTCGGCCCAATTGCGTTTCGGGAGCGTATAAAGCGATAGCATGTCTGCCGGAACGACACCCAATGCTCGGGACAAAAGTTGTCCTCGTCGGTGAACATGTCCCTGTAACCACCGGCTGAATTGCCGATCACAGTATTCCGATTAAAGGGATCGTATTGTGGGCCTGCGTTGCCCAGGCTGCCCGGTCCACCAATGTTGCCACCAGCGCCCAACACCGGACGATTGCCGTCGTAATTGTTGTAGCCATTATAATTATTGGAATTGAGACCGCCGCCTCCGTAATTTGGATTGCTTGGCTGATTGCCAAAGTCCAATAAAGGATTATCGTATTGTGTGGTGTCGGGATTTTGTTGCTGGCCCGTGTAAAGTGGATTATAGCGCGGCGAGTAATCCTTGTTGTAGGTGGGTTGATATGACTGGGGTTGTTGCAGCTGCGTTTGCGACTGCTGCTGTTGTTGTTGCTGCTGCAAATCGCTGGGCAGTTGTGTCCTGCCCGTTGCCAGCAGCAACAATTGAACTAGCCAGCAGACCAGTTGCCTGCTGCGCGCTGACATAGTGACTTGGTTTAATTTCCGTTTCCGTTCGGAGTGAGAACTGCTTCAGCTGGCGTTTCGTACGAGACTAAAGGCACATTTTCAATTGGAAATTCGTAGTCTATAAATAAAAAACAATAGACAATGTTTATTTGCAATATTCAATTTATGAACTGTGAATATAAACAAATCCCAAGATCCGACAGTTAGTCAGCCCGCTAACGGTTGTATTGGTAAGCACACATATGCATACGTATACACATGATTAATTAATGTGTATGTGTGTGTGTGTACATGTATATGTTCATTAGGCGTGGTCTTAAGCCCAATAGTATTTGGGTAAGTAGTAAACAATTAATGAAACTGACTTTATTTTTAATTACTACTAAGCAAAATACTACAATTGTTTGTATTAATGAATTCTTCATCACTTTTCCATACATCCAATTCACTAAAATTTGACCAAAGCTGCGCTTAGTCAAACACCCAAAACCCAACCACACCTTAAATTAAGAGCCTCGAATTTAGGAGAGCGCAAACACACTTTGCTAGACATATTATTGATTTAAAAATATAAAATTTCACATTAGTTGAATTAAACTAACCAATTATGCATCAATTTAACACTAAACACTTGACAAATTAAAGCTGAATTAAATAAAAACAAAAACTAAGCACAATTCCAACAAAAGTAGCAGGTAGATATGAGCAAGCCACGATTAGCAACACGATAAACGATAGCAATCGCATGCGACTCGTGTTAAGAGTTGCCAACACATTGGCTGACGTGCGCCTATGATTGCATGACACATTCAAGCTTTACGAATTACTAAAAAAGTTGCTGCTCAATTTCGAATGCTTTATTATTTTTAATTTTGTTATATTATTTATTACATTTAAAACTGGTTAAAAGTGTGTAATTATTTACAAAGTAACTTGCTGTAGCTGGATAAATATTGTGGTGCCATTCAAAATAATGTTACAGATCTTTTTCCAATAAGAGTACGAGCAAACTTAAAGTACATTCGATATTTTAATTCAACGATACCTATCGATATTTAAACAACAAACGTATCGTGTACTTATCGAGTTTCATCCGAGTGGTGATGTGTAATAAACCAAAGTTTTGCTGATATTTGAAATAATAAACAGGGCTTTTTACTTCACCAAACAACACAGCACGTGGCTGGGCGCAACCTAAACAAGATGAACTATAATCCAAATGCGGGTATACGGAATCGTAAGTGGGAAAATTGTAAGGAACAAGCTACGGCTACGCAAGTATATACCACAGAAGCAGCTACTGTCGCTGCCGCTGCCTCTGCCGCTGTCGTTGCAAACACTGATGAGAGAAACTCAGAAATGCGTCTGCTGCAGCTGGCGGTTATTTTAGTTGCCTCTCGTAGTTGCCTGCACCAATTGTGTTGTGTTGTGTTTTTTAGTTTGTTTACTGCGTGTGTAGCTTGATTTTACCTTTTCCCCGTTTAATCCAATTGCAATGGTCGATAAACACCTGCCGTCTCTTTATGTTTACGACAAAAATAGCGCAAGGAGGGGGACGCGCACGCCCAATTAAACGGGTGAGCGATGTGAACGCCATGGGCCCAGCGGCACCGATGCCCAGTGGCTCGGCTTTCATGACGCCAACGGCTGCACCCACAATGTTTGATCCCAATATGTACGGCGGACCGGCACCGGCACCGGTACAACCAGTAAACAGTTTTGGCTACAATGCGGCTCAACCGGCACTAGCACAGCAAAACTATGGCTATCCACCAGCACAACAACAACAACAACAGCCACAACAGCAGCTGCCAACACAGCCACAGGCTACGGCACCAACTGGACCGACCTCATATGGTGTGCCGCCGCCCTATGGTGCTGCTCCTACCGGTGGTGCGCCAGGCGGTCAATATCCACAGTTTGCAATGTTCCAACAGCCCATTGTGCAGGACATGGCCATGCAGTATGGCCAGCGCTTGGCCGATCAGGGCAAGCAGCTTGTGGAGAATCAGTTTGAGAAATGGGTGCCCGTTGCCAAGCTAAAGTACTATTTTGCCGTTGATAATGCCTATGTGGGCCGCAAACTACGCTTACTCTTCTTTCCTTACATACACAAGGTAAGCTGAAGTGTCCAATGGGACTAGTTGGAATTAAATGTGATACCCATTGGATTGGGTTAACATGCTGTTCCCAGCGCCTGTTAACAGAAAATCAATGTTAATGTTAAGCCTATGTAAAACTCGGGTATTTTCGCCTTTACAGGATTGGTCACTAAAATACGATCAGGAGCATCCCGTACAGCCGCGTTATGATATAAATGCGCCCGATCTTTATCTGCCAACCATGGGCTATATAACTTATGTAATAGTTGCCGGCTTGTTGCTAGGCATGCAGAATCGTTTCTCTCCCGAACAGCTGGGCATACAGGCATCCAGCGCGTTGGCATATAGCATTTTCGAGCTGGTCATCTACTCCATATCTCTGTATGTGATGAATGTTAAGACGAGCCTTAAGACTTTGGATTTGCTGGCATTTACGGGCTATAAATATGTGAACATAGTCGTTTCCCTGCTGATGAGCACGCTGTTCTTTCGATCCGGTTACTTCATAGCATTAGCGTATACCAGCTTCTCATTTGGTTTCTTTCTGGTGAGCTGAAAAACCTATAAACATCTTATATATATTATAAATTTAAATTTTTACAGCTCCGGACGTTGCGAACAAAACTGCTCCAGGATAATACGCCGGCTGCACCCCGCGGCGCTATCAATTATGATCCCTATGGGAATCCGCAGCAGTTCGATTACAGCGGCGGTCGCAAGCGCAAACTCTATTTTCTATTCATCGTAGTTGCCGGCCAAATATTATTTGCGTTTCTGCTCTCGAAACATTTGTATTTGCCCGGTGTGGATCCTTTAGCCACGCTAAAGGCACTATAAAAATCTATAGTATAATTTGTGAAACTCATTGAAGTAACGATAATGATTGACATGTTGTGGAACACACATGTATGTGCGGGAAGTACACACTCTAAAATTCGATGTGTTAAATGTTTTCAAATGCCAATGCAAAACCATTTCCAAAATGTTAAATCTTAGTAGTTTACGTGGTTAGAGAGACGTTACTTAAAGTTCGCGAAACATCCAATTGAGATTTGCAGGTGATCCATATACATACATATTTTTGTTAATAATAAATGAAAACATTTTATAAATAAACAATGCTTAATAACAAATGGATATTATTATTAATATTATTTGTAGTATCGTATATCCTATACAGCTTAAACTGTTAACATAGCCTTTAAACACGGCAAACCAGTTTTGAACCACCCTAGATTGAACCTGGTATTAATTTTACTTATATAAATTAAAACCCTTAAAAAATAAATAGTTACGATATTTAAAGTTTATGTCGTCTATTTAAAGCCTGTAACAAGTAAATAAAAATGTTATAAAATCCGTGGAAATTTTGGACTTCGGTAAGGACATAAGGTACATAGCCGTGAATTCGGCACCGGATCCCCGTTGTTTAGTTGGCAGGATAACAGAGCACAGCTTATACAAAATTCTGTTAAATAAATACAAGCTTTGTGTAAGTTTTAATTGTGTTTTTGTATTGTTTTCTATATATAGTATATAGTTTTTATTGAAATTTTAGTCTTCATTACTGTAACGTGTTGGTTGGTTGGTTGTTTGCTTGTTTTTAATTTTTTTTAATCCTCGCCTTGCTCTCTCGGCTTTACTTATTGGCTACGTTTTGTTATTATGTTCTCTTGATCTTTCAAATTTGTCACTAGTTTCACACGCGTAACGATTCGCTTTGTTTCTTATAAAATATAGGCCTGTATGAAATATGTTTTTATTTTGTTTCCTGTTTGTTTTTGCATTTAGTCTAATTTGTTGGGTGTGTGTTTGATCTTTTGTTCATGCTTTATGTTTATTTTAAATATTATGTGTGGCTGACTTTTGCACTCGAATAGCGTGAAAAATAATTATAATTATAATAATCATAATAACGATAACAGTTCCTATATTAGGTATTAGTTTTCGTTTTTTCGTTCTTGCCTTTCATTTATTTAGTTATAATGCATACTAATTAGTTATTATATAAGTAGTTCGTTAGTTGGGGCCTCAATTGCAACTCAGTACCATAGCACAAATGTGAAAAAGTTTTGCATACAAATTCGCTAGCTTAGCTTTCGTTTTGGGTGTTTCTGTTGTGTTTTGTTTTAATCTTCTTTAAAGTTGACTAATGCAAAGTGTGTAGTTGTTGTTTGTTTTGTGTTTGTGTTTATTTTTTATTTTTATTAATATTATTTATGTGTATTGTGTATTATGCTAGCGCTTAGTAAATAGTTATAAACATGCTTTGCTTTGTTTTTAACAAATTCCACGTATTAAAAATAATACATTTATAACTAATAATAATCCAAATTTAAATATATAGATCAATTTATATATATATTTATATATATATATATATATATAATATGTATGTATATCGTATTAATATAAATGTTTGTTTGTTTTGTTTTTGTTCTGTTGCCTGCTGCTGTTGCATATAAATCGTAGTCATGTTTTACATAACTATATGTCGTATATATATTTGTTTTTTGTTTTGTTTTTTGCTTTATGAATAATTCATGTGTTCATTTTAAATTGGAATAATGGATAAAATTAAACGTCGCAACAAACATAAGTAAAAAATTTTAAAAACAATTAAAAACTGCCTCACAGGAAATAATTTGAAATCAATCGCTAGCTCTAACCTAAATCACCGACTGCGCCGCCTCCTGCTGCTTGACAAGATTACGCTGATAGTTGACCGCATTCATTTTAACGAACTATATTACCGTGCCGCCCGAAGGCGCTGCTTGACTGGGCGACAAGTGCTGAGCAACGTGCTGTGTCAATAGAAAAATCGGATTAGAGGAGTTTGTAAAGCTGGAGCTGGATTAGGTGCTTACCGTTGTGTGACCAGGCCGCGCCCATGTGTATATGAAGCCATCCTGGCATGCCGTCAGAAAGCAATCCTCGCGAAATATAAGCGCCGTGAGGCGCTCGTGTGCTATTTTCTTGCAAACGAGCGGCTCCAGCAGCGGGCACTCCTCGAATCGTGGGCACGCTGGTGTGCCAATGAGCTTCATGGGATCATAGCTACTCACACTGGTCGACGACTGGCCAGTCGTTGCCAGCGAGGAGTTGTGTGAGGATTTGCTGAGCTTTAGCGAACCAAAGCTATGCGCTGTCGCACTGCTGCCAATGGCTGTGCCCGAGCCCGCGCCCGACTCCAGCGCCGTGGAGTGGCCGAAGTTTGTCGAGCTGCTGTTGCTGCTCCTGTTGTTGTTGTGATTGCTATGATTATGTTGATTGTAGCTCTTCAGCATGCTCATCGCCTTGCGATGCTGGCGATGATTTGTGGCCGTCGACCCGCTGCCCTCGTAGCCAATGGTACCCGTGCGCTTGTCCGAGTTGCTCAGAAAGCTAAAGTTGGACAAACGCTGGGTAAGACTATTGAAGGCGCTGAAGCTGCTGTTGCCGCCCGAATTGGAGTTGGATTTGGTCGAACTATTGGAATTTTTGCTATTGTAGCCGGATGTGGAGTAATTGGAGTTGCTAACGCGCGGTCCACTGCTGTCGATGCTGTCCGACTTAGTCGCACTGATGCAGTTGGGAAACTTGATCGAGTTGCTGTTGCCGTGTGACCTGCTGTTCGCTTTGGATGTGGCATTCGTTGCTCCTCCTGCTGCAGCTGCCGCTGCTGCTGTTGCTGCGTCCGTATCACAGCATTCATCTGGTGGCGTATTGGCATTGGATGATTGCGAGGATATCGTGCAGTTGGCCGTGGAGAATTTGCTGGAACTGCTATTGCTGTGCTCTGCCACACCGCCCGCTGACTCTCTGATGGGGCTACAGCTGCCGGAGTCGGCAAAGTTGCTAGCCTGGCCCATGGCAACGGGTCGTATCACTTTGATGCCATCCGCATCGAGGCCGCCGTTCATGAAGCTGCTGTCGTTCAGCTGCGTACTATTTACTCGTTGGCGCATCGTCAACGGATGCCTGCAACACATCTTCCGTGATATCCCACAGGCAGATTTGCGTATCCTGACTGACCGAACCAAGGCGATAGCTAATGGCCAGCTTGTCCGGCGCCAGCGCCGCTGACGAAGCATCCGAACGAAACGAGGCCGAGTGCGGACGCGCTCGAGTCGTGTGCAGCGGCGTTGAGTTCTTATCGAAACCCTCAAAGCCACCATTGGCGGATGAATCACCGGAGAAGCGCTCCTCCCTGGTTGCAGTGTACTCATTCAGCTGATTTTCATCGTCACTGAAATCGCCGCCATCCCAGTTCGTGTAGGAGGTGGTATACGGATCAAAGGCCACCACAGAGACCCAGGAACGATGGCCCTGGCCGCGTGCGACAACACGTCGCTCGTGGAGGGACCAGACCGTAACCAGATCATCCTCGCCGCCGACAACAATGTATTTTCCATCGGGTGACCAGCAGACGCAGAGGAAGCCACCAAAATAGGAACGCGCAATGCCCAGCAGCTCCATGGTGTCATAGTGAAAGACACGCAGGAAGCCATCCTGGGAGACCAGCGCCAAATTGGAGCCGCAGGGCGAGAAGCACAGCTCATTGATGCAGCAGTTGTCGGTGCTGAAGACCCACTTGTAGAGTGGATTGCGCGTCGACTTGGACTTGCAGGTGAGTATCGTGTAGCCGTCGCCCACCTTGAATGGCTGATAGCTGGGCGCTGTGGCCGCGCATGGCAGCTCCTCGTTGTACAGATACAAATGGCCCGAGGCGTGCGAGGCGAGAAACAGATGCGGCGAATTTGGCAGCCACTTCAGGCAGGTCACTTTGGTCTTGTCAATCAGTCGCTGCAAACAGAAACAGAGATAGATACACTAAGCATGCGGGCACATTAGTGTAGACCTGAAACTCACCTCCTCGTTGAATAGTTTGCGCAGCTCACGTGGCCCTTGCTGCGGAGATACCAGCTGTATTTGCCCCGTTGTGAAACCAACCAGCAGCGGTGCTCCTGCGGGCGTGGCTGCATTGGCATTAAAATCATGACAGCTGGGATTTGTGCCCTTGTAGAACTTCTTATCGATGGGCTTACTCATCTCGGTGCCCTGCAAGTACAACAAAAAGTAAACAAAATAAGCTTATCGTATTTGTATTTTTATAAAATGTGGACATTTGCGACATGTCATAATCCTCAATGTTAAGAATTTGCAACAACTAGAGTTAAGAATAAACGCCCTCATATAACTATATATAAATCGGGAAGTTGAGCTTTATGGAATATGCGCTCACCGTAAGAACGATAGCGACAAAAATTGGCATTACAAGTTACTTGGAAGTTTAGTCGGCCAAAAACAAATGGAAACTTTAGGATTTAAGATATATCTCAAGCTTATATTTTCCAATCAAATTGAATATTGTAACAAAAGAACTCTACAAATCTTTTCAATAGGAATAAACCTTGGAAGCCTTAAATAAAGTTATTTGCACTTTTTTAAATTAAGATTCGTTATAGTTTCTAGCAAAGTCAAATAAACTCTATGAGTTTTTGAATCGATCACAGGGTATACAAATTATCACCACTGGTGATAGCTCTGTAGAAATTAGCGGCTTGTTCAGAATTTTCATTAAGCACCTGATGCGAATGATTCTAGTACCAAGCGCTGCGTCACAATATACCCACCCAGCCAAGTGAAGACCTAAAACAAGTTTTCAGAAAATTGCGTGCAAACTTAAACAAATTCATGCTGTTGCAGTTGAAATAGGAAAGAATGCGTAACAGCTGCCTGACAAAAGAGAAAAGTAATGAATTGATAGACATTGAAGAGTGAATACACTATAAAAACTGTCAAACAAGTCATACGATTTATTTTAATCCTTACTGAAATATGCCAAGTCTAAATTAAGAGGATAAATAGCATTATGAATTTCTCTGTGTGTAGATTGACTTTTTTAGTCCTCCTATAATATAATTTGGTAAATCTGCGATTTTTGTAGATTTAAATGTGCTTTCAAAAATAATATTAATTTGCGAAAATTTAAAATTATTTAATTATTATAATGAATTCAAAATTGTCGTATGTAAATAACATTTTAAACAAAATGTTTTATAATGCCCAGATAATTAGAATTTATTAAATGGGAATATCTAAGTGTTTTAAATGGAAGAAAAGAAGAACTACACATAAACTTCGATAGTCCTCAAAGATATGGAATCTGATTCCGATGCACGGATATTGTAATTCATAATTTAGGAGAAAAACCAAGAATAGATTTAATTGAAATGGTTTTTAACAGAAATATAACTTTTAATATTTATACTATGTGTTTTCAAAGACACAATACAGATATCCCATTAAGGTAAGAGAACACCAAAAGAATACACTTTAAAATAGGCGCAAATAGGTAAGGGCATTGCAAAAGTATACAAATATGTAGGAAAGGGATAATTTAAAGTCACAGCGAATAACGCTCTACTCAGGTAAGAGTATTCGGAAAGAACACAAACAAAACTGACAAGTTGGTTGATTTCCAGTGGAAAAAGCTGCCTTCGAGCGCAATAAACACATTTAAATAAAAGCTAAGCAAGCGAATTGATCAAAAGCAACAACAACTAAATAACAACCGCTGCGAGAATTGGAACAAATTAAGCGATTGTGTTTGGGCAGCGTTTTGTGTGCCATGGGGAAACTGGATACGTCGGGCCGGGGGCATGGCCGGGGGTGTACGCAGTTCTAACTAAGTGGCAATGCCAATTGGTGATTGGGGATGTGGCGGGCGATTATTACATGACCAACGCTGCAAGGCAAAACCGGGGTATGCACTGCCGCTTATCAGCCTGCGAGTTGATAACACGGGCCGCTTGTAAGATCTATGAGAGTCTCGCCACGTCACCTTGTCGCGGAGAGGGAGAGAGAAAGTGTGTGTGAGAATGGGAGAGAGAGTATGAATTATGCAAATTAGCCCAACACTCTTGTTTTGTTTTACCTTTTTAATGCCTCGAAACGCATAGACATAGAGGTCGCGTCCAAAGTTAAAGCAGATGCGATCCCCGCCGTAGATCTGATTTGTGGGCATCCCATTTTGGTCTAGGATGCCGCCGTTGGTCATCGAGTGCATGGAGATGCCGCCACCCAAGCGTGCGTCGACGGTGCTGCTGCCGTTGTAGTTGCTGTCGCCGCCGGCACCGCCGCCACCGCCCCGTTCAAACTTGTTGTTGCTGCTGTTGTTAGTGTTGTTGTTGGTGTAGCAGGTGTTGTTGTTGTTGCGCCATTTGATTGCAATTGCAGGCGCTTATCACTCGTTGGTGGTGCCGCTGCTGTTGTTGTTGCTGTTGTTGTTGTGGTTCCTGCTGCGTTCACTTCGCTGTTGTTTTTGCTGCTGCTGTTGCTGCTGCTGGGATTTGGCAGCGTCACAAATGAGACGCGCACCTGGGGCGAGCTTTGATTGTTGCTGTAGCCGACACGATTCGGCCGCGAGTACTCGGATAGGGTCAGCAGGCGGTAGGTGCCTTCGCGCGTTACGAATTGCGTTTTCAGATCGTCCTTGACATTGGCATCCAGTTGGTTGGCCATTACGTAGGCGTTTGCTTTAGTTACACACGCCTCTTTTTGTTGTTGTTGCTGTTGGTGCCGCCGCTGTTGTCGTTGTTGGTGTTGCTGCTGCTCTTTGCATCACACACTCACACCCGCACAACACACGCACACACACAGACACACACTGCAACACACATACACCTCAACCCATCCCGCGCGCGCGCCCCTCTCACACGCAAGTGTTTAGCCTGCTACCTGCCGCTGTCGCTGCCTCTGCCACTGCCACTGCCGCTGCCCTACCCGTTTGCTTTTGTGTTGTTTTCAAAAATCGTTAGGTTTTGTGTCACTAATTAACTGGCCTTCTTTGTACAGGCGTGTGTGTGTGCGAGCGCTCTTAATGCTTGCGCGTCGTTTGTTATAATTAGATTTAATTCTTCACTACACTTCAATTTCTGTGTTGTTGTTGCGGAATTTTTATTTTTCTCTCGCTGCCACTATTTATTTATCGATAGACGATAACAATACTTATCACAGCGCAGCTAACTTTAAGTGACTCAAAAAATGCGCACAGATGGTGGGAACTCTGTGTTCGCAGTGCGATGCAGCCCTGTTGTGTGAGGCGTGCGGCAGCATTGCCTGTTTTGTTTACAAATGTTATTGCTACTAAGTTAAGTCTGGCAACGCTAATTTTAATTTGAATTATGGCGCGTTTAAATCACCGTCTTTCGTTATAATTAATGTAAGTCAGGTTATGTTTGTTAATATTAGCCATGATTGCTTATTACATATGAACACACTAACAGCATTTCTAACAGTTTCATTATGCACATGTCCTGCTTAAAGTAGCAATGGTTTTCCTAGTGAATTTGAACTATTCTATTGCAACCTTCAGCCACATGTGGCTGTCTTTTGTGGCTGAACGGAAATGCATTTCACATGTCTTGAAAAATTGGCCAAAGGCAATCCTTTGTTCACTCGTTTTTGTGCTACGCTGGTCGAAATGAAGTTGGTGCCAAAGCTCATTTTCCACGTTTTCAGACATTTGTACGTCCACTGACCGTTAGCTGCAATGTGCAAGTGGGTGGGCGATGTGGCAAAGTCTTGCCCTGACCGTTATTGCTGGTGCAAATTCACTTTGAGCTTGGCAATTTCAGGATGTGTGAGTGGCATGCAATCTTCTAGATAGAATAGTAAAGTAATTTGTAGTGAGAAAACAATCACAGCGAGCAATACGTGCGAAATTGTTAGTTGCGCAATGTGCGTCATACGTTCTTGCCACAGATTATCATAGAGGAATGTAGCTAATTTCTAAACCTATTTTTAAGCACTGCTGGAAATCCATAACTGTGGATTTCCTCTTTTTTCTCCATTTTTTCAGTTTAGGTTTAAAAAAGGTAAAATTAACCGACGAAAATCATTTCAATACAATTGAACAGCAGGACAATTGACTTGTATGGTCCAAGAAATGGATTTACCATGTCCAACAAAATTGGATAAGGGCTGCGATTTGCTGTGAACTGTCGCTCCGAATGCAATTGTTGTTGCCAAAGTTCCCATTCCGGTCGTTGTATAAAGATTTCTTTTCTTTTTTTTATTTTTGTTGCTGTTGTCATTTCAGCCATTGCAGAATGCGTGAGTGGCATGTTATATGCTGGACATGAGCTCCAGCGGGGGACATTACCAAGTCATTTGTTGTGGGGGAAAACAATCACAGAGAACACTCGAAGAAATTGTGACCTTAGCCAGCACTTGAGCGATATGAGTATAAACAACATAAGAACGCATGCAGGTATTTATATTACAATAAGTGGTCTTATATGGAACAGTGAACTTTTCTCTTCTTCACACAGCACTTAAGCTGTCTATAAAAGCCACTGCACCGAAGCCCAACCATCTACAGTTGCAGCCAGGTTGTGCCATTATCCATAATGCGGCTTTCTGGTAAATACCCTTGCATTGACGTCAAATGAACAAACTAAGTGAAACTTATTATCCCTGCCAGCTCTTCTACTGCTCTTTGCCGGCTGCTTTTGCCTCGCCTCGAATGCTCTTGGACAATGCATAGACACCTACGAACCGGGCTGCAGGTTGCCAACGGAGGTGGGCCTGCCCCAACGCCATTGCATTGATCCCACCAAGTACTGGATGTGCCGAGCCCTTAATGGAAAGGCAGAGCTTTACAAGTGCCAACCGAACACGGGCTTCAGTGTCGATCGAAACGCTTGCATCTCATGGATCGATTGGGTATGGAAACCTTGCGTGGAGCCACCAAGTCGACCAATAGACTGGCAGCCATGCTACCAGATTAATAAATAACATGTGAACATTTTGAATGTTAATGAATAAAAGTGAAACATTACGGGTTTCTTCCAACTGAGATAGAATTCGAACGGGTTTCTTCTTCAAATATCAATAAAATTCAATTTCCTTTATTGTTCAGTCTGGATATTTGAACGGTAATGTCGCAAAAAACATAAAGTTCTTTAATTAAGTACGATATACTAATTACATTATTTTTGTACTTGAACAACTTTTTTAAGATTGAGTGGTATATTTAAGATTTATAATTTGGTAATTTGGAATTACAATAACGTTATTGAAATAAAAGTAATCAAAATAAGTAAACTAGCTTTGAGAACTTGATTAAAAAAGCTTCTTGTTATTTTCTTAGAATGTACATCTGTCACATTATTAAGATAATAAGGTATTTGTTTATTCCGGATACTGACTCTAGACTGTTTATTACCGTTTCGCACATTTTTATGCAGCACCATTTAATTATCATGATGGGAGTCGGTTTGGCTGAGGCATTTCGGATATTATATATGCTGGAGTTGAATAGATTTATAATGCGAGTTATTTGTTTGTGATACGATATAAATTTTATCTGTCAACGTCCACTTGGCGGGGAAGTCAACTGCCGCTTAACAACTGTTTATTTGATCGTGTTTAAAGATGCAATGTCAAGTACTAGATACAATTGAGCGATAAGTTATCTGTTAATGGGCGTGTTGTTTTTTCAGATGTGATTCACTGGTGAGCAGTTTATGCGTATTTCGCACAGTGCCTGTCAAATGCAAAGTCAGGCCAAATACACAGCGACAATTTCATTTGGCCAACAGGCTTTTGACTTATGACAGCAATTAAGTCGCCCGCCCCACGACCTATGGCCCACGACCCACGAGCCACGACCCAATCGCAAGTGTTGATAGTTTTTGACAGTGAAATTTAATTCCATGTTGGACGGGCCCAAAAACATCTGTCATAAATCAATATTGGTGCATTTGGCAACGGGTCCGATTTCGTTGCCATTTGCACTCCACTTGGCCCAGGCTTTGGGCTCAAACAGCAAGTGCACATTTTTTGATTATTTTATGGTCGTTTTATGTTTTATATTTTTTGGTTTTTTCATTCTGGCAGCTATCAGTCAGGCCCTTTGTCAGTTCTGAAACGAGCACATCAATAAAACGAGCTGCAAACATTTTTTCCTATGGCCTTTCACAGTATTTTTCCATTTTTGTTATTGTTTTATTTTTTTCGCGTGTCGATTTTTTTCCTGCGCGTGGCAAACAACCAAAAGGGTAAAATATTAAAAAATATTTGCATGTTAAAGAGCCCGCTGCAAAAAAATTGATCCACAAATGTAACAGTAAATTGCAAAATGTAATTGCATCATATGTGCGTAGCTCGAAATATATTTGTATTTGTATTTAATTATATTTCGGGTTTCACTTCAAAGTGGCCACAAATTCAAAAGAGCAAATACCAATTTTATTTCCATACTCGTTTATGAAGTGAAAAGAGTATATTGGGTTTTTGCACTCTCCGTCGTGTTGTCCGTCCGTCTGTCCATATGAACGCAATTGTTTTCGCCGATGTGAAGTTAGAGACTATAAACTTGGAATATATACTTGTGTATTCTTGCGTCAGATAAAGTGTTAAGATTTTGCGGATTCGCCCACTGCTGGCGTGGCAATTCGTTTATATCAGTATATCTGACTATATCGCCATCTAGTGGACTACTTTTTTTCTCCTTTTTCCGTCACATAGCGGAATAATTTACAAACAGCCAAAGTCCAAAACATTTGTTTGTTTTTATTCGAATCTTGCGGTGATTCGTTAGGTTCGGTTATTACACAACTAACTCAAATTTTTTTTGGTTTTTTTACTCGTTTATTGCAATTAATATTACACAATGTGATACGGGGTACATATTTATGTTATTATTACATTGTGAACAAGTACTTCTATATCGGTTAGACCCGACTGCACGTTCTCATTTGTTCTATTTTACTTTTATTTTGAAATTTATATTAAAAAAATTCAAAAAGAGAAGCTTAAACGAGAATGCTTGACCAAAGAATAATCTTCAGCTGTGTCTTGGCTGCCTTAACAAATCCGATTATGAAATGAAAAAAGACTCTATATTTGGAGTGCCGAAAGAGAAAGAAAAAATAGATCCAGTGAGAGAAAAAAAGAGACAGTGAGACATTTAAAAAAGAGAGGTAGCGTAACAGAAAGTTTATTTCGTTAACTTACGAAAGACATTTAGAGAAAGAGTGATAGAGAGCTACAGAATGAGAAAGAAATCTTAAAAGAAAACAAACCTGTTAAAACTTTCACTTGCACATATGTGAATCAGCTGTTGCCCAAACTTGGACTTAAGCTTCAAGGAACGAAGAAATAAATAATCCTCTAATATCCTTTGGTTTAACTACAGACTACAGACAATTGAAATTAAAGACAAAAGTGCATACAAATTTTACAGTTTAGTTCGAAAATCTAGAAATAACTTCGAGATGCTCGGAATGCCGCACGAATTAGCATAAATCAACGAAAGCCGGACTCAAGGCGCAGGCCAAGCGAGGCACAGGATAACACAAGGCGGGGCAATGTCCATGTTTAAGTTATCCTTGTCGTTGTCGTTGTACTGCCTGTAGCTTCATTTAATGGCAGACATTAATAACCTGATTTAATTTATTACCCAAAAGCAAACAAAGCCAAGTGCGCAATGTGCGCGCCCCCCATTGCCCCCGCACTCCCCAACCTCACCCCTTGGCCACAATGCTGAGGCCTGACTGCAGCCGCAGTGCAATGGCGACGGCAATTACTCAAGTGTGTAGGACCTAATATTGCTTAAGGCGGCCCAAAAGCCAGCCGGGAAAGTGGCTCCTGTCGCATCCACTCATTTGCCAGGTGAAATTTTCGTTGGCCTGCGCCCAAAAATGCCTCAAAGGCAGCGCTTGGAATTAATTAGCTGTTGCTCCCCTTGTTTGTGGCTTGCCAGGGCTATCTCTGGAAATAATTTACAGCTGGCGTTGATGTCATGAATATGCAAGCGATCCGAGTGGCCCGCCCCCACCCCCTCCCCCTGGGCAGGCCATACGGAAGAGCCAACAGCAACAACAACAAGGTTCAAGCGCTGCTGCGCAAACAAACAGGGCCATAAACTGCCTGCCAAATAGCAACAGGCCCTGCGAGGCCCTCTTTATACGGCCAACTTGGCCGTATCTGTTTACAACATCGTGCCACGCTTTTTTTTGGTGATTAGTTCCGCTGCCTTGATAAGATAACAGTCGGATTTTGGATCTATATAAGCGGCGCTGTGGCATTAGCATAGGTCAGTCTTGAAATCAACGTCTCCTAATCATGAAGTATCTGCTTTTGTTCGCTCTGTGCCTGGTTCTCGTCAGCTGCTCCATGGCCGCCGCCTTTGGCAAGCCCACCGGCCAGCCGGGCTGCCAGACCGAGGCTGAAATCGCAGTGGGCACGTATCGACACTTCTACAAAAAGAACCAGTACTGGGTATGCCATGTGCTGGGTGTACCTGCCTCGCCGGCCTATTGCCCAATTGCCCAAGCCTGGCTCGATGACGCTAAGGCCTGTGTGGACTATTCGCTGTGGTATTGGACACCAACAGTGGCCCCACCAAGTCAGCCGATTGCTGGACAGATTTAAATGAAAACACCTCAAATGATTTTGAATGGAAAATTACATGCACTTTTTAATTGAGCATTTACAAATTATTTGTGTTTATTACGTATACGTCGCGTGGCTGGGCATTTATTATTTATTTTTTTATAAATTGACCAACTACAATTTTTACCACGCCTTCTTTTGCCATAATTTAATCATTTCATATTAAATTATATCTCCATAATGCTATGTGGGTTAGTAGCGAAATCGAAAGGTAAAATAAAATATATAAATATTTATATACAATATACAATATGGGTGAAAGATTGATTTTCGTGGGATTAGGCTCAAATTAATTTTCAATGTTTCTCATAACAAAATATAAATATGTTCAAAATTGGCGGAGAATTGTTGATAAAAATGGTTTTTGTTTTCAATTCGATCGGGTTCAAAATAATTTTCAAAGATCGTAACGGAAATAAAAACCGTATTTACTTTTTTTTATAAAATCCAATCCCTGCGTGGAAATTGGAGAGTCAATTTTAAATTTTCACCCGATGAGTCGGAAAGCTATAAAAGTTATAATTTTGAAGAAAAGGCAAAGGCATATAAACCATACTCCAGCTTGTCCTGGAATTCAAACCCGGACAAAAGGTCTTTCAGTTTTATCTGTATTTGGCTTAAGGTTTTTGACTTATTAGAATTCTTCTTCTGTTTGTGAACACTAAGTCGATAGGAAAGTTTGCTGTTGATAGCAAAAGTTGGGATTTTACAAATTCAGAAAGACGTATGATCTGTTGTTTTTTTGTAGTTTTTTCCATTATTTATCTAAAGCTTAGTATGCATTTTCTTATCCATATATTCCCAACACCTATGCATATTGCTTTGCTAACAACAAATAATGTTCTTCGACGTCTCTTGTGTGTATTTCATAGATTGTTTGTTAAGCAGACATTCGTGGGTCAATTCAATAGATTTAGCTCAATTAGGGCTACTTCAAAATTAACTTAATTAAAATCGAATTTGGCCAGAGCGGTTACAACATTGTCAGCTAGCGTCGCGACGCTAATTAAAAATTATTAAAATGGTCAACGGGGCTTAAAACCCATGGAGGCCATAACGTTCCGAAATACGCAAACAATGAGGCATTGGGGGTGGTGTTGGGGCATGTTGCGCGTCGGGCGGATAACGCAGGATTTACGCAGCGCCATTGCGAGACCACAGCAATTGCTGACCAGTAACGCCCACAGTCCATGGTCCAGTGCATCTGACCACGCACTCCGCGTAATTGTTCCGCGTGTGGAGGACAGCAGAACAAACAAATGCAAATCCTTTGCCAGGGCCAACATGCTGCGTGTCCGATGTGTCCCTAAAGCGGCTTATGTCCCGTTTGGCTGCAGCCACCCCCTCTCCCCCCTCCCACGCCACGCCTTGCCTCAACCCCGGCGACAACATAAACAAAAGCCAGCCAAAAATTGCTTTTAATTAAATTGCCGACAATTTTTATGCCTGGCTTTAATTATGTGGCCTTGTGGGCAGCTTTTAGGTGACAGACCATGGCCCAATACTCCCACTTATCGCATTGTTCTACCACTTCAGCGCAGCGGTTAGCCACCAGTTCATTTGCTCGTTTGTCTATGCTAATCTTCGATTACAAGCCAGGGGCCAAGAGTGTTAAATTCTATGTAAGCGAAACAATCTTTTCAGTTGTAATGCTTTAAAGGTCATTAATATAATTTTCATTATTAAATGTATTTCATTTAATGTGGAGTTAATAAAACATTATCAGGTCATCTTCACTGAATTTTTCGAATTTGTAAAAGTTAATTTTTTAGTTATAGCTAAAAGTAATAAATTATTAAACGCTACAGATATACAAAATCGTTGACTTCGAAACCTTTGAAGTTCATATCAACTTTTAACATCAACTTTAACTTTGTTAAAACTTAAAAGACCTTTTGGCCCCTATCATTGCTATGACATTTAGTTTCATTTATTTTAAAACATTTAGTTTTTTTTTAAATTTTAGTCAATGTTGCCTTTTGTCATTTGCTTAGATAAATATACTTTGTAATTTCGAAGTTTAACATACTTCTAAAGATCAATATATAAATACTAATTAGTGTTCGTAATATATTGCATTGATTCTGAGGTATAATATTTTTGTTTTGTATATAATCATAACGAAGGTTCAACTTGGAAAGTTTTCAAATACTTGGTTCCGAGAATTTCGTTTTCCGAAAAAATTCTATATTGACCACTGTTTGTTCTCTTTATATTGATTTTGCATTTGTAATTTATCAATACATAATATTAAATTTTCTTAAAACCGTAAAGAGGCAGAATTTAAAATGTAGGTTCTTCTATGATTGTTCCACATAGGGCAAAGTTTGTATAATAATTCTAAATTACCTCGAACCAACAACAAACTTTGTGGCTTTCAACGCTGAATACTGTTTAATGTTGGTTGGCACTTCAGTACGGGCCAAGTTAGTGGCACCTTCAGCGCTGATTTGTCTGTAACAGCTGCCGAGGCAGTCATTGTGTTTTTCTTCTTTTTTTCGATTTTATTTTTGAACCGCCACAATTTGATACACACAAATCGATTTAGTTGCGCATGCAAATAACTTTATTTGCTTGGTGGAAGGCAAAAATGGCAAAGGACAGCAAAGAAAATGGCAAAACTGTTAACAAAAAGTCGTCAGCAGGCGCTGGCGTTGGCTCATTTTTCCAATGTATGTGCCAAGACGCAAGCAGGCAAACAAATTTGCATATATCGCAGTTGGTAGCACACACCACACACACATGTATTATATATATATATGTATATATATATATATATGAACAATGTGCTTATTCACGCCCATGCATAGACATCGATGTCAACATCGAGACGAGAGCTGAAGTGAAAGGCGCAAGGACTAAGTGCATGCTGAAGTGTATTCGTATCCTTTCATTGTTCCTTACTTACTTACTGGCCTGTGCACCACTGCACCACTGCTGCGGTTGCCCCTCACCCAACCACCCACTGGGCACCTGCTCACTGGGCATAGCTGTTGGTGTGTTTGTTCTTATGTAAATCAAGGTAAACAGCAATCTGTTACAGCATGATACCATTACAATGACATGCAACGGAGCTTAGGCTCGACTCACCCACACACCCACACACACACAGCTTGGGGGGCGGCAAACTAGATGCTTAGACACGTGTCTGCTATTGACTACGATGTGTTATACAAATGCGTTATTGATGCCACATCACCACAGCAACAACAACACCAATGCGAACAACAACAGAAGCACGCCTGAGAGCAGCCCCAGTAAGCCAGACATGAGCGAACATCAAACAGGCAACAGACACGCCTCATTGTACTGGGCGTGGCTGCTGTCCCTGCCACCGCTGCTGTTGCATAATGTCCGCCAGCAGTCATTAAAGGCGAACGGCCTCGGGGTATGCAGCAAAAAATGCAAAATGAGCAGCTCGCTAAAGATATGCCAAGTGCGTGTCCAATTGGAAAGTTGGCAGGGAAAAAACGCTGACGGAGTAAAGAGGCAAAAGTAGGAGAACTGCAGGCATACAAGTGGGTTGGCAAAGCGAACAGCAAAGAAGATGACATAAAAAACAACAGAAATCATAGAAAGAGCTAAAAGCCGAAAGAGAACTGCAGTCGAGGTGTTGGATTAAAAAGTGTCTAAAATCCGACTAGTTCGTTAGTGTTAAGATATAAAAAAGCAAAACTGGCAGGAAAGAACATCAACTGCTTGGCAACTAAGCGGAGATAAGCGAAGATAAGAAGAGGAGACTAAACAAAGAGGCGTATGGTTTGAGACACAGGTTAAGGATCTTAGTTTTATGCACTGCAGACGGTACTAAATGTAAATAAGTTGTGTATAATTTAATAGAATATATGTAGATATATAATAATATGACTTGCAACGTTAGTTTTTGTATGTGTGTGTGTGTATGTGATTCTGCGTAAGTGTGTATGAAAGCAAGGGGGTTAAAATGTATGTAAAGGTAGGGTCAGGATATCATAGCTCCTGGCTAGAGCCTCTCTCTTGTTTTATAATTTCGAATAAAATATCCTCCTTGATGTATCAAATTTTGGGACTTGAATATGCTCTCGCCACTGGAAAGTTACCTCGTGTAGAGGTCTTTTTTGTTTGATCTATTTTCCGTTAACATGCCCGCCCAATGACTGCATAGAAAGGCGTCCAAACTGGGCCACACCTGGAGCGCCTAAATGATTACAACTGGAAAGCGACGACTGGCAACGTGCAAAAGTAACACAATAACAAAACAGTCGTATGGCAATAAAGTAAATAAAATACAATAACAAAACAATGCAAAGGCAAATGCAATAACAAAATTCAAATTGGAAATGCGGCGGAAATTGAAATCGAAGGCGTTGAAGTGATTTCGTCTCACGAACATTCAATTGAAATGGCAAAAGCCCCAGTAAAATGCCTGACAAACAGCCGGTACAGGCTGGGGGGGAGTGGGGGCGTGTATTGTCGATTGCAAGGTGGGTGGGTGGCCAACTTGGTGGGTTAACGTATTCCTGCAACAATCAGCTATTGCAACATATTGTAAGGCTCTCTGGGTTTTGGCTTCTGGCAGCGCGATTTTGTGGCTGGTTTTTTTGCTGTTGTTGTTGCTGCATGCAATTTTAATGCGATTTTCGATTTGATTTGCAACCGAAAAATAAGCCAAACAAAGTTTGCAAAGTTGTTGTTGTTGCTTGTTAAGTGCAAATTTAAATTCAATGGCCCCATAAAATACAAATGCAAGGCGTTGGCTCGCCTCAATGGGCGTGGCACGGGAGGCTAGGCCAAATATTTATTTGTTGCAGGGCAGAACATTTTTATGTTGCATACTTTCATGCGCCGCTGCAACACAATGTGGCAGCATGAACGGGGAGGCCCATAAAACCTTCCGTTGCCATTCAAGTGGAAAAGTTTAAGCCAACTTAACAGCGAGACGCAGCAGCCCCCACCCACCAGCCCGCTCGCCCGGCCCAGGCATGTCGTCGGCAAGGAATGCGAGAAAATCAGCCAAAGCACAGCCCAAGAGGAGCACCAAATAAGGGATGCTGCCTGCTGCACGGTGGGGGTGCAGTGGCGTTTGTGGCTGGTGCCGCTTAAGTTGACTTGTGTAGTGGCTGTCGCACCGCTCAAGAGCGAAATGTGCAGGCGGAAGAAGGCAAAAAGAGGAAAAATGCCAATTATGGCCATTCGACAGGAAGTGCCGTGCAAATAGCTCAAGGCACAAGCCAGAGCTGAAATATTGTTGCATACTTCTCTGCGCATTGCGTATACGCCATGGCTGTCTGGTGCAGGTCTGAGGCATAGTTTATGGCAAATTTGTTTATGTCTGCTGCCAGCTAGCACACACGTACACACACACGCACACACAAGCGTAATTAAAGTAACAACACCGTTGACCCTTGTCCGTCAAAGTGCGGAAAGTGCGGTTGTGTGTGCCGTTGACTGGCCAACTGCCGGCTGCCATCTCTCGTCCACCGTGTCAAAGTTCAGCTCGTTGCTGGCAATTCAAATGCATAACTTGCGAAACTCTCGAGCTGACCAGGCCACAAAACAATTGCAAACTCAATTAAATCTGAGCACCGTTGCGACAGCTTCATGGCCCTTAACTACAGGCCAAGTTCTCGACGCGACAGCGTTGCCCAACATCTGGACACTGACTGCATGTGTGTGTGTGTGCGTTTTGGTGTGTATGTGTGTGTTGATAACATACGACAATTGTGACTTTAAAAATCCCTTTCCGTAGTTTCAGTGCACAACTTGTGCAGGATTAATGGTCCAGGCGGCATACCAAGCCAAGCAATTAAAATGCAGCAACAGCAACAGCAACAGCAGCTGCAGCAGCAACAGCAGCAACACCAGCAGTGGGCGGAAATGGTGCAGAAAAATTGCTGTGACTTGGAGAGCGCTTTGGAAATTCGCATGTGTGACAGAACAGTGTCGCAACGGAGATAGCCAGCGCCGTTTTAAAGTGGCTACACGGCCAGCAGTTGACTGCCGAGCAGCGACAAGAGGGGCAGAGGGGAGGGGGGTGGGGTGAAGTGGATCGCAGGGCAGGCAGCGCAACGTTTTTGTCCGCAACAACGGCCAAAGACAAATAATGCAATTTCCTGACTAACTCATTTGGGGGCAATGTCGCATTTGCCATTGCTGCTGTTGTAGTTGTTGCTCTTTTGCAGCAGTTTCGTGTCACTGACACTCCAAGTCAATGTGTGTGTGTGTGTGTGTGTGTATTTGGTTGTGCGCTGTGAACTGTATCGCACTCAGACATTTATTACCTAGGCAATAGAGTCGCATGTAGACAGCATGAAGTTCTCGGTTGGATAAGTCCTTTGTCCGGCGCTGTGTGACTAAATGCGTAGCTATCCCTGAGGGCCTCAAGTGAAAATGTTTTAAGACCGGACTAAACTAGAGCCAAAAACTACATAATTTATATGTAGGGGTAATGATAAGAAAAATTCTTAAGAATTTAAAATGCTGCCGCAATACTATTAGTCATATTAGCGACGATTGAACTAAGTTTAAAAATATTATGAGATAAATAAAATAATATACATATTTAAAAAGGCATTTGACAATTTTGTCGTAATATTGGAAATTTCTTATATCAATTAAATGTGAAATAAAATAATTATCAAATGAAATACGCAATGTGAGTTAAAGCGAATAATGCTAAAGCATTTTAAAAGCTACCACAATATAGTATAGTAATATGTCATATGAACTACACAATTTACACTCAAAACAACAAAAGTGTGGTATGCCATGTCAAACAACATGTTTTTATCAGAAGTTAAATAAAAATAGTCATATGTTGCTGAGGTGTGTTTTAATTTTGCCACAAGCCCAGCACTTGTACTAAATAGAGAAATAATAGTTGAATTGAAATAGCTGAAAGTTTGATAAGATATGATATTTTGTTTGGAAAAACAATAAAAAACATCGGTAGCAGTGCCTCAAAAGCTTCTTTTTTTCCCCCAAAATATAGAGCATAAATAACAAATATAAATCTAACAAAACAACAGTCGCAACTCGTTTATTTTGCCAGGGGTCACACAACTAATGCGCTTCAATGCCGAACTTTAAACTCATTTTGAACTCGCTGGAAGTTGACACAACGCACACATACACACACACACAGAGCAAACACAACAGCCATTGTATTTTATTTTAGACGGACATATGTTTGCTGACCGAGTCAGGTTAGCCGCTTCCCTTAGCGTCGTGCTCTGCAATTTGCCATTTCGTGTTGTTTTGCTGAGGGTAAAATGTGTGGTGACAATTGCTTTTTTTGCTAGCTCAGACACACACACACACACACCCATTCACCCAACAAATGTGTGTGCGCTCTGCAATTTCTTTCAAAAAGCTTTCATTTTAATCTTTGCATTGAGGTCTGCGCACCATGTAATTTTGGCCCGGGCTATGAACTCAACTCTAACTGATTTCTTCGTATTTTATAACATCTTTTAGCAGTTTTCAAATTGTCCTAATGATCCATTTTATCTTATCAAGCTATAGTGAATTATTTTGTAATCAATTTAAAATTATTTTTCATTCAATTCGGTTATATTTAATCACGATAAAGTCGCTTCAAAAAAATGGAACATAATTAAAATTCTTGACAATTGTGCTCGCTGAACATTATTACTTATTTGGAATTGGCTTTAATTGGCTTTCAGTTAACAATCACGCAGTTCACGCCACAGCTCCCAGTCGAAGCAGCCCAAGTAGCCGTCCTGCTTAACAAATGCCTTGTTATCCAGACATGTGAGCTCCACGGGATCGGCGTTCTCTTCAGTGCAAAGATAGAAGTTGGTCAGCACTTGGCTGGCCTGTGGCTGCTTTAGATTGTCGCCCGTGCAAGGACCGACAGTAACATCCAAGTTGACACACTTTGGATCCATTTTCATAGCGGGAATGCAGCCGGAGATAGTTCCATTGTTCACATAGTATGAGCCTTCATTGCATTCTACGGTTATTGGTACATTGTCCACGCAAAAGTAGTAATAACGCGGATCCTCATCGGCCCAGGCATTATTTTGGTAAAGACAGGTCGTCGGTGGATCAGCATAGAGAGTGGCTGCACTGCTGAGCGCCAATAGGCCAAGGAATATTAGGAAACCTAAAAGAAAGTAGTTTCTTTTAAATACAAATATATTAATAATTAAATAAACAATAAGTAATAGTTGGCTCTAAGTTTATATATATGGGTGAACAGTTGTAATTAAGTCACAATAATAAGCAATTTATTTTCACTTTAAACCACACTTCGAATCCAATCTGTTGTACAAAAAAACAGACGAGCTGAAAGTTAACCCAAAGAATATTTTTCAATAATATTCTATTTGCAAATACTCTTGCAACAAGGATCACGCACCAACTCGAGAAAAAGGTTCAACGCGTAAACCGATTCGCCGATATTTTTATACTCGTTCACAAAGTGAAAAGAATATATTTTGTTTGTTCAATGTCCGTATTGCTGTCGATATGAACGCAATTTTTTCCGCCGCTATTGAAGCTAGAGACTTGGAACTTGGAATATATACTTGGGTATACCCGCGTCAAAGTGTTAAGATTTTTGTGCCACGCCCACTGGGAGGCTGGCAAATCGATAACATGACGAATATTTGATGAATATTTCCCACAATATAAATGCTAGAGTCACCAAATTTGGTATGTAGATGGCCCCCCCAAAGATAGCGGCCTTGATACCGGAAAAATCGGAAATGGCTATGTCTCCCACAGTTTTTGAGCTAGAGGCTTCATATTTGCAATATGTACTACTGGAAAGCTTCCGCAAAGATCACAAAAATTTCCCGCCCACGCCACGTATATAAAAGAGGCCAAACCATGAACAAAATTCCATCGAAAATGCCAGAGAACCATAAAAAAATTCCATCAAACATGAAAATCGGTTGAGTTTTGACAAAGTTATGGGCGTTTGAAATATGCGAGCTATGTATCCGAGAGCTTTACATGTAAAATTTTTGTCAATTTGGCATGTTTTTTGACAACATATTTGATCCCCTCAGAATCGGTTTTAATGTAGTTTTTTACACTAACTGTGACAACCACAATCGATTAAAAATGTAAATTTACATATATAAATTTTGAAATAAAATTTTTTTCGAAAATGAGTAACTTCTGTGTACTGTGACCGAGTATTACGGAGTCGGCAAGGTTCTTATTTGTTTATTATTATGTTTTTGATTTGCAATCATCATGTAATAACCGATAAATAACAGTAATAATATATTACTATTGCCAGACATTATAATTGCACTTTCATATTTCTACATCCATTGTAGCCATTATAAGATTTGATGACTTTATAAACTTTTTGGCTAATAAATCTTCTCTCTCTTTCTAATCGTAGAAACATGCTAGGTGTAATCTTCTTACACAAACTAATCAATGGGAAAATTGATTCTTCCGAATTAATCAGCCAAATTAGTTTTGCGGGTCCGTGCAGAAATACGAGGAATTATTTACCGCTTTCTCTTAAGACGTGTAATGCAAACTATGCTATCCACAACCCTTTTCGCATCTTAGGCGCTAGTTATAACAATCTTTTCCATATATTAAATAATGCATCTTCTGTCCCTGTCATTAAAACGTTAGTCCTTTGTCATCTGTCCATTTGTTCGCGATCTTCGTCACCGCACGCTTTGCGGCGCGGTCGGTTGGGCGTGAGGTGGGTGGCATTTTGCCTGGGTCCGCGCGTTAACAAGCCCGTGCTTGGTATTGTTGGGCCACTTGAATGTACTGTTCGTTAGTACATCTACGTCCAAATAAAACCTGAGGTTCACCTTTCAGCATGTTGAATCTTCACTTCACTTCTTTGACTTTACACGTTTGATAATAGACTAAATTGATTTCTAGCAATTGCTAGCGAATTTATAACCTTCTCGAACTGTAATCAAGCGACTTATCTGGACCTCACTCGACAGCGTTCTCAATGGCTTGTTGGCAATGGTCTATTGATGCTTATCCGCACCGTTAACCGCTTATCGGACGCACAACTAGACAGATAAGTTTCCGTAATTTTCTTGGTTTAATTTCTTTATTATTTTATAGTATAAACAAATATATTTATTTATTTATTAAATACTTATCATTTCAAGTGGCCTGGTAAATTCCTTTAAAGAAAAAACCCATTTGATGCGCATTTACTCGGAAATTCTTTCCCATTCAAATCATCAGCTGCTGCGCATGTGCTGTGTGCGAAGTTTTAATAGAATTTCAGGCCACATGCCTATTGGAATTTATGTCGATTATGTTGTCAACTTTTGCTGCCAGCAGAAGTTTCCCTATTTAAACTTGGTGCGCGTAAAATAGACTGCGAAAAGTGGCTGCCACCGAGCCGATTTCCACTTCAGAAACGACACCGGCGCCCGGAAAGAAGTTCAATTGACAACGTGACTCAACAACAAAGAAGCTCAGCGGCTGGCAAATGGACGGAGAACTTTTTCCAGGTTATGGCCTACGCCCAAGTCCGCAGCTGGGCTCGATTGGTGGTACGCTGTCTGGAATTTTGCTGTAAGCAAAATCAATTAGAACTTTTGACAGCAGCTGCACCTGCACGGGGAGATCAACAGTGAGTGCGAGAGGGAGCAGAGGGCTGCTCAGGGAAGCGTTTCTTGTGCTTGCCATGTAACTAGACTTCGTAATTAAATTTTGTCTGATTGCCCTGCAGTAATAATTTCCAATTTACCGTCATTTGAAAGCCAATTAATGTTATGCTATCGCATTGATAAGACGCTTGTCAGCTTTTGTCTATTTTTTATTCGTTTTCTTTAATTTTTTTCGGTGGTGTGCCTCTTTCGGTAGTCGAAATTCATGCCGATTCGATTTGAGTGAATGTGAATCACGTCGTAAATTAAATATATATTGACGCACATTGATTGGAATTTTGGGCCATGACTAAACCAAGACTTTAAAGCCAACGTAAATTTAATGAGCATGGTGAGGTTGGAGTTAAGAACATTTTAGAGATGATGTTTTGATTTAATTATAGTACTTTTTTTATTTTATAATATAATAATTTTAGGATAAAGTTTAAGATTACTAAACTTTTACGAGTCCAATCAATAAAATGGCTAAAAATAGGTAAATGGTCCAAAATGAATACCGTTCAGTTCAAAGCACCTTAAATAATTTTAATAGTTAGAGCAAACTTTAAACTCTCCCTTGCTATCTAATCAGGCAACTGTTGTTACAGTAGAGAGCATCCCAAAAAGGCAAGCAGCTGCACAACGTCACGATTTTATTTCTCAAATTTCTCCAACTCTCGACAATGTGACAATGGGAAATACCAAAACCAAATGATAAAACAGAAGATAAAACAAGCACAATACAAAATACTGCAGTGAGTATAAAATGAATGACAATGGCGCCATATCAATCAGTCAATGTTTTTGTGGTGCACAGTAAAAACGTGGCTTTAAAGGATATCAGACCATATACATTTCTTTATTAACCGAGCACATACTGCTTATAGAGCCGTAAAATAATAACGAATAACAATAATATCAGACACATAAAGGGAATTCGTGACAGTGTTGTGCCCATAAAAGTTGCTGATGAAATTATTTATGAGAAATGTATGGAATGCCGAGACACGAACGTTACTCGATCTGAGGCTGGGAGTGATGATGATGATGAGGATGATGATGCCGCTGCTGCTGGTGCTGCTGCGGGTTGCAAACGCATCCGTTACGGCCACGAATGCAACATGCAAACATGCCACGAACATGTGGGGCGATCCGAATCCCAACATATTCTACGTATGCTCTGTGGCGGACCAAATGCCGCTGCAGCTGCATTGCCCACAGGGGCGTGGTTTTTTCAATGGCCTCGGCCATTTGGGCTGTCTGCCCTATGAGCAGTGGCCAGCCTGTCGGCCCACTGCGGAGCAGGCGTCTGCCCAGTTGAGCGCCGGCTGTAACAGCAGCGAGGCTAATGCCAAGGACCAGCCATGGGCCACGCTGGATCCCAATCAATTCTACATGTGTCCGGGTGTTAATGCCGCGCCCCTTTTGCTCAGCTGTGCCCCCGGTAAAGGTTTCGTGCAAAGTGCAAAAACAGTGGGCTGTGCGGACTGGTCACACTGGCGCCGGCAGATGCAGTGCGAGCGCTTCTACTGAGCACCCCCTGAATAGCCCATGGGACGCAATTGAAATATGAAATGTTGTGCATATGTATCATAAAATCGATAATCGAAATTTAATAGTACAATTAGCAACAACAAGCAACAAGCAACAACTGTGTTTATGGGTATAAAAATGGTATATATCTATATATTTTAATGTGATTTTTTTGTTATTGTTGAATGTCGAAAACTGAAACAAATTACGAGTGGTGCAACCGAAATTGGAAAGTGATGCTAACTATAAATAAACGAAACTTTTTTTGTATGCACATCATGTATTTCAATTTATTTACTATCGTAACATGAGTATTCCATTATATGATTTGAACAGTAAGACTAAAAGTTACTGTTTATTTAACAATTGATAAATTGTTAAGAGATTTGCCATCAGCAAAGGAAATCATAATTTTAACAGGATATTGCATGTATTGTATGTATTAAGAAGGAAGATTCCAATTTGTTTGTCAATATTCATATGTCAAGTATCTTTATATCGACAATACCATAATTACGTGTGAATGGCTCTAAATTTTCCGCTACCATAACTCTAACAAAATTCAATCGATTTTAATGGGGAACATGTTTTTTCACTAGTATATACCATATATCCAATTTTTTTCATACAACCCATTTTCATGCATACCATTGAAGCGAGCTTAAAGGCAAAATTCAAACGCGATTTAATAGACGCAAGCCAAACTTGGCAGCTGACTGTTATCATAAAGGCCAAAGCTACGCTCCATTATTGCGACATCATATCCTATTTGCCTCCTGACAGCCAAAAGGATCATTGAAAAAACGCCGTTACACCTTGCAAGCATATCCCTTTCTGGCTGACGTGGTCAGATGGTCAGGACGCCAACCAAGGCGAGCTTTTGGCTTTGATGTGCTCTTATACCTCGTTCATCCTTTTTATATTTTCGTGTGTGTGTGTGTGAGTGTGTGTGCGTGCGCCCGCATACCTGCCACCAGTGCCTTGTTCAGCTGCAGTACCGTTCAGAGTTATGAGGGCCGTAAAACATGGACACATGCAGCTGCTGGCTGTGGCATAAAAGCGGGACAGCGCGTTTAATCGGAAATTGCATTTTGCTTTGATCGCATGGCAAGTCAGGAAATTACTGCCAATGGCGGCGACAGGTGCATACCTCGATCTGGCCTTAATAAACGTTCAATTTCAGCATCTCCTCGTTTTCTTAAGGCCGTTAATCAATGGTTTTTGAGCATCCGGTGTTCATTTAACCTATACGCAACTCCAGCTATTGGGTATTAAGATAATTTAGGTTTCAGTATCAATGTACCCATATAATCCAACCCAGCCAAGTTTGCCAATAATGTCTTTTGCATAAGATTTAAATTTCATGTTCGTGACTGGAATGAGTATCGCGTAAAACAGTGTCGTATGCTGGCATTTATTGAGATTTATGGCGCAGCTGGATATTATGTAAAGCCAAGACAACCAGTCACGAATATCAAGACTTCAAGCACTACAAATTCCCAGTATATTTCAATAACGCATAAACAGAGGTCACCAAATATAACAAGTGAGGCGGGAGCACCCGACTAAGGGATACCCTGAACCCTATATTTTCATATATTACAATACACAAAATCACACATACAAACGCACTCCGCACGCTGTGGACAGCTGCTGCGCTTGGCCCCCCATTTGGAAACTAAATACGTGAATAAATTTTAAACTAAGAGCATCATCTTAATGAAATTTGATCGAGAATATGTATACTTTATGGCCGATTTTTTTCCGAATTTCAATGTGTTTAGGGTATACAACTTAAATAATTATGAATGAAATATTATCCGTTGTTTGTTCGCTGCAAATGTTGTGTGTAATGTATATTGCCTTAATTAAAATTAAAAAAATAGTTTATACATTATACAGCTCTCTGATAAACATATCATCAGAGGATAAACACTAGAATACGCCTGCTCATCGCAATAGTTTTTGTCTAAAATTAATTATGGATTTTGTGGAATTTTTTATATTAAGCCTAAGCAGGCCTAATAATATTGATTTGCGTAATTTTCCTCATTTTGTATAAATAACTTCAAATGTTCACCCGAAATTGAGGTAACCAAGGCAATTAATTAACTGAAAGCTTCCCACAGGAAGGTGGAGTGCGCCAAGGGATTCGGTTGAGATTTCATGTCGGTATATAAGCTCGAAACGTGCGCAAAAATGCAATGCGAACTGCAATGGATGCAAATGCATGGGTTGCTTTTACCAGAGCTAGCTAAAATATGCGTGAAATGCAAACAAGCTGAGCTAGTTGGGTGTGTGGGTGTGTGTGGGTGTGTGTGCCGTGGCATAAACCCATTTACAGGTGTTTGCCCAGAGTCAACAGGAGTCATCGTCGATGCAGGCGCAGCCAGTCGTAAAACATTTGTCACATTTACATTAAGAGTAACGCAACGCAGCACAGGAGTTGGAGCGAGGAGTATGAAATGCATGTTGTGGTTACTCTGGTGAATTGTGGCTACTTTATGCCCCACTCCCACTGGCTGTGCAATTTATTTGTGCACTGCACTTGCCAATTAATTCTTATCTCAGCAGCCATGCGGGTCGCTTCCTCGGCGACTGCATAAATCAATGTGCCCGAGGTGATAACTCATATACGATTGAGGCGCTGCTCCATTTATTCAGCACACAAATCGTGACCAACCCAGAGGAACGGGTCTATGCCAGTGAGCAAAGGACGATTGCCTTCCCAGTCTAGACAAGACAAGTCGTGCGGCTACAGCTGCAGCTCACTCAATTTCATGGTGTCAAATGTGCACGAGCACACAGACTCACACACACACACGCACATAAATTCACACCCACATATCCAGTAAAGCGCAATTCTCTGGCAGCAACATATTGCATTTGCCAACGAAGTATGCCACCCGCTGCATAGATTCTTTTTGGACTTTGGGTCGAGCTACTGGTAGCCCAGCGGCATCTAATTGAATTGCATTGCGATAATGACTGACGGGCTAGATAGGCGCTCAGCCGTGTGTGGGACCCTAATTGAATAGTGCTGTTCGTGAAAGCGCCAAAAGCAATCAGCTAGCCATGTTTGCGTGTGTCTGTGGTTTTTTTTTTTTTGGTACGTATCAATGCAAACACGTGACGTCAGATAGATACAGCTGTTAATAAAAGATTTTAAAATTTTGTTGGCACCATCGATCGAATGGCTTTTCGAGCTGACCTGCCAGCTCGTTGCCAAGGTGCTGCTAAACTTACGATGTGGCATTGCCACAGTGCACACTTTTCGTAAGCATTTGACATAGGTAATGTTTATTATCATTATTATTTGAAAAGAATTGTCAATTCAAAATAGTTTAATGTTTTTAAGCCTCTAAATAGGCTCACAAATCAATTTTTTTATTTTTTTAATTAAGTCTACTACTCTGCTGAGCCGCTGTAATGCAGTTAATCATCTTTTCGATCAGCCAACAACAACAGAGGTGATAATCATGGCCACGCCTTGTCAGCGCCCAGCGTAAATTCATATAATTAAAGGCATCCAATTACCGAAGCTTTTTCCATATTCTCTTCCGCTTAACTCTCAGGCAGCTGTCAGCAACAGCCGCACCTGAGTCCGGGGCCCGTTTCCGGTGTGTTGATTGTCAAGTGAGGCATTGAGGTTAGGGCCTAGCACCATTTGCCGTTTGCCGTTGCCTCAGTTCTGTGGCACACGCAACGACAGCGCCGATGCCGTTGGGAAATGTGCGCGCCCTGGTAATTAATTATGCCAGTTGAAATGACGGCGCAGAAAATGTTTGTATTTTTGCATAAAACGGCGAAGGGCAGCTATAGAAAAATGGCCTCGGCCCCGACTAGCTAGCCGGCAAGCGGAAGCGGAAATAAGTACAAACAGTTGGCGGCAGCGGCAACAACAAGTAAACAAAAGTCACTTGGAATTTGCCGAAATGATTTATTTGAAACGACAGTTCCATTTTTCATAGCCAAGACGGCAGGCAAGTCGGCAAAATAGAAGCACTCCTATAATTTGCTTGTTGACAAACACGTAACAGTTCTACATGCAACTAAATGCGTATTTCCGGCCGGAAGTTCGCAGCCAGTGCGTGAGACAGCAGAAGCTCATCCGCTTGCTAGTTGGCATCTTTTTTGTAGACCATACTGATAGCTCTTTATGTGGCTAGCGGTCCCATTATTAATCGCAGCTGTCGTTGAGAATGTTGCCTTCCTTTGAAGCTGAAGAGTTCTAACGGCGCATAAAAGTATGCTATAGTTAGCCAGAGAGATTTTAAAAGCGCCAACAGTCAGCCACAAGGCGGGTTCAAAAAAACCGCAAGGAAACAATAAATTTGCCGCAATGCGAAACGGAAATGTTTGTTACGGAAATAATGGAAGCTCACCCAGGGACCCCAACCACTGCAGCTGCAGCTGCATCTGCCGACGTGGTCCTTGCGATTGTCGCACGGCGCAACGCATACAAACAAAGCAATTGACACACAAATTGCCGCGCAAAGTATAAGGGATGCCAATTCGGAGGATGTTCGACTAGCAGTTGCCCTGGATCATTGTCTGAAATTCATTTACTGTGGCAGCGAACACTTTTAATTTCGAGAGTATAAAGATGTGATAAAGATGATCACAATGCAGCATAATTAACAATTGTTATACAATTTAAAAGATATATATTTGGCTTCTTTTAGCTGTCACATACATTTGCACTAGCTTATACTACCCTTTTTAAATATGAATATAGGTGCAATAAAAAAATGGTAGTAATAAAAGAATTGCTAAGAGCCAACTTCAGTAATAGCTAGTAAATTTTATTAGGACCGTGTGGATGCTGGGCAGCGGCCTGGCTGGTTTTGCAGGCTAGTCACCGGCACATAAATTATGCATATTTTGCTGAGTGAAATTGAAAACTAATTAATTACACTTGCAGCCGGAAGCGCTGGAGGGCCAAACGGCGCAGTGGCCAGGCGAAACAGCTAAAGAAAAATGTTGTTCAACTTTATAATTGCCAGCATCAAGTGTTTTTCAAATTGCTCTTGGCTCTAATTATGGTAGAGAAGTGGCTGAAACGTGAGACATTTTAAGCTGGCCAAAGGGTCGCTTATGTTTGCACTCGGACTGGCATGGTTAAATATAGGGGGCGTGGTTCTAATTATCCGACTCAAAGTAAAAGTTGAGACACTTGTTGGTTATTATTTTGCTGCTGCCGCCCGAACAACCAGCTGCCGACAAAACGAACAATTTTCCTGCCCACTTTGAGGCGTCATTTAAGGTAGATCTGGGCGTTTTCAGGGGCTGTTTAAACACAAAACGCCCCTTAGCTGTCTTACAAGGCAAGTTTAATTAATTCAGCTGACTTGGATGCTGTTTACGAACGTAAAAACTTTAAGCCTGGCAATTGCTACGAGATTACGACTTTTATGAAATTAAAAAGCTAGTTTAACAAAAGTATCAACTGTTGAAGTTGACGAGAAAATATTTAGGCATACCATTTAAAACTCTTAGGTCAAGTTATATATGTCTTAATAGCTTTATTTATTTGTATATTGATTCGGCTTACGATAAATTCCTCTTGTTTAGTTTTATGTTTTAAATTTCAAAGTGCCAATCAAAGAACCGTATTGATTTGTTGTTTTTTATGGCTCGCCCATCTACAACAGCTGGTAATGTAGGGGCATTGGCTGATCCGATGGCAACAGTCACGTACACCTGACACAGCCTAAGTTCCAGGGGGGCAACCTTGCTGCCCTTTCATTTTACCTGCCTGCCTTTTGACACCCTGTGACATAACAATTAAATTTGAGCATACCTCTAACGTTTTCAGCTCATCTGAGACAGATATCTTATATATAAGATGAATGTATATAGCTTATAATCGCATCCGGTATTCTGTATAAGGAATAAATTAACTTGGAAAATGTATTTTATCATTGAATTTTTTGTTTAGGAGAGAGACAAAAAACATATTTTTAATGTCTTTAATTAGAGTCCGATTGATTTTTGATTTCTTCGAAAATAATTTATAAAATTTGTATCTTGCATACAGTTAAGTGGTATCTGTAAGTCGAACACTTCACTGTACACAATTTTCATTTGCTTTCCCTTTATTTTTATTGCCAAAGGTTGGTGTACAATAAATTCGCTTAGCCAGTGCTAAGCTTTTAGTAGCCTTAGTTCAGGGACCATGGGCAGGCGCTTATAAAATTGTATAAATGCAAGTGTTGGTGGGTTTTCGGGTGTGAAGGGGATGGCAACCCTTTTCAAAAAATGATACTAATAAAAATCCATGTTAATGTTGCATGAATATCTAATAAATTGAGGCAGCCAACACGTAGCTGTCGCTCGACACACGAGTATATATTGATTGCACATAAAATTGGGCAATTTCATTGACGTAACAATTTTGTATGCCAAATGCCAACCAGGGAACAGTTGGCCCAGCCTGGGCAGGCTGAAGCAGCTTAGCTCCAGATAGTGTCTTGTGTAAATAATTTATAATGCTGCTGCTGATGCTGATGCTAATGCCGCTCACGCTACCGCTGCTTGGGCCAAGTGACAAATGAATGCCTCGTGCTGTGCAAGGATCTGCTTAAGTAGCTGTCGCCAGCAAACTTCTAGCTGAAACTGTGGCAAGTCTATCGATTTCTCTCCGTCAGTTTCTGTGGCAGACGCATTTTGAAATCAATGCAAGTGGCAGCTGCGGTTGAAACATTGTTTGCCACCGCTGCACTTTGAGTCTGCCACAGTCTCCAGCCCTGGCTGAGTATAAACAATGCAAAGGCAGCGCTGCTAAATGCCAGCGACAAGGATGAATTGGCTGCCTAGCTGGCTGGCTGGATGCCTGGGATACTGATTATACAGTCAAGCTAGCGGGTAACAAATTGTATAAAATGTTGCACTTAGTTAAACTATACTCTTTTGATCAGCAGACAAAGTAATATAAAGAATCGTTAATATAACTTGAATTATATTGGGCTTTGGTTTTTATGCAAAGTTGTGCAAATATTTTAATATTGTTAGAAAGTGTCCTTTAAATATATGAGAATTTAACTCTCGCCTTGGCTGACTAACTGTTAAGTGCACTGAACAAATTATAAGAGCTGGTAAGCTATACTTTTCACAGTAGTGTGGTGGACAATTTGTGGAATATATTATGAAATTTTTCATTCTCGTCCGATCGGCTTCAAACTAATTTTTAAAAATGCATGGGTGTCCAATAGTATATGTCACCAAATTTAATTGTTCAATTATTTCAAGCTTATTTTCAAAGCTGTACATTAAATAAAAATGAGAATAAATATGTGCCTACGATTTTGAATATTCCCCAAGATTGGAATAAGGGCGAAAAACTTATTTTTAATGACAAAAAACGCTTCATATGACAATATGAGTTATACGATCATCATAGCGATGTTCAACTGTACATGTGTGTTTGAGTGCAGCTTTTTAGCGCGAATCAATCAAATCACATGACTGCTTGACTAACAGCCAGTGATTTGATTGATGAACTGCGCTGCCAGATAGCTGTGATGGCATTGTGGGTGGCAACCAAATGGTGCATATGAGCCGCAGCTAACCGCCAACACCACCAATACCACCAAGTAACCCACTGTGACACGCACATTGTAAGCCAAGTTGGTTTCTGGCTTGGCTGCCTTTGGCTTGCGGCCACTTTACTCGACTGCCTGTGCCCTGATAAAATTAACTTCTTGAGACGCTTAAGCAGCGCCAGCGGCAGACACATGAGGAGCTCATTATTGATTAGTGGATCATGTGCTAAGGGATGCCTTTAGATGCTGCCTAATCAAATACATGACAAGGCGCTGGTGTTAAGCCCTAATGAATATTTTATTTGTCACTGGAGGAATGGGATTTTTGTCAACTTATGAAACGCGATTCTATTTTCAATTTTTGCAAGCGAAGCGCAGACAAAATTTATTTACACATTTTTTGAGTAAAGCAATTTTCATAGTTTCAATTCTGTTGCGTCATTTGCGGCGCTCGTTTCGCAATTTTGTGCGCTGTAATAAAATATTTTATTACTTTTTAAGTGTATTTGCTACTCGTAAAGTTTTGCCTCCTCCCTCGAAGCAATTGCTTTTCTCTTTTTTTTAGCTTTTTACGTTTTTGCTTCACATTTATATGTCATGCAATGTCACATATGACTGAGGGAATGACTGAGCGCCCTTTTGCATTGGCATGCAAATTCTCTGACGACTCGACATGAGCCAAGTTAGTGAAAGTATGCAATGTCAGCAGGGCAGTTGGTAGGTGGTTTCTCCAATGTCTTAGAAATGTGTGTGAGTGTGTGCGTGTGCCTGCGTGCCTGCGGCACAAGGCTAGAGCTTCACGAATTATCTATGAGCTGCATTGAGAAAGAGTGCCATTTTCTAATCATGGTGCAGTATACAAGTGGATAAGTAAGTATGTACTGAGCTATACATTAAGCAAACTATAAATTTGAGTTTAATTTTAACATTGCTATTAAATATATAAGATTTTGTAATTTAAAACAATTTTTTTCCAAATACTTTCATCTCACTGATTAATTCATCTGGTTGACAGAATCAAATTACAGGTAATATTAGAAGTTGATTTTGACCAAATGATTAAGAATCTCAGCAAGTGCTTAATATGACTTTATCGCTTATTATTTTAAATTAAAGAATTTGTTCATTCTTCGCTAATAAAATACAAATTTTATGGCTGGTAATGAAAGTGGAAAAAAAAAATAATATTAAAAAATAATATTACAGAAATGACAACCTATTCGTTTTACAGGTTGATCCAAGACCTGAACCAAAATGCCTGTAGAATATGATATGCCAAAGTAATAGTAGGACATGAACCGAGCTCTGAGAAATTCTGCGCGTTGGCTTCGGCATGAGCCATGTAACTTGAATGCATTGCTGCCACGGCTTTCTTCTTTATTCTTTTTATTATTTTTTTTACTCTTGCCCACATATTCGACATCTTTTTTATGTAAATGTGCGAAAATTTCGTCACACATGCACACACCCACACACACGTACATGTACACACATCTAGGGGATATAAAATGAAATTGTACTTTGTGGCATGGCTGGCAAAGTACAAAAAGTAAAACATGCCACCAAAAGAGATAGAAATGTCTTATTTCAAACGTTGGCAGCTGGCGAGCATGGGTACGCGAGCCGAGGACCTGCTGCTCCCGCTGCGGCTCATCATCATCAACAGCGGCGCGCATCGTTCTCGTCCTCGTCCTCGTCTTCGTCATCGTGCCCGTCGTCGTCAATGTCGTTTCCATTTCGTCATTGTCATAACTTTGTGTCACAATTTTTCTTGCCGCTGCTAGTGTGCACATGATACGGCCATAAGGTATTATTATGCAATTTTTTGGGTCAGAATTGAAGCAATTCTCATTTTGTGGCAGTCGAGAGTAGGTTGCAATCTGGCAGCGCGCAGCCCCAGAAATTGCTATCAATGGCTTTCGGCAACATTTCAATTATTGGCATATACGTCGCATGTCAGCTTTAAGCCATAATTTATCTATATATATTTATATATTTTATTGAAAAAGTTTGGCAAATATTTCACATGATTTTTAAGGCCAGCTGCACACACAGCAGCAGCAGCAGCGGCAGCAACAAACTGTGACTGACAGCGACAAGAACAACAACATTGGCGTTGACAGCAGATGCTGCACAACACTTTGGGGCATATTTACACTTCACTTTGCCAGCTACTGCAAAATATTTTACAAATGTAACGAGTGCGAAAAAATACAATGAAGCAAAAAATGAAAAAGAAATTTTGAAAATCGAAAAATCTCATGTTTGTTGACTAAAACATTGTTTTCGTGTCGACATTCGCAGCAATTTATTATGTCATTTAATGCTAAGTGTTTCTCGGGATTCTGCTTAGGTAAACATGTGAGAGTGACGCGTAAAGTAAATGGCTAAACTGCGATTTGTTGGCACCTCGACGGGAACCAGCTGTGGCACACCAGGTGCCAATGTGTTGCATACCGCTAGGCTTGCTTTTGGCTTATGTATGTTGCTAGAAGCACGTTTGCATGTATTTGTGCGATTTTCTTGTCGCTGCTTTGCTTGGAGCTTTCCCAGCAGCGTCTGTATGAATTGTATGTGTGCTTAAATTGAAAATTAATATGTGAGGGTTTTCTAATCTTATGTATATTAACTCACATTTTGTTTTCTTTTTATGCATTTTAATGGGCATCACGAAAGTCTTAAAGTTACCTGAATTATTTCTCTCTGAACATATCCAGCACTCACATTTTTAAACATTATTATTATTGTCCAAAACTGTATGAAATATTTGTAAAAAATCTTTTTGCATAAGTTGTCCAAAAATTGGCTTACAAACTGCTTTAAGGAGCCAAAACTTTTTCTTGACAATGAAAGTGCGCAAAAAGTTTAGGTTACTTTTTAAATGTAAGTCGGTAGTAAAAATGTTGCCCGTGCAGTGCGAAAAAAGCAGCAGAAAATAAATGTTAACAAGATGACTCCAAGCTAAGTAAAGCGCCAGGATCTTGGTGCAGTTCGCGCTGGAGACCAGGAAACCCAGCCCGAAGGGGACTGCATTGTGTCGCTCCAACAAAGGCCGAGCAAAACGAAAATCTAAATCCCACTTGCTTGGACTTAAATTGACCACCCGACACTGTTGCGGCGGTACTATAAAAAACTTAATCAGTTAATCTTAAATTTTGATACTGCAGGCCATAAAGCAAAGTTGATATGCGCATATTATGCGCAAATGAAACATCCAGAGTTTAAGGGTCATAGCTCCACTACTACGTCCTCCTCGACTGCCCTTTGACCATGTCACTGTCATTTGGTAAAGTTTTTTGGGGGCATAAAGTTTAGCTGCAACATTTGCCTTCGCATTGTTTTGTCGCATTTCTTTCTGAAGGGGGTGGTTGTTGGCGAAATTAAAGTGCATTGTATGCTAAAAGTTTTTGCGCCAGCAAACCGGAACAATGAAAAGTTCATGAAAATTTTTGCTTCAACGCATAAACAATAAACATAAAAGTTTTGACCATTAAAAACGCGCAATGGCCAAGTGCTCATTGGTCTCTCTTCGCTAGGCTTTATGGTAAGGGGGTGTAGCTAGGGGTTGTCATTTGTTTTGTTGCTGTCGAGTTGCTCTTCAAGTTTTTGCATTCCCCTAATGACAAAAATCAGCGTGAATTTGATGTTTGGCCAAGAAGTTTTCACTTGCCTCACAATATTCTGCTCAATTTAGCGACACAAAATTGTAAAAGAAGTTTTTATAACCGCATTCATAAGATACTGGAAAATCAATATTTCATTTTTGTCAAGTAAATATAAGCGATTCGTAACAGGAGGACATATCTTAAGGATACCATTTGCTATCCGAATCAAAGATTTCTCGCAATATTCATTATAAATTGAAGATTTGTAAACTTCAAATATAAGTTATTCTTTTGACAGGACTGAGAAATGTTGAGATAAATACATATAGAAAAATATTTCAAACTTATGCAACACATCTTAAAAAATTACTAACATTTTTAAATTTTTGTGTATTGCCTATAAGGACAGAAATTTACATTTGGACTCCAAATTCAATATGCTGAGACCTGTAATACATACTTATTAATGGTGCTAATGGTTCTAAAGGAGCTCACAAGATTTATCTAATAAACATTTTTGTAATTCTCTAGGAGATTTATATATATATATATATATATATATATATATATATATATAAATATAAATATATATATATATATATATATATAAAAGTAAACTTAATTAATTTCGACAATTCCATGCTAAACTGAATTAATTTAGCCCGTATAAACATTTGTGCACTTGATTATCTACCATGAATTTATCGTCTGCTGAGTACCATGTTGGCTGGTGTATTCGTACACATGCTCTCAGTGCAAACCGCAAACACATCTAAAATTGAATTCACATAAAAAAAATAGAAACAATAATAAATAAATCAGGAACACAACGGAAGCTGTTGAAGCACACAAAATAGGCGCATGCGCTAAGACTCTCTTTTTATACCAGAGAAATAGGGGAGTAAATAGGGGTAAATTGAGTGAATTTAAGAGAAACTGTCTACAGATTGTTAAGGCTGCCATTATTTGGCAGGTTGTGTTTACATTGCATACGAACAGTGCCAATTAAAGCCGATTTACAACTGACGGCCTCTCGGCTTTGCAGCTTAGTCCCTTCTCCACACAGCACCCATCAACACCCACTCACACACACCACCACAAGCCAAAAGAGCCGGCTAACAGCTGATGATAGTCTGGCAACTGTGATAGTGGAAGGGGACTTTGCGGGGCCCACAACGTCATATGAAATTTTATGCATGGCTTTCAGAAAATTGTCGAGAAATTTTACAGCCGTAAACAGGCAGTCAGGCAGGCGGGGGAACCTGCAGGTGTAGTCAGGTAGCTGCTGTGTTCCAAGTATTTAAATTTGAAATAACAGGTTTTGAGTATGCTGCATTATTCAACGCGAATGACGTTGAGAATCTTAAAACTTTATCTGGCCATTTTACAGGTCTTAAATCGCCACCACACACACACAACACACGCATACACACAGTCAAAGTATTTGGACTACAGACGCGAAGCATTTGTAATGTGCCAGGCGAAAATATTTATTTCAGCCCGTATGTCATGGCCAGGTGGGGGCGCGGGTGGCTGCTGTTGGGGGGAGCCCATAAAACTTTGGGCCATTTTTCAAATTTGTCGCGGTCGGCCATCCACAAAGTGGGCGTGTGCTGAATGCGGTCGCATTTCAACTTGATAATATCACAGTTAGTATGAACCACATGCGGATTTAACAAGTGCGACGCCAAGTTAATGCGTTATGACCCGACCTGTGTCGCACCACACACCCCAATGCCGCACCACACCACACGGAAACTTTTTGGCGCAGGTAGGAGAGCTACGTTGGCAGCCATTGGCGACCACTGCGTCGTCGGCAATGTTAAAAAAATGATTAATGATTATTTTTCGCCAAACTGCGTGCGCTTGTGCGGTTGTGGACTGGCCTCGTCCATAGTGGCTTCAGGCGGGTGGGACGGGGCCAAGGAGGGGCTTTCCAGGCTTCGGAGAAATATGCGCTTGAAAATATGTTAACGCTTTTAAATCATCTTGCGCGTATATTTTCCGTCCGCAGCTTTGGTCTGTTTTGTATGAAAGTTTTATGTGTGCCTGGGCTTTGAATTAAAATACAAGCAGAAAATGGACAACGTGGGATTTGTGGCTTGGTAAGAGGCCCGCCTTAATGGTTGTCCATGATAAATAATGAAGTACGAGCCAGGGAGACGCTTACATTAAAAGGAGCAACTATTCAAGTAAATTACGTTGCATGATACCTTTGATTTGATTTTTGTGCTACGCCCACTGGGAGGCTGGTAAATCGAAAACATGGCGATCACAAATCGATAACATGTGTATAATTCCCACATCAATTTTAAAGCAAGAGTCACCAGATTTTAAAGGTAGATGGTTGGTCAACTCCTTTAAAGATGAGTAAAAAATTTCCCGGCCACGCCCACTCTCCCCCCTGCAATCGTGTGTGTGGGTCGAAAAATGTTGGGAATAAATAAGATCTATCTATAATATCTCCCTTTCTTTTAAAGGAAGATGCAAAACAATTTTGTAGACACATTACTGACGGTTATCCTGTAAAGATCGAGAATTTTTTGACTACGACTACTCTAGCTGCGATAGTAAACTGAAATCGATATTTTTACAATATCGATTCTTTAAAGATGTATTTTTTAAGTATGTTTTTATTTTAAATTGTTATTTTCTTTTCTTTTTATCTTTATTTTGCAAAGAGGGCGCCAACGGTGTAAGCCTAATCAGAAGTTGTTATTTTCGTCATTATTAGAATTTGATTGCCGATTTTAACGATTACATTTAACTCTAATACATAACTTAATTTCGTCAGAACTAAAAATTAACTGCTTGGTGGGGCTGCTGTCTTATGTTGTTTATATTTTTGCGGCACGACCTGATGTGGACTTCTAGTCCTAAAACTTGTTTTAATTGTATTTTTTCAGTTTTTAGCTAATGGCTATAATTGCTTTATGGGGTTTGGTGGTTCGGTGGCGCTGCTGTCTAAGGTAGGTAGGTTTGCGATGGGTCACTGGGTTTAAAAACCACATTTTTTATTATTATTTTTTTTATGTGTACAAATATTATTATCGTGCATGTTTTGGTTGTGATTACATTGCGAACGAGTATTGACACCCCAACGAACAGCAACAAAATTTACAGCATGGGGTGATTCCAATGAACCAATATGTTCTATTGCACCCTGCGAACAAGGTACACAAAACTAAAGTTCATGACTTATTTTAAATGTAGTGAACTAAATAAATAAACACAAAAAAGAGAAAAACGGAATACTTAAAATCCAAAAATTCCGTTCTTGTGCAGAACAATCTTAAGATTGCGAGAATAGAAAACACAAACAAAACAATAGAAAATTCAAAATAAATGCACTTGGAAATATATAGCTTAGTTTGCAACATAGAGAAAACCAGCACTTGGCCCTCTCCATCTTGGCCAAATCGCATTATAGCATAAAGTTCAGCAATGTCTTTTGTTGTTGCTGGCTGCACTTAAGCCTTGGCCAGATATCAACCAACAGTACTTACCAGAGCGTTGCCAAAAGCGTCCAGACACAAGTTGTTACACACCAGACCAGACAGAAGACATGATAGTAAGACAGAGGAAGAGAAAGGAGGAGGCAGCTCTTATAAATTGCATATCGAATTTAGTAATTTTGTACATTGTGTGAATATCGTGCGTTGCCCAAGGCCCCTTGTTGTTGGTCAGCACAAAAACCTGGTGAGTCACAGAATGGTCGTTGTCCGAATATGGCTATTGCCGTGGCTTCTGCTCTGCAGTGGATTGCTGCTAATCATGCGATCGCCTGCCGTATTGTTGTGGACTGCATTATTCTCTAGGTGCAGGGATAGGGACAGGGACAGGGACAGGGACAGGGACAGGACGGTGGGGCACTCGCTGACAGGTTCTGTGCGCTTCCTTCCATAACTTGCGCTGCATATTTTTCATTTTTCATTTCTCATTTTCATTTAATATTTATGATTTATTTATGTGCGGATGTTTGTTGGCTGCTCTCATATCGTACGAGAATTTATGCTTTCCGCTTTGGCTTAAGCTACTTTACTGGAACTGAAGCTGGCCATGGCTGTGGGGGTAGTGAGCCGTGGACAGTGTCTAACCTGAGGTAGCAGAGCAATTTCATGCACTGCTTACCTCGGAACCAGTGTCCATTCACCAGACTTATTATGCAAATGTCTGCTCTACAGCAGTTCGCTCCACAAAACTTGACCACAATCGCATTGTTGTTCGGCCCTGCCTGTACAGTAGTATTATTAATCAGAGTTGGAGACCATTTGTAACCCCTTTACCTATATAGGATAGAATGGTAAACTAAGCTTCTTTGCAAGTATGAAAGATGAATCTCTCAGGATGCCAGCTTGATTACGCATGGAATGGTATAAGGTCAATCGTTTGACTAAAATGCAATTCTCATTTTATCTCGGAAAATTGATTCAATTTACAATGAAGTTTGCTAATTGCTCTTAAATTGAGAGAAACTTGGAAAGAAAAGGTTTAAAACTAGTCTTAAAACAAAAAAAAAAAATATTTTAAGCTTTAAAGCAGCTTACGTCTACTTCGGATCGCCTTGTACATGTTTTTTTAAGAGTATATATTGTTGTGCTGTCAGTTTTATTTTTTTTTTTTGTGGCTGTTAACCGTAATAATAGTATATTGTTTTCATTGCCTGCGCATAACAGAAAAGTGCAACTTTTTCAATTAGACCGGCATAGAGGCATTAGCCTTATCAGAAGCTTTGGGCCAGGCTAATTGCCTGGGGAGCTGGTCCCCAAACCAGTGTTGTACAAAGTTTTGTGCACGTCCTGGCTGACAGCTTATTGCCCCAGGCGTCTAAATGCTGCTCAAGGTTCTTCCACGTGGCTTTTATAATCGATATTTATTTATTGTGTCCATTAAAACAAATGTGAGTTTATGAACTGAAAGCATGGAATGGGCAATACCCTGTCAAAAGTACTTTGAAATCATTTAAATGATTATAGATAAACGAAAACAAGCGAGTCAATTGAACAGGAATCTATATTACAGCTTGTTAATAAACTATGCTTTAGTGAAAGAAATAAATAATTTGATTTAGTTGATAAATCACAGTAATCATAAAGTAACCCCAATTATATAATGTGTTTACATAACCATTTTACATCTATACTCTGTAACCCATTGCTTCCTTGTCAATTGCTTTGTATATCTAAATGGTATCGATTAATTTACCTTACAAATTATTTATGCATGTACATAATATATACCACAGATAACCCAAGAAACCCCAAATTGTTTAGTAGATGCGGTACAGCCGGAGTTAAGCCATAGTTTTTTACAACTGCCTCGAGAAAGCCAATTGAAGTGTCCACATGAAATAAAAATAAATAATACATTTCTTTTATATGCTGCAAATTACTTAACAACCACGACACTTAAGAGAGTGGGAGCATACATGTAATAGAAAAAGTAAAGCTCATATTGTATTTATATTTATATTTGTTTCAACTGAAGGTTGCCCGCGGCTGACCGATGTCAACCGCTGGCCAACGAGACATTAACAAAATGGTTTTGCCTTCAAGTGAGAAGGATAACGGAAATATTTTGCTGGAGCGAGAAGAACAAGGACAATAACTGGGCATGGCAGGATCCAAATAGCAAGCGTTGTCCTCGGCTCGAAAGCACAACAAAAATTCCAATAAATTCAATGCGACACAACAGACACTTGGGAGAACTTTAGGGCATGTCACAGCAGGAACAACAACAACAAGAGCAGCACCAGCAGCCAGCTGAACGAGGGGCGTGGCAGCTTCCAGGGGAAAGGGCTTGCGTCGCTTTGCTGCTGTTTGTCTCTGTCATTTTCTGGGAATGTGTGGCAAAGTTCAAACCTTTGACATTTTGTGCGCCAGCATGCATTACTCATACGCAGCGTGGTCGCAGGCAGTAGCAGGCGGGCCGAATATGAAGTTATTTTATGGCAAATAGCTGCAGAGCTTTACAAAGTTTTCCAATATACTCGAGGGTTACTTATACATTTAATGAAAATCTCAGCTAATAGTTTTGCACAGCACATAAATAAAGTTGCCATTGCCATGGTCCCGCCTTCAAGCAGTTTAAAAATATGTTTCACCCTCGCCGCCACCCCCGACGCCTTCTTCTTATAGCATGTGTCACAATTTATATGCAAACTTATCAACGTCGCAATGTCTCCAAAGCATCGTTTGCATGCATGTAGCCCGGGCACCAAAGCGAAAAATAAAAAATAAAACCAAGAAAAAAACTTCAATGTGCTGTTAATTCCCAGCCCGATGGAGGAAGTGCCAGAGTTTCAGCTACAGCTCCTGCGACAGCAGCTTCCTTTGATAGCTGAATGCGACGTCGACGTCGACGTCGACGTCGACACCGCCGTCTGGCACTCGGCACTTGGCAACATAAGTTTGGGGATTTTTATTTGCCGTCTGCCGGAAAATATTGCTCGCAGGCTAACACATGACAAACGCAGCCGTTTGTCAGGGCCAATATGGCAGCAGCATTGGGCCAAGGACCGTAGGGCAAGTAGTCAGACCAAGCGCTTTAAAAACTTTTTGCCTAAAGTTCATTTAATATTTGACTGCACATAAACAAAAAAAAAAAATGAAAAGAAAATGGTAATTATTGTTTGTTTCATTTCTTCTCTGAAACAGCGCAGAGGCTTAGCAAAGTTTTGAGGCACAAAATTTGCTGTTGTTTGTTGTTTATTGCTTGTTGTATTTGAGTTGCTTACCCCTTGTTCTTGTTTATGCTGTTAACTTTCTGCTAAAGTGCCACTTTGTATAATTTACGTAATGCGCCCAAAAGAATGTTCGTGTTGCAGGGGGAGATAAAATAATATGATATTAGGCTAATGAGAATGCTGCAGTATATTTTTAATCGCCTTGTCTTACCCAAAATCTCTTATGGTCTTTCATACTCCGTTTTTATGCAATTTTCATGAGTAAGGCTTAGCGATATTGTAGAATAATAAAATAAGTATTGTCGTACTTAAAGTTTTGGTTCAATATTATAAAGACTACCTTTACCAATAAGAGTTAGGTTAATGACAAAACTCTTAAGAGCTGAATATCTTTATCTTAGATGAGTCTTAAATCTTTTTTGGCAATGCTTTTTAGAACGCCAAACATTATCTTCTATCTCGCCGTTCTCTCTCATATTGAACTCTTATATAAATTTAGTATTCGAAATAATTTCAAATACTACTCAAATGTATCTACTATGTTTAAAGATATTAGCTATTGGTTTTCAAAGTGAGCTTAATAATTTTAATTGAAATAGAACCGCACCTTTCTCATAAAGGTGCGAACATCATGCATGCAAATGAGCGACAGTGGCGCCGCCAGCCATACCGCTTGTCAATTATGCGGCAGTCATTTTAGTGCCAAACAAAACTATTTTGCATTTCAAATACACGCATTGCGCATTACGTATACGCAACGCGTGCATGCTTACCTCATAGCATAAGAGGATGGGGGACGCACATGAAGTGGTTGCCAAACCAGTGGCGCTAGGAATTGAAAATAAATAATGTAAAATTTGGCAACCATTCGTTAGTATTTTGAATATGCTAAGCTCAGTTTTGCGCGTAATGAGGCACAAAAGATTCACTGAAATAGACGCAAACGCACTCGCACGCACACACGCACACTGAGCGTCAATTTCAAAGGTGCGTAGCATCAAATAAAAGGACTAACAGAGCGTAACGCGACGGCACAAGGATATAAAATGGCTGAAATCTGTAATTTTAACACTTTAAAAGGGATCCAATTTGATTACACACACACAATGCGCTCACATTCAAATTCGCAAGCACATTAACATAGAAATGTGTATTTACATACGCACACACGCAAACACTTCTTGAGATCTAACATTTAATAAGGATTACAACAATGGAAAATTACGTTTAATGTTACGCTTCTGCTTGGCTGAATTTGCATTAGCTGCGCTTGTTTGTGCGCCTGAATTCTCTTCAGACAACTAAAACTCAACTTAACCCGCCTGGGGCTTGGGTCTGGGTCTGGTTTTGGGACTGTGTCTGTGTCTGGATTCTGTTTTTAAATGAGTTTAAACGGAATCGTCTAGATAAGCGTTAAACAATGACAGCAAAATTCTGCTTGAGTATTTCCCACTCATTCAGCTAGGCATTCGTTTGGCTGCAACAAATATACTTATATCTTAATTTGGATTTGAAATCAGCGCATTGTTTGCTTGATTGAGTTTCAGGGTTTCGAATTGTTTCTTTATCAAGTATCTGTGTCGATATCTGCACACGCAGAACAGTTCAATTGAGTGGCACCCAAATAATTTGAGTGTTGGCTAAACTGGACTGCAATTTAGACGTACTTAGCAGGCACTTGGTCATAGCGAAACGAGCTAGTTATACTAATGAGTACTTGTCCCAGGCATACCTACGCACTTACACGCACACAGACGCACGCACACGGACATATTAAGGGTGATAGCACTTGTGGGATTAAACAATCGATATTCGATTGCACACACACAATCGCTGCCTATAAGCGCTTTCACACGCTCAACAATGAATTGAATTACATGTCGAATGCACACACACTCACACAGGTATATGTGTCTGTTAGATACACTAATACTAAACGATGACAAGTGTTTTGTGGCTTAGTGAACATAAGTACTCAAGTTGCAGCCAACAATGTAATTTATAGCTATTTAATTGTTCATTCAAAATTATATTTCTCGTCCACATTCAGCGTTAAATCGATTATCTATTGCATAATAAAGTGTGTATTGTTTAAGCAATTTAACAACAAAACAAAAAACTTGAGATTGTAAAGAATAAAATGTTCAAATCCGGGCTAGTGTGATGGTCTTTATGTTTTAACCTATGACTATAGTTGCTTGTCATATTTTAAAGTGGTTTGGTTGTATATACTACAATTTATTAGTAATAATAATATTGAATACATATATTTAAAAATTGCAAATTTCGGGTCGTAAATATTTGTACAGGGTACTCAGAATTAATTTTTAAAAAGGTTTGCATATGTTTAATATGCACTTTTGGTTTTAAATCACTGTGTTAAATATTTACCCCATCGTCAGCAAATTACTTTGCTTCAATTAGAGCATTAAACAGGGCATGTCATAGTCGAGTACATTGAAACATATGCAATAAAGAACGAAGTTCAAGCTGTCAGTTTGTTAATTGCTCGCTGCTGTCCATTGATGATGATGCGAGAGCATCGTCTTGTTTTAAGTGCATTTAAATGCAAAAGCCATTTAACAAAGGGGTTCTGCTTTAAAATGCTACTGCATTTGTATACTTTTTATGACAGCCATTGACAGTAGCTCGACTGCAACGCTTTTAATTCGCACAGCCAGTGAGCACTTTGTTGTACGAGCATGTAGGAAAGCATTCGGACCTTATACATATACATATATGTGATATGTTAATGGTACAGACAACATTATAGAGACTGCTTGCTTTCTACTCGATGAGTTTGGCCGAGTTGTGTGTGCATCTTTTGAGATGCTTGGAAGTTTAAGAAAATGTTTCAGGGGGAGAGGTAAAGAGAATGTTGTATTTAAAATAGTTCAACTTTTATGAATAACAAGCAGTCATGTGCAAAAGCAGACGGTATTTATTTTTTGTAAAGTCGAAGTATCTATCATTATATTTATATTGTTGTTCATTTTTTTTTATTTGTATATTTCGTTTATAATTCAATTTATATAATAGATATTTTATATATATTAATATTAATATTCAAGTCCATATTTATAGGGTACCTCCATAAGAAAGATCGGTTCAAATTGGTTGATATTCTGAAAAATATGATTATTTTAAGTATGCTCAACCAATTTTTAGATTTTTAGATTTTTAGATTTTAGCATGCCCGACAGTGTATGTTATTTCGCAGCTTTCCTTCTTTTATTCAACTTCTCAGCGCTAACAGAAAATGCATTAAAATTAAAATTGCAAATTATTTGCAAGTTGGTTGACACTTTTATAAAATATTCCACCGCATTTTTTAAAATTTTTAAGCGGATTGTCTTTGAGTGCAGCTCTACATACCGCGCTTTAGATGATCAGTTTATTGCTCATATGTCATATGGGATTTCGTGAAAAAAGAGCTACAAATTGGCAAACGTTGTCTGTGTGTGTGTGGGGTTGGCGTTGAAATAATTGAAATATCATGAACTTTTCACGATTTCAATTAGTTTTAAAAAAGGGATTTATAATATATCACATCATTATTTTATGGTTACCAAGCAGACATTTTTGGTTTAAATGTGTATTTTGTGGGCATTTTCGTTTGGTCACGATTTGCTTTGTTATGGCTAAAAATGTGCGCGAAATACCCAAAACTTTATTTCCAAATTGAAAAAGTTCCATAAATATAAATATAGAGATACATGTGAAAAAAGTGGATAAAAAAGTTTTGAGCTCGTTGGTTTTCATTTTTTTATGCTGTTTTTGGCTACCCAACTAAACTCAATTTAGTTGTGTGAGTGTGTGGGAGAGCCCCATCGACGGTGTCGGCATAAAGTTTACTACTTTGTGAAAATTTCATGTCTGTGGCACTCGATTGCGGCCGCAATATATATATATATATATATATGTATATATATATTTTTATATATATACCCAGTGCCAGCATGCTTTAACTGTTGCCAACTTATGTAGAACTCCGAAAAAGTTTCGCATAGATTTAATAGAGGCAGTGATTGCCGATGCAAAGCTCACTTTGTGAGTTATATATAGAACTTGCTTAAAACTATTTATTAATGCTTGTGGATAACTGCAGTCAGGTGAGAAATATAAAATTTAAAGATATATTTCATGAATACTTTTTAGATTATAAATATTTTTTCTTACCACTAAAATTAAAAAATACAAAAAAAAAAGTAACAACGACATAACCGACTGCATAATACTCGTTCACAGTACACAGAACTTATTATTGTTATTTTGGAAAAATATTGAATTTTTATATTTCGTAGGAGTGGGGGTGGGCGTGGCCCAAATTTTTTGGCTCGATCTTAAGAGGAGGTCAGCCAAACAATGTCTGCCAAATAATGTGACTATAGCTCTAAAAGTGTGGGAGATAAATGGCTTGGGCGATACGTGAGTCAGGGTGGCTGGGGGCGTCCTTGTGGGCGTGGCCGGGATATCGGGTATCGACATTTTATCGATTTGCCAGCCTCCCAGTGGGCGTGACACAAAAATCTGAACACTTTGCAGATAGTTACAAGTATATATCCAAAATTTCAAATTTCTCTATCTTCAATAGCGCCGAAAAAATTGCGTTCATCCGGACAGACACACGGACCCCGTGGCGGACTTTCCACAAAACCAATATACGCTTTTCACTTCGTGAACGAAGATAATAAAAAAATTTTCCAAAATAAGTAGGGGGAGCAAAGGATATTTTTAGGAAAAAAATCGAAAAAAATTATTTTTAAATACGAAGTGAATTTAAATGCAAAATCAATCAATCTAGGTTAATCCATGAAGAAAATGGTAAACTTCGTGAAAATCGGTTAATTTTTGACAAAGTTATGAGCATTTGAAATCTTTCAATTATGGTTTTGGGACATGTCTAAATTGTTGTCAATTTTGGCATGATTTTTGACAGAAAAATCGACTCCGTCAGAATCACATTTCAAGTTGCGCTTTATACTAATTTGAGTACCCGTAATCGATTAAAAATAAAAGTTCGCGATTCTAAATAGATTCACTTCGTGAACAAGTATAAAAAAAATAAAAAAAATAGCTGAATGTGCTGGATTAGGAATTACGCTACAAACAGGTTCAGATATTGGATTTTTCTCAAGAAATTGAACATAGGCATACAAAGTCAATCAAACATTAAATTAGGCATGACAGATGTGGCACTCTAATATATTATTCTCTAAAGTGAAATCATTATCGAGATGTCCCCTCCTTTTAAGCACAAATGAATAACACAATTAAGCCAACCATTATTAATAACACAATTCTATACCATAATAGTTGGCAGCTTTAAAGGGATTAAAATGAATTCTAATTAATTATTAATGCGTCCATTAGCGAAAATAATTCGCACTACAAAATTTTTGTTCATAATGAATTTTGACATGACTAATTAATTTGATTTGCTTTGATTTATTAAATAAACATTCTATATCCGTTATAAGCACTCGCCTTTAGCTCGTTAATTGGGCTTAAACTCAAACCACATGCATGGCACAGTGGTCTTATGTTTGGTTAAGTGCAACTGACATAATAATATAATAAATGTGTGTTATGTAGTATAATTGGAATAATATTTTAATTACCCTTTACAATTTAATTTGGTCAATACAATTGAAACCGTTAGCAATTGTGCTGCTCGTTACGCTTTTAGCCAACGATCAAAAATGCACTAATAGGATTTTAACGTTTTTCACAAAAGGGATACACAGCCACGCAGACACACACCAAATACCATATGTAGGTGGCACACGTCGTAATCAAATTAGATTCTATATCCTGTTGCACTGGGACAACCGTTGAAGGAAATTGTGCGGGCTGAACTTGAGGGGTTGTGTGGTACTAGCCACAAAACCAAATATTGCTATTACACTTGCAGGCACGGAATTTAATTACACGCGCGCACACACATACACATGCATACACAAACACACAGTGAAATAGCCATTGCACGCGTGGTCGACGCTGTGGTTGCGTTTTGGTCAAAATGCTATTTTTTCACATTTTCCCCTTATGTAAAATTTGTTTTTATATTCTGAAAATTCAATGAAATCTTTAAAAAACAAGTAAGAGTACTTTAGTCGGGAGTGGTCGAGTACGCGATACCCTGAACCCAGCTACCAGCTGTCGTTACCTACATTTCTACCACATAAGAAATCAAGATCTTAATAATGATAATAATAATTAAGAAATGATAAGCTCGTTCTGCGTATGATATTGAAATATGTATAGTCGAAAGGGTCTCTTGCATTTGTAGTTTTTGAAATCGCTGTGTTCATACAAACAGAAACAATGGGACATGGCTAAATCGACTCACCTCGCCGCCCCGATCAAAGAAATATATACCTTATTGGAGATTCTTCCTTCTATTGGCCACATACATTTGAACGAAACCATTACACCATTTTCTACCCATTTGCAATGGCTTCAGTGTATAAAAGACGGTGTAGGTAAAAAAGGCTTTAGCTGTAGAGTTGGCTTTTTGGCATTATTGTATAGCGCTTTCAGTATTATTCCTTTAATTTTGTAGCCAGTTCTTTTCATGAAAGTCAATTTGCAGTTGGTTTTAGTTGCTTTGACAGCTGCCGGCAATGGTAAAATAAAAAGAATGATAGTCTACTCTTGAGCGAGTTAATGCGTTGAGTTAATGCAGCCTGACCCCTGGGAACTCTGCGCTCATTCACAATATGATATCGCTATCTCCCTATCAATCTCTGGCCCTTGTGCGCTGCACCACACTAATGCAATTTGCGCAAATATCTTTTATTCATATTTAATCCACTTTATGCCAATTCTACTTATGCCGTGGCCTCCGACTAAACCAGCCGAGCTGCTGCGTCATGGCCCCCAGCCCAATGGCAGTGTCCTTGCCGACTTCCTGTGTGGGCCTGGGCCTGGGCCTGCGTCTGGGCCCAAACTGCCAACTGCCATCTGCAGGGCCATGTAATTGGCATTCGAGTCAAGTGCAATTTTGCAAGAACTTGCTGCTGCTGCTGCACTCTACTCCCGCGGAGGCGTCCCTGGCTACAGTTTATTGCAGTAATGGTAATGCAACAGGACAGTCAGCTAGTCACCTCGTTAAAGGTAATTTTGCACAAATAATATAATGTCCACGGCTATATTCGAGCCAGCTTCAGCTTCAGCTTCTGCTGCGTCTCCATTTCTATTTCTTTGTCATTATGCGGTTCCATTTCCACTTTGAGAACCACAAAAAAGCGTAGCATACTTTTATGCGCGGCACGCTTGAAGCCAGCATTTTAAATTGTTATAACTGCCATGACTGCTTGGCCAACTGGTTGGCTGCCTTTTGAGCATTATCGATGCCGCTTAGCTGACTTTTGGCGGCTACTCAGCGTTGCTGCGTTTTGAGCCATTGATTTAGCAATCAGCGTGTTGTTTTTGCACAGCAAGTGGCCTTATCAGCACTTGGACCGGCTCGTTGGCCATGCTCAATTTACATAAGTGCCGGCTTAGTCAGCAAGTTATCAACGTTTTTGGCTTTGTAATTCAATTACCTGGGCATTTGTCTTGTCTCTGGCAGTCGCATAAATCATTAGCGACCAGCCAAGCAAGAAAGCGCTCAAGTGAGCGGGCCAACAGATTTATGGCTCTTACCTTTGCCGTTGATTACACGAGTTGCCTTTCATTACACAGCTGATTGCGTGCACACAATAATTTAAACAATTGAACGTGCATCAGCTTTTTCCTAACGAGGTACAGAAACAACAAACAGACAACAACACGAAGGACACCAACATTTGCATGCTCTTTCTATTTTGGAATGATTTTACTTTGGCATTTAAGGTAAGGCTAAGATTTAAAGTTGCTACAAATAATGTATATTATTTTGATATGAGATTGTATATGTAGTCAATCTAATTAATTAACTTCATTTTTGTAAAAGCCCTGAGGACACTACCTAGCTGAAGGTATAATTTGCAATCAATCTTGTTTCTAAAAAAATGGAAAGAGAATAACAGACTTAAGTGCTCGACTGGTTGATACTTTGGATAAATGTATTCATGGCAAATCCGAATCGGGGGAATACAAAAAAATTTATATCAATATATTTTGTACAAGGTTACAAAAAATCAGCCCACGAAACAGATCAATAAACGTGTGATTTTGGTTCATTATTTTGATAAAGTAATTAAGTAATTACATATAACAATTATATTATGATATATGTGAACCTTTCTTCAAGAAATCAATAACCTGTGCATATAAATCTGGTAATATTTTGATGTATTATTAAATAATTAAATTGAAACGAAATGATTAAGTAGGAAATTGGACCATATATGCCGGGAATAGCTGTTAGCATTTGATAAATCAAGTTAAAGTATACTTTAAGTGGGCGCAGATGTCTTCTATTGACTGTTACATAAATTTTCACAAGCTTTATTACGGCCCATACCCCGTTTTGAATGATTACAGTGCACATAATGCTGAAGCTGTCAAGTTGTGATTCTGATTTTAGAAACCCTCTCCGCTACATGATAGAGCTGTTGTACCCTACTTTAAATTGAAGTGCCAACAATGGACCCTTTCTGGCAGTGCCAGACAATGTAGTCACAATGCTGTGGCATTGTTTCTGCTTGTTTATTCGGATTGGCGTAGCTGATGCCGCCGCTGTTGCTGCTGGAAGTGGTAATCCGCTTAGGGTTGCGACGCCACCGCAAATCCTGTAAACTAGCAGGGCAATGATTGGCATTGCCGTCGATTTGCTAGGTGGGGCTTACATCTGAACTTAACATATCTAATGAGCTCGCTTTCGAAAATCTTAATGTTATTAATTTTATGCTAAATTAAAATTTTCTTCATTAATTTGCCGCGTTGTCTGGAGTTGGTCTCTGTTGTTATTTTGCGGAATCTTTTGCAGCTGCTGGTCGCGAGTTGAGCTGTTAAAATTGCTTTAATTGGGCTAACGAAATTTGCCGCCTGCAGCAACGCCACCCATTTCCCCTGCCCCACCGCTGCTCCTGTCACTACTCTCATACGATGCCCTGTTGCCGTGGTGCTTTGTTTGTTTGCTTGTCCGCTTGACTGGTGCTGCTCGGTGGTGCCGTTTGGTGGTGCTTGGCTCTTGCCATTGCTTAGCTTGTTATTGTTCCTGTAGTTGTTATTGTTGCTGTTGTTAGCTAATGTTCTTTATGTGCTTTTTGTTGGCCCTCATTGTGTGTTTGGGTGAGCGCGCGTGCTAATAATCGATATTATTTTGTTTTCTTTCACAACAAACGTTTTCAGCGGCTTTTCAACGGTTCTCAATTGCTGACGCCGCATCAAAATTTAGCACCAATTTTGAATTCCAGAAAGCATAGCTGTATTTTGTCTGTTTAAAATTGAATATCCTTTCAGCTTTGCATAGAAACTGACTAACAGATGGACAGTAATTTCTACCCAGACTAGAGAAGACTAGAGAAGATAGATGGAGATATCCTATATCATGTATTGTACATTTTGTGGGAACATTTTCAAAAAACCATGTACTATGTACTTCTATGTAATTAATTTAGCTTTAAAACATTTGCCATTCTAGAGAGATATCTCTCTTCATTTAAGGCCCTTTCATATTTGCTTACTCATATTCTTTTATGATTTGTGCTCGTTTTAATTGCTACGAAACTGCAGGAGCTGACTTTGGGAATTGGGAGAAAAGCCGGCACATAAAAGTGGGGTTTATGTATCTCACAACCAGCTACATACTCACTCACACGAACACACACACAGTTACTTGCACAGTGTTCTGCTCCATAGCTGCATTGCATTGCAATTTTTTTTTTTGGTATAGCCACTGTTACATCTTACCCTTTGCTTCCTGAAAGCGTTATCCTGACCTGTCATTGACGTTAAGCTTCCTGTGCACTCCATACAGGAAGGCAGCCACGCCCAAATGCGGGCTGCATACGTTAGTATTTAAGACCGTACATTCAAACATTTTTCTAGCACATTTTTTTGTAGGCCAACTGCCCAAACTAAAATTGGCAAAAATGCCTTAGCCTTGGCCGGCCCTCATAAAATTGGTCGTAAGTTGTGGGCGTAACAGCATCAGCCGCTGCCATTTCCCCTCTAAAGCTGAGCTTCGGCTCTGTTTATGTTGGCGCAAGCAGCGAGCTTAACAGCGAATTCATTTTGAGCCGCTGCTGCAGCTTCTGCGGCTGCTGGTCGGCCTTGCCACTCATGACAAAGGGGAGCTGCATACAAAAATTGTGCTTGCACCAAATCCAAATTGAATTCTGTTTTTGCTCCATCCACTTCGTTTTTATGCCGCAGCCAATTTATGCAAACGCATTTGCGACGACTCGGGCACGTTTTGGGTTGCGGCACAAGGACGAACATAAAAAGTTTCCCATTTTGTCCCTCTGTTGGATAAGCCAACGGAAATTGGTATTACAAATCATGAAATATATAGTAGGCATATAAAGTAATTTTATAAGAATTGTAGTTATAATACACATATTTATAGTAGTATCATATGTTCTTGATCAGAATGAGCTTAAGGTTGAACAACTTACCTTAGTCTTATATAATTTAAATGGCTGCCATTGGACCAATCGAATCTTTTTTTTAATTTTTTAAAATTTAAATTTAAGGAATAAATAAAATAAGAAATAAAATCAAGAGCTTTAATTGTTTTTTATATTTTTAAGAATATTATTTATTTCTCAATATTTCAATCATTGCTGAAGGATATTAAAGTATATAATTGTAAAAAATTAATTCTATTAACTTTTGTTCCCCAACTTCTGTTTTAACTACCAAAACAAGCGAAAACATATTATTTTTGGTCAATGCCCACAGACATCCGTGGTTTGTCTAATTTTTGTTCATTTCAGGTGGTTTTTCGCTGCGCTGCAATTTTAGCGAGACACTTTTTTGTCTGCTGGAAATGTTGGTGGAACAAAACAAAAACATTGTAAGCGGAGGCAAGCGAAGGGTTTTCAACAAAAACTTGCAACGAAGAAAAGAAAAAGAGCGTAAAAATAGTTTTCATTTACGCCTTTTGCGTCCGGCAGCTAAAACGGAAAAATAAATGCAACGCCATTGTCCTGCGTTCCAATTGTTGGCCGACAACCCCCTGTTGCCTACTGTCATTGTCAAAGGGAGCCAAATATATCCGTTGTGTTTCGGTTTAGATATTCTTGTGCTTTTGTTTATTGTTCTATATTCCGGTTGATTTGATGCTTTGCGAAAAAAAATTTTTTAAATACTTATAATTTTAATATATTGCTTGATATTAATAAAACATCTAATTTGCCTATTTAATTCATTTTATGTGATCCAACTTAATTTTAGTATCCTTGAAAATGCCCATTGAAAACGCTCACCCCCGCCCCCACTAATAAAAAAAAGCCGATTTTATTTCAAAATAACAATCATAATTAATACCGTTTTCTACTGTCTTAAGCTATTTTATCTAGTGAATTGATCAGTCGGTTACCGCCGACTACAAAGTTCCATTTGTTTTATACTACACTTAAAACTATTTAAATAAATTAAAGCAGCTTCTGTTTAGTATTCATTTAAAATTTACTAAAATGAATTGCAACAAATTTCAATAGATTTTTGTAAAAAAACAACACGCCGTTGGACCTATATATAGTACTTAAAGCTTCTGTTTTGACAGAAAATATGTAAAGCTTTTTATCTGATTGAAATGCAAAAACCCAATTTGTTGAAATTCGAATTGGTTAGTGAATCCCGCACATCAATCTCTCGTTGCAGCAGCTGCCTCCACCTGCCAGTCCACTCAGTCTGGCTGCATCCATTGCAAATACATTGCACACGTAATGTATCAATCTGTTTTGTGGTTTATACCTCCGGGCGGGCAGAGCTCTCCACCTGGACGAGTGGTTTTTGCATTAGCTGAGCATATATGCCAATGAATTAGCATATTTTTTTTGTAAGCAGCTAAAGGGGACAGGACACTCAGATGTATTCATTTGGTATATCAAAGCTTTCGTTCATTTTTAAGTTTATTCATATCAGTTGGCAGCTCCTTTCATTTTTGTAATTTAAGTTGGTAGGCATTGTTCTCTGGTATTAAATCCTGAAATATGCATAATTTTGTAATTAAAATTGTCTAGCAAGCGCCAAGTCAGCGCGAAAACATTTTCAGCTGCCTCAATTAGTGGCGGGGCGTGGCTAACAACGGTTTTGTCCCGGCCAGGACAGGCACGTAGCCTGCCAGTGAGATCTCATTAAAATTAAAAAGCTCTGAAACAGCCGCCAAGGAGTAGACAACGCAACTCATGGCTGGTACGAGATTTGGGCCAGCAGCCTTGGCCAGAAGTGTGTGCTGAGGAATCTGGGGACAGGGTGGGCCATCTAAATTAAAGCCTCACTTGGGGTCACAGGCGGCCGGCAGGCACAATTTAATGATTGAAAACTGCACAGGACCAAAAGTCAGATTGACAAAATGCAGCTCAAATTGCTTGCAAGGACCAGCAGGATACAGCTAAAAGCAGAGTCCTTCTGCAGGCGCCAGCCTGCTTTAATTAAACACCAATTCGAACCAAATATCAGACACACATGGACACTGGGCCGAAAAGGATGCAGTGATGGGGCCTATAACTTTGTAAACACTGTTGCCACGCCTATTGATTTGACATGGCCTACAATTTGCTGCCTGTGCAGCTTCCAGTGTCCAGTTCTCTAAACTCCATTCCCTCTACGACTGCTCCGTAGTTCGTTGAATGCACGTGAAAGTATGCATAATGGAGGTTTTCATGGAGGAATATTGCTTGCCCTTTGCTAATCGAACCAAGGACCAGCACATTCAGCAAAAACGGAACGGCACATACATATATATGCACACATATGTATATTTACATAGATGAGTTGCAACTTGCAAGTCCTGACATGTTGGTTATTAATTAAGGGCCTAGTACTTACGCTCTCGTCAGCTATAAAATGTGCACAGCTCTTTGAGGTAGTCAAGCAGAAATATCTAGGGAATTTCCACCTGTTTTCATTTGTCACATTTGGGTATGCACTGCACATGAAATACTGATAGTATCGTAATTTAAACTTGATTAAATTTATAGTATATGCATAATTAAGTTAAATGCAATTCTTGCGGTCAGCGAATATACAATTAGTATGCAAACTGTCATAATTTACGAATTTGCATTTAAGTAAAGGACCAAGTTTTTCCATTAAACTTCCATGAACTGTCCTAAATTGCATAACATTTGCATTAAATTAAGTTCATATCATCTGCAGTGAGCAGAAGCTAAATTCGAGAGTTAAAACAAAAGGCATTTGATAATGGAGTCTGGTTATTATATATGTATGCGTATATATTATGGTAATTATGAGGTGATTAAATTGTGAATACTAAAGCAATATGGTAGCAATATGTACATCACGTACATATTTGCATGACTTATGATAAATTTTATTTTATTTTATTTTTTTCTTTGATATGTATGTTTTTTGTGACCATAAAATGTTCAATTAATAAATAAGGATTTCTTGGGCAACATATTTATTTAAATTTATAATATATTTATAGTAGAGGTACTCCCAAGGCACTATTTTTAAATAGGTATGTTCTTTATTTTAAAATTGTTATGTTTTTTAAATTGTCCTTATACATTAGAAACGTATACGTAAATTACGTAATAAGAAAGTAATATCGTAAAAACAAAGCAGTTTTTAACAAAAGCAAGATATTTTTTACTAACCCTGTTTTTCATTATGTTGTTATAGAGCTCTGCCCCAATGTTTTATACATTTCGAGACAAAATTAAAATACCCTCTGCAAGCCACAAATTTTACGTGACTGTCACCCGATATTCCATTTAAAACTTTTCTTCTGATGCGTCCAAAGTTATGACAACTGCAAAAGAAAGCATAAACATTAAATAACAAATAAGATTACATGCAATGTTAGGCTAAGGCAAAGGCAATTCAGCCGCATTTATTTGCTATTACGTATCACACTCAGTCAGGGCTCAGGGCGTGGTTATTTTTGTACAGTATTATAAATTTTGTGTTCCACAAGCTGTACGACTAATGCAACAAACTGCCCATATCTCTATTGCACACACGCAGCCAAACAAATGATTCACACACACACACACACGAAACTAAAAGGTCGAGTTGCATTTTAGGTTATATTACCAGCAATTATAATGCTTGTTCTGTATATATTTATATAAATATGTAGACAACAACTATTGTTTTCGTTCTAAGCAGTTGTTGCAGCTGCTGCTGTTGCTGTTACGAAAATACAAATATGTGTTTCAATTGTGTACTGTCCCGGCAAAAAGAAACACCCGAAATACAACCCGCCTTGCTCATAAATTGTTTGGTTTTTTGCATGTGTTTTTGCGTTTATTTAGATATACATAAATTGCATGGTTCATAGCTAGTGCTCGACTGTTTGCTTCACCCAGTTGTTCGCATATCCATTAGTTTGCTTTTTGTCGATTTTTTACATCTTCTAAGGGGGTATTTTCATTCAGTCACAAAGCCTGCAACATTTATCAAATCTCTGGGCAATAAAGAGAAATATATTAAAATCGATGTTTATAAATTTAATTTTTTGGCCTCATAGCTACTTTAATAACTTTATATGTAATATGTTTGTCACATAACGGTATCTAATTTTCATCAACTTTTAGTTGAATTTTTTAATAAATATTTTGGGGGAAGTCACTTGCAATCTCCATATGAAATTTGGAGACTATAGTTTTAATATTGTAGGAAATATTCACTTTGAGGTGTATCGATATGTTATCGAGTTTCCAGCCTCCAAGGGCGTGGCACAAAAATCTTAACACTTTGTCCTTGTATCCAATGTTTCAAGTCTCTATCTTCAATAGCAGCGAACCTGCGAATCGAGGAAGAACCCAAATGGAAATGGAATTGACAGCTGTAATTAAATTAATTAATAGTTGAATAAACACATGTAAGCACAGTTTATGTGAATCGAGAGTAATTAACAAGCATATAATCGATTTGCAAAATTTTAATTAAATTAAGCAGTTGAGAATTGAAATTCGATGTTGGTCTGGCCAGGACACTCGCAGGATAACTACACATCGAAATGGTTCTCGAGTTGCGTCAAGGAAAATCAATTTACAGAACATTTACGGTATTTCTTGTAATTGCATTTGCTCATCATCAGACCTGGGCAAACAACATTATTATTGACTCTGATTGCTGGTGCAACTGGATATCAGCATATGAAGTATACGCCATGTGGGTTATAAAAATTTCAATCTCTGGCCCGAGCTGCCTGTTGGCCTGCGAGGGTAACACATGCCTGTCCAGCAGATTCCAGTCAGCCATGCCATGATTGTGATAAATGACGTAAAATGATGCCAGCGACAACTATGCAACAACGAAAACGACAACAACAACAATGACGTTGTCGCATGTCATTCAGACTCGCACTGCCTGATGTTGGCTGTTCCTTTGGTTTGGCTGGACCGCATGCCTCTGAGATATACACACATATATATGTATATATGTATATAAATATATATGTTTTTTATATAGAATCCTGTAATTTCAGGCCATATAAAATGCAGGCTGCAATTTGCTGCTTCATCCACGTTGACAACGGGCTGAAGAAGCAACTGAAAAATGTTCACGTTGCCTGCTGCTCTTCCATTTGTTTGCTTTAACGAAATTGAATTTCATGTTGGCTTCGCTCACGCCCACGCCTTCGTTTTTGTCCCCAACCATTTCTCGTACGCGTCCTCGGCACAGCCTCAGTTAATATTTTCAGCTCGTCGTGTTAAGGCAAACACCAATGCACAAAAAATCAACTCAGCTGCATTTACCGATTGTGCAATTAAATAAGCAAACAGCTACCGTATGCGCCTTAATTAAAATGGGCAAAAGGCTTGCAAGCTCAACATATTTACACTTGGCTTCCTGCTGGTTCACTGCTTCTCTGGGCTTAGCCAACTTTTGCTTCAGCTACCTGATAAGGAATGCGCGCCAATGCCGCACTAAATACTTGGTGTGGTGCGGGTGGCAAAAGCCACTTGCTGCAGTGAATGGCGCCGCAATTACAGCTACATTTAGGAAATTGGTTGATAATATAGCATACTTAGTATACCTGAGTTAAACAGGCAAGCTGTAGCAGCTCGTTGGCAGCTCGGCAACATAAATCTAATAGAAAAGTGGCCCAACACTCGCCGGTATCATTTATTTAACAAAGTAGAACCTGACTTATATATGGAAATCACGCCCCTTAATTGAAATATTCATGTAATTTATGTTTAGCGCGACGAACATTTTTCTTCGCCCCAGACAAGCGCTACGAGCGAGTTGAATTCGAATGAGCGCTACGTCGACTAGCGTAATACCTTAAGTCATGAGTTGCAGCCATTCTGTTCGATTTGGTGATAGCATTGAGAAAGAGAATCAAGCATCTAACGAGAAAAGCTAGACAAGTACAAACAATGTATCGCTCACACATAAACTCGTACAATTATACACTCTTACAATTATACTTTAATCGGTAAGCATAAAAATGAACGTTGGGTCAGCCTTGATCGTGCCAAAGAATAAAGAAGACGTCTTTTGCAAACTTATTATTCGTCGATGGTGAACATTATTTCCCTTCCACAAAATTTAAGCGTAATGCTACAATGGAACTATAAAGTTAAATGTTATATACTTATATACCATATAAATAAATATAAGCTTTGTTTAACGCAGCCAAGTGATTAATTTTCGGGAGTAAATGGACTTAGGTTCCAAATATAACAATATGGACTTACATAGTCCAAATTGTTATGCTTTTGGGAAAAATATAGAAGGAGGTTCCACCTCTGACAATTGTAAGTTGAACATAAAATTCAGAATAGTAACTTTGTCTAGTGTGTTGTCGTAACAAAATAATTTTTAGATTTAATACAATAAACAGCAACAAAAAAATTATGTTTATTCATCTAATTTTTTTTAAAACTAGTCTTTAAATGTTATTTTTTTTGGTTGTATTCGCTTAAATTATTTAATCTTTCAACTGATACAAATACGTACATAAAACATTCATAACCTTTGTAAAGTGTGTTTTATTTGCTGTATAGAAAACACCACATAAATCATTAATTACAATTTACTGTTGGCAATTTGCACCTGACTGAAGGCAATTTATGTCACCAGCTATTTTCTATCTTTGATAGCAAAACAAAAAAAAAAACACATTCGAGTCTCTGGCCTTGCGGCTCCAAAAGTTGTTTACTTCAAATATAGAGGAAGCAACGACGACAACAATAGCAACTTACAAAAGTATCGTTGTCAACCAGTATTTATTGCTGGGTCCATTGAGGTAGCTAATTTATATTGTCAAGCATTGAAGGCTGCTAAGTGCACCGATTGTTTTGGCAGGCTAAGTGTTTTTTTGCTGATTCAAGTACTGGAAGGTGTTCTTGAATAAATAAAGTGAAATTTTAATTAAATATACCAAATAAGAAAGATTAAAGTTATGTTATTTATTTATTTTACTTTTTTTTGTAGAAACAAACTAAAAAATTTAAAATTGTTATTGTTATTATTTCTACTCAACAAGAATTGTAAATCTCTTTAGGATATCCTATTCAATACCTATATCATATACATTTTAAAAACTTTATTTTATTTATATTTTACTTTTTAGATAAAATTTCCCGCCATCCAGCGTAAAAGTTGCATTTATAACGTAGGCTTACACAACGTTATTAATTTAAATTGACTGACACACTCACACACACACACATTTGGTTCGTTTGTGTGACTAAAAAGTGCAACGGAAACGAGTTGTAAATACTTAATGTAATTTTGCCACAATCAGTCGCAAAGCATAAATATTTAATAATTGTATAATCAATGTATGTGAGTAAACACTCTGAATTTGATATAGCATGAAATTAAATATCGTATGCATAAAGTTTTTCTTTTTATGAACGCTTGAATTGGCCAAATATCATTTTAGCTTATGCAAAGGAAATGCAAACTTTGCCGTTGTGTTTGTGTGTACACACACACATACACATGTGTGCGAGTGTTTGTTTGAGTGTTTATGTGTTTGTTTGCAATTGTCATGAATATTGCAATTATTTCGCTCTTGTATCGCCATGTGTCCACATTTGTTTTTGCCTTCTAGCTTTTGTTCAACAAATGTTTGCGGCCTCATCCAATACGGCCATTTGGTTATGTGTGTATGTGTGGCCATTGTTGTTGGTGTTAATTTGATGTTTTATTTATTGTATTGCATACAATATATAGTTTGGTAATAGTGTTTGCACTTTTACCATGAAGTTTGTAAAACATTTTGTATTCAGTTTGAATGCCTAAAATCAATTTAATTCCACAATGCCATAAAATACGATCAATTTCTTGTGTATATAACGAATGTTTGCCTTTTTGAGGTTACGAGGTCATTGCATATGTGAAATATGTTAAAATTATCAATGGGATTAAATTTGGAAGGTTTAATGCAACGCGTATATAAATAAAAATATTCCATATATTATATTGGAGCTCATTGTGTCAATGAGATGCTCTAGCTTTTTTATGCTTATGCCAAATGTCAAAATAATGAAGCATAAGCAGTGCTGAATTATATTCACTTTATGAAATTATATTCACTTTATGAAATTTAAAAAAATATGTATAATAGCTAAAAAAAAGTTTTATTATTATTTGTTAAAATTATGTGTTTGTATGTCTATATTGAGTTGTAAAGTCAATCGAAGCTTTAATATACTTTATATGATTCTTCCCCATTTGATGACAGTTCTTTATTTGAGTAGTAGTAAGAATAGTTTTTCACTATTGACTTTTAAAAGGGCTTTAAGCTGGAAAAACTACGTACGAGACACTTTGTATAAAAGCTTTAATGTGCGTACAAAGCTTTTATCACATTTGTTTTTTGATTTGCGCAGCTGTTTTAAAATTCGCATTTTCAGATGACGCCCTGTTAACCTCGTAAAGAACTACGAAATGCCGACAATTTTGCTTCGATTTTAAATTAAAAACCAATGAGCCTTCATCAGTGCTGGGCTGTCAGCGTTTGAAAAGGGTAAACACACTATATAACTCATTTCAGTTTGCAGGCTGCCTGGCTGCCTGGTGCTACATCAACATCCACGTTTGCTGTTTTGCTTTGTTAGCCGATTTTAGCGCTGAAATGGGGCATTATTTTTATAGACGCCCCCCCCAACTCGTTCTGGTATTGTGGGCGCTGCATATGAAGCTTAGCTAGGCATGCAAGCAGTCAGAGGGAGACACCGCGGGGAGGGAGGGCGGAGGTGCATGCATTTTTATAGCCAGTTGAAAGCGTAACACGATAAAATGTTTTTCAAAATTTTGTTGTACGAAAGTTTGTATGCCCTGAACCCACAACTTGTCCTTGGTCTGCTTGTCCGTGTGTGTGTATGTGTTACTATGGGGGTATTAAAGCCCCTATGCCAATGCCACTGGGAGTGTTAGCCAGACTACCGTTAGACCCTCGATATGTACGTGGAGGTAACAAAAGTTTTTGCTGATAACGCGGCAAAGTTGAAACGTTCATAAATCACGACACCATAAAGTTGTTTTCAGTAAAAATATTCAGACAATCCTTGTATAATCCGTAGCCCGCAACCACACAACGACAACAACAACAAGGACATTGATTTGCAGGCTTCTACTGAGCGTCTGATGAGCGAACAGTGAAAGCCAAATGGTATCTAATCCACTGACGCAGCTGACTAAACTGCTTTGGCCAACAGTTGGGTAACTTTTGGCCGCTGGCTTAGAGCAACAGCTTACATTTGACCAAGTTCGACTGCAGCCACATGGCCAACAGATTTGCAATACTTGTAGCACTTGGCCAGAAACTTGACTCGCAAATGCCTGCATGATGCAGCTGCAAAAGCGCAGTCAAGGGCGGTGGATGCCAGGTGGAGTGGGGTGGAATTTTCACGTGGAATTGCACGTGCCCATTGTGAACCTGTTTTGCAGTTTTGTGCTGACATCAGTAATCTACCACTGCTAAAACACTTCTACCCTGCTTACCCCTCACTCTCACTTTCTGCCTGTGGGCCTTAGCAAATTGATTTATGTGCAGCAAAGTGTTGTTGTCTGATTTTTGGTTTTCTGCTTGCTTGTGTGTGCGTGTGGGCTTATAAGTTTTTGCGGCCGTGGAGTATCCGCAAGGTTTTTATGTCCTGTGTACCCGGCTAACCCACAGAATCTTATAAAGTTGCTCTGGTTGCGGCCTCCTATTAAGTTGTTAAGCTATCTATGCCGTATCGGCATTTTGTGCGGTTCTTTGGGAGCAAACATTACGTTATTTTTATTGTATTTTGCTGTAAATGCCCCCAAAATTAGAAATTGCTCAGCCCAGACCACAAAACACAGAGCACAGATACAGATACATATGTATACCGATGCAGACATAGACCCTTGACCATTTCGACCGCAGTTCTCTGAGCCTGTGTTTCGTCTTGATGTAGTTCGACTATCTACTTCATCTTCCTCTTTATCACCGTCGTCGTCTTCTTCTTCTCCTTGCGTTCTATCGGTCAGCACATAAAATAAGAGGGCAGAATGTACGGTAATAAAGTAGAAACGTGCAAAAACTAGAAAAATGTGGTCCGAGCAAATAATAAACAGCGCAGAGCACAAAAATTCACAAAGGCTGTGGCTTTTGTAGGTGAATACCAAAAAAAAAAAAATAGCATAAAGAAACTAAGAAAGAAAGAGGCAAACAAAAAAAATAAACAGAACACAGAGAACACTGTAATAGAAATAGAAATACGAGTAGTAGAAGCACTGCGAACTATGAACAACTTTGGCTACGTGCAATTTGAGCTGTCAGGTTTCTCCTGCGCTGCCTTTGTGTGGGTTGCGGCTTTTGGCCATAAAGTTTTTGCCTGTTGAAGCAAGGCGCAACACACCAGTAGGGGTACACAAGCGATGTGCTTAAGTAAACCGCATGAGTGCCTAATGCAAGTGTAGAGAGGCAGAAATACTTGGAAAATAAGATACGTCTAGCCAATTATTTTTATATCCTAAATCCATTAAAATGGGTAAGAAGCGTATAATGGTTTTGTGGAAATGTACGTAAGAGGCAGAAGAAGGCATCTGCGACTCCTGAAATAGATATATTCTCAGTCAGCATCAATAGCTTAGTCGATCTAGTCATGTCCGTCAATTATTTCTTTCTTGTATACCTTACACGTCTTTTTTTATTATCGACATTTATCGGGTTTTTACACGGTTAGCTAAGCATATCTTAGTAACTATAAGAGCTAAATCAAATTAGGTTTAAAATGTTCTCGTAAAGCATACGCAGATCAAGAATATTTCGGAATTTTATACCTTCCCCCACTTACCCCAGATACAGATAGTTCTTTATGAAAATGCATGCATTTAGTACATTCCTTAATCTACAATAAAACAGTCTAATTGAAAATATCAGAAATAATACTTGTACTTTACTAAATTTTACATTGCTGAAAGTATCCAATGCTTGTAGTTTAGTATTTAAAACCGAAATGCATCATTAAGATGCCAAAAAATGACTTAAACTTTTGCATAAATCATACTGCTGTTAAAATATTTTATAAAATTAGTCTTCTTTCTAAGACTACAATTCGCATCAATTCTATTTTAACCTTCTTTAGCTTGAGACACCCTATTATTGCTGTCATTGCTTGGACTTTTGTGGCAAGTCGAGGTCCACGGTCCCTGGCCTTGGTCAGTAAGTAAGTACGTTAGTTAAACAGCGCCAAGTGCTGTGAGTCAATTACATGCCATATAACGGCAATCTTAGTCACTCGGCGCCCAATTGCATTGTGGGCTGTGGCTTAAAGCCTGCCATCGGCCCCTTGCCAGCTACATCTGGGTTGGCAGGCGTCTCTGTCTGCGTCACTGTTTGCCGTCTCTGTCATTGTCAGTGGGTACGAACGCAAATTCCCCATTGCAATTGCATTGGCAATATCTGCATTATGATTGTCACTTCAAATGCTTGAAATGCTGATTGAATGGACAGCAATTCGCTTGGAAAGCCCCAACCACCATAGACGCAGCGCATGAAAATAAAATTTCCAGCACAAAGTCACGCACTTGACTGTCAACGTTTTTATGTTGCCAATAATTCAAACTCTGCACGTCGCATGCAAAAATGACAAGTCGACTGGTGTCGAGTCGACAGGAGTTGAGGCCAAAACTAAAGCTAAAACTGAAGCTGCAGCAGAAGAAAGAGCAAGAGCAGGTGGCAGTTAAAGTTGACAATGCGGAGAACTGGAGTGGAAACGAGTCAGTTGAAAAAGCGCTCAGTCGGTTTGACAGGTATGAGTAGGAGAGTAACTGAATGAATTTAAAATTCACAGACATGTCGCAAAAGGGGAGGGGCGACAACTGACGCACAGGGCGTATGATTAATGTGTCATTGTTAATTTGTGCAATAAATTTGCCAACAATTTGTTGACCGCTGTCAGAAAGTTGTATGCCAAAAGTAAATAAATAGATTTAGCCTACAGGCCGGCTTTGTTTAGGTCTTTAAGCGAACGGTTATTCAATATGGAAGCACCGCCTCACCCTCCCACAAGGGCTGAAAGGCAACAAAATGTCGAACAGGCCTAAAGTTCACTTGGCATTTACATGGGGTCGGTTTCAAGTATTTTTGGGGAGCTTCAGGGCCTTTTGGTAGTGGGTTGAGGTTTACGATGCTTGTCTGCGGCAGACGTAAAAGTTTTTAATTGAATTCTATGGAAAACACTGAATATTTCGCTATGAACAGCAAACTTAAAATGTGTCAGTATAAAATTTTAATAATTTCTCAACGCTGAGCAAGTTTTTGTTATACAATTGCGTGTAAATTGCATTTCAAATAATTTATTTATAATTCCATTTATAGAGTTTCTGGAAATTGAATAAAAGGAAAGTCCTTATGGCAGTTGGGCAGTTTATTACCTAATTTATCTATTGTAATAAATAAAAGGAATTAAAATATAGCTCACAGCATTTTTCGTTGATGAAATTAAATATTGTTGCTGACGTCTTTTGAATTAGTTATTTATATGCGGTTTAAGGGCTAAAATTTCAATAATTCATAAATTTATTTTAAATAAAGCTGAGTAAGTGGTCAAGCTGATAATGTCTATAATGTTAAAGTTGTTGATTGTAAATGTGTAACTGACATTTCCCACGCATTAATATAAGCTTTTCCGTACTTGAGTGAATGTTTTCAGTTACTTGCAAACGAAATGAATTGCAAACAGAGGCAATTTGAGCCGACGTTGTGTGCACTTTGCATGTCAATCATGATTGCAAAAGCGACGAGCAACCGACTCTAAAAAAGGTGCACTGTTGCAGGTGGTATAAGGACCCTACTGGTAACTCTTGTAACTAACTTGGCCAACTGCTGCTTCGACAGTAAAGCACGTTTTTCATTTAAGCGCGTGCTTGCCAAAACGGGGCAAAACAACATTTTCGGTTGATATGCATCAATGGAGCACTACCTTCTGGATAGCTGTTGCAGGTCGTTGTCAGTTGCCAATTGGGCACACTTGAAAGCAAAGTTTGTCAAGGTGTTGACACGAGAAGCCAAATGGTACAAGCCAAGTGGAGAAAATGGCAATAATTGAGCGCCAGTTCCAACTATAAACATCAGCTTTGACTAACCAACTCATTTGAAGTTGTAATTCGATTATTTACATGAATGACAGAATAAATGGTTCATAAATTTACCTGCAAGCGGTTCTTTTTGCACAATTTGTGCAATTTTCTGACAAATTTATGCAATGTAATTTTAATTAGTTGTCCAATCAACTGTAAAATGCATTTCAAATTCTTGATTAATTATCTTCGCATATTAGATAACACAATTATAACGTTTGGATAATTATTGTTAAAATTTGAACTGCATTTTTGATAAACTATTAATATTTATTTCAAAATTACTCAATTTAATTGATGCATTTAATTAGGAGCAATTTATTAGAAATTCTGCTGTTATGCAAAATGAATTTTGAGTAAAATAAAATTAAATTTAATCTTATAAGTGAATGTTAATCAATGTTCATTTTGTATAACCCAGCAGAATTGTTAATAAATTGCAATGCGCATAATTAGCAAATTAAGTACAATAACAAATTGTTCAGATAACAGTTATATAAATGATATTATAGTTCGCTCCAGTTTATTTCTACATTTGTTAATAACTCAAATATGTTTTACTTACATCTCTTTATTTCCTGAAATAGCAGGCAGAAGAAATTGTTATTAGTTTTAGGCTGATCAAGAAATTAGTTGCTTGTATTATGTGTCATGGGAGTTCCTATCTTTACGTAAAATATTTCATTGGCAAACAAGTACGATTAAGTCAGGTTTAAACGAGCGTGACTCTAAGACTCTAACCTTAAGTCAAACACTGTGGCTTGAGAAAATATCCATTTTTAACTTTTTTAAGGTACAAGTGGGCGTGGCTGAAATATTTTTGGCATTAATAGAGGTTATTAGAATTATATTTGTGAAGATTTTATGTCTCTAAGTCTAAAAAGATAAATACATTGAGTGCATATTACAAACTTGAAGTCTCCAGCTTTAATTGTCTATAAAACATTGCGGACATTGCGGACATTGCTCACAACCAATATACATTTTTACTTTTTGTAAATAGAGCATAATATGTTCATATGACTTGTTAAGTCCCTTTACACTCAGTGAAAATAAGTGGACGTTTGCATACATATTAAATAGATACCGGAGAAAATTCATAATTAGATGTTAATATTAACACCAACAGAGTTAAAGGCAGTCATTCAGATAATGCTCTGAAGGCCTCAGATAACTAAAAACAAATGTGCAAATGTGGCAAATGATATTGCACTAAAGTATTATAAAATATGTGTGTTTATGGCTGTTGACTTGCAGAGTGCAGAAGCAGCAGCAGCTAGTCTTTGGCAATATTTGGAGTGTGAAAAGCAATTGTTACATCAACTGTATCTAACCTCGGGCCATTATTGTAGTAAATAATTGAATATTGTTGCAACGTGTGGCCAAAACTTTGCTGCAAATTTGTTGTGGCTGCTGCTGTTGTTGGTGATTTAATTGTTGGTGCTTCAGCTGTTATTGTCGTTGTTGTTGCTGCTGTTGCGGCGTAGGCAACATCAAAACACAATTGACTTTTCGCTATATTGCAACTTTGAGGTTTTTGTCATGGCAACTGGTAGCTTGTGTGTGTGTTGATTACACAGCAACTGTAGCACATACGCAACCACACATTCCCAACACACACACACATACATACGCACACGCACACGCACACTCACATATATTGGCCTTTACTTGGAGTGCCTGTCTGCATTTCCGTTGCAGCTGGCAGCGACAATTTTGGTAACGTAGTCTGTTGGCAGCATTTGCTGTGGCAACTGCAGTTGTTGTTGCAGCAGTTGATGCTGCTGCCGCTGCTGCTGCTGCTGTTGTTTTTGTTGCCTTTAAATTGCAAACTTTGCGAATGACTTCTGCTGCGGTGACTGTCGCGACATTGCAGCACAACACTTTAGATTAATTTAGCGAATGTCACACACACCCCAGCACATGTCGTATGGAGCGTAAAAGTTTTCATTTATTGTAGTTTTCTTAAGCTGAGTTCCGCGCGCTGCTTGGCAATTGCCAATTGGCATTTTAGCCAGCAAATGAAGCCATTTAAACAATTCACTGCGCTTGGCCACTTGGCTTGCATAATCTTTATGCAGCCATTACCAATGCCGTTTCTAGCCAATTTACTTGGCTAAAAGTCATAAAGCTTCTGCATGGCTGCCTGTCCCATAATCGTTATTTATGTGCGCGCGTGAAATGTATAAAAATGCCGCCTTTAACAGGCCATAAAACTCAATAACACAGACACAGAAAATAAAAAAAACACGTAAATAGACTCAAGCAGCAACCGATGCTATTTTGTACAGCATTCGACACTGCGTATGTGTAATTTCCGTGTTATGCGATAACCCGTTTGGGCCAATGATTGCTGTTCGTATTTAAAAAAAGTGTGCACACTTATGGCTAAAAGTGCAAAAAAAGACGAAAAATACAGCTTTGGGCTATATTGCCATACACATAGCCTAAAGTCCGACATTGTTAGTGTTGTTGTTGCTATTATTCTCGTTTAGTAACATTTATCGCCAGTTTGACACACATGCACATACACCCACACATACACATACGCGCCGACAGGCAACACATGCTTGGCAGCCATTTTCACATTATTTTGTAAACAATTTTAAGTTGAATGGAAAATGTTTATGCTGCTCCTGCTGCTGTTTTTTGCCTCCTGCTTCAGCTGCTGCTTTCGTCTCTCTACTGCTTATCGCATGCTGCACCCTATTTAACTTTTATTATTGTCGGGTTATATATATATTTTTTATACGTTTTCGACGCTTTTTTCACTTTATGCGGCAAGTATGCGTGTGAGTGTGTGCGTGTGTTTAAAGTTTTGTGTTTGCCTTATTAAATGTATTTTTGTTGAGCGTTCAAGCACATAAACGATTATTAAACGCTGGCTAAAGATTGGCTTTTTCGCGCCCATATCATTTTTCATTAGAAATTTAACTTGTTTAATTTACTTTGCAATCTGCTTTTCTCGTTCTTGATTAGAGCATATGTTTCAGAAGCTTATTATCTCCATTTTCTTTGTATTGAGAATAGAAGGCAGTGTAGAGGTTATGATCATCATAATCACACAAAATCATCATACAATTACATTAAAAATAAAAAATTTCAGTTGAATCTAAATAAACTGTCAGTTATCAATTGCGAAAAATAACTTCTATTCACTTTCACATACTCTTCCATAAATCTTTAAAAAACACATTTCATGTCTGCCAAATTTGGTGACTCTAGCTCTAAGTGTGTGGGAGATAAAAGGCTTGGGCAATTCGTGGGCCGGGAGGGCGGTCTAGTGGGCGTGGCCGGGATATCAAGGTCACAATCTTTTGGGGAGGTCACCAGCAATCTAGATATCAAATTTTAATTGATTTGTGATTTGAGGTGTATCGACATTTTATCGATTTGCCAGCCTCCCAGTCTGAAGCAGATATCTACAAGTATATATGCATAACTTCAAGCTTGTATCTTCAATACCGCCGAAAAAAATTGCGTTCATCCGGACAGACGGACAGACTGACAGACAGACGGACATTGCACAAAACCAATAAACTCTTTCACTTCGTGAACGAGAAAAGAAGCTGCATAAAATATAAAAAGAATATTGGAACAGAGTTACCCACATATGACGACGTGAAACCTACTGCAATTTCATAAATTTTAAATAAAATTGATGCATTTTAAATATATTTTATGCCGCTTTTTTTTGCGTTTTTTTTTAAATACATTTATTTATAAAAAATCGTAATAAGATTCTTCTGGCTTAATAAGCTATTCAAATTAATATACGATGTGCTGCCAGTGGCAAAATAAACAAAAGCATATTTTATTTGATTTAAATTAAAGGCATTATACATTACATTTTTTGAAATAAAAAGAAATACATAAAATAATATAATAGCATTTTAATGACTTTTTCTGCTGTCCAATGCGGCGTATGCGTAATTTGGCCACAATTGATTAAAGAACAGCAGCACAAAAAATGTAACGTACATATTTTTTTAAAAAGCATTTTATATGCCTGTTTTTGACATGGCTTCATTTGATGTGGGCAGCCACGCCCAGAGACGCCCTCATATTGATTGGCAGTGCATGGCAACATTATTGCTGCATACTTTTTGGCATGCGCTTAATTACATGGCAGTTGTGTATGTGTGTGTACGCGCGGTATGTGGTTGCTTGGTGTGAGTGTGTGTGTATTATGCACGTTAGAAACGCTTCGCACGGTGCTGTGGCTAGCAGTATGGAAAAACAAGCGCGCTCGCATTAATTGAACAATTTTTAGCGCAACTTTTTGCTCATTTTCTAGATTATTATCGCTTGGGGGGGTCTTAAACTTTTTTCCTGGTGCCACAACACGCGCACCACTTATTAAACGACGCCCCGTGACAGACTTTGCGTGTTTATAATTCACACTTCTGTTGAATGCTCCAATACCTACGAAAATTTACCGTAGCACTTGGAAAAATAGTTAAAAACTGAAATCCAAAAACAACAAGAAATTAAGTCATTAAGTGCTGCTGCTTTTGAGGTTCTTATCAGTAGTTGAAAGTGCAGTTGCCTGTTGCATGACAGGCTTCTGATATTGTTAATTATAACTAGGGGCAGTGCTCAGCATGCTTATTAAAAAATTAAAAACATTAAAAATGACTTAACTACAAACAGCCCGAGTTAAACACTGCAGTAGTTACGGCCGAAATCAAAATTGAATGTAATTATATCCCATATCTAAAGACTTTTTTTAGTGCTAAATATGAAAGGGTATAAAGAATTTATGTTCATGACACATAGTATTATAATTGCATCCTAGACCACAGTCTTTTTATTATATCCTGTAGCTTTATGATGGATATGGAATGGTAAGTAACTGTGTACAGGAATATGAGAATCAGCAGAAGGTATATAATTGATTTTAAAAATAATATATATTTTTAGTTCTGCATCTGTGTGCGTGTTTATGTATATATGTATATATGTATATTTGTAAGTTCAAATGTTTTATATTGTACTTATTGGGAATTTGATAGCCGCAACCTTTCCACTAAAAAATTCACATTAGGCTTTTTCTGTTTGGTTTTTTTCTGTGTGTGTCTGGCGCACAGCTGGATATTTGTTTTGGTAATTTGTTAATGTTTGTGACAAAAAACCAGAAATAAATTCGAAAATTTGTTGACAGCTTCAAATTTGTGCCCGCTGGGCTTTTGTCTGTCACGCAGGCCCCCAAATGAGCAGCCATCAAAATAAAAGGGTCCTGCGGCGTTTCGTATATGTTTATTTATTGCCAGCAAACCCATAAACATTTTTTGCTTTTGTTTGTTTGCGTATTTGTTGTTGGTCGTGTGTATTTAATGCTTATGAGCGCCAGTTCATTTGCATTTTATACACACCCCACCTCAATCCAGTACCTTCTACACCCCACACGAAATGACACAATTAAAATAATACAATAAAAAAAGTGAGAAACTAAAATGTTTAAATGTTTTGTGTTGACACACGCCAAGTGTTGCAGTGCACAAAGCCCGCGGACTTGCAACAACAATTGTTTCACATTCGGGGCAAGCTATTGTTGTTGGAACTGCTGCAACTGCTTGTTGATGTTGCTGCTGCTGTTGCTGCTTTTGCTGTTGGCGTTTAGCTCGTTAGTCGGCCATCATGCAAGACTGCTGTGGCACGTACAAGTGGCAAATACAAAGGCAGCTGCGAGTGTGAAAGCCACTTGAAAACACGACTAATTGGAGCTGACGTTCTTATACATATGTATATATACACACCCTTATGCCAAGCGCATTACGTATGCGCCGCGTTGTGCAGCGGGTACTAGGAAATTTATGAGCGCCATTGCTGCCATACACAAGCACTCACACGCACACACACACACACTTACACACCCACACACCCACACTCGTTGCAGGCCGCACACAATTACAAAACTGTCGTCGATTGTTACAAATCAATGAGCACATGGGCAGCCTTCACATGCAGCAGTAACGAGTCATTAGCGGCGCTCAGGGACGCACAGGACGACGGGACGACAGGAAGAAAATTGCTGAAGTAGCGCTAATTGCAAAGCAATCGAAGCACATGAAACGCGCATTAAATCACAGCTCCACGGGATGGTCCGGGCGGGGAGCATACAGTGTGTTAGAGACTGCAAATGGCACACATACTTACACATTTATAAGGACACACATGCCACTTGGGAGCTGCTTAGCTCAGCAGTTGGCCCCGTCGCTGGCTGCTGGTCCGCTGGGAGTTAGCCGGGCCGTCTGATGAAGGTCAATATGATTACACTTAGCCTGATTTTCTTACGCTTTTGTGTTTGGCCTTTTTATTGACAAATACATAAAATGCGCTTGAACCTTTTGTTGAGAGGCGCACACCTTTGGTTTCATTGGGGTCCGCCCAGTGTCCTCTGTGCCGTGTCCTTTTTAGGGGAGGCTTTACCTTTCATTTCGCTTGCTTAACTATTTATGAGCTAGCAATCCCTGGAACGCAGTGCGTCTTTATTTGTGCTGCTACTTTGCTGCCTTCTGGGCGTTAAATTGACTTGGCTTAGGCCCACACACACACACACACACACACACACACACACACACACGCACACATGCACATGGAGATATTCGCACACACGTGGGACTCACGCATGGCCGCTCCTGGGCACCTGCTCCGCTGTGCTGTCTTGGAGATGGTAAGTTGATCATCAGCTTGAGCTCTTTGAACTTTAAGCCCAGAACTTTAAACCCATTTAACTGGCTAAATTTGTAAAACACAAACGGCTTACATGAAACTTTTGCGTATCTCTTCGGAAATAAAATTTAGTACTGTCGCTAATTTCGCCGTTTGGATCGCTGGGCAGAAGTTTAGTGTTAGCCAGTTTTACGCTACATAAGCCAAATGCTTAGCCTTTTTTATCGCTGTCGTCTATGCCATAAATAAGCTTAGCTGGCTGACAAAAAATAAAACTCGCTCTTCTGTAGGCCCGGCCAAGTTGGACCGCACAATGTCTCTAAGTAGCTACAGCACTTCGGGGACCAATTACCCCATCGGGCATCGGGCAGCGGGCAGCGGGCAGCTGGCATCGAGGCAGGTGACGGTAACAGGTTGGGCTTTGACCCGCCTCGCTGCTCCATAGACCAAAAATTAAGTTACATTTGGCCCGGCGAAAAAGTTGGCCAAAGAACGCCTGGCCATATGTTTCACTAATGGCCGCGCACATTGCGGTCATTAGGGGAGCCGCAACTGCAGATGGTGCACAGGTGGGTGGGTATAAGGACTAAGGCCAAGGGTTTTGGCAGAGTAGCCAACAGACCATTTGGCCAGACACTTGAGAGTTTTTTTACAACTTTCCAATGCGCCGTATATATTTAAAGCCTTTACCTACAGCCTTTTAAAATGCTTACAATAAATATAAATTTTAAAACCCTTATAAATCTTAAACATAAACCAAGACCGAAATGGTACACCGCATGAAAATCGATTAAGTTTTGACAAAGTTACGAGAAGTTACAGAAAACATCTTCTTTAAACTTAAGTAAATTTTTCAAGTCAAATTGTTGTACTATTTAGCTTGACTTTCAACAAAAAACAATCACCTGAAAATCTGCTTGAATGTTGTCTTTATACATACTTAAGCAGCAGAAACCGATAAAAAGTACAATTTTGAGAATCTAAATATCAAATTTCTTATGCATAGCAACATTTTACATTGGATGAACCTTTGACTAAAAATTTAAAAAGTGAGAAAGTTTATTTTAAATAAAGAGAATAACAAAATCGATATTTGTTTTGGCAATCGGCATAGTATAATCGACAGTTCAAATTTCATAGAACCACCGTTTAATTGTGTTCCATTACAGTTAATAATAATGTATTTACCAATGCCAACAAAGCATTCTGAGTAAGCATAACACACGCCTCAGGTGTAGCATAATAGTTATCAATGCATTACAAACCAACAATACAATTTAATGCTAACTTAGCTCAATTATATAATTGAAATAAGTTTGCAAAATTTAATTAAAACATACACATTAAGGACGCAAAATATGAGTACTATAGCAAATATGTGCATTTCTTTAATTTATGCAACGTTTAATGGATGCGAATATATATTTGCCATGTTTCGTTTGAGATTTTGGCAATTACTAATCAAATTATTTGACAGGTTGAAAGAAAAATGTTGACCAGAAGTTTAAGAAAATATACCTAGAATATTATGGTTATCTGTGAGTGCACGTGCTGGGGCCCAAATTGCCAGGACTAATACAAATATAATAACAATTATGCAAAGCAGCGGCAAGCTGTGCAATAGAAACGTCTGAAATTATAGAGAATATAAGGGGCCTGGTGGAATGGGGAGTTGAGAGGAAGCTGCATTAAGGCGGAGGTAGTGCAAATTGCTTTTCATTGTTTGCGTGGATGTGTATATATGTGTATGTGTGTCTATTTACTTATGTGAACAAATTATGCAACCCACTCACGTATGCGACAATAACCACATCAATGTCTAGGGAGTCACATCTTTGAAGGGGGCTATATGTGTGTACATATGTATGTGTGTGATATAGAAGTAGAAGTGCAGCTGTGTGCAAGTTATTACCGGGTATGTTTAAATTGCAAATGAGCTTGCTTGGCTTTTCATTTTGTAATCAAAGTTTAAGGTACCTCTCTTCGCTTCAAGAGCCAGTCACAGTCATTCAGGCAGTCTGTCTGTCAGACAATGTTTGTCCAACTCATTTGAGTGCATATTCTCTGCATCCTGCTGTATAGTTTCAATTAAATATTTGCTTTAATAGATACGTATCTGTTTGAGCAGACATTTCAAATTACGGCTAAAGCCAAGGACATGCTTGGCATATATTGATCCGTCGCATTATAAATCAAATACATTAATCATGCCATACAAAGGCAAATCCCTTGAAAGGAATTGCAAAATCTTGCCCTTTGTATCTCTGACTGAGCCAAATATTAGCACACTTGAGCCGCTGACAAAGCTAGAAATATAAAATACCAAATAAGAGAACCCAAAGCACAAAGTAGAAAATTATGCAAACGAGGCCACTCGCTCCGCAAAAAGGGACAACGAGTCCCAATATCACAGAGTGAACCGCAAAAGAATTGGCCTAAAACAAAAGCCAAGACAAAGACATTAAAGTGCTCAACTGTGACTACTATGTAAATTTTATGGTTGCACCTTTTCCAGGAAAACGAAATAAGAGAACAACAAAGAAAAATTCTTGAAAATGCTACCCAAGCTCCCCTCTGGCACTGGGGTGACCTAGCCGGCAGTCGGTCGACCAGGCGCTAATTATGATATATGAAGGTGAGGTATTCAAGGAAAAATTATATGGCAACACACATAAATTGATATTAATTGCGGTTTGCGTCCACAACTCATTGACGGCCAACCGAATGCCGTCTAATTGTTTTTGGTCATTATTTTGGGTTTACTTGGAATCAGCCCTCTTTCTCCAGACTGCAAACAGATTTCTGCAGCGTCATTAAAATGCTGGGGCAGCGGTATAAAGAACGCAAATAATCATTTAATTGTTGCCGCAGTCTCAGTTCTATTCCCCATTCCCCCAATGATAGCCCTAAAGTAGCCAGCAAAGTGTGGCCCATAAATAGCAACAACTTTGCAAGAGTATGAAAGCACTCAAATACACTTTAGAAATATGAGATTTATAGTCTTGTGACACCAGCTAAAAATGGAGCAAAAACAAGTACATGTGCTTGGAAGAAAAGTTAACTCAAGACTATGCACTCAATATATTTATGTTCTATTAAAAATATTTGTGCTTTCTAAAATATTTTCATACCAAATTAGAATTTCTTTCTGTGATATAGTTTTGTACCAAAAAACTGTTAATATTAATTAAGTTGACTTGCCTTTTTCAAGATATATTTGCAATTCTTGTTAAAAAAAAAATAAGACTTCTTTCTGTTCTCAATACAAATTTTTTTAAACAACACGTAGTTGTGACACTTTTTTCAAAATTAATAAGTGAATTTTTACCAAGATAATTTCCAAGTGTCTTTTTAATTATTATTAGTTCTTTCATTGACTCTCTTTTACTTTTTAAGATTATTCTCTAATGCAAGATGTATCCAATACATTAGTCACGTATACAACTAGTGTCATTAGAAAAGTGCCAGAGAAAAAAAGTTGCCCAGCCTCGATTGTAGTTGCTGGCAACTAGTTTATTTGAAGCGCAGCAGAAGAGTGCGGCATATTATTTATGTTTAATGTTGGGGATGAGAGTTGGCAATTTATTTGAAACCACATAAAACAAGCGTCGAGTAAAAATGTAGCCGCTGCTTTGCTTTGGCTTCTAGTGCTGCCTTGGCCCGGCTAATGAACAAACAGAACGGATGATGAAAACCACAGTAAACAAGGGCACAACAGCAGCGCTGGCAAATAGCTGGGCGAAAGGACGAAAGGACTTAGCACGTAAACGGGCACGTTGCATAAGCAAAAACAAACTTCAAACGAGAGCCAAATGATAGCTAACCGGCAAATGTCTGCGGGCAACGGGCAGCGGGCAGCGGGCCAAAAGCAGTGCAGCATTATTAACTTGAATAAAAATATTTACTGTTCGTCAAGGGTTCAGTTATCCACTGCAGCAGCTAGCTGCGATGACGAAGTGACAAGGACGAAAATACGTAGTAACTATGATGTTGATGAAATGCGCCACTTAATGCGCTGCCATTTACTTTGGCGCACAAAAGCAGGCTACCGTTTTTTTCCTTTCGTGCTGCAGTTTGTTAGCCAAGCTATGATTAAAGTTGATTTTGTTGTAATTTGCTGCTGCAGCTTTCGGCTCTGGCTGGCGGTCGTCGCTGGCAAGTTTGTTGTTGTTTTGCCACGGCTCCCTCTTAAGTGGCACAATTTTGTGGCGCTCAAGTATTTCACCTGCGCTCGGCGTTGTCGCGTCGTCATCTTCATAACGCATCGCTGCTCAAGCGTCTACCCGAGTGCAACTGAGTGAAAAAACCGCAGCTGCCAAGTGCCAAGTTGGGTTGGGCTCTGCGCCCCGTCGCCCCTTTCTGGCGGAACATGCGCGAATTAATCTTAATTGAAATTCCATGCCGCACGACTCTTTGGCTTGCCATATGCCTTCTCTGCACTCGCACACACATGCAATAAAATATTAAGGGAAATTAAAATGCGCACCCACACGACGCCACAGCGAGTCCTTGCCAAATATAGCCGCGCCTGTTGTATGTTTTCGAAGCGTTTCTGCCCTCTCTTTATATTAAAAGATATTTGCGCGGCATCACACTTCATTTTTCATATTTCTTTTCGTGCAGCAGCCACACTCTCCGGCAGCCGCTCAGTTTATTTTTCATTAAAACGTATTAAAATTCAACACAACAATAACATACCTACACACACAATAACACACACGTTTATGCACTTTGTTTCTCTCTCTCGCTCTATCCACAAACAATTAGGCGGCATGCTAATTGTTTCAGAAGGCATTCGCACTTCGTCGCTTCTCAAGCACTAGAGTGCGCTCCACACAGTCAAGCCTCTGATGCTGGAACTCGGGTAGCTTAAATTGAAATTTAATGCCGTGGTCTAATCCTTGGGATTGGGCGGTACACATGTTAAACACATTTTTGCCTCAACTTTCTTGTTCACTTACCATTCAACAGATAGAGCAGCTCCAGTGCCAGAGTTTTTAGCTAAAAATTCGTTTGCCATATTGCAATGGGGAGTTTTTGTTGAGGGAATCGCTGGGACTTTTACCTACACATACTAATTTGTATGCAAATCAAAATCAATAGGATTAACCAAGTTACATCGCAGCGGTGTGTGGTGCATTGTGCAGTTCACACAGTAGTTGCTTCTCCTCTTCGTGTTCTTGTTGTTGTTGATTCTCCTTTGCTGCACGCCGCAAAAATTGTTTTTTAACAAAAATATTTCAATGCATGCAGCTCGTGTGTGTGTGTGTCTGGGAGTGTGTAGCTTAACTGTACATAGCTTTTGGCTTATCTCTAAACCTTTTACACTCTCTCAGATAAGCCAAAGTTTATGTTACAAAGTTTAACGCTGAAGTTTATAAAGCTTTTGCCTTGCTTTGGGCCACTGCAAATACACAAAGGGTAAATTAATGATAACTTAGAAAGGAAGTGCTTAAATACTTTTTTAAATTGATACAAATTCTTAAAATAACAAACACATATACAAAATGAACCGTTACAAAAATTACAAACAAAATATGAAAACTCCAAACGCCTATGCTCTGTGGTTTGTGTATTGTTAATCCGGCTCGATCGACCAATTTCGATATTTCCAGAAACCATCTACGTATTTGTGTGAATATTCACAATAGTAATGCAATTCAAGGTTTTAATTCTTTTGTTTAAATATTTATTTGCTTATTGTCCATTTGCCCCTTCTATAACTTGTTCAAATTCGACCTCCTGTTGCTCTGGCTATGCTGTTTCGAATGATCCTTCATCCTTCATCGTTGCCATTGGCTTAAATTATGGTATTAAAAAATCAACACTTTCAGAGTATGCCGTCTTGGCTTACATATATAGATATTTGTCGAATGTACTTAAATTTTATATACAATATATTTCACAACGTAAGTCTAGCTGGTTGCTTATAAGACTTGGCTAACTCTGGCGATCATCAATATTGCCAGCTTTGCACAAAGTTGATTATAATCATTATGCACAAAATAATTATTTAACTAAACAATTGGGCCAATTTAAATAATGTGTCTGTCTTTGTTTGTAGTAAGCTTCAACTTATGATTAGTTTCTTCTCAAATAACCTAATTGTCATACTCGTATTTGATTCCATAGAAGTTATAAAACAGATAACTTAGCCCTGCTAAATATGAATATTTGCACGTGTTGTCCATTTTCAGCTGCAAATCGCTCCTGAGCACACACATTTGCCCGTTCCTCGTGAAAATATGTGTTTATATTGAAAAGCTAGTCGGCTGGCATGTAGAATAATAAAAAAAAGAAACAACATAAAATTTGTACTTTGTTTGCGCTTTTGCGGCTTTCGTTGGCCCTGAAGTAAAAGCCACCTGACAGTTGGGGATTTCATAGTGCAAAAATAATCCGCAGGTTATATATATATATATATCTTTGTATATTTGTGTATTTCTGGCGAATGCCATAAGCGTTGAGAGCGCATCGTCGCACATTGTTTTTGGCAGCAGCAGTTTCAGCGGTATCAACTCGGTGGTGCGGCAGTGGTGCTGCTGGTGGCGGCTGTGGTTACAATTATGAACACAATGCAGCTGCTGGGACTTAAATGTGCCGGAAACGAGCGTATTAAATCAATATTAACATATTTTACGGCTGAAAATAGTATTCTCAATACGTTTAAACTACAAATTGTAAGGGTGGTTGGTTTTTTTTGCAGCTTTTAATTGGCCTGAATAGGACTGGGTAGATTAATTAGTACGTAAATGTGCCCCAGCTAGCAGACAGCTTCAGATGGAAACTGCCGCTACTTATGCGAAACACTTTTACTAATTTCATTAATTGTTTTTGTGTAGTTTGCCAGTCGCTCCGCCATTTTGCGTACAAGTGGCGCATTTAATTAGGCTAATAAAGTAATTCAGGCCGGGAGTGCAAATGAAAGGCAGAAGGCAAGTGGTTACTGTCTACAGTGGCTGCTAATAAAACTGTTATAATGAGTTGGCGGTAACGAGCCGCAATTGGCCTGGTTGAAAGGACACAGAGAGCGGAAAAGGAAACGTGCGGCACAAAGGCAAACTACGCCTCTATCAAATAGAAAATGGAATTATCTGTAAAAGTGTGCAGTCAGGCAGGCAGTCAGGCAGGCAGGTATGTGTGGGTGTGCCTGTTAATATGATTAAAATTAGCCTAGTATGTGTGTGTTGGTTGGCTGTGTGTGCGCTGCGATTTATTGCTAATATTTGCAATTTGCCATATTCAATGACTGCACCCTTAGGGTATGCAACACATTTTTACACCGCGAACTGGTGCACTAAGCGAGCGCCGTAAATCCATTTTAATTAATTTCATAAATCAAGGCCAATGCTTATATGTATTTATGCATATAAATCATGTAATTAACATGCACATAGCACACGTATGGTGCGGCTGGACCTCAACTTGCAACCTGCCGCAACATATGATCGTGCACTGTGCAACGGCAGTGGCCGTGATAAACAAGATATTAACGACTTAATTTACTGCAGAACAAGCGCCTTCTATATATGCGTGTTTGTATGTCTGTGCATGGCCATAAAATGCAGGCAGGCAACACAAATATAAAATGTTAAATAAATAAACCAGGCAATCAACAAAAAAAAAAAGAAAAGCACTTGGTTTGTGCACACATAGTCGGTTTGCCTGATATGGGTAATGCTCTAGCAATTTATTGAGCATTGCAAAGATTTATGGTCTCATAAATTACAAGGCTCAGCTTTATTGCGTTAATCAATCAATGAAACGATACTGTTGCGACATTTGACATTCATTTATTTTAATGCTTCACTTGTTGTTCAATCAGTTACAATCAGCATTTTTTTAACCTTTGGTGGCCTCATAGTGTGAATAATTTAAGTATTCACTAAGATTTGGGAACGAAATAGGTTCTAAATATTTAATCGAATAATTATAAAACGCACCCAAGTTTCCTCATATTTCATAAAATGTTGTTTTTTGTAAAATTTGAAATTTGATCAAGACCTTAACATGCTGTTAAAAAGTTAACTTAATTATTGCATTAAATATGTTTATTAATAATTACATTAAATGTGAATTATTATGAGTTACCAAATTTCTTCCTGCAACAAATATGCCTTATTGTAGAGCGTTACACTGCGCGTCTCTTGTGTGAAATTAAAGCGCTTAACTTGCGCTCAAAGTTTCTGCGCTACTGCTGTCACAGGTCCTGTGTATGAAAACCACCAATTTTTCAATAAACTGCAATAAATGTTTATCCATTTATGAGCTTAATGTGGTTCCATATGCCGGAGCAAGGCATCTTGTGTTTTTATACCAGTTTACAAAGTGAGAAGAGTATATTGTGTTTGTGTAATGTTCGTCATGCTTTCCGTCCATCTATCCGGATGAACGTAAATTTGTTTGGCGCCTTTGAAGCTGAGACTTTAAAACTTTGGATATATACTTGTAGTTATCTTCTTAATACAAAGTATTTTTGTAGAAGCTTTTGTGCCACGCCCACTGGGAGGCTGGCAAATCGATAATACACCTCAAATCGAAAATAGAAATGGTGAATATTTTTCGCAATGTTAAGGTTAGAGTCATTTTAAAGGTGGATGACTGGTCACTCCCTTTAAATAAGACAACATATTTCCGGCCCCGAAAATCGCGAGAGCTTTATTTCTATTTGTATCTCCCACAATTTTAAAGCTAGAGTCAGCAACTTTGGCAATCAGTGTTCCACCGACCTCCTCTTAAGATCCAGCCGAAAAATATTTTTCCAAAATAACAATAACTACTGTGTACTGTGAATGAGTATTACGCAGTCGGTTACGCCCGACATCAACGTTCTTACTTGTTTTTATTCTTAATGTTTATGCCCTGTGAGCATTACGAGTGTGGAAAAGGGCATACGAACTTTCACTTTTCCATTTTTATCTGAATTTTGTCATCTCCGTTTTCATGTTCTTAGATATTTGTTACAAAAGGTGTTTAAGATATCTTGTTTGTTTTGTAGGAAACTTGGATTTATCGATATATAAAATTCAGTACAGGGTATTAATTAGTCAAACTATTGCGCTCTTCTCTGGTACATTTATTAATGGCATCTGTACGGTGTTGGTTGACCGCACACTCACTACTGCCACACCTACTCAGTGTGTGTTACTAAAGAAACCAGTCGTGTGCGCAGTCATCGAAATGCATCTGTGTATGTGTGTGTGTTTGGGTGCATTAATCAGTTGTAAACAACGTAAACCTTTTTGTAATTAAATTTACTGATAAATGCAGAATTCGCAACAAATGTAATGACAGGTTATTGATTGCATTTGCCAAACCATATTGCAATTAAAGGCTCCTTTGTAGGATCAATCAGGCTGATTGTCTGCTTGAAGTAACATCTGTGGAAGTGGCATATTAATTGCTTGCACTTCTTTTCATTAAAATGTAATGAGGCTAACGCAGAATTTCACTGAACTAATAGTTCATACCATTTGCCATTTGAGTATTTTTCAAATGATTCAAATATTTTGTTTCAGCTAGAAATAATTATGTTCTATACATAAATTTGCATTAATCTTTTATTCAAAAACCTATTAACACCCATTTTTTTGTTGCTTATGTCAGCTCAAGGTAATTGTTTTGGCTGGCAAAAAGGCAACGAACTTACCATGCGGCCCACATAAAAGCCAAAGTCAAAGACATCGTCTGGCCTTTTACCTGATTAGAAATTTAATTAGCCCTTCCTAGCGCTGTCAGGTTAAGAAATTATAATTGCACATGGATAATATAAGCAAACACACACACACACAACACGTTGCCCGCATGTGGCAACAACAAACTGCAGCTAAACGCCGCAACCGAGCCCAAATATGGTCAGCCATGTGGGTCCTGGGCGAAATGGGAGTTACGTATATTATGAAAGAAATTGTATGTAATTTGAACGCCTTTGCAGTTGGCTAACTGCCGGGGCAAGAAAATAAAAACGCCCATGTGTGGCGAAAAGCCAACGACCTGCAGAAAAAAAAAGCCAAGTGAAATAAAGGAGCCAGCACGGGACGATCACCGCAGCAGTAAAAACTATGCATGTGTGAGAGTGTATATGAGTGAGAGTGCTTGGAAAAGTGTTTGCCTGCAGCTAAAAAGTTGGGTGTGTAGACTTTTCCACGCATGCTGCCGACTGTCTCTGGCGCTTCCTCCGCCCTAGTATTCTCTGTGTGTGTGTGTGTTTGCCGAGAGGACGCGCCCAGCTTTTAAGTATAATTTTGCCAAGCCAGGTGGTGAGACGAGCCGGGGGTCGAGTTGTGTAGCGATGTCGGGTACAAAACGCTAGACAAAAAGATGAGCACGCCCTCAGGATGTTGCAGCTGGTAACCGAGTAGGTGGAGAATATTTAATATGATTATGCTAAGGTAAATTGCTTGCAACAAAATGTTGCATGTGCCACACGTAGCCAGCTGCCAACTTGAGCCATGTTTTCATGCTGAGCAATTCACGCAGTTCATTGACTTTCACTAAAGCACTTCAAAAGCAATTAGGCACAATACGATTTAACATTTCTGAGCCACTAAAATAAAGAGCTTAGGCAACTTCGGCTGCAAATTTAATTTATGGGCTTCTAGCAAAGTTGAAACGTAGCTGCCACTCGAGTCGTTTGTTTTGAGGTATTGTTTTGTGGCAAATTGAAATTAAAAAAATAAAGTTATCAAGTCCCTGGAAGATAATTTGTGTAAGTAAAGAAGGTAAGTGAAAAACAAGATAAGCAAGCTTTTATTGTCCAAGATGAGGACCATTTTAGCTAGTGCTATATAAGAAAATTGGTTGAGAGCTTTATGTATAAGTTATATATACATATTTAGTAATAATAACAAGTGAGGAGGCTCCAGGCGGGAGCGCCCGACTGGGGATACCCTGAACGCTGTGTTTTCATGCATTTCAGTTCTCTTGCATTCATAAACACACACACACACACACACACACACACACACACACACACACACACACACACACACACACACACACACTCACACACACACACACACCCACACACACACGCACACACACACACACACACACACACACACACACACACACACACACACACACACACACACGCACACACACACACTCGCTTTGAACAGCTGCTGCGCTTAGCCCCCAATATATAAACTAAATTCGTGTATAACTTATAAACTAAGAATATGATTTTATTGAAATTTCTGGGCTTAACAACATCATTGAAATTAATGTACAAACCAAAGCCCAAGTCCGTAGTATTTGAATTGGGTTCTTTTTACATTTTTACATAAAAGGGACGAATGGGGAGGTATCCAAAATCCGACATATTCTTTACCTGCGTATCCTCACGCGAACATTTGGAACCGAATTTGGTTGCTGTAGCTCTTATGGTTCTTAAGATATGTTAAAAAAAATCGAGTCAAAAATCCGATAAATATCGATACTAAGAAAACGAGATAAGTTATCGATGATTTCAAATAAACTTGATCTGCGTATGGTATACACAAACTTAAAAAGTCCAAGTTCAGCTTTATAGCTTCTGTAGTACAGACGGACGGACAGACGGTCAGGCGGACAGACAGACGGACTAGATCAACTCGGCTAATGATGCTTATCAAGAATATATATACTTTATGGGGTCGGAGACGCCTCCTTCTGCCTGTTACATACATTTGCACAAAACCGTTATACCCAGATTTGCCAATTTTCAATAGGTTCAGGGTATAAAAAAACATAGCTATTAAAAAGCTTTAATAGTTTATTAATGTCCTATCAACTAAAGAAATTGCCTTTTTCAATTAGATATTTCCTTTGTTTTCCTTACATATAATTTTGAATAAGTTTATGACTTGTTTATAATGACTAATCAAATTTTACAATTTATTTCAGCCAGCAGATTGCATTCCTCATTCTTTTTTCTGTGGCCGTAAATTATTTAATTTTTAAACACGTATATTTTCTGACTATTTTAAAGTCACTTTAGATATTCTCTTGGCATAGTGCGATTTATTTATGAGCGCTAAATTCGGTATAATTATAGACTGAGTTTAGCCGGTATTGATCCGTTTGACGGCTCACCCATCCACATAGAACTAATATTTGGCTGCATTTGGACACTAGCAGCACACCCACACACACCAACTTGCACACACAATCGACACTTGCAACACAAATATACAGCTGCCGTTGGCATTTGTTGCACTCTGTGGTGGCAATAGGGGCTGTCGGGGCAAAGTGCTTATTGCGACAGCCGCAGTGGCAGCCAGAGCGGTTGCTGTTTTTGCTGTTGTTGTTTTATGGCTTTTCACTTTTTTTATGCTGCCGCACAATAATCGCTGTTGGTGCCACTGCTCGAAACTCGCGCAAGTTGAATTTATGTGGGCAGTTATTGCAGCTCACATGCACGCACACACTCCACAGCACGCTCGAACTCTGGCGCCATTTTGTTTTTCAAATGTGCAATATAACGGTAAAAATACAGTTGCTTGTTGCCATTGTCAGCTACACTTCCATTTCCATTTCCATTTTCATTTTCATTTGTTTTTGCTAAATTGAAACCAGAAATTGCTGACTAAAACGCAACAGGTTTTTGTTGTTGCTTAAATTGGCTTTGAGCAACACCTATTCAAATATATAATTTGACAAATTCAATTGAGTTAATAAGTGCAAATCTCGAATAGAGCAAAACAAACGATCAAATGTGAACTCGAATTATCAAACTCAACAATGTACAACACACGCGCATATGCACAACATATTCCAAATAATTGAAATGCAAGAAACATTTTTTATTTGGCAAATGGCTTTTCGCTTTGGCCACATTTGCATGCAACAAAAATATAAGCAACGCTAACAACAATTGAATTAATACTATTTCATATGCAAACATTTCTGTTTGGCTTTTTTTTATATACGCTGCACTCATAAATATACATAGGTATAGGGTTATACTATTGTAAATGTTTTCTGATTTCTTGGGTCGATCGTTTATTGGGGTTTATTCGCTTAGAGGCTCTTCTGTGTGGGTTGTATTACATCCTAAAATGTTGCTATATTGCTAAATATCGAGTCAATTGTATGTTGATTGCAGATTGAGCCATAAAACCATAAAACATAGCTATATGTTATAAATGGGCTATTGAATTATTGTTTTACAATAATGGTGCTCTACAAGTTAATTCGCCTGTACCCTGAACCCATTGAAAATGGGTAAAAAGGGTACAATGGCTTTGGGAAAATGTATGTAAAAGACATCGATGAATTAATCACTCTCGGAAACTATAAGAGCTAGAAGCTTGAAGTTTTAGAATTATTTTGATGATCGATAATGATCGGTAATTCCCCTAGACTTGAAGTTTTTCTCATTCGCGCTGCTCCTTCGTAGATCCAGGTGCAAATCCACACCCCTTCAGAATATTTTGTAGGGTTTCGTTTTTTTTTCGTCGGACTAGAGCAATTATCTTATTCTCACAAGTTCATTTTTAGGGATATATGTTTTTTGTGTTTTGTTGATAATATATTAACAACCGAATTAGAAGCACAAAGGTTATCAGACTATATATTTAGTACACTATGAATAATAATACTTGCTTACTTTGTACAGAGTATCTGGCAGTCGAGAAATCTCGACTGATTCGTATTTAATTGTTATTTGTTTTGTTATGCTCAATTTTGCAATTTGCCAACTGCCACTAATTATAAAATGATGTGCACGTTCAACAGCACCAAACTGAACACCGAAACAATGTGGAATATGTCGGATATGTTGGTGGCTGCGAGCGGGAACGGAAGAAGGTCTGGGAATGGGACTGCGAATGGTATTCCTACGGCAACAACATGCAGCAAACTGCATCGTGAAGCACATCAACTGCCACTGCAATAATTATTAAATTATACATGACATTTGAATGCAATCAAATTAAAATACAAATTATATTTATTACTGGGTTTTCAAGCGGCTTTAATCGCTTTGCTCCTCACTCCCTTCTTTTTATACTCGTTCGCGAAGGGAAAAGAGCATATTGGGTTTGAGCCATGTTCGTTCGTCTGAACGCTGTTTTCTTTCCGCTATTGAATATAGATAATTGAAGGTAGGAATACATAATTGTGATACCTGTGTCAAATAAAATTAATAATTAATAATAATAAAAGTTTTTAGATACGTCCCCTGGGGGCGTGGGATATAGATAAAATCTTCCTCAATTGAGCAAAAAACATTTTTTGGCACGCCCACTTGAGGGTGGAAAAATTGTGCAAGTCCATATCTCCCACAATTTTAGATATAGAGTCACAACGGCCACGCCCACTTCCACCCCAACAATTACAAAAATAAATATTTTTTTCCAAAGTAACAACAATAAAAGTAATAATAATTAAGACCGTTTATGACTGTTTTAAGCCGTTTATCCACTGTGACCGAGTATTGTGCAGTCGGTTACACCCGACTGCAGCGTTCATACTTGTTGTGTTATCGCCTGTCGACCAAAGTTGGCCAAAAATATTGGTGAATATTGCGCATAAAATATTCAATTGAAATGTGCGCGAATATTCGATTTGACAGACGTTGAAATCGAATATGGAAAAAACTAAATGACAGACGTTGAGTGCCGTGAAATATTTAATTACATAATGCATTCAATTAATGTTAAGCTGGACTTATAGATATCCTTTTTTGCTGCCAAAATAAAATTATATTAAGAACAATTTTTTATGAAGGATGGGTTTTTTTATAATACAGTTCAAGTTTCCGGTAAATTAAATAAAATGTATAAATAAAAGGACATTTTTAATACCTCTTATTATGATAAGTATGTCTCTTCATTAAATAATTATTTGTGTAAGGCCCAAAACTCAAATTTACGTTTCGTTTCTTATACTGATTTGAGTTAATATTGCTCATAAGTGTGGGTAATGCGGATAAATATTTATAGGGTATTTAAGTGATTCAATTAAAATTTTCAGCTTTTGTCAATTAAGCTGTCAACTGGAATCAAATCACAAAGTGAAATTATTATAAATGGCCATGGCCAATTTTGCTGATTAAAGTATTTAAAATAAGCCCGAAATGAGTATTACAGTTCTTTGCGGTATTCTTGGCCGCTTTGTCGCCTGCGGCTTTAACATTTATTTATTTACATTTTATTTTTCCTTCATTTTTCTTTATTTATTTTATGTGAGCCGACCGCAAAATGCCAATCAAATATGCCAAATCAGAATCAAATGATAAATTAGTCTTATTGTTGCTGTTGCGGTTTAGCTAACCGAAATTAGACCTGAAAAGCCTCAAAATAATCCGGTGTTGGCTTTAATTAAACAATTATCGAGGTTAGAGGTGACCGGCAGCTGGCTGATTGTTGACCATCGCAGGACCATGGCTACATAGTCATTGAATGCTTAAATCCGACATCCATTAAGGCCTTTTAGCATTTACTCTTTTTGTTGTTTGCAACCAACAAAGGCAACCAAAAACAAAAAAAAAAAAGTAAAAATAAATTGAAGGCACCATGACACTGAAAGTGGCTGCCAAAACAATTACAGCCTTTTTCAAGCGCTCACACACACACACACCCAAAGCCTGGAACTGATGGACACAGCACACGGTTGACATGTGCCAGCCTTAAAAAAAGCCAAATAAAATTGAATTGCAATTGGGCACCGACATAGATCACGGTCCGCCCTAGCATTTTCTCGTGGTCGTCCATTGTTTGTAATCTGCTTAAAATGTAAAGTTAACAATGTGCAATTTTGCAATGTGGCTGGCAACTGGCCAAAAAAACACAGTTAGCATTCTGGTGGCAACAGCACAACACGTTTCCAAAAAGTCACAAAATTGTCCATTAAGATTTAGCTCAGAGCCGCCCAATGCCAACAGAATCATTGAGTGGACTCATCAAACTTTGAATGCCAAACAATTTTTGCGAACTGAAACTATTTAATTAAACTTTCTATTTGCAAGAGTAGTTCCACGGTAACTGTAAGTTAATACTCGTGGTGTACCACTATTAAATTCAGGCTAAACTTATATAACATTAACTGTTATTGCGTATTCATGAATATTTCTAGGTAGGGTAATAATGAATCAAGCTTTATTCTACATCTTTGCTTAGCTCCTTAGGGAAGATAAGTTTTTAAAAAATAGTTAGTTGAAATATCTTTTAATTTACATTTTTGTGTTTTTGAACTTTCGATCAAGATAAACGCCGCAATATTTTTCACGCCGTCTGTTTTTGCCCCACGCTTCCCAATTCATATATATGTTTGTAAAGTAATCATTTATGGCCTTAAAAATAATTAAGTTTTCATTATGAATGCATTTCACTATGGTTTTCTCCCACATTTTTATAATCTGCAATGCTTATGCGCTTGCAATGCATTCAGGATTGTATTAATTAATTCATTTAATTCGAATGGGTTTAATGCGTTGAACAGTTTTTTAAAAGCTGCGTTTTGACTGCCACAAATGATTGGCTTATTTGACAGGCACTTTGCCAATGATTTTGCAGTCACTATTTTTGTTTGTGCTGCGGGCTTTGGCCTTAATTGTGGGCCACATAAAAACGCATTTGTTTACATTCGGCTCTCGGCCTCACCATATGCCTTCTGGTGCTTTGGTTCTACTCTATCTGCGTTTTGTTTGAGCTGTTGGGTGGTTGAGCTAAGTGCACAGCATTTTGGCCAAGTGGCACTTTGCGTGCGGCCACAAGTCAATTGGCGTGCACACACACACACACATATGCATATGTATGTAGCTGTGTGCAGCACGACTCAAGCTCTTTGCTCAGTGTCTGGCACAACATGCGGCGTATGCGTAATTTTAGAGATGCAAATGACGCTTCGTCAATCGGCTTGGCAGTCTGGCTGTCTGGCAAGCGTGCAGCCAAGAAACGCGAGGAAAACGTTTCGACCGCATTCTGCGGCTTGTTAATTTCATTTTCTGTCAAAGCCAGCGTCGTGCGCAGACATCAAAGCGGCAAAGGTTTGTCACCTTCTACCCGCTTTGTCACACTTTTGACTTTGGCTGTCTGCCGTTGGCTGTCGCTGACGTGACAATTTCACACGAAATGCACGCACACACACACACACATATACAGAAAGAGCGAGACAGACAGGCGTTTTTTTTAAATAAACAATAGCTAGCAGACAGGTGGAGGCAGCAGCTGTGGCAGCGCACAGACTGGCACGTCTTTATCCTTATCGGTAACTGTTTCTAAGATGCCACCAGCACTTGGCTAATTGTTGAAACTGCTGTATTTAATACGTTTAAGTAACTTGGCGCAAAATCATTTCACAGAGTCGCTTACAAAACCGCACGCTGCGCTTCATGAATTTCATTCAAAATGGCACAAAACGCCGGCAAGCGCATAATCAAAATGGCCAAAGCGCATTTAAGCCCAAAGCGCATAAAAAGCAAGGGAAAATGTTTAAGCCAGCACAAAAAAATGGCCCGCCTGGGCTAGAGTGTTGCGAGAGGAGTCGCTTAAGCTTAAACGCTGCTCAAAAATGGCCAATGGCAACAAAAAAACAGCTGTTGATAATGCCATGGTTTATAGCAGTATGTGAGGCCATGTCCGGGCCCCAGCTATAGGCTATACATATAACAAAATGGCGTCACATTTCAGTTGGAAGCACAGAATAAAATAAAAAAAGAAGTGAGAGTAGAATGTAAAGAGTGCTCGACTAGGAGATACCCTGTGTAATCGTTACGCCCATGCTGCTTTTTCTCCTTCTTCTAGGCTTAAGAATAGTAGGACGCCTTTATCACAAATTTTGTGCCTCTAGAATAGAATTTTTATATTTCATAGGGGCGGGGGTGGGCATGGCCAACATTTTCGATCTTAAGAGCAGGTCACCCAAACACTATTAAAATAAATTTCAACTAAAAAGCTTGTTTCATATTTCGTTTTTTCAATATAATTGGTAATCAGTATCTTGCTAGATATTCTACTGACATTTATATATTGTGCTGAATAACGATAATGATCCATTTAGTCAGAAATATATTTTCACTTGAAAATACGATTATACATATATTTTGTCTCAAATGGTATTCATATCTTGAGATAGCGAACAAATTAGTTATATTCTTTGGTAAGTGGACATCGGCTAGCAGATGACAAATTCCGTTGATTCCCAATTTGCTTTCGTAATAATTTCAGGTCCCGAGCTCTTTACTGCGGTGCAAACTGAATGATTTATTCGGTGTGCCCAAACCAATTGCATGTGCATAGAAAATACTATCAACATCAACTGCACTTTGGGCCATTGCGTGTTTCACACGCTGTCACACACACACACACACACTTGCCAGATTTCAAATTGACAATATTTCACAGTGCGAAAGGCAAATTTATTTGCAGTTCTCATTCTCTTTGGCCCTTTGAACTTTGCTGTTGATTGCGGCGGGCAGGAAAAAAAGCGACCAAAATCGTAGCCTACATTAGAGCGTAAAAAAGTTGAACTGCTTCAAACTTCTGGCACACTTTAACTAGCGAGCCCCACACATACCCAAACAAAAGGTCCACTCGGTGTTGCCCGTTGTGCGGCTTGCGGGGGCGTTGTGGGGCGCAAAAAAAAGGGCAGTCAAGTGTGTAAAATGTTATCGCAACATCAAATTTCATACATCATAAAACATATTGGCTTAGAAAGTAACAATTTTGATTGCGGTAAAGCGGCACAAATACGACAACGTCTCGGAATAACAATTTTTTTGCCCCGCCTCAAATTGAGGCGCAAGCAGGCGTGGCACGCAACGAAGCGCATAGCTAAGCGGCTTTTTCCCCAAAGGCTCAACGACATTCCAGCCAGCTCCCAAATGTCACAGGCACCAAATGACAGCACTCGCTATGGCTCGCTCTCTCTTTCTCTCTCTCTCTGTTTCTCTCTCTCTCTACTCTCTCTCTCTACTTCTTCCTGCCTGATGCTGCCTCGCTTATCGTAGCCAATGAATCTCGCAGGCGTCGCGGCGCCTGAAAGTAGGCCATGCAAGGCGTCTTTGGTAGTCTGTAACTGTTTTGTGAGTTAATTCTGAAGCGTCCAAAATGACTTTATAAGCAGCTTCGACCCATAAACCCACATCTCATATGACAGGCATTGCGTTTGGCTATTGCCAGATAAAGTCAAATCGGCTCAATTGGCTCTAAACCCTTTTCAATTTCATGGCTGCTAATCAAAATGCAAGCGAAAACTTTGCACTTGAGCGGAATGCAACTGGCAAGTGGCAAGTGGCAAGCTGAAAGTTTGCCAACGCAAGCCGGAAGTGGCGCCATGCTGTAGCCTGATGGTTTTTTGGTAATCAACAGTTAATGATAACATGGCGTATGCGCAACGCAGCTGCCTTTTGGCAAAAGTTTCTGAGGCAAAAAGCTTGAATTTTGATTGTCAAAAGGTTGCCAGGGGCAATAGTTGCTCTTACTTACAGAACCTGCCACAAGGCATCAGAGGCATGTGCGCTATTAATTTAGTTGACGTTGTTGTTGGTTTGCTATCTGAGTGCATCATGCGATGCGTGCTAGTGTCCTGAATCTAAACGGAAATAGTTGAAAAGTTCAGGACAGTGGCAACAATCAGGTCGACGGGCTAAATAAATGGCAAGTTGCAAGTTGCACGTTGCAAGTTGAGCAACCGTTCGCTTTTGTTGTCAACTATTTTGTTGCAGCTGCAAGTGGCACACGCAGCAGTCAACTGTTGCCCACAGTCACTTATTGCGCCCAGGCAAATCTGTGTGCAATAGAGTGTGTGTGTGTGTGTTTGTGTGTGTGCGTGGCAAAGACTTGCTTACAGCTTTGCTTCAGTTGTTCATTTGAATATTTTAGCTGCTAGTGCGGTGGGGGGAGGAGGTGCTCTAAGCAAGCTTCTTGTCAGTGTTTATGTCACCGGAAGTTTTGTTTTCACATGTGGTTAACGTCGAGCGGCTAGCCAGACCGTGAGACAGACAGACGGACAGACAGTCAGCTAGACAGACACTCAGACAGCTCTGCAACGTCTTCTGTCTGACCTATTTGTCATGTTGCAGGCAGCTGGCAGTCGGCCTGACTATCCAGTCTTAGCCAGGCTTTCAGCCCCAGCACAAACCATTTGCCTTTGCATTTATGCATATGAGCCAAGTGACTGTCGACTGCCACCGCACACAGAGAGAGAGTGTGAGTGGAGAGGTGAAGCGGAGGGGTCGAGCCAGGGAGGGATTGGGCGTTTACCTAGCACATATTTTGTATGAATATGCAAAGTACTTAGTGCAACAATGCCAGATTATAGTGAAATTTATTAGCTCGTCTGTGCGGCTTGTGGCATTTTAATGTCTTATGACTGCAGCTGGCAAATGTAAGCCACACACACACATACATGCTCACACTCGCACACACAGAATTCGCAACCAAAGCAAATGCATTTGCTAAGGATATCCCTGCTGCTGGTGGTTTGCGGCTCCCCTGCTCTGCTTGGGTCTGCTCCAATCAACCTTTACAGAAATTAGCTTTGAAACTCTCATCATTTCTATTAAATTTCTTACAAATAGTCTACTATTACTATTACTTTCTTAAAGTGATTTCATTATTATCGGATTACTACATTCACGGCTCTCATTTGAAAATCAGACAAAATTGTGTTCTCTTTCTGGTTTTCAAAGATGTCCCAAGACAGCAATCCAAGATTATTTTCAGATTATTAAAGCATTGCATTTGCCCACAAGGGTATCTAATATTCGTGAATATTCAATGTGAAGATAACTGATAACTTCTTAGTATATACACAAGTATAACATCCAAATTGGAATCAAATCAGCTCTTCGGTTTCTGTCGTTTCTGTATATTTGAATACTCTCCATAATTTCAGAGCCACTTGCCTGGCTATTTATTTGGTAAGCAGATAAGGAAAACAACAACAACAAAATAAGAAATCTCGAAATTCTGAGTATGGGCCTGGGCAGCTCGACGAGTAATTAATGATAAATACACTTCCGACTAATTGATGAGGAAACAACATGTTAAAGTGGCAGCAACATTTGTTGCCCTGCTGACTAAAAACATGTGTGTGCGCCGTGGGGCATGTGGCAGGAAGTGGTTCCACGTAGCAGCAGCAGCAGCAACTTTAATATCGAATAAATACCTATGAGAACTGATAAAATATAATTTCATGTATGCCCCGAAAATACACTTTACGGAAGCCAAAGTTGGGCAAATCAAGTGCCGCTTACACAAATCTTTGGTAATCGCTAAAACACAGGCAGATTGCTTCAAGTGCACTTCAAAGATGCGGATGCGCTTCTGTATCCCCTCAAGTTTGCAGCTACCTAGTGATGCATTTGCTTAGGTTCAAGTTGCGAGTTCGCCTTGTGGCGCATGCATTATAAATAACAATGCCTCGCAAGCTTTCAGCTACCTTTTGCCAGCCATTTTATCTGGGGGGCAAACTTTTGTGCTTAAGTTTATTTGGGTTTCTTTCAACTTTTTGAATTACTTGAGCATTTAAAATAATTTATTAAGATATTATTCGTCTAAGCACTATAACGTAGTAGCTTTTGTATACCCTGTATATAAAATAATATATATTACAGAATATCTCAGATTAAAGTATTTTTACATTATATTTATATTTATGCCTATGTTTCAATAATATTTTAGAAATATGTTTACCTTATCTCTCAATTTATTCAAATCAACAGCTACTTTAACAAGTCTATCTGTATGAGTAAACTAAAAGAGTTTCACTTATTTTGTATGAAGTTTGATTTAAAATAGAAATTAGTTTCGTAAATATTTAAAAATAAAAAATTTTAAAATCTTTATATTCCACAAATTTTATAAGTATCAACATCTCTTAATGATTTTATGAATTATTCCATTCGCACTTTGAGATTTACAGCGTAAATTTGGGTTGTGCATGGATTATTCCAGACTTCTCAATTACTTGGAAATGCTGTCAAGAGCAGCGTTTCTCATTGCTGTGTCACTTAATACAGAAATTGAAATCCTTATGATTTCTACCTCTTCGTCAGGACCAGTCAATAATTGTTGAACAATTGTAGTTGTTGTTTTGTCTTTACTTCAGTTTGTGCTTGTTATTTGCAGCGGCTTTGATTTGCATGCGATTCTTTGTGTGACAAGCGCCATTTTTATATCTCTGTCATTTTTCGTTATTATGTTTCATTTCTCACTTGTCGGGCAGACCAGTCGCTTTTATATATACGTTTTATTTTTTTAATAAATCATTTCCGCTGCTTGGGCTGCAAATATCGTTTACGTTTTTGTCTCCGCCCGCCCCTGATCCTTCTGCTTTCCGGTCAGCATTTGCTTGTTGTGGCTGGTAGCTGAAAACTTTTCATAACATATTTGTTGGGCTTCCGTTTCCGACATTTGCTTTGGACAGTTTTGATGAAATTGCAGAAGCTGCTGGAGAAGCAACGAGCATGAAATTGCACAAACAGCAGCAAATGAGGATGAGAACATGAATGCGAATGAAAATGACAAATGTGCTTAGCCTTGGTCAGGCTGCATAATGGACATAATTGGAAAGTAGGTGCCGCAAACCGATTGAAAAAGCGAGCTGCCAGCCATTAGGAGATTAGAAACTGGAATAATGGAAACGCTTGGAATTGAATGGGAGCGTGACAACCTTTCAGCCCCAGTGTCTGCCCAGACGTACATTGACCTCGCCACCCACTTGACTTGTCTGCGACAAATGAGCCTCTATGTGGTGCCTTTGTGGTGCGCACAGCATGCGGCCACACGCTGTGACAATTTTGGCAATGGCCGTAGGACAGCTGGGGCCACGTAGCGGTTGTTCCGACTTGCCCGATTTGCCGATAATGTTGGCCCAAATACAACCACAAAATGAAGTCAATTCAATGAAGTGAGAGGTTCGCAATTCGGGGAACAGATGTTACTTTAAGAACTCGTCTTCTTTAAGTTGTTTGCGATGCGAATTTGATTCGTTTGCCAGTTGCAGTTCGAGTGCATTTTAAATTTACCTGGCGGAAGTGCAATGCAATCGACAGACACGGCAAAAAAAAACAAAGTTCTGTTAGCCAATTTCGTGGCACAATGTAAGAGTTAAATGCATTAAACTTGCACAAGACAGTCAGAGACGGAGACAGAACCAGAGGCAGACGCAGAGCCAGAGCCAGAGCCGGAGCCGGAGCCGGCGCCTGGAGCAAGCGCGCCCAGGATGCGCCAGCTGTGCTCAATGATAAAGGAAACGGAAACTGCTAAATAACGTTGCCACTCACAAGCAAAAACAGACAGAGATAGCGTCGCAGCTAAAGATAGAGAGAGGAATAGAGCGAGTGAAAGCTTTGCGATTGCTTTGGCAGTTGGCAGGTGCAAAAGTGCAAACAATGATTAAACCGGCTTCATTGCCAATTCGTGTATCCTCCGGCCACGCCCACTGATGTCCCACTGCCGCCCTAACCACACCCATTACCCGGCACTTGCAGTTTGATTGTTTAAATATTTGATGCGATCCGATGGCAGAGCTGCCACTCGCTTCAACTCCTATTGCCACCTCTATAATTCATATCAATATAGCATATTGAAAAGCATGTGTGCAGCGTGTGTGTGTGTGTGGGGGTGAGTGTGCACATTACGCTTCATCTCAACTGCTAGACGTTAAAAAATATCATTAAAAATTTCGCTAAAGTTAGGACGTCAGAGAATCGCCCTGCGAACAGTACGGACATAAATATTTATAGAATTGCTTATATAAGTTTTGGTGGAGTATATGTGAGAAAAAGTCGCATATAATGGGTCTTAAATTAGTGTATATAAAGTATGTTGAACTGTGCATTAGTCCATGGCAAAATGCATTTTAGTTAGTATTAAATAGTTGTAATAATTGGCTCAGTTAAGGTTTCTGTTTTTTTAAAATATGTATGTTTAGCGCTTTTTAGTTATTATTTTGGCATAGCTATTTTAAAAATAATCATATATATTAATATATTAATATGATTTTATTATTACTAAAATTTTACATTTATGACTTATCCAAAATTGTTGGTAGCGCCTACATTTTATGTATATCCATGATACCAGTTTTTAATTTTAAACTGAAATCGATATATGTGTGCTGGAATTTGAAAAGAAACGAAATTAAAGTTTTAAATGTAAATATTATATAATATTATAATAAATGGAAATTTCTGGTTAAAATTATTTCAGCTTAAGCCCGGTTGGCCTTGTAGCCTTGATTACATGTAAAGTACCCATTTCTGAGCTTAAAGTTCATTCATCCAGATTATTTTGATTCATATTTGTGTGGAAAATATTGTGTACCCCAACTATTGCTCCTATGTTCAGTCCCGCACAGTACAGCCACCCGCTGCTTTTGCGCCAATGTTGCAGGGTATCGAAAACACTTAAGCGCCATTTCAAAACGCAGCTCTGGCTCATAAATACCTTCATATAAAATGCATTTAAAAATAACGTAGCCATCATAAAAACAGCAACAGCCACCGCAACAACAACAATAACAATAATAATAACAACAACAAGAGCTGGCCTCCAACAGGCTGGCAGTCAGGCATCGGTTGGTCATAAAACAAAGTTAGTTGAACAAGCAAAGGATTTTTTGTGGGTGGCCAGGACATCACCCAGTGGCACAGCGGGTGGGTAAAAACAAATGAAATATTAATTTATTTTTATTTGCAATGCTCGTAAAATGAATTTCAGTTTTTGGTAGCAGCAAACGCATATTGAGGCCATAAATCTTAATTTCAACTTGGCTAACAGCTACAAAATGACATTTTCGGCTTTTATATGTTGCCTTTTGACATACTATAAGACGTGTACGGAGCTGTGTGTTAAGTGGGCAAGTGCCAAAGCAAACAAAAAGTGAAAAGAGCTCCTGAGTTTGACACTATGTTTGCTTGTGTGCGGGTTGGAAAATTTCTAAAATTATATTACGAAAGATTTCAAAACATTAATATTTCTCAAAGTGAAAACAGCATATTGGGTTTGTGGAATGTCCGTTTTGCTGTCAATCTGTATGTCCGTATGGACGCAATTTATTTTCCGCCCCTATTAAAGCTAGAGACTTGTAATTTGGAATATGTATGTTTGTATACCCTCGTCAGATAAAGTATTAAAATTTTCTTGCCAACGATATATCTCAGTCAATTTTAAAGCTAAAATAAAATAAAATATTGTAAGGCCTCCTTGAAAGATCGCACAAGTGTAGCGCCATCGGTAACACCCGACTTGTGTTTTTTTTGTTTATCATTTATTATGAATTATACACAAAAACACAAAACACAATGGAAAACACTTAATACTGAATATACTCTAGAAATACATAAAATATTATCAAAATGTTATGTGCTTCAAATATACTATTGTTTTTTTTTGTGTATTTTCCAAAACAAACTAAATTCTATTATTTCAACTAGTTTTTACCCTCTACAAAAATCACCATTGGGTATGCTGCCTGAACAAAATTCCTGAACTTATGCATACAATTTTTTATACCTTTACTTCAAGTATTTACAAGCAAAATGGTTTGTGATGCCAAAAGGGAAAAGACGTTTAAACCATTTGCTAGCAACCCACAAGACGAGCAGACACTAATTAAACGATTAACTCAAGTGGAGTTTCAATGGTCGCAACTTAATTTACCGCAAACAACCGACAACAACAACTGCAACAGTAACTGTATCTGTATCTGTGTTCGTATCCGTATCCATTGCAGCTGTCCGAAAGTTGTTGAAAAGTTTTCCAAGTGAAATATCAGTGAGAGAGCGAACGAGCAGGAGACAAACTGAGCGAGTGGGTGCATCGTGCCGCATGCACTTTACACTTTGCAACGGGGCCAGAACCGAACTTGGCTAGCACTTGCCCCGTTTGTTAAAAGCCAACTAAGAAACCCGGTCACGTTATGCACATTTCGCTGCACTTGCGCCAGGACAGCGAGAAGCATGAAAAACAATAAGCGAACTGGGATGCAGCGCCCGCAAAAAGGACAACGCGCACGTACAAAGGCCAAAAAACGCATTTCATGCACAGCGCTAACAAAAATAAAAATAAAAAAAACAACTAAAAACAAGAACAACAACAATAATAGCAACAACTGCAGAAGAAGACGGGAACTAAAATCAGCGGCCAACACGGCCAGAAATATTGGTGGCAACAGTTTCGCCAACGTAAATTACCTGGAAAATACGTGACTTCAGCGCGAAACGTGAGAGGCGAGCAACGAGGTCGACCACGCCGCACTCGTTGTGAATGAAAGGCCGACGAAAGGACATGCCAATGCCGCACAGGACACCAAACAAACAACTGCAGGCGACAGCCGCATCGGCATCGTCAACGGCGTCGTTTGTGTTATTCCCAGGGAACCAAAACGCCTCAACACATACGCACACCCGCGCACAGCACACCTGAATACACCTGAACACCAATGCATTAAAAAGCGGCGGTTGTTTGACTACACGAAAAAAACCCACAATGGTAAAATGCATTTTTACTGAAATATTTAACATATTCAATATAAATTTTTTAATTGCGCTCTATATGAAACTGATAAAAAATTCCACCAGCATAAACGATAGACTAAAAGACACCTTGTAAGCGGTCGCATATATTTGGTTGTACTTCACGATCTGTAAAAAAAACAGCTCTCTCGAAAATTATAATACTTTAGTTAAACAGTTAGTTTAACTTAACGAAAACCGCACATTATACCATAAAATATAAAAATAATATTAAAATATTAAAAATTACTTAATATATTCTAAATGTAAACTAAATTTTGTAACTAAAAATTCTGTAAAATATGATAATAAGTATTAATTAGTATACAAAAATACGTTAACAATTTTGAAATCTGGAAAAATCTTAATTTTTAGGCCGTACTTTACAAGTTTCAACGAATTATCTCTCAAATTGCATTTGTATTTAATTGCTGTAGTTTTTTCAAAAACGTATTGTTTTTATGTTTATTTTATAGTATATACTATTAAAATAAAAATCTTTTATAGTGTTCTGTGTCATCCCATTATAAGCATACAGTTCCTGATTTATGAATGCACAAAAAATCTCATTTGGCTGAGGATTCCTATATATAAACTCACTTACATATATATATTTCAAAATGAACATTAAGTCAGATTTGAATTCTATAATCAATATGCCTTCAAATGCATTTTTGTGTTATGTGATAGGGTATAAGTACATGTATAGGTTCTCTTTATTCAGCGAAATGCCTGAATATACATGTAGGCTTGGTCGTTTTCTCTCAGTGTACTGTGTGCTGATTGTGCGTGATTTTTATGCGGCCAATGCACTTAATTCAATTTGCCCATTGTATAGACACGTGCCCCATTCTGCCTTATCATCGGGCCTACGTGAAGTGTTGTTGTTGTTGCCGCTGCTGATTTCCAGCAGGCAACATAAGTACGTAAAGCAATTAAAACACTTTAAGCCTACATCATAAATGTCAAAATTAATCCACTTTCAGCTGCCAGTTGATGATCTGGCCCGCTCCTCCCCATCCAGTTGCCACATCCACTTTTGCTCAGTTTTCCTAATCTTCCCTCTGGCGTCTTGGATCTTTTTCTCTGGGCTCCACGCATACGTCGCACTTCAGTTGGCGTCACAGTCAACTGGAGCAGCTGTAACGACTCTTGAACTTGACATTTTCCTTTTGGACGGACTGCAACGCTGCCCCCAGCCCCGCTCCATGCGACGCCTGGGGGCTGTAGCTGCCTGTCACTTATATTTTTAATCTCATGCAGCAGACGACACACTGAACATTTCTGGAAAAAAGGAAAAGATGATTAAAAATAGCAGCGAGACAGGGAAAAATATTTTGCGTGCAACAAACAAAAAAAAAGAAAGGAAAATCCAAGATGTTGCATGTGTTGTTGTTGCTGCTGTCGTCCCTTTTTTTTTAGGGCGATTAACGCGAATGCGCAATTGAAATTAATTGTCAGTCAAAGTGGCAGCCACAACGCCAACGCCAGCAGGAGAGATAGTGGCTGTTGGGTGGGAGTTGCGGGGGCAGCGCAAGCGACTTGGTTGCACCCAAAGCGTATCAGCTCAAGCCCAGCGTTTTCGTGCCACCAGGCAATGCCACAACGCACCGCGCCACGCCGCTCCGATTCCGCGCGTGTTTAAAGCGCATTTTTATTTTTAATTTCTTTAGTTGCAGCTTCCACGAAATCCACTGAAGCTCTTGGATGTTGCTGTTGCTGTTGCACACACACATGTGGCACAAATGATGTCAACGCGGATTTGTGCCTGCCTGTGCCACACTTTGTGCTGCCCTTCAGTTTTCCTCTTCGTTTTTGTTTATTTTAAGGCAACTGTAGCCGGCAACGCCTTGCAAATGGGGCGTGCCACACAATTTGATTTCATAAATTTTCATATAAATTACAATTTTTCCAGCCTTCTGCCTCCTGTCGCCTGCTCCTCGTTGTGTTTATAATATGCGCCTTGATCTCTGCTCCAAGTGCGGCGGAAACATCAATTAGGCATTTCGAAATTTATGAAATGCTAATTGAATTGCGTAAATCGCCTTTAATTCTGTTTATATGTCTTCAGATCCTAATTACAATAAATTATGTGCTTGGCACGCGACAGGATGTTTATGACTCGCATTCTAATAGGGATAATAAATAGCTCCAAAGTGGAACTAGCCGTAGATTGGACTTGAAATTTGCGTGCGAGCAATTATCGTGATTTACCAACAACTTGGTAATTATAGTTCGGATTTAATAAATATTTGAAATTTCGACTGGGAATTTATGTTTTAAAGTTTATGAAATGTTGGGGTGTATCTGTAAACTGCGGGCAAGATGAAAATTGTTCATATTTTTAAAATTTTGATTTTCGAAACACTAATAAATAGAACTGCATTATTATTATTATTTTTTATACTCGTTCACGAAGTTAAAAGAGTAAATTGGTTTTGTGCAATGTCGGTCATGCTCTCCGTCCGTCCGTCCGTCCGTCAGTCTCTTGAGTCGGATGACTTTTTTCAGCGCTATTGAAGATAGAGACTTAAAATTTTGGATAAATACTTGTAGTTATCTGCTTCAGACAAATTGTTAAGATTTTGTGCCACGCCCACTGGGCGACTGGAAAATCGATAACATGTCGATACACCTCCCCCAAAAATTGCGACCCTGACATCCCGGCTACGCCCGGTAGAACGCTACCCCGCTTTAAAAAGTCGGTTGATCCACAATTTTGAGCTAGAGGCTCCATATTTCGAATATATGTATATTACTAAAAAGCTCCCCAAACATCTCAGAAAAATTTTCCCGGCAACACCCTCTGCCGCCCCCGCAAATCGCAAAAATCTATATCTACCACAAAATTATGCCAAAATTGACATAGATTTTGACAAGTAAAGTTCCCGAACCCATACTTGCTACATTTAACAATCCCATAACTTTATCATACCTAAATCGATTTTTATGATGTATACTATTTTTATCAGGATTTGACGTCTACCATAATTACTATAAAAGTAAAGTGCTTTTAAAGTGCTAGAGGGTTAATTTTTCTGTCAAAAATAATGCCAAAATTGACAACAATTTAGACATGTAAAGTTCCCAAAACCTTACTTCAAAGATTTTAAAGTCTCATAACTTTGTCAAAAATTAACCGATTGTCACGATGTTTACCATTTTCTTCATAGACCTCTAGATTAATTCTGCATTAAATTTAGTTCGTATTTGAAAATAATTTTTTTTCGATTTTTTTTTCTAATAATATCCTTTACTCCCCCCCTTACTTATTTTGAAAAAAAATTTTTTTTTTGTTTTAGAATGACGAACTTTTATTTTTAATCGATTACGGGTACTCAAATTAGTATAAAGCGCAACTTGAAATATGATTCTGAGGGGGTCGATTTTTCTGCTAAAAATCATGCCAAAATTGACAAAAATTTAGACATGTAAAGTTCCCGAATCCATACTTGAAAGATTTTAAAGGCTCATAACTTTGTCAAAAATTAACCGATTTTTACGATGTTTACCATTTTCTTCATGTATTTGCCTCTAGATTGATTCTGCATTTAAACTTAGTTCGTATTTGAAAATAATTTTTTTTCGTTTTTTTTTCTAAAAATATTCTTTACTCCCCCCTTACTTATTTTGAAAAAAAATTTTTTGTTGTTTTAGAATCACGAACTTTTATTTTAATCGATTACGGGTACTCAAATTAGTATAAGGCGCAACTTGAAATGTGATTCTGAGGGGGTCGATTTTTCTGTCAAAAATCATGCCAAAATTGACAAAAATGTAGACATGTAAGGCTCCCGAATCCATACTTGAAAGATTTCAAAGGCTCATAACTTTGTCAAAAATTAATTTCAATTTTTTAATTTTTAATTTGGAAACGCGAAATTTTAATTGTACATGTTGTCTAATGAGTTTAAAATGTACATTTTCATTTTTGTAAAATTTTTATTGAAAAAAATTAATTTAATTTACATTTGCCACACGTTTAATAACTGTAAGTTTTGATTTAAATACATTTCATTTACTTCACATGCTGAAAGTTCTCAGAAACTTTATGAAGAAAAGCAAAGTGTTTTTGTTAGTTGATGTGAGTTCAGCTTACAGAGGCTTAAACCAGTTTTGATGCTGCTTCAAACTGCACTTTAGGAGGCAGCCAGCGCTTCTTGTAGCTTCTTGCAGCATCTGCTGCACGAATGCGCCTCATTTCCCACACACTCGCACACACACACATGCAGAGACAGATACACGACCTGGCTACAATTTGAAAATCTCAAATGCTGTGGGCAATTTGCATGTGCCGCTGAATTAACTGCAGCATGCAACACGCTGTTGCATTTGCTCCCACTGCATATTTCGCATTCATTGTAAGGCGCAGTCACAGAGATTATTTATAAATTACAGCGAGCCAGTAACTCAAGACCTTTGTGGCATGCTGCGACTGCGACTGCGACTGCGACTACTTGGCTGCCACATGATGCCAGTTACGTGCGCTTGCAACCGATGCGGCACAGAGAGCGAGAGATGCACCGCTTCCGGCCAGGCAAATGCCAACTGCCAATGGGCAACTGTCGGCTACACATGCTCTGCATATGCCGAGAGGCCACTTGAGTGGCGAGACAAGGGCGTGGCACATTTCGACGCCTTCTAATGAAAACAGCGCAACTTTAGCAATCGCAAGCGAAATCGTCTCAAATAACTAGTCAAAACAAAACAAACAGCAGCTCAAATACTTGGGGAAAAAAACAAAAAATAGGAAGACGAAAAACAATAATAACTACAACAACAATAGCAACAATGCTGAAATGGAAAGGGAAGTGTCTAAACAAAGGCCTTGGCTGCAAGTTGAATTTGTGTACACTTGAGATACAAATCGACGCCTTTGTTTGTTCCTGTCTGCCACACATACTCTCCCCCTCCTCTCTACCTCCTTCTCTCTATCTCTCGCTCTCTCTCTCGCTTCCGCTGCTCAGACTAAAACTTAACACTGGCATTTGCATTTCCCACGTTGCCCCGAATATGGCAAAACTTCCGAGCCGGGCCACCGAAAAAGTCAAAGTCAACGTCAGAAGTTGAACGTGTCAAAAGCGCAGATACAGATACAGATACAGATACAGTCGCGCTCTCAGCTACAGATACAGACACATTTGACTGTGTTGCACGCTTGGCCACTGTTAATTGGAATTTCAATTTCAGCTGACCCCCATTTTAGCTTTATTTATATAATTTTTTCTATTTAACTGCAACAACAACAATAAAAACAAAAAAAAGAAAAGAAACCGAACGAAAGATAAATAGACAAAATTAACACGTACTCAGGTGAAAATGAGCAGGTAGTTGAGCGTATGCGTGTTAAAGGACAGCATACACATGCACACACACACACACACACCCAGACATAACTAGCCAAATAACCCTAATAAATAAGTCAAGTCTCGGAGAGCTACAAGTTAATACACAGGCAAAAGGAACAGCTACACAAATGCCTGCCAGACCAAAGATGTTCGTGGAGCATGTAAGCAGGCTCTGGATGAGAGTGTCCGACTTACAGATACCCTAAGCGCAACTGTAAATTAGACCAAAACTCTTTTAGCGCTTTGTAAGGAATCAAAAAGCTTTCTTCAAGTATGATAATAGGATATCCCCTGAAAGATACATTTGCCATACAAATCATTAATCTTAAAAATCAGCTAATAAGTAAAACCCGATATTAAAACTACCTCATTTAACTTTTGTTACCATTTATATGATAACAAACACAATATGAATTGTTTTTAAGAAATTCTGCGCTATCGCCAAATTAACGCTTTGAGAGAAGCGAAGAAGAACTTAGGACATCTTATAGATGATTCGTATAGCTGATTATAATCAATAATATTGATATCAAAATTGTATTGGTGTCTAATATTAATAAGATAATTGAGCCTTCCACCTGTTACATGCACTGCCGTAGTCTTACATACCCACTCACACCTTTGTGGGTACAGGGTATATAAGAAAAAAAGTTAATTAAGGTGTTTGCCCACAACAACAAAGACAGACCTTATAAATGAGATATTTATCTAGCAGTGGACACACAGGCGCTGAGTTTGTCGGTGGCGATAGGGCGAGATGGCGAGAAGGGGAAGGGGAAGGGGTGGCCTAACCGAGTCATATTTCTGGTTCTCGTTCTGGTTTTGGTTCTGCTGCTGGCTCTGAGGCCTCGTTCGGAGTGTTTGCTTTTGAAATGTTTGTCATTATCGTCGTTAACTTTTTGATGAGTCGAACGTGTGTGATAAAAGTGTCACAAGGATTGGAAATGAAAGCAAACGGGACTGAAAAAGGAAAACTAATAACGTGCACACACACACACACACACAGCAGCATGCAGACACACAGAAATAATTTGGTACGTGAAAGCCAGCTGAACTCGGACTTAGCTCGCATGTATCTTTCAGATACAAATTGCCATTAGTTTATTGAGCGGCTGGAATTTATGGTTCTTCGTGCTGCATGCCGCTCTCCGCTATCCGCTTGCCGCATGCTGCGTGTGTCGTGGCCAACCACGCAACAAAGCGCCGCACACAAATGTTCACAAATCTCTGCCTCTGGCACACACATGTGGGTCCTGGGTCCTAAATTTCCCTCTACCCCCCCGCTGCCGCGACACCCTCGCTTCTCTCATTTTTGGCATTTGTGGCACGTACAAAATTCATTTGTTGCACTATTTGATGAAAATGAAATCAAATTAAATTTTCGGCACAAATTCAAAGTGAAATTTTTTTCGTACACCAATAAATAGCTCAGCCCCTTGTGGCTGGGTGTGTGTGTGTGTGTGTGTCTATGTGTGTCCGCGGACATTCCCAAGTGCGTGTTCTTAGGCGAAATAATTTGCGGCATTTTACTTTTACTGTTATGCGCCTGCAGGCGGCGGCAAAAATATATTTATAGCTAATATGTTTCAAGTTTGGCATCTGGAAAATTTCGAGTGTTTTGTACTTATGTGGACATCAAACCATTCCGCGAACAATTAGCTGCGCCTACAGCAGATCCTTTTGTAAACGTATCTGTATCTGTATTTGTGCTCGTGTCTCCTTTTATTTTCAACAGGGCTCGCCAGACAAGCTGGCTCGGGTTCTTGTGGGCTTTCCACGTGTTTTTGCCAATTTATTGTTGAATAAATCCCAAAATCACTTTGGAGCTTGGTTTTGTATATATTAGAATAATTTATTTACGTACTGCTTGCAGAGGATAATGAATTCTTTTTCAAGACTTTAATATTATTTTAATCGTTTTAATATACGTACATCTTCCAAAATTTTAGAGGTACTATTAGAAAAACACGATTTTGTTCTGCAAATTTTGTTCTTAAACTTTCCATAATTAAGTATGAATCATTGTTGATCTTAAATGGGACCGTTAAACCATAAACATGAACCAAATTCCTATATACTGTTTTAGATGAAGTACAATATTTGAGTATTTTCCGAATTTTTGACCCTAAAATTTGGCATATAAATTGCTGATGATGACATTAAAAATCAAGACGAAAATTTATATATATCCAGATTGAACTGCCACCAACCAAATTATTAATCTTAAAATATTAATTAAGATTTTGCTTATTTAAGACAGAAATGCAGGCAAATTTAATAAACTATTTTCCTGGACAATACTTTTATTCCCAGGTCGGCCTGAAAGTTACCTTTTTAATCATTTTTCATAACCCAGTTAAAATAGTGTAAAATCATGTTGCTACTAATCTTTCATTTAGACAAGAATGTATTTGTTGCTATTCACTATACCCCGAACTCCGCGGAAATCCTTCGCAGTTGTTAGCCAATTGAAATTGCCACATGAAAGCAACAACAAATTGCATACAAATTGGATTCGTTTAGGCCAAAATCGCCTGCGAGTGTAAATTGTATTAGAGCTGAAAATTCTCTCAGTGAGACGCACACTCGCCCATTCACAATTATGCCATAATAACTGTAATCAGCCGTTGCCTCTGGGCTACCAACTAGTTAGAGTTTTGGCCATAAACATAACAAGAACTAACTAAACAGCAATAACAACAACAACAACAGCAGCAGCAATAACAGCAATAACAACAACGACCGGCATTTGCCCAAAACAAAACAAGTTGGCTACAAACACACAGACACTCTACTATAACTAAGCCTAAAGAGTCTGCTACGGCGACTCTTATACTGCCTGTAGAAAAACCCCGTATTTCTTGCTCTGCGCGCTCAACTAAAGAGAGAACCATTTTTAAGGGAATAATGTATACGTGCAGTATTCTGTTGTGTTTTGTTGTCGCTTCTTGTTTTGATTTAAGAATAATAATATAGTTGTTCTTATCTCAGTTTCCTCACATTATGTATAATATTGTTAAATTGCAATTAAAGCGCTTTTATTTAAGCTTACATAATTATAAATTGTTGATCTATTATAAGCATCTATTATATACAATTTATAAGCTAAAATGTTTGTCTTTTAAATAAAATAGTTAACAAAAATACAAAATAGACTCATTTGCATAGGTCAAGTAGGTCCACAAATTTTGGCAGAACAATAATAAACTGTTCAATTGTGTGTTCTCTTCGACGCTCTCGCACCCACACTGCACACTGTTAAACTGCTCTTCGAAATGTGAACGTATGGCCACAGCGCTGCTAAGCGCGGCGTCAGCCAGTCAAACGGTTATGTTATCTTCAGTCTTCTCAGAGCAGCCGTCGTGTGTGCACGCAGAGCGCTTGTCAAAAAACCAGAAGTAAATTAATAAAATCTGTGCGTTGAATTGGTTCAGGCCCTGATGTTCGTGTGTTTCGTGTGTGCGCGATATTCGTAGTTAGTTATTGTGGTCAACACAGTTTTGGCAAGCGATGCGTTGAACAACAACAACAACAACAACAAATGAAAGCAAGTAACGCAATTTAATGCAAATGTGTGAAAGTGTGGAATAAATATTGCCAAAAGCATATTACAAACAAGAAGTTGGAACAACAAAAACAACAACAAGTCAAGGGTCTGTTTCGCTGTTTGTTTAACAATTTCGAACGTGCATAAAAAACAGTTGTGGACAACAACAACAATTGTGGCTCAAGTGCTGCTTGGCGGTTAAAATTATTAACATTTTGCGGAGCTTTTAAAACGGTATGCCTTTAAGTCGTTTAATAATGACATACACATGTAAACATATTTCTTTTCCTTTGCATTACACATTGAACCCGTTACTTGAAACTACTTGTTTTCTTTTATTTTTTTAATATATATAATGTCTTACTTTGTGCTTTGCTTTATGCGTCTAAGCTCCGCTTGGCGCGCTCTCTTTGTCTGTCTGTTTCGCTCTGGCTTGTTACGCTAGCTATCCCGCTTTGACCTATGTAGATCAGCAAAATGTATGTGCTTTACTATTGTTGTTGTTTTTCGTTTTAGCACTATTAAGCGGTTAATTTGTGTTCGCCTCGCCATCTCCATTACACGCTGTAAGCTGAAAAAGCTAACTGTTACAACAACAGCGATTTACAGTTGTTACAGTTGCACAATCAGTAAAAGCACTTGTTATATCTCTTTCTATACATAATTTCCGCAACTCTCTTTAATTGCATTGCGGGTCAACTCTTACAAATCTAACTGCATTTGGCCTTGACGCGTGCTGTGCGTCTTTTGCTGTCTTTTGTCTCATGTTCGCTTGAGCCAAAGTTTGATCTGTCGCACGTTTTGTGAAGCTTTGCTTAAAGCTCAGCATATCAGCTCTTTTTATGCGTGTGTGAGTGTGTGTATTTGTTTTTGAAGAACCTGTTTAAGAGAAAACAACAACAATTACATTAAAAGCAAAAACAACAAATAAAAGTTTATTTGCGCTTCGCTCAACAGGTTTTTTGACTTGCACTCTTGTTGTTGTCGTTTTTTTGTGGCCAGCAAAGGTGGGAATTTCTATGGTTGATTATCGTGAGCAACTGGGGCTTAGCTTAAAGGCAAATTAAATGAATATGATATGAAATTCTAATTGGGGATTTACTGGGAATATGCTGTGCAGCCAACTTTACTTGGTGAGCAGCGCGCTCAGAGAGCGTTGGGAGAAGCTCACTAAATAATAATCGTACGTGAACTTCTGACCCCAGGTGATAAGCACATATTTTTTAAGTAAAAGCTTGTAAACGAAAGAAGAGAAATTTAAATATGCAGTAAAATAAATGCTAAATATTTGTTTTAGTATTTGTTAAACAGTTTCGTGGCTTAGTTCAAATTGTAATTTTGTTTATTTATTTATAATTTTAATAGTAATTATTATTACTAATAGAATGGGATAAGAAATATCATAGTGTAGTATATATTTCTAGCTATATAGTAGTATATTTACACTAGCCTGGGATTTTAACCCAATTTTTTGTTACTCAGGTGGCTAACAGGGTTTCTAACGTTAGCTGCTTTAAAATTAAAATTAAAGTTCTTAAATTTCATTTGCGTTCGGCACATTATCCGAACTGAACATGAAGGCAATGGAAATTTTGAAATGTACTTCCAATGCAGTCAAATGTACACTGTACCCGATAAGCTGTGAGAGTTCAGCCTTTATCAATTACCGCCTGAAATGCAATACTCGTATAGTATATTAATATTACATACATGTTTATTTGTATGTTTTTATTTTTGCTCTCAGCTTTTGTAAATCTTTAAATTATTGAAATTGTACACATTGGTCTATATTATATAGCGATGTTATTCGTAATTCAAATTTACTTATTGCTAGCTGAATTAATGTAAATTTTCATTTATTTGTTTAGCTGTTGTGAAAACTTCCAAATTTATTTTGTATTTCTTTAATTTTATATTTGTTTCATCAATTGAATTGGATCAAAAACTGCTTTAACGTGAATATATATGTTTATGTATATCCGTAGCTATTTCCCTCCAGTTGAGTATAACCTTTATATATTATTTTTATATTATTTTTTTTAAAATATTTTTAGTCGTCCAACTTAAGTACAAATATAAATTAGTTTTTTAGTGTTTTTTCTCAACAATTATTGAAAATTTCTTTAAAGATTTAAGCCGCCTTCTAAGCTGCCGTTAGTCTCAGGTCGCATTGCGGTTGTTGCCGCAGATTTAGGTCAGTTTTTCCCTATGCTCATCTCAGATCAAAGACAGCAACGACAATGGCCCAAAGATGAATCAAGTTTCAGTTTTGTGCGGAAGTCATTTAACCGTCTACTAAGCACAACAACAACATTAAGAAGAAGAAGAAAAACTCGTCAAGATGCTCAAGATGCCTTTTTCGATCTAGTTAGGGCCACGTTAGTAGAAAGTAGCCGTAATTGTAATGGCAGTTACGGTTGCTGGCATGGCCAACGGTCCCGTGGCCAGTAAAAGTTTGTCAGCAAAAATTTAAAAACCATTTGTCGAATCGACATGACATTTGTATGTGTGTGTGTATATTTTGTTATTTGGTTTGTTTGTTTGGTTATTTTTGCAACAATGACACTGACTTTTTTATTTGTTGGTTTTGTCTTGTTTATGTGTGTGTTTAGTTATGTTGTTTCGCTGTTGTTTTATATGCATGAATGTGTACATACATACGTTCTGTATTGTCGTACATTTAAGGAAAACTTTCAAAATCAATAAATACAAAAAAAACTAAGCTCTGCCTCAGCGCACTTGTGCAATTGTTTCTTTCTCTCTGTTATTTTTGCACTTTTTTCTCGTATTATTTAGCAGCTGTGTTTGATACTTAGCAATTGTGCGGACACTGAGAGAAATTATATGTACTTTAGCAAAGTGTTATGTTTATGTTTACTTTATGTTGTTATTATGTATTATATTTAAGACTTTACTTTAGTTGTGAATTTCATTTTTATTGAGTAAGTTTTATTTGCCAGTCATTGAACTCTTTCCTTTTCCACAGTGCACAAAGTAGCGTTTTTGCCGATGACTCAGCAGCTGAGCAAACGCCTGTTGCTCTAACGCACAAAAAACCACTCAGTTGGCCGCCATATTTGTTGACACGCTCAGCTGATTGCAAGCCGCTCACTCAGCCACTCACTCTCCCTCCCTCCCTTTTGGCAGCACCTTACTGTCATAAGTAGCTTGATCAACGTACAGTGCCTCGCAGTCTTCCCTTGCGGCCACAGTCGAAGAGCGCAAAGCTGAGTTCCGTGACGTCACAAGAGTGCACGACTTCTGAGCTTCTCTTTAAGAAAGATAAACGAGTTTAAATTGAATTAATTTATTCCGTTTTTATTTTAATCAAGCATTTAGGTAAAAAAACCCAATACCCGCAACGACATTCTTATGACGTACCAAAGGTTTTCATTTTATCATGTTTATATGCACAATGCACTATTTTCCACTTTTCTAATGGCTTCATCAGCTGTACACAAATGAAAAACTCATTAAATTTTCCGGCTCTGTCTGTTGACTTCGGCTGCATTGTCTCCCTGCTCTACCTGAGCAACACTTGGACGCATTTTCTTTTGAATTTAGCCCCCGTCGGTGGTCGCGCTATATTTATGAAATTCGTATGCGTGCACCTGATCGCCCCGTACCTTTTCTAGGCGACTCGATTGTGTACCCTACCGTATCGACTGACTTGATTAGCGGTTGCTTTATAATCGATTGCGTAATTAAACCCAGGCCCGGCAGCTGTTGTCACATGCGCTTTGTGTAAATAAGTCATAAAATATGGTCCGTACAGTAAAAAAACGAATAAGAATGTATTAATAATAAACCTCTGGCGGTCCAATTAGCTGCCACGCCTACGTGCCGTATTTCCACATTTCCAGCATATTTTCTCATTTGAATAGAAGTAACACAACCACAAGAAACATTAGACGAGCCTAAACGCCGAAATTAGCGACCAAAAAAGAGAAATTTAATTAAAGCAACATAAACGTAAAAAAAGAATGCATAAATTTAGCCCCCTCCCTCCCAAATCTCCCCCTTACCACACCCCTGGCGAGTGAACACCCACCTGGCATGTAATATTGTAACCTCAAAGCAAAAAACGTGTAATTTTCACGGTCCCAAGCTGCCACTTTCCCCCGACTCCCTAGCTCAGCTCCTGCTGACGCTTTTCACTAGCTAGGGCCAGCTTGGGCCAGGCCCAGCATAATGATTAGGGTCAGCATGAGGCGGCCAAAAATAAAAAGTAGCTACGTTAAGCATGGTAAGCCGAAGCTTAAACACCCTTAAAAAGAAAACACGGTCAGCAATACAAAATATAACATGAAAAACAATAATTAAAAGAATAAATATTAAGAATGGAATACACCCAAACAAATTGTGATCTCGAAATCGCATAATGAGTACCCTTTTATATATGCTTTTATAGAGTTAATACAATATATGTAAGAATAAAAATTACAGAAACCAAAATAATGTTAGGTAATCGAAACTTTATCTTTGTAATTATTATAAGTATACGACATAGTTCTAAGCTTTTAACTTAATATTTGTTCTTTAGCTAATTCAAAACTTCATCCATATGATGATTGAAAGTATTATATTTCGAAACATACATACAAAATGTTGATATCCATAGCTCAATGAACGACGTGTTCACATGGATTGGCCAGTTTTTTTTATCAATATTGAATCGGCTCTTCGTTCTGATCAAAAATATTTGTAATGCAGTCAAAGATTGTTATACACTATAAGAATTTCAGTTATTATTCGAAACTTGTTGTAGACAAACCGTGCTTAACTCGGCAGATATTCGCGAAAATGTTCACCAGTTAATGACCTCTTCACCTGCACACACACACAACTCAAGCTTCGCTAGCAACATTCATTAAGCATTTATAATGGCCCTTCGCAAAGGGTATAACTACACGAGTGGCAGCATCCGCGGCAACAGCACCAGCAGCAGGTTGCCAACAATTTTGCTTTAAAATTTTCTCTCTTTATTTTTATCTTTTTGACCGTTTTGTGTTTGCAAAGATAAAAGCATTTGTCATTAGCATGAAATGCTAAAGGTATTCCAACTTGGAGTTTTGAGTCTTTCGGCTGCCTAATTCCCTAAATATTTGAACTTCATTAGCGACGCGACCAAGTGACAGGCGACAGGCGCGACAGAGGCCTGGCGACAACTTGACCTTTTCCTTAGACCCTTACAAGCATTTGTCCATAATTTAAATTAAAGCCAATTTTAATGCATGCCGAACAGCAGCCAGGCGGGTCAAATGCCGTCGCAATATTAAAAATTAATGATGAAACAACAAGAAGCAGGGCAACAACAATGGAAAACATAAGTAAAGTGAAATTGTAAGATACCTGATTGCGTCTTAAGCCTACTTTAAAACAAGTAAGTCTGTTCGAATGGAAGTTATCCTGTAAACAGGTGGCTAGTAAGCAATTCAGACCAACTTTAAATTTGTACAGGGCATTCAAAGTAGCGTGTAAAATCAGTTGAAAACAAGCATTGAAAAGAAGGCAAGCCGGAAAGTAAAAAAGAAAATAAGTTAGATGGAAAACTGGGCTCAATAATGTTCAAATATCATTCACCACGATTGCATATACCTTTCTTTTGGTGCATTCAGGAATTGATGGGTTCTACACGACGCACTCAAGCGCTTATATGTGGGCGCAACAACAACACAAGCAACAACAAAAAGGCAACCGTCATGCTTGGCTGAGCGATGTCCCTTTAAACACTTGAGAAATACGCGGAGAACTTGAGGTGTAGATGCAAACCGCTGATTAGCGGCGCAGCGTTAGGTAAAGTTGATGCCCAAGAGCTGATAAAGAGCGTCCCAGGAGTAACCTTTCGACTCGCACTCAACGGTCGGCTGGCTAATGCGTGGGTTCCCCCGGGACCGACCTGCCCCTTAATAATTGCATACCCTGGGAAAATGTGGTTGGCCGTTCGCATTTAATTGCGCCTACATATGAAAAGTCAAATCAGCTAGTACAGGGGCTTATAGAAAATCTACTACTAACAGGTTGAGGTGAAAACAAATTGGCACATTTGCATATGGAATGATCGTCTGACAATTGTTGGGGACAGTTCAAATTATATAGCAATCAGTTCAGTAGCCACCGGAATGGGCACTCTCTGCAATTTTAATGCCTCGAGTGACTCATGTACAAATGGCATTTGGCATTTGCCTAAACATTAGTACACAAATTATATATGCACACAGACACACACACACCCACATAACATATACAGTCACGTGCATATGTAAATAGGAACATACATAGTTCGAATGGTTTAGCTGCTTAGAACGCTATTAAAAACAGCGTTGCGTTGCTTTACGACCCATGACCCTGTTACGGACTCACCCAAAGCCGACAACGTCAGCGGCCAGCGGCCAGCGATAATCGAACCCACACAGACACAACACTCACAACACACACACACTAACCTAAATCTATATAGTAATTTTTATGGATGGGCATTTAAAATCTGACCCGCTGTGCGACACAACTCCCCAAGAACTCACCGACGTACAAAAGAAAGAAGACGATAAAAAATATTGTCATAAACATAAAATTGATTTTAAATTTTAATACTCTGTTTTCAAATTCCTAAAAGAGTTTATTGGTATTCTGGCATAAGGGTCCAGTCTACATATACATTTATTATTTTTACACGCATCAACTTAAGCAAATGGGGAGAATCTATATAATCGTTTAGAACTACGTAGATTGATTGATTTTATTCTGAGAAAATGGAGAAATCACAATAATATAATTTTAATAATAGTCGAAAGTTTACCTTTACACTTCTTGAATCATAGTTTTAGAGTCAGATTTTTGAACTCACCGTTTCAGTGTTTTTATAAATCACATTTTCAAATCCAGAGTTTAAAAGTAATTTTTTTTTAGTTTCGGTTTATTGAACTTCTTTATCGACAAATATCAAAAAACTAAAAAGATTTTTTCCACTTGCCTTGAAGTGTTTCAACACTGGGAATAGAGTATCGCCCAGTTGGTGTATTCGAAATTGAAATGTGTTTTTATTCAAAGCTTTGATTCGTCTATGGGTTTTACCAGCTCTCACTCTGTTCTAAACGTGTCTTTCGGAGACGTATACTTAGCTAATTGACTGTTCTTTCGGGTTTGTATAATTTTTGAAAAGAGGCGCGTGGGCAGCCCTGTGAGACGGGTTTTGCGTATTGATTTTGAGTGTTGTCCACTTCGCAGTAGATATTCAATTCCTTATCGCATTAATTACTGTTATTATTGGTACAACGCGCATAAATTATTAAACAAACCGCATGTTGATTTTATCACACGAAAGCGCTTTTCATGTTTTTTAATGGCAGCAACCGAAAACCTAGAACCAAAAAAAGCGAAGAGAGAATATTATCGCACCATTCCGACATTTTTATGCTAGCCCACCAAATTTATGACCGAGTCATAGAACATGGTACCCAAGTTGAATGAACCTGCAGCTTAAAGTTCTTTGAAAAGACCCCAACTTATTAGGACTGACAAATTCTCTGAGTGCTGCCTACTCAAAATAGAAGCCAAATTGTTACCACACGATGCACTCGGAAATAGCTTTGTGGCTTACTCATGCCTAACGGGTTTGCATGTTTCGCGTGATCGTAGCACCAAAAGCTGGCTTTGTGGCAAGAGAATGTGGCATGAGTGGCCTGCGCCTGCGTCAAGAAACGTTTCTTGGGGAAAATCATTGTAATAATTCAATTAGGCGCGAAAGAGAGAGGAATAGGGTGCGAGAAAGAAACAAAGAGCTTAGAATATTATAAAAAAAAAAGATTTTTTGATTTAATACGATTCTGTGGCTGACCAAAATTATATTTTCAATTCGGATTTCTTTTCTTTCTTCTCGATTATGTTAATCATTCAATCAGCGTGGGAAAGCCAACAATCGGCCTATTGTGGTAGTTACCCTAAGCGGCTTAAGCGAAACAAGTGGGGAAAAACAAATACTGGCTTAAAGTTGGGAAAAATAATATTTCGTTATTTCTGTTATTTGTGTTGTCTATTTTAACATCATCTGTCTGGTCTGACAATTACTTTTCAACATTAGTCGTCGTCTCATTTTGTAGCGCTCTGTAATTATTTAGCCTGGCAAAATTAGCATTATGAAAAGGAAAATTCTGTTTGGCATGGAAAACTGTCGGGCAAAACTAAAAGCAATCACAAGATAAACACAAAACAGACTCCTTGAAGGCGACTAGAACAACAGAATAAAAAACTTTCATCATTTGCAATGCCCGAGAAAGTTAATTAAAAGATAATGAAGATTTTACTGTTTGTGTTTGTTCGCATTGCACACAGCAAGCGAATAAAAATGAAAATAATTTCTATTTACTAAAACAGGGATAGAGAAATTATGTCATAAGCCAAGAACTGTACTTTAATCAATTTGATGCTGCTTGCCAGGGGTTGAGATATAGGAACAGGAAAGTAAATCCTACTGTTGAATGAATTGGAATTCCTTATTCAATGCATTAAGCAAACTAATCGCCTAATAGCTATTCAGCTTTAGTATATCTTAAAATGAAAGAAATACCTCACATATATATATACTCACATCTAGTTGAAAGCTCAGCTTAATAGCTATTAGTTAGATCAATTATATTGACTCAATACAATGTAACCACATGAAAGCATAAAGCTCAATTTCTATTAAGCACTATTCTAGCTGAATTTAGTTGTGTTTTGTGAAAAACGTGAATTGATAAACTGCTGTTTGGAAACTGAAGACGGCTGGATTTCTTAGCAAATAAAAGAAACTCAATAATAATAATTTCAAAAAAATAACAGTTGTATAAATAAATACATTTTTATACTATCTTCTAAGAAAGCTTACATTTGCGTTAAAAAACACAATAAAAATGTGTTCCGAGAATAATTGTAAATTTCTAATGATTAAGTGCAGCTTTTAAACTAAGTTTAAGTTATATTTGTTTCGGAAATTATACAATAAGTTTTCCGTTTCTAAAGCGTGATATTGAAATTTCTTTAACCTAAAGTTTTACACCTCTTTCTTACCCCTGCTTAAGAACAGCCCAGAAAACTCTTAAATTTCGAGCTTAACCTAAACGCAGTTGGTCTGCCCCTTTTTACCTACTTGATGACTTGTTTGCATGTCTGCCATTTTGCCTGTCGACACTGAACGTCTGTTGCCATGCTAAATATTGATCAATTACGGTCGCAGGAACAGGACCTCTGTAGTCTGTATCCTGTACTTTGTACCCCACTGTACTAGCTAAGGCAAAGCAATTAACGTTTGGCCCATTATCAGCACACAATACTCGCATACATATCAATCAGTCTGTTTGCTAACCCACTCTTTAATTCGTATTTGCAGGTAAGCGCTTGATGAACGGCACAGCTATTGAGTGAGTAATGCCCGGACTTTGTGCTTGAGCTTTTGAGGTCCACTTGAAAGAAGCTTCCGGCTTGAAACTTAATGCCATTTCAAATGTCAGACAGCTCTCATTACCCAAATCATCTCGTTTTTATTTATGCTTGATTTGTCAAAAGAGACCAAAAACATGGACGAGCACTTGAAATTTTGATTCACCTCCTTTTTTTTATGGGAATGAAAACGTTCCCACACAAGCAAGCGCAATAAAAAGAAAAAAAGAACAGCTTGAACTGGAAAAGCAAAATATTTTGAATTATCATCTAGTTTACCATTCGGATAAGGCTAATAACAATTATTCCTCATACAAATTGAAATTCGACGCAGCTGAGGAATATCGATTTGATGAAATTCAAGTATAATATCAATTATCATTAGTGCGGCCAATGGGAAAACTTAAAAAATGTGCCCAGCTGGCCAACAATTGATGACAGTTGGAAAACTCCACACAGACAGCACGAGGAACGTGAATTGCATAAAATTTTAGACTAAATAGCCCCAAAAATTGTTGACTTTTCTCGGGGTTGGCCTCATTAGAAATCCCCGAACATTTAATGCCAATTGAAGCGGCTCGAAAATGAAATAAAACAAAATTAATGAGCTACATTTCGTGCCTGGCAGCAGCAACAATAACAACAATAACAACAAAAGCTAAGACATGGCAAAATAGGGAAAAATAAATTAAATTAAGCGCTTGTTTCTCAAGATTTGGTCCGTGCCCCATTTGGCCCAAAGCAGAAGATGTACTGGAGTATTTTAAAAAGTTTTTAGCCCAATACGTCTAAAGCACAATTGATTGTAAATAAGGCACACACCCACACACACACACACACACACACACACACACAACTAGGCACACACATGTATCTTAAAAGCAAAGCAAATCGAAAATCGTGACAGGAATGCCTGAGAGCTAGGCTTTGGCTCAGTTTCACTTGCAGGCACATGGAATTGTTAGAATCTGCCTTTGGCTTATTTTGCCATATAGATGGCCTTAATTGTAGTACAAACACACCACCCATACACACGTACATACAATGCTGCACACTTGATTCAATCAAACGCAGAATCATTGATTTTTTTTGACTGCATTTATATATTCTCTTTAAATATTTTTTTTTGAGACTTCTTATAATTGAATTTGATTTGCGTTTGATAAATGTATTTAAAGCAAAATGCACAAAAAAAAGAAAAACATTTTCAATTAATTTGCCAACGGCGTGAGCACCGCAAAGCACCCGCAAGAAATTTTATTTATTTATATTGAGCCTGGCAGGGCCTGCGGAGTCAAAGTGTCAAAAGAGCCAAAAAGCTGGGCGGGCAACATAAGTTGCACGGTTGGAAGGGTGGCGGTGGATGCTGACGGGCTGGGTGCAAAAATGTCGGGACTGGTTGCCCCCGGAGCAAACAAATCAAGCGACAACATTTGAGGCGGCCGAAGGGCTGCGGGTGAGAGGGAATTTTATGTAGATTTTATTTGCAGCAGCGCGAGTCAAGAAATTCACACAAACAAATTGAATTTTGTATACATTTTTTATACCCGTACGCCAAACAAAAACATAAAGGGACTTGTTTGCCTAGCGTCCCACAAATGCTGCTAAAGTATATTTGTTGCCCACAGTCTCGCGGGGCATACAAGAGGCTACAATAAAATGCTTTAAAACGCTGATTAAATCATATATTTGTGTTCAGTATGGTTTAACAATTCTATGTTTCTGATATACACATACTCTCACTTCAACAGTGGTCACTTACTTGTCGTACACACTAGTTATACATGTGCATCTCTTTATTTCATATTTAATCAGGATTCCACCCAAACAAACAAAAAATAATAATATTTTGATAATACATACATAGAGTATGTAAAGCAGCAGAAAAAACGTTTCCACACACCTATCTATTTGCTAGAACTTGCCCTTTATATGCCAACTGAAAAAACATATTGAATTTCGCTTGTCACTTGTCGTCTTTTGTTGCTTGCATGCTGCTATTATTTATGATTTTTTTTTTATATTTATTTTTATTTATTTTTTGTTGAAATAAATATGAAAAATATTTGTGAACATTTTTATGCAAATCAAGAGAAGAACCCAAACGAGCACGTCGAAAGTCACCACAAAGACATAGCACAAAGAATGGCAAGAGGTGTGTGGAGGGGGTGGAAGGCAACCAAGAAATTCATAATATAATTTTGACATGGCGAAGGGGACAGCTTGACAGCCGTAAACAGTGAAACATCAAAAAGTTATCGCAAGCGCCGCTGCGTATCCTTTGCCGTCCTGTTGCCCAAGGCGCTGCAGGAAAAACAAAAGCGCGAACAATAAAATAAAAAATAAAAAAAAACAGAAGAAAGGGAGCGCACCAGCGTGCAGGACACATGTTCACCAACACCATCTGACAAGAGATTTTTTGCTTTTCTTTTTTTGTTATTTTTTTTTGTGAAATTTAAAATCATGGAAAAGTTGCCGTTACTTTTTTCCTTTTCGTTTACTTTTTTTTTGCATTTTCATCGGCAGTGAAATGCATAAAGTTTTACACAAAAGTTGCTTGTTGGATTTGTTTGTCGCCAAAAGGGTGAGCAGCACGCGAGGGGAGAGGTGTGCAGATACATATATATAAATTTGTATATACCTATAATACATATATATATACATATATATATATATATATATATATAAATATATACGTAGATGTAAGTATATAAGTAGTAGCAACTGAAGAGCGTTGAGATGAGTTCAGAAGGTCGAAGTTGCAAACTGACTGTGAAAGTTGCTTTTCTCTTTGTTCGCTGGGATTTTCTTGGGGTATTAGCATTGTTAGCCGCATTTTTTTTTGGCGCTGTTATGCTTCATTTTCCACAGAGTGTGAGCGAAAGAGCTAGAGTTGTGAAAGAGATGAAAAAATAAAAAAGGAAAGAAAAGTACGCAAAGGAAGTCAAAAGGCGTTCGTGCACTTTTGCGGTTAGAGGCGAGACCAATTTGTAGATGTGAAAAGTTTTAATACCCCGCCCCCTGTAGCCCCCTCTAAACTAACTGTTAACAAGCAAACGCTTTGAATATTTGGCGACTGTGAAGATGGAAAACTTGAGAATTTTTAGTTAGCTGGAAAAGTAGCTGACAATAAGTGAAAAAGTGCGAATCTCAACACACTTGTTGACAATACCGAAGTCGGCAATTGGATACGGCATTCCCTAAGCATTGAATTTCACATATCCCTTTCTCAAATGAAATCCTTTGGATAAGCAACTCATCGAAAACATTGCGCAAATACTTTTTGCACCTTTTGCACCACTGTTGGGATTTGGGCTTTCAATAAATATCATAATTCATGTTTTACAATACCAGGATGCAAATACCAATATACAACGGCAATTCAATTGAATTACCCAGGCAAAGCACACAAATACATATATGTTTGTATATATATAAAGCAAATCCTGGATACAAAAGCGGCCAATATTGAATGCATGGCAGCAGTCCTTGAATGAGAGATTTAAGATTTTACCAAAACGATAAATTGCGGCAAAAGGTGTCTCTCATTCGCTCAGATATATATCTAAGGTGTGTGTGTATATATATATGTGTTTTGTTGGTGTGGATTTGTGTGTCTGATCGCCTGAAAGAGAAAAATAGCGCTGAGAAACCTGATTTTTAACTAGCGAACTGAATGGCGCAGACATGACTACAAAAGGCTTTGCTCGTATGGTTGCATATGTTGGAAATGAAATGAGATTTTCTTATAGATAACACACACAAACACATGAATACACTCATATCGCACACACACACAGCAGACTAGCGGTAGAAATTCTCAATTTGAATGCAAACATGTTGGATTATTATGATTTCCTTCTTCCGTTGACTGGTTTTTTACTTTACTCTTTTTAGTTTGTTGACTACCAACCCCGTGTATGAGAGTGTGTATATATTCTTGCGATATGTGCTGCAATTTTTTTTTGTTGCTGTGACAAGTATTAAGTGCAATCAAAAGAAGATTTACAAGCGTCATGAATGAAATATTTGCATCATATGCTGCACACAGGCAACAGTTTTGCCGCATGTATCTGCCAGCAATGTCCTTAGAAATACACACACACACACGTATATCCTTTACCGTTTGCTGTCCTGGCAAGCATAAAAACTCATTTGACATGGAATTTATGGCACTTTTCGAGCATGGCTAATAGAAAATGTTATTGCATGCACAGCCCGCTCCCAGCGACGTATCTTGATGCAGCCAGGTGCGGTTTAATTATTGATTATGGCGCCGTGTGTCGTGTGCGATGACAAACAGTTGATAAGCTGCTGCTGCTGCTGCTGCTGCTGCTGCGCACACAAAGTGAAAGGACCTGAACTCATTTCTAAACCGCACAGCACTTTTCGTGTTGTTGTTGTTGTTGTTGGCGTGGGCTGTGAAAGCTTCACAACAACAACAGCAGTTACCTTTGGTTTTTTGCTACATTTTGTTAAATTTTCTCATGACTTTAACTGTAACCTTTCCCACAATTGTTACTGTTGTTGTTGCTGTTGTGCGCCAAATTGCTTAGACAATTGGCCAAAAACAAACGTTGCAACGCGACGTGGCAACAACAAAACAACAAGCCGCCAAACAGTGCTCTTCAATGAAGTCACAATTTGATTTGGGCTCTCGCAACGTTTTCGCACTCGCATATTCATGATGACATAGGCGCATATGCGCATGCATAACTAAGTAGAACTGCCCACCTCCTCTCGTATGCAACTCCCCTGCCTCACAGGCAGCATCTAATGCATGCCACGTCTCCGCTCGCCGCGCCTTGCCTTGCCGCGCCAGTTGCAGCCAGTTGTCAAATGCTCTGCGGCTGATTACATGAAATTGACTTTGACTTGTTGTACCACCGAGAAATTGATAGGTTTGATGGATTGACAACAGCCTAGGCGTGGGAGGAACTGCAACTGCGGCAACTGATACCCCAGCTCAGCCAACCCTTGGTGTAACACAATGTACGCCTCTCTTCCGAAACTTGACTAAAATTAATGATACAGACATGCGATGGAACCTCCAACAGACTATGATTTCACGCATTATTTTGCTTGTTTTTCTGTTCCACGATTGTAGCTTAACACTGGTCGAAAGTGGGGTTTTAAGTCAAAAAAAGATATATAAATACTTAAAGTATGATTTAAGAGAATACATATTTATAATATAAATGATTTATAAATGAATTCATTTTTATTAAAACTTACGCATGAAAAAGCTTTTATAATGTTCAAATTAAGGCATTGAAAGCTTTTTAAACAATCGTAAAGAAAAACTACAATCTGTACTCTTGAAGTTCGTTTATTTAAATTTGAATTGGAAGCCCTAAGGGACCGCTTTAGACAAAATAAAATAAATTGAAACCCAAAGGAAAGTGAAGAAAATAAAGCTTAAGTCCTCTTCTCAAATACAAGACAAAGTAGCAGCAACTACAAGATTAATCCAAATTGCAAGCACATGTTCAACTTTCGTCATTATTGTTGGCAGCATTTCGTAAACAAAAGCTTTAAATAACTTTGGTTTGTTGACAATTTGAAATGATTTGTTATGCACGAGACAGCAGCCCAATGTTGATGGATGACATTGTGAGCAACAGTCCGTCAAGTCTGGCAGCAGATTTAAAGCCAAGATTGGGCGAATCGCTGAAGCTGAGTCAATGAGCCAATGTCAAAGTGCAAATAAGGCGATTATAGACGTGCGAGCAGCGTTCGAATGCTTTGATGCGTATTTAGTGCCTACGGAGATGCCCAATCGATGATTACAAGAGCTCCCAGCTGACATAACTGTGCACTTATCAAAGGTTAATGGCGCAATTGATAATTTTAAAGCAGCTCGCAAGTCAAATGATGTGTAAATGGACTGCATGTGTGTGTATGGGCATGTACAAGTGGTGTGCGTGTGTGTGTTAAGTTTATGGTTGTGCGGCTATCAGCATCGCGTTTTATAGCCACAGCATGTGAGCGGCTCGTTAAAACGGTAAACGTAAAATTGGCAAAAGGCCGGCTATAAAATCGATGCAGGGCAGCGCAGCTTACAAAATACATACAACACAAACGGTGAGTGTGTATGTGTGTGTGTGTGTGTGTGTATATATTTATGACCAATTTGGTAGAGTGCTTAAAACTGTAAACAGCGCGTTGCCAGCGAGCGCACGAAAGTATGCAAAGTAAAAGCAAACGCAATTGCAAAGGAAAGACAACAAATACACACGCCCGCACAACATACAAATATTGCGCATACGCCGCGTTCAAATTTGCATTGTTATCAGACGCTGGCAACGAGGCTGCGGTCGCTGACGCGTCTTGGGGCATATGCCACCCCCCGACCGCCACCAAACAATGAGGCAGGCAGCGAGGCAAACAGCAGCGCTCGACTTGGCAACTGTTTTGGTCCCACTTGGCGTATGCGTAACTTCATATGCCAGCACGTCAGTCAACGTGTGTGTGTGTGTGTGTGTGTGTCTGTGTGCGTGTGTATATATGCGTGTGTTGCTTTTATGCCGTATGTGTACGCGTTATTAAATTTATTTGACTTGACGTGCGCACACACAGAGAAGGCAATGGGCAGGGGTAGTGGGAAGTGAGAACAGGGCCTGCGGTTGCTAGAGAAACAGAATAACAAGAGAAAGTGACTAGAAGTGGATGAGATTGTGAGTTGGGATTTTGCAGCAGGCCGCTATGGATTTTGGCCAAGAGTAACTCGACACAAATGTATAACATTACGCATGCATTTGGCAGGAGATCTGCTGATGTTGTGCGGCTGTCTGTCTGTGTGTGTGTGTGTGTGGCTTGCCCATACTCATTTAATATTTAAATTGCTTGTGGTTAAAATATCTCAAATGTGTATGCCTGTGGCAATTTATATTTTAAATTATTAAAACAGTCTTATTACATTACACACGATATATGTATGTAAAGTTCTCTTATTCCTTGTGCTTACGCGCCCGTGTATGTGTGTGGCTTTTCAAACTTGACTTAACACACACAAAACAAATACAGCATTAAGACTAACAATATTTACTTCTTTTGTGGACTTATTTTGGTCCTAATTGAATTCCACATTTCTCTTTTGCATTGCAAACAACATTCAAAAGTCACAATAATATAGAATTAACTCTTGGCTCTGCCATCAATCAAATTTTGTGAAAAATTCTTTGAGCAAAAGTCATCTAAATATGAACACGCATTTCATAAAATTCTATTTATATTTATTTCAATTTCTAACTTTTAATTGGCATTTCGATAAAGTTGAATGCATTGAGAGCGATTGCTCATTTGAAATTGCTAGTTTTCAAGTTGATTTAAAGCAAATTATAATTTGCTATTTCAAACTGTATATTTGAGTTTTATTAAAGCAAAATACAGTAATATGTTTATATATTCAACAAATATTTGCAGGTCATAAACTATTTAAATCCATACTTCGTTTCCTTTCACGAGTTTGTGTCAACAACTTTAAACATATAAATTTTATTTGTCATGCGTTTATATTTTGACTATATTATATACGCACATATGAATATTTTATATCTTGTTCTCTGTCGTCGCAACTTTTATAATGGCGAGAAAAACTTTATCCGAATAATTAAATTTGTGCAACGCATTTGCATAATATATATTTATGTGGTTTTACTTTCGTATATGCGATCTATAAAAGTTTCCTTTAATTTCAAAGTTTTATTTCAACAGTAATTCATATAAGCCGCTTTGTGCGCTGATTGCCATATACTACTCCCGGGAAAGCGAATTGTGTACAGTAAGCAGCTTAAAGCTATCTCCGGTCTCAGTCTTTCGGGCTCTCAATCTTTTGGTCTGGTTGCTACGCGCCTAAAGAGCAATCTCTAATTTAATAATAAACCTCATCAAATGCTTATCTGCTATCAGCGCACAACAAATTGCCAACAGCTACAGGCGCAAGTATAAAAAATCTCAAAGAGAGGGCGAGAGAGGAAAAAAGTAAGGATAATCCCTTGTGTCTGAGTCAGTGTGTGTAAATAGATGTGTGTGTGTGTGTGTGTGGCACATACGCACTCTGTCGTGACAAATGATGTAAATGCCCTGCCACAGCACTCTACGTAAAAGGCTGTAGTCGGGGATCTACTTTTCATTAGGCGCGAAAATATTAAACAGACGACAGCCTGAAATTATTACGTTGGTCGCAGCCAGCGCTTGAACCAGGGCCTGCGAATGAAGCCCACGAGAAAAACGTCATCAGCAGGCGATAACAAATTATATCACACATACGCCGCATAGGCTGCACGTGTCATTGAGCAGCTCATCATGAACATTACCGCCACCATTGCTGCTCTTAACATGCTTATACGAGCCAGCCTTATAGCATATCACATGATCCCTCTCTTTCTCTCACTCTCTCCCGCTGTCTCTGTTTTGATTGTCAGCCAAAGCTGACGACCCGCCTAGAGCAACTGCTGATGTCGCTGACGCTTCTTCTTAGACCTCTGCTCATTCTCTGAGCGTGTGGGCAAGTCAACATTTCATATCGCATTGTTTACAGCCCCTGCTGTGCGCCCTCAAGCGGTTTATTATATATGTATCAGTTATGTGTATTATGACATTTCGTTTCTAAGTATATACATAAGTACGTATACTTATGTGTATTTTTTCTCATTGCTTCATCGAACACACACCCATACACCCATACTCATACACGCATATATGAGTATTAAAATAGAAATCAGTGCGGCTATAAAAACCCAACTTATGTGCCAACTTCAATATGAAAGATTTGTGTATATGTGGCCTTCAGCCTCTTTCGTTCTAAGCCCAGGACACGGAAGTGGGCGTAATTGCGTTTTTATGCTCGCCATTTGTATGCCTTCATGTGTTCATTTCCGCACGCAAATAAACACAACGAAAACAGGCAACGAAACCGGCAAAGAAATTCACGATGCCAAAATAACCAAAGTATCGTAAACAAATATATCCCATATACACACATACACGTATATATATAATAAATAACTAGATTGGACTTGGCGCGCAGAGTAAATCCTTAAGTACACAAAAATTAACAGCTTTAAATGGGAATAAGAGGTTTTCGTACGAATTTCATTAGTTAAATCAAATATTATAAAGCAAATTAAATAAAGCTCACTTCATACTGAAATCTCACCTTACTGGTAACAATTTGTACAGGCCACGTAAAGTCTAGAAAAGTTACTTGTAAAAGCAGCTTCAAAATAATATGACAGCTTAACACATATATGTATAAATGTAAGTATTTAATTTCTTTTGACTGTTTGCCATAACGCTCATTTAAAGGGCAATACTCTGCGTCTCTTTCTCGAGCCAGTTGCTATATTAATATGTTGGTCGTTCAGTTGTACTCTATTGATCCAAGATAATATCTGGGTAATGTGTCGTACATATATTTTATGTATACTCTCATTTATGTAATATAATAAGCCAGTGCCATCGTCTAATTCCCTAGAAAAATGTGTTGACAAACCCTTGGAAACGCCTAGGCCCAACGGCAGTTCATAAAACGTTATCCGGCGATGTTTTTGTTGCCGAACGGGCTTATGACGAACACAATCATTAAGCCATTATTATTGTTATTATTATTACACTTATACGCCTTCCCATACAAATGGCTCGAGTTCACGGAAGGACAACCGCAAAAACACCCAAATACACCCCAACACATGCGCACATATAAATTGAACAATTTATGGGAACGGGCATCGATTCCGACCACTTTTCAATGATTTACGTAAGTTGAGGAGGTGCCTGCTCTGCGTTTTTATCGATAAACAACTTGAAATGCAATGCAAAAATACAAACGAATTGCAAAAAGCAAACGACGAGTCGCCCCGACAGGACGTAAACGGTGAGAGTGAAGTGCGCACACTTGACAGACATTTATCCTGCACGCCTGGCAGCGTCGAGTATCTTGGAATCGCTGCATTGCACCGTTTTCTGTTTGTCGATTTTGAAATCTGATTTTATGGATTTTCATTTCGTTTGACTTTGCGCTGATTTTCAATTGGTTCGCTCAACCATCCACCATCCGTTTCTACTTTCTTCTTTTTTAATAATAAATGCAGAGACAACTGAGACTTGGTAGCAGTGCCCTGCCTCTGCCCCACCCATCCCCTGAGGTAGGGCTGTGGTTTTCAGTGCGGCTAGCCAGCTATGAGTATCCCGGCAAGGACCTACACATTGTTTGTCTTTCATGCTCTCTTCTGTCTGTGTGGGTGTGTGTGTGTGTGTATGGCCGGTAAGTTCTTGCCTCTTTTTATGAAATATTTATGCCAGGCTTTGGTCAACAGTGAAATTGATTTTTGCCGCTGCCTCAATTGCTATTTGCCACGCCCCCCCACCCCCGTAGTGCTGTGTGCTTTCCGTCTAGCAGCAACGCCTCGTCTGACAATTGCCACCAATTCCCGCTGGTCCAACCCGTTGACATGCCCAAACAATTACGGTTATGACCAGGACACCTATTGTGCATGAAATACATGAATTTATCATTGCCACATAAAATTCAGCTGGAAATTTCATTATATTTAATGCCCGCCCACTCACCTAGCAGTTTTTCAATAATTCGTGGCCAATTAATTGCTGATAAATGTTGCGCGCGTTGCATGAGGCAACTCCGCTGAGTGCATTTAAGCAAAGTTTCCATGCAACAACAGTTAAACACTGTGTACCACACATAGCACCAACTACCGGTCGAGGCTATCATCATTAACATTATCAACATTAACATTTTATCAACACAGCACAAAACGCACAGCGGGCAACAAGGCAGACAGCATCATTATTTCAATAAAGTGCTGCACAAAAAGATGAAAGTACTTGTATTTATATTTTATTAATTTTTAATATGAAAACTGTTTTTGTTGCTGCTGCTACTGTTGTTGATGCTGTTGTGGTGTTTTCAAGCGCATTCTTATAATTAATTACCAAAAACGCCTTTGCTGGCATTTAAACAATTAATTTTCATATAAATTATTGAATAACTTTTGCAATATTAATAGTTTTAATTAACTGCATAATGTAGCTTAAAGATAATACAGCATATACCTTTTATTTACTGCCTTTATGCATACATAAATATTGAAAAACGCTTAAAAACCCATTGAAAGCAAAAGCGCCTTAATTCCATTTGGCAAAAATATCTGTTTGCAAAATCAAATTTTACTCATTTTCATCATATAAATCTTTTAAATACAATTTTTTTATAAGTTACTTAATTAAGAATCCCTCCAAAGTGGTGGAAAAGTCGTTTATTTGGTTTATTTACTAATCTGCATATAATATGTAACGAAAATTTGATCAGTAATTTTAACATGCTGCCAAACTTAAACGCCATCCACATTTAACAACGCATGACAAAATATGCAATATTGGATTTATTATGCACTCAACAAAATTTGATTTATTGACCGTCAAATATTATTTTTAACTGCTCGATTATTCACACTGCAAAATCATTTACCATTCCAATGTATGCCATTTTGATCTTTTTATTAAAAATAATTTCCCAACAGGAACTTTGACAGACGCATGTAAGAACGTACCCAATTTTTAATTTAGAAATCATCTTAGATTTAGCTGAGATTTGAGCCGTCATAGGCCTGAGCATATGTTTATTGTTCCTTCTAATTTATTTAAGTCGTACAAAGAACCCGCTTGTATTTAAATTAAATGAATTGGATACGAGTAAAGGTCCCAGTATGACAGTTTTACCAAGTTGGTTAAAGCCGCTCGCACACTCACAAACAGTTACAGTTGTTTATTACAAAAATCATTTTTCATTGCCATAAACACACACTCAGAGGGGGGCTACAGGAGGTGCTGGGGAATGGTGGAACGAATGCATGACAGTACCAGGACACGCACATGACTGTCATCAGTCAGTTGGTTAACTCGATGCTGCTCCTGCTGCTCCTGCTGCTCACTTAAGTGTTTGCTCAAGCTTTACTCGCGCAGTGTGACCATAATCTGCCACAGGCACTTGCACAGCGACACTTTTAACAGTATTAACAACAACAGCAGCAACAACACTGCCACGCAGGCAGTCGAAGCGGGAAGGCGGGAAGGCGGGTGCGGCAGCGAGACTGTCATATAAATAAACATGCGACTGGGGCAGAGCGAAACTGTATGTCCTTGCATAGCCTGATAAATGATGTTGCGACAATAATTAATTATATGCCAGGAGTAATGGAAGAAGTGGCGGGAAGGTTGGCAAAGGGGGAGGTGGGCGGAGATAGGTCAGAGATAGGTCAGCTGTAGGCGGGTGTAGTTTACACCGCAAGTATTTCATTTAATTTGCGCGGCATTTTACAGGACTCTTACACGAGAGGGGTCAGAGGGAGTTTGGCAATGGAGCGACCGCAGAAGCCACAAAATGTTGCCTCAAAGATTTTACCTTATGTATAATGTGCATATTCTATTTGTGTGCGGTGTGTGTGTGTGGCACTTTGCAATGTGCATTTTATGTCAAAGCACATTAGAATCAAATCTCTTTGCTCTCTCCCCCTCGGCATAGTTTGAACGCCTGCAGGCGAGCAATTAAATTGCCATTTGAGTTATGCCAGCAACTATTCAGCTACAGCTGTGTGTATGCGAGTGTGTGTCTGTGTTCGTACGTGCATGATTTAGACATTTCAATTTGCATGTGTTAACATGCAATGCAAAAAGGATTCGATTCTTATCGCTCGCCCACTCGCTAACTCATTCGCAATGCCAAAGGCCAACAGCCAACTGGCAACAGCCAACTGGCAACTGGCAACTTGCAACTAGTCCTTACTCCTAGCCAGATCCTGGCCAAATAACTGCCAACTGCCAGCCAGCCCGATACAAAGTGTTTTTCCAAGCGCTTTCCTCGCTATTTTCTTTCTTTCGTTCTTTTCTTTTGCCATTGCTGCTTGCATTTCGCATTTGAGTTGAGGTTTATTATGGCGTAACTTTCCACACTTGCATGCCATGCGCAAACCCCTGTAGCCTTCCGCTCACCGCCTCGATCAAACATATAAGTACATATGCCACAGCAGGAGTTGCCACAACCACTCACCAAGCACTTTCTTTATGTGGAAATTTGAATATCCTGCGGTAATTTCCACTATTTTTAGTACTTTGTTGCCCTTTTGAACTGTCAGTAGTACTGTGAAGCTTACATAATACACACACACACACATCATATTGTGATTGTGAGGGTGTGTATGTGAAGGTGCAGAGCTTAGGTGGGAGTTAAGTGCCCAATACTTGCTGCACCCAACGGCGCTGCGCATCTTTTGTGGCATTTGCGAAGCGCTGTTAAACTTTGAACTTTCCCTCCCTCCCAAGTGCGGCCACGTATGTGTGTGTGTGCCAAATGAGGTAAGGTTTCACTTGGAGTCAACCCTTCTGTTTGCATAGGAGCTGTGTTACTTTTTATGGATTTTTTCATATGCGACAAAGTGCAACACAAAATTGACTACAAATATCGTAAATGTTTCATATTTTCGCATCGTTAAGAAACGTTTTTAGAAATGTGTTAGAGGGATAAAGGATAATAAGCAAAAATATCGGGAAAACCCACACGACTTACAAATAAGAAGAGTGTTTTAGAATCTAAAGGGCAAGCCATGACATAAAAATAAAACTTTAAAAACACCTTTACTTCATCAAAATTGTAAAAATTAATGAGTTTTAAATACAAAATCAAAAAAACGTCAAGCCATAATCAAAATGCCAAGAAGCTTAAAGACCGGCTAAGTTTTGACAAAAGTTATGGTAATTCGAACTATTGGATGTGTATTTTCCTCAAGAACTTTACATTTAGAACGTTTATAGTTTTGGGTTGATTTTTGAAACAAATCTGATTTAATTTAGCGTTTTATACGAAATTAGGTATTAGGAATCGATTTTAAGCAAATTTTGCGATTCTAAAATTTGGAAAGGAAAATTTCGAAAGTGAGTATTTTGTTATTTGCAAACATTAAAAAATAAGCTAAGTTCTCAGAAGTGAATTAATTATTGATGCGGAATCAAGAAAAGGTCAAGCCATGATCAAAATGACATCAAGCATAAAAATCGGATGAATTTTGGCAAAATTATTGAAGTGGAAGTTTCGTGTAAAGGAAACTTGACGTGCAAACTTGGCAAAGTTGCATAACTTTGATGTGGATATTTGGTAGCGCTCTATTGAAAACCTTGCCAACTGCTTATCATCTAGCTCTTTCGCACAGGCACATACACTCACACACACGAGCTTGGGCGCAATTAGAACGTTTTTGGTGGCCGCAACGTTTCGATAGTTGATTGAGAAATTAGCCAAGTCGTGGCATCATCAACATAGAAGAGGCATTCGTGGGGCTCAGGTCTTTTGCGGCATTAAAACGCCCAAGCTGTATTATGGCTATCGTTTGCAGCTCTGACGTAGATGTGAATGTATACGAGGAGTGAGTGTGTGGGTGTGTGGGCGAATGAGAATAGCGTGAGTGCTCATTTGCGCATTTGAAGCACATTGCCAGCTCGATGGGTTTTTGGTGGCCAAATGAAGCCGTTGTAAGCCAGCAGCTGCTAACTTTTGTGTGTGTGTGCGCGTCGGGAGATTGAGTGTGTGCGTGACAATTGTTAGTACAGAGTTTGGCAAAAGTTTTGTTGTTTGCCACGAACTTTGCACGAGTTGTGCACTTCATAATTTTGGCCTGGTCTTCACGTGCAGCTGGCCATTGCTGCTTAGGCCTAATCGGCGCTTTGACTAACAAATTTTTTTTTGTCTGTTGGCCACATTGATGAAGTTGATCGTTTAGTTTATGCGTCAAGTGCGTGCCTTGAATGCAAAGCAAAAACAGATATACAACGAAATAGAGCCATCGAACAGAATGTATGAACGCCAGTTGGTTCAGCTTCCACTTGGCCAGTTCAAGCCACAAATTAACCTGAAATCATATGGGCCAAAACGCTGGAAGCACTGAAAACTGACATGTTAAAAGCGGCCATCAGCTTCATGTGTAAACAACACACAAACTCGTGTCCAATTATGGCTCCGTTGGCCAAACGGCCAGCGGGTCATTTAGGCCAACTACACATGGCAGTGTTAGCGGGTCGCTGGGCTAGCACGAGGCGCGGCAGCATACTAAAAATAAATGAAGACATTAGCGACGCTCAAATGACATGTTATCGACTTTGAGCCAAGCGAAGCGCGCGGCAGCTAAATGGGCCACCGTTAGGTGGCCATGCCCATGCACAGTCCCATTCCCGTTAGCCCGACCCCTCTGCCGAGTTCCATTCCAGATCATAAATAAACAACAATAATGCGCAACCTTTGGATATGTATTTTTCGTTTTTGCCTTTTTAAAGCGCTCGTTTTAGCGCGCTTTAGATTCTTGGCTATGATACAGAAACATGCAAAACTTCCGGAGCAGGGCGGAAGTGCAGAAGCGACAGCGCAGCCATACATAGACATACCAAATGCGATACACCCGCAAACACACACACGCACACATGAAAAGGCCATTAACTTGCACACACACACACACACACACACACACACACACACACACACACACACACACACACACACACACACACACACAACATGAAATTTCTGCAAAGATTGAAGCTACGTATTTGGCCTTTTTAGTATGTGTTTCGCGATAAATTTTCATTTTGCCGGGCTGCGCTTTTTCCCATATCCAGCTCAACCGCCGTGCACCACTGGCAATCAGATGAAGCTACCGTTGTGCACGTAAATATTTTAACAGCTAGACGGTTGAAGGGGTAAGGAGGAGGGTGTGCAGTGGGCGTGCCAATATGGCCGTTACAACTCTTGACTGCAGCGAAATACAAATCGAGCCCTTTCCCTTTGACTTGGCCAGCGACCCCAGCGCTCAATCAATGCTCGAGCCCATCAATTAAAGGTCATTTACATGTCAATGCAGTCAAGTGCAAACCGCAAACAACGTAGCCACAATATAATGCCACCAGCCTGACTCTTTGGTAATTGAAGCCACACGCGTCACGTCATTCTTTCAACTTCGACTTAGATTTCCAGCTAACGGCACTTGCATGTGTTCCCAACTAACTTAAACGCAATTTTTTTTTCAGTCTTCGCACGCTTTTCTCGGCCAAAATGCTTTTGTTACCAAAGTGCATTTTCTGTTGACCAAAAAGAGTTTGCAGTTTGTAATTTTTACAGCGTTGTAATTTGTTAAGTGCCATTTTTAGTTTTATGGCTTTCTGTGTTCTTGGTTTGCATATTTTGTGCCTTTCGTTTATTTAAGTTTTATTTTATTGTGTACTCGAATTCCAAATTAAGCCATTAAAGGCACGAAAAAGTTTTGTAAAGCTTCAAAATGGAATATAAGAAGCTGACACTACATGCATATAGAGTTTAGGGCATGGTTTAAGATTGTTCTATCCCGTCGATATACATGGCTAAGTATTTGCTTCATTGTGCGCACACGCTGTGCTGACAAACAATTAATAAATTAAGGCACTATATTAGATCATATGGAAATTAGTATGTCTACCAACTTCAGGACTTCTTCACAGCACGTGTTATATAATAATGCCCCAACTTGAACATTCCTGACGGCGCATAAGTATGCTTTAGGAAATGCAAAGTGTTACGCATTCCTTTTACACACACACACACACACACACACACACACACACATATGCACCATTTAGCGGGACAATAAGTTATAAATGAGCAAAAGAGATGCAGTTCGCGAGTTTCCACTGCAAATTTCAGTTGCGCATTCAACTGATTTGCATATTTGTCATTGTTTGTTGGCATTGTTGTGGCCTACGCCCACTGCCACCAAAATTAGCAATGCATCACCACCCCACCAGTCCAACACACGGCCAGCCTGCCCTCACCTCACCTCCGCACCTCCCCCGCTACTCCTGGCCGCACCCACGCAATTTATGTGTTGCATTGTTTATGACAGCTTTATCGCAAGTTAATGACATGCGACTGTGATTTATGTGGCCGCTGCAAATATGCCAGACTAAATGTCGCCCTGCTGTCGGCTGAGTGACAACAACGTCAGCTGACGCCGCAGTCGTGGCCAGAGGGCGCTAATGAGCTTGGCTCTAGCCAAAACTACTTGAAAACTTTTCCATTTAAAGTTTATATTAATTTGGGCACACTGTTTTTTTTTTCCACCCCAAACTGCAGTTGGCAATAAATTGCTTGGTTGTTTTTACGAAAAAGAAAACAAATTTCGCAACCATGACAGTTGACATTTATGCAGAATTGTTTGTCATGCCGCTGTCCGCACCGCCCGCACCAGCCCACTTACCGCCAGCTCAAGAAACTTACCCATCCAACCCATCGCATCCGTATTGAAGTCCTTGTTTGGTGTCCCGTCCGCCTGGCCGATGCTGGCGCCGTAATTTTTATAATGAGAAATTGTCGGCACATAAAATGAAGTCCACACGATGACAGCTGACAACGCGCGAGAGATGCCCCCGCCCCACCCTGCCTCTTTGCCGTTCACCACCCACACGGACCTACGCCGCGACAACTACCCCCACTCCGCCCTTGTGCGCCAACAATTGCTGTTAATTTAAAGCGCTTGCAAATTTCCGCGTCAGCTGCCCAGCGCCTTGTTGTTGCTTTTGCACATAATGAGTACCAAGCCTTACTATACTCGCACCCAGAAACGTTAAGAGGGTGTATATAGTGGGTATTTATCATATAAAATATTGATAAAGTTGATCGAAATTAAAAATAAAGCTGCAAGAATAAAATATGTTATTTGAAAAAAGGTCTCTCAAAAAAATTAAATGTATTTAGTTTGCATTCTATTATCTTAAAAATGCTACTAAGAGAGAGTATATATAAATATATATTTATACACCAAAATACAATCAAAGAAGATTCAAGATCTAGTGCAAAGTCGTGTAAGGGTGTATCATAGTTGGCTAACTTTAACTTGAACATTTACTCTGTCGTCGTATCCTATTGTATCGGTCCGCCTGTATTTATGTGCCAACTTTGTTGATTACAAAGAGCTGCGCAAAATACAGAGAGGAAGCGGAAAAGTGAGTAAACAAAAAAGTTTTTTTACCATTCCCGTATTTTGTGTCCAACGTCTTTTTGGACTTTAATTTTTTTCGAAGTAGGTTAAAACAAAATACAATCTTTCAAGGTTCAATGCAAAGAACTTTGCCGGGGGCTTGAGTACATAAAAGAAAGGTCAAGTGAGTCAAGTGTACCTGTACAAATGCTTGCTATATATATATATATATATATGCATATAGGAACGCGATTCTTGGCTTTGCGTGCTTTTATCCAGGGCATCTTTGCCTTATTATTATTTTTTTTAGGGTCAGTCATATATTTCAATTAAAGTTGAACATGCAAAGCATAAAGAGAACAAACATAAACAGCGGACCAAAAACAATTTCGGCCTTAACTTAAGCAGAGCTGTCCCAAAAATTCAGCGTAAAATTCTTTATGTGTGAGCTGAGCTCATGCGTGAGCTAATGAAAAGTGATTTATATGAGAGCCACAGGAATGCCTGTGTGTGCCGTCAAAAACTTTGCGGCTTCGAGTGCTTCTTATGCGTGCGACTAACTTGCTGACTTTGTGGTGGAAGCTCAATGCCGCACAAAAGGTAATTAACACGCTGCACAACTATGGCTAACAATAACAACAAGAACAATATCAGCAACAACAAGGGCTAAAGAATGCATAAAGCTGCTTTCCTGGTTCAATGCGCCGGTTGCAGCTGCAGCTGTTGTTGCTGTTGCGGTTGCCAATAGTTGATTAGAAAAGAAATGCAAAACAGAAGCAGAACAAAAAACTAGTTTTCATAATGTGAAATCGAAGCCACAATAGTAACAACAACAACAAGAACAATGGAAGAACACCCACTGCAATTCAGCGCTTAGAAAGCGACGCTTTAACCAAAGTATGGCCCAAAGCTGTAACAAAGCCAATTGTGTTTTGTACTTATTCTTTCATTAGCATTGTTAGCAATGCATAAACCAAAAGGCAACCAAGCGCAAATCAAGCACATGCAGCTAACATACACACACACACAGACACCAAAAGATATATTTGCCCCCAAAACAGAGGCACTGATACAGATACAGATACAAAAATACAGCACGTACGTAATTACACAATTTTTTGCAGTTTATAAATATGCAAGTAGAAGTAAATAAAAGTAGCACATAGAGATAGAAAAAGAAGTTAATATGGAATGTATGGGGGTTGGGGTGGCTGCGTGCATCAGGCAGATGCTCTTAAACATGTAACCCCACCACACTCCCACCACCCAACCCAAATAAAAAGGAAGCCGGGAATGCTAAAATGCCACACAAAAGGCGCATAAAAGCAGTCCACAATCTGCATGAATGCAGACAGAAACCCAAATGCATAGACGCAAATAAATTAGCAACTAAACTAAAAACAAAGCAAAGTGGCTGAAAGCGACGGGTGGGGCTGTGTGTGGGAGGGGGAACCCGTTGGTGCGCGCTTGTTTGTGTATAAATAGGGAGAAAAAACAGCTACGCTAGCTGCAATGAAATTATATATAAATGCGGGGCGCGTGCAGGCATAGAATGCATACACTCACAAAATTGTTAAAAACGATGGGTGTATGTATGTGTGTCTTCAGGAAGGGAGAGGAAAGGACATTATGTGCATCTGTTAGCTGCTCCCTGGCAATACATTTGCACATTTCATTATAAAAGTAAAAAAAAATTATGTATAGATATATGAATGAAAGAGAAGCAAGTAGCTCATATCAGTTAGCAACGAAGTAGATATACCCTATATGAAAAACTTTCTCGTCTACAAATTAAATTCCTTTGTATCTTCTGAATCGGCTTAGCTGAAAGGCCTTGAGGCAGGGCATCAAATGTGCACGTCGCTGCTTTGGAAATTATGTATGCCGACTTTTATTAACATCCATTGAGACTTGAAGCTAAACAGCACTCATTATGCGCCACCACAGTGCGTCTATTAAAATTAACATGAAGCTGCTTTTGTTTTTTCTTCTTTTTTCAGTTTTTTTTTTGTTTTTTTTTTGCGTTAAAGAACCAAAATTGCCACACAAAACACGCGGCTGTTGTTGTCGGTCTGCCACTTGAGTGATTTTCAATATGAAAATGCATGCGAAGGGAGCTAACAGAACAGACAGAGCGACAGGCAGACAGACAGACAGACAATGGTAGGCAGGAGTGGGAGTGTAAATGCATGCTTCGCTGAATTTGAGCAGCAACTGCAACTGCAATATCATGCGGCAACAAAGGCAGTAGCAGCTATGGACTGCGGTTTCCAGACCAAACGAGTGCAATACACACATATACACATATGTACGTGTATAATAACATGTCTTATTGTCTGCCTGTCTATGTGTGCACTGTTATAAATGCCTGTCTTTATTAATTGTTAGATTTAAGCCTTTGAATACTGGAATTTTCGTTTTGCCCCGTAGGCAACATATGCAAAATTAATTTTTTCTTCTTCATTATGACTTTTTAATTTTGTATAAACATGCAACATGATGTGGCAACTACATAAATACTAAAATGAATGCGCCATCACTGTCGTAAAAGTCTCTGGGTGTGATATCTTTAAAGTAACTTATCATGTGAGCCAACAATTTGCGAATAATTCAGACCGAAGAGTTAGTAAAGATTACGAAAAGGATAAATATGTTGTCGTTAAAAATGATAAAAATAAATTACAAAAGTATTTGAAATATAATAATCAGGTAAAATTCTACAGAACTGTCGTTGCGCCTACAATTGAATCTTAGTAAATATAAAACACACTCAGTTGACAAAATAAATTTAATTACAGTTCTTAAACAATTCTAAACTGCAAATTTACATCTGACCAGCAATTAGACATTTTTCTTGCGCAAACACACTCGCAATGCTTCATGAGGCAACTTGGGGCGCATACCATTCAAAATGATTTTCATTCCAATTTGTATGTACATAACAAAATAAACAAAAACTGTGCTGTTTTCATATTTATGACTAGCCCTAAAAATATATACATATATTCAAATTGAGGCAGTAGCCGTAATTGAATTTGCAAATAAGATACAACCGAAAAATTTACAAAGCTTGACCTCTTTTTGCTCCGAAGTTAGATGATAAATTTGTTATTTATTTGTAAGACTTTCGCATTGATTTAAATTTGGACATTTATTATTTCATACATTTTTTCTTAAATTAGAATTTTAAATACAAATAAAAAGTGAGTAGGCAAAACTTGAATAACCTCAAAAATGAAATTGAATAACTTATCAAAAAACAAGTATATTCGACTAGTCGAAAGCGATTGACTAGGAGATACCCTGAATACAGCTGCGAGCTGTCGTTACAAACGCATACAAATGCACGCCGCACTTTATCCAGCGACTTCGCTTAGCCCCCTCTATCGAAACTAAATTCGTGAATAATTTCTAAACTAAGAGATTTATGTTAATGAAATTTAGTACATCACAACCGCATTTAAATCTATGTACAAACCAAAGCGCAAGTCTCGAGTATTTGATTTGTGTTTTTTTTCATATATGGGGCGTGTATGCAAAATCTTTTCTATTTTTATCATTTACTTGCGTCTGCTTCACGAGAACACAGTAGACCAAATTTGATGGCTCTTGCTCTTACAGTCTCCAAGATATGCTAAAAACCAAGTCTTAAAATCGTGATCCGTGATCGCTGCGTTAATACAGATGAACAGACGGACATTTCAAACTCGACTTAGCTCGTCGTCCTGATCAAGATATATATTTTTTTATATTTTTTATATTTATATTATATTTTTTATTTATGATATATATTTTTTATGGGGTCGAAGATGCTAATTAAGTGAATGAAAAAAAACATTTTTTATTGAGATATATGTGTTTTTTTTATCTTTTTATCATGGAATGACATAGAAAATTATTAATAGAGTGGTCCAACTTAATAAAGAAGGGTGATGTTCTTTATAGCTTTGCTAAGATATCTATCCCTGAAGAATATACGATATATACTTTCTACTTAAACCTTTTTACATTCGCTTTTTTATTATATATGCCAAGTGGCATTCTTAACTCATCTCATCTCACTAAAACTTAGCTCATGTTGCAGCCTTCTGTTGCACACGCACTTGACTTGCAAATGCTTTTTACAGATGCATCACCCTGCAATGCTAAGTAGCAGTGAGCTTAATCAAATTAGACGCACAACACACATACACCCCCCCACAGGCACAGACTGACTCCTATGAATAGACATTAGGTATGCGTTAAAATTTAAGTGGCTTACACGAGCGTGTCATGTATACACACTTGAGCACGGGGGCGGGTGACGCCTTATTTGCCAGTTTTGCATATGTATGACATAATTAGTGCTATAATAAAACCAACACTTCCACATATGCATACACACATCTACACACACAGCCACTTGTAGCTCAAAAGGGGAAAAGTGGAAAAGCTGAAAAGTCGCAGTAAAAAAAATTTTTGTTCTCTTGTCGCTCATTTAAAATGTTAATAAGTTCATCTACATATTCTCCGGAGATTCTCTATGTTTTACGAGTATTCTTTGGGCAACTTTTTCTGCGACTACGAGTGTTTTTGCATATTTTTCAAGTTTGTTTTATTTTTATTCTCTTTACAGTAAATTACTTAAAAATACATTAAAAATGTACCTCAAACTTCACTAGAGGGAAAACAAAAAGAAAAAGGTTATTTTTCCATAATACAAGCAAAAAAAAAAAGGTGAGTGAAAATAAATATTAGTAATATATATGAAAAAGTATATTTAATGAATACTTATAAAAAACGCACATTTTTTTTATTTTATCTGCATACCCATCGCAATTTCTCTGTGGTTTGTTTTGTGAAATGTGAAATTAAAAAAAGAATTTTATATCATTTATTAAACCTAAATAAATAACTACTGCCACAAGGAAAAAATCATTGTGCCCTAACAGTTACAGTATAAATACAAAGCCTGAAGTCTGGTAACAATATCATAAATAAAAATTTTATAAAATGAAGGTGGCGAATCATAAAGACATTACTAATAGCTCTTTTTAATGTGATTAAATCTCTTTTCCTCTTTTCTCTTCAAGAGCCGCATGATAGATTTTGTATTTGAAAAATATAGGGTATACAAATGAAAACTTAATTTCAAAATTATTCAATGAATACCCAAAAGAGCTCATAACTTTAATTACTCACTGTCACACTTACATAAACATATATCATATAGTTAAATATTTTAGTTTTTTATTTTTTTTTTGCAACAACGTCCAAACATTTTGTGTTTTATTTAGCTTTTTTGCGTGCATACGTGTGTGAAAGTGTGTGTGATGCGAACAAAATTGTTCTTTCCCTTTGCTGCAATAGTGAGATAAACTTGCACAACAATTTATATTCTTTGGCAAGGTCCACACACACACACACACACACACAGATATAACCATACTGCCTGCGGCATGCAACACTTTTATGTGCTTATGTGTGTGTGTTTGTGTATGTGCCCGAAAGCAACTCGCAACTGGAATTGCTGCAATACACACAGTGCGCTAAAAACAAAAAAAAACACACTCAAGTGCTAGACAAATTATGCGTCAAGTGCGATCCTGCGGCTCAAAGAGCTGAAGAATTTAATTAAATTTGAACAAGGCCAGCAAAAACCCAACTACTCTGCTCAGTAAAAGTCAGCCTGTGCATACCCTGTATTCAGTCATAGAAATATATGTACAAATATGTGAGTTATAAGGTATTCACAAATATATATAATATAACATCATATATTTTTCATATTTCATATACTTTGTTTAAATTATTTCTTGCGTAAGGAATTGCAATAAACCATTGATTGGTTAATGCGATAATATTTTTCTGCAAATTATAACTACTATTATTATTATTCAAAGTAAAGTATATTGTTATAAACTAACAACTGCGTTCCTGCAAATGTATGTATAAAAAGATGCCTGCAGTGTTCTGAAAAATTTGTATGCATTTATCCATACTATCATTTAAGCCCCTTTGTGGAGTACAGGGTATAAAAACGCAACAAACTGTAACGAACTGACGGGTACATTTTAAAATTTAAGAGCTTTTCGGACAACTGGTCAGTGAGCTAGACTGCGAGTGTGTGTGGGGCTGTTGTTTTGTGAAAGACGCCCACTTAATTGAATTTTGCCAGCACGTATTAGCGTATTTAAGTGCAGGCAATTGCATTTCAATTTTACTTTTGTACAGAATTCGTCAACGGAAATTCAACATTTGCCTTCATTTATTTGATATTATACACATTTTTTGCGTAAACAAATACTTTTATTGCATAAATAATTATATTTATTTATTCTGCTCAAAAAAGTGCATTTAAATAATGTTCGCTACATTAAGATCCACTGATACATAAATAGATTTTGCCATGCCACATTAACCTGATATGATTGTCCAATAAATACCATAATTTAATTGCTGTAGGTCGTGCCACGCCCACACGAAATTATGCAAAATTACAAACAAGCGACTGCAATTAAAATTAAAAATTAACAAAATATTTGCCATTAAATATGCGCGCACATCACACACACACACACACTAACAGAATTAACACCCATACACTGGAACAGCAGCTTCAACAACTCATTATATTTACATTTGCATATGAAATAGTTTCAACACGCAACAGCGAGTCACACAGACACCACACCTCCCACGCCGTGGACCCGTTTCCACCCACCAGCGGGTTCAACAACTAATTAATGCAACTGTTGGTGCCAACAGGACCAAAAGCCTGATCCTGCAATGAAATGTTTAGCAAATGTGAATTATGTTTGCGTGCCTGTGTATAGGTGTGTGTGTGTGTGTTTATGACATTTTATTATACCATTTTCAAAATTATATGCGTATTTACCATAAAATATATATATAGTAAATAAATTTTTTGTTGGCTGTCAAATGTGTCGCTAGCAGCAGGCAACGACGCGTGCAACTGCCGCATGGCCTCAAACATTTTGTGGCAACCAATTAGGCCAAATAGTGTACTGGCTTATACCAAATGTGTGCCACTGTGTGTGCGTATGTAAATATGTATGCAATTATGACGTTGCTGCAATTTTTTGGTACAAATATTAAAATGTAATTAAAAGCCCATTGCCTGATCCATGTGGTAATGCGTGTAGTTGCGGAAGTGGTATGTAGCTGCGTTATAATTAAAGCAGCAGCATTGCTAAATTTTTTATGGTGCGCTTTAATATCGTACTTTCCATAATGTTCTGCTTATTAAGCTTTTGTGCCAAAAAATATTACTGTTATAAATATATTTGTGTATTCCTTGCACTTTACATAATTATCGCTACTATTTTTAGTTGACACAATTTTTAAACACTTTGCTCTTACACTGCACTTCGTCGGGGCTCGTCAATACAGTTTTATTCATTTCATTGAAAATTGCTGTAGTACGTGTGGCAAGCGTTGCGCGTAAAGTGCACTTTACGAATTTTCGCATTTTTATGGCAACATTTCAGCATTTCATTTGAACCCAAAGGCCATATAACACTTCCACAACCTCTACCCTCTACAACCGCTGTCACTGCCGCCAAGGTTATAACTTCTTTTTATTTACTTTCTTTTATTTGTACTTTGATTTAATGGCTATAAAAAATAAGACGGAAAAGCGTGGCAAAAGCGTATATAAAAAATCACAACGAACGCTGTGAATTTCAATACGCACCACAGTGCGTATACACAATGTCACTGCTGGGCCAGCGCAATTTTAAATTTTATTATTTCCCTTTTATTTCTTACTGGACTTTTTTTTAACTTCTTTGACTGTGTGGCGAGTTGGGCGCTTAAATTATTTGCAATTGAAACAGGACAGATGCAGTGCCCCAAACAGGCGGCCCGAAAAAGTATGCAACGGTTTTTGATTTATCTCCAGTGCGCTTTTGTATGAGTATGTGTCTGTGTATTGGTGCTTGTGTATGTGTGTGTGCGTATATGTCATGCATTAATGCGCTATACACAATATAAATACATAAATTGAAATGAAGTGCCAGCCACTTTTGTGCACATTTCAGAGATTTTAATCTTTATTTATCGCCTCTGTGCAACGTCCACGAGACATATATGTTAAGCAGCGGCCCCATCAATGATAAATGTTAATGTCTATATAAATGCGTAACGCTCATTTCAACACACGTATATTTCATACCATATGTACATATAGCCTCGCCCTTTTTATGAATTTTTAATGCACAAACAATTAAAATTTATAGATTTAAAAAATCTATCGGCAGAAATTCATATGCATTTTTCGAGTTTTTAATAAAGTAAAACGCTTTGACAAAAAATTTGCAAAAAGTGCCTTTGGTTGTATTTTTTTTTGCGCAATATCCATTGATTTTGGTATTTTCCGCGCCTGACACGACAACAATCGGCAAGCATTTCACTATGTTTGGTGGTGTTAGTACAATATAAATAGCCGGAAGCGGCTGCTATTTAAGTGCACTTGTGTGTGTGAATGTGTGTGTTTGAGTCTGTATTACGTGTGTGTCAGACCGACGCTTACACATCCGCCGCAGGGCGCAATCAGAGCAAATATGCACATATAATCCAAGGCAACACATAAATATTCCATAATATTGGCATTTAAAATATTAAACGGCGGAGTGCAAAGAAGTTAAGGGTAAATATGAATTAAACACATGATACCCTAGAATTCATGTATACAATCATAGGTCAGTCTAACTTAATAAAGAGTGAAACTTAGATGGAAACGTATATTCTATTAAAACCGAATACGAATAGAGAAGTAAAAAACTCTTAAGGTGAACAGCCTCCACGAATTGTTGATATATACGCATTGTATATATAGTTTAGGATAGTCTTGTTCATAGAAATGTAAATCTTATTTTAAAAAATCTAACTTATTTTAAAGTTGTCATACTTTTTACAGGGTATAACATGTTTTACAAGTATTTAAGTATTTATTTATAGCATTTTAATAAAAACATGCTTAATAGAATCAAAGCTGTGTGCACTCCAATTGCAATCAGCTATTGGCTATTGCCCAAAAACACTAATGGCTCTTAACAGCTGCCAAAACAGTTGCCAGACCTGCTTACTCACCAACTGATTTATACCCGTTGGATATACTTAGCTAACTTTCCACTAGCCAGCAAATCGTGTGCATTTATAAATAACAAGCGCAGCAAAATGCGCACAATTAGCGCTATAAATGGGACCCCGAGACTTTCAAGGAAGAAGCGCACCAGTTAAGCCAAAACCCATTTATGGTCCCAATGCTGGGCACAGAACGTAAAACTTTAAACGTGACTTACATTTCAAACTATATATCAGAACTACGGGTACTTATGCTTTATATGTATATACACGCATACACACACAAACATAGATCTACTATTATATTTGTATGTATGTAAGTGTAACACTGAACAATAAGCCTGGAGCTGTGGACCCGCGAATTAAACAGCATGCAACTCGTGCAATAAAACAAAGCGCAAATTATGAGGGCCGGACAATGGACAATAGCAGACAAAGGAGACAAACGAAACGAGTAAGAATGCTGTAGTTCAAGAGTATGTCACTGAAAAATACCCAGCAGTGAAATAATTTTTTGATTCTGTGAAAAATAAATGCTAATATGCGTAATAAATTTAAATTGATTAGGGTGGTAGGTAACATCTAATACTCTTATATATTCTTAGATATTGATGCCAACTTTGTACCTAATATGTACTATTTAGTCGCACATTGTTTCTTTAGCCATTTAATATCCTATAACTTATCGTATCCATTCAACAGATTCAATCAGAGGGTATACACAAACAGAATAAATAGAACCCAAGAAAGCATAAAACGCGCAGAGAACGCGCTCAGGCAGCTGAGTGCGCAATGCGCAGTGCTCTGTGCCCAGTGCCCAGCGCTGTGGCCACGACAAAATTAAGTAGTTGTAGAACCAGTCCCTGAAGATTGAAGACAGCGCTACACCCAAAGGCGGCGTTCGCAAAGTCGACGTCGTCGTCATCGTTGTCATCGTCTTGGCTGCTGCTGCTGCTGCTGCTGCTGGCATTCGTAATTGAAGTGTACGCGCAGTGCGTTGGGTTGCGTTGCGTTGCGGTGCGGTGTGGTGCGGTGCGGTGTCCCCTGGCAATCAGGGCAAGTTGGCTCCGGCCACACTTCTTGGCAGGTTGGCACTATGCTGTATTATTTACAATACGCGCAGAAGAGCCACTGCCATCAGCGTGGCTACACTTGCATAATAAACTGTTGTAGGCAATGGGCGACATTTTCATTTGGCCAGTACGCTGGTTACTGGATACTGGACGTTGGACAAACGTATTCACCATGCAGGTCTATTATTTTATTTCTATTTCTATTATGCTGCCAGCCTCAAGTTGTTTATTTATGTGAATGACTGTGCGTGTGTGTGTGTGCCAGGCAGTTGCATATAAATTTACAAGCGCTGAACTGCTTAAGACGACCGGCAGAGTTGATAAGAGGAAACGTTCTTAAACTGGGAGTGGTTGGAGTAAATGGCCAGTAGCTGACCAGCGAACGCTTAAGGAAATGCCCAGCTAAACAAGTCAATAGTTGGGGTTCAACTTGAATTTGAGTTGTGCAAAAACTATGAAGATTAAGAAGTAGAAGCCATAAAAAGAATGAATATTGAAATACTGCAAAACCAATTAATTATCATAACAAGACCATCTTGGAAGCCTTAACCATCATTATGACGGAACATACTAGCAGTAAAGTATACATCTACTTAGAACGAACTACCGAGTAGTAGCTACCCAGTAAAAGGTTGAGCTTTAAGTTAGTTTTATTGTATTTATAGTCGTGTTTTTAGCTTGTTGTAGTTGTAGTAGTCTTTAAGCAAAGTTAACTATATTCTTAGTTAATATTAACGCTTTATTTGAGCTTAGTGGTATTCACACAGCCCCTAATTTTAATTCTTCAGTCAATGTCAAATGTCATGTAAACTATGTTCTGACTGAAAGTGAACTTAAGTGAACTTAATTCAAATTTGTATATGATCAATGAAGCTTTTATCTCTAAAATAACTTAATTGTATTCGCAGTGCAGCTTTCAGCTTCTGCTGGGCGTCCTTCTACTCACACAATGTATATGCTTTTAATAAGCTTCGATTACAGTTCCTGAAAAGTTGGCATCAGTATCTAAAAATTGCTTTAATCGAAAGCAGCTCAAAGCGTATGCTACCAAACTTGGACAAAACAAAAACTTTCGTGACTAAAACTTGGGCTGCACTTGAGTTCCGAGTGGTTTGTCGGTACCTCAAAAGTGGAAATCAATTTTCGTTAAATGTTTGCGCTGCCGCCAAAACTAAACAAGGCTGAAGACAGCCGGCAGGCAACTTAAGTAGTGCGTGAACAGGAAGTTCTAAGGATGAGGTGGGGGATGTGGATAGGCCGCTAGAGAACTCGACCGCAAAGTATCCATTTGAGTGACTTTGGTTAGAGCTAAACTGAGTAAACAACAAGCCAGTGCCGTGGCCTGCGCTCTGGTCAGACCTAACCGAGTTGCGGACAGCAACATCAACAAGAGCAGAAAGAATAATAATAATAAAAATGTCAACAGGCGGCGCAACAATGGAGGCCCATTAAACTTAAATGCGTCACGCACACGGGACAGAATTGTGGAGCCTGCGCCAAGAGCTCCCAGCTGGAGGCAGTGCTGTTTCCTCTTGGGTAACGCTTTAAGTTCAGACTCAACAAGTTCTTTCACTTGGCTTGGGCACGAGCGCATTATGCAAAAACTTGGCAAAAACTTATAGACGACAACATGATTAACAGACAAATGACATTACAAAGCCTTTCACTTGGCGACTGCTCACGCTCAGTCACAGTCCCGGTCTCTCGCACTCTCCCTTTTGCGCAAAAACACTGAATGGCTTTCATTCTTTTCAGCCAGAAACAATGCGCTGCCTTTCAGGCGGCGGCCCTTCGTTGCCAGCCATACGCAAATCAGGTCTTAACCCCATTTTTCTTGCATCTGCTTAGACTTTGCTGCATGCAACTTGAACTCTTGCCGCTGTCTTTGCCTTTCAGCGCATCTTCTTCTCTCTCTCTCTCTCCCTCTCTCTTTTGCTATCCACGCCTCCAACTCTCTGTGAATGTGTGTACAGCTGGTTGAAGTAATGAGTATCTGGGTATCTCCTGGATTTGTCGCTGGCTCTTTGAAGTTGGGCTCTGGCTTTGCACAGCTCATTAGATGCCTGGTAAACTCGGTGGTGCAGCAGATCTCATTAACAACTAGCGCAGCTCAAATGATTCTAATGAAAAACTAGTTTAAGTGCATATCAACTTTGTAATACCGTATACTATCTATAAATTTAATACTGCTTTAGTTCATTTAGTAAACAGATACAAATAACTAAACATAAATATTCCCATGTTTTTAGATCATTTATAATATGCAACGACAGTCATATATTTATCGCATATATTTAATTTATGAAGCTCATAGAGTATGAACTTTATTTCTCACCTATGTAGGGTATGTAATGCAACACAAAGTTGCAGTCATAAGAAAAATAATAGCAATATTTTAATATGAGAATTTTATGAGAGGCAAAGAGTTCTCCGCCAGCTGCGATCCCCTCAGTGGCACTGTTCCACACGAACGCTTCGCCCAACCGCAGCTAACTTGAGTGCAAATTGCAGTTGGACTCGGAGGCGTTATAGCGTAATCACCCTGTAGTTATTTTTAGTCGTGTTTTGCCTGGCAGACTCCGATTACAGCAGATGCAGCAGCGGTTGCGGCAGAAGGGCGAAAGGCTAAGACCAAGTCGAACTGTGCTTGAGTTCGATTTTAGTATTTGCTCGAGTGCAATTCGAAGAGAAATCAGCTTAAACTGAATTTATAAATAAGAAGCTTGCGACACCCAAACCCCACCAATAAATAAGTAAAACTGAAAGATATATGTACATACGTCAAAAGCCGCTTTAATATCTTTGTCTTGGGCAGGTTCGTGTAATTAGTAGCCACTTGGCTTGTTTCTATGTTTAATACACATATATACTGTTGTTGTTGTTGTTGGCCACAAGAGAAATTGTGCTAATTAATTTTTGATATGCTTTTAAGCCGCGTGCCAAAGGATCTCATAAAAGGGATTAGTATTACATACAATTTACTCGAGCTAACACCCCTTATATAACAGATATAATAAGAATATGGTGACATCTCTCTATACCGATTTGAAGTCTTTATAAATAATCCAAGTTATCTTTCCTTCGGACACTGATATATTTTTAAATATTTCTTATTTTTGTTTTTTTTATTTCAATTTCAATTACAACTGTCCTTAATAATTTTTTAAAATTTGTATTTAAAAAACTTTCTGATAATAAATTAACATTTTAAAAAATGTCCTTAAAGTGGACAATTAAAGAGTTGTTTGAAGAGTAGAGTGCTAGTATGTATATGTTTGATTATTCTTTATAAAATCACGTTGATGTTATGTATGTCATATTTAGCTTGAATCTATTTTCAGAATATACACCCATATTTAAAGCCTTTTTTGTACCAAAAGATTTTTCTGAAGTTGAAAGATTTCAAAACTTCATATCAGTTATTCAGCTGTTTGTTTATTAAATGTTTATGGATCATGTTTGTAACGCCTTCTCTGTATAAGTTGTAAGCAGTAAACCTTCTGCTTACGCACCGCACAGCGCCCATCCCACCGCTCCACCCTAACTCAACCCCCCTCCCCTCCACCCCTCCTGGCAGCGGAAGCATTCGCTCGAGTATTTGCCAATATCGAGAGTTGCATCAACGCTTGCAACCCAAACCCAATAAGCAACACAGCTATTTGCTCAGTGCTTCAGCTGGCAATACGAATATACTTATATGAGTACTTATGTCGTTCAACCAACCACCCAACCCACACCCGCTCTGGGCAGCTGTGCTCTATATATAAACACGTCCCTGCTGCCAGTTTGGCACTTCTGTGTACACAATTTTGGGCATGTGTTTGCTGAAGAAACGTTGTAAACCACGTTGGGCGCCATAAACATTGGCTCACAACTTGCTAAAGTTACCAAGTATTGAAATCTTTTGGCTAGGCACACAAACACACGACACAAACTTTACACACAACACACAAACAGGAGCAAAACATTGACTGTGCCAACTATAAAATACAAAACCACAACCGAGCAAAAAGCAGTTGGGCAGCAACTGGAAACTTAGCACCAATGTGGGCATTGGGGGTATATGCGGGTGTTCTTGTATGGGCGCAGACATGCACATACGTCTGTGCATGTGTAAGAAGTTGTAAAAGTGTTTTATTGTTTTTTGTAGCTCGAAATTTTTTAATAAGAAATTATTAAACAACTTCTACTTTATTTGTTGCTGTTGTTGTTTTATTCAATTTAGTTCCACAGCAGCCGTAAGTGTATGTAGTGTGTGTGTGTGTGTGTGGGCGTGGCTACGACGCTTCAACAAGCTACACAGTTGCTGCGCTGTGCGCTCGCCAACAATTGTGGTAATTAGTCAACTTGATTGATGAATGCGTTTGCTTCTGCGTTTGCCTCAGCCGGTTCGCAATTTCTGTAGCATACTTTTTGGGTTGTAGACAGAACAGCAGAAATGGAGGCGGGAGTGAAGGTCGAACGCACAACATGACAAGAAATTGGAAAATTGGAAAATTCAGTGAACCGCGCGAGCGCACAGAAATGGAAATGTCAACGTCATTAAAAGACGAAGGCATTAAAACACTTTGCCTTAATCCAACTGTCAGGCATTAAGAAATGTAAGCATTAAATCGCATGCCTGGAATTGTTTTTCCTATACCCTGTAGTCATTATAAATGCGTTAAATTCATGGGTATAATAAGATGGGAGGTAGGTAAAAAGGAAATCAAATAAGGGAGTCAAAAGTAACTCCCAACGTACATAATTGAACAGCCAAACAGAAGCCAAAGATGTTTTCGGCACCCTGTATGTCAGCTATACAATATGTGATATTCTACTAAAATTGACTATCTGACTAAAATTCCAAATATTAGTTATGGTTCCAATGCTAAAAACATACCTTTTATGAACTCAATTTTCGCTTATATTTATATATAATGTATATAATTATTAATATAAAAAAATGTTTGCATTTTAGTTACTGTATACAGAGTATCTACTAGTCGAGCGCTCTCAGCTTGCACGCTCTCACTTATTGTTGTTGTTGTTTTTTTGCTTGCAGTAATAAAGCGCACCGCAGGCATGCGAAAGCCAATTTTCCAAAGCGCGCTGCGGGCGGTGCGACTATTTAATGGCAGCCACACACATACTCACACGAACGCACATCCTCACACGCACACATACACATGACTACGTACATTGAAGCACTTTGTAGAGCGTCGGCAATAAAAATCCAAGTCTGTAGGCAACCCGGCGTCACCTGCCACGATACCATGCCCCACCACGCCTCAGTTCAGCTCAGCTCAACTCAGCGCAACCCTTCCCACCCTCCCCCGCACGCCTCTCATCATGCGCTGTGGTTGTAATTTAGTGTGCCTAATGAATTTAGTACCGTTACATACCGGAAAAGAGCACGTGAGTGCAAAAATGCGCACTCTAGCTGGAATCTCAACGTGTGCGTGTGTGTGTGTGTGTGTGTGCGTAGGTGTGCGTAGGTGTATGAATGTGTGAGAAATCTGCGCGCTGGCAAAACTTCGTTAACCTTTATTAACGACTCGAACTGCGACTAGCGAAGCGGGCGGGTTACAGGGTATGCGTCTAATTAAAACAGACAAATGAAAGCAGAAAGAAGAAAACAACGATCCCGGCCATATGACTTTATAATTTCGTGTGTGTGTGTATGTGTGTGGTGTATGTGTGTGGTGTGACGTTTAAAATTAACAATTATTTTTAATTGCCAGCCAGGATCAAATGAGGTGCCGATGGGGCAGGCTACCGTTGCAGCCTGAAAAGGAGGCCAACTTAATTGGCAGCCATAAAGTGTGCTTTCAATTGCTATAAGCGCACACACCTGCCACACACACACACACACACACACAAATTGCTTAGCTCAGGGCTCATTAAACGTTGTCTATGTTGTTGTTGTTGGCAACTTATTTGGGCTGGTTCATCTTGGCTGCCAATTGGCTGAATATTTTCGAAAAACTTGTCAACGACAATTCGCTTAGATTAGATTGGCGGAAAACAAACGCTGAAGCATATCAATGCAAAGCAGGAGCAGCATCAGGGGCATCAGCTCCTTTTGGCCATTCCTGGCTATTTACACGGGCAGCGTAGCATAAAAGTTAAAAGTAATTTTCTTAAGTGAATATAAATGTTTAAAATCTTGGCAACAATAACAAGAAGAGAAACTGGGACAGCTACTGGCCAGCTTGGCCTGCTTGTTTAGATAAGCCAAGCCAAATTTAAAAGCCAAAATGGAGCCTTGTGGCCATGAGGCAGTGCTGGGTGGCACCCCACTTCACAGCACGCTCAACTTGGTCGCTACCGGGCCAAAAGTACTTAAAGTTTTATGCGAAATTGAAGTTGGGTACACAAATAGTCAGGAGTGCAGGTAGATGCCGCTTTGCCAGCTTCTTGGATAAATATGTACACATATCTAAACACATGAATATATATACTGAATATATATACACTGAGCCTGGATAATGCCAAAATCAGGTGTTGAGATTTAAATGGATTGTGGCATACGTCGCTTGGGTATTGAATTTCCAGTACAACGTATCGTATACTCAATGCATGCGATTCGTGTTAACGCTTGCGCCCAATGGCTTAGCAGCATTTGGGGTATGCAAATCGGTAAATAATAGCTTATCCCTCTCTCATTCGATTAGCACTTAAGCCACTTCGGCATGCAAGAATACTTAAACCAATAAATTGTTGGTGAACAAGTGGTTGAAAGGCCAGCAAACGCAATTAATCATCTGCACGAAAAAAATAAGTCTAAATAATAATTATACTGGCTTTGAAAACTTTTGAAAGCATATTTTAAAAATATATGTGCTTCTTTTGAAAACTTTATGCAGTTTAAATTGTACTGAAAATGGGAAGATGAGCAAACTAAAGGAACAATTTCTACAAGTTCTTATTCACAAACCTTTTTAACTGCAGCTTAAAAATATTTAAGCCGCTTCGTTAAATGAATACGATAGAGCTCACTTAAAACGGAAATCTCAAAAACAACTGGGCGAACGAATACACTCTCTTCGATTTTAAATAATTTATTCAACGAACTGCGCAATTTGCTATAGAGACCGTTGAAAATATTAATTTGTATTATTTACTTAAAACTTAAAGTTTTCTGGCTTAACTTATCACATGCGCTTTCATATTAATCGCTTGTATTAATCAGTTAACAAGTATTTTAAATTCATTACGTAAATCTAAAGGTAGCCAAGCGCAGTTAATGCATTTCAAAAAGGAAATTCAATATCTATATTTAATAATTATTTACACTGCCAGAGGCGCCAGTGAAATTTTCATCATTGTTGTAGGCTAATTAAAAGCAAATGGCAAGTAAATTGTTCGCCTGCGGGCGACGACTCTCAGCTCAAAAAGTCACCAAATTGAAAATCAAATTACAGCGCGCATAATTTAATTATCTTATCAAAATTTGATTCAAAAGGCAGCTGTCAGAGGCAACAAAATTATGGCATCAGCGCCGAACGAGTCGGCTTAAAGCCCGAAATGCAGCTAACTGCCGCCCAACTGGCCAAGTGACGACGGCAGTCAACAGCAAAAACAAAAAATCGGACGGAAAGTTTTAATTGAATTCCTTTTCAAAAATCTTCCTAATGGGCACAATTTAATTGTCAGCAGGCCAAAGGCCTTCGGTCGCCTCAAATTCGCTTAAAGCTTTAACGACACTCGAGTGCATGACAAATTCATTAAATGCACAAAACCCGTAAAGTGCACGTCGGCCACAGGGAACCAAAAAACAAAAGAAAAGCCCGACCATTTTACAAAATTTTATACACTCTCTCACCGTAATTACACCACAGAGTTGCCAAAGAGCTCGCAGATTCCGGGCAAGGGTTGCGGATGAAACCCGCTGTCGAAAAGGCCCGTTGTGCGTGGAGGTGCGCCACACACATAATGCAACATTGCTTGTCGTCGAGCTTAACGGGTGGAAGGTAGCGGGCAAAGGGCTGAATAGAGCAGGCTTTGCCACCCACAACGCCCGCTCCACCCGCTCCCATATGACCGCCTCATTTGTACTCTCCTTTGTGGAGCACACGAGTTGTTTTCTCCCTTCCCTGCCAGCTGTTGCCGGACATGTCGTTTGCATCTGACGCGCCTGTCATACTATCCATCATATTCCACAATTAAATTGAAATTCTCTTTTCGACACGCTTTTTTAATCAACTTTTCCATGATACGATATTCCTTTGTGATTCGTGTTGCATAACATAAAAACTATGAAAACGTTTTTCTTTGCAAATTTTAAAAGCTCATACACCCTTTAAGTAAAAAAGTTTATTAAAATATATAAATGCGTATATATATGTAAAAAGGGTGTCAACTTTGGCACTTTGATGTGGTAACATATAAAATAATTAACCAGTTCTACGAAAGTGTTAAACGCAAGAAATTATGATCTAATATATAATATGTATATTCTCTATAAAGGCTCTTGTCCATATTATATAAATTAGAAAAAATAATAAGACTTGAGCTTAAGCTGATTTTTAATTAAATTGTTTTGTTTCTTTTCTCACAGCCTGTACAGAACTAGAACCACGTCAGCCAAAAGGATGCGAGCCCTGAGCGCAGCAGCGCCTCCGTTGCTGCTGGTGGTGTTCCTCCTTCCGCTCAACTGGCAGCTGGGCGCGGCCGTCTTTGGGCGCGATGACTGTCGAGATCTGACCATCTCGTCGTGCGAGTGCGCCCCTTCCCTATCCGAGTACGAGCTCAACTGTCCCGGCAATAGCTACAACCCCAAGTTCAAGATCACCATACGACCCGGCTCCACCGTGCAGATCGAGTGCAATCTGACAGATGCCTCGGAGTACAAGCAGATGCCCCAGCTGAACATTGGCAGCATTGATATGGTGCAGATCAGGCGCTGCCCGCTGCCGTATCACACGCCCATAGCGGGCATCATGGATCATCTGGGCATCAAGAACACCAAGGTGCTCATCTTCGAGGGCAACGATCTGGGCATGAATGTGACCCGCAAGCACCTGGAGCGTCTACAGAATCTGCAGCGACTGCGCTTTGCCGCACGCCGTTTGCCGTACATCCCGGAGGATTTGCTGCGCGATATGCATCATCTGAACTGGCTGGATATGCGTGCCGCCAATCTGGGTGAGCTGCCGGCCCGCCTGTTGGCCAACATGGAGAACCTGCAGTTCCTCGAACTGGGCAGCAACAATCTGAAGCAGCTGCCCCGCGGCCTCTTCCACAATCTGCACAAGCTGCTGCACTTGAATCTGTGGAGCAACCAGCTGCACAATCTCAGCAAGCACGACTTCGAGGGCGCCACCTCGGTGAAGGACGTCGATCTGCATAACAATGGCATTGTCCAGCTGCGACCCGATGTCTTTGCCCTGCTCACGAACGTGACCGAGATCAATCTAAATGGCAACAGCTTCCGTTCGCTGCCCGAGGGTCTCTTCGAGCACAACCAGAAGCTGGAGCAGGTCAAGCTGCAAAATAATCGCGTACCGCTGCCCACGCTCCCAGCGCGCCTCTTTGCCAACCTGCCGGAGCTGCGCACCCTCTACTTGCGCTGTGAGCTGGAGACCATCTCCGCCGATCTCATTGAGAACTCGACGGCACTCACAGACATCTCGCTGATGGATAATCTGCTAAGCACTCTGCCCCCCAAGCTGTTGGAGCATCAGGTGAATCTGGTGAATTTGGACTTGCATAAGAATCGGTTGACGCACTTGCCCGATGGCATCTTTAGCCATTTGTCGAAATTGGAGAAACTGAATCTGGCTGAGAATCAGCTAACTGAAATTTCCAGGTAAGCATGTAGCGAAGTAACCCCACGCGATGATATTTGCTTAAAAATGATTAATCGAAGAATAAGTGCTTCGTAGAGAGCTTGTGATGTTTACAATATTTGCATATTTACGAAAGGAGCTTTTTCACTTCACTTGTATAAAATACCCAATGAGAAAGCTTTTAAGATTGAAATTAATTACTTTTTTATGAAAGCATTCAACTTCAAATTTACCTGAGTCATATTCACAGCATTACGCTTTAGGCACATTTTAAGCTAAAGTCCATAAAAAATCATTTGTAAAAATTCTTCAAAAGCTTTTAGTAATATTTGTCGTTATTTCTGAAAACAATTAAATACACCCCATGGCTAAAACTCTTTTAAATGCTGACACTTTTTACACTAGGGTACTCTGGCAGATTAAGACCACTTTAAGCAAGTGTCATTCAGCTTTAATCGTCTCTTTTCAAGCTGTTGCTCATTCGCACTCTCTCGTTCTTTCCTTTTCCTATTAACAGCAATTTATTCAGCAAACTGGTGAAACTGAAGACCCTTGGCATGAACGATAATCAGGTGGCCAATATACGGCCCCAGGCCTTTGCCGGCAACAGTTTACTGCGTGAACTGAACATGGCGAACAATCGCATCGATCTGCAGGAATATATGACGATGCACGGGGCGGCTGTGGACCTTGGCTCGCCTTTCGCACATCTCCAGAATCTAACGACACTCAATTTGCGGAACAATTCCCTCATGGTCATCTTCAACGACTGGAAGTACGCGATGAGCGCGCTGCAGGAGCTCGACTTGAGCTATAACAATTTCACCTGGCTGGACTACACCGATCTGGACTTTGTGTCCGCATCCGATCTGACCGTCAATATGACCCACAATCAAATACGCACCGTGCACTTTTACAGGCAGTCGGAGTTCAAGCCCCTGGAAACGGCCAGCGTCTGGTGCATGGCGTGAAATCGGTGAATGTCGATCTTAATGATAATCCTTTGGTCTGCGATTGCACCCTGCTGCGCTTCCTGCAGGTGGCACGCGGCGATATACGTCCGGATTACGCCAAGAATTTGGTCACATACACGGATCGACTGAACTGCCATGGACCCAGTGCGCTGACGGATCGTTCCATGCAATCTGTGCATCCCAGCGAACTCGTCTGCAACTTTGACCAGACCGATGATCCAAATGAGAGACGCTGTCCTCGCGGCTGCGATTGCCTGGTGCGGCTCTACGACGAGACGCTGATAGTCAACTGCTCCAATGGGGATTTGACCAAGGTGCCCAAGCTGCCACGCCTGCCCCCGAATCTGGTGAGGATTGAGCTGTACGTGGAGAACAATACACTGCTTAAGCTGCCGGCCAACGATGCGCCCGGCTATGAGAAGGTGACCAGCTTACATCTGGCGGGCAATAATCTCACCCAGCTGCAGCCGGGCCAGCTGCCCAGCAATCTGAAGTACTTGGATCTGCGCCGCAACCAGCTGCAGTTGCTCAACTCGACGTTGCTCGGCTACCTGAACAGCACGATGGACAACATAACGTTGTATCTCTCCCAGAATCCCTGGGTGTGCAACTGCAATGCGAAGGAGCTGCTGCTGTTCACCCAAACGAAATACGAACGAATACCGGACTTCTCGGAGATGTACTGCACGGACGCGGAGATGCCCACGCGCCTCATGGAGCTCAACATCAATGATATCTGCCCGCGGCCCAACAGCTTGGTCATTGCGGTGGTGGTGGTCATCTCGCTTACCGGCTTCCTGGTGGGGATCAGCGCTGCCCTCTACTACAAGTACCAGCAGGAGATCAAGATCTGGCTGTATGCGCACAATCTGTGCATGTGGTTCGTCACCGAGGCCGAGCTGGACAAGGACAAGAAGTTCGATGCATTCATTTCGTATTCGCACAAGGATCAGGGATTCGTGGAGAAGCATCTGGTGCCGCAGTTGGAGCATGGCCCCCAAAAGTTTACGCTCTGCGTGCACGTCCGCGACTGGCTGGTGGGTGGCTTCATACCCGAGAATATTGTACGCTCCGTCGCAGACTCGCGGCGCACTATCATTGTCCTCAGTCCGAACTTCATCAAGTCCGACTGGGCGCGCATGGAGTTCCGTGCGGCGCACCGAGCCGCGTTGAATGAGGGTCGCTCGCGCGTAATTGTGATCATCTACTCGGACATTGGTGACATTGAGCAGCTGGACGATGAGATGAAGGCGTACCTGAGGATGAACACCTATCTGAAGTGGGGCGATCCGTGGTTCTGGGACAAGCTGCGCTATGCTCTGCCGCATCGTGCGCCCATCAGCAATCCGGGCAACGGCGCACTGATCAAGTCGGCGCTGAAGGGCTCCACGGATGACAAGCTGGAACTGATCAAGCCGTCGCCAGTGACGCCGCCGCTGACCACGCCGCCCGGCGAGACCACCAAAAATCCGCTGGTGGCCCAACTGAACGGCGGCACCCCGCACACAGCCATCATGATTGCCAATGGCAAGAATGGCCTCACAAATCTGTATGCGCCGAATGGCAAGGCACATCATGGCAATGGCCACATCAATGGCGCCTTCATCATCAACACGAACGCCAAGCAGAGCGACGTATAGAACTGGCACAAAACGGAGCCCGACGAGGAGGAGCTCCTGTTTCACTGAGGCATTCAATCCTTACGCTATGACCAACTCCAATTCCAGCTGAATGTATAAACAAAACAAAAAAGCCTAGACAACATTTTTGTAGCCAACTCAAATTGCACTCTTATTGATTTCTTTCTGTATGTGAGTGTGTGTGTGTGTTCGAATGTGCTTGTGTGCGTGAGTTTTGGTCTAGTTGAATTCAGTAGAATAATTTTACAAGAAATGCATCTTCTGCTACTAATTCCAATGCATAAAATTGGAGGAAAAATTCAATTTTCAATACTTCATGTGGCCTTTGTTGAGTTAAAAAAAAAGAAAAGAAAATGTAATGAAAAACACAAAAAAGAAAAGTAAACAAAAAAATTATTGAAAAATTGTTCAACTTGAGCTATTTAAGAGCTTATCATTCTGTTTAGTGTTATGTAAATGTAAGATAAGCATAGGCGAACCTAATTGCTTTGTACATTATATACTTATGATATTGTAAATTTTATGTTTTAGTCCAACGCACGCGAAGCTAAGAAAAGCTCAAAATCGAATTAATTTGATTTCATATTGAAGATTAACACATAGTTTTTTGCACGAATCTCAAGTTTTACTTAACTTTTGAACAAACTGAGCTTTATTTTGTACAATCTATCCTTTGGTTATAAGCTATTAATTAATGCACATGCAATATACATACATATGACGTATCCAAATAGTAGCATACAAAATATGCCGTGTACTGAATGTAATTAAAAAACAAAAAAAAACAAGAAGAATAACCAAAATCTATACACATACACTGCGCGTCATCAGATTAGCGACCCCCTTAGCATGCTCAGGTAATTTTAATTATTATCCAAACTATTGATCCTGATGTGAGATTTATGATGAATATTCTAAATCTTTTAATAAATTTTAAACCAAAATAATACAAAAAGATGCAACCCAAATTTGGTCATCAGGATAGCGCCACCTGTGCTAATTGCATCTTTCAGATATTTTTTAACAAAATTTGTTATTGATAAACTCACTTTAAAACCAGTTTTTCTCCAATTTCGGTGGAGCCGTGTGAATTTGAAGCTTTCCTTAGTATGGCTCTTATGTTTGCTTGGGAGACCAAAGTAAATTTCAAAACACAAAACAATTACGAATTTGCATTCAATAGGAAAATATATATGAGCGATAATAAAACAGTGTTAGAGGGGCGATAATCTGGTGACGTGTAACATCCCACTTTGTATGTAACGAACTCTATTTAGCTAATACAGTTTGATGATAACCCACACAAGTTACCGCTGTACATACAACAAATGAAATACTTTGTATATTTCCATTCAAACATAATTCATATGTTTAATGACATCTTTATCATGATGCTAATATCTGAAGTACTCAGAAATGCACTTCATACACGGCATGCGACATATTTACAACGTACATACATCACTTTATCAACATTACGCATATATATTTCTTCATTTCCACAATTCGATAATATAGTAAGAGTTCATAATACGCATTAAAGATATATTAAATAAATTGTAATTAGCATTTAAAATAACGTGTAAGTAGCTATGTCATGTCTCTGAAATGTATTGCCTAAGGTACCTACAAATTTATGCAGACACACTCATTTACTTATACAAAATGAATACATACATATTATGTACATCATTTAGTGTAATTGTGTACAAGAGTATGTCAAGTATACAAATACGATAAATAAAATATATTTTAAAAATTAAACAAATCATGCATTTAATAATTTATAATAAAAATAAAACATTTCTTTCTTCCTGGCCTTGCACCGAGAATCAAATCTGCAACCTTTAGTTTGAGATTAAGATGTTCAGACCACTTGGCCATGTAAACCTTTACTGTCCTACTTCGTGGTCAAATTTTCCATCTGATCATAGCCGTAAAAGAAGTGTACAAGTCAATATGTATTTATATTTAATTGCGTTTATATTTTTCAAAATTCTTTTTATACAGAGCGCATATTAGATTTACATATATATATGTTTTTATTTAAAATCAATTTTTTTACAGAAGACTTAAACTAAAAACCAAATAAAAAAATATAGGGAAAACCCGAGAAAATTAAGTACTTATCGCCCAGTCTCATATCACACAAAATACAATACAAAACAAAGAAAACAGCCAACTGTATCAAACTTCTCACTGCAGAATTGAGTTTAAAATATAGATATATATAAAACTGTAAGTAGACATTAGAAACATAAGTAAAAGTTGCTTGGAAAAATACTTTTAAATTTACAAAGCATTTGCCTCAAGCAGTTCACTGGAGTTAACAATACATATATAGCATGTATATATCGGAGTAAGTAGAGGGGCTTGTGGGGTTTTGCCTTTACATATGTGAAGTGCAGGTATATAAAATATATAATATTGTTTAGGCATATACATTAATAGTTCCATTAATTAGGTTTGTATGTTTGTCGTTGTCATCTAGACGTATTGTACATAAGTATATCATTAGCTTTCATCAATAGAATTCATTACTTGTCTACTATCAGTTTTTAATTCACAATCAGTTGCGTTTTCTGTCTTTGGTGTTAAACGTTATTAACTTTGGGATATCTCATGTCTTTTTCTTTACAGTTAGTTTTCTCTATTTCACTTGCTTATCTTCGCAATGCTGAAATCCTCGGAGTAGCCTTCTAAAGGAGCATATCGTCATCGCTCTCTGTAAACTCGCCATTAGGTTCCAGCAACAGATTGGCCTCCTCGTTCGACTGTACCTGCAGTGATATGGTTTGAAAAGCGATGCGTGATTAACTGCTGAGTCTTTGTACCCTGGAATATCGGACCGCTGAGTTGCTGCGCCGGAAGAGGCGACGCACGAGCTGCCTTCGCGCCGGGGAGAAGGCAAACATTCCCACACATGCCACAAAGAACGTCACGGACAGGATTATACCCAGGATGGCTGTGAAAGATGAAAACTTAATGCTGCTGGCAAAAGACCTTGGCTAGCTGCACTTACTGCCCACAGACGCCGTTGGGCTGAGAACAGCTGCCGGTACGACTGATGCTGCCGTTGTGGCTGCTTCTTCTGGCTTACCCGTTGGCGTTGCTCGCGTGCTGGTGGTGGTGCTACTTGTTGTACTGGTGCTGCTGCTGCTGCTGCTGCTGTCTTCGACATCCTGTGGCGGTACGCTGAGGCCCAGGAACGAGCAGATGCTCGGCGAGCGCTGCACATAGAGTAAACTGCACTGTGTGTCCTGCAAGAAAGATTCTTGTAATTAGAAACTTTCTTCATTAAGTGCAAAGAAAAATAATAAATAACTAAATTGATATGGGAAAAATACATAAATTCCAACTGAAAGGCATTCGGTCGACCCGTTGGGCGTTTACAAAAGGGCTGCAAATTGTGGCGCAACAACTGCTTGCAACTTGTTTGCACACCAGCAGCCCCCACCGCCCATTGACAACGCCAACGTCACCCTCATCTCCGCTGCCATCTCCAGGGCCGTTGTCGCACGCCATCCGTCCGGCTGCACGCTGCGTGTAACACTTTCGGCCAAAGACCATATCCGGCGCGGCCAACGAGCAACGGCAAAAACAACAACAACAACAACAGCAAAAAGCACAAGAACATGGCAACAGAAACAGCGCCAGCAACGAGGCGCTGCAAATGTGCGCATAATTTAAAAAGTTTTGCGGCGGCTGCAACTGGCAACTGCAAGTGGCAAAAACTCGCGTTGCACAACTTTGCCGGCGTCCCGGGTCGCGCACCCGGCCGTGGCGCCGCCCCAGACACGAACTAAAACATGTCGAGGACGACGCGCAGAACGACGGTAGACGCATTAAAAAGTTTGCAGCCATTTAAAATCCCATTTCATTGAATCGCTAATTTTCCGACAACGTCGCTGCCGGTTTCGCAGGCAAGTCCTTTTTGCTTCTGTTCGCCATGTTCGCTGGCCAAAAATAAAAAGGACAACAACAGAAAATAATAACAAAACTGTCGCCGTGCGTTGTGTGTGTGAGTGTGAGCGTGTGAGTATGCGAGTGTGTTGGCGTCGTTTACCGCTGCAACTGCATTTAACTTGGATGCGTGTGGCGCGTGTGGTCTACACAATTTGAACAACAATAGAAAGTTAAACAAATAAACGCAAATATAGAACAGCTCAGGCTGTTGAAGAAAGTTTCCTGCTCAATTTAAAAATCAGCATTGGGCTCAGTTTTGAAGTCTTTTGGGATATAAAAATTGCATAACTTTAGTTTCCTATTACGAAAAATATATTTGGCGTTTAACGAAATCTAATAAATTTGCTATAAAATATATGTACAAATTTGCAACTATTTTTGCAATATTTTTCTCTTTTATCCACTTCTTGACACTTAACCAACTCAATCCCTAAACACAAATTCCATTGCAGCTCGATTTATACTGAAAATATTTAGTAAAATTAAATTATTTGCTTATTGATTTAAAAAGAAACATATTTTATAACATGACAAATACAACACAACTTTTGACAGTCTGCTAGTCAAAAATGACCAGATAATTGACATTTTCATTACTTAAACAAGTAAAAACGGCGCAGTCGGACGTAACCGACTGCGTAATACTCGTTCACAGTATACAGTAGTTATTATTGTTATTTTGGAAACAAAAAAAGAATTCGTATATTTCGTGGGGGTGGAGGTGCCCGTGGCCAAACTTTCGCAATCTTTTGGGGCGGACACCAGCAATCTACATACCAAGTTTGATACATCTAGCTTTAAAATTGTGGGAAATATTCACCTTTATTCGATTTGTGCTTTGAGGTGTATTGATATATTATCGATTTGCCAGCCTCCCAATGGGCATGGCACAAAAATCTTCACATTTTGTCTGAATAAAATAAATATAAGTATATATCCATAATAAAAGTTACGTTCACCCGGACAGACGGACAGACGGACGGACGGACGGACACCACGGACATTACACAAACCCAATATAATCTTTGCGCTTTGTGAACGAGTATAAAATTGTATTTAATAGCACGTAGAAATATTTTCAAAGCTCAAAGAGCTTAATTTGAATTTCAATTTGACATTTACGTTTACAAATTAACCCAATTTGAATAAAAGTATCGGAACAGTAAAAATTGCCCTGTCAAAGCCATGTCAACTAGTTATTCGTTAAATATTATTATTCTCGTATTTAAACTAGATTTAATCTGTCAAAATAAAAATAAAAAAATGAAAACAAGTAAGAACGTTGCACTCGGACGTAACCGACATAATACTCGTTCACAGTATACAGAAGTTATTATTGTTATTAGGGCGTGGCCAACATTTTTTGGCTCGATCTTAAGAGAAGGTCAGCCAAACAATGTCTGGGTGATTCATGGACTGGTGTGGCTAAGGGGCGTCCTAGTGGGCGTGGCCGGAATATAAAGGTCACAATATTTTGGGGAGGTCACTAGCAATCTACATACCAAATTTTAATCGATTTGCGATTTGAGGTGTATCAACATGTTATCGATTTGCCAGCCTCCCAGTGGGCGTGGCACAAAAATCTTAACACTTTGTCTGAAGAAGATAACTACAAGTCTATATCCGAAATTACAAGTCTGTATCTTCAATAGCGCCGAAAAAATTAATTAGTAATCCAATGTTTTTTATAAGATATCCTTAAGGTCAACACGTTGCCATCCTACTACATTTAATTAACAAACGATAGAGAAACGATAAGTAACGCGTACTTTGCCAGCGTCGTAAAACAAAAACAAGCGCTTAACTATACATAATCTTTAGCATATATCATATAATGAAATCTAGCTTAGAGCATATACCGAATCTAATTACATTAACTGTGTGGTTTAATTAACATAATGTTGGCCGATAAGCTAAACATGGTTTTTAAATACTATTTGTTAGGGACCTGAATCGCATCCATTTAATCTAGCATGAGCACAAAGTGCTTATTTCTGTTTAATTGTCAAATAGAAAGCAACGGGCAGTTGCAACCTGTTTGCATACACGTAATTGAGCATGAAATGTATGTCAAACATGAGACGGACGGGTAGACCCAGTGGAGCGTACCCAAATGTCATTACGTGCACTTGACAAAGAAATGAAATTAATAACACCTCCATGAAGTGTGTAATGCAATTAACCGCAATCAGACAAACACTCCCAACAGCTGCTGGCGTGTGTGTGTGCTCGTATGCAGTGTGTGTGTTTGAGCATATGTGTTGCTATACGTTTGATAGCCAATAGCAATCCTCATCCCAGTTCAAGACCCCATTTTAGATCCATAGCGCAGCCCGTGCCACACCGATTTGGTTGCAAGTTGCTTGCAGCTATTTGTGAACTGGTTTAAATTTGGGTCAATTGGTTTGTGCCACATGCGCGTATTGCAACAAGCAACAACTAACCTTCGAGCACTAAACGTCCCTTCCAATGTTTATACAGCGAATACGGGGAGAGCAAACAGAAACAGAAACAAAAAAATTAAAATAAAAATAACAACAGCAGGGAGAAGAAGACAAAACAAGAGTGAGAGAGAGAGAGAGAGAGGCAGAGACAGCCTATCACAAAATGGACAGGCAAATATTTTCAATTGCTGACGGCATCTCCTTTGGCAATTTGTGCGTAATGGACTACAATAGCTACATACATATACATACATGTGTGTGTGTGCATACGCGTGTGTCGCTTCTTGAATGTGTGCGTGTGTTTTATTAAACCTCAGGCACTAATTGCTGAATTTTCGGTATGTTCGTGAAACAGCCTAATAAAGTTGCCAGCGTCGGTCAGACCACTAATTACAACATGCTGCAAATTGACAATTTTGCAGCAACATGCGGTCGTCTGTCATATATATACATAATACAAACAGAACGCAAAATCAATTAAGAAATTGGTTGGAAAACACAACACAGCATTGTACCAAACGCAACAGAGCACAGTTCATGGGCTCTAGACATTAAATTAGGGTATTCACACTTTTTAAAATGGCGATACAATAAAATGATTATTAACTTTAAAAAATCGCACAACTTTAAAGCACTGTCAAGTTAACAAGTCAACTAAAATATTCCAATTAAAGTTTCAATTGCATTATTTGAGCTGCCGAACCTGTGAAAAAAATGTGAAACACATTTCCTTCTTGAATATTTATAACTTAATTATGAATCTTGATTTCATATTTGGACGTCAATATTGCATAAATTATTTTTATATTTTGGATAGATAAAAAATGCTCTTGATGAAAGATTTAAGTGTTCAGGTTGGGCAATTTCGACCTTGATTGAATTTCGACAACATGTAAATAAATAAGAAATAAATATTATTTTTCTTTCTTTTCCTCTTTTTATCGCTCACTTGACGAAAGACTGCTATAATAAGTTCCAAAAATCTATTTATAGTTATAAAAATCAATTATTATTCTACACTCTAACTAAACAAGACTAGCCCAGACGCCTGCAAGCCACAGATAATGATAAAGAATTGGTAAACAAAATGTGTTAAATTAAACTAAGAGTAACTAAGTAACTGAATTGCACAGGGCTTGGATGTAAGTAATGCAACAGCTGCTGCGCTAACAAGGACAATTATTTGATAAACAAGAAGCAACAGCAGAGCACATTTGCTGACGAAGAAGGGTCAGCGCCAGTCAGCGCCACACAAAGGCGTAATCAAAAGGCAACACAACTAACAAACAATGGCTCAGAGAGAAAGCAGAGCTGAAAACGGGTATAGCTGCGATCTAAGCCAAAGGCCAAGACCCCAAGAAAGGGGCAACAACATGTTGTAGCTGTAGCAAGTCAGGCACGTGCATTTTGAGCTGCGATTGTTAAAGACAACAAAGGCTTGGGCCAAAACAATAGCACGCCTGCTGGCTAAAAACAGCAGCAACAACAACTACAACAACCACTATGCAAAAGCAGCAGACACCAAGTAAGAAAATCGGTGGCTGGCAAAACCAAAAGCCGCACAGGTCGGTAGGCAACATTTTTGCTGAAAAGCACCGAACAACAACAACAACAACAAAACAAATGGCTGGCAAAGCGGATTTGCCAAGTGGTAAGCATAACAAAGGACACCTGCCACATTGTTTTGCGCCCAGTTGTGCCACGCTGTGCGGCCTTTTTCTGCATATTTCTTATACATTTTTACTTTGAAGCAGCCGCGCACAGCTCTTGGCCAGACTTTACCAAGAAACTTCCTGCCTGCTGCCGCATCTAGCAGCAGGACATGCGACTCGGACGGACGAGGATTTCACATACATGCGAAATGTATGTTAAATCTACTTCGGGGTTTGTCGCCGTGCTGTTTCTCCCATGTCAATTTAATATGCCATCCCTAAGCGCACAAATGCATGCTACACTTTTCGTAACACAGGCTCTTGTCGGTCTTATCAACTTGTCTTGAAATTTGCAAAGTATTTAGCATGACGTATCCGAATTTAAACAAATTTTCTTTGTTTTATATATCCGTGGTTGCTCACATTTAAAACCGAAGAAAGTTTATTTAATTTTCATAAAATATGAAAAGAAATATTTCCATAATTTTGTTTTATAAATTAAGTCAATTTATATCAATCTAAGGCCAAAATGCCGTTATGCATAAAAATTGGCTAACTTTTGTAAAACTTATGGTAGTTCAACATTTTTAAAAACCTTTATTATCGATTAAGAGTTTAACATGTCAAAATTATTGTAAATAATGGCATTATTTTTGACAAAATTGACCACTTTATACTTATTTAGGTAACCAGAATCAATATATAAGCAAACTTTTACAATTCTCTATTTTGAAAAAAACGTGTATAAAATCGTTCACAAAGTTAAAAGAGTATATTGGGTTTGTGTAATGTCCGTCTTGCTGTCCTTCCGTCTGTCCATATAAACGCAATTTTTTCGTCGCTATTCCAGCTGGAGACTTGAAACTTGGAATATATACTCATGTATACCCGCATCAGACAAAATGGCAAATCGATCAAATAACGATCGCAAATCGATAAAAAGTGAATATTCTCCACAATATTAAAGCGAGAGCCGCCAAATTTGGTATACAGATTGCTGGTGAGCCCCATCAAAGATTACCTTGATATCCCGGCCACGCCCCCAGCCAACCCACCCTCATGAATCACGAAAGCCTATATTTTCCAACTTTAAAGCTAGAGTCACGTATATTTCACAAAATTTAGCAAACTGTGTTTGGTTTACCTTCTCTTAAGATCAAGCTGAAAAATGTTGGCCACGCCCCCCTCCACCCCAACGAAATATAAAAATTCTATATTTTTCCAAAATAACAATAATACCTACTATGTACCGTGAACGAGTAATACGCTGTCGGCTACGTCCGACTGCAACGTTCTTACTTGTTTTTAAAATGATTATGGAGTAAATGATAACTCCGCAGAAGTGAATGAGTTTTAAATGAAGAACCAAAGAAGAAGTTATTCTTACTTCGCTTTACAACTTTGGCCAATATTTATTATGAACGAATTTTAAGATAATTTTAAATTCTGTTTAAGGCATTACCTATAATTTTGACTAAAGTTTGAAGAAGTTTTGTACTTACATTTGTAATGCTGCTGGAGTTCTCCGTTTTGTTGCTGCATATCAAACGCATCTGGACATTCATCTTGCCTGCAATGGAAGTAAATAGAACAGAGTTTAAGGTTTTAATTAGGTAAAATGAAGCCTTACACCAAAAACAAAATATAAAAAAAAATTAACCACAAACTTGACCCTAATAAAAAGTGATGAAAACCAGACAAACCCGTACTAAAACAAAGCGGCATTTTATTTTAATTGACCGACAAACAACACAACACAACTGGGGCATAGCTTGAACGACAAGAATAACACAACGACAAAAACAACAAGGCTTAACTGAATCCTTATCATATTCCAAAAGCCTGGCCACAGAGCCAAAACTACGGGTTGGTTTGGTCCGTCCTGTGCTGCAAAGTTATCACATAAAAGCCAAAAATAATTATCACTGGAGACGACAACAAAAGCCGCATGATATGAGTGGCAGGGGTACCGAGGCGCAGGGGAGCAGAGGGTTCGCTTTTGTGGCTGCTGCTGTCGTTCAAATGCACAGCATGGCCTATGTTTATGTGTGTATGTGTGTGTGTGTGGGGGGGGTCGAATGTGTGTAAGACAAAATCTGCACACCAGCAACTAAAGCAGCAATGTTGGGCGCAACAGCAACAACTGTTGTGGGATTTGGGCTCAGCCGCACAGTCAAACGACCAACAACACCAACCCCTCGCCTGTTTCATCCTTTCGCAGTTGTGTTGTGCATGTCAGTGAGCATATTAGAATTGTCTGATCGCTTACAGATTGTCAACCACACCCACATTCACTCACACCCGAAATTCAAAATGAGTTTTATAATACTTAGTTGTATTCATTGTGATGCTCTATCAGCTGACTGCGGGAACGTTGTCATAATTAAATTGTCAGTTTTATTGCCTGTTGCCACATAAACAAAAAGTTGTTTTTAATGGCAAAGTTTTTTTATTATCACCCGCTGGTGCCAATAAAAATCATTGCCATGCACGAAACACTTCACAAAAGTCTGAAATGTTTTGTGTGTGGGCCTTTAAATATTCATGACTCGAATGCAGCAGCCGCATAAAAAAGTAAGCAACGTGAAAAATAAATGTTAGATTTTCCAATGTGATACGCTGGACTAGAAAATATCCAATAATTTTCTTTAAAGTTTACCAAAAATTTAAATTTTTATTTATTTCGATTTTGCGTGAAAATGCAAGAAACATATTCGAATTTACAGAAAATAAATATGAATTTGCCATACTACATTTCAAATTTGATCACTCTAGCTTTTCTTGTACCATAAATTGATATATTCATACCAGCAGGTAAACTTGGCAAGATCAACGTAAGTCTAAATGATCATTATAATAAATTATTTATAGGTAATTTGTTCATTTTCTACTTGTCTTCGTTAAACCGTTTTACACATCTATGTTATGGTAACAGGGTATTATAACGCTCACATTTGCACCAAGATTACTTAACCGCATTATCTCGCCGACCATTTTATACATTTTTTTGTTTGGTTTTTGCTAGTTCTAAAGTTTTTTTCCGCCTATTCTGATAATTTCAAGTGCTTTGCGTTTTTGTTCGCTGCACGGCATAAAAGGCTGTTAGATAAAAGAAAAATAAAAAAATAGAATCACAAGAAAAAATGAAATGGCGACAAGCGCAGCGCGAAAAGTGTCGCAGTCGCTGCAGTGGCGCCCAAAAGCAGGCAACAAAAAAGATGAGTGTGTGTATGAGTGTGTAGAAGTTGGGTTATGGGGTGTGAGGGCTGACAGATAAGGAAAACGGAAGTGCATTGGGCTAAGCGCCAATTCTAATGCGATTTTGTCATTATCCAAAAGCAGCTCAAGAGCCAACAGCGAAAAAAAGCAGCAAACAAAATGGCGTACAGCGTGCGGAAATGCGCGTGTTGCGCCAGCGGAAGTACAAGCGGAAACGGAAATGGAAACGGAAGCGGAAGAGGAACCAACAAGCGACAAGCAGCAACTCCTCAATAAGAAACAAGAAATGATAATCGAATTAGCTTATAGATAGACTCACCCTCTTTTCCACAGCCAGGCAGATCGTGTGTGAAGAACAAGTTAACCAAATCCTGTGAATAATCCGCCATGGCCTTGCGATGCAGTCCGCATATATTCAGCTCCAGTTTGCTTGTATTGTAGTTGATCTAAGAGAAAGAGTATGCTATAAAATAGCAGCAGATCAGACTCGGCTGACCAAACGCACCTCAATCTTGCCGCCATTGGTAAAGGAGGCATTCCTAAAGTTAAATCGCATGTTAAGTTCATCTTGCACAACCTCACAAGTCTCCGCGCTGAAGCTGCACTCATACTGCGGGCAGATGACACTCGTGTCCCAGTCAAAATGATAGTGGCAATCATCAATGGAACTCAGCACTGGCTGGCCCTGCATAAGCAAAAAGAATCATAGACCATTTACTCAAGCGCAATTGCCGTCACATCATCTCGAGCTGCCCACAAGTGGCCACAGTCTCCGCTCTCCATACTTACACGACCCGCGCGCATGTTGCAGTTGAAGTGAATGAGCGTGGATAGATTCATGGACTTGTCCGTGGGGCAAGGATCGCCGTGCACGTAGAGCAGCTCAGCAGCGGTGCGGTTGTTGGCCGATAGCGTAACCAGCGGAAAACCAAGGCTCTGCAATCAAAAGACAGAAAGACAGAAGTGAGAGAATGACAAGCGAAATATATGCCCAAAAGGGTCAAAAAGCTATGTAAGGCGACACTCGTGACCAATCACGTTTACAACCTTATTGCTCAGATTGCCGCAAATAACTTGAAATCTCAATCAGAGCCACGTTTACGTTCGCCGTTCTTCACGTTCACATTGCTCACTGTCCATTCCCAGAATAGTAGTAGTTGTCGTTGTTGTTGTTGCTGTTGTTCTTCGAACAGGACATGCATTTGACCAGCCGCATATATCGAAGCGGACAATGTCGCGATGAGACGATAAGCACCGCAGCCGAACGGATGGACAAATGTTATGGCCCCTGGCAGCGAATAACCCCCGGGACAGCCAATGCAGCACAAACGACAATTTAATGGATGGTATTTTCAAGATTTCAGTGGGGCAAAAGCCGACAAAAGCTAAAGCAAGCTTTATTAACTGCTTAATAGCTTACAAATCAAAGCGCTTAGTCAGTTCTTAAAAAATCGTAGTCTTAAAATAATTATAGCAATATCGCTCATTAACGTCTACTATTTCACAAAAATTATGCACAACTGCGTTTACTCTGTAATAATAACACTTGCAATGGCCTCTTTAGCTTTGAGCAGCAGGATGCGATGTCCTTAGCAAGCATTAGCTGTGCAAATTGAACAATAATCGACCTTTTTGTCGCCTGTTCAATGGCGCTTCAATTGCAACAGGCGCTGGCAACACCCACAGCCAAGGCAGCAGCACGCGCCAGCTGCTGCATCACCCTACTACCTCTGCTCCGGCTACAGTTGTTGGCAGCCAGCTTAAACATTGTCAGCAGCAGACAGTCAACTAGGCAGCCGGGCAGTTCGGCAGCCAGCTACCCAGTCGGGCATTCAACTGGAGACGTGCGCTTAATGTCCAAAGTGGAGCAGTTGCTGCACCATCGCAGCCAGGGCAATGGCGCTCGAGTGGCACAAGATTTATGCCCCGGGTCAGCGACGTCGATGGTGGCAAACGTTGCACATGTTGTCGTCTCATCTTAAACGTATTAGCCACTGGCGGGCGGACGCCGCTCAAACTCATTTCGTATGCAGCTCAGGCAAGGTTTAAGCAGTTTGCTCTATTATTTATTGCTAACCGTTACGCTAGCTGGCAGTTTTTTTTCTCATCCGCCCCTTAGCCTCGCTAGCCATTGGAAATCCATTGAAAACTCAAAATCTGAACTAATGCGGCATCAGCAAACAAGCAGTTGGCAGCAGCTAGCAGCAGCAATAACAGGAGGAGCACCATCTAGGAATGTCCTTCAACAGGCAATCCTCATTAGCATGGGATATAGTTCGACAGTAGCTTGGATATATATATATATAAATAATTATTATATATGTATGTGTATATGTGTTGAGTTGGCGCCAGCTTATCAGCTTAGCTGTAGACGGGTAAGTTTTGAGTAACTTGCTGTTTCAAAATTTATTGAAAAACTTTCTTATCGCATTGGTACAAGCGGCCGAGTGCTGTTTGTCTGTTTCCTGGCCGCTTGTTTATATTTTCTTTTAAGTTTTCTGAACTTTTCGCTCAACAAAAAGCGAGAGAAAGAGAGAGCCAAGAAAAAACAGAGAAAGCGATGCACAAAGTAAAAGCGTTGACCGGGTTAGGCAACAATAACAACAACAAAAGTAAAAGCCAACTTAATTGTTTGCAGATACCAAATAAATAAGTTGTAAAATAAAAATAGGATCAATACAACAACAAAAAAATAACACAAAACATACAAAGCTAAAAACACCAAAAATAAAATAAGAAATGCCAACGTCAAGTTGTTTCTGCTGAAAATCAGCTCAAGAACAAAACTAAATGAAAACTTCAAGTCATGTGTGTGTCGTCGCATTTCGATTGCACTCTAATTGAAAGCACAAAAACGCAAAAAAATAAAATGTATATACATTATATATAAAGCAATAGATAGAAAAGTATCTGCAACACGAAATCAAACAGCAGCAGAGAGTTAGTTAATCTCAAATGTGTTGAGACTACGATGTCCAACGAATTCTTGCACATGAGGCAACTTAGTTAGCTATGTGCTTGATCAAGCTAAAGTGCTTTATGCTGGGCAGGGCATATATGGAAGATAGAAGTGGCCCGTTGTGTATTTGCTGCTAAAACTTCATTGAGTTGAAAACAAAAAAAAAATGGAAAACAAAAGCAAAAGCTTTAGTTCCAAAGCAATAAAGATTTGTGCAAGTTCAGCGTTTGGCTTGGAGAGCTGAGAATTCAGAGCCCGAACTCAACTGACACAGGACATGGACGAGCCTGAAGCATTAGCATCAAATGTCCTGTGGCGACACGCAGGCCAACTTGCGGCTAGCCAAAAAGACGCCCACAAATGTATGCCTGTGTGTGTGTGTTTGTGCGTGCGTCTGCGTAACACAATGGACAGCAGCATAATTTGTTTCATCTGAACAACAAAAGTCTGTTAAATTTCGCCAAAAATGTTAGCTTAACTTAAAGGAATTTCCTGAGCCAATTCGATGAATTTTCACAAAGCATAGCTGCAGTAAAAATTGTTCACATTGCCCATTAACAGGTTGCTGCATGCAACTTTACAATGCTAGGCACATGCCACAGCCAAATTTGCAACATTCGAAGACGCTGCATAACGATGAGCTCCAGCAACAGCGTACCCCGTACGGGTCGCAGTGACAGTTAGAAAATCAAATGTGCCAAGTCAATAGGTCTCAAGGATATGGCTTAGGATGTGCAACTGGCAGCACATTAAAATATCTGCAAATGCCGGAGTGCAAATCCGAAGAAGAAGTAGCAGAAGCCAAACGACATTCGACATTTGACAACTGTCAATGAGTGGGTGAGTGGTTGGGCGTGTGGGTGTTTGCCTGAAGTAAAGAGTTGCTCGTTCAAGTACGCGTCGGCAGCTAGCAGCACATTTCCGTTTCCGCACACGAAATGCCGCTGAAAACGGAGCATTTTCAAAATGCAAAACGTGGCACAAATGTCAACAGCAGCAGCCACCAACGACTCCCTGCGTGCATTTGTGTGCGCGCCTGATGTGCAAATAAAGCAATATAAATTTTAGAAAAATATATAACCATGGCTACGTTATTTCTAGGCCAGTGGCATGCAAACAAAGCCGACGGCACTTTGCCCCAATCGACAACAGTCTCTTGCCCCATCTCCCTTTCTGTCGCACCCTACCCCAACAACAGCCGGAAATGTTCTGCACAGCACGTCGCATGGGGCACACACATCTCCCCACATAGCGACCAACTCCATGGTGGAATGGGGTTAGGGCGGATCCAACCACTGCGATGGCTGTTGGCCGCTAAAAGCTGTTTTATAATATATATATATACATATATAGTATATGTCCGTGTGTGTGTGTGTGTGTGCGCGCATATTTTTACACCACCGTCAACGCCATAGCCGCATTTTGCCATATCCTTCCGTTCCGTTGCGTTCCGTTCCTTCTGCTACGTTACGTTTGCTGGCCCCGCGTTGCGTTCACAAATATCGCGAGGCTCGGTGCCCCTCCGACACCCCTATTTCCATAACCTATGCGCCGTCATTTGCAGCGCGTACGTGCTTATTTTTTTAACAACTTTAACAATGTTTTTGCCTCAGGCATGTGATAAAAGTTATGTTTTTGGGGGGATTGCGGGCATTGCCTCTGGCATGCGGCACGCAGGCAATGATTGGGTCGCTCAGACAGCGCATTATAATTCGTATAATTATTGCATAAGAGTTTCACAATGCCACCAAAACGCTTCATGAAGATGTGAACTAAAATACGCCATTTAAGTCAACCCAACAATTCAAAAATCTAGCAAGATTACTACGATATTCAATTTTTCGAAAATTATTGCATTTCTTTCTTTTTCTTTAACAGATTACTACGATATTTATTCAATTTTCCGAAAATTATTGCATTTCATTTATTTTCTTTTACAGATCAGAAAATACATTTTAGTAAAATATAATTGCGCGCTAGTTGAGATACAAATACACAATATATATGTATAAGCAGTAAAGTGATAAAAAGGAAATTAATTGCAGCTAACTAAAAATAATATTTGTAATAATAAATTCAAACAGCAAATAGAATCAAAAAGAAAGTAATTAAAAGCAGATATAAGTAGTTAGGTTGATAGTTTATAAATGCATCGAATTCTTGAAATAATAAATAATAATAATAATTTCACACATGCACTATAAATCTCAATATCGTAGCAGACATAACATAATTTAGCAGTTTAGCAGATTTTAGCATTCACATTCAGTCATCTGTGTGTAGCACAAAAACCCGACAATTTCTTCGAGCAATTTGTAGCATGATCTAAAATCTCATTTCAAGCGAATTTCATTGCATACTTTTGTGGGCTTAAGTACTTATTTAAGCGCAGGCCAGCAGTTTGGACAGTATGACACCCACACACACAAAGAGAGAGAGAGAGACAGAGAGGGACTCAGCTGGAAACTGCGCAAGAGGGCGTGCTCACAATTTGTGGCATTAGGCAACTTTTAGACACTGGCCTCAGTCAGCTCTTCAGCTGTCAACGGCAGGCGGCAGGGAGCCGGCGACGGGAATGGAGTCGGCAATGGCGACGTTTGCGCCGCTTAATGAAGTAACCAAATCCACTGGTCACTCACTAGTTCCTGGTGGCCACTGAGCAAAGGGCGGCTGTGGGGTGGAGTTGGGTTTAGCAATTGGATTTGCTGCATATTAAATGCATGAATGGCAGTACAAATTTTTTGGACATTTGACCAAACGGCCTAATGGGCAAATTTAAGCGTTTAGCATGGACGTTCGTACTTATGAGTTGCAAAAATATTCCACTGAGCACGGTGGAATTGCTGCCAATTACGAGTAATGTACAACAGTCACACACACACAACCACACACAGCCACACACATTCACAGCCAACAGCACATACGCTTGAGCTGATGAGGCTTAAGCCCATAAGCCGCTTTTGGCCGGTAACTTACCTGCTCTTCCTCGGGCGCACCGGCTTCCGACATTTTGGCCATGCAGGCACCTGAACCACCGGCGCAGCCTAATTGGTATTTCGGCACTAATGGACGACACACATTCAAAAAGAACTGTAAAGACAAAGGGATAGGCAACTAGATTTGGGCAGCACCTGGGGGAAATCAGGGTTCGATACTCACCTTCGTGTTTTTGGGCAGCTGCTGCTGCTGCTTGGCCGGCAGCGCGACGCGAGCCTCGTAATTCTCATTGGCGTTAATCAAGGGAGTTATGTCGACCACCTCAATGCCGCCGCTGCCGCTACCATCCGCCGAATGCTCCACATAGACCTTCAGTTTGCAAGTAATTTGCTGCTGGCAGGCGTGCGGCGTCTGATATTGAATTAACAACTGACAATTGGAGTCCTCAATTATTTTTACAGCATCGATGGCGCTGGCTCCATTGTCCTTCGTTGCATTGTTCGCGCACACAAATTCGATTTTTGTGGACCAGACACGGCTGCTATTCCCGCAGTTGGAGCCATCCTCGTATAGCAAATATGGCGAGCCGCTCTGATTGAAACGCAAATGCGAATTGAACTTGCCCAGGCTGTAGGTCTGGCCATTCTGTTTATAGCATGCGCCTGCAAGTGGACAAGGGAAACCAAGTGAGCCCCAGCGTGTGTTAGACATGTTCACAAAAACTGTGACAAGTGCCGCACCGAAATGCGCGCGACAACCCGCCAATCCCTCCCAAAAAATTCCTCCCCAAGCAAATGGCAATCAAATGGAGCGCTTGCCACAAAAGCATCGGCCATCAGCCGTTCAAAGGCAAAATTAATTGTTCCTTCTGTTTCCCCATTTATCGAGCTCCATTCTTATCAACTGCTGTTGACTTTAGGGCAGTTTAAACCCTACTCCAGACGTAGGCTTTGACAAATGATAAGTTACCATCAGCGCGTGAACAAATACATATGTGTGTATATAGATCAAATGGTAATGCATTTAAAACATATCTATAGAGAATAAAATAAATATCTAATGTAACCTATAAATACCCAAAAGTATCTTATAAATTTATTTAATCCAAGATTTGTTTAGTCAATGATTTTGAAGAGTCGTATGGTGAAATTAGTATTACTTAAAACAAATAAAAGTTTAATTAATATCTGTGTATATATACTTTTTCTCCGATATACAGACCTATTCAACTGCAATTTTAAAAAAATTGAGCTAAATTTTTTGTTTTGTATTTAGGTTTTAGTAGTATAGTATAGTATATAAATATTCTTGTACTTGACTGGTTTTTTATACACTTTTTGAATCACTTTTAATAAAACATTTCAATTCCCTTACAAGAACAACATTCCCATTGCCTGATTTTGATTGAAAAGCTTCTAGTGGACAGCATTGTGATTGTGATTTGACTAGAATATGGTAATTTTACTCAACCATACATTGTCTCTATCTCTCTCTCTCTCTCACTATCTTTCACATGCATCCCCCCTCCCCACCTCTTTCCATTTGTCTATTTTTGTACTTTATTGCACATGCCACAACAGCAAACGAGCAAGAACAACAATAACACCAACTGTTTGATACCGTTGGTTTTTTGATTTGGCCACACAGGTTGTCCCCCCAACAAAAAGTCAATTGAAGTGGGTTTTTCTCTTGAATTGAAAAGAAATCGACTGTCAACTAAATTGATAAATGAGAATTCCGGAGAAGCGTGACAATACTTATAGAAGTATCTATGCAAGCATCTATCAGTTTGTGTGTTGTAAGTTGTGTGTGACTAGAGTATGTCCTGCGGTAGCATGCAATTGAGCCTTGAAAGCGAGTGAATCGAACCAACTGCAGCCATCAACTGCTGACCACCTTTTGGGTTTCAAATCATTTATGTGCCGAGATTAGCCAAAGATATTGATCTATAGCACTCTAAGAAAAGAATAACAAAAAGAAGATGAAAGTATGCCACAAAACACTCACAAATTCAATTTCAATGCAATCACAGCTTGGCCAGAACCAAGGCTTCACAAAATGTGTGGCCACAAGCCAAGGCAACAGCAAAAATAAAAACAATCAATTGCTCAAATCGTTTAAATTACATAAAAGGGTTAACTATAAACAGGGCAAAGCAAGAATAGAATTTGTGGCGTTCATGAGACAACAAATTTAAGAGAGATAGTATAGTTTATATATATACTATATACATATTGCATTAACATTGACAGGGCAAAAAGACAACAACAACAACAAGAAATAAGAAACGAGCAAAAACGAAACGAAACTCTAGCAAATTGAATTTCAATAAGAAAACAGTATAGAAAGCGCCAAGAAAAGGGCTCAAAACGCTGGCCAGCAGAACGAAAAATGAGAAAAACAAATGTATAAACGATTTAGTAGCTGCTTGGCTGGCACATCCTGGCGCATCCTGGCGCATCCTGGCGCAAAACAGCTGCTGGCAAGTGTCAGGCATGGGGCGTCTCTCTAAATTGAATCTGCCCAACAGCAAAGGCAATAGTAAAATGCCAAAGAAAAAACTAAATTCATACAAAAAAATAAGAAATGAAGAAAAAAAACAACACAAATTGAAAATTATAAACATTGTAGCATGCCAACTGCTCCACTAGCAAATAAACACAAACATACAACTATTTCAAGGAAATGTTTTTTGCTTTTCGTATTGTTTCTGCCGTCCAGCTGCATTTGTTTACCATAGCTTTTGGCATTTTAAGCTGGCTGTCAGGCACTTTGATCAAACTTTACAATGCCTATGGCCTTTTCGAATTTCATACGCACTGTGAGTTAGAAAAACCCCTATCTCAGCTGCAAAAACAGTACAGAGAAAAACGACAGTTGAAAATTAATATTGATACGATTGAACCATATACCCATTCATCATTCATCATCTGAATACTGATTTCTAAATAGAACTAGGAACCGGCACAATGTTTTCCCAAATACTCGTACATGTATGAATTTCAAATGCAAATTACATAAAATGACAGCGTGCAACGTGTGCGGCATAAGCAATTAACAACATTTTATTGCTGCTGACTCGGCGGCCCTGTTGGCCATGGCAATAACTTGCACTAAATGTGGTGCAAAATGCTTCCAAATGTGGAATTCAATAAAACACGAGCGTAATAGTAAAAGAAAGAACAAGCGATTCCTATGTTTAGTCCATGCAATGGAATTCTTAAATGGTGATATTCAAATGTCAAACCACCCGTAGGTTACTCTTTTTAACTGCTTTAACATTAGTTAGCATAACTAGTTATAATATATTCATTTAATATAACAAAGCCTAGGATTTTAAGCCTTACGCACGTAATAAACTAATCTACCTAGTAATGCTAATGAAATTCTCCTCCTTTAAGTTTGCAGATTTTAATTTGTATTATTAACCAGATAATTGTGGTATACTTCTTATATCCGCTTATGTAGCCATAGGGTATCTGTGCAACAACGACCACAATAAAACGTACATGCAGCAATATGGCGTCTGTCAGTGTCATCTGGGCACCAGATAGCATATAGCACAGTTGCATACTGAATGCACGCGTCGCCTCCTCCACCGACAGCACCGTTCGCGTGACCGTGTCTGCTATTTGCTTAACAAATGAAATTTTCGTGTAGTCCCCCACCTGCGTCTCGCCTTTAACCAGGAGCCGCGTCGGTGTCTGGGCCGGATAGCAATGTCAGTTGCCAAATGCAAGTGAGCTTATTTATTTGTTTAGGCCCAGCGGTAGCCATGATTTTCGTGCCCAACTCTAAACGTGAACCGCGAGGCAACCCAACCAAGCAAAAAGGACGCGCCAACGGAAATGCGTCTGCAGTCAACTAGAAATATGCAGGCACATTTCTGTGTTTGTACTGGTGTGTGTATATGTGTGTATGTGTGTATGTATGTATGTATGTGATGGGGCTTTGTATATTTCATGGATATGCCCAGACACGTTTGCCATGCCAACAGCCCACATGGCTTATATTTACCATTTTTGCTTGCAGTAGCGTAACGCTTTCAATTTTTGAGCATATTGGCAAACTCAGGAGAGTCCACTTACTCAGCGTTAAGTGTAAACAACCAAGAGAAGTGTCCATGAAAACGGACTATAATAGTTGCGCAGCCCATAATTGTTTTTATCGGTTTCAACGGTTAAACTGAATGACATTTAGAAGTGCACGCAATGTAAAATGAGATTATTTGTACTTTGTACTTTATATGCGATTCATGTTGCTGGGTGTTATGAAGTCTGTCTTTTTATACTTTATTTATAAGACTCACCCATATTGTCATGACATGCGTGTAAGTAGAGCAGCAGTGCTTCGGTGAGCTCATCATAGAATAATTGCACACTCACGGGTCTAATTTTAAAATGGAATATTTGCATCCCGGGACTTGGGTAGAGCACACAAACGTTAATACAACGTTTCATCATTTGTATGTATACAAACAGTCATATAAGCTCATAAACTATGTTAATATATTTATGATGACCACATCAGGAATATGAATCATCATCCCCAGAGCTCAAATGCGTACAAATAAACACACGCATGAGTAACTTTATGTAAAACATACAAAATGGCAAAGGATTAAGATCCTCAGTACGAATCTAAATCGTAATATATTGAAATTATTGCGAAACATTTTAAAGGCACTTGTAAGCTGCGCATATGTGCATGAAAAAATGTTTAAAATGTATTTTCTGCTTTTCTCGCACTTAAATATATGCCCGTTAAATTTTAATAACACTTGTTCAGGCGCTCATGTGACGTGCAACATGCAAGGTGGAAGCTGCCATACGTGCAACGTCGACAGCTGCTGCGGCTGCACTTAAAATCTTCGTTAATAATTCAGACAACAAATGACCGACTTACCACCGTCCGACAAGCAGGGCGTACCGGCGCTGGCGCAAACAGCCAGAGTGTAGGTTTTACCGTCTTTGGTCAATTTGTGCGGTGCACCACCAATGAGCGGGCTCAGGTCCAACCTGTACAAAAAAGAGCAAACGAATTACAATCTGTGTGTTAAGTTAGGCATGCTCACTCTACTCACAATTCATTGCCAGGGGAAACGGCCGTGCACGGCTCCAGATTCTTGCAGGCCATCGGTGTGACAAAGCTAAACTGGTAAGTGCACCCATCTTGATCCAGACCCATAAACTCGGGATGTGCATTCTAAAAATAAATCACTCTGTTGCAAACAATTGATGATTTTATCTTTAGCAACGCACCCTAACTCTCCTGTCGCAGTAGAAGTTAACAATACTGGTATAGTTTGCGCTGGAATTGCTGGCACAGGGCGTCGAGGACTCGTGGCGAAGTAGAAGCTGGCCATCTTTAATAACGGGCAGCGGCTGTGCATTCCCAAAGTTGACGAAACTGAAAGCACCCAAATCAATTTCAATAGAGTTTTCGCCTAGTGATATAAGTTAAACAAAACGCACCGCTTTTTAAGATCGCTGACCTTGGGCGAAAACAGGCAAATGCTGCTTCCGGCTGGACACATGGCATTTCTACCATAAAGCACCGGCTTGCACACATTGATTATAAAGAATGCGCCCTGACGGTCCGAAGTTCTATAGTTATCATCGCTCAGCGGCATCAAATCGAACGTGTCGCCTGCATTAGTATAGGGCACACTGCAGCTATTGGACTGCATGGCATCCGGTATGGGTAAGCAGGCCAACGGTGTCTCATAGGTAATGTAAAAGGAGCAAGTGTGATCAGCCTGCAAGCGAATGCACAAATAAATAACCATTTGAAATATATATTATTCGATATTATCTATCGACTTACATAAGCGGTAACATGCAATGGACTGGCATCCAGTGTATAATCGCAGCTCAACAACACGTGCAGCCGATAGTTGGGATTGTCCGAGGTTCCATTTTCACACTTAGCACCACTTAAATAGTCAAGATACATTTGGCCATTACGATAGTGCAGTTCTTGCTGGCGACCTGTAAGTACAGAAATGTTAGTGCTTGAAATATGATTGATTTTGTTGTTTATCAAATTGCGCTTACCCAGCACATATTCCTTGCCCTGTTTCTTGAGGCAGGCAGCCACATTGCTCTCGTTGTTGCAACTGTGCGTCAGATTACTGCAAACGTTAAACTCAAAAAGATCATTGCTCACGCTGCTCACCACGTGCGCCAAATCCGACTGTAGACCACTAAAATCAAACTTATAGCCATAAACAGGCTCCGTTAGCGTACAGTCGCGCGTTGAAAAGATCTGTAAACAAACGAAACTTGAACTTTAAAAAGTAACCGCCACTGTTAGCGCTCTGTTAACTTTTAACAGATGTTTTCGACCTAAAGTACTTGGCATTTTGCCTGATTGATTGTTAATATGAACAATAAACAATGCCCAGAGAGCACACGAATACATAGACGTACATATAGCTGGCCAAATTATAAAGTTTATCGTTCTTGTACCTGTTAACTTGGCAACAAGTGCGCAGTACGAAATGGGTACAGCTGTTAACCAGACAGTGGCCAAAACATAGTAACGAAAACAAACAAATAAAAAGCCATCACCCCCAACCCATCACCCGACAACTACTTACCAGCTGATTTGCGTCATCCCCATCATTAGCATCCCCAGCACCAACACTGCATGCAAATGCAAGCAAAATTACTAGCATCGGCGTCGTTGTGGCGCCACAAATTCCTATTTGGCGTTTATTACTCATTACAAAAACCGCAGCTCCTGCATAAATATTTGACTGCGATTTTACAACAAAAATTCTAAACAAAGCAATTCTCTTTGTGTCCGTGCGTTTAACACTTTTGCGCACCGATTTCAAGTTTTATTTAGCTTATCAGATCAGTTCGTTACCTGCCTGTTTATTGTTTATTTAGACACGGCTAGTATTATCGCGTTTCGATTTTTCAAAGACGGCTGACCTTATCTGAATAGCGCGCTAGAATACGACGAACGACAAATCTAAGACGGCAGCACACAATGAGTCACATAAACTGTATGAGGGCCTGCTTATTTTTAAGCAAATAAACACTGCAATTTTCGCAACGCAGCAGAATTGATTAAAACACTAACTCGGCTAGCGGCCGCACCGGAGCCGTAACGGTGTGGGTGAAAATGCAGAACAGCAACAGCATTGAAGAAGAAGCTAAACCAGGGCTACAATAACAGTGTTGAATAACGCTAACTAACAGCTGTTGTCTGAATGTAGCAATAATTTACATCAGTGTTTAAGCTCTACTTCATATTTTTTCTTGAGTTTCTTAAGTTTCCATTTTTTAAAAAGTTATTAAGAGCTGTTTGGAAAAGATGGCTGCGAATATTGCCGCAGCAGCCGCTGCCGCTCAAGAAGTTGATCCCGTGCTGAAAAAGGCCATCAAACTGCTACACTCATCGAATCCAACTTCTGCGTCCGAGCTTCGCCTATTGCTTGATGAGGCGCTGAAAGTGCGCTTCGGCCCGGAAAAAATGATATCAAAGAACATGAGCCAGCGCATGATGGACGATGAGGCCAACTTTCCGGGTCGCGCAACCCCACAACCACCGGCACAGACTGTGGCCACCGATGAGATTATCAACTTGACCAACTCGCCAGACAAGGTGCCCTCGGATTCGCCAGACACCATTGCGGATTCTGAAGATGGCAGTGCCGCAGGATTGGCCATGAGTGGTGTCGTCAACACGGGCGATACTGGCGACTTTGGTGACTTGAATTGTTGCGTTTGTGGCGAAATGGTGTTCACGGCCACCAATCGTCTCATCGAGTGCTCCAAGTGCGGCACACTTTACCATCAGGAGTGCCATAAGCCGCCTATTACCAACGAAGAGGCTGCCGATGATCAGGAGCACAATTGGCAATGCGACACGTGTTGCAATAAGCCCTCGACTAGCCGGGCAGCGGCCACCACAGCCGTGTCCGCATCCACGCCCACTGTGGTCATTCCCGATGAGCCCATGCCGTTGGCAACCAAAACCAAATCTTCGGTGCCCTCGTCCCGTTCATCTACATCTTCCAATTCGTCGTCGCCCTTCTACAAGCCCGAGGCGAGCAGCTCAACAAATGCCAGCAGCAGCAGTAGCAGCAAACATGGACACAAGTCATCCTCATCCTCGTCCTCCAAGTCGCACAAAGAGGAACGTGCGAGCAAATCTGTCACGCCTTCATTGAGCACCCTCAACATCGCACCAGAGAAACCGACTTCTTCCTCGCGACGCGGCAGCTCGACTGCCAAATCGAGTTCCAGTAAGAGCAAACATCACGAAAGCAGCAGTAGCAGCAAACGCAGATCCAAATAACGCACGCTCAAATTTCGATGTATGGAATCAACTAACTTTATTATAAATAGAAAAAAAAATGCACACAGCATGTAGATTTTAAGATGTGGTTCAAGAAAATATTGAAGCTACGATATAATGGGGAATAGTATCAAAAACATATGCCCAGAAACATTTTATTAAATCAATATATGTGTATTGAATCTATATTATATAGACTCATGTATAGAAATGTAAATGGGACTAACGCCTGTACTTCCGCACGGTAACTGCGGGGGTGCGCGGACTGCGAGCAGAGCTCAACGGTGGCGAGTTACCGACATCATCATTTACTTTTCGCAGGTTAATGCGTGTCGCTGGCGAGCTGCCCTTTGGCGTTAGGGCACTGTGCGACGAGGGCGTCTTGGTGCTGCCAGCGGGTGTTAGGTTGCTTGGCTTCGGCTTCTTTTTGCGCTTTACGTTCACAATGACATTGGCATCCATACTGACGTCCAACTCAAAGTTGAACTCGTACGTCTTATTGGAACGCGGCTGTGGCGTCAAATCATCATTTATCACGGTCTTGCCAGGCCGACCACGCAGCGAAATTGCTGGACTAAAGTTAATTTTGGCACTGGCACCCTGTGCACTCGGTGTAGCCTTGGTTTCTACTTTCGTTCGCTTAAGAGGACTGGTGCGCAGTGGCGATGAGTTTTGTGGTGCCTCGCGTTTCTTAGGTGAAACTGAGGCTGGCTTAGAAGCAGCATTGCGTGTTGGCGTTATCCTTGTAGATTTGGGGCGAGTACCTGGTGATGCTTTCGCTACGGCCAGCCTTCTGCGTGGCGTGTATTTGGCATCCTCCTCTTCGTCGCTGGAAATGATTACATCATCTACAGAGGAATCTAAAGACACCGACTGATCCTTGTTAACCTTATTCCGAGGTGCAACTGCCGCTGACCTTTTAGCCGGTGGACTGTTATTGTTGTTAGTGCTGCTGCTGCTATGTGGCACAAGTTTAAAGTCCAAGTCGCCACTGTTGGCCACTTTCATTAGTTTGAGCGCATTGAGGAAAAGCATGCGGCATTTGTTATAATCAGGCGCTTCGTTATGCGACAACTTGGCTACGTATTTCATGTAGTCAGAGATGGACGCCGGCACGCCTTTGGGAAAAAGTGGCTTTAGCGACGCGCCGATATCCGCCATAAACACTTCCTTGGCCTTTTGCACCTTCAGCGGGACCGTCAGCAGTTTGTCCTTGATCCACGGCAGCTCAACGCCCAACCATTCAATAATGTTGTAGCCGAGTATTTCAAGATCAGCACGCCGCGTGGGAACGCCCAAATGTGCATCACGCGATGTGTACTCAATAGTGCCATTGTGCATTTTCTTGGGATCCGGCTTGAACTCTCCGGTCACATAGTGCGAAGCTAGCCCAAAATCAACCAGATACGCCTGGCCGTTGCCGCCTTTGCCCAGGCCAAGCAAAATGTTGGCTGCCTTGAGATCTGCATGCACATAGCCAGTGCTGTGCATAAATTCGTACACATCCAGCATTTGTATGGCCAGCCGATAGACGGTACCCTCGGGCAAGCGCTTGCCGTTCTGCGCATAGATCTTCGATATGTCGCTGCCGTAGCGCGGCATAACTATAAAACGATGCTTTTGGCCATTTATGTCCGCAGAACCGTTGGCTAGTATATAGGGCATACCCAGCGATTTGAGGCCATGTTGCTGCTTAAACTGCTTAATGTCATCGGGTTTTGCATTTCGCAAATAAAAATGCATCTCGACAAAAAGCGGCCCATTTCCGTGTGGCTCCTGGAAAATGAGAAGGCGTTGGTACAGCTTAATAGCGACTTAACAGCAGCTGCAGTTACTTACGCATTTCACCACAGCATCGTAGTTCTTTTCGCCGTTGCGACACGCTGCATAAATTTCACCAAAGCCGCCAATACCAATTGAGGGGCCAATCCGCCACTGTCCCTTGGCCAAATCTGTGAGAACTGTGCCCTCCTTCAGCTTCTCCGGCATGGCATACAGCTTGCTCTTCGCCTTCTTGGCCGGCGGCACCTTTGGCTTAGCGGGACGAGGCATTTTCTGGCTTGAGAGGCCTTGAAAATGTATTGTAAGTAAGTGCGACTTAACACAAATAACAACGTCGTTTTAATTTGATACTTCAGAGGAAATTCAACATACAAATGCCGCCACAACTCGTCTACATTAACCGCGCGCCATTACATACATACATTTTGCCATTCACGTGTGTCCGTCGCGTCATTTACACTTTAAACACGTTGGCAGATCCATTAAATGAGCAATAACAGCGGTACGTTTATAAACAGAGCGCGGCTATGTTAAATTTTAAAATTTCAATTTCATAAAGTTTGATTACCTTTGTAATGCAAAGGGTGATAGATCTATTGATATTGAAGGGTGACAGATATAAATAACTAACGCACGTTTTACTTTAAATTCTAGACACCTCACCAATAAGATTCAATAAGCCGGTATCTGAAAACAATGATGCTTTCGTTTACCACAGCATCCACATTTACTGCGCAGCTGTTCGAGCTGTCACCCGGCTTTTGGATGCCACCCACCCTCAGCCTCTAGCGAGCCTGCAACAGGACGATGCCGTCACATTTAAAAGAGCGAAAATCTGTTTCTCGTGTTCAGTAGATGTTTCATCTCGGATGTCGATACACCGCCACAAAACATATAGAGTGAAAAATAAACAACTTGTAAAATGCCAGCGCGCGTTTAGAAAACAAACTTTTACCTAGTGATAGATTACTAAAGTTAAAGATATAATAAATAAACGTGAGCTGTCCCACAAATAAACGCAGGCAATATGCAGCCAAGTGTCGGCAACAACGCGCTGCTTTCATTGCTTCTGCTGGTGCTGCTTCAGACTGCATTCAACTGGCGTGTGGCTCTGGCATTGCCCGACGTTATAAAGATTGGTTGGTTCGCAGCTATTGAAGCTCAGCACAATATCAAATTATTGAGTTGCTGTCAAATTAATCATTATTCATTGGCTGATTTATCAGGCATCTTTTGCGCTTATCGATTTTTTTGCACATCAAAAGCGCGCGTGTGTGTATCCTCGTAACCCCCTTTACTGATGTGTGTCACTGTGTTTGTGCTTTGTTTGTTTGTTTGTTTTACATCGGCCACAGCATTCCACATTTTTTATTAGATACTTTTGTACTCACTTATTATTAACATTGTTTTTTATCGATTATCGCCGCAGGTGGGCTATTTCATCCCACGGACGACCATCAGGAGCTTGCCTTTCGCCAAGCAGTCGAGCGCATAAATGCCGACCGCTCAATTTTACCCCGTTCAAAACTTGTGGCCCAAATTGAGCGCATCTCGCCATTTGACAGCTTCCATGCCGGCAAACGGGGTAAGCACAACAGGGAGCTCGATATACCTGACGCCTCGAACGTTTTTGTTATTATTCTCTTTAATATGCTGTTGTTTGCTTCATTTATTCCTATTGTTTCGTTTATATCTAGATTTAGATTCCATTACATTTTAGAATCATTGTTATGCAAATAACATCAACAATTTGGGGATTCACCTCGGGCTCATGTCTACATTGGTCATAGAACAATGTTTTGATTTCAGTTGCATTGTTTATACCCTGAAACCATTGAAAATGGGTAATTCAGGGTATCATGGTTTTCTGTATGTATGTAGCAGGCAGAGGGAGGCGTCTCCGACTGCATAAAGTATATATATTCTTGATCGGCATCACTAGCTGAGTTGATCTAGCCCTGTCCGTCGGACCGTCTGTCCGGAGACTACAGAAGCTAGAAAGCTGAACTTTGACTTTTTAAGTTCGTGTATAGCATACGCCGATCAAGTTTATTTCAAATCATCGATAACTTATCTCGATATTATCGATAATTATCGTTTTTTGACTCGATTTTTTGAAAATATCTTGAAAACCATGAGAGCTAGAGAAACCAAATTTGGTTCAAAATGTGAAGGATATGCAGGTAGAGAATATGTAAAAAAACGCAATTCAAATACGTACTTGGGCTTTGGTATATACATAGATTTAAATGCTTAATAAGCCCTGAAAGTTTTATTAAGATCATACTCTTAGTTTAGAAGTTATATATGAATTTAGTTTCCATAGTGGGGGTGTGTGTAAGTGTGTTTGAATGCAAGGGGACCAATATGTATGAAAACACAGTGTTCAGGGTATACCCCAGTCGGGCGTTCCCAACTGGAGCCTTCTCACTTGTTTAGTATGGCATTGTGATAGCTATTGTTTTTGATTTTAGTTCATAAACACATTTTGCTCGGATGAGCCTATTGATATGTAGTATTTGTCTCACATTCATTTAATGTACTTATCTACACATATCAAATGGGATTAACCAATGCATAATGGAAAAACACAAACAGATAAATTTAGCTATTTGCATACAAGATATTTCGAATTAGAAATGTGACTAAAAGTATAGTAAAACAAACATAACTACATTGGGGCAACATATAGTTTATCTTTATGATTTTATTTTAGTTTGCAATTTAGCATTTGTCACAGATACCAGATAGTTAATGCATAAATAATTAATTATTCAACAAGGAATAACATAGTCTATTTTTTAAGGCAATGTAAAAGCTACTAAAACGCTATTAACTCCTTTAGAAACGATAAAATTTGTATTCGCTGTTAAGGACTCTTATTTACTGTTTTATGCTAACCTTACCTCAAGAACAATTCATATATTTTGTATAGATCCATGATATTTGAAATAAATTTCCTCAAAATTTTAAAGAATTTAATTCTCCTACGCTAAATGGTTTCATAACAAAGGACAAATGATGCTGGCATAAAAAAATCATTGAAAGCACAGAGCAGTCAGTCCAAAATAGTGTGATTGTGATAAATGAGAGACAAGGCTCATAAAGGACCGTTGGGCACTGTGGCCGAGTCTCATGACCGGAGATACCTTGCGGCTCAATGCCGAAAGCCAAAGTAAAATACGTTTTGGCACGATAGTAACAAGCTGGGAGGGCCACACAAGTGCATTATTTACCACAGCCTGGTTGGACACAGACACACCCGCATTCCTCCATAATGTTGGTATGCATATGTGTGTGTGTGTGTCTGTGTGTGTGTGCACAAATGCACCTGCACTTACACGTGCTCGGTAATTTGATGAGCAAAAGGATGCTGTGGTAAAAGGCAAAGCCAAAAAGCAAAATGGAATTATGTCTTTTTGAAGTGCATTTTAAATATGCGAACTAGGCGAAACGAACGTTACTTTATCTACAGCCAAGTATTTGCGCTACTTGGGCTCATTTTGTGCTGCCGCAAATCGGGGGATACAGCCCGAGATTATCTCGCTGGCGCACATATGCAGGCCGCATTGGGATTGGGAGCAGCAGCAGCAGCAACAGCAGAAAGCGTATTACATGAAAATCAATTTGAGACTTTGCCGCTCTTTGGGGATTTATGTTTATATGGGCATATATTTTTCACTACATTTCGCAAAAATGAAATCTCCTCAAGACTTTGGCAGCCAGTGTAAAAGTTGCCCAATAACTGGGAATCCGCTCTATAAACTAGTCTGTTTATATCCTTTTTCAGTTTGCGGCTTGTTGAACATTGGCGTCGCTGCAATTTTTGGGCCACAATCCTCGCACACCGCCAGCCATGTGCAGAGCATTTGCGACAATATGGAGGTGAGTGGAATGGGGAGTGGGGGAAGGGGGAAGGGGGGCATGCAATGAAATCGCCTTAATGTATGACTTAACATTGCACACAATTATTTAGATACCTCATTTAGAGAATCGCTGGGATTACCGCCTGAGACGCGAAAGTTGCCTAGTGAATCTTTATCCGCATCCTAATACGCTCTCCAAGGTTAGTGTTTGTGTTTGTGTTTTGCTACCAACTGTACTTCAGCTGTTGATATTTGTGTTTAAACTTAGGCTTACGTAGACATCGTGCGCCACTGGGGCTGGAAGACTTTCACCATAATCTATGAGAACAACGACGGCATTGTGCGACTGCAGGAGCTGCTCAAAGCACATGGGATGACACCGTTTCCAATTACAGTGCGCCAGCTTAGCGACAGCGGTGACTATCGGTGGGTATCCTTTAAGCAAATAAACCAGTTTGTTCATTATCCCAAGTCAACATTAATCCAAATACATTAATAGTCCCCTGCTGAAGCAGATTAAGAACTCGGCGGAGGCGCACATAGTGCTGGACTGTTCCACGGAACGTGTACACGAGGTGCTCAAGCAGGCACAACAGATTGGCATGATGAGCGATTATCACAGCTATTTAGTGACCTCACTGGATCTGCACACCGTCAATCTAGATGAGTTTCGCTATGGCGGCACAAATATAACTGGCTTTCGTTTGATCAACGAGAAAATCGTGTCGGACGTGGTCCGTCAGTGGAGCATCGATGAGAAGGGCTTGTTGCGTTCGGCCAATCTGACAACTGTGCGCTCGGAGACGGCGCTCATGTACGATGCAGTGCATCTGTTTGCCAAGGCGCTGCACGATCTGGACACCTCGCAGCAAATTGATATTCATCCGATCAGTTGCGATGGCCAAAGCACCTGGCAGCATGGCTTCAGCTTAATTAACTATATGAAAATAGTGGAAATGAAGGGTCTGACCAATGTCATCAAATTCGATCATCAGGGCTTTCGCACCGACTTTATGTTGGACATTGTGGAACTGACGCCGGCCGGCATACGCAAGATCGGCACCTGGAATTCAACGCTCCCCGAGGGCATCAACTTTACGCGCACGTTTAGCCAGAAACAACAGGAGATTGAGGCGAATCTGAAGAACAAGACCTTGGTGGTGACCACTATATTGGTATGTATGCGTAGGGAAAAGATCATATTGATCTTACTCACTGTTCCCTCTCTTCTGCAGAGCAATCCTTACTGCATGCGAAAGGAATCAGCGGTGCCCTTGACGGGCAACGATCAGTTTGAGGGCTATGCCGTGGATCTTATACACGAGATATCCAGATCGCTGGGCTTCAACTATAAAATACAGCTAGTGCCCGATGGCAGCTATGGTAGTTTAAATAAAATGACAGGGTAAGTGATCTTGATCGCTAGCTTTCCGTTCATGTTCGTAACCTTATTTGCTGTACAGCGAGTGGAACGGCATGATACGCGAGCTGCTGGAGCAACGAGCCGATCTGGCCATAGCCGATCTCACAATCACCTTTGAGCGCGAACAAGCTGTGGACTTTACCACACCGTTTATGAACCTCGGCGTTTCTATACTCTATCGCAAGCCCATCAAACAGCCACCCAATTTATTCTCGTTCCTGTCGCCTTTGTCACTGGACGTTTGGATCTACATGGCCACAGCATATTTGGGCGTTTCTGTGCTGCTGTTCATTTTGGCCAAGTGGGTTACCTTGTTTGCAATTCAAGCTACGATTTAATAACCGTTTTATATTATTGTCACAGGTTTACACCCTACGAGTGGCCCGCCTATACCGATGCACACGGCGAGAAGATCGAGAGCCAGTTCACTTTGCTCAACTGCATGTGGTTTGCCATTGGGTCCCTTATGCAGCAGGGCTGCGATTTTCTGCCGAAGTAAGATGTCCTTCATAGAAAAATATACCTCTCGTTCACCGCAGTATCGAATTCCTTGTAGGGCTCTTTCGACTCGGATGGTAGCTGGAATTTGGTGGTTTTTCACGCTGATCATGATATCCTCTTACACTGCCAATCTGGCTGCATTTTTGACGGTCGAGCGCATGGACTCACCTATTGAGAGTGCCGAGGACTTGGCCAAGCAGACGAGAATTAAATATGGCGCTCTCAAGGGTGGCAGCACAGCGGCTTTCTTCAGGGCAAGTTGTACCACTGAAAAAATCGAGAGATCTCTGGATATCTAATAAATCTATTTGCAGGACTCCAAGATCTCTACATATCAGCGCATGTGGTCATTTATGGAATCGGCACGTCCCTCAGTCTTTACGTCCAGCAATGGTGAAGGCGTTGAACGGGTGGGCAAGGGCAAAGGTTCCTATGCCTTTCTAATGGAATCCACGTCCATTGAATATGTCACCGAGCGCAACTGTGAACTAACCCAGGTGGGCGGAATGCTGGATACCAAAAGCTACGGCATAGCCACGCCACCAAGTAAGTTCGAACGATATTAATCATTTTAGGGTATTTTATATGCCGTCCATTCACAGACTCGCCTTATCGCACTGCCATCAACAGCGTCATACTAAAGCTGCAGGAGGAGGGCAAGTTGCATATACTGAAAACCAAATGGTGGAAGGAGAAACGAGGCGGCGGCAAGTGTCGTGTGGAAACCTCGAAGTCATCGTCGGCGGCCAATGAGCTGGGACTGGCCAATGTGGGTGGTGTCTTTGTGGTGCTTATGGGCGGCATGGGCGTGGCCTGTGTTATCGCCGTTTGCGAGTTTGTGTGGAAGTCACGCAAAGTCGCCGTCGAGGAGCGCCTGAGTGCAATTCTAAATGAATGAGGAAAATTGTAAACCCAGGACGAATGGGTTTAGAAGTCGGTCGACAATGTGGACCAGGAATCAAAAATGCAAGCAGACATTACTGTAACGCATAAATCCCAATCTGTAGTATAGCTACATTTATAATTCTGACATACTCGTTAAGCAACGCACTAGGAGAATGGAAAGGAAATAAAATTGGTTCAGAGAAGTGTTGGAAAAAATGAAGAAAGAAAAAGTGCCAGCAATGAAAAATTGCATTGCATTGAATACGTTTCATTGAAAACTTTTGCAACGTAACGATAGTCAAGAAATTTATATATAAACATAAACAATTGAAACCCATATATTCGCACAGTTTACATGATAGTCTCTCTTCGTAAAACTAATATGATAAAAACAATATAAGTACGGATTACAATCGAATCGTATGCATTTATATTTGAAAGCATTTTTGGAATTGTATAATAGTGATAAGTGTAGCTAAATTATACATAACATACATACACAATAGGTACACATAAACATATGTGTATGTATGGATATCAGGAGCGATTCTTGGTCAGTATACATCAACCCCATTTACATATATATATATAAATATGTGTATGGACTTAGCAGTCGTCATATATATACCTAAATACAAACATTACCATGCTCTTAGAACTAAGTTAGTAACTAGCCAAAACCTAACCTAAGTGGATATAAATCTTAGTTTCAACCCTCCATAGTTTCATACCTTCCCTAGCTTTAAGATTGTATGATGTAATTTATCTAACACGCAATTTTGATGAACAATTTCATAAATATAATAAAATAAACGAAGTTAACACCGCAAACACAATAATGTTGTTGAAATCCTTAAAGGGACACCTGCAACAATTTGCTGACGTGCCCGACATTTGATGTGGATGTCGACGCCTAACCGCAAACTGTCAATCAGAAAATGACCGCAGGAAAACATTTTCCGGCTTTTCCTGGCTGTTGAATATTTCATGTGTTTTGAACTCCACGCGCCTCAATGCGCTGCAATTGCTCGATTTAATTGGCTTTATGGTGTTCCATATGCTCAGAAAGACAAAACAAATGGAACCTCAATGCTATTGTTAGCTTTCACTTTTCAGTTACCTTTCAGCGGTTGCAACAACATGAGGTTATCGGCCTTAGTTTTCGGTTTGCTATGTGGATTCCAATTCTACACGCCGGCTTCAGTAATGGCCAACGACTTTTCCTCGTTTCTCAGCGCCAATGCTTCTTTGGGTGAGATTGGATACCATCTACAAATCTGTATGTGGCTAATCATTGCACCTTTGCAGCTGTGGTTGTGGATTACGAATATATGGCCATACATCGTCAGAATATTATTGCACATTTTGAGAAAATTCTGAGTGATATTATACGCGAGAACATGAAGAATGGCGGCATTAATGTACGCTACTTCACGTGGAATTCCGTAAAAATTAAGAAAGGTAAAACTGAAAATCGAAAAAAAATTTCAATTTTATTTAGATTTTCGATAGATTTTCTGGCTGCCATAACGGTAGCGGATTGTGACAGCACCTGGAATTTTTATAAAACCACACAAAGAACATCTATATTGCTGATTGCGATCACAGATTCGGATTGCCCACGACTGCCGCTAAATCGGGCGCTAATGGTAAGGGATATTATTGGAGTGGACGTTCTTTTTTTCAAATTCAATTGTCAACCAACATATTTTCAAGCAAAAACAAGTAAGAAAGTTCCACTCGTTCACCGTACAATAATAGTTTAAAACAATCGAAAACGTTCTTAGTTATTATCATTTTGGAAAGTATATATTTTTATACTTTGTAGCGGCGGGGGTCGCCGTGGCCAAAATGTTTAGAGGATGTCAGCCGACTATAACTCTAAAATTGTGGAATATATCGATTTTCGCGATTTGCGTGAGTGGGAATTTTTTTACTGATCTTTAAAGGAAGTAACCAACCATATAAAAATTTGGTGACTAGCATTAAAATTGTAAGAAATATACACGTGTTATCAATTTGAGCTTTTAGATATATCGATTTTTACCATTACCGGGGAGGGAGAGGGCGTGGGCAAGGACATCATCGAAGTTTTGGGGGAGTTTTCCAATAACATATATATGGAGGCTCTAGCTCAAAAATTCGATTTCCAGCCTCCCAATGGGCGGGGCACAAAAATCTTAACACTTTGCCTAATCAGATACCTACAAGTATATATCCCAGGTTTCAACTCTCTAGCTTAGCTAGGATAGCACGGCGGACACTACGGATATTTCAAACTCAACATACTCTTTTTATTTTGTGAACGAGTATAATTGGTATCTAGATCTTTGACCTGGATTTAAGTTTAGATCTGTTTTTATCTTAATTAGCTTAATGTAATTTTTCAATACAATTCTTGAACTTGCAAAGATACCCATGGTGGCTCATGGCGATGAGTTTCCGCAGATCGTACTCGACGCCAAGGTGCAAGGAATATTCAAATGGAAATCGGTGGTCGTGTTTGTCGATCAAAGCATACGTGGGTATTCCAAACATCAACTATATCATTGACCATATAAATAAACACTCCCTGATACCCCCTGTCTTAGTCGAAAACAACCCAATGTTGGTCAAGTCCATAGTGCACGAGAGCACAACTAATCACATACCACCCATTTCGGTGATTCTCTACAAGATTGATGAAACACTGCGAGGCCAGCAGAAGCGGATTTTTTTGCGACAGGCGCTGTCGCAATTTGCGCCGTCCAAACACGAACTGAAACGCCAGCAGTTTATGGTCATTTCCAAGTTCCACGAGGATATCATCGAGATCGCCGAAACACTCAGAATGTTTCATGTGAACAATCAATGGTTGTTCTTTGTATTGGAGCAGCTGCGTCGCGACTTTGATGCCAGCAGTGTCACCATAAATCTCGACGAGGGCGCCAACATAGCATTTGCACTAAACGAAACGGTGTCCAATTGCGTCGATACGCTAAACTGTACCATATCGGAAGTGTCAATGGCCCTTGTTACATCTCTCACACGCATGATACTCGAGGAGCAATCCATATACGATGAAATATCCGACGAGGAGTGGGAGTCGATACGTTTTACCAAGCAGGAGAAGCAGGACGAGATGCTTGAGTACATGAAGGTAAGCCGAGCTAATGAGTTTCAATAGCCAACTGACCACCTATCGACTTATGATTGGATTGATCCTTGTCAGGAATATCTCAAGTCCAATAGTAAATGCGCCAGTTGCGCTCGTTGGCGCTTTGAAACCGCCATAACCTGGGGCAAGAGTCAGGAGAATCGCCGATATCGCGTGGGTAAGTTTGCCAAAGAATCCAACTGGACTTTCACTATCCAATCAGTGATCGAATCATAGTGCCCACTCGGGATGCAAAGAACCGCAACTTTGAGTTCGTCAACATTGGCTACTGGAGTCCACTGCTCGGCTTTTTATGCCACGAGCTAGCCTTTCCCCACATTGATCACCACTTTCGCAACATCACAATGGACATTGTCACTGTGCACGTGAGTCTTTGAATCAGGAATATATGTAGTTCTTATATATTGGTTCAAATTTCTCGTAGAATCCGCCCTGGCAAATACTGACCAAAGACAGTCGCGGCGTTATTGTCGAGCACACGGGCATTGTCATGGAAATACTGAAGGAGCTCAGCCGTGCTTTGAACTTTAGCTACTACCTGCACGAGGCCTATACGCCGGAAGTCGAGTATACGCTCGGCCAAGGCACGAACGAGAGCGTAGGGAAAGAGTCGGGGAAGTCAAATGCAATGTTAACAATTCTTGCTTGCAGGATGAACTGATGGGCTCCATGACCTATCGCATTCCATATCGTGTCGTTGAATTAGTGCAGGGCAACGAGTACTTCATGGCCGCGGTGGCGGCCACCATCGATGAGCCGCACAAGAAGCGCTTTAACTACACCCAACCCGTGAGCGTGCAAAAGTACACTTTCATCCTGCGCCAGCCGGATGAGGTGAGCCGCATATATCTGTTTACGGCTCCATTCACCCTGGAGACCTGGGCCTGCCTGGCGGCCATTCTGTCATTGACGGCGCCCGCGCTCTACATCGTTAATCGTCTGGTGCCGCTGCAGGAGCTGCAAATTCGCGGTCTATCCACAATCAAAAACTGTTTCTGGTACATCTATGGGGCGCTGCTGCAACAAGGTGGGTGCTCTGGCCACATGTGTTCAAAGTCTACTTGAAACAAAACAAATACTTGCAGGCGGTATGTATCTGCCTCGTGCGGATAGTGGCAGGTTGGTGGTTGGCTTCTGGTGGCTCGTTGTCATTGTGCTGGTTACCACATATTGCGGCAATCTGGTTGCCTTTCTCACATTCCCCAAGTTTCAGCCGGGCATTGATTACCTTAGTCAGCTGTTTGGACACAAGGAAATCAAGCAATACGGTCTGCGTAATGGCACCTTCTTTGAAAAGTACGTGGAGACAACCACCCGGCAGGAATTTAAGCGCTTCATTGAACGCGCCGCCGTCTACAATAATGTCCAGAGCGAGAATATTGCCGCAGTGAAACAAGGTGAACGAATCAATATTGATTGGCGCATTAACCTGCAGCTAATCGTCCAGCAGCATTTTGAGATAGATAAGGAGTGCAGGTTTGCATTGGGCAAGGAAGACTTCGTGGATGAGCAGATTGGACTGATTGTGCCCTCGAGCAGCGCCTATCTGCATTTGATTAATCAGCACATTGACAAACTCTTTCGCATGGGCTTCATTGAACGCTGGCATAACACGAATCTGCCCTCGATGAACAAGTGCAATGGCAAGAATGTGCAGCGCCAGATTGCCAATCACAAGGTGAACATGGACGACATGCAGGGCTGCTTTATGGTGCTCCTCTTTGGTATCATTACGGCACTGTTTGTCAGCTGCATTGAGTTCTGGTATCATCGGTTCTTTTTCCTAAGTCGAGAGCGTAAGACCATCACTTTTGCCAATTGAGAAACACACGAGACGCACGGATTGGATTACAACTTGACGTGTGTAAAATAAGTTGTGTTTAATTATTGAAAATTACTATATGAACATTATTTTGCAATAAAGAATAGCTCAGCTTCTGTTCATCAATGCTCTGCAAACTAATCCACTTTACGTCGAGTTGGCGTTGGGGCCACGACGACGGCCGAAGCCCTGCACAATGTTGACGAAACGGCGATTGTACTGGATCCTGCGCTTGGCGCGACCGGTCTTCTTCTTCTTCTTTTCCTGCTTCTCAACCTTAGGGGTCTGGCCCTTGACCTTACCGGCACGCGCCAAAGAACCGTGCACCTTACCACCAATCATGGGAATGGTAATATCCAGCTCGAAAGAGCTCAGAGCGGTCACGGGCGTTTCATTGGGCAGTGTGGCACCCTCGCAGTTCAGGCTGAACTCTTCGGTATCGAAGCCATGCAGCTGAGCGATCTGATTCTGTGATCCGGGAAACAAGAAAAATGAGGTTAGGGGGAAGTTTTTGTTGTCGTGACTATCGCAATCACTCACCTTGACGCCAGCAATGGTGGCATCCTGGGACACCTCCAAGGCCTCAATTGTTTCCAAGCCACGTACGAAAAGCTGCATATTGATGTGCTCTGAAAACCGAACAAAACCAAATTAAATTGACATTCACAGCATACGCCTTTCGTAGTGGGAAAACACGTGTAGCATTTCGTGCTGATATTTTCATAGCCTGGCGCAACGCCCTATCTGCCAATTTATACACATCACATTTTGCACACTTTTTATAATACATTTGACTTAATTTCGTTGCTAAAACCTTTTAAATATCCATAAATTTAGCAAAAATAATTTGCTCACCTTGTCACTTTTATGCGGATCTATCGAAAAGAAAGAAATTAGGGTTGCAGTCGATATATTGTATTTTGCTATCGCCTGCAACTATCAATAGAGGGCGCTGATACGCTGCGTGCAACTCTGCAAGTTGTAATAGTGCTGCCAGATTTTCGAAAAAACTTCGGCGGGCTTGCGCTTATTTTGAACTGATTTATATTTTAAAATTTTTCTATGTACATAATAATTTGATAAGAACTACAAAACAGTAGTATTTAAATATATAACTCGTATCTTATATGTGCTTCAGAGATATTGTGTACATATTTGTGTCATATGCACACCAAACGCCTTTAGCAAAAGGACAGTCTGGCAGACGCCACAGACTAAGCCATATAGAGCGCTTACCTCAATCTACGTAAAAATAGGAATTACGTTAATCCAACCATGTCTAGTCCGGTCTTTGGTATTATGAGCGTGCGTCTGCTCTACTTTTGCCTGCACATTGTTTGGCCTCTAAGAATAGGACCAGAGAGGACATTTACAGCCCAAAGCGGCGCATGGCTGTGTTATTCTACGCCATTAGAATAAATATTGCCGCATTGTTTGTCAAACAGGACTAGATTAGTAACATAAACATTCGTTCATTGCATGTAAATCATAAGCCGATTTCGCAAATTTACACGAATTATCTTCAACTAATGAGTGTGGTTTAAATTGTTCAAGAAGATTCTTTGCTATGTGCTTGAGAATTTGTGTTCGATAGATTTTATGTACTTCTTTTGACCACTTTACGTTCTCTTTTAAATGGTATATATTTGTGCATGGAACAGATGTGTTATTTGATAGATGTAGTTGTCATATCAGATTAGAAACATATTGTACATCAATTTACAACCCTTGATTTACTATTTACTTCCGTTTCTCATACCCGATGTTCATTTAACTTAGGTAAATGGCACATGCGCTCCATGCTTCCTCTTGTCCACATTGGCCCAGTTCGTAGCTACTTACATGATCGGATTAGCCTGAGTTTAGACATCGCCTGGATTTGCGTAAACTCATTTGCCCTACAGTTTCGCCGCAAGGGCAAAATCATAATCATCTTTTACATTCAGAAAAGTATCCTCAAATACTGCGCTCCCCGCCCGTCGGCACTTTCAACTGAGGCCTCTTTGTAATTTGATATTTGTGTTGTATGCAAACAAAGGGAAGCGGAAAAACAAATTATTCTTGACCATGAAAACAGCAACAATTGCGGAATCGGATTAGAATGCATAGTCCCGCCTCTCTCCCTCTCATCTTCGCGTTGTTTGCTGTTTTTCCGGCACGCGAATTATTTTTATTTTCATTGATGATTTTTGTAAAGAAAGCCAGAAAACACCCACATGCACATTGCACATGGCTCACGCACTTCCATGATATCCTTGGCGGCAACGCATAATAAGCCCATGTGTGGGAACCTAATTAAACGAGTCAAACATTGCTATCGATAGGATCAAATTACCTAACTTGTTGTGTAATATATTTGAATGTGCATTAAGTTTATCTGATAAAAAAAATTGGTCCTTTGAACTATTTTCTTTATATAAGTATATTTCATATGCATATATTACTATGGTCGAAGACTTACGGTCAAATAAGAGCGTCTATTAAGTTTATACAATTTTAAGAACATTTAATTTTTGAATCAATCAAGATTGTTTTTAAAATCGTCAGTTTATGCTGCACAATTAAGTAAAAAATTTTTGTATCAAGTACAAATTACTGTTGCATCAATTTCAATATGTACGTGAAATAAACGTATGCCGTTCCTAATAGAAATTTAAACGTTGTTAGATTAAATAGTACATTTAAATCATATTTCTGAATCAGGATTTATATATAAAATACTTGCTATACTCGTTCATGAAGTGAAAATAATATATTTGGTTTGTCCTGTTTCTATGAACGCGATTTTTTTTTGTCGGTATTGAATTTAGAATTTATCCTCGTGTGTCAGATAAAGTATAAAAATAATCTCGATATATCTCCCTCCGTTGTAAAGCTAAATACATACACCTCCTCTAAAGATTGCACAACAAATTTTTGGGATACGCCCATTGGAGGCGTTGCAAATGGACAAAAGGGGGGTAGGTATCTAAGTAAGCCGCGAAAATCTTCCACAATTTTAGACATAGAGTTAGGAAATTTGGCATGCATTTTTGTAATGACCTTCTCTAAATTTCGTCCACGCTCAATGCGCAATTGGTTACACCCGACTGGAACGCTTTTACTTATTTTTATATTTATACTCGTTCACAAAGTGAAAAGAGTATATGGGGTTTCTGCAATGTCCGGAATATTTGGAATATGTACTAATGGGAAGCTCCCCAAACATAACAGAAAAAATTGTTCATCCAAAAAATTTTATTTTCAATAATGAGTATATTTGAAATATAGAATTAATCTAGAGGAGAAACCATGACAAAAATGCCATGAAACATAAAAATCGGTTCAGTTTCGACAAAGTTATGGACGTTTGAAATATGCGAGCTTTGGATCCGAGAGCTTTACATGTCAAAATTGTTGTCAATTTTGGCATGATTTTTGACAAAAAATTTGGCCCCCTCAGAATCAGTTTTATTGTTGTTTTTTATACTAATTGTAATGAGTAACTACTGTGTACTGTGAACGAGTATTACGCAGTCGGCTACGTCCGACTGCAACGTTCTTATATATTGAGTGAACAAAAATACCCGCACAAGTTACGCACTGCACTCAGCGGCTGCTTTTTCCTACACTATTGAAACTAAATTCTTGAATAAGTTATGAACAAAGTTTATGATTTTTATGATATGTTCAGGACTTTAAAACAGAATTCAAACCTATGTTCAATGCTCAAGACTGTATTGGGGGAGACATAAAAAATTCTTAACTCATTCTGCGTATGGTATATGAAAATCTATAGTCGAAAAGTTAAGGTCTCTAGTATTTGTTGTATCCGCGATCGGTGCGTTCATACAGACAGATAGAATCAGCTCATCGTCCTGATCAAGAATATATATTTTTTATGTGGCCGAAAATGCTTTCTTCTACAATAAATTTTTTCAAAACCATTATACTCGTATTACCCATTTTCCATAAGTTCAATGTATAAAAATATATAAGGAGTGGAAAGAATTATACAACAAACAGCATTTAAAAGTTATGTTATGATTTGAATCCAAGTATTTAAATTCAATTTTAATTTTTACTATTAACACAACCATAGGATACAAAACTTAGTTTTTGAATTCTGATTTTTGTATTTCTACATGAACACGATTTATCTTTTTAGAATAGCTTTATAAAGTATGGATTGTTTCTTCAAAATCAAAGTTAAATATTCATATATCAAAAGAAATTATAGGTATTTCTTTAAAATGTTTTATTTAAAAATTGAATTTCACCAATAGTTTATGTATTGTCTTTGTTTCTTAAGTCTAGGTTTTATGTGCTAATTATATATAATATAATATATTTACAATTATATTTACAATCAATAATATTTAACCCATTACAATCACAAGTTATCCAGTAACAGCCAAAATATGAGCTTTTTCTTAATTTTCCTCACAATTTCTGCCCGCCCACTCAGTCTCCCATTGCTTCTTAAACAATGACAATCATATCTGACTCAGATTCGGGCTCCGGCTCCGGGCTGGATGCATTTGATGAAAAGGTGGAGTCGCAGCTTTCGTCTTTTTCCCGTTTCTCTCGTCTCTCCCGGGCACGACGATTCTGGAACCAAATCTTTACGCGCGTATTCGTCAATTCCAGACTCTCGGCCAACTTATTTGCATCCTCGGCACTTAAATAGTTGGAGTCCTTGTAGGCGCGCTCCAACGCCTGTAGCTGGGCGGGTGTGAAGGGTATTCGCGGCAGGCGTCCAGGTGTACGTTTGGTCGGTCCCTGGCGCAGTGCTCGTGGCAACTTGGGTGGATGGTAGCGTGTATACTGCAGCCAGTCGTACATAGGCATCGGCCCGTCCTCCGTTGGCGCTGGTGCCGATGCCAGCTGCTCTTTGCGAGCCGGATGCGCGTATGGATGATAGGCCATGGGCATGCTGACTCTCAGTCGCTGCAGAATGCCCACGGAGGCGTTGGTGCCGACATATCTGTCGCCGGCGCGGTTCAGTATGTAGTCGATGCTAAAATCAGTCATCCTGGACGATCCTTGCGTGTATCAGTGCGAATTGCTACTGTTCAGATCTCTGCGCATCCTTGGCTATTTAAGGCCGTTTTCGGCACAGGCACAGCCGCCATTTTATGCACCACAATGGCACCACAACGCGGCACCAACAGCGTATTGCCATCCCTTTCTGGCCTCAGTTTGAGGCATTCGAAACTCATTTGGGCGCAGCGAGGCGTTTAATAGGCGTTGCCCGGCGCTGGCCAGAACCAGCCCAACAACACACGTCAGGTAGGCTGCAGTTTTATTACCCTTATCAGCCCGTGATTAGGCAGCGCAAGTAATTGAAGTTGACGCACAGAGCCGGCCGTCAAGTTGCTTCTCAGCAAAAGATACAGATACTTGAGCGATTTGAATGCCAGTATCTGTAGCTGTATCTGTATACATATCTGTAGCAGCAACTGCTCCTGTTTATTGTTTGTTTACTTGTTGTGGTTATCGTTAGTGGTTTTCGGGGTGGTGCTGCCAGCCACCCCTTGTCCTAATGTACTCATCTGCTGCGCCATTTTCGATGGGAATACAAGCTGAGCCTCAAATTTTAATATGTTTTGATTGATTCGTAATTTTGTTTTCATAACAATTGCATTTGCAAAACGAGTTTCAATGAGACCAAAAAAAGTATCAATTTCAACATTAATTTGCTTTAGATACCAAATTGCAGGCATATGGTAAGGATATTTCATTTATTCCAACGATTTAAACCCCGAATGGAATTAAAGAAAGAAACTAATTTGTCCTAAATTAAAAAACTTCAATTAATTTTCACACTCGTTCACGAAGTGAAAAGACTATATTGGGTTTGTGCAATGTCCGTCTTGTCCGTCCGTCCGTCTGAGCTAGAGACTTAGAAATGAACTTGAAATTTAGAAAATATACTCGTGTTTGCCCACGTCATATAAATTATTAATATTTTTGACTACGCTAGCTAGATGCATACAATTTTTAAGACATTTTACTGATGACCTACTCCAGAGATTGCAGAAATATTGGGGGCGTGGCAAATCGATCCAATATATATATATATATATATATTGCGGGCGGGTAAACCGCGTAAAACTACATCTCCCACAATTTTAGAGCTAGAGTCGCCGCTAAAGATCCAACCGGAAAAAATGTCGGCCACGCCCACTTCTGTCCCTAAACATTACAAAAATCGAAATTTTTTCAAAATAAAAATAAAAAAACACCAACTGTTCTACTATTTTATACTGTAAATGAGTATTGTGCAGTTCTTGTTCTTCTTTGTTATATTCTGTACCCACTGAAAACGGGTAAAAAGAGAATAAAGGTTTTTATGCATGTTATACTCAGCATTTTTTTAAAATCAAGTATGAGGTCAAAATTTGTAGTTAATGAATGAAACCTTGATACAGTAGTTAATCTTAAAAAATAATACTTTAATAGAGAATGTTTTACGCTTATTTCAAGTAGACAACAAATTACGTTAATACAATAAAAGATATATTTTAAAATACAACATTAATTCATACTTTATTTAAGAATATTCAGTATTACTAAAAATTTTAAAAACGGGTTTCTCGTCATACCAGAACTTAACGCGGTGTTTTTCCCTGAGTGTACTTATACAAAAATTATAATACTTACCCGAATAATGAGTTAATTAAGCTTAAGTGGACTGTTTGATTAGATAGAACTGTACCAATATATCATATATAGTATACATTATACATATATTATTCTTGTCCGTTTACCAAGAACCAAAAGTATTTGATAAGTATTTAAAATGGTGTTAGATTACAAACTTTGTGTCTATCAAATAGGGTTTATCAAACATTTTGTTTAAGTTTTTTTTTGTGCTAATCGTATACACTTTGTCAAGTGTTTGAACCTTGTGTTTGATTTAACATTTCATTCTTCTAGGAATACAATTTATTTATCGATTGATAAGATAAGTAAGTAAGATTATTGAAAAGCAGTGTATTTACCCGTTTACAGTCTGCAAATGGTTTATAGAAATGCACATATTGAACATAAAAATAAATAAAAATTGCACTAGACCAAACAGCTGTAGTCTTATCGCAGATATTGCAGTAATTATCTCTTGCAATTGTCATATAATTGTCAACTAATTTGTGCCCTGTGCGGAAACTGTTCGCAACTGGCAAGGTTGAGATCGGAACTAGCGATATCCGCCAGGAGACAATGCTCACGAGATACAGATACAGACACAAACAGCGGGCATACGGCGGAATGCAGATGCATCTTTGAAGCAGCAATTGCTGTGGTTACGCGGTACTCCACCACTGACTGTCTGGGGTTGATTGAGTCAATTACTTAGTTCACACAGATGCAGAACTTCTTGACTACAGCGTCCGCTACACACTCGGAGACATCCTTGTATACCGTCATTCGACTAATGGCAGGGACTGAAATGGAGATGCGCTGCGTCGCATTGTTCCACTTGGCCGAAGCCTCGAAGAGCGCTTTGGCTGGCTCTGTCTCGTATCTGACCAGGTAAGACTCCGTTGTTCTTGAACCCGGTAATATTTTCTGTTGTACTGACTCAACGCTGGCTAGTTTCAATTTCTGACAAATCCCTGTTAAGTTTTTCGAAGCCAAGTAGCTGTTTGTAGCCTCGACTAATTGATCAGCGATAAGTCGTGCTTTTGGCTCACTTTGCGGTACTTTCCCGAATTCCAAGCACGTACACCAATGCTCCTCAATGCCTGCATCTCTACAAGCCCTCGACTCGTCTACTTCGTAGAAAATGCTATGGCAGCTAGGACAACCTTCAGGTCGTGGTAGCTCAGCCTGCGGTGTCTCCAGCTCCAGTATGTGTGTCAAGGTTGCATGGACGTCATAGGGCGAAGTTAGGCGATTCCTATTCAGCTTTAAATTATGCACAAACTCCGGATATTTTGACCTAAACCTGTCTGGTAGCCGAATATACATAAAAGGCATCCGCTCCTCCAGAAAACCACTCTCCAACGACCGCAGTGAGCCGAAACGCATGCCATGATCGCTAAAAAATAAAATAATTGACTTCTCAAAGGTTCCACTTTTCTGCAATGTGCGCATATATTCAAGGATTTTAGCATCCATGGACGAGGGCAAAGCAAAGTTGTTGTGGCTAAAGGAGTTGGTCCAGAAAATGCCAAACGTGGAGTGGTTCTTGTGGACTTTAGTAAACTGGATCGCCGAATCATAAACGTATTCGGCAAAGTGTCGACGTCCCACGCAGTAGGGTAATGACATATCGTTTACCTTCTTAAGCTCCTTCTCAACGGCCAGGATTAGTGGACGTGCATAGTAATCCGTTGGCGGATATTTAAAACCTTTACATAAATAATTAAATGTGGCATAACGGCTCCAGTCCTCAGCATAAGCTGTCGTATAGCCCTTTTTTTTGTATTTTTTCCACAACATTGGGCAAGCGTCCAAACCGCCCACTTTGTTGGGTTGACAGGCACTTTTGGATCGGGTGCTGTTATAGCCGGTTAGCACGGCCATTATATTGGGATATGTGTTATCGCCCATCTAAAGCGAATCGAACGGCATTTTTTAGTGAGAAATATGGAATATTTATTGAATAAACTTACCTTGTTGTAGCCCTGCAGTTCGAACCAGTTCGCATCTCTCAGATACTTGTACATTAGCGGCATGGTCCGCTGAAAGTTCATTCGCGACATGGAATCTATGCCCCAGAGCAGCACACTTACTCCACTCTCAGTGGATTCAGTTATATTTGAATTATTCAAATCTGACTGATTGTCTACAGACCCAACTGGTTGCACAAAGCTGAAGGCATCCTGTTGCAGCAACGTTTTATCCTTCAACTGACGACACTCGGTAATAACAGCATCCACATATTGAGGAACCACAAAATCCTGATGGAAATTACTGCAGGGCAACAATCTATAATGATAAATTTATAATATTATATTTTCATATTTCTTGAATCGGTTATTACTGCTGTACTTGTACTGGGTATCCGCTTGGTTGCCCACTCCGGAGCGTAAAATATGTTTATAACAGCATGTAATATTCGCTTTGTTCATATGTAGCCTATAAATGCCCTCTTTCTCCTCATAGTTTACGGTTATTAGATCCTCTCTCGCATCGCACTTTTTATAAGATACTTTTCTAAATATCTTTAAAACATCGGGCGCAAAGGGATCCGGAGCGGGCATGCGACAGTTCGAGGTATTCACAAAGTAATTGTTTATGTTGTGCTCTGTTAATTCGAATATTAATAATATTATGATATTAATAACCGATTTGATTCAACCGCAAAAGGTTTTAAATACTTTTACCCAGAGTTGGATTGAAAGTTGAAATATGTACTGGTGTATGCGTGGTATGTGTTGTTGCTGTAGATGTTGTAATTGACCTGTTTTCAGCCGTTTCTAGAGATCTCCAATCGTCTGGGACATGCCAATAATAATACAGGACAATCAGCAAAACCATTGAACAGGCTAGCAGAACTTTTAAGGGCACTCGCAAGATGCAGCCCTCAATCGGCGCCGGACGTTGCGGCTTAACTAACTGATAATTAACATTTGCCATTGATATTAATCATAATCATAATCATAATTATTAAATCAATTTTTTTTGACCAACTTTTGTTCGATGCGTTCTGCGTGGTGCCTCATATCCAACTGATTGTGGCGGTTATCAACGAGCCTATATATAAAAATATATAGATACGTGTGTGGCTCGAATAATTTGTAATCCATCCGTGAGCCCTGATATGGTCTTATCATTCAACAAAAAAAAAGCATTTACTTTCAGTTGTAGCAATTAAATATGATTTTAACACATTTTCGACGCGTTTGACGTTAATATAAACCCTTTCTTCGAATATATATAAGTTAATATATATAATATAAATATATAAAATAAATATATATAAGTTCGGGATTGGCATACATATGTATTTCTAAGATATCGAAATCCTAAATTGTTTAGATACGTTTTGTAGTTTTAACAGATTTAATTCATTTCCTTATTTTTATCAAATTACCTTCAAATCAAAATTTTGTTTCAATTACCTTTGGATTTTTCATACGATCATTATTTTAATGATTAAGTTATCCGGTTAAAAGACGGTTAAAAGAAAAGAACTTTTTAGTTAATTAATTAATCCAAATTTCTCTTGGATCACTTTTATAGATATTCCCCAGTACCCAAACTGAATATCAGCTTTTATATTGTGCAGTTAAATGAAACATTTAATCATTTTGCTTCATATCTACAACTAGTAAATGATAATTACTTTAACAATTTTACCAGTTGGTAAACCTATTATATTTATATTACCCACTTAATGATAAATATCTGATTAGTTTAATTGAAATGTTTAAGGAAATTTCAATACTCGTTCACGAAGTGAAAATAGTATATTGGGTTTATGCAATGTCCGTTTTTTATTCCGTCCGTCTGTCCATATGAACGCAATTTTTTTCGCAACTATTGAAGCTAGAAACTTTACACTTGGAATATATACTCGTGTATACCCGCGTCTGATAAAGTGTTAAGGTCTTTCGGCTACGCCCACTGGGGGCCTGGCAGTTCAATTTATATAGTTTAGAAACAACCACCACCATCATTTAGGTGTCAATTGTGACCGCGTAAACCAACTTTTTTTTGGTTTTTAAATTCGTTTATTATTATTACACAATTAGCTATGATATATATTTTAGTTATTATTACACTGTGAACGACTATTGCACTGTCGGCTAGACCCGAATGCAAGAATTTGTATTCGGTTTTTAACGATTGCTTATAATTCTTAAAGGGAAAATTAAGTGAAGGGTAGCGCTTGTTTGTAACACGCTGTTTATGTTTGCCTAAGATGCATAGTTTTAATTGGGATTTGTTCAGTTTTTTTCCTTCTTAAGCTCCTTCTCAACGGCCAGGTTTAGATGACAGGCAGTTACGGATCGGGTGCTGTTATAGCCGGTTAGCACGGCAATTAAATTGGGATATGTGATTTCGCCCATCTAAAGTGAATCGAACGGAATTTATAAATGGAAAATGAGATTGGAATTGTCTTTTATTATTATCTTGTAACATGTTTTGGTTGTGAATACACTATATACGAGTATTGCGCTGTTTCTTACTTATTATTTATTACATCGTAAATCTACTTTTAATATTATAATCTCTTATTTTTTGAAGCAATACAAATTATTTTATTTAAAACATAAAACTATCGAACTGATATACAAAAGTTTGTATTATTTATATGTACAGATATATATGTATATGTCATTTAAATTTGTGCACAACATATCACGATAGTAATTACTCTATTATTTGCTAGATAGCATCAAGTATGGGATTGCCAGATATCTGACACTTGAGTATTAATATAATTGCATTATTCTTGAAAACATTCTAATGACTGATGAACGTAGGATAAATTGTCACGAGGCATTAAAAAAATGTTATGGCTTGACTTCTGTTGCGTTAAAGCAAATGCAAAACTTTTTGGCAATATTATCCTCAACGCATTGCGATAATTGACTATATGAGTCCAGACGACTAATGTCAGGCACGTTTACGGAGATAAGCTGAGTCTTATTATTCCAATCTGTTGAAGCCTCAAACAAAGCATTTTCTGGTTCCGCCTCATATCTGACAAGATAGGATTCAAATTCCTTAGCCTGCAAACTAATTTTTCTCTGAACCGACTCGATATTTGACATTTTTAGAGTTTGGCAAATTTCAGTCAAGTTATTGGCCACAAGAAAAGCGTTCGTGGCCCCGATAAGCTGCTGCCCGATTTCCTTTATATGAAAATCAGTCCGAGAATTATATTTGAACGTATGGCACGTACACCAATGATCATCAATGCCCGCATCTTTGCAATCCCTCGACTCGGCTACTTCGTAGAAAATGCTATGGCAGCTGGGGCAACCCTCAGGGCGTGCCAACTCAGCCTGCGGTGTCTCGAGCTCCAAAATATGCCGCAAGGTTGCATGGATGTCGTAAGGTGAAGTTAGGCGATTCCTATTTAGCTGCAAGCTATGCACGAACTCCGGATATTTTTCTCTAAACCAATTTGGCAACCAGATATAGAATATTGGCATGCGTTCCTCCAAGAACCCACTGTCCAGACTACGCAGTCGTCCAAAACGCATGCCGTGATCGCTGAAGAACAAAATTATGGATTTTTCAAAGATTCCATTTGTCTGCAATGTGCGCATGTATTCAAGGATCTTCGTGTCCATGGAAGAGGGCAGAGCAAAGTCATTGTGACTAAAGGAGTTCGTCCAGAACATGCCAAAGCTGGACTGGTCCTGGTGGAGTTTAGTAAACTGTATAGCAAAGTCGTAAATGTACTCGGCATAATGTCGCCGTCCCACACAGTAGGGTATTTTTGAAACCAATACTTTCTTGAGTTCCTTCTCGACGGCCAGCATGAGGGGTCGTGGATAGTAATCTGTTGGAGGTTTGACGAATCCATTCTTGTTATAGTTGAATGTGGAAAACCGACCCCAGTCCTCGGCGTAGGCTGTGATATACCCAAGCTTCTTGTAGGCGTGCCAGAGTAAGGGGCAAGCGTCTAAGCCACCCACTGATTTGGGCCGGCAAACAGACATGGATCTTGAATTGTTGTAGCCTGTTAACAGGGCCATTAAATTGGGAAATGTGTTATCTCCCATCTTTGGTATTTATTAGCGATAAAATAAGAAATACTTTAGGGACGCACTCACCTTATTATAGCCCCGCAGCTCGTACCAGTTCTCTTCTCTGAGATATTTGTACATCAGTGGCATGGTCCGTTGAAAGTTCATGCGTGACATGGAATCGATGCCCCAGAGCAGGACGCTTGGCCTACTCGCAGTGGATTGGCTTGTACTTGAACCATTCACTGCTGATTGATTGCCCGCAAGTTTCGCTGGTTGCACAAAGCTGAATGCATCCCGTTGCAACAACTTTTTACCCTTCAATCGACGACATTCAGTGATAACAGCGTTCACATGTTGAGGAACCACAAAATCTTGATGGAAATTGCTGCAGGCCATCAATCTATAATGATATATAGTTGTCTAGTTATAGATATATAGCTAGGTACTGTTGCACCTACTTGAACTGGTTGTCCGCCTGAGCGCCTGAGCCGCTGCGCAGAATCGACTTGTAGCAACATTTGGAGTTCGGATCGTTTATGTGCAGTTTGTAGCGGCGCTCCTTATCATCATAGATTACAGATATTAGATCCTTGCTCGAATCGCAAGTGTGATAGCCAGTCTTATGGTAAATCTTCAACACATCCTTTGTGAAAGGATTCACAGCAGGCATGCGACATTTTGAAGTGTACACGAAGAAGTTTTCCAAAATGTTGGGACCTTTATGTAAATATAGATCATGTTTTAGATTTTGGAAAAATATTTGCCACATACTTATAATTACCCAAAGTTTCGTTTGGTTTAGTTACAGCTTTTAATTGTGCTGGAGTTTGTGTGCAAATAGCATCGTCTGCAGTTGTCGCAGTTTGTTCAGTGACAACGTCATCCTGATCGAAAGTGAAACCTGTCCAACTTGGCGGTATAGAACTTGGACTAGTGTTAATTGTAACGCGGATAGGCCAGCTATAGCAAGCAAATAGCAGAAATGTGCCACATATAGCGCTGATCTTTAGAAACTTTTGTGCGCTGGGTCTCTCAGTGGTCCACGCCACTTCCGTTGGAATGAGCTGATACTTGATTTTTGCCATTTCAAATGTATATCACATGTATGTATACTTATACATATCACAATAGTTATATGCTCATATTTCTGAGGTCTGATCGCGATGCCTTCATAAATGAAACTGTTTCATTGCAATCAACACATAATATTCTAAGCGCTATATTTTACTATTTATCAACACCCTGCATGCCACTCATTCTTTGTATGAAGCCAAACTTAAGTCTGTTTGTGTGTGATTACTCGCATTGTTTATCAGAAAGGGCGAGTGTGCGCTTATAATTCTTAATATTATAAATAGATATGTAAAGATAACAATTTTATTTAAAAATCCTCATTGTATAATGTTTTCGTAAGCACACTAAATTAAATAAATAAAATATTATTGATGCTTTAGTAGGTTTACTCTAAAATAAAACTCTATTCTGCTGGTTCATTGTTTGATAATAATTGAAATGACCATGTCACATGTGGGCTCGGCTTCAGATAATATAATGAACACAATGACATTCTAACATGATAATAAAACTAATCTATAACTATATAACTATATATATATATATCTATAAAAAATGCATTGATTTGTTATTCGTTTTTGTATTTTTGTTTTATTTCAATAATTTAAGTCATTTAAAAATGTACATATACAATAATATACGTATACTTTTTATAACACAAGTATACACAAAACTTCATAAATAATAAAAATTTTCATGAAACGCATTACAAATACTACGCACATATATTTGAATATGCTCTTTAAACTGTGTACGCAGATTGCAATTGGCCACAAAAAGTTAACGGCCAATTGAATCTAGTAAAAAATGCGCGCACATTCAAAAAACCACATTATCATTTCAGTTTATCTATAGCATAATACATATGTAATAGTTTGTAATTTTATTTCATACATTGACGTTTACACTTATTGTTCTCTCTTTTGACGTTTCATCTATGTTATCTATATGCGTTTTCCTGTTTCTTCAACTACGTTCATTTCAATTCTACTGTGGGTGAGTTTGCTTCTTAATTTGTTTTATTCTCATCTGATTTTGTTATGTTTTGTTTGTTGGTAGGTTGGGTTGCCTTTGCTGAATACAAATTCAATGCCTAATACATAAGATGCCACACCGTGGTGTGAGCAATTGCTCATAACAATTTCTAATACATATGATAATAATTTCATCAACGACTGTTTACTGTATACGCAATCCGTAGTACATACTTTAACTGTATTATCGGTATCTCTATATTCTGTATGTCGGAATATGACATTAGTTCAACCACTACCCGCCCCGCACGCTCCGGTTGCGCATCGCCCAATTCGATCACTTATGAGTGATGAACTTCCACATAGTTCGCTGGATATAAGCCTACACGGCCATTCATGCGACCCTTGCACCAGCCTTGTTCATCTTCATCTTCCAGTTTCTCAAAAACTTCACCTGGAGCGGAGATAACCAAAACATTAGCGTGACAGAAATTGAGAGAGAGTTGTTACACACGATCGATAGATACCTTGCTTAAATGTGAGCTCGTCGCTTTCTGCGCCGTCATAGTCATATAAGGCCTTCACTGGCACACCCGGCTCCCCGTTGTCGACCAGCACATTGTCGGCCTCATCCCACTCCTCCTCCTCGTCGAATGGGTTAGCATCGACTTTGCCGTTGCCATTGCTGTGTGCATGCAAATTGAAATCAATTAGTTCAATGAAAATGAGCGACAAAACTTAACAGCAACAACATCAGCTTTAGTGAGCACTCGACTGTAATCCAAAACAATTCAAATTCACAAACTGTTTCAAACTTACGTTACGCTCGGGTTGCGATTTGAAACCGCCGCTGCCGTCGCTGCTGCCGTTGTTGCTGTCGCAGCGCCGGCCGCTGTTGTCGACACCGTTGATTTGGTTTCGACTGTTGTGGCAGAGGTTTGATTTAATGATTGTTCCTGATGGCTGCTCTTGCCGCTCGCTTTGCTGTTAACACTAGCGTTCTTCTTTAGACTATTTGTTGTTGGGTATTCCTGTGCGGTAAACACAATTAATAAAGTAATTGAAACGTTTAATTAGAGCACGGCCAACTTACGTGCACATCCTCGGCAACGGGTCGCTGATTGATGAGTGTTATGGGCGCGGCAGGCAGCGCCTCTTTTGATTTGTTGCCCTTCGCTATATCACGGAATTCCTCCGTGTATTCCTGCAATGCAAGCAAAGTAATTTTAAACGATTTGTTAAAATGGATACACTTTAAATTTTAAACTTACCACAAATGCTGGCCAATTCATAGCCATATTGATGCCATGATTATTTGACCACCATTTCAAGTCCTTTTGTTGGTCCGCATTGTTGATTGTATGATAGAACTCCTCATAGATTTGGGGCAGGCTGCAATTGCACAGAAGATAAATAGTTCAGACTTGATTTATAAGCAGCTCATAGCTAGTTTGAACTAACTTTTGGACTTTGGTCGGATCGAGACACTCGTGTACATTGAATAGAACTTCCTTGAAGAACTGCAGTCGCGTCTTCTCCATGGTTTGGCACTTCTCAAATACGGATGTCATATCCTCAATGTAAACGGAATTATATTTGGTTATTTCGCCAATGGCCTGTTCATATTTCTCGCGGCACTTTTGCACTTGATCTTTGGTCTTTTGCACGCGATCGTGCATCTTCTTCACCTGCAATATAATACGGTTAGGTATGTATGCAGTTGAACAAGCCATACAACTGTCGATCTGTCTAGCGGCTATAGTATAGAACTAACCTGATCTGGTGACAGTGAGCTGTCCGCATTGGCGTTACGCTCTTGATTGGTGGCGCTGCGTTCCGTTTTGCATGCTGAGTGATAATCTGCTTTGGCCTTCTCCACTTTGGCCAACAGCTTCGCCCAGGGTTTCTGTGCCTTCTTGAACAGATCATCCATGTCCTTGCGCTCCTTGATCTGCATGAGCGTGTGATGGTAATTATCCTTTTGCCAGGTCTTAATTTGACTGTTGACATCATTGCATAGATTATCCTTAATCTTCATATGTACATCTGACAAACGTTCCGATTCGGTTAATACGCCCTTCCAAGCCGCTTCTGTGGTGCCATATTCGGGCCCTGCAATCGAACCCAACAGTTAATTAATTGTTTATCAGCACCGGCCACATCTTTTAGTTGTAATTATTTGTCATTATTATAAGATTTTCAAGTAATGTCGCCTTGTTGCTGATGTCATCGATGATTGTTGGGCCTTTTATCTAATCACCCCAAAGTCTGTTAAGAATTCACGTGTGTATGTGTGAGGCTAAGTATGTGCGTGTGTGAGACACATTTTTGGTATGTTTATGGTGTGCTAACAAAAAATGAAAAACCGTAATAAAGTTTATATGATGCCCACTTAATAATTGCAAATTGGGAATGCACGAAACTCGTTTGACCATTTTGACTAACGGCCACTCAACTATTCTCAATTGGCACCCCACACACCTACTACACACACACACACACTCGCATCATACAAATTGAGGCGCTTAGCACAGAAATAAACACGTTCTATTTTCTCATCGCATTGATTTTTGAAACCATTTTGAGCGACGCTTTGGTGCCGGTTCGCTATGCTACTCTTTCAATTGGTTGAGTAGGTCTTCGGCCCGCTGATAACTCTGGCTAGACGCAACTAGGCAAATTCCGTACGAAATTGTCGCGCTCGTAGAAGCAGCTTTATACATTGCTTTCTGCAGTTGCTTCGGTCGTGCTTACTCTGAAAGTGGACAGAGCGCAGAGGCGGTGGCAGTGGGCATGACAAAAACAACAACAACAATAGCAAAAGCAGTTACAAACATTGCTAACACTGTACTCGATTTCATTTCACAATAACAACATCGCTCACACTGGCACGCAGTGTGACGAAAATGGGTAAAAATCATAGCAGAGACTTGGCTGTATAGTTCAATCCAGTATTCCTCGCCTAATTAAAAAGCTTATCATTCCATAAAACACTTATAGTTTTTAATTTGATTTATGAACATCTTTGCGAATAACAGCGAAATTATTCAAATGACTTTACATGTGATGTTTAGACCTCTAAAAACTTAACAGAATACTGTTAATAAATTTATATTATTGTCATTATAACTTATTCTCGTTACTCACAGATAAGTTAACTAGGGGAATATAACACTCATAAAAGGAGAGTAAACATTTTGTATATTTCTGACTCCACCCACGTTTACGACTGATCTAAAAAGTTTTTCATGTTATTTGGCACCAGAGTGCGACGCTGACGATGACAACAGGTAAGACAGTGCAGAAAAAGGGGCAACAAAAAAGCCCATTAATAGCTTAAGCCACTTATCGCACAACAATAACAACAATGCGCAGTATGATGTACACAAAATGTGGCAAATAAGAACAGAGCTCTGTCAGCCCACTGAGCAGTGACGCTGGCAACGGGTCATCGCTGTTGCCATTGCTATTGTTGTTGTTGCTTCATTGGGCCGTTCAGCAGGCGTGAATGAATGTGTAAACAAATAACACGGTTACAAGCACACACACATCAATTAGAAGAATATATACACTCGCAAAAAAAACCAAGAATTTTGTACTTAAATCAAGTTCAAGCCTGGTCAAAATATGGCCAAGGTAGAAATTTCTATACTTGTCTACTAAATTATAAGTTCATGTACGTTGACATTTTAAAAAAACTTTATCCAAGGAACGTCAAGAACGCATATGAAAACGAAGAATGTTAGGTACTTAAAGAATATTTACGATCGAAATTTTATTTATTTATTTAAGTATAGGGTATAATTAATAACTATGCTGCTTTGGCCTCTAGCTAACTACGGGGCATCGATTGAAATTAACTTGAAACCTTTAAAATAAATCCTTTATCCCTTGTTCTTGGAAATAGTTCTACGTTTTTAACCGAGTGTCGTATGTGTAGTTTATAATGACAGTTTTTCTTACCTTTCTCAATGAGTTCACCCCATTTCTTTGACCAGGCGCGCAAACTTTTGGCATATCCCTTTTCAATATCGGCGCGCTCCTGTATCAGTTGCTGTAGGTCATTGCAGAGTCTGTGCAGGCAGATGTGAGAAAGAGAAAAGACACACACAGACAGACACACACACAAACACGCAGAGTGAGACAAGTTAATAACTGGTTTTTCAGTTTGTTATTGCTGGCAATGACCCAACAGTGTTTACAATTTTATTTATTTTACTCACTTGTAGCTATCTTCGATGCGTTTCGTGGTGCGTTTGTAGTTGCCGGGCTCCCAGAAGGAATCACTTCCAGCCTGCAGAAGCTGATCATCGCTGTGGTGGGACATTTCCTGTTCATTAAAATATAAAATAAGTTCAAATTTCGAATTAGCTAAACAACATTTAACATGCCTAATTTCCATGTGCGAGTTGGGAGGGCAATAATCATATATAATTTAGACAGAAAAAAAAAACAAAAAAACATACTCTCTGTGTGCAACAATAAACGACCTCTGTCTTTGACTCTTTTAACGATTTAAATAAAAATTTATTTGGCACGATGACGCTCAGTACTCAATGCAAACTGTTGGAATTGATGAGTTTGATCGCATGAGAACTGGATATAAAACTGTTTGCGGCTTAATCTCAGTTAAGAAGCATTGCACAAAATGATTAAAAATACGAATGCGCAGAGCGAATGGAATCTGTGATGATTTGTACGTTTTTTCTACCTGTTAGTGTGCACACATACATACTGTAATACGAAAAGAATTTCGATAAATATACCAAGAAAGTTTTTACAATTTAGTCGCTGGAAACGAAAAAATTTCAATAGCAAAAAATGCAATGGTTTTTTCGATAATTTAAGCTTAAGAAATTTTTAATTGATCCTAATTTTATTGGCATTTAAAACTGTTAAGGTATTGAGTATTCATTGATATCCTAAGAAATCAATAATTTTCAAATATTTTAAACTATATACAATATTACTTTATCCAAAAAAATAATATAAAAAAGGGAACATTTGCAAATTAAAAACACCTCTGAAACGAAAAATGCATGAAACTCAAAATTTCGGACCCCATAAACTAACTATATGTATAATATATAACATATATAACATATAACAAATGTATATGTATATGGGCATTGTGAGTCCGTATTTCTGCTTCTGTGGAACTTAATCCGTTACATAGCATCGAAATCTTGCATAAAAAATTAGCATTTAGCCTTAATTTTTATCTATTTCATTGATCCTGATATGTTAGGAAAATAAGTTGTCAATTGTAAGTGAAAATTTAGTTGCTTTTTTTAGAAAATATATATCTGCAAAGGTATCGCGAAGTTAACTGTTATTTCTTGCTAAGATAAAGATTATCTGAATTCTTTATTTCTCACCTAGTCTGCTTTATGCTTTATGTTTAGGAATAGAATTAAGGTAAATGAATGGGTAAGATTTATTCTTTGTTTAAATATAGAAAAGAGTCATGTACACAATATCAAAATAAAAAGATACATATTTTACTTGTAAAGAAATTCAATTGCGCTTTGATTTCAAATGCCAGACATTGTCAAACTAATTGGCACCTCTTTTTAGTAGTGACCCCTTTATGAACGCACCTAAATAAACATAAGCACACACACCATACTCATATTGATAACGGTTCTTTACCCATGTATGTGTGTGATCTGGAAATGGGGAGCCTTCTTATCAGTAACATAGCAACGCGTTTAAAACATAGCACCAAGCATTCCATTGATTTGGTAACTGCTCAATGAAGTCACAAGCCTATCGAAATTAGAGTGCTGCGATACCCTGTACCCATTTCCCAACTCCGTTAGCAGCATTTGCGATCACTTATAATTTCCGAGTTATGTTGAAAAAGTATTTATCGATTTTTTAAGCTTACTCCGCGCATGTTATACAAGACTTTCGCTTTAGTTGGTCCCTGGTAGACAGGCGAATATGACTAAATCGATCAGCCCTAGCTGTATGCATTTGCCAAAAAACAGTCTACCCTGCATTGTATGGCCATTACCAATGTCTACAGGGTATAAAAGGCTCATCAGCTGTTTGTAAACAATGCAAATACAAACGCACACAAGCATATTAGCACACACACAGCACAAATGTTATCAATGGAGCTGCATGCAGACCCCGTTCGGTCACTGACTGCCGGCATTTCGCTGGCCACAGAGAGCCAGCCAAGCCAGCCTTCCGGTTGGATTTGGCTGCGCCCCTTCAGTTTTCTCCGTGTGACAAGCGACTGGCAGCAGCTGAGCTTCGCTTTTGACATCGTCATCGCCATCACCATAGCCAGCCCCAACGCCAGCGTCATCGCTATGTGGCGTATTGCTTACGGTGTTTTATTTCCATTGGGTGTTTTATTCGCTTTGCTGGTGTAAATTTAGCTGTATGCAGTCATAACTACTTATTTAGCATTGTACACGTTATGCGACTTTGATTTCTCGTAGTCAGAGTTGTTTATTAATTTGATTGTTGTTGTTGTTGTTGCTTATAAATGGCATTGCTTGTTGTTGTCGCAGCATTGAAGTAGAAATTTTCAACAGAAAGTTAACAAACAGGTTGACGCATACTTCGCATATTTGTCGAGATAGATAAGCAGCCACACACACACACACGCACACACATACACAGAGACAGGTAGGCGCATACACATTCGTGGCCAAGAAGAGCAAGATAAGCAGCGTAAGGCCTAAAACTCGTTTATCTTTTGGCCAAGTTTAAACGATTTTACGTATTTATAACAAATATTTGCACCTGTATCCAGCAAGCTTTAGCTTACATAAGTTTCAATTCTAGTCGACTTAATGTTTTGTTTAAAAACTTAATGGGCGCCACACAATCACACACACACACGCACAAGCATATATACACACAAATTGTTTCCTTTTTTTGCACTAATTTAACGAGTGAAGCGTTCAGCGAAGAAGAACATTTCATGCACAGACACACACACACACACTGGCATACACAGCCAGCTAAATCCAACACACACGCACGCATTTAAAATTCCGCTACACAGTCCCGCAACGTTGTCCGCACCCAAAAACGTGAACGCGTTCACACGAAATTCTTTGTAATGTTCTTATTGCTACTGCGTTGTTGTTGTTATAACTGCCACATATAATAATTGAGAAGATTTGTGAATTTCGGCACACGTCTAACATTTGCATTTGTTGCCGTGTCAATAGGTTGGACATACCAAAAAACAAAATAGCCGTAAAAAGCACTACAACTTGCGAGTGTGTCTGAAATCGCCAACTAAAAAAACTAGCAGGGCTGGCAAGCAACAACTTGGTATTGAGCCAGCAAGGGCTGCAAAGCATTGCTGGTTCATTGCAGTGGAATTACAGTTCCAATGGGGCTATGACACCTGTTCGTTTTGGAATGAACGCAAATAGCAACTAACGAATTAAAGTAGAGAAAACCAATAATTTAAAATATAATATTTTAAAAAAGTAAATAAAATACTGCTTAAATTAACTGAGTCAGTATTGTATAGAATGCGTAAGAGAGCTACGGTTATGTAAGAATTTAAAAATATTCGGAATTTGAAAATGAAATTAATGACAATTACGCTCTTAAAGTAATAATATAACAACTAAACTAGGCAATCCATCTTATTAAGACTTGGCATAGATCTGTATTATATAATTTGAAAAGTCGGACGAAATCTCAATTTTTTTTGTTTTTTAAGATGTTTTGATCTAATTAAAAATGTTCGGTATTATTATGCACCCATTATTATCTTGAAACCTGAAAGTATCGGACTATAGCATTATATAGTATATAAGAGCTAAGAATCTAAGGCTTTCCAATTTAAACGCAATGTTAAGCAAGTACAAATCGTGCCATTTTGTTTCAGTGCCACATAACAAAACCGTTCTTTGTTGAATCTTAATATCGCCACATACACGATACAACCAAATATGTCATACATGAGCTTCATACACAACTTGATATACTGTTAGCTTACAGTAGCCTTAGAGTTGAGTTAAATGTATGGATACACTGGCTATTGGGTCGTTCTCTTTTAAATATATATTTTTTATATAAACCTGTCGAGTAAAATTTACTAACGTCGAGAGTAAAATTTACTTACTTTGGGTTGCACAACCGCCAGAGCTGCTCTCAACCAATTAGCTAATGCCACACGCACATATCTATTCAGACTCGTATTCATTGCATTCATGTACAGTAAAAATGTAACTTTATAAAATATTCGAAAACTAATTTAATTTTTTATTTGACAGGAATCTCACAGGACCTCCTCTCGCGCCACATACGACAGCAGAAACTCCATTTTCTTAATCAACTGCGACAGTTTGGCGCGATTCAGCTCAATACTGCCGCTGGCAAGCGCGAACAGCTTCTGGAATTGGGCTTCCTCTGAATTTGTACGCTTGCTTAGCGCTCTGCTTTGTTGCAGCAATCGAAGGACATCGCTCAGGGCCGCCAATTTGTGCTGTCGCGTGGACATGAGCTGGCGCGCATCCTCCTGCAATTGGGCGCGGCTCTCGATAAGGAAATTGTTGCCGGCGCTAGCACTGCCAACTGCAGCAGCGCCGGCTGGTCCATTGCCCGTGGTACATGCCTCCATTTCCACCGATATAATGGCATCCTCAGCATCCTCGAAGTTGGTTCCGTACTTCAATGTGGCGCTGAGATTTACCAAGTGGGCAACAGCCTCGCTGGCATTGGTGCGCTGCTCGCCGCCAAAGAAGCGCGCCACACACGCATAGGCACTCAGTATGTTCCAGAGATTGTAGTGCAGACAGGGCGATGGCGTCCTCTTGCATATGTCCGAGAACTTTGGTATGTTCCCTGGTATTTCGGGCATGTCCCCCACCTTGGCATCTGTTGGCGTGGGAATGACGACAATCTTGGAACTCTTCGGCTTGCACCACCAGGGCTTGTAGTCAGGCATAAGTTGCATTATATCACCGCTTGCTATTAATTTCTGGAATTCCTGTTGCTCCTCCAGGGACAGACGACTCCAAACCTGATCTGCATCATTTATGTCGACACCCTTCAGACGCTCGGCAATGTCTATAACCTCATCCGCCTCCTCTGGCTGCTCTGTGGTATCGACATCATCGTCACTTTCTTGTGGACTCAGTTCATCATCGGAGTCTAAAGGATTGTCCAGACCATCGACATCAAAATCCTCGGGCTTAAAGCCAGCATCTGATTCACGCATACGCTTTAAGATGTCGTAAATTTTTCGCATACTCTGCTGGCTCTCAGGCGTTGTTGTTGCACTGGCCAACTCATCCTGGATGCACGCCTTGTAAAACTCTTCCGAGCACCTGAGATGTTCTTTGGACTTGTAGCAGGCAACGCTGCAGTAAATCGCATTGCATTTGGGACAGGTGTATTTAAATGGTGCCTCATGGCAGCTGTTGGCAAAAATGTTTTTTAATCAGTTAAATATGAATATCTGCATACTTACAAGTGACAATTCTCTGCAGCTCCAGACATTAAACACGACTCAAATCAAAATCGCGTCTAGCAAAAGTCTAGCCGTTAACATATGTTGGACCACGTTGCCACCTTTTGTGAAATCTTTGCGTTTCACTTTGAATGGCATTTCTGAGAACTCAGAACTCAATACAAGTGCATACAAAATTCCTGGTAAGCATTTATAGCTTGAGTGCTGCATTTCAACGTAAAAAATGTGCACCGGCATATTACGCAAATTAAATGGTGATTGGAGTATACCCCTAATTTAAACTGATGTAGTGTATGATGTATAGTTAATGTTCGTAAGTTTATACCGAATGAGTATTAATTAAAATAAATAAATATTTATAAATTGAGCACTCAACCATTCTGGCAACTCTACACCCGCATATTCTAGCAACGAAACATACACTCTGGCAACGCCATGCACTGACAGCTGCAAATCAAACTACATTATAAAAACAGAACGTGTTCCGTTTTCAAGCGAGATCAACGTCGTGTCCTCGTCTTCGTGGCCGTGCCGAGAGTTTCCTGATAGTGGTACGAAATGTCAACAACAATCGCAATAAACGGGAATCATTATGAGCAATTGCATCAAGGACGCACTAACATGTACAAGTCCAAAGTGGATGTGGTCCTAGGCGCCCAATGGGGCGATGAGGGCAAAGGCAAGGTGGTGGACATGCTCGCCTCAGAAGTGGACATTGTATGCAGGTGTCAGGTGAGCGAAGCATAGCAATTAATTAATTATTTAAAAAAATATTGTGTGATAAATCAAAACGCAAGCGAACACAAGAAAAAAAAACCAGCTGATAACAGTGATGGGTAGTTATCCTTGTGTCAAGGACACGCGAACGCACCAGGTTCGTTAAGGCCGACGCTGCAGATAAATCGTTACGCTCTTTGGTCCAAAATTGTATCAGCATCTGAGCATTTCACAAGCAGATACTTATTTTTCTTCAGAATTGCCTATTATCGCAGCGACTGACGACCGCATGCTTCGCTTTTTCGTTTATACATACATACATATATACTTATGTGTATGCCTGTATGTATGTATCAATTGTGAATTCGGCGGGTGTGCGCGCCTCGCTGTTGTGTATGTTGCTAGTATATGCTGTGCATGTGTGTTTGCGCAGTTAGTCAGTCAGTCTGCTAACGTCTGCTGCCTCAGCAAATTCGTCACTCGTTCTGGTTGACTTTAGTTGTTTCCTTCGTTCTACAGCGCACAAATGTAGGTACATATATGTACACACATGCATATAATATGTACACACACACACACATGTAGATATGGCCTGCTCAGCAAAACGCCAGGTTTACATAATCACTATTGTGAATGTCTCGCGCACTATTCAAAAAGTGCCGCACAAATGTTTCTATGTTTCGCTGTGGATACAATAATCACATACATATGTTGATATCTTATATTATATATTAAAAGATTCGCTTTTCACAAATTCATTTGTAAGCAAATAATGTCAATTTTAATTTTTTTTATTCTTGACCCGGTCCGGTCCTACCAACTTGTTGAATTCTGTTTGGGTCGACAGTTCAATGAACGGAACCATTTTAGTTCCCTTCAACCACATACAATATTATTATTATTCCCTTTTGCTCTATACTTTGTTATCAACATTGCTGCGGATTCTTATGTAATTCCCCCCATTGAAACAGATTTTTTCTATTATCTGAGTCACACAGCACACGCCTCCGTTTTTCATATATTGCGCAGCGAAAGTTTCTTAAATATGGGACTTATTTGCAATATACATTCGTTATAATCTTATCACCTTCAGTGTTCTAATGATTATACTATACAATATACATTTTGATTATCATGTTTAGCTAATGCCAAATTTGACATATTTTCGTGTCTAGTATAAAGTTAAAGTTCCAGAAATTTTTGGGAATTTTGCTAAGGTTTTTCAATAGTTTCATAGGCAACATATGCAGTATAGTATAAGAGATTGGCGAATACTCAAAACTTGTACAGTTGCCAACAAGAAGACAAATAACATTTTTGCTTTTCTTTATCGAATTTTATATAAAAAAAACATTTAGTTTAAATACATACATACATACAACATATATGTTTGTGTATGTATTGTGTATATGAGAGAAACTTTGTGTCACACTCCATACGCTCACTATTTATTTGTTATTTAATACTTGCCTGTTCAACAATATTTATTTATTTATCACACAACTTTTAATAAACAAAAACAAACATGCTAATTTTGTATATACACTGCTACGCTTTGGCAAACAGTTGTATATATGTATGTAACTACAGTGGACGCTCGATATTAGAACTCTCTAAATAACAAAAAGTTAATTTGTAGGTACAATGATTTAAGAAAATTTAATTGTTATGACAAAAGGAAAAAAACACAGTAAATAATGTATATTTTGTGCAATATATAATACAAAATAATAAAATGAATGAATGAATTGACATGTCTAGTTAAATGATTTTAACAATTGCCTTCGGTAACAAGTAGTTCTAATTAACAAATGACCACTGTATATTTAAAGTATACTGTATACTGACATGTGTTTTTATTTGTATGCGATAGTTGCCCATTTTCTAATTTTCTCACACGTTCATTCCCCCTCTTTAATCTTTTCAATAGGGCGGAAATAACGCTGGACATACTGTGGTCGCGAATGGCACCGAATTCGATTTTCATCTGTTGCCCAGCGGCGTTGTGAACGAGAAGTGCATTTCGGTCATCGGTAAGTGGTACGAGTGAACAGGCCTTGTATATTGGATGCATCAGGGATATCAAGAGACTCTATTTGGGTATTACCAGAACCTCGGTTGCCATTCTCAAGTAAAGAAAAGCAAGAAATATTTTTGAAAATTAATATTTTTCAATGAAAGTAAGCATCTTTTTCTTTTCTTTTTTTTTTTGTTGTTTCTATCATTTTTAGTGCTTTCAGTTTATTTTTATTATTTTGAATTTGAAATCACACATACACCTATACAACATTCTATGCCATTATATTTACGATATATTTGTATATATACATAGTGTTTTTATTGTTTTGTTTTTAGCTTTCCTTCGTTTGTTCCATCGCAAAAGTGAAATTGAGCGTATATAAACGAAAATGTATATATGAATATATATACAATTAGTATGTATGGTGCAGATGTTTACATATAGGAATTTTGTTGGCAAGACTTAATGCAACATTGACATTGGCTTTTGCGGTCAGTTGGTCTCGTATTTGGCTTTGACATCTGCCAGCGGTAAAGGCTATTTCGTCTATTTTGGTCTCTCTCTAGGCCTTTGCAGCCATCAATTGGGTACTTCGATCCCTGTACTGCATACGTCAATCACGTGTAATGGAGCACATGCCTAACTTGACAAAGTCCATTCTTGGCTGTTGCATCAGGCAAGGCCGTGTCAAGGCGCACGTTTCTGCAACTCTTATTATATCTTGTTTGTTTCCTTAAGTTTAATCGATGTGCTGTATGCGCCTTCCGCTGGTTGTCACAACAAAAAAGAAATGTAGCCCGTCATCGCTTGTCACAAGACTAATTTATGAGATAATCACAATCGCACTAATACATGGCAAGCCTTCCAGAGCGTGTGCGTGCATGTATTAGTGAGCTTTTGCAATTTAGATATCTCGCTCAGGGTTATACAAACAAAAGCACTCACACACAGACACGTAGACATGGCAAATTATTCTAATCAAGCAATTAACTTATTATTTGCGACTCGATTATACAATAAAAACAAATTTATGTGCGAAAGCATTTCACAGTGCAATTCGCATGCCGCCCCAGCGTTAACTTGACTCGCGTGCCACAGGTTTACGAGTTTGAATACATTTGGAAGACAGGCTTGGCTAATCGTCTGCGAATTATACAACCAACTAACCAAAATGTTGAATATAACTACCGATAAACAAGCTTACTAGATAACGCAAAGTACTTATATATTTCCCTTTAAAATATCACAACATTCAGATAAGGTGTGAATCCCTGCACGTGTTTTTATTGCCAGTTATAAAACCAATTTTTTTTATCGGCTTTGGCTTATAACGCTTTTAAATTGATAAGATAGCGAAAGTTTCTTTATAAAGTCGGTTGTTTAGCGAAAGTTTTTTTGTCCTCTAAGCTTTCATTTATTAAAGTACTCGCTGACTTATCAGACTTGAACTGCGGGGCTTTAAATAGTATTCTCCTTAAGAAATATGTAAGCTATGATGCATTGAAAAAATCACAACAGTAAACCGCATAGGTTTTTATGTTTTGTTTTTTAATAGCAATCTTATATGAGAATTCTTTAATAACATTGATTATTATTCTTTCTGATTTGCGTATTTTTAGGCAACGGTGTCGTCATTCACCTTCCATCGCTGTTCGATGAGGTGCTGAAGAATGAGGCAAAGGGATTGCAGCATTTGGAGAATCGTCTGATTATCTCGGATCGTGCGCATCTGGTGTTTGATTTCCATCAGCATGTGGATGGCATGCAGGAAGCCGAAAAGGGCGGCAAATCACTGGGCACCACCAAGAAGGGTATTGGCCCGGCCTATTCCAGCAAAGCCACGCGCAATGGCATTCGTGTCGGCGAACTTCTTGGTGACTTTAACTTGTTCAGCGAGAAGTCAGTAGAACGTCTTTCTTGATCTTGAACTCCGGACTGACATATTTGTATTTGACAGATTTAAATCGATTGTGAACACACATTTGCGGTTATTCCCATCGATTAAGGTCGACGTGGAGGCCGAGCTGTTGAGGTACAAGGATTACGTGGAAAAGGTGCGGCCATACGTCAAGGACACGATTTGTTTCTTGCACACGGCGCTGCGCAACGGCAAGACCATTCTGGTGGAGGGCGCTAACGCAGCAATGCTGGATATTGATTTTGGCACGTATCCTTATGTGACCAGCAGCAACTGCAGCATTGGCGGTGTGCTAACCGGCCTGGGCCTGCCCCCACAAACCATTGGTGAGGTCATTGGCGTTGTCAAGGCGTACACGACACGCGTGGGCGATGGTCCATTCCCCACGGAGCAGTTGAATGTAAGTTTGTCTGTGTTCCTTGCAACTGTCATTTACTTAACCAATGAGTATTTTCTATACAGGAAATTGGCGATCTACTGCAGACACGCGGCTTTGAGGTTGGCGTAACTACAAAGCGCAAGCGCCGCTGCGGCTGGCTAGATATTCCGCTGCTTAAATACACGTCTCTAGTTAACGGCTACACTTGCATTTGCATAACGAAGCTAGATATTCTGGACACCTTGCCCGAGATCAAAGTGGGTGTGAGCTACAAGCGCAGCAGTGGTGAGAAACTGGATCATTTCCCCGGCACCATCAGTGAGCTGAGCGACATTGAGGTGGAGTACGCTGTATTGCCCGGCTGGCAGACGTCCACTGAGCACATCCGCAACTTTAAGGAGTTGCCCGAGAACGCACAAAACTACGTACGATTCTTGGAGAGCCAACTAAGTGTACCCGTGCGCTGGGTGGGTGTTGGTAAAGGCCGTGAATCTATAATTAATGTACATTAGTTAGCCATACACACTATATGAATATGGGTATATAAGACGGAAACGCTAATATCCATTTGATCCATTAACCAGAGCTGTACATGTTAGTGCGGTCTGGACGTTTAACTACAATCTAACCCGTAAAGTAATATCTATATAACCACAACAATTTGGACACAAACTTTTAGCCTATTCCTTTTTTAAGTTTTATTTTTAGTTTGATGGACATAATGTTATAATTTGATTTGTGGATTTGCCAAAAGTTGCACAGGCTTACAATTTCGTTTGTTGGGACGTACTTAGGTTTTAAGATCAAGTGCAGATTTTAAATTTTGATATGCATAAAAGTTAAACAGATATTTTTATTGTACAAAAACTAATAACCGTTGATTTAATATTTAAATACAACATTGTGCTTTGACTTATATAATTTTAATTGTAATCTGTACGAAAATATTTGATTATTTGTCCCACTTCAGTCGCATTTCTTTGTCGCAAATTAGTTGAAAATGCGAAATAAAAATACCGTAATAGACGACAGATGGCTGTTTAATATTTTTTTCAAAAGAAGCAGTTTTGGCGCCATCGTGAATGGCAGCGCATTTCAAAACTCGTGCTGCCATATCTGTAAGTAATTCGAGTGGCAACGCTTAGCGTAGTTGATGCTCGCGGCGTTGTGACTGTCACTCGTCCCATTTCGTTTTTGACCAGCAAGTTAACTGGTTCAGCGCTGCTCAAAATACAAAGATTTGATTATCTCGACCAGATAAATTGCTAAAAAATGGTAAGAATTGTTCCAGAATATGTGAAAAGTGCACAGAAGTAATTTATTTTGCACGTTTGGGCACTTCCATCAAATGGGCCTGTGCACGTGTTGGCCGTGTATTTGCGTACAACATAACCTCACAAAAAAATATAATATTTTCAACGCTTGCAGGCTGCTGCTCCTAAGGACATTGAGAAGCCCCATGGCGGCGATTCTGCTTCCGTGCACCGCATTCGCATCACTCTGACCTCCAGGAACGTTCGCTCCTTGGAAAATGTGTGCCGCGACTTGATCAACGGTGCTAAGAACCAGAACCTGCGTGTCAAGGTAAGAAGAACGCTTGCCGCGTGCAATTATTTTTTTTGTTTGCCCGCATTTACCTGGAGGCTTCGTTGTGCCTGCTTGCCGCTTAGCCTAGTCATATAATAAATGCTAGATAAAATGTCTGAATCGGACATTATTTTCACATTGAAACAAACAATGTGAAGATATTATATGGTTCATGCGACATCTTACAAAAGTAAAGTAGTTTCCTAGTAAGTAATTGCGACTGTTTTTCGTTTCAGGGTCCAGTGCGCATGCCGACCAAGATCCTACGCATTACCACCCGTAAGACTCCTTGCGGTGAAGGTTCGAAGACCTGGGATCGATTCCAGGTAAGTTCCAGAAATCATGAAGCGTTTTATTTTTGTACGGACAGATCAGATATCGTTCTTTGGCACATATACTGCTGTTGTAACAGTATCACGGATTTGCCCAGATTAAACGTATTCTCATAGTCCACTTTGCTGGTAACCTCACACAATTTGGCTCTCCGAATTCGACAATATTTCACATTACGAATTTTTACCTAACTTTAAGAGAATAAAGTTTAAATTATTTCATCTCTCTCCTTTTTTTTAGATGAGAATCCATAAGCGTATCATCGATTTGCACTCTCCATCTGAGATCGTCAAGAAGATCACCTCGATTAACATCGAACCCGGAGTAGAGGTTGAGGTTACCATTGCCAACTAAGATCGGCTGACGAACTTTCTTAGCGTGCTGAAAAGTTTCGCATTTTAATAAAACCAAGAACTTTTCATAAATACGATTGTTGTGAACTTTATTGCATTGTGCATTGCTGTTGCTAGCATAGAGTATAAGTAAGTAGTGGAATATAAAGTAAGTTTTGTGGCCAGCCGCGTGAGCCTTGGTCTAGTAATAATCCGGCACCGGTGCACAGGCTATTTTTACAAAATCTGCATAGCGTACGTTGCTGTTGTTATTGACGTTCGCTTCGCGGAAGATGTTGTCCACCTCGCGCACAGACAAACCCTCGCCCCAGTTCTGCAACAGATTTCGTAGTTGCTTAGCCGATATTGTGCCCTTGTTCTGAGGATCGGCTGCTCTGAATGCGGCAATTACCTCGTCTGGTAGATTCTCCACAGACGAGTGCTGGTGCATAATGTCCAGGAAGTCGGCAAAACTCATCTTCCCATTTTTTTGCTTTAGATAGGAAACCAGTTCTTGTATTGTGGGCGACAAGCCCAAAGAGCGCATAATCACCTGTAGGTTAAAATTGTACAGTAAATGTTGTTGTTTAACTTAAATGGCGCTTACCGTTAGTTCGTCCAAATTATTAATTTGGCCCGATCGAGCAAACAGATAAAAACACTCGCGGAATTCTAAGGGCGAATGACAAATCACAGATAAGAATATTACCAGAATGAAATCATACCATGAATATTTTATTTTATTATCAATTACCATCGATATCCTGTTCTTTGAAGTAGCGAGCCTATGCATAAAAAGAAAGTAGAGTTTTCAACAAATTAGCATAAATATTAATATGGCAAATGGGGACATGCAGTCAAGTGGAAAGTTGTACTTTAAACGGTCAAAAGTGAACAGTATATAACATTTGCTTATATTTTTGAAGTAGCACTGTGTCACATTATTCATCAATTGTACTTTACCATTTATTATGCTTTCGTTTTGCCCTTTTACTAAACTAACAAAAATAAATAAACGAGTGAAAACTCAAACAGGTTGTAGACTAAATTTCTAGAGTTGCCACCTAGTTGAAAACGGCCGATAGCACTTTCGATAGTTCGCTTACCTGTGCAACAGCTGTCGCGCCGTGTAACTGCCAAAAGGTGAAGAAGCAGAATAAATTTGTGTACGTGTGTGTTTTGATAGCTAAGCTAGCTACGTGGTGATTGTGCGTGCCACCAAATTCGAAATCCTCGCAAACGAAACAAGCGCTTCCGCATAAATGCATCTGCCAGACTTCACAGCAGCACTGCTGCTTGCCCTAGTTGGCTGCACTAGTGCTCAGCGCGTGGCACCCGGCGTAAATCCCCAACATTATGTGAGTAGTATTAAATATCGCATATTGTGCAACCAGCTGGATGTTGATTTATGAACTAATACCATACTCTTTGTTATGTCAAACAGCAACAAGTGCCCCAGCAAATGCCACAACATCACCAACAGCCGCCGCCGCCGCCACAGCAATATCAGCAACATCCGCAACAGGGACACGTTGCGCCAGGCGTGCCGCCGCAGCAATATGTAAGTAATCGTTGCCAAGGATACAGCTTCGGCAACTAATGAGTTTATCGTTTTATAGGTGCCTGTCCAACAGCAACAACAGCAAGTGCAATATCAGCAAGTTCCTGTGCAACAACAGCAACCGCAGCAGATGCATCAGCCACAGCAAATGCAGCAGCCCGTGCAACAGCATCCACAACAGGTGCCGCACAATCAGCAGGCGGCCGGTCATCATCATGGACAGCCCCAGCAAGTTTTGAACACGGGCAATATCCAGCAGGAGCGTGCGTAAGTGTTGGCAACGTTATCAAATAATCACCTGTCGCAATTAATCAATGCTGACTTAAACTATATTTAAAATTTATTGTATCACAAAGGGAATTATCTTATCATATGCACTGACAACTTGCGCACTTATTATTGTTTATATCTTATCTTCCTTTTGTCTATCTGCAGTCACATCCAGGAGCACATGCAAGTGCCCATTGATACGAGCAAAATGTCCGAGGCTGAACTGCAGTTTCATTACTTTAAAATGCACGATTCAGACAACAACAACAAATTGGATGGATGTGAATTGATCAAATCCCTGATCCACTGGCACGGTAAGCACAGTTGGTCATGACCTTTTTACATTGTTTATCTTATGTCCGTAGTTTGTCTTAATTTGTTTGCCTTAATTTTGGTTTTTGTTTGACTCATGTCTTTTGTTTTACCTTTATTTGCATATACAAAATATTACTACATTTCGGCTGGTTCCGGTTCTTCTGGTTGTGGTTGTGGTCATGCTCAACTTCATTTAAACCCATCTCGCATGTGGCTTTAATAACTCATACTCCAAATCAACGCAAATGCAGAGCAAGGCAGCAAAGAACAGCCCAACGGCGAGAAGCCTCACGTGGAGGAGAAAGTGTTCTCTGACGAAGAGCTGGTGGCGCTCATAGATCCCATACTGCAAATGGATGATACATCGCGTGACGGCTTCATCGATTATCCGGAATTCATTAAGGCTCAGCAGAAGGCTGCCGAGAAGCACCAACAGCAACAGCAACAGCAGCCACCACAGCAGCAGCCGGCCCATTAGTATATATGTCGAGCGATTTAGTGTGCATAAACCAATCAAGCATAGTTACGTCTGCATCAGTGTCTTGGTCCGCATCATGCAAAACATCGTACTCGTGTTTCGCCACACACACACACACACACACCACAGAGAATGAAATTTAGGCGCAAACAATTCCAGCTCAAAATGTAATATATTCCTAACAATGGTTTTGAACATGCTACATGCATTCCAATCGGGCAACTTCTTTGAACAAATTGTATAATTTATTACGCAACTTCTCAAAAATTCGAATAATACGCACACACGAATCTCTTTGTGATCTGTGCTTTAAACCGTTTGTTTTTTGTTTACCCTTCTCATAATTTTAGTTATTCGTTCAATATGAGGTTAATTTTAAGCGTCACCTAAAAGCAGCAAAAACAAAAAAGGCTGATTGTGTAAACATTTGTTTTGTACAAAAGAAAATATTAAAAAAAAAATTGAACTATAGCATACAATTGAATTTTAGAAATTGAAAAATACTTTATAGACGCATGCAATTCATTGTAAGAAATGAGTTTTTAGTAAATAAAAATAACACAAACAACAAACTTATTTAAAACGCCTTATACTTAGTCTATAACCAATGACCTGGTGGAATTATCTTTGAAATACACTTAAAAGATGTAACAAAATCGTAGACTTAACCTTCTGTTTGTATTATTCCAGCCGAGGAACCTAACAAAAAGACAGCTGAAGGAAATGCTGAAAATCCCTCTGAAAAGGAACATAGAACAGGCAGTGTGTATACGGATAAAGCGCTGGAAGAGACCATAGACTACGTACTCAAATCCATGGATTTGAATAACGATGGTTTTGTGGATTACGCTGAATATCGCAAAACAGAAGCGACCATAGGCAAGGATTAAAATTGCCACTCATTTAGGGAGCCATATAACTTGACACACATTTTAGTTGTTTATTTGAGTTTTGTTAAATCTTTTTTATACTTTTTCATAATAAAATTGAGTTTGGATGCTGAATTTACTTGTAGTACTTTTAATATGGAATGTGCAACTATAACAAGTAAGAATGCTCTAGTCGCGAACGCCCGACTTAACTATTTATTTTATTCTTAACTATGAGCACATGGTTAAATGGGTGCCACAGATAAAAGAGGTAAATAACGGTTAATAGAGGTATTAAGTCAACCACTTAGCATCCCGGTTAACAGATGTTCCCAGTTAATAGAGGTCCGTTCAATTTTATTTGCGAGTCTCATAGGTTCCCTGACAAAGCTATTACTCTGTACGGTAAAATCTCAAACAGCCGGCCGGCCAGTTCCGCGAAAGCTTCCACAACGCATAAAAGCTTCTGCATAGTTTGGCTTTTAATCTGCGTCGAAGCGTCGCGGCGAACAGTAGCACAAAGTAGCAAAGCGCAAAGCGACAAAATGTGTTGATAAAAAGAAAATGCTAAAAAAAGTCGTGAAACGTTACATTAAATAAAGGTATCGCATTTTCTTATGCAAAAGTGAATATTTAATTATTGTATATCAAGCATTCGTCGCGTGTGCCTAGTGGAGCTTAAGAGAACCAGAAATATATTCGCAATGTAAGCAAATGTTAAAGGAATTCACAAAATCGAGTGCACAAAAATGCGTTGGCCCTAATTTATGAATTGCATGCCAGAAATCCCGTTGCTCGGGGTGACCCTGGGGGCGTAGTTGTTGACTAAAAATAAATAGCCTCAAGCGGATCTGGGCACTGGTCCGGATGCAAAACCAGGTCCGGGCTCCGTAGCACGTGCTTGCGTGCAGCTATTAATTGGCCCGTGTATGTATAAATATTTGACGTTGCATAAATTATATATGTGCCAAGTTGGGTGTGATATCGATTTTGCCCGGCACCCCCACAACAACAAGCATTGGGGGTGGTCGAGTGGGGGGGGGGTGGCGCGGTAGGTTGGTGTGGCGCCATTAAAGATTTATAGATAAGCCGGCCGGCATGGTCTATGAGACCATACTATTTTCACGCCAATATGTGTATAATTAGTATTACTAAAAGTATAGGATATAATTATAAACTATCAACCAAACTGCAGGACATATAATTCATTGAATTCAGGCAATATTTTAATAAATACTATAATTGGATAATTTCCTAAAAAAATACACCGGATATAGCACTACACTTATACAATAATTCCATATAAGAATTATGTACTGTATTTTTAAATTGCACTGGCTGCTATGGCCTGCGGCTAAGGCAATCTACAGTAGACTGCGATTTTGTTAATATTTAGCCATGTTGGGTCCAAATTGTAATTATGTGATTTTGTAGGGCTGCAATGCAGTCATCCAGCAGCCGACCCCGCGAGCGTCTACTCTACGCCTTCCGTGGCTGGATAGCGTTTGTTGCTTTCATGGATCTGGGCACTGCGTTTCGCAGCTACATCGAACGCCGAAGTTTTCTGGGTGATCACAGCGATACGCAGTTCATCGAAGGTGAGTATAGTGGGTATATTGGTGACATACATATATTATAGTGAAATTACAATCTTTAAGGTGATTATACCATATCACGTATAATTGGCATGTACTGCCTTCTAAAGGCCATCGCCTTGGTGCACTGCACTCTGTATATACACTACAGACCGTAAGTATTAAGTGATTATTCTTATGAGCACTGAGTACTTAGTATTTCCTCTTTGCAACAGCGTTGTCAGCATGGGCGGCTGTTCTTTAGCCCTAACTATGGTCTTCTATGCCACTGAAGCACTCTACTTTCGTTCGAGCACATTGAACTTTTACGTAATCTTCCCATGCGTCTTGAATAGTGAGTTAATACTTTAATACAAACTTACATACGTACGTATGTATATGTAAACAGATCATCATTACGCATACCAATTTCCATTTACAGCAATTACTCTACTGGGCTTGATATACATACCGAAAAGACTTCGTCTCTGGGAGCCCAACATGGACCTGGATAATGAGAACTCGCAATTATTGAAACAAATGACTGGTTACAAAAGACGTCGCGCGAAAAAGCAATAATTTGATATTTGAATCAAATTAACGAAGCAACGGAAAACACTCACAGTTTGCATTAGCATTGAGCAATGAGCTAAGATTGAATAGAAAAGCGACACATAAATCAGATGTTGAAGAGCATATTATCCGTCATGGACTGCATCGATGTGATCATAAGCATCAAATAATCCTTATTCATATAGCAATACTAACCAAAGCCAAAATAGTGATTTTCTACAAGTTAAGAACAAAGGAGAAATACTCTGCAAACATACGTCAATTGCTGACATAATCATTAAATAACATTTTGTACTTCCTTTTTAGAATCCATACATATATATTATTATAACATAATAGAGTTTATGACACTTAAAAAAAATGTGAATTAATAGTTAATGCCATCATAAGAATCATAATACTAGGAACATCTGTTCACAAGTTAATGTTAAGCAAATTTAATATTCGACTCAAGAGAAATGGCTTTAAATTTACAACAACGTTAATAATCAAATATTTATAGTATTATATGGAATTTTTCCATTCGACTCACAAGTAGTTAATTGCAATATTTGCACAATAAAAAATTGATATTTATATTAACGATCATATACATACATATGTAGGCAAAGATGCTTTGTATTAAACATACACCAAAATTTATTTAAAATATTTAGAAACAATAATAGATTTAGCAACAGCATGGTTAATGCTTCTATATTCAATAAAAATGAGTTAATAACGGTTGAATTTTAAATCTAAAAATTAATAGTTTGCTATTTGTTGTTCGAACAAAACACATGATTTACTTAATATGTATTTTATTTATGCTATAAAATAAGCCGGAACAAATTAAAAACTATCTTCATTCAATATGGCAACTTACTGAGTACATTTTGGTTCTGAACCAAAACTTCAGCGTTAAGTACTCGATAGTTAGTTGATGCATAATTGCGATACATATCGAAATGAAATCGCACTATCGCCACCTTCACAGAAAAAATACTAAAATGTTCACAATAACCGTAAAATATGCAAGTCGATATATTTTTATCGATATCCTACTTGCGTACCTAAACCCGGCGAGTTTTATTTTAAAAGTGTTTTTCATAAAATTATTTACTAAAACGCATCAAAATGTATCGCAAATTTAAGAAACGCAGCAACGCTAAAATGGGACTCAATACAATTGATGAGAATGCAACAATAAAAATACCGGTAAATGATCGCACCATCTAATGCGAGTTCTAAAATCATAAACACAATTGTTATTGTCCTTGAAGCGCGTTGCGTCTGATCAAAAAACAAATGCTACAATTGAGACGTCGGTCGGCGAGAGTGAGGAGGAGAATATACCAGCTTCTCAGGAACAAACACAACGTTTCCTATCGCAACACAGCATTGCATTAGCCGCCACATTGGGTCGCACCCAGTCCTCGTCAAGGTTCAACAGTTCCCGCCAACCAAATAGCTTCTTTGAGATGGTGCTTCTGAACGCTGGTGTGCAGCTGGACCATGCGGACACATTTGTGCTGTCCTGCGATCATATTGCCATTGTTTCTAAGCTACGTGACATATTAGTGCGCTCACCAAAATATCCCGAAAATATTGAAACATTTAAGACTGGTCTGAATGTTGCGCTTGCGCCCAAGTCAAAGCTGGTCCAGAAACTGCTTAGTGGCTGCACCATAGACACTGCCGGCGAGGAGCAAGTGTATCAATCGCAGAACAGTATGTTTATCAACTTTCTGATGATTGACTTTCTACGCGAGCCCTGCTTGGCTGTGCACTTCCATAAAATCGAGGAGATTGCCAAGATGGAACGGGTGCAAACAGTGCCGGGTTGCCTGCCATTGCTGCCTCTGATGCTTGCCCAACTGCGCTATCTCACGCTGTCACATAGTGATCAGATCTATGCACACATTGAACGCATCTTCAACAACGCCTCGGAGCCATCTAAGTTGGATATTATCAGCAGCGCTGAGTTTTTGCTGGATGCGAGCAAACACGACGAGTTTGTTGACCTGCTCACGTAAGATCATTTTGAGGTTTTATATTAAAAGTATTTTTTTTAATGTTTGCCTATCGTATGTAGCATAAATTATTCGAGCAACAAAGATCTTTTCCATTTGACCACACTACAATTGTTGAGCAACTTGACGCTTAGCACTAGGACGCAGGGAAAACTACGTGAACGTATTCTGGAATACATCAAAGATGATAGCAGCTGCTCCAATTCGGTAGGAAAACAAAGTGGTCGGATTATGCACTATTGAAAACATGTTCATATATTAATTCTTTGTAGACACTGCCGCATTTCATACGCCTCTTACTTAATAGTCTCAATCAGGATACAGATGATATTGTGAAAGAGGTATACAACTGTATGGCAAATTAAAATGTGTATACCCATGCAGCCCCAAAAATTATATATGTTTATATTGTGATTCGATCTTTCAGATTGATATCTGTCTTGCGAGAAAGCATAATTGTTTTTTCCTTGTTATTAATAACGTTTCCAATTTGTAGCTGGTCCTTACGCTGCGCGAAATTTTCAATTGGCGGCATAGTGCTCAGACAGAAAACTCTCCGGGAATGGCCACGCCAGCTGCTAGCGATAAGCAATCGCAATTGGAGCTCTTCAGTTTTCTGCAACAAGGTCTAAAGCGGTCCAAGCGTTTTTATCAAATGTGGCAGCGTACAATCAGCGGTTTGGCTGCTGGCGAATTCAAGTCGGTTATATTTATATATCGCTATTTAAATTATTCTTAAATTTTCTCGCGCAGGTCCTTTGATTTCATTATGCTGCTACTACTCATACATATCAATGAGGATAATACTTTATTCATTGAGAATCTTGTACGTGCTACTCAGATATTATCCACTTGCCACTAACATGCCACTTTTAACAATTTAACAGCTGCGTCGCCGCATCAAGCTAGAGCACATCACTGTAAACATATTGGATGAAATAAAAACGCATTACCCACATATATTGGAGCAACATATTGGCACGCTGATGCACATACTCCACGACTTTATGCGCGAAAAGAATCGCATTGTAGCCGAATTTGCCAAAGCTTCGTACAGGCGAGTACAATTGGATTAATATGTATATACGATGTGTTAATTTGCGTGTTTATTCCACACAGCATACTATTTAAAATCTGCAACTCGATTCAAAAAACCATACTCAAGAAATTGCTGGAGCTGACTTTTGACAAATCTGCACAGCATGTGACCACCACGCTGGCTTTGCTGCGCGAGCTGCAACGTACAAATTCCAAGCACGTGCAGAACTGTGCTATGTTGTTGCTGCCTTTGTTGGATCGTCTCAGCGATTTGACGCTGCCACAAACACGTCTCGCCATGGACTTGCTCTGCCATGTGGCATTCCCCGATCCCGAACTGCCCGAGTGTACGCCGCTGCAGGATCAAATCGAAATGGTGGTGAAGAAGCAGCAAATCAATCGCACCGAATATGTCAAGAGGCAGGGCATTATTGGTTGCGTGCAGCTGATTGACGCTGTTGCACGTATTGAGACGCTGCTAATGAACAACGAGGATCTGCAAACCAGCGTGGACAGCATTACCTCATTGCCTGACGGACGCAGCAAGCAGGCAGCTAACCTGATTAGTAAACCAATTTAATTTACTTCCTTCAGTCAGCTGTTAATAATCCTTTTAACATTTAGTGCTCACGCAGTCAGCTATATGCAACTCCCCAGAATTGCTGGCGTTGTTTTACGATGAGCTGGCCAGCGTTTTAACTGTACGTTACTATAATGCCGAGTCGATTTATATGCTGGACAATCAGTTTCTGATGTGGCTCTGTGAGCTGATGACCTATCGCTTTCAGCAGAGCTTTGTGAATGATCATCAGCCTAAAACGATCAAGTGACTATACGAAGTGCGCCCTTCTATTCAAATAATTATAAGTATGTATCCTTGCAGAGGCATACGACTGGAGTGTCAGAAGAACATTAATGAACTAGACGAAACGAATGTGAACACTGAAGCAGCTGTACTTGATATTGGCATTAATATATCTGAACTGATTCTGAGTCCAAATGGCAAGTGAGTTTAACTACAGATAACACTGCACGTATACACACTACAACTGATACCTTTTCAGCGCCTGTGATTCGATTTTTGTACTCGCGCCGCTCTTTCACCTGGTCAGCGTGCTGCACAATCAGCGCTATCAGTACAGTCTGGAGTTGATAAATGCGCTGCAAGGCTGTGCCATTGTGCTGCCCTCGTTCTTTGACGATCCCAATTATTTGGCTATCTTCGATAACTATGATCCGGACTTGCAGAAATGCATTTTATGCATTTACTTTCACACGATTAACTGGATGCGCGTCACGACTTGTGCCTTTGCCGCCCAGAAGGATGATGCCACGCGCAAGCGGGTTCTAAAACGTCTCGCCGATTTGATTTACACCGAGCAAAGATTAAAGCCGCTTTTGGCGCATGCGCCCGTTGGTTTTGCGCCGCCGCCATGCCAGTTCTTAAGCAATCCCAAGCATCCAACTGCACAGCATGTAACGCGCGAAAAAAGGCCTACCACAAGCAAGGGCAAGGCAATTATTAACGAGACGGTCACAGAGGAGCCACAGACCTTCGAACAATCCAACTTGGGCGATATGACTATCAAGTTGGGCGCCTGCAAGTCCATCAAATGCAAAATCAATTTTGAACAACTGTATGGGCCCATGGAGCGTTTTAGACAGCTTGATGTGGGCATAATAGTGTTGCTAAAAGAGCAACCCTTCAGCCTGAACTATCCGCTGGAAACGGAAGAAGTGGGCACTCATTTGGGATTGCTCGAATTGCGCTTCATACTTTCAGATCTAGTACATAAGTTGGAAACTATTATCAATGGTAACCAGGACGTATCCGAAGCAGACTCCTTAAGATCACATGTGGCCAAGCCGGAACATTTTATGTCCGATTTACAGAAATGTCTGGGCGAAATCCATTTACGTTTAATCACGCTGGGAACGTACATCAATGACGAACTGGAGAAGATCAATCATGTGCATAGCAATTTGGATCTTTTCAAGGATCGTTTCAATTACATCAAAACCTGTTTTGGGCTGTGTATTCATTTGTTTGCATTGTATTTTGCTTGGAGCGGTTGGAGCGACAAGTCAAAGGCAGATTTGCTTCAGAGTAAGTAGAGAGTAATTTAAGTATGCTTGTATACTCAATAACCTGTTCGCCTGCAGCGTCATTAAATGTCATACTGCCCCCTGGTCATCGTAAGGGAGTCAAGAAGCCAACCATAGCCCGGATTGCATCCCAAGTCTTTGATTACTTTCTCAAGTACGAGAAATCGGTATTAGTTCTAGCCACAGCTGTGCAGCTCCAACATCTGTTGCGCAGCTTGCGCAAATTAAGTTGTTCCGACGAGAATGCAGGCCAGCGCAGTGTACATCAGGCCGAGGCGATACGTGAGTCCTTACTTGCTTTTAATGATTCTTTCTCATCTAAATGGTATTTTAGGCAAATTTTGCACTGTTATGCTCCGACGGAAGTGGTATCACTATGGGGGTAGCCTGGAGAAGGGCGCACAGTGTAACATTCAGCTAGACGAGTTGGTCAAAGGCTTCCTCAAGGAATCCACTCTTGAACGTCAAAAAGACATTTTGTTTTCATTAAAGGAGGAGTGCCTGATTCTTAACAAAAAAGACATGGCTCTAGAGTCGATACCCAACATCAAAAAGTAAGTAAAATCAATTGGAGGAGCTGTTCAAAATAATTAATTAACCTACTGCGTTTTTTAGAGCCAACTTTCCTCTGCTGTTCCGGGGATTGTGTGAGATACTTATTAGCACATTAGGCGGCCAGTGTAACGGCGGTATTGAAGGTGATCGCTTCAAGCTTTGGGAGTCAACCATATCTTTACTTAATGGCCTTTTGGCTATTGTCAAGAAAGTGGAGCAGCCGCGTAACTTTGCATTGTTCCTGAAGCACTCGCAGTTGTTCCTAAAGCTGCTGCTTCAACACGGTTTGCCAGTTCTCGAGACTATTGTGCGCGATTGTCCCGAGCGCCTTACCAAGTTCCTTCACGAGCTACAGAATGTAACGAAATTCCTGCACAATTTGTGCTGTCATTCAAAGTCCATTAAGAACACTGCCATCATTAGCTATATTCCTAGTCTGCGTGAAACCCTTGAAACACTTGTGTTTCGTATGAAAGCCTTACTGGCGGCCAACAAATGCCACGCTGCCTTCCATATCAGCATTTTGGATAATAAGGATCTACATGGCGATGCAATTATCACTCCCAGAGGATCCCTTATTAACGATATGAACAGCGATGAGGAAATACCCGAGGACGATGCTAGCGTTGATGAAACAGTTATGGATGAGGTCAGCACAATTGCGAATAGCTCCATGCGTCGCAGTACCAACAGTCGCAGCAAATCAAGTTCGCGCAGTAAATGCTTTTGAGTATTATTGTCTTCTTGAAAACATAATAAATATATGTGTCCTTTAATTATGTTAAACCCAAGCAAAGAGTTTTACTTCATTACTTCATTAGACCAAACATTTTGCAGCTCCGGCGAAAGTAAATATTGCTCCTATGGATTAGTAGCTAATCGATTAAAGTGAGCAAAAGTCAAGTTTTGCATTGTTTATTTAATTGTTTTTTTTTATTTTTAATTTTTTTTTATTATCTGGATGCAATTTTATTTAATTTTTGTATTACAAATAATAACAAATGTATGTATATCAAATATTTTAGTACAATATGCTTCTCACTTTTATTTTCTTCATTAACAATAATTGTTTTGTAAGACGTAAAAGTTTGCTTCCTTTCGCTGATCCTCCTACATTTCTGAATGTTCTTGAAATGATCATTAATTTTAAATTTGTTTTTTTTTCTTCTCTTTTCTATTTTACTTTTGTTTTATAATTGGCGACGTTACGTTCACGGTTTCTATAAGTCCCTCATACGTGTGACATGTAGGCAAATGTATTTTTATGTCCGTTTTAAAGATTAGTATTTATAAAAAAGAAGAGTTGTAAAAAACAATTACAATTAATTTTTAAATCAATATGAAAACACACACAAACTATAAGTTTACATACATAAAAAGATTCTTGTTATATTGTGTTGTGTTAGTTGTTCTCAACAAAATCTCGCGTGCAGCTCAAAATATCCTAATAATCAACGTTTTCGACAATTTGTTATAAGAAATATTGTCCTGTTGTAAATACATAAGTTTATTATTGTAAACCACTGACACTGGAAACTGACTGTCCTAACTCTGGTTGTAAATCTCATTGGGAGAATCTCAGGGCTGAAGGAAACTCCCGCCTCCTTACCTATGGCCTCTAAACAGCTGCGCTTAAGCCGATTTCGTGTGATCTTGAAATATACGTTCAAATACAATTAATTTACATCGAAAGTTTTCGCTGAAAAAGGTTGAAAAAAGCTAAATTTGGAAAAAATTTTGCACTCTCAAGTACTGTTTGTATATTTCATTATTCAATGCAATTTTTTTTTGATTTATTAATTTTTATTGTTTTCTTTATTTGCCAATTTTTCAAAAACTTAAAACATTTTACACAAATTAATTTTAAAAATTTTTAATACGTACGCAGTCTGTTTAAAAGTAAAGTTAGATTACACGCCTACATCTACATATACACTATATACTCACATATATATATATATAAATATATATATATGTGTATATATATTTTTTGTTATAGAGAAAGATATATTTTATATTTATATATGTATGTATATATAGATTTAGTAATTATGATTAAATCTTGCCTTTGCATCATCACAATTCATGTAAAGTTGTTTGTTGTTGTTTTTATTTTGTTTTGTTGCTTTCTACATTTTTTGAAATTTACTTTATTTTTGCTCAGTTTCCACGCGCCGCTTGTAATTTTTGTTATTTGTTTTGATGTTGTACGATTTATTTCTTGAATTCAATTTACACACGTATACAGTTATTATTATTGGATATTATGTAAGTATATAAGAGCTGGGTCAAGGTTGAAAATTGCTTGCGCTTCTTTACAATACACAAAAATGTTGAAATTAAAACCAATTAAACAGCTAAACAAATTAGTTCGGTAAATATTTTTAACATTAGGGCTTTAAGTTTAGTCGTAAGAATATTTTGCTAAAAATTATTATTCATATAGTTTATTATATATTTATATATATTTATTTATATAACATAATATTGAAAACTTAAGCGCACAAACAAAACTAAATATTCAAATTAAAAACTATTTTTGCCAAACGTTTTTGCTTTCCCGAAAAAAATTAAACAAAATTACAAATTACAATACATATTTAACACAAATATAAGGGCAGGAGTTACGAAAACACAATTTTTGATGCTTCCAAAAGGGGGGTGTAAAGCATTATATGACCGCAAAGGCAGCAACGGCACATAATCAAATTAGTTTGTATTGTATGTTTTTTTTATAACCAAAGTGAAAACTTTAACGGATTGTGTAACAGAGTTGCCAATTTGTTTTGTAGTTTACAATAAAAACACATTAACAATTAAGACTTATAAATAAAATTACAAATTTAAAACAATATTAATCAGTACAGTATCAAATTAAACAAGAGTTTATCATTAAGTATATGTATACATATATTTGCAATTTGAATTGGGTTCAAGTTTCAAAGTCACCAAAAATTTTGAATTTTTTTAAGGCAAAAACAGAAGTGTAACATGCAAATAAAACCGCGGCGTAAAAAATTTCAATTTATTTGCTATGTTTGTGTGTGTTAAACAAAAAACTAGGACAAAAATAATTTTTATAGGCAGCAATTAATTGATAAAAGTAGAAAAAAATAAAAAAATGCATAACGAAACTTAGTACAAAAAATTGATTAAATAGTTGTTTTTTTACTGTTTAGTTTTATGTAGTTAGAAAATGGCGCACACTTTGCTGCGGCTGCTGCTGCTGCAGTTTACTCTCTTGCAAGGGTGTACTTTTAAATATATTAGGGTATATGTGTATCTGTGTGTGTGTCTGTTGTTTGTGTATGTGAGTGTGTTACTAAATTTAAGCTTAACTATGGTCATTTAGAATTTGTAGTATATGTTCTTATTGTTGTTTGCTAATGTATTATTATTATTATGTATTAAAGTTTTTTGCTGGTGTTGCAAATTTGTTTGTTTTTTGCGCAAGTTTAAAAGTATTTTTTGCTCATTTATTTTACTTTAGGCAACTGCTTGGTGTCTGTGTGTGTGTATCTGTAATTGGATTTGTATTTGTGTATGATGTTTAATTTTAAAATATCATATATTCCGTTTTAGGCGCTTGCTGAACAATGTTTATAGATACGCTTTAAAAAACACACTCCCTTTTCCAACATCATCATTGTCATTATCATAATCGTAATCATCTTTGTTTTGTTTGTTCTTGAGTTTAAAATTGGAAGTTTTGTTTGTTATTAGATTATAACTTATTTAATTGTTTTTACATTTTAGTTATTACTTAACTTTTTGCTTTACTTGAGATCTAGCAAAAATAAAAGAGACCGAAACGGAGAATAAAATTTTGCATAATTTTAACAAAAGTTAACTAAAAGATTTTCTTTTTTGTATTGATGTGTTTTGTGTAGGAGGCATGGAGTTACAGTTAAATAATGCTTATATTTATTATAGAGTTCCTATATAGGTATATATTGGGTACCAGTTTCAATTTGCTATCAAGCTGTTTCAGCACTCTAATATCAAAAGAAAACTAAGTAGGGAAAATAGTTTCAATTTGGAAATTTGTTTAAATATGTAGATATTTGTTTAGATAATTAAATCTTTGAGGACTGCTTGCTAGACGCGTTGGCTAATTGATTTCGTTATTGATTTTTTTTATATATTAATATAATTTTTTTTATTTGCCGTTATTAAATTCCCTATAATATTATCGCTTGTAAAATTTATAGTTCTTATTTAATTGTTATTTTGTCTGCATGTGATGTGTGTGTTTGGTGTCTTACTAATTCGTTGTTTCTCGATATCAGCTATTCAGTTCTTTAACTGCTGCTGCTGCTGCTGTTTGTATCTGTAGCTGTAGCTTTTGCCGTATCTTTTACTTTTTTTCGAATTATTTGTGCAATTTCTTAGCTCTACATTTCATTTTTATTTTTTTGTTGCTTGTTTTAATTGATTTCATGTTACCTAAAATAGTTTGCAATTAAATCAGAAAGTCTTGCCAACGTGCAGCGCCAGACATTATATAATAACGTCAGCTGCTGCGCTATAATTTAGTTTCTTTAACTCTCATCTCCAAACTATTTAATATTTTTATTTAATTTTTGTTTGTGTTGCTACATATATTTTGTTTTCCATTTGTTTTTTTTTTATAATTTCAGTCAATGTTTCTTCATTAAGCTTTGCTTCTGAATTTATCAATTTAATTAATTTTATCAATTCTTCAGAGCTTTAATTTTTGTAATTTTTGAATTTCATTTTCATATTTACAATTGAAGGAAATCGTTTTATGTGTTTACTGTTGTGTTTGTTGTTATGTGCTCTCTTTTAATTAAGTCCCTTTGTATTTACTGTTGGTTTTTTTATACAAATAGTAAAATGTTAATATAATTGTTTAGTCGTTACATTCAATAATATTTTGTTTTTGAATTTGGTTTACGCGTTATGTATAAAAAAAGTTGCTTAAGTTTTAAAATCAATATATGAGCCTAACCGCTTTATATCGATATAAATAGATTTATATATGTAGTCATATTTTATTTTTGCGTATTTTTGTTTTCCGTTTGTTATATATGCTCATTATTGTTTCGATTTCAAGTTAAAAACGTACGTAGTTCTCGAATTTTAAAAGGGGTGTTTACATTTTTGTATATATCTTGCCTTTAAAATGTTTAGCAAAATGCTTTAATTATTTAGGATCTGTATTATGATTTGAACGAAATGTAGCTAAAATGCTCCGGCAAGTCTATAGATATGCTATATAAAATTTATATAACTATTATTATTTCTTTCAGATTTATAGAGAGAGACAAGTGCAAAGCAGTACCTAAACATATAACGAAATACTTCAAATGAAAGCCCAATTGCTAATTCTTGTTTTGTCTGCTTGGTAATTGTTATATAGGATTTATTGCTTTAATGTTTTGCTACGCTCGTTGAGGAAAAGATAAAAGATAAGATACATATATATGTATATATATATATATATATATATTTATTTACTGAGTGTTGCTGTAGCTGTTGGTGTGCCTTCTAAGTTCCGTGTTGTTGGATGCTCTTTTTATATTTATATGAACTGTAGTTGATGTTATTGTTGGTTTTTTTTTAACTCCATGCCGAAAACGTATCCATATACCACTGTTCACCATTTGTGCCTAAAGGTTGCTGTGGTAGCGGTAAACTGCCCCAACTGCTGCCATTTCCTATTAAACCGCTCTGGTAACGTCGCTTAACATCTGCCGGATTTTGGTGACCTCCATCGAACTTACGTTTACCGACTACTGCAGTTGGTCAACAGGAATGCGTAGCGTTGGAAGTTGTTCATGTGTGTGTTTGCGTGTGGGTGTTTGGGTGTGGAACGGATTTAAAAAGAGAAAAAAGAGAGAGTTAAAATTGGTTGTTAATACTACAAATGGAACAGAGTTCTATGTTTTATTTTTTTTTGTTGTAAATTTTCGTTTTACTTTTGCTTGGGCTATGGTTGAACTGAGGTCTTGATTTTTGTTTATATTTAGTTATTTTGTATAACTTTTTCTTGGTTAATAAAAATAAAATATATGAATATACACACAAATTTATTTATTTTTTTTATTAGGTAGCTCATTTGTTTTTTCTGCGTACAATTACACAACAAAATTATTAATTAGACATAAAAGTCGGGAACTTGTTATTTGTACACAAACATGACACAGATATGTGTGTGCGTGTGTATGTGTGTGTGAGCAATTATGTGTATGTCTGTGGGAAGTGTGTGTATTTGGTTTTGTACGACAGTGCACGTGTGGATAAAACATTGTACATGATATTATCGCGTATTAAACAACATGTAATAAGTATTTGATGTGTGTATGTTTTTAAGAGGGGGACAACGTGTTATTGAGTCACTTGGCCATTTCCGATCTTTGAATGGAGCGCTGTATCTCATGAACTATAGACTAGTGGGTGTTGTTCGCCTGTTTCTTGTCAAAAAATTTGGAATTTTGCGTATTTGCCACGATTTTGGGGCGTGAAATTGAACTGATCTGTTTTTGGGGAGAAAAAAATTTTATATTGCGTGTTTTTTTCGAATACGCATTTCGCAAAATCAGGCATGATAGCGTGTTTGTTTTTTTTCTGGTTTTTTTTTCTTGTTTTTAGTTAGAGCTCCTCTTTTTTTCTTTCTTTTCGGTACGAGATGACGACTTGGACTTGCGTGAATGCTTCTTCGATTTGTGTGATTTAATTTTGTTACTTGAGGAGCTCTGACGCTTCAGTTTCTTGCTCGGCGAGCGACTTTGCCGCTGCGCGCTGAGCTGACGACCGAGGAGCTACGCTTAGTTGCCCTCCATGAAAGTCTTGAGTGCAGATCCAGCTAGAAACAGATTTTAGTTGGTTTTTTCTATTTTTGTACAATTTCGAGTGGTGTGTTCAAAAGCAGCTGAGTCAAATATATATATAAGAATATATAAAAATACATATCAAATATATATATATATGATATATATATATATATATATATATATATATATATATATATATATATATATATACATATGTACATATATGTTATGAATAAATTAAGCCGTTCTAAGTGAAAAAATAAGCAAAACTTAAATGGACAATACAAAATATGGGCGTAAATAAGTAAAGCGTTATAAATTAACGAGATTTGGTTTTTACCCGCAAAATTTATTTTTTATTTAGTCTGCGCCTTTTTTATATGTATATGTAGCCATAATTTAATTTAACAAATTATATTGTGTATATATAAGATAACAGATACGATATATAATAGATGTGTGTAAGTGTGTATAGTCAAAATGAGTACACGAATCGATTAGTATTTGGTGTAAAAAAATATATACAAGTGTTCAACCAAATAAAAACATATATATATATGTAAGTATATAGGTGTGTTATGTTATTTATTGGTATTATATATTGGTATAAAATTACATTATATAGAGGATATGGATACTAATATTGAACTGATTTCGCTAAAGCATGAACTTAATCTTTTTTTAAGACAAACATACATATATTATACTCAAAATTTAGAAAAAATATTTGTTGTGCAATCGCATCACATTTTATAGATTTATGTAACCAAAAATTTAATAAAAAAAATTATATACACGTACGTCAAATTTGTAAGGGGTTTTTATGCTGCTTAGAAAAGGCCGAGGAGCTATAAAAATACATCTTCAACTCTCCGCTGACTCTTTAGACTTTTACAACAGTGGCTACCAGCATAGCATTACCTAAATTAAGGGGAAGGAGGGCGATGGGAGGGGTGATGATGGCGGTTGTTAAGGTGACAATATTTAAATACTAATCGATTCATAAACGTTTACACAGCATGGTACATATATACATAAACATATATGTATATGCTTTTATATAACTTGTTATAGTGGCTTTCCATATACATATGTGCGATTGTGTATTGTGTTGTGTTGTATTTGTGTGTGTATTGTGTTGTGTTGTGTTGTGTATGTGTGTGCTGCTTGCCGCTTGCTGCTTTTGGCTGTGAACTCGTACTAAGTGCATGCAAAAACTGTAGCATACTTTTGAGCGCTGTTTAAATGACCATTCCAAAAGCAGCAAGAGGCAAAAAACTACAGTAAACAAATATATTTATTATATAAATATATATAGAATTTTTGAAGGATATATATGAAAAATAGAAAACATATTTTTAACATTTGGCAAAGATTGTTTACAAAAAGTTACAACATTAAGAACACGGTTTACAAAATGCAAAAAAAAAATTTGAAAAAAAATAAAAGTAAAAGGTAAACACGACATTTAAGTGAACATGGCGATGCTTCCATTCCAAGTTTCTTGGGTAGTAATTACCACCCAAACCATTGGCTTGTAAGGTGTGTTGTGCGTGTGAGTGGCTGTTTGTGTTTATGTATGTATGTATGTGTGTGTGTGTGTGTGTGTAGGGGGATAGTATTTTATAATGAAGTTGGCTTTACTTATTAATTTATATGAATTTGTATTGTTATGCATTTGAGCTTGTTGCTGTTGTTGCTGTTTGATGGTGTTCGTGTCGGTGGTTGCTGCTGCTGCAGTTGTTGCATTTGAACGTTGCTTTTTTAGGCATGTTTGGATTTTGGATTTGGTTTTTTGGTCTTTGTTGTTGCTGTTGTTTGGTTGGTTGGTTGTTTTTGTTGTTGTGGTTGTTGAGCTCACCTGGTAAATTTTGTAGCGGCTTGACGTGCTGGGTGCCAGGAGCGCTGGGACGCATTGGTGCCACCCCACGGACCCCCCGGTTGCTGCCGGCGCCCCCTGAGCGGTGGCCGCCCCCGATGAGCCGCCGCCGCCGCCTGTCCCACCGCCGCCACCACTGCCGCCGCCTGTGGCGCTGGTTGGGCCCCCAGACGACTGATGCTGCCACGCTGGCCAACGGCTCGGCCACGCGGGACTGTGATTCCATGCCCACGGCCAGCCCCCTAATTATGATCATCATCATCATCGTCATGGCATGCATTCATGTTTGTAGTGTGTGAAGGTGTGTGTGTAATAGAGTGTGCATGTTTGTGTTGGCGTATGCGTGTGTGTTATGTATTTTGATTTTTATATATTCCAGAGCGAGGCATTCCATATGATTCCATATTCAGATATTCCAGGTATTTGAGCGTTGGTTTTTGATTTGTTTTTTGGTTTTTTTTCGAATTTTTGCAGTTACGGTTTTTTTTTACATAATATAAATTGTGTGTAAGATATAATATATATGGATCGCCAAGATAATTGTCAAATTTGGTCATTTCAAATCAAATTAAAATAAGCGAATAAATTACATTTGGATTTAGAATTTTGAAGTCGAATGCAGTTGCAAATTTCGAATTTTGTTTAAAGAGAAAAGACGGTTGGGCAAAAAATTGAATTGCGGGTTTTTGGGTTTTCGATGTTTTTTTTTTGTTTTTGCATCGAAAAGTTTGTCGATAGATTTTTGGTTATGATAGGTCGATGGTGGTTTGGTTGTTTAAATTTTAGGTTTGGTTTTTTGGCAGAGAATAAAATTTTATTTATAGGAATTTTGTTTGGTTTTGACGAACATATATATAATTTTTTTGATTTGCAAATTTTTTAAAAATTTTTGTTACCGAAAAAACAAATGATTTGTTTGCATATATATATAGAGTATATAACAAGAACATATATAAAAAGAAAAGAAAGAAAAGAAAAATCGAAATAAACGCGTTAGATTCTTGTATTTACATACAATAATATAAGTATGTATATATAATAATGTTTATATATGTATGAAAATTACGTCTGATTGAGAAAACAAATGCTAATATCTAATATATATTTTTGTTTTCTTTGTGTATTTGTCGCTGGTGTATTGTCTTTAGTGTACTGAGTGTGCTCGAATCGAGCGACAAATGCAAATTTCTCTGCCTCTAAAATACATTCATATAATTTAGGAAATCACAGCGCAAGAATTTAAGTCTCTATTTGTATAGCTTTCTGCTGCTTGCGATTGACACAATTTCAAATAAATTTTACTAAATTAAGATTTTCGTATTAGATACAAATTAAAATAATTTTTAACAATAAGCGGAGCGTTAACCTAAAGGAGCGTTAACCTAAAGCAATGGCAGATTCTTAAAAGTAGGCAATGGTTTTTGGTTACTGAGCATTAAAGCACTAAATAAATAAGTTTAACAAATTTTTAAAAAGCTGGGTAAAACATAATTGAATATTTAAAATGTAAAAGCGTAGCAATAAAGCATTTGATGCATTAAAGCAAAATTTATTAACTAATAATTAAAGCATAAAGGCGCAGGGTTTAATTACAATTTAATTGTTAGTTCCATGACAAAAAGCAAAGCGAAGCATAATGAAAAAATAATTTGTATCCTTTTCGCAAGTGTTGACCAAAAGAATGCGTGAAGTTGTGCAGTTGTGCGTGTGTGAGTTTGCTGTTGTGGTTGGTGTGTGTGGGATGTGCTGCGGTGTGTTAATTGTTGTAGGTCGTTGGTAGTCGGCAGCATTTAACATGCAAATTTTGATATTTGTAAATGAAATAAAAGTATTTAAATTAATTTAATATTAATTTAATTAAAAAATTATTTTTTGCTTAAGCATCTTGAAAAGCAAAGTAAAAGCTGAAAATAAAACTTATAAAATATTAAGAAACAATAGGCATCAGTGATATTAATTGAAAATGATCACAATTTTGATGGGAGCTCAATTTGATTAAAATGAATACAAGGTGCCAATTTCAGCCACGTTCACGTTTGTATTGAGGTTTAGAAATCATTTTTCAAACTACATAACAAATTACAAGTTCTAAAATAAATAGCTACATTTGTGTTTCTGTGTGCGTGTATTTATAATTTTGAGCTCGCGACTAAGGACGTTGTTAATTGGTTTGAACACGCACCATAACCACCGGCGAATTAACTGAGCCACTTTGTTGGGATCTTGATTGACGCTGCGAAGCGCTGAGGGGGGCGGTACCGCCACCCGAATTGTTTGACATGGCCACAGCAGCACTGCTAACGCCACCGGCAGCTCCATTGCCGCTGCCGGCATTCGGATAATCATAATAGCTGTATTCACCCTCATAGGCCCGATAGACATCATCATAGTAGGAGTCGGCACCAAAGCCGGGGCGAAATTCCGAATAGCCAAAATAATCATAATCGTAGTCTAGAAATTTGCACAAGACGTGGGATGGTAGGTTATAGGTTAGGGATTGCGGTTAGAGGTTAATTAAGGAATAACTGTTATAAGGTGTGCTGGCGTGTGTGTTGTGTGTGTTTGTGTGTGGGACCCTGATTTTACCAATTTGTTACTCGAATTGGGCGCGTTTAAAACGCTGATGAGTAGAATGAGAAGGGTGGGCGTGTCATATATAAACACACAGATTCTTATGTAGGTTTTAATTAGTTTATGACATGGGTTACTTACCGGTGATAAAACATCAAACAGTATACAGGGTGCTTAACATTCGCTACACAGAGAACACAATTGCAACGTTTAATTATGATAAACACAGCTATGAACAACGTTTAGAGGTTAGGACTAACTATGTGTAGTGGGATTTGTAAGTTATAGTTGTCAAAGAGTTCAGCATCTTGTAGATGTAGGAGAAGGAGAGCCGAAGATGGACAAATGAAAATAGAAAACGAAACGAGTGACAACATCGAAAAGAATCGGACATGCAAAAAACAATGTAAATGTAAAGAGAAGAGAGCATACAGAACTTGCAGATATGAAACATTTATGTTTAGCACAAGGAAAAAATAAAATAAAATTAGGGTATATTCAATAAGAGTTTGGTTGTGTGTGAGCGCAAATTGGTTAAATCATATGCCAATTCTCGTTTGGTTAGTCTCAATCTAGCTGGATACTTTTGTACTAGGTGCTAAGGTGTTTCGTGTGAATATGTGAGTGTATGTGTGTGTGTGTGTGTTATAGTGGTAGTAATAGGGGGCACGAGCGTACAAGTTAGTGGGCAGCGCGCTTTCTAGCCTTAAATAACTAACTAAAATGAGAGAGACGATAAAATGATAAAAGGTGTTGAATGAAAAACCAAATATTTGCATCGGATGATAAGTTGTAAGCTGCAAACCAATGAGTTGTGGTTTCTGGCCAGTTAAGTAGACCAACTTCAGATGTTAGGGTTAGTTCGCTGTTGCTTAGTGGCAATACAATTATCTAAAATTTAACTAAACATTAAACCTATCAAATAAATGTAGTCGATGATACGCTACGTAAACTAAATACAATTTTTGACAACATTGATTATAGATAATCGTGTAATTTCCTGCGATTTCATTCTCATTTTCTTTTTCTCTCAGTGGGAGGCCACACACATGTGCGCTCGATAAGTATATACACATACATATTTGATACTTGATGGGACTGGTTCACTTATTGACGTATTTGCCCAACTTACCGTATTCACGGGGCATCGGCGTGCGCAGTGGCGGCATACGCGCCCCAGGTAGGCGCATGGGCGTAATGGACATCATGCTGGGATGTGTCGGCGACAGGTTTCTGTATGGAGACAATGTTTCAAATCTTTACAAGGCAACCAATGATCAGTGTTTGGGGTTTATTTGAGTTTTGATTTTAATTTGTCGTGTGATGGAGAGTCAGTGATGCGACAAACAAGTGGGTTCACCCATTTGATCACGAGGCGATTGACAATTCGCAATAGGCAATAAAAAGAAAGAAAATATAAAATTAAATAAATTAATAAAATGAGCCTCACTCGGATTCTCAGTTATTGTAAACGATGGCGACTTGAAAAGCAAACAGGGAAAATAAATTTTTAAAATTTTTGAATTGAATCGAAATTGTTAGCCCAATTGTATGCCATCAAATTTAGCATGAATAATTGTTAGATTTTTGAATTTTGCGCCAATTTTGTGTTGTGCTAGACAAGGATCGTGTATGTGTATATGTGCATGTGTGCATTAGAGCCTTGTATGATTCGTTCAGCTAGCCTATGCAAATGTAACGAACGTCTCTTTCAGCTTATGCAAAAACAAGGTATGTGCGAATGTTTTTAGGTAGATAATTGTCCAACTGGCAGCAGGAAGCACTTACCCAACGATTCCTGGACGCGCCTGCATCATTTGCATCATGCGTCGTTCACGGGCGCGCAGAATTTCCTCCTTTTTCTTTTTGTCCGATGGCGGTTTGGCGAGTGAGACCTATTGAAAACCAAACGATAATTATATTTATAAACATAAATATTGAGATGTGAATTGAGTTACCTCAATATTCGAGGCGCCGACCTCCTTGCCATTAAGGCCACGCATAGCTTCGACGGCGCTATCACGATCCTCAAAGTGTATAAAGGCATAGTCTTTAATCTTCTTAACGCGTTCCACTTTGCCATATTGCTCAAATTGTTCCTGTTCAAGATCAGCGTTTGAGTAACTAACAATAAACATATTGAGCTAAATTTACCTTCAGTTTATCCTCTGTAACGTCTTGCGTCAGATTTCGCACGTAGAGCACTTTAACCTTGGACATTGTTTGTTCATCTGGCTCCTCCTGTGGATCTGCCCAATCAACTATAATATCACATCCCCAAACCTGATACCGAAAAATCCTCTTAATTTGTTGTGGTTTTGATGACGGATTAAATACTTGCCTTAATTCTACCAGTGCCAAGTCTTCGTTTGGCCAAAGAAGCCGCCTTGTGTGAATCGTATTCGAGAAAGCAGAAACCGCGATTCTTTTTCTTGTCATCTGGCGAGCTGTAGATGATTACCTCGTAGAGGCCAGCTACAGATTCGTTTGTTTATTGCATTTTTTTATAAATACAAAGAAAAATGCGTTAAATACGTATTAAGTACTTTAAATCGGTTAAAAGATTTTATGAAATGCAGTACTACGAAATAGTAATAAGTTTCTCACACACACACATATATATATTTATATATAGAGAAATACAACAAAAAAGTATTTGTATTGACAACATTTTAGTGTGTAAGTATTTGGGAGTGGCTGTGTGTATGTGTCTGTGTGATGATGACGGTATTAAAAACCGCATAAATCATAAATTAACGACAGAAATACACAAAATTTTACATGACAAGCGGCAGTTGTGCTTTGTAAAAATTGTTAATCTCTGAGTTATCGATATTGAAATTTATCGTTTATCGTTGAGTGATTTTGAAAACCAATGCCAACAAATTCCTTGCTTTTTCAAATATTTTTGAATAAATAAATGCGCTAAGCTAAACGTATTTGGTGTAAATATATATGAAGATAGTTTCGCATAGATTATATACGTATATATAAAGAGATAGAAAGACAGATATATAGAGAGAGAGAGAGAGAGATAGAGAGTCGGTATAACATTTAGTAGTTTGAAATGAAAGACACTTAGAACACTTGTAAGAAAAACTAAAATAAAACTCGATTTCATTTATACTTTGCTTTGATTTCATTTTCATTTTTGCTTTGTACAAGTTGTAAACAGTAATTTAAAATAATATTTTGTTTGTAGAGCACACACTGAGCATTGGTGGGTAAAACGAAAACAATAACAGGATAGTATACACTGAGAAAGACAGATATAGTAGGGCGCTGATTTTGAATTTGAATTTAGTTTCAATCGATTTGTCTCAATGGTAGTTGGGGCGCTTATAGAAAGTAAAATGAGTATTTTTTTTTTGGGTGGGGAATTAACACGTTTACAGTTAATGTTTTCTCCAGTCATTACCATAGTTATATACGTACGTGTATATATCAATATGATTGGCCAGAACAGAATCTATACGAATTGGATCATCCTAACGCAAATTGATGGGGTTTTTGTGTGCGCGATTTGCTTCTGTTTTAAATAGTATATGTATCTTTGACTAAAACAAAAATTTTGATATTTGGTTTGTTTCAAAAATATTCAAAAATGTCTGGGTTTTTCGTTTAAAATTTTTTTGTTTGGCAAATTGTTTAGCTACAGGTTTTCAATGTCAACAAATTGGGCACATTTAGTGAATAAAAATTAATAAAAATCATAAGCAAAGTGTACAATTATTTTTTTGTTGTATTTGCTAGCAGGTAAATAGGTAGATAGGGGTAGAGATATGTAGTTAGGTAGCACAAGCAAATTTCTACAGCTATTTCTGTAGAAATTTTGCTTATTAAGCTTGTTTTTATAATGGGAGTGTGTGGCATGATTTAAAATTTTGAAGAATTTTAAAAGCGAAAATTGCAAAACAAAAATCCAATTTATACTTTGTTGCTGCTGCAGTTGTTTTCAATTGTGGCTGTCTGCAAGTATCGCCCCTAAAAGGTTAATGCCTTACATATTGGAACCAATTTTTTTACCAATTCGCTGGGTGTTGGGTTTCGTTTTTCATGATTTTGAAATAGTTCTTGGGGGGTTTGGTTTAGCTGATTTCTTTTGGTTTGTTTTGTTTTGGATCACTTACGTGCATGTTTAGAAAATTCCTCAATTAATTCGTCACGATCTCTAGTTTTAGGTATATTGCCGACAAATAGCCGGTGATTGTTAAATGATATCGTAACACCAATCTTTTTGCCTTTCCGAATTTCAAAATCATTTAGCTGCAATTGTTCAAAGTTCACACAAAACAAAAGAAAATTTTGATTTGCTATGAAAAATTTGTATCCATTGGTACTGCGACTTTTGTTTTTACTTTTGGGTTTGGTTTTGGGTGAAAAATTATGGTTGTATTCAGTGTTTCTGTGGGTATTACTGTGTGTGGGTGTGCGTGTTGATTTAAAAAATTTGTAAGATCTAGACTTAGTCTTAATAATTTGTAAATTAAGTTCTTAGTTTGTTATTCGTGCCAAATAAAAAAGAATTTATGAAATATTTTATAAGGTTTTTAGCTAAAACTTTATTTTATGTATCAATTGCTTTTTCACTACCGAGAAGTAATCAAAAATTATCTTACAGCTGATAAGTCATCCGTAGCTTTAGCTATATACCATTTTTGGAATCACATCTTACCTTTTATAATTTTGACACCAATATCAGATGACCTTTAAACCGCAACATACGAAAAATATCCTATTATTCCTAAAAGTTATACAACTTAAAACCAGTAAAAAAAGAATATGCGATGCATAACAATTTTGGAATAATTTTAAAACATTGTTTTCCATTTTGATTTTTGTACGCAAAGTTAATGACTGGAGATTATATAAATATATAAATAATTATATAGTTTAATAAAAAATGCGTCTGTACCTTTAAAGCGTATGGCAAATGACAAATGGCGTCTATCTATGATTTGTTTTGATATGCATGTGATTGTAGTAGTGTACGTGTGAGTGTGTGCCACCTAGGTACAATTTGATATATACATACGTATTATTTGAGCTGTGTTTTGCGATGCGGGCACATTTGAAAAGAGTCTCGGATTCAATTTGAGAAATGAGAACGCTTTTCGTTACATTTGTTTTATTTTGATTATTGTTATGAATTTGTACTGCAGGTGGGCAATGGAGTGGTGGATGTTGGATGGATATGATTAAAACTTAGAAATGAGTAAATAATATAACTTAAAATGAACTGAAAAAACATAACCTGACCTAAATATGTATGTCTGCCTGCAATTAGCCAATTAAGTTAAAGCCGATTGGATTTCTGTTTTTACAATTTATAGCCGATTCTTGTTGGAGCTTTATAAAAGGCGCTTGATAAATAGAGAGGGGGAGAGGAAAGGAGCGACCTTTCGTAAAGCTCCATAGTTGGAAATTTTAAATAATTTAATTTCGTTTTAATTTACCTGTAAGTTTACCAAATTCCTCTAAAATTTCATCTTTGCCTTTTGACTTGGGTATATTGCCTACAAAAAGGCGCAGATTCGGTACGCTTATATTTATTTTCAGACACTTGCCGGGTTTTATTTCGTGATTATCGAGCTAGATTGTGGGTGGGAAGGTAAAACGTTTTTAATACCAATTCAATGTTAATAAAAATAAATAATAAATGAAATCATAATCAATTAACTGAGCTATAATTTTGTAGAAGAATCAAAACAAATTTGAGTACGGTTCGGGTTGGGGTTTTGGTCAGGGCATGTCAAATAAAGAAAATAAAAATAGATAAAATGTATAATAATTTTGTATTACCGATTTCGGAATTTAACGTTTGTAGCGGAGCGGCATAATAAATATGAATATAAAAGGTAGTAAAGAGATATGTTAGTTTAAGTTGGAAATCTTAATAGCTGGATCGTTAGTGTAGGTTAGGACATGCTCGGTCTGCATTTTTGTTTTACTTTTTTTTTTTGTCAATAAAACCAGACAGTGAAAACGTACCCCTTCAAAGTTGAAAATTGATATATATATATATATTATAAGCTACAATTTATACTAGAGCTACAAGTTGACTAGTAAAATTTTGAATGGTAAAAGAAAATAAAATTAAAAACTAATAGGGAAACAGGTTATTCAGATTTGCAGTTCAAATGTTTGTATCGTAGAACTCTTTTCAAATTTGCAAATTTCGGTTGTCAGCTATTGCTTATTGAATCGCGTAACGGAATTATATATAATCTATATAAAGTAGAACATGCATACATAACAGGTTACAGATAGATATATAGAATAGATAGAGCATAAGAGTAAGAGCATAAGCGATAGACAATGGCGATTTAAGTATCAACAATAAAATTTGTTTGTTTTGTCTCAAAGCGGCGAATCGGAATAATTCTGGATCTTGTTGTAGTTGAATTTCATTCTTTCAAAATTTTGGTGCTTATAAGTGTTCAATTTTGGGGGCAGGCGGCTGTGTTGATTACCAAAAGGTTTTTCGAATCGTTACGAACTTTTACCTACTATGTAAAAATTTTGATAAGTATATATATATAAATATAAATTATGTAGTACAATTGATATGGATATCGTTATAGTTAACAATGCGTTTTAAACAAAGCGCTTTATGGACGGACAGTGCTTTTGCTGTGTTCAGATTGGGTCAAGGGGACGGGAGAAATTGGGCGGATAATATAGTCAATGTTGACTTAAATACCTGTCGCACAGCATTGAGAGCCGCCTCGCGATTTGTGAATGTGACAAATGCGTAACCACGATTTGTGCCGGTCATGGGGTCCATCATGAGTCTAAGGTCCCAAATGGTGCCGCAGTTCTCAAACAGCGGTATGAGCTCGTCCTCAAACATATCCTTGGGTATTTTGCCACAAAACACTTCGCAGCCATTGCCGGGTACATTACCCTCCCAATTGGGTGGTGGCCCGCCGTATTTGCGTTGTCCTGCACAAGGAGACCAGTAATTAAAACAATTCATTCAATCATGTTTGAAAAACCGTTTGAACACACCTGTGGTGACATCCAATGTGTAGCCGGTACGCTCCAGGATCTTTTTGATCTTCTCTTCGTCTGGCCCCTTCACCTGTATGGTGCTGGCCGTCGCGGGCACTCCTTGCTGACTGGCGCGACTCTTTTGACGATAGGTTTTCATGACCCCACACAAGTAGGCAGACTTATTTGACACATGTTCCAGATTTGACTCGAGGAACTGACTAAGCACATTCAAGGCACCATCAACGGGAAACTCCTTGAGCGCGTCCAACGCGCGCTCATCCAGCTCGGCGTGAGCAAGTTTGCCAGTTTTATAGATTTCATCCAGTTTGCCGGCGACCTTAAGGAAAAAGCGGCTTATTTAAGCGAAACGCAGCTGAGTAGTGGGTTTAATGTAATGTACCTTCTTGTCCAGACCGTACTCCAGCAACTTGGGATAATCCTCTGTACGTTCGCCATCTCCACGGTCATCGGCTTTCTGGTTAATGTCATCTAATAGTTCACCATTGCCTTCCGCCATTTCTGCAAGTGAGAAGAGTAATTGCAAAAACAAATTAGATATATATATATATATTCGTAGTAGAGCTTAAGCTTAAACAAGAGCAAGACGTAAATATTTATGTATTTACGAGTTCAATGAACATCGCGTACAAGAAAAAGCAAACCGAAATAAAACAACAATTTAAATGCGAGTAGTTGCCAAAATAGGTCGCGAGTGTTTCCGAGCGAATTTCGCAACGCTCGCACGCATCGCACGCACAGAGACCGAACCAGACAACGAAGCTAGACAAATCTAGTGGGAGAGCAAGGCAAAAGTTTGCAAAAAAGTTCATTGACTTCAAACAAACGCACAATGCGAGACGATCGGCAGAGTGGGACAAGCGAAGAGGCAAGAGAGCGCGACGCACGCACAAATTAGTGCGTGCGTGACAGAGATAATCGGCGAAGCAGGAGAGAGTGCGATGCGTGCTTGGCATACAAGCAAAATGTAAACAATAGAAAAAAGAGGCGCGTTCGCGTTTTGTGCGTGTGCACGCTGTGCGGACTCCCGAGTCCCGACTGCCGACAGCCGACAGCCGACAGCCAACTCCCGAACTGACCGCCGGTCGGCACGCGCGCTGGTGGCTATGTTAGCCATGACGTAGTCCGAGACTGTGCCGATGACAGTTCTGTTTGCCTATACTGTGTGTGTGTGTGTGTGTGTGTGTGTGTGTGTGTGTGCGCGTTAATCAGCTGTGTGTCATTAGGACGGCGCACCGTAAAACTGGTTGGCGCTACTGTATTAAAAAGCTTGTCTTGCGTCAAATGGTGGAGATATATCAATTACACTTGTATGCATGCATGTGCGTATGTTTTATTTGCAATACAAACATTCGCCGTGTCACTGTGCAGCTGCACTGGCCCAGTCATAATGCAAATGCAAAACATGCGACAGTTGCCAAGTGACTCGCACACACATAGAAATAGAAGCCAATCTATTTATGCAGAACAGCAACTATTATCAGCAATAAATATATATTTTTATTGACTATGTGTGTGTGTGTGCGTGTGTGTGTTTGTGCGATTGCCCAAACAAAAGCGAAATACATAAGCCGCAAACAAAAAGAAAAGAACTACGGAACGCGATTATTGCGTAACGTTGTGCAAAAAAAAAATAAGAAATTAAACGATCGCAACGCGAGAGACGCAGAGTGAAATGGAGAGCGTGGGCCGAGTGACGAATGGGGGAGTGTGTGTATGTGAGTGTGTGCGATTCGCTCATAATTCGCATTTACGTATATTGCAAAAATATTTTCAGTGCTGTCTTTTTGTTTGTTGCTCCGCTCGCCAAAGCTCTCACCCAGTTCAGCTCTCACTCTACGCTTGGCTATTGCTATTTCATCTCATGTTAGCTGTTTTTTTTATTACGTTTTTTTTGCTATCGTTCTTTAGCATGACATTGAAAAATTGTGTAGTTGCTGTCGTCGTTACTCACTTGCGCCCCGGGTTTGGGGCTTAATCTCGAGTTTTTTGTTCGAAGTGGCAGCTGGTGAGGTTGCTGCTGTTGCTCCGCTGGCGCTGGATCTGCGTGCGCTTATGCCAGCGACGACGCGTTTAACATTAACCACCATCGTGAAAGACAATTGGCAACAAAAACACTAGAATTCCTGACGATTTGAAATTTGCTTTATGAAATTAAAACTTTTTGGTAGCTTTTCGGATAGGAATTTTGGAAATTCCGAAATGTTTGGCCCACGTCTAATTTTTCACAACTGGGAAAAAACAGATTTGATAGCTCACTAACAATGTCAACTCATTCAAAGCCTACTTCAAAATCATTAGGAAAGTGTCGATATCGATAAACGCCACAACGCTGGCAACCCTGCGTTGACAGCTCAATAATTAAATGAGTAAATTTATTACAACTGCAGTGGCAAAATATGCAAATCAATGCGGCGTCGGGTCACATTGTTTTCTAAATGTAATGTGGCCCCATAGCAATAACCAAAATGCACTCAAGCACCCCTCCCAGCGCGGTCTACTGAATATGGACTGGGTGAAAATCCAGCGGGCTGTAGGTGAAGTGTTGTTGACAGCGGCATTGTTTGCCCCACAGCAGGAAGCCCGTAAGCCAAGCGGTGAAATATCCCATTGAGCTGCAAAGGGGAGCCGCAATGAAATGCTTCAAAAAACACATGGTTAATCGGCGTAAAGCTCTACAGTAAACAGTGCTGCCAATATGATATCAAAATGTCAAATACAGCAACTCTGCAAAAGGACCTTTAAAATTTGTATTAAATTTTTACTATTGTAAACCTATCATTTTTCTTTTAATCAGCATAAATGAATGGTTAGGTAATGTTTAACTAAGACATTGATTTGAAAAATGCTACACAGGGTTAAACACGGAATTTGGAGAATAGTATTTGGGCCGAAACAAAACAGCTTGAAAAGCAAATGGTTATGTTCGGCCCCCAATCGCTGGCATGGTCTGCTCTTATTACATGCAATGGTATTCATAGCGCAACACTCTTGCTTACCTATAAGCACAACATACATACGCTGAACATTCAATTTGCAAATTTTTTCATTTTTTGTGTCTCTGAACATCATTTTTAATGCATGTTTGTTGTGGCAACGGGCCGTGTTGGCAGTTTCATTTCGAGTTCTGCCGTCGGTTGTTGGTTGCTGTTGCCATTGCACAAATGCATGAAAGCAAAAAAAGGAAGGGAATTCGCTGGGCTGGTTGTTTCTTGCACCCGCCTGGTAACTACCTCAATAAATTTTATGTTGACGCTGGGATACGTAAACAACGGGCCCAACAAGCCGCACATACATACTTGACTCTATTGCCACGCTATGCGCTTTTTTTGCACCCCTAACAGCACCAACAGCAGCAGTCATGGCAGGCGGGGGTTGCGTTCTGAGCCAGGAGATAATGTCTGGTGTAAGGTTGGTAAATCAGCGATATGACAAATGCCTGGCGCGTCCAGTTTAATGCAGCTTTCAATAACATACAAAAGAAAATCAAAATTGCTGATAAAGCGAAATAAATCGCTTTTCACATTGGCCACAACCAAGCGACGCCAGTAGACATTATGCCGCCGTTGTCTGAAAGTGGAATTACAATGCAGTTGAATGCCAGACAGGAGAACCTGCGGCAAGGGAAAAGGGTTGTACAGAGGTCTGGAGCTGGTGTACTGGCGCTGTTGCTGCGTTTGGGGGTTGCTTGTTTTTACCAGCCAACAAACTGCTTGTGGTTAAGTTAAAGCACAAAATACCCAATGACACTAGCTAAAAGTCGCAAAGCAGTGCCAGATTAATCTCCCTAAAGCTTTAACGAGCTTTCAAAGTTATATTCGCCACTTACAGCAAAAGCCCCTATATGTTTTACTTGTCAAGTCTAACCCTATGATATTTTCTGTCAGTGTCATTAAAGCCATTAAAGTTTGTTCAAATTCCAAGAAGCTGCACAAGGGCAAAGTGGAGGGCCAGTCGAAGGGCTTAGTGGACGTCGTGGCTATTTAAATATTATTGCCATAGACGACGACAATGGAGGCAATAGACTTAAGAGCGGATGAGGAGTGTGGGGCTACGCTATTGATTTTCTTCAAATGCGTATAGAGCTAGCAACTCCTTTAAAACGATGGGGCAGTGCAACCCTTTGGGTCACACCCAGCAACCGTCGGCCAGATAAACCACCCGCCCCGAGTGCCATAAGCCGATTTGAGGCACGAAAATAGCTGCAAGTAGTTGCAACTGCAGACATGCCACTTGAAACGCAACGTGGCGAGTCCCGGAGGGATCCAAGCGGAAGTGTGGCAAATGTTTGCTGTAATTTATGACCAGACCCGTATAGGAGGAGTAGAAAAGCAGAGACGAGTGGTAGAGAGAGAGAGAGAGGTCTGCATGTTGGGTCGATGTGGCCGCATAACTTGCAGAAATTAATGCCGTTGCGACAAACTGCAGCAAAAGGGTACTACGTAAGGTAAATTAGAAAGGGGAGCAGCAACGAATGAGAGTTAAATTAGAATGAAATATTTTATAATTTATGGTAAATAACGCAGACAAAATGCATTCTACATTAAGCAAATGTGTGGCCTAAGCCAAAAAGGACAACAACGATGGAGGAGGAAACCTTAGAAATAATACTAGAGGTTGTTTCATATGGTTAAGCTGAGGTTTATTCTCTTCCTGCCACTCTACTACTACTGTCTCTATAAACCTTATTGGAATTCTTAAAAATCGCACAGACAGTGTTAATCCACTTCTACTATTTATCTTTGTCACTATTCTTCTCTGTTCCTATCCTGTCTACATTTATCATAGACGCAGTTGGCAACCTCTTCCTTACCTGACAGTTCCCGCAGGACTATAGCTTGCCAAAAATCGTAATCTTCGCAATATTTGCTTGCTACTGGCTACTGCTACAGAAACAATTCCCAGCACATGGCCATTTCGGTTGCCAAGAACCCAATCAGGCGGCTCCGTTCGGCCGCTTGCTGCAAAATATTTGCGCCCGACCTCTTTTGGCAGCCGTAAAACTTTCAATATTTGATGCACACACAATTCTGTGGCCAAAATTCACAGGACATGCTCCTCGATGCTCAACGAGCATCAACAAATGAAGGGAATGCAAAGGGGGCAGGTAGGTACATTCAGTCACGTGTACCGGCCTGGGCAGGCTGTAAAAAATTGACTGCAATGCGGCTAAGGGAATGCTGGGCAAGGCGCGGAACCAAAGGTTCACGAGTGTGGGTCAGGGGGGAAACGAGGGAGATACAAGAGTCGCATGCAACGAACATTGTCAGCGATGTGCGGAATGCGTGCGTGTGTGTGTGCGTGGCTCACATTTGTAGTTTTGTGTTTGTTTTTGTGCAAAAAAGGACAACGTGCCGGCAAGTACATAAAGGCGTCGACAGGGGGCGCCACTTCGACAAAAATAACAATGCATTTTTATATACATACGTTGTAAAAGATCAGGGCAGTAAGAGAATGCATGACACAAACGTTGCTTCCGGAAAAGAATGAAACGTGGCTATACCCTGTTCGCAGTGAAAAACATTGTATATTGGTTTTGCTTTTAAAGCTAAGACCATAAAATCAGTACCTTAACCAAGTCTAGACTAAAAATGCCACTTAAGCTGAAAGCAGAGCAGTAGGCAGTCGGACTATACCAACTACAACCCATAAAAAAAAGATGAGCCCGGAAACAAAAATGTACTTTAGCTTGCGCGATGCGCAGCCAACTAGCCGAGCTCCACTCGCAACGCTCTCGCCCTTCCCGCCCAGCGGGGACCTATCCAAGTTTTCTATGCCGTTAACAACGGGGGCATAGTTTGCCTTTCATAGCGCATTAGAAAAGTGCCGGCTGCAGGCGCCGCTCAATTCCAGCGCTTCTTGTTGGGGGGAGGGGCGTGGCAGTGTGATGCTACTTGACTTGGGTATCTAGCGTTTTTATTTAGCATATTTTATTTGCGAAATTAGGCTGAATGCTTTTGTTGGCAATGTGCTTGGGCGGCCGCCTGCTGAGCTGCGGAGCTCGAGGACATCGCGCCTGCAATTGTGGCTGCCAGCGCCTGGCACCAAACAAACAAGCACACATAGCCCGCTGATTGCATGGCGGTTGTGGCAGCGTCATGAAATGTTGCCAGCCTTGTTGCATAAATTGAGTGCCGCGCGAGGAAATTACAGTGGTAAGGCAGAAAGATGCACATGTGTCCAGTTATGGGTGTACAGCTTATACTATATATATTTATATACACGATATATTATTTATAAAATGCAAGTGGCGCTTAAATTAGTCAAAGGAAGTAAACTTTGTATTAATGATTAAACCCAGAATATTCAAATAGTCTTCAAAGTTATTTACTTTAACTTCAGCTTTAGCTTAAAAGGATGTATAATCAACGTAACGAATGACACAATATTTGGCATGCCAATTTCCTTGAAAGTTTTTCTATCTGCCTTGCAGTAGGCCCCCATGCTTTTTGGTACAACTTTTTGCCTGTCAAACTTTCAAAAAATTAAAAAGAGGCAGAAGTAGAAAAGCAACGTTACAAGCTAAATGAAAAGTCGAATGGTTAAAAAAAAAAACGGGCAAAGCGACAAATACGGCCAAGTAAAATGAAAACGTGTTTGCCGGCAACCAACTCGGCGTGCCCGCCGGCTCCAGCTGCATACGGCTCCCCGAACCCTGCTGCCTACCGACCCCCGGCCTTTAAACTCGTGCATCGTGCAACACCCAACTGCAGAGAGGCTCCTCAGACTCCCTGCGGCACCAGCGTTGGGGACATGAAAGCAAAGCAGAAACGGAGAAAACATGGCGAAGCGCCAAATTATCCACACATGCCGACAACGAGAACGAAGACGAGGACGTGGCGGACAACGAGGATGAGGATGAGGTCGAGGCAAGCCAAGGCAGTTGGGAAAAGAAACGGAAACAAGACAAGAACTGCAAATAATTGCAGCTGTACCCTTCTCTACATGGCTGTCTGTCTCGCTCGCATGCTCTCTCCCTCTCTTCTGCTGTGAGAGCGCACATTGCACTCGCAAGCTTTTGTCGTCCGACAATGCAGCAGAGCTTTTGGCGCTCTCTGTACGGCCCATGCCCCGCATTGCATGCAACGCGCCGGCCGGTTTTCGCTTACATTTCACATACATTCATTTGTTTGAGTGTGTGCGTGTGTGTGTACTTATCTATGTAGCTGTGCGGTGAGTCTGTTTTGTGGTCTGTGTGGACGCCATTTGGCTGACACGTGGCTGACGTGGAGCCCAGCAAAGGCCAGATTGCATATACATATACATGGAAATGCAATGCAAAAACAAAATACGTGAATATGCGCGAAAGAATATAGAATCAAATAACCTCTCAGACAGCGCAAGGCAACAAACAGAGAAGCAGAGCCATAAATCTAAAATCAAAACCAAAGGAAAGGAAAGGAAAGAAAAGGAAAGCAAACCAAAAGGCGACGCAAACCGGTTTCGCACATACAAAACACACACGCACACAAGCACAAATGCGGAGCAACTTTGTCTGGACTTTTCTTTATTTTAAGTTTACTTTTAATGATTTGTGCTGTTTGCGGCGGCGGCGACGGTGTCGGCGGGCGATGCAAAAGCAAAAATCAAAATGGTGGACACAGCAGCATGCGACTGCGACGTTAACAGCGCTGCCGGCGAGAGACGTTGGCGACGACGCAGCGGCTTTTAATGCGATTGTGACGATGTTAAATGCATTGCCCACACACGCACACACTCACACACACACACAGATACAAATGCTCAGACAAGCAAAGCGTCGCAGACATAAAAAGTAGCCCCGACAAAGCTGCATGTCTGTGTAGTTGTATATAGATGTTTGTGTGTGTGTGTGCTTGGGGCCGCTTTTGTTATGGCGCTGTGTATGCGCCTGTGCGTGTGTGTTTGTTGCAGTGTTGAACAACGCAGACTGTGGGGCGTTGTTGTTGTCGCCAAGCTCTGCTTCTAAATTCTATTTTCTGCCACTGCTGTCGCCCTGCTCTTTGCCTTTTTGCATACGAGCGAAACACCTGAACTCGCATACATTCATATACACACTCACACACACACGCACATACATTTATTTCGTTTTATTTCACGCTACACATGTCAGCTGTTTGGCTTTAAATATATCTGAACGCACCCGTGATTATATATATGAACACATGTACATATGTATATACAAAATGTTGCTGTCAAATGTTTGCACTTAATTGCACACGCACATCGACACACACACACACACACACACATATGCGCACACTTGGGGAATCTTAAGAAATGCCGTCGCTAGCTGCTTGTGGCGTGTGCTTTATATTCACACACACACTCCCGTTCACAACACTGGCACTTGATATGGATACGGATTGTTGTTGTTGTTCTCACGTGTGTGTGTGTGTGTGCGTGTGCATTCTGCAGCGGCAAAAATAAAGCTTTGTAACTTCTATTTCGTTTACCTTTTCAATTGGTTTGCACTAAAATTCACAAAATTTCACTTTGTATGCACTTTAAACTAGATTTCGTTGTTGGTTTTTATTTGTATTATCATTTATTTATAGCTAGCTCTTTTGCTTTTTATACATTTAAATATATAATTTGTATAGCGTATATTTATTTATATTTTATTAAATATTTAATTTTTATTTTATTTTAGTTATTTATGAGATCACAGTGGCCGTGCCGTTCCGTTCCGTTAGCATTTCGCGTGCCGCGCGCGCTCTGCCTACATAACTCAGCGCACCTATTCTGCGCCTGTATGCGTGTGGCTGCTTGCGAATTCTCCAACGAGCATCAAATGAAAATACATATGCATGTATGTAGGTATTTATTGTACGTACATATACATACGTAGATATATGTATAAGTGAACGCTTTGTTCTATTTTGATTTTGATTTAGTAAATTGCCGCACTGCACAGTTGATTTTCTATTGCTAATTTCCGATGATTTATTGTGGTAATTTGCGTTTGGCAGCCGCGTTGTAATAATGGCGGACGCAACGTCTACGTCACCGGCAGTTGGTTCGGTTCTTCGCACACGTCTGACGTTCGCTGGCTGCTGCTGCTGCTCAGTTGGTCTTCACGTCGTCACTTGCGTCGCACAACAAAACCCGCAAACTCTGGGGAGTCGCAGCCGCAATTCGTACCGAAAGCTGCAGCGACGTCGACGACGACGGCAACGACGACGACGGCTACAAAAATGCACACACAGTCAAATGTATCGGCTACAGACGGCGACGCATGCACACACAGATACAATGCACACACACACTAACACGACGACGGTCAGAGGCAGGCAAAAAGTTTTGCAAAGCGTGCAAAAAAAAGCATCGCGAGAGCGCCGAAGAGAACGAACGCGTGAGAGTGGGCTTTTCAAAATGTGCGCTGACACTGGCAGCGAGAGAGTGAGAATAAGCAGCGCGAGTGGCGGCAGAATTTGCACACCAAAACGTAAGACGAAAAAACATGAGCACACAGATACACACACGCACGCACGAGTTCTCTCTGCTGCTCAGGCGCTGCACAGAAGATCGCTTGTGTGTGCCTTGAAATGCAAAAACGTGCAAAAAGAAAAAAAAAATGCTAGACTGTCGGCGGGCAAAGTTTTGTCGCGTGTGGAACGCAAGTGTGCGTGTGTGTGCGTGTGGAACGCAGCGCTATCTTTAAATAAAAAACAACAAAAAAAGTGCAAAGCGTAAAATAACTTCAGCACGAGTACATAAATAAAAGCGAAAACTGCCAAGAAATATGCTAAGCACACAAAAAGGATGGCTCACAATAAGTAAATGATAACCACAGGCTGAACGTCGACGTTCCACATGCCATCCACACGCACACACACACACACAAACAGCCATACGAGAGCTACTTATTTGCGCGTCTATGCACAAAAAATACACACAACTGCTAAAAATTCCTTCGAAGGGGTTAAATGAGCGCACTACACAACGAAACAACAACAATTGCAAATAAAGTCCGTTTGTTAATTTATCGTACCACTCTGAAATGGAACCAAATTGCAATGTTAAATAAAATGCACGCACACCGCTGCATTTACATAGAAACATACACGCTCACGTTCACTCACGTACATTTATTGAGATTGGCCGAGCGAGCAACCGGCCGAACCCTGCGCCCACGCTTATCTGGTGGGCTCGTCGTCGTCGACGTCGCCACTGACGTTGCTGTTGCCATCGTTGCCGCCATGCGGCATTTTGGTCATGAACTTGTGGGTTTTGCAAGCGCGTCGCGTTGGGCTTCCTTTACTGTGCAGCTCCCCGACCCGTCCCATCCCCCTCGACGGGTCAGTTTTTGTTTGTCCGTGCACCGTGTTATCCTCGCGCCCCGTATCCGCACAGCAACGCTCAATGCCATTTCTAGTGGGCGTTTTTTTTGTTGTGTGTAAGTCTTGCCTTGAATTGCGTTGTGCACGTGATTTTTCAACCAAATATACATTGCATTTGGCAGTATTTTATTTAAAAAATATGCAGTTTTGTTTATTTGTACTCGCGCAAAAGTTAAAAAGCTCTCAAGTTACGCACACATAGTTGGGAATTCGAAACCATGGGAACCCTACTGAATACTAATAACTTTTCGTTTAGGGCGTATTTGGGGTAACATAAGCTGTTGAAATCCAGTGATATTCTAAGAATCAATAAACAATTTCTAACGGAACTTTAGAACTTACGGTGAATCAAAATCGAACTTTTGGAGAAACAACTATCTACTTCATGAATAATACACTCATTCCAAAAAATACAGTAGATAGATTTTAACTTTTTGGAACTTTTTATTTTAACATTTTTGCCGTTTAGAAAATTATATTCAAAAGTGTTGCTTTTGTTGTTTAAGCAACCACTGACACTGCTGGGTGTATGCAATATTATAGGTTTTTCCATTTTGTTCTATCTATATGTTGTGGGGATTTATTTGTAGAAGCTCAAAAAAACATACAACTAAAATTTCAGACTTTTTAAACTGAAATGGGGTTAATTTAATGGATTTTATTTTTCTACAAGAAATTTGTTTAAGCTTTAACAACGTTTCTCTCGAGTAAGAATTATTTCTTTGAGAAAAAAACAAATAATCCTTGCAGTTATTAGCTTATTAATATTTTGTAAATTTGAATTAATTATTATTTTTATTTTGTTATTTATAGAAGTGCAATCTATTTATATGACAAGCAGGGCGCTCAGCCTTAGCTCTATCTTTGTCCCTACTCAATCCCAGTCTAAAATTAATTAGAATGCTGATAACGTGAATTGACTTGTAGCTTTTTGGCCACGTATCCAACGCTAGGAAATCTATAATAATCTCTGATTTTAAATTTACGTTAACTTACTCAAGCGAATTGTAGATGTAGCCGAGTCGCTGCTTTAGTGATGTGTATCCAAATGTGTAGAGTATCCAATTGGCTGCTGCTGGTGTAGATATTTAATCCGAAAAACTGCCTCACTAGTTGATTTGTATATATTATATCTATTTTATTTTCACTTCACTCATTTATGTTTCGAACGTGTCTCAAGTTGTTTTCTATTACAAAATATTTTCTTTTTGCACGGGCAAAAACTGAAACGCAACGAACCGCAGTAAAAATTGTTTTTAATTCCCCCGCGTTCCGATTGGTTGGGGATTGCCGAGTTGCAGTGGCGGCGATGCTGACTGACCGGCGTACAGTAGAGCGAATGATGTCTGATGATGTTCAGTCAGCGACGGCGCACTCTCGCTCTCTCACTCTCTCTGGACTGCGTCTCTTTCACTTTTCGCCTTAGAATGCAGCCAGCGTCAATTGCAATCAGCGTTGCATTCGCCAACGAACTGATCTCGTTGTTGCCGCTCAGTGGCTCTGGCTCTGCCGCTGCCTGTTGCTGGGGGCTGCGGCGCAGGAAGTGCACGAAGCGTCCGCCGAGAGCAGGCCGAACAAGTTACGAGCACAAGACGCTGCTCGGCTCACGTTGGGTTGCTGCAGTTGTGCAGTCTCTCCCGCTTTCGCTCTCCCTGTCTCGCGGTGCAGTTTTCCGCTCTTATTTGTCTGCGAGTTGTTGGGCGTGTACCTCGAGTGACTTTAGCTTTGGAGCTTTCGAAAGTATGCGATCGCCAATCGATTGTTCTCAGTGTCCAGTGCGGCTTTAAAGCTCTTGCTGCACTTTCCTTGACTAACTATATGTTTGTATGTGTGTAGTTGTGTTTGGTAATTGCATCAATTATCTCAAGTTACGTAAATGCTTATTGTAAGCTTTCATTAAAGCTTGCGAGTTACAGTTGTCTTTCTAGCTTTCTGGTTTCGAGGCACGTTTTGCAATTTAATTAATTTCAATTTTGATTTGAATTTCCTTTCACAATTTTCCAGACTGCGTTCATTTCTCTTTTTTTGTGGGCGAAAACTGATCCTGTTGCGGGTGCAATTTTAAATCCAATTTAATCCAATGCTTCGCTCCCAAATTTAAACGCAGTCGTTTTAATATTAATTAATCGAAATTTTAGTAATCTGATGATTCTTATTATTTCACTTGATGATCATATTTCTCACAAAAACACTTGATAAGTATTCTTCAATTGAATGCAGTCTCAACTTTGTTTTTCTTTCACTAATGTGTTTTTATTGTTTTGATGTTGATTTTCTGCGTGATTTCAGGTTGTGTTTGTTTCACTTGTTAGCAATTTATAAATTTTATATTTAATTTTAATGCATTTCCAAACATGACGCTGCATTTTTATGCGCTTTGCGTGCCCATAGGAGACGTTTAGATTTGTGTGTATCCGATCCGTCAGATACTTTCTTAAAATTACAAGTTTAATGCAAAGACTGCGTAGCTATTTAATTATTATTAATTTTATTATTGGTAGAAGCGTATTGAGCTTGTGTTCCACGTAAAACACTTTGTATTATATGTATTTTGTTATATTATAATAGATTAACAGTTGTATACCGTTGCAAATAAAGAAAAACTTAAACAAAAACTGGCAAATGTTACACTAAACACTAGGAAAATCTTTAATAACAAAATGGAATTTCAGAATTAATTTTTTACTTTTTTTTTGGGTTATTTGTGTGTACGGGTTGTTTAATGGTTTTTGTGGCTATTGTTGCTTGGTCTGTTGATATTTTTGTTGTTTAAAATCCAATGTGTGAGACGTATGCGCGGACTCGGTTCTTGTTTTTTTTTTGATTACTTTTTTGAAATAAAATTATTGCATCCAAATATCGGAAAAATGTTGAAAATTTTTGTTTCGTTGTGCAGGAAACCGAAAATGTTGATAATCTTAAGATTTTAGATAATATTCAGCTTGGATTTTTAACCGTTTGTGTAAAAAGTTCCAGATTTGTAACTGCGATTTTTTCGCATGGTCGTTTGCGCGTCCGCGATACTTGCGAGTGGAGTGGCGATGCGATACAGATACAGATACCCGGCCATTCAGTCAGTCAGACGACCGTCTCGCTGGGCTACAGCTACAAAAAAGCTTGCAGCGACACAAACACACACATGCACACACAAGCACTCACACACACACACACATGCACGCTGTCGCTGACGCTGACGCCGGCAATGCTTCACACACAAGCACAGCGTGCGTTTCCTTTTGTTTTGTTTTGGCATTCGCAATGGGCAAAAGCGGCGAGTGCTGCATTGGTATTAGTGTGCATTGCATGCAGTCTCTCTCACTCTCTCACACACATACCCATGCACGCACACAGTCGCCGTCTTCTCTGTGTGCTTTTTGTAGTTTTTGCGAACGCTGCCTCGCAGCACAGTTACTCAGCTAGCAACCACCCAGACGCCGCAGTCGCAGTTGTTTTGTAGTCAAACATTTTGTAGCTCGAAGCTCGCTCTGTCTGTAGTTCTCACGGAGAGGGCGAGAGAGAGAGAGAGCGACTCTAACAACGTTCTGTATCTTACTCTCTGGGCATCTCGAGCCATTGGTAGCACATTTTTTTGCAATAGTCTATTGGCATTTTTTATTCTTGCATACCTACACACATATATTTTTTGTTACTTCAGATTGACCCCTCACTTTTGTCGCTGCTGCCGTTCGTTGCGTTTTGTCGCTATGCGCCGCCGACTGAGGAACATTTCAATTAACTGCAATTCTTCTGCTTCGGGCAATCGCAATCCGTTTTTATGATCGTTCGCTTCTGCTGGCGTCCAAGTTTAATTAACTTCAAGTCTGCCCCTGACTGACAAACTTATCTAGCATCTAGATGCGCCGATAAGATCTGTCATCTCTTTTTCTGTCTTTTATTATTTTTATTTTTATCTATCTTCCCTTTGAGCTTTTGGCTTTGCTAACTCAATTTGTTTGCCTGCAGCAGGTGCGTTGACCGTTATGGCAGCTTAAAAGCTTAACAGCGAGTGCCATCAATGAGATCATCCAATTAACTGGAAATTATAGATCCTTGACTTTAAATACGGTTATGCTCATGTCAACTTGCCGCCGAACTTTTCTGTTTAGTTAATGGTTATCAGCTTTTGATAACAATTTGCGAGTTATCGCTTGCTAACACCTCGTCATTGCATTTCTATGACTTAAAACTGACTCATTTTATGTGGAATTAATAAAAAAAAGGTTTATTTCGAGAAAAATAAATTGAAGGTAACTGTTGCAATCACAATTTACTCCCACAAATAAAATTTCGTCCCAAATTGTTTATGATTTTAAAAACGGGTCAGGGAGAGAGTAAACGAAGCAACATTAAAAGGAGAATGGCTAAAGACGCAGCGAGGACATGCGCGAGGATAACACAGCCAGATGATACTGATGGTCATCATCAGCATCATCAAAAAATCGGTGGCATCATCAAAACTAAGGTCTAGCAACAACAAATGCGGCGATAACGCAATTTTGCAAAAACTGCGGCATTGAATCCTGTTTTTATTCCCACAGTTTTGTACGAGGCTTACAACAACTGACCAGGGGGGACCGGGATTGCTGACCAGGTCCATGCCCGAGCCCTCTAGGGCCCCTCTAGCTGCTGCTGCTGGTCAGCGGCGCATGGTCATCATCAATGCCGCTTCTGATGCCGCTGCTGCTGCGTGGTCTCAAAATAATAAGATGACATCCAACACTTCTTGCGAGCGGCAGGCAGAAAGCGCAGCCGCAGCCGCAGTCGCAGCCGCAGCTCAGGCCCTAACCTTACCCCATGCGCCGGTGGTGGTGGTGCCGATGGCGCGCCTGTGCCCCTGTCTCTCCCTTGATACCAGCCGCAGTTCGTTCCAAATATTTTTATATAAAAAATCGCTTTTTTCTGCTGCCGATTCGCTCGACGCTCGCATAATAAAACTTTTTCTGCATGCTTTTAATTTCATTCCCCAGATACCAGAGGCAGCAATAGCAGCGGCAGCGGTAGGAGCACCACCACCACCAACAACAACGCTATCAGGGGCAGCGACGCAGACAGCAGCGCACTTGGCCACACAAAGGATTGGTCTAAAGATCGTCGCGAGCACGGAAAGGACGCAGGGACTTGTCTCCATTCAAATGGATGTAGGTAGAGGTACTCGAATGTACCTGAACCTCTCGGCAAACGATGGACACAAAAGGATGGACATTGTCCAGTGACCAAAACTTATTGAGCACTGATGATAATTTCAGCTCGTTGCTGCTCTGCTGGTGACGGTGGTGGTGGTGGTAGCTGTTGCCTTGGCATCTCTTTATCGCTCCAGAGTTACGCGGAAGAGCTTTAAAGTCTAGCGAAAATTTTGCAGAACAGAATGAAAAACTTGTGCAGCTAAGAAAACCGAATGCAGCAGGTTTTATAGGGGAAATGGATCGAATGATCATTACAGAACTAATAGAACATTAGGATAAAATTATGCTGTGGAGCTATGGCGAGAAAATTTGTGTAATATATATTAGTTAATATTTTTATGATTTTTTATTTTGGTATTTATTTATTTAGTGCAGCTGAGCTAAGTCCATTCAGGTTCGCTGGCCGTCGCAAATGTTGTTTACCTAACATCTTAGGAGCACAGGAAGTGGATGAGAGAAAAGTGGAAGAAGTTGAGCCATAGAAAGAAGAAAGAAACTCAATGCGACATTTGCATTTTTAATGCAGACCAACAAATAAAACTGCGTTTTTTATGAGTCGATTTTGATGTTTTTTTTATGTACGACTGGTTCGTATCGTTTAATTTTTTGTTTTTGGTTTTTTTTTGTTATAGGTGTGCTTTAATATATATTCGTTTTATTTTTTTGCAAGACCATCTATGGCCATTGTGTGTGCGCCACGGTGTCACCTTCGAGCGGAGCAAAAGCAGTAGCCGAGCCGCTGACCAATGCTGACCAGACAAGACAAGACAAGACAAAAAAGAGTAGAAATAAAAAAAACGAGGAAAAAGCTAAGCAGAAAAGCACACACAGAGCAGAGGCGAGCGCGATATCCTTTTGTGATATATGAGTAAGTTGTACCTGAAGGATGCGCCGCCGTCACTGAGCCGTTGTGCACACATAGGCATGAAAAGGAGGCTGCTGGGCGAACGAGGCTGGCATAGGGGCACAGGGGTTTCAGGCAAGCTGCAGAAATGCTGGACTCGTGAATTTAGCATCTTGGAGTTTATCATTTGATATCGAAGCGTAGAGTGTGATTATTGTAAGAAGGTAAATGGTATAACGGATGTGGATGAGGCATGGGCCAGCACCCAGAGAGCAGCCCTCGGCAGCACTGGCTTTAGCTACAGAGGCACAGAGAGCCCTGACCAAAGCCAGATTACCCCTCGCATATGTATGGGGTGGTGATCCTTTGTTTTTATGTCCGTGGCTGGTGGGAAAATTTATCTAAATTGTTGATGGCGATTTTTCATATATATATATATTTTTTTGTTAAAGGATTTCGTATTCTTTTTTTTTTTTGTTTTTGTCATATTGTGGAATGTTTTGTCGTCACTTTTTTCAAAAATGATGCGCAAGAGCAAATGGCCCAAAGTCCATAAATTAAGCCGGGGCAAAACTGACAGCAAACGAAGCCAAGGATCAGCGTCGAATATGTAGAACAACAACAACAGCAGTAACAAAAATGAAATTGGATGAAGGTGTTAAAACACAAAGGCGCCGTTGTGTGTGCCAGCTGATGTTATTGTTTGATTGCCTCTGCCAGGCCAGGTCCCAGTAGCCAGTAGCCAGTACTGAAAGAATTGCTCTATAAGCGAGAAAGTAAACACTTTTAGCCAATTAGCTGTCAAAGGCGACCACTTGCCGAGACTCGGGTGCCAAGCACCAAAATCAACTGAAAACAAACCTAAAACTTACAGCAGGAAAACTGCGACGCGATGTTCGACGTCAACTGCAGCTGAAAATTTCAGACGCTTTTCACACGCCAACGGCGCTTAAGGGTTGGCAATTATTTTTAACGAACTTTTCTAGGCTTAAATGTATCTGTATGTGTGTGTGTGTGTGTGTGAGTGAGTGAGAGAGTGCGTGTGTCCTGGGTCAATGTGCTGTTGAAAGCACAAGCAAATATTACGCATACGCCACGGAGCACGCAGTGGGTCACAAATCTCATGAGTTGCAGATCCATGTGAAAGATTTAAAAGGGAAACAGGTCACAGCTGCGATCGGCACACAAATCAGAGACGTTGCAGCTGCAGGCTGCCACAATCAACGCATTAAATCAATTTTAACTTGGCCTACTTTTCGCACAATGCGTACAGAACAAAAGCAAACCACGAACCCTTAACGCAGTATTTGTTGCAGCAACGGTCGTTGCCGTTAGCTTTCAGCGGCTGCAACTACAACTGCAGCTTGCAACTGCACATGGCGCAGCGAGCAACGGATAAGATGGATGGGGAAGGCACATTTAAAACGCAATTTGTGCACATGGCGAAGCAGAGAACCATGCGTGTATTCAACAGCCACTATTATGCTTTTCAAAAAGTGAAAGGGTATATTGATTTTCTACAATATCCAGTTTTTAAGTCCTTGCAATGCGAAAACACTCAAATAATAATCGAGAAATGTTGGCTTTTCGATATGTTATTATACTCTGAATAGAGAATTGCACACGACGGCATTTGTTTTTTTTTGTGCCATTTTCATGAAAAATGTGGATAGCTTAAATAGAATAGAGTAGTATTATTTGCAAAACGTGTGTAATTAGGTTGCTGACCAATATTTGGTAAACGTAAAACGTACCTCAAAATCGCAACAGGGTGTTTTTTACAAGTTTGACCCCGTCTGTTCGTATGAACGCACTTTACGACCAAGTTTTAAATATTGCGTAAACCGGCGTTAGAAAAGCGATAAGATTTGTTGACTACGTCCATTCTCAGTTCTAAGCTAGATTCATAACATTTTGTATCTCTTTTGAAAGCCGCACAACAAATTTGCTGGGTACACACCCTCTCTGGGGCGTGTCAAATAGATGAAATACTATACCCAGTCTGTTTTTACACGGTCTTTTTTACACGGTTTTGATATAACACGGTTTGAAAGTTGAATATTTTTAATTTTTTTACACGATTTTATTCCATTTAGCACGATTTGAAATTTTATGTACTTAAAATTTTTTTGTCAAATTTAATTTTTGCGAAGTATGTTCATATCTTGTTTTATTCTTTGTATTTCACTAATTTTAATAGGTTTTAGAGATTAGGAACAAATTACCCATTTTTGTATACGATCAATGTCTTATTTTACACGGTTTTTTTTACACGGCTTCTTCTGGAACCAATCTACCGTGTAAAAACAGACTTAGGTGTACTTATATATTCATGTGTACGCGGCAATTCAATAAAATCTATTTATCGTTCACAAAGTGAAAATAGTATGTTGGGGTTTACACAATGTCTGTCTTGCTGTCCGTATGAACGCAATTTTTTCGTTGCTAATGAATTTATACTCGTGTATACCCGCGTTAGACAAAGTGTTAAGATTTTAGCCACGCCTACTAGGAGGTTGCCAAATCGTTAACATGATCGTAACGCCTTAAATTGAAAATTGCTATATCTCACAGCTTTTAAACTAAAGGCTATTTAGAGTATACGTTACTGGAAAGCTCCAAACATAAAAAAAAAATTCCGGCCACGTCACGTACATGACAGAAGAGAAACCAAAAGTTGTGGTCGTTTGAAATATGGCGGCTATGGATCTGAGAGCTTCACATGTAAATTTGTCAATTTTTACATGATTTTTGACAAAAAATTAGACTCCCTTAGAATCGGTTTCAATATTGCTTTTTATACTAATTGTGATAACCAAAACTGAATAAATTTATAAATTTGCATTTCTAAATTTTGTAAAAAAAATTTTCCAAAATGAGTAAGTAAAATTTTATTTTCAATAATGAATACATTTGAAATGCAGAATTAATCTAGAGGAGAAACCGTCAAAAAAATGCAATCAAACATGTAAATCGGGTTAGTTTTGATAAAGTTATGGGCGTTTCAAATATGAGAGCTATGGATCCGAGAGCTTTACATGTAAAAATTGTCAATATTGGCATGACCACAATCAATTCAAAATATAAATTTGCATTTCTAAAAAATGTTAAAAATGAGTACATTTTTTCGCTGCCATTGGAGCTAGAGACTTGAAACTGGGAATATAAAAATGCAATATTTATCCAAAATAACAATGACTACTATGTACTGTTAACGGCTACGTCCATCTGGGGAGCTAGTAAACCGCAATAACCCACAATTTTTACTTTGCCAAAATAACTAGCATATATATCTACATTTAACTTTTAAAATCGTAGAAACAATTAATAATTAAATAATTAATATTGATGTTTGCGGCAACATTAGGATTAGATTTATTGAGATTGCTATATTTACCAAAGTACTTATTCTTCAATATTTATTATTTTCAAGCATAGATTGATTGACTTGGGTTCGTTTAAGAAGCTATGCTCGTAAAGCGTTTAAGGAGGCCCCAAAGGTAGGAGCATTGGCTGCCAAGCGATGCCTGTGAAGCGCCGCCACAAAAATCACTTCTTAACATGCCCGCACTGCTCCCCCTCTATACTCAACCGGTGGCAGACCCTGCCCGGGCACTGCAGCATATTACATAGCTATTTACTTAACCCATTAATTCTGCAGTGGCAGCAGTCGAGAAAATGGAAACTGTGTAAAACCAGCCAAAGGTGCTGACATCGCATTGCTTGCAACGGAACAGGTCGAGGTGCTTGCGGCAGCCGTGGTGCACATAAGGGCGGACGCAACGTGCTGCATTTGGCAAAAGGCGCGAAGAGTTTTTATATATGAACATGCATATGTGTATATGCGTGCATGTATGTGCTTGTATTTGCATTATGTAAACGCACTCGGCGCGAAAGTGGGCATGTGGCACATACATATAACCGGCTGGACCTACGACAACATGTGTGCAACAGTATGGCAAAGGCAGATGATGAGGAAGAACAACTGCCAGTTGCTCTATGCACCCGTTGAAGGAAAAGACGGCAACGAAGATGACATGCTGCAGAGTCCAAGAAGTGGGGGGAGTAGTCACGTCTGCAACTTGGGCATTAAATAGCTCTAAACGTAACTCCAGGCCATGTCAGTTGCGGCACAAAAAAGTCCTTGAAGTGTCTCAGTTGCACAGCCGCCGACAAGCGGCAACATTAAGTCTAACACTTGGAAAATCCTCCGTTTCCATATTCAAATATGAGTGCAATAAAATTTGTACCGATTTGTTTTTAAAATTTAATAAATACTTCGGTCTGCAATTTACACATAATCGACTACTAATTACAAACTTTGTAGCTCTTCTCTGAGCTCAGTTATTAACATCTGGTTTATTTCTCAAAGTGTACTAAACTTTGAAATTACTCCTACATGGCAGACAGGATGTACAGGATATAGCTGGCGGCTGAGCTAATAAAAACATTTCCGCAACCTGCGCGCCACGCTAAAGTGACTTACCGAAGTTTTCACGTTGCAAGGCACAATTTTAAGTGTGTGCAAAAACAACAACCATAAAGGGAGAGAGGAAAATTCTCCACACGTCTGGAATTAATTAAATTGTCTCCACTTACCGCCATGTTGACCCATGGAGTTGTTCCGAGAGGCGTATATCTCAGTATTGTATGCCCGATACGATTCTCGTGCTATGTTGTGCGCAACTGCAAAAAAGGGAATAATATATTACAACAAATTCAATTTTTATAATGAATGTAAGTATAAATTAAGTTTTAATTCGATCCAATGAAGAAAGCCCTGAAGTATACCGGTTTTTTAAAAACGAGATTATACCGGAACCAAATTATTATCATTAATTGGTCTTTATTGATAGAGGTGGCAATTTGTTTATATTATTGGGCAGACTTAAAAAATTATAAATAAGCAATTGTAGGTTATAAGTTCAATGTTTAATTAAAATTGGAGTGAACGTAACGGGAGTTCTAAGCACTGGCTTAATAAATAAAACCAGGTTCACAAAACAAACCCTAAAGCTAAACAGTGGCTTAAAACTTATCAATCTTTGATTTCTCAAAGGATTATATTTGAGCTGAATTTCACATTTGAGTAACACTGCCCCGAGACGTAACTGCCTGTGTAGAGTTTATGCAACACATAAGAACTCATACACACACACACACACACACACACACGCATACAAGGGTAGGCCTAAAAAAGCGCTTGCTGCAACTTCAGTTACGAAGAAGGACGAGAACGAAGTTAATGGCGAACATGACAGCGTGTGTGTGTGTGTGCATGAGTGTACGTGTGTGTGGGTACAGTATGTACCAAGCGGTGCATTGCTGCTCCTGGCACAGCGCGACTCCTTTTAGCTTTTACTTAACGTTTCGCATTGTATTTTTTATTATACCTATACATTTCTATGCAAGCGAGTGTGCATATGTATGTGTGTGTGACCGGAAACTGCCATTTAAAGTGCATTTTAAGAGGACGATTGCGTGGCGGAGACGTAGCGTGTGCTCGTCCAGAGCGCTGCTCGACTTGGTTGCTTCACTTCACTTATGTGTTAAGTGAAAAGGAGAACTTTGTCCTACCAACTCATGGTCCTCTCCTCTCCCCGCTCCCATCCTGGCGACTGCTCCAACTCCGGCTGCCGCCGTCTTGCTGTTGTTGTTTTTGTCGACGTTTTGTGTTTTCTTATGCCAAGCAATTGTTGTTATTATTTTATGCAAGCGACTCCTTTGTAACGCATCGCAGGCCCCTTCGGCCTGCCAGTCTGCCCGACTGGTTGCCTGGCAGCCAACACGTGTAATCCAACTCCTTTTAATTACATTCAATACCTGTCGTAGCAGTTCCCCATCCTGCGCTCGTTTCGCTCAAAGGTGTTGGCTGGCAGTTGCCGTGCTCCATCCTCAACCTTCCCTCCAAATATCGATTTTCAATTTAAGAATACGGGGGAGACAGTCTCTTAGCCGCAATCTGAACAAGGTGTTAAAACAATTTGTAAAGGTGGCAGCCACAAAAGCAGAAGAAGACAAGTGCAGTCAATTGCCAATAATGTCGCATCAAGGGATCATATTTGACCGCCTGGACGAGAGAGAGCTGCAGCAACGGTTGCGCTGCAACACCAGAATGCATTTGGGTTGCCTGAAATTAAATAAGGAACTTCGGTTTAAGCACTAGAGATGCTTTAAACTGGCAAAATCTGATGCGATGGGTATTATATAAACATAATCTACATTATAAAGTAATATGTATACATATATACTAGCCATTAGCTGTATCAACAACGATCTCTCGTCGTCTTGGTAATTTCCAGAAGTCATATGAGGTTGAATTTGCTCAATAAAAAAGGCTAATAATTTCTGAGTAGGGTCAAGATAAATTTGTGCGATGAAGACGATTGACACATATTTGCTGGCAGCAGAAAAAGGTTTTGACCAAACTATATAAGTCACTATATAAGTGATATATCTTATCTTTCAGGTTTACAAATGAAGAAAACTGTAAACATCCCCACACAAAATGTCCCGTATTCGAATAGACTTCAAGGATATATGCATATGTATTTCATATATTCGCTTCAAAAATAAAAATATAGTTTATAAGCTAGTGTTGTAAATATATAGCAGCTGCCCTGAACACCCGCTCTTTCACCTTCCGCCTGACCTCTTGGGACAGAAAGCATAGCTTTAAAATATTTTTACACATGAGTTAGTTTTAAAATCGCTTTGTGCTATTTACTTTTTGCTGTTTGCCAGCCAACCCATACAACATTTCCAGAGGAATAGGTCAGTACGGTCGCTCGGGTGAGGGTGTGAGTGCGAACGTGTGTGTGTGTGTGTGCATGAATGTAGTGTGTATTAAAACAAAATAAAAAACAGGACTTGTAGGTAAGTACATTATGTGCATATAATGAGCACATAATGAGTACATAATTTTAAGTGCAATGGCGTCCTTTTACATCTCACCCCTGCACCGTGCGCCATGCAGTTGCCACTCGCTGGGGTTCAACGACAGCGCAGAAGGTCGAACATACACATGAGCTAGAAGAGGGCACAGCTCAGGGGATGCTCTATGCAATATTATCCTTTTGGCGTGCAGGATATCGCTGATATATGACTTCGATTTCGAATAGCACGGGAGTGAAGGAGCCGGCAGTGAGAGCCTAGCACTTGGTGTGATGCATATCTCAAAAGCCGACACCAGTTGCCGCTGGCAGCTGTAAGATACAAAAGTATCTCATAGATAAAAGTTGATGTGTAGTTCAGTTGGCAGGGCCTGGCAACTGCATCCAGCTGGCGCTGACAATGGCGGTGATCAGCTACTGCTCACAACTCCATCTCCTAGCTACTGCTCAACTCCTGCTCAGCTTCTGCGCGAAGTTTCTGATGAAAATGTGCGAGCAACTTCCGCTGCAAGTTTGTTGGATTTGTTAAATTTTGCATTATGGTTGCCTTTTCTTCCTTTTTTGTTATTATATATTTTGCATTTTGTTGTGCCCTGCCGCCGTTGACCAGAGGAAATCTTTTGTAATCGTGCGATAACCCCGAGAACTTGAAACTCAACCCCTAAACGGAAAGCTGAAAGTTGAAAAACAATGGCAAATGCAATGCAATTGCATGTCCAGCTTAGCAGGATGCCTGCCAGGCAGCCAGCGCAGCCTTAGTAAGGCATAACGCAGCCGGGCAGGTCCTTCGCGGCAATTAGAACGCGGCCAGGCAGTCAGCCTTGCTGATGCTGTTGTTTATTTACATTTCAAATATGGCATTATGTGGCCGGGTATTTGGTGGAATAATGGCCTAAGGAGCAATGCAACGGACGCGTCTCGCTTGCATTCCTTTTGTGCGAAATGCGCGAATCCTTTTTCGATATCTTTTGTATTGCAAACGCATAACGAATCGCAGGGACAGGATTGGCAAGCTGGCGGCCATTGTGTCCAAGGCAGAGATGCAGACAGACAGACAGGAAGCGGGATAGGCCAGCTATGAAATTAATACGCATAAATTACATGCCAGATGATAAGCGGCAAATCGGCAAAGGACATGCCAAGAATGACCATGGGAAAGGATTGCTTGCCATAAAATGCAGCTGAGCACAATTGCATTCCAAATTGAATGTAAGATTGGGTTAAATCTTTCCATTAAAATTATAATGCAAATAAACAATTTCAAAGAAAATGTTCCTTTATTCAACTGAATCAAAAATAAATAGTTTTCTTGCGTTTGGTCCGAAATCTCAAAATACGGCAGTGTAAGAAAAATTAGAGTATCGTGAATTCTTCCACTTGGGATACAAAGTAATTTCAAAGCAAAAAAGTAAAAAGGGCAAGAGTTGGAGGGACAGGCAAATGGCCCGAGTTCGTAGAAACTGCTATAGGCCCGGGGCCAGTTAGTTGCTGCCTGTCAGGTCATTCCTTTTGCGTTTATGTTCGGAAACTTTAGCCATTGTCGTAGGTCCTCGAAGGGAGGCGCACAAGTCTCGAGCGCAGCCAGGCACAACGTCACTTGCCTCGGGCCGGGCCCACAAGCAGAGTGTGTTGCAGTTGCAAAACTGTGGCCGGGCTGGTCAGGACAAATGGCATATGCGACAAGGACAACAATTGAATTACAAAATTATTTGCTGCTGTCTTCGTTGTTGTGCAGCAAATAAAAGTTAGCAATGACTTGGAACTAGCTGCAGCCAGACCCCGGCGGGAGCCAAAGGCGGCACCACATGTCAGCAAACGGAGAGACCTCTCAAGTGGCCAAAGGACATGTTTTCTAAAACGGAAATTAGGTGACAGGCCCAGACGGTATGTGAGACACGGGGCAGGTTCAGGTTTTTGTGCGGCCTCAAGACAACGACGACAACTTTGCACAGTGGTCTAAAGTCTATTGTGCGCGCTTGCAAATCTGTTAAAATTCTTTGAATGACATTAAAGGGATTAAATGAAAGAAAATATATAATATATTATATATTATGATTATGTTTTTTCATTATTTAAATTATATTCTCTCTTTAAGTTCAGTTGAGATATCTGTTTGATAGTCTCCACAGTGCGACAACAGCTTGGGTCAATTTTAATTGCTCCTTTGTGTGATTGTGTGTGTATGAGCCAGTGTGTGTGTGTGTGTGCTTCTGCTTGTGTGGAAGTTGTTGGCCTGTCAGAGCTTTTTGCTGATGCTCAAATTACTTTGATGTTGCTGCTGCGTCCGGAGGCATAATCATAATGCTGATATATGCCGACAGGCTCTCTGTGGTGCGCTCTGCTCTCCTGTGTTGAACAAATGAAGATTGATTTGGCGGCCACTTGCTTGGCCTAACGGCAACAGTAGCTGCAGCTATTCCAACGGAAGTCCAATGAAGCCGGGCAAGGCTCAGTGCAAAAAGTATCTAACGGATGCAATAGAGCGAGCCCTCGAGGTTCGTTCAACGTGTGGCAGTGGAGGGGGGACTCGTTAGGGGGCGTGCAATGCAATTAACGCTGTTCAGTTGCCACGATAACATTTTGCAATACAAAAGCCAAAAGCAGCTCCAGCTCACTGGCAATTGTATCTGTATCTGTGAGTGGGTCGGCCCTCTATCTCTCTGTATCTCTCAGACTGTCTGGCAGAGCGCGCGCGAGAGTCGCGTGTGCAATGCTGCAAAATGTTTAAATTCGCAAAAAAAAATGTTTTCTTTTTTTTTTCAACTTTTTTGTTGCTGGTGCTTTTGGTGGTTTGGGTTATCGTCTGGCAACGGCAATCATAACAGCCCGAGGAGCCGAAACCGAATACGAGAGGCCGAGACCAAGACCGAGCCACAACATTGTTGGGGGCAAGTGAGGCGTGGGGGCTGCGCACGAAGACGACGCCGGCAGCAGGAGGAAGCAGCAGCAGCGGCAGCAACAGCAGCAGCAGCGGCCGCGGTAACAGCCTGGGCTGGGGGCGCTGGGCAGGCAGGGGCAGTCAGCCAGCCAGCCAGCCAGCCAGCCAGCCAGCCAGCCAGCCAGCCAGCCAGCCAGCCAGCCAGCCAGCCAGCCAGCCAGCCAGCCAGCCAGCCAGCCAGCCAGGCAGGCAGCGGCAATAGCGACAACGACAACGTTGTGGATTTTGATTCTGGGTCATTCACCCTTGACAAAAAAATTTTGCGCTGTGTTAGGCCGCTTTTGTATGTGTGTGTGTGTGTGTGTGTTGTTTGTTGTTGTTGTTAGCTGACTGGGATGGAAGTGCTTGGCATTGTTGGTGCTGCTGCTGCTGCTGCTGCTGCTGTACACTCATTGCGGCTGTTGCTGATGTTGTTGCTGTTCAGATTGTTGATGCTGACGCCCAGCACGTACAGGCTTCCCAAATTTGGGGCTGGTTTGCTTTTAGGAACCAATGCCAAAATGCACTCCAAAGATCAGAGACATGTCACAGCTCTCTTTGCATATGTCCAAATCCATATCCATGCCACGTCCATGTCTAACTTTTGCAGCTCTACGCCTTTGTCTTTTTTTACTCTGTTTGATTTTGTTTAAATTGTGGGCTTCTTTCTCCGTCTGGTTATTAGCATGCACAAAAGCATTCATTTTGTTTGTTTTTCGCTTTTATGGACTGTGGTTTTTTGAACTTGCGCAAAGATTTCAATGAATGCGCAGTATGCTTTATTTGATGTTATATTTTTGTTTTTTTGTTTTTTTTTATTTTATTATATTTTTCTTTGTGTGGAATTTGTTTGATAAATTTTATCAACATTTTTACTTAGTTGCTCATTAAGCCAACAGCTTGTGGATTAAATGTATGCGACAGATATTTTAGTGTTGAGTTTTATAGAGGCGACTGCATCTTATGCCTAATAAAAAAGTTAATTTCAATAAATTTCGGAGTGGTTAGTTGAAATGCTGTGACAGCTGTAGAATTAATTTCTGTACCTTGCTCCCATTGAAAATGGGTTGAACAGGGTATAATAGCTTTGTAACAAACAGAAGGAAGCATCTCCCATCCCGTCAAGTATATATATTCTTGATCAGCATCAATTGCCGAGTCGATCTAGCCATGTCCGTGTGTTATACCATACAAAAATCACGTTTATTTCAAATTATCGATAACTCGTCTCGTTCTTATTTTCGACAATTTACGGTTTTTAAGCGGTTTTTGATCATGTCTCAGAAACTATAAGAGCTACAGCTACCAAATTTGGTTCAGTATGTCTGCGTATGCTTTAAGAATATGTTTAAAGAATATTTTGGAATTTGGACACCCCATTCGACCCATATATGCAAAAATGTGAAAAATTTTAATACTACGGACTTGGGATTGGTTTGTACATAGATTTCAATGCTCTTGTTAAGCCCTGAAAATTTCATCAATATCATGCTTTTAGTTTAGAAGTTATTCATGAAATTAGTTTCCATAGTAGGTGCCAAGCGCAGCTGCTGTGCACAGCGTGCGGCGTGCGTTTGTGCGTGTGTGCATGTGTGGTTTTTAATATGCATGTATAAACGCAAGAGGCTTGAAATGTATGAATAGACGGGTGGCTTAGGGTATCGCCCAGTCTAGCGCTCCCGACCAGAGCCTCCGAAATTGTTTTGGCGTATGTATACAGTTATAGGATAGATATTCATGTTTTCGGTGGGAAGTTTGCCAACTTCATTTGCCGGCTCATGCAGTTCGGGCATACCAAAACTATTTAATGCTTTGGCAGTTTTTCAAATTAAACTTTAATCTTGTTGAGCTTAACTGCTAACGGGGCCCAAAAGCGCCCTCTACAGTCCACGAAGCACCAAAATAAACTTCTGTCGCAACGCAATTGCCGTTGCCATTTAGGACACGGCAGCAACAACAATAATAACAAGAACAACAAGAACAATCAATTACAGGGAGGCAAGGCAACAAAACCAACAAGGCAAACGCAAAACTAAAACAGAACAGAATGCGAAAAACAAAACACAGCAGAATAACTGCAACATTTTTGGGCAGTTGCAGTTGCAGTTGCTGTTGTGTCGATTCCCACGTGCAAAATAAAACAATGTGAGCGCCGCGTAGATTTATCTGCACTGCGAGGTGCGGCAGCAGGATAAACAGTGCCTACCACACACACACTGGCACACACACACACACACGGAAATGTCAGTCGACAAACTGAAAATTATGTTTGTGCCAAATTTAAGTTTTGCTACTCTTTTTTGGCCAGCAGAGAATTGGCGTTGTAATCCAACTGGGCAGAGAAAAAAAGCAAAAAAAATAAATAAACGACAGACAGAAAAACAAGCAAAACGACAGGTGTAATAAATAACCCAAGCGTAGAGGCCGAAAGACCGCGAGGACCCGCTGCAATGTAATGCAGTTTTAAAAAGTGGAGCAAAAGGGAACAAGCTTGCAGAGAGAGAGAGAGAGAGAGACAGACTCGCCACTAATTCGTGTCATTTAGCGCAGGTGGCGACAAAAGGAAGAGGAGCAGCAACCACACAACAGATTGACAGTGATAGGAGCCAGGAAATGGTTGCGGTTCACAATACTCGAACTTGCCAAATATCTGTGTTGACCTCGTTGCGGCTTGCGCTCTTTTCTACCGGTTCGTGAATAATGCAAACGGCTATCAATGTCGTATCTATATAGTTGTCCATAGGACGGGCATTGCTTTTTTATTGGCAGGCGCCCAAAATGCGCGCTGCAGTCATTTCTGGCACATGCGACGCTATAATAAATTGAGTGTCAACTGTATTTTGCGGCACTATGGATAATTATAAATACATATGTACACAAATTGGAGGCGGGGACGGTATATGAACGTGATTGACCCCCTATGAAAACCGGGCTGTAATTTTACGAAACGCGCGCGTTACATTCAGAACCAGAACCAGTTCACCAATTCATTACATCGATAGTAATCGAATATAAATGTGTACATTTTACAGCACTTCTGGTGTTGCCTTTTCGCTGCCGATAAACGGATATCGATATAATATGCGATATCAACACTACCGCTTGCAACACTGCTGATTTTGAGGGCGTAGTTCCAACAAGTGCAAAGCATTAATTTGTATTACTAATCGCGTTGCGTGTGGCAGCGTGCGAAGGAATCTCGTTTTAAATTTAGTTTCTTTTTAAGTTCAAAAGTGTAGCAAATACTTAGGTGTAGCTGCTCAAGCAGGCAGCAAAAGTCCTACACACAAACATGGTTTTGTTTGTGCCGTCAACGATTCTGGGGCGCAGCTACCTGCTTTTTGTGCTGGCGCTGGTCGTGGGCGTGTTCGCCCAGCACGAGTGGCAGGCGCGCGACGCCTTCGATGAGCTCAAAATACAGTTTGACAAGGTGAATGCCGACAACTGTCCCATACAGCATCATGCGGACCTGTTCATGCCGATGGACGCCGTGTCCCACAAGCCGGACATCAAGGAGGTGAACGTGAATCCCGTGTTTCCCAATCGCACGGCTCTGCTGCATCTGCAGAATATGGCGCTGAGTCGCAGCTTCTTCTGGAGCTATATCCTGCAGTCGCGTTTCATACGTCCGGCCATCAATGATACCTACGACCCGGGCATGATGTACTACTTCCTATCCACTGTGGCGGATGTTTCGGCCAATCCCAGCATCAACGCCTCGGCTATTTACTTTTCGCCCAACAGCTCGTACTCTTCGTCGTATCGTGGCTTCTTCAACAAGACCTTCCCACGGTTTGGGCCGCGCACTTTTCGCCTGGATGACTTTAACGATCCCATACATTTGCAAAAGATTTCCACGTGGAATACATTCGATGTGCAGGACTTGGGCGCCCATCATCCCGACTCCATATCAAAAGATTATACACATGACTTCTATAAAATAAACGAATGGTATCGCGCCTGGCTGCCGGACAATGTTGCTGGGCGGCATGACACGAAGATCACCTACCAAGTAGAAATACGCTATGCGAACAATACAAATGAAACCTTTACATTCCACGGCCCGCCTGGCTCTGAAGAGATACCGGGTCCAATAAAGTTTACACGCCCCTATTTCGATTGTGGACGCTCCAACAAGTGGCTGGTGGCGGCCGTGGTGCCCATTGCAGACATCTACCCCAGACACACCCAGTTCCGTCACATAGAGTATCCGAAGTAAGTTAAGAGCAATGTGTTCCACCTCTTTCCGGGCTAATCCCCGACTACATTTTATAGATATACTGCTGTATCCGTACTGGAAATGGACTTTGAGCGCATAGACATCAATCAGTGTCCGCTGGGCGAGGGCAACAAGGGACCGAATCATTTTGCGGATACTGCACGTTGTAAAAAGGAAACAACCGAATGTGAGCCCCTACACGGCTGGGGCTTTAGGCGGGGCGGCTATCAATGTCGCTGCAAGCCGAGCTATCGTCTGCCCAATACGGTGCGGCGACCATACTTGGGCGAGATTGTGGAACGCGCTTCGGCGGAGCAGTATTATAACGAATACAATTGCCTCAAAATTGGCTGTGAGTTGTATATGTAATATAATCGAACTATTGGTCAATAGCCTACCTTTTGCAGGGATACAAAAGCTGCCCATACAGTGGGAGAAGGCGCCCTACCATATACGCGAAAAGTATTTGGATTTGCATTCCGAATATCGCAATTACACGACAGGCTCAAGAGCACTGCACGCGGAGCATTTGAACGTTGATCAGGCACTCAAGTTCATTCATAGCGTCAACTATCGCACATGCCAGAAGTGAGTGCCGAAAACGTTGATAATAATCTTTATGTATATTATTGCTGCTTTGTTTTTTGCCAGCTTCCATCCACAAGATTTGATATTGCGCGGCGATGTTAGCTTTGGTGCCAAGGAACAGTTTGAAAACGAAGCCAAAATGGCTGTGCGTCTGGCCAACTTTATTAGCGCCTTTCTGCAGGTAAGCGAGCAACTAGTAAAGGGCTCAAACTGTTTCCCATCGCCTTCACGCTAAATGAAGAGCATTAATTGATAAACCCGACACCTATTAAGCGCCTTCGATGTCGCCTCTTGAAAACTTCTCAAGTGTAAATTATAATTTTCCACGCGTAATTCAACTTCCTCGAATTTCCTGCAATGCCAGTTTCAGTTTCAGTTATCCGTTGCCAGTTGCCAGTTGGCAGTTGCCAGCCGCGGCGTAAATTAAATATTCAGTGTCAAACCATTACCAAATGCTAAATTCATTAGTTTGAGCGAAAAGGACATGAAAAACGGGTTCGCCACAAGGCGTCGTCTTCATTAAATGCCACAGCTACAGCCGCAGCAGCAGCAAAGAGAGAAGCCATACGCTCGCATAAACTGGAGTCCTCTGACCCTCCCTCTTCTCTTTATATTCGTATTTGCACAAGTTGTTAGTATACAAATCGAAATCGCTTGGGAAATATATTTCCCGATTCCCCAAAAATAAAAAACAAAACCAAGAAAAAAAAACGGAAAAAAGTAAACTACAGCTAAACTATTGTATCGCATAGGTATCGGATCCCAATGAGATTTATTCGGGCAAACGTGTGGCGGACAAGCCGTTGACCGAGGATCAAATGATTGGCGAGACCCTGGCCATTGTACTGGGCGACAGCAGGGTCTGGTCGGCGTCAACGCTTTGGGAGCGCAATAAGTTCACCAATCGCACCTACTTTGCACCCTATGCATACAAAACGGAGCTGAACACGCGCAAGTTCAAGGTGGAGGATCTGGCGCGTCTCAACAAAACGCACGAGCTCTACACCGAGAAGAAGTACTTCAAGTTCCTCAAACAGCGCTGGAATACGAATTTTGATGATCTGGAAACATTCTACATGAAAATCAAGATACGTCACAATGAGACAGGTGAATACCAGCAAAAGTACGAGCACTACCCGATCTCGTATCGTGCGGCAAGCATTAAGCACGGCTACTGGACCCAGCCGCAGTTCGATTGCAAAGGTTATGTCAAGAAGTGGCTGGTGACCTATGCGGCTCCCTTCTTTGGCTGGGACAGCCTCAAAGTCAAACTGGAATTCAAGTGAGTATAGCATAAAGAGGGTAGGGGCCCACTTTTTCGTGTTTAGCATTAGGTTGTTGGGCCGGTCCGCTGCGTGCCGCCGTCGCGGGCCGGTTCACCCCTTTTTAGGACTAGTCCCATTCCCCTATTCCCATTGTCATTCATATGCAAATGTTCTGTTTGTAGTTTCTATGATTTGATTGTCTAATTTTCGAGTGTTGACATGGCCTAACTTATGACTTGTGATTCTTCAGTTGCATTGTTATGCAAATGGGAGCAATTAAACTGACTAATTTGTTGACTCCTCGCAGGGGTGTGGTCGCTGTTTCTATGGACATGATGCAGTTGGACATCAATCAGTGCCCGGACTGGTACTACGAGCCAAATGCCTTTAAGGGCACGCACAAGTGTGATGAAAAGACCTCCTACGTAAGTATCTACTGTACCCAAATATAACATCTAACTGAATTTTTGTTTTTAATTTTTAGTGTGTCCGATAATGGGACGTGGCTATGAGACTGGCGGCTATAAATGTGAATGCCTGCAGGGCTACGAGTATCCATTTGAGGATCTAATCACCTACTATGACGGTCAGCTGGTCGAGGCTGAGTATCAAAATATTGTCGCCGATAAGGAGACGCGCTACGACATGTTTAAGTGTCGCTTGGCGGGCGCATCGGGTTTGCAATCAGCGTTAGGATTGGTCATCTCACTATTTGGCCTCACGCTCACGTTAATTTATAGATTTAGTTAAGAGCCCATAAGCCAAATATTTAACGTCAATTCCGTCCATACGAAGCTCTCATAAAAACTCTTTATAATGCAAAAAAAAAAAAACGAAAAAAAAAATGACAAAGCAACAGCAACTGAAAGACACAAAATTGACACCCAAAACAAAACGCGCTGTTGCCGAAAAAATTTGAAAACAGTAAACCCAACCGAATTGTCCGTTGTGCGTTCCGTCTTCTATATATATACACATATATATATTTATATATATATATATTCTCTAGATGCGCCTTTGAACATTGTCATCATTTATCTCCAAGGCGATTAAGTTGTAGACATAATCTATTACAATGAATCTGGTTATTTGTCATTTCTATCAAAAGCGGCAGCGACAACAGCAGCAGCAGAAAAGCGCAAACAGCCGCGCCTACTGCGCTCAGATTACGGAAGCGTCGTCGCTGATGCTGCTGCTGCTGCTGCTGCTTTTCTGGTGCTGCCGCTGTGGCCCCTGCTAATGTCCGTGAAGTTGCACAGCTGTGTGCGTGTATGCTTGGTTTCGGAGCTCGCAAACCTGTTAACATCAAAACCCAGTTAGGCCCTGTACCTACACCCATCCTCTAGCTAGGCTGAGGGTTGTTTGTGCCGCACGCACACCTTTCCTGCCTGGCCAGCGGCTGGGCAAAAAAGCATAAGGAAAAAAGGAAAAAGAAAAAACCGAACGCCTGCCGTCGTGTTTTTCTTATATTAAATCGTCGACATTGCGGCGTCCGATGGTCCATTGGCCGCTTTTTTGCCTGAATTAAATGTGCCGGCGTTTTTTCTGCGCCTTGATTATCATATGCGCTTGAATTTTTATTATCTATACCCTGAGAACTTTTTCTATGCGCCGCAGGAACCAGTTTATCAGCCACTTGGTCTTGGACTTGGACTCCTGCCAGGGCAACAAAAAATTGCTAGCTCGTCTTTTTTTCATTAAAAAAAAAATGATATGGTCATAGGTAGCTGGACTTGGACATGCACACAAAAAATATTTTCACACATTTTTCATAGTCATATCAGGGCAACAGCGCGCCAGTGGGCAGTGACGACCGCTGCGTTTTGGGCAACTCCTCCATTTCCATTTGTGCCGTTGCCGGCTGCAGGCATGTCTCCTTTTAGGAGCCGGCGCAGCGGGTACACAATTCAAGTAGTGTTTTTATTTTTTATATTGAAGTACCTTTCAGATAGTTTTGTCTTTAGGCTGCTCGTTAAAATACATATTCCATATCAGTTTGTAGGACAGTACAAAAATGAATTAATCAAAAGTGTTGATTGTGCCTTAACAAAAATGATTCCATGCTCGAATATATTATATATACACATATTTTGAAACAATCTCTTTTTTATGTAATGTTAATTTTAAGTGCCTTGACAGAATGAATATATTCGAATTTTATATATAACCAACTCTTTTTTAGACTATTATATATAGCTTTAAGCCTAAACCACACAGTGTTCGAAGCAGAAATATTTTGTATCCACGAAAATATCCATTTGTAAATGCTTTGTACACAAAATGGTTCCAATACACGATTAATAGTAAAAAATAAATATTGAAATGTTTTTAAGGTTTGGAATATAAAATCTGCTGCACTTACCAAACTTATTCATATTGATATCAACGTTAATGCTGAATTCTACAATCACGAACGCAACGCACACAATTCAAATAAAATTGCAAACTTTATGATTTATCGAGTGCAAAAGGACTTTCCGTTAAAGGCTATTATTTTTGAAACAAAACACAAAAAAAACACAAGACCTTGGAAAACCAAATTAAATGTTGCCGCCCGTTGATCGCCGGGCGTCACGTTTCTGTTATATCGCGGTAGTTGAATGCACGACTGAACTGATACGATTTAGTTGTGATCGGCCCAAGCTATCCGCATATGAAGAATAAATCGTTAGTTCGAACTTTGATTTATTTTTGATCCTTTTAGAATTTTAACAAATTTTGGAAGGGTTTCAATTTGAATGAGAGATGTTTTTGTACTGATGTTAATTTAATGTTTGTCCACATGTGAGATTTTTCCCCAATTGACACTTATTTCAAGGCAAACGAGAAAAATGAAATGATAAAATTATACAATATTTGTTGCAGTGTTCTTTTATTTTGCGGTTTCTAATTACATTTCCCATCTAAATTTAACGCTGCCTCCTTTTGGGGCTAGCTTTATGAAGTTGGTTATCAAACATCTTTAAAAACTATCACAAATCAATTATTGGATGTGGTTACACAATTTAATACAAGTACAAAGTAGGCAGCTGCGAAATTGTATGCTTCAATTCGAGCTCCATGACTTCACGAACAAGGGAGCTGACGCTCCTCAGTCATTGCATGTTTGTGAGAATGCTACTTCAATCATACAATCCCCAGCAACTAACGCTAAAACTGATCGGTTTCGATTATTCCATTTTGCAACAATACACAACATTTAGCTAATAAATTACAAACAACACACGAACATTTGAAAATAATATTCGTATCAGAAAGTTTAGTTCACTTTCAAATAAAAACAGATAAAATACAAATGATATATAAATCTTTCGTCTGGTGTTTAGTTGCTAAAATGAGCTTACATTTAAACGGGTCGGTTTTTCTGTGTCTAAAATTTAAGTGATGTCTACGAACAATATCTTCTAGACGATTTCCCGAATCAGTTTTCGGATTTTAGTTGTCCCTATCAAGGTGTGTCGCAGTGTGGGTTTACTTTAAAATATTTTATAATAGTTTTTTTCCATTTATTTAAATTTAGTTTTTATGTACTATATAATTTCTAAAAACAATTGGCTTCGATATAGTATCATTAAATTTTTCTTGTCTATTTTTTTCTTTTCTAAATTACATGTACATTTATTTTTATTTTTGTCTAAATTATTTCGTATATCAGTAAGTACTTAGGTAACTTCAGGGGCATATTTGAGCTCGATTTTATAAAGGGCTCTTCCTCATTGCTGGTTCTGGTTTTTATTTTTCTCCGTGTGCATGGGTTATCGCATGGGTTCTGTGGCGGTAAGAATTAATCTATATTTTGTGTCGACTATGAGCTATGTAGTATCTGTTTTTGTTGCGTATAATTAGTAAATATTTGAGCAAAATTCTAACTGTATGTGTTTCAATTAAACTCTCACAACAATAACATTATTAAAATGACATACTTGTAACGATATAATATTGTGGTACGTACTCCCCAAACCATACTTGTGTAAAACTTTAAAGTGCCTGATTGTTGTTGCAAACGTGAGTTTACTGTATGCCCGTGTGGTCTATTATTATTGATATGCAGATGCAGAACTGCAACACTGAGGCCAACCTGCCTATTCTGTAGGCGCGTAGTACACCACCGTGGACTTGCGTCGGAATCCCAAGTTGAAGAACGACGTCTCCGATTTCTTCCGATCATGCTCGTGCTCGTGCTCATTGCCGAAGTAGGAGAAGAGGCGGCCAGTGCCGGAAGGTGGGGCACGAATGCCGCCGCTGCCACGCCGGCTGCCATGGACGCTGTGGCTGCTGCTCTGCCGATGGATCATGGTTAGCGATGTGTGTGAGTGCTGGCGCTGCAGGTGCTGTTGCTGCTGTTGTTGGTGGTGGTGGCGGTGGTGCTGCTGTTGTAAAAGCTGCTGGTGGTGGTGTGCGTTGGTGCTGCCATGCAGATACCCAGCTGTAGTTGGCGATAGATCAGTCACCTCACACGGCCAGAGGGTGAACGAAGATGGGACCTTATGTATCCCGTCCGATAGTCGATAATGGTGGGATGCTGACCTGTTGAAGTACCGCTCCGAGGGCCGCGACCCCATCTAAATATTGTGTTTATTTGGTTAAATCATAAAGTAAGGATTGTGTGTATTGGAGCATAAAGAAGAGTTCAGATGTTAGCAGATGGTTTTCTACATTGGTTTATATTCTAGGCATTTCGTGTTCAATTCTAATGCGCTATATGTACATAATTTGAATATTTTGTTTTTTGACTTCCGTTCGATTTTAGCTTTAAATGTACTCGTATATACAAAGCGGATCATTGACAGTATTCTTATACTTGATAAGAAAGGAAGTATTTTATAGAATTAGTTTACTTCAAAGCAGGTTACTTTTACAAGATATCTGCTAGTTGATCAGCTATGCATTTACAAAGTCTTACTAGTTGACACTAAGATTGTAGGCGTCTAAATTTGTTTGCTAGAATTTTTTACTGATTTTTTACTGATGTTTCTTAAGTTTGTCATATATATATATATTATTTTTTGTATATTTACATAATTAATGTTTGTCTATGTGTTCGTGTGTGTGTGCGTGTGTGTGTTATTATAGGGCAATAGTAGGTTTAAGCGAAGGCTGTACGTAGAAGCCAAACATACATATATAGATATTCCAGTAAGCTGTGCTGTTCTATTCATTTGAAAAACAAACATTTAAATACTTTTAAAACAATGTAAGCCAAGTGCAACTATTTACAATGTTCAATGCAAAAATATATAAAATTAAGATTATTATAGATATTATATTGTTTATATTCTAATATAGTTCAAAAAGTACAGTGCAATAGGAGGGTTGCTATTGAAGTTTATATAGCTAAGGTTTGACAAAAATGTTTAGAGCGCTCACCGTTTTCTTTGTTTCGCAATTTCAAATATTATTGTACTTTTTACTAAGTAATTGGTAAAAAATAGTTTTTGTTATTTTATTGACAGTCACGACATTTATAAAAAACATTTTGTGGACCGTGGGGCTTAACAAAAATTCGTCTAAAGCCGCACACGCTCTCTACAAAAATTTGCTGTAGGGTCGGGGATTTTATTTTTCATGCGCTTGGCTCAAACAACATATGAGTTCGTGTTGACAGCATAATATTTTCGTTTATGTTTATAATGGGACGCATAAATATGCTGCGATCTGTGAATTGAAAAAATAATAATACAAAGAGAACAAGAGAACGAGAGAAAGAGAGAGAGAGAGAAAGAGAACAACACATAATTTAAAGAGGACTTAAAGCAGAACAGAGGAAAACATTAAGAACTAAAATGCATCCGAACACTTCGCTTGGACTCAACTAACTCTAATAGGTGGCAACTGTACCTTACGAGTTATTGATAAACTTACAGGCAGTATAAAAATCAGTTTAGGTACTTACCCCAGACTTGGTTTGGCTTTTTTAACTTTCGTATTAGTTTACTCTTGTGTGGAAAATCATTTACAAAATATATATATATGTATTTCTTGCTGTCTTGTTTTCTGTACAGATTTATTTTGTTTTTCCAACTTTTAGCTTATGTGATGCGAGAAGGAACGCGTGATGTGCCGTTGCGCGTATCTCGTGGACGGTCCGGTGACTGCAGCATCTCGTTTACAAAGCGCTGGCCTACCGCTACTTGGTATTTATTGTAGTATTTTTTGTATATTTTGCAGATTGTTTATATTATTTTGCGAATTTTGCAATGTGAATTGAATGTTGTTGTACAATTTGTTTAGTTAATTTAGCCAGGTGAATACGTGGTGTGAGTTCGTGTATTTTGGATTGTTGAGTGTGTAGACAGATAGAGAGATAGAGAGAGGTAGCGTTTCAAGAGGGAAGACAGTCGTATAGATAGACGGATAGGCAGATCGTGGCAGAGGTGAAGAAGAAAAACAAGAAGAAAAGAAGCAATTGTACAGATTAGCGGTGTTTACTATATATACAAATCAGAAACATATTTACTACTAGAGAGCTGCTATTTCTAAAATTTGGCTTGTATTCGAAATTAATAAATGAGAAATTGTGTAATTAATTTTGCTTGAAAAAAAGGTATAATCATTTTCGTGATGTTTATGAGGAAATATTCAAAGCACGTTGCTTTGTCATCCTTGGGTTGAGTATGTTTACCAAAAACAGTTTTTTCAACGTTAGGAACCTCGTCTTCCATATGATAAATATATATAGGTGCCTTTTTTTTGTTGGTGCGACGAGTGCATTTTAAAAACTTGCAAGACTTTTCAGTTAGGTGGCACTTGTATTTAATAAGATTAAATTTCCTTCTGGAGAACTTACCTTTATAGCTTTCGAAATGTTTAATTAAATAAATAGTACTGAAACTACTTGGTACCTAAGCTACTTAAGATTGACTCAAAACTACTCAAACTAATTATTATTATTATTAGAAAATTATGAGAAATATCAAATTATAAAATTTAATCGAAAGTTTATTCTGCAGCTTATAAAAATCGAAATCTAATAAAAAAGTTCGATGCAAGAAATTAAAGTGGAATAATTGAAATTATCTTCAAACCCTCTTTAGAGCAATTGATTAGGAATATTTAAAGAATACTTATCATTTCATATTGTATATAAAATATCGCTTTTAGTTTTTAAGAAAATGCCCATAACAAAAACAAACCTGTAAGCTTAAACTTACTAGTCAAGTTTTGAACTAAGCGGAATTAAACTTAAATCAATATTTAGCTTTTACATATTTAATTTTTTTTTGTTAAGTTTCGGGTTTTGAGTATGGTTTACCTATATGACGTATAACAACAGAAAACGTTACTTTCTGTATTGAGCACCATTTGTTTATATGCTTAAATTAAAAACTTTTTTGTTGCCAGCGGCATTGCGCGAACTCACGAAACTCACCTCGCATTGTGACCCAACATTATGATGCTTCTGCAAATACAATTAAGAAATGTCGACACCATTTTTTATTTAAGAAATAAGTAGAGTATATAGCAATAGAGTAGAGTTTAGTAAGTAGAAGACGTTTAAGTTTAGAGACAGAACACACAGGAGATAAAATCAAAGAGAAACTGAAACAGAAAGTCAAGAGTTTCGAAAAGAAAAGTGTGGCCAATGGGTAATGTTTTAGATAAACTGATAAATAAGTTTTGTAAAAACATGCCAATAATTAACACTTTATATGGATTTTTATTTCAATATTTTATTTATAATGGGATTTTATATATATTAATTTCTGTGCTTCCGTAACCATACCATACGCACACAAATACACTATAGGTCGCATTCTTAGTTGATTTTCACAGGAAGAATATTTTATACAAATAACCTTAGGCTATGAGAACTGAACAATGAAGGACTCTGAGTCAGTCATGCTACGTTATCTGGACTTCTATAATAACTTGCGCCCTGTTTACAAAGTGCACACAGTTGAAGATATAGAAGAAGAAAGAAAAAAAACATAAAATGTTAAGAAACTCATGAAATTGTGTTAAAGTATTTACAGCTTTAGGTCTTTTTAAGAACATTTCTAGCCATGTGAATTGTACAAAAAATAAAAAGTATTATAAACGAAATAATTGAAATGGATAACTTATATTGTAATAAGCAGCGAGTAGTATCAACAGCCAAAAGAAGGAACCAGGCTGAAAGAACAACAGCATTAATTTCATCAAATGCCGTATGGGGTCTCAACAGGTCTATTTAATAAAAATTTCGCAACACCAGCGAAAGTCAAGCTACGCAGTTGATTGAGTGGGTGTGTGAGTGTAATATGGTGTTTTTTTTTTTTGGGTGTAAGAACTACTTTATCAAAGCTCTGCTTAGTTAATATTGGCAACAACATCCATATACGAAGATATTTTACACATAGTCGAGAAAACAATAAGTATATTTGATAGTTGGGTTTATATATGTATGTATATTTATATGTATATGTATGTTGACAGGTTTTTAGCATAGAAATCTCTGATATGCCGTAACGTAACGTAACTAAATTATCAAAAGTGTTAACAACAATTAAACAATAGCTTAAAACACATTAAGAAAAATAACAACAAGAAGGATTCATTGGCCAACTGCACAACGGCCTGAAGTAGTGTTGTTAAACGGCGTATATATATATATAATGGTATATAGTAGTAGTGTTATGTAACAAGAGGCATATAAACATATGTATATATAGTTGGAGTGTTGTAGAGTTAGAGGTAGTCGTTTATAATAGTTATGTATGTGGGCATATCTTTTACAAAGGGTGAGCGCAAACTTTTGGAAGCCAGGGTGTTGTATTTTCACATAGTTGTATATATTTGTGGGTGTGTTTAACTATAAAATTCGAGTATATGTATAATACTTGTTGTATTCAGTCAGTAAAAAATCTGCCAAGTTTCTGGTACATTGTGTGTAGCACTCAAGCTCAAGATCTGTCTAAAAAGGTTTTGGTAATTACTATCTTATGATGCCAACGTTTATAAGTATTTCAAATATGCTATATAACTAAGTAATTGTAATATAGAATTGTTGATAATATTTTAACATTTTTGGTTTTTGTTTTTTTGTTGGGGTTTTAGCTTGTATATTTGGCCTACCGAATGAGCATAGCGAATTTCGGCTAATTCACAACAACATTGGTAACGGAGTATGGCACGAACGCTCTTTCTGCAAGATGTTTGTTTATATAAAATTAAATATATATTTTTATGTTATGGTTACAAGTATATTAGAGTGAAATCAATAATTTAAATGTATTTTTCTTTTAGTTTAATGTTGTTTATTTGAAGTTGATAAATGTATTATTTTTTCTTAGCAAATTAACAAATGAAATACTCGAAAATACGACTTTTTTATTTTGAAAAAGAGTTGCAAGAAACTCAAATAGAAAGAACAAAATGAAACAAAAATCGTAAATTATTGCAAAAACACGCACGAGTTGTAATCGCTAAGAAATTTAGCATAATTATTGCATAATAAATATTTAGCATTAATAATAATAATAATAATAATAATAATAATATAAAAACAATGAATAAAACAATAAATCTAAACAGGGCTGTACTTACCTTAGCAGGCGCGTTATGTAGTCGGGCCAGTTTTCGGGGAACATGACGAGGAAAAAGCCAATGGCAATTAGAATAACCCCGGCCAGTTTCATGCCTGCAAATGTCGCACTGTACAGGATGACGTCGAGTGCTAGCATATGACGGTTAGGTGTTTTTTTGTGGAATTAAAAAGATTTTTATGTGTATTAGATTGCAGTAAATGTGTTTTTACAAGAGGCAAATATCACCCGTAAATTAATTGAAATAAAAATACAAAAAAGATAAATAAATTATAACAAAATTTATAACATTGTGATACCATTTGTTGCTCTGTCACAATGTACTAATGTAAAAAATGTACATGTGCATCAGATTGCATAAATCTTAAAGAGTTTTCCTCTTTTAATATACTATTCTATCGTTCTAGCAATTATATACGCCCACCTATAAACTATTCCCCTGAAAGCAATCATCAAATTTGCAGTTTACATTTTAATACATCTAATGTAGCTTACTACTCAAAGCAGAACAAAATAATATTCATATGACCTATTATTGCATATATGGACATATATGTATGTGCACATGTGCCTACATTTTTGATTGCAATTTAAAATAATATATGGTCACGAAATCCTTCAAGCGAATTCATTGCCCTTTTGTTGCTATTGTAATTGTAATTGTTAGCCAAGTCGGCCCCAAACCCCGCGGAGCAGATTCGAGAGGTTGTGTTGTACGTACCACCAGAAACGGGCACAGCGGTTATCAAACCCAATGTCACAAACATGTTGTAGGTAACGGCAGCGCTGAACTGCATGAGTACGTGGAAAACTGCAATCAAAATTAATTACAACGATAAAAACTTTCTAGAATAGGAGCGGGGAAGGGAAACGGGAAGGGGGTGCCTACCCAAAAGCAGTACGCTTGCAGCAAGCAGTATGTTCCATGGTATGCTTTCCGACGTCAGATTCTCGGCGCCCGTCAGGTACAGCGCCAGCACAACGGGCCACAGCAGCAAAGCATTGAGCAGGCCCAGGGCGGTGAATGTGAATGCGATTTGGGCCACCGGCGGATCGCCCATCACCTTGCGGAACATAACCTAGAAAGGAGCACACGACGACATGAGCACGACATGCCCTAAGACACGAAAGGGCTTGACAGGCTTACCCTAAACACGGCATAGCCGGCGGCAGCTAAGGTGGCCAGCACGACGCCGCCCAACGTGCGGCTCTCCGTAATGCCGTCCATATAGGCAAGGAGCGCGATGCCCGTGTCGCACAGGATAACAGCCACAATCTAAGGTAGATATTGTTGTGTTTTGTTATTGGGCAGGTGGGGCAGTAGGGGCAGGAGGGTGCGGCTTGGGCATCATACTAACCCTAACGCCAACAAACTGTTCGTGCAGTATGACCCAAGAGAGCAAATAGACGCAGGCCACATTGGTGGCAAACAGTGCCAATGCATCCGTGGCAAAGAGTACGTGCAGCGACAATGTGTACAGATATGTGGTCACCAGCCACAGTATGCAAAAGGATAGGCAGCGATTCAGGAAACGGCCTGCAATTCAATCGCATCTCAAATTCCAAACTCGATTGACCCACTTTTAAGGCACTCACCTATGGTGAAGCCACGCTCGCGAAATCCCCGCAGCACATCGGCGAGTATCTCGCTAAGCTTATCGCACTTGCGGGCGGAGATGAGGCCAAGTATGTAGATGGGAAAGAAGAGCAGCGAGAAGTTGGTGAAGAACCAGGCCGCAAAGAACGGCGCATTAAAGTAGACGGGCTGGCGCGGTGGTATGTTGAACATCTCGGTGGCGTCCTCGACATGATGCAGCGACGAGTCGCTAATGGCCAGTATATCCTCCAGCTCGGTGCTAAGCTCAGCGCGACTCGACGACGTGTCCAGATCATCGTCCAGCTCATCCTCGTAGGGCGCTCTATACATATACATGTACTTGATGCAGTGCGTGGCGCCCACCCATGAGGCGGTCACCAGAATGGTGACGCACACGCCAAAGTACATCTGCAGGGCACGGCGGCGTTAAAGCCCAATCAAATGCAAATTCTCTCATTTACTTACCTTCTTGGCCAGCTCGGAGCAGCATGACTCCTTGCAGGCCTTGAGCTTGCGGAAGCGCACCTCCGCTTCCTCGCCTGCCTGGCCATTTGGCTGTTGATCTATGGCCAGTTGTCCAGTCTGCGTATCGCTAGAGTCGCCGCCAAAATTATGCTGTGACCCGTGTGTGCCCGTGGGCGTGTCCGCCTGTATGGTAATGACCTCATTGGGATCATGTTGGCTCGATGATATTGAATCTTGGTGGGTTATTTGCGGATTGCTGGAGGTGAGCACATTGCTGAAGCCACAGCTGACGACGGCGCCAACGCTGCTGCTGCTGGCAACGCCGCCAGCGCCACCGATGCCGCCACTGTTATTGTTATTGTACGGTCCATTCGACGAGGAGTCGCCGGTGACCACCACGGAGGGTGTGCGCACGCGTTTCGGATTAAAGATGGCTGGAATTTCGCCGTCGCGCGTCATGCTATCATTGCCAAGCGCTGCTGACTTTCATAGTGTCCTGTGGCTGTAGAGTAATGCGAATGATAATTACCATTAGGGGTAAATAACGAGGGTAATGGTAATGAGGGTAATGAGGGTATTCCACACATAAAGCCAGGAATTTCTATTTTTTTGGTAGCTTTTTGGTAGTTGGTTACAAAACCAATTTAAATAACCAATTTAATTAATCAATCAACCAATTTAAACATGTTCACAGTAAGATAACAATTGCAAACAGTCGAAAACGGTCGTCGTTATTATTGTTATTTTGGAAAAATATAGATTTGTATATTTTGAAGAGGCGGAGTGGGTGTGAGAAACATTTGTCGACTCGATCTTAAGAGGATTTCATCTGAACAGAGTCTACCATATTTGGTGGCTGCAGCTCTGAAACTGTGGGTGACATGGATTTTTGCGGCTTACCCGCCCCCAAGATATATAAATTGGAATATATTTGCCACAGTGGTCCATAACATTCTTTTGTCAGTAATCTGTTTGCAAAAAAGTATGTATCTAGATTTAAAACCCCAATGAGTGTCGCCAAAAACATAAGCTTATCTTTTCTGCCGCGGATATACACGAGTGTATATTACAAATTTCGAGTCGAAGTCAAAGGAAATTGTGGCTATACGGACAGACAGAGAGAGGGAGTACGACCGACACATATCCAACATACTGCTTAAATGTATTTTTTATATTTCAAAATATTATAATAAAATTTGTCGAGTAGTAAGAATTCGATAAATTAACTAATTTCCATAAGCAAAAATTTTTAAAGGTTTTGCTTTGAACAGTTTCGATGGCACGCATTGAAAATGGTTTATGGTTTTGGAGCCACGATTCCAAATGTCTTTGAATGTTCGTCTGAACGAATGTCTCGCCTTTTCGAGAAACGTAAAGCTCACGTGTTGGCCCCGATTTAGTGGGTAGTCACACGCAAGGCGAACGGGTGCGGGGCACCTTCTCAAGCTGCTTGATGGCCGTATTTCAGGCGACGTTAAAGGCTTGTTACAAGCAAAGGGCAAACCCGCACCCAAGCACGCAACGTCAAAGTCGAGTAATTTGCATACGCGTTTCGGCCAGCTGCTGTTTGGGCCAAAACTCAAGGCAAGCGCCACGTTTCATTGCTCAATGGCCAACTGACCGCCTGCAGCAGCAAGGATAACATTGATTTCGAATGCACAGTGGCCATATGTGTCTGTGTGTATAGGTGTGGGTGTGGATGCGGGAGTGGGTGCAGGAGTGCGAGCCCCATAACAATGGGAATTATGAATGCCTCGACTTGCAGGTCAAGTTGAGCCAAAGTCAACGTCGTCTGTGTGGACAATAAACATTCATATTGTTGCCGCCTGCCACAGCAAGTGGGGCAATTTGTACAGGTTTTAGTGCCTGCATTAAATATGGCTGCCCCGCTTGAAGGCCAGCCCTAAGTCCTTGTGTCCTTCAAGTTATCTTTTGTGCGTCCCACTGGGAGGACTTCTGCTTGTCTCCGATAATGACATTCTAATTGAAACATTAAATATTCAGGCCGTAGGCCACAAGCAAACATACAAATAATTTTGCTGTCAGCTATCGATGAATTAATAGCCTTATAATTACCCGTAATCGGTCGGTACTCTGAATTGACATATATATGTGAAAAGTGCTTGGATTTTCGCAATAATTGTATATATAGTAGGAATATTGATTTTTAAAACGATTAACTATTTAAAAGGCATCAAGGAGCTTAGTTTTTGAATTATATATTTATTTACCGTTACTATTTCAAAGCTGTGTGAAATTCGATTGTCATAGATTAATCATTTACTTATTAATATCTAAATATATTAGTACATATTCATTCTACATACTATATAAAGTTATGTCGTTAAGCCATAACTACAACCAGGTTCTCTCTTAAAAGTGAGAAATTGTTAAAGCTACCTCAACTTATTCTCTTACTATAAACGTGAAGCGATTGCAATCAAAATTAGATGCTGGCCTTAAGCTGCTTTCAGTTTGCTTTGAATGATCAGACAGCTGGCAAATATATGCGGATAAGCAAGGTGAAAATATGAAAACTCTGGGAATACATGTTGTGCTGCTAGTTGGCACATTTCTAAGCGGTGAGGGCCAACTAATGTTCTAAATGAATAATTTACAGATATGTAAAACCACTGTAAACAAATATTTTTCACTTCTTTAGCCACTGCAAGGACAGAGTCCAAGTGCGGCAGCCTGGAGGAGCGTTTGCTCTTCACCACGGACGCCGAAACGGAGCCCGCCGAATACCCTTGGATAGGCATACTCCTTAATCGCAAAGGTAGGCTGTGGCGTACGTCCATTGTGCCTTTGAACAATTTGATTTCTGTTTAGGTCAGTCATTTGAGAACGCAAAGTGCAGCGTGGTAATCGTGGGCGAAGCTCATGTGCTGACCTCCGCATCGTGTGTGCGAAAATTTGCTGATCAACCGGAGTTGATTGCCGTGCGGCTGGGCATCTGGAATGAGACACACGAGCCCGACGAGGATTACATTTGCAACGACAAAGGCTTCTGTGTGCCGGGTCCCGTGCAGCATCTGGTTTCAGATATTACGGTGCATCCACATGCGGACAAGGACACGGGCGACAACGATTTGGCTATTTTGCGACTATCGGAGCGCATTAAAATGACAACCTATATGCAGCCGTTGTGCTTGGATCCAATCTCTGAGCCGGAATCGTGGATAAATCGCAATTTCCATTATGGCGGCTTCAATGATTTCAAGTACACAAAAGGTAAAGGTCAGGCGATGGTCATATCGAGGGAATACTGCACTGAGCTCAGTGAAACATCGACGCCACCGCCGGAAAATCAATTTTGCGGCTTTCCGGTTAGCCGCAGCAAGTTCTATAATGGCGCTCCGTTGCTGGGGATAAATGTTGAAAGGGATATACCCCGGAGTTTCTATTTGGTCGGCTTACTGGTTAAAGTTCTGGACGTGAGACGAACGACTGTATTCATTTTTCAAGATATAAAACCGTTGCGTCGCTGGATTATGGAAAATACCAGCTCAGCGAGTTCATAATGCAATGATGATCATTTGTATAATATATGTAAAATCAATTGAATAAATTTTTCCAATAAAATTAATCGAACACACGATTACTGTGATTGGGACTGCCCACAGTTCCGCATCGAGAACGAGTTTTTAATTATATTATTTTGAAATCTATTGCATTTAATTGTAAGATAGGTGGGTGGCGAATAAAGTTTTGGATTTACAATGTGAAGCAGAGATATCTATGCTGCTTTCGTATGTTATGATCTCAGCAGATGAGCTCTCTAAGTGACCCTGTTAATGAACGATTAATCAAATTCGAAGCTAGGCTTGTAATTTTATTCTATACTAATTATGATTTTATATAATATGAATTTCTTAGTATACCATATATATTAATGAATGAAATTGAGAGATGAATTTATCGAGTACACCTCTCACTAATTTACAATACTGCAATAATGCTCTAACTTGCGCTAAAGTCGCAGAAAGATTTCCAGTTTAGTTAATTTCAAGTCGTGCTTCCAGATGCAGCTAGAATTCAATTTGATTTGTGTGCTCCTCGCCGCTGCCAGTGTGCAATCAGCCAGTTTGACGGAAACCGAATGCGGTTACATAAACGAGGAGCAAATGTTAAAGCAGGATAACTTTGCAGTGCCCACGGAGCACCAGTGGGTGGCGCGCATCACTTATGAAAATGGTAAGTGCTTCAGCACAGGGGGCACAGTGGGCGCTAATTAAACAAAGACCAAATCACCAGGACACGAAAGCAAGGTGCCGAGCGGCGGTTGTCACGGTGTGCTCATATCCAAGCGCAATGTGCTGGCGCCGGCCCACTGTTTTCTGCTATACGATGGGCATGCCGATGCCTACTCCGTGCAGCTGGGCGTGTGGAACAAGAGCTCCAATGCGCACGAGGTAAGCTGCGACAAGGATGGCTATTGCGTGCTGCCTGCCCAGGATATACCGCTAGCGGGCATTGCCATACACCCGGAGTACGATCCACTGACACTGAAGTATAGTCTCGCCGTGCTCACACTGCAGCACGATGCGCGTCTGACCCCAAATGTAATGCCAGTGTGCATGCCGCCACCGTCGCTGGCCAAGGAGACGCTGGTGGGGCAATTTTTCATTGTCGCTGGCCTGCCCATCAATGATGAGCTCAAGCACAAAACGTGGGTACACACTCTCAGTAGACCCTTTTGCCAGAAAGAGTATGGCTCACTCGTTAGCAGCAGCAGCACCGTCTGCGGCTTCCAGGATCGCGCGAAGTTATATTACACGGGCGCACCAGTGGTGGGCATACAGGTGAAATCGGATCAGCCACAGAACTTTTACTTGGTCGGCCTGCTGCTCGACGCAACGATGGTCGACGATATAGATCGCGTTGTAGCCAACTTTTTGGATGTGCGTCCCTATCTCAATTTTATTAAACGCAACGCCGAATTCCTAATTGTTAAGAACTGAACCGTTCACAAATAAAACTGGCAACAGCTGCCAACAGGTCGGCCGACTTAATTATTCAGTTACCACACTCTGCCCTCCAACCAACCACGAATCAACTTGGCTTCGTGCTCATGCATTATGTAAATTGTTTACTATTAATAGCTAATGTGAGAAACATGGAGATTGCAGCCGAAGTTTTCTGCTTTTCCTTCTATTCCTTTTTGTAGGTTTTCCGAAAACTGAAACGCTAAATATGACGGCGACTTTGACAGCAGACACCAGACAAGCGACAGCCGACAGGCGACAGGCGACAGTAGAAATGTTGTCATTTTAGGGGTAAACGGGAAGCGGAAATACAATGAACAATAGCTGCCGCTGGTTGGCCGCTTGCCAAGGCATTTGCCAAAAGCGAGTAAAATTTGTTTTTAAGGTACATTTTAATGGCTATAATACGAGGTGATAATTAAAGCAAGTAGCAAATGCCTAGCGCATCGTTAAGCCCAAGTGAATCTATGTAGGGGAACTACCCAAATATGAAGTAGGATAGCTTTGTCTATGCTGGAATTAGCAATGCCTGCGAGACATGCTTCAAACGTGCCTGTGCCTTAAAATTGAATTTGTTTAATATGCGAGTCCGCGCTTGTCATGGAGATGCTTCTAGATTTGGGGTCCGATGTAAATAATATACAAGAATTTAATAATTTATTTAAGAATTTAATACCTAACTAGAGTAGAAGGTGCGTGGTTTTTTCTAAATTAAAACTGCACAACTATATACTAGATGTAAAAAATAAAAATAGTTTTAAGTGGCGTGCGAGCACTATTATATGAATTTTATTTATGAATTGTGACTGATTGATTTCAAGTTTGGTTTGAAAGCCATGTTTGAAGCCCATGTACCATATAAACTCGTTCACGAAGTTAAAAGACTATATTGAAGTTGCTGTCCGTATGAACGCAAAAGTTCTTAATTATTCAAATTGAAGTTAAGAAATTCGAAAATCAGTTTTTCATAAATATTCAATTATATATTCATTTATTGATTCCACTACAAAAATCTGCAAAAATATTTAAACACTTTAAAAAATGTATTCAACATGAAAGTTATTTTTTTTTTAAATTATTTTAAATTTGTTTTTTGCGCAACTTATAAAATGAAAATGATTATGAAATGCAAAGGTTTGAATTTCGGGTTGAAGCAGGTTGGGTCACAGCCTTGATATTGAGTGTTCGATGTGTTAGATTTCAAACAGTATTTTCTTCAATAAGATCTGCATAAGATATTACAACAATCACACACTAGCCTGAGATGTCTAGTCTACATCATATAATTTACTTGTTGTGATGAATTTGTTTTGGTTCCCCTATAAACTCTCCTAAAGTAGTTGCTAATATTTTACTCAATTAGTGTTTCAATTTTTAGTAATAAAGTCCATCTGTAGCTGGTACAGCCTTGGAAATAGTCTTGGAAGATAAGGAACTCTTCTGCTTACCGAAATCAGACCGTTACTCTAAATAGGGCAATAAAGCTTCCAGATGAATGCGCACACGGCAACAAACAGTACGAGCATACCATAATTACAGTCCTTGCACGACGAGCACACATTTAGGCGCCAAATTGCTCTATGCAAAGTAAAAGATGCCAGCACGTTCTGTTCTTCTACGTTACTTTGTTTGTTTTCGTTGCGCTGCATTAAAATCACAATAAAATTTAAATTGCCAAACAAAACAAGGCGAAACGTGCACAAATGCCCGGACTGATGGGACTGGCATATAGATGAACAGCAGGAAGGCAGCTAAAGGCCGAGACAAGTGGGTGGTTTTCGTTGTTTACGGGTAATGTGCAAAAACGCGAGTCAAAACAAAACAAAAACCAAACAGCTGAACAGCCGAGAGCGTGGGAGAGAAAAAACAAAATGAGTGTGAGAGAGAGAGAGAGAGAGAGAGAGAGAGAGTTACTGTAAGCATGTAAACTTGCGCTCTCGGTGTAAGCGTGGGTGCTGGGTGTTGAGGTGCGAGCTTGCTTCAGCAACAACAATGGTCGAGGACAACACGCGGCGTATACGCAATGTGACAGTTTTAGTGGTTATGGTCAAGCGCAACGCTTGAACGAGGGCACGAGCGCACAGCGCCAACGAAAGCGAAAGTGACGCCAAAAATTGTTACTCTCAGACACACCTGAACTAGGCGCAACAACAAAGGCAGGCAATGGTTGAACGGGTGGTTAAGAAGCAGCCACAAAACGCGCGCTTCAAAAAATTCGCCATGAAACGCCCGCCAAGATGTTTCAATTTAGGCAAGTAGATAGTTGACTGCCTGGCTGGGTTGCCTGCCTCGTCCTTGTTTGAGTGGTGTTTCTTTTCTGCTTTTCTTGGGGGCGGGGGTAGGCTGCCGGTCGCCTTTATTCTGTCTGCCTCGTACTTACTCAGCTACTCTATTGGGGCATCTATATGCTGACATGTAGCTGTTTCGTGGAAATATGTATACAACATGGCACCTGTGCTGGGGTTGGTCTTGATGGAAGTTATTAATTGTCCACTTTTCCCTCTGTCAACTGAGGTTTTGCTTTTGGCTGTGAGTGCGCATTGATGCGTTAAATGTTTTTATATAATTTACTTAAGCACTTAATGGCATTTGTGCGGGGCATGCCACAAACTTTACGCAATTCTTTGCGTTCTTTTTCGCTCTGTTTCTCGGTTCCTTATACATATGTATTATATATATGTACATATATGTATACATATATAAATAAAATAAATAAATAAAAAGGGAACGCTTTACTTATAGCTGAACCGTTTCCTTAATTCAATTATATATATGAAACAATTCTGTTGTTCCATATAATTTGGAGCAACTCAAAAACTGAACACTGGACGGATACACAAAACGCACACGCACATAGATACACACTAATACAGGCGCGCGTCCACACACACCCACACACATACACATACACCCACACACACAATTATATTGGGGCACGAGCTGTGGGCTGCTTGGCCATACCCAACTGCCACTTAAACTTGCCTTTTCACTAGAATTCCTAGGCTGAGGAAAAACTGTTATAGTTTGTTTGTTGCTGCTGGCGTTTTTCCAGCTTTCTTTTTTTTTTTGCACGCGTCGCGGCCAGTCCGTGCTCGGGTCGTTTCTGGCCAGGAATCTCAACGTCGACTGAAACGATTCCTGAGCGCGCCTTCAATTTGCCTCGATAGCGGCCAAAGCTCTTGATTTTGCTAGCCCCTCTCCCGAAAGCCCTCTCTCACGCCCACCAGAGCTTTCGCTCATATGCTCTTGCTCTCTAGGCTAGCTGTTGACACTTGTTAGAGATTTTCCTGCGATTTTTGTCTTGTTTGTTTTGGTTTTGGGTCGGAAGTTGTTTTGAAACCCCATGCGGCGAACAGGGTTCGTTGCAGTCTAGTCGCTTTAGACTATGCGAAGGACTCAATAAATCGTTTGCTAACGACAACTATATCAGATTGGACTTGATAAGCTATTTAAGTCAGTGTTTTTTTTTTTTTTTGATGGGTGGGTAGTTAAGCAGCTCTGACTTTAAGACAGGCTTTTAGTGGTGATATCAAAAATTGGAATCAGTGCACATGTTTTGATTTATGTTACAACACTCCCTTATAAGCTTTGGAGTGTCTTAAATAAAGCACACGCCTTAACGTCATTAAAAATCGAAAAGTTTTTATAGACTCTTTCAGGCAAACAGGTTTAAGAACATGGCAAAAAACACAAAATAGTTTAACAAATGATACAGATGGTATTATAATATGATCAAATTTACATATGAATGTAACCGATGATTGGTACCTGCCAATGATCAGCGGGTCCCATGTGAAGACTTTCAACAGTTTCAGAATGGGGTTAGTTGGACATAAACATACATACATATTAATATCGTTTTCTTCTCATGGCTATTGCTAAATTGGTGCAAAAACTTTCACTGGCCCATCTGTCAGTCTACAATACCATTCAAATCAGCTTTGATCTAAGAATGGTAAAACAAAAGTTAGCTAGAAATTGTGTTGACAACTTAAGTGCAAACTGAATTCAATATCAGTTGGCTCAGAGCCAGCGTAGACGACGGCTGCGAGTTCTAAATTGTATTACAGCAGGACACATTGCAAGAGAAATGCATTGGCAACTGTGGACAGCACTTCTGCTGCTGACGTGGCATAATGCTCCGAAGCAGATACAAGCAGCCAGGACAACTAACGTAATTGTGCAGCAAAATTGGCAGTCACAGGCGCAGTCGCAGCGGAACTCTGGGTAAGCCTTAAAAAAATCTGAACTTTTGTTCGTATAGATTTAAATAAAGTTTAAATGTAAACAAAAACTATGTTGTATGCAATGGTTGTATTAAATTTGTTGCTGATGGTAAAATTCACAAAATACAAATAAAAAAATAATTCAAATATTTTTTATACCCATTGAAAATGATTAAAAATGGTATAATGGCTGTGTGAAAATGTATATAATGGGCAGATCGAGCCATGTCCGAATGCCGCGACTACAGACTATTCTGGACAGAAAATGCTGCTACAAATTGAAATATAACTCATTTCATTACTAGCTGCAGCCAGCCTGTCTATATCAGGATGTATTACATGCATACATACAAAAGCATTTTTTTTATATTGTGTGCTCCTTTCTAAACAATTTAAATATAAATTAATTTTTTTTAACAGCGGTCAGATTGTTTACCCCAGCTACAAGTATGTCCAGAGCAGGCTTCCCAGTCGCCGTTTACCAGGTCAAGCGAAGGCAGCGACCACTACGGAGCGGCCCTTCGTGCGCTACTGGAACAATTTCATACGCAGCGTGCAGCCGAATTTCGGTCTGCGTAATTTGACTAATCCACTGGTCAACTTATTTAATAATGGCAACACCAACATCATTGAAACCTTGCCAGTACAAGCTGCGATGTACAGTGATGAACAGAAAGAGGAGTTGCAGCAGCAACAGTCGTCAATAGCCGCCACGCAGAGCGCCAACAAACGTAAGCGTAAGCGACGTAAGCAACAAAACCGTAGACCGATCATTGACTCACAGGAGCAGGATGATCCGTACGACTACTACGGCAACACCTTGCCCATGACGCTCCCACAGCACCTGCCTTTGTATTACTATAGTCCGAACGATTATTATAGGATGCGTCGCCTGCACCACTATGATGACTATGCTCCGCAAGGAAATTACTATAATTCGTATTTTGAAGGCACTACACAAGGGGAAGTCGAGCCACAGTATACGGCCGAGGACAATCTACGTAAAATTAGTGCCAAAAAGTATACGGTGCTGCGACCATTGAGCTTGGCTTTCGAATTGCCCAGCAGCGAACCGTCTTCACAATCCGCACTCGACGAAACAAGCGACTATACTGAAACCAATGACATTGACAGCAATGCAACCAGTGAAGATGCCGATAAGACTTTAATTCTCGTCGAAAGCAATGACGAAGACGGTTCTTCGCCCGAAACTGCATCGGACGATGATCGTACGTCAGCACTCTCCGAGAGTATGCGCAATGCGTTAGGTACGTACATGCGCGATGATATTAAGAGTCAACAACGCCAGCGCCAATCTGAACGGCAGACGGAAATGGGAGCGCCAGCTATAGCAAAACCACGTCAACATTTTCTATTTGCTGCGCGCCTGGTAAAGAATCATCAATAAACTTTGTATAATTATGAAAATGATGTGTATTTTGATGGTGTCTGTTAGTCGGAATGTGGTGTGTGTCGATACGAAATGAAGTTAGCATCTGTGAAAAGGAGACGGAAAAGAGTATTTGAGGTTAGATTGTCTATAATTGCACTAGTTGTAACATTGAGGTAGGCATATAAACTTACTATACTAAGCATCACTGAAAACGTGACAGTAATAATGTGGAGCGTTAAAAAGGGTCATACGAGCTGCGTAAGCCGCGCAGCGTTACCAGCATTGGGGTCCACAGGCAACGCCACATGATCCACATGCTGAACGTTGCGAAAGTAGGCATCCTTGAGTGCATCCTTGGCAGATGTGCGTAGCTTGGGATCGTAGCTCAGCATTGACTGCAGTAGAGTGTAATTGTTAGTGCAAATTATGCGTTATAATCTAATGTGGTATTACCATAATAAGATCGCTAGCTTCATGCTCGCTTATTGTTGCAGGCACATTGGATGCCTCCCATTTGGGAAATTTAGCCTTAAAGTCTGGCAGCTGCGATACACCTGGCCATTTGCTTTCGTCGGGTGTGCTCAATGTGCGAAAGATACGGTACAGTTGATCGATTTCGCTGTCGCCCGGAAACAGTGGCCGCCGCATAATCTGTAAGGCAAATTCTCAGCAAAAAGTGAGCCCAGAAACTTAAAGTGAGTTACCATTTCAGAAAATATACAGCCCAGACTCCAGATGTCTACGCCCGTGGCATAGTACTTGGTGCCCAGCAGTATTTCAGGGGCCCGATACCAAAGTGTAACCACCTCATGCGTGTAGGCGCGCATAGGTACATTAAAAGCACGTGCCAAACCAAAGTCCGCCAGCTGCAACTCGAAGATTAGTAGGAATTTTGAGAGTAAGCCATGCTACTCTACCTTAATATTGCCCTCCGTATCAACGAGAAGGTTCTGTGGTTTTAGATCTCGATGCAATATGCGATTTGTGTGGCAAAATCCCAGCGCTTCGCATATCTGATACATGTAGCTCTGTAAAGTAATACCACATGGAAATGAGCATATAATTGTTATCAAATTAAAGGTGCAAATAGTCCACATACTTTGATCAGTTTTGGCGTAAAGACCTCCTTTTTCTTATCCATAAGTTTCTTGAGATCCATGTTAAGGTATTCGAATATCATATAAAGATTATTGCCCGATATCACCACATCGAAGAGCTGTACTACATTTTTATGCTTTAAGTTTTTCAATAGGGATATTTCCCGTATGGCAGTCGATGGCACGCCCTCCGATTCTCTAAGCGGGAATACAAGGATTGCCATATGAAGAATTATAGTACTCAATATATTCACATCATATTCACTCAATAGACGCGTGTACGCCCTCCGTTGCAGAGCGTGCACCACGAAGCCGAATCATGTGGTGCTACGTACCCAGTAACAGCGCAACACACACAGAATCCGGGCTTTGTTGTGCAGCTGCTGAGCCAACCATGGCATTTGACATTCGTCAAGGACATCAAAAGGATATGCACAGCTGCCAGCGAAGCGAGGCGTCAGCACCATTTGATATCGTAATTGGCACCTCTTCATTTTGTAATTCCATTTCCATTGCATGCCTTGAGGCATTCTTAAGCTATGCGCCACTTCAGTTTAATCCATGGATTCACTTGGATTACAAGGACTACATACCCTTCGAGACGGATTTTTTTGAGTGCAACATCTTGGCCGGTTTGATTGTTGCAAGCCTTGTACACAATGCCGTAGGTGCCTTCTCCGATCTTCTCGGCGCGTTGAAAGTTTTCTAAGGCTTTTTGCATCGGACAGACTAAGATTATATTTGTTTTTTGGCTTATACATATATATGCGTAAATTTGGAGGGAAGATTTATTTTGTGATGGAACAAGCGTATTCAATATATCGATATTTAAGTATCAACTATCGAATGACGATACCATACATAACTATCGAACGATTATTCATTATGTTCAGAAAATAATGCAAATTACATGATGTTAGTAATTTGTTTGTTATGTCCAATTACGGAAAGCAAATAACGGAAAAGTCTCAAAATATATGAGTTGTAACTGCGCATGCGCAGGATTCGCATTTAGAAAGCCAGCTCTGCTTCCGTGATTGCCTTGGTGTAATTACAAAATAAATCAATCAGTCAACGTCGGGGTGCCGATGGTTAAAAACGCTTGCAAACTAAAGCAAATTCAATATCTACATATATGATACCCAAAGGTGCGACACAGGAAAACATGGCTGGTGCATAGCTAATATACTATGTAAATACTAAATGCTACAAAGCAGCATTAAATTGAGAAGCAAAACCTAGCTCACAACTTAATGAACGTGGAATGCGCTTGGTTTGGCTGGGTTTTTACTCATACTTGATCGTCTGGTCACACTAAGCTATCTTAGTATATATATATTGCCCTTGGTTGGTGGTCCATACCAATAAATATTAATTAGAATTGCGCGTTCAAAATGATTTGATTTTACAGAGTCTGCGTGCGTGTTTATTACCGCCATACACATCTTCATCAGACAATACGACTGAAAGAGCTACAGGTTATGCAAAGAATTCTGAGCTCTTAACATTGTGACGTCACTATATTGGAATTTTGCGCGAGCGCAGCGCCTTTGTATGCAGATTACGACAATTTTGCGCTTAAAGTCGTATAACGATTAAAAGAGGGTAGCGCTATCTAATGAAACTTGGCATATATTCGTATTATTGGTGCACATAGCAAATATAGCAATTGCCACTTGCAGACCGTTGTCTGTCCGTCCGTCTGTAGGAACGCATCGATTTCGGAGACTACAGAAGCTAGGAAGCTGAACTTGGACTTTTTAAGTCCTAGTCCAAATTGTTTGTGTAAAGCACATAGTCCGATCTTTGGATACCACCCCCATTCGCCCCATATATGCAGAAATGTGAAAAAACGCAATTCAAATACTACAGACTTGGCCATTGGTTTGTACATAGATTTCAATGCTCTTGTTAAGCCCTGAAAGTTTCATTAAGATCATACTCTTAGTTTAGAAGTTATACACGAATTTAGCGAATGGAGCCTTCTCACTTGTTTTTTGATGTAATAACAAATTTGCTAGCGCAACTTCCGCTGATGAATCCCAAATAAAGCTTTAATAAATAGTCCATAGCAGAGCTGATCAGCCTGCGGAGTCAGAGGTACCACGAATAATTTTCAAGCGAGTAGTTAGATATTAGGCACCCAGACCAGAGAAGGAATAGTAGTATAGAAATAGGCAGTCCTCATCAAAAACAAATATATACTTTATACAATTATTAATTAATCCCTTTTAGATTAAAAAAGAAAATAAAACTTAAATCGTCCAGATAATGCTTTTCCCATCACAAACATGGTCTATAATCTTTTTTAATTACTATGATCATGGTCTATAATCTTGATATATTTCCATAAGCATGTTTTAAAAATTTTGCGAACGCTTAAAGTGTTATGTGATTGCTATAATATTAGAGTATTCAGAATTTTAATTGCCTGTAATTTGCACACCCTTTTGGGTACTATGAAATTCAATTCCTGTTGTATACATGCCTTGGCATGCTCAGCCTATGAATAGATGATTTTTCCTCGCAGTCCCACTTACTTAACCTTTTGGTCTTGGCTGCGAGCTGCTCAATTCGTGTTTTACGTGTTTCAATAAAAATGCCATAAAAAAGTGTTTGTCTTGGGGCAGCTCCCTTTTCTTGTGTGGGGCACATTGTGCAAGTATTTTGCGTGCTGCTTTGACAGACATTCGCGTGCAAATGTATTTTGGTGGGAAGTTAGGGGCTGTTGCTAACCTACTCGAAATCACGTTAAATGGCACATTAATCATGGCTGGCAAGACGGGGGTGCAGCGCAGCGGATGCATAATCAGCTCATAACTAACAGTCAGTTGGTGACTAAATGAAACGCCTTCAGCACCCAACACCCAACAATTCAAGGACGTTACGCGTTGCTCATACGCAGCGAGCAAGAACAATTAGCAAAGGACTTAAAGGAAACAAGCTGCCGACACCGACACGCAGAAAAACTTGTAAATATCATAAGAGGGGCGACTAAGTGACTGCCTTGAGCGCTGCATCAGGGCGCAAGGTGCGACTGCAGCTGCAACTGCTAAGTTCATGGAGCTGAATTTATGACTGCAATCGCTGGCTAGTTTCCATACTCGAAGAAATGGTGTGCGCAATGTTTGCTTGTCGTTGATAAGATTGCAGCGGCGCTGCGATGTATGCCACAGTTAAATATAAATAATACTATGCTGATATGTACTTAAGGTTTTTTGGGCGCCAAACAAGTGCCGCAAAATATGTGGAAAACTGCAATTTAGCAGCCAGCAATAAAGAGTTGGGCAAATAAAAAGAGTAGACTAAAAGGTTTGGCTACCTAATGACCAAAGTTGCACGCTAGGGCAGCGGGGAAAATGGGCAGAAATTTAATTTTCCAGCAGCGACGACAATGAGCATCTCGGTCAACCCAACGCAACCCAATTTCCGTGGAAATTCCGTGTGATTTATGCATTTGGGTTTTGGGCTTCCTTGCGTAAATAACTTGGAGGCACAATTTATTAACGGTGCAATAGAAATTTAGGTATAGCAACAACGGGATACCAGTTAAATAAAAACTTCGCAATTTTTATACGTATGTACTTTGGCATTCGTTTATTCTGTGTTTTTTTTATTTTATTTTGAATATAGATTAATCTTATTTCTTATGTTATTTTGAATTTTCAGCTGTTTTAATTTGTACGCAACATTTTTTGTAAGCAAACAGCTGCTCTGATTCCCTGCTGAAGGCTACAATTGAGGCGCATTTTAATTTATTTATTAACTTGGTAAATGATAATTTTGAAACCAGTTGGTAAACGTAAAAGTTGATCTTAATACTAATCTTTGCATTTTTTGATTTTACCTCATAGTTGTGGCTTGCTGTAAGTTAATTAAATTTTAAATATTTAACTATAATTGTAATAAAAGATTTTTATAATATTCTAGGGTTCAGTACTTTGTACTTAAATCAAGAACAAGCGTTGTTAAAATCCTTTTTGTTCCTTTAACAACATTACGGTTAAACTTTAGTTCTACGACTTTTACAAAAAGACGAGGCTTGAATATGTGTGTCACTAGATTGTTTCCTGGCTTAGAGGTGTTTTGTTTGAGTTCATTTCTGTAAATTCTCGTAACAACCATTTTAGAATATTATTTTATAAGAATATCAACGGTCCATTTTAAAGGCAACAAATTTATTTATTTTAACAAATCTTTAAGAAAATATGTACATCACTTTTATAATAAGGTATTTCATAGTCAAGCAATTTCCAAAGAACACAGTCACATTGTTTGTTTTTAAAATTGAATTGAAATTCACTTGAATGTTTCATGTTATTGCAATTATTTATTTTAATTAAATTGACTCGATAAAAAAGCTATACATAATTAAAGGCTTCAATGCACTTAATTGCATATTTATTACAAGCCTGGAATTCCAATAGCCTAATTGGCCTTAAATCGGATAAATTAATATGAATTTTATTTCAATTATAAATGATAATTTTATTTAAAAGTAAAATAAAAGGGAGATGGATAAAGGGAAGCAAATATGTATAACCACTCCTATCAAGAGACAGAGATTGACAGCTTAAAGGTAGTTGATCAAATGTTAAAGTTTGCAACACAGCAAGGACAACAGGAATTATACCTAGAGCAGTTGCAGCTAGTGTTGCTAACGAGCGGACAGCGCGTCATGCAACAATGCCACAGGATATTGACACACAGCAAATGCAATAACAAAACGAACACAACAACAATGCTGTGGAAATCTGACCATTATTCTCAATGGTGGCAAAAATGCAGCCTGTAAGCTAGGGACAGAATCAAAACAGTTACAAAGTTCTCTTTCATAGCTATATAAAATATACGTATAAACTAGTTGCGGGACATCCACATACACACACACACCCACATACATACAGCGGATACTAGTGGGAACAGCTAAGCTAGAAGTGGTGGCAACAATGGGGCAACAACAACAACTGCAACTGCTGCGGCTTGAACTTAATTCCAATTGAATTGCGCTAAACAAAAGCTTTCATTCCATCATCCACGTGCATGCGTGTGTATCTGTGTGTGTTTATGTGCGCAATCGTGTGTAAAGCCAATGGCAGCGTTTTTTGTGCTGGACCAACACTTAACTCTCTCTTTCTAAGTTTAAAATAAATAAAAATAAATAATATGTGCCGAAACAGGGGCAGCACAATAACTTAAAAAGGCCACAGAAATGAATATGATAAAAGTATATGGGTGCATCTGACAAACACAATATAAAATCACATTACAATTATTTAAATGCACAGGATATTATTATTATTATATTATTAATAAACTTTAGTCAAAAAAATATACTATGGGCTTGTTTAAATCTTATTGTTATTATTATAATTGGGCGTATATGATTAAGTTAAACTATCCTTTTTAATAGCATTGATTACTATGAGTCAACATGTTCTATTGCAGAGATTAAATTGAAGTGTTTAAAAACATTATCGCATTTACTACGCAACATTGAGTTTACATTTCTATCAACCCCTTGAGGTCCAAGTAATAAGCCTTGTTGGCTGCACGATTGGTCTTCCCATTGGCACTACGTTTCAAATCATCCACAATAATAGCACCTCCGTTTAAATGTTTGTGCTTTTCCAATACATGGTCGTTAACATAGTCCACTACATCATTTGCTTTTAGCTGTGCGCCTGGTTTCTTGACGACAGCGGCGACAGCCTCGTCGCCGTTGAATTGATTCCATGCACCAAAGACGCAAACATCTGCCACTTGTGGCATCTGGGAAATTATGGCCTCGATTTCGTTTGGAAAATACTTCATACTCTGATACTTTAGCAGATCCTTCTTGCGATCCACTATAAAAAGAAACCCATCGCTATCCACATACCCTAAGTCGCCGGTATGATACCACAGTTCGCTGTCGCGTATATTTTGCGATTCTTCGGGATTGCCGTAGTAGCCCGCCCAGTATTGTCCATTATTGAGACACACTTCGCCTATGTCATTGGGTCCCAAGGGTTCGTTTTGTTCGTTCAGTATCTTTAGTTGAAAGCCATTCGTTAAGCGGCCAACCGAGTTGGGCTTTGCATCGAAACTCAAGTTTAATGTGGCCCGGGCACCCACCTCGGTCAATCCATAGGCAAACTGCAGGATATCCCGCTGTAGACGCTGGCGCAAACGGTATTGTGCATCCAATGAGCACCGTCCACCAGTAAATCCAAAACACCGTAGGCTCTTCAAGTGTGCCCTCTCGAATGCAGGACAGTTGACAGTCAAGGCGATGTGGGCGGGTGCCAGCAGGACCCATGTGATTCTGTGCTCTTCGATGAGGGATAAGGCCACCTCCGGATCAAAGGGAGTGACAGCTATTATGCGCTTTGTGCTGAATACAGCTGAAGTTATGGTTGTTATAAGACCCGAAATCCAGTCCAGGGTACTGGGTGCGTACTGTACATCCGCTGTGGTTAGGTTGCTGTGTGGATAAGAATGCGATTAACTCAAATACTTTAGTTAGTTGTTAGCTCCACTTACAAGCAACCGTTCAGAATCTTGCGGCTGTTGGATATTGTAACTGCCTTGGGCGATCCCGTTGTGCCCGAGGAACATAGAATGGCCAAAGTCTGATCGTTGCCCCGGTCGAGGCGTGCTGGCTTAAAGTTGTTCTCCACAGGTGTTTGCAGGACTTCATCGATGCGTATACTGTCTGCCGGATGATTGCGCATGGTTACAATCGTTACATTCAGCTTTTGCGTGGCTCCTCGAATCTTCTCATAGTCATCGCCATCGCAGAATACAATTTGTGGTTTGGTGATATTAAAAAGTGCCTCGATGGTTGGCTGTTCGTGGAACATGCTAACCGAATGGAAAGCTATGCCATTGAAGAAACATCCGTATGCCACAGCGGATATGTGCGTCGTATTTCTAGCCACAATGCCCACAATATCCGACTGGCGCAGTCCCAGTTGACGCATGTAGCTGGCCACACGCATTGCATTTAAGAGTAGCTCTTCACGAGTAAGCACTGTATTTTCCGTGGCCGAAATCTGTCGTGCAACAGGGTTTCAATGGTGCCCCTGACGTAACCAATGTGGTGTATCTCTTACCTGGGCAACTTGGTTGGGATGACGTCGCATCTCTTTAAAAATAATCTCGCCTATAGAGAGATCTACCGCAAAATGATCGAGGTCATCTTGACAGCTCCAAATCTTGCTCTCTGAGTCGTAGGTAACCTCAGGTGCGAAACTCATCTTAAATGCCACTAGCAGATGCTATATGTGAAACATTCGCAGTAGCACTCGGCATTTTATACCAGTGCGCTACGACTAAGCGATTTATTTAATTTGCCATAAAAATTTTTTGATAAGCGAGAAAGATGCAACGTCACGCAATCTATTAATTTGCATTGTATGTAATAGTTACATTTTAGAACACCGAGTGTTAATCTATTTTTATATATTTTTTTCATCCAGTGCTCAAAAATATTAATAACTTTTAATTACATAATTTTATAAGTAAAATGATGTACATGTATATATATACATATATATATAGTCGGTATTTAGAATATAACTATATGGTATACAATGACGACGCATTTTTGTCTGGGCTATGAGTGAGATACACAACCCGTTGAGTAAAAATTTTTAGATTAGATTAGCGGATAATTGCCGCTTTACTATAATACATACACATATTACTCAACTGGGGCGTTCTTATAACCTGAAACCATTAAAAATGGGTTAAAAAGGGAATAATGGTTTTGTGCAAATGTCGATATTAGAGACTATAACCGCTAGAGAGCTAAACTTTGACTGTTTAAGTTAAAGTGTGTTTAATAATCTGCCCCGTTTTCTTATTATCAATATTTATCCGATTTTTTGTCCCGGTTTTTGAACATACATTAGAAACTAAAAAATTTATAATTGTATAACAAAATTTATAATTTATAATTTATAGGTGATATTCAGCCCAACACATAAAATGTATTTACAGATCATATAGAAATTTTATCTTATACATTCCACTAAATCTTTTATGATTTTCGGAGGCATGGGTTTAACACTTTAAGAGCATCATAAAATCACAATAAACGGTTTCTTTATCTTTTTTCCTATGAAAACTAAAACATAAGCCGTGTACGCTGTGCAAATATGAACATGATTGCTTTTGATTTTGCTCGTTCTCCATTTCACACAAAGAGACCTCAGCCTAGGCCGAAGAGACAATTTATCTCTCTCTAAATTTAACTTGCCACGCATCAATGTTTATAAGGCAAACCACACACACACACACACACACACACACATCCACATGCACACAAAGATACATGAACGCTATTCAAACATATTATGTGCGTGTGTTTGGGGAAGCTTAAAAGTTGTTCATGCCTGGCATTGGGATTTGTTGCAATATTGTAGAACGGGCTGTTTCGTATGCGCCACGTTGCGTATTCGCGGTGTACGCCCGCCCCAAGTCCAAAAGCAGACAAACAGCAGCAACAACTGCTAGGCACACATATGTATATGTGTGTACATACATATATCTATTCGCATGTAGCATAATGGTTGGTGAGCAGGGCCTGTGCAAATCCGGCAGCATCTTCCGCACATTCTCGTAAATAAGTTTGCAAAAAAGGAAACGGACGATAGAAAAGGGCGAAATAGGCGACGCATCGCTGATGTTGCTTACAAAAAGGATTGTTGTCGCTGTCGGGGATGCCACGATAAATGGCACAAGTTCACATTAAGTGTGAAAAATCTATAAAAAGTTATAAAAGTGTCATTAGCGCAACAATGGGATACCATCAGAGGCAGACAGCTCCGGTATGAATACATATATTTAGTGTATATATTCTTTTCTGTATGAAATATCTCTGGAATTTGTGTGTGCTGCATTTAAGCCTTGTTGCGTTGCCTTGTTGCCAACTTCTTGCACGTCGTGACGTTTTTCTTACCAATTTTCATTTCACTGACGCCCACACTCTCGATAAATTGAGCAATTTTTTTGGATTCTCCTAATTCCTTTTCATTTGCATAATTAACTACAGTTAAAACTCAGAAAAATGTTTTCCCTTCTTTTTTCTCGGACAAAAGTGAATAGAATCAGCCTGTCTGTTCGTCTATCTATAGCTACGATGCTTACTAACTACAATTTCAATAGGAAAAAATTAAAATCAAAGATTGTAATTCCTGGGTGGTGGGTCTACTGTATGGCGTAGTAGTTGCAAAGCACTTTAAATTTGCAGGCTAGCTTAAAGTCTTATGCAATTATTTAAGCTTAAAAGTGTTTTATAAGTTGGCTTTACCTTTATCTAAACAAAACCTTTATTGTTCTGTGCCCTGCCTATATTTAAAGACTAAAAGAGCATTCAACTTAAATTTAGATATTGGCTTAAGGCAACTTTAATTGACTTATTTCGATTCACATCATGTGACAAATTTCGCATTTAATGTCTTAAGATTTATTTCTTCGTGTTTTGACTAGTACGAGTTTGACAAATGTCAGTGAAGTGGATTATGTAATTTATATTATTCTACCTATAGCCTGTGTGTCATTTGGACACCAAATCAAAGTTTGTCCAACCGGCTTAGAACCGCAGGCGAGCCAAACTTTTGCCAAAGTAATGCAAAAGTTGACTGAGGAGAGACAGACTTTAATTAAAGCTCTAGGCGATGGGCATTGAGCAACAGGTGATTTGTTGTAAGTTGTGGTCAGACATCAAGCTGACAAGACGATAGATATGCAAGAAAAATACTTAAAATACTTGACTATTTTCATTTATTTCCTTCAATTTATTTTGGAGCAGACTAAAAATATATTTGAAAAGTTTGTTACCAATTTGAGCCAGTTGAAACAAGATTATGCTTGTTATATGCGATTGGGAGCATTTTGTTCGTTATTTCAACTGTTCTGTTCCATTCCGACTTGTACCAAATGCCAACATGTTCCTGGAAAACGGCTTCCAACGATGGTTGCTCTCAGTGTTGGTTTCACTACTTGCCAGTTGGCCAGTAGCAGCCGACCGACAAACAACGGATGGTACAGCGCATGAGTCCTTGAAGATTGTGTACATTTTATATAGACGCCTTTTCTTTACTTGTGTCACGTAATATTTCTCTGACTTGCAGGTGACATTTAAATTAAATGAATTAAAATGCAATGCCGTTGAAATTTTCATAGAAAATTCTTTTCCCAGAAGTGTCGAATGCCATAGAAACAGGCAGTTGGCAACAAACTGTTGTTCTGCAGCCTCAGCCCAATGCCGCTTACATGACGTATACGCAATCAAGAATTGCCGCAAGTGCGTGTGCGGGTGTCTTTGCCACGTTATTGTTCGAGCTTACCATCAGCAGGCCATTGACTGTGCCTCAAGGAGCAGTAGCTACAGCAGCAGCAGCAGCAACAATTGAATCTCTGCCCAGGACACGCAGCTGTCGTACACCCACTTGCGCTGTCCTGAAACATTATTTCACATTTTATTCGATTTTAATTTATTGTTTTTGCTTTTTTTCGTTTGTTTTTGTAAATTGTACACCAGCTCATTGCCACGTTTTATGCTGACATTTCACTGAATTTGTTATTTTTCATTTTATTTAATGTTCGTTTTTTGTGTTTTCCGCTTTGCCTTTTGGCTGTTCTTTGTGTTGGCTTTCAGACCGGAGGTTGTTTTTTTATTTTATTATTTTTTTTTTATTTTTCGCTCAAAAATCTCTTCACACAACGATTGGGCCTGTGGATAAATGAAAGAAAACACAAATTAAATGAAGAGATTTGCTTTGAAAATCAACATGCAAATATAAAGATGTAGGTCGATTCGCAATGTCGTGGGTGTTTTAATTTCATTGACTTATTGACTTGATGTCAGAATAAATTAGCTTATTTTAAGTGAACCTGAAATTGCATATATGTATAAAGCTAATATAAACCGAGTTAAGCAGGATGTATTCAAAAACTAAGGCTTGTCAACGATTTTTGCACATTTTGTAAAATGTAATTCATAATATTTTTTGGAGAATTCACTATTCAAATATATTTATTAAAACTTATTAAAGCATTTGTATTTTTTTTAATTTTTTTTATTAGTATATTTAGATCTTATATTACATATATCATATGGTATTTGCAGAGTCCTTGTTGTTTATGACTAGGTTGGAGAGCTTCTGAGCCAATTGAAAATGGGCAAATGGTTTTGTACAAATGTATGTAACAGGCAGAAGAAGGCATCTCCGACCCCGTCAAGTATATATATTCTTGGTCAGCATCACTAGCCGAGTCGATCTAGCCATGTCCGTCTGTCTATCCGTCCGGCTGTATGAACGCGTTTGTGTATACAATACGCAGATCATGCTTATATCAAATTATCGATAGCTCGCCTGGTTTTCTGATTATCGATAATCGATATTCGATCGGACTTTCCATACATTTCGACTCTTCTATTGATGCTGATCTGGAATATATATATTTTATGGGCTCGGAAATACCTCCTTCTGCATGTTACATAAATTTGCAAAAAACCTTTATACCTTGATATATCCATTTTCAATGGGTACTGGGTATGAAATGTTAAGTTGATGAGTATAGGTATAAACTCCATATCCTAAACTATTGATAAAAATAATTTTGATATAATTTAAAACGTGTTCTTTCATGCATTTAATATTAAAAGCAGCCAAATATATATTGGATTAAGGAACTAAAGCACAGACTTCAAGCGCCAAATATTAGCCGATTAACAGGGCTTTCTCGTCCTCATTTGCTGGACATGTCCAGCGAGTGGCTAATTAGATTTCACCCTTGACTAGCCGAAAGTAATTTACAGTTTTTGTGATTAATTTTAAAATGATGTTCACGAAGTTGTCTTTTTGTGTGCACTTCAATTTGCCAACTGCACAACAACAATAGACGTTCATCACTTGTCCCCTGCGTCCTGTCGCTACCATGGCAACTGTGCAGATGTTGTCGGGAGCACAGAAATTGGGACCGTTGCCCAAACTGGGCTGCTCGCCATTGCGGTTGCTGTAATTACTTTGTTAATGCGCAGCGCAAATTAAATTATGATTTACGTGACGAGAACACACACATATTGTAAAATACATGAACTGGTGGCAATCACATGGAATATTTAAAGTGCAATTTGGCTTTAAATATTTGATGAGGAAATTTGTCTTGTTTGAACTGTTTGGCATTAGAAATGTAACAACTTATGATGTAAGCAATACTATTGTCATATGCGTTTGCTTAAAATGTTGCTTTTATATCTTAGGTCAACATTTGATTGCTTCAAATTGATGGAACATTGGTAAGGCACGTAAATATGCAAACGAATCAGTTGTAGAAAAATTTTGATTTGCTTTATTACATACAATAAGAATTACAAAATATTAAGCTGATTCGAATAGAGATAGAATCTTGCCTTTGCTATCACTTTCATTCAGACTCAATCGTTTTCCGTTCTGGTACCATAGCACCATAAATAAATTTTATTAAGTTATAACTTAAGTGCTCTTAGCTCGCTTTGGAACGGCTTTATTTGGCCTGTCTTCTTCATAACAACATGTTGCCTTTCGACGCCAAAATAAAATGCTCCAATAATTTCTTGGGAAATTTTAGTTAAATATTTGCACAACGGTCGGCTGCTATATTGGCTATTCCCTTGGGCTGCTTTTATCGATAATTTAATTAGAGCAAGAGTCACAGCTTGGCCGAGAGGTCTAATTAAAGGTTACAGTCGAAAGTGAGCAACAGGCGTTAAGTTTTTAATATTTTGCCAACTTAATTTTGCACTCTTTAGGGATTTAATGATTTAACGGCACTTCCATGAACTGTTGTGTAGTTCACTTACTGCTTGTTAACATGGCTCTTCGCATTTTGCGTATTTGTAATTGAGTTGCAGAGCTACTGAGTTGCTGCTGTTACTTCGCCTGGATTGAGAGCCAGACCTGGGCTGCAGCAAGTCTGCTGCTTTCTAATTTCTTGTATTCACTAACAAGAACTGAGTCCTGCGAGAGCGAGAGTGAAGTGAAAAATGTGACTTGTGACTTCTGTTTATTTAGTTGCTTGTAATTTCATTTTACAAGCTGTAATTTGATTCAGTTGGCTCGCCTTGTCCTTTGACTCTATTTCATTAAGGGCATATTCAGTTAAATGCTGCAACAAATTAACAGAGAGGACAGCAGACCACATAACAGCCACTGCACCACACTGTTCCATGCAGTGTTTGCAATTTAAGAGCTTTGGCGCCCAGCTTGGTTCTTGGTTATATTCTTGGCCAACCGCATGCAATTTGCAAGCAAAACCAAGACAAAGTTTCAAGTTCCATTAAGTTCGAACAAACAGCATGGACTTGGGGTACAGATACGTGTGTGTGTCTTTGGCATGCCAGTCAAACAGTGGTAAATGTCAAGTTGAGACACCCCGAAGAAGACGCCTGTCTGGTTGACGTCAGTGGCGATTGATTTTTATTGCGCTGAGCCCAGTGCCTTGAGCCCTAAGCCCTGAGATACGACAACCCAAGATTTAACTGGCATGAAAACTTTGACGCAAGTCTCGTTATGTTGCGTGTGGCAATTTTTAATGGACGCTTTTTTTATTCCACCCGCGCCCTTTGCCTCATTCAGCACAGACGCCCTTTAATTCGTTGGATTTGTAAAGCAATTTTCATTGTTTGCGTAGGCGCTTCTTGGCATGGAATTTGTATACCCGCGGCATTTGTTGGCCAGAATATTATATGCTGTCTACCGCGACCTTTAAGTATGACTGAGTGATAAGCTAGGTCAGAAACACACAACTTAAAATCCAAGCGCAGCTGAAGCTCATTAAATCACTAAGAGCGACGATAAATGCCAGCAGTCGGCGGATAAGTGGGGCAGCCAAGCACTAAATCTTTGGCTGGACCTAACTAATTTCTCAAAGGATTTGGGTAGCGCGAAAGCTTGTTTGGGCGTTAACATGTTAAGAATTTGGGTTTCGATTACAGCTGGAGCAAACGTAGGGTCAGATTCTGTCTGAATTCCGGTCGCTGTCTACTAGAGACTGGCTTCTGGGTCATTGAATGCTGCAGCACATTAGCAGGGATTTGTTGTCGCCACTTGGCTGGTCATTGGACCATGTGCTGCTTACACTTGTAAGCCTTCAGCTGATTGCCACGTATTGATTGGCCGCACACTGTGGCGTATGAGTAATGTGAGCTGCTTATTTCTAATATAAAGTATAAATATAAATTGCACTCGGGGTGTCATGAAACAGCACAACAGCACAACAGCAGAGCAGCATAAAATGAATAAAACTGATAAATAACGCAATGATCATTAATAAACATTTGTGCCAGACAATTGTGGCAGACAGCTGCTGTCCGAGCCACTGGCCACTTCAATATGCAAGCAAATCCCTACACAGTCTTCAATTTGTATCCTGTTTTGACTTCGGTTAGCCCAAAAGAAAGTCCTGCAATGAGCAGCTGCTGTTATTAAGTGCTTTCAGGTTTTTGGTTTTTCGGTTTCTGGTTTTACCAGACACCAGAAGCAAATAAATGGTCGTACGCCACAAAAAGCTGATTTGTGGCAGCCACAGCAACTGCTGCGGCATTAAGTTAACTTCAATGCAGGACAGCGTCCGGTGTAAATTTGGTTTGTTAAATGCGCCATCTTAAAGTGTTTTCCCACCTGTTGCTGACAGGTCTGAAGGTTGCGTTAAGTAAACAACAAATGAATTGCGGAATCTTCTGCCAGGCAATCTTTGCCATTCATGGTTCCATTACGAATTCAGTTGCCAAATATCGCATATAATTGAATCTAAAGTACTTCATTTGGGACATAAACACGTTCGACTCTTATTTTGTGCTTTTATTAATAAACCACAAGAAAGTTATGAGAGTTGGACGACCAACAAAAGCCACGTGTAAACAGTAGCAACCACAAATAACAATTCAATTTCTCCTCAATACAAATACACACATACACACATAAATAATACATCGTTGCTGCCTAGTTGCAGGTAAGAAATTATTGACAGACGTCAAATGGCCTAACATGGAAGTGTGCATGTCGGTGTGTGTGTGTATATGTGTGTGTGTGTGTGGGCGGCATAACAATCAAGCAAAATGAAAAGCCATTTGACTTTTTGGTTCGGCTTATTTCATTTTATGGCATTTTTGCTTATCGAATTTTGGTGTGCTCAAATATGTATGTGATACACTCAGCCTGTGCCAGACACAGATAGCAATGGGCTCTGTAGAAAAGGGAGAGCGAGTGGCTGTGTAACTGAGATTCTGTATTCAGTTTAGTTTTGTTGTAAGACTTCCCCACTTGTCTGTCACATATTCAATTTATGTAATAGAATTTTATTATTTGTTACGTGTTGCAAATGTGAATAAAATTATTGGCCAGGTTACAGACTGCATGTGTGTGTGTGTCAAGGTGTATTCCAGCAGCTTTGTTATATTTGAAGTTGTATCAAATTGGTAGCGTAAATACAAATAAATACTGTATTGCCAGCAGGCCATACCAAAGATATTTTCGATTGACTTTTAGTGCACAATCAATAAGAAAATTCTTGGAACTTACTTAATCAAGTATAAATGTTGCTGTCGGACGTAACTGACTGCGTAATACTCGTTTCATAGTAAACAGGTGGGTGCGGCCAAAATTTTTCGGCTCGATCTTAAGAGGAGGTCACCCAAACACTGTCTGCCAAATTTGGTGCCTATAGCTATACAATTGTAGGAGGTATATATTTCCGCGATTTGCGGAGGCGGGATTGGGTTTGAACGGGAATTTTTCGGGGTAACTACTAATGACCTTTAAAATTTGGTGACTCTAGCTCTAAAACTATGGGAGATATGGGAGATATTCATACCAAAATTGACAAAAAAGCTCTCGGATCCATAGCACTCATATTTCAAGCGCCCATAACTTTGTCAAAACTGAACCGATTTTCATGTTTGATGGCATTTTTTCATGGCTTGTTTTCTTAAGTGATGTTGCATTTCAAATACATTCATTATTGGAAATAAAATGTTATGGATTTTTTGATACAATCTCATGTACTTCCCCAACTCATTTTGAAAATTTTTTCAAACGCCCATATGAACATGAACAGTTTCTCAAAATCGTTGCGTGTGCGTAAGCTAATTGATTCACTGTATATACTTAATGGGATCGGAAATGCCTTCTTCGGCCTGTTACATACATGTGCACAAAACCATTATACCCTTTTTATAAAAAGGGCATTTGCCTATAAAAAGACATTAGTTAACACCTACTGGATAATTATTATTTATTATTTCTTTAATCTGATTTTTGATACAAGACATTGTAATTACCACATTGATTTCTGAGTTTCAGATTAATCTTTGAACTTAGTTAAATGCCTAACTCATTCCATTGGAGCTTAAAAATCGTTTTGCATTTCCATTAAATACTTTAGCTGTCTGGCTTAACATAAATAAATTGCTTAATACCAAGAAGATTGTTACACAAAGCAACAAGTTTCAACACACATCCTCACACATCCCCCCAAACACACACTCATATAGTGCTCATTGAACATATTCCATTCACCCTACATCCCAATTACTGAATAATATGATAATTATAATTATAATCGAATTAGACGACTTAAGTGTAGGCCAAAACACGATATTCCCATTAGCTCTACGCCAAGATAAAAGGCGTGACAAGTGTTCAAAAGTTTTTGCTATTTAAAATAATTTGATTATTAGTTAATAGACCTTTGGCACCCTGGGCCGTACAACAGTGCGTATTCGTGATGGTTGTACACTGCATATGTCGCTTTCACTTACATTTACGATTTGGATGGCAGCTCATCCTTTTAGTTCGTCAAGGGTTGAAAACTGGAAACGAAAGCGAAACTTAATTTTGGATGCTGGATATTTGCATATTTTATTAACCCAAACAGCCGGCACACGCAACCCTGCAAACAGCATAACCCAATCATAAAAGTTGCCCTCGCTGAGGCTCCCCTAATTTAATGCATAAACACAAATTCTCAACTCTAGACAAAGTTGTCGGGACTAACAATGGGCTGAGGGCAAGGGTTTAAGCTTGAATGTGCGCCAGTGTTGAAATGTTCGCTGGATTTGTCTGGGAGAATATTCGTACATATATTTAAATTAAATCTTAAATGTTGTTGGGCTGATTTCTAATCTCTAAAATGTAGGGCCCCTAAGTCTACGCATAGAAAATCAGAGTTTATTGAAATTTTAAAGATTTCTTCCTTTTAGCTATATTCCACCTTAACCCTAATCTGGGTTGCTTTTGCCAGATTTACTTAGACTTGATCCTTACTATTATAGCTAAATAAGCATATATCGTGTGCTTGGTACTCTTGCCCTGTTGGGCATAGCTCGTGTGTGTCAATTACAAATGAAAAAATGCAAGCATCTGAGTTGATTAGCCTGATATTCTGGCTGGCACGTTTCAGTTTCAGTTTTGCCTACACTGAATCCTTTGTGCTATTGCCAAGTATATGCGGGAACTGCATTGTGAAAGCGCCTGTAAATGGCCCTTTAGCATACATTTTTTGGCCTCAAGGTGCAGCCAAGAAACTTTTGCCTTTATCTTAACGCTTGACTGAAGCTAGTTACTGTTAACAGTATCTGCTGGCAATGCCAAAAGTTGGCAAGAGAAAATCCTTGAACAGTACATATTCTGTTTAATCTGCTTTAGATGTAAATTTTGTTGGAATAAATCATAAATTGGATTCGTTTATCCGAAGGGTTTGATAATGTCGGTGATGAATGCGATCAAATGTATCTTTTCTCGTCACTTGATGGGGCTTGTAACCTTTCAGCTAAAGTTCAATAATCGTCAGCCAAATGAGACTAATTGAGACTTCATCAGGAACATCAATGTCATTGGCATTTCGTATTCCGTTTGCTTCTCTTCGGTTTTTTTCTCCTTGTTGTAATTTTGGTATTCTGCTTAGGCTTTCATGTTCAATGACAGCACAAAATGGACACGCGCCATCAAGGACAGTCGCTGGTTATCCTTTTTGGATTTCACACGTTCATCGGTTGTCTGTTGCCACTTGGCACTCGCCAGGATGAGTACACATCCTTTCCCTTTGCCATTTCGCACACGATGGCACTTTTTTTTCAATTTGCGCGCTCAGTGAAAAAACGTTTGCCACAATGGGTTATCAAATAACAACGTGCCACAAGGCACGAGCAATGGGATGAACATCCCAGAGTGCTACATAATGTTGGCAGGATAGCCAACAGGGTGGCACGGGCTCTATTTCAATTTCAATTGTAGTCCTGTTTTAAATCGATTTTTATTATTCTCTTTGCATTTACGAGTATTGTTGTTGGCTTTCCCATTTTTTTCTCAGTTTTTTTGAACTTTTTTTTTTAAACATTATCGTTTGTTGCATTGGTTCGAATGCGGGCAGTTTGTCGGTTGGTTTTGTGGCTTTATTTAGGTGACGGAGTGAGAACCCTTAAAGCGACAACACAATATATGTTATTCTCGTGCGGTACGGTGACATATGCACTCCTTACAGCAACAAAATAATTTATAACAGAAATGCTTTATTCGAGAGTTTTTAACTCGACGATATCCTGTATTGATTTTTTAAGACATGCCGATTCATGAATAATTGTAACGCTTATCATCCGATTATTCTGCAGTATATCATTATAGAACTGCAAATATATGAATTTCACAGTTTTATCTTTAAAAGAGGTATCTGAAATATAGTCTAATATAGCCTTCGAGGTTCTCTAAAAATATGTCCGGTATGTATTCCCCTCTATTTCAACATATATTTTAAAACCAAAATGTGATTCTCATTTGTTTTACTTACAGGGTATTAAAAAGTAGCTCGTTTCCTGATAAATCTGTAAATTTCCGCTGAGATTTAGAGCTGGCTACAGCAATTGTTCTATAAATGACCGAAATTTATTATTGGGGAGTACCCACAGAGGCCATTTACTTCGACAAGCAGTCATCATGGCAATTGGCCAGCCCCCTGCAGTTTGCACAGCGTATTCAGCTAATGTCCCGTCTGCGGTTTGGTTTTAAAGCTTCGGGCCACAAAGCTTGTCAAGAGACATTAAATTTCCTCAAGTTTGTGAAGGTTTTTTGTGAACTTTGGGAGCTCTTATGGGGGGGCGGTGGGCCGTTTTAGTAAGCTGTCTACCCTCATTTGCCTAACTGACATGTCAACACGTATCTGCGGCGCCGACAGCAGAGCGTTTGCCATTCGTCTTTCTGCCCCTGAGCCTGATGTGCCACGCACCATTTGCGCTGCAGGATCTGTTGCCATCTCAATTTCTACATGGCTTTTGGCTGATCCGTCAACTAACCTTGCGTAGGTTGACGCACTTTTTGTTTAACTTTATTAATGGCTTGTTATAACAGTGCGCGTTGTAACTCAACGCACGCTGTGCAGATTTGCCTCTGCTTGCACTTGCTACTACCCGCTAAAGAGTTGGGCGTCCCTATGGGCGTAATCTATGCGACATGGGCGTGTTCAATTTAGTTGATGGATGCGTGACATTGTAACGAGTTTCTTTATTACGTGAGCTGCCTCGTTAGTTGCGCTCAGATCTGTAGATTTATGCCACAGCCCAATTTGACGACCCATTCTGAGGATATGTGTGCGTTTTAAATTGTTCGAATTTTAGAACAGTAACTTTATTTTTTAATAAAAAACAGATCAAACATTAAATATGCAAGCAATGTGAGCTTTAAAAATTTTTAATTTTGTTGCTTTTTTAAAATATACGAACTTTAAAAACGTCTTAATAAAGTCCGTATTAAAAAGTTTCTGTTTTAGGAGACAGTTTGTGATTTTAATTTCATTACCTCTTGATCGTTATACATTGTGAACATAAGCATAAGTTTAAATCCTCGTGCACTGAGGTGTTAGAACTTTTCTATAAAAATTAATGGAAAATGTTGTGAACAAATTGCGCCATGAAAAACAGCATCAATTGCGCCCATCCCTTAACAGAACTCACAGTCGCCTTATGCCTAGGCGTTAATCGAATTATGATTGATTTTTGGTGCTGAATTGAAAATGTCGCCGGGCAACAGGCAACAGGCTCCAATGGAAACGATGGCACGAGAAATTGATGTCAATTGCATTAAGTTATTAATATTGTAATTACACAAAAATTTAAATGGACATTTTTTTTCATGCATCAATTGAATTTGCATGGAAGGACTTTCAGTTTATAGAATACAAGTGATGTGCCTGAAAAGTACATGAATATGCAATTGGCGACTGACTAGTTTAATTGTTGGCAAACAAAAGGAAGCAGCTATGGCAATTTGTTGATCAGTTAGGTAAATATATTAAGTAAACATCCTGAATACACTGCAAGATGTTGCCAGCTGTCTGTGACCTAGCTATACAAAGTGTACGCAAATTTCATGCTAAGGAATTTTTATTAGTCGTTTATTTGTTTTGCCTGTCTGACTGACTGTCAGACAGACTGTCTGCTGAATACGTAATTTGATGAGCACACGATACGCACAGCGTCAACCAACTTGACACACAATGGGGCAGCTACAGCAGCAGCAGCAGCAGCAGCAACAACAGCAACAGCAACCAACAGTCGAGGCGTGCAAATTCGTATGAATGTTTTCACAGCTTCCGGCATCGGCTCGTTGATAAGCTAAAGAATTTCAGATGCTTTCAGTTGCCAGCTATTGTCATAGTTGTTGTTGATGTTGTTGTTGCTGTGGTTGTTATTGTTCTTGTTAGTTAGACTCAGCCTTGGATTGTCGCACTGCTTTTGGTTGCTTGTTAGTTTGCATTAAGCGTCCATTGCTTGCCTTGAGGCATGCCCCTCACCGCAGTCTGTCTGTTGTCATGAGGTTTTGTAACAACATTCACTTACACAAATACGAGTACTCGTATCTGTCAGAAAATCCAGTAGGGCTAATCCTCAACCCTAATGCTTCAACTTCTTACTTTTGCTCCGCTGTAGCTTAAAATTTGCTTTCGACACATAATACCTTTCTTTATACGCTTCCAAAGAGTATTTTTTGTCGAAGAAGGCCGCATAAAATGTTTTGAACATTATCTGAAGAAGGCATTAGATACGGTGATGTATGTGATTAGGGCGAAATTTAAATTTATGGAGCTGATGGGGCATTTAGTGGGCATCATGAAAGAAAGCAGATCCAAATTTTTGTTTCGAATAAGCGTGATACGCGTTAATAAGTGAAACTAAATATTTTGAGTCTCTCCGAAATTGAGATAAAATGCGTATGATAGCGTTGAGACAGCTTTCTGAAACTTTGTGGACTATCCCTATCATGAGCCAAGAAACTTAAGTTTTACGACTCTTGTAAAAAAAACCGCTAGTTTGGCGGAATAAGTTTCCAAACCAACATACAACTATGTTCTATAAATTGTTTGGAAGGTTTTTTATTAAGAGCTACTAGACTTACCTTGCCACAAAAAGTTTTAAATTTCACATTTATAATTTAAAAGAAAACGGCTTAACCAATTTCGATATATCAGCACATTGTTTTTAGGTACAAGGAAGCTGGAGCTCTTTGCGTAACGTACGGTATGGCCAAATATTTACACCCTGAACCTATTATAACTGGGTATAAAACAGGCAGAAGGAAGCATCTCAGACCCCATAATGTATGCATATTCTTGATCAGGACGACGAGCTGAGTCGATCTAGCCATGTCCGTCGGTCCGTCTGTTTGAACGCAGCAGATCTCGGAAACTACAAAGCCTAGAGACTCAAACTAAACGACTATAGACTCTGAACTACAATACGCAATTCAAGTTTATCATTAGACTATAAGAGCTAGAGCCATCAAATGGTTCGACATGTGTGCGTGAAGCATACACAGCGTAAGAATTTTTCGGAATTTGGAGACCTCGCCCCACTCGCCCTATATATATATAAAAAAAACGCACTACAAATACTATGGACTTGTGCTTTGCTTTGTAGATAGATTTCAATGCCCTTATTACGTAGTAAAAATTTGCCTGTGGCGTGAATTTGTCACTGTGTGTGTGTCTTTGTGTATGTGTGTACGAATGCAAGGGTGTTAAAATGTATATGAAGACAGGGTTCGGGGTATCCCCTAGTTGGGCGCTCCCGACTAGATCCCCTTGTTTTATTGTAAGTTGGAAGTATTCATATATAAATTGAATATTTTGGAATATACTTTTGCCAGTAGATTGTTACCTCGTGTAGAGGTGTTTTTGTTTGAAAATACAAAAGTACCATATCATAAAGATTCCAATGAATCAATTTGTCTAAGAGTTTTATGAATACTACCGCTTGAAACCTCTCTATAATATTTAACAAATATGTGTTGTTAGGGTATTCGATTTTGTTCACCCCAAAGTTATCCAGCTTTCATTTTTTTGTCAGTGTGAATTTATTCCGGCAAATCATTGCCATAAGCTGAGTGGCAACTGAAACAGTTGAAAATCTGCAGTCCTTCTCTTACTGTACTGGGCCAATCAATAAGATCACGTCTCAGCCAATGTCGCAGGCAGGCTTCCTTAACTGGATAAAACTAATCCCATCACATTTGATAGAATGAATGTCTTGGCCATGTTGCTATCTGCTTTCCTGGTCCTTTGGGCGTTTTAATAAATTACATTTCTGTGTTTGATTAACGAAAAAGGCCCCGGCAGCGCACACTGGCAAGCGGAAGTGGCAACAGGTGGTTGCCACAAAGTAAATCCGCTGCAAAAATTAAACGTTAATTCGACCAGAATAAAAAGCTGTCCAGCACAGAGTATTTAAGTTTGCCGAAATTAAACTCAAAGGCTTTTCGGTTCCGGCATTCATCAGCTGCACATACAGACACATCTCCCAAATCCTGTGCCTCAATTATAGCCTAACAGGTGTGCTCTCTGCGGCTGCTGCTGGCGCTGACAGGCAAACGTATTGTCAAGCGGCCTGTCGAGCGGGCTGCCGAGCTGTGGCTGCCATTGTCTGGCAGCTGGCAGTGACAATGACAATGCCACTCAACATTGCCGCCGTTACGAATTATGAACCGCATTTGGTTGTTGTGCGAAAATCTGTTTGTAAAATTACGCAGCACAATTGTTAAATCAGTGGGTGGGCGGTACAGGGTGTGCGACTTAGGCCAACGTTGTGCATTGTATTGAATACTCGCACTTTGCTAGCTGTCACTTCGAAAGCCTCTCAGCCAAGCTGGTGTGATTATATGCAAATACGTGTAAATATAAAATTATTATCCGGACAAAATATGGCAAATGTCACGTGCTTAGCGATTTATACAATCAAGCGTACCACAAACAAAGGCGACTCAAACTTTGGGTCCACTTATTTTGCAACGCAATGATGATTGCTGCAGATCCTGAACAAGAAGCAACTGCAGCTGCAGCTGCATCAAAAACAGCATCAAACTAACTGACCGACCGCTTCTCCCTCTCCGCATACTTATCTGTGGACTTTGAGTGCTGATGGCAAAGTGCTTTTATTATTCATCTAATGCACTCGACGCCCTGGGCACTGTTTTGGTATTGGCTTCATTTTTCTCGGTTGTTCGCTGAGGTTTTTGCAGCTGCCAGTTGCCAACAGCGAGAAGCAGAATGCTGCAGTTGAATCTCGTTTTATGAATATGTGTGTGTGTGTGTATTGCTACCTGCGTGTGTTTAGTGCTGTTTTGTGCTGTAATCATTGGGTTGCAAGTGGCCTGCTCCTTGCAATATGCCTGCCCACTGGCATGATGGTGCATGCAATTCAGATGCGTACGTGACGTATACGCAATATTGGCAAGTGGGCTAAGTGGGTAGAGCTACTGCTGTCCGATGCTAGCTTTGATTAATCAGTGTGGGATATGCAAATGCTTTTAGCATACGTCAGCAACAACTTTACGTGATAAACATAAATACACTATTTTCCTCTACATGAACATAATTTCAGTGACTCGCATATTTCTTGCTCGTTGAAGCACTATTTTGCCGTAAATATACACAGTTGTATATACGAGCACTTATTATATACTCTTTTACTCTTTTACTCTTAAAATTTCTGCTCTTATTTTAGTTTATTTATCGAGTAAAGTTTCGTAGGTGACCTTTTACAGTTTTGACTGCTGCAATTTTGTTGCGCTTTTTCTAACCAATATTTCAACAGCTAATCAAGTGGTTTTTTCTACTCACCCTTCAATTGGTATACTCTTTGTTGAATTCTCATAGCTGGAAAAGTACGATTTTTCCTTGAACAATTTTCGGAAAAAATTGTTTCGTGGAATTCCTACATATACGCATTTAATTGAATTTGTGTCAGCTATAAGGTTTCCATATTTGAAGGAAATGTTCCACAACAAATTTTTTTCTTACAGGTAGCTACGTAGGTAACTACCATCATCATTTTATGCAATTAATCGAGGATAAAGTATATTTATTATTTTAAAGCTCAACTCATGCAATTATCTAAATTCATTCTACATTCGAGTTTTATGAATTTATTTAATGTATAGAAATTTAAATTCGCATTAAATTATAAGCAATCGCATTCCGAATTTATGTTGCATTCGTTTTCTTTGAATTGCTTTCTATGCAAACTATATGATTATTCGCTTAGTGTATTTATTCTTATTATTTATGCTTCTACAACTCGTATTAGAGATTTACTTCTAAGTTCGTTATAAGGGATATGTATTTGAATGCTTTTTTTAATACTTGGTAATGGGTATTAAGACGTCGCAATTGCGCTTTAAAATGTCTCTTCCTGTCGGAATTTGATCATTTATTGAAATAATTGGCCGGACGGTCACTGAACTTGGGAACCACATAGACAAATGGATTTCACAGAAAATAAAGTTAAAGCCAATATGGCAATATGCCATTGACTTCAGCTTAAAGCAAAAGGCCACATGTTGACATGTGGACACAGACACGTGTCCTTGCTTGGTTACGGCTGTGGTGGTGTCTGTAATTGTGCTAATAAGACGCTGGTAATTATAATTTAATTAAAGCGTTACCAGCTCTACTCATGCTCTCAATGAGGAGCTGTGTGCTCGTGTTTGCCATTAGAATTTTCCATGTGCAGCCAATTAAAGCAAATGGAAGCAGGAGCCAGCAGGCAGGAAGATGCTGCCGCAGTGGCATATAAAAATTGATTTATGCCCCACAAGGCAACTCCCAAGCGCATAAAAAATGTATGTACGTGTGTGTGTGTGTGTGTGTGTGTGTGTGTGGGGAAAATGCTAAAGCAAAATATTTCAATTGCAAGTCAAACACTTGGCTGCAAAGTTTGCGCACAACTTTTGTATGTTGAACAGTTGCAATATGATTAAAATTTGTAGGGAACGCTAGCTGAGGCAGGTGAGTTCTCTAATTGCGTTGAATGAGTAAAAACAACAACAAGTCGTTCTATAAGATGAGGTGCACAGAGACACACAACATCCTCGGGCAGTGCGAGCACAGGCCTTGGCCCGCTTACGCTCACGGTTTACGGTTTACGGTTTACAGTTTACGGCTCTTAGGTGCACATTATGTTATTGGGCTGCAGCAGGGTATCACAGGCAACTGGCTCTGGCTGCAGGTGTGTGCTCATTTGTGTATTAATAAACAAATTACGCAATTAATAACACACACTGAGTGCTCAGATGTGCGCAAATTGTGACACAGTGCAGCCAGAATAAAAGTGCGACTCCTGCCGGGCGGCATCCTTCTGCAATGTCTAGCAGGAAGGAAGCAGCAGGAGCAGCAGCCACACTCACTGTTTTAAACGGGGCCCCATTGAGCTAAATTAGGAAGCAAGTGTGCTCTACACATTTAATTATATCTACTCTAAGGTAATAACATGTGCAACCAAATGTGGCCATCGCCTGTTAACGGCTACAAAACGTGGCCATTGAACTCGCCGAGCGCATCTGGCAGCAGCTTTAGTGCTTTTGACATCAAGTGCGTGGCTGCACTTCTTTCGGGCTGTTGGTCCAATGATGGCGCTGCCTTGTTGGCATTTTATGTGTCCTGCCGTTGCTGGAATGAAAATTGAGTTAAGTTCTCATGCGTTGCCATATGAAAATGTGCCGGCGAGGCATTTTTCTTTCCTTGCTTGTCTTTGCTACTTGCTGTTTGCTGATGGTGTTGCGTTGTTACTGTTGCTGTGCGCTCACATGGAAAATCAAGCGAAATGTATCTGGCAGGCAGCCAGACAACCAGGATAACTGAGCGAAACGAAAGCGTAAACCAGAAACGACAAACGAATATTTATTACAGGTGTTTGGCTTTGAGTGACAGTAGCGCCAGCAATACAGCCGCATTAGGGGCGGCTTTCATGAAATACAGAACAGCAAAAAGATTCGACCGAGCCTGTCAAGCAACTATACAAATCCAAGCATCAAGATACGCAATCAAAGGCATAAGCGAGCTAAGGAAATAAAAACAATAGCAGCCGAAAGCATAGGCAATGTAATGTTAACTTAAAGTGTATTCTGTTTCTGCCTTTTATTAAACATACATGATGATTTTGTAGAAAAAGTATTCGTTTATGTATCTCTTTTGTGATTTACACAAATTGCCGAGTATGTAAAAATAATTTTTATTAACTGTTCGATATTGATATATTGTTTCGAATTACAGATCGGATAAAAAAATATTTCACTTTTTCTTTTAAGTTTTAATATGTTCAAGTCGTTGTGACATTAAAAATCGGTCGCTAAATTAAGCTTTCTAAACTTTTCTAATTTTACTTATAGAGCTCAATCAACTTCAATTGTGATGAGCAAAAAATCTATGCCAGTATTAACCATGTTTAAAACCTTAATTGTCAAATAGCAAATCGATTTAAGAAAGTAAAAAAAAAAACAAAAAATAAAATCCAAATACACGCACAAGAGAGCGTGTGGGTGCGCTATTTTTGGGATTTGGTGATGCAAAGTATGAAAATTGTGTAATCAGCTTTGTGCAAATTGAACACCCAAAATCATCAGATAAGTTGATTATCAGCATTTGCGTGCAATTCTGAGAATTGGGCCAACAATAAAGTAACAATAACATTGAGCAACTAAGGGGAAATGCGAAAACTTTCCACAACTCGAGCGAAAGTTGAAAAGCAAAAAGCGTGCAACAAAGTTTTTGTGGAAATATTTTTGCAGCGTTTTAAATTCTTTTGTCGGACTGAAAGGCAACTCAAGGAGCTGTATAACAATATGCACTTGGATCAAGGCGTTGACTCTTTCACAGGCCACGTCAGTTCACGTTTAAGCAGCATAATATATTCCAGATTGCATGCTGAGCACCTACCTAACCACCACATACCCCCTGCACTCTGTAAGCCAAAAGAGACAGTCAGCAGCTTTCGTTGGTGACTTAGTGACTGCCAGGTGTAACGTCCAAGTGGATTTCCTCGCTGTTTATGCAAATTTACATGAAGCGAGTAGCAAGGAGCTGCCTGCATTTTCCTTTCTGGCCATTCAACAAAAGTTTCTTTACGCTTGGCAGCTGATTGTGAGATTTATTGCTGGCATAGGGATTCCCAGCTTGAGATACAATGTGAACGAGCTAAATAAGCGTGGTTCATCTTTCGTTTTGATTATAGCGCCCAGCAAGGGGTGGTGGGGTGGGGGAGTTGGGCTCGTTGGGCTCGTTGGGTAGCCATCTGGCATAAATAAAGGTTGCATTTGTTGTTGAGCGATGGGCAACTCGTGCTTATGTTCATTGCCCATCATATGTAATTAATTTGGCAACAGCTGTTTATCCTAATTAGCGATGAATCCTTGTTGCTGCCACTTAGGAGGGTACGTGTGTGTGTGTGCTTGTGCTCTGCGTGTATCTGTGTGTGGGCGAATAATATGTATTTATCGCATCACTGACTAACATTTTAGGCATTCCGAATAAACAAATATCAACGATTGACAAAACAAATTGAACGGTATATAAGTTTGCCGGAATAAGTATGAGTACTCAGATGTCTGTAGAGAACAAATATATTGTATGTAAATAACATCCCAGCGAGTTTCTCGCATATGCACAATGCTTTATTTCGTATAAGAAGTAGCGGAAAGGCAATATGTTTATTTATTATGGCAACCATTTAATAGCTTTTAACTTTTAAAATTTAAAAGTTCCGATTTAAACAAATACTCAATAAATCCTAAGCATAATCTTATTCGACTGGCTGGCCGAAAGGTCGGTCTATCCACAAAAGTGAAAAGATGATATGAAACGAGAACAAACTCTTAACTCCTTACTTTGAACATCTTAACATTAAGGCAAATTACCCAAAATACTCCTGAACGATTTTATGTAGGCTGTGCCGCTTATTGGCCAAGTGGCTGTAATCCCCAGTTACATAGTGTAATCAAATCGGCTGCTAAAATCCAAAGGGCAACTAAGGCAATCAAAGCATTCACCAACTAATGGAAAACTGGTTAACAAAAAAAAGGAGAAATTCGAACAAGAAATTTGCTAAATTGACAATGTCAACTTTATCATCAAGTGAAATTGCAAATAAAGCAAAAGGAGCGTCAAAACGGAAAACCCAACACAATTTGCTGTACAATTCGCACTTTTGCATGGAGTGCGTGTCCTTTGCCCCCTTTTCCCCTTGTTGCCACACTGCTGGTCAAAAGCAAATATTTTATGATGCTCTCAATTTATTATGCGTCTTTAGGAATTTGTCCTTCTGCCGCCCGAAGCGGCATCAAATGGCTAACAAGTAGCCGCGTATCAAAGTGAATTTTCTGAGACGAACATCCGGCTACATATCCGATAAAAAAACAGCAAAAAAATGTGCCTAATTAGTCCCGTTATTGATATACTACTTGGCCGAAAGTAATTCTATCATGCCTAAATTTCTCGCATGCGATTTTATGGTAGAAGCCAGTAGCAGCGTACTCGCCGGCAATGTGGACAGTAGCAGCTGTTGCTCCGTTCTGTCTTATTGGAAAACTGACTGTGCCGTTGTGCTCTGTGCTGCGTTTGTTCCACTTCCACAACGTTCCGCATGGGGCTGTTGCGACAACTAGAATCGAATTGGCAAACAGTTTGTGTTGAAAATGCCGCCGCGTTGGTTGTGCAACGCATCAAATCGTTTGCGTTGACGCCATTTTTGAACAGGGCCTAACGGTACAATCGAATACGTACACTTTGAGTTTTCGTTTGACTCTGCGTGTACGTGTGCGTGGGCGAATGTGTGGGTGAGTGCCGAAGTTAAAAGCGCTCGTTGTCGCACAACGAAGTCGTGATCGCAGCCGTGCTTCCGTTTCACGCATTCAGTTGCCGTCGAGTCCTCGTGTTGAACAAAAGTGCAAGGATTTCGCCGTCAAGCGGTTCTCAAGTGAATATATATATATACTGAATAGTATGCTGAATTATATGAATCACTGAATGGTTTTCAAAAGTGACCGCTTGTCGGCCAATGACATACACGCTCAACAACTGAAGCAGCTACGTGCTTCACACTGAAAAATATTTCGAAAAAAATGAAAAATAAATTTGAAATATTTATTAATTCAAAAAATTAAGAATCGTGTGTGAGTGTTTGTGTGTGTGGAAGTGAGTGCACTTATGCACTCATGCTTACTTGTTATGCATTTACAGTTTTTATATCAAGTGTAAAATGTCTTTTATGTGATTTTATTGTGTTTCGCGTGTTGTCTGTGTGTGTGTGTGTTTGTGTGTGCTACAATTATTTCTTTTGTTTACTACAATTAGCCTCGTTAGGAAATAATTTCATTGTTTTTATGTTCGACCATTTGCATAATGAGAGTTAAAACTAAATACAAAGCAAACAAATGAATTTTACAAATACACAACTTCGATTTAAATGCGGTCGGTACAGCCATAAAAACGAATTTTGTTAATTTTTTCGGTAATTAGATTTGTTAGAGATTTATATGGCATTTAATATCGCAGCCTGCGAAAACTTTAATCATGATGTCAGCTAATAATTTAAAAAGTTTACAATTATTTTTCCGAATATTTCAATGAATGTGCAATGACAGCTAATAAATATTCAGCCATAAATTGTTTGCTTTAACTATTAACAAATTTATTATATTTTTAGCAACATTTTACGCACGAGCAAACAATTTATGCTATAGATAAACCAATTATAAGCAATTTTTCAATGCGTGACAACAAATTAACAACCAAAAGAATGCAGCAGCATCAGCAACAACAATCAGAGCGAAAGAGACAACAAATACATATATAAAATACAAATTTTATACAAACTGTCAAGCCGGTTACCGCCTCTAAAGTGCATCAGCTGCAGCCGCTGCAGTCGCAGCCAGAGCAATCAAAGCAACAACTAAAACCAACTAAAAACTTGACCGAATTTCCAATCAATTTGGCGACTCTAATCTCGCCCAGAGTCGCCTTCGCCTTCACGATCGCAATCGCAATTGCAATGATTTATTCAGGTGAGTTTTGAGCTTAGTAAAACGCATTTTTTTTGTCAAGCTGCTGCCAGCGGCGTTTAACTATGCAAATTGATATTTCAAATAGGCGTCTCTTGTTTTGGGCCTGGTATCGTTTCAGGGCTGAACTCTCAAGTGCAACGATTTTGAATGATTTTTATTGCGCTTGGCACCAGCCGTAAATTCGCAAACTCCAACTAATTACAATTTGTTGTTACGCTCGCAATAGCTTTGGAAATTTTACCTTTTTTCGTTTCTTTCACGGTTTTGTTTTGTTTTTTTTGAGACAACTTACGGCGTAATTAGCAACACGGCGGAAAGGCATATTACAAAATGCAATTAATGAAACACGCGTATTGTTGTTTGACTGCAGTTTCGAAATATGGCACGTGCCCAAGTAGAAACATATTTTGTTAAAGCAATTCCAGTAGTCTAATAAAATTAAATGTTTTTTAGTGTGAAGTAAATACAGTAAATTGAGTTGAAAAAATTGAATTTGCCAAAAGTTTTGTTGTATTTTAGTATAATGCCAAAAGGGAGAAAAAAACTCATAAATACTTCATTTCTGACAGGCTCAATAAAAGCGAGTTGGCTTAACGTAAAAGTTCTAACAATCTGAACTGCTTAAATCACTTGAGATTTGGATTCAAGATTGGATAAGCAAAGCCACTGAGCTACGTAGAATAGCAACAATAACTGTTTTGGGGTGGATTTGTTTCCTTAAAAAGCCACTTAAAGGTCAACTGATTCAACGAGTTCTTCATATAATTGAGAAACTTTGAAGAATACTTGAATGCTATAAGCCTTATGAGCAAGTGCAAATTAGAACATTTGATTATAGCAAATGAAAGGTGCTTAACTCATTTCAAGTTATCTATGTCAGACGGTTTTAAGTGACAGTTTCACACTAATATAATTGACAGACGAAAAGGGTCCACAATCAAAAATATTACTTAGCAAAGGTCAACAAAACAATAATACCAAAAATATACGCTGTTGAATTAATAATGCTGCCTAAATGAGCGTAAAAGCTTTTCCTTGTACATAGTATTTGCTTTGAGAGTGGGACTCGATACAAGTATTCGTTTTGTTGTACAAGCAGACAATTTGTGGTTTGTACATTATCAAACTTACTGAATATTGTCATGTGTTGCATTATGCGAATGCATGCAAAATCGTTTTACAACAGTTCTTTGTCTATAGCAACAGTAACAATAAAATCAACTCGACGACAGACGCAGCCTACGTGCATAAGGCAATGAAACCTGAGATTCTTTAGAACTGTTGTAAACCAAAACAAAAGCGAAAAATATTCAAATATGCAACAAACAGAGTGAGAAATGTGTGGCAAATAGCAAGTCTGTGTGTGTGTGTGTGTGTGTGTCTGTGTGTGGGGGTATGGGAAATGGAAACTAACGTCTGGTAACTGGTGACTGGGTGGGCAGTCTTTATCAGAGAGTCTAAGAGAGAGCGCTAAAACCCCCTCACGTACTTATAAGGAAAGCAGTTGAAATATACTTATTTATGGGTTGTTATAAAATTGTTTTAGGTGTCTGGAGCTTGCTGTGCTTGTGCTGGCATTAAACTTGGAATTAAATAACAATAACATAACAATAAAACAGTCCGAGCACGACTGCAGTGCAGCCGCGTAAAGAAGGTAACAAACCAACAATGTAACCAATAGGTTCGACAGCTGGGCAGGGGCAGGTGCGGGGGCAGTGGCAGTGGCAGTGGCAGTGGCGAGGCACGGTACAACCCTTTCATGAATTATATGCGCTTGTTTCAAGCGAATCGCGTTTTATTTTTTTCGTGCCACTTTGAGCTTTATTGCAATGTTGTCACCTCACGCCTGTCAGGGCACACGTGTCCCAAGCGCTCTGTAACAATAGTCCCATGCTGGCAAGGAGAACAAACAATGATAAAGGCTGACGTGCAAGCTTCATTGCGCATACGACGCGTGAGCCATGTGCGCCAAAAAGTTATACAACACCAAAAAATGAACTAAGCGAAGCAGGCGCAATTGTTTGGCCATATATCTGCACATTGTCTTTAACACATTGTTTATGACGCCACACGTTTTAATTATTTGAATTTCTTTTATACCCTATACTTAGAATTAAGAATGCTTTTGGACATTTGGCTTGCCCCCCTGTAGACTGAAAAACCACAAAAACAGGCACGATTGCAGCTTTTAGAAGGATTCTTTTTTATGCTGGAAGTTAGGCTGAAAAGGAGCTTTAGGTTCACAAGTGGTTATAAGAGCCTCTTAAAAGGTCGTTACACAGCTGCGTTTCCAAGCATTAAGAAACATACCAGGTTTTTTTTACAACTAAAATTATTGCGCAAGCACACATTAATTATTTTTATAGCATTTATATTTTACGTAACTTCACCCATTATATATTTATTCTGTAGCCATGTGTTCAAACGTATATCCGCTTTGATGAGTTTCTCTAGTTTTCACGCATCTATTAAAATAAAGTCTTGAAAATCTTGGAAGTTATAAACTGCCTCAACTGTGGCAAACAAGTTTTAACTTACTTTGCTGCGTACAAACATTGCATTCAAAACTTTATAAATGTACGACTAGTAAGAGTATCTGTAATGCGAGCACTCTTGAATATTGCCTTCTAGCAGTTTTATTTTTATTTTGCATTGTGTTTAAATATTTCGTTCTTGTTTAAATAGATAGACTGTCATAAAACACCGACGGGCAAATTGCGAGCGGCTGTTAAAGTTTTGATTGCCTGTAAATAAACAGCTCGTTGTAGCCACAAAAATGAAAGCCAAATGAAGCTTAAAAAGCCAACTTCTAGAGAAGCGTTAAAATAAAAAAAATAAAAAAAGAGGAAAAGTAAATGCGAAGCAAATGTTGAAATAGCACAGGCGGAAATGAGTTTGCAGCTCGTGGCGAGCTTAGCACTTGAAAAATCACTTAATTCATTTAAATAAGCACCAAAATGTCACAGCCAATGGCTTGGAAGTCCATTTGCCCAAAGAAGGACGTCAAACAGTTCGTTCTGCGTCTTTTTCGTCTTTTGGGCTGCATGTCTGTAGAGAGTCGGGAAACTAATTTAAAAATCCACTTGCTAAGCATTGCCAACTACACCTCCGTCCAGTCACCTCCAGCTGGCCATACTCAAGAACTTCCCATCCTGGCTTGCTATTTATTTTTTCATTTCTTGCCTTTTTATGATGATTTTGCACTGCGTTGGTGCGTCGCACCTCGGGGCACTGAGGGCAAAGCAAACATTTTAGCCTCAAGTGTTTAAATATAAAACGGAAATGAGCTTTGCCAGACAGTAGAGTGTGCTCCGAGATGTCCCCACAGTGAATTCTAACGAATTACACTCGGACTGGGATTATACCTGAAACGTGTCAAATGAACTGCACACACTTACGCCTATACAGTAACACACACACACACATACATTTGTCTTCTTTTACGTTGCATAAAGTGCCTAGAAAAAATTTCAATTAATGACGGCAACTTTTTCTTGGCACGCCTAAATTAATTGCACACCAAGGAAGTCATTTGAATGATTTGCTCTACTCACTTTAATAATTTGTCATTTAGTTTTGTCATTGTCAAAGTCATCTGCCATTTAATGAAATGTAAACGCTGTCAAACAACAGACATTCAGACAGATAAACGAATCAAATTCCTTTTTTGGGGGCGCCAATAGCCACGCCCCTGGCGCGCATATGCATTTGTTGGCATTTAAATTGTTTTCTCGATGCGATAACAAATGTCATTTGCATATTTGATTATTATGCAAAAGATTAAAACAAAAGTCAACTAGTTGAACCGTTAATACTCTAACCAACATATTGTTTAAATAGTAAGTGAACCAATGAATCAAATTTATAATTGCGTTACATAAATTTAATAAGACAAATTTAAAGGTTGTTTAAACATTAAAGTAGGCCTCATACTTACATTTAATACTCAAGCACACTACTAAGCTATTATGCGGAATATCATAGTCAATAAAAATTGTTAAATCTCAATGCAATACAAAGGTTTTACGAAAATGACTTATGTTTGCAAACCCAAGAGTATATCAAATTAAAAAAAGCACAAAAAAAAATTGAATTGCAATTTATGGATTTGATTTCCCTTGTTTTGTCATTTTGATTGGCATTCCAAATTGGCAACAACCCATCAATTTGACAATGCACAGTGCTCTGTGCGATTTCTGGGCTCCGTTCAATTTCAATTTCATTTTCAATGCCACAGCCCGAGAACTATTTTTTGTCCAAACCGATTTTGCTGTTATAATTGTAGTACTAATGTAATGTAAGCTCACAATGGCACTAACAAATACTCTTTTGAATTTGTTATGCTTTTGTTAATGGGTGTGTGTATGCGGGCGTGCGTGAATAAGCAAATTAATCAATGTTAGTTCGGTTCTATGCTAATTAAACTGCAATTGGTTTTTACTCGTGCGTGTTGTTCGAAGCGCTCTCAACTGCGATTAAGTTAATTAAAAGTTAAACGGAAAAATTAAAAAGTATTTCCATCATTCGCTAACCGCTGGTAAAAGGCCATGGTTGCTTTGGCAGCTATTCATGCGTTTATTTTGGCGCCATTCATTAGTCCGCTTATGAAGCATTTCGGCTATAAGCTCCAAGTGCATATGTGTGCATGTGTAACAAACTGTGGGATTTTCCCATGAAATTTATTACACAATTTGAGAAGAAAAGTGTAAGACATAACTGGTTCAGTTAAAAATATTCTAATTAAGCCACAATTAAACTTGATGTTTTGAGTTTTAGAGTTTTAAATATTTGGCAATAGCAAACCGACTTGTTTTTATAAATAATTTATATTCAGGACTAAATAACTTATGACCTTTAGCTGAACAAATTTGAAATTGAAAACGGCTAAGCAATTTAGTTTTGGCCGCAAAATGTTTTCCTTTGCCACATAAAAATAAAAGCTGGCAAGTAAAATGTGAGAAATGTAAAAAACTTAAATAATAGCACATAGCAGCAGCACAGTTGTAAAACACGAGATGAAACAGCATGAAAAGGAAAGCTAAAAATGTGAAAGTGAGAAATGTGCGCAAAACTGAACACAAATTTGCCCAAAGCGTTTTCACAGCCAATTTTTTATGCAAACCCAAAGACAACGCCCCCATATCCCCTCACCATGTTTTTGGGTGCGTGTGTGTATGGTGTACATTTTTTCTATTTTGTTGTGCATGACACATAAATCCTTTTGTTGGTCGGAAGCGTAGTAGCCGCTCGGTTCGCGTCAGCACTTCTTAAATTTACATATGTACAATTTGCATACAAGTAGATATATACATGTGGAGCGTAGGTGTGTATGTTTGTGTGTGTGTGTGTGTATTGTGTGCATTTGGGCTAGCAATAAGCATAAATGTCATAAAACATGCACACACACCCGCATAGCCACACACTTGAGTGCTGCTGCTGCCTTTAAAATGCGTTTTACAAGAAAAGCGTTCCGACACCCTAGTCGGACGAGCACTAATGCAAGTGGCATGCAACTTGTGTTGTTGTTGTAAATTTTACACATATTTACGCAAGCGAGAACACAATGAATGAAGCACAAATGAATGTAAACAGCTTCAAGGAGAAACAGGAAAAGTGGGTGCGGGTGCGAGGATGAAATTGTGTGCCCGACACTTAAGTGGCATTGAGTCTAAATCTCAATCTGTTTTGCAGTTGAGTGATTTCGCCTTGTTAGGGGCACACATAAACACCGCTTGGCCAATTGCTGGTGTTGTTAGTCATATTCCTTGGCCTGGCACTTAAGTTGGTCTTTCGGGCCATAATAGCAATATTTATGTCATTTAATCTTGCAAAGGTCTGCATAATTTAAATTTCTTGTTTAATGGTTGCACAGCCAAACACTTAAGCAAAATATATGATCTGTTTAACGAGTATAGCACGACATACATGTATGTACATTATGCTCCAAATAAATCTATATTCTTGTCGCAGTTAAATATGTATTCCTTTTGCATTTATTTGTATGTATATTCTTATTACATTTTTTTAAGAACTTCTTTAGTATTTATATTTTTATGCTGCCTAAAAGTATGCTTCTAAAAAAATAAATTACTGTCATTAATTAATAAAGTGGTAAAATTTTTTGTTTTTTTTTTCAGTCAGTTTTTTTATGTTTCTTTTCAAACATTATTCAACAATAAAATAAAAACCTTAATTCATAAAAAATAAAAAACACACCAAGGTTATCATTTTACGCACCTTGATAATTAATAAATTGAAAATTAAATTTGGACCTAAGCACCCATCGTTCCATTAACACGAATATTCATGTTAAGCAGCTATAAGCCATGGAGCTGCTTTAATAAATTAGTGAATAAATAAATGAAGGCGCACATTTTGGGATACACGTTTTGGCCATATTCATTAGCTGTCCAAATAATTTTGGTGACCAAAGGATTCAACCCAAAAATAACTATGTATGAACGTATATACCCAATGTCGTCATTATAAAACCCAAATGCAAAGGCGTGTCGAAGCCTAAAAACCTTTTCATATTTAGATTACCCAAATGACAGTTGAATAAGTTATTACACAAAGACAATTCTAGCTTTTTTCTGTGTTTTCTTTTGAATAAAGAAATGAGTTTATTGGTTTATTGTGTCATTTTCGTCTAGAATATATTTTATATAGTACATTTGTGAGAGCTGATGCCATAGTATTTAAATTGCGGTTATTGAGCGGCCGTTGAAAAAGTTTTGACCTTAACGCTTAATTAGCTTATAGATGAATTTCCAATAATTATATATTAGAGATAATTTTTCGGGCATGTTCCGTTATTATCTCATAAAAATTATGTGCGTGCGCGTAATATAAATTTTGTTTGTGAGCGGGACAAAGATTCATTAAAATATTTAACATTATATATTGATTTTTGTTCGGTATTCAATTGTGTAGACTCAGAAAACTTGGATTGAAAAAGTTTTTGGATGCGACGAGAAAAAAATTCATATATATTATATAAAGCTAATTTGCATTTGGAACGGGAGGGGAAGAAGCAAGCTATGCATACAAATTAACAATGGAAATGCAATTTGCCATACTTTGCACTTTGACGTTTCATTTTCGTAACTGGCGAAAAGAAAAAGGCTTTCTGACAAGTTGTTGGCCTGTGAAATATGCTGCCAAGCCGGAAAATGACAACGCATGAAATGAGAGAATTGGGCAAGATATGAATGCAAAACACGTCAAAAGTGCAACCGCATTGTACACTGAAAGGTAAATGAATCAATGAAATCAATGTAAGTTAAGCAGTATAGAGACCTTTCAAGAACTTTCCATACGAAGTCGAAGCACAGGCAATTGAATTGTCAATATCCTTTATACAATTATTTATCTTGACAAAACTTTGCAATCATCGAAAAATATGCAAGGTTTACCGTTTTGTTACAAAAAAAAAAATAATAATAACACACACACACACAAAACTTAAACTGCACAGTTGCAAAATAACTTTACTAATGGGAATTTTATAACTATATATTGATTGCTACTGCTGCTTACTAAATAAATGAACAGGTGATTTGTGCTTTGAGATTTGTTGGCAAACAAGTTATTGAAAAGTTTTCTTTTAGCGGCAATTAAATTTTTATTACTGCTTAACTCATGGGCAAGTAATTCCGAAAAATTACAAGCATGTCTGCAGTCGATTTTAAATGTAAAATCTGCAGTTACAGATTTATTACTTTATATCGGAAATGTGGCTCTAGGTTAGGTATTCGCTATGTGTCATGCTTAAAGCCTATTGCTCAACTCTTTTACCTCTTTCTTCGCTTACAGTATATTTGTCAAGGTAAAAAACTGACAATCTGGAAAACAAGCAGCTTATACCGACACGTTCGACTCCGTGCCAAAAAGGTTGCCCTAGCCTTTAGGCATTCGAGTAAATAGTTGTGCAAACATTTTGCTGATGAATGTGCCGCTGGCTCTTTGAGTGGCAAGAATGTCAGTGAAAGTGCAACGCAAAGCGAATCGTGCCTCATATTGTTGTATGTAAACAAACAAGAGGATAGAGGCAACTCCGTGCGTCAACATCAGCAGCCCTGCTTGCATTGGACACTAAGGCACTAAGGCACAAAGGCTCAACAGTTCTATGTTCTGAATGGAGACGACGTGTGAGCGTCAAGAGCCACGGGACGCAGACGTAGCTATCGGGGCAGTACCAGTGGCGAGTATTTGCCAACAACAACAACATGGCCATAAGGCAACAGCAACGAACTAAATGTAATTCATGGTTACAAATATCCAAGAACCTGCTGCTACTGGTAAGTGCTGAATAATCGCAAATATAACTATAATTAATTAAGTTCAATTGATTTTATGAATAACCACAGGTTTGTATACCCTTCCCAGGGTATAGTAAAGACGATTAACTGAATCGATATAGTTTTTTCTGTTGGTCTGCTTGTCTTTTTATAAGCTAACTAGTTTCATAGTATTCAAGCTATGGTAAAACACCTTAAATACATTTTATGGCTACGTCCACTGAGGGCGTGGCAAATCGATAAAATAAAGAAAAAATTCATATTTCTCACAGTTTTAGAGGTAAAGTTACCAAATTTTGTAGACAGTGTTCGGATGACCTGCTCTAAGGATCGAGCTGAAAAATTACGGCCACGCCCACTCCCGCCGCCACAAATTACAAATATCTATAGCTATATATATTATATATCAAAATAGCAATTACAATTAAGACTGTTTCAACTGTTTTAAACTGTTATTTTCCTGTGAACGAGTATTTCGCAGTTAGCTAAACCCGATTGCAACGTTCTTACTTGTTTTTGTTAAAAACAAAATATTTACGGCTTTTCTATTCATTTTGAATATGTTGATAGATGATATCCAAGTTGGATTCTTCAAGACTGGTTGTTGATTTGAATTTTTCGTGGAATTTGCTTTATTTGATCGAGCTTAACGAAATCCCTTGCCTTAGTCCAAGTACGTGCATTCGTATGCCATTGTGTACACTTCCAGAAAATATATGCTTAGTACAAGGAACTTTGGCTCATCTTGTTTGCGTTTCTGTTTTTCTTAATTCAGTTTTCTTTTTTTTCAATTTGATAAAATTTCTTTCAGGCATTTCTCTTATGGAGTGAAGCAAGTCACAGGCCAATTTGAAATAATAAAAAATAAATTAGGATACAAATCAAATGTGTGCACAATAATGCGCTGCCAAGAAATGCAAATGATTAATTTAAAATTTACCAAAGTAATTTGTATTTGTGGAATTTCATGCTAAATTTATGCCACTTAACTGTGTAAAGGCTTCCCAGATTTCCATTTGCGCACAGAGTTTTGGAGTTGGTTTTCCTGAAAATTTTTATGATTTATTATGATGACCAAAATTCATTATATTCGGATAGTTTAAATTAAATTAAATTTACAGTCTTTCGCAATTACAGTCTTAAATAGATTTGGATGCGCTTTTTTTTAAGTTGTGAAATTCTTATAAAGATCATACGCTTAGTTTGAAGTTCTTCAAGAATCAATTTTTCATAGATGGCCAAGCACAGTTGCTGAGTAATGTGAGCAGCTTGTGGCGTATGTTTGTGTAAGTGGGTTTTCTGTATACATGTATAAATGCAACAGGGTTGAAATATCCGTAAGGACAGCTCGCAGCTGGGACCAGGGCGCTCCGACTAGAGCACATTTATTAAAGATATGTAATCTAATTTCAGAATTTAATAATTTGAATATGAGCATAATCATATTTAAGTCGAAGTACTAAAACACATAATTTATTATATTATTCATTACGTTTGCAGGGGTATTTATTCAAAAGTGCCCAAAAATAACTGTTTTTCTATTTTCTATTAATGCTAACTTAGCATTGCTAAGTACTCATTATCTGTCTTCCAATTAAAACTATTTATATCACTCATTCATCATAAAGCAGTTAAACGTATGTGTGCAATTAGTCAAAGTTGGCGTGTTGAAAATATTGTTGGCAACATTTCCTGTTTATGTTTCCGTTGCACGTTTCCGCTGCTGATGAAGGCACGCACATCCTCCAGTTCCACTGGGGAGCAGCTAACTTGTAGTAGGGTATTCACCCATGTCAACAGCAAATGGGCAAAGCACAATCAGTTGGAATGTGGCACGTGTGGCAGCTGCAGCGACTCTATTGCTCATTGCAGCAGTTGTGCTCGAGTCTTGCTCTGCGTGTTGCAATCAACATTGACATGTTGATATGTACTATAGACATTGATTATATTGTAACTGTCAAGTTTACAGGACTGCAGAACAGCTTGCCTTATGGCGTGCGTAATGCAGTTACCGTTAGGCGAATGTGTGACAATAAATCGTAAGAATAAATCTACATGCCACTTGTGACAGAGGCAGCGGGTACGCTGCTTTTATGAGCTGCGCGTATGTGAGTTGCTCGTAAAATCGTACGTATACGCCACCAAATCGCGCCACACGTTGCACGTCAGCTCGTAAAAAGCGCATTAAACATTAGAGATGGACGGCACTATTTGTCATGATTTCTTATTCCGTTAAGAGCCCAACTATTAGGCTGAACCTTTAATATGCTTTTAGCGGCTTTCAGAAAATCCTAGCTGTATTTCAATTTGATATTTAAAATTCAATTTGTCAGTTGTTAAGGACGGGATAACATAATTATTCATACCCTAAGCAGCAAGCCCAAAATTATCTGCCTTTTACTAAAATCCACTCGAGTCCCAGCAAACCCAAATAAGTACTCTGTAAATGCCAAAGTTCAACTTGAAGTCAAACAAAATTTTTATTTCATGAGTAGTTATTTCGCTGCTTTTACCTTATTTTACATTTTTTTATCACGGCGCAATTCGAGCGCAATTATCAGAATTAAATTAAAAGTTCCTGCGGGTTGCTAACACTGAAATGCGTTTGCCGCAAATTACAGAACCAGAAAATTGGTTTATCTGTGTGTTTTGTGGTGAACTGTGCGCTACTCAGTGGCTGCTTGTAATAGTGTACTTGTGCCGAAAATTGTTGCAAATTTTGCATATAATTCAGCTTATTTTGTGGCACGTTGCAAATTGCACTAATTAGTGTTGGTCTCCTTTTGTGGCTAGCAGGTTTTGAGATAGATTTTGAGTTTTGATATATAACATTAGAACGGATTTTTTATTTGTTGCTCATTTCCTACGAAAACTTATTTACATTTACATGTTTACCTATCTTTTAACATAAAAATAAAATATTTATGTCTTGTTGATGTGCAAGATGGCATTTTAAGACTGTTTATTGATTTGATTTTTTCTCCGAAAATGCTTTATTTGATCGAGCTTAGTGAAATCCCGAATATTCAAGAATAATTTGGATACAAATTAAATTTTTGTAAAACAAACCGCTGCAGAGCAATCTAATTGGTTGATTTAAAATTCACAAAATTAATTTGTATTAATGAAATTTGATGCTCAATGTATTTAACTATAAAAATGTTTCCCTGTACCCATTTGCATACAGAGCTTTGAAGTTGGTTTTCCTGAAAATGCACTCGACATTTGTATGACCACAATTCGTTATGTTCGGACAATTTAAATTAAATTAAATTTGAACTTGCATCAAAAATTGTATTGTGATTTTATTCAATTAAATATCCCTTCTATGGATTTAATGAAGATTATTTACGTATTATTTTATGCCGCTGAGTACATTACCATTTACATAGATTTCCTTTCATTGAAATTTTATTCGCCTCTTTAGCTTTCAATTAAATAGCCATTTCAAAATCCAGACAACTTTTTTATGCTACTGTAATTATATTGAGAACATTGTTCACTGAAATTTACCGCTACCGTGCTATGGCCACTCGTTTAATGTTATCGACTGTAAAGCCTTCGGAAACTGGGCGTATGCGTAACAAAAAGGCCAAAATTTCGTATGCGTTGAATTGGCCGGGGTGAAAAAGCTTTTTGGGATTTATAGACTGCTGCTCATTTTAAATGTCAATTATTTATTATGCGCAACAATTTAATGTTAGCAAATTTCAACTTGTAACTCAATTTGGCCATTTTTCATTATTAGCTGCCATAAAGACACTTTTAGCACACGAATTTCCTACGAGCATGAAACGACAAATATTGCACTAGGATGGAAAACTCTTGTCTGTACTTTTAATTTTTAACGCAGCACAACATTTTCTCTGGCGGATTCCTTACCGCCTCCCACGGAACTCCACAAAATATTTGGCAGCCTTGGCCACAAAGGCTTTTTCTGGCTCATACATATATTGTTTGTCATGTGAGTAATGTCTGCTGCCTTCCACCCGCACTGAGTGCTACTGATTGCTTTTATTATGAGCCCATAGCAAACTCATTCCTGGTTATTTTTTCCGGTTAAATTTTGTAGACCACGCCAACTGAGTAACAACTAGCGATCAATATTTGTTAGTTCTTTAACGAAACTTTTTTATCTTATTATTTAAATATTTTCTTTCAAATTTTATATAAGTTTTTTCATCTGCGTTGTGGCTAATGGTTGTAAGCATACTTAAAAAAGTTAGAAAATATGAATACTGCTTGCAGGCTTAAGTTTTATGTTACCGTTTCGTCTTTTGCATAATGAGAGTATATACCAATTAGTAATATTTTAGCTTTTCCGTTTTACGTCAAATATTTGTGGAATATATTTTATAAAAAATAACTGACGAACTAATACTAAACTATCAAAAACTTTAAAAATAAAATAAATAAGAATAAGAAATAAGTAAATAACTTATGCTTGGAACACTTTATGAAAGGTATAATAAACTATTTACGAGCTTAGTCTAAATAATGAAGCAAATTATTTCAATTTAAAATTAAAGGCTACCCATGTTCATATCCACAGTTTAAATAGTAAATTTGAACAACGTCAGCATTTGCCTTGACAATGACTTAATCTGTATCGATTGCTGTGGGAAATGAATTTATGACATTTTATATTGAATAGCAACAACAAAAATAAGGAAACACGGCAACAAGCGCCCTAGTAGCAATGCACCTGTCAAATAGGCGACCTTCGAATGTCTACAAAAACAACAACACAACAATAGGCAGATAAATTAGTTTAATAATATTAATACTTGGGTAAAAGTGCGGTAAGGTAAAGGTGCGCTCTATAGCATCAACATGCGAGTCTTTAAAAAATTGAAGCGAACTTGCTGGCAACTCCGAAGTACGCAATACTATATAAAATGTAGGGTCCGATAACTGAGTACTTAAGCCAAATATAATTTAATCGATTTATTGCGTGTATTGAATATTTCATGCGCAGCAATTAAGTCACCCAACCAGATATGAAGTGATGTTTTGTTGCCTTTTCCAGCTAAACCATTAAAGTCGAAAATAATTTCAATTGCTGCTTGCCACAAATATTGATTAGTAGCCAAATTGTGCGCAAATATTGAATGTGCCAATAATGTAAATGTGTATTACGAATTGGCGTGGGCATTAAAGCATGTTTGATGAGCCGATAGCACTCGCTATGGCTATTCGAATTTGAATATGAGTTCATTCATAAATTGCGTATGACGAGTGGTAAGAACATTTCATAAACATGGCTAAAACGAAGGCAATTAATGCCGCAATTAAATTGCAATGTGTACGCCAACAGAATGATAAATGGTTAACTCGCTACACCCACTCACACATCCACAAACGTATACACAGGTAGACTGTCCTCCTCTATTTGCGCCATTGTTACATTACTGAAATGTCATCGCTTCCGTTTCCGTAAGCAGTTAACCTGCAATTATTTGTAAACCTCAGTTGAGTGGCATTTTGGCCGGGCTTATGGCTAAGCAATTTTACAACTGCTAAGTCTCTTCATTAGTCGTGTCAGCGGCCGAACGGCGTCCATTTGCCTGCTGGCCATTCGTTTAAGTTTTAAATTCTCCGACCGACGCACAAACTTATTTGTTTTGGCCATTATTGTTGGCCTTGCTTCAAGCACTTGAGTTTTTGTATCTACTTATTTTCATAAATTAATTAAGCATGCCAACCACGCACCGCCTGTGTGGCCAAAAGCACAGGGCTAATTATGCATTGAATGGGCTTTTAGTAACGCTCGCTGTTTCTTATTAACTTGGCTTGCAGGTGGTGAACACAAATATACACCCATCACAAAAGTACCGCCATGAATGAGACGGAGTGTGAGGATCTCATTAAATCTGTAAAATGGACGGAACCGGCGAACTTGATCTCTCTGGCCATTCTCGAGTTTATCAACGTACTGGTCATTGGTGGCAATTGTCTTGTCATTGCCGCCGTCTTCTGTTCAAACAAATTACGTAGTGTTACCAACTTTTTCATCGTTAACTTGGCTGTAGCCGATTTACTTGTGGGTCTGGCGGTGCTACCATTTTCGGCCACCTGGGAGGTGTTCAAGGTAAGCGCAATCAGACTTTATATGTAAATAAAAAAAATAATAATTTCCAATTCCACTTATATTACATTGCCACCAGGTTTGGATATTTGGCGACGTCTGGTGCCGCATTTGGCTGGCCGTGGATGTCTGGATGTGCACGGCATCGATACTGAATCTATGTGCCATATCATTGGATCGCTACGTGGCAGTCACGCGACCCGTCACCTATCCAAGCATTATGTCAACGAAGAAGGCCAAGTCTTTAATCGCCGGCATTTGGGTACTCTCATTTGTTATTTGCTTTCCGCCCTTAGTTGGCTGGAAAGATCAAAAGGTAAGCAGCCCCACAACTACCTATACACGCACCACACCCACAAAGACCCACCCACAATTACAAAAAATTAAAGTGCAAAGTGCCTGTCTGAACTAAATTGAAACCACGAAAACAGTTTTTGGCATGCAACCGACTTGCTGTTAGCAGCGACATCTACAAAAGAAACCTCGTTTAGACGCTTGGTCGACCCTTTGGATAAGAATGTTCTCAATAAGGACGTCATTGACACCATTACATGTTAAAGTTTTGCCCAAAAACCGCTGGCCAACCGCAACTCAGAATGTGGCGAATGTTGAAAGCCGGCAAAGCCTGCAATCTGGCACATTTGCGTCAACATGCCCGTAAAACAAGGAAACCGCTTTGGTGAAACGTATTTGAAGAGCAAATACCCAGCGAACAGATCAAACGTAACATCTTGTTACTACAGAAAGCCCAATTTTTATTAATTTTTATAAACTTTTACTAAAGAAGAAGCATAAAATATTCCACTTACTGAATGTTCCCTAATAATCTAATCTAATAATCTTCAAGTTTATACCGACAGTCATGTCTAGAGAGACTTTGCTCTTATTACAAATATGTACATATATAAAACTGTTCTTTCCGCCTCCGGAACATATCTGCTAAGATATACAACCCTCTTGAACATTTTTATGGCTACAGGGTATAAGTGTCGTCCTTCTACGTACGTTTGTTGGCTATGGCTCGTTGTTGCCATCAGTGTGAGTGTTTTTTTGTTGTCATTTTTGGCACACATGCATAAAGATTCTTATGTAATGGGAATGATAATGATGTGCCACACATGCGGCAGACAGCACCAGACAGAACCAGAGCAGACAGCATGGCATAATTCATGTGTGTGCGCCTAGTACTCGGGTAATCAGATCAACAACGATATGGCAACTAACTGGGTCTACGAATTACGACTTCCTGCAACACTTTATTGTCCACAACATGTCTGAGTGAGCGTGCTCGTGTGTGTGTGTGTGGGGCTACTGTTGTTATAGTTCAATAAGCCCGAGGCCGAGTTGGGTCAAATTTACTGGCCATATTGTTTCAACTTTGAAGCTAATAGAGACATTCAGCTAGCAAGTGGGAACCACCTACAAATATGTATGTCATTTCGGCAGCATCCAAAGCACATAAATCTCAAGTAGCTTGAGGGCCATCTCGCCTTGTTTGTACATTTAATCTCAATGGCATCGAATTGGCCCAGTCAGCCCGTAACACTGGCCCACGGTCATATTCACATAAATGCAGTTCGCATCCTTAATTCTATATAAATGTGTATATTGAATGCATTCCATTCGGTTTGCTATTGCATTACAGTTGTTTGGTTGTCTCGGACTGACTTTATGAGCGTAATTGAAACTCGATTTACAAGACCATCGGCTGGCGGCATCGATTACTATTATTATCTTGCTGCCGTGTGGCACTGTTGTCTCCCTTTCCGTCTCTGCCATCTACCTTTGAGTTGGCTTCATTCAATTTCGACTCAGGTGTATATTTCCTCCTGCCAGGTCTGCAGATGACAAAGCCTATCATATTTTTCGCTCAAATGTCGCCTTTGGCATTCGTAAGGAGCTTTAAACTGTTTGGGGTTGATTTTATTAAAACGCTTTCCACTTAAATATACCCTGTAATTGTGAATTCATGAAATGGACGTGTAACAAATGTATATTAAACCAGTAGCAGTCATCGATATATTTTCGATTAAATATGATAAACATATTCTAGTATAACATTTACCATACCCAAAAGATATTTGGTTGTATATTTACCCCAAAAAAACTCTAAAATTTAATTCATAATAGTTGAACAGGTACTCAAACTTCATGCAGGATATTCTCTAACCGACTATACGATTACTTGTTGTATGTATATAAAGTACATAAGTATATCCAGTTCCTTTCGCCCAAATGTATGCTACACCTTAGCATAATATTTATGCACAACACGTCCCTGAATATCTTTTGCAAAATAAACCGCTTTAAGTTGCATTTTTATTGGCTTATTGTGAGCAATGTGCGAGTCTGAAATTGTTGTGTGCGAGTCTAGAATATCAATGGGTTAGCCACATGACAAAGCTTTTTAATAAAACCCGTCAAACATCATATACATTTACACATATGTGTGTATCTTTTATTTCAGGCCATGATACAACCGACCTACACACGGGGAAACTATACGCTTTACTATGCCACCACAATGTCAAGCACACAGGATGAGCAACTAGATGTACGTAGAATTAAGCATAAGGAGGAGGAGGAGGCTGCTGCCTCGTTGATAGCCGAAAATGGCAACGGCAATGGCAATGCCTACAATCCGTACGATCCCAATTTTTCGCCAATCGATGGCTCCGCTGAGATACATATTGCAGCCATGACGACAACAACAGCAACAACAACAACAAGCACTATATCGCCTAGCACAGAAATGGATTACGATCTGTTGAATGCACCAGCGCATAATGTGCCACAGCCGGCAACTAGTTGCCCTTGGAAGTGTGAGCTAACCAATGATCGGGGCTATGTGCTCTACTCGGCACTGGGCTCCTTTTATATACCCATGTTCGTAATGCTCTTCTTTTACTGGCGCATATATCGAGCCGCCGTGCGCACCACGCGTGCCATCAATCAGGGCTTCAAGACCACGAAGGGTGAGTAGTCAACAGATATTTTATACATAGTAGTCTAAACATGTATCAATTTCGGTAGCTAAAAAAAAAAACAAAAATAAAATTCCACCAAACATTTGGACACTTTTTAAATCTTACTCACAAAATTTATGGCAACTTGTGCGTAGCTTAAAGTTTTGTCCCTTTAATATTTTCTACTAATTCTCATTCAATTCAATTTGATAATTTAAACAGTAAGTAATGTAATCCACGTAGCGGTTGTAGTTCGTTTGCTCAAAGTACATAAATACATAAAACTTTATCCTAAAATGTTCATATCGACTGCTAATCAATTTTCATACTCTAAACGTGTAGATTGTTGTGTGACGTCTTTGTCCCCATTTTTTGGTTTAATAAAAACATCACAACGAAATGCTTAAAAGAAAGTGTATAAAAAACTCAAACATACACACATATACATTATACATATGATACATCAGAACCAATTACCAAGAACTATTTCGAACCTTGATACCGAATCATGAATGCTTTGGGGTGTCCAAGAAAAACTACAAGTGATGAAAATAAAAATTAATTTACTAAACTAATACTAATTAAATCAAAAACTAGCTCTAGGTTTTATGACTTGAAGTTCGTGTACAGAAGAAAGTACAATAACTTCAAATCCAACTTTTCACATTGATTCGGAATTGATATTCGGAAGAAAAATATACATATTAACACAAATAGTATCAACAAATTGGCAGTCAACTATATACAAATTCATCTCTGTGTACATGCGTATGTGTCCCATGTCTAACATCGTTTTTCAGTCCAACAACAATTGCAATAAGCAATTTCATAAATTGCCCGACATTGTCTAAAAAAAATTGCAAATATCAGATTTTACATTTATAAATAACCACACACATTTTTTGTCGGCATTATGTTTTTGTGTTCTGCACTCGGTACATTATGAATAAACACGCTACGTTATAAATAATATAAATAAATAAATATATAATAATAAATAGAGCCCTAAGTGAATATTCAAATGTTAATACGAACAAATGATTAACTTATAATTAAGTCTTCAACTAAGAAACAAATTTAAAAAAATAGTGCAATTTTCAATTGATGTACTAAATCCTTGTAACTAAAATCCTAATATAAAAAAATAACTGATTATATGCATATTTGTAGCTTTTAGCTTAGTATATATCTAGTTAGTAAACCCGAATAAGTAAAATTCTAAATATACTATATACTCGAATTCAGAGCTATAAATAACCTTAAACCGATAATTGTCAATCATACTCGTTTGAACGCCCTATAAATGTATAAGCCCTCCCGAAAACCTAAACTAAGTTAAATGTATTATTATTTTTCCTTTACACATAAAAAATTACACGCTCTCAGTACTTTTAAATTTTAAATGCAGCTTACTCCATAGTATTAAAATATCGCAAGCAGTCTCTCTCGTTTACGATCCTGGTAATAATTGGCATTGTTTTTCATCTAAGAATATAAGAGAACACATCAAACAAATCGGCTTAGCCAAAAAGCAGCGTAAATGAAATAAAAAAAACTTCAGCCATTAGGACAGGAAAAATAAAAAATTTCGCAAGGAAAATATATGATAGCAATGAATTTGGGGTCTGGCATTTTCTCTGCTGCTGTGTAAATTTATATGTATAGTACATGCTTTTAATATGTTTGCCATGGGTGCTTTTATTTGAAGTTAGTATTTTTCTAAAATTCCTATTAAATACTTGTCCAACTCGTATACACATGTTTATATGTATTTTCATGTGTAGCTCATTAGTTGCGCAATATTTTGCCAATACTGCAATACCACGCTGTCTTCCAGCTGATCAGCTCATTGGGCACAATTCTAGTTGGGCTTTTAATCTCATCGACTTGGGGTCTGCCTGAAAAATGTTGTCAAGCCAAGCGCACGCATTGGCTTTAATCTGAGTCAAGCAACAAAGCCAACTGACTAGCTGACTAACTGACTGGTTACATAATAAAAATCAATATACCGCGTTTCGTGCGCTCCGCTTTGAAAGTCAATGCTTCTGCTAATTGTGTGCCCCGACCAGTTGCCGCAATTCTGCTGATGGTCCCAAAATAAAAGCCCAGTCAAAAAGCCCACAATTTGCCCAAAGCCTAATGACAGTTTAATGTTTGGATAGTAACATATAATTTTCTTTACTCTGTTACAATAATATATATTACTATAAGAAATAATATATATTATATGTCAAACATCAAAAGTCCTTGTATTTTTACTACTTGTTTTACTATGCTCTTTTATAAAAATACAAATCGAACCGGACTATTACAGTTTGTTTCTAGATGCACTTTAAAAGCCCTTAATCAAAACGATTATATACCCCCACCTCCTTTCCTCGCCATTTTTTCAAACTGTTGCATATGAATTTAAAGTTTAAAGCTTTTAAGTTTTTAACAAAAAGCTACTTATGTTTGGTCAGTCAAATGGATTTCGTGGCTTTATTTACAGTAGGGGAAATCTTTTTACACACACACAGCAATGACAATAATTTAAGCATACTTGTATAATATTATTTGCGTACCATTATCAGAGGTTGCAGGATAACATAGAAATTCATATTGCTTTACTTTTATCACGAGCGTGGGTTGAAATTTAAGTAATTGGCGTGATTCGAAATGTCATTAGCATTAAAGGCGTGGTTCTTAAATGTCGCTAATTATGACCTAAATACTGTTTCGTTGGCATATGATGACATCGTGTTGTTTTCTATTTGCTTGTTTTTGGCGCTGTTGTTGGTTTGTTTTGCAGCTGGCGTGTCCTCAGTTGGGGCTGTTTTGAAGACAAAGACCAGATTTTCAAAAACATCCCCTCACCAAACATCATGCGGCAGCCTTGGAACACACACATATACACCCATACGCATACACACACACACACAGACACAACGGCGCTGAGCTTGTTATAGTTTCTTGTATGGGCCACTCGCCGTGCGTGTCTTCATTTCTTTCACTTTCCGCGCTGGTCGTAGTTCAGCACACGACACGAAACGCAAAAGTCTAAAAACATTTCGTGACACAATGCGGGGGCGTGTGCAATGGTGTAGCTGTTGTTGTTGCTCGGGTTGCTTTTCTATATGGCCCACTCGCCCTTTAGTGGCTTTTGAAGGTAATCAAGTTTCAAGTTCAAAAACTAGCTGAGGTTCATGGCGTCGTCTATTAAAATATACGCAGCAATGGCAGCAACAACAGCAGCCGAGTGTCAGGCAAAGCACTTGAGCCTGTTATTGTTGTTGCGCCAGTTGCACACAAACTGAGGGCTTTCAAAATTTCAATTTCAATGGGCCCTGGCCCTGGCCCCGTGTCAACACCAGGCGTGGTAGTTTTCACGCCTGACTGTCTCAGATATCACCTTGACTTTCACTTGCATCAATTTACTTGCCTCACATTCCAGGTCCCAAGTGCCTATGCAAAGGTCATTTCGTAATACAAACTAAGAAACAAAACAAAATACCAACTAAATATACAAAATCCACATCAGTCTGATTAATTACACATTTAAAATAAAGTATAAGAGCATAGATTAAAATTGAAATACAATTGGCAAATAATTAATTCTATAACTTTTTGAAAATACCACAAAACCCATTACATTCAAATTGGCGATGAAATGCTATTTTATACGACATTTGTAAATATTTTATGCATTTTTTTATTAACATTCCTTTTGTAGGTGGGCGTTGGTTTTGCCCACCGCATGCGCGGCGACATATTTGCATATGTGAGGCATTTCCATTTTTCAATAATTTAGGCAGAAAAACATTTTATTTTTATTTGCCTGTTTGTGGATAAAGCAACGTTTATACTTACATGAATATATCCCAGTCAATGCCCGAGGCCGCACACAAGCCTTCCGCATCAAGGAATAAATATAAAATAGTTTTCATATACACATTAATGGAAATATTTACCGTTGCCCCGTTTTTTTCTTTCAAACTGTTGAAATTTATTAAAACCTTTAAAATGGATTTTCTTCTCTTTGGTTTGGCTGTTTTACCAAAAGCTTGTCCGCTGTATTTACATTTTCACATACATGACATATGTAAGGTTTTCTGTTTGTTTTTATGCAAATGGTATTTTCCATATTTTACTACTTTATATTATTTATTTTATTTGCTTTTGTCAATATGGATGCTCAAAGAATACTTATTTACCAAATTGAATGTTTGGCTTCGTCGACAAAAAAAAACAAATTACATCAGAATTTTTATTTCTTGATTTTGTGCGACTATAACTCTACTCAGCTTTTGTGGTAATATGTTACATTACCTTCCCGTGAGTGCAGACAATTATTTTATATTTTATTGGGTTCATCACTACCGAATAATAATAATGAATAATCCAATTATTTTTTCAAAGGCCCGACTGACGTTGTTTTACTTAATTATATTTGAATTAATGAAATACATGTTCTACATTATTTCATTCAATTCTTTTGTGTATTATGTACCAATGTAATAAATTCCCAGTTATTTATAAAAAGCGCTAATTTAGCGCTGAACACACATTTAAACCCTTCAAATATAATTAAGTTAACAAATGAGGCTGCCAATAAAAAATGCTTTGTTTAATCACGTCCCTACAAATAGATAAAAATATGGAATACCAACAAAAGAACAAACTTTTTGCGACAATTAATTACTTGTTGTTAATTTTCTAATTTATATAGTATAAATTTACCTAATCGATTCAGGCAATAATGGAAACAAATTACATACAATTATATATACGGGCATGTTTTCTATTCTACTTACTATTTATTCCTACTCCTTTTTATATAGCATACTTTTTGATATTTTTAAAATTATACAAAAATAAACTTAAGCTTTTCTAGCATGCCCCAAAAAGTAGGCTTCACACGGATACCCTATTGAAAGTGAAATTCAGAATATGACAAATACTATTAAATTACATTGTAGTAGTGTAAAAAATATAAATATTTATAAATAAAAATATAAATTTTAAACTTTTTCCACAAATATCTATGTGTTACCGTTCGTAGTTAGATACCCATTTATGCTAATGTGTGATAGCCCATTTTACTAAAATATCGTTTGTCTATAACCCAAGAAAACTGAAAATAAACAAAAATCAATACCAATCCAAAATAAAAGACAGTCACGCACACACAAGTTCATGTATAATACAAACTGAATGTTTACACGTGTTCACGATGACACCAAATACACAAAAACTACATAATGTGATTCATTCCATGTGAAATTTGTATTGAGTTCCATTTCGACTTCCCGCCAACTTCCCACACTGACTTATTGCAGGCAGCCCACGCGAATCCGGGGGCAACAATCGGGTTGATGATTCCCAGCTAATCCTCCGCATCCATCGTGGACGCCCTTGTGGCACTCCGCAGCGCACACCACTCTCAGTGCACTCCATGTCCTCGACGTTGAGCGTGAACAGCAATGGAGCAGCTGGAGCGCCACTGGGCACTTCGAATGAGGATCAACAGAACGCCTCCCAGCTGGGCACGCCCAAGAGAGCCACTTCGATGCGTGTTAATCGCCAGCGGCACGAGAAGGTGGCCATCAAGGTATCGTTTCCCTCCTCGGAGAACGTGTTGGAATCGTCACATTTGAGCGCCACGCAGCAAACGCCGCCCTCACCCCACTATGCAGTCATCAGCAGCACCAAAGGCGGCGCCAGCAATTTCTCCAACGGACGACGCACCTCATTCAAGAGCAGCCTTTTCGACATTGGCGAAACCACTTTCAACTTGGACACAGCTAGCCGAGCAGCAACTGATCTGGAAGGTGGCAATTCAACCGGCTCGATGGCAGGCAAAAAGCGTTCCGGCAAGCGCAGTGTAAAAATTCAAGTGAAACGCTTTCGCATGGAAACAAAAGCAGCTAAGACTTTGGCCATCATCGTGGGCGGTTTTATAGTCTGCTGGCTGCCCTTCTTCACGATGTATCTAATACGCGCATTTTGTGACCAGTGCATACAGCCGACGGTATTCTCGGTATTGTTCTGGCTGGGCTATTGCAACTCGGCCATCAATCCGGTGATCTATGCACTCTTTTCCAACGAGTTTCGCATTGCCTTTAAGCGCATTGTCTGTCGCTGTGTTTGCACGCGCAGCGGCTTCCGTGCCTCAGAGAACTTCCAGATGATTGCCGCTCGGGCGCTGATGGCGCCCGCCACATTTCACAAGACCATTTCGGGCTGCTCCGATGATGGCGACGGTGTGGATTTCAGCTGACTAATCGGCAGCTATGAGACGAGTCCGCTGCAGCGTACAGCATCGCTGCCGCAGGAGGCTAGCACGAGGGATGGCGATGTGGATACCATGGGCAGCACCAGACGTATACGGCGTGGTGGCTTCTGCAAGGGCCGTGTGCTCTAAGCCCAAGGCAAACGCAGCACGGGCAGCACCAACAACAACAACTTAAACACACTCGACATTAGGCAATGCATTTCGGTTTTGTACTTTTGTAAACGCCGCCAGCCCATTGACATTGACAGTATTCGCATTGAACAACGTTGTAACTCTATGGCAATAATTTTCACGTATTTACCTAGGCATAGGACATGCAAATACTTGTACTTATACTTATACCTGTACTTTTAAGCTTAAGGGCAATTTAAAGAACTTACTTGACGTTGAGAAAAACATTATTTTGAATTAAGTACTTAGTGGTAAGATCTATCTTAACTATATTAAGCAGGCCCCAATTGTTCCATTTTGTTGTCTACAAAATGCATCAGTTCAGTTATATGAGTTATCTGAGTTATATAGTATTTAATACATGTGTATATATATATGTGTATATCAGCCAATAATATGGATAAGTCAACAGCATTTTCAATAAAATGAAAGCAAACAAAGAGCAAAAACGAGCGCCGACAAAATTAAAGGTAATTTATAATAAGAACAATTGGTCGACACAGCAGTTCAGCAGACAAACAGAAACACAGACAAAGGTAATAAGAAACCCGACACTGGTCAACACACACACACACAAACACACACTTACACCAGCAAGGCCAAAAACGAAATTAATTCGATTTTATCCGAGCGTATAAGAAAAAAGTATTCCTTTATATGGAAGTAGGTTTGCCCTGTCTGAAACCAAGATATATCTTAAGAGAACATACACATATTATGGACATAAATAGTCAACAACCGTGGAGCAGAGTTTTAAATTGTTAACAGTAGAGCTTTCAGTTTGTAGCAATTAATTTATTGCGCACAAATAAAGCTCGCTCGAAGCTTTAATGAGCTTCTTAGTGAAACAATGTGAAAAATAATTCAAAATAATTGCGAATCAAAAGAATATAGCACATTGGAGCATAGCATTGGAATTGCTTTTCTGAGTTAAGCTTTAATGCGCTTTTAAATCTTTTCTCAAAGTAACAATGCGTATGTGTATGTTTTTAGTTTTATTTAATGTGAAAAATAATCTTGTACTCTTACACAACACTAACCTTTACTATTTAGGGAATTCTCATTTGTGTCAGTTCTTTTGGAAATTTGCGGGTCTACAGCTCATCTACAGCAATGTTGGCCATGCAATTACTTTGATCACTTTGCCACTGCTATTAAACAATTTCATGAAGACAACAACATCAAACAGTCCTAAGAAGACCACACGTTTTAGATATTTATTTAGCTGCTGAGCAATATCCATTAAAATGTCTGATAGATCAAGTTCATAGCAAACGTTTAACAAAAGAGTGGAGTAACGCCTCGTTGTATCAGTCAGCTATAAATAATTGAACAGTGTGTAAGCAGCAAGAACAATCCGAATGACATGGCATTATTGTGCTGATTATTCATTACATTCACGCGTCGTGTACTGAAAATTTATACAGCTGTTAAATGTGCGTATGAGTAATAAATGCAAAACGAGCAGAGGCGAGCCCACGCAATAGGAATGTTTGAATGTGTGCGTGTGTGTGAGTGTGTGTGTATGTGAAATTATGCAAATGTATGTGTGTTAATGAAATAAAGTTCGCTTTGAAGGCAGCTTAAACGCGACTAAGACGAACAGCAGGACGATATTGTTGCCAGAGTTGGCTGAGGTGAGGAGGCGAGACAAGGGCCAGCATTGTGTGTTTGTCGCGCTTATGCCAAGACATTTGCATAATTACGCGTTTAATTTACTAAAGTGCAGCCTGGCAGAGAGCCAAGATATGGGACGGGGCGAGGGGTCTGAGCAATGGGAATGACAGCGCAGGCAGTAAAACTCTTGCGATATTCAATAAGACAGGAAACAGTATCTGAATTGTGTGCAGTGCCGAACTAATGTTGATTCAATTTCTCTCACACATTCGACAGGTTCCAAGGGCATTGGGTCACGTTTCGAGGAGCAGCGTTTGACACTGCGCATACATCGCGGACGGGGCTCCAACCAGCAGGACTCGATGCACAGCAATGGCAGCACACAGAGCACAACAACAACACTGGGCACACCCTCGCCGGAACGACTGAGCAAATATGCGACACGACGACTGCATCATCAGCACGACAAGATCAAGATATCCGTGTCCTATCCGTCTAACGAAAATATTAACGAGCTGACACAACCGGAACCAACGCATGAGCGGCGCACCTCCAGCAATGCCCTCTTCTCCGTGCACTACAATGGCGCCCATGGACGCGAGGCCACCGAGTCGCAGCTCTACAGGCAGCAACACCACGGCGGCAGCACCTGTTATTTGCAGGTGAGCAAAGCGCTGCCGGAGCTGGGGCGACGGCAAAGCAACACCAGCGAGGCCGGCGGCGTTGCAGGTCATCCGCGGTCGGCCAACAAAAAGATGGGCAGACGCAACATTAAGGCGCAGGTGAAACGTTTTCGCATGGAGACAAAGGCGGCCAAAACTTTGGCCATTATCGTGGGCATGTTCATCTTCTGCTGGTGTCCGTTCTTCACGATTTATATAATCAGGCCGTTCTGTCAGGATTGCGTTGATCCACTGCTCTTCTCGGTGCTCTTCTGGCTGGGCTACTGCAACTCGGCGGTGAATCCCATGATATATGCGCTCTTCTCAAAAGACTTTCGGTTCGCTTTCAAGCGCATCATATGCCGCTGCTTCTGCTCCCGACAGAGCGTTTCCTTGAAGAGCTCTCGCCGTGGTTCTGACATGTCCGCCATACGCATTCAGGGGCGAACGCCCAGCATCACGCCCAGCGCTGCGGCACACAGCTTTGGAGATGAGAGCGAGCTGCATCACTCACACTCGGAACTGGGCAACGAGTCCAGATGACGCTCGTTTGGGCCCAGCTCAAGCTCGCAGAGCAGCTTGGGCGGGTTGCGCAAGACGAGCCTGAAGGTGCCCGTCTACGAGATTTGCCATCCACTGGTGATGGAAACGCCCTCCTATTCGTACATTGAGGCACCTGGAGATACGCCCACCTCAGGCAGCACCGGGGCGGCCAAGCGCACGCAATTGTAGCCACGAGAGCTGCTGGCGCTGCGCAGCCTGGCGGTCTCCGAGATGAATCCAGGGCAGCGACCGCGGCGCACAGTACGCATCGAGTACAGCGATGCGAGGGTCTAAGTGGCAGAGTGGCATCCGAGGAAATGAGGCATTAGGCTAAGTGAAGTTAAAAGCGTCCAGTTAAAGTACAGAACTATAAAATTATAAAAAGTATTTGGTGAAACCAACATTTTTTAAGCTTTTCTGTTCCAACCATTACGCTATAAATGTAACTATAAATAATCCATGTATATAATATAGTGATAACGATTAAGTACTGTTCAGCTTATATATAATCTATTCATAAATATATTAAGTAGGTAGTCCAAAGACGGAACAGATCAGTATCTCAGACTAGTTAAAATATGTGTCTATTTATTACAAATTAAATATACAAATATTCATGTGAGGATTTGGAAAGGCCAAATTGCGAAAGTTTCCTTGTAAAAGAAATATCGCTGAAAAAAATTGAGAGTTGTACCTTTAAAATTCCATACATATGCAAATGTTACAATATTACAGAAACCAAAACCAAATTGTTGCACATCGCGTATTAAATATATTAATATTTATTGAATTGTAAATGTTGTGTGCTGTTCAGTTTTCAACTTTCTGAGATATATAAATGTGACATATTTAAACCATAAGAAATAAACAAATAACTACATACGATTCTCACATACATATAATATGTACAATTCCAGTTAAATGTTCTCTGTGCTATAAATAAATTTCAACTTAATTTATTGAAATACAAATTTCTTAGACTTACTTTATTACGTCTGATGTCGCAGTCAAGTGCCGTTGCGGGCTGCCTTTCTCAAAACCTGCAATGCTAACGAGCTACAAAAATAAAATGAAACAAGTAAGACCCTTGCAGTCGGGTTTAACCGACTGCGCAATACTCGTTCACACTCGTAACAGCTTAAAACAATCGAAAACAGGTAATTATGATTGTTATTTTGTAAAAATATCGATTTTAGTATTTTGTGGGGGCAGCACTCAGTGTGATTAAAATAAGTACTACTACTTAAATTATGAGATAATATGAATATGAATTTTCGCCCCCGAAATATATAGTCTTGATCGATTGTCCATGCACCAAGGAGGGACTTTAGTGATCTCTGTAAAAAAAAATTGTTTGTATCTAGTTTTAAAACTAAGGGAGATACATAGATTATATTGGGTTGCGACACCCGTATTAAAAAATTTTAACACTTCAATTGACACGGGTTCAAATTCCAAATTTCAAGTGAACTAAAAAAATGGTAAATCTCTTCTGCGTATGGTATAGTCTCTAGAATTTGTAGTTTCTGCGATCAGTGCGTTTATACAGACGGACAGACGGACATATATTAATTAGCTCAGCTCGTCGTCCTTATGGGGCGAAGATGCCTATTTCTGTCTGTTATCTAAATTTGCACAAATGCAATTTTCAAAGCATACACCGTTATCAAAACGTTATCCCTTTGTGTCGAAAGTGTATACAATTGTTATATAGTTAAGTTCTTCAGCCGGTTACAACCATTTGCTTAGTTTATCATTCCACTTTTAACCGTTTTGGGTATCAAAATGCCGGGGATTAGGCATCAAAAGATGCAGCACAATTAAGGCCACGGTTAGAGCCCCATATGAAAGAATCAAGTGCCTGCTTGTATAACGCTGCAATGGCCATGGCTCTAAAGAACACCTTTAATCTGGCAGCCTCTTTTTCCGAAACTGAGGCAATAAATACTTTAAAGGCAATGAGATTGCGTTCTCGTATTGAAGTAGGCAACTAATTTATGCGGCCGGGGGGTTATTTGCCGAGGCGCCACTAACTAACTTTTTGGGCGCCCATTCCGTTTGAGGAATCCAATTTATTTGGCTTCATTTCGCTTTCACTTCGCGCTACAAAGTGTTTCATTTGATGGAAGCCAATTGATAAAACGCATTAACTTGGCGCTAAAGTTCCAGAGCTTCCCATTTAAGTACCTTCCATAAAAACGTGCACACTGCCCGAAGTGGCTCGTCGAGGTAGCTATGGCAGATAACATCGATTGTTCATTTAAGTTCGACTTTCGTATTATGCAGCACACAGTGGGAACCCATTGTTTATCATCGACTCGGAACCACCCTCCAGTTCACCCCTACAACTGTTGAGCACTGCTCCGTTTAGCGAGCTATACAAACTTCTACGTAATTCGCAGCAATCAGACACTTATTTAGATTAAGTGCGTCTTAAATTTGCTGATTTAATTAATTAAATTGAGTTCTATACTTGATGCGCATTCAGGTAGCCTCGAGCTTCGAATATAAGTGATTAAAGTCGACTGCCCTGCAGCCATAAAATTCTTAGAAAAAAGGGTTTATTCAAGTTGTGGAACAACAAGTTTTAAAACGGCAACAACTTCAATACTAAATATTAATGCTAAATATTTACCTGGCAGTGCAGAAGGCTCTTAACCAGTCTTATCTATTTCTACTACCATTTCTGCGTTGAATTAAAGCCTTTAAGAGTAAAACTCATATGAGAAAAAAATTTTCAAAAATAAACAAGCATAAATGTACTGTGAATGCATCCATTCAACCGCTTCGCCAACTTGCCTAACTGGCTGTCTGAGTGCTACGGCTTAGTCCCGACATCGCACGGAAGTTGTTTGCTTTGGTAGGTGCAGAGAGCCGGATAAACAAGTGGTAGGACAAGACAAGCAACCGGTGCTGAGGTCAGTCAAATAGTCCATGCTATCGCACAATCGATAAAGCAAACAAATCTGCATACAAACAGACCAAATGAAAGGTTACACTACCAGAGAGAAGGGGAGAGAGACCATGTGTGTGGGTGTGTTGAAAGGGCAAGAGCAACAATGCTGTCATTTATTGCGCCACAGTATGAACTTTTAAAGTTGACTTTTGCTCTGTAAATATTATCGTTTCGGCTACCTACATTTTAACATGTGTTGCCATATTCCTATGGCCTATGGATTGCTCTAATTGATTTTTTTTGCCAAGACCAAATTGAACCTGTGCCTCTTTTGGCCTTCTTCTTTTTTTTTGGGCAGGAACTGCTCAATCCATGCTACAAAAGCAACAGCAGACTAAGTCAAAATCTCAGCTTTTAACAGACATTTTCCTTTTGGTTTTCCTCAACAGCAAGTCAGCCGGTGTGCCGAACTATAAAGACGATTGGGCAATGAAGCGAAAAGAAAAATATATGAACATTTTGCTAGTTGTGCACAACAATACACAAAAATAACTACAATAATCCTATAAACGAACGTTAGCACAAACAGAAGTGTAGACTACTTGAGAAAACCGGAAACTCAGCGAACTGTTCACATACTTTCTAAAGTAAACGTGCTCAAGCAAAGTTGCAATGCTGCACAGTGAAGAGAAGTGTTAAGAGGCACAATTGACGGGCATATCGAGTTGTTCCTTAAGAAATAATCGTCTCAAAAACTTATTGAACCGTACGCTACTGTTTCAGAACATTTGCTTTTAACTTTCTACGTCTGGCTTATGCAGAAGTTCAGTTTTGGACTTTCACAAAGTTTAACACAAAATCGCATGGTATTTACTTAACTATTTTTCCAACGGCTGTCTAAAAACAACATATAAATAATGTTATTGTGCAAATAAATAAATAAAATACTTGTCATTAGATAGACGAAGTTATTGAAACTCGAGAATTATCGACCAAATATCTTCAATAATACAGAACCGCTGTTATTGATTTATAAACCATAATTCTTTGTTCTTCAGCACATTAACCTGGCCTTAATGCAGCATTTCAATGTTCTTCTTCTTTTTTTGACTAAATCATGTGGTGAATTAAATTCGCTGCTTAATAGCCAGTTAAATGGACCCACATTTGGGCACAATTGCTGCTGCGGTTAGCCGCATTGATGGCCAAAAAGGGGCAACATGAGTTGGCATGTGTAAAAGTGTGCAAAACCCTCCCCCGCACCCCTTCCCCCGAGCACTCACCCAACTCGCAAGCTGCTGACAATTTGCACAACGCGTTAATTTCCTTAATTTCAGTCTAATTGTTATGGTCGCCCGCGGTGCAATCAACAGAGCAGCACCATAGCAACAAAGCAGCGCAGAGCAGCCTCACACTCGGCCCAGTTAGTGGCAATTGGTTTTTGTTAAAATAAGAACAGGCGGAAAATACATTACTAAGGCCCTTAAGGGAATTGTGAGTTGCCCGACAAACGTGGTTGGGACTGAAATGATTTTTGCACAGCTATTTGACGGAAGAGCCCGAATACCCTCATTGGAGCAACATACGATAACGTTTTTTGGACACTTTTCAGTTCAATAACCCATTTTCAGGCAACTCTCCCTCTTCCAGCATTTAACTTTAATTTTTTATGCCATGATGGCAACGACACCGTTACGAATTTTTGGGTGCGACCAATCCGCAAAAATGGCAAGCAATTGGCTTTTATGGCAAAACAAAACACAGCCAAGTCAACCGGATATCCTTAAACCACTCCACTACAGTCCATTCCATTTTGGGCGTACTCCACTTTGGAGCTGCCGTCGCAGTCGCAGACCAATTGACTTTTTCGACTTTTTGCGGCACTCGCAGTTATGCGGCACAATGCTTTTGAACACAATTTTCCTGGCGTTCTTGTTGTTGTTGCTATTTCTGTTTTTGGCGGCTGTCCGCTGGATTATCATATCTGGCAGACATTCAACCCAATTTAATAGCTGATTTGCTTGAATTCAATTTTGGTCAGTCAACCGAATTGGCAAATGCAGTTGAGCGCTGTCCACGCCTCGTACTGGGAATGCCCTCATCACAATATAATGGGACTTTATCGTTGTTGACACTCGATTTCACGCAGTTATAATTCCATTCTGTCGAGCGGCCGTTAAATTAAACGTAGTTGCAAAGCGCACTTAGGAAGTTGCTTAAATTAACTAAATTAGCTTAGAGCAAAAGTTGTCTTAAGTGAACTGTCTGCGTTCGTTTTAACACAAAGCCATAAACCTAAACGGCTCGAAATCTTGTTTAAACAAAGCAAAAAAGTTGGCATCTCTTTTATTAACTTCATTGCCGCCAGCGTTTTGTTATAAGCGGAAGCGGAAGTTAAAGTCATTGCCATGGCCAGAAGTTTGCTGTCTCTCAACCACTCGTTATGTGGGCCTTAGTTTGTATTTGTATATATATATGTGTGTGTGTGTGACTGTTGGTAGGTGCATGTTATGCCTGAGTCTTAGCTAAAAAATGGAGATGGTGTCGTGTCGCCTAGCAAAAACACAAAGTGGAAAAGACAGCACTTGAGGTTATAAAATAAAAGTAAATTTGAATTATTAAATTAATTAAAATTTTAAAAAATTTAACAAATCTAGGTTCGAACCAAAAAATATACATTTCGAAAACCAAATTCATGAACCAAGCATAAAGGTGATCGAAAATAAAGAATAAGTAAAAGATATAATATTTAACTTTTTTTAAATATTATTATATGAATATTTCAACAAAAATGTTTGCATCGTAAATTATTATATGTTCCAGTAAACGTGATGTTTCTCGTGCTTTAAAATAAGAACGACTCACGCCCATCTTCACTTGCTGGGAACCAGCTAAGAGCAGTTAGCAAAATGTTTGCTGCTTGTTATAAACATATTAAATAGAACGAAAAATTTGCCAAAGCAAAAATTGAAATGTTTCTGCAACAACTTTCTAAATTATGTGGGCGTAAAGTTGTTGAATAAGTTTTCAGAATTATCATTGCAGCAGAAGTCCTCTTTAAAATTGTGACATTGGCAAATGAGAAGTATTAATATCTATGACAACATGAAATCTCTGAGATCGATCTACGTATGTCTACTTATCAAGTAGAGTTAAATACAATATACATATAGATATACTACTAGATATATAGGATGCTTTTCAATGTATGGGAAAAATCATATAAACACTCAAATTATACATAAAATATTGGTTACTTTTAAATAGCTTTCAAAACTCAGAAATTAAAGCTCAGCGTAATGATTCGGGGTCATCAACACCTTGTGGCAGGGGATTGTGTAAGCGGCAGTGGGGCACCGCAAACCAAACAAACAGACTGAAATACCTGGGGCGCACAAAAGGCAAAGGCACAAAGCGCCCACAGGCCTCGGCCATTCAAACTCATTTGGCGGCCATTAATTGCAAGTTTATTGCCAGAAAATGGCGGACACCGGAACAGGCCCTTCGCTCCCTCAGCATCCGTTGCCAAGATACTCGTAGATGTTTGCTTTGCTTGCGCGACGGCCAAATTTATGACGCGTCCATGAGCAAGCTGATGGGAGGACTGGCGGCATGTTGACTTGGTTTAGGAATAGGCGTGACTAACCTGGTGCTGAATAACATTTACGTTAAGAATGCCCCCCGAATGCCCATAGTTTATTTTGCTTTGCACTAGCGCATTATGTTCATATGAAGTAAGCATTTTATGAAAATTGCTTTATGACAATTCAGAACGTTGCAGATGAACGTGGGCGACTGCGTAGTACTCGTGTTTGGGGGAGCTTTCCAGTAACAGATATTCTAAATATTTAGTTCATAGTTCATTACCGATATTTTAAGGTGAGGTGCTTGGGGGTGTTCTAGTTGACTTGGCCGGGATATCAAGATTACAATCTTAGAGGGGGTCACCAGCAATCTACATACCAAATTTGATGTCTCTAACTTTAATATTGTGGAAAATATTAGCGTTTTATTCATTTGCTATCATCATGTTATCGATTTGCCAGCCTCCCAGTGGGCGTGGCACAAAAATCATAACACTTTGTCTGTCGCGGGTATGCACGAGTATATATTCCAACTTTCAAGTCTCTAGCTTCAATAGCGGCGAAAAAAATTGCGAACGAATATAAAAATAGTTGAAAAACAAATCTTCTTTTACTCACATCTTCTAAAGATATCCAGTGTGGTGAGCTTTCAGAATGAATAAATGAAAATTTAATTCGTATAAATTGAGGTCTAAGTCCAATGGGTCTTATGCATTTAAAACATTAAAACTTTTAAATTTCATAGCTAATAAAGAAAAATTTGGGTACACAGAATATATTAATTATTCTTCAAAATTCAAACATTATATAAACTTTACAAATTTTGTCTATTGACCTTACAAATTAAAGTACCTAAGCCGTGGATTTTTATTTCATTATATTTTTCATTCCCTGGCGAAAAGAAGCAACAAAAAGAAACTGACATATTAACAACATGCTTAACCTATTTCCCTGCTATTTACCAATAACAGTCTATGATGCTCTCTTGAAAATTAACATTTTAATGTCATTCCCAAGAAATGGCTGGTTTCCTTTGCTCCATTTACATTTGGCTCTAACGCTGCCATTTATTTTCATTCACTCTTAATCAAAATCAAAATTTTCGCATTAATTTGTTGTTTGCTGTCCTGAATTTAAATGTAAACTTTTGGCTTGACATTTTGATATTTGAGTTGTGTTTGTAATGGATACCGTATATTCAGAGACAGCGCTTGGCAACTTTTACCCGATTCTGGCCCACTTAGAATTCAGTCCAATTTTCCGGTTGAATACCACGCCTACATGCTCGTGGGGCGAGCTACGCCCACATGGCCTAGGAAACAGCATGCTAGCAAGGAAGTCAACTGGTTTTTGAATACGAAATGTTTAAGCGCGCTGCTTCGCAGTGTCTTTATTTGGCCTCTTTTATGGCTTTCGGTGGGATTGCCTAAATGTCGAACTGCGTTTGGGGCCAGCATTTTGCCGTTGACAGCGCCAAGATAAACAGACGCCCTGCCGCTTGGCTGGCTGACATTAAACAGCTGCATGCCACCCCACGTGGGCACGTATAGCAGACGCGTATTGCCGCAGTTTTACAGCAGCCACTGCAGTTTCCATACCCCGTCCACCATACAACCCTCTTTGCTCTAAACTGTAACTGAAAAACCCCCAAAACGCCCCAATGGTATTCTCGACGTGCAGCTAAACGAACTTTCAATGCTTTTATGGTGTTGCCATTGTTGTTCCTGTTCTTGTTGAAGTTGTTGTAGCTGGCTGTGCGGACTTTGTGGTTAACATGGACGAAAAAAACAGCTAAAAAGCATGCTAGAACTTACACGCTGCATTTCAAGTAGCAAACTTCTTTATACTCAATTAAAGGCAGCCAATTGAGTTGTTTACTTTTGGCCCAACTGTCAAAGCACTGCTGCGTTGGCCCAGCTCCAAAATGGGAGCTGTTAATAAGCCGCAACCATAAATCAATTGGCTATTCGGGAACCGCACGACCTGTTCAGCCTTCTTGAAACCAATTTAGAGCACACACAACAAATTGACGTCAATCGAAACAAACAAACCTGATAGAACATCAGGTCTAGCAGGTCTGAAGAAAGAACAATGAATAAAAATAAAAAAGGAAAAATAACAAAAATAAAATAAACACAAAATGCTCATTGCTGAAACTTATCACGCAATTAGAGCTCCCGCACACCTGGCCATAAATTATGGCCTCAGCACAAAAGTAGGCAAGAACTGTGCGCAAAAAATTAAAAGGCCTGGCCTGATGAAAAGCAGTAAGAGAAGCTAAACAAAACGGAACACACAGTATTTGTGAGCGGATAAGTGTGTATGTGTGTGTATTTTGTGTGCGGTGTGCAAGAACTTTGCACTTCCGCAGCAAAGCAGCGGGGTGCACAGTGCGTATGATTAATGCGTTATAATAAAAGATGATTTGTTTTTAGGGTGGGTACAAGGCAATGTGAAAAGTCAACAGCCGCTACATAAAAGTCAAGTCCCCTTCGAAATGGCCCCAGGTGTAATACACATACACACACAATCACAATGTGTGACTGTGCCACATTTAAATTGGCTTGTAGCGTATTTCTGGCCTCTGAGTTTCGTTTAGGTTTGATTTTCTCTGGTTATGTGTTAGTTGGTGTTGTTTGCTTCATTCATCAATGGTAAAGAGAAAAAGCAAATGAGATAATTTTTGTTAGACGTAGACGGCAATAAGTCTATAAATAAGCACATGAAGTTAAAGACATACTTTTTGCGTCGCTTTAAATGGCAGCAGAGAAGCTTACTTAATTGAGTGCTCTATTTGTACCCAATCGATTTATTCATAAACACACTAGCTTATGCATGGGCAAGTGTGTCTGAGAGAAACAATTGACATCGCTTAGTTTTAGCAGAATCGTTCAAACATTTACTCTAAATGCAGCTATTTGACTGATGAGCAAGAGAATTCCCCATCCAACAGGTTGTTGTGCTTGCTTTTTGTATGATGACGAAAGCACTCGGACAAGGCCACGTTGAATGTGCGTCATCAGCCTAAGATGTACAGCTAAAACTAGACACCCACAGGAAATGATAAAATACGCACTCGAATCTTTGTGGTATACTTCAGCTGCGACTGTGCCATGTCTCCCCATGGACTATACACATTTATATAAATGGGCGACAACCAGACCAAAACTGCCAGCTTCTTACAAGACTCTAGAAGCATGACAAAAGCACAAAAACACAGAAACTCCAAGAACAACACATTCAATTATCAGGAACATCTTCCATTTCCATTCCCATTGCTCCCAATTGCTTTCAACTGCCAGCAGCAGTTTGCATAAATGACTTTTTGTGCTCTGTAACTATAAATGTGACTTTGACTGTGGCTCTGACTTTGACATGAAGTGTTGCATGGGCTTTAGACTGGGTTATAGCTGCTAGTCGCTGCCGATGTTAACACCAATTACAAGAGTTTAGAGCACGATATTCAAATAAAATCGAGGCCACGGACATTGGGGTCCAATGAAGTACAAATATATTTGAAAAGTTCGACCTTGGTTTTTCCTCAGCTTAAAACTTAGTCGATTTATATAAACTCCAAACCCACAAAGCCTTTTGCCTCATTGGTCTATGCGCAAATTGTGCACATTATCAGTAACTATGACCGAATCATAACACACAGACACACACACACACACACACACACACACACAGTCGGACTGGTGAGGGTTGAGGCAAATGCTTCGCCTGTCGATAAAGTAAACCAAATTGATGGATGGGCGTCAGGGGCGGGTAGTTTGCGGTTTTTGCAAAGAAAGCGCCAGACAAGCTGGCGACAGGCCGCTGATAAGCCCCTCTGGGTTTAAATAACAGTACTATTAATAGCATTTCCTCGGTTACAAGAGATTTACCCAAGGCTTTGCACATGAGCCTGCTTAAATTAAACAACAGCACAAATTTGTAGGCCCCAAAATTCTTTTACTTAAAGTTGGCCAAGCGAAAAATATGACTCTAGTTGTCGCTGTTGCAAGTTAGCCGCTGGGGTAATGGACTGTTAGGGGGTGCTGGCAAGGCTCGTAAATGTTTCACTCATTAGCAATGGTGTGAAAAAACGAATAAACGCGTTCAGTCCATAACAAAACCAGAGACGCCATCGACAAACGCAATCAAACTGAAGCCGAAACCAAAACTAAAGAAACAAAATAAATGCCGTTATGATATGATCATAAAAGCCAACACAGCCGGCTGACTCAACGAAACCAATTTGTTGGCGCCCAATAAAAACAATAAAAATATTGCAACACTTGTTAAAGCCAAGCGTTCAGTTTCACGCATTTTTATATGGCTCGACGAGCTTTGTGTAATCGTTTTTCAGTTCATTTTATATCTTATTTTTGCTCACTTAATGGGCAACAAGTATATGAGTTTAATAAAAATGTGTGCAAATATCTGTAAGCAATCTCATAAATTATATATAAATTCTCCATTAACTGTGTTTCTTTAATTAATCTATTGTTCTTGACTTCTGCTTTGACTCACTTTTATGACGATCAACTATCTAGAAAATTCATAAGGAGAAGCTCTTTCATTTATACTTATTTTCTTGCGGAATCAGTTTCTTGTCTGTATTTTAACTAGTGTTGAGCTTGTGGTGCGATTTAGTTCGTGCCAAGAATATAATCTATTCACCACGACTAGAGGTTGTAGCTCAGCTCCTTGACCGATTATATTTATATTTATTAATTATTAATTTATAATATTAATTTCCAACAAACACAGCTTGTTGAAAATTTAATAATTTATTCGAGTGGTATTTTATTGGGCATGTGTAGCTTCTACTTTTGCCTCTCCCTTCTTATTAAAAAATATATATACAATTTTTAAAAATTTTCAGTGATAATATGTCTACATATACTTATATAAACATGTGTCCCATTGTCAAGTGCAACTGTTGACCAAATAGCAATTGACGCATGGTGTGGAAATCGCCAGCAATAATGTCAACAGCACAGAGGCCGCAATTTTCGTGCATTTCTCGTTCGCAGAAAATAGCATGGAAGTAAATTCAGCGCAGAATTCAATGATTTATTGTGATTTAAATGCGGTTTGTTTTGTGTTATACTCTCTGTCCGAATGTCGCTCTGTATTTTTGTCTTTACTATAATGTGTTTGTCTGGCTGTACATTCGTTCGTTATTGATGGCTTCGTCGACACATTCAGCATGCTGCATATTGTGACAGCTGTAACGACACTTGACGCCCTTTGTAAATGTTATGCCCTGGGCTTTTGGCTTCTACCACTTACTGAGAACAGTCAAAGTTCAGTTCAGGGAATACATTTTTGTGGTGTCAGCAGCATCATGTAGGAGTATTTTTACCAAATGTCATAAATCATCCCACATGGTTTATTTTAAAGGTGAAAGTGAAATGCATTTAGAATACAAAAAGCGCTCACATGAGTATAGCATTTATTAGAATTGCTGTTAAAGGTTAAATGCGAGTGCGACTTTTTTTAGAATAAAAAAGCATTTTGAAATAAACACCTTATTAGCTCGAGAGCTGAATACTAAGTTTGCGGAATGTTCAGAACAATAGTAAACGTTATTGTGAACGGTTTAAATAATCAGTTGCGTTAGAAGATAAAGGAAAAACATTACTAAATAATACCAAATAATGTTATAGTTTCCGTTATAAAACAGAACTTAATAATTGTTACCCTAACTAAAGAGATTCCTAAAACATAAAAAAACAATACTCTCTTGAATATAGTTTAATTATGTATGAACCGTGAACAAAATTAATCGTATTATATAACTGTGAAATTCCCGAGAAAAAACGATTTAGAAAAAAACCTTATTATATATTAGGAAATTTCCATTTTGGCCTGCTTTTGGTCAGGCTTCTAATTAATTTAAGTTCAATTTTGTTTTTTACCATGAGTGCTGATATATTTGTATATTTCAGTATGCACATTAAAGCTGTATAGCTATTTTGTGGTCAAATTAATTACATTTTTTAAATAATCAATAATCAATATTGTTGTTCGACTTGCTTCCTTTTCCATTTTTACTCTTGACTTAATCCTGAATACATAAATGATTAAGAGCAGCATGAAATGGTTTTTCCTATCAATACCAATCCCCACCAAGATACTCTTTTAATTAGATACATACACAATGAATGTATTGGAAATGAATTTTCAATTGCGGGCATATACTACACTGATGATGATGATGGAATATCCCGACTGAAAGCCGCATGCAATGCTGCCCACACAATTGGCAGGCACTCGTGTGTGGAGGGCACATCAATACATCACACATACGCCACATTGCTTATTACGCATTCGCCCAGTGGTAATCATTTCTGTAAACTGTTTTCGATCTGCGCACCGTGAGGTCTTCCCCTAGAATTGGAACAATACGCCCACACAAACGCACATGCGAAGCACGTAGAAGCCTTTTTGTGTCCCACAGCAACAACAACAACAATCTCGTTGCTGGTTGTTGGTGTCCTCATCCGCATCGGCACCCGCGAGTCGATGGCAACGTCAACTTGGCTTGCCTGTCTGTCAGCTAACAAATGAAACCCCGTCGAACCTCGAGCTAAACTATTTATATGTGCCCCCAAAGGCGTGGCCGTGGAGTGTCTCGGGAGCGGCCAGGACGTGTGAATGAAAGGTTGCCTCCTTGCTGGGCGCCCAGCCATTTATGGGCAACATATTTAAACGCATTGTTTGCGTCTGCGGCTCGTCGATTGGCGCCTCAGTTTTGATTAATAGCCTACACGGCCAGCTCCACCTTGTACAGTGGTCATGGGCTACACTGGCGCGCAAAAATATTTGCAATGCCAGCAAAATTGAATCTCGGTAAATGTTTTTCCAAAATACGCAACATTGGCATTCCAAAGACCGCCTCTGAGCTAATTGGCTGCAACTTCGTTTGGAGGGCAGAGTAACAGGCTAACTAGCAAACTAACTAACTGGCTCCTCAGTGCCATCCTTTGAGCATAAACACTGTGTCTTTTTATCAGCTGGTCCCCACACGCACAAATAATTTAGTTTTACCAAGTTGCCAGCTCGCCCGCCTCCTTGTTGCCTGTGAATTATGTTCCGGGCTTTGTAGCTGAATGTGAAGAATGAGCCAAAGAACGGGGACGAAGACGGGAACAAGGACGGGCATGATGATGATAATGGCCTCGTTGCCGTTAAATTTGCCGCCCCTTGTTGTTGTTTGAGCTTGTTGGCTTAATTGATTTAGTCGAAGCTGCATAGAGTTTAATAGTTGCTCATAATTTATGTGAAGCCCAGGAGGAGAGCATTACGGCAGCAACGCAACCACAGCAGCCTCCACCAGGGCCTTAGCTGGCACTTAATATTCGCCACCACTGTGTTACACATTTGACACGCGACGCTGAATACAGAAACCGGTTGGGCTACTCCTCAAACGCAACAAATCGCATGCAATCGCGCCCGGCTATGGAGTCAACGACGCCAACACCACTTTAAAATACTTGGCGGATCGCTGCCTCCTCAGAGAGTTCAGACTCTTGACTGCCGGCACATGGCCATGAATGGCATCTTATCTTGGGAGCTGCCAACGCTGACAGCGGCCCACTTAAGTGGGAAGGCATGTTAATTATTTATTGGTAGATCAACTAGTGAGTAATTTCAAGAATCTGGATTAGGTAATGCTGCATGGGATAGCTGAGATACCCTATAACAATAAAAAATAGTTTTTGCTGACTAGTTGGTAATTCTTGGCTACCACAAAGTTTTTTGGTTAAGGTTCCAATTTGTCTATTAAATCTCAACTCGCTTGGTATATAGGCAGTATTAATATGAAATGCATTTGTGGTAGCTCGCCTTATCGATGATAGAAAAACAGAACACCTTCATCGTTCTAAATTAATCATTTTTTACCTAGGTATAAAAGAGCTTCAGGCAGCACATTTTGTAAAGCAAAATAAAAAAAGAAATAAAATATCTTTTGTCTCTTTAATACTGACTACTGAGTATATGTCTGCGTATAAGACATGAAGAAATTGGCTAATCTTATCACGTAAGGATCATTATAAACTTGGGTGTTTGCAAACTGTTTAGTTATCGGGTGTTCTCTGAGGCATTCTCTTTCGAAAATTAAGAGTCGTTCCATATAAGAAGGATATATATGTTTAACCATACTACACATCCTTACGTCAGAATGGGTTAAATCAAAGATTGGTACATTTTTGCTTTCACTCGTCTATTTAGAAGTTTGGCGTGGAGCATATGACAGAATAACTAAATGGCATACTTTCTTTGCTTGAGTTAGTTGTAAATCATTAAATGTTTTAAAATTAAAAAAATTACAGGGTGATATCTAGACTAAATTGTTTTTAAATAATACCCCTAACGAAACAAATACTCATTCATTCAAGTAAAAAATGCACAGTAAACCTTACTGCGTATTTAATCTGACGGGTTTTGTGAACCACATTACACACGTTAACACGATCATTGTGAATTGTAATTGTTGTTGGTAACATTATAATGCTGCATTTTGTTGCAATTAACTTAGATCGAACTTGATTTATGCACTTGCATTGCTTAAGTGGAAGCTGCTACCATTTATAGACAATGTCGTTATTCGTAACCCACCTCCAATTAATCATCCGAATAACCAGCAGGCAACATATATAAACAACGCTAGGGCATGACCAATGGAGTCAGTTCCACAATAGCTTCGGCCCAGATCGGACTCAAAGGAATAAATAATTTGACGAAATGCGACCAACAGCGGTAAGCAATTAATTGGATTTAATTAATGCCAGATTCACAGGCTGAACGTATTTTACGCCCGCAGTTGCTGCTGCTGCTTATGGGCGTGCTGGCCGCCCAACTCATCGATGGCGGGTTGGCGCATGTGGTGCCATTAACGCTGCCAGTGGCTGGCACATATTTGGTGGCGCAGCAGACGCCAGTTCTGTTGCTGGTGCAGCCGCCAGAGGAGGATGGCAGCTATAAGCCGCCAAATGATTCGGATGATGGCTTATGGAAGCCGCAGCCGGGCCTGGAGGGCGAATATGTGGAGTCGTCTACCGGTGATGCCAGCTCGAATGATGAGGTGCCGATAGTTAACAACGCTGCTGCGGCGGCCGGTAATGCTGCTGATGAGGCTGCTTCAAGTGATGCAGGTGCTGCTGATGCGGCTGGTGGGCCTGGTGCCGGTGCCGGTGCCGGTGCCGGTGGTGGCGGCACCGCAGGGCAGGCAGGACAAGCTGGTGGCATATTGGGCGGTGCTGGTGGCACTGGCGGTGAAGGAGGCGGTGGCAGCTCTGGTGGCGGCGGCGGTGGTGGTGGCGGCGGTGGCGGTGGTACAGCCACATCCGGCGAAAACGGCGAAAATGGGCAACCTGGTGCTCCCAGTCCTGTCGGTCCACAGCCGGATGGCGAAGACGGAGCCGACGGTGCTGATGGACCGGATGGACCTGACGGCTCCAAGGGCGGCAAAGGTGGACAGGGCGGTAAAGGAGCACGTAATGGCGCCGGTGGCGGCGGAGGAGCCGGCGGCGCTGCACCACAGCCACCAGCACAGCCACCAGCACAGCCACCAGCACAGCCAGCACCGTCAGCCATACTTCTACCAGCACCCGTCTGGCCCCTGCCGGAACACAATTTATTGTAAGGAACACAATTTGCTGTAAAAAGATTACTCACATTCTGTGCTTACAGCATCGTGGCCTAAGCAATTGGCCTGTACCATCAACGGCCAGTCCAACGTAGTCTTTAAGTCTCTGTTAGCCATAGGTCTAGTCAATGTATCAGAATCAAGCAAACGAATATTAAAGTTCGAGAATGCCCAAAACGCAAGCCCTGCTCTCTATATATACTATTCCATATATATTGTGTACTATACTTGTCGTTAGGTCTGGCACTGCTTGCAATTAAAGTTGGTTACAGTGCCAGCCATAAATCTTCGTACTTTACAAACTGGGCCAACCAACTGGCGACCGGCAGCTGGACAAAGTTCTAGCCTAGCAGCAGCTGTTTGACATCTACAACCAACAGTGCCCATTGACATTCATATTTGCCCACTCTATTTCACTCGCTTCCTCACATTGACTTTCTCTCTGTCTCAACTGTCCGGCAATAGCTGAGCAATTTAAACTTTTCTCAAATAACAATAAATAAGCTTGTCCTACATGTGTGTACGCAACTGTGCACCAGTCCGAGCATTAGTTGTTGTTAGTAGCTTTTGTTGTTTTGCATAATTGTATGTCATATTAATAAGCTTTTGACAACAGCTTTCAACAGCCGAGTGCCGTCATAAATTACTTCCGTGCCTAAAAGTAGGCAACACAAATTATCATATCATTAACATGTCAATCCCACCAATTGGCCAGCAGTGCGTAGAGTAGGAGAGTGCAGATGTTAGTTTCACAGCTCACTTTCAGTACACGCACCAAATGTCAAGAGGAAATTGACAATTTGCAATATTTTCTGTATTGCTTGACGTGCACTTGACAGCTGTTGCTGCATATGAGAGAAAATGTTGAACGTTCGCGAAAATACAGAAGCCAAGAGCCCAAATCAATTTGTAGCAAAAGCTGCTGCATTGAGCGCTGCCCGTAGCACCATTTTGGCAAAATGAAAAGGAAAACCGTGGAAAATCGTTTGCCAGACAGCAATCAGCAATCGGCAATCGCATTTCGCATTTCGCATTTTCGCTGCTTACTTTGTTGTGCAAATGCGAGAAATGTTCAGCGCATTTTCTGCATCAACTGCAGCTGCATCACCAGCAGCAGCAAATTGTATTGCATTATCCATGCGTGTTGTTTCAATTTGTTAGTGTTGCTCTTCACTGCATTTCGACCGTATATATCCCTGTTATTTGTGTAGACTTTTGTTTATCATTATCAGAGATAATTACGGTAGGATACTATACGTAAACATTTGGTTTCTGGCTTGCAAATCTAACAGGAATTCAATAGCTTTTGTTTGGATACCCCAAACGCAATTTGTCTCCTTAAAGCTTATTAGCACACGTTGTACAAAATTCATTAGAATTTTGAAAAACAATTCAATCAATTTAATCCAGTCGTAAATTGTTGTATTGCTTTTTTATGATAACTGAGGTTTATCATCATGATCATCATTTGCAAGTCTTAACATTTTATTTTATTGTGTATTTGTGTATATTACATTTAGAAAAAACTAAATCCATTGATTTTCCCAAAATGTTGAACAACACAACAATTTTCCAATGCAGCAGTATAGTTCAAAATAATAACAGTTTCCACTTTATTTCGACACTTAAGTGAATTTACATATATTCAAATCGGATCAATTAGGCCATAAATTAACGCCTCAACCATAAATTAAATTGAGGCAAAACATAAAAGCCAGTTTAACCCAAAATATGCAAAACGTTGCAAGTAAACGCCTACCACAGAATAAATAAAAGTAGTGTGTATAAATTTGGCAGAGATAGAAGAGAACCAAAAGCGAAAAATGGCAAAGTAGTTTTGTTATTTTATACAAATTGGTGGCTAACATTTGTTTGCTTAGCGGTTGTTGGAATAGCTGATACTAGTGTTGCAGTATTGGTCGCTGGGCTGGAACTGACCCTCCAATTAAACGTTGTTCTGAGCAGCGACAAAGCCAACTCGTTGCTCAATTGGTGGCGCATGCAAATGAGCCACAAAATGCCAAAAACGTAATTCTTCGATTCCAATGAAAAATGAACAGGCAAGACAATCAAAAAAAAAAAAAACAAAAGGTAAATCGTGGCAAGAAGCAAGAAGCGAGTTACTTGCCACTTGTGCAAATCAACGCCAAAAATTGCAATAATAAAGTTAGCAAAAATGATTTGCGCCAACAGCAACAACAACAATGTAGCACATTCACTTTTGACGTGGGGTGGACCACGCCTCATGCTTGTGGCAAGCTGAACGAACGGTACGGTCATGCTACCGTTGCAGCGCTTGCAACTGTGGCTGCCACACATTCTGAGCTGACCATTTAAACGGTGGCTTGCAATTTAAATAATTTCAATTGCACAGTCTTTTCTCATTCTTTGTTAAAGCATAATTAAATTGCATTTGAACAAATCAAAGACAAGATCCTTAACTACACCTGCTGCAGCAGGGCCTCACCCGACTCTCATTTGAGTTGGCTCAAAAACGGATTTCATATTCTATCGCCATAAATTCAATTGCCAAATGCATGTCTATTTAACTAGACCAAGTTAACAGCCTGCCTCTGCAACCAAGGGTAAGTCGAAAAGTGGGCAAATTGCAAGGCAGACGCCTTCGCGATGGGTGGTTTTGTGGGTAAGTGGTGACTGGTGACTGCCAGTTAGGCTTTGGCTTCGTGGCCCTTCTGTTATTTATGCGTCGAAAATCGAACAGTGTTGGCCACTTGTTCTATGACCTTTGCGTGTGCGACGTAGATTGTTAAATTTTAATTAGTTGGCCACGTTGGGCATTCCCTGTAATTGACGTCCCGCCGCCAAGGTTATTGATTAGTGCAAAGGTTGCATTTCAATTTATGGCCCATTGGCATGAGGTCTACAAATTAATTACAGCCCGAGGCCAAAACCGAATATTCGCGTAAATTGAAATCCAGCCAAGCAACGTTTTCCCGTTATAAATTTGTTACTGAATTAACCGCAAATATGCAGTCCAAAGCAATTATGTATATTCCCGCATTCTACACAAGTGAAACTGAGAATGAAAAGAAAAATTGCATAAGCTGGTTTTTCCGCATTGATTGATTATCAGGGCCCAGCTCTTTCAGAAAACCGTTGGCTACAGTTCTGTCGAGATTTGCCGACTTTTGCATTTCTGCTCAGTGCAACATGCATATTTCAATCGCAGCACGGCAAACACACACGTATACAGACAGCCATATGCACACGTATTTGTACTCCTTAATAGCATTGCCCCTGTGTGAATGTGTGTGACAATACGGGCACAGGGCTTACAGTGCTTAACATTCTGATGAAATTGCAAAGAGTGGGAAAACAGAGACAGCAAGAGAATATAAAATGCAATTCAAAAGATAAATATCGGGAAGCATGTCGAGTGGGTAAAACGGAAACTCATAAATTAAATTCATAGTTTAGTAGCGCAACGTTGAGAATAAAGAAGAGACAGTAAATTTTTCACACCTTCTATACAACCTAGTGGGATACTGCTATATGAAAATCAAGGTTAGGTTATGTGAATGTAATGTTAACTAAACTCACAACCCTTTCTGAAAAGAGCACGACTTTTGGCGCGATTACTTTAGCCTTGCTCCTGTTACATTAAGATACAAACTATTTTATGCTGGAATACATTTTTGCCGATATTTGTCTGCTTGCAGTTTTATAATACTTCCACGTGCTGAATAAGGCCAAGACTCTCTGACTTGACTTACTGTGTTTAGCTCTTGGTCCTGTTACATTAAGATTCAAACTATTTTGTGATCAAATACATTTTTGCAGTTTATTTGTCTGTTTGCAGTTTTATATAATATATAAAGATACATATCTAGTACAAGATACATTGAAAATTACAACAATTATTTACAACATACTCGTTCAGCGTTGCTCAAGTCAAAGATGTTGAAAAAAGTTAAAGAGGAAGAAGGAAGGTGAAAGAGCATAACCAGAGAGTGAATGCATCAAGTAATAAACTCGATATTGGCAGTTAACAGTGAGCGAGAGTGAGATAGGAATACAGATAGATATAGAAAACAGTTGAAAATAAACATTTTAGGGTCAGTTAGAAAGGACGTTGAAGGGACAGCGGGCAAATGAGACAGCAGCTCAAATCTCCCGTGTGTAGATCATGCGTGTGTGTCTGACAGAGATGGAGATAGAGAAATGAAGTTGCTGATAGGCAGCGTGACAGAGACAGCAGCGTATTCGCTAGCTTGCTTCGGGAGTCGTTAGAGTGAAACAAAAAGTGTATCGGGCAGGTTTTGTAGAATGCTCGTCGTTATCGTTGTGGTAATGGCAGACTCCGGCAGATCCTCGACTTAATAATGATTGTAGTGCGCGCGGTACTGGCCGTCGTCCTCATGGGCAGAGCCGCCGTAGTAGCCACCGTGCGAGGCGCCGCCGTGGCTGGCCGCTGCCAGAGCATTCAGATGCGCGGCACGGGCGTGCTGCACCTCAGCGGGCTCGACGGGCACGCCGTTGTGGATCACCGGGATGTGGATGGGACCCTTGTGCGCGTAGCCGGTGGCATAGCTCTGGGCATGACTGTCGTGGCCGGCATCCCAGCGACCATCATAGCGACCATCATCCCAGGAGCTGTGCGAGCTGCCGTGCGCAGAGGCTTGAGAAAGAGCGGCATAGTGGGCGGCCTTGGCGTGCTGCACCTCGGGCGTATCGACTGGCACTCCATTGTGGATCACCGGGACATGGTAGCCGCCGTGGGCAATGGGAGCGATGGCATGGCCGGAGCGAGCGGCAGCGTGGGCGGCAAAGTGGGCAGCCTTAGCGTGCTGCACCTCTGGAGTCTCGACGGGAGCGCCATGAGCATGAGCCACCTGACCCAGAGCCTTGGCGTGAGCAGCATAGTGTTCAGCCTTGGCAGCCTGCACATCGGGAGTGTCCACTGGGACGCCGTCGTGGGTGAGCGGCACGTGAGCAGCACCACCATAGGCCCAGGCACCGCCATAGATCGAACGCTTGTACAGATGATGGCCAGCGCCAGCGTTGTGCGCAGCAGCGGCATGGGCGGCAGCATGGGCAGCCTTGGCGTGTTGAACTTCGGGTGTGTCGACGGGCACGCCGTCGTGGGTCAGCACCGGGATGTGGATGCCGTGCGCATGTTGGGCGTATGGCACATAAGCGGCATGGGCATGGGCGGCGGCATAGACGGGTGCGACATGGGGCACGGCTGGAGCCTGTGGCAGGTTGGTGCCAACAGCATTGAAGCCATGATGCGGATCTGCGGTGTATGCGACTGACTGCAGGTGGCCGTGTCCATCGACATAGGAGTAGGAGCCGCGCGTGGTGCCATCATGAGCACGGGTCTCGTGCTTCTGTGAGTTGGGATCGGCATAGCCGTACGAATAGGTGTGGCTATGAGGATCCAGATGCTGGTATTGTGTGGATACGGCACCGTGCCAAGAGGCGGAAACCGTCGAGATGAGCAGCGCGGCGGCAATCAACTGTAGAAAGTGAGATAGAGTGTAATTAAGAGTTAGCTCAGGTTATGCCACAGTCGATGCTGATACGTAACAACTGGCGCCACCTGGCGGCGTAATAATTGTACTTGTCAGTCGGTCAGTTAGTCAGTTAGTCAGTTAGTCAGTCGTTAAAATTACTGCCAAGCCAATTTCTCTTTCTCTTGCCTTTCGCCTGGCTGGCAATCTGGCCGCCTCTCCCAGCTCAGACCATCCACACACGCCTCTCTTACATATCTCTGATTGCTGTTAAGCGCCGTCAAGCGAAACGTTTGATTTGATTTCGATTCGAGATACTCGTGCCACCAGCCAAGTCGCGAATATTACCGCATTCGAGGCTATTATTATGTGGAGCAGCTATGGGGCCGCCATGGTGCCGAAACTAACCGACATGCAACATGTCAACGGCTTATCAACTGAAACTTGCCCTGGCTAATGCCAGCTGTGTCCAATTTCTAGATGGCTTTTGTGTTACTCGACATCCACCCAGAAAATTTGACATAGTTCTTTGATGGTTGAAGGATTAACGTAGCAGAAGTTGCATGCACTTTAAACATTTTGCAAAATTACAATAATGCAATTATTAATAAATAAAAAGAATATGAAAGCAGAATGATACATTTCCAGGATCTAAACAAAAATTTTCTAAAATTGCAAAATCTAATCAAATACTTTGGAAAAATTCTTGATAAAATGCAGATAATATACACATACAGATTTGATGTTTTTTCCACGTAAATTGAATATTTCTCATAAGGCGAATTCCCGATAAGCGAAAGATAGGGAGCTTTGGATTATTTTTGTAAGTAAATACTGAGAATACGCAAAACTAGAAATTGCATTCTAAGAACTTGTAAATTATAAAATCTCAATCAAGTTTTAAATCGGAATTTAGCAATTTGCATTTTTATAGGTTTTTTCATTTTGTTTATCCATTACACTGAATACTGCTTATTTGAAAACTAGGTACTCTAAATAAATGAATGAATGAATTTAATTTTATAGTATACTCGCACTGTCTTTCTCCTACGCTAATTAATCTTTTTTTCCTTTAATTATCCTTTTTTCACATGCTAAATAATATGTTTTTAGCATTTGTCCGTATTTAATTATACATTATTTTACTTACAAATGGCTTCATTTTTGTTCACAAAAAGTTTAATCACAAGTTGAGTTGGTTTTTAAAACGGTAGTTGTCCGTTTCAAGGAGTGGGTTAAGCTAAGGAAAACAGAAAACTAACTAGACACACACGACGACACACAAACACTGGTCGCTGGACGCTGGTTGAACCTCCTAGAATCTCGACTAGGACTGTTAACGAACTGTGCTGACTGTCGGCTGGCGGCTCTAATATATACCGCCGGAGACAGCGTCGGCTGAGACGCCGGCGACTGCGCAGAGCAAAGACAAAAGCACAAGTAATAACCAGAGCAACAAATACACATGTACACACACACACACACACACACACACTCATGCAACAATAACAGTAACTACAATGAGAGCACTAGCAGAACAATGTGGCACAAGAGTAATCGAATTACAACGTTAATCGCGGCTCGAAGCGGGTTTCAGCCAAAAGCCGAAGTCGAGGCCGAAACGAGAGACGAATGTTGCCAAAGCATGTTGCCAGACACTCGGCTATATAGCTAACACGTTAGCGGGTTTATGGCTAGAAATAGCTATCGAATACGTTCGTACATATGTTTGTACCTAACACTGCTGCATTCTGCGTTTGTCACTGCAAATGCTGCCCTGACCTTGCTTTCGATTGACTCAAACATTATGGCCAAGTCGGAAAAGAATTTTAATTGCTATCTTGGTGGTTTTTATGAGTTTCGGCTGTTTGTGAATGCTTTTCGACTGGGCAGCTAGTGTGTGGGCAATTGAACTTCCGTGCATTGAACAATTAGTACTCATTATTTGGTATAGAGTTTATGTTCGATCTTATCGCCTTTTGCCTTTCCAAAAATGCCCACAGACCACGCCCGAAAGTGCTCGCGTAAACAGCTAACAAGGGGCCTGAATTGACGGCATGGGCAGCAAATTAAAAAATTCTTATGAATTTGTTACTGGTGCGACGCTTAGGGTGCTGCAGTTACCAAAGCTTGCAACATGCCACGGGCCACCAGCAAAAATTGTAAAAACGAAAAAATTGTAAGCCAATTTCTGGGCGTTTTGCCTCTTTAATCATTGAACTGCATCGAAAACGGGCTGAAACGAAAAGTTTGCAAATTAAAAACAAAAGCGCTGCACACAAAACAAAAGACATAAAATAGAGTATTGCTATTGCTGCAGTTGTTGCCACATGTTGCAGCATTTCTTTAGAGTTCATTCAATCTTGATGTTGCATTTGCCACACTTTGCAATTGATGTTGTTGTTGTTGTTGTTGGTGTTATTGCTATTGTGCTTTTATTGTTTTACCTGCCACACACAACATAAGCAACACATTTAATAACGAGTGCGCACAGAGAGTTCGATCATTTGCATTCGATAGGCGCCATCCACTGCTGTGCATGTGTGTGTTGCATGTGGCACACATAACCGCAACTTCATTTGCTTGGCTCAACTGCAACGTCAGCGCCAATTTCATTTAAATAAACCAAATGTTCAAATGCTCTCTTGAACTCCCCCTACGAATGTAAACAAACACATGTGTGTTCGGTTGGGGGCGTGGCGGGTGTGTTTTGACATTTTTGTAGCATGCGCAACATTATAAATTATATTCCCGTTGTCACCTTCGTTTTCATTTTATTAGTTTTTGTAAACTATTGTTGTTGTTGTTGTTTTTTTTTGTTTTTTTTTGCGCAAAATGCCGACATGTGGGCTGAGCTACTCAAGTGCAATCTAGAGATTTGTGTATGCCCACCTATCCTGCAATTTGTGAGCTATAATTATCATTTTATATGGGTGCGCTACATGCAAAGCAGTGCGGCATATAAGCAAATGCATAAATATAGAGCTGCAAAAAGGTGTTAATTAAATAATTCTATATATCAGCAAATAGTATTTAAAGTAGGAAAGGCACTCTCTTACCGTATTACATAGCTTAATTAGTTTTCTAATTAGATATTACCGGCTTTGGAACAAAATATGATGAAAATGATGTCAGATCGCAGCCAATTTGTCGAAGAAACCACTTTTGTGAAACAACTAATTAAACTCAAAGCTTACAAATGCTTTCAAAACTACATTAACAGGTGTTTTAATATGAAAGTAAAAGATTTTTCGACAAATAATCTAATTATTTACTCTTCCAAATTGTATAGTATAAATTTCTAACTGTATTTAAGCCAACCGGTTTGAACCGAATCCTATTTTTTAATTTTAAACAGAGGCTCGGATTAGCAAAGCCAGACATACAATATTATACCCATTTAGGATCAAAGTACATATTTCATTGTATTTTATTTAGTTATAATAATATAAATTTATACGCAAAAACAAATTACGTATACGCTTGGTTAACATTTAAACCACAATTTAGCACTTAAGTTTAATGACATTACAAATTCAGAGCAATTAAAATAAATAAATACTAAAACGGAAATTCCTTGAATAGCAGCTGCAACGTCGAGAGATAAAATAGAAGGTGTTGCTTAGGGCCCTCAATGGCCCTGTATGCCCTACATTTACTCACAAGCTCGAGGCACTCTCATAGCTGCGTCAGCTGGCACACAGTTACGGTCATAAGTATGACAATATTCAGTGGGCGTGGGCGTATGCTGCCTTTTTGTTATTTTTTATCAGTCTATATACATATATGCAAATAGTGCCATTCAACAGAATGGAGAATACAAAACACAAAATGCGGCAGTAAATTGCAAGCCAAATGCCTTGTCGATTGTCAGTGTCTATTTAATTATTCTTGTTCAGATTTGTAACTACTATCAAAAGTAATCGTTTATTTTGGATATATTTGTAGACTGGGTTGCCAATGGACCATGCGGCAGGTGTTGTGTTCAGTGTGTGCAATCGTTTATCTTCCAGTTCCATAATCCATATTCATAAGCAAATCATGTTTAATTAATTGCACTAGCTGTAAAACAACATAATTAAGGCAAATTCTACCACAAAGTCGCCGCGGGTGTTAGCCACTTAACCAGTCGGCCAGTAGACCAGCTGAGCAGAGCTAACCAATTCTGGATCTGCTGGATCATTAGGCTAATGCAAACGCCAACACTTGGCATTCTGCAATTAAAGCCAATTAATATTCAAATGACAATAAAATGCTGCACCATGCGGTGCAACTAGCAACCACGTGGTTATCAGCAAGCAAGCCAAGTTTGCCTGGCAAATCGAAGCAAACCTCTTTGGACCTGTCACGCATCACTGAACCGCAGCTGGCATTGAAATTCTTGCAATCGCCTCAGTTTTGGTACGTTATTTGGTAGTCATTAAAGCAACTGCTGCTCCGCTTTACTCACCGGTGCAGTGAAGCGCAACCGCCACTCTTTGGGTGACTTTTGGCCAGGCGGATGCAGTCGACGCGCACAGTGGGGTGTGACTACTCGCCCAAGTATTGCTGTATGGGTATATCAATTATTTCATTACCTTCCCATGTGTCTAGTGCTATTTGTTCTTACACAAGCTGTTGCTTCAAATATTTGCGGTTAATTATCTAAAGCTAATTGCTAAGAAATCGCTGCGAATACAGCGTGTTCCTTTTAGATTCATAATAAACAAAATTGCTTTAGATTGGGCTAGACAGTTTTTACACTCTGTAATTGGAGTCACATCTAGGTTAATTATATATTAGTATATGCGTCAGTGAATACCATAAGCCAGCTTCTTAAGTTTATTTTCATAAAACTTGCTACCAATCCTTCCCTGTTATATGTTCAAATAAGTATAAGTTTAATATTGAATATTTACTTTTCTTTAAAGATAATAAAGACAAACCTAATAATATAAATAAATTAAAGCAGGAAATCATTTGAAAATTTCTAGCTCAATTTTTAATTCAAATCAAGCCATTTTGATATCTACAGTATTAGCATATCCAACGACAGCTTCTTTGAGTTTCATTAAACGCCCAGTGAAAACACCCTGTTTTTTAAGCTTAAGAATTAATTCAATGTGCTAAGCGTGCATAGGTAAAATAAATCATTAAAATTTATGAATTTAATTGCCTTCAATTATTGCCACAGATAAAAAGCGTTGCAAACTGAGATCGCAACTTGTACTGCCGACCATAAACAAGCATTTACCGCTCGCATTTGATCGCAGTGCACTTGCAGTTTCTATTTGGATTTGGATTGGCTTTGGCTTCGGTATATACGTTGACTAGCAGATAATTCAATTCAATCAACGGTGGCCGCCCTAACATGAAATTACGAAAATTATGGACACGGACGGGCACAAAAAGTTGCAAACTTGTCATTAAGGCGTACCTAGGTGAGGGGTGTGGGAGATGAAATGTTTTGGTATGGCATTTGGTCCGCATCTGTCACAAGGCGGGGCCCCGCTGCATGCCAGGCCAAGTTAATTGAGTGCTGCAAGGGCCAAGCAACTGTCGCGACCTAAGCTGCATAAAAATCAAATTACAAATTTACTTGGCAAAAATGATTGATTGGCCAGTTGTGTGCGCATTAAATGGCTATTTGTCTGGGATGCGATTTTGGGTGCAGCCTGATGAGCGCGTGGGTTGGTTCTTCAGTATTGATATTGATATTAATATTGCATTTTGTGGCCCAGTTCCAGGCTGGCTAGCAACAAACTGTAGCAGCAGTTGCCATCCAACTGGAAGCAATTTGACACGCTACAAACCAGTCTTTTGGCTGGCTCGCTTGCAACACTTTGTGCCGCAAACATATTTTTGGGGCCAGTTGTCTAACAACTGTGCGGCGATTTGGCTCGGTTGCCACCAGGCCAAACCCGCCAGACAGCCGACAACCACAGATGACTCCCATGCTTGGGCTTCTACCTGTACATGGATAGCTGCCCAGTTACTGATAACTATGCTAAGAATACGCACGTGCCACACAACCACGAATTCTCGCGCCTCTGTTAAATTTTTAACCTTAAACGTATTTGATATGGAAATTCTAAACGTGCGATAACCAAGCAACAAAAAAAATCTCTGAAATAACGAATGGATATCCATTTCAGGACAAACAAAAAAGTGACAGATAAACCGCAGAGCAACAACGTGAATAGCCATATGCACCATGCTGTTATGTCCAAATTCATGTCTATAAAGTGCGCACAAGCGAATGAAATGACGGCCGGGCAACTGGTCGGGAAGCATTGCTGGGGGCGCGGTTCGCCATTTGGCCTCTGATATTAAAAAGCCAAAACAGAAACCCAGAAAAAAGTTAACCGACATGCATAAAAATACGCCAAAAAGTCAGAGTTGCGCTCGCCAGCGAGCAGCTGACCACCCAGCGAATCCGAGCCCAAAACCCAAAACCCAAACCCAACACGTCGCCTCGTCGCGGCCTGATGGGGCAAGCGGCTACGTGCGATGGCAACCGTTGCAAATGAAGTCGACTGCTTGGCAAAACTAAGCAAACAAGCGCAGAGTGTAACCCAGGCTGGGATTGATTCGGAGGTCTGGGCTGGCCTGCTCAATGACCACCTAAAAAGAGCGCATAAAATAAGGTGAGCACTGGTTCAAAAGCTGCCGGTGCTGCTGCTGCTTTTAAGGATGCTGAAGCGTAACGGGGCATTAAATTTGTACACCATAAAATGTTATAAAATACAGTACAGATTTTGATACTCAATGGGCGTGGGCTTTGGCGTGGGCGTGGCGCTTTAGAACTTGAACACAGCAAAGTTGGTAATATTATGCACAAGATGTTGAGAGACACATAAAAATAGTCAAATCATTAAATATAGCTGACTTTTAATAGCTATTTACTTTGAACCACAATGATACCGTCTTCAAACGTAAAGCTAAAAAGTTTTTTTTCATTTTGATACATCTTTATTTAAAACATTTTATATATAAAATCTGGTTGTGGGGATGTGCTTTGATAACTGAAACTTTGAATTTAATCATTTTATCCCACTTTTATTACGAAGTAATGTTTGTTGTAGTCGGTAAAACATCAAATCCAACTTAAATGTACTTGTCTAACTTGAACTTGAATGCTAACTTATAATGTTAAACGCACAAATATATAAACATATTACAAAAACGTATATATGCATTTAAATATAACACATACTCGTATATTATATTTATACACAATTTTGATTGTCAAAATAAAATATGGATAATAACATTTCTATCAAATTTTTATTGAAAAAGGGTTACAAAAACTTTATGCGTTAAGACTTATTTCATGACTTAAATAAAAATTGAAAATATAATTATTAAATAATAATTATTTTGTGACCAATAAATTAAATGAAAACAATTACTTACTGTGCAGTTTTTCTTTTACTAATTATAACAGTTACGGTCCCTGGTATTAAGTAACGAATCAAACTATACCTTTGAGCCAAAAGTTTAAAATAGCTTTGACAACTAATATATTTTATTACGTCTTGTGACATTAAAAGTTTGACCAGCCGCATATTTCAAAAATATCCGATATAGTCTAAGTGCTGCCACAGCTAAAACAAATTGGATCCTTGAAATAGGATTCGTGGATTGTAGCTTTTATATCACAAAAATAATCTAATTGGTATTTTGATATATGCCCTGGTCACATGTCAGCTTTCCTGACGACCTTCATTTTATATTTATGTTTGCTCATATTTTAGGCACTTTTATTATTTATGCCCCATTTGAAGGTCACGTCGGTGACACCTCGGTTGCCCCGGCCAATCACCAGCAGCCAAATACGAGTAAATGTAAATGGCCGTATCTCAATATCAAGAGCGCAAAAGCAACAACAAATGTCGCTCAAGTGTCGCACGCGTATGCCTCTCTCTCTACGGGCATGCATCTCTATCTAATCGTAAGCCTGACAGCTTCAGTTTCACTTTCAAATTTATGCAATGACAGGAACGGAAAATGTCCACAATGGCTGCCAAACAAGCTGCCCACAAAGTAACAAAGGTCACATCTGAAACTTTTCAATTGATTGATCGGATAGGTCTAGGTCTATGGCAGCGACAGGGCAGCAACAACCAGCTGCCCGGGCAGACCTTTGACAGCACAGATCTGAAATTCAAGGTTAATTAGCACACAGCTGCTGAGATTCAGATTGGCCCAAAGAAATGCAGCAAATTTGCTTTTCCCAGCTACAAGCGGCTATCTGCCCTGAGCTGACCTCCTGCCAGGTTCATGAAATTAAAAAAGATTAAAAACTAATTAAGCAGTACAAATGAAGCAAGTGGAGTCAAAGCGGGTAGCGTAAAAATGTAAAATACACGCGTACCATTACGCAAGTTTCAAGAACTAGTGGAAATTGGATAGCAGCAACTTCCTCTGAAGCTGGCACTTTACCAGACATTCCTTTAAGCGGCTAATTGCGCGTTGCCAGCCAAAGTTTTTCTCCCACCCCGACACGCTTGCCATGGGACCATTTTAATTTCAGTTTTTTTTCCATGGCATTTACTGCTTTATCTCGGCTTATTGCTAACTAATTGCCGCAATCGATTTTGCATAATCGTCATGCGGCAATCGAATTGTCACTTGCAGTCACAACATGAAAATTGCCGCATAAGGCGTGAAAGTCTGCAAAAACGATTGAACAGCAAATGGAAATGCATGCGGATCAAATTGAAATTAGACAAATTGCACTGAAAACAACGCAACTTGTTGACGCTATTAACGACAAGTGTCGAAAATCGACAGCAACAACCAACACGCACATACACATGCATTTACAAATTGCGACGCTGACGCATGCGAGCGGCGCATGTTGCGTATACGCAATCTCTGGGTCGTCAGCCTTGAGGTGCGACCAAAAAAAAAACCAGTTGCAGCTGTGCAGCGTGTCGATTAGCGGCAACTTGCGTGTGCCAGCAAATTGTAAGTCAAAGTCATGGCTGAAGTTCAGATTTGCGTACAAAAACAACAAACATTCCAAATGAATGGAGTTACTAATCGATATGTGAAATGTCGAGTTCAATGATTTTTTCGGAAATCATTTTTATGGGAACTTGCACGAATTGCTTCTAACATCACGGTGAACTCTTGAAAACAGGGCCAACACAAGAGAATGTGTACTTAGAAGCAAAGTTATCTATAAATACGACATTGGCAGCTGTAAGTATTGCACTAGCCACTTTCTATAAATATTTCAGACCTTACAAATGTATTAGATATATATTTATATATATACACATATACCTGTTAAATTATCTAGGCAAAGTTAGCAAGTGCTTGATAAGGAGTAATAGAGCTTGACAAAATACATGAATCATCATAAATCGAATCAAGTTTGATTTATGCATATCTGATAATAAATTTTCTACTTAGTTTGAACAACTGTTGTTATATGAAATTTAAATTGTATATGTAGTCCCAGACTAGAGTAAATATAGATGTAATATTCCATGAGCTAAAGAACATACTAGTAGCCAGCTATACTCATACAGCGAGTTAATGAAGGTAAAAAGTTATTATCAGGCACTGCAACCTTCCAATAATAGTTTTAATTGTATTATTTGTAAAAAAAATATATAGTATTACTATCAATATCATTGTCTACTCTTACCTTCGGCTAAGATACCTCATCTTTATGCGTTCTAGCAGTCATAGATATTACCCAAAATCAATCTAAGTCCATCTTTTGAACATGTACCTCATTTCTTACATGCCTAATTTATATTACAGGTAAGCATTTTGCCAATTCGGCATTGTTGCAATCGAATTGTTATTTATTTTGACCAGCCAAGCAACAACCTACAATGTACTCGCATTCAGTGTCGGCAGTGGCAATATTATTAACCATATCAATAGCCCGGGCGCAACACCTTTGCGCATGCGCAACTCGACGATAGCCAAAGCTCAGGCTGGCCAACTGATGCGGGCGGGTGCTGGTCAGCCAATTGAAAATGCAATTGCAGGCGCCGTTACCGTTAGCCATTGCTGTTGCTGTTGCTGTTGCTGTTGCCTTTGCCGACGTCGTTGCCGTCGTAAAAGTGCAAAGTCACGGATGAACGAGCCGACAGTTGGCAGTTGGCCGACAGTTTGAGTTGCCGTTGGAGCCGGTGGAACTTTGCTTCACCGATTCGTTTTAATTGATTTTGTTGTGCCGCTTGTTGGCCAACTGCGGCAGGAACGGCAACGCCTGCACCACAAGCGAACAGACCCATTGCCGATGGGTTGCTAAACTAAATATTGCGCTTGGCCAACTAATTTAACCGAACATGTTGTGGAGACAGTGGAACTCAATCCAAGCACGGATTATATGCAAAACAGTTGCCAAACCTTCGCGGCCAAATTCGGCGGCTCCTAATTGTGGATTTAGGCATCCAGTCACCGCAACCAGAGCCTCTATGGCGATAATTCCACTTGGCACCCTCTCGCTTCATTGCCCGATTTGAGTGTTGTTGTTGTTGTTGTTGTTGCTGGTGTTATTGTAATTGCCATGGTTTGTAAATTTTTTGGCTAATTTTCAAATGCGGCGGCAGCCCAATGGATTTCCATTTCCACTCGCTTGCCACAAACTTTTCGCGGCAAATGTTATTGGGCCACTCCGAGTGCTTGTTGTTTTTGTTGTTACTGCTGCTGATGGTGTTTATGCAATCAAAATTCTTTGCCAGCCCCCCAGCAAATAGCAACAACCACAGCGGCTCGAATGGCACTTGTGGGTGCAATTGTAATTATCCTAATTTATGTTGTGTGCTGCCCGCTTTGCTGCAGCTTTTCGTTGTGCACACGCCGCGCCGGCACCGCCCAGCACCCGCCGCACCACCCGCCTATGCCGGATTCTAATGCCGCACAGATTTATTGTAAATTATCTCGCCGTTTGACAATGATCGATAGTACAAGATTTATGTACACAAAATTCAGGTAATAAAACGCCGCTCGACGTTGCCTATTTTTGGATCAGCTGTGAGGCTACTGCAACTACAAATCCAGCTTTTCGCCATGGCGTACCCAAGTTTCGGACAGCTTTCGAGTGCACTCAAATCGCGTTTATTTTGTGGCTGGTTAACGGTCTCATTTTCTAGCCGCGACTATTCAAAATATTTTCCACTGTCATTGCTGTCGCTGAATTTTACAATAATAAGCCAAAATAAATGAGGCGACAATTGTGAAATGCAGTAGTGAATGCGGTGCATTAGTGAAATGTATGAAATAGTTTTAGTGGCAAATAAATCTTATTGTAGTAATTATGTGTAATGGGACTATATAAATAAATGCAAATGTGCGTTTCCGAAATTGTTAGTTATTGTAAGTTGGCAAATTTTAAATGGATAAAATATTTTAACATTTATGTTAGCCTAAAACCAAATAATTAAATGAATATTGGCGAATTAATTTGTAATTATATTTTCCTATTAGTTACGATTTTGAATAGCGAGCTTTGTTTAAATATGCATATGTAAGACTAGCATATTTATTAAACATAATTTTAGTAATTTACTTATAACTTATTAATACATTAATCAATGTCTACGCAAACTTAACGAATATATATTACTTGTATAGCATTTGCATTCAAATGAGTTCGTTTAATATTCTCATGAATATGCAATGCCTTAAAAGGAATTAAAGAACTAGCAAATAATAGTGTAAGCAAGGTGTTCACAACATAACACACTGCAAATTTATCAAACAACTCCTCCCACTGCCATTTGATATTTGCAATGAAAACATTTGCACAAGGCGCCACACCAGAAATGCCCTTAACATACCTGGCGACACCAAGTTAAATAACGCCACACACACACAAGCATATGTTTAATTAATAAATTAGCTTATAAAGAAAACTACTACAATAATAAGCAAACAAGAACAAATTAATGTGTTAAACAAATACAAAAGTAGAAATCGAAATTGAATTAATTGGGACGGGGGGCAGACATGACATAACGACGTTCACAAACAGATTTAATGCTCGCAGGTGTAAATAACAACAAACAGTCAAAGAAAAAATAATTCATTTTGAACATATCATGCATGTCATATCAAAGTTCTATCGACATTTCAGGTGTGGTCCACACCATAAAGATTGAAATGTTCACGTCAAAGCCTGACAACAAATAAGCATGAGCATGAGCACAAGCTAAATCATTCAGTCAAGCATTCAATCAAGTACATAAGCGCAGACAACGCCAATTCCATTGATTAATGGACACTGTATGCTGTTTATGATAATTAATACCACTCGAACGTCAATTCATATTTATGTCCACGCACTTTGGAGTTGTCAACTCGCGCTTACATTTTTTATGAATTTAATTAAGTGCTGGCATTTAAAAGCTGCAATGGCTCTAGCTGAAAGAGCGCAATTAGACTGTAGAAAAGTGAAAAAAGAAGTTGCAAAAATAAAACTAAAATTAAAGGCCATCTCTCCCTTTCTCTCTACCTCCAACTGGTTGTACTCTTCATCAAGCTCCAGTTTCAGCTTGTGTCGTTATGATTCAAAGAAATTCCACTTGAAGCGCTTTAAATAAATCACTTTGTAAGTAACACAAACAAATTGATTTTAAACTGTACTCGTACTCATTCAGATGAAAAGCACTTTGTAGTCACCGAGCTTTGCCGATTAAGTCAACTGATAACAGTTAAGAAACTCTGCTGATATGCTCGCAGCTGAGTTCCCATCTGATTTTCACTGTGAGTGCGCGCTCAAAGCAGTTGCGCCGCTGCTTTGCACATTTCAATTAGCGGTAATCTCGCGGCAATTAAAATTAGCAGCGCCAAAGTGCTGGGCACGTTAGCAGCAGCGTTACCATTATCCCGGCTACAGCAGTTACATCAAAACCAATAACGATTCGCCTTCAACAGTCATTATTGGCAAGACGGCAAAACATTCGCGACTTTACTCCCAAGGCGATAACAGGCAGATGCAGCAGCAGCAACAACAGCAGCAACAGCAGCAGCAGCAGAAGCGTCGCTCAAAATACAAATACGCTTTTCAAACTCGCTCCTCGAATCAATTTTTCAAGCGCCCGTGGCACTCGAAGTCATAAGCAGACCATTAAATAACTGGAATACCTGCTGGCTGGTGAAATTTGTGTTCAAGTGCAAGCGACGTGAAGTGTGTACGAAAGTTTCAATGTGAGTGGAATTTTAACAGAAACTCAACTAGTATTCTACGAACAGAGCTTATGTGGTTTTAGCTTAAAACGATATACTTTAGTTCAAAGTTGATTCAAACCATAAGTGCCTACAACAGGTTTCGCGAAAAATATGTCTACATCATTGCGAAGTGCATCATTGAGAATGTGGAAATCATCCTCAATGGGTCAACTATTTGTTGTTGCACAAATCGCATATCCGTGTTTGCGTAGATCGTGATTTGCTAAAAACAAGTAAGAACACAATAGTCTCGAATGAAGCTTTCAAGCGCACATTTGTTTAGTTTGTGAAAAATCTAGTATTATTATAATATCGATATGGCATACTTAGATTAAAAAAACATTTAATATTTTAATATAATTGTTTTAGAAAAATCGTGTTAAAAAACATTTAAACATTTAAAGTTCTTTGCCTATTAGTTTTGAGTACAGGGTATTTGAAGCTGCACATGCCTCAGTATCTCATAAGTTGAGAGCAGACAAGCATAAATCTTGCATCAGTTGTTGTATTGGAACTAATTATTCCTATGTTTGCTGAGACTGTTTGTCTGATTAGTCTGGCTGCCTGCAAATGAATTTAGTGGGAATTTTAGCTGATAATTGAACTAATTAGTGGTTAACCGCGCAATTGAAAAGTTCACCTACAAGTGGCGTTTATTCATTTACAGATATAACAAATGCACACACACACATACATTCGTAAATTAATTCATTATTGGTTCGTTTACCTTTTGCGCAATCTGATGCCACCGTTTGTCTACTGCACAGTGGTACGAATCAAACATATGCATGGTGTATGCCGGATTCGATTATTGTGCTCTTGAACTAGAGATCAAGTGAGTACAATGGTCAAGCCAAATTATAAGCGATAACGCTGGCAATTATATAATACTAGAGCCGGAGATCGCAATTGCAATTGCCAGCGGCAACAACAATTTCATTATGCATTGCATTCTACCTATTTGCACATGCATGTGTGTGTGTGTGTGAGTGTGTTTGTGTATCTGCTGTTAAATTGACATGTTCTCCAATCTCGGCCATAGTCGCTAATTAAAAGGTTTAAGGCTAAAATTAGCATACGAGGCAATGGCAATTCAAAGTGAATACAACTACAGATGCAACCCATAGCGACACGCACAAAAACACCGACCCGCACACTCGCATACAGCCCATTTCACACACACACCACAAACACACACACACACACACACACATACTAATTTGCGTGTTCACTGTTCATGAAACACAAATTCATGCGGTACGAGATGAAAAACTGGGACCCCAGCAACAAAAAATGCCAAGGCATAGGCCTATAGAGTGGGTGGGGGTGAGGGGGCTGACTTTTGTGTTGGACATGAGCTGCGTGGCGTCATATTAGATGGCATCGCATGCCAGCAATTATCCGCATAATCTTGTAATACTAACCTAAACCCAAAATGATGTCGGAAGGCAATTTAGTTGCAAGTTTTTCTTCGCCTCGCAAGTAGATTAAATTCACTTAACTAGTTGTTCGCGTGTAGGTGTGTGTGTGTGGGTTGTGCCAGTGATTATGCATATAAGCAGTAAATACACTTGACATTTTCACTGACGAACATTTCGTATACGCACGGTGGCCCTGCTTAAAAGTTCTTCTTGTGAAGTTCTAAACGAGAGATAAACTTGACTAAATCCACTTAATCCAGCAGGCGCACTTTTTGAAATTACTTTAAATTTGAGTTAAAATCTCTTATTTGACAAAGACTGTGACGTCAACATAAGAGGAATTAGCCTGACACAACAAACCAAACACTTTTAAGGTATTTATGCTGAATATATGAGTAGCAATAGGTTGACAATCACAGTTTATATATAGCTAGCAATCGCCACTGATATGCCGCACCCCGTAGGTTGTAGCGCAGTGAAGCACACAGTAAATTTAACTTGGTTTGGCTGCCAGTCCGGCTGTCCAATTGTTTTGTGAAATTAAATTAAATTGATTGAATTTAGACTCAATTCAAAGCTGATCCCGGACGGAGGTCAAAGCGGAGGTGCCACCGTTTACGCATATGTATATATACATGTGTATGCATGTGTGTGTGTGTGTGCCAGTGATAATGACACTAATTTTAGTACGAGATATTTGTTGTTGCGACTGCTGTGCCGTATTATTATTACAGCACTTGTCTGTTATTGCCGTTATTGTTGTATTGTGCAAAAGTTATTGTTGATTAGCAGACATTAGTGCACATTAATGCAGCCGGAAGTGCTCGCTTGGTGAGCGCCCAAATGAGGTTAATAGGTCAAATGCTGGGTCTATGACAATCCAATTGGCCCAGGTACAGGTTCAAGCCTTTGTAAAAGTTCAAAGACCCATTGATATCAATATGACAATCATGATATGCTCAGCTGTCAATATTTACGTTCGGATAAATGAAATGGGCTGGCAGAGCACACACACACACTGCATGAACAGTAAATACAGATCACAATCGTTGCGGCAACATGGAAAGCAATCTCGTCTCCACCACTGCCGTCTCCTCCGACGCCACTTCCCTTACTTTCCGCTCTATGCTGTTGAGGGTTTATTTAAGCGCCGCGTCGTCGTCGTCGTCGTCGTCGTCGCCGTCTTCATTCAATTGTTTGTCGCGCGCCGTGATTGCGTCCAGCTTGACCGGCGCATTGGACAGCCCCAGTCCGGGGCCCAGTCGCAGCCGCTGCCGGAGCTGGCACTTTTAGTAGGCAATGCGCGCGCGACTGATGCGCCCGCACTCGATCTCGTTGTTGGTGGCTCTCGGTTCTCAGTGCTCGGTTCTCGGCTCGCGATTCGCGATTCTCGATTCGCTTTTCAGTTTTCATTATTTCGCAATTGCGTCGCGCAAAAATTGCGTTTAATTAAAGTGGAAAGGCCATAGCTTATATTCGGCACTATTCGCTCCCGTTTTCACATTCGTATTCGCATTCGTTATACATATTCATAGCCACGGCTATGAGCCGCCACAGCCCGCTGAAGCTGGCGCTGGTGCAAGTGCACGGCGCCCAGCCCTCGCCCAAGCCAAGCGGCGCGCGCGAGCGTCGCGTCCAGCTGGGGCTGGGGGTTAACCAGCAAACGGGCCGTGTACAGTGGTGTCCCGGTCTAACCTGCTGTAAACTGCTTTTGCTGCTTCCAGTGGTGATGCTGCCATTGACATTGGTGCTGCTGCTGCTGCTACGGCTGGACGGAATGCTGCAGGCGCTCCAACTGAGCGAACATCGTGTGCGCGAGCAACGCAGAACAGCAGCTTTGGAGCCCGGCTATCTGGATGACTACGAGGCGCTGCTGCCGGAGAGCGATGGCTACAATGAGCTAATCAACGATGAGTTTTTGATGCCGCAGGCCAAGCGCGCGCAACAGAACTCGCTGACAGCGAAGCGACCCAGACGCTGTATGCCCTATCGATATGCCAATGGTGAGACGCTGGAGCTGGAGGATCGCAGCATATTGATGAAGGATGCGCGCACATCCTTTCTGCCGCACGGGCCCGGACTCGGCTCGATGCCACGCGAGTGCTTCGACATTGGACTGGATGAGGAAACCGAAACGGATACGGTGGTTGACGACGACGGCGGTTCCGTTTTCGATACCAGTCACAAAAAGGGCATGCCCCGACGCTACCCGGATGCGCTGCAGTACTGGTCGCGGCGGCAGGCAGCAGCGCGAGAGCGACGCGAGGCACAGCAGAGCGCGGAGCAGGGAATCGCGGACTTGGAGCCACAGCTAATCGAGAGTCCGCTGCAATCATTCTGGAATGAGCAGGGAACACGCGACGATATACGCCAGGCCCAATCGAAAACCATGCAGCGCTACATGAACATGCATGTGGATCCGTGCGTGGATTTCTACAAGTTCGCCTGCGGCAACTGGGAGAAACTGCATCCGATACCGAAGGACAAGGCGGGCTTCGACACCTTCGAGATGCTGCGCGAGAGTCTGGATATGGTGCTGCGCAATCTGCTCGAGAAGAATATGCAGCAGCCTAATGCCGAGACCCGCGTCCGCCAGAACACATTCAAACTGAACGAACAGGAGCCCGAAACGGACCAAGCGTCCGAACTGAAGGCCGAGCGCCTGCGCCGGCACATCGTGCACCGGCGAGATTTGCTCAACCGCGTGCTGGTGCGCTACAAACGCTACACGAATGGCACGAAGCGCAAGCGGCTCATTGAACCCACGCGCGAGAAGTCCAAAGAGGAGGTGGCCTCGGCCACAGCGCTCAACGTCAGGGATAAGGACAAGGACAGCGAAAAGGAGAAGGACCGCCACAAAGACGAAACATTGCACGTGCCGCCCCTGCAGGCGAACGCCAATGAGTATTTAAAGCCCAAGCACGATGCCCAACTGAAGGCCAAAAACCTGTACAAATCCTGCGTGAACAGCGAGCTGCTCACGCGGCGCGGCCTGGAGCCGCTGCACACGCTCATACGGCAGCTGGGCGGCTGGCCCGTGCTCGACCCGGATTGGCGGAGCACCCACTTCAACTGGCAGCAACTGGCCGCCACGCTGCGTCGCTACAACAACGACATACTGATCGTGCAGTGGGTGGGCGCCGACATCAAGAACTCCGAGGAGAATATCATACAGTTCGATCAAACGGGCCTGGGGCTGCCCACACGCGAGTACTTTCTGCAGCAGAACAATGCCAAATATCTGAACGCCTATCAGCTCTACATGTCCGAGGTGATGCACAAACTGGGCGCCAGCAAAGCGGACGCCTCGCACACAGCCACCGAGCTAATTGCCTTCGAGACGCGGCTGGCGGCCATCACAGCGCCGGCGGAGCAAAGACTCAATGTGACGAAGGTAAAGTGTTCCAGTTGTATCTTAACTCTCACAGAAATTTAATGAGAGGTTCATACACTCAGAGAGAAACGTAGTATTAAATACAAGATGATGTGATATAAAGTGTTCCAGTTGTATCTTAACTCTCACAGAAATTTAATGAGAGGTTCATACACTCAGAGAGAAACGTAGTATTAAATACAAGATGATGTGATATAGAAATCGCACATTTTTGTTTTTCAAATTCATAATCGTAATCACACTTAATTCAAGAATTTACGTACAATGTTTCTTTAATTGAATAGCTTAATTAAATGAAAAAGTTCTTCAAGTGAAAAATCACGTTCTTTCTGATTCAGACTTCTTTCGTTTGCGCTAGATTTGAGAACATATTTCTTGGTTTTTCTCCCTGAGTGTGCCTTTGAGAGCCCTTGCAGCTAAATAGACTAAAACCCATATTTCTCCATAGCTCTATAAGCGGATGTCGCTGCAGCAGCTGAAGGCGACAGTGCCACAGATTGGCTGGACGACGTATCTGAGTACGTTGCAGGGCCGCAATGTGAACGATACGGAGCAGGTGGTCATCTACGCGGTGGATTACATGAAGCAGCTGGTGGCACTGCTCGCGGTAACGGAGCCGCGCACTGTGGCCAACTACATGATGTGGCGCTTTGTGCGGCATCGCATCAACAACGTGGACGATCGCTTCGATGACATCAAACAGAACTTCTACCATGCGCTGTTCGGGCGCGAGGAGAGTCCGCAGCGCTGGAAGGTGTGCATAGCGCAGGTGAACACCAATATGGGCATGGCCGTCGGCTCCATGTTCGTTAGTCGCTATTTCGATGACAACAGCAAACGGGACACGTTGCGCATGACCCACGAGCTGCAGCAGGCATTTCGGGATATATTAAAGACAACCGACTGGCTGGATCAGACCACCAAGCTGCTGGCCGAAGAGAAGGTGAATGCGATGTCACTGAAGATTGGCTATCCGGATTTCATACTCAATTCGGAGGAGCTGAATGAGAAGTATGCGGGCATCGATATACATCCGGATAAATACTTTGAGAACACGCTAAATGTGCTGCTGCACACGGCGAAAATGGAGCAGGCCAAGCTGCACGAGCGTGTGAACAAGACCAACTGGCAGACGGCGCCGGCCATTGTGAACGCCTACTATAGTCGCAACAAGAATCAAATTATGTTTCCCGCCGGGATACTACAGCCACCGTTCTATCATCGCCATTTCCCCAAGTCATTGAACTTTGGCGGCATTGGTGTGGTCATTGGCCATGAGCTAACCCATGGCTTCGACGACAAGGGCCGGCTCTTCGACAGCAATGGCAACATACACAAATGGTGGACAGACGCGTCCATTCGCGGTTTTGACGACCGCGCACGCTGCATCATTTCACAATACGGCAATTACACAGTCGAGGAGGTGGGCATATCACTTAACGGTGAAAGCACGCAAGGTATGCCATAAATTCACTTTTCCAATGCTTTGGCTCATCGCTCATCTCTTCAGGCGAAAATATTGCGGACAATGGCGGACTGCGGCAGGCTTTTCACGCCTACATGCGCTGGGTAAACGAAAACCCCCAAGAGGCCAAGGATGAGATGCTGCCCGCCCTGAATATGACCGGAGCGCAGCTATTCTTTTTGAATTTCGGACAGGTATGGTGCGGCGCCATGCGGCCGGAGGCGATACGCAACAAGCTAAATACCGCCATACACAGTCCCGGACGTTATCGTGTCATCGGCACCCTCTCCAATTCATACGACTTTGCGCGCGAGTTCAGGTGTGCGGTGGGCACGCCCATGAATCCCCACAAGAAATGCAGCGTGTGGTAGTCGCATTGTATTGTTACCTATAGCCTAAGAGTATTACAGATATATTCCTAAATACCAGTACCTACCCGTTGGATCTAAGCTAACTGTAAGTATTATTCACAAACATAACCACTTCACATTCGCATTCCATTCTACGGCACTCATCAGAATCGCTCCACTTTCGGAGCCACTTGATTAGGAGTATGTATCGGTTGACAGCCTCCTCTTAACACTTGTCCCCCTTTTGTGTCCCCTTGTTGTGTCAACAACAACGTCGCACTTCACTTACGACTCATTGCGCCACAATTCACATTCACTTAATTAATGGTGATTTATGTGCTCCAGTTGGATTGCTTGTAATGGTCTCCTCATCATGTTGTTGCTCTTCTTCTTGTTGCGGTTAACTTCTTCAAGTCCCAGATAAATTCATTTAATAGTTATATTCCTGAAGAAATAGCATTTTTTAAAAATATTAAAGAATTGACAAAGTTTAATGTTTCGAAATTTATATAATTTGTAAACTTATTTATGACAACAAATTAGATCTTCTCTTTTAATACATCCTTTTATACAAATTTTGATATAGGGCATCTATTAAAAGCTAATTTTATTTCATTGAAAATTTTTTAAAAAAGTTTTACAAATTTAAAAAAAAAATAAGTTTTTAAAAATTAATTCGTTTTAGATTAAGTATAAAAGTTAAATTTATACAAAGTCCAAAATTATATTAGCATACAAATCAATTTTATTTTACTAGAGCTACGATCGTCCCAAGACTATAATTCTTTAAACTTAACTTAATATTTAATTCCAGTTTGCATTGTTATTGTTGGCCTTTTCACCAAAGTACCCCAAACATGAATTGCCATTCCATATGAATTACCAGGATACATCCGCAAACGTATTTATAGCAATATAAAAAAAGAACTGTGCCAAATATAATGTATGATATGCCTTATAATTTTATTTTATATATATTTCATAGTAATTAACTATTTATATTAAACTTGCAAAAAATTAAGTTGAAACTATTTATGTTTGTGATAATTCTATTAAAATATAAACAATTGCAAAATACACACAAACAAAACCATCGAGTTAATTTTTTAAATATTTCGTTTTGGGGATATTCTTGTGTCCCTAACGTGTTCCTAATTAAATTGTGCTAAGTGATAATTTTTTAGAGAATTGCGCAACACTGACGACATTTCCAAAACTTTGCAGCTTTCAAGCTCAAAACAAAACAAATATTTTGGAAAACTTTTGAGTATATTTTTTAAAAAATGCAGCTCGATTCCACTTTAGTCGGAGGCGTGTGCTCAGCAGGAACGGAACGCCGAATAATTCACGTCTGTGTGGGTGATCCAAAAATATATATAGACACAAAAAGCATATCAAAAATAGAAACGAAATGCATTAGATTGTTCAAAGAAAAGAAAAAGGTAGAAATTATTAGTATTGAAAATAAGTGAAATGCATTTCTGGTTAATTTGTGTGATATTACTATGGCCCAACGAGGTCCACGGTTACGGAGCCAATTCCTACACGGCCAGCGGCGGGCAAGCCATACACATCGGTAAGCTACCAGAGAGAGCAGTAGACACATGAACCACTCGATGTCAAACACTCAATACTCTTTGACTCAAACAACGCCACAGGTCTTATCACAGATGATAGCACGGATAGAATACGGCAGACCTTTGAGCATGCCATTGCTGTGGTTAACAGCGACCTAAGTGTTCCGCTGGTGGGTGAAACGGAGCAAGTGGCATATGGAAACTCTGTGCAGGCGTTCGCCCAGCTATGCAGGCTAATGCAGGTGGGCAAAGATAAGAAATAAAAATCGTTAATAAATTTTTTTAAATATTAACTACGTCACAGAATGGCGTGGGCGCCGTCTTTGGACCAACTGCAAAGCACACAGCGGCACATTTGCTGAATGCTTGCGATGCCAAGGACATACCCTTCATCTATCCGCATTTGTCGTGGAGTCCACAAACTGATGGCTTTAACTTGCATCCACATCCCGAGGACATTGCCCATGCGCTCTACGACATTATCACACAATTTGAATGGTCACGTTTTATTTTCTGCTACGAGTCATGTCGGTGAACAGCTTATGGTATAGGAAAAATTCATCTAATTGTATTTTACCTGCAGCGCAATACCTCACCATACTCGATCATCTAATGACGTTCTATGGCCCCAAAAGTCCCGTCATTAAGGTCATGCGCTACGACCTCAATCTCAATGGCAACTATAAGTCCGTGCTGCGACGCGTACGCAAATCGGAGGATAATCGCATTGTGGTCGTTGGATCTACGGAGGCCGTGGCCGAGCTGCTGCGTCAGGCACAACAGATTGGCATCATGAATGAGGACTATACGTATCTTGTGGGCAACCTAGATCTGCACACCTACGAACTGGAAGAGTACAAGTACAGTGAGGCCAACATAACCGGCATACGCATGTTTGATCCAGCTAAAAAGGAAGTGCGTGATTTAATCGAGACGCTCCAGCATGAACTGGGCGAAAGTGAAGCTACCAATAATGGTGAGTGCATGGGAATTGTTTATATCCATTTTCGCAAATGAAATGCCTTTTTAGGTTCCTCATCCATTACTTTGGCCATGGCGCTTACCTATGATGCGGTACGTGTCATTGCCGAGACCACCAATTATTTGCCCTATCAGCCACAGCAACTTAACTGCTCCGAACGCCATGACAATGTCCAACCAGATGGTTCCACTTTCCGAAACTATATGCGATCGGTGAGAGCTTGAAATACCTTTTTTTTCGCATATGACAAGCAATGCAATTTAGTTGGAGATCCTGGAGAAAACTATTACTGGACGCATTTTTTTCCAAGGCAATGTGCGCAAAGGATTTAGCTTTGATGTGATTGAGCTGCAGCCCGTGGGTTTGGTCAAGGTGGGCACCTGGGAGGAGGGCAAGGAGTTTGAATTTAAGCGGCCACCGCAAATTACAAATTTTAATGACAACGAAGAAAACTCGTTGGTTAATAAAACCTTTAAAGTGCTCATCTCCGTGCCGGTAAGTTGGCCAATATCTACACAAAAGATAACTCTCAAATACAGCACCTTCCTAAATTAGAACAAGCCCTATGCCAGTCTGGTGGAGAGCATTAATACTCTGATTGGCAATAGTCAGTATGAAGGCTATGGCGTGGATCTCATCAAGGAATTGGCTGAGAAACTAGGCTTTAACTTTACCTTTCACAATGGTGGCAACGATTATGGCTCCTTCAATAAGACCACAAATATGACATCCGGCATGCTAAAGGAAATTGTCGAAGGCGTAAGTCGCACATTATTTAACATTATTCATATTGTATTATTACTCATATCCTTAATAGCATGCAGACTTGGCCATCACAGATTTGACCATAACTTCGGAAAGAGAGGAAGCCATTGACTTTTCCATACCATTCATGAATCTAGGTAAGCCCTATATATGCTGCCTTTTAGATATGTTCCATCTATTTTTACTGCTTTAAGGTATCGCCATTCTATATATAAAACCACAAAAAGCGGAGCCAGCGCTCTTTTCGTTCATGGACCCTTTTTCGAAAGAGGTATGGCTTTATCTGGGCATTGCCTATCTGGGTGTTTCGCTGTGCCTCTTTGTACTGGGACGTCTTTCCCCCTCCGAATGGGATAATCCATATCCCTGTATTGAAGAGCCAGAAGAGCTGGAGAATCAATTTACCATAAACAATTCACTGTGGTTCACAACGGGCGCTTTGTTACAGCAAGGCTCCGAAATCGCGCCCAAGTAATGAAAAAAAAAACCTGAAAATTAATGTTTAATCGAAATTTTTCTTTAACATAGAGCACTTAGTACACGCACAATATCAGCTATTTGGTGGTTTTTCACTCTGATTATGGTGTCTTCATATACAGCCAATTTGGCTGCTTTTTTGACCATCGAGAATCCATCAAGTTCCATAAACAGTGTTGAGGATTTGGCAGAGAACAAAGACGGTGTGGAATATGGAGCCAAGCGCACGGGTTCTACGCGAAACTTTTTCTTGGTACGTACTACATGAGTGTCCAAACTGTAGTTATTCTTCATCTGCATTTGATTTAGACTTCCGAGGATGAAACATATATGAAAATGAATGCCTATATGGCCAATCATCCCGAGATGTTAACGGAAACGAATCAGGCGGGCGTCGATAAGGTCAAGGCGGGCACGAAATACGCTTTTCTCATGGAATCAACCTCTATAGAGTATAATACGGTGAGGGAATGTAATCTGAAAAAGATAGGCGAAGCGCTGGATGAGAAGGGCTACGGCATTGCAATGCCTAAAAGTGAGCATAGCCGTATAACGAAACTTTATCAAACCTAATATTCTTAAAATGCATCATGTATAGATTGGCCATATCGTGATAAGTTTAACAATGCGCTGCTCGAGCTACAGGAACAGGGTGTGCTGGCCAGGCTTAAGAACAAATGGTGGAATGAAATTGGCGCCGGTGTTTGTAGTGTGAGTTAGAATAGCACACAAGAGTTAAACAACCGTATCTGTACATCATTCAGGAATGAAAAATTCCTATAACTAACCCTACACCAATTAGATTTCTTAGGGTATCATAGCATATTCTCTCTTAATACAGGCTAAGGGCGCCGAGGACGGTCCTTCAGAACTGGGCGTGGACAATTTGAGCGGCATTTACGCTGTGTTAATCGTTGGTTCCGTAATATCCTTTATCTTTTCATTCTTCTATTGGTGCTTATTTGTGTTCAAAAAAGCCAAATTCTATGAGGTAAGCTTAAATATTTGGTTACAGGAATCACAAGTTCAATTTCGTTCCACCAAAGGTGCCCTTCTGCGATGCACTTGCTGAGGAGTTTAAGATTGTCGTCAGCTTTGCGGAGAATGAACGCGCCTTGAAGAGTGCCCAGTCCGTGTATTCACGCAGTCGCAACTCTTCGCAATCCATAGAATCACTCGAAACTGATTCGGAGCACAATGTGCCAGAGGATGATTAATCAAAAAATATGAAATATAAATAACTATTTTACATATACTTTCTCTTGGTATTCACTCAAATATTGCTTAATAAACTGTATAAAACTCAAAGCTTTTTGAAACTTTCACTCAAAAACGTTTTCCAAATGCACATTTTGGAAGTGTTCGCAGTTGTCGCTTTTCGTTCAACGCGTTCAGAACACAATATCTGTATTTCTTTTGTTATTAGAATGTATATATAGTCCGAAACGTATTAAATTTGTGTAATAAAATGCTTAGAAGTAATATATTAATATATGTTTTAATAATATTCTTAAGAATTTCGATTCTTAATGCACAATTCGACGATTATGGGGGCTACGAGAGCGTCCAAAACGCGGGCAGTGTACCAATTGGTAAGTTTTTCTAGCACTAAACATTGCGGTCTCCGAACGCCTGATTTATTTTTAATGTCTCGTAAAGAGAACATGCTGTTCGTTCCATCAACGCCGAAAGCTCATAAAAATGTTTTTAAGTATTTGTTTGTTTGGTTTTTCAACGGTTCGAGGCAGCGTCTAAATGTACTATATATTACCATATAGACAGCGATAAGTTCAAGTTTTTGTTTATAAACAAACCGGAAAATTATGTGGAGGGAGACCTTTAAATACTGTTTTTTTTTCTTTATATTATAGGCCTGCTTACCGATCAGAATACGGAACAAATGAATATTGTATTTGATCATGCAATCGAAGTGGCCAACGAGGAGCTGGGCTTATCCATGTCATCCCTCAAAGCGGAGGTCAACTACGGCGATGCCTATCACAGCTATGGCAGACTGTGCCACATGCTGGAGGTAAGTTTTCATCTAGCTTTATCTAGAGATTAAAAAGCTATATTCACACAACTACTGCAGACGGGCATTGCAGGAGTATTTGGGCCCTCTTCGCGCCACACAGCTGTGCATTTGATGTCCATATGCGATGCCATGGATATACCCCACATATACTCCTACATGAGCGAGTATGCCGAGGGCTTCAACCTGCATCCACATCCCGCTGATCTGTCCAAGGCGCTGTACAGCCTTATTACTGCATTTGAGTGGTCGCGCTTTATATTTCTCTATGAATCGGGTAAGTTGTCACAGCTTCTGTGCCCGTTTTATTGATTATCAATATCTGTTCTCTTGTTAGCGGAATATCTGAGTATACTGAACGAACTCAACTCTCTATTTGGCATGAATGGACCAATTGTAACGGTACTGCGCTACGATATGCAACTGAATGGAAACTATAAGCCAGTTCTCCGCCGCGTCCGCAAGTCCATGGATAATCGCATTGTGGTCGTAGGCTCCACAGAGACTGTGCCTGAATTTCTAAATCAGGTGAGCTCTATAAACAAACAAACAATATGAAAACCTAAATCTGCGTCATCGTCTATTGCAGGCTCAACAAGTGGGAATTATTAATGAGGACTATAGCTACATTATCGGCAATTTGGACTTTCATTCATTCGATCTGGAGGAGTACAAGTATAGTGAGGCCAACATAACAAGTCTGCGTCTGATTTCACCAGAAAAAATGGCTGTCAAGGAGCTTATGCAGAAAATGGGCTATAACAATGATCAAGAGGATTTTCGTAATGGTAATCACTACGATTTCTGTAGGATTCTAAGCTGACTCACACTGTCATGTATGTAGGTTCTTGTCCAATAACCGTGGAAATGGCTCTTACATACGATGCTGTGCAACTGTTTGCTGAAACACTAAGGAATCTGCCCTTCAAGCCGGTATCCCAGAACTGCTCGCAACGCACAGAAAGTGTACGCGACGATGGTTCGTCCTTTAAAAACTATATGAGAACGGTAAGACTGAGAACCCAAACTAAGGATTTCACTTATGAAATACTTATAAATACTTATTGTATTTATACTCGTTCACAAAGGGAAAAGAGTATATTGGGTTTGTGCAATGCCCGTCTATCTATCCGTATAATCGCAATTTTTGCGCCCTATTGAAGCTAGGGACTTGAAACTTGGAATATGTACTCATGTATACCGCGTCAAACAAAGTGTTAATGTTTCTGTGCCGCGCCCATTGGGAGGCTGGCATATCGATAACATGACGATCGCAAATCGATAAAAGGTGAACATTTTTCACAATATTAAAGCACCCACGCCTTAAAAAATCGGAAATGGTCATATCTCCCACAGCTTTTGAGCTGAGGATATTTGTTGCAAAATATTTGGAATATGTACTCCAGTAAAGCTGCCCCAAACATCATAAATGTCACACAAACATGATAGAGAAGAAACCATGACAAGAATCAAACATGAAAATCGGTCCAGATTTGACAGAGTTATGGGCGTTTGAAATATGTAGTTTACATGTCAAAATTTTTGTCAATTTTTGCACGATTTTTGAAAAAAATTTTACCCTCTTACAATCGGTTTTAATGTTTTTTTTACACAATCGATGAAAATTATAAATTTGCATTTCTCAATTTTGAAAAAAAAATTATTTCGAAAATGAGTAAGGGGGGAGTACATGATATTTCATCAAAAAAAACCAAAAAATGTTATTTTCAATTATGAATATATTTGAAATGCAGAATCAATCTAGAGGATAAACCATGCAAAAAATAGCATCAAACATGAAAATCGGTTAAATGTTAACAAAGTTATGGGCGTTTGAATTATAGGAGCTATGAATCCGAAAGCTTTACATGTCAACATTTTTGTCAATTTTTGTACGATTTTTGACAAAAAATTTGACCCTCTTAGAATCGGCTTTAATATTGTGACAACCACAATCGATTAAAACTATATGTTGTCATTTTTAAATTTTGAATAAAAAAGTTTCGAAAATGAGTAACTACTGTGTACTGTGAACGAGTATTACGCAGCCGGCTACATCCTACCACAACGTTCTTACTTGTTTATCATTCCATTAGCTGCGGCTCAAAGAACGACTGCTCACCGGACCCATTTATTTTGAGGGCAATGTGCGCAAGGGCTACCACCTGGACGTGATTGAGCTGCAACCCTCGGGCATTGTCAAAGTGGGCACTTGGGATGAGCAGCGCGACTACAGACCAGAGCGATTGGCGCCCACAAATTCTCAATTCGACAAGATTGACAATTCTCTGGCGAATAAAACATTTATCATATTGCTTTCTGTTCCGGTAAGACAGCATATATAATAATGTTTCTAAGCTATAGCCATGAATTTCCGATTAGAACAAACCCTACGCCAGTTTGGTTGAGAGCTACAAACAGCTCGAGGGCAATAACCAGTATGAGGGATATGGTGTGGATCTGATCAAGGAGCTGGCCGATAAGTTAGGCTTTAACTTCACATTTAAAAATGGTGGCAATGATTATGGCTCATATAATAAGACCTCCAATGAATCAACTGGCATGTTGCGAGAGATAATGCACGGAGTAAGTGATATATTTATATAAATAAATATATTCAGCTATCTAAATTTAACAAGTATTTCTGTTTAGCACGCTGACTTGGCAATCACCGATCTGACGATAACATCGGAACGTGAGGAAGCTATAGATTTTAGCATACCATTTATGAATCTAGGCAAGTTCAGATAGATGTTTAGATGATTTTATCTCGTACTTATAATTGAATTATATGCCATCTTAGGCATTGCCATACTCTATCTGAAGCCTCAGAAAGCTAAACCGGAACTGTTTACCTTCATGGATCCATTCTCGGAGGAGGTTTGGTGGTTTTTGGGCTTATCCTTTTTGGGCGTTTCATTAAGCTTCTTCATACTTGGCCGCCTGTCGCCTAGTGAATGGGATAATCCATATCCTTGCATTGAAGAGCCCGAAGAGCTAGAGAATCAGTTTACCATTGGCAATTCCATTTGGTTTACAACGGGTGCTCTGCTGCAGCAGGGCTCTGAAATTGGTCCTAAGTTAGTTCAATTTAATATAATCATAAATATTGACTAAAATGAAGTTTTTCAGAGCCTTATCTACCCGGACTGTGGCTAGTTTTTGGTGGTTCTTTACATTGATTGTCGTCTCTTCCTATACCGCTAATCTGGCTGCTTTCTTGACCATTGAGAAACCACAAAGTTTGATAAATAGTGTGGATGACCTGGCTGATAACAAGGATGAGGTTGTCTATGGTGCCAAGCGAACAGGATCAACTAGAAACTTCTTTTTGGTAAGCATCAAAACATTTTAACGTTATTAAGGATTACGTCAAGAAACCCTTTCAGACCTCTGAGGACGAACGTTATGTAAGAATGAATAAATTTATGACCGAAAATCCCCAGCACCTGACAGAAACTAATCAGGAGGGCGTTGATCGAGTGAAGCATAATAGTAATTATGCCTTTCTAATGGAATCCACATCCATCGAATATAACACGAAGCGCGAATGTAACCTTAAGAAAATTGGAGATGCTCTCGATGAAAAAGGCTATGGCATCGCCATGCGGAAGAGTATGTAATTAGTAGATCTTGAAGGATTCCATTTAAGTCTTAGCCGTCCTATAGATTGGCCACATCGTGATAAATTCAATAATGCGCTGCTTGAGCTGCAGGAGCAAGGCGTTCTGGAGAAGATGAAGAACAAATGGTGGAATGAAGTGGGCTCTGGCATATGCGCAACCAAGGAAGAAGCACCCGACGCCACACCACTCGCCATGGATAATCTCGAGGGCGTCTTCTTCGTGCTGCTCGTGGGTTCATGTTGTGCGCTGCTTTATGGCGCGGTCAGCTGGGTGCTGTTCATTATCAAAAAGGCGCGCCACTTTAAGGTAGGCATTATACAAAATCCAACCACGAGCTAAACTATATTTAAACTGCAGGTGCCGCTGAAGGACGCGCTCAAGGAAGAGTTTCGATTTCTCATTGACTTTAACAACTATATACGCGTGCTCAAGAGCTCGGACTCGATTTATTCGCGCAGCCGCCAGTCGTCCATGTCGGTGGGTTCGGCCAGATAGGAACAACATATGCTATACAGCTAAATTGGAAATGTTCAGCTTTATTAAAATTTAGTTGAAATGGAATGTTAGCCAATATTGGCTATAAATGAAAGAGTTAACTGTTTTGGAAGTTATTCTACAAAATAAAATATTTCTAGATTTTCTGTTAGTGGCTTAAACAATTGCATTTAGCTTAAATGTTAATAGTTTTTATGTGCAATAAATGTGCTTGATCCGAAAAAGCACCAAAATATTGTACGAAATAGTCCTTATACTCCAGTGGAATTCCCTACGCCAGCAATACGATTAACAAACTATCATTTAGAATATTTGGGCCAATAATTTTGCCTAGCTTTAGTCGATTAATAAATATGCGTAACAATATTACGTAGTTGAGATCGGTCTTAGGTCCAATGCTTGGCGCGCCACAGCAGGCAATGTATGTGATTATCCACATCTGCTGGAGGCACAGATTTGGCCGCACCATGCGTGGGCGTGCTTGCCACTGAGCTAGGCGCATTTGTCGTAGGCTCGCCCATGTCCATGTAGCGCGAGATTAGCGAACGATAGCGTCGCCCGAGCGTGGCTATAAGCGGCACGTTGGCATTCGGCATGGTGATGATAGCCTTGATCTGGAATGAGTGCACGATCATAATATAAACAATCACTAATTACGAATAATGTTTGATTACCTCATTCTCATAAGGACGAAATACGCTAATGGGACGCAGCGTCTGCAGCTCGGCCACAATGAGACAGCCCCAGGTGGTGCCTATGTACAGCTCGGTATTGTGTGTCGCCAGCGCCGAAATCTGGCATTTAATAAGATTTACATGCTCATCAATGGCAATACTCTGTAGCGATTCGGAGCAGGGCAGCAGCTTGGAGCAGTCCAATTTGTTTTCAATGCGCTTCGAAGTTGCGCCCCACTGATACACCATGCAACCGGGATACAGGCAGCTAAAGACATGCTTATCATTGCTGCACAGGCGTGCCACTTTAACATCCTCGATCAGATTGGGCTCCTCGCTGTGGCACAAAGCCTGATGACCACACACACCAGACTCATCGACTGGAAAAACGTTGATTTTGCCAGCCAACTCACCGCACCAAAGCTCATAGTTGCTGCAAATAATGCAAACGATTAGACAACGATTGGTGGGCGTAAAGTCCCAACTCACCCTTCAATACGCACTGAGCAGGCGGCGTGCAGCACAAAACCGGAGCAAATTTCGGTGAGCACAAATGAGCCCTCGGCAAAGGCGCAATTACTGGGCATTCGACTAGCATCCACTAGAAAAACGCGACCGTTGTGCAAGCCGACCGCAACGCGCGCAATGCCCTCCATATACACTAGACTTATCACAGCCGACTTGATGGCAGGATCAAGCATGTAGGAGAAGAGATGTGCATAGCTCGATGTGCTGTAGGCGTGCAAATTGCCAGAAACATCACCCATCCAAATGGCCTCACCCACCAGGCAGCAGCACAGCATATTCACCTTGGGTACACGCTGCGCGGAGCGTGCGCGTGTGGTTGCGCTATTCTCGGGGGTTTTGGGTTGCACCACTTGCGGCTGGGGCGCACAGCTAATGCTGTTGCATTGCAGCAGGCTGCCAGTTGGCGAGACGTCGAGAATATCAATGTGGGAGCCGAAAGCAGGCAGCCACAGCTCGAGGCCGGAGCGCTCCTCCTCGGGGCCAGCCAGCAACAGCTGAAACACGCCGCAGACAATCTTGTCGCTGTGCGGCAAAGCCACCACGTCCAGCAAATGGATGCACTCGGGCGCACTAGAGAAAACATTCAATTAAAGATCGCATTGTACTCAGAGGTTAAACGAAACTAACCTGAGTATAGAAACTATTTGACTAGCTGATGGGCGTCGACGCGGCTGCTCGTGCCAGCAGAGCACCATAAGATCTAGGCAACAAGTGGGAAACTGTGTCTCCCGCTGCGTCAGCGCCGGACGACTGCCCTCAAGTATGCACTCCTTGATGGACTCGTGACCCTCAAAGGGCTGGCGCAAACTAATGTTCTCATAGATGAACATGCCAAAGGAAAAGCAATCCACCTAAATGAAATGCAGAAAACTATTAAAACGCTCGTCTTTTATCACATCTGTGGCCAGTTACCTTTTCCGTGTACTCCTCCTCGCCGTTAAATCGTATAATCTCGGGCGCCATAAAGCCCTCCGTGCCGCCAAAGCCCTTGGCACTGAGGCCAGCCGCCGTCTGACGACTGATGCCATAGTCGGCAATCTTGATGTGCACCTGATTGCGCGGACTGTCCTCGCTGTGCGGCTGTGGCAGCTCCCAGACGAGCACATTTTCAGATTTGAGATCCCGGTATATGATGCGCCTACGATGGAGATATTCGATGGCGCGCGCGGCCTGCAGCACCAGCATTTGGAACGTATGCGGACCCATGTGTGCGCCACTGCGTCTATACTGACGCAGCAGAGCATCCAGACCGCCGAGTGGCGCCAGTTCCAGCACCAAAGCCAAGGGCTTAATGCAGATGCCCACAAGCGGCACGATATTCGGATGCTTAAGTGTGAGCAGCACGGCCAGCTCCTGCCTGGCGGTGCAATAAGCCTTGCAAGAATGCTGCAACGGATCGCGATCCCATTTCCCCAGGGCCACCTTGTAGGCCATCAAAGCACTCTATAGAAAATATGAAGAAATGAGCAGCTGTAACAAGGTCGCAACGATTCCTTAACCCACCTCCTTGGCACGCGCACCTGGCGGCACCGGCTGCAGCATTTTCATGGCCACCGCTCGGAATGCTCGAGCGCCACGCAGCTTGCAGCTAGCCTTGAAGACAAAGCCGAAGGCGCCGCGTCCCAGCAGCGAACCCTTAATGATGCACTCCGTGGCAATTGTGTGCTTGTCGGGTATATCTGCGAAGATGACATCAGGCGCCAGCTGGGCCATTGACTGCTCCAGATGAACGGGGCAGCTAAGTTTGCTTTGATTATACACTGACAAAATGCACTCCTCGACCATCCAGGCATAGCAGACATTGGAATTGTCCGGCAGATGATGCGACGCATAGGCAGGATGCCCGTCCACGGAGGTGTTGCGCGAAGAGAAGGCCGAGTCTGGGCCCACGCCCGAATCCGCATCCGAGCCGGCGCCCAGTGAGTCAGCCGAGCGTCTCTCTCGACTTGCAGTTGCATTCAAATAGGCAGAGAACACATTGAGGGCGCCATCGTCACCAGGATCACCAACGCCGTGCAGAAAAAAGGTGCCACGTTTGCCGCTCCGACTGGGTCTGCTGCCGCTCAGGCTGGGCTCCCGTTCCAACGGCTCCCCGGTGTTCTGCAGCTGCAGCTTGCGCAGACAACGTGGGCAGAGCACCAGGCGGGTTATCAAAAAACGCCCCTCAGAGGTGTGCACAAAGCGGGTGCCCAGCGCCGGATACCAATCCTCCAGCAGTAAATCAATGTGATCCACAACCAGAGCCAACAGCTTGGCCACCTGCGACATGTGTGGCTGCAGCTCGGCCAGCAATTGTCGCTCGCCGGCGTCGAGCTCTTGAGAGATGCTGACATGCAGCAACGGAAAGTAAACCTCCAAAATGCTAGAGGAGCTCAGATTCACATCGCTCCAGATACCATCCAGTTTGAGCTTGAAGCGATTGCTAGCCGTGCGAAAGGGCTGCGTGCGCTCAGTGCTTTGGAAGGGCACTTCCCAGATGCGAAATATGAGTATGGGTCCATAGTATAGAGCCACGCCAGTCTGCCAGAGATTCCATTGTGTGTCCTGTTCCAGCGAGCCGCGCAAGTCAAAATCGAGATACTTCTGGAGAGGAATAGCGAGATTAGCATATGTTGAATCGAGTGGAAGCTGTATTACTCACATCCTGTGCAGCCACATACACACCACGAATAGCCTCAATAATTTGCTCGTCGGCCAGGACGCGTGTGATCAGGCGCGACCAGAAGCCAGAGGGGAAGTACGTCATAAGCAGCATGCGACGCAAGCCCTGACTGACCGTGGCGGCCGAAGACGTGGGCGTACGCGGCGTATACTGCTCATAGATCAGTTTGTTCAGATTCACCTCTTGCGAGACGGAGCAGCCCAGATTACGACCACGCACGCGTTGCAGCAATTTAACTGTGGTGCCCTCGTTGTATGCGGATGCCTCCTGCAGCGGCAGCAAGGATGGAATCAACAGCGTGCGCGAATCCCAGGTCAGCGCCACCTCAAACTTGTTCAACAAGCTAACTATATAGCTGTAAAAGAATTACCAAAGAAATTTGGATTAGGATTAACCAATCTCGGCCAGAGCAACGTCACCCACCTGCGATTACCATTGCCCTGGGCATGCACACTGCGAAAGAGCAGCTGCAGATCGTCCAGCTTCATGACACCGGTGGGCGCAAACGGATTAATTTCACGAACGGTTACCACATGCGCCAGCATATCGCACAGCCACTGCGGATCGAGGAAGTAGTAATCCCTTAGCGTCGCGTCGTCATAGTGCAATAGGATGCCATTGTCGTGACACCAGGTCGTCGCCTGCTGCAGCTCGGCGGCATCGCGAAAGCTCTTGTAATTATGCAGACGCATTTGCTCCGTGACCAGACAGCGATACTGCTCCGCATCCAGCACAGGATCGCGACCAGCAGCGCGTAAATTGCAAGCGATCACATTGACGATGTCCTCCAGCGCGATGTAACTGGCGGGTATCTTCTGCAGCAGCAGCGGCTCCTTGGAGCCCGGCGAGCGCAGCTGCATGGCCGTGTCGTAGATGATGTTGGCCAGCAAATGGATGTTGTGCAGCGTGCTGGGCAGGGGAAAAAGCAATTAGAAATGGCATGCTGCTAAGAGGCCGACAAAACTCACCGACAGCTGATCTCGATGGAGTCAATGACGCGTGGCAGTCCAATCTTTTCAGCATCCGGAATGGCAATAAACTTCTCACGTATCAGCTGCTGCAGTTGCTCAGCCTGCTGTGCGGATATAGATTCGCCAACGGTATCAAAGTGTGTGCCCACAATGAGCACGGGTGAGTTTGGCGCACGCGCCTGAATGTTGCCCAGCCACTGGAGCAGCTCGGCGAGGCCCTTGTGGCCATCGCTGATGCGCCAGAGCACCAGATAGAGGCTGCGCTTGGACAGAAAGTATTGATGCGTTGCATAATACTCCTTCTGGCCGCCGAAATCCCAAGTGCGAAAGACTATAGCCTGGCAGCCCGTCGCTCGCTTGCGCTTCTCACATATCCAGGTGCCAATGTCCACCCCGACCGTTGAGATGTTCGCCTGGCGCTGCGATCGGGAGGTGCTGCGCGCGTGTCCCATACGCTTGGCCCAATGGTTCTCATTGGCGCGCGAGCGATGCGAACTGGAGCCACTCGATCCATTGCCGACGCCCTGACGCAGCAGGTCGAGCAATGTGGTCTTGCCAATGCCACAGGAGCCCACCACCATTAGCTTCATGCGCGCATAGGGCTGCGCATCCTCATAGATGGACTTCAGATAGCCCACAATATCCATGGTCTTGTGTTTCTTGCTCTCAATCATCGAACGCAGCGGCTCCTGCAGCAGGCAGCCGCGCGTGTTCAGATTCCACAGCCGCGAGAGCAGGCCCAGATGTGGTGGCAACTCAGTGATCTGGACATTTCCACTGATATTCAAAACGGAAAGGCTGCTCAGCTCGTGCAGGGACGCAGGTATTTCCTTCAGGCAATTGTTGGTCATGTCCAGCATGGATAGATTGGGAAATATGACCTTCGATTTGTTGACGCCCACAACGCTCCAGTCGGCATCTTCGCTCTCGTTGAACAAGGTCGTCGCATCATCTGTGGACAGCTGAATGCGCGTCAGCAGATTATCGGCCAGGATAAGCGTGCGCAGCGCTTCCAGGCGCAAATGGCGCCTGTGACGGCAGACGCTCTTCAGCACAGAGGCGCGAAAGGAGCAGCTGCTGCCCTTGGATGCCTTATATATAGGCTCGTCCATCCCCTCAGGCAGCTGGACGTGACTGTAGCACAGCAAATGCGGATCGGATTCAGTAATGCGCGGCAAGCTGGGCCAGCACGAGATTTCGTTGTGACTCAAATCCAGCTGCTTCAGCGTGGCCGGATAGCTGGTCACATGGCCCATGGACCGCAAACTGTTGTAGGACATATTCAAGCGTGTCAAATTAACCGCCAGGCAGGGCAGCGCGGCGGGAATGCTGGTAAACAAATTGTTGGCAATGTTCAAGCTACTCAGCTGGGAGGCGCCATGCGGCGGCTTGCCATCGGCAACAGCTGCAGCCTGCTCCTGCTCCTGTTCCTGGTCCTGCTGCCACTTCAAGTCGTTGTCAGTGATGTCCAGCGCCGTCGACCAGAGATTGCGATGCGTCAGTTTCTGCTGGCACAGCGTATGCGGCTTATTCGAGGAAGGTTCGTCGCAGGATTGCAATAGCTGCAGCTTGTCCAGACTCAGCAGTGAGCCGCTGGTTTGCATGGGCGGCACGGGCAGCTCGCGCAGCAGATTAAAGGCCACGTTCAGTTCACGCAGCTTGGGCGCACGCCACAAATCGAAGGGCAGCTGTTGCAGCTTATTGTTGGAAATGTCCAAGATGCTTAAAGCGGGCAGCTGAAAAATAGCCGCGGGCAGGCAAGTCAGCTGATTATCCTGCAAAAAGAGCTCATCCAGCACGGGACAGTTGTAGGCTTTAGCCAAAGGCGCCGGCAGCTCCGTGATCTTGTTCTGTGCCACGTTCAAATATCTAACGTTAATTTAGAAAAGATTAGGCTAACTTAAGGCATTGAGAATCTATACTCACTTGAGGCTAACCAGGTTAAAAAGCTCCGCTGGAATGCTGGTCAGCACATTGTGGGAGAAATCAATGCGTGTTATGGCTGTAAGCGCCACCTCGCTGAGCCTGGGATGCGTATTCAGTTTGGGATTCAGTTGAAGCACTCCACTCACCAGCCAGCTAATCCGCACAAAGGGCAGCTGCACATTCATGCTGAGGCTGTGCCAGTCAATAATGGTGGGCACGTTGGGAAACATGGCGCTATAAGATATGTTGCTCGTGGAGGGCAAGAACACATTCACCTCCACCGGTGTGGGCAGTCCCTTTTTATTAATCTTGTAGTCCGAGTCGGGATGCACGCGTCGCGCTAGCAGGCGACTCAGTAATGCCTCATCCTCGCTGGCAATGGCCACGCATATGGCCGTGCCGTTATCATCCCGTGCTCCAAACTTGAGCAGCAGATCCAGCATGGCCAGCGAGCGCTGTTTGCAGGCCTCTGTAATGGGCATGTTGCTCAGGCCGTAGATCTCCTCGCTGCACTTGGGATCGTTGTGATCCTCCACCGGTTTGGCCACAATGTTTGGATTGGCGCCATGCTGCAGCAGCGCCTGCGCCACATCCAAGTGGCCACCGCGCACCGCCGCTAGCAGCGCTGTTTCCCGCGTCGCACCACACAGCAAATTGATGTGGATCGGACACCGCTGCGACTCCTGCTCCTGTACCGGCTGCGCCTCGATCGTATCCCCCTCACCGGATATATGCAGCTTAGACATGATGGCCTGTATGCCAAAGGAAATGCGCTTGCGCGTCGGCGTTATGGGCGTGATCTGGCCCGCCGTGGAGCTGCCCGAATCGTCGCTCAAAGTGCGCCAGCAACGCAGCTGCCATTTGAGCATCACGCCCAGCAGCTGCTTGTTGCCCAGCAGGCTGGCTATGTAGAGACTGGTCTGCCCCGTCACGTCTTGGGCGTTGGCATCAAAGGGCAGACGCCACTCCCACTGGCCCTCCTCGTCGCGATATGTCTGGTAGAGGTAGTCGGGATACGGAAAGCCGATTATCAGCTCCAGCAATTTGATATGCCCATTGATGCAGGCCGCATGCAGTGGCAGCCAGCGCTCCACCGTCGCCTGTTGGATTAGCTCCGGAAAGCGCTCCAGCATAAGCTTGGTAATGCCATAATGGCCATTGTGCACGGCTGCGTAAAGCGGCGAGTACTTGGTGACCGCATGCGAGCGACCATCCGCCCCAGCGTCGATCAGACGTTGTGTGATGCTCTCAAAGCCCGACTGACTGGCGCTACAATGTCGAGGAGGATACATAATAATAATAGGTGTGTATATAGTTTCAATACTACGAAGATTCAAGTTTAGCTTACATAAACAGCAGGGTATTGGCGCCGGCTGGTGCCATATTGACAATGATCTGTCGCTCCCTGCCCAGAGCCTCGAGCAGGACGCGCACAGTTCGCTCATCGCCAGCGCTCACCGCAGCCCGCAGCTCGCCATGCTTTATCTGACGCACCTCCTCGCGCGCATCTGTGAACGACAAGTAAACCGAGTTCAAGTCCAACATATGGTCAACTGTTAAGCAGGCGTCGCACCCAGTCCACGCGAGTTCTCAATGACCTCATCGACGAAATAGTCGCAGGCTTCCAAAGCGGTCTCAGTGCCAGGCTTTGGTCGCTCCACAAACTTCCAAGACATTTTTATGTAACCTGCCCCCAGCCAAGCCAAGCCAAGCCAAAACCAAACGATATGCTATGCAAATTTATGCCATCAAAGCAACCGCGCGTGTCGCTGCTTCAAATGTAACTGAGCCAATTATTGACTTCGGCTTGAAAAATCGATTCCTCTGCCAACCACGTTGCGGCGCGTCGTCTGGCGTCCGGTTCGACCAACTGTCCATTCATTGAAGCCTTCGCACTCACTGCGCAAGACACACAACTCGCAAAAACAACTGTTGCACATTGGGTGTGGGTCATGGTTAGTTGGAATATGGACAGGTGTGCGTATTTATTTGTTTACAATTGTCATCGTATATATCAAATATCAATTTGAAGTGCACAAATCACATTTGCAACCGCCAAAACTTGCATTTGCAATTAATATGTTTAGCTGAGCAGAGCACATTTCAATTTGTTGATATTCAAAAAACAATTTTTACGCGCCTATTTGGAAACTGTCGCACCGTAAACACCCTGTACATACACTAGTTTATTGACTTTACTTACCCTCATCTGAGTCGTCATTATGTTTCATTTCTTTGTCATATAAAGCGCTTTGCGCTTTGCTCCCCACACGTTTATATCGCTCAGCACCATGCAAATCACTTAAAACAGGTTGTGGTTATTTTCACATATTTAGCGCCGCTTATTTTGCAAATATTTTGCTGTTTGACTTGCGAAATTTTCACTTTGTTTATTTACTTTTGCGCCAGGGCTGTCGAATCCATGGCAGTTTCGTTAAGTCTATCGTTATCGTTTCGATTGTACAGCTCTGCATCGTGGAGAAATATATCACTTATACAGCACTGGACTACTTTCAACAAGTAAACAAGAAGGGGAAGTAAGTTAGCAAAATAAAAAGAAAAGAAAAACTAAAAAAAGATAATAAACAATAACGGTCTATAATCATTATTGAGTTCTTTGTGCAATTACATGAATTGCGTATAAATACGCGCGGGAAGTGTTGGGCGGCCTATAACAAGGGCTGCGCATCGCACACCCAAAAAAATTACATACATATATATATATATATTTATATATATAATTATATGTGTGTTTGTGTATATGTGTGTGTGTGCAGACATTCTCGGTAGCAAAAACAACAATAAAAACAAATGGAAAAGTTTGAAATTTATCAGAAATCTATCAGTTGCGATCTTCAATTGCGCTTTGTTGTTAATTCTCAACAATACTATTAAAGCATCGCGACTTTCAGATGATACCTCAGTGCCAAAGGCCGTGCCGCGCAACTTAACGGGCTCGCGCTACCCTTCCCCATATGCATACAACAGCTTTGTGTTGCGCCCAAACTCATTGGGCCCGAAGCGCGCAAATAATACGCACAACAACTTGTCTATTGAGCGCATTTATTTTGTAATGTGAACTCTGTTTTGTGAAAGTCAACAACGGACCAGCGAATTCATATGCCTAAACCCCTTGGCTAGTACATAGAGTATGCGAACTTCGCCATGCAAATATAAATTTAAGTTTTTCACTCGTTCGCCATTGCCATTGCCGCCTCTGTGCATATTTGTAGCTACACACATGCAAACAAACATATATATAATGTATGAATCATGCTAAATATAAAGTCAATCTTTTGGCTTTAGCTTTAATCCATACGGCGAGTTAAAATTTGCAAATTTACGAGTTTTGTCAATGAAATCGTTTCATGTTTTCTGCGATTAACTGCAAATGATTATTTTTATTTATTAATCTACACTTGCTTGTTGTTTTGATGACCAAACTCATTAACTTTATATATATGTATGTGTTATACTTATAATTGATATCAAAATGCGGTTCAAACCGACTTCAACTGTTTTTACGACGGACGTTTCAAAATTTTCCAAATGCTAAAAATATACAAAATTAAATTCAGAACGTCACCATCTTATCAAAGTGGGCGTTTGCAATAACTCGGCGCCTTTTGATTTATTTCCAATACACAGATTGTCATGGCTGCGACGCTGACTTAATCGGAAAAACAGCGAACAACAACAACAAGAAGGAGAACAAGAACAATATGCACTATAAATATGTACCAACAGCTACAACAACAACAAGAACTAAAAGAAAGTCTACTGATAACGAGGAAAAACAAAGTCGAAACTGCATGCGAAACGCTTGAAAGACAAACAGCAGATTAAGAGTGTAAGCAGGGAGAAAGTGAGCGAGGAGCATACATATATATAGCAAACATATATATACATATATTTAAACACTAGTTAAAATAAATAAAGCCATGTGCGAGATATCATTAAAATCCAACATGTACGTCAAGTTCAACAGGTTCTCGATTAACCTCTGGAAGAACGATCCCCCAGATATTGTTAATCTAACATGCCTGATGCCCAACGGTGGGGTGCTGCTCCTCCTCGCCAACTCGACGGCCACCATTCGCGAGGTGAAAGCAGATATGGTGTCGCATGCGAAAAACCTACCGTTGGGCTATTTGATTAAGGATGCCTGCGATTATCAGGTGTACGGCATTTCCCACTACACCATCGAGCCGTATACGGACGAGACGAAGCGACTGATCGATGTGCAGCCATACTTTGGTATCTTGAATGTAAGCGAACGCACGGATACGACCACATTTTCCAGCGACTATGAGCTGACCAAAATGGTTAGCGATATAATCGGCAAATCGTTCGATCATCAAAACACACAGGGCACACCGGAGGTGGATTACTTTCGTAGTAAGGTGGCACTAATCTGCGATAACATTAAAGTGGAGCGCTCGAAATATTCGTGGCAGCAGCGATTACTATACGAACACCCGTTGCGGCTGGCCAATTCGGCAGCAATGCCGGAGCTAATACGACAACGTCATCCAACATCCGCATTTCTCATTGCCGTTAAGAATGAAAACGACCAGAGCACGTTTACACTGTCCGTGCTGGAGCATGACACACCGCTCACGCTGATCGACAGCACGCTGCAGAAGATGAACCGTTCGCAGATGAAGATGAACGATCGCGCCACCGACTATATACTCAAGGTGAGCGGACGCGATGAGTATCTGTTCGGCGATCATCCGCTGATACAGTTCCTGTACATACAAGAGATGCTCTCTGATGCGGCCGTGCCCAATGTGGTGCTGCAGTCAGTGCTGCGGCTGGAGTCATACATCAATCACTACAATGAGCAAAGTCTGGGCGTGAAGAGGCCACCAAAACCAGAACGACAAGCCATTGCGGCACCGCAACAGCCCATTGCGATTTTGTGGGATTTAAAAAATGTGAACTTTAAATTAACACTGCACGGCGTCACCAATGTCAACTTCGATCGTGCACGCGCCTTTAAAGTGGGCGTCCACGTTGGCCTCTATCATGGCGAGCGCAAGCTGTGCTCGCAACGCAGCGTCGATGCGCCCAGCTGCGGCACCTCGCACGACTTTCAATTTGACGAGAACGTGATGGAATTTGATATACAAATGCGTAACCTGCCACGCATGACGCGTATCTGCATTGTTGTCTTTGAGGTGACCAAGATGTCGCGGTCGAAGAAATCCTCCAATAACAGCAGCACGCTCAAGGATGATGTTTACAATAACAATCCGTTGGCCTGGGTCAACACGACGCTCTTTGACTACATGGACCGGTTGCGCAACGGACGACAGACGTTATATACCTGGACCTATGCTGACGATATACAGTCGGATGATGTATTTTATCCGCTGGGCACGGTCGAATCGAATCCACGGAAGGATGGTTGCGCCATGGTGCATCTGACATTCCATCAAGGTGCCTCAAATAGCAAAGTCGAACATATCTGCTATCCCGGCGAGAGAGAGGTTCTACAATATGCGGCAAGTCGCGCGCGCATTAACCGCGACAAGCAACAGCCATTGGCGGAACAAGAGAAGACGTTGCGTGACCTGCTAGCCAATTATTCGGGCAAAGACAAAATCTACGAGATGGTCGACCAGGACCGCAACATCATATGGGAACGGAAGTAAGATACCTTAGAATACATATACTTTGATCCAGTGGTGATAAAAACGACTGCTTTTTGTAGAAACGAAATTTTGCGTGAGTTTCCGGAGATGCTATCCGTGCTGCTGCACTGCGTCTACTGGAACGAGCTGGATGATGTAGCCGATATCTGGTATCTGCTCAAGCAGTGGCCACTCATCTCCATCGAACGCTCGCTGGAGCTGCTCGACTATGCCTATCCCGATCCGGCTGTGCGCGGATTTGCCATCAAGGGTTTGCATAATCTCAAGTAAGATATAACCTTGTGACTATGTTGAATGTATATACACATATGAAACTTGATTAATCATGTTTGTAGGGACGAGGAGCTACTGCTGTATCTGCTGCAGCTGGTGCAGGCCATTAAGCACGAATCGTATTTGGAAAACGATCTGGTTAAATTTCTATTAGAGCGCGCCTTGCGCAATCAGCGCATTGGACACTACTTCTTCTGGCATCTACGCTCTGAAATGCAAACTCCCTGCATGCAAACGCGCTTTGGCCTGCTCTTGGAGGCTTACCTCAAGGGTTGCAAGCAGCATGTTAAGCCGCTGCGCAAGCAGCTCGAAGTGCTGGAGAAGCTCAAGCAGGGCTCCGTAATAGCCAAGAAGGGCAGCAAAGAGAAAGTGCGCAACGAGTTGCAAAAGTTTCTGCGCAATGAACACAATAACGGCGTCTTCCATAATATCCAAAACCCATTAAATCCGAGCTTCAGGTGCAGTCGCGTCACCCCCGATAAGTGTAAGGTGATGGATAGCAAAATGCGACCGCTCTGGGTGGTTTTCGAGAACGTGGATCAAACGGCTAGCGATGTGTATGTCATATTCAAAAACGGTGATGATCTGCGCCAAGACATGCTTACGCTCCAAATGCTGCGCGTCATGGATCAGTTATGGAAACGCGAAGGGTGAGTTTTTTTAAAATTAAAAGTACTGCGTTATGATCTGTAATAACCCAAATACGTTTGTACCCACAGCTTGGATTTGCGAATGAACATTTACAACTGCATTAGCATGGAGCAGCGATTGGGCATGATCGAGGTTGTGCGTCATTCGGAGACAATTGCGAATATACAAAAGGAGAAAGGCATGTTCTCGGCGACATCGCCATTTAAAAAGGGTTCGCTCCTCAGTTGGCTCAAGGAGCACAACAAAGCACCCGAGAAACTTAACAAGGCCATTAAAGAGTTCACGTACAGCTGTGCTGGCTACTGCGTTGCCACCTACGTGCTGGGCGTGGCCGATCGTCATTCGGACAATATAATGGTCAAGCGTAACGGACAGGTAAGCCATAATCGGTTTGTATATAATTTAAAATAATCATGCTTAATCTGAAATCCATTTGACAGCTTTTCCATATTGACTTTGGCCACATTTTGGGCCATTTTAAGGAAAAGTTTGGTGTGCGTCGCGAACGCGTGCCCTTTGTGCTTACGCACGACTTTGTTTATGTAATTAACAAAGGCTGTATAGATCGTGAGGCAAAGGAGTTTTGTTACTTTCAGGATTTGTGCGAGCGCGTAAGTTGAAACATTTCTTAAGTCCAACTGTACAAATTTAAAAAATAAATAAATTGTATTTCAGGCATTTTTAATATTACGTAAACACGGCTGCCTTATTTTATCGCTGTTCTCAATGATGATTTCCACGGGACTGCCGGAACTGTCCTCAGAGAAAGATTTAAATTATTTACGTGAAACTTTGGTAAGTGTTGTACCCTTATAATATTAAAGCCCATACTTATATAATATGTATCTGGACAGGTGCTGGACTACACGGAGGAAAATGCGCGAAAACATTTCCAGGCGAAATTCAGTGAAGCTTTGGCCAATTCATGGAAAACCTCACTTAATTGGGCGTCGCACAATTTCTCAAAAAACAACAAACAATAAGCTACAAAGGCAGCAGCAAACAAATATCATTTTTTGCGAGATATAACCACGGACACAGACATACACACTCCCTCTCAACCCGCAACTCCTATTATTTTTCAATTTATAGTTCTGAGTTTCCGTTTCCGGATGAGGCGTAGTACAATTTTTTATATATTACATACAAACGAGTTCAAAACTATGTGTTCACTATATAAGGCCAAGATACACACACACACAACACCCACACACCTATTTTACTTAGATATAGAAATGCCAGCCCGTACGCTTCTGTCAATCCATAAGTGTTTCAATATATTTTTCCTTTTCTGTTATGTTTTGTTGTCAACTTGTAAAAATGTTTCCGAGTTTTTTGATCTTTTGTTGCTTTGATTTACACCCCACGATCACACCCTATACAAATTATATTGAATGTATCCTATTAATTAATATAAATTTAATTTAAGCCTGTACCTTTTGTTGCAATAACAAGCAACGGCATTAACACGTTTTGTGTTTTTCTTTTTTTCTTTTGTTGCAATAACAAGCAACAACAAAAACACATTTTTATGGTTTTTGTAATACTATGTTCATATCTGGGTAGTTTTTGAATGCGTTGATCAAGATCAGTAAACGAAGTGTGTAACATATTCAAAACACAGTACACACTGCAAATGCTGCAAGCAGAAAATCAATCGAAAACATGCAGTAGGTAGGTAGGTATTTTATTTGTAAACATGAGGATTAGGTTAAACCGTAATATTTGTACACCCACAATAAACATATATAACTGCATAAGCACAGAGTAGACTCTTGACATGATCAAGATCATAAGTGATAAATAATAAGACTTCTTCGAAGTCCCGACGTATCCTATTTGTATTTTAATTGCAAACGCAAACAGATTCAGGCAAAATTTGTAAGGTTTTTTCCTATTCAGGAAAAACTTGACTAAAGGAAAGCTCACTTATAAAATCTTTTTATTTACTTTTTTGTTTATTTTGTTTTTTGTTTTCTCTCAATTTGTAAAAAGATAAAAGCTTCCAAGATTTTTGTTCTGTTTTTGTTTTGATTTGCATACAAATGTTTACGTATACAACCTCACTCACATATACAAATTATGTCATTGAATATATCCTATTATTACATATATTTAATTTAAACATGCCTGATAAATTATTAAGTACAATATTGTTTTCTCTTTTGTTGCAATAGCAAGCAACAAGTAACATATTTTTTGTCTTGTGGTTTTTGTAATATTATGTTTTTCTTATAACCTACTTCATATATAGCTAATGATAAAAGCAAATCAAAGGAAATAGGTACATATAAATGAAAAACGAAAAAAAATATAATTACATACGCCTGGTAATTTATAAATATATGCATGCATATACTTACCACATATAAAAGTGATGTATACTTTAATCAACGTATACTTGATGTATACTTTAATCGAAACACAGCAGAATTAAATAAAATGTGCTTCTAGATTGTATGCAACTAAAAATAAATTGTTTTTTTTAGGGTGGGTTAATTTTCAGACGGGTTTGATTTAATTCAAGAACCTCTGAATTGTTAAAAAGTGAAAACGTAATATCCTTAAGATATAACAGGTAGCCGCAGGTGTCTAAAAACAATCTCGCCAGCGTCATATAAATTAAATACAAACTTTGTATAAATCATTTAGTATAAATTTTATTTGACATCAATAATTCAGTTTCAGTTTTATGTATGTATATAAAATATATTATTTGTTTAAAACTAGTTTTGTTTCCGGTTTACTTTACACTCATCTCATGACCATAGACGAAGCAGTATTTAATATATGTTTATATACTATATAACCCTATCGCGCGTTTTTCAGTTAGGTTCGCGTTGCTAGTGTTTGAAACCTCGCTAAACAGCGTCATAAATGCACACAGTACACATGAAAAAAACGTTGCCAGCGTTCTACATATAAACAAACGGATGGTGCAAAAATGTAAACAATAAAATTACATCAAATGAAAGCAATGTACACAGTACCAAAATTATGATTTAAAACAATATATAATAATAGACCCTAAGTGGAATAATATTCATGGAAATTTGATTTTTGTATTGTTTTCTTTTGCCATTTTCTTTTATCTTTTATGTTACGCTAACTATAAAAAAAGGGTTAAAGGTAAATTGGAAAAATTTTCAGTTTTGGAAATTGTTTAGATTTTATTATTGTGTATTCACCAGCACATCAAGTCAATATCCTTTAAAAAAATAGTTTATATTAATATATGGGTTATTTGTTTACTCATTTGTTGCTGTTGCTGTTACATTGTTGTCGGTGTAAAAATACTGTATTTACAAATATTACAACTATTTTTACTTATAGCATAACATATAAATAGTCATTTGTATTATATAAATAATTTAGAAAATATGAGAAATATTTTTGTCTTTCTTTACTTTTAGGAATATATATTCTTTTTGTTTATTTGTATTAGTTTCAGTTGTACGAAATATAGGTCTGTGTTTCTTGTAAATATTTTCTGTATATGGAGACGTAGCATTACTTTTGTACATTTTTGCAAGAAGTTAGTTTATTTTGGCCTTATTAACCAATTTTATATTAAGTACAGCCATACACGGGAATTTGTCCATGTTCTTAATTAAAGAGTTCAAGATTGATTCCGAAGAACATTAATCTTGAGCAATTTAATAAAATATAGTATTACTTGTTTATACATTTTATAGTTCAATAAGTATTAAATAAAAACATAGTAAAATAATTTATATATTATTTTGCTATATGTTCATTTATCGTATTATGATGAAGGATTTTGCAAGAAATCAGTTAACAATAAATTAATAGGTTTAATCATATTGATAAGTATGGCTAGGACTTAATACAAAATCGATTGCCATTTGTTTGCAATTTGCATCTGTATTCTGGACCTCTTTTTGATTTGATAGTATACCGTTAAGTATGCATTTTAGAATAACATATTTAATGTAAACAGTTTTGTATATGTGTGAATGTTTCAATTTGTAAGTAGTTGTTTCATAGTACATTACTCTCCTTTTTTAATTTCTAGTTTTATTTTCATCTTCAAAGGCACACGCATTCTATAAAAATCTGATTTGGATTTTTTTTTTTTTTTTGTATATCTTTTCTCTCTTATTTTCAAAGTGTTTTCTTACATACACACATACATATAAAAGTAAGATGCAGTGGTCTATATTATTTTATTACCGTTTTTTGCTCTAAAAATTTTAAGTTCAGTCTGTTTCAAGGAAATGTTTTGATAAAAAATCTTATGGCCGACATTTCAATGAGCGGTTGAAACAAATGCTTTATTTTTATTTAACCAAACATTGAAGTAGCGGTCTTTAAATATTTTTTGAGATTCTTTAAGACGTGCATCCTATGGGAGTTAAAAATATATATATATATATATATATTATATAATTTTACTCATAAGATTGGTTATTGAATATATTGGCCAAATAATTTGATTTGTTATTTATACTCTTAACTGATTGCATAAACAGGTTTAGAACGGGTTTGAAAACATATTAAAATTTGTTACGGTAAACTCGCAGCTTTTGTTTGAATTATGTTTCGGCCTTAAAATAAACCCTAGCTAGCTTAATGCAAAACAATTTAGTTACAACTAAAATATAGCAGCTAACTTATCCAATAGTTTTATGTGTGTAGTGTGTTTTGAATGTCGTCTTAAGCGGTACTAGTGCAATAATGTACTTAACTCGAGGATTGCCCGCACACACTGAAGCTGGGGAGGAGGATGGGCCTGGGGGATGCTCCGGTGACGCGCTTGTCTCAGTGTTTTGACAGATTCAGTGGTAAGTCTGAAATAAATTAATATTCAGTTTTTTATTACAACTTGATATAACAACTTCATATATCTCGCAATTGGGCTCACCTGAACTTAGTTCATTCCTTAGACTACTATTTTGAAACATTGCGGATTGTACTGAGTTGGCGCTGCTGCCGCTGGCACCGCCACCGTGCGCTGCACCTGCAGACATCACGGACGCACTGGAGCTGGCCGGTGAACTGGAGACGTTGGTGCGATGACTGGACGCTGCAGACGTTTGGTCAGTACAAATATCAGTCAATTTTGGCGTGTGCGTTCTATGTTCGGCCAAATGTGTAGGCGGCGTATTATGATGCGACAATGCTGCTGGATGCGTTGGATGTCCCAGGTGCGGATTCGGCGTTGGCTGCCCAAAGGCCGCAGCCGCTGCGGCAGCCAGAGCCGCCGTATTCACACCATTGTAGCCAAAAGGATGATACGGCGATTGCGGTGATAATCGAGCCCCGGCCGAGCCACTCGTCTGTGGATGCGAATGTGGATGCGGTGGGTGGCAACAGTGGGGATGCACCCGCCTGATAGTGCTGCACCCATAGCGGATTTGGTCGGAGCCCTGTAAGCGTCGGTATGTACGGATGGTAGAGCGAGGGCGATGGAATGTATGCGGCTGCAGCAGCCGCGGCAGCGGCAGCGGCCACTGCTGCACTGCTTGTCGTGGGTGTTGCATTAGGTGCTATTCCATGCGGACTGGCCGTTCCGCTGCCATTCAGCTGCGTCGGCGGATACATGTAATAGTGCAAGGGCGAACCAGCAGCTACAGCCGCAGCAGCGCTAGGCGAGCCACGCTGCAGTTGAAGATGCCGCCGTTCCGGTGACGATGTGCTGCGCTCGCCTGGCGAGGGGCAACTAGTTGCCGTGCTGCTGCTATTGCTATTGCTAGCCGTAGGTGAGGCGAATTCGCGTCGTATCGATGCAGTCTTCTTGGGCACGGTGCGGTGCGGCGTATTGCTAGCGGCCGCTGGCTCACGTGGCGATGCACTAGATGAGCGCGGCGGCGATAGCAGATCACGTGTGCCGCCACCTGCTTGTGGAATGTGCGGCGAAACAGCAGCGCCGACATAGGGCGCATAAAAGGAATGCTGCAACTGCTGCTGTACATGGGCCTGGGCCAACTTATAGCTGTCTGGCGGCGTTCGTCGTCCATAGTCGATGGGCAGTGGCGAGCCAGCAGCTGCATAAGGCGGTGAACGTTGCTTCTTGCTGGCCGCATGCGACGGCGATTTGCCACCGTTGCTGCCGCCCATTTCCGGTGACTTGGGCGAGTTAAGCAGCGCACGTGGATAGCTTGACGAGCCGGCATACAAAGAATGATGATGCGGATGATGCACATTGCTGATTATTGCAGCCGGCTGATCATGGTTCTTCTTTGAGGAGGAGCTGCTGCTACCGCTGCCGCCCAGCAGCGAGTGTATGCTATAGGAGCTATTCAGTCGGGTCGGCTGCGTTGCTGCAGCTGCTGCTGCTACTGCTACTGCCGTCGTTGTTGTCGAAGTGGCCACCATTTTGGCCTGCGGCGGCGCTAGGTTCATGGGCATTGACTTGCTGCCCATTGAGCTGGTGGTGGTACTGCTGCTGCTGCTGATACCTTTGGCGCGACTTCGTTTGCCACCGGCGCCGCTGTTACTGCCGCCACCTACCCCACTGCCATTGTTCACGCATCCATTGTTATCCTCCAGCGATACCTTCTCGAATTCCCGCAGTATGCGCTTACGTGGCGACTGATGGTGATATTCGACTAGACGGCTGGCAGCCGCTGCCGACGACGGCGGCGAGACCTGCAAGAGTGAAAGAGTATTTATTATGAGACTAGACATTCCAAGGAACTATGATTGCGGAATACATATATATTAAAAACGGGCATTGCTCACGTACCTTGTGCGCCAAGGAGTGACTTAGACTACCGATGGCTCCGCCACCGCTGCTGTTGCTGCTGCGCTCCGCTGCTAACGCCGTCGCTGGTGCTGTTGCCCCCGTTGCTGGTGTCTTTGACAATTGCTCTAGGCGCGCAGGCACGCCGTCAATTAGTTTCTGTATGATGCTACTGAGCTTGGCTCTGGGTTTCTGCTTTTTAAGTCTTATGTCTGTCGTTGCCGTCGTCTTTGTTGTTGTTGTTGATGTTGATGCTGTTATCCTTGTGTTAATTTCACTGCCTGCCCCACACTTGGCGTTTGCTTTAAGATCCCCATTCAGTTCACACGCATTACCGTTCACCAAGCTGCCACTGGATGTGCCTGTCCCTTCGTCCACTGTCACCGACATGGCATCTTCATCTTCGCTTGTGTTCATTTTCTCTGCAGTGGCTTCTGATTTTGCCGCAACATCATTCGACTCCTTGCTGTCATTGGAACACGCCTTTGCTTCAGACTCTGTCTTACTCTCAGTCAGCTCCTCTTTGATCGTTACTGCTTTAATCTCATCCGACTCTTTCTCCGGCTCTTTTGCATCAATTTCTATAGCCTTAAGCGTTTCATCGCCGTTTTCTTGCGTAGGTACGCGCTGAAAAACTAACTGATGATCCTCACTATGAAACGTCGGCTCGTGGGGACGACGTCGCTTACGCATCGCAGCTTTGCGCGCACTTTGGCTAAGCACATTGTACCTGGGACGCTGGTAGTAGAACGAAAGTTCTTTGGAGATGCCACGACGCGGTCTCGTCTGCTTCCAGGGTTGGTCACGCTGCCAAGGCGATGACTGTATGGAGCTATTATCATCCGAAACTGCAAACATAAAAGTCGTTTAGTCGCTTAGCTGCTACCGCGAATTACATGTAATTGTGAGCCACTTACAGCTTAACGATGTGGAATTCTCGTTCTTTGGATACGTTGTTGTTACTGCCGACGTGGGCGTTACTGTGGCCGATGTCGCCGCTGATGGCGTGCGAAATGGTTTGCGCGGCACTGATACCCAACTGCCCTTATCGCCGTCCTTAGCACGTGCCAATTCCAATATGAATTTACCATCTGCAAAGCAAATAAGACGGAAGTTGTGAATATCGTTGTTGTAATTAATAGAAAGTAAACATGCGATAATGGCCGAAAGATGAAATGAAAGAACTATGTTCGGTAAACATATGAATGAAATAATAATTTAAAATCAATTTTTATACGCATCCTGTGCCGATAAGAAATGGCCTCTTTTAACATTGGAGCTGCCCACTTTGGCGCTTAGTTGAGTTTTTCTAGAGAAGGTATCAACTTTTCACTGACCTTTGAAAAACTGCAGTCGGCCTCCATAGCCGGACGTGCTGTTATTGCTGTGTGTTGATATTGGATGCCTGCCCATATCAAAGCTACTGCTGCCGTTGCCGCCAAATTTGCTGCTCTTTGTGGCTGTGGCAATGGCGGCGGCGGGCCCATTCATTGCGCTATAGTCCAGTACACCGGCCATAACATCGACGGGCGCCTTAGGAGCTGCAACGCCGGCAGCGGCGGCAATGAGCGCCGTTGCAGAGGCCGTCGCCATAGTGAGACTTGAGCTGCTGCTACTATTAGTTTTAGTTGATGATAGCGGGGGCGCGGTGCCATTGGATGCTGATGTTGAGGATGCAGTTGAAGTTGTTGATGTTGGTGTTGCTGTGACTGCTGATGCTCCTGATGATGGCGGCTTTAGTTCTGGTGCGACGGGCAGTTGAAATGTGGCAGCAGCTGCAGCTGCTGTTAGCAGTGTTGCTGCCGCTGCTGCTGCATTTGTGCCGTTTATAACATTTTTGAGTAGAAACTTTGCAGCCGCCTCTGCACTTAGGAGCTCTTTGTTGTTGTTGATGCTGCTACTTGCACTGTTACTGCTGCTACTGTTGTTGTTGTTGTGGCTAGTGTTCGCAATGCTCGTCGGACTGCTGTTGGTGTTGTTGCTGTTGATGTTGCTCTTATTGCCGTTACCGTTGCGCTCATCGGTCATTTTTTCAGCCGTGCCAGCAGTAGCTGCAGCATTTTTACGCCGTACATTAGTTATGCTGTTTTGCGAGCGCTTCACTTCACATCAATTTACATATACACACATACATATGTATTTCGCTGTTGCTGTTTCTTTTCTGTTTTACTTTTTCCTATTTGTGTTGTTTTTCTTTCAGCATACAGGCACTCGCGCACGCACACAGCCACACACATTTGTCGTCACTGTTGCTGCACACAACAGTTATTTTCACTGCTGTTGAGATACACTAAATTACAGAAGTAAAAAACATATTTAAAAATATATGCATAAGAGAATTATACTGAAAAGTTTGTTATTAACGTGTTCTCTGATTTATACGCTTGCATTTTGTTTTTATATCTTGCGCTCCATCTTTTTACTCCACACTCTGTTACATACACGCACACACACACAGATGTTCTTGCACAGACAAACACTTTCCACGTTAACTCAAGACACGAGCAGCACTCGCTACTTCACTCGCTCGCCTCTCTCTGTAGCTCTCTCCCTCTCTGAGCGAGTGTCCGGCGCTCACACCCAAGAACGTTGCTGCGTGCTCCACCAACTGCCATTTTGTTTAATTTTTAATTTAAGCGTACGGTCGAATTTACATGCATGGTTGCTCTATGTGCAACAACAGGCGCACTTTGGAATGTGTCCTAGGTTATGAACAATCGAAAACTTTTAATTGCGTCCAACAGATACTGTGATAATAACAATTACAGTTATACAGAAGTGGAAGCCAGAAAGCCGGCATAGTTAATACGATTATTGTTTGTCAAAAAAAATAAAATAAAATAAAAAACCTACGCATAATCACAAATATGGTTATCAACACGTCCCATTGGACTTCGGACGTATACATACATACACATATGTATTGCCATATGTTTTAAGATGCTGCGTAACTCGCGACAAAATTTTGTTTGCTACAAAATGAGCTCACTTCGTATCAGTATAACTGTATAGTTATAGTTACACATTTCATTATTGTTCTGTAAGCGCGCACAAAACAATGTTTTTGTTGTTGTAAATTCCTGGCGCAGTGCGAGCAGTGCGCGGCCGTTGATTACCGCACAAATTGACGGCGTCGCGTAGCAGAATATGCCAGCTCGGCACCGTATTGGGGGAGCGTCTGCTATCATTTTTATGTTGTCCGAAACTCAACAATTTATTTTAATGGTCTCACAACTGCATTTTAAGCTGCAGCTTTATTTTAAGTTCGCCACTTATGTTTTTAAATTTATTTTCACACATACTAACAATTGGCACGCATTTGGTTAGAGGGAGCAGGAGCACAAAGAGCGCAGCACCACACAAAACGAAGCGGAAGAGGAGGAGATAAAATAATAGAAAAAACGTTCTCCAATTACCAATACCATCGGCAATGTTTTTCACATTTTCACACAAAACGCGCGCACGAAAATACATAAAATTTTAAGCAAAACGTTCTAGTATCTTTGTTGGGCACTTTGCAACTATTTTAAACGAATAAATTACTAAATAAATACGTTAAAACTTAATTTTAAAAAATTATCAACGAAAAACGCAGTGCTCAAGCACAGACGGTAGGGAAGTTGATATCGATTGCATATATCGATACCGAAAACGGTATACGATATTTCTGACCTTAGCTATGATGCACTTATCGATGTTCGCTATGATATCAACAATGCTTAATGGTAGCGTTGCCAACTGATCGTAGCAACTTGAGCGGCCAATTTAAAACATCAAAGATGGTACATATAAGTATATTGAGAATAGAATAAAATGTTTATCTTTATTTGATTGGACAGGTAAACATTAAGCGATATTATGCAATATTGTATTCTTTTTGCTGCTTTTTTACATTTATTTTAGCTAGGTAAATATTTATGGTTTGTAAGTGTCTTTATTTCTGGTTAATACTGTATGCTTGATAAGAATCGGTTATTTCAATGTATGAGCATGGAATAAAATATAATATTAGCTTATGCGTACGAATGTGTAGTCGAAATACAACCCATCTGCTGCTTAACAATTAATACAACTCCACTCTGCTTCAATCGTCTATTACTTCGATCGGCCTACGACGATCTCTGACAACCCACGACACAATTTAGCATTATCTTATTTAAATGTATGTATATATGTATGTTTTCGCGTGTATGCCTAATATGTAATCATTATGTAGTATAGGCAGGTCGCCCTTTATATATTATTAAGACGATTTAATGCTATGCGCTTTTGATATGAGTGAAAAGTTTTCAATTGCACAAAAGTGATTAAGAATACATAGTTAGACACTTTGTAATATTGCACAAAGTAAATTGCAGTTAACAGAACAAAGGGCACACAATTATAAATAAATTTAATTTAGATACGTTTTTTGTTTTTTTGTTGTTTGTTAATGTGCTGGTTTAAACATAATTTAAATATCACAGACTTTTTGCCAATTGAATTAATATGTTTTGTCAATTTTGTTTATGCCAAATCAAAAATGAACATCTACAATGAAATGAAGAAAATTAAAAATTCTTATAGATACGGGATGGGGTGCATAGGACTGCAGCTTAATCTTAGACTCTAGCCGGGCTTAAGCGCATAAATCTAATGACCCAATGATATTATCTGAAAGTTGTTTTTAGATGCCACTTTCAGCTAGTGTCATTGAGTTTTTTAAAATCAGTCAAATATCGAAACGAAATCAAGTCTTGTGTTAAACATGGCACATAATAGGTAATTGGAAAACCATGAGCCAAGCATATGAAGATGATACTCTATTCTATATAAATACTGTATTGATGCTTGCAATCGCAGGATTATTTAGACATTACCTAATGTAATTTGCATGCGGTTCAACTGAAAGCTCCCTCGTTGGACTCACTTAGTGCAGGTTGTCCACTCTGCTGGATTGCAGGCCAAGGGCATTCATGTTCATGCCAGGAGGCACGCCTACGCCTACGCCAGCGCCTACGCCAACGCCAACGCCGACGTTGCCCTCGCTCTCGCTCTTCCAGGAGGAAACAGGAATATGGGGTGCCGGCAAACAATTACGCAGCGTCTGCACAATTTGTATAGTGTCCATTAGAGCTGGGAGGAGAACCAAAAAATATTTGTAACTAAGCAGCTGCCTAAGCGAATTAACTTACTCTTCTGCAGACTCTCGCTCTGCTTGCCGTAGGGCTTGCACATGGAGGGTCGTATATAGGTTTTCATTCGCGACATGTTACGCATCAGCTCTGAGAATATGCGCACGATCTTGTCTTGGCCAACCCCCATGTGATCTATGCGATTGGCATCGTGGCTGGCCCAGGCGCCATTGTGCAGCGCTAAGAGATCCTTGTTCGATTCAATCGAGTCCAGATTGGATCTAGAAAGAATATATTTATTGATTTAAGCGAACAAATGTTGTTATTAAACGTATCTAAACTCACCGCAAGGAATCAGAAATGTTCTTATGTGTTAGCTGATCCATCGAGGAGTGCGAGGAAGAGGACGATGACGAGTGCGGCGACTGCGAAGGTGGCGGTAAGGAATGATGTGCATGGTGCACCTGCGCGCTAACGCCAACGGAGCTGCCCAACGCCGAGGTGTTGTTAGTAGTAAGCGCCGGTGGCTGCTGCTGATTGGAGGCCACAGCCGCGGCCGCCGCTTGTGACTGCATCATGCCTTGAATTTGCAAATTGGCAGCCGCTGCGGCAACGGCCATTGGATCAAAATGCTTGGGATCCAGCTGCGCAAATACACGCTGCTTCTCCAAGGCGCTCAGATTGCTAAGCTTCTCCAGACTCTGCTGGGCGAGCACGCGATTCTGCTGTTGAATCAAAGCAGCTGTCAGCTGTTGCTGGTGTTTTGCCTGGGCCTGGGCCTGAGCCTGCGCCTGTTGTTGTTGCTGTTGCTGCTGCTGTTGTTGCTGCTGCTGCTGCTGCTGTTGTTGTTGCTGATGCTGCTGCTGATGATGTGCGGCGACAGCGGCTGCACTTATTTGAGACAGCTGCGACTGTATGCTATTCTGCTGCTGCTTGGTTAAGTGCTGCAGCTGGGGCGGCACCTTAGAACCGCTTGATTTCGACAAATCAATCTCAACGGGAGAAGCATTGCTGCTGGAATTGGCGACGCCACTGGCAGCGTTGCCAGCTGCTGAGCTCATCGCAGCACTGCCTGCCGCCGCGCTAGGGGGCAGATGCGACAGACGCTGCAAGAAATCGGGCGTATTAACGCCCGGATATTGTTGCTCCATAAACGGCATCGGTGATATGCCCATGTGATTCTTGTAGTAACGACAAGCCGGACTGGGACATGACTGTACCACCTCAATGATGAACTCCTTTTCCATGCCAAATTGATCGCGTCCAATGGTATAGGACTCGATGACCGCACGCACTGTGGCATCCACACTCAGATGCAGGCCATGCGGTCCCGACATGTGCTTCAGCATGACCGCGTTGGCAAAGTGCTCGAAAGGCAAAACAATTTTGCCATTGTCGCGCAGTATAAGCCGGCCCTGGGAGTCTAGCGTCAGTCGATTGGCCAGCACTCTGCGTGGATACAAATGGTTAATTGACACACGTTAATCAATTGAAAGCCAGCACTTACTGCAAGTAGGCGGCGCTGGGCAGCATGGCATTGTCCTTTAGATCGCTGAAGCATTGCAGCAGCTCGGCGCTCGGGTTCCAGCCTTTATTTTGCAAATAGAGCTGAAGCAGCATGTAGAGTTTCTCGGTGACATAGCCCACGCCGGCGTTGGGCTGCTGTTGCAACATATCGCTGTGTGGAGGAATTCCCATCGAGCTGGTTATGCTGCTGGCGCTGGTGCTGTTGCCGCCAACGGCATTGACCACGCCCCCGCCCACTGGGCCCTTGGACAGTGCCGCCTTCATTGTCTCCGAGAGATCCAATTTGTAGTTTTCCGGATAATAGTGCTTGACGTGCTCCTGTAATCGTGTTTAAACGCCCGCACCAAAAAGCACACAAACACATTTTATTTTAAAGACAGACGCACACAGACTGGCTCAATCGTATACATGCACGCCAACACCTATACACGCCCACCACCCACCAATGCAATCCACATACACAGCAGACTTACCAAATTGTTCATTTTTCGGCTATGGACTGCTGTGAGTGCAGCGGCATCTGCATCTATTTGGACTGGCGCCACCAGTGCATCTTTGAAAATCTAACGGTTCTTGCTAATTGCACAATTTGATTGAAAATGGGTCTAAACTACATCAGCGACACAAAATTGAAAATTGTATGTGTCTGCCGACTATCTCTGTTGTCCTTCGGCAAGGAAGTGGGGATTGTTGATACTTTCTATATCGATTAATCGTAACTTAACGATGTTTGGAAGCAAGAAAAGTATTCACAAAGTATCGATATTTAAATAAATACTTTAAGAAAGTATATTGGCCAAGTATCGATACACATTGTTGATTTTATGCCAATATGTATAACACTATTCTATATTACAGTTAGAGTCGTTATACTAAAAACATGCTTATCGATAATTGGTTAAAATAAACAAATTCAAATTTGGATATTATGGGGAGAAACCTTAAAAAACACTCAAGTTTGTTTTGTATAAAACAATTCAAATAAATTTTTTCTACTTGAATTTAAACAATAACTGATTTTCGAAAACGCAATGAAATTATTTTGAGGACCCCAAATTCCTATGGAATTTTCTTAAAGAGTTTAATTATATTACTTATTGTGAGCAAAATGACTTATGTATACAAAATGTTACCAAAATAAATGAGCTAATCATAATTTGCGGCACGCAAATGGAAAGAAAACTTGCCTGGCACGCGATAACCAAAGCGAAAGGCGTAACAAGTGACGCCCTCATTAACTCATGGCTGACCACCACTCCAGGCCTTCACATGTTCAAGAACAAAAGAACCACAAGCGGCAGCCACCACCAGCACCACCACCACCACCACCACCATCACCAAGTGTAATAAGCATTTTGCATGCCGTAGCCGCCATCGCTGCCACGGGGTTGGGTAGCTATAGCAACTTTTGGCAAACATTAAGGGATATGCACCCACTCCGAGCACGCCAGGAACTTGTTTACTTGCCTGCCTGTGCCTGCAAGTGCAGTTAGCGCAGTAGTTGCTAAGTTTTAGTCAGTTCTCAGTTGAAATTCACTGAGCTTAGACCGCGAGGGAAAAAACTGGCAATAAAAAACTGACATATTATTATATATAATGTGCTTCCTTTTGGTCAATTGGTTCTTCCCATTGTTGTGGACAACAGTTTTTATAAAGCTCGGAAACTGCACCCTTTTGGACACAAAACAGTCGCCAACGCCACACACATTTCGCTTTCAAAATACGCAAAAGTGCCTTAAAAATGAGTTCTACAACCTAAACTACTTTGACTGTGCACCATGCAGCGAGGCTGGAGACGCCAGCGGAGTCGGAGCCGGAGACACGAACGAGCTGCAGCCCACTACGGACAGTAAGTGGGTCTATTGATTTAACAAATCACCATGGTGCTGAGCGGGAGGTGGGGCTGCAAACATCCGTTGCATTTCGAATGAGTACCTATTCACCCTTAGGTTAGCAATTTTAATGAGGTTGAATATCCGAAAAAATAAAAAAATAAAAATAATAAAATAATATAAAGCAGCTCCTTTTGGCATGATTTTATATTCATGCGAGCCACAAGATGACTCTCAACGAGTACGTTCAAGATATGTACCTTCAACCGTAGCCGCCCTTCAATTCGATGAAGATCACGTCCTTATCACATAAATTATCTATGCACATCACAATCGTAGTTAACAAAAAGTGAGAGTGCCCGAGCAGGATGTTGCACCCCGAAATCATCCCTGAACTACCATGAGGTACATTCCTATATATAAGTATGAGCGCAAAATCACGCACGCTATGCACGTAATGTCCTGGCAGTGTTTCTTTTTCTCTCAGTCACTCTCTGTAAAAAGTTTTCTTTTAATTTTCAACACCTATCAATACTATCAGCGATGTATTTCTGGAAATAAGCGATTAGGGCTAGATACACAAAAAGATAATATTTACTTGATCTATACGGGAAACTACAACCCAGGTTTATGTATATAGGGAAAGGGAGAAGGATGAGGAAGGGAGGGGAGGAGAGCGGAGTATAATGGCAGCTTAAAGTATAATAACAGCTTAAAACAGGCGCGGACAACACTTTTCGGTTCGTTCTCTAGAAGAGGTCATCAGAAAACAAGTAGCCAAATTTGGTGATTCTAGCTCCAAAATTATAAGAGATTTCGATTTTCGAAGTTCACCGCCACAAGAGGATGTGCCAAATAGTTTTTTCCTGATCTTTAGAGGAGATCTGCAATATTTGGAGGATCTAACTTTAAAGCTGACGGAGATATACAGATTTGAACAATTCTCCACGCCCCCAGTAGCATATCCAAAAAATCGTACCACTTTTTTGTCACGGGTATACACGAGTATATATTCCAAATTTCAAGTCTCTAGCTTCCAATGACGGAAGGACACCAAGCCCAAGCTTTTTGAATTCGTGGACTAGTATAATGACCACGGCCGAACGATTTTATTTAGAATTCTTTGCAGTTGGGAGGTCAGTAAACGTTAATGTTTGTGTTCCGTTTGCAAGATGTGACGGAGACTCATCTATCTTGATCTTTGGGCAATCCCACACATATGTTTTACATTTGGAAAGTCAGCTTAGACAGACAAACAATAGACGGACATGATTTGATAATACGAACTTTTCGTTCAATTGCATACATCCCTTATTCCCTTTTTCATATACAGAGTATATTGGCAATATCCGCTCTCTTCCATACTTGTATAAATTATAATTGAATCAAGCTCTTCTAAACTATTCTTCCGCACCACTTTAGAGTTCTCCTGTCAGTGTCCAGTCGCGCACATATCGCTTTTCGAGAAGTCCAAACGTTGGCCCGTCTGTGATGAGATCTGCAGCGATAGCGCAAAACCATCTGAAAACTGTACATCGACGTGGTCCGCCCAGTTGGTGCCCTCGCAGTGCACCTACCAATATCTCAATGTCACGACGGACTTTCAATCGAGCGGCTCCATAGTGCTCACCAGAACGAATCCTGCGAGCAATGGCAGCGACTGCCATAGCTGCAATGGGGCGTACAATTTTCGGTACCAGGACTACTGCATGGCCAATGCGCTGTTGCAGCCCTATCTGCACTACAATGCCTTCTGGCAGGCCACCATCAAAGCAAGGCCCAGCGCCAACAGGCTCCACTTTGGGGATCTTAAGTTCGTAGCCTTCTTTTGTTTGGCGCTGAAGAACGACAGCGCCTGCCAGCAGTTGGCCAATCTGTGCGTGCTCTCGCACTACTCCATGGACAAGCACTCACCCTGCAGCCCCTTTTTGCTCACCCAGATGTCGGATGTGGTCATGAAATATGCCCATGCTGGCGAACAATTGCGCGCCTTGGAGCCCTTTTTGTTCTATAAAAAGGGCAGAACAACGCGAGAGCTGCTGACGACGACGCTCCAGCTGGCTAATCAGACGGAAATACAGATCTTTAGCACCACCTTTGACCTGGCAGGACGTCTCAAGCGCTGGGGTCGCTATGATCTGGGACAACTGAATCTCTGTGTCGGTCAGAAGGCGCCCACATTGCGCTTTGCCCAGCTTCAGCCGGAGATCAGCTGTCAGCTGAGTCTGGAGCAGCTCATCGACATGGCCAGCCAGGAGGGCAACGATAACTTTCACAATCTTTATCTCAACTTCAGCAGCAATCGGTTACCACTGCTGCACCAGCTGCCTGTGCTCATCGAGACCTTGACGCCGGAGAATCAGGTAAACTACTCCTTCTGTGGGCCTTCAATATCAATTTACACTTGTGCCCTTTGTCAGCGCCCGCTGGTGGAAGAGTGGCAGCTGGTCAAACGCTTTCAGTTGATTTCCACACATCCCCGGGACAATCGCCAGCACCTCAGCCTGCCGCGCTACGAGGACGCCCACAAGCTGCAGCTGTATCGATCTCTGCGCTTTGTGGATCAGGTGGAATTGCAATACAGCATTCAGGCTGGGAATCGCATTGGTCTGCCGCTGCTCCGGCTACGCTATCGTCACATAGAGCTCACGGCGAATGCTTCCTTGACGCAGCTCTATCCGTTCCGGTTGCGCGTGCACTTCGAGCATGTGCGCCAGGGCGTGGCGGCGAAGCTGCTGCTGGAGCTGGCGCTGCCATTGCTATTGCTCTTAGCCTTGGTGGCGGCACTGCTGCGTTTGCAGAATCTGCGTCGGCGCCGGCGCGCGGAGCTCTGCCAGAGCACCAATCTGCTGGAGCTGCTGCTGCAGCTGGCCGCCAATGTGGCACTGGCGCTGCTGGCAACGGCGCTGCTTCTATTGCTACTACAGGCCTTCGTTGCTCACCAGCTGGCGCTGCTCATCTATCCTGCCTGCATGCTGCAACTGGTCTTCCTGGCTGTGCATCTCAGACGCGCCAGCCAGCTGGAGCTGTTCCTCATCGATTGGGAGCGGCCGCGCAGCAGCTGTGAGGGTCAGCGCTTGAATCTGGACAGCTCCTCGCTGTGCTCCAGCGTGCGCACCTATGTTGCCGAGAACAGCATCTCCGCCTGGCGCGTGCTATTCACCGCCAACGCCTGGATACGACTCAGCGCCGCCCAGAGGTATTCCAGCCTGGTGCAGGCTTGTGTTGTCGTCGCCGTCCATCAGGTGCTGCAGCGCTTCACACAGACCCAGAGCGACTTTGGCCTCAGCTGCTGCCTCGTTTTCGTGGTCTACCTGGCCACATATCTGGTGCAACTGCTCCTGCGTCGCTTGCTGCAATCGAATCCTCTACAGAAATTCGTTGATCTATGCAGTCTGGCTAACATTTCTCTGTTTTCGCTATTGGAGCCGGGCTATGGCTACTATATACATGGACGATCTCCGCACGGCTTTGCGGACACGGATATGTCTTCAATGATCCTGCAGCTGCAGCGTGAGGCACAGAACATGTGTGGCCGCCGTGGACTGCTCATTGATTCCGACAAGCAGGCTTATATCATACTGCCACCACGTAATCTACGGTAGGTCGCCGTTAGGTCTATATCCGAGCATGATCTTTAGATGGCTTATTCTCCTGCCTAACAGCAACTATTTGGACCGCTTGCTGCTGCCCTTTCAACGCAGCCGAAATGGCAGCATGTCGCAGACGCTGCTCTATCAGAAGGACCTACAAATCTCCAGCATTGATGGCCAGGTGGAGCGCACTTCCATTGCGTACGCCAGCGTCAATCGTTTCTTTTGCGCCTTTATAGATCATGTAAGTCTAAAGGAGGCATAAATATCGCATTTCTTAGAGATACTAATAATAATAATACTATAGAGCACTATTGTTTAGCTTGATTTTTATACATTTTACTTTACTGTAAATACGATGGTTTTACTGCAGGCCATCAAGGATATGGATTATATTATTAAGGAAAAAACTTTGGTGGAAAAGCTGTTCAATTGTGAAATCGAAAACTATCTGACAGAAAGTAAGTATCCCAAAAGCAACAATAACAACAGGTATCATCTATATATATTCATATCTCATATAGATAAAGGAACCTTCTACATAGACGATGCTCTGAGTTTTAGCCGGGTCCTGTTGCTGGGCAATCATGTGCACATCTTTGTGCTGGAATTGCTCGTCTTACTCTCGATCTATTTGTTGACCTCCAGTCTGCTGTTTGCTGCTGCTGTGGCCTGCGCCTTAAATATGGTGAGGCGCAGATCAGTCAGTTATTATTTTCGACAACTTTAACATTAATCTTTGCAGCTTTTGCGTCACACCTTTCGGCACTGGGTGCGTCGCAATGTCTCCCGCAAGACGCTGATTGATGAACGTTTTCTACTGTAGCCACGCACGCATCTCGAGGAACAATATATGCGTGACGATGGCATGTTTGCCATATGATTGATTATGAGCCAGCATCAGAATGAAATTTTGCCATTTTCTTTTATTTAAAAATCCACTTGATAGTAAGTAGTACATTCATTAGGTAATTTTTTAGATATTTATCATAAAACTTACGCCTAAAACAGATATACATATATAATAATTTCTATCGTTTTCACATTCAACATATAAACATACTTGGGCATATGCCTGGCTTATCATTTCACATTCATTTCCTTGCTGCCATTTCAATAGGATAGCACACATTCATGTTCCACTATTGGTACATATACATTGTAGATAATACATCTATATAATTTCAATTTCATGTTTATTTGTATTGTTTTCAATGTGTGACAATAGGATTTTGCTTTATTTTGCAATTTGAGTAGACCAGTTAGGAGATATTGTTTTTTTATAAGTAGTTAAAATATTTATAAAAATATTCGCGATATCGCGAATTGAGTTTTATTTCAGTTTAAATTTCATATCGTACAAGTATACATATGTATGTTAAATAAAAACAAGGTATTGGCTTAGTATTTGACTGTTGAGTTAATTTGGAAATTATGATAAATACCTTTTGTTTGTTTTGTTTCATATATTTACACACAATACCAATGCATATCTATTGTGCATGAACTTATTTCATTATGGAGTAGTGTATGGTTATGGCTCTAATCGGTATTTCTAGTAGACTGATTGGCTGTATGCCTGATCGGCGCTATTTGGTACACTAAAACTAAAACGTCAAACGTACAATATTAAAAGATTTATCCTTATACTTTAGATTTATGTGTCTGTATTTATATTGTGGGTTTTATTCTTTAGAACTTATTACTTTAATTGCGACTTATTACAAGTGTCTTCTTATATGGTATACGAATGTATGTTGTTTTTTGTAGTGAGCGAAAAAAAATGGTTGAAGAAATGCCTAGATATACATATATGGATAGATAGATTATCGGAACGATGGGCAATAAATATCGTACATAGCAAATTCGAAAGTTAAATGTCAAAATGAGTGAAAATGCAGTAATATACATATTAGGAAATAATTTGTTCATTTTTTTATTGTTTATCGCTATCACAAAGTAAATACAACTCTAACAGATATGGGGTTAGAGGAGAGTTGAGAACACTCTTAAGTTATGCAGTGAAATTGGAGTAAACGTTAACTTAGATTTAATCTCTACTTGGTATATCTGTTTACATATGTATATTCAACACTTAAGACTGTAGCTAAAACATATGTCCACATGGCTTAACTAACCGTCATCCAGTTTATTTTTGCATTTTCCATAAATCATATCAAATGACTTGCGTATTTACAGTGGGTTTGAATAAAAACTAAATGTAACCAGCTACAAGTTATTTGTTCTAAATTCTTAAATATAGTATATGTATTTTTATAACTAAATGATAGCGCCATTCATTATTTACAACAATGCTGGATTTGTTAGTTACCAGTGTGTATGGATATGTTGCTTCATGAGTCTAGCAATCAAACACTTTAGAGTCCGAAGGCGGCGGCATATGCATGCAGCAGCTGGAGCACATAGTCGGCGCTCTCCTGTATGACATTGCTGCCAAGGCTACGTGGTCGCGGTGCCAAGTCCAGCTCCAGATCCGGTAATTGCGGCTCCGTTTCTTCTTCTGACTGTGTCTGCTCATTCTCCTGCTGCTGATGCTGCTTTTGATCCTGCTGCATTTTCTTCTGCTCTTTCTCCACCGGCAGCGGCTGCTCCGTCGTGCCCTTCTCGACGGGCAAAAGCTCGTTCTATACATGCGCCGAGCGACGCGAACGCTTGGCCGGCAAGCAGGCATCTTCGCTGTCTGCTAGCGAAGCGGAGCTGCAGCTTTTGCGACCATTCTCTATTGGCGCAGGCGACCCAGCCGCTCCGGTCAACAAGTTGGGCGAATTGGACGAGGTGGAGCCGCCGCTGTCACCTTTGGTGCCAAAGTTGGGCAACCATTTGGCGAGCTGCTCTTCAAAGAAGTTTTCCAAATACTTGGCATTGCTGTACGTTTTCGAATCCTCCTGTGTGAAGGCAATTCCAGCAGAAATGTATAAAACTGAGCCATGTACGAGAAATATACAATTAACTCACCTGATAGAAGAGGTAAGTGTTTTTGAAGATTAGACGCACGTCGGAGACAAAGCCGGCTATATCCTTGTAATGATTGGGACTGGAAGGATCCAGACGTGTGCGTATAACATCCAACGACATGGGGCTACAGCAATAAAGTAGTTAATCAGCAATGCAATCATAAAGTTTCGGCATATGCGACTTACTTGCAAATAATGTCATAGTACTGGGAATTGGCCGGAGACTCCGGTTCGCGGAAGTTCAGACTCTGTTCATACTGACAGTACAGTTCCAGGCATATGCGCTGTAGTATTCTCAACTCCACGCTACTCAGCTCGCCCGCATTCGACTTGTCGCTGCTCTCGGTTTTGGTCAGCTCCTTCAGATTGACACACAATAAACACTGCCAGCTTTCGCTTTCGTCCGGCAGCGAGCTAATTGCAGGTATGTGACAATTCTGATGGAATACCTTGGGACATTTGTCGCAGCACATCAATTCGCCGCCATCCAGGCATACAGCACACCAATCCTCATTGGGGTCGTCTTTTTGTTCGTTTTTATTATTAACTGATATGATTAGTTTTTGGTTTGCATTCATATTTTGATGAGTGTATTTGGGTGTGGGTGTGAGTGTGTTTATGTATGGGTATTTTTGTTTTGTGTTTGGTTGTTTTTGTTTTGTTTTGATTTGTTTTGTTTTGGATTGTTGCATAATATATTTCATTGGTTAGTAATTGATTTGTACGGTTTATTGCGCGTTTAGATTGATTTTTATTTTGGGTTTATTTTTTTGTATTTGGAAAACGAGTTTGCAGTTTTGAAAATAGAAATAAATAAAAGCAAAGTTATATGAGAATTGAATTAAATCGATTTAAACCAGCAGCAAAGTAATGTTAAATATAAGACTATGATATACAATGCAGTATATAGTGGAAATTGGAAATATCACAGGTTGTTCTTCGCACACACAGAAAGATGGTAACATCTATGTTATGTCAAATGGCAGTACATTTAATGTTGATAATGTTAATGCTCCTATTTAACACAAAAAGTTAGTAACAGCACTAATAAGTTTTCACAGCTCATAGACATAACATATATTGTTAATTTATTTCCTTTTGTTTTTATATTAATTTTGGCACACATTGAATACAAATTGATACACAAATTTATGATCTTTATTTACAGATTACATAAATACAAATCAGTACATTTAAAAAGTCTCATATATGTACGATTTTTTGAGAGACAGCACTATAATGTGACACACGCATACACACCCACAGCCCATAAAGTTAACCAAGACCAAAGCAAAAACAGCGTTTAGTGAATGGTACTCACCTTCCTGCGTATTGGATAGATCTGTCGAACTATGCACCTGCGGTGAGGTGGTCTTGGTGCGCCCTTCTGGCAGCACTTGGACGCCATTCGAGTCCAATTTAGCAATGGTGGCAATAAGATCATTAATGGAATCATCACGCACTTTGTCAATGGGTTCGGTAAAATCCTTGGTGTTCTGCGGCAAGCAAAACAAAACCGTCTGGTTAGAAAGCAGGCAAATATATTTGAATGTAGAGAGACTTACCTCATGAGTGCTGGGGCTGGGTGTCTTTGGATTTGTCGATGTGACATTAGAGAGTATGGAAACAGCCGGGCCAAGACCGAGGGCGGCAGCATTCAGCTGTGCTATACTATTAGCAACGGTTGAGCCATTATTCAAACCTGGCAAAGGGGGTCCACCAATGCTTAAACTGGGCGGTGTGCTATTTTTTAGAGTATTTGGCGATTTTAATGAGATTTTAAAATTTTCCGATGTCTGGCGTCCGTTCGCAAACGGCAAAAGCGGCCCTTGTTGTTGACAAACTAAAAACAAGCAACAAATGTAATTGTTAGTCGTGATGTGTGAAAGTGTTATCCAGACTGTCATACTTACTGCTTGATTGCTGCGCGGATTGTGGTATATGCCACTTGGCGAGACTATGCATGGCGTTGCTTAGCTGCGGCGACGTTTGCGGCGGACCGGCATTAAAGCCAGCCTGGCTCCCATGAAACCCCAACGCCTGTTAAAAACCAAAAAGTCATTATTATAATCAATTATTTATTGATTTGACTTAATTTGCTTACATTCTGCATGGGATTGGGCATCATTGGGGGTCGTTGCATTGCGCCAGGCGAGGGTATTTGTCCGCCCCCACCGCCACCCGCACCAGCCATGGCAGCTACCACTGCCTGCTGCTGGGCATGACTGGCCATGCGCTGGTACTGCGACTGAAAGCGTGCGTTGCTATTCATAAAGCTGCTGCTGTCTCTGGCCCGCCGCCGGGGCCGCCACCCTGCCCGAAACTCTGCTGGCCAGGCATAAAATGCGGCCGCATCGGCGGCATCGATTGCTGGTGTGCTGGCGAGGGTGCGCCCTGCGGTCCGCCTGGATAACTGGGCGGTCCATTGAAGGCCAGATGAGCGTTGGGACTCTGCGCCGCCTGATTGTTCAAAAGACCGCGCAAGCTGATATCTTCGGGAATATGGAGTTTTAGTTATAGTTCCGCTATATGATTTCATCTGTGTTACGTACCCATATTCTGCGGATGTGTAGAGGAGCTGACATGCGGTTGACCTTGGCGCTGCATGCCGACGGGTGGCATGCCACCAAAACGAACTGCAAAGAGAAATGTATTGCTTTTAGTAAGAGATTGCTCACTGAAATATTGATAACTGTTCACTTACCTGACCCATCACCTGGAAAGGAGCGGCTCATTGACAGATTGTTGAATTGCTGTTGGGCAGCCGCATTACTGTACATGGGCGGTCCGTTCTGTGGTCCAAACGCGCCTGGTGGCCCATTCGGCGATAGGCCCGCCGTCATGCCGGGCGGCAGCCCTGGACGCAATGGTGGCGCCATATTTGGGCTAGGTGGTTGTCGTGGCGGTGGTGCTTGTGGTCCATTTGGCGAGGGCGCTGGTGCTGGCGGATATGGTTTACCATCGACAATAACAATTCCCAGCTGCGAGATGACCTTCTGCAGTTCGGCGACCTGGTTTAGCTGCACCTGAATGCGCACTGGAATCTCTGGATTGGGTATATCGGCGCGCTGACATTTGAGTTTCTGCAGATGACGCACGAGTGATTTTTTGCTCGATAATATAGCAAAATCGCTGCCTTTTTCAAGGGCATTTTGCATAAATTCAATGCAATGATCTGTATTATCCGAGAGCAGTTGAAGTGTCTCCTTCTTCTCGACGAGCACCTTTAGCTTGCTGTCGCAGACCTCGTTTAGACGCATGACCAGCTGCTTGCCGCGCATGTTAACCGTATTGGTGATCTTGACCACCATGGCGGTTATCTCCTTGATAAGATCCTTCTTTTTGTCATGTATCAGCTGCTGGCGATCATCGATCACCTTTGTGGCGGAAGAGAGCAAAAAGCGCTTGTAGTTAATCTCAGAGACGAGCGTGGAGAGCGCCTGACGCGACTCTGTGGCAATCTCGTGGGCAAACTTATATTTATGATCCCGATGATCGCTCAGCTGGCAATCACGGCAGGTTAGCTTGTCGCAGGTCTCACAGAATAGCGATAGCTTCTCCTGTGTGTGCAGCTGGCACATGTGCAGCTTGTCGACACCGCCAGTGCCTGCCAGCTGTTCATTGTTGGCCTCATCCTTTGGCTTGATTGTATGATCCTTTGTGATCTTGAGACGCTGATGCGCCTGCACACAGCTATCGCATATGTACTCCGAGCAGTCCACACACCAAGATGTGGCCACAGCGCCATCCGAGCAGCTGCTGCACTGTATATTGGCCGTTAAGGAACTCTTTAGGCCATCGCTGGAGCCATTACCATCGCCGCTATCGCCGGAAGCACATTGCTCTATCAAGAACTGATTCTCAATGATATATTCGTTTTGCGAGGCATTATCGCACACCGGACAGTGTATTAGCGGCGGCAGCGAGCGATCCAGCTCCGAGAACTTTGTGTTCACACACTGGCCACATGCCACATGGAGGCACTCCAACAGCTTTGGACGATCATTGATGCCCAGCATCTGGGCGCAGTAAACGCACTTGAAAAGCGTAAATTTGGCGGATGCCGACGAATTTGATTCCGACTGTAAATAGTCAATAAAAAAGAAAAGATTCCGTTACCAACCAAAGAAACTACAAACACTTTAAAATGTTAAAACTTTTGTGAAAGCTTGACACGTTTATCATCAGCTATTTAAAGGCAATACAACTCAAGGTGAGCACTTTAGTGTTGCTAAATGCGTTATCTTCAAGTGAAGCCCTTCAAAAAGTCATTTGTTCAAAATCACAATAATATATCATAAAATAATAATAAAAATATTTCACTGAATTGCTCATAGGGTAAAACTTTCTCTACCCCATCAATGATCATCTATAAGTCGGCTATGCCCGTCATATCTAATCTAATCTAAACTTATCGCAGCTATTTTGATAACCCGCTGCCGGATGAGTTGCCGAACTGGTGAAAATGGCCGCAAGCTGTTGACAAAGGGAAAACTCCAAAAATTAGGTTCGGGTAATATCTTTTTCTAACATATTTAATATTTGATGGTAAAACTAAAAAATTAATGACCAAATGATCAAGTATCAAAGAAAATTACAGTTTTGTCTAAAACCCAAGGATTTGATTATGTGTTAATGGGACGTTAACAGAACTGTTGTAATTACATTATAGAAACTCCGATTTTTGTCATGTGAATTAACATTAAGTTAATGGCATTTAGAGGTTGTAATGTTAACATTTTTAAATTAAAAATAATGATTTACTTATAGTCTGTTAATCTGGCGTTAACGGGATGACGCAAATACATTTTAAACCGAAAAATGTTAAAGAAACTTGGTTTGCAGCATTCAAGGATACAAACAAATAATGTCTTATGCGTTGGCAATTTCTCTTTTATAATTAATTGCAAAAACTTTCCAGCGAGACAAGAGAGCATAAATTTTGCAATGGAAAAAATAAAAGAAACAGCTTAGCACGGGGTAAACAAATAAATAAGGCTCCCCACTGGAAGTGGGTATGCATTGCGAAATGTTTGGGGAGGCTGCTGCTGGTGCTTCTCTGGACGTCGTCTCTGACTGTCGCAGGGCAAGATTGATTAGTTTTATCTTGAGTTGGAGCACATAAATCCAATTGATTGATTATGCTTTTGCTCGATAAAGATTGCTGCATTGGTATGCGAGCGTTTTACATGCAACAGCCACTATGTGTGTGTATGTGTTTATGTGTGTGGCAACGGAAGCGCCATGGACATTGATGAATGCGCCACAACAGGCCAGACCCAGCCCAAATCGTGGAGCAAATGAAACAGTTGTGTGAATTTGTAGCTCGCCATTGCAATCAAACTGGGATCCATCAGTGCAATTCGTATGATACGATCCAGCGATCCATCTTGGGGCTCAGTGTTGACGTCGACAACAGCCACCAAAGAGAGAAAGTCTGTCTCGATTTTCTCCAACGAATCTCTCTCACTCTCTCCGTCAGCTTTCGAAATGCCTCAGCGCTCATAAATCATCAGGCAACAGCCATTTTATATTTATATATGCTACATACGTATATATTTATATATATATATAAATGTATGTATGTATGTATATCTGGGAAGCTTGCCACATGCCCACGCGCGGCGAGCAGCCAACATAGTTTCGGAGTCAGGGCATTAGGGGGCGACGTTCCACTTGAAAGCCATTCATCATAATGTATGTTCCATGGCCATTGCTCACGTTCTCCTCGCTTACGGCGCTCGCTCGTTCGCTCACCAAATGTGGGCCTCGAAACTGGTCGGCTCTGGGCTCGTGCGCCTGCTCGGCTCGTTGTTCATTTTGGTCGCTCGGCCGGCGCAGCCCACTTAAAAGTTGCTCAAGTCCAGTGCGACAGACATACCATTAAAAACGTTGCGAAAAAAACCAGCTGCTACCCCCATGTTTTCAATCACTTTGAAATGACTTGCCATAAACTGGAAGCGGGTAGCAAACTGGTTTCTGGCCCACATCCCGCACCCACACATACACTTACAAACACATATCATAGGGGCTCAATTTGGCCAATATGTTGAAATTATTGTACATTCGTTCATGCAAGTAATTTCAATTGATATACTATATCTCAATCACCCAATTAAGTATTTAAAATTAAATCAAAGTCGGATTGACTTTTTACTACAATTTCAGAAGGAATATATTATATGGGCTAATAAGTTTTATTTATGTATAGAAACTTTTGTGGGAATTTAGTGGAAAGAGTTTGGTAAAACAGATCTTTGAATTCTCCTTCATTTCTAGGATTTTACTATTTAAAATAAGATTTTAAAAAATAAAAGAGCAATAGCAATTTTTTAAACCGAAATTAAACTAACTAGTCAAAAACAAAATGTATATTTAAATATATATTTTTAAAAACGAAGTCTAAATAAGATATTCTTCAAATTTCACTTATACTCCCTCAATAATATTCCTTTCCCACGTTTCTAAATGCTCAACTTGTTAATAGTAGGGTACATAATGAAATTGAAGTTGCCTTTGTGTTGGCCATTAGCAGCAGCCCATAGCACTACGTTTCAAGCAACGCAAAGCAAAATGTATAAATAATTCTAAATCAATTTCAATTAGAAAATGTTGAAAGGATGCCCCAACAACAACAGCTAGAACCTGAAGCTACAACAACAACCATCGAGAGCTTCAACAACAATGGGGTTCCAAAGCACGAAGCACTAGAAATGTGCTGACATGATGGAATGGTTGCATGACGTCTGGCTTTGAATGAGTGCAGTTATGATTGATGTAATTTTGATGAAAGTAATCACATTTCCATCCAGCATTGCGAAGCCTTTTAAAGCCGTTTCACATTTCATTGGGAATTTATTTGCAATAAGTTTTTCAGTTTGCAAAAAGTTCCATTCTTGTTAGTCACACAGAAAAACTTTGTTGCGAAAATGAAAGAAGTTCTACAACTATATTTCATTTCCCCCACCGTCCACCCCACCACCAACACTTATCCATCCCTTTAACTTCAAATGCAGCGCCCGTTGTTGCTGCTGTGACAACGGCAAAATCGTTTGAAAGTCCCATTGGCAACAACTTTCAAGCACATCTCACATGCCAAATCCATTTTTTCCAGGCAGCCATAATTCCATTAATTTGCGTGTTCACATCAAATTGGATTTTCAGTTAAGCCGCAGCTTTTGCTGTTCAGAAAAAAGTTCAGTGAGCCGAGTGAGATGCAGGGCTTTAGCTTTGACAGGCAGTCAAATGAATAAAATTTTCGACATTCAACTTTATTTTATAATTTGTATACCCCGCATTTAAAAAATGCTCATAAATAAACGGGGTATATTAAGCTAATTCAAATGTACATATGTAACATAAAAATGTATATATCTTTAAAATATATAGCTAGATCTCGTTTTTTGTTTGGCAACCTTAAAGTCAAATTTAATTTCCCAATCGCAACAAGAACCGCATATTGAAAAGAATAAGAGTAATGTGTCTATTTTTGCTTGTCATCTCTGTATACTGAAAATCAAATCAATTAATAAATAAACATAGAAGTTCCTCCAGAAAAATTAATTATTTTTTAAATTATATCCAAAACAAAAACGAGCTTTGGGTTTTTATTGTTGAAGTTCAATTACGTTAAATATTCGATAAGTTATTTATGTTCATCTGGGGTTTTCCACGTTATCACTGGGTTGCTCCGATTGTATATATTATTTAATTACGAAATGATTTTTGCCTTTTTTCTAGTAAAAGGTTTAATGTTAATGGTATTTTCATGTTTAGTGTTAAGTAAATGATATGCTTGCTAATGGGAAACAAGATTTTGATTTTATATTTATATGATTATCTTTATATTATCTTTATAATTGACATTGCTTTATATCATATCCAAATAATACATTCATGTTCATTACAACATTGTGAGCTCTTCAATAATGGCGCTACAAAATTGCTCAAACTAATTAGAGGCACGTGTCACACATGGCCATGCGATGATTATAGGCTAATCTTGGATTATACCACAATAGTACGTAATTTGTTTAAGTTGATTGAAAACATTTCACTGTCTGTTTCGATATTTCCATTTACGAAATGCCTTTATTGTTCGAATGTCCTTTATTCGTTTGTCGTATGTTCTGCTTGTTTGTTTGGCCTTAAATTAAATGTGAACTGTAATTACAGTAAAAATCGATTGCAATTGTGAAATCTTTTGCATTTCACATGACAGCTACAGCAACAACTGCATTAATAAATATCAGGCTGCTTTGTTGTACTGCATTTATATGGCTTTCGAGGACAGCACGGCGGGCATTTTGGCCCCTGCCAGTGGGTGAGGTATAAATCAGTGCAATATGAGAACATGCATCACTGTGTGCGTCATGAATTCCGTCTAAAGGACTACGGGTGGCAGTCGGCGGCCATTTTGTGAAAGTCCCTGACGCTGCGGGTGGCATCCTGTTGCTGCTGCTGCTGCTGCGGGTCCTGCTGGTCGTGCTGTCCGACTTTAGGCTTCAGGTTGCGCACACACACCATTTGTCAAAAGGCTATTATTTATATTTTTCGCAATATAATATTCGTAAATATCATCATTTTACAAGCGAAATGCCAATCAAATGGCAGGCGCAGCTTCAAAGAGTCCAGGACACACACACACACACGATGTGCTTTTACATTTTAAACAGTAATAACTGAAGCTGCCACATCAATGGGACAACTAATTGCACTTCAAGTCAATTTTAAATTGAGGTTTGCAAATTATTTTCTTGGTTAGGTCAAATCCAATAACGCACAATGTACCCTTCGTCCGCGGTCCGCAAATATCTACATTACGTAACTTGTTTTTCCATTTGTCAAAAAATAAATTAATGGAATTAACTTTGTTCTGTATTTTAATGTTAATAAATTTGTTATAGTTTCCAAGTGCAACGCGAATCGGTTTCGACATGCATGTCGGTTTCGATATGGTGATTGGAAATAATAAAATTAACTGTAACCAGAAATATGTTAACCAATTATCAGCAAAAAATTAAATTCTAGTTAAATACAGAAACTGTCAGATTTGGACTTTCCTAAAGATGCAATGCAGTCAAGCATGGCTATTGAATATATACATATTTATGTGTGTATATGATTAATTACTAATTGGAAATATCTTAGTCATCTTTTATGACGAACCTTTTATGGAGATAGCAAATGCTAATCTAATTAAACTTTCCATACATAAACATGGGTTTTACACAGAGCCATATATTATTTGAATATGGTTCTTTACTTTATATTAAAAATAGATAGCATTTCATTTAAGTTGCCCTCTCAATTTGCAGTCCTTGACTCAAAGTCAGGGCTCAGGTGAATAAGAGTAAATGCGATTCTTAAAAAATTTATGAGGCTGAGTAATAAACTCAAAGATATAACGCTCAAAATGTCAGGTATAAATGGCGACAAGGGAGAGTAAAAGAGAGATAAACATATATTTATGTAACGAGAGAGATAGCCTGAGCAGATGGCACAATAATATATTTTATACTCCCTATAATAAAAGCAAAAAACTTGATTGTGCCTGAAACCTGCGAATGAACTAAACACAAAAAGGGAATGGACACAAGTCTGCAAAAGGTGCTGCGATTTATGCGATAACCAGGACCAGGGCCAGGACCGGAACTTGGTCACAAAGCATTGCAGCTTAAAACAAATTTTATATATAGCTTGGGGCATCAACCCGTACGTCGTTTACGTAAAAAACGTATTACAAGAAAACCCAAAGACTTGTAGAAGTCCTGACAAAATATATTTTAAATTAAGGATATAGTGGTACGATTTAGCTTACTTTAAATTTCCACAAGGCAATCACGTACTAGGTAGGTGGAGCATTTGAAGTAAGTCGTAAGACTGATCGCAAATGTGCGTGAGACGTGAGCTGCATCGAGAAGCAAACATTAACACGCAAGACCACTAAAGGTCATTTGCCATAAAACAAAAATCAATAAAACCTGGAAAGAATTCTATCTAGACGCAGGTAAAACCATTAAAATTCCTATGCGCACAGGTCACGTTGTATGACTATAAATTATGACTTACGCACACCTGTGATCAACCCCTAGACAATTAAAATTAACGACCGGTCTGTTCTCCACCCCTACCACTACCCATCAGGTCATAAATTTTAACGACCGATCTTCTTCCTCCTTTCCTTTTGCCCCTCACAACTTACGTTCAGCCAATACAGTAAATCCTGTTCTACCCTTATCTAAATTCTATGTATATACTTGATCAGATCGGACATACAACTCCTACAACATATTTCAAGTTTAAAAACGAACTTTAAATAAAAGCTATCTCTCTGTAATTCGTATCTATACTATAAAATTTAGTATAACATTAGAGTCATTTAGTTAAATCGCTGACATATCCGGCAGTGGCGCTGCAATTTCCGCTGCGCTGCAGGAACAGATATCAGGGGACGGGGTATATGTATGCGTGGAGGGGTTGGCTTAATGGACAAACCCTAATGACCTGACATAACATTTCATAACGCAATTTAAGCTACCCAGAAAATATAAATTGCTACAAAAATGGTGCCATAAAAATGTACGAGTTTGTATTTGATTGCGGATTAACATAGGAGGATACTGGAATTCGGGTACGCAATGAACTCAATTGGTATGCCCTACCCCTTTTCACCCTCAAAACGATGTATAGAAATGTATCTTTCGGTTTTTTTTTTTTTTTTTTGATGTTGAACAAGTGCTGCTATTCGCTTCATTCGCATCGTTTCCCATCGTCGCAGTCGTAAAGATTTAATTGTATGGAAATCGTAAATGGCACGCAAAAGAACCAAGAAAAAGTTTTTATGAGCTTCAAGGGATACAGAAAATCGATGGAACCCATTAAGGTAAAATAAAAATAACTCGCTCTCCAAAAACAATATGAAAAATCTGCATGCGCATATAGTTAATATATATATTTTGTGTATTTCAACTAAAATAATAGATTATTTAGAGGCTAAATCAACACATAAGGAACACGATAAGTCGGAGACGACAGCGATGACCTCAAAATATGATTCATAACGACAATGACAGCGAATCAGGCAGTCAGTCAGCGAGTTATGCCATGCCAATCCATTGAAGTTGATTGCTTTGAGTGGTTTTGGTTGCGGTTTATTAACAGATACATACTTATAGACTAAATTGTACAATCGCTACGTCAAAGTGAGCCCCATTAAAGAAAATGAGCCCTACTTTCGCATAACAGAAATATCCATTAAGTTGTTTATTGTTCTGTCAATGCCAATAATATTATTACATCTGGCTGTTTGTCGATAAATATAGGTAGTTAATAAATAGAAAAGTACTTAAACTTTCCTCATATAAAGGAATTCACATTTGCGAAATAAACAGAAAAAAACAGTTATATTCGTAGAGGCGAAGATGAAATACTCTTGCAGCCATATATAAAAGATGATGGATAAATTGCTATATTTAACCACTTAACGATATTGTTCAACAAGAACTTAATTTTATACGCAATAGTTTTGTAATAAACTAATAGATCAGTTTGCATAGAACTATGGTTAAATCATTCAGATATGATTCTAGTCAAATATATTTACATAGTTTATGGAATTGAAGATGTCACATTAATACGTTAAAGGTTTCATGAGATAAATAGAAAATTGAGCATTTATATTATATAAACTCGATAAATATGCATGTTTTTTCTCCCGTTCCAGGAACCGTAAACAGACCGCAATTACTCAAGCATTCAGTATTGATTTCAAGTATAAATTATTATCATATTAACTATCATATTGAATTTTATAAATACTTTCATCAGTTAGGGCAGTTTCGATTTGTACGATATTGAAAATCGATTGGGGAAAGTCGACAGCTTGCAGGAAATAAGCTACAACCACAAACTAATGAAGCGGGCGGCTTTGTGCCACGGGTTCAGGTCTTTGGCTACCGGGGATATAGCGTGTGGCCTGTGCCAGCCTCAAACGATGGCGACAATGACGACGACGGATTGGACATTGTGAGTTTGATGGTTCAAAGAGCTGCTCGCCGGTCTCTGGAGCTTACCAAAACCGCCGACGTTGCTGCTGTTGCTGCTGCGGTTTGTGGTTCTTTCTGTGCCTGATGCAATTGTTCGTGCTCCCGGGCCACGGCATACACACACACTCACAGACACAGGCTCACTTACAGACAGTCACTTTCAGATACATTTTCCAAAATGGCGGCGGCGTGGTACTGATGTAGATACAAAACAGTAAAGCCGCAGGGGTCCAAAACGTGATGCAGTTGCAATAAATTTTTAACTCGGCTTATGCCGTCGGAGGCGTGTATTAAGACGGTGGGCGTGGCACAGCTGTCGAATGCAACGCCCTAAGCTTTAAATTTGTGCTTACGACTAGCGGGGCTATTACGTTTCTGCCATCTCATTCAGGATTTATACACACACACACACATACACACACAAAGCTTATGAAACTTTGCCCAGATGCTAAAAGATGCTTCTTCTTAGGACCAGGCAGGCCAGCATGACATGCGCTTCAATTTAAAGTTACGTCAACTTGTGGTGCTGCTGGCTGCCTTTTTATTGTGCGTTATAATCCGCTTTATGTGATCGGATTATGTCCTGCGTTGCGCCTAATCCCACCACAGCCGGGCGTCCGGTGACATGTATAGCCTATCCGGAGCGAACCGTACCGTACTGGCGGGCCACCCTCTTTACAGTTCAACTGATCCGCTCGCGTAGTCAACTTTAATTACACACGCTCTTTGGCTGTGGATTAAGGCACCAGCCACGCCCAGTCCCAGTTGGCCATAAAAGCAATTAAAATATGTATCTGTTGGATACACACACACGCACACACATACACACACAGCAAATGGCGCGACAGGTGCGGGGTACGGCCAGCGCACAGGTAGCTCATGAAAGTGAAAAGCGACTTTTCCAAAGATCTCTTCGTTTAGATTGCCTCGCAATAAAGTTAATTAGAAACTTTTGGATAGCGCTCATTTACTCAAGCCCCTGCCCGCTCACACCTCGTCCCTCTCTACGGTCATCGGTACTTTGCTTTGCTTGCATATTCTAGTGAAATTAGAGTTAATTGCACATCATTAAAAGCAAATTCTTGGAATTAATTTTATGTTTCGTCGAAAAAGAAAAAGCAACAACAACAACGCACCGCCAATAAACAAAATGGCCGTTAGCCACCGCAACTCCACAGCTGCCCCACCATTCATTATGGTGTCAGATTCAACGAATAATTACAACCTGCAACACACACTCAAACACGCATGAGTTGAAAATGTCATTAAGAATAGCCGCTGTCCCAACTCAAGGATGACATAGGGAAATGCATTAAACTGTAGTTCAACAAGATATTTTCTTATTTATACAATTATAAGTTTAATTTATACAAAATACGATGTTTACATAACAAAGGGAATTTGAATGTATGTACATATATTTGGATAGTTACACAATTGAAATAAAGGTTAACAATAAAAATGTTTATAAAAAATGCAAAAAGTATTGTCTTTTGTTTACAAAAATAATATGCTTACACAACTTTTTTTCAATGATTATGAAATTTATTTTCAATATGGGAAATGCTTCATTTACTTAAAAATTTAGTTTATCAAAAAAGAGCATATGAGTTGTGCAATGTCCGTCAATGAGATTTGAAATTTGGAATATATATACCCGCGTCATGTAGTGTTTAGATTTTTTAGCTATGCAACGGGAGCGAGGTAATTCGATAAAATGTATATATCTCAGTTTTAAAGCTAGATACATAAAGATTTTCCAACCGATTACTAATGACTTGTTTTAAAGGCCGCACAAATTCTATGGATACACTCACTGAGGGTGTGGAAAATCATTAAAATCCATATATCTTGGGGCGTCTGTTTTAAGCTGCTATTATACGGTAAACGAGTATGGCGCAGTCGGCTACACGCGACTGCAACATTCTTACTTGTTTATTTTTCAATTTTATAAATATGAGGCGTTGTATTTTCTTATGTGTTTATATCCATCGACTTTAAACTATACCCATATCCATAACAATATTGATTTACAAGATATTTTATTTGAAAAATGTTAGTATCATAGCCAATAGCCTTAAATAAAACACTGTACTATAAAGGGGTAATAAACCAATAATTAAAAAAGTCTTATTCTTAATTTTGCATACATTTCTGCTTAACTTTAGGCAATTGGATTTTCTCAATATTTTCCCTGCATTTATTTTAACGAATTGACAATTTTAAACAAGTAAGAACTTGGCATTGGGACCATCTCGCTTGCTGTTTGCAGAGTATTAAAAAGTCAAAACAGGTGGGAGTCCTCGGAGCGTGTTAAGAATGTAACAATAGTGCCAAAAGATATTACTTTCATATGTAGTTAATATTTATAAAATGAATGCATTGTGGTTAAAATGTTCCTTTATCCTCAAATTAACCAAAAGCATTTTTAAAAAGAAAATGGTTCGATTGATGTTTAGGTTCGGCTGAATTTTTGGGCAACTGTTTAAGTTAATGAAAATATTGGAATTAAAGTTTTGAACCGAACCGGTTCGATTTGATTTAAAATATATATATAACTAAAGATATACATATACATATATTTACTTTTTTATTCATTAATCTCAACGTCAGTATGCAAAGCCACAATTTATTTTATTTCAGGATTTCAGTGTTAAGTGGCCACTTATTCACATTGTGTGTCGTCTCTTTCTTTCCGTTTTAGCGTGTTCGAGTTGCAACGATCTCTGACAGCTGTCACTTTACATGTCATTAACAGCGGTGTTAAAAAAATTACGAGTTGAATAGTAAGCGAGAAGTATTATTGTACTTGTATGAGAATCTGCCTAAAGCTTCCTCTCAAGCTTCGCGTATTAGCCGAGCAATGACATGGAAACGCCATTTTGAATATGTCGGCCATTTTGATTTTTTTTTTTGTCAGAGCTCCTTGGCACCGTTGAATGGGGGAACTCATTTTGGAAACTCATCAATCGAAATAAACCAGTGAGTAATATGGCAAATCTAAGGGGTTGACAGGGGAGGGGTATGGCGAAGGTTTAACATTGCTGACCACGCTGACATCGGGGGACATGAGTGAAATAAGAGGGAAAGACCGAGGCCATACACGGTTCCCCTAGAAACACATACACTTAAAAATATGTATGTACATATGTCTGTTGTACGGCGGCTGCACTTGCATGATTGACGCTTGGACTGAATGAGTTCACGTCATTTGCAGCCGCCACGAGTGGTCCTATGTGTGTGTAATTGAGAGTGTGTGTGTGTTACTATAGTTCGTCTCCTACTCCAACGGCACTCAAAGTGTCCGCTGCACTCGGAACTTGTATATCTAAATATTTAGAAGAGCTCACGCTCGTGGCGCTCAAGCGCGACGGGACCGCAGCAAACACAAACAAGTATGAATGCGCTCTAGTCGGGAGTGCCGGAATAGCAGATACCCTGAACGCAGCTACTTTATATACATACATTGCCCCCATGCATTCGCAAATACGCAAAACCAGATGTAACCCCCACAAACACCATAAGTTCAGCTCCCATTACGAAAGCAAAGCGCAAGCCTGTAGTACTTGAATTGCGTTTTTTTCATGTGGAAGGTATTTAAAAAGTGAAATATTGTTGATCATCGAGAACATAGCTCTGGGTTATCTCTAGCTCTTATAGTTTCCAAGATTTGCTAAGAAAACCGTGTCGTATCGATATTTATCGATACTAATAAATAGGAAAAATAATAAACTTGAGCTCCGTATGGTTTAAGGAAATCTATAGTCGAAAAGTTCTAGACTCTAACTTTTGTAGTTTCCGAGATCGCTGCGAATATATATTTTAATGGGGTCGGACACCCTCTACCTGTTACATACATTTGCGTAAAACCATTATACCCCGTTTACCCATTTTCAATGGGTACAGGGTACAAACACACACGCGTAAAAAGAGACGAGTCATTCGCACGCCGCTGCAGCTGATCTTGATGGAGAGCACTCTGTGGCAAAAAGAGTGTGAGAGAGTAAATATGTATATGAATTTATGTGTATATGTGGTGTTGTTGTTGCTGTCTCTGCTTTGTAGTTACATATTTGCTTTGCCTTTCACACCGAAACGGCAAAACCAGAAACCGAACAACAAACAGCACGAGACTTGAACACGAAAGTGAAACACAATTTTAGCAACGTCTGCCCGCGTCTGTGTGCTTTTGTGTGTGTGTGTGGGGGGTGCCTTAACATTTGTTTGTTGTTACAGTTGTTTGTTGTTATAGCATGGGAAAAGATAACGTACGAAATTGCACGATACAATGGACATTTGTATTGTTTACGATAAGCTGCATGTATGCATGTAAATGATAAGCTGTGTCAATCGTAATTCTAATGATTCAATAGATTCGACTGCAGCGAGATTACGTCGCGACGTTACGATTCTTATCGCAAATGCAGCGACAGTGCGAGCACGTGTACCCAGACCGCTTGGATGTTATTAACCTCAGCAAACAAATAAATAGGTAGATAGGATGAAAGTGAGAATAGGTATATAGCTTACCCGCTTCTCGGCACTATCGCAAGGATTGCCAACGGACGACGACGACGACGAGGATGTGGATGTGGATGTTGTGGTCGCAGTGCTAGGCAAATGGTTTGGCGGCAGAACATCCGATGCAACCGAGTCCAATTGTTCCTGCTTAATGCCGGCGATAAGCGGCAAAAAGTCATTTTTTAGATTCTCCAATTCCAAATCCATTTTGTTGTTGTTGTTGAGTATATCAAACGTTGCGTGTGTCGTACCGTGTACGTGGGTGTTTGGGGATTCGGATTTGGCTGTTAATGTGGGCGAGGGCTAATTTTAGCGCGTGAATTTTGCCTTCACCAGCAGCTGGTGCCCTTGGTGAACATTTTTGTAATTTCAGGATTTCTGTTCCATTTCATAATTCATTTATTCCCGACACAAAATCTACGACAAATTGGCTGGTTGGACACACACATATATGCACGTTCACTGGCGCACACGCACACACGCACACACTTGCAAACAAGACACTTTGTGCACAGAAAATAGTTTCGCTTTCGCATGGAACTTGAGGGTTTCTTGTTTTGCACAGCACAGCGTTTATTCGATTGATGTTGCCATTTGGTGCTTTTATGTTTGCTAATGCATTTTCATTTTCACCTTCAACTTCGAACGTTTTGCAAAATTTTTCTCTCGACTCTTTTTGCACAAATTCTCACGGAGGCGAAAACTTTCATCAAAATGTTCACATTTCGCTCTATTTTCCGTTTGCCATCAGACTGCACTTCACTTTGTTAGTTTATTTGCGTTTGGCACATGGCTGGCACAATGTTTATTTGTTATTCAAATTAATATTTGTATTTTATTGGTAATAAATTGCTAGGAAAACACACGGTCACGGCGTTTGCTCTCCTTGGACGCTGCTTCTGTACAAAAATTTTCTACTCGCGTAGCCATTTTGGATTCGGCAGCGTTGCCAGATTTTGTCTAGATGTGAGTAGCCATACACGTTCAAGCCTCGAAATGAATTAAATATTTAATTTCCTCAATTTTAGTCACATAATAAATTAAAATAGTTTGCATTTTTTTCTGATTCAAAAATATGAATATATGAATGCTACGTGCAAAAACATTTCGAATTGTTTTTGATTTCAAGATATACAATAGGGTTGTAGCAGCAACTCAAACCTATATGAAGGAATGCAACCATCATGCAGCAGCTGTGTTGTAGGTCCAGAAAGAACAGCACACGTGTAAAATTGTATTTGTTGGTACTTCAGGTTTTTAATTAAAATAAATGCTATTAAGCAGCTACACCAAGGCAGGTGAATTTAAAATACATTTGCATCATGAACAGCAACAACAACCCCCATTTAATTTACAGTTAGCCTGAAAGCGTTGCTGCGAACTGAAATAAGCCGGTTCGCTTTGTGTGCGCGTGAAAAATCCTTTGCTGCCGCCATGAGTGAAGCACTCGACAAGCTGGAACATGACCGAGATGAGAAGAATGCTGCCAAAGAGGCTGAGAATGAGTCTGTCAAAGAGGCTAATCGCATGAAACGCACGCTTAAGAGAAAAAAATGGGTAGACTGGAAGACGCAAGACGAGGAGGATGCTGTGAACGGTGCTAAGCGTGTCCCCTTCGATCCTGCGGATCGCATTAAGCGCAAGAAGAGCGCTATTTTACTCAGTTACTGTGGTGCCAACTACTATGGCATGCAACGCAATCCGGGCATGCAGACCATCGAGGAGGAGCTGTTCAAGACGATGTTGAAGCACAAATGGATTACGGAGGACTCCTTCGAGCAGGCGCAAATAGCCTGCTTTCAGCGGGCCGCACGCACCGACAAAGGCGTCTCGGCGGCGCGACAGGTGTGCTCTGTTAAGCTGCGTAAGTTATTTATCCACATATTTAACCAATGTTGAGTCTGATTAACATATGAATGTGCAGCCGAGGAACTGGATCTAAAAGCATTTAACGAAGATTTGCCCGAGCAGATACGTCTGTTTGGTGTGGAGCGCGTTACCAAAGGCTTCAACGCCAAGGATCAGTGTAATGCACGCACATACACTTATACGTTGCCAACCATTGCATTTGCCGCCTGCGAGACGCAGCAGGAACAGGAAACTTATCGCATACCGCCCGAGCTGAAGGAGAAGGTTAATGCCACGCTCAAACTCTATGAGGGCACGAAAAACTTCCACAACTTTACAAGCAAGAAGTAAGGCATCCCGTTGAAGCTGCTGCAAAACGTTCCCTAAATGTTTGCCCTTTAGAAACTTTCTAGATCCATCCGCCAAGCGTTTCATCATGTCCTTTACAAGCAGCGCACCATTCCTGAGCCCGCAAGGCGTTGAATTTGTAACGCTGCAGGTGAAGGGTCAGAGCTTTATGCTCCATCAGATACGTAAAATGGTCGGTCTGACCATTGCCATAGTACGTGGCAATACCACAGCGGCAACGCTGGAGCGTGCGTTGACCGAGGAGCGTCTTGATTTGCCCATGGCTCCGGGCTTGGGTCTGGTGCTGGATACCGTACACTACGAGCGATATAATGAGCGCTATGGCAACGATGGCATACACAACCCCTTGACATGGGCAGCCCAGGAGCAGCAAGTCAACCAGTTCATAGAACAGCAAATCTACTCGAATATTTACAAAACTGAAACCGAGCAGCGCAATATGCTCGACTGGCTGAGTACTTTGCATTTTCACTCGTACGACACGAGACGGGATGAGCCGCCACCTGAAGCTGGCGCCAAGCAGAAGAAGAGCAATGACGACGATGATGGGGAGGAATAGCATAACTATATTTAAGTTGACAATTCAAGACCAGTAATTATGTATAATTGATACGGTGTATATGCATGTGATTGCTACAACTTAGAAGCGTCCGCCCTTCTTCTTCTTGTGGCCGCCTTTGCGATGCTGCTGTCTGGGACCCGGTGTGGGCTCCTGATAGACGGGCGTGGCTGGTGAGTTCTTGTTTAGATTGATACGATTGGACATGTCGCTAAAATTGAAAAAAGTAAAATGGATTAAATTTGATTCCCACACAAGTTTGCGTTCACTTACTATTGGTCAGCTGCACCAGAGGCCATGCCCTGTGAGCCCTTGATAATGTCCTTGGCACGTGCACCGCCGCGCTTCTTACGGAAACCAGTACGCTCGTATTTGGGCAACCAGCGCTCGGGGTCGGGCGCCACCTCGGCATTGTAGTTCTTGGGCAGTTTCCCTTTACGCTTGCGATTGCCGCTTTTCTTCTTCTCGGTTGCGGGTGTACTTGGAGAGGGCTCAACTTTAGCATTAGCCGTTTTTTTGGCCGCTTTCGTAGACATCACCCAATTGGCCGCCTCCAGTGCATCGATTTCTGAAGCCGTGGTCAACGTTTCCAGCTTGGGCAACCTGCGGCTTATCTCCAGCGCACGCTTCGGATTAAACTGCGCGTAGGCGATGACCAGCTGGGCCAAAACCTTCATATCGTTGGGCTTCAGTTTAAGCAGCTCTTCCAACGAGCTAGCGGCGGTCTCAGAGGCGCCACCACGCAAATGGAACTCTGCGGCCTGACGCCACATGTCGGACAAATCACCGCTGCTCACATTATTCTGCTTGTACCAGTCGACGGCTGACTTGAGCAACGCCGAGGCGGCCGGTTTGTTGTCGGTGCCCAAGTAGAGCGAAACCAGCGCCGAGACAATTCCGGGCTTGTACTTGGCCTCACCCAGCGATAGAAGTGTTTCGATCGCGTCCTTACGATTGCCCTGCAAAAATATATAGAATTGTAAAATATATAACAATGGAATATCCCTGAGGCTTACCTGGAGCAACTGCAGCTGAATAATGGCAAATTTGCTGATAAACTCGTGCGCCCTGTGGTTGATGGCAAACTTTTGCAATAGATCGATGGCTTCCTTGTGCTTCTTGTCCTTGGCCAGCTGGCTGCAGCGTATGAGCAATGCCTCAAACTCCACTTGTGGATAGCTTTGGGTCAGTTTCTGTGACAGCTGTTGCACCTGGTCGCCGGCATTAGTATACAATGCCAATAGGCAGTTGTTCAGAGCAATAGTCTGCTTCTGGCGTGAGGTCAGCTTTGGTTCGCAGGCTTCGGCCATGGCAGCGCGTATTTTCTTCTTGGAATCAAAGACATTCTGATCCTTGTTGATGACCACTGCATTGTTGCTGGCAACCGCGACCAGAGCAGCGTCCTTGGGCTTATGGCGCAAGCATTCAGAATAAATGACGCTGGCCTCCTTTATCTTGCCCTGTTGTTGCAGACAGTAGGCAAGCTGAACACGTATAACGTCCAGCTCTTCGAGTATTTCCTCCTCGCTGGCACCTTCATCTTCCAGAAGTTCACGGCATAGTTTCTCGCTAGTGCGCAGCTTGCGCTCGGCCTCCACAAATTTCTGGCGATTGGACTGAATGCAAGCGCTGTTGAAGTACTGCTCGTACGTGTCCTCTGGCACATCGGGCACATCCTTGTCCTTGTCCAAAGCCAAATTGGCTGCTACTGCACTGAGATTAGTGCGACGCTCATCCTCATAATCATCGCTGCTATTCTTGATGATCTCCTTGTACGCATCCAGGCAATCATCGTATCGCTCCAGGCGGTACAGAATTTGTGTGCGCAGCTCCTTCAGCTTGGCCGGCAGTGGCTGCACTCCGCCATCGTCAATGGTTTTAAGTGCCTGCACCTGCTTATTCAGGCGGTACTCGCAGTATGCCTTCTCGAAGATAAGCACACTGCTAAGACGATTCTTCTCAATGAACTTATTCGCCTCATCGAACTTGGACAAGTGAATAAGGCAGACGACCTTGCAGTGGAGGGCAGTCTGGTCATCGGGTGCGACTCCCAATACTGGGATGGAATTGCGATTAGCACTGGGTAGCATTGGATACTGTCTGGGCACATGTCTGGAAACTTACTGCGATTGACGGCCTTAACCGCTTTGTCGTACTCCTGATTGCTGCCAAACTTGTGAACGTCTGCATAGGCCGCTTTAATTAGCGCCTCCTTGGGATTTGTGTCTTTCGACATAATAATAGACAACTGGAAAAATTAATTTGGAAACTGAACTTTCGCCTTGCTCGCAACTTTGACAGCTGGACACATCAGCAACATTATATTCGAGTGTTGCCACTGCCTGGTCTAGTCTGTCAAACTGGCTGTGCAACCGGATCGCTGTAAAATGGTCGCTCGATAAGTGGTCTGTGTTAACTGTATAACGATAACGATAACGATATACTATCAACAATATAACTCGCTGGCGACGCCTTTGCGAGGTCTACTGTGTGCGTGTGTTTTTCGTGTAAATTATTGTAAAATGTCGGCCGAAGTTGATTTTATAAACAAAAAGGAAGTGCACCTACGCACGCTCAAGCAGTCTGGACATGTGGGATTTGACAGTCTCCCCGATCAGTTGGTCAATAAAAGCGTACAAAACGGATTCGTTTTTAACGTCATGTGTATAGGTGTGTATATACGAATGTGTGAGGGTGTGTGTATGCGGCATTGCCCAAGTGTGTGTATGTGCAATGAATCAACGAAGAAAAATGTGTGGAGTTTAAATGAGTGCATTGCACATAGATTGAAAGCACTTCATGACTCAGTTACGTTCATACATACATACATACATGTGTAACGCATGCATGGGCATACATATACATATGTGTGTGTAAACAATTGAAATCGCCGGGGCCGTAGCCGATTAATATGCAGAGTGTCTAGCAATCGATTTTCATTAATTTGCTTTCTACAATTTCACCCTGACACCAATATTTGTGTAGTGCCCAATTGAGGGGAGACACTTGAGATGATGACTTATGATATGCTTTGCTTTACCTTCTTCCCCCATTCAGGCGAGACGGGTTTGGGCAAATCCACTCTGATGGATACACTGTTCAATACCAGTTTCGAGTCGACGCCGAGTCCCCATACGCTGCCCAGCGTCAAGTTGAAGGCCCACACATACGAGCTGCAGGAGAGCAATGTGCGGCTCAAGCTTACGATCTGCGACACGGTTGGCTATGGTGACCAAATCAACAAAGACGACTCGTTTAAGGCTGTGGTCGATTATATCGATGCCCAGTTCGAGAATTATTTGCAGGAGGAGCTTAAGATCAAGCGTTCCCTGGTCACGTGCCATGACAGTCGCATCCATATTTGTCTGTACTTCATCTGTCCAACGGGACATGGCCTGAAGTCTCTGGACCTGGTCTGCATGAAGAAACTAGACAGCAAGGTCAACATAATACCGGTCATTGCCAAAGCGGACACCATCTCCAAGGTGGAGCTGCAGCGTTTCAAGGCAAAGATCATACAAGAGCTAAACACTAATGGCGTGCACATCTACCAGTTCCCCACTGACGATGAGACCGTGGCGGAGACAAATAGCATTATGAATTCGCACATTCCGTTTGCCGTCGTCGGCAGCACTGAATTCATCAAGGTGGGCAACAAGCTGATTCGTGCCCGTCAATATCCCTGGGGCACAGTTCAGGTGGAGAACGAGACACACTGCGATTTCGTCAAACTGCGCGAGATGCTCATCCGCACAAATATGGAAGATATGCGCGAGAAGACGCACACACGACACTACGAGCTGTACCGACAGAAGCGGCTGGAGCAGATGGGCTTCAGTGATGTGGACAGTGAAAACAAACCAGTCTCTTTCCAGCAAACTTTCGAAGCAAAGCGCTCCAATCATCTGGCCGAGCTGCAGTCCAAGGAGGATGAGGTGCGCCAGATGTTTGTGCAGCGTGTCAAGGAGAAGGAGGCCGAGCTGAAGGACAGTGAGAAAGACTTGCATCTGAAGTTCGAGAAATTGAAGCGGGATCATGCGGAGGAGAAGCGAAAACTGGAAGAATCTCGGAAGGCACTTGAAGAGGACTATTTGGACTTTCAGAGGCGTAAGCAACAGCTGGCCACAGCACACCACACACTCACGCTGGGCAAAAGCAAGAAGAAGTAGAATGCATTAGCATTAGCTATAGGCAATATCTTCGAGTATTTGTGCGTTTTGCGTATCCCAAAGTAATTATTGCTTTTTCATCTCGTTGTATTTCATTTATGCTATTAAGTTTACTTCAAATATTAACATATACACACCAACATACATAAATACAAATATATGCATACATTCATATAAATATGATTATTTACAACTAACGAATAAACGAACTTAGTATTTTAAACAATTTAAATGCCGTTTTTGCCAGGGCTGCATTTCTGGGGTAACAATAAATGTATTGACTAGTGAGCAGAACGAACGAGAAGGTGAATCGAACCAGCGAGAGCTCAATTCTCGGTTCGTTCATTTAGTTCAGTGAGTCGCTCGAGCTAGTTGCAAAGATTCGGCAACTCTAACTTGCAGTTCTATCAAATAAACGAAAACGCAATAATTGCTATTGCAAATTTTTAATGTAGCCCATTATATAGAAAATAAACAATCGCGAAGCAATTTTTAGTGTTTAGATGTTTGTATGTGTTTCAAACGTGACTATTAAACGGTTAAAAACAATTCTGAACGTTCTGGGTGTGTGTGTTTTTTTTTGTTTGTCAAAAGGGGCGAAGGTGCAGGTGTATGCAAAAGTGATTTTTCATAATAGTAATAGTCGGAAATTCCAGACGACAATTGCTGCTTTGCAACAATGCATAGCATTCGCAAAGCACTGCTAGCGTTAACTCTAGTGGTCTGCGCCTTATTGCATACAGGTGAGAACGAACGAACGCAATCAGCCAATCAATATTCGTTCGTGCAGATTTAATAATAAATTTGAACTTGTCTCCTTTTAGTTAACTGTAAACATGTTGTTATAAATGCACCGCAACAAGCACTCATCGGCTCCACGGTGAACTTTACCGCCACACTATACGATGGCAGCAATATCGCCAGCAAAGGCACCTATAGCTTCACCTGGAAGGACGGTGACAACAAAGAGGTAAATGGCACATAGAATGCGACGTATGGAAAACAGCAACGGGTCGAATAAAATGACAGCAATACATACAAATATTATTGCAATGACTAATTGAGTGTATACATATGCATAACGGTATAGTGAAGTCTTTCTTTTGCAATGAATCGAGAATGCCCTACGCACGTTCCAATTTAATTAGGTTTATAGGAAACGCCTAATGCGGAATTGTTGAATGTGCATTTAATAGGTTCAAAGCAATTCTATGTAGTAGTTAGCTACCATGTAACAAACAAATGGTAATTTAAAGCGCATTTAAAAGTTGTATAAGACATGTTGATAATAATAGACATTCAGTGAGTTTATTTTAGATACCGCTTCAATTGAATATGTATGTACTCGATATCAAATTTACAATGCAAATTTCTACAATCGTTTGATGTCGCTGGCTAGCGGTGCCTGGCACGTTTAACTACACTTTGTGAGGGTATCTTCGCTTGGTCATGATGTTTTTAACACACCGATTTTAAAAGCTGGCTAAGACAGCTTTAATTAATGGAAAACATTTATAATGTGCATTCGACTGTTTGCTATGTTACAGACATTTACAAAACTTTTTTTATACCTTTTTTGGAAATATGGAGAAAGTTTAAAAAACCCAGTATATGTTTAAGGTAGTGTACTTTAGTGAAAGACATTCATAAAATGCACATTTTGAGTTTGTGTTGAATTTTTGGATATTAATTTAAGGCCTTTCTATAGCTGTCATTAGAACAGAATTGTGAAATCGTAGAGTGTGCATTTATTCGGTATGCATACAAGAGAGACCCACAAAAGATAACTGATTTATATATACTTAGTTTTCCCCTATGACTATGCATACAGTGATTTCGTGATTAATCTGCGTCACAGCAGCTGTTTTGTAGCCCCTATATTATAAGTTAAAGACTAATACGTATTTCATTAATTTTTTTTTTTTTTGCTGGTATACAGGAATTTGCGACTAATGAGCCGATCAGCAATTGGAGCTTGAAATATGTAAAGGATGTCACAAAACTGGGACGCCATCGGTTAGAGGTGAGCGTGTCGGAGAAGGAGTATATATTGTGGTTTACGGTGGCGGAAAGTGCAGTTGCCATCGAATTGGTCAATACGCTCAGTGGCAGCCTGCAGCTCATACAAAGCGAAAAGGTACGCACACAGGACTTTGTGTCCACTCAGGAGTCGGTGAATCATAGTATTAAACTGTGGCCTGCGGATTTGGAGTACTTGCAAAGCAATAATTACTACGTGAACACGTATTGGTTCGAAAATTGTACATATCTTGGCATGTCACATGCCTTTGACTATCAAGCAATATATACGGATCCTGATCAATACTATAATATTGAGGCGCTCGTGGTGGCATCACCATTTCCACTGCCAGAGCCAACACCAACAACTACCACAACTACCACAACGACTACTACAACGAGCACAACCACAAGTACTACACCTGCAACAACAACGTCCACGTCCACAACGCCCACCACAACAACGTCCACACCTGCCACAACAACAAAAACAACTCCGGTGACAACAACTACAACCACAACTACACCAAAACCGTCTCGAATTAAACGTGATGTAAGCGAAACCATGCACGCAAATGCAAAGCTGCTTGGTATTAATTTGGCAGCCGCTGTACAACAGGAGCTACAGAAAAAGAACAGCACTGGAAATACATCTGTGGCGTTGGTGAATCCTTTGGGCGTGCGCAGACTAAAGCTGCTACCTGCCGCAGCACCACCATACAGTTGTATTGATGGTAACATTGTTGCCCAGGATTCGAACAATACATACGGCTACTTTCAGCGGCGTATTGTGTCCAAGAGTAAGTGCAGAAAAGAAATCTAAAAACAAGTAAGAACGCACGTAGGCGAATGCGTAATGCTCGTTCACAGTACACAGAATTTACTCTTTTTCGAAACATATTTTTTTTTCAAATTTAGAAATGCAAATTTACATTTCTCATCGATTGTGGTTATCACAATTACTATAAAAATCATCATTAAATCCGATTCTGAGGGGGTCAAATTTTTTGTGAAAAGTTATGCGAAAATTGAAAAAAATGTTGACATGTAAAGTTCTCGGATCCATAGGTCGCATATTTCGAGTGCCCACAACTTCATCAAAACTGAACCGATTTTCATGATTGATGCCATTTTTTCCATGGTTTGTCCTCTTTAATGTACGTGGCGTGGCCGGGAAATTTTTTGTGATGTTTGCGGGTGCTTTTCATATATACATATTCCAAATATGGAGCCTCTAACTCAAAAACTAAGGGAGATATAGGCAATTTCGATTTTTAAAGCGTAAGGTGCGTTCTAGTGGTCGTGGCCGAGAAGGCTATCTTTTAGGGGGGTTACCAGCAATACATACCTACCTACCTAATTTGGTGGCTAGCTTTAATATTGTGGGAAATATTCACATTTTATCGATTTGCCAGCCTCCCGGCGGGCGTGGCACAAAAATCTTAACACTACACTATACATGAGTATATATTCCAAGTTTCAAGACTAGCTTTAATAGCGGCAAAAAAAATTGCGTTCATACGGACAGCAAGACGGACATTGCGCAAACCCAATATACTCTTTTTACTTTGTGAACACGTATACAAATCCAATACTTATTAAAAATTCTTTTTTGTAGCACCGATCTTTAGCTTTGGAAGCAGTGGCAAGAATTGGCTGCAGCATTGGGAGGTAATAAATCTACAAATCACCTGCAAAGGATCGGGTCCGTTTGAGGTGTGCATTCAGTATTTCAATGGTGTGTATTCAAACGTTAAAATTGTCCATCTTGTTGACTTATTTGAATATTCGCCCATTGCAGCGCCGTATAACGCCACGGGCAACGAGACATGCAGTAGCTATGACAAGTACGACACATGCAACTTTACCTATGGACACTATTTTTCCGAGAGCAAAACTATTCTGTTTTTTATACGCAACGAAGTCTCTGAGAGCGTTAATCAGGTTACCATTAATATCTATGAAGGTATGTAAGATGCGATTAACACCATACAATCAAGGCTGTGTCCATTTTCCAAAGCATCTTTTTAAATCCGTTTTCTGCATTTCACTGTTCCCACAGCCAAAAAACAGTCGCAATTATCGGTTGTTGTTGTGCCCATTGCCTGCACCCTGGTAGCCGTTTGTCTCGTTATCTTTGGGGTGGCCTATTACATGCAGAGCCGTAATCGGTGAGTCCTTTAAATTCAATATGTGGTAGCCACAAATAACTGTCGTTATTCTTTCAGTTTTACGGTTGAGGTGGCAGATTTCAATTTCGGCGATACACAATCGGTCGACATGGAATATAAGACATTCCAGCAGCGGTTGATCGACAGCATACGCGATGCGTGGCCATGGCCCAGGTGGCGTCGATATTCGCAGTCAAGCACGGATCTCATGGCCGAGCAGCCGTCCAATTCCAGTGGTTTTGGCGGCAACGTTGGCGACGTCGACAGCAATTTGCGCTACAATACGTTCAATTAATGTCGAACGTTATTGTATTATTGTTATCTATATTATTTAATCAATTTAATTTAAAATTTTCAACTTAGGCTATAGATTTGATTTCTTTGATTGGGTGCGATTCGTACTTTTTTGTCATTTGCATTGAAATGCCGTTCTTTTGGTAGCGCGCATACCAATATTCCTACGTTTACCTGATGTCCCTTTTCACATAATATTTGGTCCCATTTCATCCACCTTAACGCACACTCGCTCACCAATTGCCAAACGACATGCAATAAACATAGCAAATGGAGAAACTTTATGAACGCAACTGAATTTCTCAAAAAACGTTGTAAAAGACTGTCTTTGTTCTAAAAGCAAACAAACGCAAAAAAAGAGAAAGGAAATTTACGTATGCTACAAATTTGTTCGTATTAAGTGTAAGCATAAAACAATGTCATATTTGTTGATATATTAAGCAACCAATATAAGGTAGCCCAGCTCTCGAAACTTTATGACAAAGACATACATATACACATACACAAAACAACCAACCACACAAAAAATATAATATTCATTGTGATAGAACTAACAGTATATTTGTATGTTTAAAAAAACACTGGTCAAGATAAAAAGCTACTAAAAGTACATGGTTTGTGCCGAATAAGAAAATTCTTAATAGGATGACCCAATTAAATACTTATATGTAGATATACATATACAATTATATCTTAATTATTGGTTATTATTAGGTGGATTGGATAAAAATACCATTTCTAGTTATTTGAAGAACACTAAATGGGATAATCAAGTAACACGAGTGTGTGAAAACAGACTCATTGAAGTTCAAGGCATATCAATAATTGGTATGAAAACAGGTACGAGACAAATTTTAAAATTACCGCGCAGTATCTTTTGGACTGCGCTGAAATGCGTCTGTTAACGCAAAAGGCTCTCAGTTAATATTAGATGTATGTTCTTTTACAGACATAATTTCCTTTAAAAGAACGCTAATCAACACTGGTTCCACAAATTGCTTATGTTGTTTATGTTTTAAACAATGTTTTTAAATGATATAGGACAGCCTTTAATACTGGATCGTAAAAGAACATATGGACCGTACGAACAAGCAAGTATAATAAATGATCTTGTTTAATATTTAATTAATGCATTTTATTCTGCATACATAGCATAATGGACCGATGCTGTTAACATCAGCCGCATTTCAGGATCACACAGTTCCCACTAATTGGTGCAGACGTATATATGGCTCAGCAGATGATATAGCTCGTTTCAAGAGTGAACTAATCGAATCCGCGCAGGGATATGAATATGGTGTCCTGAGGCCGAACGAACCAACCGAAATAGAGTACGAAAAAATCCAAGATCTTGTTGACTTTGATACCAGCGGGACAAAACGAAGCCAATGAAAACGCTACTCTATATTACCTGAAAAGTCAGTGCCTTAAGAAAACTTTATACATATGCATTTAACTATTATGTATTTGTTTGTCTCCCAGATGACTATATAAGAGCCTTAATAGCCGACAATTTGACCGGATTTTTGGACTTCATACCAAAGGCTGGTGCGTCGTTTCACCATGCACTTGGGAACGGCATCGATGTCATGTATATTGATGACATTTGTTACATGACCGACGAGAAGGAGGCGCTGGCACAAAGAGAGCATGTCTATACGTTAGTACAGCTTATAAGGCCAAAATACTTGTACGGATTGAGGCTGGATAAGTTACCAAAGAGCTTGCTCGATCTGTGTGTTCCGAAGGTCACGTATACTTTGCCTGCGATTGACCACCACAATAAACACATAGAACTACCGTAAAAATTGTAATTTACAAGGAATTGCCATCGGGTATAGGTAGGTAACTAAAAGCTTTAACTATTTTAAATGTCGCTGCCAAACTTAAATTATGCCTTGGCCGCCTTTGCCTTGCTTTTAACTTTCTTTACACGCTTCAGACCATCCATTTTGCTTTTCATGAACTGTGAGTACATCGCCATCATTGTGGGAACATCTTCCTGACGCACAACTGTCGAAATCTGCATACTCGAAATACAAGTGAATTGTGTAGAAGCGCAAATGTATGAGTAAGAGTTGTTGTTTACCTTCTTGGCTTTGGATTGGGCACGTATCAAGCACATGTACGTTTCGGGTTTGGGCAGTGGTTTCTTTCCTGCCCGCGGCACGGGCCGATCATGTCCATCGTCTGTGCGAGAATTAAAGCGCATTTTAATTAGAGAAGCCGCATGTGGACAGACTCGTTACTTACAGCGTTTGAATGTTATCGTAAAGGAAGAATCTTTTTTCGCTTCATTGGCAATCTTCTCCAGGCGCAGTATGAACTGTAAAAGAATGCAGGTTTATTGAAAATCCCACGTTAAATGGCTTTATTTACGTTAGAATTGTCGAGCAAAACCATTTCGTGGCAGATATTAGACCAGGCGTAAAGTGACACTTATGCATTATGGCATTTTTAGTAAATTTTTTGCTAGTAATGCTGCTAACAGTGGTGACAGTCTGTTAGCTAACATCATTTCTGACGACACAAAAAGTGCAAGAGCTGCCAACTCTCATTTGCTGTTAAGTTGGCAGGACTGGCATTCGGTCTTGCTTCGCTAAAAAAAATTTACATTAAAAATCGTCAAAATCTGCGAAAACTTACAAGTGCAGGCAATCAGCTAGGCTGTTGTACGCCCAAACACTCGCAAAAGTTGCCCACACCACACCCCCCACACGACGCACACAAGGTTGCACATCAGCGTGCCCCAATTGGTGGTGTAAGCAGAAACGATCCAACGACTCGACCGACGACCGCCAAAGGAAGCGCCCTCAGCCCGCCCACGCCAGCAGCAGCAGCAACAGCAACCGAAGTAGGCAACGACAATAACAAATTCAACGTTGTAGCAACATTCAAGCCCCCGGCAATAGTAAACAAACGGCAGCAAACAAAATAAACTAGCAAACATGGTAAGCACGCGTAGCCGGCCTCCGTCGCAGTCCAGGACAATGTGTGGTGACTCTTGGCAACTTGCGCGTCACCAATGCACACAAATCCAAAGCACTAGCGCGAGCACACCCACACACACTCACACACAGGGGATATGTGTGCACGGTGAATAAGCCGCCGTCGTCGTCGCCGCTGATGCAATGAACTTTGACCGAAAGATTGTAATTATTTTCTTACAGGACGTGTTCCTCATGATCAGAAGGCAAAAGACAACCATTTTTACGGATGCCAAGGAAAACACATTAGTAGTGGAACTGAAACGCATGATCGAAGGTGAGTGTAGCCATATATATCTATATATTTCATTTTGTATTCGTACGCGCGTGTGTTTGTGTGTGTGCTTAAGTGTTATTCCTATTTATAGAGCACATTTTGATTATTAAGTAATTTTATAACCATTGGCAGGCATTTTAAAAGTGCCACCCAGTGATCAGCGGTTATACAATCAGGACAACGATGTCATGGAGGACGATCAAACGTTGCAGGACTACGGCGTTACGGTATCTACGGCAAAGGCGCAAGCTCCGGCGCAATTGGGCTTGACATGCAGGTGAGCGGGTCTATTGATTCCCCCATTCTCATAATATTCCAGTTGATGTTCCGTTATGAAAGCCGCCCTTTGAGTCACGCTGATAAGCGGTTGCTTCTTATTGTTTTTCTATGTACCTATGCTATCGCCCGCCGCACGTGTCCCGGTGTTGTTGTTGAGTTGAGACACTTAAATAATAATGCGCTTTCTCTGTTTGCAGGAACGAAATGGGTGACTTTGAGACGATTGACATCACGCCATATTCAGCACCGCCCGACTTACCAGAAGTGATGAAGAATCAAGAGGCCTCAAATGGACAGGAACAAGTCGCATAAGAACAAGAGAAACATTTACAACAAACTCAGCAGCTACCACTCGGAACCGCTGCTGCTGCTGTCGCATGCGAGACAAAACTAAATGCTGAGTCAAATTTACTATCGCTCGCTTGTCCCCCCTCCTTCTCCCCATCCCCCTCCCCTCCCATACACACAGTCAACTCTCGATGCAATGCAAAATGTTTCGAATTGTGCTACGATTTCTACTCTGCCTGGTCAAACAACAACAAAACAACAGCAACAATAGCTAATTATGTATGCATTTTTCGTTGGTTATAGCAAGGAACAATATTAATTAATATGATTCAAAATTATAATTTTAAATGGGATTTGTCGAACTTTAATTATTTCTTTTTTTGTCACCCATTTGTTTGTTTCTTATGGAATTTGTACGAATTTGTCTAAGAGAAAAAATAAGGAAATACTTACACAACATTTTAATGAAAATTTATGAAATGAAAGTCACTTGAAATAGCTTATAACAATTGCAATTGATGATAATTGAGCAAACGGTGAATATTTAAAATATTGGGATTTAAATTTATTATAATTTATAATCAAATTATGATTATTATTATTATTGTAATAATAAGATTTAATTATTATTAAAAAAGGAAAACAGAAAAGCCTTCATTACTAATCACTATCATCCATTCCGGAGCCGGCGGCTTCCGTCACAGCCGCTACTTCGGCATCATTGGCATCCGTCGCAGCACCCTCATCTTCGGCGCTATCAATGAACGAGGCGTTGCTGCTTTGCTGCAGCTCCAACTGCTCCAAATACTCTTGCAGTCGATCCTGGAAAAAATTGATGTACGTTTGCTTCTGCTGCGCTGTGGCCGGAAAATAGTGCCCTCCAGAATGCTCCAGCACTTCAACGTTCTTAAAGTGTGCCGCCAGCGATTCGCTCATATCCTTGGGAATGATTTCATCCGTCAAGCCGTAGACGTGCAAGGTGGGAATGGTGATGCGTTCCTCGTAGGCACTCATGTGCACCAAACTGCCGGATATAAAGCCCGAGCTGAGCACAGCGAACTCGGGTCGTATAGAGGTCACTGATGGCAAAACAAAGAACATTAGTAGATACCCAAGCTGAGACTAGTTTTGCTCACATTTTTTCTTGGCCAGTCCACATATCAGGCCCACAAAGCAGGCACCTTGAGAAAAGCCCAACAGTCCTTGGAACGGACCCTGCGTTTTCCAAGCGTCCTCAACGACACGTAAACTCTTCTGAAAACCGTACGCAGGTCCACACCTGTTGGTGCCCTTGAAGGTGCCATCGTCTTTGTTGGCCCACCAGCTGCGCTGCTGCTCGACCGGCTCCGCCGAGGGTTCCAGGGGCGCAGCTACGTGCGGCGCTGAGATGAACACAAACTCGGCATATTTGCCGGCAAACTTGCGGAACGAGCCCAGTTTACTTTTAAACGAATCGGCTTCAATTTCAAATAATTTATCAAAATATTTCATTTACTTGAACGTTATTAAAACGAACCATCTTGACGGTATCCGTGCAGGCAAAGGACTCGCACCTTCTCTGTGATCTCCACCCGGCCAGCTGACGATGTGCTGGCGCCGCTACTGTTGCGACTCGAGGCAGCAGTTTCTGTTTCGTTATTGGTCATTGTGGAAATAAATGGCCCAGCTGCAAAAAAAAGCGCCACAAGAATACTCAAGTATTTTGAGGTTAAACGTATGCCCAGCTGATATACCAAATGCTAGAGATGTGTGTTTTAGTTCAGTTTGCTGAGCTGGTTTTAACTAGTTCAATTAAACACAAAACATAAATATGCTGTTAAGTATTTGATCTAGCTTAAACAATTCAGTGTTGTATGAAATTCATCGAAAGCAAAGTAGACCTAATTCCCTTTTTAAACGATGTTTGGACACTATTTTAAGATAAGACGCCTTAAAAGGACTAAATTGTTTCCCTTTTTCCACGAATTGTTATATTGTTATATAGAAAATATGGGCATAGACAATTAGGCGTTGTTTTTCGTTTTGTGTTTGCGGCTCCATCGCCACGCTCGAAAAATTTGCTATGTAACTATATAACAGTGTGTGCTTCTGAATTTCCCTCTGCTACTTTAGTTCTCTCTGCACTCAATGTAAGGTTTGTGTCTGAACTGCGTAGCATCAAATTCGGAAATATACAATAAGTACCTTTTGTTATACAGATTAGACTAGTTTTATCCTTGGCCCAAAGTAAGGCTCGTGTCTGAACTGCGTTTTCAGTGTGGGTTCTTAACTATAATTAAGTCCTTAACATTTCCTTAATTCAGAAAATTTTAAGTTTACAGAGTTGCTGAATAAGAACTTAGTTGCATTGTTATACCACCGATGGCGCTGTTTGTTTCAAATGTCTCTACAGATGGCGCTAGCAAATAATTTGAAATAAAGGATTAGGTCGATAGATGGACAATGAAAGAGACGACACTTATATGCAATTAACGAGCGAAAGAGACATATTGAGACACGAGAAACAACCATACATATCTCATTTGGCGGGAACGAAATATATTTAAAAACAAATTTAACTGTTCACAGCTACGTGCAACAGTAGTTGCAAATCACTTGGGTCACTAATTTTGAAGTATAAAGCTAATTCTCTTTTTAAACGATAGCTACGTTCCCAAAAAAACTTGTGTAAAAAATATATCAGAAAAATTGAATAATTTTATTCATTATTAATTTCTGAAAATAATACGCACACGTTTGCGTAAGACTGCAAGACCACTGCTGCCACTCGAATTAATATGTTCAACATCAAAAGTCTGGTCAAATTATTCAGCGAGCTCGCAACTGACACTCGTCATAAAACAATTGTCACTTGCGTCCAAGGGACACATATATAATAACATAAGTGTGTGAAGCTGAAAATCCGCGACAATTTAAATCTAGGCTTTCTTCAATAAACTGGCAGCCGACCTATGGGCACACAATTACAATATTGCATATACATGTAAAAATATGAATATGTGTGCGTGCACACTCATCCCGAAAAACTTTTCTTGGCCCTCGCCAAGAATTATTAATAAAAATCCCAAGATTTCACGCCAAAGTGGCGAACCCTTAGTATATTTCACAGCACTCTCTAATTATAGTTAAGAACCCGCACTGAACACGCAGTTCAGACACGAACCTTACTTTGGGCGTAGGATAAAACTAGTCTAATCTGTATAACATAAGGTACTTTTTGTTTATTTCCTAATTTTATACTACATTGGATCATTTTTATGTAAAATCTACTTAAATTTCTTAAACACTGTATCCAAACTTTAACAGAAAACAGGCATCTTGAAATCATAAGAGTTGGTTTCAGAAAAAAAACTCTCAATTTCTAAACAAGATTTCGAAAATTTGATTAGATCTGTACATAAATGTTTGTTGCACTTTCATAATAAGAATGTATATACATATAGACATATATATATGCATGTGTGAGCTATTTGTCTGTGTCTGAGGGAAGCCCTCCTCCTCCTCTGCCACACATCTCGTAATATTAATTTGCTGATTTATTAGCATCAACCCTCAGACGGCAACGATAAATTTTAATGCAATTTAAATAAATGCTTTTCATATTGGACATTGTTGAGGTTGAGCTTGAAATGGTTTAACGGCCGTAAATTGGCGCAGGCATTTACGAGCTATGCGTAAATTGTAAATTGTAAATATTTATGTGGTTCACGCTTTTGTTACATTGCGTTCGCGTGTGTGACTGTGGAATCTGTAAATGTGCTTAAATGCAATCGAATAAATAGAAAAATGCATTTCCGGCTGCAACTCATTACGTATTTACACGCATTGAAGAGCGCACAAAAGTATGCAATACGAAAAGTTGGCAAACCCACAAAAATGAAGAACCAACACATATACAGATACATATATGCATATACAATTTGAGCTACCGCAAAAACACAACTTTGTACAACAGATGCACCGACACACAGAACAATACACACAAAGCAACACACACACATCGAGTCGATAGAAAACTGTTAAATATTTTATGCTGCTGCTATTTTACGCTTGTAAATCACAAACAAAGCCACAGACAGCCGGTCAGAGGCAGCCTTTAAATGCGGATAAACCAAAAAGTTACCAGGCATTTTGTGGAGATTCGTGCCGCTTAGGCCCACTTCCAGGTCCAGGCCCAAACTTCATATGTTTGCCCTTCACTTGATGTCAGCGCTCGGCAGTAGAACGAACCCAGCGGAGTCTGTGGCTCTATATGTGTGTTCATGTGCCCAACAAACGGATCCATTTAATATTTAAATCAAATTCTCCGACATGAATACGGGTTTGACCGCAAGACGCTGCAAGTATTTGCCAGGTTTTGGCATTGCTGAATACAGTTTACAAATGATATGCATAGCTCCGAAATGGCGTGAAATGAATTAATAATCATAAATCACGTTAATTGCATTGGAATCTGCCAGAGGCATAAATAACTCGGACAACATTGAAAGAGCATTTTGGGGTTGAGGGTTTTTCGGATTTGGCGACCACCTGACTTATCGGCCAGGTGTTGATGAGTTTATTGGCCCCCGCAGCCACAATGTGCAACAATAAATTGCAATATGGCATGTATTGTCGGTGTGCATCAGCATAATACAGATATTCAATATTTGTTTGATGTATAGTTATTACTTTAATTAATTTATATAATTGTTTAATGTTATGCTAATGTCTCTAGAGTATTGTTGACTTAAGTACCACTTTAAATGCACCACAAAACTGTTTATGTGGTTATTCAAATATTCCACTGCATGCTCTATGGCTCACTATGTCGTATCATTACTGTACTTAGCCACCTTTTATTGCCATCTTATTTCAGCTAATTCAGCCAAATGCCTGCACAAATCTTAACTTTGGCACAGTTCTTCGTGTTCGAAGTGAAAGAATTTGAACAACAAATCAATTTTGTTTGCCAGATTGCATTTTACGTGACTCAGTTGCTAATTGCCCTATTTGAAGCACGAATTAAAGCAACTCAACTGGACCAAAAGCAACAAAAGCGGCCTCGTGAGTGACTAAAAAATTCTTTAGGGCAGCCAACTAATGTAATCAACTAACGTAGTGCATAAAAGAAAATATTTTTAAGCGAAAAGTTAAAAGACGTTGGAAGTACATTAGAAACTTAAAAGTTGCATACAGCATAAATCTGGGGAGACAATCTCAGAATTGTTTGAAAACAGCAATAATACCAATACCAGAAACTTTACTGAGCTTCGGCTAGGCAAATAAGGAAAAAAAGGAATATTTATTTCCATATCAAATATATTATATATTCGGATTAAGGTTCAGTAGATATTTAGTTCGGTTTATAATAATGAACAATGGAATTTCGTAAAAAAGTTACGGTCTTGATTAATATCCATGACACCCATTCAAACGGGCAATCCATGCAGCCCCTAAGTGAACGCTTCTGTAAGCATGCAAACAGAATAATTGCTTAAAAGCAATTATTATTTAATTAGCAGAGGGGCATAAACAAAACGCCACAAAAAGAAAAAAGCAAAAACAGCGGCGTTGAAATGTGGCAAGCCGAAAATAGAAGTAAAGAAAAACTCGTGGAAGGAGGAAAATGAATGGTGTGCCATTAAAATCGAACTCATTACTTAGAAGCGGGCAGCCGCACAAAGGCGGTGAAGGAGGGGCAAGGGGTAAGCCCATCGAAAAGTTTAATAACTAAAAATGCTCAAAACACAAGCCACAAAAGTAAAAAGCTCTTAGAAATGTTCGGTAAGTAAAAAAATAAACATAAAACAAAAGCCAGTCGAGAAATCAAAAGCAAAATTCAATCAGGCATTAAACATTAAACAAAAAATAGTGAAAGAAACCCTAGAGCCAACCTTTGGAGGGAAGGGCTGGCCAAGAAAGTTCCCCAGCAAGTGGAGCAGCCGTGTGCCTAGGCAACTGCAGCGGAAGCAGAAATATAAGTTAAATTTTGCTAGTCCTACAAAACCGGCATAACGGGCGCCGTCTTTGAACTGGTTCATTTCCGGTTAACATAAAGGACATTGAAAAATGTTTTAATTTCATGCTGCAATAAACGAATGCCCCATAGACACAGTTCTTACACAGATTTCCCCGCACACCTTCCCACTTTCCGCCCCCTCTCCCACTCCATACCTCTCTGTGTTTGTGTTTACCTTGGATTTATTTTTCGTTTTTGCACAAATATTTTGTATCTGTTTTGCATTGTTTTAAATTTGGTAATGCTATGCAATAACAGACTTAACTACGTTCTATTTTTTGCTTTTGAAAAACATTCGTTGAAGAATTATAGAACAGCTCCCAAAAAGTATGCTATGCAATTTCCACCATAAGTGGAGTTCGTCACTTCAGTGAAAGAAGGGACTAGCTAGGAAGTTTGACTAATGTATTGGACGATTTGCTGTCAGTGGCTATTATTTAAAGCCATTTCACAATTGAGATATTATTATCAAAGGCATAAATAGCATGGAAACGAGCTCAATGCAATGGCTGAAGTTTTTTAATTGATTAGTGCTTAAAGCACTGAATAGAAATGTGTTGATATTCAGCTCAATAAACTTTGCTAATCAGACAGAGGATTTTTCAATTTGTTCTATGCAAAGTTCTAATCAACTTTCATTTGATGTGCATCTGAGAGATGGGTTGAGCTTCTCTCATTGGGAAAATTACTTGCTTTAGCTGCTTGTGACTGGCGCCTGACTGTTTTAATACCCTTGCCGAGTGCATATTGAATTTGTTATGAAATGTGTTATATTTCCATAGTGACGTTTTGAATTGACTCGAGACTTGCTGGCCCATTTCTTGTTGTGGTGTTATTTAGGGTATTTAAAGTTCGCTATCCTTTCAACATATTTAATTTCTCTTTGAATTCTGATCTCTGCATGCGCCCAAAGGACAAAGTGAAGCCACAGCCTGGAGGTTGCCTTTTAAAGCAGCCACAGCAAAGCCACCTGCCGCAGTCACGACTGGCCGCAAATCGATTAACTTTGGCTTCTCAATTAGCATCTGTTGTGGTGCATTTGTGTTGGCGCGCACAAGTAACTATGGCAATGCATTAATTACCAGCCACGGGGATTCCATATTAATTATGTGCAGTCCACTTAACTGACGACTGTCAAGCAGAATCCTGCATTTTGCATGGGCGTCATGTGCGCACAGTTTGACAGCCAATAATAATAATAACAACACATAGTGCTAACAAAAGCCGGATATGGTACCATGTTCACGTACATTGAATCCAACGGCGGCCTAATGTATGCAATCCGAAAATTTGTTGTTGTTACAGGCCATCAGTTCGTTTGGCCCGAATGTAGACGGCACACGGCCATTAGCCGGCTTATCGGTCCGAGCCAATTGGCTAAATTAAATCATTTATGCTGTGTATTTAAATGCTCAGCTTACGCCGTAAACGTAAATGTCAACCGTAACGAAGCGCATCGCACAGACCAAAAGCCACCAATTGCATACAAATGAACCAATTTGCACTTGAGATTGTGGGGGAAGCCAGTAAAAATCAATTTTCAATCAAGAATTAGATATTTTTAAAAGCAAACGCAACAACACCAAAAATGTAAACAGCTTTAGACACTCATTTTACACAAATTATACAAGTTGTCCTGTGGCCAAAATGCAATTTAATTAAATTTTCATTGCTTAAGCATATTAGCATGTCGGTCTACTTGCGAGTGCTGCTTAATTTAAGCAGCTGCTCTTGTTTGTCCATTGGCAGATGGCTTCTAGCTGCTGGATTCCAGCTACTCTCTCTCTATTCGTTCACCGTCTTCCGTCTCCTCTTTAATGCAAACGAGCTAAAAGCTTTGCGCCATGTGTACGACAACAAGCAGAAAGGCAAATGAACAGTTAAAACGATAATATCCATTTGTCTGTTTGTTGTTGGCAACAACAACACCAAAAACAACAAGTTGTCGGGTGTAACGTTGTAGTACATATCCTGTAATCTGCTTATGAATGCCCAAGGATAATAGCGTAGGTAGCAGCCGGATTTGTCTGCTGCACCTCGGCTTTTGACGTCCCATCGTCCCGAATCTGATTGGATTAATGCAAATATACATTCCAAATTAAGAAATAATAAATTAACATTTTCGGGTACAATATTCTTTATATGCATTTTTGTTGCACCACACACTAACCCCATTATGTTCTAAAATCATTGGGAAAAACAAAAGAAACAATTTGCTGCCATCGGTCCCCCCGATGTCAACATAATTCATGGCACCTCTTGAAAAAAACTAATTACTGCGTGCTTGATTGAGCGATTTTTTATTGCATACATTTCAGTGAAAACTCCATCTTAAATATATTCAAACAAAAAAAGCCCCTCGATGGCTATTGTATACGTTTGAATAAGCACCGTATCGTAGAGGGTATAACAGCAGCAGCCAGTAAAACCTTTAAGCGGATTTCGTTAAAGCTGCTGTCAACTTTTGGTTGCCAATGGCAGCGATGACAAATTTAATTGATTTGCATTCGACAAACAAAAATAGCATGACACATTTCGAGGCAGCCAGCGGCTACTGTGGCAACAGTGCGGTTTAGTGCGTGTCCGATGGTTTTTAGTTGAATCCACATTTGAGTTGATTTTACCAAATGCACAGTGACCGAGATATGTCAGCTGGCAGAACCTAATTTGTAATCAGCAACTAACTTAATGCATATTAAAAACTATTTATAATTGAGATTGACAACGTACGGTCAACTTTGATTAGAGTGGCACACAGCTTCAAGTCTACATACATTGGGCTAACGGTTATTTTATATCTATTACGATATCATCTGTCAAGCGTAAAATGGGGTCAAAAATTAAGTCAAATAAACGAAATTTTAGTTGATTGACAATGTGCAATATTGGGCCAAGGCCGAAACCATTAAGTATTGTTTCCAATTATTTCCACTGTTTGTATATTTATTATTACAGTATATTACATAAAAATGCAAAAAATTTAAAAATTGTTCTGCAAGGCTTTAATGAAGTTGTAAATTTGTATTTAACAGACAAAAAGTATGCATTTATATATTCTTGATAAGTTCATCAGCTCAGATTTGGGCATCTACGTTTGTCTTAAGGTGTTTATATCGTGAATATCATGGATTCTTTAATAGAGTATGCAATTCAAAAAATCGATAACATCACAGATTGTAAGAGCTGGATACATCATATCTACTTTCTTGAGAATGGATTTTTCGCCTAACTTAGTACAAATGAATTTAAATAGACGCAGAGTATTCCCTGGCTGGGTATACCCTGTCAAGAGCACTCCAACTTTATTTTATTTCCGTTTGTTGTGTCTCAAATTAGCAGGAAAAAGTTCACTTCGTTAAAAAACGTGCGCCGCTTCATGTACAGAGCGAGAGAGCGACAGATTGTCAGAGTATTTCATCAAATTGAATTCAAGCACGTGCCAATGATCAATCGATGCTGTCAATGCGTGAATACAATGTTGATGCCAACGAAATCATGAATGAAACGTCGCAAGAAATCAATACATAACACATATAACATATGGGTGTGCGCGTGTGTGTGTGTGTGTGTGTTATTTTGTGGTTGTTTACTGCAGTCAAGAGCTGATTGAATGACTTTTGAAATTAGCGCGCAATGTCGTTAATCAAAATGCTTAGGGGGCTACAAGAAGATCTAGGGCAAATTACCTAAAAGCCAAAAGTCAACACAATGCTGGGCACATTTGTGTGTACGCGTGCTTGTGTGCGTATGTGCGACAGTGATAGACACAGTCATCCTGTGCTTTATACAGGAATTACCTCAACGCCCCCTATGCAGTAGCTTTAAGCCAAAAATCTGCACTTTTCGTTCACAGCAACTTGACCATGTGTAGTCCCTCGTTAACTACAGCACAATAGAAATCTGTTTTATGCCCCACTCATGAACTCATGAAGGGTCCAGCTAAATGACAGTCATGCCCATAAAGAAGTCCTATCGACTTCTTCCTGTTTAACTGTGTGTGTGTGTGCGTGTGTGCTTGCTCATTAAGCGTCTTCCGCTGCCAAACAGCTGCATGTGTGTGTTTGCTTCTATGTGTGTGCGTGTGTGGGTAGTACATAAAGCACACACTTATGCAAATGTAGCACTTGGTATGCGCTTGGCCTGAACTGTCCCGCAGGCCGCCCCTCCCCGCTGCTGTTGATGCGTGTTCATTTGCTCAGCAAACTGTTTGTTTGCCTGTTTGCCCCTTTGTCCGTCTAGCTGTCTGTCTGCACGTTTTGCGTGGCGCATGCATTTCATAGCAAATGTGTAAACAACAACACACACACACACACACACATACGCACAAAAACCTTGCTCTATGCGCTGCAGAGCGACCATATGCCAGCCAGCTTCAGTTACGTTACATACTCTGACCAGCCCCATTCTTGTTGCTGCTGTCCTTTTAGTCAAATGCATAATTATGTCACGTAAGCTTAAAGCAGTTAACTCTACTATTGCCATCTAGTAGCGATTCCACTAACGATTCTGTAGAAACACAACAGCAACAGCAACAGCAACAGCAACAACAGCAACAACAACAACAACATACTCACAACAGCTCACAAGTGGCCTGCAGCATTTTGAAAGCTGATGAGCTGTCAGAACGACAGTTTTGGGCCACTGTCTGTTAATGTGGCAAGCACATTGTTTGTTGCTTTTGCGGTAAGTGCGTATACGCCCCATTGGCTGCCAGTATGCTCTGCTGCTCGTTGTTGCTTCTGCAATGTTAATTGAGCTGAAAATCACTTAACCCACTTAAAATTCTGTAGTTTTACACAGAAAAAAAAAGGAATTGGGGTAAAACTCGGCATTAGAGCAAACTTTTGCTTTGTTTGGAGCAGCCAGCAAACAAAAGACATTTTTTCTATTGTGCACATTGTGTTGTATAGATGTTGTGTGGGAGGCTTTCATAAATGCAGGCGACACGAGGATTTGTGTATGGATTTTATTTGGTAGAAATGCAATTTTCACCTGAATATCAAGAGTCGCGTATTAAATACTTAATAACAAGCACAATTTTAAATTTTCCTAACCAGCACAAAAAACTGTTACATTTATAAAATTATAAATAAATATTATAATGCTAGAAAATGTAATCAATAACATAATATTATTTATCAACTGACTACTTCAATGTCAACTATTTAAAGTACCCATTAATTGAACTTTCATAAATTTCTAAAGAAAAGCTAATAATAGTTTACCTGAAAATACAGAAATCCATTTTAATCGGTAAACATGAGCCACGAAGAATATACTTATTTGCCCAAAACCAAGCTGCCTGGTTAAATAACAGAATTTTTATTGTTTGGGGACTATTTTCCACTGCCACTTGCAAAGTAGCTTCAGATGCTTTTGTAAACTCTATATTCAGTATTTTGTTTGTGTGCTTTCTTTTTCAGTTACTGGCAATAAAAAATGCTCTGCTTTTTATACCGTGCAACCATTGAGAATGGGTAAAAAGGCTATAATGAGTTTCTACAAATATATTCTAAGACTTGGAGACTTTAAGAGCTACAGTCATCAAATTTAGTTTCGTATGTTCTCGTAAAGCAGATCAGGAATTTTTGAATTTTTGTGTGTATGTGAATTTTTGTTTGTAGGTGTGAATCCAAGGGTATCTTTTAATCGGGCACTCCCGACTAGAGCACTCCTTCTTGTTTCTTTTGCAAGTGCCTTGTCGGGCTTTGTGCTGTGCTATTTCTCGCAAATAATTTATGAAATAGCTGAGAAATATATGAGTATCTCTCTTTGTTGTTGGCATTATCTTTTGGTCCCTAATAGCTCAAAGAATTGCAATTGCAAAGCGGCACTCAAAACCCCATCGCAGCTTGAAAAACTTTTTCTGGTATTCAAATGTAGCCAATTTCATCTGGAAGTGAAAATAAAGACGACTTCATTTTGCTTTTGGCAACAGTTAAAGTTGACAACCAATCAGATCTATTTACCGTAGTAACAAATACACACAGAGAAACCACTTTTAAAATACTTTTTAAGCTGCCGCAGGACGAAGATTGAAAGTTTGCTAACTATTTACCAGATTATGCCGAGTGTTTTAAGAGCATGGGTATTAGATAGCCGCCAGCCTTAAGCTATTTATGAGTGAAATCTCAATGAGAGCAAATGGAAAGCACTTCCGAGCCTGGGTACTAGCAATTGACAAACTTTTCTGGCCAAAGTTTTGTGTAGCTGCCAATTTGACTCAAACTAGTTCACATTTCCTTAATAATTTCATCAATGAATTATGGATGCAAATTTTTAGTTGGTATCAAAATCCATGCAGCGTAGAAATTGCCAGCCAAATTATATACCAAAATAAAATTGAGGCATGTGCACATAAATAAGCATACCATAGGAGGACACAATAAGTTTTATAGGCTTCGCCACACAAGTCAAACAAGCTGAAACAAAGGAGCAGAGCTGTGGGCGGAGGTCTGCAAATAAAAAAGTTACAAAGTTAAAAGTATGTGTTTATTGTGTGCAGAAAACAACTTAAAGGCTTTAGGCCATCCATCGAATATAAGCAGTGGGGTCGAAAGACTATTTAATCTGAAATTTCACGACATTTCTTTTAATTTAATAAATCATAAGATTTACAAGTCAAGTCAATCTAGAATGCGAGCAATTGTCGTATTTTGATACTCATTTTGATCTCAGGGATCTATTAAAAGTAATATTATGAGATTATTAATTTTGAAAAGAAAGATATTTCAGATATATTTGTATAGCACAGATTTTTGTGTTTTTTTTAATAAACGCAGACTTCAAGACTAGTCATAGAGATGACCAAATAATTCCAGGCAAGGAACTCGTTAATTTTTTTTTTAATTATGGCAGTATGAAGTTGTTCGGATACCATTTCCTACGGCGATTTATAAAATAAATATATAAAATAAATAAATATTTAATACATATTTATAAATTGAAAACCAAGTAATGGTGAAATCATAAAATAATAATATTTGTTTGATAATTCATTAGTAAAAATCGGTTGAATTTGGCAGTTAAAGGAGTTTAAAGAATGCAATGCGTTAAGAGTTTTCAATTTTCAAATTCGAATTCGTGTGTAAATGAAGTGCCCGTATAAACAGTCGCATTTCATCTGCCAGATTCGTATTGCATAACAGTCACATGTGTGCATATTTGATTAGGAGCACTGCAAGATAAATGTCAAATTTTGAGCTGCAGGAAAAACTTGAATAAGTTTTGCCATATGTAAATTACTCAAGCCAAGATGATTTTCTGTTCTTTGAGTAATTTGTCAGAAGTATTTGACATTTGTGGGGCTGCACATCAGCAACATGCACAGAAATGATTAAGGCCAAACAAATACTGACTTATTGTGCAACTGTCTTGTTAGTTTTGAAGTAATGAGCACCAGTGCACTAAGGAAAACAAACCGCTGGCAATCACAGCACAAAACAAGTAAGAGTGCCTTAGTCGGGAGTGCCAATTGGCTTGACAAATTTGTCATACTTTACCATATGTTTGCAATTGATTCTTTTAGTGTCATATTATAATAAAATATTCATTTTAATCAAACTTTGTGTCTCTAGCATTCATAAGAAAATTACCGATTTTAGGAAAACGGTTATCGATTATTGCAAATAAACTTGATCCGCGCGTGCCATGGACGAGTCTATATTCGAAAAGTTAAAAAGTTGACATAGCTAAATCGATTCGGCTAGTCATGCTGATCAAGAATATACATATATGTACTTTATGAGGTCGGAGATACCTCCCTCTACCTGTTACAAACGTTTCCACAAAACCATTATACCCTTTTTACCCATTTTCAATAGGTTCAGGGTATAACAAGCCATAACGCATACAGAATGTAAATAATACACAGTTACTAAGCAGTGAATAGTCAATTATAATTACACGCATACGATACGCATACAAGAATAGTCGGATTGAAGACAACATTAAAACCATAATTAATTTAGATCTATGTCCTTTGTATGCATACCATGTGTTTTAATATTTGATCAGCTTCAAATTGAATCTTTGGGAGAGGTTCTGGCATTAATTTGTGGTTTTTGCTGCTATTGACAGACAAAGTAAATTGTTTGACTTTTGGTTTAATCAAGCGAAAAATGCACACTTTATATAACAAAGAAAATAAGATTACGGGCTTGAATAATTTATAAAAACTATGGTTTACAAAACACTTCTTAATTGTTGCAAATTAAAATGCTAGCGTTTTAATTGGCTGCATAAAAAAATTTGCTTTTTATGAGAGGAAAAAATGTTAACATATAAATTTATAGATTCGTTTGTGATGGCCTAAAGCCAGCCATATGGTAAAGGTTTGTTCAGTTTTTTAATTGCCCAGCCCAGTGGTTTTACAGCAATATATATATATATAGAATAATTTCAAGTAAAACAAGTGAGGGGGCCCGAGTCGGGAGCGCCCAACTTTGGGATACCCTGAACCCTGTCTTTTCATACATTTAAACCGCTTTGCACAGATACACACAAACACACACACACACACACACACACACACACACACACACACACACTTCTAAACTCAGAGCATGATGTTACTGAAAATTTTAACAAGAGCATTGAAATCAATATACAAACAAAAGCGCAAGTCCTTAGTATTTTAATTGGGTTTTTTAATGTTTTTTCATATTTGGGGAGAGACAATCAATATCCAAAATATTTTTAACCTGCTTCACGGGAACATATTGAATCATATGGTGGCTTTAGCTCTTATAGTTTCTAAGAAATGCTCAAAAAACCGGTAAGAAAACGGATAATTATCGATAACACAAACAGACGGACATGGCTATGTCGACTCGGCTTGTGATGCTAATCAAGAATATATATACTTTATGGGGTCGGAGACACAAAACTGTTTTATCCATTATCAATGGGTTCAGGGTATAAAAATAAAGTCAACTACACATTAACTTTAACTTTTAACATAGTTTTAGTAATAGAGCTAAATTTATAAAACAAAATTTATCGAATAAAATAAATTATATATGTATCAACATTTTCAATATCTTGCCTATTGCTTTGCCGTTGAGAATTAACTACCTTATCAAACTTTTAATCATCAAAGTTTCAGACCACAATTGTTAACCGCGCCGCTTGGAATACCACTTAAATACGCAGAGATTAACATTTTGTCATTCAATTCGATTTAAATCCAACTAAAAACTGCCGTTGGCTTTGAAATAACAAATAATTGAGGATAATTATTTGGCCGTAAAGAAAGTAAGATGGAAAGAGACGCTGTTGTTATTTGACGACTCAAGATATTTACCGTTTGATTGTTTTAATGGAGTGCACGTGGCAAAAATCAATAATAAATTAACAATACGTAACATTTAAGCCAGGTGTGCACTTCGCAGCGAGTGTTCTATGCGGCGTATGCGCGATATTACACTACATCAGCTGCAAGCTAAGTAAATATTTCACAAATATAAAAGAGTTAAGCTGAGTGCACTAAAGCTACACAAATTCAGTTAGTCTTGTCTTTAATACCATTTACTGTTGCCGAACAGAAGTTCCATTAACTTTTGCTGTCTCATTACTTAGGTATTAGGTTGGACAAACCGAAGGCAGTCATTGAAGTTCACACAAACAAGCCAAATCGAAGAACAGAAACTAGTACAAGTTGGAGGGGAAGTAGGAGAAGAAGCAGAAAACTAATAGTCTCGACTAACCAATCAACTGTGGCTAACTGCTGGCCACAGAACTTGAATTACAATGGAGCCAGGCGCCAAGCCAGCCAGGCAGTAAGCAACATTTACCAAAGTAGCTGACTAAATGGCCAAAAGGAACCTGCACAGCATAGCATAACAACAAGATAGAGTTCGTGGCAGGGTCAGGCACAGGGCTGGGGCATGGCAAAAAAACGCAAGTAAACTGTGCGACACAAATGAGAAATCAAATAAATACTCAATCGAGCGTAAAGCATTCAGTGTGACGGCGCAAAGCAGCTGCAAATGGCTTGGTCCATTTGTGTTGCCAAAGGGTTAAGTACACACCAGGTGTCAGGTGATACGTTCAGCTGCGCTGCGTTCAGAATATACGCAGTTATGCGCTTGACCAACTTGATGTTACCAACGTGGCTGTCCTCTAATGTGATCCAAAGCTGATTGCAGATTGTGTTTTTCTTTCGCACTCATATCTAATGTACCAACTACTATCTTCGAGCGGTTTTTATAATCTTGTTACAACTTTCGCCTTGCCAAAATTGTTTAGCGCTTGCCGTCAACGCTTTTCAAGTGTTTAATAACAGCTCAAAGTTTTCACGCTGCCAAACGTGAGCAGAGTTTTAATTTTTGTAAAATTCGACAACAGTTTAGCGCAGATTTATGAGCTAGACATGCGAGTATACTGCCATGAAAAAATTAAGCCACTATGCGACATTAGGGGGCGTGGATAGGGGGCGGACAAGCGCTTTGGGGTTACTTTGAGCTAATTTCCAATAAACACTGCACAAGTTGGCAAAGCGCGTGCAAAATGGCGCAGAAAATTGTTTAGAATTTTGCTCAATACATTTTGTCACATGGGCGTTTATAGATGTGTTCGTGTATGTGTGTGGGTGTGTGTGTGTGTGTATGTTTTTGTGGGTGTGTATTCACGTTGGTGTATGAAAGAGTGCCTGTAGAAGCTGCGTGGATTGTTTATTGGCGCGTGTGCTTGCGTGCTTGAAATTCATTTAGAGTATTTATAAGCAAGCATTGTCTTGCATATTTAATATAATTTGCAACACAAAGTTTCCAAGCTCCCATTTGCTGCTCAGCCAAATGCCTAGCGACAACAACATCAATACCAGAAGGATACATGGCTTTTATATATTATACTAAATGTCAATTTGGAATTTTGCATTCCACTTTGCTCAGCAAACAGAGTCCGTCCCATTTCTAGTCTCTGAATACCCTGTAACCATAAAATTCTTACATTGTGTATTTTAAAGCCTGAGTACAGCTTCAGTGTATTAGAAGGGTACATTTAGTGATAAGAAATTACTTTTATTAGTACCAAAATTGGAGTCGATAATGGCTCACTTGGTTATAACTTAGGTGCACTTAAAAGCAAATGAACTAAATATTCTATCATGTTGTATTTACCACCTTAACTTAAATACATTTTTGGAGTCATTATGAATATTCCTATTTAATCCGAAACTGAAGTTAAAGCTTTAAGTATGGGTTTTTAAATTTAAAATTTTAATTTTAACTGAAAAACTAAGCTTTATATTTCTAACATCATCTATTCAAGTCTTCTCTCAAGTATCTTTACTTATTGAGTTTCAAGCATGCATGCAATGATTGAGCTTAAACCTTAATATCAGTTTTCATAAATAGAAGTGTGAAAGACCAAAAAATGAATTCAAAGATGCAAATTGAAGATAAACTATATGTAAGTGATTATTGGTAGCTGAAGGGTGTTTCAATAGTTGTTCGTGGTCGCTCGTCATACACACACGCAGGCATATGTATTGGCTTATAAACGTGATTTACAAGTATACTTAATATGTACATATATGTGTGTGTATGTTTGTAAGTATAAAGCGGCTTATCTGATTGTTTACAAGAGCAACATTTTTCATGTTTATTCTGTAAACAAGCGAGCAAAGCGGAGTCAGCTTCAATTTCCATTTTCAATTTGTGGGCGCCCCGCCAACGCGCACTTGTTGAACTTTGGCTTATGGCGGATCCAAAAATATAAAGTTTCACGAGCATATGCAAGCATGCATGTTCATTCATTTTACATTTGTTTTTTATTTAATTATTTAAGTCAAATTGAAATGCCATGCACAGCATGGATATTAATTAGATATCCATTTGAGTTAGGTGCACTTGAAGAGCTGCCAAGTTAATTATGCATTACGCATACGTCGCGTTAGCTTGGAGCAAATCGGTGCGTTTCGTGATTAGATAAATCACTTTCGGCCGCTAATGAAATGACGCTGACTCACTGCCACACAATTTAAGCTCATTAGCATCCACAGGAATCCGGCGCGAAGTCCTTGTGGCCATATTGAAGTATTGATTAGCGCGCAAGTTGGGGCCAACTGCTGTCACTGCCACTGTCACTGTCAGCTGCAAAAAAAGTTTTTGTCGAAATCATTAATTTATAAGTGAGACAAGTCGTAGGACTCGCCAGAACCCCCAAAACGCAAAAACCAATGAAAAGTTTAAACTTTTGGCAATTTGCTGAATGGATTTCCACTGCACAACTGGCCAACTGCTCAAGTGGGCGCTCTGACATTTTCAAACAATTGATCTCATTGCGCAGCTTAATTCATTGCCTAATAGACTCCAAGCAGACGCTGAGCACGCAAAAACTTTTGTTTGGTTAAGCTCTGGTTCTGTAGCCGCTGTAAAGTTGGGTCTCCAAATGTTGATTACATTTGATATGCAACGCGGTGGGGCCAGCAGCAGCAGCAACTGGATGCAACTCCGGAGCTGTGCATTTCTATGATTTGCATGCGGTTTGTGTGTTGCTGCATGCAAATTGCAAGTAATTGGTGTGAAACAGCTGCTTTGCACGCGACCTCCGTCGGAGGCAGTCACCGAAACAACGCTCGATCTTAAGGATGTGCCGTTGTGAACCCAGAACGAATCGTGTATTTATTATTTAAGAGCCGCATACCAAATACAACAAACTTGCCAAACTTGACCAAACGGTCTTAAGCAGCAGCCTGGCCAAACAGCTACTCCTTGGGTTAAGCTTGGACCAGGCTAATGATGAGGAAAAGCATGAACATAATATCTGCATTATGGCTACGCGTAATTCGGGGCCTAAAGTATTGTATAACAAACTCTGCAATGTTGGCCTACAGCTCTGAACATGCTAGGCGAAAGACAACTGAACTGCTGCTAACCAAGTTTAGTGCACGAACGACACGTAAAGACGAAGTGTTTGCGAGAGAGTTTGCGAGTGAGAGAGCTTTCGATGTACTAAACCAACAAAGAGCGAGCCTTAAGAGAGCAACCCCTAATTTTACGATATTCCTCACACCCGCCGCTGACCAACCCCAAGGCATATTCCCCCGGCATGTAAAACCGAAATTGATATTTGCATGGCTAAGTGTTTGTATGTGTGCGTGTGTGCGTACTGCTTGTTTAGTGTAAATGCATTACAATAACAACAGCAACAACAACAACAAGTACTCGTAACATACATGCGTGTAAGTGGCTCAACAAGCCCTGCAATTTTAAACAACTGCGAATTTTAGAGGCTGGCATTAAGCAACGCTTCAGCTAATTGACTAGACAACTTTTAGTATGTTTAATTAGCTGCAACAGGGCAGGGGCGTGCCCAGTGCATGCGAATAAAACAACAATTAGCTCAATAAGCCAATTAATTTGTGCTTGCCTCAAGTTAAAAGTGAATCACGCTCGAAATCATACTCGAAAAACATTCTTTGCATTCTTTCATTATTCCCAATTTTCAAGCTGTCTGTTTTGGTAACAGTTGTGGTCGTGTAGACAGTTGGGCAATCTACGTTAAAGTAAATTAATGTGTGGTCAACAAAGGTTTTGCTGTTGCAACGTTCTTGTCTTGCCTCATATATACATATGTGGTGCAACATTGCGGTTGGCAACTGCTGTTCATCTGATTCATGTTGCTGCTGTTGCTTTCTGACCAGCTGCGCATCACTAAATGTATGCACACTAAATGCAATTTCAATTTCTAACGGAGGCTATAAATTTCAGCTTTATGGTGGTGCACTGCAAATTAGGTGACTTAATTAGAAGCCACAAGTTAGGAAAGCGAGAGAAAGAGAGAGGGGAAAATCAATTTAATAGACTCCTGCGTGGAAATTAAGCGTGTCTTGGCGCCACAAACTGTTGTCAAGTACGGTTTAAGATTTATTAAGTCAATTTTTGACATTTTTGCAATTGTTTAATGAGTATTCGTACGATAATCTTATTAAAAAATCACTTTTTCAAACTGTCTGCAAATATTAGTTAAATAAAGTATCAAGAAAATGAAACGTACTAAGCAAATTATATTGCTGCCATTGCTGTCCAGTTTGCGAACCCGCTTGGATTCCCATTTTGTCAGAAGCTTTCACTGTAATTAACAAGAAAAATTATGACGCTCTTGTGAACCACAAAAAGCAGCGGTTTATGCGCCCAACAATGGTTGGCATAATTAAACACAGTGAAGCTTTGTGGCACTGATGGTGCCTCGTGCCTGGTGGCACATGTGGCTAATTAAAATATATTGCATGCGGCCTTTATGTCGTATGAAATTAAATAAACAGATTTTTAAAGCGTGGCGACAAATCCGTAATCATTAGTCAAAGTGAATATAAAAAGAGTGGAAAAAGTGTGCAACGCAAGCGCCATTAGGGATAACGTCGTCAAAGCAAATCCTTTACGTCTATCGGATGTATCACAACCATACCCATCACAGATAGAATAGACGTAATATAAGCCCACGCTAGCTGTCAAGCGCTAGCAAATTGGCAAGTGGCGACAGCAGCAGGCAGCAGCAGCAATTGTTACACAAGAGATATCGACTCTACACCCAAGTGTCCTCCAGCTGAAACCACACACATACACACCATTTATATACACGCATGCAAAGCAAAGCAAAGCTCAAGCGCATACATATCAAAAATAAACCATCAGACATGGGAAAAAACGACGGCATATCAACATTAGTCAATGTCGTCTAACTGGGTACCCGTGTCTAGGCTTTTCCCATGGCCATGAACAGCATCCCGCGCCGCTTCCGCCCCTGCAAACTGTACATGAGTCTTCTGTATCCTTGCTGCTTTGAATAATTGAGCGTCGCTTGTATGTGTGTGTCTGTGTGTGTGTGTTTGCTTGTGTGTGGCTGAATTGTCTAAAGTTTGAAAAATTTGCGTGACTTAGTTGGAAACGCGCCAAACGCACCGAGTTATGAGCCTAATGAACTCCTTCTTTGCCTCCCATATTCTAAAAATAAACGACCTTTTCAGGGTTTTCAATTATAAAAATTTTTTAAAAATGTTTTGATTATTTTAAAAGGGTCCGGGCTAATTGTTTTTCTGGAAGTGTTACCTACGACTTTAACTGTAAGCCAAACCATTTAAAAAAAGACAGACAGAAAACCTTATGTTTCTAAAACCATAAATTGTTATTTAATTTGAAAAATTGAGAAACATTGAGAAATTCTGTCTGCTTTTAAATATTTGTTTTGGGATTTATTTCTTGAAATTTGTTATATTTTTTCGCTTGCACTAACGAAGAAAATAAAATGAATGGTAAATCTGATAAGCGCAACATATGTATGTATGTACGTCTATACATAGATAGATTACTGGCCAGACCAATTTGCAATGCGAATTTAATTTTTTTTTAAGAATTTTGTTCTTATGAAACAGTAGTAGAAGCGGTTTGTTTGTGAAAAAATGATAAAATATAAAATAAGAGCGGCAAAGTCACGTTCGAAACAAACCCTGGATGCATTAATTTAAAAACTAGATTCATGAACCAAACGCAATGACGAAACATTGGGTGGAGCCATGAACCAAACCATCTTTTTGAGTCTTTGCAGGTTACACTCGTTCATGAAATGAAAAGCGAATATTGAGTTTCTTCAGTGTCTGTCTTGCTGTTCCCCTATTCGTATGAGTACAATTTTTTTTTGCCGCTATTAAAGCTAGAGACTTAAAACTTGTTGGAGACATAAAAATGTTAAAATTCGTGCATGCCCGCATGTATTTGGCACGCCCACTTGGGGTAGGCCGCGAAATTCCATATCTCCCATAATTTTTGTGTTAGTGTCATCTAATCAAGCAATCAGATGAGTTTCTCCAAGAATATTGGTGAAAAATCTGTTATTACCTGTTTTTTATTATTTTTTATTGACTTGATTTTCAAGGATACTTTGTCTTATGATTGCATTGCATTGATTTCATTACATTAGTTGCGGTAATTTAAAAACTTTGCTGAGGTAAATAAGTAAATATTAATTATATTTTTCAAAACAGAGACTTAAAGGGATTCAGGTTTACGTAGGCAAGTATGCTAACACCAGGTTAAGCTACACATAATTCGAAACCAAACAAATCTGTGTTCTTCCAGATTATTCTTTTAAAGATAAATTCTTATTCTGAATTTTATTGCCATTATGTGGCAGCTGCAATATGTGCTCCACTTCCATCAGTCGCTCAGCTCAGCTTCAAGTTCGAATGTAGTTTATGCAATTCGTCAAACTTTGCATAAAACCAAACGCTTGCCTCAAACTTTGGAGCTGCTCAAGTATGCTTGAGTCTCTCTGTGTGTGTGTATGAGTGTGTCAAGTATAACAAAATGTTTACCCTGGTGCTGAATTTCGCATAGAACATTTTATGCACAATTCGAAGCGGCACGCACGGCGAAGATTGGCATTGGGGAAAGATGCTGTGGCAACTTCACCCAGCATCTTCGTTATATTGACTTGCACTTTGTGGCGCTTTGCGTAGCATACAAAATTGCTGCAAGACAATACGTTAAGCGCAACGGCCAAAGGAGTAAGAGAAAACAATGGAGAAACGGTTTTCATTTGCGGCTGAGTTCTTTTGCCTGCATTTTCATTTCGACACCTTTCCGTTGCACGCACGACTTGTGGCCACTTTTGCAGGCTGTCACGGAGTTGGTATGTCGCTTTTGTTCTAACTTTTCTGTCAGGTGGAAACCAAACATACACACTTTTAATAGTCATTCAAAAAGTATGGTACGTATGCGTAATGTGACCAAAACATACAAAAATTACAGCAAAACATGACATGTAACAGGTTATTGAAGCACGCAAAACAAACGACAACGAAACGAACAACTTTATCCCAAGATCCTTCAACAACAGCTAAAGCAACAATAACAACACTAAAGAAAAACAAATAAATAAACAAAACTGGAGACACAGAAAAAATCACAATATAAAGCACTGCCATTCATTGTGCTCAGCTGTTCGGGAAGGAACTTTTTTTATTTTCGTCTTTTATCGTGCTCGCTTTGATTCTTATACGCTTGTTTTTATGCTCTACTAACGGGTACGTAAGTATTTGCATTTAGCTTGGCAAACTTTGAGAATATATGTATATATAATGAAATAGTTGTCAGGCTTGCGGAGTATACTTCTATTTATTTACTTTACTTACTGTATTTCTTTTCTAAAGTTTTCTTCAAATATCCCTGCAAAAGATAATTTTTTTGCTCTTATTCTCTATTGCTATTGCCTTGCTTCTGGTTTTTGTTTTCCTCTTTTTTTATAAGCTTCGCTTCTACTTTTGTTTCTCAGTTGCCATTCCGCTGTGCTTCCCTTCAGTAAGTGTATAGAAAATTCAGCAAAATAAACATTGCTCACGCGTAAGCGTTTACTTCATGCTTGCGTGTGCGCAAGTGTGTGTGTGTGTGTGTGTATGCGTGTGTTGGATATGACATTTTATCTCTGTCACTAAATTGACACTTTAGCTAATGGATTTTGTATGTGTGAGTGTAGGGCTTATGGTGTTTGCTTCTGTATCTGCCAGCCGCAATTTCTTCACTGCTTTATACTGTTGCTCTTCAGCATGACAAAAAACCACAGGATAATAGAAGTATCGCACGCACTTCGCCAGGGCATTGCTCTTATGCTGAGGCCCCAATGTAAGTACTTTGAATAATAAGAATGCTCAATTTGATGGATGTCTAACAAATCTCTTTAGATTCAAATCACATCAACGGTGAGAAAGAGAAGTGATGACAATGTGTGCCGATGCAACCGCAATGTGTTTTAGTTGTTGTCGTGCGAAAGCCGTGCATTGCCGAGCATTTTCCGTCAAATCATATGTTGTGTATATGTATTTATATAAATTTGTAAGTTGGAAATATTTCGTAATATATATTTAAATAAATATTTATATTTGTGCTGGGCAAAATGCGTCGCTCCCAATTTGAGAAGAGTGTGAAAAGGGTGCTGGGTACCAAACGCAAGATAATGGGTGAATAAAGAATTTAAGCTCTTGCCCCATTTTGACCTGAGTTTATTCAAAACACATTTTGCTGTAGAATCTGCATTTCCACCGCTAAAACGAGAAGTCAACCATGGCCAAAAGTTGCTGCTGCAGCCGCAGAAGCAGCAGCCTGTTGCATATCCCGTCGTGCCTCAAAACGATAAAGAGGTCGTTGTACACTGGACACGCTCCGAGCGACAGAAGTATAAGTCCATTAAATTAATGCCGCCCTGGTAGATTGGTAGTTTAGGAACATGGTTGGATACAATGGTTTCACACTAGGTTTAATGTATATATACCCACACCTAAATTGAATCGAACTATATGTTAAGCATTAAGTCTCAAAAGACGCTCAGTCTGCTTTAATTTTAAACTGTTTAACCGTTTGATGTCCATTAAATTCTCTTTGAAAGGTTTACATTTAACAGATAAAATCTTTTTTTTATTTAAAAATTACTTGCGCAATATTCCCGTGAAATGCAAATAATTTGACAGAATATTTTTATCAATACCTTTACATATGTCCATCACACTTTATGCAACTTTCCAATGAAATCCCAATTGGTTTTTATCTGTCGCGCCTTGTCAGTCCTTTAAGCGGACTTAAATCAGATTTTGTTTATCGCTCTGGTTTCAATTTAATGCAATAATTTATACGCCGTATCGTCGCAAAGGGTAGGCCGATTTTTTTTCGATATGTGGGAATCGTAAGTTCTGCTGACAAATAAATTCAATAATAAATTGCAAAAGTTCGGGCACGGACGTGTGCTGGGATTTCTCTAATCGAATATGCGCACGCACATGGCATATCCCTGATTACTTCACTTTGGCAACCAGCTACTGCCTGACTGATTGACAGGCACACTTATTATAGCCCTGCTCTTGACATTAATTGGCCAACTGTAGGATGAAACGCTTTTTATAATATGAATTTTTAACTTTTATACCCAGTACACTCCTTGTGAAATGTGTAAACATGAATATGATAAAAGGCAACGTATGCAACAAATAGAAGGATAGGTCGAAACATAAGGATACCTTCGGGAAATCTGCTGTGAGCTTGCCGGACGGCCAACAAAACTCTCTGTCTATCAATACAAATAGTAATCATTATTATTATAAATAATTAAAATTATTTTTCACTTTCCTGAAGATTTTATTTATTTTTTAGTCTAGATTTACATTTTAGGATATATTCTCACTACTAACGCCATTCTATTTAGCGGTAGGTGATGTTATTAGAAATATTTATAATTCTTTTAGGCTTTTAGCTTTTAATAATTATATTTATGGATATACATATATATATACTTTTTTTTTATACTTTATTGAGGGTAACTTGAATTCTATCAGTCTCAACTAGAGAATTTCTACTTGAATTCCTGAAAACCGCAGATGTGCTATACGCTGGCCAGTGAAAGTGTTCTCCACGCAACCCGTTCAAAGTGCAACTTTTTGTAACCCATTTTAAAGGTGCAATACGTATACGTACATACCTGGGTTAAAGCATTGATAGTACTGGCTCATTACAAAGCCAAGTGGCTCTGTGCGCAAATATAACGCGGCAGAATGAATGGTGGCTCGGAAAGCCCTTACGCCCAGAGGATTAAAATTTGTGGCATGTGGCGGGGTGGCAGGTTATGCAGCAGCACAGCCGCATTATAAAACAACTCATTTATCATAAGAAAGGAACACCGGGTGGTGCAGAGAGGGAGGTGGTGGAATGGGGTTGCCACCGCTGATGACAAAAGTAGCTGACAAGTGCAGATGAAATGTTGAAAGCGCCAAAATGAATACACAACGTAACAATTAATTGTCTGCCTTCATTCGTTTTAGCCAGCGACCGTAGACAGGCGTTCTTGAGTTCCCTTAAGTCGAGGGCGTATAAAGGGCGTGGCAGGTCGCGCTCATGACACGCAATAATCGCGGAGCGTTTGTATTTAATTAATTGCTCGCAATAATGTTATAAAAGCTATACTATATACATATACATTTAAAATTACTTATTTACTTCAGTAATTGAAACCAACCGTAGCAGCAACAGCTGCCACATGCCACATTTTTTATACGTCCATCATAAAGTTGGGAACTATGCTTTTGTGTTAAATATTACTATTAAATTAATTGCGCATTGCCCTGTTTTTTGGTTACATTTAATTAAAATGTTTATTAAGAAATTGCATTTGTTGTATGAGGAATGAGGCCATAAAACGGCGCCGGCCACTTGGACATGCAAGATATTCTGCATGATAAATTATCCTAATGATGACAGACGACTCCGAGGCGTGTCGACACAAAAGCTAGCACTAAAGATACAACAGCACCCAACTCTGGCATCAGGTGTGCTTGGCTCTAGCAGGCTGCAGGCTGAGAGCAATTTGGCATGTTGCCAACAGAATGAGTGTCATGCACAACATAGGCACTGTATAATTCATTATAATTTATATATGTTTTAGCCAAAATTTATAAGAACGGGATTACAAATTAGGCAAATAGAAAGAACTGGTAAGTTGTCCGTGTCACATTTATCTGTCTATCTCTGCCTCTGCCCTATCTAAGAAGGGAACAAGTTTTAGATATAAAATTTGCTATCTTGTCATATGCGATTCGTAAGGGTATCTTCTGGCAGAGTATTTTCTTTAGTTCTGAACGGCATTTATTGCGGGCCACAAATAGTTAACACAATATAAAATTCCATAGATTTACATAACAAAAGCTTTCCACCTTATTACATTCCTGCCCATAAAAGTATGCAATAGAATATTTACAAACCAGGCTAGACTGCCAAGTAGAATGTAATTAATTTGCTGCACAAATATGTTGGTAATTTATTAATTACACCATCAATGTCAGACATTCCAGGCCGATGTTTATCATTAAGCAAAAAAAAAAAGAAACAAAACAAATGCCAAAAGAGAAGCGGGCAAAGTAAACTTTGTAGCAATTAATTTGGCGCAGCTGCAGACAGGTGTGTGTGTGTGTGTGTGCATATATGCCCATCACTTGAATATAATACCCTTTGGGCCAAGTGTTAATGACCAGCATAAGATATAATGATTGAGAGAGAGAGAGAGAGAGAAAGACAAAGCGAGTGGACGGGCAAGTTATTATTAATTCAAGACTCACGCAATGCGCTTGGACATGTCCACGTCATTGTCCACGGGGGGATTTTATTGAAATGCATTGTGATTGCAATGAAAAATGAAAATAAAATAATATACGCAATTTTCGCAGCGCAACTGCATTTTAAATGCAACTGGAACTGCATGCTGCAATGTGTGCGGAACCATTAAGAATTTATTATGTACTCGACAGCGTTGCCAATTGCAAGAGCGAGTCCTTCAGTTCGGCCAGCTCTACGATATGGACATGGACATGTCTGGACGCTGTGATTTCCCAATGGGGAAAAATGAAAATCTTTGCTGCTTGAAGTGCAGTTAAATGACGCATAACAGCTGAAGTTCGGCACATATTAAAGACAATTAATTTATAAAATGATGCTGAAATCTTTTTAAGATAAATTTGTGCAACTCAGGATTACACATTTTTAGAGAAAATAAAATGTATAATAATAATGTATAATCCGCGCTATGGAACTAGACAAGGCAAAAGTAAAAAATAGAGATAAGCTATGTAAGATTATAGCCGTACATTTTTAAGATATAAGTGAGTTTTCATTTTTTTGCCAATCAATGGGACTGATTACATTTTCATCAAGTCGAATCGAAAAGCTAAATTCGCGACATAAATATGTCAAGGCAAATTGGATATTTCGTTTTTCTATTTCAGGACTAGTGTTAAAGGGTGGTGGGCGTTGGGGAGTAGTTCAAGGGGTTCATGGCAAATTGCTGAAAAATATTTGCACAAGCCAGACCACAGCCAAAACCCGAAACTAAAACGTCGCATTTGCAGTTGCATTCACATTCGAGTCTGGGTCAGCATTTGCTGTGTGTGTGTGTGTGTATGTGTGTGTGTTTCTGTTTGTGTCTCAAAAGTGGTTACCAAGTGAAAATGAAAACGAAAACCCTTAGAAATGTTTTGTCCGTCTCTGTGTACATCGGAAGTGGGTAAATAGCGCACAAGGAAATGCACAAATAAATATTTACAATTGAAAACCAACGGGAAATGCAAGCGCCATGTTCCAACAACAAGCGCTAAAACGTTTTACATATACAAACAAACCCAAATACTTATATATAATATATACTTCTACAATACTTGTATTTGAGTCAGCGAGTAGCGAAATTGAAATTCCTGCGGCTGATTTTAATTGCAACTGTAGCCGAAAATATATTCCTCATGGAATATGCAACATAAAGCTCAACACTAATCGTTAGCATATCCAAATTGGATCTTTTAAAGAAGAAGCCAACTTAAAAATTATATCCAAATCAGCGGCAATTTGCATCTGAATTGCTGGCCAAATAAAATTGAAGAAGAGCACGTGGCAGAAAGAAAAAATTTGACAAAAACTCGAGTTGACTGGGTAATACCCTGGATAATGTTTGAGTAAGAAAACAAATTAATCGAATGTCATTTAAAATGATAAACACCAAAGTGATGTGCATATTATAGACTAAAAAGATCTTGTGATATAAATTGTATTATGAACACAATTTTCAAACGTTTGCCTAAATATTAAGTTTCATATTTTCTGCATAGAGCTGCAACTAAATATAGGGTATAAGCATGCTTCCTTTGTTGCTTAAGTTGGCTGTGGTAACCACAAAACGGCAATCAGTAACAGTTTTAGCGGAAAATAGCTATAATAGTAGCTGATATGAATACCTAAACCAAAAATGGCAGAGAACTACAAAATGGCCTAAAAAGTATGACCAGAAAAGGCTGTCGAGGCAGCTGCACACATGACTGAAAATAAAATAACAACAACAGCAGGCCCAACAGCAGCAGCAACCACAAAAGCAATTTCGATCAGGCACAGAGATAAAAGACTGAAAAAGCTGAATCCAAGCTGAGAGGCAACGCAGCACATCAGTTACAAAAATTTGGGCTACTGTTGGCCCAAAAGAAAAAATAAAAGAACAGAGGCAGCACAAAAGCAAACCAGATAAAGACGAACCGCACAAAAAAAAAAGAATGAAAAAACAAACTCAAGTAGAAAACACTCTTTGCTGCGGCTTGGGCCTCCTTCGACGGCAACGGAGGCCCCAATTGCCGTTGGAGGTGCGCTGAAATTATGCAAATCATCGTAATACTTTTACAGCGCAAGCAAAGGCGAAAGGATATTGTGCAGCGTGCCAGGACATGCTTGCCTGCTTTGTCTATCAAATTGTCTGCCTATTTGTTGGTAGCGCCCTTTTTGGCAAGCTACAACCCAAATAATTGCCCTTTAAATTGAGGCTATGCAAACAGCCATGTAATGGAGCTGCTTCCCTTTGGGCGCCATTGCATGTGTGTGGCCTTAATGATGATATTTGCTTAAACAGAATACAACTAAAAGGATCTGCGATGTAGCTTAGAGCTACAGTTTAAGCTCTTTAAATGCAAAAATATCAAAATATGTCAAATAAAATGTAACCTGAATGAAATTTAATAAATGTCAAGTCAGGGTAGCTCGTTCAGCGTCCTTGGGTTCATTGGTCGTGCCACCTGCTGATGTTGACAGCGCGCCAGCACCACCTAAACCGCAGTCGCAAACTTTCAGATGCTGTGACATAGAAGCCCAAGTTATACAATAAAATCAATAAATATACGTAATATTTCGCACACACGTCGCCCAACAATAACACAAAGCTGCCGATATATTTATTCCAGTACTGATGTTAAGATTCAGAACGATAGTTACTTTTATATATAAATATATACATATTTCACTCATTTCTAACTTTTGAAATATTTTCCAGCAGAGATCAGAAGCATCAGAAAACAAGCAGTTTATTTAAGTATATTCAACTCATGTCTGACTTTTGCAATGTCTTTGCTACCACTGTAAAGCCGTTTTGATTAATGCGCTCAGGCCACACGACTTATTTAACTTTTGCCAACGCTCTAAATCGCATGCATGTTGTTTGCTTTAAGTGCTGGAGGTCATTTATAAATCTTATGTTCCATAAGCCTGGGCCAAACTAGGCACAAAAGTGATGTCAAACTTTTCTCATTTTGTTGGTTATTTCGCGCAACATTAACTGGGCTTATTAATCGTTAAATATAACAGCAAAACTAAGGAAATAAGCAAATTGAACTTTACTGCAAGATACTCTGTACAAAAGAAATGCATAAAAGCTAACGGATTTGTTAAAGAAGAGAACTTTAAACAAAATTGTCTTGCATAGGGTATAAAAGGTAGCATCATGAACATAAACACAAACTTCCAAAAGATTGGCAAAGCTTAGCCCTCCCATACATAGCTCATGTTCTTATGCCCTTTGACCTCTGGGGGCGCGTGAAATTGTTAAAGCGTTTAGCGACATTGCATAAACAAGTATCCACGTGCTCCTAACCACTTGAATCCATGTTTAAGGATTTTATCGGTCCCGCCGCGCATTGCTTTAATGATTTTGAGTGTGCCAAGTGGGCTGTTAGAAATATATGTATGTACATTTAGTGTTTGAGTGTTTTGAATATGCGTACGCGTTGAAAGACTATTAAAGACAGGCCTGGTTAGGTCTGCTTTTAAGCGCTACTCACCGCACATTTAGGGCCAACAAAGGGCACCACTTCAACTAGCAAATCTCGAGGCACGAGCGCTTGCTACGTTGCCTGCTTCAACGCCAAACTTGGCAACGAATTCCGCTTGCCAAATACAAACACAAATTTCTTGGCTCAAAGGTTTCGATGGGCTGCGGCAGCGCACGTAATGCTTTGAGCTCCAGCTATATACGTATGTGTGTGTGATATATGTGCATGTATTAGTTTTGTTGCCAGTTTGTATGCAATAGAAGGCAAGTCCTTAGTGCCGTTAAGGGACTTAGCTGCCAAATATAAATTTCTATTATTGAATACTCGCAGACACACACACACACACACTATATATTTATACACAGGCGCGCGCTGGCGCCTTACGTATACGTAACTTTAAGTAGCTTATTGTCGACAATATGACAATTTAATATAACATAACTAAGAAGTATTTTCGCTTTTATTGTTGCTATTGTTGCAGTTTGTTAAACATGGCCAAAATCAAAGTGAACCCGAAGGGAATTTGTGCAAGAAACAAAAACATATGCAAAACATGGCTATAAGCAGAGTCGGTCAAGCGAATGATTCGATTTGTGTATTAAAGTCAATTATGTTGTTGCAATTGGCCAAACTAAGCCATTAAAGTCAACACAATACTTTGTATGTTTAGCACACGAGTACACCAGAAAAACAGATTGGCAATATGCAAATGTGCAAATGTGAGAAAGCAAAGCCAACTTTAGCTAACAAACAATGCAAAGGTTTATCGAAATATCCTGGCCCGATTTCCCTTTGCCTTTGTCTAGTCTTGCACGTACACAACTAGCTACAATTGTTTTTATGTAGAGGTCGCATTGCTTTGATGCATGCATTCCAATTAGTCCTCTGGCTGGCTCATATGGTCGAGTCTGCCTCTCTTTGGTGTATTGTTTCTCCAAACGGTACTGAATGTACCGCTTCTTTTGTGATACTCTGTAAAGCAGTCAACTATTTCTTAATGCTTTATTAAATAATCTGAATCACTGAGATAGAAAAGAATTAAACTGGCCTTTGAACTATTTCAACTGGAAATTCTGCTTTGTCAATCATATTAAAGGAATTTTGTTATAAAGTATAACAATTATCTAGATATTTGGCTGAATATGATATACCCTTTGGTCAGATTTAAAATACATGTGTCGATCGCATAAATAACTTCTACCTGCTATCTTAAATTTCGTCAATCAGAGCTGTGGTTCATAAAATAAAAAAATATTTATTGTTTTATGTTCAAACCGATTAACTTCATAGCTATTAATATCTATAGACACTCTTATCCAGCTGTTAGTATTACAGGGTATACACATATTTGTAGTCATCCCATCGAAGCAAATAATAGAATTATATTTTATTTTCCTTTTTCATAAAGTTTTCTGCCTTTTGTATCAGGAACATAAATCAAATACAAATATTTGCCCAAGTCGCACCTTAATCCCATTAAAGAAACATTCAAGCACAAACGCATTTTGCAGCAAATCAATTTTCATAAATCGTAAAACTGGGCCGGTCATTTAGAATCACAACAACAACGAGAACAACATCAAGTGAATTTTGGACAGACTTTGACTTTTAATGGTCATTCGGTGGCTACTCATAAATTTTGGCAGCAATTTAAATTGCTGCTGCTGCCATTGAGAGAAGCAAAGGTGTGTGTGGGTGTGTGTGTGGGTGTCGGTGTGCAATAAAACCGCTGTTGTTGCTTTGCTGCGGCTCTTTGCCGAGCCTAAAAGCAGACATTGAATAAATTATTCAGCAGGACACGCTGGTGTTGCCATTTAATTCGCCCACTGCGAGATTATTATGTGCGGCTGAGTGTGTATCTCTGTGTATAGTGTGTGTGTGTGTGTGTGTGTGGGCGTGGACAGTGGAGACTGTGGCTCCGCTGGCTCATAAAACTGCATCATGAATTTGCGAGTCTCGGACGCACTCGCGCCTATTGAGCACGCATAAAACCTAACAGTTGTAATTGTGCTGTAAACACGCAACTCAAATGGCACTGTAAATGTGTCTAAGTGTGCGTGTGTGTGCCGTCCTTGCCACGCCCGCTCACTGGAGAATGCCCCCTGCACTGCGGCACAATTTAATTTATGTGTCGGTTTGTGGTCGGCTCGTTGATTTCGTTGCTTTTGAGACCCCCTTTTATTTTTATTGACCATTACAATGCCGCACTTTCTCTCACACACACACTCACACTCATAGACAGTAACTCACTCACTATATGATTTTATGTGGCATAATTTGGCGTTCATGTATTTATAGGCGCTCGATTAGCATCAAATTGCTAGGAAATTGCACTTATGTCTCCCCATACCACAGTCCCAAGAGCTGAACACAAAAGTGTTGCATACTTTTAAACGCGTTTAGTCCCGTTGCTTGTTAAAAAATGCACAAGCTCATCTGAACAACAATTGACAAAAGACAGAATCCTCAGGCTATTGTCAACCTAGGTATGGCATAGTTATTCCTGACAATTTCGCTAGTCAATAGCATAAAAGAAAGAATAGATGTTCATTTTGTGCATACATTTCTATACAATTCTATGCTCTTTTAGTCTATGTCCTGTTATAGAAATGTTGCTCTACTTTGCGGCAAGCGAAGACTAGTGGCCCAAGAATAGAATATTTTTGTGTACTCCTTATCCGCTTTTTACTTCTGGTAAACAACTCGTTTTATCTATTGGCATGTTAAGATCTTTAACTCTTTAAATATATATTTGGACTCTTCTTTTTGTGTTCACAAAAAGCTGTTTGGGGTTGAAGCTCATTGCTAAGTGCATTCTCTGCTACTTTCTTAGAATGCCACGAAAATGTTGTTGCTAAACAAAAAGCTGTTGTGTGTGTGTGTATGTGCACACTTTACAATGCTCAACCGACAACATTTATTTGCCATAAAATACAGCGAAATAATTGTGGTTAAATATGTGGTGCAATAAAAATGCATGAAAGTGCCAAAAGGATATCTTACATGTTGACCCAGTTTTAAGGACACAAACTTGCTGGGATATGTTGCAAATATGTAGTTGGTCGGCAAGTGGAAATTACTGAGTGCGTCCGGCGTTTAATATTTTAGTAGCTGAACACAATTAAAATAATAAAATACTCGTATATTCCAGATATAAGTGCATTCGAATGCTAAGAAAAAATGTTGCTCTCCGCACTTTACTGGTAATTGTTGTGGCCAATGAGTGCGAGTAATACGTTTAAATTTGTGTTTAAGGCCATTAGTTCAAGGTACTAGAGAATTAAATAAATTGATAAATTTAATATTTATTCATATAAAAAAAGTATACCACATTTTCTTTATTACAACTTATAATAAAGATAATTTGTTAGCTTTTGTTCTATTTAGTCATATATGATATATTAATTAAATAAATTGATAAATTTAATATTTATTCATATAAAAAATAGTATACTGCCACATTTTCTTTATTACAACTTATAATAAAGATACTTTGTTAGCTTTTGTTCTATTTAGTCATATATGATATATTAATTAAATAAATTGATAAATTTAATATTTATTCATATAAAAAATAGTATACTGCCACATTTTCTTTATTACAACTTATAATGAAGACAATTTGTTAACTTTTGTTCTATTTAGTCATATATGATATATTAATTAAATAAATTGATAATTTTAATATTTAATCATATAAAAAATAGTATACTGCCACATTTTCTTTATTACAACTTATAATAAAGATAATTTGTTAGCTTTTGTTCTATTTAGTCATATATGATATATTGTCATTAAGTCATGAGGCACTCATCAGAATCAATTTTACAACATCTACCGGTTACCGGTTGGATATCCAGCTAATATAAATCTGATATACAAACCGCTATCAAGCCACAGAGCGAGTCGAGGCGACCCAGAAACTTGATTGACTGGGTTGCCCTTACAGCTGAGATACGCTGACCCGGCGAATAGTTTCAAGTGCGAGTTGTTTTTTCTGCTACACCTTAGATTCAATTTTAGATAAGTGGCTTGAGTGCTGATGATAAAATGCAGTGCACATAAAGCGCACAGCTATAATGCCTGAAAATATGTATGAATGGGCAACCCCTTTGTTATTATATCCATATGTACTTACATACGTATGTATGAAGGTATGTAGCCAAACAAACAGCACAGTCGACTTTTCCACTTGCCGGGCTCTGATAATAAACACTGATAAGCAATAAGGGGCTTGCCAGTTTCTATGAATAGACCAGGCTGGCAGCAGGTAGATAGCTCACCTCTGTTAAGCGCCAACCTCACGTGCGCCACTTATCAGCGATGACCCGCGATGTGAAGTGTCGACGACACATTGAAATGGCAATTTATGAATGCCAAGACACGCGAGCGAGAAGCGAATAGAGAGAGAGAGAGAGAGAGGGCGACAGATAATACAGAAGTAGTCACACAATGTTATCACATGTGACAGCCACAGCGTGGCGAGAGAATTTGGACACAATATTTTTGAGCTGTGCATAAATTTAAGTTATCTTCATTTAGCATGAGCAAGCGCTTTGTCATCAGATCTCTCTCTCGCTCTCCCGCTCTCCCGCTCTCTGTGCTCTCGTCAGTTCGATAGATTTTAGGGTTCACGCTTGAGAGCAGCCGTGTGCGATCATCAGTTGTTTAGAGTTCTCAAGATGGACAAGACGTGTTGTTTATTTTTGCTACTGCTGTGTGAGTAAATATTTTAATAAATTTTCAGATCAAGCTGATTGCTTGAAATTTACATAAGGCACACAACACACATCCTGTTTACAGTTATTGCTCGGGTTAGCGCCGATTGTCACCTTGGCGCAGCGGAAATCTCCCAGACAAAACGCATCTTTGCTTTCCGCGGCGATGGTCAGCTATATCCGCTTCGTTTGGATGTGCTGCCCACACACCAGACCTTGGAAATGTTATGCACTACACGGGATGTGGTGCGCACCACTTGCCAGCAAAATGGTCGCCTGAAGCCGCCATTGCCCATGCTCGACTGCAGCAATCCACCGAAGGGAACGGTGGAAGTAGTTGCTGACGAAAGCTGTCCACATGTCATGTACCGTGTGGGCTATAAGCTAAATGATCAACAGTTTCTAGAGCTATACAGAAGCTGTTACGATGCCAGCAATCAAGAAGCGCACTTCGTAATACACGTTGTATATCCCAACAGGCTGAGTAGGTTGAACTCTGCACCTTGAAGGTGATGTGTCTGAGATCTTTGTATTCCTTGCAGACGGAAGTCGTCCTGAACAGACCTTCACCACAGACGGCGTCATCAGCAACGCCCTGTCTGCGTCCTTTCAGGCCAAGCACATTTATACCCGCTTTCAGGAGCTGCTAGGACCACAACAGTCTTATGTTATCTCCCCGCGGGATCTAGTCTTTGATCGCGGTCATTTGGCCCCTTCTGCGGACTTTGGCTTTGAGCAATATATGCGTTTGACTTTCAAGTACATCAACGTGCTGCCTCAGTTTCGGGGCATCAACCGCAGCAACTGGAAAACCATCGAGAATTGGATACGCAAGCAGTTATCGAATAACATTTATTCGGCGCTGCAAGTGTGCACCGGAGGATTAGGCGTTCTGCAGCTGCCGGACAGTAGCGGTCATCTAAAATCGATGTATTTGGGCGCACAGCGCAGTATTCCCATACCCAAATGGCTATTCAAGATTGTGAACGACGGCGCTAGCACTCGCCTCGTTTTTGTTACCTACAACAATGTCCACGATACAAAGAAACCGTCACCGAATTGTCGTCAGGTTGCATGTCCTTTATCCCTGCAGCTTATCTCGAACAGGGAGGCAGGTTTTAGCTTTTGCTGCGATCCCAACGATTTCATCAGCAAGAATGTACCCAATTTGGCAATGGTTTGCTGAAAGTTGCAATGGACTGTAGATCAGATGTTCAGACAGCTTTAGCTTCGTCAGATATATTGACCAGCACATTACGCGATATATACTAACTTTTACAGCAGAAATCGATAAAAAATTACAGTTTTATGATTATAAATAAAGCTACGCAAAAGATTTAAAAAACTTAAATATCATAAATATTAAAATGCGTCTAACGAAAAAATGTTAAGTAAAGTGAGATCAAAAAAAGGCGCTTTTGATTTGACAAAGCTAAAGTAAAGGAAGTGGATATAGTGTGCATTGGAGACGTTTAGCTGTCAGCATTTTTATTTATAATAATTGTAAGGTTAATATTTTATACCCTGAACCCGTTGAAAATGGATGAAAAAGGTATAAAAGGGTTTTGTGCAATTGCATGTAACTATTTGTTTTTTGACCCAGTTTTTTGAGCATATCTCAGAAGCTATAACAGCTAGAGCCACCAATTTTTAGTTTAAATTATTCTCGTATTTCCGGTTCGACTAAAGCACTCCTACTTGTTAAAATATTCGTTGTGTTTCAGTACAGAATATTTGTTTAGTGATTTAAAATGAGGCCAATTTGAACAAATAATAATACTCGTTCACAGTGCACAGAACTTAAAATATCGAACTTTTATATTTCGATGGGTGCGGGGGTAGGCGTGGCCAACATTTTTCGGCTCCATCTTAAGAGGAGGTCCCCACACTGTCTGCCAAATTTGGTGACTCTAGCTCTAGGCGCGAGTGGGCGTGGACGGGAAAGTTTTTACCCTTATTTAAAGGGAGAGACCAGCCATCTAGGGGGCGTGGCCGGGATGTCAAGGTCGCTATCTTTTGGGTAGATCAGCAGCGATCTACACACCAAGTTTGGTGTCTCTAGCTTTAAAATTGTGGGAATTATACGCATGTTATCGATTTGAGGTATATCAATTTTAGCGATTACGAAGGCGGGAGGGGACGTGGCCGGCAATTTTTGCATTCATGTTTATGGGACTGGAAAACTCCGATAATACGATAATACATATATTTCAAATATGCAGCTCAAAAACTGTGGGAGAGCTTTCTGAATATTAAATTTGGTGACTCTAGCTTTAATATTGCGGGAAATTCAAATTGCGATTCGAGGTGTATCGATATATTATCGATTTGCCAGCCTTCCTGGGAGCGTGGCACATACAAAAATCTTAACACTTAGGAGCAGATAACTACAGGTATCCAATATCCAAAATTACAAGTCTCTATCTTCAATAGCGCCGAAAAAAGTTGTTCATCTGGACAGATGGACAGACGGTTAGACGGCCGGACAGCATGACACTGCGCAAAACCAATATACTCTTTTCACTTCGTAAACTATACTCGAGTTGAAAATAGGAAGTGAAGACAGCTGTCATAGAAATACAACATAGTAAAAAAAAACGCTTACAACAAACCTACATTTACTAATCATGGTTGCAAAATAAAACAGAAAGTTGCTGATTTTTACGCAATTGATAAAAAAGCTCTCGTTTCCTAGTGAAGATAAGAGATTTTAAATTTACAACAAATTGAAGGTCTTTTGAAGGAGGTGAAAATAGCATATTGGTGGAGTTTATATTATGTATTGTTCGTATGCTGTCCGTCTATTGGTCTATTTGTCCGTATTAACGCAATTTATTTATTTTTATTAAGGTCCCCCTTAAGGTCGACTTTTGGGTTGACTGATATAGGAAATATTTATCGAATTTATCGAAATATATGAACAAGAACTCAATTGAAAAACTACGGCTTCTATATATTTTTCAAAGCACTCGATAAGCCTTGAAAATTTCAATAAGATTATGCTCTTAGTTTAGAAGTTATTTACGAATTTAGTTTTCACTGTGGGGCCAAGCGCAGCAGCTGTTCACAGCTTGCGGCGTGCGTTTGTTTGTGTCTGTGTGTGTGTATGTATGAGATTTAAATATATGAAAATCCAGTGTTCAGGGTTGTTGAGTTTATTATTTATTTATCTGCTACCTGACTCCCCGGAATTCCTCCACGATCTGGGACCCAGTTTTGTCTAGCTTGTTAAGGGAATTTAAGCATTGCCACACAAGCCCAGTGTCCACTCATTGTACGATATAAGATTATGTTTTATTTTTTCATTAAATTAAGTTAATTTGTACTTAAATTTGTTTCCGATCACTAAAGCATATGCAATATAATTTGGCAATTTTATCATCTATGCAAGTTGAGTCTTCTGCGTAGGAGTTTGTGCGACTTATTGTCTCCACATTTACGTCCACATTCTCGGTAATATTATTAAAAGTCACAGTTGCGAAAAAATCAGCGCTGTTCTGTTGTACTTTGAACTTGGTGCGATATTGGGCCTCATCCATTTGTGGCAGTTCATCATGGAAGTTGTGGTCTAGGCCCAGTTGTACTTCCGTTTTATGAATGTAGCTTAAAGTGAGATTCGAGCAGAGACTGCTCAGATTTTTGGCCCACAAATAATCGTTGATGCGATCGATGACACGATAAGCTATACGATCTGACCATTTATCTGTAATCCTTTTATATGGCTTACAGCTGCAATAGTGCTCGGGAATACCAGCATCGGCACAGGTTCGTGTTCCGTTTACGGGATAGAATAACGATTGACACTTGGGACAATCATTTGCTTTGGGCAGTTGAGGAGCATTCGGTATTCCGGCTAATTCAGCGATATGCATGAGGGTATTATGCAGATCGAAATTGGATGACAAACGATTTCGATTTGCCGTTAGGGCCTCAGCATATTCCGGATACTGAGCCCGAAACCAGGGTGGCAAATAGATGAACATCATTGGCAAACGTTCCTCTAAGAATCCGCTGCTTAAGTACATTAATTGGCCATAACGCGAACCGTGATCAGAGAAGAATATTACAATGCTTTCATCAAGGACACCATCCTTCTCAAAATCGAGTAAATACTGTAAAATAAAGTCCTGCATTTTCGTGGGCATCACAAAGTCGTCATGGCTGAAGCTGGTCGACCAGAAAAGGCCCCAAACGGGTTGCTCAGCCACGTAGCGTTTGGCAAACTCCTTTGCATAGTCATAAACGTAGCTACTTTGGATGCGCCGCCCGATGCAGTAATTAAATGTGCATTTGGCACACATCCAAGTTTTCATCTCGCTCTCGAAGGCTCGCAGCAGAGGCCTATAATAGTAATCAGTCGGCTGATCCGAAAAGCCCGGCTTCGCAAAGTTGAACGTGTTCAGTGTGCACACGTCCTCCGCATAGGCAGTCAAATATCCAGCATCCTTCAAGTACTTCCAGATAAAGGGTAAACGATCAAAGCAGCCCTTTTCATCTGTATCACAGATTTTCTCCTTGACTGTGTCCGGCGTATAGCCACTAAGTATGGCCATAAGATTTGGAAATGTGTTGTCTGCCACCTGGAAATCGCTTAGAACCGTTATAGTCTGAAACAAGTATTTCTATTTGGAAAACTGACCTTGTTATAGCCCTGCATCTCATACCAACCGCTGCGCGTCAAAAACTTATATACTTTGGGCATGGTGCGTCTTAGGTTAATCTTCGATATGCTATCAATGCCGAACATTAAAATGCTGGGCTTCCGGTGCGTCGACTTAACTGCCTTGGGTTCCGTTGCTGCAGGCGCTGGCTTGGGTTGAATCAGCCCGTAAGCGTCAGTTTGCAACACATTTGAGCTATTGGCTGCCTCGCTGCAACCCAATATCATGCCCTGAACGTGCACCGGTACAACATATCCCTGACTGAAGTATACGCGCGGGAGCAGGCTATAGGAATCACATTTGAAATTAATATAAGCGAAGCAATATGTTTTGTTCTTCTCTTTTTTTATTTTGCATGGATGTGGCTTAAATAGATCTTTCGTGTAAAGAGTAATTCATATTTTATCATGTCTTTTTTTCCATTCAATTTTAATGCAAAAGCAATTATTATTAATTAATTATTGCAATTTATTTTGACATATTTTAATAAATGTGGAATAATGCTACTCTAAATGTAAAGCAAAAAGCTAAGATAAACTTTTGATAAATAAATTGCGTGACTTAACATTATATTAACATATGTAATTATATAATTGCATCAATATGATTCTCTTTGCATTTTAATGTATTTAAATAAATTGTCACAAGTGATCACACTTTGCAGCCATTATTTTTATTTTATTAATTTAGATTTGATTTCCATGTGTTCAAATATAATCGTTTTAAGTGTATTTTATTTGGTGACAGAAGAAAAAGCATTTCTTGTTTTTATAATGCAACTCACGACGAGGCTTGTGTCGGAAATATATATAAAATCAATTTCGGAGTTCTTTATCAAATTCGATAGAAAAATAACATGCTTGTCAATTATGAGGTCCACAAGGTTAATGAATTAGTTTAATTGAAAATACAAAGAAAAGATATGTGTGTAATCTCTAATAAAACCACTCCAGAAATTGATATACAAGAACCTTACTCGTTATAACTGTCGTGTTCCGCATATCGCGTTATTTCCTGATAATAACAATTGTACTCAATTTCACTGGAATTAAGTATCTTCGCTGCGACACTCTCATCTATGTGGAGCACATAGCGATTACGAATGATATCGAAGATAGGTTTAACTAAATCCGATTCGTTGCTACAGGTCTCAAATACCATTGGCTCGAAGATCTTCATCGCCTCCTCTGAGAAGGGATCTATGTAAGGAATTTTACACTGGTCACTGTTCACATAGAACAGCTGGGTGCTCTCTGTGGGCTGTGATTCAACAACATCCTTGACATCAGCAACAGATCCTTCCGTTGCGTTGGCGATTTGCCAAGTACGTTTATGTTTTGTATTTAAACTGATATCTTGCCTGGTTACGCAGTATGTAAGGAACATTATAGTGAAACAGATAGCGAGCCATTTAAAACGCGAACGAGCAATTGCAGACCCAAAATACATATTGTTGCTCTATTGTTAACGAACCGAAACCGACTGTGGGATCCCCGCGAAGGCAGCTTCGTAGACATTGCATTCATGACTACCATTATCAGCAAAAACGTGGTAATTAAACTCAGCATTGAGACGAATATGTCTTACAATAAACGTTTCCACAAGTTCTATTTACTAATTATTAATTGTCTCATTATTTCAATTTCTCGGCGCTCGTGACATATTTGAAGCCTAGTTTTGAATTTTGGCCAGTGCCTCGTAAATTAATGAAATTTTGACATGTTCTGCTTGGTTTATCGCTCGAGACAGACGTAGAACACATGTAAGTACTATTTAATTCTGGTTAACATACAGAATGCGTGCCAGCTTACGATAGTGTGCGGCAACGTGCCAAATCGTTGGTGTTAGTGTTAGTCAACTGATCGCGCAGAAATGTTTCGCTTCTTGACCGTTTCCGCTCGACAAAATGGGACAGCAACAGCAGTAACGCTCTAACGGTATTCGCACATGTGCGCTCTGCCGACTTCACAGCCGTCGCTTTTGGCTCGCGTTAACTGATTATGGCAACATGATTTCCTTGCAATTACATTTTTTATTGTTGTTCCGACATTATTGCTTCGATAAAAAATTGACTAGCTTTGGTTTTGTTTCATTGATACGCATTATCTTCTAGTTCCAAATTTGTTGATAGTATTTTTACAATGAATATTTTTACATGCTTTATCGTAACGCCATTCTGTTTATATGTATTTTCATAACATTTTTCCTTTGTATGCCCTTTTATATATGTCGTTATTTTATCAAATTAAGTATTATAACAAAAAGTAACAATTAGTTACCCAGTTTTACAACCATTTTGTTGAAAGCATAGCGTTGCCACATCGCATTATAAAGATAAGCTTTTTAATCATAAACATAGATGGCGGGCTTGCTTCACACGCCATCTGTTGTCAAAATTGGGCACCAATTGCTCGAAATAATAAAAAAAATCCAAATATTACCGTTTTGGTATTTTTTATTTATGAATGCTGGTCACATATTTCAATTTAAGGATACATGTTGCTAAGCATTCCAATGTGCCTACACATGTAGACAATACCAAAAATACTGTAATATTTCACAACATGTCTACAATCTGGTATATTTTGATACCCGCACATCGGTCATACTGTTTTTGCCTTAGTTGATATTTGAGAAAATTTGAGCGTGTCTGCGCGTGTTTGCGGTGCGTGAAAAATATTTAAAACTAATAAATATGTAGAAAAAAATATGAAAATAAACAACGCATATATTAGCTGGGCTACTGCGCGTTGAGTTTGCCATCAAAAAATGTTGTTTCCATAACGCGTATTCCGTGCGCAACTTTGTACCAAAGAAAAATTATATCCTTGCCTACGCAGGATAGCCGTGCAAAGCAAACACGAGAATAATGCCAAGCCGACGCAATTTGCCGCAGTCACAACAGTGAAATACAAATTGAAACAAATCGGCGAAAGAGAGAAATGCATTTGTGAACAAAATAAGTGAAATGTGCACAATGCAACATCGCGTTGTAAAGTAAAAGGCGCAGCAAAGAAGAACAAACAAAACCAAACAACACAAGACCCAAACGCAACACGAGCGAGAGCGACAGTCAGCGTTAGCGAGAGAGTAACCACTCTGCAGTGCCGTCGCTAGCGTCAGCGTCAGCGTAAGCGTAAGCGTCGCGTCTGGCGCTCGCAACAACAAATTATCGTTTAATTTCTTTCATTTTTGCACAAAGCGGGTGACTTTTGTGCCTGTGCAAGAGCTGCAGCCACCACCGACCACCAACCAGCCACCACCCGCGCCTGTGTTATCAGCCATTGATAAACGACAGCAGCTCCAATCGGCGACAGAGAGGTCGCCGCTCCGTGTCATGTTTAGCTAAAGGTAAGTCTATCAAACGCCCACACAAACACGACCACGACCTCGCGCTTCAAGTCGCGTAGGAAATGAATGCCAAATGTACGTAGAATTGCCCAAAAACACGTTTGCCAACGCTCTCCGACGTCTGCAGCCAATTAAAGTTGCAGCTAATATAAGCTGCAAAATTGTACAAAAAAATCAACTAAAACCGTTGCATTTGGCTACGACCGACTGCGCAATACTTTGTTTACAGTTAAAGAATAGCTGAAAGCAGTTGGAAAATTCTGAAACTGCCCTCAGGCATAAGGTCGTGTCTCCCAAACTGTGAATTTTGACAATATGAATTTGATTTTGTGGGTCCGATCTTTTCAAGAAGAAGATCATCAACGAACCAACTTTCGAAACCGTTACCTTGTAAACTGTGAAAGATATAGATATTAACGAATTGCGTGGGCAGTATTCGGCGTGTCCGGAAATATTCTTAGCTGAAAATTTAAATATCATTAATAAGTATTGTCGGTGTGTCTGATTAGATAACTCTGTGTACTATGGTAACCGTGACCGAAAATCCTAATGAATATACAGTGGCTTATAGCTTATTTTAACCAGCAACTAGGCAGCTTGAATACTAAAAAAATAAAATATATCAAAATTAAATAAATTGTTAATTTTATTTTTCTGACTTAATTCATTTTTTTTTTTAATTTTTGAAACATTGCTAACAATCAAAAACGAAAATGAAATCTAAAACAGTGTCACAGCTTATTTCGACCGGGTAACAAATTAAATTTTTAACTTAAGCTTAAAGGCAACCAATAATATTTTAATATTTGGTATGACCAGCGTTGTGGTCTATAACTAATTTGAACCACTTTGGCAAGGATTCAACCAGCTTTTGAGTCATTTCCGGCGTAATTTTAAGCCATTTCTCAACCAACGCTGCTTTGAGAACGGATTTGTCGCATATTTTCCGTTTTCAGATGCTTGTCCGAAAAATTACCCGCAAATTTTGCATACAGACGATACGAACAGTTCTCAACTATCCTGAAAATAAGAATTAATGACAACTTTTGTCCATTGTCCTCTCAATAAACTTTAAATTTGCAAAACATGGTGTACAAGAGTATATGTTTCAAGTCTCCAGCTTCAATAGCGTCAAAAAACGTTCATAAAATTATTCAGATACTGCGCGAAACCAATATTCTCTGTTTCTTTTTGTGAACAGATTTAAAAAGGAAAATTATAACCGGCGCGGCGACTGCTGTCGCTGCTGCTGCACTTCAGCGTTGCTCAAAGCCAAACGAGCCAAGCAGCACCAACAATAACTACGCAAAAACTACTGTGTGTGTGCGTGTGTGTGTGTTGACCACGCTTCAACAGCAACTACAAGTTGAGCAACAACAATCCAGCGCGTACTTTAAATATTTGATGTAACTGCACACAAAGTTCTCAGCTTGTGGCTTTATTTTCATTTGAATTTTTTTTTTGTTTGCCCTCTGCCGGCAACTTTATGAATCGAAAGCACAACAATACGCGGCGCGGTGCCACGCCCCAAAGCTTTGGCGTAGGCTCAAATGGATCGCATGGCATGAGTTGAGCTGCGCAGACAAAGCGCCGACAGCGACGCGACGTCTGCAGCAATTCTGGATGATATCAACAACAACAACAGCAACAACAACAATAAGCACAGCAACAAACACCAACACTATGCAAAAGCTTTACTAGAACTGGCTATGAATCAGACGCCCAAGAAAGACCAAGCAAGCATGCGCTAATTGAGCATTCTCGGCTGCAAAATACCCATGTCATGTGTTATTTTGAATTGTAAAATAATACAAATTTGCCGAAAGAATTCTTTTAAACTCAGCAGTATTCAAATTTGTTCATTTTTGATAATAAAAAGACATAGTTTGCGTATGAACCTATTATGTTAAATCAATTGATTTTAACAGCGCTTCAGGCCCCTTAAATGTTAAATAATTTATTTATTCTGACAGTCAACTGCCGTGAACTTTGCAATGACCGAGCAATATTAATATGGACGTAGTGGACGTAGTATCACGCATTCTTTTGCACTATAAATTTACAGGGTATGTAAAAACAGCAATGACTAGTTGCCTGGCGCGATGACTCTGTCATAAATTGCACTGGAATTCAGTTTAACGGTTTTGTTTGTTACATTTGGACGTTTGCGCAATTGACGTAATTGCCAGACCCAAAGCCAGAGACAGACCCGGCCCAGACACACTACACATGTATGTGTATGTGTGTGTGTGTGTCTGTGTGTGTTTAGGTAGGGATGTTTGCCTGTAACTCCGATTGCGGCTGCCTTGCTGCCATTCAAGCTCAAGAGCAACGACGACAGCTGACTCTCAGGCCCAGACCCAGACCCGTTTTCCCTCTCGGCCTTTTCATATTCTGCATTTTCATTTGCATTTTGCGGTCGCGCATTTTCCACTTTTCTATGTCGTTTGCCGAGGTACTTTTCATAATTTACAACGCGCTCTGCTTTATTTTTTGTTTAATGCTACGCTGGCCTTTCGTCAAGCATTTTGGCAGAACATGACGCCTCACCTCCCACTTCCTTGGCTCGGCCACATCTTGAACGAGCTGCTCACAAGTTAAAGCTTCTCAAAAACTTTACGAAAAATATCAGAATCGGCTTCAATATTGCAAAACGCTGGCAGGCAATTTATGCAGACCTCAGTCAATTAAATTTTCATTAACCACTAAAGCTCGGGCTACGCTCCCCATACATAAACCACAGCATTAAAATTTAACCACACAGCAGATCCTCCGCCGGTAGCCACTTAAGGACATGCTGCTAAATTAATTGAATTAACGGCACCAAAATGAAAATGTACTTATATAAAAAAAGAACAAGAAAAATGTTTTACACAAAATGCCGTAGATTGAATACACTTTTCGTGACAAAAACAGATAGATCTAAAAAATAGCGCCTTCAATTTGTTACACATTTTGTGAGAAAATGATGATACCCTCTGCAAGGGTATAGGAATATGCCCATAGCAAAAACATTTATAATATTATTAACGTGTTGGGGGTTTGGGTCTGGCAGGTCCTTTAATGCCTCAAATGCACGCAAGCAAGGACACAAGGCCTGAGTCATTCAATCGAGATGAGGAGTGTAAATGGCACAAGTCATAAACTCAAATGGGTTGTCGTTGTTGTTGTTGTTGTCTGCTGGCCCAGGGTCAAGAGCTGTTCTAGGCTACCCGCTGGCTTTTCCTGCTTGCCGGAAAAAAAGAAAAACACTTTAAAAACGAGTGGCCTCTCAGCGCTAACAACTTCATTCGAATTCTCACAGCGTGTGTACATTTAATATGTATGTGTGTTTGTGTGTGTCTGTGTGTGTGTGTGCGTGTGCTAATGAGCGGCACTTGGGCTGCACTTAACCCATGTTAGCCGAAAACCAAAAACCGCGCAAAATAGGCGTGTCAAATGCGCAGGTAGCGCTGCAAAGTGTAACGACACACGTTTTATGAGCACTTGACAACTCTATAAACAGAGCGCTTATCATTCTTGACACTCATCATCCGCCCACCTGCGGCCACGCCTACGCCACCGCATCTACAACTGCAATTTAACACATAAAGCCGCAATTTTCACACGGCTTTAATATATCTGATAGCTTTAGGCAACTCTGGCAGGCGCCCCATGCCAATCGCGTCTCCAAGGCAAAGGTAGATACATAAATAACGCCCTTGCAAGCAAAAGAATATAGCTATATGAAAGCACTGAACCACGCGCTTAGCCCCCCATTGGCTGAAAATAACTGGCAGACAAAGTTTTCGCTTGTAAAAATTGCACAAAGCCTGGCCAAGCCGCTCTGTAGCCAAGTGCCGAGGCTTTTTTTACTTTTACATGACCTAAGAAGTGGGTATGAATGCTATCAAATGAACTTTGCTGTACAACTAAAATATTTTTCAGTATTCATTTAAATTCAATTAATTCATATTCTAGTTATTCACATTCAAATCAGACTTTGATTTATAAAGTTGACTTAAATCTGGAATATACCTAACTTACCCATATTATTTATATGACAATACAAAATGTTAGCATAATGGTTTAAATACTTGAATACTCACTTAAGCGAAATATAGTTCTTGATAGAAATTCCGTGTTTTGAGCTTAAACGATAATACATACAATAAGCCAGCTTCGAACTGATTTTCTAAACTTAAGTATATCCCAGTAAATGAAATGTGTCATAGAAGAACACTTTTCAAACATTTTCTTATAAAGAAACATATTTAATCAATATCAATTCGAATAACATGAGTACTACAAGTTTTTTATAAGAACCGACTCACTACTCACTCACTCAAAGCATATAGATAGCGATAAAGTAAGTGTGTGTGTACACACATAAGACTATAAAAAGCACAAATATTTCATTTTCTTTGCGACTGCTACTTGCACACAGAGGGCCCAGAAAAAACTTTTCTTTCTCAACTTTTTTTTGCCTACAACTCTCTAGTTGTCAAAATTGCTTTGACGTTTTATTAGTTTTGGACGGAGCTACACTTCAACTCTTCATCATCCTCTTCAGCGTCATCCCCTGCATCATCATCACCATCATTGCCGTCATCATCGTCATTTGCAACAACCAAAAGAAAACCCGACAAAAAATTTACATAACATCAGCTGCTTCAAATATTGAAGGATGCTCCAAGTGAGCCCAGCCGGTATATGGCGCACTTCTCTTTGGACGGCGCTAAAAATAACAAAAACAACGCAGCTCCAGCGCTGACCAAAGCGAAATGAATACCGACTGTGAATACATTCAAATTCGAAAATAGTTTGCGGCATGTCAAAAAGCCAGTGACCGCATTAAATTTTCTTCGACAAACGTTTTGGAACAGTTCCAGCCACAGCTGAAACCAAGACGATGACGGTGTCCACTCTTAACCATACCCCAAGGGATTTGCGTGTTCTTTTCATTTGATAATACACTTCCATCTGACTGGGGCTATTAGTTCGAATGCGGTTCAGGTTAGAAAGTTTCCAATATTACAAGCAAGTTAAAAATACAATTTAAAAAATACTTTTTAAAACAAACTTGTACGTAGATAAATACTAAATACAATTAATGAATTACTACTTTAAAAGAGCTTATAGCTTCAAGATTCAAGATTGAACTACTTAAATTGTCAATTAGAATTTCAGAAAATAATCCAGATACAAATTGGTATACTACTGTACATCTTATAGATTTCCAAAGGTTAGCTTTTAGCAATATCTTAGTCCAACACCTAACCTAAGTTTATCGTTAAGTGCATTCAGATTTCGGTGCAGCATGAAAAAATGTCTTTATTTTGCTGCTGCTGTAACTGTATGTTGTTGTTGCGGCAAATGGAGCACACGGCTGCTTCTCTCAATGAGATTTGTGCGGCTATTTTTGTGGCCGCTGCTGCCGGGGCAACAACTATGACAAACAGTTCAAAAGGCCTATTCGCTATGGAGTTTTTCAATGTTTTTTCATCGTTTTTCATTGCTTTTCCCAGCGCTTGTTTTTCAGCTTTTCGGTGCTTTTCGAGTTTGTTATTTGTTATTTTTAGCACTGCTCGGGACGCGCCCAGAGCAGAGAGCTATTCCACATGTCGGACGTGCTTATGGAGCATACGTAATAATTAATTCAATGCAATAAACCGACAATTTGGTCAGCTGGCCGGCCGATCGACCACCCGAAATGGGTCAGCAATTGTGAGTGACCTGTCAGGCGAGCTGTCTTCCTGCCTTTTGTGCTGCTGCTAGCTGATGTACATGGTACATAATGATGTTATTGATGATGATGATGATGATGATGACGTACAGCACGCCCTTTGGCATTTGCTGCAAGCTCCGTTTTTATTGGCCCGCAAATTGCAACAGCAGCAGCTTGTGAGAACTTATCGATTTGTTGTAGCCCGTGGCGCACAAATTACCAACGTTTGCAGCTCATATTTGGCCAACTAAGACACTGGTCTGCGCCCCCGGGCCACACCCACTTAAGTCGGCTAAATTACTTGCCAAAGCCAAACGACGTCCAGCTTACGTTTACTCGACCCCAGCCCCGCTTCAAATGCTGCCTCCCCATTGTTTTGCTTTGTAATTTAACTGATTATGAGATTGTTGACTTGTACGCCTTCCGCGCCAAATGGGGAAGTGACGCAGCCGCTGCCGCTGCCGCTGCCACAGCCGCTGCCACAGCCGCAGCCGGTGTTGATGTCGATATGGATGTCGGTACTTGGTGTTTAGTGCTTGGTCTGCTGCTATATATAAAGCACTTTTACGCGTCTTCATTGTGTCTTCCAATACCCTATTTGCAAATAAAACAAATTGTGTACTCTGACTTTTGGTGTGAATGTGGCCAGCCCAAAATAAAGAATGAAAGTATAAACATATTGATTTATGTATATTTTGACTTGAACTGTGTAATGAATATCATATAATCCGTAGTCTATAGTCGAATAATTATCATAGAATATTGTGACTATATTTTGTAAATTAATTTACAACTTTTCGTGTGTTAATTGCAAGAGTCGGAAATAGATATAAACAGTTGGAAGGTAGTTTTATAATTAAGATATCTCTTAGTCGTGATCTTTTCAACTGCACTTTTGGCTTACTTGTTGTCGCGTCTTGTCTTGTTATTGTGCTTTATTTACATTCTGCTTTAGAGCTGCTTTTCGTCATGGTCAATGGCCGACGCATGGGGCATTATAGTAGGCAGAGCAAGCAGCGCTCATGATGTTGATGATGATTATGTTGATGATGATGATGATGATGATGACGACTGCTTGCTGGGGTTATGATATAATCTGCGGTCGGCCGACGTCAGCGACTTACTTGCTTATGAGCATTTCATCAGCTTTGCCGCTGCAGCAGTTGCTGTTGCTTTTCTCTTGGATGCATCTGCATTTGTTTGCGCACACACACACATACACACACATGTGATGAGCACTTTGCAGCTGCCAACTGCAGCTAAATTAAAAACGCACCACGAGAAATGAAATGGCTGCAGTTTAGCTAACGGCCCCTCAAACAGGCGCGGCATCAGCATTTCCAGTTTTATGTTGTGCCTCCGTCAGGCAAAATGAATGCAAACGACAGCAACAAACAGCGATGGAAGGAAGGAAGGAGAGCAGCTTTTGTGAGGTGTAGGCCTTACAGGTCCTTTTAGCTGCGCGCTGTAATTTACATAACACTCACTTACGCTTAGTGGCTGACCCAAATATTGTAGACACTGTTGGCAGTGCAGCCAAAGGGAGACAGATGACTGGGAGCTGGTAAAAAAGAGCCCCCATGTGTAATTAACTCAGCGAGGAGGAGAGAGGCAACCGCAAAGGTCAGGGATTTTTGTTGTTGTTGTTGTTCAGACAGTGCAGCAGCCAGTGAGCGAACGGTGAAAGCGAAAATATTGTAATGGATTTCTTTTACCTTTTATTTTCCACTTGAAAGACAGCTGCCTTTTGAAACAGGTTGTTAAGCTTTAGTCATTACAGAGTACATTGATAATATAATCCAGCTGAGTGCAGTCGAACAATGTGTGAACTTACTAAAGAGATGGAGATTTTAAGTTATTAAACAAGCTACTGATACTAAATTGCAGAGTCTTAAGATGCCTGGGCAAGAGTGTTTCTAGTTAGCAAAAATATTAGAAAGAAAAATATATAAAATTAAAAATAAGCTTTCAAGTTTCGCATGTTATTATATATACTCATTTTTTACATTTGCTATCGATAAATCTAAGTTTTTTACTGAATCCAATTCAAAGTATTCATTCTTTATTTATTTTATTTTAATTATAGTAAATCCTACTTTATAGTGCACGATTAAAAACTATCAGATTTACTAGTTTGCTAATCAAATACTTTTTTTTTAATAGGCATCATTAAACTCTCTCCGCATGAGCTGAACCTGCTTGTGAACCGTTTCATTAATTCGTTGGAAGTGCCAGCGGTGCCACATGCAATTCACAAACAAAAAACGCAGAGAACCATCATTAATATTCTCCAGTTGCAATCGCAACCGGCAAACATTTATCATCGATGCCAGCGCCCCCACAATTTACGCAATGGAAAGTATTTTGTGTGTGGGCGGCAGCCAAATTGTTTGACCCGCCAGCTGATTGGAATGCCACTGACCAGGGTTGCCTAGCTAACAGCTAAATATTATTTGTGTGTTAGTATTAGTTTTATTGGGCTTGCCCTCAATTGCTCTGGCTGCATTTTGGGGTCGTCTTTAGGCGTGGGCGTGAGCGTGGGCGTGTTGATGATTAATGAATGCTGTTGCATAAGAACAGCAGCAACAACAGCATCAACTGTTGACTATAGGCATTGACTGGCCAACTTTGGTTGGGTCATGATGCTAAAGTGCACCGCTTGCTGCTGGCAGCCGCATATTCAAAACTTGAACTGCCAAAGAATTAGCATCGATTGCCCTTTACTCCATGTCCTGGTCCATGTCCTGGCTGTCAAGTGTGCAAAAGTTTTAGAGTGTTGCGAAAATCTTGCCTTCCGCTCTGTCGAGATTGGGCCCTGCCATTTGGGCACGCCTGTCAGCAATTTTGTCGATTGGCATTGTAATGGCTTTTCCGAGAGCGGCAGGCCGGCCGGCAGGCAGGCAGGCAGGCAACTGGCAGCAACTTTTAGTAGCAGCTGACCCACATACGTCTGGGCACTTCGTTGTGGTCCAGTTGCAGCGCATGGCAACCATTTTAATTGCTTTGTTTTATTGCTGCAATGAAGTGCAGCGCAGCCCTAGCCCCGAGTCCTGTCGCTCCTGGCTGGTCATTAAAGCCCAATGAAATATAAATCGCAGTCGTTAAGCGACTTTGTGCCGTTCGCAATAAATATACAAAAAATACTCTCAAATAGAAAAGTTGAATGTCTCGTAAAAGGCATTTCAGTTGGCATCCCCTCTCACTTTGATTGGCGTAGACACAAAAATCGCGCAAACATGAGCCACATTTAGCGCTATGCAAATTTCAAAATAAACACATAATCAATTTGTTGACATTTGGTTATTTGCCAGCGTTTATTTACGCCAGCTTTATGGCATAGCCTTATGTACTTATATGGCTAGGTATTCATATATATTTATTTGTATATGCCTTATAAAGGCAACCTCTATATACCTCATTGCATTCCATTTAAATTTAAAGCAACTTAGAACTTAACAATGGAAATTTATTATTTCCGCTGATATTGGATTGGATTGTATATCTATAGTATTTATCAAGCGTGCTAACCGGGTACACACTTAAATTAAAAAAAGTACTGAACCGAACCATATTTGAAAGAATGGCTTGGATATTCTTTAATAAGATCATTTGTTTAATATAATATATTTGACAGTGACAAGACACTGATTAAACCAAGATCTGTGTGTTAATAAGTTTAGAGAATCAGGTTTAAGATCTGAGACCGAACCCACAATATTTTTCGGGTTCGCAATCACGTTACTTATATGTATATATATTTCAGTATTTTGTGGATTAAACATTTAATTATGAAGTAACAAAATTATTGGAAAGTCATATGATTACATCACATAATAATGCTTATATTTAATATGCATTTAAGCATATATCAATTTAGCAGTATTCGTTTTTCACTCTATCTAGCTTAAGCTACACTTTATGCTGTACAAACAGGGTATAAACACATCGAACAATTATGGTAATAAATGTTGCTTTAATATATGAGATTGGAGCGCAACTGTTAATTAGCGCAAAGTGTGCGCTCAGAGCGGCTCAATAAGGCAGCCGCGACGACGACGACGCCCGTCAGCGACAATCCAAATGGAACCTAGTAAAAAAGCCAAATGAAGCGTAAACAACAAAAACAACAACAACGGAGGCAGCAAACAAGCCAAAAGTTGCATGAATGAAAAGCTCTGTGTGTGTGCGTGTGCGTGGATGTCATGTCGTGCCACGCCCCATTCCGGCCTGACCGACGGCGCCACTCAACTGTTTGCCGGGGTTTTATGAGCTTTGCCATATGCACAGCTGCCGGATAAATCGTGGCCCGTTGGAGTTGGCGTTGCTATTGTTGTTGTTGCCTTTGGCGTTGGTCTGGCTAAGCACATGAGACGACACTTTGGCTAATTGCTTGTGGCAACAGCACTCGGTTGAAGCCCCGGTCCGGCGAAAAACTCAATAAGCTGCAAATTCTACAGTCCGTCGGCTGGAAAATTGTTTATAAGAAGTGTGGCAAAGCTCTTTTTGAAATTATGTGAATATAAACGAGACAAAGTTGAATAACAATGAGCGGCATAATCTGTCAAATGCTTAAGTGAATCATTATTGAGTGCGATAAGGTGCTGAGTGTACCTGTTCATTCATTGTTTTCTCAACTCTTTTTTTACCTCAACACATCATCTCCCTTCGTTCGCTTCCGTGTCATTCCCTCAAGAGTCTTTTCGTTAGTCACTGCAGTTATAAAATGTCACATCATTTTTATCTTTCATTATTTATATGTTTTCGCTTTTTTGCTTTACAATTCAGGTCTTTGCTTCCGTTCTGTGCAAACTTAGCACTGAATATAATTACGATAGCTTTGCTGCCTTTCAGTTAATTGACAAGATTTTTGGTATTTGCTAGCACCTGCGTCCCCCTATGATCTCCTCTTCCCCTCCCGCTTAACACACATTGGGGCAATTAAATGCAGCGACCACCGTTTTTGGTTTGACAACCAAATTTGCAAATTTGCAACGCCAATCGAAGCCATTAAATTTGACAGAGTGCATAAAATGGATTTTATGGTGCCTATGGTCATGTCTACCTGGCACAACAAGCCACACTTTATTATTGTTGCATATTGTGGTATACGTATGTGTGTGTGTATTTTGGTTGTGCTAATGTTGTTTGCCAACGCATTAACATGAACCTCCAATTGGCATTTACATTACGCATACGACACGTGTGTCGCGCTCTGTGTGTGCCTAGTAAGTGTGTGTGTCTTTGTGTGTGTGTACGTTTTGCCAATTATCTTGCCGTCTCAAGCGCACTAAGTGTCAGCATAAATAATTGACTGACCAAAGTGCCGGCTGACGAGCCTCGAGACTCGAGAGTCTAGTACCGTCTGTCAATCAAGACACACACACATATACATATAGTCATATGTATATATATATATATTTATATATAGGTCGGACTTTGCAGCGCATGCAAATCTTATCGAGTTGACATAGTTGCAGTCAGGCCGGAAATTCGATTGTAATATTTAACACGAAACAAGTTTAGACACTAGTTGCCCGGTGAGTCGCGTTGCAAGAAACCTGTTCCGGTTGGCCAAATTGTTAACTGCTGTTTGCCGCCCACTGGCAAACAGTTTGTGGCAGATTTGTGGACGACTGGCAATGAAAAGTAGGCCTGATAAGACACAAATGGTCGCTAAGACCTCTCTCAATGAATCAAAATTGTGACACAGCCGGGCAGTAAGAGTGCTCTAGTTGGGAGTGTCCGACTAGGAGACAGCCTGAACCCAGCAGCAAGTTGTCGTTAGGTACATTCCAAGCCCAATCACATACACACACATCACACACACACACACACACACACACACACACACTTACTTACCGGCTGCACTTGACCCCCCTATATTGAAAACTAAATTCTTGAATAACTTCTAATCTAAAAGTATAACCTTTATGAGATACTCAGGACTAATCGAATTAACTAGTCTTCCTTATCAGGAATGCATACTTTATGGGTTCGGCTTTCTTCTGCTTGTTAAAACCAGTATACCCATTAGCGGGCTTAGGGTATAATAATATAGTAATACCCATACATAGCTAAAGCTTGCGACTAGCGAGGAGTGATAACGACTTGTTGTTGATAAGGTTCACTTGCAATGAGTTCATTGCCTGTGAGCAGACCCAACTGGCTATCAACGGCACACAGCCGACAGTAGTCGTGTCGTGCAACAAATTGATAATGGTAAACATCGCAATTCAATTCAATTATGATAAACTTAAATTCATGTTAGTTCTAAGATATAGAGCCTTTTAGTATGATATTCTGCGTTAAATAAATAGTAGTATACAAATATTTTATATATATTAAAAAAACTGATATTATTTAAAAATTTTTAGATATTTTATGATTAATATTTGAAATAGGTGAAATCTGAAGAGATAGAATTTGTATTACCTGAACCCATTGAAAATGTGTAAATCAGGGTATAATGATTTTGTGCAAATGTGTGTATCAGGTAGAAGGAGGCGTCTCCGGCCCCATAAAGTATATATATTCTTGATCGGCATCACTAGCCGAGTCAATCTAGCCGTGTCCGTTGTCTGTCCGTCCGTCTGTATGAACGCGTCGATTTCGGAGACTACAGAACTAGAAAGGTGAACTTGGACATTTTAAGTTCCGCGTAGATCAAGTTTATTTCAAATCATCGATAACTCACCTATTTTTCTTATTATCGATAATTATTGTTTTATTTATCATATCTTAGAATCCTAAAAAACCATAAAATGTTCGCGTGAAGCTAGATTTAATCATAAAATCCAAAAAATGTAGGAGTACATGATATTTTATCTAAATATCCAAAAAAATTTATTTTCAATAATGAATATATTTGAAATGCAAAATAATAAAGAGGACAAACCATGAAAAAAATGGCATCAAACATGGAAATCGGTTCCATTTTGGCAAAGCTATGGGCGTTTGAAATATGGGAGCTATTGCTCCGAGAGCTCACAAGTCAAAATTTTTGTAAATTTTTACATGATTTTTGACAAAAAAATTGACCCCCTCAGAATCGGTTTAAATATTGTTTATTATACTAATTGTGACAACCACAATCAAATAAAAATGTAAATTTGCGTTTCTAAATTTTGAAAAAAATTTTTTTTAAAATGAGTAAGGGGGAGTACATGATATTTTATGAAAAAATCAAAAACATTTTATTTTCAATAATGAATATATTTGAAATGCAGAATTAATCTAGGGGATAAACCATGAAAAAAATGTTGTCGAAAATCGGTTCAGCTTCACGTTTATACTGGGTTCTAGTGGGACGCCCCGACTAAAGCCTCTTACTTGTTTCAGGTTAAACTGGATATAAAATATTGTCTGCTTACATTTTAATATAACATAATCTGATTGCGCTCCCTTTACTGAACTCTTTAAATTTAATTTTATGTGTAGCCTTTTGGTGTGAAAAATAAAGAATTATTTACCCAGATTGTTGCTATTGAAAATGTCTACCCTCTGTTGGTTCTTAGGACCACAGAGACCATTAAGTTTCCGAGGGTATTATTCGCAAATAATTAATTTAGTTTAAACCTCTAAAACTATTATATTTATAATTAACATTTGCTAGTGATTCACTTAAGTACACCTGTCACACACACACATATTCACACACTCATATTTAAGAGACGGCAATGCATCATGCAACTTAACTAAAAGCCAAGCGGAGTCTTTAAATTGTTATTTCCAGCTGTGAAATAATGTTGTTAGTTTATTACAAACTCTCCAAAAGGTACACCCGCACACACACACACTCACACACACTCACACCCATATTACAAAGGGAAAAAAACCACACACAGTTGCATTCACAGTTTACCGCAAAATACTCGAACTTAATTGTGGACTAATTGACTTTATTTTCATTTCTATTTTATGTGTTGAAAAAAAGTTGAAGTTTTTTTTCGCAATTTGCTGAATATTTTAATTAAATTAAACGAGAAGCTTTTCGCGTCTGTTAGCCAAATATAAAATTTGCATATGACGCACTAACAAAATGCGGCAAACAGGAGAGCAAAAAAAAAAGAAAACCAAACGCAAAAACACACGGCATAAACTTTAAATTGCGATGCTGCAAGCCGCAAAAAGCATTTAACCCACATTTGCTGAAAGGCAAAAAACTTTGTTAACAGAGCTCTGGATTTGGTTTTGGCTCTAGCTTTGGCTTTGGTTCGTGTGTAGGCTCAACTGTAGCCAACTAACTGCACATGAATGCAACCAAGTTGAAAACGAGTCAAGAAGACAGCTGCTGGCAGCGGAGCTGCTTAAATTGCATTTTAATTTGCTGTACGCTCGCATTAATTAGCCAGAGCCGTCGACAAAAAACATTCCCAGTTTAACTAAGCGCACCCCACGGTCCATGACAAATAGGAGAAAAAATATATATGCATATAATACATTTACAAGGCGACCGGTTGTTCCAATGTGTATCAAGTGACCAATTGGTGAGATGCCGGCACTGGTGGCCAAATGTGTGGCATTTGCATGGCTCCCGTGGCTGTCATTTGTTTTGAAATATATGGACGGCATTCTTTGTGGGATGTGAAACCCTACAAAACCAACACAGTGGGCAAAGACTACTGGAAATGTACTCAAAAACATATGAATATTCAATTATAATACAGTTACTGTGTCTTTAAAGCTTACCTTCGGACAGTTGTGGCAAACCTTGTATTTAATCGCGTCGTGCTAATTTATGACTGTTCATTTCAGTGTCCGTGCCATTAAGATTATATTTGAGGAATGACCAACAAGTAATCGATTAATCGATTCCAAGTGAGCTGTTCATCAGTAGAGATTGGACCGCACTTGTATCTATCCTACTGTGACCTACTCTTATTGTCAGGTCCACAAATTTCTACCACTGTGCGGCGGCCGCTGTTTATCTCTTTTGACTTTTTGCGCTTTGTGGGAAATGTGTATCAAGTGTCGGACATGACCGTGCTTATGTCCATGCCCATGCCCATGCATACGGCGCATTGCCGGCGTCGCCATCACTGACACAATTTACAATTTGCAACACTTTTGAGTCGCGTGCCCCCTACTGCAGCTCACTTTCCCGACCGCTGCTGCTTTTCATTTCATCCAAATGCAACACGTGCGTGGGCCACATAAATTGCCGTCGAAATATGCGCGACAATAAATTAAATAAAATACAATATAACATATGCGAGTCATTGCAACCTCGCCTCCCGTTCCCCGCCCTGTTGGACCCGTGCATGTTGCATATAATTTGCGCTCCAAGTTGAGCCTTTGACGATGTAGCGCTGACATCATGGATGGCCGGATGGATGGATGGATGGATGGATGGATGGATGGATGGATGAATGAATGAATTAATAGGCGTGGTCGCATTTACATTTTAATGGAGGCCGTGTTGTAATTTATGCACATCATTGTTATTGTTGCGTGGACTGTGGTTGTTGTTGCTGCTATTGTTATTGTTCTTGTTGTTGACTCATGCCTGCTCAAGGTCAAAGTGTGGCCATGTTTATTATCCCTGTAATAACAATGCTATACTCTGTAATAAATGTTAAGTATTTGTAAACAAATGACTATTAACGGGTATTGATAGTTAATGTCAAAATTGAAAAAAATGATTTTATTATATATATATAAAAATAACGTATTCTATATATCAACATGCCCATAATGTTGTGCAAACTATTAGTGTAAAATTATCCTACTTTCGAATATTTCGTATATCAACCTATATATTATATTATATATCTTTTTTATTAATGTAATATGTGAGGGCAACAAACAATTCGAACTACTTAATGTGCACGTAGGCTGTCTCGTTCATAAAATGCGCTGATGTGTTAATCGATATTTATTTCATTAGACGCACGCAACATTCAACTTTTAACTCCTTCCTTCCACTCCGCGCTTACCAAAGGCGACACGACTCCGCCCGATACATGGCCTGACCGGCAGTGCACTTGAAGGCCTTGGCAAATTCCTCGTGATGCGGCCAATTGCGATTGACACGCTCATTATGGAGTCCGTGCTCCGCATCCGGCGTTGTGCTCATAACGGTTATTCGTTGCATATTGGCGCACAGAAACTGCACGGAGTTGATAAAGAAGAGCTGTGGCTGCGTATAATTGCCAACTGGTGGGCGGTCGTCGGGTTGCACATGGTCAAAGTAGGCGGCAAAGGCCAAACGCAGACCCACAATATCCGACATACTCTCGGAGAGGAGCAGTTGCTGTACATTCTGGCCAGTATAGCAACTGGTGAAATTGGCGAAATGCTGCAGCACTTCGATGCCCGTCTGATTATAGTTGCCTCGGGCATCGTACACAATGTGAAATAGGTCAAAGGCATGCTGCAGCTCGTGCGCCAATATAAAGCCCAATTGGGCATGCTGCAGCAGCTGCGAGAGGCGTGCATCGTAAAGCGGCAGTTGCAAGTAGCCATGTGGCAGCAGCACGGCATTCTGAAAGATTTTCACCGGCGACGAGCTGCGCGCCACCACAGCATCCTGCTGATAGTAGTCGTGAGCTGGCCAGGCACCTGGCTTATTGGCCAGCAGCTGTTGCTCGTGGCGTTGATAAAAGCGCAGCAACTGCAACTTGTTGCCATAAAAATCATTGCCCCGGAGCTGCAAATCCTTGTAGTAATCGGTTACCTGTGCCATTGTTAAGCCAGGCGGTATGTTGCCTATCTTGAGGCGCAGACTGCGCAGCTCTTCCAGCACATAAGCCTGCTCCCGTACATCCAGCTGTAAATGATTCTGCAGCAGCAGTCTCTCGAACTCATCGCGCAGTCTCCGCTGCAGTCGCTGCAGCGCCCCATCAGTCGCCTCGCGTCGTTCCTGATAGTGGTGCTGCTCGTACAGGTAGTTCATGGCCAGTGGCATGTGGCCGCGCAGCTGCAACACGCAGGCCATCGAACGGTTATGATTGGCGTCAGTGGGCGGCAGCTCCTCGTTGAGCGCATAGAGCAGCTTAAACATGAGATAATAGCAGATTGTCTCATTGGAGCTCTCGCCAAGTATCTGCTGCAGCTGCTCCAGATAGCTTGCATTCAGCGCTGACACTTGCAGCAGCTGCACTGTGTCCGCTGGCTGTTCCAGCAGCTTTTCCAGATAGTGGCTCCAGTTGATTTGGGGCAAACGCTGCTGCAGCTGCGCCAGCGTCCACTCGGGCAGTTCGCTCGTTGGCTGCTCTGCTGCCTGGTGCGTCGCGTTGCCCAGTCGCCACTCCAGCTGCATGAGCTTGGCGGTCAGACTCTTGGCCAGCGGTTCATCCAGTCCAAAGGCTATGTACAAGTCGTGTGTCTCCTGTTCAGTCAACGGCCGCGCATCAGCTGGCTGCGCCGTCAACAGCATCACATAATGCGATCCATTCTCGCGTCGCACATTCACATCCTGTTTGATAAAGACGCCATTGAGCCCATAGACGCGCAGCTTAGCCAGCGTTGCCAGCCAATCAAACTGGGTTTCGTTGCGCCACAGAGCGCTCTGATTGCTTTTAAAGATGGGCCACTCCAGCCCTAGTTGCGGCTCCAGCAAATGCAGCAGCTCATTTAACGCCGGCTCGGCAAGGTCGCGACAGGCCACGTAGTACGCCCACAGCTGTTCGTAGATGCCGCCACGCAGGTGTTGCGTTTCCAAGGCGCTGATGAGCTGCGCATTGTATTTGTAATCCATGAAGCCCGGCATATCCAGATAGCTGTCCGTGTCCTTATAGTTCGCACTCCAATTGCCGCAGGCGTAACCATAGAAATCCTCGCAAGGCTCAACGCTGGCGTTCACGTTCCGTAGCACTTGTGCCAGAAACTTTGCATTGAAATCCGACTCCAAGTCGGGACTGGGTAGCGTGAAAGCCCCAGATATGGCCAGCAGCAGCAGCAGCGGCAGCAGGAAACTAAATTCGAGGCGACACTTCATAGCGGCATCTGCATGTCAACTGCTCTTCAAACTCTTGAGCAGCTCTGGCGTTGCGTCGTTTTCATTAAGCTTATCGCTCGATTTGCTCAACTGGCGATATTTCACTATCGCCTCGAATGCTTGCCACAAGTTTTGTTTCCATTTCATTAGCGTTTAAGAGCTCTCCAGTTGTGCACATACAAATATATATTTATATATATATATCTTGCTTGCCACTCACTTCATTTTGCATCCTGTTGGCAATTAGTGCAAGTGGCTGCCATTGATTAGAAAACTCTTCTTAACGCCATTATAAACCAGTCAGTCAGCCAGCCTGCTCTTCACCGCAACTTGGCTTAATCTAATCAATGCCAAAGTCTTCAATGCAGCTCAGCTGCCACTTGCCAGTTGCCTGACGCTTGGCTCCGTTTCGGTTGCCTTCTCTGATTTAATTTGTACTTGACAAAAATAAACTTTCTCGTAAATTGAAAACTTCGCTAGCAGGCGGGCATCATTCAATGAATGTCAAAGGATCAGCCTCTTGTTCTTAACTATACCCTGCATCAACAATGTTGCGACAGAGTGTGCCCATGGCCAACAGCTGCTAAAATTCATCAAAATAAAGACTACGAAAACATAATTAATATATACTTTTTATGACCAAAATATAATTGAAATTCTCGCAGTACAACTAATTTTGATAGAAGAGAAAAATTGTATACCTACAAAACAAGTTGAATATATTATGTACTACATTTTTGTATTTTTAGCGCAATAAAGTTTTACATGGTATTTACTAGTCGATCATTCGCGACTGCGCACTTTTTAACTTTACATTGCATACATTTGGGCTGTCAAAAAGATATGTATGAATTATTAAGTATACAGCTTTTAGCATTATATTGGGCGAGTTAGGAGTCTAAAGGGTAGCCGCAGTCGAATAATAGGCTCTTGTTGTTCTTGTGGCAGCTGATGATTACCGCCTGTGGCGTGCCTTGCTCTTTAGCGTCGTTGTTCATTTGGGTCTTGTTAATTTTCATTAGCGCTCACACACACTCGCCCAGGTGTGAAAAGCAACTGATGGGGCTGATGGTCTGACATTAGCATCATCCATCACGATAGCTGCTTTAGCTTTGATTAGCGCATCGTGGCGATAAACGAAGAAAAATTACGTCAGCGATGATCATCAATGTAATTTTTATTTTCATATAGTTAAGTGGGTCAAATCGATGGCAACAGCAACAGTGCAGCAATCGGCCGTTGCTACTTGACAAATTAATGAAAAAGTCGTGTAACAAAGCGTGAATGCGAAAAAGTCAAAATGAACAACTTTCCAACAGTTCTTATATTTTTTGGCTGCTGCAGCTAATTGAATTGCCATTTATTTCTTCAATTGACATTGCAATAAGCAAAGTGAGTAGAGAAATTGAGAGCCATAAATAAAGTAAATATGTTGTAAAATACAATACTAATTAAGTACAATAAAATTTTAAAAGATGAAAGTATATGTTATTAACGATTAATCACATCAATTTAAATTTAATATTGTGCAAACATTTTGAAAACGATTTCACGCCATTTCGCCTCCCGGCTGGCTATTACATTTTGCTTAAATTTTAATTATGCTTTGTGTTCAAATGCAATTGGCCAACAGCCAAGAGCAAAACCAAAATCAAAAGCCTCGGCAATCAAATTATTCACACAGTATTGAACTAAAATCCAACATGAGCACAAACGGCACTGCACTGTGTACTAAATAATGTAATTAAATATAAATAATAGGAGCAATCAGCGAACAGTTCGATAATCCGATTAAAGCTAAGTGCACTGTAGCTGCTGGGCTTTAAATTTGAATATTTTGTTGGTACATACAAGCGTAACAAAATCGAGTAGTATTAGTTTTAGACAGGGATTTCGAAATCCTTGAGATTATGATAAATGATTTAACTTGTAAAACACAGTTCATGCAAATCGAGAAACAAGAAGAATTTAAAACGAAAATGCCGGTATTTGGAACTAAAACTTCCGGCTTTGTTGTAGATCTCAAAGGAAATAAATCATACTTTATGTATAGTATACAGATGAACTATTAGTCTCACATCCCTTTCTAATATTGATTAAATTATTGTGCTTCTGATTACACCCTAGAGAAGAGTAATATAATTGTATCATTCTGTGTACCTCCACCTCTAACTGGTTTGCTTTGGCCCTACTACAACCAGCTAAACAATCTGTAATCCTTGCACTTGAATGTTGCCGGTGCCTGTTCAATCCACTTAATGTCAACTTGAACCCGGTTGCATTGTGGTTTTGCACTTGGCCAAGGTAAATCTGGTCGAACGGACGTTGGGTGCACGGAAATGCTGCAATTAAGCGACAATAAGCTGACCCAAAGCTTACGCACGCCCCGTTACGCCCTTTTTGTTTGCAATTTGCCATTTTGCTTGCTGCATGCCACGGCACGTGTGAGTGCCACAACTGAGTGGATTGAGTGGACAGTGGGACGAGCATTAGGTTGCAGAGGCTAACAAAGCGGTAGCTAAATCAGTGCCAAAATGAGTAACATTTGTAACTGCAAACTGAGCGGAGTATCCTGCGCCAAGTGGAGGAGGAGCCACTGTGAGTGTAATCAGTTTCAACATTAATTAAACCCAAGGTAAAGAAGCCAGACAGCCAGGACGTGGTCGTGTACATGAGCCATGACAACGTGCGCTTGCATTTTCCAGAACGTAACACAAGTTAAGACGGGAAAGGCAGGAGGAGGGGGAGGAGGGGGAGTGGATAGAGTGCACGGCTCACTTAATGTTTATCCATTGCCACAGTGAAACCTTTGAGCAGTGCTCTTTCATGCAGATTGCATCAGAAGTTTTCAATTCAATCAAATTACAACGCAAGTGCATGAAAAGGTAAAGGCCAGAGCAAACGTCAAACTGGATGTCCTTTCAACAGTTGCCTCTAAATTGAATAGCATTCAGACGTTAGGCAATGAATTAAATATTATATTCAAGCTACACTCGACGTCCTCATTTGGGTTCATCAATAAACAAAGCTAAGGACGAGATGCTGTTAAATGTCAGCCAACTGTCAAGTTCAGTTGGTAACTCTGGAGCCAGCTAAAGGAGCTGGCCCATCTGCATGTTTATTAATTTGATTAAAAGTAACTCGGCAAACAGATAAAAATAACTGACATATTTACAACCAAACGGTATCGTTTTCACATACCTCGAGACATGTTACTGACATTAATGCTACGAGAGTGGATCAACATTTATTGAAACCTCAGTAGAAGGAATTTCAAAGAGTTTGAATACTGAATTTCAGTAGAAAATAAATAAATAAACATTGAAACTGTAGAGGAAATTCCCAAGAGGCGTAAATTTAACCTTAAATTATATCCCTCTTTTTCATAAACTGAAATATTATTCTTCTATTTATTTTGTTTAAATATCAAGTGAACCGACTTGGCTTTCGATTTGTTTTAACTATCGCATAGCGAAGAACTTGTGTGTCATCCCTCGCACACAGTTATTGAAAGGCAAACAACAAGACAGGCAAAAAATATGCCAAGCCCCATTGAGGAAACGGAAATGCCAAAAGGTCCATGAAGTGCGTGTTTCTGCACATGTCACAACCAAACGAAGCCACGTGGAGCCGTGCGGATGTGGTGCACTGTGTGGGGGGAAGGGGCGGCGAGGGGGTGTTGTTTGTCAAAACGATGTCAATATGCGCACAACAACAACAAAGGCGACAGCAAACACGAGTCAGTTGACAAAAATGATAGGGCAAGTAGAGAGAGAGAGAGAAAGAGAGAACATACAGGGGATTGGTGGAGTTAAAAAACTTGGGACAATAACGTGCGTGCGACCATTTTGACATAGATAAAGCGCAGGAGGAGACAAGAGCAGCGCGCAAAGACAATGCAGCTAAATGAAAAACAACTTTCGGGAGTACACGACTAGCAGATGCCCAATATCAAATATGTAATTATTGTTAGACGCTTGAGTTTCCACGACATACATACTTTTCTATTTATTTTAGAGTGCAGTTTCCAAAAACCTCAAAGGTTTAATATTTTACAACAAAACAGCCGAGGAATAATAATATCTCTGTCTCTAATAGGTATGTTATGTTTCTGCCTGAAGAGCTAGTTCTTATCAAAAATTGTAATTACTATTTAAAGACAGGGTATATACCACATCTAGCTATATAGCTGCAGTTGAACTAATTCCAGTGCATTCACTGCTCGAATAACAATGGGGCGTTTACAGTTTATCTTTTAGCACTCAACTTTACAAATGTGCAAAGTAAATAAAAAACAAAAGCAAAAATACAAATGGCAAAGTTTTCAACTGCAACGCAATGTGGATGAGCTTTTAGGGACAAAGGCAGCAACAATTTGCTCACACAAATGTCATGTTCTTTTGGGCGTGTCCTTTGGCAGCGTTCAGCAAGAATAACAAACAGCACTCTGTTGTGGAATGCATTCAATGATTTATGAATATTTACTCACATTTCAGGCAGTCATGAAAAATTAAGGTTTAATTAAGCGTTCGTCAAATGCCCCTAGGGACAACTGGGCGCATCCTGGCGTGCCCCTGGCATCCTGTTTTCTTAGCCCTGCAGCTCGCACGTTGCAACATCACATCGCATTGTCCTTTTTGGGGCGCCCGCATTGAATTTACTTCCGCTACAGTCCCAGCCACCGCCGCAAACCAAACGCTAAACACAATGCCAGTTCTGGTCACGTAGCAACGTACAGCAAGGACAACAAACGAGCGGGCAGATTACAAAACTGGGCGTACTGGGAGCCACATGAGCACTTTAGCGCTGCATCCTGCATCAACATGCTCGTAGAGCATTCCAAAATTAAGCACATTTAAAACTCAAGCTACATTCGTTTTGATTACGTCGCTGGATATTTTTTTTTTTTGCAGCACTCAGCGCCTGCAGCAACGGCAACTAAAAAATCAATATGAAACTTTTCCTCTTTTTACTTTAGCGGAGCTGTTGCCGTTGCTCTAAGCTGACTTATTCAACAAGAATCTGCATACTCTGCGCTTTTTTGCTGTATATACCCTGTGCTCAAAACGGGAATAATTCGTTTTTTGCAAATTTATGAAAGAGCAATTTAACATCCATTCTTGTCATCTTTGTGTCCGTTTTCCCTTTATCCTATATCTATATATCATAACGATTTAAAAAGTTAGTTTTGAAAAACTGTATTCAATGCGGAGTACAACAGTGCATACTTTAGTACAGGTAGAGAGTATGTAGCAATTTAGTCTAGTATACCTGTACTTAACGGACGCCGAGAATTTAAGCTTTTGATTAGCTTTCGTAGTAAAGTAGATCATGTCTACCATATTAACAATATTGCCTTGTCTATGCTTATTTATTTTTGTATCTCAATATGCAGCATATTATTTGCTTAACTATTCTTGGTATAGAGCATCGAACATCGTCGCAAACTACCGCGAATAGCGAATTTATCTGTTACCTTTAAATTCGTTGCTGGTAAACAATTTGTTGCAATATTTGATTTGCTATTTGCTCGCACAATCTTCGTGCTGATTGGGCGCAAGGATGCTGCCAGCCTGCAGATAGAGCATATATACACAAACCAGTGGACAGATGAATGTGCTCCGATGCTCGTATATGAGTGATATTACATTGCAGCATTCGCCGTATTTGTAATGCATGGAATATATTTTGCTTGAAGAGTGAACATTTTAGCACGGCACCAACGTCGTCCGAAATTGTCACATCAATTTGATATTTAAACATGAGCAATAGTGCCAACAATAAATTAAAGTCAACAAATTTGCTTGCAGCACAAAGTATAATAAATACAAATTAATAGAGCTTTTCGTGTCAGACATCCTTTAACATTATTGAATATATATGAATGTATATGCATATATGAATATAGTTGTAGCTTGCAACATTTCAATTACGCACGTTGCACGCTCCACCGCCACCGGCTAGCAAACGGCAAAATGTTGTTGCCGTGCTAAGTTTTCCATTTTATTTTTTACGCGCCATGCAGCAAGGAGCATTTAAATTGTTGGAAACATGTAAAGTTCCCACGCTGCCATGGCTCAAGTTCAGGCAGCTGCTGTCAGCTGCAGATAATCGGATACAGATATAGTTGCAAACTGAGTTGTAGATACATTTGCTGCGCCATATGCGCCGCTTGCCTGGCGTGCAATTATATATTTATTTATTATTTACGCATATGAGTACGTATGTGTGTTTGTTTGTTAACATTCCTGGCATACTTATATTCATCGTCAGAAATGCTTTTTTTAAGTTTTATTTATTTTACCCAATTAATTAAAATTTTTTCGTATTTGTTAAAACACTTCAGTTGTTTACATTCCATTTTGGCAGCCTGTTATTTTTACAACGTGTGTACATTTTCAGAGAATATTTAATTGTTTCAACGCTTGGCCCGGAAAGAATTCTGAAAAACACACATGAAGGGTAGATGTATGATTTTCATGAAAACCACGCTAAACTAATAATGTATTTGGAAATGATAATAAATACAACGAAATGTCAACAAAATGCAAATTTAAATACCCTCGTTAAATAAAAATATTTTATGGCCTTATCAAATAAATTGCTGTCAAAATCATCTCTTTATTAAGTCCGAAAAATTACGTACGTAAAATCAACACCAGTTAATTAACAGGAATTCAAGCTTTTTTACACATTAACTTCATTTCAAATTCAACACAAGTCCTTCCGTTTTAATAACAAAGTTTCCCGACCGTGTTTAAACAAACCCTTGCAAATGATTAATAGCAAAATGTCGGGACGGTTTTATATCCATTAACTAACTCAAATAAGTGCAATATTTGTATTTCAAGCGTGTCGTATGTTTAATTAACTTAATTGCATAAGCGATCCAATTAAACTTTTTAAAAGCATGAAGAACTCATGAAAACTTGCGCAACTTGACTTCACATAAATTGCAATAGGCGCTTTTTGCAACTGAAACGTTCTCGTGCTCTTCCTTACTCTTTCTCTCCTCTCTTAATACATTTTTCTCTTGATTTAAACTATATGCTTATTTCTTTTATAAAAGATTAAAGATCTGAAAGGTCAGATTTAGAGAATAAGGTTTAACTGAAGTAAAATGTTTTTGTATATGGCGATTTTAAAAATGTTTCTTTCTTGCACACTTTTTCTCTCTCCACCTTTTGGCTATCTTAACTCCGTGTACAACATTCTCCTTAATATCGCTGTTCAATGCAATTTACAGAATTTTTTTGTACTGCTGAGGATCTTTGAATGTTTATCTATAAACACGATATAAAACGGTGTGTTTCATTATCAGGAACTGACTGCCTGTTGGTTGACTCTTTAATATTGCTCAGCTGTTGGCAGAAGCATAAATATTTAAGAATTTTTAAATTTGAGCCAGTTGAGCAACGAATCAATAATTGCGCCGAGCTAAACGGTCACTACGGAATCACAATATACAGTAGTCACTGTGGCATTTGCGGGCAAGAAATGGATTTGCGGTTGCAAGCAGCACAGACAGCAGTTCAACTAACCGAGTTTTCATTTGGCTTTGACGAATGGTCGACCGGATATTTGTGTGTCCGTGCGAATGTTTGTGTGTGTGTGTGTGTGTGTGTCCGGTCTGTCACTTGGTTAATCAAAAGATTTTACGTCTGAGTTGCTTACATTATGGTAATTTATCAAATGTCGATGTTATTGTGCTTGCCGCACTTTGTGGCAACGTCACCAAGCACTCCAAACCGTAAATCATTTTGTGTTTTCATCGATTTTTATGGCTAGCGTACTGTGGTCTCTCTTTGCCCTAATGTTTCAGCCATTTCGCTGAGAGAACGTGCTGAATTTGCTCCATTTTCACTCTGCAACTTGCACAACTAGCGCCAAGCGCATCATTAGTTACATTGCCCCCATCCCACCTCGCCGCAAGACACTAGACGAGCTGTGCTCGAAACGCAACGAGTAAATTGAAGTTTAAAATAAAAACTTTGCCGCATAAAGAGTGTTATTTGCACAGCATTCAGTGCGAAGATCCCAGAGCTGCCATCGCGGAACCAGCCAACTACCCAAAACCACCCACGCCCATTGCACATAAACGACTTAGATAAAAACCGAGAACAAAAGACTGTGGCCATAGACAAGCTCTAAAAAAATTTAATGACAAGAATGTGCATACGAGGGCGGTTTTAAAATTTCCTCACCATCTTTCACGAATTCAAATTATATATGTGTGTACATTCATAGTTAGGAGCTGATCGATTTTTTTTATAGAAAAATATCTATATAATTGCCAGGGTATTTAATCTTGGCTGCCCTGAATAAAAAGGTTGCCTTTTTCTTTTTGTTTTTTTCTTTAATACCTAGTTAAGGCCTGTAATCAATGTCTAAATGCTTTAATCATTACTTAACTAAGCCTTTACGAGAGGGATAGCTATAATATGCAATATAATCACTTCTGAACCACGCCTCGTATGTATCTTAACCCAACCGAATATCTATATAATTGCCAGGGTATTTAATCTTGGCTGCCCTGAATAAAATTGTTGCCTTTTTCTTTTTGGTTTTTTCTTTAATACCTAGTTAAGGCCTGTAATCAATGTCCAAATATCTATAATCATAATTTAACTAAGCCTTTACGAGAGGGATAGCTATAATATGCAATATAATCACTTCTGAACCACCCCTCGTATGTATCTTAACCCAACCGGGTGGGTTCTTAACCCACTGTGTGAATGTGTGATGAGTGCGCTCTGCCGAAGGGTTAAGAGTGTGTACAAAATCAGGTCAATTGTTGGCAGGACACAAAAAAAAAGTGAAGCCACCATAAAAGAAACTACCAACAAGCTGAGACATAAAGCTGCAAAAAAGCTGCTCGTTGCGGCAAAAGGAGCGAATTTTGAGGTACACAAAAGCCGCGTTAGTTGAATAAAAGCTAATATCCTACATCATGGCGATATAATGAAATAATTAAACGATAGCCAAGTTAGCAATAAGTAGACTTAAAGTTTTAATCGTAAATAAATGTTAACATTTGTATTTTGCTTTATTCCATTGCAGGCAGCAGAGTTAGCTTAAACTGAACGCAAGGATAACGCGCCGTGTAAATACTCGAAAACTGGGAGTAGTCCAATAGACAACAACAATGTCCAAGCACACAGACAACGATAATCTGCGCAATGACATCTACGAGAATCTGCCCTGTCAGGCCATGTACAATGAGTCCGTGCGCAAAATGCAACAACAGCAACAGCAACAACAACAGCAGCAGCAACAGCATCAACAACATCATCCGAAATCCTCACAGGCTGGCGGGCAGCAATTGCTGAACCATATCGGCAACAGTAATCCGAATGCCAACTCCAATTCGTTAGGCAACTGCAATTCGGCGGCAGGCAACAACAAGCCCCCGACCGTCGCTGGCAACATGCCCAAGGAGATGCTCTATGCGACGCCGCTGCGTAAATCGGACCGTTACAAGAGCAGCGAGCGCAGTCGCCACGGGGCGGCCATGGAGGCGCCATTGACTGACGGCAAGCTGTCCAATTTGCGCGACTCGAATCGGTTGGCCAGTGCGCGCAATGGCAATCCGCCAGTGCAGGTAACCGATCTGGATGCCAACGATGAGGAGGAGCCGGTGGAACGCGAAACGGATGCGAATGCATCCACCAGTGCATTGGTCGGCGGCTCCAAGTACAACAATCAGCCAACGCCGTTGGGCGCCGTCGGCACGCCCAATCAGCAGCTGGAGGATCGACGCATACTCAACTTTCTGAAGGACACGACGCAGGTGCACAAAAAGCTGGAGATTAGCGGACGCGACTGTCCCAATGCCAGCTTTTCCAATTTGGCGCGCGAGGAGCATTTTGCCAATCTGGTGCAGCAAAACTTTGCACTGGAGCTGGCGCCGACAAATGGCGCCGCCGGCAATTCCGCACCCGAGGAGGACGGCCCGGAGCTGAGCAAGCAGCATCAGCCGGCGCAGGAGACAGCCGACAATTTGGAGTCCCTGATGCAGCGCAAGCACTCGCCCGACAAGGAGGTCAACGGCCTGGCGCCAATGGAGCCCAGCAATCATCGCATCGTGAGCACCGTCTACATCCATCGCGAGTGGGTGCTGAAGAAGATTGCGCTGTGCCTGGAGCAGCGCACGGCTGGGAAGAAGCCCATGCCGGTTGCCCTGGGCGCTGCCAGTGCTGGCTATGTGTCGGCGCGCGCCAAGGCGGCGGCCATATCCAGCTCCAGTTACAACGGTTGCCTGGTGCTCGGCTCGAACGGGTCGGGGAAGACGTCCATCTGTCAGGCGATCATGAAGGGCAACTCCGGCACCAAGGGCATACTCAATCGCAAGCTGCTGGCCTGCTATCTGATCGAGTCCCAGAATCCCGAGTGCCACAGCCTGTCGCTGTTCATGCGCAAGGTTGTGCTGCAGCTGCTCAGCCATGCCTCGCTCATTAACCGGGATGACAGCCAGAAGATCATCGACGAGGGCTTCTCCTTTCTGCGCGCGGAGGCACAGCAGCAGGAGTCCAAGTTGGACGAGGCAATGAACAATATCACGCTCAGCGAGAACGCCGAGGAGCTGCTCATCGAGGAGCTGAAGCGCGGCGCCACCGAATGCGACACCAACGAGCTGGACAACTTTCAAAGGCAACGCACCTCGACCACCCAGAAGCCGGCCAAGTCGAGTCTGACGCGACAGCAATCGGAGCCGGCGCCAGCGCAGTGCCTGCTGTCGCCCGATCTCACAGACCTGGCGGAGAAGCAGCCCGGCAAGAACAGCTATGGCACCCATCCGCCCAAGCGTGGCGGCAGTGCAGCCGTTCAGGAGCGCGGCGAACAGGACAAGGACACGGGCAACGAAAAGGAACAGAAGCAAATGCTGGAGCAGAAAGAGAAGGACCGGGAGGCGCCCAAAAGCAGTCCCGTCAAGTCCAAGTCGAAGATACCCGTGAAGCGTGGACGCGCCGGCAGCGGCGTCTCCTCGCCGGCCAAGCAGGCGACCGCCACGGCGGCCAACAGCAATGGCCAGGCCATACAGCAGGGCGGCGGCGAGGACATTGCCGATTTGGTCAGCGATCAGCTGAAGAGTGAGATCGAAGCGGCCATCAAGGATGACAAGCTCGAGAAGCACAACGAGGACAAGCCCGAGGCGGACAAGGTTTTAACAGAGCAGCAGCCGCAGACCGAGGAGCAGTCGCCGCAGCCGAAGGAGCCGAAGGAGCAGCAGCAAGCAACGACCGAGGAACCGGACAAGTCCGAGGCCGAACTGCTCATAGACTTTAGTGGCGGTGCGGAGCATGTGGAGCCGCGCAACGATGCCACGCCCACGGCAAGCATACCACCCGTGCCTGGCGAGAAGCCAAAGATCATGAGCAGCACCAACACGTTGCCGCCACCGCTGCCGAAGACAAAGAGCTGTCGCACCATCATTGCCGATGGCTACTACGAGCTGCTGATGTCCAATCCGGAGATCCTCGAATGCCTCAGCGTGGACAGCATTGAGAAGAATCCCGATGAGTGCTTCAAGAAGGCGCTGCTCTTCCCGCTGCTGGAGCTGACGCCGCCAAAGACGGCGCTGCTGCTGCTCATCGATTCCATCGATGAGAACTACATCAATGAGGGCAATCTAATCTCTACGCTCAAGGGTGGCCGCGGCACCGTCACCAGCCACAAAAGCCGCAACGTTGCCGAGCTGCTCTCGAACCACATACACCTGTTCCCCAAGTGGCTGTTCCTCGTGTGCACCACCAAGAAGCAAACGAAGCAGATAACCAAAATGTTCACGGGCTTCAAGAAGATAACGCTGGACGATCTGCGCAAATCGCACGTGGTCAAGGATGTGCAGGAGTATATTATAAATCGCTTGAATTCCGATTTCAAGGACAGCATCATGCTAACCAAGGAGATAATTGAGTCGCTGCACCAGCTCTACATCAAATCGAATGGCTGCATACTGTACCTGGAGAAGGTACTGCATGGGATCAAGGACAGCTTCTTTAGCTTCCGCGAGATCAAGCTGATACCCTGCACCCTTAACGGCCTCTACTTGTACATCTGCCAGAAGTCGTTCAACAAGAAGCAGTACATGAAGATACGACCGCTGCTCAATGTGCTGCTCGCCTCCTCCGGCTATGTGGACAAGCTCTTTCTGTTCAATTGCCTGCGCACCCACAACTACACCATCGATTGCCAGGAGTTCGAGAAGCGGCTCCAGCTCATGCGCAACATTTTGGCCTACGATGCGAATGCGCAGCGCCTGAAAATCTTTCACAACTCGTTCGCCGATTGGCTGGTGGATGTGAAGTTTGCAACCAAGAAGTTCATCTGCGATGTGAACGAGGGCCATGTGATGATCTCCATGTACTACCTGCTCGTGGCGGACACGCTGTGCGCCAACACGGTGCGCCGTTTTGCCTATCATCTGATCAAGTCCGGCGAGTATCTGACCAGCCGGCACATCAATCTGGATCTCATACTTATGCTGCTGGAGTCACGCCTGAACCTGAGCGATTGCTTCTATACGAACCATCTGAACTGTTGCGCCCAGTGCGAGCACGACTTCAAGTGCGATGTCAACTTCTTGCCGAAGACGCGCGCCATGCTGGAGCGTTTTCTGGCCAATGAGCTGGGCGAACCGTTTGCGCAGTTCCTCTGCGATTTCTTAAGCCCAGTCTGCCGACAGATGCCAAGATGCTCAAGCTGCTCATCGAGACGGGCATCAACAATGCCGAGTCGCAGAACTCGTGCGAGTCGTCGCTCATGTCGCCGGAGCTGTCGGACAAGTCCCAGAACATTGACTTCGAGCTGGCCGACCTGCTGCTCTCCAGCGAGAAGAGCTGCCTGCTGGAGACGCAGCGCACGATCAGCCCCTCGGAGCAGAGCGAGCCGCCGCACGAGAGCCAGGACGAGAATGCCTCGAGCACGCTGCACCAGCTCTCCGACTCGCATCACATTGAGCTGCACAAGGGCAAGGCCCTGATCCACATACTCGCCAACGATGGCAACCATCAGCTGCTGGAGCGTGCCCTCAATGCCTGCAAGAGTCCCATCGATCTGGAGATTGAGGACTACAACGGCCAGACGGCGCTCAACATTGCCTCGCGGAATGGCCACCTGGAGGTGGTTAAGCTCTTGCTTAGCTTCTCGCAGCCCTGCAACGATGGCACCGGCCGCATGAAGCGTGTCGATGTCAATCACGCCGATCGGGATGGCTGGACGCCGTTGCGCTCCGCCTCCTGGGGCGGGCACAGCGAGGTGGTCAGGCTGCTCATCGCGCAGCCGGCGTGCAAAATTGATCTGGCCGATAAGGAGGGACGCACTGCGTTGCGCGCCGCCGCCTGGAGCGGCCACGAAGATATCCTAAAGCTGCTGATTGAGTCGGGCGCGGATGTTAACTCTGTGGATCGTCAGGGACGCACCTCGCTGATTGCCGCCTCGTACATGGGTCACTACGATATTGTGGAGATTCTGCTCGAGAATGGCGCCAATGTCAACCACCTGGATCTGGATGGCCGCAGTGCACTGTGCGTGGCCGCCCTCTGCGGCTCGTCGGGCTATAGCAAGGTCATCTCGACGCTGCTGGACCATGGCGCCAATACGGATCAGCTGGACAACGATGGCATGTCGCCGCTGCTGGTCAGTTCGTTTGAGGGCAACGCCGAGGTCTGCGAGCTGCTGCTCGAGAATGCCGCCGATCCCGATCTGGCCGACTTCATGGGCCGCACGCCGCTGTGGGCCGCCTGTACGGCGGGTCATGCCACGGTGGTGCGTCTGTTGCTCTTCTGGGGCTGCGGCATCGATTGCATGGACTCCGAGGGCCGCACGGTGCTGAGCATTGGCGCTGCCCAGGGCAACGTGGAGACGGTGCGTCAGCTGCTCGATCGCGGCCTGGATGAGACGCATCGCGACAATGCCGGCTGGACGCCACTGCACTATGCGGCCTTTGAGGGCTTCCACGAGGTGTGCCTGCAGCTGCTGGAGTCGGGCGCCAAGATCGACGAGTGCGACAACGAGGGCAAGACGGCCCTGCATCTGGCCGCCCAGGAGGGACGACTGCGCTGCGTGCAGACCCTGCTGGACATCCATTCCAGCTTTGTGGATCAGAAGGCGCACGATGGCAAGACCGCGTTCCGCCTGGCCTGTCTGGAGGGCCACATGGACACTGTGGAGTTCTTGCTGAAGTTCTGCTGCGATGTCAACTCGAAGGACGCCGACTCGCGCACCACGCTCTACATTTTGGCATTGGAGAACAAGCTGGACATTGTCAAGTACCTGCTGGACATGACCAATGTGGATGTTAACATTCCCGACAGCGAGGGACGCACCGCATTGCATGTGGCCGCCTGGCAGGGTCATGCCGACATGGTCAAGACACTGATCGAGGCTGGCGCCGATGTCAACTCAATGGACCTGGAAGCGCGCACGCCGCTGCACTCGTGCGCCTGGCAGGGCAACCACGATGTCATGAACATTCTGCTTTACTATGGCGCCCTCGCTGACCATGCCTGCAAACAGGGCGCCACAGCGCTGGGCATCTCGGCACAGGAGGGTCATGAGAAGTGCGTCATTGCGCTGCTGCAGTTTGGCGCAAATCCGTACAAATCGGATCATTGCGGCCGCACGCCCATCAAGCTGGCGGCCAAGTCCAGTCGCAGCAGCATACTCAAGATCTTTGAGAGCTATACCAAAAGTAAGCGCAAAAGCCTGTTGCTTTGTTACTGAAACCTCAATCCAAACCCACCTTTTGATTCCCCTTTAGATGAAGCTAGCAATTCCAATGAAGCGAAATTCCATGCCAGCATGCTGCGCTCTCCGGACCAGCCGCCGGCGCTGCCCCTGCACCAAAACCTCGCACCGTACCCGGCACATGCTTCCGCTTCCTCGGTTTGCTCGGCAGCCACCACCGCCACGATGCACAATGGCAGCAATCTACAGGTGCTCAACGCGTCCAGCTCCACGCACAGCTCGAACAACTTCTACCAGAACACCATGCAGTCGGACACGAGCAGCTTGCACAAGCGCAAGAGCGTCATCTCTAGTCAATCCACGGGCAGCAGCAACGATGTAAGTATGCCTGCAATACATCCTGGCAGCCAGTTGGTCACGTCTCTCGTTTTCTGTCTGCAGCAGGCGCCGCTCACCTTCACGCAGCAACTGCAGCGTCAAAGCAAGCTCAGCTCACGCAACAATCTGATGGTCAACTCGAAGCATGCTTCAAGCTCTGCCGCTGCAGCGGCCCACAAGTCCAGCAGCAATGGTGGCGCAGGCGCCCATCAGCGGCACTCACAGGTGCTGCCCGATCTCAGCGAGCATCAGCTGGGCAAGTTTCTTCTATATTTTAAAAACAACTTACATTTGCTATAATAATACTCTGCATTTGCACCCACAGCGAGCAACATGACCAACGAGGCGGATCTGTATGACATGGAGTGCATGTCGCCATTATATGCAACGCCTCCGCACTCGCCCAGCAGCGAGTTGAGCTCGCCGGGCCAGCTGCCGGCTTTGAATGCCTTTGTGGATGATGACCGTGCTGGGCCTAGCGGCGGCGGCTCAAAGCCCGCCTTGCCCGATAATCATTTTGCGCGGGATACGCACATGCGCATCATTTTGGGCAACCTTAAGGAGAATCAGCCCAGCTCATCGAGGTGAGCAACTCATAATGCAAAACTCTACTGAAATCGCAAATCATCTAAGCTTATCTTCTTTTTACGTCCGAGCAGCAAGAGCAAGCGCAGCGGCGTCTCTAGCAATCCGGCAATGCGACTCATTCGCAGTCGCTTCGATTCGGCGGCGCAGCTCATCAGGCGCACCAACAATATGCTCTCCTCCAGCAGCAATCAGGGCTCATCCAGCATTGGCGTCAAGTCGGGCACCTTCCAATGGCGCAAGGAGAGCCAAATGTAAACACCGACACACCGACACAGACATACACTTGCAGACTCAATTATACAGTAGCTTGCATTTGACTTAATTGAGTTTATACTTTATATAAGAAGTATTTCTTTTTTTGTGATAGTTTCAATTTTAGTATACACTCGTATTATGTATTCTTATTTCAATAACTAAAATACATCTAGACCTATTGCAAGACCGTAGTTTAAGGCACGCGCAAAGTATTAAGCTGTGTAGATTCATCAACGATTATAGAGTATTTCAGTACATTTTTGGCATGCAATCGTAGAAAACTTCTTAGCATCGAAATTACCAAAAATGAATAAGATACAAAATCAATAAAATTATAGTTAGCTTCGGCATGCCGAAGATTCAATACCCTTGCAGGTACAAAAATCTGTTTACGTTCGTTTGTTCCTATTGCAGTTATATGTTACTACTAGTCCGATTATATTATACCAAGATATTCTCACCATATGAGTTCCAACAATGTGGTGTACAAAATCATAAGAGAGATGCAAGGGTATAGAAATAAATTCAACAGAGCAAAAACAATTAAATACACAAAAGTAAACATCAGTCTCCCGTTTCAATTTTTGTTGTAATTTATAAATTTCTTATTGTTATTCTGAAAATATTTTAATTAAGAGTTTTATTTTCTCTATTACGACCGAGCAAATTGTGAGCGCCATACTAAATGAACATTTAGTTTATTCGACTAATGGCGGAATAATGTAATTTATTTGATATCTGGTAGTTTCAGCATATGTAACGGAACTATGTAAGAGTATATACTGCTGATTATGTCAATTTTGTAATACTTTTCTTAACTCCCCACAAATATGATCCTTGAGACAAAAGTTGTATTGTATCGTCCCCTAAACACTAAATGTGACCCGTTCCTGTACCTACATGTCACTCATTTTAAACACACACAAACAAACGCACTTTTTATTAACTGAAACCCGTACGACCTGTGGACACGACAACATAAATTAACAAAGTCACAGATCGAATATTTTCTGAAACTCTATCTCTCACTGCATAGCAGCAAAACACACGCAGACACAGACAACTATACAACGTTCTTGGCTAAACCCAAAAAAAAACAATATTAACAGCGACATGTTGATTAAAAGGAAACATTATAACGTAATTAATTGTTAAATATACATAAATATATATATATATATATTTATTTCACAAAACGCATATTTACAAGTTAACAAGCAGAGTTATTCAAAGATTCATATTAAACATTATTATAGATAACCGAACACAAACTGAATTACACCCACAACCATACACGAATTAAAACTCAAATAGCATGACGGGGTCTAAAAACCAAAGATAAACATTTAAATTTGGAAGTAATATACATAAATACATACATATATACACACGATTACCTATACAAAATATAAATGTATTTATACAAAAGTAGTGTTGTAGCTTGCAAAACGTTTGCATTGAAGTTTAATTAACAAACTATGAATTATAATATTGACGAAATTGGATACAGGAACATTTACAGAAATTCTGAGTGTGTTTAGTTTAAACAAAAATTTGCGCGAAACGACAAGAAACGAAGCATATACATATTTAAATATAAACTATAAAGATGAATAAAGTGTATATTCATATAAATAAATTACAAGTATTTCAATTTATCACTAGGAATGCATTAATAATTCTCTTTGTTATTATCAACGAGTATCTTTGGATTGGCAACACGGAATACATTGGGCACCATGCCAGCTAGTGTAGTAAAGAGTTCCTCGGATATATCGTGTGGCAGCAACAATTGCAGGGTGCTAAACAGCAAATTAGACAAATAATTTATAATTCTCTATCACCATAATCCCAAACTCACCTTAATTCCGCGCCACCCCAAGAGGCTGACTCAATCATAAAACCCTTAGCACATTTGAATACGAGCTCTGCGCGTCTAATGCACCACTGCACTGTCATGTCCTCGCTCATCTCGTGACGCAGTAGCGCTGGAATTGTCAAAGTGGTTATATCATGCCGACTGGCAGTTTTTAGAATGCTCCGCAGGCCCAAGATAACCGGATGGCGCGAATTTATTTCACTGGGACTATTGATGGGCTCATCGGATATCAAATGAAATATAACGTGCGATTGTGAGAGATTCGAGTGCTTGGTTATAAAGAAGTCGCCAGTCTTTAGCTTGGGCACGTGCTGTTTAATCGGCGAGGATGTGGCGCTGCCTTCGGTGCTGTTGCCACTGCCGCTGCCGTTGCTGGGTGTGCTGCTTGTGCCGCTGGTGCTGAGTGCCCGTATCTGCTTCTCAATCTTTTCCAGCTGGACATCCATCTGCTCGAAATGAAACTCAGTCGATCTGTTGGCATTCTTGATTATACTCTTGTTGGCCTGCGCCTGTATAGAAGGAGTCAGCACCACCACGCCGCACAGCGAGCTCGAGTAGAGGCCCAGTGCCATGTTCAGACCATTCAAATTTTCATCGGCATGCAACGGACTGCACAAGTCCGTCACATTGGCGCTAAGTATGCGTATGTTGTGCATGTGCTTCAGTTGAGATCCCAAATGTATGGTAAAGCTCTCCTCCATCGATGGCTGCTGTGACACGAACATCGAGGAGCGATTGCCCAAGGGAGTGGACACCGGCGATACTTGAAACATTTGACTAACTTGACTGGTGATCCAGTTACGATACTCATTCTTCTGATGACCCATCATGGCCTCCAACTCAGATTCATAACGCTTGCGCACGAAGTTTTGCGTTGTATATTGCTGGGCCAGCAGATTGTTAATGTCCTCCGATGTTGTGGTTATGTCCAGCTGATTTATTTGGCTGTCCATTTCCTGCTGCTGTGAGTTGTTCAACGTTTCCACCTCAGAGTCCATATGCTCGGTCATATCAGCTATGACCTTAGCATAGCCACGTTCGCGCTTCAGAATGTCCTCTAAGGACGAGGAATGCACTAGCCGATGGAAGCTCTGCGCAAATATGTCCTCGTCGCTTGGACCGATACGATCTGCAAATTGCAACAGCTCCTCTTTATACAGACGTTCCGTACTTCGCACTATTGCCTCCAAGTCGAGCTCTTCGTTGGCCGCCTGACTAATCAGCTTCTCAGCGTAGTCATCATGGAACTTCTGATGTTCGCGGTCAATAAATGATTGCAGCTCTCGCTGTAAATCTATTCGGGGGTGTATCTAGTATCTAGTAGTACTGATTACATATCATATGCGCCACTTACTTATTTCTTCGTCTAAATATCGCATCATTGGATCCATTTGAGCCAAAAGATGTGTAACTAACTCCTCCAGGCTCTCATCCTCAAAAGGTAATTTAATATCCAGCTTCGCTGTACATTCTATGCCTGCATAGTCCTTGTAATTGTACACAAATTGGACTGTGCGAGTGGCGTCCATTATACGGAAACGTTCAAAATAGGTTTATATCAATAATTTTTTTGTATATTTGCCTATTTATGATTTTCAAAATATTCTGCTAATTCTAATTAGCAAAACAATCACAGTTAACTAACAGCGTCTGTTAAATTAATGAAATTGGCGATGTGTGGGTGTCGTGCCTACCAAACTGAGCAGTTTCGTGTTTGAGCAGTTTGAAGTAAAATTAAATATAAATCATGGAAATAATGTTATGCTTATATGTTGCCCGTTGTCCAGATGCAGACTTGCAGCTTTCGAACATAGCCCAATGCATGTCTCTACATACGATATAAAAATACCATTTAACATAACGACTTCGCGCTGTCAAGTGTGTACACACTACCGGAAGATATGCCGGTAAACAAAATGTTTGATAATTGTTCAATTTAGTTTTAGTAGCAAAAGTGAAAATAAATCGAGGTTTTTGCCAAATAGTAAATTACACAAATAATTAAGATCGGGCGCTGAAAATATATATATTATAACTAAGAAATACATAAAATAAAATAGCAGTGCCAAATGAGTAAATTATTGGAGATGAGCTCCATCTATGGAAACGCTTAACATCGAAATTACCAATAGTTTTCACTCTTGACATTTCGAAATTAATGTCCGTTTTCTTAATCAAGATATTTAATTTAACTTTGTTGGTTTAACAATTTGCCTCCTGGCATATTTAACTCGTATTCAAGAATTTACTCATTTGGCACTGCTGGATTTAATTTTGCAAAAGCATCGATTCATTTGCACCTTTAACTACACCTAAACTAAGCAAATACCATATTTTTTTTTAATAAAAATACTTTTGTTCTTTTTTATGAAATTTATTGATTCGTTTAATTAGCAATGCATATACGTAAATAAATCTTATTAATTTGATAGGCAGTACGATTATTTTTACCAATTTGATGCACACCTGAAAATTATAACTTTCCTGGTTTGATTTGTGCAGCTACAACTTACCCAATTCGATGAATCCGAGGGTTGCCGCAAATGTTCAGCAGCGCTGAACCAATTGCAGGTTTTGAGATTCTCCGCTTTTTGGCTGAGTAGCTTGGCGACCGTCTTTTCAGCGCTTCGCAATACTTTTCAGCCAACTTGCAACAAAAATTACAATAATATACAATTTTAAATGACATACATTTGTGTATACTGTGTGTGCATTCCAAATGAAAATCAATAGAAATCATAAATGAAATATAAGGTGCCCACCCACAACAATCGCTACCGTAATTGAATAATTAGCTTACTGACTCTACCCGCTTACTTGCCTCTTTCAACTTACATAGGAATGTACTCTGGCACCTGCTCTGTGCTTGATTTGCTGCGCCTTTTACCTGTTCTAAACAAATACAAAACTTAATCTAGATACTAGAATACATACAAGACTAGGCTTGAACTAAACAACGTTTTTGATTGGTTTTTTTTTCTTTTTACTTTGTCAATTTTACATAAATTCATTTCTGTATTTTATATCTTTCTTTGCTATATTTAAATGTAAATTTCGTTAACATATTAAAAATCCTTAATTGCGGCGCTGACCTCTGAGAACTGCATATAAACTGCTACAAGGTATAGATTACAATTAATTGTGGTTCATTTGGTTAAAACTAAACATTGGGAAATAATTTAGTTCATTGTCGTCATAGTCGCAAAAACGAGCTTAAGAGGCTCCTCCTCGCTATGATATATATATATAAATATATATGTAAATATATGTAGTTAATGCTAAGGCAGCGCGCGGGCTCTTGAAAAATGAGCGCTCGCGTTCCTCTCGATTTTTAAAATTATGAGAACTTAAGCCTAGAGAAAAGTATTAATACATTTTTTTTTAAATATAGATTTGTGTAGATTTTTGCACTGATTATCAGAAATTGTGGGCGGCAGCCATTAAACCATTGGGAGTGGCTTATATGTAGAATTAGAGGCTACCGCTGCCATGAAGTGAATGTTTTTTGTTTTTCTTTTTGTTTGTATATACTAAGTAATATTTACTATTTACTGAAAGATTGTTTTCAAGCAAATGTGGCTACAAGGATACAAAATTTAACTTCATTTGTTGCTTGTGTGTGTTTGTATAAGCTTTTTCTTTTTTTGCTGCACAACTTGTATGTAACATTTCTATTTTACAATGTTCCTTTTGTTTTAGTTTTAGGTTTGCTACAAAATGTTGAATATATAAATATTATGCTATTGAATATTTGAATAGGTAGGTAGGTAGGTTTGACGTGTGTGTTAATCAAATCAGCATATATCATTATATCGTAACTGTGCAAATTACTCTCATTGAATCCTGGCCAGCTGCTGTGTACGTGTACTGCTGGATGCGTGTGTGTGAGGCTTTCGCTGCTGCTGCTGCTGCTTACTTCTCTTCTCTCTTCACTGTATATGTAAGTTCTGTTAACCTTGCTGCTGCTGCTGCTGCAACTGCTCTCTGAATAAACGCACCACACACACACACATACTGCTCTGCTCTGTACTTGTACTGACTTTGACTGAACCAATCTCACACGACTGCACTGCACTGTTCCTGATATTTATCTTCTGTCATGATTTTGGTATGGTTGTTCTCGGAAAACTTCTTAGGTATATGAGTTGTTGCTCATATCATTGAATTGCGTATCGTTTACTTGACTTTGACTTTTGGGCATAAACTGAGCCACTGCTAATTTACCACCTATAAAATGTCGATAAATAAGAAACGTTATTTAAATCAATTGTTGTAATTCATTCCAACAGTACTTAAAAGGTTTTGTTTTTGTTGTTTCTAAATACGTTTACACAAAATAAATACTTAAAAGGCATATTTAGTTTTAAAAGTTTATAAAGGTATTTAACAGAAAATGTTTTTCAAGCTTCAATATTCGTTTCTAAGATGCTGTTAGAAGCTACCAGGAAATTGCCGATAAGAACAAAAATAAAATTTATATATAAACGTAAGTAACCTACGCAAATTGTTTGTATGAACAAACTAAATAATAATAATTATATATATATGAATGGATTTGATAGGTTGGTTGGTTTGCTGGTTATTTTTTCTTTCTTTTTTTTGTATTTTTTTTTTTTTTGTATTTTTATGTTTGTTAGGGTCCTTAACTAAGTTTATAACTATGCTCACCTCGTATGGGCGCCTCAATATCTGCGATTGTTGCCGCCACCGTTATTGAAGCCCTGATTGTTGCCACCATAATTGCCTTGGTTGCCACCGCCTTAAAAACACGAAAAGAACCCACATGCACTTTTAGAAAGTCTGCTCAACACTAACCCCCTTTGCTTAAACTAAATAAAACTTGACTAACTTTGCTGTGGCACAAGCCAACATCAGGTACATTCATCTCACAGCATATTGATAAAGCTAACTCCTCAACTCTAAGGACGTTACTACAGTTAGGTGTCAGGGCATTGTGATTGCCTGAGGGATCAGGTCCACCACCAATGCCCAGCACAACACTATAATATCCTAAGCATCTGCTGCGTATTTAAGAAGGACCCAACAATGGAATGGGTATAAAATGAATCTTGTTGAGTTGATGCTTACCTGCTTTGTTGGCAAAGTTGCCGCTCTGGTATGGCTGCATGCGGTTGTTGCCAAAATTGCCGCGCTGGGGACCGCCGCTGTAGCCTTGCTGGTAATTACCAAAGTCATTGCCGCCATTGTTACTCCAGTTGCCGTTACCGCCGCCACCACCGCCAAAGTTACCACCGTTATTGCCCCAATTGTTGTCCCATGGCCCGTTATTACCCCAGCAATTGTTGCCACCGCCGTAGCCGCCGCCAAAGTTGTTGTTGCCCCAATTGTCGTTATTGCCGCCCCGATTTCCCCAGTTTCCGTTTTGATTTCCAAAGCTGCCACCACCACCCATATTACCGCCCATGTTTCCACCCCTATTGCCAACACCACCGCGACCTCCCTGACCACGACCACCACCACCGCCGCCACCCATTTCGTTTTGCTTCGGCAAAGCTTTCTTCACATCCACCATTTTTCCATTGAGCTGATGCTGTTTTTGCACTGAAATTTTGAAACAAAGAAAAATTTTGTTGATTAGTTAGTTTAAAATCAGCATTTCATTATGCGGTAGTTTGAGTAAGGTCACTTGTGCAAATACTTTTTGATCATCGATGTAAATGCGCATCAATAACTAAAATATAATATTGGCTGGATTTTAATCTTACAGTCATGAAACGCCGCACAGACACATCAAACATTGCTATGCGGAGCTGGGACTGTAGAATATTACTGAATATATATTATAGGGGATATATGTAACGAGGCTGCGTGTTACGCTGAACAAGGATTTATATACATTCGCATAACATAGCTTAAGCCGACGCTTTCATTGATCTCACAGCGTTTAAAAGGAAACCATACAAGCGTTGGTCGAGCTTGTCAATTTGTCAGTACTGTGTTGATTTATTGACCAATTGTGGCACATACGTTTTCATCAATTAGGCATACTGGGTGTCCAATTAACAAAGATATAATATGTGCAACATTCCTCTAACAGCCATGAAACGCCGCACAGACACATCAAACATTGCTATGCGGAGCTGGGACTGTAGAATATTACTGAATATATATTATAGGGGATATATGTAACGAGGCTGCGTGTTACGCTGAACAAGGATTTATATACATTCGCATAACATAGCTTAAGCCGACGCTTTCATTTATCTCACAGCGTTTAAAAGGAAACCGTACAAGCGTTGGTCGAGCTTGTCAATTTGTCAGTACTGTGTTGATTTATTGACCAATTGTGGCACATACGTTTTCATCAATTAGGCATACTGGGTACCCAATTAACAAAGATATAATATGTGCAACATTTGTCTAACAGCCATGAAACGCCGCATAAACACATCAAACATTGCTATGCGGAGCTGGGACTGTCCAATATCTTAATATTGAGTACTTTATACTTACACACAACTTTGTCCACAGGATCGTAGTCATCGAACTCGACAAAGGCGAAACCACGTTTTTTGCCAGTCTCTTTGTCCATAACAATGTTAATGTCGACAATGCTGCCATAGTGCTGGAAGTAATCGCGCAGACTCTGCTCGTCGTGATCATCCTTCAGTGCACCCACAAACAACTTCTTGACGGTTGCGCCCGCATTTGGCGAGTCGATGTCTTGGCGTGGCACAGCGCGCTTGGGTTCAACAACTCGACCGTCAATTTTGTGCGGACGTGCCTTTTGAGCTTCATCCACCATGCTTGAATGCGAGTAAGTAATGAAGCCGAAGCCGCGTGAGCGCTTCGTGCGCGGATCCTTCATGACGACGACATCGACAATTTGGCCCCATTTTTCAAAGTGTGCCTTCAAATTATCATCAGTAGTGCGGTAATCCAGACCGCCTATAAACAATTTGCGCATATGCTCTGGCTCGGTAATCGAGTCCTAAATGCGGAAGGAATACAAGTTTTATATTGATTTTCTTTTTCACCAAGCCAAACCTAACCTCTACCCCGCTGACGCACATGCAGAAAATTTCAAAATGGCGGCCATCGAGACACGCGTATGCATGTACCCAGTACATATACATGCACACAACCACCCATTTTCAACATTGTTTTTCGCCCACAATTTAAATACTTACATCATCGTGCTGGCCATTAGAGTTTCCATTTTGATCGTTGTGACCGCCCATTTTATATATATTTTCAATTTAATATTTTTACTTATTTTTCAAGCACAACACAGCTTACAAACGTTCCGCTCGGTATCGCCGAAAAGTGAAAATTGAATAGTAATGCTAGACTGTGTGACCGAATCTCAAAAACGATAACACACTTAGATTAGTGTTGTGTAAGTGTAGTGTATTTTTCAAAAAGGTACGCTGTTTGAAATGTTTTTGTTTTTTTATATACAATAATAATAAATGATACATTCATATTAGGACAGACTTAACAGTAAAATTAACTACAAATAATTGTTGCCCGCATTCATTAATAATTTATTTATTATCATAGATACTAAAATTTAGTATTATTTTATTTATTAATTATTTTACATGGATTATTATAACGTGAAATCCCTTCAAAATGTCATAAGTATTATTGGCAAATTAAAAAAACTTAGTTGGGCAAGAGTACATCTTGTTTCATTTATCGGTACAAACTAACCTGCAAAATACCTGCTTTCAAATATATACAAAAGAGATTGAACACCGTACAAGTCTAAGCAAGTTCACAAGTTCCTTTTTTTTTTTGAACACGACACAAAAGTCAAGATGCCAAAAAAGAAAACCGGCCAACGGAAGAAAGCAGAGAAGCAAAAGTTACGTTTAAAGGAGATTAGGGGACGAGAGGTTCCCCTCGCCGATCTGCCTTGTAATGCGCCGATGGACTGCGACAAGTGCGAGAAGAAGCAAAAGTCTCGTGCATTTTGCTATTTTTGTCAGAGTGTTCAGCGTTTGCCCATTTGCGCACAGTGTGGTAAGATTAAGTGCATGCTCAAGACGGGGGACTGTGTAATCAAGCACCCTGGCGTGTATACCACTGGATTCCCTGGAATGGTTGGTGCCATTTGCGACTTTTGCGAGGCCTGGGTGTGCCACGGACGCAAATGTCTCACCAGCCACGCCTGCACCTGCCCGCTGCAGAATGCCGTGTGCTTGGAGTGCGAGCGTGGTGTCTGGGAGCATGGCGGCCGGATCTTTAAGTGCTCCTTTTGCAATGGCTTCCTGTGCGAGGACGATCAGTTTGAGCATCAAGCCTCGTGCCAGGTGCTAGAGTCTGAGAACTACAAATGTCAATCGTGTAATCGTCTTGGTCAATACTCGTGCTTGCGCTGCAAGACTTGTTACTGTGAGGACCATGTCCGCCGCAAGGGCTTCAAGTATGAGAAGAACAAGGCCATACCTTGCCCCAAGTGCAATTACGATACGTCGGTGACAAAGGACTTGAGCATGTCTACGCGATCCCACAAATTCGGCCGACAGCAGCAAGGCGGTGGCAGCGATGATGAAGAGGGCTATGGTGGCTATTATGGTGGCTACGGTGCCAGTAGCAGCGCAGGCTATACCTATGACGATGACGATGATGATGAGGACGATGGCGATGAGACCGAAAGCGATGATGAGGATGACGAGGAAGAGACAAGCGCCAGTGATGCTGAAGAGGCCGCAGAGACGAATGAAAAAAAAGCTGATAAATAGTTTATGTAAATCCTACATATATAGTTACATTCATTGATATAATTAAATTGATGTGCTGAGTGGATAAATCTTTTGAGGCAAAACAAGCTGTTTTATTTGTAGTGTTGGAGTCTAGGTGGAAAGCGGTTTGTCACATACGAAAGATCGCTGCTATGAATGACTAAAAAGGTTCCGTGTTTCTCAACACTGGACTGGCTACTTGCACGTGCGACATAAATTTGTTTTGATTTGACATGGAGATTTTCAATAACCGTCCAGGATTTTGTCCGTCATGCGGGTCAATTTTACCACCACTTCAAGTCAAAGGCAACGTCTTTTGTTACAACTGCAAACAAGAGTTCTCTCCAGATGGTAAGCCAGTCCTAACAACCATTCGGTACTGAATCTCAATATGCCTCACAGTTTACAGCGGTGAGACATCCGAATATACAATACACTTTAACACCTACGATCCAAGCAAACTGGTCAAGAGGGGGAACCGTGAGTCTGACTCTGCGGAAGCGGATGGTCCTGTTGTAGAGCGAAAGTGCCCCAAGTGCGGCAATGACAAAATGTCCTATGCCACTCTACAGCTGCGCTCGGCGGACGAAGGGCAGACCGTGTTCTTCACCTGTCTGAAATGCAAGTACGTGAAATGTTGCAGATATCATCAAATTCAAATATGCTTAACAACGTTCTTTACTTAATAGATACAAAGAATCGGAGAACTCCTAAATGCATAATCTTAGCTGTTAGTCAACTAATTGTGTAAATACAAATACTTAAAATTAATGAAAATAACTATGCTCGACGGCCTACAAATAGAGACAAGAAGAGAAGTTCATATACATATGTTAATTGTGTATCACAAATTGATTATTAGTTAAGTACTCACCTCGGTGGCTTTTAGACGATTCTGCGGATTATATACGACCAAATTTGAGACCAGATCGATTTCCACAGCATGTGTGCAGCTGGGAAACAGATTGTCCCAGTGTATGCCTACCGAATTGGGAAACCTGACCGCAACAACAAGGTTAATATTAACCACAGGTATTAACTAGCCCAAATAGTACCTGATTTTACTGTAATCCGGCAGCGCAGTGAGCTCTGGCCATTCGTTAAGGCGCGGGCTGCCCAACGTGCGAATTATAATGGCCAGTTGCTCAATATCGGTTGTGCCTGCAAAGAGCGGAACACCGCGCAGCATTTCTGCCAGCACATTGCCACATGCCCACAAGTCCACGGCGGGACCATATTTCTGACTGCCCCAGAGTATTTCGGGTGCGCGATACCAGCGCGTGGAAACCTGTGGTGAATACTGACGTGACTCCTCTTCGGGAAAGTGCAAGCGCGCCAGGCCAAAGTCGGCTATTTTTAGGACATCCGTATGACTTATTAACAAATTGGCAGGCTTAATATCCCTATGCATAATGCCCGCCTCGTGCAGATAGGACATGCCCTTGAACATCATCAGAGAATATTTTCGCACCTGCTGGCGACTCAACGGACTCACTTCACTCTTCAGCCGACCGTATAGAGTGTCGGGCATGTATTCCAGCACCAATGAAAGGCCAGTCAGATCGGGATATATCTCAATAATGCTTAGTATCTGCAATAGCATTATTTAGCAATATTTATATGTATGTCGACAGAATAGAACTTACATATTCCGAATTGCACAGCTGAAGCGTTTTAATCTCGCGCAGCGTATTCAAGGAAATGTTGCCAAATTTGTTTTTTAACGCCACCTTCTTGATGGCCACCTCAACGTTGCGCTGCAAATCGATGGCCTTGAACACGCAACCGTGCACACCTTCTCCAATTTTATCCAACATTTTATAACGACTCGGCGCATAGTCCTCCATGACGATGTGTCTGAAATTTAAATGATTGCTAATTGACAGCAATCCTTGTGACAAGCTTTGTTTTTCAGTCTGCTCTTATGTCCCATCGCCGTCGCGCCTGGCAACGGTCATAACAATGCCAAAGACCCGTTAGCCTGCGAACGGCGCTAGCAAAACAAAAGTCACTTAGCTCAGCCACCTGTTGCCTGTTTGTTTATGGTTTGCCTCGTCAGTTTATTGACAATGCGAATGGTGGCCCAAAGCGTGGGCTGTCACTTTTTTGGGGCATGCGCATTTGCATGTCCTTTGGCTGCTGTCAGGTCAACTGTCAAGTTGTAAGGATACACAATTTTTCGGACCTTCGCAACTTCCAAAGAAACGAAATCAGCGTGAAAATCGAATAAAATAATTAAAATATGTCATTAGTTATAAAATAAATAGTGCACAATACAAGTTTGCTGGTATGTTGTTGTTTTTCGTTCAAAAAGGTGTAAAGAAATGCTTAAAATAACCGTTATGAGCACAGAAAATTTGGTGGATATTATGTTCCATCAACGTATACTGTGCAATTGAATTGACAAATATGTTTTTAATTATTAACTTTAACAAACTCAAGGTTGCCATTTAAATATTTGCTTGCCGCAAATAATGCTTTTGCATGCAAATTACGATAATTTCGAGCAAGGACTATTTTGTATTCACTCGTGTGTATACATACACATACATACATACATATGAGAATTTTTGTTTGACATGCATCGACTCGCACGCCAATCGGGCGCAGCAGCACCTTGAACCAATACCTTTATTACTGCGTTGGACTTTGAAAGAGAATAACGTGCTAGTAGTTGAAAGCCTTGTGAGCTATTTTTTTGTTTTTACCAATGCGAAACATGAAATTGATTATTTTTGTTTTAAAAATGTGTGGTGTATTATATTAATATTGTCGCAATACTCGTTCACAATGTAATAACAACTAAATCAAGAGCCCTAAAAAACAAAAAACAAAAAAAAATACTGCGTCTAGAGAGAGAGTGGAGAATTGAAACCTAAGCTGCGTGTTAGACAGCAGCACCACCTACGCCTGTAAAGTACAGAGTATTCAATTTAAAGGCTAGGGATGTTCGAGAAATGTTTGTTTACTCTATACAAATGTATGTCGTATATATTCTCTTTATTACAAGAAAATCAGAAATAAAAAAATCAAACATTTAAATAATCATTCAATGATTTATTTTAATACAAATAAGAAAGTGCCAAATAGAACTGTAGAATGCGCAAGTTTTTTTTTAATAAACTCAATTCTCGGTTGAGAAAATTTTGCTTAAATATTGGCAGCATATTTAAGCTCATAATTGTAAATTGTAATTGCTCAAAGTCTCGACAAAACAGCTTTTCATAGGAAATTATAATTTGAACTAAGATACTAGTTTGCGTAGAAGTAGACAGAAGTCGAAAAGAATAGAAGTCGAAGATGCCTTTGTAGTTTATAGCTACATACAATATCCTATCCCTAAAATAATAATAGTAAAAAATACTCTTGCGTGCGTCTTGTACATATATTAGTGTCTGGATCCAGTATTTGTTATTAGGAAATTCTCCTCTAATTATAAATACTCAATTTCCTGCATTGCCATCTATGTATATATCCTTATATACCTTATCGATTAGCAGCCGGCGCACATAACATGTCCCATCCACATTTGGTCCTGTCACTGCTTTTGTGCTTTGGCCTGTGCTTGAGCCACGTTCAGTCACGAACTGCCAAACGCTCCGATGTCTATATAGCGGGCTTTTTCCCCTATGGCGATGGTGTGGAGAACTCGTACACGGGACGCGGAGTTATGCCCAGTGTCAAGCTGGCGCTGGGGCATGTCAATGAGCATCCACAGATATTGACCAACTACCGGCTGCACATGTGGTGGAATGATACACAGGTAGGCTCTATGTACAACAACAGCAAGTGGCCGCAGGTATATGCCTATTTCTATTCTCAGTGCAATGCTGCTGTGGGTGTCAAATCCTTTTTCGACATGATGCACTCGGGCCCCAACAAGGTGATGCTCTTCGGTGCCGCCTGTACGCATGTCACAGATCCCATAGCCAAGGCCAGCAAGCACTGGCACCTGACTCAGCTGAGCTATGCGGACACCCATCCCATGTTCACCAAGGATGCGTTCCCCAATTTCTTTCGTGTGGTGCCCTCGGAGAATGCATTTAACGCGCCACGACTGGCGCTGCTCAAAGAGTTCAACTGGACGCGAGTGGGCACCGTGTACCAGAACGAACCACGTTACTCCCTGCCACACAATCACATGGTGGCTGATTTAGATTCCATGGAACTGGAGGTGGTTGAGACCCAAAGTTTCGTCAACGATGTGGCCGAGTCACTAAAAAAGCTGCGCGAAAAGGATGTGCGAATTATTTTGGGCAATTTCAATGAGCATTTTGCCAGAAAAGTGTTCTGCGAGGCATTCAAGTGAGTGTACCCAAAATCTCCCTATCCAAATATTATATGGTAATGTCTCTCCCAGATTGCAAATGTATGGACGGGCCTATCAGTGGCTGATTATGGCCACCTACACAACGGATTGGTGGAATGTCACGCTGGACAGCGAATGCAGCGTCAAGGAGATTGCCACGGCCTTGGAGGGCGCCATATTGGTGGACTTGCTGCCGCTGTCCACCAGTGGTGACATAACAGTTGCAGGCATTGTAAGCATGCTCTGATCTTTCAGGCAAGCGTCAGGCCACCTTATGTGTAATTACCTATTTATGATTGCAGACGGCGGATGAGTATCTGATTGAGTATGATAGATTACGCGGCACGGAATATTCGCGCTTCCATGGCTACACCTATGATGGTATCTGGGCAGCCGCCTTGGCCATACAGTATGTGGCGGAGAAGCGCGAGGATCTGCTGACACATTTTGATTATCGTGTCAAGGATTGGGAAAACATTTTCCTGGAGGCTTTGCGCAATACTTCCTTCGAGGGTGTTACGGTTAGTAATAGTGTTCAAATCTGTAATCTATTAATATTTATGCATATATGTTTATTTGTAGGGTCCGGTGCGTTTTTATGACAACGAACGCAAAGCCAACATTTTAATCACCCAATTTCAATTGGGTCAAATGGAAAAGATCGGTGAATACCACTCACAGCAGGCACATCTGGACATGACGCTGGGCAAACCAGTGCGTTGGGTGGGTAAGACGCCACCCAAGGATCGGACAGTGATCTACATAGAACACAGCCAGGTTAATCCCACCATATATATTGTGTCAGCCAGCGCCTCTGTCATTGGCGTGATTATAGCCACCGTTTTCCTAGCATTTAACATAAAGTATCGCAATCAACGGTAAGATCCTGTGTTCTACGTCTGCTAATGCATTCCCCACTAAGTATGCACATTTTGCAGTTACATCAAAATGTCAAGTCCACATTTAAACAATCTGATCATCATCGGCTGCATGCTGACCTATCTGAGCATTATATTTTTGGGCCTGGATACGACGCTGAGCAGCGTGGCTGCCTTTCCCTATATTTGCACGGCTCGTGCTTGGATTTTAATGGCTGGTTTCAGTTTGGCCTTTGGGGCCATGTTCTCTAAGACCTGGCGGGTGCACTCGATCTTTACCGATCTGAAGCTGAACAAGAAGGTGATCAAGGACTATCAGTTGTTTATGGTTGTGGGCGTGCTATTGTTCATCGATATAGCGATTATAACCACCTGGCAGATAGCCGATCCGTTCTATCGTGAGACCAAGCAGCTGGAGCCAAAGGTAAGAATCAATGCTTTAGTACATTAAAATTTGATCATATTCAACTGCTTTTCTGCAGCACCATGAGAACATTGATGATGTGCTGGTCATACCCGAGAACGAGTACTGCCAATCGGAGCACATGACAATATTTGTGAGCATCATCTATGCATATAAGGGCTTGCTACTGGTGCGTATATGCAGTAATTAAGTCATAGCCCTGTGTTATTCGCAATTTCCAATCTATAGGTATTTGGCGCCTTCTTGGCCTGGGAAACGCGGCATGTCTCCATACCAGCCCTAAATGATTCCAAGCACATTGGCTTCTCAGTTTATAATGTGTTCATTACCTGCATTGCCGGGGCCGCCATATCGCTGGTTTTATCGGATCGCAAGGATTTAGTTTTTGTCTTACTCTCGTTTTTTATCATTTTTTGTACGACAGCCACTTTGTGTTTGGTGTTCGTACCGAAAGTAAGACTGGTAGTAAGGAAGTTTTGTAGTTTTTGTAGCTGTTATATAATCGTATAATACTTGTATACAGAAGAAAAAAAACATACGAGTACATATGTATTATGTTGAATGTTGTTAATAATATTCGTTTGATCATTTTGAATGCCATCAATGGAATGGAGTGCATTTCAAATGATCAGCATTTCATTTAGCGCTACTCTTTACGCACAAACAAAAAAAAATTACTAAATTCTAAACTTTGAATGCTACATAACACTACATACTAACTTTTGTGAGCTATATATCCTATCTACGTACTTATTTTTATGTAGCAGCAATGCCGTAGACCGTTAAATTTTTAAAAATTTCTATACTTTATAATTGGAAACTTCTATTTGTTGGCATTTCTGCTATATGATCTGTCCTATTTGAACAACTGCTCTAATTAACCTTGACAACTATCCACGCTGTGTCCTGTGGCCAATGGCAACTCACATATCTAATCTCCGACCATCGGATTTCAGCTCGTCGAACTTAAACGCAATCCTCAGGGCGTTGTGGACAAGCGAGTGCGTGCTACTCTACGCCCTATGTCCAAGAATCGTCGCGATTCTTCGGTCTGTGAGCTAGAGCAGCGGCTTCGCGATGTGAAGAACACCAATTGTCGCTTCCGCAAGGCTCTGATGGAGAAGGAGAACGAGCTGCAGGCGCTCATACGCAAACTGGGGCCGGAGGCGCGCAAATGGATCGATGGTGTCACATGCACGGGTGCCACCACTGACATGGAGCCCATACTAAGCGATGATATGGCGAGGCTATCGGCGCCACCGGTGCGACGCGAGATGCCCAGTACCACAGGTGAGTGGCAGGAATATTCAGCTGGACATATTCATGCATTGCTCCCTGCTTGCGCTTAGAAGTTACCGAGCTGACATCCGTGGATAGCATCACCTCCACACATGTTGAAATGGACAACTCCTTTGTCTCGGTGCAGTCCACAACCGTGGCGCCATCGTTGCCGCCGTAAGTCGTTGGGGGGCGCCTTTACATTCTCTATATATTTAATCGGTATAACCCTTAGTAAAAAGAAGAAACCATCAATTGTGGATCACCATCCGCCCGCAATGATGCAGCCCATTCAGCAGCAGCTACAACAGCATCTCCAGAAGCAACAGCAAATGCAGCAGCAACAAATGCAGCAGCAGCAACAACAGCAACAGCAACAACAGCAACAACAACAACAACAACATCAACACCATCGCCATTTAGAGAAACGCAACTCGGTCTCGGCTCAAACAGATGCCAATATTGGTAGCATTACCAGCAACGCCAGCAAGCGCCCCACTGGTGACTGTGCCGCGATGCGAGAGCGTCGGCAGTCCAATGCATCCAGGCACTATGAGAGCGGCAGCCAGACGCCCACGGCCAAGCCAAAGTATAGCAGCACACATCGAAACTCCTCCACGAATATATCCACCTCCCAGTCGGAGCTGAGCAACGTTTGTCCGCACAGCAAGCCCGGCACGCCTGGCGTCATCAAGAGTACGTCCTCTTTTATCATAGCTATATGCACAATTTAATCACAAAAGGTTTTTTGGTCCAGTGCACTGATCGTGAAATATTTGTATAAACAAGCATAATTTTATTTGCACTATGTGCAGTTCATATTTAATGTGTAACTATTTTCCCGTTTGCCAACAGCTCCCACTGCCTCGGACCATCGGCGCACCAGTATGGGTGCGGCGCTCAAATCAAACTTCGTTGTCTCGCAGAGCGATCTCTGGGACACGCACACGCTCTCTCATGCCAAGCAGCACTCGCGCCAGTCGCAGCGCACCTATGCCAGCCCACAGCGCTGCTCGGAGCATCATGGACACGTGATGACCTATGAGCAGAGCACAACCTCGCCCATTCAGCGCTCCGTTTCGGAGAAGAATCGTAATAAGCATCGGCCCAAGCCCCAAAAGGGCACGGTCTGCCAGAGTGAGACGGACAGCGAGAGGGAGCGTGAGCCGACGCCCACAAGCGTACAGCAGTGCCCACAGCCGCGTAAATTCAATCGAAACTCCAACATTCAGCATGCGGCACATCATCATAGCTCACCGAACGTGGCGCCGGAGAAGCAGAGGAAGCATCGCAACAGGACCGACCATTCGATCTACGGTGCTAGCTCCGAGACGGAGCTAATTGAGGGCGAGACCGCAATACTACCGATATTCCGCAAGCTGCTCACCGAGAAGAGTCCCAACTATCGGGGTCGGAGTGTGGTTGGCCAGAGCTGCCCGAATATATCCATAAAATGCGATATCGTTGAATACTTGTAAGCGATAATGACAATGCTGCATCCAATCGATGCGGGATGCGGGATGCAGTTTTTAGCCCCTAGGTCACAATTCCTTATACTCTACACGTAAGCGTAATGCATACTAATGTGAAGTAGGAGAATACACAATTTCATAAATTGCTAGCACAAAATTATATTGAGAAACAGTAGTTGAGAATTAAAAGACAATTAATATAAGTAATTGCAATTGTTGTTGTTTCTCACTGGAATGGGTTTGGGTGGTTTTGAAAGTAATTTTTGACGTTTTCTTTAATTGTTTTACAAGTAACATTTATTTAATCACTTCAACACATTTTATAAGTTTACTGAAGGAAGTACAAGGTTTTCAGTTGTAGTTAAGTACAATACGTCATGATTATTTGTTTTACTAACTCCCATTTTCTGTATAAACATAGAATTTGAATTTATCAATTTGTCACCTTCTGTATCACAGTTACATGGTTATTACAAACTTGAGTGTGTTGTGTGTGTGTTTTAAACATTTACAACTAAGTAGGATAGACAACACATATAGTACATCAACGTACATTATAAATATAAGTTTGTTTGTAGAACTACCATATATGGTAACTACATATACATACATACTATAATGACGACGTCAACATAGTTGACCGCGTTAACAGCTAAAAAAATCCAGAGTATAAATAGTTTTGATTACAGTTAAATACGTAATATATATATATATGAACAATTACGCGCTCTGTTCTGTTCAATGCCTCACTAAAAACTAATAATACCGACATCATTGCAGTCGTACAGTTATGGACGTACCCAGTACTCTCCGCTAATTGCTTCAGTTTACAATATTGAGCTCAAATGGCCCGGGCGAGCGCCAAACGTTACAACAACTAAGTTAAGCGCATTGCAACTGTTTGAAGTCTTTTTGAAATAGCACACTAATGAGTAGTTCAAATAGCCAACTAGTTGGCGCAAATGTTTGCTCAAGCATAAGTACAGTTTATCGCGATTTTTCGCTCTCTCCTTTCACTGTACTATTTTATATGTATAAGCAAAGTATAAAATGTGGCAAACATTTACGCAAACCGACTGCCTGTTTGAGCCATGCTTAATACTAACAAAGTAGTTGCACATACGACTATATATATGGCTATGGTATATCGATTCAGAACTTACACAATCCAATAACGTATGCGTCATGTGTGCTAACACATATACATAATAAATGTATGTATGTATATATTTCGGGCAGCTACATTGCAGTGCCTTTGTATAAAAAATGCCAATTATTGCAGCTTCATCAGGAGGCAACAAGAAGCTTCCTTTAATATTGAATCTCTGCTGCTTGATATTTCGCACTAGTGCGGCGTTTGAAATGAGTGCTCAAAATCAACAGGTATCGAAGGCAGCGCATGTCCACTTTCTGTGCCTGAAATGGTTTTAATCTGGTTGTTGGAATTCAGTGATTCCAGTTCATGTGTCTCCGAATTGGCCATTTCAACAATGGCTGAGCTGGTGGGTGTAAGCAGTTGTTCAGTGGCAATTATTTGACTGGGTTTGCTGGAAGGTATTGTCAATATGAGTTACTTAATGTCAAATTATATTATACCAGTACGACTTACCGTTCATAGAATTTATTGGCTTTTGCAGTGCGACGTTTGCGCCATGTAGGCCAGCCCAGCTGCATGAAACCGTACTGCGGCCCGGCCACTTTAAGTAAGCTCATCAAAAAGAAAGTGGCATAGAACCAGCTGGTGACCATGACCACAACCAAAAATACGCCAATCTGAATGTAGGGTAATATATTTGATGCCATCATAATGCCGCCAGCAAAGCCAGTGGTAGCGGCCGCCATAACCGTTGGCCCAATGATGCGGGACAGCACAAATTGTGTGGCTGCAATGCGCTCCTTGGATGGTGATAAGCGATAGTGTATGCCATAATGCAGGCTAAAATCCACAGCCAAACCAATGGCCGTCGAGACCGCAATACTCTCCAGTATGTTGAGCTGCCAGCCGAGTAAAATAAGCACAGCCACGGTATTAAAAATTGTCAATGAGACGGTAATGACCGCATAAATGGAAATGACAAGATTGAGCGTGAAGCAGAGCAGGACCACAAGCGAAGCGGCCATGGCCAGCACAATGGCAATGATTGTGTCATGCGAAAGTGTGTCCTGAACATTGTAGAACTTCAAATCGCTAATAAACCAGCCGCCGCGCAATTCCAAAGGTGCCGTGCTGAGCTGCTGCTGAAACCAACTCTCGACGCTTTCATAAAACAATTTTATATTAGTGTACAGGGTGCTGTAGCTGACATTCGAATCGAACTCAATGATGAGCGCCTTGACAAGAAGTTGGGTAGATGTAGACTCTACGCTTAAGCTCTCGTTACTGCTGCTCTCGAGGTAATCATCTGGGCGACTGGGAGCAGCAGCAAACTTGGGACCAGCTTTACCCTGCTGAAAGAAACTTGTCTCACACAGATTAGATATGCATTGTGGCAAACACTGCTCAAATATGTGCGGTTCGTAGGGAAACTGTGCGTCACAGCAGGGTGTGCGATCCACACCCATTGGGTCCATGTCATCAATGCATCTAAAGATAACTGCAATTAGTCGAGCACTCAAAAGAGTTTAACTACAAAATAATTACCTACGCTCCATGTATCTTATGAAGTTCTCTATAAAACAATTGGGCAGCAAAAAACCAATTGTGGGCTGATAAAACGGCTGCTGGCGAATGTTTTGACAAAAGTTGCGCAACCAAATCTGCGCCGGTTTGGTAGATATATTAAAATTATTGTCATAGTGTAGGTTGCCGTAAGAGTTGGGATTCGTATAGTCGCCATCGTCCACCGCTTGCACGCCCCAAACGAAGCGCATGCTCATATTAAAGTTTTCCATTCCTTGCAGAGGCTTCTCGAACCAGAACTGATGCTTTAGCTTTGTATAAACCTCAAAGGGATGATGTGAAACAAATAACTGGAAATGTGGCTTCTCTGGCAACTGCAGGCCCGGATACCAGAGCACAATGATGGCACTGGAAACGCCCAACACGGCAAAGATAAAAAGCCATATGTAGGCATATTTCATAATGCTTTGCGTGATGCACTCCTCAAAGAATTCGCAAAATCGATTAATTGACTTCTTGCATGCGTTGATCAATTTTTGTGCCATATGCTGTTGGCAGGACATGCGGCTGGCAAACAAGCGCTCCATAATAGAAACCGAGGCGGGCAGCCAGGTGATCATGAGCAAATAATTGGTAACCACAACTGTGCCCGCAAAGATTCTGTAAATGGAATGCATTAGTGAAAAAGTTTAAAAAAAGACCTAATAACACCTACCCAAAGCACTTTATAGCCGTTATGGAGCTACTGTACGAGGCATAAAACGCGCCCGCAGTTGTTACCGAGGTGACAAACATAGATGCTGCTGCATGCCGCATGGTCAGCGCCATTAGATTCTCCAATGTTTCTGTATGCTCATTATGCTCCAATGGCGTGGGCAGCGTTGATTGCGTGTTCAATGTACTGCTCTTGCTAAAACGCTCGGCCAGCACACATTGCCAGATCTTTAGGAACAAGAACACATCATCCGCTCCAATGCCAATGATTACCACAACGGCTAGAAGATTCATGTACGGAAAGAAACTAAACTCGAAGACCAACGTATAGATAAAGTATGCCAAGCCCAATGAGAAACAAATGGCACAGCAAGACATCAATGTGATGAAAGCGGATCCTGTATACAGCCAAACACATGCCATAACAAACAGACCACCCAACGCTACCAGCCATACGTCCGTGAGTAACAACTCACTAAATAGCTCATTTTCCAGATCCAAATCCATGGCAACAACTTCCACCAGTTCATTGCTTAGCTCGCTGTAAGTAGATTTTAATGAGCCACTATTAGAATAGAACATGCACTATTGGATAACGAACAATACTTGCAAATAAAACAAGACTGTCAAATAAAGCTTAAATACTCAATCAATAGTCATAGCTTAAATACTCAATCAATAGCAACACATAAATATACATGTATTCTTTTCATTAAAACTCAGCGCACAAATTGAAAATTAAAATTTAACATAAATACTTTTATATAAACTGGTTTTGCAAAATGGCCGAGGAAAAGGAATCCATGACACGCAGCGAACGTTTGGCTCTCGTGGATGTCCATGATTTGTTGCCAACATGTTTCACCAAGAAGACCGTTACCAAAGCGGACTATGTGAATCATATGCATGATGGTCGCATTTTTAAGCCAAAAAAGATTTTTAAAAAACAAACTGATGGGGCACTGATCTCCGGCCATTATGCGAACAATCTTAAGGTGAATAATGTCCAAATGAAGACGCGCACCTGGCCTTATGCGATGGACTGGCGTGAGGAGTATCGTCAATTTTTGCTGCGCACAAAGTGGTGCAACGAGGATATTTACAAACTATTCTTTGAATGCCCACCAGTGCGCTTTGATCAAATTGAAGATTTTCTAAAGGATTTGCAAAAAACTGTTTATGGATCGGATTATTCGCCAAATGAATATGTGTCACTAAATAGCCAGAAAACCATTAAAGCAGATTTATCTGATCCGCAATGCGTATCGAAGGACATTCAGACTACCTATGGTAATTACTATAATCGTCTTGAGGAACTCAATGATATGGGGGCCAAATTGTATCGGCGACCTCCACCCAAAAATATGTCCATGGAGACTTTTGCTAAAAACATGCGGAAACTGTTCCGCAAGTACGATCTAACTACCTACTATGAAGAGATCTGTGTGCCAGCACTGGTGACTGCAAAAGATGGCAAAATGCCCACAGGACCCATTGACCGTTATACGTTGCGCAAGTATTAGAATAATTTAGACTATTCCATTTTTGACTTACACGTGTTGCCATTCGTGAAAGAGCGGCAGGATGCGATTTGAGCGTGGAACAGGCACAAAAATCATTGCGTATTTCAAATAAACGTTTGCGTCCTGTATAAAAAAATGTGTTAATTGAAGCAAGCATCATTTGTTTCCAGCCTCTCACATTTGGCTTTATAAAGTTATAGTCGCTGAGATAGTTGAGCACATTGAAGACTAAATTGTTGCGCGTACATTCCTCCGGCGCGTAGCAGCGATTTAACTCGTTACAGTTGATATCCAATTTCAGATTGTGATAGTACTCATAGCAATTGAGAAGCAGCGACTGCAGCAGTGCAATGTCCTCAGTGGCCAGATCAAAGCAGGAACTTTTATTGGCCAGCAGTGTGGCATAGTTGGGCAGTGACCAGGGCCGGCAGCAGTTGGAAGTCAGCATTTCCGGTTCACAGAACGCTTCATAGCTGGGAACGGAGCCGATTTGATCTTGCAGCTGGCACATAGCTAACATGCCGTTCAAATCAAACAGCGAGTCTGTTGCATTGGGTCCAATGCGCTGCACCACAAAATGAGAGTATGCATGGTGCGGCGAGGAATCACAGAAGAAGCCTTCGATGGGTTGACGCACTCTTGAGTTTGACCAAACGTCGTTGGGTAACGTGGCCTGCTTAAGCATTCGCCATGTGCTTTTTTTAATTTGTACTCGCTCGCGATGCTCATCTTCATCAACGAATGTGGTATTATGACCATACTCAATTTTCTCGTCGCGTCTGGTAGGCTCTAGTAAGGAGGTATTGTTGTCGTTGGTCACCTCATAGTCACGAAACACACCGCTGTCGCCCATCCACTTGTCGTTTAGCGGACTTTTGGTCGCCTTTAGACGCTTGTTGATGAGCATCATTTTGTACGTCACATCATCGTGCTCGTTTTTTTTGTGCTCCTTGCGATGCTTATTGTTATTGTGTTTCCGTCGCTGTTTTTTGTGTCGCCTGTGGTTGGGATGTTGATGCCGCGGCATACTACGTGACTTTTCATATTGAAGCTTTTGCAGTAGAACCGTGGGATTAGAGAACAAGGCGCCGTTGCCGTCAGTCTCCTGATCCAGGTTATGCCAAGCGGTCAGACGTTTACCAATTTCAGTGCCTCGCGTCTCAAAGCCCTGCAATATAAAAATATGAGCATGCGTAGAAATTATTTGTTGGAATATGGTTAACGTGATACGCACCAAGGTGGGGTCACTAAAGTCTGGCAGGTCGTTCAATATTAATGCCACTATTATGCAGGCTACGCAATAAACGGCGATCGAGACGACAACCAGATATGGTCGCCGTGCCAGCACATGATAATACCAGTTCATCTTTTCCGAGTCAAAGCACAACATGCCGAGGCAACTGAGTAAACTCGACAATATATTGAAAACTAAAGTGGTCAGATTCCTTTCATGTTTGGTTTTGCACCAGCTGCTGTCGCAGCATGTGGAGTTTCAATTAACCTTGAGCTTCTGGCGTGGTGGTGGATGTTCCAGAGGCAGTGCTATTGTTGTTGTTTATGTTATAGATACTGTCTAGACCTGCCTTGCAAAATTGCAGTTCAGCTGTGCTTCTCGACTCTTTGTGACTGCATATGGGTTGATAACATTTTTCTTAACGCTCGCGAAATAAATCTCAGGCAGAGAAATAAAATTAAAATTAATAAAAGAATGTGAATGCAAAAAATGCGCAAAAGCACAAGCAAAATGCACTAGAGATGTATGAAACATTGATTTTGTGCTTAGCGATAAGTATCGAATATAGATACATATGTATCGATGTATCGATGTATTCAACTGAATTTGCATTATTTAAATATTGTTCTTAAACATAAAATTATTTATTACCAGCTTATTTTTGAACTGAAACTTGTATCAATTGGTATATTTTATTGATTTTGATTCATTTATTGAATTAAATATAAGCGTCTATACTCTTCAAACGTCAAAATCGGACTGAAACAAAAGAAAAGACGTTTAAGCCAGTGGCTAACGAATGAAAAGATCCAGCAAATTATGTCAACATATTCAAATGCTTATATACCGCTGTGCTGTGGAATTCTGAAGAAGAGTTAAGATAAACAAAAAGTTAATGTAAACAATCTGCGAGGTCTATGACATACATATGTATGTGTATGCTTACTGCTCTTACAAAAAGTTCTTACTTTAATAGCAAATTCTACTTAGAGGCATTAATACATTTCATGTGACTTAAACTTAATTAAAATAAGAAATAAGGTATTTGCGTATTGTATAGCCAAATTTAAGTAAATCACGTTTTAAAATTCCCAAAGTCGTTAATCTTAAAATGAACTAGTTGAACTAAAATATAAAGTCGATAACATCAGTTCGATTAATCAACGCAGTCATTTACTTCTATTCCCAGCTGATTGCTAAAGTCGAATATAAACAATAAAATAAACTGTGACTAAAATGCGCCGCAGAGTGGGCCTTGGTGCCATACAGCAACAAAAGTTGGCTGCCGAGAAATATAAAGACAAGGGCGCCGATTTACAGGAATCTCAATTGGAGCAGATGACCAAACAAATGGAGGTGTTTCGTATTAAGTTGGAGGAGTTTGCCATGAAACACAAGGACGATATACGCAAAAACTCGCAGTTCCGTAAACAATTTCAGGAAATGTGCGCTGCCATTGGCGTAGATCCTCTGGCCACTGGAAAAGGCTTTTGGAGCGTGCTTGGCATGGGAGATTTCTATTACGAGCTAAGTGTGCAGGTTGTGGAAGTATGTCTTGCAGCCAATCACAAAACTGGTGGTCTAATGGAATTGGACGAGCTTCGCCGTCGTTTAATAGCCGCACGTGGTCAGAGTGCTGTACATCAGGAGATTACCAAAGAAGACATTCTAATGGCGGCAAAGAAACTAATCATATTTGGCAACGGGTATGTTCATCGCCAGAAGTAGAATTAATTTATTAATATTTCTTTTTCCAGTTTTGTTGTTCACAAGCTTGGCAAGGGCAAATACATTTTCCAATCTATTCCTGGCGAGCTTAGTATGGAGGAAACCAACATACTCAGTGCTGCATCTAATACTGAAACAGGCTGTGTCACCCAAAACGAGCTTATGAAAAATTTGGGGTAAAGTTGAAATTCAGCGAGTTGGGAAAAGTTTCGAAAATTTTCTCTTTTAGATGGACCGAGTACCGCACGAAGCAAGCGCTCGAAAAGGTTCTGAGCGAAGGCCTCTGCTGGATTGATAGACAATCAGAGACAGAACCAAGCTACTGGTTTCCTAGTTTGTTTCCCGGTCGCAATGCGCAAATCGTAGCTGCATAGTTTTTTAGTACACAAATTGATTTAATACTATTTAACAAGTATGTACATATATATCTCTAAATTATAAAATATAACTACAATTATGTATGTATATTCTATTCAAATTTTCCCAAGCTGTCTCTAGTAGCGCCATTCCTCAATATCTCATTTTCGGCCTGCAGATCGCACTTCTCCCTGTGGAGCGTTTCGATTGCGCCTTCAAATTTCTTTGTTAGATCATGTAGTACGTCCTTGTAGTGTGCTTTTAATTGTTTATATGAATTCAAATAGCTCTCCATTTGGGTCTCGTAATCTTTTTTGCTATTAAAGAAGGAAAAGACTTGAAATTTTTGTTATGCAATATATGGAATGGAATGCGCACTTTTGCAAATGATGCGCTTCATCATTCAAGGCACACTGCTCCAGCTCCATAAGACGCTTGTTGCAAGACTCAACATGAATCTCGAGTTTTTCATTCTGTTTAATGGCTTCTTTATATTTGAGGGTAATACGATTGTTGCGAGATTCCAGCGTTTGCAATATGGACTTGTGTTCCACGGCTTCATTTTTCAGCTGTTTGTAGAGATACTCATTATAAGGCAATACATATTATTTAGTCATTTTCCTGACCTTTTCCCGCAGCGTAGCGATAGTTTTGTCCTTTTCTGCCAGCTTTGTTCTGAGTTGACCGACTTCACTGTCCACACGGTTGGCGGCCTCATCCATTATGCTTCCGATGTTAAAGGCCAGGTGGTTGGCCTCCTCCTTGTATAATTCAGCGCGCTTTTCAGCTTCTTCTTTCTCATTGACGGCGGCCTCGCTGATGCCGAGGGCATCTTGAACCTTGCGCATGGCCTCCATCTCACGCACCTTGCTCTCATCAAGCAGCGTCTGTGCGTAATGCAGCGATTTCTTGAACTCTTTAAGCTGTTTTTGTAGACTCGTAACCTTGGCAAGATTTTCTTCGCGACCGGCTTCCTCACGGTGGCGTTCCCTTAGCTTGGATTGCAACTGTTCGATCTGGTCGCCACATCGCTGCTTGTGATCATGCAGAGCTTTGATTAGATTCGCTTGCGTACGCATTTCCTCTTGCTGTTCATTCAATTTTTCCTCCAGTATTTTAATGGCTTTATTGTACTTTTGGGCTATCTAAATATATAATTTGGTTTTACAAATACTAAAGCTAAGGCACTCTTCTCCTGAAACAACACTCACCTGGTGTTCATTGCCCTCTAGCGACATCTGTGCTCGATAATTCCTTAACTCCGTCTCCATGTTGTTCATGATACGCTGAGAGCACTCATGTGATGCTTGAAGACTGTTGCGCTCCTTCTTCAGTTCCTTAATCTGTGCCATGGCCTTGGCCAGCGCTTCGTTGGTCAAGTGCAGACGCTCCTGTATATTCTCAGAGCTGTCGGAACACATTACTTTCTTAAACTTGCCCAGTTCGCCGGTCAGGAAACGGTTCTCATTCAACACACCGCTTATCAGCGTACGCAGATCTGTTTGCTCTGCACGAAAGTTCTTCAAATCCTCGTTGGTTTCCTTTATCAGTCGCTCCACGCACAATGCCACCTGGCCGGCACCGCTGTTTAAAAGGAGTGAGAAGAAAATAAATATGTGTAGCCGTATTGTATTTGTGTTTGTTCTTTAATCAAACCTCGGGAACTCATAGTCTATAGCCTCCTGAGACATTCTAAACTTCTTAAAAACGATTTTAAGCATAAAACTTCTAATTTTAGGTGTACTCCATGTAGGCAACAGTTTCGACTTTAATGCACTTGGCATTTTTTTCTGCCTGCTGTCACTGTTTGACAGCTCAATGACCTGGCAGCAGGCTCACATATGTATAATACACATTTCGACTGGCTCTGTGTTGACCTGACCGAGTTGCCCTGGCAACGAGCTGTGGCAAAGTGTAAACAATAAATTGGTCAAGTTTGAGTCCGGTTCGTAGTTGTTTTTAAGGATGCCGTTGTTCAACAAGAAATTCGAATCGAAGCCTATACCAGCGCGTGTGAATCGCTGTAACATTGGCTTCCCTGTTGTTAACGAGGATATTGAAGATTATCGTAATATTTCCCTGAATTTGGGCAACAAAGAGCTGCGCTTTGCCGATGGCATTTGGATGCTTTCGGCACGTAAAGGGGATGTTGATGATATGCTACGATTGAACAAGAAATTTCGTGCCTTGGAGGAGGAGAATAATATGTGCAATTTAAAGATTGAAGTCATGTTGGATTTGCTAGCTGAACACGCCACAGAGCTGAACGAACTGAAGCCGAAGGATAAGTGTAAGTCTATGGCTCTTATTCAAAAAAAAAAAAACAATCTAATAAATTGCCTTTTCTTTATAGAGCGAAATTTCAAATTGTCTGCATGTTCATTTCTATCTGTCTAATAAAGTGTGGTTTTTCAATAAAGTAAAATATGGAAAATGAAATATTGATAGGGAAGTTCCATAAACTTTCAATACTAAGTTTAATGTTTGATTGGATTATTTTGGATAGTCAATTGGATTGCTTGGGCCCCTTTTATCACAATGCATATATTATTTAATCATGCAGCTAAAGGTCTAAAATTTAATGCCCTAATCATTTCACATGCTCGTTGAAACTTATCAATTGGTAAAGTATTATGCAGAGGCCAAATGGTTCCATTAGTGCAGCACGCCTTGGCCGCCGGGTTGGCTTTGTTGACTAGCCCATTGGGAATTAATTTGGATTTGTTGGGCTAACGTTCGATGAATGGACTCGTTGGTCAAATTGTTCGCATTGTTGTCGCCATTGGCAGCAATCTATAGACGCCATCGGTTTGCCGTCAAGCTGCCGCTTGGCTCCCGCCACTATTTATTATGGTATTGATAAGCAAGGGAGGGCTACTTCTCCGATAACTAACGGACTTGATAGAAAAGCCCGCTGCAGCAGTTAAAATAAACAAATGATTAGGGTGCAGAGCATTATACGTTAGTATATATAAAATTTACATGACTCTATCTTTATCTAACTCTCTCTCGCTCAATTGATGGTGTTGGTGTTAAGCTAATTTTTGGGTCCGTAGCTGACAACACAGCCAAGTGCTGAATGCGCGGACGTAGTCTAATCGTCGAGTGTTTCCGTCGCTCTGTACATAGTCGTATATGTACATAGCTGTAGCTGATATCGGGACACTATATCGACTACTGTATATTTACGCATTTATATTGATATGCGATAAGCGAAACTGCTTATAAAACACATTTATTTAGTTGTTTCCAGCAATGGTGATGACTACGGCACCTCGCTTCCGAGGGGTAACACTTGTTCGATTCGTGTATTACAGTAGTTTGTTGATAGCCAGCCGATCGTACGGACGCACACAATACGATTCCAGAGATCGATGTGCCCACAATACAATACGAGTACTATTTACCCAGTGAAAAACAACAGCAATAACAATTGCTAAGAGAAAAAACTGAACTATTGGAAAAAATTAAAAAAAAAAATAAAAAAAAAATAAAACAAAACAAAAATAAAAACACATGTACTATAAAATGTTTGCACGCTTTGGTTTTCGATGCGCCTCTTGCGAATATGGCAATGCTTCAGCGTTGGGGTCCAATTAACTTTGGCATTAGGTAACAAAAGGCGCCTATATCAGCAGAAAGTGTCTGCTGGTTTGGCGCATTCATAAAAAAAATAAATAAATAAAAATAAAAATGGAAATAAAATTCTGGCCATATCAGCAAGTTTCATTTGGACGTGCTTCAAGAAGTGATTAAGAACTAAGTAACCAACAGTCGTTCGTCAAAGTCCGGCGTTGTCGTGTGTCAATTATTTCTGGGCGCCTGTAAACGCGCGTAGTTTTGATTTTTTTTTAAAACTTTGCTCGCCGTAAACAAATTGTCTTTCAAGCAATAGATATTTTGTTGTATGAAACGAGCAGCTACCTAATAAATGATACCATATAAATCAATTGAGTGAATGCCAATCAAATGGGGGCAACTGTGATAAATCTACACACAAATGGATCATGCCGAGAGTTGCTATATAAACAGACGATCATGCGATCGGTTAGTCGGTTCGTTTAGACAAATGTGTTTTATGGGCATTTGGTGCATCGAATCGATCCACATACAAATGAGTGTTTAAATGTGTTTCTTTTGTGCTTCAAATGGCATGGAATCAATTTTGCAATAGTTGTATATACAGTCGTCGGCATAAGTATTTTGACAAAACTATGCGCTATGTTCTTTCTTTTTTCTTGAAAGAATTGTAAAATGTAACGGTTTCATTATCTACTGAAAAGTTAAGTACAGTTATGCAAAAAGGAAGATGCAAAGTATTTTTTTAATTCCTTTATGCGTTTTCTTGTTTTACGCATTCTTCTCTTTCGCAAGCTGAAAGCAGGCTGACAAAAGTATTTTGACATTTGCTCTATTCAGTCGGTGTTAAACTACTATCGATCTTAAAGCTAAGCTACGCATCTTTTAATACATGTGTACATATGTTTAACCAATTTTATTTAGTATAGACCAATTAAAAATGCATTTTTTAAATTCATATTCAATTTGAAATTAATTACAACAACGCATGACTTTAGTTTTTAATAAATTATAATTGAATGGGGTTCCAATATACTGAGCATAGGTTCTTCTATGCTGATATCACAGTTTTAAGAGAATCTAATGTTTTCAGTATATCAAAAAAGCAAAAAGAAAAATTCTTTGTTTTCAGTGTCTTCTATCAACCTACGTCTTTAGTGGGTAGCGATTTGATAAATGAGCATTATCGCATTTATGATTTATTGTTGTATAAATGGGGTCTGTCGCTATTTAATAATAATGAAAACCAAAATGCCATAATTTATATGTGAGCCAAGGATTTGTATGTATATATGAATGAATGTATGAACACTCTTAGCCATGTGTGTGTGTGTATTCATTTCTTTATTTGTATGTGGATCACCCGCTTTAAATGGCCAAGTAAATAAACAAAAGAAAATTGTACACTCAGCGGCCGCCAGCGCCCAATAAAATGTGTGAAAAATGTGTACGGGGCAGTGAAAAATGCAACGTCTAAATAAATAAATAAAAACCTGAGCAGCATCGAATTGAGAACAGAATGTTTACTATAAAACAAAAAAACAAATCGATCATTACGCCAATGGCAAACTCAAAATATTAAGCCTTTTTCTAATATAATATATAATAAAATTGTGTATTATTCAAGTTATTTATTAAATGTACACAATATGAAGAACATACAATCTTAACTTAAGAAATGTGAAATTTGAACTGTATCTTTCCATAAAAAAGTGCACAACAATGTCAAAACTTGGCTAACACAAATATGCATATGATGGTGTCGACAATAAAAACTATGAAACAACTGCGGCTGCAATATTTAGCGACCATCTGGTTCTTAATTGGCTACTGTGGACTGCCCACGACAATTGGATACTTTGTGGATTATACAGGTGGGTGTGACAGTTTCAAACTATAACTTGAACTTTCTTGTAGAACTGCTAATGCAGCTCTTATACATATGTACATATAAGTATTTGTTGACAATTATTAAGAGGTATTCATAAATGTCTTTAAACGTGTCTAGCTTATCATTATTTCTTTTTTAGCACCGGTATTTGATAAGATATGTTTTTAATATGCGAACAGCAATTTTATGTTTTCATTTTAAATGTGTTTCTCTGATTGCATTTTTCTTTACAGAGAACACGGAGCTGATACAACAACGCGCCGGCTGCGACGTCAGACTGCAATGCAATCTGACGGGTCTGGTGGATGAGCGCAAGCTGGCGGATAATAAAATACACTGGTACTTCAAGGTGAGCATGGAAAAATCTGAATGGGTTCACTGCGATTACGCTTGTCATTTTTTTTTTTTTTTTTGCAGCAATGCAGCGACAACAATTGCTACCAGCTGGAATCTGACGATGACTGGACGGCACTGCCCTGCCAGTCCACACTCTGCCGTGCCGAGCTGTGGTTGCGTAATGTGACCGAACGTTACTCGGGTCTGTACAAGTGCAGCATTAATCCACATGTATTGGATGCGACGCAAGCGGTGGACGTGCAACTTGTGCGCACCTATCAGCTGGATGTGAAAAGTGAGTGTTTTACATGATTTAGTTCCCCCTCTAATTTCTGTTACTTCATTTAGACAGCTCTCTGGCCGCACCCGAGTTCCTGGATGCCTATCCCAGCAATAAAACCGCCAGCCAGGACACTCGAGTGGTGTTCCAGTGTCGCGTGCACAGCGAGGAGCATTTAACTATCAAATGGTTTCGACGGCACGGCTATGGAGGATATGCGTCTGTGCCGGAAACTCCTCAGCCGACAACAGGCTCATCAAATTTCAGCGCTCATATTGTACGCTACAATGGACGAACGTATGAGCTGCTTTCCACATCGCCGGAAAAGCTCATTAGTCCACAAATCTATCTCAGCAAGCTGATACTGAACAGCGTGCAGCCGAGGGATGCTGGCTACTATGCCTGTGTGGCAATTAGCTATCGTGGACATAAAATAAGAGAAGCCTATCTAGAAGTATTGCCACCAGATGAGGAAACGGACTACTGGGCGGAGTACAATAACAGCGACGAGGTTGTCACTGACGATGACAGCGATCCTCGCGAGTTTCTGCTCCTATTCCTTATGCCATTGGGCTTGGCGCTGCTCCCCCTCAGTGTTTGGGGTGGATATATGATCTATAAGCGCTGCAACAGGCATAGCGAGTGCGAGCGCATGGAGCAGCAATATTCCGACGAGGAGTTGGACACGGAACGCTATGTACTTGGCGGCAGTTGACAATGTTGGATTATACGACGTTGCGTATACGCTTACCAGGTGTGGGACCAAAGACTGTGTTTAATTTTAAGCTATGTACAACAAATTACAAATAAGTTTGAAAATATATATAGCGAATAAGTTATCATATTTCCACTTTCATTCGGTGGACTGTGTTCTACTCTAACACAACATTCAGTTCCTAGTAACACATTTGTTCAAAATTCATATTTTTGAATAAACTCAAAATTATTTCTCGCCTTCCGATTCCGGCAGAACGTCTCTCATATAGCCAAGAAGCAGCACTTAAGGCCATTGGGCGACTTTTTAGCTAATTTGTGACTTTTTTTGGTCTCTGATGATCTTTGAAATCTATATACAGTTTTACCTGTTGCGGCAATACGGCGTGCGTGTCTACTTTTTGCGCCTGTGCCTTACCGTTGTGAATCAGGTCACGCCTATAGAGAGTGCTGCAATCCAGGAAGGATTTTAAAGAAACCATCAAATTGAGCACGCCATTAGGCGGAACGAAGTGCACGGACAGTAAAAGGAGGTCATCATGTCGAGTTATAATTATCGCACTACAACTGTGGAATATTACGAATATCTGATGCCGGATAGTCGTGAATATAACTACGAATCGGTGGCCTGGCCCTTGCATGCTGCAGTTTCGGACAGCTACGTTACGCGTCCCCTTGCCTCTCTCAACTATCTGAGTGATCTGCAAGGGAATTTGGGAATGGCTGGCGACAATAGGATGCATAGTGAGCTCATCTACGACATGGTGCCGTGTCGTCAACGACAGACCATAATCGAGTTTAGTGAACAGGAGCCAAATACTATTGCCCCGCCGCCCAATCCCAGTTATGAGAATCACAATGCACCAGATATGATTAAGGAATATGATTATGAGACTGGAAATGGAGACGCTTCGGCATCGGAACCACATACAACAAAAAAACATAGCAAAAAAAATATATATCGCGCAAAGCAGGGTTATTTGGTGGAGGAGCCCAGCAGTGAATCCGAGGAGGACCAAGAAGGCACATCGTAGACTTTCTGGCAAAAATAAATTCATATATTTTTGTATGGCAGGCTTACTGGAACACACTCAACTACATACCAGTTTAGAAAATTCTGTTAGCGATCTAAATGTTTAAGTACCATAGTCCTGATGCTGCACATACATATGTATATATGCATATGTATGTATATGTGTGTACATATACTGGAAAAACATATTTTTTAGTTTACCCTATCGGTGTTTCATTGTTGCTAAGGGTGAGCCTGCTTATGAATGAATAAAATCAAATTATATATATTTTCTAGAAACATAACAACTTGTTGGTTTTATTGGCTTTGATCCAAAATGTGCGACATCCAATTTCGCATTGGGTTACTTCAATACGACGGCTACATAATTTGATTATTAGCACATGTTTCACTACACTCTTCCGTTTGCACTCTCGCGTTTGCTCTCAACCAAGATTGAGAGATTTACAGGTTGAGCGAATTCCAAAAGAGCTTGGTTTAAGTGTGTGACGTCAAAATGTCGGTGATTTTTCTTTGTTTAGAGTGCATTGCAATTGGCTTTTAGCTTAAAGCTTAGCTTCAATTTTATGGATAACACTGATGGCTTAATAATCTTTAAAAACAAAGTTAGGTTTTTATCCGATTATTCCTATACAAGCTATATCATCTTGTCAAATGATCGGACCAATTGCTACAGCGGCTGTGTGCACTAATAATGCGAATCGATGTCAAATTTCTTCAAGATAGCTAGCCTACTGATTTTCATACAAAAGCGTTTTGCGCACACAAAATTGCTGTGTTGTGACGTCACAATGCAAAGCGCTCAAAATTCTTTGCACAACCTGTGGCTCTCAACGTGGCGCGTCTCTCTCTTTCTTTCTCTCTCAGTCTGTCTTTTGGGTTCGCCTCTCTCTTGTTTGGGGCCATGCAGCCTATCGACGCTTTTTCAGTTGCCGCGTAGAATTTGCTGTTGGTCGACGTGTGGCTTGTTTTTGTTAATACGCTAGCAATAACAGTTCACACAACAAATAAACAAAAACTATTTTTAGGCTGTGAAAATATCAAAGAGCTGTAGTGCGAACATATACATACATATAAATACATATTAATAAACTGCAGTGGCAAACTAGAAACTATAACAAAATTTATATATATAATGTCGCCGTTCGACTGCAAATCACGGCGTGGCACCAAAATATCAGTTATAATACTGGGCAGCGCCCTATGTATTGTTATGATGGCTTACTTTGTGTTTGGCGATAGCAACGATGAGCAGGGCTTGAAAAAGCTACGCATGATATCAATTGTGAGCATTAGCCAAACATTGAATTACAATGCGCATATTAAGTATGTCATTTACATATGTGTGTATGTATGTGTTTTGTGTATGTGTGATTTCAACAGCTGTTTCGCCATGGTGCCAAGAATCCGAGTGGCTTCTATCCCAATGATCCGCATGCGGCGCACGACTGGCCGGAAGGCCTTGGAGCGCTCACACAAGCAAGTTACAACAGCAACGATCAAACGTGATTCATGGTATTGATGGCAGTCAGTAACGGGTTTTGTCTTTACAGAAGGGCAGCTTGCAATCATATAAATTGGGACAAAATCTGCGCATGCGCTATTATCGCCTGCTGCCTTCGAACAGCATTTACACACAGCAGCAGGTGCATGTTCTGAGCTCCGCCGCGGAACGCTGTGTGGTGCGTCAAAGTCAATAATTTGTCTGGTGATAAGAACACTGTCTTATCAGTTGGTACTTATCTTTTAGATGAGCGCTCAGAGCGTTTTGGCCGGCCTGATGCCACCGCTGGATAACAACAACGTGCTGCCCATACCCTGGCAGCCGGTGGCCATAAACACACTTGCCCGCAACGATGACATTGTAAGTTTTTCATCCACCAAATCTACATTTATATTTATTGACAACCTCTCGAATTTGCACACAGCTGTTGGCGCAAAAGAAGCCGTGCATTAAATATGACACCATATTACAGAAGCTATACAAAGCTCCGCCGCCAGAGCTTGAAAAGTTAAACGACGACAACAAGGCGCTTTACAAGCTCCTCAGCAAGAACACGGGCAAGGTATACAAATAGGCAAGAAACTTTTTCGGCGGCTTATTTTGTGAAACTTGCAGAACATTTCCAATGTGCTGGATGTGGAACTGCTGTACACAACACTAAAAACCGAAGAGGAAGTCAGTCTCGCACTTCCCGATTGGACAGAGAACATATATCCAGAGGAAATTCGACCATTGGCTGAACGCAGCTATGCTCTATTTACCGAAACGCCCCTCATGAAGCGCATTAAGGGAGGCGCTTTCCTCACCGAAATATTGAAGAAAATGCAGAACAAACGCAGAAAGAATCTGAATCCGGATCGCAAGATATTTTTGTATGCAGCTCATGATGTTACACTTGTGAATGTTATGAACTCGCTGGGTATTTTAGATCAGACGGCAAAGCTGCCGGAGTATGCCTCGGCATTGGTCTTTGAGTTGCATCACAGCAAATCTTTCGCAGATGGCGACTTCGAAGTGAAGGTAAATAAGGCAGTATTTTGCTAGTTTGATTTGGACTTTATTATAAAATTCGTCTGCTCTACACACAGCTGGTATACTATTTCAACAGCGAGGATAAGTTTCCGAAAGAGCTTAGCATACCCAATTGTGATGCGCCCTGTTCGCTGAGTCAATTTGGATCCTCATTGGAGCCACTTTTGCTGGACAACTACGATGATACCTGTGAGAATCCCTCAATGGACTGCAAGACTTGACCTATTTGTTTTATGTTTTACTTTTGTTCAAAGTATTTGAAAATGTAGCCATGTTGTTATTGTTGGACAATATAAATTTTCGTATAAATTCAGATTACATTCCTTAATACAACATTTCATATTTGAACACTTAAATTCAAAATCTAGAGCCTTTATCTTCAGCGTATAGGAAGTATATAGGTACCTCCACCTTATCGCTGACGCGAACGATTTCTTTATGGCTAATTAGACGAATTGCTGCAAGTCCATAGAAGAGCATAGGGAGGCCTGTGACAATTACGGGTTGATTCACTTGGAGATACGTATGTGCTTACCATGTAAGGGACTCACCAAGATTAATGACTTTCAAAAAGCGAAAGAATTTGTCTTCCAGAGAAAGATCCTGAACTTCACGCTTGCTGCAGTGATACTTCATGTACGGATAGCAAGCTGTGCGTAGTATATGATAGTTTGTGCCCGTGTCCAGCGTCCAATTGAAGTGGGACATTCCGCGCTGGTCGTTTCGAACATCTTTAAACTAAACGCATACTGTATTTTGAAGATTTGAAAACCTTAAAAACCCGCTTTTTACTCACTTTAACAAAATATGACGTCCAAAATGGCTCATGGCACTGTTTTAAATAAGCTGTCAGGACTTCGGATGCTCGGGGCTTCAGCAGAATACGCGTAAGTTGCATTTTTTACGAAACGCAACAGTTTTATTGCATAAAAAGCATCGACGCATGTTTATCAATTAATCAGCTGTTTTGTTTATCAGCGTTGCAAAGCAAATAATATCGATAACGGCAAACACTTTAAGTGGCGGGCCTTTTTTAATGTTTAATTATTGTTTTAGATTTAGACCAGTGCGCTATTATGCACATAATGTAAAAACGGAACATTTTAATTTGGTGCCTATTAAAAATGAGAGTCGACTGACATATAATACAGGCTCTAATGAGCGCATTCAAGTAAAAGCTGCGCTTTCGGAAATCCTCAATCGAATTGAGCCTGTCCCTCTCGTAATAGGGGGAAAGGAGATTTACGACACATGTGAGCTAGTGCAGAGGGTTCCTTACAATGTACACCATTATGTGGCGCGGTATGTTTCTATTTGTTTAAAAAAAAAACGGAATATATTTATCTGATTAATCGCAAAATCACAGGTATAATCATGCTAATGCTAAGACCATTGAAGAGGCTATTAATGTGGCTATAAAGGCACAGGAAAAATGGGATAAGACAAAACTTAGCGAGCGCATAGCCATTTGGGATAAAGCAGCCGATTTGATTGCCAAGAAATATCGTTTTCAGATTGTGGCGGCAACTATGCTTGGCCAGGGCAAGACACTTTGTCAGGCTGAGATGGATGTCGCTGAGCTGGTGGACTTCATGCGCATCAATCCAGTTTTTCTACGTGATTTGGCAAACTATGAGCCGGTTAACGATTGCCCAGAAGTCTGTCGCAATCATATGATATTTCGCGGTCTTTCCGGTTTTGTAGCCGCAATAAGTCCATTTAATTACACTAGCATTGCCGGTAATTTAGCCTACACGCCTGCGCTAATGGGTAATAGTGTGCTCTGGAAACCTTCAGACTCAGCCATACTCTCCAATTGGTATGTGTTCAACGCAATGCGGGAGGCAGGTGTGCCAAGTGGTGTGGTTAATTTTATACCAACTAAGCCAACTCGCTTTTCTAAAATAATAACGAGAGACGCTTCGTTAGCGGGTATACACTTTACGGGTACATCAGCCGTACTAAAAGCGCTCTGGAAGATGGTTGGACAGCGAATTGACACGTATAGGAACTATCCACGGTTGGTCGGCGACTGTGGTGGCAAAAACTTTCACTTTGTGCATCCCTCGGCAAACCCGGACACTGCTGTAGCCTGTACCATACGAGCAGCTTTTGAGTATGCCGGCCAAAAGTGCTCCTCCTGCTCTATGTTGTACGTGCCCGAATCGCTGTGGGTGTCAAAAATGGAGCCGCTTATGGTCGAATTCACACGCAGGCTATTTGTCAGCGATGCCACCTACTGTGATTGTTTCTACTCAGCGCTCATTGATAAGAATGCATATTATCGTATTTTCACGTATCTCAAGTACATACATAATAACCCCAATTGTACGTTGCTCCTTGGTGGGACATGCTCCAAAGGCCGCGGCTACTATGTTGATCCTACCATAGTCCTCGTACACGATCTCGATGATTTTCTATGCAAGGAGGAACTGTTAGGTCCCATCCTCTGTGTATATGTCTATCAAGACGAGGAACTGTATACGACAATTGAGAAAGTTGCTAAAGTTAATCACGGCCTAACGGGCTCCGTCTTTGCCACTGACGATAAGTTCATCAAGGATGCGTGTGAAGCATTCAAGTCCAATGTGGGGAACCTAAACATAAATGACAAATGCACTGGTTCCATGTTGGGAAAGCAACCATTTGGAGCTGGCCAAATGACTGGGACCAACGAGAAACTTGGCAGCCCACAATATTTACTGCGCTGGACATCTCCACAGGTTATCAAAGAATCGTTTGTTCCACATGTGAACGTTTATTACCCATATATGGAGATTAGCGAAAGTATAATGGACGTAAAAAAAGAAATACCGAGCCTAAAGACAGATACTTCTCATTTAAATAATCGTCAATAAATTATAAAGTTGAAAATTTCAACCTAGTGAGCTTAAACTTTGTAGTTTAGATTGCTTAGATTTTTTTGAGGTTAACAATATCTTTGAGTTAAAATTAAATATAAAACAATGAGGGTGGAGTTCTTAAATTTGCCTTTAACATGCTACTAAAAAAGATATATTACAAAAGAACCTTCTATACGAGGTAACAATCTAGTGGTGAAAGCCTATTTAAGATCAAAAATTTCGGACATCAGATTTTGTGACGAAGGATATTCAATTTAATGTATGAATAATTCCAAATTATAAAAATATTTGGTCATGCGGCACAATAGTTCGCAAAAAGTAATTTTTATGTTTCAGAAAACTAGTGGAAAGTAGGTTCTTTAATTTAATTTAATTATTATTATTAATTTAATTTAACACAAATTTGTACCTGTCTAAACGAATTCTTGAAAGCACCCAACGGCCCCATAAGCGTAAAAATTTTAAATAAAATTTTAATTTAATTTTCCCTAATTCTTTTTGTTTTCCATTGTCTATATGTTATTCTTCTAGTTTAAGCGATGCCTTTTGATCGGTATATAACTCGTAACGTAGTAATAGTTCATTACACGTTTTGAGATATATGTCCAAAACAAACTTTTTTTGAAGGCAGCTAAACATTTACAGTACGCTTGAAAATTTTGAGATCCCTTGTGCTGCTTGCCAAATGTTTCAACTATATAGGTGGAACAAAATGAAATGTCTGGTTGGCATGAACTGCAGGACGGCGTTCGAATAACAATCATATACCTATTGCTGCTACTCTCGACTCCAGCCTCAACCAGCGCTAATAAAGTGAATCAAATGGCTAGGTCACCACTCAATCCAACCCACAACGAGGTAGCCATGTGGAAGCGAACGTCTGGCAGCAGCAGAGTCGATATACCCCGCCTCTACGCTGCCTACAGGGTGCTGGTGATGGAGAATGGCGGCGATGCCAAAATAAATGTGGGTGAAATTGGCAAGCGAACAGCTGTGGCAGAAGAGGATGAGTCCACTAAGCCAGGTATCGAAGCACCTCAAGAAAGTTCTGTGACAGGCTTACAATCCACAATGGTCAACCGTCTAAAAGAAAAGGTGAAAGATGTGAAAGCTACAAAATTGTCGTCGTCATCGCCCTTCAAATATGATGCCACAGATGAGCGCAAAGTGGCAAATAGTAAATGTGTACGTATTGAAAAAGTTGAGGATGTGAAGGACGAACAGTACGACAAGGATAAGCCCGAAGGAGAACGTCCGACAGTAGAAGGTATGGTAATACTCAAAATGGATTCACCCGAAAAGACAAATATGGGACGTGTGAAGGCGCTAAATAGAGTTGAAAGGCCACAGGATATAAAAACTGATTTGGATTCAGCTGAACAGCGTATAGCAGAGTTAAATCGGGTATATAAAGAATTTTTGACTGTCTGGAAAAGGCCAATGCCAGAGTCGAGAGGCTACAACTTGCTCGGGGAAACTAAAAAATTTCCGCCTAGGCCCATTAATTTAAATGCACTGAACGAGTTAATGAACGTTGTCGAGAATCTGCAGCAATCAAATCCGGTAGATGATATTGTAAAAGCCATCAACGATCAAATGAATCCAGGTTTTGAAAGTCCATTCGTTCCCAACAAGCTAACTATAAGCGACCATCTAGCGCTACCCGTTCAAAACCAAGAGAAAACCAAAAGATTCAGCGGCCGATCGTCAAAAATTGTTAAACGCATTGCTGCCACTGTTGATTCTGAGGTAAAGACTGGCGGCCTCTATGAAGAGTACAGAAAGAAACTGAACGACATCCTGCAGGCACACAAACATCCACGCAAATCCATTACCAACGAGCAGAAGGTTCCTCTCCAGAGTCGCCCAGCCACAAAGCTTCACCTATTGACCCAATGTCACTGCGATGAAGCGAAGCCCGTTATTATGGCCGTCGACAGTGGTGGATTGAAAATATCCAAAGACTTGACGCCGTGTCAGTGTGAAGCCACAAGACCTACGAACGTGGGCGTAGAAGGTGATACTGTCAAAATAGTCAATGGCCTGGTGCCGTGCCATTGTGCTGCCGTGAAGGGCCCCAACACGGCCGACGTAATGAATTCATGTGTGCCAGATGGGCGAACAAGCAAAACCACTGAATATTTGAAGGACTTGGAAACGTGTATGCAGATGAACAAGGAGAATAAGCTGAATGGCGGCCTTAAGCCATACTATTTATCAAACTCAAAGCAGAGGCAAATGGTTTGGAATGATGTGCCACTGATCAGGCCCGGCAGTCCACGAAAAAGTGATGCACCCAAGCCCCAGGTACTGTCCGCGCCCAAAAGCCGAGTTCCACTTAATCGAACCTATATGAAAAGTCGTAAGCCCGCTGTAACCCATAGTTCAGGGTCAAAGATTAAGGGTGAGCCAACGGAGGCCAACAGTTCTTTGCAAAAGAATGCATTGCATTCAGATTCATCTACTAAAAATAAAAAGCAGCTGCAGCACATCCTTAAAGTATTTCAGGTCAAACATCGGGCCGGGAACATAAGAAAAACCTCTAAGCGTGGCTTGGCCAAATTGGCTAACGTTTTAGATAGCACGCCCGCCAATTTGGCTTTTCCCGAAGTGCTCGTTAATAAATTTGGCACTGCACAAGAGAGCGGCGGCAAAATGATTGAGAATATGGCAAAGCAATTGAATGTGTCGCCCGTGGAGATGGCTCAGCGTATTGCCTCGCCGGGTGGTCAGACAATTGGCGCTGGAACGTTTCCATTGCAGCCCAACATAGGTAAGTAAAGTGAAATTATGCACAACTTAACTTACAAAGATTTTTAAAAAGCAAGCCAGACCATCGGATGCCAAGTTCCAATGGCAACGTCAAATCTCAAGATTGCGCCGTCAGCAACAATAACAGCAACTGGCCAACAGGGACAACAGGGACACCCGGTTAACTTGGAGCCGATGTTGGAAAAGATTTTAAATCGTTTACAGATCATTCAGGACAGTAGCTTGAATCAGGCGCCAGCAGAAAAACTACCTTGTTGCTTTGCCGATCCAACTGACGGTTAGCAGACTACTAAGGTTTGAAATGCATTTATTTTTTTAATTCTACTCGTATCAGGTGCTCCTGTGAATTAACAGGCTCCTGGGAGTCTCTACTGTTGGGCATACGTATCAACATAAGAGACGAACACAAGGTCGTCGTGCAGGCGGCCAAGCCCACCTGCGCCCAGCCGAAATTGCGGCGCTCCGACACCAACAGACTTTGGCGCCAATGTGTTAAAATTACCCCAGCGGAAATCAAAGAACGCGTCCACACGTCTAAATTTGCGAAAGAGCTTAATGTAACCATACAAGAGACGTTGCCACCACGATCGCACGATATGATGGATAACCTTACGGCTTGGGCATTTACGGGTCATGCGGTCAGTACATTGGGAGGGCCAATATCGTTTAACTGTCGCAAATTAGATTCCGCTTTACTGGGCACGTTTGTGGGCTTTTGCCGGAAATGTGGTTGCATAGACACCATATTCGGCAGTTGGACATTTTGTCACCCATCGCGAGATTGTCAGGATATTACAATGTCCATTTATGATAGACGTGATATTCTCCGACGTTTCATATTGGACGATGCACGCAAGGAACGATTAAAGGAACATTTATTTACAAGAAGCAAATTTGTCAATTTGTTGAAGGATCGACAAGAACCGATAAAAAATGCAAAAGTGGCGCTCATGCCCCGCCCATAATAGCCTGGAACCGACTCTCTGCGCCAATATTCGTGCACCTCTATAATTTACCATTTATTTTCTTGTTATTTGTTTTTATTTTGCTATATATATGATATTTGTGATCGCGTTACAGCTGTTGATTTTTGTGGCTGTTTATGAAGGACATGGCATAGCCAATTGCGCGTTTGACACAGTGCTCGTCCATTTCATTGCCTGTTTTGCATTGCCTCAACTGGCTCACCACATAGTTCACAATTCTGGGTTTTAGCTGCTCGTTTTCCGTGCGCTCCAAACGTTTCTCGACTTTGTGTATGAGTAGATAGGCTTCTGGGTAATCAGCCACATCGCAGGGCCACATCTCCGAGTGTCTATGAGTCCATCTGGGTCTGACTTCCTCGTCACTCGTCGTGTAGTCCTGTGATTGACGCCAAGTGCCGGCCTGAGCCAGGCCCAATGTACAGGCGAGTAGAAGAATGTACGCGAGATGCATTGAGTGAATATGAATGAACGCAACTTTATAAACTTAAATGATTTGCGATATAGGTGGTGTTATTTATACGGTTATTGGTCTACAAACATTTTGCTGATTTAGCAGTTCTATATTTCGCTCGGGCTTTGCACTTTGAATGGCCGATTTTACTTTTGCTGACGTACTGACAATTGTTGTTCTTATTTCTGGTAAATGTATTCAAAAATGAGTTATGCGCGCGTCTTATCGATCAATCGATAAGTCAGTCGACTGTTGGTCGACAAGACAGCTGTTTCAGCCACGTTTACCAACACTCTACAACAGTGTATTTGGCAACCCTGCGCGCACGAATACTCCAACAACCAGTAGTGGCTGCAATTTGTTAATTAAAAACAAACAATTAAAATAAACTCATTGTTTTGGCCAGAAGTAACTCGCAAATGTAAGCAAAATGGGTAATCAATTGGTTGGCATTGCACCATCGCAGATCTATGCAGTGGAACACTACTTTTCAGGCCAGTTTGGCAATGAAATCATTTTCGATCTAAAGTGAGTACACATCTAACAGCTGGTTATGCCCTAGTATTACACACAAGTACATTTGTGTTTGCCTTGTGTATGTGTGTGTATATATATATATGATGCCTTATCCACCCTCAGCATGGGAAGTACGCGTTTCTTCAAAGTGGCCAAAGCGAAAACTGACGAGGGCTTGATAGTTGTCAAGGTCTTTGTCAAACATGATCCAACGTTGCCTCTGGAAGATCACAAGGAACGCTTAGAGAGCATAAAGAAAACGCTTGCGAATGCCGTTAACTGTTTGCCTTTTCAACGAGTGGAGGTTTGTGATTAATAAAATTCTTTGAGTCAAGTGTTTTTGCATCTATTTTGCTTTCTACATAGCTCATCGACAAAGCGGCATACATAATGCGAGAGTATGTGAAGCACAGTCTCTATGATCGCGTCTCCACTCGACCCTTTCTCACTGTACTGGAGAAAAAGTGGATCACCTTTCAGATTTTGTGTGCCCTCCATCAATGTCACAAGCATAAAATCTGCCATGGCGATATAAAGCTGGAGAACATATTGATAACCTCTTGGAACTGGATTTTGCTGTCTGACTTTGCCTCATTCAAGCCAACATATCTACCGGAAGATAACCCAGCCGATTTCACCTATTTCTTTGATACGAGCAGACGTCGCACTTGTTATATAGCTCCAGAGCGTTTTGTTAAAACGATATCCTCGGAGGATGATCCCTATAATGCAAACATGTCTGTTATTCACTCAGATTCTATAATACGTGTTCCAACTTCATATGCCGGCAACACCTTGCAGCCTGCTATGGATATATTTTCCGCTGGGTAAGTCACTTTATTACATATTTAAAGAAATTTGTTGGTCATGTATTTCTTTTGCAGCTGTGCCTTGCTGGAGCTATGGACAGAGGGAACTGCTCCATTTGAGCTGTCACAACTGCTCGCCTATAGACTTGGTGAACGAGATCTCGTGGAGAAGCATTTGGCTGGCATTGAGAACGAGCGTCTGCGCAACCTGCTAACGTCCATGATTGACCTTAATTCCATAAATCGCAAGAGCGCAGAAGATTATTTGGATCAGGAGCGTGATAAATTATTTCCAGAGTACTTTTACTCATTTCTGCAGTCGTATTTGCAAATTTTCTCATCGACGCCAATTATGTCTCCTGATGATAAGATACAACATCTGCACAAGGATATTGGGCACTGCATCCAGGTGCTGACACAAGCACAGGACTTGACGCCCAGCAAGGAAGACGAGCAGAACCCGGAAAAAGGGGATGCGATCAAGTGTGAGCGCCTGCCGCCAGAGCAAGATGGACTCATACTCATCATAACAGTGGTCACCTCTTGCATTAGAGGTCTCAAGCAGTCCAACACAAAAATTGCTGCACTGCAGCTGCTGCGAAAGCTATCTAAGTACACCACATCGGAGACTATACTGGATCGCATATTGCCCTACATTGTGTGTTTTAGGTTATCGATTCAATCGAATTTATAATTTAATGTATTTTTCTTCTATGCAGCTCAATCTGGCCCAAAAGTCGCCTGCCAAGGTGCAGGTGCAGGCCATCGAAACGTTGACGGCCTGCCTGAGCATGGTCAAGGACATTCCTCGCAGCGATGCCAATGTTTTCCCTGAGTATATACTGCCCTACATCGCAGACTTAACCAGCGAATCGAGCGCAGTAATTGTGCGAGTGGCCTTTGCCCGCAATATTGCAGCGCTGGCCAAGAGTGCAGTTTACTTTCTGGAGGAGACGCAGCGCAATGCACCAAATGAAATGCCAACGCCGCGCTACGAGGCGGAGCTGAATGCATTGCACGATATTGTGCGCCAGGCGGTGCTCAGTTTGTTGACGGACTCGCAGCCCATTGTCAAGCAGACGCTGATGGAGTCCGGCATTTGCGACTTGTGCGCATTCTTTGGCAAAGAGAAGGCAAATGATGTGATTCTCTCGCACATTATGACGTTCCTCAATGACGATGACAAGAATCTGCGTGGCGCTTTTTATGATAACATCGCTGGCGTTGCAGGCTATGTTGGTTGGCAGGCATCGGATATATTGGTGCCGCTGCTGCAACAAGGTTTCACAGATCGCGAGGAGTTTGTCATTGCCAAGGCCATACGCGCGGTCACAATCTTGATCGAGCTGGGACACATTAGAAAGCCCACCGTAACGGAGATTGTTAATGAAACCGCCTGCTATTTGTGTCATCCAAATTTGTGGGTGCGACATGAGATTTGCGGCATGATTGCCACCACGGCACGCAACCTGAGCGCTATTGATGTGCAGTGTAAAATTATTCCGGCCATCGGTAGATTCTTGAAAGCGCCGCTTATACAAGTGGACAAACCACACATTCTTCTGGACTGTCTGCTGCCGCCCATACCCAGACAGATCTTTGACAGCGTGCTGCGTTTCCACGACATTCAGCATTTTGTGGGCGCTCTAGAAGATCGGGCGCGTTTGCGCGGCAACACGCGGCACGGCGCCCAACCACAGTATCTTGACATAGGCCAGACGCTGCGCAATGTAAGTGCTTTGGCAATTTAGGTCGTTCCAAACGAACCACTCACATTTCCAAAACACTTCAGCTCTTCCGACGACTCACATCGGAGGGATTGACAGAGACCATTGAGATGCAACTGTTGGCAATAAAGCCCTTTTTGATAGCCCTTAAGCACAAGTCGCAGCAGGATCTTGATGATGCCAGCTCTGGCAATGGCCGGATTGTGGTCAGTCGCAAGCAAGTGGGCTGTCATGAATATCCGTTGGCTGATAAGGCTATCAAATTGCCACTGGATAATCGTAATATTTTAACCTTATTCCATTCCAAGTTATAGATTTGACAAACCTAATTTACCTTTAGGTATTACTGATGCACATGCAATGCCTGTAATGGTCTCGCCGGCTTCAGATGCGGCTGCCACGACACACATAACCGCAGGCTCTTCCGGCAGTCCCGCCTCCGGTGTCATGTTATTGGGCGTTCCAGCAACAACAGTGAGCGCCGCCACCTCACTAGGTGAATATACCATGCCGGATCGCAACTTCTCGCTGGAACGTTCATCGGAATGCTGCAAGGACCTGGAGTCACTGACCCTTAAGATCAAGCGCCGCTATAATGTGCTGGCACTCTCCCAACGTTGCAATTATGACAAGCTGGTCACGCCGTATCCAACCAATTGGCATCTTAATGGAACTTTGGTGGCTCACCTGCACGAGCATTCCGAGTCGGTGATTAAGCTGGCCCCACTGCGTCCTGATGGATCGCTGTTCGCCAGCGGCAGCATCGATGGCACTGTCAGATTGTGGGATTGCAGCAAGCTGAATGGGAATCACGGCATCAATAAATCGCGTCAGGTTTATTCTGCCCATACGCCCATTTATGCGCTGGCGGCATGCGATGCTGGACAGTCATTGGCGGTAGGTGGCAAGGATGGCAGTTTGCTAATAATGCGCATCGACCGTAACTCTACCAAGATGACGCTACAACAGGCATTGGATCAGAAGTAATATTTAATGTTTTATTGTTGTACTTTGGTATTTGGTCTAATTGGTTGCTCTACCCTCTTTACAGTGAATATATAGATGGACCTGTCGTGGATATGCATGCCTATGATCAGGCGGCGCAGAGCGTCATTGTTTATGCAACGCTCTATGGCGGCATTGTCGCCAGGGACATACGCATGCAGCATAGCGCCTGGCGTTTGCAGAACGAGCTGCGTCATGGCGTTATCACCACGATCTGTGCGGATCCAACCGGATCTTGGCTAGCAACAGGCACCAGCGGTGGCAAGCACATTTGCTGGGACTTGCGTTTCCGACTGCCCATAACAGAGATTAAGCATCCGGCGGACTCGTGGATAAGAAAAGTTGCCTGCCATCCGACTGAGCCATCGTATTTGATCTCAGCCTCGCAGTCCAATAATGAGGTGTCGGTATGGAACATTGAAACGGGTCAGCGGCAAACTGTGCTCTGGGCCAGCCCAGCGCCTGTTTTAACCAACACCAGCCTCAATGATCCAGCAACAACTTGCGGTATTTTGAGCGGTGTGGTGGACGGTTCGCCGTTCATATTGACTGGTAGCTCAGATCAGCGCATCAGGTACTGGGACATAGGATCACCAAAGAACTCGGCATTGAAAGTGCCCGCAGCAAATGATAATCTGACAAACGTGTCCTTTAACTATAGGTACATATGCACCTACATTATTAATGTACCCTCAAGAATTTCAATTTAAAACATGGTATTTTCAGTGCACGCCTCATCGACGGTAGCCAGGTGATTGAGGAACAAATCATTCCTAAGAGCAGTACGGGCGACTCGCAACAGTTGCGCACATCAATAGAGGAAAGTCCCAGATCCGGGCCGGATATGCCCAAAGCAAGTCATCACGATGCCATTACCGACTTGCTCATGTGCAAGGATAAGGGACAAATTTATATAGCGTCGGCATCGCGAGACGGTGTTATCAAGCTCTGGAAGTAGTAATTTATTTTAACACTTATATCTGTGATTAGTCTAATTAAACTACGAAATAACTCATACCAACTCGCATTATCAATACACATACTTTACACGTTAAATTCAAATTTTTTGCTGCATTGTGGTGCATCATCTCTAGTTTGGTTGGCAGCGTTGCCAGATCGACTAAACTGAAATGTCCTCATAGGACCGAACGACGCGCCGAGTGCATTAACCGTGGTGGCAACGGTAAATTATGGCCCATGTTATGTCAACCCTACAAACAGACGCCGCAGCCAACTTCACTTTTTTTGACATCTGCAGCTGGCGCTGTTTTTCGCTTTTGTATCTTTGCAAGCGCCGTTATGAGCAGAGCGGCCAAGCGCCATAAGTCCAAGTGAAAAAGTTAGTTTGTGAGGCAACGACACATGAATGTACAAAGAGAATAAACAACAAAAGTAAAGCATATCTCACAACTAAACAACTCAGCTGTTCAAAATATCCTAACGGAGCGCGAAAATAAGTCAAAGTACCAAAATCGACCACAAAGAATTAATACAACGCACGGCAGTTAAATCGTGCACGCAGTCGCAGTCGCAGCCGCAGTCACCGTGTAGCAGGACAGCGTGAGGGTCGCAACAAACAACAACAATACGAACACACTTAGCGCACACATAGAAGCAATTCAAAATGGCGCCAACAAAAGGCACCACCGCAAGCAATCAAGCAATTTTGCCTATGCCAGCCGCACGGGGCAAGGGGCTGAGCCGTCGGGCCGCCAACAGTGGCATCGATCCAAATGCGGAGAATATGCAGACACGCGGCAAGCGCAAGGCCGACAACAGCCCCATCAAAAATGATAAGATCAAGCGTTCGGCGCTGGGAAATTTGACCAACAATGTAAAGATCATGACGCTGCATCCCGGCGACGAGCACACCAAACAACCGCTGCCCAAGAAGCCTACGGCCCAGCAACTGCAGGCACTCCTGGATGCTAAGAATATTGACAATCTGAACGTCTTAGCCGCAGTCACTGCTCCTCTGCCTGCCGCTATACCAAATAAAATAATGACGCGCGCCTCATCCAAGATAGAAGATCCGATGGACAGCTGTCACAAAGTGCTCGACAAGGTCGAGGAGGCTTTGGCGCGTCAAAGGACACGCAAGCCGCCAATAGCAAAGAAGCCAGTAATGGCTGAGCCGAAAGCCCCACAGCATGCTCCTGTTGCCAAAAAGTTGGCTGTACCGCTGCCGCCCACTGCTATTAAGCCGGTGCGCCGCATATCAAATGACTTTAATAAGACTGAGGAGAGCCTCTACATGTCCGCACTTGAGGACATCTCCAGTTGCGAATCGATGCGCTTGTCCGGCAATTTTGAGGCAGCGCGACGTCTCTCTGCTAAACTGCAATTAAAGACTGAACAGCCAAAGGCAGCACCGCCGACACAACAATCGGTGCTAATTGCGGCTGCCGCCGCTGCCATTGTGACGCCTGTGCGTCCTGTGCCCGATGACGTGGAGGATTTCGATCGCAAAAACTGGGATGATCCCTTCCAAGTGTCCCATTACGCCATGGACATATTCAACTATTTGAAAATGCGCGAACCGGAATTCCCGATTAATGACTATATGCCAAAGCAAGTGAATTTGACCACGTGGATGCGAACGTTGCTGGTCGACTGGATGGTCGAGGTGCAGGAGACCTTTGAACTCAATCACGAAACACTTTATCTGGCTGTCAAAATCGTCGATCTCTACTTGTGCCGCGAGGTTATCAACAAGGAAAAGTTGCAGCTACTTGGCGCTGCTGCTTTCTTCATTGCATGCAAGTACGATGAACGCCAGCCGCCGCTAATTGAGGACTTTCTGTATATATGCGATGGCGCCTACAATCACGACGAGCTGGTCAAAATGGAAATGGAAACGCTGCGCATCATCAACTACGATCTCGGCATACCGCTCTCCTATCGCTTCTTGCGCCGCTACGCTCGATGTGCCAAGGTGCAAATGCCTACGCTCACACTGGCGCGCTACATACTGGAGCTGTCGCTTATGGACTATGCCACCATTGGTTTCAGTGACTCGCAAATGGCATCGGCCGCTCTCTTCATGGCACTGCGCATGCACGGCGGCGTCGCCAACCTACACAAAGAGACCTGGACTTCAACGCTGATCTATTACACGGGCTATCAGCTGGCAGAGTTCGCTGAACTGGTGCCGGTGCTGAATGCGGGACTGCATCGGAAGCCACGCGCCACCATCAAGACGATACGGAACAAGTACTCGCATAAGATATTCCATGAGGTGGCCAAAGTGCCGCTGCTCAGCAACGTGGAGCTATTCCAAAGCAATCTTGATCTGAACGATGGTAACGTGTGCACCTGAGCCACAGCATTTGTAGGCTTTGCACTGTTGTAACGACAATTAGCCAAATTGATAATGAGCAACAACTGTTACGCTTCACTAGACATTAAGACGCTTCTATCCATTAAACATTTAGGTGCAGATCAATCCAAAAAAAGCAATCCATTATCGTACCCACATCTTCATATATTTTTATTTCATTTGATTTGATTTGATTTATTTTGTATTATTAATATGTTTGCTGATGATGGTTTATTATTGGTTTACATTTATTACTTTTTTCATAAATTTCATGTTTAACACTCTCATTGTTTCCATTCACGTTTATTGTTTTTTCCTTTTTTTATACATAAAAACAAAATCAAGCCTCCCAACAACACCAGCTAATAGGCAAGGCAGAAAAACTGTTAAACAAGCCCCACCATAAATACTAACCATATATATATATATTAAAATGTATACTATTTATAATCAGAAGAAACCTTAATAAATTTTACACATATTTTAAGCAGTTGCAACGCCCAACGCCGTTTGATGATGGTGGACACCAAAGCTGACATGGACTTACGCTAAATCAATTTATACAATTCTTCATATTTTACACGCCTAGTAGTACTAACAACTAACCAACGGCAGATACTCATATAAAGCCGGCTAATTCAATTTGTCTAGTATGTTATGTTGTAGTTGTTGTAAAATGATGTTTTTGTTACAATTCATGACTTTTTATATGTAGTAGATATGGCCAAATTCATGTTCCCTTGTCTAAGTAACTAGTTATGTATGTATTCGTATTCCATGTTATCTATATATGTATGTATGTATGCATCTATGCTGCCGAGCCGAGAAAAACCAATAAACACTTAATGTCCGTTCAGAAAATTACACATATGATATATGTATGTGGGGGAAATATATACATGTTTATATACATTGAAATATATGTGTATATATTTACAGCATATTTATACCAACTTTTGTAGGCAACCTAGTTTCTATTGACTTTGTGCAGGTGAGTCAGTTACCTATGTCGTAAATATCTATCTTTGTATTTGATTTCAGGCTCTGCTTTTTTTGTTTTTGGCGCGCCTGTCCGCACATTTTAGCGCCAAATTATTTTGGGTTTCGCTTGGCAGGCTGCGCATGCGCCGCAAGACATCAACATCGATGCCTGTTCCCGTTCCCGTTGCCGTTCTCGTTTCCATTCCCGTTCCCGTAATCGTCTTTGTCCAACAAATCACTGCATACATAACCGATTTCTACCGCTGCAATTGAGCCTGAAAAAGGGCAGGCAGCTAGAAGCCGGCAGCCGCCTGTCTGTCTCTCTGTCTGTCTGTCTCTCTCCTTGACGTTTTCTACCACCTTTTCTTGTCGGTCGCCTGCCGTCCGTTTTTCGTCGTCTGTCCTCCTCCCATTGTGCGCTTGTTCGTCTCTTTTATTTCGGCTGCCAGCACTGCCGGCAGCCAGGTAGTTTTATTTCCATTGTGCGTTTCCTCAACGAAATTATGAGGCAACTGAAATGCATGTTACTTTTTTTCCGGTTCGCAAGGTAGGGTGCCTTATGTACATACAGGACAAAGGCAAAGTTGTCCTCATGTTGCTGTCGTCCTCTTCTGCTGCTGCTGCTGCTGCTGCTTAAGGTGCAACCGTGGTACATTTGCTAATTACTTTGGTTGTGTGCAAAAATCAAGTTTATTAACAAACATACACTCGGCCGAGCAGCTGCTGCTCCTAGACCTGACATGCGGTAAGCTTACACCTAACTTATGACCATAACTTATCGTTTGCCTTATCTCAGTAACCTGGCCTGCTGAAGGCGCCATTATAGCCGCCTCCAAAGCCGCTGCCGTAACCCTGCGAACCGTGATTGTTCAGCACACCAAAAGGTCCCTTGTGCACACCATCCTCCGTGTACTCGGTTTTCATTTTGAAGCTATGATCCCAACGATTACGTTGTCCAGGTGTCGCCTGTGGTGGATAGTTATATTGGTTCTGGTAGCTTGTGGGTGGTGCTCCCGGGTGTGTCACAACTGGAATGTTGCCTGGTGCGCCTGGTCCATAGTTTGGATAAAGTGGAAATGGCGCTGTTGGCGGATAGGATGGATATTGTGGCAGATATTGGCCTGGGTAGGGATAGCCGGGCTGTGCTGGCTGATAGTTGGCAGGCTGCGGAGGTCTAAAATTTGGATAAACGCCTGGCGGATTACCTCCAGAAGGAACGGCTGCCTGTGGACTTGGATAAGGTTGATACCCAGGTGAATAGGCAAAGGGAGGCTGTGCTTGAGTCGGAGTCGGCTGTTGAGCCGAAGAGCCAGCTGGGAATGGGTGTGGTTGTCCAGCATTTACCTGTGCTGGGTAATTTGGAAACCCGGTGGGCTGTTGCTGCGGAACACCCACAGCAATACCATATGGACTCGCACGAGGATGCAAGGTGTCTACACCACTTCCGCCGTTCTCATGGGCAGACGGTGCATCAATATCAGAGGTACCGCCTGGTTGCTGCCTCAGATCCGGATACAGTTGCGAGTTGAGATGGGCACGTTCGTGGTGACGATTGCTGCTGATGCCGCCTTTGAAAGTGGAGGCCAAGTTGAATTCAGTATTGGTGCCCTCGTTGCTCTCGTCCCGCGAATAGTGTGACGCATGGGTCACGCCCGCGGTCAGGGTCAAAAGCAGCATTAAGCCAATGTTCCAACGCATGATGATGATTCCCGCGACACTGGACCTAAATAGCACTCGCGTCGTATATTTAAGTTGTATTCGATGTGAATAACGCCGAGTATTCGTCTGTCGGGGTTATCGTTCAGTTCAGGTTCTAGACTGAGATGATTGGCTTTCCATTGAGAAGTATATAATAACAGCATTAGATGATTGATGTATGCAAAGCCGAAGTATTAATTCTCTTTTCTATTCCGAGAAAATGATGATCATACAAATTATTTTCAATTTATTTATATGATATTGGCCAGTTTTAATAATTCATTAATCAATTTTGTAAATGATATCAAATATCGAATTAATTCAATAATCATATTTATAAATGACACAATATTACTATGGATTAAAGAGATAGGTAATACACTATGTTGAGGTTATTCCCATGCTTGGCTCTGGAAATCTCGACTTTCTTTGGGAGGAATGCTTAGCCCTGATGCTATTAATGATAGGATCATCAGCAGCATTGAAGGTTGTTCATTGAACACACGCTTGCATATATATGTTGTTTTGATTATCAGCAAGCTATATAAGCCTGATGCGAGCGAAAAAGCGCCATATAAATTTTAAATTATAACAAAGATGCAACTCAAAATTGGATTCTGGTTCCTGTTGCTGTCACTGCTGCTGGCTGCGCAGGCTAAGCCCACATTTGATAAGATGGCTGAGGTGCTGCTGGACGTACTGGATGATAGACCGCGTTATCCTAGACCAGAACATTATAGACCAATACCGCAAGGTGGCCCACTCATACAGGAGGGCTATGATCATGGCTACGATTACTACTATGGCGGTGGGGGTGGTCACTTCTATGGAAACGGAGTGGCTGGAGGCAATCCTTATGACCAGCCACCGCCTGCCTATTATTCAAGACCTGTCCAGGGTCCAGTGAAGGGCTACTACCCGGAATCGCACTATCCGCATGGCTATGCACCCACAGGGCCAAATTATATACCTGGCTACAGGAGACCGATACCCGAAGGTTCCAACTACCGGCAACACGGCTACTAGCCAAGGTTTGTGTTGAGTGAATCAAGTTAAGACATATAATAAGAATTCATAGCCTTAAGTACAGCTGTATATAACGTATTAAAATGATCGGCTTACTTGTTTTTTGTTGTTAATTTTGATCATGTCACAGTTAAGATTTATAATAGTCACATGGTTGCACTGCCTGTCACTTTTGTATACCCTGTACATATTGTTGTCATAAAGCATTATACAGATCCGGAATATTTGACTTTTTTGGTTAGTTTTCCCACTCCCCCGAAACCCTATGGCCATGATTGAAAGTCCGGCCAGCGTTTCATTATGTTGGGAAGACAAGCGATTTAATTATATATTTCTAAATTATATATTTATATTTTAGATTTATTTATCTATCCCTTTGTTTACACCTCCTTTAAATTACTCAGTTTAGACTATTGTTACGAGTTAATAATTGCATTGACTAGCCTGAGTTCGGGCTTCAATTGCCTAGCCTAGTAGCTATTAATATAAATAAACAATAAGTCAAACAAATGTATTATGGGTTATGCGATGTTATGACGAATTTTAAAATACGACCTTAGCCTCGTTTAAAAAATTAAAAATACGAAGACGAAATCGAAAATTAGACCATATACCATATACAGACCAATAAAGAGCCGGATGTTGCGCCCCATATTAAAGCCCGAATCTAGGTCGAACTGATCCACAACGTAATCTACAAACGGATCCTCAACCTTATGAAGTACCATAATGGTATGGGAAACCCGTCATCTATGTTTTAAATAATTCGAGTATATTGATAATAAAGCAACAAAGTTCAGCAACTCATATATTTTTTCTTTTTCCCCTTATGTCAAGTACATATTTCGTTGTTTGTGAGCTCGCAGAACCTGTTTACTGTAAAGCTGATATGCCCCAGCGAGAAAGAGAGAGAGAGAGAGAGAGAGAGAGAGTGATTCGTGGGATTGTTGAATTTTATTTGTGTTCAACAAACTGTAAACAACATACTAATAATGCACATACATATATTTTAATAACAAATATTTAGTGCAAACATTTCGAATCTGATCATTTTCTTCTGCGCACATCAATTGGTTCCCCTTGGAGTGCCTGGCTGGGAGCGTGCACATACTGCATTGAGTTGGGAAAGACGATGTTGCGCAGCCGGGAAAGCTCAATGGATCTCGGCGATGGCGTTGGCGTTGGCGCCGTTGGGGGCACCAGGGGTGGCCTATTTGTGCCCACGATCAGCGTGTCGCCGAATGGCGGCGGAGGAGTGGGCGAAATTACTAGAGGCGGAGGATTTTTGCCCACGATCAGCGTATCGGGTGTGGGCTGTGAGGGGGCACTGGCGCAGTGGGGGCTGGTGTCGTCGTTGATGGCGTGTTAACAGAAGGATTAGAATTGCCATTGCCGCCATGTTCCTGCCCATCGCCATTGGTTGGAGGCGGTTGAAATGGTCCATTTCCATTGCCCCAACCGGGCTGTGAGGGATCGTACTCATCTCCCCATCCAGGCTGTGATGATTCATTGCCATTTGCCCATCCCGCTGGTGGTGTTCCGCCTCCATCTCCCCAGCCGGGTGGAGGACGTTCGTTTCTATCTCTCCAGCCAGGTGGTGGGGAACCATTTCCCCAGCCTCCACCACTACCCCATCCTGGAGGGGGTTGTCTGCCGCCTCCACCACCCCAGCCACCCCAACCCGGAGGATTTGGCTTGCCGCCAGCCCAGTTACCCCAACCAGGAGGGGGTTGCCTGCCGCCGCCATTCCAACCTCCGCCACCATTCCAGCCGCCACCATTCCAGTTGCCGCCATTCCAGCCTCCGCCGCCATTCCAGCCGCCGCCGCCGCCGCCATTCCAGTTAGCGTCACCCCATTGCATTGGGCCTGGTGGCGGACGATTCCCACCGTGTCTGTGGCCACCGCCATGGTGTTGTCTGCCGTTGAAGCCGAGCCCAAGCTGAGGTAGTTGGGCGACAGCGGATGCCACTGCACCAATGGCCGATGCCGATGACGTTGCCACTGAAAACTGTGCGCTACACGTGTGGATTAGGAAGAGGTGGCACGCTATCAAGGTCGTTGGCATATGTAATCGTAGCCGCGTCATGATCGCGCCGGATTGAAGCGCGCCCATGCCGTAAGAGCAGCGAGTTCTAACTGAGGGGAAAGTTTTTGGCATTTGGCGATAAGAGAGGCAGCTGTACGGATTTGTATTCAAAACCTGTATTCGGTTTGTTTGTCTGCTTGCGGGCTGTGCTAATCAATGCATAATGAGAGACCGTGAGAGCTCCGACAGATTCGCTCTCTAACGGAGAGTGTATTATGCGATCATCAAAATTGTAAACAAAAAACTTCAAAAAGCTGGAGGGGAACTAAGATGGAGATGGAGGCAGCCGTTGACCGTTGGCCGCCGACTCATGGATCCGCTTATGTGGCTTCTTCCCGCGCAGTGCGTTAAGCACGCACGTGCTCTGAATGTTAATACTGTGGATCCATCTGTTAACGTCCAAGTAATTCATAGTAATGCATTAAGTTGTTGCTGGATGGATCGGCATTAGCATTATGGCAGCAGATCTCCAGCGATCCAGGTGGCTTAATGCGAAGCCAGACGTAAAAATAAAACCATTTGGATCGCAATGCGTCATCGCTATCCCGACGCCGGTCGCAGGGTATAAATAGAAGAGAACTGCGTTGATATATAGCCAGAACACAGACGATTCCAACCAGAACCAGAACCAGAACCAGAGCCACACGAGATGAGAGTTCCTAGTTTGATGATGCTTTTCTTGCTACTGGGCAGTTGCCTGGAGTTTGGCAGTGCCCTCTTTTTCAAAGCCTTTAAAGGACATAAAGGAGGTGGTGCTGCACGCTACGGAAGCTACAACTATGGCTATGGAGGTTATGCCGCAAACTATGGCTATAATTCGAATGGAGGTTATGGAGGTTATAATGGTGGATATAATGGTGGATATAATGGTGGATACAATGGTTATGGCTACGGTTATCCACAGCAGCCTTACAGGACCAGGAATCGATACCGCACAGGGCGCACCTACTCTGATATAGCCAAAGTTCTACGACCGGATCCCTACTTAGGGCTGGGCGCGGGTCGTTATTTACCGCGTGCTCCCTATTCCCATCTCTGGGGCTAACATATTCTTTAACCTTAAGCAAAAATTATGCTAAATAAGAAATCTTAGTTCTGTTATGTTTTAATTTAATAAAAGCCCAAGTGCATATTACGCCGTGATTATTGTGTGAATCCTCTTCAATTGAAGCTGCTTTTTATTGGCTTTAATATGTGCGTCTCTGGGGATAAGTTCAAAATTTATGATCAGACGTACATATAAAGGTACTATTAGCCGTTTGTAGAACGGCGCTACGTGACTTAAATGCGATCAGGTCTCTTTTGTGATTGGCGTGTCACGTAACTGCCACCCGAATCACGCTATTTGAAAGAAGGCTTATTCGGCTTAATGTCGTATACGAATTTAATGTAAATATGTATATATATCAAGTAATCTTATGCACATATGTAACTATTTGCTGCTCCATTATAGAGAAATATGCAAAAGACGTTTTTTCATCTAATAAGATTACTAGCTACTCACACCTTCTTTTGGATTTTTAAGGTTCGAGGAATGTAGAAAACGTTTCTTAAAATTATTTCTGAATTTTGTTATTACCCTGAGCATACTTATCAGAAAATGTAGGAACTATTCAGCATAAAATTAAAAATAAAACCATAAAAATCATTTTTCTAGATATACATATTTAAAATGTATTGTCTAAGTATAGCTCAATTGGCGTATCATTTTTCATTAGCTAGCCCTTATTATACTTGTAAATTAATATTTACAAATAGTTAAGTTATGCTTTATAAAATCATTCACATTGCGCTTACAGTTGAATATCATTTAGTCTTGAGCTCGGTCCTGAGGTAACATATTTGAAAATATTATTATTTTTATTTATGTTTTTATTTATTTACCAACATCCCGGGTAGCAGAGGTTCCCGATTAATAGAGCTCCAAAAATTCGAGGTTCAACTGTTCTTCCTTCTGAGCAAAAACGGTGCTGATGACATATATTTTTAAAGCTGTGCGATTACAGTGAAAATGACATCTTGAACAAACTGTAAATTAAGACTGCATAAAATTTACATTGTAAGCTGTAACTAGGAGATGTTGATGTGGGTTTTGTGGGCTGGCGGTATTCGTATTTGCATAATATTGGTTTTGTTGTTAATGCTAAATCAAACCTGATCAATGAGCAAAAACAGAATACATATTTTGTCCACATACTGGGCACATTTGTATAAAAGGCCTCCAAGTGGCGACATTGAAGTGCAGTTCTCAATAATAATTTCTATAAACAGGATGTCTCTGTTGCAGGACAAAGTCTTGCTTACCGCTCTACTGGCCGGCTTCGGGCTGTTATCAGTGGCCGTTGGGTGGCCTGTGAATTTAAACTATGCCCCAAGCATTGACAATAATTACATTGCTGATCACGGTGATCACTGTTATTCACATCAATCTTACAGGACCAGGCATCGACGGCAGACGGGGCGCACCTACTCCGATATAGCCAACGTTCTACGACCGGATCCCTATCTAGGTCTAGGCGCTGGCCGTTACCTACCGCGTGCTCCATTTTCTGCTCTGTGGGGCTAATATGTTCTATAAACACTCATAACTATACCGCAAATTGCATCACGAAGTTAGTGAAAGTTATGCTATAATATACGTTAAATGGAACTACATGCTGCGTGTTTTTATGTACAACTTTTTAAATTTAAGCTATTTTTAATTAGCGTCATAACGTCTGTCTGTGACTAAGTTTATATATATATATGTACATGCATATATGATCAGCCGTGCATAAGTACTAGCCGCGTGTAGCTGAGCAAAGCTACGTGACTGAAATGCGATCAGGTCGCTTTTAGAGATGGGAGTGTCACGTAACTGTCACGCGAATCACGCTCTTAAAAAGAAGCAAGTAAAAGTGCTCTAGTGAGGAGCGTCCGACTAGCAGATACCCTAAGCCCACTTCTAATAGAAACCAACAAAGGTTTCTGACTTGGGTGCTTGTTTCTAAATTTGTGGCGAACAATTTCTAAATTAGACCATTAGATATAGCGAGATATATTGACTATCTTGCAAGTTTCAAATATATAGCTTTAATTGCGACGACAATAATTGGGGTCATATAGACAGACGGACAGACGGACGGAAGGACAAATTTCAACTCTCTAGCTCTAGTAACAAATATCATAATACCATTATACTATTTTTACCCATTTTCAATGGTTTCAGGGTACAACAATGTTATAAAATTTAAGTAAACTTTTGTATGTATAATATAAGTCATTAAATATTTATGCTGGTGTTGTCTGTTAATAAGTACAGCTATTAGAATTATTAGCCAAATTCATAAAGTAGCCTAGATTTCAATATCGATTTTTTGTTGTTTATTTGCCTCATGTTGCCTCATCTAATGCAGCAAATACTATATTTTGCCACAAGTTGCAGCACATGTGATTTAAGAAGCATTACTGATTCATATTTCTGACAATATATTTGCGATACTCCACAGGAATTCCCCCAAGTCCATAATAAAATTCGTCGTAGTCGTTACAGGAAGCAAACAAGCAAAAAACCTGAAATATATCGCAATTCTCATAATATGTGTAAAAGCGATCGTTTCTAACCATTTGCGTCCCATACTAACAACTGGCGCACCTACGTCATTAGCAAATTGTATTTTAATTGTTAATTACTATTGAAATTGTCAGACTTCAGTTATGCTATGCTAAATCATTCACAGTGCTTTCAGAGTTAGGTATTAAAGTCTGAGGTCGCTTTATATATATATGTATGTGAGTCAAAACGAGATTGTTGATATTTTGTAAGCCTTACGATTGATGTGTGAATGATATCTTGTTCGTATTGTAAAGCGAAAGATTTACATCGGAAGCTGTGAGTGGTGGAAGTTGACATGGAATATGTTGCTTGCCTGTTTCTGTATTTGTATTTTCATAGTAATGCTTATGGTGTTATTGTTACATCTAAACCTGATCGATAAGCAGGAAACAGCGTGCATTAATTCTTTTGGCCACCTTCTGGGGGTATTTGTATAAAAGGCTTCGACGTGGCGACATTGAAGTGCAGTTCTCAATAACAATCTTTGGAATCAAAATGTCTCCGGTGCAAGGAAAAGTCCTGATACTAGCGCTATTTGCCTGGATCAGCCTGCTCTCAGTGGCTGTTGGCTGGCCTGCAAATTCATATTCGGACATAGCACGTGTCGTTAATCCCAATCCATATGTTTCGATTGGCTCCCGCAACTATCCAGGACAGCCCTATTGGCCGGGAGGACGCTAGAGATTAATGCTATTATATTTATTATTTTAAATTTATTTTATTAATAAATGCCCTAACTTAATTTAATGTCGTGTTTTGTATAATCTTAAATAAAAGTATTTTGTAATTATTAAGATTAATTTGTAACGTGTGAGTTTTACATAATTTTTATATGATTTTCAGCTGCTGCTCCTCCTTTCTAAAATATTTACAGCATTTTCTTCAATACTGTACAAGTCGTATGGAGGATGATTGGCAGACTGGTTTTGAATAAATAAAGTACTGTAAGTGCGAGCACATGTGACTCGATGAGTACTGACTCAGCGATGTTACCGACTTTTATGAAGACATGAATACGCACTCACCTAGGAGTTCCCCTTAGTACATCATTAAAATGGAACTACAGTAAGTACACTCAGTGATAATACCAAGAAGTGCAGGCTGTGTCAAAATCCGGCTAAGCAATGCATTTCTTACCGTTAAAACAAAATTCTCATTTTTGAGACTGTTTTCTACAATCTCTGAGAACGGCCTTTCGCTCTGAAAAAAATGTCTTTATACATATATGCAATCGGACATGCCTTGATTACTATATATTTACGATCTATAATAGCGACCGGCGCACCCACAAATGTCATTCCAAAGACATTTAGTACTTGTTAATCGCTCTTTAAACTGACAAATTTATATTAGCCAAATCATTCACAAAGCCATTAAGTTCGACAGCTGAAAGCTAAGATCGGTACGAGTAGATATGCGGGCATATATCTAATTGGTTCTGAGTCAAAACGTGATCGCCGATATCCATACCTCAACGATCGCAGTGTGAATGACATTTTGACGAGATGATACAGCTGAAGATCCACTTTGTAAGCTCAGAGAAGAGGTTGACAATGGGGCTACGTGCGCAGCATGCGTCGCGTGGCGCTGAATCTGTGGATGGTGTTGTTGTTGTTGTTGTTGTTGACACACCAAAACCTGATCGATAAGCACCGCCAACAGAAATTTAAGTCATTTCTGGCTAATTACTGGGCATTGTCATATAAAAGGCTTCTGCGCGACGGCATTGAAGCACAGTTCTCAATAAGAAACTCTAGAAACAGAATGTTTTCGTTGCAAGGAAAAGGATTTTTATTCGCTCTACTGGCCTGGCTTACCCTGCTATCAGTGGCTGTCGGCTGGCCTGTACTATATGGATATCGAGCTGAGCGCAACGGGCGCAGCTATACGGATATTGCTCGCGTCGTTAATCCCAATCAGTACGCATTTGTGGGCAGCCGCGACTATCCGGGACAACCTTTTTGGCCAGCGGGACGCTAGCGATTTATTTTTGTAAAAAAACTGAAACTTAAGAAATGGAATTTAGCTTTATATAATTTTAAATATGCAATAAATTGATGTAAAACTCTCTTCTATAGTATCCGTGGGTGGCTTTATTTTCAAAGCGAAAACAGTATATTAGGATTTTGCAATGTCCTTCATCCTGTCTGTCCGGTCTGTCTGTCTGTCTTTGAATATACATATATATGGTAGTTATCAGCTTTAGGCAAAATGTTAAGATTTTTTCGCCACGGCCACTGGGAGACTAGATGCACAACTTTTTCAGACATATTACTGATGATCTGCTCTAAATTTTTATTTATTTATTTATTTATTTAATAGGTTGACAGATCGAGTGTCAACCTAAGTAAAATGTATAAAAACAAAGAGATACAATTAAAGTAAATATAAACAATTAAAAGCTAAAAGCCCAAGGGAATTATAAACAATACTCATAACATCACCGACACGATGGGGGTATTTTATTTGCCAGTCCGGCTAGCTATGCCCCTAATCACAGCAAATTATTTGTCAGTGACGTTAAGAGACTCTACTGCTAAAGAGAAGGTTGTTAGTAGTAAGAGTATATTCTACAATTTAAATCTAATTCCAATAAATAAACAATATAATAAGGAAAGTGAAGGAACAGTTATATTTATTAATAATAATAATTGTTAGAATTAGATGGATAGATAAGATGAAAGAGACAGAGACGGAAATCATTGACCCGATGGGATCAACTATTGGATACATCAACCGGACCACCAACGTGTCAAATATATTAATTCTATATTTCTTGGGGGCAAGCCGCGATTATAATTTTATGGGCACCAAATTTGGCAGACAGTGTTCCGATAACCTTTCTCTTAAAGTCGAGCCTACTTACCCCCACCCCTCCCCCCTCTGCTTCCCCCAACAATAGCCATAGTAGCTAAAAACGCGTTTGACTGTTTTAAATTGTTTTTATACTGTGAACGAGTATTACGCAGTCGGTTAGGCCCGACTGCCATGTGCTTATTTGTTTAGTTTTATTAATTTTGAAATTCGCGGTACCTGTTCTTTGTGGGAAATTTGTATTATTTTAGGCAAACTGTATAATGAGTAGCTCAGCTTCAAGAAACTTGCCAGAAGTAGTTGGCAACGCTGCGCACTAATTTGCTGCGCCTGCCTAAAAGTATGCTGCACTTTCATGCATAATTAATGTAAAAGTTTTTGGTGACGCCCGTCAAAATCAATTAAAAGAAACGTTAATGACAAACTTGCATTAAGGCCTGTCTGGCCACCTCGATTTGGTCGCAGCAAAGGCATCGCTCGAATGGCATGTCAAAGACGCGCAGTCGGCAGACAACAAGGACAAGGACAGGACGGGCAGAACGCGAATACCTCGCATCATCGTTAAAACTGTGCGCTCGAATGGTTAATATTGAATCAACATCCAATGCCATCTGGTGGATTAAAAATCCGAATGCCGCCAAAGTGGACGGCCGCGTTGGGCGCAAGGCGTCGCTTGGGTCGAGCTTTTGTCTGGATATGGGTGAATTACTGCGCAATATATCCTTGCAGGGCTACAACAAACTATTGGCACCTGAATTAACGTTGGCGGAGAGGTAAGCGCCAGATAAAAACGCAACTCAATGCTGCTTCTTTAACACTGATGTTACTCATACGCAATGTGGCTCTCTATAGAAAATTTGCAGCTGCATTTTACGCTACGTTTCGTATCCTTTGTCTTTCGGTCCCTTTTAAGTCCTTGTCGTCATCGTCAACGTGAACGTCTCATCCCATCTGGTTCCGCTGTGCTTTGCATTTTTCGCATTTTTCATTTCCGTTTCCGTATTTGCCGCGCTTTGTGCGTTTATCTTGACTCATCCTTGGGTCTGTTTATTTGCAGATTAATTTGGCTGCTGGTGCACACGACCACGTTCGTTGCAATGGTGGCTGTGCTCCTGCTCACCTGGGAGCAATTTATTGCACAATACTTTGTCATCAATCTGAAGGATCCACTTTACCCCGTTCAAAATGTGCCGTTTCCGGCTGTGTCAATATGCTCCAACAATCGCATTTCCATGAAGGCCGCCACCAGATATGCTCGCGAGCTGTGAGTAGCCTTAATCCTGCACCCTTCCTCTACGCTTCCACGGTCTTAATTTGCTGTCATCGTCAAGTAGGCAAAGTAATGATCCATTGCCTCGTGACATTGAGTACTACATGGAACAGTTGAAGTTTCTGCGCAAATTATATGTGCCCGGCGAAAGGGACGCAGATGTCGAGGAATATGTAAACTTTCAAGCATTTCTGGACATATTTGGCACCTGGAATAATGAGACTTTCTTCGATACGCGGCGTATTATGACAATGGTGGGTAATTGGTAATAATTCATGGTAATAGCTAATTAGGATATATACTTTTTTAGCTAGCGCCCAATTGCAAAGATTATATATTAAAATGCAGTCTGAGCAATATAGATATGCCTTGTTTTAGCGAGACCGCTTTTCAGAGTAGTCTGACCAAATATGGACCGTGCTGCACATTTAATGGCAGGAACAGGTAAGCTATGTTATCCCTTTTGGTTTAATATATTCCTTCACGCTTCGATTACCCTTTGTATCCCGTAGATTGAAGAAGCGCGATTTTCGAAATCGCTATGCCAGTTCCGATCTTGGCCTCACAGTTGTGCTCAACTCGAGTCATACGGATTATTTCGCACCAGTTTTGAACACAAATGGATATATTGTCATAATTCACGATGCGGACAATTTTGCATCGATATCATCGTCAAATGCATTGGAAATGTTTCCAGGACAAAGGGAAGAGACTTTCTTGAAGATCTTTGCGCGTGTGATAGACACCGATAAGAGCTTACATTCATTTTCACCATTTGGCGTGAGTTGTCCAGATCATTTCAGATATAAAGTTTCGTATTCTATTCTATTATATTGTATTCTTATCTGTTCTAGCGTCGTTGCTATTTCCATAATGAGGCTAAAATGAATGTGTTGAGGTCCACCTATACGTTTCCCAACTGCATTACCAGATGCCGGATACGCAGTATCATTGCTTTGTGCAATTGCCTGCCCTTTCAATTGCCCTTAGAGTTGGTGGAAAATCTGGAAGGTGTTGTCTACTGCACTCTTAGCCATGTCACATGCATTAGCCAGTATCAATGTGAGTCCTTAGTTTGAGTGTACAACAATCCTCCAATTTATTTCGATTTATTTTGTAACAGTCAAGTGGAATTATGTGCTAACGGAAAGACTTCGGATTCCGGGTCTGGAGCGTGAAATTGAGGAAGCATTGTACTGTCCCCAGTGTCTGCCTGCATGTAATGATGTTCAGTACAGGGTATCTCTGAGCGAGCTGCCCATTGATAACTATCTGGCAACCCTGAAGCCGGATGAGTACAATGAAACACAGCCGAAAACCGATATATCCGTAGTGAGGGTCTACTTTGGAGAGCCGCATGCTCAACTCTATATGCGACTGTTGAATAATGAATGGTTTGAGATATTCAGTAAGTAATTGTGAATGTAATTGACTTGCTCGTTATGATTTTGCATCGTATTTGCAGGTACAATTGGCAATATATTGTCAATTTTTATGGGCTTTTCATTGGTGGCAATTTTTGAAACTCTCTTCTTTATCTGCAAGTACATCTATAAGGGCTGCTGTCGTATAATAGATAATAGTAAAGCTAACAGTAAGGCCAAGATGTTAGACGCTAAAAAATTACAAATATGCCCATAATAAACAGCGAAGTGCAGAAAAATAATTAAGAAAATACTCGAGATAAAAGAAGGAAAATTGTATTATAACAGTACAAGTGTAAAAATCTTAAACAGCTGAAGAGCTTGAAATACAAAGATTCGTATATCTATGTTCACAATCAACACGTGGCTTCATTTGCCTGCCTCAAAATCCAGGCCACAGGGCATACGGGGGAGGATGCGGATTTTGTTCTATTTATGTATTTTTTTTTTTTTTGGAGTGCCAGGCAAGCCCAGACGAAATCAAAAAGAACATGACCTGTTTCTGCCCTTGCCGCTACCTAAGATGATTATGATAACGATGATTATGATGATGATTATGGTGATGATGATGTTGTTGTTTCCGTTGGCTGACATTTAATGCGCATTTAACTAATTTCATTTTAAATTGTTGACAATTAAGGGAAATTGCCAAGACGAATCGAGAGCCAGGCTAAATAAACAGCCAGCGGAGTGGGGGCGACCAATGCTGAACACCACGTGCCATGTCGCAGTTAATTTGTTGGCAATAAGTTGGAACACGAGGCCTAATTACAACAACACGCACGACATGACTGCAAAATTTTCATTAAAATGAGCAGGCAAGCTTCCACCACCCCCCAACGTGCCCATGGCGCTGCCAATGCCAGGACAGGACAGGACATTTGTTGGGGGCCGCCTACAAAAAGGCGCGCACTGCGTAGACAGCCGCAACAGTTGCAATTCCACAGACGGCTGAGCGACTGCCAAACATGGCAGCGACTGCAGAGCGGGCACAGCGATTGCTAACCCAACGATTGGCGGTTGGACGCGCCGTCTGGTGGATACCCAAACCACCTGCGTCGGTCACGCACACGGCCGCCATCCGCGACGAGGAGCCGGCTACGCAAAAATTGTCATTTGCCGCCGCGTTAAAGGATTTGCTGGAAAACCTGTCATTTCATTGTTATGGCAAATTAGTCGAGCACGGCCATCGCATTCAGGAGCGGTAAGCAGCATGGCAAAAGCTTAAAAGCCCTCCCACCTCCCCTCCACCACCATGAGGGGAGTCCTTTCAATTAGCTGACTCCGCCGCAGGTTCTTTTGGCTTATGTGCCACATAACTGCGCTGACCGTTCTAATTGCATTTGTTTGGGGCACGTACAAGGACGCCACGGGTGAGCTAGTGACCACCCTATACAATCCACTGCATCCCGTATGCAAAGTCAGCCTACCCGCCGTCACGGTGTGCACCCAGAATCGGATATCCAAGCGTGCCGTCTGGCGTTACGCACAAGAGCTGTAAGTTAAATCGGATTGCGGTAATCCCCTTACCAGATATATCTCCGCCTAATACATTGCAGCAGCGCCAAGGATCCGAGGCAGCGCAACGTTTCTTTCTTTTTTGACGAGCTGCACGCCTTTGGCATGTACTACAGCCCCGAAGAGCTGGTCGATTATGAGCGCATGGTGCGCTTTCAGGGCTTCTTGGATCTACTGGATACGAAGCCCCATGAGCTGTTCTTCAATACCAGAGAACGTATGCGCATCCTAACGCCCAATTGCAGCGACATTTTGGTATCCTGCCGTTTGGCAGGCCGCTCCTTCGATTGCCTGCAGCAGTTTCGGGAAACGCTCTCTAGCAATGGATATTGCTGCACCTTCAATTTGAATGGAGAGTACGTGCCTACGGAAAAAGCGATAAAATGATTGGCTTGATGTGGATATGACCTCGCTTTACTTTGCTTTGTTCTTCTCAGGTTTCTCAAAGATCGCTTGTATTATCAGCGCTTTTATGGGTTCGATATGGGTCTGGTGCTAACGCTCAAGTCTACACCTGGTGATAATTATTATACAAAACATCGTCGAGACGGATTTTCGGTAAACAATATTATGAATTACTTGGTAAAATACATTGCAAAGAAAATTTATATTTGTACTTAGTTAAAAACTTCTTTCTAAGCCCAATTAAAAATGGGATAGAAATTGTATATAGAAATTTTAGATTTATAAAAGCATTCGTGAAATAATAATTTTGCTCTAGGTTATTTCAACGTTGCCTGGATTTTCACATGGCCTTATTATTAAGATTTCCATCCGATTTCTTTTATATCTATTATAGATTTCCATCTATGAGCCGAACAACTATCCGGATCCACAATCTGGTGGCGTTACCACACGTTACGTGCAGACTGGTCGCAGCACTCATCTGCCCGTGCGGCCCAAATTCTTTGAGACCGTGCCGGAGGCGCGTCGCATGAGTCTCGCCGTGGTGCGTATCGTAGACAGCTGTCAATAATTGTCGGATCAATCAATAAACGTGTTCATAGCGTAAATGTCGTTTTTGGGATGAGATTCCGCACAACTTCACGAGTCGATATAGCTTCAGCAAATGCATCTCCGCCTGCCGTGCCCGCAGCATCTACAGCCTGTGCGAGTGCTTGCCCTTCTACATACCCATGCAGTATATTGGAGACGCCACGGGACGCGTCTTCTGCACGCTCCAGCACATGGAGTGCCTCATGCGCTACAAGTGTGAGTGGACGCTGGCTGTGCCAGTAGTTGAAGTGGATGAGTGAGTTTCTGGTATTATTTCAGTCAAATGGCTGAATGTCATCACCAGTCGCGCCGATGTGCCGGGTCTGGAGCATGAGCTGGAGGATGCGCTCTACTGTCCCGACTGCCTGCCCTCCTGCACAGAGACACGCTACAATGTTCGTGGCGCCGGAGCACTCAACGGTCTATATAGGTCCATGACGTAAGCAGAAAGTAGTCAGTGGTGGCAAAAATAACAGTGAAGAGGCTCAGAGATATTATTGTCTCATTTACCTTCAATTGCTAACTGAACTTAATTATAATATTTATTCATATTTCACTCAATTTTCTGCATATTCCGATTTCCTCTTTTGAGCTTATTTCCCGGATATGCCTTAGGACACGCTTAGGTCCGGCTGAAAATTGAATTAAAATTCACATTAAGGTTTGAAATATTTATATTTGCTAGTAATTTCATTGGTTCTAGATTTCAAGACTGCTTGAAAGCTAAAAAGAAAATTAAATTTTATATTAGCTGAGTTTCACAGTTCCTTCAGTTTTCATTACAAAAGTTCCGTGATTGAGAGACCCTTTTCATTTTGTTCCATCTCTGGTCTTGCTACCCTGCTGGGGTTACGTTTACCCTTCGCCAGTCACCATAAATGAGTTTAATTTTGCAGCAACAACATCATCAGGAGCTACAGCGGCGGCAGCGTTGCCAATAACAGTTATGGCCATGACAGCTCCCAGTTGGCCGTAGTGCGTATTTACTTTGCCGAAACGCACATTCAATACTTTCGGCAGATTATTAAAAACGACTGGTTTGAGGTCTTCAGTGAGTCTCCTGTATATATTACTATTTTGCATAAAAATACGTATAGCTGCACGAATGTATGTATGTATGTATATGAATGGAATTGCTACTTCATTTCCAGGTACAATTGGCAACATCTGCGGCATCATAGCCGGCTTCTCATTGATTGGCATCTGCGAGCTGCTATTTTTCCTAGCCAAACAATTATGGCATGCATACAAAGCGGAACTGAAGGCGGAGCTCTGTCATGCCCATGGCCAGGCCCGTGCCCAATCCCGATCCCGATCCCGGACTCGGGCTAATGGCCGTGCAAAGGCAACTCAGTGGCAGCAGCCAATGGAGCTTCTCATACTGCCGTAATTGCGCGAGAGGCCGTGCCAATTTTAAAGCTCACTGACTTTTATATATGTAGTTCTCTGCACGCATTTCTGGAGTGGTGTACGGTGTGTGTTGTGTGGGTATGCGTGTGTGTGTGTGACTGTTGACCTGCGTACCAAATGTTAATTATCGCGCACAGACCAGCTGCCAGCTGATTGTAGGCCTGAAGCACAACTCAAGTGCACTTACTTTGCATTGTCACATAAAAATAAACAGCGCCAGGAGACACTCGGCCAAACTTAGAAAACGGCGGCCGGCGGGGCAGGGTGTGGCACAAAAAGGTCCAGACGGTAACATTAGCGGCAACAATCTTGGACATTTGCCCACTGGCTGGCCAGCAGTTGGCATTCGAAACAGTCGACAGTTATGGACCACAAAGTCCGGGAGTTGCCTAAGCATTGGGAGAGCGTTTATCCTTGGCATTTGGCCCGACTGCCACTTACAATCAAAATAAATTTTTATTTGTTATAGTTTGTGCCGAGATTGACAAAAAACGAGTAAACAAATTAAATGCTATCTGTGCATATGTTCAATTTCACAAATGGCCTATACACGGCAATTTTGATGTTGTTCGTCGTTGTATTTCAATATTTTATATTATTTCATAATAAAATGTCGTAAAATTGTTCAGTTCGATGATGTATAATTTATGCAGTATTGATTAATATTTATTGACAAACCACCTCAATTATTTATTCCTTATTCAAATCAAATTTGAGATACAAAGAAATATACGCTTTGTCTTCATTAAAGCAGTTTAAGCTCAAGGACTCCATGAAACTACAGCGTGTTTTATCCTAATGAAATTTTTGTGTGAATTTTAACATCGCAATTGATTTGCACATTCATTTGTTGGGGGAAAAATGCCCAAGTTTACACACACAGACACACGCTCGTACATACATATATGTATATTTCTTGCGCAGTATCTGAAAATTGAAATGATTTCCGTTGAATTTGTAAGGGAGTTTGTTTGTTTTGCCATGCATAAAACTGCCTAAAAACTGCAAAAAATTTAAATGAACGTATTCGAGTATCGTACCGAACGATATTCCTAGATACATAGCATTGCGCCAACAAAGCAACCCAGGTAAACACTAGGAAGCGAGAAAATGTGTATAAAAAAAATAAACACGAAGCTGAAAAAGTAAAAAATTCGCCTGGCTTCTATGAGGGGTAGGCAGTTTTTCCAACCGTGTGGCGTATTATCGCACAATACAATATGTATATTGGATTATTTCGTTTGTGCGAGTTCCCCAGGCACTGACATGGCTACCTGTACTACCTGATGCCCAAGCACACACACACACACACACATCTCCATAGGCAGATGCAGATTGGGGAGCGCCACTGATTCGTTTGGGTAACTGTCTGCTGGAAATTGGCTTCTGTGTGGGGGCTGGTGTATCGCTTTTAGTTCTTCTAGCTGTTTGTATAGCACTTCCATCTATATGCTGGCAAATTTAAAAATATTTTCTTTGATTTTTGCAAATCCATTCTTTTTATAAAGTTTTTAATTGAATTTTTTGTGTTGTTTGAGTGCACGAAAAATAAAAATCCAAATGGTTCTGTGGCTTCCCACAGCTGACTTACATTTTAAATCTAAATAACTTAAACTAAGTGATAAATTCAGAGTTTCTCAAATGGCAAGCTTTAAAGAAATTTATTAAAAATTTTTATGAATCCCATTTTGGACACAACAATAAAACAGTTCACATGCGAAACAGAAAAACCATAAATTCATGTTATAATTTTAAAAGAATGCAAATATTTAACTCTGGTTTTCGACAAATCCAATCAATGCATACGTTTCCGAATCAAGCAACTAATGCACATAAAGAATTCCCTTAAGTACAATTTTCATTTTGGTTAGCTTCTTCTGTAAGGAATTCTTAAGTTTTGCGTTTTGCGGCATCCGCACTGGAATAATAAATAAAGCTTAGCCTTTCCTGTCTTGCCTACTTGTGGGGTTAAGCGCCCTACTTACCCCAACGAGCAGACACAGCTTTGGACCCGGTCTCAGTCGCATTTCAATGCTCATGCCTAAACCCCAATACGGGTCAGGGTATTTAAAGCACTTTGTTTCTAGCCGCGTTTAACAGCTCGGCGTTTTTGGGGGGCTTTTGTCAGTGTCGACAAGGAGAATCGTCGCCAGTTTTATGGCGACTTTAAGTTTCGTCCGCTTAAGCTTTCAATTTTGTTACTGCTGTTGCCAGCGTTAAGAGAAGTGTTGAATTATTAAAATCTCTGACTGTGTGTGAGCAAGTAGAACAGCTAAGAGTTAGAGAGAGAGACCAATAGCACCAGAAGTGCGCCTAACATGCGTTTTTTTTTTTAAATTTGCTTTTGTAAGTATATATTTGTTTTTCGTCTACCTCTTGTCTGAGCTCTCGCTGCTTTTTCATGAATAAACATGCAAACAAATTACTATACTCGGCAAACAAAAGCTCGTGCGCACACCTGTGACTGCTGTATACACCTGTGAATGGTGTTTTTGTCATAATCTGGCTGTTCAGACAATGAAAACTGGGCTAAGATTTTAATGGTAAAGTTGCAGCCGTTTCAAATTTTTCTGTAATTATAAAGAGTTTGTAGCTACAGATGGAAACGTGTCGTGTGTTTTACGTGACACGAAGTTTTACGATTTATATTGGAGATACATTTTACTTGAAACCATCGTAAAAGACATTTATAGAATATGTATATAAAATGATAAAATAAATCAGCAAAGTAATATATCTAAAAAAATTAATGAAAAATATTTCAAAATAATTGTATTTTATTGATTCCTATTATTATTATTCGTAATCTTATTATTTGCTTATGTGTCGTGTCAAATTTATTTGATTCTCACCCGTCCCCATTTGCACGTTACAGACCACGTCTTGTATACATGTATTTATGTACATAAATTCATACATATATACACGAATACTGTAATATAATCCTATTCAACATTGATCGCTACATGCGTCATTGCATTTCTAAGCATTGCTAATGCCCAGATTAGTAGCTCCACTCGTTTCCCCGTTCCAGTTCACTCAAGTGTGCCCCGGGCGTAGTCAAGGCGCTCCATTTGGCGTGCATTGCACCCACATCTAAACGAAACCAAATATGGAACTAGACCCAAAATATGAAAAAATAAAAACTGAATGGGTAGCTGTCAAAAATTGTATGTACATATATGAAATGTTTTCGCCGCGCAGCTTTAGCGTTTGTGAAAACCCCTGGTAAGGGCCCACGAGCTCAACCAGCTGCGTCTAGGAGTCTAGACATCAATCAACACCTTGGCCAAGTTGATTGACAGCCGAAAACGACAGCATAAAAAATAAATCTGTCATTTGCATGTTGAGTTTCGTTTGAAATCAATATGAATATAGTACTTGAGAACCATTCTCCAGCCGTTGTTGTTGCTGATGGTGTTGTTTTTGTTGTTGCCGTTATTATATTGCTACCAAAGTCAATTTGTCAAAAACAGGCCGCACCCCAAAACTCAGATCACTCAGAGGCTTTTCCATTTCAATTTTTGTTGCGGCTGCAAAAGGAAAAGCCGTCAGTGTTTTTATTGGTTTTTCATATTTGTATTGCAGCTTAAAAACAGATTTTTCTCATCCACTGTAAAACTTATAAAAGTATAAATATTTATATGTTTTTGTATGAAAAAAAACACATATTTAATTAATACAAAATAAATGATTGGGAAATAAATTACGTAAATAAATTCGGCACTCGGACGCAACAGACGTGAAATTTTTATTTGAGTATAATAAAAATATTTGTTAATAGCACGGATTTTCCATACCTCAGGCTTGGCCCATTTGTCACACCCTGTACCTGTAGGCAGACAAGTTATTTAAATCATGCAATTATATTTGCATACATCTGAAAAAATTATATTTATGCTGGTAATCCAGTCACTCTGATTCTGGAAAGCTCTGTTATTATACTCGATAACAAAGTGAAAAAAGTATATTGAATTTGTGCAATGACCGCCTTGCTGTCCGTCCGTCTGTCCGTATGAACGCAATTTTTCTCGCCGCTATCGAAGCTAGAGACTTGAAACTTGGTATATATACTCCTGTATAACCGCGTCAGACAAAGTAATAAGATTTTTGTGGCACTGGGAGCCTGGAAAATCGATAACATGAAGATCGCAAAGATTGCGACCTTGATATGTCGAGAACGCCCACTAGAACGCTCCCCGCGCCCCCGCCTTACATATCGGAAACGGATATTTCTCCTGTTTTTGAGCTAGAGGCTCCATATTTGGAATATATACTGTAAAGCTCCACCAAACGTCAGAGAACAAATTTCCCGGCTACGCCACATATGTACATTGTATTTTATCCAAAAATAAAAAAAAAGTTTTTTGCAATAATTAATATATTTGATCTAGAGGACAAACGATGAAAAAAATGCTATCAAACATGGAAATTGGTTCAGTTTTGGCAAAGTGATGGCCGTTTGAAATATGGGAGCTATGGATCCGAGTGCTTCACATGTCAAAAGTTGTGCAAATTTTTCATGATTTTTGACAAATAAAATTGACCCCCTCAGAATCGGTTTTAATTTTGGTTTATATACTAATTGTAACATCCACAATCAAATAAAAATGTAAATTTTCATTTCTAAATTTTGAAAAAATTTTTTTCGAAAATGAGTAAGGTACATGATATTTTATCAAAAAATCCAAAAATTTAGTTTTCAAAAATGAATATATTTGAAATGCTGAAGCAATTTACAGGACAAAATATGTAAAAAATGAGCTTTGAATATAGTTTTTATACTCGTTCATAAAGTGAAAAGACTATATTGGGCTTGTGCGATGTCCGTCTTGCTGTCCGTCCGTCTGTCTGTGTATTCGAATGAACGTAATTGTTTTCGCCGCTATTGATGCTGGAGACTTGAAACTTGGAATATATCCAATATATATCTGACCCGCGTCAGACAGTTTTAAGATTTTTGTGCCACGCCCACTGTCAGGCCGATCAGTAACATGACGATCGCAAATCGAAAAAATGTGAATATTTCCCACAATATTAAAGCTGCCAAATTTGGTATGTAAATCGTAGGTCACCCCTATAAAGATTGCGATCTTCATATCCCGGTCACGCCCACTACCTTTTTATTTATATATGTATATATTATGCATATTTACATTTTTATTCACAACAGCCCTAACAGGATATCTGCCAATCGAGCATTCTCTACCTTTATTCTCTACCCTGCGCTTTATTGTTTTATTTGTATTTCTTCGCTTAACCCGAAAACATTTCAATGGAGAACGCGAGCGTTTTTTAAGTGGGAAATTCAATTGAATCACGCATATCTTAATAATCATTACGTATTCAGTGCGCCGGGTTCAGCTCCGATTCTCGGGTATTAAAGATATGGCGGACTGAGAAGGCTGGCGAGGCTGAGTTCTCGGTGAAAATTGCTGTTTATGCTTTACACGCTGCTTGTAATTTCGCTGGGATAATGGCGAAAATATCCTGCAGCTGATTTTTAATTACGAAAACACAAAATAAAAGAAGAAAGGCAGTTGTTGCGACTTCGTGTATGTAAACACAAACACAAATACAATCACGCACAAGCGTGCACAACCACACACACCCACACACACACACACTCAACGACTGACTTGCCAGACCTCAATGAAGCCGTCTGCGCTGCCTGTGTGTGCTAAAGTATACGTGTGTGTGTGCCTGTGTGTGTTTGGCAGCAGATTTCAATTTTTGTGTGTTAATTACATTGCCGGCATAAGTTCAGGCCCCCGCTACACCAGCCGCCTGCGCCTTGCCCCGTTTGCATTGCATGGGCGTGGCATGCCACAACGCCCCTTTTTTGGAAGTCGTTGTGCTTGTGTTAAGCATTTTGGCGCTTGTGAATGTTTAATTATCAAAAATTTGCACTTGATCCTTGTTCGCTTTTTCTTTTTGGGCACATTTCGTTTAATGGCCATGTGTGTGTGTGTGTGTGTGTGTGTTTCTCCATGTGTGTGTGCGGCTTATGGTAATTGCTAGCTCTGTAGCTTTGCGCTAGAGTGTGCTCCTAATGCTTTACAAGTACTAGTTATTTACTTTCTGCGCATCCGGCCGAAGGGCGTGGACATGGCCAGGAAGCAGGGTGCAGGGAGCAGGTAACAGGGGGGCAGCTGCTGCTTTGTGGCCAAAAATTTTGATTTGCGTGCCCCGGATTTTTGCATAATTCAAGCGAGTTCCGCTGGGCTAAGCTAGTTGGCCTCTTGTCTATTTACTTATTAATGCTTTACAATGTACTAACAACAACAAACAAATTATTTATAATTACAACTGAACTGGCAGAAGATGAAGAAGAGGATAATGCTGAAGATGAAGAAGAGCATAACAAAGTCACGACGCACATTTTTCATTTTTATGGTTTTGTGTGTGGGCGCAACAATGCCAACAACAACAATGACAATTTAATGCCTTTAAAACAGCAAAATGCCGTTAAACCGGCAAAAGGAAATAATGTACAACAAGGAGCATCCCGGACTGTCTGTCGGATTCCTGTTTCTGGTTTCTCTTATTATCCCGTTGTCGCCTGACAAATAAACACACACATACTGTCCTCTATAAAGCCAACACCAACAAGAACAGCATTAAATTAAATACATAAATCATCTTTTTGTATGTGCCGACAGGGCGGTCATATCCTCAGTAAGGGGCGGGGTTCGCCAAGTCTCGCTAGCGTTGCAAAAAACAAGAAAACAAAAAAAAAACCCAAAAAACAAAACCAAGTAAATAGGGAACACTTTTTTGTTGTAATTATAAATATCTACCAGGGAGCGTCAGAGACACCGTCCCAGACATTGTTTATCATTTTTGTCGGGGTAATGCTCTTTGGCTGTGACACAACTTCCAAACTCGCCTTAAAGTTGACCCTAAGCTGGTGCTTAAAATAATACACTTGCACAAACTTGTTGATTAAATACCTGGACGTTTTGAAAAGAGGCCAGAATGGTGTTTCATGCTTACCCAGGTTAAACGTTTTTATTTAAATCTTATATTTTTTGATTGATAGATGGTATATACCGGTCTGAAACAAAGGCTTCTTTAACTATAAAATTAATATTAGAGTTGTTATAGGTTCAACGGCATATATCTGCAACTGGAAACATAATTGCCCGGAAATCGAATTATGTCATGGGTCCGAATTTAAAACTACCACAACCTTGTCATGCAGAATTTTGACGTAGAAAGAATTGTTGTTCATAGCATGTATTTAACAACTGTGCAATTTTCAATGGGTAAGAAGTGTGAAAAGATCATTTGGTTAACAAATGTTGGTGAGGTATAAAAACACGTTGAAGTTCTTGTAGACGAACTAATTTAATAATATTAGTTTGCATTTCATACATTTAACTGCTATTTGACATATCTTGATAACGATTGAATTACCAAGTTGAATGCTAATGACATTTGAATAATTCAGCAAGATTATATACATGCAAACGAATTAATTTATTCGCATTTTATAATGCCAGTTTTCAGAGCGTATTAATTCAATAACTGCACTGATTAAAACGCACTAAAAGTCACTTTATGTAAAGGTGTGTTCAAATAACATACAATTGCACGCTCACACACACTGAACTCTGGGTATATATATATATTATCGTTATAATTAATTGTTAATGACGATTATATGTGATTAACATGTTCTGTTCTTTTTTCGCCTGCACTTGGCAAGCTGTGCGTGATTTTAATTTATGCGCCAGATTTAAAATTAATTTCGCATTATTTGCTAAATCAAGCGTAAATGCGATAAATTAATAGTTCAAATAAATGTACATTGTATCAATTGTGCACATTAAAACCAATGTTAAAATTAGCTTTTGTTATTAACTAACTTAATCAATTTCTTTTTATTTCTGACTGCTACCTGAAGGTAACATTAAATATTAAAAGCAAATATCCTGCTGGCCTTTGTAATGGATTTCCTATTCTCTATGCGAGAGAAATCAAAGTAACTCTGCGTCTGGGTGAGCGTGCGGATTGGGGGCGTGCATAAATAAATTTACAAATCGGTTTACCCTAAAGCTTTGGGCAGACTTTGCATCACTTTTGATGGGTTGTTTGTCTTTTACGAGCTCAGATTGTTAATGCAAAAGTTACTCAGATCGTACAAAAAAAGTTGGATATAAAAAGGGTGTTAAAAGTATTTCCCCACGTAAGCCGCCCGACACCTTTTTAAATATTTGTCTTGCATTTTCATTTTGTTAAACAAATTTTTGATGATTTTTGCTGCTGAGTTTTAGGGCCCAGTTGTCATTTTTAATTGGTGCATATTTAATATGCTCTGCTTTCGCTCTCTCACTCATTACTTGTCTGAATTTTATGCCCGTTTCATGACGTGATGGTTGCCTCTTTCATCTTCTTCAAAATTTTCCTGCCGCGTTGCATATTTAAGTTGAATGCTGGCTTTTGCTTTGCTTAATGTTTGTAATACATTTTCACAATGGCCGTTACGGGGGCCTGCCCATAATTTCTATGCGAGTTGTCGTAAAAAGTGCATAAAATAAATGTGCACCGAAAGCCTAAAATTAACAGTAAGAGTAAGAGTGGAACGGTCAAGAAGATTTGAAAATGTGGATACCCTGTTTTATATGTAGCATACTATAGAACTAAACATCATGCGGAAATTTGATAATTTATGTTGTAATAATAAAAAAATTTAAATTGATGTAAGTATGTTATTTAAGATTCTACAAATCAAATTAGGAGCTCACAGCTCTTTATCAATGCATATTTGGTTGCTAAATATATATATAAACAAAAACAGAAAAACATTTTCATTTGTTCAAAATGCTCATACACTTATCATACCTTTATTATTTACAAATTGTATAGTTACAGGGTAGAGTAATAATAATTGGCATTGGTAACTTAATGGCCGGCAGTGAAGGGTCACCATCATTCGCTGGGTTCATTCGTTCGTTGACTGCGCTTTTCTGCGTCATTTTAAACGATGATACTTAAGTTTCCATTAAAGCACTTGCCGCGACCATCAATTCAATAGCTGCCCGGGTACGTTGGACCAGTGGACCAACCGTTGGACGTTCGGAGCGCGTAGTTGCCTGCTGGCACAGCCACTGGATGTCGAGCATGCGCTGCGGTTTTTTCATCGCAACTTCTTCTGTTGTTGTGCAAAGTGGGCGTAAGTGGGCGGTCAGGCCAAATATTTACAGCGCACAACTTTTGCAGCCACAAACTGTATTTTATTGTATGGTACTCGTATGTTTAAGGTAAATACATAAAACGGATATGGAAACAACCACAAATGGAAGAATGCTATGTGTTTTAAACATATACTACAAATTGAAAGCAAAATCCTTATATTATTTAACAGGATTAGAAACAAATAAAAATTCACTTAAAAACTAATTGTTGACTGGTGCTAGTTTAATTAATAACTATTTTTGTCTTTTAAATTTATTTTTGGGTTCGCTGGAGTTTCCAGCCCTGGCACTTGAGTAGATTTTTATGACATGTATTGACTATCGGTAGCACTACGTTACACACATGTAAATCAAGTGGGGTTGCGAAAACATTGAGCACCGCACAATTTCATTAATGGGACTTTTTTTCGATAAAGCGTCGCAGTGCGCAAACATTTGCACTTTAAACTGAAATCAGTTCGTAAAGGCCATGGCTTAATGCATTTTGCTGTCGGCGCTGGCCTAAAAAACGCAACGCGCCAAGGCAGCAAAAACAAATGGAAGCAAATAAAAACTTTAAGCGAGCATATTCTCCGAATATATACCCTGTAGACTGAACTAAAGCAAATAATTTCTTGCTAAACCTTTGTTGTAACTGTCTGGTTGGTTATGATTATGAAATTCTAAAAATACTCAGATCATATTCAGAAATATATCAGTGAATAACTTTAAATAAGCAAGGTTTGGATACTCTAGATTAACTTTAATATTGATGCTGATCAAAATATATATTCTTAATTGGATGAAACCTTATACCTTATACCCTTTTTTGTAGTCTTTGTGGCAACGGGGAATGCAAAAAAAGCGAAAGCAAAAAAGAAACAAGTTTCCGGCTGCAATAACGCACTCAACGCACACTCGTTCCAAGTCCGATTGAGAATACTTGAAATAATTATATAATTTTGCAGGGCGCACATATTTATGAGGCCTAGGGGCAAGGCGAGTAGCCACTTGGCGTTTCGTGGTAGACTATAATTCCAGGACCTATATGGCCCGAAGCTGATGTGAAAATGATAAGTTGTGGTTGGGGCAGGCATAATAATAATGATAATGTGTCATAAGGTAATTATTCAGTTGCAAAAGGTTCTGTGCCCAGTGGGTGCGGGGGGATGTACGCATAAATAAATATCCTGCAGTTATTTGGAGTGTGTGTTGACAGCGAAATTGATTGCAATTAATGGGCACTCCACAGCAAAGGAGTTACAAAGGGAGGAGCAGCAGTAGCTGGCAGGAACTGGAGCTGAGTGAAGTTGCCGTCAGGAACTTGCCAGCTGCAGCATAATGCTGCACTGAGAGATTTGTATGGCTGTTAATATGCATCCGCTTTCCGTGCAGCTGCAGCTGAAGTGCGTCTGTTTGCGCCTGACTGCGCCGCCTCAAAAGATATTGACTGACAAAGCAAACAAAATCCGAAGCAGTAGATGAGCTGAGGCTAAGATGCTCCTTGGCATGGTTTATCAATTAGGCAAATTAGTTGGTGAATGTGCCAAGGTTTAACCACTTCAAGCATCCTACTTTTCAAGCAGTTAAATGCAACTAATGAAGAGATCAACTTAAAGCCATACAACAGTTCGTTTAGAAATCAATTAGCTCTCGGCAAGAGCCAGCTCAGCTGTACCAAAGAATGGCAGCCACTGTAAGCCAATTTGACTATGTCAATATGCTTACTGTATACAGCTCTCAGCACACAAAGGATAAAAAAGACATGAACGAATGCCAGGCGAGAAAGCATTCGAGGCATGTAAATATTCAAATCAAAAGCGCAATTGAATGTGCGAGTAAATGTCATCGTATCTTGCATTCAAATCTTTGATTGCCAGCTATTCAAAAAAGCGAGTTTATTGCACTACACTTGGCACTCAGCCAGAAGGCGACGGAGTCAGCACAGAAACCCGAACTCGATTCAGCCATTCCTTTGGCTCCTGCTTTCCTGCTTTACCTGGTTCTGGTGACACTCAGACACAGTGCTGGGAATTGACACAGAATAGCCGCCAAATGCCAAGGCACAAAGCGAAATGAGGAAGTGTTTAAAAAAAAGAATAAGAGGAGAAAGAGTCAACCTGGGCAGAATACGAGTTACCGCTGCATATAAATAGGGTAGTAGTAGTCGTGGTACCCAACCCAACTTGCAGGAAGTTGGCAACGTTGACGTCGACCATGGCCAAAGTGGCATTGATCTTAGCATTGGACGCTCGCATTGCTCGGCCTAAGGTTGAGGTTGAGGTTGAGGTGCTCGCCTGCGGGTCACTCATAATATGCCAACTCTATATAAAGTGGGTTTTGAGTTGCGGTTTTTGCTTACAACTCTCCACTCACATGAAATTGTAGGTTTGTGTGAATCGTTGGGCGAGTGCTTACTTAGTTTCGACTAAATTTCAAGTGGTGCTTAGTTAATGCTCGGGTCATTCAACTTTCTAGTGTCTGTTCGAGAACTATACTTAAAGGAAAGTATTTGGTAAGGAAGCGTGCTGATAGCGCGTTTCAACAACCTATACTACCTGATATCAATTGACAGATCAATTGTGCTGATAATAATGCTAAAGACTCCCTGTAGAGCACTCAACAAAATAACGGTAATTGGGCATTAGTTTACTTTGCGGTGCATTTATACTCAGCTCTCACTTGTCTAATAAGAATACCTTTTCAGTTTGATAAATATTTATTGCTTTGATCAAAGTACTTAGGGTAACAAAGAAGGCAATACGCTTAAGTTTCCCGTTGGCAATATATTTATGACATGGCAACTTATTTGTTTGTTTAGCATTTTTAAGTGACACTTGTCAAATGCGTTTAAATATATATATATAAAGTATATTATTTATTTAATTATATTTCCAACACTTATAACTAATAATATTTATGGATTCCCGAACAATTTTACCAGGTATATGTAATATCAATAGTATGTTTAGAAAGGTGGGAAACCATTGAGCATAAGCAATCAAGTTTGGTACTGAATGCGAGTTTGGCAGGGAAATAAAAAGAAGTGCATTTACCATTTCAACAAACCAAATAATTAATATTTAAATCTGTAAGCTTTCACTGTTTCTTAAGATACACAAAAGCTAGTGCATAACTTATCTTAAAGCTCTCTCAAAAGACTAAAGTTCAGCACATATGTACGTGTTTTCCACTCAGTAAGGGCGAGGCTCGCGATTGTTTGCATACTCAATTGTCACCACATTGCGTATGATTGATTTAGCGCCAAGCATTTATTGCATTTGAGTGCTGGGGCAAGGTCTGGATGTTAATTGATGATCGCTGTTGTTTGCATGCGATGTTGTTGTGACCATTGTTGCAGTTGGATTTGTAAACTTTACACAACAAATAGCTAATAAATATTTGCGCAACGTTGCGTATGCTTAATGTGTGTGTGGCATTGCATAAATTAAAAGGCAGGCCAACAAACAATGTGCATTGGCCCGTTGCTGTTTAATAAATGGCACAACTATTTAAATATCATCTGATTTCATTAAAAATTAATACGCTCCGAAAATTAATTAAATAGCCACTAAATGTTGATCCGTTCGCCGTTTTGTGACAATAATTATGGTTAGTTAGGCGGCGGGCAATTAAAATGCACTGCGTTTCACAAAATTACATTTTGCAAGTGCTTTTTAATTGACAATTTATGTTTGTAATTTTTGAATGACAAAATGCCAGCATGAAACATCAACCAGCAGAAATGTTTCGTGCACTTTTTGTACCCGTTATTACACAGCCATGTAAAAACAAAAATGCTTGAATTTTGCACGGTTATTAAGGAACGGCAACGATAGCGAGCTGTATGCGACGCTTAACGCCATGGTGCCACATCACCTTAAAGAGGGGTGGGGGAGGCTTTTGTCTAAGTGAGGACTGCTTAGCTCCCAGCTTCTAACAAGCAGCTGCCTGTAGTTAAACACGTACACACGATGCTGCCACCACACACGGCCACAGTGCCATCCAAGTTATCTATCAAGATGTCTTATTTGTATGTGTATGGTTGTTTGTGCGCACGTGTGTGTGTGTGCGTGTGTGTGTGTGTGAGTATAAGCGGATGTGTGTTTCTGTTTGCGCGTTCCACTTGAGGTGTCTTTAAATGCGACGAGATCTTTATGGAGTTGCCTATGTACCAGCTTAGCTGGCGTAAGCGTCGCTGCAGATGTATCTGTATCTGCAGCTTTTGACGCGCATTGGCTCGGCATAGAAATAGAAGGCATATTAGCTTTGGCTTTAAGCTTGCTATAAACTTTATAAAATGAGTAAAGAAGCGCCACAATAAGTACATTATTAAAAAAAATCTTTTAACAGCTTTTATAAAAGGTACGGAGTAGTTCAGTTAGAATTTTGTTTCGATAATGGTTATTAGAAGTCTAAGTAAGCGAAACTGATTTGATTCTGAGGATATGTTATAAATGCTGTAAAGATTATGGCTGAGACAAAAGTAGGCAGTGGCATATAAGCACAGGTATTACAATAATAAAATAAAAATTATAATAAGAATATTAATAATAAAATTTATCTTACCAAGCACAAAAAAAGAAAGGGCTAACTTTAGTCACCCAGTTTGATGCGTAACGAATTTCCCCGGTTTTATATATGTATTTATACAGTTATGCTAATCGTGCTGGTGCGTTGTAATGCCGCTACTTTAACTCTTTGGCTTTTAAAGGCAACGGCAACGCAGCTGGCAAGCCCTTTTTGAGTTCCACACACAGTCCCAGTCCCAGTCCCAGACGCAGTTGCAATCGTAATCCTGCTTACTAGAGAGCGGTAGCGGAGGCAAACATTTCGTACCCACATACGTATCACTGTTGTGTGTATGTGCGTACTCGTATTTTATGCTACATTTTCGCAGCGTCCTTTCATAACATCGCCTTGTCGGCAGCGTTCACAATGCGCTTTGTGTTCGACTGGTTTGAAAAACTATTTTACATTTAAGCGCGAAATTCCACACTATGAATGAATTTTTCATGAGCAGAGCAAAGCAGAGCAGAGCAGAGCGGAGAGGAGCGGAGCGGAGAGGAGCAGTCAGCCAACCAAACAGTCAGGCAGACTGGCAGACAGGCACTTGACTTGCCCAGCCAGATCTGCAGTACGCCCTTTCTTCTTACTATATGCTTTACTTTTTTCAGTTTTTTTTATTTTTTATTTTTTTGTGAGCAGCTAAAGAAGGCAAAAGCTGTTGCCGACAATGCAGAACGGCATCGCCGCATTGCCCATCATTATCATCAGGGAGTCGGGAGTTGGTTTTGTGGCAAGCGTAGCTGATGGGGCGTTCCCTTTGGTCAGTTGCATGGCATTTTAATTGAATTGATTATTTTAGTGCTTGGGTGTGATGTTGTTTGTTGTCTGTTGTTGTTGTTGTTGTACATCGGGCACCGGGCAGGCCCAGGTAAAGCTGATAATGATTTGTTTCGAACTCTACTAACTTGGCGAGCTACTCGACAAATGGCCCGCAGCTGAAATGTTTTATCTACTGTAATTTAACCCAAATTCCAAGGCTGCAAATTGCATTTGGAGCAAAAGTGCAACAGGCAATATAAGCGGAGCAGGCTCCAACCTCGGCTCCGACTCGGGCTCGGACCAAATCTCAGTCTTCAGACCAGACGAATTACGCTCGGGGGCAGCTATGTAAATTGTTAGTAATTTGGCTCTGGTTTTGGTGTTCTTTGCCGCCTTGCATTGTGGGCGGCTTATGGAGTGCTTTTGGCATTTGAACAAAATGATTATTGATCACTTAATAAGAAATTTTCATACAATGGCGCCACAGACTGAACGACCCAACAAATGGTTCTTTGTGCGGCTGTCTCGTCTCCCTTTTGTGCTCAACTGCTGCGACTGTGTCTGTTCTTGACAAAAACCAATTTTAATGAGCTGCACACGGTACGCTGCACTTTAATGCAAAATAAATATAACTGCAAATTGCCAGCATCAAACAGAAAAAGGGGACCACAGCAAAAGTATCTATAAGAGTGGAGAATGTTTTCAATTCCAATTCCTGTACAAAATGATTTAAGTAAATTATTATGTTATTTCCTTTGCAAATTGAAAACATCATATAATGGACAACGTTTGGACTGCAGAATGTATCTTTGTATCCGTATCTATACACACAATGATAACAACTGTAAGCAATATAGATTGAGATAGTTCCGCTTTGATAGAATATGCTTCTCTGACTGCCTGTCGCTGACAACTTGAGACAAGATAATTTGCTACTTGAGTTCCAGTAGTACAAGTGACTCATTCAATCTGTATGAATGTATATCTTCAAGATACTTTACAAGCAACGGCCTTTGAAAGCGCAAGTAAATTATATGAGTGGGGCTTGGCCTGTCTTGGAATTATGTTTGGGGCTGGCAATCAAGTGAAATCAACTCGTCGATAACTAATAACCTGGCAAATGAATTAATGATTTGGCAATTTATTTATTTTTTATTATAAGCCATACTTGGCCTTAATTACAAAGCAGAAAACGTGACTTTAGCTGATTTAATTCAATTTATTTTTGGACATATCTTGATATTCGTACTGTCAATTTGTCTGCAAAAAAGAAATTAAATAGTTGCCAATAGCATTACGAAATATAATTTGCCATATGAAATCAATGAAAGAAAGGAGCGCAGCATGGGGCTCTTCATCAAAGAGAAATCGAGAATAACCAACATATAGTAGCTAAGCTGTGAATGAGTCCGCTGTGCACAGCTGGATATCACTTGCCTATTGGTTTATATGGAAGCTTTAGTTTAACCTTTAATGCTTTGAAGCTAAAAGGTGACCCAAAAAGGGTTCGGTATAGCCTATAGACATATCAAAAGTGAAACGCAGCCTGGCTGCCAATTTCAGAATTTACCTTCAAATGCAGCCGATAGACATCTCCGTGCAGTGCAAATAGGCACATGCAAAAGTATCTCATAGTTTGCCACTGCCGCTGCTGATTGTCATTTGGCGATAAGCGTGTGTGCTGCAGGCGTTGCGAAATGAAATCGAGATACATTTGTAGCCGCGCTGACCCAGTTCCTTTATTATGACCAGCATTTACATTGGCGACGCCTAATGAAAGCAAAAACTACAAACAGAACAACTAGATAAATATATACATAGAAATATATGTATCTATAGGTTCATATGTAGTAGTTGTAGTCATGTGTGCGGTCATGTGGTGCCTTTTGTATAAATTGACTCATCAGCTTTTTAGCTTGTGCTCTGTGTACTTTTTTTTTTAGCTAGTACTTTATATCGAGTTTGTCTCGCTTTCTGTGTAAGTATTTTTATCGTCTGCCATTGAAATGGCAGTATTTCAATTGAGGCTCATAAATTTTTATTGTCTGACATTTTGTTTATTTATTTAAGCATTTAAGCGTGTCTATTTTTAAATGGACTGACTAACTTTCGCACCCCGTCAGTCGAGTTAAGCAGAAAACATTTTCTAACCCTCAATCACAATACCCACTGTCCTCCTCCTTCCACGTCTGTGCTGGCAATTAAACGACATTTGCCAGACGCCAAGACAAACAATGACAATTACAATTGCTAAATTGTAATAAATATCTGGTGAGCTGTTTTTATTGTTGTTGCTGCTTCTGTGGGTGTAAAGTGTGGGTGGTCTGTCGAAGGGGCGCCGTTCTCCTGTGTGCTATTAATTTCTTGGCTGCAAATTTTATTGTTGCACCAGAGCGTGCCATAAACTTTATAATACACTTAACATAATTCAAATTGGGGCAGTCGGCAGGTGGGCGTGGCTATAGGTCGAACTTAACCGAGCCCCATTAAATTGCTTGGCGACAGGCCAAGTTTCCGTTGCTGCAGCAGCTTAAGATGTCAAAATTGGATATTACTCAAAAGCGTTTTGCATTAAAATTTCGTATTATTTTAAACATTTATCAATATTCAAATATTATGGTATTTGTTTATCAATATTTTAATTATGCGCTTGGATTTTGAAGGCAATTTATATGACAGTCCTAAATGCTAAAGCTTAAAACCGTATCTATGTTTTAAGCCCTGAATAAATTATTATATTTTTGTTCTTTTTATTTGCTTGTTTATTGAAATTGATATTCTACTATTATATTTCATTTAAATTATTACTCTGAAGTAAATTATTACAGCCAAGTCCATCTACTAATATTTGTGTTTTGATCTCCTAGCATATTAAATTTGTTTTAAATTGAAGATTATGTAATAAAATGAGAGATTAAGGTGCTTGTGTTTTTTCCCTCGTTGCTATAAATTGTATAATTTTTAATTTAACTTATATTGCTTGGATATTTTTTTATTTCTGTATTTTTAATTTACATTTTCTAATTAAAATTCTAAAAATTTCTTAAGAGCATTATTCATTTTTTGTGTGTCAATCTCAATGAACGTCTTCTAATTAGATGCTAAGCACACATACAATTTAGAAAAAATATATTTTTTATGCTTACAGAAACTGTATGAGCTGTATTCCATGCCAGGAATTTGTATTGAGACATGTCACAATAAATTTCTGCTCCAGAAAATACGAAAAGTCAAATTGCAAACCAAATGACGTACCAGGATCTGGCATATCATATGTATATATGTATGTATATACTCCAGCAGTCGCATAAATGTTACTTGCTGGGGCTGCATTTGGGGCAAAAGTAAAATCAAAATCTACTCGTAAATGTTTTCCTCGCAATATAACAAATATCCGTTGCATGCATGTGGGGTTTGGAGCAGTGGGAATAAGTTGAAGTACTTGTCCTTTGGGAGCAACTGGGTTGAAAATGACACACCATGAAATTACATTTATGCCTGCAGTGCAAATATTTTACAGTTATGAACATGGTTAGCACATGTCGCTTTCCGCCGTCTACCCAGTCCCTAATGTGTGTGTCTGTGTGTGTGTCTGTGAGCTAGTGTGTATCTAATACAGTTGAAAACATGGCGGGAGCCGACAACGACGCCCTGTCTCAATGGGTCGCAACTTGTACGTTTATGAATTGAGGTCTCAATGTAGTCAAATGTCACTATGCCACTTGGAGTAATTGCAAAATGTGTTGCAAATATTTATATAGTAATACTCACATGCACACACACACTTATCTATATATATGGAATTGTAGGTGACAGCAGACTTGTAGCCAGCTATATTACTCATACGCAGAGTGTTTGATTAAATTAGCAAGAAATGTAAGTTGTCGTCCTGACAGTTACTTATTTCTTGGCAAGTGACAGAAATGACGCATTAGTTTAATAATTAAATTGGTAAATTACATCCTGCAGGATATGTATATGGAACAGGACAAAAAGTTATACAAATATGCTGGTAAATATCTGTGTCACTTGTAGACGCCGTTTGTGCATAATTAAAGAAAATATGTATCTGCAATATGCACAATACATATTTACAAAGCACACACATCCAAGCATGTAAGGGTCTGAGCTGACGTTGGCTTAATTAAAAAATAAAAAAGAAGAAGAAAAAGCAGCAGTAGCTGCAGAGCACGGTCTGTCTGTTGAAAGTGCAACGAAATTCTATCGTATTGCAAATTGTTTCCGCCTGTAATCAGAGCTGCCTGTTGTGGCCCGGGCCCAGCCAAGCGGCCAAGCGACAGGCAAACAACGGGACAGCGGGACAGACGTGAACTTGCAACACCTCATTTAAGCGCCTTTGTGTTGCAAATTCGTACAGGTATTAAATTACAATTTGCCACTGTTTGTTATTGTTGAAGTTTGCCGTTGTTGTTGTCGTTGCTGATGTGACGCGACGCAGCACCAAAAGTCAAACAATCGCTCGACATTAAACGAGAAATGAAGCCCAGCCCTGAAACACAATGCGCTCCAAATAAACAAACAGATAAGATAATATGCTTGGGTATGGAGTTTTGGGCCTGGGATTGGCTGCAGATTGAAATGTATCTACAAGTGAACGTCAATGGCATGCCGTTGAAATACATTAATCGTACTTTGAATGAGCGAAAAGAAAGCGCAATAATTGAGTGCTCAACATAAAATCAGAAAAAATATATATATGTGTATTCAAGTATATTTGCATATTCAGTGAAAACAAAGAAAACTCAACGCTAATGAGTTTCAAGTAGCTAGCAATTTATTATTAAGGTTTAATTTTAAATTCTTCAGTTGTTTAAACACAAAAGTTCAGTGAGAAATAAATTATCAAAGTTTAATATGCTCTTGAAAATGGAATTATTTTCTTATTTTTTAAATCACTGATATATTCGGGAGTGACAATAATACATGTCGTATGCGTATATAGCCTTAAATTTCGGTTTGTGAACCTGGTTCGTCATATTTTTGTCGTTTGTAATCGTTTACTGTATAATAATAACTTAAAACAGTCGAAAACGGTGTCAATTATATAATTTGTGGGGGCGGGAATGGGCGTGGCAGAAATTTCGGCTCGATTGTTAAAGCAGATTATTAGTCATCTGTCTGAAAAATTCCGGGTATTTAGCTATAAAAGTGTAGGAGATATATAGATTAAATTTATTAACCATGCCCCCAGTGGGCGTAGCCTAAATATTTTAAGACTTTATCTTGTCACTTATTAGTGAGTATAACTGACGGCGCAGTGCTCGTTATCGACTTGCCACGCCCCAGTGAACTTATCTTAAAAATCTTAACATTTTATCTGAAGTCTGTATTCACGAGTATATATTTCCAGATTTAAGTCTTTAGCTATAATGGCGAAAAAAGTACGTTTGTGAACAGATGGACGGACGAACAGACGGGTGGACAGTAAGACGGACATTGCATTGCATTAAACAAGTCAGAAAGCTCTAGTCGTGATTGCCCGACTAGGAGATACCCTGAAGCCAGCTGCGAGCTGTCATTACCAACATTTCCACCTCTTTGCATTCATACGTACACAAAATTGCACATACCCAGTAGGTAATACCCACACACGCCTACAAACGCACGCCGCATTTTACTTAGCAGTTGAACGGCTAAATCGACTGAGCTCGTAGTCCTGATCAATGTATATGAATATATATATATATACTTTAAGGGGTCGGACATGCTTCCTTCTGCCTGTTACATACTTGTGCACAAAATCATTATACCCCTCGGCTATAAAACCCAGCCCAGCCCAGCCAGATTATACATACTTAATGGGTTAACATTTTGCCTGTTACAGAATCCTCTTATAAAATGCAATTGATTGTAATCCAATATCAATGGCTATGTATCCCAAATACTTATACAATAATTAAAAGTAATTTTCGTAAAAAATGCTTTTAATGAATGAAGCGATAAAAATAAAGATATAAAGTTGCATATTTGTGTCAATTGTGGCTCGGTTGAATTGTAACTGGGGACCATTCAAATACCAAACGGAAATGGCGAAAACAGTTAGGGCGACGCCAAGTTTGGCCAAAATGCACATGCAGAAACATTTAAGCAGAAATGTGAATGAGAATGAAAATGCAATGAAATTTAGTCGAATAATATGCAAAAGGCACAAAATTGTTTTTCTAGCCAGCAGACAGCAGCATGTTGGCTTAAAGCGGCAGCAGCCATAGCCGCAGCATCATGACCAGACTCTCAGTGAAACGAATCGAGTTTATACAAAATGCAAATTTTTGCCAGTGCATTTTCTTTTGTTTTCGCTTGCTGCTTGCTGCAACTTCCGCATTGTTGATCATGAATAAAAATTTAAGTTCTTATTGTTGTCGAGTGGTACGGGGCACGTGGGTCGTACCCAGCACTGAGTCCCCGAATCTGAAGTTGTTCAACTTGCTGATGTCGTTGATGCAGCTGACATCGCCCACGCCCCATGCCAACAAAAAAAGGGAATGAAAATAAAGAGTGCGCTTCATTGATTTTGTTTAGACCTGGAATTGCTTTGGCTGCGGGGTCACACACAGCGCATGACTGGCACAAATCTTTTTGGCCAGTAAATCGTAGATGCAATACTTTCTAACTGCCGCCCATTAATCTAGCGCCTGGTTGCCGCTACAAGTGTCCGGCCGTATGACTAAATTAATTTTTGTTCTGGTAGCCACGAACAAGGCAGCAACTTGTAGGTTCCGTCGTGATTTATAGTGCACTCATTTAGAAAGTTGCTCAACAAGCAGCTGCCTTGCCGCATGCAACATGCTGCCCATTGCCCGTCGCCTGCTGCCTGCTGCCTGCTGCAGAACAGTTCCTTGTTACAGTTTAGTCGTGCCTGTCGTTGTTTGTGCCCGGTGGTTAGCTGGCGAGCTGCAACAGTTGCCTGTTTGCTTTTTGGGCTTTGTCCTCTCGGGCCTGTGGCTTTGGGCCATTTCGAGCTGCTTGTTCGATTTAATGAATGACATTTGCTGCGCTGGCGTTTGATTGAGTTGTTTTGACTGGCCATGATGGCCAATTGACGATTGCCAACTGCAAGTTGTTAACTGAAAATTGCCCCTCTCTCCCTCTCTCTCTCTCTGCCGCTGCTTGCATTCCCAGAAATTCGTATTAAATGGCTCGCATCAGGTTTCTGCTGTCGCCGCAGCTGACTGTCTTACCTGCTTGGCGAATCATAAATCTTGCAGTTTTATCTGCCGCTGCCCTGTGGTCTTCTTCTTATCATAGCACATAAATTATTTGATGCGCTTGAACGTTTTATCGCAGTTTAAAGAGCCACCTCCAATGTTTATGACAATATTTTGGCACTCACAATATCTGAGATTTATTGCCAACTGTCCAACAGAGCAACAAGACAACAACAACAAGAACATCTACACTATACGACTATATGCCTTTATATATATTTTATGAGCTACAGTGAGAAGCCACTTTTTATGGCTGTGACGCCTGCAAAGGCCACGACAGCTCTGAGATCACATATTACAATGCCAATGGCTGTAAATGTAAGTGACAAGCTTCGCATTTAATCCGACAACTTTGCCGTTGTTCCTCACATAAGCATTAAATTGGATGCAGGATCAGATGCAGTTCAAAGCAAGCCATAAGTGCTCAAACGAGTTAAAGTTGGTCAATAAAGTGGGATAAAAAGATTTGAAAATAACTTGGTAGAGTCTCAGCTGATAAATGCGAGCACTTTTGATACTCGTTAACAAAGCGAAAAGAGTATATTGGATTAGTGCAATGTCCGTCTCTCTGTCCGTCCGTCTGTCAGTCTGTTCGTATGTCCGTTTGTCCGTATGAGGACAATTTTTTACCACTATTTAAGCTGGAGCTTTGAGATTTCAAATATATTCTGGTGCTTATCCGCGTCAGATCGGGTGTAATTCACTCTAGGGAGTGGCATTTGGATAAAATCAATATGTCTCCCTCAGTTCTAAGGCTAGATACATCAAATTCAATTAAATTAATGTGAAGGAGTATTACGTAGTCGATTACGCCCGACAACGTTCCTATTTGTCCTATATTTAAAAATTAATGTAACACAGCCTATAATCAAGTTCTGCTAAAACAAATGCCTAATGTGATATAAATGTTAAACATCAATACTAGGGGTTAGTGAATACCCAGTAAAATACTTGACTTTACTGCGAAACTAATTATATAGAATCTGGGCAGTTAATCAAATTGTTCATTGGGACACCTGTCACCTGCCATTTTTACGGAGTTCCAAGGGCCACACAGCACTCAACATTACTATTTTAAGACAATTCAGAAAGAAGTTTCAGTTACTTCAATGAAAGCCCAGCATAAAATCCTTTTCGTCTTCATTGTTTTTTGGTTTTTTTACGCGAAACCTTTTGTAAAGTCCGAAAAAAGAAATGGATGGTGAGTCCCTTAAGCCCACAAAGTGTTGCTCTTAGTAGTCACTTAAAGCAAATAAATTGAGTTGTAAACCAGCCATTGTCCCAGCCCATTGACGTGGCTTTGAGTGTGTCAGCCATCATAATGAAATATGGTCAGGCCTGGCAACTGATAAAGGTGGGTGTTTGCGGGGCTTTGTTGCAAGTAGCAGACAGAGCAAAGCGCTTTTTGTGGCACTTCGTGAATATGACTGCCTTGATGGTTCAAAGCAAACAGGGATTGATCAAGCTGATGCAGCGCAGCAAAGAGGAAAAACAAGAGGAGAGCCACTGCAGCGAATTCGTGATAAGTGTTAGAGTGTGGAAATTGAAACGCTGCAGAGGATGCAATAGACAGCATTTCATCCGGCCGTTGTCATCCTGCTGGGCATTATTGGTCTTGTATGTGACATATTGGCCACATTTGAAAATGGCATTTGTGCCGGCTCGGACAGCCAGGAACTGACCCAGTTAACCAAAGTGCTCTTGTTGGCAAATAAGCAATGCAAGCAGGAGTGGCAAGTCGATTGGGAATCTGCGAACTGTCGAGTGTTGCACGTTTGCTGGCTGATTTGTAGTAACTTTCAAATTGGATAATTACTAAATACTTGCTTATTTTATTGTAATGGCCAAGACGATAAATGTAATAGCCGTCATTAGAGGCAGCAGCTTCCGTGCTACGTATGAGACAGCTGAAAACGAGTTGGGGGCAAGCTGCAGTCGCAGCAGCTTCAATGCCTTGTATTGCTTTGCATGCTGCCACTCATTAAGGCAGCGCCCCCGGGGCGCAGCGACCAAATTGCAGTTACGTGTGGAGCGCATCGTCAGGGCCCGGTCCTTGGGTCCGGCTTGGCACCCAGCATGGCCCGCTCGTACACTTTAATAGCTTCGATTGCAATCTGTAAAATTGAATTGAAATCAATTGCCAGCGCTTGTAGCGACATCGACTTGGGGCAACATTGCCTGATTGATAAACTGGCAGCGGGGCCATTGACATATTTGCCATAAACAATTTGACATAGAAGCTGATGCCGGGGCGCTTAATACTTGTCACTCAGCTGTGACGCCGCCGTATATTCTTCAGCATTGATTGATGGCACACCTACGATGTTCGCCTGTCTGAGGTGAGCACAGCTATATGGCAGTATGTTTATGAGCTGCCAGTTAGCTGGACATGCAACGGAAATTAGCTTTATTAAGTTAAAAGGCTGACGCTGTAAACTTTGCCCGACTACTTGGCCAAAAATTGTGGCTTATTGAAAAAGTTCTCGTTTCGGCAAGGCAGACAAGTGTAAGGCAAACTTTGTCTCAAAGGCAGACAGTTTTGGCTGCTTGCCCCAAAGTCATGTGCACAATTTTATGTTGAAGTTCAGCACTTGACTTCAACTTTGGAGACAAGTGCCACGCCTCAAAGCTGCACAGTCACTTGTCGCAAATTGCGGGGCTTTAAACTAAATTTCAACTTGCGTTCATTAAGCAACGGGGTAACGGGCCAACGGGTCGCATGATTAATATTAAAGCTTTGTGCTGACTGCGACGCGCTGTTCCACATTTATTTTCTTCTTTCCTTTTTCTAAATTTCCAAGCCTCATTAATGACAGTGCGTAATGACGCTGGGCTGTTCTACTTTGGCGCGCTAACCAAATTATTTTACACAGTTCTCAACTGCTTCATTACACAGCGCAATTCAAACTATGCACACTCAACACATGTGCTTCTGTGCATTCATGTGTGTGTCTGAGTGTGTGTGTGTGTGTGAGAGCCACCCACTTGATTTGCCCTCTTGACTTCCTCTTGAATTGAAATGCAGAATGTGCATGCGGACTGAGAAATGCCAGCACACACTTCACAGCGCCACTTATTTTGCTAGATTTGCTGGAAATATTGCGCACACGTGCCAACGGTGGATCGGCGAGGGGCCACACTACAGATAGCTACAGATAGTCTTGGGCAATAACCCTGCACAGCTGAGCCCTCTTATCGTTTCTTGTACTTTGATTTCAAAAATGTACCTTCTGACAGCATTTGTTTATGTATGGACCTACAGATACCTATTTGGGCCGCACTTCACACCGACCTGGCTCGCCGGGCGTCCTACGTGATGCTTGACAACTGTTGCCATTAACAGCTGCCTGGGAGCAGCCACAACAGCGATCCACAATTTGCCACTTGCTCGTGTGCTTAATGCGTCTCCATGGTGTCATTGTGTGTATTCTTCATGTCGCTGTGGCTGTTGTTGTGGGCTGACAAAGTTTTTGCCATAAATCCAGAGACGCAAACAACTTGGAAATTTGAGTGTGATTCGGTTTTGTGGTCTTGCAGCAGCTTGAAATCATTTAAGAGCTATTTTGGATATTGCCTGGGGTCCACATACCCTTAACTTTATCAAAATAACACGTATTTTTGTTTGTCGCCTAGATTGGTTACCTATTTAAATTTTCTTTATTTGTGAAAATAATATTCTGTAAGATATGAAACAAAATTTAATTTAAATTTATTAATCATTATTTAGATAAAAAGATATATACTTGTAGATATATCGCCGAAGAGAGGTATATATCACAATCAATGCCGGTATTTCTTATAAAATAACCGAAACCTGCAGACGTTTTGTGGAATAGTTAAATGTTATAAGATATAATGAAATTCTTGTAAGAAATTTATCTGTTGCTCATCCCTCATTTTTAAATTTAAATTTTCTTTTTTAAAATGTGTAACTACGAATTCATAAATAGTAAAAAACGCCACTCAAAAACGTTTTTGATTTGAGTTTTAGATTGTGAGAGTTTTCAATGATTTAAGCACATTTATTCAGTCGGTTTAATGTGGCCCTAAGCTCCCAGAAAATACTCATAGCTATGACTGACAACGGCAGCTGCTGCCGCGTGTTCCCTTAAATAAATAGACCCCAAAAGTGCACGTTCATAGACAAAAGTTTTTTATTTTGCAAACAAACAATGCTCTCAGCAGACTAATTATTTTAGCTGCTCCAATCCCAGTCCCAGACGCAAACTCAAAGGCAAATGCAAAGGCAAACTCAAGCCCAAGCAAAGGCGAGTCGGAGAAACTAATCAAAATATTTTCGCAACTTTCCATTATGAAGTGAAAAGTTGAAGACGACGCGACGCAGACGTCTACGTTTGCATTTGCATGAACAATGAAAAGCAAATATTTTGCCGCTATTGACATTCATCTACATAAGAAGCACCGAGCAGAGACGGGGAGCTGTCTGCAGTTTCAGTGGCCCCAATCCCGTGTAGCATTCAATTAAGACAAATTATGAGCACCAGCTCGCATTTCAATAGCCTTCGCTGGGGCATCAAGTGGCAGCTGCCTGTGGCCTGACAATTTTTTCGCTAAGATCCAATTGAGTTCAGGTCCAGTACGTGTACGGCTACGGCTGCGGGTGCGGGTGCCGGTGCGGATCTGTACGGGTCCTTGAGCTCAGCTTTTTCTGCGGAAATTATTGCAAGGTTGGCACAATTTCAAGATAAGTAAAAAATAAAAGAAAAAAATCAGATTTTTGAATTGAAGTCGTCGCCTTTGCCGCTTCTCAAGAATTTCAAAGCTGCGAGACGCTCTCCACATGGCTGCTGTCCGAGTCTCTGTCCCACCGTCCGCCTGCCCGCTGATTTATGAATTTAATTAAAAGCAGGCAGCACGACAATAATGTTTGCGCGCGCTTGTCTACAAAGGCCGCGCTTTGTGAAATATTTTCGGGAGGAGCGCGCTTTAAATGTATTTATGATGGAAATCGTAGTACATACTACCTACAACCGAAGGGAAATGGCAGGTCTTTGAGACCTGCTGCCTGCTGCCCCGTCGCAATAATGCACTTACGTTTGAGTTATGCGGCCACGTGTTTGTATTTAATTAGCATTTGGCATTGCTGTATTATCCGCGCTGCTACGGGCAATACGCTTTGTTATTTGGCCATATTAAAAATGCGCTTGAAGCAATTATTTTCGCTGTGCTATGCCATTGTGCAACATGAGGCCAAGAGCGAAGTTTGGCCAAAGCAACAACAAGCTGGCTGGCAAAGTTGCCAGGGATACGGCTGCAGCTACAATGCAAACCGCAAGTATCTTATTTTGGAGCGTCTATTCAGCTGCTGCTGCATCTGCTACTGCAACCCACATAATCAAGACAAAGCTAAAAGCAGCACGATGAAACCTACCATCAGCCCTCCTTTCATTTATACTCCCCCTCCCCTCTCACTATCATCATTCAGCGTCTTTGGCTTTGTCTGCGCGCTTCTGGCGTGCCATGTTTATCTTTTAACTAATTTTTTTCATGTTGCCTGCGCTCGCATCGCAGTTAACTTTGTTGTGTCTGTGCTGCGTGTGTATGTGTGTGTGTGTGTGTGTTGTGCTGTTGATGTTTAATTTCTTTAGTGGAAGTAATGGCCAAGTCGCCAACTTGCATGCTGCAAAAGTTTTGCTTGCTCTGTTGCGGCAGCCGCCCAAAAAATATTCTCAAGAGCTGCCTGAATTTGCTTTGGAAAACCCGACTGGTTAACAGTTCCAGAATCATTCACAAAGCGAAAGTATAACAATCAAAGGAAGTAATTTAATTTAAAGTGTGCTATGTGCTTGGGCTACCAGTTTAAAAGAACTTTAAGTGGACTTCTTCTACGTTCAAGTATAACTTAAAAAAGCATTTAAAAAGTATTATTCAATTTCGAGAATTTAGTTTTTCGTGTGCTTTTTCAGATATGACATAACGGTAAAATGTTTAGAAAAGAAAGAATAATATTTTACTACTTTTGATCTTTGATTAGCTTACTGTTACCTTGATTAATGGCGATGCAAAGCTTCTTACTTAATTTCTTTTATAGAGCAACCTTTGCCGGCCAAAGTCAAATCGTGTGTGCAGCCTCTCTTTGCGCTTCTCATCTGCAGCCGCTCAGTGGCGGTAAATGATTTTCGCTTAAGCATATCCGTGCGGTTGTCTGGGCGCACTTGGCGCGATAACCGCAGCAGGTTGATGTTGTACTTGATTATCATCTGGCATTGGCTGCGGCGGCTGTGGCAGCAGCAATTGTGGAGTCAATGGCGCCGTCTTTTGGCGCTGCATTTAGTATATCGATATCGTGTCTAATTAAAGCGCAGGTCAAGTCCATGAGCAGCTAAAATATGCTTTAAGGTTGCTCAACGTTAAGCACCACTGCTCACAAAATTGTAAGTGGGTTAATGTGGTTCAAGTTTAATACATCGCCATTCGAAAGAAACAGAAACTGAACACTATATATATATATCACACACAGCAGTTTCCTCAAGCCATAAATAACGGATGAGCGGGCACTGCATAAGCCAGCACAGCCGGCAGAGCCACATGGAAGTTAAGATAATGTCACGCCGTCTTTGGACTTGTCCGATAAGATCAGCAGCTGGCAAGCGCGTTGACGTTGTTGCCGAACGGGGCACACCCCCGCCATATATCTATGACAAATGTAGCGGTTGAGTGGGGCCACCGATAAGCAGATACTAATTAATAATCGCTGGCCGAAAAGGTACGCCAGCGATTGGCGCTGCTGTCACATGGGCTACCTGTACAGGCATTTGCCAAATTAAACGGCCAGTCAAATAGATTGGACTGAGGGCTTCGGGCGCAGCTACAACGGCAGCAACAACAACCAGTTGCACTAACAAGTTGTTTTCATTAATTATGAGCGCGAGGCGGGGCGCGGCGCCGACGCGGTTGCAGCTTCATTGGAAAAACGTGCAAAACGTTTTGGCTTTAGGCGGCTTTAGCCAAGTGAATGATTCGAATCTCTGGCAACATGAGGCGCCACTAAACGGGCCAAGTTGTTGACGTTGCTACTGGGCTGGGGCTGCTGTTGCATGCACCTAATCGACGGGCGCCATCATCAACATCAACATCAACATCAACATCATCATGATCGTGATCGTGATCATGATCGTGGGTCAAGGCAAGGCTGCGGCCCCAGCGGCTGGCAAGGTGCTTGCCATTAACGCATTGCGTTCCTAGCTCGACATTCTATTAAATTAGCTGCAAAGGCCTCTCCTTATTAGTATCGTAATTTAGTATGCACGCCCACTTGGTCGAAGCCTGCACTTCGGCTGCGGCTACTGTGCGGCCAAGTTTTGTTTGCAATTTGTTAATAGGTTGTGGCATGCAGCATGTAAATACCTGAACGGTGGGTTAGGGGACAACGAACTGGGGAGCAGCAGCAGCCGGCACGACGACGCTTCCTCGCTGGCTCATTAGGCATGCGGTTTAGCTGGGCTTCCTCCTGGTATGGCATCGGAATTGGCAACTTAATCCGTTTGGATGAGACTTAAATTTGCACATGGATATGGCGAAATGAGCCCTTATGGCCAGGTTATTTAAGGCATCTATTAGTCATAAGGAGAGCCGGCCTAGCTATTGATTGCATACGGGGCTAGACCCAGACTTGAGCTCATTCGCACGCCTCGTCCAAGTGGACGACGGTTGTACTTGACTTCTGAACCAGCGCCCACAGAGCGTGACTGGACTGGTACCAAACCCAACGCCACGCTCAAAATTGGCTAACCAAAAACTAACAACAATAAGCATTGTTGTTGCTGTTGTTGTTGTTGTGGCTGGCGTTGCTTGTTCTGGTTACTTGTGCTTGTTTAGATAGGCAATCTGTTGAACGCCACTTGAAATAGAATTTTCCCACCATCTAAAAATAAAATTTCAACATGCCATTGTCAACACAATACTCGACTACGCTATGCTCTACAGGCTGTTCCACAAATTATTGTAATATATTATATACATATCTTTTTCGATCTGTATCTAAATGCTGAAAATAATTGCCAGAATATTCTGATAATTATCAACATATCGATATATTCGAACTTCCTGCGCAATATACCCCGCAGATTTAATTATATGGTATGCAAGAATGCATTACATTACGTTTTCTTTGTCTCGTCTTATCTGTTTACATATATTTATACTTATACTTCTTATTTATACAATAATTTTTGCTGGTGGTCGGCATTTATTTCTTTTGTCATGCTTCAAAAGCTGGGGATATGTGGGAGAATGGACTGAGTACTTAACTGCAAATTATACAGCACTCCGCAGGGGGCTGAGGGGAGGGGCTGACCCAACTGTAATAATAAATGAAAATGTCTGTAATTCGCATGTGCGGACTGGCCGGCAAAAAAAAAAAAAACAAAACAAGATGATGAGGCAGCAATGCGAAATAAAAAATAAAAAACAAAACCGAACTTGAGCACTTGCTTATTATGCAGCCCATTTCCCATGGAGAGAGGGAGAATCGAGCGGGCCTCAACGTTTCTCACAGCTGCCGCAGTCGGAAGCTAAGCCAGGCAAATAGAAGGCGTGTAAACGAACTCTGTTTTGGTTAACGGGCGGGGTGGGGGCAGACGTTGAAAGGGGTCTAAGTGTAGCATGTTGACCCATTATTGGCTGAAGCAGCCATCAATAAAAAAAATTATTGCTGTTGAAAGTTCATATTTAGGTTTCAATTAACGGGTGCTGTTTGATAAATACACAACAAACAGCTGTTGGCAGTTGCCAGAGGCATCTATCATATTATAGGGCTTAACTAGGTGACATGGGAACATCCGCTGCACACATGAGGGGTGACTTACCTTGCCTCGGACCATGCTGCTCAGCAGGCATTGGCTTCGAGCAGCCCTCGCCAAGCCGCTCACTCTGGGGTTCAATAAACTTGCCGAGCCGGAGTTTTGTGCAGCAGACGCTAAAAAGTGTGCTGAAAACCCAAAGTGGAGCTGCCCCATCAAAAAGGAGGCAGGCGGGCAGGCAGGAGAAAAGGCTGGCAGTCTGTCGCTGTGGGCCTGCGATACACTTCATTTTGACAGATTACATCTCATTATGTACACCTCGCGGTCAGATGCAGTGCAGTCGAGCAGGCTGGCAATCAGGCAGGCAGCAAAACGAGTTGCCTGCCGCATACAGTTTGGCAGTCACTGCAACTGCGTTGCAAGATTGATGGCCCGATATTGGCTTTGCATAACAAATTTTCCTTTTGGTCCACAGCAATGACGATGACGTCCAAGAGCCTGCTTTGACTTATGAGCACTTCAAATTAATTCTCAGTTGAGGATCAGGCCAACAAAAAGGGACGAGGCATGCTCGATCAAGAAATGCGCTATACCCTGGACTAAAAAATATATATACACATGGTAAAGGATTACAGATACTATTTTACTAAAAATCAATATACCTTTTATTCACGGGGATCGCGAAAAGTTATCAAAAATTAATGTCTCTTATGGTTTTTAAGCTAAAGTTAGCATTAAGTTTTCTCCTATCTGTTAAAAAGTGTTTATCCTATGTCGCCCATCCTTAAATTATTTCTCATTGGTTCCGCATCCCAGCCAATGTATCTGCACATCTCGTAGAGAGTATACAAATTATTTGCTATGCAGCAGCCAGTGCGCAATAAAATGCGCAACTTTTTCACATTGTTTATGGCAAGTTGAATTGAAGTTCATTTATAAGGCAATTTAAAAACAATTTACGTGTTGCATGTGCCGTTAATTTATCAAGTAGTCGAGCCGCTAGTTTAAAACAATTCTCCCCGAGCAAGCAGAAAGAGGAGGAGGAGGAGGAGAAGGAGAAGGAGGAGGAGCTGCCAACTGTTTTTCAACACACTCATCATAGGCAATTAATTAAAAATTGAGCAGCAGTCAGCGTGGAGCTGTGGCATCCACTGGAGCCACTCCAAGTGCTGCACGCCAGTCTTTTGGGGGGCGTGCTGGCATTATGATTTTTTCATTGATACAAATAGAGCAACGACTCTCACTGCCTCCCTATCTATTTCTCTCTCTCTCTCTCTCTCTCTCTCTCTCTCTCTCTCTCTGATGGGCGCCTGTCTGTGTCTGTGCAACTTGTTGCCCCAGCCTGTTTCGAGTGGCATTATTTTTATTGCCTCCGCCTGGCTAATAAGCACAAATTTATCAGCTCCGTACGTGCGTGGGGCTTAAGTCCGAGGTGTTGAGTGTGCAGCAGTCTGGCAGCTTGTTGATTGAGCCCCAACCCACCACGTTCCACAAGTCGACGCCACAGCTCGAGTATACAAATTGTGTTTAATATAAAATCCATAAATACGAATACTAAACGGCTATATGACACATAAACTTTAAATAATATAGACTAGACTACTTAAAAGCTATAGACAAAACCGTTGTATTGCAACACGATTTGTGGCATCATCACAGTACAGTTTCGCCTGCTCCAGATTTGGCGTATTTGAACTCTAAGCATTGCTTTCCCCACGAATCCCGGGTCACAGGCAGTACACCAGCGTCCAGAATAGCGCGTTGAATATGAGGAATGCGAGGGGGAAGACGAAGCGCATCTTGCGATCGATCCACAGTGACACCTCCTTGGGCGTCATTGTGGCAAATGTTTGCGCCGGCTTCTCGGCCGACGTCTCAGTCAGCGTTGCTGTAGAGCCGGAGCCCATGCTGGCATCATTCTCCTCCAAGCTTATCGCTGAGTTCTCTCGGCTCAGGCCATTGCCAATGATGATGGGCGTCTCGATGGTGATGACTGTGTTCGTCTGGTTGCTGCCACAGACCTTGCTGCAGCTGCTCATGGAGCTGTTGCTGCGGTTAAAGCTCCGCGGATTGCGCTTCAGCTTGGGCACAAATGTGGAGCGCACAATATATTTGGTGGAGCGCTTCTTCAGCTCCAGATTGTTGTTGCGTCGAAAAATGGTGTTCACAAAGGCAAACTCCATGAGGCTGCCAAAGATGAACACGGTGCAGACGAGGAACCAAACCTCCGACATGGTCACATAGCTGACCTTCGACAGGCTGTTCTCCTGCGACAGTGAGAGCGTGATGAATGAGAGCAGCGTGGAGCAGCCGAGCATGGAGCGAGCCGGAGTTTGGTCCGCCTGCAGCCAGAAGGATACCCACGAGATGGCCACTATCATCATCGAGGGCACAAAGTAGTCGATAATATAGTAGCCCACCTCGCGGCTGAGCAGCACACTAAAGCTCAACGCACTATAGTTGCCGACCAGAGCGCCATGTGACATGGTAAAGGCATCTGAGACACTGACCGACTCGTTGCACACCCAACCATACAGATCGTATTCGGTCAGCTGGAGCTGGGAGTGAAAGCTGACCGGATTTGTGGGCTCCCAGTGCAGCTGCAGCATCGACGTGTTGTACATCCAGCTCTCCAATATGGTGGTACATTTCTGATCATCGAACGGAAACTTTTGGAAGTTCATCCAGCAGTACAGTGTGGCCTGTATACGGGTCGAGGTGAGTACGGTGCCATCCGGATAGATTGTGGTGAGCTGATCCTTTTCATTGGTGCCCAGCACATTAGAGCTCTGCTCGTTCGCCAGGAATACGTGCGGCACCCAAACCATTTTCCGCAGCGAGGCATCACCCACAATGGGCTGCTGGCGATTCGGCGCTATATTGGCAAAGGCCAATCGGGAGTCGTTGTAACGCAGCTGCAACAGTCCCTGCAGCATGAATTGCAAGTCGCTCGAGTCCAGATCCTTGAGCGCATAGATATAAAAGCGCGCACTGACTGCAATCGGCTCAATGCCGCCGGTTTCATTGACTGTGATGGGCGGCTCCAGGCGATCGTAGCGACAGGTGTCTGTGAGTCGGGAGATGAGCTCCGTTTGGCTAAACGAATCCGCATTCAACAGTGAGGGGCAGCTGCTGGTTGCCGCCTCGGACAGATTGACGGTGACGTTGAAATTGGGGTTTGCGTCCGTCGAGGTCAAGGAGCCATTGCCAGCTGTGGAAGAATTTTCATAGATACTTATATGAAAATGGATATAATATGGATTAAATGTTTTCATAATACTTTAGAACCTGCGTAAGACCCACCTACGAAATATCTCAGTATATTTAGTAAATTTACACATTTTCTAGGTTTAAATTAGTAGTGAAACTTCTAGAGGATCTTATACGAGAACTCAAGCCCATATGAGTTTAAAAAAATGAAATTGCTTTCAATATCGATTAGAAAACTTTGCATTTTCATATCACGAGCAATTGGGGCCTACGAATTATTTGTAGCGATATAAATAAACATAACAAAAACTTAATAATTATGTTTGCTATTGAGAACATAGCGCAGGCAATTAGTCACCCGATTTATGTAAGGATTTATTGAAAGAGTCAATATTTTTTTTTAAAGTGAACCAATCAAACCAACCACAATTTCCCACATTTGTTATATCACACTGAAGTAATAAATTATGAAATAAAATAATCATATTTTAAAAAGATTAAGAACGTTTCCCATTTTGCGCACTTAAGAAATCACTGCATTCGTTGATACTTAAAGTCTTTAAAACTTGGTGATAGTTAGATTTATAGTTTTCAAATCTTTATAATGCTATTATTGATTTATTTTTTGTCAATATTAAGATTTAAACTTGTTGAAGACAGTATTTTAATTAGTTGCGTATAAAAGTATCGTTTTCGATTTAGGGTTTGTAAACGTTTCCAAAAATTTGTCGGCCATTCCATTGGCCTATTGCCTTATAGCGATTGCGCGACAAGTTCGCGGACATACGCCGTACGCCTCTGGCTAATAGATATTACTAAGTTATGATTTTAATAGCGAGGCGCTTTTAATGCACTCGATAAAAACGCTCGCCGACAGCTTGGACAGGCAATTGCGTCAGTTGTTATCTGATTTCACAATATGTGTTAACTCCAACGTGCCGCTGCATCACAAGCAATTTGTTTTTAACTAGTAAATGGATGCACTATTTGCGGACAGACACCTGAATGTTGATTTTAGAGTGATTTAATGGTTCATATTGCTTCTGCTGCGACCGAAATTTAGCAGGCTTGAGTAACAATCGACCGTATTAGCACTAACCTAATAACATATAGATGAGTCATCTAGAACAAAAAATGTTGCCATTAATTTTTTGTGCGACAGGTGCCACGTCGACTTCGGTTGTGCTCGGGTTTTTATTTCAATCCCAATCTCAGTGAATATGAGGATTGAGGGAGATAGAAGATGTTTTGCAACCTGCTCCCTCACATTGCAGAACATTTTCTGTGTGTGATGCACCGAAAATTGAAAAATATAAATTGTCGGTCGTTTTACTTCCCTTTCACTTGCAGAGTACTGGGAAATACGTAAATAGTTCGCCACTTTAGCGTAAAGTCTTGCATATATTTATGCATATTTTCTAGGTTTAGTAGTGAAAGTTCCTTTCTAGAGAATCTCATACGAGAACTCAACAATGAAAAATCAAATCAAATCAACATAAACAATAACAATAACAAAACTTAACAAAAATGTTATCATTATGTAAGCTATTGAGAAGATTGAGCAGGCAATTAGTGACCCAATTTGTTGTAAGGATTTATTGAAAGAGTTAATATATTTTTTTTAAAGTGAACCAATCAAAATTTCCCATTTTTGTTGTTACACTGAAGTAATAAATTATTAGAAAATAATCATATTTTAAAAAGATTAAGAACATTTCCCATTTTGCGCAGAACTTTTAGCTTACACTTAAGAAATCACTGTATTGGTTGATACTTAAAGTCTTTAAAGCTTGGCGATAGTTAGATTTATAGTTTTCAAATCTTTTTAATGCTATTATAAAATTATTTTTTGTCAATATTAAGATTTAAACTCGTTGAAGACAGTATTTTAATTAGTCACGCATAAAAGGATCGTGTCCGTTTTAGGGTTTGTAAACGTTTCTACAGATTCAACTAGATAGGAAACTAACCCAACTGCAACTGTTGTTCGCCTTGTTCCAAATTCAGGCTGGCTGTTGCCGCCAGCCCAATACAGAATAATCCCAAAAGGCCCGCAAGGATATCCATTTTTTGATTCGCGAATTTCACGAGTTTCCACTTTATTTTTCTGTCTGGTTTTTATTTCGGGGAAAACGTTTTTTTACGGCCACTCGGTTGGCCGACGCTCTGATAGCGATTGCGCGACAAGTTCGCGGACGTACGCCGTACGCTTCTGGCTAATAGATATTACTAAGTTATTATTTTAATAGTGGGGCGCTTTTAATACACTCGCTAAAAGCACTCGCCGACAGCTTGGACAGGCAATTTCGCCTGTTGTTATCTATGGAGCATATAAATCGCCACTGAAGGCAGGCTCTTAGTTGGGGCTTTTCTGGCACTTGCTGTTGCAATGGGGCTAATTGTTGTTATCTGCTAACTGAAATGCGAATTGTTTGCCCATGTCTGAATTTTGATTAAGTGGCCAACGCCACTGTCAGCTTGTGTCAGTATTTAAACTTTCTGCTTTTATTTATAAGCAACAGATATTTATGTCGTATTTCATATTGTTATTTTTGTGTTTTGTATTTTGTATTTCAAATGGGGAATACAATAGTTACCTTATAATTGATGAAGAGCCGTTTATCAGCCTTAATTGAGCGCCAGTTTATTTTTGGCAAGCACTTTTCGCGATTATTCAGCAATTCGATTAATTGTAAAAAGGTAAATTTAGCCTATTAGCGAATTTCTAAAGTTCAAGAGGTTTTGTGCTTTGAGTTAATAAATCAAATGTGGCATCGCTTCCATCTTGCAGTGAAAGGGCCACAGGCGTGTGATAATGACATCAAAATATATTTAGATATCCTATTCAATATATCTGTATGTTGTGATGAAATTTTTCAAAATTGTAAAATTGTATAGTTACAAGTTTTTTGGTATAAGTAAATGTTTATATTGTAATATAAAATATATTAATTTTTTTATAATTTCTTCATAGTACACAGATTCAACTGTCACGTTATTCCTTGTTATTTAGAAAAACATATCTTGGTAGCTTCAGCATGTAGATCGTTAGAAAATTGTGCACTTGCTGAGACTGAGCACAGGTAAATGGGTTTGGGTCTGGGTAAAAGTAGCCGCTGCTCATGACGTTTGCATTTGCGTTTGTTTGTCAAACAAGTACAATAATTTTGGCGTCGAGATGCGTCAAACCCTAAGTACACAAAACTTAACCTGTTTTGCACTGAAAGTGGGCGTGAAAATTACGCTGATTAGATTACACATACATATTTTCAACTCGTGCCTTATCCGGTCTCTGCACAGCATTTAGTTTGCTACCTCTGAAATCAGTTGAAGTTCCGCAAAAATGCAAATATTGTGCAACTATTTAAGCACCTTTGACGAGGTATTCAGTTTTTCTTTTTCGTATTTTTTTTTTGTTGTTTTTCCCAGGACTCGCGAGAGCGCATTTAATTTAAGCCGTCAGGAACATGAAAGCTGCTCGCCTAACTAAGCCGATTTAAAAGCACATTTGGATTCAAATGGCGTAAAATGAAATAAAAAATGAAAACTAAAAACCATCACAATTCCCACCGATGTCGAACTAAAATGGCACAAAAACTGTCTGAAAAGTTTTCGCTCAAAGTTTTTAGTTTTTCGGGCAATGCTAAAATTATAATCCCTTAAATGGCAATAGGGTAGGCCCAGCCTTACCCGTCTACCTACACTTAAGTTAAGTAAATATTGTCTATGCATGAAGCGTGTGGGAATTGTAAACTGTTTTCTAATTATGTTCTATACCTGGTCTCAAGGCTTGTGTAAAATGGTCTGTATTGCTCTCTGCGAGACGAAATGAAGGAGGTTGGTTGGAAGCTAGAGTTAATATGTCCAAGCGCTGTAACAAAGAAATTCTTCAAAATAATTTATATAATTTGTTTTCGAAATGAAATAAAAAAGGTCAGCAAAAATAGAAACTAATAGAAACTGTTGCCGAGTATTCTCAGATAGAATGAAAGAGTAAAGCAAAAATAGATTTAAGCAAAAGAACAAGAACTGCTTCAAGCTGCTAACAACCCCAGCTACACTATGTACCTCTTACCTTATATCTTACCTTCAAGATGTAAGCCTGATGTGATAGGGTATGTTGTAGATGAGCATATCTTCTTTGCATTGCCAAGCAAAGCAATGCAGTGAGTAATGACAGATGGAATAGTGGCAGTAGGAAGCCGCACCAATTAAGCCTGTCCAGACTTGCAGCAGACGCAAGTTCACGGCACAGACGTTGACAACAGCCCATAAATCAGTTACTTAGCCGCCCGACGGGCCAAGCTGCCAGGGCCTGCATCCTTTGTCCTGGATTCCGTTTGCTCCCTCTGTGTATTTTTGTGTATTTGTCATGCATTTGCTTTTGCTCATTCATTTATTACTCCTTATGGCTTTGACTTTTTGCACTCGCTCTCAACGTGTTTTTGATTAAAGACACTGCTTTATTTTATTTTTTTTTATCAAATATTTGTTTGTTTTAGCAGTTGTTTTTTTCTTGTTGCTCTTTGGTGAAGCGGAAGCTGCAATCGCCATTTTCCATTTTCGATTTTCTCCACTTGATAATATTTGTCTTTTTTGTTTTATTTTTTGTGGTCCTGGTGCGATCCATTATTGTTTCCTTTGATTTATACTCGGTTTCAAGTGATTTCCGCTAGCATTCAACACTTTATGTTTGCTTTTCGGTTTTGGCCACGACATTTAAACCAAAACTCTTAAGTGCGAGCATTTGTCATTTGACTTTTGCTGGGGACTTTTTTATTGCTGCGGCTGCCGCTGTTTGTCCCGCGGTTTCGGTTTCGTTTACGGTTACGGTTACGGATATTTGTGCTGCTTTTGCTTTTGGCTTTAGCTCTGGCTTTGATTTGCGGTGCTTAATCGTTGGCGTCGTCTGCGGTTCGCTCTTTGCCTTTCTGTATGCAGATTCGTAAATGCTTTCGCCCATGCAGCTCATAAATTCTTTGCAACTTTACTTTTTTCGCTTTTTTTTTTTTTTTTTTTTTTGGGGGGTTTCTGCGCATAATTGAAAGCAGCAGGGTGGCTACTGTAGCTTATGGGGCAGCACAGACATTTGAAATTGTGGCTGTTTTCATCCTTTTAGCTCGCTGAATTTATGGCGGTTCAATGTGCAGCTACAGGCCAAAATACCATATAACCATCGCCTGCCAGCGAGCTATTGATTAAAGTGTTCGCTGGTGGCTTACCCCAAACTTTAGCCCGGGGCAACATTCAATGCCTTGTAATCTGTCAAAATTAGCAGCCTTCTGCGGCAAACGGAAGTGCGGACAAAAAACTGCAAATTTAAACAGGTTATTTAATGCTACACTTTCGGTCAATTCGGTCCAACCAAAAGGGCTATACTTGAGTTCATTGTCCTCAAGCGCATTGCGGGCGGGGCTTTTGACTTTGAATTCACTTTTCTCGTCTTTTTCTTGTGCCAACTTGCTGCAATTTGTAGTTTCAATTCGATTGTGTGTACAACTTTTTTTTGTATACCCTACACAAATTATGAAAAAGAGGGTGTATAATATGTATTTGTACTTATTAATTGATGCATACTCGCTACACCTAAATAAATCCTCTTTAGCTTAGCGGTGATCCCGACACAGCAGAAATTCCATACAAAATCATCAAAAGTATAAATCACAATTGAATAATTATTTATAACAAAGTCAATAGTTAACCTCAAAGTAAAGGGTAACTTGAAGTCTGATACCTTTTAGTTGTTTTATATGGTTTCTCTGGGATTTTCTGAGATGTTAATGTGAGGCAAATACACCAACGACGAATGAATTTATGCATGGAAAGCGCACAATGATTGAAATATTTATGCATGTAGTGTAATATCTTGAGCCCCGCACATACATATCATAATGATCAGCTTGAATGACGACTGCATGAAATTGAAAGTTGGACTTTCACGTGGCGCAGACAAATTATTGTGTCGAGACGATGCCGTTGACATTATCTGCGAGCTGTGAGCTGTACGATCCCCAGCTGAGCGGTAATTGATCATGGGAGCTCTTGGCTCAAATATTTGCGCAAAAGACAAACAGAAATTGAAACCGGGCCCATTAAATGCAGAATATCACACCGAATACATCTCTAAGCTGCACAAATAAACGGCAGACGGGCCAAAAACAAATTCGTATTAAGCGATCAATAATCATTGTAAATACGCCAATGTGACGCCGCCGGCGATAAGCCAGAAATATTAACGCATAAGCAGGCGAGAAGCAGGCAAAGCGACCAAGTGAGGCCAAGCCTGGGCAGGGGCCTGGGCCTGGGCCTGGGCCCGGGTATGGACATGGGCCCGGCACTGGCACTGGGTCTGCTGGTTGTGCCTGGCGCGTTGTAGATAAACAATAGAAAAGCATTGAGAACGGGTCAGCATTGAGAGCCAAACGCTTGCGGCTGCCTGCGGATTTGGTTTTGGCCGGGCTCCGACTTTGACGCCGGCACTGGCTGGGCTGCGATACAAAGTAAGCGAGAGCATTGAATGCAAAAAGACCAAAATGAAAAAAGATGCTGGACACTCAATGATGATGATGATGAGCATAGCAAATACAAATTATGGTTGAAAAGCGCAACGTAAATACTGCAATCATTTTAATAGACCAAAAACGGCGGCGCATAAACCATAAACCAAACGCCAGGCCCCCTCGATACCAGCAGCTTGGCCAAAGTTCTATGAGAAATTGGAGGCGTTCATGCGAAGACTGCCAAAGTGCAAGACTCGGACCCGAGACTCCAGAAGAGTCCGAAGAGCTGGTTGATGCAATGCGAGTTGCATTCACATTGGCAACGGCACGCGAACAGCGAAAATTGCAGTCGATGATGCGGTTTTATTACACAAGTTTAGCTCTGAAATTAGCGTAGATAAATTTCTGGCTGAAATTCCTTTCTCTGAGTGTACACTCGAAGAAAAAGGCCGTTCCTAATCCAATTACGAGCGGAATTAAATTTGTAACGGCTTTTTGGGCTTTTGTTCTAAATTAAATTATTATTGATTTCATAACTGACCATTAAAGTGTCGTAAATCTAAAATTCTTCAATTAGGCGCAAAATATAAATTAAATTAAATAAATGGTCTATCTGATATTTATTAGTATTGTGTTTAGAAACAAATTCTTGATAAACGAATTTGTATCAAGTTATATTATTACCACCCAATCCGGATCCTAGTATTTGAGTACCAAATTCTTTTCTTTTTCTCTGAGTGTGAGTGTCCATGCTAGACGATGACCAATGCTCGATAGTGGGCTGGCGCAAACGGCACGCAAAGTTTTCAGCCTCTTTACCGCCATTTGGGCATTCCAAGGCGTGTTTTGATCCGCAATCATGGCAAATTATATTGAAAATTCTCTAAATCTGTTTGCTACTCAATGCCGGTCATCAATAGGCATCATCTATACTTAGCTATTTATTCGATTTTGATTCGGGCTGATTCTCCCCTTTTCCCAGACAGACAGCTAGCAGCACACTTAGGACAATTAGATCTTCAGGCATAAGTTACTCAGCAGAGCGAGCGGACCATGATATAAAACAGATGCTAATGCTACTGTGCGTGCCTCACCTCCCCCACCAATATTTTCACCATCAGCCTTGGTTCATAGTCTTAGGTGAGCTGTTGGAGCTGCTGCTTCTTCTTTTGGTGGTGTCTTTTTGATGTGGATGGCAATTCGATGCGTTTATTTTTGTGGTCGTTGCCATCGCCGACTCATTGTTTGCCTCTCGCTCTCTCTCACTTGGCGTGGCGCTCTCGGTGTGCGCATGCGCTCTAAAACTCTACACGTTTTGCAGTTTGTTGTGCTCGTCGCATTCGTAACATGTGCAATGCATCGTGGTTATATTAAAGGAAAAGAAGGCATTAAGAGTTATGAACAATATGTGTTGGATAATGGATTTCCGACATATAATTTAAAACAAAAATATTATTATTATTAAGTGAAAATAATACTCATAAATACATACTATTATATTGGAAAAGATAAGTATTACGTATTTTTGAATTATTCATCAGGAGTAAAGAGTAGGTAAATATTTTAAAAATATAGCCGTAATTACACGCTTTTAATTTTCGTTAACATCGTACTTACAGTTTGCCTTGATCGGTTTGACGGCTGGGAGACCGGCTTCCAGCTGCACGTGCTATTTGGTTTCTCTCTTAGAGCTCTACACGCTCTCACTTAACAGCCGGCACTGTAAACTCTCCAATGCTGGCGCCAAAAACTCGCTGCCAACACCATCCACAACCAACACATGCGTTCCACACAGAGCTCGCTGCGACGGCTTCAAGCGCCCGGCCCGAACAGTTGCTGTTGAAACATCGTGGCGAACGCACGCTTGGAGCGCATCTAACGCGTAGCTTAATCGGGAATAGTCTGAGCGTCAGAGTCACGCGACTCTTCGGTTTCGGTGTCGGTTTCGTTTTCGGTGTCGGTCGATCGTTTGGCTGCAATTGAAGCCGTTTTTTCTCGGCAATTGCATTCGGCTGTCGCTTTGATTGATGGACTCAACTAAACTGAACAGTTGTCGACTCGGACTCGGTCAGTGCAGTCGTCTAAGCGCATGTTGCCATATTGATTGAAGCCTGTAACGGAGGACAATTTAAATCGAAAACTCAAATCAAATCAAAACCCAAATATATAAAAATACGGAAACAAAACCCGGAGTGCAATCAAATTTTTTGTGTGCTATTCATTTTGATGTTACTGCCGTGGCGTTGTGACGCTTTCGCTTTCGGTCATTTGACCATGGATTTTATAGCGGTCCCTGCAGGCGTTTTATTCTAATAACCCTCCAGTCAACAACTGCCAAAAAAAAAACAAACAAATAAACAAGCACACACAAATACATATATATATATATCTATATATTTACGTGCATATATAAAACAAGTTCAATTCGCATTTCAAAATGTTTATCGAGTTCGCGTTGTCCTCCACCGCCACCCCCCGCTTATACCCAACCCCCAGCGCAGACCCAGCGTCGTCGTGTGCTTTGCCTTCATAAATTATACAAGCGCATTTTGTGAACGACTTGCAAATAAATAAGCATTTACGCTTTTATTATTGTGCCGAAGTGTGCGTGTGTGTGTGTGTGTGTGTGCACTCGCGGGTGTGTGTTCGCCGGTGTGTGTAAATGTGAGTCGCGTTTGTTCTGCAGAAATCGGTCCCATGCGGCGCAAAGTTGCCCAAACGCCAACCCAAACAAAAGCAAAAGCAAAAGCAAAAACCGGAGCCAGCTGCCTGTGCTTACAAGTAATATCATCTTTAGCATACAATCATATTTGGTCTCTCGCTCAGCCCTGATTTGTGAGTGCCGATAACAGCGCGATCCGTGAATATCGTCATAAAAAACAAACAACATATACAAAAATAACTATAGGTAAGCATTGGCCGTATTACGTATACGCACATTGAACTTTCGCTTTAAGTTCAAAGTTATAAAAGCCGAGTGCATTGACTTCATATGCAGGCACACACAAACTCGCTCATAGGGGTACTCGTTTGTGCAACCTATTAAAAGCGCTTGAGTTGCTTGCAACGTCAGTCGACATTATGCAAATACATAAGCAGCATCAGCAGCAGCATCCTGACGCCTTTGCATCCTTGTGCCCCGTTGTCATCATCAGTGAGCTGCATAATTGGAGCAACTGGCAAATGGCTGATTGTGTGTGTGTGTGTGTACGTGTGCGTGAGCGTGTGTGCCCCATTAGTGTTTGTGCTGGGCGTCTCTAACTGCCTCTAATGAATAAATAAGTGCCACTAATAGTTTTCGCACTTCCTGCTGCCATGCAACAGCAGCCACCAATAGACCGCAATGCGAACCACCTCATCAAATTGCAGTTGAGAGCAAATCTTGACAACAAAGCCAACAACAGCGTCGCTTACATGTTGACAATATTTAATTAAGAAGCAGCATCAGTCAAGGCTACGACAACAACAACATCAACCAGAACAACAGCAAAAAAAAACGATAACTTAATTGTGAAGCCAATTTTCTGGCTTTATTCTTATGACCTTGCTGTGGGTATTATAGTTTTTTCATGAAGTCTGCAACGTCTCAAGATGTGAAACTATGTTCATATTTACTAACAGTATTAACAGCTATGTAAATATGGCCAAGTACATCAAACTTTGTTATTTTTCTTTTTTAGGTATTTATTTATTTATTTCTAGTCATATTATACACAATGTGATCAATGTCACTCCCAATATGACTGCAGTAGATATAATTGAAAATTGAGTTATATTAACAATGGCTTTTTGTGGCTAAGGTCAGACTTTTATATTGTATATTAATATGTATATATTACATTGCAAAGTGTATTTAATCTTCGGTACTTTGAAACCATTCATTTTTGTTGTTTTTTCTTTTGCTGCCACAAAGTTCTGTGGGCCGTGGCAAACAAGTCAATTGGTCGTTGCGGCGTCGTCGTCATCGTCATCATTGTCGTTGTCGTAATAATTTTATTTGCCTTTCCCACACACACACACAACTGAGCAAAAGCTTTATGAATATACCCATAGCATGTTTATAAGCATGTTTCTTTTTTTAAATTTTATTTTGCATTTTTATAGTGCAACTTTGTCACATTTATCGCTGCTGGCTGCAGCAGCGCTCAAAACATTTCCTCTGACAACTATTTCGCTGGGCGGATGTGTCTGTCCCTCATCGCAGATACCTTCGGCCATCTTCAAGATAAACATCGCAGCCAGATGGAGACAGCTCACAGACGATGACTTGCGCAAGTGAAAAATAAAATGAGAAAAAAGATATATAAAAGAAATAAATGAAATAAAAATACAAGTGCCTGGGCATAACATTTTCCGCAGAATTTTCTGACCAGCAGCAGCAGCAGCATCAACTTCCTCATTTGCTTATCGCTCGGGTTGATTGGCTGAGGGGTTGCGGGGTTGCGGGACTGAGGCAATGCCCTGCGCTTGATTTCACTCACGCAGACTCATCAACTTTTAATTAGTTGTAATTTGTAAATTCAACGTCAAACACAAGCCACGAACGCACCAAAGGGGGGGGGGGGCTGGAATGGAGCCGAGGGTGCCGCGGCGTTAGGGGGACTAACCTCTTTGATGCTGCCGCAACTGGCGCGACTGCTGTTGATGATGATGTTGCCGCTTTGTTGCCACACTGACAGATTGCTGATAAAGACAACCCGCACCCCCTTTACCCCATCTCTCACCTTTCGCGCCACCCGCCAAAGCAGCCGAACAAGCTCCAAGCATAACCATCTAATCGCGTAAGCTGTCGCGGCTCCGTCGCGGCTGCTTTTGGTTTTGGATTTTGGGTTTCCGCATCCATCAAACAGCTGTCAGCGGGGGCGGCCTAAAGGATTGCCCTCAGCTTGACAATTAAAATGCGTTTAAACGTTTGAGCATTTGTTTACACAGTGTCCCCAGCCAAATATTTATTTGATGGCAGCTGAAACCAGGCAATTGATATTGCAACAAAGTTCAAAGCCACATTTGAAGCTATCAATCTGAACCGTCAAAATTGGGAAAATTAATTTGATTTATGACACTTTCAACTGTTTGTTATGGGTGGTATTTATTTGCATGCATGTTATATAAGATATGCGATATGGTTGTCAGTGCGACAGTGTATATAGATATTTTACAGATATATTTTGTCAGGCCTTTAGAAAAGTCGAGTTAAATAATAATGCTGAATAAAGTATTTGACATAATCAAAGCTTTAGTTTAAGAGTTCTTAACTTTTTAGTTATTGGATGAATAATACAAGTATTTGATAATTTTACGCATTTTTGCTCACAACACGGAATATACTTCATTGAAGAATTGCTTTTCTTTTTATCAAATTGTATCAAGAACAAAGTCTACTTGCTGATACCTTTTCTAGATTCTTAAAAAATTATACCTTCGACTTGGGTCTACCGCAAGATAGACTCTAAATAAGAACTTAATTTAATAATCTTGACTTATGCTACCTCACAACATTCATTAAATACAATTAAAACTCAGTTAAATATAACATTATTTTTATTGTTTTGTAGTTTTATCGTTCAACTTGCCAGAGAGCAATCGAACTTTGTGTTTTACTACTTGCATCCGCTCTTTTAATTAGCAACTTAAACTGCGCAAATATTGTCCACATATTTTGTGCTAAAAACAAAACTTTACGAGCTAATTTTATGGTTGTTGTAAATTTATAAAAATTGTTAAACTTTTTATTACCCTTACGCAAAAGCAAATCTCGTGTGACACAGAAGCTGGCCTCAAACCAACAACAACAAGAACAACAACAAAAACAACTAACAAGCAACTAACAGCAAAAACAACTTTGGGAACAAGCTCGATAAATCCAAAGCCAGGGCACTTAATTAATTTCTGCAAAAAGAGCAAAAACGAGGGTAAAAACTTTAAGAACAAAGGACCAAAGTTGTTCAGGTCCTAGCCTAGTTGCACGTTAATTTCCAATTTGACGCAACAGCAGCAGCAGCAGCAGCAGCAAAAAACACTAATGTCATACATAGAAACAACAACAACAACAGCAACAAGAACAAAATCAGTAAACAGCCCGCACCCCGTTTGTTGGCTAGCAACAGTAAAACTAACTGCAAACTTGCAGCAGTAAAAAAAGAGGCAGCAAAAAAAAGAACGACAGCGGAGAGAACAACAAGCTGAGAAGAGGAAGCAGCAGCAGTGCTTGCACCAGTTTCGCAGTAGTTGAAACAGTTACCTGGGCGCTAAACAAAAAGACAGAGAACAACAACAACAACAACAACAACAAAAGACACTGCACACTAACCAAGTGAACCGAGCTGCCGAGATGCCAAGAAGGCAGGCAGAAGGCGGCTGCTGCTTGCAGCTTTAGAAAGTAGCCAAGGAAAGCCAAAGCCAAAGCTAAAACTGAAGCCCGAGCTGATGCTGATGCTGATGCTGAAGCTGAAGCTGTGGCCAAAACCCGTTGCCTTCATCAACAACGTCGCCTTTGCGTGATGCAATTGCCAGCAACGCGCCAAAAGATTGAAAGCAACGACAGCAGCCACGTAACTAGAACACTTGACGATGATGCTATGTCAATGTGTGTGGAGTGTGTGTGTGTGTGTGATGCAACAGCAGCAGCAACTGCCGCAACTGCGCTTTTACCTAGCCCCGCAACAATTTCCAATTAAAGCAGCTGCTGCAGTTGTTGTTGCTGCTGCTGCTGCTGCTGCCGATGCTGCTGCCTCTGCTTGCGCAATCATACGGCAACTTCTTCTGGATGCATCATCCCAGGCATCGGCAATGTCTTATGTAAGCAACTGCGACAGGAAGCCATCGGTAATGGCCTTAAAATACACACTTTATGCCCAGGCAGCGTCTCCAATTAGAGTTTAGTTAATTGCAGCGCGCCAAAGTTGCTCATTAGATTGCTTGCAGGGCGGGCAAGGGGCAGGGGCAGGGTGGGTGCTGCCCTCCAAATGCCGCGCCCAGTCGGAAGCTAACGGTGTGCCGCGGTCACCCGCCCCTCCTCGACATAAGGTTACTGCCCCAGCGTCAACGGCCAAAACTAATTGATCATTAAGTCTATTTCCGCACCAAGTTGGCAATGGCAAAAGTTGAGGTTGAATTTTCAAAGTAAGTCATAAAGCGCCAGCGTTTTTATGACAACAACTAGAACAACAGGCATGTTGCACGCAACAACAACTATCGAAACGCGATGACGTTGCCTAAACGATGACGCTGCCTTGAACCGAACTGGGTGGGGCACTGTGCGCACATCAGGCAACAGTCGAAAATATCTAGTACATTTTGAAGTTTTATGGCTACAGAGGGCATATAGACAGCAGCAACAGCAACAACAACAACAACAGCAGCAGCAAGAGTCGTAAAAGAAAATGCGCTGCATGTAAAAATCTATAAAAAAAGAACTGGGTAAAATCGATTTGTATTTCTTTGTAATGCGGCCTGATGAAGATTCCACTGAAGTTTCAAAAGAGAAAAAAGTACAGAAAATCGGAAAAAAACGTAAAACAAAAGACGCAACGAAAAGTTGCTGTTGATCGGGCCGAAAGAAACGTTGATGGATAGTTCAAGCAGTCAAAGTGAAAGGGACGCTGCACGGCTGTTTATGATGCTATTCAGAGCTATCTATATCGGTGGCAATCTAGAGAATCACGAGTGAGAGTTTAGGCAGTGTGTGGCACAGTAAGCCCATACAATAGGGAAAGAATGGGACATATAGAAGAAGGAATTAAAGTGTTCTTGGATGCTTGACTATAAGTTGCCGTACAGCAGCTGTATATTTATATATATTGTTTGCATATAAACATATAAATGATGTCATTTCTGTATTATACGTAATCTTTAAAAACATATAAATATAATGAAAAGTTAATTACATCTAATCTGTGTTACTATACGAGCAGCATTGCATTAAATTTGGTTTATCTAGCTCTAATTTAATAGTAATCTAATAATTTCTGCAACATGCTCATAGTCATAATATTCTAAAGTTTAGGTTTCTCGCGCTGGGATCAATAATTCAGAAGAACAGGTAGGCTGTCACAAACATTAGCACAATTTCATTGTACCCCTTTCTATCCACTTTCCATGGGCACAGGGTATAAAAAGCAGTTGTGATTAAGCGCAGTGAAAGAACATAAGAAACGACTTTAAATTAAGATAAAAGAACAGAACAAATAACGAGTTAAGATTAAAGAACAGTAAAAGAGCTTAAAATCCGTAAAGAACAAATGATGGGAAGTCTTTTAGCTATTGATAGAAACAACTTTCGAAGAGCTGTCGCTGACCCACTGCCCACATGCAAATGATGTGCGCCTGCTGTCAGTATATGCGTGTGTGTGTGTGCGTGCGTGTATCTATGTGATTTGATAGACAGGAGCTGATGAGCTGCAGAGAACTGCTAACCGAGGGGGCACTTGTCTGCAGTTGCCGTTCCAGTTGCAGCCACATTTTGTGCGTTGGCGTCGACTGCAGTCAGTCGGCTTGCAGTCAGTTTGACTTCTTCTTCTTTTTCTAGCCTTTTTGGGCAGCTTCCTATAAATTTCGTTTTGGCCGTGGCTAAAAATAAAACAAGCATTCGACTCATTTTTTAAGCTTGTTGCTTGTTGTTGGCCCATTCTTTTGTTTACTTGTAGCAGAGCCTAAACACATTTTGGTTTTGTTTTGGTTGTGTTTTTTCTTTCTTTCTTTTTTTTTTTTTGGGTAGTTGCAGAAGAACTTGCTACCTTGGCTGGCTGCTGCGCGGCTGTTATGGGCAGCAAGAACAAGCGATCTTAATTTACGTTAGCTCGTTAACTTGAATTACCGTTAGGCAGAGCACTCAGAGCTCTTTCACTCTCAGGCGCAACTAGGCATTGCTTTGGGTCTGCTCTGGGTTCTGGGTTTTTCTTGCTTTTTGGTTCTGGTCTACTTTGTGGCTGCAACCTTTTTGGGCATTTACAACGCCTCTGCGCCATTGTGGCTGCTTGGAGGGCGCGTGAAAAGCCATTGTTACCCCCATGTTGTGCACAAAAAAAGATACATTTGTATCTGTGTGTGTGTGTGTAGTGTATCTGAGCGCGGTAATCAACATTTTGTGGTCAACACGGGTGCGCTGAAATGGAAGGAAAGGCACAACAAGAATAAGAAGAAGAAATGCCATTGGTTTCGCATGCTTTATTGCCAATTGGAAAGTTGGCTGACCAAGTCGAAGCAGCAGCCAGAGAACCCAAAGAACCCATTCATGCAGCGGTCTATGGTGCTAGAATGCTTTATGTGCCATTGTCTGTGTTAACTGTAATTGGCAAAAGACGCAAATGCAGATGCCAATGCAAAAAAAAAAAAGTAAAGTAAAAATATAAAGAAAATAGAAAACAAAGCTAGAGCCAGTGAGTGTGCGCTATGCAAAGCCATAAATATGGCTGAAACCAAACGCCGTTAAGTAATAAATTGTGGCTAAGGTAAAATTGATTTAATAACTGCCGCATGAATAACTCTGACTAACTGGCACATCATTAAATACTCTTGGCTAATTGCATTCTTCCGCGTTCGCACAGCTGCGACCTGAACGAATGCAGCAACAGCTAATCGAATCAAAGTAAATCAAAGCAGCTAACTAACTGGCCAAGTGGCTTTAGGCCAACTAACGATCCATCAAACGATACGCTCCACAGATTCATCAAATGCTCAAATGAGTCGATTGAATGCCAATGCCATAAGTTTCGAGTCAGTTGCAATACTCATAGTTTGTCCATTTAATGAGCAGGAGTTGAAGGCGCGAGTTGAGCTGGGGGTAGGTGGCAGTAGGGGCACAGACCACCGACAAGTCAACTACGTCAAGTCAATCAATTAGGCATTTCAACACATGTTGTTTACAGTTCTAATTCTAGACGCGTTTCATTTAAATGCCTCGGTGTCTGCGGAGCACCAAATGCAACTACGAGAGAGAGAGAGAGAGAGAGGGAGAGAGTCAAAGAGGGGGATCAGGAATCGGGAATGGGAATGAAACTTCTCCACGTCTGTTGCTGGGCGTGAATTATTTTTAAATAGAACGTCGAGCACAACGCTTAATGATTTCCTGTTAAATTATGCGGCATTGACTTTTAGCTATGTAAATGGAAAAGTTTGGTGCATTCTTCTCTGTTTTTTATGATCTTTAGCTGTTGTTGCTGCTGCTGCTGCTGCTGTTGTACAAGTGAATTTTGTTGGTATTGGGACAGCGTGTGATCGTAAATTGTTCAGTTTTGTGTAACGAAAATGCCCGAAAAATGTAAAAGTCAGATGTTAAATACTTACACATAAATCAGCAAAACTTTGATAACAGCTTCAAGCTGCACAGATCTCATGTGACTTGCGGCATTTGATGAGCTCAAATTGATGACTTGCTGAAACTCTTGATATAGTTGCTGTTCGACACCATTACGGCAACATACTAACCCACTAAAATCGACCAAACTTTGGCCACAATGCGCTTGCCCAACTCGCCAAGTCAACCAACAAAAAGAGCCAGAGTGAAAAAAAATAATACTAATCAATAATTTCTCAGCTACTCAAAAACTCATTAAGTTATTTTTGGCTGAAGTCCCACTAATGGCTCAGAGAGACTGTGGCTAATCTCAGGCGAATTTCTGAGAAGCACACAAATTCATAAGCAAAATATATATATATATATATATATATATACATATATTGCTTTTGCCACTTTCGCTTGCGGCGCAACAGACATGAAATTAAAAGTGTAAACCTGCTAATTTTGGGAAGTGCTAAACTTGCCCCGCTCAAGTAGGCATTGGAGTCTTGGTTTTGAAATATCAATTAGCAGCAATGGATATATACATATACATATTTCTATAAAACTGGCTAAGAACCAGTCGAGCCTTTTGATTAATGATGTGGCGCAGCGAGGCCAAAGTTAAGCAAACATTGACAGCACATCAAATGGACTCGACTGTCAGTCTATCAGTGTGTGTGTGTGGGGTGAGGGTGGGACCCGTGCTCTTCGAGCACCCAGTTGGCAGTTGTTCGCTGCCCGTTGCCAGTTATCTGCGCGCCAGATTTGATTAATAGGCCCTGACCACCCACAAGCAGCAAGTCGCCAGTTTATAATTGTTGCGAGCCATACGGAAAACAGCAACAAGCCCATATCCGAGTAGAGGCTGGGAAAACAAAGCTTATGACTAGACGAACCCTAAATACACTTGCCTTAATTGCCTTAACTTTATTCTAGCATTTCAATTAAATATATACTTCAACTATCTCAATGATTTAAGGTTGTGTGAACAGTTCAAGCATTTATTGTCTATTCCATGCTGGAAAAGAAGAAAAACGTACTTTAACTTCAATGAGTAAAAGTAATTTAAGTGTAGTTACCGGCGTATCAGAGAGAATCGGTATATCTGTTAATATAAATAAATAAAATCGATTATTACAGTCGATTGTTAAGTAACTAAATAGCGCCTACAGGTATAAGCGAAATGCCAATTTGCTAATGAATATAAATCGCACAATTATATTTAGGCACGAAAATTTCATTTCAAAATTTATGATAGCACATTTGTCAGATCATTTTATTTTTATTTTTTGCCCCCTCAGAACGTTCGTACCTCCGGGAAAGGGGTTTCTCGCGCAAGCATCCGCAACTGACCTGAATTTTGGTTACGCTCGTGCCGTCAAACGCTTAACCTTGACACCAGCGGCATTTTGGGTTTAAATTTGGGTTTGAGCCCGAGTTTGGGTTTCAGCTGGGGTCTGAGACTTTGACGTCCGAGGCGCCTACACCGTTAAAGTCAAAAGTGAGGCCCGTCCAACGGTCGCTCGGTTGGTCGGTTGGTCTTTCGGTGCGGGTTGCCGTTAGATTTGAAGTCATAAAAAACTTTTGCTTGCTTTTTTCTACTTCTCATTTGTTGTCTTTTTTTTAGTTTTTATACGCTCAGACAATTGCGTGGCATGACTCAAACGAAATAAATTGCAAAATCTTTCGTAGCGCTTATGAAAAGTGCGGCATTTTTTATTATTTTGTTTTCTCTCTCTTCTGCTCTCTCCCCGGTTTCATTTTGTTTGTTTGCTCTTCGCAGTATAATTTTATAGTTTTCTGTGTCTGACAACGTGAAGCTATTTTTATTAGATGCCTTTGTGGCCTTTGTGCCAATAGAATAATATGCTGCATAGAGAATTGTCCGCCAAGGCGAAGCGACACAAAGTCTAAATATTTAATAAGCTGTGTAGTATTAGCTACTAAGGCTTAGAGTATAAACAACGGCAGCTAGGGCAACGGCTGGCCGAGTCGCATATCGTATATATATTGTGGCTCAATTACTTGGGTCGATTCGCAGTAGGCTCTTTAAAAATGTATGTCAATTGGTTAATTTCCGCTTCGGCTCCGTATCGAGTGTAGGCCAATTAAATGTCATTAACCTGCTGCGATTCCTGCACCACTTACGACAGCCATTAGCCAAAGCAAATCGTATTAAATATTAATAATATTCCAGCTACTCCATAGTCGCAATCATCGCCTCCTCCCCTTCAGCGTCCAGGGGGCATTTTAATTAGCCAAATGGCAAACGGCAAATGCGGCTTTCATAAATGCAGACAATGAGCAGAAATTAGTTAAATTATAGCACGATATCCGCTGGCGATTGACAGTTCAATCAACTCGCTGCGCAAATTGCAAATTGCAAATTGCAAAGCTGTCCGCTGCAAGCTGTAATAGAAATTGCAAATCAAATATTACGTATACGCCTGGCGGTACCAAATATCATGTTTGCTGCCACCAGCTAGCCCATTGTTGTGTCAGCGCGTTAACCGAGCGCCAAAAAAAGAAAAGCAGAAAAAAAATAAAAAATAAAATAAAAGCAAACAACATGCCAAAGGCGACGTCGAAATGCGACAGCGGCAGCAACACCTTTGGAGTGGCAATTTGTTGGCGCTGCCGCTTGCCGCTTGCAGCTTGCGGCTTGCTGCTTGTTGCCTGCCCCGGTTTGGCGACACAGCCAGCCTGAGCACTCAAAATGGCATACAAATGTTGTTGTTTTTGTTTTTATTGTTGCCCCTGCTCGAAACCCGTTGTGCTCAAGTATGACTCAAGCAATCAATTGGCAGCAGCAGCAGCAGCAGCAGCTCCTACTTGAGTGCGAAATCCGCCATCGAGCATCTCAAGAATGACTTAACAGCGTGAAATACAGCAACAAAAGCAACGACAACTAAAAGCTGTTAATGGCAAGCGAGCTCTGCCAGCTTTGTTACGCCTTTCAGACGCGTTTGCATTTCAGTTCCGGCCAACTCGCCATTTGCCTGACTGTATGCACTCATACTATATACCACATTAAAATACATATTGCATATGAGCAATAGAGTGTCAAATGCATCCATTGAGTGAAATATCTGTAATTTGTATCGCATATATGAGCTCTCATTGCTGTTGTCGTTGCCCGTTGTTACTTTTGCACAATTTTCATTTGCATTGCGCAAAATTGCGAAAATTGCACATACGACGCTGCAAATTTGTTGCCAATTTTCGATGGCCATAAATTGTAGCAAACTGTCGTTTGCATAAAACTCCAGGCAACAACAAAACAAAACAAAAAAAAACAATAATGAAACTATAGCCAGAAACAACACCAAATGCTAACTGATCTAACAGACAGACGGAGGACAAAATGCAAAACGTCAATTTTCCATGCGTTCATTGAGTGCGCATAAATTTCAACAGCTCCAATTTTGATGTAAAATTGATATATGCACATGCACATACACACATGCATTTATGTATTCATGTTGATATGAATGCATGCATATGAATACTCTACCATTGATAAATAAACAAAACATAAATGTAAACAGACATGCAAAGGATTAAAAATGTATTTAAAACATGCAAGAGGAAAATAAGTTAACTAAATTCAGAATATAAATTTATCAACTTTCTCCTTAACCGATAGTTTAAAGTTAACTATGTAATGATAACACTTGCTAGATTTTAATTTCATTTGGGTAAGTTCTATAAAGTAGATCAGTAATGTTTTCTGTTCATTTCGGGACTCATCTTCTTTTAACACCAATATTTTTTGTTAATTTTTGGCTTGTAAATTGAGACAAACTGAATCTCATACAAAGACTTCTGATCAGAGAATATATGTACCTTATTGAAGTCAATGAATATTTAGGCAAGCAATATAGCAATCAAATTGCCTAAAGCAACCAATGTCACAGTTGTTATAACTCTCAGCTAAACCAATTAAAATATTCATTGTCATGAGCTTAAGATATTTTCAGTTATTTATATTACTTACATTTTATACCGGACAGATTAATAAACCAAGCGACACAAGGTTCGCACACTCTTTACTGACAACAACAACAACAACATCAAATGAAATGGCCCGACCCGTTGCGCTTTTAATTAGACATTCAAAATAAATTAAATTAACAACTGAGACCCACAAAAAAAGGTTGTACATATCTAATTGCTACAACAGCCAAAATGCTAAATTTGTGTATTTTTGTTCATTTTTTTCGTACCGCTTCTACAATTTATTAGCAAACCGAAAAATTGATTGATCTGCCCCAGACCGAGTCCATGTCGAAGCCCCCTAGAGACTGGCTGTCCGTTTGGCGAGCTCATCTATCAGTTCGGCTCGTTGGGGTTCAATCAAAATTTGTAATGAACAAGCCGGAAAAAATTAAACACACAGAAATATTCTACTGAGCGCTGTTGTCTGTTAGTTGTTTGCTTTGCTTGCGATGTTGTGGTTGTTGCTGCGGTTGTTGGTGTTGGGTGTTTCATTATGCTGCTGTTGCGGCTCTTTGGGCTGCCTTTACATTTTAATGATACAATTTAAAATCAACGCAGACTCATGATTTTGCATATTTCGAGCATTAAACTTGTGGGTTCGTGGGCCGTGGCGTTTACTGCTGCTGTTCTGATTCCATTTCTGCTGGCTGGGCGCATAATTCAGGCACGGTTTTCAGTTTAGATTTTTTTTTTTTTAGAAGCAATCAATGGCCGAGAACCAAGCAGCCGCCTGCTGTGATTTGACCAAAAGTGACGGTCCGTCTTAGCCTGGCCTGCTGGCTGCTCGCCCGCCTGCCAAAGCTATCAAATAAATAACCGCGAGACCCGCAGCGTGTGCGAAAAAATAAAAGAAACTTAGCTTCTAATGCTGCTGATGGGTGTGCCACCCCATCTAAAGCACCAGAAAGATACGGGAAATATGCTGCGCGGGTATGGGCAGGGGAGCTCAACATTTTAGCTAAACGGCGCGCATTACTTTTAATTAAAAGCAACCAACGCCAGCAACTGCACATGACTTGAACTTGAACTCACATAACGAGCGAGCGAGCAAGCGACCCCAAGACCCGAGAGCCAACATCCAAGACCCACACAGAGGCAGAGACAGACAGCGCGACCGAGACCGAGACCGAGACCAAGACGGAGCCGGAGCCGGAGCCGGTGCCAGAGACCAAGAGCACGACCACCACTGTGTCTAATTCCAAGTCCAAGCTGCACATGATTACCCATAAGCTGACAACGCTCATTCCACAGTTCGTTGCACAGAGCGTCACAGTTTGACTTTAATCAGTTTGCCACAGCGACAACAACAGCAACAACAACAACGGTCACAGTGAGCCAACAATCTGACATTTGATGTTAATTTGCACCGAGTGACATTGCGCATACGCAACGTTGTCTGTCAGCCGCTTAATTACATCAAAAGCAATACTTGTAGCCAGATTATATACAAGACATGACCAATAAGCCATAAAATTTCATTTAATCATGCATTAATTAGTTACATTAAAACCATATCATGTAGGTGTAAGTAAACTTTAATTTAAATGAAAAGTTGATTTAAATTTTAATTAAAAATGAAGATACCTTGCAGCCAAGTCTGACCTAATGTACAATATATGTTTGACAAGTAGATTCAAAAGGATTGATGGAGGCAAAGAAAAAACAGTTTACTTTGATTTAATTTAATATAGATACATAGATACACATACATTTCAATTATAATGTACAATCTTCAAGCTTAATGATATTTACAATTCATGGAACAAGTACTCGTCCGGTTGAAATTTTCAAGAAATTATCCATTGGATATGCTTAATTAATTGATTGTTTGCTCTTTGCCTCAGGTGCCAGCGTCGGCCCACGCCCAATTCCAGCAAATAATTAGCATAAAGCACGTGCGCCGTCAGCTTGTGCGCGCCTTCCTCATTTGTATGCCCAACTGGAGCTGGGGGCAGCCCACCGCTACCAGTTCGGCAGCTGTCTGGGCCTGGCCGTGGCACTGGCACCGCCGTTGGAGCTGAAGTTGGCACTGGGTGGCTACCTGTTGGTAAAACATTCGGCGCAGGTGCGTGTGGTAACGCCCCCCAGCACTAAGCGCTGGGGCAAGAGGGGGAAGAGGGGGAAGCAGAGCGCACTCAAACCAATTCGCATTTGCTTTATGGAAATTCCGCATGCAATGGCTGGCTTAGACCTTGCAGACAGTTGTGCATTTCATTTCATTCGGCTGCATTTCATTTTTGTTCTGTTTCAACTGATTTGTGCCCAGAGGCGAAGGCATGAATCACAACTCAACTCAGCTGAGTAATGTGTGTGCGTTGAAGTTAACTGTTTAAGCTATAAACTAGCTAATGCCCTGTTCATTTTATAAGGCTAATATCTATCTTTTGTGTACATAGGTAGCTGATTTCCCGTTTACTATAAAGTCTCTGGACATCTGTGATTTCTTCAGCAGGTCAGCAGATAGTTAAATATACATCTATGAATTGTGGTTAGATACTACACTTAAATATAGTTTTTACGTTTGTAAGAAAAATACTTTGTCTATTCTTTTTCCCAATCCTCTGGCTTGCTCAACTCTCTTTAGTAGTGAGATTCTAGTAATAGTATGTATTTATATCAAAGCTGTTTAAGACTGTGCACTATGTACTTTGTAATAAATACTCGTTAATTGGCTGTACTTTCTGCAATGTGATCTAGTATTCAAATGTCTATAAAAGTGGTAAATTATAGTTGCACAAGTTACATATGTTTATTATACCCTTCATTATATACTTCATGTATGGAATATTTAAACTTTGTATTTTATAGTCGAGATTTTGAGTGCAAAATCTCAACAGAAATAAATTTGTATCTACCTGTAGTGCACTAGAAGGCGGCGCACGAATTCTCTACACTGCCTTTGTTGTTGCTGTTGTTGGTTTTACTGCTATCCTGACTAACTGGAGCAGTTTTTTCCATCCACTTTTTTTTTGCGGTCTGCGCATTTCACGCTTAGCCAAATTGCCAACTTGACCGGCACAAAAGCAAATCACGAAAATGCCGCTGCCTGCCTTCAATGTGGGCGTGTGTATGTGTGTGATAGGTGTATCTGAGTGTGTGTGTGTATATGTATGTTGGTGCTCATAACATTTTATTTAATGCACATTTCGTTCACAATTTGTTGTTAATGAATGCAAGCGCAATGCTCGGCTAGCTGGCTGGCCGCCTGGTTAGCTGTTAGTTGCCACAGATTTGCAGCAAATTGCGCCCACAAATGAGGTCAGGCAGCCGCACAATGCGCGCCCCGTTACTTACAGCTGCCTCACGTGTTGACTTGTGAAAGTAAACGCCCCCAGCCGCCGTCCGCTGCCCTCCCGTGTGCTCCTCAGGCTGCTCGCCAGCTCTTGCAATTTCGTGTGAGTTTGCAACTAACCTTCACATAAATTATTCCCATGAAAAGCTGCAGCCATTGGAGCTGCAGACGCTGGAGCTGCGAGTTTAAGACATCGTGATAAGCTGCAAGATATTTATCTGGCTAGCAAATTACATGAGGCAACGCCTAGACAAGTGCCGCAAGTGGAAAGAGCTCAAAGAGAGGGAGAAAGAGATTAAATGTTAAAGAGAGAGAGAGGGAGAGGGGGAATGCAGGTATGTGGCATGCAGCATGTTAAAGAAATGAGGTGTCGAAACTATTGTTAGGCGTTGCACATAGCCAACACTCATACGCCCCGTGCTACGTGCGCTGCAATTGAAAGAGAAGCCTTTGTATAACTAGCCTGATTACAGCTCGTTGTTGCGAGAAAGAGACAGTGACAGAGAACCCCAGCTGAAGAATTGCCTTTAATTACCTTTAAAATAAAATATTATACAATACCTGTTAGGTTTGAGGCCTGTCTTTCAGTTTTATAGTTATAGTTGAGCACTTAACGAGCTAATGAGGCGCACATAATTTTATTTTAATTGGCAACACACACAAAAACACACACACAAACCAATATACATATGCTTATATTTGCCTATAATAATTCATTGTGCGCTGTTATTGAACCAAGCCCATATTTTTATACGTACTCTGTGCATAGGCCCTGCTGCCAAGAATCTACGTGTAGCAGCAATCATTTCGATAACACTTGAATACAAAATGAGGGTCATTAATTTTATAACAAACTATGTTGGCCCGGCCGGGGCACACTTGAAGCTGGCTAGGAGTCGCAGTCGGAGTCGCTGTCGGAGTCGGAGTCGAAGTCAGAGTCAGAGTCAGAGTCGAAGTCAGAGTCAGAGCTGCCGTCAACATTGCCATCGCTGTTTTTGTCGTCTTTCGGGTAGGCTTAGCTGGCAGCCAATGTCGGGCATACGGCCAGTACGTCAGTCAGTCCGACTGTCAGTCAATCATAACCCGTTTCAGCTGCTACGAGTACAAATCAAACTCGTTATCGTTCCAAAAAGATCTATGCGACCAATAAAATATACAGCGCACAGCGTTGAGCCCAGGCCAGACGCCTACCTTGCCATTGGCTGGAGTTGCTGGCCCCACTCTCCCGCTTGCCCCGGCTGGCTTGGCTACTTGGCTACTTGGCGAGGAAAATTGTCAAGCTCTACGTGTTTGGCCATCAAAATGCTGCACGCCTCATCAGGCAGCAGTCAACAGTCAGCGGACATCAGAGAAGTTGGCCCGATGGCAGCATTTTAATTGCAGCGCGCTTGCAAATGTCGTTTACATTTGAACTTCGAGCCAAGTCGTGGCCGCTGCTTTTTGGGTCATGTCTGGCTAATCAGCGTGAGCCGGGCCGCTGCCCAGCTGGGCGGCAGTTGTCACGCCCACAGAAATTTATCAGCCTCTGTCTCAGCTTCAGCTGCCGCTTTTATTAAACATATTTTCCGCAATGCCAGGCAGGCAGCTAGGGAAACGTGAGTTTATGGTTTATGGCGACTTAATAAGCCCGGCCAGAGCCAACAGCTAACAGCTAACAGCCTGTTGCCTGCTGTCCCGGCCACGACTCTGCCAGCCAGCCGCCGTGTCGACGTCAACTAATGGCGCTGCCTGCGACCGCAGCTGCGCCACCAGCGGCAGCCGCAGCAGCAGCAGCAGCAGCAGCAACACATTAGCCGCAGCACCTAAGCAGCACGGCTCGGGCTGGAGCTCGGCTGGACTGCGGCATGATAAACAACCGAAGCGTTTTAAACGGCTTCATTAATCTTATTCAGCGCTCTGCTGCGCTTGTCTATTAAGGCTTGTAATGCCAAGTCCCAGTTACTGCGTGCCAGATCCTGGAGTAGCTGCTGCTGCTGCTGCTCTGCTGATGAGCAGCTGCGGCAAGCGCAATCAGCAGCAGCGCTCAGGTTGAAATGTACTCACTGTCAGCTTCACGTCATTCCGGCATTTTATGAGCTGCTGCCGCTGCTGTCACTGCCAGTGCCAGGGCCAAGTCCGGGACCAGGGCCGGAGGCAGCTCCACGGCTCTGCTGTTACTCCTACTGTCATTGTCAGCAAAGCGCCCAACGCTTTGGCAGTAAACACAGCTAGTGATGGCAGCGTGTTGGCCAAGGCGGAGGCATGGCCTATTACTCCTAGGGCAAACTATGATAAATGACTCGTATACCCTGTGAATAGCTAATATATATATTTCTGAAACCATCTTAGTAGTGGTCGCTGATAAATCAATTGCAGTTACAAACTAATTTTTCATTAAAGAGCTTTGATTTGTGCTACGCTCTTTTTTAGGGCATTTGTTTATAAACATTTGCTAAACATTTCAGCACAATCGGATAAGCTGCTAAAAATGTATTCTTCATTTTATGAAGATTGCTTTTCTGAAAATACATGCATCTTTATTTATGGCTGTGTCTAATTTCATTTGTTTCGCAGCCCGGCCAGACAATCTTTATGGCCAAAAGAATATATAGCTGCCATATTTTATGGCGGTCACATAAAAGGAACAACTAAATATTTCACGTGACCATCTCTAATCTCTATTTAATTACCTCAACGAGCTAGCAGGTCTGGCCAGAGGTAAACGTTTAGCCGAAAGAAACACAAAAAGCAGCAAACGAGTTAAGTGTGATTTGCGTGACAGGATTAGCTGTCACGTGTCTATCTTTGGGGAAAACCTTTGTCACGTGCTCATCGCTCGATTTGTGGCCTTCTCGCTGTTGGCCTGTGACGAATTTGCAACTGGCAGCGCGGCCTTTTAGGCACTCTCTCGGCTGTATCCCTTTGGTATGCCGCCTCGTCATACTGGGCATGACTATTTCTTGGCTCTACGCCTTATCATTTCATAATGAATTTGTTTTGTCAGCTAATAAATTATGAACATCACGCTCCACCGTCTGCCCACAAGCTCGCACACAACACACACACACACACACATTGCACGGCTAGAACTGAGCACATCATAATCAGCATTCGCATCCGCATCGGCATCGGCATCATCATCGGCATTGGTAAATGTCGTCCCTAGGTTGGTATGCTGCTGGCCTGGGTTTATCGTGCGGCTGGTTGATTTAGTGGCCCGCAGTTTGTTTAGTTATTAGCCTTTTTGCCCTTTGCGCGGAACAAATTGCATTTTGATTTATGTGCGCTGAATTAGTTTATCTGAAAAGAAGAGGAAAAAAACACGAGAGACACGCGACAGGCAGGAAACGAAACGACAGGCAACAACTGCTGCCGCCCACATCAAAAGCCACACACACAAGAGGAAATGACACCCATGCTTAGAGTTAATGCATATCCACACATATATATCTATATACGCACACATATATATATATATATACAAACCTACTGCTGGCCACATCAAAGGGCATTTAAAAACCAAATCGGTAATTAAGTAAAACGCACAAACCGCAAAGTGAGCTGGTCGATTATTTACACTCCCAGCCTGGCAGCAGCAGCAGCAGCAGTCGGCAAAGTTTCCGCAAGTGTGTCAATCCCTTCAACAGCCTGACGGACTGACTGACTGACTGACTGACTGACTGACTCACGCGCATTTCCTTTCAAACTGCAGCCGCAGCAACAGCAACAACAACCGCAGCAAAGTGTATTAAATAACCGCAAGCGAAAGCTTAACTCAAACACAGCGGCCAAAACGACGACAGGGCCAACAGCTTGAGTGCGCTGCAAATAAACAAATTGTAATTGAGTCGTCAACCAATTGCTCAGACTGGCCCACAGGAACAGAAATCATCAACCGGCTGCCTGCGGCTCGAGCTTCGTCCAGGCCCAGCTCATTAACGCAGCGGCGAACCCATTGAACCGTCCGGCCCGGCCGAGCTACTGTAAATATTTGAATGCTCCCCAAAATTGGGGTAAAGGTAAAGTGCGGCCGCCGAGTCGCAGCAACAGATTCTCAATATTTTTGCTCCACATTTTCCAGCAAACACTCGATTTTGGCCAGTCGCTCATTAGGGCTTAGTTAGCGCTGGGACCGGGTCTAGTCGGGCACTGGTCTCTCTGTGCGGCCTGTGCCGCCTGTGCCGTGCCGCCCGTGCCGCCTGTGGCAGCAAATTAATGCAATGCAAATTTTGTGGCAAAATTGTTGCTGACATTGTCTGCTGACCCGATTCCCTATAGACACCTATTTGCAGCGCAACGTCGCTTTGCGTGGCATACTAAAAACTGCTGCCGCCGCTGCTGATGGCAAGTTGCGATAGCAAAGTGGCAACTAACTGGCAACAGTCTGTTGCACATTGGCTGCTGCTGCTGCTGCTGCTGCGATTGTCGGAAGTACAGTTGAAACAAAGTTACTCAATTCGCGCGATGCATATTTTAAATCGCTTTTAATTGCATTTGTTGCTTATGTTATATAATGGCAAATATATAGAAGTCTAGTGGATTTGGCGCAATGTTTTTCAACTGGCCATCAAATCGTTTGTAGCAGTTGCACAACGACAACAATAGGAGTTAACTAACATCCTTTGACAACGCGAGGCTTTCAATTAATGCCATCATAAGCCTGCAAGCCTGATTAACTTTCAAAGGGCAACACATAACAGCCCTCATCTCCTCCCACCCCTTTGCACTTAAGCCGTTTAAAATACAGTTTTGGCAGCAGACAAAAAATAGAAAGAAAATACGCATCGCAAAAAAATTGAATTTTCCAACTGAATTTGTGCAGACGGCATAAAAAGCGACACAAAGCGGTGCCATGTGATACGGAAAAGAGTTTTTCCAGGTCTAAGCTGCACTCTGTCAATTATATCAAAAGTTGCCATTACTAATCCATTTGTGCTCGCTCATACTCGTTTATTTCGTATTCTTTCATAGGAGTTTTCTTTTTTAATAAATTTAAAAGCTGGTCAGCTCAGTGAAGGAAATATTGAATGTATTGATAAAGTTTTCAATGCGGCCTTAAAACACATTTAATCTGTGAATTTTTAAAAATATTGCTCTTGTATTAATATATGTACATATATATGAAATTATCAAAAGATTGTAAGTTCTTTTACCATCTACTTTTAAATATGCAAATGAAGTTCGAGAACTGTGCCACATTTTTGAATTCAATGTTAACATTTATCGAAAAATCCATTATCTGATAAAGTTTTAAATATATTGTGCTTGGGTTGTGGGACTCTTAAATGCATGTCATGTTAACGTTAACTATGAGCATTCATTATGATATTATTATCAGAAACCACTATCTCCCTTTCCTTTATTTATTATGCAAATTAGATATAAAATTTGGCCCACAATCACAAATATACATCACATATCTATTAGATTATTCTCTTTTAAATATATTGCACTTTTGTATAGAATATAACTTGTTTATCGCATGTAATTGTTAATTATAAGCATTAATTATGATAATTATATCAAGAAGAACTCAACTCTTCGCTCACTTCTCTTGATTAATTATGCAAATCAAATCAAGAATTTGTCCCACATTTGAGAAGCGCCTTTGGTCAGTGAACCGCAAATCGAGCTCAGAATTAGAGAAATAGGTCACAGAACCTGTTGTGCCCCAAGCCTAATATGAGACCCCATTCAGATCGATTCGAAATGCTGTTGACAACATTTAAATATGCTTATTAATGTGCAAATGAGGCGCAGGTCGAGCCAGCATTTGACACTTTTGACGCATCCATTGATTTGGCCAAATGTTTTATGCGCATTTAATGGGAGAGCATGAGCTAATGGCCGCGAGGGAGAGTGTGGCGGGATGGAGAGTGAAACGTTTTGTGGCATAAATTTTATGAGCAGCGGCGCGAGTTGCCGGCTGTTGACCAAGAGATAAAGGCCCAATTGCCCTTGGCCATAAATATGCTGGCCATAATGCAGCACAACGAAATGTGTGAAATTCAATGCAGAACGGGGCAAAACGATGTGTGAGCCGCTCATAAAAAGATGACATTAAAAGCGGCTGAGCATATTTGTGCGCCGCCGCTAATTGAAGTCACAGCGCATATTAAACATACGCCTAGTAGCGCAATGGCTTTAAATATATGCGCATACGGCTCAGTAGGAGCTTCGTGTGGCGGGGGGAATAGTGGAGGGGCCTGGGGACAGGGGGCGCAGGCAAATAAGTAAATTGGATTTACCCCAACGCACACAAAATGCGGCAACTTTGCCTGATTGCCAAGTGATATTGGACTGGGACTTGGAACCGGGAACTGCCAACTGGGAGCTAAGACGCTGAGCTGCACCTTCAGCTGTTGCCTTTTGCCTATTTCAGCTACTTTTACAGCTCAGCTGACAATGTTGCCAATGTTGTACGGTAATTTTACATAAAAGCACATAAAGTGCAATGTTTGATCGTAAAACTTTTTTACGACATTTTTCCTGTACGCATATATAAAAATGCCGTCAGCCAGCAGCAGTTTACCAAGCAGCTCCTCCTTGTCCCCATCACTCTCTCTCTTTGGCTCTATTACTGCTCCTTTGAGTATTTGGCTTTATCTGTTGTGCGTTTATATTATTTTTTTTTTTTTTTTGGTAGGGAGTAGGCGTCATGAAAATTGTTTGCTCATATAAAATTTGTAACACGTGTGCGACGACGACAAGGTGGAAGGCTTCTCTTTCTCTAGGCATAGCAAATTTATGCTTTCTGGCTAGGCGGGACACAATATCTGGCTTATTGTTTGGCGGCAAGTGAAACACTTTGGAGAATTACCCAACAGTGGGTTACATCGTGCGCTTTGCATGGTAATTGTCAATCGAAGGCAGCTCCTGGGCACTGCGAAAAAGTTACCTGGCAATTAACTAAATAGATGTGTGTGTGTCAGCAAATGCAGCTTCCGTTACCTTGAGCTAGTCCCGGTTCCGAGATGGAGCAGTACACAATATTTAAGCACTCATAATGTTAATGACATGCACAGAAGCCAGAAATAACTGCAACAACAACAACATAGGCATAAGAGAAAACGCCCACGCTTTCAACTGCTTTTGCCGGCATAATAGCCCTAGCCTGGGACTAAGGCTCTGTCTTAGCCATTGTATCCACAAAATGCAAATGCAAATGCAGCAGCAACTGTAACTGCAACTGCAGCTTTATGCAACTGTGCCATTTTAGTCCAGGTCTGTTGCATTTAGCTCTGCGTCCCATCATCAACGTCATCATCGGAGTCATTAAAAATAAAGTAATTTTCACGCATGTGCCTTGCCAAATAGAAAATAAAATGCATTTTCCGCAACAAGACGAATGAGCTGATTCTATTTTGCAGTTTCACTGCTGCCAAGCACTCTCTGCACGTCTGCTCCAAGTCTTGCTAAAGCAGCAAAAAAGAAAGATTTTCCATAAAAATGCACGTAATGCAAGTCACAAACTGGCAGCGGGGGCAGCAACGCTGATGGCTGCCTTCCTTGCCACAGCAGCAACAATATGAGGCAACAGAAGGTCATGAGCGCAAGTGCGCGACTATCAAATGCCCTAGAATGAATAGCAATCGTACAAAGAGCCAATTGTTAGGTTAATGAATAGTAAGATATGGTTCAGTAATATGTACTCCTTATATATGTTTCCATGTTTCCAAAAAAAGAAGGGCAGTAAATGCGAGTGTAGGATTTTGAAATGCCCTAAATTAAGACCTTTAATGGAATTTCGTATACTTTACTTTAGTTTCATTTGTCGCTAAAAACTTGAGCCAATATTTGAATTTCAATATTTATAATTGGAAAAGTTATGCAAAAATTTCGAAGAGATCGCAACTGAATCTAAATGTTAAGTGCATGTGCCTGCCACGCCTACAGCGCAATATGAAATGCCCGTGGGTAAGCCCATGAAAAAAACTTATGTATATATATATAAAAACGACAAGCTGGCAACCTGGCAGCCAGGCAGTCACGCCCCCTCACAGGCACAGAGTCGAGTCAAGTTGTCCTAGACGTGGCTGCTGTCGCGGCAACTGCGGCGCTCTTTAAGCGAATTTCATTTGTCTGCAGCGTCAACCACTTGACAATCACTCACGTGGCCCAGCCCCAGACCCAGAACAGACCAGCAGCCAGCAGCCATCAGCTTCCTGCATCCAGCAGCACTAAAGGCTGCTGCAGCGGTGACAGCCGCGCCCCCGTAACTCCCTTGAGTTGTCTGGTCTGGTTACGTTGTTGTTGTTGTTGTTGTTGTTGTTAGCTCGGTTGGTGTTAACAAGTTCCCATGCAGCCGCTTAAATATTAACGCACACACATACGCTGTCGCCAACTCAGTCGGCAACTGTAAATAAATACTCATAGAGCACACGGCACAAGATCTTGTGTGTCATTGCACTCGACGCTAGCTGGTTGCTGGCAGCAAACTCCCCGGAGACAGATGGAGGGTGGATGCGAGAGAGCGAGGGGGGAGGGAGGGGGCACATATCAGCCTGGTCAAGACGCAGACCAAAATAAGTAAAATAGTTTACCTGTGAGCCGCTACAAATCATTAAAATTATCGAAATGCCAGCTGGATATAATTAACTGCAACTCAATCACACAACGGGCCCAGAGCGTTGGCAGCGCGAGTGGAGCACACTCAATGTCATGCCAAAGCGAACGCGTCAATGCAATTAGAGCCAGCTCGGGCAGTCGTCCTGGCTCATTACGTGCCAAAAAAAAAGGAGGAAGAAGAAGAATATGCTTGGCAGGCACAAGTGGGCGCCAAGACACGCCGTCGACCGTGTTAATTGCCGCAAATGCCCGAGGTATGCATGCTGTGCTCCCCCCGCGCCTACAGACAACTCTTTTGAGCGGCACACTCACATGTGATATTGCCTTTGTGGCAGCAATTGTTGTGTGCTGCTGCAAAATTTATGCTCGCCTGTACAGCCGCCTGCCGCCTCCCGCCTGCCGCCTGCTGCTGTACCTGTGGTTGGGCTGTGGCTATGCGTATTTCCCCACAGCTTTGTGCAGCTAACAATGCACACACACATTGGATACGAGTGTGTGTAAACGCTTGAACATAATTGTTCCGGTCATAAGGAAATCTTGCACCGTTCAGCGTATAAAATAATTTTATTTCTTCAATTTCTTCAATTTGCCAATAAAATTTGTACAAGACTTTATTATCGAGTGTAGAACTAATTAATGTTGCCTGCAGTGTTGACAGACAACCTGTCTCTTAGAGTCTATAAACATTAGCTCTGAGTTATTCACGAAAAAAATAAATCAAATAAATTTCAAAGCTGGGTTCATTTTCCAGCCCATTTGAGTGCCAATGCCACAGCTCAGGTTGCATAGTCAAATCAAGCAGCAACAACAACAACATCAGACAGAGAAAAGGAAAAAACGGAAGAGAAAAAGGTAAATCACTGCTCGACTAAATGTGTCAGAGAGCCGCCCCTCAAAACTCAGGCGGCGGCGCATTTAATCATCATTAGACTGGAATGGGGAGGGGCGATGGGCTGAGCAATCCTTCTGCCTTTTACAGCACACGGTTCACCTTTAGCCATTTGCACTTTTCGATGCTTTCACGTTTTTCATCATCATTACCAGCAGCTTCCATGCATACAACAACAAGAACAACAACAACTACAACAACAACAGCACCGACCGCCATTTGCGCCGAAAGTAATAAATAATTTCGTTTAGCTCGGCAACAGACCAAAAGAACTGGAGCACAGACGCCAGCTACGCAGCATCCTGCTGCCAGATGGAGGATGGATGAGTGTGTGAGCATGTGCTAAAAGTTTGTTTGCTTTGCTTTTGGGTGTTACTTCCGCCAACGTCAAATGTGTGGGGGCAGCGGCTAGGCGGGGGCGTGGCATTCATTGAAATATGACAAAATGCTGTTTGAGACATTTTCAGTTATTGATACGCCCGTCAGCAGGCAGCCAAAAAGTGGGTATGCAGTCAGGCAAGGAGTCGTCTTTATGACTGTTCATGTGTATGTGTGTGTGTGTGTGTACATATATGTACTTATTAATAATAAACCCTAACGCCATCTAGCAAAAAAAGAGAAAGAAAAAGAGCGTAGTAAAAGCCGCCTGGAATTGAAAGCAAAGTTTGGGTTTTGCTGTTGCCTGATAAATAGACAGATTTGGCAATGGGTCGATCAGGTCTCAACAGTCGCTTTGCTTGTTCTGGTTGCCGAATGCCACACACGCACTTTATCGCAAATCAAGCCAAGTTTTTCTTGGTTTGCCCAAAAATCACGCCTCACATACACAAACACATACACATACACAAAGCCCACCCGAACCGCCCCCTAAACAGTTTGCTTACTGGTGATAAATTTGATGGCAAAAGAAATTATGAGGGTGTTGTCGCTGCCTGCTCCTGATGATGTCCTGTTGTGCATAAGCCCAGGCCTTAAGATATGACGCTATAAATATGGCAAAGCTATAAATTTTCTTAGTACCTAGTTTGGCAATGGGTTGGGGTGATTTCGAACCCGCTCAAAAACCGATCAATGTCATATTTATCACATGTCTTCAACTTTTTGGGGGAAAGCGTTCGTGGCTGCTGCGGTTGAGCTGCCGATTTGTCAGCTTAAAGAATTTATACAGCGCATTTGTCATTTAAAAACATTTCCAATTTCAATGTGCTCAAAGAAGTGAATATTAAAGCATGCGTAATTTGTTAAATGTTGTCATAAAAATGCGATACACAAATGTAAATTGTAATTTCCGCTTCGCGGCTGCAATTGCCGCACTGTGGCATGTTGCTGCTGCTTGCTGTTGTTGTTGTTGTTCTTGTTGTGGGTGGTGCACACAGCGTCTCTGTTGTGGAGTTGAACGAACTGCCGTTTGTCCGCGTTTGAATGCAATTAAAATTACATGCAGCGCCATTCACACTGACTGTCATTCACATGAATATACATACATATGTACACCGCGAAGATGTATACAACATGTCCATACATAGCTCATGCTTATAGATTTTAATTGAGCCATGTTGCCGCCGTTACTATTGCCGCGTTGACAGAGTGACCAAGTTAAAGCCACTTGTCTGACACATGTCAGTCAGGCTGGCAGTCTGTCAGCCGACTTTCCATTAATTAGGCATAATATTTCATTAGCGTAATGAGCGCCTTGAGTGGCGCCCCTGTGAAATGTGCCAGCTGTGCGCATATGAAGCGAGCAACAACCACCAACAACAACAACAACGACATCGTCAGCCAGCAACGGCAACCATTGCAAGCCTAAGCCAAAGTCATGCAAATCTCATAGCCACAACTATCCTAAGCAACAACCTAAACCGCACCTCTCCGCTCTATGCAAAACAACGGACCTCTAGCTGAACTTCTTCTCCAACTTGCAGTTGGCTGTCATGTGAAATGTGTGAAATGTTAACATGACTCGCTGCTGCTGCCACTTTTTTAATATATTTTTTTTTTTGTGTTCGTTGGCTCTTTCGCCGTTGCTTTTCATTATGCGAAATGTACATTAATTATTGTGTAGCTGCAACAGAGGCTGCCACAAAAGACTGTCAGCTGGATATCAAGCCGCCTCAAAGTGAAATACACTTCGTATCTCGATAGGAAAAAAGAAGCATGGGAGAATTTAAATTTTTAGTTGATATCATATATGCGGAATATAAAATTTGAATATCATAGCAAAGGACTATAGGATCAAACTAATTTAACTTAATATACTGCTTAGCACAATTTTAATTTTACCTTTATTTCATATTATTTTATTATTTTATTTTATTAAAAAATATTCTTAAACCAAGTTCAACTTTCTAACAATATGTAAATATTGTCTTGAAAATTGAATATTTATGCAAATGAATTTAATCAAAAATGTTTCAAGGTTTTTCAGTAGAAGTATATGGCTTTATATAGTAACGGCTTACTTTAGTTGCAATCCCCAAAACTGCTAAGGGCTTAAAGCACTAACGCCGCTGCTGGCGTTGCTTCATTTTCTATGTATAATATAAGTATCTCTAATGACATAATCTGCTTTTAGGCAACAGTAAAGGCGGGGTTAGAAGCGACACTCACAGAAGCGCCCTTTAACTAATCCGCTTAAGTGACTTTTGTTACTGCTCTTGCTGTTGTTGTTGTTGTTGTTGGTGTAGCTACCTCGTGCATATTAAAGTTATCGCTGGCAACAACCGCAATTATAAAATTATAATGATAATACTCGACTGGGGAGCGGCAACTGCTGACAGTTGGTTTGTCATTGCCAGTCCTGCTGCTTCTGCTGCTGTTGCTGTCGCTGTAGTTGCTGCTGTTGCCGTTGTCGCTGATGATGTTGCCGCGATCTGCGGCACAGATAAGTGCCAACGGCTTTAACACAAGCCAACGCCAAAAAGAGTTATTAAAACGAGGCTCAGGCTCCGACTCTGACTGTCAGCGACAGTTGGTTGCGTTGACAAGCCAGTACCTCAGCGATTCGCATTATATCTTTAAGTGTATCTCTAAGCGAAACCCGTTTACAGATGGCTAATTGCAGCATGCAACGACTCGTATGATAGCAAACGCATAAAAACTATTTATTAATTATGTGCACAGTTTAATTGCCACTTTCTACACAACTCCAATTTACACTCACTGTACCTGTATCTATATCTTTATTTTTATCTCTACTTGCAGCACTTGTGGCTCTCACGCGAAAAATGCTGACTATTTTGAGTGACAACGCGGTCTAAACGCAATTTGCTTAAATTCAAAGAGGCGACAAAAACAAACAATATGAACTGCCTGTGTCGACCCTCGCGGATTATGTCCGTGCGCATTAATTTGCTGGATGAAACCGACTTCATACACGAGATCAAGGTAAGTGGGTGCCACAAATGACGCTCTTTAGTGTCAACATTAGCCACATAAACAGCGACAGCAACTGACAACAGCAAGAACAACAATACTCCCATCTTATACAGCCTTTCCCCAGCACGGGCTGACTCTGTGTCTGTTGCTCCGCATGGCCTGTGATTTATGTCAATTGACAAAAAGTGTTGCATACTTTGCACGTGCCTGCCATATGCTAACCGTCATACGCCTCAACCCCAACCCAGAGCCCCTAGCGCCCATCACTGGGCACCCTCATCAATATTTAGTGCAGAGCCTCAGCCGCAGCCTCTGACTTGGCAAACATGCAAAGTGTCATCATTCACACGTCGCCGGCTGCTGCTGCTGTTGCTGCTGCTGCTGCTGCTGCTGTTGTCGCTGCCACACTGCCAGAGCCTGTGGTTGTCCCTTGCTTTAAAACTGCGCACGTTTGCCAAATTAAATGGGTCGTCAGCGACGACAAGAACTGAGAGATGAGAGCTCCGAGCTCCGAGCTGCCTCGTCGTTGTCGCCTTTTGTCTGTGTGTCTCGCTTAGAAAATTCTGCTGATGTTGCACGCCATCTCATAGTTGGCATCATTGTGCGGACAAATCAAATAAATAGTTGTGATTTTCTCATGTGTGCGTGTGTGTGTGTGTGTGCAGGCGTATTGTGTGTGTCTGAGTGGCCTGGTTTTTGGTCTTTGATTTCAGCAGAGCTTTGCAAAATTTCATCCAACTATGCAATATGAATAAATATATGAAAAGCCCAAGAAATCACAAACGGCCAAGCTGAAACATAAATTTGACGCTGTCCTTAATTAAAAAACGTTTTTGATTACTAACCGAGTCCAGCCAAAAATGCTGGATATACCACAAACATAAATCAGTCAAAAGCAAGTTGAGAGATTTAAATTAAAAGACCAGAAAATGAAATATCAAATAAACGTAGTTTGAAAGTTGCTTTTGTGAATGTTTGTAAAATACAAATGAAAGGCACAGATATTGCATGTTCTCTTCTTTAAATTAAGATTCTTTTAAAAGTTTATTTTACTGATAGCAAATAAGTAGTACCAGAAAGTCAGATTTTTAGGCAAATGCCTCTACTTCGTTTTTAATTTTCGTAAATGCAGTAACACTGTCATCACAGTAAAATGAACTCTTCACATCTCAAGCAAGTGCGTTGCACCATATCTGATAAGTGGAATACAATGTGACATGATAAGCATACTTATAAATCTTATGCAAATGCATGTCATCAAGGTTGCCTGTGGGGTCTGCGACATAATGAGCAGTGTGACTTGAGAGGCCGCCAGTTAATTATATGGCTGCAGTTACACGAGTCTCGGTCTGAGCATAAAGATACCCGCTACGTGTATCTGCATAATCAGAGCAGTTGATCGGTAAGGCGCCCACGGCATACTGTTCCAGTTCATTCCTGATTGATCGAGCAGGCAAGTGGAACGACAGGCTAGTTAGCAATTCTCGGAACTGACTAATGACACTTGGCGTCGCGTTGAGCTGCCAAGTTGCATGTTGCATGTTAAAAGTTTTTACTGCATCTGCTGCGGCTGCTGCGGCTGCTGCGGCTGCTTTGGCTGCTGCAACAGAATTGAGGCACGTAAACGTTAATAATCACAGCTCATCAACAAGACATTTATAATAATTTTACAACCACATGCACTTGGCAGGCACAACAACTCTCAAATACGAACCACAACAAGCTCTAAGTCGCAGTAAGCCACCAAATCGACTGCAAACAAGCGGCTCTAAGCTGCTCAAAGTGACTGTCTGGGCCTCCCCCTAGCGCCCCTACCTGCCTGCCTGCCTGCCGGCTAGCATAAATTGCGCATTAGACATGTGTTACGATTCAGGCGTTGTGTCGTGGGCGTGGCCCACAATTTGACAATGGCAACCAGGGCGGACAACAACTGGCAGCCGCCGCTATCGTCGTCGTCGTCGGCGCGGCGCACGCCTCGGGTCATTATTAATGAGTTTAAACTGGCAACAGGGACAGAAATTGCATTTGGGGGGACAGCGACGGGGCGCACATTTGTCTCCGGCCTGCACTTGGGCAACTTATCGCATGTAATTATTGGCCGAGAGGCTCACGTACCACGTCGGCCGCATGATTGATAAAAGGCTCGCCGACAAAATACCAAAAAATCAGCCATGAATGAAAATACAGTGGACAAAGTGCTGCAGCTCAACGAGATATGCAAAAGCAGTGAAAAAATCAAGTAAGACCGGCAGTAGTTTCAAGAGCGCAACTATGAGTTACTCTCTAAATCAAAATTGTAGCAGCAAGTATTTAACTATCTGTGTACTATTTGGTACAGCGTCAGTTAAATGTTTCGTTATCTTTATTTGGCAGCAGCAGCTATAACATTCACTTAAATAACGTTTAGCTATTAAAGCCACTGTCTTTTGAATTCCAAACCGTATATACCCCGTGAAGAGCCGCTGCGTGAGGTACAGAAATGCGTGTGGCCGGCTTGTTGTAAACGTAATTTTATTTGCGCGTACACTTGTCCCAGCTGTCTGTCAATGTGGCAACCACGACGGCGGCTGTTGCTGCCGCTGCGTTGTTGTACGCGCTGCTTTTGACGGCTGCCGATGGCACTAAGCGCACGCACTTAAAGTCGCCATCGCACGCCTGCAGTTGCGTTAATGTAATGAAGGGGAGGTGGCCGATGAGAGGGGACTCAGGGTCGGAGACAGGGGCAGGTGTTGTTGCGGCAGCCAGTAGCTTGCGGTTGACTCGTTTTGCATTTCATTGCGACGCACTGGCAAAGTGCTGCTGCTGCCTTTATCAGACTAACAGCAACAGCAGCAACAGCAGCAACAACAACAAGATACAGATAGACACATCCGCGACATCAGTCAATGTTGTTCGACTGCCACGACAACGTGTCGTAATCGATATTTCATTGCCATGACGAGCAGAGCGCACGTTGCGTATGATTGATTTTCGCTATGTGTACGAGATGAGAAGGCAAGAAAAAATAACACACACACAGATATAAGACCTACAACTATGGCCATGATTCAAAATACACGTCTACGAGTATCGCATACCTTAATTTACGGTGTAATATGTAGCAACCGTTTGGATATTATGTCGATGCTGATGTTGTATGCAAACAGACACTATTAGAGGGGTTTCAGTCTGTATCTTGCCTCATCATTTTTAACTAATTGGATTTTTTTTGGTGATTGTTATAACGTTGCTGAAAATATGATTAACAATACTGAGACTAAAACGTTAAAAAAAAGAAGCTAAATCATTTATCAAAAAAAGTTAAGTTAGGAGTAAACTCCCCATAAAAACATAATGTTAATAAAATGTAAGAAGTAAGAATAAACAGAGGTTATAAAAAAATCTTCATAGTGTGAAGAAAGCTCAACTTGTCTAACAAATTACATGCAAACATTTTTTTTTTCGCTGACAATTGAAGCTTGAGTAAAAAATGAATAATAAACTTAAAGCCACGACAATAGCTAAGTAATGGAGCTGCCCAGTTGCGGCGTGGCTTTAAAGCTGAGCTCCCCAAAAACCCGCAAAACTGTGACAAATGGTTTCTGACGACTTCATGCAAAGACATACAACTCGTAGCGGCCCAGACAAGCCAGACACTCACCAAATTTTTGTAGCCATATAAAGCGCAGTCTGTGCGCGCACATTTTGGTCATTTATCATGCTTACATGCTAATGACATCGGGCCAGGGCCCAAAAGAAACAATTCGCGGCCCAGGCCACGTAGCTTCAAGTGCTCGCGCCGAACGGCTATTTGTTGTTATATAAGGTTATATATAATTATATTTTAACGGTTAAAATTAAAACGGTTGCGCCGAGTTCTCTGTGTACTGTGTGGGTTTCTGTTTGGATAGCGCTTAATTCTGTCAATACAGGGTGCTCGCCGCATGGCCATTTCAGAATTTATGTAAATCATTCAACACACTTCAAACTGGCCACAATGACAAAGCCGAAATGGACAGAAATGATTGCTTCAAGTATTTCACGAGCAAACACTTCAGCACAAGACGGCTCGCTGCAGCGGCTAGCCGAAATGGTATCTGTTGGATACGTCCGTATCTAGATACATTTGGGTGTTTGTGTGTGTGTGTGTGTGTGTGTGTCTTTGGTTTCGGCCCCGACATAGACTTTTTGCCTCGGGGGACATTTAATTAGACTCGCTTCGTTCCAAGCGTTCACACGCCAAGCTGGCCAAATAAACCTGCAGTTTATGGCCAACATAATTAAGTTAAAAGCTTTTTTACAGCTTGGCCTGCGCGCTTTTAAATTGATAATGAAAATAAGAAAAACTCATGAAGCGTATTTAATAGCTAAATAAATGCTGCCTCCTAGATTTCTGCCAAACGCCAACGCCAATGCCACACCCACACCCACACCTGGTAAAAGAGCATAAAGACAACATTTCCTAAGTAATTTAAATGAAAATCGGCCATTTTGCCAATGACAGTTCATTGATTTAGCCCGTCAAACGATATTGGAAAAAGGGTAGAAAGCAAAAAGGAGGCAAACAGTTTAAGATAAAAACGAATTATGAAGTCTCTATTTAATCATTAAAAATAATAGAAGTTTGTATTATAATTGTGTAATACCTCACCGATCTTAGTGGCCTGAAATACAGATACAGAGTTTTATATTTGTTAAACATTTTGTGAAAAACATCGAAAACGGAGCACATTTATCAGGCCTAGCACAACAAGCCATATACCCTTTTGGCAAGTGTATAAAAGGGCGCAATTAATAAAAAGGTTGAGCCCAAAAGTTGAACATTTTACCTTTTGGCAAAACTCAGCGAAGCATCTTTTGGGGTTTGGGGGTAATTACTTTATCTGTTGCTGAAGTTGCGCTTTGGTTGCTAATAGGATTATCTAACAGACAAAAAAAATAAAAATAAAAAATAAATAAAGAACTGACTGGCTAAAAAGCCTCGGCATGAATTCTGTGGCAGTCGTTTGGAGCTTTTTGCAGCTGTCAGAACCATAACTCAGTGTCATGTCGGTTTGTTGGTTACGACGCTTTGTATCTGAATACATATAGTATATATTCAGATACGAGTATCTGCGTGGCCGCAAAGCCTCCAGACAAGACAAAAAGCAATTGTTCGATGGGGGCCGTGGCCGGCAACAGAATCGAAATAGATTTGCAAACAATTTGCAACAATTCAATCAAAAAACTTTAAACGCAAATACAGAGAAATACGTCGGATAGAAAGACAAACAGCCAGGTTGAGGAGCCAGCAGCGGGGGCACATTGACGGCCATCAGATAACTCACTCACTTGGTGGTCTGATCGGGTCGGGTTCGAGCTGAGCTCAACTGAGCTGGCATGGACTGGTCTCCAGCATGGACTGGACCAGACGAGACCAATAAAGACCACTTCTAGACGTTTTGCGCCCTATGTCTCTGTCGGTATCTCTCTGTGTGCCGTTTGTTTATCCAAGCGTTTGAATGGCGCACAAGCCAACAAGTAAAACGCCAAAGAAATTCAAGGTGAGTCCGCGTCATGGACCAAGTTTTGTTTTTTTATTTTGCTGGTTTTTTCTTTTCTTCGTTTGATGTGCGAGGATAAGCGCAAAATATTTGCCAAGCAGCTAGTCAGCAGGCGAGTCAAACAATGATAGCCAACATATCTGCTCTGTCTCTCTCTCTCTCTCTCTCTCTGTCTATTTGCAACGTTTTGCGTGCGGAAAATGCAAGTGATGCAGGTGAGATGCCAGTCGAGGCGTTGACGGCGTCTCGACAGCAGCGGAAGTCGTAGCTCTTGCTTTTCATGCCGGAAAACAGCAGACAAGTTGAACAGTTGCATGTGCAATATTTCACAGAACAAACAGCAAACGGGCTGGCCAGACATAACGATTCATAGGTGTATATACACACAATCACACACACACATGCACATTGATTACCCGAACCACAAATGAGCTGAGGGTATGGCAGCTTGCTCAGGCCAAAGCCAAAAAGATGCGACAAATGTCAACGAGGCCAACGAACAGCGGCCGAGCGACAACCGACAACCGACAACTGACAACTGACAACCAACAACTGACACAGCCTAGAAAGCAAAAAGTGCCGCTATGAGAACGGACGAATGAGTGTGCTCTTAACTCATATTGCATTCGTATGGCAACCTATTGCCAGTTGGAAAGCTGCAAGCAGCAAGCTGAACTGATGCTAAAGCCATCCGCATGCAGCATTGTCAGGCTTTGTGCCTGGCGTGGCATGCGAAACAAAACTCCCGTAAGCAGACAGCAAGCCTCTAAGAGCTCTGAGTGCAAATAAAACTGGGAGGCAAAAGTGAAGCTGAAACTGAGTTGCTCTTTAAAAAGATTCTAGAAAGAGAAGAAGATATAAAGTAAAGACCTAAAGAAGTATTTACTTCAAAAGTTTTCTGAGATCAAGAGATCGACCAAATTATATTGAAAGCATTGTAAGGTGGCAACACTGCGATTAGATTTATTCCCATAAAATATTTAACGTCTAGATAAAGTACCTGGTAAATTGTTAGAAACAGAAACATGTCAACACTAGCAAGAACAAGATTTAATAAGAATAGATAAGTAGATAAGCATAAGTTTCATATATTTTAAAATTCACTTTGCCTTGTATGAACTTTGATGTTACCAAGTTGATGACTGCACGTAAACAGCCTTAATTCAATAAGAGTACGCAATATGCTGAGGCATCTCCCGACAGCGGGAACAAACCGACAAACAGTAAACCGAGACGAACCTTGACTGAGCTGCAGGAATTACGCAAATCTCGTTTGTTGAATGTGTTTTCAGTTAGGTGAAGATGCGCCAGCATCAACGTTTCAGCCTCAATTGGTACGAGCCGTGGTGTGCTGATGGCGATGGCGTTGCCGGGAGGAGCGGTGCCGGGCGTCGAGGCGGTATGGACATAAATCTGTTTTCAGCATTTTGGCCCTGGCTTGTTCTGTGCATAACGTTGACGATGTCGACGACTGCGACACGATGTAGCTGCCATTGCTTCTCTCTTATTCTTCTCTTTACTTGTCGCCGTTTTGTCTCTGGCATTGCAAGCGGCTGCCTCGCTTTTTATATATTTTTATTTTTCGCTTCTGCCTTGGCTTTGTTTGCTTAAAACTCATAATGCCGTTATAAACACAAACGTGTGTGTGTGTGTGTGTTGTTGTTGTGTAGTTGTCAAAGGTCAGCGCACGTTTAAGCCAAGCAGCGCAATTAAACGCACAATGCAATTGGGGAAGACTGCGAAAGCAGCTAAAGATACCCACACACAAACACAGATTCAGATACACGAATACAGCTAGAGATACAGATACAGTTGCATAGCTCAGATCGCAGCTTTATCTTAGTGCTCTTACGAGCTGTTTTTTGGCTGTGAATACGAGCTGCCAGACCGGAGCAAATAATCTGCAACGAGTGGCAAGCTGTGTGGCACAAAGTTGCGCTGCTGGAGCATCTGGAGGATAATCCATGGCTGCACATGGAGAGCATAAAGTATGTGTTAATTATGTTAAATTCAAAGATGTTGCACTTCAGCGCCCAAATTCAGATTCAGATTGAGATTGTGATTCAGTTTTTCGCGCAATTCCCAGTCGTGAAAAAGTGGGTTAGTCACGTAGCCAAAGTTTTTGCGGCAACGGCGCTGATTAAGTTACCCAAAAGACGCTGCTGGGATTTAATGGGTCGAGGGGTACCAGAGTTCCAAAAGTGTCGCCCCCGCTGTCTTCAAACGGAAGGCAGCCTGAATCGAGTGGTGTGTGGCAAGTCGAGACACACACGCGCATGTGGTGTATTTTCTTGTTTTCCACTTGCCGCTCACTAATTAAGTTGCATGGCAAAAGTTCTTTGCCGACAGCTGACAAGAAAAGCGCTTGGTAAAAATACAGACAACTTCAGTATATGGGGCATTTGGAGTGGTCGTTCAAGTTGGGACAGGGCGGCAAGGAGTGGGTGGGGCTAAAAATGTAAGCTCATTAAGTGGGTTTTCCTGCTGGCTATGCCGATGGCGTTGGATTTGCCGTCAGACGCCAACAGCTACTCCAGAAACATCAAAGTAAGCATAATTTGATTAAGACATTTAAGCCAAAGACCTAATCATCATTAGCATCAATATAATCATCATCGAAAAATCACCACTGTTGGCAGCCTTTGATGCCCCTGACTTGTATACATCATTGATTCTCAGCAAGGCGAACGTAATTTATTGAACCCGGCAACCAAGTGACTTACGGCCCAAAACCAATAACCAGAGACAGGGGTGGACCCCGCCCAGCCTGCCTGCTAGCCAGCCTACCAGACAGCTTGGCCAAACCTTTTGGGATTAAATGCACAAGTTTTCCGGGTTCGCGTCGAGTTTGTGATTAATTGCTGGCCATTGCGGCCTTTACATGTTACGTTGATTTCAAGCCATAAGTTTGTTAAAGGCTTTTAGGCATGCATGAGGCGTAGTTCATTAGGATAGGAGTAAATGGTCTATATTAGTCTGAAGCTCTTGTAGGTATTGATGGGCCTTAAAGAATATTTAGGATTCTCCCAAACAGATATCTACATAATTTAAAAATGCTTCACTCATGGGGTTTGAGTCTGTTTTGAGATTCGGATAGATCAAAGAGAAAGTCATAAGTGTTGTCCAAGGCAAAGAAGTCTATATAAACATTTTTGGCACATTATCCGTTAGGCTTAGAGAACTGCGCGTTGCTTTAAACCATACGATTTATAGGTAAAGTCTTCATTAACTTATCTTAAATTCTAGCAATATTTTAAATTCATGTAATTTTGCACGTTCTATTTTCATTTGACAACACATAAAGCATTTGTAAGAGGTGCCAAACTATTATAAAAGATAACATTCGCTCATCAAGTATTCTATTTAAGGGATAGAGTTGCCAACTTTTCGTTGCTCTGGCAACTGGGTTTCTAAGTAAATGGCAACCAACAATTTCACGAGCGCTCATGTAGCTTATGCATTTTTAAAATGCACTTTTCTACTTATGTCCTTACGTAAAAGCATTGACAACAATGCAGCAACAGGCAACAGGCAGCAGACAGCAGACAGCGGGTGGCAGCAGTTGCACGTTGCAAGTTGAAAGCAAGAATAAGGACATGTCTGTCTTGTTGTAGTTGAACATTTTACGAGTCATTGTTTAATGTGCTCGCTTGTGCAGTGTCCTGACTTACACGTACTCTCGTATTTCTAATGCAATTTTACAGGACATTCCATTATGAGTTCAGCAGCTGTCATTGCCAATGTGTCATCTGTGTCCTTCGGTTATCCTCGTTCTGCACTTCACTCGCCTGTCACACATTTCACAATTAGTTTTTGAGCATTATTAACATTTCAGACGTAGTTTACGGCAACAATGGGAATATATGCAAGAGGTCAACTCCTGTTTGACCTTTTCAACTGCTGCATGTGCTGTCATATACAGATTATCGCCAGGCAAGCGCATTTTCTTGGGCTCTCAATTCCCCAACGACAGCTTACAATCGCTTTCAGCAGTTCATTTTTGTTGAGCTCAGATCTGAGTGGAGTTTTGTTTGTCCTTTTGTTGGTCAGCAAAAGGTTTAACATAAATTCAAAGGGCGCTGCCAATAGTAGTAGACACGGCTTCGGCTTGTTCACACTTGGCAACCATTAAGTTTATGACGCAACAACAATAAAACATGCCCAAATACAAAAGGGATGCAGGCAGGATGCGAGCATCTCACTGGCCACCAGGGGATGTTTGGCCAAGCCAAAATACTATAAATAAAACATGGCAGCGGTCGGCATACCTAACCCGCCCCACGTTCCACGTTCCACGCCCCATGCCTCGTCTGCCGCCTGCCCGCACAGCAAAAAAGCGCAGCAAAAAACGTAGCTGCCTCAAAAGTCAGGGGCTAGGGAGCTGGTTGGGGTTCTGGAGAGACCTGGTAGTGTCTGGTCAGCGCCAAAAATCAAACATGTTGAGCGCCAGCTGCGGCAGACAATGAAGAAGCAGCCGTGTGGCATGTGGCATGTGGCATGTGGAATGTGTGTGCATGTGTCTGTCTGTGTGGCACTTTGTGGTTAACAATGGTGCGCCTCCTGGCCCATAGTTTGGCTGTTTTGCGGTTGCAGCTGTGCCCCAACGAATGGGCCCGAACGCCCTTAGGGAATCAACTCAATTTATTATTGGCGCTAGCCAAAAACAAAAATTGGCTTTTTAAAGCGTTTGGCCGCACACGAATTAAATTAAATCAACAAAAAAAAAAAAAATAAAATAAATATTTCGATGACCAACAATTGGTGAAAGAGGGGTCGTCTGGACCTCTGTCTGGGCCAAGGCGCGCCATTTAACGCATAGTTTTTTTTTTCTTCTTTTTTATTAGTAAAAGGCGCAATTTTCCAATTGAATAATTGTCGCCGGCAAGTTTTCACTTTTGTTCGCCGGACGCAGCCAAGCAGGAAGATGACAGTAAAGGCAGAACGGAATAGCAGGAGGACAGAACGATAGGAACTGGGCAATGGCTGTGGCCATTCAATGGCTCAACAGTTTGCCAGTGTTTCACTGTTTCAAGGTTTTGAGTGTTTGCTTTGCCATTGAATAGCTTTAGCCAGCGCCTTGTCTATCCAACGTTTTCCCTGCTCCCTCTCTCTCTTGCTCTCTATCTGCTGTCTTTATCTCCATGCTGCTGCACAGTCTTTTAACAACAATTTTCTTGTCTATTTTCAGGATGATTTGCCGGGCCAAGCGCTGCTGGATGTCGTTTTTGCCAGGCTCAATTTAATCGAGACTTCATACTTTGGCATTCGCTATATAGACGATGAGAATCAAACGGTAAGAGCTGGCAGGGAAACCGTCCTGGATGCAGGATATGGCAACTGACTGGAGTATCCCGCTCCTTTGCTGCGGCTGCTCCTTGCTGCTGCTCTGCAAACATATTGGTTTTGAAATTCATTTTCGTTTTCATTGAAACTCATTGAGGCGCATTGAGGGACGTTAAGAAACGAAAACAAAAAGTCGGGCTCGGCCAACTCTTTGAGCCTTTGACGCACCCGGCGAGCCGTCAGCGCCTGCAGGGCAAATTATATAATTTCGCTTTCAGAGAAGGCGGCAAGGGGCGCTCGTTGCCTTGGCCTTTCATTGGAATTCACTTTTATGCCACTTGCCGCACGCACATTAATGCCTGCGTCTCCTCCGTGTGCCTGCCGTTATGTGAGCCCGTAAAAACGGCCACATGGGCTCACCTGTCAACTCCAATAGACTAACCCAAACGATTGCGAGTCTGTTGCGTATACGCCGTGCTTTCGTTTTTAAATTTATTTTTCTATTTCCGTTTTGGCCATTTTACAGCACTGGCTGGATCCAGCGTCACGCATCTCACGCCAACTGAAACCCAAATCGGATCCATATGATTTGTATTTTGGCGTCAAGTTTTATGCAGCCGATCCATGTAAGCTGCTCGAGGAAATAACGAGGTAAGTTCAATCAAATTAAAGCACCTCAAAGTGCGAGAGATATTTTTTTAATATCCGCACGAAATGAGATCCATTAAGTAAATTACGCGCCTCTCGTTGCGACATTTTTCATTATTAAAAACTTTAACATTTAAATGATTCACATTTCATTACGCGAATTCAATTTATTAATTGCCATGCACAATTCAATAACCAACAAATTAAATGAGTTGAAGGCCAGTAGAGTAGAGGGTCCTACAGAGGGCAGACAACTAATGGATGGTAAAATAATGCTTTTAATGCATTTATGCATAGTATGCACATCAAGCGAAATAAATTGAAAAAATGACTTTAGACAAAAATGGTACGCTGCGAGATATCCTGCAGCAAATATTGCATTCTAAAATAACTGTATCTATATATGTAGTATCAGGTGGACAAGCATAAATCGAGTTGAGAACTGATCAATAATATTTGCGTATAGGGCTCATGGGAACGAAAGTGTCTGCCTGAAATATATATGCCACCCTTGCTTTACTCATTGCACGAGGGTATACAAATGGCAATCATCACGAAGTTCTGGTGCGGGAAAATGCGAAAATGCCAAAGGATAATTGGGCATGCAGTCAGCTCGGGGGCGGTCTAGAGCACTCTTGTATGTGTGGCAAATGTCGTGCTTTGGCAATGCAGTTAGCTGCATTCATCAAGCATTTGGTGTGTGCAAATATTTGCGCTTAATACGGCGACACGTAGCCGCCATAATCGTCACCAAGTGGAGCGACTGGACTGGACGACCGACTGGACTGGACTGGACTAGGTGGCCTAGCGGAAGGGCCCGGAAACGTTGCGGATGCCAATCGCTGGCCAAACATCATCAAAACTCGCGCGCGCGGGCTGCCAACGGCTGCGCTAATATTGGCGCATATAAATCCAGTGAAATGCAGTTAAATGCACTTATAACGCAGCAGCAGTTGGCGATTTCGCTGAATATTACTGAAGTGCAGCGCTGGCGGAGCTGGGGGCCGAGAGAGGCGGGGAATTTTGTTATTTTAGCTATACAAAGTCTGCGGCACACAATAAACGGCAATTGACTTTAGCGTCATGTTGCAAGTGGCACGTTGCGCTTCAAGTACCGCTGATGAGCTTTAGGATAAAGGACAGTTCACAATATTGATACACATGATAATATGCAGCTGGGGATTGTATAGTTAGATGCTACCAAATGGATTACTCGCTAAGCAAACAATCAACTTCAGCTTGCAGCAAATATGTTGTGGATATATTTTGCGACCTCTTCAATATTGTTGTTTCTCTCATTATAGCTTGGCAAATGGGGTACAGTAGGGTATATTGATGTTGCTTCTATGTATCTGATAGGCAAGAAAAATAGGCTTGAAAAATATCCGCTTCATAAGTAATATCATTCCTAATAAGCGTTAATAACTAATGAGATCTATCGATCTATCAATGCTCGCCTATTTACATTAAAACACATTCATCTCTGCGAATCTAATGGTTAGGAAATGTTTTATGTACCAACTATCAGCAAAATAATCAAAGTCTTTTTTAATGATAAGCCTTTGAATCATTTTTATTCAACTATATTCTCATTTAATAGTTAATTATCAGTAGTGAGAATCAGGGAAACATCGCCCACTTAGAAAATTTCCCTTTGCAGGGTATCTAATTTGCAGTCACTCTCTTGCCATTTATTGGTTGAATTATTTTGTCGGCCAAAGTCAACAGTTTGTTTGGGTGTTGCGTTTTGTGTGTGTTTAGGCCAAACATCAAAGTCGTATCCAAATAATTTTATGCGGCGATTTGTTTGCCAACTTGTTAACTGCCTCCACAGTGCACTGACGTTGTTGCTGTTGCTGTTGCTGTTGCTGTTGTGTTTATAAAGACAACTAATGAAATTTGTTCACTTTTATTTGCATAACAGATATCAACTCTTCCTGCAAGTCAAACAGGATGTGCTACAGGGTCGCCTGCCCGTGGCCTTTGAGCTGGCCGCCGAACTGGGCGCCTTTGTGGTGCAATGTAAGTAACGCCGCAATGAAGCTCCGCTCGTTATCTAAGCCAATCTTCCATCTATTAGCCGAATTGGGTGACTATGATCAGCGACGGCATTCAAAAGGCTACGTCTCGGAGTTTCGCCTGCTGCCCAATCAGAGCAGCGAGCTGGAAGCCCGCGTCTCGGAGCTGCATCAACAGCTGAAGGGCATGTCGCCATCCAGCGCTGAGCTCAACTATTTGGACAAAGTCAAATGGCATGACATGTACGGCGTTGACTTGCATCCCGTGCTGGTAAGACCACATATGTATGATGGCCCCTCTTCTTTATTCCCTTAGCGAACCGAACCACAGCATGGAGCTTGGTTCACTGGCTCGGGTGCCCTGCAAGCACCCAGCCATAAAAGGGGTCAGGGCGAATGCAAAGTTTAATTTCATTTCATGGCAAATATTATAAATCATTTGCTCACACACATTTCTGGGGACCAACGCAATGATTACCCCCCCATGCGCCCACACCCCGGCCGTAGACACGCCTGGTCTGTCTCCAGTCCAGGCTAACCCGATATCCACCCCGTCCGTTTTGGTATGTCGCAGCCGCTTTTGTGCTGCGTAAGTTGGCACTTCATTTGCATTTTTTATTGCCCTTTACTTTGATATCAAACCTCAATAAATCACCAGCTGTGTTTGTATTCGAGCCATGCGCATGTGTGTGTGTGTGTGGAGGGGTGGAGGGGTGGGGGCTGGGAGCAACGCCGTAAACCCTTGTACTCCACATGCCTGTGGTATGTATGCTCCCGTCTACTTCTGTTTGTTTATAGACACAAATCATTGACTATCGCGGCGCCAGTTGCCAGCCAACACAGCTCCTCTTTCGCCCTCCCCTCCCCTTCCCCTTTCCCCGCACCCCTTGCGACGTCTTTGCGCTCCCCTTGGTTTTTAATTTAATTAACAGCTAAAATTACATTTATTTTCTTTTTGTGTGCTTTTTTGCTTTATGTGCAATGCGGGGCGAGTGGGTTAACATGGGTGGCATGGGCCATAAAGCGTCGCACAGCTGCTAATAGGCTAAAACTGGCCAGAACTTTTCTCTCTTGTTAACACATTTTTTGGCAATAGCCAAAAACTTTTAGCTTAAACAAAGGCTCTCCTTTGTTTCCCAAATGTCTCCAGCTCGAACTTCAGCTCGAACTTAGCTCATTCTCGATTCTGTTTTGGTTCTTTTTTTTTGTTTTCCAGGGCGAAGACAGCGTGGAGTACTTTCTGGGCCTGACGCCTAGCGGGATTGTCGTGCTGCGCAACAAGACGACGGTGGCTCATTACTATTGGCCGCGCATTGCCAAAGTTTATTATAAAGGACGCTATTTTATGCTCAGGATAAGCGATAAAAATGTAAATTTCAGCGCGCCAGGCGACAAAGCCAAAGACGATGACGACGATGGCGAATGGGACGAAGGCGACAAAGTATTCGCTCCTAACCATAAATATTTCGCTGTCGAGTGCTTCTTACAATTTGCAGTTCGTTTTCTATTGTGCGCTTCGAGTTTTTAATGCTACTTAAAGAAAGGGTATAGGCAGACACTGTGCTTCGACTCAAAAGAGTAACATTTGTAAGATCAACCATGTGAAAAAGTGTTTAGAAGCGAAAATTCTAGGTTCTCGTAGTTTTATTTAGAAGTTTCTGGTATCATGCCGAGTTTCCACTTAGTAAAGTTAAGAATGAACTTAATTCAAAAGTTTATTTATTTATTAAGTGAGATATTCGTAAATTATATTACCAAATATTACCAAATATCGCAACATTGACTCATAATTTGTTGAAATTAGAGAAATATTGGATTTAAGATTGTTGATCAGCAAGTAATTTGAATATCTGATAAATAATAAAATAGTACAAGAATTTATAGATCTATTTGTTGAACAAATGTTTCTTAAAATCAATATTACAGCCCAGATATTATGAGCCTTGCCTAAATCCATAGTGTATCTTAAAGTGTATTCTGATAAATGATAAAATAGTACAAGAATTTATAGATCTATTTGTTGAACAAATGTTTCTTAAAATCAATATTACAGCCCAGATATTAAGAGCCTTGCCTAAGTCCATAGCATATCTTAAAGTGTATTCAGGTTTTGGTGCACGAAAATGAAAATTTTCCAACCATTTTGCAGTGTTGCCAATTTTTTTTTTTTTTTTTGTGTGACAACTTTTTGGCTGTCAGCATCCTCAAGTGGGGGAAGCTGAAGCACTCGTTAGACAACAAGTAGCTGGTCGATGTTAGCTGGTAGCTGGTAGCAGATAGCTCTTGCTCTCAGCTCCTTGCCGGCTTTTCTAACTTGAACACTTTTTGGTGCTAACGCTTTGATAATCAAAAAACTTTTCTACAGTTGATGCACACAAAAGCAAAACTTTAGTATTTTCCTTTTTTTAATTTTTTTTTTGCCAAGAATTCACACTTTATATTGGCAAGGGGGAAGTTTGCCTCGGCGGAGAATTCAGCCGGGCGTTCATTCACTCAATTTGCCTTTACTTGGCAACTGCATCTTTAGTCTGCGCCTTCGTCTGCGTCCTTGTCAGCGTTCCCGTCATTGTCATCGTCATCGTCATCGTCGTCGTCGTCGTCGTCGTTGTGTCTTGACTTAGTGCTTAACACGCTTGTGCTATTCCTGGTGCCTCCTTTACAGAATGAGCTCAGCACTTATGGCTTCGAAACGCCACGCAAATCGGCGTGCAAACATTTGTGGAGATGCTGCGTGGAGCATCATGCGTTCTTCAGACAGGTGCGCGTAGCTCCTCTGCCCAATTCCCAGTCACACGCAGCGGATTTGTTTCAGCTGGGCTCCCGCTTCAGGCACAGGTGAGTACACTGGCACCATCACCAGCACCAGTTCCAAGAGCTGCCGGAAGATAGCCACATACGAGTGGGTGATGGCTGTATTTATGTGTGTGTGTGTGTGTGTATGTGCTAGGCATTAAAATAAAGTTATTAAACTCAACCCGGAGGCCATAACCAAGATGCACAGTGTGTGCGGTTTTGGCCAATTTATTAGCCAGTTTGGCAATTTGCTGCACTCGAAAAAGTGCAGCCAATTAAAATGTACCCAGGCATTCGAAATCCTTTTGCGAATGTGCAGCTCGTGTGATTAGATCATTAAAGGGCACAATTCAGTGCTGAGCTGAATAGCTCCTTCAATGAGCTAGTTCACTCTGTGCAATGAACTAGTTTAATGGAGATATAAGAAAGTTATATTCAGCAGTATATACGCCTAGTCTAAGTCGCAGCGTAGTTAAGAATTAGTGTTCATTTGGTTCCAGCGAACAAGTTCGGCTGATGAAGTGGCATCTCGAATAGATGCAACCACACGGCTGCACACACATAGATCAAGTTTACACCAACTGAACTGCCCAGCTAATTGGAAGTCCAATAAAAATGTCGGATCTGCAGGCAGTCCGACAAACTCAAGTCGAGCGCAAAGCCCACTAATGACTTTCTGTGAAATGCCTCTAAGCTGTGGCCGGAGTTGGAGTCGGAGCGAGAACCGCCAGCAAATGCAAGGCAATTGTGCATGACGAATGTGGCAGGGACCGACGGCCTGGCTCGACGACGGCCTGGCTGGCCCCCGTTTGGAGCAAGTCCCAGGTTCATGTTTATGACAGCCATTTGCGGTGACTGCGGCTGGCCATTTGCTGTGCGAAACTTTCTTGCACTTGGCTGCTACAAACTTGGTCTAAATCGAGTTCACGTGGCTAAGCGTTACTCAGCGAGAAACTATTAGCCGGACAGGGTGTTCGGCCAAAGTTTTGGGGCGCCGGCGCACTTTTACGACCGACGGTCGACGGTCGACGGTCGACGGTCGACGGGCTCAGCAGGCTCGACCGACGTTTTTAATTTGTGAAACAAATGAAAGTTTTTTACAACCTTTTTATGGTTCACTGTTCATTATTACCAACCATCAGCATCTTGTACTATTTTTATTTTATTTTTTCTGTTGCCTATTTCTGTTAATATTTTTGGACGCCTTCATGCCTACTTTTATGTTGCCCAACAATCGCATGTCTGACCCAACCCAACCAACCCACAACCAAAGTCGCACGGACAAGCAAATGGAGAAGGATGCACTTGCCGCCGGACGTGCGCCGCCCGCCTTTACGCGCGTACCCTCCAAGCGCCAGCCCCGACGCGTGATTGATGACTTTTTCAACAGCAACGGCGGCGGAGGTGGGGGCGGAGCTGGAGCTGGAGCTGGAGGTGGAGGCAGCAGCGTCGGCGGCATCCTCATTGGCAACCGACCCCTCCGCAGCCACTGCCGCTGCAGAGTTTGGCCAGCAGCAACGCCAACGCCAACGCCAACGCCAATGCCAACACCAATGCCAAGTGAGTACTCCAAATATCCATCATTTGTTTTCATTTCATGCACAAAAGTTTTGATTTACCCAGCATCTGTACTCTATATGTCGGTATGTACGGTATGTATGTATATGCATGCATAGTATGTATATATATATATATATATACTTTTTTATACACTTCCCTTGGCGCTGTTGTCCTTTTTTTGGGCAAATTCTTTTTTCGGTCATAATTTTGTAGAACCGCGCCGGCTGGAAGTGCTCTCATGTTGCTTATTGCAGCATCTTCCTTTGATTTTTTTTTTGGGGCTTCCTCCATTTCGCTGGCTGTCGACAGCAGCAGCAGCAGCGGACAGCCCCAAAATACGGGACCAGCTCCCTGAGGGGGAAATTCATATGCAGTTTTCCATTTTGGCATAGTGAAACTGTCGCCCTCTCTCTCCCTCGCCGCTCTATCTGTCTCCTTCTTTCTATTGTATCACTTCAATTTAAAAAAGAGAAGAAACACAATGCACAAAACACTTCATCATGCCCCATGAGTGCGCGCGTGTGTGTGTGTGTGTGTGTGTGTAAGAGTTGTGTTTGACAGGCCGCCGCCTTCGCATTGTTCTAGTGTATGTTAACGTTATTGTTGTTGTTGCGATGTCCTTATCCCAGTGCTCCTGTGGCATGTGCTTTTGTGCTGCCCTTTTTCGATTTCGTGCTCAAAATCCATTTAGTTGCCATTTGAAGGCAGTTACATTGTCTAGACGCAACATTTATTAAATGTTTTATGGCTCTGAACATCAAATTATATATGGACAAATAAAAATCGGCCATTAGAAAAGCGTTGGCGTTGGCGCAAAAGGAAATGTTGCCAGGATGTTGAGTGAGAGTTTAATGGAAATTGAGTCATGCGCCGACAACTTGAAGATTAATGAGGAGGACAGAGTGGGTTTGGCGGTAGCTATCGTCAGTTTTCGATAGTTATTTGAGGAAACAGCTCAAGCCAATTAATTAGGCTAAGAAATATTATAATGAGAATGAGATATTATCGCCTCGAACAATGAAAATGGTTGTAAAAATAAAAAAATAATAGAACTGTTTCTTTTTTATTTTTGCTATATGATGTTTATGTGACATATTTGCCAGCATTCTATAGATCTTTGAGGGAGGAAAATAATAAACAAAAAGAGACAAAATTATTGAGCTTTGTTAACTAGTAAGAAAAACTTTAAGACACGAGATCAAATTTTTTTTTTTTTTGGAAATAATTATAATTTTTTTAAATTGTATATGGAATTGGGGCAGAAAATTATGTTTAACAGGGAATTCAGCTGAAATCAGTAAATCGGGATCCAGCCTGGCTTAGAAACCGTCCATCAAAGGCAACTTCAGACACGATCAGTTGCTTTAAGATCTCGAGCAGTGGCAACGCCGCATTGACCCCATCAATGTCGTCGGCGCAGAAGCCACCATCTGTGCATAAATTATCCAAGATGGTAATAGAGCCCAAGGAGTGCGGCCGCACACCAATGTAATCGCTGACGCAACAATTCCTAGGAACACAGGGGAACAGAACATGGCTGGGAAGAGCAAATAGCTCACGTCGTTTATCATTTGCAAACAAAGAAGCCAAACGTCAGGCGGGCGCAGTGGCAGCCAGGACAGGCCAATCAAGTTGCCCACACCATGGCAAGCGGGACATAAATCACAAGGCGCGACCGGAGCGCTGGCACGTCCGGGGAGTCCACTTCCAAGTGCATGTCCATGTCCATGTCCATGTCTGCTGCGCTGGGTAGCTCGAAATGATTGCCCGCTGATTGCCAGCGCGGCAATTACTCAATTTTACACACGCGCATTATTTGTCTGTGTCGATCTCGATGGCTGGCGGGCTGGCTGGCCTCGTGGCCTGCCCCGATCCTCAGACACAGGCCGTTGGGGCGACAGCCTAAATGCTGCGCTGCTGCAGACTTTAATCAACGTTTATGTTAAACAATTTAAATTTATGGCAAAATAATGCGAGAGCGCTGCAATTGCTGACTGATCTCACCCCTCTCCTCTCTCCATCTCTCTTCGCCCACCCTTGCCCCCCCATTTGCAGCAACTACGACAGTCCGTACCGCTCCACCTATAGCATACCTAGCAGCCTGGGCGTGCGTCCCAGCCATCAGCAGTCTCCGCAGCAGAACAACAACTCCAGCAGCTACAACAACAATGGCGGCAATTTGCAGACACCTGACTCGCCGCGCAGCACGCGCAGCGCTCCCTGGCCGAGATCCCAGCAGCGTTCGCTCTTTGGCCACAATCCGTCCAGTCCGCGCTCGGTGCGCTCGGTTAGCACCACGGGCGGCGGGCTGCACCATCACCACAGCCACAGCCATGGCCACGGCACAAGTCATCATCATCATCATCATCATCAGCAGCAGCAGCAGCAGCAGTCGTCATCGTCCTCGCATCATCAGCATCGACAGCAGCGTGCCAGCTCCTCATCCGCCTCGCATCAGCAGCAGCGCTATCGCTCCAGCTCCGTGGAGAGTCATTCATCAAACGATTCGCGCTCCACGCGCCGGTAAGTGCAGCCATCGCCACATACCCAGTGCGAGACTCAATCCTCGACTCTCGCTCAGGCACAAGCATCGCCATCGCCGCACCTCGGACAATGAAAGCGAATTGTCGCGCGGCTCGGGCCGCTCTGGTCGGTCGCATCATCGCAAGCATCGGCGCTCGCATCGGCATCGACGCGACTCGGCTGGCGGCTCGGATCACGACAGCACCAGGGGACGCAGCTACTCGGGCCATCGCAGCTCCTCGATGCGCAGCGGCAGCGCCGAGCTGATTGATTCCACCACGCAGTGGCGCGAGGTGCAGCGCCGCCAGGCGGAGGCCAGTCTCGGGCAGAGCTCCGTGCAGCAGGCGTCCGTGTCCAAGAGCAGCATGGTGGCACGCAGCCTGCACAGCAACGATAGCCACTCGGACACCCATTCGCACCACAAGTCGCGGCGGCATCGCAAGAACAAGTGAGTCAACTGCCCGGATTTTGGGTCTGTCACATCGCTAATCTGCGCGTTGAACAGGTCTCCCTCGGAGTCGCGCAGTCGCATGTGGAACAGCGAGCTGGCCAAGCACTTGCAGTTCGATCTGGTGGACACCGCTGGCATGTCGGAGCAACAGCTGCGAGAGATACCCTACACCGTGGTGGAAACGACCTCGAAGCGGTCCAACTCCAATCTCAAGATACACAAGAGCAACAGCAAGAGCAGCGTGGGCGCCAAGAGCACCGGCTCGGGCAATACCATCACCAATGGCAGCGGCTCGGCCAGCGCCGGACAGGCCAAGAATCGCGTGGATCGGATTAGAGGGTGAGTTGAGCCACAGGTTACTCGGACTGCTTCCGGCAGTTTCTCATAATGCTGATTTGTAGCCTCTACTACCAAAGCTCTCATCCGCATGATAGCAATGTCGGCGGCGCAGGCGGTGGCGGCAGTGCACCCAAGAACGGCTCCATACGCTCGGCCAGCACGATTTCGTCGCGCGAATGCGAGCGCAACAATGGACATGGCCTGGTGCGGTAAGTGGATAACTAACTGGTTGAAAGATCGTAAATGAGCCCATCATATTTTATATATTTTATTTGTATTATCGCGCTTAGCATGATGTCCAGCATGAGCATGGGCGACTTCATCTCACCCACGGGCTCCAATCTGAGCCCGTTGGAGAATTCGGCGTTACGCGTTTCACATGAGCATACGGACTCGGGTCTAGGTGCTGATCAGGACTATGCCTACTCCTCGGAAAGGTAATCATCGACGCTCTAAGTCGCACTCTATATAAATCAGTGCATTACCCCTCTCTCTCTCTCTCTTTCTCTCTCGCTCCCTCTCATCAGATCCAGCGACAGCACACGCTATGGCACCAACAAATCCTCTGGCGCCTCAAGTGGCAGTCATCGCAAGTCCGTTGGCAGCGCCAACGGCGGCGGTGGCAACAACGGCGGCTACAACAGCCTCATGCAACAGACTGTGAGTAATCAGCAGCAGCAGCAACGCTCACTATTCGCACAACAGCAGCGCCAACAGAAGCCCAATTACAAATACGCTTCCTCCTCGACCACTAACCCGAATCACAATCCAAATCCAAATCTGGCGCCGGTGCACAACGCATCCGCCTCAGCTACTAACTCAACGCCGCCGCCGCCGCCGCCAACTTCAGCAGGCGGCAGCGGCAGCGGCAGCGGCAGCGGCAACGTCGGCGCCGGCAATCGCCTGCTCAGCTACACGACCTTTGAGAACAATCAGTACAAGTTCAGTCTGAACAATGCGCTGGCCAAGGGCCCGGGGCCGGGCCGGGGCCGGGGCCGGGGCCGGGGCTGGGCGGTGCCGGCGGCGGCGTTGCGAGCGGCAGCAGCAGCAATCTCACGGGTAACATGGTGTCGGCTAGTGGTGGTGGTGGTGCTGGTGCTTTCAGCAGGCAGCGCAGCTTTGTGGAGTGGCCGAACAATCCGGCTGCCCCCTACTATTATCAGGGGCCATCCTCCAGTGCGGCGCAGGTCAAGCGGCGCGATGCCAAATCGGATATTGGCGTGCCCACGCGCCGTCTATCCGGCCAGAGTCTGACGAAGACGCAGCTGCTCACTGGTGGTGCAGTGGGCGGCAGCTCTCAGCTGGCCAATGCCAGCTGCTATCCGATGCACTATGCCAGCAGCAGTGTGTCCAATGCCGGCTACAGCCGTGCGCTGGGCCAGCGCGGAGCTGGCGCCTCGCACGTCGGCGGCTTTGGCCTGCAGCCGGCGAAATCAGATCTTTTCTTGTCCTACATCCATGGCGGCGAATACGAGCGTCCCTACATCTACAACTACAAGATGCCGCAGATGCCGCCTGGCGTTGCCAACAACAGCTCTGGCTCTGGCTCCGGCTCCGTCGCCGGCTCCGTCGCCGGCACAGGTTCTGGCTCGCCCAAGCAGCTGGCCAGCGCATATCACATTTCGGGCGCACAGACAGCGGATCCGCCGCCACCGCCGCCGCCGCTGTACGGCGGCACGGCGCCCGCCAACGATGTCATGTACTATCAGTTTGACAAAGGCGCCGCCGTCATGCCCACACAGCAGCCGCCCATTGTGCAGCAGCCCAAGGCGGCTGCAGCGGGCGCAGGCGTGGCCAGTGGCCCATTAGTGTATCTGCAGCACGGACAGAATGTCGCGCCATCGAATGTCACCTCAGCGCAGCAAACTGTGAGTAAGCCCTAGGCCTGTGCCTCCCATGCCCCCCCAACGCACGTTGCGTCAACCTGTCGCATGTTTCGTTGTTCTTGTTGTCGTTGATGTTTAACTGTCCTTTGTCTTGCCGCATCCCTGTTTGTGTTGCATGTTCTGCACCCTCTGGCTGTGTACTTAGCTGCTTAAGTTCGACTTTTATTTTATTTTCGTTTCGTTTTCTGTTCTTGATTTCCAGTTGCCGCCTTTTAATTGAATTCGTATTTTACTCGCACTATCTTAAGAACTTTGTTTTTTATGTACTCGCAACTGCAACTGCAACGGCCGCTGGCAGAGCAAAGTTGCCACACACTCATAACATGTACTTAATTTTTAACTAGATACACATATATATATACGTATATATTTTCGGTTTTTGTACTCTTTCATATATTCGTCTAATAAGTAACTGAAGCTTTTATGTTGATTATTTTGTAAGACCTCTTTGTAAACAGTGCGCGCCGCACTGGCCAAAAGGACTCCTCTTCTGGCTTTAGTTACATGCACACTTATCTTTGCATGCACACACTCATGTCTGCATGTATGTATCTTTGCCTCTCGTGTGTGTGTGTGTGTGTGTGTGTGTGCCTCTTTCTGCGAGTTATCAAAAGCGACGCGCTGTCTGCAAATAAACTTGCTGCTATCTGTGTTTTGTGTCTGCCGCATAGACTGGAATTTAATTAACTTAAATAGACTGCGCGAAAGTAGGCGTGGGGCAAAGCGCAAAATACCCACACATGTGCACACACACATATTCAAGCCACGCATCTTAAAGATACACATGATTGCAACGTAATGTATTTTAAGATAACTTTATATACCATTCCATGTATCAGTGGGGAACAGCGCTGTTTATTATGATTTATACATTTGCGGTGGTAATTATAAGAGATATTTACCATATTGAGGAATTTTTATTCCGCATCGGAATTACAAGCTACTTCGATATGGGCTTGTCTATCTGTCAATGCAATTTAGGGATATACATTTTTGATCAGGATAACAAACGAAACTATGTTGAAATGCCACCAAATGAAAGTTTTGTAATATGTTATAAAAATTTAAATAAATCTAAAAATATTATGATAGAGGCTGTAAAAAATTTGCTGAATACATATCTGAAATTATAAAAGAAGTGTTTTCTTTTTCTAAAGTACACTATAGAAAATATAATCAGTCCACATAAAGCACCGTTTGATAAATTTCTCTACAAGTTTTATAACTATTCAAACTGTCATAAAAACACTTGCAGGGCTACTAAATCTTTGGCAAGTTTACGATATACACTGTATGATTTCTGTTACATCTGTTTATGTTAGTTTAGTTCAAAAATATGCTAACATAGTATCTAACACACACACACACCCACACATTCTACAACTCAATTTCACGCATCACTAATTAACAACAAAAATATGCCAACTAATTTTTGTCTAGCAAACAAACAAATTGCTCGACAAGCAAAAGATATTTTAGGCCAAGAGAAGACATAGGCCAAGACAAGGGGAAGGGCTCGAGGGCAATAAAGCAGCATAAATAATAAGCAACTATTTGCGCTACATTATCCAAGTTTATGTAACAGCAAATGCGAGAAACGAGGCGGGGCAGGGGCGGGCCCCGAGCTCGGTACAGTGGGCTGCCCAAGCAAATAATTTCAAGTCAAGTTGATGGCACAAATTTCGCAGCTACCACCACAGCGAAAATACTTACAATTCTTAAATAAATTTTGTGCGAGCGCAGCTCGACTTGCTTACACACACATGCACATGCACACACGCCACATGTGTGTGTGTGTGTATTTATGTGTGTCGCAAATGGCCTTCATAGCAAGAACAGCCACTACATAGAAACATTCTTGAAATGTTTGGCATAATTTTGCTATAAAATAAATTTTGCAAAATTGTTTTTCCCTAAGCTGGAGGCAGCTTAGTAAAGCGAAGACAGCGTCTGGCAACAGCAGCAACAACACCAACACCAACACCAACAACAACAGCAGAAGCAGCAGCAGCCAAAGGACATCAAATAAAACAAGCAAATCAAAAATTATGACAGCACAGCAAGGAGCAAGTCAGGAACTCGTATGGCCACTGGCAGAGCAACAGAGATAGCAATAAAGACAGACCGAAACGCTGCAAAAAGATGCTGAGAACTCTCTCAGTTGGGCCCAAATGGCAAACGGCAAGCGGTAAGCATTGGCGTGGGCGTGGCTGGCTTGTGGCATGTCCTTGCCAAAGCAGTTAAGTCAATAAATTTACTGATTTAATGTGCCAAAAGTTTCGATTGTTGTTGCTGTTGCTGTCTCCTGGCCAGTACGCACTTCGCGCTGCCCCCTGAAGAGTTGTGTAAGCGCCTGCAGTTGTTATTGCTATTGTTGGTATTGTTTTCTATTGCTGTTTTTGTTGTCGCCCCAAGGCGACGCACACTAACAAATGTTAGATTAACACAATTGGTAAACAATAAAAGCGACAACTTATGGCCGGGCTTATTGAGCTTTAAGCCATATTTCGTAAATAACCTTTCAACCATAAAGAGGCCAAAAGTATCAAAAAGCTTAAACTGTAACTAAATACAATTACAAAAGAAATGTAATAAGTGAATATAAATCGAAAAGTCGTAAATAACAATTAAAATCACAATATTAAAAGTATTTTAATTGCATAGTATTGAAAACAATGACAATTTGAATTATATTGCATAATTATTTTGATGTGCTTTCTAATTAAATAAAATTGCTGTCTAAAATTTCATACATATTTGATTAGCTTTGTCAACAAAATAATAAAAATATTTTCAATTAGGCACGTGCCACGGCTCGTTTGTAATTCCACATTTTATTGCTGAAAAAATTTTATTAAAACAAAAAGCGGATAAAAATTGTATTCATATTTCTGTCTAATGTCGACTAACTTTATGCCAGACCTCAACAAATGTGAAAGCATTAAAACTCCATCAATATAAACTGCACAAGCGCTGACGTTATTCACAAAAACTTTAAACAAAACGAAATGTAGGAAAATAAAATAAATGCAAATATTTTTGCATTGGCAATTGATTTATGAGCAGAAAACAATTTGCGACTCAAATAGTGCGGAAAATGTAAAAAAGTTTTTTTAACAATTGAGTTTTATTCTTTTTATGCTGAACACCGGATGATTTAATTATTTAGTATTCAGACAATAGACGGCTGCTATGTGTTTTTATACCCGTTCACAAAGTGAAAAGAGTTTATTGGGTCTATGCGTTGTTTGACTTTCCGTCCGTATAAACGCAATGTTTTGGAATCTATATACTAATTAAATCTTGGCATATATACCCGTGTCTTAAATAAATTAAGGTGGTTAATATTAAGGTGAATATTTCCCTCAATATTAAAACTAGAGTCACAAAGTTTGATCTGTAGATTGCTGGTGACCCCCCTCAAAGAAAACGACCTTGGTCGACCACGACCACTAAAACGCACTCCCCTGCGCCCCCGCCTCAAAAATTCGGAAATGGTTAAAAAAAATTTTCGAAAATGAGTAAGGGGAGAGTACATGATATTTTATCAAAAAATCCAAAAAATGTATTTTTAATAATGAATATATTTGGAATGCGGACTCAATCTCGAGACAAACCATGAAAAAAATGCCTTTAAACATGAAAATCGGTTCAGTTTTGACAAAGTTATGGGCGCCGAGAGCTTTATATGTCAACATTTTTGTCAATTTTTGCATGATTTTTGACAAGAAATTTGAGCCCCTCAGAATCGGGTTCAATATTTTTCGAAAATAAGTAACTACTGTGTACTGTGAACGAGTATTACGCAGTCGGCTACGTCCGACTGCAACATTCCTACTTGTTTATGTTATTTTTTATGATTTTTTTATGTGGCTCTAAGCTGGGCCTTTGTCTTTTACCGGTGGACATCTGTCGCTATTAATATTTATGTGAACTTTAATATGTAACAAAAACATTTTCAATATTTTTTGTGCAGGTGCATGAAAAAATTCAGACGTTGTACAAAATAAATAAGTAAAAACTAGGAGCACATGGGAGCGTAGGTAATAATTATCTATACGAGAATGCTGACACACCCGTTGGCAATTGGCCCTGACAGTTGGCAGACGGTTTGGTGGCAGTCGCTGACATTGAAAGAGTCCTTTTTAGCGGGTGCTGCTAATTGCAGGGGGCGTTTTATAGCCGCCAACGTTTTGTCAGGCAATTTGATGCATTTGCGTTTGGGCCAAAGAGCCAAGGGGCGTGTGTGCTAAGAGACTATGCCTAATTAGCACACACATAGAGCCACACATACACACACATACTGGCAGAAGCACACCCATAAAAGTGGAAGAAAATTAATTAAATTTCAACAGGCAACTAGAAGTAAGGAATGCCTACTTGTTTCCCCATCCCACAACCCTGTTGATTTAAGCAATCCCGTACGTGTTTCCATTAGGCTACAATTCAAGCTTGATTATTGATGGAGTGGTTGCGGATAAGCTCTCCCTTGAGGCAACAAATACAATTTTCAAGTTGAATGCAATTTTAATTAATAGCAAATCAAACAAACTTCAAGCAAATTCACAAAATAAACTTAGCCAGACGTAAGCAAAGTTTTAGTTGGCTGCAAAAAGCATAGCTTGCTGCACACACAACGTCCAGTGGCTCAAGTGTTTGTATCCCAAAGATAAAGATACATGGCCATATGATAACTAAAGATCCCTTTTGCGTGTGTACCTTTATGTTTTCATTTACAAATGAATGTGTGTGTGTGTATCCATCCAACTAACAAAGTATGGCAACATAATGTTTGCCCTCCCACACATACACAGATCTGTGTGTGTGTGTGTGTATTCAATCATAATAACAGCAAATGTGCTACAGCAAACATGTCTTTGGCTAAATTGAATGAGCTTTTAAGTGTATTGAGATTGAGACATAGACGTATCGAAATCACAGAGCTGAGTTCCAGCTAAATATGTTTCAATTACGAAATTAATTCAATTGAATTATGCCTTTGACCACTTAAAGAGTCTTTTTTATGTAGCAGATGAAAGATACTGTATCTTATTAAAATCTTAAATATATTTAAATGATTTGGCAGTTTATTCTCTACCACTTGCGTGGTCAACTTATTGTGAGCATTTTGGTTGGCCTAAGAGGCTTGTATTTAGCCAGTGTGATGCACACTTAAACAAGGCTAGTTGAAAGGGGCGCTTAGTTATGTTAGCTCAAAGTCCCCCAACAACAAGAGAAACAACAACAGCAGCAACCAGCACCCAATGCCATTGCAATCCAATCAATCGTAAACCACAGAACGCATGTCCTGTGGCATGAGCAGGACATGCCCTTCAACTCCTACCTCGTAGTGGCTGCCACCTGATTTCGGTCAGGTGTTTAGCCGGCGGTCACTTTATGAACGCAATTAGGCGAGCTTTTGTTAAAACCCATCCACGGGTATTGGCATATTCCATTGTTCGCATTGTTGTTGTGGTTGCGGTTGTACCTATTGTTGTTGTTGCTGTGTGTATTGTACGCCAGACTTTCATATATGTGTGTAATTAAAATTTGCTCGCCGGCGGATCTAATAATATATTTATGTGCATACATCGACAGCTTTGTATCTGATTTTTTAACTGCATTTCAATTACACTGAAGTAAATATTCAACAAACTTTTTTCATTTCTGATACACATATATATATATATATATTTAGTATGAAGTATGTAATAAATCGCATGGCGCATGTTTGCCTGCATATCGTTGTAAATATTTATTGTTTGTTTAGGCTATTGCCAATGTTGATAATGAATTAGCAGCAATAATATTTGATTAAGACTGTGGCTAAACAATTTCTATGTAAGTGCATGACGAATTGTGCTAAATCGTGAAATATATATTTATATATGAATATAGTGCCTGTTTTAGTATATAGCTGTATATAGACCCGACGCCCTGCAAGAGAGCTAAACCTTGTTTGTGTTTTCAATACCCCACTCCAAAATCAAAAAAAAAAAATCAAAAAAAAACAAAACCCGCAAATACCCCATGGCAATGCACAGGCAATGCACTCATCACACTCCTGCAGTGAGGAGGACGAGGTGATGGCCGTTTTAGAGGCTCTGCAACCGGATGCGACCACAACTAATGACGAAACCGAAGACACCGATGATGTTTACGACGATGAGGCGGCTGAGGCTGAGGATATGTTTGATGCTGACGTCCCTTTGATGTCGCCCACAGGCAGCCACAATAGTGCCAGCAACAGCAACATCAACAGCAATAACAACAACAACAACAACAACGGCAATCGAAATGCAATAACAACAGCAGCAGGCGCATCCATTTCCGCTTTGGCCAATATTAATCTAGATAATTGCAATGCGAATGTCTACAGTGGTCAGCAGTGTGCCAGCGACACCAATGCACAACAGCAACATCTACATCAGCAACAGCAGCAGCAGCAGCAGCAGCTACAGCACCAGCTACAACAAGCATTGCCAATTACCACAGCCAACCAAACGTTAAATTGTCCCACATTGAATGCAAATAGCAATAGTCATAGTAGCCAAACCAACTCCACTACGAATGCGAATCCGAATCTGAATGCGCCACCCAGTGACTACCCAACATCCCCCACCACCCAACAGCAACAGCAATCCACAGCAGCTGCAACAGTTGCTGCCGCAACGAACTCACTTCGAACCAATTCCAATACGCACTCGAATTTACAACAAAATCAAAACATTTCCTCCAGCTTAGAGATAATCCTATCGCCAATTATACAAAGTAGTCGCCGGTAAGTTTATTTCTTAGTTTTTCCATTACATTTTCCGTTTTCTTCCCTTCCTTATTTTCGTGTCTTCTTCGCAAATTCTTTTATTTAGCCAGTGTCGGCTGTTTAAATGTTTTCTTTCCCTTTTTTTAGTTCTGTAGCTAACAATCAGATACTTTTACATTGTTAAAGTCTAGTCTTAAGTAGGTGCGCCCTTTAACCCGCCCGCATGCAGCCACAGGTAACCACAACAACTGCAGCATTAAAAGTGAAACGTAGATTGCATTTTTCAGTTGCAATTGGGGCCATTTAAGCCCTGAGAATGTGTATTCAATTCCCAGTTGAGTTTGTGTTTATATTGTTATGCTAACAAGCAATAAGCAAAACCTATAAAAATATAATACACTAAGTGCAAGCCTTAAACATTTATGTCAATTTTTTTGATATTCCTGTTAAAGTAGAATATCCCTTAAAAAATTGTTAATCCCCATTTTGGTTTCTCACTTTTAAGTAGCTACTAAAGATCGGGTGATATATATATATATTAAAATTAATCGGGTGATTAATGTATCTTTTAAATATTTTCGGTGCTGCCATCTTGCACACTATTGCACAAATGGCAGCACCGAACAAAGTAATTTTAAAAACCCTTATGATTTAAATTGCGCGGGCCACACTTGTGATAATTAAATGGCGTTGTTAAATCATTTTAATCACTCGTATATTTCGAAATCATAGAATGAGCAATCGAAAAGATTTTAACAAAAGAGTGCAACTGCGTGTCGAAGTTAACCCCCTTAACATTAGCTTTGATAGAAACGGGAAAACACATATACAATTTGATGTTTATTTTACAATGTTGTTTAAAAAGGTGCTCCAGTGCTTATTTTCTCAGCTGCTTCAATTCAGAATCACTTATACTCAGCTTCAGCTCAAAATTTCTTAATCAAATTGCTCTACAAGCCGCACACACATAACGATACGCCTTAAAGAGGGCCAAAACCCAACCAAATAAAACAGAATAAAAACATTATAAATTATGTATTAATGTGCCTGTTAGGCCTATGCGTGGCTCAGCGCACAGTGGGTGTGGCTGGAGCTCCCTTGACGGCGGCTTTCGCTTTGGCCTTTAGCTTCTCAATGGGGTTCCTTAGGCATTGCCAAAGCCAGAGCACTTTGCCAGCTGCCAATTTTCAATTGCCTGCAAGAAAACTGGGAAACAATGTAAAGCGACAATAACAACAACAACAACAACAGCAACAACGACAACGACAATAATAGGGAAATGAAGGAAAATGGAAAAGACTCCTCCGCGTTACATTCGTTTTCATTTCAATTTCACTTGGCGCTTGCTTTCATTTTGGATTTACATTTGATTTGACTGCCTCTCGCCGTTTGTTTCTGCTTCTGTTTCTACTCGTATTCCAGTTTCTGTTTGTTTATTTTTTGCTCCATCTACGTTTTTACGCTCGGCATGGCAAAAGGCACACAAATATTTATGCGACGCGAAGACAATGCGAATACCACGACGAAATTCGACAGCCCATTTACAAATGAATAGGTTAATGCCAGCGGGGTGGGGACTGTCGTGGACAGGATCGTGGGCGTGGCGTTCCCTTGTTTATGAGCCACAGTTCAGGCAGCGCACAAATTGACTTTAAACATGTCAATTTAAATTTGCTTCCGCTGTGAGCAGGGACGGGGTTTGGGGTAGCCAAAGAGAAATAGCCCCAGCCCCTAGCTGGCCCATTCAATTGTCTGCCTCACTCTGTTTGCGCCTCATTAGCGCGGCCCGAAAGGTCTTTCCATACATTTGGCCATTTACATTTGTTTTGAGTTCCGTCACAAATATTACGCATACGCCGCGTTGCACGTAGCCATTGAAGCAACAAAATGACAATTTCACAACAAATTAACTGCGCAGCCAGGCAGGCAAACATTCATTTCAAACATACTATATGAAGATATGATATCACACTCAAGGGCACACACACATACACACGCATACCCAGTTGGAGAAAAAGCGACAAAAAAAATTGCAATGAAAGCTAAGCAAATGACCTTCAAACTCGATAAGCGAAAACAAAACAAGCGAAAGTGCTAAAAATATACATAATTTTCACCAAACATCCACACACAGGCAGAGACAAAAACAAAAAAGAACCGACACAAACGAATAGCTGAAAATATGATGGCCCTAGCAAGAGCAGAAAAGCAAAAACATTAAAATTTACGAGGGTAGCCGAGTGCCGGGCAAATGATACTTCCCGGTCTATGTCCTTGCCTCGTCTATGTGCCCAGACCTCTAGCCAAACATAAATACAAATTTCAACACAACAATACAAACATGGGCGATGAAAGGCAAAAAGGCTCAGCGTACTACAACAATTTCATATCGCACAAATACTTTGCGCAGCCAAATAAACAAAAGACCCCAAAAAAAAAACAAAAAGTATCATAAAAGGTTAGGAACATATCGAATTTTATACACCCTACGATGTTGACTTTTAATTAATTAAAAGCTATATAGATTTCAAAAACCGCAAATATATATTTCATGTTTTAGTATATTTATTAAAATATAAAAGTAAGGTGGAAATTCAAAAAATGATATATAAATTTATTTATTTTTGCTTTATTATATTTTTTGCAAGATATACCTGATGACAATTTACATACCATTTAAATTTCCATCTTATATTAATATTATATTTTTTGTTGTTGTTATATATATAAATAAATCTTTTTTTTAATAATTCGCTGTTTAAAAAGAGTTCAGTTTGAACTCGTATTAGTTATCAGTTCCATACTGATCGAAATATGATATATAAGGGTAAATCTGTTAAGAACGAAATGTATACATATATCCCTTACTAGAAGGTTTCTATGTGTATTGTGCTCTAAGAAAGTTTGGTTTGTTTCGTTCGTTTCGCCCATCGATTCGCGACTTGTTGTAGTTGGGTCGTGCCACACGCAAAAGGGGCAAGCGAAAGTAACGCAAAAATAGCACAGCAAAACTTTACGCAGTTTTTGTTGAAGGACAAAAAAAAACAAGCACCCGACGGGGAGTGGGCGACAAAAACTGCTGAAAATGTTGAAAGTGCCGCAACGGCATTCGTAAATTTGAGGCACGCATTTTTTTGTAGGCGGAGAGATAAGCTTATGAATGTCTATATAAAAAGTCGACAACGCCGGCTATGAAATTATGTGTTGGCCATATTTTTTGTTTGTTACTTTTTGTTTTTCTTTCTAGGTTTATGATTAAATTAAGTAATTATTTGTGTTGTTGTGGCGCCCGAAAAGCAACAATAACATAAAAAAAGAAACCACTACAAAAAATGATTATATAAATTTCGTATACTTTGTCCACAAGCGTTTATATAATATAATGGCTGTCTGGGCATAAAGTTTGAAATAATTTAACAGTTTTTATGTTGGCTTTATGTACTTAAACGCATAACGCATACGCACAGTAGTTTGAAAAACATGAACTAACAAGCCACAATCACACACATACTCACATTCACATACTCACGCACACGCACACGCACTTTACAACTAGGCAACACACAATTGCTTACAGCCAAATACAAAAGCAAACAAAACTTTTTTCTAATAAGCAAATATTTGCAATCTCTATTTTTCATGCCGCAACAACTATAACAACAACCACAATAACAACAACAACAATGCAGAGCGCAATTGTAAGCGAAATGAGCACAGAATTGTGAGAATTAGCTAAATTTAATTTGCAATAGCCAACGCCCGCCCACAATGTCCATGCCCAGGCCCAACAGCAACAGCAACAACAGCAACAGCAGCAGCACGTTGCAGTAGCAGCTGCCACAGTTTGCGCCTCAGCGCCGCCGCCAACAGCATTCTGCAAACTTTGGCTGCAGCAGCAACAGCAACAGCAACAGCAACAACAGCAGCAGCAGCAACAACTCTTCGAGCAGCAACAAGCTTGGCTATAATCGACAACAACAAAAGCAGCAGCAACAACACGTGTAAGTGGAAAGTTAAATGAAAACTACATGCGGGCGCTCGCACAAAAGTATGCTAGGAAAAAACAAAAGCAGCAAACAGCAACTGCAGCAGAAGCAGCAACCAGCACCAACCAACATCAACAACAATAAACAACATTTAAAAGCCGTTGGGCCAAAAGTTGTGCACAACTTTCGAGTCGACAACAACGTTGCGGGCTTTGTCGTTGCAAATTAAATGTACATTTTCCCAACATGTAAATAGATAATGTCTGTAACGAATCTTAAATATGTGTATAGTATGACTGTGTTTGTGTGTGTGTGAAAAGCAAAAGATCAAATTGTGCTTAAAACTAATTAGCTAAGGAAAACACTTTAAAATATGCATGCAAAGAAAATGAAAATACAAAATACGAACAACTTCGAAATAGCTTAAGACGCGCAGCAAATAATCAAAAAGCCAAAAAAGCAAATGTAACTCACAGATAAGAAGGCGCACACAAACAACAGCAGCAGCAACAACAACAATAACAACAATGGCAACAACATAAAAGCAAAAATAAATTGTGCGTTAATGATAAGCGGCGCGCATTTCAGCGGCATAAAATTTATTAAAATATGCGTGCGGCACAGACAGCAAAAAGGAAGAAGCCCAAAAGCAGGCAGCACAAAAAATATTTATGCTCACGAGTATGTCTATGTATTTGTATGTATGTTGAGGCTTAGCCACGCGCAAACACACACACGCACACATACACACACTTACGCTTCCTGGCCAAGGAAATCGTTAGCGATAAATATAAAATTTTATTGTTATGCGTGTGTTGCGTTCGCATATGTACATATACATGTTGGTGTGTGTGTGTGTGGCCTGCAAGTAAATTAAATATGCTTTTTTATTAACTACTAAGAACCAATTTGATACGCATACAAATAACGCCGGACAAGTAGCATGAAAATTATGTAAAATTAAATTTTACTTCAATGGTAAATTTAACAGAAGCGGAAGCGGAAAAGCAAAGCCAAATAAATTTATTAAGTAGCCCATAAATGTAATTTTAATAAAATTATATTACACATATGTATCCATAAGTATATGTGCATATTTGTATGTATGTTATACATTATGAAACTAGCTATAATAAAAATAAACATCTTACTTACTTATGCCAACAACGTCCAGCAATTTCAATAATATTTATGTAAGCGCAACCCGAAAAGAATAAACACACAAACACGCATGCAACAACACATACACACACATTCACACACACACACACACACACATACACAAAACACAAATTTTGAACATATTTTAACCCCAATTTAGTTTAATTAATCGCAACTAATTTAAACGCAAATATCTGTGAATTTCTACTTTTGTGAGTGAGTGTGTGTATATGAACGTGGTTGTTTGTATTATGTAAATATAAATCTGTTTTAGCCATTTCATTCATGCTCTTTAGTAGAAAATAAATAAAATAAAAAATAACAACTAATTTTAAAACACTGCCACTATGGAAAATAATTATAGATATATTAAATAAACTTTGTGTGGTCTAATTAGAGCTACTTATTAAAGAAAGAAAAGAAGTAAATTACATAAACACTATAAATCAAATAAAAAATATTATACCCTTGTAAGTTGATCGATTTTTTAGCACTTACACATAACTAAAAGGGAAAAAATTTAAGTATCAATATAAAAATATTAAAATGAAATATTAAATGTGTTTCTGTGTCTAACAAGATTTTACAATGAGTGTGTCACTTTTATATATCTAATATATACGATATACAATATATAAAATAACTGCAAATAAAAGCATTTTATACAACAACAAACCATTTACCCTTGTTATTATTGCGCTGCAGCCCCACAAAAATGTGCGGGAAATGCTGACCCCAGGGTAGAAGAGCACCGAAAGCTGTAAAGCATAACAAAGCCAAGGCTGATAAGCAAGTGGACAAGACAAAGGACACGATAAACGTGAATTGAGGAGACAAAAGCGACAGGCGACAGGCAAAAGTTTCAACTCGAGCGTGGACAAGGACCAGGCCAATGTTCAGAATTCAAAATTAGCAAACTTAGACGACAAAAAGAAATCGTCCCTTGAGTTATCACTGAGTGCACATAAGTAAAGACAAGTGTCACGGTGATAACAATGCTTATAACTACCCAGATAGGCAGAGCAACAAAAGAAACTGCAGCTTAATTGGAAGCTATAAGTTTAGTCATAGAACAGACGTCTATACGAAAAGATACATACCTTTAAATTGTATCCAACCAAAAATGTGAGTAGCTTAAAGAAAATAAGACTCAGCCACATTTTAGTTGTGAATAAATAGGTTTTGAATAGAAATTGTTATGTATTTAATTGCTATTATGCATATTATAAAACATGCAATACATATTATTACAATCTACAATTCGATAATTATATCATCAATAATAGAGAATTAATAACATCAAATTCTGTACTATGTTAAAGTTATTTACTTCAATTATTCGTACGAGTTTTCATAGTCTCTGTCTATTTTTTTGGCCAAATATCTGGCAAATACGCTAACCGTCAACTGTAAGCAAATATAATTAGACTCGTATGCAAGTTATCAGATTAGGTAATTACCATCACTCCAGATACAATAAGTGAACCAAATTTTATAGTCATTGCACACGACTCCCACTTTTCGGCAAAAGCTTGTGAACATCCTTTTGTAAATACGCCAGAGGACTCCCACAATGTTCAACATTTGTTGGACAGCAGGATTTGGGAATAGGCTCAGAGTATTTTCTGTAATCCGCATAACCATCCACTCCACAGCATTTTAACTGTGAAAAAGAAATTTAAGTTCTAATCGGTTCATCATAAAACAGCGGCATACACAAAACCTTACATGTTTTTCCAGCTTATGTAGAATTACGCCGCCTGTCTCGCGTTGTTTCCATATAGTTTTTACGAAACGAATCAAAAGATCACGTATTTCGTGATATTGCGTCCATACATAGACGGCCAAGATTACATGGCAAAGAAACAAGCAGAGCATGACAAACGAATACTATCAAAATAGAATCCGTCGTTATTTATTTCTACGTTTATGAATCTTTCACTCACCGCTCGAAGCTGACAGGGTCTTCCGCGCAGGGTACCGCAGCAACCTAACAGCGATATAATGCAGACCAGACCACCCAGAACAACTGTTATGAGCGACACACTATTCAGACTCAAAGTTTCTTTCGTTATCGAAATATTATGTATCTCCTTGACCATTAGGGCCCCTAAAGTAGTAAGAGTAGCGCCACATATCTGTAAATGGAACGCAATAATTTCATAATTAATTAATGTTTTTTGATTTCTTTAATTGCGGGTTTCCAAACAAAAGCTTTCGATAAGCTATCAATAATTAACTCTTCTAAATATCACAATAAACTGAAATTATTTTTAAAGCACTTATAAAAGAAATCTGGAATTTATTAAATAATAAAATTAATAATTGAAAACTATTTTTCAATCCCAAAATTTAATATTTAAATAAGGATACTTAAGGATACTTACATAAGGATACTTAAGATATGTGTACTTTCACTTAAAACATCTTGCATTGGGCAAATTATATAGGGTATTCTTTACATAACTCATGAACTTTGATTTTAGTCATGCAATATTAACGAGCAATTTAAATATCAGGAACGAATCACGTTTCATTTAAAAATATTCATATTCATATATGCTTGAAATTTCCTTGACATTAGCTATTTATAACTGAGCTATTAATTTAATGGCTTTTACAATACAATTGAGATTTCAATGAACCTATCTCTTCAATAATCATTATTTTTATACCCTGAACCCATTAAAAATGGGCGAAAGGGGTATAATGAAGGAGCTTCTCAAACCCCACAAAGCAGAGACATAAACTTTTCGACTGCAGATTCTATAATAATACCATACGCAGTACGAGTTTATAAATTTTTTCTCGATATTTTGCACTGTTAATATCAATAAAAATGATTTTCTCAATGTTCTTAGCATATCTTCTCTAAGAAACAGAAAAATATATTCATTTATCCACTAAATACATCTATTTGATTAAATAAGCAAAATTGGCACAACAAATTGTTATTTTTTTAATTGATTAAATTCTGTGAAGACAATCAGCTGAGGACCTGGAATTAAGTGCCAGATTTTACTGATCTTATACATTAAAGAATATTATTAACACTGATATCAGAATTAATAATAGTGACCGCACCAGACACTTTCAATTTATTTACCAAACACATAAAGTTGAAAAAAGCAGCAGAAATTTGACCAATTCTGAACGACAGCCCATATTATACATTTATAATCAATTCAGCGCACTTATAAACTTTTGAACCAACGACTTTCAATTCCCGTAACCGACTAGTGTTATTTTCTAAAATCACATCTTTTTTAACTAGAGCTTTTTTTATATTGCTTAGCTGAGTCAACGATTTGCGATAAAAACAGCGGAGCTTATTCGCGGATCAACCAAAATACGGGTGTATATTTTTAACTCTTATACGTCATCATTTTGAAATATAGCAATACAAGTACGGATAACATTAAAATTGTTTTCGCTCCCTTTATTAAAAACTATTTCCATGAAAGAATCAATTAAAAAATTAAAAATAAAGTGATAAAATAATAATTTGGGTATTATTATTATTGGGTATATTAATTCAGTACTAGTTCGACAGCTATATCGAATATTTTACATATTTAAGGTGAAAACTGAGTAGGTATTGACCTACAGGTCGGTAAACGCAATCAAAAGTAAAATAGGGACATTGAAATTAATTTAAAAATATAGAAAACAATAGCCAATATACTTATGTCTTTTAAGGCCGATTCGTTAGTCTTACCCCATATATTAGGTCCATATTATTTGTCTTTTGTATAAAAATCCAAGATATAACAAATAAAAAATAAAAAAAAATATTAAAACGACAACATTATAAACAATAATCAATTGGAATTGGAATTGGTAATGGCGGCCAAGAACACCAACGTAAGCAATAAGCTGACCACAGTGGTGGCCACTGTCGGCTATGGACCGGACACGATGACCGAGATTAGTTATATTGACAGTAAGGTCATTGGTAATGGCAGTTTTGGTGTCGTCTTTCATGCCAAACTGATGCCCAGTAACGAACCGATTGCCATCAAGAAGGTGCTTCAGGATCGTCGCTTCAAGAATCGCGAGCTACAGATAATGCGAAAGCTAAAGCACCCAAACATTATCACCCTCAAGTATTTCTTCTACTCCAGCGGCGAAAAGCGAGAAGATGTTTATTTAAACCTGGTCATGGAGTTTATGCCCGAAACGCTCTATAAGGTGGAGCGACAATATGCCCGGGCCAAGCAAACCCTGCCCGTGAATTACATCCGACTCTACATGTACCAGATGTTCCGGAGCCTGGCCTTTATGCATAGCTATGGTTTCTGTCATCGGGACATCAAGCCGCAGAACATGCTCCTCGATGCGGAGACCGGTGTGTTCAAGCTGTGCGACTTTGGCAGCGCCAAACAGCTGATCAGTACTGAGACAAACGTCTCGTATATCTGCTCCAGATACTATCGATCGCCGGAGCTGATATTTGGCGCCACACACTACAACACCAAAATCGATATGTGGAGCGCTGGCTGCGTGGTGGCCGAGCTGCTCTTGGGACAGCTCATCTTTCCCGGTGATTCGGGCGTCGATCAGATAGTTGAGATTGTCAAGGTAATGGGCACGCCCACACCGGAGCAGCTGCACGACATGAATCCCAACTACAAGCAGTTAAAGTTGCCGCAACTTAAGGCGCATCCGTGGAACAAGGTCTTTCGCATACGAACGCCACCGGAGGCGATCGATCTGGTGTCCAAGCTGCTCATTTATTCGCCCAATCAGCGAATCTCGCCTTTAACGGCCTGTGCGCATCCGTTCTTCGACGAGCTGCGCAACGACCCCAACCAGCAGCTGCCGAATGGACACCCCCTGCCCGGACTGTTCGATTTCACGGATTACGAGAGAGCCATCGAGCCAAAGCTCATGCCGCTGCTGATGCCCAGTTCGAACTCTGACAAGCCGGACACATCGGGCGGCACGGGCAATCGGCACGCCGCTGGCGAAGACGGCAATACCATCCTGGAGGGCGTGATAGACAGCAATCAGTCGACGGTACGTAAACAGATCCCATCAGAGCTGGCACTCAAGTTGGGCGACTCGATGCGTGGCCAGAGACCAACCGCTGCTCAATGTGTTCAACGACGAGAGCTAGGCAATGGCGACCACGTGGGCAGCACGGTGGTATGCTTCGATGAGACGGAAACCGACGTCTGCGATGAAGATTTGCCAACGGATGTGGCCGATGAGCATGGGGCCGAGGAGCAATACAATAGCACCGAATCCCCCATAACCACTGATGAGCTTGAGGAGCAGCAAACCGATGATGAGGACGACAACAATAACGTCGACGACGACGATGACGACGACGACGACGACGATGATGATGATGAGGATGATGATGATGATGAAATACACTAAGTATTGTTATTGTTTGTTCTGAAATTCCTCAACGCAACAATTGATGAAAGCAATAAAAATTTAACGTATATCGAAATCAAGGCCCGTAAATCTAACAACGACTCGTCGGCAACTGAGTCCGGGTGCAGCGTAAAATAAATGAACTGAACGCACATTTTGGTCACATCATTTATAAGGTCGAAATGTCGCCACAGTCGGCTAAAAACAGACGCCAGACACACAGGCCAAATGGACATGAAAACGCCTAAAAGTATGCTTAATTATTAAAATGCCGCCACTGCGAGGCCTGCACGTTGTCCTGGACGTCGTCCTAGCTGCCCTCCAAATATACATTTTCGCGTTTTATAGAATCAACACACACCCCACACACACACACACACGAAGGAAACAACACCAAGCAGCTGAATTAGAACAGGCTACAAAACAACACGCACACATGTCCTGCTGCTGGCGGCAACGGCTCACATTTCCTGCCACATCCATCGTCCTGTTACCCTCAATGTGTGTGTGTGTGTGTGTGTGTGTGTGAGTGTGTGTGTTAATGTGGTAAAATGAATTTTCAGTTTCATTAGTTAAATTGAATAATGGAAAACTTTGCTCGCCACATTTGCCATACGCCTCGTTGTTGTTGTTGTTGTTGTTGTTGTTGATGGCCTTGTCCTGGTCTGCCAACGAAAGTTACACTTACACACACACACACACACACCCACAATGTTACAACAACATGGCTCTGGAGCAGGGCAATAAAGCAAATTTATGCAAACGATAAATTTCGTGAGAGAAAATGTTTGTTTTGTTTTCGTCCGTCTCGACTTGCCTTGGCTTTCTTGTTGTTCTTGTTGTTGTAATTGGCCGCTGTAAGTGGCAGTGTTGCAAAAGGCGCTAAGTAACACCTACCCATTATTTCGAAAGTTGTTGAAAGTTGTTGTCCACGGCGTAAAACGGCGAACACTTATAATTTAGGCATGTAAATAGGGCCATGCTAGGGGAATTATGATCTTATTGAAATTGTATGAAGCCGAAACCAGCTCAACTTAATGGGAATATTTTAAACCTAGAACTTATCAAATTGACATAGCCAGACGGCAGTAGAAAACGGCTGCATTATTTTAATGAAAAGAAAATTGTATATATGAAAAATTGCGTTGACTGATATATAAATATATATGTATATATAAAGATATATAAATAATGTTAATGTTGAGTCTCGACATTGGCATCTTTTGTTAATACAGATATAATAATCTCAGACTTCTAGTTATCTTCTACTACTCTAAAGCTGTTTCTACAGTCGCCCCAAATTGATTCAAAATATTTGAAAATGCTAATTTGTTTAATCAAGCAATGTCTGATCTGACGAGTTCATCGACTAATATACAAGTACGACTACGAGTATTTTTTGCCTAGCCAAGTTAGACGCAGAGCTTCAAGGGCAGAAACAGCTCCATAATAAACACGCCAAAGTGTTTGCCGCATGTGTGTGTATTTATGTGTGTATGTGTGGGTCTGTTAAGCAGAGAGTGTTTCGCTTGGCCGTACAAAACCTTTGACTGAAGTAAGATTACGGTATGCTACACACTATATAATAGGAACGCATGGAACCATGAACAGGGAGAGAGAGACGTCTGACTTTTAGCGAGGTGTGGCACACAAGTCGACAGCAGAAGCCTGCCCCGGACGGGGGAGAGAAGCACCCAAAGCAATGAAACATTTTTCGGCAACAACAGCCATTGGGGAGTGTTGGAGGCCAAGGCTCTAACTTGCTGGCATTTTATGGCCTTTTGGGCAGGGGTTGGAGCTGGAGCTGGAGCTGGAGCTGGGAACTGTAACGGGGAGTTGGTATCTCTGCTGCTTTCAATGGCTACTAACAAGCAGCCGCCCAAGGTGAATGCGGTTAAAGTGTTTTCAGTTAAAGCACTCGGGCCAAACATTTGCATAAACGCCTAGCGCCCACGCAAACAGGCCAACAAACAAAAAAACGCAGACTGCGTACAACAGAGAGGGATAGATGCGAGTGAGGGAGATGTATATATATATTTTGGGTGCTATTGCAACTGTCTGACTGTCGAGTGATACCAGAGTTATTTTATTTCCGTTTCCGGGCACGCTCACTTGTAGCTAGCCGAGTGCAAAGTGCGCCTGCGGTTGCTACCTTTCTGCACACTGCTAAATTTTCAATAAATGCAATTTTAATGGGCTTTGTACAACTGCCGAAATGTGTAACCGGGCCAGAACCGGACCTGCCCATTTAGCCCCTGGTCTGTGCTAGAGATGAACAGTACTTAAACTTGTTGCAAATTTTGTAATTCTAAAAAGCATGTAATTATAAAAATATTTTTATTATACTTTATACCAGAATATTTCGAATTCTCGCCCACCACATATAATCAACTTTTAAATATAGTTCCGAACAACTAACCATACTAGCTCCGATTTAATTTCAATTTATACATATGTAGAATATTAATAACAATGATATTTGTTTAAGACAGCGTGTGCATTTTGTTATTATCAAAATATAGTATTTTCATAATTTTTTTTACTAAACAATCCAATATGCTACCTTATAAGATTTGCCTTAAATATTTTAGCTAGGACAAGCCACTTAAATATACCGAAAGGCAGGCTGAATAACTAACGAGCTCTCAAGTATGATTATTATAAATGTTTAATATAAATAAATATACGGAACACAATTCAAGTAAATGAAATGATCAAACTCCACCTTATTGCTCATCTCTACAGGGAACTTGCTTGTGTGTGGCAGGGACCTGAAGAGGGCAATGGACTGGGGGCACGAGGAAATGGGTCCGCCTGCGGTTTGTCCAAATAAAGCAGTTCCAGTTAGTTATGCGCAGCTTGCGGTTTTGCTTTGACTATTTTTGCGTGCACGAATTTCAAATGCAGCCAGAAGGACGCAGGTAGGAGGAATGCGGCTTGGCGGGGCACCGGCTTTGGATGGGGCGTGCAACAGGGGGTGTTCACTGTGTAAATGCCAGACACACTAATTAGGAAATTGTGCACTTTAATGCTGTCAGGGAAGCCCACATAAATTCGTTATTGAATTTACACGCTCCGAATGCGAACAAAAAACAAAAAAATACATAAAAATTGCTAGTTTTTCACATAGTGAAAAAAAAGCCATGCGAGTCTGTGAAAAACGAGCAGAGTTGTCAGGGTTTTGTCAGAAGCGTCAACATGTGAAATGAAATGAGGGACCGCATGTTGGCCATTTATGCACTTGAACTTTATCAAAAGCGCAAAGTTTCCGCAAAATTGAAGTTTTAATTGGATTCTCGATTCAATTAACAGATTTGTCAGCATGTAACAGTTTTATGACGCTTACAGCAGTGGCAACAGTAGCAGCAGCAGCAGCAGCAGCAGCAGCGTGTGGCAGCAGCGTGTGGCAGCATCGTTTGGGTTTGTGGGCGTGTCATTGCGCCTTCAATCGGTGCTTACCTTGTGCGCTTTTCAAGCCGCATGAAATTTATTGAAATTGATTTGCCATTTTAATGGAATTACTGCGCCAAGTCGTTGCATTGCCAGCTCGACGTTTAATTGAAATCTTTTAATTAGTTTGATTTTCCAATCAAGTGGCACAGAGACACGCAGAAAGACACACGCCCAGCCCCACTCCGCCCCCTCTTTCGCCGAGCAGCGCTGTGTTGTCTTCTTCTAACCCATTGTAGGAACGTTAGGCGAAACCCAATTAGTTGCAATGCCTTGGAGTATGCTTCGACATCGCTTCAACCTCCATTATTCCATGTTGTTGAGCGCACGTCGATTGTCTGTCGATTGCAAATACTATGCTGGCTGGATGGCCTGAGGGGGAGGGGGAGGGGGAGGCGCAGCGGCACGCCCCCAAAGTACGGTATGCAGGCCCCACCGTCTATCCTGGTATGTTGCCCCCACTTTCGTTGCGCAACATAATCATTATCCTGGGCTTAGCTCGAGTGTCGGTGCCAGGGCGCTGGCAAAGGATTCCGCCTATTGATACCACCAAAGTGAAAGCCAAATCCACATAATATCAATTTGCTTTCAACGTTTCGCCGTCGGCGTAAATAAACGAGTCAGACAGTTGACGCCGCTGCCGACACAGCGACATGAATCTTGCCCATTGTGCAACTGCTTCTGTGCTACACGCGAGCTGCGGGAGGGTGTGAAATCTGAGCAATTTCCAGCGCCCCACAGTTGAACTGACACAGAAAAAATGAAGCTTTAAGATAGATAAAGAGAAAGGATGGGCGAGAAAGAGAGAACAGCACAAATGTATGGTAATTGAGCATACTCATGCAATATTGTTGAATTATAGGAATATACATCTGCCACTTAGTATTATAACTGACTAAAACGGTAGTAAATGTAAAAGGCTGAAGAAGACATAATTTTATTTATCAAAAATACAAAGTTGTCAGCGGCAACTGTCTAAACGAACTCCTCTACTAGAGCTTGTGCTGCCAAATTTATACATACTTTATACCTATATCTTACCCGACTTGACCCTGGCCAAACATCTTTTGTAAAATTTTACAACCACCCATTCCCAAGACGTCGGAAATTTAAAATCTACCCACACCACGTTGGGCCCCCATTTCCCATTTCCGGCGAGAACGCTGGATTTCACACAGAAACACGTCTGAAATTCATAAATAACATTTTACTTTATGAAATGAACTGAATCTTGAAGCAAACCAGATGAAAAAAAATATAATCAATTAGAGCGTTAGGGTGCATTTTTTTAAATCAGTGAAATACAATTGTTTATTAAATTTTTGATATACATTTTTTTCAATGAGTTGACTTTCTTCACCACTCAAACAGAAAGAACTGAGCTTCCTCTTTTTAAGATTTGGGCTGCAGGTTGTACTAATCAGTAAGTCGGCTAACACATTTCTATATATACATATGCTCATGTGTATAAAAATTTAGTTAGTTGTAAAATTTAAATTTGACCTTCGCATCCTTTAAAACTCTTTCAAAGCTTATCTTAGAACATAATGTATATTAGATACCAAATTTTGTTTACTGTCTCACTTTTACATGTATGCTCTTCATTTCATTTAAGCAACTTTTGCTACATTCGTATATGCATGCAAATGTAACTTCCTTTGTGGAACTGTTTCCTATATCAGCGCCAACTAACTACTTTCTCCAGCAACTAACTTTCTTACTTGCTAAAACTTTTGCCACACTCCTATGTAAATGAAGCCAAGCATTTAACTTGTAGTCGTTATCCCAGCTCAGAGCCTGCCAGCCACTTAGAACTATCCATAATTTACATTAGCTCGTCGCAGAGGCCCCAATAAGCAGCGCCATAGCTCACCCCAAGTTGTTGCGGATCGCCCAGAGGCATGGCGCGAAACGCAACAAACCCGCTGACAAATCCATTATGAGCTTATGCCAAAAGCGTTGTGTAAACTTTTCACACGAATTGCCAGTTTCAGTTTTTCAGACAACGCGGTGCAATTATTTTAAATGCGCCGGCAACGCCACCAAACACCAACTAACCAGACTAGCGGATGCGCTGAGGAGCAGATAAAGCCTCCCCGCCAGGACTCGGACGCAACCGCATCTGGAGCCGGCAATGGAGTCAAAGCTAAAGCCAAAAGCCGGCGACGTCGACGTACGTGCATAATTAATTCAGTGCATAAATTCAAGACGCTGCCTCCCCGGAAAAGCGGAGCGGGCAAGTCTATGAAATTATAAACTTTATCCTTTACAACAGCGAGCTGCAAATGGCGACTGGGTTTTTGATGCGCCAAAGCCGCCAGACGACTAACTGCACATGACTTTAAATAAATTAAGACGCCAAGTAATTGTGACGCAGAGATTACCGCCAGGGGGTATCCACCTGATGAGGTAAATCTATGATAAAGTATTAGCTTAATTGAAAGTTTTTACCGTACAGAGTTTGGATACCTGTAGAAATATTTGGCAGAAACGCAAAAATAAAAAAATTGAATAAAAGCAGTATTTCGAAGCCATGCACTTTGACATTTTAATTGAAAAAAGTTTTAAAAAAGTTGATCGACTAGCAGATACCCTGTAGATGGGTAGACATACATATCGCTTAAAGCTAATCTAGTACATATTTAGTCACCATTCAAGTTCTTCTTGTTTACTGCCTGCCTCAATTCAACACTAATATACCCTTTTCAAAAATTTAGTTACATACAGGGTATGCAGCAAAAAAACCAAATGGTGCTAAAAACGATTTTGGCTGCTGTCGTCAGTTGCCATTTCAGCTTGTTCCCATTCTCCGGTCTTTGTTTTCTGTTTTCAAGTGCTTTTGCTCTTTGCATTTTGGCATTGTCAGCAGACGGCGTCCTCTATATCCTTTGATGCCTGCCAGCAGGCTCAACTCAAGACTCCAGGTCCCAGCGCTGGTAATTGAAAACGCAAGTTTATTTCGCACTTATTATAAGTGGGCTGGGCAGGGGGAGTGGGCTGGGAACCAGTGTCGCACTTATTGTATTAAGCAGATTTCTCGGCAAGTTTGTAATTAGTAAAGTTTTGATTGTGCGTCGAGCTGAATTTCTTTCATATTTCTCATATTTTCAGTTGCCTCAAATTGATTTCAACCCATGAAAATTAACATAAGCCGCCCACCGGCCAACCATTTGGCAGCAGATGGGTGCACTCTGCATAAATGCGAGTGCCAGGTCCCGGCAGCCTCGAGTTGGAGCCATCGAAAGCCGCTTTGCAACTCATTGAGTCGGTGGCAGCACTCGAGTGGCCACCGTTTCACATGTGGCTCCGGTCAGGAAGTGCATAAATTGTGCAAAAAACCTCTGGAAAAGCGTCTCCACCTGCCGTTGTAAGTAGCTTAGCATCGGGTTTCACTTGACAGGCCCCAAAAAAGACCAGTTGAAACCTGTGCGCACTTCATTGAGCGACCTGCCCGAAGAACTATTCAAAATTTGTTCGGGCAAAAGACGATAAGCATAGAAAACGTGGAAAGTGGAGAGTGTTGAAATGCATATGAGCTTTTTCACCGTCCGACATTTACAGTCCATTAAAAAATGCAAATCACTAGAGGGTGGCATTAAAGTTTGCCGCCGATAAAAAAATATATTGAAATGGAGCGAACAGAAGCTGGTCCAGCGCGACTAGATGTTGACAGAACAGTTGCCAGCGACAATTACTGTAGACACGTCGGCATCAAAGAGCGGCAAAAAGCATCGGCGTGTCATGGGACATCAAAAAAATACAAAAAACAAGAGATGTGACCCGGACAATAGGCAGGCCATGCTGCATGCCGGCACCCCAGCGGGTTTGATTGGAAATGCGTTCATATCCTGCTGGCACGGCATCCGGTGCGAGTCGCGGGCACACAAAATGAACCTCTGCAGGCGTCAGGTGGGCGTCAGGTGTTCGCCAGTTTGTCAGTTCGTGCTCGCTGATTGATTTTGCTCCAGCTGCAAAACAAACTAATAAGCCCAACTGGCAGGCTGACCGACAGGCAGCCAGGGGAGGGGGCGGGTGCAGGTGCGGGTGCGGGTTGGCGACAGCGCTTTTATTGTTGTGCAACAGTGCGTAGGTGTTTTTGCAACTGCAGCCACACACGCCGCACACACGTATGCAGGCTGCTTGTTCGGATCTTAAGCGCACAACAATGCCGCTTGTTCGCATGAACAGCTCGCAAACAGGATCAAAGCTGACATGATGCACGCAGTTTGCATTAGTTCACACGTTTTTCGCCCAATAATATGCCAACACAATATTACATTTAACCCACACGCAAATGCCTTAAATCTGTCGCAAAAATGCAAGACTTATATACATGGGGAAGTAATTACATTGTAAAATACAATTAAATAAATTCATATATAGTTTGTTAACGATATTGTTATTGTTGTTTTTAAAAAATTTGCAAGCATTTTGGACTTTTTTAAAACATCTTAAGTGTCTTCCTTGAATACTCACAGTTTATACAATTTTATGACTTATTAATAAAACAAATGTTTTTTATTCTGTTAATATTCTGTTAAGCGCCATCTGGCGTGCCTAACTAGTGAACAAGATACAAAACATGCTTGCGTGCACTGCTTGCCAAGCTGTTTCCCAGCCAAGCAGTGCAACCAATTGCTAGCAAGCAGAAGTTCGCTGCTATGACTGCATAACTTTGCAAACAATTCAATTAAAATACGGTCCACGATTTTGGCAGAATCAAAAGAAAATAAATATAACATATAAAATGGTACATTTCCACAGACAAAATAACCAATATTAGTATAAGTACAAATCAGCAAAGAAATCGATAAATTCACATCGGTTTATCATTGCTCTTTGCTAAATAAAAAGCTTAAGCCAGGACATGCGCACTACAACCTTTGCTGACCTTAGGCACAAAAACAAAGAAATGTGAACAGCAGAGAAGAGTCGCATAAGCCCAGCAAAAGCAACGCAAAGCACATTGGGCCATGCTTGCTGCGCAAACAAAAGGCGCGAATCTGAACGGACGACAGAGGCACATCTGAAACCGAAAAACTAAAGAAATTTCATAACTGGCCGGGCATAAATTTGTGAAAAAAGCCCTTGATGAATGCCTGCGCGTAGCTAACGAGCAACGCACGGGGCTGTCAGCATAGGAACGTATAATTTGAAGTTCGCAAGGGGTTTTCAGAGCCAACGAAATTAAATACGAACAACAACAACGTGACTGGCCAAAGCACAGGCGATGACGACCTATTTTTTGTACTTTTTTTCCATTATTTTTCTTTTCTTTTCGTTTTTGTTTGGTCTGCAAACCGTGAGCTTCTTGCTCTTAACGCCCTCTTATCAGAGCATGTTGCTGGCATTTAGGTTCTGGTTCTCGTACTCCTCTTCGTTCTCTGATGCTGTGGCCATGCGCTGGCTTTCAGTACACTGTGAACTGTGGCCACGACAAGGAAAAGAGTCCTGAAGCGTTGTTGTTTAAGTAAAATATAAAATAAAAAAGCTTGCTAATCAACTAGCTTGGGACTAGAGTCAATTAGCTGAAAAGTGTTAAAACAAGCGTGAAACACAAACATTTTAAATAAATATTTAAATAAAAAATAAACACAATTAAAAGATGAAAGTGCTTTTGTTGTAAAAATGCTGGGGAGACCTTGACATTGAGGAGTGAAAGTGTAACATACGAAACGACGCATTTGATTGAAATACAATTTAATTAGAACTTAGTGTAAGTTTTCATTAAAGAACCCCTACAAATAACAAGCCTTCGGTTAGGCCATTAAGCTTAGCAAGAACTTTGCCCTTCTGACATTTTGCAAAGCTATTTTTGGCCGCAAAGATGGTCGCGAAAAAAAACACGCCCCCAACAATGTCAGAGATATTTCAGTACGCCCCAATACGCACGTGTGACGTCACAGCCAACAAATACCCCACACACCCCCCCCCCCCACACACACACACCACCCCATACACCCATTCAGGCGGTATATCAACTTGTGCCCAGCTCAACGTCACAGAATTCGTCACTTTGAGACGCTTTGGCGCCACGTTGTGACTTATTATATAAATTAAGTTAAATTTTATTATATTTTACCTTAACTGAAAGTCTGATGCAATGCACACAAATTATACGGTCAGCCTCTATGAGAAATCTGAGACTTTAGTGAGAATTTGGTTAAACTGCCAACCACACAAAGCACTTCACAAAATGTCGGACTTAGTATTAATCGGTAAATTAATGTACATTCAATACCCTGCACCCTATAGGGTGTGTTCTGTTGATCGACTTATGGGCTGTTGGCACGCGGCGAGTATCGAATTCGAGCAGACGCCTAAGCTTAAATACAGATATATATATAAACGAATTTGAGGGTACTTATTAAAATTTATTTTCATTCAAGGTTAAGCGCCTAATTTATTGGCATTAATTTAATGAAAGCGCTTTAAAATGCATTGTTTGGCAATTTATCAATGTTTACATTTTGTGAAATTAAAAATAAGGTTTATTATTCAGATTTATCAAATGATTGTGCGAACAGGCTAGTGTAATCAAAAGTACTTTGAATTGAATTCAACTAACGAGTCGAATACAGTCTTAGATATTCAACTGAAAGAAAAGAAACTTGTAATTCTGGTTCAAACGCGTACTTATAAGCACTTCAGTCGATGAATACTATATACTGTACTATAGAATGTATGAAAGAGAACATTCGCAAATGAACTAAACATAATGAAGACTAAAGTGGTGGGCTTTATCTAATTAAATGCACTGCTATATTCTAAAATAACAGATAACTTAATAATAATTAAATAACCAAAGTAGGCGTAATATATTATTAGATAGTTATATTCCCCTTATAATAACAACGAATTGAACATAATTAAATAATTAAAAATAATTGTAGATACTTTCATTATATAAAAACGGCAACTAGATACTTTACAGATACCATGAACAGCTAATATCACAATCAAATTTAGTATTCACGATTGTTAAATATTAATTATTTTAATTAATTTTTGTTTTGAGAATTTCTAAATATAAAATTGAAAGTAAAAAGCGAATTCAACACTCTTAAAGACAATTAAGGTAGTTCTATAAAAACCAGTTATCCCAATGGTAATTCAATTAACCAAATGATATAATATATTTCATCAATATTTGTTGTTTGCTTACGGTGCATGACAAAGCTTTAAACCTACAATCGTCACACTTCAGAGAATCTTAAGCATCTGGTATAAGGAATTTGATTTGCATACAGCATCGGTATCAAGATAAACAAACCGTATTGTAAATCAATTGGTTAAAAAGTGCACAGCTCTCCAAATGCTACACGACAGCAAGTTTAAATTCAAATTCAAATTAAATTCGCTGACTTTGCATACATTAGACGACTTTTAAAGTATGTACCTTAACTCAATGACGTTTTAGGCGCCCCGTCAATTGCCGTTTATTTAAGTGACTAATAAACCCGAGATTGAGCAATACGCATAAAACATTCTGAGCTTTTTGTATCTAGAACATAGCCCATAAGTAGATGTAAGTTTGGGCTTTTGTCTGCAGCATACTGGTCAACAAACTCGAAGAGCTCAAACAAGGCACAGTTAATTCAGGCAGTGCAATAAAAAAGTCAGTAGCAGTCTAAACATGTTTGTATAAAGCTAATAATAATATAATCTAATTTAAACTCTTCGAATAAAAGCAAATTGCGTGGGCTATTCGTGAACTCTTTAGAGAATTTGCAAACGACTTCGGTCGCTTTACAGTGACAATCGAGTCGGGCGAATTTGCATTAGGCTATTTGGATAGACAGATACAGCCCCAAGTGCGGATATATTCAATTATAGTATAGTCCATACGACAGATTGTGGGATTTGAATATGCGCGCGAAATAACTCTGAGGTTTCTTTTAAATTTGCATATCTAATCGGATGACGTGTGAAAGACACATTTATGCTGTATTGTGTGCGCAACTGATGAGAAAGATACTTTTGTATTTTGTCACGACAAACTGAGGCTCTGCAGCTGGTACAGTTGCCCAGGGGTAGCATGGTAGAATATGTGCCTCACACTTCCTCAACACCCTTCATAGAATTTTCCAGTGTCGAAAGATAAACTTTCTAACACGTGTCGAGTGCACCAGAGCACACATACGGCATTCTGCTAATTAGAGTTACGTACAAGTATCTATTAGATAAAAATGACGGGTACGTTTTCCGCTTTGCTGGAGAATATTTACAAAATAAAAAGCAAATACGGACAAACATAAAAACGAAAAGAAAACAAATAAAAAAAAACTACATCTTTTGTTACGACAAAACAGCAGAAATTCTGATGAAAGCCAAATACACAAAGAAATGCGGCAATCGTCGAGACGAAAACTCGTTTTTGGTAAAAAATTTAAAATTCAAAAATGCCGGTTAGAAACGAACGAGCCCTCTACCGAACAGTCAACCTCGGACAAGTTCGAAGTAGCGCAGCCGCACAGTGAGCTTTACTGACCGACCTGAAGCTCAAGCTCAGGGCAGAGCTTTATCAGCGAGTAGGTGATACGCAATGCCAACAACGCCGAGCCGCATACCCTGACTGAGATTGCGCCGCAAAGATGCCGTGGAGCAGCCAACGCTCTTTTCAGTCGGCTGTATTCGTTGATTGCGTGCGGTTATAGTTCTCGTTGTACTTGGCAAAGTTAAACGGATTTTGTGGCGCGAAATATTCTATTTGCTTTTGGGAAGGTAGCAAACACAATATATATCAGAAAATCTCTTAACATCTGTGTAATCTTGGCCAGACTCAACGCAGCAAGGCATTATTTATTTGTAGCCCGTTTTTATGTGCTTGTGCCACACAAACAACAAAAAGAAAATAATAAAAAAAATTTTGATCAAAATAAAAGAAATTTTATACAGCACGTAATTTGGACAGCGCATTAAATGGCTGTCCAGAATACAGCTCACAGAATATTCAAACACCTGTCGCCTGGGTTATATATGTATATAACTCTTATAAACAGCAATTAACGCCTCTAACACAAAACACAAAATTTAATTAACCATGAGGTTTGAATTCGAATTTTTTTTGCAGTTTTGTTCGTCCAACCAATTCCCACCTTCTAATGTTCGTACAGTCTGTAATACATACATAATAAAATAAATTTGTCTAAAATTCTATAATAACTTTATTAGTCAGTCAAATGTTGTGAAAATCTATATTAGAATATGTATACTGCACCTGTCTAATATAAAATGTGAACATACATGAATAGCAGATAGATAGCCAGAAAAACTATATTGTGTGTTGTTTACGGTATCAAAATTAATGGATTTCTTGTGCTATTCATGCGTACACAAATTGGGCGGCACTCTAATATACGTGGCCCGATGAATCAATATGCTATTGTTGTGATTTTGGCTAGATTGAGGCCAGGCTAACAGCTATCAACTGAGGGCCGAGGGTGAAAGGCTGACAATGACCAATCGCACATATAATAGGCAACAATTAGAGTCGAATGTACTGCATTGATCTAATGGTTTAGAAAACGTCAATTATAAATGCCTTTCACACGCTCAAATTCCGCAAAATTATGACTATGCAATGTTGCAAACTTCGTAGTAATTCCCTGATATTATAGTTTTTGCAAGTTTCCGTTTCGCTTGCAACGTCAGTAAACGAGAAAACCCCCAATTACAAATTGAAATTCCCATCAACAATTTGCTCTTAAGTGGGCAGGTTGATTGCCTCACAAGTAGAGCCGAATTTTCGACTGTATTTCAGGCGAGTTATAATATTTCTACTCTGTTTTGCTTGGCTACCCAACTGTAGAGCCAAAAATTAAAAAACTTATAAAGGTAATTAGCAGCAAAAGTGCTTACCAAGGGAAACAACGTTTGGATACCCTGAAATCAGGTCTATAACTAAGCAATGCCGTAATGTTATGAAGTATTTTGATATGACATGTTTTTCACAGTCGACTTTGATATAGAAATTAAAAAGTTAAACCTAATGGCCTGTACTACTAGCAGCTCATTAGTTTATTCACCTGTTTGTGTTAACTGTCGCACAATAGTTGATTCACATCTGTTGTTATTCTCGCTTTGATGTTATGCTAATTCATGCAAAGCGTGTGCCCAGTGCCGGTTCTAGCTTTGGAGGAAGTTTCGGGCTATATATACATACTACATACTACACTCGTAAAAACATAAACAACATTGTGACCTAATCAGAGCTAGAGAGTGAGAGAGCGTGTGCGGTGGGCGGTGCCTCGTTTGGCCGTTGTGTGATTTTCACAGCCTTGAACTGACGCAAAGGAAAATATGTTTGGATAGTATATTTTATGGAGCAACACGCGCATCGTTTGTCAACAATCAATCTGCGGCTTTATCAAACATTATATAGCGTATTATTTATGGAAAATTTTCGTGGTTTAACGAACTCCGAGAAATCTGGTCATTTCCTTGTCGAATGTCTGAACTGAACAGCTGATAAGAGGGTTGGGTCCAGTTCTGCAAAAGGTACAAGAGCGGGGTCAACAAATGTCAGCTGTCGACTTAAGTTCAGCTAAAAGGTTTAAGAACTGAAATGCGATACAAGTTATTAATGTGCAAAATGTGGAACAAAAATTTGCCTTTTACTTGGGCAATGAACTTTGCCTTTCACTCGCAATAAAAAAATAGGAAAAATATTATTACAAGCGCAAATTCGTGCCGTTTCAAGTCAGATTTTTAGCTAAAGATTGTGTAGCTGGTGGAATTGAGACTATTAAGACAAGCACGTAAAAGCTTTAAATGACCTGTCTAGGGAATTAATCAACATGAATCTCAGCTCTTGCAGATTCTTAGCAAACAATTAGTTAAGTAAAGTAAAATTCATACAGTTACTCGATTCTCGTGAATAATTAGTTGCATTACAGAATGAGTTGATAAACTCAGCGAGCCATCTGCTATCTGAATAACTATTTTCTATGCAAACAGCTGCTATAAATAAATAAAACCAAAACAATTACACACAAATGAACTAATTAAATGATATTCTAAACAACAAGGCGTAAACTCTTAAATTTGATTACATTTGAGAACAATGAAGAAAAACTTTATAAATAAACTTTTAAAAAACCCATTTTCACACTATTTAGATAAGTAAGCAAAATATTAGTTATTTTAAAGAATCGAAATTTTTGTTAAGTTATAAAGCCAAGTCATAAATAAAGCCAACAAAAAAGCTGACTCCTATTGAGGATGCACTTACTCAGTTAAAACGTAGCTAATTTTTGGTTGATGCATCATGACATGGTTTTCTATATACCGAATGTATTTTAAACCTGTCTCTTTTCAAAATTCTTTTCGCAGGCAGCTTCTTGAGATACCACAGCTGAAATAATGGAAACCGAGTCGCTTAATCGCAAGAACTCCTCGCGCAAGAGCTCCATTGTGAATGGCAATGGAGATGCATCAACCAAACTGACCAATGGTGAAGATGGCGCAGCTGATGGAGGCGGCGGTGAGGTGACACTAAAGGCCAAAATGAGCCTATTGAATGGCTGCACCGTCATTGTGGGCTCGATCATTGGCTCCGGCATCTTTGTGTCACCCACGGGCGTGCTCATGTATACGGGCAGCGTTAATTTGGCGCTGATTGTGTGGGTCATTTCCGGTCTTTTCTCAATGGTGAGTGTTGGGCGTGTATAAGTGTAAAGGGGGTCAGCGACTTATAAATATTGATTAAGTGATATGCAAATGATACAACAGGTGGGTTATTAGGTAGTTAGCACACCTGTGGTCGAGGGCTTAAGTTACTGGGATGTGGCAGTAAACAGATGTGCGCCGATATGAAGCAAGCCAACTAATGGAATTGCGCATGCCAGTGAAAAGCTGTCAAAAGGACCAACAATCAATTTCAAATGCTGCCAGCGTTTTGTCTGTTAATGAAATTATTGAAATTCTCGCAGAACCCATACCATACCATATCATACACACAGACACACGCACATACCCACAGCGGGCTGGCACACCCTTGTCGAAAGCACACGCTTCGGCTGCTTCGGCTGCTATCCAATAAAAATTACGTATACGCTGCGTGGCCGCTGGCAGTTGAGTTACGGAAATGACACCCACTTTGGGCTTGAAAGAACCAAATGGCTTTAAGAATACTTTAAATGCTCAATTCTCAGCACTCATGAATTTCCCATCAATATCGCTTTAGGTGGGCGCCTACTGTTACGCAGAACTGGGCACCATGATAACCAAATCTGGAGCGGATTATGCTTACATTATGGAAACCTTTGGACCTTTTATGGCATTCATACGTCTGTGGATCGAGTGCATGATTGTGCGTCCCTGCTCACAGGCCATTGTGGCGTTAACATTCAGCACCTACGTACTGAAGCCCTTCTTTCCCGAATGCACGCCACCCGAGGATGCATCCCGCCTGCTGGCCGTTTGCTGTATATGTGAGTAGAACAACAACAACTACAAATTATAGAGGCGGGTATCAGTGCACCCGCAAATGTGGCGTACTTGACCTAAAGATTAGACCCAAATCGAACAGATCCCCCGAGAACAGAGTAAATACGTATACAATTGCGAAAAGTGTTTGCCATCGGCTTATCAGCAGCTGTAACCGAGGCGGGAGGTGCTTTGATTTCCGTTTTTATTTTTTTAGTGCAAAGTGGTAAATAGACTAAATAATCATCGTACAAATAAATCTATATATTTTGAGTACACATATGTGATGGCTGAAAAAGATCGATAGGCAAAACTGTTAGATTAATAAGTGTAAATTAAAAACTCACATAATAAATTAAAAAGAATATTTAGAAACTTCCATGTGACCTCAGATTCATTTTTATTCTTTGGAGATGTTTTATATAATTAATAACAATAAATCTAAATTAAGTTTTTTGCTATAAAACACCTTTGTCAGTTAAACATACAAAGCGCTAAAATTTAATATTGTCAGCAATTTATACTCAACACTTCCATATACTAGGCTGAAATTCGAACTAGATCCTCTATCAAGTACTGTAAATCAACTGTACAAAATAAGTTTACATATACATTTGGAGGGCACCTAAACAATGGCAACGCCAATTAGTTGTTCCAACTTGATTCCTACTGATCTCTTGATGCCTAAATGTCAGCACATAAGTCAGGCACGTTCGACTTGTTGTCAACGTATGTGACTGATCGGGTTGTTTCTTTTATTTAATATTGATTTAATAATACGGAATGCTATGCACGCCAGCTGTAAAAAACAGAAAAAATCACGTGCCTTTTACATTGTGCAAATCCTCAGTTTATTACATCATCCGGATAGTTCATGCGCTTAATGCCTGCTTTAAATCTCTTGCAATTTATTGAGGTTCCTTTGTTTCCATTACTCTGTACAGTGGTGCTGACTTTAATCAATTGCTGGGACGTTAAATGGGCCACCGCTGTGCAGGATATATTCACATACGCGAAAGTAAGTTAAATGCGATTTGCAATTTAAAGTAAGAGATTACTACAGAGTCAGGACATTGGCATTTGCAGCTGCTGGCCCTGTTTGGCATCATTGCGACGGGCATGTACCAGCTGTATCTGGGCAATGTGAAGTACTTTACGTTTGATAATAGCGATACGAGGGTAACCTCCATGGCGTTGTCCTTCTACTCGGGCCTGTTCGCGTACAACGGCTGGTGAGCGTTAAGCTGCTTTGTTTTGTCGCATGGTTGGTTGGTCTAATTGGATTTATGCTTGTTGATGACAGGAATTACTTGAACTTTATCATTGAGGAGCTAAAGGATCCCGTCAAAAATCTGCCACGCGCCATTGCCATCAGCTGTACACTTGTCACCGTTGTCTATGTCATGGCCAATGTATCCTTCTACACCATACTCTCGCCGGAAGAGGTATTAGGCTCCTCGGCGGTGGCTGTTACCTATGCGGAACGCGCCTTTGGCATGCTGGCCTGGACCATACCAGGTAAGACAAGTTACAGAAAATAAGTGTCAGATAGCGGAATTTAAATTTTTCCCTTTCTTTCGTGTGCAGTATTTGTGGCACTGTCCACATTTGGTGCCGTCAATGGCATTTTGCTCACCTCTTCCCGTCTGTTCTATGCTGGCGCCAACGAGGGTCAGATGCCAGAGATTCTAACCATGATTCAAATTCAACGTTTCACGCCCACCCCCGCTGTGCTGGCCATGGCTTTGCTGTCGATGTTGTACCTCACGGTGTCGGACATCTTCGCACTTATCAATTATGTGGGCTTTGCGACTTGGGTAAGTTCTGTCCTTAATATGGCAATATGATTCCAAGAGATTCAATCATATTTTCTTTGCATTTCTTACAGTTGAGCATTGGCGTTGCGGTTCTTTGCCTGCCCTGGCTGCGCTGGGCTCAACCCAATTTGCCACGCCCCATCCGCGTGCCCCTCATATTCCCCTTTGTATATCTGCTTTCCACAATATTCGTAACAGTTGTGCCGATGTACGCTAGTCCTGTAGAGACCGGCTACGGCATTCTGATGATTCTTTCGAGCATACCCGTCTATTTGGTATTCATTGCCTGGAAGAATAAGCCAGTTTGGTTCCAGAAGTCCATGGGTAAGTTTTTTAATGCGTGCTCACACTGCTTTGACCAGATGCTTCCTTATCGTGTGCTCACCAAAACTGTTTTGCAATTCCGTTTCATATATGATTTATGCTGTGCTCCCGAACCTTCAATTCTTCTAGGCGGACTTACACAAGTACTACAGAAACTGATGATGGTTGTGCGTCCCAAAGCGGCGTCAAAGGTTTTTAAGTTTGCTCCTTATCTTAGTTTTCCTAAGTTGATTTTAAACACTCGACTAACCAATACACTCGCATACACAACTGCCTGCCCTTTGCACTAATTACTAACAAGCGGGTTAAGTTCTAACCCCCTCTTATATTTCTATGCACTCGTAAACGTATGTCTAACCACCTTTTTATTCATAGTAGCGCACTTAAGTAGCATTTTGTGGCACTTAAGTTCTTCACTGATGAACTCATTGTTGTTGTACTTTGCAGTAAGCCTCACACACTTCCTACAAAAGCTGCTCATGGTACTCGGCAAGCAGACGAAACCAGCTCAGGTGTAAAGATTAGTGAATGGATGATTAGGATGGTAATGGTTCATCCATTGGATTGCCAGAGACTACGCTAAAGTTATTAAGCAGATGGATACATCACGTTAGCCAACAGCAAATGGTAGCATTTAACATATAAAAATTGCATAACTAATTATTTAAAAGCTTTTGTGTAGCCAGACAATTACGAATATATGTATGTACACAAAATTCCAGTGCTTGGTGCGCTTTAAAACACAATTTGCAACTTTAAAGCGCGCCCGGCTACGAATAGATATATTTTTATATATGTTTTAAGTTTATACTAAGCCCAGTGCAGCATGTTTCATTATTTAAGCACAAAATTTAACTAACACAAAGCTTTGGACATCTATATCGAAGACTGTGACAAATAAAAGGAAACTACAAGGAAAATCAAAAAGTAAATTGTCCAAAGCTTAATCTTAATTGAATTTCAATATATCGCTACTTCAAATCCTTGAAAAATAAAATATATATTCACAGGTGGTTGCAAGGAAAAAAGCTGTGCAAAATACATAAGCAACCCACTGTGCATAATATATTCAAAAGAAAGCACAGTTATCTTCAGGGTGCCGAAGATGTAATACTCGATCAGATATATGTATATGTTATGTAGAATATTTAATATGTTCCCGTTGCTAACAAAAATAATTTATAAAATTATTTTTCTAGAGCTACTCACAATACTTTTAATTCGTACCCGTACATTTTTTTCATAGTGCTAATTTTAGTAACCATTATTTTTAGATAATGATAGCTGCAATAACATATTTACACTTCTCTTAAAGGTTATTTAATTCTCTATAATTTCATAACTAATAAGTAACAAAAATGAAAAACATATAAATTTAATTTGTACACCTGCTGATTCTGCTTTTTAAAACTAAATAACGTCTCCCTTAATTGTTATACTCGTTTACGAAGTCAAAAGAGTATATTGGGTTTGTGCAATCTCCGTCTTATTCTCCGTCCGTCTGTCCATATGAAGCTAGAGACTTGTAATTTAGAAAATAGACACAGATAAAATATGATTTTTTGGCTACGCAGACGGAAGCGTGGTAATTTGATAAAACGATATGTCTTACTCAGCTTTCAGCAAGCGGATTGAAATGTATGAAAAGACAGGGCTCAGGATATTTCCTAGTCGGGCACACTAATGTATTTTTCAACACTTACCTTACCGTGTTGTTGAGACAGTCTCTATTGTATGCCTCAGTTTTATTTTGCATTATTTTTTTATTCGGCAGCAGCGACACACATCAAACTAAGATTCATCGGTAAACATTTTTTTTATCCTATCCCAATATTAGCACTTTGCAAAAAAAAACCTGGTGTACGAATTAAAAGTGTTTCGGGCTAATATTTATGCATTAGAATGAATTGAATTATTCAGCATTTAGTTTTTTTTTTGCATTATATTTTGGCAGCTCTTTTAGAATCGTTAATTAAAATATAGTTTAGAAATTAGTACGAAATGCCACATACTCGGAAACACATATGTACCAAGCATTTTATATTTAAATACAATTAAATTTTAATTTTCATAAGTATATTAGTGGTTTTTATAAGACTAAGTTTAAATGAACTTTTTTAATTTTAAATATTGAAAACTTGATTTGGTTTCAGGAATATAAATATGTATTTATTCAAAATGGCTATTAGATTTGCCAACTGCCAATCCATATGAAATCCGGTTACCTTATACCCTACCTTCAATAGAGTAAATCGCAAAACGCACATATCCAACTGACAAATTGTTCAAAACATTGCCAAGATACAAAACATATTTAACAATATATAAATTGAATTGTTCATCAAGCATTATTTACATTTTCAGCATTAATCAGTTGTTTAAATGTTGCTTTGTGTGTTTTTAGTAATACAAATTGCATCTTAACCGTATAGAGAATACTCTGCATATAAGCATATATATATTTAATATGGAATTCTGTAATTGTTACACATTGTATTTGGCATATTAACTGTTTGTTAGCCTGAAGCCGCAGCTGGACATGCTGCTTACCTACTATTATGGAACATATTGTTGACAATAATATTGCGATTTATATAAATGTATATATAAATATGTATTTTATGTATATGATATATTATACTATATGTATACCCGTTGAAACCACAGTTATTCGTGTTTCTCATAACAAAAATATATATATTAAACTTAAATGAAAAAGTAAAGACCATCTTCATTAACTGATTTTTAAGGCTTTCAAAAGTTGCACAAGTAGGTGGACAAAATGTTTGGCTGGTTGCTGGATAGCAATACTCATATATGGAAAATATTTCTGGCAGTAAACAGACAATCATGTCATCCCCTACCAATTTACCGAAATACCTGTTGCTATATGCGGCCTGTGTGTTGTCGTAGATTGGCTATTTCTTGTTGCTGGAGTGACTGTTCAGCATTTAGGAGCTCGAAGTTCTTGGTGCTCATATAGGTCGACAGGGTGGGCGAAAAGTTTGACTTCTTCACTTCCTTTTCCAACTGGCGAAATTGCTTAACAGATTCTACATAATTTACAGTTGCCGCCAGATCTCTCGAGCTGCTCTTAAGCAGCACAGCCTGGGCATCGCCGCCGCTCTTATCATTCAGGATGCGGAACGAGTTCAGCTGCTTACACAGTTTCAAAAACTTCTGGCGATACTGTACGTTGTAGTGGCGCTCCATGCTGCGCTTGACCTCCGCGAACTTGGTGTCGATGCGATGGTACCAGGTGGCCAGTTTGCTGTAGTCCTCATGAGAGAGGTTCACCGGACGGGAACGTAGCGACATGGTGGCCAAGTTCCGTTGAGAGAATTGCGTGGTGAGATTCAGTGACTGGTTGCTGCTGCTGCTGAGCTTTGCGCTGCTATTTAGCGATGCCTTGGACTCGATGGGCTTCTCCTGGATGTTCGTCTTACTGTGCACCGCACCAACGCCCATACAGGCCATGTCCGCCAGCTGCAGAAATTTGTGCATCTCACGTGCACTCTCCTTATCCAATGGTATTTCGCATACCACCAAGGTGAAGATGGGACTCTTACTATCAAACGATTCATTGATGCAGTCGGTTAGAAGTGTGCTTTTGCTGCGCTTGCCCATGGTCAAAGCCTTGAAAAGTTGTGTATATCCGTCCGCTCATTGCAGTCAAAGATATTAAAGAGCGACAGATGCACATGGTGCTGCTTTTGGACGCCATCGCCGAGCACGAGCTCCACATTGATGTGGTCGTCCCCAGTGCCCCGGCCACGCAGGATGGCATATTCGTTGTGCAACCATTGAAACAACTCGCGAGTTGTCTGCATGTTGCGTTGGCTTGGCTGCACCTTGCCCCGATTTGTTCCATTCAACATGTTAACCATATCGAACTTGCGCACATCATAGTACTCCACATTAATGGCATCAAGGTGGTAAGGCATCCTCTGCAGTATCTTGTCCAAATCAGAGACCAACAGATGTGTCAGCAGTTTAACGTTATGTGAGCGACGAGGCGTCAAACGCAGCAAACACCCGTGACGCTGATGCCGAATCATTCGGTCCATCAAATCAGTCAGCTCGGCGCGCACATGCTGATCGTCTTCAAAGCCCACGGCGTCGAACTGCAGCTGCTGATAGTAGCGCGGCGTCAGCGTTTTGGCCGTTTCCGTTCCGGTCTTCGTGCGTAGCAGCAATGTGGTCTTGTCCAATATCTTGACGTCGCTATCGATTGGCTCCTTGCCACTATTGAACAGTTTGTGCATTGTGTCCGTTAGGGACACAACAACGCGATGGACCTTGTCACTCATGTCCTGAAGGAACTCTGTTTATATTTAGCGTTAGTGCTGTTTTTTTTTTTTTTTGAGAAGTAATACGCTTACATTCAATTTTGATATAGATTTAAATTTGATTTCAAGTCGAAAGTGGCATCTAAAATATTTCAAATGTACCTATTTTTGGTTATAGAACTAAACAATGTTTACATCAAAATAATTGACAACTATGAACTTCAGATTTTGTTAAAGATTCCGATTTGAGTTTCTCTTATAACAGATGGTTAACAAATATAATTACTAACATTAAATGACACGCATACAAATGGCTTTTACATACAAAGATATATATAAATAAACAATAAGCTAAATAATAAACCATTTGAAACAAATTAGTTTTGTATGCTGTTCATCATTAGGTTCTTCAATTGTATCAGTTTTGCCTCGGATGCGAACAGAGTAGCGACAAAGTCAGCTCGTTCTTTAAATGCCAGACGGCGTGTATGCTGAAGCTGCTGATCGTGCTGCACATACTGCAACATTTGGCTATGTAGCGATTGGAAACGTTCATTCATCTCCTGGTTACAGAGCTCGAGCTCTTGAAGTAGAACTCGTGCATCGCTTGTTAACCTGATAGCTGCTTGTGGCATGTGATGCTGGAAATGGAAAATGAAGAGTATTAAGTAGTGCCTGCTATGATATAGTTGCCCTGCTCACAGTTTCCAAACGCTCCTCGTTTGAGTCACGTTGCTCGCAGGTCAAATGCGCCAAGCCGAGTATCTGCAGATTTTTGCTGTTCACCTGGCAGCCAGTGACCAGCACATGGCACAGCATCAGCATATATAGAGGTTTCCTCCGATCCTCCTCCGCTGCCTGACGCATATACGAAGTCAGTTCAGTTACCGAGAGGGCAGCCGTGAGGAGATCGTTGCTTAGATAACAGCGAAGACCACATAGCGTGCCCACGCACAATTCCTCCATGGCCACAAACACAATGTGGAACTTGACTCTGAAGCGAGTACCCCTCTCCTTATGAACAACCACATACTGCACCTCCAACGCCTCATGACCGGTGGCCAAACCAGAGCGCATCCGATATTCGTTTAGCAGCCAGCCCATCAAATGCTTCATATCGCTGAAATTGCTCTGCGTGTCTAGGCCAGTGGGACTGGCGCCCTCTACCAAATGCCTGTAGCGCACGGCGCAGCCTTCCAGCTGCAGAGATTCCTGTTGCAGCTTTACATTAATCTGAACGACGAGCGTATCCACCAGAAACATTAAATGGTAACCACGCTCAGCCGACAGATGCATCAGCAGGCAATCTCTTTGATCCACGAGCAGAGTGTGCAGCAACTTGTTTAGTTCACGGTCCTTGTGCTCCTCGTTCCCGTTAACAGAAAGTCCATCGAAGTACAGTTTCTGAGCAACAAGCACTTGGGGCTTGGAAGCATTTTGGCTACACAAAAGGCGCAAAGTTTTGTCATCCGATACGCTCACTTTGCCGCCATATTGGAAAGTATCCGGTCGCGTTAGTTTATCATCAGGGGCTTGGCTTAGATACACAACAACGCGTGTTTCCATATTAATTTAATTTGTTTAAAACAAAATAAAATACAAAAACTAACAAAAAAAAACTTTAAAATTGGCGTGCACAGCTTTAAACAAGCACCGTTACTTTGGCAGTCTGCAAGTGTGACCGTTATAAAAAAATACTTTACAGCAAGCATCTGGTATGTTATCGAACAGCGGGCAGCCATGTTAAGTACGAAGCATGCAATGTTAAGTGTTATACCAATAGGAAACTACGCACACCAGACACAAGCAGAAAAATTATCGAAAAGAGCAACAAGTTGCAATTTTTACGCAATAAATTTGCTGGCGTTTTTAACTAACAGTTATAGGGCACAATCTTAACGCAAAGGCACCAACCAAAGTGATGCAGAAGGTTGCCAACAATGAAACAGCTGCCAACGCAGGAGAAGCACACCGGCCGCAATATTCATAACAAAAAAAACACCACACACACACGCAGACGCACACAGAAGGCACACCAACACAAACGCGAAGTGTTTGAGCGTTTTTTTTTTTGTTGAGATTTAATGAACAACTTTACAGCTAAATGGCAGCGAAAGAATCGTTTCGCGAAAGACAGACACAGGAATTGGAGGTTATAAAGGCAAGTTTTATTCTTCACATATGTGCTTATTGATTTGCATGATGAAATAAACGCCGGTCATTTGCAGTCCATATTCGGCAGCGATGTGGAGGATCTGCGGCCGCAGATCAATGCAACACAATGGAAACCCACAGACATACGCATACTCCTAACACCCTTGCGGGACTCCTCCAATGGCCTACCACAGGCCTATGTCTGCACCAAACTACACGTGACTTGCCCCTCCAAGTATCCAAAGCTGTAGGTCGTTTCGAATATTGTTGGTTGCCATGAGCTAATAATTCCTGGTCTTGCAGCGCCCCCAAAATAGTGCTAGAGGAGTCCAAGGGCATATCGGATCAACTGCTGGAGGCTCTACTTGCCCAGCTGCAAGCACAATCTCAGGAGCTGCGCGGCGAGGTCATGATCTATGAACTGGCGCAGACCGTGCAAGCTTTTCTGCTGCAGCACAACAAACCACCGAAAGGTTCGTTCTATGACGAAATGCTGCAGGCTAAGCAGAAGCGCGAACAGGAGCTGTTGGACATGCAAAAGCAAAAGGAAACTCTGGAGCGACAGACCCTTATGGATGAAGTGGAGCGCCGCAAAGAAATGTTCAAATCGGAAGCCAAGCGACGCGGCGAACCAAGGCGCAGCATGAGCGAGTCTAACAATCGCCATCCAAGCTCCTCGGAAAGTTCTGAAAATTCCTCGCCCTACTATCGCGGTCACACGTATCCCAACAAATGTCTGGATCATAGAAATACCGAAACGCTCTCCTTTTACAAGGTGGGCAGGCAGATCCAGCGCGGCTGCTGCTTGGGTAACTACTCCACGACTCTGTGCCTTCCACTGATTTGTACCCTACGTATTTGTACATCCAGGTCATTCGCAACGCGGCTGCATTGCCTACACTGGCATTGATACACACACTGGCCAGCTGCTTTACATAACCGAGTGGAACATCAAATACTCGCAACTGGAACAGCCCTGCAGTGGCAATGGCAAATGTCATTGGAGCGCCGAGTCCAAGTGTATGGGCAATCATCGTGTGGATGAGCTGATAGGCTCCATCGAGAAACAGGTGATAGCGCTGGCTCAGCTGCAGCACAAGAATCTCATTCAATACGAATGCGTGCTTTGCATCAAGCGCAAGGAAGGATTACTGGTCTATCTGGTGCAGGATTTTCTGCTGGGCACAAGCGTTTATAGCATCTCCTCTACGCTGGGCTGGTGCATGGATGGCGCTCGGATGGTGGCACGCGGCGTGCTGGAAGCTCTGGTGTTCCTGCACAACAAGGGCGTTTCGCATAGCCACCTGCTGGACAGCACCGTTTTCATGGACAATGCGGGCAACATACGCTGCACAGATTTCTCGCTGGTGCCCAGCTTGCTAGAGTTGATTGGAGGCGCTGGGCAGAGCAGCAATCGCGGTGATTTGCCAGCACTGGGTGTGCTTGTGGAAGCGCTAATGTCCACCCACAGCTACGAGATGCGTGAGTTTGTGGACAAGTGAGTAGAGATTTCATATACGACGCTCGATCTCAAGTACAAAACGTTTAATCTGTTCTATTCCCATTTAGATGCAATTCGGACCGCACCTTGTCTGCCTCGGAGCTGCTCGAGCATCCATTTTTGCGACTTTATGTTGACAATGCGCAACAGCACTTGACGCTACAGCACACACAACATCGCAATTCACTGTTGCCCCAAGCCACCCAAGCATTGTCCGTTCAACGCACCGTTGTACCCTTTCAAATACCCACCCTGGCGCTGAGTCAATCTCGACTGCGCACCGAGTTCGAGGTGCTCATGTATTTGGGCAAAGGCGCCTTTGGCGATGTGCTAAAGGTGCGCAACATACTGGACAATCGGGAGTATGCTATCAAGCGTATACCACTGCCCGCGCGTAGTCGCCAGCTGTACAAGAAGATGACGCGCGAGGTGGAGCTGCTGTCGCGTCTGAATCATGAGAATGTGGTGCGCTACTTTAACAGCTGGATAGAAAGTGTAAGCGATGCGGATGCCGCCGAAATGGACAAAATGTTGGGCGGCGAGTGGTCGCAGAGTCAGGAGCTGAGCACCAAGCCGGCAAAATCACCGCAGCTGGGAATGCCCATTCAGGAGGAAGAGACGGAAAGCTCGTCCAGCATGTGGAATGGTTACATGTAAATAACTTAACCAGCAAGTTCTTTAGTTAAAATTTAATACGTAATATTATATTGTATGCCAGGCCCAACGTGGATGACTCCGATTCGGATGGTATAGAATTTGTTGACTCGAATGGCCAAGTGGCCGTTTACGATGATGACGAGGATGATGACAATGACAATGATGATTCGTCGCAACGAAAGCAAAACTCGCCGCGTCCACAGATGCAAGTTATGTACATACAAATGGAGTTCTGTGAAAAGTGCACCCTGCGGTAATCCAATCTCTAATCGTTGCTTCGACAAATGATTTATAATTAAAGTAATTTTTAGCACCGCCATCGATGATAATCTGTTTGAGAACACGGATCGTTTGTGGCGCTTGTTTAGGGAAATTGCCGAGGGTTTGTCGCACATTCACCAGCAGGGCATTATACATCGCGATCTGAAGCCGGTAAACATATTCTTGGACTCGCATGATCAAATCAAAATTGGAGATTTTGGTCTAGCCACCACGAGCTTTTTGGCACTGCAGTCGCATGGTGCGTGGACTACTTTCAGCCATGTGTGAAAGCAACTAATTCTGTGATCTTTATAGCCGAGTACCCATCACATCCCACCACTCAGCATGTTACCTCCACGGAGGATGGCACCGGCACAGGCAAAGTGGGCACAACGCTCTATGTGGCCCCAGAGCTGACAGGCAATGCCTCTAAGTCCGTTTACAACCAGAAAGTGGACATGTACACGCTGGGCATAATATTGTTCGAGATGTGCCAGCCGCCCTTTGATACAAGCATGGAACGCGCACAGACCATAATGGCTTTGAGAAATGCCTCCATAGTCATACCAGAGTGCATGCTGCGGGATAACAAATACGAGAAGACGGTCAAGGTGAGCATTAACATCACAACTTACACACACAATCTAAACGCCTCCAATTGCCAGATGCTACGCTGGCTTCTCAGCCATGATCCTGCTCAACGACCCACCGCCGAGGAGTTGCTTGTCTCGGATTTGGTGCCACCAGCTGAACTGGAGGCCAATGAGTTGCAGGAGATGCTGCGTCATGCTCTGGCCAATCCACAGAGCAAAGCCTACAAGAATCTCGTGGCCCGCTGTCTGCAACAGGAGAGCGACGAGGTGCTGGAGCATACCTACCATCTGAGCAGCAGTCGCGCCATGAAGTCCTGGAACTCGGCCATTGTAATCGATGACATTGTCTCGCTGAATCCGCTCATTGAGTTTGTCAAGGCCAAGGTGGTGAACGTGTTCCGCAAGCATGGCGCAATTGAGGTGGACTCACCGTTGTTGTCTCCGCTGTCCTCGCGCAACATCAGCTCCAGTGCCAGCTCCAACGCGGTGCATCTGATGACCCACTCTGGCTGCGTGGTGCTGCTTCCGTGCGATCTGCGCACCCAGTTTGCCCGCCATGTCACCATGAATGGAGTGAATCTCATTCGTCGCTACTGCGTGGATCGTGTTTACCGCGAGGAGCGCGTCTTCAACTTTCATCCGAAACAGAACTACGAATGCTGCTTCGATATCGTAACGCCCAGCACGAGCAGTCAATTAGTGGATGCGGAGCTACTCTCGGTGGCGTTCGAAATTACCAGTGAGCTGCCACGGCTGCGCGAGAGAAACATTGCCATACGGATGAACCACACGAATCTGCTGCGCGCTATTCTCATATTCTGCAATGTGCCCAAGTCCCAGTATGAGGCAATCTTCGAGGGCTTCATGGACTTCATCGAGGGACGCATATCGCGGTTTCAGTTTCATTCCAGCATTACGGCCATCATGGACAAGTCGCGAACTTCGGCTCAGACCTTGATGGACATGCTGCTGGCCAACTTTCTGCTTACGGGTTCCAGGAGCAGCGTGGATGAGTCTGCCTTGAAGTCACTTATGCGCGGCAAGGGCGAGGCTGCTTCCCTGGCACGCGGCGCTTTGCGAGAGCTGGAAACGGTCATAGGACTAGCCTATAGCTTGGGCGTGACGGTGAGTTGTCGTTTGACCTGTGTATGCTGGGTTCATTTTAAGGATCTATATCGTTTACCAACAGTGCCCCATACACATTTGGGCTGGGTTGCCCATTAAATTTGAACGTGCCAGCAACGGCGGCATCATCTGGCAAATGACAGCCGATCTTAAGCCAAATCGTTCGGGACATCCCTCGGTGTTGGCCATGGGCGAACGCTACGATGTCATGCTGCATGAGTTTCAGAAGCAGGCGCAGAGCTTCAATGCGGCGCTGCCGACGCGTGGTGTCCTAAGTGGCGCAGGACTCTCTTTTTCGTTGGATAAGCTGGTGGCCGCCGTTGGCATGGAGTATGCCAAGGATTGCCGCGCCATAGATATTGGCATATGCGTGTGCGGCACACGGCCACCGCTCAAGGATGTCACCTACATTATGCGCCTGCTCTGGTCGGTTGGCATACGTTGCGGCATTGTGGAGACTGCTGGCGGTGGCGGTGACGAGGCACACGATCTGGCACGTCTAGGTGCACTGCATGTCATTCTGGTAGCGGAGAATGGAGCTTTGCGTGTGCGCTCCTTTGAGCGAGATCGTTTCCAGGAGCGTCACCTGACTCGCGCTGAACTGGTCGAGTTCATACAGAAGATGCCCCGCAGTGAGGCCATCAACGGGGGAGCTGTCGGTGGGGGTGTGGACTACGCCAGCCAGCTGTCTAACATGAGCATTGGCGGCGGTGGCGGACGCGGCGAGAACGGGCTCAGCCAGTCGGCGTCCAATGTGAGCATCAAGAACAATTACAGCCAGTTGCCCAATGTGCAGGTGACATTCCTCACACATGACAAACCCACTGCCAACTATCGACGGCGCCTGGAGAATCAAGTGGCACAGCAAATGAGTTCCACGCTGGCACAGTTCATCAAGAAGGAATCGTTTGTGGTGCTGGTGGTGGAGTTGCCGCCAGCAGTGGTAAATGCCATTGTTGGTGCCATCAATCCGCGAGTATTGCGCAAAAAAGAGACTGAACCCGAAATGTCATTTGTGATCGAAAGGTTGGAGAGCTGACAAATACTTGATTATATGTTTATATTTCAGTTCTTTCATTGCTTTTGCAGATTTCCGAAATACAAACGTTATATATCCGAAATACACGAGGAGATCTTGGATCATCTGAGTGATGCCAAGACACCAATTGTGGCCTTGTATAGCATTTCTGATTCCTATTATCGTGTAATCATATAGAAGAGATTTCTGCAGCTACCATAACGCTAAGCGTTACATTGGAGAAATCTGACGTAGTGCTCCGTCAATTAATTTTAAGAAAATTGATTAACTGAAGTTTCTTGCATAAATTATACACTTAATTTCTATAGACTGTGTTCTCTGAAGGGCGATGTTTACTTATTTACCAAAAATATGTTTATTATTAATTTGAAAACGTGCCAAGTTATTTTTTCTACTCGAAATTGATTCTTTATAATTCACATGAGAAACTCTACCAAAATTATTATAATTCAGTGATTGTGTTACGGCAAAGCCTAGAATATTGATTAAAATGTAAATCTTATTGACATTTAAATTATAATTGGACTATAAATACTAGGGGCATTAAAAATTTCCCAATCTCGAGTTCCCTTAACAACGCAAACATCCATTTTCAATGTACTATGCCACTTGGAACTATACATTCAAATGTATTTTAAAGAACTATTTTACATAATTCACAATTAAGATGTTTTGTTTAATGTACATACAAGAAATTTGTAACTTATAATAAAAACGCATGGCTAATAACAGAAAAACATCGTTAACTGTACAACTGCTTGAGGTATTCGCGATTCCTACTTTCAGCAGCCTCAGGAGCTGTTCTCGCCGGCCGCCGTCTTGTTCAGACTGCGTGCAATGGCCACCGCTGGGCCTTGTAGAACTTTGCGGGATAGACGCATGAAACCGGAGACGGGATCGCGGCCAAAGTACTTGACTTGTATCTCCTGGCCCACCTCCAAGCTCAGCGCCGAAGGGTGCGCAATCTTGCGCTGATCCAGCTGCGAATTGTGGAGCAGTGCAGGCGGCATGCTTGGATACAGTATGACCATGACGCCCGTATCCCGAAGTTCGGTTATTTTGGCAGTGTAAATTCCACCGAATTCCAGATCGGGCACGCGTTCCTTATGCATATAACCATCGATCAGCTCCTTGGCTTCATCCAGCGCCGCCTGTGAGGGCGCAAACACTGTGAAATTGCTGTCGTCGGAAGCGGTTAAGCTGGTGCCCGTTTCCAGGTAGATGCGCTTCATGTGCAGACCGCTGGGTCCGATGAGCTGTGCGCGTTGATGTGGCTCTACAGTAAGAGTTTCGCTGACTGGCCAGCAATCCTTGCGGTATTTGCTGGGGAAAAGGAAACAGGTGAGCTTAGTCAAGATTCAGTTGGAGATGCCAGCGGACCTACCGTGGCTCCTTGATGGTCTCCCCCATGATATCAAGTATTTTCGACTTGGCATCGGTGGCTTTCTGCAGCGATTCCATAACCACTTTGAGCGGTATGCCCGGTATCTTGAGATCCGCTTGAATGGCAGTAAATCCTTTGCGCGTGCCCGCTACTTTCATGTCCATGTCGCCCATGTAGTCCTCAATGCCCAGTATGTCGGTTAGAATGCGATAATCTTGCATGTGCTTGGTATCATTGTTCTCGTACTTGGTGACCAGGCCAATGGCAACGCCGGCGGCAGGTGCTGTTATTGGTACACCCGCATCCATGAGTGCCAGCGAGCCGCCACAGACACTGGCCATGCTGCTGGAACCATTTGACTCCAGCACCTCCGACGTCAAGCGCACCGTGAATGGATAGTCGTGCGGCAGTGTGGGCAGCAGCGAACGCTCGGCTAAAGCGCCATGGCCCAGTTCGCGGCGTCCCAGTGGACCGATGCGACCCACTTCTCCAGTAGCGTACGGCGGGAACTCGTAGTGCAGCATAAAGTTTTTGGCTTTCAGGCCGCCGCTGTCCAGCGCCGCCAGTGTGTCCAGCTTCATGGCACTCTCCGGTGAGTCCAAGCTGACCGTGCAGAATACCTGGGTCTGACCGCGCTGGAACAGCGCCGAGCCGTGCAGCGGCTTGTACATGTCCACCTGGCAGCTGATGTTGCGCAGACTGTCGTAGTTGCGACCATCGCAGCGTAGGCTGCTCTCGAAGATTAGCTCACGAAAGATCGTGCGACAGGCCTTGTTGAACTCCTCACCAATCGTCGATGGATCTGTGTCCGGATAAGAAGACCACACCTTGTCGATGACATTGGCGCGCACCTCGTTGACGGCTGTGTCACGAGAGATTTTGTCATGTTGCGCATCCTGGAATATATCACGCAGCCGCATTTCGCACATGCTCTTCACCGCCTGCACCAGCTCAGGCTCCGGCTCGGGCAGTGCGTCCACATTGCGTTTCTGACGACCATAGGCCTTTTGAAGACGTTCGATTTCGTGGATAATAAACTGTGCCTCGCGCGTCCCCTGCTTAATGGCCTTTAGCAGATCCTGCATCAGCACCACATTACCCTTACCCTCCAGCATAACCACCAGATTTTGCTTGGTAGCCGAGACAACCAAATCTAGTTGAGAGGACTGCAACTCACGGCGCGTGGGATTGATCAGAACCTCACCATCGCTCAGGCCAACCCTGAATGGAATTAAATACAGCTATAGGAGTAATCTTCTTGATTAAGAGCTTTCGACTCACCGTACGGCGCCTATAGGTCCGTTCCAGGGTATGTCGCTTAGAGAAAGCGCCATTGAGGCTGCATTGATGGCCAAAATGTCGGGCGAGTGCACCGCATCCATGGCCAGCATGTTGCACACCAGTTGCGTCTCGTTGCGATAATCCTTGGCAAAGAGTGGACGCAGCGAGCGATCTATGAGACGCGCCGACAGTATCTCCTTCTCCGATGGGCCCAACTCGCGGCGCATAAAGTTCATCGGTATGCGACCCGAGGCTGCATTCTTCAGTCGATAGTCCACCACCAGCGGCATAAAGTTCTGGCCAGGCGTTGCCTTTGGCTTGGCCACCGCTGTGACCATGACCGCCGTATCGCCCATTTGGCAGACGGCGGTGCCATTGGCAAAACGTGCTAGTTTCCCCGAGCTGATGGTCATGTTCCGCCTGATCCAGAAACAGGTATTATGAAATTGTTTCCTTTGCAAAAGTTTGCTCATTGACTTACCCATTGCTGAAGCTGACCTCCACAGCGGGAACATCACCGTTGGTGGTGCTTTGTATGCAACGGTGGCCACTTAACCGCGCTGCAGCAATGCATTTTAAGCGATGATTTAGTAATTTTAGTGTTTTTCTCGTAAAAATCATAGCTTAAGGCACGCAAGTTACCTAAAATTTACCGGTTGTCTCGGCTGTAACGAACCACGTGTAACCTGCGCACAATATAAATAAGCTTCTTATGTGGTCCAATTTAAACAACAAACTTTAACAGAATTAAAAAAATATAGAATAATTTAATCTTATTTAACAACTCTTTTATTCATTTTAGTTAATTACACTGTTTTTCTATGAGTGGAACATTTGTGACGTCACACAAGTAGTCTTAACATTCTCATTTGAGTATGTAGTAGTAACGTCTCTGTTACGTTAACAGTTGTGCAAAATTTATCGAAATGCACCCATGTTACGCATGTCAGTCTGTTATGGCTTCAATGCAGTCTGTAGCATTACAGCATGTTAATTGCTTAGCCTGTTAATTAACAGCATTTGTGTTACGAACGGACGTGGGTGTATACCTCTTTTGCTAGCGCGGACGTATAAATTATTGAAAAATTCTTGTTAATTAATACGCGTGCGAGCCGCAACTAATGCAAATTGAACGTGCGTGTTTGGCAAGCCAATTAAATCAAGTGTTATAAATTTTTGGCATTCTGTGTTCGATCGCCGCTCTCTTGCTCTTTCGTGTGCTTGTGTGTGTTGTTTGCTGCGTTTGTGAGTGTGTGCATGTGCTTCGAAGTGTGCGTTTTGTTGGCCAAAAGCAAAACGCAAAGAGAGCCGCAGCAGCAGCAGCAGCAGCAACAGCAACAAAAAGAAGAAAAACCAAAATCGACAAATGCGGTCAAATTAAAAAGAAAAACAACAAATAAAGTATTGGTGTCGGGCAACAGTACCAACAACAACAACAACACGAGCAGCAAAGCAAAGCAAAGCAAAAGCAAACCCAAAAAGCAAACGCAAAACTTGCCGAGAAAGCGTGCCGCCTGTCCCGCCGTCAACGTACTAACGCGTTGACGCCGCTGACGCTGTCGCAGCCGCCGTCGCGTGTGTGTGGAAAGCCGGAAAATCGCTTCTCTAGGCGTTGACGTCCTCGCAAAGACCCTATCCCGCTCGTCGCTTTAATTTGTTTATGCTGATCTTCCTCTGCCGCAGTCGCTGCCTCTGCCGACGCCCTTGCGCCTATTCTGCGAACTGAATGATTCGCCTTATCAACGGCGCCTCCTTATCAGTCAAATTCTGATTGTTTCAAAAATAAAAAATATAAAAATACCAAAACACATACTAAAACCTAAGCACTAAGCACAACGGAAACAACAACGCAAAACAAACAGACAAGGTAAATTTTCCGCCACCTAACCCCCATCCGCAACAGCTCCCCACGCCCGCACTATGCAAAAAATATAACAAAATTCAGCTGCACCCATTTGGCTGCCGCCTTTTAATTGTCACACCTCATTAGCTGGCCGCGTTGCCGGCTGCATAAGTGCTTTAAAGTATTTACTGTAATTTACACGTTGTCTGTCCCCCTCCGCGAACCGCTGACGACGATGGACAACGCAATTTCATTAACTTAATCGATGCCCCTTTGATGCTGCTGCCGTTATACATGCATTGAGTGTTTTATGGCCTGCCACAGGCACTCGTTCACCCGCTCGCCCAGCCACTCGACTCTCCGCCCACCCTCCTCGAGAGTGAAGGCATCCACGTTTACAGCGTCATCAGCGTCATAGCCTTCTTATCACTGCTGCTCTTCGTGTTATCTGCATGGCCTCCATAGCCTCTTCTTGCCTCAGCCAAACTAAAAAATAAGAATATAAACTCATTATGCTATGCGCACTTCCGGTCGTCGTCTTTTTGCGTTCAAGTTTGTCATTGCTTTGTCTGTTGCACGGGTGCTAATCGATAAAGTTAGCATACATATCGTTAGGAACAGATCCAAAATATTGATTTCGCATTAGTTCCTAACTTTTCGGCTCGAATAACCGTGCATGCAGAGCTGTGCATTAAATATGGGCAACATACGAACATACTACATTAATATTTAATAATGAATGAACATCACGCCAACCGCAGTTATCAAGGATTAATTGCCAAAAACGTATTCATTGTTGTGCTGAATCTACACTTGGCTGAATTATTTGTTTATCTGTGCGGCTGAGATAATACCAAAATTATGAATTTATATTTCGATTAGCTGCACAATATTTTTTGACAAAATTAATGGCGAGCAGCTAAGCAAATTACACTGCACATAATTGGAATGGTATAATTATTAAAGTGTGTGTTTTTTTCACTCTTCAAGTATAAATATTGAATAGCCATAAAAATTTCTTTTTACAAATATTGCGAACAAAATATAAATGTTTTTATAAAAAATTTAACATAGCAGTAGTTCTTTTTGGTTTTTTGCTGTAATCTCTTAATTTGCAATTAAGTAAAAATCAAATAGTTACAGTTCTGAGTGCACTAAGAATTTAATACATATTTATATATGTTTGTATACCCATATATACTTAGTAAATAATATTATATAATAGATTCGATTCCTACCTAAATTGATTTGCTTCGTTTATTTAAATTTGCTAACGTATAAAAACAAATCAAATATCAAGGTCGTAAATAGTATTTATATTTATATATTTTTGAACCCATCTAACAGAGGATTACACTTTATTTTTTCCAATAAAAATATAAAATATAAATACGAGTATAGTACGACATATTATATATATGAGAAATTGTTTGAGCAACTCGCGCAAAGTGTTCGATATTTATTTATTTGCTGTTGCGTTGCGTTGCGCTGTTTTGTTATCTTCTTTGCATTTGTTTTTGTTGTATGTCATTGTAAGTGACACTGATTGCCGATTGCCAGACGGGCTGCATAATTAGGGAGCGCTTAGCATTTGCTGATAGCGTCAGCCGCTTCCGCTTCATCACTCATCAACATCAGCACCAGCAGCAGCAGCAGCAGAGAAGAGGGCAGCAGCAGCGGTCGATGTTCCGTTTTCAATTTGAAGAACCAACTGTGACCCGACGGCGGCGGCCATTAGCGATTGCCCAGTGGCCCGGCCCAGAGTCAGCCAAGAGTTGGCCACATGCGGTGCCAGTTGCGAGTCCTTCGTCATGCCGTCGTTACTGCCATGAGAAGCGATCCTAGGCTAGAGGCAGAGTATTTTTGTGGCACCATAAAAAGCATTCGAGTGTCGTTCGTTTGCGTCACTCACATACGCACGCACACACACATATATATACACACACACACACACACACAAAAGAAGGAAAACATGATGTGTATGTTGTCTGACTGAAAAGACAATAAACCATCAATGAGCAGGACGACCCAGCCCCAAAGCAAATAAAACTCAATCGAATATTATTATCAACAAGGACAACGACGACGCGCCCCAGAACTGAACCCATTCGTGTTGGGCTCAGCCCCGGCAATTGGGGATTGGCCACATGCTGCTCATCGCTTGCACGCGTCATAGCTGCCCGGAATATCGAACATGTCTTGAACCCGGTTCCAGTCCCAGTCCCTCTCTCCATTCCCATTCCAAGTACCGTTTCCAATCCTAGACCTGTTTCGTCATTGGCTTTGGATCTAATTTGGCGCGACTTTGACACTTGTTAGCCAATATGTTTTCAGCCATGTTAATGGCCAAACGGAATTGATATTAATTGCCGCACGCCCTACTCCCTCCCACAGGCAGACACATACACACACAGAAACATCGACGCAACTCAATAGTGGGCGTGGCAGCGTCAAATTGCCGCGCTAAGCGCTAGTCCATTAGCCAGCCACAAAAATCGCATGAAAATCAGCTTAACTCATTTTTGCAGAACCAGCTAGAAAACCAAAAAAGGCAACGGCTTATAAGCTTTACGCCCATTGTATTGTGGTCGACTTTCTAATACCCTACTCGACGGTTTTTTTTATTAATTGGCTGTTGTTATTAAGAGCGCTAATTCCTGAATGGATTTACGAGTGCAGCTACCTGAAACGCTTCATATGAGCACCTATACCACATATACATATAATCGCTTTTATAGCTTTAGCTGTGAGTTCGTGTGAACACGCTTATCCATTGCCAGTTGCCGTGGCAGCGCATTGTGACTTTCAATTCAATTAATCCTTGCCCTCTTCATCGTCAACCCCTGAGAAATTGATCTTATTACAGTTGTTGTATGAGCCTGTGATTGAATTGGGCATTTTTATTTGAAGTAATGGTTGTCGTCCCGTCTCCGTTTTCTGGGAACAATCATTTATGTGCGCATACACGTTTGAATAACTGAATCCAATTAAGAGTCGAAAAGTTGAATGGAAGTTGAAAGTGTGAGAAAACTTTATACCCAGAAAATGCAAGAAACCAGAACATGTTTTCCGACAAAAGCCCTGTCAAAAGTGTATTAAGTTGCAAGTTATGAAATTTATAAACGTGCAAAATATACTTACAAGTATAGACAAATATATTGAAATATTTAAGATTGGTAGGCGTTTAAATTTTAATACTCGGATCAACCAAAAATAGGTTTACGTTCTAAAATATAAAAATAACAATTTTAACACACTCGACTTTCGAATTAAAGTTTTAATATAGATTAGATTTGTATAGAAAAAAAATCTAACCAGGTAACCGGCACTTATTCAAAATAGAAAGATCATCCAAACAATGTAAAATATCTAAAATATAAGAACTTTTCCTTAAATAAGTCTTTTGAATAAAATACCGATTTTATTTTATGTAATTTTCTTCCACTGTTATACAAAAAACTTTTTCAGATACCCATTCTGCAAAAATTCGCTTTGTTTTTATCAATATAAATTCCGCCCTTAATTTGCAGCTTAATCTTTGTATATAATTTGAATTTCCTAAGAAAATCTCCAATGAGCAAGAACAATAAATTCACTTAAATTCCATTTAATCTCAAGTAGTAAACATTGTGCTCGACTAGAGTGTATTTTCTAACGTTGCATGGCGGATGAATTAATATTTAAGTTCCCATTCAGTTGAGTAGCTCTCGTGAAAATCAACTAAAGAACGCTTTGTGTGTTTCACTTAATTTCCTGTATTCGCCAGGCTTATTTCAGGACGCTAACTACATCCAAAGTCCTTGGCTACCTGCTACGTTTAGCCAGCCATCATTTTGATAAGAAATTTCAGCTAATCAACCGGGACGGGCGGGGCGGCAGAGGCGACACCGCCGAAGCTGGGGCGGACAACCTGCTGTAATGACCTTGATAAACTTTTGCGTTTCAGTTTGTCAGTGGGTTCCTTTGCTTTCTTAGGACGTGTTCGTTTTGTTTGGCTTACGGCCATTTTCTCTTTTTTTATTTTTATTGTTCTTGGCGTGCATATTTGAAAAACGCTTTACGTGCTACTTCACAAAAAATACATACCTTAACTTATGTACAAACAGATATGTACTTAAAGGAAACAAAAAAAATAACTCAAAGAATACTTGAAACAGCTTTACCATAAGCTCACTTCAGAAATACTTTAACATGAACTGTAATTGTTCTTCAGAGCATTTGCACAAATTAAAAAAAATTATTTCATGTAACAACTAAGTTTTTCTATTGCATATGCACGCAGTTTGCAGGGTATTACAAAGTTTTTACTTTATCCTTTTTAAAGCTTTTTTTGCGTCCGTTTGTCGGCTTAGGCCGGCTACCTTTTGTTGTGCCGTTTTTTTCTGCCGTTCACTCAATTTTGATTAAAGACAAACCCTCGTCCTGTTTGGCATTGCTCTGACTGAGTGTTATTGCCACTTTGACACGTCAACCTTTAAACCTGGCCCGTTTTTATGGGTCTGCGCTTTACCTGTGCGGCACACAAATTTAATTTTACTGTTGTAGTGTCAACAAGCAAATGGTATATGCTTGTACTACCCTACATAAATACATATATCATTATCCATCAACAGATGCCAGCAAATGTGACCAAAATTATTCAAAGTGTCATTGAAACTTTTTTTTTGTTTGCCAGAACAAAAGATCAGTCTGAAGTTAAATCATCAGCAGCTCAACCCCACTCTCCCCAAACGGCGCGCGCTTAAAAACCACTTATTTGTGCATTGAACCCCGCCCTGAATGGCGGCCGTGGCAGCAGTAAATATGCATGGCCTGCGCCATGTGGCCAACACCTTGACACTGCGACTGCCGACTTGGCAACAGCGGAACACAGCAAAAAAATAAAAAATAAAAGTAATAAAGAACAACAAAAAAACCAACAAACAATCTACAGGCTTTTTATGCAAAAAGAAATAAACGAAAAATATGCGTCAGGCGGCCAGGCAAACTGGCTCATAATGCGCCTCAGGCTTCAGCTTTGGGCCCAGTTCCCGTTCCATGGCAGCGCGACCAATTGAACAGTCCAGCATACGTGTAGAATTCATTAACAATAAAGCGCAGCCAAAGAACGGAAAGAGAGATGAGGAGGCGGGCCGATGTTGTAGAGGCAGCGGCAGCGCCATTGTGGCCACCGCTTCGTTACCAAGAATTCTCTTTAAGCCAAATCCTGGGTGGTCCTTTTGACTTGGCTGCACTTTGTTATGTGAGCTGTTGCCATAAACGATTTTATAATTTTGCAATAAGTTGAACAGAGACAAAATGATAAAGAGACTAGTTTTAAGCCTAGACTACTATTTTGACATCCATTTTATTATTACTTTAAGCTCTGTTTTCTTTGAAACTATAGCAAATGTAATTTATTTTATTTGTTTTTGCAGATTTCTGAACCAAGGAGCATAAGGTAAGAATTTTAAATAATGCATCTACTAAGTAGATACTAGTAGATAATACATACTGTTCTATATTATAATTTTAAAGCAAAAGTTTCTGAATAACTATACTCTGGGAAAAGCGCTGTTTTAATTTTAGTTCGAGATTTGCCACCATTCCATTTATTACCAATCACATTTATAAAAACTGTTATATTGTAGCTTAAGATTTAAGTATTAGATGAATTGCGTTTTATAGAGCATCAGTGTTTCTATTGAGTTCACTAAATCTTCTGCCGCAACGCGTCTGCCTTTCATTTAATGCCTGTGGCTTATATTTACGGTTTTGTTGTTGCTGGTGGTGATGTTGCTGCCGCACAGCCAATAATTGATTTTTGACGCTTGGTTCATAACAAACTCGTTCTGAGAATCTGACGCCTGTCGCCAATTGCCTCCCCCATAAGAGCGATATGCATATATCTTGATTTCGGAATATGTATATGTCATTAAAAAGGCAACACTGCGTCTGACGGCAAGAGCCAGTAAAAACAAAATAAAAAAAACGAGCGAGAGAGAAAGCGAGAAAGGGATAGACACTTGTACAAACATTTGGAGTGTTTAACTTTGTGCTAGTTTTTCTTGCAATTTTTTTTGTTGTGCTTAACATTTGTTGTGTTCCCCACAAACTTTTCCCTTTTGTTACAACGCTGACATTTTGCCTCTCCCTTGCCCATTGAAATACATTTGTTTTGCAATCTACAACAGCAGCAACACAATGGCTAAATACATTTGTTGATGTTGTGCGCAACTTTGGCTAAGGTAATTTGCTACTGCCCATCTAAATGGTGGGCGTGGCAGTGCGAGTTTTTAGTTGCTGTGTTGTCTCCTAGAGGTGTATATAGGGGTTTCGACTTATGAAGATTAAATTTAGTGTCACAAGAAAAGTACAGCAAAATATATCCTACATAAATTCAATTCTCGTTCACTCAAAAAAAAAATTGTTTCTTGTAGTTTTAAATTGCTTTGCAATGCAATCTTTTTTTTGTAATCCCAACGCTAATCTTTCCATTTCCCCAACCAAATTCAATAAGATTTAAATATATTTTTTAAAACTAATAAGCCCTTTCTAACGTTTAAATCCATGGTAGAAAAACAACATTTGTCGCCTGCGACACTTGACAGCTTTGAAAAAGCAAAAAGAAAAAAATATGTACATATGTATGTATAACCATATGAATACGAATATACGAATGTATATATACAGAGCCTCGAGCATGGCTCGAATGCAAGGGTCGCAAATGTTGGAGTTGACTTTTAGCGTTTTCTGCTGCTATTTTTACAGTCGCACTTAGCAACACACAAACTTGACAAGTTTATGGAACAGCCAAACTTGAAAGTTGTTCTCTCCCACGTTTGTCACTCACTCTAAATTGGAGAGACGAAAACCGAGAACGCGTAAAGTGCAATTCTTGAAGTGCGCTACACAATTGCCAGCGACATCAGTTGACGGACATTTTGTCATTACGAGTTTCTGTTGAAATCTTTATGAGCCCATAAATATTGCCAATCGATCGTAGGTGTTCGTTTTTTTTGATACACTCCTAACTGCCTACCTGCCTGCTAAAAGAATGTTCTCTTATTTACTTACCTTTTTTTTTCTATAGCGTCTGACAACTTTTGACACAGCTGTCGTACATCAAATTGGGACGGCACAAAATGATTGAACATTTGCATTAAAGAAAAGATATACGTAGGAATATTTTGGTGGGAAATACCTGACTGCAAAATGACCTGTTATTAGCTGTAAAATTATGTTATATGCTTGGTATATGGTATTTGTCAGTTTCATGTTGAATCGGTAGATATACTTAAGCAAATATCGGGCTTGAATTTTAAACTATATTGTTTAGTGAATTCAATGTGAATTCAATTAATCCTATTTAAAATCGATATTTCTGTTGTCTATCTAATAGAAGATTTAGACAGCTTTCAACCTTTAGCATAGCATTCCACTATATTTTTTTTTAATTTCGATGTGCAGTTAACCATATATGCGCATATATGGCTGAACAATTTAAATATTTTATGTTGTCTGCCTGAGTCCTGTGGCCAATTTGCAAATAGCCAAAACAACAGCGCTGCCATAACGGCAACGGCAGCAGTAAAACTTTGAGCAAATATTGACATCGTTTGCTTTTTGTTCTCTTTTATTTTATATTTTCCAACTGCTTTTATTGCGCACGGAGTAAATAAAACATTCACCCGTTATGCATATGCATATGCAGCTCAGCTCAGTTCAGCGTAACTTGACTGGACTTTCAGTTCTTTTCAGCTGCCAGCCCTGCCCTGCCTGCCAGGCCTGCTCCGTCCGTTTGTTGCAGGCGTCGCGGTCAACGTCGTGTCGTCATCATCATCGCCGACTGCGGTCAGCGCTGCTGTTGGCTTAGTTGGTGGCCTCGGACCATGTGCCGGCTTTTAGCTGTCAGTAGAATTTACTTAACGACCTAGCCTGGTAATGCGACTTGGCCAGCAGCTGGCCAAGGGCTCAGTGAGAGGTCGCATTTCTTGCTGGCCAAAAGTGCTGCATCATAATATTCATTTTAATATTTAAATGCATTTAAAATTGACTTTATGAAGGTCAGCGGTCCTACAAATGTTCGTTTGGTTAAGCTGACAATTGTAAATAGTAACATTTTGTGGCACTTAACATGAATTTATGGTTAAATTTACACTAATGAGTTATTTCCTATAATACGGATAAAATGCAATATATTTCTATGTGAATTTCTATGAATGTCGTCTATGTTATGTCGAATAGAAGAAAATGTAGAAGTTATTTAGAGCTAAAACATTTTTTCTTGCGTTTACTGAAAAGATCTAACAATTTTATAATATGTAATATAAACAGCAAATCTGTTTTAATTTTGAATATATTTCATCATGAAGTTTATAATTTTAGAGGATACCATAGATGTACCAACAAAAGCTTCGTGGGAACAAAATAAATTCTTTTTATAGGGGCTTATAGCCTGCCTATAGAACTGCCTCTCTTATGAGTGTTAAATATGAGAGGCAGTTTCTAAATAAATAGAAAAAGGCGAGTGTAGTTCAGGAATATTTCAATTGGGATGTTGGCTGTCTACGTGCTCGGACAACTGGACACTGGGGCAGGAACTGAAATTCTTGTACATACTATTCATATTTGTGTTACTATACGTATAGAATAGACCATAAATTCGAAAAAGAAATATTGAATGGTGAATGTGTGCCATGTGAATGCCATTTGGCATTGCAATTGCAGTTGCAATTGATTGATAAATTCGTTAGCGAGAATGTGTAAAAATAAGTACAAAATAGAAAATGTTGTGCTTTATTCTCGTTGCTATTTGCAATTTCGATTTGTAAGGCAAATTTACTTGCGCCGGACGTGCGAGCCAATTTGACTTTCGCATGCACATGCATTGCATATGTATATACTATATTTATATATATATATATATATATATATATATATGTGTTTATATAATATCGATTGATATGAGTATTACGACATTTGAATTAACAGACTAGCCCGGCTTTTGGCACTGTTTGTTTTCGTCGAACCGTTATTTGTTTATGCATTACACGGCCTAATGCCACAAAGACTTAACCAACGGCCATTCATAAAGCTGCAATACTAACAGCAACAACAGCAACTGTTACACCAACAGCAACAGCCACGACCAATGAGCATTTAACGCAATTGTTAGCCTTGTGCCAGAAACCAAATAATAGTAATAATGCGAAAAAAACGGCAAACAGAAAAGAAATCAAGAAATACCGAGGAAAATAAAACACGAATCAAAAATAAACGCCACAAGTTTATGAACATTTAAAAATCGCGCCAGCACTTTGTGTTGAAAATTCAATTAAAATGGCAGCGCGTCGTCGGTCGTAATTAATGCAAATGGCCAGAAATAAAACTAAATCAAGTCGTGGATCGAAAAAAGCCAAGAGCAGCAGGTGAGGTAAAGACGTGTGGAAAGGGGGCGGCGGTGGCAATAATGCATTCAAAATGAAATGTAAACACGAATACAGTTCGGCCGCAGCCAAGTTAATAAAAATATTTTTCAATTCTCGAAGCAAAAACTAAAATATTGAAATTGAAATAAGAAAGAGAAAAGGAAAACAAACACATACAAAAGAGAAAATATTTGCACAATGTTGTAAGAATTGTAAATACACGAAATATAAAAATGCCATTGTATGTATAAATCGCCCAATTGAAATTATTATGTAAAGTCGTTTATAATAAGACACAACAGAGCCGCAAAGTAATACAAAAATAAACAAATATAAATAAACAAAGGCATATCCAATAGTATGGAAAACCAGTTATTGACAAGACTTCGCTTAGACACTTTTAAATACAATGATTAAGTTAATGTTTATGCCTTGTTATTGCTGTCGATGCCCAAATGACGTCACAGTGACGTCAAAGCGATCCGCTTTTATTTATAGCAAGTGCGACCCGAACCGAGCCAATCCGATCCGATCCAATGCGAGGCGAGGCGAACGGCCAGCGGTGAGCGATGTGCAGTGAAAGGCAAAAGCCAAATGAAAACATACACACAGTGTCAATAAAACATCGTCATAGTATTTAAATGAGGTTTGACAGCCACACACACACGCGTGTATATTGTTCAATAAATAAATAAATATAAATATAAATACATATATATTACACATATACATATTTATATATATTATATATTATATAATATATATATTATATACATATATTATATTATATACATATATATGAGTGTACGTATATTATTATAAATAAATACTTGTATTGATACAGGTGGCCTTACTCAGGCCAAGCAATTCGTATAGCTTTTGAACGGGTCAAATGCGGGCCAGCCTTGGCGCAATGCGGGTCTGCGTTGCTTTTGTTGTTGCTGCTGTTGTAGCTGCTGCTTGTTTTATACTCCATACTAGACACTTTGAATGGGCACTTTCCAGTGATAGCTTTGACATAAGTTTATTAAAGCTGTGTTTCCACGTTCCACTCCTGATAGCCCTTTGAACTTTACAGTAAACTTATCAGCGATTAGAAACCAACGCGTTGTTTTTTAGAATTTATGAATTATAATTGGGTGCAGGTACATATTCGATGTTTCTTAGCATCCTAATTAATTGTTTAATGCATTTCTTGTAGATGAATTTATTGTCCAGTTTTAGTTTCATCATTTATGTATATAGCTATTTCATCTTAATTTGGTGTTGTTTTGATGGATATCGTATAGTTTCTTTATCATTCACTTTTGCAAATCAATGAAGCTGATATAAATGTAAATTTAAAAAAAAATTGTTTGAGTGTTATTAAGACATCGGTTTTTACAATATGTAACATTTTATTTATTTTTAAAAGTGTATACGTTATTTGAGCCCATTATTTTTAAATTTCTGAAACTGAAGATTACCTGAAGTCGACTTAAATGTTTTGTTAGAGTTTAACAATTTTGGTTTTCTCAATGCAATATCATGTTTTTCACTATTATCTTTTTCACCTATTCAATACCTTTTTTTTGAAACCTTAAGTCCCTTTTTTACATATGTTTACGTAGTTCTATTTGTTTATGCTATGGTAATCTTGCGCTTTTTATTGTCATTTAATTAATTTATTCATTGTGTGATTACAAAGTTAATAATTTAAACATGACCGCATTTTTACAATGCTTATTCATTTTTGTAACTATTACATGATGCGGTTTTAGTTTTAAATTATTTTATATTAATAATTATTAATTATTATATATATGTACATATAAGTAGAATATTTGATGCACATTCTCATTAATTATTTAATTATGCAATACGCATACCACGATGCTGTTACACAGACATTTGTGTTGCCGCATTCTATCATCACATTATTGTTGTGGTTGTTGTCGCAATCGGTGCCGCCAAGGCCTGGCATTAGAATAGTTACTCAATACAATTGAAAAACTCAATTCCTCCAAGCATTTGACGCGCCCGTCGCAGTCGCGCATGCCATGAATGAAGCACGCCACAGTGGAATGTGCTGCGTGATCACGAATGAATGAAACAGCTCAGTGAGAGCGCTCTTGCGAACACCGTCAACAATAACAATAAACATACAAATTCCTGGGCCATATTGTGCTCATCGAATCGAGCTGAATTACAGTGTGCGTCTTTTACATAACGACAATACAAAGCTGCAAGACTATTTGGCGGTTCCTCTGAATCAGTTTTTAGCCAATTATCAAATGTATACAAATTATGTTTTTTTTTTAATTGTGAAACAGTTTTTTAAGTAGCGTTTCGTTGTTGTATCCAACGTCGTCATCTTCAGCGTCTAATATCGTTATTCACAGGCATAATTCATGTTCTCTCACTTTCGTGAAATGACATGATTAACATTTATTAAATTTTTATACTCGTTCACGAAGTATCAATAGTGTATTGGTTTTGTGCAATGTCCGTCGTGCTGTCCGTCGGGAGCTATGAATCCGAGAGCTTTACATGTTAAATTTTTTTGAATTTTGCCATGATTTTTGACAAAAAATTTGACCCCCTCAGAATCGGTTTTAATGTAGTTTTTTATACTAATTGTGACAACCACAATCGATTAAAAATTTAAATTTGCATTTCTAAATGATAATTTATCAAAAAATCCAAAAAATTATATTTTCAATAATGAATATATTATTTTTTGTTTATGTTAATGTTAATTTTATTTGAAGATCGGTTTTGTAGTTGAAATATAAATATATTGAGATACATTTATATGATAGATAAATTTATTAAAAATCTATACACGAGGCAACAACAAACGAAAGCACATTCAAGCACCTACATTTTTATATCAAATTTTGTGATCAATTCGAAATTATAAAAATTGTTGTTTTGCATAAAAATAACTTTCAGCGCAGTGCCAAAGCTTACAAAAGTATAATAATATAATTTGTTTTTAATATTTCAGATACTAAATTTAAGGTTGACATTTGAATTAAGTTAATATTTAAGTGGGACCTGCTGCCCATTGCGCTAGACGTCACTCACAGCGTGACACAATAACGATCTACGTTCCGTTCTATATCTTAGTTATCTGGGGATAATTAGTACTTATATAAAGATAAAAAAACCTATTCAAAATGACCCAATTGCTTACGCTGTCGTGCCATGATAATTTTCACACCATTCAAATTGACAGGCAAGTTTATTGCGCTTTGAAATTCAACTTGCGCATCGACTTTGTAGTTTCGTAGTTTTTTATTGTACATTTCGATAGTTTGAAGCCGAGCTGAGTCACAACGCCAAGTTGGAACTAAAAATTATCACATGATTATCATATGATGTGTTTTCAGTGTGTTATTTTTCATGTAATATAAGTACGAACTGTTCTCTCTCTTTCCCTTTCGTTGCCCGCTTTCGTTTCCTTTGATTGATGTCTGCGCGCCGAGCAATCAGCTTTAATGGGCAATACCAATGTCGAATTTTGATGGCTGCGGCAGGCTGTAAAAGAAAATAAAAGAAAAGGCCAACGACTCCTTCTATTTAAGCCCTCCTTTCGCCCCAGGGCGGCACCATTGCATTTACTGAATATTACCCCAAAAAAATAAAGAGTACGCTGCAAGTGCAACTCTGATGCTTGCTTCTGGCTCTGCAAAACTTGGCCCATGTTGTTTGCCATATTCTCCCCCATATATACATATATATATATATATATTATTTTTCCCTCTCGGTCTCATTCTCTCTTTTACTGCTCTCGCTTCTTTTGTGCTGCATACAAAAGATTTTTGCTTGCCCGTTGTTGTTTTCCAATGTGCATGCTTTTTTTTTCTTCATTTATTTTGTTTTTTCTGCATATTTGTGTTCATTTGCAAGATTTCTTCCCTTATTTTGAGCAGGGCGCGACTAGTGCAGCCAAAAGGGCGGCATGTGTGCGCCATTGTGATGCTTGGGGTGTGTTATATGCCATTGAAATGCAACCAAGCATCTCAGCTGCCTGACTAAACCCCCTATCTCCCAACTCCAAACCCAATCCCGGTCTCGATCCCGTTGCCGTTTGCCGGGAACGTTGCTTCCGCTGCATAAATATAACGCTACTTGCGCGTGCTGCACACTTGCAATTTATTTGGTTTCACCAGAGAATCAGCAACAGCGCAACAGAGCCATGCCTTCAGTCTGAAGTTTGTGTCGTGCTGGTAGTGTTTAAATTAAATTTTATGAGAGATTCCTTTTTGGCGCAACGCACTAAATTTATGCCAGAGAAACTAACAAAATGTAGCGCTATACAACACACACCAGACTAGAGTTGGGCGTGTGTCGAATTCTTCAAATTTTTAAAACAAAATTTGATTGACATGCTTGTAAGAATGCTTGACTAATTTAAGTCTGGACAGTGTGCATAACTTTTTTTCCACTTTTCCATTAGAAACTTTATTTCTAAAAATGTGTTGCCTAAAACCTAATACTATAAAATTATATTCAATAATATTTATATTATACATTTATGAACATTCTTTTCTTTTACATTGATATTATGTCGTGTTTATGTTTTAACGCACGTCGTGTCACGTAGAAAAACGTACATCGCTCCCATCTCTAGTCAGGTTCGTTCTCATGGCTTACGGCTCTGTCACGCATCACACTAACTGTCTGCCTGTCTGCTGATTAGCAGCCAAACATACGTGGCCCAAGTATTTTCAGCTTCAGCAGAGTGCAACTATTTTATCTGGCGACGGTAAACCAGACCCCAGACTCAACCTGGCCAGGCCAAGATAGACGAAACTAACCAGGCATCCAGAGCTGCATAATAACTAGACAATTTCTGGTTGTCTGTTGCTGTGGTTCTACTCATCAATTTGGCTACGTGCAGCTGCTTTTAATGTGCATTTATTTTGCTTGTTCTGTTTTTGGCCCGAGTTTTTGGGCATGTCTCTGCCTCAAGCTTACTTTGTTGTGTTCTTTAATTGCATCTAATTATCGAGTTGACAAAGCGAACTGCAAATAAATAAACTGTGTGTATATAGTTAGTGGAACTATGAAGACTGCCTCGTGTTTCAGTTGCTCGTTAAAGCACATTTCTTCAATTAGCCCAGTTGATGAATTTTGTAAAGCTGCCCTAAAACTTTGCTTTGCGTAACGGAAAGTTTAAGAAATATTTAAAAGCTGCATTTAGAATGGAAAAGTTTTTTACATTAAGTGTTAATGCGCCATAAGCCTTGAAAACTTACTAAGTTAATAAAATTTGTATTTAAAAATGATAAAATTGTTCTTCCCGAGCTTCCAGATAAGTTTCTTGTTTTTCACACATTCTTGTTTGCACCATAAAGTAATATTTTAATGGTCTTACAGAGAGTATAGGAAATTGTGCAGTACATAGTGTGTACATATGCGGGGAGGATTTTCGTATCATTTAGCATATAGGTATATATATGATTATTTCACTATATAGCCATGTTCGTCTTTATTTCATCCCTTCGATAGGTGTACTTTATTTTCAACAATTGAGTTATTACAAGAATTAAAATTATTTTGTTTTATTATTCATGCATGTCCTGGTATTATACAGTATATGCTAATTTATTCACATCGCGTGTTTGTTGTCGCTAAAATAGATTGAAACAAAATATTTTGTTTAGCGTAGCTTTTAGCAATTAAATATTTAATGATAATTTTATGAGGTTTTTCACTTTCATGCAACATGCATTAGCAGCAAGGAAGAACAACAAAAGCAAATATTGCATGTGTCAGAACCAAACACACTTAAACAAAAGTTAAATTTCAAATATTTTCAACAGCCATGCATATAATAGAAATGAATTTATGTTTGTTTTCATGCAAAACAGCTCTGCAAATAGTAATAAAAATAAAACTAAAACCAAAACTAATAAAAACATCGATTTTAGTTATTTTCTGGCAGACATTGTGACGCTGCCAAGTATGCAACAAAAAACTACAACTGCAAGGATTTGACGTGCTCAATATTAGGGTGTATGTATGTGGGTTTCTCTGTTTCTATCTCTGGTTTTAGTTGGAATTTATGTTCGTTATTCTTGAATGCTGGGCTGGGTCATCAATAGCTGTAGCGCAACCAAGCGCCATTAATGTTGTCAACGCTGGGCATGATTTATGTCGGGTGCTCTTTTAGCCATGGCCCAATTATGTTATGGATAAGTGTGCGTGCCTCGCCAGAGCTGCTAGCGCCAATAATAATGCAACATTTTTCCCACGCACCATTTTGCAACACATTCAATTGAGTGGGAACAGGCAACTTGGCAGCTGTAAAGCCCGGAACCCTATGGCAATGGGCTATTTATAGTGCACATTAATGACCGGGTGTTGTGCAACGTGCAATTACAACTGCAACGCTATAATAACCGCACGCATTGAAATGCCTTTGGTTTTTAGCGGTAAATGGAACTTAAAACGAATCGATTTTATAGTTGCGTTTAGCTTTGCTTATTATACAAGGCTTGTAAAACAACTTTTTTGACGTTATTTAAACTTAATGTATTATTCTAAACTTTATAGTTGAGTATTTTTTATATGAGTTATATAATATTTTCTTGATATAATTTTAATTAAGTAAATACGGAATTACCAATTTAAATTTGAGAACTGCTCCAAAAAGTTGTATTCACATAAAAATGTATATAAAATTTCTTATTATATTATAAGTTGTGTAAGTGAAAAATTTAATTTAATTTTCTTTACTAGCTTATCTCATCGTTGCGCTTCACTTTCAACTATTCATGTGCCACATATGAATTGTTGCAGTAGCTTATTCTACAACAACTAGATCTAAACATAAAAGTGCCTTAATTGAGTTTTGTTGAGTTATCAACAAAGTTACGACACGCCGGGGAGCACACAGAACAGAACAGAACAGACTAGGACAGCTGAAGCCCGCTGAAAATTATAGCACAAGAAGTTTTTTTAGCATTGGAAAATGCAACATCAAAATATAAATAAATAAGTAAGCCAAGGGAGTGGACTGGTTTTAGTTGGGTCTAGCAAGAAAGTTTTATCAACTTTTTGCTACTTACGCAATGCATAAAATCATACTATACCATTAGATACGCACACACATAGACTAACACCCACACATATACACAGTAGCAAAAGTCAACTCAAGTTGTTGGCCATTTAAGTGCCCGCACAATTTTGCCAAATTAAATCCAGTTCAATCGTAAACCTTCGAGTTGCAAGGGGCAACTAAGGCGATGGCATCTAGAACCAGCGAAGCAAATCCGCACGCTGTTTGGCTTAAATTGTCTGAAAAAGGGTTTATAGTCATGCCGTTTTATATACTATGGATGTCATTGTGAGAAATAGAGAGTGAGCGATAGAGAGAGAGAGAGAGAGAGAGAGAGAGAGAAACATGCAAACCTTAAGCACTTATCTATATAACATTGTGAAAATATTTGCCAGACCCACTAGGCCAGCCAGCAGTCTCTTTATTGTGATTGCCTGGCCAAGAGCGCTGCGTAATAAGCTCTGACCATTTGTAACATCTCGGAATTGTTTTCATCATGTCATACAACTTCCAAATTGTTTGTGCTTTGCCTGCAGCTAGCTGGAAGAAGCAAAGCCAATGCTTCTTCTACTTCTACTTCGTCTTTTGCTTGTTTTTTATGCTGTTGTTTTTTCTATGCTTTGTTTTGTTGATTACAGCTGAATATGCCTTGTACATTTCAATTAAAATGTCGCTTGCAGCTTAAAAATTTGTTTATTTCGACGCTTAAGAAATTAGAATATATATCTAACAGGCGAGAAATTTTTTGTTGTTAGTCTTTCATGCCTACTTCCCGTTCATTTTCGGGGCATTCTGCACAGTTTACAATCGAATGCCTGCCACAGACGCAGGCACAAACACAATTACGGCCCCACCCAGCCAGAATGCTGTGGGCTGTCTTGAACAGGGAGAAATACAGAAATGGAGAGAGGGACGGAAACAGAAACTGGTATGGGGACATTCAAACATGTTTCCGCTTTTCTCGATGCCTGTCTGCCTGTCTGTATGTATCTGGCATTTTCCTTTGCTACATGTTTTTCCAATTTTCATATGCGCTTACGGAATGCCCGACGTAGGTTGAGCTCTTAAATGCTTTCACTGTTGGCCGACAGGCAGTTGGCGTTGGATGGAATGCTTATATATATGCGTACTACACATATGTAGGTGGAATAAAGGTGCAGCCCTTTAGATAAGACTTACGTGCTTGTCTTTATTTCCAGTTTTATTTAAAATGATCATTAAATCGTATAAACCCTAGTTATATATGTGGATATAGTCAAGCTCTGCTGTTGCCTGTCTGTCTGCTCGCATTAAATTTAACAGCTAATAATAATAATAAATTAAAATTGTACCAAAATCCCAATTTTTCGTTGGCACTCTATGAAACAACTATTAGATAAATAATGTAAATTATATAATTTGCGTTTTAGTATCTTTATATCGTATATCGTATATTTTGAAGTTTAGTCGATGTACCTAACCACATCTGTCGCCTAAATGTCTGAAGTCCTTGGCCATAAAAGCTAGAGTGAAAAAAATGTTGTATGTGGGTGCTCTCGACCTAAACGTAAATAATGTTTGCTACACATTTTTAAGATATTTCTGCCTATACCCTCAAAGCTGCCGAAAACACTTTTTCTATACTTATTGTTGCTGTGGAAATTATGCACGTGCTGTTTGTGCTTAGGCCAAGCACTTGAGCTGTCTACCCAAATGCTTTGTATAAGTAAAAGCTGGCGCTGCTGCGCAAAGATCTCACTTGTGCATATATTTAAATGTAACTACGTGTATATACCCCAAAAGGAACTGGTGGCGTTGCCTACGTTTTAGTTGTTGCTGTTGTTGTGGTTCAACATTTAGCGTCGTTTTGTGTGCGCTCATGAATAGTTAAATCCGCTTGCCATGTCAGAGTTGCCCCCGCCCGAATGCCTGTTGGTCTTTGCTATTTTCCATTTTTTATTAATGAAATCTCCTGGCTCAATGAAGCGTAAATTTGGCCTAGCCAGACAAAGTATTGTGGCAGCAACTAGGCAGCATTAATGGCACTGGCTTAGGACTTTGGGCTGGGGCGTCATAAGTGGCCATAACGTGGCAACTTCTTCTACAGCCAGTTGCTGTGGCTGTTAGCCATTTTTATTGATGGTGCTTCACTTGTAACTGTATTTATACATGTATTTATATTTGTTATGCTGTTTAGCGTTAATATTGACTCAAGAATGGGATCCCAATATGAAAATTGAGCTAGAAATGAGCTATGTTAATTGAATTTGTCTGTGAAGCTGTCAAGTTCAATTATTGAGTGCCACAAGCAATTTGTCTAAGCTGACAAGCTAATCAAAACGAGCCGTGGTTAAAGCTGCCTGCCCAACATCATGTGCAATCCTTTCATCCTGTAGCCGGCAATTAAAGCAAACATTGCGAAAATCAACCCAGCTTCACGATGACTCTTCTCCATACGCACGACTGGCATCAAATAGATTGAATAACTTTGCGGCAGCACGACTGACGGGACGAGTCCTAAGCGACGATAGCGCCTGCGGTCTGAATGAATGTTTCATTGTCTGTATTTGCCTATTTATTTGCACCGACCCATGTAGCGCCAGTCAACAAGCAGGCACCAGCAGCATCAGCAGCAGCAGTAGCCTAGCACCACTTGACATTGGCCTCTTCTAACCGCAGACATTTTTGACGGTTTCGCCACCACTACCAACGCAGTGGCACTGTGCTACAGTGCGGATTGTTCACTGAGCGCTGCCAATTTTACAGTTGAGTTCATTATGGAACTCAATTCAGTGGCGCAGGTAAGCGAAATATCAACATTATAATATTTTATGGACAGCCTTTCAGTTTTTCCCTGGAGTTTTGACTGTGCTCTTAAATATTTAAAATGCAATTGCTATCGCTCTTATATCATGGAATTTTTTGGAAATCATTTACGCTTCATGCCCTTCAAAAGCGTCGCATTCCCCAGGGCGCAGCAGTCTCTCTCTTCCTATCCCTCTCTCTTTCGCTCTTATCCTTTGTCAGCTCGGTCTGCCATCTTATCTATAGCATTATTTACGCTTCATGCAGGGTGGCGAGCGCCAGCCGCAATTTTAAAAGTGTCTCCCAAGTGCCTGAAATTTATGTAATTCACTTAGGCATCTCCGAAGCTTCTGCACCCAAAAATCCATAAATAATACAAGTATCTTTAAATTCCAATGCTTTATAATGTGGACTGTCAATGGATGTAGAGTTCAAAGTCGCCCTCTAGGTATTTGAAATTCAGTCCATAACTTAATAAATATCTCGGCTAAACAGCCATTAATAATTAATACAGCTATAAATTAAACAATAGCGGTAAGTCCTTAGGAGTAGCAGCTGGGAATACCAAGGTGTATCTAGTAATGTTGCCAGAGGCGGACGTGGGTTGAGTATTTTTAACACGACGCAAACTCAAGTCTTAACAATTATATAATGTTTTAAGAAGGTTTCTGTAATATCTTGCATATATTCCAAAGAGTAGAAAAGTAAATTTATTATGTAGTAATTTATTTTCATACTTTATTTGGCATCGGCCCAAGTTATGTCTAGTTGTGCAGAATTATGTATATATGTACTGTTCATTTTGATATGCGAGCGCAATTCGATTATATTATACTAAAAAAATCGTGTCACGGAGGTAAACACAATTCGAGCTGGCCTCAGTTATTCAAGAACTTTGAGCAATTGGCTGCAGGTTATTGCAAATTCGACGCATACTTGACTTTATATATTTCAGCGTTATATCTTTTTTTAGTCTACTTTCCTTTGGTGCTGCAATAAATTTTTTATGTTATTTATGCTTACACGACTCCTGTTTACTTGCCCCACGGCAAGTGCACAGCAATTTAATGCCATTTATATGGCTCGAAATGTAATTTAATGGACTTTTAATCTATGTGCTTTATTGCTGCTGATCAAAGGCAGGCAGCAAAAAATGTTTATTAAAAAGTAAATGGAATATTATTTTTTTTTTAAATAACGGAAGACACTTTGCTGGTCGATAATGCGTAGCATATTCCTCTTGATTATATTCTGTTTTTGACGTGTTCTAAAAATTGCATTAGCTTAACGTAGGCACTTAAATAGGTTGTCAGATTAAAATGTGTTCAGAAGCAGCTAAGTGAAAATATGACAACTGTGCATACATTTTCTTTGCTATACTGCTATAAAGTACAAAAATATATAAACAAGTTTCAGCTTGCATCTAAAAAGTTTTCTCCTCTGGCAAGCAGCTTACGGCTTGTAATTAAGATTAGGGCGTGCTGGAAATAACATTTTCTTTTTAATTGAAAAAAGATAATAGAATTTCTAATGAATTTTCCTTTGTTCTTCTATATATTTTTATACGTAAAAATTGCGTATACGCCTGGTGTTTTTGCAAGCATAAAATATGTTTCTGAAGTTAGTTAAGCACTTAAGAGTTACAGGGTATTTTATTACCGCGCCTAGCCCTTATGTGTGCGTGTTTTTATTGTATAAGCAATATGTTTGTTTTATATATTTCACTTTGTGTTGACAGCTATGACCCAGAAGCATAAATCATAACTTTGTGTGCTTCTTCTATAGACAAATACATATTGAAAAATTGTGGCACACGCGCACAGTTGAGACTTTCTGTATACGAGTAAAATACCCAAATGCTGCATTCGCAGTTAAAAACTTTGATGTCTGCCACACGTTTTGGTTTATGCGAATTCAAAATGAAAGTGAAACATAACTGACGGTGCCTGTCATTCCAGGGTTGAGTTAACGGCAGAACAATTCAAAGATTTTGTGAATGTATGCAAACAGAATGTGCATTAATTTATATGCAATTTAGGAAAGCATAAATTAAACTAGAAAACTCAAAGGGCATTACGAACGCTCTGGGAAATCCAAAATTCATTTATGAATGAGAAACGTGCTTTCAACAACGAACTGACAACATTTACACTCGACAGATCTGAATGCATATGCGAATATGGCAATGCAAATTATTCACACATACAGTCAGTCGAAACGGCACAAAATAGATGGTGACAATGGGGCTAGCGGAAACATACGGCAGTACGGCAGGACACTGGCAATCAGATGCCTCGATGCGCCACAAAGCATGCAACAGCTTTTGAGTGTGTCGCATGTGTGCGTCAGACTCAGGAAATTGTCACATGCTGAAATGTCAGATGATACTAAAGTGTGTTGGGATGTGTGTGCCTCTGACGTGCACAACTGGTCATTTGTTTATTGGCCACATATGGATAATGTCAATGTCGGCCAAGAACATTGCACTCCAGCGTATCTTATTACAGATTGTGCAGAGGTCCAAGGTCTGCGACATAGCGGCCATCATACTCTTTTTTTGGCTGCTTGACAAAAACTATAAAATATTAACAAACACACACATACACAAAAATAATGTCGCCTGACAGCTGCAGCCAAGTTGGGCATTGTCCTTGCCAAACTGGGTCAGTTTTGGTATAGTTGTTTTGCGGCCATATTGATTGCCAGCACGAGTGGTGCTGACTGCTCGCCGAGGATCTGTGCAGGACACGCCTTGTCCCGGGGCGAACTTTACATACTCGTGTTGCAGCTGCTGTTGTTTCAGCCCGGGGCTACCCAACTCAACAACATACTCAAATTAGAAACAGGCTTAGAAATAGTACAAGTACCCTCAGGACGAATTCGTATATTTTCAAGAACCAGCCAACTAATTGACATTGAGTTGAACTGTATTTAACATGCCCTCGAAGGTATATTCAAACAACTAACTGCTAAATACCGAGTAATTAAGCAGCTGCAAACATAAGCATATTTTGTATAAGCCAAATTCAAGGAAATGTTAATGCCGTCGATAACGATGATGCTTTTAGGTACGACATTAATGTTGCCATTGCTCTCATTTCCGATTATCATAAGTCAATCGCATGGCCCAAGCGAACCGCAAACGAGTGACAGCAGCATACTTGTGGCTGCCTCAACTAATGTGATATCTGTTGGTCTTACCTAACCATCATCTACAAGTCTTTGCGGTTAACTAACGCTTGTATAAATGCCTGTGTGTGTGTGCGGCTGTGGGTGCGCTTGTGTTTTTGTCAGCTGAGTTTTTATACCCTGAGCTAATGGAATATGGGTAAGAAGGGTATAATGATTTTGTACAAATGTATTGAACACGCAGAAGGAGGCATCTCCGACCACATAAAGTATATTTGTGTTCATGATCAGGACGGCGAGCTGAGTCGATTTATGTCCGATTGTCTGTATGAAGGCAACGATCTCAGAGACTACAAGAGCAAGAAAGTTGATGTTTAGTTTTTTTTTTTTTTACCATACGCATATCAAGTTTATTTTAAATTGTCGATTACCCTCCCCGTTTTTTTATTTACAATTAGCCAAATTCAATTACTACAGCCTTGCGCTCCCGCTTAGTTTGTAAGTTATTCCATAATTAATAAGAGTTAATTCATAATTACCTGGGTTCATGGTATCTCCTTGTTTGGCATTCCCGACTAGAGCAATTTTGCTTGTTGTACATCTGCTAGGCTTATGTAGAACTACACACTTTTAACAATATTGTATTTAAGTGGTATTAGTATCGGATTGTACTTAAGCTGTATATGGCTAGCTGCTTGTCGACTTTCAGCAAAAAACAATTCACTTTGCGAAATAAATATTCTTGCAGAAGATTTTGCAGACGAAGTGTAAATCCATCTAAAAGTTCGTATACAAATTTCTCAAAGATCTCTGTATTGTGCCAATATGCAATTCTATTGCATTTCTAATCATCTATAATTATCTATAAATATAGTCCAGCACTTGACTATTCGAGCTTTATGAGTGCCTATTAAATAATAATGATACTAATCAAAAAACCAGACCACCAGAGTTGCTGGCGAGCCAATTGCAAGCCATTGCATCGATAAATTTAAACTTATTGCAACGTTTTCAATCTTTGTGTACACATTAATTTGCTTTTAATTTATTGGATTCAACAGGAATCTACTGGGCTACCAATAAATACCCTGTAAACACTTTTAATAATGAACTACGAAATAACTTCTCTGTTAGAAATTTGCAGTCTAAACCAATAACCAAGTCTTTAACATTAAAATTGTAATTTTCCTTACAATTTTGACAACTAAAGGATAACAGGGGAAAGTAATGAAAATTTCGCTTGGTATAAAAAAGCAAACAAACCAAGTTTGAAATCTTTTTGAACAATTTATAGCCAAAATTGAAACTTAAATATCCTTTTAGTTAGCAAGAATATAAAATATATTGCAGTGCATATATACTATATATTAGGGAATGCTGTCTTCAGCAAAATGCTAATGTATGAAGCTTTGCAATGGATATAATAAGAGCTGATTAAATTTTGCAACGACTGCAAATTAAAGTGAAAACAATTTTAAGGGCGTCTACACAAAATGCAAGCCAGACACATGCAATGCCACAGGGTGCGGGCAAAAGTTGATCCTTTGCTACACACAAATACACATACACACAACCAGACAGCCACACACACACACGCACACGTACTTACAAGTTTAACGCAAATAAATTGCGCATTCAGAGCAAAATTAACACAGAACGACAAAAACTGGGCGAGGCCGAGGGCAGGAGAGCAAAAAAAAGCACAAAGAAAAAATATGGCGAGCAGCAACATAACGAAGCTTTAACAGAAGAATATGTGAAATCCACAAATGCAAGAGAGCACAAAAAATAATAAAAGTCATAGCCGTAGCCAAAGCCAAGTGGGCAATGTAACTAACCAAAGTCAGGACAACACCCACACAGTCCTGCTCCGCTTGCCTTTCTGTTCGAGGTCGGGCTTTGGCAAGTTTTGGCTGTGCCATTTCGCCAGCATCAGCAACAAAAGCCAGATGCAGGCGAAAAGGAAGATGATTTCATAACTAATGTGGCAGCAGCGAACTGCGGATGTCCGTTTGGGTCATTGGGCTTCTTCTTGATTGGAGTTCAGTTCTAACACAGCTCGTGTTCATTTTAATAACAGGCCCTCATATAATCTGGCGCAAGGTATTCTTAGAAACGGTCCCAGTTGCTACTTGACTATGCAGGCAACGTTCAACTGACCCGAGAGTCGCGGCTGGCATTCAAATTGACAGCATTAAACTGGCTATTTGGCTAGGGCCTGGCCGGGCCTGTCATAAATATGATAAGGGATGGCAATACGTTAACAGACTCGCTGCCTGTAGCCCAAATTCAGGCACTGGCTGTATCTTAATTAATAAGTCAATGGATGCTTGCTTAAGGCGGCTTAAGAGTATGAGTTAGGGGAAAAGTTAAAGCTATATACAAAACAAGTAAACATATTTTGAGAGCGCTGATATAAGCAATTTGTGCAGACAAAACACACACTTAGGAATCGAGTTGAAATGCTTGAGTTAAGAATGCTCGACTAACCAGTGCCCTTTAACAAATAATTTGTAGTATAATTTAAATATGAGTGTGATTGAACAAAAAGCAAAGCAGATTGAAAAGGTTTGATGCTAATAAAAGTTAATGTAGTTTAAAAATAATACAAAGCACATATTCTATAGAGTGTCTGCCGTCTGTTTTATGGTGAACATATCCTTTTTAGGGGTATAAAGTTGAACAAATGTGCACAGCTATAAGCCTATGCATGCCCTTAAGCTAATTGTAAATTATATTATTATAGTAGATATCACAAAGTAGCTTCTAGCTACAATCATTGTTGTCCTATTTTAGTCAAAACAGTCTTATACAGTATAATACTTAGGACATGTCATTCCCAACAATATTACTTAAATGTTTTTGGCCTATCCTTCAGACACATTGATTCCAATGCTGTGCTGTTTCTGCTTAATTTTGTTATGAGGTTTATGCACATTTACGCCATTCATAACATTTTCATAATGGCCGCCTGCCTGCATGTATGTGGGTGTATGCGAATGTATGTGTGCATGTGTTTGTGTATTACCGAGTGACTGACTGACAACGTCGTTTAAATTTTTTTATAACGTCATCGTCACGGGAACTGTTGCTGCTGCGTCCGTTGCCTGCTCTAATGGCGCAAATGTTCAATAAAGTGGCTTTTAGCGCTTTTGCACACACACAAATATAAATACTTACACACACATACTCAACCACAGAGACATAGAGCGACACGGCCTGGCCGGAAGACAGAGCTCATGTGTTCGGTTTGGTTTGGCTCGTCAATGCTTCAGAATCTGCGCCTCATACTGTTTTTAGGAGGCACTACACGCACTTTATGTGCCTTACCTTTTCAAATAAATTGAATGGGCATATTAATTTAATGCAATGCCGTGCGAAGTCGTGAATAATGCACGACTAAGTGTGAATGTTGTAGAATGTCGGCACTTAAGTGCTTGTAACCGTTGATAAGCACTTTATACGCTCATATCCTTTTTAGTTCAAATCTTAAGCTTACTGCTTAACGAAATTATATTACCCAACATTTTATTGAGTTAAGTTTCGACGAACGGGGTCTTTTGGCATAGGCCGATGAACCTTAAACAGTGGCAGTGTATACACATGTATATGATGAATAAATGGGTTAACGCACTATCACTTGAACATTCACTCATATTTTATTTTCACCCAGATTCAACTCAAATGGTTTTGTGCTTGTTAAGCTAGCATCAATTTTTTATAATGTACCTGGTTTCAATAAAAAGAGCTCAATGAGTTCGAAAGAAGCGCATTTATTAGTCACCTATACCGCATTTTTCTTTTGTTTATTTGTTTAGCTACGCATTTGGAAAAATAATTAATTTGGTTGCCGCTTGATTGTGAAATTTTGTCTGTACTGAAATTTGTTTTGAATGTAAACACTCACATGGTCCAGACATGACCACAATTTTATGCTTTGACTGATGTGCGCCGCCTGCTCCACGTCCAGCAACAGCAGCAGCACCAGCTCCAAACGTAACATATGATGCTGTTACTTTTGGTGGTGCCGCTGTTTCCCATTATTATTAATGTATCGTCGTATATATAGAAAAGGCATTCAAATAGCTGCCTGGCAATGAGTTAATTTTTAATAAAAAGACAAGTCGGGTGTAACCGCCTGTGCAATACTTGATCACGATGACAGCTTAAAACAGTCAAAGACGGTCTTAATTTTAATTGTTTTTTTTGTTTTTTTTATATATTGATTTTTTAATTTGTGGAGGCGTGGCCGAAAGTTTACGGCTCCATATTTAGAGAAAGCACGCATAATTTCGATCTAGCCCTAATATTGCGGAAGATATGGATTTGCTCGGTTTATCTGGCCCCAAGATATACGGATTTATCAAAATTATCAGAGGGGCGGACAAACCCAATATACTCATTCTCTTCCTGAACGAGTGTAAAAAACTACCTAATGGCGGGCGACTGGAAAACCGCTCAATAAAAACTTGCCACTGACGCACAGAGAACCGATAAGTGAAAATCAGAAAGCGCAACATTTTATCGCCAACTATTCTAGGAAATATTAAAAAGCTTTTGTACATGCTATATGTACTATTAAATATTATGAAAAGTACATCATTGGTGTATTATAAGTGTATGATGCCAACACCACATCCTGCCAACACGCACACTGGCCGAGGCTTGAGAAAAACTTTTGTCATTCAATTATATCGCTATTAGTTATTCGTGACGCACCACTTGAACCGGCGTGCCCTCACGTCCATCCCTCGTCACCCCGGCTAAAGCTACAGCTCCATCTCTAGTTTCAGCTGCCAGCATAGTCCCGCTTCGCATTTCTCTCATCTCCATGATTATTAAATGTCGACCGCAACATTACTGACACCTCAGCGACAACAACAACAACTATGCGTCGTTTTTACAAAATATGTTGCGGCTTTTTACCCAAAGCCCGACTCACCGAGCTGCTTGTTAACCAAACCTCGGCCCCACACACATAAACATACATACATACAAACTAAGTGCACTCTACATAATACGAATGTACGCAGCTCATTTGTCGCAAACAGGTGACAACAAGTACACGTAGAGACAACGTGCAATAACTGTCAAGGGACGAGCGGCGTGAGACACAATTTAAGTACAATTTTTAGACTAAAGTTGAGCATTCGCCGGATTCTGAGATCTGCACGTACAAAGACAATGCTGTAGGCACTTCCTTGTGGTCTTTGTCGAGAATGTAACGCCAACTTAAAGACTGGACAAACCCACGCGAATTTAATAATGTGTTAAAAGCACAACTTAGCAGAAGTTCGTATAGTTGACACCGACTTACCTCAATCAGCCTAAACACCTTTCAAAAGGGTACGGACTATTGCATTGTTTTTAAATCAGTTGAAAGTATAAGGTTAGCATTATTATAACTCATGTTTCATTTAACTTTTATTTATTGAACTGTCAAGAACATACATCATTTTCTAAACAAAATAACTTAATAATATTGTATAAGGAAATACCAACGTATGCACAATCATCAAATGCTCAGAAATATCTTTAAATAGTGAGGACTAACTAATCTATTAAGAGGGTGCATACAATTTATCTGTATCCAAATTTGTTGCCAAAGTCAATTAATTAACACTTTATAACCCATATTTCATTCTAGATAAACGCGTCAGCATTTGACCCAGCCTAAAAACCAAATCCAATCAAGGACACGCATTTTTTGGCAACATCAAAGGGACGAAATTCTGTTTTAGCCAAGCCTAACCTTGAACCTAAATGAAGCCTGTGTGTGTAACTGTACCAAATACTACAACGCTGGATCTTAGACGACGGCCTCAAATTAGCCAGCCTGCCGTAGATTTGCAAGTTTGAAAGAGTCCGGATTCAGCTAAAGCTAAGCCGTACGTTCATCAAAGGCATAACTCAGTTGCGTGGCCTTCAAAAGCAAAGGCAATAGTTAAATCCACAAAGTCGCAGGCTGAACAGCTGGCTGAAAGCAACGTGTGTCATTTTTCGAGAGCGCCAAAGGATTCATTAAAAAACCGCCAACCTGGAACTAATGGAATTAGAGAATATTGTGGCCAATACGGTCTACTTGAAAGCGAGAGAAGGTGAGTGAAATTCCACAGGCCAGAACTCAAGCTCCTATCCAACCGCCCAAAAAACTACTTCTTTACAAAAATACCAGAGTCTGCTTTTAGGCATGAAATCCTTCGAGTGCGACAGTACGCGTGCTGAAGTGTGTTGTGTTGGCACCTTGTCTTGTCTGGAGCTAGCAGAGCCGCATCGATTTTTGCTTGACTTTGCTTGTACAGGGCGGGTGTTAATTGTAGTACGGCAACAACCACATCCCCATGCTCCAGGCCTTTTTGGGGCCTGACCAGTTTTGCCCCTGGGTCTGGTAGTATGGCGCCTGGCGCTGCGCTTTATCTAAAGTTAATGAAGCGTTAAATGTTTGCGCTCCAGCAACTTATTCATTTTCATGCTTCATGCTACAGCTTTAAGTGCTCTATTTGACTCAGTACTCGGTACTGTCAGATACTTGTATATTCTGCTGTCGAGGTCACACTTCAATTGCAGGGCGTCCTGTGAGCAGTCAGCAGTCAAGTTCAGTGTCATTCTCGGCTCGTGTTACATAACTTAAAGGCAACCCCAGCGTTTTGCGATGAAATATTGTGAAATTATGCGGAGCATTTTTAGGAATATCTCAGCTGGCTGAAGGTCACCTTCATGAGCTGTGTGCAGCGTGCGTGTTGATTTTATATCTAAAAATGTATCTACAGATTGCATGCATCATCACTTCTAATGATTGCGCACATGAAGAAATCGGTTAAATTACAACAAGAGCAAGAGTAACAATAAGTTTAACTGACATACGCTTATCATACACTGCGCTCGAACAAATATATAATTTTTTTTGCTGTTGTTCAGGTTCAATCTATAGCTGCAGAGCAATAGGCTTGTCAAATATAACCTGCGAATCCAGCGGCCGTTGGAATGTATCCATCAGATACTTTTGCACGCCGCTCAACAGATTTAAATGACAGAAACGTGCACAAAATTTAAATTTCTCTAGTAATGTTATATTTGAGAACAGTTTGTTAATAGAGGGGTGTGTAAGACGGTAGGGGCTACAGAGACCGAAGAGAGAGAAAACACATATTTGCAATAGATTTAACGAGCCAAAAAGTGAATTTTATATTTGTATTTGAAGGCAGCAATAGCACGACGTCAGCAAAGGCCGTCGGCAACAGGAACAAGTTCTTTTGGCCAAAGACTTTTATATTCCTTTACTTCTTGATGTTCTCTTGAAAAAGTTGTAACTGCGTTTTTTTTTAGCTCTGTTTAGCTCTGGTTGAAGGCATTGTACACAGTTACGCCTCATTATTTGTTGTAACAGAATTCAAGCAAGAGTGGTTGAGTCAAGAGTGCTCGACTAGTGGATACCATATACTAAGGTGTTGGAATGCATATTTGTAATAAAAAATTTCTGTGTATATAGATATACATAAATATGCATATACAAGTTTATTTAAACGTATGACAAAAACTTAAATTTTGAAATATTTAAGCGAAATAATGATGTATGTAAATAATTATTTACATTTTATATACATTATGTATAATTATAATTAGTGAAACGAGTATATTAAATTTTTGTGCAATGTCCATCTTGCTTTCCGTGCATCTGTCTGTATGAACGAAATTTTTATATTTTTAAAACTAGATAAATCATTTTCTCCTTTAAAAATCGCTTATAAATTTGTTCGAAGGGGGAATCGATAAAATCTATATATCTTAAGGTGGGTAAACCGTGAAAATCCATATCAACGCAATTTTAGAGCTTGAGTCGCCAACAATCTATATAAATATCATAATTAAGTCGATTTTAAACAGTTATTATGCTATGAACGGGTATACCGCAGTCGCTTACCCTCGACTACAATGTTTTTATTTGTTTCTTAAGGAATTCAAATAATACAGCGTATAATGAAATATTCTTGGAATACATTGCAATGTAACGTTTAGTTTCAATGCCATTGTCCGAGGACTTGCCAGTTGGCAAATCTGCGCTTTTATTGCATTGCGTTAGAGCGAAAATGTGAGTTCACGTCATAATCCAGTTGTCGACATAAGAATCTTATTAGGATTGGTTCTTGTTCTTTTTGTAGTCTTCGAGGCCACGCATTACCGCTTATTGAGCTAGAAATTATAAAGAAAGGCTAATCACTAGCCACGCCAGTCATTTTAATGTACTTTTCTGCTCTTGTCGCCGCCAATCTCTAAGGTTCTACGTTGCCTTTTGTTTTTAGAGCGAAAGTTATGCTTGCATTTTAATTTTTTCTTCTTTTTTGCATTAAAAATGAGGACGCTATAAAATGGACGCAGTGAAAAGAGGGAAAGAGAAAAGTCGTCGCCTTCCAAGGCATAAATTTTGTCCTAATGCGCTGCCATAATGTTGATTATATCAGAGATAGACAGAGAGAAGCGGAGTTGCGGCGCAAAGACTGCGGATGCGGATCCAACTGAGGGTTGACCATCGTTTCAAATTAGAAAAAAGTGCAAAATTTAATATGATCTGACTGGCAGCTATAAAGCGTATAATTTGTGGCACAATGGCACAATTTGAAACCCTTGTGAAATTAACAATCACATATCAGAGTAAACTACTTCTTGTAAGCTCTCTAAAGTCTTTTTGAGTTCACATTTATGTGCTTAATTTAATGTAAATATTTGGCTAATGCAATTGCAAACACTCATGAGCTGCGACTGCATCCTGTTAGCATAGCCTTGCGTTAGTGCTCTACCCCTCGTACTTTCTGCCCTCAGTTGATGGCGCCCACTTGTGTTTTGCACCCGTCCATCGAGTCAAGTTGCTTGGTTCAATGACCGCTGGTCAAGTCAACAACTTGCGTCGGCAGTGTGGCAACTGTTGCCGCGCTGCCTACAACACACGCCAATTCATTTCAAGTGGGTGTGCGTATGTGTGTATGCTGTAGTTGTTGCCATTGTACTCTTTATCAGGCTAACAAGCCTTTAGTTATGTTATATGCTAAGCAGCTGAAAAAAAAAAATTAAAACCAGTTGTTAATTATCGCACGCAATACAATGCAACAAAAGCCGCTGGCGCGGAGGCGTCTCATGCGCCATGTCCAAGTTGTTTGTTGCGCCAAGTGTGTGAGTTGTGGCAGTTCTAGTTGGGCGCACATTTCAAACACGCTAATTACTTGTAGCGCTCAATCAGTCAACCAGTCAGTTACAACGTCAGGCAGTCAAGCGCCAGTTTAATATTTCAGTTAGCATAGGCTTCTTATCATCAAGTGCGGGTCCTGTTTTGCCAGCATTGTGTCCTGGCCATGCAACTGCCAGCACGCAATCCTGTGGTGGGAGGGGGAGGCGGGGGGGCACTCATTGCGGTCTGTGGCGGCGTCTGGTTATCTGCAGTTACAGCACGTAGTCAGCCACAGTGCACAACTCCTCCTCCTGCTGCATCCCCTTACTGCATTTGCGTCCCTTTGTCTAAGCATATGTAATTGCAATCAAAGCGATTGTTGTTTGCAAATCGCAGACACGTTGATTGTCACCGAATGTCATCCAGAATGTAGCACGCTAGAAATCCATTTTAATTATATGCAAAATGCTGCCAATAAACAGAGTTTCACAATCAAAGAGAGCCGCAAGCGAGATTGAAATAGTAGGGTGGCTAAAACATTTCCGCTGACAGGCAACATTTAATTATCTTCATTTATTATCATTTGTGTGATGCAAAAAATTAATAACGCTACTGGAAATACACTGCGTTGGAGTTTATACCCACTCCACGTCTCAAATAAATTTTACTAAAATCTTTCCTTATATTTCTTGAAACAATTCCATTTTGACTTCACTTCAAATAACAGAAGGGTATCTGATAATCGCTAATATGACAGCACAGTTGGTTGTTTGTTTTTATTGCCGCCGCTTTAGAACTTCAAGATATTGGCGTCAAAAACCGGTAGCCCCATAGCAGTTGTTGTTGACGCTGCTCTTGTACTTGAGACTGGAGTGAAGCTGTGTGTTTTTGTTGTTGTTTTGTTTTATTGTATTTATTTTTTGTTGACGTAGGCAAATAATAAATACTAATACGTTGGCCCCCAAACAGTGAAAATATGTTTAAAGTGACGTGCTGCTGCGTCAGCAAATGAATATTTAATCGGCATATTTAATCTGAGGCCCGTGGCGTATACATAATCTTCGACTTATGAATATTAACTAGCCTCGTGTCATAAAATCTTAGAACTGGATTTGTAATATTATCAAATGTTTGTGTTTGTTTGTAGGTTATCAGTAAGCACCATATGATTTCTAAAATAATATTAATATGTACTTATACGTTTTTGCTTTTCATTTTCAATTCCACACTTGATTTGTCTCTTTTGCTTGAATGTTTGTCAGTCAATTGGTTGTAATAAATTGTGTTATTGCTGTTGTTTTATCTGTAATTGTTGCTGTCACTTGACATTCGAGTGTCGTGTGCAAGCGAGTGTGACATTCGAGCTTCAGTGCTTGATTGTCTGTCAATTAAATGCATTACTCGTAAATTAAAGTATATTTTTGTCTGCGACATAATGTAAATTGCATGTATTGTCATTTGTAAGTGCGAGAAGTACAAAATAAAAGTTGTGAGGGGTTACTGAGAATCCTGTTAAGCGCACAAACATTTTTTAAAATCATTTATTAACATTCATTTGACATAATCGAATTGCAAATTTTAGCAACAACTCAATGGCTGCGATACTAGCGAAATTTGACATTGCCTTATTAAAAGAGAGCGATTGGTCAGCGGATCTGCTTAATTAATATGCAAAATCAATAACTCGTACATTTAAATTAGCTTATAATGAATTTCAGAAAAGTTTAAAAACAGTAAATTCGGTTTACAATTTCGCTTACCTTTAAGCAAATAAAATGCAAAACGACAATTGATACACTGACCCACGGAATTATATTAACATCAATTTAATATTCATCATTTATCAAAACATTTGCTTGTGTTGTATTTTAAAGTAAATATTTGTTTGAGTAAACCATTAATTTAAACTCTGAAACAATTTGTCAAAAAAAATGCATTTAATTAGTCGGTCCGAGGTATTATATTTTTGTCGGGGTTGACAGTCATATTAATTAACTATTGTGTAATGCAAAAAAATGCAATTTTCTAAAAACATAATCAGTTAAAAGAAATATAAATTCACTAAATAAAAAATCTAATAAAATAAATGAATATTTTATAGACGCAGCACTTAAACAACATTATTGAAAATGAAATAGGTTTATAAGCTTTTAAAAAAATTAGAATTAAAGAGAGTTAACTTTTTTTAATAATTCAATAATAAATAATTAAATCTTTATATATGAAAAAAGTTGAATATATTCCATTGCCAACTCTTTGAAAAAATATTATTTATTATGAAAATTCGATGAACCTCATGTAGCTAAACAAAATTATTTTCGACTATCTAATGATAAAATTTGTACAACCCAATCAGCGAGTACACCGTTATAAAAATTTGCAAATCAAAAACATTTTAATCCGAATTAAGTTAAATCAAAAATCGCCTTTATTTTGTTATAGTTTACAAATTTTTTGAGTCAAAATACCTGGAATCGATTTAATTCCGTTAGTATTGCACAATATGAATTTTAATAACTGTGCGCACGTAATAGCGTGTGCTGCCCACAATAAATTCGGGTACACACATTTGTATAAACATATATTATATACATATCTCCTAATATATTCAATACAACTACCCGCTCATTATTTGAGGCAACAAAAGAAGCCGCTGTATCTGCTGCTGTTGCAGCAGATAAGCAAATCAAATTATGCACCATTTACTCGGCACGAGCCAACAGGCCATAAAATTAAATTTATTGATTGTTTTGACAATTAACTTTTTATATTGTGTAGTATTTATATAACGGCCCGAAAAGAAACATTTCAAATACAGCGCCATACTAATATATGAAATGTTTATTTTTTGCGTCAAAATTTATTTGGATTTTATACGCCAAAATGCGCCTCAACCACTAAAGTGAAAAGGTGATGCAGCAGTTTTAGCCCTAGTAGCTGTGATTAATTTTCTGACGGACAACGCTTCGTATGCGCAATGAGACAGCTCGAACGGCCAGGCTTATTTGTCTTTGTTAAGCAGATACCTTGACTAACTGCAGGACCAGTTTCCGGGCCCCAGATTTTATGATTGATGGGAAAAAGGTGCTGCCAGTTTTTGGGCGTTTTATGAGCACTTAAAGGGACAACAACAACGTTAACGGCAAGCGGCAGCTGAGTTTAGATATCGTTAAATAAAAATAACGCCCATAGTTTGCAGCTCGTATACGCTGGGTATGTCCATACATATATGCATGTATCTACATATATAAATATGCGAAAGCACTTTTCTCCAGTTCATCCTGATTCGACGTGTTTTATGCGTCGGCATAAAAACAACGCAAAAAAGAAAAAACGGCATATTTTATGCTTGTGCCCGTCATGAAAATGTAAGTGATGCTCTAAACAATTTTGCTGATGAAATGAAATTGAGTTATTCCATACGGCACCCCAAACACACATACACACATGGTAGAAGCTTAAAATTTTAGGTATGTGTAATATATGCATGCTAGAGACTAGAGTGTGGAGAGAAAGCATCTGAACTCCATATGAGTGTACTTGTTTCGGCTACACTGTGCAGAGCGATATATTGGCAACGTATGTATCTTGTTGGCAACGTGTCGTATGCGCAATTTTGCAATATAAATGACAACATTTCAGGTTTATGACATTCTGTGTGCCTCATGCGCGTTACGCATATCAATTTCAATTCAATTTCTGACAGCACATCCAACACATGCAACAAACACAACATATTGCAACAAACATTTTCCAAATGCAGCAAAGAAACATTTTACACGTTATTGGTGTCAGCCATTTGAAATGCTGTCAACAGCTTCGGCCGATATTTCAGCTGCTTCAGCAGCAGTTACAATTCCCCAGGGCAGATAAATAAATGTCAACGGCAAAAGTAACCACACGAAGCGGCTCGTTTGGGCTTTTGTTGATGCTGCTGCTGCTGAGCCTAAAAATCAATTATAAAATGCAAAGCCAGCTATATATGCGTGTTTGTGTGTTTGCGTTTTTTATTCAATCGTCAGTTGTGCAATTTAGTAATTGAATTGCAGTTCTGCTTTATAAGCATAAACACAATACTAATAATGCCCATACACACATATATATATATAATATATATATATTCGTCCAACCCATCAGTTGTGAAGTGTTTGCCAGCTGTCAAGAGATTGAACAAAAATTGAAAAGAAAGAGCGAGAGAGTAAGAGAGAAAAGGAATCAGTTTTAAATTGATTTTATTTATTGATAACAAAAGCTCAGTGGCAAGCACTCTTTTGCAAATGCAATTTCAATTAAATTCTCGAGCTGCCATTGCAAATGCAATTGCAACAATTTCAATGCAGCGACGCGTTGGCGGCCATTGATGATTTGTATGGTCTAGCCAGCTTGTTGGATAGTTGATTGCTTGGCTCTCCCAGTTGGTCCCATGCGGCCGCACCGACGCTATATAAATGGAAACTTTGTTCAAGCACAGCAACAAATGCTGCAATCGCAAGTGCAGCAATAGCTGAAAAAGTCATAAACATTAACAACAAGCAGGCACCGTGGAAAACCTAGAATATAGTTGAGTAACAAAATTTCGAAACTGTAAAAGAGGTTTGTCCCTGCCATATGTGCAATGCAATGCAAGCTTTAAATGCTTAGATAGAATCTAACAGTCAATTATTTACGATTTAGATGTACTGCCTATATAACAGCATATTGAAGCGCTTCTTAATGTTGTTAAAAGGACTGAACAGATAAGTTATAAACCTATTAAAAGAAGCAAATGCTTAAATTAAATAGTTGACATAACGAAATATAGTTGATTTTTTCGTACAAGTATATCAAAACCCTCTTAATCATAACATTTTTATAATATTCAATATTCTAGTTATTGTGACCAGTGTACAATGACTTTCTTATGCATTTCCCCATTGACTATCCATATATATTGAAAAATAATAATTTGTTATAGCTCTCAATGCATTAGTCTTTCCTTTCTGTTGCTCATCTTCTTTCTGGATGCCATTGTGGTATTTGCAAAACCAAATGCACTGAACTTGCAATCAAACATAAAATGTTAACATGCCGCTGCGGGGGCTGCCCAGTGGGGGTGTGACACATGCCACTCGGGCTATCGTTCACTTGGCTGCTCAGCGTGCGAAATTTCTGTCAGCGCCATATGTGCAGCTTGTGCGGTGCGCTCGACTTGAACTCTGAACTACAAGCGACCATATGGTTTTATTTGCTTTGTTGTTTTCGCTACTTGCTCTAAGCCGGGTGCATGCGGTGCATCAAACAGAAGTGTGTAAAGACAATGACTGTAAATGTAGTTACCAATTAATTTCGCTTGGCTATTTACAGCGCTGATGCTAATTGCGTACAAGATTAGTTTCTACGTTGAAATGCTAATGCTAAATTGTCTAAGGGTTTTCAAGAAAATGCCCATTGAATTGAATTCGAAAATCTTATAGCAGGCTTGACCAGGCATAATTTAGCACGTTACACATACGCCACCCCTCATATGGCAAGCTTAATCGCATATACAGAGAATTATTATGTGAATTTAATTATAACTACCCTTACAATACGAATGCCTTCTTGTGGTTAAACATGTACGTGTATGTGGGTGAAATAGAACTGTTTAATCCTGGCCTGGCTGACGTTATTTCTAAACACACACATGCTTATGCATACTCACAGCTACTATATAGTGATGTACATATAAACGCCTTGTTCGAGAGGAAATGATAACGTTGTGACGTAGATGCCAGGCAGCTGTCAATGCATTTTGCATTGTCACTTAACAGCAGACGTCAGACAGGCAGACTGACTGACAGACAGATAGCTGACAGCGTGCGGAGCTTTGGCGGCATTGCCAGATTGTCAATCAGCGGTTTGTTTGCCCTTTTGGCATTATGCTAAATATAACATGCACAATAAGCTCAGCCAGTGCAAAAACAAATGTCACAGAGCAGAGCCGGACACAGCTTGATAAGCGTTTTCGTCGTTGCTCAGTCTCACTTCCAGTAAATTCAACTCTTTGTGCTTGGTAGCCAAGCACTTTGTTGGCCTCTTATCTGTCGCATGCACTGCTCAAACACAATCAACAAAAAATTTGTTTTAGCCGCTTTTTGTATAAGAGAGTATTCGAGTTTCAGTTACATTTTTCACTTTAATCAACTTCACTACTGGTCTGATTATATTGTCTACTGTTGCCAAATTGTATTCAACGTTTCGTTTACTTGCACAACAATTTATTACAATTTACCAAATAACAATTAGTAAAAAAGGTCAATACAAAAAGAAACATAGTTCAGGCTTAAGCGTGTATTCAGAGTTTATATTTAATTTGATTATTTGATTTGATTCAATTACAATTGAAGCACATTCTTGTTCTCGATGTCTTTAGTTTTATGCATTGTTTGAATAATTCAATGAATATTTTAGGATTTATAATTGCTTGTCAATTACAGCCAAAAAGCTATGAAATTGCTCAACTACAAATGAACTATACGGTTTTTGTTTTGCTTTTAAATGTAAAATAAGTATTGTTTCCTATTTAATTCCAATTTGAAGCACATATACAGTCATACATTGTAATGTATTTTGTATTCTAGGTCAAATAATAATATCCATTTTATACACTTGATGACTGTAGGGTATGAAAACTCATGAAACCGAGAGAAATGCACACTTTTAAATAACGCATAAATTTAAGGCGAGTCTGGTTTATCAGACAAGTATGTAAATAGACGAAAGTCGAAAAACTCGCTTGCAACATGGCTGTTGCACAGCAAAAGTCGCAGCCATCAATCAAATGGCTGCAAAAATTGTGAAAAATGTTTGTTTATGATAACGAATGCAAATGCAGCTACAAGCAACAGGCCGGACAAGGAAAAAGACAAACAGTGAACAGCGAACGGTAAACATTTAACAGTTAACATCGATCATGTTGTACGGCTGTCAAATGAGCCGCTGCCAGAACAAGCCATGAGCGCCCCTCGAATGCGTGAGAATGCGGCATGTGGTTGAGAGAGCCTGCACGAGCGCATTTATAACTATTTATCGGTCAACAATCTCTAGCACATACAGTATCTAGTCAATTGCCCAACATGCAGTAAGTCGGTCGTTCAGTCAGTTAGTCATGCGTTCAGTTGGCTAGTTGGTCGGTTCGCCTAAATGAAATCAAATGTTTTACAAAATGTAGCGCATTTAATTGACTAACAAGTTGGCTGCGTTTTGGCTGGCGCCCGGCGTTTGCAATTAATGTCAAGTCACTTCAGGTTGCCACAGTCCGGACACTGATGAGTCGCCAATGAGGGCAACTAATAAAATTCATTCATAAATAATTCAATGGTATGTCCGAGCAGCAATTTATAACAATTTCGCATACGGCGTCAACTGAGCGGCAAAGGCAATAACAAAACCAACAGCGCGAATTGTGCAGCTTAATTGATTTGTTTTGCACCCAATAGAGAGACATTTGTATACAAATAATATATGTGCATATATATGTATATTTATCTTCATATATTTTTATACAACTATTTGTGCTTCTGTTTGCCATTTAAATAGCTGAATGACCATTGCCAAATTGACGTCGATTGAGAATAATTGTCCCGTTGTCGTATAAACATACGTTAGTTTTTCTTTTGGTGTCCATGTTATCTTCTGTCTGCCATTTTTTTTGGCCACCTACGGTTCTGGTACCTGTAAATCGTTGTTATCTCTTGCCCATGTGGCCATATTGTGTGCGTGAATTTGATTGGAAATTTATGCACCTGAATTCATGATAATAAATTCATAAACAGAATTAATTAAAAGCAAACTGAATACATTTAACCATTAACAGACATTTTCGTACTCTTAGGTGAATATGTAATAAAAGAAATAATTGAAACTTATTCTATTTAAAACTAGAAACATCAATCACATTATGAATCACACAAGAAAAAAAAGCCAACCACTTCATTTAAAAATCGCAATTAAGCCCTTTCCTATTATGATAGCGCTGTTATAAAGACCATTAAAAGCACTTGTAGATTGGTTCCCATAGAACTTAACAAACAGCTGGTGCTTGAACAGCTTTGAGTCAATATTAGAAAGAGTGGAACAATTTAACATTCAGCTTAATGCGCCTGGTGAAACATTGTCTAAAAGATTTTTTCATATATTTTCGCAGCATTTCAATGTACAACATTTTGCTTTGAAACAAAACACAATGCAAACACACAGAAATATAGTACAAGAGTGCAATGCTAAAATAAAAGCCCGTAGCAATTAGATGGCAAACTCGTTGGCCAACACCAGCCACAAACATACCAAGAGCGTTTATGTATGCGTAACAATGTGTGTATCAAATGTGTGTGTTTGCATGTGTGTATTATCTGTGAAAGTAACGAACAAACAACAGCAAGCCGCAGGCAAAAAACATATATGTATTTCTAAAATGCAGTTGCTGACATCAAAATATGCAACGTTTTGACAAATGCTTTGACAGCTGCAATGTAAAAGGTTTCCCAGCTGCCGGTTTTGGTCAGCCAACCGACCAGGCCAACCAGCTAGCCTAGCCAGTAGCTGGTAGCTGCCTGTGCGTTTGGCCAGGCCAAAAATTCTAGCATATCAAATCAGAACACAAGCTGCACGTTCAAAACGTCAGCACTTGGTAAAATTATTTAAATTATTTACAAACTGCAAAACTTGGACGGCAAAGTTGAAATGCGAGACACGCGCCATGTGCCAAAGCATTTTACTTATGCGTTCTGTTCAATTTTTGTTCTCTTTATTATATTTGGTTTCAAAATTTTCGATTTGCTGTCGGCCACAAGAAATTGCATTTTAATATGCCCAAATACTTGCGTTTTGACGGGAGAAACGTGCAATGCCTTTGATGTAATTTGCAATTCAAACTTTTGGCATCTTGAAAACATTTACCTATTATTGTACCCATTACATCTGGGCTAAATAGGGTATAATAACAAAAGGTTATTGTTTTTTAATAAGCACTGGCAAGCTACAGTTTTAGCGATGTTAGTTAGGGTATTTCCCAGTTGTGCTCTTTATTTTTTCCTGTTGAGGCGTCGGGTCCAAACCATTACGGCTGTTTAAGCTATTTTCCTTTTTGACGCATGCGAGAAACCTTTAATTAACTACAAAAACAAAAACAGCTACCACTGGCCCATAGCATCTCAAATTTTCAAACAAAAATCGTGCAGACTTTTCCGGGTCAGTTATAAAGCTTCCTTTGATGTGCCTTTTCTGAGCAGCTAGAGCCTAGCGACGCGTTCCACAGTTTCCTATTCACCTGAATGCCTTTTGCAAAGTTGTGCTGTTTTGCCGAATTGATTAAGGCTAAGCATCGGATCCATAGCAACAGTTGACAATACCAAATGTCAAAATTTCGTTAAATTAGGGTTTTTTCGATGTCACCGCGGGCGATGATTAATAAAATTGTTCCACAAAATGTCTAAGGAAAGGCGACACAATGCCGACATCATTTTGCATCATTATTGATTATTACTGCGTTACAATTCAACAGAAATTTGAATATTCAGGGCTGGTATTACGTTGGTCACAATTACTTATTTTCAAACTCGTTACAGGGTAATTTTCATTCGAGCTCACGTTGGATACACTTTTTATATTTATTCTCCTTTTTTTGTTGTTTTTTTTCTGGCGTTTTGGCTTTAAATTTGATAAACGCCACGTCGACTTTTGCCGCTTACTTTCTTTTGACAGGCAGCTCGTGTAATAATTTTTCATATTCACGCCTTCACATCATTTTCGCGGAGGGTTATTTTTTGTGTTTGTTTAGCTTTATGTTGGTTGTCAGATATTTATGTTTTTGGGAGCTTTCTTTCTTACCGAGTTTTGTGTGTGTCTGGTCAGCTATAGGAGCATGCAGATTGCTTTAAATTCGTTGCTATTTAGGGTTAAACATAAAACATTATTTATATCAAACAGTCGTTAGTCTCACGCGCTCCTTGGACAGCTAAATCAATATAAACCCAACCAAAACCAACAATGAAAAGTGCTTCGCATAATTGAGGCAATAAACTGCAGCTTCAATTATTTTTATTAGTTCGACGAGCAAACTGTTCAGCAGACAAAGTTGCAAACACTTCAAATTGAAAAGAAGAAAAACGCAGAAAAACGCAATGAAAAGGGCCAAACTAAAAATACCCAGTAATTGAGCTGTAAGTTGATAAATGTGAAACACTATATAAAATATACAAAAATAGAAAGAAACCTGTTGAAATCTGTTGAAATTAAACAGGAATTAACAAATCAACTTTTATGTTTCTTAATTTTAAAGTGTGGGAAAACACACTTTTTAAACTGATTCAGAAAATATTTTCTGAAAGCATCCAGAATTTCTTTGAATAAAATGTTCACACCAGTGTTATATCCTCTTTTTCTATCCCGTCAATAAATACAGAGTATAGAAATATAATCGACGTCGCAGCGGGAGCCGAGGGCAAGGTGGGCCATAAGTGGGCGGTCGCTAGCCATAATTTCCGTTTCCGCAATCAAAACTGAGATGTGAAAAATCATGTGCAGGGAGCAGCTGCAAAAAACACAAAAAAAGAAGGAACATGAAATGGAATGAGTGTAAGAGAGTGAAAAAAAGAATGAGCTATTCTATATCTACCATTCGGCAGAGCTGGTTGCCATAGAGACTTCTGATTGCTTTTTTCTATGCTTTCAAAAGATTCTTTTCTGTTTGGACTCGAATCTGGTCGATACGCTACGAAAAGCTCAGTCTGAGTTATGCTTAGGTTTTAATCTGCAGTTGATTGGGACCCTCTTCAAAAAAAAATAAAAATAAAATGGAAAGAGTACTGTATATATATATCTATCGTATGGTGAGGTTTAGTATGATAAAAGATAAAGGTCCATTGATAAACATGATTATCTATGGTATGCTTCGATTATTCGGTATGCAATTTTATATTTCCAACTTTTGTCATGGTTTAGGCTACTTTTTGAAGCTACAGCTGCAGTTGTAGCACTGGGTAAATACTTTGTTAGTATAATTGCGCTGAAAATGTCATCAAATGCACTCACCAACACACACACATGCCGGTACACATACACATTCACACGCAAATTTAGGGTTACACCTGATTTACTTTAGAAGTTTGCAACTGCAGCTGGCTGAATCTGTTCCCTGTCGCAGCACAATACAATTTATGAAACTATTTGCTGATACGGGGAAATTGAAAAACTTCTGGCCGAAAAAAGCGAGAGACTTACAAAACTTGCGAACATCCAAACAGTTGCCAAACGCAGAAAATTGAAAGCAGTGCCTGTGGGAAAGGAGTGGCGGGAATGAAAGTTTAATAACTGCAATTGCAGAATGTTCGAAACGATAATTGTACTTTTCGAAGCTTCAGCTAACTTCAGTTTCCCTGCATTCCAAATCCCCAACCCAAAGAAACTGCAATTTCAGAATTGTGTGTACTGTGCCACCTGAGTCTGAGTAACACACTCAGAGCAGAAGTTGTCGTCAAATGCCATTTAAATACAATGTCAGCCACGTGGAAGCACCGCAGTTTTCCAGCTTGGCTGCTTAACCTATTCATTCGTACATTCATTCATACACACAGACACACACAGTTACCCACACATAGTTGTTAGTAGAAGGTTCTCAAATCAACCCACTCAAACATGTAGCGACAATTTCTCTGAGTAGAAAACGAGCTGCGTTCATTTTTTTGCGCTCATGTAATTTTTATAACAACAACAAACACATCAACAACAAGAACAACAGCAACAAAAACAACAAGAGAAATGCGCTTGAATGTTGCAATAAGCGTAACGTGAGCAGAAGGCGGCGCCTTGGGCAAGGACTGCGGCAACGGCTGCGGACAGTTAGTGGGTGGTGTTAACGTTTGGTGGTGGTGGTTCAAAAGCATCGCTCTTATAATACTAATTGAATAAATTAAAAACTTGAAAGTTATGGTAGAAAACTGCAATTTTTTCCAGCCTGGAGAGGGAAATTGGCAGAGGAAAGCGCAGTCAGTAAATGGGTAAATAGAAGGAATCCAGAAAGTACCGAGTTAAAGTGAAGAGCAGCATGCAGAAGTGAGGTCTAAGTAAAGGCGGCTAATATAATAAAACGCTGCAAAGCGATTAAATAACTTAGAGTGAAAGAGGAAAACTGATAAAAGTCTGAAAGAAGGCAGACTGCTTAATTAACAAAAGGAGAAAATATGAAAATGGACGCAATTTAAGCCAACAAAATTTGAAACGCACACACAAATAACTAATTAGCAGATAGGTCTTATAAAAGACAATTAATCGAAAGTTTTCGAAAGTTAAATAAGGTTAAATGCTTTTGTAATACTTAGTACAAATAACACCGGAGCTATATAAGGTAGCAAACATTTGTTAAAAATATTCCCAACAGGAGCCGCTGCTTGGCCATGCGTGCAATTAGACGTAAATCCCAACCGTAACATTTTATATACATAGGCAGCAACTGAGGCGACTGTTGCTCTTAATAATATACCTTAAATATATATATTTATTTACACGAGGCTTTGCCGACCCATCTAGCTTCTGGTTTTTGTGCAGGAGGCGTGTTTACAGCCCTGTCGGCCATGCCATACCATGCCATGTCAGTTGTGTCAATATCTATTTAGTAGGTACTCGTACAATGCGTGTGGCTTGTTTAATTAAAAGCGGCATATGGTATAAAACTTGGTCTGGCCAAGAAGAACATCACATTCGCATCACTGCGCACAAAAGGTTCGAGACGTTTACATGTTTTTAATCCATTGTTCCATATGAAACTTTGTATGTGGCATAAAGTTAAATGTCTTCTTTTTTGTTAGCGTATTTAGGTTTCGGTTTGATGTTGGGTACCTGCTATATTGGCCATAAGAAGTTGTCTTTAGTTGACCCCACAGTTCTGGCCGGCCATTGTCTTCAACTCTCGACTGGGGTTCAGCTGTCATTAAACACTGAGACGATCTGTTGTTATGCGCTTAGTTACGCACCAGGTAACTCACATGGGAACAGTTACGCATACGCAGCGTTGTGCTTGTGTATTCCTTTTATCATGTTTACGTTTAGTTTATTGTGAGTTTTACGACAACCAGTGCAGCATATAAAAACCTGACAGCAAACGAGACGTGGTTTTTACTTTGAGCCACTCTGAGCACGTTTATTGACCGAGTGACCACAAAATAAATTTCGGAGCAACGCACAAATTTTAAAATTTATTCTGTAAGAAGCTTATTGCGTACGTCAAAGATCTTTCAATATAAGAAACTCTATTTTATACTTATTATTGCAATAATATTAAGTTCACGAAAGCGGCTAAAAGGATTGCGCTGGTATGCATATAAGTTGTTTACTCGTGCTTATGTCACATATCTTATAGATATTTATATTGTGATTCGGATCTGAAGTTCTAAAGTATGTTGATATTAGTTTTAGAGCGCAGAGCTATCCGGCGTTGAACTTTTCATTCATTAGTTGGCTGCTTGTTGGACTGTTGAGTCGGTGTGCCGCCGTTGTCGCCATTATAAAACCGAAACGAGACGCCATTATTGTGTCTCGTAGTCAAATGGAGCTTGAAAAAAACAAAGGCAAACGATGCTGCCAACGTTTAAGGCCACGAGGCGGCGTCAGCCGTTGCCGAGCCCACGAGCCAGAAGAAATGAAACGAATTAATAATGCCAGCAAGTTGGCAATAAAATGTTTTATAACGGCTGGAGCGCACATCCCGCTGTTTTATGGCCAACCCGACTAATTTCACTATTTCTCTCAGCCAAGTGGCCTCACAATTTGCATACCCATAGTCGCAAGCTGTAGGTTTAAGTGTGTATGAATTATTATACCCTGTTCTAATGAAAATGAAAAAGACAATATGATGCTATACAGAAGGAGGTATACACAAACAGCGCAATCCTTTTGTGTTGCGAAGGCTACGATTTATAAACCTTTTAAAGTGCAATTTCACTAAGCTGTTTTTTTTTTAATTTATATAATCCAGTTAAGAAAATAAGAGCTGTTATTGAAAAGCTGGGCTTGTGATTTATTTGGATCTATATAATATAGACTAAAATAATGCTTTGAAATGATATATTTTCTGTAATGACACCAATGACATCTAGGGTATCTTCTTATCGATGACTCCGTCGAAACATTGTCGTTAGGATTCTTATTTGGCTTCCTAAAGAGTCATTGCGAATTTTGTGATGTGATTTTATAGATTTTGCTGCGTACGCGTGGAATTTAAATGAACAAAAAAAAACATTGCGCCAAATGAATTTAAATTTGTTGCTACTGCTGCTGGTCGTTGCTTAAGTTCTACATTTGTTTTATGTGTGCGGCTATTTTGTGTTTTATTAGCCAGCCTTCAATGCGTTAATAACTTAAACATAATTAATTAGGTTTCGTCAGGTTCGAATCTTCATCTCCCTATTCACATTTCCGCTGGCAGGCGCTACTGGTTCCGCACTGGTTCCGTTCTATTACTGTAATAAATTGCATTTTACGGCTTCTGCTGTCCATTAATTGCTTTTATACGAAGTCAGCATATATGCTACCTATGCGATGTATGCGCAACTTATCAACATTTAATTTTATAATTTCGAATACGAAATGCATATTTAAATTGTTATTATCAAAAGCCGTGAAATTTGACGTCTCTTCAAACACGCGTGTCATATGAGGCGGCCATTTAAGAGCGCACAATAAACATTGCTAAGGTGGGCGTGGCAGGCGTTCAGATTTCAATCAAACGTACATTTTCATTTGGACCACCCAGAGTGGCGAACGTTTACCGCATTCCGAAAAACGCTATGCGACTGCCAATCAACTCTTTAAGCCTTTTCAATGGCCAGCGGCGTAACTTTTATGGCTTTTTATTGATATTTTCATTTTTTATGGATTTTTAACAGTAATAATTAATTTAATGCACACTCGGCTGTAGGTAAATGGACTGCGTGACGTGGATTGCCCGCCGACACTCTTCCGCTACCAAACCCGGAGCCACTGTCGCAATTTCTGTTTATTTATTTTACTGTTTCGAAATTTCTGTAAAAGTTTGCCAACACATTGTTATAATTTAATAAACGCCTCGGGTTCTTGTTTTATCATTTAAAAAACGATGAACTTTTAAGTAGCAACAGTAACAAATTGAGTTTAAATGTCAATTAAAAAAATAATTAATAGAGCGAGAGAAACGAAAACGAGTAAGGCTGCTCTAGTCGAAAGTGCCCGACTATGAGATACCCTTAACACACAAAATAGGACTTGCGTATGGAATACACTAACTTAAATGATAAAAATTCAACTCTCTAGCTTTTGTAGTCTCTGAGATCGACACGTTCATACAGTCAGACGGACAAACAGACAGACAAGGCTAGATCGACTAAAACTCTTACAAGTTACATACAAGTTTAATCTTTTCAATCGATAGATACTATATAGATGCAAAAGATTATAGAAATAAATTCAAAGATACATATGTAATATATGACTCTTCAAAGTGCTTGTAGAGAGTATATGAGTATAGAGTATATATAGAATATGTAAAGTAGTACCTGGACACCTGATATAGGTAGATAATGTAATTTGAAGGAAGCGATTTATACTTTTATATTAATAGACTCTGTTTATTCGTTCACTGAATAGTTAATTTAAATTTTCTTTTGTAAAGAGAGAGAGAGAGAGAAAAGAGAGAGAGAGAAAGAGAGAGAGGGAAGAGGGTTGGACAACACACCTCTCACAATTTGCACATTACGTATACGCACCATGAACACCATTTTGGCGTCGACTTGCAGCCAGCGGCTGAATTAAAGACTACTATTGGCCTTTGGGCCAGCTGCTTATTAACGCGCATTTAACCTCGGTCCGCGTCTGGTCTGCCTGAATAACGGGCCGGCCATAAATAATTGCTGTTAACTGTGGTTCGTTCTCTCGCCTTTTGTCTTTCTGTCCCTCTCATCTTGCTGAAAAATGACATAAAATTATACAAAGAGGCGCAGGCGGAGACTGAGGCTAGCTTGTCGGCAACAATTTGACACTTATAAATGATGTCACATACTTCTTGGCGTACAGCGTGAAAAATGTATCAAATTGCGGGCATGGTAACTGCCAAAGTTGTCGGCGAAAACTTTTAATGATTATCGATAAATTTGCAAAACTCTTGAAGCTGGTCACAACCTCATGATCTACGCGATTTACTCAATTGCTCGCTGCGGCTGAACAAGCGCTAATCTAGTGACAACTTGTTGAGCTATAAATAAAATGCTGCCTTCTTCCTGGCGCAGCCATTGTCCTGTGTGAGTGTGTCTCTGCATGTCTCTCTCTCTCTCTGTGCGCGTGTGTGCCATTGGTTTCTTTAGTTTTGTTGACGCCAGACCGACTACTCAATTAGCCGGCGTTGCGGCCATTGCAGCTGCCTGGCGACACTGCTGACAAATTGCATTTGTTGCCAGTTGACATGCAGACAGCTACTGGGTGTGGATGCGGGGGGCGTGTTGTTGGTGCCAACGGCTAACGGAAGCAGACGCAATTTTTCCCATTGATTGCTTTTAATTAGAGAAACCATCAAACACAAATTAGCCTTGCGTCTTCATTAATACTTTTTTTATAGCCTCTCGTATTTATTACACTCACACACAGGCCCTGGCACCCACCGGTACCACTCTCTGTTCTAGCATTTGAGCACGAAAATTTACATATCATGATTTATTATTGTTGTCAAATTGTTTACGAAAGTTATTTTCTTGCCCATTATATTTCTGTGTATGAAAAAACTTCTTTGAAATGTGGCGCTGTTGCGCGTTTCCGCTTCGTGTAATAATTGCAAAAAAGTTTACAATGTTTATTTATATGTATATTTTCATTTTATACCCTGTATGTATCGATAATGGATAAGAAGGGAATAATAAAGTAGAAATATATTTATGGAAACATATCCAATAGATCCAATATAGTTTATACTTTATATATATAAACAAGGGGAAAGCTAAAAACTCAAATTTAACGTTTAGGTTCTCGGATACCAAACTCAAAACAAGGTTGTATTTGGTTTCTTATTTCTTTAATATATGATAAATAATTTATACTTTAATACATTTCGGGCAGTATTATAGCCCAAACCGGAAAATGCATTAACCTGCTATCGGTTTTAAGTAGTTACGAACGTCGATTAAATTTTTGAACAGAGTATCAACTTGTACTGCACCCTCGACTAAATTTCTTTTATAAGTTTCTTCTTTTTGGCTTTTAGCGACACTTGTTAGTGTGGCCATCAGAGAAACTGTCTGAACTTTGTATTCTGCTCGCGGCTGTCAGAGACAAGCGGTAAGCGGAAAGTGGCAGTGGCACTGACAAGTCGCAAGTACAACTCAGCTGTTTAACTGGCAGCACCATCCGATAAGGTCATAAAAATAGCTCACAATGGAGCAACTACTATGTGAGTTTTCAGTGCAAATTTTAAAGCACTTGGTGCTTTTTTCCCACATTTCTTTTGAAATTCGCGCTGCCTGAGTGACTTGCGTCGTTTGCCTTATAAATCATTCAACAGAGCTTGTGAATTCTTTGGGTAAAAACTTTAGCTTCTTTACATGCTTTTATGTTTATTACATTCATTCGCAATCCCTTGTTGCATTTGATATTCCTTGTTTGGCATTTGCCACATACATTTCATATCTGCTTGAGTTTTTAGTTCGCTGAGTTAATTGTTATTTGTAAAAGTTTTGGGCGCTTTTCAAATCCACATCCTTGTTGTCTCCCAGGCTCAACGAAAGTTTATCATCTGCTTATCCCTTGCTCTCCACCAGCTTAGCGAAAACTTTTTGTTGGCAATTTCATTTTGGCTAAGACGTTTTAGTTCAGTCTGATCCCAGTGAAAAGCCAAATCAAAAACCAAAGCAACTGAACGTCCAAAGCAACTCCCTCGCACCCGCCTCGTGCCGTTTGCCCCAGCTGTTGCTGGCTGCTGACCAGTTTGCTGTACAAGTTTCTCAAGTTTATTTTGCATAATTGCACTGCCACTAAATTAAATGCGCACGCACGGGGGCGAACCAATGCCACGCCCCCAAAACCAGCTGCCAGCTTAGCCCGAAACTTTGGGGAGCAACTTTAAAGCGCCAAAAAGTTTACGGGCAGCCCCTCGTTAAGTAAGACAAGTAGCAAATGCTCGCTAAAGATTTACTCGTGCATGTGTGTGTGTGTGTGTGCGATGTGTGTTTGTTTGTTACAGACAGAGATGCGCCTTTGCTGTGTCACGGCACTCACGAGCGAAACGCACGAGCATATGTATCTAACTCCAAAAGTTAAAAGGTGCTTCTGGAAATAAAATAAAATAAAAAAATAAAACATTTTAAATGAAATTAGCAATAATTAAAACTCACATGTGTATGTTGAACAAAATTATTAACACACATTTTTTGTTCATTTTAAGTTTTATTATATTTTAACATTAATCATACACAATCAGCTTTTCCTTTTTTATTTTATAATAATTATACGATTATTTTTAAACATAATATATCCTGATTAATCTTAATGTAATCTTGACATGGTAATGTTTCGATATACAATATCAATCGTTTTGTAGCTCGGAGGGCCAAACCTAAATTCAAATTCTGTGCTCATCGCAAATTGCAGTCTAATTGTTCGCTCAACTGTAAGCTATACGTAATGTACGAGAAATTTATTGTTGTGTGTGGGTGTGTGTTGTATGTGTGTGTGTAAGTAACAGTCATAAATGCACACACAACTGATAACGCGTTCTATGATGAGATGTATGTGTATTATGGTTCAGCCACGCCCACACAGACATTCCGAAAATTGAGCGATGGTCAGCGTGTTGAAGGCAAAGGGCACATACAGATGTATGTATGTACATGCGTATCTCTGTGTGAATGTATTCTTAGCATACTTTCGAGCGCGCACAAATGAAATGCTGTTCGATTGAGTTTTGATCCTTTTTGTTTTTATCCTTGTGTCCTGCCTGTTCACACAGACACATTTAATGCATTGATTTCGATTTGACTGCTTTTGACATTTATGCCCCGCTAGTACTGCTTCAGCTAATGCTGCTCCACATTGCCAACGCCATCGCCATCGCCATCGCCATCGACCTTGTGCGTCCTTTTTGCTATCCACTTAATTCTCTTGTTCATTTTATGGCTCTTCTATTACGGACAGACCAAAGGCGAGAGCAAGTGCAGCAACGAGTGCAGAGCACTTGATTTAGTGATTTACTGTTTGTAATGAGCCTTTTGTGCGGTCACTTGTTCAATATATTGAATTAAATCAAATCAATTGTTCAGCACAGCTCAAATATTTAAGGCATGCTGCAAACAAAAAAAAATGGTAAAACTCTGTCAAAGTAATAAGTTCTTACTTATTTATTCATTCGTTTGTTGGCATTCAGTGCTCAAATTTACATTCATTTGAAGTGTCGCCAGTTCAGTTTACAGCCATTTTATGGTCTGGCAACAACTTCTACTTTGTATTGCAAATATTGTTTAATGCCTCGTCTGCAGCTGCAATAAAAAAATGAATGCAAGCAACATCAAGCAATGTTCGTCCTGCCAAAGATGGACAGCGGTTGCAATCTTTCTCTTTCCCTCTCAGTCCCACATACATGCTGTACAGCAAAATGAAAATTTACCTCTGGCACCAGGTGGCACCTCAAATATCGAGTGGCAAGAGTCCAGCAGCTGACACAAATTGACAGCTGGCAACTGGCACAGCAAATCTCTGTTAAGTCCAGCAACAAGGACGTGTCCGAGCGCTGTCCTCGTTTTGATCACTTAATAATATGCTACTTATGTTAGCATAAATTATTTAATTGGCGATTACTGCACTGATTCTGTTCCGAATATGTAAATTAAGCTGACGGCGTTCATTGAACTACTGCTGACCTTTTGCCTCAATGCTTGAGATAATTTGCACTCACAGTTACCTGGTCAACAAATATTGTTTCGATTTTCTACAAGCTTCATTTGGCAAATTAAAATAATTTACTGGACTACATTTTTGTACCTTTTAACGGCATTTTTAAAAAACATAAAACATTTCTATAAAAAAGCAACTTTAAATCTGTTTACATTTAAAACAATGCTTAAAATCGATTAATAAACTATAATATAACTTTAACTAAATAAGTCATAAAAAATAAAATAACTACAATTTCCATCCATAAAAATGTTGTATTTTTATAATTTTTAAATGGTCCATTAAAATATTAAGGATAGGATGATAAATTAAGAAACTTGAAATTGGTTTTTATGGACTTGAAAACTATTTAGTTCCAAACAATCTTCGCATTGTCTCTGAATTGTGATTGCCCAACTTAATTATCAAAATGTAACTCATTTAATTGCAGGTGGTTCGGACAGCAACAAGGGAAAAAGTAAAAAATGGCGCAAAATATTACAATTTCCACACATATCGCAGTGCATCCACCTGAAAGACAAACTAGGTGAGGGCAAAGGCAACTAACCAGAAAATAGACTTCGAAATTCTCATCTATTGATATCTCTTCTATTGATAACCCATGCAGACATAAGCTATGGCTACGTGATAGATCTACAGCCCATTGGTCGTGAGCTCTTTCGTCAGTTCTGCGAGAACAAGCGGCCTGTTTACTTTCGCTACATTAGCTTTTTGGATCAGGTGGTTAAGTAAGTGAGGATCTGAGGGCAGTTAAGAATGAAATTTACTGATCGAAATCTGTTAAATATTCGCAGATATGAGATCGAGTATATTGTGAATCGCATATTTATTGGACATGACATTGGGCGGCGCTTTTTGGACGTTGAGCCGCAGCTGGAGCTGCGCAACGGCAGCGGCGATGGCGATGGCGATGGTGACGACCTGGATCTGGAGACGCGGGAGGAGCTGCTGCTCAATAGCAGCAATGCCAATCCAACTGAAACAGCTGAGACTGAACATTGCAACAATACCACCGCCAACAACTGCAACAATACCAATCACAAGAAGCTGCACCACGATACCCACAATCATAATGGCGAGAATGCGGCGCTGGCGCTGAATGGCGGTGATGGCGACGCGGAGAACGATGGCGACGAGGGCGTTGAATGTGAGGATAGCCAGGGAGCGGACAAGGGCGGCGGGGTATCTGGCACCGGTTCGGGCTCGGCATCTGATGAACTGGTCCTCGACGTGCTCAACGATGATCTCATTGCACAAGTTCGCAGCAAGCTGAACAGCGGCGGCAAGGATCTCTTTGCCCAGTGTGTAAAGGCGGTAAAGGCGTTTCTGGCCGGCGAACCGTTTCGTGAATTCAAAAACTCCATGTACTTTCATCGGTGGGTGCCGCAGGACTTTCATTAACGCCAATCATTTGATACATCCCAAATTCTGTTTCAGCTACTTGCAGTGGAAATGGCTGGAGGCACAGCCAATCACATACAAAACCTTTCGCATGTACCGAGTGCTGGGCAAGGGCGGCTTCGGTGAGGTCTGCGCCTGTCAGGTAAGTTCGTGCAATTGGATAACAGTGTACAAACACGCACATATCCACACACACACACACAGGAGTCCATTTATGCTCATCCCTTTATGGCAATTCACAGGTCCGGGCCACGGGCAAAATGTACGCGTGCAAAAAGCTGGAGAAAAAACGCATAAAAAAGCGTAAGGGCGAATCCATGGTGCTCATCGAGAAGCAAATACTGCAAAAAATCAACTCACCCTTCGTTGTCAATCTGGCCTACGCGTACGAAACAAAGGATGCCCTCTGCCTGGTCCTGACCATAATGAATGGTACGTATTATCCAGTTAGTGTTGCCCCCTAGCCCACCTAACGCAGTCGGTCAAGCTCGCTTTATTTGGAGCGTATAAACAGAACAATGGCACGTTCGATTAAAAGGACATGCCATGGCCGTGTATACAATTGAAACTGGGCACTGGCATTAGCCTTTCGTGCAGTAGATAAGGATGCAGCCACTCCAAGAGCTAAAGCTTATGTAGAAACAATGGAACGTTCCATTTGCAGGTCGTGTGTTGGCCGTGCGCAACCAGTTGACAATTGCTCCTCCGGCCTTTTTAATCCACTGGCACGCTAATTGGGTTTACACACACAAAACACCCACACACACACACTCGCTAGCTCGCATTTATTGTTCGGAAATCATTACATCTAACAAGCAGACATCAGTTTTCATTTGCATGTATTCATTACAGTGATAACGAATGAAATGTGGAATGTGAACGAGTCCGAACGAATGCGAATGTGTAATTCTCGTGATTTTTGCTCTCCCTTTTGTCGTTTTAATTAAATTCCAGAATTCGTTTCGTTCATCGCTCAATACTCATCCAATTATCAGTTGATGCTGCAATTCATCACCTAATTGAATTGAAATTCAAAGTCCCAATGCCAGTCGCTGATCATCTTTCAATTAGAGGCTTTGTTAATGCCACTCGGATGTGTTTCATTCGTATCTTATTTTACTCGTTTACGAAGTGAAAACAATATACTATGTTTTTGCAAAGCCCGTTTTGCTGTCCGTCCGTCTGTCCTGTTTGTGCTTACCCTGGACCCATTAAAAATAGTCTAAAAAAGACTATAATGGTGTTGTGCAAATGTATGTAACAGTCAAGAGGAGGCATCTCCGACCCCGTAAAGTGTATATTCTTGGTCAGTTTCACTATCCGAATCGATGTAGCCCAGTCCACCTGTCTCTCTGCCCTTATGGATCTTAGAGACTACAAGAGCTAGAGAGCTGCACTTTGACTTTTTAAGTTTGTGTATAGCATACATAGATCAAGTTTATTTCAAATGATCGGTTATCCGCCCGTTTACCTAGATTTCATAGATTTGCATGTTCTTGATAAGTTCTAAGAGTTCCATAAATAACGTTCTTTTCGTTTAGAAGTTATTCACCAAGTTTAGTTTAATTTCCATAGTGGGGCGCAGCTTCTGAGTAACGTGCCGTGTCCGTTTGTGTTTGTGTTTGTGTTTGTGTGTCTGTGTGTCTGTGTGTGAGTGACTTTGTATATGTATGTATGCAAGGGAATTAAAATGGATTCTCAGGATTCGCGAGGAGGAGGAATTTGATTTAAACTCCCTTAGTTTTAAAGCTAGATATGTCAAATGTTGCAGACAGATTACTGATGACCTCACTAAAGATCGCACAAAAATTGTTTTGGGAACGCCCTCTGGGGGCGTGGCAATGCTATTAAATATATACTTATATCTTGGGGTCAGGTAAACCGCGAAATTCCATATCACCCACATTTTTAGAGCTGAAAGTCACCGAATTCAGCTAACAGTTGTCTGATGACCTCCTCTAAAGATAGAACTGCCGTCCTCACAAATTGAATTTTCGACTATTTTAGGCTGCTATTATATTGTGGTATTGCGTTGTCAGATACACCCGACGGCAATGTTCTTATTTGTCTTTATTATTATTACTATTTTCTTTTTGCAGGCGGCGATTTGAAATTTCACATTTACAACATGGGCGGCGAGCCGGGTTTTGAGCTGGAGCGTGCTCGCTTCTATGCCGCCGAGGTAGCCTGTGGCCTGCAGCATCTGCACAAGCAGGGCATTGTCTACAGAGATTGCAAGCCAGAAAACATACTGCTGGACGATAATGGCCATGTGCGCATTTCCGATCTGGGCCTGGCCGTCGAGATACCTGAGGGCGAAATGGTGCGCGGACGCGTCGGCACTGTGGGTGAGTAGCATATGGCAGATGACATGATGTGGACACATGATCCGGACGAGGTCAAGAGCGCAATAATAATTTATAATAATTTTCCATTTATCTGCTAGGCTACATGGCGCCGGAGGTCATAGATAATGACAAATACGCCTTTTCGCCGGATTGGTTCAGCTTTGGCTGCCTGCTGTACGAAATGATCGAAGGTCAGGCGCCTTTTCGCATGCGCAAGGAAAAGGTGAAGCGCGAAGAGGTCGACAGGCGCGTCAAGGTGCGTTGGGTGGTGTTCGAAAATCGAATCTCTTAACTATAATACCCATTGCAACCAATTGCAGGAGGATGCCGAAAAGTATTCGAGCAAGTTTAATGATGAAGCCAAATCAATGTGCCAACAGCTGTTAGCTAAATCGATAAAGCAACGTTTGGGCTGTCGTAATGGGCGGCTGGGATCGCAAGATGTGATGGCGCATCCATTTTTCCACTCCACGCAGCTGAACTGGCGACGCCTCGAGGCGGGCATGCTGGAACCACCCTTTGCGCCAGACGTAAGCAACGCCTAATTTGTACGCTCAATAATTCGCTTGTTAACTATTTGTGCTCTCTGACAGCCGCACGCCGTTTACGCCAAAGATGTGCTCGATATTGAACAGTTCTCGACGGTCAAGGGCGTCAATATCGACGAATCCGATACGAATTTTTATACGAAATTCAATACGGGCTCTGTATCCATTTCATGGCAAAATGAAATGATGGAAACGGAATGCTTTCGCGAGCTGAACGTCTTTGGTCCCGATGAGTGCCCCACGCCCGATTTGTTGATTAATGCCACACCGGAACCGGACAAGGCAGGCTGTTTTCCATTCAGGCGCAAGGTATATATATATATATATATATACATATCATATTTCACCATTTTATACTGACAATTCTTTGTTTCGCTTGCAGAAGAAGCAGCCGGCTCGCACACAGCCCATACCCATTCCTGAGCACCTGCTAACCACTAGTCACAGCGTGTCATCTACGACGGTCGAGAGCTGATAGCATAGATTAGTTAAAGCCCAAACGCCTAACGTACACACATAGCACAAATTGTGACCCACATGCACACAGTTAATCAACAACCCCAAAGCCTAACCCCAAACCCAACCTGGGCGGAGCGTACAAAGCGCAGCACAACTGAAACTCATTGCAATAAACGAACAACATGATTGACGAGGGCGAGAAGCATTTTTTAAAATTATATATAAATGTGAATGTATTTTTTACATTAATTTTCTAATGAAAAACAATGAATTCAAAATAACATGCAAGCAAATTTCATCAAACAGCATATAAATACATAAATATATTTATAAATGTTTTCAAAAAAGACTTACACGAACACAACATGAATACACTGAGGAAAACGCACGTTAGGTCGTTACTTAAATGATGGTATCATACAATACCTTACCATAGCATACTATACCATACTTACTTATTGTACGAGTTGGTTTATATGTAAATTCAACAGCTAACAAGCGAATACTAAAACTTAAACGTAAACTAAAATAACAAAATAAAAAAAGCCGCAAGCCAAATTGGCCGTCAGTTTGTCATAGCACCTAAAGTAATGTTACTTAAAATACATGCATGATTATGTATGCTATTTAGATACGTATTCCACGACTACTTAAAATTAACCACAAACAACAATACACATACACACACACACACACACATAACATTATAGACGGCAATCTAGAGGCAATGCCAGAGTAAAAAATGTAATATTTGTATAGTAGTTTTTGTGCTCAACGTGTTTTTGCAAGTTCGAGAGCAGCAGCATCCGCGCCGGCGGTGGGGGTATGCGTCAAGTGTTTTAGATAGCATGTTTAAGGCAGTTAAGCAAATGACATAAATACTCGAAAAACTTTAATGCATTTTTATTGAAATACTTAGCATACATACGTACACACAACTACATAAATATGGCATAAATATAAATATATATATATATATATTCTTAACTCTATGCAATGTATACAAAAATGAATGTACATTTTTAGGTTCTTTTTAATTGCCGCACACTTTTCCTAATCTTTTCAATGCTCTTCAATCTATTCTGTTGCCTAAGTTTAAGTTGACTGCAATTTGTTCATTAGGATTTTGAAAACGTGATTACTGATATTTTTGTTTTGTCATGCAATAATGATGCATTCATACATACGTATGTATGTACATATACATATTTACATACTGCAAATGATGCCAGCTAATTGCTAATTGAGACGTCGACTAGTTATTAAGAGTTCCGTGTATAAATGTGTAGTGTAGGCATTTTTGTAATTAGCAACAAAAACCAATATGAAACACAAACAATTTGAGAATTTATTATGTCCCTCATTAATTGCAAATCATTAAAGATTGCGGCTTCCCATTTAGGAGACAATGCGAACGCACAAGCAAATTCGAATGCGAACGCCACGCGCAACATTTAGTTACAATTCAATTGATTTTTGGCACAACTAGCTAATTGTAGGGTATACAATGGCAACAAAAACAAATACATACATATTACAATTAAAGGCACAACCGCAAACAAAAAAATGAACAAAAGAAAAAAAAACAAACCGAAACAAAAACCAATAAAATAAACGCGACAAGCTCGAAAAAAAGCATAATTGAATTTTAGCACAAAAGAAACAAAGAAACAAAGCAAGCGCCGAAATATTTATCTATAGTAATTAAAGGCATATTTATAGATCATAATAATAAATACCAGATACAAACATAAAATCTACTGTGTAAGAGCAATTAAATGCAAAACAAAAACAAAACAAACATTCAAAACAACACAACACAACAACAACAAAAAACAATAAACGTATTTAACTACAACAATTGAGAATTGTCATTTCATTAAACACTGTGGAAAGTTAAAACCTTGCAAATGTATTGAGTTGTCATTTAATTGGTATTGATAAGCTGTCAATGGTGATAAAGATAATTACTATCAAATAAGCAGCTAATTTTAGCCCATACTAATTCGACAGTGTATATAGAGCCTTCGCATTATTAAAATGCGATAGAATGGTTTCTGGCACACTGATACGAAGTAAATAATACAGCGTAAGCACCCTCAGAAGTTTTAATCACCTGCTATTGGCTACAGCCTTAGAACACCTCTTTTGCACTCGTTCACCTCTGAGAAGAACCAACTCGGATACACTCACTCATCAATGAGAGAATATCGTGGATGCCACCCAAGACCTAAGGATTCCTACTGCACAGATAAATATTTCAACATATTGTACAACTTACCCAGAAAACACCTTTGTTTAATATACTACACATATTCGTATAAATATATACATTTACTAGCATTTATTCCATTTAATCGTGTTGTTAAAGCGATATTGGCTTTCGTTTACAATTGGTAACCCGTGTGCTTTGAATTTCGCCCGTATAGTGCAACTCGCACTCGGCACCATTATTCTCGAAGGACATCTCGCCCAGCATGTATTCGGGATTTAAAGCCACGCGCAGTACATATTTGTTGTTTACGGGCACAGTGGTTACATCCACCCACTGGCAATCTAACACATGGCTATACACATCCGCACAGCCGGCGGTGATGCCTGCACAATGGCATAGCATTAATGACAGTTCAGATGGAAGAATGGAAACTTACCTTGGGTGGTATTGCTACAGGTGTATTTCGGTGCTACGCCCAAATTGCACTGTGTGTCCATTAGGCAGAAGGACGCCTTGTGACCCTGGGCCACCTTCTGGTAGCGTTGATTGTACACATCAAAAGTGGCAAAGACGTTCATGCTGTGGTAATGCATATGGCACTGATGCCATTCCCAATCCTTGTAGTTGGCATAGGGACTGACGTCGGCAGTGCCCACATTGGAGGCCTTCACCGAGAATCGCAGCAGCTTGCGCACTCCCCGTGGGTTTCGCTTGCGCTCCTCATACGCATCCCGTGATACACAGTTCTCCTCCATGGCGCAGGTTAGCTCCGTCATGGGCACATTCGCCAGGTACGCGCTTACCTCAATGTCCACCAGGCCAAGTTCCAGATCCGCCGATTTGCTAACACAGGCCACAGTGCTGACGTTACGATTGCTGGCCCTGCACACAGCAGGATATGTTGGCTCCCGATGGCATTCCGAGAGTTTGAGCTCTGTGCCGCGACAAAGCGTGCCCACCATGCCCCAGGCATAAGTGTGGCTGCTGCCATGCTTTGTGCTGGGCATGGCCATCGAAGCGTAACCCAGACCCAACTGCCGGCACACCACATTACCCTCGCGCTTCGTCCACTTTGTGCTGCAAATGGTGCCCCAAGTGACGCCATAGTCAAAACTGACCTCCACACGGCCCTCACGCAGCCGCTGGGCACCTGGAGGTGCATTCACACTGGCCAGGCGTACCTGCATATTGCGAAAGTTGTTCTTCACATTCAGCTGGCCGTTGCCCAGTCCCGGACCCAACGCGAGCAGCAGCAGTAGCGACGCAGACAGTGATGTCAGATGTATCTCCATTCTCTCTTGCCCGGCGTCTAGTGAGGCACACGCGACTCGCTCCCAGCTTTAAAGCCAGGGCAAACAATACAAAAGTGACAATAACAAATAAAAACATCTGGCCAAACTAGACAGCCTGACTGTGTAAAGATAATGTGCATTGTATTTTCGTTCACCGCCGATTTACATGTACAAAAGCCAGCTATCCGATTGCCCATGTGCTTGTGGTTCCTTGTGTGTGTCCGTGTGGTGCCTTTTGAAACTGGAGTGCATTCATTTAACGCAAATATTAACAACAACAGCAACAGTTTGTGCGGCTGTTATAATCCAAGCAGCTTGGTTATCTCCGCCTTTAACGCTGGCGGCTTGAAGACGCCATGCTCCGTGATGATACCAGTGATAAGCGAGGCGGGTGTTACATCAAATGCGGGATTCCAACAGTTGATGCCCGGCGCCGCAATACGATGCTCGCCCACATGGGTCATTTCCCGATCGGGCCGTACTTCGATTATGATGTGATCACCGCTGGGTATCTGTAGATCAATGGAGGTCAGCGGTGCGGCCACATAGAAGGGCACGCCATGATGCTTGGCCACAACGGCTATTTGGTAGGTGCCAATTTTGTTGGCCGTATCACCATTGGCGGCCACCTGCGAAAGGCAATTGCAGTTGCTAGAGTCGCCAAGCTCAGCGAATATCTCAAGTAGTTTACCCGATCTGCGCCAACGACTACGGCGGCGACATTCTTCACACGCAACAGCGCCGCGACCATGCTGTCCAGCACCAGGGTGGCGGGTAGTTTCTCGTGCACCAGCTCGTAGGCGGTTAGGCGTGCGCCCTGATTGTACGGTCGTGTCTCCGTGCAGTAAACGTGCTCTGCGAGGGAATGTATGGACTTTTAGTAATTACTCAATTGGCTGCCCCATTGCATCTGACCTACCTAGCTTGCCCAACTCGCTCAGATGCCGCACTACGCCCAGCGCTGTGCCATAGCCAGCTGTGGCCAGGGAACCAGTGTTGCAGTGCGTCAGCACACGCACAGGACCAGCGCCGACCGTACCAGCCGTCAGTGCCACGCTCTCGAGTATGGCCTTGGCGCCATTGGCGCCAATCGCACGATTATCAGAAATGTCTTTTTCCAGCATGGCCTCGGTGGCGTTTAGGAATCTTGAATAACATTGGAATAATGGCTGCGCCTTGTGTTTTGATGTTGCCTTTTGCGACGTGTGTTTTTTACCTTTGCTTCATGTCCGCCACCGTCACGGCGTCATCCTTGGTCAGATCATTGGCCAGCGTGATTAGTTCATCGGCGGAGATTTTCATATTGACCGCCGTGGGGCGTGCGGAGACCAGATAGTTGAGTTTGCCCTCAATTTCCTGGCGCAGCGATTTTTTGGTCTCGAATTCCTCCGGATAGATTTCAACGGCCAACGAGAGGCAGCCGACAATGGCAATGGCCGGAGCGCCTCGCACCTATATAGAATGTAAACAAAACAAAGACAAAGACAAGTCATGAGTGGGTGCAAGTGGTGGCCAAGTATAGGTATCATCTGGTGCCGCTGTGTCAACGCTCTTATCTGGCCCTAAACTCTTTATAGTCACATTATATAACGGCCCCAGTCCACGTGATGAGCATGCGTGCTCTTTGCACAAGCAGCAGTAAACAACTACGAAATTATCTCTCTCGCAGATTCTATTTGTTTTAACAAAAACATAAAAAAAGAGGAAGACGCACCAGCGTTTGTCTACATATTTAGTCTTGGTATTAAGTGCTGGGCAGCCCACTTAAGTGAACAAACCACAAACAATTTTTGTGTACAAGATGCAATTAATTTTGATGATGATGTGTGCAAGCATTTTGGCGCTGGGCTAGCAATTTACAAGATTTATTTAATTTATCTATAAAAAAATGTAATTATGTTATTTATAGAGCGACAAATGGCGAGAATTTATATATGATTTGGGTATTGAGCAAGTAGACAGGAATTTAAATACTTTGCTGATTGATGGTCAGATTGTTGTCGTTGTTTTTGCTGCTCACCTGCATCTTGTTGATGACCTTCCAGCCGTCCTCGACGCCGCGCACGGTCAAATATTTGGAGACAACGGGCAGCAGCAGCTGATCGAGTATCTCCAGGCTGCCGCGCTGATATTTGATCGATTGTAGGCTCATCCTTTTGTTTTCTTCTTTCAATTTGTACTATGCGATTAACTGTAAGAGCAAATATAAAAACACAACATTAGTAAAACTTTGGAGATTGAAGCCAAAAAAAACAAACCAAACTAGTGGGCGGCAGCTATTCAGCTGGCGTCAGAGCTCCAACATTTATGTGCAGCCGAGCTGTCAAAATTTATGGCCAGTGCCCAAATCGAATGTTTTGTATGTGTAAGTGTATTTATCAATTGATCAATATTAATCAAATGAAACGCCAACGCCAATGCCAGACAGTCGAAAATTGCTGGGGCAGATGCAGACAACGTCCGACAGGCAAACGCTTCCCTTTGCTACTGAGCGATTGCGATGCGAATGGACCGCGACCAATTCAAAACAGTTTGGCAAAAAGAGAGGAGCGCAATTAGCCAACCGCAAGAGAAGATGGGGATGGAGAGAGAGTGAGCGAGAGAGAGAGTGGGAGAGTGTACTAGTCTAGACTCTAGATCACGCCGCGATGGCTAAGCGATTAATTCAACTTGTCACAACCAGCGTATCTGTTGCAAATTGATAAAGGCGTTGGCAACGATGACGCCGACGCCAACGCCGACGTTGACGTTGACGTTGACGCCGGCATCGCCAAAGCCGTCAGCACGTTGTCGAGCTTTTGATATTTTTGTTTTTATATGACAGCCAACAGCAAATCGGACAGCGACGCTTATCTTGAAAGTGAAATAACACATACATTTTTTTCGAATGCCTTGATAATTTTCAGAAAAGCGTAATTTATGCGGCTGCAATTAGTTGTGCCCGCTGTAACTGTCAACCAAGAACTTGGCGCTGGTACACTGCCAAATTTGCGTTTAACAAAATTATGCATGCAAAAACAAACATACAGGCACACACACTTAGGCACACGAATGCATGTGCATGTCAATATTAGCGGCATGCAACTGGTGGTTGCGGCAATAAATGCGACGACCGCAGTTTTCAACTCTTGACAACAGCTCATAGCCCATTATACATAAACACTGTTTTGCCTTTTACTTGCCTTTTCTTTAAACAATTTGGAATTTGAGTTCAAGCACTTAATACAATCCACAACTTACAGTGGAAACGTGAAAAAATGTAAACAGAAAAAGGTAAACAAAGCACAGGAAAGGTAGCCAACTGTATGACCAGTTTAAAAAAATAAGTGTGACCAGTTACTAAAGGCATGTTGAGTTTTCGATAGCAAACATCTGGTCGTAGGCTCGATTAATGCAAGACAACAATAAGAATTTTGCAAAATGTTATGAAACAGGCCGGCTTTTTTCCTACTCACTGTTTTGTTTACGTATCCAAGTCTTATGTTAAAGACATCGAGTTTTTTGTAGGAACTTTACTTAAAATTTTAATAAATTCGTTTCGGCGTTGAAATTGGCAGCAGGTTGTTCGTTTTCGATCTTAACAGTGAATTATAGTTATAAATTGAAGTGAACCGAGTTGCTATTGCGTTTAATTAATCGAATTATTTTTGCACAAAACTTATGGTTTGTAAAAAATCACAGCGCTTAATCGAAATAATTTTTTAACACGTAACATTAAGTTAACAGAGCGCGTTTTTCGACATTTATGTTAACAGCGGTATCGATATCGATAAATTTCAGTGTACATAAGCTGAACACTGTAGTTATGACAACTGCCGCTAGAGAGCGTAAGCTTTGCGGAAATTTTCAAACCATTTAAAAATACCTATGAATTTCAAAATTGTAGGCTTTTATTTATTAACATCTTCAATGTAATTGAAATCACAGGAAAATAAAAATTCAAAATTTTAAAAATAATTTTAGAGTTATGGCAAAAGACATTGGAAAGTTCCTGTATCGGCTGCAGCCGAAGAAAACATGTTTCATGTTGTGCGATATACAGGAAAAGTTCAAACCAGCAATTCCATTGATCGGAGGGGTTATTGAAAATACAAAGAAGTTGGTAAGTTGTGTACAATATCAATTAAATGATTCTAAAATATTATAAATAAGCTTTAATTATAGTTAGAAGCTGGTAAGGTATTCAATGTGCCCTTATTGGTTACTGAGCAATATCCAGAGAGACTGGGTTCCACTGTTTGCGAGCTAGATGTGAAGCATGCCTGTGCCATCGTGCCAAAGACAAAGTTCAGTATGTGTGTGCCGCCTATTGAAGAAAAGATGAAAGATATTTTTGGTGAGAAGCCCAAGACGGCGGTGCTATTTGGCATTGAGGCAAGTTTCGACATATGAGATGATTTACTTTTGCTTAAAATTTCCAACACCCCAATAGACGCATGTCTGCATAGAGCAAACGGCCTTTGACCTTTTAAAAAAGAACATTGATGTGTGGCTGGTCGCTGACTGCTGTTCCTCGCGCCTCAATCAGGACCGCGATTTGGCATTAGAACGCCTGCGACACATTGGCTGCATTATTTCCAGCTCCGAGAGTATCATCTTCAATTTGTTGGGCGATAAGAACCACAAATCTTTTAAGAAAATAGCGCCGCTTGTGAAGAAAGTGTCAGCCGATATGAAATTTTGGGAACCCACAAAGGCTGCCAAGGCCAAGAAATGATTATGGACAAGCGACGCCTTTCATGTCCTTTTGTTTACCATTGCGGTAGCCTTTTTGTGTAGCTCATAGAAATTATGAAAGAAGTACCAGACATAGGGCCCGTCTGTCCCAGACTATTATCGTCATCTCATAAACATTTTGACCAGCGGACAGCTGAATGGAGCGTTATCTCAGCGGCGCCTTATAAGCCAGCTAGACAGCCAGGCAGTCAGCGAGTTAAGAGCAGTAGCCTGGCTCTATTGACGTCAAGCCTCCTTGCTGCCAACTTATGCGAAGACTTGGAGCGCCCCTTGTGCAAGAATGCCGGGCAGTTAAATTTCATGATGCAATCGCAACAATCTCCGCATGTTATTTGCCTACGCGCCCCAGGCAGCCGCTAGGTGACGGTGACAATGTAGCAGGCGTCTGATTGACTCATAACAGGCCAAGATCACAATCTCATCTACATGCCAGCTTGCCTCCGGGTCTGTTGGTAATTTATTTGCCTAAGCCCTGCCAGCTGAGTGCCAGCTCGATCGGATCTTAAAGCGCTCGCAAGTGAAACTGATGGCGACGGCATCATGGCACGCGATATGCAAACATCATACCCAACGATCTGGCCAATTATGCACCAGCTCGCTTATCTAATCCCGACAAAATATTAAGCTGCAGCTAAGCCTGCCACGCGGCGTGTGAGGATCTGCGAGAAAACCAACTGGGACAACGGTAACATGCGTAAAAGTTTCCCAGCTTTGGCGTACTCGCCAACTGCCAGCTGATTGCTGGCTGCAGCCTGTTGCCAGTTGCCAACAGAACTAGCGGTCATAAATTTACGGGCCGAGATTCGGGACCGGTTCGCAAGCCAGGCGCGCACTTGGCATATTAATAAATTTTAGTTTTGCAAAACGATAAAAATGATAAATCTGTGAAATTGCCATGCCATGTGCAAATGAACAGTCGATCAGGCGAGTTCGAGCTGCAGCTCATCGCTGCTCCTACCGGGAAATTTATGGTTGGTACCTGCTTTTAGATCAAATGGTAAAATAACCAAACGAATGAGCTAGCCGCTATATCTATACTCTAATTCATTTTACTTTACTAATAAAATACTTATAAGAAAATAGTAGTTGAAATGAAATATAATAATATTCGTGGGGCGGGGTATCTTTGAGGGGGCATCAGCAATTTACATACCAAATTTGGTGACTAGCTTTAATATTGTGGGAAATATTCACCTATTATCGATTTCCGATCATCATGTTATTGATTTTCCGATTTGTCTGAGGCGGGTATATATTCCAAGTTTCAAGTCTCTAGTTTCAATAGAAGCGAAAAAATGCATTCATACGGACGGGCGGACGAACAGCAAGACGGGTATTGCACAAACCCAATATATTATTCTCACTATGTGAAGTAGTATAAAAACAACATTAAAACCCATTCTGAGGGGGTCCATTTTTTGCGTCAAAAATTGCTAAAAATTTTAACATTGTGAAAAGCTCTTGGATCCATAGTTCCCATATTTCAAACAGCCATAACTTGTCAAAATTGAACCGATTTTCATGTTTGATTTTTTAATGGTTTGTCCTCTAGATTGATTCTGCATTTCAACTATATTCATTATTGAAAATAAAATTGTTTGTATTTTTTGATAAAATATCATGTACTCCCTTTGTATTTTTTGATAAAATATCATGTACTCCCCCTTACTCATTTTCGAAAAATTTTTTTTCAAAATTTAGAAATGTAAATTTACAATTTTAATCAATTGTGGTTGTCACAATTAGTATAAAAATCAACATTAAAACCGATTCTGAGGGGGTCAATTTTTTTGTCAAAAATCATGTAAAAATTTACAACAATTTTGACATGTAAGACTCCCGGATCCATATTTTAAACGCCCATAACTTTGTCAAAACTGAACCGATTTTCATGTTTGGTATAATTGTTTTCATGGTTTGTCGTCTAGGTTAATTCTACATTTCAAAAATATTCGTTATTGAAAGGAATATTTTGTTTTTGATAAAACTCACCTGATCATTTTGATGATGTTGATCAATTTACACGCTGAGGGCTATTTTGATCTCATGTGGAATGATATTTTTCATTATGTGCTATATACACGCGGCGGTCCTCACTGGCAAATAGCCAAGATACCCTTCTCCAAGTTCCTTCTATCTTCAAAGGGACGCGTGCAGGATCGGCAGAGTCCCATAAAACTGAATTGCGTTACGCATTTTGGTTTCTCTGTGGCAGCCAAAAAGGGCATGGATGGGCCCTTTGGATTGGAAATCGATTATGTGGGATTGGAGTACGATCCCAGCCATCGCGAGGAGTTCGCTTATGAAATGTACAAGACGCCCAAGTATATTGTAGCTACGTAGAAACAAATGTTATTTAATTGTAGGGTATCTCAGAATCCGTTCTAAGTAAATGCATAGCACGTGTATTAAAAACCGCTCTCTCACACTCTCTGCCTGGCGGCGCTCTCTCACATCAGCTGTTTAAATGTTTACAATTGCTCAACCTTCAGGGTCGATTGTTGTTGTTTTTGCCTGTTAAAAACAACCGCTACAGCAATTCGCAATTTGCCTTTACATTTTGAAAGGTTTTTCGATTGCACCAGTTGCCATTCAACGCCAACCAATTAGAGCCGCACGGGCAGCCGCTTTCGTGATTTTCTCTCGCTCTGCCGCTTCAGTCGCGCACTGACTTTGATTCGTAAAAGTTGTTGATAAAACAAGCGGGAAAACTTCCGCCTCAGCATTGTGCGTGGGTGCTGTTGTACTATTCATTGTAATCATACGTACATAATAGATAAAATATGGTGAGTATATTGCCACTACGGCCAAAAAGACAAGCGCAGAAACCAAGCAATAGCCAACAACGTGACCATGTGGCAGTTCACTCACACGACCTTGAGTCGGTTTAGTTGTTGTAATCCTGTTCATAGCGAAAAGAAATATAAAAACAAGACTGATCTAGCCGCGAGTGCTCGACTTAGAGACACCGTGTACCCAGTACCCAGCCGAACATTTCACTATTGACACACACGTCGCAAGCTGCGCACTTTACTCAGCGGCTGTGCCTTTTCACTCACTTTATTCAAATTTGGAGTCTAGCTTTGGCAGTCTCTGAGCTATGCTCAAAAAACCTAAGCGAAATAAAACAATATTTATCGGTTTCAGAAAATCGAGGCGAGTTGTCGCAATTTAAAATAAACTAGAATATATATACATACATTTATTGGCTTGAAAAAGCAACAATCTTGCTTGTTTCATTTAGGCACAAAACAAGTCGACCCTTTTTGTACCCATTTGCAATGAGTACAGGGTATCAAGAAACACAAACAAATGCAAATCAATAAAGACTACGCATTTTACCGGTTTGCGTTGATGTTTTGAGCATTTATGCGCTAAATACATGTTACCAAAGCCAGCCAAAAAACAGTCCATCAAAGCGACAGCGCTGCAAGAAACCAGTTGCCATTCCTGCTAGCAGCAAGAGTTTGTCGCCGGGCCAACTGGCAATCGCCCTACCTGGCTACCCCTCAACCTGTTGGCTGTTATCTGCTGTCTTACTGCGCCACATTTAGACCTCCAGCTTCACCGATTGCTGACGTAGGCTTACAAAAATGGTGCAATATACGGTAGAAAAATAATTATAAATGATTAAACGTTATATGACAATGTTTTCTTTTTTCTCTTAACAATTTCAGCAAGAGACGTATCTGTACGATCCTAACGTGCTGCTCAGGCTCGACTTTCATCGCAGTCCGGCCAAGTTCCAGCCATTCATCTCGGCTGCCAGCCCAGGCGAGTCGTGGCTCCAGGTGCGTCCTCTAAAGGATACGGATTATGATCGTGGTTTTCTGCAGCTGCTCTCGCAGCTCACGCATGTGGGCCAGATAACACGCACACAATTTCTGAGTAAGTTTTATAAGATATCTGAACTTCCAGGCCAAACTCGAGCTTATCTCTTTTGACAGCACGCTTCTCGCAGATGAAGGCCAGCGGCGATTACTTCGTGACGGTCGTGGAGGATACGCGCAAGGGCGAGATCATTGGCGCCGCCTCGCTAATCATCGAGCGCAAGTTTATACACAATTGTGCAGTGGTATGTTAAGGATTAGCGTGCAATCCGACCATCTCACCATCTCTCATATGGTTTATATTTGCAGCGTGGACGCCTGGAGGATGTGGTGGTCAACGACACCTATCGTGGCAAGCAGTTAGGCAAGCTGTAAGTACAGCAGCTCTTAAATAATTATTGAAATCCCTTTAATTGCCTTCCTTTTGCTGCACAGCATTGTGGTCACCGTGTCGCTGTTGGCCGAGCAACTGGGCTGCTATAAAATGTCGCTGGACTGCAAGGACAAGTTAATCAAATTCTATGAATCTTTAGGCTATGTGCTCATACCCGGCAACTCCAACTCCATGACCATACGGTACGATGAGGATGCGCCAGCAATTAAACGCAATCCCACCTCGATGGCCACAGCCGCTGCCGGCGACGCTTGCCAAACTGTGAGCCTAGATTTTGCCTCTTGACAATTAGCCGCCAACGCTGCTCCAAAATCCAAGCTTTAGGTCAACATTCACCTAAAAGCTATAGACTGCGCGAGGCGCAATGTAAACACAATAACAAATGGACTCGAAGAGCAAATGACAAAAAGAAACAACCATTTGATGCATTTATTTAAAAATCAATTGCAAGAATTTCATTGCGCTTGGCGCATGGATTTTTGGACAGCGCTGGCAGGCGGTGGTGTCTCTTGTGGTTCGCACCAGAAGGACATACGATTAGTTAGTGTGGCTAAGGCAACCGCATTGGTTGTGCTCAATCTCTATATTTTTAATTCTTACAGAACTCACAATTTTATAATTTTTTCTCTCCTTTCTGCTACTGAATGTGGGCGGGACGCCCTTTAAAATTGAAAGGTGGTTGTCATATTGCCCTTCAAGAGCACGTTCATCAAGTAGCCTTAACTTTGTACGAAAAAATAAATAAATATATATATATATATATATATATAATCTGTAATTACTAATTAACAATTAAGGCTAACTATCTTTAATGTGCAAGTTTTCAATAGTTGGGCACAACAAGTTGCATCCTTTTGGAAACTATTCACAATATTTATAAGTAGGTTTGAAATCACATTTCCAAAACAGCATTCCATTTAGCTGCTGTTCAATTAGGTATAAGCGTAGGGCTCCTCTATGTGTCACGAAAACGCGCACAAGTGTCCACATTTGGGGCACTTGGAGTGCTTGGCAAAGTACTGCTGCAAGTGCTCGATGTGTCCGCCGTGGGAGCAGCCCTGACACCAGGCATAAACGCCGCGCACAATCAGACCGCAGACACAGCACTTGGCTGACTGCATGGATTTGCATTTGCCACAAAACCAGCCCACATTTCCGCCCAGCGGGCGACCACATTCGCCGCAATTGGTGTGCATAACCGTGGATTGTTGGTTCAACTGGCGCACAGAGCGCAACCAGGCGCGATTGATCACCTCGCAGGCCTCGTTCCACAGCTCATAGCGATGCAGCTGATCCACATAGGTGTGAAACCAATGCTCCTAGAAGGCAGTGTAAACAAATGTATGCATTTTCAATCTACATTCAGTTTCGTATATCTATATATTACCACCACGGCATCCTCAATTGGCAGCAGCTTGCGCGCTTCGCCCATAACGATGAGTATGGTTAAAGCGGTCTGCACATCGCCCACATCATTTTGCAACATTAGCGCATCTGCCACGAATTGATGTGGCTCCCACATGGGTATCGGCGGCACATGTGAGACCTTTAAAACGCTGGGCACTTGTGGGGGCTGAAAAATGGAATATGTGGAAGCTATTTATTTAATTATCATATATTTTATACATAACCTCCAACTCACGGGCGACTTTTCATGTTCCGTTGCCTTCAAGTCCAGCTGCGGACGCGCCGCTTGCACATCATGATGCAGCGCAGTGTCGGGAAATGCCAGCGCTTTTGTTACGTCCGCGGGGCCAACATAGATGAACCCGTTGCGCAACAGCTCAAAATTATCGAACGTAATCTCGCTAATGATTTGCGTCTCGGATAGAATCACGGAACTAGTCGGCGGCGGATGTTGTTGACCGCTGCCGCCCAGCTCATCGCCATCGTCGCTGGCATCGGCGGCTTCATTCTGTGCCTCCTGACTGTTGCCGTTCAGCTCCTGGCCCTGCTCGTGTGGCGCCCAGTCGCTAGCTACCGGCGGGACACGACGCGTACTAATTGGATTCTTTTGGTTGGAGAACGAGGAGCGATGCTCGAAGGGCGGCTCAAAGTGATTGGTACCATAGAAGAGCTTGATAAAGTTCCACAAAGTGGTGGCCTGGCCAAAAGATTCAGATTAATGCACAGCTCAAGAGGATTCAGTTGTTAGTTTTACATTATGTTTTCCATATTTTCTGGAGATGTCTGCATTGTGCTCGCACAGCTCGGCCAGCTTCTTGCCGCTCAGCAGCAGCTCCCGGGCGCAACCAATGAAGACCTCATGCACGCGCAGCTCTGTGGTGGTGTCGTGCGCAGGATAATCAGTGCCCGACGCCATGTTCTGCGGATAAACAAAATGTGAAATGGAAATGTGGGCTAAGGCAATCACGCTGGTCAATTACCGTATTCTTGAGCATGAACATGTACATCTTGGAATGGTCCAAATGGAATTGCGTGTTTCCAGGCGCATTCGACTTACGGCGACTTCTAAAGGATAGGGAAGAGAGAGTAAGAGAGTTTAAAAAGAAACTACAAAATTTTTATACGCTTCAGCTTACATGAAGTTTGTGGTCTTGGTATTGGAGACACCGGTGGACTTGGTTCCATACTCCTTTATTTTATTGGCAAAGGATATGTCACCATGCCTGCCCAAGCTGGCGCCCTGTGCATTGGCTTTCAACGCGGGACGCGTGGCATCCTTAAAAGCATGCTTGTAAATGCTGGAATCCTTGCTAGTGGAGAGCAAACAATGCGAGTCGCTGCCCTGCCAGGCGATATCCGTGGTGACGTTGGTGTGCTCATTGAAGGAGGCAAAGGGTATGAAGGGACGACGTATGTCCCACACATGCACGCTGTAGTCCACCACCAGGGCACAGCTGGCAATGTGATAGCTATCGAAAGGAATTATCAATATATGCCAGATATTATTGGATATTTTTTGACCTACGTGCGCTCCGGCCGCCATTTGACGCGTCCCACTACGGCTATCGTGTGTATGGTGTACTCCAGACTGGCGCGTCCGTCCATGTTCCACACCTTGATCTGTTTATCGCGACTGCCGGTGGCCAGCCAGTTGCGCGTGGGATGCCAATCACAGGTGTAGATGGGTCCACTGTGCGCCGTAAACTGCACCATGCACTTGTCCCACTTGCGCATGTCCCACAGCTGAACCGTGCCATTCTCCGACACGGCGGAGAATACATTTTGTGAGTGTGGGGAAAACTTAAGATCACGCACAGACTCCGAATTACTAAAGTACGTGTTGACCGACGTATCGGAGCGTATGTCAAAGCACTTGATGGTGCCATCCTGTGAGCCGGAGATCAGTATATTCGGTTCCGTACTGTGAAATGTTACTGTGTGGGCGGTACGCTCGTGCTCATTGTAGACCAACAGCTGCTTCTGTCGTCCAAATTTGGACAGATCCCAAACGGACACAACGCCATTGGTGGCAGCCGTGGCCAGAATATTGTTATCCAGTGTGCTCCAGGCGACGTCATTGGAGGAATAGCTGAGATTTTGGTTTTTACCGCCACGCATATTGCAAACCTCCGTGAAGCCATTGCAATCGATCGAATAGACCTTGAGCACTAAAAGGAATCCTTTAAATAGTATTCGAATCTTGGGAATATTTTTACGGCCTTACAGCTGCGCCCGGCAACGGCAATCTGATTGTGATCTTTGTTCAGGGCTAAGGCATTGGCATGGCCCTCCAAGCAGATACGCAGCGATACTGTGGCAGGGTCTGCATCTTCCAGCGAATCAGGCATTTTAAGAAAATTTTAAAAACCGTTTATGAAACGCGAACTGCTTTTATGGCCTTTATCGCTTGACAATAACATTGCAACTAACAATAACATAAGCGTTAGTTTGACAGCACTGTTATTAACAGCGCATATAACAAAAAATAATTTATATTGTTACTATTTTATTTTAAAAGAGCATATAGAATACAAAAAAGAACATATAAAGAAAAAAATAATTAAAAGAAATTAAATTTTTTTTTATAGTTATATAGTTTTATAGTTTTTTATAAATTTACAAATTCCGTTTATATTATCACTTAACAGCTTTGCTCCACACTGAACGAAAGCTCCACCCTTGCATATAACACCTTCAATCCCATTGGCAACTCTGCGTTATCACCAATCGACGAAAACAGATGGCTGCTGGCTTTGACGAAATTCGTGCTGCAATAGAATTTATGAAATACACGCACACGAAATGCCGGACATTAAAATAACACCGCTCGGTGCCGGTCAGGATGTGGGCCGTAGCTGTCTGTTGCTGTCGATGGGCGGCAAGAACATAATGCTCGATTGTGGCATGCATATGGGCTACAATGACGAAAGACGCTTCCCGGATTTCTCGTACATTGTGCCGGAAGGCCCCATCACCAGCCACATTGATTGTGTGATCATATCGCACTTTCATCTAGGTGAGTACTAAACAAAATAATAAATTGGGGTCTCATAATTTCCCAAATACATATTTTTAGATCACTGCGGCGCTCTGCCGTACATGTCGGAGATTGTGGGCTATACGGGGCCCATTTACATGACGCATCCGACTAAGGCGATAGCGCCCATTTTGCTCGAAGATATGCGTAAGGTGGCCGTCGAGCGAAAGGGCGAATCGAACTTCTTTACCACGCAAATGATCAAGGATTGCATGAAGAAAGTGATACCCGTGACATTGCACCAGAGCATGATGGTGGACACAGATCTGGAGATCAAGGCCTACTATGCCGGCCATGTGCTGGGCGCTGCAATGTTCTGGATCAAGGTTGGATCCCAGAGCGTTGTATACACCGGCGATTACAATATGACGCCGGATCGGCATCTGGGCGCTGCCTGGATTGACAAATGCCGGCCGGATCTGCTGATCACAGAGAGCACCTATGCAACAACAATACGATTCAGCGCTGCAGAGAACGAGATTTCCTTAAGAAAGTGCACGAATGTGTGTCGAAAGGTGGAAAGGTACTCATACCCGTCTTTGCGCTGGGACGGGCGCAGGAGCTGTGCATCCTGCTGGAGACGTACTGGGAGCGAATGAACCTCAAGTATCCGATATACTTTGCACTGGGCCTGACTGAGAAGGCGAACACGTACTACAAAATGTTCATTACCTGGACGAATCAGAAGATTCGCAAGACTTTTGTGCATCGGAACATGTTTGATTTCAAGCATATAAAGCCCTTCGACAAGGCCTACATAGATAATCCCGGTGCGATGGTTGTGTTTGCTACGCCGGGAATGCTTCACGCCGGCCTCTCGCTACAAATCTTCAAGAAATGGGCACCAAACGAGAACAATATGGTCATTATGCCCGGCTACTGTGTACAGGGCACGGTAGGCAATAAGATTCTGGGTGGCGCCAAAAAAGTCGAATTCGAGAACCGTCAAGTGGTCGAGGTCAAAATGGCCGTGGAGTACATGAGCTTTTCTGCCCATGCCGATGCCAAGGGTAATAATAATAACTATTGATTTCTCCTAGATTTCACCCTAATCCCATATTTCCTTTAGGCATTATGCAGCTCATCCAGAACTGTGAGCCCAAGCACGTAATGCTCGTGCACGGCGAGGCGGAGAAGATGAAATTCCTGCGCGCCAAGATACGAGATGAGTTCAATCTGGAAACATATATGCCAGCCAATGGCGAGACCTGTGTGATTTCCACGCCCGTCAAAATACCCGTGGATGCGTCCATATCGCTGCTGAAAGCGGAGGCACGCTCCTACAATGCACAGCCGCCGGATCCGAAACGTCGGCGTCTCATTCACGGGGTCCTGGTGATGAAAGACAATCGCATTATGCTGCAAAATCTGACGGATGCCCTCAAAGAGATCGGCATCAATCGCCATGTCATGCGCTTCACATCAAAGGTAAAAATGGATGATCCGGGACCAAAGTTGCGCACCAGCGAGAAGCTCAAATTGCTGCTGGAAGAGAAGCTGACCGGCTGGACAGTGTTGCTGCAGGAGAACGGCACCATAACCATAGAGAGCGTCGAGGTCAATGTGGAGGAAGATGAAAAAGATCCCAAACAAAAGACAATACTGATCACTTGGACCAACCAAGATGAAGATATTGGCGCCTTTATACTGAATGTTTTACAGAACATGTGCTAAGAACACTCGGAATATTTCAGAGCAGCAAAAGCGGCCAGTTTTGATCAGGCCTTTACGTGTCCGGCACGATTCCATAGTTGTTAAGCAAAAAATGTTGATTTAAATTGAGGTTTTTGTTTTACTGAATACATTATCAACTATTTCCCTACCAATAACAGATTGGATCGAGGAAATTTTTCCAATTTGTGTAAAAGTTAAATTTCTGGAAACCCAACGCCTAAATCGAGTTAAGTAACAGAAAACAAAATTATCAAAAATAGGAATTTTAGAATTATAACATTAATAATTTTATAATTTCCAAGCGACAACAGACCCGCAGAGGGTATTATCATTTCATCACGAAATCTGTAAGGCATAAAGGAGACATCTCCGACCTAAAGACTATGTCTTTTCTTGATCAGTATTAACAGCAAAATCCATATAGTTTCTTTGCAAAGTCTCATGAAATTTTGCCAATTGAATGATCGCTCGAAAAATTGTATATGAAAAACTTTGTTTTCTAAGATATCCGAAACAAACTCAGCAATTATAGTCTTCCAAACTTTGTTGTTTGTCAAGATATTCGGTTCAAAGTTCACAATAACATAGAGCCAAAACATCAACACATTTAAATAACCTCATATGTATATAGCCTTTTCTAGGAACAATCGATACAAAATCTATTTTTTGTGTGCAAACGCAGTTAATTTTAGATATATAGCGCACATCTTATATATGTGTGTAGGAACTTCGGCACCCCAAGGATAGACCATCCATCATTCTCTTCACTTTAAAAAACACCATGCCGTAGGAACAAATGAAAATGGAAGATTACCTAGATGTTGAAATTGAAATGAGTGATATTACCAAATTCGGAGCGTTTAAAATCAAGGTAAATCGGATTGTGGAACAGGATACTTCAACTAAAAATTCGTTTCATTCGTTCCACGCTATTTATTCTGCTTTTATCTCAGATAATTATAAGTTTTAAATCAATTAATACGCAGCTCTGGCGTCTTCGTATCGTGTGTGTTATTTAGGCATGATGAAATAGTTGGAGCTAAAGCTGCGTCTCGAACCGAAGTGTGTGTTGGGCACACCTCTTATGTGAGAGCAGCGGCACCGGAGATGATTTCAATCAGCTCGCGCGTAATGACCGCCTGTCGGGTGCGGTTGAATGTGAGGGTCAGTTTCTCAATCATTTCACCGGCGTTCTTCGAAGCGTTGTCCATGGCAGTCATGCGGGACGATTGCTCGGAACAAGCGCCCTCCTTCATGGTGTAGAAGATGAGCGAGGCCAGCGAGAACTCCAAATAGCTCTTGATGACATCGCTATCGAGCGAATCGTAAACGGCCAGCTTCTCCGACTTCTCCACAGTGGGGCCACTGTAGATGGGCAACGAGGTGCACTGGTAGGACACCACAGTCTTGAATCTGTTGTAAAAGATCTTGCCCTCGGTATACTCGTAGCCGGCTGTCAGCACCTCGTGCGCTATTTTGGACGCATCCAGAAAGGTGGGCGGCAGACGACCCACTTCGTTGGCCACCATCAGGATGTTCTTGCCGTACAGACGGGCCAGAATGGCACGCGACTTGTCACCGACGCAGAACACCTTGGTGTTCACATCGTCCTTTGCAGCTCACCGCGGATTTGACGCGCAACGCCGGTGTGCACGGCACCGCAGAGACCACGATCCGATGTGACGGCGATGAACAGCTTCTTGGGCTCAGCGGCGGCATCGCCCTGGATTTCAGTTTTCTCAAAGAATTGCTGAGCACCAACGCCGTAGGGACGCGCTGCCTTCAAATCACGCTCGGCACGGGCGTATTTGGCCGCGGACACCATCTTCATTGATTGCGTAATTTTCTGGATGTTCTTTACGGATTTGAGGCGCATGGAAATAGACTTCAATGTGGCCATGCCACGTTGCTGCTGGGCAACAATTGTGGCTTCAAAAGCCAGTGGCAGCAAAAGCGCAGTACGTTGCATCATCATCCTGTGAGCTATTGAAGTTCCTGCACAATAAATTAGCACAAAATTGTACAAACGAACAGCGAAAATTTACCTGCGTGAAGTTGGCAGCGAGACGAATGTTATAACACAGAGCGGCCTTGCCACATTGATCAAATGTCAGGCGCTCACTGTGAATGTTAACAGTCGCTGTGAATGGTAATCAGGTAGAACTTGAGAGCTGAAAACTAATCAAAATTTATATAATAAATTGTTGTAGGCACACACTTTTTATAATATTAATTATATTTTCATTCAAGGAATTATATGTTTTTCTAAATGGTTAATCAATCGATAACATATACCAAGTCAGCTGCTCAACTATTCGATTGTGCACCCCTAGTTCGCGTGTCATCACTAAAGCAACCAAAAGCAAGAAGAAGCAAAAAGCTGACGTACTCGGGAAAAAGTTTAGAATTAATTAAGCAATTTAATATTTATCGGGCAAAACGGCGTAGTTATAATGTAACATAGTGCAACAACAAACGCGTTAGTCTTTAATTTTGTATGTAAGCCCCCAAAGCCACCATTCGATTTTACACCCAGAAAGTATGTTGGAAAATTGTTGCTGCTGTTCATAGGAAACAGGACAACAGACGACGAACGTGTGTTGAAAGTAAACGAACGAAAAGTGTGGATAAATACCCATCTAAATCTCAAGTGTAATATCAAAGACACGCTTAACAGCTGGCAAACAAAAGAATTCACGATAAATGCAAACGGCTTAAAAGTATGTAGCAGTCAGTGTTAATGTTAGTGATGGTGTACACGCATTAACGTTAACATCTCTATCTTTCTCTCTCGGCAGCGCCTCTCTTCTGCTGTCCTAAACAATAGTCAACATAGACAGCAACAGCTGTGTGTGTGCGTGTGTGCGTGCGTGTGTGTGTTGTAGGTGCGCATTGTGTGTGTGTGTGTGTTGTCGCCTTTTGGGTGTTTATCGGACGTAACAAAATATTGAGCCGTCGAGCAAAACACATGATGTGGTCGTTCTTCTCGCGCGACTCCTCCAAAGACTTTCCCTATGACATTGGCGAACCCGTCGCTGGCTTTGACAACTATTCCATATGGACACTGCACAAGGCCAAACGGAAGGGCACCCTCGAGGAGGTATCTGTCTTTGTCTACGACATACGCAGCGGCTCCGACACGAAATGTGAGCTGGCCAAGGCGTCCCTGAAGCGCCTCAAAACGTTGCGTCACCCGAGCATATTGCAGTATCTAGACTCACTGGAAACGGACAAGATGCTGTATGTGGCCACCGAGGCGGTGGATCCGCTGGGCACGTACTTCACTAAACTGGCCACAGACAACGTACAGAAGGGCCTCTATCTGGCCTGGGGCATCTTTCAAATTACGGCAAGCCAACATGAATTTCAACTTTTTGTTTATATATTGTTAAGCTTCTTCTTGTAATTTCAGCGAGCGCTCTCCTTTCTCAATAACGATGGCAATTTGCGGCACAACAATGTCTCCGCGTGGTCGGTGTTTGTTAATGCCTCCGGCGAATGGAAGCTCGGCAGCTTGGAGTATGTCGCTGCCGCTGATGGTAATCCCATCCCGCCTGTCAAAATACCCGTCACGTTGGAAGTGTACGATGCGCCGGAGAAGAATGATCAGAGCAAGCTCAAGGCAGCCACCAAATGGTACACTATGCACATGACCAACTCCTTTAAGAATCCAGTGTTAATCTTTATATACTCTTTCTTCAGTTCCGTGGACATGTGGGGTCTGGGCTGTCTCGTGTGGGAGGCCTTCAATGGCGTGCTGAAGCAGCGATCCAATCTCAAAGACATTGACCACATACCCAAGTCCTTGCAGTCGCTTTATTGTGAGCTGGTTGGCGCATCGCCCTCGAATCGACCCAATCCGGCGGATATTATTACGCGCTGTCGCAAACCTGGCGGTTTCTTTAAGAATGATTTGGTGGACACGCTGCTCTTCCTCGAGGAGATTCAAATCAAAGACAAGGCGGAGAAGAATCGATTCTTCAGCGGCCTGACCACGCATCTGGAGAACTTTCCGGATAATGTTTGCAGACACAAAATACTTCCACAGCTGATAACCGCTTACGAATACGGCGATGCGGGCTCCGCGGTGCTGGCGCCCATGTTTAAGGTGCACAAATCGAAAACAATTATTGTCCACACATACACTAACAATATCTCCCACTCCATACCTTAGCTGGGCAAACTACTGGATGAGCAGGAGTATCAGAAGCGCATTGTGCCCTGCGTGGTGAAGCTCTTTGCATCCACGGATCGTGTGACCCGTTCCCGTCTGCTGCAACAATTGGATCTGTTTATTGCGCATCTGCAGCCACCGGTGGTCAATGATCAGATATTTCCGCAAGTGGCGCACGGCTTCCTGGACACAAATGCCACCATACGCGAGCAGACGGTCAAGTCCATCATACATCTGGCGCCGAAGCTGAACTACAATAATCTCAACGTGGAGGTGTTGCGTCATTTTGCGCGTCTGCAGGCGCGCGATGATCAGGGCGGCATACGCACCAACACGACCGTATGCCTGGGCAAGATTGCGCCACATCTGCATCCGCAGGTGCGCCAGCGCGTGCTCGTCTCGGCCTTTATTCGAGCCATGCGTGATCCCTTTCCGCCGGCTCGAGTTGCCGGCGTCCTGGCGCTGGCAGCCACACAGCAATATTTTCTACTTAGTGAGGTCGCCAATCGTGTCTTACCATCGTTGTGTTCGCTAACTGTTGATCCCGAGAAGACAGTGCGCGATCCGGCCTTCAAAACAATACGCGGCTTTCTGGGCAAGCTCGAGAAGGTCTCCGAGGATCCCAGTCTGCGCGAGACAATGGGTAAGTAATGCTTGCTTAGTAAATTAATGTAATAATTAAAAATTGTTGCTTTTCAGAGGCGGATGTTCATACCGCTACGCCTTCAATTGGTAATGCGGCTGCCACATGGGCGGGCTGGGCAGTCACTGCCGTCACAGCCAAGTTCTATCGCAGTCAGAGCGATTCATCTAGGCCCAGACCGCCTTTAACAGGCCGCAATCTATCCAAGCCAGCGTCACTGGGTAAGTTTTCAACTTAATTAACTATAAAGAAGCTGGTAAAAATTGCTTTTTAAATGAATACAGAGCAACCTTCGAGCAGCAGCCTTTCGACCACCACAAGTAGCGTTACCTCCATGACTTCCTTGGAGCATGAAAGTAATGATACCTCCGCCTCGGCCTCTGACTATGGCAACAACGATTGGGATAATGAGAACTGGGGTGAAATGGATGTGAGTTAGATTTAAATTTTAAATGATTTAAGCAATGGTTATACATGTTGTTTGTGCAGACCTCACAGGATCCAAGCAGTCCGCTGGCAGCCAGCACCAACAATGGTCAACTGGTGGCGGCCAATGCGCTGAGCGAAGTGCGCGATGGCTGGGATAATGAGGAATGGGGCAGCTTGGAAGAGGATCCGGTAAGCGCAAACAAAGTCATGAATTTAGGCAATTAAATTAATTTTGTGCCTCTTCCAATAGTGCGAGGAGGAGGAGCAAGCGGAGCAGGAGCAACAACAACAACAGCTGGCCAGACAATCGATATCCTCAACGACATCATCCAGCCAGCAGCAGCAACGGCCATTGCTTCCGCATCAGCATCAACAGCAGCTGCAGCAGCATGAGCTCAATGATCTTATCGAGCCGCTGGCCAAGCTGAATTCACACATCACCTTATCGCCGTCGCGACAACAACATCAATCATCGCTGCGACCCAAAGAGCTGGCCAATCTCTCGAGCAGCGCCAACACATCACCCACAACGCCAGGCGGGTTGACCAATTGCAATAATATAAGCCCGCCTACGTCGCATTTGAATAACTCGACGCATAATGCCAATTGGAATAGTGATTCCTGGGCTGATGGCGAGTTTGAACCGTTTGATGAGCCGGGCTTAGGTGAGTCTCACTTATTATATTTCTTAAAGTCCAACTAAATCCTATCTCGTATTTTCTTTTTAGGCAACAGCAAACTGGATGAGGCGCGACGCAAGCGCGAGGAGAAGAAGCTGCAGCGTCAGCGTGAACTGGAAGCGCGACGAGCGCAACGCGCCACTGGCCCATTAAAATTGGGCGCTAAAAAGCTTTAAAAGGATTTACAGAAACCAGCAAAAGTGCTTGCAATTTCATATATTGTATATTTATTAGCTCTTATTCCAAAACAAAACTGTAAGCCTAAAGTGTATGCATGTATTTGTATAACTCTGTATGTGCGTGTGTGCGTCTCTCTCTCTGTGTGTGTGTGTGTGTATGTGCCTCTGTGTGTTTGTGTGTGCGAGTGTGCATTGAATGCAAACTCGACATCTAAGTCTCCATTTCGATTTTTTGCCCATAGGCGCAATAAAATTTCATACTTATATAAAACTTACACGAAATTATTTAAGCATTAATATTGTCTAAAACTTTGTTAGCCTAATACATAATTGTAAACACACACTCCTAACTAAACACAAACTAACTGAAAAAAGAAAAACAAACCACTAGCTAGTAAATTATTTCAAATTTATACTTCATTAAGGCCAATAACTAAAGGATGTGAGAGATAAAATGTTGAAGAATGATATAAGTGTACTAAATGCTCGCAAATAGTTAAATGATTGATATGTAAATCAAATATTGAGTGTGTTAATCGAATGGATTTGATAGTATTTTGGCTATTTGTGATGAATCCAGCAGTTCAGAAATTAAAATCCTTTTTATACATTTTGCACAGCTCTTCAAAACTTCTTTGTATTTGTTATCTTTACTCCACTTACATTTCCTTGTGGTGTGCATGTGTGTGTATGTTTATGTGTGTATGTTAAAGATCCTTTAATTATTTGCTCAGCCATTTTTCAGAAATATAACGAAACGATATAAGTATTCCAGATTTTGACTTTCTAGGAGCGTTGTAAACAAATTGTAAAACCAATTTTTTGCTGTACGAAGCAAAACTAAACAACAATTGTGAATTTTAATAAAATATATATATATATTGTATTTTTATATAGTACCTAAACACAATAAAAAAAACAAAAGAAAAAGAAAAAAACAACTGCAAGCAATTATGAAACGAAATAATTTGTAAGCTTTTTCATATAACAATTTATACGTAGTTTAATTGCACCTGTTATTGCCTATGTTGCTATATAGGCAGAAGATACCAGAAAGCCCAAATTCAAATCGTTTTTATGGTAGCAACAACAATTTTTAAACGTGAATTTTCCCACTAACAGCACCAAGCGCAAGCCATTTTTTGCATGTCAAAGTTACATTTAAAAAACCATACCTTACCTTAAATAATAAAGCCTGTATATACATGACATCTATATATACATCACATATACGCCGATTTTTTCCAATACCTCAATATCAGTGTACAATTTTTCCATATATATTTTTGAATACCCTAAATCCACTAACAAAAAAAAAAACAAAACTAATAACGAAGAAAATTGTAACGAAATGAGAAATGTTGAATTTTAAAAATCTGATTGTTGTCGCCGCGTCATTTGTATATGAATTGGTACATATTGCAATTTATCTAGCAAAAAGTAAAAACAAAAAATAGATAAAAACAGAACAGTAAAGCAACTTAGTTCTAGAACACGAATATTTGTGGCATTACTTTTAACAACATAACATTTCTAGAAAATACAATTTTCAGAGCAACATATAAATTAGTAAATAAAATTTATTGAAAACAAAAACCAAAACCAAACAAAAACTAACAAAACATGAAAATTCATTGTTTAGACAAATTTTTAAGACTGCAAAGAAATTCATTGAAAGTGGTAAATGAAAAAACAAAAATAAAAAAACAAGGTAACAAAATTAAAATTATTTAGTACTAATCATCAGTAAAAATAAATTTTGAAAAATTTAACACAAATTGTGGAAGATTTAATTATTTGAAAAATGTTTATAGGCAGTTGTATAAAATATTTATGATCGATTTTTTATCAAAAGCTAGAGCAATATTAAAAATTGTAATATATTTATAGCTTTTATTAAATTGGAAATTTATTTGAGACTAAGTTTAATTAGTCTTAATTTTCGCCTTTATCTGGCAAGGAATATCGGTCATTTGTCGGTGAGATCTCGCAAAAAAACTGAATAGGGGCCCCACACGAATTCCCCTGTGTGTGTGTGTGCTTCTCAGTTCAGTCATATTCTATTAAGGATATAATGGGCGTTTTGTTTACCCTCTAGTCCACAAAGTTCTAAAATGAGTTTCTTCTCTGTTTACACCATAAATGAAATGTTGTTTGTGAGTATATTATGGAGTGGCACTTCACGTACTTATATAGTCTTTTGTTTAACTACCATCCATACAAATGGTCCGGCAATTCTGGAAATTGGTTCAACAACTGTTTCGCATTGTTTGCTAATTGCAACAATTAAACCAATGGCATTAACCGCTTCGTGTATTGTATTTAAATGCCTATTTGAACAGCTGTTTTTTTTTTTAGCTGGCTGTCTGGCCTCAAGGACCATAAAGATAGAGCTCAAAGAAGTGCTGCATAGATCAGACAGCTTGGCTTTAAGATATAACAGCATGTTACACGGCAATTTATAAGACATGTGTTTTATTTTTTTATTTTAAAAATTATAATTTTATCAATACATTTAATAGAAGCACATATTCCATATGGAATAAACTAATCTCCTTTTTTATAAAACTGTTTTCATATTAAAAATTCTAAAACGTAATGCAGACCTGTTCTAAATTGAAATTTCAATTAAATTCTAGTTAAGTTTTTAAAGCATACTTTTTGGGTATTTTCTGAAGCTTTATTCTATATTTGCTTTTATATATAACTAGCTTAAGTTGCCATTAATAGGTAATAGGTAATAGTGTTCTTGTTTGTAATAAATGAAAATTATAAAAAAAAAATATTTGCTTTGCTTTCAAGAGCCCCTATATCATCAACCACTAACTCAAATTTTATAAAAAGTTGGAGACCAATCATAAGGGTATATTGTGTACTACATAAAGAAATTTCATTTGAAAGAGGAAAGAAAGAAAAGATTCTTACCTATTTGGGACACACTCATTGCACCCACATATTAGAAAGGATTTTTAACGGAAATTGTATGAAAACAAAATTGAAAAACCATCATAAGGGCAGCTATTCTCAAAATAGAATGGAATCTTACAAATATTTATGAAGATTTGTTTGGACTTTAGGGAGAAATGGAATCCCTATATAGGGCTATTCCAAACAAAGTAAGAATACAAAACAATCGCAGTGTAGATACTCTGTAATCAGCTACAAAAACACACATATGGAACAGCAGGTGTTCTGCTTGCGGCTGCACCATAATAGATACCCTGCAATCAGCTCTAAACAGTTGATTCATCTTTAATTGCCAACACCCAAATTAAATATCCTGGTAGGATCTTCAAAAATATTGCGGCTGAAAATCGATATAGCGCAGCTTGTCTAAAAAACTCCTCCCATCGGCTCAGTGATTTTCTTGCTTTGTTTGTTTGCTTGTGTCTAACTATCAAATAACAATCATTATTAATTTTAATAATTAAAAGTGTTTCTTTCACTTTTCTAAATTTTTAACTTTGATTTGATTTACATTTTAAAATATATTCTTACTACTAACGCCTTTCTATTTAGCGCTGGTTTCTAACAACGTCACTGACAGCATTTATCTACGATTAGTGGAAAAGCTGGCCGGACAGGTAAATAGAACTAGAAATGTATATAATTATTTCAGCCTTTTAGCTTTTAATCTTTTTATGTTTTGTACTTTTTTACTTTCGTTAACACTCGGTTTGTCGTCTGATTAAGCAAATAAATTAATTAGATTTTCATCACGACTAAGAAAGGTAACAACAATTTTTATTCTATACAGGAATATATATGCCCTATAGGGTCTAAAAATGCCCGCTGAGTGACAGCCACTTACAAACATTTGCACAACTTCATGAAGCCGCATTTTTCGTTTTTACACATTTTCAATGACCACAAATTATAATAAAGTGAAGACCGATAATAGGGGCAATTGGAAACAGTATCGTGTCCGCTGCTTAAGACCGTGCATATAGTATTTCAATTATTACAGATCGTTTCACGCCGTCACGCTAGTCGGAGGCGCTCCACTTACTTATTTATAGGTACGACCAGGCGGAGTCGCAAACTGTGCTAATTTGATTGGCTGCTTTTCTCACGCGCTCGTTTTCGGCTGCACTTGAATATTTGCTGGGAGCTGCCCTTGCCGTGAGTCAATCACTCGCAGCTAGCCGCTCCACTTGGCTCCAAGTTGTGCAGGCACCAAAAATAGTTTTCGTTTTCGTTTTCGTTTTGTTTTTTTTCGCAAATACGAAATGTCTTTGCAAAGTATTTTTAGTAGCTGAAGTCATTGCTAAGCCACAATCTCCATAGTTGGAGGGGTGCAGACGAGTGTGAAGGGAGAGCGGTTGGGGGGTGTGTGGTGCTTGGTTGACAAGCAACAACAATTGCAATAATCACAGCATTAACAACACTGCACCACAGTGCATTACTCATACGCCCTGCCTAACCAGAGATCGCGTGTCTAATGTGTGTGTGCTTTGTGTGTGCATGTGTGTGTGTGTATTTACGACAGAATGTGAAGCGAACCGTTCCAGCATTTACTGTCGTAATCGTATAATTAAATGTTGGGTCGTGATAAAGCTGTGCAAATATTGAGATCATTATGTTAATGCCAATCTGCCCGCCAGCGACAGCATCTTGGCCAAATCAAATGCCACCCATTTTGCGCTTATTAAACTTGAAATATTATTTGTTTTTTTTTTAAGTTTTTTTGTCACCGATGCGGCCAATTTGGCACGCAGGTGTGCGACAACAACAACAACAACAACGACAATTACATACAGCAACAACAACAAATCTACTAAAATGCACAACATTCAGAGAATGCACATAATTTTCTCGCTTTAAGCGTGCGCAAAATGCATTAAATGCTTTTATTTATGTTGTTGTTGTTGTCGCAAACAACAATTACAGATATAGGACGACTTTAAATACCCTGTAAAATAATCAGATATCATATAAAGGTACCGTGGTGGGTACCATGGGTATTTCAATTCAATTTTAATGTATTGCATCATATTAATATATAGTATATTAAACATATAAAATCAATTTTTACTTGGCCACTAATGTATTGAAACGCCAATTCCAATTTTCGAAAGTTCTCAATCACAAGTTTTTTTTGCTTTTTAGATAACACGCCTATAAAGGTATATATTTCAAAATACAAATAATTTAGGTCCTACTATTTATTAAAATAACTCTCTATCTCGGTTCGATAGCATGGTTTTCCACATAAATGTAGACAGGGTTTTAATCGAAACGTGGTTCATCACATTATTTTAAAAGAAAATACTTTATTCATTATATATAGGTAGATATTTTTTGGAGCTGTTTATTTTTTATTAACATGTAGAATATCTTCTATTTCTCAATTATTTTATTTATAAAAATTTTGGGGTTTGTAATTTTCCCATTTTAAAATAGAAACTTTTTTTGTATTCTTTTTAGATTTGAAATCAGAATTTTTTCTCGTGTATAATGAATAAAGTTTTCAGATTTTTTATCTGGGGCTCATTAATCTATATCTGCCACAGTTTTAGCTAGCAGTATCTTTGACTTGATTTTCACAATCATCTACAGGTCATTGCCTAGTCGTGCAATCCTTACGACTCATTTTATTGTGTTATTTAGCGATTTGGGCTCCAACTTTAGCGTCGACGTCTCGCATTCGATTCAATCAAAGCGCAACGTGCCGCTGCCTTTGGCTTTGGCCTAAGATTTGTTTTCGGCATCTTTTGTTGTTTTTGTTGCAAAAAAAAATGGTTGAAAATTTCAAATTAGCTGCAGTTCGCATTGTTTAATGTTTTTAATGTTCATGTTTTACTTTTTGAGTTTTGTTTTTTAATTTGTTTTGTTTTAGGTACCGCTCCCTTAAAATTCTGTCATTTTTTTGTTGTTCAGTTTTGTTGTATTTACTTTGCTGCTGATGCTAATGCTAACCTTGGTAAGTACATGATCTATCTTTGTTTACAGGGCTTTCCACTTACAGTATTACTAACTAGAAAACTGTTATTTATTTAAAATCACGCGCATGATTTATTCCTTTTATAATTACTTACTAATATTTACTTATCTAATGATGCAAATGCTAACCTTGATCTAATTTAGATTTTATTACATAATGTTGTGATTTTGTTATCAGTTATCTTAGGAAGAAATTTATATTATATCTTTCGAGTTTGTCCCTTTATACAAAAAGGCAATAAACTAAGTAAACTACTAATTCGTCATTTTTCGTTTTCTTATCAGAGCGAACTCAAAGCAAATATATATTAAATATTAGGTAAAATTTGCCTGTTTTAAAACCAAATGCAGACGAGGCTGTTGATGTAAAAGTCTTCAACCGCAAGTGTGAAGGGTCGCGAAAAGATCGCCGTTCGTAGATCACTCATCATTATTGCATCCAATTGGGAGTTTTCACATCTTCTGCTCTGATTTACTCACCTGATTTTAGACTCACTTCTACAAATCCACCTCATCAATGAAGTGCATATTTGAGGAATGTTCGATTCTCCTAGCCAAGATCGAAGCTTGCTTTAATTCCAGAACAACATTTCGCTTGCCGGAGAATTTGTGTTTGTGGAACACTTCTTTCGATTTCTGAGCCACAAATCAAAGAAGACCCCATTTCAATAACTAATCGCTGGCAGCAACTTAAGGCTCTCCACCAGGAACTCTGCGTTAGTTGGAAGAATGAGTACCTCAAAGCACGTTGATTCTTCTTTCTACTAAGGCTAGCAACGAAACCAGAAATCATCAATACATAATTTCTTTCACATTTGAATCAATTATTCCACAGATAACGCATTTCATTAATCACACTTATTCATTTCGATCATCCTCACAGAGTTCAGTAGGCCGGATTCCTTCAGATGCCGGGTGTCCAGAGGAGTCCATGCACTACGCAAATGTTAACGTTTTTTGAGGCTTTCGCCTGAGAAGCGCCTTCGATCAATAAATAGTGCTCCAACTGACTGGACAGGATTCTGAAGTAAAAAGAAGTTTGGCAAGGAAGACCAACACATCTTGCTCCAACTGATTTATGATATTGTTTTTATAAATCATTCTTGATTTATGACATTCTTATATTGTTCTTAACAATTTACAATGATTGAATAGCAACAGGGAAGAGTTTTTATCGGTTTATGTTCTGGAATGTGCTTTCTGAGGAAAGTTCCTAGGGTAGCTGTTAGCTTGCTAGCTTGTTAGCTTTACAAACTTTATATTCCCTTGCAGAGGACATTATAATTTAATCTATAGAAATATGGTGCATATAATTTATGACAGTCCAAAAAAAACACGTTTTATCTGACACTGCATACTTTACTAGCTTCGACTCATGTTCATAGGTTTGTGATAAGTTCGCTACGTTTTTGACGATTATATTCGAAAAATTTAATTTTATTGTACTAGAAAGTATAATTATAAAAATAATAAAAATAACAAGTATCGACAGCTGAAAATTCGTTGCATAAAAGTTGGCTTAGCTAGCAAGTCTGATAATTGAATAAAAAATTTAGCTTATAAAATATTCTTATATTTTGAAATCTTAGTACACGGATGTATTATAAAATTTATAAAATTGATCGCCTTTTGCAAAATTAATTTAATTTTAAGTCCAATAAGGAAAATTAGTTATATTTGATATAAATACATCTGACATAAGCAGACCGCTTATCACTTTGAGCTATAGAGCAACATAGAGTTCGTTGAGCTATACAACTGCTTGGTGCTATTGTTATCAAATATTATACTAGAGGCTTGTGTTATTTGCCATGTGTAGTTTAGCAGTCATATGCCTAGATACTAATTATATTATACGATTACATATATATCGACTATATGCATGTGTTTAAAAGTACTTTGAAGTGTATGTCTCATCGTGGGTTTTCCCCAATGGCTCTATGGCCAGAAGACGTGTGTGGAGCATACTTATGATTGGGGCTGGTACAAAAAGTAGTTTCCGCTGTGCTTCTACAAATAATACATATATCGTGTATGTTGGGTGTGCGTGTGTGTGTCCATGGCTGCGGCCATAATAAAAAGCACACACACTTTTGTCGCTAAACGGACAAACCCCCAAAGCAAATAAGCAATATATGAATATATACCCATGTGCAAATAAATAAAAAAAAATAACTTTCAACCGTAATACCGCACAATGGGCCCAACTACGTTTAACACACACACACACCCTGCTGCCCCTTCGGTGACCAGCTCCATGCTGGCCAGAAAACAACTTGCGCTTAAATAGAAAAACCACGCAAAATAGAAACCGCAAAAGATAAGCGGACTGCACAAATGCGTGTGCTGTATGATAATAAAGCCACAACGCGAACAGAGTGCCAAGACCCGAGACAGAGCCCCGTGCCCCGCAGGCTACTCCGAGTCTCCACTAGCGATGACTCATGCAAGTGTGCCACGACTTGTGGCACGAGCGCCCAATATTTACAACTGGCGGACTGCATGCAACAGTTTCTTTTAGACGATGAATGAAAACGAGGAACCTCCAACAAGTGGGGAGTGCTTAGCTGGGCTTGAATAGGTGAATACAGGCGCAATTAGAGCGCCTGCAAACGGGTTTTCTGGCCAAGTTGTGGCCGAGTTTGCCGGGGCTTGGCTGAGCGCACACGTGTTGAATTAAGCGCAAAGTTTTCTTCGTTTTTTGTTGTACCCTGAAAAAGTGCATAGGAGAGGGTATATTGCAGTTGTGCAAATAGATGTAACAGGCAGAGGCAGGCATCTCTCATGAGGAGCATATATTTATTTTAACAGGCATATCGATCTAGCCAAGTTTTTTTTGACCGAAGAGACTAGTCTAGAAACACAAAAGAATATAATTATTGCATACCAACCAAATAGTTAATTTTATCGATAAAATTTTTAGTTGGGCTCCATATTTGGAATATATGTATGTTACTGGAAAGCTCGCCCAAACAACTCCCAACATTTCCCAGCCACGCCAAGTACATTACAGAGGACAAACCATGAAAAAATGGTGGCATCATCAAACATGAAAATTGGTTAAGTTTTGACAAAGTTATGGGCGTTTGAAATATGCGAGCTATGGACTGGAGAGCCTTACATCATACAATTTTTGACAATTTTTGCATGATTTTTGACAACAAATTTCAACCACTCAGAATCGGTTTTAATGTTTTTTTATACTAATTGAGACAACCATAATCGATCTAAATTTTGAAAAAAAAATTTTCCAAAATGAGAAAGGGGGGAGCACATGATATGTTATCAAAAAATCCAAAAAAAAACTTGCATTTTCAATAATGAATATATTAGTGTTTAGGTAAGCTCCGCTTAAACTTAAACCGAAAAATGTTGGCCACGTCTACCTTAGCCCCTACGAAATATAAAAATTCTATATTTTTCCAAAATAACAATAATATCTACTGTGTACTGTGAACGAGTGTTACGCAGTCGGCTACGTCCGATTGCAAAGTTTTTACTTGTTTTATTTTAAATCATCAAAAACTATCTCCAATTTCTGAATTTGATATTCAGATTCAGATAAAGAGTTATTTTTTATCAGAGGCATTTTATTTTAAATCATCAAAAACTATCTCCAATTTCTGAGTTTGATATTCAGATTTAGATATTTTTTTATTTATTATTTTTTATCAGAGGCATATTTCAGTTTCCCTAAATCGATTTGAATTAATGACTAATCCACGTTTCTTGAGCATATCTCCAAGAGCATGACTATATGATCATGATTTCTGAAAGATTTTGCCTATATGCCCTACTAGCTTACGAACAAATTTAGGGAACACATTTTTATAATTATTATTTATTTATTTATTTATTTTTTAAAAGGTTAACAGATCGAGTGTCAACCTAAGTAAAATGTATAAAAACAAAGAAATGCAATGAAAATAAATATAAACAATTAAAAGCTAAAAGCATAAGAGAATTATAAACAATACTCATAGCATCACCGACAGGATGGGAGTATTTTATTTGCCAGTCCGGCTAGCTATACTAAAGAGAAGGTTGTTAGTAGTAAGAGTATATTCTACAATTTAAATCCAATTCCAATAAATAAACAATATAATAAGGAAAGTGAAGGTAACAGTTTTAGTTGTTAATAATAATAACTGTTAGAATTAGATGGATAGATAAGAGGAAAGAGACAGAGACGGAAATCATTGACCCGATGGGGGAGACTTAGCCCGTCCGGCAAATGTATATAATATATAATATTATCATTAATTTAATTGTGAAAATCAAAAAATGCCACTTTGTCACTGCATATATTATTTTTTATTTTATCTTAATTAAATTTTTTACATACATAAATATTATATAGAAATAAATGCGAATGCCTGTTACAACTCGCAGCTGACTACAGGGAATCTTTTAGCCAGTCACCCTAGTCTAGCGCTCTCGGGTATGTTTGCAGTTGGCATTGCCAGGCGCTGCATAAAGTTCAAGCCGCCGCAGCCGCTGCAGCCACCCGCATCCGCGACACGAGCCTGTAAGTGGGTCAATTACAGGCTGCCATTGTCGCGCGACTTTTAAGGTAAAATACATACGAAACATCTGTTTATGTGTGTGTGTCTGCCAAATTGTGAAATAATAAATTCAATTTCACAAAAAATTTATAAAAGAAACTACGCAAACCAGAAGCGACAGCAGCTGAGCAGCGGCGCAGCAGCAGCAGCTGAGCAACAGCGCAGCAGCAGTAGCTGAGCAACAGCGCAGCAGCAGCAGCGTAGCAGCAGCGGGAGCAACAACAGTTAAAAACGCGCTCAAAATTGATTGTGAAATTCTAGGAACTGTCGTTGCCGACTGCGCTGCCAGCGTCGCTGCGGCTGTGGCTGCTGCCAGCGTTGCGGTAGTTAAAATTTACGCTACATTTGGGTAACCACAACGACAACAACAATAACAACGCACAGCTGTGCTGGCTACAAGCTGAAACGATCTGCACACCTATTCCCCCCATACTCCCCTCCTCAACCCACCCCGCACCCGCGCATCTCATCCCACTGTTCCTGCGCCTGCTCACCTCCTGCCTCCTGCCGTCTTTTGTTTTTTTTTTTGGCGACGAAGTTTTTATTTATGTACAAACACTTATAGTTTACCCTAACAGAGTGTATAATAACTTTTCCGTTAATTAACAAGAACTTGTTAATAAAATTTCTGAATTTTTTCTCAAGAACAAAAAAAACAATATATATTTTTATTTTATATAACAGCTTATAGTGCAGAAAATAAATTTGAAAAGCTTATTATTATATTATTATTAAAGATATTTAAAGACACTTTAATATACAAATCAATATTTATAAGAATTTGTTTGTGTACATAATTTTTTTTATATATTTATATGAAAAAGAGCATTTGAACTTCAACTAGCTGAATTTAAGTTTATATTGTTGTTTTAGCTCTTTTTTTTGGTGCCGACCTGCTCTCCATTTTTAAGGTGTGTGCGGTTTTTATACTCGTTCACAAAGTGAAAAGGGTATATTGGGTTTGTGCAATGTCCGTCTTGTCCGTATGAACGCATTTTTTTGGCCGCTATTGAAGCTAGAGACTTGAAACTTAGAATATATACTGGTGTATACCCGCGTCAGACAAAGTGTTACTATTTTTGTGCCACGCCCACTGGGAGGCTGGCAAATCGATAACATGACGATCGCAAATCGATGAAAGTCTAAAAGACTGAAGTCACCAAATTTGGTATGTAGATTGCTGGTAACCTCCCTCAAAGATAGCGACCTTGATATCCCGCCCTCTATAACGCCCCGCCCCTCTCCCAGCGGCCCCGCCTTATAAAATCGGAAATGGCTTTATTTCCCAAACATCACAGAACAAATTTCCCGGCCACAGCACGTACATGATAAAGGACAAACCATGAACAAAATGTCATGAATGTCATGGGAGTACATGATATTTATCAAAAAAATAAAAAAAAATTTTTATTTTCAATAGTGGATATAGTTGAAATGCAATATCAATCTAGAGTACAAACCATGACCAAAATGCCATCAAACATGAAAATCGGTTAAGTTTTGACAAAGTTTTGGGCGGTTCAAATGAGTAACTATTGTGTACTGTGAACGAGTATTACGCAGTCGGCTACGCCCAACTGCAACGTTCTTACTTGTTAATTTTTAATTTGGATGTGTTTTATCTGCGGTGCCCTCGTGCTGTCTGTTCCGATGGGGTATATATCTGTCTGAATCTTTCTCTCTCTGTTTCACTCTCTAATGCTTATTTTCTTACTAATTCTTAACCTTTAGCAACTATATGATTTTTTCCGAACTTATACTGATCAAATATTATTGAAATTTATATATAAAATCAATCGGTTTAGTTTTGACAATGCAATGGGAGTTTAAAATGTAATAAGGATTTTTACTATGATACTCTCACAATTATTTTTAAAATACCTTTTTCTTCTAATTTGGAAAGTAATCAATAAAAATTAACAATCGAAATTTGAAATTTTGAAAAACATATTCTTCCGTCTATAAGCAACTTACATGATTTATTCCCTTTTTTTAAATCTAAAAATTATAAAAGTTAAATTCAAAATTTAAAGGTCAAACCAACATGAAAATGACAACAAACATAAAAATCGGTTAAGTTTCGGCAAAGTTATGAGTATTTGAAAACGGCACTCCCAAATGTATACTATATATACTATATAAAAATATGAGATCTAATGTTTAAAAAAAATAGATGTATTTGGTATTCTTTGAATTTGTTAAATTGCAGCTCAGGCAAATGTTTCTTTTGATTGAACTGAAAAGGAAATTGTGGCTTAAATTTCAAACTCATAATTTGTGTAAGTGTTATTTTTGGTTTTGCACGACTCCGGCCTTCGACAGGGTCTTTCTTTTTTGGGAACTTTTAGGGGTCCGTGTGTGTCTGCCTGTCTCCGACTCAGGCAGCGTCGATTAATTAGTCAGGGCCCCTTGCAGTTGCCCCGTTTGTCACTTTGCTGATTTTCTGATTTAGCTTTACGAGCCTTTTGCGCTTGAATGAAGTTCGAATTGAAATATGCGTCGGAGTCGGAGTCGAGCCGGAGTCGAACACTTTCGCGCAGAGGGTATAAAAATACCAGAGCCAGAGCTCGGTTTGTTTTTATAGTTCTCATTTTCGTTTCTTTGTAAAAAGCTTTCAGCGGGTATTATTATTTCGTCACCAAATATGTAACTCATGGAGGGAGGCAACTCGACTCCGTTATATTCTGCATCAATGTTTCAATAGTCTGCCTGCTTAAAGACTCTCTTCAAAAAATGTTACAGTAAGTACATATACAAAATATAAATCAATAAAAAATATCTTTTCACGGACATAAAATTATCTCTTACTATTTTAATTATTTTATATATTGATTTTTCCCATAGGAACAATCGGTGAATAAGTGTGTTTTAGTATAGAAAAATGAATTTGTTTGCTTTTTTATCATAAACAGAGTCACAAATTAGCTTCCTGAGTAATTACTCATATTGCATCAATAGGAGTAATCAGGCGAAAGTTTAGAGAAGTGAAAATGGCGTTTAAGGGTATTTTAAATTCGCCACCCGAACGCAACTATTTTCTTTTTTGCGTTTTGTTTTGTTCTTTTCATTTTGGGCAAAAGGCATTTAGTGTTTTGCTTTGTTTGCCGCTGATTGGTGTTTTTTTATGGGACTGCCAGAAGAATCTTGGTTCACACAAATCAGCCAAAAAGTGGAAAGATTTTTAAATGTTCTACCCGAGTTTAACGCACGGCAATATTTATATGAACGTGCATAAATATAATCTATAAAAATATATATATTTGTATGGTAACAGATTTGTAGACCTAGGTCCGGTAGGTGTGAGTGCGAGTGAGAGCCAGCAAAGTGAGTTGCGCATACTAAATTGATAGCACCATCGACGCAAGCGCCGACGCAAACGTCGACGCCGAACGCTTAATGTAGGTTAGAAATCGCATTGGCCAAGCAGAGCGGCTGCTCTACATGAGTCATGGTCACGTAACTTCAACGCTGGGCTATCACACAAGTCGGTTCGTAGTCTACCCGGGCTATGTGGAAATGAAAAAACGTCACAGCTTATAGTACATACATAAAAGGGTATATAGGTTTCTTGTTATGTATGTAACAGACAGAGAGAAGAAGCGCAGAACCCATAAAATATATAGCAAAGTGTATATATAACTATAGCTATGGAATTGAATACTTAAATATATCATTTGCATTTGCACTATTGATGAAGAAACTTACTTTTGGGATACCTCCCTCCATTCGCCCCAAAATTGAAAAAAATATATGAAGCTTTACGCTTTGGCTCTGCATTAATTTAAATGCTTCTTTCAAGTCCTTGATAAAGGTGAAATAAAAAACATAAAAGTTACATGTATCCTAAATGCTAAAATAAAACACTATAGTAAAGCTTTAGCTAATAAAAAAAATAAATAAATAAATATAAAAAACAGGTACAAGCACAGGGTATTTGGCAGCCGGGCACTTCCGATTATTGTTATTGTTATTGCTTTTCGTTTGGCGATAAGGATGTCGAACACGTCATTCCCATGACGGTTGCAGGTCTATGCCTGACGGCATTTTTAGAGTTCAACGTACACGGTTACCTGTGTGTGTGCTTGTGTGGGGGCCACACCTGTTGCCGAAACCCAACAAGAAAACTACAATAAAAACTGCGACGCAGTTAAAATGGCAACAACAAAGCGACCACCACGGCGAACGCAGAAATCACGCTACAATCATAAAGGCAAAACGTGCTAATAAAACAAAAACAAAGTGCCAGCAACACAACAATAATACATTAAGGAGTACGGCAAAGCTCTATGAACACTGCACTGTGAATCGCGGCGAAAAAAGAGTAAAGCTCCAAACGCCTGCGCTGCATTGGAATGTCAATAACTTCCGCAAGACGCAAGTTGGGGGAAGAGCAACGGCGAAATGAGGCCAAGGCAAACGACAGCAAATAACAGCGACACGACCAACGACCTCTTCCTCTTGCCGAAAGTAGTGGTACAACGCGTTTTAAAACGCCGGCGGCAACGGCGACGGCTTCTGTTCTTTCGCCGCCAATTGCGTGTTTGGGGCTTTTGTTTTGGTTCTGCACATTCGCGAATTATGTATGTATGCATGTGTGTGTGTAAGTGTGCTTGCAATAAAAGGAAAAAGCTTTTGCTTTCCTTGTGCGCGTGCTATGATCGCATCATTTCAAATAAAATTTGTTACAACGATTTTAATCGGACGCGTTTGCGCTGAGTTCAGTGTACCCGTTACCTTTTGCAGCGGGCGAGCGGCGGCGGCGCGTGTGAGTGCCTGTATATGAGCTTTTATATGTATTTGTATGCATTTAAGTATGGATGTGTGTGAGCGCAACAACAAATACAACTCGTACATCAAAAATGCGTTTAAATCTCGCAACGTCAATGGAAATAAATGCTTTATTTACAATATTTGCGACCGCGACCGCTCCCTTAGCCAAAAAAAAAAAAAAAAATAAGAATGCTCTTATAAGCAAGTTTCCGACTGGAAGATGTCCTATACCCAGCTAAGACTAGCCGTAACAAGAATACAAACTCTCTTGCATTCATATGTACACACATATGTATATTCACAAAAATAGCATACACACACACGCACAAATACATTCCACAAATACTTGGGTTTGCATAAAATATATACCCTTGTTTACCCATTTTAAGCGGGTGCAGGGTATACATAAGAAACAGCGAAAACAATTTGTTTTCGCCGCTCCCTTCTCGCTGCTCCATTAATAAAGCGAAATGCTGCATCCGCCTTTGTTGTTGTTTTTGGTTTGCACGCATTATAAAAATGTCATTAACATGTCAACGGGTTGCAAAGTTCGCAATGTGCTTTATTTTTGGGGGGGAGGTGTAGGGCAATTTGGATATACATACTCTACAAATACATGGTGATAAATGTGAGGGCGAATTTGTTATATAAACATATGCGGCAAAATCTACGCAGAACAATACAACAAGCGAATTCACACAAGTATTTCCGATTCGTAGAAACTGTTGCTGTTGTTGTAGCGCATGCAATAGTCCAGTAACAGCGGCGGGCAAAATTTAAAGGCCAGCCAAAAATTTTTAAACAAAAACAAAAACTGAGCAGCGGAGGCGTCGGCGTTGGCAGCGACGCGACGCGACGCAGAAAAGTCAATGATCGACTCGCCGCTGCTGCTGCCGCCGCTGCCTCCGTCGCTGCTGCTGCTGTCATAATTAAACGCGACAAATACAAAAACAATTTGAAGAAAAGAAAAAGAGCCGCCGTCGTCGCCAGGCCAGCGCCAGCCATAAACACAACAACAATGAGACACAACAATAAATTCTTCAATTAACATTTGTCCAGGTAAAAAGCGTCGAGAGCGGGCGGCATGGCGAATTTCTGAGCGTCTCTCAGTGTGTGAGTGCGGCTGTACAAAAAAGAGCGAGCAGGCATGCAAATAGAGAGTAAACGCCAGCGTGTGTGAGAGCGCACAAAGAGCGTAACAGTGATGGCGTGTGAGTGCGAGTGTGCCAGGATCATTTGCATTTGCGGCGGCGCAAGGTGTCGCCAAAACTGATTAAAATGCATTTACATATCCACGTATAGGTGGGTATGTGTGTGTGTGTGCTCAGCAAGAACCAAATTGCTCTTGTTGTTGTTCAAAAAAAGTGGGCACGTCGCGCATATTTTAGCATGTTATTGTTGTTGTTGCATAGATTCCGAAACGGCAGAAAAAAATAAAATTCTGCTCTTGGCAGGGCGCTCGCACTTGTTGTTGCTGCTGCTGTTCTACATATTGTTTTTGTAGTTGGAGCTACAGCCGCGTGCTTGCCAGCGTTAGTCATAGATGACGCCGACGTCGGCGTCAGCGTCTGCGTCGAGCGGCATGCAGGCAAAGCAGCCAAGAAGACGACAACGCGCTGTGAGTGATCTATGAGCCAGCAAAGCGAACGGAACAGAACGAAACGGAACGAAACAGAAGCGGTAAGCAGCAGCAAGGGTATTTCCATGCCGCCGTCCACCCAATAAGAAACCAATAAGAAAACGCGCGCCCATTTAAAAAATTGGCGCCACTAAAGGTGTTTGCAACATTTTGCTGGACATTGACGCGAGCGACCACCAAATGCGATTAGTCACAACAACAACAAGCAGCGGCTTGTGTGTTGTTGTTTTCTTTTTTGAGTTGTGCATTTTTTGACAATTTTTCGCTCGCGTTTTTCGCCTTCCAGCGCAGTTTGAGCCCAGAACCTGGCCGGAGCAGTGCCTTTTCGGGCACCAAAACAAGCGAAAACGAAACGAGCCGAATTGAAACGATCGCGAGGCGAACCCAAAAACCGAAACCGACACGAAGTTTGTCGACGTCTTTGTCGCTGTCTCTGGCCGTGTCTCGTTCACTGTGTGTGCGTTTGTGTGAGTGCTGCTTTGCCTGGCTGAGCGCAGGTTTATCAAAATTCGAATTTCATTTTGTGCTTTAATACAATTTGTGCCTTGCTGCCGTGTGGTAGTGGCAGGAGAAGCCGACCGAACCGGGGGAAAAAACAATAGAACAAAAATCTAAGTCAGAAAAAAATAACAACAAAACGAGTGCAAGACGTGCGGCAATAAAAATAAAATCTAGCAAAAGTGGAAACTTATTAAAAATAATAAACAAACTGCGTCTGCGTTAGCTGCTGCGTTCTGCCCGCTGCCAGCCTGTGTGTGTGCCTGTATGTGTGTGTGCGCGCGCATGTGTGTGTTTATAGCAAAGAATCACGTAATTTAATCCGTGCGCGCAGCGGAGGAGTCGTAAAAAGCAAATGAAAACACAAGCGTAGCAATTGAACAGCTTATGCTCAACCCCCTGCACCTACCACCTACCGCTATCCCCACCCCTCGCTGTTAGTTGCAGTTTGCAGTTGTTTCGCCCGTCGCTTGTTTGTTTGGTGTTTGTTTACGCGCCGTTTACTGCTACTCGTTTATGTTACCGTTACCACTTGCCCGACACGTGTGCGCCTCCAGCCAGCTACTCAAGAGGGTGCTGGCGGGGGATTAGTGCTACATATATGCAAATTGATCAGCGAAAAACAAAAATTGAAAAAAGTGCAAAACATAAAGAAACATGCAAAAATATTTGTATATACAATATATGTGTAAAAAAAAACGAGTTGAATAAAAAATAATTTACATATTGCGCGCACAACTAAAAAGTTCAGATACTCGGACTCACATACACACGCACATATCTACACACACATACTTATAAAAAGTGTAATGTAATAATAAGCGAGTCAAGTGTGTGAAAAGTTGAGTCATCGCGACAAAAACTTTATTTCGTTTCTCATTGCACAATATGTAAATAATTAATAAAATTTATAAACTAACAAATTTTTAAAGTATTTGAAAAGGCATATGGCCATAAAAATTTAAAGTCAAAAAAATAATAAAATTACATAAGAACGAAACATTCTTTAATACTTCACACAATTGAATAAAGCAAATTCAAAATTAAAATAAAATAAAAGATAAAGAAATTGCATAACCCAAATAAATAAATACAAAATAATATAAAGAGAATAAAAACTTAAAAAAAAATACTATATGAAAGCTATTCTCTGGATGTTTTTTAAAGTCCTAAAATATTTAAGATTATTTAAAGAAATATACAACATTGAAAAATATTTGGAATTTTTTTGAAACATTACAATCCTTTCAAAAAGCGCAAGATTTAATTAAATAAAAACTTAGGAACTGTCAAAAGAATGAATAAATAAAAAAAAAACAAACGTCTAAACTTAAAAAAAAGTAACAAAATGAAATGAAACAAAAGTAAAATGGAAAAGAAATTTTATAAATGAAAGAAAAATTCAAAACTTTTTCGATGATTTTACATACATTTGAATCAAAATTGAAGTTCAAAAAGAAATGTCTTACAAACTATTCCTCCAAAAAATAAAAAAATTGAACTTAAGCCAATTTGCTTTATACAAAATCTCTGAAGCTCTCAAAAAATAAAATAGTTAAAATTCTTCTTTGAAAAAGTTAAAAACGAATATATATAAATAAAAATTAATTATCGAAAACTTTACCAAAAAAATACCGAATAAAAATCAATCGTCCATACGTTTCAGAGCTTAAATAACAAGCATCAAAATTACATTTAAAACAAATATATTAAACCTCATCCAAAACTTTCAAACAACAAGATACTCATTCAAAAGGCCATTAAAATATCAAAAAGAACAAAGTCCAAAACCCAAAAAGTGACCAAATATTGCATAGAATAAAAAACCATATAAAATTAACTCAAATAAAAAAACTGTTTATATTAAATATAACAATTGAAAAAAATGAACAACACGCAAAAAATCCCCACATAGAAAAGATAACACAAAAAAAAAAACAAAAACGAATAAAAACATAAGGAATTAAAAAGAAAAAGAAATATCACACTCTAAAAAAACCTTGTGATAAACGCTGATAATTTGTTGTATTTTGTTGATGATTGCCTTAAAAACCATCAAAATGCAACACAACGGCAATCTGCAGCAGCAGCAGCAGCTACAGCATCAACAACGACTGCAGATGCTGCATCAACAACAACAACAGCAACAACAGCAGCAGCAACACAATTTACGCGATAATTATGTTGTTTGGGCCAATAACAGCAGCAGCAGCAACAACAACAATAATGCCATGCAATTGCAGCAACAACAACAGCTGCGCGCTGCCGCGTGGACTGCTGAGAGCAATAAACAACAGCAACAGCGACACAACAACAACAACAATATGACAACTGTCAATTATAATCAGCACATGATGCAGCAGCCGCAGCAACAACAATTCATGGAACCTTACATAAGATACACGCAACAACAACAGCAACAACTAACGCCAACAACAACAACAACGCCAGCCGTCTGCTACTATGCACCAGTGCAGCAGCACCAACAACAGCAGCAGCAACAGCAGCAGCAACAACAGCACCAACAACAGCAACGGCAGCAACAACAGCAACGGCAGCAGCAACAGCTACAGCAACAACAACAATTTCGCCACATGCCACAGCAGCAGCAACAGGCTCTGCCGCAGGACGCGGCAAATGCGCAGCTGAGATACACCGTGGCAGGAGGCGGCATAGGCGTCGTGAGCATAAATGAGCAACAACAAAACCAAGTGAGTAAATATACTTAGGTACATACATATATATGCAATGAAAACTCGTTGATTTTTATATATATATATTATATTATTGTATATATATATATATTATATTTTATACCCGTTCACGAGGTGAAAAAAAGTATATTGGGTGTGTGCAATGTCCGTCTTACTGAGAGAGGCACTTGAAACCTAGAATATATACCCGTCAATTCCATTAAATCTATATATCTCCCCTAGTTTTAAAGCGAGATACATACATTTTTTTCAAAGAGATTACTGCTGACCTTCTCTAAAGATCGTACAACAAGTTTATTGATAAGCCCACTCTTAAATTGATCAAATCTATATATGTTGAAGTGCCGCGAAAAGCCATATCTCTCACAATTTTAAAGTTACGTCCACTCCCACCCCCTCAAATAACAAAAATCGGAATTTTTCCAAAATAATAATTATAATGAAGACCGTTTTCGTCTGTTTTAATCTGCTATTATACTGTGAACGAATATTGTGCAGTCGGACACACTATACCCTACATATATATAATACTCTACCCAATACACTTTACACAATTTTATTGATTTTACCTCATGACCGATTGATTTTAGGAGGTTTTAAACATGATTTTAAAAACATAGACTTGCCCAAGTTTCTTTTGTATTTGGGGAACACAAAATATAATTATAAAATACATTTTGTATTGATAATGAAATTGTTGTAAGGCGTAACGAGATCAGCAATGAATTAACAATCTTAAAAATAACATATTAAAATATAAATATGCATAATATACATAATCATATCAATATAATATAATAAATAACAGAACTTTAAGGTCGAAAACAATTTATTCAAAGCAAATTTAAGAACAACTCAAACTAATATTATTTTGAAAAATTTCTAAAAAAGATTAAAAAATAAAGAAAATAATTATAAAACAAAATATTTAAAGAATGACAGAGGGAATATGCAAATTTTTTTGAATTGTGTCACGAAATCTGAATCGCATTGAAAGTAGACAGTGAAGAAGAGCCCTTAAAGTATATAAATGCATAATCGGGAAGTCGAACTGTATCAATATAGCGTTCTATATCTGTTCCAAAGTTGTAAGATCATGTATCATATAGCTGCAGTCAAAAATTTATTGTTTTTATTCCAACCAAAACATAACTTTAACACCCAAATTGGACAACTATAAAAAACCTAAACAGTTTGTTATTGTTATTTTATCTTTGGAATCTCAGATATAACTGTTCTTTCGTGATTTTCCCTATATTAAGTCGCGAAGTCAGACAGTCTAGATTATCGAGGTTATACTGTACATATATGACAGCATGCTATCTCGCTTGTATGCGATGCGCTTTTTGATTTGTTGTTGCCTTTCATTTTGCGCTTTTGTGGGCGGCGCCACTTCAAGCCGTAGGTGGAGTCTATGTGTGTGCGTTTGCTTGTATGTCGCATCTTGACATATAAATTGCGTCTTATTGTTAGATAAATTACTTGAAAGTGCACAACAAAATGGTCGACGGGGCGTATGTGCAACGCATATTACGCATACGCCACATGCCCACAATATTCGGGGGTAAAATGTAAGGGAACAAAAATTGAATTTGCACGCAAATATTTGCAGTTTGTCGTGTGTGGCGTGGGAATGCCGCACCCCAGGAAAAATTCAATTTTATACTCACTTTTTTCGAGAAATTTCAATTTGTTTCAACTCGCAAAACTGAAACACAAACTGTAACTGGGGGAAGACCGAACAAAGCCGTCGAGTGTGTGTGTGCTTGTGTGTGTGTATTTAAATTAAATCAGCAGACAACCATACAAATAATTATAATACTTTACATACATACACGCAACCAACACTAACTGCAGGTTTATTGCACTTTGCAAAGATCTTACCCGTCAACCATTTCAAAGCTGCCATTGGGTAAACTCTTATCAATAAAAAAATAAAAAACAACAAGAACAACCGCAACTAGGTCGCGCTTGTGTCCAGATAAGATGACAATTGTAAAGTCACGAATTTTGACCCCCGGCCGCGCAGCCCGCACCCCTTCGGGCCAGGCCAGGAAGTGGCGAGCTGTTAAAAATTCGCTTGAAAAGCAGCGTAACGGAAACGCCGAACACAAAGCCCGAGACATGCCCATATTTGGCCAACTGCGCGACGAGTCTTCCTTATCTATAGACATAGACACGTGGTCGCTGTTAAGAAACATACGCTGCATAACATTGGCAGCAATGTTAACCAATCGCTGTTAAAGCACGTTTAACGCTGTTAAGCGCAGGTTTTTATGACCTTTCAGAGGGGATATAGCGATGAGCATCCGTCTGTCTGTTTTTTTGGCATTTATAAATGAACAAGAATATGTAACAATAGATTCAACATATAATAGTCATATATATTCAACATATAATAGAATAAACAATTGTTAGTTAATTTATTCCCAGTTTTCATCTCAAATCCTTTCGCAACAAACAAAATTTTATTTGTTAATATCACTTTAAGGAATCTTTTCATTTGCTAACAGTATTAATACTATTTTTACAAAATATGGAAGATAATATTTAAGATTTAAGAAAAATGTGATAAAAGGGAAAATAACTACTTTAAATTCATTATTCTACGAAACCATGAAATGGACAACTTTTATAAGAGTATTTTAGCTGGAAATTATATATACTTCCAAAATACTAAAGTTAAAATACCCCTTAAATACCTAATATATATAATGAAAAATTTAAATATTATATGCATTTAAAAACCTATAATACTAACCCATAAATATAGTTTTAATGCCCTGAGAAACCTAACTTTTTTGATATAAATAAATATATAAATATATACCAGTGTTTAAAAATATAATACAACATCATTATAATACCCCTTAAAAAAGCTTTATACAATACCTTACTCAAATTAGATTTTATCTAAAAGCTGACCTTTATAATTAACCTTCAGAAAAAACCACACAAATGCCTTTTAAAATCCAATCAAACAACTGCTAAATATGTTTAATCATAATTAAAACAAATGAAAAAGAAAGTTAAATTAGCGCAAATCCAACGATCAACTAATCCATTATCAAAATTAAAGAAACACGTTTGCAACAGAAAGAGAAACAGAAATAGAAAAGGAAATAGACGGAGAGACATGTCTAGATCAGTGATCAATTCGTCGCGTCACGGTGATTGTCAATATTAATCGTATTTTTAACTTTTATTACGTAGTATATTTGCCTTATATTTGAAGATCTTTGGCCTTTGATTAACTAACAATAATTAGAACGGTATAATGTGAGTGCTGCTAAAATAGAGTAGAGGTGAAAAAATTAACGAGTTTTAGACCATGGTGGTAAAATAATTGAAGTAAAATTAGTTGTTATAAATTCTAGTATTGGAACCAGAAGTTTCTTAGATCTGTAGCATATTTATATATTAGGAGAGATGTAATAAATTAATATATTATGATTGGACTGGCTTAAAATATTAAACAGCTCACATAGGATTTATCTCCTACAGAAGAGTATTTTATATGTGACACGACTTCTTTTCAACTTGAAGTTCTCGGACTTATCTCTTCGCACAATTATATTTCTCACATATGTTATGTGACAGGCTGTTAATGTTATTGTTACAGTTCCGCCTTGCATGTTAATGTTATAGATTTGCGCTGTTAAGCGCCGCCTGTCGCCTGGTCCTTGAACTTTGCATTGTTATTGTTTTTGCTGTTGTTGTTATTGCTGCTGTTGTTGTTGTTGGTAAGTGGTAATGCCTGGCTTTTGTTGTTAATTATTACAAAAACAATTAAGCGCTCGAAATGAACAACTTTAAATTGCAGTCGTTTAACTGTTGCTGTTGTTGTTGCCTTTTGCTGTTATTATTTTTCGTATGCTTTATTTTAATGAGCGTCACATTTCAGTTTTGTTTTATTTTTATACCCTGTACTAATTAAAAATTTATAAAAAAAGGGGTGTATGCAGGTGTACAAATTTATGTAATAGGTACACAAAATTTAACATTTTGAATCTTTTATTTATTTACGTATCAAATTTATTTTTTTATTTACATTTATTGATAATTATCAATAAATCGCTTTGTCTTTCCCAAAAAACGATTCGAGCAAATCTCGGAGATTATATGAGCTAGAGATATTAAATTTGGCATATAGTTTCTCGTATAGCACAAAAGAATTTTTTAATTTTTGAATATTATTCCTTATTTATCCAAAAGCAGGTACAAATTTAAGTCCTTAGAGTAAATCTCGATGATGATCATTTTTAGAGATATAGACGTTTTTCCTGAAAACTGATGAAAATCGATATCCAGTCCAGGTTTTTCGGATAAATCCTGATGATTAATTAAACATTCTGTCCCTAAACTTGCATAAAAATGTGGTTCTAATCATATTTATATATTTTATACCGTTTCTCGTGCCTGCCAAATTTCAAAGTATTTAACGAGGCATAGCCATGACAAATGGCATCTTTATGTATTGAATAAAATTGGGTAAGAAACACAAAAGTTATTTAAGATTGATCTTTTTATGAAAATAATAAACTTTGGGTGATTTGCTCTGCTTGCAGTTGTTATTTGGTATACATGTGAATACACCATACTTAAAATAATATACAAAGTAATATATATAATAATAATACATCTACGAAAACAGTTTGTCATAAATATACTGCAACAAGAATGATGTATTCTTGCTAATTAAGTGCCTTGTATTCAGAGCTCACTACTGGGCATCTGGTAGTCGAGGAAGCTCAACTTGGGCTCACACTTTTACTGGTTATGTTTTGCAAATTTGCTTCTTAGTGCAAGCGATTCTACAACAAACCCATTAAATTCGTTAATCATTTATTGCGTTGCAATGTGTGTGTGTTGCAGCCATGCCCCACGCCCAGTGCAACGCCCATTAGCAAAAAAAAAAATATATATATACATATATATGTATATATAAAAAAAGAGAAAAATATCAGCTGTTTTTCTTCAAGGTCTCGCATTGAGCGTTCGAAATAAATTTTTAATTTCGATTCAAATGTTGTTTTAATGGCTACGAAAGTCAAAAGCAAATCTTAAGCCAGGGCCCATTTGTCCATGAAACACATTTTGCTTTTACACTAATCAACAATAGCAACAACAGTAGCAACAACAATTGATTTTGGACCAATAAAATTCCAATTTTCAATTGCATTCAACAAAAGTTTTAGTTCGTTTCTTCTAAAGACGATGACGAATTTTCACCGATTACAACGGAAATAGCGTATTAGTCAGCATTTAAATTATATATATTATAATAGGAAGATCTTCCAGTTATGTGTAGTATAGTTTTAGGTTTTATTTCCAATTTCTATTGGCGTAGCCTCACCCCGGAAATACCTTACAAGGCGTTCGGCTGCTTGATATGATGTAGTAAAGAGTTCCACGAAATTTTATAAAAATTCCAAGTAATTCTTGTGGAGAGATATGATTATTAAAACGAAAAACAACTTATGACATCGGCGCAGGCAATAGCAATGACGTCCGCGCAGTTGATCGTGACAATCATTAAATAAACAATTGAAAGAGATACAACCCTATCGCTAAGGCAAGAGCAGGATCTCTATTTGAGAACCAAGAATTGTTTGCTGAAATCAAGTGCAACAGTAGCCAAAACTCGGGCAAAGTGCAAATATCTTAATTTCAACACAAAATTCTTATGTTAATATTAAACTTAGATACATTTATACATTTATTTAATATAAAAATGTTATTCCTCTTTATGCAAAATTTACAGATGATTATATAATCAAAGATGATTCATGCTTCATTTAAGAATATGCAAGAACTAAATCTTCTTGAAATTTTAAGAACAAAACATTACGAATTCTACACTACTTGTATTTAAATTTAGCACGGGGTTTTTTCTCTAAATGTACAGTCGATAAAATTGAGTTCATAATTTACGTAGTTTATATTCAGTTGCAAGTCTGTAAAGCCTTATGAGAAAATTTAAATAAAATATGATAAAGTTAATATAAGCAAATGTGAAGCTCCAATTAAAAATATAGATATAATTCATATAAATGAACTTTTTCTCAAATTAAGGGGAAAGTTTGCAGTTAAGTTTGAATTGAAGTCACTTTTTAACTAACTTAATGAATCTAAACGTGTTCGGAGTTTATTTTGGAAAAACGGATAAGGTATCGAAAAAGGTAAAAAAAATTTTTTCTCATTGAAGATGCCATTTTCCTTGTCCTTGAAAGGCATACACAAAAAACCTTTCTTATGTAAAGTATGAATCACTTTTGATTTTATATGTTATGTTTTATATGTTAATATTGACAAAATGATAATTTCTTGATTAAAGTAGACAATATATTGTTTTTATAAGAGAACGATTTAGAAATATAATTATCTTCTCTTGTTAAAAATGTCCACCCGTGGTGCGTTTTAACAATGCTTGTAAAAAACGTTCTTGAAATAAAAATGTCGTACTCAAGAAATTTGCTTGATTTTGATTTCTGTTTTTTTTTACCCAGATCTTGCTGAATGTTAGATAAATGGGAAAAGATAAGTATACTTGGAGTATGTTTTAAAATATATCCGGAATACTGTGAATTTCGATTGTAAATACTTATTTTAAAAAATATAAATATAAATACATATTTTAAAGTAGATAACCGAGTGGAACGGATATCACTTAAACCAAACCAGCAAATTCGCCGTTAAGTCGCGCTACTTATGGAATTATTGACGGATTTCCAAGAAAATCACTTCATATATGTATGTATATATTTTAGTTCATTTGCAACTTATATCGGCTACTTCCTTGTTTAGTTTAAAATTTCTTTTATCGCCGCAGTTCCTGTTGGCCAAGGGGTAGCACTGCTTTGGGTCTATTTCCGTTCGGGCGGAAAGTCAACCCCTAATGAACTCTAGTCTGGTGCAGTAGCCTGTGCAAATTGCGCCCAATCGATTGGACGGCGCGGCGACGGCCTTGGCGGCCCGCTTATCTAATTGAGTGTGCCGGCGACGCCAGCTCGCAACTGCACTCAGACCGAATCCGCTTATCGCGGCGTCCTGCAGCTGCTTAATGGCCAGCTAAGATTTAGACGGCACACGGCTACCTGCCTAATGGCTGGCCAGGTCGGGCCTGGCCTGCCCTGGCCTAATAGTCACATTTAGCACGCGACAAAAAAAGTATCTCACAGATATTTTTAAGCAAATGCAACAAATGGAAATGGCTGGCCAATTGGCAAAAGTCGCGCAACCTGTCGTTGCCTGAATTCCAAGCAGCATTAATTTGTTTGTAGGTGCGTGTGTGGCTGTGTGTAGAAAACCCGATGAGTCATCGGCATCCCAAGCGTGTGAGGTGCGTGGGCTGTCACATTGGCATACAAAATACAGGTACAACATGTGCCCGAGCGAGCGACCGAAAGAGAGCTAGAGAGTGCGCAGCGTTCAAATCAAAACAAAAAACGCGGCCAAGTAGAAAATGTCAACAAACGAACTGCGCGCCAAATTCACAAATTTGACTCAGCACAAACTGAGCGCTCAGCTCATTCCGATTTGGCTCAAAGGCACAACAGAAGCGAGAGAGCACATTTGAGCTGAACTCAAAATCTATCGCATGCGATCAATATATTTGCGCTGCTCTCTTGGCTGCCTTAGTCGTTGTTCTTTCCATGTGTTTGTGAGCGAGCTCAGGCGCTCTTCTTGCTGTCTGCTCTTTGTGCTGTCAATTCTGACAGTCATTGTACGCTCTGCTTGCCCACAGTCATTCGTCAGGGCAGGCTGAATGCGTCAGCGGAGCTGGCAAAAGTAGTGCCAAGGAAAAAAATTGAGTTGGGAACCAGAAGCGGGTTTATTATGATTTGAAATTAAAAAATAATCACTTATATGGCTTATAAATATTATGAAATCACCTATGTTTTAATATGTATATGTATATATATTTATGTATATAGTAATAATAAATAGTAAAAATAAATAAATCAAATGGATCATAGGGCAAGAGACTTCCAGGCTTCATTCGTCGAATATTTACGGTTTTAGTTGCAAAATAAAAGTTTTAAATTGTGTAACAGCCAATATTAGCTTTCATTTTGAATATTGTTTTTGTCTAAAGTTGGAAGTCGGAAAAGACAATGATAATCAATTTTTAAATATTTTTGGTAGTTCGTTGAGCATAATTCTTGATATAAAATCAAAATATACAGATGAATGATATTTAAGGCATGATCATAAATAAATATATAAAATATATAAATTTAAAGTGAAATATACATAAACATCTGCAACATTTGTAATTGCCCTTTTTCATATATTACTAATAATTAGGTAATAAATAATGAATATTAAATGCAAGTTCCTAGCAATTGTATTAAAAATTAGTTAACATACTAGCTAACTGGTTCCGCGAGCGTTCCCAGCCCTGGTACACAAAAACAATGTTCCATTTCCAGCACATGCCAGCGCAAGTGTGCGTGCGTATCTGTGTGCATGTATGTATGTGTGCCTGGCAATGGCCAAAACGTCACGCGAGCGTACGGATGACGATGGCGGGCTGGTTGGGAGCTACTAGCTCAGTTATTTTTCGCTTTTTGTTAAGGCAACGCGACTGCAACGGCAACGGAAAGCCACGCGGCTGCGTCCCCCAATCACTGTCTCTGTCTATCCGTGTAGTTAATTCCCCCTCCTACTCTCTCTCTCTCTCTCTCTCGCTCTGAGTTAATATTTAACACAACAGCAACAACAACATCAGCCCACCCCATTGTGAACGAGGCGCGCGTATAGACAAACGTTTTTATTGTACAACCGTTCTAGTAGCTGTTGTTGTTCTTATTATTTGTCTTGTTACGTTTTTTTGTACATTCGCAACAACAAGCAGAAAGTCGTAAAAGTATTTACAGCCGCCCCACCCCTGAGCTCCAATCCGGCCAGGTACTTATGCCGTCGTTTTTATCCAGCCCATACGCAAAGCAAAAGTCATTGTGTGAGTGTTTCTGTGCTTTTTTGTCGCCGCGTCACAAAAGTAGCTGTTAAATTGCGACATATTCGACGCAGCGAAACGTTTGGAAACTTTCAATTCGCCGTGCGAAGTTCAAAGCGAATAAAAAAAGACAACAGCGGTTGCGGGTGTTGCGGGGCGTTGCCAGTTAATCTAGAAAATTCTGCGCTCGCCGTTAACAATTTTTAAACATAAGCAGAAGTCGGGCAGACAGACTGACAGCAAAAACAATAGCAGCAGCAGCAGCAGCAGCAGCAACAATTTGACAGCTGGACTAGTGAACTGCACCCGAAAAAAGGAGAGAGTGAGCACAGCGAGAGCGAGAGCGCGCGCGTGTTTGTGTGTGTGAGAGAGCCAAAACGCCCGCACATGTAAATTTGTGCATTGTGTACGAAATAACAAAACGAAACGAAATTCGAGTGCAGAGTGTTTGTTTAAAAGCCAACAACAATGAAAGTTAAAGTCGAGCGCACAACAAAAACGCAACCAACAGCAGCAACAACAACAAAGGCAGGCACACAGGACGATGAGGTGACAACAGCAACAACGACGGTGCAAGAAGTGGACTTTTTGCGCGATATGTCCACAACGATATCGACACCGACAGTAACAATGACAACAACGACAACGGCGCGTAATCTTATCGTAAGTGTTGCCCCTAAATAATTTAGCTTTTTGTTTTTTTTTGCTTTTTGGGCAGGAAAAGGGGGTTTTGCATAGAACGCAATAAAGTTAGCCAATTTTCTCACTAACTTACCAATCAACAACAACAAAAATTAAATAATTTAATTTTTTAAAGCAACAAGTCCTAAAACTTGTTTAAAAAATGTATTTTGTTGTTGCTCGGTGTTGTCATGTATTTTTTTCCTTTATTTCCACGCTTATTCGCCAAATTGTATTGTGCGCAATTTTATTGTATCTTTCCACATTTGCTGTTGTTGTTGTTGTTGCTCAGTTTGAGTTTGGCCATCATTTTTTTTATTATTCGTATTTATTTCGTCGACATCTTTGGAATTTCAATTCACACTTTTTGTTGTTGTTTCGTATTTGCGCGTTCACGCGCTCTCTTACACTCTCAGACACACACACACAAGGCTAATCACACAGATACGACATGCGCTCGCACACGTACGCTAGCCTGTTTGCTCTTTATCGCATGCGAGTTTTTGTTTTCGCCGCTCACTCAAATTACACTCGCCTCAATTTCGCACTCAGTTTGTTACGTTCATTTCGCCATGCGGCTTTTCAAGGCTGGCCGCACATTTTTATTCTATTTTCCCGTTTGCTATTTCAGCATTTTCTTCGCCTTTTTTCTTGTTGTTTTCTATGAAACTCTTGCGTGGGCGTCGCACTTGCGGTTGCTTTTCATTTGCAGCACGTGCGATTCACGGGGTTTTTTATGCTCGTTTTGATTTTGTCAATTGAAGTCGCCAATCGCACTTGGCAGTTAGTTGGGTTTTGTGCTAAGGTCAAGGCTGATTAGCTGGCGCGTGGTAGCTGGCACTTTAACCCACAGATCATTAGTCATGGGGCTGCCCAAAAAAAAAACAGTTGGAATATGATATTAGGTTCAGAATAAGTTTTCAAGTGAAGAGTGAGTGTAAGCTAAAGCAAGCATGGGATTACCATTTGTAGCCAGTGTTGTGTAACAGTTTACCGCTACTGGTTTATAGTAATTAACATTGTTTAATAGTTTTTAGCTTGCATCCTGAACTTTTAATGATTGATCAATAAGATGACTTTAGTATAGCAAATATCATCATTTAATATTTGCTATATAATATATAATAGTACTAAAAAGGGCTATAGAAATTATAATTTCAACTGCTACATGTATACATAAATAACATGATTGAAATTGATCAATATGTGTTTAAGGAACAAAAACAGAAGAACATGTTTTCTACAAATACAAAATAAGTTTATGCAGCTTTAAGAATAAATAAATGTATCAGAGCTAAGCTTATAAGCCCAATTGCACTAAACGTGAGCTTTAAGTTTAATTCTTGCGAAAAACAAACCTGTATTTATCACAAAAGCTTAAGCTCCCCGTCAAATTAGCCAAATTGTTAAGCTTTAAAAGCGATTTATTGCATTGCCTGAAAACAATAAAGCTCGCATTAAATAAAATCTCAGTGTTGTCAGCTCATTATACTTACAGGCTTTGAAATTGTTTGGCCTCTCTTATGATTAAGATATGTGCATACTTATGTTCTCGATGTTGCCATTGAATTTCGCAACAAACTTAAATACAATGCCAAGGTTAAATGGGGCACAGCTGCTGCTAAATTTCCCCTGCCCCCTTCCCCCTCCCCCTTGGCAAGTGCAATTGGAATGTCAAACGGCTCACGCGTTTTGTTGTGGATGCTTTTGGAATTGTGAGCTGTGAATTGTGATTTGTAAATTGTGAATGTGGATGCGATTCAACAAATGGGCCGTAAATGGCGAGTTGCACTTGAAACACAAACAAAATGCCAATTTTAGTTGATTGTTGTTGTAGTTGTTGTTGTTGTTACTGCTGCTGCATAAAATATGCGTCAGTTTTTGTATGCATAAATACATAAATATTCATGCATTAAGAGGCAATGCATTAAAAATCGCGTCCCCACAGGTGATAAACCTTTTACGACTCGCACACTTTATTCTTTATTCTTTCTTTTTTGTTTTTTTTAAATATTCAAAGCATACTCAATTTGTAAATGAAGCTCAGAAAGATACAGGTGCAGATACAGAGACTGCGGCAGGTACAGCTACAGATACAGATACAACGACAGATACATTTTTATCTGTTGCCAGGCCAATCAACAGAAATTGGCAATTTAATGTCCACATCAACTAAAAATAAATATAAAAACTGCCAACTGCAGCGACGTTTATTAAACAACAATAAATATATATACAATTAAACGTTAATTGTTGTTGTTGCTGTTCTGTTGTTGTTTTTGAAGTGCTCTTTTTAGAGGTTTTATGAGTGTATTAACTTCGGCGTGCTAAGTTTACGACCTGCCACGTCCTCGGTCTGGAAAAATACATAAGAACACTTTATCAAAGTTTACGTTGGTGCATAGTTTCCAGGAAATTTCGTTGCATTTTGTAATCTTCCTTTGTTTATTTGGTATTTGTAGTGGAAGAGCTTTATAAACTTACTTATCTTTACTATATATAGAGAAAGGTGTATGTATATAACATATAGCAGACATGTAGCTTCCATCTTAGCATTTTTCTAGGTTACAAAAATGCATACGCTGAGAGACTAAAGAATATATGTTCCATGTTCGTAAAAAAATAATAATAATTTAAAAATAATAATATACAACACTTTCAAGGCTATTAATATAATAGTTATCTTGGGGATTGCCGAAGTTTAAATCCTTGGCAAAATAAAGTAGTTTAGCGATATATATGCAAAGTTATTTTTTAGACTATGTTTATATACCACTATAGGATATAATGGTCATATTTTGGTTCTGATTAAAAATATACGTACGTTAAGGCTACACAGATATTTCCTTGTATCCAATACAAATTTAGGGACAAAACATGAATGACCTTTCATATGTTCTTACATATGTTTTATGTTTTATTTATTTAAAGAGTTACATTAAACGATCGCTCAAAAGTTAGGTGTATAAAGAACATAAATAAAGAAACTAAACAAAGAGCTTCCCTTGATACTGATAAAAAAATTAAATCTAAATGAGCTAATAAACACATAATTAAAGAGGAAACCCCCAATAGCAGTTTGTACATTGGAAGAGAGAAAATAAATTCGCCACAAACTATAAAAACTGTACGCTTTTAAAGTATATACATATATATGTGTATATATCGGTCGTATGCTAGACGAGTTTAAGTTTTAAGGTCATGACGTCAATGCGGGACTATCTAATGCTTACTTAATGCAGACTTGTGCTCTGGAGGCTCTATAAATACATATGTACATATAAATGTATGCGATGAAGTCGCGACGCGCCCGTTGATAAGCCGGTTTTTGATTTCAGTTTTCAAAACTCGCGACGATCGTATTGGGCACCAAATTTGGTAGTAAATTTAGTTGGCTGACGTCACAAAGCTGGGACCGACAGAGACAGAGAGGGCGGCAGTGTAAAGAGCGAGAGGAATAGAATAGAAACATTGAATAGCCTAGTAATTAACGTTGCGTATACGCAGCGTTAATATCAGCGCTGCCTGAGAAAATGTTGTTTGATTATACCCTGTATGCATTGCAAATTGCTAAAATGGGTATAAAGAAGAGGTGCATATGTAACACACAGAAAGATATATAAATGTATATTTTTAATCAGAATAACAAGCTTCGTTTACTTAGTCATATCTGGCTTTCAATGTGACTTTGTTTTATATAAGCCGATGTCGAAGAACTTTAGAGCTAGAGAATGTTATGTGTTATTAAACATATACATATATTTTTAGATTTTTAGCAAAATCTTATTGATTTTCTTCCTTAACATAATAAACATGGTATAATAAAAATAACACATCGCACTTTTTGATTAAATATATTAATAAACCACATGTTATTATATTTGTAATTTAATAGCATTGGTTATACAATTAATAAATAAATATATGTATGTGTGTACCACAATTGAGAACTGAATGCAGAGCATCTGTTAGTCGTGCAGGCACGAGTAATGCACTCATGTTTTGTTTTGTAGCTGTGAAAATGCTAAATTTGAGATGCCGAAAGCAAAATTATGTCATGTTATATTTTCAACTAAGAGAGAGAAAGCAGAGGGAGAATTCGAGGCAAATGTCAAATGTTGCGTGTTTTCACTTTCGATTTTTGGCAACAACAACAACAACTACAACACGGCCGTTGCTCTGTTTTCTTTTTATTTATTTGCTTTTTTTGGTAGGTGGGTTGTGAAATTCCACGAAAAGCATTTACTTTTCGTTTAACGTGAGGTTTATTGAACTTGGTCAAAGGTTAAGCCTCTCGAAGTTGGGCGGGGGTGGGGATTGGAGGGCGTGAGGTTGTTTCCCTGAGTGGTAGTTGTTGACTAATTGTAATTGAGTTATATATTTTGGCTAATTCAATGCGCATTTGCCAGCGGAAATTGCAAGTGGGAATCGAGGGCAGCGCCACATCTGGCAGCTCTGCTGCAAATAATAACAAAAAAAGTGCAGCAGCAGTGAAAGATTTACACGCCTCGATGGCAACACCAGGCGAGCGTCTTTTTATTGCTGTTGTTGCCGCTGTGGCTCGTGTGGGGATTATTTTGTGACGCGTCATGGCGCCGAATTCCAAGAAAGAGGCGCAGCATTCCGCGCTGCCAGCAACCACTCCGAGAAGTGCGAAAAGTGCCAAGGCACGCAGATACGTAGCGACGGCAGATAAAAAAACAACAACAGCAAAGAACGCTATTCGCGACTGGGGCATACTCCGTAACCAGGCAAAAGCTGTAGATATATGCATTTGCACTTAATTAAGTGCATGTACACACAGTAATAGAAATGAAGAAATAAAGGCATTATCTGGGTTTCTTCCATATCTTTGTTCTTTCTTGGCCCTCAGAAAACCCTATTTTTAAATAACCCTTTGTTGTCAAATAAGTTTAAATATGTCATTTAAATATGCGCACATACCAAATATCAAGGCTACGAGTACGAGTATAGACCCTTTAATTGTCTCTACATTTGGGGTATCTAAAATCTGTATATACAAGTATTATACAGGAATGTAAATAAAATTTCATTTTGCGATATGCCTAACAATTTTAATTTTTTTTATTTTTTGATTAATTGACAAATATTAAGATTATAATGCAAATATTACATTTATAATACTATCGATATTTATCGATGTTTAAGAAAACTGATGAGCCTTTGCTTATTGAAGTCAACTAAATCATGCTCCAAATAAATTAAAGGTATATTATAAGATAACTATAAAGTTTTTACGCATTGTTTCATACAAAAATTATTAAATAAGTAAATTCCAAATGTGTTGGCAACGCTTCCGCCTGCCTGTTGCATATGTATGCAAAGCAACATCATACCCTTTTTTACAGGGCATCCAGGGTATTTAAAAAAGAGTTGCCACCAGCGAAATGCGTCGCCAAATGGTGCGGTGCATGACGTGGACCGTTTGGCGCTGTGGCAGCTCCTTGCACTTGGCGCATGTTGTTGTTATTCTTGTTGTGCCTCTTCTGCTTCTTCCTCTTCTATATCTTACTTTAGCTTAAAATATGCTGGGGATTTCCAACGGTTACACCCGGCAACTATGTGTCCGCACTCTTTGCACTTGTAGCTCGTGCTCATAAGCTCAAATCGCCGCTCTCTTTGACTCAAACTCTCGCGCTCTCTCGCACTTTGAGCGATTTGTTCTTTTTGCCATGCGAAACGTGTTTGAGTTGAAGTTTTTCGCTCAACGCTTGCGGCTGCCGTTGCTGCTCCTACGCCAGCTGGACCCGCTCTCACCCCTCGGGTAGGGGTCTCTGTTAACTGGGCTTAAGTTAGCGCATGAATTCCGGCTAAATTGCCTATGAGTCATCATTGAACGTAGAGTGGCGTGGCGGCGCGTAGTTGTAGCCACATTCGGTTCATTCATTTCATGCTTTGCTCTTGTTTTTTTTTGTATTTATTTTTTCGTTTTAGCCGTATGAATGAAATTTTGCGCTGTTATCGCAGCTACTAAACGTTGCCTTATATATTTTTGGCTTTTGAGTATTGTTGTTGATGGGCCCTCAAATATTTGCAGTAACAACAACAGCAATGTCTCAACACTGATCTCATTGTATAAATAGTTGAAATGACTTACATATTACAAAACGCCATTTTAATATCATTTAAAGGCATTTAAAGATAAATTATTTCCTGCGATTTTCATATATGTATATGTAGATATAAATATGTATATATATATTTATTTTTTTTAATCCCTATACAACAAATTAGTGCAGCACTTGCATTTTTATAGTTCTTAGGATAATTGTTAGAGTAAAAGATTTGCATTGAAACTAGATTAAAAACGGTTTGGTATAAATTTTTCTAAAATGCATATTAAAATATAACATGATTTCCATAAAATTCCACAGTCCGAAATTCACATTTTAACCGATATTCATCAGGAATGGCTTGTTGTTCCTGGTTTAATTTTAAGATTAATTGTGCTTAAGTGTATCAGATCGCACCATCTATCATTAATAACAATTAATTTTATTAAAATCAATTTATCAATAGAACTGTAGCATAAAATAAAATAAAAATACATGATATATTTATCAGAAATTAACTTTAATTTAGTTATTTGATTTAAAATTAGCTGCACACATGTATTGTTATTTATAGGTTTGTTATTTGCCTAACAGAACAGAAAAGTTGTACGCAAAATTTGGTTAAAAGTTCCAAGCCTTTGGTTATTTAATTTGGTTTATTCGATTTCCGGCACCTCGACGCTGGCCAGGATAACGGTAATGTCATCGGGCTTGCCGCCATCGCCAAAGTTAATATTATTGGCGCGGGCCTTGAGCGCAAAGGGAGACTGGAATGTGGAGCTAAGGGACAATTCCCGGGCCAAATCCACCAGACGATTGGCAGCCTGCTGCAGTTGGTCCGCACGCGTCTCGCCGTGCAGCGGACGCAAATGATGGATTAACATACTCTCGGGCACATTGTCGAACAGTCCGTCGGTGGCGAGGAGCACCAGATCGCCCTGCTGGAGCGACAGATGCGTGGCCACCGCCTGCTCGGGCTGATCGCACAGAACGCGCGGCATATTCAGACTCGGCGGCACAGTCAGCTGATACGGCGTATTGAATCCGTGCACCTGCTCATCGGACCGATGGACCACCTTGCCATTGCGCAGCACCAGGAATCCGCTGTCGCCCAGGTTGGCCGAGTGCAGCGTGCAGTCGGGCCGATGCAGTGTGACCAGGCAGGCGGTGCTGCTGCCCCAAACATTGCGCGACCGCTTCTTGATCCGGTTGAAACTGTCGATGAGCAGCTGACGCGGATTGGAGCCATCGTACTCGGCCCGTTCAGCGGACTCGCAGCAGCGACTCATCAGCTCCTGGGCAAAGACGCCCGAATCGATGCCCACCTTACGCCAGCTGCCGACGCCATCGGCCACGCCCATCGTTTCAGCCTTGGGCGTGCTGCTCACGAACCAACTGTCCTCGCCAAAGCGATTTTCCTCAATCAAACGCGGCCGATTGTCCAACAGCTGCTCCTTGGAGCTCCCCTGAACGGCCTTGATCAGGCGCGGCGACCCCCTGCTGCTGGTAATGGAGCGGAACAGGCGACACTGGAGCATCGCATAGTCGAGCATGCGCGACGTGCTCCTCGAGAGTTTGCGTACTGTGAAAAACATTCTGCAAAATTATGGCAAATTTTTATATGGAAGATGTTTGGCAAAGGTTTCGAAAAGAATGAACAAAAATGTTTAGATTTTGAATTTGGCATGACAAATTCAAAACAGGAATATATCGGATATAGCGATTAGAAGGCTCTTAGTAAGAACAAACGCGCTTAAATTATGCATTTGCAATTTAAGTACACCATTATCTCAGCGAAAAGGTGTAATTCAAAGTCACATTTAATATTTTATAACCATTTTGTACTTAAGTATTTTTTTAATTAACCATGAAACAATCTTGAATTCGTGAATTAAGTAACACACATTTGTTACAAGACTATTCGTACTTAAAAATGCGTGAAATGTTCTTAATGGAAGTACAACATTGCTTAGATCAAGTGTGTAAATTAAATAATAATTGTTTTAAACAATTTTTTTGCAGAAATTAAGAAATTCTTTGTCTAATTTAAATTTAAATATTCATAGGCATACAAATTTTTTAGAAAAAAAAGGAAAAGTCTAGAGACTTGAACTTGTAATACATTGTCGTGTATACCCGCTTCAGATAAAGTATTAAGAATTTTATTGAAGATAAAATTAATAAAAATTTTGACATGTAAAGCTCTCGGATCCATAGCTCCCATATTTAAAACGCCCATATCTTTGTCAAAACTAAACCGATTTTCATGTTTGATGGCATTTTATTCATGGTTTGTCCTCTAGATTGATTCTGAATTTCAAATACATTCATTATTGAAAATAACATTTATTGGATTTTTTGATAAATTATCATATAAATGCAAGCTCTCGGATCCATAGCTCCCATATTTGAAATTCCCATAGCTTTGTCAAAACCGAACCGATTTTCATGTTTGATGGCATTTTGGCCATGGTTTATTCTCTAGATATAATCTGTTTCTTTATAATTTGCATAATTTAAACTAACATATTTTTGAAATTTTTGGTTGCTATTATTCTATGAGCGAGTATTGAGTTGTCGGTTATACTCAATTGCAACGTTCTTACATGTTTACTTAACGTATTTTTAGTCGTAAGCTATTACAAAAAATTAATCTTAACTGATTAAACTTTGGACTTACTAACGAAACTAGTATGTGTAATATGTTGATAATCAAAGTTCATGTTAACCCAACTCTTATTTTGCCTTATTTATAAACCAATATTTTTTAACAAAGTAGTTATATATAATTGTAGCCCCTAGATACATTTATGTCCATTGTTTGAGTCCGAATCATTTAGGTTCTTCAGTTTCTTTCGACAATTACGATCACTAGTTCTCTGGATATTTCTTTGTTATTTTACTCATTCAATAGCTTTGTTTTCCTGGTAATTCCATTGTTGGCATTGTGTAATCTTATCTGCTAGTTATACTGGGCCTACGACACAGTGTCAATACCTTTGGCACCTTTGTTCGTTGTTAGTGTTTTTGTTTTTTATTTCTATAAATCATCACCGGAAGTGGACAGTGTGGATCCGAAGCGATTTCTCTTATCGCGATGGTCTATCAAGAAATTAAAAGTGAAGCAAGTAAACAAACGATTTAATGGTGAATTTATTTATAAACTACTGATGTAAACGGTTCCTGAAAGCACGTATAGCTTATCAATTGCAGGTGCGTCTCGACGGATTCGCCAGAACTGGCTCATTATTCATTATTGACCCTGAACCATTTATACCAAAAAGTTCCTGCAATTACAAGCCGATTGCGTTAGATATTGTTTCGATTATATGCGGACAATACTATTGCATACACTCTGAGAAAATTGCTAGAGTATTCTTGAATACATTATTTTTTATTTTATCATCCATCGTTATATTTTAAAAAAATATACTTCTTCAAAAAGTTTTGAACTTTCTTAATGTAAGGATAATATACTAATAGTTGCGGCTGTAATTAGGTCTTGAACCGAAAAGAAGTTTTTGAAACAATAAGTGTTCCATCTTTTAGGCGTAAAATAGTCTTAATGAAAGTACACAATTAACATTAAATTAAAGAATACTAATTACAATTAAGAAATAATGCTTAAAATAAGCTAAAAATATTCCTAAAGAAAGCACAACATTGCAAAGATAAAGTACTTTCTTAAGTCTTATTATTAGGTATTTTGAAATTATTCAAATCGTTATTACAATAAGAATATTGAACTCAAGTCAAGAAATATACACCCTTGACGTATGTTGATAATGCTGGCACTTAATTTAATCACAAAGTACTTGGTTTTTTCTACGAGTGTACTTCCGACTTTCGGTTTTCACTTCAATTTTCACGCTTATCGATATCGCTAAGCGATGACGTTACTCGCTTGTTTTAATTTGTAATTCCTGAAACTGGCCACAGCTCTAGGCAACCAGCCCAACCTCTTCTGGGGTGTGGCTTTATAAATAATACCTATGAAATGGGGGCATTTCTCGAAATTCCCATCGAGCGCTGGTTTAGCCAAAGGACCCGCATTTGAAATCATGCGGTACAGTTGCTACCGCGTATTATTACAGATTACGATTTCCATGTCTATTTTCGTTTCGGTTTAGACCCTTAGCTCGCCAGATGCGGGTGGGTGGCGATAAAAAGCAAGAAAGAAAAATAAAATCTGTTATCGGGCAACAACAAAACCCAAACCAATCGCAATTGTTGCATTTATCGGGGTCCTATTTTAAATCGATATATATATATGATATATAAAAATAATAGTGTATACACTCATCAATTTGTGTTCTGTAAAATAATAATAATAATATATTGTGCACTAGTTTCTTTACTTTTTGTGTAACCCTATTTCCTTTCTATTTATCTTTGCAGGTAAGTAAATCCAAGGGTTACTGCACATCAATTACCACAAATGCATCGTGTCACATGGCCCAGTTCCCGGTTCCAATTACAGTCGCATTCGTAACCACCCTTGTCTCTGAAAACCCCTTTGACTTTGGTTCACGTAAGTGCTTTTGATACTCTCCATGTAAACAAGGTCAGTGCGGCCTTTTGTATACCCTGCACGCAAATTTATGAGCATATAAAAATATCAAGGCAATTGGGTTTTTTCGATTAAGGTTGAAAGTTTAAGAACTTGGATTGAAATTAAGGTCATCATTGACAAATGCATACATTGCATACAGTCAAACTGTTATATGGCGAAGTCTACTTAATTGTGAATATGTGTAATTGTTATATAGTTGAAACTTTAAATAATATCTAAATATCTGCTATACTGTCTAACTTCTTATTCAGTCAACCAATCTCGAATCTGTTATACACTTCAATTCAACAACTAAATATTCGGTTAAAACTATTGTCTAATTAGATCTGATATACATTCTACACTGTTTTACGAAAACAACCGCTATAAACAGCTAATACTATAATACCATTAAAAACAGTTATATTTTCAAAACACCAAAAATGGTATACAGTCAACAAAATATTGTCTTCAACATAACTTTTAGCTGAAAATGTTATTTAGTTAAGTAAACCATTTTCTATACTGTTTTCAAACAGTTGTCTGGCAAGCCAAAGCTCTCGAAAGTCCTACATGGTATTTTATAGCCTACCATTCGCTTGCAACATTTTCGCTAGTTTTTCGATGTGCATAAAATTACAGTACAGTCGGAGACCCCTCTAATATTTATACGCTGACATATCGTAGATAAGGAGCCAAAGCTACACAAACACCTGCCTGCCACACACCTGTAGACACTGGGGTAGATACCGAAAACCTATATAGAATACGAACTGAATCAAGTCGAATTGAATCAAACGAAACGACCTATTTTGGAGGTACAGCAGATGATAAGAACAAGTTGAGACCAACAAAGCCCGTCCATTGTAATTGTGTATGCGTGTGTATGTGTTTGCCCCGATAGGTGTGTGCATTCTGTGGTACTTTACCTAGTGTGGAGCATTTTAAAATTAGTTGCTTATGTCATAACCAAATCGGCTGGCGATAAGATAAAACTCGGTGAAAACGTAGTCAAGAAAATTTCGACGCCTGGGCCGCATCACGTGAGCAGCGTTGCCAAAATGCATGCAAAAGGCAACTGGGGCTAAACCCACACACAAATACACACATACATATGCATATTTCATATCAAGTGTGCCCCATGTCAAGCAAACTTAAAAAAAAAAACAACAACAAAAAGCGTCAATAGCTGTGCTCAGGAAATGCCAAGCGTCGACAAAAAAAAGCAAAAACCAACCGAAACTTTCAACTCAACTCAAATGCTCAATTGCAGTCGTCGCTCTCGCGCTTTTGCACACTCTCTCAGCTCTCTCGAGTGCTGCGGAATGCGATAAGCACTCAAAAGTCGTTGGCGCTGCGAGCAGGCGTATAAAAGTCGTCGGCGCAACGATGACGCATTTAGTTGAAATCCGTTGGCCGTGCGAAACGTTTCGTCAAGTGCAAAATTCAAGAAATTAATAAATAAATAAAAACGCGAGTTGTTTTGTTAAAACTGTTGAGCATATTTTTCTAAATAATACACGGCATGAATGGTATTGAATTGAGTGAGCGAGTGCGCGTTTAATTCTCGGAAAACTGACAACAAAATAAATTTGCACCATTTAAAAGCAAAAATATATATAAATACGATACAGAAACAGATACAGATACATGTACATTGAAGTGTGCGCTAAATACAAACTTATTAAACAACAACAAATAATACAAAGGCGAATTTCGCCAGAAATTTGCATTCGTCATCGCACGGACGACGACGTCGCCTGTTGCGCCTCTTAACGGCAGTAAATACTTATCATATATCGTAGAAAATACACATATAACAAATAACCAAAACAAATATGACGCTGGACAGCTATAATATCTTTGGCGATGAATATCATTTGTTCAACATGCCGCTATCCCCAATTCCCAAATCGGTAAGAAAAGAAAAATAAATAAAAAATAACCTGAAGACCCCACTTTAAATAAACAGTTGTTTGCTTATCAAGTGCATGTGGGTGAGGAGCGGGTACTAAAATTTCCAGAAGTCTCCGCCAGTTGTCGATCTGCAGTATTGAAAACATTTATGTAAATACATCTATATATACACTATATTCATATTTCTATCGCATTGCGCGTTATCGTCGCTAAAAATTCTTGGAAATTTGTTGTCGTAAACCCTTGGATTTTTCTTTCTATTTTTTCTGCCCCATTATACATATATCGTATTTTGTGTGATTTGCTGTTTTGCAATTGAATTTGTTTGCTTAATGATTAGTCGGTGATGTCGCCTTATCAACATACCGATTTACGTTCATTTTATTTCTAAATTTTTTTTTTTTTTTTCTGCGATAATAATAATTATTGAGTGTGGCAAGTGTACAAATTGTTTGTAGTAGGCGGCAACCCACCTAAAAGCCACCATTTCGCCTGGCTGATAAACTACGAAATATTTCAAGTATTTGTACAGTTGGACGACCTTGCTTTAACTATTTTGTTGTGACGGCCAAAATTTATGTTTAACAATTGAAAATTACAACCGCACACACACACCACAGAACTATCTATCTATAGCCTGACAGAACTGATAACTTATTGTTCGATTGGGCATTCCATATAAAATTAGTTATCAATAATATAGTACATATTTTTTTGGTTTTTTTAATAAACTCTTTTTCTTAGTTTAATTGTATGACAGTTTAATGTAGCTAAAAAATGTGTTTGTAAAGAGTTTTCTATATCTTGAAGTTTACATTAATATAAATATTTACCCTATAAACAGTTTCAAGTAGCTCAAGAAATGTTTTTGTAAGGGTTATCTGAAAGTTTACATAATTATAAATATTATTTTGCTCGTTTTTTTTAGCTAACTTTTTGCAGTATCTTTAGTTTGTTTTGAGTTTTATAGAATTTTCTACGAAAAATAGAAGTAGTGTTTTTCCCAATGCATATTTGTATTTTATTTTTCTATATATATAAACACATTTCTTTACGGATTTATATTACATGGAACTTTGTTTAGCTGGGCCACCACCCGCTTCAATTTCGCACCCCTCATAAAAGCCAAACAGAAAAAAATCACGTTGCCAACTCATGAGCAGCTACAAAACAAGTTGTCCGTTAATTTATTTACTTTTTTGCAGTGTTTTTCTCTCTTTTTAACATTTTTTATTTTTGCATATTACGTCCATTGCATTTCACAGTCCAGTGATCGGGCGTCTGGAACCGGCGCCGCCTGACGATATCGCACACGTGCGATTTTCGTGTCAATTTATCAAGTTTCGGGGCTTATATCTAGTATATATGTATATGTACGTATGTAACTGGCACCTTCCGTTTAATGGCCAGGGCTGGGCCGGGTTCAACGTTCAGCGTTGTCTTGGCTTTAATGCGCGTAGAAAGCGAATTGAAATTGGCAGCAGTCGCATGCATGACCCTTCAACTGGCCCAAAATGGCCCAAAAGGCCCATTCCCGTGACACTTGATACTCGCCACAAACTCGCTTTCATAATGCATTTATGTACATATGTATGTTCATGCCTCATATATAAAGTTATTGCCACAATTGGGGCGGTTCAAAGTAACATGCTTCAAGTCAAACACTTGCGACTTCTGACATATACGACTTAAGCGCTCGAATTGTTTAATTAAAGGCGCTTAAGTACAATTCCACTGAGAGAAAACTATGAAAATCAAGTGAAGAATACTGCTTGGGGAAAGAAGATGAGTTAAAAAATAAATACAAATTTAATATTTGATAAATTTTGTTATATTCAAAACTTATTATTATGTTTTATTTTTGTAAAATTCTTTTTATTTAATTTTTGTTATTGGTTTTTTTATGAAAATAATTATTTTTATTTATATATTTATATTTTTATATTTGTATTTATTTAAGGAAAGTTCAAATCAATCAATTATTTAAGTTATATAATAATATTTTTTAATATCATATTGTTATTTTAGTTATTTAATATATTTTTTATTTGTTATATATATTTAACTTGGTTAAATGTAATTTACCTTTGTTAAAAAACAAAAGATATTGTTATTCCAACTTTCGTCAAGCTAAAATGTTATAGTTATACATTTTCTCTCAGTGTAGCTATGCCAGAGAGTGTGCGGGAGTTACAAGGGCAGTCTATCACTCTTTTTAAGTAGATGCACGTTGAAAACTCTTTCAATGAAATACATTTTGTGTGTGTGGGGGCGCCACAAAATGGGCGATAATCAGAGACCATGAGAGAGAGAGAGAGAGAGAGAGAGAGAGAGAAGGCGAAAGAGGGAGAGAGATGCGAGACGAAGCAAAGAGTCTAAAGACAATTTCAACTTTCTTTGGCACATAATTTCGAACAAAAAAAAAGCACTTTTAATTAACTGAATATGGCAAAAATGCACAAAGTGTGGGGAGTAATTCATTCGATTGTTTATCTTATGAATTTTTAAGATTTATTTATTTTGTATGTTGGGCTATTACTTTATTTTGTTTTTATGCGGCGCACTTTATGAGTAGTTTTGTCCGGACACCGTGGGCGTTTTTGACAGTTCGTGGGCTAGAAAGTAAGAAAGCACTTGATAAATACGTGACAGCCGGTGCCAAAAAGTGAGTACAATAAAACAAATAACTACCCATACGTAATATTTTGTTAACCAGGTTAAAAAGAATGAAGAGCTTTATATATAAGTACATATATAGAGCAAATTGCTTAAAAATGGTTAGGCATGTGGTATGGAAAGAAATTAATATGATGAATGAAGAAGAAAATAATAAAGTGTATGTATAATAAAATAATAGAAAGAATATATATGCTAAATTATGTGCCAAACCGTGAGATATATAACAAGTGACATATATTTTTTATTACTATAAAATTTAGCCTGCACATCCGAGTGCTTTTTTTATTTTTATATTTCAATACTCCTAACTGTTAACTATTTTTTAATTTAGCTTTGCTATAATTATAATTCGTAGGTAGTTTAAGCACAGCTTGAGTTGTCTGCAGTTAGTCTGCTGCCAACTGTGTAAATTATTAAATTTTGTGGCTAACTCAAGAAAGTTGCCTTGCATTAAGGCCATATACATGGATGTCTGTCTGTTTGTCTATATATTATTTTTATGTCCATTATAATGCAGCCCAGTTAATTGCAGCGTGAAATGAAATGCAATTCAATTTTGTGCTAATGCCTCAAGTTGCAGCTATAATATTGATATGTATATATAGATAGGTATGTACTTTATTTAGACTGCAGCATGTCTGCCAACATTACTTGGACTGCTAATTTGATCAGGCATTTACTTTTAGCGCAGTTGGCTCTGTCATTTTGGCCAAAATTACACAGGACATTTGAACATTTCTGTTTGTCTACCATAATTTCATTGCTTTTCGAGCTGAGCGTAATTTGAGACAGCAGTCAAGTGACCAGCAATAACAAAAACAAGAAGAAGAACAACTGCAACAACAAAACCGCAAAATGCACATTTTCCTTTTGTGAGTTTTTCCTTCTGATTGCCGGCGTCGCATTGTCCTTCTTGGAATTGGCCAAGCCCTGGCTTTGAGCTGCTGGCAGACGCTTGAAAAGTGAAAACAACTTTTACTACTTTTGTCTGTGCCTTGTCTATATGTCTGTCTGTCTGTCTGTGTGCTTGGCAACCAAGCTAAGCCCACAGCCCCACCCATTCTGCCACCCTCTTGTGCAGCGTCGCTTGCATTTTACGTGTTGTCCTTGCGTCCTTCGTCCGTGGCGCCTCGTCGACGCGTCGTTTGTTTGCCATTTCCTCGAACTGGCAAACTTTGCCATAAATTTCGTAAACTCCCCCAAAGCTTTTTTGTTTTTGTTGTTGTTGCTGTTGCTTTAGCTGATTGTTTTTGTTGTCATGTCGCGACAAAATGCATTTAAATAAATTATTCCTAGACCAATGTCGCGTCATTTTATTAGCCGCTTTTGCTCTCTACTGCGGGTATTTCCCCATTTCTGTCATTTCAATTTTTTCTGTTTTCCGTGCGTGCTTTTTACTCTATAAATTTAATTACAAGTTAATAACACTTGAACCAAAGTGCAATCATAATTGGCAACCAGCGAGCGTTCCACTGAATACTATCTGAATACTATCTGCATTCATTTTCACTTTATCAATGCTTATTGCTGTTCGCTTATCTAAGCCTGGGGCTATATATTTTTTATATCAGTCTCATGAATTGCTGTCAAAATGCAGTACGTTTTAAATGTTTGGACAGTTTATGAAGAAAACTATACAATTTTAACCGTGTTATTAACCTATTGGTATAAAACCTGGTGTATTCATACTCTTAAACATAGCTCACATGAAACTCATTCAAATATTTGAATATTAACATTAAAGGACTTGTTATTTCATAACACTAAATTTGAAATTATTTTAGGTTATGTCCATTAAACTTGGTTCATGTACATTTAACCCAAATTCTCTATTGTTTCTGAGAATTTCATGAAGATCAGCTTGTTAATATATGAAGTAATTGACCACATATAGAAATCTTTCCAGACACTTTAATTATATTGTTAGGTTAGGTTATATAAAATTAGATAAGTTTAGGTTTCTTAGAGATAGGTTAGGTTAAATGAGGATATGCAAGGTTAGATGAGGTAAGGTGAGGTTAGTCCTGTAGTCAGGGATAATTAAACCGTGAATCACTTAGAACATTTCCATTATGATACGACGGTCGACGAATCCACCGACCACTTAAGGCAACAAAATTCGAATCAAAGGAGAACAAAGTCCACCAAAGGCTTAAATAGATTTTAGTATTCGTATGAGAGAGAGACGGAAATGTGAAAAAGTTAGATACAACATACGTAAACATCTCGGTTCGATTTGCCATGTCGAAATATACATACATATATGTCCCAAATATATCCCTAATAATTGTTATATACTATGGTATTTGGGCGAATTATCTGTGCTTTCCCAGAAATTTCACAAGCATGGTAAATATATTATAAATGAGTTATTCGAGGGGCTATTATCAAAGTAATTGAAATGTTATCATTGCAAATATTTGGTATAAAATACTAGGTACAGCCACGACAGTTAGTCCATTAGTTATCGCGAAGCTCACACCTTTAACAAATATTTTAGGTGTGTGTGTGAATATAATAATACAATACAAGTATATTCATTAGGCGGGTTCAATGCACTGCTTAAAGGCAAACAAAACGAGAGAACACAGAAATATTTTTGTTGAACAACACATGTAAATTTGTCAAATGGGTTGTTGCCGTTGTTGTTGTTATTGTTGTGGACGTTGACACGCCCCGTGCAGCCCCATGGCACAGGCCAACACAAAGTCTGATTAATTTGACACTGAACTTAAAAGCCTGGCACGAAAGGAATCGCAATCGGATACGACAAAAAAAAACCGACAAATGAAACCCCGCACAAAAAATGGACTTGAAATTTATGTACCTCGACCCTCGCCAGTTTTCGCGCATTGACATTTTTTTGGGTGTTTGCTGCACATTTTTGGCAAATTTTGAATTATGATTGTAAAAAAAAAACTAAAAAAATATAAATGTTTAATTCAATTGGCGCAACCGCAGACGGCCATCAGCGGCAAAAGCGCAGCAGTTCGCGTGGGCGTTCCAAAAATGGACAAACATCAAGTGATTTTAATGCCAGTCGCTGTTTTCGCACAATCATATATAGTACACATATACATATATATAAATATATATATACATATGTACATATATGTACACGATATTATATGGTATCTGGCATATGGTCAAGCGGCGTTTGCGTGCCCGAAAAAGGCCGGCAAAAAAAAATAAAACAAAATAAATAAATAAACTTGGAGGCAACCGGCCGGGCGTTGACTTTGCTTAAAACTCTGGCTCTGTGCACAGGGCGCGGAAGCGCGACCGGGCTGAGGAGCGGGAGCGGGATCGGGAGCGGCAGCGGTAGCCGGGCTCGGGTCTGAGGCAGCTGGCCCGGCTTTATCAAAAGAGCAGCCACTCAGAGCTAACCACTCCAGACAATTTCACTACGGCATTGCGGTCACGTTCTCCTTTCCAAACGAACGCAGCAAAAAACAAGAAAAAAAAATAAGAAGAAACACAAAAAAAAATTAAAAAAAAAATATTTAAAATAATTATTTTTTTTGCTGCTTCTCCCTTTTCATTAATTGTTTTATTCGCAGAAATTCACTTATGCAAAAATAAATAAAAGCTAAAAGCAAAAATATAAATAAACATATGACAAGAAAAATAATATTTTCAATAATGTATGCGCTTATCGCAAAGGGAAGTGCAAACTGTACACATCAAAACACACACACACACACACACACACATGCACATGACAACTCTGGCCCGGCTTGGCTGGCCTACTAACAGCGCACTTGAACTTGTCAACTCTGCGGCTGACATTGCAACAACTTTGACTGCAGTCACGACAACAACAACAATGCTTATTTGCACTTGAGCGCATTTTCTGCAACTCTTTTTATTTTGCCAATTAGAAATCAAAATTGCAAGTTTTTTCCCATTTTTTGTGTAAATAATGCGCATTTCTAATAAGCCGCTCATTCGGCGAGCCTTTGTTTCAACCTTCATCGGCCAATTGGCAGTATCTAAATGCATCTATACACAATTTAAGTTAGCGAGCCGCTTAATTTATGCAATTGCACATAGAAATAAATAATAGGCATTAAAAATACGCCACACGGCTAAAATAAGCATTGAATCAAAGCCAAAGCTAGTTAAGTTACGGCAAATGACAGTTGTGACTAACAAATACCCTGTATATTTTTCTTAAGTATTTATTAATGAGGTTTTTTTATAAAAATAAATACATTAAATTTATTTTTCATCCCATTCCTTTAATGCACCTTTTCAGTATTAAAACATTTCTGACAATTAATAACTGCTAAATTTGTCTGCTCTAGCTGAAAAATTGTAGGTATTATTGGATTTAAACAAGATTCTTTTCAATAACATGCATCTCTCTCAAGCAACCCTCATTTAACATATCGTTAACAGCTGCCTAGAAGTCTGGCTGATATTCCCTTATGATATTCCTTAGCTAACAGATTTGACTTGCTCGCTACTTTTGATATAAACAAATGAAATTGTCATCGCTTTGTGGCTGCCAAGTTGTTTGTATTGCGTTTGTATTTCGCTTCATTGCGTCATTGTCTGGCTAAAATTGGCTTAAAAATAACTCAACACGTCAGCTACACACAGCTACAAAAACAACAACAGCAGCAACGATGTCGTCGTTTTTCTTTCGCTTTGCCTTCTTAACCCTCACTCGCCGCGTATTTGTCAAATATAAACATAAACACAGTGCGAATTCGTTTAAACTGAACTAATTAATTTCAAGGGCATCTCAACTTTCGCCTGCCAAACATACAAATCACATTGCTTTTTAAATATATTTATTTTTGTATTTCTTTAATATTTTATGTATTTCTATATTCTCATTAGCTATTGCTTTGTTTTTGTGTCGTTTGTGCTTGGCAATGCTTACTGTAGCTGCGTCGTCTTTACATTTAGTTTAGTCCATATAAAGTTGCTTTACACTTGCTTATCAAGCGCGTCTATGCAATCAAATTTGTTATTAGTCGACTTTGCAGTTGACGTATTAGTCAGCGAATTGAATATGTTTAAGAATAGAGGACTATAATTTAATATAATATACCCTGTATGAAGCGAGCGAGAAACGTAAGGAGAAATAAAACGAGAAGAGTGACGATAAGTGTAGCAAGAAACCTAACGAGAAAACCTTACAAGAAGTTAAGCGAGAAGCACAGATACTTAGATGCTTCGGACTAGGGAGATAGAAAGAGCTTTTGGAAATGTATGCAGGGAGAAGCGAATTTAAGCTAATTTCTCGCATAAGCTCACTTAAATCTTCAACTTCTCTGATGGCATCTTCTCTTGTTGCGCTTCTTACTGTCATGAAGACAATTCTATTAGCTGATTACCGCTTAGCCGCTTCGGCATGCTTCTCGCTGCGAATTGTTTCCGCTTCTTCGGCGACTTTGCGCTTCTCTTTCAGTTGCTCGCTGCCTCACCCACATCAAGCTTAAAAGCTCAAAAGTAGTTGTAATCCTTTAGTCATAATTATGTCTCTCTCATGTGTATACTCGTCCTTGCCTTCTGCACTAGAGGGTATTTTTTTTACGTCAGCTCAATTTTACTCGCCTCTCGCTCGTCGCAGCTCAATTGACCCCTTCGACCTGAACTTTGGTGCTGCTTCTGATAAGACTAGTTGCTCGCTGCGTCAACTGAGCTCGTTTCAATTTAGACAATTACGATTACACGCGACGGACCGGCCCGACAGCCAGCTGTATGTACTATATATATATATATTATTATATATTTTTAATTCAACTAAATTGGCTGATTCATCTGCCAAATGGGTTCTGCGGAAAACATTTGCGGTTCAGTTTTTTATTTTCATTTATTTTTGCTTTTTATGCAATTCCAAAAAAAAAATATCCCAAACAGGCCACTTTAGGAATGTGGGTTAAAACGAAAGTCGCAAATGTTTAAACATTTATGCAAACAACAAAAGCGGTTAACTTCAAAAAAACAAAAAAATAAATGAAAAAATCAACAAATACACAAAGAATAAATTTGATTGTGTGATATACGCATTAAGGAAATAAAAAACGATAAGTCAAAGGATCAACGCTCCACACACACACACACACAAACACACAACTCGATATTATTTATAAACAACAATAAAAACGAAAATGGAAATAAAAAAAAAACATTTTGCTGCGCCCCAAAAACAAAAGCAAACAAAAAGTTGAACTGAGTTGCAGTCGCTTTAAGTGTTGAGCGAAATGCCGTCGAAAAACGCAATTTGCGTATATTTTGTATTTTTTAAATAAACACGCCTAGATCTTGAAATACAATAATTGTTATTGTTTATTGCCGCTGACAAGACACCTGCTCTCAGCCAATCTACGGCACGCATTTGCAATCGTTTCTTGTCTTTTGCTTTTCTGGGAACTGTGACAGCTCGGCCAGCTATAAATACAACAACAAAAATGAAAAGAAACATAACTCTTGCTAAACGCTCCCGGCGGACAGCCTGAAAGAGGCGTATTGAGTTATATTAGCTGATTATTTATGACAGCACAAACGTTTAACGCGAATGTGGCACATGAACAACCAGAGTTGCCATATAGCAATAAGGGAAAAGAGTGTAATGAGCGCCCCATAGAGTTGCCACCTACTTGCGAGCATATTTATAGCTAGTTTAAGCACCATATTTTATATCTTTTTTATTCTTAATGTATTATTGTATAGCAGTGTTACTCAAGATATTTTACCACACATCAAATTAAATTTAACTGCGTTATACGTGTGGTGAACCACATACCAAGTTTCATAATAGTACTTCTTGTACGCTTTGAGTTCATTGGGGTATATACAATATAAAATTCATAAAAATTCGTTCCAATTAGCTATAAAAATGTATTGCTAACTTTATAGCAGCAACTGTTGCTGTTTGTAAAGTCTTATTTTAGGTGAACTTCTTTTTATTGTACAATTAATTTAGAAATTAATTTTAAACTAATTTTGACTGGGTTTGATAAATATTAAAATTGTTGGATTGGGGCTGCATATCTGCTCTAGTTTATAGTTGTTAAACGAATATTCATCGTTAAAATTGGCTATAAATATGATTTAAAGCCAAATCTTGACATACAGTGATTCTCGTTGCCTTGCTGTAAAATTTGTGTATAAATATATAAATACTTAAATTGATTGAATTTTTGTGTAACAGTGGAATGTGAGTTCCTATACCATACCTGCAAATAATTTCTGTTTTAGTTAGTTTGAAATGAATTTCATAACCTTAGCTCTAAAAGAACCCGAGTTCAAAGTTGAAGCGTTTAAATATCTCTTATAGATAATTAGAAAATTCGCTGGAAATAAAACTAGCTATACAAATGTTTATAGCAAAACTTATGGCAGCAACTGTTGCTGTTGGCGTGGGCTGCTGTTGCTGCTGCTGCCGCTGGCTCTTCTTGCTGTTGTTGTCGTTGTTGTTAGGCGTGTGGGTTGCTGCCTCAATTAAGAGCAGGCAGCGCGCACATTTAATATTTATTCGATTTGCTTAGTTGCTAAACGTTATTATTGCTGTTGTTGTCGTCGTCGTCTATTTTGCTCAGCAACACACTCAGGAGAGCAACAATTCACTCTCTTTCACTCTCTCTCTCTCTCGTGCTCTTGCTATGTATGTTATTGCATTTGTATCCAAAATCTCAAAAGAATCTTTTATGCCAATTTCAATTTCTTTCGCTCAGTCGCAAACGAACAACGAACCATCGAAGTTTAGAATTTTTTTGAAATTAAATTAAGAAGCACAAAATAATACGCAAAGGAAAAACTTCTGTGGCGATCGCGCGCGCTGCCCGAAATAAAACGAAAACGAAAAACGGAAAAATAAAGAAAATAAATTCGAAAGAAAAGGGGAAAACCGAAAACGAAATTGCAAAAAGAAAATAGCAACAAAAAGTGTATTTTTATTGTTGGTTTTTCACAGCGCGTGCAATTGCCAAAACGAATTCGAAACAACGAACAACTTATAGAGCAAAAAATAATTGAAAATAACAAAATCCGACAAAAATAAGGAAAAACAACAACGAAGTATTTTCTGCTGCATGCCGCGTGGATTTTTAAGGCACACATGAAATCACATACACATTTATATTTATTTATATATGCATACACATAAAATATAAAGTTCATTTAGAGGCGTTAATCAAACAACTCGTAAAAACTTAACAAAAACTTAAATTTTATGCAAAGTGTAATAATTGTTGGGCCGAAAAAAAAATAAAATAAAATAAAACTAGCGCAAGGCAGCCAAACGAAATACATACACATATGTACCTAGTATATGCTAGTACACAGCTATATATAAAGCTCTCTTTACGTATATATAGAGCTGAGCACAACAACAGCAACAACAACATAATTATATAACGCCCAGCAATTTGCTCGCAATTAAAAGCAACGTTTTTTTTGGGCAAGCACCAAGAGCCGGGCAGTGCTTTTTATTTTGTTATAACTGTTGTTATACTTACATTTATTATTTTTGAGATTATTATTATTATTAAAAAAGTTGTAAGCACGTGCTATTTGTTGTTTGAAAAATTGAATTGATTATGTTTGCATTGGCCAAGTTGCGCTCACATTTTGAACCCTTGCGAAATTGGCAAACGCTGCTGGTGGCGCGTCTGAAGCCGCCGGAAAGTGGATAAACGCAGCAAAAAGCAAAAGCAAACGAAACAGCAACAAGAACAACAACGAATTAAAAGCCCAAAACGAACGAACAAACATAACGAAAGGCAAACGCAAAAAGCCAAACGCGTAAAAAGCGAAACGAACGAACTTAATTTTGGCGCCCCGAAACTCAAGAGCAACAACAACGAGAACAACAACAACTAGTTAAACAATATTATTCATCTGCAACAACAAGAACAACAACACGAATACAATTTACAGCTTTTCTAAGAAAAGTTTGCTGTAAATATTTAATTTAACACAAATTTCCAAACGATCAACGCTTTCTGTTGTTAAATTTTATTGAATTAAGAATATATATAAAAATAAGATAAAACGTATATATACGATATCATTGTTGTTCACTTTTTACTGTTAGAAACCTAAGAGCCAATACGAATTTATCGCTTACAACAAACTAGTCAAAAACAAGGAAAAAATAATTGCGAACTGTGCGTATACGTAATATTTGTACACTGCGTATACTCGATATTTATTAAGCTAGAAACTAGTCGATAAGCAACGCGCGTTATGATGAAAAATCTCAATGGTAGAACGCATAGTGCGTGCTACCAGCCCTACTATCAGCAACAATTGCAACTGCAGCAGCAACAACAGCAGCAGCAACAGCATCAGCAACACTTGCAGCAGCAGCAACATTTAATGCAGCAGCAGCAACAGCAATTGCAGCTACCCTATGGAACGCAATACAACCAGCTTCAGCAACAGCAAGCAACAGCAGCAGCAGCTACAGTACAATCAGCAACAGTACTACACTCAACAGTTGCAACAACAACAACAGCAGCAACATTACTTGCGTCAGCAGCAGCAGCAGCAACAGCCCACGCAGTCAGCCTACCATAACAGTAACGTTGCCGCCAACGTGACCACGTCTGCACGCAGCAACATGCACGCATCAACAATTTCTGCTGTGAATGCTAACGTCATCGGCAACGCCAACGCCAACACGGCGACAGCAGCAGTAGCTGCCATGTGCCAAATGCAAAGCTTTTTAAGCCAGCAACAGCAGCAGCAACAATATAGCAACAATTGTGCGCATATCAATTATAATCAGCAGCAGCAGCAGCAACAACAACTGCCAACAGCAACAACGAGTGCAGCAGCTACAACAACAACAACAAATGCCGATAAATTAGCATTGGACGCGAGTGCCACCGAAATTGCAAATTTTTTGGCCAGCGAGCTTTTCATGCAGCAGGTACGAAAGCTCGATAGCAAACGATAACAAGCGATAACTTATCGAAGTAATTACCAAGCGACAAATGTCGGCTGTTCCATGGGTTCAGCTGTCCTGCTAATGTGAATAGGACGTAGAACTATCGGAATGTGATTTATTATCGAATACTGTAGCTAAGCGATTTTCGCTAGTATCGATCTTGCAGACTTAGTTCCATTCATTTGTAATATTAAGGTTGTTTTTTCGATTAATATCGATCACTTATTCGCATAAACTGTTTTGTTTTCTGTTTTGTCGATTTTTATGTATTTTAATAATTAATATTACACATCGATAAATATCGATCGCTCTATCGCAGCCTTCATTTCCTAAATTTCTTAGTAAATTGTGAGCGCCTGATGTATTTTAAGATTATTTTTTATATTTCGATTAATATCGATCACTGTTTTTGACTACTTCGCTGAAATTTCCAGTAGAAGTGGTATTCGGGAACTGAAGTCCATGTTCTTATACCAATATTATATTAAAATAGAATGTACTCAGTGCTATTATAATATAAATAATTATTTATTAATGTGGAATTTACTTAATCCTGTCTTGCAGCTCCTCACATTTGATGGCATGCAGAGCGCACCGACGCTAACGACGCAAACGCTGACGCCAACGACGCTGCGCTCCATCGAGGACACCATCTTCGAGTTAACCGCGGAGCCGCAGAATATTCCCTATCAGGCCGGGTTTAAGCCGCCGCCGCTGACATCGCTGAACTCCGTTACGAACAACAATACGGTCACGCCCACAGTGGCCGTTGGCGCCACGCTGGCGCTGGTCAATTCGAATCCGTTGTTCGCAATCGACAATGTGGCCGGCAGCGATACAGAGGAGTCGAACGCTTCCTGGAACGAGGGCCAGCTGAATGATGAACAAAGCACAACCGATACTTGTGAGTTCGAATCCTTGCAGCAGTCAAGCCTTTACTAAATGCCCCACTCTCCCCCCAACTTGCAGCTAGTGCCGCCACGGACAGCACCTCGTATCAGAACGGTGGCCACATGCTGGGCAATGGCTCGAATGGTGGTGCCAACAATTTCACCGCCGCTCTGGCGACTGTCAATGTCGGACGCGCCGCTGGCCAAGGCGGCAACACAACTACCTCAAACAGTGGCACGCCCGCGCGTCGCGGCGGCGGACGTCGTCCCAACAAGGCGGCCAACATGTCCCCCGAGGAGGAGGAGAAGCGGCGCATTCGACGCGAGCGGAACAAGCTGGCGGCGGCGCGTTGTCGCAAGCGACGCGTCGATCAGACGAACGAGCTGACCGATGAGGTCGACTTGCTGATTAAGAAGGGCGAGCACATGAAGAAGGAGATCGAGAGCTTGAATGCGGAAAAGAATCAGCTGGAGTATATGCTGCAGGTGCACCGTCCCACGTGCCAGAAGGTGCGCGACGATATGCTCAGCGTGGTCACGTGCAATGGCCTTATAGGCACCCCAACGATGCTCAGCGCTGGCAGCTGCACGAGCAGCGGCAGCCATCACAATAATAACAACAACAACAATAACAACAACAGCAATAGCAATGACAGCAGCAGCGGCGGCACGATCACCGGCTTCGACGCCACGCTCAACTCGACCGGGCGCAGCAATTCACCGCTGGATCTCAAGCCGGTGCTAACCGATGAGCAGCTACTGCAGCACATCAAGCCCGAGCCGCACGACGCCGGCCTCGATTCGGACCAGGACGGCCCGCTGCCGGCGAAACGCTTTGTGCTGCCCAACATTGCCACGCTGAATGCATCTCTGACGACGCCGACGGGATCCGTTTCGTGCTCGCTGAACACGCCCATTTCGAGCACGGCGCCGGTGAGCTTCGGCTCCTTTGGCGGCCACATCAGCAGTCCCACACTGAATGCCCATGCGCTTAACAAGATTCCCAAGGCGCGTCCCAACACGCTCAACGTGCACCGCGGTGGCCCCTTTGGGGCCATCATGCAGCAGGCCGGCGTCGACGGAAAGGCGCCGACCCAGATACAGGGCGTGCCCATACAGACACCATCGACGGGCACCTTCAATTTCGATTCGCTGATGGATGGCGGCACCGGACTGACGCCCGTTTCGGGTCCGCTGGTGCCCACCTGTTCGTCCCAAAACAAGCATCCGCTGGAGCTGCCGACGCCGACGAGTGAGCCGTCCAAGCTGGTTAGCTTATAACCAGTGTAGGGTGCGTGGCGGTGGCGCGCGTCGCTAAACAAAAGTCAAACAATACATTTAGTTTTAGTACTCGCAACGTGTGACGTTCAACAAAATTTATGATAGTGCAGATTTAGATTTATGGACGCTGTTTTGCTCTTTTTTATTTGACATATATATGTGTATTGTGCGATTATTATTTTTCTGTAATTCTAAGCGAAACGAAAGCCTATCTGCGATGCTCACGGGCACGCCCACTAGTGCGCGATGACATCGTAGTTAAGGCTCGAATTTCGTATACTTATTTAATAATTTGTATGTTGTTTTCCCGTTAAATGTAACTGCTCTTGTATTATTATCTTTATTATGCTTAATTTATGTTTTGCTACATCAATTATCTTTATCTAAACACTATATATATGTATAAACCAACATTTTATACTATATATACTACAATTACTTGTATTTTTTGTGCAATTTTTAAACCATTTTGATTTGCGTGTGTTTTCAAAAAATATACATAGAAATATTTATAAATATACATATATATATATTTACGATATATAAAAAATGCCTAAACATTTGCAGAAATGTAAAAGATTTAAGTGAAGTTTGAAGATTGAGATAATATGGAAGAGAATGTTGTACATGAAGGATGCGTTGTGATATTTATTATTAACAAGTTAAACAAAAATAAAAAAATTAAATAATACATAATGAAACTTTAACAGAGCGTATAATGAAAGGAACTAAGCCGGTTTTAAAATTGTACATTTAAATAAATCAATTCAAAATACAAAAAAAAGTAACTAAATACGTTGCCTTGATAAAGAGTAAAAAACATAAGGAAAATCAAATGATATAATAGTTTGACAACAAATGAGAGAAAACGAGAATTTGAATTACTATATACTTATATATATATATATATATTACTTACTATTTAAGGCGCAGTGGAATCAAAAAACCCAAATATATTTTTACTAAACGCAGAATGCGCTCTATTTTCAAATACAATTTATATGAAATGACAAAACGCAAAGCAATTATTTAATATGTAATTATGTGTATTATGCAATAAAAAAGATAATTCAAAGATGAAGGTAAAAAACGAGCAAATGCAAATCAAGAAACAATATATGATATAGTATAACGCGTAATTCCTCCTCCTCGCCATCCGCTTTTTATTAAGAGAAAATTTAACGGAAAAAATGCGAGAATAATTCTGAAATTAAAATTCACAAAATTTGTATACAAAAAACGAATCAAATGCACTTCGAAATGGGCTAAAAGAAAGGACCCAACTTGTGTAAGAGAAATAAAATATAATACAAAACAACCTAAAAACGAAAACGTCTTTTTAATTTGAAGATCTATTTGGCAAATATATTTACGGTTTCCGAGCGAAAGGGTTCCAAAAAGTTGTTTTATATTATTTTTTTAATAGCCAAACCTAAGACCAAGCCGAACTATATAAAAAATGATTTAGTTTAAAAACTTATAAAAAATTATAATTTAACCAAACTTCAAGGGGTTTTGGTTCGAACCAACTCGAGTTTGTTCTGTATTCGCATTCACATTTATGGTATGCTCAGTTTCAAGTTCAAAGCACAGTTCTCACTGGCACTTGATGGCCAGTGTCAGAACGGATGTGTGTGAAACAATTGAAAATCGCATAATATTATAAATTTGCTGGCTCAGCCGACGTTATTTAGGCTGAACCCTAAAACCAAAGACATGACTGAAGCATTCAAAACTAGAGTCGAATTTCTTTGTGGCTGTGATATAACATAATTTTGCCTGATATGAAGTTTATAAAAAACCAAAAAAATTATAAACTGTGTCGAAATTAAATAGCTTTGATAAGGCTACTCGTAGCAATAAAACAATCTATATTTATTTGAAAGAATATTTAGCTGTGAAGTGCTGAAGATTAAATAGCCTTCTGACAAATGACGGATTTAAGATATTTACTTGGCAACTAAACAGATTTTCTCATAGCACAAACTAAACTAAAATTTCAACCGATCTTGCCAATATATATGCATTTTAAGAGACTCTTGACATAAATAAAATACTTTTCGCTAGCGTATAATAAAGTGCACAAAATAAAATAAGACATAGAAACCAGATGAGCGGCTACGACATGGGTTTTTTTTGTTTGTATCTCATATTTGTATCTTTTTTGGCACCAGCCCAATGCGCAGGTAAGACTCAAATGGTGCGAGCCGCCGGCAGACGAATCTATGTAAATATGCACGGCTGTTAACACACACATATAGAGAGAGAGCTGGAAGTGCGGGCAATATAGATACAGATAATGCCTATATGCACGCACACACATGAATGCACATACATACTTGTATACGTATATAAAGATTTAAAATTTCGGGTTCGCTTCGCATGCTATTTTATTTATTTCTTTTGTGGGACTGGGTTTCAGTTAATCTAGAACCTCCGATATGGGCAGCCGTAATCAACTGCTGCGCGCCCTGCAGCGCACCCTGGGCCTGGGCAGGCGCCAGCTGACCGTTGGCGAGCGTCAAGTGGTGCTGGTCACGGGCTGTGACTCCGGCTTGGGGTAAGTTGAGGCTTCGTAGACTTTGATACGACTCAAAAATATTTCTCTGAGCAGCCACTCCCTGGCCGTTTACTGCTACAATGCGCTCCACCTGACGGTCATCTCCTGCTGCCACAATCTGCAGTCGCAGGGCGCCCGCCTTCTGCAGCAAATGAGCGCGGAGTCTGCGGACGGACGGCGCATGCACACCTGGCAGCTGGACCTGCTGCAGCCTGCCTCCATAGAGCAGCTGCACGTCAGGCTCGATCAGCTGTTGGCCAACACGGATTACCAGCTGCTGGCGCTGGTCAACAATGCGGGCGTCATGTGCTTCGGTGAGTTCGAGTGGCAGCTCCCCGCCCAAATTGAACTGCAGATCAATTGCAATCTGCTGGGCACGATGCGGCTGACACGCGAGCTGCTGCCGCTGCTGCGCCAGCATCGCGGACGCATCATCAACGTGACCAGCCACTGTGGCTTCCAGGCGCTGCCCGCGCTGGCGCCCTACGCCGCCTCCAAGGCGGCGCTGCGCGTGTGGAACGATGCCCTGCGCATTGAGCTCCAGCAATATGGCATGCTGGTGGTGAACTTTGTGCCCGGCTCCTTTGTGCTGGACAGCAACATAGCCGCACGCCAGCAGCAGCATGCCCAGCAAATGCTGGCGGCCTTCAGCGTCGAGCAGCTCTCGGTTTATGGCAAGTACTTCAGGGAGTTCAATGAGTATCTGAGCATACTGAGCGGCTTCAAGAAACCCAATCAGCTGCGGGATGAGGCGCTGCTGGCCAAGTTCAGGGATGCGCTGACGAACGCACAGCCGCGTACGCTGTACATACACGAACCCTGGCGCTACAAAATCTATCGTTGGCTCTTCAAGTTGTCTCCGGCGCCGCTGACCGACTGGCTGGTCGTCAGATTCTGTGCCATGCCCAGCTTTGAGTCCACGCAGCGCAGTTAAGTTAACAGTTTTGTAGTCTATATGGTTTTTTATTTATGTGTAGTGCATTGATATATACTTGGCTGGGTCTTTAAATACACTGTGCACACAGGTCGCCAGTTTGGCACAAAACGTACGCATTCAGAGAGAGAGATGCACACTTACAATCACAATATACAGTTGGCAGGTTGGGCAGGAAATACAGTTTAGCTAGCTAATAGCCGGTTCGACAACGCTCGTAGACCGCATCGTTGAGCAGCTGAAACCATTCGCTGGCATAGATCGAATCCTCGGCATCGCGAAACAGCTGCAGCTTATCCTGCACCGGGAGCGCAGCGCACAGATAATAACTAATGGCCGTCTCGGTCAGCTCCGCGTGGTAGTTCTTCAGCGCCCACTCGAGCAGACGCTGGCAGTTGTGCGAGTCGAGGAATCGGATGAGCCGCTCATTCAGCAGCTGCTCCAGCTCGGGTATGATGTACACGCGCGACATCTCGAACGCCTGCAACAGGGCGCCATAGTCGGGCGCGGTCACGTGCCGTGCCTGGCAGCTGATCAAGTGCAGAAAGTAGCGCAAGCCGTTGGCCGTATAATCGCGCAGTTGGATCTCGCCGTCGTGGCCCTCGCGAAAGTCGCTGTTGAGCATCTTGTTGAACACCTCGCTGGTATCACAGAGTAGCTGCTTGTTGAAGCCAATACTAAGCGGCTCGCCGTCAAGATGTTCCGCATCGCTGGGCACCAGGAAACGCATGTCGCAGTGCTCGTGCAGTGGACTCGCCGCCGGCGCATTCAGCTGAACGGAGCAGATGCTGGCATTCGGATCGGCCGGCTCCGCATCGGGCAGCATGATGCCCAGCGTGAAACGGGACATGGCTGTCACCGCATCGGCCGCCTCGTCCGCATACAAATTGTCGCTCTTCTTGCGCAGCAGCAAGTCAAACAACAAAGTCAGCGCATTGCCATCGTACAGAAACTGATAGAGCAGCCGATGGCTCTTGATGATATAGGCCACAGATATGGCAGCACGTTGCTGGGCGCTCAAATCCGCGTCGCAGCGCAGCAGACGCACCAGCTCCTCCTTGCCATAGTTGGATTCGCCCACGTTGGTGAGCGTCTCCAGAAAAGCAAAGCCATCCTTTCGCATCTGCACAACAGAAATATTAGATTTAGATTTAGCCAGCTAGTAATAAATACACCAAAATACCTCCTCCACTTTGGTCAGTTGATAAAGCTGATGCACAACGCCATGTTTGATGATCTGGGCAAAGAACTGGCTCTCGCTGTGTAAAGCAGAAGATTAGTTGGCTTTTACTAGATACTAGAAGTAGTGAGCTCACAGCAATATATTAGTCAGCGCATTGGCAAAATTATTGTTCGCGCCAAACAGATTAATAGCACGTATAAGCGCGTCCAGCGTATCCGGCTTGCCCAGCTCCGGCCGCTTATTGATCATCAGCGTAATGCGATAAATTAGATTCTCAATCACATCGATGGTATCGCCCGCCTGGTGGCGCAGCTGTGCCAGCTTGGGCGGCACATCGGAGCTCAGCTCCTCCAGGTCCTCCTTATCGGACAGCGTGTCGTCAATTGTTTCGGTGCCCTCGTCAATGAGCTTCAGTATATCCATGACATTGGCCGGCTGTGCACGATTCATAGCTATGCGAGATTCGCGCGAATCCGTGTTGGCATTGGCAGCCTTGCCATCGTCCTCGTCGTCATCATCATCGCTGCAGGCGGGTGAATAGTTCTCATCATCGTCATTGGCAAAGAGATTCGAGCAAACGGGCGACATGCTGCGCGAACTACACGGACTGGTGGTGCGATAGGACCGCGGCGAGCTGCTGGGTGAGTCGAAGTCCGAGCTGAGCGTCTCCTGGGTCTTAGAAAACTGCCGCGGAATATGATAAGGTGATAAGATTCGATTGACGATAATACATGGAGTTGTATTAATACCTTGCTCAGGGTTTCTGGCGTCGTGGGATCAGTTAATTTACGCTTTTTGCCGCCCTGCATGCGCTCCTCGCGGCGTCGCCTGTGATGCTCCTCATCGCTGGTCAGATAATCGTTTAGTTCACGCACCAGCATTGACACCAGGCCCTCGTACAACAGCAGGTCCATGCTCAGATTGTCATATTGAAAGTTGTTCAGAATGTGAAAGAGCTGCGAGAGCAAATAATAAATATATACATAATCTGTTATAAGTTGGAAAGCTAAAGCTGACCGATGAACGCTCGCTCTGCGAATGCGACTCCCGTATCATGGCCACTAGTTTGCGCAGTGCGCCACAGCGTCGTATTTTGGAACGGCTGCACGCATCGGCAGATAGCGTTGATATAATATTGACACAGTGCCGGCACTCGCTCTCCGACAGCGGCTTGGGCATGTTGACAGCCATAAGCAGCTCACAGGCAGCCACAATGGAATCCGCAGTGCTGAGCATATAAAAGGCGCAGGGATCCTTGCAAAAGTTGGACAGTATCTTCAGGGCCGAGGCGCGCTGCTCGCTGTCCTCCTTGACAAAGTACACAATGGGCGCAAGGGAAGTGTTGCGTGAGAGTAGCTAAAGAGTGGAAAGATTAGATACATATAGGTAATCTCATATAGCTGCCGTACGCACCTCCCAGGCTCGCATGCCAATCTGCTGTGCCGAGAGCAGCAGCAGGCACTTTAATATCTCGTAGGCCAGTTCGATGGCATCGTTCTCCTTGGGCAGCACGTACTCACAGTTGCGCGTCGAGTTCTTGAGCATCTGATAATCGAATATATCGCTGCGTACGCCCTCCAGATTGCGTGCCACTTCCTCGAAATACTTTTCGCGATGTTGATTGCGCTTCAGGCCAATCAAGGCGGAGACCTCAATGTCCTGAGGCGACGCCTTGGGTGCCTCGTTGTTCTTCATGACCGCCCCAAAGATGCGCATCAGCTGCAGCAGGCCATTGGAGGCCAGAAAGTGCTTGTAGAACTGGCTGCTGACCAGCAAAAAGCGACAGACGCGAAAGGCCATTATCTTCGTTTGCACGGCGCTCGTGGACTCGATGATATGACAGATGGCGGGCGCAATGGCGCTATAGTGTACATTGAGGAATGACGCGGCCTTCTTGCTCTTGGCCAGATTGCCCAGCATGCGGCAGGCGCGACATTGAATCAACGGATTGGGTATTGTTTTTAATATTGTTATCAACGGGGCAATGACCTTCCACTCGACAGCCTAACAAATATAAATGTATTATTTATTCATTGGTTTATTTATTAGCCAACTCACCTCTACGCAAGCCTGATCGTCCGTGCAGCAGTTGCCCAATATGCTCAACACGACTTCCATTATCTTCTCGTTGAGTTTGCTAATCAGGCGAACCATTACCGGAACACCCCCCGCAGTACGGAATAACACAATGCCATCTTTATCTTTGACCACATCGGTGCGCAGCTTCACAAGGCATTTGTATATAACAGTTTTGTCCGTTGAGGCTTTGAGGACGCCTAGCATGCCCTCCACCTGCTCCAGGGACCATAGCATTTTAAAAATTAAACAAAAATGTGCGTTTTTTCACGCTTTTTTTGTTGATTTTGCAAAAACAAACGCAAAAACTAATGACCGTCGGCGGCAAACGTAAAAATACGCAAAAGTCACTACACAAATATACTAGAAAATACTAATAAATATTCAGCTGTCAGCAGGTGTATGAGTGCTTTAGTCTGCTTAACAATTGCAGACAAATGCAGTAAAAATGCTTTCACCGTCTGTTTAAATAAATTTTGTATTAAATTTGTGACGTCATAACTTTTAACAAACCACAATTTATGGAAAGAAACGACAGCTCTGGCTATTAGAGATGGACTACGTTCGATAACGGACACTTCTATTATCCATCACATGACAGTCAGAGCGTAGTAGGTTTTCTCTGTGCAGTTGTTCGTCATATGATTAAAAGGCTGACAGAAAAATGAAAATGTTGCAAAACGTCGTCATTTTCTCGCTGTTAATTGCAGCAAGTAAGTATATATAAATAGTTATTGTGTTTAAAAGGTATTGTGGGCTGCGAGCTGTGCGGCAATTGTCTAAATTCTCGGGCTCATCGATTCTGCTATCATCGAAAGGGGTGGTTGGAGGAGGCCTATTCTCTGCCTGCTGTGCTCCTCGCGCAGAATCTGTGCAGTTTTTAAAGCATACATTACATTACAAATGTTTAACTACATTTATAAATCAAATATAACATAGTAACTTTTTTAATGCCCTACAGTTCACGCGGGTGGCGAATTCACCGTGCTGAACAGCCCCAAGGCGATTAGCTTCAAGGGCAACGATCCCCTGAGCAGCCACTATGTCGGCGATGTTTTGTATGCTGCCATGGGCAATGCCGTCGTTGGTGACTCTGACTGGAGCGGCCTGACTATCAACGATCCGTTCAATCTGGCAAAGGGCGTGATTGCCGTGCACGTGGAGGGGCTCAGCCATGTTACAACGGCTGGCAATGCCAAGACCTACGAGCTGGTGGGTTCCAATACGGGTCATTCGCTCAATGCACTGGCCGCCGAGCTGGAGGCAGCCAACGAGCCAGTCTGCGACATCAACTTCGACCAGTACGACGAGGGTGTAAGCAACTATCATCACATGTCTAAATTACCTTTAATTTATCATTTTATATTCCCCTTTTAGGTGCAAGCATTCAAGGCGTGCTTCGGTGATTTTGAGGCACCTCCCGCTAAGCCCACGAAGCACCTGAACCCCGCGTTGCACAATGCCGACAAGCAGTTCCTGCAGGAAATTGGTTTCATCAATGCCGCCTCCGAGAACTTGGCTGAGATGCTCAAGCCCTCGAATGTTTTGATCCTTCGCCTGTCGGTCGATGGCATTGCCAAGGCACATGGCGAGAAGTCCGTTGCTGTGGATGAGGCCAACAAGCTGATCTCTGCTGCCATTGGTCGCCTTCTGGCTGCCGCACAAAAGTCCAGCGATTCGGTGCTCTTTGTGCTGTCCACCGACAAAGATGCCAATTCACGCTCCAAGCGCGATATTCTTCAAGGCAGTGACACCAACGAATTCAATCTGGCTGTCTACTACAACGAAGACTATCCCGTTATTTTCAACATCATCCTGTGGTTCATGGTCATCTTTGGCCTGTCGCTGCTGGCCATCTGCTACGCCATCGGCGCAATGGATCCTGGCAGGGACTCCATCATCTACCGCATGACCTCCACAAGAATGAAGAAGGACAACTAAGCGCTGGATAACATCCTGTAAAAGCCGCACAAAGCGCAGTGTTTAAAGCCTTCCGCATCTCTTGTTATCTCGCCCCATTTATGTTGCGAAGTGTCAACTCCAAAACAAAACAATATACTGTTCTAATTCAATTCTTTAGCGAAAAATTTTTTGTGTGTAAGCGTGTGTGAACAGTTTGTAGTTGGCTTTACAAGTACCTCCCACATCAACTAAACGTATGAATAAGTATTAAAAACTTATTATTTTTAAAGAACAGTTCAGTAATTCCATTATCCATAATAATTTGTTATATTTTGTGTTTGTTGTACTTTTTAGGTTAAAAATATTGTCCAAACAGTCATTTCTATAATCAATCTATGTAAATTATCAACTGTAAAATGTTAATAACGGTACGTTAAATAAATATAACCTAAAAAGTCAACTGTAATGGCTATTTTTAAGGGGTTTTTAGTTATGTAAGCGGTTGAAAACACCTATATTGTGATTAATAGGTAAGCAGTCTGTTTGAAATGTTTACATTTTAGACTTGGTAGTACTTTCTTTAAGGTTTATTTAAATGAGAAAGAGTTTGTTTACGGGAGTTATCCACGCCGAAGGTTAAATACCCTTGCAAACTTATATATCTATAGTTATGTATATCTATACTTATATGTGTTTGATTTTTAGCCGATTTGCTTTTATATGGTTATATTATGGAGAAGTTGGATGTTGGTGATATTTTGCACATATGTTAGGAGTTAATTTAATAAAATATGCTATTGTGATCTGATATTGATAATTTTCTGTAGTTATGTTAGGGGCAGATTAAAAATCTTAATCGCCAAGTTTGATTTTAATATCTTAAAAAACAAAAAAGTTTGCATACAAAAATTAATTTCTCAATCGATCGTATGACAGTGGTCCAATATTGCTAATATTTTGCAGATATATTAGGATATTTTAAAATACAAAAGGTTTTTATACAAAAACATATATTGTAAACAATGAGACAGTGGTGTCCGGTCCTTAAACCTTAAGCCTTCCGATCCTTCAAACTGAGAGCCTAGTTTGTATAGAAGCAGACAGATATCGGCTCTACTGTTGATACTGATCGAGAATATACACACTTTTTAGGGTAGGAGGCATTCTCTTTTAAGTGTTTCACATTTCGCGACAAGCTTCTTTAGCTAGGGAATAAAAAATATTATAAAGTAAGTCTTAAAAGTAAAGGTTAAGTTTAAAAAATCCCTTTTTCATGAATAGTGCTTTTTTACGTTAACTAATTGTTGGTGAAAGAGCTATTTATTATTATTATTAATATTTTTTATTCATTCTTTTACTTTCATTTTGTTTTTGATAAAGCAAAGGTTTGTGAACTTAACTTAAGTCAACGAAAGCCAAGCTGAGCAAATAATTCGAATAGCTTCGAATTGAATGGTCTCCGGCTGCGTTGAGTTTGCTTAAATTTCAAATTTAATTTTGTCTTATAAAGGGAGAATGGGAAAAACTACCCACAGTACTCTGGCACTAGCTGGCATACTTTGATATCTACAAAATTGAAAAGGTTCACTGGGAAACCATTTTTTTTTTACAATATGAACCACAGTTTGAAAACTTCCGAGGCATGCAACAGAATTCAGCTGCAACGGGATTCTTTGGCAATTGGTAGACTAACTGCGCAGAACTGCGACAACTACGTGTTCCAATGGTCCTTCGAGTTGGCCTCGTAGCCGGGCGAGCTGCTGCTGCCACCGCTCCAAGTGCATCCGTTCTGCGAGGACGTCGCCACCGAGGCGCTGTTCTCGTAATCGTAGCTGGCGGCGTGACTGTGATGCGGATGTTGGCCATCGTACTGCATGGAGCGGGTGCTGCACTTGAAGGATACCAGCTCCGTTTCGGGCAGGGCGTGATTCTCGCGCAGCATGGCCTGCAGATGATTGATATAGTTGATGGCGATGCTGTGGAAGGATGGTCTTATCAATGCGGCTTTATATTAATATATGAGCTCCCAGCCAACTCACCGCAAGCTCTCGATTTTGGAGTACTTCTTGCCGTTGGGCTTCGATATGGGCAGCTTGGAGCGCAGCAGATCGAACGCTTTGTTCATGTCCCGCATCCGCGTGCGCTCCCGATCACAGGCCGTCCGTCTGTAGTCCTTCTCCATTTGCAGCGCCTTTTCGCGCCAAGCGGGATTCTGTTCCTTGGCAATATCCACTTCCAACGCCCCGCCGCCGCTGTAGGTCATATATGTGGGCGGTGGCACCGCCACAAGCTCGCTGCGCTTGGGCTCAGCGGACGCCGGGGCTCCGCCGTGCCACATGGACACGGTCTGTGGAATGCTGATGCTGTAGGCTGCGCCGCCGCCCATGCTGGGCGCAACCAGGCTGATATTGTGCTGCGGATGCGACGGTTTCTCATAGCTGGACATCAGAGTGGGCGCATAGGTGATGTGTGGCGCCGTGTATGTGAGTAGACCAGCGCCATCCGGCGCCAGCGTGTAGTTGATACTTGCCGTCGGCTGTGCTGCGCCCAGCTCGAGCAGCACCGGCTGCTCCGTGGCCTCCGCATCGACGTACGCGCTGGTCAACGACACGGCCGTGGGTATCAGTGCAGGTGGATCGTCCGCGGCCGAGCTCAGCAGTTGATCACTCATCGCTTAAGCCGATTGTACGCTGACGACGTCCGCTAGCGACGACCTGTGGCTGGCCAATGATCCCCAAACGAAGCTGCTACTGAGCTGGGTCACTTTCGGTTTTGTTTCTCGTTACGGATCGTGTGTGCATATAGTTTAGCTGGTCAGTGTTTGAAGTGCGCTAGATGTTTGACTGATGGCTCAGCAAAGATCTCTCGCCAGCTATTCATCACTGGAGCTGGTGTCCATGGCGGCGTCAACTACTAGTTGATAAATGCAACAGTTCTTCGCCTGACAAGTGCCCTTTGTACGTGTGTCAACAAAGCGGACTTCTGCCAGAGGATCGTTCGATTTGTCGGCTTTTCCTTTTGTCTACCTGCCCCAGCAACAACAAGAACAACAACAACAACAAAGGTGCTGCGGCTTAATTTCCTTCTATTGTCAGCGAAGATGCGCGCGTGTGCAATGCTGGAGACGCGTTTGGCTTATGGGCAACTGGCTTTTGGATCGCTGTCGTCGTCTCGATCGTCGCCACAACTTCAGTTTCGAGTTCAGTTTTTCTTTGCAGCAGCATTCTTCGTATGTGATACGAGGCTCTGTATATACCGGGCTATAGCTATAGCCGTATATACTTGCGACGCGTGTAAACACAAGTGTTTTGGGTTAATTAAAAAAGAGAGTATATATCCCTCAATACATACGTATCAATAGTAAAGAGTTTGCCGTATGATACATACTATATACTATGTACTATATACCTAAGACTATATTAATTGAAAGGCGCAGCGACGTCATGGGTCTAAGGTAAACCCAACTATAACTTAAGTTGAAGGCCTTACTCTCTAGCTTAACTGAAATAATTTTTGTCGCTTTATTAACGAAATATTGCCCGAAACAGAAATTTAATGCGTTCAATAATTCTCCGATTACAAACACGGAAATTATGACATTTTTGCGCAGCTACGAGTTAAGAAATTTATTATTTTAGCTGCTTTACCAGATGCTTGTTAGTATATGTGCCTATATAGGCTCTCAACTACCCGGTAGCCACTTGTAAAACGCATTTGGATACGACGCGTCGCGCCAAGCGAACGAACGGCTCCCGTGTGGAGTCGGGGAGTTTTACAGCATTTTTTTTAACGGCAACTAGCTAAGTGGGTCAGGCATTGCGATTTGGAAAATTGAAGCCGTTTATTGGTTTGTTTGCTTTTGTTGTATGTGCTTATAAAAATAGTAACACAAAATTTAGCTTGGCTTAGTGAATAAATAGCGAGCGCAGCGAGCGGCTTGAATGTGCAACAGGCTTGTAGCTGTGGCAAACATAAATCAATAAATACATTTCATTGTGTACACAATGTGCCCTTTTGTATACTTCTAACTGCCAAATTTCAGCGCTCGGATCTCAAAGTATTTGTCCAACACCTCGTCCGTGACCAGTTTGCGCGCTGCCTGATGCTGTTCCACAATGGGCGTGACAGTCTGCGAATATAAAAAGCGTTAATAAGATAGCAAATACTAGCTGGAAGGGCAGCTTACCTCAATGGCCAGCTTCTTGATCTCGCCAGTTAGCATTTCACCCTTGCTGTAGGCCAAACGGACCTCCTCGAGTTTGTCGTCGTCCTCCAGGAAAAACTTGAGCAGCTGATAAGCCACATCGATGTCGGGTATGCCGCCCAGTTGACGATGTTCCTCAACCGTGGTGCGGCCTCCCGAAAATGCATATTTATTGATCTTGTTCTTGATCTGCTTGGGCGTGTCGGTAAGAAACACGGCCGAGTTTTGCTCGCTTGCCGACATTTTCGTTTTAGCGCCCTGCAATGCCGGAAAGAAGGTGGAATGGATGAGCGCACACTTAGGGAAACCCAGGCGCGGCGCCACATCACGGGTCATTCGGAAATACGGATCCTGATCGATTGCGCAAGGTATAAGGCAGTGCACCTTCTTATTGCCAAAGATAAAAGGAAATGTGCTTGACAACGCCGGCGCTGCCTGAGCGGCGGGAAAGCCGATTTTGCCTATAATATCTGAGTCACCGAAACCGAAAATGCCTTTGACCTGATTAAAAGTGACGCACTTTTGAATGCGTATTATGTTCTGGTACATAGCAGGACATTTTCTGCAAAAAAAAGAAAGAATTAATTAAATGCTTAACGGAAGAGCGTTTATAAATTGAACTACCCCATGAATTCCAAATTATTGAAAATAAAAGTTTTGTTCAGGTCAAACCCCATGGCGACAATATCCTTGGCATTCTCACGCGCCAACTTGATGGCTTCCTCGATTTTCAGATCTTTCCACAGCGTCTTCTCATCGTCAGTGAGCTGTATGATCAGCGGAACATCGAAGGTCTCCTGCAACCATTTGGTCATAATGAACGGCACTAAGTGGCCCACATGCAAGGACCCCGAGCTGGGGCCACGGCCCGTATACAAATAGAACGGTTTTCCCTGCTCGCGTAGCGTGAGAATTGTGTGCAGATCGCGATGAGAGAAGAATATGCCCCGTTTAATAAAATGATGTGCTGGCTTTCCAGTGATTTTTTCGAAACGTGCGATAAGCTCCTCATCGATTTTACTTGAGCCAAAGCGCTCTGCAACGTGTCAACAAAAATACATACATGTGTATACAACACTCTTCAGATGTGCAAATTGGAATTAATGGCCAGATAATCTTGTTGCATACTTATTAGCTTGTCGTAGTCGACGCCAGTGTCGTTGGTGCTGGCCACATTCCATGGATCCACAACATCGTCCGAGTTTGTTGTTGTTTCCTCGCCACCTGCATCCGTTGCCGTTTCAACAGCCTCGGCGTCTGCCTCTGGTTTGCCGTTCAAGGTGAGTGCGTCGACGCCCTCAACAACCGTTTGCTTCGTGTCCGCCATTTGTTAATAAATTACTAATTTTTAAGTTGCTTTAAGCGTATTTTGTATAGCAAATAATACTGGCTGTTGAAATTGGCCTTTCACATGTGCAAGAGCCAGCGCTGATGTTTCGTTTGGGGCTCACACACGATACATTTCAAGATACAGCCAAATCGCCTCACACGCTGCGACAATAAACAGCCAACGTAATCGCATGATATTAAAAAAAAATTAAAAATGTTTAAGGAAAGCAAAATTTGTAAAACGATAATTTCTAGTTATATTTAGCCAGCGCTGATTTATGTATTTGAGGCTCACGCGTCCTACACCTGTCTGTACAACCAAATCAACTCACGCTGCGACGATAAAGAGCCAACGATATCGTACAATATTTAATAGTAACTAATTAAGACATAGAAAACGTTGTAAAACGACAATATAATATTAGTGCTTATTTTATTTTTATTTATTATAATATAAGCACTATTGTTGTCAACTCTGTTATAAGGTCGGCTCGATTTGTGGTGACAGCACTGATAGTGATTTGTGACAAGTAACAGTTACATAAATGTTTTTATTCACTAGCAAATACAAAAAGTTGCAGCTCAGTTGAAATGCACATCGGTTGTTTATTATTTGTTGAAATTAGTTTTTAATCAATCTTTCAGTCATGCCGATTATGCACAATACGGGCGAGTGGTTCATGGTGCACCGGACTACTATAGGTAATTATTCGTATTATTATTATTATTATTTTACCCTTCGACTGACGCAAATATTTCGTCGCAATATTACGGTCATACGCCCACAGGAGAGTGGACCTTGCGACGCCCGATTGGCCAATCGATTTGGATTTGGAGTATATGCAAGTGGTGGCGGCACCATATGGAGGACCCTTGGCTGCCATACGCGATGCGACCAAACTGGTGCCGGTCCAGGGCAATTCCAGGCCAATGATTAGGATATTCGATACCAGTGGCAATGAAACTGGTCACATTTTGGTGAGTAGTAAACGGAGTAGCGAAGTCGAAGTGGAAAATTCATTCTTATATTTGCAGTGGAACCATGGCAAACTTATATCCATGGGCTGGTCGGACATGGAGGAGCTAATATGTGTGCTGGAGAATGCCAAAGTCTTTGTCTACGATATGTTTGGCAACGAAAAGGAATCGTATAGCATTGGTGGCGAGGCGAGTGTTATTAAGATTGTCGAGGCCAAAGTCTTTCAATCCGCCGCCGGCACTGGGGTGGCCGTAATGACAACGTCCGGTCGCATCTTTCTGAAGCAGAACAGCAGCAAAATGGAGCGCAAACTGCCTGATATACCAAGTAGGACTATACTCAGATTCAAGCGTAAACTTTACAAGAACAATTGCCATTTAAGATTCCAACGTGAATTGCTCCTGCTGGGAGATTGTCACCGAAGGTCGCAACAGCTATTGCTTGCTGGGCCGCGAGCGGGAGGTCATCAAGCTGCTGCATGGTCAGACGGTGGGCACCATCACCGCCAATCTGTTTGAGAAGCCGCACGATCGCATCATTAAGATTTCCGTTTCATACAACCATCAACACTTGGCGCTGTACACCAATACGGGCCTGCTCTGGCTGGGCAGCGTCGATATGCGTCAGAAGTACTGCGAGTTTGATACGGGTCGCAAGGATATGCCGCTGCAAATTGAGTGGATTATGAATTCTCACAATGCCGAAGCGGATGCTGTGGTCATTTCCTATCCGTCATGTGTGCTGATTGTCAATCGCAATGCGGATAGAACTGAATTTCCCTATGATCCCATGTTTCTAGTCGCCGAAATGGATGGTGTGCGCATTATAACCCAAAGTTCACATGAAATGATTCAACGTTTGCCAAAATGTGTGGAGAACATCTTTGCTGTCATTATCAAGGGGCCGGCTAGTTATCTATTTGAGGCACAGAAGAAATTCGAGGAGAAATCTCACAAATCGGATGAGTATTTGAGCGAGTGCCTTTCAAACATTGAAGAGGCGGTCGACGAATGCATCGAAGCTGCAGCCTATGAGTTCTGTCCGGAAACCCAGAAGAGTCTAATGCGAGTAGGTTTGCGTATTGCTTAAATATTACTTGTTCCAATATATGTAGATAATTTGCCTTTGCAGACGGCTTACTTTGGCAAGGGATTCATACCTTCGTATAATCCTGAAGAGTACATGCGCATCTTAAGGATATTGAGAGTATTAAATACATTACGTCACGAGAAGATTGCCATGCCGCTTACGTATAAGCAGTAAGTCATATATAGCGAATACCTTTAGATTTGTTATACGACAAATTCTTTTTTCTAGATTTATGCATCTAACTCCTGAGGTTATACTGAGTCGTCTAGTTTTTCGAAAACACTACGCTATTGCAATACAAGTGGCCAAGCATCTGAAGTTGCCCGAATCTTGGATACTTGAGCATTGGGCATATCATAAGGTTATGCATGATCAAAGTAAGCTGTTATCACTTCTGCTCCTCCAATAACTGTTGCTAAACAATTGCTATTATTTGCAGACGATAATGAGGTGGCTCGCAAGATCACGGAGAAATTCAAAAACCCCTCTGTTCAGGGCATTTCCTTCTGTAACATAGCAGAGAAAGCTTATCAAAGTGGACGTGAGGAGCTGGCCATTAAGCTGCTGGAACTGGAGCCGCGTTCTTCACTGCAGGTGCCACTGCTGCTAAAGATGGGCAAGTTTGATCGCGCCGTGTCCAGTGCCACACAATCCGGCGATACGGAGCTGGTCACATCGGTGTTGCTCGAAATAAAGAAGAAAATGATGCTCTCCAATTTCCATGTAAATATCCATGTTTCGTTAATTCCATGGCCATTACATATGTTCATATGTTCAATTCATAGATGATTATACGCGAATATCCTTTGGCACTGAATATGTACAAGAAGATTATGATGGAGTCCAGTCGCACCGCACTCTACGACATTTACAACACCGAGGACGATCACAAGGCCATTGCAGAGTATCATTTTTACAATGCCATTGACAGCGAGGGTCTCGAATCGAATTTATCGATCATTGGCAACAGCTACGCCCAGGGCAGATGCACCGTGGAGGCAGAACTCTGCGCCGACACGGCACGCATGCTTAAGTTGCAGAAGACGCTGTCCGCTAAGCATAACGATCGCTTTAACGGATTGTCTATACATGACACAATGATGCAGCTGCTGCAAATTGGCGATATTCGGGAGACAGAAAAGATTAAGAACGAATACAAAGTACCCGACCGCAGATTCTGGTGGTTGCGCATACTCGCCCTGGCCGATAAACTCAATTGGGTGGAGCTGGAAAAGTTCTCAAAGAGCAAAAAAAGTCCCATTGGCTATGAGCCCTTTGTCGAAGTCTGTCTGCAGCGGGACAATACGCGAGAGGCGCGAAAATATATTGCACGCTGCCCGGACAAGCGCAAGGTGCATTGGTATATGCGAGCAAAGTAAGTTAGAAGCAACATATTTATGTATTCAAAAAGATTTATATTAAGAGTTATTATAAATTGCAGCTTGTACGAGGAGGCTATTGATTGCGCCTTCGAACAGCGGGACTTACATAGCCTGTATGAGCTACAGCCAAAGGTTCAGCAGCTCAGAGATCAAGTACTGCTCGAAAAGATATGTCATTCCATTGCCACGCTTGAAGCCAGACGCTAATCTAAACATTTCCCTAACATTATATGTGTCTATTTATTATATCTAACGTTATTGTAATTATTCAAATGGATTACTCCAAAGTGGATTGAATCTTATGCCCATATGTAAACCTATTCCATTATTCTGCAAGTATTTAACCAAATAAACTGTTACATATTTAAAGGTTATTAAGCTTTTAAATATATTTTCCCGAATATATAGAAAGCTAAATTTCCTGTTTATATGTTAGGCTGTAAAATGGTTTTCTACCGAGCTCAATTCTTTAAAGGAAGATTTTTTATTCTTTTCATTCGAAACTTTCATTAAAAAACACATGTAAATAATTTTAGTTTTCTTCAAGGACATTTTTATTGCACATATATATATTGATATATATGTTTATGCATGTAGTTATGTTTTTTATGTATATGTATAATAGATCACATAAAGCAAAAAGAGAATATTTTACTACTTTGTTTTTTGTTTTGTGGATGATAATGATAATGATAATGTCGGTTTACGATGATGTTAGGTTACTTGATGTTAAACCCGTTATATTTCAAGTCTCTACAACTTTAGCCCTTGTTACAATATAAGTTGATTTGATGGTTACATACACGTACGCTTCAATTAATTCTCTACATATATATAATTACGAATTTTAGTAAATTACAGTACACTATATGTTTATATATAAGTATAGTACATAGTCGTATGTATATAGGTAGAGTATGAATACATTAACTATTCATTTAGCTTGTATTTTTTTGAATTTTCTTCATGAATTTTATTATATTTATATATGTTTATATTTTTCGTTAATTATGATATATATTAAATATATTTACGAACATAACAGCAGTCTTATATAAGATGAAATACATTTAAATATAGAAATAGGTATATATTTAATTTATTGTTTTCATTAGAGGGTTTGAGTTGGTTTCCAAAGTTTTTGTTTTGCCTATTTCCATTTTCGTTTTGTAGCGCAAACAATGATCTTCCACCCCTGCAGATCGCACGTTAATGGACAGATATAAAAAGAGTTGATGTCGGGAAAGTCCCTGATTTACTAGACTCTAGATATGTTAACGTTCGGACAAATACATATGTTACTTAAAAACTTGTTTAAAATCAATCTGCAAGAGTATGTGAGCTTCGGTGTGCCGAAATTTAGTTTCATTACTTTGTTTTTTGTTGATATAAAAGTTGTTAGCTAAACTATATCGGCATGTTAGAGCCGCGTAAGCGTGTCGTCTTAAATGTGTACTTTATATATTATTTTAGGGGTCGCACATTTAATTAGTATTGTAGTCTAATTTAAGACGCTGGGCGTCTGCAAATGCGCTTCAAAATTTGTTTGGCGGTTGGCGGCTTTAGGTATACTAATAATTATGTATTATGTATATATATATATATAATATATATATATATGTATATTTATTTATAATTATGTTTATGTTTGTATATGGTATTGTATGTATATTAAAAATTTCAATTAATTTGTTCTGTTTTGTTTTTTACTTTCGTATCATTTTTCTTTCTTTCAATTTTATGCATTATTCGTACATAAGGAACCCAATTACAGTGTTTTTATTGTGGGGAGGACGATCTAACGCTTCCGTAGTTTTCTTTTTCTTTTTTTTTTTAATAATTTCTAATTGTTATTAATGTTAATTTTGTATGCATGCATAAAATACTTTGAATATGACTCACATCATAGAAATAGAAGATATATCTATATAATTAAATTTAAGGACGATTAAAATTTGAATTAAGACGAGACATTACATCAATTTTTTATAATCGAACAGACACACACAGACACAGACACACACATAAATATAACATATTATTATGCAAGAATTTGCAAATATAACTTAAATGTACACACATATAACTATATATATATAATTTATATCATATAATACTATAACTACCATAGAGTTATTGTGGGTTCTAAACGGAAACAGTGGAGCTTCGAAGCTTCTTATCTATTTAGTTTTATCTTTTCTTTTTTTTGTATTTCTTCAGTTTAAATTCTTTTTTATATTTTTTTTAATTTGTAGCTAGCTATTTTATTTGCTTGCATATTCGATACAATTTTTTTTCTTCTTTTTTTTTACACGAAGTTTTTGGCAATTTTAACCTCGTGTCTAACGAAAAAATTTTGCTAATGTGCAGAACACGACTTTTTCTTTTTGTATAACTTTTCTTTTGCCAATTTATGAATTCGTTATGAAAATTATATAAACCAACTACTAGATAGCAACTGGAATCGTACACGATTTTACATAATACAGTTACTAACTGGAGTAGTGGGCAATAAAATTCTAAGTGCTTGTAAATCAAAAAATTTAATTTAACTACGATAATGACTAGTTGAAGAAACACCTTCAAAAATTTATTTGCTAAATTGTATGGTTATTTGTTATGTTTTTAATGGGAGGATTTTTTTTTTGCTTCTTTTTGAAAAAAGTTCTAATGCAGTTGTTAAGAGAGTCAGGAATATATATATTTTTTATGTGTGTGGTGTATGCTGCCAATTGTATAAATTTTATAGTGTTGAGATTTTTTTTTGGGTATAGTTCAGTTGGTTTTACATTTTAATAGAAAATTAATATCTGTTGTGTGGTGTTCTATGTGTTTCCATGTTTGCGTTAATTTTTTTTTTTTTATAGATTTTTAAAACTGCTTTCAACTTGCGTTTCTTGCTCTCTGCTCTGCCTTATGCTCTACTGCCTTTTTGACGAACCCTCTTGCTCCGCCTTACTTAAGTGCTCTTCAGACATAAACCTACTTCATCACAGCCAACTCTGTATGATACGATCTGATCTGATCTCATCTCTCTCTCAATTGATTGTTTTCTTGTAGAGATTTTGATGTATGTGCTCGTTTTGCAGCGCGCACATTTGGCCCACAGCAACAGCGCCCAGCATGTTGCCAGCGTTGGGATTGCCGCTGCCCACGTTACCCGTTGCCTCGGCGCCAATGCCTGGCGTTGTGGCCAGATTGTCGCCATTGGACGTAGATCCCGATGCGTTGCGGGAGGCGCGAAGATTTGAAAAGAATTTCTCTTTGAAACCCAGCGCGGAATACTTGTGCTCAATGAAGGTGTACGAGATTTGCATGGGCGTGGTCGCTGTAGGTTTGTTTGTTGTTCCCGCTGTGGCAGCAGCTGCTGCTGCTGCTGTGGGCCGGCTGTACTTTGCTGCAGTTGTTGCGGTTGTTGCAATTTGCTTGCTGCTATCGCTGCTGTTGTTGCTGTTGTTGTTGTGTGAGCAGGAGTAAGAGGTTTCTGCAATAGGTAGAGAGAAAAGGAAAAGAAGTAACGAAATCATAAAATAAAAACCAAAATGCAAACCAAATATTAAAACCAAAAAACGAAAACAAAATTTGTGTAAAATTTGCGAAATACAAATAAAATTATTGCACCAAAGTGGAAAGTATTGAAATGTGTGTCAACTTAAAATGTATTTAATGAGAGGTTCTAAGTTCCTATATATATATAATTAAAATGTGTGTGTAAATATCCCTATATATATATATATATATATATATATATGAAGTTCATTTTGCTAAAGCTTAAAACATAAATAATACTTTTGTAGCATGTATAAAGTCTGCCTCTGACAATAAAAGTGTTAGATTTGTAAATTAAATTCAAAATTTTTAGCATTTTATTACAATTGTTGCATGTTGTTATTTGCAATTGTTTCGTCTTTATATGTAGGTTACTTTTTTTTTAAATATGTCTAATTAAATTAAGAGGAGATCAGCTGTTAATCGCTAACTAAAATGTTGTATACAAAATCATATTGCACAATCTATACGATTCGCGTTTCCATAATACATAATACAAATGTGAAAAGAGACACAACTTATATTCCTTGGTCTATAAGCAAATAAAAAAGCAGTCTACGAAATGTTTTTCCAATGGGTTTTGGTGAGTGACTACGCCCCCTAATATCGCCTACAAACTCTCTCAGGCACGGGCGTCTCTTAAAGTTACAATCAACTTAAAAATAAGAAATTGAGTAAATCAACTAAGCAGTGCGAACCTAAGAAGTTCGTTTACGGTGTACAATTAATTTGTTAGAATGTTTGCTGTTTTTGTTTTTTTTTGTTCGTATACGAGAAGCGGCGCTTGCATTTTGTTTTTCTTTTCATATTGGTTGCGTTGGCGCCGCTTCTAGGGCGCATTGACGGCGCATCAGTAGCTTCTTTAGTATAGGCTACGTTTCGGTGTTGACAATGCCAGCGCCGACAACTTCAATGGCCGCCACGGTGATGGTGCCGGAAGTGACAGCCGCTGCAATGGACGTGGCCATATCCTTGCCATCAACTGGGCCGCCAGCAGAGGCGAGCAGGCTGCTGCTGTCCGTTAGCGCATCGCTAACGGCAACAATTGGCGATTCATCCGTATCCATGGGCTCGACACTGGAAGCACTTGTTGCAGCGGCTGCCGCTGTCAAAGTTTTGGCCACGACATGCTTCTGTTTCAAAGCGGTCACAGTTGAGCTCTTGTGCAGCTGCTGCTGCTGGGGGAGTGGGCGAGCTGCTTTTGCTGCTGCTGCTGCTTGTGGGACTGATGGGCAGCACATGTTGCTGCTGCTGCGGCGACGACTGTATCAGATGTGCTGTAGTTGTATTCGGCTCCTGGAGCAGCAATATATTGGTCTTGGTCACGTTGGTCAATTTTTGTTGCTGCTGCTGTAGCATGTTGCTCGTGAGCGTGGCCACCAAAGCCTGTTGTTGTTGCTGGTGCTGGTGATTACCGGCCGTGGTGGTGAATGTCAATGTCTGTGTGTTCTTGGTGGGCGAGGTGGCCGGCGTCAGTATGCCAAGGTTAACTAAATTGGGCAGCGTGATTTTAGTGGGCGTGTTGTTGCCAACGGTAGCTGTTGTTGTCACGGTTGTGACGACATTGCTGCCGTTCGGCTTGGACATGTTGTTGTCAACCAATTTGTGCTGCTGTGCAATGTCCACGCCGTTGGCCACGTTGGTGGCCAGCTTAAGTATTTTGTTGGCCGTTGCATTGGCAGCTATTAAATTGCTAACGGACTTTGTATTGTTGTTGTTGCCGCCAGCAACAGCGGCAACACTATTGTTGTTGTTGTTGGCTTTAATGGATACTAAACCGAGTGTGCTGCGCATTAAACTGTTGTTGCTGTTACCTGTTGCTGATGTTGTGGTTGCTGTTGCGCTTTGCGACTGTGTGCTGACGCTCATTTGCTGCGGCGGCTGCTGCTGCTGCTGCGGTAGCATTTGTTGTTGCTGTTGCGGCTGCGCCTGCGTCTGCTGTTGTGGTGGCAAATTAGTTACAGTCACAATGTTGCCATTGCTCAGCTGCTGCAACATGTTGGTGGCAGTGGCAGCATTGCTGGACAAACTATTGCTGCCCAAACTGCCAGCGCCATGACAACTGGTGCTGGTGCTGCTCGACATGTTGCTGCTGGAGGGGCTCAGCGAGCCCAGCGACTGCGATGGCGAATTGCTGCGCTGTATGAGGCCGCCGTTGTTGCTGGCATTGTTGCTGCCGGCCATGCTGCTGCTGCTGTTGTTGTCCGGCTTGCATCGGACGACGTTTTCAGCGGTTGACGCAGACGCACCGACTGCCAAATTCGCCAGCTGCTGTGTGGTGAGCACGCTGTCCGGCTGTGTGTTGTGGGTGAGGAGCGCATGGTTTTTCAGGCCCTGCGCCGTTTTATAGCTCTTGCCGCAGTGGCACTTGTAGCCCTTACGCACTCTGTGGAATTTGTATGGGAATATGGGCAAATGAGTTTTGTGTGATAATTGCTGCTGAGTTGTTTTCGGTCGCTAACCTGCCGTCCTTCTTGTGGCCGTTCTTCGAATGGTATTTGATGCCATTCACGTTCTTGTAGCGCTTCTTGCAACCGGGCACGGGACATGCAAAAGGTTTCTCATTGCCTGGCGTGCCATTGCTGCCGCCACCGGAATGCCTGCAGCAAAAATAAATGGTGGAGCAAAACAATAAAAGTTGAAAATGGTTGGGAGCTTTTTAAATATGCAAACCAAACGCACCTGCTGCCATAGCGCATAATAAACTCCGAGCTAAACTCCTCGGTGGTCCAGGAATCATTGCTGTCCTCCGATTCGGTGACAACCATTTCATCCTCGTCCATTTCGCTGCCTGCAAGTGTGCGTGTGCGTTAGTGTTTATGACCAGGCATCACTTTAATTGCAATTCATGTGCCTCACCTGTGGGCGTATTGCTGCGATTCGACGATGACATGCTGTAGCTATGATGCTTGATGGCCAGCTTACGCTTGAGCTCTGCATTGCCCGCATTGCCGCTGCCGGTGTTGTTGGCGCTGCTGTTGTTGTTGCTGTTGCTGCTGGTGGTATTGGACAGAAAGGTGGAGGTCTCCTTGCGCGCATCGTCAGAGATGAAGCGCAGCACATAGCTCAGCGGCAGAGACGTGGGCTGTGATTGCTCATTCTGCTCGACCACCTTAGGATCATAGTCTAGAGAGCGAGAATGAGGACGAGAGAAATGAGCGCAGCACAATTAGCTTGCTTTATTTGTAAAATTCCCAAAACGAAACCCGAGACGGGCGCACACAAATAACCTGCATTCAAAAATCATTTCAAAATGCCATAAATTATAAATGTGTTATTCTTGTTTTTGTTTGACTTTGCTTTAATAAATGGTTTAATTTTATACATTGAAACAAGTTCAATCACTCTGTAATATATACAGACGGGTGTTTTTGTGTGTGTTTGGTTTGTTAAAACACATTAGTTTAAAACAGTTCTTTCTAAAAAAAACTTGTGGAATATTTACAAATGATTTTTTATTTTTGGATTCTTATCATGTTTTTTCGTGTCAGAGCTTTAAACACGATACACTTGCATCTCTACTCTGTACACACAGCCGGTTGGGCGGGTTGGAGGAACCGGCCCCACCTCTGACAGGCGTTTATTATTGAAAAGTTAAAATAATTTAAATAAATAATTGTGAGCTCATGTAAAATATTTAGCCGACTGGCCTACAGTTTTCAAAACCCGGTTGCTGACGCATTTTTATGGGGGTCTTGTGATTACACACACTTGTGCGTGCTTATAGAATCTGTAGATAGGGGTCTGTGTAGGGATAGGGGCTGCGGCAGCCATATGTGTGACTATCTTATCGTGCGACACAATACGAGAAAAGCATAGGCTCAAAGTTTGCCTAATCAATCAGTGCATAAGGTGATTGGCTAGCTGATTGCGTGTGTGTGTGCGTAACCTAACCTAACCTTCTCGCCTGCACATGTAATTATTATTTATTGCAAACAGCCAATCACATTCACTCTTTGCACCTGAGGCACCCTGCACTCAAAATGCAATCGATAAGAGCAGAAGAGGTAATCGAAATATCATAACCATCGTTAGCCCAGCCACAGTTATCGTTAAGTGACCACCCACGCAACCACACACACATACACATACACAAATAAGTCGATAGCTTTGCAATGTTTTGAGATTGCGTTTGCAAACAAATACGAAACATATGCGACAAATTAAAAAAATGTATCAAAACATATGTCTCCATAGTGCAGAATGTATATGTATATGTACATACATATGTGCCATATATAACAGGGCCATTGCTAATGTGCGCGTTATCAGCTGCTATTACTAAAATGATGACTACGTGCTCTGACGCATTCACGTTCCCCCAATTCAAATTTTTAATAGTTACTTAACAATTTAGGGTTAACATATTTTTGTAGATATATGTATATTTTTCGCTTATGAAATCACGGGGTATAGTCCTGCCTTTGTATACGCTACCCACAAATGCATTCACGGCGTCATTTTTTACGGTCAAATCAGTTTACAATACTTTTATTTTATTATTTTTTTTTTCATATTAAATATACCCAGTACAAATTGAAAATGGGTAAACACGGCTATAATAATTTTGTGTTTTGCCTAAACGCGGACTATCAATACGCATCGAACGAAGAATTACAAGGGCTAAAGTTAAAATTTTAAATACATAATATCCTTTAGCGTATACAGGACAAGATTACAAGAGCTAAATCCACCAAATTTGGTACGTACACTGATCAGGAATATTTCACGTTTTGGATACGACAGCTCACAGTTAGCTATAGGTATTGTCTAGTCGGGTACTCCCGTCTACAGCAGTGGTGTTATTTGTTATTGTTGCATTTGCTATAGTTGATAACCTCAGGCGGGCAGACAGGCGATCGTCTAGCGGTTCTTGTTTTCTCACATATCTCGCTAGGTGACAACTTTTCTTAACTGTTGTTGTTCGCGTTGCAGGCAACAACTTGTTTATCAAATTATCGAACACCGAATAAGCAGCAGCGCATTTGCTTTAAAACAAATTTGATCTATCTATTCACATATACATATGAATGTATGTATATATTAGTATATCGCTTGGAATACATTCGCATTTTTAAAAACAAAATAAACATCAACAACGACGCCGCGCTGTTATTCCTGTTATTCTTATTGCTTTTGCGTTGTCATCTGAGTCATTCACTTGTTGCAGAATTTTTGTAGCAGATAATAATTATGTACACATACATGCACACTGAATATATGTACTTATATATGTACAGATGTTGTGTATTTGCTTTTTGGGCATGCACAAAATGTTCCAGTGTACATATCGTATTTTAATAAAAAGGGCCAAAATGTCATTGACTGGCTCGATTAATTGTTAACAAAATGCATTAACAACATTCCCAGCCGGCTTGAATCATGTTGACCTAATCATATTGCAATAGGTGTGTGTAACGGCGTATTGCATTTCACAGTGTGCACATGTTATCGATAAAATTACAGGGCGCGTGTGCCGCTGCCGAAGTAAACATGTGTGTGTGTGTGTGTGTGTGTGGCACAACAGGTGCCTAGCAACTGTGCAAAGGACAAACTTGAAGGTCTCGGCACGGCGTTGCCATAGCAGCCAAAAGGAAGAGGAAAAAATATATAAAATGGAGAAAAAAGGTTGTCTTCTTTGGTATGATAAAGAGTGAATACCCTTACGTAATGATGAATGATGAATGAATGATGTTCGCTGTATATCTGAAGTTTATTTGCATATTAAAACTTGAGTTTTGATCGATTGTTTCAATATTATAGAGTAGATTGGTGTTGGTTAAATTTTTTTTTAGATATTTAAGGACCACAGGGAAGCTTTCATTTTACTGTTTTTATTTAAAAGAATTGTTCGACCGATCGTTGCTATGTGAGCTATATGCTTATATTTTACACATCTGTTAGAATTTAAAATTTTCACTCGCAAATATTTGATTAGAATATATTAAACTTAAAAATATCTTAAAAACGAATTTGTGTCCCATTGTTTCTATGGGAGATAAATGATATATAGGTCCTAACGATATATACATAGGTGTCTAAGATGTTTCGTGACACAATTAAATTAACCTTTGCAAGGGTATACATAACCGACGCCCAACTCCCGCCATGCAAACAGAACGCATGTAGAGATGGAGGCTGCGATAAGCGTCAGACAACCGGCCAACTGGGCCAAGCAATTGCAATTACACACACACACACGGAGAGAGATACGTAATACAAATGTACATATGTACATTAAGTAAATAACCAAAAAGTCCTACGAGCTGATATCTTACGCAAAGCTTTTGGTCAGAAATATAAATATATGAGTGTGTGTATGTGTGCGTGTGCTTTCTATCTGTTTTGTTGCCAGGGACGCTGCGCGGGCGTGGCAGCCATTAGGTATACCAAATTTATGTAAGAGCGCCAGACCGCCTGTCAACGACGCCATTTACAGTTGACCGTTATCACAGCGGCAACAACAAACAGCTGCTAACTTCTAGCCGTAATAGTCAGCTGAGCTTGATGCCAACCCTCCATACACAAGCAAGTGTGTACATATATTTATATAAGAAGCACACATAAATGCGCTAAAAACAGCCCCGACGCTCACACCACCACCATTATTCACACCCCTGTGCCCACACAACCCCCAAGCCCAAGTCCAAAAATCCCCCTCCGCAGTATTGCAGCCAAGTGGCAGCACTGAGCTTAATTTTATCGATTTTCCACCCCCTCACACATACGCACAAGCACACAGAAATGACGCTGATGCTCAAGTACAAGAGTTGTGCAGCGTAGTTCAATTCAAAGAGCAAGTTCAGTTCTTCAATTTTTATTGAACGAACAATTCGTTCACTTAGTTCATAGTTCGTTTTATTTCCTTTATCGCTAATTTTGTTCTTCTTAGTTATAATGTCCTTTAATACGTTTAAACTATATGTTAAATATTTTATTTATCAATGGCTGCAATAAAAAATACCTTTGAGCTTTACATTTATCATATTATATTTAGCAACATATTCAATTTTGCTTCAGTTATTTATTGTTAACCAATCTGTTGAACAGTTGTGGATTTATAGAAACACAAATGAACGATGATCTTGATGGAACTCAAAGGAGCGAAACGGTGAACTTAAATCTGGGATGTAGTTGACTCGTTCCGTTGAATGAGTAGTTCATTCGAACTTGTTCAGAACGATTCGATACAACGCTATCAAGTACCTGGTCTAAATTTAGAAATTTTTTGTTTAGGAAGCCCCCGGCTAGCCAAGTTGTGTGTTGTTGTTTTTATTTCCCCCACTTTCCAACACTCACATTCAGCTCAGAAGGCTTTGGTACACATAACTTGATTGATGGATTCACGCAGTGAAATGCACGTAATCGGACACGTGAGCGTGGATAGCTTTCGACAGGAATTGATTACGCATAACGAGCGTGGGTGCAATTGGAGCGCAGCTTTCGCAACCGTCAGACTAGATTGATGAAAAGCAGCACACAGCTGCCACACCTGCCGAAGACGCGCGCAATTCCCAAGTTGCAGCCCAATCCCAAGCCGGAGACAGGTCAAAAACACAAAAAAAGGCGCTCACTTGCCCTTGCCGGCTGTGGTACAGATGGTGCTGCTGCTACGCTGGCGGCTTACCAATATACACGCTCACGCACACACACACACTCGCACATATGTATTGTTGTTGTTTAATGGAACACCGGCTTTTTGCTTGTTTTATTGTTTTTGGTTGCCACGCAATTGGGCTCTCACTCGCACTTGTACAGCTGGCCAATCTAAAGCAAGCATATGCATACATGTGTGTGTGTGTAATTGTGTAGAATGAATGCTGTACATGCCACGAATGGACGTTTGTGTGCTTGTGTGTGTGTGTGCGGGCACAGGTAATTCAGCTTGGCTTGTCGCCTATTGTGAATGCGCTCGCTTGTCTCAATTGAAGGCGACGACGCGTACGCATTAAAAACGTGCGTGCGTTCGTATTTAAGGCCTGGCCATATTGATTTTCCATGGCACACTTTGTATTAACTATTGCAGCGCAGCACTATTTGCAGCATTAACAAAATTGGTTTCAGGGCTGGGCACTCCTAAAAACAATATTTTATTCATGCACCGAAAGGCTGCTGCATTCTCAAACACGCATACACTTAAAATTCAATATACTATTCATTCAGCAGATGCCCAACAACACGTACACACACACACGCACTCGCTCACATATTTGTATATACTATGTACATATAAATAAATTAAATAAACAAAACAGTGCCGACGACGATGCCGCCCCGAACATCACGCGACTAATTAATGTTGTTTGTCATTGTTAACAGCACTTGAACACTTGTTTATCGCACAGATTGTTGTTGTTTTTTAATGCTTACCTATGTGTGTGCCCTCGATGTGTGATATTAAGTCGCTCAGACTTGGAAAAGTTTTAAAACAGCCATTAAATTTACAGATGTTGATCAGGAACACGGCCATATCACTCGACGTACGACTGTGACTGCGCGTTATGTAAGTGTCACTGTTTGTTTAATGTTATGTTCCGGGCATCCAATAACTTACAGTCTGCTGAACTGTTAACAGTGAGCGCTAAATTAATCGTAGGGTTTGTTCAAACGAATACTGTGGGTGATGGCAAAACTATCGATAAATACATTCGATAGCTGGCAGGCAAAACAATTTTACGGCGTCGTTGCAACAAAATTATACAATTAATCCACCAGCGAAAATGCAATTTGCAGCGTATATCGAATTTGATTATTATTATGATTGATGAGCCAGCCAGATGTACTGTTGTGAAACGTTCCGAGTACCATGTATATTTGTGTTTCCTCCCTGGCCACACGCACACACACACACTTATGCAAAAACGCTGTTATGCAATTGAGGGCTGCAATGATACATAAAATAGAAAAGTGAATGTTGTTATGTAAAGGCTATGCTGGGCGGTTTATTATAAGCACTGCAGTTGCTACCTTTACTTACAGCATCCTGTTTCAATTGTGCTGGCTTTTAAGTGGCTCAAATTATAACATAATCCAGACGATGTGACGACACCACGACGCGTGGCTGTATGCGGACCAGGGCTGGATACGTATTCGATATACGATCGATTACAAGTCAACGAATGCAAAATATTATTTTAACAAGTTAATACAATTGTGTTTTTTTCTTCACTTTTAAGCTGAATATCTAAGCATATTTTTCGCTGGTTAAATCCATTAAATATAATTATTATTTTCAATCACAATATTTTTAAATTCACGCGCCAAGTCTTGCCAATCAACGCACTGTCTGCTTGGATAGGTCTCAACTCTATTCGTAGGGTTGTGCTGACATATATAATTGTCATAGTGGTTGCAATTAACAAGTCAACAATTCTAAAAAATCTTGTCGATCTAAATTAATCAATTCATAATTTATTGACGAGAAGCGCAGTTTCAGGGCTGATAAGAACGACCGGCACAAGCTTCCAAGCCCGTTTCCAGTTCACCACAGAGCAGGTTTGCATTTCAAGTCCACAATTTGTAACGAAGAAACATTTTTAAGGTATTTATACATAAAAAATTTAAGTTCCACTTCTAGCTCAAAAGATTCGCGATAAATGTGGGGGATAAATTATAAAATTATGGATAATTCAAAGTAACGGTTTTTGAGTAAATCTGAATAATAGCTCCACTAAAAGTAACTTATATGCCGTAAATTAATTTATATTATTGGGTAAAGTTATACAGTATTTTTCGTAGCATATGCTTAACTTAAGACTAAGTATTGAAATGATTTTCTTATACACTTTAAACACCGCTATTGATGCTAAAATTCTACATATTGTTATCGATAAGCGCACATGCGCGCGTTGACTTTCCAGTTCCCCTTTCCAATTCACCACAGGCAAGAATTGCATGGCGACTGTAGGGTAATGTAAAAATTCGCGTTTAATACGGTTCCACTGTTGTTAAGGGTTTGTTCGAAGTGAGTTGGACGGGATTTTACGCTGAAAGACAAATTTGGAGCACCCCGCTCCGCCCGCTACCATGCCTGTACTGCTGGTTGAATAATCAGTGCCGAATGAAAATGCCTGAAATTTATTTTCCAAATTAAAATTTTTAATAACTAGTGAAATAGTGTGCCCAATGATTATGAGTGAAAAATATATATTTTCTTTAACGTGTTCAATGTCGCCATCTTGCGGCACATGCACACACACATTAACACAAGATGTCACACGGGCGTATGAGGAGAACTGTCAGTGTTACTGTGTGCAGTAGTGTGCGTGCGTAGATTCGTTGCGTCACGAGAAAAGTTCAGTGTTGAAAGGAAATCGATGTTAGTTCATCTGTGTAAAAATAATTTGAATTATTTATTGCAACTAATTAGTGCGTCTTTTTCTGTTGAGAATTGTGCAAATTCGCGTGGTTGCAGAATTTTTTTCATATTACGTAACCAACAGCAACTTGCAGGCGGGCAGCGGCATTTGCAACAACTATATCTACATATAGTACATATACATATTTACAAGAAATCTACATCTATATCTTTTGCAGAGCTCCGTGCGCTTGCTTCAATTTTGTGCGAAACGCAAATAAAAATTCAACTGAAAATGTTCGTATCGACAGTCTCTCGCATTGCCCCCGTTGCCAGGACCGCGGTAAGTAATAGATTTGTAAAGTTTTGTGTGAGAAGAAAAGTTATATGTGTGTTGTGATTAATTACATAATTTCTCATAGCCGCATCGATTTTCGTATAAAAAATCTATGCTGCGAGACTGTGTGGTGACTTGGAATTCCAATGGAAAACACATACAGTTACATAAGTTGAGTGCGCCAATTGAGGTTATGTTCGATTTGATAGCTGCAACTATTTTATTCATGCAATAGCAAAAAGTTTAAAACGCGTTAAAGACTTTCTCTTCTATAGTTTTAATTTTTTATTTAATTTTGAGCGGTTTTACTACCCGTTGTAGGCATTGTATAACAAGTAAGAGTTACGCTCTTTGTGGTTGAGGTTAGAACCGGTGAAAGCTTTCCAAGCAGTTTTTTATATGTATTTATTAATTTTTTTTTAATTCAGAAATAAATTAAAATTTAAATGTATTTTACCGCATTCTAAAATGAAAACAACAACAAATGCGAATGCCAAATGGCTAAAATCCAAATTGCTTAACTCATTGCATAACTTGGCAAATGAACTCAAATGTCTACGAGAAAAGCCTACAACAACAATAAACATTTTATCTCGCACAAAACGCAAACGCAACTCTTTGAACTTATTACATAACTAAACCAATTGTACTCTTTCAGCTCCTCGCCAACTCCAAGCAATACTTGCGACCATTGAGCAGCGCCGTCATCAGCCAGAGCCAAACTTTGGCCGCTCAGAACACAACCCCCGTAGCATTACTGCCACAGATCAGGTCATTCCAGACCTCGCCAGTCACGCGTGACATTGATTCGGCTGCCAAATTCATTGGTGCTGGCGCTGCAACAGTCGGTGTCGCTGGTTCCGGTTCGTATTGGTTATTTTTTGTGTTATTGTAAAGCGTGCATCTTGCCAAAAGTTGTCCAATCTGCCAGCCGGCTTCATCTTCAGTCAGTTACAATCTAGCATCTGGGGCACACACAACGAGTATCTGATTGCTCTTAACAAACGCCCCGGGAAGGTCTGAGAATTGGTCAAAGCTCCCTTGTTGTGGTAACAACATGCAAACGCTGAAAGGTGTTTTGTGTGTCGCGGAGCTTCATTTCCTAGCAGGAAACTTGTGTAATCACAAGGCGAAAGTACCAGAAATGCTGCAGCATGGGCGTTGCCGTCGTGCTTGCCGCTGACCGCCGCCGTGTTGTATTGAAATCTTTCGTGACCAGCAATTTTAGTGCGATGTGCTTGCTGCAAACACCTCATATGAGGCGCGCAGAACTCAATTCAGACTAATCTGTGACTGACTGGTTTATAGAACAGATGAATGTCCGGAATCCAAGTGGATACAATTCAAACCCAAGATTGCTACGCATACAGTTCAGCTCAGAACTGTATGCCTAACCATCGGCAATAGCCGATGTGTCTGCTATATATATATATATTTAATTGTTCAATTTTGATTAATCTATTGTCTTTTCTCTATATCTTTCGATCGCACGCTACTTTGTCAATAACAACCAATACAACAGGTGCTGGTATCGGAACAGTATTCGGTTCTCTCATCATTGGTTATGCCAGAAACCCATCGTTGAAACAGCAGCTGTTCTCCTATGCCATTTTGGGTTTCGCCTTGTCTGAGGCTATGGGTCTGTTCTGTCTTATGATGGCTTTCCTGCTGCTGTTCGCCTTCTAAGCGCCGCTCCTCATCCTGTTTTTCGTGCAATTGTCTGCGTGGTTTGTGTGTGTGTGTGGGCCGTTCGGGATATCCGTATAACCCGATGGCAAACCACATTGAACGGCGCAACAGCGGCAACGAGAAAGCAAACTATAGAAGAAACAACAAACAACCAACATCAACGTTCGTTTTTCGATTATTAATGATAAATGATAGCAACAACATCCTGTGTACTATCTAATTATAAAATAACAACAACATAATATATGTAATTTTGTTTTTAAAAAACATTCGAAACTGTAGTAATCGCCTAGAACACGCAAGCAAACAAGATCATCGCGCAGGAAGAACACACTTTGGTTTAAGTTTAAACAATTAAAGAAAACGACAAAATGCTAATAAAAAACAAAACATTGGAAAACTCGCGGTTAAGTGCTTAGAGAAAGAATCAGTTAGCACCAGAACGAAGACTTAATTTAAACGAACAGTAGAGATTGAAATTGTAAACAATTAAAATTAAATTTTAATCAATGCAAACTTCAGATTCACACAACAGACCCCCATAACCAGTAAACAACACTTACGGCCCGCTGCGTCCAACCAACGTCGTGAGAAGGTTGAGCGTGCTCTCCGGCTCTCTCTCCCTCCAATTGCCTCGACAATAACACCAGTTGAGGCGGCAGGTGCAGCATGTGAATCTTCGCGCAATTAACATCTTGGTGTTGACGAGGGCGTGGTGCGGTTGTTCCCGTGTGTTTTACTGTTCATTTTCAATTTATGTGGCGCGTACTGATAACTTTTTTTAAGTTTAATGTATTTGAAACTTGTTTATGTTTTGTTTAACTTTTTATTGTCACATAGTCGAATGAAGTGGGGTTTGTTTAATCGGCAGAGCAACCGAAGATTTAATAGGGATTTGAATGATTGTGAAATAAAGGAAAAAAATGAATGTGTTAAAGAAAATTAAATTGTAGTCTGATTTGCGTGTGGGTTTTTAAAGTAAATGAAGAATCAATGTAGCAAAGATGAGTTGGCCTCTACCCGTTTTAGTTTTTAAATTTTGGCGCTTTAAATGCAACCCTGTATGGACGCACAAGCACAAGGTGGCACGTTTAACACGCTACTGCATGTTATCGATTAATTTCAATAATGCAAACGATAACTAAACAATAATAGAATCACATCGTTGTTCAATGGATTTTGCTAAGAAGATATTGGGCAAATATGGCTGGAAAGAGGGTGATGGCTTGGGCAAAAACAACAATGGCATTGCAGCGCCACTGAAAGCCAGTCTAAAGTTTGACAACGCCGGCCTGGGCGTCGATCGTGCCACAGAATTCAATGACCACTGGTGGGAGCGCTGTTTCAACGAGGCGGCTTCGAACGTGACGGTGGAAGTGGCACAAGACGGCAAGGTGAGTACGGCGCGCAAGGCAGGCGAAGATGCTGTAGAGATCTCCACAAAAGGCTACTCGGCACGAAAACTGAAGAAGGCCAAGGATGAGCAAAGAACTTCGGAAGGTGGCGCCGACTATGAGCACTTTCTCAAGTCTGCGATGCTCACTCAAAGCGGCGGCGAAGTCGCCAACGTGGAGCGCATCAAGACGGAGGACATTGCCGTGACGCAAGTGCAGGTGCTGACAGACGAGCAGCTGTTCCAGGCCTGCGGCGGACGCACCGCGCACAAAGGCGCACGCCATGGACTCAAATTGAGCGGCAAGCTGGCGCGCTTGGAGCAACAGGAACGCGAGATGCTGGCTAAACTGCAGGGCAAACAGAAAGAAGAGCAGCAGCCCAACAAAATCAAAAAGACGAAACGTAAGAAGGAAACCAGTGAAGTGCAGCCTGAGGAAGGTAAAGATGAAGTTGAGCAGGAGCCGGAAACGCAGCCGCCAGCGAAGTCCAAAAAACGAAAATCTGAAGCTGCCAGCGAGGAAACCGAGGCGCCCAAGTCGAAAAAAAGAAAAAGAAGCGCAAGCAGTTGGAGTAGTTTAAAACAATAGGTTTTTTAGTGTACATACAAACTTTATTTAGTTAAAATAAATCTAAATGAACCATTTAAAATCTAGTTTGGGTCTCTCTCATCATCACTTTCGGCCCTTGGCTTTCATGCGCCTGGATTTGCCCAGCCGCTTGTTCACCGAGGCGCCTGCTTTGACGCCGCGCTGACGGCGCGTCGACTTCTCCGACTCGAGTCCGGCCGCCGAAGCCTTGGTGTTGCGCTTCAGACCCTTCTTTTTGCCACCGAAGCCGAACTTTTTATTGCGCATTTTTCGATTGTCGGCGGATTGCTTCTGCTTCGACTCAAGCGCCTTGGCATCCTCGAGGAAGTCCAGGTTCTTTAGTTTGCCCTTGCGGAACTTCTTCAGCTTATCGAGCATATCCTTCTTCTCGGCCTCGCGCTGCACCTTCGTCTGCTTGGCCAGCATTTTGCCCATCTTGCGCTGCTCACGGATCTGCTTGATGCGCTCCGATTTGGCTTGGCCCTGCTGCTTGGCCATCAGATTGGCGCGCACTTTCTGCATGTGCTCGTCCGACTTGGCCATTTCGGCGAAGTAGTCGTCGGGGCGACGTGTCTTGACGCCCAGCTCTTGCAGCCGTTGGATGCCCTCGATGACGGCGTTTTGGGCCTGGCGATGGAAGAGCATCTCGCGCTTGAAGTCGTTCAGTACGGAATCCTCCTCGGGCCGTACATAGGGTATTTTGGCGTTGCCTTTGAACTGATTGGCGCGCTTCTGTTCGTGCTTCTCCAGTTGCACAGCCAGCTCGGGCGCCAGCGGCGCCAGATTGTTGACCATGTCCAGGCGCTCTAGCCATGGCAGCTCCAGGCGGATGGCATTTGTTTTGGCCAGCAGTTTGTTCTGCAAGGGCATCAAATCTTAGTAAATGGCAGTCGTTATTGAATGGCTTTACCTACAATATCATTTATTTTATCGCGCTGTCCGCTGAATTCTAAATTGAGACCAGGCTTCAGATCGCCGCGCTCAAACGCCGCTTGCAGCTGTAAAAATGTTTAAAATGTATAGTTTGCTGAGTACTATTAGCATTGCCTGTACGTACCTCAGCATCGGAATTGTCGTCCGAATCGAATTCTGAGCCGCTGTCTTGTAATTCAAAGTCGGACATGTTTAACAAATTATATTAAATGCAGTTGACGAAATAAAAACAAAGCCAACACGTGCGACCTGTGCTTGTTGTTATCGATAATATTTAAAATTTCACAGGGTAGTGCGCGTGTATAGAACATCGTCGTAACAATCAGTTTTTGTTTGCTAGCACATATTAATCGATACTCAGTTCAAGCAACAGTAAATTTAATTTTCCTATAACTCTTAGACAAAAGCAGCTGTTAAATTCAAATTACAGACTTATTTGTCTTTATTCCTTTATATTATATTAATATATAATAGAAACAGTTTATATATGAAAGCATAAGACACCAACGCTATGCTTAATTACGCTGTTAAAGCAAGTAACGGTGAATTTTTCCATGCAATATTTTTTAATCACTGTTATTAACAGTTCCGCTAACTGTTAAGTCTTTAGAAGCCATTTTTTGTATTTTAGGCGGCATTCGACTGATTTAGCTGATATTTTATTAATTTGCCTGTACGCAATGTCCGTTAATTTGGCGAATATATACGCCGAGCTGCTCCGCAAATATGGTGATAACTATACCATAACGTATAGCGCACCCCCCAGTTATATGAGCAAAATGGTCGGCGCGCGCGAAGCGTCAAACAAAATAGTTTTCTTTTACAAGGAGGATCGCAGAGGCTCCATCACAACGACCACGCCCACCAAGCTGCTGCTGAAATCGGAGCGTACGGCAGCTAATAAGGATCTGAATTTAACTGGCAGTCCACTGAAGGACGATTGTATTGTGGACGGTATTGGGGATCTGTCGCTGGATCTGCAGATCGTTAATACGAATCCTTGGCGACAGGATGAGGAATATCATCGCGGCGAGCTGGTGGATAAGGTGCGCGCCATCATCTGCTCGGAGCAGTTTCAGCAGGCCGATGGCCTGGGCTCCGTTTGGTTTCTGTGCGATGGCAGCGACTTTGGCCACGCGCTCTTGCTGCAGTACGAGTTTAATCCGACGCACTTCTCCCGCGGCATCGTCAGCTATGCGGGCGTACTGCCCTCTTACATGGTGACAGCGCAGTCGCTGGTGCGGCAGCATGGCCTGGCTGCTGGCGCACAGCTGGTGACGTATATTGAGAACTGCTACCAGGTGAATCCGTACATGTTGCTGCGCTGCAGCTGGTCGACGCCGGCGCCGCTGCCGCTGCTGATTGATCTGAGTGGCTGCAATGTGTTGCTGAATCAGTCATTTTGCGTCGGCGACTGTGGCCCATTGACGGAGGACTTCATGAACCAGCTGCGCATTCTGGCCTACATACGCGAGGACATTGTCGGCTATCACAATGATGAGAAGGCGGGCGTCCATCGCGAGCCGGTTTATCGTTGTGGCAGTGGTATTGACATGGACGAGCTGCGCGAGTCCATTAACAAAACAATGACCGAGGTTTCCGGGTTCACGGATGTCTTCACGGGCGGTCGTGCGGAGTACGATATCGAGGAGGTGGTGGAGCGGGCCAAGCAGCGCCGGCTCACGGATCTAACCGATAAGCTGTGGGAATTGCTCAAGTGTAAGTGTATCTAACTAAAGTGTGTCTAACTCTTTACTTACTGGTTTTTTTCCCTTCCACTAGGTTGCTCATGTTACAAGGATCTGAAAATAGCCTTCAACATGCTCTTCCAGTGCGCTGTGCGCTGCAATATTGTGGTCTGTAAATAGCTGTCATAATCCTCAAGCTGTCATAATCCAACTAACATTTTCTTGTTTACAGAACACGCCCACCAACAAAAATCGTCTGGCCGAAATCATTTCGAATCTGGCCAACAGCCGCCTGGCCATGCCTTGTCTCAGCGGCTCTGAGCCCTTGGAATTGCTATTGGAAATCGGTTTGGAAAAGGTTTACAAGGACTACGAATTCATTTTTACCGAAAGCAAGGTGTGCAGCACCAGTTTGCTAAAGGGCAGCAGCGAGCTGGCCAATGTTGATTTAAATGATGGCGCCTCCTCGAATGATCTTTCCAAGCTGCGCAAATCTCTGCATAATGCGGTGCGCGGTGACGCACCCGGCGGCGGCATGCGTAAGACGCTGCTGCACCATAGTGCGGGTAGTAAGCAAGCGGGCGCCAAGTATCAGAATGGCGATGTGCCCGGCTTTAAAAACAGCAACTTTGATGAGCAGGACAGCATGTTGAGGGTGTCCAAGTTATTCCAAATACACTGCACACTGGAGCATCTGCTGATGATACATATCAATTTGAATTTACCCAGTGGTTAGTTGAAGAAGCTTCAATGTACATATTGTATTTATATTGATTTCATTTCGTAGTTTATGCTGATGTTTGCACTCAGCTCTTGAATAAACAGCCGCGTCTGGTGGAGAGCATTGATGACAAGCTAAGCGACGTGGTGGACATACAGCTGTCAGCGCATTATGTACGCGAGCATTTGGATGGCAAGGATCCGCATTCACGGCAAATAACCATGAAGTCGCATAACACCTTTAGGGAGCATATAACCACATTTTACTTTAATCTGGAGAACATTTGCCCGCCCGACCTGGCGCAGTGCTTTCAGTGCGATGGTTAGTGGAATCTTCTTATGTGCTTAGCTATTAAATAAAAATTCTTAATAATTTTTACAGATAAGGAGCTGGTCAAAGAGCGTACCTATCACAGCTGGGTCTATCGCAAGATTCGCACGTTGAAGTGAGGATGTTTTGGCAGTTCATTATACAGAAATAAAGCATTCTGTGCGTAATTAATTTAAAAATATTTGTTCATCAATTGTCGTACACTTAAGTACTTACAACCCGCTTATCGCACGGCGCATGGCGCAGGCCCGAAATCATGTCGTGCGAATTCGTACAAGTTTTAATCCCAGCCGTGCAGCATTCAAGTGGACAAAAATCCGGCATGGACATTGCCTTGGTTAGCTCAAGGCTTGGAATCTTTTTTAAATTTTCATAGTAAGCACCTTCCGCTCGCACATATTTACGTGTGTTTTGCTTGCGATATTCTAAACAAATGTGAAAGAAAGAGGTGGCGAGGAAATGAGCATCCAATCAGGCGTAGAGTAATGCTATAAAGCGGCCCAGGCGTGTGCCCAATGGCCAGCGCATTTGCTGGCGCCACGGCGAACAGCCCCAAAATGTTACAATCCAATTAGTGTCGTGCGCCACTTGCCACTTGCCACATGCCATATGTCGTCGTCTAATGCGCAACCCGATTGATTTTCAAGTCTCAGACGTGCGTGGAACGCGCTGCGGTTCGGACGTGTAGTGGAAACCCGCGGAGAAAACGAAAGACATTTAAGAAAAAGGATTAATAGCGCGCAAACACACGTTCCCAAGGATTTAAAAGTGACACGCACATCCTGTGCCAGGCGAATATTTAAAGATAGTCAAAGCTCATATATATTTAAAATTGAAAAAAAGGAAACCGAGCGTTTAAATAAAATTAAATTTATTCTAAATGCCAATTATCGCGAGTGAATAATCCAATTAACAAAATGGTGTGTATTATACAAGTTCGGGCATGTTGAGAAAATAGGGAGGATATAAATATAGTGCAGACAAATTAGACTTGTTACAGATATCTGTTCTTAGACACAGAATACTTTATATAAAAACTGAATATTTGAATATATCTCAAACGATTTTTCGGTGGAAACTATGTGAAAAATGTTTCTAAATTTTATAAAGATACATTTATCGTTCTTTTGATAGATATCTGATATATTTGACCGATACTGACAAGATTCTTTTTTATATGTTAAAAGCATTGTCGAGCTCTTAGTTTGTGATTTTGATTAAAATATCTTAATTAACAAACAAAATTTGTTCAAAGAAAAAACAAATTTTTGACCAATTGTTCCTATAGGAGCTATATGATGTACCAGTTGGAGGTAACTCTGGTTTTGCTCGTATGCTAGAAGCTAAGTGAATCTCGTAGTGCTCAAGTTTTATAAGGATAACATGGGGAACAAAAATGTTTTTCATACATGAATAGTTCCTATGGCAAGGAGTAGATTGCTAAAAAGTTCCGGCAAATGGGGATGGCTATCTCCAATAATTTCGTCCTTCTGATTAAGAATGTACATATAGTTTTGCAGTTTTCGTGACAAAATTATAAGCAAGGGCTTAAAAATCGTACAAAGGAATACCTTTCTTTACAAAGGAACATTTTTAAAAGGACATTCAATACTCTGTGCGTTAGCCTTAGAAGTGCAAAGCCTTTTATCTGTTGGCCAAGGGTTGGGTAAAAAAGTGACAATTAAAGAAAAACAAACTAAATCTAGACTATGGGAAACCCCACAATGTCAAGGGACTTTGGTTGCCCACTTCCTTGAATTGCTCTAATCCCGCCTAGCAACAACTTCGCCTAACCCGCTTCCCCCCCTTTTTTCTCAGGGTCTCGAGTTCTTTTTTAAGTTTGGCTATGCCTTTCTGACCATAACGCTCATCATAATGATCTGGATGTCCTTGGCGCGTGCCTCGCTGTTCAGTCGTGAGATGGAGGAGACACGTTATCCGCCGTGCACGTACAATGTGATGTGCACGTGCTCCAAGTCCTCCACGGATCTGGGCATTGTGCACTGCAAGAATGTGCCGTTTCCCGCACTGCCGCGTATGGTCAACCAGTCCAAGGTGGGTAGCTAGTGTGAGTCCTATAATCCTATACTTGGGTTAATCTTTCGATCAGGTTTTCATGCTGCACATGGAGAACACGGGTCTACGAGAGATCGAACCGTATTTTCTGCAGTCGACGGGCATGTACCGACTGAAGATCTCCGGCAATCATCTGACCGAAATACCAGATGATGCGTTTACCGGCTTGGAGCGCTCGTTGTGGGAGCTCATACTGCCCCAGAATGATCTAGTTGAGATACCATCCAAGTCTCTCAGGCATCTGCAAAAGCTGCGCATATTGGATTTGTCAGACAATCATATAACTACCTTACACCATGATTCGTTTCGTGGCTTAGAGGAATCCCTGCAAACGTTGATTCTGGGCGAGAATTGCATCTCGATGCTCATGTCGCATAGCTTCTCAGGCCTGCTTAACCTGGAAACGCTGGATCTTAGCGGGAACAGTCTGTTTGAGATCGATCCAAATGTGTTTGTGGACGGCATGCCCAGGTTGACTCGTTTGCTGCTCACGGATAATATTCTCTCGGAGATACCCTACGATGCACTGGGGCCGCTGAAGAGTCTGCGCACTTTGGACATATCCCACAATGTCATATGGTCGCTGAGTGGAAATGAAACGTATGATATTAAGGCCAGTACCAAATTGAATCTGGACAACCTGCATTTGGAGTATAATCATATAGAAGTACTGCCACCGAACTCCTTTAAGTACTTTGATACAGTAAATAGAACCTTTTTCGATGGAAATCCCATACATACGCTAAAGGTGAGTGCTTCAGGTGGCCTAGGTAGTGCTTTCTTTCTACAGTGGGAGCCTCTCTCTCAATTGCAGGACGATGCCTTCAAGCCAGCTCGAATACGTGAGATCTATATGCGCTATTGTGGTCTGACCAATATCTCGCCGGTTGCGTTTGACAGCCTGGTGAACAGCTTGCAGATTTTGGACCTGTCTGGCAACAATTTAACCCAGCTGCATCACAAGCTCTTCAATAATTTCGATGTCTTGAGGTGAGTCGCCCGGCGAGCTACCCCCTAATCCGATTGTCAACGGCCCACAATGTGGGGCTTCGCCCATGTGACCTGCTTTTGAAGAACGTGACGAATTAGCGGAACGAGGCGATATAGCAATAAGCAGCTATAATAACCCCAAGCAATTCACGCTTATTTCCCTATTCTCTCTCTCCTTCGCTCTCCCTCTCTCACTTAACAGGGTCATCAGCATGCGTGACAATAAGATCAAAATCCCGAAGCCTACGGAAACGTTTAATGCCATGCACTATACGCTCCTCAAGCTGGATCTCAGCGGTGATAGGAATGATCCCACCAATTTACAGACACTACGCAAGTAAGTGACCCCAGCACAAGTGAACTCTCCTGCTCCCCACACCCCTTACCCCAGCAAATCGTTTTGTATTTATTTTCAAAAAGTATGACCAGAATGCGAAATATGCGCTCCCTGTCCATATCGCGCATGGGCACCGCATCTGTGGGTCCGGAGGATTTCAAGGACTTTGGCGTCGAGCTGGAGGATCTGCAGATAACTCGCGCCAGCCTCTCGGGCATCCAGTCGCATGCCTTCAAGCATGTCCGCGGTCTGAAGCGTTTGGATTTCAGCGAGAATGGTATTTCCAGCATTGAGAATGATGCGTTCCACGAGGTAGGGCTACCAAAACCGGAAAGTTTAGCGCTTATTCAAGGAGTTCTTCCTACCAGATTGGCCACTCGCTCATTTCGCTTAAGATGTCGCATGGCTACTCCGGTAGCGCCCTGCCTGCGGAGGCCCTCCGTCATCTGACCTCGCTGCAGGAGCTGGACTTTAGCAATAATCACATTACCAGCATGAGCGATACGAGCTTTCATTTCTTGAAGAATCTACGTTTGTTGGAGCTGCACGACAATCGCATTGAGCAGGTGCTCAAGGGCACCTTCCAGGGCGATATACACTCTAAGCTGGAGGAGATCTCGCTGCGTTTTAACCATCTGACATCCGTCTCTCAGCACACCTTCTTTGACTTGGAAGCGCTGCGCAAGCTACAATTGGATGACAATAGAATCGATAAGGTGGAGCGACGTGCTTTTATGAACCTGGATGAGCTGGAGTATTTGAGCCTGCGCGGCAACAAGCTCAACAACCTGGCGGAGGAGTCCTTCCAAAACCTGCCCAAGCTGGAGATACTGGACATGGCCTTCAATCAGCTACCCAACTTTAACTTTGATTACTTTGATCAAGTGGGCACTTTGTCTAATTTAAACGTTAATGTTAGCCACAATCAGATTAGGCAGCTTATGTACAATTCCTCCTGGAGTGGGCGCAATGAGCATGGTAAGAGCTGCTATGAATAACGAAAGGAGGAAGCATTTTCAAGGTGTCTTTCTTTTTAGGTGGCATGTACCATTCGAACATCAAGATATTGGATTTGTCCCACAACAACATCTCCATTATATATCCCGGCTACTTCCGACCCGCTGAGATTTCACTGACGCATTTGCATCTGGGCTACAATTCACTAATGGTGGGTATTGTTTCGTATTTATAGTTAGTAATATATATATTTTCTATATATTTTCTAGAACACCACTCGCGACGTCTTTGGCAACATGCCGCATTTGCAATGGTTGGATCTCAGCTACAATTGGATACACGAACTGGACTTTGATGCCTTTAAGAATACCAAACAGCTGCAGCTGATCTACTTTGATCACAACTATTTAACTGATATACCCCAGGATATCTTTAAGCCTGTGCAGGGACTACGCATTGTGGACTTTTCTCACAACAAGCTGCGCGGCTTGCCGGATAATCTGTTTTATAATGGTGGCATGGAGAAGTGAGTGAAGGGGTTGCTTAGCGAAAAGTTAGCCTAAGGCTAATATTTCTTTTAATTTATAGATTGGATGTCTCGCACAATATGCTCCTGAAGATACCATCTTCCTCGTTGTCAAGCTTGGCTGCTCTGACGCTTTGCGAGCTGCATTTATCCAATAATTTTATCTCGACCATACACAGCATGGATCTGTCGAACAAGTTTAGGGTTGGTTTCTACTATAAACTATAAGTTATTAATTGGATAATGATTTCCTTGATTCAAAGCAAAATTATCCCGTAAAAAAATCTTAATTTATTTCGGGTTCTCGTAAGATTCCCGTCCTGTGCCCTTTAGTCCTCCAATGTAGGTTGGTTTAGGTCTTTTTATGTGTGGTCTGTACTTTCTATTTAAACTTCACTTCTCTACATCTCTTAGTCCCTACGGTATTTGGACATCTCTTATAACTATTTGCTGCGTATCGATGACGCCGTCTTTGCCACCATGCCGAAGCTTGCAGTTCTGGATCTCTCACACAATCGCGATCTGAAAGTCATGGATAAGTCGTTTATGGGACTAGAAACATCACTGATTAAGCTTGGGCTGGAGAACGTCTCTCTGAGCACAGTGCCTGAGATACGGTTGAAGTATCTCCGGGAGTTCCGTCTGGGCTACAATGAGCTGCCCTCCATTCCACAGGAGCTGGCGCATAATATGTCCAATCTACGCATGTTGGATCTATCCAATAACGACCTGACCAATGTGCCCCTGATGACGCAATCTTTGCCACACTTGCGGTGAGTTAGTGGGGATTTTCTTAATCCAATTTCACTTGTTTCATGAATCATCCATCTTCTACAGTCGCCTCATGCTCTCTGGCAATCCGATTACCTCGCTCAACAACAACAGCTTCGATGGGGTTAATGAGGATCTAGAGATGCTGGACATATCCAACTTCCGCTTGCACTACTTTGAGTATGGCTGCCTCGATTCGCTGCCCCATCTGCGCTCCCTCAAGCTGACCGCCTACTCGCATGTGGAGCATTTCAATATACCCCATTTGCTGCGCCATCATCACAATATACGCGAACTGTGGATTGAGGCGCCACAGCCCTTCACGCGCATCGTGAAGAAGGGTTCGGGCCCCACGCAGGAGATGCAAACCGTGCAGCTGGGCATGCCCACAGACCTGCAGCGCGAAATGGAGGGACAGCTGCCCTCCAAGCTGACCAACATCACGTTTAGTGGACCGCAATTCACGAATCTGAATGAGCGCATACTGCGGGTGAGTTTTGAACTACCTCGGGGTGTTTAGTCTGAAGAGAATAGATGTAATTTATTAAAAAGCAAATTTGGCATTATATCGGGACCACGAGCTGAGTTGATATAGCCAAATCACTTGTCTAATCTTGATAAAACTTGGCACTGATCCTTCTTTTCGGTGCATCTGAATAGGGCATGCGCTCGCCATACCTCTACATGCAACTATTTAACACCTCGCTGCAAGCCCTGCCGCCCAACTTCTTTAAGCATATGGGTCACGTTCGGAATATATCCCTGGACATACGCTATCACAACCGCAACTTGAAGAAGATACCCAATCCGAATACGGGCGCTGTACCCTATCTGCCAAATAGCGTTTTTCTCACGGATCTCAAGATGTCACGCACGGATCTCAACTGCGATTGCGATCTGGGGTAAGTTGCCAGTTGGAGTTCTTGTTGAATATGGCTTAAGTTTTGATTTATTTTTCCCAGCTGGGTAGAGTTCTGGCAACGCAAGCGGCGTCAATACATCTGCTCCTCGCAGACCTGGACCGATACGGTTTTCCGCACGTTCATGAATTCGCCGTGCCAGGTGTACGGACGCCATAATTGCGACGATCATGACGACGATCTGCGCGAGACGCGTTGTGATAATAAAGGCGGACAGCAGCTACTGGAGGTGCGTAACAGGGATAATTCCCCAATTTTGCTATTTACATGGAACTGACTAATTGTTGGGAGTAAACATATTCCTAAAACCATCAAATCTGAAAACTAAATTTTTCACACCTTTACTTTTACCTTTCCTGATGAAAGTGAACATTAAGACTGCTCTTTGAAATTTTCACAAGGGTCAGAAGATGTTTACCATTTTTCAAAAAATTTACTTCACTGGGAAAATAGGTGTTAAACATTTGTACAGATTATATGTACGATTATTTGGGTTGAAGATTCGTTTTCCCCCGATTGGCTTAATAGCACACAGGTTTGTTTAGATTCGGACAGATTTGGTCAGATTAAATTTTAGTATATGATAGATTTTCCCATCCAATTTTAATGCTCCACATAAAAAAGCAGTACATATGTGTTTCACCGATTTTCATAAAGTAGTAGATAACCATTTTTTTCAAATACAATGGCCTTTAAGTTTAATTTCAATTAAGTCGAAAATTTTTAAATACGTGCGAAAAAATACTTTTTATCCGGCAACACACGCTATTATATTAAAGCTATTTTCATTATTTCTCTTCTCTCTTTTGCTTTTATTTCCAGGCTCTGAAGTTCGATCTAGAATGTGGCTGGGATAATGCCAATTGTAGAGAAACTGCCATGATTATAGTTGCCGTTTGTTTGGCATTTGTGTTCTGGATGTGACTTCTGTACTTTGCATATAAGACGTCCACCGACTTTTACGATATTCTAGAGCAAGTCTATGGCAGGCATGTCATATAAGTTTTTGCAAACTGACAATCTAGAATATAAGCGTGATGAGACTTTTTCTAACCTTTTATTTTATGTTCTTTTTAACTCCTTTGACAATTCCTTTGAACCAACATCTTTAGAGTCCTTGGTAACGCCTTATATGTAGTAATCCTCAGCTCACCCTCACACACATATACACACACCATTTCTTTTGCACTCATCTCAATTTATATTTATTATTATAATACTCGTATCTTAATTTTTGTCTATATTATCCAGCTATGTTAGTCCATATACTTAATCCTCCGATTTATTACGATATATTAATACTTAAGTTAGGTCACTTCGCTGCTTAAAAAATTCCAATTGAAAGTCTGTAAAATGTTTCATAAACATAATAAATATTTACGGTAGGTTAAATGGGATTTTTGGTTTCCTTTTTGTTTGTTTACTTTTGGCTGTCATCAGCATCAAACCTTGGACTTTATTATGAGGCCAAATTTACAGCAACAACAATAACAACAACAACAACAACGAAAACAGCAGCAGAACAACAACAAACAATTAAAAACTTTCGTTTAAAATTTCGCCTTGGTTTTTTTATACGATAAATTATTATGTAAAGCCACATTGAACTTTTTGTGTACCACTTTATATAGCCTGGGTACTTCTTTTTCAATACCCAGCAGTCATTGAAAATGGGTATAAAATGTGCTAAGTTGCGAAAGTTAAACCGCCAGAAGTCGGCACCTGCTACCCTATAAAGTATATGCATAAATTCCTATTTGAGCTTACCACGGACAATAGTCTATACTCTGGACAGGTTATATGCCTTTATATATTTGTCGATTTTACGGATTATTTGATTTGGAAAAACAATGAGATTTTATTTTTATTTTAAATAACTGTTTCAAAGGATATTGAAATTATATTTGTCCAGACGTTAGGAGTGTAACTTTGTTTTATTTAATTATTTGTTGTATAATAAGTATAGCACTTCATTCATAAATAAGAACTATCCAGAATTTATTGTTATTATACTAGTATGATAAGTATAGGATGATCTTCGGCTGAGATATCACACGTCCATATATTATGCCAGGGGTTCGAAACCGAATTCTGGCTTAATAAAATTTATTTATTCTGTACTGAAGTGTAAGAGATTTAGAAATAGGAATCATTTGCAATTTAAACTTACTTATAAAACGGAAGTGTTTTAAAATACATATAATATACATATATATTTTCTGTATCTTATAGAAATTGGGCAGTCACTTATTAAGTGTGAATAACGCTTCTGTTCCATTGCATAAAACTAAGCATGTATATATTTATATAGATACCGATAACTATATATACTATATACATATACATATACTATAGCTGAGAGTAGGAATTTAGTAAGATTACTTTAGGCCCATGTACAGGATATTCCCAAGTCAATCTATCACAGAGTGGAACATTCCGATTTGTGTTTTTTTATTTATTTTTTTTGGCAGTTTTATTGGGCTAAAGTACTTTGTGATATATGGACGGGCGCATGGCGCGGGCTCTGGGCGAGGGGCTGCTCGGCAAATTGGCGGGCCGTGTCCGGCAGCGGCGGCATCGCACTAAAGTTCAAATGGGGCAGCAACAATCTCATCAACTTCCCGTTTATGCACTTTGCCAATGCCCGTGGCGGGGGTGGGCGCCTCGCAGCGACCGCAATAGTGGAGCTGTTGGAGAGGAGGGATTGGGGATATTTTATGACGTTGGCTGTGCTTGTCTAGGGACTAGTGTCTATGTGTGTGTGTGCGGATGTGGCTTACCTGCTTGCCAATTAAATTTTCAAAGCGTGGCCGCACAAAAGTCCAGGCGCCCATGTTGCGATGCTCCTCCTGGCTCCACACGAAGGCTGTGGGCGGATAAAGGGGTTGGGCTACAAACTTGTACCGTGAAATTTTATAAACTTACTCTGCACATTGCCATATTGCGCCAGCTGTGCCTGCAGCTCCTGCACCGGGAAGGGACAGAGGGACTCCAGGCGCACAATGGCCGTGTCCTGGACCTGACGCTTGGCGCGCTCCTCGGCCAGGCTGTAATAGTGCTTGCCGCTGCAGATGATGACCTTGCGCACCTGCTCCGGCTGCACCGTGCTGTCACCTGTGCGAGTTACAGAGCGCGTGGGTTGAGTTAAGGCCGCCAGTCAAGGCAATAATAATAACAAGTATGAACGTTGCAATCGGGTGTAGCCGACTGTACAATAACAGCTTAAACTGTCTGCCAAATTTGGTGATTCTAGCTCTTAAATTGTGGGAGATATGGATTTTATCGGATATCCCGCTCCCAAGATAGACGGAAGTTATCGATTTTCCACACCCCCAGTGGACATATGCACACAACTTTTTATGTTATCTTTAGAAAACGTCATTAGTATTCTGTACCTACCTTTAAAACTGAGGAAGATTTTTCTTGATTTTATTGAATTGTAGCCAATAAATCGTAGCACCTAATCTATATTTCAATTGTCTAGTGGGCAGACGGATGGACAGCAGGACGGACATTGCACAAACCCAAAATACTCTATTTACCTCGTGAACGAGTATAGCAACTGACCTAAAACATTGTAGAACAGCGTGCCCGGCTGGAAGTCCTCGTGCGTCGAGGTGGCTGCCGGCAGACGCAACAGCGTCTTGGGCGCCACCACCACCAGAGGTTTGCGGAAATTTCTGGCCAGCTGGCGGCGCAGCACGTGGTAGTATTGAGCCGGTGTCGTGGGATTCACCACATGCACATTGACGCCGTCGCCGTCGGGCGACGTTTCCCTGGAATCGCTGAGCTGCAGGTAGCGCTCCATGCGGCACGAGCTGTGCTCGGAGGCGGCGCCATCGTAGCCATGTGGCAGCAGCATGACCAAGGCATTCGACTCCATCCATTTGCCTGCGCATTAGAGAGGATTAGCTAAGACATTACGAGCTCATGCCAGCTCAAGACTCACTCTCGCCCGAGACGATGAAGGCATCGATGATGATCTGGGCGCCATTGGCGAAGTCGCCGAACTGCGCCTCCCAGATGATCAGGTTCTGGGGATTATCGATGGCCATGCCGTACTCAAAGCCCAGCACCGCCTCCTCGGAGAGTATGCTGTGCGCCAGCTCCAGCTTGCCGCCATTGCCGCCCTCCATGTGATTGAGGGGCACGTACATCTCGTTGGTCTGCTGATCCACCAGCATGGCATGGCGATGCGAGAAGGTGCCGCGTCCCACATCCTCGCCACTGATGCGCACATTGTGGCCCTGGTACATGAGGCTGCCAATGGCCAAGGTCTCCGCCGTGGCCCAGTCTATTTTGGCGCCAGCCTCCAGTTTCTTGAGTCTGGCTTGGACAAAGGTTTTCAGCAGATGCGGATGAATGTTCTAGGTAAGAGACGCTTATTTAATATCGAGTACAAATTTAATAGCGACCTCAGAGGCTGCCCCAATAGGAATTAGCTAAAGCACATTCGACCTCCTAATATAGAAAAATTGAATCAGTTGAATGAAATTGAATTGTTTCACAAAAAATTGTTTATATTTGATATTCAGATTTAAACCCAACCAAATTTATACTATCTGACCTTAATAATAAAGTGCTTAAGTAAATTTGACTTCTTAATACAAAGAAAAAAAAGAAGCAAACAGAAATAAAATTTTACAAATTATAAATTCAATTTTTCATTAAAAATTTGAGGGAAATTTTTAGCTTTAAATTGATTTGCGAAAATAATTTTGACTTCATAATGCTATACAAACAGGGATAATATTTGTATTAACTATGAATTGAATTGTTTTATTAGACAATTTGGGATCAATGTGCTCTGGCAATTTCGAATTCTAAATTTTTACTTCCAACTTGATTGATAAGGACATTTAGATCATAAATTCAATTGTTTTATTAACCCAATTAAAGACAGCCTTTAACTACGCTTCCTTTGGGTTAGTTAGTTACCTATAGTTGTTTTAGTACTCACAAAATCAGCGGGATATGCCACGCTCTGCTGGCCAATCCAGTGCAGCAGTCCATAATCCAAGCCTGTGTCCCAGTAGGTGATCTCATTGGCGGGCGCCAGCTTCAGACCCGCCCAATGCTGCTCGAAGTAGGTGGGAGGCGGCTGAAAGCTGGGCGCCAAGGCCAGCTCCTCAGTTAGGTACGAGATGTACTGCTCGCGCATTTGCTTGGCCTGCTCCGGGCTGAGCACACCCTGCCTGGCCAGCTCGGCTGCGTAGAGATCGGGCACAGATTGACGCTGGTGGACAATCTTGTAGACCAGCGGATTGGTAAAGGTGGGATCGTCCAGCTCGTTGTGGCCCCAGCGACGATAGCAGTTTAGATCTATAAAGATGTCCTTGTGGAACTCGCGCTGGTAGCGCAAGGCGAGGCTGGTGATGCGCGCCAGCGTCTCAGGATCATCGCCGTTGACGTGGAAGACCGGCGCCTGTATCGACTTGGCCAGATCCGAGGCATACTCCGTGGAGCGTCCGCGTTCGCCGGGCGTGGTGAAGCCCACCTGATTGTTGACAATGAGATGCAGACTGCCGCCCACCTCAAAGTGGGGCACATAGGCCATGTGGAGGCACTCCTGATTGATGCCCTGGCCGGCAAAAGCCGCATCTCCATGGAGTATCACATTGAGCACATGCTGACCAAAGGGCTGAGCACTGGAGTCGCTGCTGCTGAAGGCGCCTTCGCGGCGTAGCTGCTGCTTGGAGCGCGTTTTGCCCATGGCCACGGGATTGGCGGCCTGAAAATGGCGGCAGGAAGGGGGTTGTTAGTTCTGTAACTAATTGTGAACTTGCAAATAAAGACTCACCTCCAGATGTGACGGATTGCGCACCATGCTAAAGTTGATGCTCTTGCCCAGAACTTGCAGCTGCTCGGAAACATCTGCGCAAGAAATGGGTTTGATTAAATTACACATACGCTACGTGTGCCGGCCGAAAAAAGGCAGACAACGCTACACTCAGAGAAAAACACGGTACTCAATCCAAGTGGGTGTGCGAAAGAATTCGTAACGTTGTGTACTTAAAACTTCAGGAATATTTTAGACTTTCATATTTTTAAACTAGGCATGCATTTTGTTTATTCTATATTCGACTGGTAATTGGGGCGACTGGTAAACCAGGTTTGAACCCAACAGGTTCTGAAATGTTATTGTTTTGTAAATCATGAATCTAAGCCATTTTTCTTTTAAATGGTTTAGTTTTCATTCATTAAAAAGGGAAATTTGTATCTCAAAAATGTATTTAAAAGCTGAATTAATGTGAAAGAAATCTTTAAAAATAAATAAAAGAAAGTATGAGGTATCGATAAATTTAGCTATAAATGAAAAATATAAATCGAATGTTGGAGTTTTTCGCTGAGTGTGCTTGGTATCCCCCGCCACCTGTGTACCCCGCACAATAAAAGTTTCACTTACGGAAGTGACTTATGACGTCCGACATGGCCTCGATGTCGTCGGCAAATTCCGATGCGCCGCTTAGTTTGCGAAAAACTTTTGCCGGCCGCATGTTGAGCAGCGCCGCTTGCAGTGGGGTCCTTCCTCGATGGGGCATGGCCAGGACCACATGCTCAATGTTCGCTGTTGTCATTGTTGTTGCAGCGGTTGTTGTTGTTGTTGTTGTCATCGTAGGTGGGCATGCCAAAGGAACAAAGTTTTTGGAGAGAAAATCAGATTAGGGTTAAAACAAGCGTGCGTCGATATGTTCCGTGCACATCTCAAGTTTAGCGTCCCATGAAGACGTTGCATAGAGTTTAGGATGAGTGTGCACATACATTCATATCAGTTATAATATTAACTACGAAACTGATCCCAAGGTAAACTTCAGCGAGGTGTTCTTGAGCATGCGTGTGTGGACAAGCTTTAATTTTAAGTAGTTATTTTGTTTATTGTGATTTTAAGTGGTTAATTTCAGCCTAGCCCTTTGGAAACGGGACTTGGCGTTAATAATTTGATATAGAATTGTTTTTGAATTTTCCTCATAAATCTAATTTAAGATAAAACTGTCTAAATATTAGAAATATACTTCCTAATTTTGAGGATATACGACTTGTCTGTTAACTCTTGGGTGGGTAATATTCACAAGGATATTAGAGCACTGACTGAAATTTGAATATATATATGTATGTTATACATGAAATATCGATATCTATCATCCATCTACATATCTATTTAGCCAAATATATATTTATCCATCCATCTATCTATCTATCTATATATCTAGCCATCTATCTATCTGTCTAAATAAGATTTAATTTTAAAATTAATTGTTTTCAATTTGATTCAGCTACATCTTTATCTAACAGGAAGTATATAAAATCAATTCTGTTTGATTTTATTTTGCCTCGTATAATCTATAATCAGTTCTAATATTATAAAAGCGAATCTTTAAGAATTTTCGTCAATTGTTTTCTGTTACACATAATTTCAACTAGATTAGATAATTGTATTTTTATTCACACGCAGCTTATCAGCCTTGAGTACTCACGCCCCCCAGGTTCACGATCACGCGCCATTTCGGGCACCATTTGATTTTGGCAGGCACTTGAGTTGGAAGCGTGACATTTGAACTTAATGGGGAATTGGGCACTGACCTTGAACGCTGTCGCGTAGAAGCTGCCAGAAGAAGGCCAACATGGACTCGGCGCCCTCGCCGCTGTAACGCTTGACCGTGGGAAATTTGAGGGCCATGAAATTATCCCATGCCTGCGACTTAATTAGCAGCTCGGCGATTTCGCGACGCTCCGACAATGGCAGCTGGCGCTCGTTCAAGGACTCAAAGTTGCTGGCCAGCCATTCGCGCTCCTCGGTGTTCTGTGTGGGGGGCAGATACAGAGGATAGTCATCCAGGTTTTCTTTTCATTATTTTTTTTGGGTGCTGTCTCAGCAGTTTTATGTATGAATTATATGACTGCCTTACCTCAACGTAGGCAAACTCGGCGCTGGCGGCGCTGCTGCAGTAAATGTCGCGGAGCAGCTGCTCCAACTGGGCAACGTTTTGGGCATCCGTGGGCGCATTTAAGAGGCCAGCGGTGCGCACCGTTTGCTGTGTCTGCAGTCCATAAAATGCGGGATTTAATTCATGCAGCTCGCTGTAAAACGAGAAAAAAAAGCACACGCAGTTGACAATACAAATGAAAAAGAAGAATATATAAATTATATGTTACTTAAAGGGGGCAGGGTGGCGGTGTGGTTGGGGGCTAGTACCTTGGGTCAGATCTCAACATTATTTACCTTTGGCTGCTGGGCGCTTTGATGCTGATGGGATTTACGGCTGCCAATTTGTGGCCATGCTGGCGAAAGGCCTCCACCCAGCGATAGACATTGCCCTGCTCATTCCTCGCCTGCCTCACCTCCTCGGCCACTGAAACACATGCGTAAACAATATAAATTTTCTTTTGCAGTTATAAATTATTAAAAAAAAAGAAATGGAGGAGAGATACGTATTTGTGTGCTGTGTATTGCGAACAGCATTGGGTGGCCTTTTTGAATTTATTGGCATTTTACTTTTATGGCATATATATTTGGACTTGGGTTCAATGCGCGGCTACATCTATGCCAGGCATATCAACTAAATAATGTCCTAACAAAGCTTTCAAATGGAAAGAATTTGTGGAAAATGTAGAATAATATGTAGGCTGTCTTCTTACGTATATTTGTATGATTGATTAGATTTTCATAATTCCTGACTTAAAGCCCACAAATATTAAATCCTCTTCTCAGAGATTTTTAATAAGATTCCTAAGTAACGTTCCCAATTTTATTTTTAAAAACTATGAAACATAATATCCACATTTCCAGAAGCTTAAAGAATTTTTCATTTTTCTCATGTAAATCATATGTAGAGACATCTATAATTTTCTTATTTATTTCGTTTCAGGAACTCTAAGGGAATTCATTTGAGCTTAAATTCTTTTTAAATTGGATTTTTGTAAATATTCAATTTCGCTTGAATTTTAAACGTACATCTTAGAAGTAGTAGTAGTAGTAGAAGCAGTTAGTATAGATCTTCAGAAACTGGGAATAATAGTCATAGGATTTGCTCCACAACCGAGTTTAAAATATAATTCAATTACTTATTTAGCAGATAGCTTTAAAAAGAGAGTTTTGGGTTCGGTGTTTGGAAAACAATATGTTTGTTTTGTTGCCAAACATGAGTGAGATATGGCACTGGGTGTTTTTTATGGGGTTCGGTTTTTATGGTGTTTTATTTTCGGGCTAAGCCGTTGATAGCTCGTTGCTGCTTAGGTGTTTATGTGCTAAAATGTTATCCTACTTAAAGGATGAGTGTGTTTGTGTGCGTGTCGATTACGAAGTGCTTTTTATAAAAGTAGAAGGTCTCATTGACAGTTGTCAGCCGGCTTACTTGGAAATGCATTAAAACTTAATTTGGTTCAAAAATTTATGCAGTTCTTTGACAATATATACATAACAATATCATTTTTTTTGTGGGTAATAAATCAATTTACTACTTGTCCCGCTGCTGCTAGGAGGCGGGGGAAAAGGGGCAAGCACACAATGAATGATGAATGATATTTGTGGGGAATATATTTCATCTCGAGCGTGTAAATATTATTGAACCAGCGGGCAAAGGATAATGGCGTCCTGACAGTTATATATGAGAGAGCACAGTACAAGACAGCGTCGGACAATATACAAAAGTGCAAGGAAGTCCTTGATACGGCTGAGGGGGGGGGGGGGAGGGGGTATTAGCGGCAGGATGTGAAGGAAATCAACAGAGCGCCAGTAGCCTCTTTGATTGCGACTGTCAACTGAATTATAAGGCCGCTCCTCGAAGTTCGCAGCTCGCAGCTGATGTCGCACAATACACTGGAATCAAGTCAATAAAAAATCAAGCCATGTCCATGTCGCACGATGAGTGCTCAAAAGGATTTGCAAACAAAAAAAAAATTACAGTTGAGTTCCGTTAAAGGCGCAGCAAAGTTGGCCTCAATTTGGTGGAGTTGCCACCTTTACAGGCGCTGTCTCGATTTTTCTCTCTCGCTCTCTCTCTCTCTCTCTCTCTCTCTGTTTCAGCATGTTAATAAGAACTGACGTGCCCCGTGTTGATAAGAAACCCCACTCCCCCTTTCAGGCCTCCAGTCAATGGACATTGCCAATTGTGTGGCAGGCTTAGTTCTGGCCCTGAGTAAAATTCGCAATTTTGGGGCCTTTGTTTGCACGACTTTGTTACTTTGCTCTGCACACAGACTGTGTGCCTATGAGTGTGTGTGAGTGTGTTGTTTTACTAGGCATAGTTTCGTTTTCATTTGTGCAGTTTTTGCGCCTGAAAACCGTTTCAATCGGCGCCCAGACATAAGCCAAAGACAGAAGCTGACAGCTCATCAACTGGCTGCTGATATATCAGTTTTGGAATATAAAGTAGTTAATTTGCGGGACCCTGTTAACGCAATACAAATTGTCAGTAATTGGGTTCTCGGTTCGGTTCCTTGCCTCGCCTTTGGGTTTGGTTCGGGAACCTGGGCTCCTCAAGCAATAAATCTAGGTTTTGGCTTAAACTATGGTTTATGAAACTATGAAACAGTTCAATCTACTTTGTTCTTACAAAATCAGAAGGGATTTCTTTTAAATGCTGTCAGGTAAGAGCGTTTTTGGAGTAGATTTGTGTTTCTGTTTGGCTTTAGGTTTGACTGATTTTTTAACTGGTTGGATTCAAGTTTTAATTTATAATTTTTAAAAAATGTTGATTTTGTGTGCAAGCCGATTTGGTTCAAAACCAGTTTTAAGTTTTGGTGGAAACTGTTGCTGCATATTCTCTTTTCAACTCAAAATATTTTCCAAAGTTTACAAAGTTTACTTCAAAAATAAATTCCTCTTCGAACAAACATAAACAAATTGAGCTGCATTGCAACAGGTTGCTGCGGACATGTTTGATGTGCGTGTAAAGCAAGTTTGAATCGACAGATGCAGGCAGCTAACAAGTTTGAGTTGCACAGCGGCTTTTTGTATTTAGTTGTCCACAGCAATTCGTTGTGTTGTTATTGTTGTAGTTAAAGGGTTTGCGGCTACACTCAAACACGCATTGATAAACAGCCGAACAAAGCGACAACAACAACAACAACCACAACAGTAGCTCCAGGGGTCGGCAATTGTGTACAACAGTTTACAGCACAACAATGCCACAACATTTCAATTTCAATAGATTTTATTCTGCTTTAAGCGCAGCCACTGTTCGTTAGACTTATCAAATGTGTTTTTGCTATAAATGATTGTTATCTCAGCAGCTGGAAATTTTTATAAAGGCAGATTAAGGCCGCAGCAATCTCTCTTCTGGGCACTGATTACACGAGTAAATTTAAACACAATATTCACTTTCAGGTATACTTCTAGATAGTTTTTATTTGTTTTAATATTAGAAATGTACCTTCGTAGACGCGCTTAGCGACCGGTCGATAGCCCCACACGCCCTGTTTGCTGTGATAGTTGCGTTGTGCACCCAGCACGCTTGCAAATTTTCTTTCCGAGCTCGCAAGGTGTCGCAACATATTTATACTAGTTTAATTTATATATTAATGCTTCTTATGCGATTTCTCCCCGTCGCCACCGCGTCCGTTGTCAACTGCAGCGCTCGCGTTCGAACCAGAACTGAAACTCATTCTGTTTGCTTGCGGGCGTACGGACCCCCTTGGGCTTTGTCTTACTGATAAGCAAAGTGATCGGCAGACGGAGAGGCAAACGATCGAACTCGCTCTCTTTCAGTCTCTGGAATTGTTTCTCGCAACCTTTCGTTGGCACTGTTCCATCTGATTTAAGTGTGTACACAAGAGTGTACACAAGTTGCTGCCTTCTCGCTTCTCTAAACTCTTATTTATCGTTGCATATTTTTGGGCATCATTTTAAATTTTAATGATTTTTGTCATTTTGGTTAGGTTTGGTTATCCTTTAGATTGAAGAAATTTTCATACAACTCAAATTCTATAACTTTGTCAAAACTGAACCAATTTTTATGTTTGATGGCATTTTGCTTATCCTACAGATTATTTCCGCATTTCAAAAATACTCATTATTTAAAATAAAATTTTTCTGAATTTTTTGGTAAAAATCATGTACCCCCCTCACCAATAAAAAAAAATTTTTTTTTTATACTCGTTCACGAAGTATACACTCTATATTGGTTTTGTGCAATCTCTGTCATGCTGTCCGTCTGCCTGTCCGGATGAACGCAATTTTTATCGGCGCTATTGAAGATAGAGACTTGAAATTTTTGATATATTTTTGTAGTTATCTGCTTCAGACAAAGTGTTAAGATTTTTGTGGCACTCCCACTGGGAGGCTGGCAAATCGATAACATCAACCTCAAATCGGTTAAAATTTGGTATGTAAGTTGCTGGTGACCTCCCCAAAATATTGTGACCTTGATATCCCGGCCACACCCACTAGAACGCCCCCAACCACCCCGGCCCACAAATCGCCAAGCCGTTCAACCGCCACACTTTTAGAGCTAAAGTCACCAAATTTGGCAGACCTCCTCTTAAAATTCTCCTCCTCCTCCTTATAAAAATTCAATATTTTTTAAAAATAACAATAATAACTTCTGTGTATTGTGAACGAGTGTTATGCAGTCGGTTACGTCCGACTGAAACGTTCTTACTTGTTTCATTTTACTTTGCAAATTTATATTTTTAATCGATTTTGCTTCGCACAATTAGTACAAAAAAACAACACTGATTTTGAAAAAACTATTTTCTTCAATTATTTGTTTACTGATTTTAAAGAAATTACTATTGTTTATTTATTTGCTTAGTGCAAATTATCTGTATCTAGTAATGAAATGTGTTTGATTACAGAATAACAAGGTTTTTTTAAAATAAATGCTTAAAAGAAATGTATGAATTATATAAAGCTTATCAGATCAGATACGGAACAGCAACAGCAAATATTTATGCGAGTTTCGCAGTTTGTCGAAATGAAGTGCGTAAATTAATGTGACGCTGATTTCATTCATAAAAACAAAGCTGCAACGGAAATGTCGACTTGTTGGCCGCTATGGCTCATTGTCTATAATTATAATGGGGCTCTGGTATGGCCGAGGCTGGCCCATGAATTAATGGCAAGGAATAACGATGATTAACTGTAATGGAAATGAATCACAAATCGTAATGTGGCTAAAGTCAACAAAGCCAGTGGAAAATAGATAAGCGAGGGTTATATGAGAGAGAGAGAGAGGAGGAGAGAGAGAGAGTCACCAAAAAACCGAGAGAGCATTAAATAAACAAAAGGCATTTGGAAACTAGCAACTTGCACAATAGCCAAAGCAATTTGACTTGGCTCCACTCGCCCCGAGACCGGGCCAACAAAAATATGGAGGGCCTAAAACACTGTGGAATGCGTTATCAGTACGTGGCTCTGCCCGATAAGATATAAAGCATAAAAAAGATAACGGAGCAACATTTCACAATCGAAAAACGGTGACAGGTGAAGCAGTTCCTAGGTTTTGGCAACGCCCCGACTTCAGTCTTAACTGAGCGTGCCGCTAAAACGAACGTACTTAATTTGCTGTCCCTAAGGTGGGTAATCAGTGTTGGCCAAGTGTGATAAGAAGAGCTTTATATATGTGTGCCTGATATGCACAAGACACTCTGATGATGTCATCAAGTGAAAATCCATTTGAATTAGCAGACTGCCAGTGAAAAATTGAAAAGAAAATTGAAATTCATTAATTGTAGTGTCTGTTGCATAATTTTTGCATTTTCATTTTGTGTATATTTTACAGTGCGAAAACGAAACGAAACGATATAAAACGAATTCGAATACAGTAAATATAGTTGGGCGCACGAATTGCTGTGAAAATGCGCTTCAAATTGTTTGTGGTGTGTGCGCTGGCCTGCGGCTTTATGGCCTACGTGCTGGCCAACGAGAACATCTCAACGGAGGTGGAAGATCAAATTAAAAATGCCGCGCCCGCGAACAAAGCGCCCAACAAAGTCGAACAGGCTGCTGAATTTGTGGAAATTGTCGAACAGCCCAAAAAGCCGCCAGCCGTTGAAAAGGTGGTTAAGGTGCCAGCAATTACGCCCAAGGCCACGGCCACGCCCAAGCCTACGGCCAGTGCAGGCAAATTGGTGCCCGTTGTCCATGCGGCGCCGTTGGCCGCCTCCAGCCGTGGCACCGATGACATACTCAGCGTTGCGGGCCTGAAGCCGCAGCCCAAATCCGGGGCACTAGTCATGCCCTTCGACTACCTGGGCGAGCTGTACGATTTGGATTCCACGGGCTACAATTGGGGTAAGTGTTGCGGTTGCTGCAATTGGCGCTGATTCAGTTCACATTACTCATACGCCGCGTCGAACGTTGTGTGGACTATCTTATCAGCAGGCAGCGCACAGCGCTAACCAATATTTGCTCGATAACTTGTTCGACTTTTGGCGACGCACAGGTGTCTCTCCGTTGGTTGGACTCCATTTGAGCCCGTTACTCACATATAGCCACCGATAAGATAAAGCTCCAAATTGCGCTCACACACAGCGGGTATTAAAAGCTAGCGATTGTTTTGCTTTTGCTTTTGGCTTGGCAAACAAAACAAGTGGCTGGAAAAGAGAGCTCAGAAAAGCGAGAGAGGTAAAAAGGGTGGAAAGCATATATATCTATAGGTATGTAGGCGTGTTCTTGTGTGGTTACCTGTTTCCAATGCATGATTCAGTTTACAGCATTTCTGATAGCTTGTAATCAGAACTGATACAATAATAAGCAACTATTGGTTTATTCATTAGTCATACTGCTTACACATTGTGATTAAGTTTTCTTATATAAAATTAGATGTTTATGTAGTTTTATTTGACTTCCTTGGCAGTCTATTTTGAATTTGTGTTATTAAATATGCTCTTTTTGTGGTTTTGGCTGTTCCTTTTGAATTTCTTCTATTGAACCGTGTAATTTTCTATTTAACTGGAATCTTTTCGTATCTATTATACTCTATTATAGTCTATTCTATTCTATTGTATTCTAATTAATTATTTTCCATAATATTTTTGTATATTCAATTCCCTTTAATTCTGTTTTATTTCATTCGCTTTGGTCTATATTAAATTCTATATCAGTCTTTCCGTTCTTTAATAATCACCGTTTTTTATAATCAAAGTACACAAAAGTTATTCAAGAATGAATTTTCCATTATATGAGGCAAATTAAAAAGAGATATAGCTCTCCTATAAATATTTTAAATATCTCATCGTTTGCTCTTCTTCGCTTTCAGTCTTTTTTACTTTAGCTTTCAACCTTTACTATTTTTATATTATTTATGCTCTTACACCTAGTTAATTTTTTAGCTCTTTCACAAGCGCATTGCAAATAGTTAAAGTTGTTTTAAATTTGCAACAATTTAACGGCTGGTCTTAAATCCAGCTTATTTATATTTTTTGCAACAATAACTTCCATAAGTTCTTTAGTCAAGATTTGTATTTATTTACATTTAATTCCAATCTTAAAATTTCATAAATTGATGTACTTGAGCACATGTTGAATACTTGGCTGTAGATAAAGTTGTTTTCTTTAAGCAAAAATAACTACAATAGGTGCATTTAGATAGGTTATTTATTTATTTAAATTTAATTGCAATCTTAAAATTTCATAGTGATATTGTTAAGCATATGTTCAACACTTGACTATGACGTAAGAGCTAAAAGTAGTTTATCCTTGGGAGCTTGCACTAGATTGATCCACCGGCCGGGGAGCGCAGATTGGATGCGGTAAGGATGCCTATCGTAGGTGGTAGTCTTTGTCGATAGCGGTAACTATGCGCTCATCGAGATGCGCTTCTCGTATTCGGCAATGCGGAGCCGCACGGGCACCACCAGGCTCAGGTCCTCCATCATGGCGTGGCGTTGTGGTCGCAGAGCTGCGTTGGAATTCTGGCGAGAGATGCTGGCACGCGATTTCTCCATGGAGGGTTTGCGGCGCAGCGAGCTCTTGCGCTGCGCTGTGTTATTGCTGGCCGTGGGCGGCTTGGCAGTGGGCGTGGCAAACTGATGTTGTACTGCCGGGCTGGCGGCCGGAGTGGTTGTGGCTGTGGCGTTTAGGCGCTTGGGCTTTGGCGGCGGCACTTGACCACCGCCGGCGCTGGTGGTGGCCACGCCCAGTGGGCGGCTGGAGCGCAGCAGCGAAATGAAGCGATTGTTGTTGTTGTTATTTTGGTTGCGGGCGGACTCATAGGTGTTGGTTAGCTTGTTGAAGAAGTCGATTTTGTCGCTGACACTGCGCTTTATCTCAGCCGCTGCGGGCTCGTCGCTGCCACAGAATGTGGCATTGCCATCCTGTGCATCCAGATGCTGCACAAATCGCTGCTGCAAGCGGGCAACGGACTGTGGCTCCTCCTCGTCGGAGGCGTTGTTGCGCTTGGACATCTCCAGCACCTTCTCGCGCAGCTCCATGGACCAGCGCTTCTGCGGCCGATGCAGCTGCGGACGCAGCCCCTGCGGCGTGTCATGCAACGCCGCCGGCTGCAATTTGGCTGCACTGGGAGCGCCGATGTGCAGTTCGCTTGTGTAACGTGGTGTGGTCATCGTGGGCGGCTGCATTACTGCTGGCAGTGGCGTCGAGGTTATCGCTGGCACCGCTGCCATCTCCTCATCGATGTCCATTTCCAGCTCGCTGAAGCTGGAGGCGGGCTTAAGCTGCGGCACCATGGCGGGCAGCTTGCAATTGTAGAATTGAAAGTTGTACGTGCTGATGCTCATTTTGTGAAGTGCTTCCTCTTGGGTGGCTGCGAAACGAATGTGCAGCACAGGGCGGCGTTGCAAGTTTATATAGCCGGAGGTTGGCCTACCTGCCACAATCAGCTGACCTGCGTGCAGGTAGCTGTTATGGTCGGCCTAAAAAGATGCCCGGATTAATGCGACACAAATCCTTGTCATCAAAATTGACTTGCTTTTGCGACACATTCCAGGAAATGTTCGTAAAAAAAATTACAAAAATTTCCCTTGAATTGCAACCCGCGCATGCGAACTTTGCGTATTTTCCGCGCACCAATTTAGCCGAATTTAACGCCGGGCCAGACCATAAATCAGCCAAATGCTGTTGTCGCTAATCCGGCCTCTACCTGAACCGCAGCAATTTTTGCAGCAGCTCACATCATGTTGTTACCCAAAAAGGATTAGCATGCTGTCAAGATAATATATTTCATTTTATGGCCTGTCAACTCGACACTGATTCATAAATAGATTAAAAACTGATCCATTCTATGACAGCTGTTCAAAAAACAGAAGAAAATGTGAAAAGTGCAAAGATTTTATGATTTGGATTTTTAGGTAATTGCCAGATGACTATTAATTAGCCTCGACTGACATCAACAATTATCGAGTATTATGCTACTTATATATCATCACTGAAAAGCACTTAATAATTGTTAACTGCCAGAGCAGAGCAGAGTTGAGCTTAATGGATGGAAAAATTGATGCTGCATTAAGAATCGTTGCATTAATTGGCCACTGAATGCTTAAACGCTCGGCATCTTATTATAGGGCATGCTAATGAAATATCGATGCAATTAAAAAGGATTTAACAATAAAGTATGCCGGTTATGTTTTTTAATTGCAACGAGGGAAGCTCAAAGAGTTTTTTTTAGTATTCAGAACGGGCGAAAATTTTGAAAAAGGAAAAAATATATTTAATTCCATGATACGTGCAAGTTTAATTAATTTGAGTTTAATGGAAAAAATGGGAATAGAAAAAGTTACATAAGGTTAGATATATTGCGTATAAATTTACAGTATCTAAGTGTTTTGGCTACCTGAATAGTAATACAAACTTAAATGTGTGTATTAGTTAGACGAAGATATTTCGAGTTTATATTAATTTTAATATTTTATCATTAATTTATTTTGAAAACAAAATAATCACACGATACCATTTTCGAGCACATAAGCTACTTTCATAGACAATAGTAATAAATATATATAAATAAAATTATTGTATAATATTATATACTTTATCAGCAGTATGACAGCAAATTCTAAAACCTGTTTAAGTTTGTCTGACGTAGAGTTTATAAAAGCTAAAAATACTAATAGCTGCAATTGATACGAAGATGTTGTTTAAATTAAACTAGCAGGATTTAGCCGGCGTCGCTTGCACAAAAAAGAAAAATAAAAACACTTTATTATACTAAGTTTCTGCGGTCCTCGATGGCTGACTTGTCTAAGGGCTGAGGCATGGAGGTAACTAAACAACGGTTACGAATCTCAGGCTAGGGATGCAATGTTCATCTTAGCCAATGGGCAAAGTCGCAAGCGTTTTTTTAAAGTTTGGTTGATAGATTATAGTAATATCGTACACTGAAGATAAAAATACATTTTTCTGGGCAATAGTATTTAATGTTTATTTCTTGCACCTCACACAACTCTTTATATTTCTTAAAAAATCGACTTTAGCTCGAACTTGGACCGAAATGCAAAAGCTGCCAGGCTTGCACGTAAAAGCCTGTGCTTACAATTCCTTCTCTTCTTATTTCTGTTTTTTTTTATCGTCGACATCCAAAGTCTATGGCTTGCTGCGGTTGCTTTGTGTTCCCTGGAGATCATCAGCATTGCACTTAGTCGGCTTAAATTGCTTTAAAAACACAACGCTAAGAGCGGCATCGGCGGCGGCTGCGAAAAGAAATTAGAAAGAAAAATGTCTGAAACGATGCTGAAAAAAGAAGAAGTGAGAAAAAAAGTGAGAAAAAAACGTGCGAAAGAAACACGAGAAATTGTAGCTGGCAAGTTGGCCAAACTGAAATGAATATTAACTGTGACCTTTAATGGCTAAGTGGAGGGTACGAGGCGCAGCAATTTTGTAAGTGAGTCAGCAGGAAGCGGCAAGAAATAAAGATGGGGCAAGTGGCAAAGGGGCAAGGCGGCAAGCCGGCCGTGGCGTAGATAGCAAGTGCAAAGTTTTCAGTTTATGTGCAGCATGCACCCGGCCTAAATTGAAATGCTGCAGGGCGGCTGCTCCTCCTCTTTGCGGAATTGAATACGTAATCTCTGGGGATTAGCTGGCTGAAATGTAAAATTATTGTAACGGCAACTGCAGACTTGACTTTAGTACTTACCATATATACTTATATATATATTAAATACATTTTCATCATTTCCTGTAGATCCCAACAACAACGTGGCGCCACCGGACACGCCCTCGACGGCTGCTGGGGGCTATACAATTACGTCCTCCCGGCTCGCCGAGCTGCGCAGTAATTTCATGTACTGGTTCTTCGACAAGGACAATTATGGCGGAAGCGGCGATTATCAGTTTGATATACATGCCTCCATGACGCAACTGCACAAGAATCTTAACTTTCAGATGCCCTTCTATGGCTTCCGCTTCAACTATACGAGGGTAAGTCGCATCTGGTTGAAGCTAGCTAACTGGCTCAATTAATTCGTGTTCCCTTTTTAGCTCTCGCTTAACGGCTACTTGGAGTTCTCCGATCCGCCCGAATATCTGACCTATCCCTTGGTCTTCCCCATTAAGGACTGGCCCAATAAGCGCGATCCCTCCTTCATGGGCATCTTCTTCAGCAAGTGTCGCGTGGGCAGAATTTATCCCTCGGATCTCGACCAGCGTAAGGCCGGCGTTTACTTCCGGTGAGTTCGAATCGTTTCAATCCTATTCTTTTTACTTATTCACAACTCCTGCATTTCTGTTGTTCTCCTTCGCTTTTCATTTATTATCGCATTTATTGTTAGTTTCTTCGGGCATTTGCATATTTAAAATCACTTTAATGCTAACACAACGCACACGCGTTTATATTCACATTTATACCCGCGACCCTGTTCTTGCGCTACCGTTTTAATACTCTGTTCGTGAGGCTTAAAGGAGTATATTCGGCTTGAGTTTCATTTAAGCCACTCGTTGGCAAAATTAGTACATTTATTAAAACATACGTTTTTCGATTATTTTGCTACGTCTACTAATGTGCTCTCAAACAAGTATAAATTCTAAATTAACTTGAAAAATTGGAGCTGTGATTCGATCTTTTTTTATCTCTTTGCCAATAAGGTACGTTTCTATTTATGTACATAAATTACAGAAAAATAATAATAATACTCTTTTTAAAGGGTTAAGTTTTTTAAAACCTATATTCTAAAGTTTTCCTGATTAATAGGATTATTCCCATCTGTTTTTAACTCGATTTACATTAAAAACAGTGTATCTTGGAGTCGAGTTCAATTGATTTTTAAATAAAATAAGCTAAAGTGTAATCGGACATTAGGTTTACATTATCAACAATACTGATTAAAATCAGAGTATCGTGCGATAAGACGTAAGTAATCGCGCATTTATCATGTCCTCATCATCAACAAGACTATTCCCAACTGTTTTGAGATCTTATTACACTAACAACAGAGCATTGGACAATCGTGTATTCTCTGTTGCCACGTTTTGACTAGCACACATTGTGCATGTTTGCAGCGTTCACTCTTCATTTCCGCTTGAACATTGTGTGGGCGTGTGCCTTGCATTCATATTGTATAAGTGTATACTCATTCGTATTCGCATTCACATTCGCATCCTCATTGGAATTCGCGTTGTTATTGTTTCTGACTAGTTACTGTCATTTATTGCAACAGAATTTTTGCATTGTTTGCACAGTGGCTGCTACCTGTTTCCCGGGTCCGGTTATGCACTGCATCACGCTCCGTCGTTATCTGGCCGCCATTTGTTACCCGCTGAGCTGTCAGTGTTGCTGATTTCAGCATTCATTTATGCGTGCATCCATTTCAAAATGACGTCAGCACAGGGAACAATCAGTGCTGGTTGGCTGTATTAAATATTTAGCTAAATTCAGCGACAGTTAGAGTAGCAGCGAGAAGCGAAGCGATTTATAAAAATCTCACTAGCTGTAAAGAAATCTTGAAAAAGCAACAGAAAAGCAACGTTTGATTTTGTTATTGCAGTCAGATGGCTTTCTGCGCGTGTTGGGTATACTTCTCACAGCGCTTCTCGCTTAAATTCCTTGCAATCGAATTAAAATCCTTAAGAAACAGACAAAAACCACAACATAAGAACCAAGCACTTTAAAGAGACAACTTATTCTTCGCTTCTCACTTCTCTTCTTGCTTCACATTAAATTTCTTTTTTGTTGCTTCTCACTTCATTTCTGCTTTGTTTTCAGACTAAGAAAACTATTTTCTAGAGACTTTGCATATGCATAGTTTACTTTAAGTTTATTCTCTTCTTCTTATTTACTTTTCACTTAGCTTCTCGCTTACGATGTTTATAACAAAGCCTAATGTTCTAAAACAGTACTCAAATGAAGAACTACACAGCTAAGAGGAAGCGAGTCAAATTACCAATTTTTTGGAAGCACGTTTCCTTGCTTCTCTTTTCTATTTCTCTTCTCTCTTCTTTTTAAAATGTTGCTTATTTTGCTGCTGTTTGCTTTCCTCTTTTCTGGCGTGTTTACGCTGTGACCTCATTCGAGTCGCCGCATAAGTCTGGGATTCTCGCATGGCTTCTTTTTTCACTACTCGCTTCGCTTCTCGCTTCACTTCATGGTTCGCTTAAGCTCTGACACCAATTGTGGCTTTTGTAACATATATATTAAACATTTTTCTGATTCTATGGCGTCGGTTTTCAGACTTAAATGCAGCCACATTTAGCTGTAAGGGTTAGTTAAATTGGCATCACTGTTGACATCTGATCTCAGCACGTGACTATCACGTACGAGGCAATTTCATAATGTCGCCATGGGTGGGACTTGCGTAATATTCGGTTCAGCGATGCATTTTTAATGGCCACGAAATCAGAGTAGCCAAAACGTTGGCAAGGCAAATAGATGGGCATATTGGTTACCCGAAGCGCTGGCTTCTCCCCTTAATTTCACGTATTTTGCTCTAGCTAATTTTGGTGTAATTAAAATACACTTTTGACTGCACATTTTCACATTGTGTTATTGTTTTCTTGTTTGCAAAGTTTCCAACATATTATTTTGCTGTTTATGCAAATGGATGCCAACGCTAATATCCTCTCAACTTTTCGAGTTGTAAGCCTTGTGTAGTAATTACCGAAAATAAAACAGGCAAATATAACGCATTAATTAGCCGCCCCGTTGTCAACAGTTGAAATCCACTTACAGTCCGGGCTATGCATATATTATGAGAGTCTGCCTCTCCACAATTCGAGGCTATATGCAAAACATTCAGTGTATTTACCAAGGAATTTTAAGCCAGACAGATATCACTATATGACGCTTTATTCATGGTCGCCTCGTTCTAAATTGTTTCGAAAAGAATTTGGTTAAAAAATAGCACACAGAGCGCATAAATAAAGTCCAAAGTGCTGAGAGTGCGGGTTGTAAACTGGACAAGCATTGAGTGTATTTATTGCTAAAGGGCTTTAATTTAAAGTGAATAAATTTAACATGGAGGCATGAGCAAATAATTACCATTTTATGATAGTGATTTAGACGGCCTGGCTGTTCTCTTTAAATTTCGTGTATTCTCCTGCTAGTTTTTTATATACATATTTTTATAAATTATCGATATTTGTGTATCCAATGACTAATATATACAGTACAAGCAGAATTGTTGTCTTTTCCATGAAATTATTTATAGTATGTGTCTATGGTTTATAGCAAGGAATTTTAAATTAAAAATTAATTTGCGTTATAGTTTATTTTATTATTACAACATTTAGCACCAATAAAATTAGCTCACGCGCCCATCTCTAGTTGATATTTCACCGCATAACTCTGTTTGTCACCGTTGAGTGCCAGTGTACTTGGCCAACTGACAAATTGGTGCGACAAAGCAATTAACGGGCTGTAAAGCGCATTTGTTGAGAGCAATTTAGTGAAAAAAGACACTCACACACTCACAGGAAAATAAAAAAAGGGGCGAGCATAACAATGGCTACGGCACGGCAAACGCATTTCCATTCCCCATTTCCATTTCCATTTTCGTAGTTTTCTGTTAGCGATGGACAATATGTCAAAGTAGCATCGCCAACGCAGCGAACCCTTTGAAATGTTCGAGTGCTCACTTATACCCCATAATAGGCGAACCAGAGAGAGAGGGAGAGGGTTTGTGCTCTTCACACTCTGACATTTAATTGTCTTGCAAATATGCTGGTCGAAACTTTGATGTGTGGGGGAGACCAGTCGCTGGAATTTAATTTAAATAACTTGAGAGCGCAGCTCTTCGTAGGGAAGCTGCCTAAATTCCAGTATTCAGCCCTACATCAGCCACACACTCACTTACACACACACACACTCTCTCGCATTTATGTGCGACTATCAATTTAATTGCACGCTTATAGTTAACACTGCGCGCGGGATTAGCTTAAGTGCCGACAGCAGGGGCGCGAAAATGCCGCTGGCAGCTGCATTACGCATACGCCATGTTTCGGGCTTCATTTCCGAGCTGTGGCAGCGTCGTCCTTACCATTCTCGCCACTTGACTGCTTGACCATTAAATTCGTGATGAGGACAGGTTTAATTACACACGCACACATACTTGCACTCACAAACAGGCACACACACACATAAATAAAACAGCGCAAATAAAACAATAATAAAGTACAACAGACCTGCGTTTTGGTAAAACCTGAATACCCTTATCAATAATATTTTTCTTATTTATTATTTAATTTCATGTTCAGACAACAATTGTGTTATCTTATATGTATATATATTACCTCTGTAATTGATATTCGTAAGAAAGTTTAAATATCTGGTGTCATATTTAAAATTGCGAATCTTATGGGAATGGAATTTAGACAGGTTTATATACTCTATATTCTGTATACACTGGTTTCACATAGTGTAGCATATTTACCACACAAAACCATAATATTCTCTAGTTAAGGGCATTAAAAATTAATGCATCGTTGCGGGGTTTTCCTCTGTTAGTTAAGAACTTTCTCAAAAGTGTTTTTGAAGCGTTCAAGTGTGTAAATCAGCAGCGTTGAGCGTTTAATTGTTGTTTACCAAGGGTAACAACAAACGTGGGCGTTGCCGCAATTAAAACTTTATGTTGGTCGGCGGCAATAACAAAAATAAAATTGTATTTTTTGGAAATTTCGTAACCTGGCAACGTGCTACGTGCACCCAAAGGTATTGTTTTGAATATTTCATTGATTCGGCGATTGTTATTAATTATCTTGGGAATTCATTTTTGTGGCTTCAAACCCAAACAAAATTCTTGGCGGCTTAGTTCATTGTTCGAATTTTAAATTTGAGTTTTTCTGACAAAATTGATTTATTTATTAAAAGTTAAACAATATAATTAATTTTTATAAAAAAAATAGTTAATTTTTCACTTTCAGCGTATTGAAAGTATCATCCATAGCTAAAAAATCAGTCAATATGATTTTTTGACAAATATGTTCAGCTTTAAGTTTGCCTGTTTTTATGACAATTGATTTAGTTCAAGATACGGTTTAGAGTAAATAAAAAATTTGTATTCTGTCTTGAAACCCTTCAAAACCATTTTGCCGTCTTGCTTTTGCTTTTTCAACTACCTGCATAAAATGTTGATTTCACTCAAGTTGATCAACTTTTTGCCTTTGCATCTATAGCTGTTATTGCTGGCCTATTTTGCTGTTACATATTCATTTATAAGACCCTGCTGCCTACTGGCCAGCAGTCGAAGGATTCGTTCGTGCAGCGTGCATGCAATTTTCGCCATTTTCTTTAGCTACGGCCATTGTTTCACTTTCATTTACACACACACATACACACAGAGAACGAGAGATGAAATTGGGCCAAAAGCAAAAGAAAACTCAGACAGAGATGTCGACGAGCATGTTACACAAGGAGGGGGATAAAGAGAGGGGTGGAGCGAGCCATGCAAAACTGTGGAAAAGGCATTTTAACCCAAAATGCAGACAAAACTGTGGCGGCGGCGCCCGAATGTATGCAATAAAGTACATAATGGCGTAGTTCAAGAACTGGCACGCCAAATGTATACAGCAGGCAGGGGCAGGGGGAGTGTGTGGGCGGCTGCCTGCCTGTAACAGACGCTGACGACTGGCAAAACGAGCAGCGCGAAGAGCCCGGCGAATTTCCATTACTTTTGTTACACTCAGTCGCTGTGTTTGTGTGCGTGTGTGTGTGTGTGTTTGGCTATGTCTAATTGTGTGTGTGTGAAGCTTTTTGGCTTACTTACACGTGCAGCTCGTTTGCTTTGGCTGCTGCGCGCGCATTTTTAGGCCGTGTGACAATTTTTCTGCTTTATATTATCTTTTATTTTTTCTCTTGTTTTTCTATTTTAGCTTGAATGTCAATTGCAGACATTTAAAGTTTCATGGCAAAAGCGAGTGTTGGCTAAGGGCGGTGGGATGGGGCGCACACCATAAATGATAAGCTATGCAAGTGCATGTGCATGTGTGCGTAGCCTTTGTGTGTCTGTATGTGTGCAGTTGTCTCTTTGCGGTATGAGGTTTCTACTGTGCGGTTTTTGGCAGATCTTTTTTATCCTTTTATGCCCTGTATCAAAGAGTTGGCAAGAATGGGTAGCTTAAGTAAACGGAAATGTTTGTTATAAATATAAACTTATTTAAGTATATATAAGTGTATTATATATTTTACATATACTGATTTAATTTAACATATAGGATAATTGTCATACATTTCGTTTAATTCCATTTTTGTTTTACATTTTTTGACTATAAGTCAGGTCTGAAAACGAAAAAAGGATTATTTGCAAATGAATATACTTCGTAAAGGGTATATTTTAGTTGCATATGCTTTTGTAGTTAGCTTGTATGTGGCTTCTATTTTTACATGCTGGTACTTTTTTGCTGCTGTTGGTCTTTTTTTGGTTTTTGGTAGCTGGTTGCGCTAACAATGTGGACAGCATGTGTTTTCAGTCAGTTGAGGCCAAAATGCAATTTATTTTCGATTGCCAGCTGCTGTCAGTTATAATTTATGAGCGCCGTAATTGCATCATCTGTGTGTGTGTGGCAGCTAAATAGTAAATGGCCCAAAATACTCAGTATAGAAGGAAGGAAAGAGGATATGGGATATAGGATATATGTTAATATGTTGCCCATTCTTATACACATGATGTGCATTTATTGCAATATTACAAATTATTTGCATTTGTTTTATGTCGAAGCGTCGATGTGTTAATAAATAAATGTTGCGTATACGACGCGTGCAAAGTGCAGTATGTTCATTCATGAACATACTCAAAAAGAAAAAAACATTGTTTTGTTTGGTTGTTTACATTCAGCACCCAGTTCGATTTGAGCTGCTGCTGCTGTTTGCTTTAGTTATAACCAACGAAATGCGGCACGGAAATCAATAAATTGTTGCTGGTGTTTTTGCTGCAGTTGCATGAATGCAAATATCGCAAACATTTATCAATGTTTCAGCACATGCCCAAATATTTCATTTCGTTTGCCATAAATATTTTCAATTTCATCTGATTGCAATACAAGCCCGTTTATCAGCTTTTTATATAGTCTTTCAAATTGCCAAATGGCTTCAAATTAAATAAAATACACATAAAAATATTTTTATAAAACATCGATAGAATGTTATATTGAGTTGCATATATATCACAAATAATTTTGAACTTTAGCAAGAGAGGTACAACACCAGCTTGCTATAAAGAACATCTAAGTAAAGGTTTCGAGGGTGGTTTTAGAAGTGTGGCTATTGATATAGTCGTTTCTTGATTTTGTTGTACATGAAAAATTTGAAATATTCTCTAGTCCTACTTTTATTTATTTATAACTGAACTTTACTTGCTTGATCCCAACAGACTATTAATAATTGGTATATATTTTTTAATTATTGTACTTATAATTGAATTTAAAATCAATGTTTCTATACATATAGAACATTTTTTTATATAATTTTTTCTTATTAATTTTGGTGCATTTTTTTTTTTTAAATATATTTTCACACATTTTGTTTTGTTTTCCTGTTTCCATTATTAGCTTTGGTAGCTTGATTTTAAAAACTTTTGTTTCAATCAATTATTTGTCGTGCCCTAAGTGAATAAAATAGAGTAAAGTGAATTTATTTTAACAAATTTAATAAATATTTCTAAAACAACCCTAGCTACTAAATTTGTATAGCTTCCAATTTCATTGTGATAACCGTTTCTGTACCAATAAATTTTAATTGCTTACCAAAAAATTTGAAAGCAATTTTACTGCACTCGTTAACTCCTTAAATTGCAATAAATTGTTTTAGTTCTGGCAAAAGTTTTCCTGAAAATGTTATTGCGCAATATTATGAAATTTTTCTTAGGCAAATGGAAAATCGTGTAGGCCATATGAGAGAAACAGAAAAAAGAAAAAACAAAGGCGAAATCCTATTTCGTGCGGCATGCGTAATGAATAATTAAAGAATATAAATCATACGCCACGTTGCCGCTGTCAGCTACTTCAAAGTGCGCACAGCGGCGTAAAATACATAAAAATACATACAAAATCGGTATTAAAATATGGCCAATATGCTTAAAAATCAGGCTAAGCCCCAGCCGCGTGCTGATTTATATGCCAAACATCAAATCCATTTATCTTCATACAGTTGCCTGCCAAACCCGAATTCACTTTCGCCCACTCCCGCTCAAGCAGATGCCTTGCCTGCTGATTTGATTTCACATTATTCACATGTTTGCCTATATTTTTACTTACATATATGTATTTTATATGTATTATATGTGTATCTATGTGCTTGCAGTGTGGTGCGTGATCTGATGGGACGCACGGACCGCTTTGGCGTTGAGGTGCGTGAGCGCACAATGTGGGATATACGCACGGGCGTTGTCGGCGCCGATACTTTTGTGCCCAAGCACGTGGTGATCTCCACCTGGAAGAATGTCTCCTTTGCCGGTGGCATCGATAACTCGCTCTATACGGTAAGTTACGGCAAGTGTGCGTACGGTCAACAAATGTTATAAGATATTAGGACCGTAATACCACATTAGTCACATTGCAAAAATCTGTTGTTTATAAAAATTAAGTAGCAAAGTGCTCCATATAAATTTTGTCATATACAAACACAATTAAGTATTTTTTTCCAGACTATTCGTTGCTATCCACATGAATTTTGTAGCATACTTCTTGGCACGTTGAAAAAAATATTAAATTTAGTGATGATTAAATTGTAGTAGCTCCATAATTTTATTAAAACATTTTTTCTGATAATTAATTTAAATTTCCTACGACAGACAAATACTTTCCAAATGGTTCTGGCCACCGACGAGGTCTACACTTATGCCATATTCAACTATGCGGTTCTTAATTGGCTCTCCCACACTGAGGCTGGGGGTGATACGACCAAGGGCGAGGGCGGTGTACCCGCATATGTAAGTCACCTTTAAATTTATTTTCTTATATGTATATTTAAAGCACAAATTGACGCGAGGTTTGCCATTAGCTCACACTTAGCACTAAATTAAGATATTTAACATAAGTGAAATTCACTTACATTTTCACAGACAACCAAGTTCACACATATATATGTAAGCACAAAGCTCGCGAGGCAATTTTCATTAATTGTTGCCAGGTAACGTAAAGTTTTCATTGCGTTACATTTCTAAGTTCTTAGTTTGTGTGTTTGATACACTTTTCATTTTGTACATTTGTTACACGCGTCGCATTCTGAATATTAATTGGGTATATATATATATTATTATTACATATATGTATGTCAAATACAGCCTTGTAATTGCTACTATAATGTGAGTGTGCTTGTGTGTGTGTGCTTGGATAATTACGAGCGCAATCGTAAAGCATAATAGAAATTAATTATCAATAGCTTTGCTTAAGTCAAGTGGGCTCTGAAGTATCTAATATGGCTTGTTATAAATTGAATAAATATCGTTTGTTAGCCTATTGCATATTGGGTTTTATGTTTTACTTGCAACGTTTTAACTCAACTTAATTAAAAGAGAATGAGTAAATAAAATTAACAGTAAATAAAATTAATATTTATTTATATGAAAGCAGTATAATAAAACTTTACATATATTTGGATATTTTAAGAAGTAAAACGTTTTACTAACATAAACTATCATTTTGAACGATTCGCCCAACAGCGGACAACACAAAATCTATACTAAGATTTTATAAGTTAACTGAAAAACTGAGAGACCAGAAACCAAGAAACAGATTGTATCGACTCGATTTTTAATACCTATCAAGAATATATTTGCCTTACACATCTCAAAATATTACAATAAGCTAAATCTAAAAGACTCTTAGGCATAATCTTTCTGCACTTTTACATAATTAACTGTGATTATGTTTGATTTCTCTATAATGAAACTTTTAACAAGAAAACTTGAAAATCATTCAAACTCCTTTTAATAAAGTGCATCGTCTAGTTGTAGATCTAAAACTTTGTGCACTTTGTTGTTGCTTGTTTGGTTTATTGTTGACTGTAACTAACAAATTTTAATTAAACGCACGTTGCAAACTTTGTCTGCCTTATGACCAACAAGCTGTTGGTCAAATTGATTTACGCGCTGATGTTATTTGGTCAAGAGTTGCAAATTCGATTAAAGTTGGCAAGAAGCTGTGCATAAAATTGAATAGAATTCAATAATGTGCCTTTTAATTAACGATTGCTAGATGCGGGCATGCCCACATAGCAAAGCAAAACAAAACATATATATATATATATTAATATCGATTTGCATATATGTTTATTTGCATGCAGGTTGGTTTCAATGCCGGAAACGGCACTCAGGCCTATGAGTACAAGCCTTATAGCCAGAATATGGTCATTCGCGACTTGGCCAATCGGGGCTGGGGCAACGGTTTCCCTGGTCGCCACATTTTCCGCATCGATGAGCAGATTTTAATTGGCTCCTGCAACAAGGATATTGGTGCGTATGATTGCAATTTGCCAATTGCTGCTTTTGGTTTTGTTTTGTTTTTGTTGCACTCTAATTACGTTTGTTGCTTTTGTAGATGCCGCTCTCCTGCCGCTGACCTTTGCCCCCGAGTCCGGCAACATGCTGGGTGGCCAGGTGGTGAACATAACGGGACCCTGCTTCGATCCCGACATACGTGTCACCTGCCACTTTGATACGGAATCGGTGCTGGGCACATATGTGGATCGGAATCGTGTGATATGCGTGCAGCCGTTCTTGAAGGCCGAAGGGTATATACGCTTCCAGATCTCGGTGGGCACACAGCGCTTCAAGTGGCGCGGCAAGTACTTTGTGGAGACGCCGGCGGCGGCCACCGAGAAGATCTTCTTTGCCACGGACGATGTGCACAAGCGCAATCCCAGCGAGATTCGCATTACGTGGAATGCCTTCAATTTGACATCCAATCTGAATGCCAATGTCCGGATCTCGCTGTACGGCTATCGCGAGACCAAAATCGAGCCGCAACTTGAGTTTATTGATATCATCGAGCCCAGCCTCACCAACCAGGGCAGCTATGTGATCATACCCTCCAACTACCTGACGCGCAACAACGTCAACAATGACATGCAGTTTGGCTTTCTACAGATCAATCTGACACAGCCGGATCAGTACTCCAATCTGGCGCTCAGTCCGTAAGTAGTTATTTATAGAATTTCGAGCATATAACCCGGGTTCGAACCTATAAACAAATCATTTTTATATTTGTTTGCTTTATATTTTCAATTTAAGAGCACACCCTTTTTTAAAAACACTTAAAAATGAATTTATCGCATTAATTTAAAGTGTTGTCTGTCGTTGCTCATACGCCACGTTGTCTCTTGTCCCGCTTGGGCCACTGTTTATTATGTTTTAATTGACTTTCAGTTGTTTCAGCTGCGCTCTGGCCCAGCCCAGCTTAGCCACGCCCCGTCCCGTCCCTTACCGCCCCCGACTCGTCCTTAGTTTCGCTCATATTTTTATTCAATTTGCCGCAGCAATTTCAAAGAGCTGCCTGCAACTACACAGCACCTCCTTCTCCTCCTCCTGTCGCCTGTCGCCTCGGGGACCAATCAGCTGGCAATGGCTTACGCTTCGGCTTTCACTGTGACTGTGACTCAGTTGGCCATAGATGGCTTATTATGACACTCTGTAATTACGACCGATGGCTAATCAATAGCAAAGTGAAATGTGTTTTCGATGGCCACAGTTGCCACTTAACTCAAATTGTTCGCACGCTCGTTTTCTTCATTTGCATAGCTCGCTTCTCACTTTTCTTACTTTCTATACCCTGGAAACATAGAAAAAATTGGTCAAATGTTGTATCTTAGAGCTGTGCAAATGGTGTTTTAGGTAGCATAGATTTTGTTAGCAATATATATAACATATGTATATCTTTTATGATCAGATGCCAGAATCTCTACTACCTGATTGTTTAAAAGACTATATTTGGTAAAGCTTAAATACATGGAATTAAGATTCAATTGCAATTAAAAAAGTATTATTTCGCTTGAAAATATTTTATGTTAGAATAAAATAAATGTTATTTACTTAAAAATATTTCTAAGAAAAAAAACTAGGAACTTATATGGTAAATTATGAGAAAGAATATTATATTATATTGCATAGGAATTGTCAGCACATGAAAAACCAAAAATTTCTGTAGGTTCTTTAAACATTTAGTTCGTTTAGTTCAAAACTTTATTGCAATTATATTAAATTTTACTCTAATTGGGTTAGTTGCCAACTAGATGTACGGTATTTCGATATTCGTCACTCTTTTTACTGCATATCTGAAACTTATTTTTGCATTGCGCTTTTGTAATTATTTCGCACTTAAACTTAAAGTATTTGCAGCAGTTAAAAGCTCGTAAAAGGCTCTCGTAATAAAAATAAGTGGCGATGAAATTCTTCGAAAATGGCCAATTTAATCGCACTGTAAGCGAATTATAGCAAATACTAGAAATTATCTCAGAGACGCTTTAAAATACTTGGGAAGCATAACATATATTAATGGATTACACTTAAGCCGTACAAGGGCTATAATTAATTCAATATGTTGCAAAGGGTTTTCTTTGGGCCCAGTTTAAAGTCGGCGAACAGCGCATGTTGTGCGAATATTAGCCAAATTGGCAGCTGTGTTTCTCATGGTGCGTTTGATATATATTTTTTTCGAGGCGCTTTGGTTTATGATACCTTTGGGTGTCGTTATTTGTACTAGAGTTTCAACGTGGCGTGTGGCACGTGGGGGCTTAAGCCCATATATCATTTTATTTCCTGTTTATGTGTGTGTGTGTGCTTTTGTGTATTTAATTTACATTTGATGAGCCACACGCGCTCGTTTAAATTTGAGCTGCTTGGGCTGGCAAAATGCTCGGTGAACCAATCAATTTTGGTGGCTTGTCAATGTCATGGCTGCTAATGCTATTGTCGTGTCCGATGGTGAAGCTGCAGATGACTCTATAATTAGTTCACAGAATTGAAAGACAAATGTCGCCATGGCCAACATGACGTGTGCGCAATGTCGTCGTGCATTATGCAGAAGCTGAGCAATAATTTTCTCTTGACTAATCCTGCTTGCTTTGTGTGCATTTCAATAGCGTCCTCTGGTCACGGCCGATACCATTAGCCTGGTACATGGCGCCGCAGTGGGAGCAGAAGCACGGCAAGCGCTGGCCCCGTGCTCTATGCGATAATTGGATACGCGCCGACCGATTTCTCAGGTGAGTGAAAGCCCCTCAAAACAATGGCAGGCGCTCCTGTTGCCATGTGGCTGCGTCTGCATTTACATTTTCTGCTAATTAAAAGCTGCCAAATGTCAAGGGAACTGGTCGGTTTCCTACCTCCGGCCGCGCTTTTGAGTTGCCTGGCTGTCTAATTAGACAGCTTTGGCCTGGCCAAATAATCTAAATAATACCAATTTGTAATGCAGAAACTTTGCTGCCGACCTGCCGCTGTGCCCCTGCACCCTGGAGCAGGCGGTGCTCGATTTGGGACGCTTCCGGCCGGATCGTGAGTGCGACAAGGACTCGAATCCCAGCTGCTTGCGTCATCGTGGCGCCATCCATTGTGTGGTCAGCGGAACGCCAGTGTAAGTTATTGAAATATTGACTATATTCTTAGATACCTCGTGTGTGTAAAACAGGCAAGAATATATGCGAAGTTTATAAGTACTTTATGTGATATAAGAATGAAGTTTTACAGAGCATCATCTAGTCGACACTCTAAGCTGAATTATTTCTCATCTTTCTTTTAAAATAATTTAACAAAAAAAAGTACATTTTAAATAATTTATTATGTATGCATTAACGCTCGATTTTAAAATCAAAATTTATTCATACTTCATAAATATTTGAGAAATATATTTAAAATCTCAATGCTTAAGAAAATCATTTTTGTTTAAACTCTCCTAGTCGTTCGTTATCTTTTCTATATCTTTTGAAGCTTCTTCAGTTCACTTCTTTTGCTTAACTTTTTCTTTTACTATATAGATAAACATTTAGACAATACTTAAATAAGGATAATTCAAATATGTCAAGTTAAAAAAATTTAATAATGGATTCCTTAAACTTTCCTTATCATGTTTGTCTGGTATATTCTCCAATATTTTGTATATTAAATTCACATTACGAGGTAAAATCTTCTTTCATTTCTTTCTGATCAGGCTTGACTTTCCTTTTACCTTTTGCTTCTTAAATTGTTAAGTTTTTATTTAAGACATTCTTAAATATTCTTCCTTCTGCTCACTTCTTACCACCAACCTCTATTTCTACCTCTCCCCGCAGTGCCCAGGGTGCGGAGCAGCAGTGCTGCTATGATCGCTATGGATTCCTGATGCTGACCTACGATCAGATGTGGGGCTCACGGCCACGTCGTATTCACAATCTGGGCAAGATGCCCTGGAATGAGGCGAGCAAGGTGCCGTCGCTGTCCATGTGGTTCCACGACATGCGTCCCTTCTACTCCTGCTGCTACTGGCAGGAGGAACAGGCGGTTGGCTGTGAAACCTATCGCTTCGAGCGTCGCCCCTCGCAGGATTGTGTCGCCTACCAGGCGCCCGGCATTGCTGGCGTCTTCGGTGATCCTCACCTGATCACCTTCGACGGCAGTGCCTACACCTTCAACGGGCTCGGCGAGTTCGTGCTGGCGCGCAGCACAGACCAAAGCGAACGCTTCGAGGTTCAGGGCAGATTCCAGCAGATGCCGCCCAACTATTACGGCCAGGTGATGGCCACACAGCTGACGGCGATTGCCATGCGCGGCAATACGACGACCACGATCGAGGTGCGTCTGCGTCCGCTGCACGCCCGCTGGCGCTATCGCCTGGACGTGCTGGCCGACGGACGCAAGGTGTACTTCGATCGGGAGAGCTTGAAGTTCCAGCACTTCGATGGCGTTACGGTCTACACGCCCACCTACCTCCTCAATCAGTCGCAGGTGGTGGTCCAGTTCGATGCGGGCATTGGCGTGGAGGTGGTTGAAAACGAGGGCTTCATGACGGGTCGCGTCTTCCTGCCCTGGAAGTTTATTGTAAGTGCTCGTCCCCAAGTAGCTCAGCTCAATTTTAATACTCTCTCTTTTTTCGGCAGAACAAAACTGCTGGACTGTTTGGCAATTGGAGCTTCAATCCTTTGGATGACTTTACGCTGCCCAACGGCCAGGTGGCCTCGATTAATCTGAACGATATGCGCAGCCTGTACAATAATTTCGGCCTCAAATGGATGCTCACGGACCGGGATGTGCCCAATGTGGGCGGCGCTCTGTTCACGCGCGAATTCGGCCGCATGGCCAGCTACTATTCGAATGCCACGTTCCAGCCGAACTTTGTGATGGACCCGGCGGACTTTTTGCCCAGCAATCGCAGCTACGATCTGGAGCGGGCCGAGGAGCTGTGCGGCGAGTGCTCGCAGTGTCAATATGACTACGCGATGACCCTCAATCGCGATCTGGCGCACTTCACCAAGAACTATTACGACAGCTTGGTCAACATGCAGGCGGAGAATGCCAAGTAAGTCAATTGGGGTTAACCGCTAATCCTCACCAGCCTGATTAAACGTGACTCCTTTGCAGACGTGTCGTCTCCTGCGGCGTACTGCAGACGCCGCGCTTCGGCCGCAAGCTCAGCTTTGACTTCATGCCCGGCGCCAAGGTGTCCTTCGAGTGCAACGAGGGCTTCATTCTCGTCGGCGATCAGCGACGCGAGTGCCTGTCGAATGGCCTGTGGAATCTGCCCGAATACGGCTACACAGAGTGTCTGCGTAAGTTTCCCATTTTCCCTTTAAGATAGTATATCGTAAAGCTCGTCTTGTTGCGACCCCGTTTGCTGACCTGTTTTGTTTTCGTCTCCGCTGCGCCCTCGTACAGGTGAGGTGTATTACACGCGTCGGGTCGCTTTCATTGCAATTGGCATTATCATACTCGTCATATGCCCGCTGATGCTGTGCATCGTCTGCGGCGTCTATCGCTATCGTCAGAAGCAGCTGAAGGAGGATCCCCACTGGCAGATGACCCTGCCGCGTTCGCGTGCCGGGTCGGCGCGTAATTTGCGTACGCTGAACTATGATCCCGAGGACGATAGCGATACCGATGCGAGCACGCTGAAAAAAGTAGGTCCTACGATAAAGTATACCGCACGAACGAACCATTACCGGGCAAACCGCAAATTGATTTTCCAGCTAAGAAATGGGATCTGGATATGAACGACGAGGATGTGACCTCATCGGAAGGTAGTGATAATAGAAATAGCACAAAGCTAGCCACGGACATTTCCTACATTAATCAAAATAACGTTGCCCATGCAACAGGTGAGAAACCCAAGCAGACCGGCCGCCGCTCCCTGCGCTCCGCCTCCGGCACCGAACTGGATCAGCACGATGGCACACCCATCGACGGCGCTGCTGGCCATCATGAGGACGAGGACGACGATTTCGATGAGGCCGATGTTCATACCGGCCAACTCCATCCGGCTGGCTATCATCAACCCCTGTCGCCCGAGGAGGCCGACCATCTGCATCAGCAGCAGTACAGTCCCACGTTCAGCGGCCTGGATAGTCGCACCAGCGGCGCCAGCTCCATCAACTATACGCCCCAGTCGGCGGTTCAGAATCGCTTTGGGGGCGTGCCAGTGCTGCCCAGCAACACGCAGTACTACAATAGGCCGCCATCGGGCGTGCCGGCGGCAGCGACCACGCCTCTGCGCGTTGCGCCCACGCTGCCAACGGGCGCACAGCTGACGCAGGACAGCGGCCTGCCCTCGCCACCGCCCCTGGCCACATCGCCAACGCCATCGGTGCAAAAGTCTACAGAGGTTTAGGACACACACACACACACACCCACACACACACACACATTTGCCTTCAATGCACAGGCTACAAAGTTCAAATTTGTATAACTAATTTCATATATCGTACATATACTACTTTATATCTACTATAATAATTATCGTATAACTTTGTTTAAATCTGCCCCCACCTGTCATCAATTTATTGTTGCTGCTGCCACATGACCCATGACCTTTTTCAATTCCAGTTCCACCCATAAGCTACGCATATTGTGCAAATAGCCCAACTCAGCATATTATTATTATAATAATTCATTTATGTAGTTACCAATCCATATTTCCCCTATCCTCACACGCTCGGCTCATCTCGGCTTAAACGAGTTAACAATTTTTGTTTGTCATGTATTTTGTCAAATTTGTAAAGTTTCATCATTTTTATAAATAAAAAACCTTGTTAATAGTACTCTATCTTTAATCTCTAAATATTTATAATACCTAACAAAAGTTTCAGCGTGCTCTGATAATGCCAATTGTTACATGAAAGTTGACACCTCGCTTCAATTTGTCAAAGTGATTTTGTTTTAAAGTTTCGTTAGTTGCGAAGAATACCTATCTTAAAGTTAACCAGCGAATGCCTGTCAATTTTCTGTAATAATTTGCATAACGAGCGATGCCAAATTGCATTTTCCGTTTACACTGTGCAACACGTGTTAATGTATTCATAGAGATTTTATTTGTTTCCGAAAACGTATGTTTAGATATTTTGACTTCAAAATGTCTTGTAAGTTGTCGGAAATATTTTTCTTTTTTTGTCTTAAGCTGCTCAATATTAAATATTTTTTTAAGGGTTTCTCTTTAATCTACTATGAATTATTTTTAAAAATTATTTGCAACAAGTGCTAATATATTTATAAAAGGATTTATTTTTTCCTAAAAGGGATTTGTATATTTTTAAAATTAATAATTCCCTCTGATTTACTTCAGATATTTCTTTTGATATTCGCAAAGCTATTCTTTGTTAAAAAGTAATTAGTCAAATAGTTAGTCAGTTCTTTAGGTTTCTTTTTAATATCCTATTAAAAATATATATTTTTCAAGTTCATTCAAAGCTGTATGCTTTACAAGAAAAATGAAAATAAAAGAATTATTAAACATCTTTCAAACTGAGCGGCTCGTTGATATAGGAACAACTGTTAGAAAAATATACGCAGAGAGGAAAGCTTGTACATATATGCTAATCTTTTTAAACCAACACAAGCTGAAATAAACAAAAAGGATAAAATATGTGTGAGCTTCATGGAAACATGAGGTTCGAATCTCTGGCTATAAAAAAATGCAGTTGGTGGAAGTTTGAAATTTATTTATTTTTTTTTTTAGCTAAAATCCAGATTGTTTTTATATTTTTGTTGCACAGTGTTGTGTGCATTTGCAGTGTAAAGAAAAGACTACGAATTTTATAACGAAGCAATAAGGCCAGAGCCAAAGACATTAATCTTGAGCCAACTGTCACGTGCTTTGGTGACGCCCTGGACGACGAAGCCATGACACGAAGCTCCACCCGCAAACTACAATCCACACCAGCGCACTACACCACCCATACCACCCACACCACACCGCCCACTACGCTGCGACACGCCCAGAGCAAATGTATTGTGTGCATTACGCTGTTGTCAATCAATCTTGAGCAAATTGATGGACAAGTTGCCGTTACTTATCTACGTGTATGTGGGTGCCTGTGAGGGTGTATGTGTGCGTGTGTTGGTGTTGTCTGTCACGGGTTTGAAGCACTAGCCGAATGTCAGTTGCGCCTCTAAAGTAGGCAACTAGTTTGAAAGGCACTCGGCACAAAGTGGATGTGGCTGAATGCTTGATTAGTTTATGAATAACATTTTTTTGCGAAAATGGCCAGAACACGTGGCCAACTACGACGCATTGTTAACATTTTATCACTTTTTCTATGCCCACTGTGGCGTATGCAGGTCACGAGGAGCATGCGGCACGCGTGGCAAGCATCTCGCTGGGCATGGTGCTGCTCATTGTGATACCCACCCTGCTGCTGCTCGTCTGTGGCGCGAATTATTGGATACGCGAGCGTATTGCCAGCGAGGAGGCCGAGGCAGCGGCCGCATTGCTGCCGAAGCGCCCCAAGCGACAGCTGCGGGGAAATGGTGACGGTAACGGGATTGAGAACGGGCAGGGGCATGACGAGATTTGATTAACACGTTAATGAGGCGTCTAATGCAAATCATGTGATTGGATTTAACTCTGTGGTTCTGCCAGCTGCCGACTGGCATCATAATTTAAGATTTCAGTTTTAAGTGAATGTGCAGTATTTAGATTTTCATTTTAAATGTGATAAAATCGACAAAATATACGTATAAAAATATATTGAAATTTAAAAATGTTTCATCATTGTACTATTAACCAAATACATCCCTCGGGTTCGAATTTCCGGTTTGTGTGTGACGAAGGCCGAAAAATTTAAATGGTAGGTTTACGTTTGGTAACTATATTATCTAAAAATACAATAAAATATTGTTTAAAACGTACTAATGACAACTATAACAATTATTTTAAAAATAATATTAAAATAATAATGATGAATAAATAAAAATAGTAATAATATTAACATAATAATAGTAACAATTATCTATATATTAAAATATATTTTATAGTGTAGGCAAATTTAGATTAAATTAAATTATTTCAATCGAATTCATATATATTTATAAGCTTTATTTGCATCTACGTTTCAATGCTTTTTTAATGATTTAATTGTAGACCTAGAAATTTTAAAATTTTTAGTAAAAACAATTCAAGCTTTCAGGGTTCAATTAGATATTTTATTTATGTATAGTTTTAGGTTACATATATGTATGTATGTATGTATATATTTTTATATATATATTTTATCATAGCTTTAACATATTGAACATTTACACATTACATAGAGCAAGACAGAAAGAGAGAGAGAGAGAGAGAGGGAGAGAGAGGGGCAGACAGAGTGATAATAGAGTGAAAACATGGGGACAGTGATTTTTTCTTTGTCAGCTTTTCTTTATAATTTACAATAATTGTAGTTCTTAAGTTTTAATGAACTCTCAATCTGCTCCCCAACTCTATATAAAACATTTGCAATAAACGAACAGCTCTATATTCAATCTATAGCCAAAACGATTTTTACATGACTTACAAAGAACTTTCAGCTGAACAGTTAGGTATCTAATAGATGCATTTGTCGTATCTTGTATTTGTATTTTTTTTTAAATATGTAGCTTTTTCTGTGATTACACTGTTACTCATACTTGATATTGTGTGAATATAATGCTTGGGGCTCATACTTGTATTAATATTTTTTTATATCTTCTTTAAATGTGATGGCTTAAGAACTATAAAGCTATTTTCAGTTTTAAGTATAGTACTCGTCGAGATTTTTCATTATAACACTTACATATTGCCAATAGTGGAATAAATTTACATCAAATTTCATAAACAATGAATTTGGTATTTCTTTTTCTCATAGGTTTTTGTAGTGATTTTGGATGAGCTAGTTTTCAGTGTGATCTTTGGTATCTTTTTTTAAGTGTTTACTTAAGTTACTTGAATTTTGTTTGCTATAGATATTACAATCATATTTTGCGTATATTTCGTATTTAGTTGGTATTTTTAGGTATTTTTGGATACTTTTTGTATCTCGATAGTTACTTGTATAAGAGTTTCTTTTTGGTGCATTTGAGTTTTTTGTAATATATTGGATTTCTGGTCAATAGCCCTGTATAGAAGTTGTGCAAAGCTGTACTGTGAATTCCGATTTATATTCAGAGTTAAGTTTAACCCTCGTCTATATCATCTACTATGCTACAGCTGTTTGGTGCCTTGTGGTATACTTAAGTATTTATGAGTTCTGCTTAATTAGAGTCCAAAAACATTTGAGGATTAGAATATTTGCCTTACATGGTTTACTCATAGATATATATTTGTTTTTACAGTTCTTGTTCATATGAGTGGCTTGAAGGGAGTTTTTTTTAAGCATACATTATTAACTTATATAATTAGAATTACGAGTATGAGTAGGGCCTACATAAATTACATCTATAGTACAAAGCACAAAAAGTTCAGCCTAAGAAACCATCACAAAGTAGAAAAATAAATATTAAACCACATCTTGCTTTATACACAAACACACACACAAAAAGCCTAGACGAATAAATATTTAACTCATTTTTCATTTTTACACAGTTTAAATATTCACACATACATAATTACAACGTACGAGTAGTTACAACTTGGGTTCCTTTACATTTCTGATTCCTGGAAAGAGCCATAGATAAACGAGAGAAAAAAGAAAAGATTTATGAAATTAATTGCACTAAAAATGAGAGTTTTATATATACATATGTAAATACAGTTTTGTGAAAATGGAAAGTTCATAAAGTTTTTAGCACTGACCATAACTGCGGCTGAATAAAAATAAAAAATCAAAGCCCAAAAACGACCACGCCTCGTTTTTGCGCTCCATTGGGTTTTGTTTGTTCTGGTTTTGGTTTTCTTTTTTCCTCTTTCATTCTTTGTTTAGCTTGTACCTATGGAAAAATGTTGAGTAGGGTGTGATAAAGACTTCGTAATAGATACAACAAATTGGCAAGGCGATAACCTCAGTGAACTCGGTATTAAGAGAGCTAGGGTAAGTAGGGTAAGTAAGTAGGCTTTCGTATATTATACGATAAAATTATTTAAATTACATTTAAAAGAAAAAAAAATATGTAACCATAAAATCAAAACATCTGATAACACTCTCTAGCTGACTTAAGGCATCTTCCAGTCGAGCACGCTTGCTCTTCTTCTTGCTCTTTTACTTGTTACCCTTTCTTCTTACTTTCTATGCGCTTACAATTCAATTTTAACCCTTTACGGCCAATTACGCTGCCAAGCCGAGCCCGGCCAAGTCGAACCGAGCCGGGCTAACAGTGTCAATGTCAAAGTTGAAACCTGGCCGCAACGTGGCAACTTTTGTTGGCATCGTTTCGTATGCCAGTTGCGTGCCAGGTAACAAAAAAAAAAAAACTACAAAGGCGCAAAACAACTTTTGATTGCCAAAAAACAGTTCAAACGCAGTATACCGTTATCTTTATTTGCGACTGTCTCAGTTTCTCGTCTGCGGTGGAAAATTAAAAATTGCAATCACGTAAAGTTCCACTACACAGCCAACGAAAGCTCAAAGGTCTGCCAGGGAACGATTATTTATAACGTTAGCTGAAGATTTTTATGGGCTCGTTGTCTCGCTGCCCGATCTGTCTTGTGCTTCCTACGGCCTGGCCAAGTGGTAAATACCACATTGTGTTGGGCTCTAGTGTGGCACAATGTAAGAATTCCTGTTCGATTATTTCTTGACACATCAGTGAAAAACTCGATGCCAATATTGAAAAAAGATTTCGTTGTGAATTTTGTTATTAATCCGATTTTGTTTTTTATAAAAATAATATAGGAAAATATATAAAATATTTATAGTTTTTAATATGGCTGCAAACTTTTCAGCAAGTATCTAAGTCAAGTTGCTGGAAATGCGAAAGATAGCCAAGAAAGCAGTTATCCCAAATTTGTAGGACTTCCATCTGCGGCTAAATTTGAAAGAATTGTCAATATATTGTTTTTGCTGATAAGATAGCATATTTAGAAAATAGGCAACTACTGTGAATTCATATTTAAAATAAATAACTAAATTAAAAATTGGAAAAAATTACAAAATAATCAATTGTCATCTAATTGTTGGTTAAAGAATTGACAATTATAAAAAAGTTAAAGAAAATCTAACTGATGCGAGTTCTTAAGTCGTCTAGTGATAAACAACGCCGACACGTGACCATCTCTAATATTCACAACAAATGTATTTAATTTGTTAAGAGAAATCCTACCCAATTGTAGTCTGGGAAATGTGTGAAAGCATTTAAGGCTTAAATGCAGCAAAACAGCATGACAATTGCTTGAATTGAAATTCGAAGGGAGTTTAGGGAGCGGAGGCGGAGCCAAGCGGGTGCTGAGTGCTGATCGTAATTGCACATGCATGTTAACCGTAAGCCGTTGACAGGCACACAGACTAACACACACACATTGAGAGAGTGACACGCTAAGCAATTTAACAATTTTACAGACAATTAAACAACAACATGCTGCTCTCTGGTCCTGCACGGTACATGTCCTTGGGCTGGGCAGTCATCGAATTGACTGGCCCCGCTCTGCTTGGCTTAAATGTGTACTTGCATCTGAAGGCATTCGGCCCGCACATAAACTATCGATTTGTTTAATGTGCAAAAATAGCAGCAAGTGTGGCGTTTAGGCCACTTTGGGGGCGGACACCTCGGACGCCGGCTCAGCCCCAGTCGGTTGGCTAAGCTACGGTCTATAACAAATTGAATTAAAATTGTAAATATCACAACACTGTGGCGCGAACTTTATGGCCCACAAATCAAATGGACGAGCCGAGCCCCTTCTGTGCTGGCTGCACTGGGCTTTAGCCATGCCGAAATGTTGCGCATACGCTCCGTTGGCCCCACAAGTGCTGGACTGTCTGCAAAAGTGTAAGCGTTGTGCATGTCGTGCAAAAATGTGGCGTTAAAAGGATAACAAAAGCTATCCTCAATGTTGCCGCTCCCATTTGTTGTTGCTGTTGATGTTGGGGGCGTATTGCTTTATTTTTACAGTTTTACAGTTTTTCATTTCTCTCTTTTTTATTTATTTTTTTGTTTATTTTGCTTCTTTGTTTTTGCGGCAAATCGCTCTTGATGTCACAAACTGTGGCACGCTCGATTTGTGGCCCTGAAACAAAAGCCAGCGCATAAGGATAATGCATTTGTTTCAAATATATAATACTTTTTTGCAATATGAAATGGGAAATTGCTTTGAACTGATTCACACTTGAGAGTGGAATAGAATTAAATTAAATGTAATATATTCTAGTATAATTGAATAGCAATAGAAAGTAATATAGAATGGAATAGCGTATATACATAAATACAACAATTGCATAGTTACTATTACTACTTACTATTTTTGTAAGTATATAAAATATATAATACGTTATCCGTATCACTCAAGTATTCCGTTTAATGTAATTAGATTGATGAGTTTATATTTTCAATAAAATTTATTGTAGCATTGCTTCTCGATCTTAGTTAATATACTGTATTTCTTTGCAAAACTCAAAAAGGGGATGATACAGTATATTCGAAACTTTGAAAAATACAGACAATTTAGTTTTTACGATTTGGGGCTTCACGTCCATCTCGCTTCAGTCAGTTAAATATATAGAAAATAAAACAGTGCAAACATATCCTTTAAAGCTGATGAGCCATAACAATGAAAATTTATTTGACAAAATTCCCATTGAACGAGCAAAAGCAGACAGTTTAACTGTTGCCACATTTATTATACTGCCTGCGCTAAGAGCAATTGAAAAAGACCGTGAAAATGAGTTTTCTTTATGAGAAAATCACAAAGGATTTATTGCCTTCATTCTCTGCTTATTGTACAACGAAATAGTGCGAATTCCTTTGCAAACGGAGGATTGTTTTGATGAAAAATTTTATTGCCCGTTTTAATTAAATTTTAAACAAACGAGATTGTGCTTAATTGCTTGATTGCTCGGGTTGGGGGAAGAGAGAAGAAGCAGCAAGTCCTATTGGACCAACAACATTTATGGCTCTTATGTACTAGTTTTAACTTTTTTAAAAGTATTTATTATTAGCTAACAAACTAGATTAATTAAATTAAAAATTAAATAATTAATTTAAAGAGTGCCGCCATTGGTAGATGCGTTGTTTAATACAGATGCTAAGTATTAAACTAGACTGAGGCTCGAACCTGATAACCCGTTAATCAGGCAATTAGATGTTGGTGTTCGAACCTTAGCTTAGTGTGTTTTATCCCAAAAGCTGCGTTACTTAAAAGCTAATCCGACAGCTTATAACTACATCCGATATTTATATATAACAATTGTTTAATATACCATCCAATTTTGTGCAGTGTATAGCTGAGTGCATACCACAAGCTGGCGTAACGAATGCAAAGCCCATCGTAGTTCAATTAAATATGCTAAGCCCGAATCAAATTGATTTGTTATAGGCAACATTTGGGGGCATGTCGAGTTGGCTTCACTTGCAGCAACTGGCGGCAGCTGTGGTTGCTGCAAATAGTAGGGCGGGGGCAGGGCTTAGAACGTTGCATGCCCTGGCAATGTATGCAAATGAAAGGCGTCTGTTTGCCAACGCAGCCAACTGCCTGTCTGTCTGTTTGACTGTCTGTTGCGGGGTAGAGTTGTGTAAGGGCGTTTAGTTAATGTTGTTGTTAAATTGTGCATTGTGTGTGTTTTAGTCAGCTTGTGCGTGTGTGTGTGTGTGTGTGTTTGCGGCGTTTCAACTTTAATTGAAATTAGTGCCGAGTTTTCGATTAAGTTCCAACTTGCGTGTTTGCACAGTTTCAATTTGTTGGCAACAAATGTTGGGTTATGTTTGTGTAGGACCCTTATGTTGACTGTGACTCAATTTAAGCAGCATCAAGTTGACAATCGCATTGGGAACGTAACTTTGATGTACTTTTTTTTATCAACCCAAACTCCTGGTCTAGCAACGTTTTAATGGAGCTGGGCAAAGAGTTTGGTCGCTTTATGGACACTACTACTGCTATATGGTTGCCAGGTATCATTTATTAATGATAGAGTTGAGACCATAAAACTTTGCTGTTGCATGTGGCAAGCAGTAGTAATCAAATAGCTAAAGTTTAACCAAACTAACCACATGGCGAAAAGTTTGCTGGAACCCCATTGCGACTCTCATATGACTACAAAAGCAAACCCCAAAAGCAGCCTAGGGTTTTACAGTTATTTTTGTTTGCTCAAGGTAAGCAAAGGGCACTTTCGTAAAAAAATATAAAAATAATTCAATAAAAAAATGCCCTGGAGCTGTTTTTGAGCCTTTGGCCTTTAAGTGTGACATCGTGCGAGTTATTTCTATTAACATGCGCAACACATGTCACACAAGTTTGTCGCCACTTGCAACCCGTTCCCTTTTTATTTATTTATTTTCCTTTTTTTTGTTGCAGAGCTCTTACTAATTTTGCATAACATACACGGCGTATGCGTAATTTGTACACTGACATATCACACGTCGCACACGCCTGAAAGTATGCAGCACCGGAAGCAACGCCCAAGCACATTATCATCATTGACACGGTCGTTGTCATCAGCATTAACGTTAGACGTATTATCATCTGGCTAAACTTTTTGCCTTGCCATTATTTTTTTCTTTTTCGCTTTAAGGTTTTTGCCATAAGAGTGTTTGGACAGGGCATATTGACTAGGTGAAGCTATTAGAGATGCTTGAGAAGAGCCAAGGCTTATGGAAAAAAAACTGATTCACCAATATTTTAAAGAAATATTGGAGATCATTTACAAAGTGGATTACCTTTTTTTGGGTAGAAATATTTAATCAACACTTTTTGAAGAATAAAAGAAAGAGGGGAGGAAATATTTATATATCTGATGGTGCCTTAACATATATACAATAAATATATAAATTAAAAAAGTAAGCAACACAACGGACTAATATAGCATAGGACTCCTTCTATCGTATATATCCTAACATTTTCGACTACTTTTTGTGCACAGCATAGAAAGCAGTCGAAAAAGAATGTGATTAAAGTATTAATATTTTACTTTTCCGATCATTTTCTGTATGTAGAATATTAAATACCTGTATTAAATGTATAACATATATTAGAAATCATATTTTTCCGACCGTTAACTAGACAAGGGTATTAACAAGGGTATTGCATAAGCGGCACTTTGCAGATAACACTTCTTACTGGCCTGGCCCTGCTATCCTCACTTGCCCCTTAATCCATCGATTTAAGCTCACAACTAGCAGCAGCAGCAGAAGCAGCTTTTGCCTCTGACATTTTGTCGTCGGCGGCTCATCGCAATCATAATTTCCATCTTTATGAATTTTTAATGAGAGAAAACCAACTCGAACTGGAAGAAGCCGAAGAAGAAGAAGAAGCCGCGCGCCTGTCACTTGCAATTTGAACTAAATTTTTTATACGGCTCGCACGCAATGGCCTTGAAAAAAGAGAAGAAGAGGACAGGATGCCATGGCCATGCTCGGAGCCCAGGCCCAGGCTTAGGGCATGCCAGTCGAGAGTTGATGTTGTATTTAGTTAGGCAAATATTTATTTGATTGGTTTCGGGATTTGCATTTGGGTATTTGAAATGTAAGCGACGCGAACAGAAAACCAAATTGTGCGCGAAAAATGAGGGAAAAAATAGGAAATCTAAATACATGTATATATAATTTATGTTGCTATAATGATGGATGTGCTTGAATTAGTGCGGAAACGTAAAGAATAAATGTATCTCTTAGCAGGCAAACGATGATAAATGAGCGGGGCAGAATAACGCCACGAGTTGCAAGGGCCCGTTGAGGCACAGGTCGACCTAATTGAGAGCTCATTAAAGTTGTTTTTGGGAAGGCAGGTCAAAGGCGAATACGAAAGACTGTTTGTTGAATAAGTGAATGCATTCGCTTAAATTAATTATGGCTGAAAAAGGTATTTAAAAGGGGCGAAACGTGCTTATTCAAAGATACTCAGGTGGCCTCAATATCGAATCGAAAGACCATAAAAGAGCTTAACATTTTAAAGAGCATAAAAAGCAGAAGTGAAGGCAAAAGCAGACAACAACAACCTGCGGCAACATCCTGCGCAAATAAGCCGGATGTGAAGTATAAATAAAAGCTAAATAGAAGAAATGAAGAAAATTATTAGAGCAGCTAGGCAGCAGCTGCAAAGCTCGTGGGGGCGGGGGGATGGGGGTAAAGGGGGCAACCGGATGCCAGGCGCAGTCGGTGTGAAGAAAGTGTTCCAGGAATTTGACCAAGCCAACGAAGCACATTTAATATTTTAATATTGTCTTCCAAAGGACGGAAAAAACGTTATTAGGATGTTTTTTTTTGGCACTTTAAATTTGAGTCCAATCCAAATTCGTCCACGTGATTTTATAGACCTGTCTATAAAAATTGACTATAGAATATAATATAATATGTAACAAAAAATATTTATTGATAAAATTAATTTTTTAATATTGATTTTTACATTTTTAAAGCGCTAGCCATCAAATTCAATTAGGGACCACAGATGTCAATTGTAATATAGCCCATTTCCGTTTCTATTTCTTAAGGATTTCGATCTGTTTTTAAGTGTTATTAAACTGAATATGAAAAAATAAATTTCGTGATAATTTTTGGTAAGCAAGTCAATACAAAAATGCTTTTAAAAAATATCAGATACATAAAGGAATGCAAAAAAAATTTGTAAAATTATTTGGAACTTTCAAATATAAAACATAGGGCATCTTTAAGTTGTAAGCTTTCCTTCTAAGGCCACCCCAAAGGACCTTAATTTCAATCTTATGCTGCCTGCATTCGTTATGAATGCAAATGAGCTGTTGACCGAAACAGAAATGTGATTTATATAAATTATGTGAAATGTGCTTAGCAAACATTCTTTCATTCAAAACATTCTTTTACCCTTTTAATTATTATTTCTTTGCAGAGATAAAACACAAATAAATAAGGCAGAAAAGGGAAAATGGCGACAACTAATCAATGTTAATCCGTTTCTAACGAGGCGTCGTTAGGGCCTCACACACACACACACTTGTATGGCATCATCATCAAAATGCCTGCCAACTTGCAAGTCATCAAATTGCATTGTTGTTGCTGCTATTGTATTTATTGTTATTGTTATTGTTGGCATTTAACGATAATGTGCGCATATCGAGGCCATAAACAGACATTGAGAGCCAATATAAAATGCCAAGCCCACAAACAGGGCCCAGAGACACTTTCGAACACAAATCTGTATGCAAGTCTATAAGCAACTCACAGCATATTTGTTGCTGTATCTGTTTCTGTATTTGTCTTTGTATTTGTATCTGTATCTGTGCATGGGTCGCCTCGTGGGCGTTTAATGCGATTCGCTTTGCCTCAATGTCATATACATTAACAAAGTTTCGGGCTGAACATAAACTTGAGTAACATTCTGACGAGGGTCGCTATGAAATTGAAATATATATTCTCATTATCGAATCAAAACTTTTCAAATTTGTCCGAATTAAATGTGCGACTTTTAAGCATGTAAGTAGTTCAGTAAGGAACTGTTGGTTTATTATAGCACTGCTGAAGGATCTATCATTAAAAACTAATCAAAACCTTTCTAATAGTTTTACATTAAATGTAAATTAGTATAGACTTTTTATATGCAACTACAAAATTCAGGACCATTGAAAATTTAAACTCTTAATGCCAAGCTCAGCTAAAATGTAATGTGGTTTATAGGCTAAAACGTCGCATAATGCGTTCTTTTAGATAAAGCTGAGAAATTTATAGCCATCACCAAAGATGCTATTAGGGAAAGGTAGTTTAGCCTTAAATCATATAACTATCTATAATAATATCTATAAAAAAATCAGTAACTCTTATCTTCAATCAAATACTATAATAATATAATAATAATAATTAGCTACTTAGCCTACTATAACTAAGACGGTTTCGGATTTTAACTGATTGTATTTACTCATAGGTTTTAATTGGGGATTTATACTCGGGGTTTTCTATTAAGGCTTTCAATTTGTGATCTTTACTTGGGCCTTACTTCGACGGGGGATTTCTATTCGGAGCTTAAACCCAGACTTAAGTGCAACTATATCAATGGAGTTTGAAATTTAAATCAAAAAGAAAAACACGAGCTAAGCCCTTTCTGCTGAGTGCAGTCATTATTTTTAAATTTTATAAGAGGGCATGAGGTAAATAACTTTGGTACGGCAATTGTCGAATTGTTTTCTCTAAAGCTTTTTTCAAGGAATTCAAATATCTAAAAGTTGTCGAATAGATTTTTGTGGCGGGGAAAATGCTTGCCCTAAACATTTTCCCGTTACCCCTATACTTTCTCTGCTAATATTGTTAGATTGTTTGCCAACAGTTTTAATTAACTTTTAAAGCCGCCCTCGTACATTCAAATATACTCGTCACAGCTTCAGTGGTAGCCGCTTCTGCTGTTGCGGTTGTTTGTTTATGCCAAATATTTGATATGAAAATATGTGTTAAATTCTAAAGCTCGTGCTCTTTCTTTCTAGCAGCCAGAAAGGCTCAGTTTGTTGTAGTCTTCTGCTGATATATATATATAAAGAGATATATATATATATGTAGATATATATATATAGCTCGCTTGCAGCCGCAGGAGGCTAGCCAAACTTTTGTAAACAAAAAGAACACACAGAAAAATAAATGCAAACATTTCGCTCGGCGTTGTTGACAATCCTTTGCCAGCCCAGCAAAGTATGCTACAAAATGTTAGAGTCGAGGCACCGGCTTGGGCTCTGGCTCAGATACGGGCTAGGCCTCGGTTTAGGGACTGCTGAAGTGCATATATATATTTAACTGTTTGCCATATTATGGCTTTTATATTGAGTTGTTTTGGACTTATCTAGTTTACTGCACAAGCAGCGTCTGTGGGTAAACAACGTGCAGCCGGGCCATGGAAACTTGTACAGGATGTGTTTTCTTTTATGGCCCCGACATCAAATCGTGTTTTTGAGTTCGCAGCGATAACACTTTAACTAATAGCAACTGCTTAGAAGTGTGTGCGAGAGGGCATAAAAGTGATACATAATGCTAATTTTGTCGACCAGATACGGGTTTTGATTTATGCAGTACAAATAAGCCATGTAAATATGCCCATAAATTACGTATACGCAGCGTAATCGCTGAAGAAATGTAAATCATTTGTAAACTAACTTGTGTGGGCGTGTCCCATGTGCACTAACTCTATCTTTAAATATCCTTGCTGAGGGTGTTTTCATTTTTTAAAGCAATGTGTAATGCATAGTGGGAGAAAGTTTCGACGCCATAGGAATTATTGGTTAAAATAAGGTTTTTGTATAAAAAACATTTTTTTCTAAGATAACTGAACCAAACTTGCTATTAAAGTACGCCACTTAAATTTGACCATAAATGTAAAATCTTATTACTATCGGACTAACTAAAACTAAAAAAAACAACTAAAGCCCGAAAATGAGTTTTTGTATGGAAAAATGTGGTATTTATTTATTTAATAAATTAGGGATATATGTATTAACAAAAGTTGCCTACCACGAGCTGTACTATGTACTATGCTCTTTAGATGCGAGCAAAATTTGATCAACGTTGGTGTTTTATATCATATAGCTGAACAATTGTCTATAGTGATTGTGGATGTCTAAGAATAGGAATATATCGCATAAGGGCATTAAATCTTCGGATATTCGAAGATAACTGCTTGTTTTTATTCTCTCTGGTTACGGTTGAAGAGCATTAACATAAATTACCTTGCACAACGATCCAACGATGCTGATGCCAACTCCTCCAACCGCAATGTGCCAGCAGCAGCAGCAGCAACAATCGCACACAAACACACACAGGACACATGCAGGCCAAGACAGGACAAATTCAGAGCCCTTGAAATAAAGTGGTTAAGTGGCCAAGTCATACAGACACATTCACACACATACACTCTCGCACACACATACAAACAGCTAGATAGTCGCTTGGCCGCTGAAGTCAAGGAGTTACACGTAGATTTACAGTATATTTGCATCCTCTTGCATTTCCTATGCATCCAAAGGCGCCAGAGGACCCGTTGCGGCTGCTCCCCCACCACCACCGCCGCCGCCAGCACTGCCACTTGCCGAGGACGTACGTGAGACAGTGGCATGCCCCATGCCCATGCCCATGCCCATGGCCAGGCGCTGCGTTGTGGCCGTTGGCGTTGTGGGCTGCAGCTGCGGCGAATCGAGGCTGCCGTTGCCGCTGCCGCTGGCACTTGGTGCGCTGGTGGCACGTGTCAGGAACCAGCAGTCCATCGGCGTCGGCTTGCCTTTCATAATGACCGGGCCGCGGTATTCCAAATGAAACGAATCGTCCTGGTTGATCTCCTGGCACAGCAGACTGCAAAAGAAAGAAAAATACAAATATTGTATGAGTTCCAAGTGAAAGTTTGCCCCGCATTAGTCGACTTGTTCCCAAAGCAAATGATTTAAGACACTCGCGTGCAGCTGGCAGAGCATTTTCTGCAGAGATTTAAATTACGACCACTTCATATTGGCAACGGATGCGTCCCGGAGATGAAGATGGGGCGCATAACCTCGCCATCTACAATTGACAGCAATTTATTACAAGCTCTGGGCTAATGTATGTCAACTTATAGACTCACACACACACACACACATACATGCACACTTGAAGCTACTCAAGTGCTTCAGTTTGGTAGATGGCTGGTAAATGATTTCGGAAGCACTGCATTTTCTACTGCAGCTAGCAACTAGATGCTATCCCAGGCTGTAAACTCGTTAAAGTTGGTTCGGTTCAAGGTTCGAACCAAAGTCAAAAGGACTTGCGAAAGGCTTAAAAATTCTTTCATGTTGACTACAAGTTTTGTCTGAATATATTTTTTTCGGTATGAATTTAGGACACGTTTTTTTTTGGTTCAAGGGTCAAACTAATGTCAAATATATGCGAATGCCTTAGAACATTTTTTTTAATATAACATCTTTTTGGGTAGCTCGTTTGGTTGAAGTTTTATATTGAACTCTGGATGCGAACCAGCTTTCTGTCTAATTTCTATTTATTATTTTAATAACCGTGCAAAGGGGTTTTTAACGTTGCCAAATGTGTAATGCATAGAAGCAGATGTCTCCGTTGCTTTAAAGTATATATACATTCTTGGTCAGTATCATCAGTCGTGTCACTAGTCTTGTTTAAAAAAGTCAGTATAGTTCTTAAATTCGTAAATCAAATTTTTTTTATGTTTGTATTCTATACAGCCATAATTATAAAATATATTTATTAATGGCAAAATGTTTCTTTATGTATATGTAAATTTAAATGTATATATCTTGCATATTAATTTTTATTTCCGCTTCATTCCAAATTTAAATGTTTATATATTCGGATTCAATTTTTTTCCGCTTCATTAGAACTCATTCTCATAATAATAATTATTTCTGACATTAATTATAATAATTCCATTCCTTTGCTCCAAATACATGCAATATTTTATATTTCCTGTCATAAATGTATGCATATTTGTACATTGCAGCTTTCGCATTGAATTTATCAAATATTTTGCCATTTTTCACTCTATATTTTTGCGCTATTGAATTTGTCTGGCTGCATGCGTGGCGCTTGTTGCGGTCGCATTTCCGTTTCCGCTTCGCACAGCCACAGCAATTTATGTAAATACCCCAGACGGTTAGTGTGTGGGTGAGTATTGCAACATGTACTTGATTATAGTGCTCAATAACTGATTGGATACACATTTAATTCAATTTACTTGGCAGTTTTTCACTGTCCGCTGCTCGGTTAGCATTATGGCCACAAATTCGATGGGCCGCGTTTTAAATTAATCAAAAAATCGTCAGTGAAAAGCGTATTAAAATCGCAGGTGAAATTCATGACTTTTACGTATTTAATGAAGTGCACTTAATAATTGCACATTGCACTCAGGTAATACTTTCGTTCTTCACTTTTTTCCAGTCGTTTGCCATGAACTCATTAAACGGGTTTAATGGGGTAGCATAAAACTATGCCGGTCTATGCAACAAGCAGTAAGTAACCTCATAATAAATTTTAAAATGTGTTTCATATGCATATTTCATAAAAGTAAAGGAAACTAGACTTGTTTTAATATAATATGTGGCATTTATAACTTTTTCTCTTAACTTAAATTTTTGAATTGAATACTCTGAAAACTTTCAAATTTCCATATGTTATCATCCCACCTCAGATCTGATTAAGGAGTATTTTTTAGTCGCGCACATCCATTTCACGCTTTCCTGCTTGTTTCCGTTTATTCAACTGATTAAAGAGCAGCATCCACATGAAAGCAGACATTCAACCTCTTCATCGTGTTCAAGTGAATGGGTTTAATTAATGTCTTCATTAAAAATACACATTTGCACAGTGTGTAATTTTCCGAGTAAATATTTAAGATATCGTGTAAATACAACGCGTCCAATATGAATATTTAAATGCGTAATTGGTATGCAAGCGTTAAAGATACTGAGCCAATAAATAAATACTCGCATGCAGGATAAATATTGGCATATTGTATATTGCATATAATAACTTATATCAAATGTCATTTGGCATACATATATGTTTTTAACGGTAAACCTCTTGAATAATATAAAAAACCGTAATTCAATTGTTAAGTGCAAATAAATAAAATTTGAGAGCAGGAAAAAATAAATAAATACACACACGTGGCGATAATAAAGAGTCTTTAGGCAAATTAATGTTACCTACATGAGAAGGTAATTTAGGGTCTCTGAAATTTAAATACCCTTCAAGTACTCAAGTATTTAAAAATGATTTTTTTATATTCATCTGAATGTCTTAAAAAGTCGGAAATGGCTTAAAAAAATCTCATTGCTGCTGTCCTAAGAATACTTCAAATCGTATTTTGGTAGAATTATAAAATATTTGATACATTTTAAACAAATTGGGTTTATCCCATGGGCTAAATTTTATCCGGATCTGAAGCTGATCAATGGAGAAATAAAATTATATAGGGCATATATTTTTTTGCATATTTATATTTCGTAATAAAATGCCAATAACCCGTGGCAAGATAAAAAATAATTGAATGTCGTAATAAATAAATTGAAATTGTGTGATTTTTTAATTTAATTGCATTTTTGTACAGCAGACGGATGTTAAGTGCCAATGTATACATAATTATATATTTGATATGAATATTTAAGTAGAGTAAACAATTCACAAGTGCTTATCAATACCGCATTGTAATCCAAAATAAACTGCATTTCTGTTTCAACTGGAAATCACAATAAAAATAAATATATATATAGAGAGAGAGAGAGAACTATAACTCATGAACGAGTGAGGTTGTGAATGAGCGCTAAGTCTTACAGTGGGTGGCCAATGGAGAGAGTGGAAGAAGAGCGTCAGAGAGCGGCAAAGTGAGCGTCGGAACAGGTAAGAACAGCTGTGCGTGGGGTTTAAACATTTGGCTTTGTTTTTCTAGGCAGCTCCTCAGTTGGTTGGCGGCGTTTGAACAGCGAGAATTTCTAAATTAAACGGTGCGTGGCTAAAAATTGTAAAGGCGAATACTTAAAACAAACTGCATTAAATATACAATTTTTAATTTAACTCAACAATTGCGGAAAGCCTCCCAAATGACAAACAGACACCTGTTGGCTGCATTTGCAAACAATATGATATAATTACGCATATTCAATTGCATTTGAAATTTGATTTAGTTGATTGCAAGCAATTTCCATAAATGATTCAAATGCATATATAGCAGCAACGAAAAGCATGCGAATAGTTGGTTTGTTTACAATGTTTTTTTTTTTGTATTTTTATTCTGGCTTGTATTGTTGCCAGCATGAAAAAATCAATAAAGAGAGCGCACACACAGAGAGTGCTCTGTTTGTCGCGTTCTCTGTGCTGCTCACCCTGAGGCAAGTTCCTGTCTTGTTATTCGCCTCTCGCGGCGAAGTTTTCTTCCGTCTATTCGCTTCCGTGTGTTGAACTTTGTTCAACGTCTTTTCGAAAATTTGCTTTTGTGTTTAGTTTAATTGATATAAGTTATTGTTGAATTTGATAACATTTTGTTGTTTTATATTGTTGACATGTTGTCGCAGTTGTTGTTGGCATTGCAGCAGCTTGTAAGTCAATTAAAACGGCAATTGGCTTCGGTTTGGCTGCTGTCATTGCCGCAACACTTGTACGGCTTCCGGCCATTGGTCGGGCCACGGGCCGCCAGTCACCGAGCCAGTCACCAGCTCTGCGGCAAGACGCCACGACGCCAGCTGGTCATGGACTACATTTTCGAGTGCTTCTTCAACGACACCTTCGAGCACATCACACGGAACGGGCTGCAGGATCGACAGTCGCGTCGCGATGTCCTCGATCACCTGAGCGCCATCATCAAGGGCTGCAGCGAGGGGCAGAATGTCCAAACGGATGAGGTGGCCAGCTTGGCGGTTGTGGCCGCTCTGCGTTTCCATCGACTGGCCAAGCAGGGCAATGGTCAGGTGAGAAAAGTCGTGGAAATTCGCTTTGAAATCGAGTTCATATTTCTTATTGATTTTTGTTAATATTTATGAAATATTTTAGTTCTCATTTAGGAATCACGTTTTGATATTCATGAAATTGTATTTTTTTTTAGCAAGAAGCTTTCGCATTAACACAATAGTAATATTGTGTTGATGCAGATTTCAGATTTTTTTTTTGGATGTAGGGCATCGGCCAGACAATCCCAATTAAAATTGTTTTATAAATTGATTAAAGTATTAAAAGTTTATTGAGTGATGTGTAAGTTTGATTTTTTGATATAACTTCATCGCCTAATCACGATGTTAACTGTTCAGATTTTGATGGTCAATTTTATTAACTGAACTCTGTGTGAATATACGGCATTTAATCAAAATTTCACCCATTCTAAGTATTAGTTGAAAATATTATGAATCATATAAAAATGGCTTAAGTTATATCTTAAAGCATTTAAAATGTATGGCACATAATAAATGATTAATTATGTAATTTTAGGAAATTTTAGGATTTCTCCGTCCAAGCTCATGCTTAAACATGTGTATGTATTTAGAGCACACACACATATGAGATTAATGTTTAGCTTTTAAGTGCCGCATAATTCCGACGTAATTTCTGGCACATGTGGCCGGTCAGATTGCTGGGCTAGCATTTAATTTAAATTGAAATGTGATTTATGCAAGAACAAAAACGTTTCATATATACATATAAAGAGGTAGAATAAACGTGTCTCATGCAGGTCTGCCTCATGGGAAAATATCACAACATTTTGTATATTGCACTGCGCACCTGTTGGGATTGGGGAGTGCGCGATTCCAAGGTGGTCGTTCAACTGCTGGGTAAGTCAAAGGCAACAAACTTCATAATTTAATGCCCGAATATGGTATGTGTTATGTGTGTGTGTGTGTGTTGGACTCTGGGGTATGCCCTTTTGTTTTGCATATTTTAATGAATTTTATGACATCGCATCAGATTATAACGCTCGCATATAAGCAGACGCAGTTCGCACGAATCTCATTTAATCACGTGTTTCTGCTAATTGCGAGCTGAAATTACATTAAGGTGAGGCGAAAGTGTTGCTAATGCGGCTGCTGTTGCTGATGCTGTTGCTTGTTGCATCGTAAAACTTGTAAAGTGCCTTAAAGTGTTGCAAGTTATTTGGGCCATGCCTCCTGTGACTGCGAGTGTATGTGTGTCTTGGCTCTAATTAAAATGCTGCGTAAAACTTGACAGCCTGAGGACGGACGAAATTAATGGTATGCCAAGGCTTCAGGCAGTGTGTGTTGATAGTGAGTGTGTGTGCTTGAGCCCTGTGTGTTGCGTGGGGGCGTTAAAGCTTGCGCTTTTTTATACCCTGTAACTATTAAAAAAGGGGTTTGTGCAAAAGCATATATCAGGCAGAGGCAGGCATTTTTAATCCAAAAATTATATATATGAATAGCCAAGAAGATCTGGCCATGTTTGTCAATCTGTCCGTCAGATAATTATGCGTAAATGTAATGTTTAAGTTACAATTTATTATACATTTTATAAAAATTATTTAGAAGTTAGAGAATTTAAATTGGAAACACAAGTTTCTGTATACTACACGAAAATCTTCTTCTCTTAAAATCAAAACTTGGCGTTTATTTACACCAAATGTGATTTGTAGGTTCTAGTACAGTGTCCACAGATCAACAATATTTAATTTTGTTAAATTCCAAATCGTTAGACATGACGCCAAATTTCAGACGTTCATTTAGCCACAATTATTTTTGAGAAATATCTTTTTGATGTAGGATACAGGGCATCTCCTAGTCAGGCGCTACCGACTGTTGTTTTTTGTTTTTTTTTATTTTCTGTTGCAACAGCAGTCAAAATGTTGCCAGTACTCACGCGCTTCGCTCTTAGCCCTGTTAGCTGGAGACCTGCACGCTTTTACAAACAATTTCATGTTTTTTTTTGGCCGCTGACATTTTGCGAGCTTCCGTTTCCCGTTAGCGGTTGCCGCGCTGCTGTGACTTCATTTTGTGGAAACCGCCATATCCAGCATGTGCGTTGCCGAAAAAAAACAGGAAGAATACAGAAAACGAAGCCTGGCAACAAGTGCAGCTGCGTAATTGGCTTTTTTATGGCTCTTTTGCTGATGCTGCTCCACACGGAGTTTATGTTATAATTGCTCTTTCTGCTCCACAGTGGCCATTTATGAGTGCGAGAAGACGTTCGAGCGCATCTTTTTGGGCGCATTGTTTGGGCCACATGCACCGCATTTTATTGCCGGCTGGCGTAGCGATTTTCAGGATCAGGTAAGCCATATTAGCCAGCCACTGACACAGGCACATTTACATACACCTATTATGTATAGTATAAGGCAGCTTCTTTCCCTTATTTCCTTTTGCTTGACAGCATGAGAATGTGCGCGCCATGGTTTATTTTCTGAAGCATGCAACATGCGAACAACTGACGCTGCCCGTGTGGATACCGCGCTTCGAGCAGGAGCGCCCGCTCAGGTGAGTTGACAGCGTGCCGAATTTATGGCTGCCCCTATCCCAAAAACAAGAAGAACTACTGGAGAACATTCCAGTCGTACGCAGCCGACTACGCCATACTCTGTTCTCAGATACCAAAAAAAAGATCGATAAAATGACTGTCGTGGCTACATTATTGTTTATATCGCAGATATTTAGTAATCTGCCTGCTAAATTGTTTTATAAGTTTTCAAACTGAGGAAGAAAAATATATTTATACTGTTTATTTATTGAGTGAAAACCGGCTATGAGCTGAATAGGGTTAATCCCAGAATTACAATATTTGTATAATACTTAACCTAACCTTGAAACTCAGCTGTCCAAAGAAACAGTTGATTTTAGAATCGGGCTAGGAGCCAAATCTAAATATTTTTATTTATTAAATCTAAATATTTTATTTTTTATTGTTTTTGCAGACATATACCCGTTTTCACATTTTGTAAACTGTGTATAAAGAACATTTTTGTAGCTATGCTCTAAATGACAAAAGCGCTCATAGAATGACTTTCAAGTTGACAATGGCAACAATATTTTGTTGCTTGTTATTTTGCGTGTTCTCGCATGTTATTTCTGGTCTGCTCGAATGCCGAAGGCAACCAAAACTTGTTTTCGAGTCCTGTGTGCCAAGTTTGTTTTTTGTTTTGTTAAGTTGCGCCAAGCTTTTCGCTAGTCAAGCTAATTGGAAAATAACCCATAAGCCTTTATTCATTCTATTCAAAAGGAAAATGCTCTTCATTCAATGGAATTTTGAAATGACTTTTTCATAGAAACTTTAATATAAATATATAAATAAAGCTACATAACAACTGCTAATTATGCACGTTCCTTTTTATGATGCCAGTTCTCTATTTGATATAGTTTTTATTTATTTTTTTATAATCGACCAAGGCAAGCATATTAACAAAGGGGACTTCATCCCTTAAATTCATTTTAAACTTAGTATTACGAAATTTTGTTTTAGGTTTTGTTTCTTGCAAAGTATAACTTTAATTTAATATTTTCCAAGGAATAATATGCATAAATGTTCAAAATTTCAACCTTTATTCTTTGATATTTTTTGATTTATGAATAAAGTAATCTAAGTTTTTTTTAAATATATTAAGTATCGATCTAAAAAGCTTTAATTCATTTAAATCTTTAAATATAAAAAAAATTGTGGGAGACCCACAAAAAGTTTGCGGAAATTAATTCAACGCACTAATTAATTCAGAATACCGAAACGGAATTGGTCTTTGGCACATGCCCGATAAGGCCTGAGAAATTGAAGCAAATTTAATGAATGTCTGTCTTGCAAAGTGGAGCAAAGGCAGCGCTTGTTGCTGGTGCCTTTGGGAAATTTGGCGTGTGGGGCAAGAAAAAACAGGGAAAATGGCAAATAAAAGGATTTTAATTAAATTAATACATCCTGCATTGTTTGCGCGCTGTGCGTGTTTGTCAGCAGTAATTGAGTAAAAGATGGCGACACTTTACAAGCACACACTCACAGCACGCACACACACACATACACTGGCGTTCATTTGAACAATGGCCGCTGTGGCTTTCAATCTCAGACGCTTTTAGCTTGGGCTGCTGTTGGTTTTATGTATAATTAAGATTTTCACTTCTAACATGAGCTCAGCTCATTTCTTGTACATACATTTTTTTTTAGCTACCAGAGATTTATGAACATGTGTGTGTGTTGTTGTTGTTGTTCTGTGTGTGTTTCTACTGCGATAAGCTGCAAACCAACAGGCAGCTATGTAAACCTTTTGTTATTTTGGCTTTGTTTGCCAGCACTCCGGAGGATTAAAGTCAAAAATGCGTGTAATAAGCGCACATAGCCAACACTCAAGCACAGATACACATGCACGCGCGCACACACACACATAAGGCAAGCTGTCTGACAAACATTAGGCCGACATTTACGATGCCCTTTCGCTTAAGCTTAAAACAGTGTCTGCTTCCAAATGCCAACACAAATGAATAAGCATTAATAGTTGCCAGGGTATATATTACTGTGTGTGTGTATACAAACAATGTGACAGTAAACATTTGTATTAAGTGCCGCTAAAGTTCCACAAATCAACGTAACAAACCAACATAAAAAGAGTATAAATAGATATAAAGATGTTTATTTTAGTATTTTATATATATACGCCATTATATACATTTATTTATAAATGTTTATGCTGCCATTTAAAAGCTAACACTTTTTGCCTGATTTAATCAAGCTGTCAGCAGTTAGTAAGTATTCGCAATGTCGGTCTATTAAATTGAATTACAAATTCTTAATTAATAATAAAATAAAGTAAATATTGATTCAGATATGCTTTTAGCTACATTTTTTCTTCATTAAACACTAGCTGTAGAAATACTTTAGTATCGAGAATTCGTTTTGTTTCCCTCAGACTTCTCAATTAAAAGAAGTGAAATACATCACACACACGATAGGCAAAATTACTTAACGTTGTGTTGAACTTGGCCTCTAAATAAACGACACTCTTAAGTTTTGACTTCGCCAAATCGGAATGAGGCATGTTTGACAGTCTGACAGCTATCTTAACTTATTTCAGTTAAATAAAAGTAAAGGCTTTAAACATTAAACAGCTCACAATTATACTTGAGTTTTTACCTGGTATTTTTTGTTTTTGCGAAAAGCAACAGGAAACACAATGAGATGAGAAAGGCATTAAAACAAGTCATTGGTTTCCTTTTCGATTTTCTGCTTATTATATATTATATTATATATATGTGTAAGACTCTCTCTTTGACAATCAAATATATTAACAATTATATAAAGTTGGAGTTTTTAAAATTCTCAGTAAAAACTCTGCATAAATGCCGCCTTAAAAAGGTGTCAAATTTTAAAAGAAGTGAGAAAAGCAAATGGGGGTTTCATATATATAATACACTTAATAAACGACTGAAAGGAAGAAGTCCTATATAGCCTAGATTTGTATGATATACATGGATATAATAGATGATAATTTTTTGACTAATTAATATTCTGAGCTTTTTAAGGCCAAGAATTGTATATATACTAAATTCTCAAGAAATATTTGCGATGTGTATAAAAGAAGCTGGGTGTAGAAGTTAGAATAAGTTTAGATAACTGGTAAAAGTGCTATAACTAATCCTTTGTAAGACTTACATAAATTCAAATTTTGTTATCATAAACTTGTTAAAAGTTAACAAATTTAGGAACTCAACTGGACTTTGTAAATTTTTCAGCTGTAAATTAATTTGCACAGGACTTTGCAGCTCGAAGCTGTGCGAAACGGTAAATGTGCTTATCACCAGCTCAACAGGGCTGCTGTGTGTCAGGTGTGTGTGTGTGTGTGCGAGAGTATATCACCTGCATGTGCGCTGCTGTCGCTTTATTGTGGTTTTAGGCTTTTATTTGCCCACTTTTATGGGTAGACATAAAAGCCAGAAGCAGCGCAAACAAACTGTGAGCGTGTGTGTGAGTGTATGTTGTGTCATTGTCTCGTGTCGAGTGCATACGCTGTACATGCTAATGGCTCAATGGAGCTAAACGCCTTCTAACAACGCTGCATATACGCAATATTGAAGGCTGTTGGCAAGAACTCGCAAAGGACAAAAAAAGAGTCCAAAGTATGACAGCAGGCAACAGGCGAGCAGCTTAATTTCCTTTTGGGCCACCCAGACAGCTATCCCCCCAACCCCGCCCCAGGCAACTCCTTTGCCCAGGCTAATGTAGCCAAGCCATTTGGTTGGCCGTTAAGCACTGTGCTGTGCCCAGGCATTAAGGCCACAATGTGTCAGGCCTAAAAGCACAATTTTTTTTGCTTACATTTAAAAGAATTCGGAAAACCACTCAGCCAGTGTCATATCTAAAGCAGCCACATATCTCGACTATTTTGCAGATTCATTGATGTTCCCATCGAGTCCTGCGGACGGTCGTCGCCGCTGCGCATTGCGCTGCAGGCAAATGCACCAGAATTGCTGCTCATATTGCTCAGGTAAGAGAGGGGAATGGGGGCTGGGGACACTTCAATTAGCGCGAAAAATATGCATGGCGCGGCACTTGGCAGCGGCGGCGGGCGCCTTAATGTATGCAACATAAAACTCCTTGCAGCGCTTAGCATAATCAAGTGGTACAACTGACAATGACACGCCCCCTTGACAGCGTCACGCCTCAAAAGCGCCTCTTGTGCGCGACGCAAATATTAACATTAAATATGAAAGTCGCTGCCAAAGCGAATTTGCATGACAAGGCGCTGCGATGCGACGCGATGCGATGCGAGGCGTCTCCACAGTGTCTCATGGCCAAAGAAGCAGCCCGCCGCAAACTTACGAGCATGCACTCAACGGCAACAACAACAACATTGAAAAATTCATAAAATTTATATGTAAACGCTTGCAGTTTCAACTAGTTCACCGTCCTTGGAACTGGTTCGGGTGTGGGGTGTTTTTTTCTCTTTTTGCTTTCTGGCTGCTGCGGTTGGCAATTTATTGTTTTATAACTTGATATTGCCCGTTGTGCATTTCCTATCATTGCTGCTGTTATGGTTGTTGTTGTTGTTGTTGTTGTCGTTGTGGCAGCCACGCCTCATTGCTTGTGCAGCTTTTGGCACCAGCCCGAGTCCTTTCAATTTTTGATGCAGCGCCAAAAAGTATGCTTTGCATTAAAATGCGAATATTGATTGCCAGACAAAATAAAACTAAGAGTATAAAAACAGAAAAAATAACACAAGCGATTGCAATCAAATCAGAGCTGGCGCTAGATATTGCAATTTATGCCCAATCACACGAAATGCAAATGCCATAAAATATTTGGCGCAGTTAGCTGTATACGAGGCATAAATAGCTGAAGTAGTCTGGTAAGAAATTGAAAGTAGTTGATTGGAATGTGAAATGGTCTGATTTTTATATTCGAATCAACCACAAACACATAATATTTTTATAGCATACTTTTTATTTGAACAACTTTTTTGTTTTTCTAACTATGCTTTTTGAATAGTTGCAAAATAATATTAATATCCGACCAGTAAAGTTGAAAAATTTGGTTTTGTATTGCAAACTATCCTTTTCACAGGTATATATTGATATATAGCGAACATGTCCATATGTTTGCAAGGGTATTTTATCTGTAGCATTGTGAAGGTAATCGTTTTTTCTCATTCAAATATAGCTAAGTTTTATTTAATATCAATGTATACATATTAAAATCTAGATTCGAGGCATTAAAGCCATGTTTATTCATCCATCTATTCGTTCGTCTGGAAAAACCCATCGAACTCATTTTCAGCCCTCGAGCTGCGTAGATTGCAATTGCAACAAAATTGATAGGCTAGCAGACAAGGAGAGAAGAGAGAGAGAGAGAGAGAGGGAAGGCAAAAGAAGAGAAGATGATTGGCTTGCCCAACTCCCACTGGGCCGCTTCTCAGTTGCCTTTCGTTGTTGTTGTTGCTGCATCGTCGCCTTGTCGCCCGATTCTTGATTCTCGATTGATTTCGCTGCTGATGCGGCCATAAATTGTGTATTGCAATTGTTTACGCTTTTCATTTCTGCTTGACTTTTCGCTTTGCTGCGTTTTTCATTTGAAATTGGCCATAAAATATGCAAATTACCGCCAATGAAAATAATTCTTCACGCACCTACATATATTTCCAAATATATCATATATATTTATATACTTTCGCATAATTTGTTTCTATCTGAAGTCAATTATGTTAAAGGAATTTTATAAATGATGTCAAAATTGCATAATTGTACACTTGGAGAAAAACTGAGGAAGTAAAACCTAGATACGGTCAACATTTGTGGTGCAATAAAATTTGTCATATATGTTTCTATTTTTTAAAATAACACTTGTTTTAATTTGTTTAGCCTTAAGTTTAATACTATTTAATTTTCTATTTATTTATTGTATATTTTTATAAATTATATTTATCTTAGATTTTTTCTCACAGTGTATATATAAATTGTGATGCATAAATTACGCAGCTTATCAGCGCGAAATGCAAATAGAAAGTGGAAAGAAGCGAATGAAACATTTTGACAAACGTTTTCAATTTAAAATGTGACAACTCTGATGCGATTTCGCATTAACCATTTGCCATTTGCTGTCAGCCACATTTGCACTTCATTTGCAATTTACCACAGTAAGACACACAGGCACACGCATGGGTGTGTGTGCATATGACATTACCGCGAACCGTGTTCTGTTCATTATTTCATTTGCACATTTGTGTTTATCAGTCCTTTAAACATTTGTTACCAGCTACCTGCCCTGACAGTTGCCGCCAGGTACAAGCCCGCACCCGCACGCCAGCCAAGCAATGTCGTCTACAAATTACAGTTAACAACCGCAAAGCATTTGGCCCGGCTCTTTGGCCGAACCGCAAGCTAACCAACTACGTGCCCCAGCGGCTGGCTGCAGGCTGCTGGCAGCTCGCTGCACGTAGCCAGCAGTTGGCCGCATTCGTGACCGCTCCCCCCTTTGCAGATATGGCGCTGCACCGCACCCGCCCGACGGGGGCACCTCCGTGATAATTGCACTGCTCGACAAACTCATCGAGAATGGACGCAATTACAGTTACGAGCTGGTTCTCTGTCTAAAAATACTGCTGCGAAATGTGCCGATGATCGAAATGCCTTTTAAGGTAAGTACATTTAAACCAATCTTTTAACCGTATAAAGAGATTTTGAAGAGTATGTGTTCCCAAAAACGATTTCGAACTGTTTTGCCAAGTGTAATACATTGTTTACTGGTTTACTATACGTTATTTGAGAACAGTCAAAAAATATATACAATTTTTATAGAAAATTTAAATAAAAAGGTCAGACTTATACAACGTCCTAAAAAATTGGTATCTAATTATTATTTAAAAATAACTTTGATGGAGTAAGACAATTCTAAATGCAGGGCGAATTCAAGTCGAAAGTGCTTTTTCAGAACTTGTTGTTTTTTTTTCAATTTGCCTGCCTGACAGATGTTAAGCGCAACTTAGGCACAAACTTCACATGCGGGACACCAAATGTCTGTCTTAATAAGCAAACCCAACTCTTAACTTAACCACACGCACACACACACACACTCACGCCCTCTTCTCTTTGCAGCCCATAGTGTATGCGTCGCGTCGTGAAATGTTCTTCGAGCGCTATGGCCGACTCCTAATGGACAAAATCATTGGCAAGGAACAGGTCTATGGCGTGCCCACACTACGACATTTGTGCCGGTAATTATCAACTGCAAGAGCCCAAAAACTTTGCCATGGGCTGCTGTCTGCTGTCCACTCGGCTTTGAAGTCGGCAGGGCGAGAGAGTGAGGGGCTAGTTCGAAAAGGATGATGGACTGACAGCTAAAGCACATGGCTGCTGATGGTTGGCAGCCAAGTTTAACTTTGTTTTTCATTCAATTATTTTGGCTTAGATTTGCTGGTGGCTCTCAACGGTTCCTTGACTTTGGACGGCTCGCAGAGTTCGGCGATAAGCCCGGAAAATTTAATAAGTACAAAAGTCGCAACGCCGTGGCTGACGGCCCCGAATGGGCCTCTCTGATTGACAGACAGTTTGACAAAGCATTTTGTTGACGCTTCTGTTGCGCCTGCCAACTGCCAACTGGCAAATGTTGGCCTTAAATTTTGCTGCTTTTTGTTTTGGCCATTGCCGTTGCCTTTTGTACAGCAAATACGTTTTCCTTTTGTCTATTATGTCAATCTCTCGGCTTAATCATGCCGTCTACTTTGCGACAAAGTTGCGTTAAATCCAGCGCTCCAGCTACCAGCTACCAGCTAACGAACAGCTGTTGGCCAAATTTAATTGAATTTGGTACAAATTTGATTAGTAGTCAGCATTTAATCGATAAGCTGTCAAGCTATTTACTAATTTGATAAGTTGGCAAAAAAAACAAGAAAATTTTATGGGGCTGCCCACTGCCAGATCGAATTTCAACGCAGCTGGTTGGCAGGGAGGTAGGGAATAGGGAGGTCACACTTTGACCCCAACTTGTTGTGTTTGCCTCGCTTGTTTACTATTTGCAAACTCACGTGTCACATAAAAATCGCAACGACTCTGCCCCCACACAATCCACAGTACTTTTGTGTACTTGCAATACCCTGTAAACAGAAAATGACTCAAGAAGGTATTTTTTATTATGTAGAGAAGCAGCTAGTTATTTGTGTGGAGTTGTCAAAATTCGAGTAAAATGTCTGACTCTCTTTCTTTAAAATTTAACAATCAATTGTTAAATTTAGCGATTTGAAGAAAATGGAAAATATAAAGTAATACATGTTATTAAACGGTTTTGGTCTTATTTTAAGTTTAATTTCAGCCGTTTCTTTTTCACACAGTTTCGGCTTGTGTGCGTAAGTTTGAAATGAATTTTGACAAGATAGAGAACTCTGGAATTTAAAGCACAACTTGAAGCGAGTTTGTTTAAGAAAGAAAGTTTTCAGATGGGAGCGATAGCACTTAATGCCTGTGGATAGGGTATCTACTGATTTAAAAATCTCTGCTTAAACATTTATGTTTGTTTTCTTTTCCTTGCTATTTGCCAGTTGCCAGTTTATTTTTCTTTGGCCAATGTTTGTGCTGTGAAACCGCGCACTTGCATATCGAACAAGTGGAACTGGACGTGCTTATAAAGAATCTGCATATACCGAATATAGAATATAAAAAAAAATCAACAAATAATATATATATATATATATATATATATATATATATATATATATATATATATATATATATATATGTTTGCGTAACTGATTTCAAGTGCTGTGGCTGCTGCTTCTGCCTTTGCTTGGCATTCGACCTATGCAATTTATTTTGCATTTCGTTTGACAAGTTGCATTTATTTTGCTTTGACAGGCAAGCGTTTGATTTCAATTTGTACTCATGCGTTTAACTAACTAAAACGCATGTATGTCCCAGTTTGCATATTGCGTATACGCCGCGCTGTCAGCCTTCTTTTTATGGTCGTTTAGTAGCCGTCGCTTTGGGAGATGCTTCATTGATTGGTGGCGGCTCATAAAGTGGCCAAAACAAAAGGAGCACATAATTCGCAGCCCTCAATAATGTTGACAACGCAAATTAACGACTACATAAAAAGTTGCCTGCCCCTCTCCCTAATGCTTCAAACGGTGGACAGCTTAAGCGACAGATTTGCATAATTTAAAATTCTTTTTGGTTTTCTCTTTCATTTTGCTTTTGCTGGGGCGCCGTTTAAAGTTTTTAAATTTCACTCACACACATGTACAGACATTCGCACACACACTCAGTTATACACACATGTGCTTGTATTAGCAAGTTTTCTCTGGCTGCTTTCACTATGCCTCAAAAAGACGCTTGATTGCGCGCGAATCAAGTGGGATTCTGGGCAAGTATACGTATCAGAGAGGAAAGGAAAAAAGAATCCGTACACACACAATTTCCGGCACTTGAACTTCTCTTCTTGTCTGTTGAATACCTTGTATTCAAAAGTCAAAAGACTATATTGGTTCAAGTTCACTCTTTAGATTTCTAAATTGAACACTTTTGAGACTATTAAGATAAGAGACTAACAATTTTGATTAAATTCAGTGATTTTGTTGATAATCGAACAAACAGCAGAGCATAAATTATTTAAAAAACATTGTCAACATTAAATGCAGGACATCTTCCAGTCGTGCAACTAGTCTCAAACACTTTTATGTGTTTTGTTACTTTTTTTCCGTATGCCGCAAGAAAAAAACGCAACTTTGTGCAAAAGTAAAGTTTATAGAAATTTTCTTACAACAAAAGTTTTAAGCACATGAACTTTGCTAAGCTCCGCTTCGCCTTTTTTCTTTCTCTTCTTTTTTCTATATCAGCTTATTATGTGAAACTTAAATTAATTTATGGAATAGCTGGCAAAGATTGACAGGCAGACAGGCAGGCGGGCGGGCGGCGAAATGGCAATGAAAAAGTTTCGTGGGTATTTCCGGTAATATATTTAACACATTTCGCCTAGAGATAGTTGCGAGCAAAACTCAAACGCAAATATTTGTTAACTTATAAGTACAACCCTTTCTCTTCCTTAGCTGCCGCGTTCGTGATATACTGCGTGAGCATAATCAGCTGCCCAATGGCATCGATACTCTACGGCTGCCCAAGCGTCTGCAGCGCTATATAGACCTCACAGAGGAGCTGGAGGGACCGGAGCTGCAGCAGGAGCCGCCGGACCGGCCAGTGCAGCGGCTGACAAATACCGTGCAGCGACTGGAAACGATCAGCAGCAGTGCGGAGAGCGAGGACGAGAGCGAGAATCATGTCCAGCTGCTGGAGGCAGTCACCGATGCTGAGAAGGCGGCTGTTGCCGCCTTTGTGGCCACGGGCGATGGACACATCACCGACGAGGCCAAACAGGCGGCCGTCGCCGCCTATGTGGCGGCGAATCAAGCCAACAACGTGGAGCAGTCCCAACCACCTCCGACACCGCCCCCGCTTAGCTAGTAAAAAAGCTGGTGCACTCACCGGTAGGTCTCCTCGCTGATGTTGATGCGACCGGGCACGCCGGTGGTTTCGGTGCGACTCGTCAGGTTGACGGTGTTGCCAAAGAGGCAATAGCGGGGCACGCGATTCCCGATGACGCCGGTGACCACCTCGCCCGAGTGGATGCCAATGGTGATTTGCTGTGAATTAAACAAACGTTGAAGACGTCAGAAACTGGCATGAAAACCTCTTTAGTGTAAAAGATTACTAATTTATTTACTTAATAAAAATGTTACTTAACACCCACTTCTCGAAGCTTAAGTATGTGCCATGCGCAGATTACCAAGTCCAACACTTCATTGTGCTAATAAACTTTCAGTCAAAAAACAAACAAAAAAACCTCAGCAGAGCCAAATAAAATGGCTCAAGTTCCGCACGAAAATGTTTCAAGTTGCAAGTTCCAAGCCAAAGCCAACGAAAAGTTGCCACAATTACTTTGAAAAAGTTGCAGTTGCCACTGCCCCCTGCCCCTGTTCCTCTCTGTCCCTTCTGCTGCTGCTGCTGCGGTGGCCAAAACTTTTCTTTAATTAAATTTAAAACGAAATGAGCTGCGGCTGCGGCAATGTTCCAAGAACCCCGACACCAAAAACCAAAAACCCAAAAAGCAAAAGGCGACAATCCCTGGAAGGTGACGTTGCCAAAAATGGTCAGGAATGTGGAGCTGGGTAGCTGTAACATGTGTGCAAATGCATAGATAGAATTTCAAAGTCTACAATTGCAACAAGAGTGGTCAAGTCAAGGGTATTCGCTTAGGAGCTACCCTATATTCTGGTTTAAGGTGCAAGAAAACTGAATGTTTGTTGCTATTGGAAGATCCAGGCATCCAGGCAAGACGATTTCCTATCTCTTGGTGGCAATACTTTTTATCACATAGGAAAAAAAATATGAATTTTTTTAATCACATATTATTTTGTATACACACATGGCCAATGGAAGATACGATATAAAAAATCTATATTACCAAGGATGGCGATACCTAACGGACGAATCGTAGTCTTTTCGTTTACGCACATTTTTATTAATCTCGCCTAATAATAACTGCAGATCTTGTACATCTTGTTGACATAACATTTCCTTTTCGTCAATACACCTAATTAACCAATATCCTGGCTACAGGGTATAGAAAAAACATTACGCTGCAGTAATTACGTATCTTAGTTTCGAAGCGACGCGAGCTCACACCGAGTGTGCGATATGAGGAAGCCTTTTGAAAACTTGGCTCCATTCAATTGAAAAGCGAAGCCAAAAATGCTATGCTTGTTTTTTTAGTCCGCAACAGCAGGTTGATTGAGTCGACGCGTAACTGTATCAAATCAATGCCTGGGCGAACATGTGACCTGCAAATGCAATTTTGACAAGTGAGTTTGGTACGAGAATAAACCAGTTGTTATTTTGCCCTCTTGTTTGGTATATAATTTTTTTTATGTATCCTAAAAGAAGGAGCTGCAATTTACCTTAAAGTTTTAAATTAGACACGTGTATGCTTACTTTGGATTGGGTATTATTAATCGAATTTAAAATAATGCTTGAATTTTATCCAACTTTTTTAAATGTATTAAACATTAACAAATTTAAATAATCTTTATCTACGCTCTACAAATTTAAATCTTTTAAAATTTTCTGAAACATCAGCTAAACCCAAAAATGAAGTGTAGAATCTTTAAATTTCAATCAATTTTTAAAAATCCCGAAAATCCTTATTTTAAAATTTTTATTAACTACAAAATTTTTATAAAAATTTTACTTTTGTAGACTGTTTTGTATATATGCATATAAATGTTGTAAAATATTTTTAGCCACTTAACAACTTTTTAGTTACTACTCGCTTTAATTAGCTGAATAAGTCATAATTGTGGCATGTGCGTAGGATACTCACAAAATATGCAATCGAAAGTTAGTTTGAACAATTGTAGCAATATTTATTGATTGCAGGCAGCTGGCAAGCGCAGCACAAAAATAGAAAACTTTTGGCTTGAAAACTAGCAATGCATAATTGGCAACATAAAATGAAGGGGCGAGGGGGGATGCACGGAGTATTGTGTTACATTTGTATTGTTTTTGCAGCATGGCTTTCCTTTTCTATTTTCTGGTTTTTTGTTATCAGCAGCTAATGAAGCGCGAAATGGAAGCGCAACATGGCCAGAGCTCAATGTGGGGCTTGCTAATTGCATTTGCGGCTATCTATCAAGTTGGCTCGTTGCCTGTCGAAAGGCAAACGAGATCCCCCGTCGATTTTCCACATTCATATACAATAATTGCAGAGGGTATTCGAATTTTGTCACGAAATGTGTAACGCATAGAAGGAGACGTCTCCGCCTCTATAAAGATTATTGATTTTTGATCAGTATCAACAGACGTCTGTTTCTTTGTCAACTAGCCTTTCTGATTTAAAGCTATAATCAGGAAACTCTGCATTGGTATGTTTTTTTTTTAAATTTATAAGAAATTTTATAGTAATTTTTATTATTATATATAATAAATGTTTGTAAGAAAAATGTTGTTGTTTTTCAAGATATTCGGACCGAATTTGGCATTTGAGAGTGGTACTAAGCTTGTAATATATTTTCAAACTATTATTTATGTTGGACAACTGTAGCTTATAGCTGCCAAAGGAATTGTCGGTCGAATAAATATTTTTCGTATAAACAACTTTTTTGTTTTACAATATATCCATTCCAAATTTGTCGATTAAAAATGCATTTGTTTTGCAAATTTAATGGGATAATCCTATCATTATCGCACCACTCCAGCATATAGTTGCCATATGAACTATCGATCGAAAAGCAACATTTTTGTTCTCAAGACAGCCTTACCAAACTTAACAAATGCGAGCTCCCAATGCACCAAAAATATGTGCTAAATAGGACCAGCATAAAACTTATACATTATATGAAAAGAGTCAGTCAAACTCTCAGATTTTGTTGCGAAACCAAAGCCAAATATATTTACATGTGCCATATGTCTGCAAAGGGTATTTAATCTGCGGCACCCTCAAAAAAACCTGATATCTCTCGATTTGTTTTTATTTTTGGTTTTGAGAGTCGGTCGTGCGCATCGGCGGGCTGCACATGCATCACAGTTGACGTGCGACAACTACAGGTTGGCCAGAAGAAACTGAGGCCAGGAGCAACTGGCTACGTGCATCCGGCTACATTACCAAAAGCAATCACTCAAAATATGGAATAGCAGCAACCGCAGTAGTTGACTGCAGTCGTGGCATGCAACTGGAGAGCTGAGATGAATGGCATGGCTTAAGACACAGCCAACCTGAAGGGGAAGCTGCGGCGTGTGTGTAGAGAACGGGGCAATGGAAATTCTAGCAAAAACAACTTTGACAATAAAGCCAAGCGACATGAGCTGAGCATTCGAGGACGACTTGTGTGCACTCGCTCTCCCTCTCTCTTTATCTATTTGTATGTGTAGTTATGGCAAGTACACACACAGACTCGCACACATATGCTGTAAGTGACTGACAAGCCACAAGCACATTGTCCACACGTACAACAATGCTGACGTCGACGCCGCCGCCGCTTGGCTGCTGTAATTGTGAAGGATGCCATCAAGTGGGCAGCCCCACGTCCTGTCTGTGCCCAAGAGTGTGTGTTTGTGCGTGCATATATATATATATATACATGTATACATATGTATATATATGTATATATATGGATATATATTCCTATATACATATCTTTCGTATATTTTAAGCTCAAGCACTCATAGCAAAAGTGTTTAAGCCCAAAAAAAAGAAGGAGAAAAATTTGCAGCAGGCCGTCGCTCGACGGTTGACGGTCAAGTGGCAGAGACAGCCAAGGTCTGGGGGAAGAGGTGGTAAGCATACGCCGTACCTGCACGTCACACGCCACAACTGGCTGCTTGTCCTTTGACATGGTGTCATCAATTTGGAATTAATTCGTTGCCATTTACACAATTTGCAAGGAAGTTTTTATTTTATTTTAGTTTTTTGCACACTTGTTAATATTTTACGTGCTTTTGGCAATGCAATCTCAGCTGCTGTTGTTGTGTGCCATCCGTGGCCCCATTGATATTTATGCACCATTGAAGCGTTGTTGCCACGCCGCTGCTTAAATGCATTTAGCAACAAATTGCGCGCAACTTGTTCAAGTCGCAGCTTCACACGAATGCGGGGGGCAACTTTTGCAAGTGCTTTCAGTGCGCACAATTAGAAGGCAGGCGGCAGATGACGTTTGCCACGCCCCTCTCCACCCAGTACTATTCCGCTAACCACTTGAAAACTTGTACATTAGTTGTGCATACAATTTGCCGCATTCATTTAATACTGTCGCGCCTCCGATGCAGGCCAAGTGTGCAACAGACAGCGCAACTTGCAACTGGAAACTCGCAACTTGCTGAAAATAATACTTTTTTGTGCAACATTTTCGCAAAAATTGTTTGCATAAATTAACAAGTAAGAACGTTGCAGTCGCACTTTACCGACTGCATAATACTTGTTCACAGTACACATAATCAATGCAGAATCAATTTAGAGGTTAAGCCATGAACAAAATGGTGAACATCGTGAAATTCGGTTGATTTTTGACGAAGTTATGAGACTCTAATATCTTTCAATTCTGGATTTGGGAACTTTACTTTTTCTTTTTCGAAATAAGTAAGTAAGTAGTGAAAATGGAACTAGAACTAGAACGCCCCCAGGGCTCCGCATTAAAAAATCGGAAATGGCTGTTCTCAGACAGTTTGAGCTAGAGTTACCAAATTTTAAAAGTAGATTAGTGGTCACCCCTCTATATTATAATTGGTTATATATACATTTTCATATCATTTAAGCCTTTACATATGTCTAAAAACTTTTAACTAAACGTATTTACAATTTGTATATGACATTGTCAACTTATTGTCATTGTTATGTTATGTTTGGTTTTTGTTATCCTTGATAATTGGAATTATATAATTTGACAATTGACATTTAAAAAGTTGACAGTTGACATTTACAATTGATTTTGTTTTCACTTAGTTAAAAAGTACGACAATTGATTTTAGTGACCTCTTTAGGTCAAGTTAAGTTTTTGAAATATCTTGTTTGTTGTTTATAGAATAAAGTAGCCAAGATTGACCTTAAGATAGCCACTTGAATAATAAGTTTAAAGAGAATAAAGTTTGCCGGGAAAACTTGGCACTATTTTTTTCTTTAATCACATTAACAAAACTTTTCTCAATCCTCTATACAAGACGAAGTAATGCCTATTTATATCTTATAACAGATTCAATATAAGCCTAGTTATAATATTTAGATGAGTGTTACTTAGTTTCTATTCTACTCACCACTGGATTTGAGCCCATTTTCACATTCTTGGCCATGTCCATCATATCCAGAGCTACGCGGGCCATGCACTTGGCATGATCCTCACAATGATCCGGCAGCCCGGAGACGGCCATATACTTATCGCCAACAGTTTCCACCTGAGAGGACAAAAGCAACGTGTGGGAATATTGAAAATTGGTATTCATGTGACTGCCCGGCAAATTGACAGCTGACCCAAATGCGGCCAAGCAAATTGCTCGACCCGGTTAACTATGCAACGTTTTGTGGCCAAGCGCAAAATTGTAATTAAGTGTCAACGTTTTGACAGCCATTAGAGGCGCATCGAGGCGAGTGCATTTGGCAGCCATTCAATGGTTATTCATAATAAGTAGTTATGTATGTACACTCACCTTGTAGACGTTCAGGTTGCGCTTGGAGTCGGTGAGGGCATCAAAGACCGTATAGAGTTCGTTAAGCATTTTCACAATTTTCATGGCGCCTTCGGGATCCGTGTTGGCCGCACAATATTGCCCAAAGCCCACAATGCCAGAGAACATCAGCGTTACGGAGTCGTAGCTGTCAAAATATATATAGTACATTAAATAAATTGCGCGAATAGCAAATTGTTTATGACCACTGGGACTGGGATTAGTACGGGCTGTGTATCGTGCTGAGTCGTGACACGAATAACTTGAATCGAGTCAAAAAATTTAGCATTTAACAATTTAACATGAACGATGATTATCTAGAATTTTTTTTATTAATTTTTCGTGTCGTGTTCTTTTTTGACCGTGCGTGTAACGTGTGTCGTGTAGCACGATGCTGACACGCGCTCAACCCTGTTGTGGATTGGGGATCGGGGTTAGGGCTATTACTTACCGTTTGGGCGCCACTGGACGCTGATGTCGTAACTCATTCGCCACAGACTTGGGCAGCACCGAGTAGAGCAGCCTGACCAGGAGGAGCAGCAGAAGCATCCGAAATGCCAGCAGAATAAATGACAAACAAATGGAAAGAAAATGTTCGAGTAATTTTAATTTCGCGCCTGAAAGCATGCAACGATTATTGTTGTTCTTCATTTCCTTTCTGCGTTTTTTTTCCCCTAATGTGTTTCTATTTTTGTTACGCTTTGCCATCATTTTTCTTACCTGTCCGTTTTCTGCTTCTCACTCTCTAGATCGCGAAACGTTTGCTGTAGCTTATCCGTCAGCATTTCCAGATTCTTGGTCAGCTTGTATTCCGCCTCGAATTTCTCGGAAAGCAGCACCAATCTCTGGCCGCATCGTGCAGCGGCACATCCGAAATGTAGAGTCCCTTTCTATCAGAGGGGGCAAAAATTGGTGGGGGTGAGTGGAATCGAAAAAAATGGCGTGCATTTTGTTTAACTTAAGTCTATTTGGGTTTGCTTAGCTTCTGCTGGAGCGGTGGTAAATAAAATAAAATATGTACACTCCTGAAGTAGAGATTGAGGTTGAGCAGTGGTGGGGGTGCGCGTGTGTGTGTGTGGCTTACAGCCAGGTGTGGCAATACATATTTACTGTCACCAATAAATTTTAGCTGGATATTTGCAATTTTTTTCAATTTAAATGCGCAAATAATAAACAACAGGCCATAAACTGTCAGCAGCTGCTCTATAAATCCACATTTAAATAAATAAATGTTATATCCAAGACTTTTAAACATTTTACTTGAAGTAAAGTGAAAAATATAAAGTACCCAATTTTATGCGCAGTTTACTGGAAAATAGCTGTATAGAAAACATCAACACATTCTCTTTTCCCTATATTGTAAGGTAAAATATCGGCAGCTCAATTCTGTACGCTTAACTAGAAATATTTGGATATGGCCATACAAAACTTTGACAGATTGTTGTTGTTTAACTAAAGAGTCGCTGCTATAATCAGTAATTATCATTATTGTAATTTTTTGTGCGTTTACCTAAAAAATATTTGTATAGAAAAATTGAGCACTTTATATTTTCGCTATAGTACAGTCCAAAATATCACCAGGTGATGAAAATATCATAATCAGTAGTTAATCATTAAAATAAAGAAAAGATTTGGTTTCTAATGGTTAATTAGGCTTAAATTTTTTAAAGCAATTATTCTTATTTTCTTTTTATCTAAAAATAAATGTATTTTCCTACAGATTTATAAATTTAATATAAAATATGTCTACTCACTTGGTTAGATCATCCAAATTCATAACACTTGGATAGCATTGAAACAATATGCGATCTGTCTCCGGTATATACATCATTTGTCCCTGAAATGGATAGGCAACAAAAGAGCTGAGCAAAGAAATCTCAATTTACAATTATCATAAAAATGATTTTTATGCAACGTTTTGTGGCAAACCGTATTAAATTTAATGCAATACAATTTCAGTTTCAATTCCAATGGCGGCGGCTGTGCTTAATCGGCAATTTTGTATATTCATTTCATTATGTTTCGGTGTGTTTGTGGTTGTGCCTGTGTGAGTATGTGTGTGCGTGTGTGTGACCCCATGTTAAAATCAATGCGGCTGATTGTGGAAAAGAGGCCAAAGGGGCTGGGGGTCGCCATAAACAGCTGTCGAGGCAAATCGAAGCAGGACTTACCTTCAGTCTCAGAAAGCGCTGCTCGAGTCGGCTGCTCATGGCGCCCTGTCTCGTCTGGAGCACATAGATGGTGTTTATGTGCGACAGAATGTTCTCAAATGTGAGCTGCAGGTGTGGTCTAATGGCCTCCACCACCTCTATCAGCGAGCAGTTCTCCTCGGCCACTCTGCAGAGAGGGAGGGACGAACCCATTCAAGAGACAGTCATAATGGCAAATCGTAAACAAGAAGACGACCGAGCCTGGGCAGGGCCAGTAGAGCTGATTCCTCACCTGGGTATAACGCGGGATACGGCCTTGCCGGCCTGCACGACTTTCATTTGTCTGTCGAACATGAGATGGAAGGGGAACACCTTGCAGAACGTCGCTGGCGAGATGAGGGGCGCTGCAGGGAGCGGGAGAGAGTCGAAAGGATTTTAACCGATTAGCCTGGCAATTAGCCAAAAGGTGCAGCGAAAAGCTTTGCTACCTTCGCAGAGGAACTCCATATCATCGGCCGCTGGCTCATCCTTCTTGGCATCCACTTGCGACTTGGCGGCCACATTGATTTCACGTATCAGAAACTGAACATGGTCGTAGCGCTCGATGTCATCGCTCTTGTTCTTCAGCAGGCGCAGGCACTTCTGCTCCTTGTCCCCATTGCAATCGAAGCTATCCTGCACAAGTGGCCCGCATGGCGCGCCTGTGGCCTTCGATGTGGCCGGCAATTGCTCGCCAGCTATGGCATGGTGGGGTGGGGGAGGATTACAATTGAAGATTAATAGCAATAGCAAAGAAGCGGCATATGTAGGGACTACAAAAGCAAACAAGCTCGTCTATAGCTGAGAGCGTGCCATGAAACAAATACCGAAAGCAAGGCAAAATCAGAAAAAAAATGTTATAAATATATTATAAATAAATCGGTATTTATCGACTTTAGTAACCTAAATACAAAATTCGTGTCTCCAGCTATTTCAATATTAACGACAATATACGTATAGCTATCTAAATCACATAGACACGCTCCTAAAATCGATTTCAGTAAATTTGTAAAGTTATAAACAAATCTTATAAATAATTAACCAACTGAGGTAACTCTTGATAAACTGTGAGATATGCTCAAATAACGGGAAATGGAAAACGATCTTTATCGATTTCGAGAAAATGTATACATCTTAAAAAAATTGTAATAAATTATATAGTTTATTTGAGTATTCAACCCTATTTACTATTTGTAGTTCGTGCTCAGACACGCGCCCATCCCTAATGCCCACTGCCACATAAATTCCCTATGCCCAATTGGGTACAGTTAGTCACAGCCATAAGCCTGCGGCTTTCCTAGCTTGGCAATGATTTTGCACCGCTCTCTGCTGACTGTTTCAATAATGTTGATTACAGGGAAATATCGGGCAACTGCAGGCCCGTGGCTGACATTGATAGCCGGGTATCATGTTGCTCGGGCTTGTCATTATGCCCGCTGCTAATAGGGTACATAATGAGTGCCTAAAGCAATTTGTTTGCCTCAATTGCGGGGCTTACCCAGCTCGCTGGCGATTTGCTGACCATCGTTGTTGTTGTTGATGTTGTTGCTGCCGTTGTTGGTGCCATTGTTGTTGTTGGCATTGAGATTATTGTTGTGCTCGGCATTCGCAGTGGCTACAACCTGCACTGGAGCCGCAGCAGCAGCAGCAGCAGCAGCAGCGACAGCAGCAGGAGAAGCAGGCGAAGCAGTTGCAGCAGCACTTTCACTGCCATCCGATCCGGCGGCGGCCGTCTCAGTGTCCAATTGTTGCTGTTCGCGTGCCAGGGCGCGCTCCTTCTCGGCCTCATCGATGGGCTCACCTTTACGCTTCACAATGTCAATTTCCACCTCGACGCCGTGCAGCTTCGATGCAACGGCCTGCAAAAGATAAGCGCAGCGGATGGGGCGGGTGTAAGTGGGTGTAAATATCTGGGAGCCAGTGTCAGGCGGGTGACCACGGCGGTTACCTTGACTATGCCGATGACAATGTGCTCCAGGCCAGGCCGTTCCGAGTAGTAATGCAGCAGCAGCTCACCGTCCTTTTCGGTGCAGCGAAACGAGGGCGCTCGCATGCCCGGATACAGGGTGCCCAAATGGTCGTGCAGAGCATCCAGATTCTATATGCATTCATTGTTGTTGTTTTTACAAATGTTTTCAATGAAAATGCAGCAAAAATTCAATTTCATTTTTCATTATGACTCAGGAATGGGACTCAGATGGATGGCGATGACGATGTCGATGAGGATGTCGGCGTGTACGTTTGATGTGGCGCGGTGAAAAGTGTGGAAAATTGAAAATAAATCGAATGTGAATGCAACAAAAGGCCAGGCCAGACCGCATTCTGACTAGGCGTTGGCCTGTGTGGGCGTGACTCGTGTGTTGGTGTCTGTGTGTGTGTGTGCGCACTGGAGCAAAATAATGCTTATCAATGTGACTGGGAATGAGCAGCGACTCGATGGCAACATGAAAAATGACTCTGTGCGAAATTGGCACTGGAAAATGCGAAGTGTGGCGAGGTGGCGCCAAGCGAGGCAAGGCTTTGGTATGAGATGCTGTGTGATGCATGTGAAATAAGCGTAAAATGCGAAATGTGCTTTAATTAAACATGGGTAGGTAGACACTTGTACAGTCAAGCTACGCTATAATGGACGGGACTTGATGAATTTTAATTTCTATAATTATTTTATTTAGCCAACCTAACAGCGTATCTTATTTGTTTGTTTTAAAACAATATTCTTCACTTATAATTAAAATCTGGTGAAAATAATTTTTAATGTAACATAAGGCAGCAAGACCTTACAAAACAATAAATTAAAAATTTTGAAAAAAATGTATAATAAAAATATTTTATTATTTCTCGAATCTTACTTTTAGTCTGGTTTATTATACATTTATTAAAAGAAATTTTTGTTAAGTTCCATTTAATGTCCACAAGAATCTAAAAATTTGGCTACCCTTATAATAAAAATATTTTAATATTTGTTTTTCTTACCGAATATTTGTATCAATATATCATGACTATCGATTATCAAAACTATCGAATAGCCTAAATTTTGATAGTTTTCTAACACTAGTTCATATTTATATAACTGATTACCGTCAAGAGTATTACAGTAATAGCATTGGTAAACAAAAAATAAAAAACGTATAATTAAGCTAATAGATTTTCAAACAAACTTTCTGGCTAACAAATCTTAACTTTTTTGCTCTCTTATACACTCTATAAAAACATTTTCTGCTCCACCCTTTCGGTTTGTTGTAGCGTAGTTTGACTGTAGCCTGACTCTACCACGATTTACCTGTAGAAAGTCACGCGGCGTTGCGCCCAGAACTTGAAGTATTTTATCATAGCCCGAATCCTGGCAGAACTCAAAGAATGTCTTGCCAAACAGCTCTAATATATCGTCAGCCGGTATATCTGTGTAAAAAGGAATATATATAGCGTATGTTATGGGTCGTGTTTTATGGGGCACAACTACAGTAATGGCCAGTTAAGTGTGCAGGTCCTCATCAGCTACTTACTGAGTATCTCAACAGCTGCTCCAATTAGATTGTATGTTATTTCGTCATCGTAAATTTGACGCACCAGAAATTGTCCCTCCATGCTGACCATGGCCTTTTTTCTGCACGTTGTTGTTGAGCCATCAAAATGTTAGGGAGGAGGTGGAGGAGCCGAGGGATGCAGCAACGTCAACGTTGAGCCGAAATATGAAGAGCGCGAGCAACAGGAGCAGCAAGAAGCAGCACAGAGAAGAAGCAGAAAATACATACATTAATTTTAATTAAATTGCCTTTGTGCTTGTATTTATGCGTGTCAGTTTGTTTGTGCGAGTGTGTGAGGGTGTGTGTGCTTGTTTATGTGTATTTTGGCCTGAAGCAGTCATAAAGCTCACTGACGCACATATGGCACTCGGTTTTATAACCGCCATTGGAACGGCATCTAAAATCTTAGCCAGCATTTGGCATGTTTTCGGATGTGTTTTCTTGGCTTAGTTAAAATGTATGCTACCAGCAAAAATGTTACTTATTAATATTTTACAGCTGGCATACATTTAATTAAATTTATATAAATAAAAAAATTAAATCGTTGGTTTTAACTCAACCGGCTTGTACCCGGGACTCTAGTTTATTATTATCGCGAATGGCACCTTGCATCATTTATCGCATCAGCACAAAAATCAATTTTTTATTTTTTAAAATTCGGTACTGTTTAAATAAATATATTTTCAACTTTTAAAACATAAACTTATTAAATTTTTATTTTTTATTTTAAACAAATTTGTTAATTTAATAAACATAACTGTTTTATTTTGATTATTGGATGGATTAAAAATCAATACAAAATTAGATCCTCTATGTTTTAAGAGAAAATTTACATACCCACAATACCATTAATACTTCTTTAACTTAATTCATTTTTTAGAACCATTTTAAATATTGAACAATTTGTATAGAATAAAGCAATCTAAATGAAAACTAATCGAAAGTTATACTCCCTTTCACTTGTTTAATTTTGTCACATTTAACTTGTGTATGGCATGCGGCTTATTGAGGTCAACCAAAAGTTAAATCTCCTTAAGTCTTCCAAAGTGTTGCTTCAAGAATTAATTCAAAAGGTCTAAGCTCCTGCCAGACTCAATTTAAACATTTTATTTGACATTAAGAAAGAAGAAAAAAGAATTTATTTCGCTTAACTTTTGTACAATTTCGAGCGTATTTAAAGCAGCTTTGGAAATTTCTTAATTCCCGAGTGAAACTTGAAACGCATTTGCATTGAATAACAATGCGAAAGAGGAGCAAAAACCAAATGAAATTCCCTGCTGCCGATTGTTTTTGTTGCTGTTGCTGTTGTTGTAGTAAACATTGTGCAAATCGACTTTATTATTTAATAGAACTTGTGCCAAGCTGTTGCCAAAACAAATTGAATACAACGTGGCAGCCACAGCGAATAGCAGTACAATGTAGAAGCAAAAACAGCGAACGTCGCAGAAAACTAAGAGAATAAAAATCACATGAAGGAACCAAAAAAAAAGTAATAGAAAAGTCGATGTTGTACGTGCGAAAGTTTTTCCATTTTCCAGACTACCTGGCCTAACTTTTAGATATTCCCGCAGCAGCGCAAAACAGCTGCTGGCTGTATTAGACACAGATAGCAGCGGGTAAGGAGGTTTAGTTGTCAACGAGGGCGGCAACAACACTTCATTTATTGCTCTTTCGAAATGCGTCGGGCTGTGAATGCTGGCTGCAACAAAAGCAGCTGTCAAATTGCAACTGGCTAATGATATCAACAGCTGTCGCTGCAATACGCAAATATGCGAACTAAGTTGAAAGTATTTTGCACCATCTTTGATTTAGTTGGGTTTAGTTGGGTGCGGCTCTTCACTGGGTGCTCTACTTGGCCAACTCGAGCAGAAAATCTAAACGTGAGTGATAAGTTGATTTTTAATTTCCTGTGAAAAACGCAAACAATATCAAATGTAGCAGCAGGACAGCACTTGAAATTCTAAGGAGTTTCCGCATTTCACGTGCCCAAAAATGGAAATTGGTTTCCAGCTGCAATTTAATATTCTCTGATATATTGCATGTGGTTAGGCAAGTGTGTGTGTGTGTGTGGCAAGAAATTCAAAATCAAAGTACGAGTGATGCAGGCGTCGTTGTGCTACATGTTGTATCAAATTTATTGTTTATTTATTTATTAATGAGCAATAAGTTTAACAAATTTGATTTGTGTACTGATTTATGCTGCACCAAATGTGCAATACATTAATCGCTCGCTAAGTGAAACGCTACTCGCTACTCCAACATAATTTATCATATTTTTTAGAAGCCATATAAAATAATAAACCATATACATCTAAATCTAATAATTTTTATTATATAATTTTTAATTTTAATAATTAAATGGGGTTGTATGAATATTTATAATTAAAATTACATATATATTATATGTATAATATTAAAATTCTATGTTCAATACCCTTTAAAAATAACATCTGGCCCATTCACTTAATACTCAAACTCAAAACAGCCTTTAATTAAACTGCTGACAATTTCATTTTCTGTTATCTTACGAAGTCATTAATTGTAAACCTACTCAAATGTTACTTTGGATTTTCACCTAGAGGCGCATTTTGTGCGCAGCTCATTTGTTTTCTTGGGGGCAACGGCTCGAAGTCCGCTAAGTGCCAATCATTTGGATTGGGAGCCAAAAATGTAAGGGCGTAAATTTAATTAAGCTAGCACATTTTGGGGCTAGTCCCCAAAGAACGACACACACAGTTTACCTGTCTACGCGGCGTATGATTGATTCAAATGTGCGTGTGTGCGAGGGTGTGTTTGTGTATTTGTGGTACCTTTTTTGATCGACAGCTTAATTGAAAAAGTTAATGTGTGCGTGCGCGTAACAAAAGCGACACAAAATTGCCCATTTGTTGTTTTTTATATATATTTTTTTATACTTCTAACACGCTTTTATTGTCTAATCAAATTTGCGATAAATGTGTCAAATTAAGAGGTTTTTTTATGTTTTTTGGCAAAATAAAAGTAAACATTAATTTTTTGGCATTTAAGCCAATTTATGCTGTACAAATTAATTACACGCCTGGCTATTTATCACCTTGTTATTTGCAGCTACTCATGACATTAAGTATACGCCGCGTAAGCGGAGCGTGATAAACACAAGACGACATTTAGTAGCTCGCTGCGTGGATGCTCGGCTGCTTGGCATCTAATCTCTTGGCTGTTTACAAATTCAATTTCGCACTTTTCTCGCTCGCTTTTCTCGCTCATTTAAATATTGTGTGGGTGTGGGTGCGGGCGTGGTGGCGGCTACGTCCAACTAAGTGCCTTAATCTGGCAAATGGCGTTGGCCGGCAAATAATATGCAAACATTTGGCGGCTAAATAGCTGCCAACCAATGGAGCAGCCGTAATGCAATGTTTTTTTTCTATTTAATTTTTTCTGTTGTTTTTGGCTTTTACCTAGTTGTGCGTGAATTGGTTGCCAAATTTGGCCAACAATTTTGCCGCGCTCAGCCATTTGGCAATTAGATATTTGCAGTCCGTGTCCGACCCGAGGCTTGATTTTGTTTTTGACGCGCTCGCGTGCAAATATTATTGTTTAATATGCCACAAGGCAAACAGACCCACGCAGGCACACACACCTGAACACACACACCTACGTACGTTCACATGACAGCTTGGGATTTTATGCGGCCCAAACACGCAACTGTCGTGTCATGTGCATGTGTGTGTAGGGGCTCTCTCTCAATTTTATGGCGGCCACTAAATCACTTTATTATGAACTACTTGTTGGCTTTTGGCAGCTTCTGCTACAGCTTTCCACTTTGAAGTTGGCTTACAAAGTTTTTGCCCAAATCGACCGCAATTGATAACAAATCAATTAAAAATCTTTCTTGATTACACTCGATATCTGATTGCACGATCTAATTTTATTGTCCTTAATAATCATTGTTATAAGGATTACCTTAGAAGGTGTAGGATACAGTTCCAGCGGGATCCTAAACGGTTCTATAGCTTTGTTAATGCGAAGCGCAAATCGTCAACACTACCATCAACTATGTTTTTTGAAAAAACGACTGCTGACTCAGATCAGGCTATTGCCGATTTATTTGCTACGTTTTTTCAAACAACCTATAGTTCTCAGAATTATTTATCTCACTTGCCATATCCTTATCATGTAAATGTTTCTAATTGCATTTTTGGGCCGTTGATCACAGAAAGTTTACTATTAAATGATCTAAGGGTCATCAAGCCCGTATTTTCACCGGGACCTGATGGAGTACCAGCCTGGTTCTTAGGTATTGTGCTGAAGGTGTCTCAAAGCCCTTGTTTAAATTATTTAATTTGTCCGTGGAGTTAAGTTCTTTTCCTCACATCTGGAAAGAATCATTTATTATTCCTCTCCTTAAAAAAGGAAACAAGTCTAATGTTTTGAACTATAGAGGTATTTCTAAGTTGTCTGCTATTCCTAAGCTGTTTGAGAAGTTGATAACTTTCCAACTACAACATCTCTGCAGATCTATAATTTCACCCTACCAGCACGGGTTTATGAAATATAGATCTACCACCACTAACCTATTGAATTCACCTCTTTGTTATTAAGGGTTTCCAAAATAAAATGCAAACAGACGTTATTTACACTGATTTCAGTAAGGCGTTTGACTCTGTTAATCATTCGCTTTTACTGCATAAGTCATATTCTGGGATTTCCAAATAACTTAATTCTTTGGATATCCAACTATTTGTCTTTAAGAACTCAAAAAGTTTACTTTAAAGGCCTTGTTTCTAAACCTGTTCACGTTACCTCCGGAGTACCGCAAGGAAGTCACCTTGGTCCGTTATTATTCACTTTGTTTATAAATGACCTCCCTCTGCAATAAACCACTCTCGGGTGCTGATGTACGCCGATGACGTAAAACTTTGCCTGTCGTCTACTAACTCTAGCTGACAAAATTTACAATCCGACCTTGACAGTTTCCAAACCTGGTGTCAAGTAAATTTATTAAATCTTAATTACAGTAAGTGTAAATTAATGTCCTTTTATAGACGCATTCCATTTTTTAATAATTATTTTCTAAATGATGAACCTCTAGGAGCGTATTGTGTCCATTAACGATTTGGGCATCCTTCTTGATCCGAAGCTTAAGTTTGACAAGCATATTTCTGCTGCTGCCAATCGAGCGTTTGGAGTCCTGGGATTCATAAAGCGCTGGTCGAAAGAATTTGACGATCCCTACATTACTAAAACCCTTTATACTTCACTTGTTCGTCCAATTCTTGAATATGGATCTTGTATATGGTGTCCCCAATACAAGATTCATCAGGATAGAATTGAATCCGTGCAAAAACAATTTCTGCTTTTTGCCTTCCCGGGGTCTCAACTGGAATCCTAATTCCCGCCTCCTTCTTACCGTAGTAGACTCTTACTAATTAATCTTCCTCTCTTTCTGCTCGTAGAACCATGCTAGGTGTAATCTTCTTACACAAACTAATCAATGGGGAAATTGATTCTTCAGAATTAATCAGCCAAATTAGTTTCGCGGTTCCGTGCAGAAATACGAGGAATATTTTTACCAATTTCTCTTGAACTATGTATTACTAACTATGCTATCCACAACCCTTTTCGCATCTTATGCGCTACTTATAACAATCTTTTTCATATATTAAAAAATGCATGTTCTATCCCTGTCATTAAAAAATTAATCCTTTGTCATCTGTCCATTTGTTCGCGATCTTCGTCACCGCACGTTATGCGGCGCGCCCCTCGGTCGGTTGGGCGGGAGGTGGGTGGCATTTTGCCTGGGTCCGCGCGTTAACAAGCCCGTGCTTGGTATCGTTGGGCCACTTGAATGTACTGATCGTTAGTACATCTACGTCCAAATATAAAATATAATTTGATTTGCCGTTTGCGGCTTTAGACAATCCCCCCACCCAAAGCCTAAGGCCCGACCACATCACGCTCGGTGAACTTGCGAATTTTTAATGAGCTTGCGTTGCTTTATGGATTTAATGTTATAATAGCATTATTTTGCGAATTGCTACAGTTTTCATTCAGTTCAACGCCTGCTGCTGCTGCTGCTGGCAGCTTTGGCTTTGGCTTATGAACTTTGGCCCACGCCCATGACAGTTGCCACAGAGTTGCTTTGCTTTGTAGGCGGCTCAAAACTTAATAGTCGTATGTGTGTACGTCCGCATCTCTACACACACGCACACGCGCACACAGCGACTACACACTAGCGCAATGCTGGGGCACTTAGCTAAAGAGCGCGCCTGCTCTGCTACGCTAAATATAAAACACATCCAGTTTGCCTCTAGCCTCGGTTTGTGGGCTACATTCGTTTCACAGTTTTGTGTGCAACATGTCCGTATAAATATTACAGTGCTATAAATAGACGGTAATCCTTGGCATTCATGTGATTGATAATGAGCTAAGTGAACCGCAGTGACTGGCAACTAAAAATAACTACACATATTTAGTTATTCCTTCATTATTCTGTCTAATTAGCTTCTATTAGTAAATGCCACTCCAGATTTTTGTTATTATCATAACTTTGTCAAAACTTAACCGATTTTTAAGTTTGATAGCATTTTGATTCTTGTTTGATTTAGAATTGCAAATTTTTGTTTTTGATTTATTGTAAAAAAATTAGTATAAAAGTCAACATAAAACATATCTGATATCTGATATCTGATTAATGATTCTGAGGGCGTAAAATTTGTTGTCAAAAATCATGCCAAAACTGATAAAAATTGTAACATGTAAAGCTCTGGGATCCATAGCTCCCATATTTGACACTCCCACAACTTTGTCAAAACTGAACCGATTTTCATGTTTGATGGTATTTTGTATTTATTTATTTTTTATATAATTTGTTTTTGAATTTTTTGGTAAAAAATCATGTATTTTCGAAAATATTTCTTTTTCAAAATTTCAAATTGCGAATTTGTATTTTTAATCGATTGTGGTTGGCACAATTAGTATAAAAACAACATTACTGATTCTGAGGGGGTGAAATTTTGTCAAAATTCATGCCAAAATTGACAAGAATTTGAACAGTAAAGTTCTGGGATCCATAGCACATTTCAAAATCCCGTAACTTCACCAAAACCTAGTAGATTTTCATTATTAATGCCATTTTGGGCATGTCTTGTCCTCTACATTTATTCCGCTTCTAATATTAATCTATTATTCAAACTAATTTTTTTTTTGTTTATTTGTTAAAATTTGCTTTTGTTCAAAAAAAATTTTTCAATTTGGAATGTCAAATATTTATTATATTGGATTATTAGAACAGATTCCGAGATTCCGACAGAGATCTCGACATGTAAAGCAAAACAATATACATATATATTAGTATATGGTCACTAAGTGATTTTATAGTCGTCTAAGCTCGAATGCAGCTTTCTTGCTGCCTATTTAAGTGGCGGCAGGCGCTGCAGCGACCCCTAAGAGCGAGCGGCAGTGGCGCAGGAAAGCTGCAGCGAGAAACGGAAACGAAATAAGGTTAAAAGCCACTTAAGACTTGTGCAAGTTAATGTGGCACATAACTCAAGTGAGTCACATGTTTTATTGTGCACAAATAGAGAACCAGAAACAACGTGAAAACAGCATGCACACACACACACACACAGACACACGTGCACACTTGGAGAATATAGTTGGACCATGGCCAGGCCTGGCATTAGCATTGGTAATAGGAAACGCATTCTTGTTGCTCGCATTGGCATTGTAAGCACACTACCGACAGGAGCTAAGCAATTGCGTTGAGATTGCAAAACAAAGTTTAAGATCCTGTCAATACACGAGCTGCGTGGCCCGTTAAGCGTTAAGCACTGCCAACAGAAAACGGGGCTAACAAATTAACATTGAAATTGCAGTCAACGCAGTTGCAGACGCAGTGCCACAAAGTGCTTTTGTTTGCTTACCCTGAAAACCTGCGATTGTGTTAATGGGGTATTTAGAAATTGTCACATTTTAATTCGAATATTACCATATTATGTATGTGCGTTAGACAAATAATTTTATATTTATATACTTTAAGACTTCAAATATCACGTGTGCAGACCAGGTTTCTGTCGAACTGGTTTAATGGGGCAATTTGGTGTTTTAGGGAGAGCCAATAAGTCATTGGTGTCTTTAAAACTCGTATAAAAACTGCTCAGCATCAGTTAAAAATTACTACAATGATTATCCTTAAGTATAAAGCTTTCTCATATAATACGGATGTAAGCCTAGTTTCAACCGAATTGGTTTAAGCCAAGAATTCAAATTTGTTTTGAACAGTAAAGACAAGTTTGAAGCAAACATAAATATATTATTTATATTATTAAATATATTAAATATATATTATTAAATAAATATAAATAGTAAAAGGTGTCCAATTGTAAAGCATTAATGCCTAGCGCTTAACCTGTCTAACCCTATATATTGAATGAAAAATATTAAATGCAAATGTTTGATTAAAAATTGCAAAAAAATAAGGCAGCTCAAATCTTTGTTCTGTTGTTGTGAAAAACCAGGTTTATAAAACGACCATAGGCTCTAGGTTTAAGTTTAAACTATAATTGAAATTACTGACCATTTTTATAATTTTGCAGTTATGGGAAGACCATTTTAAGGCTCTCATAAACCCAGTTACAGGGTATTTCCAAGGCGAGCACACTCAGCCAAAAGCATTCTTGCCAGTTGTTAGATGTGTTTATGTGACTTGGGCGGCGTAATCCTCGAGGCGTGTTATTCAAAACAGGCAACGGGGTAGTGGGCCAGCGGGGCAGTTTTGCAGTTGCACGTACTTTGTGAACATTGTGGAACTGCGTTTACTTCTCACTGGTCCCCTCTGCTCCTCAGTTCGGCAAGTTTTCATGTGTGTGCGCCCGTATTTGTATGCGATTAGCGTTAAACCGCTGCAGAGCAACCAGTCGCAGACGTGACGTACGTCCTTAATGATGAAGGAGGCCACCGGGCGGGGCGGCAACCGAGTCTCAGCCTCAGTCTCAGTCTCAGTTTAACCCACATCATTATCGTCATCAGCATACTCATCATTGCGAATGTCATTGTCATGCTCGTTGTCATTGCCATTGCCATTGCGATTGTCATTGTGATTGCGATTAGCCGTAGCCAAGTCAATTTAGCAGCGGCTTAGCATTTTTACTGTCGCTAAGCCGCCACGGCCACGGGGCGTATGATTAACCTTTAATGCAGCTTCCAGATGGGGCGGCAACAGTAGGCAGCACGCAGCACGCAGCACGCAGCATTCAAGCTTAATCTGTCGCGTGAGCGATAAAAAAGGAAGAAAATCAAGCACCTTCTGCAGTTGCCCCTTAACTGGTCAGCCGGCAGTCAAATTAATGAATCCTGTTTTTGTCCAGCCTTGCAGGCAGCTCATTAATAACTGTCCACATGCGTGGCAAGCCCAACTTTGTTAGATCCACTGACAAAGGCCGCTCAAATAAAATCCCAACTAGAGTTGGCCGCGTGCCGTTTTTCGCCTTCGTGACACGCAAGAGTGCGAATTACGTCGTGTTTAGAAATGTTGGTCGTATGGAATAAAAATCAGTTGCAATAAAAAATTTAAGAAATATGAAGAAAGAAAATCAAGCGCTAACGTTAATAACAAAAAGGTGTCACAATTAAAGACTTTATTTTGGAAAAATAATTAAAAATAATTTAAATTTATAATCTATTATTTCAAGAATATATCAAAAATAATAAATAACAATGTGCTGAATATTCAGATATAAAATTTGTTTACATTTTTATATTTGGAAAAATAATTTAAATATTTATTAATTGTGAATCAAACAAACAAATTAGAGACGATATTTATCCAAAGGGTATTAAAAAGTTTGTGTGGCATGTCACATTGTGTTGGTTAAATTTTTATGCGTACGAATTTTGTTGGCAAAATTCGAAACTTGCCCATCTTTATCACCGCTCCTCAATCACTCACACCTTTGGGCAAATCGAAATTCATTTGCCCATTTGTTATGGCTGGCATTTTGTGGCTGCCCGCTCATCGATTGACTTTCGCCTGTCTTGTCTTGTATTTTGCCTGACAGTTTCTGCTTCCTTTTTTTGCCTGGCCACAATTTTATCTACGCGCACTCGGTGACATCTCGAAATTAGGACATCATTAGCAACTGTCGATATGCGCTGATAAATGCGAACAGTCCGCACCTCTCCAGCCTTCATCTTACCGCCTGTCCGCCTGGGGCCTACATTTGCGACTGGCTGCTGCCCCGCAAATGCTGACTGGAAAGAATTCTGGGTACAGCAATGGATCCCTAATTTACTTCGTTTTTTAAGCAGCCTCAAAGCGAGTGCTAATACGCGTGAGTAATAGGAATAATCTCGTTTCGATCAATTTAATAGCAAATTTATGTTTATATTTGTGTCTCATTTATCTGCTAAACTGTGAGGGGCTTCCTTTATCCTCTTACTTGAAATATATCTAAAGTAAAATATGAATAAATTGAGCTTAGCATTGCTAAGCATGCAAAATAAATCTGTTTGCGCCTATTGCACTTTCTACGCGCCAGTTGGGGCACATCTCAAGAGCTAAGAATTTATAAAAGATCGAATAGTAAGTATCCTGCTAACAATAATAGATTATAAAATTTAAATAGCTTTTTGTAAGGTGTATGTATTCATGATTCATGATGCCCCATAGTTAAAATATTTACAATATTCACTTACATAAAAGAACACTAAATAAGTGTGAAAGTTTCTACACAAGGATTTAAAAAGAAAGCAAACTCAATAACTAGACAATATTAAATGAAGCTTTTAAAACATTGCGGGAGGTATTAAAATTTTTTCACGACGAAGCCATTTACGACGTCATAAAATATATATTCTTCTTGATAAGTATACTTTATATTTTTCAATTTAATTTTATTGTATTTAACTTAAGCAATTTGAGGGCATTCCAACTCATTTTAAGTGTAACTCCCATCATTTTGTTGGTATTAAATCATCGGCAACAATTTATTTTAATTTATTTATTTTAACAATTTATTTTGCAGTTAAACAATTATATTATCGCCGTCAACATTTTTAAACTAATTTATAATATTTTCCTTTTTACTATATATATTAAAATTAAACATTTGTTAAATATCTGCGAGAAATTGAAATATGCAGCAAAAATAACTTAAAAACTTCCTATTAAAATTAAATCTAATCGTCTTCAACTGAATTACTAACTTCAAATTTTATAGTTTTCTATTTAATCGAAGCTTAAGTTTACCCACTTAAAATCTTATTCTCTATATTTAATCGGCTACAGTTTCGATTGCTTATTTTTTGCAAGGGTTACAGGGTATAATGTTGTAATAATGCTGGCAAGGGCGTTTGATTTAATGATGCCCAACGGCCAAAGCGACACTCAAAGCAAATGCGAAATTTGAAGTGACGTAAACGAGGCAGCTGCGACAGAGGCTACAACAACAACGAAAAACAAAATGTCGCAAATTGACAGTGGCACAAGGCAACACTTCCGGTCTGGCATGCCACTGCAGTTTACAAGTTTACAATTTCAGTGCAGCCGCAGGCAGAGGAATGTTTGTGTGCGTGTGTGTGTGTGTGTGAGAAAGGCGGAAGCAAACATTCGCAGACATGTGCGCCGATATCCCATTGTTGTTGCTGTTGTTGTTGTATGCAAATCGAGAGAAGAATTTCTTTGCATTGCTTTACAGTGCTTGCCGTTGGTCAACGTCCATCGATTTGCATGACATCAGATAAAGGGCAGGACGCGGCAGAGAACAAAAGCAAATCTCTGGCCGACAATACGGGCGGAGCTTTGATTTTAGCTGTGGATGAAAACCAGTGCAACAACTGGAACAACAGCTGCCGTTGCAGTTGCAGCTGCTCGGCTTGTGGCACGTTAGGCAGCGGCAAATTGATGTGTCCGCTGTTGCAGATACTTGAATAAATTCAATGCTTTTCAAATGCAATTTCAATTGCATTTTCTGTGTCATTTGCAAGTGGTAACTAAAGGAATTCCGCGCAATTTGAGTTGAATTTTAAAGAAAACAAAAAAATAAGTTATAAATAAAATACTGGTTGAGTTGCGCTTCTTTGACCCGCTCCATACGTGCCATATAAATTGAATTTTTGTGCTGTATTGCATCCCAGAAGGATACTCGACCCCCATACACACACACACACAGCTGACACTCGCTCCAGCTGTAACACAATTCTCAAATGCATTAAATAAGAATTTCCCACTGTTGCATTTATACGCGAAATACGTGGGATGCCTCCCCAGCCCCTCTGGTCATGCTCCCACACAAGTCGACTGGACTGCAGTTGACCGTACAATGAAAATCAACGTAATTTTATTGGGCGCAGAGAAACGAAACTTTCCGCGAACACAGGGCGTATGATTAACCCGATAGGCATTGCGTATACGACCCCAGCGCAGAGGCGACCAGCATATTTAACTTATTTAATTAATATTTGTTGCCTTCCCGCTGGCGCCAATGTTTAAGTCAATCTGCCTCAGGGCAGCAGCAGGGCAAGGGGATTGTCTTGATGCCAAACACTGTTGTTTGCCTTGTATCAAGTTATTATTATGAATTAATGGGCTTTGTGCGGTCTTTAGTTTTGGCACGAAAGTCGATAAATTTATAATTAGCTTTTGGCGTGAAATGATTTCGAAATATATATAAGTTAAGCGGGGCCTACCAGAGAATTTCCAAGAAAATCCATCAAGAGGAGAGTGCACAAGCTTAATACATTGTGACTTTTGAGAGAGGGCTTACTCGGCCGGAATACCCTTAATTAGGCTAACTGAGCTGCTAGTGATTAAGTGTCTGTTTATTTTAAGGACTTATATTTATGATAAGGACTTTATCCTTACACAAGCTTGGCACTTAGATGCTCACTCAGACAAATCCTCTACTCTGTTCCTATATACTTTTTATTTCGAATGCAAGCCGAATTTGGTGTTAACCGTGCTGACAGTCAATATTTATGCCCCAAGAGTACAATTTAACATACAACCCCAGGCTATCGTTTGACTTGGATTAATGCACTCGATTTGAGTGGAACGCACGAAGGGGCAGTCGCTCCCCTTTGGGTGGCTATTGAGAAGCCATAACTGGCGATAATGTGAGCTGTAGTAGATTTGAGTTGCCAGTTTTGCGCATTACGTATGCGCCGCGTGGCCAAGTTTGGAGCGCACGCACGCGACGCGTAATTCATAAAGCGATAAAAGTGCTGAACGTAAAACGCGAGCTTACAAGCATAAATTGTGGGCATGGGCGTGGTTGCACCAGGTGGGCGCATTGCGCTGAATATGAAGCAATCAAACGAACAATAAATGAAGCAACCCAAAAGAAGTTGAGAAGTCGCCACAAAGAGCCTGCGAGCTAAGGAAATGCAATCAAAGCGAAAAGTAATCTCGGTGATAAGTGCGAAAACGTGTCAAATGGAGAGGCAGTCGAACAAGCCGGGGGCCATAGGGGGAGGGGGTAACAGGTTGGCGAATGCCAGTCAATGAACATACGGCGCAGAAAATATCATTGAATGCGTTCAGCTGTCGAAAACAATCGGCGACAGTTTGCGCTAAGATATGACAATTTCACAAGCAGAAATGCAGAAAGTTGAAAACAAAGTAAATAAATTTGGTAAAGTTAGCAGGGGTGGAAAAGGGTTGGCTGACTGTTATTGTTGTTGATAGTATACCCTGTATCCTGTAAAAGTTTAAAACGATATTGTAATAAAGTTGCGCTGAAAATGTAACAGGTAAACGAAAACATCTTCCTGCACATAAAATATGTTATATAGTATACTAAATTGTTTAAATTGCCATAGTATAGTATAGTTATGTTATAGCTCCCCTGCTTTGCTGCAGATAGTATATTTATGAAGAGAATTTAACATCATTTTCAATAGCTGTTTTTCTTCCACGAAAATTATTAAAAAACCTTTTTAAATTAATGAAAAGTGAAAAATATTTATAACTAATCAAAAAGTAGTGCATATTGGACCAAGAAATATATCACGTAGAGAACTTTTTTGTTTATCAAAATATAATCACAAAAACTTTAATTAAATAAATTTGAAAATGACCCCAACAAAATTCAAAAAGTTCAAGACTTCGAAATTTTTCATAAATTACAGCAATTACGTGTATTCAAATTGTTGTTTAATTTAATCAAATAGTTTCAAATGAAATTACTAGTTCAGTATTTATAACAAAAAGATGCATTTTTGTGCCAGTTTAGAATATTCGATTACTTATTATAAAATTAACACATATTAATCGTAAACGTATAAAAGAATTTAAGATGTTTTTCATTTAAATTTTATGTATATAATTAAATATTACGTGTCTGCTAAAATTCAGAAATACGCATAGAGCATTGAATACTGGGATTTCCTCTAGCTTGGCACTTCGCCGCCAGCAATCAAAGTTGCTTGCAGGTCTTACTTCGCACATTATTGTTGTTATTTATTTGTGCTGGTTAGCGACACGCACACACATCACACACACACATCGCACACCGCTGGCAACTTTTCTGTTATATTTAAAACTAGAAGAATTTTTCAGTAAATCGAACGGCTTTTTGGCTGGGATTGAAACTTGAGACGCACCAACGCACATTTGTTGACGCATTAGCAGCACACCAGCACACACACACATACGCATACGCATACACACCCTCAACTCGTTACATGCCTGAGAAATGCCATTTCCGACACTCACACAGACAAACACTTGAAAAGCGACTCGAATTTCCATAATGTCTGCCATGAAAATGCGATCGATTTTTGTGTGGCGGAAAAAAACACCACATAATGCTGCGGGCGTGGGCACGGCATGGGGCGTATTCTGTACGTGTGCGTGTGCGTGTGTATGTGTGCGGGTATGAATATCTAAAGAGCAGCAGAGGCCACAAATGGTTGGCTAAAATAAAACGCTGTAATATGAAGCTCGGACAAGGGGCATGGAGTAAAAACCAGCGCCTAATGGTCCCAAAAAAAAAAAAAAAAAATACAGAATTTGGTTGTGCGCGGATTTTTAAGCGCCACTTAGCGAACGGCTTTTGAATTAACATGAGTGTAAAAATGCGTATTTAATGGCAGCCAAAGGATTCAATTTGTGTGTGTGTGTGCAATCAAAAAAATCTGCGTCTAGCTTAGAATGACTGGGCTACCCTTTTCGCCCAGCTGTGAAAGGGAATGAAGATTGATGATGCTTTAAGATTTGTCAGCAGTTCTCGCAGCTGCTATGCTTTCAAAGTTAATAAGTCGCAAAAATGCTTCTCGGGATAACTTGTTCTGCGAAATTCGCACAAATTTGCATTTAATATGGCCCCCCTACTCACGCTCTTTTTGCACTAGGCGTATGCGCAATAAGTGAAGCGTAGCGCATATGTGACACAAAAGCAAAGGAAAGCGCAAAGCGAGGCGGGACGAAGCGTTAAGCTAATCCAATGCCTTGTCAATATATCAAATTTTCCATGCCACTAGTTGCGACACGAATGCCAACGAGCGCTGATGACATGGCCAGGTCACAGAATTATGACCAGATTGGTTCGGCTCTGATGGGCATATCAACGAAATTCGCTGGCCAAAACAGACAATGTTCCCAGCTGCAAAAGCGACCAGAATACGGCCAAGATGCTGGCCAGTTTACAGTTCACTCATGTTTTATGATAAATCATTTGAATTTTATTTCTATAATATTGGCACGCAACTGCTACACTCAGAGAAAAAACCAAGTATTTATAATTAAATCAGCAACGATTGTTGCCAAAATTTTGCAATACTGAATATTAACCATATGAGACCATAATTAGTATTTTAAAAAAATTTTAAGCCCAAAATTCTAAAATAAAACAAAAAATCTCAAATTAAGAATCTTCAATTAAGATCTTAATAATATTTAATACTACTTTAACAGCATAGTTTTTATTAAGTACAAATTATGAAAATTCTTGTTATTTTTGTATTTAGTTGAAGCATTTTCTCGTTCTTATGCAACATTAAAGGTCGAATAAAAAACTTAATGTTTCTAAAATAAATAAAATAAAACACAATCCCGCTTTTTATGAGCGACTCTTTTAAAGATATTTTAAAACCAAATTTTCCATAAATAAAAAACATAAAACAACTTTCAACCCAAAAAGGGTAATTTAAAAATAAAAGAAAATACCGCCCGTACTTATATTTAGAACATAGTTTTTCACTGGGTGCATATATTTATGTGTGCTCAGTCAAATTTCAAGACTATATATTTAGATTTGGCGAAATGGAGTTGAAAGCGTTTTTGAGCGGGGGCAAACGCAATGTGTGCATAATCAATCCCGGCGCAGTTGCCCGCATGGCAGTTGGCCGTGCGGGCCAGCAGCTGGTCAGAGGCGGGCTTGGGCACGGCCCATTAGCAGTGAATTTTTGGGCGGTAAGCACAGCAGAATGTATACATATACGAGTATTTCCACAGACTTACGCACAAACAAGTTGGCCGACATTTAGACATACAGGCGGCCAGACGAACAGCTGTGGGTGGTTGCGGGGCCTTGGGGCTTAGACGCCATGCCGACACATGCAGCTTGGCCCTATTGTGGTTGTGTTGTGTCTGTGTGTGTAAAACATTTTATAGGCAAATCGATTTTTGTCTAAAGTGCCGCAAACACGCACAACAGCAACAGCAACAGCAGCATCAGCAACAGCAGCAGCGGCAACGATAACAATAACAAGGACTTTCGCAACAATAACAATAAAGCGACACTGCGACAGCGTACAGATGTTGTGGGCAGCGAGGGGGGCGAGGGGGACTTGGGCAGCGGCGGGGGATCAGCTACATTTCCGGTCTGTGTATTAGCACAACAACTGGCACTTTGACCGTGGCCAGCTCTGTGTGTGTGTGTGTGTGTATGTGTGTGTCACGAGCGCTAATGTCAAGCGTTTTGGCCTCAGCCGCTGTGCATTGGCCACGAGCTGCTACTCAATCCAATCCTTGTGATCCTTGTGCCACATCAAAGTCAAAGTCAAGCCGCAAGGATGGAATAAAAATAAGTAAGAGTGCCTTGCTGGAGAGTGCAAGACCATAAGATACCCTATAGCCAGTACAAAAACACACACCTAAGTAACAACATATGTGCTGCCTCCGCTCTTAGCCCCATGCCGATCGGGTCAAATGGTTCAGGGGTTGAAGATGCGATTTAAATGAATGTATGTACCGAAAATCTACACCTTATATCTAAGCAAATTTTTGTTAAATTATGAGAATTACGTATGGCAATCAAAATATTTATTTTGATTCCTTATATGTCTTTGACAGCTTAGAGCTATTACATATATTTGTAATTTCTACTGTACAGGGTATAACAAAAACGTACATTACAAAAGTAAAATTCAAGCTCATATTTCGAAGCAGTTAAATCAGCTTTAAGTTTTAGCTCAATCTGCTGCTTGTTCTTGTTATTCGTGGCAAATTAATGAAGCTCATTTGCAGATTGATGTGTTGCAATTATGCGGCAACAACAACAACAGTAATAACAACAGCTATAACGAGAAGACGAAGCCGCCCATAAAGCACTTAGCGCACAGATTCTGATTAAGTGCGGGCGAGCACGAGCGGAGGCTAAAATAACCGCAGCTTCTGGCTTTAAAGCTAAATAAAGCGAGCTGCCAGCTTTAAAAGCAATCAGCAAGAGGCAGAGTGACAGTGAAATAGATGGAACGAGAGAGAGAGAGAGAGAGAGAGAGAGAGAGAGAGAGAGAGAGAGAGTTAGAGAGAGAGTGAGAGAGAGAGAGAGAGTGAGAGAGGTGGGAAGTGTAAGCTACTGACTACGTTTATTCTCATTCATTCATTTGCGGTCAGCAGTGCGTCAATCAAGGCAAATGCCATTGCCACTCATATTGAAGGCTCAGACACAGACAAAGAGACAGACAGACAGACTGAGACAGAGGCAGAGGCAGACATAATAACGGGAGACGCACGTATGCGCTGCTCCTTGTAGTTTGTCAATGGTATTCGCCTTTGGTCTTGCTTTTTTTTAATGAACGCTTTGACAATGCCTTCGAGTGCATTTGAACGAGAGGCAAACGAGGACGACAACTGTCGTCGTCTGCGATTGTTTTTTTTGTTTGTTTGGAGATGCGAGCGTGTTTTGATATGAGCTTAAATTGCAAGCACGAATACGGCACGACACGAAATTGACAATTTTTCGACTAAATTTTAATTTGTTTACCACACTATCCATGTTTTAAAGAGAATAATTTATCATATCGAAGTTTTAAATACTCTATACAAAGGCCTCGTTGTGCTAGGTCATGTTGACGGTTGTCAAGTTGGGCTAGGTCATGCTTGATCGTGTTGAATTGTGCTAATCCGAGTTGCTCGTGTTTTCATTTTTAGTTTTTTTTTAAACTTATTGTGTTCCTTTTTTTTAATTTACTTATCACGGTCACACACTAAATCCGATAACAAATCCGAAACCCATTCCGATGAATAATGATGTGCATTCGTGCTAAAATGTCCAAAATGAACACGCACTAGCACGTAAAAATTGTTGTTCAAAGTCGCTTTCATTGAGCACGAGCGATTTTGCCTAAAATGGACATGCAGGAGCACGAGCAATATTTATTTGTCTTCAACACAAAACAAACTGTTTGGTAATATTTTTGTATTTATAGATTAAAGATGGCCACCTCCAATATTCTATTTATAATGCGTTTGTATGTTACGAAAAACCTCGTGTTAATTCGTGATTTTTGTGTGGAAATGCTTAGCAAAAAATCAACACGAAAACATATATCATTCTGGGTTTTATATTCGAAACGCTTTTAAGTCAAAAAAGCAATGACATGCCCGCAACCAAACGTTGTGTTATGTCGTCTTTTCGTCTCGAAATGTTTAAAAAAGACACAAAAAGCCGCAAAAGACGTTTTAAAAAGACGTTTTCTAATTGTTAATTTTGTTAAGTCAAATGAAAACACGCCACGAGACTTCTTAATAGACGTCTTTTTGAATTTGACTTCTTTTAAGCCAAAAGAAAACACGACACGCGCGCAGCTCCAATTGAATGCGTCTGTGTGTGGCTGTGTGTGTGTGTGTGTTGACTCAAGTGTGGGCGAACGTCAATGCCATTGCCTGGGCGCCTCAAGTGGCAGTATAATGAGTGTGGCTCTCGCCACTGCCAACTGCCACACTGCCACACTAACTGACTGCTGCTGCCGTTGCTGCTGCTGTTGCATTGATTGCCCAGTGCCAATGCCAACTGGCTGCAATGTAATTAAAGTCATGTCATTGGCAGCAGCCGTTTAGGCTAGGGTCAAGTTGAGTTTGTTTTATTTTGTTCTTGCTCGACTGTTGCCAGTGTTACCAACAACAAATGGGTAAAGTTGCCTTTTGCCTGCTTGCCTTTCATGTAGATAATTAAAAGGGGTTGCTGGCCAAGTTAATGCTGCGCGCGTTATGTTGGCAGCTGACTTGCGGTTTAGCAATCAAAAATCATAAATCTTGCTCAATTAGCAAAAACACCACTGACGTCATGCTCCAACGGTTGCCGCGGCGGCCGGCACAGGACCACAGGACCCACAAGGACTAGCCCGGCTTAAAAGGGGGAATTAGCGCATGACTCATGCAAAGAGAGAACTACAAATGGGCTCTAAGCAAATACGCACGCAATATCAATAACTTAATTAAGATAAATGCGAATTGTATTTGGTTATAGACGCACACACACGAACACACGCACACCCAATGGAAGGGGGACTCGGCATTTTTGGCCAGATATCCGTTAATTCTTGCGCTGCATTTGGGCTTTCGTGCCCAATGCGAGGCCCACAAATCGTTGTTAACATTAATGCGACGCGTGTTTTGCTTTGTTTATGTGCCACACACACAATTAATTTATATACTCGTGTCTGTCTGTGTGTGACTGTGTGTGGGCGTGGCAGCACGTTCCGCCATGTGAAAAATGGATAATTAGTTAATTGCGGCTCGTGTTGGCTGCCATCGCACACAATTGGCGCATAAATTTATGTTTATTTTAGTTATTAATTAAATGCGCCACATTCTTAATTGGCAAACGCAGCTCAAACTGTAACTGAAACCCAGCAAGCCAGAGTTAGCGAGCAGCAACTGGAGACTAGACAAACACACATGGAGCAATTGCTGTGCACACTTCCGGGAATTAGCACTGTTTGTGTGTGTGTGTGTCCTATGCAAGATTAAATCAGGGCACTGACTGCGAGTTCTCGTTAGTACACGCAGGTTATCTGGTAAAGACCTTTAATTGCTTTAGCTTTATTGGTTGTTAATATTATTATTATTATAATAATAATAAATATTATTATTATTATTATTATTATTATTATTATTATTATTATTATTATTATCATTACTATTATTATTATTATTATTATTATTATTATTATTATTATGGAAGTAGAGATAGGTCCATTTGAGGAGGGGTTTTAGTGGGCGGGAATCCTACATACCTCTCTGCGACGGCAGATCGACAGATGCATAAAGCATTTCCCCTCCTCAGCTCCAAATAAAAAAAAATAAAAAAATTATTATTATTGTTATTATTTATTTTTAAGGATTCTTTAAATGCATTATATTATATTCATTTAGTTTGTAGATTTTAGATTGTAATGAATAGATTATTTATTCAATTGCTGTCAAATATCATTAGGTGTTATAAGATCTTAAAGTTTAGATTATATGAGTTTACTATAAAAATTACTTTAACCGTATTATGTCATGAGTGGTAGAATTTACTTGACGCGTCCCTAAAATAAGGATATTTCCTACACTATTCTTAACAATTTTATTAAATTCATTGTATAATAGACTGTGTTTACAGCAATTCTTTGTAGGGCCTTATTTTTCACACGCATTTACATAAGGGAAAGATCTTAATTCATCCTGCAAAGCTCATTTAAGTCTGGCTTCTGTTTTATAAATCGATTTGGAGTTTGCTCAAGTATTTCGTTCTGTTTGGAACTTGGCGCACAATTTATTTAAAAGTGTATGTATTATTTTAACATATTAATGAGTAACCTGGCATATCCCGCAATAAGCATCAGTTGCTATTATCCAAAATAAGTATTCCCTAGTCCCCAGTTACAGCAGAAAGTACATAAACTTATTGTTAAAGTCTATGCAAATTGTGTTTCTTCACCTTTTGCCTGCTTCAATTTCAGCAGCATTATCCAGAAAACTCTGTATATATAGAATAAAATGCGACAAGGTATTAACTGCTGAATTTGCATCTTTATTTTCATAAATACGCTCGCTCCTTTCTCCGAAATCTAATTAACTTATGCATAATACAACATGCTAATCAAAACTTTTAGTTATTACGCTGCCCAACCACAAATGATATGCCATGAAACGCATTTCAAATTGGCTGATGATTCTGGGAAACTTGTTTAATATTTCTGCTAGCCACACAATAAAAGTCGCACATTAATTTCTGACGTTATTCCAAGTTCTGCCTCAACACTGTAGTTTTCCCATTAGCCGCTTCTAATGAGTTTGCCCAAGCTATTTTCTTTAAGCATTTTTTGGGCGCTACTTACTTGATCTTCTCCCATATTTCCTCGCCGAAATGTTTGAGCACCAGCAACTCCAGGGCGTAGTTAACAAAGCCATACTGTAAATAAAAATAATAATAGGAACACAAAAGTAACAGCGATTAGTTTTATGTACAAAGCAGGAAAATTCGTATTATTATAACCCAGCATAATATTTATGCTAAAGATATATAAATATAGACGTGTGCAGTATTTTATCTGGTTTTCATTTATCTCAAATGCGGAAATTTAACTCGCGGCCCATTCTGAAATTACAGAATTATTTTTATGACCACTCAAAGCGAAATCATAAAAGTACCAGCAAAATTGAATGCTGGTTTATTTTAATTACATTTGCAGACAAAAATAAGTGATAATAAAATTGAGTCCAGCTAAGGATACGGAATGAGGATGCAAAAATAAAAGGAAAATGAAAAAAAGGTATACGAAAAATTCGGCGAAGCTTATTTTCTTTTTTGGAACCATCGTTTTCTTTGCGAAATTTGGTGAAAAATGTGAAATCAATAAGGATTGCGCATTTCATTTCTTTTAAATGTATCCTATAAGCAATCAATTTGATTTGTTATGCGAAATCAAGCCCAGACACACACTGGCACTCGCTTACATACCCATAGAGCATTGAGCATTGCAAGATGGCGCACAATCAATCGCTTCCGCCGGAAGTAATGCAAAGCAAGCGGGCAAAATACTTGAAATATATTTACATACATTACGCATACGTCTAGTGGGCCACAGCTCATGAGCTGCTCGATGTCTGCCTGATGAAGATGTATCTAACCGATATTTGATGTTTATTGCCTTTGATGCGCATGTATTGAAATGTTGCAACAACAACAACACCAACAAAAACAACAACAACAAATCTAAACAAACAACAACGAGAGCCAAGCAGCTGATGGAAATGTTGCCACACGTGGGCCTTGCTCTGCGTAATTTGAAAACGGAATAGAAAAACATGCAAGAAATGCGAAAATCGCTATCATTAAATGAGAACGTTCCGAATATCTAAGTGCGTGTGTGTGCGTGCTTGTTTATGTGTGTGTGTGACATGTCAACATGGGAACTTTGTTTGCCTTGTCATTGAGTTGATTCCCTTGGCAAGTTGAATTTTATCATTGTCCTTGGCATTTAATTTGCTTTCCTGATGACTTTTAAAGACTTTTTTCTTTGGATGTGTTTGATTTATGTCGCAAAATCAGCATGCATGAATATTGTTTTTTTTATATGATACTCCCTAATATATGTATAAAGATTATTCTTTGAATGATTACATGCAATTTATGTATTTTTTTATCAGTTTATCGGCAGTGGCAAATAAAACTAGAGCTTTTAATTATAGAACAAGTAAATGTATACAGATTTTTTAATAAACATTTGTGGGTTTCCATTGGATGTTTCGAATTGTTTCATGATAAAAACACTCAAACTGTTTTGTTAAATTAAAACGCATTGGAAGCCAGAGAAGTTCTTATTATTTTCCTTAGAAATAATTTTTCCGTAATATATTATCTTCTTTTAAAAATGTTCTCCCCTATTTTATTTCAATTTCCCACAAGCTCGCTTTGCGGAAGCAAGAAATGAGCAGTACATAGGAAAAATAACACAATGTATTTATTAGATCCATCAAAATATTTTTTAGATCAATCATTGTCTTGTTTATAAATATAAATATTTATGTATGCGTTCAAACTAATTCAGCAATTTTATCCGCAACTCATATATTTTGGGAATTTGTTGTGTTTTTGATATTTTTGTTTGCATCTCTTTTTTCATGCATCATATGAAAATTTAATTTTTCATTTTTGTCGAGATATCAATTAATATTTGTAATAAATTGATGGCATGCCAATTGTGTTAGCATTCGTTCTATTCATACATAAATCATTTTTAATTTGAATGCACTCTGAATGCACTCACTTACCATTTTGGCAGCTTATTTGGTATTTTGTTGCTGTTCTTGTTGAAATGCAAAAAGTTTGCTGGCGTTTTTAATTCACTTGCACAACTATGATGTATCAAATGCGATTCATAACGTAATCAATACTTAATTTTGAATCATTTTGGAATTTTTAAAGATTTATTAGCACAGTTGGATTTATGATCTACACATATGTTGAGAAATATTGAACTTAATGTTACGTATATCATGGCCTTAAAGCTCACACAGAATGTCAATTGTTTTATTTTGAGCACTTAAAAGTTCTGCCTACACTTTAAGGATACGCTTGGGTCGTTCGCCTGTCACGGCTTGAGCAGCAGCAATGCCACAAAGGACATGAATATTTCATGAATTTATACATTGAAATCGGCTTAACAATGTTTTTGAGCTCTGCATTTCGTTTCGTTTCGCTTTTGTATTCGATTTAAAAATATTTTGCGTTGGCCTTTGCTTTTATTTATGTTTGCCCCGTGCTGCTGCTGGCCCGCCCCCGCGCATATGTTTAGGGCCACGCCTTGCCATTTGCAAAAGGACGAAATGCTAATCAAATATTCCAATGAGTGCAAGTGAGCTCTTGAAGGAGTTCGCACCACTCGTTTTGCCAACAGCCGTTGCTATTTGTTGTGCCATTTGCTGGCGGCTTATTGCAGCTGTTATTGCATTCTAGCGTGTGTTTTTGTTTTTTTTTTTTTGTTGCATGCTACATGCAACACGTGCAAGAGCCAAAGGCGCAGAAACGCCAACACATCTGGGTCACAACAAAGGAGGAGGCGCAGGCAGTGGCAAAGGCGCAGCCAAAATGGCAACAACAAGCGGCACAAAGGATGCAGAAGGCTGCTTAATTACACACACACACACACACACGGCCGAGTGTAGTTGTGTGTGTGTGGCAAGTCAAGCGTAGCACCAAATTTATGCGCCTCGCCGAGTGTGCGGCAATTAAGGCGTCGCCCAGTTTGAAGTTAGCAACGCTGCGAAAAGAACACTTTGGGGCATGCGACTAGGTAAGAACGCAGCTATAAAGCTAGTGGCATAAAAATCAGAAGAAGAAGAAGAAGAAGCAGTACTGCTAACTGCATAACTATGTTGGATATGGCATATGCCAAAGTTGCTTTTCCACCTAAGTTGTGTGCCAAATTTCAGACTAATTCCCTTTTTTAGCTGCCACGAAAGTTGAACAAGTTTTTTAAAGCCCAAAGTAAAATATCGATTTTTATCTGCGTGTGTATGTGTGTGTTGGTGTGTGCCATTAGTAAGCTCGTTAAGGTGCATAGCCCGCGTATATATATAAATGTTATATATATATTTTGTACTTATTTCAGCATTATTTGGAGCTGTGTGTCATTGTTTAACTTTTGCTTGTGGCCCGCGTCACATTTATCGCTTATCGCTGTCAACCTTTGGCGCGTTTGTTTGCTTTGAGCCGCTTTCCCCAACTGATTTTCGCCATTTATTGCATATTAATCAGACGAATTTAGCACCGAAAATGAGGTCACAATTTACCTGGCAAGCCCAACCCGCTCTAACCAGCGCCACAGCTGCTTCAGAGTCCCCAGCTCAAGTGGCTTCCAATTCAGCGAATTTTAATTACGTGCAACATTTGACATTTTGATAAAGTAGGGGCGGTGTGGCAGAGAGTGTTTCCTTTGGCTGCGGCTAAGTGTGAATAAGGTTCGAGTGTCAGTCGAGTGCTGCCCACTGTTTGTTGTGGCTTAAGGAAGAACAATTTATTCAAGCTTGGAGCTGGGGCTTCATTGGCGTTTGTCAAACAAGTGCTGCACGCAATCGCCTAATGGCAATGACAACACGCGAATATGCGGGAATGTTATTCAACTAAAAACGAAATGATATTTTTGCCCGTTATTTGCGCACAAATTGTCTGTCAATTTGGCACTAAACGTACAATAACTGAGTAAATGATGAGTCGGTCATTAGGCGGCCTCCCAAAACTCATTTCATAATGAGCCGACGAGGCTCAGACAAAGCGACAGCAGTTGGTTGGTTGGTTGGGTGGTTGGCCAGTTGAATTGGGCAATTGTATGTTGAAGTGGGCAGACATTTATCAAATTTAATGGACGTTTACTATCCTTCCAGGCAGAAGCGAAACAAGAGCAGCAACAACAGCAGCACCAACAACTCGCAACAACTGTCCACAAATTGCCGCGGGCACGCAAAGCCAAATGTCTAATAAACTTTGACATATTGAGGCAAATATTTCTATTCGTTTTGTTCTTTCGTTTTGTCCACTTGTGTTATTGTAATTTTTTGTGAACACCAAAAACCGTAAAACATAAATTATTACACGCCCCCTTCTCCAGCCCCTACCAGTGGCGAGAGACAATAGCGAGCGAAATAAATTAGAACCCTCAAAAGTATGCTTTAATATTTGTGCAGGGCAGCGTTGCGCATACGCCGCTTTGGCCAAGTCCTTTGGCGGGTTTCCTTAATATTTCTTATTATATATATTTTCTTATTTTTGGTTTGTTTTTGTTTTTATTACTGAGCGAATTACGCCGTCTGCTCAGCGTATTTATATTTATTTCCTTTTCTTTTATTTTGACTATGGCCTTTGTTTTATTTTTGGCTAGTGATTTATTTGTTTTGTATTTTAGATTTGACTTTCACTTCAGTTTCAACCAACAACATCCTGGCACACACACACACACACACACACAGTCACACAACTTTCGTGTTCGTCTGACTTTTGATAAGCGAAGCGCGCGCGAGCCTATTTTAGTTGGCTTTTGCTTAGATTGTGCGAGCGCAATGCTTGAACAGTGTGCTTGTAGCAGCCATCGACGACTGAGCAGCCGCCGCTTGATGCCAGTTGTATATTAAAGGACACAGCGTAGCCAGCGCCAGGACACTTGTACGCTTTTCCAACTGCCACTGGCTCGTATCGCCTGCCAGTCTCTTGCCAGTTTGCTAGGCACGCTCAGCTGTTGGCCGCAAAAGCGAAAAGCTGCGAAAAGCTCGCTCTCGCTCTCTTGCTAGTTAGCTGCGTCTGCTTGGCCATAGATGGCGCTGCCGACACTTAAGAATAGTTATGAATATTACGATTATATTTTACATATTTGCATTACAATGAACTCAATTCTTGTGGCCTTTTGATTGATCAATAATTACTCAAGCTTGTAAATACTTCAATTGAGGCATATAATGAGATTTTATTAGTAAATTGTTGTGTGCAAACGCACGTAAACAAAGCAACAGCTGCGGCCTCATTTCAATCGCCACTTAAATGTGATTTGTTGTCAATTCTGCTTTAAAGTCGCATCAATCAGAGGCTCGGAAAAGTTTTATTGGTCATATTTTCAATTATGCCCAACAAAAACGCAATTAAATGCTTTGTGGTGATAGTTAATATTGTCGCTAGGCTGAGTCAAGGGGTATATTAGCTATGTCCAACGGCCAAATAAATTTGTCGGGTTTAATCCTCGCCCACTTATGGTCAAAAATGTATATATGTAAATACATTTACTGAAGTAATTTCGAGAATTTAGAAAAAAATTTTAAAGAGATTAATTGTAATCGTAATGTATATTTGTCAGGCTCATTTACTTACTCGTTGGTAACAAAAATCTTTTGCTTTTTATTCTAATATTTAGACCGATTTAGTTCAATATAACGAACATCTCGCAGTCGTGAACTTTTCACCTACCACGCATTTCACTTGTTTTAATTCAGCTTTTATTTAAGCCCGCGTTGAAAGGCTGAAAGTGCAGCCGCAACGACCACAACAAAAGTCAGCTGCGATGTCTGATAAATGTCGGCATAATGCCCAAGGCAGAACTGCCACTGACGGACCCACAATGCCGTTGACACTGATGGAAGGGGCCTTGAAAAGGGGAAACTGTAGCCAGGTAGCATAGTAGTCCTGGTATTCGCGCCTGCAGCAGACAGCACACTATAAAAATCACAGCTAAAAAACACAGCTTCAATGTTAAACTATACGAGAAATACCCTAACTAAACTGGGCATAGAAGAGAGAAAAAGAAATCACAAAATAGCTGATGCTTGATAAAGCATAAAGTCATAAGAATTAAGTGCTCTCTCGACCACTTGAATGAATTGAAACGCAAATATGTGGAAGATGGTTTGAAACAGCTGGTATGCCCCTTTATATACCCTACAACAGCACAGAAAGTGTAAAGAATAGAGAAAAAACCGCTAGCATATTGTGCGAATGAAATGGTGCGTTAAGAGAAACCATTTTTAGGTCTCGGGGTTTCTAATCAACTTCAGGGCGCAAAGATGACAATCTGTCTGACATTTAATTAACAAGCGAGAAGCAAGTGAAGAAGTTCAACTAGGCAACCAAGCAGCCGCTCAATCGTAGTATAACACACACACACAGTCTGCTTTACTGACAATAATGGTAGCTGACTCTGTGCCCAGCGCCTTTGGAAGTTGCGCATTGAAACAAAGGACAAGTGCAGCAAGGATAATCGCATCACACTTGAGTAAATAAATTCCTGAAGTGGAACCAACCGAGCAGCCAGTGCACTTTACAGACCCAAAAACTTATAGCCAGCTATCTAAACGAGATGCACAGCCTAACTGGAGGGTCGACCTGTCGCCCACTCCACCACCCTTGTCCTGATTACAACCGATATCGTTTGCCGCAGGCACATAAAAAACTAAAGTCTAAGGCGAACAGACAGTGAGAAAATTGAAGAGAGGGGGTAGTCCGAGTGCATTTCAATGCAACTCGAGTTAATGACAAACAGCGGGCCAAAACGGTTTATCTGATAAGGGAAAATGTTGCACTTGGTTTCACTTGGCTAAGCAGCTGCTTGACCGTCTTTTTTATACATTCAATATTTAAATAGCAGTCTGGCCAGCATCACCTGTAATCGTCAATCAATCAGCAATTGTCCAGCTGAGCAAACTCGATGGCATCTGCGCTCTCAACAAATGCCTAATGATTCCTATTTCAAATTGACGAACGATACAAATTGAATTTAACAATTCACAGATTTTATTTAATGTGCATATTAAGTTGATAAGCATTGATAAGCGTTTAATGCGATTAAATGCTGATGGGCAAATATGTATTCGTAATTATAAAGAGCGTTAAATATTTCAATTTATATATCATTTTTATACCCTAAGAAAGCAATAAAATAAAGATTTATTTTATTCGTCAACCATTTGGCTATAAGACACAGCAGAAAATACTTTAGCCACTCTGCAGAGTATTGCATTCAACATTTTATTAATTTTTTATTTATTAGCTTTCTGTAAAATAATTTTAAGTAATCGAAATATTTCAATTAATTTTTAGTGATCTGCGTTAATCAACCAAGTGTGCAAATAGTTTGCGCTTGAATGCAAATCATAAATTTGATATATTTAGATAACATTTCGTATATATGTACATATGCTTCAATATTCTATTTATTTCTGTTTCTCTTCGTTGTAATTCATTGCGCTTCAGCTGTTTTATTGCATTTATTTTGGATGCTCACCTCTGCACTTTTGACAGTTTGTTATTGCATAAATATTTGACTATTCGACAAATTTGTGGAGTGCAAGCACAGGTATTGATCCCAGTAGCACAATGGACAGCAGGACTGCTTCCTGCAGTTGACCAACAGCAACAACCCAACTGTGCAAATGTCTGCAAAATGGCCAAAAGGCAAATGGCAACCAAATGTATCATTAGTATGATGTAGTTGTTGTTGTCTGTACCAGCTTGTAAGATGGTTTAATAAGGTTGATACAGACAGAATATATTTATCTAAGACTAAATAATCAGATGATTTCTGTGAGTTGAGTAAACTTCAAGCTTGACAAAGTTAAATGACAGCGTCGATATAAATATGGATGATTCTTGGATTAATGAAGAAAATAATAAAATAATTACGTGTTGATATAGTAAATGTATAAAAAGAAATAAAAATAGTAAATATTAAAGAATGAATACACAAAAAATACCCATAAAATAAGACAACATAACTAATGAGAGAGAAAAATCAAGGCCACGGCCCCTAATGCACCAACAAATTGTACAAATCTGTTGAACTTTGAGTCACAGTTTGAAAGTGACTGCCACCCAGTTAAACGGCTTAAATTTACCAAAAGTCGTAAGTAAGAATATATTTTTCCAGCTATATTCTGCAGTTTTATTCCACTGTGAAAAGTTGGCTATATCCGACTGCAAAGTTCTTACTTGTTTGTATTCCGGCTCTGAACTTTCAGATTCGACAACCAGGTTAATGTATTGGTTTCTTATTTTATTTATATTTCTTGAACAAATTTCTATGCTTATTGTCAGGCACAAAAGCCAGTTCGTTGCGTGGAAGACACAATTATAGATGATCCAATACTAGACACTTCTTAAGATTAATGCGATAAGCACGTGCTCTTGTTGTTCTTTTAACAACTTATGCAAAATTGGCCCATTAATTAAATTCAAGTAGTTTAAAAGTAACACAAATAAAAAGTCAGCTAGTTGTCACACTTGACCGCACATGTTCGTGCAAAAAATCCAATCAAAATGAAAAATAATAAAAATAAAGAAAAATAAATAAAACCCAAATCAAAGCCAAATCAAAGTGAAGTCAAATTGGAGCTGACAGCCGCCGAGGCGCGCTAAACTCGAGAGTTTTTTTTTTTAATAATATCAAGAAGAAGTTGTCGACAAGCGCTGAATGTTATTATCGAGATATGGATAGATTGAACAATTGCTGAAATGCGGAACACATGGAGGAGGGGAGGGGCAGCGCGGGATTGTGTAATTGTTTATTGTTTTTGACGTGGAGCAGCTACCGATCGAACTTGAACTTGAGTTTTTCTGCGGCTCAGCTCGAGTCAAAGCTAATGCGAAAAGTCTGGCAAATGTGCTTATATATAAATATGTATATATTTATCTGTATTTATGCACGTATTTATGAATGAGTAATTACGTAAGCGCATCTTGGCTAAAAAATTTATAGCTTCTCTTGCCGCAAGTCGTGATGCCTTTTCAAAAACTCAAACCCGAAGCGACAGTCGAGCGCGGCGCTTGTGAAGGCAACGACGACTTAACGGCTTAAGACATGTGTCACATCTGTGTTGAGCACAGTAATTAACTAGCTGAAGAAGAGCAACAGAATGCCTTGGCTGTTTTGGCTGCTGCTCGCCGGGCCCAGTCTGGAGGCAGGAGCCCATGTGCGCCTCGCGCCGAGCACCACCTGGCGCAGCGTGCAGCTATTCCCACAACAGCAGTGGCGGGCTCGCAACCACAGCACAGTGAAACCCGGCCAGAGTGAACACAACATGAAGCTGCAGCCAGTTGCACACTGTGAGGCACAAGATTTCGAGCACAGCTACGAGCTGGAGTCTGCAAATGGAGAAGTAAGCGTCGATCAGCACTTGAACCACTTTGAGCGCACCAAGGCGGGCGACTGGGCCACGTTGCGGGATCTCTGCTTGGACGCAGACGGGCTGCCCCTGAGGCGTCTCTGCAATGCGAGCGCCCATTGGCAGCCGCTCGGCAATGTCAGCTGCCGGGCTGGCAGCCAGCTGAGCCGGCAACTGAAGCTGCTCTCTGCGGGCCGCAGCCAGCCGCATACCCTGACCAAGCTGCGAGATTTATTGAGTCGCTCAAAGGGCGAGCTGGCACCCGTCGATGTCTACAGCACGGCGCGCATTTTCGCCCAGCTCGTGGAGCAGCAGCAAAGCGATGTCGCTTTGAGCGCGGATTTGATCGGCGTTTGTCGAGAGATCATGTCCAGCGACAAGCAGGTGCTGCGCCTGGCCGCTGAACTCAATGCGACCAACACGCTGCTGAGCAAGTTCGAGGATTACATGGACGCACTGCCTCAGCAGCTGGTGCCCAGCGATAGCTGTGGCCAGGCGGTACTCCAAGCGGCAAGTGCATCAGCCGACAACGGCGTGGAAGCCATTAACTATGCGAATCTGGGCGTGCAGGCGCTGATGAGCAGCAACCTGAGCGTGTTCTATGTGAATCCCGAGTGTGATAACATCACGGGCATGGCCATTTATTCCTCCGCCGCAGCACAGCGAAGGCCTTCTGCCAGCGGCTTCTGGTATCGCTTTCTGCATGCCAACGAGAACTTGGAGCAACTGAGGCGGGAGTCGGATCTGGAGACGGCCACCTACCTGCCGGAGCAGCTGTGGCGACAGTTGAAAGAGAGAGGCGCCTCCTATCTGATACTCAAGGTGTACGGCCATGATGGGCTCTTTGTGGAGACAGCCCAGCAGCGCAGTCGGCGACCCCGCAGCAAAGTACTATCGATAAGCATACCCGGATTCGAGGGTAAGCTTGTCCTGGTAAATCTGAGCGCGTGCTTTGATAATAACTCCAAATCCGTGTAGGCGTGGACTTGCCATCGCCTCTGCCCTTTCTGCTGCCGCGGGGCGCGTCCTTCAGTCCGGGCAGCGGCTGTGGCTATTGGAACTACGAGAGCTGGCGCAGCGATGGCGTCCGCACCTGCAGCGACAACAGCGTTGAGCGGGAGGAGGGACATGTGCTCTGCCAGGCGCAGCACCTGACGCAGTTCGCCTTCCTCATTGGCGGCAGCTCCGCCCAGCTGGCAACGCTGGATGCCCAGCGCCAGCTGCCGTCGCATGAGCAGCTGCTGGACATGATCACCCTGGTGGGCTGCGGCCTGTCGCTGTTCGGACTCGCTGGCATCTTTCTGACCGCGGCGCTGGTGAAGAAGTGGCGCAGCCAGGCCTCCACCAAGGTGCTGCTGCATCTCTGCCTGGCGCTGGCGCTGCAGCTGCTGCTCTTTGGCTGCCTCAGCGGAGACGCGGACGGGGAAGGGGAGGGGGAAAGGCGAAGCTGGAATCGCTGCTTGATTCTGGGCGCAGCGCTGCAGTACTCGGTGCTGGTCATCTTCAGCTGGATGCTGATCATTGCCTTTCTGCAGTTCCAGCGCTACGTCACGGTCATAGGCGTGGCCCGCCCCAATCATTATATACTCTTGTCAGCTGTGGTCGCCTGGACGCTGCCGCTGGTGCCCACCTTGTCGGTGGTGCTCCTGGACGAGCAGTCCTTTAAGCCTTCTGCTTATCAGGCTAATACTCACACTGCTCTGTGCTATCCCTCTGGCTATGGCCTGGCCCTGGGCGTGGTACTGCCCATTGCCCTGGTGACCGTTGCCAATGTCTTCATGATGATCTGCATCATTTACAGCATTCACCGTGCGCTCAATCCGCGTCGGCAGCTCATTGTCCAGCAACTGCGGCTCTCCGTGCTGCTCTTCTTTCTGCTGGGCCTCACCTGGATCTTCGGCCTGTGCAGCTATTTGCAGCTGGGCATTGTGTTCTCCTATCTCTTCTGCCTGACGGCCACGCTGCAGGGCTTTGTGCTCTTTGTCTACTTTGTGCTCCTGAATGCGGGCAATCGACACGCCTGGCTGCATCTTATTTGCCCCAAGCGGATGAACTCGTCTGTGCCGAAGCGCACAACGGTCTCACAAGTCTCAATGACAACCACATCGAGCATTAGCTCGAGAACAGCTTGAAATTAGATGAAACTTTAATCGAATACTGAGGATTAAGCTTCGAAATAGTATAAAATATATATAGTATACAGTATAATTAAGGTGCTGCTAACTTGCTAGCTTTGTGTACTTTTAAGCCGACGCATATCGACACGATAAGGTTTTTTTTTCAATTCCCAAATTATCCAACAATTTAAATAAATAAAAGGTAAACGTTGATTTAGATATAGTCGTTCTATACACATACATATATATATTTATATATCAAAGTCATATTCACTTATGGAATTACTTTACTTACAAGAATCATTTATATACACCGATTTTCAACAATATATCTTCAAAATGTATATGCTAGTTCCTTTTATTATCAGCTGCAATGCGTTGCGGTAACTTCCTGTATTTATGTACACAGTGGTTGCTCGCAAATCAGAACTTTCATATATTAAAATCGGCATTACCTAAGCTTAAACCAATGCCGCGCCTTAAGATTCGGTGAGTTTTGGTTTGTCACAAAGGAAAATATTTTATTTATTACTTTATGGAAATCATCGTTTTCTTTTTGTTCTTTTGGTTTTACTACATTTTATATTAGGAAAACAAATATTTTATAATTAGTTTATTAATTCTGCCTTTGACTTCAGAAAATATATATTTTTGAGGTTTCAATTTAAAAGGCGGTTTAGTTTGACGAAAATAAATTAATTCCGGATTCAAACCGACTCGGCCTAGACCGGTTTGCAGCCTTAAATAACCATACATTAAACGCTTTGAATCTAAATTTCTCACTTTATAATATATATTTAAATATATATATATATATATATATATATATACATATATATTTTCTTGTAAAGTTTTAAGCTTATTTAACGATGAAAAACAAGGAACTAAATAAGTTTGCTACAATTCAAAAAAATACCAAATAAACTTTAACCCTTTTTTTTGTTAAATAATAAATTTATATATTATAGAAAAAAATTTTATTACAATTAATATGTTTCCCAAAAATGACATGATTCTAGTCTAAACCTGTAGAGTTCTAATTAGCCAGTGAACACTTTACATTATGCACTTACTCTTCCCCGACACCAGCATTAAAACACCTCTCTATAAAATCTTGACAACATTTAAACTTGAAAGCTAGATTTAAGCTTTTAAGTATGTTAGCTTTGACACGGAAGCCCGCGTACAGTTTTGCAGTCACACCTCCCGTAAGCATGGACACAAACCGCTTTACTAAGCCTTAACCGCTTTAGCTGTGAGTTAAACCGGTTTGTCAGTCTTAGAATCACTGAGTAAACAATTAATTATAACTGTATATGACCTTTCGTTTACAGAATAACTAAATATTACTTTAATAATTATATACAAATTAAGTAGCAGGTTTCAGAGTCACATGGAAAGATTTTTAAAATTATAAATATTTAATATTATTTATAAACAGTTAATTAATTTTATGTGCTTGTTTTTTAAAAATATGAATCATGTGAGTGTTTTGGGTGTGCCAGTTCAGCTGCAAAATGTTAAATTATGAATATTTAATTAAATATAGGTTTTTTATTAGGCAAAGCTAAGCTAAAGATTTGAGCTAGATTAGAAGAGAATGCTCTTTAATCCCAACTACTGTTTTTTATGGCGGCTCATGACCTTATATAGCAATTTATTGCAATTCTGTGGTGGGCTTGTTTTTGCCGCTTGTCCGGTTGTTATTTTTCCGTACGTTTTAATTTATGGCTTCTAAATTATGTAAATGATATGACAAAGTTAATTTTGGTGAATGTATTTCTGTATTTCGGTATTTTAGTGTATATATTCAACATAGTTGGCGACCATTACGAACGTTTTTGTTTCTATTTTTTCTTGGATTTCTTATCTCATTCCGCAGTTTGGAGGCTGAAACTAAAAAGGCCTTTACTCACAGTTATGTTTTTCAGATTTGTATTTGTGGGTACAAATTGATCTTGGTCTTAAATTAGAATACGGAACGCTAAGACTATGCTTGGGGAATTAAAATATCGTTAAATTATATAACAACCAGTGGGATTATAACAAATTAACCTCATTTACTGGTTGCCGCTGCTTATCAAGAACGGCATTCCACAAGCTCCGCAGCTCAACTCATTTGAATAACAGACGATGCCGACGTCGACGCCAAAGTCACCGACATCTCTCATCAGCGTCGTATCCGCAGCAGCTTGAGCGGTATGTAGGAAGTTCCGGGTGCCACATCCTTGCCCTCCGGCAGAAAGTTCATCGCATAGTTCTTGGGCGTTGGCGTATTCGGCGGCACCGCATACTCCAAGCTCAGCTGCGTGCCAGCCACAATTGGCTGGCGATGCGCTTGCGGCTGCTGCACTTGCGTTCGCGTCGGCGGCATCAGCAGCAGCGCCCGCTGTCTGTCCGCCTGTTGAAAGCGCTCCAGGTGGCCCTGTATGATGCGACGCAGTGCCGCCATGGTGCTCGCACTGGGCGCATTGTAGTAATAAGGCTGGCCCTGCGGCTGCTGCCTCTGTGCCGGCAGCTGTGCCTGCGTCTGGCGTGGCAAGTAGCCCAGATTGGCGGCACTGACGACGCCCAGCGCAGATATCAGCTGCAAGACAAATGACAGTCTATACAATGATAAATTGTTTAGTGGCACAACTTACACAGAGGCACGTCCTGTACATGATTCACGCGCTCACGCTTGGTATGATTCACAAAATCTCGCTGCACGACGCACGCTTCCCGCTACTGAGTACTCGTTACTCGCTGCTCGATACTCGACACACGGCTCGCCAACTCTTTAGCTCAACAGCCGCTGGACAACTGAATCCGAACCTTTTTTTTCGGTTACGGCCAGCAGCTAGTTTCAAGTTCACGGGCCGCCGCAAAACTGCATTTACATAAATTTCTAAACTGGCCAGTGCTTGATACCAGCCATCTCCATCTCTGTCGCCATCTCTCTCTCTTTATATTCTCTCAATCTGTCTCTCTCTGTCTCTTTCTAGAGTTGTTGTTTAGTTAGTGGCTGTCGCTTTATTTTTAAAAGTCAATTCTTTTTCTACCGCTGCCAACGTAGCACGTGATTTATGCAAATGTTTAACTCATGATCACAATTTTTTTTGGTGATTTTTTTTGCGAGCGCTTCCACTTTAACTTTAACCTGATCTGGTTTTGCCTTTGTTTCTATTTTATAACCTATACTCATTAAAAAAATGGCTGCAAAAGGGTATAATAAAAATATCAGCGAAAGGAATCTTTTTTAGCCAGCTACTAATAAGCGTATACAGTCGAGTCCACTCGCCTGTGTACATTTGTCTGGTCAAGAACTAAAAATATTGGTAAGCAGACTGCGTTGGTTTACTTTATATATCGGATAAGTTGCCGCAGTACCAATAGCAAAAAATAAATAAATAAATAAAAATTTAAAATTTGTATAAAATAAATTTAAGTATTGATAAGCGTGGGCAATAATCCATTATAGATTATTTTCCATTGAAACAGATTTATAATTATTTGCTGGACTTTTAAATCGAATTGAATCAGCGCTATATACATATCATTTAATTTACTATACAAGTAAGAAAACAATTCGATACAAGGTATCTTCCATTCAAGCATCTACCTCTTACTTTGTTTTCCATTTATTTGCTTGACTTTATCAATCGAATTGAATCGATCAGCGCGCGTAACCAACAAATTCCCAACCCACGTTCATAAAACAAACAAAAACAATGACAATCACCACATTTTCTCAGCTGACGTGTTGAGATTTTCAAGATAATCTGCACGTTCTGTTTTAGCCAACAAAAAAAACATAGTTATACATAACTTGGCTCTTGGCTGGCTTAGACTTTAAGGCGGCTTGGCTCTGCTGTTCACGCCATTATAATTATGCAAATAGCCGATGATGTATCTGCATATATCATTTTTGTGACATCGCGCCTTTATGGACTGCATGTACGTATTAATTTTTGAGTCTTTTAATTTACATAATATTCAGTTGCTTTCAATGGACGTGTGTCGAGAGCTGAGCACTCCCTTTATAAGAATACAAAGGCGCACGATGAACAAACACCTGTAGTTTTATATTGATTTTTAATCGCTGCCTATGTTAACCAAAACAAAGCGACTATTCGAAAACTGTTTTCTGAATTCGATCAGTTCATTCATCTGTCTGCCTGTCTGTCTATTAGATTTCAGATCTGAGATTTGTCTGCTTAACAACTTAACTAAAATATATTGTATTGACTGTATTTAGCCATGTTTGGTTATAACTTGTTCAAATTGCTATTCATATGCCAAATCATAATGAATATATATATATGACAATATATTTATGGGTTACTAAGTTGCCAGCTTAAGTATAATGGATTGAATTACTTTTAAAGTAGGCTAGTTATGACTGATACATTAGCATGCAGAAATTTAATATTTATTATTGCTTCTTGTTGTTGACTTTATTTAACATTTTAGCACTGCAATCAAATAAAAATTGGGGTTTATGATAGCTATAAACATACGGGTAGAGCGGCAGCAATTGGATATCTTGAATATTATTTACAAATATAAATTTTGTCTTATTTTATTCATAGCAAATACAACGTCGAAAACCATTTTTCTAATGAGAAATGTAGTGCATTTTTAACTTATTTGTTATATATATATATATATATTTTATTTATTTTTTATTATAAATAGTGCCTTTTAAAAATGTTGTAATAAAAACAGTAATGCTTTTTTTTAGTCTCATACACGAAAGTTTGATAATACTTCCTTAAATCTTTCTCTGCTCGTAAAACATTTGGGTTAGTGAAATTTCCTTATTTCCAGCGATAAATAACAAGTTTTATATGATTTCGTGATCTGCCTCTAATTGGTTCAATAAAGCTGTGAGAAATGTTATTTTTTTAGTTTACACTTTATGCAAATACAAATTTCTATTTGTGCAATCCGTTTGGAGGATTCAATTTACATTTATTGGTTTTCACACATCCAGCAATGCAATTATCTAATGGAATTCGTCGGATTTTGTAGGAGCCTTTACTCCAACCCTACACACGTCACCCCATCATAGTCCAACCCTCGTTGATGCTGCTGTAGCAGTTGGTGATTGCGGCGAAACCAAACAGCGTCTGGCTGCCTGCCTAGCCCTTCTTTGCTCTGGTCCCCTCCCTCGTCAAATCATTATCATTTGTATGGGGTCGGGGCGGGGGCAGGGCCGGGGGCACGAAATCGACTAGCACCGACGCCGCAGCAGTAGAAGGTATAAAGAGTAGACGCTGAAAGTCAGTTGGCAAAGCGAACGGAAACGGAAACGGAAATGATGCGCCACGTTAACGTCAGCCATGACACTTAATTAAAGCGCTGCATTGGAATTGATTTAAGCAGCAGCATTACGTAATTAGAATCTGCCATTCTATCCACATCAGCCCTATTGCATTAACATTTCGATTTATATGCAAAACTGAGCACTGCTCCCAAGTATGCAATGGATTGTGTAAAGTGTTATGAAAACGATTAAGCTCGCTTAATTACTATGTAAATTATTTGTGCAATTAATGTTGGACACAACTGGCACAAACTGGCAAATCCATACTGCAGCACCGATTTGCTTAGCCCATATTGATGAGGGTTCCTTCTGCACAAACGCACAGCATTAACTCACGCGAAGCTCATATATATTTCATGTATGATACGCTAAGGGCGCATCATAATCATCATAAAGTTGCGGCTGTCGGTCCCGAAACGCCATTTTTTGATACCCTGTAGACTTAAGAGAGGCGAAGTAGGGTCTATAAGAGAGAGCATAGAAGCACATGCAGAGGGAAAAAATAAACAAAGTCGGAGTTAGTAGCGAGGTATCGGTGTATTTATATAGGAGCAATAATATTAATATAAATGTATATTCATACAGGGTATCTTCTCGTTGAATTATCTTTCCGAAAACTCTTTTCTTGCTGCTGCCTCGTGTCCAGCTGGCTTTGAAAGGCAATTTCTCAGAGCCGCTTATACATGTACGGTAACTCCAGCGAAATGGTCTGGCTGACTGTTATGTAATGAGTTTGATGGGCTTTTGAAGTAAACCCAATTGAGGAGAGGCATTTCATTTTATAGGGATTTGATAAAAATGATGAGGGCGTTAAGCAAGATATGGCGCGTGTAGTCGGAAAGGATGTGCACAAGGACCATGCGAGCGGGCACAAATTTAGTTATGCCTGACAGGCGAGAGAACGCCTCATATTTTATGCATGACCAGCTCCAGCTCCAGCTGGGCTGGGCGAATTGCTTTCCAATTGACTAAGCGCGCAGTTCAGCCGAAGTACTTGCTTACGTGCGGACCCTTTAGACGGCTCCGGCTAACCGGCTAACCGGCGACCGGTGCTCGGGCGTTTTAGGCGCGGTCAAGTGTCCATTGCCATTTGTAGAGGCGCGCCAAGACGCCATAAAATTCCAGTTATCGAGTTCGATCAAATGGATCAACGATTTTATGTTGCAATGGCACGAATTCCGCGCCAGACAAAAACTTCACCTGGCTTTTGCCTTAACGTATTTGGCTGCGAGCTAAATAAAATGATGAAGACCTAAACGAAATGTGAATAAACTTTGCGAAAACCGCAAACCGTCGATAAGCTAATTAAAATGTTTACGATACATAGTGGGCTCGGTGGCTCAAATTAGTGGCAAAAATCAATAATGTATGGAATTGTAAACAATATTGGAAGCAGAGTTTTAAAGCATTTCAATATAGCTAAACAAACTGCCGGTTAATAAAAAAAATAATACAACATTTTTGATTCAACAAAATTAACTTTTCATTTGAACTTTTTGTTTTCCTGCAAATAAATATTAACTTTACACTGTAATCAAAAAATTTAGATTTTTGGAGAGGCTTATGAATAGGTATGAATAAATGTAGGAACTAATATTCTTTATATAAATTTATAATCAAAATGTTTCAAGAATCAAATTATTTTTAGTTTATGAACTTAGTTTTTTTAATGTAATTTTAGCATAAGTTGTATTTACATTCTTGTATTTTCTGCAATAAGGATTTTTGTAGCGTAAAAGATCTTCTGATGCCACTGTGCACCATCTCAATCGGCTAAGTGACAAAATACTTTGTCTAAGAGCTACAAATGTGCCTTGTAGCGCAGATTTACCTTTGACCTTGCGGCTTCTGCATAATTAATGATGCTGGCTGTCTCAGGTGTGACTCCCGGCTAACCACTCTCATTCATCACACAGGCTGACTTAAACGCGACGAGTGGCGCACTCAAAAACATTTCCATTTGACCGCGTAATTGTCATTGTCTGGCGAATTGCGAATTGCGAAAGTCCCTTTTCGTGCGGCCCGCACATAAATTTGCATATTTAATAAGTTGATGCGTTTTGTGCAACACGCGCTGGTGCTAAGTATATATATATATATATATATGGATGTGTCTATATGTATTTATATATCTGTTGCTGTTACTGCATCTGTGTGGATAAATATGAATAGTCTCTGCCTGATGTATGCAAATATTGTTCACTCATTTTGACGCAGTTCCCAAGGGCCACGTTAATGCGGCATTTGTTGCCACCGGCTAAAAGCACTCAGTTGGCTTTTAGCGACTCGGCTCCCGGGTTATGCATAAATACATGAAATATGCAAATCCCAAACACTGTGTTGCCTCAGCAGATATAACAGCTTTTCTATCTGCTTCATCTAGTATCTCATGTATTTGTCCAAGTATTTCATCTCCTTTCCTTCCCTTTTACTTCATTTATTTTTTGTTATTTCTGCACACTTGCAGTTGGCAGCAAAAACTCTCCCAAGTTGATGGCACTCTTGTGTGTTAGGTTTCTATTTTAGTTCGCTCCCAACTTGTCCATCTGAAATTGCAAACTTTTGCTCCAACTCGTGTAATAAACTTCTTTGGTGTACGTGCGTGTGTGTGTTTGTGTGTGTGTCTACTTTGGAGTGTGCCAGCTGTGCACACCTGATACACTTTAATCTTATCTCCATTATCTTTAAAATGCATGCATATAAATAAGTAAACAATGCAAATGGTTTTGGATCACTTTCTGTAGAAATATGCAATTCCAACTCTGAGGAAAATCAGAACAAAATATTCGTTTGAAATTCAGTATAAGCTTTGCAGAAAATGCCAACAAGCTAAAAAATCGGTTCAGTTTCAGGAAAGTTGTGGGAGAACGGGTCTGTGGATTGGTAAACTTATTTACGCGTTGTTTTATTGAAAAATTTACTGCATCAGAATCACTTTACATGTACATGCGTTTTTTCCTGAAACATTTTTATTATAACAAATATTTTAGTTTAAATACAATAATAAATCTAGAGATGACCAAATAATAGAATAATAAATTACTATAAAAATTGTGAATTTAAACAGCAATCATAAACTTACCCATACTTCTGCAGGGTATTTAAATGCACACACTTGCGTGCTTTTGCCAGTCTTTGCTTTCCGAGCGTAAACAATCGTACGTGCAACATTGCTGGAATTTCAATTATGTTGTTAGCATTTAAGCAGAATGTTGTTTAGAGCTGTGGCAACTAAATACCGAATATGGCAAACAGGACACAAAAAACTTTGAATTAAAAGCCATTTTTGTTTAAAAACAAATGTTTAATGCACTTTAGTTTAATTTGAATGTGGCTCATAAGTTATTTATGAAATGGTGCTTGTGTGTGTGCGTACAACTCTAAAATTGACTGCAAATTTGAGATACTTTGCCTGCTGCCTATGAATGAATGGTTGGGAAGGAGCTCACTAACTAACCAACTTAAATATAGACATCATAAAATCCGAACTGCCGCGAACTCAATCTGGCAGTCGTAATTTGCACAGTGGCGCATAAAAGTATGCAGCATAAGCGGCGCACGCTGCCAGCTGAAGGCACAAGTGTAATCAAATTAATATTATGCTCGTACTTCAGTATATAACTGTAATATGCCTGGGCCCTCTCGAAATTATAATACTCATAAAGAACACGCTTTGAATGGAGCTGACAGGCGGGACAGATAGACAGACATAGAGCCAAAGAAAATGCGAGGGGATGGTGGGTTGATTTTGTTAGGCTTGGTTCTTGTTCTTGTAATAAGCAAGTATTTATCTCGCGTTGAAAACCTCATCAGGCTTAAGCACAGCGCTTAATTACCCACAGCGCCAGTGTCCTTCAGCCGATGTCTGCCTGACTGATGTGTGTATTAGTGTCTCTGTATATGTGTGTGCCCTATATTACTTCATTTACCTACACATCTGTCAATCTGACGTTGCGGCTGCTGCCGTTTTACGAGGCCCACTCAAATGTAAAAGCCCCCAACAAACCGCAAATTACACGTGGCTGGGTATCTAGCATTAAGCTGGAAAATTCTTGAATTAAACCAAAGGAAATGTACAAATAAATTTAATAAATTATCTAATGAAAACCGCAGAGATTTAGTTGAAACTGTGCTGTGTGAGAAAATGAAATAAAAGTGAAAGCTAATTGAAGGTACCCAACTGGAAGATACTCCGTAGCCAGCATTGAACTACCAAGTTGAAATATATTCTAAAAGTAAAATATTGCTGACCTGCACATACTAATAAAATAGTAATAATAATGAATTATTGCAATGTAATCAGAAGTACGCTGTTCTTATTCATATAATCTTTAAGTTATACCCAACAAATATAAATTAAATATAGCTATTTGTATTTAAAATATGGATTGTAAACTATCGATTTTCTTAAATTAGAGGAGCTTAACGTTAAAAGCAAACCTGTGCTATTGCTATATATTTCGAATTTTTATTTTCTAGCTTTTATAGCCATACAGACGAACAAAGCTAGGTGAACACGGCTCTTTACCAGTTCAGCTATAATTTCGGACTTATTATCTTCTAAAACCGTATCATATAAAACAATTGTTAATAGGTATAGGCTTCTTGGAGTTCTTTTCGAGTATCTCAAAAATCTACAAACAGTTGAGTATCATATTTAAGTAGTGAAAGTTCTGGATTATGTCTTAGATCTAGTAAATAAAGGTAAATTATTATATATATTTTGCTTATCTGCACACAATTAGACCATATAGCAAATATTTAACATATATACTTAAGTGAACATCGAGCAGCTCACGTGCATGTCACCCATTAAAAGAAGAACTTTTATTTTGGTTCGGCATTGCGTGTAAAATTAAGCGGCTGACCTTTACATCGGCAGGTGTGCAAATAGGTGTTGCATGTGCCGCTATTTGTGGCAATTAAAAGAGAGTCTCTCCCAGGGCTATTTTTAGCTGAACTCGGCAGGTGTTCAGCTCAGCACAAGCTCGACAAAGAAGCCGCTGACAGCGCGTGGGTGTTAAATAAATATAATTTTTGTTTTTTTATGCGTATTCCTGCTGTTGACCTTAAGCATAAATCTCGCAAGCCATTTATTTTGACTGGGCTCTCGCCTTGTTTTTAATTAATTCAACAGCTGGCGAGCACCTTGTCTGCCTTTTACGCGTCGCTTTAATGGCGCTTTTATGAATTCGAATCTACGAGCATATTAAAAGCGCGTCTAAAGCAATTTATGGCGCTGCCAGAAGGACGATTAGAGCCGTCTGCCATGCAAAAATTATTGCAGCTACGTACACATAGCTGGCGATTAATTTGAGCTGAGCTCAGACCTTAGACCTGCCAGTTCTCAAGATGGCCGTGTTAACCCATTTGGCCAGTTTCCTGTTTGCCTCTTTTCCTGTTATTGAGATTCGAACTTCCGCTTGAGCACCGCACAAATGCGTTTGTGGACGCAAACTGTTCGCTGGCCTTCGCAGTCTCGTATACGTAAGGCGTTACGTTTAACGTAAGCGAAATGCAGGCGGGGCATCCAAAAAGCCAAAAGAGCGCCGCGCATGCGTTCTAGCCGCCAAAAACATCGCCAACTGACGAATACTCTCCCTAACGCTGACTCTCTTAAGCGCGCTCTTTGCAAATTTGAAATGGTAATCAGTTGTTTTTGATAGGGGCAGGCCAATTTTGCGGCCAAGTGGCACATTTTCATACGTGAGCAGGCACAGCACCTGAGCACCTGAGCTCTAAGGTGCAATTAAGATGGTTGCCGAGTCGAGCTACAGTTCTGTGCTGCCCTCGGGACCAAAGGTCAGTCCACAGACAGAAACGAGCCCCAGCTGAAATGAAATAATTGGAAGCGTGTAATCTAAGCCAGAGCTCTATTCAAATTTCAAATGCCTTATGAGCACAACTTGAGTTATTCAAGCATTGAGAGATACACGCATAAATATTTAATGGGCTACATTTGATGGCATGCAACTATAATCAATTTGGTTTTTGGCTATAAAACAGGTATCAGCAGAATAATTTATATTAATTGGGCAATTAAGCGAACGCACGAGCCGCCGCTAAATACAGTTCCATTTTGCCGTAAAAGTCAATCAAAGTGTTTGGCCCAAAAGGTGCGCATAAATCGCACAATTAGCGAAATTAATGCGAGACCGGAGACGGCTACGGTCCGGTAAAAAGGGCGCAAGGCAAGTCAAAATTGAGCTAGATAATAAAAAATAAAAGTAGAAGTAGAAGTAGACGGCATGTCATCAAAATAACTCATACGCAGCGTTTGCCATCAAAATGAAATGTAATTAGATGACGGGCTCTAAGGTCTTGGCGAAGTTTGTTGCTTCGTTGTTCTTATCTGTTGTTGTTCTTGTTGCTGTTGCCTGTTTGTTGCTATGCGAGCAAATTTAATTTGTTTGGCCTGCAATTCATTTGCCGAGTCGTTGACTTTTAATGCACACAACCAAAAGACTTTGCTTGTTGTGCCGACTTGTTGCCAATTTTTGCTTCACTTGCCTTTGATATTGCCCCTGCCATTGCCGTCTCATTCCCGTCGGGTTCCTTGACTCTTGGTTGACTCAAGAAAATTCCTTTAAAAATGATATTAACATACATTTGTCTTGAGATCTGCTTGTTGCTGTTGGGGCCTTCCTTCTGGTCTCGGGCAGCACGCACACATGCATTGCGCGACCTTGACACGCCCACTGTACGCTCTGCGGATTTGATATGAAATGAAACTGAACGAAATGAATAAAACCCAAAATGCACCAAATGTGCTTTTCATGTTATGCTTGCCCTAAATGCATAAATGTCGGGCTCTGCACATCCTGTCACATGGCTCAAATGAACGAGAAACGAACGTGAAGTGTGAGAATTTTTGTGGCACTTGCCACAACTACTTCAGCTACCTGCTGACCCTTGACCTACCAGCCCGACGCCAACTATCAATCAGCTTCGAGCGTTACATTTATCACACAGCTAATCAAACAGAAAGCATTCTGAAGTTCAATTACGAAGACAAACACACACTCACACACACACCTTTCGCTTCGTATTCCTTTTACTTAAAGAGGTAGGGAACAAATGGTGTTTTAGCAAAACAAATTTCAAAAATATTAAGACCACTATTCAAGACCCTCCAAGGACTAACTTTAAGCTTTTCAGCTCTTGATTCCCTTGCATAAAAAACCAACTGGAAATCAAGCGCAAAACTCACTGCACTGCTCAGTGCACTCATGCACTTCTGCATAGGCAAAGTGTGAGTCGCAATTTTATTCAGCGATCACAATGATGAACAGTTGTGCGGTCTGAGCCCGTACTTTTATTGGACTTAGCCATGCGCTTCAGCACATCCATCTTCTCTTTATTTTTTCTGTATTTCCTCTTGTGTGGCGAACTTTAAATTAAGTTCTTCAACAAACACAATACGCAATCTTAAGAACTCCAATAATAATGCACATGCACACAAGGAATGCTTGTGCTTGCATTGATGTTGGAAAAATAGAAATTCATACTAATTATTGCAACCAGAATTGCTTAAAAATAAAAATTTACAATTCTTTAAACACATTTTTCTTAAAAATATATGTCGTTTCTACTATAAAACTTCTTATATTCATTATTTTCAATATGGCTTATTTTTTAAATGCGCATTCCAGAGGAGAAACCATGACAGTTTTGGCAAGGTTATAGAAGTTAAAAATATCGGAGGTGTAGATCCGAGAGGTTTACATGTCAAAAAAGTTATACATTTTGGTATGATTTTTGGCAAAAAGTATTACTAACCAGAATCGGTTTTTGAATAAATCTTTTTAAAAAAAACTTCAATCAGGTATTTAGCTTTGGGTTCTCAAATGGAAATCGACATTTATTCTCGCATGGGGAGGCTTCATAAACGAAGTATTTAATTTATTCAAGGACAAATTTTTAATTGCGTGCAAATTTAAATTTTGTCAACTCCCTTAATAGACAGTCGCTTTCTTCATTTCTACTTAATTAGTTTATATATCTTTAATATTCTCCCACAACGTGTTTAAATCCAAGCTGGCACACATCTGAAATTCGAATCTCATTCACAATGCGTCAGCTAATCTCTTTATTCTCAACGTTGCACTAAAGCAAGAAAGCATATAACCGTAAAGTATGCTTAGTTCTACCTAATAAAATAATAATAATAATAATAATAACAATAATAATATTAAAGAGGCATATATACGTACATAATATTATAGTTACAATAAATTACTAATACTCTTCTAGTATAACTTTGTTCGTCAGCTCAAGAGCAGCCTGCTAGTGCTCCACTCTGCCCGAGTAGTTGGTCGAGGAGGTGGTCATCGACTGCAGCTCCGTCGTGCGCTTCTGCACATCCATCTTCATCGTCGTCGGGCAGAGCAGTCCCAGCCAGGCCCTGCGATTGACCTCGTCGAGCAGCACGAAATAGACGAAGAGCACGAATCCCTGCAGCGTGGCCGTCAGGCAGAACAGATACGAGAAGGCCACGCCCGCCTGCATGAAGGCAAAGATGCCGAAGATCCACGACAGGCCCAGCAGGAAGAAGAGCAGCACTGAGAGGCGAATCTGCTTGCTGACCAACTTGCGCTCGGCCCGCTGAATGCTCTGACTGAGCGAGTGGGAGATGCTGTAGAAGACATAGACGAAGATCACCAGGTTGGCAACGGTAATCAGGGTGACTGGGAGCACCACGCCAAAGGTCAGCCCGTAGCCGGAGGGGTAGCAGATGCCCGTGTCCGTCGCCAGTTGCTCTGCCGTGGGCACATACGACGCCGGGTCGATGCAAGCCACGAGCAGAGTGGGCAGCAGGGGCAGAGACCAGGCGACGAGGGCCGCCTTCAGGATGTAGTGCCTCGGTCGCTCGATGCCAATCACCGTGACGTAGCGCTGGAACTGCAGGAAGGCGATGATCAGCATCCAGCAGAAAAGCGCCAGGATGGAGTACTGCAAAGAGGCGCCCAGCAGCACGCAGCGAGTGTCGTCGCCCTGGGCCACCAGCTGCTCCGAGAGGTCGTCCGTGTTCACGAACACGAAGAGCACCATTTGGAGCGTCATGGCCAGGCAGAGGTGCAGCAACACCTTGGTGGAGGCCTGGCTGCGCCAACTTTTGAACAGGGCCGCGGTCAGAAAGATGCCCAGCACCCCGAAGAGCGACAGACAGCAGCCCACGATGGAGATGATGTCCAGCACGCGCTCGTTGAGCGGCGTCACCAGCACTTCCTCGCCCAGCTCGTTGCTGCGGTAGCTGCCACCCACCAGGAACGAGAACTGTGTCAGGTGGCGCGTTTGGCAGACGATGACTGCATCCCGCAGCACATCCGCGGATCCACTGACGCCGTCACTCAGCCAGGTCCGATAGTTCCAGTAGCCACAGCCACTGCCCGTGGCCACAGCCAGCGCATCCGGCTGCCGGTGGTTCTCGTTGCGCAGCAGGAAGGGAAGCGGCTGAGGCAGGGACTTGCCTGGAAGTAGGAAGAACAATAGATAGTGCAACAAGTCCTTCTCTCAATCGATTAACTTACCCCCGAATCCGGGTATGCTTATCGATAGCACTTTGCTGCGGGGTCGCCGACTGCGCTGCTGGGCTGTCTCCACAAAGAGCCCATCATGGCCGTACACCTTGAGTATCAGATAGGAGGCGCCTCTCTCTTTCAACTGTCGCCACAGCTGCTCCGGCAGGTAGGTGGCCGTCTCCAGATCCGACTCCCGCCTCAGTTGTTCCAAGTTCTCGTTGGCATGCAGAAAGCGATACCAGAAGCCGCTGGCAGAAGGCCTTCGCTGTGCTGCGGCGGAGGAATAAATGGCCATGCCCGTGATGTTATCACACTCGGGATTCACATAGAACACGCTCAGGTTGCTGCTCATCAGCGCCTGCACGCCCAGATTCGCATAGTTAATGGCTTCCACGCCAGTCGCAGCTGATTCGTTTGCATCACTTGCTGCTTGAACAACCACTTTGCCACAGCTCTCGCTGGGTACCAGTTGCTGAGGCAGTGCGTCCATGTAATCCTCGAACTTGTTCAGCAGCGAGTTGGTCGCATTGAGTTCTGCGGATAGGCGGAGCACCTGCGCATCGCTGGACATGATCTCTCGACAAACGCTGATCAAATTGGCGCTCAGGGAGGCATCCTTCTCCTCCTCCATGAGCTCACCGAATACCTGACCGGCCACATGGACGTCGGCTGGCAGCAGGGTTCTATCGTGCTGTCTGAACATATCCCTCATCACAGATGTGGTCTGACGACGTTCCTGGGTATTGTTGGTGCGTCGCCTGCCCTCCAGGATGTCATCGTGCAGGCTGTTCAGCTCCACGCTGATCGAGTGCTCCCTAAAACGTCGCATGCACACAACACGATCCCATTTATCAATGGGTTCCCATCGGGCGCGCATGCCCTGCACTTGGCATCTCCTCGTCACGGGCAAACCGTTGCGGAGCAGGCAAACGTCGTGGAGTGTGGCCGCCTCGCCGATCCGGGCCCGCTTCCAGCTGTTGACGTGCGGACTCTGGTCGTGATTACGCGTGATGTAGTCGTGCAGGAAAGTTTCCGGTTCGCAGTGCAGGGCATTGCAGTAGACCATGCCCGTTATGTCTGCTCGGAAGAGCTGCTCCGCGCAGCGTGCTGGTGTGTGGTTGCGCCCCTCCAGGTGGCACAGCTGCTGGTCCCTTGGACAGTTGTTCAGTGGCTCGTCGCTGGCGCCACTCTCCGTACTGTCGTCTTTGTCCACAGCTGAGGTCTGCAAGGTCGTTGCCAGTGCCAGCACTACAGCCGTCAATAGGAAGTTCATAATTTATGACTCAGAGCCGTGTGGAATTTTCAGTCGAAAGAAACCAATTTGTCACGCGTCCGTCTCTCTTGGAATATCGCATTGGACTGTTAGGCGGTGTCATTCACTCAGCTGTGGATCGGTTTTTATTTTTTGCTTATCAATTATCAATTGCCAGCCGATCGCTTATCGCGCCAAATAATATTTAACATTACTAATTCTCCAAATGCTTCGGTGACTCGCTTTATCTGCCACCGATAACGCTCGGTGCGAACCTCGAAACGTTTGTTTGGTTTTTCATTAGCACGAAACTGCAAATTTTCTAAGAAAGAGCTGAGTATGCGAGGGGGAGAGACTACAAACATATGACGTGAATAGTTCGTTGCGTTTAATCAAGTCATAAATATTACACACGACAAACATTAAAACTTTGACCTAGTCGTATTGGTAGTATAACCAAAATTTCATTTATCAATTTATTTATTAAATTATCTAATAAGCTCTGTTTATACATAATACCCGCAAGATATTTATAAACTTTCCATTACATATTACGCTTCCAAATCAAAACCACAATAATTATCGCATAGAACCAAACCTCAATTTGCGCTTAGCTTTCAAATTTAGGTTTGGTTCTAAGTTCTCGTAATTAATGTTTATTTAACGTGTGTCATGAAATCTTTCAGTTTTACATTTACGGTGCAAAATTGTGTGTGAAAAAATGTGTATATTTCTTAAATATTCTTCATTAATATAGCCTGTGATAGCTATATTAACGCTATGCTAAGCTAAAGATTTGTGTAGCCCAAGACATTTACATTTCGGGGCTTAGGTAATTAGTAGTTTCAATAGAGGAACACATATAATTTTTGGCGCTTTGGCTAAATAGGATTTCAGCTTAAAGTTTTAGCCAAATTAAAACATAACCTAATATAGTTTACAGATTGAGCTCTTGAGGCTACTCTTTTTCAGTTTATGATACCAATTATAGAAATTACAACAACCCAAAAGAATCCTTCAGGATGAACAACAATAAATTATACACATATATATATATATATATATATATATATATATATATATATATATATATATATATATATATATATATATATATATATATATATATATATATATATATATATATAAATAGATATATTGAGGTTTGGCAAATTTTCAGCTTAAATAGTTTCTTATTCTTATTTTCTTATTCAAAACTTATCCTTAAAGCTAAAACACGATCGTTCAAATTTAGTAAAATAAATTTTTATAAATGATTTTATAAATAATCGACTTCTTCGCAAAGAGGGAGACCATGTTTTGGCTAAACTTGATAAAGGGACAGCATTCGCTCGATAATCTTTATAGCAGCGTTTCACGGCACGTTTTGCTCAAGGACATAAAAGCTGCGTGGGCTTTCAGCGTTTTCTATTTGCGGAACCTGTTTAACTTGTTGACACGTTTTCAATTATCAGACGAATTCACATACTATCTGCCATGCAGTACAATAATATATTCCGAGTATGAATTTGATTAAGCTGCACACAAAGCTCAAACACACTTAACCCCCCCAGAACACACATTCACACACACACACACTCACACTCACACAGGCACTCACAGACACTCAGAGGCATGCATACATAAATATACGTGTGCTGGCTTTCAATCAAAAGTGTCACATTCATCTCGACATTTTCACTTTTTCTTTATTGCTTTATTGCTGACGTTGAGAAAAGTGCCACGTGACAGACGTGCAAAATCGAATTACACGACTTTGTGGCTTCAGCCACTAAAAATGTCTTCATATGCCTGGGAACGCCACAGGATATTAATTTTTTAACTATAAAAAACGTAAGGCAGGTAGGCAACTAAATAAAGTGTTATTTGATTGATATTATGTATACAGAGAAAAATGCATTATAAATTAAAATTGTGATATAAATATTTCCGCTAATGTCTTTCAAGAAAGAGGTGTTTTATTAATGTGGAGGTGCCATATTTAATTCTTTTATTTAATTATAAGTTTATACTTTTCAGAATTAAAGTAGGAAAGTATTTAATTTGAATGCGATTCACACCAAATTCAAATTGTAAAGTTATATCTTATTAATAAAATATTAAATAATAGTTTATTAATATTTAAAGGCATTTAATTTTAAACAGAAAGAGTTTCATAGCAATTATAAATTAAATATTTTTAATCTCGATCTAAACAACTTTTAAGGAGTACAGCGCTTAGCACGGTGAAACAAGAGTAAAGTTTATTCCAAACAGATTAATTAATATATATCTTATTAATTATTTTCAAGTATTTGCGTTGAATACAAAATTAGAAATCCACTTTGCGAGCCTAAGGCCAACATAACAGTTTGCTGTTAAGTTCTAACTTTCAGTAAGCCTTCTATAAATAATTTATAAAATTTGACTTGTAAAATTATGAGTCAACGGCGAGCCACAAGGCAAACGCCAATTAGTGGGCTGCAACAATAGCCAAAAATTCCGATTGCAAAGCCAACGGGTAAACAAACGTCGGGCGTGCCCCTCACTTCAGTGACACTAAACGGAGCCAAAGCGGTTGACAGAGATGGGGAGGGTGGTTCAACAAGTAACAAGCAACCGCCAACAGTTGGCGAGCTTTTAACAAACTCTCTGCTCATTTTGGCTGCTCAAACAAGTTAACACGGTGCGGCCAAGAAAATCACTCAGCAAACCTCCGGCAGTTGCAAGTTTGGGGGGCCGTGTAGCTGCCTAGGAGCGGGTAAGGCTAGTAGAGCTGATGCTGGTAGGGCGACCGCCAGTGAAAGTAATAAATTTTGCAATGTCCTTAAACCACAACCACAACGACGTCGACGTCGACGTCAACATTGCTGCATTGTTGCAATGCCCCGTCTACCAAACGCTTGACAAGGTTAAAAGCTTTGCTCGCTGCCGGAGGGTGAATGTGATTAGGGTTGACTTTCAGTGCCCGCCCGAAGTCCGAGTACCAGTAACATTAGACAACAAACAAAAAAAAGAGAAAAAAGCAAAAAACAGAAATATAAAAATGAAAAAAGGCCCAGACGAGGTGCTAGTGCCTAAAGTCGGCTCAAATTTAACTGTCATTGCCAGGCAATGATCCATATCGATATATAAGCGCTTTTAACGACTCGCACGCACACACACGCACACACCATTTATATTTATATTAAGTACACTCACACGCATAATATTTGCTCAATAAAAATTGGAAAAGTTGCGTTGACTTTTTAAGCACTTAAATGTCGCGTCGCCCATTAAGATGTTATGTGCCTGCGTGTAAAATGGGGAAAATGTGCGATTGTGCTGCTTGATTTTATTGAACAAAGCTTGACAAACCAAACACACACGTACACACACACACACACACACATGTACGCATACCTGATAAAACAGAAACTTGGCATTCTTCATTTGCTTGTTTCCACTTAGCCGCTGTTAGGCTGCTTCCGCTAAAGAACCACACAAAACCACACGTCAGCAACCACAATTTTCATTTTCCCCGTCATTCTCTCGCCCTCTCGCCATGTCAGTTGCACCTTGAAATTCGCCCCACCTTGCGGCACACTTAAATTGAATTCTTTTGCTTGGCATCGTTGGAGGTGCTTTCTTCTTTTTAATTCTTTTTAAGACAACAGGTTGCTGGAATTTAATGAAATTAGGCATCGAGGCATGTTGTTTGCCAAAGCAGCTGCCTGTCTAAATTTCGTACATACACCAATTACAGGGTTATGCATAACTGTTAAGCAAAAAATAAAAAATAGTCTTCAGCTCAAACATAATTTACGCATATTTTTGTATTAAAGTATGATACTTGGAGACTTAATATAATGATTGAAATCCACATAAATTAAATATTATTGCTGTTAATTATTACTTATTATTAAAATAAATATCTTTAGTTTACATATAGAGATGCTTTGTGTATCTTAATCTTTATCTTCAACTAACTATCTCTTTATTTATCTATCTCTCCATATTTACTTTTATCTTTATCAATAAATATATTTGTATATTTTATATTCTTTTTGCCCTCAATCTTTCCCTCTCACTTTCTGACCCTTTTATCCTTCTTTTGCTTGTCACACTCTATTTGTCTTTCTCTCTTTAACTCAATTTTGATCTCTATCGATATCTCTATTTCTTTCTTTCCTCCTCTTTTATTTCCCTCCATTCAGCTCTCTCTTATTTCTCTTTCAGTGTGTTTCCTCTGATTTGCATTAAAGAAGCATTTTTCCAAGCACTTGATAAACGCTTAAAACCCCCTGCAAACATTCAGCAGCTCAGACAGCATCAGCTGGCAAATCTAATTGGATTTTTGTTGACTGAGAGACACCCTGTATGGGCGACGGATTGTGCTCATATGGGCTTATACAATTTTTAGCTGCCTTAATTTCACACAATTCGGATAGCAACAGAGATTATTTACGCACACGCAACGCGAACTTTGACACAGCAGCAACAGCAGCAGGAGCTGGAGCAGCAGCAGCCGGAGCTGGAGCAGCAGCAGCAGCAGGCGTGAGAGGAGCAGGAGGCGCCATAGGTGGCTCCAAACTCAAAGCACACATGTGGCCAGTCAGTACAAGCTGCTTTTCTGTGTGTGTGTGTGTGTGTGTGTGTGTGTGTGTGTGTGCTTTGGTAGAGTTGCGCTAACTTTATACAGTTTAATTTAATTAAAGCGTCTGTCGTCTCTGGCTTCTGGCAACGACAGCATCTAATTTCATTTGAAAAAGAGGCCCTGGCCCCTGAAGTTGGCCCAGTTAGTGACATATGATGCTGTTTGCATAAAGTCTTAACTGGATTAGCTTCTCGTGTAACAAGTGCAGCCACAACATTTGCATAAACTTGACTGAAAGCTGTGATTTACTGGCTGCTCAACTTAAATTCACATCAACATTTTACTCAAGGCTATTGGAACATACCTTCAGCATTGTCGCAAGCCAAGTCTTATTTAAGTATTAGAATATTAAATTGATATTTGGAATCTCTAATCCTTGAAATATAATGAATCTGCAAACACACATATCAATTGTTCTGCATGCCAAAAACTTTTCAATTACAAATTCGTTTTGTGTTTTTCCGCTGAGTGGAAAACAAAGTTCTTAAATAACAAAAGCTCGGATAATGCATAAGAAACATTTCTAATGAAAAAGCACTTAGTCTCAGACAGAGAATTCCACTTGGAGGATACTGCACTTGATGCTTGATAAGTCTAATCCTCGTCACAGCGAGAGATGAGACGGGAGGGATGAGGTTGGCTTCCTAATGGCTTAATAAAACCCAGTATGGCAGCCATCGAGCTGCGGATCAACTTTGATGGCTGCACATGCATTTTGTAACATGTTTAACGACGGCAAAATAGGTAAAACGAGCGACTAAAGATTGAAACGTGCGGTCACGTACACAGATTTACAATTTGATGGGCCTACAAAGCACAAAACCTCGGACATCACAGCTCTAAACACAGTTTTACTTCGGGATGTGTGAAAATTTCACTTTAAAAAATTCGTTAACAAAAATTTTTAAAAATTGCATTGAAAACAGCTGAGAAAAATGTAATATTTTTTAACATAAAATTGAAATTACTCATCACCATTTTTCCTTTATCCACCTTTATAGCCAGTTACTACTGTACAACAATATTTTCCCCTTTTTGGCCTACGTGCTGCTGCTTTACGATGTTGTTCTTTTGCTTGTTTCTCATGTTGTTTGCTTAACTTCAGCTCCGCCTCTTGCCACGCCAAGTGGCATACATGTCGTATGCTTAATGGGTTGGCTCAATATGCAGTCTGCAAGATATAACAATCATACGTTACCCCATATGATGGCTCTTTTATGGCTGCCGATGGCCAATTAAATATCAATGATATGTTGCAAATAAAATTAAGTATACGCCTCATCGGTCAGTTGCATTCACTTTTAAATTTACAATTGCCATTTATCACAATTTGCATTCGGAGAACGACCAGAAACCACTTAAGAGGCATATGGCAAGCTTTAAATTTCCACAAAAAAGGTTAATTGTTGCATCAGAAAAAATACGCAATTGTTTTCAGCCATTAAATTGTTTTTTAATTGTTGAGAAAAGGCAGCGGCAAACCTTTTTGAGATTTATCTAATAGCCTAATTATAAACAAATGCCACAGAGACAAGGTCATAAAGAAGAACAGGGTATTAAATAAGCGTGCACTTTGTACTTTTAAATTAATTTTGCTTCTTTTCATACTGCTTAATTTGTGACAGGAAACTGCCAATGTTTTTGGTTAATTCCATGCGGCCACATTTTCCGAGCCCACAGCAAAAATTAATTTACACGAGTCCCTCGACATACTTTAAAATATTAAAAGCCAAATAAAACCTGAAGTAAATGCTGTAGCATACATAACTGTGTATACATATATATATAATGTCTTAAGCGAAAGTCTTTGTTGAACTTTGACTGTGCTGCAGCAGCTAACCGCAACAAGCATCAAAAGACCGCAACAAGCAGCTGATGCATTTTTTATGTATATAACCATTACATTGCGTGTGGTTGATGGGTGTGTGTGTGTGTGTGTGTGTGTTTGTGTTTGTGTGTGTCAGCTTTTATCACATGTTTGCTTTGCATTTTACGAGCATTTAAATACAATGAAAATGAAACGACGAATGAGCTCAAAGTAAAAGGAACTGCTGTTGTGGAGGAAGGAAAGATTGCAGTGCAGATTTCATGTTACCAAATTTGATTTATCAGATATGTAGCGCAGACTTCCGACCCCACGCCTGACTAGTGAGAGTGTGCGACTAACTATACTAATTAATCAGGCTGGCAAAGTGTATAAGTTCTAATGAAAGGCGCTGTGAGTGCACCTTTCCTAACAGCATTCGTAATTAAATTAACTACGCCTCTCTACAGGAGTGGCACGGCACGTTCACATTATGCCAAATTGGCCACTTTTATTGGCCAGTTGTGCAGTTGCCCAGATGAATACCATAACGAGCCGCAACAGTGCATGAGAAAATGACGGGATGAGAGAATGAAACCAGGGGGAATGGTCAAAGAGCCACTCACAGCAATTACTTAATAAAATGTTGTCAGTTTGCAATTTTATTGCAGCACACAATGTACACGTGGGTTCATAGGTCAATATGGTAAACATGGCAAAACACACACACACACACAAGCACAGTGGCATGGATATGCTGTGCTTGTGTGTGCTGCACGTAGCACGCATGGTTTTCCCTGGGTAAAGTTTTCCATATGTAAGCATCAAATAGAATTTATGTGGCATGGGCAACAGCAGCGCAGCTATATCAACAACAACTGCTGTTGGGACAGGGCGCATATGCCATGGATATGATTTACAAAATTAGTTGCGGCGAGTGTAACAAAATATATGTATAAATCAAAATTCAAATATCATAAACAATTTCGAAAGTATTAAACTAAAAGCTGCAAAAGTTATTTTGCATTTAGTTTCCTTCTGAAATAAACAAAAAGTTAATATACCTTAAAAAAGAGAGAGCAACTAGACAGTTTCAAAAGTTAAATTTTATTTCCATTCACATTTTTATTCATATATATATTTACAAGGTTTTATATTTGTTTGAATAGTTTATAAACTAATCTGTATAATCTGCACCTAAAACTTTTTAACCCGTAGAATTGAGTGCGAGTACAATGAATAACTGAACAATTTCGAGTACTCTACATGCCAGTAAAGACATAAACTAAATTAGCACGAGCTTTCCAAACTGTGCTTGGATTTTTTTCGTATGCTAATGGAAACTGGCATGGAAAACAGTTTTTTCTGGCAGACGGCACTTGCAGATGTCAATCTTTTTTATGCACCACACTGAACACATTCCAAAATGTACAACAGTTGGTTCGTTAATTTTTGAGAACTTCTTTCGCCTTGCCTTGACAAAACTCGTAAGACCTTAACGAAGCGGCAGACAATATTGCAAAATGCTTTGGCATTCGACTTGGCTAACATACACTACAGTTTCCTGCCCTCCACTCAAGTACTTTCCACTCATTTTTCCTTGCCTTTTATACCCTGTAAAAATAAAAACTTGTGAATTGATATTCAGTTATGTAAAAGTATTTAAATTTCCATGCTTTTATTTGGCGTACTTCAGAGCTTATTACAGGGTATCTTGTTAACTGCTTTAATTCTTGTATTCTTACCAATTTACCAACTTACAGGGTAAACACTAATCTTAACTTCTAACTACTTCTAATTGCCTTATACGATATTTTTTTTACAAATTTTACATATTTCAGACCTCAAGGGGTATTTTCTAGACGAGTGCTCTTGATTTTTGGCTTTAGACTTGGTTTTATGCTGCTTGTGTACTTAATTTGTGCATATGATGTATACGCCATGCATGCCAATCTCTCGCTAGTCCCGCCTTTCGTTGCCTCCGTCTCACTTGCCCTCTTTCCACCCTCTCTCTCTCTATTGTTTGTTTTTTGTTTGCCTGTAGCTGAAAACAAAAACCACAGCAACTCCGACTTGAATTTTTTGTGCTCAGCTCTCTTGTGGCTCTTGTAGTCAAACATTTTGGAGGCAGCTGCAGCTGATGTTCGGCTTCTGCAGGGTAGGGGGATGGGGAGCGGCGTTCAGTTCAGTTCAGCACAGTTCAGTACAGTTGTTTGCTAATTTAACTGCATGTCAGAGCGGCAAGTAAATATTGGTTTTGCTGTCAGTGTGTGTCTGTGTGTCTGTGAAAAGAACTGCGGTTGGGGCCCGAATGATTAAGCCTTTGACCTAGTCTCTACGACTGCAAGTGCTGAGATAAATTCCCGACTAGCCGCAATGCCCAATGGGATTTGCGGCGGGCCAAGCTGAACAATGTAAAACCAATTCGATGCCATTTGTCGTCGGCGTCACTTGCACGCCACGCTCAACCAGACGCCATTGAGCTCTGCTGACAATGCGAATGACAGGACAATACAAAAGGCGAAGCAATATGCAATACGCGTGCACAATGCAGGTGCCTGGACGCTCGAAACGGAAACGGAAATGGAAATGGAAATGAAAATGAAAACGGAAACGTTGAACACTCAAACTGATTGCACTCGGCACACACACGGAAAATCCGCTGAGCTTGGATTTGTGGTCAACTTTGCATACGTCATCTGAACATTCAGCTTGCCACGCCCATCGCGTCTAACCTGTGTTTAATTGCCTATTAACACTTTATTGCTATAGCTACAGCTGATGCATATATTCTCGGCTACCCCGAGCGGTGCCTGTAACGAGTTTCTCTGCACACAAAGCTATTTTTGTACAAGTCAAACAACAGTTCAAGCGCAATTGTCGCAGGTCACGAAAGCGTTTGTTCAGCTGTTTGGTCAATACTCAATTACCACAACAGCCCCCAGTTGGCAATCTCTCTCCGCCTTTCCCCTACATAGCCAGTCACGGGCCAAAGGTTAAACTGCACAAATCTGTCACCTCACGAAGCTGACGACTGGCTTTTTGGTATTTTATTTTATTTCTGTTCGCTTTACTTTTTCGGCTTATATTCTTATTGCACGTTTGTGTGAAATGGACGGAGAGTGCGGCGTGTTTGGGGGCAAACATTAAATGTAGCGTGAAAAGCGCGTGAAAAGCAAATGAATGACAGAAAAATCAACTTGGAAAATATTTCCCTGGCGTTCGCTTTGACAACATCATTTGCACATCTCACTGAGCCGCATCAATAATTCAGTCGATAATTTATTTTGCCCTGTGCTCAAAAATGTACGACAATAGGGCATATTAAATAAAGCGTATGCTTGTCACAGCTTAAAACCTATGATAACAATAAATTTCTATACTTATAAAATCTTGACAACTTTATACGTAGTTATGTAGGCTGCTGCATACCCTTCCCAACCAACGTCTAGTTCATATTTTAAAAAATACTCAAGCCGCCACTTTAATTCAGATGGGAAAATTTGATTGTTCTACACGCTGGGCATCATCAAGTCGAGACTCTATACTACATCACACTTATAATTTTCTTTTCACGCATTTTGCCTTTTTGCATGACATGGTAGAAAATTGGCTTTTAATTTTATGTGGCAACTTTTTTTATTTTTTTATTTTTTACCTTTTTACCTTACTGAATAAATCAACAATTTGTTGACCAACTAACGAGAAGTTCCAATTAATATGCAAATATTAATGCGAAATCTTTGCCAGTCAAAACAAATATTTGTTGCAAACTATTAAGCTCATTTCCGAGACATATTATAGAGCATTTTGTGTGATTGCTGATCTCAGCAATTAAGAGAATTGAAAGTACTTAAACCATAGAAAAATATTGCGGGGGATTATCCGCATTTGACTGAATAATACAACACTAAACTGACATCGCTACTGACAATGAGAAGTAACGAGGAATCGCACCGAACATTCCCAGAACCGACTCCTTGCAAAGCGTTTCATTAAAAACCCAGAAAGTTTGGCAAATCTATGCAGTATAATATAATCAAGTGTATGTACATAGTATACTACATAACGAATTCATCTGAACAGCACAAATGAAATAAATTCCCTCTGGCTGCATTCGTACTTTGGCACCAAGCAGCTTGTTGACCGACTCCCAAACGGCAATTTAAATGCAATATGCCATACCAGCACAAGGGTTCGATAGTTGAATGCCGCACAAACGGATTGGAATTCCAGGAATACTCACAAATGCAATTCAGTTGGGTTTTCGCTTATCAATGCCTGTGACAATCACTTGACAGCTATTTGGTTCCCTATTCAGGTCGCACTCCTGACGCGATGATTGACCCCATTAAACTGTCGGCAGTAACATTACGAAAATGCAAAGCTGGGCCTTTAACTGTGTCCCATTTCATTAAGTTGCCTGCTATTCAACATTGATTACAGGTCAGCTCCCCGCCAAATTAAACACTCACTGAAAACCGAATTTTACGTGTTTAGCATCAGAATTGTCCGAAAGGTAACCAAAGTTCAATTGATATGACATGGCACAGAGGTTGGGCTTATATTGAAGTAAATGAGCTGCATAGTGAAGCACACAGAATATCTAATTGGAATACTGATGAAACAAACATGAAAGGAAAAACAGAAAATATATATATTTTTAAGTTTCTATATCACAACAAAGATTTAGCAGCAATATATAATACAACACCTAACTAACAATGTTATTCATTTAATTGTTAAGCTTAATAAGCCCTTGAAGTTTTAAAACTATCGTGCGCATTCGTGTCACGTCGTGAATTTAATTTTGCTTCAGCAGCCTGCACCACTCAGTTTTCAGTAATTTATTTTTATTGAACAGATTTTCAATTGCTTAGAGTGGCATACACCCACATGTACGCACCTGCACACACAAAACAAGTTAACTCTGAGCTTTTTTTTCGCCTATAAACAATATAAAAGTATCTGTGAGGAACGCCCGGCTTCCCGCTGAAATCGATTTGGTGACAAATGTTTGCGGGCGGCATAGAAATAGATTTCCATGGCCGTTTATCAAAAACAATAGGCAAGCACTGTGCGGGCGTCTGCACCGAATACCTGAAGCGACAAAGCGATAAGCTGACTAACCGCCAACCCCGCGCCCCTCGACCCCTCCCCCTAGGTGAACTCAATAACTGGCCGAGCCTTTTGTACAATTTGATGTTGGCATTTTGTAAGGCTCCTTTGTGCCCGGTTTATTCCCCGCTTTATGCTGATGCTATGGGGCTCACATAGGTCATTTTATTGTCGTATATTTTGCGCTCGGAAATCTGTGTATGCCGTGCATATTTAATGTGATATGCAAATGGCGAAGGAACCCAAATGGCTCCTGTGGCCATGCAAAAAGGCTTATTTATTTATTTACATTTCGGTGTGTACAACACGGGGATGACAAAGCCCAAAAAGAAATATTTTTTGTACGCAGCTTTTCATGTGCAGCGACAGAGTTGAAAGTTCGAACATATTGTGAGCATATTTGCGGGTCCGGTTACTTTCAAAAGGAAAATCAACCTTTTTGGCTCTTGCCATTTATTTCGCATTGATTAGGGCTAAAAACTTAAAGACTTGAGCCCCCGAATCAAATTGCGCTTTTGGGTTGACAGCCGAGACGAGTCCCGCATCGTCGACAACCTTCTGGGCTTGTTAGTGGCCTCGTTCGATATCAAAGCGGGTTTCCGTTACAGCAAACGGTATAAGCCAGGCAACTGTTTGTCATTTAAAATTCGAATGTGAATTCTTATTGAATTACTCGAATTGTGCCTGCAGCAGTTTGTTGATATTCCGACAACATTCGTATTATTCGGTTCACTTGCAATTAAGTCAAGTGTACAGAACATGTTTCAAACGAGCGAAAGACCATTCAAAATCTCAAGAGCGAGTGTTTATGCTGCAGATTGCTAGTGCTCGACAGGAAGATACCCTGCAGGAAGAAGATCTGAAGATCTTTCAATCCTGCTTGCTTTCCAATTCTGTCTTTGTTCAAAGAAAGTCCACGCATATAAGTGGAATTTTAAATAATTGAAAAAGCACACATAGTATGTTTTTACAGATTTTTTAATCTTGTGAAATATATATGAAATATATCGACTTAAGCAGAACACGCCCTTAAAGATTTGAATAGCAAAATATATAAATATATAAAAAGTAGAATTAATTTATACAATACCATCAAAAATAAAATGTCTTCACACTTTTTACATCCTATAATGGATATTTTGCCTTTCACATATATGGAATACACTTTTTATACACCTTGCTGATAAAATTTATGGTTATAGGGTATAGAAACAAAACCGAGCAACACACAGGGTTGTCCATCAAATGAATCGATATTCGCAGCTCACCCACTTGACACATCCACTTTACAGTTTAAATTAATTGATTTTTCTTCCATGCACACACATGGAACTCAGTGTTTCAATTGCAATCAATCTAAAAGTTGGAAAACTAAAAAGTTTGCATCCTGAGGAGGAGATAGAAGAGTAACAGCAGCAACTGGGCAAAAGCAAAGCGTGCAAAATGCAATTTGAGTATCTCAATGTTGACTGCGACGACGACTACTTCCTTTTGGCTGCAGCATTGATGCAATAAATTCTATTGACATTGACTCTTGTTGCAAGTGCACAGAGTTTGCAACTGCCACTTGCTGTGCACCTGTTCGAAAGCAACAGCTATTTAAAAACTTTAAGAAGTCTGGGAATTTCGCTATCATATTTAAAGACAAATTTGCTTAAAGCTGAGCACCGATTGGATTTAAGTTTGTAAGTCGCTGGAGCTTTTCATTGCACTAAAAATTAACCGTACGAGTTGGTGGCTAAAAAATCATCGCGGCAAGTGCAGACGCAATCCATTTGCCGCTGCAAATTGCACTCGCGGTTAAGCTCTTAAGCCGCTTACAACGAGCGCAAAAACCGTAGCATACTTCCCAGCGCGCGCCCTTTTATTATTTTTCATGCTAAGCGCAGCGGCGGGTATAGGCAAATTGCAGAATCAATTGTTTTTCTTTAACATAAAAATAAATAAATAAAATAAAAAATAAAATATAAAAGACATCATAAAAATAATATAATATGTATGGGTTTTGTCTAAGAACTTTGCACTCAAAGCAAAATCAAATAAAAATATGTTAAAAAAAGCAAATAACACGAATATTTCCCCCACCCCACGCTTTTGTTGTTGTTATTTGTGATGTGCAGCATTCCCGCAAAAAGTAAGCATTACAAAAGCTCCCCAGGGATAAGGTGTAAGCATTCGTTTTGCCATATATTTTGTACGTGCGTCCAAAACATGAACTCATAAATATGTATTGATTTTCCATTCGCCAATTTCTTTTCATCTGAAACAGAGACACACACTCTCACACCACAAACATAACACACTCTCACACACGCACAGTAAGTGCTTTCACGTGCTGGGCCAACAGCGCGTAGCATGTGGAATTGAACACAGCGTGAAATGGCAGACAATGGAAAATGCGACAGAGTTATGATTATAAAAACTTTTTTAAGCTGCAAAAAAAAAATTGCTGAAGAAAAACGCAAAAAAAAACAAGCATAAAAGCAAGAACAACAACAACAACAAATTGCTCGCATATGTAAATGCAAAACAAATACGAAGGATTTACCGCAATTTGCGACGCATTGCGGAGTCACTGAACTGCAAAAATATTATTTATAAAATATTTACACGATTTCTTGTTAGCAATCTCTTGTTTTGCACCACAACCTCCCCGCAGCATATACCCCCTTTCAAGTGGCAAATTGCAGCGAAACACGCAAACAAAAATGCAGCAGAAAACAAAAAATAAAAAGCCTTTGGATTATGACAAACAAACAACAGATGGCATTTTGTTCTCTCGAAATGGATGACGCGTAATCAAAGTAAGACATGTCTACAACACGAGTTCATTAATTTAACACTCGACATAACAAACGTTCATATTTATAAATTATGTATATACAAGTATATGTAGTGCTTATGTTATTATATTCGCATATAGAAGCTGCAACGACATGTCCTTTAAATAATGAGCAACCAGCGAGCTGTCTGTGTGCGTGTGTGTGAGTGTGTGCGCAACATGCCAACATTTGTGAAAGCGTTCATAACAAATTTGTTAAATGTGCGGAAATTTGTCAAGCCAACAAATCCAGCTACGCGCTCCGTTGCGAAGTTCTTTAGAATTACTTTTTATATACCCTGTGTCATAAAGCTGAGCAAATTTCATAGTCATTACCTTATGCGTATCAAAAGTAAAGAGCTATATTGAAATTCTGTGCATATTTCATACGGCAATCTAACTTCTGGGCATACCCTATCTACACATCCTCTGCAAGAGCACTTTAAACATAAACGCGAACTGCTTATATACCCTGTAATGTGTATGCTATGACGTTGCCATTTTTCACCCTTGAAAGTCATAAGCTCTTCATCACCTTCAAGCAGAGTCGAAGGGGTATTATGGGATTATTCAAACTTACGAATAATTTTCCAGCACTCAACAATCCCTCAACTCTTGTTACAAAATGCTCATTGAAAATTTGATGCGTGATTTAAGCCAGTTATGAATCGGAATGAAAATTACTTACAATTTAAGTGGGTTACAAATGAGTGTGATACTTTATAAATTATACACACGCCAACACGTTCGTGCAGCACATTTTAAAACTGGATTTTTGGCCAACCGCCCATGCAATTAAAAGTGGCCAAAAACGTAAGCGGCCACAAAATGCAGCTGCCAATTTAGGGCTGTCAGTTGTGGGGCTTACTGGGCACACAAAGCAGCCCACTTCAACAATTAGCGGACTTTGCAAAAGGGGGCGCGTGGTACAAAGTCCAAGCCCCCAAACTGGAGCCAATTAAAACCCAAAAAAAAAAAGAAAACGAGCATTGATTCAAAGGTTGGTCTGGGCGCTGAATTGAAATTTTGTAATTTTCATAAAAGCAAAGCAGCTGCAGCAGCTTAAAGCGGCTTAAAAACTTTCGTTGGCGCTAATACCCACAGCCTAATGGCAAAGTACTCGGCAAAAACCCTCTTCAAAAAAGGGGTTCTTAATGTTTTTAATTTGGGCAAAGACAATGGTAAATTACGAGCCCAGCTGGCGGACTTATAAACAGGTTTAATTATTCAAATGCAACTGGATAAGAGGGAGAGAGAAATTTAATGCCACAAGTGCAGCTTTTAGCTTGTATGTAGAATACATAGTTTATGTATTTAGCATTTATGACAGCTTAATGCGCTTTAAAGCATTGTCAACAGCTAAACACAATCTGGCATTATGGTAGAAGGCATAAATGCAAGCTGACCTAATGTCATGTTGTTATTATAACGGCTTTATCTACATTATAAATCCTGAGCTATGTCTTATTAAATAGAAAAGCAAACTGCAAATGCGTCTGAAACTGTAACCTGGAAATGGTATTCAATTTAAATTCTAAAGCAGTACCTAACCAATTGTTAGCCACTTTTTGCACTTGGCCATTTCATTTCGAAATAATTAAGGCCAACAAAAAAATATATTTTGGCACGTGCTGGACTTAAGAAATTGCTTTTCCGCTTTTTTTCCCATTCCTTCCGACACTTGACTCGGCATCGTCTTTGACCTTTTATGTTTTACTGGTTCTATTCGCATTTCATTTTCTACTTTTTTGCTTTCTCTGTAATTTACTCATGCCGTTTTGACTGTTTTCTCATTTTTTTGTTCTTGCAATACTCGCTCACAAAGTGAAAAGAGTATATAGGGATTGTGCAATGACCGCCTGACTGGATGTCCGTAGACTAAGTCTAGCGACTTGAAAGTTAGAATATATGCTCGTGTATACCTGCGTCAGATAAAGTGTTAAGTTTGGCGTGGAATTTCGCGTTATTTTGAAATTCCATGACTTTGCCAAAACTTGGATATAGTATAAAAAAGTCATTTGGAAATAATTTAACAAAATTATTTTTCTAAATTTAGAATTGCAAAAATGTAATTGTAATCGATTGTGGTTATCACAATTTTTATAAATAACAATATTAAAACAGATTTCAATTGGTTCAAATTATTCTATTCTAACATATTAATTTCAGACTTTTGGCCTCCCCTATTATTGCGAAAACATTTTGGTATTATTTTTGAATGTGTTCAAATAATACTGGAGTATATATTTAGGTTGTTATAACACTGTGCACCAGCATTGCGCTGTCGGTCATACCCGACTGCAACTCTCAGCCTTTTTTTTTGTTCTGGCTTGTGTCAGGCACACAAAAGCCTCATAACATTCGCTTTTGCATGTTGCATGTTGCGCAACGCCAAGTGAGACACGAGACAATAGTTGCATCAACTTGTTTCACATCTGCAGCGTATATTTTCCTTGCCTAAATGCCGAGCACAGTCCTTTAAAAGGCGCAACCAAACGCTATGCCTCTTTTGTTAGCACACAATGCGAAAAGTGGCGGAAAAGTTCACAATTAGCTTGTCAACAAATTGGGACAGCATTCGCGGTGTATGCGTAATATGCATACGCCATGTGAGCCGGCGAACACACATTTTGAAACGTTGCCTGGCAATTAAGTCAGTCAAGCGTCGCAGCTTATAGAAACCGCTAAAACAACGCTAATATCTTCATCTGTGCCACAAAATCCTAACCTCAAAAACGCAAAACCTCAAAACCCTGGAAAATAATTATAAAATTATTTTGGTTAAGTGTTTAACCCGCTGCATACCAGTGCAAATTTAAGTAGATAGAAAAAACACTTAAAATTCTTTGTGCATATTTAATGTCCCGCTCCCTACGACGCGTATGGCGTGGCCGCTGCGGTCACCGTTTTGCTTTGGAATGTGTGGAGCTAAAAAAAAACCCGAAATAGTGAAAAAGAAAAGCTTAAAAGTCGAAAAAACATGTTGGTCAAAGTATACGCGGGTAAATTGTTTAATATTTTGTTTTTATGGCTAATTATATAAGGCAGTAATATTATACTATTATGATAGCAAATTTCCATATTTTCTTCTTATTTGGTGTTCTCCGTGTTGGTGGGGTCTGGAGCATAAATTTATTCTATCGCTCTAGGAGCTCGGTTGTCTGCCTTTTTTACATCCTTGACTTTTACGCAATTTTTTTTCGCACGCTCTCGATTAAAAGTTATTTTTTCTGGTCTTCGGCGAAATGTACACGCTGCAAGGGGCTTAAGTCCATGAACTTTTGAATTGTTTTTGCTTAACATATGTCGGATCTAGCTTCCCTTTAATCTACGCGTCGTTTACATTTAAATATTTCTTTATACACGTATTTTATACCCATAAAGCAGCTTTATACATATTATATTAGTATTATATATTATGAGGTATTTAAGATATGTATTTATTAATTGTCGATTAGAAAACATATGTTAATTTTTACATATTTAATTAGCTGTAGATTAATCAAATATTTTCCACTACAACATTCAATTACCTAAGTTTAAATGAGAAAAAAAATTACTTAACCAACTAACGATTATAACAAAGTCTTTGTCGGCCGCTATAAATTATATCCATGAATAACTCGGATGTTATATAAATATGTATACGTAATAATAATGAGCGAGCAGATACCCTTTACATCAATACAAAAGCGTAGCTAGAAAACTGCATTGATTATTTTTGATTAATTTTGTATATTTCAAAAATATGAAATTTTTTCCTAAGTTTGACCTTTGATTGTTGGCTGTTAACTTTTTTAGTGATAGCGCTGGAGAGAAATAAAGAGACAAGCCAGTCAGGCAGGCAAATAAATAGATAGACATTAAGGCAAACAGTTAGAAAGACAGACTGAAAGTTAGACTGACTGACAGATAGACACACCTTCATAGATTCAGCTTGCCTTTCCGTTCAATATGAATTTATTAGGGAACCCACCAACCCACAGGGTATGTAAATTATTAAGTAATTTAGTACTAGCTATGATTCCATAAAAGCTTAACCCGATTTATCAGCAATAGTTGATTCACGTGTTTGCCATATTCAAATTGCAGTCATTTTCGCGTAGCTGAAGCAATTAGAAAATATAAATAAATTGTTGTGCTCGTGAAATACTATGCAATTCAGAATCTAAATATTTGATTATTTTTATTATTTAAGCTATCATGACAGACAATTTCCACGGCAGTAGCGTGCGCGAGATCAGTTGTTAAACTCCCCACAAAAGTTCCCCTAAATAAAACCAGTTTCGCTATAAAGTTCCACAGATTTACGGTAGCCGCTCATTTCGTATATACAACTTGATCGGGCTCGTTGATGAAGCGCTTTTCGAGCCGGTTTCGCATCGCCCCAGTGAATAATTTAGAGGGCTGTTGTCAAAAATCGGCAAACGTTCAACCAGCGTAGCGAGGGCACAATTATAAAGCCAATTGAATTATAATATTGAAACTATATTTATATGTGAGCTATAGAAAAAAAACAAATAATTGTTTTGCAGATGAGCGCAAAAATCGAACAAGGTTAAAAACAGAAATTAATTCGCCAACAAATTTAAATAATATTTCTAAAAACTAACAAAATAATATAAAAGAAATATATAACAAGTAAAAAATAATTAATGAATTATTATTCCATTTAAGTGTATTGTATAAAAAAGCAAATTCAATGGTTGAAAAAGCTTCAATTTCCCTGGGTGTTGACAAGCTAAAAAGTCTGCCATGGCGACAATTATTCTATATGTTCTATATAGAACCGGTTGTATTCATGCTTATATTTTCGCATCTGCTTTCAGGTAAGCGCGCACATACACTTACGTTATGGCAGATTTCGTTATAAGTTTTTATTTAACAGGCACTGTAATGCGCAACCAGATTATTTATCAGACATGCAGGGTAATTTTTTATTACAATGAGACCAACTGCCGACAGCTGGATGATAAAGATGCCAGCCCTGAAATCCATGTATGTGCCACCGCGTATTGAACCCATGCGTGAGAAATTATTTAAATATCATTAGGTTTCCAGGCCATTGAAACAGAGATTCAGTCGTATGTGGCCGACATGTTTCTCGCGCGCACCCTTATGGAGAGCATTGTGCCGGCTGTATGTGGCCTGTTCATTGGCTCCTGGTCGGATCATTATGGACGCAAGCCGCTGCTGGTGGTCTCAATGATTGGTGTGCAATGCTCAAACGTAATCCTTGCGATACCTGTAATCCTTTAATTATGCTGCAGGTTTCGCTGGCTCGGCTTTAATAAATACCATCATTTGTGCGCTATCCAGCCAACGTGACATTAATCCCTGGTGGTATACACTGGCTGCAGTGCCTCACTCCCTGCTGGGCGGCATGTGCGTCTTTTCAGTGGCCGCCTTTTGCTTTCTATCGGATATCACGGATATTAAAACACGACCCTACAGGTGGGCATTAGCTGTAGCCTTTGGAATACTTGGCGTTCATTATTTCTTTATTTCTCGCCCCATACAGAATGATTGCCATTGAATTTCTGATGTTCATAGCAATCAGCAGTGGCTCCCTGTTGTCCAGTTATGTGTACGAGGCCACTAGTGCAACCATAACCCAGAGCATCTCAGCGGCCATTGTCGTGTTGGCTACATTATTTATTATATGCTATATGCCAGAGAGCTTGCACATACGCCTCGAGAAGGATGAAAAGGAGGCGGCTGAAAGAGCTGAAAAGGATGTGCCCATCACAGCCTGCGATATACAACTGAAAACGGTGTCCATTGACTGCCCCAACAATATTATAAATGATGAGAAGAAAGAGATGGCGCCCATCGGAGAAACTTTAGCCAAGGAATCAAAGCCAAAGGCTGAGCCGGAGGCTGCAAACGATACCAAAAATACAGCTTTATTTGGACTGATAATAAATGATGAGCAAAAGGAGAAGCCGACATATGAGCTCTGCACCACCGAAATCCAGTTGGACGATAAGAAACCGGTGGATCCTTTGGCAAATGACGGGAAGCCGTCGACTGAGCCAGCGGCGGACTCGGATGAACGAAACATGGGTCTATTTAGCATGACGCACATAAAAGACATGTTTAAAACCTGCTGCAAGCCACGTGATAATCACGCACGCGAAATAATTTGGCTGGTGACTTTGGCCATGTTCATGGCCATGTTCGTTGTGGGTGAGTTGTATGAGTACCCACTCATTCATATGTAATCACATCCAATTATACTCTATTTAGATGGCGCCATGACAGTGATGTATTTGTTTGTGCGACAAAAATTCCACTGGTCGGTGCGGGAGTTTACCTTTTTTGAGACGATTAGCCAACTGGTGCCCATGCTGGGCGCCCTGATTGGTTTCCTAATGTTGCGCAAGGTATGTTGCATATTTCAGAGCAGATTTTTCTTATAAAATATTGTATTATTATAGCTCTTTGGCTTATCTGTGGTCACGTTGGCTCTACTATCTCTGTTCTCGGAAATATTGAGCAACCTGGCCAAAGGCTTTGCCACGCTGCCTTGGCACATGTATTTATCGATTGCCTGTGGCATATTCCGTTCCATTGGCGGTCCCATGTGTCGCACCATTGTCTCGAATATTGTACCCGCCTCGGATTTGGGCAAGTATATAATATATATTGTACTTGTCATAACCTGAATATGAAAATGTCTGCTTCTATACAAAAACGTGTCTCAATTTTAAAACCATCATGAAACTTGAAATTAATTTTCGGTTTAATAACTTTTTGTTCTGCAAGATAACCTATCCAAAGTTGGTAATTGAGAGGAAGACTATGCTCTTGATATATCAGTAAACTCATATCGTTATTTAACCGCTATATCATAAAGCTGATATAGCTACTATCAATCGAAAATTAATTTTTTTAGTAAAAGGACGTTTTTATTTTTATACTCGTTCACTAAGTGAAAAGAGTATATTGGGTTTGTGCAATGTCTGTCCTATTGTCCGTAGAGGACAAGCCATGAAAAGAATACCATCAAGCAGTTTGAAATATGGGAGCTATGGATGTGTGAGCTTTACATGTCAAAATTGTTGTCAATTTTTGCACGATTTCTGACAAAACACTTTGACCCCCTCAGAATCGGTTTTAATGTTGTTTTTTATACTAATTGAGACAACCACAATCGATTGAAAATATAAATTTGCATTTCTAAATTTGGAAAAACAAAATTTTCGATAATGAGTAAGGGGAGGTACCTGATATTTTATCAACAAAAATACAACAATTATGAATATATTTAAAATGCAGAATCAATCTAGAGGGCAAACCATGATTGCCTTCAAACATGAAAATCGGTTCAGTTTTGACAAAGATATGGGCGTTTGAAATATGGGAGCTTCGACCTAAATCCTATAGCCTATATCTCCCACAGTTTTAAAGCTAGTGTCACCAAATTTTAAAGGTAGATTAGTGGTCACCTCTCTTAGATAAGGGTAATTTATACTTATAATAAATTTCCCGGCCACGCCCACTCTATATCCCAATATATATCTCCTACAATATTAGAGCTATAGTCACCAAAGTTGGCAGACACTGTTTGGGTGACCTCCTCTTAATATCGAGCCGAAAAATTTTGGTCACGCCCACCTCCGTCCCTACCAAATAAAATAATTAAATATTTTTCCAAAATAATAATAAGAGTATTACGCCGTCGGTTACGTCCGACTGCAACGTTTTTACTTAAAATATCTTAACCAAACTTGGAAAGCGTGCAACATCGCACTGGGCTATATTAGCCCACTTTACAAGTTTTTGTGTGAGAACCCATTTAATTATAACTATATCTTCACATCTTTTATATGTTTGCAAAGGTATTTAATATTCGTCACTTAAGAGATAATTCTTCTCTCTTATTTTTATTATAATTGATATTCTTGCAGGTAAAATTTTCTCCATTAAAAACGTGTTTCAATCCTTTGCGCCATTTGGTATGTTCACATATATATATATACATATATAGAATATATAAATAGATGAAATATTTATCTGTTTTACAGTTGCCGCACCGCTATATACATTGATCTACCAGCACTCGTTGTCTGTTTTTCCGGGCCTATTCAATTTTCTCAGTGCGGCGCTCTTTATGGTGGCTTTTGTTGCAATTGCGTAAGTTGTAGCTACAATTTGACGTAGGTTCAGCGAATTAATTTCCCGTGTTTTCAGTTTTGTTTGGCGTTATAAATTTATTCACAAACAACATTATGCGGAGCTACTCAAGTGAACAGCCAAATAATTATTTTCTTTTCTTAAATAAACCTGAACTGTAACGAGATCAATTATTGATAAGTTGTACATATTTATTTTTATACCAACGCAGGGAAAAGGTGGCAGCGCTGAAAAAATTTGTACAATTTAAATTTTCTTTTTGCTACAAATTGAAAATGAACATTAGATAAGATTAGTTAAACAACAAGAAAGATAATAATTCATAAATATTGATTCTTGTTGTGTTCAAGCCGTGCGAGATTTATTAAAGTGACAAGTAAAGGTGACAAAAAATTTGATTAAATATACATCTTAGAATTTAATTCTAATGCTTATAAGCTGATTACATTATTACGTTTTTTCATCCAGCGGAAGTAGACGCATTCCAGCAAGAAAGCCATAAGGCTCATAAAAATGCCAATTGCAAAACACGCAAAGCCCAGTCCATAGAAAGCTACTGGCAACGGCTGTGTATAGCCTCGATCGGATGGCGCCCGAGCAATTATTCCGATCTGCTCCATCTGCTGCAATCCCAAGCGCATCCACTTGGTAATTAGACCCGATTCGTAGGCTTGCGTCACAAATAGTTTCAACACTTTGGACAGTGATAGGCCCGTCCGCACATGAAACTGCAGATATCGTTGAACGCCGCAGAGCTCGTCTGGAGCCAGTCGCAGCTTAGGATGGCGCAGGCGCTGTTGCATGAACTCCAATACATGCCATTTGTGCGTCTGCATCACATACGCATAGCTGTCGTTCAAGGTGCGCACATGTTGCGCCCTTGTCGCTATGTCGACCACAAAGACACGTTCACTCAGAGCCGACGGTATGTGGTCAAAGAGGGTCTGCATCTGCTCGTTTGAGACCATGATACGGAGTCCACTGGCCAGAAACGTTTCCACGTCCACGATTCGAGGGTTCTGCAACCCCGTAATGAAATGCATAGTCATGAAGCTGGCATAGAGGCTCAATACCAACATATTGTAAATTTGCGTAAAGACCTCGATGAACTTCTCCGGCAGGCCCATGCGACGAAAGACACGGCTGCTCACAGTTTGTGACAGGGATAGCATTAAACTCCGATAGAGCACCGTACCCAGTGGCACGTGCGGATTGGCTATGCGCTTGATTACAAAATTCGCGATGGTGTAGGCTACAAGGAATACAGACAATGTATAGTGTTCGAAATACGATAAAGTAACCCGAATATCGTGTGGAAAGATCAGGCAGGTTCGTGATGCCATTACTATTGGACTGTTCGGCTCCGTGGTCAAACCCGACATCAGGTTCGCTCCAATATCAATGAACCTCTCGCCGTCGCGGCCTACTTTGATAGCCTTCACATAGTCGGCATAGGACAGAGGCAATAGTTCCATGGTCGCGTTAACATAGCTCATAAACTCCTCCAACAAGATGCCAACCTGGCCGCCTAATCTGCCATTGGCGCCACGTTTATCCCCCGATTTGTACTGTGAATATGAATATTTATGTATTATATGTATCATCTTAAAAATGATCAAAAATAAAGTTTAAATTTGGCTTATGAGAACTTACCACAAATGCATCTGGCACACTCTTATAAACGGCAACCAAGGATCGATATTGACCCATATCACCGACTTTGCGTAATCCTCTACTTCTGAGTTCACTTAATGGTACTTCAGTTAACTTATATATCATAAGTTCTGCTCTCATTTCATATGACCAGAAATCGAACTTGTTGTTCGACTTATAGAATAGCACAACATTAATAAAACGGTTGTTCCAGCACCAGCTAAAGAAAACTTCCAAGTGAGCGGTCATGTCCGCTAAATCCTCTTCCACCTTGTAGACAAATAAGATCAACATCGTCGTGAGCCCATCTAGAGATTTGTGGAGCGCACTGAGTATGGGATCCTGCATACTACCAAAAATAACCACAGCCAGATTTCGATCACTGATGATATTCCGGATTAGCCCAATGTCGCTACCAGCCACAATCACCGGACGGTGAAAGTTCTCCATTAGACGCTGCGGTAGCGAAGCAGCCATTGCAAATTCTTTTTGCTGGTTTCCTAAGTAAGTGATGAAATTCCTGATCTGCACAAATCGCTCCATTTCTGATATGATGGCAAGTATAACTTGAGTCTCCTCCTCGTTTTCCTCCATGGGTTTTAGCTGGCCAACAACCAGTGCCAACAAACAGCAGCACCAAAAACAAAGGCTTGCACACCTCATGGTTGCAGTTTGTCGACTGTTTAGCTGTCCTTGCTGGTTCACCAATTTAAAGCTCTGCAATACTTGTTTGCACACTTATTAGACACCATTACTTTGGGGCCTTACCTTAGCCCCATTTTGGCATTACATTTTATTACACATAATGATTTGTAGCTGTTCCACTAAATTTCTCGCAACTTGCTAGTAAAGTAAACAGTATTATTTCATATTAGTTCTGCTTTGATGTACTACAATCAGTTTTAGCGATTTATTTACTCACCTGTGTAATGAGTCACCCTGTGTGCTATCACCAACCAAATAACATATAGCTAGGTGTGTCATTTATTTTTTGTGCGATAAAGGACTTAGATCGAAAGATATTCGATAAACTTGTAGAGGAGTCCGAAGATCGTAGGGCAACATCAGGCAGGTTCGGGTTCAGTCAGTAGTGCACTGAAGTTCGAAATAAGGTTCATATCGATATCAATACTTCGATCTTCTGTACAGACTTAAGGGATTTTTGCACAAAATATCCATATACTAGTAATTCCAAATTTAAGTTTAAATGCCAGTCCTTGATGGATGAATCGTCTAGGTATTTAGGCAGTTAGAAAACTGAACAACGAGGATACGGATTCCAATTCCAGGCTGAAGTATGGACGAAGTGTTTGTCTTAGCAGCAGCCAGTGTTAATTAAAAATATTATGTTAATAGTTTATAGCTATGAGCTATATTTTAAGTAATCAAATATTAAAAAATTTAAGTTCCAATAAAACTAAATAGTTCTTAATATCGAGGGACCACTGTATTTTAGTATTTTTGTATACTTAGAGAGTTGTGTATTGTAGAAGTTACGTTTGTAAATTCAAGGACATAAGCTATAAAACATTATGTGCAAAGAATTTGCTGCCAATATGGGGCTCAGTTAAGGCCCCAACGTAATGGTGTCTAATAAGTGTGCAAACAAGGATTGCAGAGCTTTAAATTGGTGAACCAGCAAGGATAGCTGAACAGTCGACAAACTGCAACCATGAGGTGTGTTAACCTCTGTTTTTGGTGCTGCTGCATTTTGGCCTTGGTTGTTGGCCAGCTAAAAGTCATGGAGGAAAGCGAAGAGGAGAATCAAGTTATTCTGGCAATCATATCAGAAATGGATCAATTTGTGCAGATCAGGAATTTCATCACTTACTTAGGAAACCAGCAAAAAGAATCTGCAATGGCTGCTTCGCTACCGCAGCGTCTAATGGAGAACTTTCACCGTCCGGTGATTGTGGCTGGTGGCGACATTGGGCTGCTCCATAAACTGACCAATTTTGAAAATCTGGCGGTGATTTATTTTAAGGGCTTTCGTGATCCCAATCTAAACGTAGTGCACAGTACGCTGAGTAGACTAAAGTCTATGTGGACGATGTTTGTGTACAAGCCGAATAGGAACTTAGAAACCCCATCTATTCATATAAGAGCCTTTTTTAACTGGTGCAATAATAAGGATTTTGATAACGTAATACTCATTTTAAAGCGCAACAACGAGTACGAGATCTGGTCATATGAGATAAAATTGACAATGAGAATATATAAATTTTCTCCAGGGTCGTTGCGCCAAGAGATGGAAGAGAAATTTTGTAAGTTTGGCCATGTTGATCAAAACAAAGCTTTGGTTGCGGTTTTCCAAAGTTTGCCGGATGCATTTGTGGTAAGTTCCTATAAAAATTAAAATGAAAAAAATCTATTTTGTATACTTTAAGCGATTCTCTTTAGCTATTCCTAAAATTAAATTCGATTTTTTATTTCATTTTTCTATATGTACTAAAGTACAATTCCTCGAAAACGATCGGCGGAAATGTAACCTTAGGCGGTAAGGCTGGCCTTTTATTAAAGTCATTTATGCGGTATGTAAACGGATCTATGGACATTTTGCCAATGTCAAACGAGGAGTATATGAATAAAATCACACAAGGCTGTACGGAAGATCAATGTATTGATATCGGCATTAACTTTATAAATAACTTCAGTGCATCCCCGCATAGTCCGGTATTGACGGCGACACAAACCTGCCTGCTGTTGCCTTACAATATTCGGACTCCTATACAAGTATATTCAATGTATTTGGATAAAAGTGGTTCTTTGCATTATTTCCTGCTATTTTACTTCATTGTGTATGCTGTGATCAAACGCATAGTCAATCCGCGCATGCCTCTGGGGGCGTTCCTTTTCTTGTGTGTGAAACTCGTCATGGGACAAACTTTAACAACTCGAGCGTTTCGTCGACTGCGCCTGCCAGAGAAATTAATAGAGATCTTCACGCAAATCTACTTTGTTTTGATTATGAGTCTTTGGTGCAGCTTTTTGACATCAGCTCTTATTATAGGATTGCGGAAGCCCCAAATTGTGGACGTGGAAACGTTTCTGGTCAGCGGACTGCATATCATGGTATATCCCCAGCAGCTGCAGAGCTTCTTTGACCACATTCCGCAAGCGTTGGGCAGTCGTTTGATAATTGTGGACCAGCGTGTCAGGGATCAGCATGTGTACACCCTGAACGATAGCTATGCGTATGTGACGCAGACGCACAAATGGTTATTGCTGGAGTTTCTCCAGCGGCGCCTCCGGCAACCCAAGCTGCGACTGGGCCCACAGGAGCTGTGCGGCGTTCAACAATATCTGAGATTTCATGTGCGTTCGGGTCTATGCTTCTCAAATGCCCTGTCACATTTTGTGAAACACTCACGCGAGGCGGGTCTGAACGAGAAGTGGATGCGATTGGGACTGCGCCAGGCGGAGCAGGCCGGGATGATTAGGCAACTACCGTACGATCCGCTTAGCCAGCACCCATTGCCATTGACATTCTTTTCAAATGTTTTTATAATGTACGGAGTGGGTTTATTTTTAGGTCTGCTTTCTATGATTATTGAATGTGTATATGTATATTGGAGAAATCGTAGTACTGTCATCATAATATAAGTTTAAAACATAAATATACTCTGTTTTTGCCACCTTTTAGCACTTTAATAAATCCTGCACTGTTAAAGCACCCATAAAAACATACTTTTGATTGCAGTTCCATCTTGTTAAAACCGATAATTGGGGCAATTCAAATCATTCTATAAACACTTTTCCATACTTTTTCTTCAATTTTGTAAGTATTTAAAAAGCAACAAGAGCTTCCCAGTTGTGTTGGGTCAAATGTTAACTATCTTGGGTGGCGACGTCAGGCAATGCACTTCAGCTTGTCAAGTTCGATGCCAACTTTATCTACGCTTAAGTGCACTGTTTAAGCTCCGCAAACTGCCTTCAGGCTGACCTGTCAATTTATCTAATTACGAGAAATGGCAGCTCGTAGTGCTAGATGTTGTCGGACATGCCATATATGTATGCATAAGCCCGGATAATACATAATTTATATGACAAAAGTTTGGACAGCATAGCACAAAAGTTGAAAAGGCCAAATCCACATTTGATATCGATTACATTTCGCTTGTCTCTTTGACTTTGGCACGTTGTAAATAAATATTTAATGCGCCCATTGCCAAAAGGTTATACGCTCACAATTTGTGGCAATTTGAATTGTTAATAGCTACATCCATATTTAATGAACATATTTTAAGCGCCAGCTGATTGGCATGTGCATATAAAAGAATTTATGTACAATAATACTAATTGAGTCAAAGGATTGCGGAATTTGCAGCGATAATCTTTTGTAAGCATATCAGCCAACTATTTTGAAATGTACATTAATAAGTTACAAACAGCTAAAATACCCTTGGAACTTGCTGTCGGGCTTAACTAGTTGTGCAATATTCGTTCGTCCAAAATTTTTCGGCTTGATATTCGATATAAAGAAACTGTCTGCCAAATTTAGTGACTTTAGCTTGAAAATCCTGGGTGATATGTTTTCGGGTTATCCTATATACATTTTTTACGCCTCCTGTGAGCGAATACGAAATCATTTTTGTGCGATCTTCAGAGGAGGTTATCAGAAATTTGTCTGAAAGGATTGTATGTATCTAGCTTTAAAACTGAGGAGTATATGTATTTGATTTTATTGAATTGCCACGCCCCCAATAGGTGTGCTTAAAAATGTTTTGTGCGATCTTTAGAGGAGCTCATCATTAATCTGAGTGCTTTAAAACGAGGGGAAAAATAGAGATTTTTTCGGATAGCCACGCCCATCGCCCACTCCGACTGATAAATAGCTAGACGGACATTACACAAACCCAATATACACCAATCACTTCGTGAACGAGGATAATAATAGTTATGAATAATATAGCTTATACAACATAAAAAAACTTTTAAAACATAAAATAAATTATTCAAATATAAACAGGGCTTTTTACACTAGACTGCTTGTTGTGGTAAAAAGCAGTTCGCTACAAGTGTTAGCCACTGCTTTAAATCGGCTTGTACAAGGAATTGACTGTCAATAAAAGGCAAACACTTTAGTGAACTTTACCCCTCGCCCCCCTGCCAATCCAACCGTTGACCTACACTTTGCCATATTCAATTACACTGTGCTTTTTGGGCGTGGAATAAGCAAACAAAATCACGTTGTTCAAACTACAAGTAAAAGTTATCAGAGCGCAGTTCTAGTTGACATTTTGCCGGCGTTGCTTTGTAATTTGTACAGCGGCATTAAAGTCGCAAACGCTTAACGTTTTTTCAGAGCGCAACTAAAAGCGACAATTTGCAGGGCATGAACCTGTACTTCTGCTCCCTGCTGATGTTGCTCTTGAACGTAATGGCATATGTGCATGTAAGGGCTAAAGTTTGTCGGGCTGCATGTGCTGCAGGGCAGTTAAGTTTTACGAGACGTGGGCGTGGCACGCCATTGCGTGCCAATGTGTTGGGCAACTTTAAATGCTGTTGACAGCAGCGTCTTGGCTTCCGGGCCATGATTGATGGACATTTTTAGTGCCGACAGTTGGGCTGAAGGCCACATTAACCGAAATGTTAACATAGCGCATCTAAGCATTTGCGTGCTTTAAGACTAAATAAAAGACTACGTGAAAATAGCTGGGAGCCAAAGCATATGCAATTGTTGACCAAGGTCAAGTTCAGCGTTTAGCATGTTCTTAACAATTGCAGCAAGTGGCAAAGTTGGCAGCAAATGAGCAGCCAGCAAGCGTTACGTTACGTTACGTTACGTTAAAAGTTAACATAGGAAGGCTCTCACTGACGCGCTCTCATTCTCTTTCTCGCTCTCGCTCTCGCTCTTCGCTTTCACACACTGTGCCTGCTGCGGAGTATAAAACGGCAGTGCCAAAGCCACTGGCAGTCAGTTTGCTGCAGACCACGCGACACCACGGAACAGCAGCTGCCAGAAGCAATTGGGGGCCTCGCTTTTCATCCTTGTCGCGCGCTCGCGTCGCTCTCTCATTAGCTTTCGCACTCACGTTGTCAGTGCCTCTTGTTTGTTCGTGTTGTTTTGTTGCCTGCTTATCAGCAGACGCGTTAAAATGCCGTCGCTGTGTTTCGCATAGCTTGTAGCATACTTTTTAGTGCAACATATCACACAAGAGCAACAATAGCAACAACAACAATTGCAACAATAAGATAAACCATGTTTTGGATTTTACGCCGGACAGGCGCTGCCAATTTTTTCAACTCGCTGAACAACAATTGCAGCTTTAGCAAAGGCAATGGCAATGGAGGCGCCGGCGGCAGCGGCAACCACAGCAACAGCACACAGGGTAAGTTGCTCGGTCCAGGTGGCAATTATATTATTAGATTTCGGCACCAGGCTCTAATTGATTGGACTGTCTAATTAGTGAAACATGACGCAGCGCCCGATAAGCTCAGTTTAACGATTAACTTTGGTAGCAACGAGAAAAACAGTGAACATGAAGCCTTAGATGTCCCTTGGTCATTTAACTAAGTAACACCATTGGGAATGGTAGTGAATTGTTCTGCGTGTTGTGTGTGTTTAAGTTTAATTAAAATATATATTAAATCAGAAGAACTATATTTTAAGAATATCTCGTCTTTAGGATCAATTTTTGTAAACGCTTAGATAAAAAACATAAAGTCTAACCAGCTGTCACTCGTATTTACCACTAATTGACGCCTAATTCTCAAAAAATAAAATTAGCAATTTTGTATGAAATCACATCAAAGTATCACAGCTTTTTGGCAGAAATATACAAAAAAAATAATGTCTTTTCAAGCTCAAATTTGATGAATATATGTGCTCTAAAATAAATTTTTGGATATGGTCACTAATTCAAAATAATTAATTAATTTCTTTAATATTAAAGTGTTTAAACTATCAATACCCTGCGAGATGTATTTATCATCTACAAAATAAATTCAGCGCCTAGAAGATATGATTTATATATATATATTTCGCTTAGAAAATATATTTTTCACTTAGGTGTTAAACTTGCCGCCGACTTACAATGTTCTCCTGTTGTTCTTAAACTTGTATTATTTTTATAAGATAAAAATGCCGAAAGACTGAAGCCTTGGCCTAAACTCATAATACCTCGCACGTACCAAAATAAGTTAATTAAAATTCTCTCAATGACTTGAGAAATACATTATATTAAACACACACACACACATGTGAATTTGTGTGTGCGCATTGTAGTTAAGTACACACTTGTACCTATTGTTTGCACAAAATCCTCTGGCATATGGCCAAAGCTCCCGATGGCTCGATGCCTGATGGAAAAATGCGAGTCCGTTGAAGCAAAGCAAATACAAGCCAGAGACCTCTCTTAATAATAAGCTCCTCCTTATGGTTTTACTTGCTTGTGAGCCTGTGTGTGTGTCTTACAAACGTGCCACGGATATGACTGTCGAAAAAACACTTTAGGCGTTGTCCCAAATGCTTTTGTCTAAGCGCTAAGCCTCGCGCCAACTCAAGCTCCCAAAATTCGTGATAAGGCGAGAAGCGAAGAAACACTCAAGATAAATATACAAGTTATTGTTGCTGGCAATTACCTACAGATACTCAAATTCACTATTTCGGTATTTTACTATGAACGGCATGAAATATCTAATATTAAAATTTTGTCAATCTTGAATTTAAAATTGTCTGTTGAACTTAATAATTTAGAAAAGGTTCGGGAAATATAAGGTAATAGTGAAAACCTGGGATTTAAACCAAAAGATGGGATTAAAACCAAAAGATGTGTCTTTGACCAATTGTTCTTTAAGAAACTAGTAAATATATGATGAAAAGTGATGTTTTATAATACTTTCAGTATAATGATGTTTTAGAAATTAAAAAGGTATCTGCATATATAATTTGTGTGTCCAATTATAAACAGAAATAAACAATTAGGTACACTTATCTTGATTTGGAGAATGGAAAACAATCCAGTAGCTTGATAATTTTCTTTTGCATGAAATAGAAATATATACATGTACAATGTATAAGCAACAAAAATAAAACAAACCAATTTTACCTCTTTTTCTGAATTAATATATTTTATACAGACACATACAATGTGTAGAATTTTAATTGTTTTATTGTGAGTTGTATATAAAATACACCTGGAGTTCTTCATTTTAATGATATACAACAAATGCAAATTAAAAGCAAACATGTCACTTGCAATTAAAACCATAAAAATGCATTCAGCAAATAGATAATATTCGATGAATTTAATATTTGTATTTACCGAAGAGAAGTAAAATTATCGAATTTTATTTCACTATACGAAATAAGACTTAAAAGGTATTATAATGGGGACAATGATTTAATTTAATTCATTAAAGTTTTTTACAATTACAAATTAGCTTATGGAAAAAAAAACTAAATTATTTGCTAATTTATGCAGTTCATAATTAAATTTGATTTAATTAGAGCAGAAACTAAAAATTATTTATATTAAATTAAGGCATTCTTTAGCTGCATCCATTATAAATTTTGTAATATCTAATATATAACATATTAGTGTGTTCAACTTAGATGGAAATAAAACGCTCGTTTTTAATTATTTGGCAATATTTTATGACATGAATTCCATGTGTAGCAACAGGAAAAACAAATTTGATTACAGCCATATTTTATTGCGTAGCCTTTCGGCCAAATGAACAACATATGTCGAACACACACATGACCCCACAGGCCCACACTTACACACACGCACAGGTCATTTATTATGCAAATGCTGGTCAACATATGTCAGCGGCATTAACCGATAATTATGACAGCTATTTGTCATTGATAATAATGCCTGCAATACTACCATTTGTATGAACATATGTGTACTGCATTCAATTTACGGCAATTGTTTAACAACAAAAGCAATTATACGCACATTTATGCTCTTTATGCGTGTGTATACGTACATGTGTATTTGTGTGTTTCATCCAATTAGTTGTGGCACACGCACAAAAACTTGGCAATTTTTGAAGGGGATTCGACTTTTCGTTTTCATTGGCAGCTAATTTGCCGAACTTTGCCTGCAGACACCATTAGTAGAACACCATGTTAGAGGGGTTGGGGCGCTGTGTGCCCTGAAGAGATTCTACTACAACCATAAATTATGTTGCAACGCATTTTTGTTATACTCTTGAAATGGGCCAGAAAAGCTATCAAATTACATGAAAAAGCTATTACAGACCTCAAAGTATATAATGGTTTATATAAATTACAATATTTATATTTTTATTATTAGTATAATTTATTTAATTGTTTTATTGTTAATATGAATAGTTTATATAGTCCTATTTAACTTAACTTAACTGCCAACTTAACTTTTATAAAGCCCTGACCTTCTGCCAAGAGCTAAAATATAATAAAATATAAGAATACTAAGGTATTAAAATATAAGCTATTCGGAATTTGTAATTTTGATTTTCAAAATAAAATTAAAGAAAAATACCCAGAAAAGGTCTTAAGCATGTAAATAAAACTATTTTACCAATAAATTGAATATACTCTTCTTATATTTACCCTAATATCCTATGTACTTTCTAGAGTATATACTAGTCAAATACATTTATCTAGCGCATTCAATAGATTTTTTTATTCGGGATAATGCGAATTTTTCACATAGACTGGCAAATGATTGGGCGTTTATCAGGCATATTAATAAAGCCGCCAGCCCAAAGTTTTGGCCATGATTTATGTTGGTAACCCAACAAGCTGTCAGCCGCCGGCACATCATTTGTAATAATTTGTGCTGTAATGCGAAATATTTTTGCTATACACGAAAGAAATTCTTTATCTCTGATTCTTTTCAGATCATTTAAGTTTTAGCAGACGCTAGCAAATGCAAACTTAAAGGGCAACTATTTATGCTCTGCCTCTGACTGCGTTTTTCTCCTTTCTTTTCTTTTGCTCCGAGCTTCTATTTGTGTCATAAATTTCAATCTGCGCATAGTATAAAGGCAACAGTCGCACACACACACACACAAACACGGCATAGCGTTAAATGCTTGGGCGCAAAACTTGTTGTTGCACACTTTTTAGCGCACTGCACACACATCACACACTCAAACACACACGCGCATACTTACATTCTAGCAATAAAATTGAATTTTATATGGCTTCACGGACTAACGCGGGCCTTCACAGCTCCGCAAACAATTTTTGCATTTGCCTCCAGCTTACAGCACCTGCTATATGAGTGTGTATGTGTGTGTGTGCGTGTGTTGCTGTTTGCATGCCATGCTTTTTAATATTCATGCTCGCCTTTATTTGTCTCGTTTTGCTTAGCTAGCGCGACAAAATTCTTGGAATAACCTTTTGACATTTTACTTTTCATATTAACTTAAATAGAAGCGTGATTGACTCAAACCCTGTGGCATATAAATTATATGGCAAAACATAATCTACTTATAATCGCATAAACATTATAATGAATACCGAACACACTGGATGACAGCTATTAAAACTTGTAGTCTTATGTGAGCTTATGTCTAGCCGAGAACAAGACATGAAGCAAAATTAAATGTTGCGCGCCATGTTCGACAGAACTTAAAACCCCTTTTTTAGTTTACTCTTATTGCAGGTATCACAAGAGTCTCTGGAGATTTTGCCGTAGATTGCTTTCTACATCAATTTAAATAAGCTTTGATGTTAAAGTATCTCCAGAGATTTCAATTTCAAATGGCATTTTAAATAGAAATGGCATCATTATAAAAATAAATAAATATATCTATATAAATTAACAATATTTAGAATGTTGTAAAAAAAACACGTTTGATTGCTTTTTATAACAGATTCAGTTAAAGTTTCAGTACATAGTTTTAAAGAAATTATAGCCTCTTTGATAACGTATACGCCACGTTTACCTTTATGTTCTTCAAATAAGGCCAAACCGATCTGTTAATGAGCGCTGAAAAGCCAGTTGGCCAAATAAATGTGGGCTAGGCAACTGGGTGGGACCATAAATGTGGGCCATAAATAAAACCTATATAGAATTTTATAGGCCGCTACTATTTATTGTAAGCCTCAGAATGCGCACACACACACACACTCTGACAATGGGCACAATAAATCTCATTTTATCACTTCACGGCTCGAGGACAGGCAGCAAAACTTTTGTGCTCCCCGGACACAGAACGCAATCACAAAACGCCAGACAAAACCTGAGATCGAAACAAAGGCCGAAGGCAACACAAAGACGCTCATAAATTGTCAGCTGCAGTGGATAACGTAAAAAAAACCAAATACAAAAAACAATTTTTAATTTTCGATGTGGCAAAAAAAAAGTTTTGTTGAGCGGAGCAGAGGTTGCAAGACCTATGTATCGGAGTGAGGGCGTCAAAATGTTGCACACAAATTGATGGCACTAATGAAATGCTTCTTCTTATATTCGTTGTTCTGCTGATTGTTGTTTCTATTGTTGTTGGTTCCTCACACAGACAAATATGTGAAGCGGCCGCCACGCAAGGCTTACGGCAGGCTGAGTGCAGAGGCGGACGATGCCGTGTCACTGGGCCATAAAATCGATGATCCATTCGATGAGCTAGACGACTTTGAAATGCTGGCACCTGGCGCCGGCAGCAGCAACACCAACGCGAATAGCAATGCCAACCACAACCACAACAGCAATGGGAACAACGCCAATGGCAGTGGCAATGAGGAGGCCAATGGCAATGAGAAGGGCGGCCTGGAGCTATTGCCGTGTACGAACGCCGATTGTCAGGGCAACTTTGTGGTGGAGAACGCTTTATGTGAGCTGGGCCTGTGCCAGGCCAAAGGCAAATCATCAAAGGACCTGTCAACGGCTGCCATGTCTATGTCTGCATCCAACAAACAGATTAACGAATCCACAATAAGCCGCCTGCACGCATTGGCCATGGCCGACGATGACGATGACTACGGTAAGTGGGCCGAAAGGCAAAAACCCGTTTTTCTGGCAACAGCACTGATTAGACAAATGCGGGTATTGGTTGGGGTTCTTCCAACAGATGAATCGCTTACCTGCAATGTGTGTGATCGCTCCTTTCATTGCCATCGGCAGCTGGCCTCGCATCAGCAGAAGAAGCGACACTTTGGGTAATCAAATGTGCCTCATTTGCCAGCTGCCTCCAAACTAACATCCATATTCCCCCTCTTGACATTGTTGTTGCAGCTGCAGCGGCTGCGATAGTTTGTTTCCCTCGCTGATGCTGCTGGAGCACCACAAGGAGGAGTTCGAGCATTGGAGCGACGATGAGATGGGCCGTCGCGTTTGCTGTCGACGCAATCGTTGCGACGACGACTACTTCACGGACACCGACTCCTACATCAGCGATGCGGAGAGCGAGGACCTCGAAAGGTTGTTGTAAACATCCTACAGCATCTCTCTCTTACTCTCAGATGAGCAGCGCAGCTGTTGCCGTCGTTAGAAAAACGTGTGATGGTGCGTATTTACAACATTTTTCACATTTTCCAAGAATTTTTTTATATATTTTTCGCATTATTTCCTTTACGGCAAGTGTAAAGTTGAATATATATTTCATTCACTTATCAATGACTTTAAGTGTTTAGCGAGTTATAGTAATTAAACCCCAACACGCCTGAATTTAATTTAACACATAAACATTTTCTGATAAAAAATGGTATTGATTAAAATCTAAAATTTAACAAAAATTCTGCTTTCAAATTTTTAGAAAAAAACTGAATACGATCTTATACAACATATCACGTTTTATTACAACCAAAGACGATACTCAGTTTTAGATCCAAATACACTGTTATTGACTTATAAAAACAAATATCATTATTTTCCGGTTTAGGAGATCAACTTTTGCTCCTAAGCACGTTTTTCACAACAGCCCACGACGTAACACAACCAAACACAAAAAAATGAGGCCTAACGTTAACTATCGTAATGCTTTAATCTTTCATTTACTAAACAAAAATTGTTTAGTATTTTTTTTAATAAAAAAGCATTGCTTTAAAAAGTGTGTATTATGTAATTATATAGGATTTTTACGTAAGTAAATTCCTTCCTTCCTGTTGTGCTTAAACTATATCGGACTCACATCTATCTCAACGTTAAATCTTTATCACCTCAAATTCTCCAGAGCTTAAAAAACTGAAAGAAAGAAAAATCCTTAACATTCGAATGAATTTCTTTTGTTGTATTGCAGTCAAAGGCAAAGCCTTTGGGAGCTGGCATTGTGCGGCGTCGATGGTTAGGACTAAAAGCTGGGGCAAGCGCCGCACCGGAAATGGCCGGGTGTACTGAGTGAATGTGGCCATAATGAAAATAAATTAAGCCAGCTGACTGGCGAAGGCCGCTAACAAAGAGAAATGTGGCCGCAACCTGCAGCAGAAATCGGAAAAAATAAACACAAATCGAATAAATTCCTTTTGATTCAACATAATGTATTAATTTTAGAGTTTAACTTACAGACCCATTGCAAATGGTCTTAAAACAGATACATGCATCCATATATATATATCGATCAACTAGTTGTGTATATATATGTGTATATGTGAGTGTGTAAAGATCTATAAACATAAATAATAAAAGTCCCCAAAAATGAATTCATATCATAAAATGCATATGTGTCAACTAAACTGAAACTATTTATGTACGAATATGTGCATATGAAAAAGATAAAGATAAAGAAAAAGAAAATTACAATTAAAAACCAAAAATGTATTTTTAAATACCCCAAAATAAATATGTGTAAATCGTTTTACAGCGTCCGCTTTTTATCTGGCTGGGTATTTCATTATAATTCGACGCAATTAAAATCAAATTATAAATTCAGCGAACCGTTATTCAAATTATTGTCTGCGCTCATAAGTATGCTACGAAAAACTCCGCCTAAATCAATACACAATAGAGGCACAATCAACAACAGCAAGAATAAGAAGCAGATGAAGATGAAACGGTAGCAGAAGTGTACGAAAACGAAGAGCACAGCAAATACTTTATGCCCCTGCGGACATTTGTTAAATTATTCAACGGGGCGAACTGCGAGACAACTGTCCCCATCATTAAAACTTGATTGACTTCATGAAAGTTATGGGCGGAGGCGCTTGATGGAGGGTGGGTTGTTTGGGTGGTGTGCAAAATCACTGTGGAAAGTTTTCGCCACTTGAGGCTATTTTTCTATGCAGAGAAAAATACACAAATTTGTTTTCAACATTGAAAATGGGAGTCAAATAATTTAATATTCAAGGTAAGCTTGAAGATACCTTAGCGAACACAATAGAAAACTTTAAGTTAAATGGTTAATAATACTCTGCAATTTCCCACAATATTTCTGGTATTATTTTAAATAACAACTTGAGGCTATTTTTCTATGCGGAAAAAATACACAAATTTGTTTTCAACATTAAAAATTCGAGTAAAATAATTTAATAATCAAGGTATGCTTAAAGATACCTTGGCGAACACAATAGAAAACTTTAAGTGAAATGGTTAATAATACTCTGCATTTTCCCACAATTTTTCTGGACTTATTTTCAATAACAAAGCGAAGAAAAAAATAAATGGTGTAGCAAAATGTTTATTAATTTATTGGATTTTTTTAAAAAACTCACCTTCTTCCTTTCTTATCTTTTAATATCGATAATATATTATTAAAATTAACAGAATCTAATAATATTTCGAATTCCACTATGTTTATATTTATTTTACTACTACATATATACTATGAACGACATATACGAAGCTAAGTCATCGAAAACTGTACAGAACTCAACAGCCTCTTATATTTTTTTTATCAAATTAAAAAAAAATTGAATTTCTTTGAAATCCTCCCACGCGGTTGTAGGTTAAACGTAAACAACCGGAAGAAAAAACAAGCAAAGGCAAAAAGAAATATTTTAGTATTTCATTTTTGTATTTACATAGTGAATATATGTAAACATATTTGTTGTGCCCGATACGGTGCTGTGAGCACGCATCCGTTTTCAGGCGGGATTAAGCGTGACTTGTGTATTGTCCAGGAACCAAGGGACTGGTATTCATTTCACGTAATTCATTTCCTGATTGCACAAAGGCACTGGCGACATCCTTTTGATTGATGCATATAAAGTCTTTTCAGTTGGCATGCAAAATGGAAAACGCATGTGCTACCTCCACCCCTCCGTACAACCCCATCCCTCTGATAAAGGCAACAGTCGCTCCATAAACCATATGCGGTGGTCCAACCAAGTGTCCTGCTGCGGACAGCTCATTTGACAATTTGATAGATGCAGGCGCATAAAACCTTCTGCGAGAAACAAGCCGGACGGGCAGCGAGAATGAGAGAGCGAGAGCGTGAGCGAGGGAGATGGACAATAGCTGCTGTGGCGAAGAGGTAGGATATTAAATTTTGATATGATTTTATTACGGCGCTCGTAAAAGCAAACATTTTATGCGTACATCATACGCACTGTTGGCCGGGCGAGCGTTTACCATTTACATAAAACGAAAAGAGCAGCCAATGGACAATGGGACAGCAAATTGTTTATGCGGCTACGCATCAAAAGCCGCTTTCTGAAAGCAATTCAAAAGCAAATTTACATAAGCCATTAAATTTTTTTGTCCATTGTGTTGCCAGTTGTCTCCTCGTGTTGGCCAACAGATGTTTGCCAAAGCTCCGTTTGCGGGTGGGCTGAGACGTTGCGTACTTCTTGAACTAGTACCAGATAAGAGGTAGGCGGGCATTAAAGATATACATGCGAAAATGATGGTTGCTTTTGTTCTGCCAGCTCTCAGCTCCTTTAAACCCTCTTCTGTACTTACAACGCACTTTCTCTAAGGTTGTTGGGCTTCCAGTGTGAGGTTTCTATGTCCTCTGCTTTTTCTTCCTCTTTTACCTAACGTGGTATTAAGAAGAATCCTGTATATTCATGACGAGCTCATTGTCCAAAGCTTATATGTCCCTAGATGTATTATTGTTACTCATTTTTATTATATATATTTTTTTTTGTTACAAAAAGAACTTTTTTGAAGGTGCGTGACACGTCGATTATATAGCCTTAAAGTCCCAATAGTAAAACGCAACTTGTGGCAACACCCACTACCAAAGTCTGCCTGTGGCTGCCACGTGCGCGAAAACTATATTAAAATCGCACGAAGATACGATAAAGCCTCAATGTCAGGCCGGCAGACAGTAGCCCACGCGAAGGGCGCAAAAAATGTTGCATTATTAAAATGCAGGTGAAGTTGATGGAAAAACGTAGGCAACTCAAATGCTATAAGCCCGCTGACATGCTGCATGCCAATCAGGTCAATTTGTTGGCCAAATTGGGCTTGCCTCAAGGAGCCGCAGTCTATGCCACGTTTCGTAAGTGGCAAGCGATGCTACGGCCATTAGCTAATTAAGCGCCCAAGGTTTCGCACATAAAAAAAGGGCTGTAGCCACAGACAAAAGCCTTGCAAGGCGGTAACAATAAAAGTAAAAAATATAAAAAAAATAATAAAAGTGGGAAAAATGTACATTAAGAATGCAAAACATTTTTACAGTTTACACTTAGACTACACACTTGGCTGGCGCAAAATAAAAAGTGTTAAAAACTATTCTTAAAGCAATGACTGTATATTAAAAATGCATTGTGAAACAATTTAATAAACTTTAGCTGAGCTTTAAGTGAACTTTACGCAAAGTTTTTTGGCTTCTTGTTAGATGTGCTGGCTGGCAACGGCACGGGTTTCATTTTAACGGTTAAGTTGGCTGCTTAACTTGCACTTAACTTAGGAAATAGTTGCAACTCGTATTTTGAATAAAATATGTATATTAAGATTATAGGGTGTCTCAGCTTTAATCAAAATAAAAACTATAAAAATAAAAAAATTAAAGAAAGTGTAATAATTAAACGAATCGACCTTGAACTTATTAATTTAAATTTTGTTAAATATTTCCTACCTTTTAGTCCATGATGTTTAGCAATTCTGCTTGATGCATAAATGCAACGCTTAACAATATATATAGAAAATAATATTGGTTGATAATTTTGATATTGATATTTTTTACATTTTTCCTATTTTTAATTTTTATGAGTGTTTAATAGAATACCTCCTTTTATATTTTTATATAACAAATTCTTTGCTGTGTTTAATGCTTAGACATACTCAGCAGCTCATTAAATATAATTATGCACATAATTACACTTTCTTTTTATGCTTATATCTCAATTGTGATATATCAAGCACTTTGTGTAGTTAATTTGCGTTTTAATTAAATTTCAAGCGCCTTAGGACACAACGAGTTAATTATAAAACTGCTGACTCTTATCATCGCCATATTACCAAGCCACAACCTCAGACTATTATGTTTATAAATGAGTATATTATAGAAATGATGAATGTCAGCAAAATTCACAATTCACACCAGAATAATTGCACATTGTGAGCGCCAGGAAAATAAATGAACGTGGAAAGAAAGGGTAACTAGAGGTAAAGCAATGGATGGATACTCTGCTGTGACCGACAACCCTTCAGTTAATTTTCCTTGACGTAGGCTTTACGGTTCTATCAGACGATTTCGTTTCATTGACATTGTGAATCTGATTAAAGCCGGTTTTGTTAGCCGAGTAACTCAGTTACTGACAAGCTGTTGCCTGTGTTTTCACATAGCCATTTTCCAAATATCAACATTGTCATGTAACCAATTCGTCTACCCTGCGATTGTCTGCTAAGGAGGTATGCAAAGAAAAAGTAGAAAAATAACAATGGATATTTAAAAACTTAATAATAATAAAAGTGTAAAAAAACAAATAAGAAACTCATATAATAAAATAATATAGCGAAAAGAAACCAAATCTAAAATCAAATAAAATATATTTTTGTGTTATTATATCCTACACATATTTTTTCATATACTTGTATGGGTATTCAATTTCATCAAAATACTAAATATATATTAAGGTATATTAAATACATTTATATAGTTTCTATGTCAAAATAATCTTAATCTCATAATAGGCATGTATCACTTCTAGGGCTTCTCATAGTTCATACGACCTCATTTGTGATGTCACTCGTGACTGTCAAATGCAAACGTGCTTCGAAGTTGAGTTCCTTCGAAGCTGGTTGGAAGCAGTTGAAGGACAAGTTAACCCAGCCCATTACATGCGAAAGTTACTCAATGTTCATTGATGAGCTGAAGCACACATATAACAACAGCAGCTACACATCCACACCCACACACACTCACACGTTCACTTGGGGTTGTGCGTGCTTTTCCGTAGTGGCCAGATAATTGAAAACAAGCTACCAAAGCAGCTCTCGGGCAGGTCGCTTGCAACCTGCAAATGACCAGAATGGAGAGCAAAAAATGGGTAACCATTAGAGCTAATGAAAGAGTTGCAAACAATAGGGTTGCCGGCCTTTTTTTTAACATTACACTCTTCTATTTTCGCAGGGAACTTGGCGGGGTTTTTTATACATTTTGTTGGATTTTCTTTACTTTAAACTTTTTTTTCGTTTTTAATCAAGCTGCTATATAAAAATCATGGAACAATAAATAATATACCTAATTGTATTTAAAAGAAATTTATTATATCATAAATTTGCTGGCTAAACTTTCTCTTCCACTATCAATGCTTTTTTTAAAATAACAGAAATGTTGAACTTATCTGTTGCAATTTTTTAATTATATATCCCTTTTATATTCCTTCAATTTATTATTTTTAATTTGATTGCTATATTTGTATAATATATATTATCTAATATTATTTTTGATCAGATAAAATGTCTAATGATAATATTGTTACTAAAAGCTTCCTTTAAGCCTTTCGTTGTCTGCCCCTCTCTGACTTTCTCTTTGTGTCTCGCTTTTCATTATTAATTACAAATAATTTATATGTTGCACTAATTAGTTTGACATTTACGGGCTGTTTGTATAGTTGGCACCTGGCCAAACCGAAGGACATGCAAACACACACTCTCACACACACACACATACAATGTCCGAAATGTAAAGTGAAAATGTGATTTTTCCGGCTTTTCCTTCGCTGCGGCGGTGGCTTCTGCCTCGTATGCATGCATTTTCCATTATATAATTTCCGGCATCGAGGTGAACTTTTTAATTACAACGCACTCATTAAAATTACAAGCGACTGTAAAACAACAACAAAGAAGAATCATAGCTCGGATGAACTTATCAGCTTTTCAGTTTGATTAACGCGCAATTTTAATGGATTTTTCTAAGGGAATTTAGCTTTATATTATTATTTTTATAAAGTGCATTTTGTTGCTGAGAGAGATAATAGAGAAACTTCAGCACATAGATTTAGTGCCTACGATATTAAGGTTATATATACACAATTTTATCAAATTTAGTTTACGTTAACTTAGCATGTTTTTAATTTTCAGAAATAAGTAGTATATAACCAGATATATAACCAGATTTAGTATATTTCAGCTCTAGAAATTAAATAACTGTTCTCAACTAGCCACATTTTTTTTAATTGTTTTGCATGCACATGGCATTTTGTTGAGCGACCGCAACGAATATTTTGTTATTTTGTGTGCCATTTACCGCATGACAGAAAAAAAAGAGAAAAAAAGAGAAAGCTAAAAATATTGACAAATAATATCAATTTGAGCCATGGCAACAGCAACGTTGCTGGAATCCATTTATGATATGAGTGTGGAAAAGCAGCCGCTTGACGCTGACTGATGCTGATGGATGACAGTTATAAGTTGACTAAGCTGCCAATCACCTATCTATAAGACATTTACATCTATCGGGTTTAATATTAAATGTGCGTATATTTTTCAAAATAATTTAAAGGTTTATGCACATTTTCCTGCAGAGCGTGTGTCACACTTCCCACGCTCCTGCTCCGGTTGGGGGTTTTGGTGTAAGATTTATTTGATGTAAGACTAAGCAGTCGCTTGGCGTTAACTGAAGCATCAACATGATAAAGCAGACGCTCATAAATTATGAAAATTTGTGTTTTATTCAAATTTTTGTATCATTTTGTCAACTCTTGTGTCTGAAAATTATTTCAACGGTTCTTTAAATGTAAAATATGGTCACTCTGCATTTTTAATGCATGCGCCTGAAAGTTTGCTGCAATTATTTTGTCAGTGTTCTCGGAAATTTTTGTTGTTGTTGCTGCCTCTACAGTACATGCAATTATGTGCCTTTATTACACATTTTCCACTCATTATTACGTAATGAGTTCAGAATAGGGTCCGGAGCTTGCACTGCGAGCATATTAAATATCATTTGGGCAGCTGCCTAAAATTGAACCGAAATTTAAATTTCGCGTTTCTGCAGCTCGCCTACTACTTTATTATTTTCTTTCTTCTTTTTTTGCCATATAATATCAGTTGCTTTTTGCCGTTTCCTTTTTCGGCTATATTAAAAAATCCTAATACATATATATCTCAGTTGTGGACTTCGTTTGGAGCGCACAGCAGGCGTATATAATAAGCAAATAAATTTAAACAAGCGTATAATAAATTGTGTATACTCTTACCAGGCAAAACCAGGTGTACTTATGCTTGTTGTTTAATTGAATTGCTTAATACAGAAAAAATTGCTAATCAATTTGTATACAGATCTATTGGAATTACTTTTTATATATTTTTATTCTCATTTCCTTTTTTATATTTCATATATTTCCTGCCTATAAAAAATTGCTTCAATATATCTTAGTTATCAGAGCTGTTACAAACAATTGTCTTTTTTCTTTAGAAACATTTTTTTCGTCAGTTTTAAGGCAAATATTTCTGCTCATAACCTTTCCAAATGGCATTAAGAAAGGGAATACAAAAGCCAAACCAAAATTAAAATTTGCTGCTGCTGTGGCTTTTACATTACATTTAACTTTTCTCGCCTTATATTTTATTCAAATGTTTTTGCCGCAGATAAGTTGCCGCTGCTTGAGTGCCTGACGTTTCTCACTTTGCTGCCGTAAAAATGCTAAAGAAGAGCGAAAACGGGGACCGAGAGAAGGAGAGTGTGGGAGAAAGAGGCATAGCCAGCACGAAATGTACCATTATCAAAGGCGTCCCAACGCGCCGTCATTGTCCAAGGAGCGACTTGACACGCCCCCCCCCATCCCCCCCTTGTCGCTCGCTCGGCGGCGTCTTGTCTTCGCTTCAATTTGAATTTTCATGCTACGCTATTTGTGGGTCAACGCGAACGGGCGGGGCGTAAAATGTGCAGCACCAAGTCAGCTCAATGACCATTAGGTGGATCTTCTAGGCCCAATTTGAAAACATTTTTTTTTGCATCCTGTTCCCGAGCCCGTTCTCCGGACAGGTGCCCGGAAAAAGCTGCTGGTCAGCCTAATGAGCAACTCGAATTCGCAGCGACTTTTGAGTGAATTTAAACAAGTTTTTGGCCCAGGCTTAAGGTTGTTGCGCTGTGGCCATTAATTGAGTTACTCAAAGCACAAGGCACACAAAATTTCATTACGCATACGACCCGTTGCATGAGCGGCAGAAGGGCAAAGCGAGGCTGTAGCTTGCCAGAAAGCCAAACAAAGTTTGCCGTAAACGTCATTAGTTTTAATAACATTTACATAAAACCACACACAAATACACACACACAAGTCATTGTTTGCTTGTCAGGGCATAAATTAATCCAAGCAAATCATTTGTGGCCGCGCGCCGCTCTTTAATTGAGACTTAGAGCCTTCTAATTGCAGCGAATAGCTTGATAAAAAACAAATATAAATTTTACAAAATTGCCAGTGGTTACCTCTGGTTTATTATTTAAGAAAGCCTGAAATGGTGCAAAAAAATAAAAAGGAGAAAAACAAATCATTTGTATAAATACTGTGCATAAATTATATAAATAAACAAACAATGCGCCCGGAAATGTGTTAATTTGGTTTAGCGATGCTTTTGGCCAATTTGTTTCTCAACTTTCTAAATGTGCCCAAATGTACACACACACATTGCGTGTGTATTTTCTTTAAGTACTTATTTGGGTACTCTTGTCGGAGGGTATACTAGACTTGAAGTATTTTTTTTTCATTTCTATTAATATATTTTTCTGGATTAATTGTATACTTTCATTTAGTTGGATACTATACTATTCAAATACTCGTATAGATTTGTTTACATTGTAAAGTCAATGGCATAAGAAGTAGATGATTTTATAATTTCATTATTTGTCTTGATTATTTAAAGAAACATGAAACGTAAATTTAATCGCGTATTTCTGAGGAATATTTGTTTTACCTGTGGTAACTATGACGAAATTGTACATCTCTTAATGGGTATTAAATCTTCGTCAACTCAACGTAAGCTACACTTTCTGTGATCTTTTTAACTTTACCCTCAGCCATTTTGTGTTATGGCCATTTGCTATTGGCTCGGTGCGGTTTGGTCTGTTAATTCCCGTTTTCATTTGTTTTCTCGCCCTGTTTGCGCTTCAATTAACAACAACTTGTTACATGCGCAAATTGCAGTAAGCTCTGAAAAGAAGAAAATAAATAAATAAACGCAGCGCTAAATGAACAAGACAAAATATATATATGTAAATAAACATATATACATATACTCATATAACTGCCGACATCGCCATTGAGTTGCTGCAAAGCTGCGTAAGGTTTTCATTTTGGAGCTTTATTTTTTGGTTAGGCTGTGCAAAAACAAGTATGAAAAAACTCTGGCAAATGGCCCATTTTGTGGAGGGTGTTAATTTCATAGGAATTTTGAATTTATGAAATTTACAGGTGCTGTTGCGGGCCCATACGTAAAACACACACCGAGACACACATGCCGTGTGTGTGCAGGAATATTAAAAACGTTTGGCATAAAAATACAAATGATAAATGTAAAAACAAATATATTAAAACTGTTTAAATTAGCTAAATTAAATTTAAATATTTTTTAGATATTTATTTTATATTTATAATAAAAATAAAATTAAACAAGTAAGAACGTTTCAGTCGGACGTAGCCGACTGAATAATACACGTTCACAGTACACAGATGTTATTATTGGTATTTTGGAAAAATATAGAATTTTTATCTTTCGAAGGGGCAGGAGTCGGCGTGTCCAACATTTTTAAACTCGATCTTAAGAGGAGGTCATCCAAATACCGTCTGCCAAATTTGGTGACTCTAGATTAAAAATTGTGGGAGACATAAATTTTCGCAATTAAGGGGGTGGGAGTGGGCGTGGCCGGGAAATTTTCTTACCGAGCTTTAAAATGAGTGAGAAGTGAGCCATCTACCTTGAAAATTTAGCTTTAAAACCGTGGGAGATATAGGCTTTCGCACTATGCGGGGCGGGAGTGGGCGGGTGTGTGTATTTATTTAGATGTATGTATATAGTTGATATAAAATCACAAGACTTCCCTTTAGTTTATTCAATAATTATTTAAATTTATTTATATATTGATTAAATAGTAAACAGACATTTACATTTAACAGCTTTTTATACCTAATATATAATACAAATAATTGAAACTATTTTAAGCATTTTTTCTATTGTAATTAAAAGGAATCTAAAGACCACATGGCGCATGCTTAACAAATTGAATGCAATAATTTTTGATTTTTCTTATGTACTTTCAATAAGTAAAAGGAAACTTATATTTTGTTCAAGCATTTTTAAAAACATATTTTAATAGTTCTGCATAAACTATAATATTTGTTAATCTAATATTATATTCATGTTATGCTATTTTGAAAATCTTATAACACCTAATTATACTTAATTTAACTACTTCACATTGACAACGCTTAAGATCAACCAATTATTGTACTAAAAGCGAATGTACATTAGGGAATTCCATCTCAAAGAAGTGTATTCACGGATTTACGAATGAATAAATAAAAGATTTATATGCAGCAACTAAACGTAACCCATATATATATGAAAGCTAAGCAATCGATTTCATAATAATAAACTTCGCCGCTTCCTCGCCCCATATTTGGCTAACGAAAATGGTAACCAATGCCATTTTTATTTCAATTTTCCTCGCCCCTAACCGACTTTTATTTGCCATGGCACAATAGATACTATTTGCAAGTTGAATACTCGTAAATTCCCATATGAATGTCGAGTATCGTTTGTGCATCATCATGACTGCTGTAGTTGTTGGAGGCTGCATCTACAACTTGGCCATAAACGAAAATCGCACCGATTAGGTTAAATTGCACAATATCGACAAGTGACCCCAGCCGGGCAGAGCCAGTGCCAAAACAGAAACTATCTGGCCTACACTCAGAGAAAAAAACGCAGTTTGTAGTTAAAACAAGTACAAGTGTTGATCAAAATATGCAGAGGTGGAATTTTGGAAACCGAAATTCCATACACACAATACTCACTTTAAGATATGTTAAAATTTAATTAAAAAAGTTTTAGATTTTTTAAGTATGCAATCATTTTTGTTTTACGTATTTCGGGAAAATGTTTTTGCATATTTCTATAACTTTTTGATTCAGTTTTGAAACCAAGAATGTTTCCATATTAAATATTAAAAAATAAGTCCCAAAAAATAAATTAAATTAATGAATGAAAATTGCAACACAAAATGTGTTTAAAACTCATACTTAATTTAAGTATAAAGTGCTCTTGTTATTTTCTAGAACTAAAACAGAATTGAAGACCGGCTTTTTCGCTGAGTGTAAAAGTGCACAGACAATAAACCAATAAACGAAAGCCATCGACTAAGCCATAAAGGTCAGCAGCAGCAGTGGCAAGGGCGGGCAGGGGCAGGAGCAGGGCCAGGAGCAGGGGCAGGGCCAGAGCGGGTCATCCGAGCCATGTGGAGAAATGCGCAAATTAAGTAGCTTAGGGATTCACATAAGTGCCCCAAAGATGTTGTTGCTGTTGGTGCGACAGCTGCTGTTGCTGCTCATGTTGTTGTTGCTGCTGCTGCTGCTGATGGGAATGTGAATGCGATTGCAACTCCTGTTGTTGCTGCTGCTGGTGCTGCTGCTGTGGGGAGTCGGGCACGGCTGCCGCATAGTGGGCGTAGCCAGCGCCATTCTGTGCCTGCGTCGCATAGCCCAAGTGCTCGTAGTAGGCGCTGGGCGAGGCCAGACACTCGACGGGCTGCGAGCTGGCGCTGGAGCAGGCCGAGGACAGCGAGGCGGACGAGTTGAGCGGCGGCGGCGAGTGCGCGGCCACATGGGCGGGCACATGCTGATGCGTTAGGGGCAGCATTTGATCCATGAGATACTGGTCGATTTCCTTGGGATCAATGTCGACGGCCGCCGGCTTCCCGGCCTGCGTGCCCAAGTAATTTAGCGCTCCATTGGCGTGTGACGCGCCCGCTGAAGCCGCAAAGTTGCCGCCAGCGGCGGCTCCATTGTACCCATAGCCGGCATAGCTGGCACGCGTGCCGCCGGTCGCATAACCGTACCCGTTCATGTTCTCCAAAAAGTCCATCTCCTGCACGCCAGCCACCGCGACGCCCACTCCGTTCTGGCCGCTGTAGTTGAGCTCGCCCAGCGCTATGTACTCCCGGCCCGCGTCGAGCAGCACGCCGTAGTCGCTGCCGCCGGCGGCCACTGCGACCGCCGCGCCGCTCGGCTCGCTCAGCTGGCGCAGCAGCAGGCTGGAGTTGTGCAGCGCGGCCGTCGGCTGCTTGGCGGCGCCACTGTACGGCGTGGCGGGCGGCGTCAGCGACGACAGCGAGCTGGCCGTCGAACAGGGCGAGTCGAGCAGGCCGCGCTCCGTTTCGCCGCCCAGCGCCAGGCCGTGCTCCAGCAGGCTGGCCGCGCAGGCGCTGTTCAGCGATTTCATGAACGCCTCGTTGCTGAAGACATCGGGACTGGCGCTGCTGCTGGTGGTGCCGGTGGTGCTGGTGGTGCTGGCGGTGCATAGCTGGCCGCTGGCGCTGTTCAAAGCGCTGCCGTTGTTATTGCCCTTGGCCGTGCGACGTTGGCCCGCGCAGCTGCTGCCGTTGCTGCCGCTGCGTCGCGCCGCTGAAGAGGCTGCTGTTGCTGGTGTCGCAGCAACAGTTGCTGCTGTCAGTGCTGCCTCCGTTTGTGGCATGATGCGCGCCTTTTTGCGCCGCGGCTGATACTTGTAGTCGGGATGCTCCTGCTTGTGCGTCATGCGCAGCTTCTCCGCGAATTCCATGAACGGCTTCTTATCGCTATCCTTCAGATTTCTGCGAAATAAAGAGTAGAGAGGGGAGAGCGTGGCGCAATCAGCGCTTTAATTTATGGCCACTACCAGTCGAATGTTCGCTTATTTATTGGTCTACAAATTGGCCGACGCCAAGTGACAAGCCGTGCGGCCTTCTAATTAACTGAGGCGGATGCTTTGCCTTTGCCCGCATCTTATCAGCGCATTCTCGAGATTTCAGTGCTTATCAGGCGCGCGCTCGCTGAACTGTGAAATTTTTAATTTCAGCACCGATTTGATTACAAACAATGTGAAGACGTCGCCAAGCCGTCGGCTACTTGTATCACAATTATGAATATATGAAAATTGTCGTCTTTAATTGCAGATGAAACGCGAACGGGAAACTATAGTTATAGGTCAGACACGGGCTACCTAAGCAATGGAAACAAAATCGACTTCGAAATGCGATCATTCTAATCAGTCTGGTGAAGTTTATTTTTTAAATGAGTAAGGGGGTAAATGATTTGTGTTTTTTTTGTTTTTTGACAAAAAATTTGACTTCTTCAGAATATATTTCAATGTTGTTTTTTATACTAATTTTAACATCCAAAATCGAATAAAAGTATCATTTTACAATTCTTCATTTTGAAAAAAAAATCTTTTAAATTAGTAATGATGGAGTACATTTTTACCAAAAAATTGCAAAAAATTATATTTTCAATAATGCATATATTTTAAATAGAAAATAAATCTCGAGAAAAACAATGGTCACAAATCCATCAAACATGAAAATCTGTTCAGATTTCACTAAGTAATGGTAGTTTGAAGCCAGAATCACTTTTAATGTTGCGTTGTATACCAATTTCGACTGCCCTCCTACTAATTTTGATGTAAGCTAGCATTGTATACTCACTTCCACAGCTTTCCCAGGGATTTGCTCAGTTCAGAGTTTTGCAGGTGCGGATATTGCTTGGACATGACGCGACGTGCGGCCTGGGCCCAGACCATAAAGGCGTTCATGGGACGCTTGATGTGTTCCTTTTTGCGATCGGAGGGCGCTCTGCAAAGTTGAAGAAAAACGAAAAAAGATAACAGATGAGTTTAAGTGGCAAATTTTACAAGTGGATTTTTTGTTAGTGCGAACGCTTTACAGCATTCACTTGACATTAATTACAACAGAAACCAAAAAAAAACTTTAAAAGGCGTCGGAAAATTGTTTCCTGCTAGCACCCGCCGTTGGCGATGAGAAATTCGCGAATTATGTCAAACTGAAAATTGCAATTAAAACTTTTATTTGTCAGGGGGAAGAAACAGAAACTGCGCCTGAGGCTAAGAAACTTCTAGATTGCAGCCAGAACTTTATATTGGTTAAAAATAAAAATAAAAAAAACAACAAGCACAACAACAAAAGGCAGCACTGCAATGTCTGCAAGTGGCTGCTTGAACCACTTGAAGGCCACAAATCTTCCATAGAAGTAAGCTTTACTTAGTAACAAATACTTGTTAAATATTTCAATGGCATTTTTAGTGAAAACTTTGATTGCATTTTATTTATTGGAATTGAAGGCACCGCAAAGGCAAATGAAAAGCAATTGAATCTTTAGGGCACATAAAATGTGGTTTTCATTTCTCTTGGTGGCATACATATCGATTGTACAGGAAACTAAAATTTCGTATTCTCATATGTCACCAACAACACAGCAAATAAATTAAGAAATACATGGCTTACCACTCACATACATATAGACACCCTTTCCCTTTGGCCCTCTCTTTATCCTCCTTTCTATCTCTGTATATTATATTCCGAAACTCAAATAAAATTGACGAAGCGAATGATAACTTCATGGCCACAGAGCGCACAGGAAAAATGGATACACAGCTTAACTCATTTTTACCAAGACAAAACACACACATGTGCACAGACTCACATACATATATACATGCTTAAACATACCTATGTAAATACATTGGTATACCCTCTTCTGTCAGGGTTATCTTTTTCTTTAAAAATAAAACGTATGCTCATATTAAGGTATATATTATTTAAGTTTGAATTGAATATATATGAATATATTATATACTGATATACAATGAGTATATTTTTAAAATTGAAATACTTTTTTGTTTATTTACATTTTAATCATATAATCATATATTATTTTAAAAATACCCATCTGAATTTTTTGTTCTATCTAATATTAAGGCTGAAAACCTGTTACGAACCAAACCGAAAAAATCGATTAGCAAAATCAATCTTAACCTGCAACGTACGGCACCTTAAGATAAAATAGTGGTTCAAACCATGAGTCAAACTACCAACAATTTATATTTGATTTGCAGTCATGGCAAATATACATATTTTATATATTTACATTAAAAATCCAAGGCATCTGTTAGTCGCGCACACTCACCGGTCCTAATCCTTATTGTGATTTAGCATGTTGTGCAAAAATAAAGCGAACAAAAAATTACTTTCCGACACAAATTCAATCAAAGACATAGGCGTGGCAGGTGGGCGTTAGATAAAGGTTGCCTCTATACGAATTACTTTTATATGCTCGTTTCATGTATATTGAATTATTTATCCTAAATAAACATGAACCGACAACAGATTTTACTAGCTGAGGCAATGAATTTCGATTGTCCTTGCTTGTGTCTGGTGTGCGTTGGGTGTGCGTGTGTGGTGTGTGTATGCGTGTGAGTGTACTGTATCTACACAGGTGCCAATTTGTGACTAACAGAATGTTTTGGGTACCACAGTTTTTGCCTCAGCAAAATTGACTTTAATCAAAGCAATTCAGTAGATAAACAGACACCAAAATAAAAATACACCTGAGAAATAGTCTTCAACTAAGTGGTAAATAAACATTTATTTTACGAGGAGAAAGTAAAAGAACTTCAGACTACTTATGCGAATGTTCACTCTAAATTAAGGTTCTGTATCTCCTGCTTGTTAAATAGAACAAGAGTCGTGCACATATTTTTAAAAATTTGGGTTATTTAATGGAATATTTTAAATTTCCATCCATACAATAGAAATATATAGATATTTTCCAAATATTTCATGAAATGGAAATTCTTTTGCGAATGTTTTGTTAAAAACACTTTAGAAGCGAATGAATTTTTTTCCTGGCGGTAAATGCTCACTAAATAGTTGGTTACCCCTTGTTGCAGCATTATCAGACAGAAACAGTGTTTGGTTAATCGATTTCCTAGAAATTTGCCTCGAGTTGTCAGAAGTGCAGCCCAGACGCAAATATGTAGAGCATGCAGTTTATTTTTCTTATTTTCCTATTGCGAAACCAAAATTAATTTTAAATGGTAGTGAATAAGAGTAAAAGCAAATTTTGTTTACGGCTTTCTCGCAAGAAAAGCTGTCTATATTTAGTAGTTGTAATTGCTGAATTGTGAAACTGAAATCAAACCATTTAAATTATTTTGATTCGGTTCGAACTTAAGTTCGGCTGATTTTTTGAGCATTATTTTGAAAATAATAAACTTCGGGCTCGGTTCACATCCGTTTTGCAGTCTTAAATATATTTATGTACATCTTCAAGGGTATTTCATTTTCGACACATCTATGCCAACTGTAGATTCTAGGTTTTCTAACATATTATAATTATTTAAAACTATTTTCCATATTAACGAAATTTTTGCATAACAGCCACAGCAAAAGTTGTGTATCTTTTGCAGAGCATTATATAAATATGTGATTATGTGTATGTGTTCAGGGTTGAGCACATCCTCTCTGTCGTCTTCCTGCTGCCTGCGCTTAATTACAACAACTCGAGCTTGTGTTGGAGCTTATTAAGCGATTAAAAACGCGCAGAGACCGGAGGCCAAATGGCGGATTGGTCGGACCAACAACAAATTGGTTACGTTGCAGGCGGCAAGAGGCATGTGGCAAGTGGGAATCTGCTTATCTGTTGTTGGTATCGTCGCGTCCAGCCGCAAGACCCCCTCGACTCTCAGTCGCAGCCCGTCAAAAATGACGCACAACAAGTGCATGTACCAAGCTCATCAGTGCTTGTGTGTGTGTGTGAGTGTGTGTTTGTGTTTGTGTAGTCAGCTCTCACGCTTGACAGCACGCTAATCAGAATCAAGTGATGTTCGTTTTGCTGCAAACGTTGCACAGCGGCTGCCCCCAACGCCAGTTCCGAGCACTTGGCAACTCGAGCACGTCTTCATTATTTTGTTGTTGCAGTTGTTGTTGTTGTTGCACTAGTTGTTGTTGCCTTTGTTGTTGGTTTTGCAGTTGTTGCATTTGGAGATGCGCAAATCTCATTAAGTGATATCTTCAAGTGGCCGTTAGCTACGCGTAGTATATGAAAAATGAGAATTTTTGTACCCTGTAATAATCGAGCGAAAAGGGGTATTGCCGTTTTTTAGCAAATGCCTGTAGCAGGCAGAAGTTGGCATATTTGAGCCCATAAAGTATATAAATTGTTAATCTATGCCTGATTTTCGATTTGTCTATCTGTCCGTCTATCTATTCGTCTATCTGTCCGTATGTCGGTGTATTCATTTGACCTCATATATCATAACAGCTAGATTCTTCACATATAGAATATAGTTTCTAGTATATCATACGCAAATCAAGTTTATCTATCATTCCTGAAAGTCAATTAAAATCTATTTTGGGTATAGTTTCTTAGAGCTTATCTTTAAGAATATTTTAGGTGGAGACGAATTTCACATATGGGCTTTTGTAAAGATTAAGAATATTTAATTGTTTAAATATATCCCACACTCTTCGCTTAGCTTGTTTTGTTTTATAGGTATACTTTTTAATATATATATATACATACATACAAATAAAGTTTAGCATTTTACGAATTTTTTAACAAACAACAAGCACATAGTATTATTAGAAAATAAAATAAAATATAACAAATTAAATCATTAAGCTAATACAAGTTATTCTAAGAGCTTACACCTATATCCTCTACTTAGTATAATAAAAATAATAAAAATACTATGTAATAGGTATCTCCTAGTCAGGCACTCTCAACTGAAGCACTTTTACTTTTTTCGTATTTCGCATATGCCAAAGCTGTTGTTGCTGTTTTTGATGTTGGTGCAATTGCTGCTGCATCTTTTTATCAGCAATGGGCCATTTGCCGCCTTTGTTATTAAAAAAATACACAGTGCACAACAAATTTAAAAAATAAAAGGAATTGTAAAGCCAGCCCAAATATTTACAGCTGGCTGTAAATACAAGTTTCCATTTTCCACCATTCAATTTGTGGACGCATGTAAAGTTTCGACTACAAATGCAGCCAATTAGCAGCGGCAAACGTCTCACAGCGATTTTCACAAGTTCACAAATATGAAATGTATCTTACAGATACAAATGCGTGTAAACAAATTGCGGCGACTGCAGTCGCTTGTTTGCTTAGGCAGCGCTGCTCATCAATTTCCCACGCAGTCGACGCCGTTTTTACGACACTTTTTTTCATTTTTATTTTATTTTTTTGTGGAATATTTCTCACTTTCTGAACGCTTTTGCGCCACATCCAAATGCTCAACGGATGCTGTTGGCCCCCCTCAAACTATTTGTTTTATTTTTCTCTGCTTTTTTTTTATTTCGCTCGAAAACGAAAACAGCCGAAAAAAATAAAGTTGGTCAAACATTGCGGGCCACTGATAAGCCGATAAGGCAACAGTTGCCCGGTTGCACACGGCGGCGACTCATCTCCTGCCCCCTTTCCTGTCCTCCATCTCCTCCATCTGCATACGGGCACACACACACAGCTACCGTGAGAGTTGCATGCGAGTTGTGCACTTGGAGTTTGCTCAGCTTTTGTTGTGACAGCAACAACAAACACAACAACAACAACAAAAGAGGCAACCGCATTCAAGGCCTTTTGTGGTTGTTGTTGTTATTGCTGTCGTTTGTCATGAATGGCGTTCTAAGAATAATGTCATCTTGAGGCAGGTTGCGGAAGGAATTGCAGGCGCAGCAGCTGAAGGAGCAACAGGAGCATCAGCCGCTGGCCAACAAATTCCCAAGAAATTTTAAAACAATAGCTAAACCAACACCAAATAAAATCACAAGATTTCCCTTGAAATACTACGCAGCAGAAAGAAATTCAATTGGCGCAAAAACGCAATAAAAATCTGTAAAATGTCCGATAGAATTTAAATTATAAGTCTCCATTTAAATTATGTCAGAATTTAATACCAAGATGACATTATTCTTAGAAAAATCACGAAAAACTTTAAAAACCTAAATTTTGCAAATACTTCAAGTCATAATTTAATGCCAAAACCAAATATTGTAGGCATAAAAGCGTAGACAGAAAGTTTTGGCAACCAACCCCCTTCAACTGGTAGCAACATTTTCGCACACAAATTTATCATAAATTCCACAGAAAACCAACATCTTAATTGTAAACCACACAATCTTTAACTAAGCGCAAAAGTTTACACTTCAACTAAGGTTCAGCTTTTTCGTACAGCTACATTCCTTTAAATAAATATGTATAAATATCTTGTCATTAATTAAAACATTTGTGTTTTAAATATATAGAGACGCTTCCAGCTAAACACACCTGTACACAATAGAAAGGTCGCCACACCAATTAAATAATATAATGATAATAAATAATATATAAGTAAAGTTTTTGTCATAACTTAATTGAAGAACTTCACTGGACCAATACAAGTTTAAAGCACCACAAATTTTAGTACCAAAGTAAAATTGAATTCTTTTGTTTTATTTTAATTACAGAAATTTCCAAGGATTTCATGCTTTGTGCTTTTCATGTTCGAATACGATAAAAACTTAAAAACATTCCTTCAAAGTTGAAGTACTCATTTAAAAAATGAGCAAAAACTGCAAAAGTACTTGGAAGTTGATGGAGTCGTTTTGAAAATAGACAGCAAAATACAAATTTCTGTAAATTTGTTCTATTTTGTTATTTAAACAACTACAATTTTAAGGAAAATGCACATTTACTGCAATTGCAATTAAAACGGAACTATTTTTTCATCGACAATTGTAGATAAATCTGAATTATATGCATATCGAGATCAACTTAAATTTAAAGTCTTTATGTCTCTTATAGAAATATGGAGCTATAAAAATTATTTGATTGAAGATAATATCAAAAAAAATCCCATGAAACTGCACTTTTTAATAAGCTCTTCCTTTTTACATCAGTTCTTTGAGCTTAAGATATATGTATATATTTTGTTCAAGTTGCATTTTTCGTACATTTATAAACTGAAAAGTGAACCTTGAACTTTCCATATCATTAACTTGGCATCCAATATTTTCAGCCTTCTACGTAATTCCGAGAGCTTTTACTTTTCATATGCGCACACAAGTCCCGCATACAGCGCCCTCCCTCCTCCCCCTCCACGCTTAGCGCCCTTCTTTGACGGCACTTGATACGCACTTCAGGGCCCGTTTTTTCGCTGCTTGTTTTTCAATTTCCAAGTCAATTTATTTTTACAGCCAGTCGTCGCCGCACTCGAGCCGAGGCGAGAAGAGCCCAAGAGGATGCGGCCATCATTGACCAAGCCACGCATAGAGCACTGTTTGGCTGAATGGAGGGGGCGTAGGGGTCGACCTGGACGGGTGAGGTGGAGGGCGGTTGGAGGTTAAGCACTCTCGGTCTGCCACTCGCAACCACGCAATGAAGAGCGACACTTTAAGTGCCCAGGGTTCAGACCGAAACCCAAGCAAACTTGTTAAATGCTCTTCTTCTTGTTGTTGCTGTTGCTTCAATCATTTGAAGGAGTACATAGAATGGCTGATATGCGATATGGCTTGATATGTCTCTGACATCGCTGTTTGCCGTTCAAAGTGTCCTGCTGTAGGAACAACACTAGCCAACAACAAAGGCATTTAAATTTTGCGAAACTCTTCTACTCTAGCCGAAAAACATATCTTCTATACAATTCATAAAAATTCAAAAATAATTTATTTAAAATCAAACAAGATCGCGGATTAAAATATTAGATTACGATTCGGAATATGCGAAAAGTTGCATTAAATTATATTCTTTTCTGGTATGCCAAAAATTTTAATATTATGATTATATAATTTTTTCTATAGTCCAATTTGAGGGGATTTGAAAGAAAACACTTATTTCTTCAGTGTTTAAATTGAAAACAAAGCAAATAATAATATTTTTAGACTATATTAATAATAATTAAAAAATATAATCATAACAAAAAATATAATCAATCAATATTCTACTTAAAATTCCGAGATTCGATTCGATTCTGATAGATTTTTTAAATTTTATTTAGTTATATAATCTGACTATTTAATTATTATTAGTAGAGAATATAGTTATTAACTATCAACCTAATTTATATTATCCATTAGCCTTGGATTCGAGCCAGGGTTCTCGCAGTTAATAAAAAAAAGTAAGTTTATTTAAATTCATAAATTGTAGGATAGTGTATCACATACGTATATGGGTAGTCTGTTGATCAAGCATAGTTTAAATGAAACTTAGCTTTGCAGTTTAGTCGCTTGAAATGTTTTGGGCCATGTTTCGGGTTGGTAAAAGCCATCAAGACTAGGAGTTGAGGCCGCACATGTCCATGTCATTTGAAACGGCGACGTGGCCAATATGTGCTGTTAGGCAGTTGTCCCTCAACCGCACACACACGCACACCCACACTCACACGCACATGCCAGGGCTTGCCATGCTCTGCCCTTTGCCCTTTCCAACTGGCGATTTGTTTGGATTTGAGGGACGCAAACCTTATGCCCCACAAAATATGCGCACCAATTTTTATACGCAAATTTATTGTTAAACATTTTATGCAATACTAAAAACGAACATATAAATATAAATATATATCTATATATACATGTATATATATGTATGTGTATAAAAAATGCTGTCAACTCGATATTCCACTTCATTTCCGGTTGTGTGGCAGCTGGCTTTAGCTTCAAATCCTGCCAAACACACTCACACACACTCACGTCAGCGCTTATTGCCTGATCCCAGCCATTGTCACGCACCTGTGCCTGGTCTCTGGTATCTGCTACCTGGTCATAAAACCGCTGACGCTGCCACTGGCGGCCATTTTGGCACACGGCCCACGTGGCGAGTAAAAACCAAACAACATGACAAAGTGGTTGTGCAGCGCAGAGGGATGCGCGGGGTTGCTGGCTTGGTTCTTGAGGGGGAAACGTTTTGTAAATTTACTGCGACTTGCCAACAAGTTGGGCACCTGAAAGCTGCCAAAACCGGAGAGCCAGAACACTAGGGAGCTGTGGTTGCGCCGTGTCCAGTTTTGACGGGTAGCGCGGTAGGTGGCTGGTATGCAAAATCTAGTCAGACACGCACATGGACTCCAAACTTTGGGCTGGCTGTTGTGGTTATGAGCATCGCACCGCAGCGAAGCTAAACAGCAGCAAGCAGCAAGCAGCATCCACAGCACCACCAGCACCTACCCGCAACACCTACAGCTACGCCTACAACAACAACAGCAACAAAATCAATATTTGTCTTGTAAGCCGCACGTGTGTCTGAGTCAATTGTTGTTGTTGCTGTGCAAATAGCCAAGGAGAGAAAGGGAGCGAGGAAGATAAAGTGGTGGAAAGAAAGGAAGCTGGGAGCGAGGGAATCCTGACAGCGAGAGCTATGTTCATGTTCCTTGGTTTGTCAGCATCGGTCCAGGACTAGAACATACACTGTACTCAAATTGCGAAAGGAATGCGTGAAAATCGTATTCATAGAAAATTGTTTTCCATGGAATTTTATAGGCACAAATCGCAAATATTTGACAATTTCAAGATCTAAAAACTTGGCCAAAAGTAATAAAATGTACCTGGAAAAGCAACAACATTTTCTTATTTTCATAAAGTCAAACAAGGCTTGAATCGCACCAAATTTGTTAGAAATATTTCAATTCTTAATATAAGCGTAAGAAAAATACAATACTTATATGGGTTTTGTGCTGTTTAATTTGTTATTACACTTTAAACAGAGTTTTGCGCAAAGGGTGACACCCGAAAGCAACATTTTTACTCAATTGATTTTTCGATATTCGTATTTGATATTCGACTTTTTAAAAGCCTGATATACTAAAGGCCCTGCTTATATAAATATTTACTCTCTTGCGAGAGCTCCTGCTTCTCAGTTTTCTTTGTTGCAACATGCATAGAGCGCAAGATCTACTCTCTTCCCTTTTCTTTTCCTCTTACTCTCTCACGAGAGCAACTGTTTTTGCATTTTTGCTTTGTGTCTCTCTTCTTAAACGTCAACGTAAAGAGTCAGCTTTTTCTATATAAATTTGTTATAGTGGTTATCCCTCAAAGTATACCCAAAATCAGCAAAGTTTTCAATGTTATTTGTGTCAATGTATAGTGAATTGATTTGAGTTCTGTTTGGCATGTTGGTCGCGCCCAGTTTCTGGCTCACACACACTCTCCGTCTCGAGTGTTGGTTTAGGCGAACGAGATTCGAATGTTGTGCATGTAAATTGACTGGGCGGCTAAGCGCACCCCAAAAATAAAAGAAAAAACAGAAACTTAGTCCACGCTCGATGATATCAGTGGCCGAGTGGCACCCCACCTGGTGGTAGTTGCTTTGATAACCGACAGAGCCAGATAAGCAATAAATTATTTATAACGTCGACACCGAAGCATATCCGAAGTCGCCAACTTGCGTCTTATCTAATCGTCGTGTAAATACCTAGAGAAAACAGAAAAAAAAAGAAGAAAACTAAAACTGAAACCCTCAAAAGGGGATCAAATGCAACATGCGAGTAGCTAAAAAATGGGGTGGTGCCTGATATGCGATGTGATATATTCAAAGACCACGGAAAGCGACAATAAAGCTATGTATGCTGGCGCAGGGCCAGTGGCAAGGGGCAAGGGGCAGGGACTAAATTGCGCCTCGCCAAAGCAGCGATGATAAACGCCAGCGCCAATCGACGAGCTCCTCAAGTGCTTGTCCCCCCTTATTGTTGTTACTATTTTATTATTAATTTTTGATATTTACCTAATATTTATGTTCTCATTTTGTGGGTGATTCATGCGCAAATTGAACAACAATTTTGGGACACACGAATTTGCGGTTTTTGGCTTAGGGTGCTATAAAAGTCGAGGTAAAGCATCGTCACAAGCTGGCGGCAAAGATCACTTCCCAGCTTTTAATTACGTTATTATTTTGTATACCTGTTTGCGTTTTATAACACTTGCGTTCAGGTTTCGGAAATATTTAAATAGATTGTTATAAAATAGACTTTGAAATTGTTTAAAGGAACCGCTTTTTTAATTTTCAAATAAGTTGTTCAAGTCTGAAGATGGCATTTCATCATTGAGATTTTTATAACAATTATAAGAATATTTCTGTAAATAATAAATGTAAATCATTTATATTTTTTATAAGATTTTTGAAGAACTTCTATTTAATTATTTCTTATTCATTTAGGACCATCTGATAAATACTTAATAGAAAGTTAAAGGTCACAAAACTTGGTTGAATAGATAATACAGATAAGCACAAATGAAGTCGTCAAAGGAGCATAAAGAAAATCTAGAAAGCTCTTTTAAAATAATTTTGCTTCTAAATTGTTTCAGAATATATCCTTAAAAACCATGAATATAAGAAGTTGCATGTTTTTATTGGAGCTTAAAACAGACTACGGATAATATATACAAAGTTATATTCATCACAGTTCTCAACTGTATCAGTTAATTTACAATATTTATTAATTTTATGACTGTTACCATTCTACTTCGTCTGACAAAGCTAATGACTTAAAACTTGATATTCGTGAATAGCCGCTGCAGATCCTAGATACCATATAGAGACGCAATTGTAGAGAACGACCTCAGTTTAGGACGGTTACAGTATTAAAGTTTAATTTCTGCTTTTGACTTCAAGAAAACTTTTGCTAACATTCTCCGAAACTCTTAAACACATATTGCATAAGAATGTATAAATAAAGTTGGTGCTCCAGCAAATATTTAATTCACGCCGGATACACTACATGGGGCGAGACAGTCCCTCCTCCCCATAGGGGCAGTATTACGCTGTGTATGGGCATTTTAAAGCGATTTGAAGCAAAAATAAGCAGGCACATAAAGCGCTAGATAAACAATATGTCTAGTGTGTGTGCACACGCGGGACTATGAAGGGGGGTATAAGCACTGCCGTTACGTTACGCAGATAAAGGAAATGAACAGGGTAAACCTGACCCCTCCCCCTACCCCGCCACCTCTTCATATCCTTGTGCAAACACACACGTGTTCTTGACAGCGATTGCGCTTTTGCAACAATAAACACAACAGGGTCCAAGGATGTTGTCTGGTCGCAGTTGATAAGCGAGACGGGGCGCACTAACTAGATAATCCGTAGGGGGCAGAGAGGGTGGGGCGTGGGAGGGGGGTAACTGCACCACAGCTGTGATAATCGCTTGGCAAATACTTCAGAAGCCGCTGCGGATGCTGCGACTGTCCATCGCAAGGATCACAGGGATCAGGGAGAGAGGCCGCCGCCGAATCTTTCTCACGACCGGGCTTGGCTGTGGCGCCACGGCTGCACTTGCCGCACGGTGGCAAGTGTCAACGTTGTCTGGCTGACTGATAATTTCGCTGGGATTTGACTGTTTCTTTTTTCCCTTTTTTCACACACGTCTACACCTGTGTTGGCTAAGCCCTGAAGGCGCACAGCCCTGCGCCCACAGCCTCCTAGCCTCCCTCCCCTTCTCACACCATTGCGTCTGGCCAGCTTGTTAGCAGTTAACATCTTTATGCTAAAAACATATTTATTCGCTTTTTATGCCTGAATTGATTTGTCGTCTTCATTTTGAACGTGTTTCTCCGCACATTTATTGTGCCTGCGTCTTTTTTTTGCTTTTCCCATACTAGCTGAACCCGTCAAAAAGTGAGATATATATATATATATATATATATATATACATATTGAAATATGTGTTAAAATGTGTAAATTCAGTTCTCATATTTACATATGCCGTCGTATTCCTAAACGTTTCGTTTCTGCCTCAGCTGCTGCTTCTTCCTCTTCTACTGTGTTTCTTTGCGGTTCGCCAAGTTTGTTTATCCATTTAAATAAAAAATAAAAAAAGAACAAGAACAACAACAACCGCAAGCAAATAAAATTGTGCTAATCAGCGGTACGAAGAGCGCCACGCTTAGTCATTCATAAATACGTCGAACGGAGACTATCTATGGGGATTACTACTAGGGAGATGTGCTTAAAGAGTTCCTCTTGGATCCTCTAGTACTTAGAATCATGAACTTCCTATCACTATGAAAGGCTGACGAAGTATGCAAAAGATGTGAAAATCTGCTACGATATTCCGATCGGGTTTTAAGCCGACAGAAATTACGAATTCTTCATATATTCAATTGAATATCCGTCGTTACAAAATTCATATTTATAATAACTGGAGTTTTCTTTTTATTTGATTTTTAAGTCAACGTGAAATTTTAAAATATACCTTATTGAAGATACAAAAAAACTCTTTTTTTATGGTAAAATTTTATTGTCCTTTTCGTAAGCTATCTTAATAATATAAAAAAACTTGTTTTAAGTGTTTCATTATTAGCAAATTTTTCAAAACTTTCTTTCTATTATTGAATTTATATTTAAAAATAATATTTTAAAAAAATTTTTTTAATTTTTTAAGTTTTTCAACTATAAAGTTTGATCGACGGAAAAAAATTAATTGAAATATGGCTTTCTTTAAATAAATTTTAATTAATTAATTAAAAAATTTCAATTGGTGATTAAAATTTGGTCTTTAAAATTTAAATACATACGTAGTACATTTGAAATATTGGACATTCCGAAATCACTGTATCACTGTATCTTTGTAATAATGTATTCCTCTTTAAAGCTGTATTAGTTTATATTTAAAATTAATATGTTTGAAAATTTATTTCTGATGTAAAGTCTCACACACAGCTTAGTGGTCGAAACCTCAATATCCCAAACTCTTGTTTTTAATTTAATAATTATGATAACACCAGCTATATTTATTTATTATTATTTTTATTATTATTATTTTATTTCATTACTCTCTATAATAGTCAAAGATTGAAAAATTATGAAACGGGCATCAAACTGAGGTTTTCGTTTCCCCACTCTCATTTCCTATGCGACTTACTTGGCGGACGCCTGCACCAGATTCCAGTCGTAGCCCTCGAGGACCTTCATCACGGCGCTGGTGATGCGTTCATCCTCCTTGCGTCCACCTTGGCCGGCGGCGCGCTTCTGCTCCGCCTTGAGCGCATAGTTGGCCAGCACCAAAGTCTCCACGGGCTTGGAGCGTTCCGCGTTTGAATTGGAGCTCATTTTGGTGCACGAAAAGTCCAAACACCGACGGCAGCTCGGCTTAAAACTTAGATACAGATACAGGTACACAGTCGCAGTTGATGTTTGAGATACAGCTACGGGAGAGACAGACACAGATACAGATACAAATACACGATTCCGCTGGGCGAGGCGACGCGACGCGGCTGACAAGCAAACTGCGACTGATCTGCGCCTGCCATTGGGGACGGCCGCTCGGCTCCGTGCGAAGCGCTCGGATCGCTGACGATCGTGTAGATAAGACGCTCAAGACGCCGTTTGGTTGGACGGCTGCACGACTGTCCGTCCGTCGCTCCGTTCGCCTTTCTCGAACTGGAGCTGACGATCCGCGGCGGGGGCGCGCACATAAAAATCGCGGTACGCGTGTAAACATTAACATGTTCATGTGAAATTAGTTGGCCCCAGCGACGAGAACGGCTCGTAAGGGGGCACGGGTCGATCGAGTGACAGTTGCGGAGTTGGAGAAAATATATAGAGAAAGAGCGGCTGAGCGAAATGAAAATACAGAAACAGAACTGAAATAGAAATTAGTAACACTTTACAACCACATGTGGATTTATGACACCTCAACGTAGCGGGGGCGAAATCCGAAGAGCCCCGATGGCCACTTGTTGCAGCTGTATTTGATGGCCAGCGATAAGATTTGCTCAGCGGGCTCAGCGGACTCATCAAGGTGCTTGACACGATAACAGGCTCCATAAAAGAGGGATAAGCAACGAACGCAAGGATGAAGACGGGGAGCTGAGTGCGTGTAATGGCAAATTAGGTGATGTTTACTGAGATAAACCAATATAAACATTTTAAAGATATATGTATATCTTTAATTTGTTTGCAAGATTTATAATTAAAATATCTAAATTATATTAAATACTTATTTCAATTTAATTTAATTAAATAAATTGACAGATGGCCACCAAAGGAAAACATTAAATACTAATGAAGTTTTGTATATGAAAAATATGTATGAATGAATTATATTAATGGAAAAAATAAAATTATAAATGAAATACTAAACAAATTATTTAATATTTTAAATAAAATACATTTTATATAGCCTTCGTTTCTTTTTTTATTAGAGATACCATATAATAATATATTTCTTGGTAACTACATAATCAATATTTAAGAAATTTTAGTAAATTAAAATAAGTTTTTTTTGCGAATTTCTCGATGGATATTTAAAAATCGGGAAAACACATATTTATTCAGTTTTAATGATTAATCTTAAAAAAATACCGATTGGTTCAAAAGTAATCTTTTGCTTACACAACAAGGGGCCGATATTTTTTTCAGAAGTGGGGAATTTAAAATAAAAGAAATTAGAATTCGTTTTGAACTTTTTCCCCATCTTTCAACATTATAAAATAAATAAGCTTAAAATCCGCATTAATGTTCGTTAGTGTCCTAATAGCTATCTATAAAATATAACTTCTTTAAATTGAAACTCCACGTTAATAACAAGTCTGCCAGGACTATTATTTATAAATGGATTGAAATATTTTTATTTTTATTTTAAAGATTTATTATTTGTGAAATGAATAATATAAAATAAATATTGAAATTTATAAGTATACTGTTATTAAATACATTTGACTCATAATATCCCAGCAATCGTTGCTAAATCCACAAAAACTTCTTCATCCGATATGCAAATTCTAAATTTATAAGATTGAACAACGCCATTTAGTAAACTGTTAAATATGTTTTTTATAGGCCTCTAAAGTTTGCCGAATTTTAGCATTTTATTGAACTGGGGAGACGATAATAGCTTTAAGCCAAGGGATTACACTCCACGCATACTTTCAAGCATTTGTTAACCCAGCTTAGCTTTTATTTTATTTTTTAAGGCACACGTCAGCTGACAAATGTGCCTGAAACGCGACCATAGAATGGATCGTAAAAAACGCCAAATATTAAACGTGAAGAATAACTCTGTCGAAACTAGACGCTATTCATTTCATGGTCGTAAAAAGAATCGATGCGTATTTATGTTGGGGTTTTTATTTATTATTATTTTTTCGTTTTTTCTCTCTCTTTCTCCCTCTCCTGTTTTTAGCTGGTTTCAACTGGATGTGACTTTTACCCGGCATTTTTCATCGTCAACCTCTTCTTCTTCTTCAGCTGCTTCTTCTTCTTCTAAGGCTTGTTGGGTTTTTACAACTTTATAATTTTTACAACTCAATTAACTTTTTTTACACAAACGCCGCCGGCGAACAAATAAAAAAAACAAAAAAAGAATGCCGAAATAACCAAAAATTTAAACAATAAAACACGAAAATGCATAAACGAAATCATAAATACCTACTAGATACGATCCAAAGCGATCCAAGACGTATGCCAGATGAGCGTTTTATGCGATAAAAAAAACAACAACAACAACAAAAACAAAATAAAAACAAAACTGAAGTGTCATAAAAGGCATCAAAATGGAAATAATACTCGATACTTGCCCCACAACCCCCTCCCGACCAGCTTCACACTGCGCTGCGGAAAATTGAATCGTGTCTAGCAATTTAATGGCAGCTTCTAACAAGTTGGCCCCATAACAGTTCCCCCAACACCCCCATTTTTCTCGCCGGCAAACTTCAAAAGGCACCGCCGCTGTTGATAAACAAAACGCGCAATGCAAAAATATGCAAATACATAAAAAAAAATTGGAAAAAAAATGACAAAATCGAATTAATTAAAAATATTTTTTGCGTGTTATAGAAAAAAGCCAAAAGCCAAATGAAAATTGTTTTTTGCTGATTTTGTCAGCGGCGTCCGCAGCTCAATCTCGCTCGCCCGCTCGCTACTCTCTCTCTCTCTCTCTTTCCCTCTCTCTTATTCCTTTCTTGATGTGCCTCTTGGTTTCATAATCAAACTGGAGCAGCGCCGAAAGGTCGCGGAAAAATGCAACAGCGGCGGATGCGAGCGGCCGCTTGACAATTTGCGACTTGGCATGAAATCAAATTATTTGATCTAAGCCGACAGCGAGCGACGGCTACGGGGACAGGGGGCAATTACGGGTTAGCTGCGACTAAACGAAACCAAATGGTGCGTTCGTTGAACGGGGCAGACGATGATGACGTTGGCTTTGGCTATGTTAGAAAATGAACCCCCCTGCCGCTCCCTCGCTCCCTCACTCCAACGAAGCCAGCGCCAGCCGTGCGACATGTGTTGCGGAAATATTTAGCAAAGAGAGCGTCAGGAAATACAATACGCCTTTGCATCCATCTCGCTCTCTCTCTCTCTCTCTCTCTCTCTCTCTCTCTCTCTCTCTCGACCAACTCATTTGCATGCACGCGCAAACAACAGCAACAAACGGCAAGCAACAGCGAGCAGACAGCGAAACAAAAGCAAAAAGCAAGCAGCAATAAGTAAAAACAAAAACAAATCGTTCGCTTGGGCCGGCATTTTGTTTTATTGCTGTTGTTGTTTCACACCTGCTGCGCGTTCGTGTTTCGCCGCTCGTTTTGACCATCGGCTCGGCCTGCGATTCGTCAGATCGTTAGTTGCTACAGCTGTGTGCGGGTGTGTGTGTGTGCATGTAATTTTGTAAGCATGCATATGTGTGTAGCTTAGCGTAGATCGCAACCGCCGCGTGCCTGTTGCCGTTGTTGTTTTAAGTGCCCCGTTGTTTTGCTTTGTTTTTTTCCTCAGCCAATCGGCAGCGGCGGGGCGTATGCTCCGTTAATTAAATATTCAGCTTTTATAGAAGCTCACACCTTCAACAGTTATAACAAATGTTTTCTAATATTTAAGGGATTTTTAACAGCGGTGCAATAATAAATGACAATTAATTGTGGAATTTCATATGACAAATTTATAAAATATTTATCAATTGCCCGTTTCTTATTATCAGTAGCAAATTTTCATCGTTATCAATTTTTTGTTTTTATTCTACTCACTTTGCATGATTTGCAAAGTAAAAGATTAAAATCAAACGTAAAAAAATTATTAACTGTGTGTGATAAGATATAGATATAAATATATGTATATACCTAAATATATATATATATATATATATATATATATATATGTGTGTGTGTGTGTGTGTGTGTGTGTGTGTGCATATTTGCCTAAGAAAATTGTGTTAACATATTGGCTCTTGTCTTGACTAAGGTTAGAACCCACAAGCTGTCTGCTACAGTTATCCAGCCGGTCAGTAATTACACATCTTATATCGACCGACCGCCACCATCTCATGACCAGGGATGTCATTTCATTCTGGACCGCAAATATGAACAATTGTTTCGAAATCTCAATATGTATTTGTGTGCTTAGTTGCCTAGGAAAAGTGTGTACAAATATTGGTTCTTGTCTTGGCTATAGGTAGCACTTATAAGCTGTATGCTATAGTTATCGAGTCGGTCGGTATTTACACACCTTATATCGACCGACCACCACAATCCTTTGACCAGGGACGTCATTTCGTATTGTACCGCAAATATGAACAATTGTTTCCAAATTTCAATAAAACTAAATACAAGGCGATTTCTCTTTAAGCTAAGTAATACGGTGACTAAAAAAATTATAATATATACATATTTGCTTACCAGACTACAATTATTTTGGAATGTTCATCTTATCAATATATAAACTACACGAATAACATTACCATCTTTTTGGTGTTAAGATACTGTTAATATGCTGTTAAAAGCTTTTATTATAAAATCAAAACCATTTATATGTTCGAAAATATATATAAAAACTATATATCTATTATATTAATCCTGTAATCGAAAAAGTTCGTCGGCTAGTTCATTTGCCAGCGAACCAATAGTTCCACAACCGTTCAAGTGGTTCTCAAATGGAACTTCTGGTTGAGCCTGTTGTTGGTGTTGTTGTGTTCCCAAGATTTATTCTAGCAAATAATTTATAAAAGAAATTCAATCATCTATGCAAAATTGCAAAGAAATACGTTAAATAGAAGCGCAAAATGTAAGTTGGTGATGGGCTTTCTACATATGTGCAACGTGCGCGTGCGAAATTGTGAAAATTGTGCGTAACAAAAACCAAAGAGACTGCTTTGGCCAGTGCCCGCAGTGGTGGCTACTTTTTTCGTCTCGCTTTATGTGTGCTTCGTCGTCGTCGTATACGTATAGTCTCGCTGTGCGTGGTTGTATGGGTGTGAAAACGCTGAAAGAGTCAGGCTAGCAACGTGCTCGCTGTAAAAGCAACAACAGTGCGAGTGAGACAACCCTACTGCCGCATGCATGCATGCGTCCGTGCGTGTATGAGTGCCAGGGCAAACGACTCGCTTGTATATTTTTGTATGTCGCCGTCGCAGTCGTCGTCTCCGTGTTCGTTGTAGTTTTTTGCGTTAACGAAATCTTAACAAATTTTTTAAAACATATTTTGTGTTTTTGGCGGTGTCTCATTGTTCTCAATGCAAAGCCAATGAACCGCTAGCAAACAAAACGCGGCTGAGAGATAAAACAAAACATCGAAAGGAAAAAAACGAAAAGGAAAAGCATTAAACAATACATAATTGCAAAATTGCCAAATGGTCAAAATAGCTCTGTTAAGAAATGCATAAAATGAATTGTTAAAAATATTGCGTAAATGTGAGTGTATGTCTCTCTCTGTGTGTCTACGTGTGTGTGTGCGTGTCTATCTCAATAACAAAAACAAAGAAAGTTGAAATGATTTTGTTGCCTTGTTGCCTCTTATCATGACGTCGTCGTCTCCAGTGTTCTTGTTGTTGTTATTGCTCTTGTGAAATTGAAATCCAATTAAAACGCAGTGCATTTTCAGCTGGAAATTTAAGCAATAGTCAAGTGCAAGCAGCAGCAGCAGCGACGGCAGCAGCGGAGCAGCCTGGCCACACTGTGACTCCCAAAGGTAGGAACAAAGCTCCTTACCTCTCACTCTCGCTCCAGCGCACAGACTAGACCCAGACAGTTAGCCGTTATAACAGTTCGGGTTGAAAACAAAAAAATACACCAAAACCAAAACGAATGCAGTTTAACGTTAGGTCGCCTCGTCCTCCAGAGCGAGGCCATTGACTGCAGCAGCAAAGTCGGCGCTAACGTCGACGCTGACTTACAAAATTAATTGCACATATTATTTTATTAGCCATGCATTTTTGTATGTCGTCATAGTCGACGCCAACGTCGAGCTATTCTCTGCCGACGCTTTTTCGGCTGCTGTTTGAACAACTGTTTGTAGTTGCTTGTTCTTCTTCCTCTTAGCTTTACCGTTGGTTTTTGCCTTTGTGTTTGCGGAAGTCTTTTTGGCGCCCGCCAACGCAACGTGCCGCTGTTTTGCAATTGTAAAGAGGCCCCCCGCAAATTAAAATATTCGACGTATGTACATAAATAAATATATACATTCATTTATATGGCATTCCTGCCGGAACTAGAAGCAAGAACAAGAACAACAATAAGTAGCCGTCGCACTGCGCTCCCACCACGATCAGCTGTTGCTCTCTCACACACACACAACAATAAACACCCACACACACACACATACTTAAAGAGCCTGAGAGAGAGTGCGTCTATCTCACTTGCGCACCTGTCAAACGACGGGAGCAACAAAACTAGAACGTGCATCAAAAAGGCAGCAAAAACGAACGGTAAACGTTACTTTTTTTCGGTAAACGAAACTGACGACGACGGCGAAGGCGACATGAGCAGAGTGCTAATAAATCAGCGCTGGCAAAGAAAGCAAACAACAATTACAAGCATATGTATGTTTGGATGTGTGTGTAGGTGTGCATTTATAAAGCTTGACCAGTTTTGAGGTTAGAATTGGCCCAGCTTCATAGGTCAACCACACACACACATATACAAGCAGGCAGCTGACACGCATGTGTACAGATAGATTTGTTGTAGGTGCGTGTTGAACAACATCAAAAGAAAGCGCAGCAAATGAGCAAAGAAGCAGGCAAAACATAGAAGAGTGCAGCTATCATAATAAGTACAATAATAATTGTCTTCTATTTGAAGAAAGCAAAACTAACAACAACAACATAGCATAATTTTGTCATTTATTTTGGGAGCCAAAGCCGGAGAAAATTTCAGTGGCATTGTTGCTTGAGATTGTCTGTTTGCTGGGGCGAGACTCCATTTTGTGTGTGTGTGTGTGTGTGAAACCACTGAAAGTGTCATTTAAATGGCATTTTTATACCCTGTACTCAATAATAATGGTTGAACATGCGCATATTGGTTTTGTGCAAATGTTTGTAACAGGCAGAAAAAAGTAAATTTTATTTTGCCATACGATATCTCGTGTCGATATATATCGGTTGTTTTTAGCATATCTATAAGATTAAAATTAGTAAAGCCACAAAATTTCTTACTTCGGGTTTTTATAGCATCATAGGTCAAGCATATTAAACTTTTTATACCTCCCCCACATTTTTAAAATTGAAATATTTAAGAGGTACATCCTTATATTTTTGGCACATTAGTAAACAGTAAACTTTAAAGCTAAAATGAGGGAAAAAGAAGAAGAAGAATAGTTATTGTAATTATTGTTACGACACAGGGTGTCTTCTAGTCACACATATCCAAATGCTGCACTCTTAGTTTCTGTTTGTTGCTTATTTTTTCTACCAACTGTTCATCTCCAATTGTTTACCTACACACGCACACGAATGTTTTGTCGCAGCAGGTTAGTGTTAGGGTTTATATTTTTTTCTGCTTTTTTTTATATAATTATTTTTTGTAGCCGCCTTGCAACTCTTACGCTGATTCATCGCATATTGCTAATGTCATGTCAATGCGTTGTATTCTTTGTTATTTTTAGATAGAATTTACGCAGAATTGACGACGTAATAATCTTGATACAAATGCTGCACTGACGTATGGAATCAGCGAGGCGGCTTAAACTGCTTGCGACAAGTGTCCAAGTTACTGTTGTTGCATAAATGAGCAACGTGAGCAACGTGAGCAATGCTCGGTTTCGTTTTGCGTTCTTATCTTATTGAGGCGTAGCACGTTACCAACTCACAGCTCCGCCTGCTATCAGCCTTCTGTTTGCATTTTAGTTTTGTTGAGATTTACAGCTGCAGCTCAATCGAAAGCTGTCACATACTTATCATAGCAGCACATTTTTTTTTATTTTTAAGTGTGCGTGTCAACAGTTTTCGCATAAGCAACGTATAATAAAATTAAATTATAATAATATTAAATAATATTAAATTTGCAAATATATTTTGGAATATATATAAATTACAAAAGTAGGAGGTTTATGTGCGATATGAAAACCATTAACAACCAACTCTAATAAGAAGTTTGTTTTGTTGCAGCAGCAGCCACAGCGCCCGCGACTGGCACGAAAACGCTGAGAACGCTCCGACAGCGCGCGCTTTAAATACACAACAAAACACAACCGCGATAAGAGAGGAGAAGCAACAACAGCAGAAACAGAAGTTTTGTTTTTTTTCGTGCATACAGACAAAAGGACAGCGCAAGGTTTATATATAATATATGCATATATATTCCTCATAGATATCTATTATATATGAGTGAATTTTCAGTGTGGCATTTTGTATTAAACTAATTTTCTTCCACATAGGCAACGTTGTTCACACTTATATACACACACTCCCACACATAAATACGGACAAATATGGAACTGCGCGTTGGGAACAAATATCGACTGGGCCGCAAAATTGGCTCCGGTTCGTTTGGCGACATCTATTTGGGCACAACCATCAACACCGGTGAGGAGGTGGCCATAAAATTGGAATGCATACGCACCAAACATCCCCAGCTGCACATCGAGTCTAAGTTTTATAAGACAATGCAGGGCGGCATTGGTATACCGCGCATCATTTGGTGCGGCAGCGAGGGTGACTACAATGTGATGGTCATGGAGCTGCTTGGGCCCTCGCTGGAGGATTTGTTTAATTTCTGTTCGCGCCGCTTCTCGCTGAAAACGGTGCTGCTGCTGGCCGATCAGATGATATCGCGCATTGACTATATACACTCGCGCGATTTCATACATCGCGACATCAAGCCGGACAACTTCCTGATGGGTCTGGGCAAGAAGGGCAATCTCGTGTACATAATTGACTTTGGCCTGGCCAAAAAGTTTCGCGACACACGCTCACTGAAGCACATACCATATCGGGAAAACAAGAATCTGACGGGCACCGCACGCTACGCCTCGATCAACACGCATCTGGGCATCGAGCAGTCGCGACGCGACGATCTTGAATCGCTCGGATATGTGCTCATGTACTTCAATCTGGGCGCACTGCCCTGGCAAGGCCTCAAGGCGGCCAACAAGCGACAGAAATACGAGCGCATATCCGAAAAGAAACTGTCAACATCGATTGTGGTGCTCTGCAAGGGCTTCCCCAACGAGTTTATCAATTACCTAAACTTCTGCCGACAGATGCACTTCGACCAGCGTCCCGACTACTGCCACTTGCGTAAGCTGTTCCGCAATCTGTTCCATCGCCTGGGCTTCACCTATGACTACGTGTTCGACTGGAATCTGCTCAAGTTTGGCGGGCCGCGCAATCCGCAGGCCATACAGCAGGCGCAGGACGGCACCGATGGGCAGGGCCAGGGCCAGGATGCAGCAGTCGCAGCGGCAGCCGTAGCGGCAGCTGCATCGCATCAACAGCAGCAGCAACAGCACAAGGTTAACACAACAATGGCCACCGCCGGCGGCAGCACACAACAGATGCTGGGCAGTTCTGCAGCTGGACAAACGCTCGCGATGCTCGGCGGCGGCAATGGCGGCGCTGGTGCGCAGCTTATCGGCAACGGTGGCCTCAACATGGATGACTCAATGGCGGCCACCAACTCCTCGCGACAGCCCTACGATACGCCCGAGCGTCGTCCATCGATACGCATGCGCCAGGGCGGCGGCCTGCAGGCTGGCGGTGTTGTGGGTGATGTACGAAATGCTAAATAATATTTTATTGTTTAGATGCTGTGCGAAGATGCGAATCCCGCGCTGGACACACACACCCACACACGTGCATACAGCAGCTGCAAATTACCCAGCCACACACACACACTTAGTATATTACGCTCTAAACATATATACTATATATATATATATATATATATATAAAAAACAAATATATACATATATATTTGATGTATGCATACATAACATGTTATATGTATAGTTCAATCAGCGACCTGGTCGCTGGCAACATGTTGCATTAACTCACATAACCACACCCACACACGCAATGAGAAGCAAACAGCTGCGCTTTCCTTTTGTACATTTTTTGTTTGGCTTTTATCTTTCACTTAAATATTTGCGTTTTGCTTTGATGCTTCCGCTGATGTTAATTATGATGATTACAAGGCGAAGCTTATAATTAACATATGCTAAGTTTAACTTATAATTTTAGTTGATAAACAATTGCAAGTCGGCGGCAAGAAAGCGAAACTATGCACTGCAAATAATGCAAGCCACAGCACCAACTGCAAGATATCGTTATTCGTAAATTGTATAAGCCAGAGACAGGATGAGAAATGGTAAATGATGTGACAACAGATCAGAAAATGCAAAAGAGGTAGAGATCAGGAGCGCAAGAAAACAGTAAACAAATAAAGGTCTCCCAAAAATATAAAAAAACAAATATTTTCACTCTCTCTTTAGTTAATTCTGTGTGTTTTTGCATTTACAGAAGAACACGATAAACAAATTATTTCGTTAAATGCATTTTCTTTAAAACCTATAAAAGAAAAAGAACAGCAACATAAACAACAAATGAGAAACTTATCAACCGACTCAACTCTGAACAAAGGGCAAAATTTATATTAAATGAAGGGCATATAAATTAATATTTAAATATATTTTGAATATAAGTTGTAAGCTTGATTGTAAAGGAAAACAAACAAAGGACACATTACGCGCCAGTGTCCCCAACTTTTAGTCTAGAAATTTAGCATTAATATATATACAAATATATATGTATATATATATATATATTTATATATATATATTTATATATATATATATATATATATATATATATATATATATACAAAAACAAATGCATATAACTAACAAGTAATTCATAAAAATTAAGCAGACATTAATGCGTTTTGTGCACCCACAACACACCCCATTTAACTTTAAGTATACAATTCAATTTAAAAATGAGAGGCGAGCAAATACATTTCGAAAGCCCCTCCCCAAATAACCCCACTTAGCTCTAAGCTTCTCTCTAATTTGTAATGCCTCGATGTCAAACAACAGGAATTCATAAACTGTGTTTTTTTGAAATACATTTTTTTCGCTTCATTAACTTTAATTTCAATAACACTATCAACTTCGATAATGTATGTATGTGTTCAACCTTATTTGCAAGCTCTGTTTCTGCGTATTTCTTAACGATATAACAAAAACAACAAGAAATAGCAACAAAAATCATGTAACTAATAACTAAATACATTTAAATAATTATATACACACACTACATAACAATGTACTCTTTGCATTATATTATATATTTTCAATTAGTTTGTAAAATCGTTAAGGGGCGTGAGCTGCGAGCGCGCATTAAAATTATAACGCTAGCTAATAAATTGTAGCTATAATATGAAATTTGTTTATAAGTAATACGAAACCATAAAAACAAAAATAAATACAAAAATGCTAAAAAAAAACAACAAAAAGAAAAATATTTGTAACATTAATTCTGCGCAAGTCAAGATTATGGATTATAAATATATAAGCAAGAAATAAAAACGTGCAACAAAAAAAAAAATAAAACAAAAGTATCTTATGAAACGCATATGAAACACGTAAAGAAAAAAACAAACATACTTATGTAAAACAAAAAACATCGGGCCGATATGCCGTTTATATATATAGCAGTAAAGATGAATAAAATAATATAAAACGTACGATATGTTTAAACGCCGGCGAGTAAAAGTAAAAAGTAAAATCCGAAAGTTAAATAAAAAATGCATTACGTGATATTTCTTACAAATTGTTTCATTTGTTTTTTTTAGTTTCTTAATTTTCAATATGTTTTCTTTTTATTGGATTGGAATCTCGAGATTAACGCCGAGGATCTCTTCCGACTGTGAGTACTTTAAGTTGACTTCCAAAATGCACGCCTTGTAACTTGACCAAAAAAAAGGGGAAAATACAACTATCTATAAAACATGACACAACTAAGGAACGGAACAGTCCTCTAGATAGAGTTTAATCCAGATCCAAATGCAAATTAACTGAATGTACATAACAAATTATTCGAATAAAACAAAATAACCTTGTGTGATTTTCCTTCTAACTAGCGATTTATCTAAAAAAAAAAACAAAATGAACAAACTATTATAATAATTATGAAAGAACAAACTATGTACTTAATCGTAAATTGTATGACAAGTCCATACGCCATAAGGAACAAAATATATAGAACACCTAACAAATTATAAAGTAAAACGTAAAAATCGAAAAATTTTGAAAATTTTGTAAAATTAAATGTATATGTATATTGAGATTAGAACTTTTGATCTAACATAATTAACACTAAAGTCAAGAAAATAACGTACACACTATGTATATGCGATATGAACATTAACAAACCACCCAACAGTGATATGAGATACAAAATAACCAAGAAAAAGTTCATTACATAAAAAAAGAATTAACGAAAGTGTGTAAAAGAAAAAGTCGTAAAAGAGAAAACGTTAAATACACGCGCAAGTCATATAAACAAGAACAATAAAAACTATAAGAAAAGCAACTACAACAACAGCAACAAATTTCCATTAATATATTATAGATGTATATTATTATCATTATGATTATATTTAAAATGTCAAAACTAGTATGTTCAGCAGCAATTTTAAAAATCAGCTAAAGAAATTATGTACATATACACTCAAGGTCAAAGTAACAAGTACGTCAACGTAAGTTTCCATCCTCTTCAAATAAATAACCTTTGCTAATTTAAATATACCTTCATAAACTGCCCAAGTCAATCAGCCGAATTTAATACTATAGGAAATATTTAATATAATCAGAGGCAAAGAATGTGAAACAAATTTTCCGAAAAAAGGCTAGTTATGGAAGTTTGTTTAACTTTGGTACGAAGCATCTACATAAGCCTAATATCAAGTATCCCGCAAAGAATCCTTCAAACAAAAGACAACGATGCTGACTTAGCGCTTACTAACTGAAACATATTTAAGCTAGCACAACAAACCCCGACTGTAATTGAAGCTTGTTTTTTTTTAATGTATTTATTATTTTGACCATGAGTGTATCAAACGAACTCTGATATACATATGTACCCATATCTAGTATTTCATTAGCCAAAACACATCACAGACGCATACACACACACACACACACACACAGTTCAATAGCATTTTAAAACATATGAACAAATTCATAAATAATAAAAACAGAAAATAACACTGCAAAATTAATTAAAAGTCATACTAGAAGCGAAAAGGGTAAATGAATAATAAATAAATAAATAATAAGTAATCCGTAAATTAACAAATTGCAACAATATTAGATACACAATAAAGAGCAAATGTCATTTACTCATAATTGTATGTAATTAATTGTCGAAAAATTTAAAAACAAGAAAAATGCTAAAATGAATAAAATCTATGATTTTGAAAACAATTTAAATTGGGATTTTAATTAGAACAATTTTAAACTTAAATTACATAGTTTACAGTATAAAGTGCATACTTTATTTTTAACATTAAATAATTCTTAATTAATGTTTTTGCTCGAAGCGCAAAACTATATTTTAAATTTTAGCGCCAATGTTACAGTGCAGCACAAGTCCACTAAATCATCTGATCCCACAGCGTGAGTGAGCGAGTCGTGACAGTAGCAATGGCAGGTATCAGTACTTTGCATATTTATATATAAAGAATTTTCATGGTATTCGCATTTACTAATTAGATGGAGGTTAATTTAAAAATGTGATTTAATTGATATTTTTAATTAAAACATTGCTTTTCACTACAAATATTTAAATACAGCTCTGGCTAGTTACAAGCAGCAAGTGCATAAATATCGCTCATCTCTAGATGAGCAAATATCGCGCATCTCAATTGTCACACATTGCGGTTTAACGCTCCTCTCTAGTAGCCCCATACAAGTTAACAAACGAAAAGGTATTTCTTTTATAATATTTTGCTTATAAGCTTAATCTAATTAGAGTTTGTTAGATATAAAACAAAAGACATTCGTTTCAACATTGCGTCTGTTATTTAGGCTACGTCACTGCAAGGGCCAACAATAACAAGAGCAGCAGCAACATGGGCGCAAAACAGTCGCGTGAGCCACGTTCCGTTTCGATGGAAAATCCAACTCCTGCTGGCGTCCTCGACATATCCGATGATGTGGTAAAGCGCCTGAAGCAGGGCATCACACAGCAGGGTAAAGTAGAAAGTGTGACAACCATTTGCAATTTTGCTGCCAAAGTAAAAAATCGCTGCGGCCAAGTGTTATGCAACAATTGTCAAATGACCATTTATTTATATTTTAAATATATATATACTAACAACATATTTTCGTTCTGCAGCTCGAGAAAACGCCGCCGTTGCGGAGGTGTCGAAACCGGCGCCGAAACCACAGGAGCCGCCCAAAAAAGCACCCGTTAAAGAAGCCAGCCCGGCGTCGAAAATTGTCTATCAGAGCCCCACGCCCATCTATGTGCAGGGAGGCGGACACACAACCAGCGCTGCCGATGTGCAGCGACAAATGAACCAGGAGCTGGTTAAGAACGACGCGATGTGGCGCCAGCGCATGACACAGCTGGAAGAGAATCTGAAAAAGACCAACACCATCATGGAGACGGAGTATGCGAACGCGGTGGAGGGTGTGCACAAGCGATTTGTGAGCACTGCTTCGGCCCACAAGACGCCACCGTGCCAGGACCTCAAGGCACAGCTGCTAGCCTGTTATCGCGCCAATCCCGGCGAGACGCTCAAGTGCATTGAGGAAGTCGCCCAGTTCAAACAGTGCGTCGATTTGCATCGTGTCAAGAAACTGGACAGCGAACCGGAAGCGCCTAAGGCGCCAGCTGCCAGCAAGGCGGCCGTGCCGGTTGCCAAAGCTGGTTAAGGACCTGGTTGCCTCTTGATTTGTTTCTATATTGTTTGATTGCTCCTGCGCCCCAAAAGCCTTCACAGATCTGTTCAAACGAGGGAGCACGCGATTAGACGCGAGTGTCATTGTGAACAATAGTAAATTAACTTAATATATAACAAAGGTGCGTTTGTCTATTGCTTACAACTTGTCTTTAAGTGTTCACTTTCCATTCAGTTAACGAGTCCATCAAAAATCATATCATGCAATTTATCACGATTTGAAGCAAGTCTGAACTATATTGATCGGGATAACTTGGTAAGTGATTATAGGTATGTTTGTCAAAGTCTCTCAGCTTATGGATATTGACAACTATTTAGGTATTTTCTATATGTATATATGTGTATTGGTTTTCTCCAGAAGTATATTTAATAACCATGGGAATAACCGGAAAAACTCAGTTTACGTATGAAAAATACTTTTAGCCATAACTGTGTCAAAACTTGACTGATGTTTTTATGGATTATCTTTTTGCGCATAGGTTTCTCTAGTTTAAATTCTGCATTTAAATCTCGAAACGCAATTTATTTAGCTATCAACTTTGTCAAAACTCATCTGATTTTAATCAGGAACGACTGTTTGGCTGCTATCGTAACTATCGTTGGCAAAATAAGTATAAGAACGATATAACATGATTTTGAAATAGGTCATTTTTTTGTCAAAAAACTTTCGAAAATTGACGTAAATATCGGGATGTGAAGCTCTCAGATCGATAGCTCTCATATTTCAAACTTCCATGGCTTTGTCAAATTTGAACCAATTTTCATGTTCGGTGGCGTTTTGGGCATGGTTTATGCTCTAGAACGATTGTGCATAAAACTTGGGTAGACTTATCTGTATTACAGGGTATCTGCTAGTCGATCTAGTTGTCCAATTAAATGCAAATTGTTTTGTAGTTTCACTAATTATCTTTATTCGCTTGTGCTAAAATGTTCATCAAATTAGCAACAAACCCGTAAATACTATATAGTACAGCAGCACACACACGCACATACACACAAATGCGTGTGTGCAAATACACATACGTATACATATATACATATACATACGTATGTAAGGAATATGTGAAGACTTAGAGCAACTGCGCGATCAGCCACGTGGCCAGCAGCAGGGGCACAAATGTGAGTCTCAGGGCGGCGGCGCTGCTCTCGGCCTTGTTGTCGCTATCGTGCGACAGATGGCGCTTGCAGGAATCGTCGAAGTTCTTGGCAGGACCCATGCAGCCGGCATAGCTCATGACATAGGCCAAATAGTTCTGCTCGAAGACGCCGCGCACCAAACTGGAGCCAGGCCCGCTGGCAAAGACAATCACATCCTCGCCGCCGTGCGTCTCGTCCTTGAGCGCTAGCGTGGCCATGTGGCGATAGGTTGGCGATTCGGTTTGCTCCTTGGTGAACATCTTAAAGGGCCTCCAAACATTGGAGCTGTTTGCCGGCTTCGTCTCGTTCGCCAGGTGCTCAAAGTACCCGGGTCCATTCGCATAGGTAATGGTCTCATAGACCATGGGATCCTTGGGCTTGTGAAGATTGGCGGCGCCCAATATATCAGCGCCGCGCTCCGGATAACCATTGAAGGTCACCGAATGCGAGTGATCCGCCGTGACCAGAATGAGCGTCTCCTCCGCATCGGTCATCTTGAGCGCCGCCTGCACGGCCAGGTCCAGTTCGTAGACCTCGTGCAGAGCGGCCCGTGCGTAGTTCTGATGATGGCCCTGATCAATGCGGCCGCCCTCGACGAGGAGCACATAGCCCGCCGACTTGTCGCCACGCTCCAGCACACCGATGGCCGTCTCGGTCATGTCCTGCAGCGAGGGCTCGCCCTGTTCGCGTGCTATCGAGTAGGTGATGTGATTGTTCCGGAACAGGCCCATCAGATGATCCACCTCCTTCACGTCCACCTTCAGCAGCTGCTCGCGCGTATTCACCAGCACCGCCTCGGCGCTGTCATTCGCATGCCGCTGCAGCCACTCGGCCGTCAGATTGCGGTTGTCGCCGCGCTTGCAGATGGTCTCGGTGCCGCCCTCGAACGGAACGGTGTGCACCTCGGTCTCGTTGTAGGCGCCCATGGGCGATAGGCCGCCGCCCAGCACCACGTTCAGCTTGTTGCCCGGCGCATTCTCCACCAGCTGGCGCGCTATGTCCGCATGTATGCCGATGGATTCCTGCGGCACCTCCGTATCGCACTCCCAGTCGCGATGATAGATCCTCGCAAAGGTGGCCGCGGGCGTGGCGTGGGTGATGCGCGTGGTGGTCACCACGCCGGTCCGCTTGCCCTCGCGCTGCGCCCAGTCCATGATGGACTCGAGTCGGCCCTGGCTGGCGTTCACCTTGGACCGAGTGGTGTCCATGCCAATCGCGCCATAGTCGCTCTTAACGCCCGTAAATATGGCTGTGGCGGTGCCCGCCGAATCCGGCACCTGTTTGTCCACATTGTAGGTCTGTCAAGGGAAAGAATTGTCATCAATAAACAGAGAAAATAGTTTATTCTGACTGACTGTCTGACGTACAGGCAGATTGTTTAAATAATTGAGAAACTGATTGACTATTGACTGAACTATTGATTGATTGACTAACAGATTGACTGGTTGACTGGTTGATTAACAGACTGACTGACTGATTGACTGATTGCCTGACTGACGTACTGATAATTTATGATTAATTGATTGACTATTACACTAACCTATTGATTGATTGACTGATAGATTGATTGACTGACGGGTTGACTGGCTGATTAACAGACTGACTGATTGATTAAGTCACTGATTGTGTGTGTAAGCGACTAATAGATTACCTAACTGATTGACTGAAATACTGATTAACACGCTGATAGAATTATTGACTGACCGACTGTTCCATTGATTAATTAACTGATTGCACAGCCTACACAATTTAGTTTTTGCGATCCGAGTGAAAACTTACGTGGGTTTTTGGCTAATTCCGCAAGCATGGCTACAAACTTTTTTGTTATAAATCAACATACACTTTTAAAAACGTGTATCTACAATGCCGGAATATGGTTGCAATACGATTGTATAAAGAATTATTTTCAAACTATGTAATTATATATATAACAGAAAGGTGTGGTTAGTTTACCATCCGGATTTGGGGGACTGCGTTGTATATTCGAAAATAATATATTCGACGAAGCTATGAGACTTTAAATTCTTTCAAGTATGGTTTTGGAAACTTTAAAAAATTTCTTTTTAAATAAGTAAGGGAAGTAAAGGATATTTTTCAAAAAAAAATCGAAAAAAAATTATTTTCAAATACGAATTAAATTTAAATGCAGAATCAATATAGAGAATAATCCATGAAGAAAATGGTAAACATCGTGAAAATCGGTTAATTTTTGACGAAGTTGTGAGACTTTAAAATCTTTCAAGTTTGGTTTAGGGAACTTTAAATCAAAAAAATTTTTTTTTCCAAAATAAGTAAGGTGGGAGTAAAGGATATTTTTCGAAAAAAATTATTTTCAAATACGAATTAAATTTAAATGCAGAATCAATAAAGAGGTTAAGCCATGAAGAAAATGGTAAAAATCGGTTAATTTTTGACAATGTTATGAGACTTTAAAATCTATCAAGTATGGTTTTGGAAACTTTACATGTCTAAATTTTTGTCAATTTTCGCATGAGTTTTGACAGAAAAATCGACACTGCCAGGCTATATTAGCTAGTCTCATATGAATATAATTACTGCAAGATATTTACCTTGGCTAAGCCCGTGTAGGGAAATTCATCAAAGGCCAGCATCTCCTCCTCGCCATGGCCATGCTTCAGGTACTGGCCCTTGTAGATGCGTCCGGCGCTGATCGTGGATAGGCCCATGCCATCACCTATAAAGATGATGATGTTCTTGGCCTTCTGCTGATACGAGGCCTCCTTGCTCCGCTTTGCTATCTCTATCGTCTTCTTCAGCTGCTTGAGGCCCACTCGCCGCCAGAATCGAGCATCTGTAATTCGAATTGAGTTAGGAAGGGTCACAGTTACTTCCACACACTAATCCATGACAGTTCGATATCGCTGTTGCTTTTAATTGTTTCTGGTGCGACCCACTTGGCACTCGCTCGTACTACCGATCGTTTCTAGTATCAGCTGCAACGACTAATTATTTAGATTTATTTTGCCATACAGACGACGCAAATATCTGGAAGTCGCTCGTTGAGCACACAAGGCCCATCAGAAATGTTTCCACAAATTGTAAATCCCCCAACCGAGCGGCAATGCGACTGCTACATCTAAAAACAGCTAAAATTTATGCGATCCAACTATTCTATTTCTGGTGTGGGGTTTACTTAGTGCACTAACATCAATTAACTTAGTGCGCTTACATCAATTAACTGGGCTTTCCACTATATTATAAACATAAAAACAAATCGTTAATTTTTGAAGACACGATTGCAATTTTATTTTATATATTGAATTATTAGCATTTTCATGGCTGTAGCTATATGCTTATACATTTATTACATTTTGTAATATCCTGCACTCAAAAAAACATGCTAAAAGGGTATAATAAATTGGAGGAAATTTATATAAAATATATTTATTCGTTTTAACCATCAATAGTGAAGTCTAGATCTGATTATACCCAACTGTGTATGGAAGAAAACAGTATATGCAAGAGAGATACAGTAACTAACCTTTAATATAGAAGGGTATTTTTTATAATAATATAAATAAATCTAATTTGCAATTGTATTTTTATTGCTATTCTATATTTAATAAAAAAACAAATAGCTTTTAAACTTTCAGTATTTCGTGAAAATTTCATCAAGATATTCACAAATAAAAAATGAAATTTCATATAGGGTATTTTTTCGTCTACAAGGCACTTCCTGTCTACACAATAATTTGTTATTTATATTTGCCGGTTATAAGTTTTATTTTTTATTATGCAGGCGGTGTTGTTTGAGAAACCCCTAACAGTCGCGCCGCTCCTCACCTGCCTTCCCCTACCAAAAGCCGTGACACTGACGCACGTTACAGTTAAACTACGTTGCCAGACTGTTAATTTGAATTGTCAATGCAATTGAATTGGATAATTAGAGGCTTTTGCCGTAGACGGGTAGAGGTATAATTAGCACTATTATTGCTAGAATTAGTTCTTGGGCTTCAGTCGAATTTAACACCTGTGAGAAACTGTTAAAGTGTTCTAATTAACTGATGTTTGCACAATTCGATTGGCAAATGTTCGTCATTTGGTTAACACGAAAACGAATCTCTTTATATCTTAATTAAAAATTGTTGTAGTCAATTCGCGCATGGTTTTTTTTTTTTGACATTGGCAGAGCTATCAAATTTCATTCTAATTGGTTTATCTAGGTATTTCCAAAGACAAAAGAAACATTAGTGGGAGTCACATTAAAATCATGTCTTCTTAATTGAATTTTTGAGAATTTGACTTCCTTTTTCTTTGATAAAGATTTTGCGTGCTTGAGATATAAGCCTGTTTATACTTATATGCATTTATATGCACATCATTTAATCAGATAATTGTTATAAAAAATGATAAATGAGAATTTAAGTGCACAAATACGCAATTCGAATTCTTAAGTGACGTTGCAATGTTTGAGCTTAACTTAAGAGGTTCATGTGTCTGTTTCATATACCTAAAGAACCGCAACGTGTAGAAAGAGATATTTCAGCTGTTTCAACAATCATTCAAAGTAAATTCATTTTTTTTATATTTGAGCAGATAATCAAATAATTTAAATTAAGTTTGACCTTGAAATGATATTGTAACCATATTAGGCATAGAATCAGATACGGCTGTACTTAATAGTAATATATATAATTGACTTCTTTTATTGTTAAATTTGTTTTTTTCTTTGATAGGTTATCAAAAAACTAAATTTTTCACCATTTTCACCCGTTTTACCCTTAATTATTTTGTTTTTTTTAGATACTTGTATATGCTTAACCTTGAAATTATATGAGAACCATATGAGCTGGCGTCAGATATAAGAAATAAATACATGAAGTATACATTTATATCTATATATTATAGATATTATTAAATTATATTATATATCTATATATTTTCTCAATTGCATAACTTTATATAAATAATTAACATGCACCTGTCACGAGAGCTTCTACGTTGAATTAATCTGAATAAATTCTTTGACTATCAATTCAAAAGTCTAACTGTGTAACGGAAAACTTAATTTAATTTGTTATATTTAATATATGTGCTTCATACGAGATTTGGAAACGAGATTTATTCCGATAAAAAATTATTCCGATAAAAATATTATGTACGTTTTTTTAATGTATTCAGATACGAATTTTATAAATAATTATGTTGACCCTTACGTTACACAGTTGAACTTTTTGGTCGATAATTAAATAGTTCCAGTTCCGCTGTGAGGCTTTTACCTTTTTTTTTGTATACTCCAATTATTTATGTAAAGTAATTTAATTGTTTTCCAAGTTAAATATATTTAATATGCTTTTCTACTCTTTTATTATTTTTTACTTGTATAATTAAACTTTTTTGATCATCAAATAATTAAATATAATTTGACACTAGCCTAAACACCCTAATATGTTCTACAAAGCAAAAACTAATATAACGACATACTTATATATTTTTTACAATTTGTATTCAATCTATTTTTAAATTTTAGTTGCTTAATTTGAACTTTTAAAGTAAAATTTGAGCCGCATTTGACACGAGCCTTTCAGCTGTGTTTTTTTTCTGTTTTTTTTTGCTATTTGTTAAATTGTTTTGCTGTTGCATAATTAAACTGGAGCTGTTCGAGTTGAACTAACACGTAGTAATAAAACGCTTGAATGCGCCATTCGTTCAGCGGCTCACGTGTACCGCGAGGTGTTCTTATTTGGTGATTCTATATAAGACTATACTCTAAATGGTTAACCCACCTTCCAAAACGCTGTCTTTGTCCTGATCGGGCTGCTCCTCCAGCTTAAACTCGGGTCCAATGCCGCCGCCGGCGGCGCTCAAAGTTTGAATCACAGGCGGTGGCTGCACTGTGGCCGCCGAGGCGGCCAGGCACAGCGAGGAGAGTATCAAAAGTATCAAATGCATTTTATGTATTTAACTTTTTTTTGTTGTTGTTGTAAGTTTATTAACAGCCCATTAAAACTGTAGATCAGAATGATATGTTCTTCGCAACACGAACTTTAAAACGGGCACGCGTCTATTGCGACTAGGTCACAATTAGCGGATTTGCAGCGACTGTCGCCTCGGCAAGCTCTGAAGCGCCGTTATATGGCGACACGATTGCCAGCGAACAGCGGCTGTGCACGAAGCGCGCCCACGAAGACGATCGGCGTCATAACGAGTGTGCTTTTTTTTCTCATTTTTTCATTTATTGTGTTTCTCTCATTTTCACATGCAGAACGTTTACGTTCATTTCGAATTGCAGCACAGATAAACCCATTAAAGAGAAGAAAAAACAGCAGCCCCATAAAGTAACGTTTGGTTCGTTTTTTTTAACGATATTTACAAGCGTCTGTTTGCGGCCACGGGCCAACGGCATGTGTGCCAATACGCTGAATTACGGCTTAAATGGCACGTGAATCTGTTGCCGTCTGCTGCTGTCTACTGACTGATGCGCGATCACTGTTTTATCAGCCCAGTCTCTCCGCACCCTCCCCCTCTCCCACTCAAAACGAATCGCTGTTGATCTTCTATATCATGCGTGCTGCAGATGAATTTCTAGAATTGATAAAAGATTTACCCCAAACAGTCGCACATGGCGTATTGTTTGCATTATCCGGCAAAAAAAAAGTATATTGGGCAATGCTTTGTTTGTACGGGGTTTATCAGCCGCCGTCTGCACTGTCTGCCCGTTGGCCTGACGACCCGCCTTACAACCTCGGTCAATGTCACATAATAGGCGGCGGCATTCAACAACTACATGACTTTGCCTTCAATCTGAACAATAAAATATAATATATCATCTCATGTGGCGCTCTGACTATCTTTAGCATCTGTGTAAAATTTGATCTATTGTCCGATTTGCCAGCTCGTTGACTGAGTGACACTTTACGCTGATCATGCGAGGAATATGTAAGATCTGGCTGAACTATCAGAGTCGTAATGGCTTTCTTGCGCAACTCTTTTGGCAAAAATTCTTGCTTTAAAAAATAGTATTCATATATAAATCTATCATATGTCCGACTGCGGCGTTAGTTAAGAGTTGTTATGGTTTAGTTATGTTGGAACTTTATCTCATTCGGCGGAACTGAAGATAGTATGATATATGCATAAGATGTCATAAATTTCAACTTGTCACCTTAAAACAAATATTGTGATCATTTTTTAAAGTATTTTTTTTTGGGCAGTTTTTAAGAGATATGTATATTCACGTGCGAAGACAGTTTCAAGGCTAGGCATATTTAATACTTGCTGCTTTAATTATAAAAATTCATTTATTTATAGTTACTGCTATTTATTATTAGTCCTTGTTGTAAATTGTATGGAAGTTTTATGAAAAATGTTCAAAAGCCAAAAAACAACTATTTTAAAGTACTTAAAACCACTTGCATATAATTAAAGACGGCTTCATGGTTAATTTGAACCCTATGTCTCAGACTTTTCTCTTTAAATTTTTGATTAATCGGAAAACGTTGTGTTAGTACTAAGAGAGTCCTAAGATTCTTAAAGGTAAATATATTACTTTATTCAACATGCTAACTTTTGCAACAGTTTGTGTTTTCTGTGCTTGCAGATGTTGAAAACAGTCAGAGAGTGACAATTATTAAATATTTCTTTAATTGTTATTATTTAAAGTATATTGTATATTTATATTATCTGTATTTTTATAAACTATCAAACAAATACTATTCTCTTTGTTCAGTTACCTACCTGAAAATCTTAACTTAACTTAATATTTGACTCTTCAGGTATTTTGTACCATTAACTATTTTCTGAGCAGTACACAAAGCTCTTCTTATAACTGACTATCAGATGAAGTAAAGACCAAAATATTCAATACTCATAATTAGAATCTTTTTTGAAAAACAAAAAAAAAGGTTTGAAAAATGGTAAAAGTCCAACAATTGATCACGATTATGCAGCTTTTGTGACAATATTTAAAAATGTACAAAAAGAAAAAAAGCAACCAAAAATAACAGGTAATTCCTAATACATAAATAGTATAACGTAATATAGTGTATATAGATATGTGCATTTATTGACTAAATTAAGAAAATTGAATGATTAGCTTTTAACTGGGTCAAGTTTGCCAGAGTGCACTGTAGTGTGCCCAAGCGTTTAGTTTTCTTTACTTTATCTGTGTAACTGCGTTCTGATTGCGCACGTTTTTAACGGGCACTGTAAAAGCCATAAAGAGTCTAAAGAAGAAGGCGAAGCAAGGTAGGCAAAAAGAATGAAAAGAAAAAATAAAACTTCAATACGAAATGACGTTAAGAAAAATGATTGTCGTTTGCTCTTGGTTAATCATTACAGCGTATTGTTTTACGATTCGCGTTTTTTTTTTATTATTTGTTATTTTTTATTTTGTTGATCTGTTACGCTTGACATGAGCTGCTGCAGCTAACTGTTAAGTTGACAGCTTTATTTGGCATTGGTTTGCCCCCCTTAACCTTCAGCCTCAACCCACAAAGTTCAGTTCAAATAGAAAATATCGCCCCGGCTCTGCCGCCTTGGAGTTGTGTAAATATTTTTTTGCGCTATTTACTGTCAGGTTTATTAAAAATTATTCATGTCACGTATAAATTCTGCCATATTCGTTAAGCGTTGGGAAGTTCATTCTACAAATATATAGAAATTCCACAACAATTTTGTAAAAGGGTAACAATTTTCACTAGCATTTACAAACGAATTGCGTATAAAATTTGTGCTAAAAAATGATAAATGGGCGTATAAAAATATCAAATAAATATACACAAAATATACAATTAAGTGAATGACTAGCATAACAGAAAAGAAAAATATATTGAAAAACAATAAGCTGTAAACTAACTGAAAACGTTGCAATGACTCAGCGATTCTCGGACTATGAGAATCTCTTCGATGTGTAACCGCTGCGCACGTTGCTAGTGGTTGCCGATCTAACGGTTGTTCGGCTCGTTTTCGTCAGGGTGGCATCACTGCTGCTGCCATTGCTGCTGCTGCTGTTGTTCTTGCTTGTTGCATTGTTGTTGTTGCTGTTGCTGGTGGTCGTGCTGCTGCTGATAGTCGTGATGCTGCTGCTGCTGGCGCTCATCGTCAGCGGTCGACGTGGCGGCATCCGCTCATTGACGGCATCCAGGCCCTTCGCCTCGGCAAAGGAGTGAATGTGCGAGGCGGCGGTCAGTCCTTGCAGCGCTGTCGGGAAAGGGCGTTCAAAGAGCTTTAATTAGGGCATTTCTCTGGCTGGATTTGTGCTGCTTGGCGGAAAACTACGAATCTTTATATCTGTCTATAAATGTATACGATCTTGCATCATTTTGATTGCTGCCTACAATGTGAAAGATAAGTAAAGCTCAACAGGCATTATATTATAATTATATTATTCCTTCATAGCAGCCGAACTGGTTTCGTAAAGAAGCTCTAAGGTTTTCTCAACATTTATCTGAATTTAGTGTTGGACGTTTTATATTCTATATCTCTTGTGGTTTTTCTATTCATTTTCTATATTTGACTTGTTCATGTTCATCTTCATGTTACATGTTCCACGTTCCATGCATCAAGTTTCATGATTCATGTTTTACATTGTCTTATCATATTATGTAATATGTTTTATGTTCCATGTTCCACGTTCCATGGTTCATGTTTTACGAATCAAGTTTTATGTTACATGTTCCCTGTTCAATGATCCTTGTGCTATGTATCTTATTCTTTATACACTTTCTATGTTCTTTATTCTGTATTCTATATTCTATGCTCTATATTGTATATTCCTTACTCTATTGTCTATATTCTATCTACTTGATATTATACTATTATTTATACTATTAAAGCTCACCCTCTTTGAGCGAGTCACGTCCACCAGAAAGCGCGCCCATTGGCAATGCGCCCGTGGGCGTCAGGCCCTTTAGTTTCAGCACGCTCTCCGACTCTTCCCTGCAAGGTGTACGACAGTTAAAATGCTTAGGAAAAATGCAAGTGCATTTTCTGCTCACCTCAGAACGGAAAAGACACGCGACATTTTGCCAATGGCGCGGATTTTGTTGCGGATTATCTCCTTGCGCAACGCCGACATGGAAGCTGCGAATTCGTAAAACTCATTAGTAGGCGTTTTTATACATTATGCAAAATACCATCAAATCATATATATATATATATATGATTATTCAAATAGCTAGGCAACTCTGGTGCGGATGCGAGCTGTTTGGTGTTTAGGCAAAGCTTTGCGCCAAAGCTGATCAAAGCTGTGCAAAGCTCTCGTTAAGTTCTCTCTCGCAGTGGCGGTTCAACACTGAGCTTACCTGGCTTACTGGGCGTATTATTATTATTGTTATTATTCACAGTCGCCGGGATGAGCACAATTCTCTTACGCAGCGCTGTATGTTCGCCCCAACCCCACCAACACCACCACCACCACATCACAGAAAAGGGCGTGTTTTGAGTGGGTGGTTGGTTCGTTGGTTGTGTTTTGTTGTATTTGTTGTTGTTGTAGTTGTTGTTGGTTTTTTGTTATTACATATTTTGTGTGCAGATAAATTTTTAAAATAAGTTTTTTTAATATAAGATTAGTTCTATTTTTTTGTGTTTCTTATGTATACTCTTGCAGTGGGAAGAAATATTAGAATGGTGTGCTTAAGCCTTATAGTTATGATATTATAAATAAACAATCTTTTACTGTAAGGGAAAGATATCAGGATTTTTTTAACAATGCGGAGGTTTTTCTTTAGGAATTTATTGCAGAATCGCGTGAATATGGCCTTTCACGTTTTATGAAAAGAAAACTGTTTATCCTTTTTTTTATAATATTTGATTTATGATCAGATTACTATATCATGACTATATCATAAATCTGCAAGGGTATTGAATCTTCGACATGCCGAAAATAATTGTTGTTTTGTGTGTTTTACGACTGTTGCGCATACGACATTTATACATACACACACAAATACACACACACAATTTCTATAGAGTGCAAAGTTATGTGACATGTATATATACATACCTTCCTCAAGTTCATCATCGGGACCCGCGACCAGCTCGTCATCCGAGCAAATATTGAGCACATTCACCAACATCTCCGTGACCTAAAATAAAATAATGTGGTTTAAAATGAAATTCACATTTTCCGGCTAAGACCTGAGCTCACCTTCTCGCCGACAAAGGGCAGGGACCAGGTGAAGACATCCATGAAGTTGGGCAGCCAATAGGGATGCGGGGAGCAATTGAATTGTCTTATGTTCATCACGTTGTTCTCGTACTTGAGCACAGCTGCCTTTTGTCAAATGTTGACGATGCGTTTTGACAAAATTTATATGTGTGAAAATACGAAAACCGAAAAACAGAAAAAGGCAAACAATATTTACGGGGGGTAGAAATTATCATAAAATAAGCGCAGCGTTGTGCAGCAAAAAGAAAAAAATACAAAAAAAAATGAGATTTGTGTAATTTAAAAATAGCAAATGGCGAGAGAATATTCAATATACAAAATGTGGCTAAATAAAGTTGATCGTATTGGCCAAGTCATACCTTGTTGTTGTAAACATCCAAATAGTTTGGCGCCGAGAAAATAGTGATCAGCGAGGGGAAGCCCGTTACCTGATTCTTGCGATACATGCGATAGCTGCAAGCAAGAGAGTAAAGTTAGGTATACGAGAAAATGGAAGGATATAATTTATACAATTTTATTCTTTATGAATTTTTTTCTAAAATATAAATTATCCTTGAATTAAATATTAAACTTAAGTATTCAAAAAATTGGCCAAATTAACTTGTATTACGTACAAACTACTAATTACAAGATTTTGCTAACTGAAAATTAGCATTAAAAAACTATATATTATTGATTAAAAATTACAGTTGAGTCTAGTTCTTAAAATTTGTATGATGAAAGACAAACAGTTCTTCACATTCGATTTTATACTTAGGTTTCGATCGATATTCGTTTCGATATTTCTACAAGTTGCTCTCTTGGCTTTGCAATACAAAACTTACCCCGCATCCTGCGCCTCGTGAGCACGCACTATCGATAGGAGATTGTTCTTCTGGAGAAACTCACAGCAGGCCGAGTAGCTGAAGAAATAGGAACAGCCGCGGACCGAATTGTGGGAGAAGAACTCGTTGGTCTTCTCGCTGCCAAAATCCTCCAATGGATCGGACCACAGCAGATCACACATGGGCCCATAGGCGGGCGGCTCCCTGAAGCGATTCAGCTGCCGTACAACGAGACCAAAACAAAAAACATTGACAGACGATTGTAAACATTTCAGCGAGACATTCGCCTGCCAAATTTATTACCGTCTTGATGTCGTCGAGTGTGAAAATCTCTGGCGATAGTCCGCCGTGTATGCACAGAAATTGCTGGTTGAGCAGCGCGGCGAGGGGCAGGCAGTCGAACGCTTCCATACACGCATCGTAAATACTTTCCGAATATTTAATAATGCCTGCAATACGTAAGCCAAGTTGGGTGGGTGTGGGTGTTACAAGAGATAGAGAAAAGTAGAAGCAAAAAAAGACCGCAGAAGGTGGTCAGGATTTATGCATTTGTTGCGGCTTTTATAATAGCATTAGAACTGCAAATTAATTAGCCCTCTAAATCTTAAAAATGTAGGAATCATTGAAACAATTTTTCGTATTTTTAATCTTATTAAAGAACTCGGTTATAGCTAAAATATATATCTGCGCTGATTTTATACATTGCATGCAATACGGTTTCAGGCTATATAAAAGTAAATAAATAAATGTCAATTAAATATACCGTCATCGATAATGACGGCCATCGACATTTTCCATAGGTGAGACAATGAACTATTGCTGCTAAATACAATTTGAATTAATTTTAAAAGGTTTAAATGCCACAATTTTCTTTTTGGAGGATAAAATGATTAAATGATAACAAAATATCTTTATAGGTAATATCGATAATACTAAAAGTGAATGCTCTCTCGATAAAAGTATCTCTGGCAAGTTTTATTATTGAAACCTAAATGAAATAACAGAGTAACGCTTATAAGGTATCGATTCAAGTTATCGATTGTCTATTGACAATAGTCAGACTTATTTGATCGATATCGATATCGCAAAAATACAACAGGGACATCCGGAAGCACAACTTTAAAATCTTCCTCAGATCGATAGTAACACACAGAAAATCTTATTTTATTTTCCTTAAATTCTGAGCTATTCAACAGCAACTTACACTCCTGTTTAAAGGTGAAGTATTCGGTTAGATGGCGGCATTCGTGATTGCCGCGCAGCAGAGACAGCGTGTCGGGATAGGTGATTTTCAGAGACCACAGATAAAGCACACACTAAAGAACAAATTAGACAGACGTATAAGTTTTTTAATCACATTCTCACTCGAAGCAGGCACTCACTTACCTCTATGCTGAAATAGCCCCGGTCGACGTAGTCACCGAGGAAAAGGTAACGTGTTGTGGCCGGCGGTCCGCCCACCTCGAAGAGTTTGACCAGATCAAAGAACTGGCCGTGTATGTCGCCGCAGACGGTAATTGGTGCCTCGACATCGATCATGTTCTTCTCCTCGCGCAACAGGGCGGCGCCCTCGTTGATGATGCGCAGGGCGACGCATTCCTCGACGCGGCCCTCGAGCAGAAAATGCTGACGCAGTACATCGAAATTGGGCTTGCCTGTTTTGGGATCATCGTATACTTCGGACATGGTCAGTTTGTGTGTGGGCGGCAGCGGTACATCTAAATAGTAGCAGCGTTTGAATAAATTAGTTTATTTAGACATTGCGTATACGCAATGTGCAACGTTTGGGCTAGATTGTAATGTGCGAGTGTGTATGTCTGTGTGTGTGAGCATGTGGGTTAACGAGCTGCAGCAACTTATCGCCAATATTTGGTTTGGCTGAGCTGCCAGATTTACGAGGCCCGCACATCTGCCCCCATCTGTGGCATGTGCCAGGGGAAAATGCACATGAATTTTCTACGCTAATTACGAAAATTTTGAATGAGTGAATATAAAAGTCGAAAATTGATTGGCACACACAAAAACAAACACACACTCACACACACATTTGGATTGTCATAATCTTTGTCGAAATGTTCAAATTTCAGCGCAATCTGCCAATAAAATGGCAATATATATCCTATAAGGCATATGCTGTTCATAATGACTGCTTAAATTTAATTTAATTTTTATTTTATCCATCCATAAACGACAATTATAACCACAAAGGGAACTTTATGATTGCATAAAAATCACATCCTCAATTTAATTAAATAATTAGCTTGCAATGGGGTCAGGGTTGGAATTTTTTATTGAACTATATTTAACAAAATTACTTTTAATCATGAGATATTTTTAATCGGATTGAAATACCCAAGGGTGTTGGGAGTGAAATAAATGTAACTGAACAGACAATTATTGACTTGAAATAATCTTTTATGCAAAAATATAGCAAAATAGAGCATCTTTTATAATGCAGATATCACAAAAAATATCCAATTGGGTCAAGGTCAAACGTGACAAAAAAGAACTAGCTCTGAGGCAAACTTTTTTGAGCTCTGTTTCCAAGCTAAGAGTTGATATTAATAATTTATAATTTTTTTGGAGACTTAACCTGAACTCAAAATAAAACTCAGTTGTAAACATTGTACAACATTATTGCTTATAATCTAAACATAACTTCAGACAAAGCGCTGACGCTCTCTTAAAATAGATATAGGCCTCGAAAATTATCTCGTTAGTTCAGTTACAAACTGTATTGAAAATCTTTGTTTAAAATTCAATTTTAATTACATGTTAAAAGAATCTATGCATAATTTAGTTAATAATCAAGAAACAAAATCTTTCCCAAATTCCCAAAGCAATCGGTTATGCTAAATATCGTTTGGAATGTTAAATAAGAGTTCCTCACATGTTTTAAGTAAATCCGTGAAATTGATAAAATGTTACGAATTTATTTTGTTCAATTTGGGATATATGACTTTAGCAGTAGCTCTGGATATATGACTTTTTTTTATTAATTAAAGATTTTTGCAAATACTTTATGAAAATTCTAAGATTTTAACTTTAATGAGCTACTTTCTTACGGATCAGATTACTAGGGATCGGTCACAAATTATTGACGAAAATGAGTGTTGAAATGCAGATTAACTTAGCATTGTTTAAGTATGTTTTCTAATATATAACTGCTCACGCTAATTGTTAAAATATGCTGTTAATAGACAAAAGTTTCAAAAGTTTCCCATTTAACAGACTTCAGATACTGAAAGTTTGTTTCTTATAGATATTTATGATAACTATGATTATGATTAGTTAGTATCAAACTGTACCATCGACCATGCGCTCCTTGGTCTTTGTATATTGCATTTTCTGTTTGCTGCCACTCCCCGTTGCATCTGTTGCAGTTGTTGCAGTTGTTGCAGCTGTGGTGGATGACTTTGTTGTTTTCGTTGTTGCTGAAGTTGATTTTGTTGTTGTTTTGTCCGTGCTCCCACTTTTGGCCAACGACGATTTTCTCGTCAGCGAACTTCGTGTCGTTGTGGACATTTTGCTGGCCTATTTATTTATTAGGCTTTTGTGGTTTATTCTTTTTATTTTTTTAAATTTTTTTATACGCTAAGAATTCACAAATTAATTTTTTTTTCACTTGGGTGTTTTTATCTAAATTTTTCCTTTTTGTTTTTTAATATTTCTTTTTTATTTGTATTTTTAATATGGTTTTTATGAGACGAAATTTTGTTTGTGTTTTAGTGCTGAAAAAGTTAGTAGCGCTAAAAAATGTTCAAAATTATTGGCCTTTGGCTGAGACACAAACACAATACACACACTCATTAATATATAGCAAAACAAACATGTGTGTTAGTACTATATGTATATTGGGCAATAAATAAAATTTGTTGTTATTTGGTATATGTATATATATTTTTTTTATTTATTTATTTATAGCTAGGCACTAGCTATACTTATAGAGACAGCTACTCGACAATGTGTATTAAGACACATTCATATAGAAAATTAATGCCTGGCAATTAATATATCAATTTTGCGCAATTATTCACAAAATTTATTAACTTTTTCAAAATGTTTTTGCACAGCACTTGGCATAGGGCTACTTAAGAATTGAGCCGTATAATCGCTCGACACTTTTGTGCTAATGAGACAAGCGAAAGACACACGAAAAACACAATTATTATGTAGTATATGTATAACATATACTGAATATAGTATTTATGTATATGTGGGTACATGTAGTTTTGGTCACACTTTTGCAGCGACAGCTAATCCTTGTGGACACTATTTGACGCGTTCACGGACTGGCATTTCCACCAAGTTGGCGCGTCGTGATTTCCCTCGATACTGAGCGAAAAAATTTCGAACAAAACGTTTTTTTCGCGAAAAGCGGACAACCAGCGAATCGCCAGACAACATCAAAGACACATTAAAAACAACGATCGACGCATCGACAAACGGCGAATAGGCGCTCGGCTCTGCCGCTGTCGCTGTCGCTGCCTCAGTCGCTGCTGCTGCCGTTGCCCTTGACTGCGCTGCGCTGCCGCTGTTAAAAATAAAACTCTCTCAAATCGCTCTTTGAATTGTATTCTCAATTTAACAACTGTATATTTATTGGGTTAATGTGACACACGCGATTGTTGGCGCTGCGTTTCGATTTTTTTATTTTTTATTTTTTTTGGCCTCCATAAACAAAACCACCTCCGATCCTCCAAAGCAACATCCGTTGCAAAACAGTCCGTCAGTCCATGCTCTCAATGTTTTTCAACTTGACCGTGAGTCGCTGTGAGACGTCGTCGTCCTCTGTCTGTCTCTCCGTCCATCTGTCCGCCTGTCCGTGATATTGTGTGTGTGCGGGCTCGGCCAGATATTGGGCGCCAATAGGTGGGTGTCGTTATAATTATACATAGTAGTCTTGACTTTGTGCGCGCCTCGTGCAAAAAAAAATATATATCCTAAATACATACAAACATATATGCTATCGTTGCCTCTCGCTGATCTCTTGGAATATGCTGCTTAATTGCTCGCCGGGCTGAAAGAAGTCTTGCGTTGAGATAGTCTAATAAGATTCTATAGCTAAACTTCGCCTGGGAACTATACAATACAATTAAAATGTTTGGAAATTTAAAGATCAAATATAAATATTTTCGTTCAGACTTCCGCCGAACATTTAAATTTAAAATCATAGTAAAATTTTGAAAAACAAAAATATTAACATATTTTTTTTAGTAGATTTTTTGATCATATACAAATTTTGGATACCGTAAGTTAAGGATCTTTGAGAAAAATTAAAAACGTTTATGATAAAAAGAAAAAATTTTTTAAATGCAATTTTTGATCCTCTGATGTGCAGGATAGGGTTTCCGAAAAATGTAATAATACATTAAAATATAACAAATTATATAAAGATTGGCGAGAATTAAATATAGTTAAGAAAATCAGAAAAGTATCTGTTATTTAAAATTTTGTTTTTTTATGATCCTTTTCTATTTTTTAAATGTATTTTAATCATATGTCAAAAACTATTTGAGAAATATGCGAGAATTAAATAGAAATGAAGATGAAAATGTTTTTCAAACTGGAGAAAACAAATATGATGGATATCTGCATCGATGGGGAAAACAAACAATATCGTATGAATTTAAGGAAAAACTGAATAAATCCATTTATTTCTTAGTTATAATTTATTCTTTCAATGATTTAATGATTTTTACATTGTAGGGTATTTCAACTTCTTGTTGGTTTTCTATATATAGTTTTTCAAACAATTTCATGCAACTTTTATGAAAGAGGGACAACATAAGCTGAGAAAGCGTGGCGATATTCGAATAACAATTTGTTGTTGCTGCTGTTGTTGTCGCTGTCGCAGTCATTGGTTGTTGTATTTGTTGTGATTGTTGTTGTTGGTGTTGGTGTTGACAGTTCTTGATGGTCAATTAATATGTATTTATCTCAAACGAATTTCTCTTCAGCCAGAAAATGTGCTGACAACTACAAAACTGGCACCTGCTGAGGTATCAATAGCCACAAGAATGCGGCTAGGACGGAATGGGATGCATCCAAGGGTCTGAGAACCCGTGACATTCAAAACAAACTCTTGGGGGCCAAAACAAAGGCAAGTCACACGATCAATCTATATATGTGTGTGTATACTATATAGATATGGAAACACTCCAAAAAGATGCATCGACAGTTGATGTATATATCTTTGTTATTTTTTTAAATTTTTTGTATATATTTTTTTTTTTCGTTGGCACTGTCTACATTGTCTGTTGTCCATTCGGCTTTGTCTACACATCTGCACTTATTATGAATCGTTGTGCTAGAAGAGCTGTTTGCCGTAGGGGTTTCGCTGCTTGTATAGCTTTGGCAGTCCTCACTGTTTTATATACTTATTTATAAGTATTTATTTTTATAGCCGCAAAAACGCTGCCAGCATTTCTTAAACGCAATTAGAAAGGGGCACCCAATGCCGTTGTTGCCAAACGACGTTGCTGTTGTTGCTGTCGTTTGGGCACTGACCACTCATTGGTCAACGCTGCGCACATGAAGATTCATCTTGAAGTCATCTGTATGTGATTAATTTGAACACGCGCTAAATTGATTAGAAAAATGTTTTGTTTGGGCTGCTGCCATATTGCTGTACCCAAGTACTCAGCGATCGTTTTGTTTACAGGCCCTACTATAGCTAACCATTTTTAATTTTTTATTTGTTGCCTAATTTTTTGCAAAAGTGTTGCTGAAATATTTCGCTGTCGCGTTGAGTCAACTCGCTCGCATATCAAAGTTGACACTTGTACATTCATTTTAGCACATGTTTTGCATTTCAATTTGATTTTCAATTTGTATATTTGTTATTTTTAAACGCGTACAATGTGCTGAGCGTACGCTTGGCTACTAAAATATAGTACTTATTTATAATACAATGTTTTTTACGGTTCAGATTTTGCTTCCTGGCCTATAAACAAAACAGAGGCAGCATCAACAGCAGCAAGAAAAATAGAAAATAGAACAACATAATATTGACAAGTAGCAAAAACAATTCATTCATTGTTTGAACTTGTTTTTGCGGTTTTGTTTGTATTCTTTTTTTTTCGTTTTCATTTTTTTTTTTTGGCATTTGAATTACGTAGCTAATTTGTTTAGTTTCACGTTGAATTATGCGTACATTGCGCAAATTTTGCTGTTCAATTACATTTTATTAGGTTAATTAGACGAGCGTAGTTTTGCAACAATCAAAAATGTCTTAATTAATTAACTGCTTAATATTTATATACATACATATATTTTTACTGTAACTATTTGAATGGCGTGTGTGCTGTAAACTTAACCCTGAGCTTTCCCAAATGCTTAGCGAATGCAGCAACCGCTTGGCCGAGCTTTCTGATGAGTTAACATCAGTGCATGACTGCGCTCTGTTAGCCTAACATTGAAATGCTAGAGCGAGCGGCAGGGCAATGGTTGTTTTTGCTTTCTTTGCATTTGGTTTTTTTGCTGTCGTCTGCGGCAGCCATTTTATAAATTGATAAACTTTACAGTTATCATTGTTTATGTATCTTTGGCCCATGTGTATCAACCTCTTGACTTGCTATCATTGTTTTTCCCCGCCAAACATTTTTCCTTTGCCTTTTGTTTGCTTGGGATTTGTCAGTGCAAACAAAAACAATAAAAAAAATCGTTAGATATAAAAAGCTACGTAAAATTATGTCGAATTGATTTATTGACTTAGTTATTTAGGCCCTCATAGACAGGCCCTTCAGTTGTTCTTGTTATTGTGCGAAAACCTTTTTCCTTCTCGTGTCTCTTTTGTTTCACTCTTGGCAGCTATAACAAGGGGCCAAAAGCCAGTGCAAATATTTAGTTTTCATTTATGCGTTTTTCTTTTGAATGTTGTCGCTTATTTTTTCCTTTTTAGCCTTGTTTAGACCCATTTGAGTTTAACTCGATTTCCACTGCGAGTAAATAAATAAAATAAAAAATAGCTACTAATTGAAAAGTATCCGAGTCCATAATGTCTGTAAGTGGGGTCTAAAGCAAGCTTAAATTGTTTTTTTTTTTAGAATTGCTGGGTCAGCATTCTAATGGTCCTATGCTAGCCTTTTTAATGTTTGTTAGGACGATTAAAAGGATTATGTTAACTTTAAAGTGTGCCGTTTGCCAGTGAAAGTAATTGTAAGAGCTCTTGAATTGGCTCGCATAGGGAACAAATTATAGTATTATATTCAAAAATACTGGGATATTCTCAAAATTATGTACAGTGTAAACTCTATTAATACACAAATTGGACCTACATTTGTATACCCTGCCTCTCTTTTAATATAAGGATAATGGTAATGTGCATGAACCTATGAAGTAAATGTACAAGACAACTATCGTGATTATAATGAATTTATAGTTTAATTCATTTAAGTTTGATTTTAGTTTTTAGAAGAGTAACTTAATACGTTTTTGGCCTGATCATGATTTGAACAAATGTCAGCGGGACTCGAAGCCAACAAAATCCAACTTTGGGAAATTTTAATAATTTACCATTCACAATAAAAAATTTTATTCAATATGTCAGGTGTTGCGAATTTCGTATTGAGATTGATGCTCACTAAAATGTTTTCAGTTCCAGAGTATAAATCCAATGACTTTATTAGAAAGTTTTCTTTCTCTCCGCCAATAAGGAAATTATTATTTTCCGGCGATTAATAATCGTCCAAGCGGATCCAGCCAGAGTCGAGTCCCAGGACACAGATAAGGAACTTCTATTAAATGTAAACACTTGTCGATTTACCTATGCAGCTTGGAGACGGAGGTATTTTTTCTATTGTCCTTATTCGAAAAATTTCGGGATGTGAAGTTCGATATATGAGTGATTTGACTTTGAAATTGAGTGCTTTATGTTTTAGTTTTTTTTTGACAGTCTGCTTTGTTTGGGGTCACTTTTTCATCTAGTTTTTAAATCGTGTCTGCATTCAATATATTTTGAGATGTAAGGTTAAATATTTGTTTGTTTCTTTGTTTTGAATTTGAGTATTTAATAATTCAGTTTTCAGATACTTTCTCCTCTTTTTTAATCGTGTCTGCATTCGATATTGAAGTATTTGAAGTATATTTTGAATATCTCATTCTTTTTCTCCAAACCTTAAGTAAAATCATTAAATCGTTTTATGCTATTTAAAACTGTAGGAATATGAGCTGTTAGTCATTGTAAATTATTATGTTGGCCATAATCAGCAATTACTTTACAGATGTGCGCTGATATTATGCAGCATCATTAACTGACCAATTCAGATTATTACTGAAAGCTGATGGCTCGATTTTGATTTCCTTTCGATTCATTTTTTCTCGTATTCGTTTTCATTATGCGCTGCACGTTGCCACATTAATTGACTCATGCACGATTCATTGGACAGCAGCAACAGCTGCCCCTCGCTCCCCTCGATCCCCAGCAATCGTTTTGATATCTTTCTGCTAGATTTGATTTATATGGGCTGCAAATTGGCGCTGCGCTATCGACGCACGTAAATGATTTTCATTTTCCAATCATAACAACATGCGTGCCTGCACTGCCAATCAACTCACCTCAGCTGGTGATAGGGGCCGCACCTCCCCCTTACTCCTCTTCCTCCTTCAAACACCTGGTTTGTCTACAATGTTGCGGTCCTTTTGCTGCCTCCTTTCATTTATTTGTTGTTGTTTTCTTTATTGCAATCAAGCAAATTGAATTAACATATTGGGCTCGTGGGCGAAATTATGGGCAAAAGTGAGCAGGCAAATAAGCGCACAGGATGTGGCAGGATGTTGATTGTATTCATAGTTGTTGTTGTTGTTGCTGTCGCTTAAATTGTGCGGCAGCTGGGCGCGTCCCTTCAATTATTTATGGCCTCATGCGCGACTTGTTTGCCTTTGTTAATGACGAGGCGAAAGTAAAAAGCACAAAGCGCCGGCAATTGGCAACTGCATCTGAGAATTGCAACAGCAGCAGCAACAGCAGCCGCTCGCAAAAAAGTTAATTAAAAGTGCAATCAAGCAACGACATCGAGCAGAACAAGGACGACGTCAACGACAAGGACGACGACATTTTGCCAGCAACAACAAAAAGGCCATTCCTGGCTGAACTTCAAAACGTGGCTAAAGTTGCTACTGCTGCAGCCCCCGCCCACGCCACGCCCAGTTGGCATACGTATCAAATATGGTTTGCTATACGACATAAGCTGAGCGCAAATACGAGCACACACACACACACACTTACATCCTCATAAATTGCTGCAATTATAGACGCCATAAATTATAAACGTCGAGAGCGATTGGCGGGACGACGGGTGGGGCAGTCGAGATGAGGGGGGCGGCGGCAGGCGTTCGTAAGTTGGAGGAAATGCTTTTAATTGATTTCCTTGCCCAGCCATTTTGTGTCTTTTGTTTCCTTTTGCCCAGCGATAAGTATCTGCCATCCTTTTTCTTTCCTTTTTTACCACTTTCCTTCCTCTATTTTTTGTTAGTTGCAAATCCATCATTGATTACGTATTGTCTTTTAATATTTCAGAGTATCTCCCACGCGGCGTTTTAAAAGCATTTTAATTTCCAGCTTTGGCATAAATTAATTGAAAATTCTCTTATTTTACTTTTGGCTTGGTGCACAGTTGACTTTCATTAAGACTGTTTTAACTGTTTTCACTACAGGCAACACTCTGCCTGATGACCGAACAGATTTCTGTACTTAACAATTTATTAATTAGCTCAATTAAGTGGGCGGCACTTTTCCTGACTTGCGATGAAATACTTAACTAGTTGTGGTTTAAGTTCTGATTTTCTTGACCTTCTTTTTGAAAACTCCTTGTTAAGTTTTTATAAAAGCATCATTTAATCATTGATTAGAGTTTTTTAAAAAAATTTTCTCTGATGTGAGTTGTGAAATGTTAGATAGTTTTTAGATTTTATTTGGGTTGTTTATGTATATTATACTAACTCTTTTATCTTATTATTTTTAATTTTAATTAAAATTGAAAAGTGCGGTCAAATTTTGTACACTTTGGTTTTATGCGTTAAACGTAAAAAGCAAAATATGTACACATTTATATTTGACATGCCATATATTCAAAAACTGTTGACAACACTAATCATATGCATAACTTATTTAATTGGACATCTGCAGAACATGCAAAACTGTTCTAAAATTTTATATGCTTTCATAATTAACTTTAATTAACAGCCTTAATTGATTTCGACTTTTCTGTAATTCAAAAATTAACTATAGTTAATTTAAGTGAACATATATGTTCAATTAAATATTTGCGATATTCATGTCAGAAATTCTCAAATGATTTATAATCCTGTGAAGCCAGTGTGACCGCATTAATTGTTGGTTTTCGTCTATGCAGCTGTCAGCAGTTGAATTAATTACATGTTCCAAGTTTTTAGGGCTTGATTCATTGCACTGCTAATTACCTCAATTCATGTCAGGCTGATTGATTCTGAATTGATATTTGCGGTTACCATAAATATCCCCGGAAACATTCGTCAAATAATATCAAAGTATTCGCTGGGACAGCTCGATGAGCTCTCAAAATGCTCGCATAAGCGAAAATTTGGTGACGCGCCCAAACAGGCAACAATATCGAGTAATTAGAAACTTTCACCTCGGGCCTTTTGACAGTTGCTCCCCCCACTTCACCACTTTCGCGCAACCTCTCTGCCAGCTGACATCTGCGGGCGTGGCCTTTGACATGGCCGCGCAAACATTTGAAGGCGCGTGCGTTGAGCGGTTTTCAAATTTTGATTTAATTTCACCTCCGGCTGCTACAAGCCGCTTTACTCCTGCAGCCAATTAAAAATAACTTAACTGCGCGTTATATAAATTTAATTTCAAGTTCTACGCTCCGGCGAATTTAAACGCCTCGCTGCTGCTGCCCCAAATACCCCCACTCCACCCCAACGGCAACCGACAACCATTTCGTTCGCTCTGTTCTATTAGCTGGCAAATCATATTTATTTATTAATTGTTATTACATCTGGACATCTGGAATGGAATATCTGCGAGGAAGAACTCGAGAGCTGAATAGATACTTGTAAAAGGTTTCGACATGGCAAAATCGCTTGCTTGGCTGGTTCGTGAGTGACCCTGCTCCTCTCACTCTATTTTTTGCGTTCTTTCTCTCTGAGTACTTTCCCTGGCTACTTGCATTATGGCGTTCTTGGCATGAGCAATGGCTGGGGTTCAAATGGCAGCGCAGCTTAAATGCTAGCTACAATTTCTAGCCGTACTTGAGCATGCTAACAGTGTTTGCGCTTCAGATACTCTCACGATCCACTCTATTTATTTTCTATCAGAATTAACATTTACTTGGCGCATGGTGTAAAGTTATAGTATATATATATATATATAATATATATTTTCTAAATGATTCAGTTCTAAATTGCATAAACATAAAATGTATAAAATTTATAAAGAATATTTGAAAGTCAAATTAAATGAATTTATGGTCTGCCTAACTTCTGTCTTATCAAACTTATATTCTTAAGCAAACAAAATCTATCTAAAAAATAAAAAATAAAAACAGTATGTCTAGTTTATGTCTAAAAAAAGCATCTATAATTTGTATCTTTGAATTCAAATAGAGTATTTAAAAGCTATTATCTCTCAAGAAATATAACTCTAGATTATTCTATTTGTATATTTTTCCTTTTTTTCGGTTAGATGCAAATAACTACATTTCTATTAATCAAATTCCATTCGTTAGTGTATCGCAACTTCGTTGTAATGCAATTATAAATTCATTATATTTTTCCAATTTCATTTCAGTATACTTAAGCATAGCTGTGTGAGCGAGCTGTGTGTGTGTGTGTGTGTGTTTGTGTGTGTGTGTTGTGCACTCAAGTAACATCTGCAGATGAAAATTGCAAATGAAACTCAACTTGGCTTTGGCTTGAAGTGTAGGGCAAGCAGCTGGCAAGTGCTGCTGCTGCCGTTGTTGCTGCTGCTCGGCTCTGCTTTGGCCTGTACGCTGGTCAGGTCTGGTCATAAGGTCCTTTGGTCCATGCACAAATCAACATTAAGTGCATGTAACTCATGTAACTGGGCTAAACCCCGTGCCGCCTCCCGTTCCTGCCACAGTGTGTATGTAGCACATGCAAGTGTCAAAGTTGCATGTTATTGCATCAACATTATTTGCTTTAACTTCATCTCTCTCTGTTTATCGCTAGTTCTATCTCTATCTTAATTTTGATCCGTTTGCTATGGTGTGTCTCTGGCTCTTTCTCTATTTTCCACTCAATCTCTGGGTTGTGTTTGGGTCTGTGCCATAAAAGTGTCAAACTTGAGTTGTACTTGTTTGTGTGTGTGTGTGCATGTGTGTGTGTATATGTATACACTTGCGGTAGATTCGTATTTTGTTATCATACTGCAAAAACAGTTTCCTGCAATTTACACTGATTAATTGCATTTCAAATGCTTTGGCCATGCAGCTGGCAGCTGTTTGAAGAGGGCAAGCGGCACGAGGAGCTGCGGTCGGCAGGGGGCGGTATCTTTTGGCTTTTGCGGTTGCACCGCAGTGTGCAAACAAGCACATTCATTAGCAGAGGCTCAAAAACAAAAACGAATTATCGAAAACGAAGCGGCCAAAAAACGAAAAGAAAAAAACATTTGCTGAAGTGTTGCCCGCTTTTCTAGCTGGAATTGTTCGGTAAACTTTTTCAATTTCGTATGCGTTGGCCACAAAAATAAAACCACCTACGTTGAAAGTGCACACACATAACCCACATTCCAAGTGGGCCAGGCCAGGACGAGAAGGGGCTGGGGAGGTGGGGGTAAGCGGAGGGGTCTGACAAAGTGTAACTTTTGCCACTGTTGAACCAACACATTGAAACAATTTTATGCGCTATGCGTGCCCTGGCTACATGAAAAGCAAATCGAAGATGAGGTAGCTAGACATACAGCGGACTGTACGGGGCGTGGGGCCACACCAGAAGTTAAGCACTGGCCACAACGAGCCCCAATAACAACAACAACAACAAGAACAACAAAACTTGAGCTCTGGCACCGTGCAAAGTTCGGAACGCACTCGAGTTTCAACTAACAGAAAAGTCAATTGGCGCAATCTCTGGCACCATCGATACCGGAGTTAAGGGGCGGATGAGCGCACTGTCATTGAAACCTGATTTTTATAGACATTGCAGGTCACAAATTTCAAATTAAAAGACAAACTGGCATTGCTAAACAAGCAGTTGCTGTTCAAATTACAGAATTGCGAATTGTTGCGAATTACAGAATTTGGCTTTTTCGACTGAGTATCTCTTTAAAGCTTTGATGAAGCAATTTCTGTGTTGCGATAACATATTTAATAGATTATTCCTTTTTTTTAATTTTATACCAACAGCTATAAGGGCTATATCAGTTGTATTTTTTTAAGGTATTTTTATTATTTTTAATATAATTTAAAAATAATCTGTTATATATTATGTATTAAATAATATTTCTTCTGAAATCAATGAACTACTTATTCTTATAATAATTAAACATAGTACTTTATTATTAAATTGTATCTATTAATTTTACTTAAACTTTAACTTTATTGTAAGCCAAAGCGTACAAAGTGTAAAAAGCCAAAGACAATTTTTTTGGTTAAATAATTGGGTTTTTATTTGAATGTTTTTATATTTTATATTTCTTTATTTTTTCTTATAATCAATCTAATATATTTTGAACACAGCTTAAATACTTAAAAATTTTGATTAGTTTGTTTTTCCAGTTTCCCTGGGTTCTCACATATGTATAACTGCCTGTTATTGCACAATTTTTCCAACATTTTCTTCAGTGTTCAGTATTTATTTCGGATTACTCTATCGCTGATCAAGATGATTGCAAAATCATCATTTTGGCCATTTCCTCGAGTTGAAGCAGTTTGTCTATATGAACATAAACAGCCTGATAACCTACTCGTTCAGTGCTTGTGTCTTCGTGTGTCTCTTTCTGTGTGCGTGTGTGTGTGAGGCAACTAACCTTAATGCTCTACACCTTTTCCATGTGCCACATCCTGCGCTTTTGATGGGAAAAGTTTAATAGCTTTCGACAATAAAACTTCAACTATTATGTAACAAAGCAGCAACATTTGCCCCTCGATCGACTCTCGGCAGCAACGAGTAGGCACCGGTGCGAGTACGAGTGCCAGGAGCATTGTGAAGCCCCGTAGCAATTGGAGGGGGAGGACCCAGATCTAGCTCCACCTATGTGGGCTTTATTGGCAGTAGCACACAGAGGCTACACAGATAGTTGGCTGAAGACAAGCGGCAGCAGGCAACTTTGAGGGGCACCTGAGGTACCACAACGGCCTCTGGCAGTGACTCTCCCAAATCCCCAGCCCACCCAAGCCGTCGTGTTGTGCCCTTCCTTAGGGGTTTTTGGGCTTTTATTGCGCGCTGGCTCATTGCCTTCCAATATTAAATTTCAGCTTAGCTGTTGCTGGGTTAAGTTCAACTGAGTATGTGTGTGTGTGTGTGTGTATGTGTATTGCTGCTTGCTTATCTGACTTTGCATCTGGTTATGTTTATTTTGCGCCTGTTTCGATGGCTCTATTGCCCCATAATACTGAATGCCCCCATGCATATAATTAAATTTTTGCGCATGTTTATTAAAATTGTTCGACCAAACTTTCCAACTCTAAGCGAGAAATATACGAAATACTTACAGTACTCGGGGCACACCTTCCGCCTTTTTAATGAAAAACATTTTTCTTAATAAAAAAAAGTGTAGAAAATAGCAAAGCTAGTCCAAAGAAAACTTTTAATGCAGCGTCACTACAGCTACTTACTTATTTATATATTATTTTTCTTGTATTTTATTTCGCGCTTTTCCGCGCATTAAAATACTTTTGCATTACTTTTCCTCCCTGACGCAACAATTTACAATGCAAAGGGAGAAGTCAAATTGATTATAATTGTAAATTGTTGAGAAAACTGTTATTTTTTTTCATATTCATTCTCTTGAATTTCAACAACTCTTGCATTTGTTCTGCTGAAGTTATATAAAAAATGAAATTTTTTTTGTTTTTTAATGCTTTACATTTATGCATTTGTCTTTTTTGCATAGTATCAATTATCATTTATGTGCTATGAATGGGCTTAAATTCAATTTATTTCCTTTTACATTTTCTTAATTGAATTCAATGATTTGTAAATCAACATTAAATTGGGAGATTTTCATGTTTTATTGGCAAATGTTTAATTGAAAATTTGGTTTATGTATGGAACATGAAGGTTGATATATTTCTATAGTGATTTTCGCTTTCGATTTTTATAGCTCTTGTATGTATTTGTTTTTAATAGAAACTTGATGAGATTAGTTATCTACTGATAAAATTATTTCATTTAAGCAGTTTTTGTAAGTTGTGTTTCCTTTTTGTTACTGAGTTTGTTAAATTTATACTCATTTTAGATCTATTTTCATATGCTGCAAATTTTAAATAGCTTTAACTCAAAGTGTACCTAACTTGATAATGATAAACAAACTTAATCTATAAATTCCTAAGCAATAAACAAACTGCGCCCAAAGCTAAAATTCAGGTGAAATGGCATTTAGGAACACACAAAATTAACCAGTTTTTTGTGTGCTTGAGGCGCTTTTTTGTGGGTGGTCGTCGCTTTTGTTTCAGTGTGCAGCCGGGCGTCGGCGGGGTTTGGTGTCATTTCAATTTTGCTGTCACTTTGAGTCGAGCATTGTTGTTGACATCAAATATGCAGCGAGCGTAGCCAGAATGCTCGGCAAGCAGCCAGAAAATCACACAAAAGCACTGCAGCAGTGGCAGCTGAAGGAGCAAAAGGAGCAACAGTGGCAACAGTGGGAGTCATCCGGACATATCCTTTTAACCCATTTAAGTTATCCATGGCTCGCAGCTGTCACAGTCTAGCAATTTGTTGCCTTTGTCTTTTGCGCCCACCCAGAAACTGAGCACAGCCAATGTCGAAGGTCATTTGCTGTTGAACGTGCACACATACACATGGTTAAAAGGCACACACACACACACACACACACAAATTGCTGTAAAATTTATTGTTTCCCAATATATGCAAAATTTTTGGCAGCTTCCAGAGTGCCCCCAATGCGAATGTATTGCGGTTGCCGCAATTGAATATGGCCATGTGTGTGTTTGTGTCTGTGCTGTATTTGTTGTTGTTGTATTTGTTACCACATTTGTTGGCTGATCGTCTGTCAGTCACTGGGGAAATTTCAGTTGTGTTGTTCACACAAACAGTCAAACAGTCACCCAGCATCTCGGCGGTTCTTGCCACACGTGTGCTGTGTCGAATGCTGATGTCTGTGGATACTGTTTGCCGCAATGCCGCTACTAACAATGACAAGCATATTCAAAACGAGCTGCCCCAATACACACTCACAAATACCCACAGTTATGTATGTGAGGAGCCACAGCATTGCGGACAGGGCGAGAGTAAACTTTACACATTTGCCGCTTTATTTATAGCGTTTGCATACGTAACAGCAGCATGAGAATGCTTCTTTGATTTCAGTTGCGTTCATGCGTGCCTTAAAACAGGATATCTAAACTGTACTTATATTTTGTGCTATGAGTATAAAACTCAACAATTGAATGCAACCCTATGCAATCAGGTTTGCTTAACTACCCTATATAAAACACTTTTATTCATACCATCAGCATAAGAATGGACTTTCGATTTCGGCTATGTTGCAACTAACAATAAATGTAATAATAAATATTGAAAACTAATTTCGAAAAAGCGCAAAACAACAGTAAAGCTGCTTTTTCTGCACATTTTATCTTGAATTTGTGCACGAAAGGTTAGATTTAAATGAAAGAAGATGATATTGAATACTCATGCATACATGGTACTGTATTTTCACCGCACTTCCTGTAGAAGGCAATATTATATAGTAGTTTGATGTTGGTGATATTTCACTCCTATGTCAACAGAGCTATGTGCTATAGTGGTTCAATATTTTTACAACTTATCGGTAAAATAATATTGGAAAATTAAAAAAAAAGTTAATAAAAAAGATTTTCAAAGAAAAATTATTTTCTCGATTATCCTAAGGAAACTGTCTGCTATAAGCTGCCCACATTACGAAATTAAAACAAATATTTATACAACAATCGCGTTAATCATGTTTTTAGTAGTTATCACGAAAACTGCTCACGTGTAAACGAAATATTTCTACATTTGCTGTTATCATTTTTTTATATTCGCAACGAGTCGAAATTTGTTTTGTGCTATTCACGAGGCATTGGCACTGGATATATGCAATGCAGTTGCGAGAATGTAATGGTGAATGATGGCGAATGATGGGGAATGTGATATGATTAGAGACGAATGAAATTACATTTGCTTTGTTGTTGTCTGTCACTTAAACTGCTGAGCTGCTGGTGTTACTTTTCTACATTTTTATTTTCGTTCTCGTGCTCGTTCTCCTTTCCAATTTAGCCCGATAAAGTGGCAAATGTTTTATGCAAATGGCAATGAAATGCTGGCAAGTGCTTTAATGGCCATTGACACGGCGCGTGTGTCTCGTATTGGCTTACTAATTGTTGGCCAGAAGGACTGGCTGCCAATCGGGCTCAGAGCTTTGCCAGTCACTATGCAGATTTGTTAATATAAAAATAAGGATATGGCACTGGCTACAGAACATGTCAGACAAGCAGATGGAAAGGAGGTGGAGTGTGTGTGGGCGTGTCCTTTGTCTTGAGCTACACTTAATTTTGGCAGAAAATGTCAAAGCCCCGTCCGGAAAATTGAAATCCAATTTATTTGCAGACCATTGAAAGCTGGTCAAAGGGATCGATATACATGTGGGTAAAGGGGTGTGTGAGTGTGTGTGTTTGGCACTGCAGCTGTTTCTTGTGCTTTCAATAGTTGGGTTTTGTTTGTTTTAAATTTGGTTGAGTTCCTTTGAGACTGCAATTCATTTTACGCTTTGCCAATTACAATTTGGCCATCAATTTGGCGATACCCTTGGCTTTCAATTTAGCCAAACAACTTGGCTCCAAATGCCTTGTGCTGGTTTTTGTTGTTCAGTTTAAACGCAGCCCGTTTAAAAGTTAAAATCGTTTGCTATTATCTGACCAATTTTTATTATTGTTAGCGCACATTTCACTAAGCGGCTTAAATGAATTTTCCAGCGCCCTCCTCCAATTTCCCTTAACTGAAAACAAATTTGAAACTATGTATTTACTTATGGCATCAGAGGCCATTGTTGTTTGTTAGTCCTGGCCCGACAAAGAAATAAGTTGACACATTTTCTGATTGTTTACAAATTTGGGCAGTCATGCAGTCAGGTCAGGCCCATGCCTGGCTCTGACCTGGTCCTGACTGGGGGCCCCAGCCTGCCAACTGGAGCGCCAAACTTAATCCAAACTTTGCATAAAAGGCATGTGGCTGGGATTTATATCCCTAGCATGTAGGTTTTTGTCCTATTTGGGTAAACTTTGGGCTCCGAGTTTGGCCCGAGCTAAGTTTTGGTTTTTTTTTCTTATTTATTTACGTTCGGTTTCTGCCAAACAAAAACGCCAACATGAAAGCAAAGATTTAGTGCGTGCCGGCATGAACTTGGCTTGTGTTCAGACTTAGCATTGTTGCAACAGCTATAGATTTGGGCCATGATATTTTGCCAAAGCCAAAGAGTTTACCCAAACAAAGCATCTTAACTTGGGCTAAATATTGTAGACAGCGCTAAAGAGTTGGCCATGAGATTGAAATCAAAGGCTTTAAGAAAGTTAAGACATGTTAAATCATTTTAAAGAGTATAGATTGCTATTAGTTTTGATAGTAAGAGGGAATAATCTTCATCAGTTCCAGGTTCTTTTTATATCTAAAGCCTTACTTTAGCGACCTTTTTGATATTGTCTTATAATGATGGGTTAGTTGAAAAAAATGTATTATTCTGAAGAATTATATGAAAAAATTTAATTAAAATTGAAAATACATTCTGTTCTTATTATATTTTCAAATACATTTTCGACTTATCTTTGATTTTTATTGTTTGAACAAAGGTTTAAGCCAAAAGCTGTGTTTATGGATGAAAACAAATTTGTTAATATTACTGAAAAACAAAAATCGGAAAGGATCTTTTTTTTGATAATTTATAAATTAATTTTATATTTTTTCTACATTTGCATTTGGTTTTCATAAGAATTCTCTTCCAGCGACCGCTTAATTTACTACCAGAATATATTGGCCCACCCCCTGCGCACCCTAATCCAACCGTTAAGTCTAAGATTATAACAGGCTGTTACAGGATTAGATTAACTTATGCTAAATGTGTCTGGGCGAAGCTCAATCAAATATCAATTTGTATTTAATTGCAAATTGAATGCGGCCCCAAAAAGTAGGCAACACATTTTCCGCTTCGTGTTAACGAAACTCATGCGAAAACGCAATCAACGCAGCCATTTTCACACCTACGTTTATGACATTGATTGCCAGCACGCACAAAGAACACAGACACATGAATGTGCTCACTCGTGGGTGTGTGCGCTTGAAGTGTGTGCAGCCAATAAACCCCAAAAGGGATTAATTAAATAATTTATATATGCTTTTGTTTAGTCGTAAGTTGATTAAGCAATGCTGTCGCAAAAACACACACACACACACTGCAAAGCGCATTAAGTGTGCGTGTGACAGCCTCCCCGCCAACCTACTATCCCCTGGCCTTTCGTTGGATGCCTTTTATGGCGGCCCAAGCACAAATTGTTTAGCTCTTAATGATAGACAAACGTTGACGCTACGGCTTTTGACAACGTGCGGGAAGCGGGGAGCATGGTGGCAACACTTTAGAGCTGCTGACAGCTCTTTAGCTGTTTGCTGCCAGACAGCAGACGCGCCGTTGCACGCTTGATTTGTTGCGATAACACGTGCCAATTAGCTGATCACAACACCTGTGCTGCACATTTGCACAGCCATTTCGGGTTCCTTTGTTTTCAACGGCCAATTTCGTATTAATCACAGTTTGTAGTCCGCATTTGGCCAAGTGTTGAATTTAAATTAAATACGCCTAATTAACAGCCATTGAATTGTCTATGATTTCAATGTGATTGCCACGCCCTTCTCCATTGCTGCATTCTCAGCCAAATTAATTGTACTGTAATTCAGGCTAATGCCATTGGGCAAAAATTGTCGTCCTCTTACCTGACCTCAGAGAGAGATCTAGAGATCTAATATTTTAATTAATTAGAAGGTCGTTTGCTGCTCTCTGGGTGGCAAATTAATTGCAACCTTTATAAATAGTATGCTAGGTAAAGACACCAGAAATTTTAAATTAACTAATGATAAAAATATTTACATTTATTCAATTTTTTGTTTCATTGAATACTTGAAAAATTAAGTTTATAAGTATACCCTGTACCCATAAAACGATAAAAAGCAGCAACTAGTAAGAACGGAATAGATTTTTTTCTTTTTTAAATTTAAAAATAAGTCGGACTTTGAATATTCTTAAATCAAGATTAAGTCATTCTTAATTGGAAATGTAAGACAAATTCAAACCGAAAGTTATTGTGCTAGTTTGTTCGAACTTTCAAAAACTACAAGATTTGCATATTGCATAATTAATTATTCAGCTATTGAGTATCTGCAAGTTAAGCAACGTTAACTTGTTGAACTTGTTGATGTTGCCATTGGCATCACATTACAGGAATGGGGTGTAAATGAAATTTTAATCAATTTAAATGTAGTAGAAGCACAGCTGGCGGCGCTTAAGAAGCGATTGTCAGGCTTCAAGGAGCTAATTGAGAGCCGGACAGAGGAACATGTTTAAAAATAGTCAGCAAAGTGGTGAAACAAGCGCGTCAATGCGGCACGCTGTTGATAAGTGCGACAAGCGGATATCCGGTTGCCGTTCAATGAAACAAGGAGAAGAAGAAACAGCCAGCCAGGCGGGCAGCCAAACAATAACAAGGCAATAGAAATACAAAAAGTGGGCGGTTAAAGTGTTGAATGAAAATGACAAAACACGTTTTGAAATTTGATGTAGCCTCCACTTTGCCCTACATCTGCGATACCTCTCGCCTTCCAACTACCCCTCGTCGTCGGACGGTCTTCCTGGCCAACAAGAATCCGCGCGATGGCAACATTGTTTTTAATATCCGCTAAAATTGTTGTTTATACAATGTCGCTTCGAATGAGCTGCATAGTTGTCACAGCCCCCAACGCGCTCTCCCTTAAGTTGTTGGTAACGAGTTGTGGCTTTCGGGCTTGTGGCAACTTTTGCTGCTGCTGCTGCTGCAGCTTTTGCTATTTGGATGCTGTTGCGTTTGCTTAGTTGCCATAAAGAAAATTGTTGTTTATTGCCCGGCTCGAACAGCGGCAGTTGATTGTAACTTAAAACATTGCATTTGTCTCTTTCCGGCGATTACAATTTTGCATATGAAATTTACAAGCAGCTGCACTTCGTACCTCAGGTGGCAAGCCTGCAAATTTGTGCCTATTTCGGGCGGAAATAATGCGAGATGCCTTCACATAAAGTGTTGGCAACATCATAAAACATACAATTTACGGAAAGTCTAGCAGCTGGTATGTATTTTTTGAATTCTTAAGGTTTGCTTAAATGAAAGTTAAGATTTTCTATATAAGTGGGCATAACAAAATGAAATTTTTTATTAAACGTTCCCATGAATGCATTCTAACTAATTCTAATCGTGAACATTCAATTATTGTTTGTAGTTTTCTCCATTTTATGTATATGGCAATATGTACCTCATATAAATGAGGCCTTGAACCGGTTGCTAAACCGGAGTAAAACAAAAATAATTTTTTTGAATATATTCGCTTTATTTTTGTGGCTCACATTGAGCTAAGGATATTGTAAGGGACATCAACTACGCATTTTTAAAACAAAATAAATTTGATAACAAACGGAAGTCGACAACTTTGACGACGTTTAAATGCATATTTTTTTTAAAATTCGTAAATAGTTTTTACATATATTTCCTGTTGGATTGCGACAATATTCAATTTCAGTCTCATTTTAGTTAGATACAAAAGTGGTAAATATCCAAAAAAATTATTTTCTTGAGGTTTTACATTTATCTTATAGATACTGTTTGTGTCGTCTGCTGGGTGTTTTGTGTTCTTCCCCACCATAATGTCGGTGGATATCGTTTCTAGAAAGTTACCCACAGTTTTATTTAATTCCAATAAATTTCGATTTATTTTTACTTCTGATTGAAGGATTACAGTATCAGTCCACCCTATAAGCTTCAGAGCGCTGTGTGGTAAAGGCAAATTCATTTCATTGGTATATTTTTCCACAACTCACTTTGGTATAAAATATATTATTGGAGATGCATGTATGTAAATTTAATTATTACAAAATTAATTAATCGCAATTGAGAATGGCTTTACTTGCAGTTTTATCGCTTTACAAATTCCTTATGTGTATCTATATATATATATATATATATATATATATATATATTCCTGCCCAGTATTTTATTTTGCGTTCCTTATTCCAAGTATTACCTCGTCTTAAGCTTTGCTCGAGTATATTTTAAAACATAAATTTATTTTATTCCATGCTATCTCTTAACCAAGTTTCTGCAGCTTACCCCACACAAACTAATTTGACCCAAACATACACGAAAATGTTGGCAAGTACATAAATCTTAGCTTTTGAAAGTCTTTAATGCATTTCAAAGGCCAACCAACCGCATACCTAGAACTTACTTTAAGTCTGTTCAAATTTGAGCCACTTATAGTCAGACTTTTGCTCATCACTGTGTGCTATGACTGTAGTCCCGGTCTCTCCCCATCTTTTTCTATTCTGCATGTCGTCCCCGAGTAAGTTCCTTGAACAGCTGTTAGTTGTAAAACTTTTGATTTTCGGGTTTCGCTCTTTTGCTTTTCGCTTTTCGCCTGCTGTTGAGTGCGAATGGTTTTTCTGGTGAAAAGCTCCACTGAGATTTGTATGCAAGTTGTTCGGTAATTGAGTATAATGTTGCATTAATTATTTACAGTTGTTTTCAATTCAAGAGCAGCGCCAACAACAAGTGGAACAACTACAAACAAAAGTTATAAATACTTTGAAGATTAATTAGGAGCTGTGGCATCATCCAAGTCGGCCAACTGGAACTCCCATCCGACCCACTCAACCTACAGCAGATAGGGTTAGGTTTAGGGTTAGGCGGGTTGAAGGTGGAGAGGGGGTTGTTTCATTCAACAGCTGACTTTCAAAGTTTCGAAAGTTTTTGTACTAGTGAAGTGATTTTTCACAGCTATAGAAAGCGGGGTGGGTTGGGCGGTATGCGGGTTATAAAAGCTTTTTTCAATTGAACTTGCCTACAGACGTTTTAATTAAATAATTCAATAAAATTTGAATGGCGTTAATGAGTTTTACTGTTGCTATTCATTAAAAATCTATCAATACATTATGTTTGAATGAAAATTGTTTATTTAGCAAAGTGAAATGGGATAATGCACGTTGTCTTCTGCTTTAATATTTTAAATTGAGCAAAACTTTTCAAAGTTTTCTTTTAGCTGAGATAACAAAATGTCAATATATATATATATATATGTATATACATATATATATGTTGGTATATTACTATCCAGGCTGTAGTCTACAAAATATTTTGTAAATTTCATTTGCCATAAACTTCACAAAGGCTCAAAAAATGAATTACTATTATTTACACAGGTTAAGCTAGAAAACAGTGCTCTGCTACCCTAAGACACGCCCTACATTTAAGGTGAGGTTGTATAAAATATGTAAAGGAAATATAAAATATTTGTAAAGATTAATGCCAAGATTTTAGAGTCAGGAAAGTAAAATGTTACTCGGATAGAAACCAAATAAAATTAAAATTTTGATTTAAAAAATATAATTTGAATTTTTTATTTTCTTAAGCATAATCATATTGTATTATTTAAAATTCAATTTCAGTATTGCATACTATTATTCTTTTATATTACATATAAATTAAGTACAGGGCATCTGCTAGATGACAACTTGCCTATGCAGCTCCTTGTATATTTTGTCGGCAGCCCCTTCTGATATTTTCAAAATAAAACAAGAACGTTGCAGTTGGACGTAACCGACTACGGAATACCTGTCACAGTACACAGTAGTTATTATTGTTATTATTTTACTGTTATTTTGGCTCGATCTTTAGAGGAGGTCATCCAAAAACTGACTGCCAAATTTGGTGAGTCTAGATTAAAAATTGTGGGACACATAAATTTTTCGCAATTTAGGGGGTGGGAGTGGGCGTGGCCGCGAAATTTTACCGAGCTTTAAAATGAGTGACCAGCCATCTAACTTGAAAATTTGGTGACTCTAGCTTTAAAACTGTGGGAGATATAGCTATTATAGCTATGTATAGTGGGGGGCGTTCTATCGATTCTAATTTTACCATTGTGGGAAATACTGAGCTTTTATCGAATTGCGATTTGAGGTGTATCGACATGTTATCGATTTGCCCGCCTCCCAGTGGGCGTGGCACAAAAATCTTAACACTTTGTCTGCAGCAGATAACTACAAGTATATATCCAAAATTACAAGTATCTATCTTCAATAGCGCCGAAGAAAGTTGCGTTCATCCGGACAGACGGTCAGCCGAACAGACGGACGGACAGCATGACGGACATTGCACAAAACCAATATACTAGTTTCACTTCGTGAACGAGTGTAATGAAGACGAAAAAATAAATTCTTTTAAATCTGATTTACATATGCTGGCCACTCATTTGCCCATTTCGTTAACTGGTATTTAGCTTCAAATATTTTATGACCAACAACTATATTTACAAAAGCTGAAAAGAAGCGTAATTAAAGAGAGGCAAAAAGCCAAAGCTACTGGCAATTTATGCAAAGTCAGCAAAAACTAAACGAACTGCCCAAACTGGCTTACGGAGGCCTCGGTGCGTATACTTAATTAACAACAAGTTGAACATGTGTACAAAAACCCAAACATTTGGGTTCACTCCGCAGGCTAACATTTTGCAAATATTTAATTAGGTTGAGCACAGAATTGGGCGCTATATTTTGGGAATATAGCAGAACAGAACTTATTCAATATGCAGTTGTCAAATATTGAAACAGGACATTCAAATGCAATTTGTATATATCTAAGCTACTGCGATGCCAGCGGGTTGCTTTGTTTAGACAGGCGCACATCCTAGGTGAGTGCAAAAGCGCAATGCATAAACACATACAAATCGAAACGGGCTTGACTGAAATGTAAAAGCAGCATACAATTGATTTCACCTGCGTCGCCTCTGGGCAAATACCACTCGTGCCGGCCACAAAGTAATCAAATTTTACACCCGGACACGGCAAACCAGGTGTCCTGCTTGGCACTTGTCAGCCCAAAGGGCTCAACTATAAGTATTTCTCTATCTCTCTATATGTTTGCCGAGCCAGCAGTACGTATACGCAATATTGATTTACAGCGCATTTGTATGCAAATATTAACGGCATTTTATTGCCATTTACCGTGCACCGTGCTATGTGACTGAATTATTTAAATCTATTTGAATTTTCACTGACTCCTTCGGTTGCACTTTTTAATTATGCCCAGCATCCTGTGGGTACTTCTAATTAATATTGATTATGAACAGCATTTATCCTGCGCTTCACCTCTTCTCTCCTGTGTTTTAATATAGTTTTACATTTTTGCAATTTCTCTTTGACCCTTCAATATGCATGCTAATGCATTTTATGAAGATTAATTACCAACGCCACGTTCCGGCAGCTAACAGAAGCCCCACAGAAATGTATAGCAGGAAAAACTGTTTGCCCATAGAAAGCAATAAAGAAATTATCTACAATTTATATACTATGAAATACTTAAGTTGCTTTCGGTTCTTTAATCGAAACTCGATTATAATATGTGCATGATTGTTCTCAATGGCTTCACCCTCTGCATTTTAATTATCATAAGAATGCATTTTATATATATATCTGCCTTCACTTTGTTAGTTCTGACTCGATTCTCATGTTTGATGGCCACATTTTATCCTCTAGATTGATTTTGCAGCTGAAATATATGCATCATATTTGATTGTCGTGGTTAAAATTAGTAAAGGAAATAACATTTGAAAACATTCCGAGAGAGTAACTTTTTTGTCTAAATTCATGTCAATATTGACAAAAATGTTGCCATGTAAAGTTCCATAAGCTACATAAAATCCATAGAAACGCTTTTCATTACTGTGCCAAAACTCTAGCAATTTTTAAACTTGATTTAAACATACGCATTTAAAAAAAATAAATTTTTATTCGAAAGCTTTAAGGAAAAATAATTTTAAAATTGCTTTAAATAAAATGAGGTGTGGCTCGAAAAATATAAATACAAAATGAAACTAAAGATTGCACAAGATTATTTTCTTGACACAAGAAAATTAAATTCTTTTATTAAAATTAAATTTTAAATGATTTTCTGACTTGTATTTGTCAGTACTTTCGTTATAAATTTTAGCTAAAAATCTTTAGATTGTGGCTTACTTAGCTTTTGTTTTACTTGTTATAAAGTTGCAGACCCTGTGGGGTTTTCCTGGAACAGGCTAATAAACTCAATGCTAAGCTTTACTTACAAAAAACAGTGGCCAGCTTAATTTGGTGCAATTCGGAATGGTGGAGCCACATTTTAGTATTTTTTTGTAAGACTCGCACATTAGAATTTGTGTTTATATATGTGTGTGTCATATTCTGGTATCATAGGGCCAGCTGTCCAATGACTCATTTTTCATGATTTGCAGCTTCGTTTGAATGGCGACCCATTTGGCTTTTGGCTTCGTTTTTGTTCAATGTTCGATTTTTGAAAGGAAAATCATGTAGCCGCAGCGTATATCCTTAGCCTGTCATTTGTTCAAATAACGTATACGACATGTTGTTCGGTGGCCAATTCAATAAAATGCCTGCTTCTTTTGCATTTGATTGCCAACATTTGGCGCATGTTGAGCGCCATTTAATAGATCGAACACTGCCGCCTGCTGGCGTTAAACGAATGGCACGCAATTTGCCACAGGATACACACGATACATAAAATACAATTTTTATTGGGGAGCCCAGTGGCCAACGGCTGGCTAATTAACTTGCTCATTAAAGCTGTAAATTGGCAACTCAGCATGACATGATGTACCATATCTCAAATTCTTGCCTGACTTTTGGCCTGGCTGATCAAAATTGCCAAAAAAGAAACCAAAAAATGAAAAAAAAATAGCCCAGCCTGACGAATCTGGCTAAAACCACAGGACCTTAAGCCATAAATATGCGCCATCTTTAAGCTCAGGGTGTCAGATGTACTTGTTTTTCATTTGCTGTGGATTCTTACACTCTATGGCTCTGATCGGAGTAAACGGGACTTTATCTAACCAAAGTCTGACGAGTCAATCAGCTGTGATAAACAACAGTTAAACAATGTATTGACGGACTTTAAGTTTCTTTTTTATTAATTTGGTACAGTTAAATAAAAATATCCTGTGAATAACAAGTACAATTAAAAAAAAAAAAGAAAATGGTTTTTACAATTTTTTTTAGGAAACAGGATATCTTATAGGCGTTCATGCTGAACAAAAATAAAGGCATTCTTTAAATGCTTTAATTCAACTAAACATTTTCATTGCTTCTTGAAAATTTCCCGGAACAATTAAAGACGCTTCGAGTGAAAAATATTGGACAGCAAAAAATTCAAGCATACTTTTTGGCTGCACTGGAAATACTTAGCTCTTAAATAGCATCAATTGATGTCATTTCGATTTGCCAGCCCAGTTTCGCTGAGACGCCAGCAAGAAGCAAACCAATTTCATAATATTTGCTGAAATTTTGCCTGCTCGTTTTATGGCTGTCATTATTGGATGTTGTTGTTGTGGCTATTGATGTGTAAAAATTCAATCACTATGCGGCTGTTGCTGCTGCTGCTACTGCTGTAGCCGCTGCGGTCGCTGCTTTGATGGCGGCAGCAATTTGTGTTTTCTTTTGCTGTTTAGTTACAGTTTTTTATAGCTAGAATATGTATTTGCACACACTATTCCCACAAATTGCTTGACAAGGATATATTAGCTAGATTGTATAGCATGCTGCATGTACCAGGAAAACATTGAAAGTTTTGAGACTTGCCTGAATTATAATTTATACCAGCGGTAAATAACAGTATAATATTATGTTATTTAAGTGGTATAGAAACTTTTAAATGTTGCCTAATTTCAATTTAGATAATAATATGTTATTTAGATTCTTATATGAGTATTTTGTCTTAAGCTCAGATTTTATTATTTTGAAATATATATAATTGTTATTTTAATAATAAATTTTCTTATTTAAGTTCCAAAAACGGCGTTATTTATTTAATATATAACATGTATTTTTATCTTTGAGCTAATTATCTATGATTATAGCATGCCAAGCTAGAGTAAGAGTATTGCATATTCAATTATAGGCTTAGTTTTTATCTTAGCATTTCTATTTGCTCTTAGTTCGATTTCTTACCGATTTGTGTCTGCGTCACTCTGATTGCAAATTAAACTACAGTAGGGGGTATATTAAGTTTATTATCAAGTGTGTTAAATAATAATTTAAATTATATATTCATAACAAAGTTGAGTTGTGTCCTAACATTTTCCAAACTTTATTTATAGATATCGCCACACATTTTTCTTATGATTTGTATAGGGTATTAAATACTGCTGTTTGGCCACCTATAATATATGCTTGCCGCTTTTTTCTTCTTCTTATATTTGTACTAGTGTCGCAATTTTCTGCGTTTCAGCCACTGGCGATTGCGGTAGTTGCGGCCAACGTTATGAATGTTTTTTATTCAATTTGCGCATATTTCTATTTTCATATTTTTTTATTATTTATTTTATTTATCCTTGACGACGGCGTGGGCGGTGATGGTAAACACCCACAGCAGTTGGTCCTTTTTTTTAATTTAAGGCCAAAAATTAACTTTAGCAGAATTCAAGCACCGACTAACTAGATACGTGCCACAGCCGGTGGTAGCAAGCGTTGCGGTTTTAACTTTAACTCAACTCGAAAGTTTTTTATGGTTGTCGAGCGGGTTGCGAGAAGCGTGGAGCGTAATGCGCATAAAAGGCGTCATTCAAATTCAAGCCATTATATCTGTGAGAGCACTCCGCAATGAGGCGCTCCTCTTACTACTCCGCCCGTTTGAATTCTAAGTGCCACAGCCCAGCGTTTGTCGCAGCATTGGGTGCGGAAATGCGCAACGCTTGGCTACCTGACGGCTGGGTTGCCACTTTTCCCTTACTCCACCCCTCTTTTTGGGGGCGTCTGCTTTAATTGTCTTTACTTTACAGCCGTAGTTCACATGTGTGTATGTGTGTGTGTCTGTGTGTGTGTTAATACGATTTTACATTTGGCACTTGAACTTATTTTTTATGCGTGCTATTTATGCAATTTCTACATTTTCATTCATCGCCAACCTTTTTGTATGCTAAATGCGCATTTGGCATTTGCATTTCGCATTTCGCTTTTCGTTTTTTACCGTCTCGCTTTTTGATACTCTGTTGCCAAACAGCGCAAGAGTATATAGGTTATGTGCAACATTTGTTCAACTGTTTATTTCACGTTATTAGAGGAACAGATTCGCAATTTTGAATAAACATATTTGCGTTTATTCACGTTAGATAAAGTATTAAACAATCACTTTAAAAAAAAAATAAAATATGAGTCTACAAATTTGGCATGCATCTTACAGAAAATTTTTTTTTAAATGGCGTAAAATATAATACGTACTTTGCTGACTCAATAAAAAAACAATTTTCCATAGTCAACAGTGTTTTTTTGGCATTGAAACTATATTTGCACTTAAAGCAGAGTATTGGGCAGAGTATTTTGCAACGTGTTTACTTTGTTCATTTATTGGCAAGTGTCACGTTTGCTTTGCATACTTTTGAGCGTTAACACACGGCATTACGCATACGTCGCGCTGTCGGTACTTTACTGTTTTGGCCTCGAGCTTCATTTCTTTAATTGAATTGACGTGAGTTGACACATTTGCCAGCTACTCTTGATTTAAATTGCTTGAAATAAAGGTGAACCGAAGCCTGCCTTTGATCTGCCACAGGCTGCGCTGTCAGTCAACTGTCCCGTCCCTCCGTCTGTCCGTCAGTTACATTTGTCTCTCTGTCCATTTGTAGTTGCTGCCTATTTTTCTTATCAATTTGCAGCAATCAAGTCAGCAAAACATTTCAACGTTTCAGCATTTTGGTCGGAGGCTTTGGCATGGGACAAAAGTCGCAGCTCGTTGTGCGAAATTTAATCAAATAAATTAGCTATAAAGTTTTATTTTGACGCTGTCACCAGCACGAGGCGCCACACGGCGTATACGCAACGTGTTTTTATTGCCACCAGCCTTTGGGCCGGATTTTATAGGACTTCTTTCTACTTATTTTGACTCGCTGCTGCGCATCAATTAACATTGACAGCTCGGCTACATGAAAGACCCAAAGCCGTCAGAGAATTGATTTAAAAAAAACAAAAACAAAAACCAAACAAACAGCAAATAAAAAATCAAAATAAAGGCGTGGCCATGACCACACACGCTTTTGAGCTTATTTAAATTGAATTAGACTCAGAATTGAAATGTGACGCGTGTGTTAATGCCAGATTTTTTATTTAGCTATTCGATTGAGGCTATTTCTGTGCGTATTTGCTATTTAAACCCGATGCGTGTATATGTGCGTGTGTTACACACATTTTTGGGCACTTAATTAAACATCTGCCTTCAGCTCGTTGTCAACTGAAAAGCGAATAGCTAAAGTTAATTAAAATTTTGTTTTGCTTTACTTTTGGGCTTAGGCTGCAGGCTGCTGTGCTAAAAACTTTGGTTTATTTACACTACACTCAGCTTTAATCCTTATTGAGTTTATAATTATTGCTACAGCTGAAGCCGGTTAATAAAAAGGTTTCTATTTCGAGCTGCTTTATTCACAAAAGATCATAAATCACAGCAACTGCTGCAACAAGTTCCAATTGCGGCTTTTATAATTCAATTGACAGGCCACTTGACAGTCAATTATTCCTTTAGAATGCTGGAAAGTCTTATCTAGAGGAGGATGCGTACATACAGTATGTATGTACATACAATATTTAAATTTTTTTAGATCCCATGCAGAGTTGTTCTTGTTTTTAAACTTATAATCTTAAAGTAATTGTTATCGAGTTCATACACAAAAGGAAAAACCAAAAAATTTTGTATACAGCTGAACAATGTTTTGAATAGTTGACCGTGACCTTACCTATTTTATGCATGCTTTTATACTCACATCGTTTGAAAGATGTACCCAATACGGAATTCATCGACATGCCAACCTTTAGCAAAAACATCTGTCTCCCAATTTTCATCGATTATCCTTACAATTTGGCAGCTTATCAGTGCGGAATTTGTTTAAACTAGCTAAACCAGCGGCATATTTGGGTATTTTAAGAACTGTGAGACTAACATGTGAAAATATGCAAAAAAGGCTTTTCATATTTTCCACATATATGTACACATAAATACAAATAAAGCCCAACATAAAAATCAACAGAAAGGACAGGCGAAGGAAATCAACAAACGGCAAGTGGAGCCCACAAAAGTTGGCAACATATTTTTTAACTCCTGACGCAGGCAATTTATGTGTACGATAACGTGGTCATGGGGGGAGGGGGGAGGCTGCGAATTGAAACGAATCGACCTTAAATTGAATACACCGCGCTTACGTACGAGCGGCAACCCAAAAGTATTTTAGTCAAATGAAAAAAAATTTAATAATGCGAAAATGCGATTTTTTCTTTTCGTGTTTCTGCGGTCGCTCCTGATCGGCTTAGACTCTGGACACCGTGAAAAAATGTGCGCTCAAAGGGCATAAATCATTGTGAATTTATCATAAATCAAATTCAATTTTGTGTATAGCTGCCAATGCCACGCCCACACCAGCGCTAACGCACACGCCCACGTTTGGGTTGCCACTGCTGCTTATTTGCTTAACACACATACAAATATAGATATATATTATATGTATATATATATATATATATATATATATATATATATATATATATATATATATATATATATATCCATATTTTATTTATTTATGATTGTTTCCAATTGACATTCCCTCGTTCATTTGGCTGCATTTCTTATGAATTTCATCATCTTAAAAAATTCTTTAACTCAGCTCTTAAAAAGAAGAAGATAAAAAAGTAGACAAATTGAAGAGTTGTTTGCTAAAAATATTTGTATTTGCCAGCATTTTTTTCTGTGGTCTGTTAGCTTTGCGAAGGGCTTAAAAATGTTATGTTTGAGCGGGGAATTGCTTACCTACCTAAGTTCTGCTTATATTTTTTATGTCAAAAAACAGAATTTATAGGTTTTCTTTAGTTACAGTAAACCTTATTAAAAGTTAGCTTCGATTAAAGCTAGTTGAATAAACATAAACAAAAAAAAAGAAAAACAAATTGCACAACTTTTACAGATTGACCAAGTACTATCAACTACTTCCTTATGTTATATAATTTCTTCATCTTTTCTTTCTTCACCTCGTAAAATCAAATCCGCATTGCACATACGCAATATCTACTGTTCGCGAATAACCGATTATTTTCTCATGCGCCATCATGAGGTACGTGCAAATTGCCCATTGAGCACGAAGTTAGAAACAGTTGGTGGCTGGGAAGGGGAATGGGGAGCTGGTGTGACAATTTGATCGCTGTTGGTAAGCCCACAATATGTCATTTTGGCTATTGGCCATTTCCATTTCTATTTCCATTTCCATTGCGCCAACCGAAACTGACAACCTTCTGACTACATAAAAAAGTTTTATACGCCGTTGTGCTTTGCGGTACGACGTATCTGCTAATTGAATCGCCGCTCTGAGCGACTCATAAAATGCACAAGAGCTGCAACCTACACAATTCCATGCATCCCGAACATAGACAGTTAATAGCACGATGAGCTTGTTCCATTATTTATATGAAACTATTTTTAGTTAACTGGCTGATTAACTGACTTGTAAACTGATTGACTGGCTGTTTGATTGACTGCTTAAACTAACTGCTTGATTGACTGACTTACTGGCTGTTTAATTGGCTGATTGAGTGACTGATTCACTGACTATGGGATTGATTGACAAAATAACTGAGTGATGATTGACTGACAAGTAAACTGATTGACAAGGAACAGCTCAAACTGTAAGAAAAACTAAAAACCTATGTTATAATTTTTACATTCCTTTGGTTATCCATGTAAACACCAAGACGGGGTTTTGAATAAGCTACGAAACTCTTTGAGTTTTTATTGAATTGGCTTTAAACTCATTTTGAAAGATAATATATCATTTGAAAAGTGCTTCATCGTATCCAGAAGAGACCTTTTCTGATTGGTCGCCAAGAAATTTTTAAAGCTCCACACAAACTATTGATTGGAAAATGTATTTTAAATTAAACAAAAAAAATTTCCTGGAAAAGCCGATTAATGCCTACTAGTTCACTTTTAAGTGCATTTAATTGTCCGCTTTGGCTACTGCACACTCATTGATTCGAGCTGATTTCACCAATTGCACATTTGTTGCAGACTTGCTCTATTTCTTTTTAAAAAATATCTCAAATGCGTAATTGGAAATATTAATTTATTTTGGTATTCAAATTGGAATGTTAAGCTGACTATATTTAATCAGAATTTTGCGCACATAACTGAATAAAATACGAATAAAGCGAGCGATTCATAGCCGAATGATAAATACCCTTTGACAAAGAAACGCTCTACATAGAAGTGATGAGGAAAAATTCAGTTATAGGGCTGCTTTTGATTGCTCTTATATGTATTGAATCTATAAGCTTAATTAAAAATTAATTTTCACTAAAAAAGGTTAATCTGGTCGTCGAGTATAGCCTGCTTGTCAATATGTTTAGGTTCTGTTTTCTTGTTGTACATACTTTTACTTGTGGCACTTTCATTGAACATGAAGCTGCATTAAAAAAACATATTTTATCGCACCAAGTGCTCTTGTTTCGAGTAGGTGTGTCATTTGTTGTTGTTCTGTTTTTTTATTTATTTTTTTCTTCTGGAAATATACATTTGTGTTTTATGTATGTGTTTGCACGTATGAGTGTATGGAATTCATTCTGTCTGGCTTTCGGCCAGTTGGTCTACGAATGTATTTTTGAACGTTCGTCTATTCAATGAACTTTTCTTTTTAATGAATGAACAACATTTTTCCGTTTGCTTTTTTTTGTTTTATTATTTTTTACCATTGCTGTATGAAAAGGGGGCTGTGGCACCGGGGGTGCGCGCTGTTCGCATATGAGTTTTTATTAGTTGCTGTTTGCCAATTGATTGGAAATATTTCGTTTCATGTTTTTTTCCTCCCCATTTGAAAAGCCGCAAATAAAAACAAAGAAAAATGTTCAATAAATACAGCAAACCCCTTGGTACACCCTCCCGTACCTTACCATATACTAGCATTACATGTAGAAATGCGCTACCCGCTCTCGAAGTGCTCTTGAGCGATGGCATATGAATTACCCTCTGTTTAGATAATAATAATGCCGAGCGTTTTGTTTGAGCATGGAGCGTTTGTATTTTATCCAAAAGATTTATGTATGAGCTTTTGCCCTCTGACAGCTGATGTTTAGCTTATAAATCTTTAATTTATTTTGTTTTGATTATCGGTTATTATTATGCGCAAATCCATATGGGATATGAAACACTATGAAAGCAAAAGTATTTTCCCGATTCTTTAATAATTGAATTGCAAAAGTTTATTGCGTTTTCCCCCAAACAATGTGCTTAACATATTTTGGATGAAATAATTTGCTAGTTGAGTTATGAGTTATTATTCTTTTCTGTTGTATTGCAAACTATTAAGTTAGTTATTAAACCATGCTATTTAGTGAAGTTTAGGTGGTATGATTGTTTAATTATTTCAAAACAGCTGTCTTCACACACTTGAATTTCACTGTTTAGATGATTTACCATTTAACATGTAGATGAACATGCAGTTAACCTTTTTACTTAAGTGCTTACAACCATAATTTCCACCCATTCGTTTTATGAATTTCTAATCTAGTGTTTTATTTAAATTCCTGCTTGCTGTTAAATAAAAGTATGACACTGCTAACGCTAGCCTAGCATTGTTAACTTAACATAGTCTGCCGCTCTCATCTTGTTACAGAACTCAGCGCAGCGCTTACATATTTGCGCGCCATTTTAAAATTGCTCTGAACTTGCGAGAAAATAAGTCGTGTGATGAAATTAAATGAACAATTGTTTAATTAAATATCGGCAGATAACTTAATTGTGCTGTTGAGTGCATACAAATTAATAAATAATAAAACAAATTTAACTTTAATCCTTAATAAATAGACTTACTTTACTTTCAGCATTCTCTTGAGCTTCTCGCATGCGATAAATACATATGCCGAACATGGCCAGGCGCTCTTAACACATTTTGCTGAATAGCAGCAAGAGAAAGATAGAGAGAGTAGGAATGTAGGTGCAAAATACGAAGCTGGCGTTCGCTCAATTTAACAGCAGTTGTGAGAGCCCGAGCGACCCACTGACACACTGATACTGTTACACAGAGGGACTTCGGCAGCTGATAACAGCACGCAACTGTGTGCGTGAGGCAGAGACAACTCTTTGCTGCTGTTAATGTTAGGCGGCTGTTACTAGAACTGCTGCTGCTGCTGCTACTGCTGTTACGCGGACACAGGTACGAGGCGTACTGGCGCCTCTGCTGCTCCCCATCTTCGCTGCTGGACTGCTGTTGGCTGCCGACGCCGCTGTCGCCTACTATCTGCTGTTGCTGCTGCTGCTGCTCGCTCCGTCGCGTCGCTCGTCGGTCGCGTATGTTCCGAATTTACAGTTAAACTTTCAACGTGCGCGCATCAGGGCAGCGACAAGTGTTTAGGCGGACGAGAACAGCGACGCGTCCGCAATTTTCACGCGTTGTGATTTGAAATTTTTGGGGCTACGCGTAACGGTCAGCAAAAATAAAGCGAAACTAAAAAGCAATCCAAAAAATAATTTAACCAAAAACAACAACAGCCTCAGCTAAGTGCGTGAGAATTTCAAATTGCCGTATTAAATAAATAAGAGTGAAGGCAAACCAAAAAAAGGCGAGTATTCGACACGGAAAAACGGAAATTATTGAAAACAAAACAATTTTGATATCTACAAGAAATTGTGTGTGCCGAAAAAGTATTTAAATTGTGTAATTGTTGTTGTTGGTGCGCGTTACAATTAAAACAAAAATATGTATATGTATATATAATTATTTATATGGAAATTGAAAAATATTTAATGGAAAAGTGCTCTGCTTTCAAAAAAATGAACAAAAACAAAACAGACAAAGAAATTATATGAATACAATTTTCTTGGCACTGCTTAACATTTTGGTTGATCTTCATTAATTGAAAACGTTAAAAACCCAACCAAAAATAATATATTATATATTTACTAAAAGTATTGAAAAGAGGAAGGCGAATACTATAGTGAATGAACGCGCGTAAAACTCAGCTGACTTAAAGAGATTAAAGTTGTTTTTTTGTTTTTAGTTTTTCTTTTGTTTCATGTTGAAATTTGTTCATTTATTATTTGTGCGTTAAGCGCAGCGCGACATTTGGCACCTGTTCAGCAAGTTTTCGAAAAGCGTTTAAAAAATCATCTTAAGCTATTTATGCAAACGAGTGTGAGAGCGGCGGCGGCTGCTGGAGCGAGAGAGATCGACAAACAGTGCGAGAAGGAGATGGCAGGAGGTTTACCTAAGTAGCCGTTGACCTAATGTAAGTTGTTTTTTATTATTGCTTTTGTATGCTTGTTATTAGATTAAGATTTGTTTGTTTAGCACTTAAGCGTTGCCTATTTTGTTTTCATTTTTTTATAATTTTTTTTAAGAACTCTGCCTCTGCTTGTTATCGCTGTATAAGCGCATAAACAAATTGTTTGACAATTTAAGATCCAAACGTAGTGACACTCGGAAAATGTCAACACTTCTTTTGCTTATCTTGCGAGCGAAAGAAACTTCAATTATAAATGTGAGAAGCACTTGATGTAGCTCTTCAATAATGACGCAGGTCCTACAGTTTTATTTTGCAGTTAATCTATGCGAACGCACTTTAAGCTAATTTAATATTTATGATTGCAATTTAATATGCTTGACTTTACATTTAATTTAAACCTTTTTTTAATGGCAATTATCTATGAGATAAAATCTATTGTAATTTTATGTAGCATCAACAAGTTCGTAGAGTTCAGAATAGTCTAAACTGATATGGTCGGGCTTTTTGTTGCTGTTAAAATTGTTGCCTGCATTATGCTACAAAATGAGGCAATTGTCGGGTATTTGCAACAACTTCCTTCCCCAACAATACGTGCAGCAGCTACTTATGTATTTTTGAAGTTGCAAACACACACACGTTCAAAGAGACGTGTGCTGGTGTAAACTTACATTTAACCACAAAACAACAAACTTAATTGCCCCAAAAACCAAAGCTTAACATGACGGCACTGCGCCGCATTCGCAGCCTGCTTGTCTGTCTGTCTGTCGGATTGGGTCACTGGCTGACTAACAGGCTAAGGCAACAACATGTGTTTTCTTGTTGAAATAATGCCAGCAACAACAGGAACAAATATTGCTGCAATGTGAGGCCTTGAACATGAAAATGTAAAACAATTCATGTGCGCACTTACACTAATTGCAGCTGATGTGCAGATTATTGTAGCCGGGAGTGCCTATCCTCTAAATGGAACCCTTCTTCTTCATCTTCCTCTTCTTCTTCTATTTTTTGGGTGTGTGGGTTGGTTTTATGAGCAGCGACATGTGCGCCCAAGTGCTGCAACCCTCCTCAGAAAAGCCTCTTACGCGACAATTATGGCTTTATGCAAGATATATCTTACGTAAAATAGCTTTTCTTTTAACTATCCATAAGAAAGGCAATTTTCAGTAACTTGCTATGTAAGAAATAACTCAGCTCATGTGCGTGATATATGTTAATGCATATATACTTATAGGTTATATTGCTTTTTATATACTATTGCAGAGGGGATTTAATTTTGAGGTAAAAAATGTAATGTACTGTATATAGCATATATATTCTTGACTAGAAAGACAACTGTCTCTTTCTAGATGAATTCGTTACCAGGCACTTTATCCTATATATGCCATACAAACTATCTGCTAGCAGAGAGACATATTTTTGTTTTTTTCAAAATATTTTTATCAAAGTCAAAATTGTTCACTACTTTTTTAATATAATGGTAAAATCCCATCAACATCTGATTAACATCAGATACTACTATCATACAGTTCGTACAGAAACAATTGGTACAAAAATGTTTTTATTCTGATAGCATTTTTCCTTTACACGGTATTTAAAGCAAGCTTTATTATAGCCTTTTTATGTTTCTGACATATAAAAATATATCATAATAAAAATTAAAAATGATTTCGTCAAAAAGGGAAAAGAAAACCTCCTTTAGTTTTAATTTCATAACCACCAATTTTAAGCTTTATTATCCTGCCAACATGTAAAATATAATAAAATAAATAACAAAACATTTTAATTTAAACTACATGGATTACAAAAAAATATAACTGTATTTGGCACAATCTGTTGAACAATTTAGTTCGCAGTTGTTTGTTTGCTTTTTTATTTTAAATTATCTTTAACATGTTTTAATTTTGATTTGAGTAAATAAACATATATATTATTGCAATCGAAAGTATAATAGAAACCGCTTAGAATTCCTTGAAATTTTGTTAAAATATAAAATCTCACTTTCCGTTGGCTCTCAATAAACAATAATACAATAAACAAGGAATTGGGAAATGAACAAAATCTGGCTTATATCGGATTTGAATGTTCCCTTTGACATGTGCCATTGTTCTAATGGAATTGTGCAGCAGTGCGATGTGATAGCATCTGTCATGCAATCAATTGTTTAAAAAAAAACCATTTGAATGGCTGCTGCTATGGGAGCCAACCAGCCACCTGGTTGGAGCCCTTTGGCAATTGTAAATTGAGCGCGCACAGGACACGAGAGTCGAAAAGGTGAAAGGACAGCGGGGCGTATGCGTAATAAAGATGACAGACAACACAAAACAAAACAACACACACACAAATTCACTTTGGTATCATACTGTTTTCTTTGTGTAGCGATTTGATAGTACCTCCCCCACCCCCATGAGGACGGCTGAGGCCTTAAGCGCAAGGTGCGCACGTAAAGAAAAAAAAACAATACAAAAAAATAAAAACTAAAACAAAAGCATGGCATGAAGTGTGACGGAAATGATATTGAAGCGTGGGCCTGTCGCATTGTTTGGCCAGGTTGGCATGTTTGCGTTTGGCCCAAATATTGCGCATACGCGAGCGCGACCAGGCGTTTGCCAGCTTAACGTTTGCCAAAAACGAACGAAGGCAACTAAGCTAGGCAAAAGCTCTTAATTAATTAATAATTAATCACAGAAAAGCCGCCGCCCGAAAGATATCGAAATCGCTTCAAATTCTCAACTTGAAAATCGACTCGAACTATTTGAAAGGTCAGCCAACTATGCTCACACTCATATTCACGACACACTCATACTCACACTCGTGTTTGTACTCGCACGCCCACTCATTGTCATTGTCAATGTCCAGACGCTGGCTGCTTGCCGGCCAAGGCGCTTATCATAATGACCGAAATGCTCTAATCGGGGGCAATTAACGTGACTAAATTTAATTTCCGCCCAGGTCGCTATCAACGGCTGCGAAGGCGACGTCAACTGCGCTGCCAGCAGCGTTGCGTCGCTTTATTATTTACAAAATATTATTCGCTTGCCCCGGCATCTAATGCCATTGAAAATCCATCATGTAAGCCAGCGCTTGTTTGCTTCTTTTTTTGTTCTTATTCGTGTGCTTTGTCGTTTGCGGCTTGCTTTTTGTGTTTATTCGCGCGCAAAGATAAATGAGCGAACCACCCAGTCAACCCACTCAACCACCCCCGCGACTGTGATTAGCCGTCTGCCAGGTATACGCGTTGCTGCTTCATGTTTCAGTCTTTAAACTTGTGGCATCAGTGTCCGCCGTGTCCGGGTCGCACCTCCGTTGAATGTGCGTCTTGGGCGTAATTCAGCTATGCGTATAATAACAGTAAATATATATATATATGTATGTGTATGCATAGATATAGCTCAACGGTAGAGAGCTGCTCTCGAGCAAATTACTTATGTTAATTAGTGGGCGCTGCTAATGAGAAATCGCGCAGATCCTAAAATTATGGCCAGCAGTCATAACCTCACTTTAGAGTCTAGCAAAGTCCTTGTTTACATATTTATTTGCTTGTTAATGACCTGAAATATAATTGTTATTGCCTCGTAGCAAATCCCATTTGAACAACTCAAAATTGTGCTGCATCGAAATGCAGTAAATCTATCTTTCCTGCATATATATATGTACATTATACGATTACTGTAAATTGAGATCGGGCTGAAAGTTTTGTGTAGCTAACAACTGCACGTGCACTCTAATTATTATCAATTAATTCGCATTGAAATGCAATGTTTGGAATGCATTTGATATGTTTAGTAAATTAATATTTAACCCCGGACATAATTATAGTTTAAGCAACTGACAGACCTTGTTGCAAACAATTTCATTAGTATTATTTAATTAAAAATTCATAAAAAGAGGTTTTCGCGCACAATTAATTTAGATCAGTGGAATCAATTATTTAATTAGTATTTGTAATTAGTGTACATTTACAAAATAAATAAATGAAAAGGATTAATTTTTTTAGAAATTTAATTAGCCTAATTATTTCTGCAGGTTACTTATTACCCATATTTAGTTGTATCAGACAGCTTCAAATAAGCTGAGAATTACACTTAATTAAGAGCTAATCAAAAGGCTGAAATACCAAGTTACCACAATAAAATAATATGGAGTATGGGCATTGGAATTTGTAATTTATTTTACAACTCAGGGTTAAGGTCAATTGAAATATGTTGAAATATGTATACATATATCCATGCAGGGGGGCTGTACTCATTTTATCTGCATTTTATAACCTGAAAATGTGTTTAACAATGCAAATGCCATTTTTGGCCCATTTATTATAAAAAGCGGACAATGACCTGTAAGGTTATTCGAATACAATATAATAAAAATAATAAAATGATGTTTCATATATTAATTCTGAAATGCTTATATTTAAAACATTAAATAATATAAATAATTATTTAATAAATACACTATTATTTAAATTATTGACATGTACGTTCTGCTGCTTAATATAATAGGAAAATTGATTCAAAAGCATAATCGACTGTAAAATTTAATGTAATTAAAAATTCATTTAAATTAATGGATTTTCGTAAGAATGAAATGCAATGCAGCTGCTTTCAATTCATTGCATTCAATGCATCGTTTGAACTGGGTTTTAAGTCGGCAACTAATTAACTTTCAATTTGCTTTATTAAAATTTCCATTATTAATAAAACACAGATACAAAACAAATATATATATATTTATTTATTTCCCGAGAAAAAGGGAATCCACTTCCATTGAAATATAAAATTAACGTGATTGAGTAAAGCTGCGCCTGGAGGACGTTTCTGGGTTGAACTGCCGCCCACGAATTGAAGGCTATGTTAAAAATGACTTTGCATGTGGCCGAAGAGGCAAACAGTAAACGCTCGGCTTAATTGAAAATGCGTAATAATATATATAGTTTTATATTGACATAATGAAACGCGTAAAAATTCCCTTTTTTCATTAAATATTTATGAAAAACTAATTAAGCGCGTACTGGCAGCTTTTTGCGCGCACATTTTCAATTGATTAATTCAAATTGCAGCGGGGCATTTTGGCCGTGGGCATAATAAACTCCGGCGTGCATAATATATCTTAATTTTGTGCATAATTAATGTCTGCTATTAAGCTTCATTTCGTTCGCCTAGCTGCGACGGGGGGTGAGGCGGGCTGGGCTGTTTCTGGGTCTTTGGCTAACTTTTTGGCCTAAAGACAGCGTCCGCAATGGGCATAATTAAAAGGCTACACGCACACACACACCAGCACACTCTCAATATCAACAAGGACACGTAAACACTCCACTTAACATGCTGCGATATACGATTTGATCCTGATATCAATCTCAAAAACCCGAGCTATGCGTCCCACACACATTGCGTATACGCGGCGTGCACAGCCTTGCTGTCGCTCATATTGCGTATACGCAGCGTGCACGCCTTTGGCAACAATGTGTCACGCACTCGCCCGCTGACACACATACACACACACACATACATTATTGATAGCCTGCCTCAATTTTGAAATCCACCACTGGCAACAGGCGACTGGCAACAGGCAACAGGCAACTGCCAACTGGCAGCAGCTCGAGAATTGCCAATTACGTCTCGTCAGTGTATTAAAATGCCATAATTGCAAATTTAAGCGCTTGTTCTCTGCGGTTGCCCTGACGCCGGCAGCTGCTGCTGCTGCTCATCATCAGTCTCTCGGCAGCTGACAAAGTTGTTCATCGCCTGCTGTGGCTGACGACACAGCCCCTCCGCCCCGCCTCGCTGTCGCCAATCCCATTTGTCGTTGAAAGAGTTAAGTGTTTGGCAAAAGTTTATTTCAAGCCGTACTGCGCAATCAGCTTTGAAAGTTTCGCATTTTGAGCTAGTTTCTAGCTTCTCTTTGCATGTAACAGCAGCTGGCCAGAGCGAACAGCTTCTGGCCATAAGCTGCGGTCAGTTGGGGCCAAACTTAAACGAATTTACAGCTAGTTGAACGGCGTTGACCAAGTATTCACAATTAATTATGCTTAATTACCTGTAATTAAAGCCATCAAATGAAACTCGAACGTGAACTGATTTGTTTGCTTGAAACTATTTTGTGGTGGGGGTGAATTCTATTACTTTGCAGCTATGTAATTAATTTGGTAATTATTTTAGGCATCCGTAAATTTTTAAATTAATCTAGTAGGCAGCTTTTATAAATTCCGCCGTGTTTCCATTCCCTAATAATTATGTTTAAGCGGACATCTCCAGGCCAAAAGTATTTATATATTTATGATAGGATGTTTAAAAATGCGCCTAAGATCAGATTTATAACAAAAACAGATACAAATTATTTAATAAATATCATATTTAATTTTAATTCTCAAATTGGTTCTATAGATCAGAGTATGAGTAGAGTATTTTCTCGTTAAGTCTCTGTTATAAAGCATTTGTCATACAATAAATTAAAAATTTCTTTAAATTATTTAGCAATTTTCCTTTAGGTGTTATTATACTACATCTATTATACTAGCTTAACTGCAAACAACAAAAGCATTAACTCGTATTCTACTTGTTAAAAGGAACTCACAAAAGCTAGAAACTATAATGGGAATCCCTTAACTGGAATGTTGATAGAGCAGGTTATTGGGCGAGTTGGTCAAGTGTTTTAGCTTTTCATTAATTAAATTGCAATTTGGCAGAACACAAGCTTAACTTAGACATGGTTGTGGGCGGTAGTCTTGTTTATGTTTTGATTAGGCATTAGAACAAACCAAAACCGAACCGAAACATGTCGGAATTAAGTGCCCCGGAATCCCTGGCTGCACTTATCTATCCCACGCGCTCTACCAGCTGCCGCCATTGCCTAGGCTTGAATGACTTGGCCAAGTCTCAAGGGTGCATTATGTATGTGGTGTGTTTGTGTGTGGGTGTGCGTGTGTGGCTGCCTTTTAATGTACGCCCGAATGCTTGAGTGCCCATATACTGTGTAAGTTCTCAGGTGTGCAAGTGAGTGTGGGTGTTGGGTGGGTGCTGCTCAGCTCCTGCTTGCCATTAATCAAAGCGAATGTCTGCCCAGACAGTCGCGAGTGGCACTACTTCACTTTGCCCGCTAATTGCATATATAGCTTGGGGCGGGACCCCAACTAATTGTATACATCTTTCAACTGATTGTGTAATTGCCGGCCTAGTGCAAAAGTTGCTTGTCGTGCGCTAATTGAAATGTAATCAGCTTTAGCTATTAATTAACTACATTGGTAGTCAAAGCATTTTATACAATTTATTAAAAATTCTCCTTTGAATTGATAATATTTATTGCTCATATGTGGTAAGAAGCGAAAGCATTTAACATTTAATATGTTGCAGAGTCTAAAGTGTTTCAGAGTGTTTTACAAGTTGTCAGAAAATGTATTCTGTTCTGAGGGAGACATCTTCTAGCCCATAAAATACCGTAATTTTCCCAATGATTTTTTGCACAGATAATGTTTTTGCTTTTTCCTGTTTTTCCATTACAACTGTTACAAAGATAAGAGAAAAATGTCACTATTATAAGATTACTAAAACTTATAGTTTCCCTTTGAAGAATTGGTCACAAAATATATTTTTCCTTGAACAACTTCTTGTTTTTCAAACAACTTTACCAAACTCCGCAATCATGATCTTAACATCTAGGCCCAATATTATTAACATCGGAAAACAATATTTATTTACAAGAATATCTATACAATATCTATAATAGAATATCATTACTAGAGGAAGTAACGGTTGTATATATCAAATTCTGGAGGGGTGTTTTATTTTATAACTTTATTCTGTTGTATTTGCATGGTCAGTTTTTACTTCCCTATACAAGCTGTTATTAGGTTGCGTAAGGTTGCGACTTATTTGGGCTTAATTAATGTTATGATTGATGGACTCGAATTTCCTATATCAACCCGCTTGCAGTGCCGCCACCAGCTTTGCAAACACTAATTAATAGTATTTATTGATATGTAAACAACGAGCTAATCAAACGCAGCAAGCAATTAAAAGCTCTACCGTTATTATTATGATTAGCCATAATTGTTGTTGTTATTCTAGTTGCTGCTGCTGCTGACCACTTGTGCATACTGACAGTCCCCGGCGGGGTTCTGAACTCGTTATAATCCAGAGCTGGCCCATTAGAGGCAAACAATTGTTGCATGAAAACAATTGCAGCTGCTGCAACGACAACTGCAGCGGCAGCTAGAGCTGCCATTGCTGCCTGACATTGACATTGCAATGCAATTTGCGTCTGCACTCGAAATTCGCATTTAAATTCACATTTGCCACGCACAACAACAACAATAATTAAGTGTGTGCAGTTCGAATTCCATTAGGCAGCCAGCAGTGTGTGACATTTTCAGCAGGGAATTGCTTGGGGGAGTTGAGATACCTAATCTAATTTACTTGCTATGCGCTGACGTTGCGTATACGTAATCCACACTCATTGCAGCGTATTCAATTAAAGGCAGCTCTAGAAGTGCAGCCAAGTCCAAATGTTGGCAATGCCAATTCAAGTCCCTGACCATTAAGGTGGTCTTAATGCTTTCTCTGTTTTATCTTATCGACCAGCCTACTATTGCTATGGTCTTGGTTTGTCATTTAATCGATTAGATGCAGCTCAAATTACACAGCTAAGTTTCTCAGTTTTCAGTTTCAGTTAAAGTTATCTGAATGGGCATGAGCTGGGTGCAGTTTAAACCATTTTGCTAAACTGGTTAAAAAATTTCATTTTTCAAATTGATATTTTTGTTATAAGCTTTTAAGCTTTTGTCAACTGTTTTGCTGTTGCTTTTAACTTTCATTGTTTTCTTAGTTTTTCTTTTTCGCTGTCTTACCTTTTTCCCAATGTTTTCTGTGCCACAAATGGTTTTATGTAAAAGTATATTTGCAGTTTTTTTAAGTGACAACTTCAACAGTTGACAGTAGACACCACCTGAAATAAGAAAGCAACTGCTGTCCCTCAGCGGTTCAACTGTGGTCAGTAGTAAAAGCTTTTGACCGGATATTAGACAACAACTTTTTTCTTAAATAGAGAAGATAGGTCTATCGGTCCCGATAGACAAATATACATATGCCTGAAGACTTAAGTTAACTATATCTTATTATATTATTTATTTTATAGATATTATTATTTTTGTTTTTATTTATCGGAGATACAATCTAATTCATCCTGACGGGTATATATATAGCATAGATTGTGTCTGTGCAATTCTTTAAAAACTTTGTAATATTTTATATTATTTATTAAATTATCGCTTGCATATGGTCTAATATTGTATTGAGTTCGTCAGCTGTTTGGTCACCTTCTGAATGACTGAATCACTTGAACTTATTCATTGAGTCGCCGCCTTAAATAAACATTTGGCCGTCTCATATATTTGGCAGTGTAAATAAATTAAATTCAAATCTAAATTGATATTACCAAAGTGCACACATTTATACTTACACACACACACACATACTAGGAGTAGACTCGTTTTTATCAGTTGCCTCGGCGCCGCTTGCCGGTCAACGTTGTTCACGCTCTTCGCCCGGGGGTGTGTGCGAGGGGGTGTGTTAGTGACTTTTATCACTGCTTAATTACGTTACTGATAAGCTGATTTCACTTTTGTTTTCGTTACGGCTGGCCGTTGTCTGATATCAGAAGTTAACGGTTTCTTATTTTCGTTTTTTTCGTTGGTTTTGACTTTGGTTTTTGTTGGTGGAACCAACTCTTCGTGTGGCTCTTGAAGTGCACGGTTGAGATTTAGTTAATAAAAATTAATAGCCATGTGATTTGTTTGGCCTTTGGTGCCAGAGGAAAACACATTTTATGAGTAGCTGGTCGTGATAGTGTTTATGTACGGCTATCTGGACTGTAAATTGATGTTTTATCCCACTCTGAATGGGGATATAAATACCTAGCAGGTGCCATAGTCCGCACGCTGCACGCCATTTGGAATGGCATTTGGAAATGTTTTGCCTAATTATTTATTTGACGCTTTAATTACGCATTTATTGGCGGCGACCAACAGTGCGTATACATTGCCTGCTGCATAGTAACAGCAACAGCAGCTGCCGCCGCATTAAAGATACATTAATACGGCAACAAAATAATAAAAATAGCATAAATGACATAAATATTTATTTGTCTATGGCAAATATTTAAGTATACTTTATTGCAACAAAAATCAGGACCTAGTAAATATGCAGCTTATATGTATTTATGGTTTTACCCATTCCGTTTTACTGACCTAGGCGTGTTTGTGTTTTTTCAATCTGACCTGTTATCTATATTTTTGATATTTTCGACTATCGCTAGGCGCTGCTGATTCATAAACATTTGCTCGCCCAAGGCCGTTTTTCGTTCGCTGCTTATAGATAGATTGCATGCTAATAGATCAATCAATTAAATAGTTTGAATTTTGGTCAATTTCTATTTTTGCCAATTTTTAGTTTTAATTTTTAGTTTTATATGTCAAATGCAAAGTGTATCAAGTTCTGTTTTGCACTTTAGAATATTCTGTTCGTCTTTTAAATATTTTGGGTTTGCCAATGGCAAAATTATATTTGAAGTTTAATTTGTATATATTTTTTATTTAAAAAAAAACCCAATATGTTTTATGCTGCACTGTCTGGCATTGTATATTTTTGAATTAATTATTAATTCGTACAATTGGATTATATATTTATTAAGCATTTTTAATTTTATAAATATTGTTCCATACGTTGCTATCAATACTCTCTCAAGTAAAAGGGTATTGAAACTTGGATTTTGTAATTGAAAAGGTCATTATTCTAGTATTATAAAAAACTCAACATTATTGGATAAATTAATTCGACAGTTATTATTTGATATTTAAGAGCAGTATCTTCTAGTCAATTAGTTTCTGCTCAGTCAATTTCAACTTGATTTTATTTGCATTTTCCATTGTTTGCTTTTCGTGTTGCTTTTCTTACGTGGATATGTGAAAGAAAAATCTCAGATCTATGAATATATATTTGTTTTCAAACACAAACACGTTTAATTTCGTGGTTTTCAGGGGCCATTGTGTAAGCCAAATTTTAATTGTGGCAACTATTTTTTATCGCAAGCTATAAATAGGCTGATTATAAGAAATATCTATGTGTGTGTATATTATTCGCAAATTAATTTAAGCGCCAGAACAATGTGTATATTTGGACTATTTTTATACTACAACTGTCGAGATAACAGAAACTATGTATGGGAATTTATTATCCATGCGATGATATGATATAATATGTAATATACGTATTTGGTAACATATGCAAATAAAATGTTTCTATTCTCATGCATGATAGATGGCTTACATAAATGGCCAATCTGGAAATATAAATAAACATTTTCATGAATCCAACTACCGAACAGAGCTAAATTATTTCAATTATTTAGTATTAAATGCTTTTTGTGCAAATGTGTTATATTAGTATGTTAAATATATATTCGAGGGCTCTATTTATGTTTTTGCATATGTCAACTGTTGGAATTTATTACAAAACGGTATTATGATATATATTTGTTTGTGACAATAGTTATTTATTAATTTCATTGATTTATGATATAAAAGTAGGTGAACAAATTTAGACAGAATTGTAAATATTAAAAGTTATCTTCAAGGGAATTTCTTGTTACAATTCCATTTTACATATTTTAAAATTAAACTGTGATAATTTCTTTAGAGCGTGCACATTTATAAATTCTTAAATTTCTTACGGGCGAAAAAAATAAGATTTTGGCCTCTTTATGCGGCAGTGGTCTTATTTAAGTCTTTTTAATTGCATTTTGTGATGGTGACAGAAAATTGCGAGCGACGTGCCTGCAGTGGCACCTCCAGCAACGCGACGCAGCTGGAGATGCACTTGTGGGCACTGCAAGCACCGCCAACCAACCACACTCGCACGCACACATGCACAAACCCACACACAGACACACACACACACACACAAGCGCCCACCCACCCACCCACGTACCCACGCTGTGTAGCACGACTGCAAATGTTTTAGGCGCCGCCAACGCTTGTCACATAAATCTCATAGCAAATTTAGTATCAGATTTGCATTTGGGAGTGTGCGTGTGTGCGTGTATGAACCACCGAACCGCTCAAGCATAGAACCGCTGTTATTGTCGCCCCATGGCATGCCATAAATTCGCCTGTTTTTCAGCGCCAGTTGCCATTTGTCCTCGACCTTGTTAAATGGCACGCGTTGCGTTTTGGCATCGATTAGGAAACTAAACAACGATTTACCAAGTTCCAATTTTGCCTTGGTTTCTATTTATGGCCGCCAAACGGGTGTTTTTCGGGGAAGGGTACTATCAACTGCAGCGCCTAAACATATCCAACCATTGCACGCAACTCTCATAAAGGTATAAAGGGTCCTTCCAGCCGCTCCATAACCTTGCCACTTGAACTTAACATTCCTTGGCACCACCGCAGCCTTCAGTGCAACCACCATTTAGTACTATATATATTTTTTTTCACTTCCAGTTCTTGTTTTTCCTGTCGCTGTAGTTTAGCTGGCTTGCATTTTAATGGTCTTTATTGATTTTTAGTCTTTGTCCCAAGCTGCAGAGCACGTTGCAAGCCATCACAACGAGGTGCCGCCGCGCCCCTTCCCGCAGTTCCCAGGGGCGATTACCTCACATGCTGCTGCCGCTGCTGCCTGCTTGTTATGAGCAGTTCGCATCAATTGGCGCGTGCTAATGGCTTCAGACCATGGCACATCCACCTGGCCAGGTCCACGTTGTACTTCGCTTCTGCTGACATTCCACCCGCGGCATCTTCCACCCTCTTTCAGTTTTCGTTCACATTCTATTTCACATTGCGCGCAGTTTTCTGTTCGCTTCAGTTTGCTGCTCTTTGCGAAAAATTAAGCGTCTAATTACAGCTATACAAGTTGGAAAGTGAAAAAGTGAATTGAGGCCATAATTGAAGATTGCAGTTAATTTAAGTGTCAGTTAACCACTTGCCACAGTTAAATTAACTATCTTGTGGAACTAAAAGCTATGTTGATTTCTGAAGTATCTGTGTGGCAAAAAATCTTGATTCATAATAGGAAAACCTCACTAAAATCCAATCTATTGTTGTGAAGCTAGACAGATCCCAAAAAGATAGCTGGGTCTTAGCCAGCAGTCAGACGGCGGTTTTTCAATTATATTGATTAATATTTATTTTCGTTTGATTTGATACAGACACTCTACCTGCATATTAAAATTTCTTTTATCAATAGTCTTCTTTAAAAATTTTTTTAATCGGATTTCATAAACCAATTGTGTGAAATCTTCAAAGAAAAACATTTTTTGTCAAATAGTTTTGGCATATATTTTTTTAAATTTTTGTGAAAATAACTATTTTGTATAGTTCTATTTTTGTAATCTATCAGTAAATTGAAATAACTCAAAATAATCCTGAAATGACAGTTCTCGATTAATGAAATATTTCAAGTTGGATAAATAGTTTATAGCTATAACCTAAACTAATAATAATAAATACTCTAATTCAGAGTGAATGAAATTAAATATATAAAATACATCTAAGCACATGTATATTTAAAATCAACTTAGGGTATATTAATGTCGTACATTTCTTAAAACATAGCACTAACCTTTTTTCGCTCGAATTTCTCATTGTTGGTGTGCCACATTTTCCTTGTACCTTTGGTTGGGTTGGTTTTTTTGCGCTTCCGGTGTGCACGCCTCGCTTATCAGCGCATTTACAGTTGTTGTGTTCTTGGGCTGCTCAACGTGTCTCAGACTGTGACTAAGGCTGAGACTCGGTCTCCTTCTGGTACTGAGACTTCGCACACACTCGTTTTTGTTGCTATTGCTGTTGGTTTTTTGCTTGTTTGCTTGTGTTTTGCATGTCATGCGCTTGTTTGTTTTGTGTTTCCTTCCGATTTCAATTTCTTGTTACTCGCTGACGTAGTAGTCTGTATACTATAAATACATATACATTTTTGTATTTTTTTAAATTTTACTTTAATGCTTGCACATTATGTGCATATTCGTCATGTGACATTTTATACCCTGTGCTTTTTGCCGCCCCACTTCTGTCAGAGGGTCAAAGAGAGAGGTAGAGACAGAGAGAGGGTGAGAGAGTGAGGCAGATTGGCAGCGGCTTCAGTTTCTAGGCAAGTCTGGCAGCCGCTTTATGTGTGCCAAGGCTTTGTCTTTTGTTCCTACTTTCAATTACTTTTCACCAGCACAAGAAATTAATTTCTTAGTGATCTCCTTTGTCACAGCTATTTGTCAAATTGCAACAGCGGCCACTGCAGTTGCCACAAAATGTGCCTTTAAAATTCAAGAGCACTCTCTTGTGCAGCATATTGTCTGATTTAATGCCTTTGTTTATTTGTGGTACATTTGTTATGCCTTGGCTTAATTGAAATCTAATTTAATTTATGGGCACAACAGCCACACACACACGTACAGCAAGTGTGGCTGCCCCACCTTCAAAGCTCTGATACTATACAAATATTTGCTCACATGCTTTCGGTATGTACTATATGGCATATATTTGGTATTTTAATTGAAATACCAAAGCGCAATTTCTACTTGAAGGGCGAGCAGGCCCCGTCAAGTTCGCACCAGTCACGCGGAAGTAACATGCAATCATTAAGTCATACGCATTAAATACATTAATTTATTGATTTTCCATATACGAGCAAATATGCCTCTCGCACACACGCACAGCCCCTGTTCATCGTTGATATTTCATATGAATCTCTTGGTGACTTCCGCTTTGTTTGCGCTGTGCCTGCCCAGATCCTATCAATAAAAGATATGCATGGGACCTGCTGCCAGACAGGGGACAGACCCCAAAGCAGGGCTCAATAACACAACACAACAACAACAAATTCATAATAATTGGAACGACCATCATAAACAGAACTCACACGGAGAGCACCAGCCCCCAGCTGATAGAAATGTCTGCGTGATTTGTTACTGAACATAAATCCACAAAAATAACGATACTTATGTGTGTGTGTGAGCGTGTGTGTGTGTGATACAACAATTGATTTTCATTATTTGCTTTCAGTTGTAAATAGGATTATGCTTATTTCGAAGGATAAAAAATATCATAAAAAATGTGCATCCCAATTGAATAATAATTCAACCTAATAAATACAACAGTGTAATAAAAATTTTTTTAAATATTTCTCCCTTGTGAAAATTGTATATACTTTGTGTGGCAATTTAATGCAACTCAGTCCACAGAATATTATGAATTGAGATTCTCGTATATACTAATTATTAGGGTTCGGTCAAAAAAATTAAGGTTATATTAATACTAGTATTTATATTGTCTTTGGTTCAGTCATATTTGGCATCGGTGTGCATCAATTGTCTGAGTACCTGATTTTATGCACTGGTAATCGTAAGCTTAAGGATAAACATAAAAGTCTTAATGTAAACTTTTATATGCTTGGCACATTGTCTGAGACAATGTTGTGATTTATTTCATCTCGTGCTGTCACGTGGTCATCTCAAGTGAGGCAGCTGCGGCTGTGCGTCAATTCAAGTGATTGACGCAACCACAGGCGGCATCATATTGGACTCCACGCCACAGGACGGCAAACGGCGCCTTAATGGACCATTGACAATTATAAGGCTACTAAATCCTGTCACCAGCAAATAAAAGGAGCTGGGCAAGAAAAACAAACAAGAGCCTGTCATATGCACTGATCGACAACGCACGGCATAGTTAAGGCTGTCTGGCTTCAGCACGCAAAATGCGTGGGGATGGGTTGGCTGTGCTCGTTTGGGGTCTGGGGGAGTGTGGCGTATACTGACAGTTGGATCTATCACGATTGCATATTATTCAATTAAAATCGCACTATTACGAGTATTAAACTCGTTGGGACAACTGTCAGACACACGCACACGCAATCAATGTCAACACATAGCAATACACACACACAGACACCCACGCAACTGAAAGCAAGGCAGTTTGCACATTTATTCAGTGTGTGGCACACATTGCGTGTGTGTGTGTGTGAGGGTGCCCCGTGCTGGGGCTCGTCCTTGGCCAGAACATTAATACTTGGCAGCCATGGCCGTCGCCCTAGTCGTAGTCGTAGTCATAGTCGCAGCCGTAGTCTTAGTAAGACACACATAAATGTCAGCTACAAGACTTGATAGCCTCGGGTTAAGACTAAGCAGTAAGCGTATGCGTGTGAAAGCTTTACGCGAGGGGTGTGTGTGTGTGTTTCTGTGCATGTTTGTGTAGTTAAGTGTAGGAACAGTGGCATCTGCTTGGATTGTGCCCAACTCTGGCAGTGTGCTCCTCCCCTTCCTCTCATCATACCTACGAAAGCATGCTACAAAATGTGCTAGAGCTAAACCAACGATGAAAATTGTGCTCAATTACGAAATTCAAAACTAAACTTTTATTGTATACTTGTGTAAGAACATTACTTAAAACTAATTTTCTTAACTAGCTTATGCATTTTCAATAGCCTGCACTTATTAAAGGTGACTTGAACAAAAGTAACATACAGCCGCAGCCAAATGCTGCTCTATATATAAAACGTGTAAAATGAATTTATTTTTGAGTAAATATATATTTTTTTTCGTATATACTGTATAATTGAAAAAGAGTTATAAAAAACGCGAAAATTCTATAAGATTGGTTAGATAACTTATAAGCTAGTTAATATTTCAGCATGAAAGGATATCTTGCAGTAGAACTCTTACTGCTTAAAAATGTGGAAATTACGAATTCGAAAGAGAAATTGATATTAATATTTTCATTTTCTCTCAACACGCGACATGGCAATTAGAAAAATTCGATGCAGGGTATTTCTCAGTGAAGCAATCGTAACTTCAACATTCTTGCTTGTTTTAAAATTAGTTAGCGCCGTTTTCTCTCTTCTCCATTTCGTAGCAGCAACTAAATGGCCAAGCACCGTAGTTTGCTTGAACGTCAGGTACAATTTAGGCACTGTGCAACAAGAACAAGTTTTATAGTAAATGCCACAGAGTGTACTCCAAATGGTGGCTACCCCATGTAGATGCTGCCGCTGCTGAAGTTGCCACATCTGGCAGCGTTTTAAGAGGTTCGCATGTGCTGCCAAAGTTGCTGCCCCCAAATGAACTTTTGCATAGAATGTTTCTGCTGCTGCGGCTATTGCAGCTGTGCCCCAACTGACACTAAGTGGCGCCCCAGCCAGGGCGCAGCATCGGCAGCAACTCGACACAACTACCCCCACCCTCCCTTGTCTGTACGACTGCCTGCTGAGTGCTGATATTGTTTGTAGGGTGCCTCGTGCCTACCCCAAGTTGCCATATTTTAACGGCAATTGCTTCAAATTTTATGGCTCGAGCTGTACGGATATTTCAGGTTCGAGTAGAGGCTGCTGTCTTTGTAACTGCTGCACCGTTGCCGTTTTTCAGGTTTTCCGTTTTTCAGTTTTTCTTTTTTTTTGGCCTAAATGTTTGTGTCGCGTGTCCTGTAATCGATATTCCTGCGGCGCTCCTTGGCAGCTGCGTGTCTGTCTGCTGTTTATTAGCTACCCATTGACCATCTAACGGTAAATTCAATTTCTTTTATTTGCACAATTTTCCAGCTGGTCGCTGATGCTGCCCACTGCACCTGCCGCTTGCCTTAAGTTGCCTGCCTCGGCGCTGGTTCCTTTTAAAGTTACGTAATGTTTGCATTAATGTTTTTTCAATAGTTGAATGAATCGCCCCCGCCTTTCCGCCACTCCTCTTCCCCACTCCGTCTGCTTTTCTAAGCCGCAGACACACACACACACACATACACACGCATATAGCAACCGCAATTCCATTCACACTTTGTCGCTGGGCGGTGTGAAAAATACGGCTTAACAGTACATTTACTCAAGAATTTATGTGTTTATAAAGAGTATTTGAGTGTGTGTGTGTGTGTGTGTGTGTGTGTGTGTGTGTGTGTGTGTGTGTATGTTTGTTGTGGCCGACAAACATCTGAATGCTGCGTTGTGGGTTGCCATGTGCTGAGTGCGCTACTGGAATGCGTACAATGCGATTAGAACTTTCATATATTATTCAATTTGCACAGCAAACAACAGAAATTCGCTGGGTTAACCCAACAAAGTCAGAGTTAAAATCCCAAAATGCTATGTAAATTCAATGAATTCAATGTAAACAATGCCAATGTCGTACAAATTTATGCCAGAGTTTTCCATTTTGTGGTTCTCTTTAAGAGCTTTCATTGAAACTTTGGAAGGTACATAAAGAAAATTGGAAATTGTTGTTAAGGTCTTGAAAAGAAGTAGCTAAAAATTTAATGCTTTATTTATAATAAAAAATATGCAAGTTAAAATGCTTTTAAATAAATTGCTATATATTTTAGAATCAATAAAGTAAATTTAATAATCCCAAATGTAAGAGAAAAACTTTTTGTAAATGAGTTAATTTCCCTCCCACTTCCTAAACCAATCGGACTGCGGGTAAACTCGACCAACGCGTCGATAGAGAAATATATGTATGAGTTTATAATATAGTTACCGTTTGTAAAGCATACTTTTAAACAAGACTAAGACCTCACATCACTGCCTGGGACTTAAGCCCGGATACTCTTACTGGGTCAGTCAAACCACTACTCCTTTTACTATACTTAAATATTATTAAACACTTGTGACTGCTTATTTTAACAGTATAAAATTCCTTTACAGTGTTTACACATACTCAACTTGTTTAATTTGAAAGAGTTTTGCAACACTACTTTACCATATTCATGTAAATGTTCGTGTTTTTTTCGACAATTATTTCTCACTGTCATTAATCCATTTAGTTGTTCAATATATCTTATCACATTCGAAGCGTTAATCTGGCTCAACGTAAACTATATATTCTCAAATGTATTTATATCTATATAGATATATATGTATATATTATAGACTTTTATTTTCAGCGCGTTGCGCAACATTTGTTCACGCGATTTTTATCTACTCGCATTCGGCTGTGGCATCAATTATTGAAAATATACATTGCAATGTTAGCAGCTGCCCCTCCATAAAAAACTGTTTAATTTGCACTTTTTGTGAGCTAAACTCACACGAGGGATCGGTGTGGACCGTGGAGGAGGGTAGGGTTAGCTGAACCGAGTGTGGGCTATGCAATTTATGCGAAATCACGTATGCCATGACATAAAAAACTATAAATAATGCAGCAGCCGAAATGCAGCAGGGGGCTATGTGTGTGTGCGACAGTGCGTGTGTAGGTGTATAGTTGTTGAGATGCATTGCGAATATATACATATATACATAAAAATCCAATTCCATAGGGATACTTGCACTGCATCTTAAGTTGAAGCTAAGATATTTCTCTGGATATGTGTTCTCGAAGAGCAAAGCATTTGTGTGTGTGAGAGTGTGTGGGTGTGTAAATGTATTTACTGTGGCTCAATGTCATTGACTGCTGTCACTCCAAGCACACCCAGTCACATGCCCACACACTTTGACCCATTACTGTAGGCCTGTGCTAATCTTTTTTATGCATTGCTCCGCCCCCAGCCCCCTGGCAAGCCCGTGGCCCTGGCTCGTTGCTCGTTGTTCGCATTCGACTTTGGGTTACCGAGATTCAATAAAAGATATTTTTGAATTGCTGCCAACGTCAACAGCAACGGCTGTGGGCCACAAATATCTGTTTGGTACTTCAATTTTATTTAACATTTTCGGCTTTCTCTTGCATCTGGGCTCAGCCGAGCTGAGTGGCACTTCGCTCGGAGTTTATTAGGTTCATCAAATGCTGTCAGCAGTCAACATATGCGACTTTATTTGGGTCGTACTCATAGTAACCAAGTGGCCCACTCCCACTAAGTGGCCCGCGGCCATAGTTTAACGAGGAAAAGGCCCAGATAAAAATCAGCCGAATTGCTGCTTTGACCTTGCCACATTATGTTTAATGTTAGTTCTGGTTTTATGGATCTGCAGTTCCTAGAAACTTTTTTGTGTCTAATTCTGCTTTTTGTAGTCAATATAATTTTATTTTATTACATGTTTAACAGCTGTATTTAATTGAATTTTTAATAGCAAACACTATACAAAACAAGATAAAACTTTTAATTTTATTTAAAATAAATTGTAAAATCAACAAAAATTTGGTAAAACTCGATGAGCTATCTATTCTAGAATAAACAATTTTAATTTAAATTTTAAATATTTTTAATATTGCAATGAAATCTAGTAATATATTATACATATATGTATATATTTTTTAGCTTTTTGCAGCCCGTTAAAACTGAACTCAAGTCGAGCAGAAGGCCACTTTAAGGACCTGGGGTAAGGGTACGAAGTTAGCTATAAATTATTTGATACTTATATTTGAGAGATTTCTGAAAAATCCAACTTTGTAGAAATTTGACTCTAGATTAGGCGATAAAAATGCGCATTAAGCTGTCTGGAAGAGATAACTTCATATGAATTTATTGACATTTGTGCTGACTGCTGGTCAGTTCTCTGGGGTTTCATTTCGGCTCCTCTTTCATAAATATACATACATATAGATATGTATTCCTTTTTTGCTTTGGGCCAAGAGGGCGTGCAGTCAGGCATAAAAAGGCCAACATCCGCTGCGGCTAATGTGCTGCCATTTGTATGGCCTGCTGAGGGTGGCCTTGGCTGAGTGGATGTGGCAACTGGATTTTGTACCTTTGTGGCATAAAAAAAAAACAAAAAATAAAATAAAAATACATAAATAAATGAGCTACGTGCAAGGGATTTGCAATAGCTTGTCGTTCTGTTCTTTTGCCATAATCAATTCCTGACCAATGATTTATGCAAACACATTTTTGTCTTTCAACGGGCCAAACAATAGTACAAACCAAAAAAAAATCATAAAACTGTGTTGAATGTAAATCAAAGTGGAAGCGGTCTGAAGAGCGCTTAAACCCTGTGGTTGTGTTTTATAAATTTGTTTATTCACTTGTTTTCATACCCTGTACATGGAAAAGGGATAATATCAGATTACCACTGTGTTGTTAAATTCTTAATACGACTCAAATTTCTAGCCGATGTAGACGTTATCATAGATAAGTCTCTCAAAGGTCGGGTGTTGAATATTCTTCTATATTTCCACATAACTCTGACCCTATTTATTTCAGAGACTATAAAAGCTTAAGGTATCATGCAAATTTTTGTTTTACATATACAAAAAACTTAACTAAGTCCTTCTTAAAATCAATCAACGTTTATTTGCATTAACATTTCCAAAGGAAAACGTGAAAAGAAGTTTTAAATAAACTTCTATATAGATTAATTTAACCTGAAATCTTTTGTTTATTTATTCACAAGTTTATTCATCAAATGAAATACGAATTTCTAAGATAGAGAGATAGGAAATATAAATAACTTATTATATAAAGGAAAATGTATGTTTTGCGCTATATGCAGGGTAGCTAACGGTCGAGTTCATCTACTACAACCCCTTAACTTGTTGTTTTGCTGCCCTTTTGCTGCTGCTTTGCTGTGGTCAGACGCCGTTTTTTTGGTCAATTATTCAAACCGAAGCAAGTGCTGCCGGTTTTCCTAGCGGTTGCGGTTGCTGCAGCGCAACCAGAAGCTGCGGGCTGGTAAGGAGGGGCAGGCAGGCAGCCAACGACAACATTTAAATGGCATACAGCATGTGGCGCGACGCTTTCGTGTGACGCTTTATGTGCTCGCAAATTGCATAAAACCGAGCGAATGTGTCAAAAGTGTTGCTCGGTTTTCAGCGGGCGGCTTCTCAATATGTTCGCCGCGGCAAGAAATGAGAGTCAGGATTGCTGCAAGGCACGGCACGGCCAGTTCATTATGCGGCAGGGGTTTGTTTACACTGGACCTTCATGCTAGCCAACTGTTGTCAGTGTGCTTGTGTGTCCTGCGGCTGTTTACAAAGGTGTCTGTCATTGAGACGGTCGTCGGTCAGTCGAATGCAGTCGTCAGTACGCAAGCCATTCGCATCCTCTGACCGCATCCTGTCGCCGGCAGCCCGCCTGTTTGCCTGACAGCCGCCGCCCGCCGCCCGCCGGCCTTGCCGAGTGTCAAACGTACTTTATAGCCTTAGCTTTAGAACTTTGGCTTCCATTGTAGGACCCCCTCGGCCCTTCACTGCCAGTTTCCGTGCTATTGTTCCCCATCGGCGCGCCTCAGCATTCATATGACTGCTCATGCCGGGCTCTCAGACAAGGCATTTTGACGCCAGGACGAAGCCGTGTCAGCCGTTCAAGCTGCCTAACGAAGCATAAACTAAGCGCTCTTTTAATGTAACTGCAAGTGTGTCTGTGTGTGTGCGCCAGTTCACAAGAAATCAAGCGTAATGAAGCCCACGAGCAGCCCAGGCCGCACTTATTCAGCAAAATTGCAAAGCTGGCACAAGTTCATGTTTATGTTCTCGTTCTCATCCTTTGACGCTACCCTTCTACCCTCCCTCTTTATTATGTTCTTGGTGTTGTTGCTGTTGTGCCCATAGAAAACTCAAGCGGATGATAATAGATACGCATGTACTGGCCGAGAACGTCTCGCTTGGGCACTCTCCAGAGTTCGAGACTTGGCCAATAGGGTGCTTCAAAATGGGTAAATGAGCTACGCTAAGTAATCCACTCGATGTCCAATTAGCGCCCGAGAATCAGCCCGAAAGCGCTCTTTGCACTCTTTTATTAGCTCTGGCCAAGGAATTCAAGTACCGAATAGCGCACAGCTTAAATAGATTTTTCGTTTCTAATTGATTTTTGAATTGACTGCTAAGCTGCCAGGAAATGGTAATGGCAGGGGAATATCTGAAGTCGTGTATAACTAGAGAAAGTCCGAAATTTTCATTAGAAATAAATTTAAAGTTCCCTTTAATTTCAGCGAAATTCAATGTTAAGAAAGTTTGATTTACTTTAATATATTCTGGCTGAAACTTTCGCGTTTGGGGCTTTCCCATTTGTGTTGTGTGCTGATAAGCCTGGTAAAAGAGATTCATATATAAAGATAAGCCACATGATTCACAACATTCGTTATGTTTTATTTTAATACTCAAACCTCTAATAATGTTTACATTTCCCTGGAATGAATAACACACGTGAGCAATTAAATAAAATTACCACAAGGCGTATGCGTATTATTATTATTATTGTTGTTATGTGCATTATTGCGGTACAACAACATTGAAAACAATGGCATTAAAAATCAACGTCTAATTGCCATAAACGAAAAAAAACAAACATTTGAAGCGCCTGCTCGAAGAACTCTTCCTTTCGGAGCGAACAGAACCACAAGCAGATCCAGTACCTGAGCAAGAAGAAGAACCACAAGCAGAAGAAGCAGAGCAGAAACAAGAAAAATCAAAGGCAAGACATAAAATGGCTGCAGGAAATGATGTGACGTGACGGCGGGCTTTTGTTTATTTTAGCTGCTTCTTCTTCTTTGGCTGGTGCTGCCCTTTGCTGTCCACAACAACAACAATAACAACAATCACAACAATGGGAACAACCCTAATAGCAATAACAACATAACTTTTACAACAAATATCAACAAAGGTATACCAGGTGGGCAGGGCTTGGGGAGATGGTGCAGCACTGGCAGTGCCATTGAAATTGTCTTCATTATTATTATTTCATAACCTTCAGAAGTCGGCGAGTCTCAGCTCAACTCGACTTGGCTCGCTGCGCCTCGTTGCTGGTTTTGCCATTCGCCTTCGCTTTTGTTTTTTTAGTGCTTTTTTATCAAATCTTACAATGTGGTGCTTGTGGCACGTTTTCAAAAAGTTTCCCACAGCCGCGGCGCCGCTAAATGTCTACACACAGAATGCGTCCTGTGACTGACTGCTTATTAAAACTGAGCCCGAGGCGCGTTTGAATATCTATATTACTCGCTCTATATAGTTAAGTGTAGCCCTCTCTGATGCCTGTGTTGATATGCAATTGTGATGGAAAGATACCTCCTAGATAATGTGTTGTGAAGAGTGGCGAATAACAGCAGCTACATCTCAGGTATAAAATTACCTGTTAAGGTTTATTATAATAAGCTCTTTAAAGTATATTGCAGTTTGAAACTTTATTATTTGTTGAAAGATAAAGAAAAATATTAAGACATTATCAGGATTTGGTGTGCATTCAAGCTACATTACAAGAGATATTTTAATTGTATTCAATTAAGCTCTGATTTATTATATAACAAGTACTTTAAAAGTCTAGAAAAGCTTAAAAAGGGTTCACAAATATCTTAAAGCTACAAAGGTTATATTTTTCGTATACATTCCGAGCCATAAATTTCATTCCATTCCAGAATTAGATTATAACACTCTGTTCCAGCCTTTTGTTTTAGCATTCCACTGTATCTAAATATTATATTTGGCGCCAGTAAATTGTTATCTGTCGGTTTTGAGCTTTAAGAGATAAAATTTAAACTTGAACCTCCCGAAAAAAGGGGAAGTTACACGTAAACGGTAATATTAATGCTAAAAGTCCAAATGATTCCCGTCTTCTTATAACTCGCTTAACTTATTTATATCCAATGTTAAAGATTATGAGTCAATCAGCTCTATGACTTCAGCTATATTATAATCTCAAGCATTAGGCTTATCAAAATAATAATTCTTATCAGTTGATTACACATTAAACCGAATGGGTAACAGAATATTATCAAAATTCTTTGATTTCTGAATGAAAGTTTTTTGTGATTTTCGATGAGCTCATTTTAGTTCAAAATAAAAAATAAAAAGCCAAAACAAAGACATAAATATTTATGGGATTTTATTTGGCCTTAAAGTATTTGCCAGCAGCGTTCCATTGGTTTCTCAGGTCTCTGAAGAGCACGTGGTTAAGTGTCTTTTGGGTGTGTGTTTATGTGTATTGTGTATATTGGCACACATTTTGATTCCTTTCTGGCATTACTTTGTCGGTATTAAGTAGAGAGCTTAAATAAAATGACTTTTTCATATTTGCAACACACACGCTCGCACACATCGAGCGAAAAACCGCATCTGTTTTTTTGGGTCAATTTCCAAGCACTTGACGTTTTTCGAGTGATTTTAATACGTACTCGAAATAAATTTGTGAAATTTCGTGTGTGCGCGACACTTTTTGGTACGTTATCAAAGCGATTGAAAAACAATTACACTTCTGACATTAATGGCGCATGCTCTTGACGCCGACAGCCACAACTTTAAATGATCTAAGCGATAGTGCTCAATAAGGCAATACCCTGTAACTAGGAAATATCCCCGAAAATGCATGAAGGAAGAATGAGTAGAGTAGGAATAGCTACTTTTGCTTTTTCTCTCTACGGTTAAAAAATGTTTTACATATTCTTTTTTGTGTGAAATTATAAAAAACTAAAAAATAAAGCAGACCATTACCAAACGTGTTTCCAAAACTTGTATCGGTCAAGAATATGTAAACATTTTGTTTCGCATGACAACCCCTTTTTATCCTTTTTATGGAAACAGGGTATAAGAGCGCAAATAAAACCCACATATCATAGTTTTTATACGAAAACTTTTGCCCTTTTTAACACATACAGAGAGAGAGAGAGAGAGAGAGAAGAGAGAGGAAGTGAGAACGAGAGAGAATATATTTGCATCTGCTGTTAGCAGCCGCGTAAAACTTTCATTTGTTTACACAGCGCTGCCTGCAGCCCGGATAACCACATCAAAAATAAAAAGAAAAACACCAAAAAAACAGAGCAAAAAATTGTAAATTGATTTTCAAAATTTTTAAATAAACAAAATGCTGCAGTGCGCGTATTTACTTAGCATACAATAAATAAATGTTTATACATATTTTTATTTGAATTTAGAACTTGCTTTAAAGGCAGCTGCCTCCTTAAAGCTGCGTGCCAGCCGTTGGCCAGGGTTGTGGGCAGGGTTTGGCAAGGCGCAGTCTAATGGTCGGCTTTATTAACATTATTGCCACGCCCACGCAGCATCTATGGTAAGTGTTTGTGTGTGTGTGTGTGTGTGTGGGGTGGAGTATGAAGCTTATCAATGAATCACCAAAGCATGTGATTGATGATTGGATGTGATGAGTACGTTTATGTGTGAGTGCGTGTGTAGGTGTGTGTGTGCGGCGGTAAGTAAGCATATACTTAACTGAGCATCTGCGTGTGTGATTGTATGCGTGGCACACTTCAAATGTGGCTTCCGTAGCAGGGATTAGGCGCCAGGCGCCAGCCTCACAGGCTGACAGCAGCCATATGTGTGCATGTGTGTATGTGTGTGTGTGTGTGTGTGTGTGTGTGTGTTTGTGTGTGGCGGTCCCCTCATCAGCTGGCAGAAGACAGATTAAAAGTGAAGAGCTTGCAAAAGCGCCGCCAGCACAAGGCTCAAGTTTTTTCTCACGTACGAAATTCATACTACGAATAAGCTATACCCTAACTATAACCATATGTTCTACATATGGTGTATAAAATGTCAAATGCAAGCGTATATCAGTTGTATGATCAAACTTTTAAAAATTGCAAATTTTAATGAAATTCTTTTGCTTAAGAAATTACTTGCCCCATAAAGTGTATTTGCTCTATTTAAATTTATTGCTATGACTTGACATAAATTTGATGTGAGTTCTCATCGTAAGCGCTTAAAATATCAAAACATTAAATGGATTGTAATTCCCGTTAACAAGAGAGTTTCCGCGTCGTTGGGCCTAAATCTTGTTGTTGTTGTTTGTTGTACCTGTTTGCCAAGAGGCAACGGCAGGCATCATCAAGAGCAGCTGCTTCACATCTACCGCCCCTTCCTCCTAATTTCCCTTTGCTGTTGGCCCTCTGCGCGCGGAATAGACCAATGTTTACACATACGCGCGATTTTCTTTTAACAATTCATCAAATGCGCTAAGCGGGCACAAAAAACTTTGACACTCGACGTTTGTGTTTGGCTATGTGTGTGAAACGTGGGCGGCAGAAGGAAGGGGCATTGTTTGGGTGTGTGTGTGTGTGTGTGTGTGTACTGTGTAGCTGGGCGTTGAAGGCATGTGCAAAGTTTGACAACAGCCCCTCACACATCCCCTGTGCACCCACCCGATGGCATATCAATCATCGACAAAACTGCGTGAGTTTTGCCCACTGTTCAGCACAGTTTCCCCCGGCAATGTGTGTGCGAGTGTGTGTGTGCTTTGCTTTAAAATATTTATTTTACTTTGAGCTTTTGTTCGAGACATATTGAAGGCTAAATACAATAACTCAAATTGATTTTGCAGGTAGTGTGAGGAAAATACACACACATATATTATTTGCATGCCTTGGCGCGCATTATTTATGTCTACAGTTCAGTTGGGAGGGGCTTGGGGTGTTGGCTGGGATGGCAATTAGTTAAAGTTCTCGAGACAAATACACACTTGTATGTATGTTGCTATAAAAGAAGCGAAGGAAAACAAACTCACACAAAACATATTTATATGATATTATTTTTCTTTTTCTTCTCGGTTCTGATTCGGTGTTGTTACGCTTTAAGCCAGACTATAAAGACAGTAAGTTAATGCTTTTAAATCCAATATTTACGAAGCATTTGCTTTCCTATAAATGCAAATATAATTGTTTGCAGAGGCAATAATCACGTTTTAATTGCTTCATATCACGTATACGCCATGTGGCGCTTATTTAGTTGCAACACCCAAAATGTAACCGCAACACACGTAATTTAATTATAATTATATGCATATAATTATATACACATTATAACAAATCCATTCATTTAATTAGCTGTCGCAAACAGTTTTTATGCTTTGTATGGGAATTGGACCGCAAGCGTTTGCTCCCCTAATAAGCTGATTGTAAATGCCAACTATTTGCTTACAGGCTAAAGGCTTATGTATTTATTTTATTTATGCAAGTTAATTGTATAAATAGCTGTGACCTAGTACCTGTTGAATCTTCTGTCTGTTTAAGCATATATAAAAAATAATAATATAATAGCTGCCAGGCTGAGCCATAGATCAGCTCAACAAGCTGGCGCTAATTTGAGCTCAAGTGTCAGGTGAGCACAGATTTATATAGTGCGGTGGTGTGCTATAAATTTACCACCGGTTGAGTGGATAAACTAAATACAAGCTGGGGCAGTTTTAGCCAAGTCCATGCCGAGTTCTTCTCAGCTAGCATAGGCAAGTCAAGAGTGTTCATGATTTATTTTCATTCGAAAGTTCTACTTAAACGCACACACAATTTGTGCACAGACGCCGCAAAACTTTCACGCACACACTTTATAAACTCGCTGAAAAAGCAGCAGCAGAAGAAGAAGCTAAAGAAGAAACAGCAGAAAAGTAGCAAACTCAGCGCAAAAATTTTAATCTGCACATTACAAAGTTTTGCAAAATGAGAAAGTGAACAAAGAGGCTGCGGCGGCTGCTGCTGCTGCTGCTGTTGCTGCTGCTGCTGCTGCTGGTTGCCTGCCTGCATCTATCCTTTTGGCGCCTCACTCGAAAATGCAGTCATTAATTTGCAGCTTACAGCAGCAGCATCCGTAGACTTTGCCGTAGTCGTAGCCGTAGAAGTAGCCGTCCCGTAATATGCAAAAAATGTAAATATAATTAAGACGCCGCTTTAATGGCCAGCGTTAAGCTTAAAAAATGACTCGGCTTGAAACGCTGCCCGGCGTCGTCTCACATTTCTCTGGGTCCATTTTTTATGCCGGCCCGCTGAAATTCATCCTTACTCCCCACCAAATTTCATTTGTTTGCCTTGTGACAGTTACTTTGCCGCTTCAACAAACTTTTGTTCCCCCGACCCCGCAGTACCAAATGGCATGATAGCATTGCATTGGCACGCGATCATTAGTCACGGCAACAGTAACAGCAACATCAGCTGCAGGAAAACGAAGGCGGGGGGCAGCTGTTGCTGTTGCAGTTGCAGTTGCAGCTACGCCTGTCACTCGGTGAAAGCTCAACATAGCAAATGAAATTGCCACCTGATACCAACGATGCCCAATGGGCCTTCAGTAGTTGCAACTTTTTTGTTGCACTCGCTTGTCAAATGCACTTCCTTAAAATATAAAGAAATTTATCAATATTTTTGTGAACAGCTTATGCTATTAGTTCGAAGAGATAAAACACCAACCGAATATTAAAGTAAATGCAAAAAAAACTTTTTCTCAACAAAAAAACTTTCAATCTAATTAAAGAATACATTTATATGTTCTTATTTCGTTTATATATAGTGGGTGATGAAGATGATTTTAAATATTCGACAATATATTTTTATCCGGCTTAGCTGTAATTTGAGCCCGCAGATATTAGGTTGAGGTTCGATGCACAAATCGCTAAGGTTTTTAGTGTCGTTGAGGCATATATATACATTGATTTTAGATAATTAAGCATCTTTCACGCGACAATGAATTATGAATAAATAAGTGCGTGAACTTTATTAAATTATTTGTAACATTTCCACCCGGAATGTGCTCAGACGTATTGGGAAACCATGCAAAGGAAATTCTTCAGAAATAAAACAAAACAGTATATTATGCTAATAAATTTCTCAATATTTAAAAACAATAAGTTCTTGACAATAATAAACAATTATGGAATAATTAAATATAAAATTTAAAAAATTTGCTTTTCACCAATTTGAAAGAAGAGTGCCCAAGCGTAACACAAAGCTAACTTTAAAATGCATTTTGTAAAATACTCTGTACTTTGTTGGCTCTGGAGAGCTTTTTTTTGTTGTTGTTTGCGTGTTTTGTCATGGCGTTAGCAAATTAAAAGTTTTCCCTATTCTACGTTATAGTCATGATAAACTGAATTTTATATATAAATTAGTTGTTCGAGCGGCAGTTTGCTAATTAGACAGGTAAAAGTTTCAACCAGGGACAAACTTCTGGTCAAAGCGAAAGCAAAATGCTGAAGCAAAGCAAAAAGTTTGCTTTCACAACTGGCACGTAGGTCCGGGAACTGTAATGGGTGCTCCCATGTTATCGTAATCCCACTCGTTTTCTATTCTATTATTCTTGTATTGTGCTCGTGCCAGCGACATAATTATGTGCCGCCAATTTGCATTGCGCCCACAACACAATCGCCATAAAAGGCCATAACAATTGAAGCACACGGCAACGGCAAAGGCAAAAACGCAATGTAGGTGGAATGACGAATATTTAATACCCTAGCAGTAAATTAATATTATAACAATAAATGTTAATGTTAAAATTAATAATATTAAGACCTATTCTACTTCCTTTTGCAACTGAAATCGTCCTAATCTAATAGGAAAAATTGGTTTTAATAAAGCATATTGTTATTCTGATAGGGCCCTGCGATTTTAATGATATACTGTAGTTCCTGTTGAAAAATCCTTTCTCGAAACTAAAATATTTTGTTATATTGGACGTAGATATACTAACGAATAATACATTCAAGTGGCCCAACGATACCAAGCGACAATTTGTTAACGCGCGCACCCAGGCAAAATATTATATATTTTGTAAATCTTCTGTTAAGATATTTAATTCGACAATATCTTAAATATATGTCTAGATCATATGACATCACAATTTAGCTTTTTTCACAACCAAGAATATTAAATTAAATTGTACTTTGCTTTTCTAAATGCTTTAGATATTCACTGACAAAACTAAATTACCCTTCCTTAGGCGAAGGCATAAAAAACGAATTGTGCAGCAGTTATTTCAACACCTTTATGGTGCTGCAACATTTGCGGGCCACCACAAAGTATACACACACGCACACACAAAGAGACCCTTGTAACTGACCACAATGACTACGGCCATTGGGCAACTCTAGCTATGGGCCTGGGCAAGTGGCACGGAGCGTTGCACGTTGGAGGTGCCGGAGTGGCATGCAAAACAAACCGACGCAAACGCCGACGCCACATTTACAAAAGCCATAGATAGAAATCTGAAGATAAAGCAAATTGCTGTGCTACAAAATCGTTAACTGTAATTTACCGCATTTCAAATGCGGCCCATTCTTTTTCTTCATTACCATTCTCTCGCCTGCGAAGCGGTTATGAATGCAGTCGACTACGTTCTGCCGCAGGGCCGCAATGTAAATTTAATTGCGTTTCCCATTCCCTTTGCTTTTAACTCCCTTCGTTTCACTCTTCCCTCGCTCCATTCCATTGTGTTGTTTGCCCTGTTAAACATATTTACAAATGTGGCAACCGCAAACTTGGCACAAATTGCACATATACAATAATTGAGGAATTGAATTATGCATCATGTTGTGCCACGGAAGTGTTCAGAGATTGGCCAATTGGCTAAAGCCAACACTTGACACTGATTTACAGGGTATGTTGGGGGAAGGCAACGTTTTGTAATGGAAACCGAAACAACTCGGGCCACATTGAGGCATGTCTCTTGCTTAGTTTTCGTTTTTTTTTAAACCACTTGACATTAATCATACGCCCTGTCGTTCAAACAAGCTGATATACATCTAAAGTGTGCACTTTTCAAATATGCAAAAGTGTTATATTTTAATTGAAAATGTGCCACTTTCTGGCACACATACACACACAACATTTTGTGGGGAATTGAAAATTACTCAAGTGGCTGTCAAAAGTTAATGTTAATGCCCATAGAAGAACTTTGTAAATGATACAAGCTAAGAGCAACTAGAACGCGAAAGAACGTTTATCTTCGTGATGCCGAAGATTAAATACCCTTGCAGAGATATGGAAGATGTGTGCTGTACATCAATAGGTAACTGTACTTGCACACAATAACTCTTCGACTGACTGCTTGTATAGGAAATGAAATTATTTTGGCACAGAGAAATACAAAGAGCGTCTACTCAACTTAAACTTATAGAGATGTGCCATTAAGAACTCTTCCCAATGCTATAACCGCTAAATCTGGGCTATAAACGATAAACACCACAACTAAATAAGCCGATATAAATGGCTATTGCTCTTCTTTATTATACACTTTCGAATCTCGGTATGTTTATAGTCAGTTGTATTTTGCGATTTTTTATCGCATCAATTGTCTATGCAAAACAACAAAGCATACCCAAGTATCCATCATACGCAGCGTGGGCCCAAGCAAAAAAAACACAACACAGTAAATTAGCGTCTATACGAGCTCTATTTTGCATATTGCGTTCTTTCGGGCACTTAAGGAATCGACTCTAGCTGAAGGCTATCCATCTTGGGCTCGGGTCGGCGGCGCACGGCATTTGAAAAGTGTTTCGCCGCGGTTATTGATGTTGATTGATTTATAAACATTTCAACGCCGCAGACGGGCAAATTAAGTTGTAGCCAAAACAATAAACAAAATGAAATTAGCATTTGAGACACAGTTCGGAATATTAGCTTTGGCTATAAAGAGAAAGGAGAAGCAAAAGCAGCAGCAGCAGCAGCTGCCGGTGTTGCTGTTTTTGTTGTTGTTGCTGCTGCTGCTGCTGTCACAACCATTCATATGACAGCTGCAGACAGCAGCAGCAGGCAACAGCGCCAGGCAGCAGCAGATGAGCGAGAAATAATTTGCTTAAATATTCATAACACAGTGGCTGAAAATTGTGCTCGCCTACCCGCTGCTGATTAACTTGGTCGCATCGAGTGAGTGCCAGTGCCTGGGCGGGGTTTTGGGTATGAGCTACAGTGTATTTTTTGATGGGGGGCGTGGCAAAGCATCAATCAAGCCGCATTTGTAGAGCTCCGTTGTTGGCGCTTCGCAATAATTTAATGAAATATTCTGTTTGCCGCATTAGCGCATATGTCACCGGTTAACCCTGTCCCTGTTATACGCCACCAGCTATTGCTGCTGCGTGTGGCTGCCACATAAGCATCGCTCTCATTTGAATTATACTTTACATTTTTGGCTAACAGTTTGGCTAATTTGAGTCATGTATTTTCATTTCTGGCAAAGCCAAAAAAAGCAAAAAGAAATTAGAAGCTTCGACTAAAGCACTTTTGCATGTGCCGCGGTAATTAAAGCATTTCCGCTGCAATCCCACATGCGGCTAAATTTCCACGAATGAATTTGAAAGCGCCATTCAGTGTGTATACATGACCCGGCAATGCCCTTCAGTTACTTGGGCCAGTGTTTCAAGGAAAATGCAGCTATGCTAAAATAAAGGTCATATTTAAGCATAGTTAATTTAAAGTAAAATCGGTCTAATTTCTAACTATAGTAAAGCTTATCTATTGAAAAGTTTCCGTTAATTTAAAACTATTGACCTGGTGTGGTATGACAAGAGATTGTCACATAGAAGTTTAAGCTCAATGCCAATTGAACTAACGTGCTCACATAAAAACATGAGGGTATTGTGAAATGTCGGTTACAAATAGCTCACGTGCTCAAATGCCTAATAGAAATTTACACAACACGAAGGAGGGAAATTTCGCTACTATTTTATTTCCTTCTTTATTTCATTTGACTTTTTGTCGACAAATTTATTATTGCGTCTATGTGTGTTCATAATTAGTTCTAAAAATGAAAACGAGCTATGAATTTCAGTCAGCAAAAAAAAAAAAAACAAAACTGCAGTTGGTGCAGTTTGTGCCGCTTGCGGCCGGCAGGTGGCGCCTGGGGCGTGCACATTCGCAATTAACCGCTTTTGAGCTTTTGGCCTCAGTGCTGCCCTGCCAATGTTATATAAATTAGTTGGCTAAAAAGCTGACAAGGGCCAAATGCAGAGGACCTTGGGGAAAAATACAAATCACATACATATGTGTGTGTGTGTATGTGAATTTAAAATGGACTCAGCTACCTTTGGGCATCAATTCATTTTAGTGCTACATTTAAAACTTTGTTTATACGAAAATATTCAAAATTATTTTCTACAAAGATCGGCAACAAAAATATTTGCTAGGGGTTTGTCTGCTTGCATCGAAACATTACTTCTCACCTAAGCTTGGAAAAAGATGCCGCGTCAACGTTCGGGCAGTGCCACACCCCGGCCGTCAGCCGGATCAACGCGCAGCAGCAGCAGCAGCCGCAGCGGTTCTACGCCCTTCACAGGTGCATCCAACAGGAGCAGGAATCTGCCGGCTGTGCAGCCCAAGAAGGCCGAGACTAAACCGGCCGCTCCTGCTCCAGCGGCTGCTCCCAGCTCTGGACGTTCCACCGGAGATGTGATGAAGGATATGGCAGCAACGGCGGCAGGTGTTGCCGTAGGCTCCGCGGTAGGCCATGCTGTGGGCGCTGGCTTAACCGGCGCATTCAGTGGACGTGGCCAGGCGGCTACTCCGAGCGCCGAGCAGCCGGCTGCGGAGCGGCGTCAGAGGAGCGAGCTTGTCGAGGAGGGTCCCTGTGCCTTCGAGATACGCCAGTTTCTCAAGTGCACCGAGGAGAACGCCGATCTGAACGTCTGCCAGAGCTTTAATGAGGCTATGAAGCAATGCCGCGAACGTTATAATCTTTAGGTCCGTGGAGTGCAAGAAAAGTAGCGAAGGATAGCGAAAGGGGTTCTAAGAGAGAAAGCTGCTACGATTCCCTACTCCAATAACTCAATTTCATTCATTCGGAATCTGCAAATATTTTAAGAGTTGCTTGTCAATATACAATTTTTCGGTTGCTTAAGCATTAAAATTTTAATTGGAAATATAAAGTTCTACCAGAAATGCAACTGACAGCGTTTTTTATGGGCAATTATATAATATTTTATTTTAAAAATATCAAATTATTTCGCTCTTTTACACTAGCGACAGGCATTATTCTAATTGTTGCCTAGGGAAATGAATGGTTAGCAATTAAAATATTTTATTTGTTGCACACGCGTTGCCCTCTTCACTGTCAGGGCACCACCATCGCCGCACCTCTGCAGCCCCCAAGCAGCCCAATTTATTTTTAACACTCTTCAACTGACTGCTGCAGATCCTTCACATCCTTTGTTTTGTTTTCATATGCGCATCCGACTCTGTGCTCTTTTTTATACACTCTTCGCATGGGGTATTAATATTACTTTATAAAATATGATAATCTTTAACCGAACTAACTGCAGAGTAAAGATTTATGTCATTCATTTGCGCTTGATTTGGCTACAATATATTGTTATCAGAGAAAGGCTAAACGAAATAATCCAAAAATTTTTGGCATATCAACTTTTTAAATACTATTTATACAAATATTTGTGGTATATGTCTGTAAGATGGATCTGACTTGTAAGTTATTGAAAATTATGAATTTCTTATGTTTAACAAAGTATCTTCTTCATGTCAGGGTCCAATAGAGTATTGTTTCTTCTTCATGTCGAACATATTTTTTTCATTCTTTTTTTGTCATTCTCAGTTAATTGTGATTTTGTTTACTGGAAACCCTGGCACTCACTTCTGCCCTTGGTTTGGGCTTTTGTTTGTGTTTTTACTTTGTCTGCGCTGTGGCGCATATTTACTCAAATATTTGTTGTTGTTTCGCTTTTCTAACGATTTTCGCGTTCGACGCGCTTTTCATAGCGCTTCGTTTGCCCGTTTCTCGTTTCGTTCTTCAACGCAGCAAAACTTTTCCATTAGATTTTCTTTATTTTTGTTTTTTTTTTGTAATATTTTTTACTGTTTCTTTTTTTGTGTGTTTTTTTATCTGCTTGGCTTGCGCGCAATTAAGCCCGTGAAATGTTTTGGCGTTAGGCGTCGCCCGCGCCCGCCCTCCCCAGAGACGGATTATATACCCTTTTTAATTTTGAGCACATTTTCGCGTATGTTTAAGACGCACAAAAGAAGGACACCCGCAGGAGGAATGGCTTAAGCATATATTTGCCTGTTGCCCTAAACGCTTTGTCTGCCCTAATGAAAACAAATTTAATTTTTGGCTACACCAGCGCAGCTAATAAATATTTATTATGTTCTCCGTAAATCCCCAGCGCTGTTCCAGCTCCCTAATTTAAATTAGTCAGAGACAGGCAATGCACCTGCCGCAGCCAGCAGCCGCATCACATTGCGGTTGGCCATTGGGCCAGGAGTTGAGCGGATATGTGGGTGGATTAACTAGTCAGGCAGTTGACATGGTCAGGCATAATACAGATGATTAATTTATGAAAATGAAAATGATTTATAAATTGATTAATCGGTCGTATGTACATATAGCAATATCTCCAAGAAAAATATAAAATATATTATATTAAATAGATTATATTCCATAAATAAAATTCTTCACAAACCAGCCACAAGAATTAATATATGTTCAGCAAATATAATACAGATTCTCTTGCCAAAGGCCTTATCAATAAATGTTAATCGATAATTCGTTAAGCAATGGTTAATAAACGCAAATGCCCCATTATTAACAAAAAGCCAAAAAGAATCTTTCACAACTTTAAACCAATTTAAACCTCGTGAGAATTGCAAGCATTTCAGTTGCAATAACGCCAATCGAAGCAGTCATTGGCCTTAAAAAAGACGACGGCACCGGTATCAGGTGAAGCTGGGCCGGAACATTTTCCACGCAGAGTCCGCGCATATGAAAAGAAATAAACACTGCTGACTGCAAAAATGACGCCAAAAAAATCGAAGAAAATAAGATAAAAAGCTACGAAAAATACCAAAAAAAAAGGGGACATAAAAAGGCAATCGAGCACGAACTTTTCGCCGTCCACACGTGTTGGGTGTGAAAAAGAACAATGCGATGCGTGTCCATTTTATTTATTTCATTTTTGTATGATAGCAAGTGTCGACAGTTGCGCAAACAAAGAAAAAGCTGCTACAAGCGGAATGTTGCTCAATTTAATTATCTTTGCCGTAGATGGACTTTAAACTAAAATTCGTTCTTGTCATTAAATTAAATTTTTCAAATTGAGGTTTTTTAGCGACACTTAGTGATGGATTTTATGCGTTTCTGATTTCTTTTCCATTTTATTTGCTCGTTGTGGTATGTGGTGCACTTGACAAATCAATCAGTCATGAATATGCTAATGAAAATCGAATCAAATTCAATAAATTTCCAAGTGGGTAACCAATTGAGGCGTGCAATGCAATAAATTGCATCAAAATTGTGTAACCAAATTGGTTGAATGGCCAATAAGTGCATTTGACAGCACTGGCGGATATGCTGTGTGTGTGTGTGTGTAGGTGTGTATTAGTTGGATTGTGTGTGTGTGGGCGTGTCAGTTTGGCATTTTAGTCAAACTGAAAATTTATGTGCGGCAATGTTTGCACAACTTTGTCAGAGCGCTGGCGGCGGAAACGGAAATGCATTTCCGAAAACCGGAAATGTACTTGCCATGCGAATTGCAAATGGCAGTACCATGCCGTGATAGCGTTGCCCTCCGCACCCTAAACAAAAAAATGAAAATAATAAAAAATACTTAACCACCTTAAACTATTCTGTATACGTATATGTAATCACCAGAGCGGTAGAGAGAGTTTATGGGCTTGAGGGTACTTAATAAATATATGTACATATGTAAGGCTAAAGGAACTGCCTCCGCTGCTGCCCAACTGGCGGACATTTTATAATATCCTTTCGGTCTGTGTAGTGCTGTCAGTCAGAGCGCACAAAAGGAAAAGTTGAAAATGAAAACGAAAATGAAAATGAATATGATGAATATGGAAATGGAAATGTGCCCAAGTCGAGCATTGCTGGCCACACAGCAATTGTTGCGGCCGAGGCGACAAAGAGCAAAGTTAAATATTCAATAAATATTTTAAACGCTCGCAGTTTGTGGCCAAAACTTTAAGTTAACCGGGTGGTATGTGGTCAAAAAACTACTCCACCTCTCTCTCATATTTCTATTTTAGAAAAGGGCAAAATTGTTCTGGCAAAAATGTTTTTTAATTTGTTGCCAACACGCATACGCAGTGTTAGCCCAGTTAGTTGAGCTAGTTCATTGAAGCGTCTTAATTAAACAACTGGCAAGTATAAACTAAATTAAACTAAGCAACAGGCTCCACCTCCTTACTGCCCTTGCCGTGTTTACAATCATTTACATATTAATTAAACCTTTTGGCCAGGAGCAACAAAGGCAACAACCAAGCGGCAAGCCCCAAAGCCAAAAGGTCAAATACCAGACGTACCCATCAAACGCCTCCGCTCGACTTAACCACAAGCATTAACTGACCAAACACACATACACACACACAAACCGGGAGACACCTCATTAGATTTTCGTAGCACACTTTTGGGAGCGGTCAAAACAATGCAACTTCTTTAAGCTCGTGGCTTGAGCCGCGCCACGTGGCAGAGCAGGCAAAAAATAAATACAAACTTTTTTGTCGCCTCATAAAGCAGCCTTTGAGCTCATAAAATTTTCAATAGAAATTTTGTGGCCAAACAATTTGCCGTCAACATTGTCGTGGGGCCTGAAATTTATCCGTGTCACTTAAATATCAATTTAATTTCCATAATAGGGCCCTAAACTCACCCGCACACAAACACTCATACACACACACACACACACTCAAATACACCCGCACAAAAGGCGAACCAATTTATTGTTATCGGCCAAGTGACAGCGTGCATTCTCAAGGGATTTGGCTTGTGATTGACACTTGCCTAAGAATAGCAGAAACCCATTTGGCAGACTAACACACACACACACACACACAGACATAGTGGTCCTTGGGCTTTGTGGATGCGGAAAAGTTTATCGCTTTAGATCAAATATAGTATTATAAAAACAGTTGTGCCAATTCAGCGCTGTGTGATTCGAGAAGCGCGAACAATCAAATCCGTGTAGACTTGGGCTAAGTGCAACTATTGTTAATTGTATTTGTCCAGCACTTGCCCCATGAAAGTTGGGACAAAAGTGCTGCTAAAACAAAACCAAATACTAAACAAAGAATGTTGGGAAACACTTTGCGAAAGGCAACGAATAGGTAACTACCCTTAAATGGGATGTAGACATCATTAAATTCTTTTGGTTTGGGAAACTATTGATATTCAATTTCACTCTTTTAACAAATTTCTAGCTTTTGCCTAATAAAATATTATTCAGATCATGTTATTAAAAATGTATGTTATACTTTATTTTTTTTAAGTTTCTCAATTGTTCTTGTAATAATTTTGTTTGTTTTTACTGCAAACAGTATTTTTAGTTTTTTCAATATATATTAACCTTACTCAATAATCATAGAGAAGATCTGTGAGTTATAGCACATATCTTCTGTATGCTTGCAAGAGTATTAACTCCTCGGCATTCCGACCACAACTGTGTCATTGTTGCTGTTGTTATTTTTAATCGCTGCTCGCTGACTAAATGTTACAGTTAATACAGCCATTGCAAGCGTATAACTATAAATAGCAAGAACATTTATATAGATGGAAAATAGTGTGGCAACAGCGACGACAGCAACTAAAGCCAAGCGCCCATATATGCTACTAATACAAATACAAATACAACTACATATACATTAACAAATACATTTACATATACACATATAGACGAGAGTGTGCAAACAAATAACAATAAAAGCAAACTTAAAAGTCCATTAAAAATGCTCGAGCGACATTGTCAAATTGGCGGACCGCGTCGAGTTAGTCACGTACCCGCCTGCCCCACCCGACTGGCTGTTATTCGAGCCAGCGTTGGGCACTTGCCCCATGCCGCAAGCCGCACTGTTGCTGTGCCGCATCACCAAAGTCGCTGACAATAAATAGAAATCTCAATTTACGACGCGTTAGTCGTATGCCCCATAGCACGGACAGAATCTAGGTACTAACACCAGCCAACGGCAGCACATTGTTGTTGGGTGGTGCTGCTGCTGGCCGAGTTTCACTGCCTGCTCTAATGGCATTTGCGATGGCTGCGGTTATACTCGCCATTGCCATTGACGTCGCATTTGACGATGATGTTGATGTTGATTGGCGATTCGCTGCCGCTTGCATGAATATCTCCAACAGAGCCCAGCTGCCCCCGCACCATGAGTGACTTTTTGTTTGCACAACAGCAACAACATGAAGTGGGATGGGACGGCGAGACAGCAGTCCAAGCGCAAAGTGTGTCTATAATGACAGTCGCAACTTTTTTCCATGCGTTCGATCGAACAACTAAACAAAAGACAAGCTGAAATGTAAGGGAACACAGGGTAAAACCTCTCACCCCTAGTACAGAAAAGTGCGCTATAAGTTAAGCCCTCTGCAAAAAACTTTCAGACTAACTTGCGACGTGACATAATTTGTGCTAATGCCAAATGAATGACAGTCACCACGTGTATCTGTCGCGCTCTTTCCGTGTGTATGTGTGTGTGTTATTATGTACACTAAGTTACAAAAGAATAGCACTTGCATTTGCAATGTATACTACACACTTAGAGAAAAAACAGCGAGCATTCTTTGTTTCAATCAAGTAGGAGTTTGCCGAAATTTGGCTAAGTTGACAATTTAATACAGATCCAAATACAATTATTATCCGAACAACTTTGTGCTTCTATTTTAACCATTTAACGCTTATTTAAAATACAAAGATTCTTGATGCAACATCCAAACAAGAACGATACATATTAATTAAATATTCCAGAAAGAATTATTCTAGAAATTATTGAAAGAAAACAGAAAAGTAACCACTCATACCTGGATTTAAATGGCGTTTTTCTCTGAGTGTACCAGCAACAGTTCACATTCAGATGAAGAACTACACAGAATTAAAACGAAAGTTAAATCTGTTGGAGCTTAAGCCTGAGTGGGTAGCACAGTGTACATTAGCTGTTCGGAGTTGTCTCAGCAGGTGGGGTGCAGCGCTTTTAACAAATCGAATTACAGGTGCTTCAATTAGGGAGATTTGCCACGAACTTCCGTACAAGCAGCCCAGCAAATTAGCCAGGCGAATTCCTAACTCAAAGATACAGATGCATTTGCAGCTATAGATGCAGATACAAATATAGATTGTGATTCAAATAAAAATATAGAAATACAAATACAGATATAGTATACAAATACATATACAGATGCAGCTACAGGTATAGACGTAGATAAATTAAAAGATATAGATACAGATACATTTACAGCTACAGTTACAGCTACATTTTGGCTGCTGCTTGTTGCGGTTTATGTTATGAGCAGCGGAAATTGTGTGAGAGCAGATCAGCTGGGGCGAAAAAAGAACTGTACGAATTGCAGCTTTAGGGGGTTGAGGGTTGCGTCGGGTCGGTACGGGCTGGGTCGGGTCAATTGGGCTGAAGCGAACTGTATTTATGCTGGCATTGTTTCAACCAAGATGGGCGCTTTATGTGCCGGTTATTCAGCCAAGCATTAACGCAGACAGCGAGCCGCAGCTGGCGAACTGCGAACTGCGGGCTAAAGGGGTTCCCTGGATGTGCGAGCAACGAGTAGAAAACAAGGACCAAATGAAACCTCAACTAATTGGCACTTGAATGCAAATACTGACTCAATTGGGAGCTCGCTCCGCTTGTTGTTGGCCACGGCCAAGTGAGCGAGCTGCTGCTCAGGCTAACGATTTCATTTGGCTTCCCACTATTTACGCAAGAATTGTTATTTTGGTATCCTCCGAGTAGGGGCTGCTGTTGCTGTTCAAGTACAGTTAAGTGCCTAGTTACTGTAGTTGCTGCTATCCCCATCCTAGTTCCCTCTCCCCCTTCAGCCGTTAACCTTTATTGTGCGCTTGTCAATGGATTTGCGTTTGCCACGTCAGCGCCTCCCGCCAGCTCGTTTTGCTTGTGGCCCAACGTGGCGTATACGCATTACAAATTTGTGTTTGCTCAATATTTCATGAGAATGGCATCCGCTCCAATTGGTGGCAACAATGTGCAGTTGCTCAAGTGCTGCGTCGTAAAACTTTTATAAATTGCAACGTCATTGCGTCAGGGATAAGGATTTGGGCGAAACTTTGCATAGTACTACGAAATTTACATGCCACATAAAAAGAGGGTGAAAAGAAAAGGTAAATAGACGCAACCTACTCGCAACTTTTTGGTGCTGCAACAAACTTTCATTCACAAGCACGAAGAGACGGCGACATAGGCACACACACGCCTACACTCACAAACACACACAATTCCATCTAGATCGCTGTTGCTGTTGTTGTTGTTGTTGTTGTTGTGTTCTGTGGTTGTTGCCATTGGTGGAACGCAAAAAAACTTTTTAATTAAATTCCCGCACCAGCAGCAGCAACAACAACAACAACACCACTTGAGTTGCTTTTTTATGAACTCACTTTTGGCCAGTTTGCCAAAATTCTTGAGCTGACAAGTTTGCATAAAGTAATAAAAGACTATTTTTAAGTTGTTAAGAGTTGTCGGGCGAAACAGCCGCCGTGCGTCCATTTTTAGCCATAAGCCTCAATCAAATTGGCCAACAAAAAAATACTAAATTGTACCAAAATATTTAATTAATACTTGTTCACAGTGTACTACAACCAAAACATTATTTGCACACATAAAAACTTATAATGAATAAAATACAACTGTTACGTTTTTGCTCTCGAGGACCTACCGCACAACCAACGGTGAAACTCAATTTAAGTTAGTGGATCTACGAATTATAGGCAATCGTTCAAAACTGCCAACATATAAAATACAACATTTTTCAGAGGACGTCATTCGTTTGAAATAAAATTTTTGTCAATTTTGGATTGATTTTTGGCAACAAATATTACACCTCATAATCAGTTTCCATGTTGTCTTTTATATCAATTGTGGCAATTTCAATCGATTAAAAAGAATCCAGAATCAATCTAAGTGCAAACTATGACCAAAATGCTATTTGGTATATCTAGCGTTGAAACTGAGAGATTTATATAGGGTTTTAAAAATTGTCGCACCCCATTGATGGCAATTGTAATTATAGATTTTTCCCGTACTCCTAAAAATCAAATTACAAATTACATCTGTTTGCAAGAGCAAAAAAGGCATTGGCTTTGAAGAGCCTTCACTTGTAATGTAATATATTAATTATAATTTAATCAATACAAAGTTCCGTGTAAAGCATATTCAGAAGTCTATCGCCCTCACCTTGTTTTCCATTTGAAAAACTTAACGTAAATGAAATTGGGGACTTCAGTGGAAAAAGAATTTTGCATATTTCCTTCTTTTTTTGCTACGCAAAAATCAACTGTTGATGCGACTATTTGTTTGTTGTTTGCCTTTAATGCAAATTTCTGCCTCAAGTCCTCAGCTGCCCCTCTCTCTCTTTTCTCTTCCCCTGCTCATCCACCTTACCGGATGCAACAGTAATCAGCGGCAGCAACAAGCAGTCAACGAAGTTCAAAGGCAGCAACAGGTGCCTATTTGCATCAAAGCCCCCTGGCTGTGTGCCCAGCCCAGCACGGCGTTGGCTGCAGCTGCAGTTCTCAGATCCTGGGCATCTGAGTGGCGTCTGGTAGACCCGACATCCTTACTGACATTCAACGCGCTGAAAACTCGCGATGCTGTTTGCATTTTCGTGGTAAATATATTGCCCGGAGCTGGGAAGCCAAGGTAAATGCTGGCAAAGACATGCCCGTCTGCGTGGATAGCGCAGGACGCTGCACTCAACAGGCGAAATCAATTAAAAAGGCAAATGCCAAAGTGAAAATATTAACATAAGGCGAAATAAATCCTTTTTCAAGCCAGTACAGCGTCATAATTAGAAGAGGATTTTCTCTTATTTTTCACATTATATTTTCATTACATTACTAAATAATGCACGAAGAAACAGCTGGCAATTCGGCTGGCTCGCAAAGTGGCTTCTGGTTTATTTTTAGTTGCGGCGACCGGCATGACTAGTCGAAAAGTTTGCGCAAAGGGGCATTACGAAAGTGCCCATAAAATAGGCCCACATCAACATTAACCGCAACAATGGCCAAGACATCAACGCAACGCAATTTCTGAACTTTTCCGGCAAATTATGTGACCAGAAAATGGCATTTGCACCTGTCGTTGATTGTTCTACATTTGCCCTTTCTCTCTTCATTTTCTTCTTCTTTTACTTCCTCCTGCCAGTGAAGACCACGTCAAATGTATATCAATGAAAGGCACACGCATCTACCGCGGAGCTTAAGTTATTTAGAAATCGAAAAACGCAAAATTGTCTTTCATGTTTCTACCTATTACCTTAAATTGGGAATTACATTTGCTTTGTTGAGCAGTTGAACACTTTGCAAAAGTAGATCATATCCATTATCAGAAAATGGATTTACAAATGCTTTTAATTTCTAATGAGGATTCATTTACTTTACCGGTAGTTTCTAAGAAATATAATTTTTTGAAAACTTCGAACTGGACTTGGACTTAATCGACCTCTTTACTTTTATTCTCTCTTTATATTAGTAAGGTTCATTTTATTTAGCTAATATTTAAATAGAAAGGCGCCAAGTCAGTCAGTAGGTATACTCATAAATAAGATGGTAATCAAATCATAAAATATAGACTTTCTAGTGTATTCTATCTTCGGCACATAGAGAATAACTCAGGTATTTCATTTAATATTTTCCTTGCTTTCTGCAATTTGTTAGACTAAAAGAGAATTTTCGCTTAGACTGTTGAGTAATTTTTTTCCTTAAATTTTGGAAATTTTGTTCTCTATGTTCACTGCGCTAAATTTAGAAAAGATTTTTTATTTTTTGTCACGGCACAAAATGAAATTTGGAGCCAAATTCAGAGGAACGTAGCGCCAAATGTGAAATAAACAAGCTAAAAATCCAAATTCAATTTTAACATCACATTTGTGCGTCATAAAAAAATCATAATTTTTTCTCAAATCTCACTTCCAGTTCGCGTGTGTGTGTGCGTGTGTTAAGTTGTCTGATATTCAATGCAAGAAACGTGTCTGTTAGGTTTCGGAAATTCGGCAAATGTCAGACAGCTTGTCAGAGTGCCAACGTGTGGCATTGTGTGATTGCGATTGTGGACTTTATGAATGAATAGAAAAAAAACTCAGAAAATGAAACTAAAATGCATCAAACTTTGGCATTTGGCAGCTGTCATTGATTGTATACCTTTTGGGTGCACCAAATTGCCACGTCTTATACAGTTTACTCCTAGAATAGGTCAATTTTTTTATATTGTCAGTTGGTGTTTGATTTATTTCTATAAAATACCGAATTACGCGTATTTCTTAGAGCTCATTACAAACGAGGGTTGAGTTTCCTGCTTTGAAATAAGGAAACATTCACACAATTCAAGTAGCAACGCCTGCAGATTTCTTAACCAATTTGCTACCAATTTTATTAGTTGACGCTTTACGCAAGCAATTGATCATGTTTCTATCTGCTGGGCTCAACTGCATGTCTCAAATTTCAATCAAAAACCAATATTTACATTTTTTTCACTTAACAATGCGAGCGAAAGGCAGGTTTCCAAAAAAAAACTTGTTCGTTGCCAAAGCAATATTACCAAAGAAAATAAATCAACGGAAAATAAAAGAAAAGCATCCTACAGAAAATAGCGGCTGGCAGTGCCTGAATTGGACATACCCTCTGCAAATTAAACATACAGATGATTCTTGGATAGGATGAATTTCTTGCATTTTAAATCAGCGATTTATTAAATATATGTAGTACCTAATTTTCCCCCCTTAAAATTCAAAAAAATGTATTTTTTAAAAATGCATTATATTGAAGTGCTGAATTTATATTATTAAAATTCTATCGATTGCTATGCATTGCTATCGGTTCAGTTTTGTGCAAGTGGTGACATTTTAAAAGGTACATTAATATTTCATGACTTATAGGGAAATTTTCTATAACGCAAATAAATCTATACAGGGTACAACTGTAAACGAAAACGAGCCAAAGAGATGGAGCTTAGGAGTGGGGGAGAGGAATGTGGAGTTGCAAACGACCTTGAGCGTTTTCCTTAGAGCTCTGGCCGCTGGCAGCTGAAAAAGAATTAAACTAATATTTATCAAAGAGATGAACGAGACGTGCTTCAGCTGAACAAAAGCATTGGCAGCACGACCGGCGCCAAAGCAAAGTGGCCGGAAAGCATGAAGAGAAAACCAGAAATATGAGACAACGACTGGAATGAAAAGAAAGCAGGCAATGGCAGCGCCGAAGGCCGAGATGAAGATGGAAACTAAGGCCTGAACTGCAGCGTCACGGAACCAGAACATAACCACGAACAATGACGCTGTCAAGTTTGCCAAAGCCGTGATGCCAAAATGAATGGACACATTCCAACTACATGCACCGTGCCACCTCCCCCTACCTCCCTCTGGTCCACTTTTGTGGCAAGTAAATGGTAGTGGGTATGTGGCACAAAAGTTGAAGCCAACTTTATGCTAATTAGCAGCTGCTAACGAGTGAGCTGCGTATAAGTTTACAGCCAGGCTGGGGCTAGTGTCCTCTAATGCCTCGCACCTGCAGACCCAAGGACCTGTCGACCTTTCGTCCTGCAGTTTCTTATGACGCAGCTGCCTGCATGGATAAGCTGCATAAATGTGGGCTTTTCTACACATCAAACAGACCTATGTGTGTGGGAGCCACACCCACACACATATACAGTGGCAGCCATTTTATTCAGTCATATTCTACTCTTTTTTTGTGCTGTCTCATTCGCATGGCTGGTGTTGAGTGCATTTCGCATTTGGAGTTGGCGTAACTGTTTGTTGGCTTAGCAACAGGAAAGCATCGTTGACATTTGAATTCCATTATAAATATATACATTCGTAATATATAAGCTGTCCTTTTAATACTCTCCTAGCCAGCTATATTGCATTGAAATGGCCAAATAAAATGACAATAAATACGGCCATTGTGCAGTTCGCTCGACTCGGCTGCAGCTTCAGTGCCGAACAATGCGCGCCCATAAATTACCTAAATTGAAAACCATTTTGTGCACTCACCCACACCCCCTTTCCGACCCCACCCCCATTTTGTTGTAGCTCTTTCTACGCTTACCAACACACCTCCTCGCAGCCAACAATAACGTCGACACGCGCCACACTTTTATATTCATTACATTTCATACAGAACGCCAGTTCCATAATACACTGCACTAATGAATTTCAAATATAAGGTATGCTGGCTATGTTAACAGAAAGGTTCTTACATAGGCGGATTTAAAGTTTTCGGTAGTGTATTATATATAAATAAAAGGAATAGGAACGCACACATTTTTAATGCTATGTAGCTGCAGTTAATTTAAATAAAAAAAGGTCAATAAAATTCAAACTCGTAGTGTATTTTCGTATTCTACCTTTAACAATCGCTTGTTATTTCTGGGTTTTTTTTTTTTTTTGCACCACTTTCTATTCGATGCGCGCATAAATATGCAATAGAAACTTTTCTCACGTTTTTGATTGCATTTTTTGTGCAACGTCATAAATATTTAATGTTTACTTTCACCAGTAACAGTGGAAGTGGCAGTGGCAGCAATGAACGTGGCAGTATCCGGACGTCTCTTTAGCTGCAGATCTCTGCTCATTTATCTTTTTACACTTTGCGAAAGCATCTTCGTCGCTTTTATTGCTTTCCCATACAAATTGTAAACAAAAATGGCAAGGCAACAGCTTTGGCTCATTGAATGGGCATCCTATATTGAGCCAACTCTACTCGAATCGATGCAATTGAATGGAATATCTACCAAGCTGTGGTAATGGTTAACTCGAACAGCAATTTTCAATACCCACAATCCAGAGTTTCATGGCTGCGGGCAGCTGTCAGGGGGAGGGGTGATGCCTCAATTTGATGTCATCAGTAGTAAGATGATTGCTCTCTGGTTGCACGTTGACCAAAAACCACAGGATGCACTTAATTAACTTAATTAAAAATCTTTGTGTCATGCAGCAGCAGCTTGCCAGCAAATACAACAACATCGTTAACATCATCAGCATTACTGTAATGATGATCATTACAGTGCTCATTGTCGCGGTTGAGACGAGTTGAGTCGCATCGCAGGAACCGCAAAGCGAGTCACTTCCAGCTGAGCTCATCTGCGAGTACGTCCTATGCGAGTAATAAGCGAATCGTGCCAGTGCTGTTGCCACATTCATAACGCTCATGTTGCATGCAGCCGCTGTTGCCGTCTCACACGAAGCGTAAACTCAATTAAAAACTGTCAAGCAGTCGGCTACGCCACAGCTGCAACCCACCGCACCGCACCACACTGCACCACACTCGGCACTCGCAGCGATGATGATTATCCTTATCCCGCGTCTGGGTCCGTTATACATCCTGCCACAAGTTGGCTACCGTGTGTAAAATATATTTGTTTGTTCTATTTTCTATTTCATTTTCAAACTTAACACCCGCATATCCAACATTTTTATTCGTCTTTTTTTAGTTGTAGTAGGTTTCTCATCAACTTTGCTGTGGCTTGGGGTTTTTTTCCAAATGCTGAGCTCATAGAGAGTCCATTATGATTATAATTTATGCATTTCTTTTGCGCCGCTTCAAACTTGTATTTTAACGGCTTTTTGCGAAATTAGCTGCATAAATACTTCATATTAAATGGAAACTATTTTCCCAACGGCACTTGAGTAGTTGAAAAATAGTTTTCGGTAAGTCGCTTAAGCCAATTACGTTTTGCATACCGTGTTAGCTTTAAATTGGCTTACATATAGCATCATGAGCTTACTGTTATGCATTTAAAAAGAATTTTGTGAAAAACTTTACTCATCTTGTGAAAATAGCATCTTGCCTAGCTATCTAATCCCTGAACCTACATAAATTATGGGTACCATATTTGCTATGTAGGTCTGCATTAAGTTGTAATTAGATGTGAATTCCAATTTACTCTGCAATTTAAATCAAATCACGTTAAATTTATAACACAAGTTAAGCACTTAAATTGCATAACCACAATAACTATTTAAGTTTAATACAAGAATTATTCAAGAATCTGTTTTCTGTCTATAGGAAAGGGATAAATACGCGCGCAAAAATGAATATAATGTCTCAAACGTATTCAAAATTTCAGTATTCAAATAAATGAAGTGCGATATTAATAAAAGATTTAGGATACTTTAAACATAATGATTTCCTGTCATGTATTTATTAGTCTCTGTTGCTTTTTCCACTCTCTCTTTTCTCTTCCTCTTTTCCTAAAACGTATTTACTTAATTAATAACATGCCCAATTACAGTAATGTACAAACTATTAGAATGTACTATTCCACGCTTTTAGTTTATGGCATAGTTTATTGATGTGGGGTATATAATACCTGACTGCACGATGGGAAATGCGTTGGAGATTGAGTTCACCCGGAGGTCGAGTTCACCCGAAGGCCCACAGTGTGTTCGAGGTAGCTTCGCAAGACTATAGGGTAACTCAAAGTCATACCCGCAAACATCGCACGTAAGTTGTTGGCAGTAAAGACATATGTAAATCGACGATTATTGGTTAACAACGTTGTTGCGAGGGGAGACGTGGCCGGCGAGCGACAATCAACTGCTGTAATGTTGTCACCCTCCTCTCCCCCGACAGCAATTGTCGAGGGAACTCACTGTAAATCAAGTATAAATTGAGAGATTATTCATTGGGGCATTCGCAAACGTTTGCGAGCGAATGAAACATGTTGATATTGCAGCTGACAGTTGTTGTTGTTGCTGTTGCAAGTGCCTCAGCTGTTGACAGTGCGCCAAACATTTTTGTTCAATGTGCAGCGTGCCGCTAGGTTTTCAATTCTACAATTCTGCCCCTCCCTTTGCCGCGCATGGCTACCCGCTTCTAAGCATATATCCTATGCCTACAAAGTCTCAAATGCGGCTAAGCATGACGTTGACGAAGCGCATACAACAGCTCAACTTGTTAGGTGGCTGCGCGGAGGGCGGTTGGTGGGGGAGGCGAAGCTGTGCATGTGTGTGGCACAGTGGACGTTGACATGGCGGTTTGACGTTGTTGCATTTGCCGTTGTGCCTGGCAAATTTGTTGCTGACAATTTCTTGTTAGCGCTGCTCATGTTGTGGTTGCACATGCTGAGTGCAAGTGTGTGTGTGCGAGTGTGTGTGTTCGTTCTAGTCGATAAATTTTCAATTTTGCAACTTACATAAGTTTTGAGCTGTCATATGTGTGTGTGTGTGTATGTGTGTGTGTGTGTTTGCCTTTAACGTTTCCACATTTTAGCCACACTTCAAGGCAGCACAGCATGGCGTATGATTGATGCCGTCTACAAAGTCTTTGCCACACACACGCACAGACGTGCGCATTTAAAGACAGCAGACAACTTATTAGGTTTACATAAAAAACGAAATCCTTGCTGGCTTTTCATATAAATAAGTGTGTGTGTGGCAATAGACAGAGTTTCCGGCAAAAAGTGTGCGCGAGATTTTACGCTAAATTATACTCCAAGCAAGCACGTGTGTTTACCATTGGCGGATTCAACTTGTGTGTGTGTTGTGTTTACTTGTTATGTTTTAATAACATTATTTACTCTCTTTTTTCAGCTGAAGAAACCCCACAAGAAAGCAAATAAAAGAGATAAGAAACAGGTGAGTTGTAGCTGTTAATGACTTATACTTCAAGAATTTAATTTAGGATAAAATAAGGTTTAAGCTAGTTTTAACTAATATTTTTATTCTTATAAGTAAATAAATAGTTATAAAATGTAGAACCAATTTTTAAATAGGCGTAACCTAGGTTAACCAACAATTCGAAATAAAGAAAATTAATATATATATTATATATATATTATTAATATTATATTATTATATATATGTAATAGTATTATTCAGATTGTTCATACATTATTTAATACGCTTATTCAGATTTTGCTTTGACCATTAAACTGCATCTAGAAATAAGAAACTATAAAAAAATTATGCATTTGGACTGAAGTGCAGCAAGACTCAATTCAATTAGCACTGCAAATTTTATTTGGCAGCCACATAAAAAGATTTTATGACTCACTTCCAGCGACACATCACTGCATACAGTCTTCATCTTTCTCTCTCTCTCTCTCTTAACGCTGAAATTCCCCAAAGTTTATTGAGTGAAAAATTGTTGGCAACAAAAATGAATGCACTATTTGTGCAGCAGCAGCATATATGGTATTTTATAAAGCACAGCTTTGAGTGAAATTCCTATCGAGGATACACTAAATGCAAGGGGAATGTGATGGCTTGTGGCAGCCAAGGCAAGCCAGATGCAATAAGATACAATTGAGCCAACCTGACTGCAAATAATCAAATAATAACAAGTGAGAGGGTTTTAGTCGCAAACACACAACTAGGACTGAACACTGTCTTTACATACATTTCAACAGCAGCTGCGCTTGGCCCCCACTATGGAAACTAAATTAGTGATTTACTTCCAAACTAAGAGTTTTTACTGAAATTGTCAGTACTTAACATGAGCATTCAAATCTATGTTCAAAACAAAGCGAAAGTTTGTAGTACTTGAATTGGGATTTTTTAATATTTGGGCCGAGTAGAGTCTGTATCCAAAATCCTAAATATTCTTAATCGATTAAAATGGTAAACCTGTTCTGGTTTGCTTTAGAAGAAATAATAGTTGAAACGTTTAGGTCTCTAGCTTTACTCAGGTCGAGACCACAGTGTTCATACAGACTGACATGGCTAACTCATGGCGACTTGGCTCGTCGTCCTGATCAATAATATATATACTTTATGGGGTCGGAGACGCTTCCTTCTGCTTATTACATGCATGTGCACAAAACCATTATACCCTTCTTACCCATTTTCAATGGGTTCAGAGTATTTATGCAAATAAACATAAATTTAATATGAAAGACAGTAAGTTAATTGATAAACAAATATTTTGCATTGTTAGACGTTAAGCGTTCATAAATTTTGAGCAAAATGACCGAATTTTCGATCCATTTGCGTAGATGATGTCAGCGTGTGCCTAACGAATAACTTAAAATGAAATAAATAACTGTGATGCCCGTACTTAAAGTCTTGACTTTCTAAAGTTAACATTTATGCCCGTTTGGCTTGCGACGGAGAAATATAAATTTGCTATAAAAAGGACAAGTGAAAAGGAATAAAAAATCATCATCATAGTCGCGATTTTCTTTTAGGCTTTTGCCATAAGTCGGCGCCATAAATAATCACATAAAACAACATACAATACATGTGGGCATTGAATGCTGCCCCAACTCCTACTCCCGTTATCCTGACAAAAGGAAACCCAAACTGCGTATACATAAATACCATTTTTTTGTGCCACAGGAAGCTACCAAACTGTTCCCGCAATTTATGTAAAATTTAATGCTTTATTACGAGATACGCACACACACACACATACTAATTTGCATACATATGCAAATCATATCACTCATATACGCCTACGCGAGGCTCGACTCGACTCTGCTGTATGCAAAGCATTATCAAACATGAAACATGAAACACCAATGAAAATGTCAGGCAAGAAACGAACACAGCAACAAAGATAACAGTAAAGATAAGCAATTTTCTCGTTTCCAAATGTTTTCACCGTTAGGCGACGTCTCTACACATGTTTTGTACACAAATTTTATTATGCACACAAAACTCAACACACACACAGACACACAGCCCACACATACACGCAAACATACATAAATGCTCGCATATGTCACTGTGTAGGCATTTTATGCCGGAATTTCTCCTACACTGCACTACAAAAGTGCGTAACAAGACGATAATTTAATTCGAATTTTTATTTATACATGTATTGTAATTTTAACTAATAAATTATTAAAACAATAATTTATTTTGGACTAGATAAGGGAATAAAATATGGTAAAGTGCGAAATAAAAAAAATTACAACTGGAAAATGTGTTTTAAACAATTATTGTCAGGCTTATACTGAGAAAAATGTAAAAATTGTATTAAATAATTATTGAATGGTTCATACTGGGAAAGATATAAAGGATATTTTTTATTAATATTTTTTCCAACTTTCCTTTCGAAAAGTTATTACTGAAGTAAAGAAAAGCTTAAAAAAGACAGTGTGCTTTAATAAAAGACACTTTCAAACATTTTAAAATAGATGAATAGTATAATACCTAGCATATTAATTTCTTTAATTCGAATGAATTCATTCTCAGCATAACTCTCAATTAGACTTCCACCAATTACAACCAACTTCCGCTACAAGTTCTTTAGTAGCTATAAATAACTCATTTGCAGCAACACATTCGTTGAGATATTAACTCGTTTCATAGTAACTGGTTGCCCGGTGTAAGTGCGCTGGCATTAATATATGATTCAGGATAAACGCATTCATTATTTACAGGCACGGCAAACAAGAAAACAAAATAAACCAGCAGCTGCTTGACACATAAACATCAAGTGCGCAACACGCCCTCAACCAGAAACGTATATATATAAAAAATATTTGAAAAAAAATAAAATACAAAATTTGACGTCTGTTCAACCAGGGACAAGTCGTTTGGCAACCTCCTGTGTAAAGGGCTCCAACGTCGACAGCGGCAATTTAAAATTGCTGGCTTTTTAACTCGCATCCATTTACAGCAATTTTGTGTGCACCCCCCATACCTCCTTTAACCCCGTGCGTCTGGGTGTGTGTGACGTGTCAGATTGAAATTACATCGGGCACTTGGCGAATGGCGAACGGCAGGAATGTTCGCAAGGATAACGAATAACATAAATAAGCAACATACCAACAAAAATTGAAAAAAGATTGCAGACATGTTAAAGAAATCAAATTTGATGACTCAATAATTGAAATACGCGCACGAGCATACGAAATGAACCGTCCTCCCAGGCGCATTGCGTATACGCCACACTGGCCCAGCCTTAGATAGCTGAGATTTCTCGCCATGTCTATCCATTAGGCGTGACCACTCGTATTGACCAAATGGCACTTGGGCGTCCCACTACACTTGACAAGCGCGAGCACCCTCCAGTGTCTATGTGCTCTTATCTCGTGAGCGCCGCACCCTCACCCTTCCCCTGTGCCGGAGTCACTTATTTCATGCATTTTGCACTACAGCCACAAATCCGCGCGGATTTAAAAAGCTTTTTACAACAATACAACAAAAAGCAGTTTAATGCGCCAAGTTGGGGAGTATTTGCGGGGTTAGTGTTGGGTGTAGGTGAGGAGGGGTGCTGTGTAAAGCAGTGGCGCCCAAAGTGTGCTGCAAGTCGCAGCAGACCATGAACCAAAGCCCACATAAAAACCACCAAACCAAACCAAAGGAACTGCAATGCATTCTTCAGCTTCTTCTTTAACGAATGCCTTCTGTGCGTTTTTCTTGCTGCTGCTTTTCAGGGATTTTGCTGTTGTTGTTGAAACAATTGCTTGGCATATCGGGAAAAATTAAGTTTACGCTCGCTGATTTTAAATGCAGTTGATGGGCGGGCCACCGGAGATACGCTAAGCTTATTTAGCCAGCTTTAAATGCACAAAGTTAATATCTAAGAAATTACCAGCATCTGCAGACACAATAAACGAATAAATTCCCAAAACGACAATCACTACAATTGATTGGGGATATTAGGTGGAATGTCAAGATTTGTATTTACTTAGCTTAAACAAGTCGAATTAGCAGAAAAGCTTGAAATAAAAGTGAATAACATGAGCTATAGATATAAAGTGAATTCAGCATGTATTACAAGTATAAAACACTTAATTAAGGAATATCATTCCTATTATTAATAATAAAATAAAATTGATGTGTAAACCAAGTAAGGTATTTGTGTATATATTTGGCATATTTGTTCAAAAAACAATCATGTATATATTTATTAGTTACACATTAAATCATTCAACTAGTCAACAATCAGTTTTTTCTTTGCGATTATTGCTATAATGCTGTGAAAATTCGAAAAATGTACAAATACCATAAATACCTTAGCACCAAACTTATCACTAGCTTAATCCCCATTATTCTATCCATAAGTTTATTCTTTCTAGTTTTGTGGTAAAATAAAAAAACAAGTACGAACGTTGCAATCGGACGTAACCGACTGCATAATACTCGTTCGCAGTACACAGAGGTTATTATTGTTATTTTGGAAAAATATAGAATTTTTATATTTCGTAGGGGCGGCAGTGGACGTGGCCAAATTTTTTTGGCTCGATCTTCAGAGGAGGTCAGCCAAACAATGGCTGCCAAATTTGGTGACTCTAGCTCTAAAAGTGTGAGAGATAAAAGGCTTGGGTGATTCGTGGGCCGGGGTGACTGGGAGCGTTCTAGTGGGCGTGGCCGGGATATTAAGGTCACAATCTCTTGGGGAGGTCACCAGCAATATACGTACCAAATTTCAATCGGTTTGCGATTTGAGGTGTATCGTCATGCTATCGCTTTGCTAGCCTCCCAGTGGGCGTGGCACAAAAATCTTAACACTGTCTGAAGCAGATAACTACAAGTATATATCCAAAATTTCAAGTCTCTATCTTCAATAGCGCCGAAAAAAATTGCGTTCATCAGGACAGAGGGACAGACGATCAGACGGACGGACAGCATGACGGACATTGCACAAAACCAATATACGCTTTTCACTTCGTGAACGAGTATAAAAAATTCGATCTCAAATATTATTTTGTGAACGAAAACAGCAAAAGCTTAAAATAATAAAATCTAAAAAGTAAATAGAGAAGTTCTTGGACACAGTTTGTCCTTGAGGGTGATAGCATGTTGCTTATTCAAAGTTTAAGTTTAAGCCCACTTTGCACTTAGCTGCAACAAATAGTTAAGAAACCAATAACAGAACTCGTACATTTCCTCTATCTTTTGGCAGCCAAGCCGACGCAACTGCAAATCGTGGCAAAACTATAGTTATTTAGCAACTTTTACCCTTGCAACATTCACCCCCGCCCTTCCCCTTACTCCACCTGCAGGCTGCTGCGTGTTTGCCAGCCGTAAAGCATGCGGACAGAGACACGAAAAACTTTCGAAGCGTCTGTGGCAAACCCCAAGACGCTGCCACGTCGTTGGTTTTGGAGCAAAACCAGGGAAACTGCTAAATATTTGAAAAGTTCGGCAGTGCTGAGCTGAGGTTCCCAGCGAAATGTCAACTAGTATAAAACTTGCGGTAAATTGCCCAAGGCGTGGTCGCAAAGCCAAAAACATTTCTGTCGTCAGCCCAGGTACAAACAAAAAAGACAGCCAAAATTTAAGTACACACGGGGAAGATGAAAAAATTGCTCATACGCTACGTTGGCAACGCACAAACGTAAAAACCAAAATTATTTATGAGCTGCCGGCGGCTTAGAAGCTTTTTAATACAAATGGCAGAATAACCTAGAGGTAGGTAGAGCGAGATGATATAATCGTTTGCAGCAATAATTGGGTATGCCTGGCTTTTCGGCAACTCGGAGACGCATAATTAAATTCCATTATTTATGTGGCTGTCAGCCGGAGCTGATAGCAAAATGCGAGTCAACATTTGGGACAGGACTTACGAGCTGTCCACAAATGCTTAAAGCGGCTTACAGTTTGTTTGTTGACCAAATAATTGCGCCATTTTCTGGCTTGCCACTTACCACCCGCTGTCGCTCTGCCCAATTGCCAGTTGATTAGCATAATCAACCAGTAAAATTAGTAGAGCGCATTTCACATGCTCCTATGCAAAATAGTTATATGAACACACACAGCCACACATTCATAGATTTCTATATATTTATCTTTGAAAATTCAGCTCTTACTTTATACAAAACACAAACTAAATTTGCAGCACACGCCTCGTCAGACATGTGGAAAATAAATTGATGAGATAATCCAAAATGTGAACATTCAATGAAAAATTATAATAAACAGCACAAAATAATTTCATCTACAGATCATATAAGTAAATAGTTATTTGTGCACATTTTATTATCATATGAAAACACACACAGTTTTCTATTTTGCAAACGCAGCCCACAAAAATATTTTGTTAGCGTGCGTATCAACTATGCGATACGATTTAAGCTTTGAATAAATGCAAAATAAATATTTGAATAAAATATACAAGAGCAATCTTGAATTCAACTGTGAAATTTTTAAGTACTCATAAAATTAAGTTTAATAAAAAATCAAATTACAAAAACAATTCCAATTGTCGAAAAAGGAAAATATCTAAATGAATTCACAATAATTAAATTATAGACATTTTTATGAACTACATAGTTTTAAATAATTAATTTTCTGTATTTTTTTAATAAATACATTTTTAAAAATATTTTTAATTAGTATAGTTTAAACTTTCTACAATTGGTTGCAGCACGCACCCTCTTCATGATTATTTTTAGTTTATTTAAATGCTGCATATTAATTTAAACAAATATTTGTACATTTTAATTGAAATTTTCGCTGAGCGCGCTTTCCCCCTTAGTTTTTCCCTACCCATTTAAATTTAAATCGCTTGCTATTTGATTAGTGGGTTTTGAAGCAACTTATGGCATGTTTTAATTTCAATTGGCTGCATTTTTACCTAATATGAATTTAAATTACCTGGCACGGTCCAATGCTACACGTTGAGGTAGTTGACTAAGGTTTCTGGTTGGAGGGGGCATGCTGTGCTGGAGGGGGCATCTTGTGCTACAGCTGTGACAACGTCTGGCCGTCTAGACGCACTTTTGAGCGTCGTCATGTGGCTCAATTGCCATTTTTGGCCGACTTCAATAAATTTTCAGAGACACGTGAGGCCAAATTCGTTTGCCACAATTGGTGGCAGCGTTGCCACATTTTGTACGGAGTGTAATGGAATTCAATTAAGAACAAAATGTATAAATTTCATTTTGGCTCGCGGTTTTCGCTCCGGCCGTTGACCACAAAAACCGCCACAGCCAAAATAAAAAAAAATAAAAAAGGCATTGCCAAACGGAAGCTGAAAACCAACAACAACGAGACTGCCATTTTGGCTGCCTTTTGTTTATTTGTTACGCGTTTTCAAGTGCTTCGAAAAGCGGGCGTGGGCGTAACTGTAGGCTATTGGGACAGGCACGGCAAACAATCTAAAAAAAAAAATACAATAAAAATGGAAAAGAAGTATGAAAATTAATACAAACGGACGCAACGGCAACTGCGGTCGCCGCCTTCTGCTTCACTTGTTTTATATGCGTCACATTAAGAAGATGAACAATGCTGATGATGATGTTCAGGATGATAATAATTAAGTTATAAAGTGAAACACATCTGCGTTTGGCCTGCGACGGGTCAGAGAATCTCATAGGGCTCTTAAGTTTTTTATTGTTTTAAAATTTCATGCAAATTGTAACAACTGCGACCATCAAAAGGTTCACATGTGAGGGGAAAGGTGAGGCGAGACGAATGAAAATGCGTGAGTGTGTGAGTAAAAGAAGACTTTGAAAACCTTTAAAGTTCACGCACCTCGCATTATAAAGCAAGAAACGTATAGAATAAATGCTTAAGAAATATGTATTGATTTTGAATACATTTATATTAAAATAAGAGAATTTATTAAATATAAAAGCAACAAAGATAATATTCAGTAATAGTGTGCGTGATTAAATAGAACCTTAAAAAAGTTTATTCATTTTTATTATATTATATTTATATTTTTAAGAAATAAACATGATATATATTTATATTTTTTTAAAGAAAATACTTAGTTTTCAAACCTTACGTGAGCAAGAAGAAAAAATATATTCTATGGTGTATATTCAAATAAAAAAATTTGATAAATATTTATATTTTGTTTAAGGAAAAATAATTCTTATTTATGCCTTACGTGATTAAGCATATCAAATATATTCTATGATGTATTATTATGTGTTATATTAAATTACATTCAATTAGTATACACATGTCAAGCTAATTTAATAAAGCTCTTCAATCTTTATCTTTTCAACATCTATCTCGTTGCAGGCAGCGCGGCAATCAGAACATAGAAAGGCGGATTCAAGTAACACGCCAACGGATTCAACAAACATCTAGCTACCTATCTACATATATAGATATATATATAACAATACTATACCCATGAAAATACGTAGAAATCTTAAAGTACAGTAGCACCAACGATAGAGAGAACACCTAGCAGATGCACAAAACATTTATTAAGCTGACCGCAAATAGCGCTTTATTAAGCATACGCAACGTTAGCCAGCAACGAGGAACAGGCAGACAGAGGCACGGACGAGCGCACATCAAATTAGTAATCAAGCGTCACAAAAGCAACACCGAGGAGCTCGCTGCACACAGTTCACGCCGTAAGCTTCAGCTGAGTTGTTGCTGAGCCGGGTCTGGTTCGGATGCTTGGGACGTGAATGCGCGGCCAGACAAAACTAATAAGACGACTTTATTTTTATTGAAATTATGATTAATGACAGGAATATTGCTCGCCGGCGATGAGGAATCAGCGCGCAGCGAATTAAGGGCATAGCCCATGACAATGCCGATAATGATCGTAATGATGATGATGATGTTGCGAGCAAGGCGCGAATTCTGACGCGAATGTCAAGCCATGTTAAACAGAGCCATGGAAGAGACAGCGCAGATGATTACGATGTTGACGATGATGATGAACTTAATCAAAGGCAATTCAGTGGGTGTCAATGCTGGTGCCACTGTTGATTGCCGGTGTGCAAACAGCAACAACAACAACAGCAACAATTATTATTATAGCGGCAGCAACAATTAACAAACCGTTGTGCATACGACGTGTTGTACCAAGAAAAAACCAAGTTAGATAAAAAAGAAAGCAATTGTTTAGGCATTAAAAAATTAATAATTTGATGGCTTCGCCTGGGCAGCATTGCGCCGCAGCAGCAGCCCGTAGACGACGCCATCAGCAACACTACTACAACAACAGCAGTAACAGCAACAGCAACAACAACAGTAACAGCAACAGCAGCAGCAGCAACAAACTGATCTCCACAGCCACACTGACGCTGTTCATACTCGGTCTGAGCACCTGCATTGCCTACGCAACGGCAGCAGCAGCAACAACAACGGAACAGCCGGCGATTAGGAGCAGCAGCAGCAGCCTCAGCAGCAGCGCTGTTAGCAGCGATCTGGGCGAGGATTTCAATAGCAGCAGCGCCTTTTTGGGCGCCATTGCGGCTGCGGCTGCGGCGGCGGGCTCCGTTAACAGCAGCCCCATTGCCATTGTCAGCGATCCGGGCATCACGAGCAGCATACCAAATGGCAGCAGCAGCACGTTGGTGTCCATGTCCGATACGCCGCTGCTGCTGGACGAGCTGGCGGTGGGCGATGAGTTTGAGCTTCCGCCGCTGCAGTCGGTCATTGTGAGCATTATCCTGCTGATTGTCATCCTGGGCACCGTTGTGGGCAATGTACTCGTCTGCATTGCCGTCTGCATGGTGCGCAAGCTGCGACGACCCTGCAATTATCTGCTCGTTTCGCTGGCGCTATCCGATCTCTGCGTGGCCCTGCTCGTCATGCCCATGGCCCTGCTCTACGAGGTGCTCGAGCGCTGGAGCTTTGGCACGCTGCTCTGCGACATTTGGGTGTCGTTCGATGTGCTCTGCTGCACCGCGTCCATACTGAATCTGTGCGCCATCTCCGTGGACCGCTATCTGGCGATTACCAAGCCGCTGGAGTACGGCGTTAAGCGCACGCCACGGCGCATGATGCTCTGCGTGGGCATCGTTTGGCTGGCGGCCGCGTGCATTTCGCTGCCGCCGCTCCTGATACTGGGCAACGAGCACGAGGATGAGGATGGCCAGCCCATATGCACGGTGTGCCAGAACTTTGCATATCAGATCTATGCCACGCTGGGCTCCTTCTACATCCCACTGTCCGTGATGCTGTTTGTCTACTATCAGATCTTCAGGGCCGCGCGACGCATTGTGCTGGAGGAGAAGCGCGCCCAGACGCATCTGCAGCAGGCCATGAATGGCGCCGGCTCGCCGCAGACGGCCACGGCGCCCGCGCTGGGCCACACGGAGCTGGGCAGTGGCAATGGCGCTGGCCATGGCCATCGGCACAGCAGCGTGGGCAACACATCGCTCACGTACTCCACCTGCGGCGGACTGAGCACCAGCGGCGGCGGCGGAGGTGGAGGCGGCACGGGCATTCCACATGGCCATCATGGCAGCGGCGGCGGCGTCAGCGGCTCGACGGGACTGCTCGGATCGCCGCATCACAAGAAGCTGCGCTTTCAGCTGGCCAAGGAGAAGAAGGCGTCCACCACGCTGGGCATCATCATGTCGGCCTTCACCATCTGCTGGCTGCCCTTCTTCATACTGGCGCTGATCCGACCCTTCGAGACGATGCACGTGCCGCCCTCGCTCTCCTCGCTCTTCCTCTGGCTGGGCTACGCCAATTCGCTGCTGAATCCGATTATCTATGCGACGCTGAATCGCGATTTTCGCAAGCCCTTCCAGGAGATACTCTACTTCCGCTGCTCCAGCCTGAACACCATGATGCGGGAGAACTACTACCAGGATCAGTATGGGGAGCCGCCCTCGCAGCGCGTCATGTTGGGCGATGAGCGGCACGGAGCACGCGAGAGTTTCCTGTGAAGTCAATGGATCCCTGAATGCTTGGCTTGAACTTGAATATCTATGAATATGTGTTGTTCTCTATGCGGATAAGCCAAAAGCTTACTAGTGTCTACTGCTTGGCGAGGATTGGTGACTATAGAAACCCCTCTCTCTCACACACACACACATCTATATATACTATGTACGAGTATATGTAACTGTTTACCTATGAGTATTTTTTGTATGTAGTAGTGTTGCATACCGCAAACCCATAAGTACGATAAACGATATATGATAAACGATAAATGAATAATGATAGACGATATATATGTAGATGATTCCTCTAAATGTAACTGAACGTTGTAATTTTTAAATGTAACGCTAAGCAATTAAGTGGGTTAAAAGCTGCGACAACAAAAACCAACACTCACACTCCCACCCACAACCAAAGCAACAAATACACACACATACACACACGCGTGCTGCAAAACTATCGATAGTATCGATAATGCATTGTATGCTTCTCGATTTTTCAAACTTAGTATAAGATAGCTTTATGAATATATTATTAACTTTGGTAAGTATCGATGGCTGCGCCTATCGACTATCTAAGCTATCGATATGTGCCACTACCGATAGTTTTGGTAGCACCACAACACGCACACACTTACACACCCACAACAAGACGGTTGTACCACTGTTAACCCCGAACAGGTTTTCACACGGTTCCTTTTTTATGTTGTTACTTCCAAAAAATATAAACAAAAATAAAACAACAAAACCGATTACAATCACAATCGATATCGAATCTATTGAGCCCACAGCGAGCGTAGTTCATTTGCGATACTCAAAACTGAGCCAAAAATTAAATTAAACACACTAAAGAGATATTGTGTCAGCTAATTATACTTAATTATACGAAACGAAATAAATTTATATAACTATAGGTTATAAATCATAAAACATGACAAAATGGGGTCTATAAACTGTCCAGCTGTAAATAGATAAGCGCTATACCAAAAAAATAAACAAATATTATATATGCAGCTCCCAACTGTCTCAAAACGTATATTTATTATACTCGTATAGCTAAAGCTCAATACTAAATCATATATATATGTATATGTATATTTATATGTATGTATATTTATATATATGTATTTATTAAAAACTTTCTGAATTAATTATTTTATATTGTTATTTTTTGTATTTGTATAAAAGTCACGCCTCTCTGTGATACCAAACATTAAGCATTAACTTTTATGTTTAGATCAACAAACTGCATTATAAAAGAAAATACAACTAACATAATACTAACTTTAATCTACTAGAATATCGAGTACTACTTACAGATATAGATACTACAAATATATATACATATATATATATATATATATATATATATATATATATATATATATATATATTTATGAATTATTCATAAATATACATATATCTAGTCTAGTTAAGTCTATTAAGTATGCGTGTTTTTATTGTACGTGTTGTCTACGTTAAGCATACGATATCCAAACATAAACAGAAACTGAGTTACATATGTGTACTGTATGTGGAATTTAATGTTGAATCGAAAATCAGAAATAATGCAAAAAGAAATAATACAAAAATACCAGAAAACTAACCCCTAATAAGCAAACCCACACACACACAACCGCCCACACTCCCATCCTAAATACGAGGAAGAGATCATGACAAACTAAGCGCATCTAATGCTATGAAACATAGAACTAAAGTTCATACAAAAAGAAAAAATTAAAAAATAAAAATAAAATCTATATGTAACTCTTTCGAGTGAAGCTTATAAAACTGTAAAACTGCATTTGAATTCTGTTTTCCACAGCTGCAAGTGCAAAATATAAACAAAATAGAAAACAATCCAAAAACAGAAAAAAAGAAAACAACTAAAAAAAGTGCGCAGAAATTAAAGCATAAAATAAAAGGCAACCATATAAATGTAATTCCAACAAATTTTGTTATTTATTTACAAGACACGGGCGACAAAGTCACGCAGCAAGGTTATCCACAACTTTTATCCAGCTAACATGCAAATTGTGCATTTGGGGTAAAATATGTAAACGCAGGCCAAGCTAATGGTTTATTCTAGGGATATACTTAAAAGATAGTTCGTCGACCAGCAAAAAACTTTGAATTTGTTCAACTGTAAGTAAAAGAGTTGAAAGGGCTAAAGCTGCTTAAATTCTCTGCTCGTTATTTCTAGGAAGCATCAGTTTAACGTTTCGACTGCAGATATTATCTCTTGCAATACCTGGAAAATGTGATTTGCAATATTTAAGCTGTTAATTATGCTGGCATCTCGGTCCATGCAAAGTTGACTGACTTATTCATTATGCAGGTCTTATTGCAACTCACTGTAAATCCAGATGAACAGCAGTTGTAATCGTTTAATCGAAATTACCAGGTAGAAGAGCTTGCTTCGTAAAATCGAAGTTTTTATACGCTTGCAACAAAGATTTATGAGAAAGTTAAGATGATGTAGAAACACTTTTTAATTTAATAATTAGTTTAGTTTTAACTCTATGATTGGTTGATATAAATAAATAAATAAATAAATTAAATAATAATGATGCAGAGAGACATCTCAAATGTTTATATATAACCAAAAAAAACGATGATAAGGCGTGATAGCAAAATATAGAGATATTGTGAAATATGCAGACTCTTTAGGTTTAAGTCATTATTCTAATATAGATTTCGCAAAGCGACTAGTCAAGACTTCTTTCATGTATTGCAAACTAAATTGTCTAATTTAAATACCCTTAGTTAGAAGATACGAAAAACGTACTGAAGCAGCTGCCAGGCATCACAAACAGTGCTGCAAAATGTCAACTGAATGCACAATTTATCAGACGTTTAAAAACATTAAGTATATAGTGCCATATATAGTAAATATAACTCTTTATAATGAAATACTTATTTGTTAGTCGGGCTGACAAGTTGGGCAAACGTGCGATATGCGCGGAAACGGAAGCAAAACGAAGTGAAACATAGTGAAACATATCAAACAGCAAATGGCAAAAAGCAGAAAGCGGAAATAGCAACAACAAAAACAAAAACATGAAAAAACAGCAGTTGGGCCGGAAACGAAGCCTGGTGGCATGCAAATACGTGTACGTACGTGAGTGAGTGTGGATGAGAGCGTGTGTATGTGTGTGTTTGACTTGTATCTGTGCAAGATTTGCGTAGACCAAAACTAAAGCAAAAGCAGCAGCAGCAGGAGCAGCCACTTGCCCGAATATCGAGTGTGCGGGTGTTCGTGTGTGTGTTTGGGGTGTGCATTGCGCTGTAGGTGGAGCCGCACTTTAAAAGGGTATGACAATGACAAAGTGATCTTCCGGCGCCAGCAACTAGCTGCTGTTGCTGCTGCTGCTCCTGGCTGCTCGTTGCTGATAAATGATGATTTTACGCTCGCTCGTTGCCCAGCCCCAGCCATGTTAAAATGCCACTTTATGAGCTACGCCGGCTGGCAGACTGAATGGCGGCGTTGCCAAGGACATGCAGCGCAGCAGAACCCTCGGCACCCACGGCGTATGTGTGCCTTTTTTCGCGTTGTTTTTCGGCAACTTCTCCCCTGCAGCTAAGCGGATTTTATATTCAAATAGCCGTGCGCGAAGCATTTCACGAAAAAGAATAGCGCTCGAAAAAAAGAATACAAAAAAAATGAGCTGACGATTGCAGCGAAATTACCGTTGCTACTGTTTCTATCGTATCGCATCGTAAGCAGTAAAGTCTGCAGTTTTATGAGCACTTTGGACATTTTTTTATTATTGCTTCTTTTTTGTGACACTAATGCGTCGTTTATGAAAGATTCGCAGCAGCGATTCGTTGTCAAATGATTGTAAAAAAGAAAAAAAAAAAGAAAGAAAGAAGAAAAACTGTTTTTGGCTATTTAGAAATATGCGCTTATGAAAATGTCTGCAATTGTCAGCGGTACCCATGAAGGACACAAAGTGCTAACAACTATTGAACCATAAATCAGTAGAAAAGTTGGGGATATAAAAACTACACACACACATGCGACGTGTATAGGCAAGCTGCCAGAAAAGTCGAAAGGAATAATAAAAATAAGCAAAGAAAAAAACTAAAACAAGTAGGAATTTATCAGTCAATAAATGCTCGATAGACACATACCCTGCTATAAAGATAGGGTGTGTGTTTTAATTAATTATATTTGAATAGTTACACACTCTTTCTTGTCCATGCTCTCTCTCTCTCTCTCTCTCTCTGTCTCTCTCTCTTGTTGTCTCTAAGAAGCTTTAGAAAAGAGTCACATAGAATAACATTAGATACTCAATAGTTATGGTTTTAATTAATTAAATGGAATTAAACCTTTAATTTAAAATATACTCAATATTTTTCATTTTATTTTAGCCTAACTTTATTAAATATAGCTCCAATAGTAGCTGCGCTTATTGAGATCACTCAGATAAATGTGGGCACACAGCGTATACTTAATGTACAGACTGTCTTACATATTAGACATTTTTATGAGCTTAGGGTATTGAAGGGCCAGTGTCACGTAACAAAAACCCAATCGAGCCAAATGTTAGACCAGTTTCATTTCGGTTGTAGTCCTTTCGAAGGCCGTGTATGGCTGGCAAATTGGCTGCTGGAGACCGGGCGGTGCAGTGGGCACAAAGTGACTGATAACCTATGCGATAATCGATAGAGTGTTGAAAGTGGCGAATGTGTTGAGTAATAAAGAACAAATTGGTAGCACTTTGAAGCGAGTTGAGCTCAAATTTCAGCCTTTGGTAAGTACAACATTAGAGCTGGAAACCCCTCCTCAAATCAATCCTAACTATATATTTGAGGTCAGAGCTCTCAAGTTTCATCTTAAATTCAATAAATATAAGAGCAGCAATTTACTTAGCTCAAATGCTATTTGATATTTACTGAAATTTAATAGCTCAGCGACAAAAAAAATGTATTTACTTTTCAGCTATGGCTGAACACAAAAGTTATTAAATTGATTTTATTATTATTTTTATTTGAAAGTCCACTTTGGTCGTATTAAACACCCTCAGTTTTTATGGGAGATAATGAGAAAGGTTAAGTCGACACAATGTCATAATAAATTCTTTTTTAACAGTAGTTAGCTTAAAGTAAATGCATCAAATATATTAAACGAAAGATTTACATGTTGTAATGTTGAAAACTGAAACCCGTTTCATTTCATTTTATTAAAATAGTAATTCCTGAAATAATTGTGAAGGCGCACAATTATTTTTTCGGTTTGTAATCAGCGTTTCGAAATTCATTAATTAGAGTGAAAATCTGGTTTGTGCATAATTATAATCTCTTATTCAATATGTCGAGCTGGAGAATCGCAAAATATGCTCAAATGTTTTTATTTTTGTGAAAATGTAACCGAATATTGTGTATATGGCATGCGTGCCACAACAATGCCACAAAATGTGTGCAACATTCAAATGGTAAGCCGAGTAACAAAAACACGCACACACCAAAATGTATTCAAAACCAAATTATGTAAAATATTTGAAGTGCCGAAAACTTTATATCAACTGCGATTGAAATCTGTAGCAGCCACCTGGCACAAGGCACCCGCACAACCCGCTCACCCCGCGCCCCTTAGCCCATGTTGAAATGTTTTATTTAATGCGTTGTCAGTCCACGGGGCTTGCGTCACCTAACCAAAAAAAAAAAAAGAAAAAAAGTGAAATATCTGAGAATTTGTACAAAATTAAGTTGATTAAATGGACTTAGCAGCGCGATTACACGCAAGGCTGCATGAGTCTAAAGGAGCAGAGCTTGGTCAGGAGAGCGAGTGAGGGAGGGGGAGTCTGCTCGGGTCTGAAACGCTATGCGTGTTGGCTGGCGAGTTTTCTTTTCATGGCCAAAATCCCAACAGCACAACAACGGGGAAAATGGCAAAAATGGAAACACCGAAAGGAAAAAAAACATATTTTTCATTTCATTCCCTTCACATCGCTTTGGCCATTGACAGGCGGACAGGCGGCCAAGTGAACAACAGACAGCAACGAGCCGAAACTTTGACCATTGAAATCTTTGTCTCGTGGGAGTACTGGGCCTTAGAGCCATTAAATGGGGCATGATTAACGCTTTGCTCTACAAGACAATTGATAAAGAATAGAACAGCAGCTGCTCGGTAAACGAAGAGGAAGTAGAAATGAAACGGAGCTGCTTTAATCCGCCTGTCGGCCAACAAAAGTCAATGCAGCTCACAAAATGCTCCACTAGCTGGCCAAACTAAATTTCTAATGAAGCTTGTAACAGATAGTGAGATAAATGTTTGCTCGTAAATCTATACGAACTACAATTTGTTATAAACGAACGACGAAATTCTAATAGCTTCAGCTGAATATACAATACGGATGACTCATCAACGAAGTAATCTAGACTCCTGCATGCCACAGCGTCCTTTAGAGATGTGGACGAATACTATGTAGAGCTTCATCGAAATTCAAAAAAGCTTATTTTTAGTAGAATTATTTATTAAGTCGGCAAGTCAATTATGTCAATATATTGTAAATGATTAAGCAACAATTTAATTAAACTTTCAATCAACTTATAATAGTTACAAATTTGATTTTTGTTCGATTTATTATTTTAATTCTGTTATTATTCCCACGAGCTGTAATCAGGTTGAGAAATTAATGGAATAAGCAAAAGATTTTATACGGACAACGCTTTAGTGTGCTCACAAAACGCATAAACACCGGACATAAAGCACCTTTATTATAATTATTCCATAAATAATTATAGGGTATTTAAAATATCGCCAGCTTTAAAGCTTCGCCTTCGTTTGCACTTGACAATTAAGCGGTGACGGAAACGGAAACTCTCGTGCAGCTATAGAAAAAGAGCATTTAATGCAGCGTTTACATTGTTTTTGTGCCCTTGTTATACTTGTTGTTGGTGGCGGGTTTGGCATTGTTTTTAGCCAGCTCACAAAATATGCTGCGGCATCGCTCGCTACCTTACTCCCCTGTCTCTCTCTATTCCTCTCTTTCACTTTCTCTCTCAATTCTCTTGTTTTTCATGGTGGTGCTGCTGCTGCTGCAGGCATGCAGAATGATTAATGTGGCCCGGCGCAGAACACAGGCATTAATGGGCGGTCAGTGGAATGCGCTCCGGTTGGGTGACTCCCGTTCTACACAACATTTTTTACGTGCTGACTTTACGCCGGAACGCTCAGACTTCCAGAACTCTAGCAAATTGCGGCACTTAGCGCGTACGCCCAAAAAATAAATATATATATATTGTATATATATAGATGAGATGCCTGCACGTTTGGTGCAACAATCAGCGAGACGGAGACACAAAAATTAACGCAGAGAAAAAAAGAGAGAGGGACAGAGAGGGTAACAAAGGTAGCGTGAGCGTACAACACGTCGTATGATTAATCTGTTGTATTACACAATCTAATGGGCACCTCGTGCCGCACTTGAAGTGAGCTGTCAGTGGCGCAACTCAAGCAGTAGCCGAGCCAACTCAGCCAACTTAATTTTAAGGCCACCAGCTCCAGCTCCAGCTCCAGTTCCAGCTCCAGCTCCAGCTCCGTCTCCTTGCTCAAATCTTTATTAATATGTATGGAGCTAGCGCTCGCCCTGTTCGTCAGCGAGAAACCATGAAAAATGGCCACCATTAGGGACAGCAAATTTGCAGGCTTGTAGCAGCTACAGAGACGGCGGCAACGGCAGCGGCATTGGCAACTGCATTGATTTTGCAGCACGTGGCCTGAAATTCCCCAACCACATTCCATTTATGTTAATCATTTGGGCACTGCGAGACGCATTAGAATTTCATGTTGCCAGCAAATTGAGGCGCATCTCCTGGATGAGAAACCATAAATTGTGGCCTGATTGACACGACCCGATTAGGTAGTCCCCGAAATGAGCCTAATTGCAAGCGGCGATTGTTATGATAAATGGCTGTGCACGTCCGAAATTTGCGAGCGATATAGCCGAGAGAGCTTACATACCGAATTTGTTGTTCCTAGATCATCATCATTAATATTATGCCATTGTTGTCCATCTTTTAGGAGCACAGTTTTTTTTAAATATGTATAAAACCCAAAAAGTATATACATTATTATATATATATCAGCATGTACAAGTAGGATTTATCTTATTCTTTTCTAATTTCCGAGTTTAATAAATTCGTTAACTCTTGCAGTATATCCCAAGCAGATCCATTTATAAACCCGTGCAAAAGGTTTTAAAATTTTCTCACGAAATGTGTGACGCTTAGGAGACGTCTTCGACTTCATAAAATATTTATATTTATGATCAGCATCAAATGCCAAGTTTATATAGTCGGTCCGTTTGTCTAACCGTTTCTATGCAATCTAATTTTTAAGTGTTAAAGCTAAAAGGGATTCACTATATCATATAGCTTCCATAAGAACGATCAGTCGAAAAGAAAGTTTTCTTTTGTTTTAACTATTCGAACCAAATTTCACAATACAGAGTATCATTATGCTTAAACTGCAAAATCTTATCAACATCGAACCACTATATGATATATTCCCTACACGAATGATCGTTCGAAAAGTTCGATGTTACATGATAACATTCATTGTTTTTCTCTAAACATATATTCCAATAGGAACAATCGGGGATTCAATTTTTGGGTGAAAACGTAGTTTAATTAAATGTTATTATATTATTATTTAATCAACTCCTAAATATAGCCACAGTTTTGTTTTATGTGTGTACGCGCAGGATATACAAAGTAGTTCAGTTATTATAACTCCGCTTAACAAAAACAAAACAAATCATCTTATTATATTTAAAAAAAAAAAAACTTCATAACACTGTCACACGAAATGTTTACAACAATCTATTGAACAACAGTTGTTTTTATGACGCATCCACTAGGCAGGCCTCGGACGTAACCGAACAGCATGGATTTGCGTTACAATGAGGACCAGATGGAGAGCACATTTACCGTCGAGCCCCGGCACAATCATGAACACGAACAGCATCGGACGCAAATGAATTCGCCAGCAGGAGCAGAAGCAGAAACGCTCAGCAGAAGCGAGCAGGAATGCGGGCACGGCGGTCACGGCGGCGCCATGATCTTTCATGTGGGCAACAGGGAGACGATACTCTTCGGGTTCTGGAGCACAGAATCAACGATGGCGCTGCTGCTCTCCTGCATCATCGTCTTCATTGTGGCCATGCTGTACGAGGCGTTAAAATGCTATCGTGAATGGTTGAAAAAATGCGAGAAGAAGCGTCTGGAGGGCGGCGGCAATCGTCTAAACACAAGGTTCCAGCAACAACAGCTGGGCAACGTGCGCTCGACTTCCATTTCACCGCCACCATTGCCCGAACAGTTCCCGTTGTCACTGCCGCACGGAGCACCGGCGGCGCCGGAGAATACCCAAACTGGCCCCACACTGCGTAAGCGCTGGATGTCGCCCAGGCATTGGTATCAGACGTTGTTGCATATGATCCAGGTTACCATCTCCTTTATGCTGATGCTCATATTCATGACTTTCAATGTGTGGCTGTGCATAGCCGTTGTGCTGGGCGCCGGAGTCGGGTATTTCATATTTTTCGCGAGCAGCGAGAATGTTTCCGACCATTGCAATTGAATTGATTGCGGCCAAGGGTACCAAACTTCCAATGCCGCCCTGCCCCTCAGTGTTGTCTCCTCCAGCTTTGTGCTAATGTATTTTTCTAATTAAACCAAGTTATAAAAATATCATAACAAAACCGGCTGCCAGCCGCCCGGCCTAATTGCTCATGTTTATGGCTCGTAAAACAATGACTGCAGCTACCGAATACTCGACAAAAAGAAGAGAGAGCATCTGAAAATTGGCCAAAAAGACTGCCCTTGTGGCCAATGGGCGTATGCGCAATATACGGCAAATACAAATAGAAGACCAATTCCTGCTATCCTTCTAATTACATAAGTAGAACTCGAACAGCATCTGTTCCGAAGTGAATTCTCTGCTTGGGCTCCACTTGGGGCAGTGTATGTTGAATTCGTTCAATTTATACGCGCATTATCTTTGTTTCTGCTTTGGTATCTGTAGCTTTATGGCCGTTTTACGAGCACGCCCACACATATATATTATATATACAATATGTATATATCCGCCTACTCAGGTAAGCGACCGAGCGTTTATTTCTGTTTGTGTCTGGCGCTTTCATAATGCCGCAATTATGAGGGTGATAAACCTTGGGCCAGGTTTACTTGCGCGCTCTTTCAGTGGCCAGTTATCGGCGTTGGCCAACATTCAATTAATATTTTAATAAGCTGCCTTTATGCCATTTGCCAAGCGGATAACGCAATTTGGCTTTCATACGCCACGTTGCACATGAAAGCAGTCGCAGTCGCGGTCGACGCAGCAATCGCAGTCGAAACCCAGCTGAATTCAGCTTTAATAATTTACACACATGCGTGAACTTGTATGTGTGTGTGTGTGTGTGTGTGTGTGTTTGCGTGCAGGTCGTAAAACTTGACCCGTGGGTTGGCCGTGCAGCGCCCCGAGCCGAAGCGGAAGCGGAAATGCGTTCATGCATAGCAATTTGACTCGTCATCGAGGCGCGTTCGCTTCCATCAGGCATCGTCCTTATCGAGCCCAACTAATGAGCATACACGTACATTACGCCATAAGACTATTAAGAACCATTGCGATAATGAATTACGAGTGTTTAATGAATGTGAATGTGCAACATGACTATGTTCTAGGAGAGCGAATTAAACTGTATCGTCCGGTTAAGTATGTGAGTAAATGAATGTATTCACTTCAATTGAGGCTGCTTTAAGGTGGTTAACGCTTCACAAGGCCTGGATATAAGGGTTCTGTTCTTAAATAATTTAATTGAAGTTTAGTAGACATCATATACTCAAGGAAACTTATGCACATAGCTCTGTATGTATAATATTTGGACATGAGTTTAAAAAAAAACCACATTTCCAATTTAAAGGAAATAATTTTAATTACGCTTGGGAAATTTGATATCTAGTTGAACTGGGTATTTAGGATACGAGAAAAGTAAACTAAAATATGATAAAATAGCTCAAACTTAAAACGATTTTTTTAAAATTAATTTGATCTATGTATGGGTACAGAGAAATTTTATTTCATCTTGCTCTAGTCTCCAACTTTTATATTAAATGATGGACTGATAGTCGAACGAGTAAATGGACAGAGACGAACATAGTTAGATTTATTGCTCACCAAGAATATATATACTATTTGAGATCAGAGATGTCTTCTGTTATATCTTACCTACATTTGTACAAAACTATTATATCCTTTTATTATGCATTCTCAATAGTGACAAGATATATAAGCTAAACATAAATTTTCGAAAATTGTTTAAAATATCTTATATTTAAATATGTGAATATTTAAAGGAACCGTGGTTCAAGCCATTTAAGTTGAAAAAAAATCTATTAGTTAATTGATCTTGTATTTCAATAAAATATATATTATAAATATAAAATATATATTATAATATATTATTTCAGTATTTACATATTACACAAGTCTCTGATAAAGAGATATTCATTCAAACACACATATTTAATTTAAGGGCGTTTTAACACATTTTGGATTTAGATTATGTTTGGGCTACTTTGTGCTTCCTATGTTTAACTAAGGGCGTGAGATCGTTAAACTGCATATCGTTAAGGTGGGCGGGCATGTAGGCGTAGTAGGTGGTGCTAGAGTGCTTATTCTGGCTGGTATGCATGGCGGCATGGAATACCCGACCCATCTCCAATAGAGCGGCCACAAAGTGTTTTGTATATTGCCTCCAGTAGTTCTTTAACCTCGCCCGAGGTTCATTGTGGGCAGGGAAGGTTGACCTCTTGGCAGATGTTAACGGTTCCCGGCATGGCGTCCGTACAATACCGTGGGATAGCATAAAGGTCACATGATCCATTAAAGCTTTTGTATCATCAAAGCAGCGCTTGCGATCCAGTTGCGAGTAGCGTTTGCCGTAGCGCGATTGAATCCACTCGAGCAGCAAGGGGACGCAGTGGACATTCGGCAGCGTGGGCAGCACAAAGCGTTTGTCCTCGGCGACGCGCGCCAGTCCGATGCGCAGCATTTCCTGCATCAGCTCCAGATCATCCGCATCGTAGTACTGCTGGCCAAAGTCGAGGCGGTTTCCTCTATCAATCTGAGCTGCCGCTATCTGGGCCTTCTCGTATTCCGACTGGAACAGATCGGTGCCCTCGCGAAAGACGCGCTTGGCCGTGCGATCCACGACCGCATCCAGTGAGTCACTTTCACCGCCCTCCAGCACAGTTTGCAGGTAGTCCTCATCGTCCTCCAGCGCCTTTATAAACTCTACCTTCAAGCGCAGCGACTGGCTGTCCAGCAGCTTCTCCGAGGCGGGTGCGAAAAGCTTTTGGTAGTTGAACCTGTAGAGTCGGGGGTCCATAACCATCTCAAAGAAGTTGGTGCGACTGGTACACTGACATGGCGGAGGCTCCGGTTGCTGAGGCCATGCCTCCTCCTCCATGTCAGTGCCGCCCAGTCGCCGACTCTGATTGAGGCTTCCAGCCCGTTCACTCCATCGGCAATGCTCCACCTCCGGCAGGCGGGCATCCGCGTCGAAAACTTTAAGCTGTGGCTGCTGCTGTGTTTGAGCTTGCAATTTAGCCGGCATTGGACTGTTGTCCCGGCAAGTGGAGGGCAGGGGCTCATCACAACTGACTGGCTTGAATCCCTCACGGGAATCAACAGTCCCACAAAGGTCACCCTCAAGCATCCAATCTGTGTCTTTCTTACCTAGATATATGAAGCCCGGATCATGCTTATTCAAGACGAGTCGTTTTCCAATTGACGCCTTGATCGCCATGTCATGGAACTTTGCCCGAAAGTGCTCTGTCATGCGATTCAAGTCCTCCAGTACACGTTGACGAGCGCGCTTCCTCCTCACGAAGTCAACATCGATGAGTCGGTCGTATCGCTCCTGCTTGATCCGCTCCAGATTCCAGAGCAGCGACTGCTCCATTTCATTGATCTTCTTGTGGTACTCACAAATGGCGTCCGGGCCCGTATGCACTAGCGAGGCGATAATGTTGTCCACCTCCTTGTTGAGCACAGATTTGGCCACGCGTTCGCCATCTTTGAACTGGTAGTCGCCGAACCAGCGGGACTGGATATTCGAGTGCGCCTGACTCATCTGCCCGCTGGGGAACACCAGTGACCGCTTCGGATGTTGGGCGAGCAGGCACTGCCGGCGGGGATTGCGCACCACCGGCTTTTGGAAATAGGGCAGCTTCTTGGTCAGCGAATTGGGCTGCAATTTGAACTGCCGTGACAGTTTTGCCTCCTCCTTCAAGTGCTTGACCCGCTGGTGCTTGTGCTCGCGTTCCTGGGACTGGGCTCGCTTTAGTGTATACGCCGCCGAGTCATTTGGTAGGGGGAGCACGCGGTCCAGTTCGTGCAGCGTCGGAAAGAGGTCCAGCCAGAAGACGGCGGACATGATGATCTGCTCGTTGATAGACTGATAGACGCCCACCAAGTTATGCGTTTTGTAAAACATCTCCATGAGGAACCACAGGAAAGCCAAATCATTGCCCTGACTTAACTGCAAAAGCTCCCGCAGACCGCTCCTCGGTGCCTGCGGAGTGAGCCCCAATGAGCACAGCTGATGATGCGTCCGATGCGCGCTGCCCTGCAAAATGTCGTCGGCCAGGGCGCATTTCAGGCCGAGCGCAGCGACCATTTGATTGTCGGAGAGTCTGCGATACCACAACGGATGCAGGTTCTTGTTCAAGGCGTTGGACCCGATGCGCTTGCGCATCTGGCGAACGGTGTGCAGCACCTGCTGGATCACTTGCGGATCGTCATCTAACTGCATTTTAATCCAATTTTATTCAACCAAATAAAAGCTTTACACGAATTAAATTCGAATCACAGGAATTTCAACTCACAATTGATGAAAAGTGCGCAATCAAACTGAGTACATATACTGATCACTATCGATCATTGTTGTGCGTCTTCATAAGGAATTCATCGCATAATTGATGCTGATCAAGAATATATGTATACTACATGGGCTCTAAGATGCCACCTTCTGCCAACTTTACTTTTACCAATTTTCAATAGTATTTTTCAATAAAATTAACAATAAAAACGTATGTTATGTTGTCCTTTTAGTTCCGTCTCTTTTGACCAGCACGCAAACGTTAAAGCAGAAATTTCTGAATTATCAGACTTTATAGCTCTATTTTCAGAGTTGCCAAATTGACCACAATTACCAACAGTTTGGGGCATAGAGTTGATGTTAGTGTGATACATGTGTTGCCCAAATAAAGTCGAAGTCCAAGTGTACAAATTAATTATTAATATTAATGAAGCTCTAAATATAAACTATATATTATAAACAAACGAAAGACATTTTAAATGCTGCGAATGTACTTAGAAAATTTGGCAACTAAAATATTAAGAATAACTCATATAGATTTTTTGGGACCGATTTTAAACAAATCATTTTAAAATACCACGTAAGAGTGTTTAAGACTGTTTGAGTATTTATAATTATTTAAGATTTTTGAATGTTTATATAAGTATTATATGACTTGTAATTTTTTTACAATATAATTACTAAGAATAAAGAACCATTGCGATAATGAATTACGAGTGTTTAATGAATGTGAATGTGCAAAATGACTCTGTTTTAGGAGAGCGAATTAAACTGTATCATCCGGCTGAGCGTATGAGTAAATGAATGTATTCACTTCAATTGAGTTTGCTTAAAGGAGGTTAACGCTTCACAAGGCCTGGATATAAACTAAGGGTTCTGTTCTCAAATAATTTAATTGAAGTTTAGTCGACATCATATATACTCAAGAAAACTTATGCACATAGCATATATGTTAGCTTTTAGCATCTAATATTTAACAGGATAAGTTTTGGAAAAGTTATGGAAATTTGAAATTTTGGTGTATGTATAGTATAAAATTTGGACATGAGTTTTAAAAAAAACGCAAAACGAATTTAAAAGAAAAGCCAACCACAAACGCTATTTATCAATATCGTTCAACTTTCAGCACAGTTCACAATTGAATTTTATATGTTACTGGAAAGCTCCCCCAAACATAAAAACAAAATTTTTTCTCGCCCCTGCCACGTACATGATAGATGTCAAGCCATGAAAAAATGGCTCAGTTTTGGCAAAGTTATGGACGTTTGAAATATGTAAGCTATCCGAGAGGATAGCAGGGAGGATCCGAGAGCTTTACATGCCTAAATTTAACGAGTATTACGCAGTCGGTAACGTCCGACTGCACCGTTCTAATTGTTTAAAATTAATTTGACCTACATATGGTACAGAGAAACTTTTACCACCATCTTTCTCCGTTTGTTCAAACATTTCCGTCCATTTATTTTGTTTTGACAATTCAACATATGCACATATTCAACATATGCATATTTTCACCACAGATATAGTATTTCACTTCTTTTTTGGCAACTTTGTTTACATTGACAAATTTTCTTTATTTTTCTTTTAGACTGCTATCATTGCGCTTTGCTTTTTCTTTTTCGACCCGAGTTTCTTTTTCAATTATCGTATTATAACACTTCAATTTTTCTTTAAACTGATTCAAATTTTTAGCACCGTACAATATTATTTTATTTCCAATTTTTTCATCGATGCCGTCGATCAAATATTGTATAAAAGCATTATCTGCAATCTGATCTCGAGAAGCAATGTCATCCATTCTATAAAAGAATGCAAAAACAATTTCGTTGTTTCCACGTTTCATTTGCGCGAGCTGCTCGTGTATCTCTTTACTGCTCACACTCGAAGTAAACTCATTTAACAGTGCTCGTTTGCGAGACTTCCTAGTACTCAATCCTCTCACTCAATACAAAAAGTTTCGCAATTCCTTTCAAGGCCTTTTTTGCAAACAAAAATTTCTGGAAATCATTCCAATACATGAGTGTTGCCTGTTCCTCATATTCTTCTATCCACACTTCTACTGGAATAGTGTTCGTTCCATCGAAACTTTGATTGTTTTCTTCTACGTCGCGAAAGCTGATCGCAAATCGCGGCATACTTTTGTCATTTTCTTTAGCTGTCTTATTTTTCAAGGTTTCTCTAGCTTGAAGGTCAGCAGTCTGGAATAAAGCGTCGTCTGCTTCGTCTTCTATTTCGTTTTCTATGTCCTTCTGTCCTTCTGCGAATTGTGGAAAATATGCAAATGCAAGTCTTCGTTAACTTATTCTATGCCTAGTATACTGCATATCGATATTCGTTTTCTTTCTTTACATTGTACTCTTCGTCATTTTCTATATACTCGAATCCAGAAAATTCGCGTAGTCGTTTACGATTATTTCTGTCTCCCTCTATTTCAAAGACAAATTTATGTAATGCAGTTATGCCCCTTTCTTGCTTGAGCGTAAATTAGCACTTAAGAAATCATTTAGGCACATCATTGTTGAAAATTAATTTTTTGTTTTGCTTTCACTTCGATCTTATTAATTCTCTAGCAGAATTATTAGAATTACTTTACATTACTTTAACCGTTAACACTTGTTCACTTTCGTTCAATCGGACGAGCGCCCAAAATGTGGGGGTTTTATATTATAGTTTAATACAAATAAGTTTATTAACAACTTAAAGTGATGAATAAAGTAAGTTTGACAACATCGTTGATAGTTCACATGTTTTTGTTCGCTGCTTTTATACCGCACAGGTCTAGCGTTGAACCTCACTTCATCAAGAGAAAACGTCTTCTCCCTTCGACGTCGTACAGCACTCTGCCCTCGTGGCTTCGTACTGCTCCTCGTTGATCGTCGTCTTCTTCAGCCAACTCGCCGTCTGCGAATTCACCGTCCTCTTAGCTCGTTGTACTTCGTGTTGTTCTTCTTATTCTTCTCTCGTCGCTGACTAGGGAATCGTAAGCTGTCTCTTGTGCACAGTGGGATTTAGGTACACAGCAGTAGCCCAATCCCACATATATTATATATATTATTTCAGTATTTACATATTACACAATCCTCTGTTAAAGAGATATTCATTTATCAGCATCAGGTGCTTGTAAGTTTATTTATTATTTATTATTTATTTCGACATTTGACCAAGTAAATTGGTTTTAAACACACATATTTAATTTAAGGACGTTTTGACTTATTTTAAATTCGGATTATGTTTGGGCTACTGTGTGCTTCCTATGTTTAACTAAGGGCGTGAGATCGTTAAACTGCATATCGTTAAGATGGGCGGGCATGTAGGCGTAGTAGGTGGTGCCAGAGTGCTTAATCTGGGCGGTATGCATGCCAGCATGGAATACCCGACCCATCTCCAATAGAGCGGCCACAAAGTGTTTTGTATATTGCCTCCAGTAGTTCTTTAACCTAGCCCGAGGTTCATTGTGGACAGGGAAGGTTGACCTCTTGGCTGATGTTAACGATTCCCGGCATGGCGTCCGTACAATACCGTGGGATAGCATAAAGGTCACATGATCCATTAAAGCTTTTGCATCATCAAAGCAGCGCTTGCGATCCAGTTGCGAGTAGCGTTTGCCGTAGCGCGATTGAATCCACTCGAGCAGCAAGGGGACGCAGTGGACATTCGGCAGCGTGGGCAGCACAAAGCGTTTGTCCTCGGCGACGCGCGCCAGTCCGATGCGCAGCATTTCCTGCATCAGCTCCAGATCATCTGCATCGTAGTACTGCTGGCCAAAGTCGAGGCGGCTTCCCCTATCAATCTGAGCTGCCGCTATCTGGGCCTTCTCGTATTCCGACTGGAACAGATCGGTGCCCTCGCGAAACATGCGCTTGGCCGTGCGATCCACGAGTGCATCCAGTGAGTATCTTTCACCGCCCTCCAGCACAGTTTGCAGGTAGTCCTCATCGTCCTCCAGCGCCTTTATAAACTGTACCTTCATGCGCAGCGACTCGCTGTCCAGCAGATTATCCGAGGCAGGTGCGAACAGCTTTTGGTAGTTGAACTTGTAGAGTCGGGGGTCCATGCCCATCTCAAAGAAGTTGGTGCGACTGGTACACTGACATGGCGGAGGCTCCGGTTGCTGAGGCCATGCCTCCTCCTCCATGTCAGTGCCGCCCAGTCGCCGACTCTGATTGAGGCTTCCAGCCCGTTCACTCCATCGGCGATACTCCACCTCCGGCAGGCGGGCATCCGCGTCGAAAACTTTAAGCTGTGGCTGCTGCTGTGTTTGAGCTTGCAATTTAGCCGGCATTGGACTGTTGTCCTGGCAGGTGGGGGGCAGGGGCTCATCACAACTGATTGGCTTGAATCCCTCACGGGAATCAACAGTCCCACAAAGGTCATCCTCAAGCATCCAATCTGTGTCTTTCTTACCTAGATATATGAAGCCCGGATCATGCTTATTCAAGACGAGTCGTTTTCCAATTGACGCCTTGATCGCCATGTCATGGAACTTTGCCCGAAAGTGCTCGGACATGCGATTCAAGTCCTCCAACACACGTTGACGAGCGCGCTTCCTCCTCATGAAGTCAACATCGATGAGTCGGTCGTATCGCTCCTGCTTGATCCGCTCCAGATTCCAGAGCAGCGACTGCTCCATTTCATTGATCTTCTTGTGGTACTCACAAATGGCGTCCGGGCCCGTATGCACTAGCGAGGCGATAATGTTGTCCACCTCCTTGTTGAGCACAGATTTGGCCACGCGTTCGCCATCTTTGAACTGGTAGTCGCCGAACCAGCGGGACTGGATATTCAAGTGCACCTGACTCATCCGCTCGCTGGGGAACACCAGTGACCGCTTCGGATGTTGGGCGAGCAGGCACTGCCGGCGGGGATTGCGCACCACCGGCTTTTGGAAATAGGGCAGCTTCTTGGTCAGCGAATTGGGCTGCAATTTGAACTGCCGTGACAGCTGAGCCTCCTCCTTCTGGTGTTTGACCCGCTGGTGCTTGTGCTCGCGTTCCTGGGACTGGGCTCGCTTTAGTGTATACGCCGCCGAGTCATTTGGTAGGGGGAGCACGCGGTCCAGTTCGTGCAGCGTCGGAAAGAGGTCCAGCCAGAAGACGGCGGACATGATGATCTGCTCGTTGAACTGATAGACGACCACCAAGTCTTGCGACTTGTAAAATATCTCCATAAGGAACCAGAGAAAAGCCACATCGTTGCCCTGACTCAGCTTCAAGAGATCACGGAGAAGGCTCCTCGACGCTTGCGGACTGAGCCCCAATGAGCAGAGTTGATGATGCGTCCGATGCGCGCTACCCTGCAAAATGTCGTCGGCCAGGGCGCGTTTCAGGCCGAGCGCAGCGACCATTTGATTGTCGGAGAGTCCGCGATACCACAACGGCTGCATGTTCTTCATCAAGACTTTGAATCCGATGCGCTTGCGCATTTGGCGAACGGTGTGCAGCACCTGCTGGATCATTTGCGGATCGTCTTCGAACTGCATTTTGTCCAATTTATTTCAACCAAATAAAAGCTTTACACGAATCTAATTCTAATCACAGGAATTTCAACTCACTTCATCAGACTTTTCAACTCTATTTTCAGAGTTGCCAAATAGACTACAATGACCAAACGTTTGGGGCATAGAGTTGACGTTGGTGTGTGGCACATGCGTTGCCCAATTTAAGTCGAAGTCCAAGTGCACAAGTTCCTCTAGACTTGCTATTAATGGCATCCTTTAACCAACTATCTGTGGTGTGTGTGTGCGAGTGTGTGTGCGTTGCTCGTGTGTTTGTGACAATTTACTGGTGCTTTGCAGCCCGGAGAAGAACATCATTAATTTATTGGAAAACCAAATAGGCGACAACAATCAGGACTCAGACTCAGCAGTTTGTTTGCCGGACACGCAGGATACACGTGTCGCAGCTCCTTTGGCCCCCGATATGTTTTGCGATGGATGTGCGAGTGTGTGTGTATGAGTGTGTGGCTTTGTTTTGTCAGCAACTGCCTGCGGCTATTTCTTTACTGTTTGTGATTTGGCCCATTGCTTTTTGGCCCTAGACAGGGAGCGGGTGTGCGCGTGAGCTTACAATTAACTGGGCCTAAAGCGTGCCCTATTGCTGGCCAATAATTTATGACTTTCCACATTCTGCTGTCAATTATATTCTTTGGAAAATGACAGCATTACCATTCGCTGACATCACGAGTAGCCCCATTCAGCCGACCCGAATGATTTATGCGCCGCCTGGTTGACACTTTTTGGCCAACATTCATATGTCTCCAACTGAACCCTCCCATCATCCAGCTATTCCATCCCACTGGTGTCTGTGTGTGAAGTGCTTTTGCTAGTTTCCCTTTTACTGTCACTTTTCTGCTCACGACACGTGGCCAACGCCTGCAGAGCTGCTTATGTTAATGACCCGAACCCGGACTTCGAACCCCGCACCCTTTACCCCTACCCACGGCCGCATTTGTATCTAAATCCGGAGCCGACCTAAGCCAAATGGGACAATTGGCATGTGTTTCAGCTCATTTTCATGCGTTTTGCTTTTGCATGCGACACGGAGCCGGGTGTTAGATCTTAATAATAGATACCACCCGCTCGCATTGTCAGGTAAACTTTATCGCAGTTCCCATATATCAAGGATATTCAAGTGGAAAACAGAGTGTTATGGGCGGCACGCCTCGGGCATGTTTAATTTTATTTTTGTGCTCTGCTCCGTTTTTTTTTCGGGAAAAGAAAGTTTTTGCTCGCTCCGTGCTCAACATAAATGCGGCAGTTTTTGCGTCAGTTTATCGGTTATTAATGTTATTCCATTAAAAAAATCAGCCAGTCGTTTGTTTGACGAAGTTCTGTTGGCGATTGGCTATCACATAAAATAAAAAATGCAATAATAAATCCAGTATAAAGCTAAGCGAATACACTACCAAACTGTGTTAGCAGTTGAATGTTGAAGTTAAATGGGTATTAATCAAGTACAAAATATGTTTTAATATTTTATAATTACCTAATATTTGTATTACTTTATCTAAGTATTAAATAACATTTATTGCAAAGAATTTGCTGGTATGAGAGGTTCTGAATATCTATTTTTTAAGTACTAAAAAATTATTTTTGAATTACTGAATATTTTTTCTTATACTGAAACACACAATTCAAGTGCTCTTGCCTTGTTTTAATATCAGTAAAGTGAAGAGGTTCAGTTGCACGAAACATTTATTTAAACACTTTTTAAATTTAAGTACTATTACTCATTAGCATCAAATACTTTCCAACTCTCATACCTAAAGTGACACCCAGCTCGCTTTTACTGTATTTAAACACTTGACATTTAATACCAACTCGTGCCAGTATTGTCAACTTCTACAAGTGACCACTTGAAATGATGCCAGTGCTGTGCAATTTTGAGAATACTCTCGAAACTTAGTGCAGTATAACCCTGGCCTAAAGCCACATTTTGCGCAATTTTAATTAAAAAATACCTGCGGTTGAAAAAGTGTTTGGAAATGAATATCATATCATATATCGTTTTTAACGCCTGACCGCACAGACAAATGCGAAGTGGGTGGTGGGCTGCAAAGGACGGCAATGAAACTGAAAATATGGCAAGGAGTAACTGTCTGACTGACTGACTGGCAGTTACCGATCACCTACTTGTGAGTGGGCTTGGGCCCCTCTGTGTCGCAGTCACTTAAATTTCTATGACAAACGGTTCTTGTTGCTGCTATTTTATCCTTTCTTATTGTTTGCGCCTGAACGCCTCCGCTTGTTTTCCTTAACGATTCGCGCTCCACTGACTCAGCAACATTGGAAGCATCCAGAGTTCATGTGCGCGATATATTTGGAAGGATATGGCTTATGCATTACCATAGGCCCTGCTGTCAGGATTTGCATTGGCTTTTTTGGGAAATGTAAATGGGCAAATGCCGCAAGCTGGGCTTATGCCCAGCCAGCGCCAGCTCAAGTGTTTTACTTTTCTTTTGTGGGCGTTTTCCCTCAAAGATTTGATGGCGTCACGTGCGACCACGCAGCGAGCCGGGATTATAAACAACACGTATCTATAAACGCTTTAAGCTGGGCCAAGCCAAGAGTAGATCCACCAACAGTTGCTTGACAATTTACAAATTTTTCAAACGCACATACATACTCAGACACATACACTAAAAGTAAAAGCGTGTTTCCATTTCGAGAAGCTGTTCATATTGCTTAGCTGCATCGTTCGCCTTACCTTTACCCCTTGGCACAATTTAACGAGCTCCTAACTTTATGTTTGCTTGTCATGTACACATTTTGTTTTTATTGGAGACCCACCAGCTCGACAACTCCTCCTCTTCCCCTTTCACCACCGCTCCTCGCATGCTGTGTGCCTTGTTTAAGTGAAACATTTTTTAAAGCCAAGTTTGGAGGCGTGCGTTTGGCGCACAGAAACACGCGCCATTCAACAGTTTTCGGTTAATGTTAATGCAAAAATGAATAACAAGCTAAAACAGTTATCCTTTCGATTGTAGAAGACTCAATACCCTTACTGACATTACAATTGAATTTGAAATTGAAAACAATTTGATGGAAACATATTTGCTAGTGAATCAAGGATTTCTAAAACTTAAAATATGTTCGATAACCAAATAAAAATTGGGTTGATTCTTCCTAGAAAAGGTATATCATTTAAACATATGTATATACTGATATAATGCAGCCATAAAGAATATACAAAATGACTTTTATCAGCTTCACAGATGGGTAACTTTCATGTAAAGAACTATAAAGATTTGAACCGATTTAAGCGCAGAATAATATTTTTTATCATGAGCTACGCCTTGAAACCAACCATTAATATTTAAATAATGAACCAAATCTTAAACTCAAGCAGTTGGCCAAAACTTCAGCAGACCAGTAGTCTTAACCCGAACCAAACCATATATAAAAAATTAGGAATACAGACCCTTAGATATATATTGCATCACCTTCAGTGAAGCACACTCAAGTACATATACTGAGCATGTATTTATATACGCAAAGTGTCTCTCGCAATGTGTTACATATCTCAGGCCATATTTATAATACCCTTTACAAATGTCCATGGAAGAAAACCCCCAGTAAGATTGCGAAAAGGACTGACATGTGCTCTCGAGTTTGCCATTTGTCCTTGTTGTTGTTGATGTTGTTGTTTGGTTGGTTGTTGTAAAGTATGTGGCCCGGGGGTCCACAGGCAGATGCAAAAGCCAAGGAAAACGTAAACTTTTTAGCTTTAGCTGCTTCTGTTGGCTGAACGCCATTTGTTTATAAATTTAATTTGTCTTAGGTAAAGAGTCTGTCGACTTGTGTTTTGCTTCTGACTTGCCGAAGCTCAACTTAATTTTTTTTCTCAAAATTTATTCAGCATATTTAGTTAATCCGCCAGGTCTGGCAAGCCGACAGATAAGCTGAGGCTTTAACCGCTAACAACGTAGATTAAAGGCTGAACTAGACGCGAATTGGCTATATTAGTTGAGGTCACAGATTAAATATGAACCCATTTGCGCAAAAAATGACCAGCCTATAATTGACTTTCAGCTGAAAAGTTTAAGCAGTTGCGACATATTCCTGGAAATTTTCGAGCAATCTGTGTATTTACAAACTAAGAAATTATGGATTTTCTTTCAGACCAAACAATAATTTGATGTATATGTATGTAAATACATGCACACGAACTCTCATATGCTTGAGACGCACTTGCTTATGTACTTATGTATATTTATGTGGGTGCCTACAATGTAAGGGTATATGAAACTTACTTACAATGCAAACCCTTGTCCCCTTTCCCTTCTCTTTTGCAGTGTTTCTGCCTCTGATAAAACATAACTTGAAGCGTGGGTTTTGTGACTTGCTATTTTATGCGTTATTGAATTTCACTTAACATCAACTGCGCTCAACTATGTGTGTGTGCGTGTGTGTGTTTGTGCGTGTGTGTGTTTTACCCCACACTTAAGTGCCAAGCACTGTAAACTGCCACTTGAGTTAAGCACTGAGCTTTGGTGTTTTTGTAGCTTAGTTTTTTTTGCTAGCACTTATTTTTGCTTTTCGCATACCCTGTAAAAAAAGCTGCAATTATGCAGAATATTAACGTACTTTGTTTACTCTCTTCTAGTTTTTGAAGCAGCATAAATTATAAATGGTTGTTTACCATAAACATAAGTTTTAGGTATACGGCACTTAGTGCAAACCTTCGTTTTGGTAGCATACTTTAAGGCAAAATCGACAGGGACAGGGTATCTCTAACTAGTTGCCTGCCTGGGCTTTTCCGTTTTGCTTGACGCGCAAAAAATTATGAACAAATATTTTGCCATGTGTTGCGGCAACAACAAATGTGAAGCGTTGGTGGAAAAAGTTCCAAACAAAAATGTTTCGAGGGGCGAAATAAACCAAGCAAAAGGCAACAAACCAATGGAAATATAGTTATATATACGGAAATTTGAATAAGACCCACAGTGTTGACTTTATTTATCGGCGCTTTTGTTTAAATCTAGATTAGTTAAGCAATATATAAATGTAACTGAATCCTTATATAAAGCTCCCTCACTAGAATTGGTAAGTAAGAGAAATGTGACTGTGCCTCGGCTCTATAAATGCAGCTCTTAAAGACTTTTTGGTACTTGTCTTGTCTCTTAATTGATTGCAACTTTATTCCCTAGAACGAGCTTTGAACGCACAGAAACCCAATTTATTGGCTGTACCAGACACAAATAACTTGTTTGCTTTGATATTTCAAAACGCACTTTGTAAAGTTTTGGCAGTGAATTGACGGACAAGTTTGCATTGGAGCTGTGAAACCGAACAGATGCAACAACAACAAGAACACAGACAACAAGTAGAATAACAACTTGTGCCTCTGGAGATTTCACTTGCAACAGTGCAATGTGAGGCACACTTTTGCCGCCTGCCAAGCCCTGTCCCTGCATCTATTTGCACACTGTACACAACTTGGAAACAAGCAACAACAAGTTGCAGCTGCAACTCGCAGCAACACGCACCAGTTACAGAAAGCATACGCAATGTTGGTCTCGTATTGACAGCAGCTACTAACTGACACGGCCAACGGGGCCAAGGGGCAACAATTGCCAAACTAACTGCCTCTCACCTAGCCAACATACACACACGCACACACACACACACACAATCACATACACTCACATTGAGCAGGCGCCAAAAGTTATGCCACAAACGCTGCCGGCAGCGGCCCGAGCTGCGCACTAACTGAAATTAAACATGAAAAATGCAGCAGCTGGCAGTAGTTGCAGTTGCTGCTGTTGTTGTTGTTTTTGCTGCTGCTGCTGCTGCTGCCAATTGGCTGCCAGCAACGGCAACGGCAACTGGCCAACAACTAAACATGCGCGAGCAGCAGACTCCGGGGTATGAGGACACCATAGCCCAGCTCTATGCTCGTCGGCGCAGGTAAAATCCTAAAATATGCACCGAGCCAAATTTGAAATGCAAACAAAGCTGAAAGATTCAACACGCCCCGCTGGCCGACGAGCCATGCAAAATTCGCTTCCCGGAAGCAGCAGCTAGCCTAATTTTTGGATCCATATTTAAGCAAAAACGAGCAACAGTCGGACAGTATTTGATGGGTAACTACACCCATGTGTACTTTTGAATTTTTTCCCATATCTGGTTACCTACGTAGCTTGAACGATGAGTGGATTTGTATTTTTCAGCCTAGGCTAGGAGTTTGGAACTTTTATTTCACAAATTCTGCAATTCAATGAAAGGCTATTCATGCGTGTTGGCCCTTATAAGAACATGTTGTACTTAGATTGTTGCATAAATTCAGAGAAAAATGCCATTAGAAATCCACTTAGAATCTGTACACAATTTATACGGTTTAATTCTGAAAACTTCAAGAACATTTGTTTATTTCATTGTTTTGCACATTTAACAAAAGCAAATAAATCATTCTTGAATCACGCATCGTTTTAAAATCGAACATTATTGTTGCATAAATTAGATCGAAATTCTTGATTTAAATATAATTGGCCATTATAAGAACGTTCTTGAAATAAAATTGGTTTTTAGTTTGACTGTTAATACTTAAAACATTAGATACCTAATAATGGATTGTAGGTATAGATATGTTATTCCAATATATTCCATTAACTAATTAAGCTTTTATAATTAAGATTTTTTTGGAATTTTTTTACAAATTTAACTATTTTCAAGAAAAATGAGCCAACTCTGAAACGTCGAAAACTGATGAGTATTATAATATAGTATAGTAGTTTCAAACTATATAATTTATTTTGCCGTTAATTCATATATTAGCTATATAATTCAACCAGTTCAAGAATATGTTTCAATTTCTGACACTTGCAACATTTCACAAATTATAATGCTTTCCAATGCCAGTAAATACCATTTTGAAATAAAATTAAACCTTTTTTTTATAGAAAGGCAACGCAAAATAGCAAAAAAGAGAAAACTATGCAAGATTAAATTTAGCATTCAAGGATTTTGGACACAATGGCTGCGTGCAGCGGCAGCAGGTGTACGAGGACCAGATACGAATATCTCCTGCACTTCAATGTCCATGCGCTGATGCGCGCTTAATTGCCACCAAATGCACATTACTGTTCCTTCTATATATAGCTAAGCCTTGTGTGAGAGTTACTGTATGTGTGCAATTTTATCTGCTTTTGTTACATTTCCGCTGGACACGTTGTTGCATTTGACTCATTTAATCCGCCAAGTTGTGCGTCCACATTGTTGTATTTTTTGTTATTGTTGCTGTTGTTGTTAGAACGGAATTAGCATTATAAATTGTCGAAAGTTAGATAACCGTCATGTGAGGGTCATTCAAGTGGCTCATTAGTGGCAACAGCGTCAAGTGGGTCACTTAATTAGCTCTAAGGGACTGTTATTGTTGCGGTTGCACAGTTGCAGCTATGCATTGCATAGTGAATGGTTAAACTATGCCAGGGAATGTCCTTGACTGGCAAACGTCCTGTAAAGCTTTTCGCATATAATTAGGCTATAAGTATATACATAAATATTTAAACAGATACTATATATAAAACATTTATTACTATCATTTTCGTTTTGTATATATTCTGTATTTATTATTCAATTATTACAAAATGTTAAGACTATAAAAATATAATATATGGGTTCAAATATAGCACTCTCTCATAGTTTGGACTATCGAACAAAATATTCAAACTAAATATTTTATATGTGATAAGTATTTCTTTTTTATGCTGCTTATCTGAGTTTAACATGCAAGAGCCAATATACAAAATTTATTTACTACAGACTGTTTATTAAGAACGATATCAATAATATGCAAACTCAATAGACTTGTAGACGCCTCCATTTTTACCCTTCTTATCCTTTTTCTCACCATTTTTATAAGTGGCAGAAAATAGAAGCGTAGCAGCTGCCATAAACGCTTTCAACGAGCAAACAGCTCAAAAGTCGCTAAAAACAAAAACTTTAAGCTGCATTGCAGCAGCAGCAGGAAACATAAAAACTGAAGCATCTGTGACCATTGCCGCAGTCAGAAACTAAAAACAAAATTAGAAACTAAAGGGAAAACTCAAATGGAAACTGTGCAACAATGTGAAGCGGAAGTTAAGGCTGAGCATAGAAAAAAGTTAACATACACACAGAAAGAAAGAGAGAAAGTGGGAGGGAGACTAGAGACAGAGAATTAGAATGCAAAAGTAAAATCAAATATGATAAATAGGAGGAAGAGACCAAATGGTCAGCTTTATGATTTATGTCCCATAAAGCTCACTCAAAATGGAAGAGTAAATGCCTGTAATATATACAGACCTGTGCAAAGTGCCCATAAAAAAAACTATGCGAAAGGTGGCAACGTCAAAAGGCCACCTGATTAAGTGGCAACCACAGGCAACATGCACTCCCGGCAGAAAAATGCTGCAAGCTAAAAAAACAAGAAGAAACAGTTTACTTAGGGTTGCTGAAGCCTAAATACCTTACAGGTACCCTGGACAGATGTGTGCCTTATATCTATAACTATAACTGTTTTTGATGATATTACTTAGTTCATATATTAGGAGCATAGTGACCCTTTTAATTGCTACATTTGTTTAGGATATCTTAAACGACAAAAAAGTTGTTCTTACAACAACTATCTAAAACAAAACAAAAATTTATTCATACAAAAACTGAATAAGAAGCTAGTAGAGCTTGGCTTTATCGACTCGGCTGTTGATACTGATCAAAATTATAAATATCTAGTGTAAATGATGTCTCCCTCTATCGGTTACATATTACGTGACAAAACTGGAACACCCTTTACGAGGGTATAAAAATGGCAAAGGCAAAATGCCAGCAGTTGAGGGAATGCTGCCTGAACGCAGCCAAAGAGCCAAAGCGACAAAGCGTCAAAGAGCCTGAAAATTGTTAAGGTAGCACACACACCACAAGCACACATACACACACACACACACAACAACCACAGCGTCGCTTGTTGTGCTTGTAGCCACTGGCGCTTGCGACAGCAACTGGAACTGAAATTGAAACTGCGACTGCAACTGGGGATTGGGCTTAGGATTGAGCTTGGGTTTAGAGCGGAAAGTGGAACTCAAATTGGTTTAGTTGGCTGCCTTTGATGGCAGTGGAAACTAGTTGAAAGGGCGTTGAGTTAGTTAGCGTGAGCTGCTTGGCGACAATTAACAGTTGGGCACAGACACACACACACGATTGTCCACATTGCGTATACGCCGTGTAAGACTTTAAGTTTTCGCGCACTCTTTGTGCTTAAATTTGAACTGTTACCAGCTCTAAAATGTTGTTTAATGCATTTCATTTCATTTCAAGTTATTTCGGGCTGTTGCAAAAATATTTAACACATCCGCAAAATTTTTGGCACGCTGTAGCAAAGTGGCAAGCAACAAAAGTGGCCCAGGCCACAACAATAAAAGCAACAATGTTGCGCACAATGAAATGTCCCCACACACACACACACACACACAGACGTCCAGTGGTACGTGAGTGGAGCACAACAAAAGTGGGCAACTCGAGAGCGTGTTGACCGCCTGCTCCGTTGTCCAAGTGTAAACAAGTTTTTGTAGCACGGGGACACTTTCTCCTTCTGCCATCCATCTTTGCTACTTCCCTTTTATTTTCCACTGCCTTTTACTCCCGCCTTTATTTAGTGTGCTTTGTCGGCGCTGTTCGAAATCCCAGCTAAATCGAAAGTAGCTGCTTCCACACATAAGAGGACACATGTCCTTTGGCAAAATACTCCGCTTTTAAAAGCATTTGTTAGCCAACAACAAAAAAACTAAAGAAAAACGGGAAAAAGCGAAACACATCTCAAGTTAATTTACAAAAAAATAAAAAATAGAAAGGAAAAACACAAGAAAATGTTGTGCTTTTAATTCTTGTCCATCAACCAAATGATCAGATTACTTGTTGGTACAGCATGAAATCCGAATCGTCTTGCCAAATTACACAACTTGTTAATTCAAGAGTTTTATAAACAACTTTATATTAACTACGAAGTTTCGAATTTCAACATACATTCACAGAAAGAGAAAATATTGATCAATTATTTTTTGTATCAATCTAGAAAAACATTGAGGAAAAGGTACTCAAGACCTGAGTTAGTGTATTACTACACAAACTTTTATACACTCCCAAAAAAATATGTTTGCGATAAACATAATTAATATAGGAATAATAAATATTTCTAATTTCTGAATTCTTCTAATATTTACGTTTCTATACATCAATAAGAGTATATTTACCCATTATATTCCTTGTTTATGTTTTCATGCGAACTTAAACATACACCAATGAAAATGTGTTAAAATAAAAAGGGTTTACTGCTGCTGTGAACCTTAATGCAACAGGCATAAGAAGGACTCTCCGACCACATGAAGTATATGTATTATATATGAACATCAATAGCGAAGTCATATTTAATTGTCTGTCTGCGACAAATTTGCTTATGCATTTAATTAGTAATCGATAAATTTACACCAAATTTGGTATGCAACTACTCCATCAGCAGATCAACAAAATTTGTATGCGTCAGTCTTATGTCCTAAAAACTATAAAAAAAAACAGCAGGTAATAAATAGAAAAGTTATTTATAGAAATTTAAGTTACAGCAACTCATAGCTGCTTACAGGATATTGTCTAGTCGAGCAGCCTTGACTAGAGCACTCTTGTAATGCAATTATGAATTTTTCAATGCCACAATGTAATTAAGCAAATGCCAAATGAAATCAACAGCAATGAATACGCATTAATTATGACCAAATTATTTATTGATTATTGAACTGGACAGTAGTCAGTACAGTGTGCTGTGCACTCTGTCCTTTGCCATGTAATCCAGTTAACCAGTTAAGCAAACTGCCAGCTGCAGCCAGAAAAGACCACAACAGACAGAGAAACAAACGCCGTTTGCTAACTGAATTCGAAATGAAGCCAACTGCAGGTGAGACTGCGAGGGGGCAATAGGGAGCAGGGGGAAAGGCATGGACAGCAGATGTAAAAAGGTAAGTGTATGTGTGTATTAATGTATGTGCTGTTCTGGCGGACAGTCGATGCCATCGACTCAATGGATCTGCGTCAAGTGCTTCTGCTGCCTCGTGGCTTAATGCTTTGAGAGGGCCAACAAAACAGAAGTCCAGGCGCTTAAATTTGCTATAAATACGGAAGTGCGCGCCATGCCGCAAACTTTTGCCGCATACCCACACACACACACACACACAGACCCACACCCACACAGACACCGACACAACTCACTCATGTTTGCTGTTTTGTTGCAAAAGTTTTGGCTTTTAAATGGCTTTTACTTTTTTGCCGTATGGCTCCCAGTGGCATCATAAAAAACAAAGGTAAATCGAAGTAGAAACAACCGCAACAACAACAGCAACAACAACAACCAGAGCAGAAACAACAACAGAAGCTGCCAGAGTTATAAAACATTAAATTTCATGGCTTGTTGAGAGTGAGCAGGCATTATAAGAGCCTGGTCTCAGCTGCTACGGCAGGAGCAGAGCTCGACGGTGTCCTTATATTGGTAGTAAATAGCGGCAACTTTCTTACCAAATTGTTATTAATTGAGCTTTATAGTTTTTCGAACTGTTCATTAGGCAATGTGTCCCACGTTGGTATTTTGCAACTGTGCGTAGATACATATGTACCTAAATGACTAAGGGATGCGAATGGAAACAGGTAAGAGTGCTCGGTTGCGCATGTTCGATTGGACGATACCCAGTATTCAGCTGCAAATATGCATATGTAATTAATGTCATATGCTAATCATATAAAAGATGCTTTTTTGCTTTCTTTTTCTTAGCCTTATATTATGAAAAATATATTTTTAATAAGTTCAGTGCTTATTGATGGATACTTATACATTTTTTAGGGCCTAAGATTGCATTTAAATGTGTCTATATACCAATTATCAAATTTTTCTCTCTAAAAATGTGGAAAGGTATACAAAAAGTAGAACATTCCTGTATGACCCCATACTATCCATCTTTTATTTTTTTTAAATATTTTCAAAAAAATGACACTGAAAATCGATATTCTCTTACTTTGAGAATATGGAGGAGGTAATAAAAAATATTGATCTGCATATAATATACAAAATCTCTGTTCATACAGTCGGACAGATAGATGAACATGGCTTATCGCCCTATTCAAAGGTATATATACATTTAGGGATCACGACATAAACCTAACGTTTATAATAGCTACATATATCTATAAACCCTTTCTTACCCATTTTCAATATGTGCACGATATAAAGAAGATATTACTGGAATCCAGCATCCCTTTCATGCAGGCAACTTTAAGCTTGATTTAATCTTGAGTTCCTGGTACTATTTAGCCCAAAAGCTCATCAAACAGTTTGTTACGTGTGTTTCTGGTTGGGTCTTTAGGCTTGCGGCTATCTTTTGGGCGCTTTGTGTTGCCCAACAATGGACCCAGGTCACAAAAGCCGAGAGCTACCTATATTACAGAGATGAAGGTTATTTCATTTGCTTATAATTAAGTCCTTGCTGGCTGAAAGGCAGCTAGCCAGGTGGGCCGGCGGGCTGTCAGCCCACAAACAAGCAATCAGCAGCTGAAGCAGAGATCCTTTGTGAGTCCTGGGCAACCTGTTGCTGCTGCAGGTAATCCTTTTTGATTTCTTAAGACCCACACACATACGCACGCAAACTAATTTTTTAATACAAGAAATACAAATTGTATTTCGTTTAGTCCTGTTAAGGCATCCTTTTGGGTCAAGGCAACTCCAATTGGAATTGAGGGCGTGCCAAATTGTGCACAACTCATTAGTTGAAATACGAACACAATGGGCGAGTTGCCAAGCTGCTTACCCAAGGAACCAGTGAACAATGGACGTGGAGTATTCTCTAATTAGGCGCACCAAAACCAACTTCTAGGATATCCGCCACTTTGTGGCCAGACATTGTGCTGGCATTAGGAATAGACAAATACGAAACTCATGAATCATTTAACAAATTGCGAATACTAATGAGTGGATCTTTTATTACAGCCAATAGCCTGCCAAGAATAATAAGAACTTAATTTACTTATAAATTCCATTACACAGATCCAATGTGGATCTTTCATTAGAGACAATAGCCTGCCACGAATAATAAGAACTCAATTTACTTATAAATTCTTTGGTGCCGAGTTTCACACTTTATGCGTGGAAAAGTGAGAATAGTAAACGTTGCTAAGACTTAAAATAAAAAAATAAACCCGAGCAAAATCGGGTACTCACATCTGTTAGTACATTGTTAGACTAACATGGGTACTTCGTTATCTTTAATCCCAGGTGTTTAAAAGGCCAAGAGATAATGCAGAATGCCAAGGTAAAGCATCTGTTAGTAATATTTTTAAATTAACGATTATCTTTTTGAGTACTTCGTGTATACGTTTTTATGAGAAAGAAAAGCAGCCAACTTAAAAAGCTAAACAACCCTTCGGATGAATAGATAAAGTTGGTTTGTAATGTGCGATGAGACGATGTGTGACGGTGACATGATAATTTCAAAATTATGGACTTCATCAGGAAGAACATCAAACATGGCTAGAACATTCAACGTCCTATTCCTTAACATAATATAATCATTTCAGTAAAGATTAAGGCGATCCTGACGATTTAGTTTTCTTTTGTTTCCAGCAAATCTGTTACCCCAGTCATAGGGTAAGCTTAAGAACCAAGAAAATTTAAAGACAACAGCAAACACAAGTAAAATCCCCGCATAACCCACAATATGGCAATCATTACGTAATTCTAATTGCTCCTCATTAGAGCACATCGTAACGTTAGGGCACCAATTGAATTGCCGCTGGGCCATCATCATTCGAAGCGCAAACACTCGTGAATTTTGAGTGCCAAACAGTGTCGGTAATCAATCAGTGGCCATGTACTCATTTCAGCTGCAATCATTACCAGTATTCGCCTCAGAGCACAACCATTTCCAATTGCCTCCTGGCGGCCAATAGCTCCTCAATGGCAAACAGTCAACACAGCTCCGACGTGATTACGGATTGCCGTTTACCTTTTCCAAGACTTTTACTGCACTTTCACAGTCTGATGTAGACGAAATCCAACTTTGCCAACAATGAACCAACTCTTACGTTTGATATCATATTAATCATGGATAAATGTCCTCCTTAATTTGTCATTTGAAAATTGTTCATTTTTGAGCAAAAGATTTTATTAAATCTTTCGAAGAAAAAATCACGAGCTGGGATATTTATCCTTCAAAATTGTTGTTAATTTCGGCATGATTTTTGACAACAAATCAAACCAGAATATTCCTTAATATTGTTTTTAACTAATTTTGACAATCACAATCAAATAAAAATATAAATTTGGAATTTTTTTGTTAAATCATTAGGGGATTACTGATTAAAGAATATTCTGAGGCGGTGAATTTTGCTGTCAAAATTGAGAACAATTTTTAAGGATAAAAATCCCAGCTCGTATATCAAACTCACAAAACTTTGTCAAAAATGCACAGATTTTCATGTTTGAATACTTTTCCTTATGTCTTGTAAATGTAATTCATATTGTGTGTAAGATGTTGTTTCAAATAAATATAAATACTGTCACATAGTACTTGACAGTCTTAACTTGAATATTCGCATTCGAATTGCTTAGCAAAATTCATAATTTTCCTTACATCGTAAGACATAAAATAATTGCTAGGAAGTTGTGTTGATTCCGAATTAAAATAGATGCTGATGGACAAAGTTGCAGCCACACACAAAACGGACACAAAGTTGCCGCAGCCAACAAACTCGCAACTCGGCACTTGAGATAATAACTTGGCTGCTTGGATCCTGTGAGGTCCTGCTCCTGCTGGGAGCTGCTACTCTGCGCCGGGAGTGCAATCAATGGCCCCACAGTGTTGCATTTCGGTGGCGCGGGGGAATGCGACTCATAAAACATTTTAGCGAAATGTGCTCACGGCCAAGTGCACAATGGAAATTGGCCACTAAATGCAGGCCAAAAGCGGCCAAAATGAGGAGTGTGGGCTAAAACATTTCGAGCGTTGGCAGCTTCAATTTATTATGATCATTTGAGAATAATAAATGAAATCCCAAGAAGCAGTTACCTGTAACTGTAACTGTGACTGCGTCTGTGACCTAAAGTGTATTAGAGAGCTGAGAGCTGATATGCCAAAAAGGATTCGCACACGTTGTCCTCCTTTGTCGGCATTCGCATGACATGTTAAGCCACCAAGGACCGATATCACTTTGCCAGGAACAGCCACAGGAGTAGAAGCAGCGGGGGCAGCCAAAGCGGAGAAGAAGGACCAGAAGAAGAAGCAGCATTAAAAGTAACCGCACTGCAGAAGAAAAATGTGTGCTCTAGTCGAAAGTGCGCGACTGAAAGATACCCTTTACTAACAAATATAAAATTTAAAATAATCAAAGAAACACATTTGATTGATAATATTAATAATTTGTTGTATACTCATTATTTTGAACATGAGTGTGTATAACTGGTGCAGATTCCCTTTTCTGTCAATTACATATATTTTCACAGAATCATTATACCCTCTTTTCACTTTTACATGGTGCAAAAAAGAACAAAATATGTAACAAAATTGGTGGCAAGCACAAATATAAACATAGTTCATAAATGTGTGCACTTTAAGTGTGTGCATGAGTGTGTGTGTGTGTGTATCTGTGAGGGTATTTGCAACTGCGGTTGCTGCGTTTTTATACGCCGCACTCTCTTCAGTGAGAGGCTCATAACAAAGTGAGCTATCTCAGTAGCCATAAAGTATTAATATATGAAAAACCCAAATTTCGCCAGACCTTTGCCTCTAAATGGGTCCTTTGTGCTTATCACGTTCCCCAAGGAACTGAGGCTCTCTAAAAGCTAAAGACCTTAAATTTTGTAAGTCGATTTTCATATACGAAACACCCAGATACCCTGTCTAAGATATAAAGTAAATGGCTTAACTTTAATTTCTGTAAGATAGGGCAACTGCTAGTCGTTCACTTCCCGCACACGCACTCTTATTCAATTTGAGGATTTATGATGAAGATGCTTTTAAAATGTTTCGACTGCGTTGCGTTGCGTTGGCTCTGCCGATGTCACCTTGGATTTGGGGCAAGGCTTTGCGTGTCTTTTTTTTGTATTTGTATTTTTTGTTTGGTTTCCTTTTTATGGTGGAGCCAAGGGCCACTCGACTCTAGCCGCAAGAACCAAAATGAAAACTGCGCTGAAATCTAATTTGCTGGGTTTGCCAATGCTACCAGAGGTGCCCGATACACCTGGCACACGGAATACGGGACATGCCACATGTCGCATGGCTGCAGTCTCCGGGGCCTGGCCGGGGGCGTGGCCAAAGTCAAAATGGGTTTTAGCGAACGATTTGTGGCCGAGTACGAGCTAGAGCTCAGACCAGCAAGCAAATAGAACCCAAATAGCATCGACTGTCGCATTCCCAGGCCGTCTACCTGTTCTTTTCCTACTCTCCCCTCCGTAACGTAGAGGGCTTGTTTTAGTCGGAGTTGATTGTCCGACAGTTGTTGTAGTTGTTGCTGCTGTTGTTGTTGTTAGTATTTTGGCAAGCGGATTATGACCCTGATCTGGTCAGGTGCCACCACGTGTGCATGTGTGTGTGTGTGTGTGTGTGTGTGTCCCGTAGCTCAAGTTTCACTTTGCTCGCTGCATGCCAATGCGTCCTGCCTCCCCTCCACCCCTCACCCCATCGTGTGTGTTTGCTAACTTTCTGGTTACTCTTGTTATTGGTTTATAGTCTGCTTCTGCCCGTCGCCTGGCTTTGTGTCATTAATATCAGTTTTTTTTGTTCGCATTTTGCATTTTTGCACTTTTGCCATGGAGAAAGTTTCTTTGCCCGCCGAACGTTTATCGTAGCATAGCTTTTAGCACAGTCTCTGCCAAAAGAGCTCACCCACCCACTCCTGCTGCTGCTCTCTACCTTCGTTAGGTCTGATAATGAAAAGTCTCTGGCATTGGCTTTGACACTGTGCGCTTTGGCAAAGGACACACTCATAAATTAAAGCTCTGATTAAATTTGATACTCTCACATGCATACATTATTTTAATTAAGATTTATGCATGTCGCTGCTTAAATACCCTTTCTATTTCATTCACGTGTTTGGTTTGTGCAGTCTAAAACTAGGTAGAGTTGTTTAACCCTTGAATTTGTACAGTGCTTTAAAAAACAATGGCCACAAGTTAATGAACTTGGTTTCCCTACGGGCTCAAGGCATACTATTTTAATTTTTGGATACCCTATTTGCAACATATTAAAAAATTTGCTTATTTAATTTAATTTTTATTTGAATTAAAATGTCATAATTTCTATATTCAACTTCATGAATCCCAGGCTAGTGTATGAATATAGAGAATTTTTGTGGAATCCTAATTAAAAATCATTTAAATGTGTCACTTATATTACTTAATAATAATAGTAATAATAATTGTTATCTTTTTTACTATGCATTTTTACGGAATGCACATGATTACATTTTCATATGTATGTATATACATATACATATACATATGTACAGTTTGTAGTTAATATTTTTTTCAAGTAGCCTAGTTTTAAGTTCCTCGTGGTTGGAAACACTTCTACGCTTATCAACCTTATAAAAATATCCACTCAATTTTTTTTATTATATTCGTTTTTTTAACTCTATTTAAATGATCTATCCGACATAAAAAAAACCGCACTCAAAATTCACATTGTTTCAGAATTTTATACAAATTAAATCACAAACTTTGTTTCATCAAAAAGTTCCCTTTCACCTTATTTTGTTGTTATTGTATTTTCGTGGTTTTTTTCTCGGCTGTTTTTCATGTTATCTGCTTAAACTGCTTCTTCTTCTTCCGATTGATTTAGCAGACCGCAAAAGTCGCAACAAACGGCCTTTGCGCACAGCGCCGAGAGGGCGTGGCAGCGCCTCTCGGCAGCTCCACCTGCCTTATCTGATTAAAGCGGCTCAGGCGCAGCGGAGCCGACGACAGCGCAAAGTGAAAGTGGCGATAGCGAGCAGGGGAAGCAGTCAGCAAGGGAGCGAGCGAGAGAGAAGGACGAACTCGCGTTTGGCGTGCATGCAAAAATGTTTGCCTTGTCTTTGGCTGTAATTGTATGTAAATACATATGTATACTCATATGTGTGTAAGTACATAAAACTGCGCGCTGTTGTGAAAACTAATTAAAATTTCATTACAGACAGTGTTGAAAAGTGCAGTTGCCCCCAACAAGCAGAAAAAATAATAAGATAGAACAACAACAAAGAACAAGCACAAAGGAAAGTTGCAAAACTTTTGCGTCGTGTGAAACAAAGTTGTCTTCATTATTCATTTGCACTTTGCACGCTTCCCTCTCTGCCGCTGCTTCATAATGCTTCATCTTGTTATTGTTTCGCGCATTGTTTGTCTGTCTGCGTTTGTTGCTATTACAAGTGTCGCTTTGATAACGTGCCAGACATATTACACTCACAATCACACACTTCAGTTAGTTATAGGGTACTGGCTAGTCATAGCACTTTATTTTACTCTCTTAAGCTTTAATAACTAAATGTAGATGTCGCTGCCACAACATTGAAGCACTGTATGCCGCAACTGGCGCCACAACGTGTTCGTTTCTGAACACCAAAAGTGCACTGCTCCACATTCAACATGTTTCTCACTCAACGAAACTTCAACAATTACAGTGCTTCACCCATAACAGCATTGCTCCACAGAGAACAGAATTGCTCCACACAAAACAGCCTTGCTCCACATGCAACCTATTAAGCAATAGGTGGATTTAGTATTAATAAAATAGTTTATTTTATTCAATTAATTGCCGAAACATTTTGCTCGTAAATGTTTGTTTGCATTCAATTAAATAAGAACAGCTTATTAACCTTACCATTTCGAGTTAACAGTTCACTTGAGCACACTGTTTACTTTACATGGCACTGTTGCTTTACAGCCAAAGTGTTCCCATGCACAACGTTGAGCCAGATAACTTTTGTTATTGTAGAATTTGTTGTTGAAGCGTGCGGTCGGCTGTGCGGTCGCTTAAAACTATAAAAAGAAAAAATCAGTTTAAATGCAAGAAATAACCGAAAAGAAATAGACACACTATTTCTGCAAATGTGTCCATAAAATATCGTATCTCAAGAGAAACCCAAGCAATAACGTATTGATATTTGACGGTTCGGGTTGCTGCCGCGTTTCGAACTCGAAAAACCAAATGCTGAATTATTTTTTAATTAGTTTTAATTAAGCATTAAACGCAAGCAAATAAAAACAAGGAATTTCAATTGCACTCATTTTTGTGTGACTTGTAAGTGCAGAAGAGGAAGAAGCAGCAGCACCAACAACAGCGACAACTATAACAAAATTGATCGTCGTATGGCGCGTCGTGTTCGAGAGTTTTTGTCTGCGTGTGTGTGTGTGACTAGTGCGCGAGTGTGTGCTGGAATGGAATGCAGTTATGAAAAAAAATAAATAAATAATTGAGAGCGCGCGCCCGCGCCTTGCTAGCTGCCTTCGCTCCGTCTCTCTCACTCTCTTATCGCGTCCGTGGAAATATGTTGTTGTATGTATTTAGTACATTGCACAAGGCAAAGCAAAGCAAACTAATACAAATAGCATAAACAAGAGAAACCGAATAACGAAAGAAGCAGAAAACGCGCGCCAAGTGACAGAGAAGTTTTTTTTTGCCAAAATGTCGAATCAACAGCAGCAACAACAACAGCAGCAGCAAACGCGACAGCTTCCACTTCCACATCCACTTCCACATCACAGCGAATTTCCATTGCCGGGCGGCTGGGACATTGCGAGGGACTTCGATGGCAAGATCTACTACATAGATCACATCAACAAAAAGACCACATGGCTGGATCCCAGAGATCGGTAAGAAAACAAAACGGTATAGATATAGTTTATAGAGATGCCTTTAAACAGCAACAGCAACAGCAAGAAACCCATATAAATTCCAATTCAAGCGTTCCAACTCCAACCGGAAAGAAAAGGTGCGTTGCGCATATGTGTGTGCGTGTGTGTGTGCATTGGAATGCGGCAAGAAGCAGAGTCTCAGAGGCAAAGGCAGAGCTGGCAGCTGCAGCCACAATAAAAGCAAAAAAAATAAATAAAAATAAATTACATATTTTAACAGGGCAGCAAAACAAAATACAAAAAAAGAGAGAGAAACAACTTGGAGCATGTAAACATTCCAATGCGATGATTAAGACTCCCAGTATAACTGAACTCAACTCAAGCAACGGCAACAAACAAAAAAAAGCAAAACTGAAATGTAAAACAAAAAAAAAATGTACAGCAAAGCGAACGGCACAGCGAGCTGTCAGACAACAAGGCGCGGCGGCAACGCAGTGCGCAGGGGGTGGCGTGGGGGCCAAGCCAAGAGAGCAAAAGTTAAATAAAGCTCAACGAATGATCTGCAAAAAAAACGTAAAAGGCGAGCAAAACTAAAAAATCCCTCATACGTAATGTGTAGAGCTGTGTGTGTAGAGTGTATGTCACACGTATACACACACACATGCGCACTAAAATACACTGAGAGAGAGAGAGAGCGCGCAAGCGAAAGAGCGCCTGCAATAGGCACAGTTGTATGATCTGTCAAGGGGCGGGGCAGGCGGCTGGCGACGTTCACATCAGGCCATGTATATCGCATAGATATACGTATATATATATTTTAGTTGGCCCCACGAGCATTTTGCCATTTGCCGTTTCGCCTCGACATACACTCACATTTTTTTTTATGTGTTTTGCTGTGCGCTCTCTCCAGTGCAGGCTCTCTCGTTCGCTCGCTCGCGCTGTGTCTCTTTTTACCATAAACAATTGCAAATGTATGTAGGAATTTTGCAGTTTCGAAATAATTGATTTCTCAAATTCTTTTGCGCTATGTGTGCGCGTGTATGTAGTTGTGTGTCTGTGTGTGTATGTGTAGCTGTGCTTCACGCTTTCAATTAACACAAACATTCCCTTTGTTTGTTTCAAATTGCATGGACATTGTTCAAAATGTTTCACTGAATTAAACAGAGGAATTTTTTTCTTTAGTTTTAGTTTTTATTTTTTGCTGTTCGTTTCGTTTTTGCTTGGAGAAATGAAATGAAACATCTGTGCATTTGTTAGGGTTATGCATCAAGTAGATATTGTATATTGTACAAACTTACAAACAAACATATAGATACGTATTTGTATGTATGACTGTATCTGAACAGGCGCAGTTGAAGAAGGCCAAGATTCAATATGGTAGAAAAGATTCGACCATTTGGGGAAATGTGCGATCTCTTCTACGAGGAGGTCCTTGAAAATCTTTGTAACGGGACTTTTGTTGATGTTTAGTAGAAAAAAATATTTGAAAATGTTTAGAAATTTGTTTAATTGATTTAACAGTTACGGTTTTTTTGTATTGCCTTTTTTACTTTCGTTGACACTAGCTGCTCTACATACCATAACCCAAAATAAACCCTGATATGCATTACATTTCCATAATTTACAACTAAAGATACATTTTTAATTTGTAGATATTTACTGCGATCTATGATAGAAGGGTGTACCTTCAGCCATTACACAGGATCTCTGCATCGGATTACATTTCCCTCAATTGTCTAGTTTAATGTGTCTTTAATCTCCAGCAAATTGAACCCCATAACGAATCGTAACAACCTGCTGGCTAATATTTTCCCCACAAAAATGCCCCCTACCAAAAATATGTATATAGTTTCCATCTAGTATTTGTTGTACACTTCTCTATTTTTTCATTTTTTTTCTCTAAAATTTATTGGCATTTTGCACGTTTCGCATATTTTTGCCACAATTATTTCGCCCCATCTTTTGCTATCTCTCGCTCTCACTCTGTCTAGCACACAGTACTGCTGGCTCGCTCTGCCGGCATGCGAGCTGTTATTGAATTTTAAAAATTGCTGCCGGTAGCGCGCAAAAATTCCAATAAGCCATAAATAAATTTATACCATGAGGCGAAGCGAGCCAGGCCTCGGGGCCAATCAGAGCAACCGATAAACCGAAGGCCGAAGTTTTGATACCCTTGAAAACGAGCACTCGCTATTGTAATATTAAATATATATTTCAATTAATTTTGATGAGTACTATTAATGTTTGAGGATTAAGAATTTAGAAAAGAAAACTGTTGTTTTAATTAATCTACTTTACTTTGTAATGTTTGAAAACTGTAATCAACTCTACAATAGATTTAAAGGACTCTAAACTAGAGTGTTTTTAATGCACAGAGAACATTATAGATATTAACATTGAAATGTTTTTAGCTTCTGTATGGCCATACCAACTGTTTAGCAGTTACAAATAGACTCTAACATAGGGTATTCAAATACTTGTGTATTTCACTTGTCTGTACAACTTTTCAACGGGCGTTATTTTGTTTTGTTTTTTTTTAATTTTTTGTTGTCTTTAATTCGTTTTTTATATTTTTTTATATAAACAAAGTCTCAAAGACGACTGCGTCAGCATCGCTGTTGGCCATGCTAATAACGCTTTTGGCCAGTTTTGGCCAATTGTTTGGCATAACCTAGCGGCACAGTGGAATTTTTTCTCAATTTTTTTCTTACATATGTATATGGCGAATAAACTGTAAAGCGTGGAGTTTGGGTTTTTTGTCATTTTTTTTTTTTTTGGTTGGTGACAGTTTCATCGATCATTGTGAAAACTTAACTCAAAGAGCTGGCCATCGCTCATTTGGGATCAGCTTTTAACCTAGCTAAAATCTGCTGATTGAGGGTTCACATATTATTAGCAGATCCATTGTAACAGCAGCTAACAACAACAACAACTTTGGCTACCGGTTATGATAGTCGAATTCGAATTCGAGCTCGAACTCGTTTGTTTTACATAAAAATCGTTGTTGATGGAGCCGCCAAAATGGGCCTAGCGAAAGCGGCCGCTTGCAAACTATGATAAAAGTCGAACGTAGTGGCGCCAAAGGCATGGAGCAGGGAAAGGAGGGGGGAGGGCAGCTAACATCAATTATCTTACCGATATGCGTATTTGTATCTCAAATGGAGCGGCCCGAGTGGAGCGTTCTAATTCTTTGCTCAACCTGTGGCATTTGCCAACGTATCCGTTACCAATTGCATAAAACCCGCTAAATGCCAGAGCTGTGCGAGTGAGTGTGTGTGTGTGTGTGCGTGCCATTATGCATTAGATGTGGCGATTTTTTCCTTTTTTTGCCAGAGTACAGAAACAGTAAAATTTGCATAAAATTCAATTTGGTTGCTGTGAAAGATGCCAAAGCCAATCCACACACAACACACAGAGAGAGAGAGAGAGAGAGAGAGAGAAACATACAGGCAATGCAACTTGGAAAGCTGCAAAACGGCATTTTTCATTTAATAAATTGCACAAGGCAATTGCAACAACAACATCTGCAACAGAAATAGCAAGAGCAACAACACAACGTCAAGAAAAAAGTAAAACTTAATTTTGCCAAGACCGAAGTACACACACGCTCAGATATCTGGAATTACTATTAATATATCTTAATATATAATTTTAATCTTTAGAAAATTATTATATATATATATATAATTACATATAAAGAGTATAAATTCTCAACCCTCAGATTTGAAATAAAGGCTCACAAAAACAATAATTTATCTCAAAATTAAAAAAGTACTCTCTTAAAGCAAATTTTGACTCCATGTAAACTTTATGCCTTAGTTGAAATGCAGTGTGTTAGGGTATAGTATGAAATTTCCAAAACAAATTCAGTTGCAGTCACAATTCACAGTAAAGTAAAAATTCAGCGGTTCATCTAATGTTGCATAAAAAATCCTTTAAAGCAATCCTCATTTTAAATTGTCACAAATAAATAACACAAAATACTAAAATAAAAATAAATACAAATAATTTGCAAATTTGCTAATTAACATTAATTAAAATATAAAATAAAATAATAAAAAAAAACAAAGAATATAATGTATTATATTATATTATAAATTAAAACATTTTTTAAATATAAAAATGTTATAAATTGTTTACTTTGAACATTCACTATATCTTAAAATATTGTTGATGCTTGTGAGTTTCACATCACAAGGCTTCACTGTGCAGATGCAGATACAGCAGCAGCAGCCCGCATTGCATTTGTGCAACAAGTATTTCCACTTAACAACACCAACAACAAGAAAGCTGTTGCAGTTGCAGTTGCAGTTGTTGCTGCTGCTGTTGTTGCTGTTGCTGCCCTCGTCCAGGCCGTGATTACAATTTGATTACGCGCATGAATGCAACGCGCGACGTCGCCAGCAGCAACATTTTCTAGTTTGCAGCGGCCCAAAGCGTCAAAAAATATTTTCCTTGCACTTGCAACGTGCAACGTGCAATGTGAGGCGGCAATGGCAACGGCAACGACATGCCCCATTCCACATGCATAAAGAGAGAGAGAGAGGGATACATAATGTACCTGGTAGATACATAAGCGCGCTGCATGTTTTGTCCATTTTAGCGGCTGTTTTTCTTCTTTTTTTTTGCTTCTCCAGTTGCAAGTTGCAAGCTGCGAACTGCCAACAAGCCAACTGCGATCTCAGTTTTCGATCTGTGAGTTTTTCCTGTCAACTCTCTCGCACTTGTTGTGCCCCACCGTCTGTCTCCCCCTCCTTCGCTCCCTCCCAGAGTTGCAGCAATCAACACTTGTGATTTTTATCAAGCATAATGATTTCCTTTTCAACATGTGCTAATTAAGAGCCGCTCGCTTGTGGCGTTACCCTTGAAAAGCTGCCAGCCCCAGCTCCCTGCCTTTAGCCCGCAGTCCAAGTCCAGGTTGAGACCAAACAATGCGGCCTGATCGCCGCGATCTTGGCAGCGAATACGATTCTAGCCATATCGATTTATAATAATTCAGCTGTCATTCCCGCAGCTGGGCAATTTTTCACTCGCTTCGCACTGCAAAACTGCAAACGTGAGCAGAAAATTAAGTTGCCCCTTTTCCAACAGGGGCCATGGGAGCAGCAGCGGCAGCCCATATGCTGCCCCTGCCCCTCCTCTAGCTATAGCTCCCACTGAGGCGCTGTCTCTTGAGTGTGTCTCTGGCTCGGGATTTGGATTTCGAGCTGTTTGAGCTGCGCGTTCCGCAGGCGTTTTCTTGTCAGCTTATACCCTTGCAGAAGGTATTTCAACTTTGTTATAAAATGTGTAACGGAAAATATATCTTTTTATTAATTATATGTAATCCTGAAAGCGTCGTTATAATGCTAACATATCAGCAAAATCTTAATAATATCGGTCAAATATAGTATATATGTTTTTTTATGTTTTATATTGACAACTTTTTTACAATGCTCCCAACACAAAATATATCTATTATATAATGTAGTTCACATGCTTTATCTCAGCAAGGGTATTAAATCTTCGTCATCCCGACCAACTATTATTTCTTTCCATTTACTGGCTTTATATATTTACAAATTTAAAGACCGCTTGAATATATTGCCATATGGGCTGCAAGTGTATTTAATCTTCGGCATTCCTAAGATGACTGCTCCTTGTTTTTTGTTTTTTGTTTTTGTTTTCTTTTTTTTTGCACTCGTCGGCATTTTGGGCCGCGCCATGTGCTGAGCTGGCCCTTGAGTGATCGTGATATATGCGTTTGTGTGCCCGCAGCTTGGCCTGCAAAGGTAGCAATTTTCCATGCATGCAATGAAAAATAATAAAGCAAAGAAACAGAAAACAACAACAAAAACAAAAGAAGAAGCAGGAGGAAAAAACTCAAGTGAAATGAAACGAAACAAGCGCAGGAATGTGCATACTCAAGATAAATTGCTGTGAGATACTTTTGCATTGTTTATGCTTGTTGCAGTTGCTATGGCATTTTTTTTGTTTTGCAAGCGGAAGGAGACAGACCCAAAAAAAAAGTATATGTAACCAAAGACTATATTATATATATTAAAGTTTTTCCTCATATTGGTTTAAGACCATTACATAGTCATAGGAATTTCATCAGGTATATTATGTTTATACTATTATACTAGCAAATGACAATCTTATTATATCTTTAATACAGCATTTTTTGCGCAACTCAGCCCACTTTCCGCGAACTAAACGCCATCCAGTACCCCAGGCACATACTATTCCCTAACACACCCTGCCTCAAATGGCATGTGTGCCATGTGCTGCAGTTTTGTTTGGCATGTTGATGGGAGAGAGCGCAGCTGGACATGTGCATTCCAATCGCTGGCAATTAATTGCCCTAATCAGGCGCTGCCGTTCGCTGTAATCAGCTGTTGCCAGTGTCCAAGCCCAAAACCCACATTATACGATGCGATCGCCAGAGACGCAGGCAAACTCACAGACACAGAAGTTGGAGGAAGTGCAGGCAACAGCTTAAAGACATTCCTAAAGATACAGTCGGCCTGCTGCCTGACTCCGCCTCTCCCCCTACGCAGCCCTGCCCGGCTCCTCATGCTCGTTTATCTCGTTGTGTTTCTTTTGTTGGGCGCACGAATCTTTTGTATTATTTTTTCAGTAGCACTTTCCGAATGCCATTTGAGTGCGCATAACATATTCTTAAGTTCGTATCTGGGCGACCGAAGTGAAGTGAAGGCTTATGGCTCTGCGCACGCGTATTCGTATTCGTATTCGTATATGTATCTGTATCTTGTGGATGCATGCAGCGCATGCTGCATAATTAACATGGCTGAGGCGGAGGCGGAGGCGGAGCAGAGGCAGCAGCTTCAGGCAGAACTCTGCCACAAAGTATCTGCAGCTGTAACTGTGTATCTGTCTGCTTCGTGTGTGTGTGCGTTGGCTGCTACTCAATAAAAAAAAGCGCTGTGGAATTTTTCATGCTGCTTTTTGTGCTCATGTTTTGTTGTCGAATTTATGGCCTAATGAAGTGATAAGGCAAACCAGACAGAGGTCGTCTCTCGCCTGCATTCCTCGAATGCCCCAAAAATCTGTAGCTGTATTTTGTATCTGTTTCTGTAGCTGTTTTTGTATCTGTGGCAGCGGCTGTATCTTTAGCCTTAGCTTTAGCTCAGTGCATCTACTGCGTGCGCTGTCAAAATGTTTAGCACAGCAGCGCATAATTCATTTCAACTGCTTGTTCTTCTTTTTCTTGTCTGCTTCTTCTCGGTTGCATTCCTCAGATACTTGAGCTGGAATTTATTGGTTTGTGGGTCAGCATCAACGTGCAAACACTTTCAGCCCCAATGAGCGCCAACTGCTCATGTTTTTTTTTGTTTTTTTGGTGCAAAGTTGAGAAAAGTGCAATCACATTTGAACGCTGCACAGAATTCGCGACGTGCCGCAGTCAACACACACACTAACATTGTATATATATATATATATATATATATATAGTACATAGATACTCGTGGAATCAGCTATAGCTATCGCCGCAGTTACAGATACATGCACTCAAGTGCAGCACATAGAATGCTATGCCATGGTTAGTGTATGTGGTGGGGCAAATGACAGAGGAAGGGGGCGAGAGGAGGCAATGCATGCATGAAATGGCCAACAAACCGGCTCCGGTTCTCCACGTCTTAGAAGACAGCAACAAGCAGCAGGCAGCAGCAGCATAAAAAGGAATATAAAAAAATTGTTGATTAAACTGCTTAAATGCGCAAAGCTGACATTCATGTCAAAGCAACTCCGCTGCCTGTCCCCACACTACCCCCTTCCTCTCGCCGCCTCGTGAAACCCCCCAGTGCCAGTCACACAGTCGTGTGCAGCTTGCTAAATACATACAAACAAAGGCTGCATACATACATAAATAAGAACATTTTATGGCCGTTTGGAATGTTTGCCAAATACAAAAGGCAGGCAACAACAACAAGCTGGGCGTAGCGTAGTATGGCAGCAGAAATAGTAGTAAGTTGGCATTTAAGGCAATGCGCGCATTGCTTCAATAAATGCATCCACACACAGATATACACACACTTGCACACAAATTGCATTCAATTGGTGCCGCGTTTGCAGCGAGTTCACTGCAACTTTGAAATATTTTTTAACAGCAACAACAGCAACAACAACACGAGTCGCTGCCAATGTTGCTGCTGCTGTTGTTGCTGTTGTTGTTGGGCTTGCCTCAAGCAGCGCGCTGAGCATACTCTTTGCTCTTCGTTTGCGTCTCCCAACGCCATCTCCAACAACTGGCAGCCGTGCCCGCTCCCACTGTTAGCCGCTCGCTTGTTTCAAATACTCTGTAGTTGAAGCAAACAGACGGCTATACTGTTGTGTTACATTGTAAGTGACAGTGGATACAGAATAAGGAGAAGTCAACGAGCTGTTTAGACTGTGAATATAAGTAAAAATTCGTAATAAATAATCTAAAATACTTGTGCCCTTATTCTCTTAATTCGACAGTTGTTATTCAGCCATTTTTTTAAATCGGAGAAGCATGTATTTATTATTTTCAAATAAATATATTTTAAATGAAATTTAAAACTTATAAAATCTTTTATTTAGTAAACAAAAATTAAAAAAAAAATATTTCAAATGAATTTGGAACCATGGATTAACATTTTCCAGATATTATTATATTGTTCCCATATATAGCTTCAATAGTTAAATATTAATAAATTCTTTATATATGTATATATATATAGGTAAAAATATTATTTGATTTCAAATTTGATTTAGTTAGACCCGACACTTAAAGCTACAGGGTATGTTAGCTATTCAATACGCCCGTCGGCTGCATTCTTGCTTGTTCTGCTTTCCGCGCTCCTTCGCACACTCGCTCGTTGCCGCTCTCGTCGTTGCCGTTGTCGTTGTTGTTGTCGTCGTTTCATAGCGTAAATAGCAAAGTTGCTCGTACAATTTTAGAAGAACTTGTCAAAACCGCATTCCTGAGCCGCTGCCGCTGCGCAGTCGGCGCGACTCTGCTGCTCGTGTATGCGCGTATGTGTGAGAGGGTTTGTTGTTAACTGTGTGAGTTGCTTTGCTGGAGGCAACAACAGCAACTGCGGCAGCGACTGTTGCTGTTGCATTTTTGTTGCTGTTGCTGCAACTGCAACGAGTTATAGTTATTTATGCATGTTTGTGCGTTTGTTTATTTGTTTGCTTTGGAGTAAATGATCGCGTACACACGCACACACTCGCACATGCATTCATGTGAGCACATATGTATCTATGTATCTGCAGCGTGTACATCTGCTGCTGCTTAGAAATATTTTGTCTCATTTGTCGTGCATTTTTGCTCGTTGAACAACTATAACTATGTAGAAGAAAAAACTACACCATGAATAGCTCAATTGGCTGCTTGACTGTATATCGAATATGTATCTGATGGATGGCCAGATTCAAAGTAGGCCCCCTATATCGCTGCAATTGAAAGATATATCTAACGCTTTTTATATAATATATGCATGCGTTTCTATTTCGAAGTTATTGAACATGTATCTTAAGGATACTTTATATGTACTGTTTTTTTAATACTGAGGGTATACTGAAAATTTTTCTGATAATTACTTGTAGCCCCCATTGAGAGTCTATATCAGTGCAGTACTATTCGCAAGCCTTTAATTTATTATGTTAAAAATCTATCTCAAGAAAACCTACATATAAATAGCCTGCAACTGTAAGATACATATGTATTTCATAGGTTGTAAGAGCTTCTACATAACTACAACTGCTGTCATGTGCATTCTGATCTAAGTTCTACCCAGCTAGCTTGTTTCTAACTCATTTAACATTATCTACTTATTCATATTTAGCTGTAGAACGCAAAAATATGTATTCTAATCAATTGGTTCTAGCAAGTTATTGTAAATTCCTTAGACTGCCACGAGCGTTGACCATAAAATTGGAAATCTTTCACGTTCTCTACTCACTGCTCGGCTGTGTGTGTAAGTCTGTATTGGAAAAGATAAACAAACAACAGAAAATATTGAATACAATAATCTTGGAATTCTGTTTCGGGGTTTTTATTGCGGCCAGATTTATATAGAAAAATATTAGAGAAGAATGCGCAAAGTTGTTTTACGGTATGGGGGATGGAAGCGCAAGGCAAAAACAGCGAGGGCTATCAAAATGCATGCATAATTTATTTATTTATGACCTGGCGTTAAAAATAACAGCGCACAAATATTTTGCATACAACTACAAAAAATACAACAACAGCTGCCGCAACGAAACTTAAACAAAACATTTTTCGTTATTTATAAACAAAAGACACGAAAAAGAAAAAAACTAAAAAAAAAAACAAAAGCAGCAAATAACAGAAATGTTAATTGGCCCATTTGACATGCGGCATTTTTCTCTTCTTTTTCTGGTTAGCAGCTTTCATTCTTTTTGGCATTGTTGTAGTTGTCGAAAAGTATTTTCGAGCCCATTGTATACTTGTTGTTGTAGCTTGTGGGCATGTAAAGCAAAAATAAAATATGTGGGTATATACTATGCATATATGTATATATGAGCCGAAATTAATGAATAAATTTTTGAAATAATTTTGGCCGTGATGCGAATTGCCAAACTGTCTACAAAGTGCGCGCACAGAAAAATTTACAAAAATAAAAGGAAAAGCAAAATATTGGTGAAATATTGTTGTTGTTTTTTCTGTTTATTCGTGCCGAGAATTTCCAAAGTGTCTGCAAACAGATCAACGTCTATAAATAAATTCAATATTCTATGCACATGCGGCCAAATATTGTGCTCTTTATTTCGCATACACTAATCTAAACGGGGGTATTTTCTAAATTATATTATGCACTTGTGAGTGTATTCACATACATTAACGAATAATATATCAAATTGTTTGGCTGCAGAAATATTGAAATATTTTTGGTATTTGTTATTGGCAGCTGTAAATTATGAAATCGCATTTCGCTATCAAAAAAATTTCTAAATGCAAAAACAAACCCAAAAAGAACAATAAATAAATAAACGAAATCAAACGAAAATTATGTAGATTTTCTGGCTGGCAAATGCAATTCTTTTTTTTCTTTAAAATCTGATTCCAAAGAAATTTTCACTCGTTTCCTTTGGCAGTTTTCTGTGAAATTGCTAAGAAATTATAATTTTTTTCCCATTTATTTTTTATTTTTTTGTCAGACGTTACCCATGGCCGGATTCCCAGCAAAAAAATAAAATAAAGTAACGCTTGCTTCCAGCTAACTCACAGTGCATACAACGTGTGTGTGTGATTATAGTGCTCTCCTCCCCAGTTATACGCTCGACCTTATGCGAGGAATGCGCCCCCAGCTCAACTTAAAGCGTTCGTCATATTTACAATGCAACTTCCCCTTTTGCAGCGCACTCGCGCATTATTATGAGCACATTCTATCAGATACAAGCAGCAGATACAGATACAACGACAGCTACAGATACAAGTCTATATAGTATATAACAAATTTCTGCTGTCGACTGCTGTCTGAGACTTTGACGTCGCGTCGTCGTCGTCATTTCGCGTTTCGCATTCGCATTCACGTTTCTCAGTTGGATTTTTCGCCTTATTATTATTTCAATATACGATATACATACATATATGCATATATGTATGTATGCACATGTGTATGATAAGTTTGTAAGCGTTTGTATGTAACTATATCTACATACGTATGTGCACATGCGCGCTGCTCACTGCTCGGCTGTTCGGCTGCTCGCTTGGCTCACAGTCGCTTGGCTGCTCTGGTATGTGAAGGTCGCAACAGTTGTTTTGTTAATGACAGAGTACAACAACTACAACTACAACTACAGTGACGACGACGGGGATGGCTATGGATGGTAATGGCAATAGTTATGCTGATGGGAACTATAGAATTTATAGGTAGAGACCCAGGAGTGGGCAGGCGCACAATCTCTATTGAAAGCTCTGGATTGCATATCATTTGGACAAAAGTATCTACAGCACTAAGCTATCAACACTATTTACTTTAAAGAGGAGTTAAGCTTGATCGCATTAAATTTTATTTTTTAAAGGTATCTCTTACTTCAGTCCATTGCTATTAAAACTATTGCCTCTATAAACCTAAGAGAAGGTTCACGGTGGCAGCAAAAGACGCGAAGCTTTGTAATAGTTTCAAAACATATTCTGGAAAAAGTATAAAAACAACATTTTTTCTAGCAATATTATATATTTCTTCTCTATTCTCTTTACACAAGTACCTATTGGCTTTAAAAATTATCTGAAGATTTAATATATTCAAACTACATATTCTACCGAAAATATCTTTTCCCAAAAAAAAAAAGGAAAACGATCTCCCCTGTTATTGAAACTATTGTTAAAAGTAATTAAAGTGAAGCTTTTATATAGCTCACACAAAAAAGTATCTAGAAGCTATATACAATTTCAACTACTGTATCTATAGCCTCTAAAAAGTATCTGAAGCCTCATCAACTATGGGCATCTCTTTGCAGCTACTTTAAGAATTCCGGGAATCGGCTAATGCCAGCAACAAGAAACTGCACAGGTGGACACTTTGCAGTCCAAGAATTTCAAAGCAAACTTTGCACTTGTTTGTTTTTTGTTTTGCTGTTGTTGTTTTTGTTCGTGTGTGTTTTTATTTGCTCTTGACGTTGTCAAGGTTTCTTTATAGAGCATACATACATATATGTATATATACATATATATATATATATATATGTATATATAAATATATATATATATATATATATAGTGTTTAGCAGGAATTTTGTGTGAAATATTTGGTCGTGTGTGTATCTGTTTCTGCCTTGGCATGTTCCATGTGGGCGTCTCGAACGACACGAAAATGTTTCCGAGTTGTCGTGTCGAATTTAAAGCTTTATAATGCGCATACCACGAATTTTTGTTGACGTACCGAATACCGTTTGCATATTTCCCAAAATCGAGCAACAGCAACAACAGTTTTGAATGAAGAAGAATTTTAAAAGCAATTTCGTATGCTTGTTACAGTGAAATATTGGCATATACATTCTCTAAGAAACGATCGCCCATATTAGCATATGTATGGGGGAGCAGACATACATACATTAAAATCCAAAGACGTCAAAGCGCTCATCGATCAATGGCACAACGAATGATGGCCAGAAAGTTCACCTTGTCTATTGGCCCGCATAACTTGGTAGCTATCTAAGGCTGCCGATACCCTATATCCACGTTATTAGGCTCTATCTTAACTGTAGATCAGATCGCATCGCTCTATTTGCAACTCGTATTGATTATTTTGTATCCTAAGGTCAACTTGAATTGTGATGTATGTAGAATGTATTTATATTTGTATGTATATTTATCAATAATTTTTAAATAAAACTTTCCTATTGTCTTAGACTTTCAAATACTCTCTGAAACTATCGTGTTCAATATTGTCGTAAGAGCCCTCTGACTCCTATCAATTCCACAATTAATACATCCGCTTAACGTTGTTCATGAGCCCAGGGTATTACAGCCACGAGCAGCCTCAGATTTCGTTGGCATTTTCTGGGTAATTCACCATATATTTTATTTTTGCTATTTTTGCCATTTGTTCTACAAGCTTTTGGAATTTCGAACAGTGCCTGCTGAAAGTAAACAAATGTTTTTCCGAATCTAAACCCAAAAAAAAGAAAAGAAAACGAAGAAATTCCCGTCAACAAGTCATAAAATATCATAAATTTCAATTTAAGTTTATTTTGCTTTTGCCATGAGCCAGGAAAGAAGAGCGCGGCGCAGTGCGGAGCTGCTCCAAGTGGGCGCTTTTGTTGTCCAGCACATATGTTTGTTTGTTGTGTGTGTGCGTGTGTGTGATTGTGTATAAATTCTATGAATTTTTTAATAGTTAATTTGTATGCAGTTGGCATTGCGCATGGCGCAAAAATTTATTTCAATTGTTCACTTTGGAATTTATGGTAGACATTTTGTGATTTCGAAATGAGCGCTAAAAGCGCCAAAGAGTACCCACCAATAGCGACAACTTGGCTATTACGAGTTGGCCATCGCCTCTGGGCTCTAGAAATGGGTCTTCCATGTAGTTCCCAGCGTCAGTGTGACTAATGTCATCGGCCCACGCCAGTTAAATGGCCCCAAAGACTGGCCGATACGCTGCCTGAGGGCGAAAACTACTCGCACATGTGTTTGTTTCTATCTCGCAGTATCTCTCCGATATCTCAGCGCTGTAATTGACACCCACTTACGAAACTAAGATATCAAGACTCCAGAAAGAAAGGCATACAAATATCATAGAAACCTCTATCCCATTGTCTGTCCGTTCCTCTCTTTCTCCTTCTCACTGTATTCTTTAGGAGATTGTGAAATACCTTCATAGATAAAGAACAGCCAGAAAATGCTTTAGGCTTATCTCGTCTGGAGACATGAAAACCATAAAAAATAAGCTGAAAAAGCTAAAGAAAAATACAAAAAATAAAAAATGTCTTTGACGCATGCGCAGTTCAATGACTTTTTGGGGGGAACTGTGAAATTATTATTGAATATCAATACATAGAGCTCATAAAAATAAAATGCATTTGATAAGCTCTACACCAAATTAGTTGAAGTGCAGCATTTCCGTTTTTATCAGTTCCATCAAACCCTGCGTGCTTGAAAATTATTGAAAAGCGCGCCGGAAGGAAGTCAAAGTGTGAGACAGTCATGAGGCACAGGAAATGCAGTTAATATCTTTTTAATTTGCCACAGCCCCAGGCAACATCAGTGACAACAACAACAACAACAAGCAAAATGGGCTTAAAGCGAGAAATATTTCAATGTGAACGACACTTGAAACAAGCTAAAGAAAAAGAAAAAATATAGCGCAATACAACGTTCATTATTTTTTCATTCCTTTTTTTTACACATCAACACAAAGTCGACAACAACGAGCGGGGCCCCGATAAGATAAAAACGACGTACGACCTTTATAGCTTAATTTGATTAAGCTCTTAAATATTTCTGTACGCCTGCCTGATAAGCAACCAAGTCAACTCAACCGAACCCAACCCAACCCAAGCCAAAACAAGACAACGCAAGCCAAGCCAAGTGGGCAACAAGCAGCAAAAACATGTGATAATAATACCAAAACATTTATTTTTGCTCTAGATTTCATTTTATTTCATTTGCTTTAAGCAATTTATGTGTGTCACAGTGTCATATAATATTTTTGTCGTTTTTTCTGTTTTTTAATATAAATACGTATCTGATATCTATAGCTTGATCAGAGCTATGTATTGTTTTCAAACGGAAGTTTTGATAAATGTGCCAAGCTTTAAAAAAAAATCAGGTGGAACATGCGGAAATTTAAATAATTGTTTTATCATGGTTATATCTGGTGTGTACAAATATTTTAAGCTTATACAAGTTAGATTTATGCTTGCATCTATATCTGAAAATGTGTTATAAAACAAAGATTAATCTTTGAAAATAAGACAATTTTCAACATCAGTTTCACGAGTTTATCGTATTTCGTTCAGTAAAATCTTTTTAAATTTTTAGATAATATTTTATCTCATATAAATGTTAAATATATGTTGATTATTAGTCCAATTCCAAATTGTATTATAATTCTACCAACCCATTCATAGATTTACTAGCCTGTCAACTCAAAAACGATAACAAGCTCATTTATAACGTTCATTTGATCGTAATTTTACTACTGTCTTGTATCTTGAATATAGTAGTGATTTATAGGACTTTTATATCTCCAAATATTCGGCTTTACCTATTGCCTGTTTACAGATTTTCTATGTTGTCTTTAAATGTGATGATCATACGATCATATATGTATAAAGGCAGATTACTGCTCATACATATAACACATTTGTAGACCGTTTGAGTACCTTTACATTTCAACCAAGTAACGATAAAAGGTATGATCATACATGGCGATTGTATATGACTCAGGTGATATGTTTATCTCATATATATTCGTTCTACTTTTATCAGGTATCTAAGTATCTGCCCTTCCGTGGATCTCCCGAGTTGTCTTAACATGTGACGATCGTACGATCTTATGTATGTCGGACGATCATAACGTAATATTTAATGCAGTAAACTCAGACAATTGCGTCAACTTGTTTGTTTATATACTCATACCCCGTAACTATAAATACATGTAGGTATGTCAAGGTGATGTTCGATTGCCTGCCTGATAAATTGGCTCTAATGTTTATGTAGATATGTGCTGTGATTTTAGCATAAAAAATCTGCTGTTGTTGCTTGTGTTGTTGTTCTGATCTTTGAGCAGAGCTGGGGGCCAAGTGGGCCATGCGATTGGCGCATATACAAACGTATATTTACGTATGTATGTAGATATATATATTTTTATTTGTATATAAACCGGAAATCGTTGTCTTTGTCGCGTTCTAAGTGTGTGCACTATATAGAAGAGCGTGTGGTTTATTATCTCAGTTCCGTTAAAAACAAAACAAGCGTAGAAATAGAGTAAACAATTAGAGCAGAACTTGACAGTGACTACGTGATTTGGTTAAGCCCAAGCCGCATGCAAACGATATAGATGACAGATAACTCAATACCCACATCACCCCTCCTTGCCTACCTATCCTCCATCTATTTGTCTAATGTTTATGTTGACCAGAGATTTATGAAATTTCTCGAAAACCGGCTTAAAATGTTTCTGTTGCTGTTGCTGTTTCTGATGTCTGATTGAATTTAAATTGCTAAATACTGTTCGGGCCCGGCCGATCAAATTGGAAATTCTTTAACTGAATTAATGATCGACTATTAAAATAGATGAAAGAGAACAGAACTTTGACGCGTCTTTAAATTATTTTCTGTCACAAGGCTGCCGAAAACAAAAGTTTCCAAGGGCCGTAAGCCAGACTTGAAAAAAGCAAAACTTGAATAAAGCATTTACATAAATCCAAAAATATAACCAAAAGTCACTTTAAAAAAAACAATATATACACACATATATATATATATATAGTTATATATGCATAGAATCCCCAGGAGAAATACGTTTTATGAGCTGGCCAATTAGCATAAAACGCGTCGTAAACAGTTAAATAATATTGTTTATACAAATGTATCTATGCTGTGTGTATCTGTATCTGCATATATGTCTGTATCTGTGTGTGCATTTCATTTAAGTGCTGGCTAATGACAACTTTTGACGTTGTCGATGTTGTTGTTGCTGTTGTTGTTGTTGTTGTTGTTGTGCTCACCATCAATGGCCACTTGTATGGCCAGCCATACCTCACTGTAGCAGTTGTTGTTGTCGCTATTGTGACAACGAAATTCATGCTGAAATATTTTTGTTGACTCGAAACTTGTTTTTTGGGCCTTTTTTTTATTAAAGCGCGAATTTATTACAGCGACGCTCTGCGCCATAAATATTTTGTTTACAATAATTTAATTTATGCAGTTTTCTTGAGCCGAACGCCACGTTTAATGTGGGCTGCGGCCATTTAGCCATACAGCCAGCCATTCAGCCAGTTAGCTAGCTAGTTAGTTAAGCCAACAACTGCTAAAAGGCCAACGCCAACGGTTCGCTCGTTAGCCGCCGCTGTCAGCGAAACTTAGGAGGAAGCCCTATTACTTGATGCCAATGCATGCCACGCCCCACACAACGCACACACACCCACTCGACAGACATTTCATTGATTTTTGATTTGCTTAGGTCTCGCTGAGGTCAAAGTGAGTCAATTCAAGCGCTAATGGAAAACCATAAAAATTTGCATGCACTTTTCCCATTGAAGCTGATTAAAGGCAACCATTTTTTTTCTTCTACCCGTTTTTATTGCCAGCTGCGTTTGCCACGCGCTGCGACAGCTGAACAAACGAGCGCCTCAATTAAAATTATGAAACAGGAACATCGAAGTAACTTCTGCTACTAATCACATTTCACTACTGATCGTGTTGATCGTGCTGATCGTTCCTATTTAAAACATTAAATATAATAGAAATCGATTTTGCATTGGAAACTTTGTTATCTGTTATTTATATCAGTCTATATATTACTTAGGGCGGTACGTGATATTGACGCCTCAGTTGGACGATCATTATGTTTATTTACACAGTGAGCTCGCATGCAAATAAACAAATGCACGGTCGTAATTCAAGCAGATATCAACTGTGTGCCATTGCCTAACGTGGAAAAGCCAATGAAAACAAATACAAAAAAAATTTAGAAAAAATAAAAAAGCTCGTCGCTTTTAAATTATGAAACCCCACCGATCCCCCCCTTGCTCCCCCTCTCGACAACCGCTTTGTTGACAGCGTTGTCATGTTCTGTCGATCGCCAGATCATTTTGTGTGTCAGTTACAGACTTGGACTCTGTTCCGAGATTGGGACATGTCTTTCGCTACATTTTGTCTGTATTTATGTTTATTTATTTACGGCTGCACTTTTTGCTGTTTGCACAAGCTGATAATCCCCCCCAATTGCACCCAACTGACCGATTTGTTTTGTTGTATCTTAACAAAGCACTTTTATATGGCACAATTTGTATGCCCTTTGTTCTGGTATATGGAGGCAAATCGCAGCCTAGTAAAAACACATGCAATTTTAATGATTGCTTATCGCCAGAAGCCTACAGCAAACGTTTTGGCTTTTGCGTCCCTGGCCAAGTGCACGTCGTCTCCCTGGCTACGTCATAACTAGCTATTAATGATCAGCTGATCATAAATTAAATCAGGCATTTGGAATTTGCTGAGTCACTAAGTGTATATATATATATATCGGCAGCTAGTAGAATCTGTATTTAAAGTTCGTATTGTTCGATCAGCAAATCGATCGATACATAATCTGCTGCTTAGTCAGAAAACTATATATGTATATCAAATATATTTACCAACGCTAAATTGTTTACTTATAAATTTTTTGATCTTAAAGAATTGCAGAACGCCATAAAATGTAAACGTTAATCTTTATTTTAGGCAATATACTAGTTGAGCTACTTTTGCAAACTCATAGATACTTTTGGGCTATGGCGCATATCTTGAGGCTTGGCTGCAGCTACTGCGGCAACAAGTCTTATTCTTGGAAAATTCCCAGTGAATGCGCAACTGTCGGACAGTTGAGCCATGCACACATACTCTATATATCATATATATATATATATAAATATATATAGATACACACTTGCACATATATCTGGCGCATATGGCGCACATTTTATTATCTTGTCGGGCCGCCTTTTGCGCGCAGCTCTTTTAATGGCCGCGCGAATTCCATAGCAATGATTAATTAACAAATCATATAAATATGCCAGCCTTAAGGAAAGCAACAAATATTTTTTCAATTGAAGCACATTATCAAAGTGTATACAGCGAGTGTGTGTATGTGTGTGTGTGTACCTATTCGAGCAATTAATTTATGAAGATTAGTAATTATCATTGGAATGCGAAAATGTTGTTGTCTGCGCTGATATTGAAATTGAATTTCGCAAACAAATAACTGAACAAAAATATGAAGTAAAAAGCTCAGCCGCAGCGACGACAACAAGCAATGACAACGACAACAACAACAATAGTAACAACAACACCGACAACGTCATCGTCATTAGCTCTTTTGCCGCAGCGGGAAAATTGCGACCTCGATAAGATTAGACATATGGCATATAGTAGTACAAGGGGTAAGGGGCATATCGTACGGCAACAACAAGCGCTTGACGGAGAGAGACAGAGAAAACATTCCATTAGGCAAGTGCTAATGCTGCATGGTAAATATTTGTGAGTCTAAGAAATGTGTGTTTATTTTATTTTTTTTTTTGCCCACTTTTACCGAAAAAAATGCACACAGGAAATACCAGACAAAGTTGTCGCTAATCTTATCGAATGGGCCCAGAGAAACGCTTCCAATTAGCTGGCGTGGGAACACTTGGCCACAGACGGTAAACAGGTTACGATACATCTAAGATAGGGCCAAACAAAAAATACAACAAAAATAACAAAAAATCTTCTCGACGGAAATTCATTAGCGATTTGTTGTCTCTATGCAAACAAGCTGATAAGCTAAATATACTTAGCCAAAAGAAGATACCCATATATTACTACTAGGCACAACACGGCTAACCCGCATCTGTTTAATTTGGTTCTCTTTGCAGCTACACAAAACCGCAATCTTTCGAGGACTGTGTGGGCGATGAACTGCCCGTGGGCTGGGAGGAGGCGTACGACTCGAATATTGGACGCTACTACATCAACCACATTGCACAGAGCACACAGCTCGAGGATCCGCGCCAGGAGTGGAAGAGTGTGCAGGAGCAAATGCTCAGCGACTATTTGTCCGCGGCACAGGATCAGCTGGAGAACAAGCGCGAGATGTACGATGTCAAGCAGCAGCGTCTGAATCTCGCCCAGGAGGAATACAATCACCTGAACAAACTGGCGGCCAGTCGCAGCAGCTGTAAGTAGCTCACCCGAAATAAATATATGTGTATTTCTCCCTATTTCAGCTATCACGTGGCTAAACGACTTTGCTTTCTGATAATTGTTGCTGTCGAACAACAGCGATAAGAGATTTCACAGTAATTGTCCAATGATAACCGCATTCCGGTCAGCTTATAGGCTCAATTTTTTTGGTCGACCGTGAAGTTTACACAGCGAATTTGATAGTATCTTTAAGCTTAAGTTAAATTAATATCGGATGAATTGATTTAGATAGGGTGGTCTTCACTGTGGAGCACTTACCCGCTTCTCCCTTCATACCAAAATACTTGCTCTTTAGACAGGCATAACAGCTAAATCTGTAGAAGCTTAATCCTAATCGTATCTATACAATAATACCTTACTCACTTCTCACTTCATCTTTATATATGTACCCACAGCATGCTTTAGATATGACAATTTAAAAAATGGGAACTTCAATTCTAATAATTCTTGTTGGTTTCTAAGAAAAGAAAGGCATTACAGCAGCGATTTTCCACTTACAAACAACCAATATTTACCCGCTTCTCTCTCTGCAACTATATATTTATCAGTATGCCTCTGCAACTATATATTTATCAGTATGCCCTAGACAAAACAGTAAAATGAAAAGCCCTCTAATAATAAGATATTGATTAGTTTCTTAAAGATAGAAGAGAAATAAAGCTGAATATTCATTTTACAATTAACGGACACCTGTCCGCTTCTCCCTCTCTCTATATCTTTTTAAATGTTATGCTTTAAATAAGAATGTGTTTTTAATTGAAAACAAAACTTGTATACTAAACTAAACAAATGTTTAACCGCTTCTCTCACTTATTTTTTCGTTTCTTGCAAGATGCTTAAGAAGAGACAGTTTATTCAATAGTAGCCCTATTTCTAATGCTTAACTGATTTTTATCTAAAAGAATAGAGCTTAAGCCAGGTTTTTTCAACAATTTTTCCTCGCAATTTTCATTGTAAAATTCAGTATTCCTGATGCAAAACATATCTAAAGATAAAGAGATTTTCTACCTGTAAGCATTCAATACTTATCCGCTTCTCCCTCCTCTCTCTCTCTCTCTCTCTCTTGCAGTGTGTTCGTCGTCTAGCTCCATGAGCCGACACGATCCGGAGCTGCTGCGCGCCGATCTGATGCTGGCGCGTGAGCGCGTGCGTCAACTGAAGCAGGAGCTGAATCACATTACCAATGATATATCCTATACGGAGCGAGGCATGAACACGCTCTATTCCGTCGGCGAGAAGATCAATGCGCGGGAGAATGGCTGCTACGACATTGCCGAGGTGCAGGCGATACGCGAGGAGATGCTCAAGGTGCACAAATCGCTCGTGTCCGGCGAGAAGGTGCGCGAGGAGCTGATGCGCAGTCTGGTGCAGATCAAGAACGAGCTGAGTCGCCAACAGATCAACGAGGAGAACGCCGACCTACTGAGCGCCGCCTCGCCCTTCGATCGCGTGTGCGTGGCCAGCCAGACGGATCTGTGCGGCGCCGGGGAGCATCTGAATGGCGGCGCCCGTTTCGCCGAAATGGCCAAGACGAAGCTGCAGTACGCGGAGTGGCGCAAGCACATCAAGAAGCTGCAGCAGCAGCTGGCCGATCATGTGGAGCGCATTGAGCCGGGTCAGTTGGAGTCGGACAAGGACCGCATACTGCTCATCCAGGAGAAGGAGAAGCTGCTCAACGACCTGAACAGCATTTCGCTCAAGTCGCGCAGCGCCGAGGAGAAACAGGTCATACAGCAGACGCGACACAAGCTGGAGGAGGACCTCAAGGAGGCGTACGAGGCGACCAACACGTGCATTGCGAATCGCCTGCGCTTTCACGAGGAGAAACAGCTGCTGCTGGACAAGCTGCAGGAGGCGCTGAAGTCCACCAAACTGCTGGAGGAGCGCCTCAAGTCATTCTCGTCGGAGAGCACGTTCTCCATCAGCAGCGGCAGCAGCCTGGGCTCCCTATCCACAGCCAGCAGCAAGAGCGCGCTCAGCTTCACGGACATCTACATAGATCCCTTCGCCGTGGGTGAGTCGCCCATCGATGTGGTCGATCTGCAGCGACGCTCGCAACGCCTATTCCAGCAACAACGCCTGCCACCCGTCCACCCAGCCCTGCAGCAGCAGCAACAGCCGCAGCAGCAGCAGCAGCAACAGCAACTGCAGCAACAACAACAGACGCTGCCGCAGCCAGCCTCGGAGGTGTCGCTGTCGCCGCGCAGCAGCCTCTCCATGGAAACGCCGCCCGCCTCGCCCATGAAGTACAATGCGATTGCCGATCAGCCACAGCCACAGGCAACGCTCAAGGAGGAGCCCACCTACGCCAATGCGCTGCCCACGCTACCCGCGCCACCCGCCTACACAGCTCCGCCGGTCGTACCCTTGGCCCTGGCCGCTGTGCGTGCCCATCCCTATGACCTGGACTCCACAGTGCTCGACTGCATGATGCTGGAGGCGAAGCTGCAGAAGCTGAACCTCAGCTCACCGCTCAATCTGAATGCGCCGCTGTCGCCCATCTCGGAGAAGCCCTCGCTGCTGGATCTGCCCCAAGAGATGCTCAGTCGCTCCTCCTCCACCTCGAATACGCGCTCCGTGTCGGCAGCAGTGAGCAATGAGTCCGTTGCCGGCGATTCCGGCGTCTTTGAGGCATCGCGTGCGCATCTGCCGCGCAAGGAACTGGCCCAGGTGCAGATTGGACTCAAGTATCTGAAGCAGGAGGGCGTGCTCGTCGTGTCCCTGGAGCGTGCCAACAACCTGTCAGCTCTGTGGACAGCCACCACGGACAACTCGCAAGTGTAAGTGAGCTCAAGGAATTCCGTGTAAAGGCAGTTGCTCATGTTGCCCTTTTCCCATTTGCAGGTACTTGCGCGCCGCTTTGCTGCCCAACTCGCTGACCTCCATACGCACCAAGGCGCTGGGCGACTTCCAGAAGCCCGTCTTCAATGACACCTTCGCGGTGCCCATTTCGCTGGACAAGCTGCTAACCAAGAGCCTGCAGGTGACTGTGGTCAGCATGACCGGACAAAAGGAGGAGATTATTGTAAGTATTGACAAATGTTCCTAATTACTGACTCAACTCTAATTGGTGGCAATCATTTCATCATTCCAGGGCACTGTGCAGATTAGCATGGCCGAGTTCAACCCGGAAGACTCCACGCTCAAGTGGTACAATGTGCTCAGTTCCAAGTTTATGCCCAGCTTCGAGTCGCTGGAACTGCCCTCCACGAGCGCAGCGGCTGCAGCTGCCGCCGTCGCCGCCAGCAGCAACAACAACAACAACCGAGAGGAATCCTCGGATGAGTCCACAATAACTTCATCGCAAACCTCAACGCTGACGCGCAACCAGGCGCCGCCATTGGAGCTGCAGGCGCAAATAGCCGAGGAGCTGCCCGAGCATGTGCGTCTCAGTGAGCAGCAGTGCAGCGACGATGACGACGACGACGATGACGAGGAGGACGAGCAGCAGCTGGTCGGCACACTCGGCCTGACGCACTGTGAGTAGCAAAGAGTTGCAGATATACTCGAATTGGCCACTAACCTGTGCATTTTTGATCCACCTCACAGCTGGTTACATGCTCGACGCCTACCTGGAGAACATGAAGCAGGAATATGCCGATAAGGAAACCAACACCGACTGCGCCTTTCCGCCGGAGAAGCTGCGCAGCCAGTCGCAGCTGCTGGATGACAGGCCCGTGAAGCGTTCGCAGACGTTTACGCCCTCGGCCGCGGTCAGCAAGAACCGTTACAACTGCCGGCTCAATCGCAGCGACTCGGACTCGGCCATGCACTTTGGCGTCACGCCACACACCTTCCATCGCGGCGCCGTGGAGCGGCGCTCGCTGCGCTTCCACCCCAAGACGACCAAGTCAGTCACAAGTAGGTGCCATCTGCTGCCGGCAACTGGAGTGTTTATCTAATGCGCTTTTTTACTTCTTAGAACTACATCATACTCACATACCACGCACTAGCTTGGACCTGGAGCTGGACCTGCAGGCGCAACACAGCAAGCTCTTCTTTCTTAACGATCAAATCTCCAAGCTGCAGAACCTCAAGGAAGTGTAAGTAGTCAAAGAAGAAGAATTAAAGCCTATTTGCCATCCAATGCTCATGCTTATCTCCTTTTTATTTTGTAGACTTCAGAAGGCCTGCGATAACAAGGATCCGCTGATTGCGGCCTGGGCCATTGAGAACGAGGAGTTCCAGCGTCTGGTGGCACGTGCCGATCCCACCAAGTGCCCGGAGGAGCGTCTGCTGCAGAAGCTGCTCATGAAGACCACCAAAGAAATACACAAGCTACGCAAGACCAAGGTGCCCAAAGGCTGTCCAGATTTGGTCTCCTTCAAGTGAGTGGAACTTATTGCTTAAAACTTGACCAATTGCTTACTGTGTCCATTGTACTTTGCAGAGAGAAAATCTCCTTTTTTACGCGCAAGGGACTTTCCGTGCCCGAGCTGCCCATCGAATTCATGCTGCCCGATGCGGATGCCATCGAAGAGGAGGAGGAGGACGATGACGATGAGGAGGACAATGTGGCCGAGACAGCCATTGCCATTAATACGGCTCTGGTGGCCAGCAGCAATAGGAATAAGAATCTCAGTGAGCATCACCATCGATCTACCGCCGGCGCAGTATCCAAGCTTGCTGCCACGCCCACTCCAGCCACCGCCCCAGCAACTGTTACTAACCCTGTCCCTGTCCCTGTTACCGTTACCGTTCCTGTCGCACCGCCACAGGCCAATGAGGCCAAGCCAGAGCAGCAGCGCTACGACTACGTCGTCGATCGCAACTATGGCGTGGAGGTGTAGTCTCTCCAGCTACCTGCCACCCGCTGTCCGCTGGAGACGCCTTCCCACCTAAGCTGTACATTTTTGTAATTATTTTTTTGGTATTTATTTGCATTAAGCGAAAAGTATTTATGTGTATAAAAGAGAAACTAGATGAAACTGATGTAACAAATATCTGTGCCTTATAGAGAAAGAGTTGGAGCAGACCAACAACAACAACAAAAACAACAACAGCAACAAGAAACATGCTAAAAATGATATAATTAATTATTTCTAACTGAACTAACTAGCCTTATATATAGATATATACATTTAAAGAAATAGTACTAGAATAGGCCCATAGTCAGTTCGTACTGATTGACCCCCCAGCCCCCACAACCACAAAACTGACCCTGTATGAAAAGAGCAAAGAAAAATGTCTTAAAACTATCCTTCACCCACCCCTTTAAACGCGCACATTGCGCGTTTCGAAAACCGTAAAATTCATATTGAAAACCAACTGTATTCTTAAGACTTGAGCAAATTATACGAATGTAGAGGAATATTTTTTATATATACATACATATAGAGACTAGTGATAAATTTTACATTAATTTAGTTCAAACACCAACAAAACATACAAAAACAAAAAATATTTATTATATACATACACATTATATACATATATATATATATAAATGGATGAGTGCATATTACTCCAATCTGTTAGTTTAATTAGCTTGCGTTTTTGTTAAGCTCAAAACGAATTCTACTACTTTTTTTTATAAAAAAAACCTATGAAAAAAAAACAAAAAAAGTCCATGTACCATATTAGTTAAACGCTATATACCGCACAGGTATATAGCATAGCTAAGAACACTCCCTAACAAAAGATAAGAAAAAAAGAAACTGAGTAACATTATTTTGTTATGTTCTATTGAGCGCACCTGTTGAAATTGTTAAACTATTGCCCTGCAGCTATGAATTTGAAGAAATCAAACAAAACAAATAAGGAAAAAGAAAAACTAAACTATTAAGCTATAATTCTAGACTAGTTTAAGTTTCTGCTTTCTCAGCTCATTGTAAGCATCGCTGTTGTTTTGTTAACTAATCGCCCCCCACCCCTACTCCTCAACGCCCAACTCAGTAATAGTTATAACGGAAAGAGAGCCCCCACATATTTTTTATATATATACGGTAGTAATTTAGCTGTAATAAATTATATGAATGAGAACATGTATATTGTAACTGTGCAATAAACAAAAAAAAATTCTACTGACATAACTGAAAAAAACCATTTTTTATAATATGGGTTCATTTGGGATATGAGTACTTCCTCAGAAAAGCATTTCTTGAGATCCCTCCGAAATGCCATGAAGAAAATATATAAAAGGACATTCCAGTTTTGAAAAGTAATTCTAACATTTAAAAGGACTCGGCTCGTTAGACTGGCAGGCACCAATACTACCAAAATGGAAAAAATGGACCAACAACAAAAAATCCAGGATTACTCGTAAACTAGTAGGTCGATTTTATTGTCCTTTAGCCAGTTGATAGCTTCGACCCAGACGAAACATCTGATACAGGACTTTTCAGGATATACAAGGAGGTGTCCGAGCTATAGATAATTTTCAGTAATGACAGAACTATAGTCCTTACGATTACATATTTACATTCACCTGAACAGGAACTATATGTGGACCAAAGTACATCCTGATAGTCCATTAAATGGCTGAGATAAATTGGACATTTTCATTATTGTGCAATTTTCTGAGCCATCCCCTAGCTAAAATTTTAGAAATTTGTTTTATCTCTGGGAGTATAAAAATGTGTTTCCTTTAAAAATTCGTAAGGATGTGGCCAAATTATGCCTATAAAACAGACATTTTCATGCTATTTTTATTTGACGGCCTAGAAGTATGCAATGTTTTCATGATGACTAAGTGCTGCAGTTGAGTATTAAGCGAACAGCCCGAAGGTATGCAACGTTTTTATATTTTCTATGTTCCATTTAACGACTCCCGCAAGTCTTTGGAAGATTGAAATCTTAGTTTCTATATAATCCATTAAGTACACAGAACCACTAATCAAATTATTAATAAAACAGTTTTTATATTTAGATCAATTTGAGTATTTTTCTTGTACTTTATCATAAACTTTATTCACATAAAAATAAATAATTATTACATTTCGACATTTAGATTTTAGCCAAGCAGAGCATTTAAACGCCACGGCACATCCACTTCAGAGTCTCCCACTGCTTCGATAGTCCTTGTTGCGTATTCATTATTATAATGCTTATGCTTTAGTGTGCGTATTTACAAAGATGTTGCAAGAAGAACTTAATTAACGGGTGTAGGTATGGAACGGCAGACATCCTGCTGAGGGAATTGATTGATTGGATTTGTGGTGCTGGTATTTGGATGTGCATTTTGTGGAATGGTGTTGGTTCTCAGTAGACGGAGTTGGTGCTTGGTGGTGGTGGTTGTGGTGCAGTTGCTGGTGCTCAAAAGGCACCATTGTAGTGCAGGTTTTGTGATGCAAATTGCGGTATGCCATGGTTGAGAGCTAAAACTTTACTAATTACTTTCAATTCGTCGATATTTCTTAAACTATTAAACTGACTTAAGTGATCGTAAGGCCTATTTAGTCTAGAATTCGAATTACCTGAGCTCACGCTGGACGTGCCCGCTGCTGCTGCTGCTGCCGCTGTCGTTGACTTTGACTGCTGCTGCTGTAACAGTTGCTGCTGCTGTTGCTGCAGATATTGCTGCGCATTTTGCTGCAATTGATTGCTGAGCTGCGGCGTTAAGTGTTGGCGATAGAAATTTTGATTATCTAGATTATTTTGCTGGCTAACAATTGTGGTGGCAAATGAGTTGCTCGGCTGGATTTCCACATTTTCATTGTTTAGGCCAAAGTTGCCGGTGCCTGTTTCCTGGCGAAAGAGACGCGCTCGATGCTGTTGCTGTTGCTGCTGCTGTTGCTGTTGCTGCTGCTGTTGTTGTTGTTGCTGCTGTTGTTGCTGATAGAGCGCATTGCTCACATAGCTGGGCAGGAGCAATGGTTGCTGCTGTTGCTGTTGCTGCTGAAACGGTTGGTAATTATTCTGGGGCGGTGCTTGCAACAGCGACGCCTCCGCAGGCGCAAAGTTGAACTGATTTGGGGCTTGTAGCTGCAAGTGATTATTGTTGTTGTTGCTGTTGCTGCTGCTGGCAATGCTATTGGGATTTTGGTTAATGCTGACAGCATGTTCCGCTGTTTTTTGCAGATTTTGTTGCAAATTTTGGAAAATTTGTTGCACCGTATTCGTTGCTGGTGGCAATTTCTGATAGTTGTTGTTATTGCTGTTGCTGCTGTGCAGGGCAAATTTATGAGCCGCAACGGTTTCGCGCAGCGGCAATTGCTGCTCGATTGGATATGTGGGATAGATAATGGTCTTCGTATGTGTGCTGGGTATAAATTCCACCGAAGGTCTGATGGAGTACCCAGGCGATGGCGGCTGCAGCGTTTGTATTGCCTCCAGTGATGCATGTTGCAGCTGCAGCTGCTGCTGCTGCTGTTGTTGCTGCTGTTGCAGTGGCTGCAATGTGCTTGATTGCGCAAGCGGCGCAGCTTGGTAACGACTTTGACTCTGCTCCTCGAGCAGCTTCAACTGGCGCAAGATCAGCGCCTGCTGCTGCTGTGCCTGCAGCTTCAGCTGATAGATTTGCTGCTCCAGGGCGCGCTGCCGCTCAATGATATAGCTATTGACGCCGGGCGGCACCGGTGCGGTCACACTCGGGCTGGCCAATGGCTCCTAAGTGCGGGTAATAAGACAAAATTAGGGCGATGTCATTTGGTCAATTGCGGGCTTACCTTAATGTAGTTGTTGTTCGTGCTGCTGCTGCTGAGAAAAGCGGGCGTGGTGGAGAAGCCCGCATGGTTGAGGCTCGTCTGCGTCGTGCTCGCGGTGCTGGTGGGGCTCTGCGTGGTCAGTGGCGCTGCGGGCAGCTCCGATTCCAGCACGCTCAGCTTGGTTATGGTGGGGCCAACGTGTGGCAGTGGCAGCGACAACTGTTGCTGCTGCTGCTGTTGATAGCTCTGCTCGCCCTGCAGCAGCGGACGAAACTTGTGCGCTGTGCCCCGCTCGTCCAGGTCCACGGTGAAGGCCGTCACCAGCGGCGCCTCCTGTATGCGAATGTCCTGCTTGTCCACCAGCTCAATGTTCTCGCCATCCTCGTTGTGGGTGGGGCGCGGCGTTGTTGTTGTTGTCGTTGTCGTCGTGCTGGTGGTGCGGCGTCGTGTGGTGCGTGGCCTGGGTGTTGTTGTCGTCGTGGTCGTCGCTGTTGTTGTTGTCGTCGTCTCCTTCTTCACGTTACGTATCTCGAACTTGATCTCATTGCTGCCGTCGTGCGCAATCTCATTGCTGCCCAGCGAGCTGTCCACGCTGCGCGTCAGCTGGCGCGAGTCGGGACCCACCTCCGCCTCCTTGGAGTCGGGGGCGAGGGCGAGCTGGCGGCGCTGCCGCTTTGCTTGCGCAACGTTGTCTTCTTCCACAGCTTGGAGCGATCGATGAAGGAGGAGAGCAGCTGCTCCTGGGCATTGCGTTCGTCGAAGGTGGCCGTGTAGAACTGCACAGTGGGCACCACGGCATCGGATGAGCTGGTGCTCTCCTCGAGTATCTCCTCACGCTCACGTGGAGCGGGCAGCGTGGTGACCTCAGTGCGCTTCAGCGGCAGCGCCTCCGCCTCCGCCTCCGCCTCGGCATTGGTTGAGACAGAGGCCTCCTCCCGCTCCAGTTTGTCGATGGCGCGCAGCAGCGCCTGCCGCACCGAGTAGTCCAGCTTCTGTATCGCCTCCCTGGGTATAATCTCATTGCTCTCGGTGCTGACGCTCTCGGCCTCCGGGCCCGCCTCAGCCGTTGCAGTTGCCAGCTGGAGCATCAGCGCCGCCAGCAGCAGCGCCACCAGCAACGCCCAGGGCAGCGTGTTGAAATGTCTCTGCGGATGGGATGAGTCAGAGAGTGGGTGGGTTAGCTCTGGCAATTATACTAATTAGCGTTAGGGCCTGCATTTGGGGCATTTACTTGATGGCTTCATAAGCTTGGCTAAGCAATCCTCCAGCCGCCCCGCGTCTCCTCTCACACTTTGGGAGCGGCATGGTAGAGTGCACAGTTCAAGCCTCATTTGCGATAATGACAATAGGTGCTGCCTTGGGGGCAGCAAATAGAGCGACCGTTAAATAATCTCGGAATATTTGAGACCATAAAAAGCAATTGTTGCTCGCAAGTGTCATTACTGCATGAGGCAATATGCTATTAAAGTTATTGAAACTATTAGGTTGCGTGTTAAATAAAAGTTTAAGTTATTCTGAAATGGCACTTCAATTATTTGAGCATGTAATATGTGCCTAATTGTTGTCATCTTGGGAACTAATTTTTGAATGGTTGGTCACCCTAGAGACGTTGTACTCTATAAAAGGCTGGGCACCTTAGATACGCTGTAGTTTTTATATGGGTGGATCACCCCTGAGATTTCAAACGTTGCGTGCTCAACCACAAAATGCTAGCGTTAATAAATGGTTACCTTTGAGATATCATAACTTTCATAAAAATCATAAGAAACGGATGCCAAAAACGGAATGTACAATGCAAAAGGCTTCACTGATAGAGTGTTTAGAGGATATATACAAAAAAGAGAAAAACTAATACAGGGATTGAAAAGTTCGCCCATTACAAATTATTAATTGTGCAAATCCGGGAAATAAAGGAAAATAAATAAATTGCCTAAACTGTAACTAGTAATAATGAATTATTAAAATAAGATGGGTTTTAATGTTTGAGCCCTAAGTATTAATCAGTATGTATTAGCAGCTATATGGGAGCTTTATCTATTACAGCGCTCCTCAATAAACTCTGCCCATAATATGTAGCTACCAGGTAAGCAGGGCTTAAGTTTTAGCAACACGTTCAATGCTGAACTCAAAAAATTTGCTAGCAACCACCAGAGTACGAGTACCCACAATCTAGCGATGGTTCACTAATCTGTGCATGTTCATCTTTCCGGCATTTGCAAAGACGGCGAATCATAACGCATTATAGCACGTAACCTGCCACGCAGAGATTGTCGAGCCGGAGGGGTTGCGAAGGGGGTGGGGGCTGTAAAAGAGGGAGAAGGAGTGGGGCATTTTGAATGTTGCGTTGCTTTTACACAATTTGCGATTTTCAACAGCTTGACGATTGATTTCTGGCCCTGGCTTTTGACTGCGGCTCGGAAACGTTTTTTATTTTTTCTGGCAAATTGCCTTGCAACGCTTGTTTGGACGCTGCTGAAAGTTTAGACTAATTGTTGCATCAACAAGTGGTGCCCCAATCTGCAGCAACCGAATCCAAGCCACAGTCAAGCCAAAGCAAACGTATCTGACCACCTGTCGCTCTCTAAGTGGGTCTGGTCTGAGTCTCCACTGAGTTCGGGTTTTCGGCATAGGATTTTGGCAGTCACGTTTCTGCCACTTGGCACTTGGCTATTTTTTTCCTCTGTTTTTAGCCAAATTTTACAATTGTTGCTCGATTTGGTTTGCGCATTGATTTCGTTTTGGGTGCACTTAAATTATTTAATCAGCAATGCGGAATAAAATTCAAAAATGCGCTCGTTGTGGTCAAATTTGTCGAATAAGAAAAGCGAAACGATGCCAAAAACTATGCTAATTAATTGAAATTATCTGGAAATTATCTATCTATAGGTATGATTGTAATGGGTTTGAAGCAAAGGAGAAAATTGTGGAAGAAGGAATAGATTAATAACATATTTCGAAATAATACACAGATAAATTATACCTTTTATTTCTAAATACGAGTGTTCTCTTCTCTCATTTTCTGTATGTCTCTTTCTCTCTCTCCCATACACATTCTCGTTCTTTCTCTTTGCAACTGCCTCTCTATTTCGATCATTCTTTCTCTCCTACTTTTCCCTTTTTCTCTCTCTCTCTCTCTCTCTCTCTCATACACACAAGAATTAAAATGTACATCGCTTAGATCCCGTTTCTCTCCCTCTCTGTATCTCTCTCCCGCCCTGAATCTCTCTCTCTCTCTCTCTCTCTCTCTCTCTCTCTCTCTTCCTATGTCTGTATGCTTTCCTCTCTTACTCAGTGAATCTCAGTGATCCTAACCTAACCCAACCTAATTCAAACCCAATTTAAGATTTGGCGTATTGAATCAGCTACCTTCAACTTAATAAAAAATATTAATTAATCTTTTCTTAATTTAACAGCTCATCAACAAGTTGTATGTAAAATTGCTGCTGTTGCTTGAATTTGATTTGATTGGATGCAACTTTCTATGGCCATTGTGTGTTTCTTTCCTTTTGGCATTTTTAAATGGCCGTTCCGCATCTCATATACGAGATCAATCAAATTTCGACATGACTTTGCCATTTTCACACAAAAGAGCTGCACTCATCATAATCATAATCATAATAACAATAATTTTACCGATTTAACTGAAAGTGTTTTGTGCCGCCGCCCCAGCACAAGGTTCAGGTTCAAGTTCTGCCAAAGGGCAAACGCGAAGATAGAGAAAACTCCTGGTTCAATTGCAGTTTGACGGCCAATAAACAACAACAAAACACAATAGGTAAAAAAACAACTGCAACATTTTATGGGAAATTATTTGCAGACGACGAAATATTTGACGTTGTTTTTCTGGTTGCACTGCCATAAAATTTATTGCCGAATTTCTGTCTGATGCCAGATTTACTTTTTTCTTCATATTATTATTTTTTTCGTCATTTTTTTTTTTTTTTGGTTAAATAAAAAGCCACAAAATCAATAGCGTTGTTGTTGTCCGCCTTACTGCTCATTTGCGTCAATTTCACTATGGAAATCATCGCCGGCCCCAGCTACAACGGGTGGTACGTCAAGTCGTCAAATCGTCAGTGGTTTGCTTTGCGGTCGTCTTTCGTGCTAATCAAGTTGCCAGCCTTATACACATGCCTTCGAAAATGGTAATCATCATAAATTGTAATGCCCAACCAAGCCTAGGCACTGGGAAATCTAACGGCTATATTACGACTCTATATATAACTACAACGCCAGCTAAAAGCTTAGCTCAATGTACAAAAATACAATGTTTTCATCTCTTGGTTTTTTGTCTTTTATTTTCATTTAGTTTTTCAACATGGAAATACGCGAAAAGTATGATAAAAACAAAAAACAGTTAAAACGCTTTGCGGAAGCATAATATTTACAAAAGACGTACGATCTTCTGTTTCCCCTTTATTTAACCAAATCATCAACTGTTGAATGTGAGTTTTCTTTTAAATGAAATTTAGAAAAAATTATAAATAAACCTGCAGTAATTCAAACATGTGCTTAGGTAACAGTATTTTTACTTTTAAAAAACTTATAATATTTTTTCTCATATTTCCCATACTTTCGCCTGCTGCTGTAAAGAAAAATAAAAAACATAAATCTGCGCTTTATCTTAATTTTGAGGTATGCCCGTAAATCCATTCGCGTGCGACTCCAACATAAAACTAATGCAAAAAAATGCTTAATAAATACTTTTTAATTACGCCCCATCTATAAGATTGGGCCGCCTGAGTTCCGCAAGTTCCCCCATGCGGTAAGGTGTAAAAATGATTTAACAATCGAGCCAGCTTTATAAATTAGCCATAAATCAATGCACAAAAGCCAAGCTGTCTATATTTATGGTACATTTTATTGTTTAAAGCGTGGGCTGAAAATGTTTTTTGTTATTTTTTTCGCTGTTATTTATTAATATTATTTTCTTTTATTTTACGCTGCGAAGCAGCAGAAGGCGAAGAAACCAACAGCGAATGAAAAGTACCACAGACTTACATAATCATCTTTCTGCCAAATTGAAACTTCACTTAAGAAAGACTGCAAGATTTGAAGACTGGGTAACCCAGTTTCATTGAAAAATGGCACCTCATATAAGTCGCATTGTCCAGTAATTTAAGCTGACAGCTGCCGTATAGGCCCTGAGGGGCATCTTGTGTCTCGCTCTGTGATTAATTTCACGCCCGCTGATCGCCGCTCGACCATCGCGCAAGGCGCATCTCGCATCTCGCATCTTGCATTTTGCATTTTGCATTTTGCACTTTGCATTTTTCATATTTTCCATTTAACAGCTGCATTTTGCATTCTTCATGTTGCATTTGGGCATTGCGATTGCTCAAGCAAATGGACACCGTCCAGTGGCATCCACAATCCACGCACTATTAAGCAGCTGCCACCGAGCCATTTGTATATGGCCAAAGAAAACCTGCCCGAAAGTTGCGAGCTGTTTATCTGATTGGGTCTGGCCTGGCGGGTAACGCAATACGCCGATGTCTGTGCAAATTTCATTTTTGTTTGTTTATGCTCTATGTAGGCCAGCATAAATATTAATATTTGATTTTGTAAGCCCCCATAAAATGCAGCAATATCATAAATTGCAATAAAATATCATAATAACTATAAGTGGCAATAAAATCTATTTCATGAGCCGGCCAGTTAACGCCCAATCATACGATTGATTGCTATACCCAAATATAAGAGTGGGTAAAACCTTTTTAACACACACTTTGACAGAGCTAGACAAGTATCTACAAGCAGTTAAACTTAAATTGTTTGTAAGCCGTAAACACTTTTGATTTCCTTGGATGTTTTGATGGGAAGTATTTTATGATACAATATTTGTTTCATTTCTGGTATGTATATACTTGCCTACACATATATAAAAGTGCATAAAAATAAAACAATTTCTAGAAATTTAAGTGGAATCTGAGAGAAAAAGATGTTTTCTCATTATAAAGTTTATGTATTTACAATATCCTACGCACTGAATTGTTACCCAATGTTTTGATGTTCGGTCATAATTTGGTGAAACGAACGTCGCGACAAGGAATCTGTCTATATACCAATTTTTTTGAATCCTGATTTTGAAGTCGCAGCTCTATATATATTTAACATATTTCTCTGTCTTTCTTTACATTAAATTCTTCATAAACAAACAAAAATATAGTGTTGTCCTTTGTTGAAACATCAGCTTCTAAGTATTTAGAAGATTGCAATTTTTTAACGAATATATATTTTTTATAATATAAACTTATGCTTCTGGGTATTTTTAGTAAATCTAGAAATAACCTCAAATCTACATTAGATATCTTTAAAACGAATAAAATTTGTTCACTCTTCAAACCAAATCACTGAAAATTGTTGTAATATTGATTTGGAAAACCTAATCTTAATTTAAAATTTGTTTTAAGCTTACATCTTTTCCAATCCAAAACCTAATTTCTTAATACGTTTGATATACATAAAATATATGTATTATTTTATTTGACTTAATATATATTCATATTTTAGTTATATATTTCCATAAGGGTATTCCAGCTTCTGTATACATTTCTACGGCATAATGGTCGCAGCTTGTGGTTGCTCAATAAATTTGTTACAGTATTTTATGAGCTTTTAACTGCCTTTGTTGCTACCATGTTTTGTCGTCGAACCAAAGCGCAGTCCCATAAAATGCCGAGTAATTGTTGTGCGTGTGTGTGCACCTGTCCACCCGTATCTATAACAAGCCAAAGCCATTTGCATAATTTCACACTAAAAAATCAAAGCTAAAACGAGGCGCCCTTCCAAGTGGTTCCTCTGTGGGTTTGTCAAGAGATTTCCAATCTTTGTTTGAGTTTGTCGCTGGAATTGGGCCTAAGATTATTGTCGTGTTTTGACATGCAAACGCTCTTTTGATTGGCATTTGTGAGCGTGTGTGTGTGTGTGTGTGTGTGTGTGTGTGTGTGTGTGTATGCGTTTGTGTTGGGCAACAGCTTTATCGATTTTGTATCCATTCATACGATATTCATTGCTTGTTACAATTCATTTAAGATCCATTTGCATATTTATGTGCATTTAATTGAGTTTTGGTTTCGTTTTGCTCATTTAGCTATGGCCACAGATATCGGCGATACGCAGATCATTTTGCCACTCTGCCACTCTATTGTCTTTATGCTAAGTATGGGCTGTGAACGAGCAGGTCTTTGTTAATTGGCCAGAGGTCAAGTTTGCGATGGGGCCGATAACGAGCTGAAGTTCAAGTTGAGCCTCGTCACATTTGACATGTTTTTGATCAAATTGAATATGAATGTGTTAACAACAGAGATTAGATAATGACTTAAACAGATTTGCTCAACCATTATGGTAGGCTCAACGCTTGCTTATATGAAGAGTGAAAATCCTAAGCTCAGCGATTGGCCAAACCAAATAAATATACTTAAATATATGGAATATCCACACAGCATTTCATAATACAAATAAAAATAATATGAAATTACCAATGGGCGCGTATTACAATAAATTTACACAGAGTGAAAAACACACAAACAAACAAAAAAGTTGCTTAGTTGTTGTTTTGGCTATTTTTTTGTAGTTTTTTAGTTTTTTTGCGGCCGCATTCGCGTAATGTTCGCCCATTGTTTGCGCCTCTTCGCGCAGCAGTTGGTTGATAAACTCAAGGAGAAGGAGGAGGCGAAGGCAAATCTTTTCTTTTTCGTTTTTTGCTGTTGTTGTTGTTGTTGTTGTTGGGGCGGTTGTTGTTTTTTGCTGTTTGCATCTAATGGCACGTCGAGGTAAAAATGCAATGTCAATGGCACTCGGCACTCCACAGTCGGCACTAGGCACATGGGCAATTTTGGTTTCACTTTTATCGACGCCAGAGCATCTGGCTTTTAGGAAGATGAAGATGATCGAGTCGGCGTCGCCGTCGTCTTCGTCATTTGCCCAACTCAAGTGGTAACTGTTTTGTTGTTGCTGCTGCTGCCGCTTGGGCTGCTGCGTTTTCATCTACGGCTGCCGCTTTGTTTTGCCCATATTGTTGCATTATTTTTGTGTATTACGTAAAATCGCTTACATTGTGTGCAGCGTCGTGTGCCACTTCGGTTGGGAGGGGGAACTTGGACTGCTGTTGACCTTTCAGCACAATAATAATAATAGTAATGGCTCGCCAAGTCATCAAAACGTTTAACGTAATATGGAAAGGGTCATACAAAAACAAAAGACTTAGGCAACGAACTTGCCACTAAATCCCCCACAAAAGAAACTTTGTGTTGCGTGCTCACAATTATGCACAGCACTTAATTCAGATTTATTTACGCGCACTGTCAAATACATTATTATTTCAACAAGTACAATTGACGCCAGACGTAGCGGCAGCTGGAGCTCCACATGGATATGGATATCTGAGTCCATGGGATGCTTTAAGTCAGGTGTCGGTTTCGGTGTCGGTGTTGCCTGTCTCTGATTTATGTGCTCAACGTGCTGTTGGAAAAGCAAAACCTTTTGGCATGGTAAATTGTTATTTTGACAGTTGCACAATTCCGTGCATGGCCTGTGGACGGATACAGATCTATAGACACGATACTCGTACTCGCACTCGTACTGTGCGGGCGTTTTGAACTCATGAATTGAATGCCTTGTGAATGAACTGATCGTGAGTGAGTATATTTTGCGCTTTTACTTTTATTTAATTATAATAAAACAACACCTTTTGATACCCTGTAAATATACTATTTCTTGGGAGGGTATGCAAATGGGTCAAAGTTTTAATTATTAAGAGATACATACAAGAAGAAAAAATATACTCTATGAGATAGAGTGTAAAAGGTTTATACTTTCTTAATACAAATCTTTTGACTGCACAGATACTGTTCTATTTTCTAATATTTTTACACACATTCGTTTATATTTTTTTAAATGTAAGCACATAAAAAAAAACAGAAGGTGTTTTATAAAGATGAAAAGAAATATATACATGAATAATTTCTTGACTTCATTCAAAGTATTCTTTAATTTTATTTTTGCTGACTGTTATCAATCAATAAATAATTTGATGAAGACGGAAAAACAAATAAACAAGTGTTTTTCTATTATCATAACATTTGTTTCTAGCACATTTTTTACATTCACAACTTTTCCAGTAAAACGATATTAAATATTATGTGCACCTTTTATTATTTAGTATTTGATGTGCATTTTGTTTGTTTCCCTAATATTTAAGGTCGTGGCAAGCAAACATTGTTGGAGTCTGTACATGATTTATGTGGCAGTTTGCTAATTTTGGCCACTGCTGAGGTGAAATCAACAGTTTGGCAAGGAAGAAGCAGACACATAATCAATTTTAAGCATTGTCAAACTGCAATTATGCAATGGCGAAAAGTGAAATTTTATTGCATGTCAACAACAGCAGACGACAGATGCACACATCTTGCGTTTTGGGACGTCTTCACTGATGACTTGGGACTTGGCTGACTTGGCTGACTGGCTGCTTGGTCAGCGTCCAGATGAAAGCCCAGCGCCAACTCTCAACTTTGCAACAGGTCGCTCGCAGCAGCAGTGGCAGCAGCACCAACAACAACTGTTTTTGTATATTATATATTTTTTGTAGCTGGTTGCATAAGCCGAAATCGGATATGGCCGGGTGTGCTTTGTGGAATGCTTGGAATTGGCTGTGGCATTGTGGCATTCATGAAAGTGGCAAATCAAAGAACCAGAAAAACCTTCAATTCAATAATAAAAAAATAAAACTTGATTGGAGTGTAAACGACTTAATTTAGTAAAGCCAAATATAAACCACAGCTAAGCCAACACAAACAAAACATCATTCGTCTTGGCCACAAGCCTTCTCTCTACTGCCATTTGTGGTAAATGCAACATTTGCTTTCGTACCCAATTAGCCCTGAGATAAAGTGGTATCCATTACGTTTGATGATCTTTATGGGCTTCAAGTGTGTATCTTACTTAAGCTGAGATTAATCTGTGAACCAAATGAGCTCCACATAGATCGCTAATTAAATTGTTTTATTGCCCTGTGGGGCATCGCATCGAAATGGAATCATTAAATGACATTAAAAAGCCATTACACAAATGACTTGGCATGCAAATCAAATGACTTTCCATAATATGATCTGTATAAAAAACAAAAAGCTAAATATATATATATATGTATATATGTATGCATATTTATGAGCATTATGTATTTCTGATCGTCCATTGATTGATCGATGCTGCTCAGCAAAACTCCCACACTCTGTTGCGATGACTCCAAGTGCCAAATTTGGGCGTTGCTGACTAGTAGATTTTGCTAATTGATCATCGTACGCGTGTGTACGTCTTTTTTTAATTTGATTAACAGACAACATGTTGACCACGCCCCCCTGATGAGTGGTTAACTTTCTACTAGTTTTTAAAGCATATCATAAAACTTTCTAAAGTATTCCCTTGCGAGGGTGTTCATATAGGTCATTTGATGAGTTCAGTTGATATTCAATGGAATTGTTTGAATATATTTCAGTAGTGCTGAGAATCATTGAAAGACTTTGAATACATTAAGGTAGAACTGGGAGAGTTTAAAAACATATGCTCAGAGCTGAGAACCAAAAGAAGAGTTCTAATACATTTAATTTGAGTTGAGAATTTATCAATGTAAAGCTAAATATCATTCATTATCTGGGTAGACTCATAATTTGCGATAATAAGTTAGAAGTTAGAATATAATAATAAAGCATTGGTAACATTTTTACTTTGAAGCCTTAAGTTTCATTGATCGTTCCAGAAAATAAAAATGTTCTATTGTAAAATATTAAACCGTGTAGAGTTGAAAAGCTCTTTAGGAAATACAATAACTTCCAGCCAAGAAGTTGGAAGTTGAAATAACATCGAATAAATATTAACTCAGAAGTATTAAATTTCAGAAGGACCAGCAATATATTTTTATGAGTAAAAAATCGAATTTAAAATACTATTAATCATCAGTCTTAATCAAACTAACTAAAGTTGAGAATTATTGTATTTTATTATAAAGCAAGCAATTTAGAATAGCAAGGCTCTTTGACAACTAAAGATTACACAATCCGGTCCCTTATGAGGTTATTGATCCAATCTCTCAAGATGAAGTTTACTGATCATTGAAAAACATACTAAATATCCAAAGGGAGAATTCTCATAAAACCGAGTCGACGTAAGAATCAACAATTATGGTAAAATACACAAATCCAATTTTACAAATTTTGTTTAATGATCAGAATCATTGTTTTATGATCACAGTTATTACTTACCACAAGCATAATTTATGCTAAAAATATATTAACGTTATCCAATTTGTTGCCCGAAGTTTTCTGTTTCAATCAAAACTAATTAAACGCGAATTAATTGTTAGCTCTTTTGGTTATTGTTGGACGCACAGTTTCCTGTAGATTTATTTCGTTATGGTTTGAGGCATTTATTCATATCTTTTGTTTATCGCTTTTAAAGAGTGTTGCACTTTAATTTCGCCGTGTTAATTTCGTTTAATTGCAAATTTCGAAACGTTTTTTTCAAATTAGCGAACAGTTCACACCAATAGCAACAACAACCGGTCGATAGATCGATTGTTAGCTATTGTTATCTCTCGCGTTTGTTTTGCTTTTTGTTTTTTGCTTTCTTTATACAAAATTGTTTCTTGATTTGATTTTTGGTGGTTTTTCGGGGGGAGTAGCTAAATGCGGCTGCTGGCCGCTGGCAAACAACAACTGAACCGTCTGAACGCTCGCTGCAGACTGAAACTGAAGCGCAAGCGTTCAATTTTTGAGGTTTCCCTGGCCTGCCCCAAACGGACCAGGCTGAAGATGCTGCTGCTGCCGCAATGTTGCCAGCAGTCGCTGCCGCCGTCGACTGCGACGCCAGCGTTGCCATCAATGTTGCCAACTGTTGATCATGGCTAAGACTGTGGCTTTGGCTGGCGGCGGCCTAATGAATGAAAGCTACGTTTGCTTGCAGACTTTTTGTTGCTTTTTGCCTATTGTTGCTGCTTGTGGCTGTTGTTTGTTATTTGTCTGCTTATAATAGAAGTGGCCCTTATGGGCTTTTTGAACTTGGCTCTGGAGTGCAACGGTTGCAAATTAAATCTGCGCTCTGGCCCATATGATGCAATCGTAATCGAGCAATTCTACCGAATGCCGAACTGTTATTTAATTAAGCCTTTCGTTTGGGCCTTATGCGTGTGTCATTTTTGACAGCTTGGCAGACGTCGCGTCTTTGGCCACTTTCCAATTCGACTCACTGTGGCTCCGTTTTATGACGCTCGCAAGTTATTTAACCGCATTCGGCCGCATCTTCAGCTACAGCTACAGCGTGGCAACAACAACTGGTTTTTTGGCCATGCCAAAATCCTTGCCTGCAGCGCTAGCCAAATCTTAATGAGCCGCGCAGCCACAGCCAAAAGGCCAGCGGGAACACGCGCCACAGTTCAAACTTGGCCAGGCTTCCGCCTGGTTGCCTACGTATTTGCCGACCATTTCGCGGTAAAAATTTCTCTCAAATTAGCGCCATTTGTACATGCAAATTAGCTCAGCTCTCGTCTACGCACTGTCCACACGGTTGATTTCCGTTTTTCTTAGCCATTTCCGCTAAGCTCCTATGCAAAAAGCGCAATGGTTTATTTGATATTGTTGCATGCACTTTTTTTATTTGCCTTGCTGAACTGTTGACCATCTCAACTGTTGGCCAAGTCTGCAAACGCCTATCGTACTGCGCTTTGATGAGCTGCTGTCGGCATATCCATCACTCACATCTGGGTCATGAATGCTCGACCTCTACGCACTTTCAAATCTATAGGGAACTTTGTGTTGCATTAACTACTGCATGCTCTGCATTTAAAAATTAAAATTATTTAAGCTTGAACAATTTTGTATGCAATAGCCTTGAATTTAACGCCCAATCCAACTAATCCGTATCCAAAATATAATTCAATAAATATTATTCTACTGTATCAGGATTTTAAATAGATGAAAAACAAAATTAAAATAAATTATAGGCTGAAACAATTGCTAAATCGGAAATGTAGCTTTACAAGATTTAAGTTAAGTTGTTAATATAAGTTGGGAAATTTCTATTTAAGTATTACATAATCTTAAACTCCACGTGCCCCCATAATTTAGTTGGCCATAATTAATATATATTAATGTTACAAAAGTAATTAATCAAATTTTTTTAAATTATTATTTTTTATCTACTTCATAAACGAAAATAAAAGTTCTGAACAGAAGTATAAAATTTGTAGATGCAGTATTGCATTTTTTTATCTACTAGTTAAGACATTTTGGCACTAAAATAAACTTTAAATTTCAGCCTTGGCTGCATTTTGACCACATTTCTACATGATTCAAAAACAAAATTCCCGCATGCACTTAAAATGAAAGTTAAGCCTGCCACAAATGATGTACCTATGGAAATATTACACACAAAGCGTGTGAACTTGTCATCGATAGCTTTCAAATGCCACCAATAATCCCAATACAAAGCAACCAGCAAGATCAGATAAAGTCTGCGACCTCCAGAGTGTTACAAAATTGGCAACAAATCCGGAATGCCACACCGCAAGTTGGCTGTGAAGTGTTTTGCTGACCTAACATGTGCAGCTTTTCCGCAGCCGAGCCACGGCAGAGAGGAAAATCCCAACTGAGGCAAGATAACTTGCCACATGACCACAGACAACAGCTCGAGCCGGGCGCATGTACAGGCACATCATTTACCGCCTATTATTATTCGTATTTGCGAAATGTATTGTAAGGCGCAGCCCGCGCCCGAAAAACACAAACATCGAAGTCGCGACATGCCATACTTTACCATATACCATAGACTATGCCATGCCATACCTTATAGCATATAGCTTACTATATACCGTTGCAATAAGTGCCGAAACCTGCTTTCTTCGTCGTGACTTTTGATATTTGAGTGCAGCCTCATCGTCTTGTGCGCTTTTGAACCCGTTTGCACCCTTTTCCGTTTGCCGCCTTATCGCATACGTATTGTACATGCGTTTCTCTTCTCCGTTTCAAACAAATTTTCAATTTGACTTTTGGCCAAAACAGCCAAAAAAGCTTGGCAGTCAAGCAGCAGGCTTTTGCCATTTTGTACATTGAACAAATTTTGATTGTGGCCCAGGCAGCAAGTGGCAAAGCCTGTCCAGAATCACCATCACCTGGCCGCGCAGCCTGGCAGCTGCACACGATTCCAACTAAACTCCGGGCTGAACGTGAGCCGAATTTCGGCTACTTGTTTCCCAGCACTGGAAATTGAAAATGCCAGCTCGTCGTTGGACCCATTGGCTTTGGGTAATTTCTTAATGAAGCTTTGTGGTTGTCGCTTTGATACATTTCAAAGGAGGTGCGCGTTACCCTGTGGGTAAAACAAGTATCTAGCGAAGAATATTTATATATTATTAATAAACTTAATTGGCAATTATTAAGCCATTAAAAAATTGTCTTTTTGTTTTTTATATACATTGTCTCATATGATTTGGGTATAAGAAAGTTGTGTAAATGAATGAAATAGACAGTTTAAAAATTAAAATTAAAATTAATGGATTCGTATATATGCTTGATGACGACGATGAATGTGTCAACCTCAGAAGAATTTAAAATGGTTTTCGTGTCTCCACCAAACGTAATTACGTTATATAACACGCTCAGAACAAAAATATACAACAATGTTAATACATTTACTTATGACCCTCATATGACTAATTTTTGGCATATGCACACATTTGTCATTCATGAAGATTTCAAAACAATCGCTCACTAAATACAAAAGTTATTAAAAAATAAATTTTTGATAGCATGAAGAGAAGGAAAGAAGAAGAAAAAGTATAGCCTCTGGCTATGCATATTGGTGCGAATTATATTACGGCAAATAGGAAATTGGGTTTGGTTTATAAACTTTTAATCGAAAATTCAACGAAATGTTGTTAAATATTTAAATTGATCTCTGCTAATTTTACAACACATTTTGTGCCACTTGGCACACCTTTTAATTACTACAACTAATAACTACTGTTTAGCTAGGGTGTTTCCCCTGTCTGTAGACACGTGTCGCTGTATAATCGACTAATCAGCCTTTTTTTGGTAGGAGGTTCGTATCTTTATTATGACATGTGTCTGTCAAAATGCCTCAGCCAATCTCTCAGTCAAAAAGGCAGCCAATCGGGTATTTATATTTATTAGTGGCAAATTAAACAACCGATCAACTCAGACTGGGCAGTATAAATAGCACAAAACAATTGAGAAATTTGTTAAAAATATGATATGCTGGTTCATATTCGATCGGTTAAAAATATGAAAAAAATATATAAAATAAATAAATTCAGCCGTAGGTAAGACAAAGGCCTTTGTGTGCGGCGCGTATAAAATAAACATGTCAATAAGAGCAGCAGGCAATAATTTGAAATGCAAATAGTGAAAAGAAATAGCAATGAATCCATTGATCCAATCGTTTAAGGTGTGAAATATTGTTGGCATTGCTGAGGGGGAACACAAACACACACACACACACACACACACATACGCACGCACACGCACACGCACATCATTTGCCAAGGCATTTTCGGGCTCATTTGCATTCGCGTTTTGGATTTGGGGTTTCAGTTTCGCGTCTGGGTTTGGAGGTCATCATCATCATCATCTTCGCATAGACGCATTTGATACGGATCTTACCATTGGCTTGGAAGCCAACGCCGGTTTCGGGTTCGCTTTCAATTTTATATGATTGCGTCCATTCCAGATTATACGAAATGAGTTTTTAAGTAAGCTAAATCAATCATTTGGCAGCCGGTTAATTGTGTGCCACGCTGTGGTCACACCCGCGAGGTAAAGGCTGCTTCACTTTGCCTTTTGATACCCCCTATATTGTCTTCTTGTTGGGCTACTGACATGCTGAGCATTTATAGGCAGCTGTGCTTTGTTCCATCACATGAACTCCTGAACCATCTACGGCTGGCTACCATTGTCTGCTGCTTAATGTCAGGCCTAGACATTTGTCTTCAGTCCACTGTCATTTCTCAAAGAGGCCTCGGCAAGCTTTGATATCTTTCTATAGAAATTGCCGAAATAGTCAAAATGACGCTAGAGAAACCGGGTGTTTAATTGAATGGCTTTGATTGACACACATGTGCAGTATATTTGTGTATGATAAGCTAGCATGCCGGTTCCGCTATACTCTAAAAGCTGTTAAATTATAACAACGAGTCAAACGTCTAACCTGACAAATGTCAAAGTGTCTGCCCTTTCAAATATTTCTTAAAAGATTTTAAACTTCCATAAAAGTATCAAAACTAAGCTGAATTTCATGTTTGATGTCATTTTTACCATGGTTTGTCTTCTACATTGATTGAATTTCAAAATATATGACTTACTGAAAACGATATTTTTTTTTAATTTTTTTTGTAAAGCTCATAAAGCTCCCTTTCTCATTTAAAAACAAGTAAGAAAACAAGTAAGACGTAGCCGATTGTGTAATACTCGTTCACAGTATACAGTAGTTATTATTGTTATTTTGGAAAAATATAGAATTTTTATATTTCGTTGGACGGAGGTGGGAGTGGCCAACATTTTTGGCACGATCTTAAGCGGAGGTCACCCTAATACTAATATAATCCTTATTTCAAACGCCCATAACTTTGTCAAAACTAAATCGATTTTCATGTTTGAAGGCAATTTGTTCATGGTTTGTCCTCTAGATTGATTCTGCACTCCAAATATATTCATTATTGAAAATAAAATATTTTGTATTTTTTGATAAAATATCATGTACTCCCCCCTTACACATTTTCGAAAAATTTTTTTTTCAAAATTTAGAAATCCAAATTTACATTTTTAATCGGTTGTGGTTGTCACAATTAGTATAAAAAACAACATTAAAACCGATTCTGAGGAAGTCAAATTTTTTGTCAAAAATCATGCCAAAATTGACAAAAATTTGGACATGTAAAGCTCTCGGATCCATAGCTCCCATATTTCAAACGCCCATAAGTTTGTCAAAACTAATACGATTTTCAAGCTTGATGGCATTTTGATCATGCATTGTATTATGAGTAAAATATACCCAAATTTATGTAAACACTTTTTGAAATTCTTGCAATAAATGTCATACGAAAATTTTTTTATAAATTTAGAGAAAATCTATATTATTTTGATTGGGAACTGAGTATTTCTGACAAGTTATTCAATTACCTTAAAATGTCACAACAAATTAATTTAAATTAAATTCAGACAGAATTCGCAGTTACGGATTATATAAGACAACTTTCTACCCAGCCCACTTAATTAGAATTTCGTTATGTTTGCATTAACTTCACACTAAAAAGGGGCAATCAATATTGATGTGAATTTGCGGCCAACACTCATAAACAACAAAACGCCAAGTGGAAGCCATTAATTATGAATGTGTTTGGGGCCAGTCAGCCCAGCCCAGCTGAGCCCTGCCCCGAAATTGACCTGTTTGGTTTTTATGTAACAAAGTGTCGATACAACTAATAATATCATAAATCTTGTCCAATAATTTCTTTGGCTGTTTTTTCTCTTTTTTCTTTTGTTGCATCAACTTTGCGCACTTTGCTTTACATATTTAAAAAACAAAAATGAAACTGAAAATAAAAATTAATTTCGTTTGTTGTGCGTTTTGCTATTCCTTAGGTGATTAGCATTACGTCGACCCCCCGCGCACACCCACAAAAGTTAATGGGCGATGCCCGAAGCGCCACAGAACGCCCACCTGTGCTGACTGCGTGTGAAAACTTTAAAGCCAAAAAACAAAAGGTTTCAGCTTTAGTTTACGTTTCCTCCATATATACATATATATACCTATATATATTTATGTTAAGCCGATCTATTGTTATGCTGGCTCATCATTTGTCAGCTGACTCGCGGCTGATGGACAAGGTTGCTCGGCGCTGGGATGGATGACAGTTTATTTTCAACACATCTAAATATGGTTTGGCTTTATTTGCTTTGAAAATACAATATGAAAACTGTCTAGGCATACACACACAAATACATAAACATACATATATCAAAATTCATACAAATCTTTGCGCTAAAATATTAAAAATAATTCCATTCTGATAAGTATAGAAATATAACTAAAAACAAATTCGCTTTACCATCGCCTGTAGTTGTGCCCTAACTCTATGAACATGGCTCAAAGCTGACTATTGGCCAGATGATTATCGATAACCACCTGAATAATTCGCATGCAATCGCGCTGCCTGGCTATGGTATTATCGATCAGCTGCTCTATAAACTGACTGGCCTTGATGTTCGTATTGGGCGGTATGTCCTGTGTGCAGCTGATGTATTTGTTAAAGATCTCCGTATTTAACGATGTGGCCAAATATTTTTCGCTCTCGTCCTGTTGCAGCAGCTTGTTCAGCACCTGTGCGGCGGCTAGCACTTGGTCCTTGTTCTTCTGATAGGCGCGCAGCTCCTGTAAATTGCCATAATCCGCACTATTTAGCTGCACGTACCGCTCACCCCCCGCATCCTCGCTGGCATCGCCAACCTTGATTGCCTTTTTTGTGAGCAGCTGGCGTATGTGGTATTTGCGTTCCGTCACGAAATTGCCCAGCAAGTAGCCTGTGAAGCAAACAAACAACTCATTAGCACATCATAAAACGTATCCTTGGACTCCCTCCCCCATTCCTTCGTTTGCCCTACCTGAAATAAGCATGAAGAAGCCAATGGTGAGCAGAAGCGAGGCACAGGTGCGCTTAGTCACATATTCGCGATATTCTCGGGAACTGCTGTTGGCCCTCACAGCCGTCTCATAGCTGAGCACCTGATGCATTTTATATTATTTTTAGTTAGTGACTTATGTATTATTACTTATTTTTCATTTAGTTTAAAGATACTCTTTGATTTTCTGTAGCTTGTCTATGGCATCGTCTGTTGTGGAACATTTTGTTATATCAATTGTACTTCATTTTTAGTTAAAGTTCAGTTCAGCATCTATTCTGTAAAGAGAAATAAAACAAGGTATAATTTATTATACCCTATTAAATTCCTTTTCCAACCCTTTTGTCTGTTATGTTATGTTATGTTTACCCACTCTCAAAACTCGCCATAAAATTTACGGGAACGTTAGCCATTAAAAATACAAATTTGCCTATATTAGCTTAGCTTTCATCGTAATTAAAAATTAGTGCCAGCCATGTTCAAGGCATGTCCATTAGCCACAATTATTTAATATTTCAGTCATTTCCATTTTTCTGGTTTACAGAACCTTTGGGCGCGTCTGTGTTAAATTCATTGAATCCCCATCAACGTTAAATTTTAATATAAATTCTTGTTATATGCAAAATAAAAATATTTTCAGCTAAATATTTCGTAACCGAAATGAAATGCCGACGCTATGATGAAATTTTACTTTGATAAATGGGGTATATCGCAATTTTAGTTGCGTTAGGGACACCCACGCGGCAACAAAAAATGTGCAAGACTTGAATAAGGCCTGCGGCAAGTAATGACCGAGGAGCATCTGATAATAAATAATAACACGTATTTTCCAAAATGTGTAAAGACTTAAATTGCAAAGGGAAAATAGATAAATTAAAGATAGTGTGGCGTATACGTAATATTTATATTATTGCGCAAGTCGCTAGTGTTGCAATTAAATTAATTCAAATAAATACTCTAATATAAAACTTGTTTAAATGCGACAGAACCTACTCCGATACTTTGATATTCCATATAAAATTATGGCTTTCCAACTCACAGTCAATGAACTCTGCTCAGCTGACAAAAAACAAACACGCACACAGGATAATAATAATATGCGCATTGGTGCATCCTGTGGCTGCACTCCTTTGAGTTGCACTCGGCCAGAGGCACTTTCACTTACCCAGCTGTGGAAACAAACAAAACCGCGTTGCCCCTTCAGATCCTGTGAGTATCCTGTAAGCTGCAATTGTTGGCACTGAAACTTTTCTATTTTATTGTTTGTACTTTTTAGCTCGATGCTCTCCAATATATACTGTTGTTTATGTTGTTTACACTTAAATATCAAAAAAACGAGTAAAATATAAAACTAGAAATATATATATATATTTGTTGTTCGCGTTATCCTTGCGGTGTTGGTAGGTGCGTTCGCCTGGCCACCAAGTTGTGCACTGAGCGCCTGCCACTGACTGACATCGGCTTTAATAGCCGGCGACAATCGGTGGTGAATTTCCCTTGCGGTGCTCCTGTAAGCAGCGCTGCTTGTGGGTGGCCGCCGCGTGGAGGTGCTCATTTTCATTTCTCCTTTTCTTTTCCCTTATTTCCACGTTTGGGTCAAGTTGAGATGTGGCTATTTACGTGGCAGTTGTGCATGCAAATATAGAATGGCCGCAATAAATTCATGATTAACGGGCATTTTAACTTAACGCGTGCATCTTTGAAGTCGTTTCGATTTTCAAACAGTCGGAGAGAAAGAGAGAGTAGACAATAGAGAGACATTAGAGTGCTACCCGTGCACTTACTTTCATTGTGTTAATCTCCTCGTTTGTTCTCTTTAACCGTGTCCGGTCTTTTATTTCCTGTCACTCACTTACTTCAAGAATATCACATGTAGCTTGCTTCTACTTTGCCTCTAGCGTCACCTAAGGGGTGGCATGGTCTGGTATTAGTTTAAGGTGTTTGCTTTGATGTTGGCGCTTGCCGCTTATTCCCGGCTTTTAAAGCACTTCAATGTATTACAAGAGAAATACGAGTTGATTGGAGGTGATGCAGTTGATGAACTAGATTTTATACATTGCGTAATACTATAAAGCTAAAAACAATATTTTTTGTGTTTTCCATTTAATTTATAAAGAGCTATTTGTTTACGTGTATTGTTTAAAATTTTTAATATAACTTTTTTTTGGCTAATAAAAAAGAAAAAAGCCGTTATAGATTTTCTAAGCTACATTGGCGCCTTAATTAATTGTACTTCTTTAACTGCATTACTCATACGCAAGGTTGACTTCTTAGAAGTTTGAGCCAAATCTTTCTGGAAACTAACTCAATAAATATATTTATGAAATTATTTAAATTTTATATAATTTTAGAATATATAATTTTAATATTTTACCCTGATTTCTTTCTGAAAGCTCTAGCCGCATTTCATTCACAATATTAAATTTATATTGAATTGCACTTGAGACACAGCTGTGCTCGGTATGGCATTTCCCTATAATTCCTGCTGTTATTGTTGTCAGTTCTCCCTAACTGAGTCTCGCCGGACGTTTGCTATAAGAGGCATACATATAAGAGGTATAAAGTTCATATATATTTTATTTCAAATATTTACCTTAATACTCGTTTGCCGACTACAAAAAAATAAATCATGTAATTATAAAAAAAGTTCAACTTGACAACCAAAAGTTGATCCGGCCCCTCAGAGTTCCCCTCACATAGTAATTTTGTTGTAGTTGTTATTGTTGTTGTTGCTGCTGCTGTTGTTTCTGTAGATTCAGTGAAAGTGCAACTTGTGCTAACAAGCAGCAAAACGCCCTCTGCCGCTCAAGGGCTGAAAGATACATTTCGCTCGTTTACAAGTGCCTGCTGAAGCGAAAGCCTCGCTGTCAACGGGCAAGTGGGTGAGCTTGCGGGTTGTGGGGCTGGTGTTATACTGGAGGCCAATGTTTCATTAAGTGTAACGGCTTTTACCACGCTCTGTGCACACTGCATACGCAAATGGCCACCGACGGGAGGAACGGGATACAGCTGAGGACTACTTCTAAATACGATTCGAGCGGGCTTTTTTCTAGTGCAGCTGCCGTTCACGATGAGTTTTCAAGGGGAACTAGCAACGAGAACTAGTTCATTTGCATGTTTGTTTAATGATCATAAGATATAATTGCAATTTGGAAACATAACTTTTATCTTGAGATATTTATGTGGGATATTGAGATAATTAAAAATATATTTCAGGATTTTAGCCAACCAATTTCTTCTTACTAGCACAATTGTTCACTACGACTGCACGTATTACGTATTAATTCGTATTTAATTAATATACCCACCCCACCTGCGACCCACTCATTCGCACTGGCAACTTTAATTTCAAAATTCCATTTCGAGTAGCGCATACACAGAGAAATGTCAGCGAAGTGCATTGCACTCGGCACCCTGCAACCTGCAACCTGCAACATGCAACATGCCCCGTGCACCCTGCACTTTCCACAACTTGAGCACGTACGTCGCCATTTTTGCTGCCACCCACAATGGCAACCTGTGCGGCCACCTGTGCCAGCTCCAAAGCAAAGGAGCTGCGTTCCCGCGCATTTGCGAGCACAGGTACATCCTATTGCCAGGCAGCGCATTAATTTCCAAGTGCATTGACATAGAAACACGCACTGCCGACGCACAAAAGTAGGCAACGTTCAGCATGCAACACGAAATTCTGTCAAGTATTGCCATATGCAAGCAGAGCCCAGTTGTTGCTCTCGTTTACGATATCTGTCAGTGCTATATTATCAATGGAAGTTCCCCATAATAACTTTTATTAATTAACCTTTTTAAAATTGCAAATATTATATTGAATAATGATTGTTTCATTTGCATTACTGAGTTAATCTTCATTTTCAATTATTCTTATAAACGCAACTTGTTGCTATCTTTAATTAAATTTATTCACTCAACTTGATTTTGCAACTCTTTCACTTGCTCTCTCTTATATTTTTGTTAGCTCTCTCTTAAGAGTAACTTGCAAGCTTTAAAGTCACATGCATATAAATATGCTTTAAAGTTTTATAAAAGCTTTGTATGAAGCTTTTAAGTAGTAAACTGTTATATATGTATATACTGAAGCAAAGCTGTGTGAACGCCGCTTCTCATAGTTTACATTGTGTATAACTATGCTTATAACTACATGTATAATTTTGTATAACTGAGACCGTATATAAAACATATTAAAATTGTTATAAAGTTTATTTTGTGCCACAGCAAATATAAAGGCCAACTGCCTAGTCCCGTTTAACTATAAAAGCTGTTCAAGCTAAGCCATGTTAAAAAAACATATGAAACCATATTAATATTAGTAAGGACTTTTAGAATTAAAAGGTTTGTATTGTAATTGACACTGTCAAAATACGCAGCAAATGGTCTTAAAAACTTTTGCGTTTGCTATTGGAAAATCTACACGCGTTATAGAATCACAAAATTTAAAACCTGAAGTTCAACTTAAGAGATTATAATTCAATTTTCATGTTGGACCTTATTGGTTTTGAGAGCTGTTTAAATTATTAAAATGGTCTATCAACTGAACGAGTTACAATAATAAGAGTGAAAAACTATGCCTCTTTGAATCAAATACAATTTTTTTACTATACGAATATAAATTCTATCATAACTCAGTCTTGCATAAGGACCTCAACATCCCTACCATAGCAGAGCTAATTGGACGATACAGCTCAAGATATGCGGACAGCTTTGCTGCATACCCAAACCATCTTACAACAAGCTTAGCCACAAATACAAACAGGCGAGGACTCAAAAGATTGCACCCCTTAGATACCTGGAAGGACTTAAGCCTTTAAAAATAAAATAGTCATAGCTATAAAGTCATAATCATAGTCACAGAGTCATAGTTATAAAGGCAGTTCGCCAACCAATTGCTAAGGTTATTATGGTTTAAGTGCGCTATAGAGTTTTAAGACAATAAGCTGCAATAAAGTATGTGAATATGTAAAAAAAATTTTTCTATAGTTACCAAGTTTTTATTACTTTTATTCCCAATTTTCATTAATTGTCTGCAGTTTCTAATAACCAGACATTTTGATCGAGCTTTTTTTTAATATTTCGAACTATTGTATTTTATATTATTGCCTAAGTTGAAAAATTGTGCTTGAATAAAAATCTAACTGCCATTTATTTGATTTGTCAGGCCTTAGTTTATTACGGCTTATCATCGATTCCCAAGCGATATGCAAGTGCCCTGGGCATATCACATTTTAGTAAACGAGTGTTTGCCCGTATCCGTTTCTAGGGCTTCTCAAATCGAAAATCGAACATAATTTGTTTTGCATTGTGCATTGTTTCCTTGCATTTCTCACTTGCAACGATTCTCAGCCCGTTGTGGACAGTATAGTTTTTTGTTCTGTGGCAATCAGAGAGCTGAAGTCAATTGGCGATTAGCATGGGGCCCTGACGGCGCCCATTGACTTGTTTTGCATACGTATTGACCGAGTTTTGGCCAAGCGCTAATGTAATTAGCGGCATATACTACGTCGTACTGGCCATTTGTGGGCAGTTCAACGCGGCTAATTGGAGACTCAACATCGTGCAGCACAAAGGAATGCAGTGAATACCACAGAAATAGCAAGAAAAAGGATTAGACCATCAGCTCTTGCCACTGTTGGCAGGATATTTCGTGTAGTGCAGTGCTAACTGAAAATGTGAAGTGTTGGCCAACTCTGCTCGTGTTTTGATTTGATATTGTGTGAACAAAGGCGTCGCCATGACAGAAACGGATGCCGAAAAGGCGGCTGGCTCCCGCTTGGATTACGATCTGATGATGGCCGAGGAGTATATACTCAGCGATGTGGAGAAGAACTTTATCCTAGCCTGCGAGCGTGGTGATCTGCCAGGTGTCAAGAAGTTAGTAGTTGGTTCTGTTTGATATCCTGGCAGTCTAATGCCAGCCTCTGTGCTTGTAGAATCCTTGAGGACTATGCGGAGACACCGTCCGATAAGTTCAACATCAACTGCACGGATCCCATGAATCGCTCCGCCTTGATTTCGGCCATTGAGAATGAGAACTTCGATCTGATGGTGTTACTGCTGGAGAACGATATTGAAGTGGGCGATGCTCTGCTCCACGCCATATCTGAGGAGTATGTGGAGGCTGTCGAGGAGCTGCTGCAGTGGGAGGAGACCAATCACAAGGAGGGACAGCCCTATGTGAGTTTCAGCTAGCATTCTGTTAGCTCCTGCCTAAGTGTTTCTTTTTGCCCAGAGCTGGGAATCGGTGGATCGCTCGAAATCTACCTTCACCACGGACATAACGCCGCTGATTCTCGCTGCACATCGCAACAATTATGAGATACTAAAGATCCTGCTGGATCGCGGTGCAACGCTGCCCATGCCGCACGACGTCAAGTGAGCGGAAGTCGGATTTAACTTGGACAACCCCTAAATAAATCTCCGATTTTGTAGGTGCGGTTGCGATGAGTGCGTGACCTCGCAGACCAGCGACTCCCTGCGCCACTCGCAGTCGCGTATCAATGCGTATCGTGCGCTTTCGGCCAGCTCGTTGATAGCTCTGAGCTCGCGTGATCCTGTGCTCACCGCCTTTCAATTGTCCTGGGAACTGAAGCGTTTGCAGGCCATGGAATCGGAATTTCGTGCGGAATATACGGTAGGACAGGGAATTTAAATAAATAAACAGGCTTGTGGTGACTGATTGAATGACTGATCTATAGTGGGAGGAACAGCTAAATTTTTGTTATACCTCTAATCACTACAACTAATTAAAATTCCTCTTACAAGGATACAAATACAAAAGAAATTAAACTTGATCGTATTTTATCCGATCGCCAAAATAAACAAGTTGTTTTTTAAAACATGATACAGAAAATAAACCTTTAAAGCAAAAAAACTATTGATCTGTTCCAAATACATTTTTTAAGATCTTTGTAAGAGTCAATTTATTGATAAAAAATTACGTCCGCATAGAAATATACATCTAATGTGGTGTGGAAATAAATTTTCCACAGGCAAAACTAAATTAATGCTAAATTTTGCAGCATTTGATTCTGGTGAAACCGTGTAATACCCACGTGTATATACTCATTCATCCATTGTATTAATTGTAATTATTTGCTTGATTTAGGAAATGCGTCAAGCCGTGCAGAATTTTGTGACGGCGTTGCTGGACCACGCGCGCACCTCCATGGAGCTGGAGGTGATGCTCAACTTTAATCACGAAACATCGCATGAGATTTGGTGTCCCGGCCAGCGACAGACACTGGAACGCCTAAAGTTGGCCATTCGTTACAAGCAGAAGACGGTGGGTGGAATATACCCACGCAAAGAATCTATTTATAAATCGTGTTTCCATACTTGCAGTTTGTGGCCCATCCGAATGTGCAACAATTGCTGGCTGCCATTTGGTATGAGGGCTTGCCTGGTTTCCGACGTAAGCAAGCCTCGCAGCAGCTCCTGGAAGTCATCAAGCTGGGCTGCAGCTTTCCCATCTACAGCTTGAAGTATATTCTGGCGCCGGACTCGGATGGTGCCAAGTTTATGCGCAAGCCGTTCGTCAAGTTTATCACACACTCCTGCTCCTATATGTTTTTCTTGAGTGAGCACAGGTTATTATAGGGTATTACAGCTGCTCCAAAGTCTTTCTTTCTCTTTCAAACCCAGTGCTTTTGGGTGCTGCCTCGTTGCGCGTGGTGCAGATTACTTTCGAACTGTTGGCTTTTCCCTGGATGTTGACCATGTTGGAGGATTGGCGCAAACACGAACGCGGCTCGCTGCCGGGACCTATTGAGCTGGCTATAATCATGTATATTGCGGCGCTTGTATTTGAGGAGCTCAAGTCGTTGTATGCCGATGGCCTGTTTGAGTATATTATGGATCTGTGGAACATTGTGGACTACATATCGAATATGTTCTATGTGACTTGGATACTTTGTCGGGCCACAGCTTGGGTCATAGTGCATGTAAGTTCAGCTCTTGATAAGGGCAACCGATTATTTATCGATTTTGTATCGATTCGATGTTTTGAGTCGTTTACTTATAACTTAAAATCGATTACTTATCGATTACATAGCGATCAAGCATCGATAACTTATCGATTGCTTTCCGATTATGAATTGATTACCCATGAATTATTGACTGATTCCTTCTCAATTAGTTACATATTATAATACTTTTGCATTACACATCGATTACTTTTGCATTAGTTATCGATTACATATCGTTGACTTTCAGCGTGACTTGTGGTTCCGGGGAATTGATCCGTATTTTCCTCGCGAGCATTGGCATCCCTTCGACCCCATGCTGCTCTCCGAGGGCGCCTTTGCCGCGGGCATGGTCTTCTCCTACTTGAAGCTGGTGCACATATTCTCGATTAATCCACATTTGGGACCGCTGCAAGTGTCGCTGGGCCGCATGATTATCGATATTATCAAGTTCTTCTTTATCTATACCTTGGTGCTGTTTGCCTTTGGCTGCGGCTTGAACCAGCTGCTCTGGTACTATGCGGAACTGGAGAAGAATAAATGCTATCACCTGCATCCCGATGTCGCGGACTTTGATGATCAGGAGAAGGCCTGCACCATCTGGCGGCGGTTCTCCAAGTAAGTTTACTAAGATAAAAGATGATCGACTCTAAGAGTTCTGATGATGTTCATCTTACAGTTTGTTTGAGACCTCCCAGTCGCTCTTTTGGGCTTCCTTTGGTCTTGTTGACCTGGTCTCTTTCGATTTGGCTGGCATCAAGAGCTTTACGCGTTTCTGGGCGCTGCTGATGTTCGGCTCGTATTCGGTTATCAATATTATTGTATTGCTCAACATGCTTATTGCCATGATGTCCAATTCGTATCAAATCATTTCGGAGCGCGCCGACACCGAGTGGAAGTTTGCCCGCTCGCAGCTGTGGATGAGCTACTTTGAGGATGGCGGCACCATACCGCCACCCTTCAATTTGTGCCCCAACATGAAGATGTTGCGCAAGACACTTGGCCGCAAGCGGCCCTCCCGCACCAAGAGTTTCATGGTAGGTGCCTCCACACCCCACAGCCGTAAGCCTAACCCTAGCACAGACAGTTGGCAATCAAGATAAATCCTTTGGGAAATAAGTTTCAATAAAGCTCCTGTGGCTTTGCCTGCGTCAATGTAAATGCGCTTTACTCTTACTCTACTCTCTCCCCTCGTGCACCTCCCCTTTAGCGCAAGTCCATGGAGAAGGCGCAGACGCTGCATGACAAAGTGATGAAGCTGCTGGTGCGTCGCTATGTGACGGCCGAGCAGCGGCGCCGTGACGATTACGGCATCACCGAGGATGACATCATTGAGGTGCGCCAGGACATAAGTTCGCTACGCTTCGAGCTGCTGGAGATTTTCACCAACAACAGCTGGGATGTGCCGGACATTGAGAAGAAGACACAAGGTACTGACTACCCCCAAACCTAAATGTTGCTAGGCCACCCAATCAAGCCAACCACCCAACCACTTACAGCGGCCGCGCGCACCACCAAGGGCAAGGTGATGGAACGTCGCATTATGAAGGACTTCCAGATTGGCTTCGTCGAGAATCTGAAGCAGGAAATGAACGAGAATGAGAACGGACGCGACATCTTCTCCTCGCTGGCGAAGGTCATAGGCAGAAAGAAGACCCAGAAGGGGTACGAACAATGGGGCATAATAGGGAGCATTGCTAAGTATTACAACTATTTCCAGTGATAAGGACTGGAATGCCATCGCCAGAAAGAACACATTCACCGCGGACCCCATTGGCTCCAAGCGCTCCTCCATGCAGCGACACAGCCAGCGCAGCTTGAGACGCAAGATTATCGAGCAGGCCAACGAGGGCCTTCAGATGGACCAGACTCAGTTGATAGGTGGGTTATGGTGGGGATTTCTAGAGCATCTAATGGTTACTTATGTGGCGCCCAATCTCTAGAATTCAATCCCAACTTGGGCGAAGTGACGCGTGCCACGCGCGTGGCCTATGTGAAGTTCATGCGCAAGAAGATGGCGGCCGATGAGATCTCTGTGGGCGAGGGTGAGGATCAGCCCAAGGGCGATGATGAAAAGAAACCAAATGGCAATGCCGTAAGCTGATGTTTAAAGCCAGTGATCAGATCAGCCCTAATTTATTTATTTCCTCCGCAGCAGTCTCGAAAGTCGACAAACAGCGCCGGCGGCGCGTCCTCCATGTTGGCAGCGGCTGCACTGCGCGCCTCCGTCAAGAATGTGGATGAGAAGGGTGACGGAGCTGACAGCAAGGATGATAAGAAACCCGCTGATGACAAGGATAAAAAACCAGCGGATGACAAGAAATCAGCTAATGGCAAGAAACCGAACGGCGATAATAAGCCCCCAGCGCCAGCAGCTGGCACCAAACCAGGCGAAGAGAAGCGCTTGCCATCGGCCATGAAGCCACCAGCTGCTGCGAATGGCGCTAAGACCAGTGAACCGCCGAAGCCCAGCAGCGATGCAGCCAAGCCGACTGCACCGGCGCCGCCCTCCAAGCCCGCCGATGCCAAGCCAGCGGCGCCCAAGCCGAACGAAACAGCCAAGCCGGAGGCGGCGGCCAAGAAGGAGGAGGCGGCCAAAAGCGAGGCGGCCAAGCCACCGCCAGCAGCTGCAGCAGCTGCCAAGAGCGCAGCGCCTTCGGCGCCCGCGGATGCCAAGCCGGACACGAAAACAACAGCAGCAACAACAACAACCACAACGCCCAGCGGCACCAAGGCGGCGAATGAAACGAGCGGAGGAGCCGCACCGGCCACCAAGCCAGAGGACAAGAAAAACGGACAGGAACAGAAGAGCGATGACACGAAGGCAAAGGACGCCAATGGCAAGCCGGGCGAGTCGAAGCCCGCAGCGGCAACAGGGGACAAGCCGAGCGAAGCCAAGACCGATGGGAAAAAGACCGAGGAGAAGAAACCAGAGGATGATAAGAAGCCCGCTCCGGCACCAATCAAGCCGGCCATCAAGGTGGGTCAAAGCAGCGCCGCGGCGGGTGGTGAACGTGGCAAATCGACCGTTACAGGACGAATGATCTCCGGCTGGCTGTAGGCCAACAATAAAGATCCGCTTTCAATTAAAGTTTTCTTGTTGATCTTGCTAGCTGAACTAAGTACATAAAATGTGTGTGAACAAATAAACGAAATTTGAAAATAATATTGAATGATATATGAATTAGGCTGAAGAGAAAGCCAATCTGTTGATATTTCTAATAATAATACTCGTCTAAAACTGTAGACCAGGTGCAAAAAATTTTTAAAGATCGATACCTTCGCCCTGTTTAGAAGGTCGTGCAGAGAAAAACTCAACAATGGTGAAGAAAATGTGTTATTTATTGTACTCGTTTATTATTTATTGTTTGTCCGTTGTCTTCCGTCCGTCCGCATGTTCGTCGCTATTGAAGCGCCTTGATACTCGTATATATCCACTTCAGATAAAGTGTTAAAGTTTTTTTTGCCTGGGGGCGTGATAAAAAATAAATTATAATTATTATAAATTAATCTATTTATCTCCCTCAGCCTAATATTTAGATGAATCACATTTTCAAACAGATTACTCAAGACCTCCGCTATATATTGCAATATTTACAAATAATTGAATCAATAATAATCTCAATCGAAAAGTGGATTACTTAAATAAGAATGCTCGCTAGACATAAATGCATATTTTTCGAAAAATTACAGTTTGAGAATTACTTAGTGACTACTGACAGTTTGAAGTTACCAACTCATTAACCATAAAGTCTCTTCTTCATCTGTTGTCAGTACTCATTATACCGCATTTGCTTCAAGTTGACATTTACGTACCATCATTTAAACTATTTTCTATTTATATTTAATACTTACATTCTTAAAAAAATAACAACAAAAATTTCGTGCGCAATTTACTGTTAAGTCCCCCGCATGTCCTTTGTCGCCATTTGGTTAAGCCATTGGCAACAAGTGCTGAGCTTTAGCAACATTCCACTGCCCACAGGTGGTTGGTTGCTAGACACACAAACACATACACACAAACACATACACACAAGCAAAGTCCCATCCCACGCTGTCTTGTTCTGTCGCTGGCCTCTACCCTGGCGTATAAAAGGACACAAATTCCATCCAGCATCAGGCATTTTATCAGCGAACGTCAAGAAGTAAACGTCGAATAAACATCTCAGAGATAAACTTAAATTATTTTAAAAACAAAAATGAAGTCGTTTGTGGGACTGCTCACCATTGCGTACACAATTTTGTTGCTTGTTTTGCTGACTAAATTCGGAGCTGCAGGTGAGTTTAGCCAAGGAGATGAATTAGCGACAATGGGAGACCAATTAATATAGCTTATATTCTCCACTGTTACGAGACTTGACTAGAGGGCGTTAAGCCGCGACAATAAATCTCAGGGCAGCTGCCAAAAGAGAAACCACTTCTCAGAGACACTCCTTAAGCGGTTTCCATTTGTTTTCATTTAAGTCTAAGCCGCGCAGCAAGTGGAACTGGTAGACAATATATATTTAACAAAGTTCCTAAGGGACAAGTATATCAACACTTTAAGAAAATTAGTTGTGAATTAAATAATTTGAAATTATTATACACCTTGGTAGTTGTGAAATAGGTCTACAAGCAACCGAAACATAGTTAATATATACTTCCACTGAAAGCGAGTGTTATTAAACTAAGTTCAAATTTTAAAACTATATCCCATAATAATATTTATAAAAATAATTTTTACAGAGCTTAACAATAACCTAGAGGATTGTAAACTTTTTAGCTAGCAAGAAGATGATATTCGCATTAATACTCAAGACTTATTCAATATTACTAAGTTTCTCTTATAGCACGCACTCGCATATTTAAGAGGCATTTAATTTCACTAATTTGTTTTGCCTCTTTGTTCTGTCAGAAGTGGAGCACGATAAGATCCGGCGAGGTGCCAACATGGGTCTTTATGCCTTCCCACGCGTGGGACGCAGCGATCCCAGTCTGGTGAACAGCCTCCACGATGCCAGCGATGCGGTTGCCTATGAAAACATCTACGGCATGGGCGATGGCTCCTCCGAGGATTTCGAAGGTTCGTTTGTTTAATTCAATACCCCTTTTCCCAGCTAACAGACCTCTATGCCCACAGACTATCAGAAACGCGCCAGTTTGGTGCCATTTCCTCGCGTGGGCCGCAGCGATTCCGAACTGCGGAAATGGGCCCATTTGCTGGCACTGCAACAAGCGCTGGACAAGCGCACCGGACCCAGCGCCTCATCTGGCCTGTGGTTTGGACCTCGTCTGGGCAAGCGTAGCGTCGATGCCAAGGACTACCCAGCTGTTGCCAAGGGCCAAAAGGAGCTCTACTAAATTATAGCCGAGGCCAACGATCCAGAATTGAAACAACAGACGAACGCTCGAAAATGCACTTAATATTTTAAATTGTCTAAATATGATTCTAAAGTTTTAGTGTTTTAGTGTTTATGGTCCTTTGTGTAAAGCTTCAAAGAGATCAATATTGTAATGGGTATATAACAAAAGAGTAAATAATAAATAAACTATGGGCTGGTGAGGGCATACAATGTCAATGAAAATATTTGAAACATAATTTATAAAAGAACCCCGAAACGCTTTGAGTATGTAAATATTATTATTGTTTATAAGGCGAAATTATATTGAATGCAAATAAACTTAAAATACAATACAAGTTAAAATACATTGGTATTCTAATTTGGATTGGAAAAATATATATTGATTTCAAGATTTTCAAGTTTAAGGCGAACTTTATTTCAATATAAATAATTATAAACAGAATAGTTCCATTATATTTTTATTTTTACTTTTTTGAGAGCTTTTAATCTTCAGTATTTCGAAAGCAAGTAAACCTTTCTACTGAAAGAAAATGCTCTTCCTATTTTGTGAACATTTTATTCGCAGCTAGATATAAATATTTCCACTGAATTTCAAAAAGAGAAAATCTGTTCAAATGATGCGCAAATTTTATTCTAATGAAATTGAAAAAGGTTTACATTACTAGCGTGTTGTATCATGAAATAAAAAATGTTATAACTTTAATGATGTCTTTTTTTAAGATGACTTCCAGTTCTGTCCTCAATCTGTTCTGATCTGTTTAATCCTTTTGCTGCTTGAACTTCCGCAATTCGCTTTGAATGGCCTCGATGAGCGGCGCCGCGGAAGCCGCCTGTGCGTTATGTCCGCGTCCCGGCGTATTCGCTGTGGAACTGGACGTGACAAGCGCACCCCGCGAGATCGCCAAAATGGTTTCGGGCCGCTGGAAGGGCCCAGCGCTCAGTGGCCGTACCAGCGGCGAATGGGAGCCGTGCAGGCTGCTGCCCCAAGCGCTGTACGTGGGCGAAGGCGGCTGCGTGGACTGCGCCGACTTGGGAGTCTTCTCCGGTTGTGCTGTGGCCGGTCGCTCGGACGTGCTGTAAGCCTTGGGCGGGTAGCTGCAAAGAGATTGCAAAACCGTTGCCTGAATAAACAGTTGGGAGTGCGTGCAACAGCCACATACCTGGGTAAGCCCGCCGAGGAGCCGCGATGCTCGCGCTTTGTGCTGCGTCGCTTGTTGGTGAAGTCGCGCGAGGGCAATGGCATGGGCAGATCATCCTGGCTGGCGTACATCTGCATGGCGCCCTCCAGCAGACCCTCGTAGTGGTTCCGTATGGCGGATGCGTCGTGCATCGGACTGGGGCTAAAGTCTGCATGGCTGCGTGCCTCTGCGGAAGATGTTTGTAGGAAGTTCAGTTGAGTTCAGTTGGGTTCAGTTGGGAGCAGATGTTAGTTTTTAGCTGGCTGCAAGTGGGTTAGTTTTCTTTTCATTTTTTTTAGGTCTCTAACTGGGCTATCTAATTACAAGAAGAATAACAACGACAAGCACTACGGGTGCCAGTTAGTAACGTGTCTGTGCCCCAATTTGCACATCATTGTCATCATCATCTTTATCATTATCATTATTATCATTATCATCATGATTGTGTCCACCCGCCTCACCCTGGTTGTCAGCGCTGCTGCCGAGACGTTTCTTGTGCCGCTCCCAGACGACGGGACCCACAATGCCCGGATCCGGATTGTCGCTATGCGAGGCGGAACGCACATTCCGCACCGGAGGCGGCGCCTTCGGGCTGGGAAAACTGGCAATGGTCGCTATGGTGCTGTCCCTGCTGCCCAGGGACTTGTGGGACTTGAGGGATCTGTTGGAGCTCTGTGGCGCTGATGCTGATCCTGCTTGCGGTGCCACCGCATTCACATTGTCGTAGTAGGTAACAAAAACGGGATCCAGCACGCGATTGAGAGGCTCGGGCAGCGTGCTCTTGGGAAACGCGCGTACCGAGGCCATGGACAGAAAGGAGCCCACGCTGGCCGTGTCCGAGGACTTCTCCGAGGGCTGTGCGCCGCGCGACCGTATCATCTCCCTGTTGATGGCCTGCGGGGATCCCACCGCCCCATCCTCCGGGTACTCCTTGTCCGTGAAGATCGTCTGCTGCTGGAGTAGCTTGTTGCGATGATAGTTGTTGTGCGGATTGTAGGCCTCGTTGCGCTGAAAGTTCTCGTAGCTGCGTCGCGTGGCCGCCGGCGAGTTGCCCTCCTCCGTGGAGGAGTTGCTCTGGCCAAACGAGCCCTGCACGGGGCTAGTTTCCAGCGAACCCACGCGATTCTCGTTCAGGTAGCGACGCTTCGACTTGTGCCGCGACTTGTCGCTCTTCTTCTCCGACACCACGGAGGCGTATATGGTGTCCTCCTGCCCACCCTCCGCTCGGTCGTACTGATGCCGCCGTCGCTTGTGCCCGTCAAAAAGTCGCGCCGCCTTGTCATCCAATATCCGCTGCACATCGGCACTGGGCGGATTAATCGGACAGTAAACCGAGGAGTCCGAGGTGTTGTCCGTCGAGGAGATGGAATCGCGTCGCGCACGCGTATGCGCCTCGGCCGGCGGCGCTGGAAAGCTGATGCGTGGCTCCCGCTCGTACGAGAAGTTCTGCACGCCCATATCCCGCGAGCGCGATGTGCTCTGATCGCCGGCATGGACACCGGAGCCGCCCGCAGTGCTGTCCAGCAAAGTGCCTCGCGAACTGGGTCGCATGGACTGGCCCTCCGACAGGAGCTCGTTGCGCGAGCTGGTTCTGCGGGAATGGGAGAGACGCTGGGTTAAGATCTGTACAAGCTTTGATGGCTTGGACCCACCTGTTGACCGCACTGAGCTCCCTCTGACGGGCGCGTGTGCGACCCAGCAGCAGGATGGCTACCAGCAGCAGCATCAGCAGCAGCATGGCCAATGAGCTGATGACCACCAGCGCCACATTGTTCTTCACCGAGTTGAAGAAACCGGCCTGACCGCTGCGTGGAACAGGCGCCAAAGCTGTAGCTGTTGGTTCCCGGATGTAAGCTGTAAAGGGTAATTATCAGATTATTATACCCCCTCAGTAAGTATTCAGTTGTCATCAAATATATAACGTATAGAATGAAACGCCTCTGACTAATAATAATGTTTATATTCCTATTTCATCAGCAACAGAAATGATTAAGACCTGTCCGATTGAACTCGTTTCCATTTTTTTGCAGACTTCGCTCACAGTGTGATATTTAACATAGATTTATTATGTCGGGTTTGGTTGGTTGGGCCACTATACTGTATAGCTGCCATAGGGTCTATCCCACAAAAGCAAAGTACATGTATGAGAAACTTCTTTGTTTGCCAACATATCTTAACCAAACTTCCCAGCTACTAGTTTTTTTATGCTTTATTATGCTGCTATCATTTTTTATATATTTTATAACATAATAATAAATAAGTTTACAATTACTGTTTTCATTTATTTAAAGTCACTCCTTCAGAGGCAACGTTTTAATCCCGAGCTATGCAAAGCTTCTGACATGCAAACAAAGTTCTATTGACATAAGACCACGGAATCATATCGCTCCCATTGGAACCACATTTTTGGTTGCAAAGAGTTCCTGACCAAAATCGTCAATCACAAAGTCAATTATACGCCATACATAAGAACAAACCCTTAACCAAATCTGACAATTATTTACTACTGCTTTAAAGGGATATCAAAGACCTGCAAGGTAACTCTGGGAGGGTATTTCACAATTGTCAAGCAAATTTTCACTTATTACAACTTACGTTCAGATTTCATATAGATGGGTTTGCCCAGCGTGCTGACCGCTTCCGCCTCGCTGACCAGCTCCATATCCTTGGCAGCTGTGGTGGCCAAAACGGGTCGTCCGTTCACGAGAACCGTATAGATGAGCTCCGTTTGATTGGCTACGGGGCGCTCATTGCTGTACAAATTGGAGTTGGGAATTAGTCAAACCAAGTGCAGCTGGTCGGGCTCGGGGTCCTACAATTTGAGGTTAACATACGCATCGGAGCCAGCGACATCGTTGACCGAGCTGTTCCACTTTTGCAGCTCCGACTCGCTGACTTGCGTGATGTTGTGTATGACAACCCGCACGCGCTCCTCCCGATAGAGTGGTTGTTGTTGTTGTTGCCGCTGTTGACTTAACAACGCCTCGCGCATTTCCTGCAACTTCTCCGACTTGCCATTCTGCTGTATTAGCTCCCAGGGGATAAGCGTTACATATGCGCTGTAGTCCATGGACTCGGTCCCCGTTGTGGCCGTGGTGGAGCTGCTCAGCGATTCACTCTCTGTCTCCTCAGCGGAGTCACCGGCTGCCCACTCGGGCTCCCCGCCCGCTGCCCACACGGTTTTGATTTCATGTGTGGTATCCACCTCCATATCCAGTATTTCCACATCATCGCCTGGCCAGCTCGTGGTGGTGGTGGTGCTTGGCTCCGGCGCTGGCGCCGGCTGGCGACGCTCACGTGGCGCGTCAATCGAAACGCCCGCAATTTGTTGTGCCCCATTTATGCCCAGGTGGCGTGTTTGTTGTCTGTGTTAGCCACAATGTCAGTTTGGGCAGCTCTCCCCTTAACCAGAACCCTACTCACCTGGTAAAAGCCAAGCGATATAATCGAGCCAGCTTCTCCTCTAGCATGGGATTATCCCTGGCCGTGTAGAAGCCAGACATGACCGTCAGCAGCCAATAGCGACGATCCGTTGAGGAGTAGTTCAGTGGCGGCATCCCAGGCGCACCCAAATCCCAATTGCCGCCACCATCATCCGGCTTGCAGTCCAGACAAATGGGTATCTCGATTTCCTAAAAGAGATGCTCACTCATCTCTTCTATACGGATCTTAAGCAGACTTACATTATTCCCATCCACGTAGACGGTGGCGACCACAGTTTCCGTCTTGACTATCACATCCTTGCCCTTGCTAATGCCCGTGTGCACCTTCTTCAGATAGTCGGGCGGCCCATCTCCTGAGCCCGTCCAAAAGAAATCCTCCAAATGCACCTCATCCTTGATTTCCGGATAGTCATCGTCCAGATCATCATCTGCGAATAGCGTGCCACATTCATTGAATCGTTGGTGTCTTTTAAACTGTTTTTCTTGAATGTTCCCCCCTTCCTCTATTTCCATGTTTTTGAGTTGTTTATTTGCGAATTGGCGGCTTGTTATTAAGGAGTTTCTTGAACTTTTACCAGGTTACTATAGCAATTAACTGGGGTGCAAAAACCTTATGGCCACTTCTGGGTTTTCCCCACGACTATCAGGAAATTCTCTATTTCAATACAAACAGTTTGTATTTAGATTATCAGGCAAGCCCATTCTGTGCTCTATAACCAATCTTGAGGAGATTGGATTTGTTAAAAGGCGATACTTAAGGTAGCCCATTATGGCAAATAGTCAGATATGTTCGCACTCAAAAATGGTTTGAAAACCGTTTAAATTATGTTTTAAAGTGGTTCAAAAGACCAGTAAGAAAATTACGGTACGCAAATATATTTTATTAATAATGCATTGAGATATTCCGAACATTAAACTGTCAGTCATGATGCAGCTCAAATTAGTTCAAAAATGGTTTCAAAAGATTTTAAATGTCACACATTGAAAAACCTTAATAGGGAATTTGATTGCTTTATCATAAAAGTATGGTCTATATACATATATATACTTATAAATCAGAAAGGTTGAAACACATAGTATATATGTATACAAATATAGAATTTAATAAAGAATATACAAAATTCAAAGATATATTAATAAATAAATAAATGTAGAGTATCCTCGTTGCAGGCCAACTAAATCCCAGTTTCTCGTGCAGTTTATCGACAAATCATGAAAATCGGTTACCTACCCAACGTAAGCTACTTGTAGCGACTTTTTCGGGTTAGTTAAATGGAAACCACTCGCTACTATTATGTTTATGTAGCTTATTTTAATGCCGCATTTCCAAGTTTGTTTGATCAATTGCAAGCGACTGCAACGGCAACAACAACAACAGCAACAGCTGTGGATAAATTATGCTAAGTGCCCCCACGCTCCACCCAAAAGCTCCTCTTCAAAGGGGGTTTCGTCTGGGGTTGCCTGGCTGTGCTTAAAGGTAGTCCAGTCATAATTATGACGGCCTGGCCTCAATGATGATGACCAAGCACTAACAACAACAATAACAACAATGCCCAGTTAGACAACGGTAATAAATTTATCGATTAGCACTTGGGTTGGGGGGAAAGGCGGGAGACATCATGCTACCAAAAATATTTGTGGCAGCCCGCGTCAGAGTTGACCAATTTGTGTGCGTGTTGGCAGCGCAATTAGTGTTAACGCATATTTGTGCACCTGTTTGTGCAGCTGCCTGGATTTGGCAGCAATTGTTTTTGTTGCAATTACTCATAAATTATATTGATTGTCCTACTTTTTGGCTAGCCATCAAATTTAACGTGATTCGTTCTGTTTTTCTTTTGTTCTTTTGTTATTTGCCAAATTTATTGTGGGACGCACTGGCGCATGAAGTCAAAGGTCAAATTACTTGTGCCCGCAACACCAGCAATCACAGTTGAAGGGTCAGTTCAAGCCGTGACCACAACTGAAAATATTTACACCCAAAATATATATCTCTGGATCTACGAACAATACAAATAATTTCACTACGGCTTGTTGCTCAACTTACCGTGACTTAATTGTATCAGCGCCTGTCCAACTGCCCCAACCCCGCGCCCCCTGCACTTGTGCAAAGTTAACAGAAACAATAAAAATAACACTGCTTTCATTTCCCCAATTTGGTTTTTCTTCTTTTAATTTATATTATTTAAAAAACTTGTAAACAGCACCAATTGCACATTATTCCGATTATTTTGAATTATTTAAATTTTTTATTAAACACATTTTGATACATTTATTGCACCAAAACTATTTATATATAAATTTTTTTAATGCGTCGCGTTCTAGCATCGCTGAAAGTTGTCCGGGAACTGAGCGTTACGTTCTAATCCAAACTTAGGGGCGCACTCTGGCTCTGCCCTGGTGGTTGTTTGTTTTGTTGTTGTTGCTGTCGTTGTGTGGGTAACGTTAGTACAGTATACACACTTAGCGAAAAAATACTACCTCGATAATGAAAACAAACATAAGAATTAAGGTAAAGCCCTAATTCGAAATATATATTTAATAATTTTTTATTTATTTTAGCTTTTTACTAACAGCTAAAAATATTTTTAACCTACAGTTCTTATGAAGTGTTTGTTGTATGAGAGCAATAAGAAATTATCATTTATTATTATGATTATAAATATTTTATTGACATTTCTGTAAATTTCATAGTTTACGAATGTAGATTTGTACGTATAATTGTACGTACAATAATTTTTTTATGTTGTTTTTATTATTTTACATTAGCATTATTGTATTATTATATATTATTATTATTTATTATATTTATTTATAAAAATTTCGAATTTGTGTAGAAAATTAATTAAAATTGTCCCCTAAATATTGTGGCAAACTTGTAATCAAAAGAAATCCATAACTACTTTAGTATAGTATATAATATATATAAAATGCATTATAGCTTAGAATTTTTTGTCAGTGTATTTAAAACACATGCGGCTTGTCCCATTGACGTTTGTTTGTTTGGTTACTCACACACGGCTCACAGCGCACTTGGCGCGACTCTCTGTTTGGGCCGCTTTGTGCCTGGTCAGTTACCTGTGGCAACAATCAAACAAGCCATTTGCGCGCCAAACCGACTCGCAGCTAATAAACAATTAAAAGCTTACAATTTTCAAACGCTTTGTTAGCATTTTATACCCATTTTGCCGCTAGCTTTGGCTTTGTAGTCGCCACATTGTTTAGCTTTTCCAAGCCAAATTGCAAATATGACAAGTTTTGAGCTTGTGTTGCCAAACGGTTGGCAACAAGTGTAACGTTCGCTTTTTAAATTGCCGCAAAGCTTTGCTGTTAACTTTAACAGAAAGCTGTTATGCATGCACGCAATTGCTGACTGCTCCGAAATGCAGTAACAGGTGTGGTCATTTTTACAGCGACGAAATTTTTGCAGACTTGAATTCCGGATTTAGGCTAAGCAAGAAAAAGATCCCCGCATCGACTATCCAATGTTTGACCTTCAGCCAAGAGCCAATTATTATATTCCAAATATGTTATTATGATTTTGGAGGCTTAAATTAATCATCTTAATTAATACCTTTCAACAAAAAACAATGACGGGTTGCCCTTAGGCAATGCTGTTAAGTAGATTTCGTCAATCAAACCAAATCACGATTTGTGAACGCATTTAACCAATTAAATAGTAAGAAAGATATGTGTCAACATTAAATCTGAAGTCTGAGATTTTACTTTTGTGAGCTCTTTTTAAAGGCATTTACTCTAAAATTATTTTTAATTGCTTTTTAATACTGTACGATGAGGAAGCTGCCAAATTCCTAGAAATAGTTAAAACTAAAAAAAAGTATGAGTGCTCTGGGCGACTAGAAGATACCCCATAACTCCAAAACATACTATTCAAAAGTATGTTAATAATAATAATAATAATAATAATGTTAATAGTTTACAACGAAATACTCTATTACTACTAATAAACATAATAATTTAAGTTGCAAATGATTTCTTCTAGCTGTTCCATAGTATTGCAAAAAACACTATACCCTTTCGAACACATTTTCAATAGGTACAGGGTATAAAAAGACATATTAAGAAGCACTCCGCGTTTAAGTCTTGAACAATGCCTATTATAGTGAAAAACATATAATTATTCCATAATTATTCTAGTGTCCATGACTTTAGCTGTTCAGGTCTTATACTCAAGCTCCTAGAACTTTTGTCTCCTAATGGCATTTATTCGGACATGGTAATTAGCAATTAAAAGCGAACGTAAATGCTTAAAACCGCATTAGCTTCAATTCGATTCGTGTGCACAACTAATCTGTCATCTTGGAAAATGCAAGGCGCATAATTAGCGTGACTAAAAATTAATAAAAACTATCGTGAAACCCAAAGTTGTAAATTAAGATGCAAATTAAGCAGCTATCTGACGAGAATCTATATGAATTCTGTAAGGTAGGCATGGCCATATTAATTCCATAGTCAAAAACGGTGTTAAGATAAGTGTGTAAGCTGCAAGAATGTTAAATGTCAAGGCAAATTACGCAATCGTATACAAACTTGTCAATCCAGCTGACCGGATGATAATGAAACATTTTATTTTGATCTTGGCAAAGACCAAACACAATTTGCCATCAAGGTAACAAACCAGTTTCAAACGCAACCATATTATCAGCAATAATAATTATATAATATTCACTCTCTAATTATCACCTGTTTTATTTTTAACTTTTTTTTATTTCTTTCTAAATTTTCTAAATAAAACACTTAACCAGCGGCAGACTTCAGAGCGCCGGGGCTCAGTTTGCGATTCTTGATCTGATAGCGCGTCTTGTAACCGTCCTTATCGGCCGTGTACATGGTAATGGTATCCGTATCGGTTTTCTCATCGTACGTGGAGTAGGTACCCATCACGACCAGCTGCTCTTCGGGTGTGCCCGGATTCATGATGACACCAATTTCCTCGCGAGAGCTGCCATTGGGGTCCTTCAAGCTATTTTTTTTAGATTTTAATGGATTAGTTGGGAATTCGTTGGATTCGAATGTATCTGTGGCTTACTCAAAACGATAACCCTCCTTGGTGGGCACATTGGAGTAGTGCTCGGTCATGATGGTGGGGAAGATGTAATCAAGCCAACCAGCTGAGCAGCTAGCTGCCATAACAGCCACCAGAGCAGTAACAAATACCTATAGGAAACATATACAGATTTAGATACATATGCACACTTGAGATACATTTTCAATTGCACTTGATGAAGTAATTATAGCCAATCGCTTATTCAATTCAACAGCAGCTGCCGCGTTTAACACTTTAATTACAATCATTCAAACGAATACTTTGAATGCCATTCAAATAGTAACGGCTACCAGTCTCCACCTTTACCTTGGCTGGCGGCCTTTGGTCTCGGACACTTACCAATTTCGCAGCTGTCATGTTGATGCGCGCTGAAGTTCCCAAACGAGACTGAGATGGAATCGTGCGGCGATCCAACAGCAGAGATCTGCAAAGAATATTTGAGCAAGGCGTCGACGGCGTCCACCATCTGATGCGTCGTATACTTAATAATTATTTGCTTTTTAATTCGTTGTATCTAGTTGTATTAACCCAAACCGGTCGGCAAGCACAATCAGTTCCAATGCTGGCAGCAACTATGCAAAACCCAAACGAAAAGGTGCTTCGCTAATTTTTTTTTTTACATTCGTCTCTAGTAGCTGGCGGCATCGACATAATTAAGCACGTTAATTATGGCTTGGCCACGGCTTTGACGTGGGTGGTATGATAAATAATGATCCCAGGCTGTCAGTTTTTGGCAGGGGGAACACCGCCAAAAAGACAAGAAATGTGTGATAACAAATCACAAATGCCAAAATCTGTCATAAATATCGGGCATAACATAAAAAATCAAATTTTAATTTATGAAATTCCGATATATTTGTTCATCCGAAAAGGAGTTGAATAGAAATATCGAGAAAATAAATTGACCAGTGCAAAGCATGTTTTGGTATTAATAATTTTGTTTGCGCATTTATTTTTATTTCAGCCAATTTCAGATTTGCGATCAGCTTCGGGGTTCAATTGAATTATTATTAATAGCAATAGTTAAAATAATTATAATAACAATTATAATAGAAATACTAGTCACAAATCAGTGGCAGTTTAGCTTGGTCACAAATTAAAAAAGTTTATGATGAAGAAAAAAAGAAAATAACTTTTAGTTAAAATAAATAAAGCAGAAATAAAGAAAACAATTGTTTTCAAATAAAATTCATTGATTTTTAAACCATATTCCGAATGGATATTGGTTACATTTTGTGCAAGTTATAAACGTTAAAGCTCTCTAAGCCAAATGTCAACAAGATACATTTGAAGCTGCCCTCGAAATGACTTAAACATATTCCCGTTTTTGCTAAACCTGTGGCGAGTTTATTGCAAATTGGAATCGCATTGTGTTAAGTGCATGTTTAAGTAATATTCCAGATTTTTTATTTTTTTTATCTTTGTTTGAATTTACATAAATCATCCATGTTTTTATTTTTTATTTACTCTCGCTTTTTTCGGCTAATTCATGGCCATAAGAAATTTATTATGTTAGCCTAAACTAACCAGTTTTATATGACAGAAACCAATTTAATTAATATAGTCTATCTTCTCGTTGCTATTTCTGGTCGAGACTTGTTCAAGTTAGCCTTGGCGTTCTTTACGAATTGGCAGCAACAAAAAGAGGATTATAGAAAAGCCCAATGTTGTCATAGAAAACGTTTACAAATACCCATTGAAGGGTTGAGGGGAACTACTTCATGAATCATTACAATTGCAAACGGCATATTTATTGGCATTCTTGAGCAGAAATTATGACGCAAATTCCTAAATTATTGGGTATGTCAAGATTTTTATTAACTCATGTTTTAAAAGTGAAATTTATAAGGTACGGTGGACGCTCGTCAAACAGAATAAAGTCTGAGGGCTAATTTTGAATTTGCATTAGTAAACTTTTTTATGATTCCTAATATTTTTAATCCATATTTAATGAGTAATGAGACCTGTTAGCCCAATTTTTATATAAATTCTACAGCAGTTTGGAATCATACAATGTACTGATGAATTTATATATATAAATGATAAATATTGTTGTTATAAGAGCAGGACAGAACATTTATGAAATTTATATCCCCTATTTCCTCAAAGTTATCCGTTATTTAGAAATACTTTAAACATGACATTATTATTTATATATTTTTAATTCTTGACTTGAAAATTCCCACAAAGCCAATTTTTTTAGAAAGTATGCAAGACTTTCTTGTTGTTTGCAATATAAACGCCAAAATCGTTGCATACTTTAGCGAAAAATATATTTTGTGTAAGAGAACTCATTATTGCCTACCTCTAGGCTTATTGCTCATTCAATTGCTTTATATTACAATACCAAAACTGTTTATGAATTTTCGTTTAATTACCCTTGAACCCAAGGGAATTAAATGATCCGTTCGATTAATTATATTTAATTACCTAAACTTAAATAACATTCTATTAATTTGATTTGAAGAGTTTTTGGCGAGCGAATTCCGTTAACAAAAAGTAACCAAATGGCGCGATTTTCCATTAGTTTTCTGGCTCACGCTGTGGTTCTTTCATCCAGTTGAATTATAAATCCGGCCTATGGTATATCCCACACTTAGCCCAGCCAGGCAATGGTCCCTGCTGGTTTTAGTTTTGGCCATTTGGCTTAGCCTGGGCAACTCGGCCATGGGGCAGACCGGAACCGCCGCGAGCGATGATCAGGATTTGATATCCTTTCCAGCGCAGTGCAAGTGCTCGTTAACGTTGACCTGCAACTGTTGTCAGGGCGCAGTTTTTAAGGCCATGGATGTGAACAAGACGCGTAGGTTTGGGCCATTAACAAATTTAACGACCTTAGCCAACTAATTAGCCAATTTGTGTCTTCTCCAAGTTTGCATGACATTCAAAGTGAATATACTCAAAGCCTCGGTGGATGTGACCATTACGCTAGATGGCACCGATGTGTCCAAGTTTACGCTTGATGCCAAAACAACGCCCTCATTCTGCCTGCCCGTGGTGTCAGAGATAACGCCCATGGCCGTGTGCCTCAAGATGAGCACCAAAATGTCAGGCTTGACGAGCATCAACATATGCCCGAGTTTCTATAGCAGCTTTTCAGAAAATCAACTGTTGGCTTTTGATTTTCCCTGCCTCAAACTGAGCATGGATGGCATAAGTTTGGCCTAGGAACCAAAACCTGGTAAAAAATTTGAATAAATGACAATTTAAATGTTCTCGTTTTAAGATTGTTTATTATCGTAGCTCGTTAAACATACTGTTGAAGTTGCAGCTAAATAAAAAGCCAAAAGTGTGTTATAGCGCAGGTTCTTTTTTCAGTGATAGGCTCTATATACATGTAGTGCAGTTCCTAACTTAATTCTACAGCAACTTTTTAGTTTATAGTTTCAATATATAAAGAGTTAGCTTTACAGTTATATTGTGGTTCTGCTAAAAAAGAGAGTTGTGTTTAATTGAGTGTTTAATTTGAAGAAAAAGTTTGTTTGTATCGTTAAGCAAAAAATATATATATTTTAAAAAATAATAAAGATAGGCGTTGTATACGTGTTATAGCTGAACCCTTACTGCCCAGAATGTGTATATTAAAAAAAACACCCCAAAAAGTAGCCCTAAATTATGTAGCAGAGTCTGGGCCAACAGAGAGAAAAATAAACAAACACACAATTTACAATAAACTTACAACTGAAGATCACACAAAGGACTGCTAAACTTAAAGGCTAGGCGGCTTAGGACTAAGTGAATGGCGCTCTAAACGCTCACATATGCATATGGTTAAAGATATAGATTGTATATATATATAAAGATTATCCCTTATCGATTAACGGTCGTCGCTGATCGTCTGTCGTTTATCGTTTTGTGTAAACTAACTAGGGATGGTGCATGCCACACACACACACAACGTGCCAGCCTAAACAACATCATACATTATCCGACTTCCAATAAAGATCATGCCAAGTGCTGCTCCAGTTTTTAGCTCCAGCTTTAACTTCCGCTTCAGTTCCAGCTCCAAAAATGTATTGTTCAAATGCTGCCTAATGTTGGCGTCGACGCTGGCGTCGGCGTTGGCAGCGGCGGCGGCACATCGCTCACAATCGCCTTGCACATGACCATCCTGACTCCGGCTAGGAAGTCGGTTAGGTAACATCATGTGGGTCGTGGCGGTGCCGCCGATTTGCGTGCGTGGCACATTAGGGCGGCGGGCGGTGGTGGCGGCGGTGCGCTGCGCATTCGGGGCACGGGCTTTAGATCAACTTTGAGCTGCTGCTGCTTTGGCTGCGTCGTTATGACCTTTGGTATGGTGCCCAGACGCTTCGCCTTGGCCTGCAAGACAAGATCCGCATCGGCGCCGCCCTCGGAGCTAACCGAATCGTAGGATGAGGGCGTCGGTGAATGCCTGCGATTGCCCTGCTCATCCAGCTCCACATCCTCATCGTCATCCTCATCATCTTCCTCGTCCTCGTCCTCCTGTTCCTCGATCATCGTGCGAAACTCCTGTATGGAGTCGTTAAGCGCCCACAATTGTGACAGCAGTGAGAGATCCAATTGACGCAGTCCGTACTGGAAGTAAGTAAACGAGAAGCAAAATTAGCCAAACGACTTGCCACAAATAATATTAATATGCAACATGTACAAGTTCTTGACGTGGCCACCAACGCGCCAAAGCCAAAGCGCTCGCTGCAACTTTCAAAAAGCCAAGGCAAACCAATATATACATGTATCTAAAACGTAAGCCAAGAGCTGACTGAACAACTGACTGACTGCTGCTTGCTGCTGTTGTTGTTCCTGCAGCTGTTGTTGTTGTAGTGCTTTGCATTGGCATTGATTGACAGCGCCACACAGCAACTAAAACTGACGGCGACTGTCTATCGCGGGGCACACCCACAAGCCCATAGAAAGGTTTGCCGTTTTGGCTTTTATAGACGTAGAATCTTGCGCCAATATACAGAGAACTATGACTTCCTTATGGAGTTTGGCGCTCAAGGGCAGAAGAAAATAGTACTCAATTGTTTACTATCTTCAGAATATTTTGTAGACCCAAAACCATTAAGAATATCTCTCAATAATTTCATTTCTATGCAAAAGACCAAAAAAGAATGAACAAACTCAATTGGAAACTATTAATGATTTATCATTGAATCAGATCTTTTTCGTAGCCTTTTTTTAAACATTTATAGAACGCTTTATATAAAACTATTAATTTCATAACTTTTGTTGGCAGTTTAAAATATTTCATGTAAATAGTAAACTTTTTAAAAACTAGTTTAATATACATTAATTTCGTAATACCTCAATCTACACTTTTATGAAAGAGTATCTCAAAGTGTGCATATAATGATCCAGCTATCTATCGATATCTTTTCCATGTTCCATTCTTTTTTCGCATTTCGCTATTGGATATATATATATATATATATATATATTTATGCCATGACAGCGTTCATCAATCTGCTGGCTGCTATCATGGCCTGACATTTAACAGTTCAGCGGCCCGTCAAGAAGACATGCTGCGGTCTGGTGAAGCAAGGGAGGTGTGTTGGAGAGGGCGGATCTTAACCTAGCTTGTCCGCCGCCCTGGCCACATAAAGCGGCGGCCGCTGTGCGTTCGCAAACCGCATTTGTGGCATTAAGTAACTTGACAAGAGTTCGCGGCGCGTTTGATAGCGCCAGACAGTTGGCGTTAACCCAAACGGCACCCGTTTGGCGAGAGACCCGACTGAAGCCAACTGCAGCATATGGCCAGCAACGTATGCATATTGCCTTGGCCTGCATTTGTAGGCTGAAGCTGGGGCTTGAGTTTGAGTTTGAGCCGGGCTGACAACAAGACGCTTGTGGTCAAAATGAAAGTTCCCCTGTCGCTGTCGAGTAGGAAGGAAAAATCTCATTTGTCAATTAATATCGCCGCATAATATCTCGCGCAAAAATATAAAAAGAAAAGCAGCACAACTTTCTGCATCGTTGCCACCATCGCGGCTTTAAACAAATCCGCTCAAAGCCTGCATTGCCCCTTATCCCCCTCGCCAAGCCGAACCCGAAGTCAAACCGCCAACTCCCACTCCAAAGTGGCCCGCTAATACGCTAGACGCCAGCTTTGATCGGGAGATCGGGGAATCAGGGTATCCGGGGCTGCGGCCGCGGCTCTGGCCATCTGATAGCTGTGAACTGAAGCTGCTGCAGCTGCCAACTGGCCATCTATTTAGGCCTGTCACAATTAATTGAAATCCTGACACATTCAATGCATAGTCAAGGCTGCCCACAAACTACCTCAAGACCAAAAGTCCCCCAGGAGAAAGTTTAAGAATGTGTTTCAATAAACCTGGCTCACACATTTTAGAAGTAAAAAACACAAATTTTACATCTGACCATATTTAGAGCAGATAAATCCAAAATATGCAGTCTTCCATAATTCTGAAGTGTGTCTTATATATTTTGAATAACAACACAAAAGTCCTACATTTTTTTAAGATTGTCCCAATGGAAGCTTTATAATCTATTTATCTGATTTTAATCAAAATCATCTTGAAAAAAATTTTTTAATTATTTTCCGTTTTTTCTGATATCTGGGTACTGTGAAAAGAAAATAAACTTTGCTTGCAGGTATTTGAAATCCTTAAAACCAAAAATGTTGTAAGCAATTGATAGTACTATTTTCTGTTGGCGTTGCCTGCTTTGCAGTTTAAGACATAATCACTTTGTACTGCGAATTAAAATTGTATATATACAGGGTATTTAAATTACTGCGAAATAAAATTGTAACTAAGCTAAAATGTAGCTCATAACATCGTCTGCTGACTTTGGTAGCCTAATTTGCGCATTAGCGCGGGTCACCGAAATGTATTAGCACAGTTTCAATTGGCGCACACACTCCTACACGCACACACACCCACAGCACACACTTGGACATCATGTATGTTAATTAGAGCTTAATTGGGTTTAGGCCCTGAGGCGACAAGTGCAGCAGGTTTTGCAATTGCCACAGCCACAGCTGCAATATACACCAAGCAGCTGGCACAGTTTACACGCCCACGCGATTTGAATATATAATTATATATATGTCTGTATATAGAGCCAATATATGTCCATTTCCGCATTACTTGCCAGCCCACAAAGAATCACAGGCAAATCCATTTTGCAAATACGAAAATGAAGCGCGCAAAACGAAATGAAATATTGGAAAAGTTGCCGCGACTCGAACTAATAGAATTTTGCAAACGTGTTCCCGAGTATTAAATCTGTTTGCGGAAGACAAACAGTCGACGCCTTTTGCAATTGGCCAATAAAGTTTTGCGGCTTCGCAGCGTTATATGAGTTATTGCGAAATTGCAACCGCAACAAGAACAACAGAACCGACGAAGCATAAGAAGAAAAGCCACAACACAAGACAAAGTTCTGTTATAGCAATGCAAATGCAACTTCGATTTGAACTTTGCGCCCACTCGGCGTATACGTAATGCTCGCCAGCAACTTGCATCATTTTGCATGCGCGCAGATGCGGCAGAGCACTCATCAACTATACTCATCAACTACTCATAAGCCACTCATAAACCACTCACTTCAATGTCAGTGAGGCATTGCCATGCATCATTTTGTAATTAACAAAACAATCTCAACTGGTTTTGTTTACAATTTTACTTAATTAGCAAACATTTGTCTGACCTTGAACAAATGATGACGAGGACATGAAAAACTCGAGATTTAAGATTTACAAACAAGTGTTAACCAACACTAGCTTAAGATTAGTAATTTAGATTTAAGAGCGACTGTTTTTAAGAACCATTATTTCATTATAACAGAATATTCTTACGTTTAAAGAAAACTTTCTGAGGTATTTTAAATTTTGAAAAATATTTTAAAACTTAAATAAAACCCAACAACGCTACATAAATTTATTGAAAAAAATAAAAAAATGTATACATTGCACAAAACCAAGACACTCCTTTGGACCTTGCGAACAGAGTATACAACTACATTTAAACATTTATTTATAATGCTGTATGTTATACTATATATAACAATGTAAAAATATAACTTTTTGCTTAATAGCTATGCATAGTAGATTTAAATCACTTTAGACCTGTTTAGTTTACCTCCTTATCAGGCACAATCAGCAGCAGATTTCGTAATGTTAATTTTATATTATTGGAATATAAAGTGCGATCTTTATTTTTTTTTGTTGATTTTCAAAAGATTTAAAGCTGTGACCTTCAATAGATTTGTATGCAAATAAATACGTGAGCAAGATGGCAATTTTCTATGAATTTAAATGAATTGGAGATACTGAAGAGCTAAAGCACATTCATATGCCCAACTATATCAGAGCAAACCAAAGAGATCTTAAGAATAGACATTAAATGAGCGGTAAAAACTATTTAAAACATCAAATCGTATATAAAACTGTTAAAATAAATGTCAAATCTCAGCAATGATTTACCGTACAAAGAGCTGGAGTATTTTAAGCTATTGTCGGCGCATGTGTCACGGCTTTATAAATATATGTATTTATATATACATATGTGTCTATAGATACACTTATGAGTAAGCTCCACGAAGTTCAGGGATGTAAATCTGCAAGTCATATAACTGAGACAGCAGATCCGACGACACTTTGCGACGTCGAGTGTGCCACAAAATATCGCATTAATGAGTTTTTAAAGCGTTTGTTCTTAACTTCTTTTTTATACAACTCTCAGGGGCAGGTGGCAGATGGCACGCGGCTGCAATCAGCGTATGTTGGCGACTGTGTAATTAAGCCCAACATATGGCGACATTAGGCAAAACCAACGCAAGAACCAACTTTCGCTGCGAAATGGCTCGTAAAATGCAATCGATAAGCTTGGAAAATTGTTGTTGAAAATTTAATTAGCCCTAAGCGTATTGCATTTACAAATGGCTTAAGAAACAGTTGTTAAAAACGCAACAACAAAGGCAGGGGAAGTACTATATATTTTGTTATGCACATTAGTTGTAGTGCGCAATAAAAGGCGACGACGACGCGCCAAGAAGCCCTTAAAGTACGTTGTATCTCATGGATGCAACGGCCATAAACTAGTGACACACGGCGCAACATGCGGCACCAAAGTTGTTGTTGTTGTTGTTGCTGTTGCATGCATTATGCATGTGTGTCTGCAGCTTGCAACTGCATCTATTTTCAGACAGAGGCAGAGATGAGAGAGGGTTGCTGCAGCCTGAGCGGATTGCAGCTTTTGCCTTGGGGCGTCGGCAGCACTTCAAACATTTTGTGCGTTGTTCTTGCAGCGTGAACTTTGGTGACCGCCGCTGAGAATGCGCTGCAAATGCGGAAGCGCCTCCCCAGAGATAAGACGTGGCCAAAAACAAACCAAAACTAAATTGTTTTACGCCCATTGTCACAGTTCTGGGCAGCAGTTTGATATACCCTGGAACTTCATAAAATTGGTAAATGAGGGTATAATGTAGTTGTGCATACGTATGTTACAGGCGAAAGGACCTAATATTCCATTTAACAATATATATTGATTTTCAAACCTAGGTTATCTATCATATCTCAATAGCATTCCATAGATTTAGAATATTTATTTATATATTGCCCAAAAGTATTTTTGAGATATTATTATTATAATAAGGTTTTTAGAGTTGCCCCTAATGATTCTGAGGACCTATAGAATATTGAAAGCCCTTTCTGTATGTGGACTTCATATAAAGGATCGTAAATTTGTGGGGCCAAGACATCAATTACTATGAGTCAGTACTATTTTTATCGGAGATATTGATCTCTGTATCTGCCACGATGATGGCATTCTCTTAGAACGTGTTCGATAGCCATCACATCTACATAAATCGATCGCTGCTTGTTTTATTTCCAAATTAAGGCTATTCGTAGCTAAGTACAGGGTATTTTCCACTCAAGCACTGTCGTCTAGAGCATTCTTACTTCGTGTTATTGTTGCTGCAACTTAATTTAGCCAACTTGTGTTGTTGGAGTTGTTGTCGAACGACAACAACTTTTTTTGGCATTTGCATTTGCCAACCGATGACAATGCACAAGTCACGCCTTTCAACTTTAGCGCCAACTGCACAGATACAAAGATACGTAGATTCAAATATACATACATATAGAGGTTTATGTAGCTGCCAAGTCGTTGGCGACATTTTGACGTGCCCAGAACATTGTCAAGTCTGGAATTTTTGCACTTGCATTCGCGCTCCCGCCCACCGTGCCCCGTGCCCATTACTTGGGCATATTTAGACACGTCGCTTATTTATTGCTCGTTACCCGTTTCGCATTTCACGCCTTCCATTGGCCAAAAAAATACAGAGATCCAAAACCCATCGAAGCCAATTCACAATCCACTCCTTTTGGAGTATAGCTCGGCACGTACAAGACGATAAAATGTCAACGATACATCCTATAGACTTCTATAGTATAGACCGTTCGTCTAACGGTCTCATAAGCTCGCATATATGGCCATTATGCTGATTTCTTTGTGGGTGCCAAGTGCCGACGTGCTGGCATGTCCAAACCAAACCAAACTCAAATAAAATTGAATCACATCTTTTGCAATCAGTTTATTTTCTTCAATTTATATGCAACAAAGCGTCGAGTGTCGAGTTAACTGTCGCCCTTTGTCGGGCGCCGCACAGGCGCTATACATCGTGATATATATGTATATAGCGATGATATGTGCAAATATATTTAGAGATAAACAGTTTACGGAAGAGTATGTGTTTATTTAATGATATGGAAAAGAAAGGTAATAAGGTAAAAAAAAGAATTTTTATCTTTGGGTTGTAAAATCTGGCTGAGAGTAGCCAGAATAAAAATACAAGTTAAAAACCCTAACCTCAATGTGTGGATCGAAAAAAATTGGGATATAGAGCATATACCAAAAAAAAAGTTTTTTCCTTAAGGTAGGAAAAGTTGGCCCATTTCAGTCAAAAACATAAATATAAGACACAACACATCTTTTTCAGTATTAAAAACTATAAAAGGATCATCCTTCTGTAATTCTTACGATTTATATTACATCAATTTGCGTTTAGCTAAGATGTACACCGACTTTTTGCACTGACAAAACAGAAGAAGGTATATAACCTTACTTTTTGAGAATAGAGTATAAAAAGAGATTTGTGGTAGGCCAAATCGTAACCAACAGGCGTGTTTTCTAACACCACGACACGAAAAATATTCGTATATATATATATTACAGTGATAGTTAATATTATATTGTCAGAAATCAGCAAATGGGTTAACACGCGACCATCTCTAGGCGCGAACAGCTTTCAAATGCGTTTCAATTGCGTTGCCTAGTGGCATTAAGACACACATCAAACCGTTGCAAGCATCTCCAACTAGTTTCAATTGCCAACACGCAGCTGCCCCAAACAGCCCCAAACTGCTCCAACGGCAACATTAAAGTTGCCCGGCCAAAACAGTAGCCAAAAACTGCTGCGAAGCCATAAATAAAACGGTTTGTACAACTTTTTTGTATTTGTTTTTATTTTTGTTTTTATTTCTGTTTTGTTTTGTTTTTTTTGTCTGCAATGCAAAATTACGCAACATTTTTGTGGCTGATTCCGCACTGATTGATAAGCCAAACAAACAAACCAAACACCAGACTCCAGACCCGAAAACGAGCTAAAGCTATTTCTATGGTCGATTCGGCGCAGCAGTTTTAGGAGCTGTTTAGGGGCTGCAGTTGCAGTTTCAGTTGCGGTAGCTCTGGCAGTTGCAGTTGCCACAGCAGCAGCAGTGGCCGCCATTCAGCGAGCAGCTCATTAAAATATCTGTCTGGACCAAAAGGTGTTGATTGTTTTCCAGCAGTAAACAGATTTTCATTTTAAAGAGTGCGAACATTACGGAACTAGCAGATCGTTATAGATGCTATTTAAAGTGTTGTATAGAAAAGTAATAAAATATTGAAATAGGTCCCGTTGAAATGAGACACATATGTGACAATAAATATGTATGAGAAATGTATGGAAGGAAGGTAAATAAAATAGATTTGAAGCAGAAGATCATTTGGCACACATGTGCTTGTAAAAGGAGCAATTAAAGAATGGACAGTTCTGCACATATCTATGTGACAATAAGTGATCAGGAGTAGAAGTTTAGTATAAGGAAAATACACTATTAACTACATTTTCTGCATTTTACTGTGCACATATGCTCTAATAAGGCACCAATTAAAGAGTGGAATATTTTCTTTGCAAAAGTCGCACATGTTATACAAACTGACCATGCTGGAGGAGTTAAGGTTAATACATATTGCGCCTTTTTGCCCATAAGCATAGGCTCCCTAAAAGCAAAAATACCAAATTTTTAAAAATTATATTTAAAATACATAAGTAACCATGGAGAAACGATGGCTTGTCAGTTAATATTTCAAATTATTGCTCTCCAAACATAAAACATATTGTCTAATATTTTGAGGACAATAATCGCATTTATTACTCGAAGTGACCATGGGGGTGCAGGTGTAGAAAACAAGAAAATTATAAAAAGAAGATTAACCACTGCACCACATGTATCAAACGCTTTATCAAATTTCCACGCTGAGCATCTTTGACATGGTCTTAACAATGGTCACAAGATGCCACAAAATTTGACCATGGAGAACTATTGTTAAAGAAACCATTATAATAAGAAAACTTAACCAAAATGTATATTTTTTATTGGATGTAGATTACAATCCTTAATACGCATAAAGCAACAACATACAAAAAATTGTTTCAGGAAATGAAAAAATAATTTAAATTTACTTTTATTTAGTTAATGGATTTCTTCAAGTAAACGCTTTTCCTTTAAAATTAAAACGTTCCGGCAAAAAAAACATATATATATGTATATATAGAGGACGATTTGCCCAAAATTTAAAAATATAATAAGGCACTGAAAAAATATCTGAACATGGAGGACGATTTGTATCGTAATATTATAATAATAACATATTTCACACATGTCTCGCCAAGTGACTATGGAGGGCACGTTGATATAGGAACCAAAGGTAACGGTAAATACATCATGTGAACTACCGCATAACGTTCACAATTGAATGCTCCGCTTTAAAAGAGAAAGACCATTCGAGTGTTGGCACTAACCATAATAAATATCTAATATCTGAGCATATTTGTCACTTAGTGATTTATCTAATGTTGCGCAGTGTTGCATATTTGCGGCAGCAGCCTTTGGGGCAACGGTAAATTTTCAATGCTGAAACAGATTTTAGCAACGGTTGTGCCAACCAAATACCCCCCACACCCCTTCCACTAGCTCGCTCGCTTTTTGGCCCTGGGCAAATTAAGTGCGGTGCTGTGGGTATGTTAATCCATAGAGGCGACTTGTCGCTGGGTATACGGGGCATGTAAGCCACCATCATGTAAGCTCCGAATGCTGTTGTTGCTGTTGTTATTGCAGTTGTTGCATGCCCCCATTTGGCATTTGCCATTTTCTAATTGCACAAATGCGCCCCAGAAGCGCAAGCTCAAATGCGACCCAAACTAACAATCGCTGTGCATGAGGGGAGGGAGTATAGTTGGTGGCGCGGGAGTGGGGATGGCGGGTGCATGATTGCAAAGATTAAGGAGGCATCGCTGCCATTGACTGCGTTGCATGTGAGCGCTAATTTTTGTAATTTGTGTGCAACTGTCAACGCAAGCCACAGCCACGGGCTGGAGAGCTGTGGATAAAGCTGGAGTTGCAGCTAGCTGGGGGCAGGGACAGGGGCAGGTTGGATTAAAGGGGGGCTAGTCGAACTTTCACTTGCAGCTAATGGCCAACGCTGAATGCACAGCGCATGCAGCGATCCTGATCGAATGGAGTTTGACTTTATTTTGATTGCAGGCGCAGCGAATGTTTATTTGTTTGTTTATTGGACTGGGCCACATTTGGATTACCCTCTTCGCCACACCCGCCATCTTCACCTCCTTTGTTGTGTTGTGTCCACTTTGCATGTCATGCGGCTGTTTGGCGCTTTGTGCATTTGTCAGCTGCCTCGATGCACAATTGCTATAAATTTTTATTAATTTTTTATGCGATTTTTATGCCGTTGCGACGCTTTCATCTCGATGCGCTATCAAAAATCCGTTTAATATATATATTTTTATCTGTATAAATATTTATTTTTAATACTTTGTGCCCAATCAAAATTAATAAAAACCAAGGAACAGGGTATATTGGAGTAGAGGGCAGTAGAAGGCACCTCTGACCCCATTAATTATATATTTTCCTAATCAGCACTAATACCCAAGTTTATATAGCCATAAGATGCTGTTTTTGATGTGCATCGATCTGATTATTAAAGCTTTTACTGTTAAAGCTTGACATCTCATACAGCTCGCGCAGTTCAAGCTTATATTTAATTATCCATATCTTCAAAATTGATAAATATATATTTTGCACCTGTTTTTTATGCAAATATTTCGGAGATCAGATCACCACAAGTCCTAACAAGTTATCTTTTTGAATACTTTTCCTCTTAACGTGAAATGACTTTATTTGCACGCCTAGTTATAATTCATTTCATAATTTCCGGTAATTCGCTAAATTTCCCTTAATTCGATAAATATTCATTTCTTGCACCGGTTATTTGACAATATTTATTAGATTTTAAGAGCTAGAGATATATGTACATGCAAAAATAATAATTATAATTTATATTATTTTTTAAGCCCTTAAAATTGTATAATGATTCGATAATACATTAAGAATAAATACTACTCCAAATTACAGCTGGGTATAGGCTATCTTCTAGTCGAGCATTCTTGACTTAAGCACTCTTCTGTGTTTTAAATATGTCGGTTTTTATAGCTTTAACAGTGACACACCTCGTTGCAGCAATTGTCCACAATTTTAAGCCCCCCAAAACACAATTTGCATATTTAAGCCATACGTATATAATATATATTTTATAAGCTCATTGCGCCATGACGTTTATTGCGATATAAATGCAGTATACACTATATATGTATATATATAAATATTCATATAGCTCCCCCCCAACGGAACTTGGCTTCAGTGACTCGCACATAATTAGCCACGCAGCCGTGTCCGTGTCCATCTCAGCCGTTAAGTGCGAAGGTGTGGGAGAAGGGGGGCGGGTTGTTTGTTAACTGGGGCTATTGTCTAGTTAGTTTTCAATTAGCCAACCTCAACCTTCGCGCTGCGCCATTCTTCCGCCCACATGTGTATTTTTTTGCAGCAAGGCTTAAACTTTAAACACAAAACCCAAAACGCTCAAAGGCCAAAAAGAATCAACGGCATTGCTGACATTTAGCCAGAAATACAAATAAAATAAAAATAATAAATGTGGCAAAAGCATTGATATCAAATCTGGCCAACACAATAAATAACATTTAAAGAAATAATTGTACGAAATAACCATTACGAATCGCAGCATGTTGCCGACTTATTGTTTACACTGTGCTGCACTTAAGACTAAAATATCGTGTATAAGTAAATATTTGGCACCAGCACAGTGGCGTAGTAACAAAGGGATATAAACAAGCAAAGAGGTTTTCGATGTGGAATGTGCAGATAAATACAGATATGCTATCTGTTTCTTATACCGAATTGATATATAATATGAGCAAAAGTAGGTGGAGTAAAGTAGATGGAATACAACATAATAAAGTTATAAGGAAATTTAGAATATTTATTAGCCATAAAAGCATATGGAAAATAAAGATTTAACATTAAGAATATAAGATTATATTTAGAACAGAACACTTCAGTTCATCTTCTCGAAAGCAAAGCCAAATTTAGTTAATATCATCGACAGACAATAAATTTCGATATTAATTATATTATCATATTGATGAGATCATTTTAGATTTTCTCATTTATAAATATAAGGATGTGTGGTTTTTACTAAATCAATAAATTACCTGAAACGTTATATTTAAGATATTTATTTACCGTTCAGATACCTACTATTTTTATTTTACCAAAAACATGTAAGGTATTGATGCGGACATTTCCGATCCCAATGAGCATTTATATCTCTCTATCCAAATTGTTAAAGATTACAAAATAATTCAAGTGGTTTCACTACGTTGTAAACAGATCCTAAAGAACTTCAACTGTCGGCGCCATTGTTAAAAAATTATTGTAGCGTTTCGAATGGCGCACAAATAAAATGAAAATCATGTTTAAATTGTTTATTTGTTTATTTTTTTATTTTTTTAACGCGCGTCTTCTTCAAAACTGAAGAAAAACGAGCAAATTTAAAAGTGAATTTCACAGTTAGCTGCACAGGCAGAAGAAGTTGGCTAAGTTGCGAGGCATTAGCCGAAATGACGAATAGTCAGATATAAGCAACAGCAACAACAATAATAATAATGATGATGGTATGAAAGCCAAGAGATATCAGCCAACAACATTGGTTGTAACCTGTTTCCTGGCCAACATCTTTTTGGCTGTTGCCACAATTAGCGTCGCCTCCAACGCGTCGCAACAATTATGAACAGACTTATTGAGCGTAAAAAAAACATGATATAATAACAATCCAGTGACAAAATTTATTATAGCACAAGGCGCTGACTCTCTTTCTCTCTCTTTTTCTCTCTATACAGCAGGCTGAAAGCGAAAGTCTGCTGTTGTTGCTGTTGTTCTCGTCAGGCGTTTCCTGTGTGAAAGGGCAAGGAATGCACGCATGCAAATTCTACACGCGTGTGTGTGTGTGTGTGTGTTTTTCTCTGAAAGTCTGGCTAATTTTGTGCTGCACCGGCAGAACTTTCCCATTTGGCTGGGCAATTCCTCATTCCCTACAGGGCATTTACATTAATCCGCTTTATTTATAGATGAAAAAACTTCTATAGTTTATTTTTGCAGGTGCCCGGCTGCCAGTCTGCAAACTGGGCGCCCGCATAGATCATTAGTGCAGGCCATGACAGGCGCAACAACAACAGCCAGCTGTTTAAAAGCTGAGTCAATCTCCATGGAACCTGGAACAGACACCCGCTGTGGCAAGCAGCTCCCACTTCGATACGGCCGGCAATGTACAATGTCAGTGCGCCAAATCATTTCGTTATTAATTATGCATGCCGCCAGCCGAAACCACTTCCCCCCAAAAGAGGAGGGGCAAGAGCTGGACACAAGCCCCTGTGATATAATCGCAGCCGGACTTGAACCGCGACTGACATTGGTTCCATTCGTTGATTTTTGCATGATGCATGCAAAGGTTGCCATTTGCCACAAACACACAGCAAAGTTGCCACACCGGAGATGGGGTAAGGGGCGCTCAGTTATGGGAGACGTTGACCCCATCGCAGAAGAATCGCAGTGGTAGAAAGGGAAGAGGGAGAGGCAGTGAGCAACCGCCACCGGAAGGTGAATTTTCGAAAGAAAGGTGTATAACAAGTACTCGAATGACGACATCGTTAAATAAAGACCCGAACCGTAGAAAGACAAGTTGAAGAGGCGGCAAGAAGAAGAAGCTCAGCATGAACGGATGACAGCAAAACAAACAACGGAAGCGACAACATAATAAAATAATAAATAAAAAAATATTGCTCAAACTTCCATCCTTTTCTATAAACGAGAAAATTCTATTACGATCGCTAAATACCAACAGCATAACAACATATAACAACAGGTAGTACTGGGAATATTGATCGTTTGAAAATAAAAACATCGGGAAATCCGAACAATCCAAGCAATAGAGTCGTCGTTTGTGTTCTCACATATATACAGTGGCGGTCAAAAAGAAAAATAGCACTACTTTTGCATAACTTAAGGCAATGTATTACTGATTTTTCATAATAAAAAAATTCAAAAAATATTTTAACATGCTTAGGGTAAAACTTTGTTAAAACAAAAAGAAATTCCTATTGTTCATACATGAAGACAACTTTTACTTAGCTCTTTAACACTTGCTCGCTCATTATAAAAAATTACAACATCTTGCCAAAAGAGTTCATCATGCCCCAACATCAAAATGGCGGCTATGCGGCTTAAAGTGTGACCATCTTTAAACAAATTCGCAACGCATTCAAATGAATTTTGTACGCCAAGCTGGTAGAATAAATATTTTGTGGGATTTGTTAAGCTTTTGCTTGTGGCTTGTGCCAAATAAAGTGAAACAAACGAAGAAGCTAAAGAAGAGAGAAACAGAGTGCAGCAAAAAAAAGAAAACTAAAATGAAAGAACGGCCAGCGGCCAATGCGTTCAAGGCCGTTTTATGGAAAGCCATAAAAAGTCATTTCATGCCTTGATGCATTTCTTCTCACTAACTTGGCCCTGTTGCTGCTGCTGGTTGTCTTGGCGGTTAGCTTGCGGCCAATGCGGCAGCTGCTTTTTCTGTTCATAAATTTAATTTGCCAGCCATAAGCCAAGGCAAGAGAATTAGTTGGCTCAATTCGCTGGCTTGGGCTCTGGCCTAATGGCTGCGCATGCGCTGATTAGTTCAACTCCTGTTTTCTCCTATTGTTACCAGGTGGCTGCCTGAATAGTTTTTTTATGCGTTTTCTTGCATTATAACAAAGTTTTATTACTTAATCTACTTTGGTGCACACATTAAGACAACAAAGGCCCAGCAACAGCAACAACAATTGAGCGTAATTTGGCTTGGATAATTGTATAGACTGCGACTCTGGATGGGCTGCTCATTAATATGGAATGCATGTGGTTTTCTATAGGCGCAGCACATCCATCTCTCAGCTGCCCAGAAGTATGCGAAGGCCAACGGGGAAAGCTGTCTACAAAAAAATAATCTTGACAGCTTCGACATGAGCAAATATGCTAGACAGCTTCTATGGGTACAGCTTAGGCCTAGAAATCAATCGGAGCTCAAACGCAAACTTTTAAAAATGAAATGAAATGAAAATTGAGTTGTGGCCCAAGGAAGCAGAAAATCAGCCCCAACAAAATAATTATAGCTGACGAGCATCTAGTTAAGCAGCTAGATCAATTTGCATATAATTTCTCTCTGACTATCTGTCTTACTCAGTTTTTCTCTCTTATGCATCCTTCATCCCACCTTTTATCCCGCATTTCCCGCTCGGTCTCTGTCCCTTACTTATCTCTCGATCTCACCATTTAAAATTAAATCAAGTATTTTTCTCAAGCAAATTATTTTTTCTACTCAAGCGCTTAGAATTCTCAACTGGTTTAAGTGCTAACATCTACATCCATTGCATATGATAATAAATTCTTCACTTATATATAGCTTAAAATCCTATCTAATATATTGCACACCTTATAAGCCTAGATTACTTCCGTCTCAACCATAACTAACATAATCGAAATGTAACAACATTCAACATAATCTTAAATATAGCCATTTATCATTTGTGGGCCAATTGACATAAATTGAAGTTTGCATAATAATATAATTGCGTCTATGGCATATTTGAAAGCTGATCTAATAATATTAACGGCTTAACTGACCTTCAGCGAACTGTTTACTTTCAGTTTTCATAATTGAACCGAGTGAATATAAGCGACAGATTGCAAAAATAACAATATGGAAAAAATTACTATAAATAAAAACGTACTCATGTATATGTGTATGTCGATACGAAAGAGTATCAATTTCTTTGGTTTTTATCGTTGCCGCCTGCTAAGCAATTGAACAATTGAAAGCAAAAGCGGCCAACTAACATAATTACAGTACACACACACACACACACACACATGAGTGTAGTCTGTGTGTGCTACACACCCACCAACAGTTCACAGCTTGAATCGTTAATCATTCAACCGCAACATTTGCAAAAACAAAGGAAAACTAACCCAGGCCCAAAGACCGTCGCCCGCAACCCGCTGCCCCCAAAAACTCGAGGCCCGGCGACAGGCCGCGCGTAATTGCAAACGAGTAAATTTAAATGTTTATCCATTGGTACAAACAGCAACTAGCAGCTAAACGACTTGCTTTATACTCTATACAATTAAAACTTGAATTTTTCCGAAATGTTTTTAAAATGCTATTTAAGTATAAAGTATATAAGTACAAGAATAAACATTTTTTTAATGCTAACATTAGAACTATCTGGCATGTTCTTAAATATGAATTTTAAATTTGTTCTACATTTCTATATTTAAATAAGATTTATAATTTAAACAGATTTCATTTAAAATATAATGTTTATATGTTTAAAAATTAAGAAATTAATTAAAAGGCATTATTTAGGTCTTTAAAAAAGCAGACTTTCAATTATTTAGATTTTGTCTCCCATTTTATGCTCTCATCATAAAATGTTTTAACTTTGACATATTTTTATTTTAACTCTTTAATGTATTGTTCCAAAACTTAACCGATATATTACCTCTTTAATGTATTGTTTAAAAGTTATGCGATATGCTAAAAATTCTTTCATTATATGAAAAAATAAAAACAAATTGAATTACTTTAATGTTTTACTTTCTCAAGACAGATCTTTATTATCTATGTATATTTAGAGCAATATTTCATATTTCATGCCTTAGCTCATAGTACGTTTTTTGAGTAGTGTATAAATAATGGTTGGGCAAAAACAATGACCAATTACTGTGTCATTGGGCGCGCGTTGGCGTTGTCCGGCATCTTTGCCTTTAACATCGAGCCGACTTTGAGCGCGTGAAATTAGTTGAAAAAGCAAAAACAACGACAATAATAACAGTAACAACAGCAAGTGGAGCGTAATTGGTAACAAGACACATAGCAGCGTTTGTAATTTAATTGTAACAGTCAACAGGTAACAGGCCAACAGGTAACAACAAAAAAGGCAAGGGGTGGGGTGATCTCCAGCCCAGCCCACAGATGACGCCTGACCCAAAAACAAAAAATAAAAATAAAAAAGAGTGCCACAGAATTATTGCACAACTGGCATGCAAATTGCCAAACGGCTTAAATGCTTAACGTACTTAGTTGCCACAAAATTGGCGCCCAAAACAGAGCATACAATAGGCCAAAATAAGCCAGCAATAAAAAGGCCAAAATCTGTTGCAGCAACAACAACAACGCGGTTTGCCAGAAGTCTAGATGTATTTTTGTGAGCAACAAATAGACTCGAAACGTGGCCGCTCCTACTCAAGCCCCACTAACAGCACCACCAGGCGCACCACAATTGTAGTTTTGTTTTAGTTTTACACCTACGCCTAGGTTTACATTAAACAGGTTCTTTGTAAAAGGTCGCCCAAGCACAGATAAATAAAATGTGAAAGGTTTTTTTTTGGCCAGACTTAGACGTAGACTTTAGACCCAGCTTAAATAGCATGCGGCAATTGGCAAGCCTCAAGCCCCCAGCTGGCAAATATATATATGTGTATATAATTTATATATGTGTAACCCACAAAGCCCAATCGAATTGCAATTAAAAACAAGTCGCAGTTGCGTTACAAATGTTCAAATTATTGCGCAAGTGCAGACAAATTTTAATTTATTTAATTGCAGCAGGCAAAAATTTAAAAAAAAAAAAACTAAATTACAAATCAACTGTCAACTGTCAACGACAATAACAACAAAAACAAAGATGATGATGTTGTTGTTACTGTTGCTGAGGCTTGGTCAAGTGCAAAACATCCACAGCACTTGGCTAACGCTTGTCGCAGACTCTCTGGGCCTGGCCTAAAGAGACCAGTAGACCCACAGACAGACAGTTGGACAGTCAGTCAGGTGGCAGCCTCAAAACGTGTCACAATTCACAAGCGAATGCCATGTGCACTTCGTGATCAGCGTATCAGCTCAAAACTGGCCAAATACCTTAAAGCTCGCATGTGAACAAAACTTCAAAACATTCGAATCCGCATTACAAACGGATGTGAGTCGAGTTTTAAACTACAGATACAAATTCCCTTAAGCTGTCAAATGCTAATTAACATATATATTCTACGTTATATATTAAGTATCTAGCTGTCATGAATATCACAACTGATCTAAATACATTTTTGATAAACATTTGAGATAATTTGAGTCAGTTTTTCCAAGAAATCTTAAATTATTTTAATTGGTTTAATAATAATAATTGAATAATTAATAGGAGTTATGTTATAGGTATTTTATAAAATTACGTAACAAACATTTTTTCGGACCAGATCCAAATGGGCCCTACAAATGCGAATAAATGTATTTATCATACTTTTCACATTTAATTTGGTTTTAATTTGCAACATATTTTTAAATTTCAACTTTTGTTATATAAAATATTGTTTGAAACAAAGGATATCAGAAAATATGAATATTAAAAGTGCCAATCACAAAGAGTATCTGTGAGTCACCATAATAACTTCAATTTCTATTCGATTGAATTCCCATTTTATGTTGTTGCTGATGCATCGCAATTATAAAAGTGACTTAAAGCGACATTTGCTCAACAGACTGAAGACCGCCCCTCTTTTTACCTCCCCCTCCCCCTTCCCTAAACATCACTGCTTTTGCCTTTGCTGATGATGCCCCAAGACATGATGTCAAATGAATACATTATTTGAAGAGCCTAACGCCAAAATAAGCGTTGCGCCTGCGCTTTCAACTTTGACAAAGTGTTTGGCAGCGCGGCTAAATGTCAGCTCCCCGCTAACCTCTCTTAAAAAAAGCTAGAAAACTTTAAAGCCAAAGGCCGCCCCATGGCTTTGGGCAGCATTCTCTTTGTCTCTCTTTCCCTCTGTCTTGTCTGTTTGAATTGGTAAGATAATTGCTTTGCCAATTTGACTTAATGAATTAAGGCTGCATTTGCATTTCTTTTGCCGTTTTGTTGACCCAACTCGCTGGCCATTTGCATGCTTTATGGTCATTTATAAAAGCTTAGTCGATGCGCGACAATGTCAAAGTTGAGAGTTTAGAGTTTAGACTCGGGTGAGCTTATTTAATGCCCTGAAATATTCATGAACTCTGGCACTAAAAAAAATATAAACATATCTAAAATTAAAACCGAAAGTTGTCGCGACATGGTCTATACTTTCTTTTCTGTTATATATATAGAAGGGGCCCCAGCAGCTGCAGTCAAGCTGATCACGTGCAAAAAGAATAACCGAGCTATATATAAACTCTATATAACCTCTATGTAATATCATCAGTCAAGTCGCAGTCAAAGTCGTAGAAAGCTGCGCCCAAAATGCAATTTTTTTCCTTTTTGTTAAGTCAAAATTATGAAAAATGAACTAACAAAAAGATACGAGTACTCAGACTTGCATTCACACTCGCTTCCATGTGAATAATGTGCAACCGAAACCCGAAGAATTTTCAAACAGTGAAATCTGAAATTGCTTTTTGGAATTCAAGTGCTGACAGGCCCGCGCACAAACACACACACATAAAAATACATATATTAAATCGAATGCGCAGCTCGAAATCATTTCCGTTCCATTCAAGCATTTTCACTTTGATTGTAAACGGGCAGCTAACAGAATTTAGCCTAGCTTCATTTCATATGTAAATGATGAGCCACAAAAAGTCTGGCCAGGCCCGAAACCAAAAATGTGATCAAAGCAGAGGAGTAATAAATCACTTTTCAGCTAGTCGCGCTACAAATACTCTACCGTGGGCTTCGTGAATAATTGCTCTATCGAATTCTTTGAATTGTATGGAAGCATAAAGCACATGCGAGTAAAAAGAATGCTAGTAGGCTGTGTTCGACTGTGAACATACTCTTTGTGTAAGTTTAAAATAACTAAACTTAGAAATCTCTTTCATCAATTTAGAAATATTAATTGAATAATGTTAAATAAAGAACGGTTTTTATACCCTTTCTACATGTTAACACATTGAAAGCGACATCCTGAACCGATAAAGAATATATGTATTCCCAATCAGGCTGAACAGTTGAAGCGATATAGCAATGTGTGTATATTCAAAACAAAACATGAAATTTTAAAAAATCCAATATAGTTGTTTAATATATAATAAGCGCTCTGCCTGTTGTATTTATTGAACAACAAATATGTCTATATAAAATCTATGTTCTTGGAAGCCTTTACTTCTTAATTGATTATAGAATAGCTAGAAATCTGCTAAAAGCAGAGATAGAAGCAAAAAATGAAAAATCATAGCGATTGCTAGAAACCTCAGTTATGCATGTTTGCTCGCCACTAAATACAGAGTATATTTTACAAAGATATGGCCAGAGCCAATTGGCTGCTGGGCAATCGAATTTACTTACCATTTCCTTTCGCAGCGTCGCTATCTGCGCGTCCAAAGTGCTGCCTGTTACATTGATTTTTGCAGGTGAGCTTGGCGTTGTCGTTGTTGTTGTTGTGGCTGTTGTTGTCGCTGATGTTGTTGTTGTTGTGTTATTTTCATTTTCATTTGCATTGGAAGTCACCGTTGCCGCTGTTGTTGTTGTTGCTGTTATTGCTGTTGCTGCTGCAGACTCTGCTGTAGCCTTGGCTGATTTATCGTTTGCATTATCTTGGCTGCTGTCTTTAGATGCCTGCTTATCGCTGCTCAAGTTGTTGCTGTTGCTGTTATTGCTTTTGTTGTTATCACTAACTATTTGGCTTGCTAATTTGTTGCCGCTGTCGTTCTCCTTGTTGTTGTTGTTGTTCAGCTCCTGCTGTGCCTCCACATCGCTTAATAGGCCCGAATCGGAGCCGAGCAGCTTGTTGAAACCGCTAAGCGATTTTGGCAATGGCGGCAGGCCGCTTATCGACATTCCGCTGTGGATAAGACAAAAAGAAGAAATCGAAATTAGTTAAAGTATAAATATTTTTTGAGAGCGGAAGCCTATAAAACTTAAGATTAGTGCGTTTAATCCCCGGCCTACCTGCGCTTGCCACCCAAATAGCCATAGCCGTGCCAATAACTAATCACGTTCCCATCATCATCATCATCAACATCTTCATCATTATTATGATACTCCTCGTTATAACTATCCTTATCGCTATGCCCATGCCCCAGCATATCAGGCAAGACCAGCGGCAATAGGCCATGGTCGTTGTCGTTGTCGCTTTCATTGTCCTCGTAGTCACTGCATGTGGTTGGCGTTTGGCCATGCCCCACGCAAGCGCCCCCGTCCCCGCCCGCAAACCACTGCTCCTCGTCGTCGTGGTCGTCAATGGTAAAGAGGCCATCTTGAAATCTCTGATACCAACGGGCCACATACTGCGCACTCGGCGCAAACGGGCCAAACGCGCTGCGGCACTCGTCGAGTATCTGGGCGGGATAGAGGCGCCGACGGAAGCCAAACAGAATGCACTGCTGCAGTTCGTGGGGCGTGGGGGCCGGTATCGGCGACAGGAACAGCTCGTCCAGATCTTCGGACATACGTTCAGCAGTTGTTGGCTTGCGTTTGAAGCGACTTAAGACATTAGCTGTGGATTGGCAGGGTACGATAGAAAAGATAACGATAAACATTTTTTGTTGTTTTGGAGAATCAGAGAGCGTCAGAGCGAGAGCGAGAGTATATGAAAAATTGAGAAATGGAGCACTTTGAGGTAGTTTTCAAAAAAAAAAACACAAACAACATTGAACAGCAGTAACAAAAGTAACAGCAACAAAAAGCAAAACAAGTAAAAGTGCTCGAGTCGAAAGTGCCCGACTAAGGCATATCCTGCAGCCAGCTTGAAAACATAAACTTGCTATATATGATATATACACATATATGTAAATGTGTTTACCTAAATAATAACAAAAGAGCAGTTCGAGGTGCCGAAGATTAAATACTCTTGCAGTTATATGGAAAATATGCACTATGATATGATTTGTACACAAAAACTAGATTTTGAAGTTGAAAAAGTAGTTTTTTCAACCGCTCTTCAAAAGATTTAACTTGTTTTGAGTATGATTTTGTAGAATTAACATTCTACACAGACAGACGAACATTATTAGATCAACTTTACTAGTAATACCGATCAAGTTTATACAGTCATGGAAAGAACAATAGAAACGACATGCACTTAAACACTCGAACGTATATATATATATATATATATATATATATATATATATATATATATATATATGTGTATGTATGTACATATATACTTTATGGGTTCGAATATTGTTTCTTTTTCCAGTAACATGCATTTGCACATTATTATTATACCCTCTCTCACCGCTCTTTCAATGGGTATAGGGTATTCAAAACGTAGCAGCAAAACAATTTGAAGTGTTAGCAAAAAATGTGAAATTGGCGACCAAGCAGCGCATTTGAATTTGAGTTTTAGCTTTAGCTGTATCTGTTGCTGTGGCTCGGCCGATCTTTTGCCGGAGCATTTATTCAAACGATAAGCTGACAACAATGACATTTCAATCTCTGCTATTAGCCACAAATACATACACACACAAGCGCAGTCTGTTATATATATATGTAAGTATAGGCTCAAGTGATTCGGGCCAGGCAACGAGACACTCAACTCGGCTTAGAAACCAGTAACCAAGGCCAGCAGCTATTGCTGAAGTAAACCTGCCACTGGCACAGCTAACTGATCTGGAGCCAGTGCTGACAATAAGACACATTTGGCTTGATTTTTAGAGGGTGTCATGGGTAATACAATATGTTAGCTGATCATGCTCGATTGGGCAAGAAATTAAAGATACCAAAAGCTTAACCATGGAAAATTATATGTACACAAGAATGTGTTGAGGGCTGTTATGAAAAATGTGGCCATTAAGGTTGATCAGAGTGAAATATGATTGTGTTTTAGCTAACTTTTTAGAGTGTTTTAGCAGAATATGATTTTTACGATTTATTTTAATATAAAGTTACAAATGTTAGTCACAAGACTCAACTCTTTCAACTCTTTCTTTCATTCAACAATTCATTAGCTATTTTCTAGCCAAAAACTGCCAACACAAGAGAACAACTTTCGGTCGTGTCGAACTCCTAATTCGATGGCTCAAAGCTTTAGATGGTTTTGTTATTTTTTTGGCCACACTGGCAATAAAGGCTTTCATAACAGCTCTTAGGTTCGGCATTGTGTTCACAATATTTTAAACATTATAATTATTATTATAGCATAGCGTTGACTTCAAATCCATATATCATTGCAGAATGGCAGTCTAACTATACGCTCGATAGTTGTCAGTTGTTGCATTGGCAACAGAATGCCAACAAACGAGTCCAAAAACAAGTTGCATCAAAGGCCACAAAAGTCAGTCATAGATACAGATACAAAAAAGTATCTCAACATATGTGTAGCCAATCGACGCTCTTGAGAACCATTTGACAATGCGAGCAGCGTGCGGTTTGAGATACTTTTATTGTTGCCATGCAAGTCGCAACTCGTTGCTGACCCAATTGCTGGGCAAATGGTAAAATGGAAATTGTTTGTAGCGTTTAGCGGCGATTAAACTCTTAAGCAGATAATATGCCGGCGAGCTATCTGCCGTTTAACGGTAATCGCAGCTTTAACTTGCATAGATCGGCAGCAAATTGGCGCTACCAAATGCTGCACTTAAAGTTCAGCCAATATTACTCATTGCAGATCCACGCAGCAATCATTTTTTCTTTTATTTTTGCAAGCTTTTTTGCAGATTTATCGGTCACGGCATGGCTTAAGATACATTTACTGCGGTCGCAATGGCTGAGTAACTGAATGCTTGGCTGCATTTCAGTTAAGACGTAGACAGTGACAGCCGGACGGTAGCCCAGACAAATGCATTATGTATTTAACTTGGCTAATTGCTTGACTTGGCCGCGCTCGCTGTGTGTGTGTATGTAATCAGCAAGCAGCTACGCTTTGCCAATGGCTAATTTGTTTGAGCAGCAAACAGCAAAAGCGGCAGAGTATCTCACTATTTGCGAAAGATACTTTTGTATCTCGCCAGCAAGCAGTTTCTTGGCCAGTTGAATGCCCGATTTCACTTCAAATACGCCACAGCCAATAACAACAACAATCTAAGCTCTTACAATGTTAAAAAAAAAGAATTCTGCAATACAGGAAGCAATAATCGCAAATAAGTTAAGAGCTTCACTGCGTGCCTTAGCAATTGCCATGCTATTTATTTATTTATGTTGATAGCATATTCATAGATACTCTTATATTGTATGCTAGGCAAGTATCAACATATATATACGGACATTGTTATCCAACAACAGCAACAATCTCAGACAGTAGACCTTTTTTTGCAACTCTGCGTCATTAACTTGAATAATAATCACCAAAATATAAAAAATTATTAAGTGCAAAATACATATTTAGCACGTTCGAAGCATTTAAAAGACAAAAATAATAAACACAGTAAAGACAACATTTTCTTAAGCGAACAAAAATAAAACAAATGAGTGAAAATCGCAAACAGTTTGATACCCAAGTATGTAAGGTGTTTAAATTTCTTTCAGCGATGCTCAGCGATCAACATAAAACATAATATATATATCTAATGTTTAGTTAAACGTTTTAAGCTCTTTTTGTTACAGATAATAAAATACAAAATTGTTATAACTGGCAAATTTAACGAAAAGAAAACAGATTTTAAATAGAAAACTAAACTAAAACACTGAAAATAACGCTTAAGTAAACTTCGATACTCGCTTCTTTGAAGATCAATTAAAATCACAATAACAAAAGTTATCGACTGAAATATTATGCTCGTAGAGATGTCACTAAGGTCGATTATTTATCGATCATTTACCATTTTTATACTAATAAATGCTACGTTTAAATCACAGTTGAGCTACAAAAATTTCTCTCTATTAGTTATCACATAAACGATCGCTTACATAACGATAGAAATTAATGAATGTGTACTATGTTTAGAAAGATTTATGAAATGTGTTAGGTATTATATGCATTAAAATAGCATTCAAATTAACGTTTATCTATCTCACATTAAAATGTTTAATACTTAATATATAACTAAACAAGATGAAAATGCTAATCAACAGCACATGAAAAATGGCTACATGCATGAGCAAATATTTATGAAGATACCAACAAGAAAATGGAGCAGAAAAGCTGTAATTATTTTAATCATGTCTATACACAACTTGCAATCTTCCTACAGTGCCAACTTGTCAGCTAATTGTTAAAGATATATATGTAGATATATAAATTTTCACGAGTGCATATAAATTTGACTTATGTGTGGTATTCCTGCCCTACTCTGGTTGATTAGCAAAATGAGGTATAAAGAAAAAACCTGCTGTGTGGCGCTCGTCATGAGCTGTAAACAATATGCAGTTAATTTGGCAGCGCTGACTGGCGCCGTTTGCACAGCGAGCACCTGAAATTTCACCTGACCGACCCATAGGCAAAGTGCAGACGTAATTATGGTAAAAGCACATTTTTCAGATACATTTGCATTTGCTTTTAACCAAAATATATTTAAAAAGGCCAACAACATGCAAGGCACCAGTGCACTGTTATTAATTAAGCCAAAAAATTGGAAAAACAAAAACATACCTTAAATACGCTCACTATAAAAGCATAATTTGTATGTTGTTGTAGTTGTATTTGCCGTTGTTGTTGTTGTCGTAATTTATGTCTTGTCCAACTGGCTGATTGCTTCACATTCATATGGCAAGTTCATTAGCCCCACGATACCTAATGACTGAACGCGGTCCTACGAGACAAGTATATGCTACTATATAAGCAGGTATTAATATTGATTTATCTGTAGTACTGATCAACTGATCACTCTATATGGCTATTGGCGGTTTCTAAATGAAGATTTCTGTCTTGATATCACCTGTTGGCAGTCGCATTTATGGTAACGGTGACGCCTTTTTGCAGTTTCCGACCTACGCGCGACGCTTTTAAATATATTAATTAATTAGCTCAAGTATTCAAAAATGGCTTAAACAAAACTTGACTGGAATGGACTGGCAGCGACTGGACTGGACGCAACTAAACTGTCTGATTGTTGCTAACTTAGCGTGGGCGTGTCAAAAGGGTAAAGAAACACGAGTATTAAGCTCTAAAATATGCAAAGAGGAATTAATTTATTATATATATATACATATATATATATTGAAATTAATATATATATATATATATATATATATACAAATAGATATATTGAAATTAATATATATATATATATATATATATATATATATATATATATATATATATATATATATATATATATATATATAAATAATTATATAATGCATATATAATGCAATGCACCTTATTTAAATACACAAATAGAGCTTCAACAACTAAACAGAATTCTATCGACATTTATTGTATCTATATTTCGTCATGTATTAATAAGTTTTATACCACTTCTCATAAATTTTGGGATATCCCAATTATCAACTATATAGCATACAGACAAAAAAAGAAGGAAACTAAATATTATGTACTCTAAGATTAAGATAATTAAAAATCTTTTAAAATATACACAAATACACAATATACAAATACTACACATATCAAGAAGAATGTACGTATAAAAGAAGTTAACTTTATCGTCATTTCCTCTGATTAATAATATAGCATATAATAATCTCAATTAAATCTAGAACTTAGTTACTGGAGTAAACTGTAATGCCATTCGCAATATTTCCGGATTGGTAGAAAGGTAGCTAAAGTCCAAAAATAATTGCTTGACCTTAAACAAATTCTAACATAAAGAAAGTAAGCATGAGAAATGCACTTAAAGTAAAGCTTATGAGAAGTGTAGTATAAACCATAACTAGAGATTTTTTTAGAATTTAAAGCAGTTATTATGATCCATAAGAATATATATTTTCTCTTTTTCTAAATAACTTGTAAGAAATTCTTCGTCTTGACAGACGCTAGAAGATGTCTTCTTCTTAATTTTATAGCCATGGGCAGAGATTTTCACAGCAATAAATCTGATAGATAGAAAGAAGAAAGTATGAGAAAAGATAACTTTCTCACCAGCTAACAAATATTATGCCTAGAACATAATAAGTCTTTCGATATTATTTACACTTTACACTTATATGGTATGAGTTTTATGATCTCCAGTCTTTTTAGTCACTCTCTTAACACTTGGGTTATTACAGATGGGGGTTGAAGCAAAGCAAAGCCATAAAGCTCAATCACAAATGCTCGAAACATAAAAGTACATATGAAAGAATTTCCACGTGCAGGCGTACAACGCTTAAGGTCAACACAAATAACTTTGGCTATATATATATATATGAGTATTATTTATATATGTATATATAGTCATTTCTTTAGGTATAGGCACATTCTAAAATAAACGCATATATGTACATATATATGTAAGTAGGCACAGCTTTGAATGTTGTTTAAAAATTGTTTTGTTAATAATTAAGCAGGAAAAACACATTTGAAAACTAAACGACGGATGTATTATTTTAGAGATCTCTATTCGGAACTCGAACTCGGACAGAATGTTTTGGCTCAATTCTTTAGCCGCATTGCAAGGCACAGCAACATTTTTATGATTTTTTTCTGATTTTTTTATTCTTTATATACAACACAATTATTTTTAATTGTTATGCAGCCTCGTTTTGTTTTTAGAACGCGCACACACACAGAGAAACACAACAACAACAACAACAACAACATAAGCTGCGTAAATATTTTGATCGCTGCGGGCTCTGTGGCATTTTTGACGCGTACTCACTAATTATAATTTGTACAAACAATATTGGAATTATAAACATATAATTTGATTTTTTTTTGTAATTCCGCTTTTAGGTATTTTGACTGTGAATTTGGTTGGCTCGCTTTGATAGCGCTGAGAAATTCGCGTGCTACTAAAAGTCAAACGTTGGCGACTTTTTGCCACGTCGAATATCTCCCGAGTCATTCTCTCGCGTCGAGCGGAAGAGATACAAAAGGCGCACATTTCTATCTATCAGATGCACATATATAAATATACATATATGTATATATATACATGTGTGTACATATGTGAATGTAGCTGCAGAGCACAGCTGAAAGAGCTGAGAAAATTAGAAAATCCAAGACAAAGATAAAAATATATAAGAAATGCTTGTATTGATTTAATAAAAATAAAATAACAAACAGGGTGTATCGCCCGTTGCATGTGAGAGATGCGCAAAGGAAATGCAGATACAAAAGTTTCTCAAGCTAAATTAATTCTTTGAATGAGTTTGGGAAGAGGCGCAAAATGCGATATATGGGGGTTGTAAAATCATTTAGGTAGAAAATAATCAATGAGAGAAACGATTAAGCTAGTCAAATATTTTACTAAAGAATATCAACCCCATAAATGTATAAAGATGTATATTAATAAAGATTTTAATTATAGATTATTTATTTTTTTTTATGGGTTTTTTTGTAAAATGAGATTGGTTTGTAGAGTCAGGACTACAAATTCATAGATCAAAAGATTATGGAATATAAATTGATTTCGTTTCATTAGATACAGATACCGCTGAATGACAATTTCTCACTAACAATATGACTAGTATGTACTTCAAAATCAGTTCATTCCTTTGCTTAATTTCAGAATTATGGGATACAAATTCTTAACAAAAAAATTATGCGATTACTTTTCGATGTTTCCATTCGATTTAACAACAAAATGTATAGTTCTTTTTTCTCCGAGTGTAGCTGGACTAATATATAACTGTAGTTTTATGAGTGAACCACCCTGTGGCAACTGTCGACAGCCGCTACTGATGCTATTTATAGAGATAATAACAAAATAACACGTTGTTTCTCTATGTAGTACATCATATTTGCCTCCGTCTCCTGCTCTGATCAATGAGCCAAAGGGTAAAAACTCACAACACATGCGACGACACTGGGGCGAGAAATATTCGGGCACAACGCGTTGCTCATTCAGAAAAAGAATTGTTAAACACGATGATGATGATGATGTTGATGTTGATGATGACGAGGAGGTGGATGCCATTTAATTTGTTTAGCTCCCCGACAGCGTCGACAAACAGGCTGAAGAAAAAAATCAACACACTCGAGCATTACCCTTGCCCCGTGTGCGAGAAGGAAAACGAATTGGGAGCGCGTTGTCGCTGTCGTCGTTTGTCGCATTTTAAAAATAAACTCGGCAAAGCGCTGCACGCACCGCCAGTGGCACAGCGAGCGACTGCACCATATCGGCGCACCGCCGAAAATAGTGCAGGCAATCGCGCAGGTGGCAAATGGGAGCACAAACGGGATGCGTTGCGACTCAAAAGAATGCAACAATGACAACAACAACAACGTCGCCATTTTGCTGGCTGACAACGTTGTCATAAATCTTGAAATGCTTTTTTCAGCCGCTGGCAACTCGACTCGGCTCGAGGCGATTTCTCGCAAAACCAAACTACGTGATCATAATATCAATAGTTGACCCAGAAATGAAATAAAAAAAAACGTTTATGAAGTTGGCTCAATAAAGGTCTTAGCTTTATTTTTTGGCCAACAAATCAAATGGGTCCGCAGTCCCGCAGATTATTGTAAAGAACTCAACGCATTGTTTGAGATTTGTTTGAGAGCAAACGAAAAGTTCCAGCTGAATCAAGTTCACAGTGTTAATAGGGTCACAGTAGACGGGAATTAAACATAATTTATATAACCGAAAATCTCACAATCATCATAAAATTGGAAATTATTGTAGAAAGAAATTAAACAAAAAGGAAGAAAGAACGTCAAAAATTTGTTTAAAAATTCTATCTCTATTTGCATCTAACCCGCATGACTTTAATAAATATGTGTTTCTACCAAGTTCAATGTGTAAATAAGGTCACAATGGATATTAAAAGACCGACTAAGAATATAACCTACAAAACATAAATTTAAAACCACAAAAGCTTCCAGTTTAACTTGAACAGAAAGTCGCTGCGTGAGTACAGAGTATAATAAATCCCACAATAGCTGACAATGCTTTCAATGCCAGTTGCATAGAAGGGGGCGCACTGTAATGGGCCATAATTTACCCATTGTATTCTTAGAGATCGCAGCTAAAGCGCTAATTAACTGAGAAGTCGCCTTAAAATTGTTGCCAGATAATTTGGGTAAAACCTTGCACACAACAAAAGCCAAATGACGAGTGCGTTAAATGGTTAAAAAAAAAAACGGAAAATAAAAAAATATAATTTCATTGGAATGCCGAATCTCAAATACCCTCGAAACTTAATATAACTTTAACTTTAACTTTAACTTTAACTTTAACTTTATATAACTTTTTAATAACTCAATTTCAAACTCAAAAACCCTGTGTAAAATATATGATACAGTAGTAGTATATAGTTTTGTTATATAAAATATTACAACGATATTGATAAAATTTTACTTATAAGTTCGGATATTGATTATTCTCTAATTTAAAAGTTAAATCAAAATATAATAGTAAACAATTATAATTTAATCTATTAAATAAAGTATCCTGATGCTCAAATTGATTTGCTCAAATGTAAGGAGATTTATAAAACTCGTAGTTAAAAACGTTTGTCAAAACATCTTAATAAATAAAAAAATGTTTCAAGCTTTTCTTAGAGGACATAGTTTTATAAGTATATAATATAGTGGTCCGATCCAAATACTAAGTCACTCCAAGTTGTCTTATTAGCTCGTCAATTGTTACCGATTAAAAATGCATATATACTTCATGACTTCTCTGATGCCCAATTCAAAGCATTACACATTTCGTGACAACATTAAAATGCCCCACTTGAAGGGTATAAATTAACAAGAAACAATAACAAACACATTTAACGAGCTGTGCAGAAAGAGGGTCAAGCTCAGTTAATATGTGTTGACTGAAATTGAATGCGCTTTCATAGCCATAAATGAAATGCTATCAGTGGATTTATATGCAGGGCCTCTCACGTACAACGCCCCCACCTTTCTACACACTGTTCGAATCACATTCGCTTTCATTTCAATGGGAGTCAATAAAGCGAACTACTTGGGCTATACCCTAGGTTTCTGGGCTGATTTCTGGGCTAGTTTCGAAGAATTGGTTTCTAAGCCGGTTCGCTCATTTGTGAAATTTTCTAAATAAACAACTAAGTAATCACATGCAAATAAGCTAAAAAGAAGAAGAAAGAGAAGCAGTAGAAGAAGATAAAGAAATAGAGGAAGAAGCAGCAGTTAGCTCTTGGTTGATTTCACATAGTCGCCTCGGTTTGGTTTGGTTACCCAAATACAAACAAATTTTGTTAGTCCGGTGACCCGCGTTCCATACGATTCGTTTCGGGTTTCTCTTTCGAATCCGAACGAAAAGCGAAATTTGATTTCGGTTTTCTGATTAGTAGAACCAACGGACAAAAAAAGACCAAACATCGAGAAATGTGGCCAACACCTTTGCGAATAGCTGAGAGGGCTAGCAAGGGGAGGAGGCACGTTTGTGTTTACCTAATTTATGCAGCTTGTCATCGCTGGCTTTTAACGATGGGTCGACGGTTGGTTTTTGGGCTAGAAACTGCCTCGCGTTGCCTGCTTTTTGACTAGACAAAAGCGAAAGTCGTCTGGTAATATATCAAATATGCTTGGTGAATTATTTACGTACGTATTATGCACAGTATTTAGAAAAAGAAAGAAACAAATACCAAAACTAAAGGTAAAAATATATATAAAGATATTTTAAAAATTCAAAAGGCAACGAAACGAACGTTGAATGCGAAAATTCCAGCTATTGTTGTGTCCATCTATTCAACTTTAAACCCCATAATGCGAACTGATACCTATATTATTTAGCTGTTTGTTGTTATATCAAATAAACTATGTTTGTATCATAAGTTGTTAATACCAAAAAAAAGAAGAGTTTTATGTCAACAAATACTTTTATACACAAAAACCTTATCGACACTTAAGTACTTAAGAAAAATTAATATACACTTTAAATTTTAAATGTTATGTTGAATATACTATAAGGAAAATACCTTTGGATTATAATATTTGTATGTCTACTAATGAAGCTTAGTTAAAAATGTTTTTTAAGCCTTAACTTAAACTACTAAGGAGGAAATATCAAAAAGCCTTCATAATACCAAAATTCTGAATAATATAAACAAAAACAAACTTATAAATATTTAAAAAAAATTAAAAATATAAATATATTTTTTCTTAGCCCCTTAATGAGAGTAGATTTAAGTTGTTTTTAATAACGGTATTATTGTTATATTAAAAATACTAATTATTAAATTTTTCTACATTTTTCAATAATAATAATAAATATATATTTTAATACCTTAAGTAAAAAAAGTAAACAAATTACAAAGTGCCATCAATTAGTATATACATCTTAATCACAGTTCTTGCAATTTCATGTTAAAATGTCGAAAGACTGACGGTTTATAATTTTCTCGAGGCGTATTGCCAAATGTGTAGTGCTTAAATCATCGTCGTAGTCCGCCAGCGCTTTGTACATATTTGGCTAATAACGAGCGATTTCTAAGCCAGACGGCGAGCAAGTGAAATGCCGCAACAAAAACAACAATAACAACAACAACAACGAGAGCTAGACAAAAGTCAAAGCACTTGGCCAGCCAGTGTGGCCGATTGGAGCAGGAAACTTGAGCAATGCGCACACTTGACTGCATAGTTTCGTTTTGTATCCATAAGATACAAATCAGCAGCAGCAGCAATAACTGCTGCTATTTTGGGGCAATACACAACAAACTCATAAAGTTCAATTGCGCCAAAAGCACTTGAGTTTAAATATAAAAAACGAAAGAAAGAAAAAACCGAAGCAAAAGGTGAAACAAGTGCGCCGAGATACAAAACTTTATAATATTTTGAGATGGATTTATAAATTTCGATTTGAACCCGTAGATGCTCAGCTCTGCAAGCGTTAACCGGGCTTAAACAGTGCCCAATGCGTTTGGCAGCAGACAGGAATTTGCCAGAGACTCAAAGAGAGTAAAAACAAAATATAAACCGGCTAGCAACTGGAGTAGTTCAGCTGTACACAAGCCGGAATCTAAGCTGAACGAAAACAAAATTTGAAAATTCAAAAATTTGAAATTTAAATTTGTAGCGAATAACTTGGCTCTCAAGTGCATTAAGTGGCGAATTGCTTCCGGTAGCTGCGACCACAGCGAAACCGATGGGCCAACACACTTGTGAGCCAAGTGGTGATGTGGTGGTGCTGGTGCTGCTGCTGCTGCTGTGGAGCTGCTGCTACTCTGCTCGTCACAAGTCTGCGCATTTCGTAAGCGGCTTCAGTTTTCTTACAATTTTCTTTTGCTTTATTTTTTTCTTGTATTTTTTGGGCAACCAAACACACGGCTAATGTTATAAATTAACGCAACAGCACAACAACAAACAAAACACAAACAAAATTGTACCAAAAAAACTCAAATAAAAGCACAAATTGTATCGTCATGTGGGTTTATATAAGCCAGCCAGCCAGCTAGTCGGCCAGGCAGTCAGTTAGACAGACGGGCGGCCTACGCGCATATGCGTCCAGATCCACATCCACTTCCAGGTCGCCCCACTCGGCAGCCAACAGTCACCAGTTGCTGGACCCGCTCACATAGTTGGCAATTTTTCCGCATCTGTAGCTGCTTTTAGCTTTGAGTTTTACCAATTTACAGTTTTTATTATGTTTTTGTTTTATGTGGTCTTAGGTTTTTCTCACGTCGATGAGTTTGCATAAAATTAGCACAGTTCAGCTGAAAAGTTGCTTAATTAACTAATGCCAACATTATAATAGAAAATGGCCAAGTTATGTGCCGCAAAAAAAAAATACAAAACCAAAATTAATTATACGCTTGTCCACTTCAATTTAAAGTGCGTTTGTTTTCATTTTATGGGAATGGGAAACGAATCGATAAATGTTAAACAGACAAAGAGAATAGATAGAAACTGCAAATAGTTAAACAAGCATCAAACTGTCTATAATAACTCTTCACAAAAACAATAAACTTAAAATAAGTAAGTTAAACAATCGGTAATTAAGAGTGCCAAAAGAACAATCGAAAGAAAGCAAAATAAGATACAAAATGGAAATGAATTGAAATTTACATATTTACAAATGGTTAGAAAATGTGCAAGGTTTTTTCGAACCAGAAATGTTCAGATACACTAAAAGAAAAAAAAACTAGAACGGTACCTGAATCAGCCAACATGTAAATAAAAAATAATAATAATAATAGGCTTCTATAATTGTTCTTTCCATTGTGTTTTAATGTATAGATATATGTAAATGGTGACAAGTATTCTAAAAAAATAGTATTTAAAAAAGAAATAAATAGCCAAAAACTTTTCTATTACTTGAATTCCTAACGAAATTGCAAATTATTTAATTATGATTTTATCCAACACGACAATTTCATTATATATATATTCGATACCATCAAAATGTCAAAAACTCAGTAATTCAAAGCTATGGCCAGATAAATCTTGTTTACTATAAAAAAAAGACCATAGTTATTGTATTTAAAAAAATGCAACAATAATAGCTCAGTTTTAAAAGCGTTAGAAACTCGTCTAGAAAGTTGCAGCGGTTTTACACTTGACCCATAGCTAATACAAAGCCAAATATTTGTACAGCTGAAAAATGCTGCATAGAACAGGGCCCCCTCCCCAAACAAAGAGCAAAGTACCGTTGCGCGTTGAAAACGTTAAAGAATCTGAAAATCTAGTAAGAGTGCGTGTGTGTGCGCGTGTGTGAGTGTGAGTGTGCAGTGGCGGCTCACACACAATTCTCAGCCCATAAAACAGATCAGCGACTGTCACTGTAAGCGCTCTCAGCTGCTAGCTGGTAGCTCCAACTGGAAGGTACAATCGGTTACAGTAAAGTGTCAGATGCTTAGCAATTATGATGATTATGAGGGACTCGACGCTTACTAACATTTCACACAGAACAGCGCACGGGAGACTGACTGACTGACTGACTGCCTGAGTTTAGACGACATGGCCCATAACCGTAACCAGACTATAGCGTTGGGTATTGCGCGCACTTTGTGCTACTTATTTCGAGTTGACTTTTTATACACTTGGTGAGGGTAATATGAATTTGTCACGAAATGTGTAATGCATACTTATACTTAGAATTATTAAAAATTAAACAATTTCAAGATATGTTGCAATGCATTCACAATATAGTTTTGAAAGAAAAACTAGAAATAATCCTCTGCGAGAATAATAAAGCGACTTTTATATATAAGCAATACATAATATAAGCAAAATCATAGCAACTTAGAACTACTATATCATACAGCTTTTATTGTACTGGAACAATCCGACAAAAAAAATTATAATACAGCTACAATTTCTGGGATCGATTAAAAATATAGTAAGGCAATGTATAGTACAACTGATTTACAGTTACAAGGGTATTTAATCTTTGTCAAAGCCGAAGTTAACAATTCTTTCTCTCTCTTGTTGCCTGTTGTTTTGGGGCTTTTCGGCGCGTTCAACCTGCATTTCTGTCGCATCATCCAAAACTATTTGGTACCTGGAACTAGACAGACAGAGGCCCAGCACTTGTCAGCCAGACAGACAGTCAGTCAAATAGTCCGTCAGTCAGTCAGTCTGTCAGTTGTTCAGTTAGAGTCGCTTTGCCATACTTTAACGGTTCTCACACTCTCGGCAACCGAATCTGGCGTGTGTATCTTTGGCAGCGAGTGGCACTCATCATAATTACAACGCCGCACAACAACAACAACAACAATTGACTGACTGACTGACAGCCACATGAGGCACAGGCGCAGGCACTGGCAAACGTCTTGAAGTTGGAACTTGGCTTCGCTCGCGCAGTTCCACAGACTTTCGTAGTGTTTATAATTTATGATTGCTTTGCGTGATTTTACATTTCTGTGTTATTAGTCTAAACTTGGCTTCAATCTATGCTCGTGTCTCTGTGGTAAGGTAAAAAAAAAAATAGAAACACCTACATACGCTCGCACCATGGACCCAACACAGTCAGCCAGCCCACACATATGGCATAAAGGGGGTTTTAGGGGGCGAATTTACGACTGAGAATTGCACGTTGCGGCCAAATTGTGTTTGGGATTTTGAATGCTGCTGATCATTAAAATCAATTCTGATTCATTAGCCACAATTGATGGCTTTGTGTAATGATTCGCAGTCACAGTTGATCCTGAGTTCAGGTGCAGAGTGTGGGATTTTAAGAAATCAACAGATCTTCAGATTGCAAATTTTGTGGCATGATTGATAGTGGCGTTTTTTTTTTTGTTTGACTAAGGCTTTAACAATCTGTTTCAAATTGTTGGGCTAAATTGAAAATGTTGTGTTAGCTTTGCAACAAAAAGCCCAGACCGCAGATTTGCAAAGAAAACATCAGGATCATGTTGAATATATAGCATACTTCAATCGTATCTCATATATGTATTATCCAATCACAGCAATAGCCCTACAACCTATTTTAAGCGGGCTTATATATATAATTAACAATTTTAAATTCAAGTAGCATATAATTTCAAGCCTAGAAGCCTCTAGCCTTATCTTAAGGTCAAGCTCATCAGCACTGCAAGAATATTATTTTTAAATCTCTATTAAGAGCTCACCTTGAAGCTAGTTTAATGATGTCAAAAATTATTAAAAAAACCATCTACTTAGCTAGTGCGTTAAATATATATCATGGCAATTATTTTCAGTTCTTCATCAATCATAACAAAACCAATGATCATAAAACAAACAAACGAATGGAATGGCGTTAAAAATATAAAAACCAACTGCTGACCACCTGTCAAAAATTTCGACCCCTGGCATTATTTGTTTTGCTGTTTGTCAACGTTTCCTAAGGAAGCGCTCGAGATTATTATTTTAGCTGATCAAACACGAGGTCAGGGCTGATGCTGTTGGGTAGGGAGGTATTTCCGCTTGAAGCACCATAAGGAAACCCGTGTAAAATGTATTTTTGGGCTTGAAAATGATTATTGCTGCAGTTATGATCTAAGAATTTCCATGTAAAGACCTCGATATGCAAATGATATCTGAGTAAACAGAAAGAAGCAAATAAACGAAATGCGACTGCATTTGGCTAGAGGCACAGTTCGATTGTTGTTGTTGCTTTTGCTGCTGTTTATTGCTGTTGCAATTCCCAGAAAATTATGCTTGGAAATTGAGAGTCGTAGTCGAAGTTGGAGTCGAAGTCGAAGTTGGAGTTGCCTTTCGCGTTGTCGACGCGATTACGACACAGTTTTCGTTTCGTTTTTAATAATCAGTTGCAAATGTCTATTAGGCCGCCCCCAAGTCAAACCACCCCCATCTCCCTCTGTTTTCCTAGCTCTCCCTAGCAATTGCGCATGCGCAGCACATTTCCAAGCCAAACGAAACTAAAAATGCACAGCGAGAAAAAACAACTTATGGATAAAAATATTTAAAGCATGCAAATTAAGATGATTTTTAGCTCAAATTATATCAAACAATCTGTGGCATATGCAGGGGGACGACTGTAAAGGGGTGCTTTATTTCTTGTAAATTTGCAAATATTTCTTATGATGGCACTATAAAGACCCCCATCAAAGAGAAACGCCCATGTTAGACTCTGGATTATAATCATCCATTGAAAAGTAAAAGTTGGCAAAGTCTGGGGAGTGTTACCGTATTTATATTTCCTCCGTGCCAGCCTTTGAGAGACTTGATCTTCAACTTTGGCAAAGAAAAGAGACAAACAGAATCACATATAGACATACAAAAATAGTCAAACACTTCATCTTTTATTGTGCAAATATTATGAATGCAAAATAAATTTAACGGCCAAAATGTCATCAATCATGAAAATCGGTTCAATTTTGACAAAGTTATGGGGGTTTAAAATATAATGGCTATGAAGCCGAGAGCCTACATGTCATAATTGTTGTTTATTTTGGCATGATTTTCTCAGTAGTTTTTATGTTGTTTATTATACTAATTGTGACAACTACAATCGATTGAAATAGTACATTTTCATTTCCAATTTTTTGAAAATGAGTAAGGGGAAGTACATGATATTTTCTCAAAATATCAAAAACAAAAATGTAAGTACATGATTTTTTATCAAAAAATACAAAAAATGTTATTTTCAATAATGAATATATTTGAAATGCAGAATCAATCTAGAAGACAAACCATGAACAAATTGCCCTCAAACATGAAAATCGCTTTAGTTTTGAAAAAGTTATGGCCGTTTGAGACATGGAAAAGCACCTATTGATATGACAAAGAATTTCCATTGAAAAAATTATGAAATACTTAGAATATACTTAGGCTGCTCAGTTTTGTGATTGGGTGCTTAGGCTAGTGAGCAGTGCGGAAATGGTTGGCAATTCTTGACAACGGACAACTGTTGCTCAGTTATGCAATTAAATTAAAATAAATTTGCAACAACAACAAGGGGCAACAACAATAACAGCAGGCAGTCGGGTGACCGCATTGCAGTTGCTTCTGTTGTTGCTGTCGTTGTTGCTGCCGCCTGTTGCGAGTGTTGCAATTGCTTTCGCTTTGATTGAATTTATTTTATAATCCACGATGCCAACTGCTTAGCCAGCTAGTATGTGTGTGTGTGTAGTATATATAACTGCGTTTATGCACAAGCATAAGAAAAACTGCATCTGTAAGATGCAATTTACAATTTGCATTTTACCCACTGCGCGAACATAGGAAACGACGCGTCCGACAGCCTCCAGAGATCGAACACACACACAAACATATACATATATGTATATAGACATATAGGCACATATGATAAATTATATTATTGGCATAATAATATATTTAAGCGTCATAAGCAATAGATTCGAGTCGAGTTGAGGCTCAGTTGAGTTTTGTTGAGAGCTGTGCGATTTAAATTCAGGCATTTCATATTTTAAATTGCGCATTAGCGGCTTCCTTCCACTTCGATTGCGCTAACAACAAACGCATAAAAAGCATAGGTAATAAAAATAGAAACAAGTGGGAGAGCTTGACTACAAGATACCCTATAGACTGGTCTATAGCGCTATAAACTATATTACTCTAGCTTGTGTAAACATATATGTATGCATTTAATAACGCGCACAAATAATTTTAAAATTTTATTGGAGGGTATGAACAGAAAAAAAGGAAAATGGCAAATTGCAATAAATAAATAGAAAACTGTGACTGTTGTTGTTATTCCTGCTCTCACTGCACGTCGCTTGGTTATGGATTTGCTTTGCAAATTGGATTATGCCTTATTGTGTTATTGTTATTGTTGTTGTTGTTGTTGCTGCTGCTGTTGTTGTTGTTGCTGCTGCTGTTGTTGTTGTTGCTGCTGTGCCACATCCTCAAACAGCAGCAATAAAAATGTCGGCGCATGCGTCGCTGCCAGAGAGTCGTTGTAATTACAGCGTTGCCAGCATGTTGCACAGTGGTTGCCACTGAATTTATTTTATGCTGCACAACTGGTAGCAGACCCCTTTAATTATTTGCACGAATTCGGTTTGTTAATCGCCTATTGACGTGCCGCATCGATCGGCCATAGACATCTCCATAAATACACAAACACACACATAGATATATACTCTATATAGAGATACATAAGTATCTGAGTAAAAGTGCAATGAAAGCCACAAAAGGCACACTTCAATTAAAGGGGACGGCACGGCGCGATTGTCGACATCGGATTGCATTGGAGTTAGTTAGATAAACAAAACTGCGCGCCAAATTACAGCATTGTTATCGCAGAGTTCGTGGGGTGGGTGAGGGGGGTAACAAAATTTATGATTGAATTGAGCATTTTCACGTTTGTTTTTCTCTAATGGGCAAGTGAAAAGCCGAACAACAGCTATAGCAACAACAAATGGGCCCATCAATTGCCAAATGAAACGAATTCAAGAAGTTGCGAGTTTAAATGCCAATGACCGACACGAGTTGCACTTAGTGTAGAGCCTCCCCCTCCCCGCTCTCCACTCAAAAAAAAACATTGCGGTGGGAAAATGCAAAGTGAAAACTAATGATAGAACTGCTCTAATGTGGCCACACTCCAATTACCATGAGGAAAATTTTACTGTGCATGTGGAAGCATAGGAAATGCTTTGTGTTGTATAAGAGAAATGCATTTCCTTAGGTGTTCTTTACTTAATGTAAAAAGATTAAAAATATATAACTAAAAGTTAAATTTTATTGAATATATTGTACGTTTTGTATTCTGTAGATGGGAAAGCAGAATGGTTTTAAGACAATATAAAGCGTTTTAGTAGAATAAGAACTTAAATATCTCAAAACTATAAAATAAATCGAATGCTTAAAGCAATCCTGAAGATAACAAATTAAAACCGTATAATAAAAGTAATATAATAAATAAAATAAAACAAAATAACACCTTAATCTTCGCTTTATGACAGTTAACTTAATGGTCAGATAATACTTTTACAATAAACAGTTTCCTAAAATTCTTACACTTAACACAAGCGTAGTAAACCAATCCTTTCCCCAAAATATAACTACAACTGCCCGCCTTAATTATATGAAACTGGTTTATTCATCATGCATATTCGGACTTTCTTCATTCAGATTGAAAATTACTTTATAACTTTATATATACATATATATATATATATGTAGTATATATGTGAATTAAATCATGCCCCCCAAAAAAAAAAAATACTTCGGGCAGCATATCATTTAATCAAAAGCTCGTTAGTCTGCGCACACAGTTTGCGCTTGAATTTTTAATGGCTTAATCAGTTTTGGATTTTTTTCTTTTCGTTTTTTGGGTAGTGGAGGAAGCCACAAGGAAATTGCATCGGAAAGCGATACAAAAGAAGCACATCAAGAGTTTTCCTATACATGCACATATGTACAAACAAGTATATGAATGTATATAAGCATTTTTTGTGGCCGCATACTTACAAATTGATTTGTTATGTGAAAACGGATAATTGGTTTTTGAACGGGGAACGGATTGGGGGTTAAGAGTTGCGGGTTGGGGGTATTTTGGGCTGCCATAGAAAAGCTTCAATGGGGCGGCTGCTGCGCATCTTTAAGTAAGTTTCATTAACAAGTCAATTAGAGCGCCCTGTTGGCAACCAATTGGCATTTTTTATGTATAAAGTTAAAAAGTTAAACGGTTAGCTCTGAAAATTATGACAAAATATAACAGACAGATAAATTTAGATAAAGTTCTAAACTTTTCCTTAGAGCAAATCAAACATAAGTCACATATATAAATCGCAGTATTATTTTAAAAACTGTAGTGATACCATTTACAGACTATCGATTAAATTAATTTTTATCGAGCATATCTTCTTTTAAAACTTGTTTATGGTTATGTTTAGCCTTGCCTTAGCCATAGCTTTGAATTGAACTGATATTTGTACATTCTCTATTTTTGCTCTATAATCAGACAAAATTTACATATTTAATGAAATTACAAATTTAAAGATTAAGAACTCAAACAACTTTTATGAGCGTGTCACAGCCAATTAAACAAAGTCATTATTTATATATTAAGATATTATTCATTTTTCACTCAATACTACATATTAAATATACCTATCAAATATTTTGTTTTATTATTTTTATCGTTCATATACACATTTTTACGTTCTTATTATTATTACTGTTCTTCGGATTATTCGGGCAACTGATTATTTAAGTATTGTTTTATTATTAAACTATTTTTATCTAAATTTCTTATCTCAAATAATTTAAATCATATTAATAGATAATTTTAAAGATAATTGCGTTTGCCAAATTATTGGTCGATTAAGTATTAACAAAAAAAACAAAAAAGGAGAATACCCAAGATTAACCAAAAAGGCAAAGATCAAAAGTTAATAATATGTATAATCAAGTTACAAATAATTTGATACAGCTTTAAATTCAAAATACATCAATCATAAACAAATCACATCCGTTAAGCTAACTATAATTAACTATAACGATCTATATTCAATGGCTACAAATACAAAACGATATTTAAGATTGCATAATAGGAGGATACGAGCAATTTGAATGAAAACATGTGATCTTAATTCGGCACATGTTTGTAAACATTTTCTAAACTGTGCTAGCATTTAGAAAATAACAGTTCTATGTGAATCGGGAATAGTATTACTCATAAAACATTGTAGAAAAAAATAGGCTAGACGCAATTATCTTTGAGTGTGCGTGCAAATTGATCAACTGATTCATTGGCAAGTTCTATAAAGATTTTTCGCAGCTTTCTCTAGATGTCAATTTTTATGAACATGCTAAAAACTCAATGCAGCATAATTGCCAGCATGTGTGTGTTTGTGAGTGTGCGTGTCAGCCTGGGAAGAACTCAACTACTAGCATTTGGCTCATTGCGGGGCACGTAAAATGTATGACTAATCAATATAAAGAGCAGGAAAGAGACGGACTCAGTAAGAGAAAGAGAGGCAATTAGACTCTGGGAGACGCAACGCTTGGGCGAGTTTCACAAGCTTCAAGAGCCGCGAATGACGAGCTTTTCATATGAGTTTTTACGAGCAGACGAATTGTAGTATTTGCATTTATATTGAATATTATAGATGTATGTGAGTGTGTCTGTAGAGTATCGTAGTTATGTGTGTGTGATCGCCAGCAAATGCCAAACAATGTGAGTCACGATAATCAGCGTTGAGCACACCGCAAACACGTCCAACAATATGCACAGCGCTTATAAGCACGAGGGTGGAATTGCAAATACATACCTATATATTAATAAATATGTGTTCAGGTGAAATTTTTCTAAGACAAAAAAATATTCAGAATAACCGATCTTTACAAAAGATACGTAGGTGGAACTGATTGCCTATTAAGAGTTAATTCTTTTTGGTTTAAGATTCATTTTAAAAATGTAAAATGAATGCAAAATTTAATCGGCTGGAAGAACTTTCTGTGATATACGCACAAATTAATATTATATACATACATATATATACATTTGTAAGTAAAAAACCAAAATCTTGAGCTTATGATTGACAAAATCAAAATGGAACTATTAATCTACAACCTTATTAACTTGCTGCTAATTTCATATTAGTTATAATTTGAAGGCAAGAGAATTAAATGAAAAGTTGATACACGAACAATATAAATATACTAAATATACAATACAAATATACTAAAGCTCTCAATCAGGGGATATTATGTTACCAATGCCCAGAGAGCTATTATTTTGTTTGAATATTAAGCCATATGTTTCAAATGGAAACAAAACCAACATAAAATAAAAATTAAAAATAAAAAAATTATATCGTCCTTTATAACACTTCACATATAAAAAGGCGAGAAGATTTAAATCAATTTGGGTTGAGTGAGCTAAGTGCTAAGTGTGCTAAGTGAGCAAAAGAATTACATTTAAGAATTTGAAATCATTTCCCTATGCAAAATTTGAAAACAACCGTTAAAAGTTAAGAAAATATGCAGAACTATAAACCTTTTAAAATAAAATATTAGGTAAAAATACTAACTCGAGACGAATTTTAACGTTATTTAATAAAGAATTTAACTAACTTATTTCAATACCAGCTTATATTGTTCAATGTCAAAGTTCTGATCATGTTTGCCTTAGCGTTGCGTTGAGCAATATTTGATTCAATTAACACCTAAAGCTGCCCTCGTGCAGTGGAAGAGTTACAGAGTTATATGCGCAGTTATAATAACAACGCTTTGAATATCGCACAGTGGCTGCAAACGAGTTTTGATTTGTTGAAATAAGCATTTATGAAAAATTAAACACACAATATATATGTATGTAAGTAAATGAATGTGTGTACATAAACAAGTAGATATAGACGAGACATAAGTAGACGCTAACTTGGCAAGACATTTATTGTAAATATTGCAAGATGTTGCAGTTGCTGTTGCTGTTGTAGTTGCAGCAACTGCAATCGAGCGTAATGCGCACACATGCAACGTGCCACAGCAGCAGCAGCAACAACAACACCTTTGAAATGGTGTCAGCAATAATTTATCAAAAATAAAAGAAGAAAAAAAATAACACATGAAAAAAGCATAAATAAACCAGGCAAAGCTGTTCAAACCGCATCTAAGTCTGAAAAGAGAACCCGAACCGAAACGTTGCCAGCAATTTGCATGAGCGCGGCCAAAGACAAAAGACAATGGGCCAACACACTCAAACGCACAGATACAAATGCATCTGTGAGATACGAGCTATCTCAAGTGGTGGCCCAGGGCATGTAAAGCGTGTCAGCGCAGCGCAGTGAAACTCGGTGAAATAATTGCGGTAAGCGCATAAATAAAATTACACATGTTGCGAATTTGCAAGCAGGCACCACCCCCACCATCCCACCCCAACGGCCCAACGATGACAGCAGGTAGAAAGGTGGGCCAACAGTTATTCGCATCTTTGTATCTGTCAGATAGCTGTGGGTCTTATCTTATCGCGCCTTCCCGCTGATGGGCCAAGCATTTATTGATTTTTTCCAACGGTCCGCTGATATTACAAGTGGCAGAAAACATTTTTACGACCCACTGAAAGGTCAGAAGGAAAGAGGGTAGAGGTTAGCGAAAAAGGGTCTGTCAATAAGTCTGTCAGCAGCCGCAACTAATTAAGGAAAATGACGTTGACAATAGGCATTACTTGGCTCTCTGCTTAACTGCACGTGTCCTTAAACAGAAAAAGGGCAAGGACCAGAGGGTAAGAAGGTATAGAGGGTAGTGTTCATTATTCCACTACATTTATCCTGTCAGCAGCAATTTTTATGGCATTTGACAGCATTTTCCCAGAAACTAATCAATGAAAATGCAGGCAAACCTCAAACAGAAACAGAAAACACACAGAGACTGGGATTCGGGGTATTTTATTTGTTGTGTGGCATGCACATCACATGAGTTCCTTTAAAGGTCACGTAAATATTTTCAATGCGAAATTTTAGAAATTGTCATTTGGTCACGATTTAAGATTACATAAAAACGAACTTTGTAAAAAATAATATAATAGATATTAATATAATAACTGCCAAAGGGTATTTTAGTTACATAAAATATTAAAGTTGAAAAACGGCATGATCAGTAAGTTTCCTGGGTTTAAATTTACATTCGTATGCATATTGTTTGTTTTGTTGCAACTGGCAGTATGTATATAAATATACCATGACTGACATTCCTGATCTTATTTATAATATATTTCCCATAGTATTATATGGTTTCAGACAACGTAAATATCGGAAGTTTCTTGTTTATACTAAAAATGGATATTGCTGCAAACTCGTTTCAGTTGATAACACTCGATAACCGACTTCTGCTCCTGAGCATTAAGATTATTTGTAAATAAGAATACAAATTATTGTTTATACGCGTGAGTCACAAAAGGTTGCGCAAAAAATTCTTTGTAATATGATCTTGTTAAATTTATATTGAGTTATAAAAAAAAATAAAACAAATAAGCTGATAAGAGTGTTGTACTCAAGTTTTTTGTGCTAATTATTTCTTAAACAACTTTTATACATAAAGTCTGATTATTTTAAAGATGGCACAAGCCAAATGTTGCAAATTTAATATTTCTAGAAAAATAAATCGGTCTCTGTATTTATTTTTTGGTTTATTTTGAATTAAGAGAGAAAATCATTGGTAGAGATTTCACATTATAATATATTAGTTAGATATAAGTTTTCTTTTATTAAAATTTAATTAAAATTTTTCGTTGGCAAACCGGTTCGGCTTAAAACCAGTTTGTAGCCTTGACATATAAAAAGTTTCACATTTCTCATTGGTTCTACAAAATATCCATTAAAAATAAATTCATAAAAAATGTATTTAACATATTCGCTTCCTCTCCGATTATTGCATTCCAAGCTAATTGTATACAAAACAAAAACACACGACATTAAACGCTTTCTACAGTATATTCGTATTGCTTAGATAATAAATATATAATTTTTTCATTAATAATCATCATCTTAGATTAAATGAACTCGGATGATGACATTCCAAATAATAAATTCCCTTACAAATAAACCATTACTTTATTATATACCTATTGTATACTTGTATATATACACGCACTTGTATTATGATCCCACTCATTTTTATAGCACACAAAATAAATTCAAAGTTCTGACTCACCGTTTGACGTTGCGACAACGTTTCTCGTTCTCCCGCTCGGCCTCCTTGACGCTGTCCCAGCTGTCGCCCACGCCCGAGGAGGACATGTCATCCAGTCGCTCCTCGTCCTCCATGCCCGAGTCCTCGAGGCTAATATGACAGCTGGTTAGCGTCACCTGCTTGCCATTGTCGCCCACCTCAATCCAATCGGAGGTTCGGATGCGCTGCGAGCGCTCCGTCCCGTAGGGCGAGGAATCCGAGGAGCACCCCGAGGGGCAGCGTTTGCGTGGCGTCGAGTTGCCATTTAAATTGCCATTGTCCTTGAGGGATTTGTTCACAGCATAGGTCAGTGTGTCTTCCTCATCGCCATCGGCATCCTCCACATTATCAGCGTCCACATCCTCCGTGTCGGCATCCTCAATCGAATTGTAACGTTGACGCGTCAACGTTTTCGTGGGCGTGGCCAGCAACTGCGACTTGGTGGGCAGCTGCTCCAGCGAACAGGATCTGTTGCGCATGGCCGCCAGCTCCGAGATGAGCAGCTCGTGGAAGGCGTGCTTCTTCTCCGGCGTATTGCCGGCGCTGACCGAGGTCTTGATGGGTTTAGGACTGGAACTGGGATTGGTTGTATTGATGTTGATGCGCGTGCAGTTGCCGACCGCCTTGACGACCTGCGTCAGCTGTTCCCGTTCCCGTTCATGCTCCCTTTCCCTTTCGCGTTTCTCCTCCTGCAACCGCTTGTGCCGCTCCAGCGCCAGCTCCTGCTCCAGCAGCGCCTGATGCTGTATGGCGCGCTCGTGCTTGGTTATAATCGTAGTGTCCGCCAGAGATTGCTTCTGCGTTTGGCTAATGATGATCTCCGAGAAGAGACGCTCGGCGGCATTTTTCAGATTGTTTTTGATCTCCACCGTTTTGCCGCCCAGAAAGCTGCCGCCTTGGCTTGAGAGTGGGCTGTCCAGCGTGGTCTTGGAGCGCCTAAAGATGCTCGTGGCAGGCACATCCATCTCCATCGTGGCCACCGGCATCTGGACAATCTTGCGCGGCTTGGGCAGCGGCTGCGTGGTGGGCAGCAGACCCGCCCGTTCGAAATCCACCTTGCCCAGACTCAGACGCGTGTCCTTGTGTGGCGGCGTGCTCTGTGCGCTCAGAGAATTGGCGCGATTCACGCTGACGACGACAGATTCTCTCGGTTTGGCTGTGGGCACAGCCGGCGCTTTGCGCAGCTTTAACGGGGGCTTGGGCGCCGTGGCGGGCGCTGCAATTGTGGCAGCAACTGTTGCTGTTGTGGCAGCAACAACTGTTGCTGTTGTTGTTGCGCTGCCAACTAGCGCCTTGGTGGGCGTCTGCGTTTGCGCCTGTTTCTTTTGCATATTCAAATTCAGCGAGGGCGATTTGTACACCAAGGTGCGTCCCACGGCGCTAAGTTGGCTAACAAATGTGGGCTTCTTTTGTATGAGGGGAGGACAGGCAGCAGCTGTTGCTGTTGTTGCTGTTGTTACTGCTGTTGCTGCCGTTGCTGCCGTTGCTGCCGTTGCTGCCGCTGCTGCTGTTGCTTTGGGCCTGGGCGGCACTGGCGGGCCGGGCCGCTTAACCGCAAGCGTTGCCTGCATTTCAGTTGTTGCTGTTGCCATTTGCAGCAAGTTCTCACGGGGAGTTGTTGCTGTTGTTGCTGCTGCTGCTGCTGCTGATGTTGTTGTTGATGTTGTGGCCAAACCAGTATTTGTAGGTCACTTTTTTCTTGCGCCTGGGCAACTTCGTATTTTGGTATTGCGATGCGTTTATTTATTTATTTATTATTATTTAGCATAAAACTTGTTTTGCTGCGTTTCGATGTTCTCAAGCGGCAACTGTTACTGCTGCAATTGTTGCTGTTGTTGTTAGCATTTTGACAGCGCGGCGACTGCGACGGCGACGGCGACTGCGGCTGATCTATTTTGAATATAGGCCACGGCGGCGCACTAACGGGCCTAGCTGCTGCTGCTGTTGTTGTTGTGTTTTGTTTAGCTTATTGCTTATTGGTTTATTGGCTTATTGAAACTCGTTTGTCTCGTTGATGTTTTTGTTGTATTGCACTGTGTATTCTCTGTAAGTTTTTGTTGAAGTGAAAGGGTTGCGGTTTTTAGCATATATATATTTTTTCGTATAGGACTTAAAAATGTTTAACTCTTAAGGTTAGAATTTTCCAACAATAAGCATTTCATTTTTCAATTTCTGCTGTTTTTTTGTATTCAATTAACACTTATTCGAATCAACTACTTATTTTTTTTGCTGCTTTTAAAATAGCTTTTAATTTTTATTTAACCCAGAGTTTATTTAATAACTGTCCCGTTGTTTATTAATTTAAAATAGTGTGCATAAAATTGTTTAACTACAGTGAGTGCTCGTTAAGTCGAACTAATTATAAATATAGAGTATATGTGAATTATATAACATATAAATATATATACAATATATTTATAAACGTGGAAAACGTATGCAACCGAATATATAAATATTTAGGTTAAAAATGTTCCGATCTTCTAAAATTAAAGCAATCCATTTAAATATAAAATGGTTCGGTTCGGGTTTAGGTTTAGCTACGTTTGTGGGCAAGTAATTTTTGCTGATAAATCTTTAATTTGCCATAAATACGCTGATTAGTCCAAATATTAAATATTGTTGTTGCTGTTGTAAATGTTGTTGCTACATTTTGAAAGTGTGTTTTTGTTGGCTTTTCAATTAATTTTTTGGCTTTTGCACGATTTTTGTGTCTTGTTGCGGGCGTCGAAGAAAAACAAAACACGTCATAATTAAGTTGAGTTGTTAGAAAGCTCAATTAAGCCAAAAGGCACATAAAAACGATAATAAAAAAAACAAAACAAAAAGAAGTTACAAATGTGCCCAGAATAAATTGTAATTTAATGAAACTTTTGAGCCGCAGCAAAATATTGTGAAAAGAAAAACGAAAAGCAAACTAAAGATCATTAAGAAACGATTTCAGAATTAGATTTTCGTGCAGTTGACACACTGTATTACACCCCAAACTGTTAAAGAAAATGCATAGTAAACAATTTAAAATGGAAATCTATCCAGTTAAAAGCTCATAAAGTGAACAAGAGGAAATTAAAAGCAAGATTTGAGAATATTTTTTAAATAAAGTTTTACTAAATTAAATTAATTAGTGATAAAAAAAACAAAACACAAATGAGCTCTGCAAGAGCACAAAAGGAATAATGTTTATAAACGACAAAAAAAAGCACGATTAGAACTTTGAGTTTCGATTTGAGGTCACGAAACGTTAATCGATCTACGATACACGATAAATTGTAGACCGATAGCTAACGGTAAAACATTAGACAGACATTTACGCAGCAGCAACAACAATTAGCGGCATATGTATGTACATGGCTTAACACACACACACATGCACAAGCAGCTTGCACTTTAAACTTTCGCTTGATTGGCCTTTCCAAAATGACATTTTGTTTAATTTAATTAAGTGCTAAAAAGAATGTCACCCACACACACACACACAGACGCAGTCAATGCAGAACGCACACATGCACAGTTAGCTATTTTGGACCAAAACTACTGTTCAACAAAATTCTTATAAATATATAAAGATTTATGTAAATGCATTAGTTACACTGTTTTGTATTTTTGTATTTGCATTGCATTTGTCAAAGCACAGAAAAACACACGTAAAAACACCGAAACCGACACCGATACCGAACTAACACACATACACACACAACATGGGGCGACCGAGCGAGCCGTACGAGCCGTCCGTTTCGACGTTGCGCTTTGCACGAGAGCCAGAAATAAACTGAGAGCATGTAAGAGCTAAGCGCACCTTGCTCAATCTCGGCGCATTGTGTTTACGTATTTGTATGTGTGCGTGCATGTGGGTGTGCGCCAGTGTGTGCAGGCCAATGATGTGCGCGTGACAAAAACAATCAACTTACACGCGAGACACGAACTTAATTTGTGAGCTGTTCTGTAGCTGTCTGCAGCATTGTTGTTGTATTTATTTTTTAACTTTTGTTTGTATTGCTGTTCACTCTTTTTTTAAAGCTCTCGCCTTCTTGACACGCGCTCAAAGTAATCGTTCGTGCCTCATGTAGAGCTGCCTTGCTCACGACACACTCACGATGGCGCTGCGTGTGCATCTCTATTATGAGATATACTCTGTTAAAGCAGCAGCGCTTCTGCTCTCTTAACACTTTGAGCCCGCTGTTAAATCGGCCTGTTAACTAACAGTTTAGCTGTTTTAGGCGGCTTAATTGAGTCTTTAGCAAATGTAAAGCAGCTAAATTCAAAAATAAAATTTGAAATGCTCTAAAAGAAACCAGTTAGCTGTTAAAATAAATAAAATACTTAAATATTGAAGTACATATGACAGCTGCCAGGTGAGCCTAACAGTTGTGCTCTTAGGCTGTTATTTAAGAGCAACTATTAACAGCTGTTACTCAATTTCTTACGCTCTTTTTGTGCTAAGAGTAACTTGGCACATTGCCAAAAGTGCATTGATTGGCATTTGGAACGGGCCGGACTGGGCATGTGCCTGCTGAGGGCCGGCGCCGGCGTCTGGCTGCTGTGGTCGGTTCTGCCATTGCAACAGCTGTTGTTGCCGCATTGGCACGCCATCCCATATCCCCCTCCCCACACCCAACCCACCTCCCACACCCACTCCCAACTACTACGTAAATCTTTATTGATTGCATGTTGCAACAGACGCTAAAAAGAACATAAACGCTAATCGTCTTTCGAGTGACTTTGCTGTCTGGCAAAACAATTATTTAGCCTGCAGAATTCATTGCCGTCAACATGGCTCAAACCCTAGCACAACCCAAAAAAAGGCGATTGCGGCACTGCAGACAAATTGCAAAGAAAGTCGGCCCAGATATATATATATATATACATAAAGTAGATATGTACGTATATATGTATATAGTATGTACGTGCATACTTAGATAAAGTATGTATGTACTTACACACAAATACACATTTATGTAATGTGCACACATAAATCTCGCTCCTTTTTTGGGGTTGTTGGGGTCGTTCGTTGTCGCTACTTGAAATTACCGTATTTGTATTTGCCTTCGGTAGGCACTGCCGCCCAGAACCGCCCCCCAAATAGGGCGTACGACGCCTACTAGCCAGTAGAGCCGGTCTATGGTCGCTTTGTCTGCAGCCCGGACTGCAGCTGGCCGGGGAAACCCCCGCTGCCAAGCACTTGAAATGATTTCCATGGCACTCAGGAAGTCGCCTCTTCCGGCCAACAACAAAAACAACAAAAATCTCTGGGTCGTAGGGAACTCCGAGACCTTCCCATTTTCATTTGCCCGTTTGCCGACACTTTTTGTTGATTTTCTTTTTGTTTCGCTCATTTGGCGCAGCGAATATATCTATATATATATGTATATATCTGTCTATATTTATATGTACATATACTTGTCGGCATTGTTCTTAAAGTCTGGAGTATATGTCGCAGTCGGGAATTGGCATAGCACCAGCTGCAATTACAGCACCGAAGCATGCGGAATACAATTGACTAAAGACATTCATTTTTTAAATCACACACAAAGGATTATCCCTTACACACACACACACACTCGCACTCACGCACACACTTCTACTTGAATGCTTTCGAACGCACCCTTCGGCCATTAGGAAGCCCCAACAATGAAGGTTAAACTTACGCTAAATAGCTGTCGTCGCCGACCAAACTCCCAGCCAGCTTCTAATCCTTTCCCCCGGGCGCCGGCGAAGCACTTCAACAACCGCTTCTAATGCCGCATGCTGGGGAACATGCAAAATCAATAACAAGAAGCGAACGCAATTATATTTGCGATGCCGAATATTTGATACCCTTCCATATCATATATACGTCCTAGTACTTGGGAAACTAAACACAAAGGAGTTTTAACACAAATACTCAATTTTAAAGTCAATTCTTCCTATGACAGTTATAACAATATGATTTTTCTAATATGTTAGGAGCATGATAAATTTAGTGATAGTTGAGTTACGTTAAGATTTCTTAAAAGCATACAAGCATACATCAAACAAAAACTCAATTTTTGATACGTTATATCGTAGTCCAATTTAACTAAGATTTTTTTATATTTCAGATGCATGCTGAAGGCTCGTAATTGGTAAGTAAGGTTGAGTAAGCTTTGAATAGAAAAAAGTTGTGCATACCAGAGCTACACTTTTCCTCAATTGTTTCTATATAAAAATTGATCCTATATTGATAATATATTGATGTTTGTCTAACAAAATCTTTTTTTCTATGGGAGCTTTCTGAAGTAATCTGATATTGGACCAGACCATGCCCATAAAAGGAGCATTAAAATGCTGGTATTTACTGGTATTTAAGTTAACTAAAAACAAAAAGTTGTTCTAACAAAAAATACTTTTTTGACTGAACCATCTTAGCAGCAGTATAATATAGTGATCCGGTCCGGCTGACAAAAAGCCGGATCCATGCCAGGTTTTATCAAGATAGCTATAAAACCGGGACAAAACCGCTTAGAATCAAACAGACATATATATATATATAAGACTGTTGACACAGATCAAAAATATATATAATTTTTGGCTTCCAAATTGCCTACACATTTCATTAGAAAATGAAAATACCCTTTGCAAGAGTTAAGTAAAAATTCCAGCGAAAAAATCGTTAAAGTGCACGTTGGCACACCCCTAAGGGCTGCACATTTCTTTACTTTACACAAAATATCGTATATAGTATATTAAATAATTACCACAAGCTAATTATCATTATTAGTCATATAAGTGCGTGTGCATGTGAGTGTGTGTGTGTGCGGGTGAGTGTTTGTTTGTGGTTTCTTATTTAAAGTAATTTGCATACTAATAATAAAAAATATACAATTGCCTTTAAGTTGTTTCTTTTTTAAATATAACAAGCAATAAAATATCATCTAGTTCGCACACACAACTACTTACACCTCTATACACACAGCACACACAAACTGTTCACACAGAATTGGCATTAGAAAATAATTAACATTACAAAACATATGTTTCATCCTTTTCCTTTTTTTCTTGCATAAGAATTTACACACACTGCTCGTCTATAGTCGTTAACAATTCACATAATCATAGTAATTATATAGTATATATAAGACATTATGATCTAACGATCTAAGATAGCGATTTAGTTTAAATACATAAATAAGCGGTAATGCTATTGAATTAATTTCGTACAAAATACATACACAGTTGTCATAAATACAGTACAATACACACAAAAAATATGGACAAAATAAAACAAAAGTTTTCAACGCTTTACGCCTTTTGCATTTACCGACCCCCGCCCCGCTCCCCACCCGTCGCCCACGCGCCCAGCACAACACACCCAACTATTTGCCTCCCCTAATCGACAAATTGACAATTCGCCGCGTCGACTAATCCGCAATGGCCGTGTACGGTAAACTGCTGTGCTTGGGCTTCGTTTTATTGATGAACACCTTGATGGCGCCATTGAAATCGGCACTGACCAGCACATAGCCACAGCCCTTTTTTCGCTGCTCCACCAACGGATCCGGCTGATTATTCGCCAACTGTGTGCGGCATGCAAAGAGAAGAAGGAAAAAGTTGTTAGCAATCGTAATGGGGAAAAAGTCAAACAAGGCTGCTTTTATGTGTGTATACAGTGTACACAGTGAAATCTATGTAATAGTTCCCCTATAATTTGTTTTTATAACTTTAAGAGGGTGTAGATACGATACTAGTATAGATATATAGCTTCTTTGAACCCAGTGATTTGGTTCCGAATAAATAAATATCTTTAAACTATTATCTGTCATAACATATTTGTAAAGTCTTATCAATATTCAGTACATTCTGCTATAACAAAAACATTCATTCATTCCACAAGCGTGGAAAATATGTGAACATTTCAGCTAGTACTGAGTCTATTAGATCTGACATATTGGCACATACTTTGCTCACCTTATCATTGGAAATTTCATCCGGGTCCGGTTTAATAATTGCCTCCGGATGTGGCGCAAATATGGCACAGGTGACAGTGGCATTATGTGCTTTAATGCCCTCCCAAAAATCGCTGCGATCGCGACGCACCTGCAAGCAAAGCAAAAGAAAACCAGTTAAAATCAAACCAATATCGAACAAACCCTAAACTCACCGAGCTCAGCTTGGAGTAGTCGTGATTCGTTTTCCATATATAGATGCATTGGTTCTCGGAACCGGCTATAATGTACTTGCCATCGTGGCTAAACGATCCCTTGATCTGCGAGGAGACGTTCAGATAGCCCTTGTATTTGCAGGATAAATTCAGGTCCCGCAAATCGTAGAGACGCACGCGACTATCGTTGGAGGTGACCAGAATTTTATCCTCGCCCGGCATCGGCTCGATGCCACTAATCTTACGGCCAATGCGATTCTTGCCGCGCGTGGAGCGCACATGGATCTGCGTGTGGTACTTCAGCTGGTCCGTGTTGTAGAAAATACAGCGTCCATCGTAGCTGCCCACCACAGCGAACTGTCCGTTCTGACAGAAATTGGCAGCTGTGATGAGCTTCGTCTGGCCATCGACCTCGTTCCACAGCGCCACCTTCTTGTCGGGTATGTTCCACAGACGCAGCTTGCCGTCGAGGCTGCCGCTCAGGAAGTAGCGATCGTCGCGCGGATGAAACGCGATTGCCGTGACGAAATCAATGTGCTGGAAACAACAGAGGCACTCCTTGCGTGAAATGTGCCACAGTCGCACGGTCTTGTCCATGCTGCTGGACAGTATAAAGTAGTTCTTGGACCAGCTGACATCCAGCAGATCCGAGGTGTGGCCATTGTAGGTGCAGAAGGGCTTCGGCATGAACGGACCCGTGCACTTCTCCGCGGCGGTGGCCATGGCAATGGCCTCCTCGGCCGAATGCTGCGATACCAGTGACTCCTGCGAAGGTGTCGGCGATGACTTCTGATCCGCATTATACTTATTGCGCATGTCCTGCAAAGGGCAAATTTTGGTTAACTAGAAATATACGCTTAAAGTTAAAACCGGAATGTACCTGAAAGTAAGGATACGCATCTTTGAGCACCCAAATGCGCAGCACCTTATCCTGCCCGGCGGTGGCCAGCAAACGTCCACAGGAGCTGAACTTCATGCACCACACGGCGCTGGTGTCCTCGCCGCTCAAATCCTGCACATGCTGCAGCTTGGTGAACTCGTAGGGACCCTTGTTCGAGGAGGACGCCTTGATTTTGATATTCTGCTCGGGATTCATGGCATCCACAATGTCAGCCACGTCTTCCTTGTGACGAGCATGCGACACCTCCGACGCGATGGACTTGGCCTTGTCCACCGTTTTGCGCATGGTGCTGCCAAAGAAGCGTTTAATGCGCGCCGTTTTCTTTTTGAGTCGACTGCCATCCTCCGTTTCCAGCTCCTCTTCGTCCGGCTGCTGTCCCTCAATACTTGGCGGTATGCCGATCACGCTCTCCTCGTCCGATTCCTTTTGTATGACCTCCAGATGCGAGGTCAACTTCAGTATATGCAGCGAGAGCGGATTCCAGCCCTCAGGCACTGGCGGTGAACGCACCTCGGATAGCGGCATATTCTCGCCCGTATCCAAATTCTTAACAGGAACTTGCTCGAGTATCTCAAAGTCAGTCAGCTGCTTGCCCGAATTGGTGCGTGTGCGCACATAAATATTCATCTGCCTGAGCACATCCTCGTCCCCAGCGGACTTGCGGCGTTCCTTGTCATTCACGCCTCTATATAAGGCCGTATAGCTGTGGAGTGGAAAAATCAAATTAGTTTTACTCTTGGAACATATACTTTAAGGCAGCTGTACAAAATGAACTTTAGCGATAAGTGTCTAGCAATAGTTTATAGTAAGGAATGTTTTATTGTAGAAATATTTAACTAACTTGATGCACATTCTCCAAGTCTTGTACATAAGGTATAAATCAAAAGCATCGCTGCGAAGAAACCTCAGAATATATATCTTGAATTTGGTAAATTTCACTTAAATTTAACTAAAGTTCATTTGCAACGCCTTAATAATTGTTGAAAAGTGAGCAAAATATTTAACAAATACTACAAAATGTCTAATTATAAATACTATGTTAATTTAAAATTGTTTCTATTATTTTTCCTTGCTTGATTTTACCCAACGAAAATGTTTTTATCCTTAATATTTAAATTATTTAAAAATATAAAAACCTCTATTATGTCTCAATAAAATATTTAGAAAATTCAATAAATTATGGCTCTCTGTAGAAGTTGTTGCAAATGTTCTTATTTTAGATTGCGTATAATATATTTATGATTTTGAAAACAGTTTTTCTCTCTTTCTGCATATTTCTATATTGGCTAGAATTTTTAACAATTCTTTAGGATTTACACAAATTTTACACAAACCTAAAGTGAACGAAGATTTTTATAATTTATTTATTCATTTTTTCTGATTAAGTTTTATAGATAGGATTTTTAAAAAACCTAACGTACAATATCGTGGGCTTTTGATAAATTTAAAAATATGATTCTTCAAGGAGCAAATTCCTAAAATTATATTTTAGGGAAATTATATCAATTTATAATACACTTAACTTAACTTTTGAGCAATTCTTAGTTCCTGAGTTTTAAACAAACCTAATGTTAAAGAACTACCGATTCTTAAATATATTTATAATATGATTTCAGCAAAGTATCCAGCTAGCAAAATTCTAAAATTAAATTTATAGGTAATTTATATGTAATTAATAGTTACATTATCTTTCAACCCTTGGGTTTCACATCTAACCCTAAGTCTATCCTCCCCTCATCCTACAGATTTATAGTATATATTACATACCGTGTGGCACTGCCCAGGCTATTGGAACCACTCCCCGCCAGCTTGGGTCGACTAGCGCTCTCCATGAGCATTTTCTCAATACGTTCAATTTCATCCTGTGATGGTCCTTGAGCCTTGTTGCTCGCCTCATCGCGCGGCTTGACCACATAGCCGCCCTGTATTGCCTTGAACAGATTGAGGCCCTGATTAGGATCAATGGAACTGCAAGCAAAACGAATGTTGGTCAAGATTTCCTATATACTGATCGTGTCTCCTTCGCTCACCTGACCCGACCCGGCGCTGAGTTGCTCTTTGCCGAGTTCGAGGGACTTGGCTTCGAGTAGACGGACGTGGCGCTGTTGCCCAACGAATGTGACGGCTTCATCATGATACCCGCCGTGGACACGGGTCGCACATAACACGCATGACTCGTCGAGGCCATTTGGGCCAGCGATGAGGGCGTCGTGGTCGCCGTCGACGCCGAGGCGGACACAATTGTGCTGGTCGAGGAGCAAGTCAGCGTATTGTTGGACGCCCTGGCGCTGACATCGTTCAGCGAGCTCTCGAACTGCTTGACAATGTCATCGCGCAGCTGCCGCTGCACATCCCGCACGCTCTGCACCGAACGCGTATCGCTGTCGGTGTCCTCCGTATCGGCTGCCGGCAGACGCATGCCCTCGTTCATGTTGAACTGCTCCGAGGAGCTGCTCGAGAATTTGCGTGATTTTTTCTTTCGACGCGGCGGCGCCACCGGCCCGCTGGATGTGATGGAGTCGGTGGTCTTCGAGTGCGCCAGCTTTGTGCTGGCTATCACGTCCGGCTCTTGCAGGATCTGCGTGGGCGCTGCCGTTGCCGTTGCACCAGCAGCTGCTGCTGCCACGCCCTGTTGCACATGCTTTGTTGCTGCCGCGACGACTGGTGTGCCTGTGGACATGGCAAGGCCTGTGCTTGAGGGCGGCGGCGTTTGGCGCTGATGTTGCTGCTTGTTGTTGAAGCTGTTGTTGGTGAAGCTGTTGTTGCTGCTGCTGTTGTTGTTGCTGCTGCTGTTGTTGTTGCTGCTGCTGTTGCAGCTGCTGCTGCTGGGCGTTCATTGAGGCCAGCGATTCACGATCAACGCTGATTGCTGTGTGAACACGAATGAGTGTGTGTGTGAAATGAGTGTGTTCTAAATGCTTGCTCAGTGCGTTTCCAAAACTCACCCGACGGATCGATGCTGCCCGCCAAGATGCGACCCACGCGACCCAATGATGTCATGCTCTGTATGCTCATCGTATCGCTCTCAATCACCTTAAACGGATGCGTGGGTCGATTGGTGAAGACGCCGTCCATGGAGCTGTTCTGTGTTCGAATAAACAATATTCAAATTAGCCAAACTAATTAGAGTCAAACTTAAAAGACACAAAGAAAAGTTATTAAAGCTGCGTATTACATATAGATAAAAGCTAAATAGGCTACAATATTGCTACAATTGGTTTGATAAATTGATTTAGTACCTGAGAATCAGGTGTGAGTGTATTTCCTGGATTATCATCTTCATCATGGTTCATGCATTTACGTAGTTCTTGAAACCGTTGTCTACCAGACTATATATGCACGATATACGTATATATATTTATATATTTAATTGATTTTTATTTATATATAAACACATATTTATACATATGTGTATAAACATTTGAGATGAGTTTGAAGTTTCGTTCATATTCCATATGTAAGTTTTACATTTGATTTGATTTATATATAAAAATATATATTTAATTTTTTTGATTTAGGTTGTTTTTTTTATTCGAAATGCGCACAAAATATGAAAATAAAGAGCAAATATGTTTATACAAAATTAACAAGTATGTAAAAACAAACTATATATACATAGTTACGTATTGAAAATAAATACAAAAAATATAAATAAATGCACTGTTAAAGCAGCTATTAAATGGGATTCTTGAACCTAGTCGCGGCAGCAACTGGGCCACAAATTACATATTTATTATCAACATTTACAGAGCACTCAACGCTGTCAGATAAGAGCAAGTGCTCTGCCCCCTTTAACCCCTGTCCCTTACCCATTGACGATGCGCTATGAATGAAAACGTGCTGGCCGCTTGGTTCAGCTGTTTAATGGGTCAAACCTTGACCGAAAACAATTATCACGGAAATATTTATATATGTAAAAACAAAATAAACTGATAAAAGCCAAAAGTAACAATTATTATCAGCTATTAGATTGTCGGCGACGGCAAACTTTTGATAATGATTGCGTTAAACAACGCAAACGGGGCAACAATAAACATTATTCAATATAATGCGTAATGCAAGCTATTTAATTATAATAATTACATAAATAGTAAACAATTGCTAGGGTAGAAATTAAAATAATTTCAATGTTGCCAAGCGGACAGCAACACAATTGGTGGCAAAAAAAAGAGCCAAAGTGGAAATAAAAATTTGTGAAAACAACAAAATGCCTTAATAAATGTTTTAGTTCATGTACTACTAAAACGAGGTGCGCTACAAGACTATCTATATATAAAACTATGCTAGCTGACAGACTCTGACTTTGACTAATTCCACTGCTAAGGGTGGAAAACGGATGTATGCACGTTATTTCCATATATTTTGGCAAAACAAAATTACTCATAACAGTCTATGTCCAAAAAGAATTCATTTTTCACACTAATATACCGAGTCTCAGTATCTGGTTGGATATATTCAATATAATATGCAGGCGTTCAAGGGATTTTTTAAAATCTATATAAAGAAATAATGAAAAAACACACACAGATTGAGGAAAACCCAACACTGGGGAGAAGATGATCAATATCAATATCATTATATCAGAATCGAAGTAATTTTTAAGGCTATAATGGATTTTCTATTAGTCAATATCAAATTGTTTTTAAATTATCCACATTCAAAATTTTTTAAAACTAAATAAATAAATAAAAAAAAGCTTAACTAATTCCTAGTACACTTTTCGTTAAGTAAAGCGAATAATTGCATTTAAAATTAAAATATCTGTTATTCGTATAAAACTGATGGATTCTTCGAGCAGCCCTCGTCATATTTATTAGCGCCTGACCGCTCATGACAATCTGCGGCAAACCTTTAACAAAGCGACGCGCTTCAGAGGGGCGCAAACATGAATTAAAAAAACAAATAAAACCAAATGCGGTGCTTGAGTAATAGCGAAAACCATATGACCAGGCAGACCAACTGGGTAGCAGAGGGGTCAGGGGAAATTAATTTGCCGTTTTGTTTGAATATTTATTTGTTTTTGGGGGAAGCGCAGTGAAATCGGCACATTGAAATTTGCATTGATTTTTTTTGCTGTTTGCCTCTTTTTTGCACAGTGGCCAACAGAGCAGAAAGGGAAAACGCGAAACGTGCTAAGAATTTCAAATGCTAGCAATGCAATGGGTTAAAATAGCACTTGGTGGGGCAGAGCAGGGTGAGGAGGGGCAGTGGAATTCAAATGTTAAAGGAGAACACAACAAAACATTTGTATCTTAAGGCATGCAGGCCAAAATCAAAGCTAACAAGTAAGAATGCTCTAGTCGTGCGGACTCGACTAGGAGATACCCTGAACCTTTCATTATGTGCACACTTAAAACGCAAATATATGTATGTGCGCCTATGCTGACTGGATAATCCCATTTGTTTTTTTTTTTTTGTTTTTTGTAAACATTTGTGTTTCTTAACCGATATAACTGATAAAACTTTTTGGAATAGTGTATAAGGTATTTAAGTATATTCAAAGGCTCTTTTGCACCAAATTTGGTGTCTGCAGCTCTCGTAAACTACGAAATAAGGTTAACATATCTAAGGTTGTTGTTGATTTTTATCGATTTTAGGCAAACGGTCATGGTTATCGATTATTTCAAAAAAATTTGATCTGCGTGTGCCATGGACGAGACTATATTGAAGTCTCTAGCTCTTATAATTTTCAAGCTTTCGGACGAACAGACTTACACGCGGACATGGCTAGAACGACTCGACTATTGATGCTGACCAAGAATATATATACTTTATGGGGTCGGAGATACCACATTCACCCTGTTACATACATTTACACAAAACCGCTTTTCACCCATTCTCGATAGGTTCAGGGTATTCAAATTGAACGCAACGCAATCAACACACACACACGCACGCACACACGGTGCCACGCCTCCGCACACTCACCACGCCCTTCACTGGTTTGGGCTCCACAAATATGCCAGCTGCGGTTGCCGCGGCCGCCGCCGCCGCATCCTGTTGCTTGAGGCGCGCCCCAAGGCTGTTTGTGGGACTGCGGGTGGCAGGGGTGTTGGCGCCAATGGGTGTTGCATCGCTGTCCGAGGAGGCCGCCGCATTTACACGCACCGCCGGCTCCGGGAAGATGAACTCCTGTGCGCAATCCGACGGCAATTTGCGACTGCAAAAGTAAAAAAAGAAAAAACAACATGCGTGTCATTAGGGTGAGTCACTGTTTAAGAGGGGTACGGGGGTGGAGGCAACCTCCCCACCTACCAGAGCGTTGAGGCGCGATTGGGTGTTGTGTCTTCGGCATCGAAAAATTCCTCTGAACTGTCCGAGTCCGTTTCCAATTTGCTCATTTTGTGCTGTGCGTGAATTACCTAATCCGCTTTCTGTTTCGCTTTTTATGTGAATATGCAAATTGACCAAATTATGTTTTTTGTATGTGTGTGTGTGTGTGTGTTGTTTTTGTATTGTTGCTGCAGGGCTTTCTGTTGTTGTTCTGTGGCTGTTGTATTTAGTTGCTGTTGTCTTGCGTCATCCCCGGGTGGTGCGTGAGCGCAACAATCAACATTTTTAAAATGTTGCACACATTGCTAGTTGAAAATATATTACTAGAAATTTTATTATTATTAATTTAGTTTTACGCCAGTGAAAAGGTCTGTTCTGTTGCATTGACTATTTATAAGTGCTGTCAAGCGCTGGAAAAATCACAAAAGTGAGTGCTGCCACCTAGACTTTGCCACCCTGGCAACGCCATGCACTTGCCAACATACGCATGTGAATGGCAAATTATGCAGAACTTATCGTTATCGATTTCCCGCCAAAAATCACAAGCAAAAAACTTGTTTACGAAGAGGTGCCAAATAATTTGTTTACGGAGGCTAACTAAATGGAAACGGAACTTAAACAACAATTTGACGAAATGGGCGTGGAGCCCAGTGAGTCAGTGTTGGACAAATGTATGGAATTGGCTTTAACGTATGGCATAAACGATGCCACCGAATTTGTGGAGCAATGGATGGCTTTCAGTTTGTCTCATCATCAGGGTGATGATCCCACGGTCATAAATCTCGGCGAGTTCGAGCGCAAAGTGCTACAGATGAAGCGTGAAAAGGGCGGCTCCAAAAAGGCAACACACCAAAGCAAATCCCAGCCTGCCGCCTTGGAAACCAGTTCGCTGGCCTCCTATGGCCTGATCGAAGATGATCCCATGATGGATGACTATGTGGCAGACACCGCATCCCCACAGCCGCATACGCCCAAAGCGCGCAATGAACGGTCGCGTTCTACGGCAATAAAGAGCGGCACGCTTTTCAGCCCCGCCAGCTACACACCGCAGTCGGCCAAGCGAACTCCACTGGCAGCCACAACTGGAAAACCCGGCGACATTGTGGACACATTCGGGCATCCCAAGCTACTAACTGCCTGCATTTGGAAATCACAGGTGGAACAGTCGCTACCTGTGGTCCAGAAGCTGCTCCACAACGATGCACCCTTAACCTTAACCAATCTGAGGTACATGAACGATCTGCTCTATGATAGATGCGACGATTTGCACGATCGGCTCGTTGAGGTTGGCCAGGCACTGGTCGACAAGAAACTGGGCGCGTCGGGTGCCGCGGAGTGCAGCTGGTATCCCCAGGACAGGCATACGTTGGACGCACTCCACGTCCTCCATGCCGTGGGCATGATACATTCCGACGATGACGGTCCGCTGGATGCGCACTCCGCGCTACTGTCCGTGCTCAATACGGACGAGAAGTGCTTGGCGTTGAACTTCTCGCAGATCAAGTCGGCCAGCATTTTTCCGGGTCAGGTTGTGCTGGCCAAGGGTTTCATACCTCGAGGAGATACCTTTGTGGTGGAGGAAATCTACACGGATCGCAAGTTGACGCTGCCGCCGCCGCTAAAAGTGGACCGCGACCTGCAGTTTGTGGTCGCCGCCGGACCCTTCACCCACAGCACAGATCTGTTCTATGATCCCCTGCACGATCTTCTCAAATACCTCAAGGAGCACAGACCCGATGTGCTGCTGCTGACGGGTCCCTTCTTGGATGCCGAACACAAACTCGTCAGCGAACTGGCCGAAACCTTCGAATCCTTCTTCGAAAAGATGATTGCGGGCATCATGGAGGTGGTGGGCAGCAGCACCACGGTGCTGCTGGTTAGCTGTCAAAAGGACGCGATGGCGCCAGCAGTTTATCCCACGCCATCGCTTACGCTGCGCAAAACGTATCCCAATTTGCACATGCTGGCCGATCCCTCGCTGGTCGATCTGGATGGCGTGACGCTGGGCGTCAGCTCCACGGATGTGCTGGACCACCTGCTGAGCCACGAGTTTGCCGCCAATGCGGGCGAGCGTATGCATCGGGCCATCAATCACCTGTTCAATCAGGGCTCCTTCTATCCGCTGTGCCCGCCGGCGGATGAGAATATGTCCTACGATTCGCAGCTGGCTCAGAAATATGCACAGCTCAAGCAGCTGCCCAATGTGCTCATCCTGCCCAGCGATCAGCGGCACTTTATACGCCTGATCAACGATTGTCTGGTCATCAATCCGGGGCGCTTGTCGGACAATAAAGGCGGCACCTTTGCCCGCTTCCTGGTCACGCCCACAGCGCCCACGGCCACAGCCAAAGCGAACATGTTCAGCAGCGTCGCCTGTCAAGTACAACGCATTTAAGTCAATAAAAGTTAAACTTAAATGAGTCTGTTTTAATATAAGGAGAGGGTTTTGTAACTATTGTCTGAAAATGAGGAACTGAATCGCTATAACGATGTCAAACTCTTAGTCTTGAAGCTATCTTGATGAAACTTTAGAACGATATCACACCGATCGCTATATCATATAGCTGGCATTGGAAGAATTTATCAATTTTGAGTTTTTATATTGAAAACTTGTGTCTTATAAAATATTCTAAGCAAACTGAAGCTCTTTATATAGAAACAAAATCTTAAAAAACAAATGTTATGTTCATAAGAATATCTTGACCAAACTAACTTATTATAAGCTTAGTATACTCCTAACATAAGGAAAATTCATATCAGTACAGGAATCCTGTATTACATAGCTTTCATAGACTCGACAGTCAAAAATTGAGTTTTTATATTAAGAAATATTTAGTATTTGAAAGTATTCTAACCAAACTCCGCAATAACGAGGTTCAGTTTGCTTTTAATATATTATTAAATTCGTACTACTATATCGTATAGCGAATATAGAAGCGATAAGTCAAATTATTTTTTGTTTAAAAACATTTTGGTTTACAAAGGTAGTTTGTGAAAACTAACTGTGAGTATCAGGATCAATCATATCAATCCAGCACGACTATATTATATAGAATCCAAAATTACCAAATGCTTAATATCAGGCTACTTAATCAAATAGGTACCATAGATATAATTCGACTTAAATTATATTTTATAAAAAATGATCTATGTGGCTATATTATATTATAAATATGTTGTTTGTTTTTAAAGCATTTATTCATTTAGGTTTCTTTTGTCGTTTACAGCTAACAGTAGGAAATTTCTAAACGTATTACATATAATCATAATGTACTCTCTATACTCTACAAATCATGTGTGTGTGTGAGTGTATTTCACTATATCGAACTCAATTCGAGACTTAGCGAAATGCTCTGGCATAAAACTAAAAACTTGATTGTATATTTTAACTATACAAAAAATACTGCATGAAATCGTTTACAATATGATCTAAGCAAAACTGACCGATCTCTCAGTTGTCGTTTGCAGATATATAATTCCTGTTTTCTTTTTGTTGTTATTAAGTAACTGCGCGCCACATTTGTTTAAGTATGTTCTGGCCACCGTTCGATGGCGTCGCCCCCGCCCTGTTCTTGGTTTCGTGGAGCTGCCAACTACGACCGCCACGGCGGCCGTCCAACAACTCCGCTGCTCTTTTCTGCGTTCAGTTGTTGGGCTCCTGCTTGTATTGTTATTGCCGATTGTTAACGCCCTCGGGATTGTGCAAGCCGCCGCCGGGACCGCTGCCCATGTTGTGCTCCATATTCTTGACACACACATAGTTTGTCATGTGATTGATGGCCTCGTCCTGCAGCCGCTCTGGCCAGCGTCTTAAATAGGATTTGATAAAGTCAGCGAACGCGTCTACCTTGTCCGGCGTGGTCTTGTGTGTGTCCACAATGTTTTTCACAATGTCCACAAATTTGTCATAATCTTCGTGGGACTTTTTGATTTTATTATAGTTGGGCACACCGCCATTGGTGTTGCCCCCGGGGCCGGCACCGCTGGCGCCAGCCGCATTCTGCATCTGCTGCTCCATATTGCTGTCGGCCAGTCGCGCCGAGGCAGCTGCCGCAACAGCCGCCACCGCCGCCGATGAGGCCATAAAATTGTCCACATTGCCCGCATTCGGCGGCGGCTGGGAGTGGTCCATAAAGTGGCGATGCATGCCGTACTCCGTTCTGCAAGGGTAAACAATTAGCAAGCGTGGCATTTATAAATAATATAACTTTTACTTGTAGAACCCCTCCGTGTTGTTACTGTTGAACTCTTGCTGAGACATTGGATTTTCCAAACTGGTGACTCGGATGTGGAGGGTAAGCTGCTGGCATTCGAGGTGCTCGTCATGCGTTTATCTCTGCGAATATAATAATGATTAAATTTGGAGTTTGGCTGCTGCTTTTGTGCCATACTCACTTGTAACCGGTGTGCGCAGCCAAACTTTTGAACACATCATCCACTTGGCTGTAGAACTTCCACGTGCTTATAATGCCCGTTGTCTCAAACGTCTTTTGCTCTTGTCTATAACGTTGTGTTAGATTATTCACCTTAAAGTGCACTTCTAGCGCGGTAACGGGAACGCCAAGGCCCGTCAACTGGGAAAAATAAAACAAAGGATTATAAAGCCATTTTCAATTATAATTTAGGTGGGATATTTAGAATAAATACATCATATATTAATTTTGTATCATATCCCAACTTACTTGCTTTGCCATAGCCACATAAAGGTGTCCATTTCGTTTGATTGTGCGCAATTCATAGGCGCAAACTTTCCATAGTTTAATTAGCTCTAATACTCCACTATCCTCCCATTGTCGGCGCTTTTTGTTGAATTTTTCATACTATAAAAAACAGAGGGAGTATGTCATAAGAGGATATAATATTATTGGTATATTGCACACTTACAGGCATTTCACATGGGTCTCACTCGCCACATACGGTTGCCCAACAAAATTTGGCTGCCAATTGGAGTTGGACATGGAGCACGTTAATCAATATTGAAACATTATTGCACCTCACTCCCGCACCTGAAAATTAACAGAGACTTAAAGTTGTATAGCTTTAAAAATACTAAGTAGTTATCAGATAGATAGAGGGTATATACAATAAACATATGCAAACTTGGAAGGCTAACTAAACACTCTATTCTTATAATTGTTTTCTTTATTCAAATTAATCCAACATTTTCATTGTATTGAGAACATATTTTGCATATCTTTACAGAAGATATCATTTTGTAACGCGATGTGTAACGCACAGAAAAATACATCCCCGACCCTATAAAGTATATATATTCTTATTGTTCGATTGAGCTCGTCGCACAATTTTAAAGCTTGATGAAATTTTGCACAGGCCCGTCTATTTGTTGCAGGTAATACATATATTGCAGTCGCTCGGATCTGACAACTATAACATTTAGCTGCCATAGGAATTATCTATCGAGAAATGTGTTGTAGATAAAGATATTTTAAGCAAACTTGGAAATTTTGAGCGGCCCCGTGCTTTTCACAGATGTAGGAGCGAAATATCACCTACATCGAGGCACTCATATAGCGTTCTATAAGAAATATCGATAAAAAATAAAGATTTTGTGTGCAAGTGCAGTTAACTATAGATATGTCTCCAAGGGTATTTACTCTTCGGCACCCCGGGATAATTGTTCTTTCTCGTATTTTTTCTTTTCTTTTTACTTAAGCTTTTTATTTTGCAAGCAAACATTGTATACAGTTTACCAGTAAAAGGTAAACCATAGTTGACAACTTCATTCTTTTGTTTTCCTAAAAGCAATATGTTAACATATGTTCACTTTGGGCGCGCACACCTGACAAAAAGCCCAACAACCTTCTAGTTAAGTTATTTAGAAAAGTTTTATAATTTTCCTCTAGTATTAAAGTACTTTACATGTAAAATGTAAATAAAACCAAAAACGAAGATTTTAAGAACTTTCAGCTATTTAAGGAATGCATTTTATTTAAAGGAAATTACAAACACAACACCTGTTTGATTAAAATTGATTTAAGTGCTTTAACTATCTATTAATAATGATAATTAGAAATTTATCTTTGTATATACATATACAATACTTTAGGTTTCCTTTTTTTGTTTTTAATTGTAATTGAAAATTACAAAAAATAAATTAGGTTATATTTTAAAGGTAAAAAAATAGACTACCAACCGGAATTTAAATAGTTTTGCTATATTTTTAGCTTAGTTATTAAAACTGTTTAAAACTGTGAGCACTGTATCCATAATTTTCTTTTATTGTTGATTTTGCTATGGGAATTCCCAAAAAAATAATCTGGCAGCTCTCTACACTTTTACGCGACACACATAATTAACAGTTTTAGATTATCATTAAGCTGTAAATACACCGGCACATAAACATACACACACAGATACACGCACTCACATACTATGCTACTGTGCTAGTAAACAAAAGGCAAAAATGCAAGGTGTAAATTGCACGCGCAGCGGGCACACGAGACAATAATTCGTAGAAGCTAGCGCGACGGCGACTCAAGTTGTACTGAAGCGGTATTTCAAGTGTACAAAAGCTGCGGCCAGAGCAAATGAAGATGCTACAACAACAGCGAAGAACGACTACGACGTCGACAGCCGCTACTTTGGCACTTGCTGCCCCGCAGTTGATGGGGCCAACAGCAACAGCAACAACAGTATGGTTGGTTACTTTTCTTGAATACACACACGCGTACAATTACAACAGTTTTTTTTGCCCTTTACGAGGAACGAAGATACAGATACACATACACACACAGGTACATACTTTTCCTTGCTATGCGATTGGGGCAAACGCAAATTCGTTGCTCATGAGGTAGCAGCAACAGCAGCTGGGCGAGCAATGGCAGCAACGGCACAACAACAACCCAAACCAAAAGCAAAACTTAATAATAAGTTAAATAATTTAATTTTAATTATGTTTAAGAACACGCACACACACGAGAAACGTAGTTAGCACAGCTCAGACCGAGATATTTACCAACACTAACGGCAGGCAAGATACGGAACGGCCATAATGATGTTGTACAAGCGAAACAGCAATAGCGCGCGCAACATGGTGTGAGCGGTGCAGCTGGTGTGTATCCATTGTTTGGCGTTGCCAGCTGGTTAAAAGTTGTGCAAAAATTTGAAATACGGTTTGTATAAGCAAGGAAGTATCTTTGTTTTTTACACAAGTTCGAAACAATATTCCAATCAGACTAGTACGCTGTTATCAAAATATGCGAAAGCCACGCCCACTGCTGGTTTCAGTGAATAATGATTTTAGCTTGATTTCAGTCATGAGCATGACTATGTAATTTATCTTAAGCGCGCCAGCAGCTCGTTAAGGCGGGCAAACCAAACGCATTATCATCATCATCAACTGCGACTGTGGCAGCCTTTTGTATACAGCCCCTCTCACCAACACAATGATGCGCAACTGCTTTTGTTGGCGCGCGCACACACACAAACACGAACACACCATCGGCGGTCATCATCATTAGGTTGGAGCAGCGACACACCCCCGCCACCACCATCGAAGCACATATACTAAATGCGAACGTCATTAGCGTCGGCTAAATAACAAAAAATGATAATGTTGTGCTCTTGCGCTTGTGGTTGTTGTCGTCATCAGTGTTGGTAATCATCATTAGATTGCATATAGAACCAACTTTGGCGGGAGAACGCCGCCCGCAACAGGCAACCAGAGATGAGCAATTGGCATATTGGTTTTTTTCTTTTTTTCTTCTCTTTTTATTATTGCAGGTAAAGCTACTCGGCGCTTAGGTTAAATGGCGATCCTGGAATGTGCTCTTCACCCCACTTGGCCACCAGAAGGTAGCTGCCTGGCTCCCGCACTTGATACATGACCCGGTAAACATGACGGCCCAAGTGCTTGACGAGGACCTCATCACAGGGTCCCTCCGGTCCCAGGATGCCCACGAAGAGCATATTGCTGCCAGCGGCGCTTCCATCCACGGTGAACTCATTCCGCTCGAGGAGATTGACGTGGCTTAGGCCCAGGCCCCGGCTGTGCACTTTGCTGGCATCGGATTGGAAGACGGGCACTGTGAAAGAGACATACTATACTATACTACCTAACAAGAAAGATTACTCCGACCTTGAGATAGCCTGTACCCCGTTCCAAACTGTCATAACAAATTTGGACTTTCTTTTATAGATACACAAACAGCAAGAGCAATCTAGTCGAGATTGCCCGACTAGAGATACCCTGTACCTAGTGCCAAGTTGCTGTTACAATTATTCGTACCGACTTCTATACAAGCCAAAGTGCTCTAGTCGAACTTGCCCCACTATAATATACACTGTACTCCGTTTTGACTTGCTATAACATATTCGTACATATTTCTCCGTTTTTGTCGAACTTGTTCAACTACGAAATACCCTCTGCCCAGTTTCCAGCTGTGGTAACATACATACAAATGTATATTTGGGCTTGCTTCCATACATAAATATGGTTGTTCTTGTTCCTGGCTTCTAATTAAATATGCGTTTAATTTCCGAGATATGGTAAACAAAAAAAGGTACCGAAAATCGATATTTATCGTAGCATAAGTTGAGCTGCGTATGTTGGACGACAACCTAAATGCCGAATTGGGAACCTCTTTATATTCTTCATATTTTCCAAGATCGGCGTGTTTATACAGAAGGAAGGACGGACGGAGAAATATCGACTCGGCTGTTGATGCTGATCTAGAATTCATCTTCCAGTGGCTCATATTTACACAACTTTACAATACCACCCCCTATTTCTGCCCTTTGTAATAGGTACAGGGTATCGATAGCTACTCACTTGTGGGACTCGCAGCAGCAGCAGCAGGCTCAGTGCCCTCCTCCAATGCAGGAGCACCAGCTATGGTCACTATAATGTAGGGCGACTTGGGCAGCGGCACAGAATTGCACTTGATGTGCACTTTATAGAGGCCCGCCTGTGGCAGCGGACACTGCGCCTGAAAGCGTTCCGGATCCAGTTGTTCCAGCTGCAGCGGCTGACCGTGCTGGCCACTGGGGCTCTCGAGGCGCACATCGAAATTGCCCTTCACCCCATTCCGCTTGATGACAAAGCTCACCGTGGAATTGATGCGTACGGCGCCGCTGGGCAGATGCAGCAGCTGCACCTTGCTGGCATCGGTCAGCTCGGGCGCGATGTAGACCTGTGGCGGCTCTGTGGGGTACGCATCTGGCACGCGCGGAAAGGGTGGGATATATAGCATAAGTTTATAAATAGCTGCAGTCATGTTTACTTCCGCAATGTGCACGACTCACCCGCATCGGGCGTGCGCTGGTATCGCCCAAAAATACAAACATTCTCCGAGCTGTTGCTGTCGCTGGCGTCGTGCAGCGCCTGCCCCTGCCCCAGGGCGCCCGTCGCGCCCGTGTTCAAACGTATCTCCTGCGACACTTTAAACATGCCACAAAACAATTTCGCCCGTTGCGACCTGGACTAATCGTCTAAATGGCTTTTTAAATAATTTCTGTAAATTTTTTCGGTGCAAAACTATTTTGGATTTACGAGCGTCTCTGACGTGGCTGTGTCTATGCCCTGCCTGTTCCTTGGCCAGACTGAGACTCGACAGCTTTGCCCAGCTCTCTCTCCCTCTCTCATTTTCAATATAGTCGAGTACTCTTTGGGAACTCTCTAGATTTTCCATTCACTCGCCGCTTGGCTGATGATATGTGGATAAGGCGGCAATAGAAACCAAAATGCAAATGTTTATGAATGTTTCCTCTACATTTGTTTGTTGGACTCGCTGATGGGCAGTATGCCAAGTGAAAGAACCCAACTACATATGTTTATATAAATATATATCAACGTGGGCAACTATATAGAAATGTGAAATACAGTTTATTTATTTTATGCGCAGTTGGGCCAATGGATCAACAAAAGATTAGCAAACAGATTATTACAAATTGTAGCTAATATTATTTTATTCGCTTTATTTTGAATTCAAATTTTACTAGTAATTTATATGGAAATCTTAAAATGGCCATAACTTCTAAACTATACGTCTAATTGGGATCATTACATATTTTAGATAAAAATTGAGTTTTTACTAGTAATTATTTGGAAATCTTAAAATATACTTCTAATCGCGTTTTTGACATAAATTCGGGATCACAAACCAGTACAGTAAAATCTATTTTTATTGTAGTTGCCTGTTATACATATTTGTACAAAACCATACCCTTTTTTACCCATTTTTAATGGCGGTTCAGGTTATAAAATTATTTATTCCGTGCATAAACACTCACCGCGTTCGTAAATAAGACAGCTAACTGCATTTTGAAATAGATGTCAATTTAATAGTTATGTCTAAAATTTAAAATACCCAAATTAAGGCTCGTAAATGGCGGAGAGGGAATATATATAAATCGTTAGAAGAGGTGCCACTCAAAATCTAGTTAAAATCTAATTAAATCTAGAAACATCTAAGCCATGTTTAGCGTCATTCTGGCCTTGATTATTTTGTTGCCGTTCAGTTTTTAATTTTTATGTTTAGTCCGATTTTTTCGTGAATGTGCAGACTTGGTGATTTTGAAGGCCGGCACGGGTGCTCCCATCCCCAAAAGAGAGTACTGGGTGGCCAGCGCTGCCCTTTCGACGAAAACCGTCACGTAACGTATAATTAAACAAATTTTGAGTAACTGATTTTCTTTTTTTTTCAACAGATACATTTTTTATACGACTTATGCTGCAAATATATTTTTTTTTGCTCTCGGTCACGATGCAGTCAATAAAATTTAAAAAATATAACAAATTCAAAACCAGACACACTACATACGTAAACTTACACACATTTTATTGGCAACTGTTCAGTGTTTGGGACCAGAGCCACCAGCTGCGCCTACGAAATTGGGATTGATCATATTTCGATCGAATCTGTCATTTTTTTTTATTCGATGTAATGTCACCCTCCCCTTCGCTAAGGAATTGGGTTCAAGCAGCGCCCGTTATGTCATAGCCACGTTGCAGATAGTGGTATAAATTTGGGAAGGCTGTGATATCTGTATTGCTCAGATGGCCATGCTCGAAGAGAAGTGCGTAGATCTGGTGAAGAAAAGAGGTGGAGAGTGAAAACAAATGAGAACAGTTGTCTTGGATGTGCTGTAGTTGATATACCCTTGCGGACATATGGCATATTTCTTAACTTTTCATATAATAATTTCAATTGGACCGACTGTTCCTATGGCAGCTATATTAAACTGTATTCCGATAAGGATACATATTTGGTAATTTTCCTTAATATATATAAAATAGTTTTCTATGAAAACATTAAAAATTTCGACCGATTGTTGTTCCAATGAGAGCATATGTCGGGAGCATATTAAAGCGTATATTTAAGTTATCTTAAAGAACAAAAAACGTTATTCTACAGTGGTCCAATGTTTGACCAATATATATGTTAGAAGCTAAGTGACAACCTCAATTGCCAAGTTTGATTCGGATATCTTGAAAAAGTATCCTACGGAAGCTATATGTCATAGCTGTCGGATATTGATCAAATTGATCAGATTTGTTAGATAAAAATTTACAGTCTAAACTGGCAAATTTGATCCATATCTTAATATCTGGATATCTTGATATGTCAAAGGTTTTCATACAAAAACTTATTTACCGACCGATCGTTCCTCATGGAGCTACATGATATCCGACCCTGACTGCAACAAAAAGATCTACCTATGCAAGGTTTCATTCATTTTCAACTAAGAGACGGACAAACAACGGCGACATCTACTCAGCTTATGGACCTGATCAAGGAATGTCGGAAATCAATTGTGACAAATGCCAGCAAGGAATAAATGTGGTATCAACAAAGTGCACGCCCTTACGTTCTCTGTGATTTTCAGGTTCCTGATGGCTTCGGTGCGCATCTGCTGCCAGGTGTTGCGCAGGCGCTCCTCCGCCTCCGACACGAACCCGGGCGTCCAGTTCTCCTTTATGCGGTACATGTTGAGGCGATGCTTCTCGCGCACCAGACGTGGCTGAATTAAGCGCTTGCGCTTGTTGCGAGCCACCAGCATTTGCTCCTGCTTGGCTTTCTTCTCCTCGATCTGCAAGCGCATCTTGCGCGCCAGATCCTCGCGCTTCTTGCTGGCGGCCGTCTCTTGGAAAATGGACACCTGATTGGTCTGGCCAAAGAACTTGCCATAGTAGCTAATGCGGGTGGGATCTGGAGGCGGCATAATGCGCCTGAAGTTGCCCAAATGGCTCTCCTCCCAGGCGATTTGCTGGGCCAAAGAACCGATCTCCAGCTCCGGTGACTGCTCCTTGTTCGCCGGGCTGGCGTCCTTGTTGGGTGTTACCTTCGAGGTGCCGCCAACGACACGCGGACGTTGCACGCTGCTGGGGTGAAACTTGTGGCAAGTGCTTGCTGGATTACTTGTGGTGTCTACTCACGCGTCGCCCTTGCATTTGAGCAGGCGCTGCTTCACTCTCTTGCGATCCTCGCGCATGATCTGCTTCTTATCCGCCAGCACGGTGCTGACCAGTGTCAGCGTGTCCTTGATGAGCGGCCGCTTGACCTCCCGGTCCACCTGCTCGTTGGTATGAAAACTGGGCGAATGATTCACCTCCAATATGTAGGGCTTCAGCTTCCAGTCGACCAGTATGTCAAAGCCCAAGATCTCGAAGCACGCCTGAATCGTATCGTGACCCGGAAAGCAGGCATGATAATTGTGCTTCAGCACCGGCCAAGCGCTCAGCACCGTCTTGATGATGACATCGTCCACATTCGACCAGAACTCGTCCACATCATAGTTGTGCCGGGTCATCCAGTTGTTGATGGCGCTCAGCTTCCGCTTGCTGCCGCAGTCATCATTGTCGCACAGATCGTACTGCGAGTTGCGCTTGTTCACCGAATAGTTGGTGAGATGCATGTAAAGATCGTTGGCGTTGCCGGGGGTCGGCTCCACGTACTTGTTGGTGGCAAAGCGGGCCAGGCCCTCATTGTAAACGTAAAGGCGTAAGGGATCCACCGAAGTGATCAAGGTATAAACCCGCAAATCAAACTTGTAGCCATCTATGAGAAGGGGCTGAAGGGGAACATATGAGAGCGGCATATAGGTGAGAACTCTGGACAAACACCTACTCGATGGATGTATGTCTGGCAAATGAGGCGCTCGTTGGGTCCAAGGGTCTTCAGATCGTTCGTTAGCCAAATGCCGCGACCCTGAGCGCCCGAGTCGGGCTTCAAGATGAAGGTGCGCTTGTGGTTCTGGGCATAGTGCATAGCGTCGCCATAACTGGGAAAACAAAGGATTACGTCTTGTGATTGGACTATCCCCCCGAACACTTACTCAGCTGGTAGCATCCAGGTTTTGGGAAAGATTTTGTAATCGTGAGGATACGATTTGAGCATGCGATTTAAATTACGTGAGAGCAGGTCCTTGCGGCATATTTCGATCATTCCCGGAAAATGATTGATCTGCTGAAAGCGTTTCATGTTCTTGAAGAGCTCCACGCCGGGAAACGAATCGGACCAGAGTATGTTCCAAAGCTTGGACTCCTTGACCAGCTTAAAGCCCAACGTTTTGGATATGCGGCCAATCATGGCATAGCGCGAGTTCGATACACATATTGCGCTCTTGGAATCGCTGTGGCTGAGATTTAGGGGAATAGAGGCCATAGGGCTAATGGGGTCTAAAACTCACCCAATTGTTGGTCGGTCGTCGCGACGCGGAGATGCCTCTGGGCGTCCGGAACAGGCCACGCGATAGCGCAAATTGTTGAGATCTATGAAACCCTCGACTTGTCGTTCGTCCTCCGAATCAATGGTCTTGATGGGTCGAAAGCCCTGGCCGCCCTTGAGGCGTGTGTCACCATCTCTGTTGGTCTTCTTCTTGCATGGCTTTGATGATCGCCGACGCGACGCCTCCAACTCCTTCCCTTGCGCCGTGAGCTGCGTCCAGTCCAATTCAATATCCTGATTGTTGCACTTGGACTCGGAGAGAGCCATTTCCACGCCACGTATGACGGGGCTGCGCAGGCCCCTCTGCTCCCGCTCCTTACGTATTTTCTCTTTTGAGAAATTGCGCAGCTCTTGGATTCTTTTGTAAAACTTGGAATTTTTTAAATTCATTGTTTGGCAGTCGGGAAAACAAATTAATCTATCCTGTGTTCTACTTAAAACAAAATTGTAAACAAAGTATATTCATATGTATTCTCCTTGACGCAAGCACATATACCCTGATTGACGCTAGAATCAAAACTTTCAGCTACACCGAATGCGACTGGGAATTCCGAATAAGTTCAGGGGCGACCCAAATGCGGCACACAAGGCATGTTATGTTGGGGAAAAGTCTCCAGTCGGATTTTTCAATTGATTTTAAGCACTTCATTTGAAAATCCTTGAAACCCTTACTAAAACTCTTGAACCAGACAAATATTTTAGGCGTCAAATTTAGTTTGGCAGAGTGGTTAAGCAAAAATATTATTGAACAGCAAGTGTTCGACTTAGAGATACCCTATATACCCTGTTATTCCTTATATACACATGTACTTCAAGGCTTACAACAGTATTCTGAACGTTATGCATTTATCTGGGCCTGAAGATTATATTCCTAGGTATACCAATAATATTGAGGGATAGTTAGGTAAGTTATCCAAAAAAATAAAAAATCTGGACTTATGTATACTATAAAATAAGCTATATACAACATATGGTGTCTGTAGCTCTGAAAATCTATGTCTATCGATTTAGAGAAAAATGTGGACGCCATCGTAAGAAAAAACTTATTCTGCGTATTATAATCGATTTCAAATTAAGATTAACTGCGACCAATGCTTTATAGAGACCGAAAAAAAAATAATCTTTGAAGGGTCACAAATGCACCGCTTTAAATATTATACAGTAGCAACAGTTCATTGTACCCTTTATACATGCATATATTTAATGGGCAAAGAATATAAAAAATGTTTTGATAAATATAATAAGATTTTAGGTATATATATATAAAAAATAACAATGGTCATATAAAAGCTATAAAAATAAAATATATTGGAATGATTTTTGCACATTTAAGATTCGCTGGTGAATGTCTTGAACTTTCTGACCACTGCATCCATGGAGGGTCTCTCCTGAGGATTGGATGCCGCGCACTTGAGACCCACTTCTATGGCACACAGACATTTGTCCAGCTCCTCGCCCATGGGCGTGGTCAGATGCTTGTCAAAGAGCTCCAAGCGGTTTTCATGTGATTGCTGGCAGTTGGCTTTGACATACTTGAGCAGATTCTGCTGATCATTCTGGAGCGTGCATTCGGCCATCAGGCGGCCGGTGAACATCTCCAGGAGCACAACGCCAAAGCTATAGATGTCCACGCCGGTGCTGAGCTTCTTCGAGCTGAGAAACTCGGGCGGCAGATAAATCCGAGTGCCAAACACTTGACGCACTTCGATCACCGCATTTATGGACTTGGGACCCTCACGCGCCAGACCAAAGTCGCCAATCTTGGGCTGCAGGCACTGGTCCAGCAGTATGTTGGCGGGCTTGATGTCGCCGTGGATGAGCGGCTTAATGCGCGCGGTGTGCAGAAAAAAGATGCCCCTGTGAAGGATCAATAAATGAGATTAGATAAATGATTATATATACTATAATATTATAGCTACTTGGCCGTGCCCAGGGCTATGCACAAGCGTTCCTGCCACGTCAACGGCGGCTGCGGTTGCTTCGATTTGTGCGTTCGGAGTCGGGAGTCCAGAGAGCCGCCCTTCATCAGCTGATAGACCAGGCAGGGCTTCTCCCCGTTGATGCTGTAGCCGTAGAGAGCCAGAATGTTGTCGTGTCGTATGGTGTTTAGGTACTTCAGCTCATTGTAGCTCTGCTGCAGATGCACTTGGGTCTTGTCGTTGTGCTTGTGTATGTAATTCATGGCCTTAATGGCCACATCGAGCTGTTTCCATTCGCCCTTGAAGACCTCGCCGAAGCCACCGTTGCCCAGCTTGTTCTCGGGCCGCCAGTTTTCCGTGGCATCCACCAGCTCCTGGTAATCGATTTCAAGCAACGATTGGGCCGCACGTTGCACGCTGCTCACGCGTATATCACCCGGCGATTCCAAGCTGTTGCTATTGCTGTCCTCCGTGACGCCAGACGATGAGGCGTAAGGCGGTCCATTGTTGATCTTCGAACTGCTGCTGGCCGGCGCACGCAGCTCGCTAATCGTGGGCATGCTGCGCGGAATGTACTTGTGGAACTTGTCATCCACGTGATCCTTGACAATGCGCATGGCATTGTGCAGCTTCATTCTGCAACATAAGGTGTTTATTGAGAGTTAGTTTACCCACATTACTGGACCTAAAGCCGGCACTCACTTATGAAAAAGCGCAAACAGACTGTAGACCGAATGATTGTATTGTCCGCCCCAGATGCTCAGGAATTCGTTTGAGGGCGAACGTCCGCGCGTGCTCTGATTCCGTATATACTGCACATCGTTGGGATAGAGCTTCACGAACGCCGCCAGTTGCTGCCACACGTCGAGTGCATCCAAATGCTCGCACAGCTGCTGCCGCACAGTCTCCGGCAGCAGACTAATTGGCAACGAGTTATCTTCGCGACCCGATCTGGTTGGGCTGTTGCCCCCCCTGTTTTCTGCTGCCGCGTTCATATTGCAACAATGGCTGTTTTTGTCTAAGACGTTGCTGATTCATGCAAGTCCGGGCGACACTTACATACATACATATGAATGCAGTTTGACAGCAAATGACATTAAATGGTATACCTTGTTGCACTGGTAAAATCCCAATTGGAGGCCTGATAAACAAGTCTGAAGTTGCCAGACTGTATGCATTCAATGGCTGATCAGTGAAAGTTTGCGTACTCGTTACTTTTAACGAGTACTTAACGGCTGCCAGTCACTGCTTGTACTTTTTAAACGTATGGCAAATCTGCTCCAGAATCAAATGGTATACATTTTTGCACCGGTAAAAATCGCAATATGATCATTTTTGAGTATCCCAAAGTAGACATAAAATTAAGGAATATATGTGAGAAATTCCGTTTATATTGGATATTGGCTAGCAATAAAATGTGCCTCTTTATAATATATACTCAGCGCCTTATTTAGCATATAAATTATAAATTGTTTCTTTTTGAATATATATTAAAATGAATTATTATATATGTATGTTGTTGTTTAAATGCTCTTGCAATATTTCAATAGAAACCCTCATCGGCATCATCCCCCAGCTTCTGATCGAAATTGGCACATTTAGCTGCCTCCCCGCCGCGCACCTTCACATTGTAGCACACGTTCTCCGCCTTGAGCATGCTCTGCCGCATGGTCGTGATCTTGCGCCACAATTCCCGTGCACGTTGACAGTTCAAGCTGATGTAGCTGAAAGTTTAAAATAACATGTTACAATATTTGCCAGCCACTTTGACATGCACTTGACGCACCCTGTGTAGAACTGCTGCAGCGCCTTGCACGTTTCCATGCAGGTGTCCGTGTCGCCGCTGCCCAGCGAGTTGATGCATCGGCGCATCAGTTCGCCCGTCAAATCCGAAACGCCCAAAATGTATTCAGTTGGGTCGACGTAGAACTGAAATTTTTGCGCGGTCTTGACTGGCGCCTGGTCGCCGGGTTCAGCCATAGGCGAATCTCCCTCCTGGATCGGCTCCTCCTTGCTAGGTGCATCCTCATACTGCATAACGGACTGCAATGCAGACCAATCTGACACTGGTTTAGAGTGCTCGCCACTATCCTCGTTGATCAGGTATTCCATGTACGTGTACGCCTCGATGAACTCTTGCAGTCCGGGCGAGTAGGCGGCACGAAATTGATACACGTCCTGATCGCGCAGCTCCAGCGCAATCGCGCGAAAGTTGACCTCGATGAGCTTGGTCAGCCGCTGCTGCGCCTCCTCCAGTACCTTAGCTTTGTTCTGCTTGCGCGCATCGATGGAATGCAAGAAAAAAATAATGCGCTTCGATTCGATTGTGATGTCGCGGCTCAGCTTTAAAATGCGCTCATGACGATCGTGCTTGCCGTCCAATTCGCTGGCATAGCTGCGGAATGCCTGCACTACCGGATTCTGTTCGTCCAACTGCAGCTGACGCTTGCGTGGGGCATTATTATTGTGGCGATAACCTTGATTTTTTGGCATTTTCAATTCGTTTATTTGTAAATTGAAGCCGGCAAAACTCTATAGTGCAACGCAGCGTTGCCACCTTTTTGTAATTATAATGCGCAACATCTGTTTAAATTAGTGGTGGCAATTCTAGTTCAATTTTCTGATTATGATTAATCGTTCATGAGTAAAATCTGGCAACTATTCAGTTATCATGAACAATGCAATCTGTGCAGTTATTCAGCCAGTCATGACCCGCTTAAACCAATATTATTCTGAAGCAAACGACACAACTCTAGTGCAACTTGCACAAAACTTTATCGGCTATCCCATTTATCGATTGTCATGGCTGATGATAGTGCTGTTTATTGTAGTTCAATTTTGACGAATTGTTCTTTTAGTTCATTCGTTCTTTCCTTTAAGTACCAATATTGGTTGTTTTGTGCTTTTTAGTCCCGATGTAGTACAATACGGTTAAATTAATTTATTTAATTTATTAATAATTATCATCGTTCTTTACAAAAGAAATTTTGTTTTATTTGTCGTCTTTAATTTAGTAAATTCACGGTTTGATTCCACATGTAAGCCTGGCGCCATAACAGTGAGTGAGTAGTTCAATCGTACATGTTCTGAACTATACGATACAACTCTACCTGATGAGGCTGTCTGCTGCTGTTCGGTCGTGGCATTTACTTTTAAATTGTTTAAATATTGTATTTTCAAGTTGCCATGCATGAGCCCGCTAGAAGGCCATCCGTGTCCGGTGGCAAAAGCACGGCCGAAAAGCTGTGCTTTGACAAAAATGAGTTTATGAAGGTAAGTAGCTTATTTTTGAACGGGCAAACATTTGTGCTAAAGAATTTTGGTCTTATAGGAAAATTTCTCTGTGGACGAGTTTCTACACAAAATCGGAATGCACCCAGCTTGGAGCAGCTGCGCGACAACCTGGGCCTCTACCTGAAGGGTCTGCGCGCTGCCATGATCGATCTTATTAATGAGGATTATGCGGATTTTGTGAATTTGAGTGCCAATCTGGTGGGTCTGGATCAGTCCATTGACACGATACAGCGACCGCTGGAGCAGTTTCGCAGTGAAATTTCGGGCATACATAGCCTGATTGAAGACAATGTGGTCGAGCTGCGCGCCCAGCTGGAGGAGAAGCGTAAGCTGCGCGAATACCAACGCAGTTTGCAGAGCCTCAAAAAGGTGTACGAGATCATTGCCAAACTGCAGGAGCTGATCGCCAATAAGTTGAGCGGTGTGGAGCCTGCTCAGGCTGTGGACTTGGAGCGTGCTGCCCTCGACTTGATACAGTTGAGATTTCACGAGAAACACTGCATCACTCACCTTGGCAACGAGCAACGGACCCAAATCCAACAGCTGGAGGAGCAAGTGCACCAGCAATTGCGTCGTTTCTTCAACGATTCACTGCAACGGGCACGCGGCGGTGCCTCCGAACACTTGGAGCGCGCTCTGCGCATCTACATTACGCTGGATGCGTGTGGCCAGGCAGAACGCACCTTTCGCGAGGATATTGTGGCGCCCTACATGAGCGGCATCATTGGCGAGCAGCAGCTGCAAAATTCACCACAGGGTCTGGCTGGCATCTATAGTAAGATCCTCAACTTTATATCACTGCACATGGCGGATTTGCTGCGCCTCACGCTCTACTCTGATAAGCTGAGCGGCTTCAATTTTGTGGTGAACAGCTTTTGGGCCGATGTGGAGATGCGTCTGGAACTTCATATGAATTCGATATTTGCGCCAGGCAACTCGGAGGTGTTCTATGTTAAATACAAATGCACACGCGACTTTCTGGCCAAGATTGAGGAGCTGCTGACGAGCAGCGGCGAACAGGCAGTCGCTTCCTATCGCCAGCACAAGCAAACCAAGAGCTTTGAAGCGCGCTGGAACCTGCCTGTCTACTTTCAAATATGCTTTCAGGTAAACTAGGCCGATTAGAGCATTAAAAACATATTAATTATATTTCAATTGCAGGAGATTGCGGGTAGCTTTGAGGCGCAACTGGAGCCCTTGCTTAAGGATGACACGCTGAACCCCAATCCGGAATTGAACGCATATCACTTGGCGCCCTTTAACGCTGCCAAGCAGGCTTTAATACGCTGCTGGGCTGAGGGCATCTATTTGCCTGAGGTCTTTCCTAAATTCTATAAGCTAAACGTGCAAATTGTTTTACGGCTCTCACGCTGGATCACAGATGCCATCGGAGCAGCCAAGAGCAGCAGCTTCACTAAAACGTACACTCGGAATCAATTGCTAATTGCTTTGCATGCCGACACACGCAAACTGGAAGTCTATTTGCCGGATCTGCAGCAGGTCATCATGCAAGCTGCACCCAAGACCAAGAATCTGCCGCTTTTCAATAACGTCTTGGGCAAATCCATAGCTGACTTGGCTGATACGCTGGGCACGCATTTGGTCAGCATACAGGAGACCCTCAAGCAGCTGCTGATCACCGAATGCGGCACGGAGAATGTGCGTCAGGTCAACGATTTGCCGCGACTTTATCGCAAAACGAATCGTGAGGTGCCCACGCGCTGCTCCGGCTACGTGGAGCAAATGCTGCGGCCGCTAAAAGCATTTGCCGCACAACATGAGGCGCAGCTGGGCACGTTGGTGGTGGAGCAGATACTTGCCGAGGTGTGCAGCAACATAACCAAGGCGTAAGTTGCGTGCTGATAGACAAAATATAAAGCTAACGTCAAATCTTCTTATCTGGCAGGTACTTTAATGTGGTCAGCGATGTGCTGACTTCTGTGCAGAAAACCGAGGAATCTTTGCGGCGTCTGCGTAATCTTAAAAGCGGCGCCGCGTCCAGCACACCAGCAAGTGGCGTATCCGACGATGATAAGATACGCCTGCAGCTGCGCGTCGATGTAGCCGCCTGGACGCTGGAGCTAAACAAGCTGAACTTTCAGCCCACGCAAATAGATAAGCTGTTGGATCTGTCCAGCATGGTGGAGGACAGCATCAAGCCAAAGGAGAGTGGCAACAATTAAACGCAATATATTTAAAATATTTACATTCTTCAATTTATTTAATGTTAACCGATGGCTACTGTTTCTTTAGGCACAATTAGTATTGTATCAAAATATATTTAAACTGTATATAATATATATGTGTATATATATCATATATAAATGCATCATATTTCACGTTCGTTACAAGTGTAAATACATGTAGGCCATGATTTAGTCGCTGTTGGAATAGAGATAAAAGAGATTACACAGATTTAGCAGCAATCGCAGAAACTTCTTGCAAAGATTTCAGGCAGAAAATGCATGCGCAACGAAATGATAATATTGGAAATGTTTATGTTCATAGCTTTGTAGTATGGTGCAGCATAACAGGAAGACATAGGGATAAACGGAAGGAGAAACGAAACTACGCAAGCTGCAGCTACATTACAGTTTGAGCTCCTCGGTGTCGGGCAACTTGTTGAAAAACCATTGCAAATGCTCCTCTGTGACCTCGGCCAATGTGGCCGGTTGCCATTTGGGCTTCTGATCCTTGTCAATGAGCAGGGCGCGTACGCCCTCCTTAAAATCGCTGCGCGGCTCCAGATGACGCACGGCTAGGCGATACTCCATGATCAGGCATTGAGCTAGGGATAGCTGTGCACCCAGCTCCAGCTGGCGGAAGGTTATCTTCAGGGATGTGGGTGACACCTTGCAAAGGATCTGCACCAAATAGATAAATAAATGTAAATTCGTTGTTAACAACAGCTGCTAATTAATATGTTTTGGGTGTGAAAACGTGGCAACAACGAGGCGCTAATTAACAAAGATTCTTTATATAATGCTATTTAAATATTTATGCGCTTTAAGCGCGTGGTATTTGTGATTGGCCCAGCCAATTAGCAGTTGAACCGCGCATCGCTTATCACCTATTTATGAGCTAAGTACTGACCTCCAACTGCTTCTTTGCCCAATCGCTGCCGTCGTTTTGCAAGTTCTCGAGAATGCCCTCAATGGAGCTGGCCGAGAAGGTCTTGTTGATCTGCTCGAGCACGGGCTGCAGCGAGAATGGCTTCTCCGGCTTGGTTTGGAACTTTTGCAGCAGGTCGGGCACATCATCGGCGTCCGGGCAATTGAGCAGCGCAGTTTCCAGCTCGGCTATTTTGCTGCTGTCACAGTAATGCGTGGCGATGCCCGCATGGTAGACATCGGAGCCGCGCAAGCGATGCCCGGTCAAGCCCAGATAAAGGCCCAGTTTGCCCTGTAGGCGTGGCAAGAAATAGGAGCCGCCCACATCCGGAAACAGGCCAATGGCCGTCTCGGGCATGGCAAAGAGCGTACGCTCGGTGGCCACACGATATTTGCCATGCACGCTGAGTCCCACTCCACCGCCCATCGTAATCCCATCGATAATGGCAATATAGGGTATCTTGTAGTTGCCAATCAGTGCGTTCGTTGTGTACTCCTCACGGAAGAAGCTCTTCGACTCTTCGGTGGGCCCAGCATCGACCAGCGCCCGCACATCGCCGCCGGCACAGAAGGCCTTGTCGCCGGTGCCCTTGATGATCATCAGCGATTTGGACTTTTCGCACTTTTTGAGGTGCTTGTAAATCTTTCGCACCATCTCCAGATTGATGGCGTTCAAGGCCTTTGGCCTGTTAATAATGATCATACCCTTGTTAGAGGACTCCGTGGCCAGCACGGAGGAGGAGGAGAGGCGCGTGGAATTTGCCATTGGCATTTTGGCTGTTTTGATTTCGATGGCAGTGCAGAGCAATGGCAATTGGCTGTAGGTACGATGACCGAGCGTGTGGACCAACCTTTGAATTGGATTTTGCTGTTGCGCGTTTAGTTAGAATCTAATTGGCAATTTAATTATGTGTTCATTTGCATTATTTACCATTTTGCTGTTCTTTTTATTTCTTTTTGGTACCCCTCCTCGCAGCGAGTTGCGCAATAACAAATAAGTCGAGGCGAGCAGTGTTGCCGTACGCAGCGATAAATGTTTAAAATAATTGTTAAGAATTCTTTAGGTATAATATTTAAAGCAAATTGCAAGTCTTGTGCTTTTTCAACCGCAGCGTGATTGTAATTGCGCTGTATTTATACCAGCAGCAGCATTACATAGAATGCATGATTCAGATAAACAGATTAAAATAGAGTTGCATCAAATTAGAGCAAGGTGGCAACTCTGCAGTGGAACAATGCAAAGCGTATATAAAAACGTTTATGGCATTAATCAAATCGTGAAAAATGTTTATTGTGTAAAAGTGATAATTTTGTTATGGCTATTTTAGATAAGCATTGTGTAAAATTTATGATTTTATCTATAAAAGCTATAAATTAATCATTTAATTTACTTTAAATACGACTGGAATTTTTATAAGTTTGTCACAAATATTTTTAAATTGCTATAGTTTTTGCTTTTACTCAAACATTAATCTATGTTTGCTATAATCAAGAAAAATAAAAAATGTAATAAGCGTAAGCAGCTGAACTTTCCACTGATCATGATTTCTACGTCTTAACACAATCAGTAACCGTTCTTTATCGAGTTTGTGCCGCGCATAAACGTATGCGTACGAGTACCAACACGCAGAAAACTAAAGCTTAACTTTATCATTCTCATATTTAAACAAATAAACGGTGAGTAAATATCGGTAATCAGCACCGCACGGCAGCACAATGCTTATGATTCAGTGGTATCGAAGCCAGCAAGTGGCCAGCATTGAATTCTGTCTGGTGCCATGCCCTTGTTTAAACTATCCAAAATACGAACAAAGCGCCGTCGCGCGTCTGCTTCCAAATCCAAACAGATGAACCATGATGGACTGTTGATACAATACGCGGACAGCAGCCAGGCGGCAGCTGCCGCCCGCCTGGTCGAGGCCATCGAGGAGGAGCAGGCAGCGCCAATACAAACAATACCACATGCTACCGCTGCCGCTGCTGCTGCGTCTGTTGCTGCTGCGTCAGCAACAGCACCTGTGTCAAGTGCAAACCTAAACCCGAAAATGGAAAATGCTGCCACAGCGACACCACAGCGCAAAATATCGACGTCAACACGTTTCATGAATGCCTTTAGTCAGCTTTATGGCGGCAACAGCAATAGTAGTAACAACAGCAATTACAACACTACCAACAGCAGCAGCAACAACAACAATACTTGTGGTCACGTGGAGCAGCATACCGATGATCCAGAGCTGGCCGCCAATCGTACACAAACCAAGGGCATGGAGTCTAAATTGGTTGCCATGTGGCACAATGTGAAGTACGGCTGGACGGGCAAAATGCGTACGACAAGCTTCTCCAAAGAGCAGCCCGTCTGGCTGCTGGGACGTTGCTATCATCGGCGCTATACGCCGCCCGTCAGCATGGAGAACTCCACCACTGAGCTGCCCAGCGGTGCGGACACCACGCCGGACAATGCCACATCAGCGTTCGATAGCATGCCAGCGGCAACAACGTCCTTATCGCTGTATCCCACATTGAATCCGCAGCAAATCGATGAAATTGTTGTGCCCCAAGAGCTGGGCATGGATGCGGCCGAGAATCAAATGGCCGAAAGTCCCTGGGAGGAAGGCATTGAGGGCTTCCGCCGTGACTTCTACAGCCGCATCTGGATGACCTATCGCCGCGAGTTCCCAATCATGAATGGCTCCAACTATACATCGGACTGCGGCTGGGGCTGCATGCTGCGCAGCGGCCAAATGCTGCTGGCGCAAGGCCTGATCTGTCACTTTCTGGGTCGATGTAAGTGAACGCCGAATTGATGCTGGAATCGCTTCTAATGGAGTTCCTTGTATGTTTCCAGGCTGGCGCTACGATGCGGAATCGCAGCTGCACTCGACGTATGAGGACAATATGCATAAGAAGATAATCAAGTGGTTCGGCGATAGCTCCTCCAAAAGCAGTCCATTTTCTATACACGCGCTGGTTCGTCTAGGCGAGCAGCTGGGCAAGAAACCAGGCGACTGGTATGGCCCCGCCTCGGTGTCCTATTTATTAAAGTAAGTGCTGGAGTTATTTTAACTTCATTTATTTAACAATTTAACGCTCGCCCACAGACACGCCTTAGAGCATGCCGCACAAGAAAATGCCGACTTTGACAATATAAGTGTGTATGTGGCCAAGGATTGCACCAGTGAGTTACCACTAGTTTCAAATTCTCCACACACAATTTGACTTCTGCCTCCACAGTTTACATGCAAGACATTGAGGAGCAGTGCAGCATACCCGAACCGGCTCCAAAGCCGCACGTGCCTTGGCAGCAGGCCAAAAGGTCGACCAGCGATGCGCCCAAGCTGGACCAGCCGCAGCAGCATTGGAAATCACTAATTGTGCTCATACCGCTTCGCCTGGGCACCGATAAGCTGAATCCTGTTTACGCGCACTGCCTAAAGCTGCTGCTTAGCACGGAGCACTGTTTGGGCATTATTGGCGGCAAGCCCAAGCATTCGCTGTACTTTGTGGGTTTCCAGGAGGATAAGCTCATACACCTGGATCCGCATTACTGCCAGGAGATGGTGGATGTCAACCAGGAGACCTTTTCCATGCACTCATTTCACTGCAAATCGCCGCGCAAATTGAAATCCAGCAAAATGGATCCCAGCTGCTGCATTGGTTTCTATTGTGCCACCAAAACTGATTTCGATAGCTTTATGGAGAGCGTGCAGCTGGTGAGTGGAGCAGGGCAGTAGCTTACGGTTAGGGAATTTACTAATCTTTATAATTGTTTTCCAGTACTTGCATCCCATGCGCTGCGCCTCTGGCGTCACCATGGACAAACCAGCTGCGCCACAAACCCAACACCATCAGCAGCAGCAGTTGCAGCTGCAGCAAACGGAATCGATTGAGATGAATTATCCGCTGTTTACATTCTCGCGTGGCCGCTGCTTGGACCATGCGCGCGATGAGATGAGCGATTCGCTGTACAAGCCGCTCATCAGGCAGGTGGCCGCCTTGACCCAGGAGCTGGAAGGTGCGGCAGCGCCGCAGCTACTTGGCCATGAGCATGACCCCGATGACAGCGAAACCGAGGAATTTGTGCTGCTCTAAAACAGCTATATATACATATATATAGATAGCTATAAGTCTCGATTGCCTTCTCTCTATCCCTCATTGCATACACAGCCTTGGTTACTGTGCAAACTGTGTTATTTATAATTGTTTCTTCACTTTATTATTATTATTTTAATTATGAAAATTTGTGCTAATTGTTAAGTAAGTTGTCTCGCCGTTGCTCGCTCGCTAGCTCGCCCAAAACTATATAACAGACGTGCATCTCAACATCAAAGACTTTGTTATTATACATTTACAAACACACATATATATACATATACATAAACTCACATAATATATATAAATATTGCTTTTTTGCTTATTGTATATTTTTATGAATTGTGATTAATTTACAACTTGCGACCTTTGTTCAAATTGATTTCATTTAATTGTTCTTTCATTTTTGCCTACAGTTTGTTTAAGTGTGTGTGTTTGTATATTCCTATATATATTTGTATAAATAGTTTATGTAATTCTCGGTATTATTATTTTGTAATGCGAATACTATATGGAATTGATTCGTCTTATATCGACTTGTGCAACAACAACTGTTTCGCTACTTCCGAAAGTATTTTATTTTGTAGTCTTGTATGCCTTTTATAGGTTTTAATTAATTTATGTTTCTCTACTAGTTGTTCGATCATTATTTAGTTCTAATATTAATTGTAAATACCCTTTGAAAATAAAAATAAATAATTTAGCTTAATATTTAGTTACAAACTTTACTTAACTAATTGTCTTTTATGAATTTATATAAACTTTATTCTATGCCCATCTGTGAAATAGTAGTAGTATTTGGAACATATGATATGGATAACTTTTATTGCATAGTTCCCGATGCAGGCAGTGTGTGGGCCCAGAGACAATCACAAACAATAATAGAAATTCTAAACGAGTGAAGCGTGTGTTATTGTTATTTGTTTAAAGTATAACAACGTCACAATTTGCAGTAGGTTGATATGGGTGCGTAATATTATCCAAACAAATCAAAGTTTAAGAATAGTTTGTTGATAAAATATTTTAGCCACATTTTGGAAACTACTCTAAATTGGTCAATTCAATAATATAAAATAAATTTATTGATAGTAAGGTTTAATTGTCAATTCGGAGAGAATTTTATTCGACTCGATATATAGAATAGATTTCTTAAATACAATAAATTCTTCTTTGTGCTGCATTCGTAAACGTTTATGAAAAATCAGCTATCAAATTAGGTGTTTAAATCAGCTATTAAAGGTGTTTTCAGAAATCGAAATGAATTTGGAATCGAAATTCTTACCTTCGATCTTATTTTTAATTCTTTGTGCTGCATTCGTAAACGTTTTGCTGGTGGGTATTTCAATCAATTAATTAGACAGCGAGTATTTTGTATAATTTCTTTAAAAAAAAATGAGTCAAAATTCTGGATAATATTACGCTTGTGCCCTCTAAAACGTTTATCTATAAAGATTTGACGCTTCAAAGAAGTTTGTTTTACTTGGGCCTTACTAGTAGGAATGTTATGAAGATATAAGATACTTAAGCCTATGACCAGATGTCTATAACTAAGAGAATATTGCTTTAAAAGGGAATCTGCTTAACAAGCAAAAACTTCGTCCCTAATTACTGTGCCTCCTTGTACGCTTCGCGTTCCAAGCGCTTCTGGAGCTTACCCATGTTATCCCGCGCCGTTGTCGCTCGCGAGAAATTGATGCTAATGGCAGTTTTATAGCATTCGATGGCTTCTTGCAATTTGTCCCAGCGATGGTAGAGCACGCCTAGATTCGTGTGGTAAAGCATATTCTGTGGATCCAGATCAATGACGCGCTTGTAGAGCGTCTCCGCTTCCAGGTAGTGCTTCAGCTTGCCCAGCACATTGGCGCGTATGAACATAATGCTCGGCTCGTTGGGCAGTTGCATCAGGCCCTGAGCCGAGATGCGCAGCGCGTCCTCGTACATGGCGCGATTATCGAGCATGGTCAGAATGTTGGCCCAGGCCTTGGGCTGCCGTGGATTCACAGCAACCGCGTGCTGCCAGTGATGCAGTGCCTCGGCATATTGATGCTGCTCGAGGAACAGATTGCCCATGTTATAGTAGCAGACGGCATAGTCAGCGCGATACTTCAGAGCCTGCCTATAGCTGTCCAGCGCCTGGTCATACTTCTTCATCGCCGACTGCACAATGCCCAGATTCATCCAGGCCACGGGAAAAGCGGGATAGGCAGCCAACGCGGCGCGTATGTACTTCTCGGCCGTCTGCAGCTGCCCATGCTCGCGATACAGATTGCCCAGATTCATAAGCGCCGACTCGTACTCCGGATACAGCTCGACGGCCCTGTGGTAGTGCAGGAAGGCTCTGGTGCTGTTCCCGTTGTCCGTGGCCAGCCGGGCAATGTTGTAGTGCACCTTGGCATTGTTGGGACATACCTGCAGCGCCGAGCCGAACAGCTGCTCCTCGTTCAGCCACTCCGCGGTCCGTTGACGCGTACGCAGCATCAACACGGCGAAGAGCAGCATGAGCAGCGTTTTGAGCGCCGTGCGGCAGTAGCTGTTGCCCGCATAGTTGTGGTAGCAGTAAAGGAATCCGTACATGGACAGCAGACAGAAGCCAATTGAAGGCACGTACAGTGTGCGCTCGGCAATGACGAATCCGACGCGTATAATGCCCGAGGCGGGCAGAAACGGAATGACCATCAGTGCCAGGCCAAGCATAAGCCCCGCCAGGCGTCGAAAGTTCAGCAGCGAGACTATAATGAAGGAATAGAACGCAATGACTGTCTGCAGACGCATGTCCCAGATGCTGGTCACCAGATTCACGCAGCCCAGGGCCCAGTCAAAGCACAGCCACTGCGGGCACAGCATCAGCCAGAAGTTGACCACGTACAGATACTGCTGGGACAGCCCGCGCGTCAGCAGCTGCTCATTGTGGGCAATCGGATTGTCCACGGCCTTAAACTCCGGCGCCTCAAAGTTCTGCCACCAGAGACGCAACACTAGCAGCAGCACCGTGCCACAGAGGTAGCATAAGTAGCGCAGGCGACTCGTGACCACGCGCTGCTGCAAATTTAGGGGCAACATGTAGGTGCCGTTCTGAAAATAGTCCAGCATGGCGCAGGATAGCGGTATGGTCACAGCCGACTCCTTGAAGAGCATACCAATGGCTGTGAGCAGCAGGATCAGGCTGACGCTGCTCACGCCGCGCTTGTCCGCGCTGACCACCGTCAGTAGCAGACATAGCAGGTGTATCAGGCCAAACATGAGCTCCGCCCTTCCCACCACGCCCGATACCGCCTCCGTGTGCACCGGATGGGCGGCAAATAGGGCCGCCGAAAGCGTGGCCCAGCGCTCGATATCCACGTCCTCCACGTACAGCGAGCGCACCAGGCGCCACATGAGCAGCGTGTTGACGCAGTGCAGCAGCAGATTGAGAAACTTCATGTGGGCGGCATTCAAGCCGAGAAGCGCGTACTCGTAGTGAAACATGAGTGTTGTAAGCGGCCGAAAGGATTTGTGCGAATCCGCGCTCAGCAGCGGCGCGCCCCAGAAATCGTGGCTGAAAATGGCCGTCCAGTTGGTGGGCAGCGTGTTCACATTCTTGTTTTTAACTATAGCCACAGTGTCGTCGAACACAAATTTGGCGCCGCTCAAGCCGCCATAACCATAACAAATTAGGCACAAAAGTACCAAAATTGATTGGCATACTAGACTGTGCAGTGTTGAGCTTTGCCGCAGATCCAGGCTCACCATGTTGCCAACTATTGCGAATGTGGCTAACTTTTATGAATTTTTTTCTTCTGTTGTTGTATACATCGCCTGCCGCGGGGTGTGTTTACCTATGTCACCAACTGATAGATGCAAAGAGTTACATCTCCCATTCACATGTCAACGTAGCAGTCAGCTGTTGAATAAACAGATATTTTGTTTGTATAGTTCTGATTGCCTGCACGCCGAAATAGTCAACTTTTGCCAGGACAAGACCAAGACCAATTAGACAACTTTTGCATTGCATAATGCGAATATTGCTAAGTACTTATCGTTTTTTTGTATCATGTTGTGCACATCGCGGGATGTGTTTTCGTATACCACCCACTTACAGCTGAAAATGGCTATTGTTGCCAGTCACATGTCAACGTAGCAGTCAGCTGTTGAGTCTGAATAAAAAGACCACAATAAACAGAAATTTTGTGTACATCATGTCGGAGGAAATAGTTTTTGATTGTCTGCACGCTGAAATAGTCAACTATTGCCTGGACAATAGTAAGGTATGCGCTAAAATATATTAAAACTTAATTTGGCCGCGTTATCAAATGTAGCCTCGTGTAGGATCAACATGATCTGGCCACCTTGGAGTACATTGGCTTTACGACCGGCTATCGCCTGATTGAGCGTCTGACGCGCGACGTGCAGCGCTTTAAGGATGAGCTGGAGACTATGAAATTCATATGCACCGATTTCTGGACATTGATCTACAAGAAGCAAGTGGACAATTTGCGCACCAACAATCACGGCATGTACGTGGTGCAGGACAAGGCATTCCGTTTTCTGACGCGTATCTCACCGGGCGCTAAGCAGCTAGAACAAGCGCCGAAATTTGTGGCCTTCACCTGCGGCCTGGTGCGCGGCGCGCTCAGCAATCTGGGGATCAATAGCACAGTTACCGCCGAGGTGCAGACAATACCCGCCTGCAGGTTTCACATAGAGGTCAATAGGAGTTAGATTTTGTATATATATTCATATTATTATTTCTATTATAAACAATTAAACTACACACGTATAGCTAGATTATGCAAGTTTCTCATAGCACGCTACCACATTCCGTTCGGTCCAGTGGATTACCACACGCAACGCCCATCGAAGTTCGGGCAGCTGCGGCTGCAGCGGATTGGGATCTGTGTGTATGCCCAATGCGGGCTGTGGACCTATTATTATAAGCCACTTGCCCGCAAACACGCTTAGATACTCCAAAAAGGCGCTGCGATTGTTAAAGTAGCAGAAGAGCAGCGCACAAGGCGCGACGCCTTCGCAACAGCTGCTCAAGAAGCTGGAAGTTAGTTTGGACTCCGCATCCTCCACATAGTTTAGGGCAATAAAACTGCGCACAGCGTATTTGCTGTGCCACCAGTTGGGATCCCTTTCCAGGCCATAAATGCGCAAGTCCTGCTCGCCAACTGCGCCCAACAACCACTCGAGCAGTCCACTGCCGCAGCCTATGCTCAGCACGTTGCGTATTTCCAGTTGCGTCAGCATTTGCCTAAATTTCTTCAAATCCAGCGCTGTCGGCCAGATCCAGAGCAGCTTGCGCTTCAGCTGCGGCTCCAGTGTGTCGCCCAGTGCGAGCAATTTGCGCCAGTTTCGCTGGGCGGCGTCTGCTTCGGTTAGGCAATAGATCTCACACAGCTCCGTTTGCTCGTCCCACATATTGAACACTGATTGGGCCGCATAATTATATTATTTGTCCATCCCTTGCCATTGAGAAAATATGGCAAATGGCCAGCGTTTCACTTAGCTATATTTAAATAAATGTGGCGTGCGAATCTCGTGATGCTTGCCGCATGATTTATGCCAACTAGGCAATTGACATCTTGTTTAAGAATCTAAGGGGTCTTATAATGATCTAAAAATTCGCTTAAGCTATTAACTAATACTATTTAATTGGTATGCCCGTTTGCGCCAGTGCATTGCGCTAAAGTTAGCGCTGCCTTGGCCCGGCACAGGTTGGTGTGCCGGCTGTTCGTGGTGCGTCTCTTGCTGCTCATTGGCGGCTGTCACGGGCTCATCCATGTCCAATCCGGTGCTTAGTTCATTGGAGTACTCCTCGTTGTCCAAGTCTAATATGATTTTGCGATAGAGTTTTACATTCTCCTTTTGCATTTTGTCCGGCAGCGGTTCGGCTGCAGGCGTTGGGTTCTCCAGCTCCATGTCGGGCTGTAGTATGGGCACCACTACTGGCTCCACATTGCCCACGCTCTTGATGACGCTGTTGTAGCGCACATTTTGAGCCAATGTCTCTGCTGGAGCTGGCGTCACCTGATCGCTGCCTGATGCTGCTTCCAACAGTTGCACTCCAGCTTCGAACTGCACTCCAGGATGCATGGAGCGCAGATGTCGCAGCATGTTGTCCCGCCGATTGACGGTGACTTCGCATTGCACGCATCGATAGCGCTGCATGGCTGTATGCTGTTTGAGATGCCGCGTCAGGGCGTCCACATCGATGAAAGTCTGTTGGCAACGGGAGCAGGCATGGCGGGGACGCTTGGAGTGTCGTTGCTGGTGAAGCCGCAGCGTGGACTGGCGTGGGAAGGACTTGTTGCACACGCTGCATCTGTACCGGGCGCTATTTTGATTGTGCTTCAGCTGGTGCTGCTTCAAATTGGCCTTGGTCAGATAGTGCTTGGAGCACACGTCGCATTTGTGGGGCAAGCTGTCGCCACTGTGCAACAGCGCGTGCGCCGTCAGCGCGCTCTCGCTGCGGCACAGTCTGGGGCATTCTGGACAGGGAAATGCTTGGGGATTATGGGCGCGCATATGACGCTGCAGGACAAGCTGCTGCTTGAAGGATTTGCCGCAAACGTTGCAGCTGTGGCAAACATTGTTCCCGTGGCTATTCTGGTGGTACCTCAGATGCGAGCGTGTGGCAAAGCGCTGCAGTTGAAGATAATGGATTAAAAGATTCAATTGCCTATGTCTGCAACTTACGCGTGGACATTGCGTGCAGTGGAACTTCTTGAGCAGCTCATTGCCGCAGGCACGGTGATAATATTGTTGGGTGCGACTGCGAAAGGACTTGTTGCAGACGTTGCAGTGATAGCCTTCGGCTGTGCTGGTAATATGCTTATCCGTGGTAGTCACCTCTCCCTCTTCCTGCACCGTAGCAACTGCTATGGGTATCTCCTTGGTCTCCTGACATTCCAAACAATCAGTCACATCGGCCAGCAGGCATAAACGGCATTTGTTGTGGCCACAGCTCTCGGTGACCAGGCGATTCTGTCCAGTTGCCTCGCATTTACAACGTGGACAGCTGCTCATGCTCGCAATTAAGTTTAACGCATGTTCAAAATTAAACAAAAATGCATTTTTTCCTGTTGCACTGTGCTTCTTCTGCAATGCCATTCAAACTGCTACGCAATAGAGTTGTGTCGTTTGGTTCAGAATGATTTTAATTGAACGGGTCATTCATATGAACTATTGCACCTATTCAGTAAAAATGTGAACCAAATACTGTTGGTCAGTTGATTATGAGGGATGCATAATGTTCAGTTATTCGGTGGCTTAGATTGACCAACTGAACAGTCTGTTATTCATGATCAACTGAAAAACTAAATGGATATATGAAATTATTGATTTAGTTCAAGATCAGAAACTTAACGATTGAACTTATTTAGCAAACACTCTTAGTCGCAACACCTCCATTCACAACGAAACTTTAACTAAATGAAACTGTTAACGATTTAAACTGTGAACAATTAATATGTATTTGTTTTTTTACTTTTCACTTAAATGTAATACACTTTTTGTTACTCTTAAATCTAATACTACGTGCAGAAAATGCTTTATATACCAGTATATAAAGTGAGCTGAGAAACCGTAAAAATATATTTATTTCTATTCCATTATGTATTCCAAATCCAAGGCAGCCACATGACCGGGAAACAGATGCGCCTTGTGCATCGGTACCTGCACGAAATAACGTTCGCAGAACTTGGGGTTGCGTCGGGTGAGCACCTCGCTGAGTATGATATTATAGCTGATTTTCTTTGTGATAAGCAGGCGACGCGAGTCCCCATTGCCATAGCTACTGGAGCGCAGGCCAAACTTACCAGCGATCCTATAAAATATAGTTTAATAAATAAAAATAAAATTGTGTTCAGTTTATAGAATTTACTGGTGGAACGTGGCGCGTTCTTCCTTTGAGAAGGTGGGCTCGAACTGCATGTCGCGCATATCATCCGAATTGACATAGTTCTCAATGAGCTTGCGATAATCGGCTAGATTGGCACGCGGATCATCGGAGCCCAGGCCCATGCGATTGTTCTTGAGCAGGTAACTGAAAATTAGTTAATTAACTTTTATTTAAACCTTGATTTGAGATTTTGCATGTTACACTCACCCTACAGGCTCCTCGCGTCCTTGTTTCTGGCGCCCCAGGCCGCCGCCTGTCCAGCCCATTAGGCGCATCATGTGATAGCCCTTATTATTCACACCCAACTTGGCCTCTCCTGCGTCCATATTGTCCGCCGACTCCTTGGTAACATTTATGTTCACGCCCTGCTTGCTCTTCTCCACCTTGATCGTCTCACGCGTCGCATTCAGCTGAGTAAATATAAATGTTAGCTCTGAGCTATGTTATATATATCTTCCTGGCTTACTTTTATGCTATAACAGTGCGTCTGCAGCAGGAGCACCGCCTGCTTGTACGCGGCAAGCTTGGCTGCTTTGATGTTCTCACCCAAGCCGCTAGCAATGACCTCATCGTTGATTAGAATCTCTGCCTTGGGCATATCATCCGTTTGTTGTGCGCTTTGACGCTCGTCGTATTTCATTTTGGCTATGTTGCACGAGTTGCGCAGACAGCTGCGTCCTCCGGCCAGGTAAATTATGAGATTACCAAAGCGCAAGCCCTCGAAGAGATCAATTGGCTTGCCGCCGCCGAAGCATAGACGATCTCGGCTGCCGTTGGACGTTTGCACTGGCTGTGGTCTGTTGTTGGCGGTGGCACGTCCTAGTTTTTGTTTGGAATACGTAATCATGTAGTGTGGTCTCATGCTCATTTATATTTACAACTTAATACAAAACATTCTCAGCCGTCCCAACTGCACATCTTTGTATTATTTGTTGTTCCTTCTACCTTTGGCGCGTTGTTCCGCTGCATCCGATGCCGAGACAAATGTGCGTTTCAGCCGCATCGCGCGACTCTGGCGGAACTCTTCGGCAATCTCTTTGGACAACTCGGCGACCAGGAGCATGGTCTCCGACGGATATTTGCAGCCCATGAATTCCATGTTGATGAAGGTCTGTGCCAGGCACACCAGGCGGTCCTCGTCAAAGCGATCCTTGTGGGCCAGCATAAAGCTACGGCGAAGTTCCCATTGCTCCTCGCTTTCGTATTCCGTGCGGTAGTCGTCCACATCCCAATCGACGGGCAATTTATTGCTTTGCGCGAATTTCTTTGATTTATTTTTGTTCTTTTCCTTTGAGAGGCTGGGATTTTCATCCTCAACCTTTTGTCGCTTGGCAACTGTGGCCATTATTTTCAATTTATATATGTATATTTATGTATATTTGGTATTATTATTTTACTATTTTTCATAAACGAAAAAATCTGTCACGCTATCACACACGATAGCAATGCAAATAAATCGACAGTCGCAGGCTATCGCAAACAAATGGTTATCGATAACAATTTCTCCACCTGGCTCTCTCTGCCAGCCTTGTGTGCCCGTGTTGTGTGTTTTTTGATTTTTCTGGTTTTTGTTAATTTTAATTTTGTGAACCAAGCGACAATAAACGTCGAAAAAGTCTTTTAGCTAAACGTGCCTGCTGCTAGCTTCAACGTCGGCCCGTAATAACGCATATACACAGCCGCAGCAGCCGCCAATATGAGCATACCCAACGAATATATTACAAAAACGGAAGATGTGGCCGAACAGGTAAATTCTCGTAGGATCATAGACCGTGAAAGTAGATCGTAATAGAGCCGCAATCAATCGCAGATCATATGCAATGGTCTGGGCTGCATTTTATGCCATCCAATTGGAAAAAATCTCGTCGCCACCCAAAACAAATGGCAATAGAAAACTGCCAACGTCATCCAAACGCGGCAAAGTTCGAAGCTCAATTGCAGTGCCAGTGCTGGCAAAGAGTGCTCCAAAGAGCCATTCAGAGTTCGCAATACGTAGCCACCTATAAATTAGCTAACCATTTCTCATAATTTCGGCAGCGCCGTAAGTGAAATGCAGCCAGAAATACATATCTAATTGGCAATTGTTGAGACAACGCCATATGCGTTTACGCTCTGTATGTGTGCGTGTGTGCTTGTGTCTGACTTTGTCTGCGTGTGTCCATACTAGTGAAAGTGGTGAGAGTGAGCGGCATGAGCATTGCGTCGTCCATCTCGGACTAGGCAAGTTCCGTAATAAGTTTAGCAAATGAAAAATCTGGCAACCCGATTGTCGATTTACACATACAAGTATGCATGCGTGTGTGTGTGTATCAATATTCAAATTATGCATTGAGCGATCAACCTGAGCTAGTCATGAAAACCCGTTACAAGCCAACAGAGATGGAGAGATAGTGCTACACATGCATATAAAATGTAGCGCGGAAGAGCAGCTGAGAGACACGTCATTCCCCGCCGCTGTCTTGCCAAATCAACACTGTCTTGTCGAAAAAACAAAAAAAACCACGCTCCAGCATGTTGTAAATTTCTGGGTTCTTATCACAATCAACTTAAGTGGACGCTGTCTTATCGATGATATTCCAATAGTGTCTCTCTCATTGTTCCCCCATTTACTTATCAATTGCTTTTGTCGGCGTACGCAAATATCTGGAGTAACAGAATCTTTCTAAAATATTACACTACAAAAATAGATTCTACATTAATGGTAGCTCTTTTAGAAAACGTGGAAAATATCAAGGAAAAAGCTGTTTGATTTGAGAAACTGAAATACCATCTTATTTAGAGAAAATTTGTTTGCTCAATCTTAAAAATAAAATTTAAACAAGAGAATTTTTTTATTAAGAAAATCAACATTTTATTTATAGCAAGCCTGTTTATATTTTATTTTTTTATACTTTTTTGCATTCAAATTTGCAACAAATTTAAATTTCTGAATTTTTTCCATACATCCATTTTTCAATACATCCATTTTTCCATACATACATTTTAATAGGCGATAAGGTACAAATCAGACAAGAAAAAGTAAGAAAAAAAATATACATAAGTAAATGGCATCACTTAAAGAAATGAAATTTATAACTATTGAGTTAAAAAACAAAAAAATTCAGGTATATTTCCTGTTTATTTTTTATCTGGACTATTCAAAGCTCTTGATTTCGATATTTTATTCACGAGCGAGCAAAATTAAAAGGGAGTTTTCAAAAAATGCTTTACACAAATCCGAATGTAGAGGTTATCGTCTAAAGTCAATATACAATTCAAATTTTTCAAACACTGACTAAAGCATAAAATATTTATTTGTTATCTGGACAATTCCTTCTTTGCCGTTATTTCTTGGTTTCGATCAAATTTTCTGAGTGTAGAGAGCAAGGGCAAATCCGCAACTCATTGGGTATTCGATTTTGTTGTTCGAATCTTATGTTACAGCACTATCACTCACACACACACACACATACAGCAAGAGAATAGATTACGCACTCAAAAATTTGTTATCAATTAGTTTTGATGTTTAATTTTACCCCGCCGATTAGGTTATCAAGCGCGGCAAGTATGTGCTGCCAACTGTTGCACGGCTATGTCTCATTGCCACCTTCTTCGAGGATGGCCTGCGCATGTATTTCCAATGGAACGAGCAGCGCGAATACATGGACATGAGCTGGGGCTGCGGCAAGTTTCTGGCCACCGTTTTTGTGCTGACGAATCTAATTGGACAACTGGGCGGCTGTGGCATGGTTATGGCCAGATTCAAGGTGGACATTGCGGTCGGTCTGCTCTTCTCCATCGTAGTGCTACAGGTAAGCATTGGATTATATATCATATCTCTTCATTTGACTAATCGGGTTTTGTATAACTAGACAATAGCCTACTCCATACTGTGGGATTTCCAGTTCTTGCTACGAAACTTTGCTTTGATCGGTGCTCTGCTGCTGGTGCTGGCCGAAGCTAGGATCGAGGGACGCAGCCTGTTTGCGGGTGTGCCATCGTTGGGGGACAATAAACCCAAGAACTTTATGCAGTTGGCCGGCCGCATACTGTTGGCATTCATGTTCATCACTCTCATCCGCTTTGAGTTGAGCGTTTGGAATGTGATTCAGGACATCATTGGCTCCACCTTGATGGTACTCGTAGTTTTGGGCTACAAGACAAAGCTTTCGGCGTTAATTCTGGTGGCGCTGCTGACGGTGCTCAATTTGTACCACAATGCCTGGTGGACTATTCCATCGTACAAACCGCTCAGGGATTTCTTGAAATATGACTTTTTCCAGGTAAGTGAAATTGTTTTTTTTTCGATTTCGTTTAGCTTAGAATTTGTATTATCTATATTACAGACACTGTCCGTCATCGGTGGCTTGCTCATGATTGTCTCCTTGGGCCCCGGTGGCGTGTCCATGGACGAGCACAAGAAGAAGTGGTAGGGATCGTCTAGAAATTCGCTGAGAAGTAAAAATATTTCACTTTTACTGCGATTAACTCTTACTGAGAACATTTAGTTAGAATTACCATAAAATGGAACAACAGGAGCAGAACAGCACAACACCTAAACAAAAACAAAACAGAAAAAAAGAAAAGAGAAAATGATAATAAACTTGACTTATTGATAAATTTAAAAGGGACTTCCGCAATATCCAGGCTTTACCTTTACGGCCCACCAACAAACATTCGCGCACGTTCAACGACAAACTTCGTAGATACATATATAAGACATTTCGTTTTGTACATAAAATGCGGCGATTTTATGCCCCAAATGAGAGACATTAACTGATTTTATATTTGCATTATAATCTGTCCACGTACACGCATATACATATTATATATTTTGTGCAACTCTTTTTTATTCATTTTTACCTTGTACGCCCAATTTATAAGTTGTAATATTTTTTGTGTGTTTGCGTTTGTTGTTTGATAAGAAGTTCGGATTATGATAACGATGTATAAAATATGATGAATTGTACCAATTGACGATGATTTGTTTCTTTCGTTTATAAGCAAAAGTGTAATAGAATTAAATTGTAACGTTTTAATAAACAACTAAAATTAAATATTCATTGCGGAAGTTTTGATAGCCCGCCAATTGCTTTATGTTGTTGTTGATAGCTAGTGGATGACCAGGGCTACAAGCGCTGTGTTTATGTTATCGCTTATCGATACATTGCAGTCAGCTGTAAAAAATTTCAGCGGTAAGATGCAACAGATCCAAGCAAAGGTAATTTTGAATATTGCCCGAAACGACTCGTATTTAACATCAGTATTGCACGCTAAAGGTGACGCCCATTATCGTACCCGTATACGAGCTGCCCGAGTACGTATGTGTGGAAACCTGTTGCATTACACCGGAGTTCGCCCAGGAATATAGCATTGAGGGGATTTCGAAAATTAGCAAAAGCCTAGCGAATATGCTGGAGAATGACAAAAGCGACGGCGAAAGTAGCAATTCCAGCACCGCGGCAGCCGTGCCCGTCAAAGCAGCACTCATGGAGCAGGGCACGATGACAACAGATAGCTATACGCCGGCCAGCAGCATGCCCAGCCGTGCGCGCGAAATACAAACGGAGCGTCGACTCACCGCAGATGTGGGCATTCAATGCCAGCGGGATTTGTGCGATGAGTGGGTACTGCCGGAGCCGCAGCCGCCAATATCTGAGGCGCACGAGTGCCCCGAGAACGAGGGCAAGTTCCTGTCGTATGTGAGCAAGCACACCAGCGTGTTTCCCAACGGGATGCTCGAGTGTTGCGTCTGCGGGGAAGTGGCCAATTCCCTGAAGGAGCATCAGCATCACATGGCGCTGCACTATGGACCGCCTGCGTTGTGCGCCAACTGCGGCCAGCTGGTCGAGCATCAGCACTTGCTGGTGCAGCACAACTACAACTGTCCGGCGCGACCCAACGCCCGATCCCGACCACAGATACACATGCAGTGTCCGCATTTGCACTGCAGCCTTATGATCACTTCCAAGCAGCAGCTCCATCGGCACCTGAGCACACATCTCGGCGATAGTGCGTATTACTGCCTGCAATGCCGCAAGAGCTTTGGCTCATCCACGCGATTTCTAGTGCATCGCCAGATGGAGCTCGCCTGCAGCAAGGCCAAGCACATTTACCTGGCCAAGAATCCAGCGCGGTCGCACGGTAAAACCAGCATTTATCGTTGCAGCGTCTGCCTGAAGCTTTTCGGAACCGCCTCGCGCTGTGTCCTGCACAAACGTCGCTGCATCCTGAAGCACCACAAGCGACTGCAACAGCTGCTGTTGCAGGTTTAGGGATTTTATAATTAAAATAGATTTGTATTTTATTTAAGAGCATAACAATAAAGAACATGTGAACGTTTATGAGGCCTGCACGCCGTGCGCTTTCTTGAGGCCCTGGTACAGCTGCAGCTTCTCCAGGTTGAGCTCCTTGAGTGTCTGCACGGCCAGCTCCAGCTGCACCTTCTTCAGCGAATGCTCGCTGCCAATATATTGCTCGATAAACTTCAGGCTGAGTTCGTCGGCGGCAAAGTCCTGCTCCGTTTTGCCAATGGCCGTTTGGATTTCATGCTGGATGCCCTTTTCCGACGGCTTCTTCAGGCAGCCGCGCAGCTCGGCGAGCGCACGCTCGGCGGGCGTTGGCTGCAGCGCAGCCAGCTGGTCAAGCGTCTGCCCGTACTCCACGGGCACTCGGTGGATCTTGTAGCTGAGTGCGATCAGCTGCACGGCATTGTGCAGATAATCGCGGCGTATCATGTCGTAGAGGAGATCGTCAATGCAGCGATGCCAGGCGTAGAAGAATGCCATGGGTCCAAAGTGGCGGGTGGAGCGCAGCAAATCGAATTGCTTGGACTCATTTAGATGCGCAAATACCTTGGCCGAAATGTTGTGGAACTCGGTCTCATAGGGCTCGTATTGCACCGTGAGGCGATCCAGCACGAACTCGTACTGGTGCTCGTCCAGGCAGCGCTGCAGCAAAGCCTCCTCGCCGAACATGCGCGGCGTATAGGAGCGCCGGCCGTCCAGCGGAAAGTACAACTGATTCATTCGTTTCCTAGTGTCCAGCGAGGCGTAGGACAAGGTGCCGTCGACATCGCGCACGACCACCTTGCGCTCCGAGTTGCGCAGACCGAAGGTGATGTCCGTGAACACGTACTTGGTGTCGGCGAAGTCCTTGAGCGCCGGATCTTTAGATATAATGTGGTCTGTGTCCAGTTTCACCTGAACAACCGGCGGCATTTGCAGCAACTTCTTGGCCTTCTCGATGGTCAGCACAAACTCCTTCTCTAACTGGGCGCTGGTCATGAACTTCGTCTCCGTGCTGTTGTCCTCCACGGTGCGTTTGCGGAACACTTTGTCCAGCTGCAGTTGCGTCATGGACTGAAGCAGGCGCTGCGTTTCGGCATCTGTAAACAGCGGCTGGGGATCTTTGTCGTACTGGAGGCTGACAGCGGAAAGTGATCTACGCGTCTGTTCCGCGCTCAGCTGCAGAGCATTCAGCTTGCGGAGTTGCCTAACAATTAGCATTTTTTAATTCAACAAACCGCAAAATAGAAGCAAAACACGAGCAAGAACCCTGCAGTGCTGTAAAGCGTGGTTGCGTTTGGCAGATTGCAGTACTGCCAAATGTCGATAGCTTCGACTATCGCCCGTTAGATTCGTATATCGTAGTTCAATTTAAAGAGTAAGTTCAAGTTCAATTGTATTGATTTTCAAAGAATGCTATAAAAAGAATCATTGTGCTTAATATATATATTATAATTACCAAACTTTTTTTTACATTTAATAAATGTTGAACCAACTAATGAACAACACGTAGCTGTATAATATATGGCGCCAAATCAATCAGCAGAAAGAAAAAACTTATTTAGTAAATTATGCTTCGTCTGTAATTTAAACGTATTCAACTTACCGTTGAAAAACAAACCTGAAAACAAATAATAACTATAATCTCTTACATAGTTAGTTTCTTTCAAATAAATAGTTCATGTGAACTACTGCAGAGTGATTCGATACAACTTTATCGCCTATCAGCTGTTTGCGCGTCCCTGGAAATAGCAAATGAAGAAGAATTTTGGCAGGTTTGACGTTTTTTTTTGCTCCTGTTTTTTTATGTTCGGCAATAAAGTTGAATTTTTACAAAAAGATTAGCTTGCAGAGCGATACGAAACATGAATAATGTACAGAACGCTTTTGTTGCTGCGCAAAAGCGGCGCTTGTCCGACTGCGAGCGTAAACAAGCGGACTCGCCCCCGCCGCCCCAAGAGCAGCCGGAGCCGAAACAACGCAAAGGGAGCAGCCGTCGCCGCCGCCCTCGCCGCAGCCCTCGCCGCAGCCCTCGTCGTCACAGCAAGTGCACAGCCTGCTCAGCTTCTGTGATGAGCTACTCTACGAGATATTCAAGTATCTGGACTCGGCCTCCATGATGGCGGTGATGCAGTGAGTACTCGTCCCATTATCCACATCCATCCTTACTGAACTGTAATTTCTTTGTTTCGGGCGCAGCTGTGCGCCACGGTTTGAGAGTTTGCTTTTGGATCATCGCTTCTGGCACAACATAGATCTCAGCAATGCACCGCTGCCGATGGGCATTTTGGAAGACATACTCGGTCGTGCCACGGAGAAGACGCACACCATCAAGATCTGCGGCCCACCCTCCTCGCAGCATGTTGCTGGCGAGTTTAAACAATTCACATGCACCCTCACCTCTGTTTTTCCCAAGGTGGCCACACATCTAAAGGTCCTAGAGCTACAGGGCGTCAGCTTGGACTTTGAATACGTGCGTAGAAAACCATAATTTGCTTAAAAATATAAAAATTATATATATATTTAATGCCAACAACAGATACATATATCGGAGTTTCCAGCCTCGCTGAAGCGTCTAACGCTTAAAGATTGCAGCGTCAAGGTTGGAGATCATGTCAAGAGCATATTTCATACTATAGAAAAGCAATTAGTTGATTTGGAGGTAGGTTAAGGCAGCCAATTGGAATGACACTTTCATAAAACCTCCAATTTTATTCCAACAGGATTTGAGCATTGAAGATAACAATTGGTTTGAACCATACTATATAATGGCGCTCTCGAAGCTGCCCTCGCTACGCCGGCTCAGCCTAAAAGGCTGCCAAATGATGTGCAAATTTGTTCCCTACGGCAGCATGGCAGCGCGCTTTGGCTTTCAAAAGCTGGAGGTTGGCTCTAGTAGTCCATAGAGTATATATACAAACATTACTGTTGTTCTTTTATTTGAACCAGGTGCTCGACTTGCGTCTGACGCCCATTAATAATTCGGATCTGCAGTGCTTCAGCGCCATAGAGGGGCTTCGGGAACTGCTGCTGGAGTCGCCACCGAATCTGCCGCAGAAAAAGAGTTTGCTGGCGAAAACAAGCAATGGCAACAGCACCAGCACTGGCAACGAGGACTCCATTGCCACACATCCGGACTCACTCAAAATGCTCAACGACGACGAGCCGTCGACTTCGCGTGCGGCCATGGAACATTTGCGCGCCAGCAAGATGGCCCAGAGCCAAGATCCCACAGCGGATGCACCCAAACCGGCTAGCGATACATTCATTTCGGACAATTGCAATGAAAGAAAGGAGTCGGGCAATGTTAAGCGTGCCGCGAGCGCAGCCATACGCACTGGCTGCGTCTCGTCCGAGTCTGAAGATGAGGACACATCGTCAACGTCGGCGTCCTCGTCCGATAAATCTGACAGTGCCGCTGCACACAGCAACGGGCATAGCTCTGATGCGGATGCCAATGGGTCGATACAGTCACCGCTGGTGGTTATAGCGATGCCCAGTGTGGCGCGCGATCGTTCGCCAGCGCCGGCAGTGAATGCGGATAATGCTGACAATGCTGAACCGGCTGCAGCAGCCGGTCCAGCAACGCCGCGCGCCTACATCTACGTACAGAACGGTCCTTCTGCCGTTGGCCAGCGACCGCAAGCAATGGCGTCCCTTCTCGAAGAGATGGTCGACACATTACGCGGCAATCATCCGGCGCACAGCCGGTTCTTGCCGCGGCGCGATCAGGTGATCTACATGAATCCGCAGGCCATGGCCGAGCCACTGTTGGTCATGCACTCGCGTCGCCATCGCACACAGCCGCGCGGCAATTTCGAGCAGGTTGTGCATCATCCGATGTTTTGGAACATGCTCGATCCACTGGACCGGGACTTTGCACGTCGCCTGCGCAGCCGCCCACCACCAAGTACGCAACCGCCACAATACTATGTCTCGGATCGGGCCATCTACAGCTTTGGGCGTGCCGGCAATCCCGTTCAGGCAGATGTCGTCTGGATACGCAACTCGAATCGTTCGCCCAACAATCGACTCGAACGCATCCTGCTCCGCAACTATCCACACATCACAAACTATACGTTGCAGCATCTGGCGCAGTGCTCGCCAAATCTCATATATATCGATGTGAGCGGTACGACCGTAACGCCCCAGGGTCTGCTCAACTTCAAGAAGCTGAAGCCCAACTGTGAGGTTATTGCAACGCATTTAACCACGGACGAGCAGCCGACGGCGCCGACAGAGACTGAAGAAGCGGTCGTTAAAACGGAGCAAGAGACGGAGGAGCCGAAAGTTGGCATATATGCAAGCCTTGACGATTTTGAGCAGCAGTCGTCAGACGAGCAACCCGACGAGCTGTAGAAATTTGAATCTGGGCAAGATTATCTCATCTCCTCCTGAAACCCCAACAAATCTTCCACGCTTGATGGGCGCTTAGACCAGCATTAACATGGGTCCGCCCCATTCCTGTCTGTGGCATCTTCTGTTGTGGCGCAGAGTTATTTAGTATTATGTTTGGTAACTGTACTATATGTACATATATATATATAAATATATATATGTATACATCTTATATATGTCTGGCTGCTTATTTGCATGTATAAAAAGAAAACTACTTGTTAAGCATTAAACGATAAACCATTTTGGAATTGATAAACTGATGAAATGTTTATTTGGTAGCCGTGGAGAGGACAAAACAATTGTTCAGTTTCGCTTTCTAAACGCAACCAGTAAAAGTGTTGAAAACTCAATTCTCAGTTAACTAGTGTATCAAATTTATGTTTGTTTCTTTCTTCATTTGGTTTACTTATCGTTTTCATTGTTGGAAGACTCCTCTTCCTCTTCGACATCCGAGTCGTCCTCGCTATCCTCAGTCTCGGTGTCCGACGCATCTGTGCTCTGACAATCGGCTATTTCGCCCGTAAAGAATATTACGGCTTTAGGTATCACGCGCTCCTTCAAATAGAAGCCCAGCTCAAAGTCGTTTTGCAATATGGCCTGTCGATAAGATGGCAAATATTAGGATCTTAAATTAGTTTTACTCGAAAATCGGTTTACGTTGATGTCACAGAAATTAGGATCCTCGGGATCATCAGGCAGAGCGGGTGGCGTAAAGAAATCAAAGAATGACGGTTGATCTGGCAAGAAAATAAAAGTAATAGTTATTTTTTAAATGCTGAAGTTTGAATACCCTTGGCAGTTATAAAAAAAATTAATGAATCATTGCTAAATTTGATCACAACGAAGTTTTTAAAGCAAGTAAGCCTTCATGTGATATATGTATTGCCTGTATTAAGATATTAATCCTTAAGATTGCTTTAAAATTGAGGGACTAGGCTAGCATAGAAATAAATATCCTATATATATTTACATATACTAGACTATAACTCCATCGGCCATTATAGCTTACCATTCTTCTCGCGCTCCAAGGACTGTTTCCAATCAATATGACAGCCCTCGCACTTGACTATCTCTGCGCCGTCGTAGGACAACGGATCCTCCGTATCGGGCACGCAGTTCAGGATATATGTCTTGGTCAGGACGCGATTCTTGAAGTAATCGTTCTTCTCGAAAGTAAACTCAATAACAAACTTGACGGTGTCATCGTTATAATGTTTGGTTCGTATATCGCACAGGTGCTAAGGAGATACGTATATAGGTTACTGCTATAAGTATATTATAAATAGGGTGTCCCAAGCTCACCGATAAAATTTTCTCATCCTCCTTGCCAATGAATTCGGTATAGGAGGCTTTGAGCACCTTAAGCCAAAAGTTGGCCACATTCTCATTGGGCGTGGCATCGCCGTGATTTTGTTTCTTGAACTCGCTAGCGATTGGATAGCATATAGATGATTATGGTCTATATATAGAGAGTAAATCACCCATGCTTACTCAAGTATCTTCTTGCGCTTGTCGAATATTTCGTTATGTTTTTGCTCGTATAATTTTTCCATGTTATAAATTTCGCGCTGCATCTTGACATCCAGATTGATCGTGTCCAGATACAACTGCTTAAGTTCACCAATAATTTTTTTCTCATCCTCTGTAAATTCCTGCAAAAGCAAAGAGCATATATGTAATACGCCCCGTAACATCAAGCATCAATTTCATCTTACATTCTTTTCAGTTTTTACAATCTGCTGCGGCATGTTAACCTTTAGCTTGGTGGTGTTACGGGAGCGAAGTGGTTCCATTTTACTAATTATTTCGTATTGGATGTTCAACTAATAAATGTTGGCACAAATTTTCGTTTGTTCTCAAAAATTTTTACAATATTCTAGATTTGACGGATTTATATTGTGAGCTGTTGTAGCACAAATGATTTTACACTGTGCTCTTAAAGTTCTGACAACCTATTTCGACACTAAAATCATCGCTCACTGAACACTTTAGTTTTGTACCTAACTCGTTTTAGTATAATTAAAATTTATTTAAGTGTATAAATGAGTTTATACATAGGACGTCTACGTAACCAAACATAATATTTGATCAAAGGTTTCTATGCTTCTTTCATTAAATTCATCACGTTTCTACTTACCTTTTACCAACTCGATTATAGAATATATTCAGAGAATCAAGGATGTATAAATTTCAATGTTATACATATATAAAAAATATGTATACTTAAATATGACTTTAATTTTCAGTAGTTAAGGTCCGGTGCAAAAACAAATAAACAATTTGTTATGATTCAAATAATAATAATAACATGCAATCGAAAAAAATGTATATAATCTTTTATATGTATAAAAAATTCTATCATAATTGAAATATGTTAAATATTCATTTTCAGCATCTTTTTTTTAAATGTGAAAATTTGTATATCCTGTAAAGTCAGCAAATTGGGAATATAGGTTTTTGAATACCGTAAGTAGGCCAAGTTTATTATATTTCTTAGATAACTTTCTATGATTCTTTAAAAATAAGAAACATCGATTATATCTTGAAAAAGTTAAGAGCTAGATTCACCATTTCTTGCATTTAGGTTTTTATGCAAAATGCACAGTTGATGATATAGAAGAAAATAACTTTTAAAAGTATATTTATGATTCAGTGAAATATCAAAAATTGTTTGCTTGAATTAAAAATGAAGCAAAAAATAATAATTATTTCAAAAATCTAAAAGATCAGGCAAAAAATAATAATTATTTCCAAATTTACATATATATTGTAAGATAAGTATTAAAGCGTTCGTCGGAGGCATTTAAGGAACCCTTTGCCATTATGTATTTCCTTTTTACTTACTTCAACACCCCCTTTCTGCTGGCGTATATTTTAGCGCCTATTAAAATGCTGGCCATGTTTATTGGCAATTTAACGCACATTTAATTTTTGGTTTTTTAAACTTTTCATTTGGCATGCAATTAAGTTCGGGCCTGGTTCGCCTTGTCTTTGGCCGCTGGCTGCGCGGGCAGTGGGGTGGGCCTTGGTCGGCTTGGGGGAGGGGGAGTGTTGTGTATTTTCTTGTATGCAAATCACGTGCTGTGTGTTGTTCAAGGGTTCTGTAGCCGGTTCCATTTACGAGTTTGTTAAATGAGCCGCAAGGCAGAAGTTGCCAGTCGCCAGTTGCGAGTTGGCAGTTGCCTCATGAGGCAAGTTTATAATGTGACAGGCTTAGCGCCATATGTCAGGGCCAGGGAAAAGTTTTGGAACCGCCGTTCGTCGCGTTGACAAACATTTCAAAATGAAATTATGAGTGGGCAGCGCACTGGACACAAAAAGTGTAAACAAATTTGGCCAAGCGGAAACCGAGACAAGCACACACACACACACACATACAAAGTCACCAAGAGAGAACCAGCGAGTGTGTTTGCTAACAAATACATATGAAATTACATGTACGCATGTCCGGGCCTGGGCTTGGGCCTGGGCGCGGTCTGGCTGGCCCTGTGGACACTGGATACTGGACTGGCGTTCGTCATATTTGATATTATTAAATTTTTTCTAAATACCTTGGGGAAATTAAAAAAGAAATCATAAAGCAAATACTACGATAGCAGCTCCCATATAGGAATGACAAGCGGCATGACTGATGACGTCCTGCCACACTGACGGCCGGCTTAAAGCCTGGCTTTTAAAGCTCAGCTCCACTTTTGGTCAATTTCAATTAACATTTTGGGCATTCAATTAGCAGGTGCAGCAAATAATGCACTGAGGGAAAATTAATTGGAAAAGGAATAAACTAAATAAAAAAATATATATGTAATTAAAATAAGTCTAAGAAACCAAACAAATATAATAAACAATATAGGTTAAATAAAAAAATATATTTTAAATAAATAAATAAAATACAATTTTAAGATACAATAAATAAGATACAGTTTTAAGGGCGATCTTGCTTCATAAATCTTTATTTTCAAATATGCAAATTTATTTTCTATGTTTCTGTACTTTTTAAATGAAGCATGCATTAAATTTGATATAAAAGGGACACCTAACAAAACAAAAGAAACAAGTAAGAACCTTGCAGTCGGACGTAGCCGATAAGTATAAAAAACAACATTAAAACCGACTCTGAGGGAATCAAATTTTTGACAAAATTTGACATATAGAGTTTTGTACCCATAGCTCGCATCTTTCAAACGCCCATAACATTGTCAAAACTGAACCGATTTTCATGTTTGATGACATTTTGGTCATGGTTTGTCCTCTAGATTGAATTTGTTTTTCCAATATATTCATTATTGAAAATAAAATTTTTTGGATTTTTGATAAAATATCATGTACTCCCCCTTACTCATTTTCCAAAAAATTTTTTTTTAAAATTTAGAAATCCAAATTTACATTTTTAATCGGTTGTGGTTGTCACAATTAGTATAAAAAACAACATTAAAACCGATTCTGAGAGGGTCAAATTTTTGGTCAAAAATCGTGCAAAAATTGACACAAATTTTGACATGTGAAGCTCTGGGATCCATAGCTCGTATATTTCAAACGCCCGTAACTTTGTCAAAACTGAACCGATTTTCATGTTTGAGAGCAATTTGTTCATGGTTTGTCCTCTAGATTGATTCTGTATTTCCAATATATTCATTATTGAAAATAATATTTTTTGAATTTTTGACAAAATATCATGTAAAGGTCTCGGATCCATAGCTCGCATATTTCAAACGCCCATAACTTTGTCAAAAATAAATCGATTTTTATGTTTGATGGGAATTTTTTTTACGGTTTGTCCTCTATCATGTACGTAGCGTGGCTGGGAAAATTTTTCAGCGATGTTTGGGGAGCTTTTCAGTAGTACATATTCGTAATATTTCTGATTTTTTAAGGCGGGGGCGCTGGGGGGCGTTATAGCGGGCGTGGCCGTAATGTTTGAGGGATCACCAGTAATCTATAAACCAAATTGTGGGCGTTTTGTTTACAGTTTAATAAATTTAAACCTTTGCAGTATTTTGTCAACTTATATTAAGCTCTGTATTCAAGATCTCCATATTTAAAATTTTTAATTTTATTTGATTTACTTTGGTTACATTTTGATTGAAGATCAGAATTCTTGCTTTTACCTCAATTTTCAACTAAGTACTGTTTTTTGCGAATTTAAAAACTTTAAGATGGTTATTGAATAAGAATTTTGTTTTCAGGGCTTGGAATGCGTGTTTACGGCATTTAAGTACAAAGTTCTTTTATATTTTCTTCGAGTGTGCTTCATAAGTAATATGGAGCTGCTGCCTGGATGACATCGTCAGCGCGTCAACATAGTTTGAATTTAATTAAAACCAAAATTAGTGAAAACTCAGAAACCAGGATAGAGCCCTAACCGGAGTCGTAGCCGGAGCTGGCGCCCGTGCCATAGCAACAGTTACTTGGCAGGGATTAGAACTATGCTACGGCAAAAGTGCATGTCTGCAGAAAATCGAATCAGCAGCTCAGCCTGGTCCGGGGCCAAGGTGTGTAGGTGTAGGTGCAGGTGTTGGTTGGGTGGTCGGCTGTGTGCAAGCACCAAAAAGGTAGCTGCCAGCAATTCTATGCCAAAAATTTACAACAAAAGCGTAAGACGGAGTGCAGCATTTGATGATGAAACGACGTGTTAATTAAGGTCATAATAATTCAACCTAAATTGAAAACTTGCCCCGGCAATGCCTGTGTGTCAGCTTCGGGGTGTGAAGACTCCCCCATCTCCCCCTCCGCCGGTACAGTGGCAGCGGCAGCAGCTACTGGCTAACAGTTTTGCCGTACAGGTGCCCCAGCTTTCAGCTAAGCTGATTGCAACAAATTATTTTGCACCTTGGCTGAACTTTCCTTACGCTGGCGTTGATAAACGAATTTTGTTAGTTTACTTTGCTTATTTTAATGCTAAGGGTGCAATGTGGCATGCACCACTGCCACATCCTCGCTGTGGCATCTCATGGCATCTGATGTGGTCCACTGTGAGTCTTTTCCTCTCTGCCTGTCCGTCCGTCCGTCCGTCGTCTCGGCCATTGTTGCTCTTGGTTTTGCATAGCCCCGGCTCGTATACCAAGCGTATCTTACAAGCTGCAGCTGCTGTTATTTTTTATAACCAGAGAGAGAGAAAGTGAGAAAGAGAGAAAGAGAGAGAGAGAGAGAGAGAGAGAGAGAGAGATGCATATGCATAAGTATTTCTCGTAGGTTACAACCGACACTCCCTCTATCTCTCCCTCCCTCTCTCTTTCTTTCTGTCTAATTAAGTCATAGTGTATATTGAGCTTTAAGCTTTATTTCCATAACTAGGCAATTAAAGCATTCTTATGCGTTTATTTAACCTAGTTGCCCACTAAGCATTCTCTACTTAATTGGAAAAGCTTAATTTTTATGAGTATCTAATTACCTATCTAAAGTTTGCCAGCAAGGCTGTCGACTGGTATGTAAACTTGAAAATTCCCCTATAGGCATGGACCAAAAACTAACATAACTTTGTCAAATATGAACCGATGTTGCCGCTCCTTTTTGTTCAGGGTTAGCCTTTTGGATAAATTCCGCAGTTAAATCTGGAAACAACATTTTTGCTCCAAACTCCATAAAGATATTTTATTCTCAAAAAAAATAAAACATAATATATAATATAACTGAACAGATTTTGATGAGAAATTAATATGTATTTTCTATTTTTTCTCTAAATTAATTCTGCACTGAATTCTGGAAACAATAGTTTTTGTTTTTCTTAAGTAATCGTTATTAAGGAATGGTTTGGATTCAAATTTGACGTGGTACCCATGCAGGCTTACACATTATATTTTGATTACAATAGTTTATCATTTAAAACTTAAAACAATATTTTCGGTCCAAATTTATGTTGAAATTTTGCTTTATTCAAATTAAATTAATATTTTCAACAAAATATTTTATGAATATTGTACTTTTAAACATGGTTCGAAATTATTTCTAAATCTAAAAATCCCTTAGATTCCCTTATCCCAAATGTGTTAAAACCTTGGTCAATGGATAAATATAATTAAACGGGGATATCAGGAACTTTGTTTTGATGTTCCTGAATTACTATAGGGTAACTAGATCTCGATTAAAGTTACTGCATAATTTCTTGCATTATAGTTTTTGTCTTCTTCCGTTTTGCCTGTCAGCGGTTGTTGAAAATTTGAAATGGCTTTGGACTTGTTCGAAGTGGCGAATTGTGTTGACTATTAAATGTTATTAGTTGGGAAAGCGCAATTTTGTGTAGTGCTTAAAACTTGCATAATATCTCAACTCATTAGCATATTAAAAATTGGCTTAGTCGGTCATTGCTCAAAGAGATTCGGCGGCAGTTTTCACTTGCCAATGAAGCAGCTTTGGCTCTGGAGATTGCTCATAATTATCACGCACACAGACAGACAAATGCACATAAGTAGAGGATTGTGTATATACCTGCTATTTTAATTCGAACGCAATTCATATCCTCGCACACACACACACACACACACATTCACAGGGCGCGTTATCCTTACTTGCCGCAGGTTAGTTTCTGCTGCGCTTCCTTTCCACATGCGAAATGCGCGCTACATGAAAACTTTTTACTAATTTACATTCATTACACACATTTGCAATAAAACTAGGAACCCAACTCGACTCAATACACACACACAAACACACACACACACAGGGAGCGAGTGTGCGAAGTGCTACATACAACAACATTGACATTTTACATGCTTCATTAGCGTGTAAGCGCGGTAATAATGAAATTTCCTTATGGCTGCATTTCCCCAGCTTCATATACATACATATAAATATACATACATGTGGGCGGCCTCGAATCCACAAATTCTCGAATACTTCGGTTGGATACGGTCCTACCACTACGGCGCTTTTTTGGCCGGGGCCGGGTCGGTTGGGGCTGATGCAAAGTTTTGCGCCAGTTGCTAAACTTGAGGCGTTGTTCCACGTAGCTAACCACAATTTATGTTGCTTGTGGCAAGCAAATACAGCTACAACAACAGCAACAACATGTAAAAGTATATTAGGCGAGACTGCTTGACCGGAGATACCCTGTGCCCAGTTGTGAGTTGCCTCAATATTCGTTTGTACTTTATCGTAATATAAACATTTTATTTTGAATTAATGAATTAAATTTAAATTTTCATTCTACATTAACTTTTGTATTGCTTGGTAATTTTCTTAATTTATAATTTTTTAACTTAATTTAATTTAACTCCAGTATTTATGTAAGATCTTAATTTTGATCTTTTAACAGTTAAGTAATCATAAATTCGGTTTTTATCACATATCACGGTAGAAACACCAAATTTACGATTACTTAACTATTAAAAGATAAAATTAATAAAAATAAACTTACATTTAAAAGGAACTTAATCTGTTTGTGGTTTATGAAATCCAACTCATATACATTTAATGTTTTTCGATCTGAAACCATTGAAAAAATGCGCAGAAAGTTAAGACTGAAAATCGATATATGTCGAGAGAGATTTGGAAGGCCAGATGGAATAACGGACAGACGGATGGAGCATCACAGCACAGCACCAATATACCCATTTTGCTCCCACTCATAATGGCTAGAGGGTATAGCAACAACAAGGTCTGCTGCTGTAGATTTAAGGTGCATCTACTCGAAATTTCCGCTGAGAGCTGATTGGAACTGATCAACTTCAAAGGCTGACAATCCAAATGCTTGACACGACAATCAAATGGGCAAACAAAGCGACACACATAAGCATAAAGAGAGAGCACAACACAAACATACGTGCACACACACACACACACACACACACACTGAGCAGCCAGTCAAAAAATAGGCAGCGGAAATGATGGCGCAGCAGGCGGAAACGAGGAACTGGGGGGCAACGGAGGGTAAATGCTGCTTCAGTTGTCGCCTGCTGTGCTGAAGAAATTAAAATTGCATTACGAAAACGAGGCGGAGACGGATCTGCATTCTATCTGCGTGTGTGTGTGTGTGTGTGTGTATAGCTTTGTGTGTGTGGCATAAATATTTCAATATTTGTGCACATTTGAAGCTGCTTAGAAAATGCCCATGGCTCGGGCTCGGCTCTAGCCAGGTCTGTCCTCGTCTCCGGCATGTTGGCATGTCGTCCAGCCAGGAAATAGTTTAATTAAAATACCTTAGCATAGTCATTAAGAACATTACATTTTCGAAAAGGTATTCAAACGATGGGTACGCGGGGAGGGGGGGGCAAGAGGTCCTGCCTCAATGGGTTGCTGCCTTGACTGACCATTTTCATTGTTTTCCCATGCAAATTTGCGCTTGAGGAAAGGCAAAACAAAAGACGCGCATTAAAAAATAAAGCGGAAAAAATATGAAAATAGTCCACAAATGGCTAAGGAGAAAGTTAAAGAGTGCCAAGCGTGGAGCCTTTAAAAAGAGGCCACAGCACATAATAACGGCAACAACAACGGCGACAGCAAGAACAACAATATGAATATATAGACAGCATTGGCATATAAAACATGCAAATTTCACAACACGCCCCACGGATGATGTTGTTAAGCGTTGGTCCTTTACCAAATAAAAAGAAATAAACAACAACAAAATATAACAACAAGCACATAAAAAGTAAATGCAAATAACCATTCGCTATTTGAAATAAAAGAACAAGAATTACAATTTATCTAAGCAATGTCGAAGATTAAATATACTATATCGTAAACATATGGTATATTTTAACTGGTAGTTATATATAACTCTTATAAGATATCTTATAAGATACAGTAGATCTGATTTTGAATAGTATTAATATCTTATTAATTTAGATATAGGAGAAGCGGTCTTTGAAGTTTTTTAGGATTTTTTTAATTTACTAAGAAATTATAGTAACGCAGTATATTAATTTAAATTGGAAACATTTTACACCTGCTTAAGGTAAGTGCATTATTGCTTAAAGAACTTTGTTCTAAGTCCAATAATTTTATTCATTTAAGGATGCATATTCTTGTTGCAAATTATTTTTGAATCGAACCCAGATTTTCAAAATTTTTAATAGCACAAATCGAGCCTTAACCGCACAAAACCGAACTGAAAAATATGAGTGAGAATTTTCTAGAAAATATTTTAACTATTAATTATAAATCAACAACAAAATAAGAAGAAATGAAAATAATGTTCACTGGACTTGTACATATAATTTTAATCAATTATTTAGGGCATTTTTTTATAATCTTAAGCTTTAACTTAATCAAAGACCTAAAATAATTTAGATCGAGAACGCTACATTTTTAAACTGTTACATAATTCCTAACATAGTTCAAATTCTCTGTCTTAACAATAATACATATTATTTTACGATATGTAAACTCATTTTTACCCACTTCAAGTTACAAAATTCTTAAAATAGTCACCGTACCCTTGGAAACTGTATTTTCAAAAAAAATACACAACCCAAAGAACACAAACAAAGAAAAACACAACAAAAATAAAAAAAAAAACCACCAAGCGAAATAAAAAACAAAAAGTCGAACAATAAGATTAACATGAAAACAATCATGACAATCAGCAACCGCAAATGTCAAATTAAATTATCAATAAATTTACACGAAGACAACAGCATAGAGCACTGTGGAAACCGTATAAACAATATATCCCCTCCTCGCTCTCTCTCCCCTTGCTGCCCGGGAGCTGACTGTCCGCACGGACGCAAATTTGTCGTTTGGCGGCGGGCACAAGCAATATCAAGTATACGAACCGTGCGCAGGCCACGGACCGAGCGGCGTCTGCAGCACATAATGAAATCATTTGCGAGGTGAAACAAGTGGGAGTGTTCTAGCGGGGAGTGCCCGACTATCATATACCCTATAAACAGCTGAAGGATTACATACATTCCATTTTTTTTTGCATTTTAGTATACACAAAATCACACAAAAACACATTTCGCAAGCTGCGCACTTCATTAAGGTCCTGTTATATCCTAGATAAATGTGTGTAAATACTTAAATTGCTTGACTTTTTTTCATTTTGTGTCAAGTGTGGTAGGATATCCAAGAAGTGAAATATTCTCGATCTGTGTAGACCATACGAGAATCTAAGTACCAAATTCGGTAGCTTTAGCTTCTTTAATCTCTGACATATGCTCAAAAAACAAAAACTGATAAACATGCTCTGCGTATGTTAAGGAGAATATAAATATACAACTTTAAGTCCAATAGCTGTTATAGTTTGCGAAATTTCTGAGACGAACAGACGGATGGACAGACAAAAAACAAACGGACGGAAATTGACTCAGCTAAGTCGTCCTGATCAAGAATCTACTGCTTCCTTCAACCTGTTACATACAGATGCATTTAACCGATATACCCATTAGCAAGGCGTACAGGGCACAAACAACAACAGTGAGCGCTGCAGAGGAGGAAGCAGCAGCAACAACAACAACACACACATATTTAAAATGTTTTCCCCCGACAAAACGTCGTCCACTTGAGGACATTGTCCATCAGAGAAACTTTGCACACCATTGAATTGAGAGGTGCTGGCCGAGAAATGGAGACGGGAGACACGGTTGGAGAGAGGCGGAGAGAGAGCGAGCGAGAAAGGCACACTTGCAAATCATAAAACAACAGAGGCGAAGAAAATGTTTTTTAAATCTTCATAAATATTCATTATGAGAGCAGGGCGACTGGCAAATAGTTTGAGGGCAGCTGCGAATATTCCATTTCTTCAATGTGGCCAACGGACTGTGGCTAGCAAAGTGGAAGGGGGAGAAAGCGCCTACTCAAGTACTCAAGTGTGTGTGTGTGTGTGGACCGTTGCTAAATTTAATTTTACAGATGGCTCTACATGAAGTTGCCAGCAAAACAAAATAACAATAAAGTGGGGGCAATAACAACAATAACAACAACAACAAGAGCAACAACGAAGCGGTAAATGAAAAAAAACAAAAAAAAATAAATATGTTTATGTTTATTATGAGTTTGCTGCTCTAACGGAAGTGTCCAGTGGCCTTGAAGTTGCTGTCATCGTCATCTTATTGACCGATCTGTGTTAAGTACCAAACGCAGTTAAGAGAATATTGCCCTTAAGCAACAGGGGAAGTTGCATCGTGAAAGCGCACGCTCTTAAGCTGGGAATTAAGGGCAAGCAAAACATTGTTTACAGACATAAATAAACGGTTAACGCAATGCAGCGCCAGTGCTAAGGAATGAATATTGGGACTTTAAGTGGCGGAGAAATTTGGCCTGACTTTTCTTTGGAAGGATTTAATTATAATTTGAATTTTTCAGAAGATGTTGAGAACTATTTTTTCATTTAAATTCAGTGGAATAAATAAAGGAAAAATTTATATTTTTATAATATTCGAATTTTTTAAAATATGTTGAGAACAATTTTTACACCCTGAACACATTGAAAATGGGTAAATATAATATAATATATAGGGTATAATGGTTTTGTGCAAATGTATGTAACAGGCAGAGCGAGACGTCTCCGACCCAATAAAGTATATATATATAGTATGAACGCATCGATTTCGGAGACTACAGAAGCTAGAACTTGGACTTTTTAAGCTTGTGTATTCCATACGCAGAAGAAGTTTATTTCAAATCATCGATAACTCATCTCGTTTTCTTAGTATCGATAATTATCGGCTTTTGACTCGGTTTTTTAAGATATCTTGAAAACCATAAGAGCTAGAGCAACCGAATTTGGTTCAAAATGTTCGCGTGAAAGATACAGAGGTAAAGAATTGGATTTTGGATACCTCCCCCATTCGCCCCATATATTCAAAAATGTAAAAAAATACGCAATTCAAATACTACGGACTTGGACTTTGGCTTGTTCATTTATTTCAATGCTGTTGTTAAGCCATGAAAGTTTCATTAAGATCATACTCTTAGTATAGAAGTTATACATGAATTTCGTTTCTATAGTGGGGCCAAGCGCAGCAGCTGTTCACAGCGTGGAGCCTGCGTTTATGTGTGTGTGAGTGTGTATGTGGGTATGAATGCAAGAGAACTGAAATGCATGAAAACACAGGGTTCAGGGTATCACACAGTCAGGCGCTCCCGACTGGTGCCTTCTCACTTGTTTCATTTCAATTTAGCTTAATAAATATAGGAAAAATTTATATTTTAATAATATTTTAGGGAACAAGTCGAGGTTTTCTACTCTATAATTAATAATCTTAGCACGATTACTATTACTATTATAGCACTGTTATGATGATTATTATAACTATTATTATTATTTTATTTTAATCATTATTATATTTTTTATTTTGCTCATATCTTTTATATTTCTCAAAATTAATATTATTGAATTGAATTAAATTATTCCCTTTCATTCACAACGCATGCCGCCCCTATATTGTGTCCCTCATTTCGTTCCACATGAAAATATCCCCTTCATCAAGGAAATTTTCTCTTTGTGGCATCCATTCAATTTCCAACAGAATGCCAAACGAAAAGAGCAAACGTAACGGCAGCATCGTAATGGCAATTACATTGGGCTAGTCTCAGAGTTCGCGGTTCGTGTTTACAAACCAGCCAGCCAGCCACCCACCCCCACCCGTCCGCCATCCACAAACACACAGCAACCCACCCGTTGCAGCGCTTCGTGTGTTTATCGGCTCGTGCTAACTGTTGAATCAACGAGTGGTTGCCGAAGCCACTGACCCATTCGTACGCAACGAGGACGCGCCGCAGTCTTCAACCAAACGCGTAACGAGACGGTTCTGTTCAACGCCAGTGCGCAACGGGTAATTTAACAGTTATTCCAAAAAGGAAAAATACCAAAAGGGAAACAAATAAAAATTACGTATCAAGAGTATTGTGTGATTAATATCAGTACAACCCAGTGCAGTTTTGAGAGATTAGCACGTAGGGTGCATGCCACTTGCCCCTTACCGCTTTCCGCTTGACCAATTTGGAGGTGCCAATGCGATTCGTTGATTTTGGCTGATTCGAATTTTTCGCCTCTCGCATCGCCAGAAACGGCTCTCGGCTCCTCGGCGCTCTCAACTGCGGCCCGCATTTGTGACATAGAAAATTTGTATTTTGTTGCCGCTGCCGTCGTTGTCGACCCCCCGCAAGAACAAGAAGTTGGCGCCAGATGCAGAAATTGCCGTTAAACAATTGATAAAAAAAAACAAATAAATTAAACAAGATTATAAAACCAAAATCAAAACAAATTAACAAACTGGAAAACACAATTAAAATCTTATAAAGTTTTCTAAAATAAATAAAACAAAAAAAAACTGAAAAAAGGTAAATTAACAGGAATAAATACTAGAAGAGTTCGTTTAAAATTAATAAGCATAAAAATTAAACAAAATCAAATCAAACATTAAAAAAAGAACAAACATAATTATATTTGAAGAATAAAAAACAGCTGAAAAGTAAAATACTTAAAAAGGTTTTCTAATAGTACGAAAATAAATTAAACAAAAAGAAAAAACCCTTTCTTTGTAAAATAAACAAACAGCGAAAAAAAATACGAAAATAAAGATCTAAGAAAATTTTAAAATTGTGTCACACTGCAAGATTTTAAAGTCGATTTTTTAGCGTCGTATTCGCGTGTGCGTGCTGTGCGTGTGTGCGTGCGAGTGCGTGTGTGTATGCGTGTATGGGCCGCACTGTGTGTATAAGTACTTTGGCTAACTTGTAGTGCGTGGCGGCGCCAAAGCGAAAATTTCCATAAATATTGGCAAAGCCAACAGCAGAAAACTGAAACTGCATTCCGGCTCACAAGTCCCTGTCAGCAGTTGAAAACTTGGCTAAAAACAAGAACATCAGCAACTCACAGCAAACAGTGTGCTTGTGTGTGTTTCCGTGGTGTGCCATACGCTGGGTAAGTGTGTCATTCACCTGTTGAATATATTTATAAATAAAAACATTGATACTCTTTAGTGCGTGGGGCTATGTTGCATTTGTGCAGAAACATGTAACAATAATGGTAAGATAAAAAATGTCACTATAAACGTTATAAACCAATCAACGTTCGAAGCAAATATTTGATTTTATAAGTAATCATTTTTTGTATAATGTTTTGTCCTTTTATTTGGTGTTTATAGTTAAATTACATTTTAATCAGCGCAGATTTGAAGAGGGGGAATGTAAAGCCTTTATAAGGCAGCATTGCTTCAGATTTGGTGAGGGTGGATATTAAAGATGGTTGCTTCCTCAAATGTAAGAACATTTTAACTTTTAAGTGAAATCATTCCTCGAAACCTTGTTTGTCTACCTTCGTATGGTATGTTACGGCCTGCTTGGTTTATAGCGACTATTGTTGACAGGAGCTACGTTTATAAGAATTTATTAACTCTTTTTTCATATTTAACATACTGTATAATAGTGAATTGAATATGCGATTATTTTTACATATTTGTTTTAAATATTTCCTTGAAAGAAGAGAAGGCCAACGATAAAAGTGAAATTTGGGTTGTTATACAAGATGTTAATATTTAAGAACTAAGGAAAATATAAACTATAAACTTTTCTAAAAACACAATTAAAGAGATTTAATTTTATTTTTGATTTACAAATCTTATATTTAGTTTCATCTTTAAATTTGATGTTTATTGTGTTGAAAAAACTTAAAGAAAGAGTTAATAAAAAAATTAAAAGTATAATAAAAAAGTATATGTATAATAATTGGGAATTATAAAAATTTAAATATTGAATATTTTGGTAATGGAATAATAATACTTTTAAGTATATATTTTGTATCTTTTAGTATTTTTAAAACATTCATAGGTCTCATACTTATATTCTTCGTTTTCATCAAAAATATACTAAAAACTTATTTAGCTATAGTTTTTATGCATGTATTATATATTATAAGTATATTATTAAATATTAAAAGTACAACATTTTAAGAACAGAAAATAATTGCATATTAGAAAGTTGATTCCTTTTATGCAGTTATCATATCCTATCGCTAACTAAAGATTGGGCTATAGTTAATAGCACAAAGATAACTTTTATTTAATATTTTCGTTTATACATAATTAAAATTAACCCTTCATTAGATCTATTAGAAAGACTTGATTAAGCATATCAATAAGGGTGTTCAAATTTTCGGTGCATTTAATACCGGAATGTTTTTCTCCCACTTCATGATAGAATTCGCGCTTTTTCATTGATTTCATTTTCGTGCACATTAAATGCATGAATTGCAATCATTCAGGTGCATAATTAATATGAAATAAAACTCTGAGATTTTCACAATCACTTCAACTTATTTTATGGATTGTGTTGACTTTTTTTTTTAATTTTTTTTTCAACAATTAATTAAAAATAGATATGAATTTTCCGCGTCATTTTGGTTTTTTTTTTGTTGCCAACAAATTGCCGTTTGTTGCGCAGTTTTTCCGGTAAATTGAAAAGCGACGGTGTAAAAAAATGATTTATGTAGATATTTATACATATAAATATATTTTATGTGTGTGTGTGTGTATTTGTGTGTACATATGCGTAAGTATTTACATGAATGCGTAAAAAAGTGTTAAGCCAACATGTCCGTAAAAAAGGGCATTGTATATAAGTCTATTAATCTATCGTATATTTCATAAAATCGAAACACCCGCATCACAATTGTCAATGTCAGGAGAAAATGAATATTAAAAACATTTTCGAATTTTCAATGAGCTACAAATTGTTATTAAATTGATCTGAAATTATTTTTTCCATCTTTTTTGCTTTTTTTATGTATATGATTTATTCGTTTTTATTGGTCGAACAGCATTTAACAATCAATCAAGAAAAAATACTTATATATACCGTGAAATGTAAAAGAATTTCCTTAATAAGGTGGCACACGAAGAGCCTTTGAAAAGCAATAAAAGCAATGGCGGTATTTCATTAAATTAATTTTTAAATTTCACAAATTATGGAGAAGCTTAAATAATAATTACAATAAATTTCTGGTTACTATGGCTACTGGGATTTGAATTCAGATTTACGTTGTTCAATTTCTTAAGTAATTTTATAAGTTGTGTAGAGTAACGGAATAAATTACTTATTAACTTATTCATACTTAAGAAGTTCACTCGAAATTTATTTACTTAATTATCCCATTGTGGGGCTTTATGAGACTTTGCATCACAAAGAATTCTTCCAAATAACCTATTGACCTTCGCCATGTACTACATATTTCCCGGGGTCTTATTTATTTGCAGCACTTAAAGACTCATATACATTTCAATTGCTCAGATAATTGAGTGTAATGTATTCGCATTTAACATGAGTATTCGCCTAATTGAAAAAATGTCGCAGTAGCGGAGCTTTAGGATTGGTTTCCTCGGTTTACAAGTCTGTTACTCAAGTCTTAATTAATCAATGAGAAATTTTACAGCTCTCTTGAATTTTGTTTTTGCTTGCTCTTAAAATGCTTCTCACAAAAATAATTTGCCTTAACTCTTTTTTCCTAACGTTGTATATTTTTTAGAATATTTATAAAAGATAATAATTATTATTATAATTTAAAACAATAAATAAAAGATATAAGTAAAATAGTGAAATATCTTAAAAGTTCTCATATAGTCTTAGCTGAAAACCTTGTTAATTATTATTTTATATTTATATAATTATAACAGAGGTTGTACAAAGAAGAGAGTTCAAATTATTAGAATTCATAAAATGCTGTGACTTGAACTTGGATCTCTTTGTATATATTATGCTAGCCAAAATATAAAAGCATCTTAATGTTTTATAATTAGTTAGCTATCAGCAGCATAAAATAATAAATAGCCGCACATAAATCTGTTTTTGTGTCTGCACGAATAATGTGAGTAAATAATATAAATCAAGCTGAAATGCGCAGTCCAAAAAGGCGACACTAAATGATCATTTGTTGCTGTCTCTCTCTTGCTCTGTCTCTTTCTCGCTGTGTGTGTGACAGTTGCATTATAAATGCTTACACACATTGCAGCCTTTAATTTCCGTTTAAATGCTGTGGTCGCCCGCTTTCAAAATGAAAGTCACATTAATAAATAAACATTGCAGGGTGGGGAAAAGAAATACATATTCATATGCGCATACTTCTGTACTTGCAACATGAATGTGCCACACCAATTATGTGCTATAACAGTTGCAATCATTTATATTTTATTGAGCCAAATAGCTCGCAGCTCCAGAGCTTTCATTAGTTGGCCGAAAGTCAATAGCTGCTCGTGAATTCGAGTGTATTCACATGTTGCACTCACAGCACTCACTTTATTAACTCTGCCCCACGCTCAACTGACTGCAATGAGTGTATGTGTGCATGCGTGCGTGTGTGTGTGCACGACTGCGGCTAATTGTTTTAAAGCATTCAAACATGAATTTTGGTAATTAAACATGCCCGCAAATGATTTTCTGCAAAATAATGACAAAATGTAAATAATTGTAGCTAACAGCCAACTGCCAACTGGCAACTGTGGCCAACGACCGATTGGCCAACAAATAGCCAAACACGGGCAATACACACACACACACACACACACACACACACATACGCGCGTACACTCACGCACACGCACAACATTTGCATGCGTAGCGCCATATATTTGTTTGGCTATTGCAATCGATTGCTGAAATTATGAGCAAAGCAATAGTCCAAACATATTCAAAATGCTCGACGTCGAGTTGCTCTGTAATGGAAATTTAAATGCAGTTTAATTCTTGCAATAAATGTTGTTCTAATTCAAATATCGTTTGATTTAATCTTAGTAAAACGGAAAAACACAAATAATGTTGACGTAGTTAACCGCTTTGGAGTAAAGCTTAAGGATTGTCTCCACTTCCATCGTATTCAAATTATATATATATTTTTAATCATTTAAGGTGCAACTTGTTTTTTGAACACTTGTTTCGGTTAAGAATTTTACAAATTTTGCAAATCGGATTATGAACACCGTCTTTATAAATATTATTTTATTTTAGACTTTTTTAAAACAAACGATTGATCAAAATAAATTAATTCAGGAATATTGAAACTTAGACTAAAGCTACAATAACCATTTCCTCGCCTAGACATGAAACAATGATGCAGTTCATTGAACTAACCTTTAATGACATCTAATTATAAGGTATGGTGAGCTAGTAAAACATTAGATCGAATTTGGAAAACATTTTGAAACATTTGTCCCATTGGCAATTGCCGAAATTGGTGCATTATGCGCGTTGCCAGGCAATTAATAAGCGATTGCGCCAACAAAGGCAAATGGAGGACGCAATGGTTAATTGCAATTTAACATTCGGCGTTAATAATAAATAATTCATCAAAAATGTGCGCTCAGCAAATGCGTAACGAGCAGCTGGCGCTTTCATAAAGCATTTAAGCTATTTTCGCTGGCTATTATTATGGCGCGTATAATAAGTGTGCGCAGAATACTTTTCTAACTAACTGTTGGCCATTGCCATTGCCATAGCAATTCATTTGGACGCGTGCATTTTTCACTTCCACAGCCCATTCTCAATTTCTCTCTCTCTCTCTTATAGAATTTTTCCAACTACTCGGCAGTTTCTTATCGTAGCTTTCCTTTTCGGCTATTGACTAATTAAAAAACAGCAGAACTCGCAGCTAGATGGCATAATAAGCAACTGCTGCTGCTTCAGTTTTTCCTTGCGCTACTGTTTACTTCTTTGCGCAAAAATATAAAAGGAAAACATAGGAAAAGTAAATTGAAGTAAAGAAAAAATAGAGAGAGCGAGAACGAAAAATACGCGGACCTAAAGTAGATTTTTACTCGTATTTTCCAAATGACCCAATAAATTTGCGCTCATTATGACGCCGAGCCACGAACGTTTTGTTTGCGGCCAGCTGAAAAAGCAAAGGACCCTCTCAGCAGAAAGTAAAATAAATGTTTCTCAAATCGTAGCACAAATAAAACCCATACACCCTGTTTCTGCTTCTCCTTTTGCCTCCGCTGCCCCCTCTTCTCCTGCTAACTGCCAGGTAATTGCGCTAAGCGCCATTGAGAGCAGACCAGCGCATAATGAGCGTGAAAATACTTATGTAGTGCAAATATGAAAACCTCCTTAGGGCGCTGCCGGAAAAATACGTATATATGTACAGAGGCAAAATCTTGATTTGCCCCCCATTGGCTTTCTTAACTACGTGTAGTTCTTGGAATGAGCTGAATATGCATAACTATTTCTAATGAGCATGGATTTAAAAAGGTTGCTTGAATAAATGTTTGAATTAAGAATGCTTTTTTTAAGGTAAGCAGCTTTTGGGTATATTCTATGTTACTAAATCTTATAAGCCTCCTAATTTTGCTGCATTTCTTCATTTCCTTGGCTTTGCATATAATATTTATATAAAAGTAGGTTATATACGTCAACGCCATTACTATTTCCTGTTAGATCTAAAAGGAAGCTATATTCTACAACCTAATGAAGCTATTGGTGTATTAGAAATAAGTCAAAATAATTATTTTAATGAAGATAAAGGGAAACTTCCAGTTTATAAATACACGATAATGGTAAATTGTATCCTTTTATACGTCTTTCGACTTTTAGCTCCCGAGCAGAGTCCTCTTGTTATAATTTAATACTCATAAAGAAAAATCCTAAATTTGCCAAAAAATTAATAATTTTTAAAAGCATAATATTGAATTTTTTTTTTAAATTAAGAAAGAATTTTTAAAATTTTTTGTTTTAGAGTGTTTTATTCAATTTGTTTTCTTTAAGTGGAGGCTTTGGATTCCATTTAGATTCTCTAACGTTGAAAAGATATTTTTGGCGATCATCAATTTCTCTAGTCTATCAGCTCTGAAGCTGTCTTGTTAAAAACTTGGACATAAATGCTTGTTCTCCAGCTATACTAAAGGAACTAAAGATATTTAATCTCTGGAAGGTTTTATTAGATAGGTTAGGTAGTATTATGTAAGCCGTTTGACCCGGTTATCGGGTCATAATGCCAAATTTAATAATAAAATAATGGTGACAATATTATTCAGCTGTACTTTGAACGTATTTCATATCTATTCACTTGTAGAAATATAAGCTTATACTTACTTGCTTTGTCTTCTAAACTATGTTCTTCTAAAAGTTTTATCTTAAATTAACTACACTATATTCTGTCAATCCTATTGCAGCGGTCGAGTCCCAGTTGCTGAACACTAAAGTGAATGCAAATCTGCGTTGTGTGTGCGCTACCAAGATTGTCTGGGCCAAAATCTATGCTTACCCGCTTAATTATGCCTAATTAGGCGTACCAGTTACAGTTGCACACGCACACACACTCACACACCCGCACGGCCACCCCCTGCAAATATGGCTCATCCTTTGCATGCGTACGTGCAGCACTCTCTCTCACTATCTACCTCTCTCGCTCACCCCCTCTCTCTGCTTAGTCATTCAAGTGCCGCACATTTTGAATAATTAATTTGTGCCCTGCTAATTTACACGCTGGTTCACTGGCTTTTTGGTTAGAATTTCGGCCGAGAGGCTTTCACTTGCAATTGGGGCTATTGCAGCTGCGGCCCCAACATCTCATCCTCCCCTTTCTGGTCCCGCCCACATTTGCTGCATGTTATTTGATTATTTTGTCGTTGCAATTCTCGCTCTTTGTGTGTGCGTGTGTGTTTGTGGTATGGTCTGGCATATTTATGACACTCGTAATTAAATTTAATTGTTGCACTTTTGGAGCACGAGCACACAGCGCCTCGTTAGGCTGCGGCTGGGGCGTTATAACCTCAGTCTACCCTCCTCACTTTGCTCCATGCTCCACAGGCCGCTCCGGCACGCAAGAACCTTGCAACCTTTGCTGTGTAACCTTCTGTTGCTTTTAATACCCTAGATATGGAAAATGTTTGAAGTGGGTGAATAGGCGATCTCATTATAAGCTTTAAATAAATATACAATATTTGTATCTTTTTTCTAGATTAAAAGTTGTTTCAATATTCGCTTCAAATCCCTACTCATTTGCAGTTTACAAAGAAAGAATTATAATAATATCTATATCTATATAACAACGAGGATCCGCGTTCGAATCGTTTATAACTTTATCCTACAATTTAATAATAATAATAACAATAATAATAATATCTTGAATATTCCAGTATGATTAAGATATTTAAATAATGTTGCTCTTAAAATATTAAGTCCCAGTCCCACACTGTATAACATTTACACTTCCGACATGCCTACCACCAACACGCCGGTTTTTTTTAAGTACTTTAATGCAGAAAATTTCATCCGCGATATAATGTAAGAAAATAGAAAACTCGGAGAATACACATTCTGAAAGTAGGCGTAAATTGTTCTCAACATCACTTCGATTTTAGTAAAAAGTTTTTCATATTTGCTCAATTAGAACTTTTTATAAAGTGAATTCTGTATTTGAGTCTTGTATTTTGAAATTTCAGTTTTGAAGAGTACGATTAAAAAGTTCTTGAAGTAAGAAATTTGCTCTCAAGCATTTCAACCTATCTTTTATTAAAGTTTTAGCATCGAAAGCTTTATTTGTTTTAAAGTGATTTCTGTTAATTTCTTTCACATACTTATTTTAGCATGTCAGAAGAACTATGTTGAACTCTCTACAGGGCATCGTTATGTCGAACATTTTCTGTTTTTTCTAATTTCTCACATTTATTTTGCCTTTGTTTTTAGATTAGTTGTCGCCGGTATAATATGGCTTACTCCACTTTTAGTTGCGTGCCGCTTTTGATATGATAAGCCGTTTCTTTAGTCCTGCCCCCGTTGTCCCATCATCAACCCCAACCCCCTGTCCGCAGCACGCAGAGCCTCTTTAATTGCAATGCTAAACGCTAAATCATAGCCTCACGTGTACCACGTAATTAGCTTAAGTTGTAAGCCCCTGTTATAGAATTTTACTCGTCTCATTACGATGGTGTCCATGACTAATGACCACACACACAAACTATGAGTGTGTGTAAATCAGCGTGTGTTCAAATATTTGCATTAAGTTTCACGTGTTGAATAATGTATTTTAGTGCACTGGCATTTTTATGTGTATTTTTTATTAACTATCTAAAAAGTTGTTCATTATTAGCATATTGTGGGTATTAAATATCAAAATATTTGCGTAAATTAAATATTAGATTACATAAAATATAAATGGAGCACAGGTTTTAAGTATTTGTTTAGGTAATTATTAAAACAAGATTAATGCAAAATTTATAAGCCATTTAATTTTCTATATAGCTGTCAAAAATTATAAATTATGTATTTTCGATAAAAAATTCATTATTTTCGTTACATTAATGTACATTTTTGCGAAATACATTACCAAATTTTAATGCATTGTACTCACTTTCTATTTTGGCCATAACAAGTACTCGTTTTTGTGGCAAACTATTTTCAGAATTAATTTTCTATTTTTCCGCAATGCAATTTGTTCAAATGTGAATTTAACAAAGAGCGAAAATCATGAATTATATTATCGCATTTGCACATGAATTATTAAACAAATTATTTTGCACTTAATACCGTATAAAGCTGACTATATTAGCAATTGAAGAAATTCAGTTTCAGTTTCACAATTTCATATTTGATTGCCAGCCAATGTCTATACATATATATTTCATTTATATAAACGCAATATTTATGCAACAGAGTTGATTATTTGCTTAGGACCAATAATTGAAAGCGAACTCGAAACGAGTTTATTAATTTCAATAAATTAAATGAGCGGGTAGTTTTCGGATACATATTTAATCGAGCGCACAGAACTGATAGTAAATATTTAATAAACGATATATAATCGAAAAGAGCAAATAAAACCCAGACAAAGCCAACAAATAAAACTGGCAACACTTTCGCTTTACCTGCTAAGAAACAAAGAAACCAAAGCAAAATATGATGTGGGTGAAGAAGACATTAAAAGGCGGGCGAAAAACAAAAAGCCCCAAAAAACAAGAAGTGAAATGAAAAGTGAAAGAGAGTGGCACCAGGCGCTTTTCTTTTTCTGACGGCATCCTTGACTTTTGTTACTTTTTTCACTTGACGTTTTAAAGACTCTGAACTACCTGCCGCCCAAGATGGTAATGAAAAACGCGCCCTTTGTGCGCTCACTCCAAACGGGGAAAAGCGCTCGCGCGGGCGTTGTGCCAGAAATGTTTGTCATGCCATGGCATATCGGTATACTGTGCTTGCTGCTGCTGTGGTTGTTATTATACCCAGTAGTTTTTAAAGTGGGCGAATTGGCTATCACTGAAGTGTAACATGCATAAACACAAGCTATAAAATATGGTAACTTATAAACTGTATGCCCTATAACATCACATTACATCATAAAACTAAAGCTGCAAACCAAAAAAAATTGTTGGTCCTTCGGTTCGAACCAATGTCTCGTCATTAGGTTCGGGTCGTCGATTTTGTTAACCTCACCCAGCATATTTATGTATTTTTCGGTTAAAATTTGTTTTAGAGTTAAAAATATATATAATTTTAGGTTTGAGCCCTCTTTGTAGCTCTTTTAACAATCGTTTGATCTTAGTGATTTTTAAACATATGAAACATATGAATCCTTTGACCTCAGCGATCACCCGTATGGTTCAAGCCTATTTTGCTGGTTTTAATATATAAAACACATAGTTTTTAGCATTTTTAGCCTACAATTTTATAAAAAGGGTATCACAATTAAATTTTTTATATTTTTTATTTTATTTGTATCATATCTATGTTGTGTGACATTAACTGTGGAAAAAGTTTGATCAATATATTGTATATTTTCAAAAGGGTATCTGTTAGTCGGGTATTGTTTTTAACACTCTGTTTAGCTGTTGTTGTTTTTGTTGTTGGCCACTTTTGCCTTCTATTTTGCGCCGACAAACTTTTTGAGTAAATGTCTTTGTCAGCAGGTGTAGCCCATGCAGGTGGCGGGCTGCCTTCCTGCTCAGGGAATCCCAACTCCCCCCAACCTCCCGCCTATTCCGTTTCCCCTGTTTTGCCAGCCTGCCTTCCTGTTTTGGCTGCTGTTGTTGTCCTTGCTTGCCTTTTGCAGTTTCATTACCCTGAAAAGAGATTTTTATTTAAAGTTGTTTGTTGAATAAAAAAATGCCATGTAGCATTTATGCGGTCTTTTGCTTTGTTGTTGTTGCTGCTGCTGCTGTGGCTGCTTTTAATGCTAAAAGTTTTACGCCCCTTTGGCTGGTGACCTGTGCGAGCAAACTCTCGAATTATTTAAGTAGGTTTTTCGTATTTCGTATTTTTGCCGAATTATTCCATGCATTCGTAAAATACGCTGTTTAGACACATTTCTGCCAGGACATTGATGTCTTTTGTCTCACCCATGCTTATTTTCTGCAGACACAGCGTAAAATTTAGCACTCAATTACGAGTTGGCGATAAGTCGGCGCCGGGGCCAAGGCCAAAAGCCAGAGGGCCAACAGCCGGAGGGCCAGCTACTGGAAGTTAGCTGCTGAAACATTAATGAAATGAGCCTCATTAAAATGCAACGAAATGTCACTTATCTCAAATTGAAATTGAAGCCGAAAACAATCTCAAAACGCACTCCGAGAGCCAATTACACCAGCCGATTCGACACGGCGTAAATTTACTGATAAGCATCACTGTACAGCTGCAGGAACAACAACAACGACAGCAACAATGTGCTATATTAGAGTGCAAGCTTGTTAACGGCTGAAGATTTCTCATACACAAAGATCTGTTGGAATTCAAATGGGCGACACTCGGTCCAATCAGTTTGTATACATATATCTAAATATATATCTATATCTTTATATATATGTGGGTCAGTCTTAAGTGTTTGGATTATGTAACAAAGCCACGTTGTGGGCGTAGGTAAGATTTGGGCTTTGTGCTGCGCGAGTGTCGTGTTTTTTTCGTGTTTCGAGCGTATGTACCCTAACACGACGTGTTCGAGTTGTAAAGACAGACTGTTTAAACGTTGGTTGCAGTTTTGTGAAGTCAAGCTTCTTTAGAATGGTGTTTTCTTAACTGATACTACTTCTTAGGTATGAAAGTATTAACACGAAAACACGACTTATCGCAAACAAACATTTTTGTACATGACTAAACAAAACTAAAAACGATTTAACACGACTTAACATGACATAACAAAACTAAACATGATTTATTTCGATCTAACACATGAATTAAGGGAACTTGACAGATTAATTAATTGCGACTAGGTCGCCTTTACATAACCTTTCACGGCTTAAAACGCTTGAATCAAAATATATCCAAGTTTGATCTAACACGACTTAAAAGGGCTGGGCACAAACTAAGTAAACCTGTCTTATCACTTTTTGATAAATCTTATTACGATTTATTTCACACAATCTAATACAATCGAATACGACTTAACACGGCGTAGTACGACTTCAAATCACTTGACACGACCTAAAACTATAAGCACGACTTTTTACTGCCTCTCCAAACTTAATACTGTGTCAAGATAGGAAGATACTCTATATATATCGCTCATAAATGTAAAGGTGTCTCGTGTCAGCAATTTGTTTTCGCATTAGTGTCGTGTCATGCTGGCTAATTTCGACACGCGCCCATCTCTAGCTGGGGACTGGTCCAAGTAAAGCCGTATTAAATGAACAACACATACAACCAGAAGGCCAAGCGATACAAGTAATGGCAATGGGAATACTTCTGTTGCCGAAAAAATATGTAAGAGGAGAAGAAGAAGAAGGTGAAGCACGAAGAGGAGCAGGAGCAGAAAGGCAGGCGCACTGAGGAGCAGCAGGCACTTCAGGCAGCTGCCTGCCTTGGCACCAACTTTTGGTTAACTGCAAAACATAAGCCGGTCACAGCATTCATGAAAAGCGATAAAAATGGTCCCGGCATTGTGCGTTGTAGCCTTCAGTGCCATATTGTCCAGAGTCGCATCCTGGCCATCACCCAACCGTCGTCCCCTCCCCTCACGCAGCCATCCAACCACTCACCCACTGGTCCTTTTGTCTGGCTGCTGTGTACGCAAAGTGAGGAAAAATTGTGGGAAATTACATTTCGAGCAATGCGTCTAGGCTTAAGCATTGGAACCCGGATTGGAGTGGGGGAGGCCAGGATGGGGGCAGGGGCTGCTGTGCTGAAATCAGACTTAGCCTATTAGCATTCATATTAAAACGAAAGTGGAGCCATATTGCGTATACGCCATGGCACACAATGTACAAAGTACGTACAATGCGTCGTATACGCAAAATGCTTACAAGTGTGTGTGTGTGTGTGTGTGAATGTGCGTGTGTGTGTGTGAGTTGCGTTGAGTCCTGCTCGTCCAAAGGCAAACAATCTGTTTTTTTCCCATTGCCAGCACTCGCTAGCACTTGGGCAGATTTAAGGATTAACGTGCACGGCCCAATAACGAGCGACAACAATAACAACAACAACAACAACAACCACAACAACAAATGCCATAAGTCCTGGCTACTTTTTGATTTGGCTTCGCCCATTGCTTGAAGCTTGCTTTCGGTGCTGGGCTGGGAACGCTGAGTTAATTCCTTTTTGAGTAATACGCGTGTCCTTGCCATAGTCAGGACAAAATTGCATTCGCTGCGTCGTTTGCTTTTATTTTTATGCCAACCCCCCCGGTTAGAGTATCCCCGCCTGCCACGGGCTTAGCAGTTGTGTTTATTAAAAGCCATAACTTGCTGCGGGCCTTCGCAAATTAATTAGATGCCAGGATATGCATAGATATATATGTATGTACTATATAGTTATGTGGGTCTGCAGATGTCCCGTTGTCAATCGAGCATGCCAGCAAATGCTTGGGCGGTTCTTTTTGGTTTTTTTTTGGTTTTTTTTTGGGCTTTGTTCAAAACATTAACAAACAAGCCACAAAATAGCCAACAAAATGTTGACGAGCTCGGTGTGGGGCAAGAGAGGGTGCGGTGTCGGTTTAGGGGCCATGGCTAAGCTGCGCAGCGCTTGTCTTTTAATCGATTGAATGAAAGCGCACGCTAATGTCCAGCTAGTCCAGGTAACAAAGGGAGGCGCAGGGCGAGGATGACCGCTAAGCAAATACCCTGTAAACAGCGGAAAGATCTACAAAAGCAAAATATTCATCATCTGTATACGCTAAACGAGAAACTGCACAGATATGTGTTTGGTGCTTTTAGCACTAAAAAAAGCGCGATTTGCAAAAAAATCAAGGCTCAAAATCGACTTTTGGGTTAAAGCTGCCGATAATTTAAAATAAACTTAACAAGCGAGAATCGGAATGACAACTTTGGATAGCGAAGATTTTACGTTTTGCGATATATGTCCAAAAAATGAGTGCTGGCTATCGATATTTATCAATTTCAGGTAAAAAGGGGCAGTTATCGGTTATTTGAAATGAATTTCAACTTGAACTGCAATTTAAGGGATTGGTGTAACTACCCTTTCAAACTTTAATACTCTTAAAACGGAAACCGATATTTAGAAAAGCGAAGCGATGTCTTTAGCTTTTAAGCTTCTATCGATTGTGAGAAATGGTCTGATTTGTCAAAAAGCATAAAAGGTGACTTAACTTCTGGTATACGACGGCTTGTATTAAAAATTTGATGCGTTAATTCAGATACTTTATCATAGAAATAGATTGACGGTCAGACAGACATGACAAGACGGACGTTGCTGTTAATGCTTATCAGAAAAATGTTTACTTTATGTATTGTAAGATGTCACCTGCTGTCACCATGCATATGCACAACATGTTACATATCCTCTAAGTAATCATTTGCATTTGGGTACAGGGTATAACACCAACGAGAGTCGGGCACTCTAGTTCTCGCTCTCCGTGCTTGTTGTTTGCGTGTTTTGTAGGTGTTGGCGTTTATGTGGCTTTGTCAATGCCACTGCCGCCGCAGCATGTAATGCCACACAGATCCCCAGGGCACTTAAGGGCACTTTAGACGTGTGCTAAACACACACACACACACACACACTTAAACATACGCGAGCCAGACAGAGAGTCAGGCGCTGGCAAAGACAGGCATTGGCCAGTTCGGGCGGCCCATTACACTGTACAACGTGGTTATCTGCTGTTGTTGCTGCTGTGCGGGCCGAAACTAAATAATGCGCTTAATAGTGCAGCCCACCCAAAACAACAACAACAAGAACAAGAGCAGTGACAACAACATGGCCAGCGCGTTTTTGCCATTTGCTGTGCTTTGTCTTGGCCATTAAGCAAAAAAGCAGCAGCAGCAGCACAGACAAGTCACGTGTTGCCACGGCTGTTGGACATGGCCAGGGCAACACGTTGCTCGATTAGCATATCAATACAAAAACATACACACCCACGCACACACATACACACACGCACACCCACGCGAGTGTCACTTCATTATGCGGCGCATAAAGCGTCACATTGCGCACACGCCATGTTGCACGTCAGCATCAAGTGTTGTGCGTAACTTAATGAAATGAGCGGATTGAATAGTTTGCCTTTGCATGCTCAATACAAACACCAAGCACACACACACACACTTGCCTTTTATTATATTAGAACTTCCTTTTGCATTTTATGCCATTGTTATGCGCGCCATCAGGCAACACATGCCGCCATTTGCAGCAGCAAAATATCAAATTACCATGGGCGTGCGTATATGTGTGCGGCACACTTTTATTGCTCCACTTGCTGCGCCACACCTTGTCTGTGTCTCTTCCTCGTTGTGTGTGTAAACTACTTAATGGTGTGTAAATTTGCCACGCGCTCGGCGCTCGGTTTCAATTTTGCGGCTAAAGAAAAATTAATTTTGTTGTTGGCCTTATTTTCGCTTTGGCTCTTTGGCGCTGCCAGTTTACAATTTCATTTGCAAACAATGCAAAATGCTCCACAGAGCGTATACGTAATGGCAGTGCCTGTGCGCAATTATACAGAAAACAAGAAGCGCACACAAATTTAATAAACCAAAAACCGTATCAAGGCAGCGGCTAACCAGCCACAACAGCAACAAATACACACACAAACACATGCACAGCAAAGAAAACAAAACAAGACAAGCCAACAACTGTATGTTGCATTGCTCAAGAGCGAGACAGCTTGGCATCGGGTGCAAAAGTAATAGTTAGACAGCCGATTAGTAAGTTAGTCAATGTGAAACCTGTGAGTATTTTTGGCTTAGCAGCAAGCTTCATTACACTGATCAACATGAATGCCTTGTGGTTTTTCTGTATTGACTAGCTAACCATATTGGTGAATATTGCAGAACATGGTAAAGCCAATTAAATATTCAGCATTCGGGCCGGAGCCTCAGGCTGGTGCTTAAGCTGAGGGATTTAGCAACTATGTATATATATTTTACGAAAAAATAAGTTTATTATTATTATATTATATACCATATAATAAAATTTCTTGTAAATTAAGCCTTACTGTAATCGATCCAAAAACGTACATAGTTTTTTCTGCTTCCAATTAAACATTTATCAGAATAAAATCATAAAAGAGAAAAGCATCGCAGCCAAACCTGAACCTGAACAGATTAATTTGTTTTTAAGAACCAAGTAACTTCAATAAAAAACTTTTGTTTGGATATTGGATAATATTGCAATAAGTTTCTTTTATTTGGTTAAAAAATATTTAAAAATAAAAATGTTTCAATAAGAATATTTATATATCAAAAAAATAGAACAAATATTTCGTACAATAATAGGGTTCGATGGTTGTTTTAAATATAAAAAGGAAATGCTTATATTAAAATATTTTTTATTTCATTAAACATGCCCCATTCTTTATTTTCTTTTATTTAAATGTAGCAATACTATTTGTAAATATAGAAACATGCAACATAAAGTATATTGGTATTAAACATTTTTGATAAGGTTGTTTAAAAAAGTTTGAATTGAACCCATTTTTATTTTCTGTTATTGGAACAAATATAAATTTTTTTTAAATTTGTTTTTGTTTATTTTTTTTTGATTTTTCTTAACGAGCTTAATGAGTATTTTGATGATATTATATAAATATAGGAAACTGGAATAATTTCATTTAAAATTGCCAAAGTGTACCACACAACGGATCTCAAGGCAAATTTACGAATCGAATCTTAAGGTAATGCATCGGTTCTAGTTCCAAATAGAACCACTCAGAATTTTGGTTTGGAAAACTAAGTAAAAAAAAAGAACGTATCTGAAAATTAATTTTACAACTTGTATAGCAGTGTGGCTAGGCTAGGCTCAATTGGAGATAAATGGTAGTTTGGTAAATTGGTAATGGCCAAATTGAATTTTGTGCACTGCGTAACTCAACTTGTCTAGATACACAAAACAAGAGACCTCAGCTTTTGCTGATGGTAGAGGCGCAACCTAAGCCCAGCCACAAAACAAAATTTTTGCCAAAATTAGAATCAAAATCGAAGCCGTAACCGAAACCCAAAATCGAAATTGAGATCGAATGGGACAGAAATAAATTTGCCATTAGAAGAGTGGAAATTTTAGACGTCTTTTCGTGAGGCGGCGCATAAACAATGCAGCTGCCAGTTAGCCAAGTTAGCTGAGTAACATTCAAGCCCTTGGCAAGGAGCGAGTATCAAGTAAAGAGAATTTACAATGGGCACACACAGTAAAATTGGCACACAACGACAAGGAGCTGCCGGCACCTGCACCTGAATGCAGTTCATCCAAAACGCAACCACACATGGGAGAGGGTCGGAGAGGGGGTAAAATTGAAAATGCTGCCGAATGCCAATGGGCTGCTGCCTGCTGTCGGTTTCTTGTATTGACTATAAATTTTCACTTACAGTTGCAGTTGCTGCCTGAATCTTGCCATTGTCAATGCACTGTCCTACTCTACGTATACGTAATATGCACACTACGTATATGTAATGTATATAAATATATATATGAGTATTCCACATGTGTGTACATATGTACAAATAAAATGGCATAGGCTAAAGGGTTAAGAGCCAAAGGAGCGCTGCATGGTTGCGTTGCCGGCAGGGGCCACATTTTAAATGCCAACATAAATTTCACACAGTGTGTGTGAATGTGTGTGTGAGTGTGTGTACGCCAGGACACTGCAGGCAATCGTTTATAATCAGAAAACCAGAAAATTTCATGTTGCTGGCTTGCCCAAAAAAAAGCCGTCCACGGGTTTACGTCTACCTCTCCCCATGCTGCCCAATTGTTTCTTCCTTTCCTTTCTCCCACTTTGTGGCTCCTTTGCTCTGTCTGTTTTGTGTTCTAGCTGAAAATCTTTGAACTATGAAAAATTGATATTAGCTAAAAATACTTTTAGTCCTTCAGCTTACACCCATGTTTGTAATGTGTGTAATGTGCGGCATATGTGCTGCACACACACACACACCCTCACCCCTCCTCTGTTTTCTTTTGTGTTCGTCCCTTTCGGTTCCGTTCTGTTTGGCCGGGGCCCCAGTTGGAGTGTGTGCACAATGATTAGGACTGAATGCCTGACCATAGTGACATCGCACACATTGTACAATTTACTTGGACTGTGATTCTCCTCGTAGTTGTTGTTTTTGTTATTTTATTTTGTTATTTTTTTTTCTCGTGTTGTTGTTGTCGGCCCGCCTGGGGACTGCTTCATTCGTTGCGTCCTTTTGGGCATATTCCATGCTTACTTTGTCTGCGTTTTATTTAATAAAGCAATTTACGCTTGACTAACATAAGTTATTGTCCAAACGCACTTATTTTTCCCACAGAGCCACAACTGGCAGGCACAGATAATTTGTGGTGTTTGAACCACCCAACCAGCCAATTGGGGCTACTTTTATAGGCATGTGTGTATGTATGTCTGTGTTTGTGTGGGGACATGTGTTTGTTTTTGTCACTTGTTACAAATTGTTGAAATTAATTTACATAATAAAAAATGAATTAGTTGTAAGTACTTGTAGTTTCTTTTCTTTTTCTTTCTTTCGGCATTGTTATAAAGTCATCGTACCCTGATGTTTGCCATTTCTCATGTTAAGCAGCTTATAAGTTGTCAGACTGACCATGATTAATTGAGATAAATTGAAGGCTCGTTGACACAAAGATGTGACGACACGTTGACCCAAATTGTTAGGGCGGATAGTACGTAATAAAATAAAATAATAAAAGAAATTGAAGTGTTTAATTCAAAGAGTTTGCTCATACGAGAGAGAAATAGAATCAGTTCTGCTTTATTTTGCATTCGTAAACGTTTTACTGGCAGTTTTTATAAATGACTCCTAGTTTTCGGGTATGTATCAACATTCTCTCTTTCTGTCTTTATTTTTCTCTCTCAATTTCTCTATTTATATCCCTCTCACATTCCAACTAACTATTGTTTTGACGATCTCTCTCTCTCTCTCTCTATATATATATATTTGTCTTTATTTATCTCTTTTTGTCATTCTCTGTTTCTCCCTCTCTGTAACCTCTCTTTAAATTTTCAATGGCCGCTTTACTATTTAATTGCCTGATGACAAAAGTTTGGTTAAGCTTTCAGACATATAGTAAAGTGCTTTGCCACACCCGTTATTGGAAAAGAATTTTCCAGCCAGTTTTGTCCATTTTCTCCGCATCGCTGATGGTGTTTTAAAAATCACGCCGCGCCAATCAAGCCAATTAGTTTCGCGCCTCGAACAGTCTATGGCATACTTTGAGGCAACGCTATCAGCCGCAGCTGCCAAGCTGCTCACGATACGGATGCCCGGTGTCAGGCGTGCAACTGCCCCTGCCCCTGCTGTTGCCACCTCTGTTGTGCCGCTGCCGCTACCGTCATCACCGCAGGCAACGCTTGCACCTTTCTGCATTACAAATGAACGTTGCAAACATTTTTTTCACGCTTAGCGCTGCGACACATTTTCTGTGCCCTTTGCGGCAAACATTTTCTTTTTTTTTATTATTTCCATTTTTGTGTTTTGCATTCTTTTTTCTTTTCGTGCTGAAGCGCACATCCGCAACAGTAACGCCTGCAGCTCTACACGGCTGAGCTGCTGTCTGCTGATGTTCCTCTTCCTGTTGTGCCCCCCTCAAGTGCCGAGCTCCCCACGCCCCGAGCTGCTGTTTTATGCGTTTTGCCAAACTGTCAATCAATAGAATTGTGTGGTTTTTTGTGATGCGTGTGTTCGGATGGGCCCCATGTGAGAGGCGTGGCACACAGAGAATGTTCGCGTTGTAGGCGGTGCGGTGTGCGGTGTGGGCCGTGGGGCGTGGCCACGTGCAACGTCAAAGTTAACGTGCATCACGTGGCGTGCGCCTAAAGTGCTGCAATGTTATTTTTCGCTTTGTGACTGCGCTTTGCCGTGGTTACATTTGCATGGCGGAACCGAAAAAGAAAAACTGTTGGAGAAAAAGAAATTACTCTAAATGAGAGTACCAGACGCGAGGGATACTCAGTATAAAAGTCTAAGAATATCGTAAGAACCTAATGTAATATGGTAAAATAAACTAAATTTTTAAAAATCGTCGTAAAATGTTTGCAATGGTAATTGTTTATTTTTAAAAGAAAATCTTTTAAAATTGTACAAATAAAAAAAAAAACAACACTTTCTAAGGAGTATTAAATAATTATTTCTTATTAGAAGAAAATTTCTCAAATTGTATTTTTTAAGTTGGGGCTGGGCGCTCTAAATTTGAGCGTGTATTACTACTTACTACTACTATTTAAAAGCTTATATTGTTATATACATAGTTATAAGATACTTAGATGCCTTCACCTATAGGCATAATATCCTGTTTTGATTCACTAACACACTATAGGGTATCAAAGTATGGAAAAGCCCCCTGTTGCGAACAAGTGTCGTTGATATATGGCTACGTCAGTTGGTCTACATTGAAGTCGGCGCAAAATATTTTGGCAATAATTTAAAACGTTGCGCTGCGTACGCCTTCCAATGGGCCCAATTGTGGTCAGCAGCCGACGAAAAGCCATGCAAAGTGAAAATGTTGCCTTTTTTCGCCATTGCGCATTTCCTTTTGCTCGTTAGCGCGCCGGGGCCAAAAAAGAAATCAAAGAAGAAAAAAGAAAAAGGAGAAAAAAGGATAGAGAAGCAAGCAAAAAACCTCAAGTGAATGCGTTTTGCATGTGGCTCGGATTTTGTTGGTCTCCTGCGCTTCATTGTCGTCCTTGACGTGGTTAGGAGCCGGCAGCACCATAGCCGAAATCAATACCTCTATCCCCAGTTACGTTTTACTTTACTAGCCGACTTTGGGCCCAGGCGACTAACGGAAGTTGACTGTCTGCTTGCTTAGGCATGCAACGCAGCACACACACACACATGGATGGGTGTGCTTGAGTGTGTGTGCGAAAGTCATGATTATGTCTAATAGATGTCCAAGTCAATCGATGTTCAAACACTTGACACTTGAGCTCTTGCTTTTGGACGTGCCAAAGTCAAGCGTTGGACAGCGCTCTCCCCGCACCACCCACGGCATTTCCCAGACTTTTCGGAAAATGCATTGTTTGGAGTAGCGTGAAAAAGGGGTTCCAGCTGTTTTTTATCTTTGGCAAATTCTTAATGTACTCGCATAATAAATGATTGCGACAATATTTGGACTTAATTATATATTTAGCAAAATGTTTAAATTAATGAGCTGAAACTGCTTTAAAAAAATATAAGAAAAACCACAACAGAAAACGCACTAAAAAGCGCCATTTGCGACAATCAAAATGATTAAGTGCCTCCGATAGGGAAGCAACAAAAAACCAACCAAATAATAATAAAAAACAAGGAAGAGAAGTTGTTTTTTTCGGGGTAACGAAAATTAAATACTCTTGCGGGCGAAGATTAAAAAGTGTAAAAAATAAAAATTGAGTACATAGTTGATACACTTGGTGTGATTATTTATTCAAAGACAGCAATTCTGAAAGATTATTGACATAAAAATCATTTTTATCGTAGTCTAATGTTGATAAGATTTTTTTGTATTTACCATGTTCAGTGAATTCATCCTTAAAAATAGTCTTTTAAAAGCGAAGTTTTGTAGATTTTCCAATGGGAATTGTTTGATATAGTCGTCCGATGGTTATAATATATATGCCTATATGCTATAATTATAATAAAAATTACATTGTGTTTCGATTGTACCGATTGGAATTATACGATATACTGATCCGACAGACATGTGCACTATCAGTAACAAAAAGATGCATATTTGCTACAAGGCCTCTTTCTATGCATAACAAATTACGTGTCATAGGAAAAATACCCTTAACAAGGGTATAGAAGGAGAGAAAAATATTGCGTATACGCAATGTGGCGCGGCTTTGCGCAATAAACACACAAAATGCTGGACGCGGCTGGCCAAGAAATATGACCGTTGCGTCGCTTAAAACAATTTAAATCGAGCAAGTGTGTGCATGCGCGCGTGTGTTTGTGTGTGTGCGTGTGTAAGCAGATTTTTGGTGCGCATCTTAAAAATACGCTTTAACTGCCTCTCCGCCTGCCTGGCAGCAACAATAACAATAACACCCCGGGGAGTGATTAAAATATAATAAATTTAAGTTGAAAAACGAAGAAAGGCAGCGGCACAAACCGTAAGAGATTAAGTGCTACCCACAGCATAAAACCGCACATGCAAACGCCGCCACCCGCCTTCCATCCTCCTCTGCACGGACCAACTAACCGACCAGCCACATGATGCTCCCCACTCTGGTCCGGCTGTGGCCCAAAAGTGTGAACATAATTTAACATGCAGCCGCTTTGCTCGAGGTTTTGGTTTTTTTTGTGCTTGGCCCGTATTTAGACAACGTTCAAGTTTTTGGCCAAGCGGCATGCGAGTGTTTTAAAGCCGAATGCGAATTTGATTTGCGGCATTTTAATTTATGAACTGGCGCCACGTCAAGCTGCCAAACATTTTCTGTAACATAGGACCCAGCCCCAATCCGAAACCCCAACCCCAGTTCCCTCTGCTTGAGTCGCAGCTGTCGGTGCCGCTTTTATGCTGAATGCCAAATCAAGCAGCTGCCTCATCTTTTTTTTTTAGGCTGTATTTTAATTTTTTTTTTGTGGCAGGTTTGAACCTCAGCCTTCGACTTAGGTTTGGGCTTTTTTCATACAGCATTTTTGTTATGTTGCTTATGTTTTGTTGCTTTTGCTGTCGCTGGCTTATCTGCGTCTATGTGGGGCTCGCATGTGTGGGCTTTTCTCGGGTTATCAGCGGTGGCATAAATCTTTTATCTACCAGCCGCAGCTGGTGCTCCCCTGGAGTTTGCTGTATTCCTTGCCTAATGAATACGCACAAAGTTGCTAATGAAGCAACCAGTCGATGTCGGAGGCACACACACGTGCACACACACACACACACGCACACGCATGTATTCATGGATGGCATATGAATACATAAGGTACATTCGTGGAAACTGCATGGATGTGGGCTTATGAGTATGCATAAGCGACAGATTGAATAATTATACCCAGGGGAGGGGGAGAAGCAAGAAAGAAGAGGAAGCGTAATAACTCTGTACTTGCCACAAAAGATTGCAATAAACAAGGTATGCGGTATAATATAAGTATAAATAGAATGTAACGAGGGTATAATTATTTGAGCGAAAGGTTTAAGCAGACTTAAGACCGTGTTATATAGAGAATTGGCATTCGTATTAATTTATAAGAAATATCAAAATCAATACCAACATATAACTGTCGTAGGATTATATTTAAGGGTAGGGTAGTTCCTAAGAGATGACATAACAACGCTATGACTATGGATGTAATAAGATTTTATTATATTATTAAATAAAAAATTTGTTAATCCAACATTCTATCATTCCTGCTAATAAACAATAAATGTAATCCATAGGTCTATGATTATATTTATTATAAGCTATCTATCCCCAATCCATCGATCATTGATCGATCAAGTGTTAAAAAATATTAATCCTTTTAGCCATCAGTCTATAACTCAATCAAGCATCAATCATTTGATAGATTCATGATTATTAATTTCTGATTCAACTTATCAATATATTATTAATCTGTCAACTTCTAAAACCATCACTTTATTAATCTTCAATATATCAATCATCGTCAATCATTATTTTCATTTTCATATTTTTAATAGCTTGATGTCTTATAATTTATTTGTCAATTGATCCAATTAATGAATAAATTTCGTTAATGATCAGTTTTGAATTCGTTTTTATATCATTATTTTTACTCAATTGATGGATGGAAAATTCATAATTCATGATTGTTGATTGATGCATTCGGTCAGTTAATAATATTGTTGGCGTCTCGATTTGATTAGCCAAATAAATTATTCAAGCCAACTTCCAGCATTCTGATCAAATAACCCTCCAAGTTAATTGCTCTTGCCAAACTTCGAACTTAATTAAGAACTATGCGGCTTGAAAAGTTGCGGCTTATGCAACTAGCTCAATTGCAATTGTTTGGGGTAGGTAAATTGATTTTGACCCTTTTTTTGTTTGCTTACTGCTCTCAAGCGTTGCACTTAATGCGGCCAGAAGGTAGCCAAAAGAAGAAAAAAGGAACTCGGAGGCAGTTTTGCTGAGTTCAAATGCTTATGGCGGGGCTAACGTCGTCGTCGTTAAGGGGCCGGGGACAGGGTGGTGCGGGATAAGGGCAGAGCAAGGCATGGCACGGCGCATGGGCCAGTAAATGGTAAATAACGATAAATAGGAAAAAGTTGGTTTGAAAATTGCTTGGCCAAAGGCAAAGTCAATGATGTTTGGGCCACTTCACTGCAGTAGTGGAAACAACAACAACAACAACAACAATACCAACAAAAGTCAAGTCTAGTGGCAGTTGCGTGCTTAAAGCGTAAAATTGTTTGTTATAAAATTCAATTGCGCCTGTGGTTGTTGTTCTAGTTGGTGTTGTTGTTGACTTAATGCGCCAAAGCAATGCTCTAGAAAACGAAAAAAAGACGGCGGAGAAAACTGGTAAATGCCAAGAAAGTTTAGCTTCAAAGTTAAGTTTGTTCTTTTGTCTTATGCCGAGATTGTGTGCTGCAACGAGTTGCGCTATCAGTTGTGGGTTCCTTAGCACCACCAGCACCACCAGTCAGCAATACATGCAAATTAGCTTTGGCCACGTCTTGCGTTTTTTCTGTCGTGACACGAACCCGCACAACTCAACACTTAGTTTAACAAAATCGGTTGGTCTATATAATAACAATCAAGAACAAATATGTTTAATGCGCCGAGGATTTTGTACCCTTGCTTTATCATATTTGTGATTAAGTTTTTGAAAGCAGCAAGATAATATTTTTTATACTCGTTCACAAAGTGAAAAGTGAAAAGAAAACCATCATCAAACATAAAAATCGGTTCAGTTTTGGCAAAGTTACCGGCGTTTGAAATATGGGATCTATGTATCCGACAGCTTTATATGTCAAAATTGTTGTCAGCTTTGGCATGATTTTAGATAAAAAATGTAACCCTCTGAACAGTTTTAGTATTGTTTTTTATACTAATTATGCCAGCCAAAATCGATTAAAAATGTAAATTTACATTTCTAAATTTTGAAAAAATTTTTTTTCGAAAATGAGTAAGGGTTCAGATTTGACAAAGTTAGGGGCGTTTGAAATATGGGAGCTATGGATTCGACAGCATTCATGGTAAAATTTTTGTCAATTTTGACATGATTTTTGACAAAAAAGTGAACCCTCTTAGAATCGGTTTTAATTTTATTTTTTTATACTAATTGTGACAAACACTAAAAGTATATAGTATATGTATATTATTGTTCAGGATTCATGTGCCATGACCACTTACTTATGATTGATATGATGATTTTATGTGAAACATAACTTATGTTAATGTCTTCTGGATACATACAATTAAATAGCAAAGCTAGTTAGACCAAGCACAGTCGAAAGATTGCAATTCCATATTCGACATTATTTAAAAATGACTTCCTATTACGAAAAATCCAATATGCGCTCATTTATAATGCAAATGGCTCGCGGCTGGCGTTATGCAACACTTTGTTGCTCACACTTCAAAAGTATATAAGTATGAAAAATAATATATGTATGTACGTTCACCTGTTAGCCAAGTTGTTAGTTATTTTGAAATATGAATGGTATTTATTACGTGGCCATTATATTATATAAGCAGCGAGTGTCTTAAGGTAATGCAGTTGTCAGGTGAGCTCGTATTAGCTTTGACGATGTGCCATCTCTTCCCCGCTGTCCTCGTTGTCATGACAAGGACCCTCTCTAACAGCAGGCAAGTGCGTGGAAAGCAGAGGCAACCTGTTGCCGGGAGCCCCAGTTATAGATCGTGCTTGACGTCGTTTGACAACAAATTGCGCATATCAAATTTACGAAAATGTCTGCGTGAAGGCTTGACAAACTAATAGAATTTGTTGCCTGACTGGCTGACTGCCTGCCTAGCAGACATGTCGGTGGTGTCCTGAATGTGTTGCGCGCAAAGTGTTTCGTAATGGCCCGCCCCCAGAGCCACCCCACCAAATGGTAGGCGTTGTCAAAGGACTTCTTCTAAGCTAACTTGCCAGCCACCAGCTGGGGCTAATGCCGCAATTTCGCGCTTTATACGCGGTTTGCGTGACACACACACACTCAACCTAATACCCACTCAAATGCAAGGGTATGAGTATGAGTATGATGGGCATGTGAATATGATTACACTTAGAGAATAAACCCTGGTCTAAAATCTAGTATTTTCAAATTTGATATTACACAGCGTTTTTTAAATTTCAAATTGAAGAAAAAACGTGTGAATTAAGTAATCAAGTTCTTTTTATACTTCAATTGAGCTTAGAACACTCGCAAGATAGCTTATACTATAAAATTTTGTTGTGTTTTCGTTTTTATTGACTGAGATATTAAAATCAATGAAATTTAAAAAAATATTTATAAGAATAAAATTAAAAGAAAAAAAGAATTTATATTTCGATAGTGAAAAACTTTTGCAGTTGATTTTATTGGAAGCCTCTAAATTTTTTCTTTAAGTGCATTGAAACAAACAGGCCTTTGTCTGACATTTACATATTTGCGGCATTAGAGCGGCTATATTAATGATTTTTATAGTATAATAATGCGTTATCACGCCGTAGTTCACTCGCTCATGAGCATAGATATGGCTAATTCATTTGTTTTACTGTTCACTGTTTTTCTTTTGGCTTTTTTCGCATTTTCTGTTTTTACACTTTATGTCTCTTTCGTTTGCCAGACAGCAACATTTGCATATGTATTTTGAATTTTGATTGAGTTGTTGCACATAATTTATAGCCGTAGCCGCGTCCAGTGAAGCGTTCTATTTCGCTTTTGTTATTTTGTTATAGATTTACATTAGAGTAAACATTAATAAACATTTTGTTCTCTGATTTGTTGTTGTGCTGCATTATGCAAATTAGTGTCGTGCATAAATTGCTAAAATTATTATCCAGTCTGCTTCCCTAATTAAATGACAAAACATACCAAATTTAAGCTAAAACAAAAGGCAACAAAATAAAACAACAGCAAAAATTTGCAAAATAAAAATTCGTGGCATTTTCGGCTATTGCGATGCCATAAACAGAATTAATGACCGGTCTCTAATTTGTGACTTAAATGAGTTTTGTCAGCAAAGGGAATTTGTTACACAAAAAATCAATAAATTTACATAATTAATTTTAGAATAGACACAAAGTGTTTTTGCCATTTCCAATGTTAAAGGGTTTCGACCATTTTACAATTTTTAGTAATTAGGAAAAAAGCTGTGCATTTTCTTTAGTCCGAACTTTGTTAAAGGTGAACCGATGTTGATGTTGGATGCCGTTTTGGCAATAGTTTTTCCTCTATATTGTGGCTGCATCTGAATTTTATGAATTTTGAAATCCCTTAACTTTGTCAAAACTAAACCGGTTTTCAGGTTTGTTTATTGCATTTAAAATTTAAACAATAGTGAAAATATAATTGAAATACAAAAATAATATATTTTTAGCTTAAAAATGCATTTTGAAATGGAAATCGCGGAATTTAGTTTTTGAGCGACTCAAGCAGGGTATTGATAGTTAACATTTCAAATATGGAATTCTAGGTAATATGAAGCCTTTGATGTGTAATCCATTAAGTGGAAAAGTTTGCAATTAACCGGAACCATCAGCCAGTCCAATCATATTATATGAGGGTTTGCCATTGCAGCAGTTTATCCAATCAGTTGCCCAAGCTAATTGCTATAATCTGTTCTTTGTTACCCCAGATTTGGGCCAGTTAAGGTGGAGGGCACAGAAAGTAGGCTGTGTGAATAAGTGAATGGCGCCGAAATGAATATGTTGGCGTGCAGCAAAAACTGATCCAATTAGGGGAGAAAACAGCTGCATTGAGTTGTTAACATTGGCAGAGACATTTCCAAGTATTTCAAGCCCATTGAAATGGATTTTCTTTTATGTCAGTAATTGCTTTTATCTAAAGCATTTTGTCTATAAAAAGCCAGTTTAACATTTTCAGATTGATAATTTGCATTTTGAATTAAAACGCCGCTGGCCAACAGAATTCTCATTTCATTTTTGGCATTTAGCAAATATCGTGGGCTAAATTTCTGGTGCCTACACAATCTTTAGTGTATGCTTTAGATTCGTACACCCTGTAAGTAGAAAGTGGGTGGCAAATATGGTAAAGTGTATATTAAAATACAAGTAAAATTTTTAGGGTGTAACTGTATTTGTAAATGTATCTGTGTTTGTATATGTATCTGCATCTGCATCTGTATTATTTATATGCGAGTATCCGTAACGTATCTTTATATGCATATTCAGCTACTGATTCTGTTTTGTATTTGTACAGGATATCTACTCGTTCAAGCACTCACCCCAAATCACATTCTTCCTGCTTTGAATAGTACTTTATTTACCCATTTAGCTGAGCATGATTATTACATAACATTTTATGCTTTTAATCAAAATCTCAGCGCCGCGATGATAAATGTTCTGCCAGGCAGTCTTCCACGTCTGCCTTGTCCGCCAGGTGGGGCAAATATTCATAATTCAATGTTTAAACCGCAATTCATGTTCGTCTTTTTTCGGTTCGTTGGCTGGTTTGCTGGTTGCTTGCTGCCAGTTTTGCTTTTTGCCGCTTGCTGCTATTCATATTAAAATTGGTGGTGGCTGTTGCAACAGCGGCGGCGGCGGCGGCAGCTGCGGGTTGCACCAGCTTACCTGGGGTAAACCTGAAAAACGCTTTTGCATTTTCATAAATTTTTGGCTTTACTGAAATCGACCCCTACACTCCCGCACCACCGATCGTCCATGCTGGCTGAGTAAAACCGACTGCATAATTTAGCCTCTGTTGCACTCGACCCATGCCTTGAGTTTTATTTTACACACAGCGCGGTCGTGAATGGCCCCTGCCAGTTACCACAGCCCGTTCACAGTTCATGCTCCATTTTTGGTAGCATGCTGCTGGGGGTGTGTGAGCTGTGCGGGAGGTTGCAGGGCGTGTCGCCCGCCCCCTCATGCAATAAAATTGAAATTAATTTTTAGTGATTGCGGATGCGGTTCAATGTTGTTGCCACTCCTCTTCAACACTCCTCCCACCCGTTAACCAACGCATAATTTCTCAACGCCAGCCGTTGGTCAGCGGCGGTTTGACACCGCATATGGTTAAGGCCGCAATTGAATTGTAAATTCTTTAAGCCGGCATATGGTTATTCTTATTTCATACACTAGGAGAAAAAAAATGACAAACTGAAGCTTTAGCATTGTAAAAATCGGGACAATGTTGAAATTTCTGCAACTAAGATAATTTTAATCCAAGAGTTTCTTTTTAGCCTCAAGCTTGACGAAATAAGATTTAATTACAATACTCTATTTACTACTTATCATTTGAGAGTTTAAATGAAGAAAATGACTTAAAATTGTAGGCAATAAAACAGCAAAAATTTTAACTTAATTTTTCTCTGAGTGTATACATATACATTAATAAAAAAATTTTCTTGCATTGTTGTTAACCAATAAAACAATTTCAATTAAAGTTACTTATTAAATAATTTATATTCTTACATTTTAGGTTACTTCACATCAATTATTCTTAAAAGAGACGAAAGTTGATTATAAAACAGGTAATTAAATTCACATTTCCATCTATTGGAATTATCCTGACCGAAAATTGACTTTCAACACATATATTTTAAATTGGCTGCGAGCTGTATTAATTACAGCTCCATGTCATCAAGTGTTTCATTAATGCGACAACCGACAGTGAAAGGATATGTGAGTATATATGTACTTGTATGTCCGGAAGAGTGTTGCGGATTGTCAACATGATTTTAGTTCACGTATAGCTCATCGGTGAGATGACAGCTTACAAGAAAATATCATTTAGAGTACTTAAAAGACAATTGATTGACTAACTAATTGACTAATGGAAATGTCAGCGGTGAATTTTATATAAATAAAATATACAAATTAGCTTTTGAGACTTTTACGAATTTACTGACAGGTATGCATGAATGTTTATTGAGTGACTAATTAAATTAGTTACGAATTGAAAGAGAAAGGTACAGTTGGGAAATTAATAAAACAAATAACAAATAGATATTCTAGATATAGTTAATAAGTTACTATATATTATGCTAATTTTTTATTAATCTATTGAATTGGATAATCATAGAAGTGAATAAGAAACTGTATCTTAGTATCATATGATAGAAGGAAAACAGTTTTTATTTTATAGTTTAATCCTTTGTTATATTTGTGGGGAAAAAACGTAATATTAAAATTAGTATACATTTTGTATATATATATATATTTTGTAATTAGGGTATTTAAAATAGACTACATATATATTTTATACCAAAGGACCCGGTTCTGCCTATTCAGCTTGCTTAACTTTTTAATCCAAACATAAGTTTGGGTTTTAATTTCTGCTTTAATTAAAACAACTTGGCTCACAAATGAAATTATGGCCAAAATAAATTTGATAAGGTCAACTTAAAGTCAAGCCTGTACCTCTGATTATCGTTATCGTAATCGTTATCGCCTGACAGCTTAGCCTTAATCATTTAGCAATTAACTCAATTAGCCAGCCGCAAAACTTGGCCACAAACGTCTTTGGTTTTAACTGTCAGAAAACTCAAAATTTGTCTGAGCTATGTTTACATTTAGCCAATACAAGTGTCAATGGTTGTGGATAGGTGCGTCTGCTGTGAGCAAAGGGTTACTTGCCAGATCAAATAAATTTCGAACAAAAGTGTCGTTTATCTTGGCAAAGGGCGTCAAGGGGGCCAATGGGTGGAGGACGGGCATGTTGGTTGGCTTTAATTAGTCGCAGCTGCTGTAGCCTTGGCAATGCTTGAACTTTTGACCAAGTGCGACACAGTCGCCTGACAAACCAAATGAAATTTCCCTTAGCTTTTACTACAGCTTCCTCTTACTGCTGCTGCTGCCTCTTCTATTTTTGGCCCTATTGCTGCTTTTGTCATGTTGGCTAATTGAAACGTTTATAATAAAACTTAATTGTCTTTGTTGCTTTCGGCCTTGGGCTTTTGAAGTTTTCGTGTTTTGTTTTTGTTTGCTCTAGAAGATTTTCGTTCTTCTATCGCTATTTCCACTGTTGTAATCATATTTTGACCAGATTGTCACGTAGCTAAAAAACAAATTTTGGTTTTATGTTTGTTGACAAATGCAAAAACTGACCATGCAAATATTTGACAAGCTAAATGCACTTGGCTTAGGCTTCATTCAATTTCAATGTTTGTCGACTTAAGTGCTTTGACACTCATTTAACAGCCATTTACGAGTACTTTAATCTAGGCAAACTAACATACCTATATGTATTATATTTAAATATATATATATATATATATATATATATATATATATATATATGTAACCGTATATATATTGTGAAAATGTCATTTTGGCATCAATCCATTCATCAGTCAAATTTTTGACAACATTTTGTCAAAACAATCAATAACTAATTAGCGTAAGCTATGTTTGCAACGTTTGAATATATTTATAAGGCATTTCTTTGGATAATTGATTAAGGAAAGGAGTACTGGCAAATTAGTGGTTAGCTTTGCTAACGTCATTTCATGAGCATCAAAAAAGTACAATAAACACAGATTTTGGCACTTTAAATTATTTTTACCACTTTAGGCTTTGCTTATATTTGATGGAAATAACTAATACTAGAAATGGAAATAAATGCGAGGTTTAAGATTTACTTATTATCTGCAGGTCGTGTTGGGATAGACCTGATCGGATCCCTATCATCGCTCTCATAGACACATTTTTATTGTTACGAGAACAAATATCAGGTTATACTATCACATTGCACTCATAATAGAATAAACAATAATATAACATTTGAAACAGGTTTTCTATAAAAACACCCTTTGTATGGCGAAGTATAGATAAAATTAGGGTAATCTTTGCCACTTCGAGCTAACTAACCATTCTTGTTTATGAGAAGCTGCTTCTGGGGAGCGAATATTAAATGTCAGTTACAATTTTGTTACTACATTTTTTTATGCAGCGATGCGCCATTTTTAGCTTTCCATGTCCCCCTCCGCATTTCTTGCTCTTTCTATTTTTCACACTGTCTACATAATGGATGTAGCTGTATATATTCTCTTACCTTTTGGCTTAGGCTTCCTCTCTCTCTATCTCTCTGTTGCTTTTGCTATTGTAGTTTTTCACTTGATTTACTTGACTGCAGCAATGTTTTTATTAGTTGTAAAATATTTGCAGGATTCGCTACTTTACAGGATTCGGTTCTTTGCCTTTTGCCTTTCCGTTGCCATTTTGTTGCTTCGTTTCACATTTTGTTAGCTCTCCTCGCTTTTCATCTGTTCCTTCCTGCTGCTGCTCTGTTTCCATTTCATTGGCAATTTTCATTTGTCCGTTTGGCGCGCAATTAGCTCTTACATTTTTTTTATTTATTTATTTTTTCTTCTGAATTTTTGTGTATTTTTCTTATTTTTATTTATTTAATGTGTTTTATTCTTTCGGGGCAGTTGGTTCCGTTTATTTGTATTACGTCTGTTCTTGTTTTGCTAATTAAGCACAACATTTTCCCATTAATCAAATTACATTTTTCCACAGTTTGTGGCCGTTTAACAAAGGACCTTGTGCTAAACGTTATTCCTGTTGCATCTCTCATAATTTTGTCGGGTGGTATTAGGGGTGGGGGTTGACCCTCCTACTCTGCCGTCCGGGCACTTAATTAAAAGATTACTTCTGAAAACTTTTGGGGCACAGAACTTAACGTCAACAGCTAACAGAGCTGAGCGCAATGTTTGCCCAAAAAACTTTAAACAAATAACAGGAAATTGCTAAAGTAAACACATTTAGACACAAACACATATGCACACCCGCACACAAACTGGCAAACACTTGTTAAAAAGTGTGCGTAGACATTTTGAAAAATTTTGAACTTTAATTTGCCTGCAGTTGGGCTGCATTCAACAAGGTTGCAGTTTAAGGCTGACATTAAGCCCCTGCTTTCCAATACTCTAGCGTCCTACACTCTGCTGAGCGTTTCAGATGGTACGTGTTACGCATACGTTTCAACTTTTGCCCACTTGACAAATGCTATGAGAAAAAGAAGTAAAGTTGCATCATCTGAAAGTTGTATAACACTTTATTATAACCCTTGTGTTCTCTGATGGGCGCATGTGAGGGTAGCTTCAAAATTATGCAAGTTTATTTCGAAATATGTTAAGAAATGTTCTGCAATATTTTTGATTATTTTAAGAACAATTTTGTTTCTATTATATTGGGATAGTATAATATAACGGGATATAATATTAAGGATATATTATAAAAGTATTCTTTATTTAAAATAAGAATTATTATAAAATAAACTGTAAACAATTGATACGTTAGCTTTAAAGCCACCATATGATCTTTCTCGTTTTTGTTCCGGTCTAAAACTCATTTCCTTAGCGATATTTAAATTTTAGAGTATATTGAAATATAATAGGGAGCGGAAGGATGAACTTTGGGCGGGTTAATTTCCCAAGCTCTTCATCGTTTAAGGATCAAAGAACTCAAATAGCATACCTTTTTGATTACTCTGACATTACACAAGAATGTTTGACCGACCTTAGTTACTTTAGATTTATATAAAAACAATTAAAAATCCAAGCTTGAACCGCTTCGTTTTCAAAACGGATTTCAGTCGTAATTATAATGCTAACGAATTGAACCGCCCTCGCAGAAGTTGTTAATTTGCAGCTCATATAAAGCAGCTGTTAATTCCACCTTTTTTAATTTGTTTCCCCCTCTGTGCTAACAGTATTTATATATATATATATATTTGAATACATTTTTTTATGTCTGGCGGCGCGGCCAAACAAATTTACAAAGTTTAATTTTACGTTAATAATGTTATTTTTTCTGTTGGTTTTGTTGTTGTCTTTATATTAATTTATTTTGCTTTATGCGACAAAGTTAGAAGGCGGTTGTTGCACCTACACATACACACACACACCCATGCCTACCCACCCTGCCTCTGCTGATATTTATTTATTTTATTATAAATTTTTTATGAAAAAAAAAATTGTTTGACGCTTTTGGTGGTTTTTGTTACTCGTTAGAAGCGAACTTTGTGCTCAAAAGCCAAACACACACACACATACACACGCACATACACTTTTTTCATTACCAAGTGGATTTCAACATATGTGTGTATGTGTGTGTATCTGTGTTTGGTTCTAGAAATTTAATTGGTTTTTGAAAAAGTTCAACAAGCCATGCTAATTAGTTGCATGTTGCTTTGCCTTTGACTGTGTTGCTGCATACTTAGCTCGACAGGTGCTACGGAGTGCCAAATGTGGAGTTTGGCGAGTTACTTAATACGCGCGAACTTTTCAATCGTGTGGACAAATTTCCAAAAAAAGAAAAACAAATAAATACGTACAAAAAACTTTGTGCATGCAGCTTTCAGACCACAGTGAAAACAGTTAGCTAACGTATGTGCACATCTGACCCTGATCAATTTTTGTTCTCAATTTATCGACTTTTCTTTTAACAAGGTGTCCTTCGCTGAATTGTTGGTCGTTCTATGCAATCTATTTTTATTCACCTTTAATTAATTTTCTAATTAAATACTAATAACATCTTTTAAGCAGACAACATAAACTGGAACTCTAGATGTCTGCTTAAAAGTATTTTCACTGTATTTGCTGTATATAAACGTTGTGGATTATTTTGCATAAAAAAGTTGTTTGTTTAGTTTTGTTGGTTTGTTTGCTATAGAAATATGTACATTTTTTATAAAAATATATATTTATTTTGCGCTTTGACTTGCATCAAGTATGCGCAGCGTGGGACAGAAATAAATGGCACCGAATGAACTTAAAATGCTGGTATTTTGGTAGCTGCTTCTAGGGTGGACTAGAAGGGGGTGCACGTAGGGAGGGCATTGCCAACTATTGTGTATCGCATATATTGTGTAATGTGCAAAAAATTGGGCCCGCGCGGGCTCAAGTTGCCATCTCAACTGCAAAATAATTAAATTCCAGCACCCCAAGTTTATGCCGAGACTTTTGCCTTCTGCAAATGCTTTGTAATTTCATGCAAAATGCGAGGCTGTGTGTTGTTTGTAGTGTGTGTGTGTGTGTGTGTGTGTGTGTGTTTGTGCGTTGAGCAGAAAGTTATGCCCTTAGCTTATTGCTGCTTTCCCGCTGCGTATTTGGTTGTTGTTATTATTTTTGTTGTTGTTTTTGTCTGCTGCGTTCAACTGTTGTTGTTTGCTTTCTTACGGCTTGTCAGTGGCTCAGTGGCTCAGTGGTGCAACGCTGCAGTGCTGGGAATTATATCGTTTGGCTTGTAGTTGTTATTGTTGCCGTTATTGTTGTTGTTGTCATTGGCTTTGTTGCAGTTTTCTTGCACATACCGGAAGGAAATGAGCAAAATGACAAAGTTAACGGAAGCGCACAAAACACAGTGCACAAACACACATACACAAAAACCTAACCACACACACTCTCAAAGCAGCAGCTAGCATGATGTCCTGCGTGTATGCCCAATGCCCTGGCACAGGATATGTGTGCGGAAAGTACAAAATTTTACATGTATTTGATTTATGTGCGCTCTCAACTCTCAAGCAACACCAATGTGACCTGTCACTGTGTGTGTGTGTGTGTGTGTGTGTGTGTGTGTGTGTGTGTGTGTGGTAAAGTTCCAATACACTCACACACATTCACACTTGTGCATATTTCAGCACTTTTGCAAAGCAAATGTCCTGGCAAGTAAGCAAATCATAGCCTACATTTCCGTTGTTGTTTTAACAAGTCAAATGCGACTTTGTTTTCTGCCTTTTTTCTTTGCATGCCGCGTATCCATTGAAAATGCGTAAAAATAGGGTATATTGCAATGGTGAATACGTATTGTATGTATCCTTTGTAAATTTGTCGATCATAGAGAAAATTAGTGCTGGATACATTTAAATTACAATGTCAGTTCTTCTATTGCAAGCGCATATCAAGTTTATTCTTTGGCAATTTTGAAAATTAATCAGAATTTCTTAAAATATTGCATTGCCATTTTGAGTAAAAATATATTTTAAATATGTTTTGTAGAATCATGTAAAGCGTAGTACACAGGAATATTGCACCTTTTGGATACCCTGTAACAACCCACCCTAAAATTGTTATCTAAACACACTATCAAGCCTTGATTGAAACGTAAATGAAAATCTAGTGTCTAAGCTTTGTGTGTTTGTGTATTTGCATATGCGACAGCTCAAAGTTCAAAGCTAGGGTATCTTTTGGCCATACACCATCAGCTAGACCATTTTTGCTGTTTATTCTCTTTTTATGTTGGCAGTTTCTTTTATTCCACTTTGGATGCGCCTGGGAGTACAAATTCTTTTCCTCAGTTCGCCTGCATATAAGCCCTGTAAAAGTTTCTGCTTGAAATTTCCCATAAATTTTCAAAGTCTCTTACAAGCCCTCCAATCCTCCCTTCCATCTCGTTCGTCAGTCTTGTGGCCAAATATGCAATTGTCGGCGATTTAAATTTGGGCCAAGCAAAAGTTGTTCGTAGTCTTTAAGTAATATCGATTTTGACCGAGTATTGGCTATTTAATGAGTTAAGTGTCCACCACCAAAGCGGTACTGAAAAATCTATATGTATATATTTATTTATAATTAAACTAAAGAAAGACAGAGACAGCAATATAATGTATTAGTTGGATTGGAGCTGGGGCTGAAGCTAGTTATGTTTTGGCCTCTTTACTTTCCATTGTTTCGTTTTGCCTTCGTTTTGAAATTTCATTTAGCAGCGCCATAAAACGTTACTTACCTCCCACCCCGCACCCCACCCTCCTCTTCTCTTTAACCCGAAAAAACATGCCCAACTGCTAACTGGGCCCATTGCCATCCCGTGTCAACAGGCAATTATTATAAAAGCCTGGGACTGAGTACGCAGGGCTTCGGCTGGCTGGCACAACTGTTGCCCTGCCCTGCCCCGCCCTGCCCCGCCCTGGAGAGAAGTGTACCCCAACGGGACACTCAGGTATGGGCTGCGTCTACAATTACGAGTATGCTAAATGCCTGGCGACTGAAAAATGTGGCTTTAAATTGCATGAAATCATCGCCGCATTCCACAAGTAATGAAATTAGCGATAGGACTTGCCCCACTCCCTCTCCCGCAACACTCACACTATCGAGGTCAATGAGGGGGGGGGGAGTTGTTGGTGTGGGTGCAATAAAAATGTCAGCATCTGAACCTTTTTAAGTTGCGGCCCCGGGGCAACACCGAGCTGCCTTTTCAGACCCTATACCCATTACAAATGGGTAAAAAAGGCTATAACGTTTTTTTGAATAAAGCATGTAACAACAATGTGTATAACAACCACAACAAGCTGAGTCGAAACTACAAAGTACAAGACCCAGAGTTTTTAAATTTAATTTAATATTAAACACTCGGATGCTCTTTTTAAGTCTTAAAACTTTTAGAAGGCATAAATTCCCGAGGGTCTGCAATAAGTGGAAAAACAACCCCTAAGTAAAGTGCGTATGCAAAGAAGTTCGATTGAGTGTTACTAAAGCTTGCGCTGCATATAGGGTATCTCCTACTCCGATACTTACGGCTTAAAGCACTCTCACTTGTTTATGTTTGGGTCGCAACAAATTTGCTTATAGTGTCAGCGATTACAAAATTCTCAGTATGACTTTGCCTTTTCGTAATATCAATTGGGTCTTATTAGTTATCTCGGCGGTAAGGCCTGAAACCAAATGTATATAACCCCCTTTTAATATATAGTCTATACCTTACAACAGATATTGGAATTGGTTGCGATCTATTATCTCATAGAGCTACTTTATTCCCATTGTGTGCGCGGCGGCGAGTATGGCGCATCGGTGTGGTTCTATATATATTTTTTGCCGGGGATTACGGTCCAAACGGTACACTTGGCCATATTTCGTTTAATATGTTGCACTGTCGGCCTGGATCCAATTGTGCGTATTGCTGTGATTCGCTGCATTTTCCTGCATTCCTTCCTGCGTTTTTCCAGCCAACATTCTTACAACCAAGTGCATTTCACAGGCCGTTACATTCAATCTCGCCAGCGGCATCTTGTTGATTATTGCCTCGCTCATCCTGCTCATTGCCATGGTGCATCATTGTGGAAACGAGTTTGCCGATTTGTTCTATATCTCTGGTAGCTGCGGACTGTGCGCGGGTATTTTTCATTTGGTTAATGGTCTTATGTGCCTTGTCTACATTCCCCCGCAGGAGGCGTATGTATTCCGCAGTTCTCTTTTTACATTTTCCATTTCCCATGTGAATTTGACTCTCGTCTAATTAACTCAAAACTTGTTTGCTTCCACAGGCACTACCTGAAACCCTCGGGAAGATCAAAAAAAAGCCTTTCCTGAATATCAGTGTGTCTAATACAGATTTGATGAAATCTACGTATTTATTCGTTGTCTAATATATATTATTGTCAGCTAGTAACTAGCATAACTATCGTGCCTTTAAATGTATCACATCATTTAGAATGAAAGTTTGACCAACTGACTGGCCAACTTGTCGCTTAATAGTTGCTGACATATACAAATAAACTTGTGGCCTGATTTTACTTCATTCCTTTAAGTACGAAAAGTTAACATTTTCTAATATTTTTCAGGTTAAAATGTGTGGCACTTAAATTGATTAAACTGAAGTCCAACCGATTGATTAAATTTTCTTTTATTTACGTTTTTCATTTATTTTATTCATGAGCAACCGCAAATATTTCTCTAGCTTCTTCATTTTGCTTGCAGCTTAACAATTTCACTTAAATATTTCAGTCGAAACCCTTTTGTTCCACTTTATTGAACTGTTTAGAGAGGCGGCTGGCCCCGACCATTTTTGCGGTTCGCTATGTTATTGTTATTTGTTATTGCTGGGCGTCTAGCCAGGGGCAATAATCAATATTTTATATATTGGCGACCTTTGCGTGTTACTTAATGGCTCGAATGCCAAAAACTAACCCAACAATACTGTCGACAGCTCAGCTAAGAATTGAGCAGTACTTAACTAAACTCAATTGAACTAAACTGAGTTGAGTTGAAGTGCTGTGGAAAGTTCTTATCGTATATCATTTACTCAGCTGGCAATCAATAAATTGCTTTTCGCCAATCATCATTGGGCCAAAAGAGTCTTAGGGACTTAACTGAGCGTGCGTCATAATTGTTTGGTATTTTCATCAAATTGTCAACTGGTATTAGAGTTCTAACTGCAAAGTACAGTGGAGTTAATTCAGTGGACTGACCAAATGAATAATATCAAAGTGTAGAAGGAAATAGTTTACGTCTCTGGAATATGAGTGTGTATGAGTATGAATATGACTCTAGCTCTGTAGCCTTTAGCTCAATATTATTCACCTTTAATCGATTTGTCATTTGAGGTGAATCGACCTGTTATCGATTTGCCAGCCTCTCAGAGGGCGTGGCACACTTTGTCTGAAGAAGATAACTACAAGTATATATCCAAAATTTCAAGTCTCTATCTTCAATAGCGCCTTAAAAAATTGCGTGCATCCGGACAGACAGACGGACATCATGACGGACATTTCACAAATGCAATATACGCTTTTTACTTCGTGAACAAGTATAATAAAAAAAATTTCCAAAATAAGTAAGGGTGGTGATGCAGATATTTTTCGAAAAAAAATCAAAAAAAAATTATTTTCAAATACGAATTAATTTTAAATGTAGAATCAATGTAGGGGTTAATCCATGAAGAAAATTGTAAACATCGTGAAAATCGATTAATTTTTGACGAAGTTATGTGACTTTGAAATTTTTCAAGTATGGTTTTGGGAACTTTACATGTCTAATTTTTTGTCAATTTTGGCATGATTTTTGACAGAAAAATCGGGGTGTGCGTGGAGGGGAAATTTTTGTACCCGTATTTAAAGGGGGTGACCACCAATCTACTTTTAAAATTTGGTGACTAGCTCAAAAACTGTGGGAGATGGAGCCATTTCCGATTTTTTAAGGCGGCGTGGCTGGGGGGCGTTCTAGTGGGCGTGGCCGGGATTCAAGGTCGCAATCTTTTGGCGAGGTCACCAGCAATCTACATGCCAAGTTTGTTGCCTCTAACTTTAATATTGTGGGAAATATTAAGCTTTTATCGAATTGCGATTTGAGGTGTATCGACATGTTATCGATTTGCCAGCCTGTTAGTGGGCGTGGCAAAAAAATCTTAACATTTTGTCTGAAGCAGATAACTACAAATCTATATCCAAAATTACAAGTCTCTATCTTCAATAGCGCCGAAAAAAGTTGCGTTCATCCGGACAGAAGGACGGACGGTCAGACGGAGGGACAGCATGACGGACATTGCACAAAACCAATATACTAGTTTCACTTCGTGAACGAATATAAAAATTTTAATGAAGAAAATAGATATTTTTTATTAAGAATATTTATTTTTAAATTAAAATCATAATACAAATTTAAAAAAAATATAATAAGTTTGAGCATTAAATGGTCAATTTATATTTGTTTCCTATCGTACTTTTTTTTTAGCTATTCCACAGTTTTAATTTTCGAACCTTAGAACCCACTGTGCGCTGAATATGTGACTACAGTCTATATCCTGTGTGAGTGCATCCCTGATGCGTCAAGTCGTCACGCCAAAAGACAGCCCTTTCAATCAATTGCAAGATTGACAATCATGCGATTCAATTCTAAACGCACGCGCATATTCATATGCATAAAAGATTTGCTTAGCTGCTCTGCTTTTAGCTGGCAATCAAACAGACAATCGCATAGACAGCCAGATAGACTGGCAAAGTGGCAGACTGGCAGGCATGTACACAGATTCTCACACTGACAGCCACTAATACATGAAATCAGCTGCGAGCAAATCAATTGAATGCGAATGAGTCAAACAGTGAAAACTGCAACTGGTACATGTAAATCTTCTGCTGATGCTGTTGTTGCTGCTGCTTTTGTTGTTGATGTTGCTGTCAGTCAATTGCCGTTGGCGATGATGAATGCAAACAGACCTCTATGTGCCTTGCCTATACTATAGAAGATTTTACTAGTTCATCTAGTGGCTGGTTTTGATTTTAGCTTGTTTTCTGTACTGCTATTCTACATTTCTCAATTTGATGACTTGACATGCGATTCCATTAAAGCTCATAAATATTAAATCCAAACGTTGCCCACTAGAATTGCTTCTACAAATGAGGCTAGCGCTGTGAATATATCAGGCTTACTAACGTGACACGAAAATGAAGGTCGGAAATGAGTTTCAAAATTACGTCACACGCATGGTCAGAGGTATCTATAATGGTAAATAAGCCTAGCTGAAATTTTGTACTATTTTTGGATTGATCTATATAAAATTTTTTTTGCTAAAATATTGTGTGGTTGGAATTTTTTAACTACTTTTAGATTTTCTAATTTATTCAAAATATATGAAATTATAAAATTATATATATACAAAGACCTAACATAATTTAAATTTTAATAAGTATTTTTAACTTTGCACAGTAAAAAATTTTATAAATAAGATATGAGCTCCTCTATAGCTGGGCATGAATCAGTAAAACTATTGCCAAGAAAATTTATTAAACACACTATTCAAAATAATTATTAAGGATACAACAACATTTTACTTGAGCATAGGTGTTGCAACCTACCGAAAACAACATTTTACGACACGCGCCCACCTCTGGCTACTAGCTAATGAGGAAGTTTTCGTGTTATGCCTTTTTGGACACTTAATTAAATACTTGTACGCTTGATTAACTGGGCTCATTCTGATTTGGGCACTTGGTCTAATTAGTGCCAGTGTCATGTCATAAATTTGAGAGCAGGCACTTGCAACAACGGCAACAAAGAGAAAGCCTCGACCAACGCTAGCAGCAAGCTAGCAGGCAACATGCGTCATTTGTCAAAATGTGTCACTGCATGCAAATGGCAACAGCAGCAGCAGCAGCAATGCCAGTAAACAAATGTAAAAATATTTGGCACTTAAAGTGCTGCCAGACAAATACGACAAACGTTGAAGAGTCATTTACAAGAAGTGCAACAGCAGCAACTGTTGTTGAGGGTCTTGCAAGTCAAGCGTGTGGGTTGAAAAATGGCGAATAATGCCGGCAAACAGAGCAGACAGCGTACGTCATCGGTGCAAACAAAGCACATGATGAGTGGACGGGGGCGGAGAGAGGCGGAGAGGGACGTGGTTAGTGGGTGCGTCAAACAGTGAAAGGAATAGCGCAAGAGATAAACGCAGACGGCGACGGCGACGGCGACTGGAGCTGCCAGTCAAAGAGTCAGTCGGAGCACAGTGAGTGCAGTCAGTTGGACAACAGAGCAGAGACGATGCGCGTTGGCGTTGACGACAATTGCACAATTCATAATAGGCAACATGACACGAACACACACTAGCACACACAGCAAGTGTTAAGTATTTAGCGTGTGTGTGTTTGTGCCACGGCAAGTTGAAAGCACAGACTGTTGCATACTTAACGCAGCCAGGCCTTAGTACACACAAATGCAGTTGCCGTCCTGCTATTTCTCTTTCGCTCTCTGTCTGTCTGTCTGTCTGTCTGTCACTCACAACGTTCACTTTGTTTATTTTCCAACACTGGCTCTAATGTGCCGGGCAGCAAAGTGCGTTTGCTGTTGCTGTTGCTGCTGCTGATTGCAAATTGCATGCAACGCAAATGAAAGAGCAGCCGCCCCTTTGAGCACCACGCCCTCTTTGCCCGTAAATTACTTGGGTAATAAGCATTATGCACAGTCTGTGCGTCAGTTTGTGGCCAACGTCAGTGTCAAATTAGTTTGGCGTTTTGACCTCCATGACAAACTCAACTCCAAGCCCAACCACCCCTTGTTTGTTCTCTTGAACCTTTTGGTCAGCTTTGATGTAAGCATTTGATTAAAATGCCAAAATTTCTTCAATAAAAACATGAAATGCAAGAGTTAAAAGTGGCCTCTTTGGAATGTATCCTGTACCCAGGTGGAATGCGTTTTTCAAGCGAATTTAACAACTACTATACATTTTATTTAATTATTTTCTTAAACAGTTATACAATATTTACATTTTCAAAATGATATGCTTGGTTTTAGCTAAGACTCAAACAGATATGTGGTATATCATAGTTTACAAATCTAAATCAAAAAAACTGAAGAAAATTCATATTCATATCAAATCTATATTGAACGACTTAAAATCCTTTCTTTATCTACACTTTGCTGCTTTCTATTCTGGATTTTTAGAATACCCATTATGCATCCCCATTTCTTATGTTAGGGTATCGAAATGCCAAGAAGTTGTCAACTTTCAAATGAAATAACTTAAAACAACATCTGAATGACTTTAGCTTTGATGTGTGCATTAACAAACTCCTGAGATTAACAAAACCAATGAGCCACAATGAAGAAAAAGAAACGCTCAAGGAAGAGCCAAAAAAGCAAACAACAAAAAATAAACACAAGCACAAAGTAAGCGGCCAAGTGTGACTAATGCACAAAAGTGCCTCAAAGAGTTAATATAAGTAGGCGCTACATAGGCATGTGTGTGGGAGTGTGAATGTTAGTGTATGTATGTGTGTGTTAGTGTGCGTGTGTGCTCCTTAATGTACATAAAGTAATTGAGGAACGGCGCAAACCCCACCCGAAAATTATGCTATACAAATAATTAAAATGGTGGCGTTGCGTATACGCCACGTGCTTTAATGGCTGAAAATTAGTGCAGTAAACTTATCACGAAATTGGTAACGCATCTAAAAACGGCCAACAGTTGGTAGCAAGAGTGGTGGGGAGGGGTGGGAGTTGTGCTTGAGTTAGTGGCTGTTATGTAGTCCTACAAGTGACCAGCCGCTGCTTGGCGAAGGCATTAAAAAAGGCAATAAAAAGCTCGTAAAAGCCATACAAAAATAGTATTAAAACAGACCATCGAGGGGAGCAACAACAACAACAACAGCAGCAACAAAAACAACTCAAATATTAGCTTAAATGCAATAGACATTAAATTACTCTTGCCAACAACAATAAAGTAGAACGAATAAAACAGATTTTCTGCTAGTAAAGCAATAAAAAAAAACAACGAAATGTATCGGCCGGCAGTTGCTGGACTTTAACTGGATCACAGGAAAACAGAACAACAACAGCAACAATATAAACAACAACAACAACATCTACTCAAGCTCCAAGCTAAGCTAAAATTGAGCCAAAATGAGTTTTTAATTCGATTTAAGCAACAGAAATTTGTTCGCATTTTTTGACAAACGAATGTTGCACGTGTGCCCCATAAGAGAAACGCTTTCCCCCTCCCCGCGCTGAATTTCAGTAAAATATGTCAAGGCAAATTTTTCACAACGACCCAAGCGAGTCACGGACATGCACTGAAATATGACCGGTAGATAAAAAAAAATTATATTTGCCCTGTCAAGTGGCCTCAGAGAAAACTCCTTGGATACACATAGTTCAGTTTTCGTGCTTTCGGCTTTCGCTTCGGCTCTATTTGAGTTCTTTAGCTTATCAGTTGGCGCCGGCTCAACAGCCGAACGTTGGCCAAGGCGACGAAATATGAAATTCAATTTTGGCTAAAAGAGAAAATTTTGAAAAAAGTGACAAAAAAAATGTTAATAGAGGTTAACACGACAGGGTGATGCTCTGTAGGCAGCGTTTAGGGAATTTTGAAAATTTTAAAATGGAAATAAGAATTGAAATGGGCTTGACGGAGTTTTTCAGCAGTCCTATATTAAATTATTAAGAAAATAAATATTAATGTTTAATAATAAATAACATAAAAATGGGCAATGAAAACAACGCTTCAAATCGAGTTTGAAATAAAAAGCTTGAAACATTGGTTCTTACGTATGACAAATCAAAGAACGGAAAAGTTCGAAGGGAAGTTTTTGTTAAATGTTTTTTTTATTATTTATTTATGTAAAATAAAAACAAGCTCAATATACTCTCTTTGCATACTGCATACGTACGTACGACGTATTATAAAGGACTGATGCGACGACAGGCAAAATGAGCTCTAAACCAAGGGGGGTGGGGCACGCGCGAACGGTTTTGGGGTGCACAAATTTTTTGGCAACAGCATCGCGGGAGTCGCTGCTTGTTTATGCCACAAGTGCCACTTATTGTGGCTTGCCGTCTAACATTTCCACCAGAGTTTAAAGTTTTGCCTGCGCCTGGCACGAGCCACAGCCGCAGCCCTGAGCTCGAGAGCCTGCTCCAGTCTTTTCGTCTATATGGTCTATGTTGTTATACGCAAAAAAGTTTAGTTTACAAAATGGTTGCTGGCTGCTGGGCGCTGCTTCTATAAAGTCTGAAATTGAGCGGCGTCAGTTGTGACGTTAATGTTGTTCGTGATGTGGCACAGAATGGCGTGTGATGATGATGTTGATGAAGATAATCGTAATGCTGATGATGATAATGATGATGACTGCAATGAGGATGAGACGTGTGCGTGGACAGTCTCGAAGTTTGTTTTGGCCCCCAAAATGAAATATGAGAGAGGCGCTTAATTAAATTTCAGTTCATTTATAAAACAGGTTTCAAGGCATAACAAAAATTGTTTTTGGCGAGCAGCTGAAGATGAGCACGTGACATTTTTTTCTTAATATGAAACGATATATATCGTATAAAACGATATATGTATATATACATTTTAATATAGTATAAAAAAATCATTTAAGCGATTAAACGAAATGTCGTTAGTGTGGATATTTTGATTCGCGACAAAGTGTTATAGAAATTTTTCATAAATTCCTAACAACATTTTTCTCTGTCTTTTCGCTATCTTCATCAATCTACAATAAATGCCGCTACTTGTTTTCGTCCGTTCTTTCATCTGGAAACTCAAACGGCGTTGCCACGTAGTCAAACTTCCACTCATTTCCGACATTTCTGACCTCACTCATTGGCACGCGCACAGCTTTAGTGGAAGCCGTGCTCTCGCCCCCACTCACATGTCCGTGGGCCTTTCTATGCGCTTCTCAGTCCTCGAACTTGTTGCGGCCATAACATATTCAAACCCATTGCCGCACATGTGTTGCCGCTGTAAAGTGTCCTTTGTTTTCGGGGCTCACACATGTTGCCATTAAGTGTTGTCCTGCAGTCAACAAGGACTCTGCGGGCGCCAGGACCCTACGCCTGATTGCAGCCGATAAAGTTTTGTAATTGTTTTATTTCCGGGATTTAAATTGCAAATATGAGTAGCAACTAAATTATGCTGAATGGGCACAAGCGAATCACGCACACATACATACACTCTATGACTATACCTAGAAGAAGCTGTTGCCTGAATGGGATGTATATCCTTTTTTGTGTGGAGCAGCGTGCGACACAGTAGATTTAACCTAATTAAGAATGTTCAGCAGGACACAATGTTTCGAATACAAATGAAATGTCGGGGCGTTGCCACCAAAACAAGGCGAAGGGGTTTGGGAGGTGGGAGGTGGGAGGTAGCGAGGGTGGCATCCTGACAGGCAGCGCAAAATGAATGAGCTGCCAAGCAAATCTGCTGTCATGTTTTTTGTTACTGTACGCAAAAGGTTCACAGGACTCGCTGCTGTTGGCTGCGGGGTTACACGAGTTGGCTGTTTTTGTTGCTGCTGCTGGCAAGACGAATGTTAATTCTATTTAAAAGCACACACACAGATGCACACACTAAAAAAAATGAAATTCTAGCAAATATGAAATCGAATTAGATCGCTTGTACTTAGCATTTTAGTTTTTATATATTTCTATTTCTTTTATATAAATAAATTGAAAAATAAGAAAAATATTTATTTTTTTCATATACACAATGCTTATTATAATTATGTAATGTATTCTTTATAATTATGAATATTTTGGAATTGGAAAAAAATATTTTCCAGAAAAAATTATGAATCTAAGGTTTATTAATTTCGAACCTTTCTGCACAACATATCTGCTTTTTTCTCTGAGTGTATATACATAAGCAAGCTGCTGCCTTTTGGGTTTCAAAGTCACAAAGATTGTCAACGTTTTCATTTTAATTCAAACAAATGTTACTATGTTTTCATTGTTGTTGTTTCTATTGCTGCTGTTGTTGTTGCTGCTGGTGCTGCTGTTGCTGCTGGGCGCTTGTTGAATATTTTATCGTTTGACTTGGCGCCTGGGCAACATTTGGCTGCGTAATTTGCACAGAAATCCTTTTTCGTCATTTGCCAAACAGTCTTCTGAGCTGTCTGTGCTTTTTTGTGGGTGTCAAACAACAGGTACAGTTGTTGCTCATTAAATAGCTGGGAAAATGCTTGCTTGAAAATTCTGGTAAAAAACACTCGCATTGAAAATGCAATATTTATGAATATTGTTGTTGCTGTTCGTGCTGGTAAACATTTATGCAATTGCATATTTTCATCACATTTATTAACAAAATGACAACAACTGTCTCCCTATAAATATTATCTTTATTACTTTTGTTTTTGTTTTTCTTTTGGTTTTTCTTTTTGTTTTTCTTTTGTTTCTACTGTAATATTCTTTTACTTTGTGTTGTTGTTGCTGCTGCTGGCGCACCTGCGACACATTGACAATTGTTGGTTCAGCTTTTGTTTTGTTTTGCATTTTATTTTGTATTTTATTTTTGTTACTTTCTCTCCGCGCACAACATTTGCTTAAACAGCGCTAGCAATTTGCACACTATTGTCGCCCTGGGCCGAGGCTTTGTGGGGTCCCCTCCCACCCTTCCTTTCACACACAAAAGTATCTTATATCTGTAGCTGTATGAATTTAAATGGTTTTACGACTCCGTCGAGTGCGAATTGTGCTCGTCTTGCGGCTTGATAACCCACTAGAATATGACTTGAATTGTCGGTGTAAACGTGAAAATGTCGCTACCATTCCGGGAATGGAAAATTAGAGCACTTCAGTGCGAAAAATACTCTTTAAATATTTATAATATTTAGGGTAAGCAATAGAGATAGGTAAGGGTGGAGATAGCAGTTATATAAAAAAAATACTGGCGTTCTACATTTAAACAAAAATAAATATATATAGATATAGATTAAATAGAAAGGGCTTTACACATAAGCTGACAAACATAAATACAAATAAATAAATATGTATATGTGGCGCTGAGCCGTAAAGAAAATCCAATATACCATAATAATACTATATTTATATGCTACCAGCTGTAAATTTAGTTCTCGTACTCTTTGATAAGGAAATCAGATAGTAATTAATTTTTTAAATTTTGTTTGCTACATTTATTAAAACCTCAGCAATCATATTTATTTCTTAGCACTTCCCTTACATTCCTCTTTACCAAAACATTATAGCGTCTTGCTTTTATATATTTAACTTACTGTCTTGTACATCTTTTAAAAAATTTCTTAAAATTATCCGCTTATTGTAAACATGACCTCGAGCTGTATGAAGACCAAAGGCCAATCTCTGCCACATGAGTGCGTGCTTTATATATATAGAACAGAGTTCAGCCTCCAATTCAATGAAATCCAATTAGCTTTTTCTGCGCTTATCAACGCGTCTACAGTTGCTCCCCTGGCATGGCAGCAAAGGGAGGGGGTGTAGGGGCTATGGGGCTTGGGGTTAGGGCTGGAACAACAAGCTGAATCGCCGAAATGCTAGCTGACATTTGATTGTCTTGCCCCAAAAGCATTTTATTCACATTGTTGTTGTTTTATTTATCTTTTGTTTTTGTTGGTTTTTTTTTTGCTGGTAGTTTCTTGCCAACTGGCCAACACGTGATGAACTGGGCAGCATAACAAAAGAAAAAAACGCCCACAACATATGAGTTCGCTTCGGATTCGAGAGGCAACTCGAACTGTAAACGTGTCTGTCAGTCAGACCAGGGCAGCAAAAAGTATAAAAAAAAGATCGGAAAAAAACGTGTGCTATCATTCTCAGTTTACAGATGAATGTGTCTTCTACAGTGTGTGTGATTGTGTTTGTTCATTGTTTATGTGCTGGCCTATCAGTGTGACCATATCTGTTGGAACTGTAACTGTAACTGTAACTGTACGACTGGCAGTGTGGCCAGCCTCGTCCAGCTGCATCCTGTTGCTGGCATTGCGTATCTCTTACGCTTCGTTTATTTAATTTTGCGCATATTTCTCCACAACATACACAGAGACACACACAACCCACCAGGCTTTTTGTGTCTATGTTTTTATGCTTGTTGTGTTTTCCAATCCGCTTTCGTTGTCGGCTCCAGGGCACGAGTTAAAACGTCGAACAATTTGATTAACAATCCAACAGCTGGTCCAAAAAGACACAAAAAAAACATGCTTGAAAATTATTTGAAAGCAAATTTTAATTAATGCGCCGCCCCTCTGTTCCCCCACTTCACCCGAGCAAATAGACAGTCGTGGGCTGTTGCTGTCGACCGCATTAATAACAACAGCAACAACATTTGGTCAGAGGCAGCGACGAATGGCGACGTCAGCGCCGGCGCTCAAGACCGCAACACGGTGTAAATCCCTTTATCAAATTAATGAGCTCATTAAAATTCGTTTAGCAATTACAGTTTTAACAATTTCCGCCCCTCAAGCTCCACCCCTCTACGCTCAGCGCTGAAGCGCTGCAAATATGCTGAGCTAGCAGCGCGTTTTGCACAGGTGGTGGCGACTCGCGGTCGCACTTTGGTTACAGGTGCCCCTGGCCAGCCCCCTTCTATCGTGTGGCAAGCAGCACGTGGCAGCAGTGGCACCTGCCACATGGTACAGTGTCGCCCGAGCCTCTATGTAATATTCATAAAAATCATAACAAAACGAGGCGAGCGAGCGAGAGAGGACTTTGTTGGATTGCTGTGGATTGTTAATAGCGAATTCGTGTGGCCGGGAAATAAGTGCGCATATAAAAGGAAAAATGCTTTAAAAGTAATAATAATTGCGTTTAGGCTCGTTGGCAAAACCTTTCCCGGGCTCAGGCCGCTGCTCAATCGCGGGTGAAACAATAAAAAACCAAATAGCAATCTAATAATTTATGATGGTATCCATTAAAGCAGCTAGCAAAGGCAAGCAAAAGAAAACCAAAGGAAACTTTTGCCATTCTAAAAAGTATTGAAAGCTTGGCGAGGGGTCAGAGGTTAAAGGGGGTAGGCGCACCTCACATTGATGTGGAGTGCAATAAAAATGTTATTATTTCATTTTATTTATTGCGCTTTTGCCGAAATTTATGATGTGCGCACATTTTGATACATTTTTAAATGTAATGCTTTTCGCCGTTGTTGTTGTTGCTGCTGCTATTGCTTTTCTCTTATTTTCCTCGCTTTGTTGCCTTTTTAATTTTCATAAAATGCCTAAAATACAATGGTAGCTGTCGCATTAACAAAACTGATTAATATGTGCCCAAAAATGCGCTTTGTCATGGGCCTTAAGGGTATATCGATTTGGTCATAAAAGAAGGGGGAGCCAAGAAGTTGAGAGAGAGAGAGAGAGAAAGGTAGGTATAGCCCCCCAAGAAGAATATATTACTTAAGGGTTTTTATGAAAAGTTACATCAGAATTGATTTTATGCAGTGAAACTTGGTTGTGATGCACAAACAGTACTAAAGATCTAATTCGATTAAAATTTTCATTAAAATCGAATGGAAATCCTGCTTTAAATTTTGATTCGATAGCCTAATAAAATTTCCGTTTTTAGTAGTGACAAAAAATGATTTATAAATATTGTATTTAAAAAACTTAAATGTTTTCAAAGCGAAATATGCAAAAGTAAATTACTTTCTGTGCCGTTTGGTGAGTTATTTTGTTTTTGCCTAAGATCAGGTAACTATATCTTTTCACAGGGGCATTAAATCTCAGGTTGCTCTTAATACACAATCTCATGCACAACACAAACAAGCGCACACACACAGCTGAGACCGAAGCCGAAGAGAAGCCATAACTGACAAATTTATATTTTATTTGACATCCGGCTTAATGTCGAAATATTTCGCTTTACACTTTATAGGGAGCCCGCTCCTTTTTGTATATGGGTGTTTGTGTGTTTGTGTGTGTAAGGATATGCTTTTCATTGTGCTCGTCGCTGGCCGCCTTACGGCTTGAATGCTATTGATTTCTCTTGCCATTGTCCTTTGGCTGGCTGCCTGCGTTTCGGCTCCTTTTTGGCCTTTAACTGCGCGTTCTCTCTTTTGTATTATTTTGCCATTTATTGTACATTATGCAGGCGACTAATATTGACATTATCTGCTCCTTCCTTTTCAGCCTTGCGTAAATCCTTTTTAACGCTCTTCCTCGCCCATCTTCTCTCTTTGTCACCCTCTCGCTGAGTCGTTAAATCTGGCCAAATGTCGTTGCGCACACTGTATTTAAATGCTTAAAGCCAAACGCAGCTGGCTTTAAGACCAAATATCTGTTGTGTCTCACGAAAGTCGAATAGCTATGCCCTTTCTTTGGCTTCGAACCGGAAGAACAGGCCACATGCCTTGTGCATTTGCAACAATATTAAGCGTGCAGGCCAAGTTGCTGGCCAAAAGTTCATGGGTCAAGAGTACGCTGCCACGCCCACTTTTGCGCCTGTATTTGCCTAGCTGCAATTTATGTTATTTGTAGTATGCGCTGACATATGGGCAGGCGTTTTGTACGCTCATTTTTCTAGCCATACCCCCGGCTGTTGACCTGGCCCATACATCAGTCGCCAGCTGGACGAGCCCTTAATAAATGTGTGTGTGTGTGTGTGTGTGTGTGTGTGCACGCGTGTGTTTGTGTGAATGTGTGTCTACGCAGATTACAGGCAGGACATGGCGTTGATGTCAAAAATACTGCGTTATTTGTTTAGTTGCCTTCGCTGTGCTTGGACCCAACTGCACTTAGAGAAAAAAGCTAGAATTTGGTATCTAAATCAAGTACAATGGATCTCAAAAATTGGTCAAGTGTGTTAAACTGAGGTAAAAATTAAGATATAAGTATACCTTACATATTTAGCACGATTTAAGCTTATTTTATATATGCTAATTTCTAGTATTAAGTATTTTGGTAACCTAATTCGATATTTTTATTTATTCGATTATTCAAGAAGGTATTTTATTAAATGTATATGTGTATTATATTGTACAATAAGTTTTATTCGTTGAATTCTATCCCAGTTAACCTAGAATCAATACTGAATTTAAGCAAAAACATATTTTCAAAATGTTTGTCATCAAAATTTGAGTGTTTAGTATAATATTTAAAACATTTCTGGGTAATTTTGAGATCAAGAATGATTGGTCGAAATGGTCTTTATCGCAGTCAGATTAGAATGAAACACTTCGCTTTTTTCTTTGACTGTAGGAACTGGCCCTTGGGTCCCTTTAACTGGATGCTGTGTGCTGTATTGTAGGGATTCGGGTTGTTGGCATGACTATGCATTTCATTTGATATGACGGCCGCACACACTCACTCACACTCACACACACAACAATGATGTATTACGGCGGCCCGAAAGGTGACTTTCATATTATTCGTCGTTGCAGTTTACCCTGTCAGACGTATCTATGCAGAAAATTGAATTTCATATGCGATGCCAGGCGATATGGTTAGATTTGTGCGTAGCTCCTATTGTCAGTTATTCGCAATAATAATGCGCTGTCACGCGTTGGATGCGGTCTCCCCCATCCCTCGGCCAGCCCACAAATTGATTGTATAGATTTGATATTAAGGATTAGAAATCAACGCAGCTGCGTATCCTTATTGCTTGCTTGGCTGTGTGGGCGTATCCACAGGGGCGTGACGGATTGTGTGTGCTTGTGTGAGTTATACCTTTTCATTGGGCTTCGCTGACTGCGATCTTCTTCTTTTCCGCAGCTTATATCTCATCACAAATTGTTGTCCAAACGTTTTTCAATTGCATTTTCTTCTTTTTCTGGGATATTCAACTTTAACGCTCGCAGCTTAAATTACATATACAAGCACCCACAGGCTCTATACTTAGGCTAGCTATATTAAACTTTATATATATGTATGTGTATATGTTGCTCATATGTAAGTACAGTATATATTTTCTTAGGTTTATTTTGTTTTATGTCGTGAGTCTCTTGACTTGAACTCCTTACAAGCGGATGGAGGATGTGCTGCGGGACGCTCGACAAGCGCCGCAAAAGGCAATTTTCGTAGTTGCATCTTTTATATTAGACAACACACAGTCACACACACACAGAGTCACATTCAACCGCTTCGATGTTCAACAAAATTGAATTTTTAAAAATTGTCCTGGCTCAGGAGGCAGCCGGAAATATGAAAGCCCCTGCAGCGGCGCTTGCCTCGCCCTAGCATTGCAGTGCAACACGCTCCACTACGTTTTGCTACAACATAAACACACACACACACACACACTCACACACTCGTTGCTGTAAACACACTCACGGTTTCTTTGGCTGCTGCACATCATCAACATCTTCTTTTCGGTACTGTACAAAATCGATGCACGTTGCGAGTGTCTTTGCCGTATACCCTTGAAAAAGTAGAGTCTTAGCAAGGGATATTTATCAATATATATATATATATATATATATATATATATATTTCTAAATATTTGCGTAATTTAGGGAAATGATGATTGGGAAATCGGGTTGGATGTAGTATCCATTTAATCGAGCGATATTGCAGCCAATGCTATCCAAAAGTGAGTACAATATATATTTATATTACATATACATAAAACAGAATATAATTATTATTATTATTTAAATATATTTGCTATAAAATGTCAAATTGTCTACAAGTAAAATAAAACTATAATTTTATCTATTAGGTTGTCAGTTTTAAGAACTTAAAATTTGTTGTATATATCTAAAAAAATGTTAAATTATTGTTTTCTTTATCCGGATATAGATATTTTTAATATTTCGGTTTGAGTAATTAATTACCTGGGATAAATTAATAAATATCTTAAGTTTTCTTCCATTTAATCTATAATAATACGCCAGATAAAGAATAATTATATATTTGAAAATGTGTCACATAAGTTAGGTACACTATTTATATATTCTTACCTGGTAAATAATAAGTAGATTTTAGAGCATTTAAAATTCGGACCAACTTGATAGCATTTAAAATTATTTTATTTTTCCTTGATGTTTTCTTTTTTTGTTATTTTGTTGGGTTTAGTTTCACTTCATTGCATTTGCTGTAAGCAGAGTAGAAAGCACATGCCCTTCTGTTTATGTATATGTGTAAATGTGTGTGCGTGTGTATGTTGCTAGACTCTATCCAGTTGGATTTTGTTTAATTCGTTGTCAGAAATACGGGGCCATTGTCTGTCTGTGTGTAGCTGTTGGTGTTGCATTAGACTTCGCCTCTAATATCTGTTGCAATTTGTTAACCGAGTATATTTTGTTTGGTTTTTTTATTATTTCATTTTATTTTTGTTTTTTTTTGTTGTGTGCGTTGTTTTTCAATTTATTTTCATGTTTCACGCTCTTTTGTTGCATATTTCATTTTGCGCCTTTTAGTTATTGCCATTGTTGCTGACGTTGTTGCTGCTGCCGTTGCTGCTGCTTTTACAATTGTTTTTGGCACTCTGTAAAATATGCAACATATTTTACATGTTGATTTTGTTTGTTTTTTGCGTGGAAAAAGCGGCAACAAAAGCGCTAATAAAAAATAAATTGCTCGTGCGGGTGGCAACAACATACACACGCACAGCAAGTGTAACAAAGCAACTATAAATATATATAAAAAAGAAATGTATATAAAAGTTGCAATTACAGTTGCTGACACTTTTTCAAGCATACGACTTTTAAGAGTGTTTTGATGTATGTATCGAATATGATATATCGAAATACACATAAATAGCCAAAGGCAAAACAGTAAGGTCCGTTTTGAACGCTTTTAAGTTTTCCTCTAGTTTCTTTTACAGGCTTTAAATCGAGAGAAGCCGACATACTATGAGATCTTTATCCAAATATTTTTCAAAATGAAGCTAACAACAAGCCTTAATTAGAATTAAATTGATTACATAATTTTAACAACAAAAAATGTTTAGCTTTTAGGCACTTTGTATTGTAAACATATAATATCCAATTTACAATTGCTTTCTAGCCAGTACAATGTAAAATAGAGATTACATACCCTTGCTGACATATAAAAGATGGTTGCTAAGACACAATATTATTGTGTCCTTTGCAGGCACCTAAAATCCGACAAAATAACCAGCTGTAAACACAAAAGAATTCCGAGAAACTGTATGGCAAAAATCATAGATATTTTCTGAAATTCCAATGAAATGAAATGCTATGGAACTGTTTTTGTGGTTTGTGTTATGTATTTTGCGGTTAAAATTCTAGCCCGATGCAAGCTCCTCCATACAAAAGTATTCGAATTTAAGGCCTTGGCAACGCAGTTTAGCAGCATTTAAGCTTGAACCAAGTATTGCCCGGGCAGCATTAACTCAATTATGCAATAGGTTCCGTTTCATTAAATCTGCCTGGCACATATGCAACCCAAACCACACACACATCACCACACACAGGCTCCTATATGCCCCTGAGCCAAGGCACTTAATCGCTTAAAGTTGTTCAACAAAAGCTCAACTTGTGCCGAGCAGCCGCCTGGCAGCAACAACAGCAACAACAACAACTGAGTGTTAAGTGCTAGTCGCCCTCCTAAGAGCATACATACACATATATGTATATATATGTATGTATATATGTGTGTGTGTGCCCCTTGCAGTGTGTGCCATGTGCTGCAAATGCAAATGGGCGTAAAATTTTAATTGAGCCTCTGCCCTCAAAAGTAGGCAACGCCTTTTTTATTGCTGCGAATAACAGCAGCAACCTTGAAATTGCAATTGCCGCAAACTGAATAGAAGCACAACAAGAATAGCAGCAGCAAAATGGGCAAATCAATCAATGTACACACACACACCTATGCGTATGGAGTGTGCCTGTGAAAAAAGTTGTGCTGCATTGTCGTTGTCGCACTTTATTGTTGCCGTGTGCAAAATGTGTCGCCACTTGTTGTTGTTGTTGCTGCTGCTGCTGCTGCTGTTGTTGTTGTTTCTACTGTGACATTGACTAAAAATAGCGCGCATCAATTATTTAAATTCAATTTGTTGCTTTCGATTAGACTACTCACATATGGCATTCAAATAACACAAAAGTGGGCGCTCGTCTGTCACACATTCAAATAAATGAATGCATGTATGAATGGCATTGAATAGACAACAAATACGACGGCAGCTCTTTTGTCGCATATTGCCATTGATTGCCACACAGCTCTGTAAATATTTGCTTTCAAAAAGGTGGTATAGAAGAGTTGTTCAGTTTAGTGCAACATGAGCTGTCGCCGCTGCCTCTTCAGCTTTTACTTGATTTTATTCATTTTTTTTATATATATATAAATGTAATTTTGTTGTAACGCACAATGCCAACAACCTTATCCCCGACCACTTGTAAAGGGTCTCTTTGTCCTTGTTTGCCTGCATCCTTGTCAGCTTCACGCGTGAGCAGCTACTCATGTTGTCATGATATTGCAATAGCTCTCTCGCATAATGGCAGCGAAATTGCATTTTGCGGTTTAAGCCAAGTTTCACATGCATGCAAGGCAATATGTACCAAATATACATATATACAAAGTATGTATATATATCGGTAGATAAGTAGTGCAGCAAGTTGCTTTTGTTTTTAATGTAAACAATAATATTGTTGCATGAAAAGTATCGTTAGTTTTTTATTTAAAGCTGTCAACACAAATATTTACTCTATTCGCCAAAATCAGTAGCTGAGTTTTTGTTTTATTGGAGCCTGTTCTAGTAATAAAATAATCAAGTTACAGGCTGGTGTCTTAGGATAGATATAAAGCCCATAAAAGTCAAAGCGGCTCAAGATAAATAAATAAATTAAATAATATAAATATGTATGATTTTGTATTTTTTATGTCTTATACCTTTTGAAAATGGTTGAGAGAAAGTACATTGCAGCTATGCAGAGGTATGTGAGCGTCAGCAGATGATACTCAAAATAAATACTTGTTACTAATAATAAAATAAATAAGTTCATTAAAAGTTCATGCAAAGAAGAATATAAATAACGCAGAATTGTGTACTTAAATAAATACAACCGTATCCAAATCCTTTCAGGGTGCAAATTTCTTTCCTTTTTTATTTCTATAAAGCTTTTCGATGCATTGTTTGTTTTTAGACTTTTGTAAGCTATTTCTGGAATTAGGAAATTTATTTTTAGAAGGGGCTAGAAATGTTCTAAATAAGTCAAGATTTAATTACCGGAGCCTGTTGCACTGATTCCTAATATAAGCCAAGTTTATCTGCATTTTTATTACGTATATATTTTTTATTATTTTTTTAAAGCTTAGGTGGGTAATCACAGCTTGAGTTCCCCCTCTCCGTTGCACACCCAGCCGATCTACGTGGCTTGATTGGAGTCACCTTCGGAGAGCCTTTTAGCTTTTGTGTTTTTGCTTATTTGCCAGATGGCGTGGTTCTGGGCGAAGAAAAGCTCTGGCTGCATTTACCGTTGGTCGCTATCTTAAGGCCTGTCTCGGCATTGCATTCAATTTGGAGCTGGTATTAAGTTTTCAAGCTGCAGCTTGAAACTTGATAAATAAATTACTTGCCAGCCTGACAGACAGCGTGCCGGGTAGAGTAGTTGAGGGGGACGGCGAAGGACAGTAAAGCAGGCGAACCGACGGACTGCAGGCAGCAGCAGCAGCAGCAGCAGCAGCCTTCGCACTTGCACTTTACACTATTCTTAGAATTATTGCAGTCCATTGAAGCTCTGGACGAGGCAGAGCAAGACGAGAGACGGGGTGCAGGAGAAGTGATGGAAGTGAGAGGGGTGCTAGGGTGGGCAGCTGGCTAAAAATTGTTATTTGCAGTTTTTGTTTCCCTATTTACAAAGAAAAGGGGTGTATTGGGTGTCCACTCGTTTGTCGGCGTTGAAGCCGAAGATGTCTAACTTGTAATATATATTTCAAAATAGGTGCATTAGTTTAAGTAGTAAGATTGTAATCGTGTAAATCTACATATTTTATTTATTTCTCTTAATATTTCATATTTTTCAACTTTGTCTTTTGTTTATTCAATCGGCTTATTTTATTATACATTTGATTTGCTGTTTGAACGTCAGTATCACTATACGTGACATATCACTAAATTACTATTTAAAATTCATTAGTTTAATAAATTATAATAGTCAGGTGGTAATAATAGTCAGATTTTTAGTGACGGTCCAATTGCTACTTTCACTTTATTTTAATTTCTTTTTAAGCCAGAGTATTACGCCAGTCGATTACGTCCGACTGCAGCATTCTTATTTGTGCAGCCATTGCAATTTCTCGGAGCTTCAGAAAAAATTTGTATTTTTTAGCAACGGCTTAAATATCGAGTGCCACAGTGCCGCAATCCCGAGGTGCGAGTCCCAAGTCCCGGATTCTGTCGCCCAGCAACCGGAGGGCGGCGGCCCGTTTGGCTTGTCCTATTGTTGTTAGACGTCAATTGAGCCGCTTCGTGGGATTTACGTTCTGGTCTGGTCTGAGGCATTAGCATTAGCATGCCACCACCGCGCGATTGGCTGACTTTGAAGGCTTCAACTGGTGGTCCTGGAGCTGTCCGTGCAACAGTTTTATTGATTTTGTGCTGGGGATTGATTTTGTGCCATAATTCAGGGCAACGCCTGGCTAAAATGTGCGAACTGACTTTCAATCAATTTAACGCATAATTCCTGATGGATTTAATCGTAATTGATGATTGATTACGGCTTGAAATTTTGCCCGCTTTTACTCGGGAGAATACCAGGCCATTTGAGATTAAGTGTGTGTGTGTGTGTGCTTGTGTGCGTGTGGGTGGCTCTGCTATGCCGTCTTCAGCTCTCTCAGCAACAAATTGCCGTTTCCCTGCGGCATACACTTTTGGCGGCCATTTAGCCGTAATATTGTGTAATTTATTTTCGCTTAGCTTAATCGAACTTAACTCTGGCCATCTAACTGCTACCTGAGGCGCGCTATAACCTCCCAACCCTTCTTACCTCTTTGCTCTTGCGCCAGCTGATACTCAAAACGTTGGCCTTTTCATTATGTCCGCCGCATAAATCAATGTCGGATTCGCGGTATCCGCTCTGGTGGCTGATGTGCATTCATTGCCGGATCCTGGACAGCGGACGACATCAAAGCTGCACTCGATTTTAATTAAATGTATGACATGCCAGGTCATGGTCCCCTTTATAATCCCCTCAATGCTGTTTGTCCCTTCTTTGACAGCGCTATTTTCAATTGCTGTGCAATTTCTTAATGCTTTCTTTTTTTCATTTTTTTTTTTATTTGTCGCTTAGATCGTTGTCTCCGTCATGTAAATAAAATGCAGAGCTCTGCCATTTGCCGTGAATGCGAAAGCATTTTATGTAACTTACTGAGTATTTTCGGCCTTTGAAGCGGCCAAACGGCGGCACTTGCTGAGGTCTTAACCATCAGCTGACAGTGGAGTGTAATGATTTTACAATGCGGCTTGTAACAGGCTGAGAGAAGCGGTTTTATGTGCATGCAGTTAAGATATTATTTTTATATATTATATATATAAATTTTTTAAGTCATATCGTGTTTGATTACATACAACATTCAATAAAATTTACAAATGTATAGTAAAAGTTGATTTTGCTTGCAGTAAGACTCTACATTATAGAAAAAAGGAAAATTTTAACAAAAAAAATTTTAGTTTTTTACTTTCAAAAACATAAATTTCAAAATAAAATTTTGTTGTTAAGCTAAACCAATTTAAAAATAGTTTTGGTTGGCTTTGGCTTACATGGTTGTTTTTTGGGCAATGGCCGACGAAAATAAAAAATAAAAATTAAGTAAAATGAGAAACTTACTGAAAAATCTAAAATAAGCTAAAAAATTCATAAATTTCCTTTGTTTTAAAATTTTTTTCGATATTAAAATTTAAGAAAATAGTTAAGAGCATTATTGATTCGTCTTGCTGCCACACAAATTTGTTGTTTGTTTGCCTTTCAATCCCATTTTTTTTACATTTAAAGCTTTTACCGGAACAGCTTTTATGTGCATTTTTCTACAGAGTCTGTTAAAATCAGTGTGAGCTGCGTCGAGTCAGTCGCCTTATCTACCCCTACAACCGTTCTACTTATCATCCTCCTCATCCGTTTCTACCCTTACTGCACACTCTGCTGCCCAGCTGCTGCCTGTGATTTCGCAAAGTGCGGTGATGTCCTGTTTGGTGCAAGAACATTTTATTTAAACACATGTACCTATACATATGTATATATCTACATAAATATACATATATATTTACATATATATATTTGTATATTTGTGTATCTGGCTGGTGTCAGGTAAACCGTAACGGTTTAAATCTGCTTGTCCAAGCCGCTAGCGGCTTTCAGCTCCCTACCGTTGCCCTAGTCTCTTTGCCTTGGTATTTGCCTGTGCCAGCCTGCGCAGATAGCTTACATTTGGCATGAAAGGGACTCGTTCTGTACGAAAAACAAGTAACAAGCAACAACAACAACAAACAGCATGTTAAAAACAGTTTTATGCACTGCCAGAACAAACTGAAATAAAATAAATGCGCTGGCTGTCCGTCTGTCTGTCTGTAAGTCTGACTGGTTGGCTGGTTGTTTGGCTGGTTGGTCGCTCGGTTTGTTGGCCGAATGGGAAAACGCAAAAGTGCCCACGCTTCAATGCGTGCAGCTCTCGTCAACTGTCGTCGGGCCGAACACCCTGCTTTAAAATGTGATTTTTACACGCGTGCGTATAAAATAAAAGCATCGACGGACGGAGTCGACACTTTCACACAGCCACCTCCTAACTTGCCGGCCATCGTGAAGTACATACAAAGAAAGCAAAACAATTTGTATGCCTCGATAGAAAAGCGTTGGCAGCTTTTACCGTTCAGCTCGTCGAATGTACAGCTATTCAATTTGGCTATACACTGAACCAAAACAAGTGAAAGGTGAATATTTATAATAAGTAAAGTGTCTAAAGACTTAAAGTTACTATGAAGAAAGCTATTAAGAAAGACATAAATGATAAGTTATTATTTATTTTGTTATTACTACTTTTAATATTGTTTTTCTTTCTTTTATATCTAATAAGGCCTTGAGAAAATTAATGAGGTTCAAAACTTGAATCGTTTTGTTGGGTTTCTTTTATGAAATAATGTTTTGCTAGACAGAAGAGCAACTAATCTACTTTGTTTTTGTTTTTCTTAAGATTTTTTTTCTAAAATCTATTTATACAGGTTTTTTTTCGGTGCATCGGCACTTGTTTCGCAGTTTTGCAATTTTCAGCTTTGGCAAAGCGTGTGAGTCAATAAATTTAAGCTGTTTGTCCTGCCTAAGCCATACTCTACCTTTTATTATTTTTTTTTTGCCTTTCAGGCTTATCCTCATGTTAGCTAACTGCCAGCAATTGAAGTTGATTGCATTTTTTTATTGATTAATTGATTGATTGAGTTCAAGTGTTTACGGAGTGCCCGTGTGTGTGTGAGTGTGTGTGTGTGTGTTTGACCGTTATTGCTGTAGGCTAAAATGTTAAAAACTAATCAAAATGCAGCGCAACTTAATTGAAATAGGCAACTGGCAAATATTGCTGCGGTTAGGCCTCAAAAAGAGGAAAAAACGCGAGTTCGATGCGCGCCACCGTTATTTGGCCTACCTGTGGGAATTCTCGCAATTACACTAAAAGCAATTGAAAAAAATAGAAAAAGGAAGCAGCGAAAAAAGAACGAACAAGCAGGCCACCAAATCCAAAAAAGCACTGAGTCAGACTGTCTTCGCTTTAACACAAAGAGCTGCCAGGACAATCAGCAGCACAATGCACACACACACGCACGCACGCACACACACTCGTATACTTAACCAAACAAAGGGTATGTTTAAAAGAAATCCCCAAAGATATTCATGTATGTAGTATTAAACAAAAGTACTTTGAGGTTAGTCATGAAGTGCCTTTTCTGATACTCACCTCTTAACCGTTTTGAGGGCTTAGACATAATATTGTAAATAATATGATGCCATTTTTATAGGATATCTATTGGTTTGAATGTTTTTTGTGTAATTGTGTAATGCTGCTATTTATAAGGACTTATATTTTTCACTTATATTAAAATATTTGAAAAATTTTCTATAACCAATTCAACGAAAAGCATTATGCATTGGGTATAGTGTCTTATAATGGTTAATATTTTATGAATAATTTTTCTGAACGATTCTGAAATACTTCAAATAATCTTAAGCTTAGATTATGGCAATGTTGCGTATAGGGTATCGTATAAACATTCGTTTTGTCTTAAGGTATGTTATGAATTTTATTCAAATTGAAACTATCAAGCAAAGCTAACGTGCGTTTGCTAAGGGTATTTCAAAGTCGTCATATTTTATTTTTTCGTAGGTTGTTTTTAATTTTGCATTTTTGACCAAACTAAAATATTAATAATCAAGCCAAGCTTTAATGTGTTAACTAAAGGGTATCTGGAATTTGATCATTGGTTTTTTCAAAGCCAAAGTACATCTAACTTTTTTCTTTATTTTTTCGGGCCTGTCTGAGTGTTCTACAATCAACTTAAACTAAGATTACAAGCGCGGCGACGCTAAGCTCTGGAAAAATGTGTGCCAGAGCCGCAGAACGCAGCGCAAAGGTGCAAACCACAGCGTTTGCCACGCCCCCAAAGCAGCATTCCGAGTGTCAACGACTGTGGCTGTTGTGGTGAGAGGGGGAGGCAGTAGACGAAGGCGCACAGGCATTTTGCTATTTGTATTTAAAATGGGCTTTACCTGGGGTTTTCTCACTTTGCACACTCTGCACTTAGCGTACTTTTAATTTGATTTAATGTGTCTACGCGTGCCGCATCAGCTACTACTATTTGGCATCTCACTTGCACAATCTGTGCCTCGCTCACACTTTTCCTCTGTCTTTACATGTGTTGGCTGTCTGGGGCGTTGTGTGCTTTGGGTAAATGTAATAAATGTGTTGCCTGCTTCTTTTTCCTCGCTTCTTTTAGTCCATTTGCGTGAATTAAATTTTGGCGCCCAGAAGTAGGCAGTAGTTTTTGTTTTCCCCAGCGAAAACTTGTGGCTAAAACTACAAACTCTATTTTGTACGTCTTAGCCAGTGTGGGATTTCCGACTAGTTCGTTTTCACTTGGCCAAAATTTAGATTAATTTTTTTCCACATTAAATATAAAGCTTGTTTCTTTTTTGCTGTTTCTGTTGTTGTTGTTGCTACCTTGGCTTGTGTTTTATGCTAATTTTGTCTTGGCCCTATTTAGGGTCTGCCTGCCAATGGCGCACATCAAAGCTGGCAACATTTTTGGGCCCCCGGCAACGCTTTGAACTTTGCGCCATCTTGTCTGGGGCTCGTCTTTGCTTTTGGCTTAACCGCAATTAAAACAGATTTCTTGTTGATGTTGTCTTTCGCAAATTTGTGTAAATCAATTGTATACGTAGTTTAAGCAATTAATGTATACAATTTTCAATTGAATTTCCGTGCCACGAGCTTTTATCTTACTTTGCTTAACTTTAATGTGCAACGAACAGGTGAATAGGTGAAAAGAACTTCAACCGGAAAGGCTCTTAGTGAAGGAGAAATTAAATTAATAGAAAGATAATTGATTTAAATTTTGTATTTTTTCAATATTTTTTTATTATTTATCCTATGTATATTGAAGTCTATTTATAGTAACCTTAATTGAGTGGGAAACCTTTTGAAAGAAGTTCACTATAAGGCTTTTAAGTGTGAGCTAAGTCTGAAGAAAATGTTTTCTTTGGCACCATGGCTACAATAATAAATAAATCCTTAAAGTTGTTTCAAAGTCTTTTTTTAATATCAGAAAATGAGTTAAGTGACGTTTTCTGAATGGCAAAAACAGCAAAAGCTTACTCATTTCATTTAATAGAATAGAATTAACTTGAAGCGGCTTAAGAGTTTAAAATTTTTTAATTGTTTTTATAAATGCGTTTAGTGCAAAATTAATTATCCGCATTTTATTTCATAGGTATCAAAAAAAGATTGCATATTTAAAAGTTATGAAACAATATATTTTCAATTATGTATTAATAAATAAATAATTATGATAATACTGAATGTGAAATAAATATAGTTTTACATTTAATATTTATCACTGATTTTGTGAAAAAATGCTTTAAAGAGCGAAGTAAATTTCTATATATTATTTCGTCAATATCAAATTAAGTTTTAATTCTACTTAATTTTTGTCAAAGAATATCCAATGGGAACTTTGTTGAATTATAAATTGTAAGCTTTAACTTGATTGTAGAGACCATGTCAAGCCAAATTAACCTTAAAGCAATAAATAAATAAATATCTTTAAGCTTTTCCACATATTTACTTGCTATAAATACAAACGCACACATTAATTAAGTTATGAATTTTATTGCTGTGTCCGCGTGACCTTTATGTGACATTTAGAGAGTTAAACGCAAATACCCATTTATTTAAAATACATGGCTTCTATTGGCTACCCAAGTGGACTATTAGCATATAAAAGTACATTTATTATCATATATAATATTAATGAGTAATGTCAACAATAAGTAGCAGTTGCTGTTAACATAACTAGCATTCTAAATAAATGGTTTAAATAGGTCGAAAAGGGTCGAAGTCAATGTTAAAAATTTAAAAATCTTAAAATGTGTATGTAATTAATAGTTTTTATGTTTAGCAAAGATTAGTATATTTATCAATAAATTATTTAAATGTCATTTAAACAGGGCTATTCAACAAGATAATAATTTTTGGAAAATAATATATGTTCTTTTGTTTAAAAAAATGTGACACAAGATCAATTCTCATTTAATCATAGATATAAATTGTTTAAATACTACGTAAATTGGTCGAAAACGGGTTAAGACACATTTAAATATATTGTTTTGAATTATTTAAGCAAATCAAATCGTTAGTAAAAGAATTCTTGTTTATTACTGGAAACAGAGATGACAGATTGGTAAAAATAATTCTTCAAATAATTGAAAAGATTCACAGAGGTGGCTTAAAAAGGATATTTTTATCTTGATCCGCTCATTGGATGAAATAGAGACTCTCCAGTCTATGCTCTTACATTCTAGCAACAAATAGAATACTTTAGATACCGAAGGGCTGTCCAATATATATTCCAATCCTCTTTAACGGTACAATAATAACAATCTATCATTTAAACGACTTGGTTATATAGTGCTTAATCGATTTTCGAGCATATTGTGCGCATGAATTATAGTTTAGGAGATGCCTTCAAATTTCGGTCAGCTCATTAGCTTGTGGGAACGTGTTGTCCTCTCTCTGAGTGTGTCCTGCCCCAATAAGTAGGCAATTGTTGTGCACACTCGTAAACGCTTTGCAGCATGATTAATATGCTTGCGCACCAGCTATTGGCAAGAGCGTCTGTGCGTGAGTGTGTGTGTGTGTGCACCCTATATGCCTGGCCTCTATGCAGACACTGCGCTGTCTGCGAGTTAATTTATAGACTTATCAACACTTAATCACCGGAAAAATGGCATGGCGCTTGTGTGTAAAATTGCAGAGAGTATATATATCTATACATATATATATGGATATATGTATATACATATATGTGGCCAAACGGCAGTGCCACGCATGTTGATTACTTGGCCAAGACAAAGGGAGTGGGCGGACGACAGAGGCTTAATAGTTGTTAGTTAGTTGTGCGTGCGGCTTTGCAACTTCTGCTTGTGTCTCTTTCTTTTTGCGGCGTAACATATTTGCCGTAATTTATACTTTATAGCCTACCAAGATATGAAAAGTCACACAGCAAATATACACGCACACCCACACACCAACACACAACAGCACCACATACCATTATAGCGGAGGCTATATTTTTCCAGCGACCGTTCAACATGTTGACTTTTATGCCATTTGCTGCGGTTACCAAGCTAACTGTGGTCAGGCATTTTGTTGTTGTTGTTGTTGATATTTATGCGTGCATATAAATAACATGGCTTCTGCATGCGGGTTTATATTATTAGATTTACGTTGATGTTGCTCTATAAACATGCTGCCACATGCCGAAATATTTAAATATCAGCCACAAAAGAGTTGACTGCATAATTGAGGCTGTGCAGTGACCTTCAATCATACTTTTGGCCATCTTACCAAAAAGTTCATAACACGCGCTCGTCATAAAGCGGCTAACACACAGAGAGATATAAGTCCAACAATTGGCCGGGACAATTGCTGACGATTTGCTAGCCGCATCAATTTCGTAGCTTTGCCTTCTATACAGATATTTATCCCCCCATGGCCGTCGTCTGCCAATTGCACGCGCGCTCAATCTGTGGCAGATGTACGAGTACGAGGATTGTATTTGATGGCTCCAAACACACACACACACACACAATCTCGTTCACCAAGACTTATACCCTGCCTATCTGTTTGGTTTTCTTTCTTTACTTAATGATTGCAACAACGTGACGCATGGGCATTTGCATACCCTATAGACAGTTAGGAAGGGTAGTACAGTGAGATATTTTGCTGATTAGCAGTTAGAAGTAAAGTGATTAAATCTACAAAATCCATTCTGACTGATATTTATTTTATATATACATTGATATTATACCTTACACTTTGTTATTTATTTGATTAGTTTTTAAAGAAATTTTAATTTTAATTTCTCTTAATCTTTAAGGCTTTTATAGGGTAGGCTAGATATTATGAAAACAATTTATTTTAGATACAGGGTATACTTTTCTCGAGTTATCATTAGAGATGTTCTATTTGTTTTTCTTTCTTTTCTCTATTTCTTTTTTTTGGTTTGGCGCAATATTGTTTGGGTATTGCATTTGTGCTGATCTTTATTGTTGGCCGTTTGGCAAACATGTGCGTTGCTCGTGTCTGTGTTTGCGTGTGTGTGTTTGTCTGTCCTATGGCAGCTTGATGAAGTATTGTTTATGAATCATAAACTGATTTGCTTAGCCGTAAAGGCGCGTCTGGCACTTGCCAATTGTGTTGACGTGTTTTGCATGCAAGTCGCACAGTTTGGTTATTGAATTTCGACCGTCGACAGTGGGACGTCTTATTGAATTTGAGTCCGCCGAAAAAGCAGCACGCAATATTTTGACGCCAACTAATTTGTGCGCTAATTGCTATAAGCCCAAAACAAACCCCGAACAGTCCACAAAAACCCACGCATGAAGCATTTCTGTAGGCTCCGCTCTCGAAAGCGCCATTAAAAATTGATTTATTTTTAATTATCAGTGACGTGCCGCAAAATAATAAATATACGAGGAAATTTATTGCACCGTCAACGAGCGACAACCAGAAATGGGCCCAAACAATCGCGTCCGAGCGCGAAAATTCCTTTCGACTTGCGTGCGTGGGCGCCCCTATATGTGATTTCAGTTTAGTATATACATATGTAGGATGTGCAAGTAAAAGTACACTCAGAAAAAAGTCGTAGAAAAATTAAAGACCCTATATGACTCGTGTTGAGTAATAGTATCTGTAAGCCCTAATACATTAAAAAAAGTATCTATACAAAATTGTGGGCTGTTTTTATATATCTAAATTAGCTTTTGTTGAAAGACTATACGCAAATTTAAAAAATTTTAAATAAAATATAGAATAAAAATGATTGGGAATGATGTCTAAAACTGGTCTCAGAAATCATAATTATATTTCAAGGGATTTTAATATAACAGTCTTAAAATATGTTTTATCTCGAGTATGTAATTCTTGCACTTTCGTCAGTGTATGAGTTTTTATGTTCACACCATGTTTACACATATACGTATGTATACATATTTGCCTGCATGTTGTGCCAGTTGGTAGATTTAAAATAAAACCATATATACACACAAACACTTGACACACACGCACACTCGCATTTGGCAGCATATTTAACAGACGCTTTGCTAATTTTAATGGGTCCGTAACATAATTTTGTTGTCTCTGTCGTCAGTTGCCGTTGTTGTTATTGGTTGTAGGTTGCTGTTGGTACTTGTTAGTTGTTGTTGCAGCTGTCGTTTACAGCCAATAGCTGCACAAAAATGCATTCAAAATTTTATTATCATAGCTGTTGTCGCGGCTGCCGCTGTCCTGCTGTCGCCTGTTGCCTGGCCCCTCCTGACGAAAATCATCGTGTTGGCCAACAAGCAATTTTCCTAATTTATTAACTAAACCAAACAATGGTAACGGCGGCACGCAAATATTTGACCAGCTACCCACGTGAAGTATACAAATGATCAGAAAGTATACCAAATTTTCACAAACACATATGCCAGATGTGGACTTCTACGTTCCACGAAATGCTTTCGCCCTAATTATGTTGGCAAAAGTGATTGGCAAATATTAACTGAAAATTGTGGAAATAAAATTTAATTCTTGGTATGGATGTGGGCGCCTGTACACATATATACAGATGACACACGCTTGGACACATAGAATCTAGGTTTTTTTTTGTGGCTTGACGCATTTAACGAATTTTTCATGTTGTCGTCGTTTGGTTCCGGCACCAGTTTTAAATAATTCAATTCTCAACTTTACTTACCGCATTTTCATTCAAATAAATTTTTGATTTGCCAATGATTTTTTTTTTGACGGTTTTTTAGTGATTTATTTTGATGTGAGCACCAATGAATGCATTTCCAACAAAATGGTTGAAGTTTTTCGTATTGTGTTTAATTTTTGTTTTAATTTTTCGCCCATTTCCCATTGCCTGCATTCAAAATGTGGAATAATAATTTATTTACAGGCTTTTTCCGACATGTGGCTGAATGGCGTCGTAATTGATACGCTAAACTGCATAACGCTGATTATTACATTTACATGGAAATGCATAAATGAATTGCATGCACATATATAATAAAATAGCGAGGAATGTGCGAGCTCTAAGTGCTTGCCTGGGAAACACCCTATAATTGCGCTTAAAGGCGTTTAATTAACGATTGTTATGAAATATTATGAATATTGAGTTGTTAAGGGAAATGGGATTGAGATAATTTAGAGTACTTGACTGAATACGCTGTAATTGGGTATACAGTCAATAAATCATGAGTGATTATGAAATAATGTGAATATTTAGTTAATATAAAGAATTAAATTGAACTTTTGATTCACTTTTAAATACCCTGTAATCAGGTATTTTTAAGGTTAAGTTAATAAAAAGATGAGACTAATGGGGATAATGGAGTGTATTGGGCTCGAAAGTACTCTCTTATTAAAGTCAATCAATGAACAATTGTTATGAATGATATGAAAATAAAAGACTAATGGTGCCAATGGAGCATATTCTTGTCATTAATACCCTATTATCGGGTGGAAAGTCCATAAATCTGCAATTGTTTGAAATTTGTAGACAACTTATCTGTTATAACCTGAGCTATTTAATTCCACCATACTTTAAAATATTTTTTGGTAAAAAAATCAATTAATATTTACTTAATATTTATGTTTACTTGATTGCGAATGAACTAAGGAATTTCTTTAACTCTTTAATGTAAATTTGATCTGAATATGGTATACAACAATTATATAAAAATATTCATGACTATAGGCTTCGTAGGCTCATAGTTCATATAGGCTATTACACATTATCAGCATGAATTGTCAATCAAAGTTGTAATATATAGTTATACTATATACTGCCTGTTACAACCATTAAAACAGCCTCATAATACCTCTTTTGATACATTTGTTGCGTACTGGGTGCACATTTACATAAGGCTTATAAATTGCGCATTCGAAAGATATTTGCTTTCATAGTTTGACTGAATTGCACGGCTAATATGGGCAGAGGTATCATACCAATTAAGCGATATATATATATAAATACATATACATATACATATACATTCATATAAATATGTATATGTACACTTATATTTATGAACACCTATATCAATTATTAACAATATGCACTAATTTTTGATGGCTTTTTTGACGTTATTAAATAAAATTTGTGTTATTTACGGCTTATGCGTTGGTTAAATTTAATGTATTCGAAATCTTCGCAAATGTAATTTACAATTTTTGGGATTTTGTAATTTATGAATTTTGTGCGCATAAAATGTAAAAATGCCAACGGAACAACAACAGCAACACGAGATGCAAAGACTGGAAAAAACGTAATTAGAATTCATGACACGTGCTATGAAATATCACACATACGCAGTGTGTTGCGTGGCAAGTGGAGCCGAAGGCAGGCAAAGTCACAGCTAGCTAAATGTGTGCCAACTTGATTTACGATTTTCAGATATATTTATATATATACACTATACCTATACATTCACACACTGTACATAAAGAAGCAGCAGCAGTGGCAAGTAATTTATGACAATGCGCTAGCCGCAAAAACTTGGTAGCTGCAATCAAAGCCAAATGGCTAAGGCCAAGCCAGAAATCCCATATAAATGTCAAGAATCTAACGATAGATGCCTCAAGCAGCGGCAGTTGCATTAGTGTTGCTGCTGATGCGGTTACTGCTGCTGCTGCAACATCCACACTCAAGACGGCAGCAGTTGCATTAGTTGCTGCTGCTGCTGCCTTCTAAACAAGCCGCAACTTCAATGAGGTAGCCTGGAAAAGTGTCGCATTGTTGTTGTTGCAGTGAAAATTTATGCAGCTTTTTCATGTTTCACTCCCTGTGTATAGATGTTGGTTGTGTCGTGGCTTTTAATGGCGTGAAGTCAACGGCGCGTAAAACAGTCATGAGGCATCTTAATAAATTACTTTGGGGATTTTGGTGCACAATTTTTAATATTGCCGCAAACAGAACACGGCGCGCGCCACGCCAATGTTTACAGCCGCGTCGCGCCAGACGACGTCATGGCTGATGTAAAGCCATACACAGACACGCAGCTAGAGCTAGAGAAATATGCATATAGTGCATAGGTTATGGGGGTGGGTGGAAGTGGCAGGTCGTGGGTACACGACAGTTGCTTGACATTTCGAATTTAATGAAATTTATGCAATTTTTCTTATTTGCCAAATGCACTTCAGTCGCGTCGACGTCGACGTCAGCAGCGATGCGGCAAAGCGCAAAGCAATGCATCAAACGGGTGGCACATAGCTCTTACTATACTGGGGTGTGTTTGTATGTGGGTGTGGCTGTGTGTGTGTGTGAGTGGCGCAGGGTGTCTTAAATATAGACAGCAATGGGAGTTGTATATGATAAATGCAAAATTCAATGCATAACACTTAGGCAGGCGGATAATCAGAGGCAATTAGTTTTATCCTCAAGATAAAATAACTGTTAATAAGCATAATGTGAAAATATTACGAAATAAAGTTTATGAAGTAACACCTTTAACTATCCACGTGTTCAAAAAGTTCTGAAAGTCAGGAAAATTTAACGGTTGTGAACCATTTCCATTTTAGTTTTGAAAATAATAACGTAAATAAAATAAAGCTCCATATCGGATTAAAAATAGTCTCTTAGAAAGTTACAGTTAAAACTGGTGTAATAGGCGGAAGAATAATTTAATTAATTTATAATTAAATTAACATAAAATAATTGATAGATATCTCTACAATTCAGGCTGAAAAATTGTATTTATTTCCTTGAAAATGATCATTAAATTATAAAATAAACTAGAATAATAGTAAAATAAAATATGTACTATAAAATATCACACACTGGTTATATGCTGCTAACAAATATTGACCCAATTTTAGCTTACTAATATAAATCTTAAATAATAAATAGTCCTTAAATACTTGAGTAACCGTAAAACACTTAGGTAAATATTTTTGAATATAAAAGCAAATATTTTTACAGCTTTTCTCCCATGGTTGGTTTAAATCAGATTTAAAACCTGAGCTATATCGAAGTACGCAAACTTGTTGTAGTTTGTTTTCGAACAAATTTTATATATTTCAAGAGACCAAACAAAAAGTTTTTTTCGGTGTGTTTTGTGTTCAGCAAAACTTTGTTGTATTTCGTAGTCTCAGTGATAACTTTTATATTATATATATTTTTTTCCTCTGTTGTTAACATTTTGCAAAAATGATTGAATTTGGACCTAAAATTTTACGTACATGAATTTTTATTTTATTTCGGTTTTATTTCATTTTTTTATCTTTATTTTTGACATGCGCCTTTTTGAGTTTATTAAATAAGTTCTGAGCGTTGAGAGTTTGTTTTAACTCAAAAACTTTTGCGACTGTCTGACAGGCAGGCAGGCAGGCAGGAAAGCAGGCCGAAAACAAAAACTTTGCCAGTAGCTGGAAATTTAAAGCCAAGTAAAAATTAACTGTACATAATTGCAGGCACAAGGTGTAAAGAGTGAGGGAGTTAGGTATAGAAAGAGAGAGGGACAGCCAGAGAGATAACCAGATAGCTCCTGAGAACTTGTTGCTTAAGCCACGGGCTTGAGGTCTCAAGAGTTTGCCGGGGTCGTGCCTAATGATGATTATTTCTAGTCCATTCTCATTTAGAGCTACTCTTTTGTTGTGTGCCAAGCCCCCCTCGCTGTCCGCTGCCCGCCCGCGCTCAGTCCGCCAGAGACAACATTACATTTTCATTGTTGGGCAGCCAAGCGCAATGGCTTTGGCTTTGGGTTTAGCTTTGGCCGGTTGTGTTTTTCCTGGCTTATGCTTTCAACGGATTTTGGCCAACGGCTGGCCGCACAGAATGCTACGAAATGTCGTCGTGGTGTCATTTGGCATCGACATATAAAAAAATTGCAGCTTACTTCTGGGCAAGGACAACAGGGATATTCAGCAGGAGTAGGAGCAGGAGCAGCAGCAGCGGCGGCTAATGTGCTCGTAGCTGCTAAAGACTTGCCAGCCAAGTTAATGAAACCAATAAATTAATTTTAATGATTGCACACACAGACACACCGGCACAGTCGGACACACACACATAGACAAAGAGATACACAATACACTCAGAGAAAAATAGGGGCTTGTAAAATCCGGTTTGGATACTGTTTGTACTTAAAATTTTAAATATATTACGTTCTGAAATATTCTTGACAGCCCTAAAATCTTAAAAAGAAAATTAAGTCATTAATTAAGTACAAAATACTTATAACAAAAATTAATATAATTGACATCAGCTTAAAGCATTCTTCAAGTGCAGTCAAATATTTCTTGAACTGAGTTTTTCAATTTAAACCCATCCTAATTGGCAGCCAATTTAATTTAATTTATTTAAGTGCTGTATTTAGGAATTGTGGTAATAAACAAATTTGTTGTAGACAGAATACTTTTCTTAAATGATAAATTTTGTATTTTAATAACATTTTTTATATGCTTCTACTATAAAATTTGGTTATATATTTTCTCTGAGTGTAGTTTGTAAGCAGCAGAATGAGAGGTGTGTTTTGAAGGCGTGCACTTTTGCGCTGCGTCAGCGAGTGTCCCTTTTGCCTCTTTTACGGGGCGTGGCACTTGCCATAAGTAATTGACAAAATCTTAATTAGTGCTTGGCATGTCCATTGAATGGCTTCCCGTTAGTTGTCGAGTTTAATTAGCTGCTGCCGCTGACATCGCTGCTGCTCCTGCTTGAATTTAATCAAATTAAAAATGTCCAAAAGCGTCTTGCGGCTCAGTCCCTGTGTCCTGCGCAAAAATGAGCTGTGCATATATTCAAGGACATGCACTTGAATCAAATTTTGATTAACTAAAATGCAGGCCAATTAAGTTGTGTGTGCTCGTGTGTGTGTGTCTAAATCGATGAGTGTCAGTGTCAACTTAATCAATTGAACTGACTGTGCGTGCGTACGTGTGTTTGTGTGTGTGCTAGTGTGTGTGCTTGCATAGAAAACAAACTCCTAGCTCTGGAATTTTCCACTTGCACTTGCCAACTGCCTCTTGAAGCTATAAACTGTGAAGAGCTCTTCCGGCTGCTGCATCGACAGCAGCTATGGCTGAGGCAGCTGCCCCATTGAGTGTCCTTAAAATTGACTACAGCCGCTCTATATTTATGTATATATGTATGGGTGTGCCTAGCGTTTATCCACTCAGCCTGCTTGTTGACAGTCAGAAAAAGTGTGAATAATTCAAGTGAAACCAGCCAACGACATTTATTGGACTAGCTTGAGTTCTATTAAATATAGATTTTAATTAGTAGCCCTCCACAGAGTCCAAAATTGACGCCTTTAATAATTAAACCAGCATAAAGCAGTTATTTTGCCCCAAAATTATCGAATGTCAGATACCCTAATAGAATTGTTTGGATATATTTCAATACTTGGCAGCATTCAGGCGTTTTTCGCAGAATTTTCGAATGCGAGCTTTTTCGACATATACTAAAAAACCGGATTTCTACAAAATATCAATTTTCGATTTCTAGTTGGCATGCTATTATTTTTGAAAACAATTAAAGTTTTTATGCAAAGATTATGAAATTATTAGTTTCAAATATCGAAATTTACTTAATTGTACTATGGAAAATATTTAACTTGAAGTTTTTGTTTAAGAATAAAAATTGCCTTTAGACCGATGTTGCCGCTCAAGACATTTATACTCTATATATTCCGAACTGTCTCATTTGCGTCACAGATTTCAAGGGCAATTTAAAAACTCTCTCTCAGGGCGTACACAGATCCCGTTCAAACATTTCGTGGCATGTCCTTCCGGCCTTTAAGTTCGCTGTTGTCAAAGTGTCAAAGTAAGCCAGCTTTGTGCAAAGGGTTCAAATTAAATTAATTGACGAACACTTGTAAAGTAAATTAAAATTGCTCGACTGACTGACTGACTGACTGACTGACTGAATGTGCTGCTGCTGTGGCTGCTGCTTCTTCTTCGTCCGCTTCTTTCGCTTCTGGCAGTTGACGTCGTTAAAGAGATTACAAAGGGTCAAAGGGTTAGCTGCGATTGCTCATAATTGCCTGGCGCCTGCGGTCAGCTGAAAATTTCGCTCCGTTGATGTGTTTTTTCTTTTGTTATGTCTGCAACTCCTATGCAAACAGTACACACCGACACACACGTATGCACACGCACACCCAGTTGACATTTGCTTGTCAAACTAATTAAATTTTTGCTGGCCAGCAGCAAGAGCCAAATTGGCGCCTCAAATTGGTAATTACCAGGGCTGAAGTGCAGTTCAAACACGTAAAAGAAAACGAGACGAGAAATTGCAACAAAACGGAGACCGCTCTGATGCAGCATCAACTGCTGCTGCTGGTGCACATTCTGCAATTAGCCAACAGTCGCACTGACAATCAACCAAAAGGCAAACGGCGCCAAGCGACTGACAACGCGTGCATGTCCTTTGTGTGCACAACTATGGAGAGGGGCAGGGTATGCGGCGGGTGCTGCCTAATTACTTGTAAGTTGGCGAATTTGTGGCAAGGCATTTGTCCTCCAGCAACCAAATTCAATTTGGTTCAACCCACACTACGGTCAGCCGGGCAGCAGTTGCAGTTGCCATATTCCCGCAGCCGCGCCCGTCACCGCCCACGGCCCACGCCAATGCCAGCGACGCCCACATCCATGTCTGCCGGATGCTGACATCGCGCACATGCACATCCGTATCCGGTTTCCTGTAGCGACAACGATAACGACGCCTTCTTGATTGCCAGCGCGTAATTATTTTTTAAGCACTTTGTCTCCCTGCAAAATTAGACTTAACTAAGCCAATTTTTGGTTGGTATTCCAATTTTTTTTCTCTATACCCTATATGCATATAAGAGGGTTGCAGAGGGTATTAGTTGTTCAAATATTCCATAAGACATATAAAGTCTGCTTAAAGCTGCACTCATATTGATTTTAGTTGTGTTTCTTAATTTTACAAAATATTTTTGAAGCCTACGATCGCTGTGTTTGTTTTGGGTTGGTTATGATATTTGTGCATAACAATTTATTACAGGGTATTTACTAGCTCCACAGCTGCGTCTCCCGCATTGCTATTGCTTATACTTTGCGGGTTTGTGTGGACTCTGGGCGAAATTTGACTAGCAGGCGGCCAATGCTGAGCCGTGGGTCATACACACAACCGTGCACACACCCGCACACACTCAAACACCCTGCTTGTTGGTGTTGTCGGTTCTCTTGGTTTCCACTTATTTTTTTTCGCTCCTTTTTTTTGTATTTTTGGTTTTGTTGGCTGCTTTGTCCAATTAGTAACAGTTTGGGTTACGATTTCATTTCTTTTATTGTGCCTCGTTATCCTTTTTATTTTGCCTGCGCTGTGCCTTGCCGCCAGTGCGCAAATTTGATATCCTTGTTATGGCAAATTGTTGTATGTACGCGTACAATTATTTTCACTTCCAGCCGACGCGGTTGCCGTCGCCGTCTCGTCGCTGGGGCATTGCGTGTGCCGTAACCCGCTCCAGCTCTCTGTCTCTGTCTCCATATCCGATCTCCCACTCTGTCTCTCACCCATCTCTCTCTTGTTCTGACAATCGAATTGTATTTATGTTTATTTATGCTGTTTGGGAAAAACGTCAGTGCACTCGACGCGTTGCTCGCTGCCTCTGCTGCCGTTTGGCGTCCTTGCTCATATTGTCCTGGCGTTCAATATTGTCGCCCCTTCGATTATTTATGATGCTCGCTTGCATAGCCTCGCACTCCCAAAGGGGCCTGTGGCCAAGTTTTAGTAGTCATCGTTTGCCCAGTAATAAATTTATGCTTTTTTATTTCCTCCTGTCATAATTTTACCCTCAAATACACACACACACACACATACTCAGAAGCGCTTATATAAAGTGCTTGGGCATTTTTCTTCTTCGCCTCGTGCAGTATTTTCTTTGTGGCTCCCCTCCTAAGCCCCGAGTCCTGTCGAAAAATTTTTCCAATTGATAAATTATTTTATGGCAAATACACAAATTTTCTCATACGCATGCTTTGCGTGTGCTCTATGTGTGTGTGTGCGAGTGTGTGAGTGTGTGGTTTTTCTTGTTGTTGTGGTTTGGTTTTCGATTTTCCCTTTGGGTTGACTAAGCCCCACACCTCCTCCCTTCCCGCCTGCCTTTTGGGGCGCTCTTTGCTCTTTGCTTATTTCCTTGCACACATAAAAAAGAAAGAGCAGAAGTAACTCTGGGTTTATGCGAATGTGTGTACATAAGTAATATCCCTGTGTATTCTTGCATATTTCCGTCTATATCCTTTAGGCCTGGCTTGTCATTGGCACGGCCTGTGGTCCCAGCCATCAACTGCTCAACTCCTCGTCTGCCAACACTTGACTCTCCGGCACAGCTCAAACACATAAAATCAATCATATTTGCTGGATATTTTCTTGTTTTTTTATCCTGCTGATGCTTTTGCTTCATTTTTTTGCTGCTCTCTTTTTTGTAGCCCTAACTTGTCTTTATCATTTTTTTCTTTGTTTTTTTTTTTTGTTTACTTGTGCCCCAATTTGTTGCTTCGTTTGTCTTTTCTTTTGGGTTTTAGTTCTTTTGTTTTTTTCGCTGTGAACTTTAGTCTTTAAGACAGCTTGAACAATATGCTTGATATTAATGTTTATATTTATGTTATAGGGTATCTGGCTATCGTGCTTGCGGCTCATTTTGTGCATCATTACGCAAACATCTAACAAATTCGAATCAATTTGTATAGCATTTAAGATTCTTTCCTATGCGTGGCCCTTAAATATATGCAACATTAATTTTAATAGAATTGTTTATGGGCCGCATATGAAAAGTGGGCGTGCGCTGGCAAATGATGCACAGTTAGTTTTTTCTCTCCTATTTTGTGTGTCATGCATGCAGAACTGCCATGTCATATTAAATGTAGAGGCTGCCAGCACAAAAAAAGAAAAAGAAAAGAAAATGCAGAGCAAATACCGAGCGAAAAGCCGCGCCAAATCAAAGCCAACAATATTTTTCAGGATTATTTCAGTTCGCTTGCCGTTGACTGCACCTAAACAGAGAGAGAGAGAGAGAGATAGAGAGATAGAGAGAGATAGAGAGAGAGAGAGAGAGAGAGAGAGAGAGAGAGAGGAAGAGAGAGAGAGAGAGAGATACAGAGATAGAGAGAGAGAGACAGAATGTTAGCTAGACAGACTCTACAGTTTTGGTGACACACATAAAAAAAAAACAAGGAAAATTTGTGCTTCGAAAAATTTCTGTTAATTTGGCAGCGTGTGCTGTGTTTTTTGCCCGGCATCGTCTAGATTTTTTTACGCTTTACTTGAGCTTTATTCGTGACACATAAAAAAAGAAAAACACAAATAAAAAAAAAACAAACCGAAAACAGTATAAACTGCACAGCCCACCATCCTCGCTCTTGCAGATATGCAAAACGCAGCGCGCACATAAATTTTACTGTTTGGTCTACGCTTATTTGCATAGGAATTATGTATTTGGGCACAACGGCTTAGCAGTATTATGCAACACACAAATGCACACACACACACACACACACATTGGCACACGGTGGAGTACATTGTGGTTATGTAGAAAACTAACGCATATATATTGTTTTTGCTTCTATTTTGCAGCTATAAATTTGCAACGCCCCTGGAAAATGCATTGCAGCAGAACAAGCAATTAAAACAGAGACAGAGACAGAGACCGAGACCGAGCCTGAAACTGAGTCCGAGTCCGAGTCTGAGACGGAGTGTCCCCTGCCTGCCGGACTTGGCCCCCACAACCGCTCGCGCCGGGCTGTGCTAAGAACCTATTTTGAATAATTAAAATTCCGTAAGTGTTGCTGCAGTTGCAGTTGAAGAAACGGCAGCCGAGTTTTGCAACAATCTGTGGCACCGGGCGCACCAGGCGTGCGTGGCAACAACAATGATATAATTAATTCAATGCACCTGAATACGCCAGCTTACACACGAAACTCTTTCAAATCCAATTGAGTGCAACAGCCACAAGTGCCTAGCCGCAAAAACAACAACCACAACAACCAGAACAGCATTCGTAATTACAACAGCAACAACAACAAGAACAGCCGAGTAACTTTAGCCAGCTGTAAAATGGCAGCACACAGGCCAATGGCAGCAATTAGCCAATGCAAAGACAAGCGAAGACATTTCCGCAGCAGGACACATCTGGCCGAGATCGTGCGCCGCACTCTGCCCATCGTCACCATCGTTGCGCTGCTGCTAATGCAGCATTGGGAGAGCGGTAAGTTTCACAACAACTTAGCAATTTGCCAAGCTTTGAAATCCAATCGCATCCCGCTCGGGGAACAGCTGTCAGCAATACAAAATAATAATAAAGAAGAGCTTGGAACTGGGCGCGTGGCTTCGCACGACTCAAGATGATTCGTTTGCATTGAGAAGCTGTTTTAAGAGCGTGCTAAAACCAAAAATCACGACTTGCCACAATCAAGATATTGAGAGAATATCAAAATTAATTAAATCGATATTTTAACAAAAATCACCCCATATTACATTATTATTATTATGGTTTAGTTTTAAGAATGTTCTGTTCTCGGATGTGAGAATAAATTAATAGGTCAAATTGTAAACAATAAGTCATGCCTTATCAAAATCAGTCCAGTTTAAAAGTTTGGTTTCTGGTCATAATATCAATATTAACTGACTGCAAAATTTTGTTTTCACGTTTAACTGCTGAATAGCAAATCATGAAAATGACTAGTCAAAATCAGTTTAGTCCAAGTTATATGGAAATTTCTTGGTACAAAAAATATACATGAATTTAACAAAATATATATTTCTAGAGTTTATTTTAGAATTTCTATGGAGTCCAGAAATTATGAAGAAAAGCTATTTCCCATTAAAAGTGAATCAATTTTAACGTAGTAACTATGATAATTCAATTTGAACTCAGAGACTTTATGGAATGGAATATTCCAGAGTATGTGTATAGAAATGTATGACATTGCGGAGCTAAATGCAGGATATCTCCAAGTCACCTACACTCGTCTAGACCACCCTTCTCATCTCAGATAGCTACTACACGTGTTTATCTCTAGGTAGTTGCGATACCTTTGCTCAAGTCAATCAGAAGCAAGTTGCTAGAAATGTGAAGAGAAGAAGAGAAATGGAGGGGGTGAGGGGTCGGTGGCAACCGCAAAGCCATTCAATTGACAGGGCTACAAATTGTGCTGGCCACTGAATATCCTTTGCAATATTCTTGTTGAATTAATCTCACTCGGCCAGATAAATATTTCAAAAGCGAAACTTAAGCAATTAATTTCGCTAATTGCTTTTCTTCGCAACGTTTTTGTTTCGAGTTTGCCGACTGGCTGGGCCAAGGGTAAGGCATCGCAGGGATAGGGGTGGAGAGGTCGCCTGCTCGTTGAGTTTTGCATTCAAATGCATTTCAAGGACTCAACTTTGGCGCCGCACAAAACTCAATCTGACATTTATGCGAATGTCCACGGTATCAAATAAGAGTAATGACATTGCAGCTCACCCCTCCCCTCACAACCCCCCTCCCACCGAATGATTAGCGCAGGCCAATAGGAGCCAAGGAACCGAAGGCAGCAAACGAAGGATAGTCTTGGGAACTGCTGCCGGTTCACAGACAGTGCAATGTCCTTTGACTACTCAAACATTCCAGTGGCTATTAGTATTCATATCTTGACTGAACTGAACTGAAAGCTTAAACTGCTCCCAGCGTGGCTGGAGGGGTGGATTGTAATATTTGGGAGGGTTTGGGTAGTCTCGAGGTTTTTTAAGACCCTCTGCGAGCGTTTTGCATGCATTTTCATTTCGTGCTAGAATTGCTGAAAAAGATGCAATTAAATTTTAGGACAAGGGGCGTCAAGCTGCGCACGGAATATTCGAGTCCTTTTTGCACTCCCATTCAAACTTGCTGCCTCTCTTTCCGTTTCTGCCTCTCTGTCTCTATCTCTAACGCTTTCGTATGCGGTTGCAGCTGCTGTCAGTGGCAAGAACGCATTATTAATTTATTTTTCAACTTGCAAGATGAATAAGCAAAGAGCAAGAATTTTCCACGACTGACTACGCTTTTCCCCATGCAGTCAAGCAAAATTTTCTATTTAAATGTCGCTATGCAGCGTCCCTATCCCTTGCATTCTCCCGGCTCCCTTTGTCCAGGCTACTGCCAAGTCATTTTGCATGCAGTTGTGCTTTGGCCAAGTTAACAAACGTCGACGTGCTTCGACATGGCCCGAAACGCTGCTTCAATCTGCTGTCCATCATTTTGGCTTCGATCGTGCTGCTGTCTCGCTGCTCCACCGCAAGGAAATAAAATCCAAAAGTGAATAATGAACCGCAAATAACTTTACTTTGTGCTGCCAAGTTTGCACAGCCAACCGCCCAGCATCACCCAGCACCGCTCATCAGCTTTGCCACCACCCATCAGCATTGCATCCGTTTTTAACCAAATCCAACTTGCCGCCACTCGCGCGCTGTTGTTTCAATTGCTGCGGGACGTTTGTCTGCGCTATCAGCCAGCAGCAACAGCATCAACGGCACCAACAGCATCAGCAGCAGCAGCAGCAGCACCAGTAACTGCAGCAGCGGCAATTGAAGTTGTGTCAGTGTCGGTAACAATTATTTCAGTTTGTAGTTAGTTGTGTTGAGTTTGGTTTGAATTTGGTTTCTGTGGAGCTATTATACCCTTACATAGGCTATTATAATTTTGGCACGATATGTGCAACGCATATAATATATATATATATATATATACGTATATCTCGCCTGTCTGTTTATATGTAAGCAATTCTCTTATTTATGAAGCTAACCTCATGAAACTTTGCACAAGTACGTTTGTTGCATGAAGTATATTTGTATGTTAAAATCGATCGGATCGGATCCCTATATCACATAGCATCATACAATTAGTTTTAGTACGACAAACATTTTTGTCTTTTAAGATATCCCAATCAAACTAGACTATTGAAAGCGTCACTGTGTTCCTCACATAGCTCCAATATTTTATTAATATCTGACTTCTATATTATATAGCTGTCATAGGAACACTCATTCGAAAAATGAGTTTTTGTTTGATAAGATTTTTCAACCAACTTTTATATATGATATTTTTCTACCAAAACAATCTCTCAAACATCCTATAGCGCACTTCTGCCATGTGTCTGCAAGAGTATTTAATCGTCGGCACCCCGTTTGGTTTCCTCTCGTTTTTATTTCTCCTTCTGGTTTTTGCTGCTGCTACAAATATTTGCATTTGCGGTTGCCCCAGCCCCCAAATTCAAACACCCGACCACAAGCTTATCATTTGACCTGCTGATGAAGTGCAAATCGTTTTATGAATACGAGCTGATGCTCTATCATTGCAATCCAAAGTGTATATTTATTTCATTTTAATATTTATGTCACAAATCACACGCGTGCCTTTATCTGCTTACAGTCGTCCCTGGGGCTGCGCTGTCTAACCCCAACTAATCAACTTGACATAGGTTTACCTGTGAGCTACCTGGCAGAAACTTTGCACGAAACTTTCGATATTCGTAAAGTTTGCATAGCTGTCCCAGATAAGAGTTCAATGTAACTGAAATTTATTAACTGCTACGCAAGCACATGCAAATAAATCAGCAAAAATAAAACTAAAAAACAAAAATAAAAATAAAATAAAAATGATAAACTCGAAACTTTGCGGAAGGCGTGTTTGAGCAAGGACTGAGATAAGCCAAGTCAAGCGTTAAAGTTACGCCCACAAAAAACCTCAAAAAGGATATTGACATATGACTAAAATGCCAACAAATGTAAATGCAAAAAGACTCTCAAACACATCGGGCGGCTCAAGAGTTGCCACACTTTACAACTTGCAGGGTACATACTTTTTATCTCTTGTGCTATTTTCTAAGAAAGTTTGAGTTGCTTTGATTTGGTATCTATATATGACAGATGTCGTAACAGGGTATTTTTCGTCTATCACATACTACTCAAAAAGATGGCCACAGGGTATCTCTCAGGTAACTTTTATTAAAGAGCTATAAATAGTTTGTAGCTTGATGTATTTCTAGGTTAACTTCACTTTTTATAGCCATAAGCCGCTTTCAATAAATTTCATTTTATTGTCTGGCATATGTGAAAATGAGCACTTTTTTTAAAGAAATATTGAATATACGCCACTTAATATGTCCTAACGATAGCTTAACAGAATATACTATATGGCATTATATATACATATGTGTAAAAACTTATTTGTCTAAAAAATAAATCCATTAGAGTTTAATTTCTAGCTTATGTGATTCTCCAACTCATTAAACTTTAGTAAAAATACTAACAGGGTATTATTAAGCCAGTCATGTAATCAATTAATTAAAATAAATAGCGTCGCTTCATGAACTAAACGTATTCATGACATTCCAAGTGCTATCTTTACCTAAACTTAAAGTTTTATGTGCCTCCCGGGTATTATTCTGTCCATCACACTATGTATAAACGTGTTAGACAGCCGATCGACACTAAAAGCAAAGCCCTATAAACTATAATCCTTTACTTTACCTACATTTTAGCTTAGATGCGTTTACAGGATATTTTATAGTCCATCAATATGTGCTGCTTTGCAGGCACTTGTTGTAGGTGCGGCTGTGTCAAGTATTTGCACTTGCGCTAAGCAAAATTTACGCGCATTTGTTTGTACGACTCCGGAGAATTGCTTGGCGGCATTTCGCGTTTCAAGTGAAAATCGATGAGCTGTGTGTGAGTGGGTGTGCTTGTGTGTGCGTGTGTGTGTGCGTGTGCGTGTGTGTGCATGCATGTGTGTGAAGTGTGCGTTACGCTGTTGGCATTGTTGTTTGGCCACAATGTTTTCTTTTTTCCGCTTCGCATGGCTTTTTATTGCTTTTCTCTTGGTTTTTTTCTGCTGCTGTTGCTGTTGCTCCTGCTGGTTGCTGGTGTCATGAGCAAACGAGCAGCATTTGAGCAAATAAACTAGACCTGCCAGCACACACACACACACACATTGGTACACACATTCGCACAGCAACAATAGCTATAGGAAAAATCTTAAGCCCTTGGCATCCTGTGGCTGCCATCAAAACTCTCAACATCCTTGCCAGTGCCATGCTCAGCGTCAACAACTCAACGTCATCATCTCCGGCCTCATGCCTTCTGCTCACAACCCTGTCTCCTGGCACCAACTACTTGTACTATTACTACCACCACGGGGACTTCTAGGACTTCCATCATTATGGGCTGCCGTCTGCCACTTCACAAAACTGCACACAAAAATCTTCAACTTTATCTCGTCAATAACTTGAAGGGCGACTCTTCAGCTAAACCCACTTCACGCCCCTCTGCACCGATCTGGAAAGTTGGTTCTGTTGCTAGCTCAATTCTTACGAGTTTGCCTGTGGTTTCTGCTGTCAGCTGCCACGCCCCCCACCTCCATTCTCAGCACAATCACTTATTGATAAAAATTTGCCGCTTTACATACTTTCCTCTTGTATTTTCGGCACGTGCTGCGGTTGCATGTGGCAAAATGTTTGCAAATGATTATTTTATTGACAATTAAAAGATGAGCATAAAACGTAGCCGCATAAATCTAGAGATTGAGGGGAAAATTCAAGACGAAGTGGGGGGAGCACTGCAATTTGACACGCTGTAAGGAGTTAAATTTTATTGCCATGAATGCAAAGACTCGACATTAGTCGCTCCGCACTCTGTTTGGCCGTCTATCTCGAATGCCTGCTGCCTGAATTCTGTCAGCAATTCAAGTTTATTGCCGCACTTGGCACCAGACAATGCTCGGGCTCATGTCTCATGTCGCTCTCTCTCTCTCTCTCTCTCCATTCTCTCACTCTTTTTACTTCTTCTTTCTCTCTCTTATTGGCCTTGCCACTGCCTGGGAAAAAACTCATGCGTTATTTGCAACTTGCTGAAAGCTGCTTTGCGGCTGCCTGGCAACGCCGGACCCTTGCTAAGTAGTCCTTTTGGTCTTTGGCACTGACCACAGCTTTGATGTGCCCACTCTAAATGCTTACACCACCTCCGCACGCCTCCCTCTGCTTACTGCGTCTCTGGCAAATCCTTTCGGCCCTAATGACAAGCCACGTCCATCAAGCTCGTTGATTAGATTGATGGACACTTCAATTCTTTGTTTTCTCTGGAGTTCTTGATCATTTAAAGGGCATTAAATCCTCAAATTTATCGATAACAATCTTGAGCTGATTTATCGACTTATCACTTGGCACTTTTGGCCCAGTTTGAAAATGTTTTATGTTCGTTTATTGTGGGATTTGTTTAAATGTGCTATAATACTTGTTTATTACTGGGGTTCAGACTCTTGACTTGTATTATTATTTTTTTATTTAATTTAATTTCTACTGTTAATTTCTGTATTCTATTCAACTATATTTTGTCTTGTTTTTCATCAACGAAGCTTAGGTTAAGCCTCTCAATCAACTTTTATAGATAATTTATCAAAATTGAATAAATTAGCTAAAACTTTTTATCGATTCTATAGGTTGCTTTTTCTTCTTTTCTTTTGCTTCTTATTCGAAATATTCAAATCCAAAAGTTTTGTAAGCGTATTATTGTTGAACACATATCATTAAGTAAAATATGTTTGGGTTAGTTCAATGCGCTGTTGATTGCATAATTTAGTGCCACAAATGGGCAAATTGTGTTAGCACGATTAACGTGCCGGGCCATGGCAATGTTGGCCTGTTAACTGGGCTAATTGAATTTGAAGTCATCAGCAGCTGCAAAGAACCATATTTAGTTTTGTGTACAAAGGCTGCACAAACAAGTTGGTAATAAAATAAAGTGACTCTCGTACCCATTTGACTGTCTCGACACACAGACAGAGACAGACGGAAAGACAGACAGAGGGCGAGCAGTCAGAGAGAGAGAGAGAGAGAGAGTGCAGCACTTCATTAGAATTTTTGTGCGTCGAGGCACTTTCATTTAGTTGGCCCGCTTCAAAAAGCCATTTCATTAGGAGCAGTTGCTTTTGGCTTCAATGCGGCCCTAACTAAGTAACTGAAACGACTCTTAATGCTGGCCAAAGGCATCGTAATTTTAATTTGCAGCGTATTAGCATTGGATTTGTCGGCTCTTCAGAGTAGCCAAGTGCGCCGACTATCCGGGCCAGATTGACATGGACAGTGACAGCAACAACAACAACAACAAAAATAACAAAGAAGTGCAACAACAAACAACGGCAACAGTTTTGTGGCTAATTTTTGTACCCTAGACCCTTTGAAAGTTAATGAAAAAGGGGTTTGTAAGACGGTATTTAGCAAATATATGCAAAAGGCAAAATAACCTGGGGTTCTAAAATGTTGAATACAGTTTCTCGTCTAGTATAGGCAGCACATGATTTTCATTTCCATATTCAATAAATTTTGTTTATATGTCTGATTTATCTACGCAAATATCTTTGACATTGAATATATCAGAGACACCAAACGTGGGATATATCTTCTCGTATTATCTCCCTTTTAGATACTGTTAGATACTTTTCAAATATTCGCATAATCGATCAATTAAATTTTAAGCTTAGAGATTTTTCTGATTTTACCTCTGACATTTACAAGGCTTGATATATAACATTTTGATCATGTATCTTTATATAATATGCGCAAACGGATGTTTTTAATTTTTACATTCCTCCGAAACCCACAAAAAAAACAACATAATTAAGATACTAAACTCTTGCGTTTGGCATAAATAAATACCAAACATTAGATACAACATATTTGTTCCAGGGTATTTCCCATTCGTGCAGGCTCGCCAAGAGCACTCTTTGTTGCTGTTTTTTGTTGCTGTTGTGTTTCTCTTCTGCCTGTTTTTCAGATAGCTCTCAACTCGTACATAAAATATGAAAATTTCTCACACAAAAGACTTTGTTTAGTGCAGGTCGAGGCTGCGGCTGCCGGACCCACTTACCGACGGGACGCACTGCATCTGTGGTTCGGGGAGCGGGCAAAAGGGCGTGGGCGAGGGCGTGTGCCGGCATGTTGCCAAAGGATGTTAAAATATTTTTGCAGCTTTATCTTTAGACAGTTGTCGAGGCGGGGATGGATGCGGTAAGGTTTTGGATGAAGTGAGGTGAGCTGAGCTGAGCTGAAGTGAGGGCGATGTGCGGTAGAAACGGCTTGTCGTAAAGCAACGTCCGGATTTAACTGACATTGAGAGTTGCCTGGTTGCTCGGTTGCTTGGTTGGCCTTAGCTGGCCCACTGGGCAGGCAAATAGATTACCTTCATTTTTGCTAGCTGCAACGGCAAGGGGCGCTCGAGTGTAGCCCCTGGGATGTGGCCATTTTGCGGGCAACCCTGAAGTTTGCAGTTGAAAGCAGCCGGGAGACAGCTGCAATGGCCAGGGCAAGGAAGCCAAGAGGGGACCAGCTCCTTGATCAGGTAGCCTCGCTTTGTGCCAGTGGCAGGCACCTAGCAAATGCTGCAAATTAATTTCACCGCATGCGGCAATTGCCTGGCCATTGTTTTCGGGGCATGCAACAAGAGCAGCAACAGCAGCACCAGCACCACCAACAACATCAAATCGTAAATCAAAGCACAAACAGCGCGTGGGGCAAGTCTCTGCCTTATCGGCGTTTAATCTCTTTATGATAAAATGTTTATTTTTGGGCGACAGTGGCAAAACACTCGAGTCAAGCACTCAACCACTCGTCCGCCTGTTAGTGGTTGCAATAAATTGCCAATGCAAAGTATTGCGTGCCCACAAACACTTGCCACACGCTGCCTGCCACTAGACACCCGGCGCTCGCCACTCAGAAGTTTCGCATTGCCATATGAAAGATAAATTCGCTGATAAGAACTTTGGCTGAAAAGCGGATTGTGTGTACAGGCTAATTTAAGTTCAACGCCAGCTGTCGCACAATGGGCGTAAACGATGGGGGCGGGGCCAGTAGCCGCTAGCCAGGAGCCAAGGAAGTGCTCGCACACAGCTGCTGTTAAGGCGCGGCGACTTTATTATTATTATCCTCGGCGCAAAAGTGGCAATGGACCGAGGACCACGCACATGGACTGACTACAGCGGCGGCGGGGGCGTGGTCGGGGGCGCGGTCGGCTTTGGACAGCTCTTTTGACTCGTTTGGCCGTCAGCAACATTTGTCCAGCTGCTTCATTTCATATTCAGGAGATATTTTTTTCATCATTAGAATTCTGCAAAGCTCTATGAAAAAGCAAGAAATCATTCAAGTATTCTTTTGATATTTATGGCTAGATTTGGTTTGTAGGTGTTCCAAAAAAAAATGCGACCATTTGTAAACAAAATTTGACAACATAGTTGGGCGTTTGTTGGGTTGAAGTAGCTTTAAGTGCTCTGAGATGTGTTTATAATCAGGCTTATTAACATAAAATACTATATAATATAGCCTATGGGTAGGCCGGGACTCGAACGTTGGACCTTTTTTCTTTGAGTTGCTTTAAAAGGCTTCGCTAGGCCAAATTCATTTATAAAACTTGGTGCTAAACTTAATAATTTTGACTTAAATTTAAAATTTTCTCATTCCCTGAAGTTGTTTAATGTCTGATAGGGTGTATTAAAATTTAAACCTGACGTGCAGAGATTTTTAATTGGGCTTATAAGCCCAATTAAAGACATCTTGGCACTAAAAATAATCTTATTTAAAAGATAGAACTAGTATGTGATAGGTAGTGGGATTCAGCCTTGAACTTATAGTGTTCTTTATGCATTTTGGCACCTAATTCAGGGTATCAGGGCAATGGGTGAAAGGGTTGGTCCTCAAAACGTATTTAGATAGTAAATTACTGGGTATCATGTAATCGCGTAGGCTTACTTGACTTAATTTTCGGTGTTTTTTTCTTGCTTCATTTTGCGTGGAAACTTGCTAAAAAACAAAAGGCGAGTGCAAAGTTTTTCGGCGCTGTTGCTGAAGTACCCCCGTCCCCCTCTTCGGTTATCTGCTGACTTTAGCTGACTGTCAAGCGGACGCCTCATCAGTAGCTCATCAACGCAGGCATCTAAATTTTCTTTTTCACTTTTTTTGCTGTTTCATTTTTTCGTTTCGCGTTTTTTGTTTTTTTTTTTATCTTTTATTTTTTGTGTTTTGTCACCATAAATGACTTTAAAAATGCCTAACAAAGTTTTTAAATTACTTCTTGAGTGGGCAAAAGCGTCGAAAATGAAATTACTTATAAAAGGGATTTTGTTAGCGTCCATCCGAGTACCCCCTTCCCCGCTCCCTGCTCTCATCTTTACCCCGACAAAGCTCCTCCTTTTGGCCGACTGCAGCTGTCGCCTTTGGAGCGTTGTCAGCGCTGCTAAAGTTTTACCCTCGGCTTATTAACATTGAAAGCTCATTATTAGTTTTTTCCGGGCGCCTGCCTGCTGGCCAACGCTTTCTTAACTTGTCTTTAACTCGTTCATAAAAGTTTTGGTAGAAATTTCCATTGCATTAAGACAAGGCGCAGGTGTCCATTTCCCAAACTCAAATGAAGTAAAGAGCGTGCGGCGCTGCAAGTTTAATGAGACGTGATTCGGGGACAACAGGCTGGGGATTGTGTTGCTAGGTTATGGCTTAGAAATGGGCACGACTCGTGCTTTTTTTGTGATACTAGCAATCACAACTGAATTCGACGTGTTCGTGTGAAGAAATTGAAATTGGTGCATATTCGAGTCTGAATAAAATTTGAAATAAAGAATAAAATCGAATTTAAAAAATTGAATTCAAAAAGAAAATTTATAATATTAATAATGAATATGAATTTAGAACTAGATTGGAACTCATCGGATATTTTAAAACCATATTTAATTAATTTAAAAATAATTAACTTTAGATAAAATAAAATTTGTACTAAATTCTAAGCAAATGTTGAAAGTAAAATACCAAAACGTAGATTTTGATAGTTTAATTTTTCTGTATAAAATTAAGATCTTCATTCAAAATATGATAAGTAATAAAAAATATTTGAATCAAAACAATTAAAAAGGTTTCAGTCGAGCAAGGCGAACATTGCACACAACAAATATATTTTTTTACTTTGTGAAGAGAATATAATATAATATAATATATATATATATATATATGTTTAAGACTAAGTATTCGTGTTGATAAATAAGAACTTTGTGAACTGTGGTGCGTGTTCTTTTCGAGATGCGCCATCGCTAGTTTGATTTCAGGATCAAGACCTGGCACTGCAACATATTTCAACGGTTATTTATTTATGTGCTGCCTGTCGTGAACTTAGACCCTCTTTACTCCCCTCCCATGGTACACACGCACCCCTCTCAACCCATGTTTAGCTTAGCAATTTGTTGCTGCAAATATTTGCCAAGTGTCACAGAATGCAATTGGGTGACAATTGCAGCCAGTTCAAGTGGTGCCAGTGGTGGTGGTTGAAGTGTGGTTGCAGTTCCAGTGCCGCTGGGACATCTTGCCATATGGGCGCACACTTAATGATATTGACATTAAATGCTGGCGCTATAGCAACCCCTAAGCCAAAATCTACCCTGCACCCATCGCGATGACGCGCTGCGTAGGTGAATGTGCGGCAGGACTTATGAGGCATGATATATATGCGCTTCGATTGTAAACTCGGCTCAACGCTATTGTCATTGTCATTGTCAACGTGTTTGTTGTAGCTATGTTTGTTGTCTTTGTTATTGTTGTTGTTCCGTAACCATCTCCGGCTTTGGATCTGGCTCTGGCCCCGCCTCGCACTCGATGGGCCTAATGAACCATAACGCTTTATCGCCGTTTTGCCGTTGCCCAAGTTCCCGTCTATGTCTGTCTAAGTGTGCGATTGGGATTTAATTTGATTGCTTCAATGCCTGCCAACTGAGTGTGTCTGTGTGTGTGCGAGTTTGTGTGCGAGTGTGGCATTAGCTTGTGATTTACTGTATTATTTAGTCTTACTTTGTTTTACCGCTTATTACTTTACGCCGTGTTCACTGTGAGTGTGTGTGTGAGTGTGTGCTTTGTCATCGCAGACCCTCCCTTTTGCCCCCAACCTTGCGCCCAATGAGGCGTTGACATAAAAGAAAACTCATACAAAATCCTTTCTGCATTGATTGATAAAGTGCCTTATGTGAGGATTACGGCGACATTGATTTACTACGCGTTGAGGATTTACTTTTTCTTCGCTTCTCTCCTTTCCTTTTTTTATCGCTATTTTTTCCCTCCTTTTTTTGTGGATTGAACAGCTGCAGTTGATTTTGTTGCCGGGCCAACTAATTGCAAGTGAAAACTGCAAACAGACTTCTGCAACGTCTCATTAACTGTTGTGGGTAGCAGGGGGAGAATAGTTGGAAGTGAAGGATGCAAGTGGAGATGGACGTATATGAGCGATACGATACGAACACGTGGAGGAGGTATACAGGATGTAAGGAAGGGCCCTAACCTGTCCAAAGAATTAAGTATACTTTTTATATTTATATACCATATCAGCTTTTTTATTTAAATTCGTTAAATTTATCTGAAAGAATCTAAAAGTCAAAGTCAAGACGATTATTTATAATTTATTTATTTATAACTTTGTCAAAAATTAACCGATTTTCACGATGTTTACCATTTTCTTCATGGATTAATCTCTAGATTGATTCTGCATTTAAATTTAATTCGTATTTGAAAATAATTTTTTTTTGATTTTTTTCTAAAAATACCCTTTACTCCCCCTTACTTATTTTGAAAAAAATTTTTTTTTTGATTTAGAATCGCGAACTTTTATTTTTAATCGATTGCGGGTACTCAAATTAGTATAAATCGCAACTTAAAAAGTGATTCTGCGGGGGTCGATTTTTCTGTCAAAAATCATGCCAAAATTGACAAAAAAGTAGACATGTAAAGTTCCCAAAACCATACTTAATATATTTTAAAGTCTCATAACTTTGTCAAAAATTAACCGATTTTCACGATGCTTACCATTTTCTTCATGGATTAATCTCTAGATTGATTCTGCATTTAAATTTAATTCTTAATTTTGAAAATAATTTTTTTTTGATTTTTTTTCGAAAAATATCTGTAACCCTTAATTATTTTGGAAAATTTTTTTATTATACTCGTTCACGAAGTATTTTAGACTGCGAGGCTGGCAAATCGATAATATGTCGATACACCTCAAATGATAAATCGATTAAGGGTGAATTTTTCCCATAATATTAAAGTTAGAATCACCAAATTTGGTATGATTGCTGGCGACCTTCCCAGAGATTGTGACCTTGATATCTCGGCCACGCCCACTGGAACTCCAACAACCACCCCGGCCCACGAATCGCCTAAGACTTTTTAGCTCCCACACTTTTAGATCTAGAGTCACCAAATTTGGCAGACATTGTTTGGGTGACCTCCTCTTAAGATCGAGCCAAAAAATGTTGACCCACCCCGCCCTAACGAAATATAAAATTTCTTTATTTTTCCAAAACAAGAATAATAGCTTCTGTTCCGTCCGTCTGCAATTTTCTTACTAGTTATATATTGTACAAGTAAACATTCTTCTCTATTAAGCCATTAGACTTTACACCTTGTTTTATAGAGTTTTTGTGTGCTGAACCACTCCAAGTGCAACACGCCTCGTGTTACGCGCTAAGTTTTAGTTGGTAGTTGAGGTCAGCTATACAGAGAGTTCATCGAGCTTTGTGGCTTATGAAAAGTATTTAAAAAGTAGCTGCAAATCAACCTTCAGGGCGAAAGGTGTTGAATTACATTTGAAAACTTTGCTGTGGAGCTTCAAAAAATGTTGCCAGCATTTTGTGTAGCCAATTGTGTAACCAACTTGGTTTGGTTTGGCTTTGACCCTGTTGTGCGCGGCTGGGCTTTGTTGAAGCTGATGCTGCAGATGCTGCTGTAGATGTTGGTACTGTTGCTGCTGTTGCTGCTGTTGCTGCTGCTGTGGCTCTGGTTGTGTCAATTAACGCCCAAGTTGTAAACAAATTTCGCCAAGTTGCCGCCGCGTTGCACATTGCACTCATAAATTGTACTTAGTCAAAGTTTGTGAGCTCTATCGCGGCGGGGAGTGTGGCAGGGGCAGGTTGCTGCCAAGTTGGCAAAGTGAAAGTCCGAAATGCTATTAGCAACAGTTGCACTAAACAGGCAGCTGCTGTTTACTTAACTCGCCGTGATTAATTAGCCAAAGCGGCCAAAGGAGATGTTGGCTGACAGCAAATTGGTCGAGACTTCATAATAAAGCGGCTGCTGGCTGTTGCCTGGCTGACTGACTGAACTCTGACCTCATAATGGGTGTTTGCCCCATGAATTATGAAGATCTAATCAGCCTTAAAGCCTGGCTATTTGCTTTAAGCCACTTTGGCCTTGGATCAGCTCAGCGGCAGCTCAATTCTTATTTGGCCACAAATCTAAGCAATTAACTTTTCATGTTCTTTTGCCAGTATCCCTTGCCAATGTCCTGGCCAAGCTGCAAAAACTTTGACACGATTTCAAGTTTGCAGTTGAATTTAAAATCGAATCGGGTCGCGGGGTGGGTAGGAGGGATATAAGTAGTGGGGGGGGGGGCTAGATTATGTAGCAAATAATACTTATGAACTTATTATCTTGTTTGTGTTTTATGCCACGGCCCGGCCCCGCTTGAAACTCTGACCCGGTAGAGACCTCAAGCCAGCTGCTATTTAGCATGCACAGCACGCGGCATGTGGCAGCGGGGCATGTGGCACGCGGCAACTTTCCATGCACTGGGGATAGAAATTTAGTAGCATAACTTGGCGCAGTGTTTTGGCCCGATATTGGTCTTGGCTTTGGTTCTCGATTTTGTTGCTGCCGCTGCTTGTTGCCATTGTTGCCACTTGCCACATGGCACTTACCGCTTGCCGCTGATGCCATTGTTGCCAACTTCAATGTTGATTCTGTGTGGCATAAACTCTGTAAATAAATTTCAACAAAATTGTATAACAATACGCCAAAACAGGCCTCGGGGGTAAATGCGACCGTTTTTTTTTGGGGCAATGGACCCGAGCAGCCAAAAAACAAATACTACTCGCAACTTGACGTGGCCAGAACAATAACAAGTAAACAGACAAGGTAAACTCATCTGCAGAGTGTCGAAATGCGAATACCCTTGCAGACATATGTACATTTATAAATATATCTAAAGTAAGGTACTTTCAAACTAAATCAAATAAGAATTTTCGCAGTTATGAGAAGTGTTGTAAATTATCTTAAGTTTGGTTAAGGTGTAATTCCTATGGGAGCTATATGATATACAATTTTTGCTTGTAAGTTAGGAGAGTATAGTTAAAATAACTTAAAGACAACACAAATTTTTTATACTAAAAAAAAATTAGTTTTTCCACCGATCGCTCCAATGGAAATAATATGCAATAGGAGCACTGTTAAAAAAGACTTTCATTGGCATTTAAATATAACACTCAAGAGTTAATTACATTTAAAATATATTAATCGGGAGTGTGTATAAACCTTATTAACTCAGGAATTTTTTTCTCTAAGCTTTGACATATTACATAAAATAAGCAAGGTAGCCTTTGCAAGCGCATAAAAAACCACCAATGGAAAGGAAATGGCGATGAGAACTGAGCAAATATTTTAGCAGAAAGTTGAAACGTTCTTTGGCTTTAAAGACATTTCTGATGGTTGGTTGGGGCCCTCAGGCCGGATGCTAAAGAAATTATAAAAGAGCCGCCGGTAATTGTGCGTTGAAAGATCTGAAACACTTTTTGGTCGCTCTCTTTCTCTCTCCCTTTCCCTCTCCCTCTCTCTTTCTCTGTACTTTGTACCCTGTACCCTGCGCCTAATCCAATAAGCCAACAACAGTTTTCTTAAGTAATTTGCTACCCCTTTTGCACGTCTTGGCCACACCACAACCCCCTCTCCCCCTGTTGCTTTGCTTTGTTATGGCGTTTAGTCTGGTAAATGGCGAACAATGTAGCCCCATAGAACTGGCCAAGGGAGGGGTGTGTGGTGGAAGTTACAGCTTGCAGCAAGCTGCTGCGGCATAGTTGCGTCAAGTATTTTGTAGCTTTTGTTTGGCTTTCACGCTGCCGGCGGATTTGCCTTTAGCCAGCACGCTATTGTGCTGTGGCACGCCCCACTCAACCGCAGCTCGTACGGCCAGCATTCTGTTTAATTTGAAGTGAATCAATCAAACGTCTGCCGCAATATCAAAATTTTTAATTAGTAACAGCAACAATAAGCAAAACAACTAGTTGAAGCCAAAGTTTTTCCCCTTGGCACATTATCAATTTTGCCGGGCATTAAAAAAATAATTTAATTCTTTCTACATTTTTTTCCAACTGCTGCTTCGTCTTTTGCTTTTCAATTGAAAATAGGAAAAACAGAAACATCCACATAAAAGTTAAGAGCCAGAGCCACGACTACAAATTGTTTTCAGTTACCTCGAGGGGGTTTTTTTACATAGGCAGGGTGTGGGGAGGCGCAGGGCTTGGCTCGACTTTGGCTCTTATTATTGCTTTTTTATTGCGTATTAATTTTGCGTGCTTAATTTGCCGGCTCTCTGTGTGGTGTACAAGATGGCGAGTAGATGTGGGGGAGAGGGGCGTGGCCATGCCCCATTTGTTGCTGTTGCTGGTTTCCGGTGCGAAGGGTTTTCGCTTGTAATTGACGCTGTTTTTGCTGTTGCTGTTGTCGCTACTCATTTTAATGGCAAGAAATTGAATTTTAATTAGTAACGAGGAATCTGTTACGCATCAGTTTGTATTTAATTTAATTTCTTAATTAAAATGCGCGGGCATGTCGGCATAAAATCCAACGACTGGCCAAGCCCAACCAGGCTACCAGCCAAACGACTCTGTTCTTTAACATCATCAAAGGCGAAAAACGCAAAAAAGAAAATATGAAAAAGCCAGCAAAAGGAAAAATTGCTAGTTTTGACATGCTGCAGTTGTAATACCCTTTATTAAATAGCAAAATGGTGTAATTATTATTAAGTAGCTCCGAAGTAGAAATTTTTGGAATCAGATAGCCATCACAAAAGTATATAGAGTGTCCATGGGTGCAAACAGATCAAATAATTGTCGGTGGGAACCACCGGTTAACGGTTTATATATTTTTTATATTTTTAAATATTTTCATTATTATTAACTATTTATAAAATAATAACTTGCATGCTGTTTCTGAGCTGACGCAATATTTCGTTTTGTATTTAGTACTTTCCAAAATTAAAAAAAATATTTAAAAAAAAATAATATGGCACTTTTCGGAGGTTTTTTTCTTGTTAAATTAGTTAATTTCAATATTTGTTCGAACCGACTACCATCAAAACCGGCTTGCAGCCATGCTATACATTTGGGCGTGGCTATAAAATCTTCCATGTTTAGATATTATTTAAATATTCCATCTTCAATGGCGTTACACATTTCATGATGTTTATTAAATACCCTACCGCAACATACCAACAAATGATGTTAGCGAAACATATTTTCATTTAAATATCAGCCCGGCATGAGCTTTAAGCAGGTTCTTAACTCCGCCCACGTTTTGTCTTTTTGACCAGACGCCGTCTTTGGGCTTAGCAATTGAGAACGTCTGCTGTTGTTTTTGTTGTTGATTGAATTCTGGCAAATATCAGTGGGGATAAGCGGCACACGTGTCGCAGCTCGCACCATCAGCTGACCTGCCCGCCGGGTTGCTTTGGCAATGATTTTGCGCCGCTTGGCAACAATTTTATCTTTAACTTTTGCCTGCTTTTTGGGGCACAGATTTTGGCTCACTTTTTTTGTCGTTTGCTAGCGATTTATGCAAGCGAGTAAAGTGCAGTCAGCGTTGCCATATCGCAGCCAAACTCAAGTGCCACAATGCACCAGGCGACGTGTGTGTGAGTTTGTGCTTTTGAGTGTGTTAGTGTGTCGCGAGTCCTTGGCGCGTCCTGTGAGCAGCAGCCGCAGCAGCAGCTGAGGCAACAAAAAAAGGCGACATGCATAATACAAGTGCCTTAGTGTCTGGCACAGCACATTTCTTTATGCGCTGCACATAAATTGCATTATTTATATAACGTTTATGTGGCAGCCCTCATTGCAGCTCCCCTCCCCTGTGCCTGTCTGTGACAACTGAGCACATTTTTGGCCAATTCAGCGGTTGATTTTTATACTCGTTCACAAAATGAAAGGAGTATTTTCGTCTTGCGCAATGCTCAATTTGCAAAAAATTTAATTTTGTCGATTTTTTTTATTCATTTAAAATTTAAAATTTAAAATTTAAATTTTTTATCGATTATGGGGTACATTTTTTCTGTCAAAAATCATGCCAAAATTGACAAGATTCTTATTAGATTGTAATTAGATTTGTTAATAGAATTAGTTTGCAGTTTTTAGCGACATGATTTTTTTTGAATTACTTAATTAAAGCATCGTCACACAATAAATTTTTAAGTTTAGGTGCTAGTTGTGCGGGTACGCCCGACTGCAACGTTCTCACTGGTTTCTATTTAATTATTTATTTTTTTCTTTCGACTGAAGCCGTTTAATTAAGTCGACAAGTCGCAATCGGGCTTTGCTTTAGCTGCTCAACATGCCGCCGTGTGGCAGGCTTGTTGTTCTTGCAACGAGGCCACTAATTTTTGAGCGGGTAAAAGTAGTAGGGGGGGGGGGGGGTGAGTCCTGTGATGCCGCAGTGTGTTACAGTTTAGTGACGCCAACTTTGTTTGCCAAACTTTTTATTGGCACATATCCTGCAGTCCTGGCGCTGCCTGTTTGTGTTGCTGGTTGTTGGCTGTTGTTGGTTGGTTGCGCCGTGTTTTGAGGCAACAAACTGGGCTAAAATTAAAATGTGCATTGTTTTGCGCCCAGTGCGCGCACACGAAAAGTTTTCAAAACAGCATTTGCATATTTTGTGCGCAGTCAACGAAATGGGTGTGTATGTGTGTGTGAGTGTGTGTTTAAAGCCGCTTGAGTACTTTATGCAACCACTTTCTGTCATCGAGGCAGCCAGGAAGCCGTGCAGCCAGGCAGCCAGCCCGGCCTGTTTGGCTTCGTCCTGCTGGCATGCGGTTGCAAACATATCCTTGCACGCATCAAAGGTCATAGAGACGGATCGATAAAGCAGCCTTAGCCCCAGGCTCAGCCTCAACGAGAGCGCTCGACTTGGGGCAATTTGTGCGCACATTAGTCGCTGTGCTGTGCTGGCTGAATTATACTCTTGAGCATCATTTAACAGAGAAAACAATAAATTAAATTATCCGGACCTACAACAAATTTGGCTTTTCCTCAAGACGTTCGACTTTTCTTTGCCTTTCCGGCTTCTACTTATTCTTGGCCTGGCCTGGCCGTTAAACTCATAAGTAAGATCTACACACTTGATAAGCGTTTGAACTTCACATCCGAGTCGAATTTCTAAAACACTAACTCACACAAATAGACACGTACTTGCCACGCACACAGAGACACACACACATTCACACACATTTCCGGCAACGTATCCGCTTTATTTTCGGCTGCCAACGTATTCCAATTCATTTGTTTTCGATGTGCCTTTTAACTGTGCACCTCCCCACACACACAAATACACACACTTACACACAACAGCCACTTGGCATATAGAGCAGCAGCAGCAGCCAGCCTGCTTGCCTTTTGGCCCTGCATCAAAAATTTATAACATCGATTATTTCCTTTCTCCACACTAAATACTAATAAATTAAATTGTTTTTTATTTCTCAATAAATTTTTATTATTCTGCTACTTTTATACTTCATTTCGCTTTTGCTATCGCACTAGGTGTCGATTTAATGGTCGCCCGACCCAACCACTGTACCCCACTTCCCTCTCGGCAGCAGCTGCCCCTCCCCAACCCCTTGCTCTGCTGTTCATTCAGCATTCGGGCTTAAGGTCAATTTTTGATTTCCGTTTTCGAATTGCTCAACGCACACGCATCCGTTTCCGACAGCGATTACACCTCTCGTTCACGCTGTGTGTGTGTGTGTGTGTGTGTGTGTGTGTGTATGTGTGTGTGTGTATCTGTATCTGTATCTGTGCGCTGCCATTTTGATTTGTTTTTCGTGCTTCATTTGATTCGAGTTTCGGCTCCTGCGTAGTTTCTGACAGTCGTTTAATGAGTTGACGCTTTGAATATGAAAAGTTTTGCGCTTTTGGGCCAATTTATAGCATCCAGCCGGTTCCCTCTCCCCCGCCAACAGCAATTTTAGTGTGATTGCTAATTTGTAATTTACGCAGTCGACCCACGGGCGCTTTTCCGGTTTTACTACTCCACAGCAGAGTTTCCCAAACTGCTGCTGTTGTTGTTGCTGAACTGCCAAATGGCCGTAAGTGATTCATTTTGCTGCTCGGCCACTATTTAGGCTCTGGTTGGGCTGTTGAGTTACGTTTCGTTTTTTTTCTTTTGGGCAGCGCCCTTTTGCACGTAGGTCATCAGCAAATAATAAACATAAACAGTTTATTGTCGAGCGCTGCTAATAAAAGCGAAAAGCGCCTCATAAAATTACGCACTCAAGTGCAGAGCATAAAATACACATTCCAACAGAAACACCCCCCAGCACCTACCTCCCACTCCAAAGCACAGGTTGTCTTTCTTATAGTTGACCGGTGCTTAACTTTGAATTGCTGACCAATTGACATTGGCGCTCTTCGGCGCTGCCATTCACATCTATGTACGCGTAAATTGCAGGGTATTTCGTCAAGATTAGCATAAATCGAAGGAAGTCGCTTCTTCTTTTTTTTATTATTTGCAACGCTTTGCAACAACATTTTACGCTATTTACACAGCGAAGTGTGCATAAAATTGACGCTTATGCACAAGTTGACAGCAGCATCCCCCCGCCCCCTCCTAACCCCCAGCAACCCCTGCAGACCTGGCTTAAAAAGTCGTAAACATGCACAACTAACAGATTTATTTATATGCGGCATAAAAATGCACAACAGCAACAACAAAAACTACAGCAAGCACAACAACAACACAAAAGGCAACGAAACGGCGCGCGTATAATAAAATTGGCTGTGAAAGTGTTTCCAGGACACAAGGATAAAAACGTAATCCGCGTGCTGCTACCCAAATGACTAAAAGAAACGAACGAGCTGCGCGAAGCTTGGTTTGTAGTGTGGGGGCTGGGATGGGGTTGGCAGGACATGTGCCCCAATACACACAGAACAAGCATATCAAACTTAACCTCGAGTTGTCGAAGATTAAATACTCTTGCACCTATATAGCACGTTTTGCAATACATATGTTAGAATTTTGTTCCAATATTAGAAGCCTATAAAATTATTTTGACAAATGAAAAGTATTAATACCCAAAATGAAGTTTTAAAGGATTATTCATTAGGAGCTATATGATATGGTGCTAAAATTCGATGCTGATAAAATTCTATAAAATATTTTAAAAACTATAGAAAAGCTTGAATATTTTAAGTTTCGTAAAAATATCTTCATAAATGCAATAGTTGGAAAAAAATTTATTTTCAGCGATTCTTAATATGAAACCTGCATAATTTAGTTGGTCCATCTTCAATATACGTTATGCCTGCAATAAAAAGTCGCTTCCATATAACATAAAGAGACACTGAAGAATATTTGTATATACTTACGTATATTTCTAGGTAGGCACACATCATGACATTATTATAATACCCTCTGCTAGGGTGTAAAAAGTTTCGCTTGTTCGTTCCACGTTGTCGTTTGCTGTCACTTGGCTGCAAAAATCTTAAACTGACTTAAAAAGCATAAAAGCCAGCGACAACGAACGATGTGAAACCGCTTGGCAGCAGTTTAAAGCCAGCTAAAAATTGCCAAGCCCCAACCCCCAGCACACACACACACATATACACACAACATGCACCCCTAGCTGCTTAGCTTAATGGTGACAAGTGTCAAAACAGCGCGCGTTCCCCTGCGAACTCTCCTCTCCTCACGTACAGCAGCCAAGCGGCAACAACCCTTGTTTTCAATCCCCATGCGCCAGCAGCAGCCCCCTACTCTATATTGCCCCCTTCCCCTCTAGCTGCTTGCCTTGTTGCCACATTGGGTAAATCGCTTCAAATCGCACATTTCAATCTTTTTAACGAACTTTATCGATATTCCCAAATAGGCGCCCGCCACGCAATATGCTAATGAGACAATGTCCTGGGCCCGCTCCCTGTACAGGCCCCCTCCCCTGCCCTAACTCTGTTTCGTGTTATTGTTAATGGCTTTTTGCATGTGCTGAAATACAAGTACCACAAAAATATAAATATATACTATATGGTATACATATATATATACATATATGTGAAAAACATAGATCATCTCGGCGCGCACATAAACTATGAAATATCATGAAATTTATATGTCGCATGTTGATTTTTCATGTTGCTCCTGTAAACACGCACACATGACGCCCGTTCTATGTCCTTGCGCAACTAAATTTTTTACTAGCGCAAATTTACGGCTGCAAGCAAACAATACGCTAAATGAAATTTCCAAAAAAATAAAAGACAAAAAAATACCAGCAGAAAAATAAAACAAATAGCAAAAACCACATGCTGCATGCACTCACAAATAAACAAAAATATAGGTTTTCATATAGAGTATACGACGGTTAGATATCCTTTATATATATATATATGTACATATAAAGTACAGGCTTGCTTATTCATTAAACTTTTAGAATCTCTAGAGTCTATGCTATATTTATTTTAGTATATGTATATTTATTTTAGTTAGTCAAAAATAAAGTTTCTTCTTTTAAAGAACTTGTTTAACAAAAATCTTATTTTGGATTTTTATGTTGTCCAACATTTTTAGTTTTAGAAAGAATCAAATCGCTCTTTTTTATGGTTTCTGTATGTTTAATTTTTTTTTGCGCCATCATACCCAATTTTAGCTATTTTTATAGACGCAGGGTATATAAAAATGTGCCAGCTGTTATTGTAATTTATGCATATTTTTTATAAATTATTCTTGGTTCTCGCTACAAATTGAAGCGAAATGATTTTTGCAACGCATTTAACGTAGAGCTCTATAAAAATATATCACATTTAATATTTGCTTTATAAACGATTCCATTGCGGCAAATGAAAATATCGCCACTACATTGAAAAATAGCAAATGCCTCGATTCGATGAAGCCTTACAACAGGGACAGAGTATACAATGGACGACAAGGTAGGGGGCGGGGACGCTCTGTTAGCTGCAGCTGCAAGCAGCTACCGCCATCCATTAAATCAGCAGCAACTGCGGGCCATCATCTTGGCCATAATAGTAAGCGTCATTACCATTGCCAGCCAACCATAGCCATATCCATATAGCCATACGATTTGCCGTTGCTTTCGGGCTTGACTTTCTGCGGCTTGGTGAGTGCCGTGTCCAACGTCCCCCACCTCATGCCCGTGCCCGTACCCGCGTCGTTCTCGTTCTCGTCCTCGTCATTCGTTTTGTGGACAACTAATGAGACTTTGCTGTTCTGGCGCGTGCACAGAGACGCGATGGTTCAGGAACAGGGGCAGGGGTAGAGGGATAAGTTTCCTTGTAATTGCCATATGTGGTAATGGTCGTAATTGGTTTTCCTTTTTGAGATTTAGTGACTTTTGTATTGGCCACTGTTGCACATATGTGCGTGTGTGTGTGAGTGTGTGTAAAAGGACATGAATGGAATGGTGATCGGTGGCCGGGAGGAGTGGGGGGCTGGTCTGCTTTCTCTGAAATCTTGGCAACGACTTAAATGTCACTCAGCAGCATACACCGAATAGGTTTTAGGCATTAGCTAACAGGCAAACGCTAACAAGCGCCAAAGTCGCAAATTCTAACACGTGACTTCGTGTCATTTACAGCATTTAACGTAGCTCTAGAGCAGTGTTGAACAGTGCTAAAACAGTAGCCAGCAGCACTTTGAACCTGTCTGTGCTGACGACAAATACAACAACAATAAAACAGAAAGTGTCAAAAAAATAAATATATGGTCATGTAATGTGAGGCTTGTGAGCAGCTTAACAGCTTAAAAGCTTAAACAATGCTTATCAGCTTTAATTAGATGAAATTGGTGAAAATTAACTTTGACAAAAAACAAAAAAAAATATATATATTAAATATAAGTATATATCTATAGTGAACATTTATAATTAATTGATTAAATTATGCAATATAAAACTTTTTATTTAAAGGGTATAAAATTAATTAATAGGCTAAGCTTCATAAATCGTATATAAAAATGAAATAAAAATTATCAAGGGTTTGTTATGTCATTCTGAACACACATACACACACACAAACGCCCCTTAAGAGAACGCGGACGTATTTGCATGCGCGCTACAAAGTATGCAATGAAAAATAAATTTCAACAAAACGTGCAGGCAACTATTTCTGCAGCTGCCTCAAATTGTTGAAGCATTAAGTTTGATTTTGGCAAATTTATGAAATTAAAATTTAACTCAGCTTATTGAGCGTATGTACTTTGCGAGATTATGTTAATTGTCATTCCCCGGGATATAGAAAATATATTCAAGTTTCAAATTAAGTACTTAAAATATGCCACACAACTTTGTTGGCCATTAAATTAAACTATTATGAAGGCATACACATAATGCCATATTGCGAGATCTCCAACTTTATTTGCTGCAATTTTGTTGAATATTTGCGAGGGCAAACCAAATGCTTGAAACTCCTGAGTGTGTCCTTGTTGTCAGGGCCATTGTCGTCGCTTATGCGAAACCTAATAAAATCCTATAGAATTAATTTAATTTTCAATTTTTGCCGGCCAAAGTCAAGTACATGACTACGTGCTTTTAGACATGAATTTTTGTCTTGACTCTTAAAGCAAGACACACAAAAACACAAAGCAGGGCGAGCTGTATTTAACACACCGAAGAAAGCATATCCTTAGGGAAATCTTTAGACATTCGCATAGGCAAAACAAACAAATATTTTTTGAATTCAGGTTAAAATATAAATAAAATATATTGGAGCAGACTGTGGCTCTGAATTTGGAAATAATATGAACTAATCTTTAAACATAAATTATTATGTTATCAAATATGAAAAATGCAGAAAAAAGTAATATTTTTATTTATTTATTTAAAATATTGGATGGAATATTTGCAAATATTTATGGATATCATTTTTATTGTAAACGAGATAAAGTAAAATTTATTAAAAAATAAAAATGTGAAAAGTTTTCGTGAAGCTCAGTTAAAATAAGGTTCAAATTGGATTTTGCATTATTTAATTTTGTTTATTTTACATAGTACATCTTAAATTTCTTCTACAAAATAAACAAAAGTTAACATTTTTAAATACATTATTTTGATTACAACTAATCTCTTACGAAATTCTACGCTATTTTCGAATTTTAACGTAGTTCTTGTGAGATTAAAACACATTTTAAGCAAGTTAAACTTAAAATTAATTTAAGTATTTATTCAAGTTTATTATGCAAATTGAAGAGTTAATTATTTTTGTGGCTCAAAACTTTATGCACATCTCTCAGAATGTTTTAAGCTCGATAATCAAATTTTATATGTACATAAATGGTATGCTAGCGGAATATATTCGCAATTCTAATTGGCAGAGCTACAACTTTTTGGTTGCAAACTACTTGAGAAAGTTATGCAACTCTGCGCTTAGAGTATGGCGGCAACTTGCGAGTAATTTGCTATGGCACACAAAAAGCTTTAGGCGCTTGGCGAAACAGAGGCATGCATAGATAATACATACACATGTATGCAATCTAGACCATCCTCCCCTAGGAAAGCCCCCCGCGCCCACGCTTTTCAACAGACACATGTGTGTATAGATAAAAGCGTTGTTGTCGTCTGGTTGGTTTGGTTTCATATGCTATAGCTGAGGTCTCAGCACAGAATGCTATGGCACGGTATGGTTAGGTTAGCTTGGTTTGGTTTGGCTTGGTTTGGTTATGGGGCTGTTGTCTGAGCCGGCGTGCGGGTAAAGCGTAAAAGCAAATTGAAAATTTAACCTCAGGTTAAAAGCGTTAGCGACAGTTGAGTTAAACAGCATTAAGGCCGTGTTAAGCTGTCTGTGGCACACACAAACACACACACACACACACACATTCACACATGCCTGAGATTTAGCTGAGAGTCACGCCTTTGCCAAATAGAAACGCCCACTTGCGATTTGCTTTTGTCGCCGCCCGCCGGCTCTGAATTTGCTTAGCAATTGTTGTTGCTGCCGTTGCCGCTGCCGCTGCTGCTGTTGTTGTTTAGCTTTTTGCTAGGCGCCGTCTGCACAAATGTTAAAATCGTGTAGTTCATTACAAGGACAGCAAAAAAGTGGGTGGGCTTGTTCCTGGCGAGAGAGACAAAATACGCTATAAATTTTGAACAGCCATCAAGATGATTACTTCCTGCCATGTAGCGCAAACATAAAAATAAGTTGCAGCTCCAAAAGACGCACGCAAAATAAACAAAACAACAACAACAACTGCGAAGTATGGCTGTAAAAGTGGCTCATATCCTGCACGCATCCGGTACCCAGAACGCATATGAGTCGGAGACTCCAACTGAAATTATCACATAAATCAGGCAACAACAACAGAGACTGGCAACAGGCAGCAGGCAAAGAAAAACAATGAGCTGTCAGGGCCAGGGCAACGGGCAAGATGTGGGTAAGGGGGAAACAGGGGTGTCGGCGGCAAGGCCAACTTACAAAAGAACAGCATTAAAACTTTTACAATCGCGTAATGAGAATCTGCTTTAAAACTTGCGACAGCGACAGCCGCCAACAACAACAGCTATAACAGAGATTGCAACAACAACAACGACTGGAACAACTGGAACAACTTTAGTATCTGAGAGCTGAAACTTAATTGACGCTAAAAATATACAAACTTACGCACGTATTACGTTGCAATTAAGCTTGGCGGCCGAGAATGTGGGCGCCTGCCACGCCCACCCATTGCCCATTGCCAAGCGGGCCGCATTGCAACTTGCAACACCGACACACGTAGCACAAAGTGCCACCTGCTTGCACACCTGCACACACAGATAAACTTCAACTCCAATCCAACTCGTTTTTTTTATTTGCAGATTTTGAATACACTGTTAGCGTGGTGAAAATGGGAGTATATTGGCCTTGGGAAATGTGTGCTACAATTGTAGCGAGTGTATTGAAATTTTGAATATATGATCGTGTATGTAAACGTCAGATTAAGGGTAACGGTTTTTTGGCCACGCCTACTAACGCCCCTTTAATTCTTAAGTTTTAGTTTTGATCGTTTAACAGCAAAAGTTAGAAAAAAGAAGGCTCAGAAAGACCAGGATTAATAATTTTAGACGACGCCCATTATCTTCCACAAATCAGAAAATTCGATAATTTCGATAATTTGGTAAATCACAGTTTACAAGTCACTGCATTCCGTCACAGATCTAAAACCACCTCCTTAGTAAAACAGTTTAAAAGTTGCAAATAGAGTATTTAGACGCCGCTTGCATTCGAGTGCAATGTCCTTTTAATTTTACCCGCCCACTTGTCCGTTTGTTGTGGGCGTGGCAAGTTTAGAAAACGTTTCGCTTGGCTGTCTGCATAAATGTGATAATTAAATGCAAAATATATTTGATATTATTTTCAAGGCTTATGCAAATAAAGTCTTAAGCCCCAGCTTGGAGATAATGAAAAGTGCAGACGCAGCCGTTGCTGCTGCTGTTGCTGCCTGCTGCTGCTTTTCTTGGGAAAATAGTATTTGCATACATTTCCGGACAGCAACAAAGTTTGAAGTTTAGCGCAGACAAAGTTAACAGTTAACAGTTGATAAAAAGTATTAGTAAGTAGCCTAAAGCCTAAGAAACCAGAGTCCCCGGTCGAGTCCAGAGTCTGCCGCCGCTCTTAAAAACAAACTGAAGCATCAATAAAAATCACACTCGTGAGCAGCTTGTGCGATAAATTCAAAGTGCCAATTCGATGCTTTAATCCCATGGACATACTCGTAATGTCCGCCTGATGACGACGTGATTTCATGCAAAGCATGTAGCAGACTCCTATCGGGCCCAAGAGCTGTAAACAATTGCCCGGGTCGTCGCAGCAAATACAACAACAACACACACTTTTCAAAAAGGACAGCAGAATCGAAATAACTACTTAGCCTACGATTTAGTTGAGCTTGCTCGATTGCCAGATACTTCGTAGTATAAATATGTGCTTACGATAAATCGCAATAGTTTCTTAACAAAATAGTTTTTGTTTAATTTCTTTAAAAACTATTATGTTTTTTAATTCTTCTCAACTTTAAGAGTTTATTTTAGTTTATTTTATTTTATTTTATTTTATTTTATTTTAAATAACGTTATAAAACGTTGCCTATCATCATTTCAATTAAAATTGTTTGTTTAAACTTAAATTTTAAAGGATTACCAATCAAATTCAAAATTACCCCAGATTTAAACAAATTTTAAACCACTTAAAAACATTTCTCTTTAAAAAGTTTTACCTTAAAATTTGACTTTTTTCTTCAAAGAGCTTTTGCAAATGATTATGATTGAAATTGTTGAGAATAAAAATTTAGGGAAATTAATATTATAATATTAATCAAAATGGTAAATGTGTCATATTTTAATGGGGAGAGAGAGAGATAAAAAAGCTGTTTTTGTTTTATTATTTTACATTATTTATAGCTGGTTATTTTAAATTCCTAATCAAAATCAAAACTATTCATGCGTTACGCGATGCGACTTGTCTCAATTGCAGATATTTTCACAACTCTATGTTACTCTTGGCCAATTTACAGGGCATTCGATACAAACACTAGATGGGCCGTAAGCAGAAACAAAAAATGTGGCTCAATAAAATCAAACAACAAACGTGATGCCAAGTTGCTGAGTGTTGCTTTTGCCTATGCTTAGATCCGGAGACCCATGCATCAGGATTCTGGGTTGCGGGTCCTTGCGGGGTGCGGGAATCAATTGTGTGTTGACATTTTTATCAGTTTCAAGCCCTTAAGAGTCACGCATAGGCATGTCGTAAGCTAAAATTTTAATAGAAAGAAATCAGTGCCAAGGCGGCCATCACAAAATGTTGACCCTTTTTTTTGCTTCTCTATTCGTTGGGGCTCTGGAATGTGACCCCGTTCGTTGCTGTGGGGCAAGGTGCGTTGTGCCAAATTAAATATGTAAACAACGGTCTGCAACCTTTGTTGTTGTTGTTGTTGTTGTTATTGCTACGTGGCGTGTGTTGCCATTTGATGGAATGTTAATGCGCGCCACACGCGGCGTATGCGCACTTTTTACTGAGCCTCGAATTTAAAGCTCGCCTGCGACATGCATTTAAGCTGCTCACTTAATTACACCCCAGCTAATGTCTATCCAAAATACACTTTGATTGCACTCGCAAGCGCCTGGGTCGTATACTTATAGTGTGTACTGTGTATTGTAAATGGTATCAATTAAAATAACCAATAAACTCACACAAACTCAAATACCTGTGCGTATATTACCGTGACAACTATAATGAGATGCCAGTGTGTGTGCTCGTGTGTGTGTGTGTATGTGGGATAAGGGTATTAGTGTCAAAGGCAAGCAATGAAAGGTCTATGACAGCATTTTCAGCAAGCTCATCAACGGCAACAGAAGCAACTGTGGCAGAGTTAAGCGCCGCCGATTGTTGCCGCTGCTGCGGTTGCCGTTAACTTAATAGTAAACAATTACAACGCACACCCACATACACACACACACACACCCGCACACTGCTATAGAAATGCAGACAGAGATAGTGGCACCGAGAAACATGTGACAGCCGCAGGCTTTTGCGGCTTCCGTCGCCGCTTTTTCTCATTCTCTGTCGCTGGCTCAGTCGCAGACATTAACATTGCTGTTGGTATGTGTGTGTGCGTGTGTGTATTTGTGTGTATTTGCGTGTACTTGTATGCTTGTTGTCCTTGTAACACTTAAAATTTAACACCAAGGCTGTTTGTTTGCTTATCTCACTTTGCATCTCATCGCATCACCCACATCCCGTCACATCACAGCACATTTCTAGTTCTCCAACACACACTCTCTCTCTCTATCTCTGCTGACTCTTTCACACCTCTGCCTCTCCCTCCCTCACCCCTTTCTAATGTCTGGCAAATTTTTATTTGTTTTTTTTGTTGCCGTGTCGCATTACAAGGTTAATTTCAGCTTAATGTCAGCAGGTGCCTTAGTTATGTGGCCACTTGAATGCCAGACTTGACGCAGTTCAGAATGTGTTTTCCCTACTCGTTTTCTTTTACGTTTTTCTCTTTTTTGCTCCCAGCTTGCGCATTTTTCATGCATTTCCATTTTCATTTTTGCCAGCTGCTCTCGAGACTTGAGCATTTCTCTAACTATTTAATTGTTGTTGCCTCTCCATGAACTATGCAAAATGCAACTGCCACACAGCGCAGGACACGTCCTTCGAGGAAAATGTGTTGAATATCGATTTTAATGTTTTGTTTTTCTTTATTTTGTTTAAGTTCTGCTATTAACACATACCGTAATAATTATATAGAAGCTTGTCTAAGAAATAGTTGTTTATTTAGTAAAACTTTGAATTTTTATGAGTAGCTTTAGGGTTTTGACAATGTGCGCATAAAACCATAATTTGATAAAAAATATAATGTTCATGCATTTAATTTTCAGGGCGATATTAGTTCAGCTGTAGATAATCCATGGGTTATTCAAGAAAAAAGTAACGGAATATTTATGACAAAGAAAACGGCTAAGAACAAAATTTTTACATAAACATAAAAACTTTGGAGTCAGGTGTAAAATACTGCGCAATACTTTGTTCACAGTCCAATAACAGCTTACAATAGTCGAAAACGGTCTTAATGATTATCGTCACCTCTAATTTTCATCTTAAAGCTGAAATTTCGAAAAAAATTAAAGTTTTTACTTTTAAGCACGGCATACAAATTCTATGCGTAATTTAATAATTGTATTTAATAATATTTCTGTGATGTTTGATATTTTCTTGTGGTAAGCACTACCACAAATAATATTTTGACAAATGTAAATAAATGTTAATAAAGCAAGAAAAGCAAAATTTTCTCAGACAATAAAACGAATTTAAAACTTTCAAGAATCTGCATAACAAGGAAATGTTTAGTACTTAATTAAACTGAGAGTCGAAGTTTGTTAAAGTCTTTATGAAATGCAATATTTAATTGCTTCCCATTTTAATATTGCATTTTATAAATTTACAATTATGTTAAGATATATATACATTATATATACATTAAAATGTATGTTTATGCACAAATATATATCTTTCGAATAAATGCCATTTAGTTTTTAGACCTGTCTGTGTCTGACTCTTTTAAGCTGTTGTTCACAAAAGTGCTGCTGCTTTAATTAATTTACGTTTAAGGAAGGTTCTTCCAAATTCACTTATTGCTTATTAATTTGGAAGCTTCCATAAATGCTTTCAATGCAAATTGTAATTAATAAACGACCAGTCGAGCTCAACTTTGGATTTCCAATAGAAGGCCAGCACTAATGCGTGTAGATGTGAGAGTGCATGTGTGTTTGTGTTTGTGTTTATATATTCTGCTGTTTTTAGGCAGCACACAGCTTGTTTTGCATGCAATAGTTGTGTGTTCCATGCAACACGTAACACACTTTGTACGCAATTTGGATTCGATAAACGGATTTATTTGCCTTTTGTGCGTTTTTCATTGCATTCACACCAGCTCCAACAATGCTCTGGAACCTAACTAAACGTGGGTCAGTGGAATATGCCTTCGGCCACAGGGGGAGGCGGGGTGCGTCATCGTCATCGTATATGGGTTAGCCTATTCACGCAGACGCAAGAGGCATTCAACTGCACACAAAGCCACCTAATTAACATGCCACATAACGCACTGGCTACTGCCTACTGGCAATGCCTTTATCTACACTCTATTGCTCTGCAAACGACCCGCCCTGTCCCCCCGTTATCATCGTATACTGTATATGGACTTGTGTATCTGTCATTTGTAAGGCATGGCCTTTGCCCGTAGCCAAACATGTTTTGGACACTGCAGACATTCCGTTTGAAAACTGGGCCAAACCAACGGGTTTTGCTTCCAGTCCCAGACCCATCCCGCCCCCTTTCACCCTTCACCCATCCATTTCTTCGCCCCTTTTGACGCGCTTGTAAAAAGTGCAAGCACTTTTTTTGTTTCCACCTCACGAGTGCCTGCAAAATTTGCATACACGCATTTTCCGGCTCGCAACGGGTGAAACGGCAACTGCGCCGGAAAATTGTGTGCGCCACGAGTCCGAGTTGCAGCATTTATGCAGCAGCGGCTGCCAACAATTTTTCTAGATTTTTTCTACAACATTTAGTTTGCAATTCCCTAGACGCGCACAGGCAAAAACGAAAAATTGAGCGAAAGGGAGAAAGTGTGTGAGAGAGAGTGAGAGAGGAGTGGACTGGTGTAAGTATCATGGAAATTTCCTTGGCCTCGCAAATTAGTTTACAGCTACATTTTTAACCAGATTTTTCGTTTGGCACAAATTGTGTATATTACATTTGACACTGGCTGGGAAAATGTTATTTCAAATATTAAATCTCAAAACAAATGGAGGCACAGATGGAGACAGGAATATTATATCAAACGTAAATTTGCTGGCTTCTTAATTTATTATTTATTTTGGTACCCTTGCAGAGGGTATTCCAATTTGTTCACGAAATGTGTAACGCGAAGGCGAAGAATTGACTGACTATATAAAGTATATTTATTCTTCATCAGTATTAACTGCTGAGTCAATATTGCTACGTCTATTGCTATAGATAGATCTTTTTTTTTGTTGGAGGCAGTATACATATATCTCGGAGTCAGCCAGATCAAACCATTATTTTTTTTAGAAAACCCTATTTTTTCAAGATATCTCGAATATATTTGGGGATTAAAATTGTCGATCGGCTGTCAACATATCTGCAAAATTTTATCAACATCGTACAATTATATTATATAGCTGTCATAAGAACAATTCGTCGGAAAATTAAATTTTGTTATATAAAACTTTTTGCTATCACACATATCTTAACAAAACTGGGCAATTGGAAACTGGGCATAGCATATAATATCAGTTAAATATCATAAATATCGAAATATATCCTTCTATAGGAAACAAATCTAACTCTTGATATATGGATTACATTTTCTATATCTGTCGGCAAGGGCATTGCATCTTTAGTAACCAGAAGAAACCTGTTCTATTGCGTTATTTTTTAATATTTTATCCACTGCTCTGTCTCTGTCTCTGCTGCAGCTGGCTGCATAAATTATCAACGGGATTTTTATCATTTTGTTAGACGAATTCAATTTCGCTTTTTATCGCATACAATTTACATGCTGCTGTCCATTCTGACATCATGATTGATGACGTATGCCGGCGACACTCAATTATCGTCAATCACTGGCCAAGCGCGCACAATTTTGTCTCTCTCTCTCTCTTTCTCCGCCTCTCTATCTACTGTTTTTAGTTGCTGAATTGCAGGATTTGTCGCAACAAATATAAAACGTGAGCACATTACTCATACGTACCGTCGCACGTATATACAAATATGAACTCTTAATAATGCAGCCGAACTAACTTGGACCCAAACAAATTTGCTCACCTTTATGACTCAATTGCTCAAAGAGAAAAGGGCAACAACGGGCAAACAGTGTACAGTCACATTTAAAGCACCGTTTTTGTTTTCAGCCTTTGCAGTTCCCCTGTGTTTGGCGCCCTACGCCATGTTTTGTTCTGTTTGTTTTGCCTTTATCGCAAAATTGAAATCATTGCCGTCATTTGGTAACCATTATGCATGATATATGCGCTAATCTGATATGCAGGCATACACACACACACACACACCAGCGCACACAGAGAGTGAATAAAAATGTCACCAAAAAGCGCCAACAACAATCAAAATACAAAAATATATATATACAAAAAAATACAATTTATATACAAGACGCTGCACAAAAGGCTGGCAAAAGGAAACTAACGGCGCTGCCTAAAAGCACTTCAGGCCACACACACACACACACACACACACACATGCTTATATCGCACAGCAACAACAACGAAAGAGAAAAAAGGGCGCACTCGAGCATTTGCTGTTGCCGCGCCGTGTTGTATGCAACACATACGCTAAGTAGCTGGCAGGCGACTGGATGGCTTGCTTCAAGTGCGGGCGGTTGGGTTTGGGGCGCCCTGACGCGTGATCCTGTGCAAAAGGTTGCCAGGCAATTGAGTGTGAAAAATGTTGTAGGCGTGAGCAGGGGTGGCCGGGCAGAGAGGCAGCCAGCAGGCAGGAAGTCGCGTCCGCGTTCATAAGTATCGCGCCTAAAGTCAGACGGCATAACCTTTGGCTAATGCACGAGCAGGCAGTCAAATGGCGTGGCCAAGCGACGAGGTGCGTAGGAAAGGGGGAAGGAGTTCAAGAGATGTCCTGACAGCATATGAGCCGGGTCAACGGGGCGAAAGCAAAGGCAATGGCGACGACAAGTCAATAAATATGCTTACAGATATTCATGTGCTATGCAAGTTCGCAGTGCCAGTGGACAGACGGGAAGGGGGCCAGAAAGGGGCGTGGATTTTATGTTAACTGCCTAAAGTCAATCACATGGCGACAGTTAAGGGCGACTGCTCGGCGCAGTTCGCCCGCCATTGGCATTGATTTGTTTAGCACGTTTCAGGCCAAACAAAAAGAAAACACGGCAAAAACTTTGCGTCCCACTTATTTGGGGCTGCCTGTAATACGCTTTTGATTTGCACCAAATTCCATTTTTCACAATTTAATGCGCATCTAGCTACGTGTTGTCGACGCTCGGCGTCTACGGCAAGCTGGAACGTGCTTGTTGCCCTGGCCCAAGCTGCCTTACAGGACACACACACACACACGCACACACACTCGCACATCTATCATTACATTTGTCACGTGAGGGACAACGTGATTTCATTTTCCTGTCGCCATAAAGGTGACACATTGCAATGTTCTGTGAATGCGTATGTGTGTGTGTGTGCGTGTGCGTACATACGTGTGTTGTCTGGCCATTTCCTTGTTTCGCTTGCGAGTGTACGTGGGTGTCTGTGACGCTTGTTTGGCCTGTTCATCAGTGCGTATGCGTAACATGTAAAACGCTAGTCACGGCCCAGGAACCAAAAATATAAATATATGTCATACAATACATACCCGGGCCAAGTATGTGTCATTAAATTAAAATCAGATTTTTTATTTCAATTTCAATACCGAAGAATGTGTAATCATAACTTTTTGTTGTGTAATGAAATGAAGTTGAAAGCCAATAGGACCAATATAGAACTTTGGCCCATATATAGATCTTTTTCTTTCACCCCAGACGTTGAATTTTTCAAAAAGTATATAAATGTATATTGTGTCACCCGACATATTCCGGACAAAATGATTGTCATTAAATTAAAATTGGTTGTATATTTTAAAGAAGAGTGTAAATTCAAAGGAGAGAAAAACTAAATTTGTCGACGCAACAGTTTCCTTTACTTCAAGTATGAAAAAATCTATGCTCAATTAATTATATTTGGATATATAAAAGGCAGTTTAAACTTTAAAGGCTATTGAAAAAAAAACAATTTTCATACAACTTTTTGCTGCTAATTTTGCGAGTGAAATTTTCCAAAAATTGTTTTCCACTAATTATCCGTAATTGACGGTTACAACTGATCCCGGATCATCAATCAGTTAATCAGACAGTCTATTAGTTAGTTAGCCAGGGCAAGCAGCATTGTAAATATAGTATCATCCATAGCAAAAAAGCAAGCGTGAAGCAAAAACATTAATCGATTTTCAGATTTGCAGTTTTACAGATTTACACATTTTCATAAAATGTTCGCAGCGAAAAACATGCTGTTCAAAACCGCAGCCGACGCTGGCAAACAAATTTCCGACAGCTGCTGGCCAGCAATTTTCGACATAACTTTAGATTTTATGGGCCACATGTGAGCGTGTGTAACGGGTTCGGCTTCTAAAAGCCAGTTTACTATCAATTTGGCCAAGACGCGCTGCCTTTTGCTTGTACTCGTTGTTGTTGCTGTTGTTGCTGATGTTGTTGGAGTGAAATTAGCGATTCGCTGGTTAGCAAAACTCAAAACCAAACGTCCTTCTACCCTCTCGGCTGCAGCTACGAAGGGTAAGCACACAAACACCTTCGGGTTGGCCATTGTTGTTGCTGCTGCTGTTGCAGTTGCAATAACGTTGTCTTCGGCTGGCCAAGTTGCAAGTTGCGCGTCTGAAGTCTTGGAGTACTACACCTCATGAATATTTCACTTGCAATCACATTGTTTTCCCGCTAACTTTTAAGATTGCTTTAGCATGTGGCGGAAACGGGCGTGGGCGTGGCATTGTCGGTTAGTGGGCGGTCGCCTTGGTCGCTGCTGCCGCTGCCGCCACACGTAAAGTTGCAACAACAAACTTTGGCTTTCACTCAATTTCGCTTGCCGGAAAAGCAGTTTGAAAGCATGCACAACACTGTGTGTATGTGTGTGTGTGTGTGTGCGTATGTGTGCGCACTATAGGTAATCCTTGATTCCGCTGCATTTGGTGGCTCATTTTCCTGTCGTTCGGCACGCCGCCTCCACCCGCTTTCATACTTGCTGCAGCTCTACTTATTCGCCTTTTTTTCGTCAAGTTTCGACTACCCCGAATTATGGGAGATTTATGCAGCCGTCTGGGGCATGCCCAATGCCCAAGCCAACTAGTCAAGAAGTAGCTGCAGCGAGAGAGAGAGCAAGGGCGAAAAGTGGCAGCCACAGCGAGAGCGAGCGAGATAAGTGGCCACTCAAAGGAAATTACGTGTTGGTTTTGCAAGTGGCATGAGATAAACTTCCACTGCACTTTTTTCGCTTTATTTTCTTTAGTTGCTTTCTTTTGTTTTTTTTTTCTTTTAGCATACTTTTTCGGGCTGTTACTTTGCTCGCCGCCGCCAGCGCCAGTTGAGAGCGTCTTTTGCAAATGTGCGTGGATTAAAGTTTGCCATGCTTTTAGTTAGGTCTTCTTCTTCTTTTCCCCCTACTATTTTTTGCTTATTTTTTTTATTTTTCGCTCGACTCTGTGCGGTGTTTAATGAAATTTTTGTGCTGCCTCGCAGCAGAGAACGCGGCCAAAACCCATTCCCAGCGCGCCGAGAGGCAAATGCTCAGCCAGCTGAGCTGCGTTGCTTCACTGTAGCTGCACCTGTTGTTGTTGCTCTTGTTGTATTCGTTCTCGTTTTATGGGGCACACACTGGCACAGCAGGTGGCACCACTGAGCCGAACTTGCAGCTGCAACTGCAATTGCAACCATTTTCATATTTTATGTACTTTGCGTGCTTAAAAAATGTTTCAATTTCTCTACTTTTCATGTGGCGTGGCGCGGTAAGTTGAGAGGTGCTGGCATTTGGGCGGTGGGTTGAAAGGTGGCGCCATTTCAATTTCATGAAGGTCAGCGGGCTGGGCAAACTGAATTGCTGCACAAAATAAAAAAAATAAAACTTGCTTGATAATTTTCTACTCAAATTGAATATTTGCAAATGTGCATAGGTTTGTGTATATATGTGTGTGTGTGAGTTAGCGAGCCAAACTTTTCTTATTCTCTGTGAATAACTTTAATGGAAAAACTTTGAATATCAAACCGCAAAAAACAAAAACGTCGTCCAGGTCCAGTCACAGTCCCAGTCCTAGCCAGGCACTGAAATTGAAAATTAAAATTGAATAGTTGCCCCACAGAGCTGCACACATATATACACACACACGCAAACATACACCTGATTGACCAGATGGGCTTCAAAGTCCTGAACAATTCAACATTTTTAAATAAGCTTAATCTGTGAACTGTACTTTTATATACATCAAACTATTTTTATTACATTAGGTGCGCCTCCTCTGAGTATCTTAAGTGCGTTGCTCATGTAGAAGAAAACAAAATTCTTGATTTTCTTTTTTAGAATAATAACACCCAAAATATTTATTTTAATTCTAATCGAAAGATTAGAATTAGAAATTAGTTTACAAAATCGAAAAAAAATATATACTTGGAATTGTAAATTTTAAAAACAAACCATGACCAACATGCCATCAGACTTGAAAATTTAAATGTGGCAAAAAACCCTTTAAATTTGAAAATGCAGTTTGAAGTCTGCGGGGAGCATTTTTTAATGGATTTGGAACCTGAAGAAGTCAACAGGAGAACCTTTTCCGTTTAACGAATGTCTGGGGAAAGGACAGACAGTGACACGGACAGGACAATTATGAATAGATCGAAAAATGCCAATGCCAAGAGGATGCGAATTAACTTCAACTGCCTTTTACTTACGGCATTACTATACGGAATAGAAATTCCGGAGCTAAAGTGCTCGTGCGGTGTTCCAATTAGTGCGGCTCTGTTGTCGGAGGACACGTTTGTCTGATGCTTCTGCATCTTTGGCGTGTATCAGTGCCCAAGTGACAGAAAGTCATTTGGGTTATTAGCAGTCGAGTGTCGCAAAGGAGACCAAGGGGAGCCAGCTGGGCGGGGCGGCCGGAAACCCTTCTAAGGCGAACTTCAAAAAGAAAATGCCATAAGAAATAAGTTTCTTCAGCTGACATTATTTCGTTATTATCCGCATCAAGGATTCGATTGACAGGCTGACTGGGGCAGACACTGGCGCCGGCACAGGCACAGGCACGTGCTGCCAACGCCTTTATCATTGCGAAAATATTGTCAGAAGGACAACAACTGACAGCCGCACCAAGGCGCTGCAGATACAAAAGAAATTATATTTACTTCTGATGCCGGGGAGCAGGGGGCGACGAACGAAAACAAAACACACAAAAATAGACGAATGGCAAGTGGGACAGACAGCGGGCGGCAGCTCTCCTTGCGAAATCAAATAAAATGCCGGAAACATGAAAACGTCGGGGGCCCCGATGCCAAGTCATGTCAGGGTCGAGGGAGGGTCCTCGACTTTTGCTTACCTACTTTTTGCCTGCCTGGCGCACTCACGCACTTGGGCACTCACTCACTATTCACAGTATTCACGAATGTTTTCGCAGCAGATAAATACAACATTTGACACTTCATTATTGTGCCCGCAGCGTAATCGAATCAATTCCAGCTCCAGTTCCATGTCCACCCACCAAGTCTTGTCATGGTGTCAAAAGTGCTTGGCCATTCGTCGTCTCTGCTGGCCTTGGTCGTGGCCGTGGTTCGTGGCCCCGTTGCCCAAGGCTCAAGCCAGCTTGGCCTGTTGACACATTCGCTTAAACGTATTAAATTGTTTGCCATCGCTTCTCGCTATTGTTGTTGTTTTTCTTGTTTTTGTTGTTGTTGCTCCTGGCCAGCAAGCAAAGCCTGGCCTTTTATTTATACGCACTTTTGTTGTCGTTCTTGCTGTCTGCTCCTCGAGGACCTGATGCCTGATGGCTTTTCTGTTTTTTTTTTTTTTTTTGTTTGCGTGCGGAAGTGCGACCAGCTTTGTCCGCTCGTTTTCATTTTTTTGCACTGTCACACTAAAAGTAATCGATTACAGGCCGAGTCCTGTAACCGGATATGTTCGCTTCCGTTTGGTATTTGACGCTACAAATGTTGCAAGCGCCACATAATTGCACGCCAGCTCCAGCTGTTTATGGAATAATTGTGGCCTAATTACAAAATCAAATAATACATAAGTTATTGCCTGCATATCCATAAAATAAAGTGCCTCAATATTTAAGAATATAATCCCATTAAACGAGGCAATTGAAATCATGCAAATCCCAATGGAGCTGAGCTGGCCAAAGTTTTAATATTTAAGTGCATTTTAACACTTTCGACCAGAGTTTCTCTAACTCTATATTCATCTTTCTGTTTCTGTCTCCGTCTTTATCTCGGGTTAGCTCAAGTATTTTATGTGCACTCACACATGCATATTGACATTTAAAATTGATTGGCAAATCAACAACAAATGCACTAAATTATTTCCATGCTCTGTCTCTGCCTCTGCCAGGATGTGCATAAGGATATTGCAAATTTCTGGTGCTTGTCTAAGCTGTCCGAGCTCAATTTGACAACTTTCATTAGCTGGGCATAATAAAATGCACTTTATGAACTTTGCGACATTTGACAAATTTTCTACAAAATGCCCTAAACCAATTAGCCTCAAGCACACACACACACACACTCAAACGCACATACTTGATGATGATGGCTTATGTTTTGGCCATAAACCTAAAGTGCGTGACGTGTGTTCGTTAGGCTAATAATGTTTGCTGTAATTTAGTTGATATTTTCAAGCGATGTCATGGAATTTCCATATTTCATATTTAATATTTGCATTCCTTTCGTTTTTGCAGCCAGCGCCCAGGGTCTGATGGCTAAGCATGAGCCCATGTTCATATCACGTTCGGAGACATTCAAATTCATAGCCGGAGATATAATAGTGCTGCCCTGTGAAGTGGCCAATACGGGTGAGTGGTTCGAAAGAGTATAATAGAGTTGTGACGAATTGCTTACTCGTGCATCAATTGAACTAGAGTTTCAAGTGAACGAGATATCTCTATTTTTTTTACTTTTTTATTTACCATATTATCGTTTTAAGTCAATTAAGTTTTAAATAGTTCAGTAGAACATAAAGAGTTCACACATCGAAAAGTAGTTCATTTGAGCCCACAAAAAGTTCAGTAGTTTTTTGAGTCCAGTGAGCGATTAGCCGTTCATTTAAGTCTCAATATTTTTAAGTAGTTTATTTAAGTTCAAGCATTCAGTTTAGCATTCTGTAGTTCATTTGAAATTCATGAGCTCTGCATTTATGTCTTAATATCTTTGAGTAGTTTATTTGAATTTCAAATGGTTCAGCTGTTCATTTGATTGATTTCAGATTGTTCATTTCAGTAATTAAATAATTTCTTTGATTATTAAAATTCGCATTAAAAAAGGAATTAAAGATAAATTGTCTTATTTTAAAACAAAAAGTATTTAATCTAAAAAACAAATATTTTTAAATTATTATTGGGATTTTCTAAAAAAACTTTTTTATTAGTAAAACTTTTACTAAATGAAAGAAAATTTTCGCTGCAGGAAATTCTTTTAAATTGATTGCTTTTAGAGTAAGACGGTTGTACACAAATTGAACACAAACAAACAAAATGGTACTCAAATGAACAAACTACAAATACTTATTCAAATAAGTGAACGGTAATGTGACTCAGATAAACAATTTAACTTCATTAAGATGAAATGGACGAATGAATGATTTGTATGTTTTGAAAATTACTGTAGGATAATGAGATTCAAATGAACAATATGAAAAACGTAACGATAGTAGTAAATATAATAATAAATAAACAACGGCATGATTTGCGTGTCATTTGAATTAAATATGAACTATGAAACTACCTCAGTTAATATTACTGGAAAATGCCAGTCTAGAGCATGATTACTTATGTGTGGTTACGTATATGTGTGTGTGTGTGTTCTTAACGCAGTTGTCATTCAAATGTTGCGGTCTGCATATTTAGACATACATCTTTGTATGTATATATAAGTATTTGTATAATTAACCCTACACCATGTGATGCCTGCCAACTGACCGCAACTATGCATTAATCCAGGCTGGCTGGGCTGACCAAAAAAAGGATGAGCGTTTGACGAGCAGCTGTCCAAGATGCGGCCACTGGGCGTGGCCGAAACACACGTTTTTTTTCGGTTTCAGTTTCGGTTTCAGACCCACTCAAATGGTGGTTGCACTGGTGGCATGTGCCATGTACGTTTTTCAATTTAAATGCGGTCGTGTGTACGAGATTATTTGTACATAACAAGGATTTAGCGTAAGCAGCAGCAGCAGTAGGTTGGTGCGAGGGGCCAGGCACATACATTTATATATCCTACCCGTAAGGTTAAGGCTAGGAGCTGCTGTCGTCTGGTCATCTTGGACAAGTTTGTGCACAAAATGCTACATAAAAACTTGGACCCAACCACTTGGCATACATTAAACGTATGTGTGTGTGTGAGTGTAGACTTATGTAGGCGACTGTCCATGCATATATACATATATATATATTTATATATATATATTATATATATATGTGTGTGTAGTGTAAATAGTGTATATATATTTGTCTGTAAGTGGTTGTGGTCATATCAACCGTTTATTAGAACCAGCATAGAGAGAACAAAGAACATCGCATTTTCTATGGCATATCTCATGCACTTCATTGCTCCAACGAAAAAGAAAATGAAGAAGTACAAGAAAAGGAAAAGAAAAAAGCAGAGGAAACAGGACAATGGCAACAACAACAAGAACGCACTGGACGATATATAGAACATTTTGCAGAGCTGTATTATAGCCACAGGCATTTGGGTTGTAATAAAAAGAAAGAAAGCACGCTAAAGCAATGTAAATATAAAAAGAAAAGAAGCGCCAGAAAAATAAAAGGAAATTATAGATACAACGTTCCTGGTTTTGAGCCCGTCTAATGCCATTCTATGCTAATAAAGTGGCATACCATACGACACTTTAATTAGAGGCATTCCTCAGCGCACAGGGCTCAGCCTGAGCTCTTAAATGCAATAATTAAAATCAAAACCTTGACGTCTTTTGCCCGTGTTCATAAGGCGCACTTTATGGATCTTTGGAAAATATGTTAAGACCGGCAGCTGCTGCTGCTCGGCGCTGCTTTTTATGTGTTGGCCATAAAGTTAAAAATGTAATTGATAGAATTTTTAAAACCGCACACTAAACAAAGGCACTGAGTGATGACTACCCCCCGCCCACCCGTCCTTCCGGGCCCCTGCTCCACTTCAGCGTTTGAATTCGCCGTACTGATGAGCAAAATACAAAATTTATGCACATTTTCATTTTATTTTATGATGAGTGCCCATAAAATTCGAAAGAAAATCACATGAAAATGAGCCAAAATGATGAGTATCTCTCTCTCTCGCACACACTTTCTTACTCTCTCTCTCCGCTGACTGCTCATTTGCATATTATATGAAAATTCCTTTAAATACTTATTGCGGTGCTTCGCACTTTTACCAAAGTAATCTTATGTCTTGGTAAATAAGAAATATAAGAACATCTTAATACTCACACACAAACTCGCACACATCCACACACTCGCATACAAACAAAGCTGAAGTGTGTGCGAGCTTGTCTAAATAAACAGTGAAGCATTTCATCATTATCATGTTATCATGTTATTTGAATTTTTCTGCACATGTGCAAGGCTGTGAGAAGTGCACGCTAGCCTGGCTTGTCGTGCCCTCAATGCCCCTCACCTGTCGCTCCACTTCTTTTCTCTATCTCCGTCTATTAGACCCTATGCTCTGCTGCCTTTGTTTATATGCTAGTAGGCACTTGCGCCTGAGGCTGTGCAATGCAAAAGTAATTCCGCTAACACAAACACACGCAAGGACATTGCAATGATACTCAAATAACCAAGCCAGAAATACCCTGTAATTTCAGAAATGTAATAAAAATAAATATCAATTGAAAAATATATTATATAGCACATAAAAAAGCTTTGAAAAGTGAAGAAATCACAAATATTCATATTTCATTATTTATGTTTTTTTGTTATATAATATAAATATTTATATTTGTTATGGCATTATATTATATTTGTGATATTTGATATAAATTATATTAAATCTAAAAGCTTACGATTTTAAAACCATCATATTTCCATCCTTTTTTTAATATTTCATTATTTAATTACAAATACACTGCTTCACATTTGTAATAAGCTGTATTACAATTTCAACTTACTAATTCAAAGCTTTTAAAAAAGTTAACATAAAAGTATTTTTAGGAATATTCTTATATCCTCCTGAAGTCTTATGAATAAATATTTAAATACCTTAACTTCTTAGATTAAATCAAATAATGCCATAAAAACACAAAAACAAAAGTTGAAGTTGTTTAACGAACTTCACAAAATATTGTACACAAGAGTTCCTTGCATAAAGATGATAAAGCTTTTCAGTACGTTTTACATTTGCTTAAGCAAATTTGTTGTTGTTTCCCTAATTATTATCTTTTTAATGAATTTATAAAGTACTCATACGTTTACTCAAAGGCTTATATTAAATTTGTACTTCATTTTATTCCACACACAATTCCTGAGGCAAATTTGAATATTTGCGCACTCATCAAATTTCTCAAATAGAAGTGAAAAGAGTTGATTTTAAAGGACATGTCAAGTGCGTGGTTGTCTCTTTGTTTGTGTGTGTTGTATTATATTAATACCCTGCAGTTTTAATAAAATTGAAAAAGGGTGTATGCTTAATACTCATAAGTATATGTATACACATAAATAATTATTGTAGTCTAATATAAAATATTTAATAGGGGGATATACAATTGTTTTTAAATTCCACCAAATAAATAATTCTTTCGTTAGTTCAAAAAAGGTATTCATATCGAATATACACATCAAATTTTTTTATGAAAATGTAGAACCAATGTTATTTAAATCTGATTACAGGGTATATCTCACACAAACAAATTCTATTTGAATATTTATTTTTAAGAATTTTTATTCGTTTTAGCTGCTCTTACATCAAAATGATTTGATTATTATTTATGAAAGCATAAAAGAAACAAATTCCTTCACCCGTTAGCAAATGTCAAAAGGCACAAGCTGTGTGAGAAGTCCCAGAAACTTTGCTGTTGTTCAAGCTCTTACGTAATTTGCAATTATTAATGGATGGCCTGAAAACAATCGTATATCAAATCTGTGAATGCATTGTGGATTGCTTTCGGTTTAATTTTCATTTGTTATTTTGCCGAGTGGATACAAATAATTAATTGTTGTTGAAGTTGTGTAACCAAAGGCCGGTGCTTAACTTGTCAGCACGCATAAGACCTTTTCCTGTTGATGGTTTTAGCCGCAACAATGGCACAATAACAACAACAACAGCAGGCAGCAAAAAGTGGCAACTGGCAACGGACAAACTCAGGCAAACTCGAATGCAATAAAATGCAAAAAGGGCACAAAAAAACCTCGGTTACGGCGGCCACAGAGAAAACGCTCATTACGCTTTGATGGAGCGCCGTAGTCGGAGCCGCAGTCGGTGTCAGAGTCGGAGCCGGAGTACGAGTCGTAGTCGACGCCGGCGGCAGCGCTTGAAACTATTACAGAGTAGCGGAAATGGAATCGTGCCGCAAAAGTTGAAGTTGTGCAAACAGCAGGACAGCGATAAATAGAAAGAGAGAGAGAGAGAGAGAGACACACAGAGAGTGCGAGAAAGAGAGAGAGGGGAGGGGGCTGAGACATGTTGCAGCAGCAACAAAGTTTCAATATTAATGCCATTTACAGTTCTAATTTCGCTTTTTACGTACGCGCACAACACTTAACACTCACACTCGCACACATCGCATAAAAGTTGTGCAAGAAGTTGCAAAATAATGCCATATTGAGGCAGCTGCCCGCCCCGCCTCTACACATCCCCCCACTTCACCGCTATCTTTACTTTGGGTGTGTGTGTGTGTGTGTGCTTGGGTCGGCTTAGCCGCAACATCGTTTATCTTCGGGGGTCATCATCTTATAATATTGGCCTTTCCGACATGCAATAAATTGCGCTCAGACAAACAACATGTCGGTCGGTCTCTTGACTCTCTGCTACCAGCTCCTTGTTGCAAGTGGCGTACCTCCGCCTCAACGGCACAACGGCAAATTGCGCATACGCACCGTGTGGCCAGTGCAAACAAACTGAGCTCGACAACAAAAGCGAATGTCGGCCATATTTGAATAGCCTCCGTGTATGTTTGTCTGTTTGTGTGTATCTGTCTGTTTGTCTGTCTCAGGCTAAAGTGTAGAAAACTAAAATTTCGCTTTGGCTCTAAATAAGGCACACACAACATGCGGCTGGCCATGGCCAACAATTTGTCCAGTTGCAGCAGTTGTTCAGGCCAGGTCCTGTTTATGTGAGGCCGACATACAAAAGCCGAAATGCTTTTACTCTGTTTCCGCCTTAACGGATAGCCTCAGCCTGCACAGCAGTCACTCACAGTGTGTGTGTGTGTGTGTGCGTGTGCGAGTGTGCGAGTTTGTATTTAGTTTACAACACTTAAACCGGAAATTGAGGCGTTTTGTGTTTTGCTTGTTTTCGTTAGATTGTTGTTATTTTAGTTAACAATTTATTTAGTTACAGCCAGCACAATCACACACTCACACATACTCAGAACTTCAATTTATATGGCCTCATGCATTATTTGTGCTGCATGCATCGCACAAGTGACTGGCCACACTTTAAGCGCCACTGCAATGAAAGACGAGGACAGACTAGGCCACCCCTCCCCTCTTAACGACCGCTTCTACATTCCCGTTTTCTCTAAGTCATATTAATTTCCTGTTCTGACTTTAAAATCACAAAAACCAACAGCATCAACTTGTGGTTGCCTGTGGTTAACAATATACGAAAACTCTTTCTATTTAAAGCCACGCCCACAATCGAGTTGAGTATAATATAATGTAACTAAAAGGAAAATAAACTCTTGCGTTTTATTATATAAATCGAGTTTTCTTTGAGCGCCCTATTTCTACTAGTTTCTGCTACAGTTAACTTAATTAAGTGTAATTTGAATTTAATAGTCAAATATTGGATATTCATCTCAATGTTTTCAATGCTGTGCTCTGTACAAATGCATCTTAAAATAATAAAAAGCAATAGAGATTTATGTGAATTTATAAGCTAACTAATAAAGTAACTTTATTTTATTTATTTGAAGCTTGCTTCAACTTTAAATTTCAAAGCTAATTGTTGTGCAGGCAAGCTGTGGCTGCCAGAGCTTAAATTATTTAAAAAAATATATATATAATATGTATAACATTTATATATCCGTTGGCAACAAAAAGTATCTTGTCATAGAATCACAAAAATGTTCAACTAGAAAATATGTGTAATTTAAACGAAAAAGCATGTTGCAACTATTTCAAAGATTAAAATCTAATAGGTTCACTTTAACAAAAATAAAAAAAATATAATATATTTATTATAAAAGATTTTCTCTTACTAAATATTTGATAAATATTTTCTATGGCAGCTTTATGACATATAATAGTTTGATCCGATAGACCTCAGAAAATGTACTGCCTGCAACAAAGGACGTATTCATAAAAAAAACTATATATATACAGATAGATTAAATAAAAGAGAGAATAGTATAAAGCTTGCAAAAATCATTTTAAGCTTAATTCGTGTTTAAGTATAGATATATACCTAACACATAGACATATACCTAGCATTACACTGACATTTAAATTATTTCTACATTCGTGCCTGACTCCAATTGGAAAGAACTTGTGATAATTTAGCAATTCTACAAAATCATTATAGCTGTAGCATTAGGTTACTTACAATTACAATTTGCTAGGAAAAATACTAAGTGGTATTTTTGCGCAGTCTATTTTTTTAGCCTTTATGCTAAAGGCCGAAATGCTGTCTGCCATTGTCTGGCTGCCTTTAAGTAACTGGTAGACCAAAAGAAGCCAAACTACTCACAACTTGGTAGCACACGCCCCGCCCCCTTTCTCCCATCAACGTGTACGCTCATGCAGACCACGAATTATGCTTTCCGCTCTGAAGGCAGCTGCTTGGGTAGCTCCATGTTCGTAGTGCACGCTAACGACAGCAGGTGGCGCTAGTTTATTTATTTGCCTGTGTGTGAATGTGAATCTGAATTGTATGTATGTGTGTGTGTGTGCTTATATGAGTGCTGCACAACACACACTATGCTTCCCTGCTGCGCCGTCTGCCTGCCTACCCCTATCCCCCTCTGCCCCCTCTGCCGGCATGGCTTGTTGGTGTTGTTGAACTCATTGCAAATAAATACGCTTTTTGAATGCGCATGTAAATGACTTCATAAGCATTTTATTACCACCAAGTTTCACCGAGTGTCTGCATACACACAAATATCTATATACATAAGGCTTACGTGTGTGTTGAAATCAATTTCACTCCCCTCTCTCTCCTCACAGTTTGTCTTCGCCCTGGCATAGGCCGTGAATAATGAGCATTGGAGCCTTCATTTTCAGCGCGCCCATTTGTGCCCCAAAATACTCGAGGCTTGCCCGCCTCGTCTATGTACTCGATACCCGAGCGTATCGAAATTGTTGTTTTAATTTTTAATGAGCGCCATTCGCGGAAGTCATACATCATTAGTAGCAAATCCGGACAACTTCAATTTCAATTTCAATATGAGTGCCTCCGTTGACTGCCGCACACAACATGTTGCAGTGGCACGTGATGCTCGACTCGGCTCGAACAACTCACCAATACGTAACGTATAAATTGAACAAGTCACGAGTACTGTAGGCGAGATTGCTTGACTAGCAGATACCCAGTTTATTTTGAATAACATCTGTGCTTGATAATGGCCTTCATATTTGTGGAACTAGAGAAGAGGTTAGTGCAGGTTGGCTTAGAGTCGGCCTTCGAGCTTCGGTTCTTAATTAAAGAAATTTGTTTTTGTTTTAGGTCAGAACCGTTTGGTTGACGATCAGTCCGCAGCTTTGTTTTTTACCCGCATTTAAATACTTTACAAGAATTTTTTCTCAAATTTTTATATGTGTTGCTTAAAATAACCTATGATAAACGAAAACCAGTTTACAGTCTTTGGCTCTAAAGAAATGTTATGTTATTTTTAATATAATCATAAGAGTGTAGGATATAGTAGTCTAAAAGCCTTCCTTTAGGGAACTCATCTACTAAGAATTGCGCTCTTAGATTATGTATTTGAGTCTTATATTTAGGAATTTCGAGCTTAAACTTTTTAAAATTAGAATTTTGTGCCCAAGTTAGGTAATTTTCTACTTTGCAGGATGATGATATTTGAGAAAAAGATACATAAACAGACATGCCAATCTACTGATTTGAATACTGAATTTGCTGATGATGCTGATCAAACATATAAATAATTTTATGCCTGCCTCTGCCCTTTGTAAACATCTGCATATATGCAACATACCCTCTCTCAGCCATTTTTAATGATTACAGGGTACCAAAAGGAATCACAATTAATGAGTTCGATGAATGCGCCATGGAGAGTGTCTGTCTGCTATTCTCGCTCCCTCTCTCCGTGCCTGTCTGTCTGTCTGTCTGTCTGTCCTTCCTGCCTGTTGAAAGCCGCTTTGCATTCGCTTTTGCCTGTGCCGTTCGGCATATCGAGTGCCTAGCATATGATTGCAAATGCCGCACATTAGCGGATATCAAGTGGGTGTTACTGAGTGTATGTGTCGCCACACAACGGCGCCCCCAACCCCCTTCACTCACCCCCTCTGGCTGTGTCGCTGTGCGGTTCTTGTTGTTGTTGCTGTGTCTGATGTTGTGCGCGAGTCCATGCCAAATTGAATTTCTAGCCTTTTAGATCTTTTGAAATGCCTTGTAATTGAGTCATTTGAATTCTGACTTTTCAATTTATATTGCGAGTGTACTTCTGTGCGCGTTTTATTCTCTGTGTGCGTGTGTGTTTGTGTGTGTGTTCAATCTTTTCAACTTAATTTAAGTGATTGCCCTGCCGCATTTACCAATTAACTTGCAGCAGACAAGACGCGATTATAACTCCTACATAAAACACCCACTGCTCATATGGTCGCATACTGATTTACTTGATTTGTATTTTGATTGCAGAGCCCTATGTGGTTGCCTGGAAACGTGGAATTGCCATATTGACCGCCGGCTCCGTGAAGGTGACGCCCGATCCGCGCGTCCGTTTGGTTAGCGGCTTCAATCTCCAGATACGCGACGCTGTGCCGCAGGATGCCGGCGACTATATATGCCAAATTGCGACTATGGAACCACGTGAAATAACGCACACCGTCGAGATATTGGGTAAGTAGGCCACAAACTTCGATAGTGCTCATAATTTCTGGCGAGTATTTTTCCCCCCATTGTTATGCAAAGTTCTGCGAGAGAATTTGAGCTTAGGTAGTTCGCCTAAAATTTTTTATGGCCAAATTTATGCGGCTCGCACACAAATCACTTGGGTCCATTGTTTGCCGGGCTACATCATTTGGACACCTCTGCCTAGTGTGTGTGCGTCGCAAATTAACATATCCTTAGATCACCACTCAAATATGCTAAGTAGCTGAGCTGCAATTTGGCGGCTTTCAATAGGGAATCTCTTCTATGGCCAGCGGAAAAATCAAAACTAATCTGCCATTTTCTACTACAGGCTACAGATTCCCTTTTTTTATTTTTGCTGGCTGCGGATGCAAATTTGTGCCAGTGCCCTTTTGTGGCAGGCCCCCTCCCCACTGTCTGTCTCTCGCTGTCCCTCTCCCTCAGCTCTTGGCTCTTAACTACTTCCTGTGCCGGCAACGCATTGTGCCTAACAAGCGTGCGTTTCGGTCTGTTCGGGCTCTGCTCTTTGCTTTGCTTTGCTGTGCTTTGCTTTCTGCTGTCTGTCTCGCATCTTGCTGCTGCCTTTGCTTCCTTGTACCGCCCCCTCCCTCCACCCTACCTCTCCCGCTATCAATGCTTTTGGTGGTGCGTCTTCTAATCAGCAATGATGAATAATTTGCATATATTTCCCCCCCAATTACAATGTTGCCTTTTTATTTGCATACGCTTGGCTAGCGGGCTACACCCCCTAAAATCCCTCATCACCCCCTCCCAGCCCTACTGCTGCACGCCTTGTTAACACTTTTGCTGACTTTGGCCCCCGTGTGTGTGCGTGTTTGTGTGCGTGTGTGTGTGCGGCGCATGCAAATTGCGATACAATTCCCAAAATCTCCAAAGTGTAGCCTCGGCTTCAACTCTCGGCTGAGAACTGGGCGCCAATGGGCTTGTGATTGGCAAATAGTTGGCTGCAGTTGTTGTCCTTAAAGATGTCCTTAAGCGCGTGTGTAGATACTTTAAAACATTACACTCCACTTGGTGCTGGCCTATAAAAAAATCGTATTTATTTGAGCAGCTACCAAAGAACAGCAACAGCAACAAAAAATCGCCGAACACAACTTTTTTCATTTGTCATTGAAACTTGGTCCTGGATGCCGATGCCGATGCTGATGCTGATGCTGATGCTGATCCTGGTGCCGGCGTTGCCCACAAACAAACATTAAACAATGACTGGGGTCTACTGGATACTCAATGTTGTTGGGCTGCGCCCGGGGGAGCGGGTGAATCGGGGCGCAGGGTGGCAGGCAAAAAAAAGTCGATTATTGAAAAGTTTTGTTTATTTTATGTGTTTATTATGCGCTCCGTTTGCCAAATAATGATCATGGCCAGAAATATTTCGTTTATTGAACTTTAGCAGCGCACGTAAATTGTTGGCCCCCAGCCCCTTCGTACCGCCCCCAATCCCCAACTCCCCGGCCAGCTCTGTTTCTGGTTCCAATTCCCGCATTGTTGTCAAAGGAGAAACAAGCAAAAATAATGCGCTGTCGAAGTTTTTATAGGCTCAACAGCAGACACCCCAAACCAACAGCAGCAGCCTCCCCCTCCCCCTCCACAGCTCCCTCAACATGTGCGCGAATATAAATTTCATAAAGTTTGCCTCGCTCTGGCATTTTGGCTCGCCAGCTTTTACGAGCGTAAATTACTTTCAGTTTGGCCTCCACACTAAAGATGAAAAAATAATGTGCGCTTGCCAAACTTTTGCACTTGTCCTGACTGCGGCGTCAGCGTCGCGCACTTACAAAGACATTAGCCCAACGATGCCCCCCCCCCCCCCCCAAAAAAACTGGCCAAGTGGAGCAGATCACAATAAACAGCCCAAGCCGAGCCGAGCCTCGAGCCAAACGCGTCCAAAACTTTTCCAGTTGACAAATCTTTTAATACTGTCCAAAAAAACAAAAGAAACCTGATTATTTGGACTATGCTCTGCCGGCAATTACATATTTATTTATACCATGCTTTGTTGCAAGCATGTGTGGCATGCCCCACAATTTGTTTGCAAAGCTTGTGCTTTTCTGATCTGGCGGAGGAATAGTTGATAAAACTGTTAAAAGCTAATACAACATGCCCCTACCTGCAACTCTAGGGGAGAAAATGGATCTGTTTGCAATTATGTTTGCAAATACGGAAAATTGATTTTAAAATTTGGTGCAACCCATTTACAGCTATAGTGCAGTCATAATATATAGAATATGTGTATAAAATTATTGTAGCTATCGATTTCGGGAAAATAGTACTACACTATCGGGATGGATTCCCTGAAAAAGCATTTAAATATACTTGCAATGCCCAGAGTGCCCGACTAGCAGTTGCCCTTCTCTTTTGCTGCTGAGTTTCTGTGGGGTAAACTCTGTTGCTTATAAATATATGATAACTAAACTTGGTAATTGAGAGTGTCACTATGCTTCTGATATATCTGCAAAATCGTAATAACATCGTACCAGTATATTATATAGCTGAGACAGGGACGATCCTTTTGCGAAGTTAGTTTTAAATGGAAAACTTTTTTGTTTTTGGAAAACAGATTTCAATTCTTGTTTTATTTAAAAAAAGATCATTTAGCACATATATCCGCCAATTACATCTTCGATCTCTTAAAGCATTCCGGCCCTGCTAACCCCTTGATCCTTACCTGTGCTTTTTATTGACTTTGTGCTATTAAAAATAAAAAATTAAAAATCACAGTTTTATTTGTTGCGCATCCTGCCGCAGCGACTGCCGCAATTTGCGGCTTTAAGCCCGAGACTTGCTGCATTCAATGTGCGCTCCCTGTTGACATTATTCAAATTGCGAATTGCGTTTAATAAAAACCAATTTGGCATTGACATCTGTCAGCCAAACGTCCATTAGTCCCCGGACGCAGTGGATGCCCCTTGACCCCCGCCGCTGCAGCCGACCACAAACGTGCCGCAAAACATTAAGTTGTGTGGTTGTCGTGTGGGCAGCCAACGCGGTCAATTGGTCATTTGGTAATTTTTTTCATTGTCCATGGATAAACGCATGTAATGATATAATGACCTAATGACGTCATCATTACGAGTCTTACCTCAATTTACAGCTGCAGCGTGAGCCGCTAAAGCCGCTATAGCCGCCAACATTGGGCAACTGGGCCACAAAAGTTGGCCATGTAAATGAAGAGGACATGAAGGAAGGTGTAATGGCGAGTAGTGGGTGGATGTGGGTGTGGTTGTGGCAGCTAGCCTAATAAGCTGCTTAAAGCCTCAATCATGCTGCCCAATTAAGAAGGTATCAAACGATTGGCGGCCCATTCGATTGGAAAGCATAATTATTATCGGCCTAGCTAAACGGAAAATAAAGCCACACGATTGTAAACTATATGGCCAATATATACACAAATGCAATGCCACACAGGCGTGACGGGGCCGAAAGGAAGGCTTTATGAACCAGCAGGCAGCATTTAATTACGTGCAAGAGCGCAAACAATAACAACAGCATCACAACAATAATGATAATTGTGCAATATAATAACAATAGACACAAAGAGAGACAGAGAGCGAAGGAGTGAATAGAGAGAGACAGAGAACATTTTGTGGCACAATTTCATGTGCATGCCACAATATGCAATAAACAAGAGTCCTCGACAGGAGAGACAGACATATAGCGAAAGGACGAGAGAGTGAGAGAGAACGGCCGACTTGTTGTTTGGGCAGCAACTTTCTTTGGATACTTGAGACAAATTACCAACACAATGGCAAGCAAATTGCAGGGATATGCCAGGATATGCAAGGATACGCCGCAGTCCGACCAGGATGCTTTGGGCAAGCGAACCAACAATTAAACAGCTAAGGCAAAATATGCGCAAGCACTTGGGATGCCGTTTAAGTTTTAGCACTCAACTTTACCCAACTAACTATGGATTTAAATTACTTAGCAGACGGTCAGGCTGGTTTCTCTCTCCAACAGCAGCACTCACTCCCCTTTCACCCCTTAAGCCCTGTCTATAGTATAAAACTTGTGTGTGTGTGCGGCTGAGTTTGCTGCATGCCTCAGTCCAATCGAACTATGCAAGTTGAAAAGCCGCAAAACCAAACGCTAAAGTTGCATCTAGCGAAATAAGGCATATAATCAATAGATACACTCGCAGAAAAGAAACCACGAAAACAGTACGCAAAGGCAGTAAAAATTATTAAGACCATATCTGATTGTTAATCTTAGATAATTATAATAATATAGGAATAAAACGAAAGGTAACCGTTAATTGCGGAGTTCTAAATATTAAATACCCTAGCAGAAATTTAAAGAATTTTCGCCACATTTCTAACGATTATTTATCTTTATTATTTATTGTCATTCAAATAATAAAAAAATTTCAGCCAATACCAAATTCTTTGGCTATATCAACTCATGTTCTAATACTGATCAAGTATTCGTATACTTACTATGTATTATATATATATCGAAGTGTTTATTTAAAAGACTTTCTTAAATTCGTTTATTACTTTATACAAGATTTAAATATTTTACTTAATCCTAAGAAACTTTTTACTGACAAAGCAAGCTGAGTAATTCATATTTTATTTAGTAATAAGAAAAACTTGTTAGAATTGTACTAAAAAGAAATGTGTGAACTCTAACCCAGGCAGATAAGAGTCAAGCAGCGCCTTTTTCTTTGAGTGTACAGATTGTGCGTCTGTGAGCTTTTTGTAAGTATGTGAGTGTGTGTGTATTTGCGAGCTTGTAAATGGCCGCAAGTTGCCAAGCCACTGCTGCTGCTGCTGCGGATATTGTGGCTACTGCGGCGGCGTTTGCCATGAAAGAACTCGCTTATTAAAATTGTTGACTGCTAGCCCCACTGCCAGTCCCGGCACGGGCCCGCTGACGCCCCCACCGCCGCCCCAAGCCGCACAGTCCAATGTCAGTCAGCGATTGGCATCGCATTAGTCGTCATCTGCATGACATTACATGCCGCAATCCACGTATTACATGCCACACTCACACACACACACAGACAAGTCCAAATGAACTGCTCTATAAGTCGTCAACTGCCTTACAGTTATGACTATGAATCCGGATACTCAAACGAGTACTCATATTTATTGAATTCAATATGCGACTTCAGTCCGCTGACGGCTGTCGGGCATAAAGTCTCACCAAAGCGTGAAATTATTGAAAATATATACACACACATAAATGTATATATATACATATATGTATATATACTGTATGCCAGTCAGAGCCTCTGGCAGGCACACACGGTTAGATACAGATACACACATAGATACGGATACAGATACAGATATAGATATAGAGCTATAGTTAGACGGCGCGTCCTTTGGTCTTGTCTGCAAATAGAAAACGACTTCATTGTGAGAAGCTGCTCCCTGGTCCCTGGGCGGCATGTCCTTTTTACATTTATTCCTTTTCTCGTTTTTCTTTTTTTTTAATTTTTTATGGTTTTTTGTGGTTTAGTTTTGGCTGTGCGCCACAGTGCCATGATTTATTATAGTCGCATGCAGATTTGCCACCATATCATTTGGCCGCACTATATCTGTACATATATCTATATCTGTATCTGTTTGCATATATCTCTGTTTATGTATCTTTGTGCAGTGATCAATTGTAATATTCTTTCAAATGCAAATACTCGCACAGCACCGCATCGTGTCTTTTTCCTTTTTGTCTCCGCTTCTTCCTATTTGTTTTGGCCAACGCAATCGGAGTTACAAATATCTGTCTATTATGTTGCAAATTCGATACCATATCAGCCAGAAATTGCATCAATCAACAGCATTTTGTCACAGAATGTTGTCGGAATTTTGTAGAAAACCTCTCGCTTTAAATGCATATGTAAAACAATTTGATAGGATGTATATATTTATAAAAGCATTGAAAGGCTTGAAGTTACCCTACTCTCTACTATATTAACCTTGTTTCTTTAAATCGGTTGCTAACTTTAATTTCAAATGTATATGTATTGTGCTCTATTTTATTAGGTATATTTGCATTGTGCTCTAATATTTAGTTTTTATATAAATTATTTCTGGAAATGGGGACACTTTTAAATGAAAAGTAAGCTTATAGCGCAAACATTACAAAATGTATATACGTAACGTAGAATAAACTATTTGCCTTCTACGAAGCTCCGTACAGCTAAACATACCCTTTTTGAGTATTAATTCAGTTACAGGATAAACAATAAAGTTTACAAAATGCTCATATATGGTACCTAAAGTTCATTTAAGCAAAACTTTTACCTGTTACATAAATTAGTATAAATATGATCCCAGATTTGCCCATCAATCTATTCACATCGTAATAAATAAAATGTACAATATACAAATCAAATAAAATCCATAGACAAAGCCACTAAGCTCTGAAGCTCCGATAACCAACAAATATGTACAATAGGTTAAGGGGCGTGGTCAATGCGAATGTCCTTGAATGCGAAAGCACAGAGCAGACATATTCGTTTTTTTCCAAACAGCTGTAAAATAATTTGGCCACAAATATAAATAAATTCGGAGGCCAAATTAAATAAAATGGCCCAAAGCTGTTGGCCCAACCGGCAGTTGAATCAACCTCAGCCTCAACCCCTGTCTTATTCGAAGTCTCATTCTCATTCTGGGAATGTGGCTGGTTCCACATGCGTAAACGCCATTTTGCACTCATTCAATTTGCATTTGTGCGCATATTTATTCAAATTGTTTGGCGTCCTTGGTCCTTGATCCTTGGCAAGGGAGGCTGGGCTTTGCATATATTTCGAGCGCTGTGCTCTATGTACATCAGCTGGACGCTGGGCAGTCATTGTTTTTTCTTTTCTCTACTACAACTGGCCACTTCTAATGTGTTTTCTCTGCCTCTTCTGTTGTTTCTATTTTTTCTGCTTCTATATTGTACTGTTTATTTGGTTGTGTCCTTTTTGCAGTGCCACCGAGGATTCATCACATTAGCACCGGCGGACATTTGCAAGTCAAAAAGGTTCATCAGTGCGCATTGAGTGCTCGGCCTCTGGTAATCCAACTCCAAATGTGACTTGGAGCCGCAAAAATAATATTTTGCCCAATGGTAAGATTTTGCATAAATAGGCCAGGCAAACGAAAGAATCCCAACCAAGCAGACTGGCCAAACAAAGCTGGCCAGCCAACTGGCCAACAGGCGACGCAAATGAATAGCATAAAAATAACAAAAGTGCAAAAGTAAATGAATATAAAAAACTTAAACAATTTCCATAAAAATGAAAAGTCAAAGAAATTATTTGGAGACCTGGCGTCGCGTCGCCTCTCCTTTATTATTAAATACAATGGCCCACAGTGCTGGCCAGCATTGCCCGGCTGTCTCGCTTGGTCTGGCTGCCTGGTTGGGAGCTCGGCGCTTGTAATTGCCTCTGTCATTTCTTCGATGGCCGCATTTTTATTGACTCTTTGCTGCTGTTTCACATCGCATTCTTGCAGGCGAGGATAAACTCCACTCGCACGTCCTGTCCATCGAGAATGTGGATCGTCATAAGGGCGGCGTCTACATATGCACCGCGAACAATGGCGTTGGCCAGCCCGCATCCAGCCAGGTCGTGCTGCACGTCTTATGTAAGTATACACCAACCTTGTATCTCTGTCCTCGTATGTATGTGTGTATGTGTGTAAATGCCAATGCATTGGCCGACTCGCCTGAAAGCGAAACATATTAATTTGAAGGCGGTTGGCAGCACCAATTGGGAAGACACTTCAATTTATTTCACAAAACTGATTTCAGTGATTCAAATACTTAGACGTTGCGCCTGGAAATTGCCAATTGGCAATTGGCATTTGGCATTTACACAGTGTACACACCGTACGGTGCACAAGTTGGATTGCAATTATGGAAGTGCCTTGTCGGAATGACTTTTATTTAAAAATTTATATGCAATTTCGATGAAAGTCTGTGGCAAAGGTTATTCGCACACAATTTCCAGCGCTGCCAAACAGCTAATTATATAGGGCACCTCCTAGAAAACCCTACCCACACAAAGTTTGAGGATGTGCCATTGATTTTTGCTTTTGTTTTGCTTTTATTTGTAATTGCTTTTTTCACTTTTAATTTGTTTTGCTTTTTGTTTGCCCACCATGTTGTTTACTAATTTCCTTAATATTCTTCCCAAAAAATTAAAAAATATATATTTCCCCTTACAGACCCACCAGAAATCTCCGTGGAGCGTCCCGTTGTCTTCTCGGGCGAGGGGCACGAGGCGATGCTGGTCTGCATCGTGCATGGCGAAACACAGCCTGAGGTATGTTTTAATTAAATTTGCCGCATAAATTTTCATTTACACGCTGGCGCTCACTTGGACATAAAACAGCAGAATGTACCGCAAAACCCATTAATATAAATATATATATATAGATTTATATATTTACTTGCACGCATACACATACATATTTACAGCACTGTTTGTCCGCTCTCCGCAATCGATGAGAATACCACAAATTGGAAAATATATACATTTATTAAGCATACTTTTGGAGCGTATCTCCACTAGGTATTGATTTTAAGACAATTGCAACTGTATCTTAATTTTGACATGCAATCAAGTGTACTCCATGCGAAATTGGAATTTTGAAGAAGCAGAAGAGCTGCGTTTGTCCAAAGAAGAGCTTTGCGACGACAAAAACAGCTGCCAGCACATTAATTAAAAACTCTGCTAAAGCAAATTGAAGTGCCGGACAAAGCATAATTTTAATCAAACAAGAAGCGAATACCTCACACAATAGAGCTGCATAGGACAACAAAGAGCTTTCAGAGCAAAATTACACATAGTTCTCCTTGTAGACGAATTTTAAATGCTCTTTATTGTAAAGTATGTGTTGCATTATTTTTAGTTAATTTATTTTAACTTACATTAAGATGAATGATAGTCTTATGATAAAGAAGTTAGATTTAAATTAAGCAAGGTTGACTTACAATATTTATATATAGAGTATATGCTAAGAGTTCCTTCAAAATCAGTATACTTTTGCATATAAATGACCTCCTCCTAACATACAATTTTAGGCCAATTTAGACCAAAATCTAACTTAATGAGTGTAGTTAAAACAGTAAAAACTGTGCTAATGAACAGGTACGCTTGTGAAGACATCTCGTTTATCCTGCTACCCATTGAGTATTAAAAATATACCTTATACTCCAAACCAGAAAGCATAGTTAGCTTTAACTGTTTTTTGCAAAAGCACTAAAAAGGAAAAGAACACACGTCGCATTTGCCTTGATATTTCCTATGGGAGCTATAAGATATCGTAGTATACTTTTGGCCAAAATATGTCGTAATTAAACCCTTGTATTTGTTGAGGCTGGATAAGATACATGAATAAAAGAAATAACGTTTTGAGCATAGCATAAAAAAATGTAATTTCTTGGTTCGCACATTTTTCTAGGTTTGCTCAAGTTCGCATAGAATATTTTATTATTTTTATTCACTTTTTTATTAGTTATACATTATTAATTTAGTTCTTTACAGATCTTAGTTTAAAGAAAAGATAAATTCATATACTAGCCTGGGTCTCGAACTTGTTCAGTTGCCGAAATGATTAAGGACATTTTATATATATGTATATATATATGTATATATAAATTAGAATAGTTTGGAACCTCAGTCTGAAGGACTGGGTCACTAAGCCAAATCATTCAGCAAGTAAAAACAAGACATTTACATATATTGGACAGAATTTCTTTTACAACCATGCGAAATAAATTTATGTACTAAATATGGTCGTAAATATATATCCATTTTAATGCGTGGCACTTTTTGTCAAAAAATGTATAATACCCACAAAAAGGGTATTATGAAAAGACAGAAATATGCTCTTTGGATATGTTCGCACATACACACACACACACATACATAGCAAGCATTTTTTTGTTGGGTAATTTTTTCTTATAGAGAAGTATTTATTTTTGTGCTGTGTGCCTTTGCCGACATTTAAATTAATACGCTTGGCTATAATTCAAAGTAAAATTGCGGAAGTTGCCAAAGCGGAAGTGTGAAGCGGCGAGCAGCCAAAAAGGGAGAGACGTCAACGACAGAGCAGAAAAAAATTGCTACCAAAAAGCAGACAAGAGAGAGAGAGAGAGAGGGAGAGTGTGTGTAAAGGGGGAGAGAGAGCGGCACAAAGTTAGTGCACCAAATAATGACTGGAGACCGCAAATGTCAATGCTTAAAATTATACAGCGTCGGTTCGCTTCACTCGGACGCTGAGTGACTGCCCCAGCCCACGCCCCCCGCTGCCTATGCCAGTTCTACGAATTTTTGGGGCGTTGCATTACGTTTTTTATGCCATTTAATTTTTAACATTTTTTTTCGCTGGCATTTTGTGCGCTCGTTTTGTGGCCGCAAAAGAGTTGACTATATGCTTTCCCAGGAAAAGCGCCAACTACTTATTTACTTATTTTCCTTCTCTCAATCTCTCCCTTTCTCTCTGACTGTATGCCAGAACTCGTTGCAGTTGCAGCTCTTTGTTTGTTCTGCTGGACACATTTCATTATACGACAAGTTGCACGCCTTACGCCTTACGTCTGCTTTGCATTGTGCATGCCAATGGGTGGAGCGGATTCGTCGGGGGGCGATTTGCTCGGTGATGGGCATGGCATTTGTAGTCTTTGAGAATGGCATTTCCGCATGCAATTTTTACTAGCTGCGGCACAGCGCCCCTGTCCCCCGTATCCCCCCTTCGTTATTTGCTGCGCTGCTGTTTTATGACTCTAGTTAAATGTATACAATTTAACGCTTCGCTCCCCTTCGCCCGTTCATGCCACACGGCAGCCAACACGCTAACGAGCCTGCAACTTGCAACACAACTCACAGCGTGTGTCTGCATTTATTTGGATATTTCGTAGCCAGTGTTGTGCAACCTGTTAAAGTTTCTGGCGCTTCGCTTTTGTTAAGCTGTGTTGAAAGGCTGGCCTATAGCTATAAAACTCCTTTCAAGGGGTATCATAAAGTTTTCTTGTAAAGGTTAAAGTCTAACGAAGTCAAACTTGTAAGCTATAGATATATATATAAAAAGACATGCTTGATCTAAGTAGTTATAAGACCTGGCAACATAAAAAGTTTTTTTTTCTAAAAAACAAACCTTTTCCATAAAATTAAATTACTTTTAAAATAGTTATTCTGAGAATTTTCTGTAAGCATAAGTTAGTGATTGAGTGATTAAAAAATTGATAGATCAATAAAATGATTGATTGATTAATTAGCTGTAACGAATTTATTAATTGACGGATACTGAATTGATTTTTAAATAAATAAATTGATTAATAATTTCACTGATTGATTGATTAATAATTTGATTGATTTGTTATTTATTTTCGTTTATTACAAGTCCACCGAAGGATAATTCACAGCAAGGTAGAGGTATCTGAGAGTCAGACACCTTCAACTCTTCGCTTAATGCATTCACATTTGATTGCTATCCTTTTAGCCTGAAAACTTAATAACAATCAAATATGAGATACAGAAATTACTCAAGATATAAATATCTTTAGAAGTATGTATAAATAATATCTTGAATAATTTCTGCATTTCTTGTCCAAGTGCACATACTGTTAAGATGTGCTGCTGTGCGGAACTAAGGCTCGTGTATATATATAATCACGAATGAGGGAACAAATGTGCATATATACACATTTGTCTTTATGGACTACATCAATGTGAATTCATGTATTTGTAGATTCAAAATCTATGTTTATATTCCGTATAAAATGAAAGATAAATACAGAACTATTTGCGGTATAGGGTATCTACCGAACAAGGAAGCTGCACTTAAGCAATCTCACTTGTTTTTCGCTCTTCTCAATTAATTAACACACATGCAAATTATTAGCCACAAAGGTGACTTTATTAAATGCATCAAAAGCAGCTTATGTCCGGGAATTTATTTCAATTAATGAATGTAAATACTTATGTAATTAAAGATGTTCACAATGAACGCAAATGGATAACAGATCACAGATATAAGGTAATTATATATAACTTTGCGAGATACTTGAATGACTCTGAATCAGATATTAATTGCAAAGACTGCAGAAATATTCATTAAGTAATGGGAAATGTGACTTTGTAAATTGATGAATTGCTGTATTGTTGAATGGCGGATGTCCATTGGTTATTGATTGATAACTTGCGGCACTGCTTTCAAGTGTCACACACACAAACATACAAACACAAAGCTGCGGCATGGCGCACTTTTAATTATGCTTTGACAATGGCTGCCGCAATAATAAGCCAAATGCGGCAAGTTGCAGAAAATCCGCAAGTTATGTGTTACGGAGGGCTATTAATTATTAAGCATGCATTAAAAGAGAACTGCAGACACACACACACTCACTTACACACCTGTATAATGTGTGGCATTCACACGGATTTGCATGTGTGCATATTTGCATATTAATTAGGAATTGCGGCACATGGTCTGGCATATTCATAATCCATTGATAGAAATTGTTGATTTGTTGCATAATGAATAACACAAACAGGCACTAAACCACCACCAGTAGCCCCACTCTCCCCCTGCAGCGCGACATCAATGACAGGCGGCATGAAACGCATTGCAACGCCTGCAACCCCGGGCTGCGGCGGCTGCAACATTGTCATTAGAGCAATTGTCATTAACATGAGCGACAGCAATGAGACGACATCATTATCAGCGTCATCATGAGAGAGGCTGGCATTGTTGTTGCCCCATCTCATGATGTTGTTGTTGTCAGCGTCATCGATGTCATTGATGTCGACGTCAGGCGCATTAAACATGCAGCAGCATTTGACAGAGCTATCAACAGCTAACAACGTTAATGGGTGTTGCCCGTACAGAAGCACCACTCACCCCCTCCACAGCCTACTTTCACAGCCCGTAATGCGGGGCATGCAGCTTAATGCGCTGTCATCGCTGGGTCCCGGCCGTAGTCGTTGTCATTGCTTTTAATTATTTTGCAAATTAATTTCCAAATTGGTAATTTTCTTCACATTTGCACACACACACACACACACACACACACACACACACACACACACACACACACACACTTTCGTGTAGTTTCCCCTCTTGCCAATGTCAGGCATAATGAGTTTTTATGTTGGTCGGCATCAACTGACGCTCTAATTGACTACAAGTTGGCCTATTTGTAGATAGACGCCCCTGGCGCACGAGCACTCGTATATTGTCATCCCAAATAGGCCGTATTTGCAGAGTTGAACCAGCCACTCAATTACTAGGATTTTATTGGGTCCAACTATGCATTAACTCACGCTCGATTTGCATTCAATTACATTTTTGATTTACTCAAAGTTGTCATTTTTCAGCAGTCGAGAACTTTTTGAGAGGTTGCCGACAATGAACATAAGCAAGGGTGAAAGAATATCCTGACAGATTTGAGAAGTGATTATGCATTCAGAATATATTTACCACGATTTAGATTCATAAATTGTACACTATATAAGATATGACTACTTTGAGGTACATATACATTTTTAACTTAAGGATATTCATAGAATTATTAAACATTTTTTTGTTTAAACTGATTTTCATTAAAATTCAAAACTTTTAAATTTTCCTCTTCATTTAGTGATGCACAGTTTATATAAGAGAGACTTTTAATTGAATATGAAAGTATACGTATATTAAACCTAAATCAAGTTTGTCTCCTTTTGATATTCATTTGTCGAGTGCTCAAACTCGATAAATATCGATATCAAGCAGTGATTTTTAAGCATTTATTAGAGGCTAATAAGCCCACTGTCATCAAATGTAATGCATATTTTCCGGCTAAGCTATACAGATAAGCAACATTTTACTTTTGTACTACCTAAACCCATTTCCACCGAGTTGAAAAAAAGATTTTTGTGAAAACTATCTTTTAATTATTTTTACTTATTATTAATATTTATTTATTTTTATAAAAAATTACATTTTGCTCAGCTTCATCAACATATTTAATGATGCATATATATTTTTTATTTACAATACTGTAAAATATGTTCATAAATACAATATTATTTATGTTTTACTATGTGTACGATTGGCGTTGAATGTTGCACTGAATAGCCGCTCTTCAAGTTAAATGAAGTTGAATGTATTCATTCACTCGCAATACGCTCGTTTGATTTTTAATTAGAGCCTCGACACTTCACCAGCTGAAGGGCGTTGGAGCGAGCGATTATTGTTTGGATAATGCGGAAATTGACAGACATTTCGAATGATTTGAGTTCAATTGTAAATTGCTGAGTGTAATTAATTACGACAAATTATTTATTAACCAATTGCTATAAGAGTGATTTCTAGCTGAATGAGGAGTTGATTGGGGAACGGAGGGCGGCAAGGTGGGGCAATCAGACATAGAAAGCAGCTGGCAGCAACTTAAGTCAATCGCTAGCTATTAGTGGCGACACTAGCAACACACACAATCACAAACCCACGTACGAAGTCCAGGAGAGACACGCAACACACTCGGCCTACGTTGCGTATGCGTAATTATTTGCTTAAAGCCTGAGGGAAAGGCTGTGAGGCAACCTGAAGGCTGACTGTAGGACAAAGGCAGCACTCGACACGCAGCTGTGTCGCTGCCAATCGCACACACACACGCACACTCACACACCTAACAACACTTTTCCGTTAACAATTTCCGCTTTGCCACCCAAGTGGGAATTGCAGCTTTGAGTGCCAGTCAAAGGCAAAGAGCTGTAAACGGGTGGTGGGGGGGGGGGGGGGTTGGGTGGGGGCATGGTGGCTGGGGTGGCTAGAGCACGCAAATTTTCTTCAGCTCCTTTTTGGGCTGATTAGTGTTGATTGGCATTTCTCGCTTTGCTGCTCATCAATGCTAATTTTTTTTGTTACTTTTTGTTGCTTTGCTTTGCCACGAATTTGTTGCCTGAAAACTTGTTGTTTGGCCAAGTTGGTGTTGTTGTTTTTGCTACTGTTGTTGTTTGCCACGTAGCCTGCAACAAAAGCAGTTTGCAAATGAAGCGCAAGTGCAAAAGATTGATTGACGCAACATTTTGCGTTGATGTTGATATTGATGAAGTGCAGAGCGTTGGGCCAATCAATTGCCTGTCCACGACTTTGCCCTAACTACGCATTTCACTCAATGAGCGCTATTTAATAAAGCAAAGTAATTAATACGCTTAGCCCAACATAGTGGAAAACTCACACACAGAGAGAGAAAATATGAAACACAATAATCATTTTTTGGGCATTTTTGTGCCATGTCAACACTTACGCCTCGTTACGCACGGCTGAGCGACAAGGCCCGTATCCAGATCCAGATCGAGAACATGATGCTGATGATGTTGGCCATGGCTGATGAGCGTGGCTTAAATAAAGGGAAAAGCGTAAAATCAACAACAGCTACAACGAGGCCAACAAAAGGCATGGAAAACGCAAACATCAACATTTTCCACAAATAATAACAAACATTTATGGCATGACGGCATAACTCTAACTACACACGTACAACAGCAATATATATATATATATGTGTGTGTGCGCTGGGTGTGTGAGGCTGAGTGTGCGCCTGATATATATGACAACACATGTGCAGCGTTGACAGCCATTTTAATGGAATATGCGCCAAAACAGCGCCAAACTGAATGGTCAAAGAGACAACCAGAAAATGTGTTTGCCACATGGTTGGACAGCAAATATATATAATCGTAGGCATATTGCAAAAATAAAAAATATATATATGTGTATATACATATAGGTATAGTGATATAGGAGGTAGTGATTTTTAACTCTACCTAAAAATACTAATAATAATAAAAAAAAACATAGTTATAATTATTATATGAAAAATACTTAAATTGACCAACGAATTGAATCAGAAGTAAGCTTAACTTGATTTATTTACTTTTCTAGCGTTATATAATATTAAACAATAATGAAACAAAATTGGATAACAAAATAGTTATTTTCTTAACAATTTGCATATGCATATACAAATTAAATAATTTTTGAAAATTAGTAGAGTCCATGTCCTAAATTCAATTAAAAAAATGTCTATATATAATTGATATTATATTATATTAATATAATTTGTACTCACTTTAAGTATATCTATTTTCGAAGCACATACTCTTATCTAACCCACTGTAGCGTATTTACTTTCGTAGACTTTTCTATATTTGTTTTATATATATGTTTATTCCCTTTATTTTTGCAATGTATTTTCTTGTTGAGGGCTTTTTTGTTTGTGCTCCTCTTTTGGGACCCGTTTTGGTATGTGAGTCATGCGTGGAGCACCTGCTGCTACCCGTTTTCTGTGTTAATTCGTGCGTTGTGCCCTGGCGGGGTATCTACCCAAACCCAGGTTGCTGTCTGAAGCCTGTCAAAGCTGCCGGTACATCGCACATGTGAACAAACAGCAAACAGCCAACGGCAACCGGCAACTGGCAACCGGCAACCAGCAGAGTCGGCAAAATTTTCAGGGCCTAAAGCACGATTCGTTGCCAAAACACGCACAATGCGCCCCCACTTCCCCCTCTTACCATCCTGCCTGTCGCCCGTCAGCGGAGCGCCACAATACTAGTTAGTCCCGGGCCGTGTTTGCTCAAGGATATGAGACCACTTGACATACGAAACAGGCTCTTAAAATATATTCTTCAGTTGTCAAAATATTCACCTAAATTAAGAAGCTGTCAAATAGACTGAGTTTTTATATCTACTCCATATTTCGATTGGAGCGGAAAAAGGCAATAACAATATAATGTAATTTAAGTTAATCGGAATTAATAAATTTTTGACAGGTCAACATTTTTTATAAATACATTTTAAATGAGATAATATATTAAAGCTGTACAACTTAAATATCTATAATAAAATAGAGCAGTGAAGAACGATAAGCTAAATAATCATTTAAAGTAAATTTAATATATGCTTCATTTAATTTCATAAATAATTATAAAGTTGTTACTTTTAAAGAAACAAAGAATTATAAAAATTTAAGTATATATCTATAAATATTAGTTTTTAAGTAAGAAAAAATATTAAAATATTAAAAATCAACTTTTTTTAATTGTTTACTTTAGTTTTATTATTATTAGTTATTTATTAAATGTCTTAATTTTCTATATTTGTAATGTAATTAGAAAAATATGAATTTTAAGAAGTAAGGCCAATAAATAAGTTAAGATTTGAATAAATTAGCCTTTATAATTCAAATTTCAAATACATATTTTAAGTTGGCAAAAAATATTGAAGTAATGAAACTTTAAGTCATTAAGGCCAAGAGCCAAGGTTATGCTTAATATTATATAAAATATATCTTTATTTTATTTCGTAATAAAAAGTTATCTTAAAAAGTATCGAATGATTAATTCAAAATAAAGAAAGTTGTTTAAATAAAAGTACTGGCTGTATTAAAATTAAAAATCAAACAATTACAAAAATACCTAAAACATATATTAGTTAGTTTAGTTTCACGGCTTATTTAACGATGCTTGTTTCCTCCTCACATTAATGATTTTAATATTGACCCATAAAACTAAATCGGGGCATCCCCGATTTAAACGCTTTAAATTCGCGCTGAAGTACAGCCCTAGCAAGTGGCTGCAACGCGATATATGTGAAAGCATTCGCTGCAAATCACTCGAACTTTTTCACACCACCCAGTTAACAGCTCATCCCACACACACACACACACACGAGAGAGAGAGAGGCAGTCAGACGCCAGATACGCCAATTTACAGCTACTCAGACACACTGACACTCATCGAGTTCGTATTCGAAGTGGAGAATCGTGAATCGAGATTCAGGAGTTTGGCAGTTGGTTCGTGTTCGCCTGCTTCGATTGACCAAGTTTTCAATTATTTACAGGTAATTTGGTTCAAAGACACCATGCAATTGGACACCACCGAGCGGCACATCATGGAGAATCGCGGCTCACGTCACACGCTGATTATACGCAAAGTGCATCCGCAGGACTTTGGCAACTACTCCTGCGTGGCCGAGAACCAGCTCGGCAAGTCACGCAAAACTCTGCAGCTGAGCGGAAAACCGAATGTTGCCGTTTTTAATTCACCGGCAATCAGTCAATACAAGGACAGGTAAGACCGACGCTCGTTCCGGCAGCTGCTCAATCGGCAGACAAGCGGACAGTCGATGCGGACACGTGCCACACCACGTGGCCACGTGCCACACACCGCTGCCCATGTTAGACAATTTACGGAGTGCTTGACTCCAGTTGAGTTGAGTTAACTTCAGTTCAATTGAGTCGCCCACGCGGACTGAGCTGACTGGGTGTGCGTAATTAGAGGAGTAAAGTGCTGAGATTCGCACGCCGTATATGTTACGTACCATTACGTATACGCAGCGCCCTCTCAGATTCAAAAATTTAACAACAACAACAACGAAAAAAAAATAACAAATGTCAGCTTTGGACAGTGCAGCATATAGAGACAGCGGCTTTATTAGATTCATTTTGTTGAATGACACACGGACAGCGGGGACGGGGCTACAGTTGGACAACTGGTCGTATACGTAACAAATAAAACTTTTAATTGGATTAGCTGTCATCAGACGCACACACGAACAGACGGACACACACACGACAGAGAGGACAAGCAGCCAACCGACAAACAAGCTCACATCTCACTGTCATACACACACACACACGCACAGCAGTGGCAGTCAGACAGAGACATAGACAAGCATTCAGATAGCTTTAGACCCAACAAGCTGCCAGCGACTGGCATTGGCACCTTTCAATAATTCAACTTGAATTAAGTTCAATAAACTAGATAAAAAAAAAAATAACAGAAAAGATGAACATAAAAAAAAACAGAAATTGCCATTGGAAATGTGCAAAATTGAAATTGCTAAGCAAAAGTAAAAAATAAAGGTCGAGCACGTCAAATAACTCGTATACAATATGAAATTCCAGTCATTTTTACAACTACAGTGATTGCTCGCAAACTGTGAACTATGCAAGTTTGCACAAAAAAGAGAAGCAGTTTTCCAATGCAAAATAAATGGCGCTTTAAATCTTAAATAGTATAATTTTTAAATATTTAATTTTATTTAAATGCTATAACATTACTTTTACAAGCCGTAATTAACGAGCAACCACTGTAATGGTAATGTGGGCTAGCCGCATTACGTTACGCATACGCCCCGCATAACAAAGTTTTATCTAGACAAATACTAACATTGGCATTGCCAACGGGGCCTTTGAAGAGGGGCATTGGGGTTTTTCGGCCAACTGAATGGGGAATTCGGTTTGCTTTTCGGAGCGATGTCAACGCAATGCTGATTTCATTTGCTGCCTGCGCCGGAAACTGCTGCCGGCAATTAGGGCTGGCAAATTGCTGGCCCGTGGAGCCGGAGCCACAGTCGAGCCACAGTGCGCCACAGTTGAGCCTGGCGCCAGTCGCTGCCTCTTCAATTGTTCATAATCATTTTTATTGCCTGCCTTACTTTGATGCTATATGCGAAAAGTTGCTCTGATTGGCGTTTTATGTTTTTATTGTGCGCAGGACTTCAGGTTATTAGTTCATATGGCTCAATAAGCATGCAAAAAAAAAAAAGAGAAAAATAAAATTACGAACATTGAAACCAAAATAAATGCGAAAACATACAAACAAAGTTACAAACATACGTAAATAGCCTCATATCCTAGCTAGCTGGCAGCCGCGTGTTTCGGCATTTGTATAAGTTGGCTTGTTTATGGCCACGCCCCTTCTCTCAGCTGATTAGCATTCAAATTGTGTGCCGAGTTTATCGCAAAGCAATGAACTAGCGCCTTTGTAATGCGAATGGCAGTGGAAATGGGAATGGGGTAGCCGTATGCCACAAGGACAACAAGGACGCAGCGCTTGCTTGTAATTAGTTGTTTACTTGAACGCTGCTTGAATAGTTTCGCCTCTCGATTACCGCTATAAATACGGCCAAATCTGCTGGCTATTGTTATTGTTGTTGTTGTTCTTAATATAAATGCGTTTGTTAATGAGCGCCAACTTAAAGCTGATGCTGAAAGGGAGGTCATCTTAAAGCCGAGGCCAATGGCCAGCAGCTGCATTTGGCTGTGTGGGCGTCTGGCCGAGGGCGTGGCATGTTGTTAGCTTTTCGGTTGAATGAACGAAAACGCATTGTACTGCCGAAAGACAAACAAAGGGCCAATAACAAAAGCAGAGGGAAGCAGCTACAGCAACCACAACAACAGAAGCTGCAGCACCAGCAACAACAACTGTTGGGTGTGCGGTATCTTAACCCCAGTCATTGTCAGCATTGATTATGTTGTTGTTGTCGCTGCAATTGCTGCTGCTGCTGCTGCCGCCGCTGCTGTTGCGTGCTGCTTGGCTTTATACCAAATTTAACAATTACATATTGATTGGGTTCGCCTTAAAAATAAATCTGACGCCAACTGTTGCACGCAACTCTGCAACTAACGCTACTTTTTCTATCTCTCCCTCACTCCAACTGCTTCTATTTGTGCTGCTGCTGCAATTCGATTTAGATACAACATCTCGTGGGCGGTCGACTCGCATACACCCATCGAGGAGTACAAGTTGTCCTTCCGCAAGCTGCCACAAGGACATGAGGTCGTTGACAATGCCATTGACTCGCAATCCTCGTCGTCATCGTCCTCATCATCCTCCACTTTATTGACCTCCTCCTCGTCGTCGTCGTATGGCGGTGGCAGCCACAATCATCGCATTGGCAGCAACTTGGCCAACTATGGCGGCTATGGCAATCTGATGCGCTGGGGCCACAACGATTGGCGCGATGTGGTACTGCCCGCCTTCCCCCTCTCGCACCACTATTCGCAGGGCATGAGCTATATGGTGCGTGGACTCGATCCCGATCAGCAGTACGAGGCAACAGTGCAATCCCGGTGAGTCAAACTTAACCAACCCAATGCTAACAGTAACAAAAAAAAACAAAAGTTATTAGCCACACTCAGTTAGTTGGCCTCATTTACATATTTGCATTTGAATGCCAGATGCACAGAAATTAATGCGAGCCATATATTTACCCATTCACAGCAATCGCTACGGCTGGAGCGACTTGACCAACAGCTTCTACTTCTCCACATCATCAAATGGTAAGTGCTGCCAGCTCTTGGAATATATATTTATATCTGTACACTTAGAGAAAAGCGGTTTTTTAAATTTAATTTGAATGATGACAAACTTACAACGTTTTGTCCTTTAAATCTCAAGTACATTTTATTCTTGATTATTCATAGCAAATATAAATAAAACGGGTTTCGAGTATATAAAAAATATTTATAAAAACAGTTTGCACACTTAAAATAAGCGTAAAATGTTCTCAGCATAAGTACAAAACTTTTTTACATCTGGTATTTTTTTGGTTTGCTTTTTCTCTGAGTGAAAATTAAAAATAGTACACATAGTATAAGAATATGTAAATATGTGATAAATATATGTAAATAAATGTATATATAGCGTATCAAATTTTAAGCCTGGCGCATGCCAGACAATCTGTGCTCTTCTGTGTGTGCGTGTGTGTAATAAGCTGCTCACAGACACAGCTCGCAGTCATGCTTATGCATGCGCCTGGCGCTTATGCAACACTTTTTTCGTTTTTTTTTTATAATTTCCAAGCTTCTGCTGTGATTTATCTTTTTTATTGTTTTTATTTTTTTTGCTGACTGCATGCATAATAATTTGGTATTAAGTGCTACTTGCGCTGATAATCCAGAAAAATCACAGTGCAGCGTCATGAAAATCGCTTCACATGTCACGCCCCGCCTCCCCCTCCCTTGCCCTTCTTGACCAGAGCAAACCAAAGAAAAGCGGAAATACTGCAAATTGTTGCAATTTAATGTATTAATATAAATTTAAATATATATATTTATAAAAAGAACATATTTGATAGACTCAAGTAATAAAATGTCGCATTAAACTCTCGCACGCATGCGAGTATGCAAATGATTTTGCATTCATATATATTAAGCATACGCACCGAGGTCACCCGCGGACATGGTTTGATTTGGTCCCAAATGGTCGACTAATTGCAAGTGCCGCCTCGCTGCCAGTTTGACTTTGCATAATGAGTGTGAAAAATCAAATAAGTGCACACACACACACACGCACACACAAGCCAGGCACTAATTGGATACACACACACACACACACACGCACACACAAACATTTCTTAAGAGTTGTCGCGGTTATAAATAAACAAAGATGCGGGACGTCGATTGGGTTTTGCGTTTGGCAGGCGGCCTGGCTGGTGGCTTCGTTGGTGGCAGGTGGCAACCAGGTGGATTGCATTTAAATGCGCAAACGAAAACCATTTATATGCAAAACTATTGTTGCATTGCATACTGAATGAATGCCGCATCGGCGACGGCGCGCGGCGCCGTCCTGGTTCAAGTTGCGCCGTGTGGCAGCCACGTAAAATGTAGCGCGCGCGCTCGGGCAACCGTTTTACCCCCAATGCAAATGACGCATATTTGCCAGTGGCAGCCAGCACTACACCTTCCCCCGCCCCTGAGTAACCCACCTCCTTCGCAGCCCCAGCTACATCTTTTGACTGCTGTGCGAAATGCATGCAAATGCGAACGCAGCGAGCGCCGTTCAATGCCGCCGACTGTGGCAAACAAACGGATAAATATGCAGACAGGCCAAGAGAAATGCGCAATAAACACGCGCGCACACTCACACGGCGTAAGATAAAAAGAGAGAAAGGAAGGGAGACGGAGACAGCTATAGAGTGAGGACAAAGCGATACGGCAAAATTAAATCAAGTAAAACGTGCATGCCACACACACACACACACACACACATACACACATATAGCTGCAGTATCGATGTCACTTGTGCAGAACGTCTTTCGCCTTTGACAGGTGCACACACACACACACACACACAGACAGACACCCAACAAACGACTTCATTAAGCGCCATTGTAAGGCGCATAGTTCTTGCAACTGCTGCAATGCAACGCAGCGTTTTGTGGCAAGTCATTGGCGTGCATTGTGCTAATGGAAATGACTTCATTATATTTTCGAAACGTAAACAATTTACGCAATTAGCGGCAGGACATGCAATGCAGCAGCAGCAACAGCAGCAATGCTTGCCACCTGGCAATCGTAGCAAGCGGCAACTAATGAGCCTAGAGTGTCATAACTACAGCAACAACAGCCACAACAAGCGCAACAACAGCAACTACAACAACTAGAAGAGCGGTTATAGCCACAATGTCAACAACAATGCCAGCCATTGCCAGCAACAACTGCAAAACACAACAAGCACACTTGAGGCAACTGTAGCAAGGACCTGCACGCGCGCACAACACACACTCCAACACACACACGCACACACACACAAACAGATATTAGCAGTTCATTTACCTGGACGACGTGCTCGGCAAGTCGACCAGCTTGGACAACCAGCAGCAACCAGCAGCAGCCACTGGCAGCAACATCAACAGCAAACAGTAGCAACAACAGTTTATACTACATTGGCTGCCCCAACTCGTGGCACTTTGGCTGGCCATGCCACTAAAAGAAAGCGCCAATTGAGCGCCACACACAAAAAAAAAGCAAACACAAAAACATCAACAGTTCGCATATGCACTCAACTGAATTCGCACACATATTTACATAGTATCTAATGCTTCAGTCTGTGCTTGTGTGTAAGCGTGTGTGTGTGTCTGTGTAGCAATTGAGAATTACATTTGTGCAACCAAAAAATAAAATAGAATTGCGGTGCGACAGGTCAGCATTTTGGCTAAGCCAATTGGCAGCAACAAGTCAATGTGAGAAGTGGGAATTTTGCATATGAATTTAAACAAAGTTTTGAGAGGGATAATAAAATAATAAATAAAATAAAAATAATAATCTAAATTGAGAGAGAGGCAACACTTAAAAATTATTAAGCCAGCTTGAGGAATAATTGCATTAGTTGCCTTGGGCATTAGGGGCCTTAGGTGATGGAGACAGAAGAGGCAGCGTATCTTGCGTTTCTAAAGTATGGATACATTTTATATATATAAAGCAATTTTATTTGCACAATATTTATAACAATTTTTGGGGGAAATGGGAAATGTTATCGACAACCTAAATACCACATTTGGTCTCAATCGCTTAAAGTCTTACAGATGCTGATTTAGAGTTTAAAAAAAGCGAAAAAAATTAACATGAACTTATTTACTCTGACATCAGATATTTCACATTTCTGCAGCTTGAATTTAGTTTATTGATCTGTGTAAAAGATTTGGTCAAAAATACAATTTAAAATCCATGTAGACAAAAATTATGAACAAAGTTTTACAGATGAAACTATTTCTTATACGTATTTCAATTATTTTTAAGTTTCCATATACGAGTAATTCTCAGTTAGAGCCTGGAAAAGAGAGTCAAAAATGTATAGGAATATCTTCAAATGATGCTCTGAACTTGAATGACCAACTGCTTTATATGTTAGCACATACATGGCATGTATGCATGTATGTATGATATTATAGGGTCCCATAGGGCATATTCACTTCGATTTGCTGCAGACACGTTGGCAGCAGTCAGCACGCCCTTTAAGGGCATTTAATTTTTATGACACTTTTTAATGTACTCGCAGAGCTCGACTATTTTCCAGGCCATAACTGTTGTTGTTGTTGTTGATATTACTATTGTTGCTGCTGTCATCATTTCGCTGCGTGGCGTGTAAAAGAGACAGCAATTGAGTCGACTGAGGTATGCAACTATTTACATCATACCAACACACCAACACACACATACATACGCATAGTTAACGTTAGATACTCACGCTTAGCTTGGCTTAGCTGTACCTCTTTGGGGTCACGCCGGGCTACGGGTCGAGGGGGTCAACCTCCTAACGGCACATGGAGACATAAAAAATAATGCATTTTGTGCACGCGAAAAAATACTCGACATAAAGCAAAAAAAAAGCAAGAAGAAAAAAATAAGAAGCAAAGAAAAAAGCGAAGTTAAATAAAATTACAACATAAAGTAAAGCAATGAGTGTTGTGTGTGTGTATATGTGTGTGTGTGCAGACAGCCGGCTTGCGTGGGCAAGAGGGTGTGCGGGGCGTGGTACCAAGCAGCTAGCGAATACTAGAAGAAATATCCAAAAATGAAAGACTCGTTGAAAGTTGCGTAAAACTTGCTGAAACTGCCAACTGAGGACCAGTCAGCAATAGCAATAGCAATAGCAAAAGCAATGCCGTCCACAGCAACAGCTACAACACGAACAACAACAACAGGAACGCGGACAACAACAACGCGTCACATTCAAAGGATGACAAAGTGGACCCTTACAGTGGGACGAGGACGCGACTGTCGTCTGCTCAGCGCAACTCAAACTTTCAATTTACTTGTCCAACGTCTAGCTATCTCTGTCACTCCCTCGTCCCCTACATTCTGCGTCTGTGTGTGCGTTCGAAGCTTTTGTGTTGCCGCTGGGAATGCTATACCAAAGGCCCCAAACAACTGCAGCAACAAGGTTTATTTTTTCTTCTTTTTTTGCTTGCATGTAAGTTGCAAAGTTTGCCAAGGCACACACACACATATACACCAATACACTCACTAATACACACACATACGCGCTATTTTTATAGTGGCGGCGTAATAAGCACAGGCCAGAGAAAAAACTTTATAAAAAAATATATATATGTATATATATTATAGAAATATATATTAGAGTTGAGCGATATTATTTCAATGTGAATGACAACAGTTGCTGTTACTTTTAAATATCAGCATCAAGTGAAGAGTCACTGAAGGCTTGTTTTTTATAAATTAACTTCATACTTTCAAATAGGAAAGAAACTGAAATTTTGAATATGCCACATTTTGGCTGTTTTTTATCATGAAGTCACAATCAGTGCTACTAATTATGAAATATTGCAGGTCATAATAGTATTTACGTGACTTGAAAAGGTCCACAATTTATTCCCTTCTTGCTTCATTATTACGAAACAATTCGTCTGTTATACAAGATCGGAGAATACCGATGCTTTAACTGTGACTTTGGCTGTTAATGTTAAGATTGTGACTGCTTTATTGCGACTGTGTTGTTGTTGTTAATGTTGAGAGTCAGTCATTCGATGATAATTAATATTAGACTCTGACTGTGACAGTGTGTTAACATCAATTTGTTACTGTTCAAAATTTAACTGTGGCTAGCAAAGGAAACCAGACAGTGATTGTTAATACGGGAACTCTTGTTGTGACTGCAGCAGTCACAGTTACGCACAGCTCTAATGTTTATATATATTCGTGTATATATTTGTTTGTGTGTGTGTGTGTGTTTTCGTGTGTTGCAGCCACGCGCTGTTGCAAGATGTGTAATGCGAATTCTCAACGTGAATGTTATGTTTATGTAAAGTGCTGGTCCCACAATGCGCCGAAAGCAGAGCAGAGCGGGGATGGCGGGGAGTGGGCGGCCAAAGGGGATGTGAAGCTGTTGCTGAAGTTTTGCCACAAGTGCTACGTGAATATACAAAAGGGAAGAAACTGCATTATTATAAGCATTACACACACATATCTATGTATATACATGCAGCTGGCCAGGCGGGAGATGAGCTTTAAGCCCGGCTTTAAGTGGCCAGCATGCTTACAACTTGACCCCAAGTTAACTACTATTTTGCTGTTGCCACAAGTAAAAACTTGCAACTAAACGAACAATTGCGGCAGCAACCAGTTGCCTGCAACAATGCACTGCAAATCCGAATTTAGCCGCGCCAAAAACGCGCAAAATCCGCGCAACCGCCGACCACAGACATCGCCAACTATTCGAGCACAATTCGAGTACTCACTCACTGCACCCCTGTACTCATGTATATGAGTGCTATGTATTTATTGCACCAATGCCCAAAAATTTTGCCAAATCTAGTTGGCTCACACTGCGAGAATTTAAATCAAATAGAATAAATATGCTCGTTCCAGTTTTGAAGGAGTTATTGAAGTCCAAAGTGAATATTAAGTTATGTTTATTAAAATCTGTCTAGTTTGAACAAGGTTATCGAAGTTTATTATTTTGAAACATGTTTTATATGGAAATATCAAAATTTTCCATTCACATTTAAATGCATTCAAATTCATATAATTGTTATAAAAATTGTTCGAATTTTGATAAAAATTATAGTTTAATCAAATTCCCATATAAATATAGATACAATTTTTGCTTGCACTCCGAAAAAAACTTATGTTAACATATTTAAATATAAAATTAACATAGCTGACAAATTAAGAATGAAAAGATATTCCTTAGCAAAATCGGTTAACTTATGTCTGTATGAGGGAATTAAACTTGGACCAAAATTTTATTCCCATTCCCAATTAAAGTCATTTAAGTTTTCGCTCAGCTAGAATAGCTAATAGTAATAGTTATATGGTATACTTTAAGTACAATTTTTTAAATGTCTTCCCATTTTATGGGTACATTTTTAAAAGAGAACATCGGGTATTTTACTTTTTTGGATACAAAGAATACAAAGAATAACTCGCTTTTATGTGTCCAAAAGTTTTAATGAAATTAGTATTTGTAATTGAGTTTTCTTTCTAAAAAATTTAATTAAAACTGGCCATGGTTTGTTTTCAGTGTAGCCGTACACCCTCTGGCTTATGCACCTAGTTTTGACCAAGGCTTGGCCAGTGTCCTCCGCCTCCGTTCCTCCCACCCCCATCTAGCCGTGCATTTCGTATAGTAAGCTGCTTGTTGCTGTTGTTTGTTTCTGTTGCAAATGCAAATCCTCAACCCATGCCCCTCCTCTCTTGAACCCTCTCAAAAAACAACAAAAATGTAACTGAAAATGTTGCGCCTTAAAATCGGATTTAGCTGATGCACCGATCGGCGCACAACTGCAAATGGGTGTGCATGTGTATATGTGTGTGTGTGTTTTTGTGTATGTATTTGTCGCCGAACCGCAATGCTATTACGTGAATAGTGCGTTCGTCCGGCGCTGGGCAGCAGTTGGAGCACTGAAGCCTATTTCAAAGCCCCAACCGGAGCGTAGCGAACCGAGCCCGGCCAGGTGCTGAAATGTGGCCACTGCGGTAAATGCAACGTTGCAGCATCGCCTGTTTAGCTGGCACAAAACGCGAAACGTGCAACTTGCAACGTGCAGCGTGCAGCCTGTAACGCGACACACAAAATCACAAGTGACGTTATGGTTTTGTGCCGCCAAACCGCAGGCAATAAAAGACGCAATGACAGTCGATGGCAATGACAAGAGCCGCCGGCAGCGGTAACATTAGCCCCACTGGACACACACGCACACACACACACACACACACAGCAACACACAGACGTCTGTTTGCATTACAGAATTGTTGGCACTCCGCTGGCGCCGCAATTGACAATTTGCCTGTAGTTTATGTGGACAGCAGGCGAATTTATATGGTAATTCGATGCGTTGCCATTTTTGCAAGTCGCTTTATGCGGTTGCCACTAAACGGGCCGAAATGAATTCAACGCAGAGAGAAGGGTGCCTGAATTTATAGCATGTGCAACAGCATTTCTAAATTGAACGTGTCATGTTTTGAGGCGCTGGCAGCACAGATGCCTCAATAGATTAGCTGTCCTGTTGCAACATGCAACATGCCGTACACACAGCATACAACATCCGCAGTCCGCAGTCCGCTGTCCGCTGTTGTCTGTCTATTAAAAGTGTCAGCAAATGACTTGAACATGTGCGCAACAGCAAATGAGAACACGTCAAGGATGTCAGTGGCTGCCGGTGCGAAGGCTTCTCCTCCTTTTGACGCCTCCTTTTGCTACACCGCCGGCTGCTGGCGCCGACGCCGCCGCCTCTGCTTTTGACAGTCGCATTCAATACGTAGCTGCTGCATGAGATTTGTATGTTTTAGATAATGTCGAACTAGTCAGGACGACGTCTAGGACTAGGGCCAGGTCATGCGAGCGGCAGCCGCATCAAATATGTATAACTTTTTGAGCGCCCATCGCACAAAACTCTCATTGACAGCTGTCGTGTAACAGTTTTGCAATAAGCACACACACACATACGCAACGACTGTGCACTATGGGCAATTTGGTCCATTTGCGTGTCAGAAATTAATTTTTTTATAGTGCGTTAGATTACAAACTTTTGAATTAAGTACGTTACAAACATGGCTGCAATTTATTGTTCACAGCTTCTGTTTGTAAGAAAAAATTACTTAAGTTTAGATTATTTTATTAGCTGGCCTATACCCAAAAATTTGCCTAATAATTACATTATTTTATATATTTGTCTTATTAAAACTTAACTTAAAGAGCTGAGACAATAAGAAACTACTTCGTAGTTCAAGCTTATAGTTTTTTAAATATATTTTGCTTTTTTAACACTATTGCCTATACTTTTTGGACGAAAACGTTCGATGGAGAGCTAAAAAATTAATTTATAATTTCAAGGTTTACTTCAAGTTGCAGTTTAAAAGTAAACAGTTATGGTTTAAACAATTAAATGGGAATTTTCATTTTTAAATTAAGTTACTCTCAAACAATTTAGGGAACATGAACATGGGCTAAATAGTTCGCTTTCTGTTATTATTTTTATGCCACCAGCTGGGTCCATTTTTCCCATAGTACACTAGCAGCCAATTGGAGCTGAAGCGGCTTGGAGTTTCATTAAAAGCCAGCTGGCGGACTGAGCTCAACGTTGCCTTGGCTATTGAGCACAATCATTCAACCTGGCCAGCTTGCCACACGCCGCGCCCCCCTCCGCCCCTGCCACTCCCACCGTCGCCTGTTGACTGCTGCCTGCGCTCGACTTTATCGCTTGGTTTCTTTTACTTCTGGCCGGCTGGGCAGCCAATGCGCCAGCCAGAAATTGCAATTGCCATCAAAGCTGAATCCCGGCCAGGTATGCGCTCCGGGCCTGAGCCTGGGCCAGGCTTTAATGGCAAAATGTTCATTTGTCATTATTGACAGATGTCGCACGTTTGCCATTTTAATTGGCGGCTTACATAAAATGAGCTGCACACCAGCAGCACATGACCTCGCCAACCTGCCCAACCGTCCAACGATTCACTCGGCTGTCCATCTGTCCCGCTGTCTGTTCATCCATCTGCGCTTCAGTGGGCAAAGTAAACTTTCTGCCAGATTGTGCATTGCAGTTAAAGCGTTAATGAATTATTTGCGGCCATGGATTTGATTGAAATGTCAACTTGGCCAACACAGTTACAATTTGCTTTTAATTTTATTATTATTCGTATTATTTATTTTTATTTTCCTTTTTTTGGCACTTTAAATGCACCTATCTGAACTATCGCTATTGCAAACTATCGCCACTAAACGCAACTATGGTGCCTACTTTTCAAATGACTGATCCCACATATCAATTGCAGATGTGCTTGTCGATTTGTCCACATTCTTAAATCACGGTCAGTCAGGTTAGTTTGCGCAATAACTATCTCTACTTAATTCTATCTTTCTCTCTCTATCTCTCTCACTTTCTCTTTCTCTCTGCTTAGCTCTTACTATTTCGCGCGCTCTCTTCCTCTCAATATATATATATATATCTATATGTATATACCTATATATATATATATATATATGTCCTTTTTTATTTGCATGTTTTTATCTGCATGTTTTTATTCTTCAGTTTGTTCTTTTTTTCTCTATAAAAACTCTATATTTGTGATAAGCCCACAGCTTCTAAAGAGTAAATAAATAAATAAAAATTCTCTATAAAATGGCAAATATATATATACGAATATATATGTGTGTGCACACTTGCATATGTGTGCGTATTTGCAGTTTACCAAGCATTTTGTGGTCTAAAATTTATTCTTTTTTTCTGTTCAATTTGCAATGCTTCAACAATACAAAAATAAAGGCACAAAAAGAACAAAAAAAGCAAGGCAACAATAAAAAGCGCTTTAAATGGATAACACGAATATAACGTTTTATATGCATTTGTGTATGTCTGTGTGTGTGCGTTTAATTTTTTAAAATCCCATTGGCAACTTTTGAAACGTTGCAACCTGCATGAGTCACGGAATTTCTTTTATACCAGCAATATTGAAAATATATATTCATACACACGCACAAACACGTCCAATTCGATATAGATAACGGCATATGAACTAATGATTGAATTTGCTTTGTCCATGGATTTATTGAAATCTATTTTTGGAATACATTTAAACCATAAATGGTGCCTGCTATTAAATGAAAATCGATTTATGCTTTATACCTTCTCTTCTCTTCCCTTTCGCTGTAGATAACGAGATGCGGGATCTGAGTGTGACCTTCTATGGCAGCGGCGCTGTCAATCGACAGAAACTGAGTCTGGTCACGCTGAGTGCCGTTACGCTATTGCTTAAACTAATCTTGGCTTAGATCTACACATAGTTTAATTTGGATTTAAGTAACGAATTTCACCGCCAATAGCATTAAAACAATTGAACGGGTTTTGGTTTTTGGACTACCTATTGACGGCAGCTGCAGAGGGCGTGCCACACACATAAAAAAAAGAAAAGAAAAGGAAAAACAACTCTAGTTGTAACTAGCTTAAGACATGCAACATTTTCTCAACTCAACTCAACTCAACTCTCAATTTTGCAATTTCTCAGAACATTCCAAGACATTATTCAAGAAACCAAAACGCAAAAAGTGGAACCATATAAGTATATATACATACTACGATACAATCAATGTAATAGCATAAGCAACTGTGCATACTAAAACACACACACACACAAACACACATAAAATATCTCAACATTTCAGCACTCGAAACTCCAGTGTACATAGATTTTATTGCATACTTTAAGGCGTAAATAACCAACTGCACCAAAGAAGCGAACGAAGCAGAAGTAGGAGAAGAAGAAGAAAACTTGATGAAATATGATACAAAGATACAGTGCACCAACTCAGACAAACGCACATAGTTTGTACTTAGTCAAATTACCATTGCTTGAGTGCGTGTATCTTGATTCTAATATCGAACATCTAGTTTCTTGTATGTGTTATTTTAATTAACATGCCAGTGCATAGCCAATTATTCGTACTCAAAATACATCAAAAAAGAAGAGAAAACAAAAGAAAATAATGTGTATTTATTTGCGTACATTTAAATGGAAACCCTTACGATTGTATTTCAATTCCAAAAATGCTTAAGCAAAGTCGCAGTTTTTTCTAGCTTTTTGCTATTTTGATGTCTGTAGAACTAAGTAGCATAAATATCAACAGATAAATTGATAAGCTTTGATTTATACATGTAAATTACATAAATATACACACACATTCAACCAAAACACAAACATCCCCAACTAGTTTATAGATTAAAGCTTTGTATTACATAAGTGTAAATAATTAAAATTGAAATTGGAGCTAAGCAGCTTAAAAGGCCAAGCAGGAATCCAATTGAGCAGCCGCAAAATGCTGCATTTAATGGATACGATAAACACATATAAATATGGATATATGGATATATATATATATATATATATATATATACATAACATATATATATATATATATATATAAATATATATATGTACATATATATATATATATATCTTATATCTATATCTTAGCAAAAGTATGACGTAATGCATTCAACTCAAACATTAAACGAGGTGCGGTCAGGGTTGTTTTTCTTCCAAATATTCCAACAATTATTTCTTTTGTACATAAATTGCACCCAAGATAAATCAAATTATATAACATAAATATATAAATATTTAAGCATATTTAAATCGTAACACAAAATGTTCCAAAGGCACCGTTTGTTATTCAGTTACCGACAAGTCGCCGCACCCGTTATTATAATTTTTAGCAAATTTAAAGCTAGGCAAAATATTCTATCTAGTCAAATGCAGTAAGTACATCATGAGAATACAAACTATTTATAAATTATTGCAGCTGTTGCATAAATTAAATATTTAAAAAAGAAAACAAAACGAAAAATGAAAAATTATATGTAAACACGCAAATTGATTTACAAATAAAAATAAATAAACAATTTACTCAAAACAGCTTTTAAAAGATTTAATTAACAAAAGTCATTCGCTTAAACGAAGGGCTGCCAATAAAAAAGTGAAGAAAAAACTAAGAATAAAATGAGAAAAACAAAATCACAAAATGGTATAAAAATTGTATGTTTAATTCAAACTCATGGCCAAATGCACAAACGGCAAGGCAAACATACTTATAATTATATTAAAATAGTGCGTCACACATACATCTATATATATACAAATATATATATATATGTGTGTATATAGTAGCATTTACTATATACAACATAAATATGCAGCAAGAAACAAAAAGAAATAAAAAATATTCAAATACTTTTCGCCATTAAATAAAATACATATATATATATGCGATTTTGTTATAATGAAACTGCCCGAACCCCGAACCCACCCATCCCCCCTCTGATTAAAGAATCCACTCCAATTGCTTAGAGTCGAAATGATGAGTATATAAATGAGATAATGATGTTCTAGTATATATATGTATATGTGCGTTTGTATGTGTAATTTATATATATATATATAATATTTAGTTATATACCTAATTGTATTTAGTTAATGCAATGCGAAAACCAAACGAAAAGAAGTGTGTACAATTCTACTTTCTCGATCAACACACGTTCAACACAGATCCACAGATCTACAGTTATGTGCGATAAGTGAATATAACCCACAACCAAAATGAAACATTTTCTGCATTCAATGTATATGTGACTAGATACGTACTCATATGTATATGTAATATGTATATTTGATTATTTTGTAAACATTTTTCAAACAACAACTACATATAAATAAAGTCTATATTAACATATAAATGTATATAACGGATTTTTTATTTTTATGTCAACAAATTTTGGAATTTATTTAAATGATTAATCTATTACACTGTGCTAAATACACATGGAAAATTTTAGGGCCCATGAGGGTCTTACATGATGTCGTATAGATAGAAAAAGCTAGAAATATTCGTGCATTGATTTTACGGTATAATAATAACAAGTGTGGATGCTCTAGTCGGGAGCGCCCGACTAGGCGATGCCCTGTCTTTCCATACATTGCAATCCCCTTGCATTCATACATTCATACACAAAATCACACATACACATACAGCTGCTGTGCTTGTCCCCCACTATGGAAATTGAATTCGTGATACTGGTCAAATGTAAAAATGCCCTTCTATGCGATTTTCAAGAGTTCAGGTAAAGCTTACATGTTTTGGCAATTATTTTAGTTAAGTGTTTATAAAGTTTATAAGTTCTGTATAATTATACTCATTTACGAAGTGAATAGAGTATATTGGTTTTGTGCAAGGTCACCCCCTTTAAATATCCGTAAAAAATTTCCCGGCTACGCCCACTCTCGCCCCCGCAAATCATGAAAATCTATATCTCTCACAATTTTGAAGCTAGAGTCTCCAAATTTTAAACGTAGATGGGTGGTCACCCCTTTTAAGACTCGGTAAGAAAATTTACCGGCCACGCCCACTTCCGCCCACTCCCACCCCACAAATCGCGAAAATCTATGTCTTCCACAATTTTAAAGCTAGATTCACCAAAGTGTGACCTCCTCTTAAGGTCGAGCCAAAAAATGTAGGCCACGCCCACCCAAAAATAAAAAAAATGATAACTTCTTTGTACTGTGAAGGAGTAAATGCAGTCGGTTACGTCCGACTGCAATGTTCTTACTTGTTTTTTTTGCATTCGTTATTATTGACTAACTTTTCCACTCACTCCCCGTATCCCTGTCTCCCTCTCACTCTCTCACTGCCTCACTGTCTGTGCACTGTCGGTTACACCCGACTGCAAATTTCTTACTTGTTTTAGAAATGCACTTAAGAAAATAAAATGTATTCTTAATACATAATGTCATATATCATTCTGGAATAGTATATTAGTATAGTATAGTAGTAGCATCAGCATGCACATAGATACTTAAAACCAGTTTCATTCCAAAAGCTTGTTGCTAAAGCGACAGCTCGATATAAAAAGTCGAGAACTCTACAGATTCCACCTCTGGTCCAACTTCTGCTTCTTCTTCTTCTGCTCAGCAATTTGCATGGCATTCGTTTTGCGTAGCTCCAAGTCTGACAATCAGACATTGCGAGCTGGAAACTTACTTTCCTTTATTTACTCAAACTCTTTAGTGGCTGGCTCACCTTTTTATGTGGCGACAACCACGTGGGGGCGGGGACTGGCCCCGGTGATATGGAAATGAAAATGGAAAAGTTTACCATGCTGGAAATCTTGTATGTAGCGCAGAGGGGCGTGTCAACCGGTGGGCAGCGTGCGCAAAACTTTAAATGGAAAATTTGACAGGCGAATATAACGGTTATTTAAATATGAGCCCATATATGTGTTAACCGGGAAGGGGGAGGGGAGGAAGTATGGGCGTAACTGGTTGTACAAGCTGTTGACAATGGCACAGGCTAGACGCCAGGCAGGTGAAATATTTGCATAACACACAATCACACACACACATGCTCCAAAAACTAAATACAGGTCCGGGCTCAAATTGAAAAGTTGTGAGCCTCGTTTCGGAGTCGGGCGACAACAAGTTGCAAGCATCAAAATAAAACAGAGGCATAAAAACGTACAAATGGCCTTAACAAATACGGCCGGCATAATATTATTGCCAGGCTAATTTGACTGTGCCCCGATTGCAAAGGTGCAAATGGCATAAAATAGCAGCTGGAAACACAAAACGTACAACAAGTTGCACCTGAACCCTGCTACCTGCAGCTGCCAGCTGGCAGGTGGTACGTGCCGCAGCGCGAGTGAAAGCGAATTCGAATGTGAGGCGAGCATGGAATGCAAAAACATGCCGATGTCATGTTGCATGCGTGTGTGTGCGTGTGTGCGTGTGTGCACCTCATTTCCGGCCATTGTTTTTATTTTGGGGCTAGGCAGCTGGCGTTGTTGTTGCCGTTGCCGTTGCCGTTGTTGCTGTTCCTGTTGTTCTGCTGCAGTTGTTTTGTTTGTACGTTATGAGCTACTTGTGGTCCCCACGCGCTGCCAAACACACAAGAACACACACACACACACGTGCATAGATGGTGCATGTGTGTGACATAGAGTCCTTTCGCTGTTTCTAATGCATTATGGCAACACGAACGCCACTCGACAGCCTGTGTACGTGTGTGTATGTGTGCGTGTGTTGCAATGAGCGCAGGCTGAAATATCACTGGCTGCATTGCACAACACACACACAGACACACACACCGACGAGTGTGCGACCACTACATAAATATTTGCATATAAAATTTATTATGCTAAAAATAAGCCAAGATTTAAAAAGAGAGACGAAATAAGGCCAACTTTGGAGACCCGGCCAAGCAGCCGCATAATGAAGCCAGACCCAGGCGCGGCAACAAATGTCATGACAACTCTGAACCTCCAACAAGCGCCCTGCCTCTTCTGGCTGCCTCGCACCACCTGTCATATCAGCCGCATTCACACCTCGTCGCCGTCACTAAAGCCTATTTATGTGGCACGGCAAACGACGTCGTCGTCGGCGTCTTCCTTGCAATTTGAGACCCCTTTGTGCGGCCGGAAGTGGGTCACATACGCAGCCAAGCTGCAGCTTGTGCAGCTGGCCGAGACAAAGCCCCAGCTGCCTGTAATTAAGACCGCGACGATAAATCCCCCCGCGCACTGCGAATGGGCACAACATTTGTGCTACTCGAGTGGCTCCACTCGACTCTCGTATTTGTGCTCATATTTCTGTGGTTCTGCGCAATTTCTGTATAAATTAACTTAAACTTAAAGCGGCTTTCGGAGCGGAACAGCTGCCAACTTGTTAAGTGCTGGCTAAGACGCTTCTAATGCGTTTATCGAAGGCACAAAACATTTGCATGCTTTTAGGCGCACCGAAGCAACAAAAAATAGAAAAAGCTGAAATAAACAACAAATCCAGCAGATAAGCTCAGTTTCTTCGAGCAAAATAAAATAGCTAAAAATAAAATAAGCACACATAGATATACAGTTGAACAGTTGTCGTCTTACTATATTTTCGAAGTGGATGAGAGGGATAAAAAGTTTGTGGCTTCAACATGGACGAACGTATTCAAATGAATTGTTTGGATTGACGGTTTTTACTCTTCCTTATAAAGAAAACACAGAGAAAAACACAGAGTACAGTGAAATACAGAAAATATTGCACATTAGTAAACGCAATATGATGAATGAAAACTATATTACAGAAGCAAAATATTATTATAAAACTCTTCACAAAACGATGACTGGCTTATTAACGGGATACATTTTAAAATGCATTTTAAAGAACCCCATTTCCAATTAATTACCAATTGATGATAATGAGTATTTATTAATATTTCCTGGCTACTTAAGCCGAACAAAGGTGTTTTTAGTTTTAAATAGCTAGATTATCCGGCGAATATCTTTAGAGAAGACAGTATAAATTTCGCTAATACACTTAAAGCCTAGTTAAGTTCGAAAACACTGAGTAGTTGATACATTTTTGGAAAATCTAAAAAGTTTTTCTTATTAAACTACATTTTTGACCGATTGTTGAAAGTGAAAAAATTAAAGCTATATAATATAATATTTCGATGATTATCATATATTTTCACTCTTCTATGAACGGAGAAAAGTTCTGTTTGGTTAAGATAATTTTAAAAGAAACAAAACTATTTCTTCATTCTTTTTTTAGAATCTATTTTCATAAAAAAACTACCCAAAACATATTTATTTAAAAGTCTGATTCGACAGACTTCGACTTCAGTAATGTGCGGAACAAAAATAGGGATGTCTGATATATATAATTTTCCTTATATAGTTGGAGATATTTCGAGACATATTTTGTGTATAAATAGGAATACCCACTGCAAGAGTATACAAATAGCAAAAATTTTGTTTTCCAAATCGTCGTAAAGCTGTTGCTCTTAGAAAACTCTTGGGCGTTGTTTGAGTTAATGTTAAGTTGAGATTTGCACGGCTTTAAATTGAGCTGACTTTTGAGTTAATCTTCGGGCGCATTAAACTTGAGAGTTTTCAACTGGTGGTGGTGGTGGTGGCGCTGCTGCTGCTGCAGTTGTTGTTGGTCTAGGTAAGTGGATATTCTCTACCCTATATAATATGCGAGGCAGCTTAATCCATTTTACAAGCGAGCTATAATAACAACAACATGCAGGAAGTCGCTCTGTGGGGGGCCGCCAGTCTCTACGACTGCCTGCTACTTCCGCAGCAACCTCCCCCCCATCCACTCCACTCTCTCGTCGGGCTGACTAGCAACCAATGCGCGTAACAAGTGCCACTCAAACTGAGCACGACCCTCCCCGCAACTCCCGCCAGCGACAAGAGGGCAAAACAATGTAGGCAAAAAGCAACTTAATGGGCTGCCACAGCAGCGGCCATTTATACTCGTGTGTTTGGATGTCCTTAGTCCTCTGTCCCGTGTCGTTTGTCGTTGCTTAGCAGCCTTTTTAATTCATAATGCATGCCGAGCGGACGTGGGGGCAGGGCGTGGCAAAGGCTGTTAAGGATGTGCCAGGCTCAAGTTAGCTGGCAGGAAACAGGTCGGCGGCAACTTGACTAACACTCGCTGCGAGCGGGCCAACTGGCAGCTGACAACGCCTGACGAGCTGATAAACTCTGATAAACAGCAGTCGCCTTGTCAGGCATCCTTCATCCATCAGCATAAAGCTCAAAGATTGCTATTCAACCAGATTGAATCGCGTTCATTTACCACATATCTCAAATATTTCATTAGTGCAGCTTTGTGTATTTCTCTGCATTTGGCTAAATGCAGAAACATTAATTAAACCAACTAATTAAGCCGATTAACAAAATTCAAAGCGTGCTCTTTGCTCCCAAATGTCGAAGAACATGAAAAGCAAGTTTCATTAATGCTGTTTGTATACCCAGTGCCAAAGGCAGTCAAAGGAGTCCAGGGTAGATTGCTTTAATATGAATTGTACTATTAGTGTAACTACCAAAGTATGTTTGAAGCTGTACTTGTGAGCAGAAAGGGATTGCAAATTTCACATGAAAGGCAAAATACACAATTCATATAATACCATGAATACACTCAATTTAAATATTGATTAATGACTTTAATTTAAATGTTTCTAATTAAAAAAATCGTGTCTTATACTTAAAAAGCTTTATCCAGAACTTAAAATGCAGAGATTTTTATTTTTCAAACCAAAGATTTGCCTTCGGCGTTGTTCTGAGTCTATTAATTAATATTTGATCAAAACGAAGTGAAATTAAAACTTACTTTAAAATTATTAGGTAACCAAAATTGTAACACAATTTATTACAAATTAAAGTAAATTAAATTAATCTGTGCCTCATTTTCGTAATTTAATAAATACCTTAAAATACTATATATTAAAATTAATATGCTAGAGGCATCTTTATAAGTATAAGGTTGATAGATTCCTGAACAGCATTGACAGGCGCATCAGAATAGAATAAAAGTTTAGTGTATCCCTCAGTCGAGCAATCTGACTTACTCCTGTCTTTACTTGCCCTGTAGGGACAGCAAAGGCTGCTCAAATGACGTTGCCAATTATTTGTAATGTTGTTGTTGTTGCTGTCTGTTTCCTGTTGTTGTTGTGTCGAGTGAGGCGAGTGGCATGTGGTTTCGTTTTACCTATTGTTTGCCTTTAAAATTGAAGCAACGTTACGTATACGTAATAACATTTATAAATACGCCTAACAACATGCGCCAGGGCCAATGCACACACATATACGTATACGTATTGATGTGCAGCTAATGCGACCCCAGAGAATGACCGGGCTGCTGGCTGTAGTCAGAACAAGGAGCAGCAGCAGGATTCGAGCCAGGAGCCAGCGGCGCTAACGAGCGGTGCCTTGGAGAGGTCGCCGCTTGGCTGCAATTGTTGCCAAAGCTGAATGCCAAAGCAAATAGCAGCGGAGGGACACGGCGGCAGCGCAGGGCCGGGGATGTGGACAGCTGAAGCTAAATGGAAATGCACAAAAAGTACTGCAAAAAAATACGAAAAAAAAAAATCGTTGCAGCAACAGCAGCAGCGGCAGCAACAACAAAAGCGAACAGCAGCCAAATCACAAAATCCGATTTGCATGGATTTGTTGGTTTTCTTTTGTTGTCCTTGGATCCTTGCGCGCTGCCGCTGCCAATGTTGTTGCCATTATCCTGCAAACTATTCATACTGTTGTTGTTGCTGCTGTTGTTGACTTTGTTATTTTTTCTTAATGTCAGCTCAATAAAAAGTGCTGCCATCGTTTGCTATTCTCCACTTTGGCTTTCACTATTTCGGATACCCTACCAAATTTATAAAGCTGCCATGAAAAAGATCATTCCAAAAATTAGTTTCTGTACAAAAAAATTGTTTGTTTCTGTAGATTGCAAACAAATTCAGTTTAGAAGCTTCCTCACATGAAAACTAACTATTCTTTTAATATCGGACATAGGAACAATGGTTTAAAACTTAAGTTATTTTATGACAAAAGTTGTATTTTTAAGATATAATTACTATCTGCTTTCTGTAACTTATAACCAATATCGGACTTTCGGTCGAAAAGTGTACTGAAAACATCCTTTTGTTTTATTTTTATTTAATAGGGTATTGAATATTCGATATGCGAACACAACTTTGTTCGTTTGGTTTTTTGCTATTATTTCTATTTGTTTGTGTGTTGTTGTTTCTGTTAAATTGTGTTTTCCCTGTTCATTCATTCGTTGGTTAGGTTTTGCACCTCACACTCGCTGCACGCCCCCCCCCTTCCCGCACACCCTCTCTCATGCCACCAACTGCACCGCTGGGTGCTCAATTCCGTAGCTACAGAATTTTTCAGTGATTTTAAATGTAAGCATCCTTGTGAGCTGTGGCATGTCCGCAATTGAGGCAGCCAATGCCCACACTGCAACCTGCCACTTGCCACTTGCCGCTTTCCACTTGCCACTCGCCATCGTCCACGTCGTCCGCTTGTGTATGTGTTTTTTTATTCTATATGTTTTCCTGTTTGATTTTTATGTTGATGTCTGCCTGCTGGCCTCGGGCACCGAAGGCAGCGTCAACGAAGTTGTCAATTTCGACTGCTACATACGGCATGCCACATGCCCCGCCCACTCTGCAGTCCACTCGCCCATTGTTCGATTCCATTGCACATTGTTGCGCACTTTTCGCTAAACTCTCTTGTGTTTTCAGTGTGTGTGTGTGTGTGTGGAGGTGTGTGTAGATGTGTGTGTGTGGTGCCTTACAAGAGTTTCTCTTGTACAATAACGAAATCTACATAATTCTCTTTTCGGTTTGATTTCTCTCATGTTTCTCATGTCAACATTTCCCACAACGTTTTGCCGCACCTTTCTGGCCGACCCCTCTCCCCCACACTCTCCACACCCCACCCCCGAATACATTTCGGGTACTCGACTCGTTCTGTTGTTGGACTTGTTCGGTCCGCCGGTTACTCACTTCACTTGTTGCTTGTTATCTTTGCCGCCAAATGGCAGCCGCAGCATAACCACATCTTGTGCACCCCCTCACTCACACACACACACACACACATACAGCAAGGCACACGCTCTTACATCAAACAACATGTTAAAGTGCTCTAGTCAAGGGTGCCCGATTAGCAGATACCCTGTACACAGCCTCGATTGTCATTATACCGCTTAAATCTTATTAAATTCATGGGGAACTCGAGGAACTAATCATGAACTGACTTATTTATGACAAATTTGGTGTCTCTGAACTTCGATTTTGGAATAACAAAGGAGGTAATCAAGAAAATTAAATAAACCTAAACTTTATTTGGCTTACAAGAGCTTTTATTCCAAATTTGCTGTGTCCAGCTCTGAAAGTCACAGAAATATGCTCAAAATATTTATCAATTTAGGGGAAACGAAAAGATGCAAAAACTAAAATGAAATACGTATAATACACAAAACGAATATTGTTAATTTTGTTGTCCCTAGGAAAATAATAATTCAATAACTAGACAAGAACTAACATGCTGCAAAGCGATATTTATCGATTTTGATGAGATTTTAAAGAAGTGAAGTCTCTAGCTTTTATAATTTTAGAAGAACGCAAATTGAGATCAATCAATTTCATGGAAATGGTGGCTGCATCGATAGCTTAAATATGATATGAGAAACCTGACTTTAAGCTGCTTTAAGGGCCTCTTTATTGTAGGGACATGGCCAGCTCGCATCGGCTCTTGATGCCGGATCAGGGAAATACCCTTTTTTGGCCCGTTGTAGAAAATCCACACTCCTGCATTACCCTTGCCTTTATCCATTTTCAATGGGTTACAGGGTAGACAAAACAAAAAACAGGAGTCCGGCTCATGGGCACCTTGGCATGTGTTTGCCTTCCGGCTGCAGCCGTTGCCAGCCTCCGAGCCGACGTCGGAGCCAGAGCCCGTTGCTGGGGCCCCATTTCTATGGGTTAATGCGTGTGTTTTGATTGCTGCAGCTGCTTTGTGTAACTGGCAGGGGGCATGGATACCGGCGCCGGTTCTGGTCACGGCTCTGGCTCCGACTCCGGCCCCGGCTCTGGCATCGGCTCCGGCTCCGGCTGTGGCTGTGGGCTTTGTCAGCTGGGCAATCGCATTATTATGCACAGTGCTCGCATTATGGCCAACACTGCAGTGCTGCCCGCTCTGTTTGGGCTAACAATGCAACGGTTAGCTGGGCCAACACGATAGCGTTACCATAATCCATCATAAGTTGGGCCGCCCTCAGCACATTTACGGTTCGTTCTACGGCCGGCCTTTTGTTTTCAGCGCAGCCCGACCAGGCGTGTGGGTGTGTGTGTAAGCCAATTGTTGAATGAAAATCCATTTCATTTTAACATGTTGGCCACAATTAGTGCACATCCAGCAGCGCTTACTTATCCCACCCCCTGGCACCACCCACTTACAGCTTGCCCCAGGTCATGGCCCGGCCGTCTGCCCCGCCCCTCGGCCCCGGACGGCCTGTCAAGCGCTGCTTGGCTTGCTGCTTTTCCTCCGTCTTTTTTTTTGTTGGCATGCATGCAACAACGTGGTTGTCCTGCCGGGCCGGCTGGCCGTTGTCCTGCTGGCTGTCCTGCTTGTTGTCATCGTGGCCCTTCCGTATCTGAACGCTGTCAGGCAACTGCCAGCTGAAGTGGCATTAAGATCCTTCGCCTCGCCCCACTGCCGGACTTAGGTTTCTTCGGGTTATTATTACCGCTGCACGGGACCGCAGTGCACTTGGCTTTAATTTGCCTGCAATCCGGCCGCAGCAACACAATAAAAATGCCCACTCGAAGCACGCCGGAAAATGGCTCAATTTAGCGGCTTTCAAAATTGCCGACTTGGCCAGCAAAATGCGCGCTTCAAATAAATATAAACAAAGTGCAACAATTTTCTAATTATAAGTTGAGCGTGTGTGTGTGTGTGTGTGTATGTGTGTGTGCGTGCGTCGCTGCAATGCACGCAAGGGAGGCTCCAACCCCAGCCCGCTCCCGCCAGTAAGCAGCGCAAAACTGGCGCATTAAATTAATTAAAAAATAAATAAAGAAAATGCAAAAAGTGTAAATAAAACAGGCGCTTATGGCCGAGGGTGCGGGGGGTGTGGGGGGTGTGGGGGCTGGCATGGCCAAAAACTGCAAATTAAGAAAATGCAGCACACGACAAAATCGAATAAACAGCAAAACCCAACGAGGTGCCGGCGGACGAGGACTCGAGGGCGGCAAGTGCATGCAACTGCAAATTGAAACGATGTCAGAGCGTGCCACGCCAAGCGGCAGCAACAGACCCCCCCCTACACGCGGCACTCAAGCGCTGGCAGGCACGTGAGGTCAGGTCGCTCGTTCATTAATCAAAACAATTAACGAGGCCGCATTTGGACGACGTTTCCGTTTTTTCGTGAAGAGCCCGCACGTAGCGCGAAAAAAGAGAAGAAATAATGAGGCGACTTATTAAGCCTTGCCACGCCCCAGAAACGCGTGTGCAGCCGGGGGGCAGGAGCTGGAGCTGGCGCTGTGATATATCAATGGACAGCCATAACAATAAGCAATTTGTCAAGCAGATTGACCACATCCAGTCGAGAACCGTCGGACGAGGCGATGCGTCGCCACGCGGTGGCACTTACGCCAGGAAAACATAAATTTAGCGCCAAGAAGCCGGAGCGAGTACAGGCGGACGCAGGCGAGGCGTGAAGCGCCGCCCACGACGAGCATTCGCCGAGCCATTGGCGGTCCAGCTCCTGTCTCCTGGCCGGCTCCATCCCGGTTGACTGCGTCTGAGTAATGGCCGACTGTCGGCCGGGGCGACTGCTGCCGCCTGGTTATGAGCTTTGCAGGACAATGAGTTGCTTTGATTTGACGCACACAAAGGACAATTGGCTTCATATGGGTGTCCACTGGCGTTCCTCCATATTTGCCACCTGCCGTGTGGCAATATTGAATTCTGCATGCAGCTAGGCAACAGATTCAATGGCAAAGGACTTCGAAGCACCCCCCGCCGGGAGTTTTCACCCACAGCTGGCCGTCCGCTTGGCCAAAAATAAAATTGAAAATGCATTCCTTCTCAGGCAGCAGCCATCTGGTGCTGCATTTATTTATTGAACCTGTAGTAAATGTATTTCCCCTCTGAGGGTCAAATGAATTCAAGCTGCGAAGAATCCACGGTCCCTGCACCCTCCAACAGACAGCTGTCCATCATGTTAAACACGTGTATTTATTATCCGATTGTTAAGAAATTTTTGAGGGTAGTTAAATGACAATAACAAATAAACATGTAACAAAAATCAAAGATTTACGTTTACAAATTGCCTCGAAATGTTTGAAAGCTATAGAAACGAAATCTAGATCTTGGCAAATAAGTTTTCTAATTAATCGGGTTCGGACCTTGTCAAAGTGATTGGGTGAGAGGATCTAATATCGTATAAGCTGACATCTTATAATATCTATTAAAAAGATACTATATTTATTTCATAAAATCATATAATAATATAATAATAAAAATATTTAATCTTACCGCATATTCTCTCTACTAGCAGAAATTGTATAGAATTAATTATTTTATTAGTTAATTTCCGCTGCCGCTCCAGATCAAGAGTTTATATACACACAATAAAAGTCCTTTGCTGAATTTTTGCTCCTCTTTTTTTCAAATTTATGGGCATCGTATGAATATAAAGAACAACAATTCCGTTAAACTCGATATGTTCCATGTTGCGGAATCTGATTCAGACGCCGTCCTCTTGCCTCAGTTGCAGCTGCATCCTGATTGCAGCTGATAATCAAAGGGGGCGCATCCGACACTCCTCTGTTATCCTTGTCCCGTTGTCCTAGCGATGTCCGCTTCGTTTATGCAACAATTAAAATTCGCAATGAGCGTGATTGTAAATTAAAAAGATTAAAAAAATATACATATGAGACATGTGTGTGCGGTTTTTTTTGCTGTTTTCCCCTTTGACGGCGACGGCCTCTCCATTTTCCAGGTAAGAGGTTATGCCCGACTATGTAATATCCAAACAAGCAACAAGAAAACAAAAGGAAATGCAAAGAAAAGCCTTTTGTCAATACCCTTCACTCCTACCTTTTATTGTATCAGAGAGGAAAATTGAGAGAGCAAGTGATTGAGTGAAAATACCCTGTACTGCAATAAGAACCTACATGCCAAATATCCTTTTTTAATCTTTTAATCTCTAATCTCTTTTAATCCTTATATATCGACAAGGTTGTTGCACCGTAAGACACTTTGGCACAACTTTATTTACTTATAAACTACAGGGTATCCAATCACAATTTAACTATTTTTAGATGTTATCTATACATAAATATATTCAATAAAGCCTGTTTGGCTTTACAACTGTTTTCACTTTTTTTGTGGCACGCTTGTTACATACAGCCTACTCGTGCAATATACCCTGGCAAAGGCATCTCATGAAATATGCACAGAATTTTATTTATGATTTCCGTTGATAAATGTGCAAAGCCCGAACCTACAGTGCAGTTATTTAAAAAACAAAGAGAATAAACAAAAGCATGTAAGACAGGGCAAAAGTGCACGACCTGAAAATATCCTGTAAACACATCATTGCGTTTCGTACGAGTATATTTAGCTTTACTCTGCTACTCTTTCTTCTGTATTTTGCGTTTATAAACTTATAAAAAACAAGAGGTCTCGACTGGAAGATACTCCTTAAGTGCATTTTTACACGAGTATCAAATTGCGATTGATTTATATGTTTATTGTTAGGTTGTGCTTTTTTTAGAATTACAACGGGATCAGAGTGCTGGACTAGAGAATACCCTATAATCGAATCTTACACGTAATCGTATCTTGTGTTTTTCAATGAGGAAAAATAACTCCTTGCTGATTTTTGCGATTACAAAAACGCAAAAGTGTTTGTTTGGTTGATACCCTGTAATCAGATTTTAACCGCACTTCTTTTGTGCTCTTTGGTTTCATTGTTCGCTAACCATAGGATACCCTGTAATCGCATACATAATTGCTTGTCTTTGCATATGAATATGACGTCTCTCTGCTGCTCAAGCACAACTCTTCTTAGCCTTATCATTTTTGGTATACCCTTCGTGGGCCATCTCATGGTTAACAGGGTATGAAAACAAAAAACGAAATCTTATCGAAAATATGCAACACTTTGGGCTGCCCTTCCGCTGGGGCAATATCGACTCGACTTGCAGCAGATGTTGCTGCTGCTGCTGCTGCACGCGAAGTGCAGCCTTGACACCTGCCGCTAAGAGCAAACTTTGCAATTAACTGCAGCAATGCAGCTGGCAACTTTGTCCTCAACTGGCACTTAGGTGCCCCGACACCGTTGTCCTTTGGCCACCCCGTCCCAGCTGTTGCTGCTGCAGCTTCTTTAAGTTTAATTATTTTTCAAAAATGCGAAATACGAAAATTGCATTTGGACGCAGGGCCGTTTCCTATTTTATTTACACAGCGCCATCCAATCTCAGCTAGCTGCCTTGTAAATCAGTCAGTCCGCTGTGAAGTGCCATGTGCCAGTTGCAGTGGGCTGTGTGGGGCGGGGGGCGGGGGTCGGGGAAGGAGCGTGTTTTACTAAGGTGAGGGTAAGCTCCTGCTGCTCCGGCTCGGCCAGCATATTTGTTTTGTTGTAAATCACAAGCAGCAACAACGTAAATGTTGCTCGTTGCCGTTGCCGTTGCCGTTGTCCGCTGTCGTTTGCCGTTTGCCACTGCAGCACCACTGCACCGCTGCACCACTACACATGCCACTTTACACCCAGCGCAAACACGACTTTCATTTGTACTGCACGTCGTGCGGTGGAGGGCGTGTGTGCGGGGTATTGGCTCGGGGGGTAGCGGGGCTCGCTCCCGTTATTTATGCACGCCCCGGCACGCCCACATAGACCGCCTGCTTCGGCGCTGCTCTGCTCTGCAGCGGGGCAGCGCACGCGGATTGCTTTTGCTTTGGGTTTCCCAGTTTTTGATGCCCTGTACGCATTGAAAGTGGGTTACATTTTAGGCACGAGGCGCTAGAAGGCAAAACGAGGCACTTATCTACCTAAAAAGTATACTATTTTAATTATCCGTCCGCCCCTCCGCTTGGAATATAAATGCTCGGATGCCACGCAATACAAATGGCTGTGGACCAAATATTTTGATTGCTTCTCCCGTGTTTTTGTACTTTGGCACACTGGCTAAGATCACCTTGAAGGTACCCATTCCTCCCCATTCTGGTATATTCACACCTTTGCATGCGATCTTTAAGAAGTACAAAACTTCTTGAGGAATCCATTTTGTTAACTGTAACATTTGCTATCTACAGGGTATCACCTGGTCGCTGACTCGCCACTCGAGCTTTCTTGCACTTGTTTTCTTCTGCAGTTGCCATATTTTTATTTTCTTTCGGCTGCTGTTGCTGTTTAACAAAGCGCATAAATTCGCTTGCAACTGTGTCCTCGGGGGCTGCACACTGACCTGCAGACGCTGCCCTGCCACCGCCCTGCCCCCGTCTCTTCCCCAATTCCCCAAACCCCGCTCAAAGTGTTCGTTTCGGCTTGCTGCGCTGCTCTCATCTGCCTTTCGACTGTTTCGTTTGGTTTTCCCCATCCCCATCTCCTTCACCCCTCCTTTTTCCAGTTTTTCTCATTTTTGTTATTTTGTTGTTGTTCTGTTTGTTTATTTGCGAGCTGGTCAAAACGATTTTGCCTTGACTCCCTTGACTACCCCCACCCCCTTGTCGCAGCCCCTGCTGTAAGCATATGCAAAATGTTATATTTTGCGCCCTTATCTGGGCAGCTAGCGACAAGCAACTTGGCCCTGCACCTCCCCCGCACACCCCCCGCTGTCCGGCAGCCCCGCATCCGCGGTAAATATAATAAAAAGTAACGCTTGCAACTTAATCTCTGACAGCTCGTTACCCGTTTGCATGAGCACGATATTCATGAGCTGCTAAGCTCAAGTTACACTCACTTGCCCGCCCCTAAAATCCCTCCGCTGCCCCCCGCCCCCTGTGCCCCGCCCCTCGACAAGTTTTGGCCATTGCAATTGTTTCACCTGACGCTTTAAAAAAATACGATTTATGCATTTACACAATTTTGCAGCTTTTGTTTGTAACTGTGGCATTTCGATTGAATTACCAACTGTTGTAAAGGGGTGTGTGTGTGTGTGAGTGTGTGTCAGAGGCATGGCATATTATATAATTACGAATGCTGACCGCGCCCAGGGCTCAAATGTGGCCGATAAGCGAACTTCAGTTAAGTCCTGACGCGCACAGCGCTGATAAGCAGCTGCCACACACGCACAACCAGGCACACACACTCGCACACACACTCGCACACACACTCGCACACACAATTAGCAGCGACTAATACCCATGGCACTGTGGGCCACACATTAAGCATTCATTGGTCAGCTGGGAGCACTCGCATTGTTGTTGCGGCCAGCAGCTGCGTGCTGCCAAAACCGAATGAGCAATTGACTTGGCTGCCACGCCCAGCACACAGCCAAACACCCGCCCACCCACCCACACACACACACTCGCACACCCGCTTGGGCATTATCTTTGCGTTTTAATGTGTCGGTTTATAAATAAATTGCGTTTGCACATAAATTACGCATTTTAATTTACATTTATTTACACAATTTTCAAGTCGATCCGCATCGCAGCTCATTTTACATTTTCCATTTGCCATTTTCGCCAACCAATTGATTTATTGTTGTTTTTGCATTCTTTGCTCCCCTCGTCGCGCGGACCTTAAATAATTGTCCATTTATATGATTTAATTTGTGGCCAAGGGCAACCAGGCGGCAAAACTGTGCCACGAGCATTGACTAATTGCAAAATACTTGCCCAGACAGCCAGGACGCATCCTGCCGCAGCTCCTCCAGCCCATGCACGAACGCGACCCCGAACCTGAGCCCGAACCCTACTCATATTGAGGTTAGTAGGCTACCAGTGGTTCCAGCCGGAAATCAACCAAAACCAAAGACACACGCACACACAGCTTTCGTTGGGTCAACCAATATGCAGCAGGGGCGGAGCGGGGTCGAGGAGGGGGGAGTTTGTCATTCGGCTATATAAATAGATGATGAATGTGCAACCGCACTCGCATATCCGTAGCTCTTACTATTTGTATATTTATGCAGCTTAACATGTGTGTGTGTATGTGTGTGTGTATGTGTGTGCGTGTGAGGTGTGTGTGCGTTGGTTAAGCGTTATAAATTATGTCAAATTTAATTTGAAATCTTGCTGAAATTGTCACATGTTTCAATTTACTCCATACTTTGTCCATAAGCTGCAGTTAACAGCAGCTCTTGATAGTTGAGTCCTTGGCAAGGACTCAATACAATTGCAATTATCAATATTTCTCGGCAGTTAAACTTTGGTTCCATTGCGCTTTTAACAAACTATAAACTATTATTGTGAAATAACCGTCAGGGATCAAATTACCACTTGAAAGATGTTCACTTGTGATGAGTTTCAAAGAGCTATGTTGAGTCCTTGGCAAGGACTTAATAGAAATGCAGTTCTCAATATTTTTCAGCAGTTAAACTTTATCCTTGCACACATATGGAAAACACATGTTTGGGGTAGGAGCTAAAAAAAACAATGTATCTAGATTTTTTAGAAATTTTAAAATTTTTTGGAAACTTTACCAACTATATTAATTTGATCGTATTTTCTCTCAAATCAAGTTCATTTTTTATTACTCAAAAGCTAGACATAAGCTTAAATATAGAATACATATATAATATATAATAATACTCGTTCACAGTACACAGAAGATATTGTTATTTTGGAAAAATATAGAATTTATATTTTCCTAGGGGTGGGTGTGGGCGTGGCCAACATTTTTTGGCTCGATCTTAAGACGAGGTCATCCAAACAATGTCTGCCAAATTTGGTGACTCTAGCTCTAAAAGTGTGGGAGATAAAAGGTTTGGGCGATTCGTGGGGTGGCCGGGGTGGCTTGGGGCGTTTCAGTGGGCGTGGCCGGAATATCAAGGTCACAATCTTTTGGGGAGCTCTCCAGCAATCTACATACCAAATTTTAATCGATTTGCGATTTGGGGGGTATCGACATGTTATCGATTTGCCAGCTTCTCAGTGGGCGTGGCACAAAAATCTAAACACTTTGAAGCAGATAACTACAAAATTTCAAGTCTCATCTTCAATAGCGCCGTAAAAAGTTGCGTTCATCTGGACGGACAGCATGACGGACATGGCACAAAACCAATATACTCTTTTCACTTCGTGAACGAGGTGGTGAAAAAATGTCCAAAATAAGTGAGGGGGAGTAAAGGATATTTTTCGAAAAAAATCAAAAAAATATTTTCAAATACAAATTAAATTTAAATGCCGTATTAATCTAGAGGTTAATCCATGGCGAAAATGGTAAACATCGTAAAAATCGGTTAATATTTGACAAAGTTATGAGACTTTAAAATCGTTCAAGTATGGTGCTGGGAACTTTACATGTCTAAATTTTTGTCAATTTTGGCAAGATTTTTGACAGAAAAATCTACCCCCTCAGAATCACTTTTAAAGTTCCGATTTCTACTAATTTGAGTACCTGCAATCGATTTAAAATAAAAGTTCGCGATTCTAAAAAAAAAAATATTTTTTCAAAATAAGTAAGGGGGAGTAAAGGATATTTCTCGAAAAAAATCGAAAAAAAATTATTTTTAAATACGAATTAAATTTAAATGCAGAATCAATCTAGAGGTGAATCCATGGAAAATGGTAAACACTTTGAGAATCGGATACTTTTTGACTAAGTTATGAGACTTTAAAATTTATCAAGTATGGTTTTGGGAACTTTACATGTCTAAATTTTTGTCAATTTTGGCATGATTTTTGACACAAAAATCAACCCCCCCAAAATCACATTTAATGTAGCGATTTATACTACTTGAGTACCGGGATATCAAGGTCGCAATTTTTGGAGGAGGTCACCAGCAACCAACATACCAAATTTGGTGACTAACTTTAATATTGTAGAAAATTTTGAGGTTTTATCGAATTGCGATTTGAGGTGTATCGACATGTTATCGATTTGCCAGCCTCCCAGTGGGCGTGGCACAAAAATCTTAAAACTTTGTCTGCACATTGGTAGAAGTATTTTATACTGTATCCCAGAGCCGTGCACTCACAACTGCCTCTTCATAATTCGTAAATGTTTTCGACCATGTTCGTGGTTGGAGCCAAAACGTTTAAGGGGCGATTAACGTTGGACCTCAGATGAGACTGCAACTTATGTTGGCGCCCAATGGAGCGGCATCATGGGAAGCAAAGAAGAAAGGTAGGCAAGGGGGTGTCAAGAAATTGATGCTGAAATGAAGCGAACTCAAGTGCGGCTCAACTGAAAGGCGATCTCAGTAAATGGCCAGCGAAGACTGCAAAATTACTTACGAATATAAGTAGAAAGTTGTACAAGTTTTTGCTCTTTCATTCTTTCTATTTCATTTATTTCTTATTTTATTTCATTTTTTTCCTTTTTTTTGCTGCGGCTGCTGCACATGTAAGACATTTTGAGCTATGACAGCAGAGGCAAAAGTCGTTAAAACTTTATGAAAGTCAAACAGAAGAGCGTGCAAGGACGCAAACAAAAAAACGGGAAAAAATATATAAAATAAAATAAAAAAAATAAAAATGATGAAAATAACTAAGGGCAACGAAACGTGGCGGCTGAACCGGCGGATGCGCTGGTCAACTGCCATAACTACCATCCACTTGCAACTTATCCAACTATCCACCCTGATTATGTTTCCATACGCTAACAAGGGGTATTATTATTTTTTCACAAAATGCGCACAGAATAGACAGAGATCTACACTTTTTTATAGGTGCTCTTTCAAAATCCGTTTAAAACGTTAAATTATATGGAAATTGGTAATCTACATATATGTATATTCATATGTGTGATGAGATTTGATATTCAAAGCGGTATTCCACAGTAGGATTGATAACATAAAAGGGAAACTTCTTCATTTTGTATTCGCTTCAAATTTCAAATAAAATTTTTCTGTGGCAGTTTACTTTATTTTATTTCAATCATCTTCATGTTCCTTTACAAATCACATTTTATATATTATGTGATTAATTTTTAACTGTTCCACCTATTTTCTAAAACTAAACTAAAAACAAAAATGAGCCACAAACTGTCATACAAATTAAAGTAAATTATATATATAAAAATTTGCTTGTACTTTATGTTCAATCCAATTATTTTAAATTTAAACCTGGTGTTCAAAGTAAATATTCGGTTGAGCCGTTTTACTCGATTTTTGTAAAGTCAATTTATTATTTTATTATTTATTTTGATTTGGAATTTTGTATAAAACCAATTTGACTTAAATATGAATATTTCATGAACAGGCTGTGCCAAGGGTATTTGGACTTTGGCCTAGCCTCGACAATACTTTTTCTCTTGCCTGCCGTTTTTGTTGTCACTGTTGTTGTTGTTGTGCAGTGTCTTTGGTTGCTTTGGTTTGTTGTGCATTATTTGGTTTTTGCTATGCATTTTGCAATTTTTTACATAGCGCCATAAACGCTGCCAATGGCGGGCAACCAGCGCAGCTAGCAACAGTGAGGCCCCCTCCTCCCACCTTCCTCCCCGGCGAATACCCCTGCCGGCCCGCATCACATGCTCCATCTTGGGCTGCCACGCCTGTCAAGCGCTTTTTCCGCTTGCAAAATGATTTGATGGCAGCGCATCCGCTCCAAGGAGTGGAGTAAGCAGTGAGAGAGTGTGGGGAATGGGGAGCTGAGAGCTGGGAGCTGGGAGCGCGGCGCCTGGCCAGTTGGTTCCGCGCTGTTTGCGCTGTTGCTTGACGCCGCCTGCATAACATAATCTTTCATATTGCGCGCCCGCCCACCATGTCATTTTTTTGCATTAGGCGACAGTCGCAGGGCCAAGGATGAGCTAGTTGAAGCCCTAACCCGGGCGCAGGCACAACGTTATCAATTTGCGCTGTGAAGTTTGTATTTAACTTTGGACTTGCCACTTTTCTTTCCGCTGGTCACCTGCCAGGCAAATGGGCCGACCGACCTGGCCCCGCCCACCACACCCCATTTTAATTTCAACTGTCAAAGCCGAGCGTTGAAATCATAAATTTTATTAAGCGCAACCGGGCGGCCATTTTGGAAATTGACCCAACTTCAGGACCTCTCCAGCTCACAGTTCTATTAGCGCAGTTTAATAAAAAAGTTTCAGACGTCGCTTAAGTGCGTCGAGTGCCCAGAGAGGGCAAGAGAAAGCGAAGAGCAGAGTGGCTGCGGTTAATATACAGCCACATAATACAGATACAAAGGCATATAGACACTCTCACACATATACATGTATATAGGTGTAGGTGTATGTGCTTATATAGGTGCGTATAAATATGCTTTGCTAAACTTTTTTAATGCTCTGCCAGAAAAGCGGCAGCATTTTTATGATGTGCTTTCTTCGCTTGCTTTATTTTATTTAATTTTTTTTTGGCTTCGGTTTTTGGGGTTTTCTTTTTTGTGGTGGGGGTGTGGGTGGTTATTAGGGGGTGCAGGGCTACTGCTTCTAATAAAGTCATCATAATAACTTCATCATTATTGGCGCATAAAACAAAATTTATTTATGTTACGCTTTTATGCATTAAGCAAGAAAATGTACAAAGTAAAAGACAAAATAAATGCTTTTATGTGCTGCCAGTTGCCAAGGCCCCCACCCCCTCTAAGCCTCCCCCCGCCCAAGCCAACCCAGACTTATCACAAGCCCAACATCTACAAGTGAAACCCACTCTACCTTGTCCAGCCTATACATATGTATAGATTTGAGGGGGTTATTATACCCTTTGCTCAGGGTATTGTATTTCGGCACGAAATGTGTAAGGCATTAAAGAAGAAGACGACCCTTAAAAGCATATATATCGATATATAGCATATATATAGATATCGATATATTTCCTTGCAGCCTTTACATATGACGCAGTCGCCCAGATCGGACGACTATATGATATAGAAAAATGAATTTTAGTATGGAATCTCTGTTGTTTTTAGAAATATTCTAACCAAACTTGACGTTCGAGAATGTCCCTTAGTTCCTTAGCAAAACACGATCAACACATTACTACCATATATAATAATGCCTTCTAAGGTTAGATAGAGTTATAAAACGGAAGGGCATTAAATCTTCGGTACGCCGAAAATAGCTGCTCTCTCACTTTTTTGGACGCATTTTTTATGCGTTTACGCATTTAATGAACTATGATGAGGGTTCGAGAGTTCTGAATCGAACGGTTAACGTGCGCATTCCCTTGGCAGCAGAAATCAGCACCCTTTTTGTGCTGCTCGATTTTTATTGAACTTTTTTATTAACTTGCGCATCAGACGCAATTTATGACCAAATAGGTTTGGGGAGGGGCATTTTGAAGGGTGCCTCATAATTTTTAAATATTTTTTAAATATTTCAACAGCTTTGCTTGGGCTTTATTTATGCACAACTTTTAAACGTGCCACACACATGGGTATGGGGGAGGGGGTTGACAGGTGTGGGTAGCTGTCAAATAAATTGCACAATGAGATTCCAACAACAAGAGCAACAACAACTGGAGGCAACAGCAAGAAAAACGCCCCAGCAAGACGAACTTAACTAACTGTAAAATTTCTTATTGTGATTGCGTTTGTCATTGCATTAGTTTACAACTCTGCACACAGGTGCCCACCCACACACACATTCACACACACACACATACGAACACAGGCACCCCTTCACACACACTCACACATATGTCACGGCAACTTTGCTGCCATTGTTCACAGCGCGAACATCTGAAAATCTGAAAATCTAAGTTATGAAAATCTGTGCGAAAATGCTAGCAGCTCTCTTCCTGGCAAGACCGTCCCCGCCCTCCCCCCCCCCCCTCACTCCCCCAGTCGCCAAAGCGCATTGAACTGTGCAAATTGCGCGCAATTTAATTTTTACTCCCTTTTTCTAGTTTTTTTATGTTTTTACTCTTATTTCATTTAAGAAATCAGCTGGCAGCCACGCCCCCTGCCCCTGCTTCTGCCCCAGAGCGTGCTACTGCGCTTTATCCCCCGCCCAAATTCCTGCTTTCTGCTGCAGGGTCCGCGCGCGTGAAACTTTGCGTAATACCAAAAAGTGCTCGCAGCACATTTCCGAGTGCAAACTTTATATTAGAGTTGAAGTGCCACAAACACACACGCACACACACACCCCCCACACACACACACTCGCTGTTAGCAGTAAGTAGAAAAGTGTAAGTACGTGGCTTCTTTGCGCGGCCCCTGCCCCTTTCCTTAGTCTTTTTGGCTGCAAGTTCAGTTGCATCGCGTTATTTATGGGTTGCTTATGCTATAAGGAACTCCAGCAGCAGCAGTAGCAGTGGCAGTAGCATTTGCAGTAACTACAGCAGCAGCACAAAGCATTGACAATGCTTAAAACTGCGCAAAGTCCTGTTCGACTCCTTCTGGAGCACGCGAGTCGTCGTCCTTTGGGCAAAGTTCGTGCAACTCTCAACTTGCCAGCTCGCTGCAGCACTTACCCCACCTGCCCCCTGGCTGCTGGTGCAGCGATTTTTGCGTATTTTCATGTAATTTCAGCAATATTTCTCGTAAGCAGTTGCAGCACATTACAAAACTAACTGTGACAATTGGTTTGCCAGTTCGAGAAACAACCCCCACATACCCCCCTCCCCACTTCCACAAGGCCCACACAGGCCACCTGTGCAAATACATATGTATTTTTGCTGCAACTTTTGGCGCGTGTCGTTGCCCCCTTTTCCTGTCTCTCTATCTCTCTTTTCACACGCATCTTTGCGTTTTGCGCAAATTAATACACTTGCAACGAAATAGCTGTCAAGTTTTTTAATTCATTTCTACCCGACTCCCCCGCCCACCCTCTCCAACGCTTGGCTTTTCTCCCCTTTATTATTGTTTGCGCTCGCCTGCAGGAAGCGCCAATTTAATTGCATAATTTCAGATTTATTATTAATTCAACTATTTCCCAGTTGGCAACCAGTTGCAATTTGCTATTGTTGGTGTTGTTGCTGTACTCATTGTTGCCGCTTGCCACAATAATGGCGCACAGCGTTTGCAAAGCTCACCTTCGACGCCTGCGAACAAGTCGATAAAAATAAAAATAAAAATTAAAAATAATTTTGTAAATTGCGCGCACTTAATGAGTTTCATATGTGTGCGATGTGTTTTGTTATAATTAATGCCAAAGCACACTTTCTGCAATACACACACATACGCAACATCTGCTTAAATAAAAAACAAGTAAGAACGTTGCAGTTGGACGTAACCGACTGCGTAATACTCGTTCACAGTACGCAGTAGTTATTTTGGAAAAATATAGAGTTTTTATATTTCGTAGGGGCGGGTGTGGGCGTGGCCAACATTTTTAGTCTCGATCTTAAGAGGAGGTCACCCAAACACTGTTTGCAAAAAAGCTCTAAAAGTGTGGGATATTTCGATTTTTGCGAATAGCGGGGGCGGGAGTAGGCGTGGGAGGGAACTTTATTATCATTATGTAAAGAGGATGAGCACTAATCTACCTAATCTAATCAACAAGATTTTAAATTTTGTGACTATAGCTCTAAAACTGTAGGATATATAGGCTTTCGCAATTCGTTGGGGCGGAGTGGCTGGGAACATTCTAGTAGGCGTGGCCGAGCTATCTTTGAGTGAGCTCACCAGCAATATGGATACCAGATTTGGTGACTCTAGCTTTGATATTGTAGGAAATATTCATGTTTTATCGATTTGCGATCGATTTGCCAGCCTCCCAGTGGGCGTGGTACAAAAATCTTACCACTTTGTGTGACGCGGGTATACACGAGTATATATTCCAAGTTTCAAGTCTCTAGCTTCAATCGCGGCGAAAAGAATTGCGTTCCTACGGACGGACAGCAAGGCGGACATTGCACAAACCCAATATACTCGTTTCACTTTGTGACCGAATATAATGATAACTGTCTATTGTCATGAGGTGACTTTAAGCACATGATTTTTCGAATTTCAGAACTTTTTCTTCTTATTAAGCGAAGAGCAATTGCTTGCACAAGACAGCCAATCGCACCCACTACAGTACTAAAGGGTATTCCAGCTTCCGCTTGAACTGCCCATTCCATTTCCCAAGGCGCGTTATGTGGCAAAGGTTGCAAAATCAAAACTAATTTAATCATGTTAATATAATTACAAAAATTAAGCCGTAATCATCACACACACACACACACACATACAGACAGGGGGTGAGGGTAATATGAGGGGGAGGAAGGGCAAACGGAAGACAGCAGCCAACACCTGGCAGCAACAAACGCAGAGCGAAACGACCCAAATTATTTTTAATTCCCCGCTGGATAAGCGCACATGAAATGAGCAGGAGACTCGAGGATACGGCAACAGCCTCAGCCTCACCGACTGCTGCTCCTCCGCTTCCACACGCCCGGTACAACTTCCGCTCCTGCTACCATCTACCGTGTCCCCCACACCTCCAGCTACTGCAATTTATTCCAAGCGCCGGGCAACGCGTCGCGTGCTGCGCATATTAACAAAATGATTATGAAATTCATAATTACAGCACCGACTTGATGTGTGTGTGTGCGGGTGTGTGTGTGTGTGTGTGTGTTTGTGCTGGGCCCATTGTGTATTGTAAAATGCGTCAACACATTTGCCAGCCGACGCCTACGATACACAGCTGCCTGTTTCAGTTCCCAGCAGAGCGAATTCCATTTGGTTTGGGAGCTCTGAGGCGGGCTTGGGGCCACATGGCGTATACGCAATTTTCAATGCTGCTCAAATATTTGACGCTTACGGCACGTGATTAAATTAAATGCGCTGCCAAGCATTGCGACACAACTAATTAAAAACGCCCAACAATGCGACAGAGATCCCCCGCCCCGTACACCCCTTCTTCCCCTCTATATATATACCCATTGAGTCGATGCGAATTTTTCGGGCCAAATCCTAATCAAATTTCAGGCCAATGACCAATTGAAATGTGGGAGTGTGTGTGTGTAAGAGTGTGCGTGTGCTATAAACTCCCTCGGATTAAGCCGCATAATGCGGTTATTGTCTCTGGCATTTGGCACATATGTACACATACTTATATACATAACACACATATATATTTGCCACACATATATTGCCGTAGCCAGTATCTGCTCGTTTGGGGCTTAGATGCTTAATCCAATAAATTGCAATCGAGTTGCTGCGCATTACGCGCTGTTAACCTGTGTCGAGGGGGCTTTTGGCCCAAAATCAAATGCACTTAACTAAATGCTGCCTGCGCTCAAATGTAGGCAACAAAAAAAATCAGAAAAAAACTCAAACAAAAAAAACAACAAAAATATACACAAAAAAACAAACTGGAAAAATGCTTGGGAAATAAAAATTGAGCTGAAGGCAAATTGTTCAAAAAGGGCGTCGCTCCCTTTGCGGCGATCCCAAAGCTCGTATATATTTTAAGTTAATTGAAAAGCGGCAAAAACTGCAGAAAAAAACAACAGGAACTTAGTTGGCCAGATCGAATAGTTAATACGCTTACATATGCCACATAACAGTATGTGTACATACAAATGTATATAGTTGCTAATATTACCCGGCTACGCTGTGACTAAATGTTTAAAAAATAAAAAAAATAAAGGCATATAAAGTATTTTTAAGGGATATTACTTATACGATTAAAAAAAAATGAGCATTGTGTGTCACAGTTTTTTTCACACACATTCTGCAATTGGGTTTCTATGAAAACGATTTCTAAAGAGTTACTTAAAAAAAATTAAATACTAATACCTTCCAGACTATATGCTATATGTGCTCTTATGTGTCTACTTAAGGACAACATTTTACATCGTACAATGAAAATACCTTTGGTAAGTGTATTAAAAAAAAAAGGTTTTACTTTGGGTTTCGGTTTCAGTTCTCAGATTCGACTTAGGTCGCAGTCCTTGCGGTTGGGTTGCTCTCTTCTTGGATGATATTTATGATTGTGCGTAGGCTTTTAGCGGGCGGGTGGGAGAGAACTTGTTGAACGGCATGTGGGTATGAGTGGGTGTGAGTGGGTGTGTGTACTGGTGTGTGTTTCTTTGTGGGGTTCAGATTGCAGGCGCTGGCTATGCAATGCGCTTAAGCCTCATTTATTTTTCATGACTTGGCCAGCAAAAATTGTAATTTCATTACCAGCAAACAGGCAGCTGGACAGCCGGACAGAAGACGGACAGAAGGACACGCAGATAGATAGTCAGACAGACAGTTGAACAGATCAGGTGAGCCAACGAGTGCAGGCAAAAAAGAAAAGGAAGGGAAAAATTGAAACACACTTGAAAAATGAAGTAGCCAAGCGGCGCCAACACATCCTGACTGCTGAGTCCTGGCCCGGCCAACAACAATTTTATGAATTTTTAAAATTGTTGCTGCTTTACCGTCAGCCGCGCTGATTTCGCAGTCATGGGCCGAGCTGGACGTGTGGTCCAAAGTAGACCCAAATGCTTGGCCACTTGTTACCTATTTTACGTGGCCACAAAACGGCGACGACCAAACAGCTACCCTCTGTCTGGGTTCGTGTGTGTGTGTGTGTGTGTGTGCGTGAGAGAGAGAGAGAGTCTGTGGCCAAGGTACTTAAGTTAAATGGCATATACTTGGCCGGGTCTTACCTGGCTCGGGTGTGGCTTGGCCAGTCGACATCAATTTAAATTGAATTTTCACTTACCACATTTTGGTATGCCGCGCAGCTGGCCGGCAATTTGTTGCCTGAATTAGCCTAATGTAAAATTTAAACCGGCAACTTGGAGCGCGAGCCACTGGCTGCTCAAAATGTTGGAAAATCTTAATTGATTAGGCGCCACATTTAATTAGCAGCGAATATGAAAGCTAAAAACCGAACTGGCCTAGGCCCATACGAAGAACGAATTCATCTGGTTCCATGCGCGGATGGGCTCGGGGACGTATCACCAATTATGCTAATTAAAAGGCAGCGGCAGCAACAACAAGAACAACAACAAACGCGACAATAGCGACAAAAGGTAAAAAGTTCATCAATGCGCGCAAAATGCGGGGCTATTTTTAAGGCAACCAAATTGGCAGCCAAAAGGATGATGCGGGAGGGGAAAAGAGTATCCAAGGCTTAGCAGAGAAGGCAGCTCTATAAAAAGGACGCCGATGCTTGAACCATTGACAAGCCAAGCGTAATTATCACAATTTAACAGCAATAGGAAAGAATTATTAACTGCGCAGAGCTGTAGATGAAATACCCTTGCGAAGAAATAAGTTTATAAATAGATCTATTGTTTCCATGGTATTGATATAATACCATCGGCGTAGTTCGCTTTAGTGTTGTTTGGTTAAAATATCGTAAATTTTTCGAATAATAACTACATTATGAACCTAAAATTCCTGTGAGAGCCACATTTTATGGTAATCCTATGTGGATAAAACTTATGTAGCTCATCATTGTTGGGTTTGGTTAGGCTAACTTTAAGAAGCCTGTTCAATAATCGATTGTTTGTATGAAAGAAGTATGATATATTACTCCGATGTTGATGAAATATAAAAGCGAATAATCAAGGTCGTACTTTCTAAGTTTTATTAAAACATTTTAAAAATCAAAAACATTTGCATACAAAAGCTTTTTTATCAATAATTTCTATAGCATCTATATTATATAGTGGCCTAATCCGACATATGTACTACAAAAAAGATACGGAAATATGCCCAGTCTTATAATGATAATAAAGTTTGCAGAGAAAGAGAAATATAATAATTTGATGCTGATAAAGAATTCATAGACTTAATAAAAAATATATATTTATATATATGTACCATTTATGTGATACAAATTACGTAACAAAATTAGCATACCCACCGTAAGGGTAAATAAAAGGAAGTCTGGCAAGGCATTTGGGGCTTGCGGGTGGGTTTGACTGCAATTGACAAATTAACATAAGAATTGGGCTTAACTGGGGAAAGGGAAAGCAGAAGGGGCCGGCTGTTAAACGTCGCATCTTAACGAACCTGTTGATGAGTCGAGAAACACAATATTCAAATTTCGACAGACTATAAGGTGGGCGTGGCCTTGCATTGTCTGCTTAACGCTAGCTGCACTAATTCAATTAAATATTTGTCTTTGTAGTTTGCCCCCAACCGAAAAACAAAAAACAACAGAAGATAAAAACCAAACGAGCGTATGACAAAGACAAGGAACAAGCACAAAAACAAAGACAAAGCCTGCCCGTCTAAGGATAAACAGAGCGTCCTGCCAGCCAGCCAGTCCGTCTGTAAGCTATAATGCAAATATTATATAAGCACTATATAAGGCTAGCCCCTCGCCAAAAAAAAAGAACAAGAAAAGTGAGAGCAGACAGGCGGCACGTGGATGTGGGCGTGGGCTTGGGGGTGGGCGAGGGCAGCAGGACGAGAACTGGGCGTGATCGTGGACGCTTGTGCAGCTAGCAATAAATTTATTGCTTTTGGGAATTTTCCACTTGATGGCATTTAATGCGATTTAGTATTTAAATGAAGCAGCCCACGGGCAACGGCAACGGCAGCAGCAACGGGCTCAGATACAATCCCGTGCACAGATACAGTCCCGGGCATCCGCATCCGCATCCGCATGAGGACAACAAAGACGATAAACTCATTGGAGCGCATTAAAATAATCTTAGCCAAGGCCAGGCATATAGTGCCTAGCCCAAAATATACGCTAACTAAGCCTCATAATTTTAGCCAGGTCCGCTGTAATGAGCATATGATTTCGCTCTAGTCGGATCAAATTATCAATCCCTATATATATATATATACATATATATCCAAATATGCATATGCAAGGATTTCGTACTCCGACATGTGTTGATTCAGCTTCCGTTGCCATTCAAACTGAAACTAGACAGGCACCCACTCATGGCAACCGGCCCTAAGTCCCCCCAATCCATCCTCCCCCTAGTCCTAGTCCTTGCCCTTCCCCCTTGTGTATCGAAGCGTTGTTAGCGCAAATAGCATTGAAAATAGTTGATTGAAAATGCGCTCTCTGCATGAAAATGAAAATCGTCTCTGCAAACGGTCACACACGAGTGCAATGCCCCGCACTGACTGACAAGGCAATCTAAAAAGCTTTTACAGCACGTGAACTCACTCGAGGGTTGCCACATAAGTTGCCAGCACGTTCGCATAGCATGAGAAGCGTCAAAACAGGTGAATAAGTGACTTGTAACAACCATTAAATTGGAGGGCAAGAGTGAAGGCGGAAAGAAAGAGAGCTTAACAAATCTCAGAGTTTAACTTTAATATAAACCAATTTCTAGAACATTTTTCGAACCTCTAATCAGTATTATTAATTAAATTTATTCCAAATCTGCCTTGACTTTGAAAACTTTTGATTTGCATAGAAAAATACAAGACCTGTTCAAAGTTAAGCTGACATATTTGTTTGACAACCCTGATTTAACAATTCTATTTGAGTACTCATCAAAAAACCCTCGCATTGCAGTAAAATAGGTTTCGTTTTAAAACGGCATTGCAATTTAAAAGGCGCTTTTAATGCGCCTTAAAGGATTTTTGCACTCATTAACAGTGCAAATCCTTAGTATATCCTATACCCAACAAGAGTCTATAAATAATAAAATATATTGCGCTCGATGAGTAACAATTTATTCGATGATGACAGTCGAGTTGAACCTCAAGGAATATTAAATATTAGGCTCTTTATATTTAAAATGAGATAAAGATCTTGGGGACTAACTAACATAAAATATAAATATAATATAATAATAAAATTATAATAAGGGATCTATATATTTTTTTAATGTGGCTTCCATTTTATTTTACCCAATCTCCCACCCTTAATTTGTATTCCCACACCTGTAAAGCATATATAATTATGGTTGTAGGGTACTTTTTAGTCAAGCACTCTCGACTCATTTGGACTTATTTAGAATCTCTCGCTGTCTGTTTTGCAGTGATTTTTATTTGGAGAATAGTATTTGAGCATGACAATATGTTAGTTAAATAAATAAATAAATAGTTGGCATATCATAAATATGCGTACAATAATCAAAATTAAAATATAATAATAATAATAAATGTAACGTAAATCTAGTGCATAATAAACGCAAAAGCGCTTCAAACAATATCATTATTATTATTGTGCCTATATCTAGATGCGCGTATTTATCTGTATATATATATATATTTATGCGTATGCAAATTTGTATTCATTCTACATCTATATAAATTGTATTTGTATATGTATATAGAAATTGTATAATGCGTTTTGATATTAATGTGATAAAAACTACAAAAACAAATAAGCCAAGCCGCGAGTTACGCAAATTGCAAATGCAAATTACGAAATGCAAAACATAAATAATTAGAAGCATAACAATTGACTTTTGTTTTAAAATTAACCAAAAATAAATAATAAAATTAACTAGCAGACATGAACAAACAAACAAACACACAATCACACAATTACACACACATGTATCTTAATTGAACCAACACCAGTTAAACAAAATAAATAAAAATTAATTGAAAATGTAAAAAGTGCCGAAAATAAATTGCGGTCGAAAATTTTTTCACTTTTCGCTGAGAGAAGAGAAAAAATTTTCAAGAATTTTAAAAACTAAATATGGGATTAATATTGTGCTTATTTATATTCATATATTTATAATGTATTCATATTCATATTCGTTACAAATCGTTCGTTTGTTTTGTTGTTCATAGAACTTACTTTTGATATATCATAGATATATGGTTCCTAAAATTACCGCAACACCTTCAGCTGCTGCTGCCGCCAGCGTTTGCTGCAAGCCCCCGCCTCCAATCCCCCCCTCAAGAGTTCCTGTCCATAGTTGCTGGTCGTATGTGTGTCCCCTTGACCAGGGTTCGCCACGGGCTACTGCTGGTCGGGACACACGCCAACAACAACAGCAGCAGGATCGGGATTTGGGGTTCGAGTGCGGCTCTGGCAATCGCTTGGCGCAGACAACAATTGAATAAAGATGTCGCCGGTAAGTCAAACATATGCAGTAGCGGGTGCCACGCCCTCGTGCGAAAATAAAAACTTGATTGATTGATTGATTGATTGAAACTTAAAGCCGCAAACAGGACGAACTTACCTTCGCCAGCTGCCATTGGCTTGAACCTAAACAACTGCGACCGAACTCGGGACGAGTCTCAGCCAGAGTCGAACTAATGCACGAACTTACCTTCGTGCCAATCATTTATATATAGATATATATAAAGAGAGATATACATACAGATAGTTGTACTATGTACAAGCACTAAGACTCGCTAGACTCTCCGGCCTAGTCGAGCATAGTGGCGGGGCGTAGTTGGTGGTTGGTGGGTGGCGATTGGGCTTACGACTACCAAATAAATAGATCTTAGAACTAGTCAACCAGAACCGGGCGCCAGCTAGCTCACTGATGATACGGCTGGCAGAACTGATAGACCAGACGCTGCGAGCGCTCCGTCTTCTTCATGATGCCCTTCTTGTAGTACTGGCGTATCGAGCGCGACAGCTTGTCGTAGTTCATCGCCGGGCGATTCTTGCGCCTGCCCCACAGCTTCGCCACGCGCACCGAATCCTCGATCTTGAAGATGCCCTTGCTCCGATCGATCCAGCGTATGGCGGTGCCATTAAGTTGCGGCGCCGACAGCAGCTCCTTGAGAAACTGCCAGAGATGGATGTGGGAGCCGCCGCCGTTGCGGGCGCCGCCTGTGCGCTTAGCGGCCGAGGGCGTGGACGTGGCCGTGGCCGTAACTGTGGGCGTGGCGCTGAGCACAGCCGGCGGCACAGTGAGCTCCATGTCCTCATCATCTGTGAAAAGAATAAAGTATTGATTAGCATGAATATTTCTTAAGAGCTCTCTGTTCGTGCTCACCATCGCTCTCGTCCTGCTCCACGTTGGGCGCCTGATAGCCAACTGTGGTTGACCACAGCAGCTCATTTGGTGGCGGCGCGGAGTCCATTTGATTGCCCAACTGATCGGCATAGGCCATCTTCCATATCTCCAATTGTGCGTGCAATGTGCTGCCGCTCTAAAAGAAAGCGAAACATGCATATAAATTTCAATTGAGCCCAAAGTAAATCTCGCATAAATCTCAATCTCTCCCCGTCCCCCACTCACTCTCCCACCCGCAAAGTGCCCAATCTAGACGGCATATCAATTCAAATTCTAACTGCTAACTGCTCGCATAAATTATGCGTCCCCGGCGCTGTCTGCAGTTGCAGCAGCAGCAACAACCACACAGCAAGTGGCTAAGCAACAGCGACAACAACAACAACAACAACAACTGCGACTTACTTTCACCTTGCAATGTCGTTGCTGGTCGTTGGCTCAATTCAAGTGCCGTCGTCGTCGTAGCCGCTGTCATCCGAGCTGTGGCTATGGCTGAAGCTGTAGCAGGGGCTGTGCACAGTGGAGCAAATGCACAATTTTTCAGCACTAATTTCTGCTACGTACAAAATTGTACATTTAAACACTAATTACAGATTAAAACCAAAAGCAACGACTATCGGAAATTAAACAGAAACTTGATTTCTGAATATTCTTATATAGGCCTATATTATAAAGTGATTCACTGTTGGCGATATTTAATTTCTATACTCTCAATTTGATATCTCAAGTCAGTCTTTCACCGGTTGTTCGATATGTTTAAAAACATAAAAGTTTTTTTAGAGTAACTCATTTTTCGACCGATTGTTTCTATGACAGCAATATGATGTAGTTAAACGATCCGGCTGATTTTGACATATTTACTGGCAGTAATCAATCAATCAATCAACTAATTATACCAATTCGGCTGTTGATCAAGAATATACATTTTTCTTTTCTCACACCTCGTTACAAAATTATAATACCCTCTGTAAAGGTATTATCGAACCTTTACTGTTCGAATATTTAATAGCTCATTAAATATTTAGAACTCTTTTATATTATTCTTTATTTGTATATATTAGTTTTTTATTTAATATTTGTTATTTATTATTCTTTTATTCTCTTTCGTGAATATTTTATATTTAAAATGGCTTAGAAAGGTCACTTTCATAATATATTTATACAAATTAAACGCAACTAAATTGCGCTTTTGCCCCACTGTGCGCTGGCGCTGCGACTGCGGCTCGTAATCAGCCAAGTGTTGTGTGCAGTTTCACCAAACAACCTTCACACATTCTTTCACCTTTACAGCCATGACCACGGTTACTAATTTCGTGTGCGGCTGCTCTCTCGTTTCTCGGTTTCGGTCGCGTTCGTTGCTCAAGTCTTTTGTTTTCATTTTGTTGCACTCACAACAGCAGCAGCAGCAGCATTTGATGCGTCGCCATTTCACTCAGTGGCGGCCGCAGGCAAATGTAATCATTTTTATATTTTTGGCAAAGTGCTGACTGGCACTTTGAACGCTGGACTTGGATCGACCACTGGGCACTGGGGGAGCACATTTGGAGTAGTTTTTGTGTGTGCCGCCAGCTTTTTTTATTTTTTTGTTTTTTTTTTTTGCCTAATTGTTGGCAACAGGTTTGCTTTCCGATTTGGTCGGGCCTGAACTGGCCGGGCCTGTGCCATGGTGCCATGACGTCAACGCCAGTTACGAAACTTGTTTTGTTTTTGTTTTGTTGTTGTTTTCATTATTTGCTGCCTCTCTCATTTCTCACCTTAGGTTGAGTTAGTTCGTACGCGAAATTCAATTCAATTCAATCGCATTGATTGGTATTTTATTTATTTTTATTTTTTTTTTTGTGGCTTCGTTTTGCCTTTAGCTTTTGCCTTTTGCTTTTGGCCGTTGCTTTTGGCATTTGCATTGTCTCTTCGTCTCTTGTATTATGCTTATTAGCTACCCCGCTTCGATTTTGTAATACACATTGAATTTGGTTGAGTAAGTCACTTGCACGGAATGATTGAGGGGCTCGGTGGAGTGGAAGGGGTGCACTTACCTCGGGCAGTCGACGCGTGAATTCTTCCTCGCTGAGTAATGCCAGTGCGGCGCCGTCTTCGCTGAACTGCAGCTCCAAATTAGCAGACGGCGGCAGCTTGAACTGTGCCAAGGTGGATCGCAGCCATGCGTGCACCTGGGCGGATGACCAGGCATTGGGATCTGGCAGACAAGACGAGAGTAACAGTTAGTCGCGGTCATAGTTTGCGATTGTGTGTGTGTGTGTGTGTGCTTACCCTGCGATATTTGCAGCTCTGCGCATATGGCATCCGCCTCGCGCTTGGCGTGCTCCAGCGCCAGGGATATCACCGGCTCAAAGTCACCGCGCACCTCAGCTAGGCCGCCAATGAAGGACTCCAGCGCCAGCGGCTTCAGATTGTGCTTGCGCTGGAACGTGGTATCCTCGAGGCACTCGCGCAGCAGCTGATGCGTCGGCTTGATGTCTACCTGCTGCTGCTGCTGCTGCTGCTGCTGGAGCAGCGTATTGAAATCTATGAAGCTCTCCACGTCGGCATCCAGCGGCTCCGCTTTGATGCTGCTGCTGTCGCTGCACGCGGAGCGCGGCGAGGGCGTCTCGCAGTTGGACTCGGGCGGCGAGGGTGGCAATATGTGCAGCTCCTGCTTGATGCTGCTCGCGTCCAGCGAGGGGCACGGGCTGCTCAGGCAGTCGTAGCTGCCGTTGAACTTGCCGTAGGCGAACGACGCAAAGTCCGCCGACTGCTGCGGACTGGACTGCGGCGAGGGGTAGGCGCTGTGCGGATACGCGGGCGGCGGCGGCGGTATCAGCTGTTGGCTGGAGCTGGCATAGGGTGCACTCACTGGCTGCTGCTCCTGTATGTCCCAAGCGCTCTCGATCTTGATCTGCGGCGCGTTGTACTGATAGACTGTGGTGGGTATGCCCGCGTCGTCCGGCAGCAGCGATAGGTCAAAGTTATCCGCATAGGCGTAGGCCGCATACGAGTCTGTTTGGCCCTGGCCCGGGAACTGGGATTCTGTGGCGCCAATCTTAAACTGGTTGCTGCAGCTGTGCGGCATCTGCAAAGACAGATGGTTGGGTCAATTAGTTGGGCGCCACATTCCGCCGGGCTGCTAATTGGCCATCAGCCTCGAAAGGCTTTAATCAAATCAAAATTGCCCAAAATTTGAGCCACTGTTTAATTAGCACGTTTAACGCCAAGTCTCAACTTTGCTTTATTTTATTTTATTATAATTTTTTGTAATCTCCTTTGCTGCCTTTCTAATTTGTGAGCTGGTGGGCTGGCTACCTACCTGCCCTAAATGTGGCAATGTTTGTTTTTGATTTGCGATTTGTTTTCTTAATGTTAACCTTAAGTTTCCAAAGCGTTGCGCAGCGCTCTCCTAGCCGTAGTCGACAAAAGCAAGACTAGTACTAAGCTCGAAGTCGCATCGATTTTCACATTTATCAAGTTGAAGTCCCATCGACACTCATGACTTCACAGCTCAGTCGCTGTGTGACGTCACAACACAACACAACACAACCAAATGCAAAAAGAGAAAAACCCAAAGCCCAAATGAGCCACACAGCGCTCAGCTTCACGAGGGACAGCTAGCCTCTGTAGGGGTAGCGGGGCCGATCTGTGATCTGTTCAGGCATTTAAACTTAAACTAATAACAACAATGGGCGGCGTGTACTTTTTTATTAGGCGCACACAATGACGCGAGATCCAAATCAAATTATTCTGAGCTGCCTCCCCTCGCAATGTGAATTACTTTAATAGGGTAGAAGATCGTATAATGTATAGACCCTTATTAGATTTTTAATCGCTTTCACAGGAAAGGGAAAACACCTTTAGTGCATTACAGAGGTATTCAGGCGTGGCCTTTTTACCGTGTAAAAAACCCTTGAGAAGTGACAAATCTAGAAAAAGGCAACTTTGTTACTATAAGATCTAGTTTCAGCAAAGGGATATATAAACTTCCAACAATTTACAGATACATTTTTTTAAATTTCTTTTGCCTCGGCCCAATAATATAAACAAACTAACATAACCTTACTTTTAAGATGTACTCATCAAACAATTAATATATAAACCTCATTAAAGGGAATTCTTCTAAACATAGTTGATGGGATATTTATTTGTCAAATATTTTAGTCCAGGTACTTTACACTTGATTGCAGAGTATTTACTAATCAAAAATATTATTCAAAATATTTTACAGAGTATCTTCTAGTCCAATACTTTAAATATTTAGACATGAGAAAACGGTGAAAGAAACTTCTTAAACTTTACGTTTGCGTAAAGGGTGTTTACTAGTCAAACTCATTAAATTAAGCACTTCATAGAGTATATACATATGAAATACTTAAGACTAAGCACATTAGAATTGAATACTATGTATTTATTAGGCCAGCACATAGAGTAGGCATTTTAAAGCAAAATACAGGGTATCTATCATTCAAAGTCTTTAACCTAGACTTTCACTGTTTAGACACATTAAAGCTGAGTACAGAGTATCTCTAACTTCATCACTTATGGCGAGATATTTTAGAGCTAAAAACAGGGTTTCTATTAGTTAAAGTGTTTTGCACTTTTAAATTGTAACCAATTTGAAATGAATTCAGGGTGTATTTCGCTTCACAGAGTACTTTCCTGACAAATGTATACTAGAGCATTCTAGCTAGTTATATAGTCTATGTATATACTCGATTTCTACCTGCTTTAATTGCTGTACTGCAATAAATATAATTTTTTGCCGCTTTCTGTGCAGCTGAGTTTGCTGCGGCTTTTAATTTAGTATTTTTTTTATCATCTACGATTTTTGCTTCTGAGTGAATGCTGAATGCGGGTAAACTGGTTTTTCATTAAGCGCACAGCAGGGGCGAACAAGAGTGGGGGAGGGGAATGGCCTGTGTGTGTGTGTGTGTGTTGTGCGCTTATTATTAATTTAACAGCTCATTCTGGATTTTCCGATTTGCAATTTCAGCTCAGAAGCAAAGAGATCGACGTTGAGGGCTGTTGGGCTTGTTAGATGGGCTGAGGGTGGGGGTAGTGGGGGCGTGACTAGTTATTGCCATGCAATTCCAATGGTCAATACAATATTGACGTCGGTGTCGTTGTTGCTGTTGCTTTTGTTTTTGCTTTTTCAGCTAGTCACGATGTTAATACAATTTTTATGTTTTAATTGTTGGCGCACAGGACGTATGAGTGATTTCCGTTGTTAGCTTTTCTCGGTTAGCTGTTAATTGCCAGCGCTAAAACTTAGTTTAAACATTGCGTAGTTGCTGCTATTATTAAGAGTTTTGTGCTTTTCCATAGGCCCAATAGGGTGCTTCACCCGGCACTCTATGGCCCAGAGCAAGCACCCAAAGAACCAACTGGCCAACAAAGTGATTCAACAGGCTCGAGGCGCAGCTGCTGCCACCAGTAGGCAGTCAGCAGTTGGCAGTAAGTGACTCAATAAAAATCCCATTAAATCTGCTAAGAGTGCTAAACAAAGTGCATTTGGGAGAATAGAGAGGCTGCCAGAGGGGTATTTGGGGTGTATGTCAACCAATTGCTGCTATTTATAGACCATAAACACTCCGCCAGTCGCTTAGCCAGCTTGCAACATTTTTTTTATAGCTAAAAGCAAGTCTTTCTTTTTAGCTGATGTCGTAAATTACACAAAAAGTAAACAGTAAAAAAAACAAAAGAAAAATAATCAAAAGTTCATAATTGGTTATTAAAGAAAAGTATAAACAATACAAGGAATACAAATGATATTTATTTAATTAAATGAAGCCATGCTAAATGACTGGCAACAATACTTGTGTGGCCAAAAACAATTCTTTGGTTTTAACTGTTGTTATAATTTACTTAAAATTAAATCGAAAAATTCCCTAATTGGTTATTAAAAAAAATGTATAAAAATGAAAAAAAAAATATTTGTAAATTATAATAACAAAGCAATTGAGAACTTTGCAGTTGAATGCAACTGACTGTGCGATACTCTGTTCGCCGTGTAAAATGAGCTAAAAAATGAATGAATGAATGAATTTTAAAACTGTAAACCGAATACGGAGACCTTTAAACGGCTACACCATTTCTCGAGATATTTAAGAAAAAGTTATCAAAAATGTACCTCTTAAATTTGTCTCTAGAAGTATAAAAGTGTCAGATACATATTTTTGCAGGGTGTGGCTAAAATATTCTATCTGAAACCAGTATATATCCAATATTTATGAACAACCAATACACCCATTTTCACTTTATAAACATTGTATACAAATAAATGAAATGTATTTTCAATAAATAAATCGATTTATTCGAGGTTCGTCCATTATCCGTTACCAAACGAAACAATGCCCACATCCTCAGAGAGCGTCAGTCTTGGTTCTTGTGGCAATTAGATCATTTGGGTTATTCCGTCTCACATTTCCTGCTGGCATCTCATTGCGCTAACAAACTCCGTCAGTTTTTAATTAAATCTTTCTGTACCGCAACAATAACAAAGCGCGTCGAACGAGCTCAAGTTCTGACGGAGTTTCCAATAGCCTACAAATACGAAATTTTATTACAATGTCTGGAACCGAACAAAAGGCTTTTTTGTACCGCATTTAGCCAATTGCTGTCCAACAACAGCAACTGGTACCATATTTCATTGGCAGCTCTGACATGAGACGGCTGTCAATAAAGCTATCAGTTCAGATTTAAATAAAGCCACACACACATAGCCACAACTAGATGAATGTGTGTGTGTGTGTGAATTATATAGCATATCACCCACAATAAACGTCACAAATTGGTAATTTGAAAATAACATGATATGCTTGTTCTTGTTGCTGTTCCTGTTTGTTTTCAACGCCAACAAAATATTTGGAAAGAGAAAAACAAAGCGCCGACAAATTTTAAACAGCCAGCGGCTTGGGTGTCAAAGTTGGCACAACAATGGGCCAAAATAAAATAAAAACAAAAATCAAAAGCAACAACCATTTTAGCCACAACGACAACTGAGCCTGGAATGGGAATTGAACTGACAAAATGGCATTCAGATTGTATTTTCGTAGACGCCCAGTGGTATTTTTAGAAAAACCACAATTTTTAATAGATCCATTTAACTGACAGGTCTATTTTTATAGCCATTTACAAAAGTACCCAAAATAACAATAGCAAAAAAGTACAAAAACCAAATTTATAAAAATAAAAACTTGTAGAGAAGAGTAAAGTGTGATTGCCTTTGATGAGACAGATCAATAGATCAATTTTAAGATTAAAAATATGAGCGTGTGGATATTTAATAATTACCCTTTGTTGGTGTTTTCACATATTCAAGGGCCGTTTTATTTAAGCTGTATGAATATATATTTAGACTGCCACAAAATTCAGAACAGGATAAGTGCTAGTCAACGCAATAATATTTATTATTTAAAAGCAACAATTCCTTAAAATATGTCCACTTATGCAAACACATCCCAAACAAATGAAATTGTTGTGACTTATTGCCGTATAAAAAACAATCATATTTTTATGAGCTGAAATATTTATATTAAAGTGTGCTTTAAATCTTTCAGTTAAATGCTTCACTTGTCTGATTAAAATCTTAAAGCAGTCGACAAAATCTAACAAAACAAAAATGAAATCATAACTGAGTCATATCAAAACACACACACACAACATGTGTGTGTGTGTGTGTGTGTGTGTAAATTTTGAACACAAGAAAAACAACATGAAATGTAAATAAAGAAGAAGCGTAGGCCACAAATTCAGAGCATATCTCAAGATGGTACAGCAAAAATAATTCACATACAACACGCAGAGCGGTGGCAAAAATATTTGATTTAACTTTTGTTACTTTAAGAGCTTAAAAGTAAATAATAAAAAAACATAAACGTATATGTATATGTTAAAATGCCTTAGAAATTAGCAACAATCATAATATTGAGCCAACTGTATAAGCAATAAATTGAAATATGCTGGGCCCAGGCCAAGAAACAAGTTTAAACAATTTGTTTGACTTTTGGCCACAAAAAAATAAAAAATAACAAAATTCATTAGAACAATTCCGAGACAGGAATGTGGTAAGTGTGTGCGTGTATACGAGTGAATGTGTGTGTGCTATGCTTTGCCTAATAATCAAATCAAGTTTACGTTTTGCAGAACGTTGCTTAAAGCAGCGACAAAAGCTTTAATAAAGCGACGATCAGATAAGAAGCTGTGGCAAAAGAACCCGCCAAAAGCGAGAGCCAAGCACAGAGCCAGGCCGCCAGCTTTTATAGTCTGTAGTCTGTAGTGTATTATTGTTGCTGCCAGTTTTTCTGTATTTGTTGTTGCTTAAGTTAATAATAAATGAAATGGCCAACGCCTAAGGCAAGCGCACGATCTATATAAATAAATTAAGCGCGGCTTTACACTGGGCGCGCCCAGGCCTGGACAAAGAAACCATTTGTCAGCCTTGGGGCCAACCAAGCGCGTGTGCGTGTGTATGTGTGTGTGTATGTGTGACAAAAGGTTGCCCCCATCTAGCCACCACACCCCCACAGCCACCCAGCAAAGTGAAGGGTAGCCAGTTGCAATTGCAGCAGCCTTGAGAGCTACTTAGCTGCCAAGCCATGACCAAGTTGATGTTGATGTTGACTTATGGCCAAGTGTTATTTAAATTAATTTATATTTGTATTTCTTTGCAGCTTTGAACTAAATAAAAAAGAACATGACAAACTATGCAAATGTGCAAAAGTCTCAGGTGTTCAGTTCGCTGACTGACTAACTGACGCAGCGGCGACAATTGTCAGTTAATCTATTCTAATCGCATTATGGCTATAGTGGCAGCAGAAATACAAAACCCGACCCTATACAAAGTTGTTAAAGTGCTATCTAGAGTCTATAGTCAAGAGTTAAGAGCATAAGTGCACAAATCCACATGGCTAGATGGGCTATACACCGTACTCACAGATACACGTACTCACATATACACGTACTCACAGATACACGTACTCGCAGATACTTGTGTGCGTGGGCTAAGCTGTCACACCGAACAAGACTTATTTCTGCTTATTTTTACATCGCTCGTTAATTATTTTTTTTTTCTTTATTTATTTTTATTCTTTTTTTTTACTATTTTGTGAGAATAGATCGCAGTTCGTGACGGCGCAATTTTGAGTTCTGTATCTTTGGATTTGTCGTTTGCATTGCATTTAATTGTCGACATTTCATGCAACAATAAATCGCTGTTGCGCCACACAAGGTGAAATACTAGTTGTGACATAGCAATTGCATAAAAAAATCTAACTTATATTCGAGTCTAACAAGAGCGAACCAAGTATTTTTAGACTGCATTTGAGCTGGACTTAAAAGCTTCTCTTGAAACTATTTATGCAAATTCCTAATGCAAATGTAGAACTGTAGCAAGAGATAAATATGTCAATTGTTCCGGGTTATTGAAAAGGTTGCAACCTTTAAGATACGATAACATATAACAGTGAGCACATGCTAATTGGAACTATTACAAATTGGTATTTGCCAGAAGTCAACTGCAGTTTTCTACTAACATTTTTATTTTTGTAAAATAGCTTTTTAATCATCGGAAATAAATTTTTATGAAGTTGACTAATCCCAACCTAATGCTTATTACCGACATCAACCCAATTGGATTGAAATCCATGCTATCTTCAAGTAGAGCCAGATTTCTGCACTCTAGAACTCTCCATTTGGGGGCACATTAAGCATTCCCAAAGATAACCCAAACAGTACTCGTAGCCAGCTAGACACATCAGAGAGCAATGTAACCGCACACCTACACACAACCACACACTCGGATACACACCCACAATCTGGCATACTCACGAGTAACTGAAGAGCCCAGCCCAATGTCTAGGCACTGAACTCTATCAGTCCTTGGCTTGATGTCTTGGCCCGATGTCTTGGCCAATGGCTGAGGGCTTCTGTCAATGCTCATTATGCAATGCACGCATTGACAATTATTCTGTAGAAAAGACATTGCGCCAGCTCAGCCAAGTCAGTTAACTCAGGTAGCTCATTTCAATTTGCATAAGAGCCAGGCGACATTTACGCGATTTGCGAATGCTTGCAACGCAAATCGAGAGGCAACTACAATGATTACACTGAGAGAAATGCAAGTTTCACTGAATTTTAAAGCAGTTTTTGTTGTGGAATATTTGTAAACTAAATCTAAAAATCCTTTCTTATTTTCATTATATAATATTTTACAATTTAGTATACAATATTCTTGAATTTGGAGTATACCTTTATTTATAAGAAAGACAAAAACAAATGCAAATACTTCCAAAAAGAATTTATATACTTAACAACTTATTTTATGCCTATTTTAAATTAAATACTTCTTGGAATAAGAACCTGTTTGCTTCTACGAATTTCGAGATTAGTAAAAAATTTTTTAAATAAAAATAAATTTAGGAGATTTGGGTTTAGAAAGTAATTGACATTGTTTTGCTTAGGCAATTTTAATCAAACAAAATTAAGGATAAAATACTTTGGCAACAATTTCCCTACTTAAAATAAGCGTAAGTGTGTTCATCCAGCCGTACAAAAAAATGTATTTTGAAAATTTGGGATCAATGAAAAGTTCTTGAAACTAGAAATATTTTAGAAATTGGGGCTTCAAAAATCCGTGAAATAGGATTTTCCTGCTCAGCTTAAAAAATATCGGCCAACAGTACTCCTGTTTTTTTCTCTGAGTGTACTGCACATATAAGCTTAAACAATTCGCAACCACACCCCAAAATACCAGAGACAATGCTGATTACATTGTGTAATGAGTTTGATTGATTCGCAAGTATTATTAGAAAAACGGCCAAATGACCATAAATGGCCAACTGGCCAAAGGGCCAAGTCTACAGACATAGACGTCACCCGCGACGCTCGCTGCTTCCCAATTGATATATTCTAGTGAAAAGTCTGTTGTCTGTTTGTTTGTCTGACGGCACTTGAAATATTTATGTCATGTCAGTTTTCCTCTGCTTTTCTATTTTTTTTATTCCTCTATTTTCCCCTATTTATATATTTTTTCTCTCCTTTCTGATGGCTGCGAAAGCGGCAAATGCGCTTGCATTTTTAATTGTTGCGCCGTAGTATTTATTTTATTATGTCCATAAATATAATGAGGCATTCAGAGTGTCGACTGGCCAATGGACCACTCCGCGTGCATTTCTACTGTTGGCTTCTGTGTCATCTTGGCAAAATGGGAAAACGCGAGAAGGCCAGCCAACAAGTTGGCCAACGACAACAACAACGACGTGCAAAATCGCAGCAGACACATTTCCATCAAATCAATCAAAAATGGTAAATACAAGTTTTTTCTATTTTTTTTTTTGCTGTTTTGTTATTGGTTGTCGTTGTTGTTGTTGTGACAAACGTCAAACTCAACGCGTATATAGCTTATATAGAGCTTAAGTAGGTCCAACAAAACTAACTGAGGCCTGATGTGCGTCTGTCAGATGCTGATGCTGCTGCAGCATTGGAATGCACTTTCCGAGTGAAATGCCAGCTTGACATTGTTGCAGCTAGTTGGTGTTGCTGTTGTTGTTGTTTTTATTGTTGCCATAGTTGACAATCATTTAGAATCACTTCTTGCAAAATGAAAGCATCTTTTGAAAGTTGCTGCCAGCGTTTGATGCCTTCTGCTGCTGCTGCGGCTGCTGCTACTGCTACCTCTGCTGTTGTTGTAATTAAAACGAAATGCCATAAGACAAATGGAAAATGTAACTGGCAAGTGTAGCAGCAGCAACAACAACTAGTATATGACAGACAATGCGACGCAGTGCAGACTCTCACCTAGTGACACTCATTTGTGCCTGCCACACACCTACATGAGTGTACACTATAAGTGTGTGTGTGTGTGTGCTGCCTCTGCTACTTTTGCTAATTAAAAGTCATATGATGGCTGTTTTGGGGCGCCCTAACGTTAATAAGCAACGCATACGGCTGCCAAAAACATTATCAGCCATATGCTTCAGCGCAATTGCGCAAATTATTTGAGCATACATACACACAAAAACAAAACAAGCACACACGACAAGATGCAGATAAACAGACACACACACTTACACTCTGGCTATTTTCACTGTTGATAAGCGCTAAAAGTGAATAGGTTATCAGCTGTCGGGCTGACAAGCGGTTTATAGTTGCTTCACGCAAAAAGTCACCCACTCTCAAGCCACAGAATGCCTGTAGATACTATTGTATCTTGTATCTTTCTATACAGCTAGTTACTCACCTCGCCTGCATTGCTGATGTACATCATTTTCTCATACTCCATTTTTGTTGTTTTGTTTTGTCAATTCGTTAATCAGAATGAGAATCTGCTTGTAGCTCAACTTTGAGCTGTAGCTGTATCTGTAGCTTTATTGGTATCTTTAAAGTGCGAATTTTAACGTTAGCTGCGAAAGTTTAGCACTCGTATAGGCTGTCTCGTTCTGGCACACTGCACACGCTCTCTTTCTATCTTTCACTCGCGTGTTTTGTTGTTGTTGTTTCTTTTCGTTTATTCAAATGTTTAACTCGTTTTAGTTGTTATTTCCACACTTGTGCTTCAAAATGTGCATTGAATAGCTGTTTTTTTTTTAACTTTATGTTTTCTTGGTTTTATTTTTTGTGCTTTCTGCTGCATATTTTGTTTTGTTTATGTTTAATTTTATTTTTTGTTTTTTATGTGTTACTTTGCCTTGAATTTGAGGCGAGTTTATTGTGTTTCACAGCATTTTATTGTTAAAGTTTCCACTTGCAAACTTGTTGCTCTCTTTCACACGCACACATTCTTTTGCTGTCTGTCTGACTCGATCTCGCCTTCTCGCTCTCTCTCTCTCTCTCTATTTCTCTCTCACTCTTTCTTTCTTTCTCTTGCTTGTTTTTCTTTTCTTTTCTTTTTTTTCGTCCGCTGTGAACCGTTCACAAAGTCTTCACGCTCATTTCTGTGCGCTAAGTTCGCGCCGATCGTGCTGCTTACCTCATGCACCGCGAGCTTCTGAGCCGCTAACCGGTTTGAAAGCTCCACTCGTGAGCTTTGCCTTTGTTGCCAGCCACACGTGAAAGCTTTAATGCAAAATCGATCAACCGATCAATCGGGCATGCAATTGATTGTTGCGCTTGAATTAAAATAGAAACAACAACGGCAAAGCTTAATGCATGCAGTTGTGCCTTGTGCCACGCCCGAATTCAAATATAACTGGAAGAGAATTTACAAGATTTCTTACTCAAAATGGTTTATTTAAAAAACTTTAAAAATCATCCTTGTTTTAAAAAAATGAGAAAAAATACTTCAATTCAAATAAAATATACCTATTATTTATTAAATGAAATTAAATAAAAACAAACAACTTCTAAGCAAGATGGAGTATAAAATTCATACTTTTCAAATACAAATAATTTCGTTCTTAGGTTGTGAAATTTAAAGCTTGGCAAGAAGTTCATATCATTTCTACTTAAATTAAGCGCAAAATTTTTTGGTGTTCGTTCGAGCGAACACGTCCACACACTCAAAGAAAATAAGTAATTGTAAATTCTTAGATGAATGGAAAAAATGCACTTCGCTTTGTAGATAATATTTCAACTATACTTTGCTCTTAAATAGTCTGAAATTAAATGTGAACAATGTATAATTGAAACATTCGACTTCAATTAATTTAAAAATAATTATTACAAAGATATTAATATCGAAATAAACGTTGAGCTTCAATTAAAGTGTAACATTTTTTCAGTATAAGTATTATTATTATGAATTTATTTATGAATAAGATGACTAAGCAAAAAAATAATCTTAAAAAGTATGTACATACATAGCTCATGACATTTCCATCTTGCCTGAAAACATTTAGACAACATTTGTACTTGAATTAAGTGCACAATTCTTTGCTGTTTTCTCTAAGTGTACTAGCAAGTGATGCGCCCGTTATTCAGCCGCCGCTTCAATTTCTGATTTCGGCACACCGCCGCGGGCCCGCCAGGCCACAAGACTCTGTCAACATCTTCCGCTTGTTGCGTGTGTGTATGAGTGTGTTTGTGTGTGTGTGCAGCATTATCGTTTCCGCTTCCGCTGCATAAGACTCAAAGACAACGCCAAATGTTGGCGGAAACAGCAAAACACAATTTCGAAAATCTCTTTGACATTTATATTTCATTGCACAATGACAATTCTGCAATTTTTGACAAATCATAAAAAGCACATGACAACTGCAATGGTGACAGCTCCAACTCCAACTATAACTCCAGACCCAATGTCGTTGGCAACTTTTCCAGCCCTGTGGCCACACAGCCGGACAATGCCGTCTGCAGTACGTTTACATCGAAATGAAATTACGCTGCCCATCGCTGATGCCATTAAATTTTAAGCTGTTTTTCAGTTTTTCCGTGTTTCAGTTTTCCAGTTTCGCCGTGAAGTTACTTCAACTAGATATTTGCCGAGCATACGCAGAGCTTGCAGCACCACCAGCAGCAGGACCAACAGCAGACCCAGGACATCCAGCGAGTAGTAGCTTACGAAACTGAAATATGGACATTAATGCACACGGACAACAACTTTCAGCACTCCACGACTCCAAGCCAAACTCCGTAAAAACTACTGCAGACCTTAATGATAATATTAAATTTAAAACAAAGCTCTAAGCTACTTAAAGACTAAAATATAAAATTGTATGCTATTTACATATAAATGAAAATAGTAAATAATATTTCTTTAAGTACTTTATGTACTACATTTAACTTTAAAAGATGATTTTCCAATAGCACAAGCTAAAGTATTTACCGTTACCAAAATGTCATCCAACATACAATCGGATCAATTTTATCAAAGGTAGGGAAGTTTAAAATATAGAAGAGGTATTTTCTTTTGAGTATTTGCCACTTTTAAGATGTTTCATTATACTATTTTGACATCCACAATCGATTTAAACCATAAACTCGCACTTACTAAATGGTAAAGGGGGATTTGTAAGAACAACAAAAATCGAAAAAATTATATTTTATAAAATGGACCCAAAATAAATAAATTTAAAGAATGATAATTTTTGACATGTTTAGTAACCAAAAAGTGAATCAACCCAGAATCTATTTAAAAACGGAAATTTTAAAAGAAATTTGATGTGAAAAATCAATTAAAATGTAACTTTAAGCACCTCATTTGCCTGCCCGGAGCCTGTAGATGCTTCGCGCCCTTGTGCCTGATGACATACTCCGTCCAGTAAACAGCCTGACGCAACGGCGAGGCCAGCTGGTCCAGCAGCAGAGAGCGCTGACGTCTAAAAAAAACAAAAAAGGCGGACAAACATGTAAAGGAGCTTCGAGAAAAATGGTAGCTCGCATACCTGACGGCGCGCCGATAGCAATCATTGTGCAAGACATCGTAGATGGCGCAGTAGAGGGCCTCCTCGCTAAGCTGTGCCAGCTCCAGTTGCCTGGCATATCCGTCGTGCTGGGCCTGGGCGGCGTTGGCATCGTGGTCACAGAACACGGGCAGCATCAGGAGCGGCACGCCGTGGAAGACGGCCTCGTGCTGGCTGAGCAGGCCGCCGTGTGTAATGAATAGCCGGAGCTGCTGATGGCCAAGGATGTCCTGCTGGGGCAGCCAGTCGCGTACGCGCACATTCGCCGGCAGCGTGGGCAGCAGCTCATCACCAACAGTGCCTGCCCACGTCCAGAGTACGTGATGATGCGGCAGGCGCGCAAAGACCGCGACAAACAGTTGGCACAGCGCCGCCGGCATCCGTGCCGAGCGCACCGAGGTGCCCATCGAGAGGTAGATGACGCCGGCCGGCGCATCTGCCATAAACTGAGCCAACTCGGCGTCCAGCTGGCCGAGATTGACGGCCCGACGGCAGTGGAGGCAGGCCACCTCCGCCACATTGGGCAGCTGGGCACTCGGATAGCGCACACTGGGATGGGCATTCTGCAGAATGAAGGCCACCTCCCTGGCCAGCACGTAGGGATGCGGCACATCCGTGCCCAGATGCTGGCGCAGCAGGCGATGCACACGCTGCATGCACAGCTGAAACGGAAGCGGCTTAGACAAGACCACACACTCACAAACAGCAACACACACAGTGAGAGAGTGGCAGGCACTGGCCACTAAGCATCATTTAATCAGGCTGATGCATGATAAATCAGGAGCCAATCATGGTCAGGTGAGCAATGCTCGTTGCGACTTGATGTACCAGCTGCACAGTACGAAATTTAGGTCTCAATTTAAATAAACGAATATTAGCTAAAATATTATAAAATTAAAAAGCTCTTGAAAAAACAATTAAATATAGCTTCAATTGGTATTGGAATGGTACATGTGTATGTAAATATCAATGTTATAATTTAAATAAAACATCTTTAAAATTACAAATTATACCATCTTGAAATTTATGAAAAAGTTTAGCACAAAATTTAAAAACTCAATTAATGCAATAAATTAACGATGCTTTAATTAATTTGGGAAATGGGAAACATATAAAAATTTTATGAATTTTAATTGAGAGAGGATAAGCTTTCAAATAATGAGTAAAGTAATTTCAATTTAAATTTTGTTATAAGTTTTAAACGAAAGAGAAACTTAATTGGAAAATTCGAAATAATGAAATGTATAATCAATTTCTTGTATTATTTTAAACAAAATAGTTATATTTGATATAAACTGTTAATTTGAAATGAAATAGTAAATGCTTCATGATGGTGTATTTAAATGTAAGCCATAATCATTGAACTATTTGTTTAATAATTAAAATTGAATTCTAAGCTCAAACGCATAAAAGTGAAAGCAACACAATTTTTCACTGTGTATGCACGCATCACACAGAATTGGTCTTAAATCAAGGCAAGGATTAATGCGTTAGTTAGACGCTTGCATGCCACAGAGGCACAGTTAGAAAGCGATGGCGAGAGGGGAAGGAAGAAACAGAGAGAGTGTGTGTGTGTGTGTGTGCTGGGCGAGAAGTGAAAACCAATAGGCTGTCTATCGATGGGAACGAACGGACGGACACTTGTCCAATACTCACCCAGTGCAGCAAGTCGGCAATAACATGAGTTAAACAATTTGCCACACGCTGCAAGTAGTGCATGGGCAGGGTGGATGCGGAAAAGACGTGAGGCGTGACAGCATACGCAACCGGATTGCCGGCCAACGAGATGCTTCCGGTGTAGAAGGCCACCGTATTGATGTAGATGAATGCCGTTACGTTTAAACGGTGCACAATGCCCAGCGCGCACTCCGGAAATGCGCCATCCACAATCGCCAACTGGTAGGGGCTCTGCTCGGCTCTGTCCGCCCCATCCGCTGCCTGCCCCAGCAGACGTTGTGTTGCAGGATCGCTGAGCAAACTGTTGCACGCCTGTCGGGCATTGAGTAATAAACGTCAGCCGCAAGCTTATGCTTCAACGAGTGTGTGTGTGTCTGTATGTGTGTGTGTGCGTGTGCGAGTAAGTCTGTTTGTTAACTCCACTTTGATGTGGCGTACACAGCAGTTACCTCAATTGGATATCGCATCGCATCGCCCATCGAGAGCGGGGCGTGTCCAGCATAGCGCGCGCCCACCAAATCCCAATCAGTAAAGTTTCGTATATATTGAACGAGTCGCAACGGTGTCACTTCAACCAGCCCATCCACATGGAAATCCGCTTCAAAGCCATTCAGAAACGTAATCCGATGGCCGCTGCAGGGATTAGCATCAGAGAATGCGCCACAAAATACTACAGTACACTACGCGACACTGCGCTACACAACCGCGCCCAACTCACCGCTTGATAAGCGCTCGTCCCAATGCCCAGAAGGGTATTTTGTGCGATTTCGTGCCGCCCATGGTAATCATCAGAATGTTCGAGCCCAAACTGGCCGAGCAAAACGTCAATGCCAGCATCCACAGGCAGCAGGACCTCGGCCAGGACATGCTGTCGCTCCTCACGCAACGGCTGCACACTGCCCAATGAGCCGGAGCTCAAAGCGTTATTTTTCAAATAAATAAAAATGTTAATTTTAAATTTCTCGTTGCATGACCCCTGCCTCTCTAAGCCCCTCCCCTCCCCATGCTACCCTATCCAATACCCCTGCGTGTTGCCTGACTGAAAATTACAGTTATTCGCTGTACGTGTTTAATTATTTTTAAATCACACGCAAAGCGGATGCCAGCAAGTGGCGGCCAGGACTCAACCCGGGATTATTTTGGTCAGTCCAGTCACGTGCCAATTGCCAGCTATTTTAACGGACTCTGCGTCCTGCGCATCCAACTTGTGCCCCAAAAACTGCCCATTTAAAGTGCTATTTCCGTGGCGGCCCGCTTAATTACACAAGCCCCTCAGCACCTCCTTTCACAAGACAAATTTATAAATAACAACTAAAAATAATGCAGGCCGAAACTTATTAGATACTGCAAGCAGTTGTTAAATCCGATTATACCACTTTCTAAATAATTATCATAATAGGCCTATAAATATTGAAATAGAAAAACAAGTGTTTTAAATTCTTCAAATTGCTATGTCCTTTAAATATCTCCAATGTAAACATATTATTAATATTATAAGTGTTATAAAAAGTATTTTTTAAGTCCTTGTTGCTTTTTCCTACTACTTATAATAAAATATTTATAAATGCCTTAGAATAACAAAAACTTTGCGCTTACTTCAATGTGCAGTCTTTTCAAAATGGGTTAACGTATAAACACATTATGACATTCAATATTATATTTATCAGTACTGCAAAGACTTAACATACTGTCCTAAGAATTTTTCAAAACAATTGAAGTTATCAAAAACTTGTGGCTATGAAAATCCCGTAGAAAGGCAATATTGAAGAAGGAAGAGCCAATGCGGTCGAGAAAGAGTAAACAAGCTGAAAAAAGAAGCAGAGAAAATAGATAAATGCCTATGAGCTATAAACATAGACAAACCTTACAAAATTATAAATGTATAATATCATATAATATCGAATAATATCAAAACAATGTAACTATCAACCTTATGCCTAATAGGTTTGACAGTGGCTGCTTTTAATACACAAAGAATACAAAAATTTAATAAAATTTGTTGCTTAAATCATTATATCGAAATCAAATTTAAGATGGTTGTTTTCTTATCTTTCAGTTATATCCAAAGATTTCCAAGCTGATCAACAAAGTAACTAAAATACTTTTTTTACACACACAAAAGTGGCCTCTGGCGATTTTTCTTCAATACACACACACACCAGTGTACAACCACACACACACACCGTACTCAATGCATAATAAATAAAGCAAACAATACTTTTTAGAAGTCGCCGCATTCATTTATGCTGTTTGCATAGCTTAACATAAACATAGAAACTGACGAGCATCCAGCGACCACTTGCCTTAAGAGCCGTCAATAAGTAAAAGGTCGCAGGACACAAAGACACACACACACACACATACACGCGTGCATTGTTGATTTAAGCAAAAACGTATATTTCATTTAGAGCGAAAGGCAAAAAGGACGAAAGTCGCCGTTGCATTTGACTTTATGCAAATTATGAATTCCGGGTGCGTATCCAATGCGTATGTCCTGTCCGATAGTATCCGGCCCTGTCGCATTCTGTCCTGTCCGGACGGCCGCTGTACAACAAAAGTTGATTAATTTGTTGCAATTCTTTGTTTTTGCTGTTTGTGTTTTCAGGCAGTCGCTATCAAAACTCTTTCAAAAGTTGTTTTTTATTGTTGTTGTTACTGTTGTTGGCATTTATTAATTAAAACGATGGCAAAAAGGTCATCAGGAAAATTAAATGTATTTTGTTTATTTGCACAGCACAAAAGTCCATAATATGCAAATTAGCAGCCAATTTTTGCTCAAATGCAGCAAATGGAAATTGGAAAACTCGACGGAATCCCTTAGTTAAATTAATTGCGGCATCTGGAGATGTTTTTCCATTAGACAGCATGCGAATTGTTACAAATATTACTAATTATAAAATGTTTTGATTTGTATTTGTATTGATTTTGATATGGATTCGCTATGCATTAATATTAAGATATATTCAAATTTATTATTTTTAAATGAATTCCTCTTTGAGTATGTACATTTAATTGAAAATTTATTGTAACTAATTCCAAAAAGCACATTAAATACAAATTTAAGAATGAGTTTTAATCCGCTGTACACAGAAGGCAATAAAATGGGCATATTAAGTATTTATGTATATCCCACAAAAGAACACTTATTATCCATTAAGTTTGTTATGCTTGAAAATAAATGCAGATACAAATGCAAAGATTTAAATAAAGCCAGTCTAATTGGCATAATAGAAAACAAGTTGAGTCGCGAATTGGCTGAAAGGACTAGTCGTGTGCACTTCAAGGAATTTGAGGATTACAAAAGTATGCAATATCTTCAACGCAAGCATAGTATTATAGAGTGCGGGAGTATGAGTGGGGGGCAGCGTTGAGCTGCGATGACGTCAATGTGGAGCACTTGACAGAAAACGTAATAATGCAGAGCTCATTTGTCCCGAGGCTCAAGTGCAACCCATCGAGAAAGGCTTAGGGCAAAGATGTATATATATACATATAGATAAAACATAAGACTGTGCCTGCTGCAGGTGGCTGATTCTTGGAATGGATGGTTATTGCCAGCGATAAACATGATGAGCATTTTGTATATACATAATGTTGCCAAGAATCAATTGAATTATGGCTCACAACGAGTGGGCCAGAACGAGTGCAAAGGAGCAGAGCGGGGGAGCAGTCGTTGCCAAGACAATTGAGCAGCAAATTTTGTAGCTCGACAAATGCCCAAAACGGAATGGCAAATATGGATGACTGCGTCGCTGCCAGCGTTGAGAGTTGGCCCGTAAGTCCTTACCAATGCAAGTGACAAAAGCTTATTGAACGGTTCTTTTATTTTTGCATTTTTATTTTTTATTCTTTGTGCCTGGCATTGCCTTTATCATTGCATAACGTGCTTCTTGCCGACTGCCTGGTGTATTTGCATTTCTACACAGCATGCACATCATTGGCTAGCCAAAAAAAAACCCTTGCTGAATGCGAGCACAGTGAAAGTTCGATTAAGTGGACATTAAAGATACTTTACAGAAATAAACTTTTTCTGTTATCCAAGAACACTTTGTAATTGGGTCTATGAAAATAAATTGTTTTTATATGTATTTCTTTGCTGAAAAACGTACAGTTATTTTATATATTTTTCCCTTTCATTTTCTCTTTCCTTTAATATTTATTAAGTACCTATTTAAACATACAATTTTTTTTTGCGCACAAAAAGGATCGATTTATGACATTGACAAATTCTGTAATAAAATAAAAAAGGAAAGCTTAAAAAATTTGTTGTTATAAAAATAAACCTTAATGAAATAAGAGAAAAAAATCAAATTAACCATTAAATTCTGATTTAATTCGTAATACAATTCTTGCATACCTTTGTTGAGCGGGAGCAGACTCCTTTTTCTTAACAACAATTTCACTCCCCAAAAGTAAGGAAAAATATGGGAACTAATAAAATGGAAATCCCTCAAGGGAGCTCGTTTGATATTCGATTTTTCACTGTATTTTGAAACGCTTTGTGCACTTACTCAATTGTCCTTGCGCAATATTTGTTTGATGCCTGATATCAAATGCTTGATGCGATTATAAAAATACATGCCTGATTGCACCTTTTGAGGGTGCACGGTCCGGCGCTTAAAGTCCTTGGCGACTTAAAGTCAGGCCTGATTAACGACTGCAGCAGCAGCAGTACTAGCAGCAGAGGCAGCAGGATACGAATATTCTCTAGCCACAGTCAATTAAACCAGCAGCAGGCACCCCGACGCCCGACGCCCGACGCTGGCAAATAAAATGAAATCTAAATAAATAGCCAAAGTAGCAGCTCGAAATGAAACTAATACAAAAGAGTGTGCGGCACGCACGCAAGGGAATTGTTGCCCCTTCAACTGCTGCTGCTGCTGCTGATGCTGATGCTGCTCCTTTTGCTGGAGCTCTCCATGTCATTGCACGCGTTATCCTTCAAGCCAAGGAGCTAGCAGCTGCATGCGCACAAGAAAATTAAATAGAAAAATTGTACATAGACAAGTTTTGCGGGTGTGTGTGTGTGTGTTGGCATTGTTGCTAGCGACTGCATCGAAGGTCCTTACAAAGGCAAAGGGACATTGCTCTGCGCATTGAACTATGGCTAAGTAGTTGCCTCCTCGCGTGGCGCCTCTCGAGGCGCTTGTCCGTTATGGCAAATGACAAATGCCGCTGTTGTTGCGCTTATAATTAGAATATGCAAATGTTGTCAGTGGCATGCAGCTAGTGGCTGCCACATGTTTATATACATATATATACATTTATGCAGCCGCGCGACTGCATTTCGTCTCCGCAACGCGCGCAACATTTTATTGCCACAGTTCGCATAATTTGCATGTAAACGCGCCATTTTTCTTCCACTTGCAGTTGCAGTTGTTGTTGTTGTTGTTGCTGTTGTTGTTGCTGCCCCATTTTAATTATTTTGTTTTTGCCTGCGCGCTATTTATGCAAATGCTTTCACATCAATTTTCAAGTCTGCCCTGTGCTCATTAAACGAGTCTGTTGCCAGTTCCCGCCCAAGATTGTAATTGAGTTTGCCAAACTATTTTGACGCTCAATTGATTGCGCATACGCAGCGTTGGCTGACATAAATATTATGAATACCCTTTGCTCATTAAATGTAGCATAGTGCGCACCAGCGAACATAAATTTTACAAAAACCTTTGAGTCTTCAAAGTTTCTTTTAAACCGTATGACGACTTATAGAAATAAATCAATGTCTATACAAAAAAACTTCGATATACATTTTTATGAGCGTTTCTTTTAAGCCGTATGTCAACATATAAAAATAAATCTATGTCTTTAAAAAAAAATTTCGATATACATTTTTATAAGCGTGCGAGTGTATTCTAATTTTGTCACGAAACGGATAACATTTTTGTCTGAACAGCTTTTTGGTTATTCAAGATATTCAAACTAAACTTAGAAATTATGCCTTCAATGGGTAAACAAAAATCAATTATAAATGAATAGCGTACATCTTTGATCTTGCAAGGGTATTTATTTTTTTAATATTTTGTTAATAATAATAGCTTCACACTTCACACGCAATTGAGTGGGCAAATAAAGTGTGCATATGTGTGCGGTTGTGAGTGTGAAGTGTGGGCAGGTAAATCAAATTACAAAATGCACATGTAAATTAACTTTTCATATTAATTGCAATTTAATTAATTAACCAGAAACATGAATGTTTTTCAACGTGTTTTTCTGGTTGACTTTTTGTTGGCTCATTTGAAGGCCAACTACGGAAAGGCAAGTCGTTAAGGAAACCTAGCGTAAAGAGCAGCAAAAAAACAAAAAAAGCGATCCAGGCTCATCTTGAAAGCTGGGATAAAGATGCGGCCGGATGGACGATGTGGCCAACACCTTTGCCGGGCAGAACGAGGGGCAGTGGTACGTGAACGTAAATTACAATTAATTACATTTTAATGACGCTTGTTTAATTCAGCGTTTACAATTACATACACAATTATGGCGCCAGCCAAAGCGACAGAGGGAGAGAGAGGCAAATAGAGAGCCAGCGGGAATGAGATGGAATGAACTGATGCTCATTACGGCCAAGGACGCGTTGCTGCACTTGGCTGCCAGCGCGTGGCCGAGACAATTTTTATGCACTTGCTGCCAAAATGGCTTTAACAAATTTCACCTCGCTTTCATGCCACGCCACGCAGCCATACAATTAATGGCCAAGGCAACTTTCAGTGCAATTAACTGGCTGCAACAACAGCCGCAGGCCCCTTCCCCCTTCTCAGTCTCTGACAGTTTCCCACAGCGCACAGCAATCAGAGACAGAGACAAAAGTGTAAAGCGAACATTTATGCTGAAATATAAGCACATTAATTCGTTGAGCAGCAGCTGTTTGGCAAGAGAAGGGGCTGGAGGGGAAAGGGGGTGCGGAAAAATCAGACAACAGGCAAATTGAGGTGCGAATCCATAAACACACAAGTGCGAGAAGCTATAAAATTGAAATGCCCGCGCTGAAAAGTATGCTACGCCTGCCACGCTCCACGCTATTTACGTCAGCAGCAGCCAATGGGGCGTATGCGCAATGCTGCATTGCCTGCTCTGTGAATGAATCGTGGCAACAACAACAAGAACAACTACAACAGCAACAACAACAGCTGCCATTGGTAAAGTGCCGGGCAGCAATAAATATGCTTCAACTATTTGGCAGCCGGCGTATTTAAGAGGTCTGCAGCAACAGCAACAACAACAAAACAGCAACAAATAAGAATGCTTGAGGCGAGTGTGCTCGACTAAGAATTACCCTGTAAGTAGCTTTCAATTTACGCTGTGCTTTTTCTTTCCTCATTTTAAAATTCAATATTTAATAATTTCGATGGTTTTTTGTTGTTTAGGTCTTAAAAATGATAATTGAATGTGTGCATTAAATTATTGTCAAATTCTTAATTTATATGTATTTACTCTTTATTATTAATAAGATGAAGGTGAATGCAACCTTACCTCTACCTTAAATAATCTATGAGATATGCACAAAAAAACTAGCAGATATCGAAATTTATCGAGGTATTAATAATATATTATAATAAAATGTATCTTTGTATATTTTTCAGTTTTGATAAAATAGGAAGATTTATCGATAACTCTTAATGGGCTCAGAAATGCCACCAACTGCCCACTACCCACAACTCTTACGACCACTTTCAATATTTACAGGGTATATACAAGAAGAAGCAAGCAGGCAGACATTAAATTGCAATTTATGCCAATGAGTTCTTAATGTACAAGCGGCAGCAGCAACAACAATTGCTCAATGCCTTCTAATGGACCCACTCTAACAACGAACGCAGCACGGAGAACGGCGCCTGCCGCCAACTTGGCTGTAATTTATTTGCAAATTATTATTAAAACTTTTGCCTGCCTGTCCAGGCAGTGGGTGCTGCCTGTTCCGTTCCTAAATGATTCGCACTTAGTTTGCTGTCAGCCAAAACAACAACAACAAAAGCAACAGAACCAAAGCATACAAAACATGGCCGTAAAGTCGCGCCTATAAATCAAGTTGCTTCTGGTTTTTGGGGTCAGCTCTTTGTGTTAATATCACAAAATGTGAATTTCTCTTTTGGCCCTGTCTAACGCATTGCCACACAGTTCATATAGGTGAGCATATACATATATATCTTTTTAATTTCTTGATAGTCTTACGAGCTGCACGGGAGCACATAAATCGCAACTAGATGGTACATAGGAAGGAACAATTAAATTTAGATCGATTGAATAATACTACTCTGTACCCCAAAAGAAGTGCAGCTAATTGCAATGTTTGAGTTTTGGAGTTGATTTCAATTTAAGGAATGGTCTTTTTCAGATTATGCATAAACCAATCAATATACACCTGTATCTGCATTTGTATTTTCATCTGTGTCTATAAGTACATTTATACTTAAAACATATATATTCACCTTTATCCTTCCTGCTTCTACTTTATATTAAGCTTCCCCAACGTACTCTCAAGGCATCCTTTAGATAATCACCTAAATGGCCCAGTCAAGTGGCAACTCAGCAATAGGGCAGGTTTGCCAGAAGACAAAGGACCTCACAAAACGGAGAATCAGATGCAGCAACAACAAATCGCTGGAAACAACTGGCCCGTATGCAATATTCCCCTCTTTACACCCCTCATGTCGTGGCAGTTCATATTAACGGGCTCTCAATTAGTTGCCAATTATTCAGCACGTGGCAGCTGCGATATATGCATTATATATATGGACGAGATATATATGGACGTATACGTATAATGGAATAGGTGCTGATATATGCGAATAGCGGGCGTCGTGCTTATTCAATTAAATGCAATGCGCCAACTCAATTTCGAAATCGCATTTATCAAGCCATTAGAGTCAAATAATCAGGCAGTAGCAGTAGCAGCAGCACACACATAGAGGGAGAGAGAGAGAGACAATCAGGAGAATGCAAAGAAGGCTGCAATGATGCAAGAATCGAAAGGACGAGCCGCTCACATTAAAAGCAGCCGCCGTTAGCTGATAACGGAATTTGCCCATTATATAAGCAGTCGAGGCAGTGGTGCAGCGGTTCAAGTGTGGAGCCATCCAACCGATGAGTGCACTCGAGAGGCGCAGACAAGCAGCGGGCTAGGTGGCATAAGATGATGACAACGAGCTCGAAAGCAGCCAGCTCAACAAAACCAAACCGAACCAATTGTTGGCCGGGCCCAAACGTACTGCACGACAGCAATCGCATTAGAAATAGTTCAGAAATCAAAAGATTATAGACTTCGCGGGTGGTGAGTGGAAAGGGGTAGGGAGAAGTGCAGAGACGAGTGGACGGAGCTTCAACCAGGTCTCTATGCACAATGGCAGCAAACTTGAATGAAAAAGAAAATCTTTTGAATGTACATTGTACTTGGAGAAGAAATGCATTCGCCATGTGAAAGATGGAATTAAATACAATACATTAAATTATTATATACACATATATATAGCATAATAGATCTTTATGTCAAATAGTATAAAATTTGCAATTTAGCCAACCTTTCGTATCATATAAGAGTATTAAAAAAATTATTAAGAGTTGTAAATTTTATTAGAAATTTTAAACAAATGAAATTCAAATGTCAAATTAAACGTAGAAATACTTTATATTTCCTTTAAATTCAAATTGAATTGCTCCTTTCTGAATTTAATTTATTATCGGAGAAAGAATAAGGCAACAACTTTTAAACTACCATAACTTTATTAAAACTAAACTGATTTTGGTAAGGAATGACATTTAGTTTAATTATGTCCGACTTTTAGTCCTAAATTCTTGTTTAAATTGTTGCTATGGTGTTCCAGAATTACATGAGACCAAATTTTTAGGTACCATAACTTACCGAAAGCAATGTGTTGAGAAATTACTTTTTGTTGATTTAACCTTTAATATAATTCTGCATTTAAATCTGGTAGAACAATTTTGAGCAAATCTTACCCTAAATATATAATATATATTATTTTTCCCACAATTTAAAAGAAAAATGTGCTGGATTCCAGATTAAAAATCAATATAAAACTGTTAATTTTTGCTCGCTTCGCAGTACCGCTTCTTTTGAACGCAATCTAGATCATAAAGACAGGAACTTAAATTGATGTACTTATGTCAAAAAATAGCCACATCGAGTTTCCTTAAAACAATTCGGTTCCCAGAAAGTGGATGTTCCCGCCTGTTGAATCCATTTCTGAATCCTTCTATTTAATTTCTAGGATTTTTCCTTACACAATTAAAAACAATATCAATTGGACCGCTCAGCACATGCTGCTCTGCAGAACTCATAATTGAGCTATGATGTCATTATACTATTTCCATTCAAATCAGATTACAAACGTTTTACCACAAAATTGCATTTGCTCTCATTCCCCATCGCCTATCCCTCTTCCCACTGCCATTCGAATTTCTATCGCCCGAAACGTCCTAGCCGCCATTATGATAAATGTGCAGGGGCTCAAATGAGGCTGAATGGTATTGCCATGGTTTAAAGAGCCGGCGACAAGGACGCCAGCACGACTCCACGGCATTCAATTGGCTGGCAAAATGGAGACCATGGAGCCATGGCTCGCTCTATACCGATGGCACTACGAATTAGCGCCGTAAATCGCATTTAAATCGTAAAATTCTCACAGCCAGCCAGTCACTTTGCCTTTGCATATAGAGTGCCAAAGCCGCAGACAATGTCAGCAGCACAGGCACAGGATAGTGGCCAGAGGAGAAGGCGGTGGATAGGACGACAGGGCGCCATTGAGCCCCTTTAGTATGCACAAAGATTTTGATCCTATCAACTAAATTGCATTTGACAGTTGGCGAAAAAACTTTTGCCTTGGCCGCCATAATTTTTGGTCGCAGCGCACCGAAAAGTTAAGCTGAGAAAAAATCCAACAGGACAGGTCTGAAGCAAAGGATAATACTCTCAATTGACTTTCAATTTATATATGCGATGGCTCATTGGGCGCCAGCAGCTAACTATCTCAAAGGCTTCAATTTGCAGCATACAGTTTTTGATATATATTTACTTTAAAATTAGAACAGAATTGAAATTAAAACAGTTATAAAATTAACAAATTGAACGATCTCGACGGTTTCACGGCACTTATATATTTATATTTTATTATTTTTGAAATCATGCAAAATTAAATTAAACTAATAAATTGGCATTTTAGAATGTTTCTTGCTTTTCGGAGTTGTGAAATGAATAACTGCTGTTATCAGAAGCGATCGCACAGCTGTTCAGCCTCACAGCTATGTATGGCGTTTAACAACACGCCGTTGACTGCCCCTTTAGCTCAGTGGTAGAGCGTTGGTCTCGTAAACCAAAGGCCGTGAGTTCAACCCTCACAGGGGGCAAGTTGTGTCCAAATGTTGTATAAATTGTTTTTAATTAAAATTTTCAATTTTTTTAATGTTTTATATTTTGTTGTGCATCTTTAATCTATTTGTTCGAAATATCTAGCAATTCATTGCCGCCCACTGCGCCATCTGTCGGCTGCAATTTCCAATCGATTGCCGCCATGTTCGCACTTCATGCGATAACGTGGAAGTTTTGCAATTTGCGGCATTGGAAAGTTGGTCTTTATGGCTGGACAGAGGCGGAGAAAGAGGCATTGAGTGCGGGCTGGGCTGGGCGTAACCCGTGTACAGTGTACCTCAAGATTTTTGTACTTTTTCAGCTATTGGCAAAGCAGTTTGCAGAGTTTTCCACTTTTTTGTATGTTTTGTTCGACTTTGCCAAGATTTATGCGGCAAAGTCGCAGCGAGTTGTGAAGTGTGCTTCCGCATGTTTCGATAATTTGCGTGATTTTTGCATTCTTACCCCCAGCAGTGTGCTGCTGCCTTTTTATGTGGAGCATGCACAAGTGGCAGCCGTAGCAGCATCATTAAAACTTCCAGCTACACAAATGTGGGCCATTCCCGCACTACATATAGTATATATTAAAAAAAAAAGTACAATTTTATAATGATTTTGTATTTATTTTAGCTGGCAATTAAAAGCGGCTTGCGCATAAAATATTTACTTGCAATTAGAGAAACTACTTGCCAGGAGCTGCAGCCCAGCTCAGCTCAAGTGCAGCACAGCTCAACGCTTTGGCTGGTCTCGACTCTGCTCGGATGTGTGTGGCATTTTGTGGGTGGGTTGTCTATGCGCCGTGACAGACACTAATTATGGATTTTACAATTTGCGACTTGCAGCTAACCGCAAGGCGTAAGACATGCCAGCGACATGGCGGGAGACACAGGACCCGCCGCAGGACCTCACCTCGCACTGCCATTTTGCGGTCTCCTCGGATGCGGCGACGACGTCGACTGCGAGTGTGAGGCCAACGAAGTTGCCTGACATCAAAATTTCTGCAAGTATCTATGTGAGCTTGTCGCAGTATTATCTGCAGCGCTACACACACAAACACGCACACACATATATATAAGCATACGTGCGGCATGCATATGTGCGCGTTCGTAGGAAAACCAGCTGCTGCGGCGGGGTTGAGTGAGGCTGAGGGGTAAGCGCATTGAAATCGCCACCATTAATAAGAAAGTTTTGCCTGCTGCCTGCCGCTCCTCCCGCCCCTTCTCCCCCTGCCAGCCTGCTGGTAATAAGCAAATTGAGATGACAAAGTTTATTGTTGATTTTATGTACGCGCACACAGACAGACCTACACACACACACACATTGACTCCGCCGGGGATCAGGCGACCTAAATGAGTTATTTAAGTAGCACTCGCGCCCTAGTTTAAATGCGCTCGTAATTTGCCTTTGTGCCAAGCCAAGTTTTTGTGCCGCACATACATGTGTATGCACAGTCAACAAACTCTATAACGAACGCTTAGAAGATACTTAAAAAATAATAGATTATCCGAAACATTTATTTGCTTTAGGTATTTACTCATTCGTAAGTTGAGTTATAACTTTATTTTTAAAAAATAATAATACAAGAACTTTCTCTTGATGCGAGTTGTAAATAACTCCAGGAACTGCTATGCCATAAAGAAACGGTCAATGACCTATATCACTGAATACATTTCAAAGCATTCCATAACATCTTATTGGAGAGTCTGAAATGCATTATATTTCCTCCTAATGAAAAAAATGTAAACCTGATAAAAAATAACGGCAACACCTATTGAAAGCAACGTGATCTTATCATTCGAGATAAGAAAACAAAGAACATACATAAAATTATGATATCATTACATTGGTCGCTCGATAATTATAATTACCTGGAGCCGAAAGCTGTTCAAATTAGCAAAAAGTTTTAATTTCTTCAATTATTTGTTATTTTTGTACTTCAGCCAATCAAACCACAATTATAATGGCATGCCCTATTTATTTATTTTCATATTATTTTTGTGTACTAAGCAGATGGATTGCAATTTGTTTTTGTTCAAAGCAGAAAAAAAGTATTTTATTATAATTAAAAATTATATAATTAGTTCAATTAGTCGAAACTGGTGTGTGTAATACTAGTGTTATATGATTATTCTAATACCTGGGCGGTTCATATTAAAAAATATCTGTCTTAAGCGAATGGTATTGTTTGTTAGGGTGTTTTCACCTTATCAACTATGTTATTTCCAAGTATTTTTAATACTTAGAAATTAAGGCAATATATAGTAATCTAGAAAAAAGTTTTTAAAAGCTCACAAATTAAAATAAATGTAAAAAATAACAACAAATTAGTCAAATAAATTTTCATTCATTTTTTTTTTCAATTAATTAAGTGTACATAATTTATTTAAGACAGACCTCGGCATATGAGGGCTATCTTTGCTGAAGATAGTTAATCAAATCCTGAATGATAATAATAATAATTTAATTAATTGCAAAATGAGAGTTCGACTTAGGAAACCTTCACTGTAGTTGTGACATATGTGTGTGTGTGTGTTGTCTAAGCTATTAATGCGCATTGCTGTGCCTGCTAAGTTGCCGGCGAAGGCCCCGTTGTGACGTCTCAAGACTCGTTTTCTTCGTGTGGCATACTTTGTGTTGTACTCCGCGTGCAACTGTGTGTGTGTACGTTACTTGGCTAAGTACGTGATTTGATTAGCGCCCAAAAATCCTGTCCGTGTCTGTGCCGCGCTTATGCCGCGCAGAGCCTGATGCCACTTATCATGCATACGCAACGTTGCACAAGCCGAAAACAACAATTTGACAAAACAATTTTAAATCGACTTTAATGTGATTTTTTCTCTCTTTTTGGTAGAAATCGCCTGTTGAGGTCAACAAATTATCACAAGCATTTTTCATACTCATTTCGGACTGGCCACAGCTCGGGGAATGTCAACAGCAAAATACGTGCACAAACATAGAAATGGCTGCCATTGACAAACTAGTAGAAAGCCAGCACACGCACACACATATAAAACACATATGTGTGTGTTCTGGCACGACGTAAACGAGACATTAATGCTATTATGCGTGTGCCTGCGTGTGTTTGTGTGTGTATTTTGTGTGTGTGGGCGGCACTTGTGTAAAAAGCAACTAATGAAAACGGAAATAAAAACCGCTCGAGGAATGCTGATGACTCTCCAAGGATGGCATTTAATATATATGTATATATATATATATACATACATAGATGTATGTGTATGTGTGCGGCTCGTGTGTAAAAGGCTCGACACTGCAACGCAACCAGCTATTGCTGCGACTACACTCAGAAAAAATCAAATGCGACGGAGTTCAAATTAACACTAGTTTGCCTTAAAATAAATTCAATTTGAAAATTAATTAATGCTCGATTCCCTAAAGTTGCTTAAATTGCCTAAAGTTTCCTAAATAAAGTATTAGTATTGAATAAAATATGATTAAATTAACTTTAGAATTAATTTTGTGGTTTAGTGTTTTTTAGGTAAAGTCAAAAACATTTTGGAATAATCAAATTTTGAAAAATCAGGACGAAAATAGACTTTTTTCACTAATTGCATTTAAGTATATTCAAAGAAAATTCAAATTTACCTTAACTTTTCTCGATATAAAATATGATATGAATTAATGTTTTATTTCTCTATTTGTAGCTGGCACTGCCACAAAAAAGTTGCATGCTTAAAATAATCGTTAAACGGACTTAATAAAAGTACAATATTTCTTAAATAAAGTTATTGAATTTTGAATGTTTGAAATAAATAATTTAACACAGCTTTCCATAATTTCATGTGTAGCCACGGCTAAATTTTTACGTTTCCTTAACTTGCACACAAGTACCATAGTTTTTTCTCCGTGTGTACCGCTTCGGCACCCGCTCAACCCATTTTGCACGCGCGCCCAAGCACTTAGCATCAATTTGGTAGCTCGTACATAAGCGTCAAACAGAGACGGCAATACGGCGAGTGGAGCGGAGAGGGGGGCGCATGACGAGGGGAGGGCCGCGGCGAGTCAGCCGAAGCAAGACAACTAAGTAAAAGCATAAGTAATGCACATAAATCAAAAATTCAGTGCTGCCAGCGCAGCCTGTCAGAATGGCACGCACAAATACTCACTCAGCTCAGCACAGCCCAGCTGAGGAACAGACACAGAACCCAGACCCAGATCCATGGCCGGAGTCCAGAGCCCAATGCCGGACCCGCTGGAACCGGTGAAAATGCTTAACAATGTGATAGTCCAGTGCTTGGCTGCACAATTACCACCAGTGCCAGGCCGCCGCCAAGCCCAACACAATCGAGAACTTAGCCAGCGTGAAATATTGAAGCTGCCGCCCGGCCCCAGAACGAACAGGCGGCGCACTCGACTAAAGCAGCGCGGTCTGCATCCTAGTGACCAGGGCTGGCATCGGCATTAACAACGGCAACGGCAGCGGCAGCGGCAGCGGCATCTTGCATTGGCAAATGGCACCTGCGGAATGCGCTGTCGGAATCTTTTGAAAAATATTTTCTATTTTCCGGCGCCGTCTTTGGCGCTTCGACGCAGTCAAAGCCATAACTCTAAGCTATAGAGTGGAGCTATTACAGTAAAAGCGCGCTTTGACGTACTCTGGGCAATGTCCGAAATATTAAATAATATGCAAAAAATAGAGAAGCATCCAGTCCTTAATATATCAGTATTCATAATGAACCCCAACAACAAGGATGCGGACTATAATACCAGGACAATTGTGCTATTTTATTTCAATTTCAAAAATATTCGACTATTTTAAGATGTTTTTTGATTCGTGTATCTGATTTTCTTTATCAATTATCGCAAATTTTGGTTCGAATCATGATTCATTGCGTTTTATCAAATTCTTATTTATTTTATTTCTACTAAAACCAAGCCGTACCACTTAAAAAGCGAAAATAGTTTGGTTCGGACTTGGGTGCGACCGAATTTTTGGACAACTGTTTCGGTTCAATGTTCGGTGGTTCTGATTTTAAAAATATTCGAGTTCCAGGCTATTGGTTCAGTTGAAAATAGGCTTACAGCGTTGTTGAAAACTTTGTTTAGAAAAGAAACCAAATGTTCACTCAAACTACTGTCTACTGAATAAAGGAGAAGAAGCTGTCCGTTTGCCAGAGCTTTTACTGTATATAAATTTGCTGTGGCCAGACAGGTGTGTAATTTATTGATTATTCCGCTAGATATGCTCACAGCTACACACCCAAACACACACACACACACCCGCACACAAAGGTTGCTTGTTTAGACATTTTGTCATCTTCAATTTGTGGCTGTCATGCTGGCTGGCAGACAGGCACTCGCACTCGCACTCGTCCTGGCTGTGGCACTGGCTGCATTTCCAAAAGTGGATTACAAGCTGAAGGCACTTGTAATCGCTGCGTTAAGCTAGCAGCCAGCAGCTGCCAGGAGCTGCCGCCTGTTATTGAACAGCCAGTCGGCGCCCCTCCTCCCTCCACCATTCTTAACTTGCCTTCGGCATGGCTGGCATCTTCATTTCATTTGGGCCTGGGCTGGGCCGGGCCGGGCTTGGCGCGTTTATTGAGTTTTAATTGGATAAGTTATAGACGCTCTCATGTTGCATAAATTCCACAGACATCTTTGTTTTGGCACCCACACACATTCCAGCAGCAGCGGCAAGAACCAAAGGTGTGCCACTTGCGGCACTTGTGCCAGCAGCTGCAGCCCTTTGGAGCTCGGGCTCTAGTTATGCGGCGCATTCGTGCGGCAACTGCCATAGACGTGCTGCTCATTACCTGACCAGCTCAGACCAGCTCAGCTCAGCTATATAATATCGGTATGGCCAGTCCCGTCTAGCTGCTCGAACATATCAGTTATCAGCACAATCAATAAGAAGTTCATTAACGAACGGCGTTTAATTAACGCATTGTTTGACCAACAATTCAGTTCAGCGCTGTTCCGAGTTACGCACGAACGAAACGTTTCCGTAAGTTTTTCATTAGGATGTTCCAACTTTCCTTGCATTAGTAATTGATAATTGAACGATATAATTGAATTTATTAATTTATAAAGTTCTCAATCGATATAGCTTACAGAAATTATTTTTTTGCAATTTTTTCCATTTTCATTTTTTACAAGTTAAGTGAATTTCCCTCCAATTCTCACTTGCCGACTTCCAACATTAGCTAGCCTTACTCTCGGTCAAATAAAATACTGTTTTTGTTCAGGGGTAAGTCGGGGAAAGGGAAACTTGCAATTTTCTGAGGTAAATTCGCATTTTGCTAAACCCGCAAAAAAAATATTAGTTTATTAATTTGAATAGTTAAAAAAAAATATGTGCCTTTAAAATATTAAGATAAGAAAATGTCAGTATTTCGCAACGAAATTACCTTTCTTATACCAAAAAATCCGAATGTTGCTGTGGAGCATTCCCTTTATGAGCATTTACATATATATTGCATATAAAAAACACAATCTCTTATGATAAGACAATCCTAATCGCACTGGACATGCCGCCGTCTGGCAGTTGTCCTTTTTTTTCTGCCGCTCCACTGGGGAGTGTGAGGGGGGTTTGGATGGGAGTCCGCTTCAAAAGCAGCATCATCCGTCATGGCTGCATAGTTCATTATTATCACTGACATTGCGCTAGTTGGGCGTCGACCGCGTTCACCACCCGCTTATAATTCATTTCTATTGTGCCACGCCTGAAAGCCCCTTTTGATCCAGCTGACTTATTTGTCTTAAAGGAAGCTCGCAGTAAAATTGCTTTTCCTACTACGCGCGCTCGCTTCCTGTTGTTGCCGGCGCTTGTTGCGCCGAGTCTTTGCCTGCCCCCTCCGCCTCCCCCCCACACCCACCTCCCCCTTCGCGGCCACTGGCAACTGGCTGACGCAACTTTGGCCATTGTTTTGCCGCCTTTTGTAGTGCATAAAGTCTGGGGATCGGTGTTAATAGTCGCCTCTTCTCTTGTCTGCCGTCTGGTTGCCTTTTGGCTCTTCATTTGTCGCTTGGCGCTTATTGTCAACTGCGCCGGGCTTCATTTTCTTGTGATTAATGTCGTCATTAACTGCAATTAACTTTTTCCTTTTTTTTTAGTTGGCGACCGCGACAAATCTTTGCCAGTTTTTGCCTGAACTTTGGCCCGAAAGCCACTTGACTGTGATGTCGAGCAATGCCAATTTGTGTGTGTCATCCTTGAGTGGATGATATCCTTCGATAGACGCCATCACTCATGTGTCTGTAAATAGTTGTTTTTGCCTTAATTATTTGTCAAGCATTCAGCTGCTAATGGCCTGGGCTGACCTCTCGCGTCCTCTGGCCAAAAAGTTTTCCTGGCTCTTTTCTCTCCTTTTTTTCTTGACTTAAGCTAAGTACAAAATAAGAGCGCGACGTGTGTGTGCCACATGGCAGTTGCACGTGCTGCACGTTCTCTGCAGCTACCCTCACATTGTCATCAGCTTCACTGGGGCGAGCGCAGCATGTAAGTGCAGCTGACGTTCTCCCCCTGGTGGCATACATATGTATCTATTACCAACTTTAGTTTTAGTTGCATGCTGCGCCTTCAAGTGTGCCACAAATTTTATAATTTCGCACTCGAAAGCCGCCAAAACGGAAATCGCTCGTAAGCCAATGCCAAAATGGCATCGAAAAGTTTCATACGCCCGGTTAGTTAAACTTTTCACAAAGGGTAGTGTGGCTATGACATGCAGTTGAGTAATTCTTGACAAGAGTAGAAATCTTTCACGTATCAGACTTGTCACTGCAATCAGAGAAACAAGATATTTGTAAACAAAGTAGAGCTCTTACATGAAATCTCATCCAAAATTATTTCTAAAAAGTAAAATAGGTGCAGCAGAATACCAGTTTAGACAAAGTCTGCAAGACTCTTGCCTTCAAAACCCTAAATATCTGCGCGGAAGTGGTTAAGGACCTCATTCTCAGAATAAAAGGCTTACAGAACTCGTCTGTAAAAGAAGATGTTTTTCTTCAAGGATCATCTCAGTCTAATTTAGAAATAACATAGAATAAGAGTCGTCATTCTTCAGTAAGCTAAATTATTCATTCAAAGAGGCCATTTATTTAATAAGAAAAAAATCATATAAGTTTATCGCTGCCAAAAATTAAATTTCAGGATTTAATTTTTTAATTTTGTCTAATTTCTAATTTTACTACAAAACTCCAATAAAAATAATAAATATACAACTCTTTCCATGTCAACTTTCTAAGTTTGCTAGCTTTTTAATAAAATCCTTATTCCATTTAAAAAATCTCATTAGATATACAGGAAAATTCCAGCTTTTTGTTAACTTCATTAAAAATTTGTTTGCTTCTGGTTAATTTTTTCATTCATTTGTAAAAAAAAGCTTGCAAAGTTAGCACAAATGATGATAATTGCCCATGTAGTTGCTTAAAAAATGTAAGCAAAGTAATCAAAGAATTAATTAATTTTAGTTAATTTAATATAGATATTATTTAAAGACACATGTTTGTCTTAACATATCTGCAAGAGCATTCAGAATTCGTCGCATTTATCTATGTTTTTCCTTGAGCATGTGTTGGCATTTTTATTTCTGGCATTTTTTTAAGTGGCTGCTCACACACACTCACACACACAACCCCCACCACACACACCCACCCACCTTGGCCCACCTTTTTGGGCTATTTGACTTTGGCTTGCATTTCTGTGTTTTAACTTTCTTACAATAAAGTGATGTTATCTTGGGCCCCAGCTACTTTGTGGCTTAGGCAACAGGCGAACTGCTGCGGCGAGGGAGGGGGAGGGATGGTGCAGCCTGGGCCGGCTGGGCCGGCGACAGGATCTACGGGAAATTACTCTGTGCTTTATCGTGCATATAAATCTATTTGCTCAGGTGTTTTTCGCTGCTAATATGTTTGTGATGACTTTATTTTGCGCTTACCGCCGGCTTTTCTCGCCTGCTTTCTTTCTTTTCGCTTTTTTTCGGCACTGCCTTTTGCCGCCTTATTTATATATGTGGGCGGAGCTGTAGGCGGCGCCAGCTTAACAGTTTTATTTTTTCGGTGGGCTGACTGGGGGGGGGGGTGGTTGGGGGTTTGGCACTAGAAAAGTTGTAAAGGTTTTTGCCAGCTTGCCAGCTGGTCTGTCGACTTTGTTCTGGGACACGCATTATTTTCAGTTTTCCAGTCAGCTTTAATATTTCAGCGCTGTACCAATGCGGCGTATGCGCAATTTGCTTAAATAAATACGTGACGCCCTTGACTCCAACCCCCTACCTAATTTCCTTCTTTAGCTGAAAGTGCAAATTAAAAGCCAAAACCGTTAGGCTAAATGCTTTAAGCACTTAACTTGCACGCATGTGGCCTCTTTCATTGTTGTTGTTGTTGTTATTGTCGCTGGTTAGCTGAAATATTCAGGAGCGCACATAAAGCGCGGCCCAAGGCGCAGGACAGCAGGCACAGGACACGGCGCCCAAAGCAAATGTAGGCAAGCTTTTAAGCCTTTTTTTAATGCCCTCAAGAACAACAACAACAAGTAGACAATATACACGGTAAAAATGTTGTGTAAGCCACTTTTGAAATTTATTTTGAAAATAGCTCAAATTTAATTTCCAAAGGTATTGATTTTACTTTAAGTTTGATTTATTTTAAACCGAAAAAAGTGTAAATAAGTTTTTCTTAACAATTTGCAACTTTTAAGTTTGAAATATCCGCACCAAAGTTGAAATTGAATTTTCCGCTGCACGGCTTATATATTTTGTGCCCTTGGAGAGAGGAGACCTCGACGACCCTATAAAGTATTATATTTCGGATCCCTTAAAAAATTAATTTTTATAAGAAAATTAAGTGTTTATACGAAAGCACAATTAACTAAAGATATATACATTTATTTTCAAATTAATTTGCCAAAAATTAATTTTTTAATTAATTAATTTAAAAGAATTAGTTGTCTCGCTCTCTCTCTCTCTATTGTTTTTCTCTCTTATTTTCTGTAAGTAATTTGGTTGCCGTCAGAAACATTCTATGTGTATAATATATGTAGCCAAAAAAACTTGTCACACTTTAACTAGACTTCAATTAAAAGACTTATTTCTTAATTGTTATATTTAAAATCCAAAATAGTTGTCAATTAAAACAAAAATTTGTTGCTGTGTATTTACCTTGTACTAACTGCAATACACACGCACACACACATTGACACAACATTGTCGTCGCGACCACACACACACCCACACACACTTGCACAACATTTACTCAAGGGATTAACTGTAAAGATCTTAATGCCTCTATTTCGACGGTCTTAAGTATACTTCCGCCTGGCCAGGTCGCCCAATGTGTGACAGGGACAAGTCAAGCAACACTGACTTACCCCCCCCCTCCCCCCCCCACCATCCCACGCCTCCCCACCGTACCCCATTCAAGTTCCCTCACTGTTTTTCTAGCTTCTTCTTCTGGGTGTGTGTGCGTGTTTTTTGTTTGTATTTGGGCTTGTGTTTGTTTTGCACACACTAGCCCTTGGGCGCCTTGTGCTCCTTGGACTCCTTCGGCTCCTACTAGCCCTCGAGCGGCACTTGCGTGTGTTTTGTTTGCACTGTGTGCGGTCTTTAGGTTTTTGGGCCACATATGCACATTGTCATTGCCAAGTACCACTAATATTATTTACATTTCGTTAGGTTTACGTGTAGAGACCAAACCCCAACTCCCCCACCCCCAACCCTTAAGACCTCAAACCACTCGATACATGCATGTGTATGCGTGTATCTACATCCCAAATCACAAGGATATCTATTCATCAGCTAGCCACATGGTTGGTTGACTGTCCCGTCCGTTTTTCACAAGCCCCCTCCCCTCTCCTATCCAACCAACCCTGCCCGGCGGAAACAATTACTGCGAATTACTGCGGCAATGGCAATAAAAGTACAAAACTTTTGTCCGATTTTTTCTTGCGTTCTCTGGTGTTCTCTTTTTTCCGACTAATAGAATTTGACGCCGAAAAAGTTCGATACGCAAAAAAGTTTTGTGCGTTCTTTAATGAAAACTGAAATGAAGTAACGGTAAAATTGAAAAACCACACCATGCAAATACTTGTATAACAATTACAGCAACACCAACAAAATTGTAAACAGATGTTGCCGTTGGCAACAGCCGCTGCTCGTGTAATTGAAAAATATCAAGTACTGCGGCAATCTGATTAAAACTACATTAAAATAATAACGGAAACAATAGCACTATGGCTTTTTTACTACAGTAGCCACAGGCAACAAAAGAAAAAAAAACTTACAAACTTGGAATTTATAAACTTTTTATGGCACCTGGAAAGACTTTTTTTGGTTTTTGGAAAACTTTTCGATTGTGCGCAAAAAGACTTATCAATAGCTGGACGCGAGACTTGTAAACTTCGCTCGAAACTTGGCGATGGAAATGTTGCATTGACGAGAAAATTGTTGCTAAATTTTGGCTTACAATGAAAAACATTTTTAAAAAAGTAATAATAGTAGAAATAGTATTGTATTCAGTATTCAGTATTCAGCTATTGGATATAGGAGTCGGATTTAACTAAGATGTTATTCATGCTCTTGATTAAATCTTTTGATTACATTTTGGAAAATTAAAAAAGAAGTGTAAAAACTGTGTTTTTAATCGATTAATCCTATTGCAGATAAAGTAGTCTACTCCTGTCGACTTTAATTGCCTGCGAAAATAAGACAGATCAACGCCAAGTTGCATCAATATAGCTTCTAAACTGAAAGATTGTTTGTATAGTGGCAGAATTGGCTGTTGATTCTGATCAATTATATACACACCTTATTAGGTCGAATATATCTTCATCTAAGCATTACACATTTAGCTGCAAAATCTTCACGCTGTCAAAGCAACTATATCCATGACACTGTGCGCTGGCAGCACTCCATTTGCACTGTTTCCGCTATAATTTTAATGCAAAATGCAAAGAATATTGGCAGCACTGCAAGCGCCCAAATTTCAATGCTCCCAAATTTCAGGCTGTTGACAACGTCGCTGATGCTTTAGCATCGACAGCTGCTGTTTTATGCAGATGCATTGGCAGCACTGCAAGCACATAATATTCGATATATTCTTTCCCTTGCGCTTTGGCAACGTTTTGACAGACAAAAATGTTATACTATATAATAAAGTTCATAAAACTTGTGTGCGCCAAGCCATTGAAAATGGCCGCACACTACGCGAAGGTCAAGCGGGAGTGGGAGAATCAACGCATCGGTCAGTGCGTCAATCAGATCGTATTCGTGTCCTTTCAGTACTTCAACGACTGTTTCGTGCGGCATCAGAGCTCCATGGAGAGATGCGACAAGGCCTACTGCGTCTGGAAGCAGCTGCAGCGCATTATCGTACACCTAGACAAGGCGCTGTACTCGATCGATGTGGCCATCTATGTGATGGACTCGTACGCCATTGGCGAGGCGCTGCGGCGGGCCAGCAAGCGGGGGGTGCGAGTGCGCATCATATGCTTCAAGAACTATAGCATATTGAGGTCCAAGTACGAGGACTGCATATTGCTACGCCGCTTAACGCCGGAGACAACGCCATTCAAGGAGCTGACAATGCATCACAAGTTCTGCGTTGTCGATGGCTACAGGGCCAAGCGCCTGGCTAATGCCAAGAAGGATGCTTCGTTAACCATTGCCATGACGGGGTCCATGAACTGGATATCGTTGCCCAGGAGCTGTGATGATTTTTCATGACCAGCTCGCCGGGCGTTGCCAAGCGCTTGGAACAGGAATTCGAACGCATCTGGAACATTTGCAAGGGCTAAAGACGAACAATTTCTTTTTTAAGCTTATTATTTAATATATAAATATTTTTGCGATCTTAAGGCTCACTTAGTGGATACGTTTTGATTCCAATGAATGGGGAGGTCGAACTGGGCGCAAAGTTAGCTTACATATTACCAATGTATGTAATGCGCGTGCAATGATGAAACTGCACAAAAATTGTCGCCCCAAATCCCATTTTTTGCGCGCTCTGAGGCACAGCTCAACTAATCTTGTTGCGCAAATAGTACTTGATGAGCTGAATGCAGACCTCCGCATCCTCAGCGCTGTCGTGGCCAGCCTCTGCAAGGGCGAAGACATTTCAAATATTAAATCAAATGCATTGGGATATATATCTAGCCATGTGTACGCACCATTTTCTTGAATAATGCGCTTTAGATTTTCAATGCACAGCGTTTTGAGAGCTCGCTTCTTGGGCGGACCCATTTTGTGGGGAAACAAGACGGAGGTGTCCACGACCACATCGTGTATTAGCTTGAGAGCTTTCAAATCGCTCTCCAGACTGTGACCCACCAGCACTGTTCTGGCATGAAACATGGACATAAGCACGGCCTGCACGTCGCGCAGCGTGCGCGTCTCCTTCGCCAGCATAGCTTCCGTTATGCCCGAATAGCTAAAAGATGTACATAAGATATATGAAAAAGCTTTAACAGATAATCTTATGGCAGCCGCAGCCGCAACCTACACGGTATTGTAGTCCACAATTTGATTGTCTGGCTTGACCAGAGCATCGTAGACGCTGCGCCCGTTAATGTCGACAACGGTCACGCGTGTCAGCTCGATGCCGTGCGTAGTGTAGCACATTTCGCAGTCCAGGGCATAGATATCCTTTTTGGTGGGCACATAGTCGTCCGGCCGTTCGATGGTCTTAACAAAGCAGGTCAGTTTATTGGGATCATAGTAGTCGCTGACGTGATAGTTGGCATAGCTGCAGCCCGGCGTGCCAGCCGGCTGCTGGCAGCAGCGGTGCTGATTGTCAATGAAGCCGCGCCGATAGCCCGTGCTCTTTGGATGATAGTTGCACATGTCGGTGCACTTGGTCTCGTAGATGGCCAGATTGAAGACCTTGCCGCAGCGCGTGCAGTAGCGTTCGGTCTCGTTGGGCCGACGATTGGGCCGGCAGGCGCGTATGACGGCTATGCCGCGTCCGGTGCCCGGTCGTGGATAGCCATTCTCCACCAGCTGCTCATCGGTCAGATGCAGATCGTAGACCATGTCATAGGCCTTCCTGGCGTCCAACGTATCAAAGGGCTCTGACGAGGACCCGAATTTGCTGTGAGAGACCAAGAATATAACATCAAATTGAAAGTTCTATCTAATCAACCTACTCCTTCTTCTCGACGCTCCAGGATGTGGTCAGCGCCCGCTTGCCGCCCAGCATCATCGCGTGCGAGACAGTCTTGTTGGCCACGCTCGGCTGATTGCCCGCCTCGATGGCTTCCTTGCGCAGCTTGTTGATGGTCAGCATGCAGCTGTTCTTGTAGATGGAGGGCGTGCTGCACTTCTTGAAGACGGCCAGCTCCTCCACCTGGCCGCGCTCCCAAGCATCAGCCAGCTGGGGATAGATGACGATGCATTGCTTCACCATCATCTCGTAATACTGCATGCGTATGTTGTAGGATATTTTGGAGTTTTGCGGCTCCAGCACCGGCGGTTTGGCGGCTCCGGCAGCCGTTGCCGGCGCCACCTTGTCCAGCGCCGCCGTTGGCTTGTGCGCCATACGGCTGCCGCCTTTGAACGTTTGCGCTGTGGTAAAGGCGGGCTTCTTTTCCGCCTGCAGCTCCTCGATCTTCTTCTTGGCGCGTGCTATGGCTATCACGTTGGCCACGGGCGTTATGGTGCGTGCTATGGGAGTTGGGAGGAGCATTCATAGATGGAATTAAGATTAAATAGTTCTCTTTAGATTGCCAAAACTTAAATACCCTTGCAAACATATGGAAGATGTGCGCTTTATATATCTAATTAGCTGTGTTTGCAGACAGAAACTATACTTTTCTACCGATTGTTCCTATATACAGTTATATTCTATAGTAGTAAGATGTAGTAGTAACATAACTTTTGTGTGTGATCGCCTGTTCCAAAATTGATCAAATTCTGCTAATATGTTAGGGGCATATTGACACATTCAATTGCTATGGGAATATCGACTGATCATTTCTATTTGAGCTATTTAATATAGTTGTTCGAAGTTGATCAAATTTAACATGTATAACGAAACAGTAATGAGGCTCATAAAATCCGAGTTTGGTAGGAATATAATGTTAAAAAATGTGTTCATACAAAAACTGATATTTCGATTGATTGATAATATGTTAGGGATATATTAGGTGCCTAATTGCTAAGTTTGGTTAGGCTATCTTAGCATACAAATGAGTTTTTCACAGAAAAACAAAATATCAACCTTTCCTATGGGTATGATGATACCGATTAACAATGCCTACACTTGATGGGTTCAGAAATGTACCTGTCCGTGTTGGTGGCGTCAGTGCGCTGCGCGAGATGAGCGGGGTGAGCGTCTGAGCCTTAGCCTCGCGTAGATCCTCCTCCGCCGCGCGCATACGCTCCTCCGCCAGTCGCAGCTTCTCGGCAACCGCATCGGCGTGCAGTTTCTCCTGGCGACGCAGCTCGGCGCGTCTATCGAATATAGCCTGCATGGCGTTGCGTATGTGGTTGGGCTTGTGCACTGCCACCGCCGCTTGAGGCTTGCACTTGTCGGCGTTTTCGTGTGCCACGCGACGCTTCTGAAGGGCGGCCGTCGCCGCCTCGGTGTAGGCATCGATGTCCGGCGAGGGCGCTTTGCGTTTACGCACGCTCTCCGCGATCACCTCCTCCGTCTTGTGCAGCTGCGAAAACTGCTGCTCCACTTCATCGAATATCATCTCACACTGGCGCACTATCTCAGCCTCGGAGGTGGCCACATCGATATCAAAGTCCATGTCAAAGTCCTCGACGGGATCGGCGGTGGCCACGGCGGCAACAGTAGTTGGGGTTGCAATTGCAGCTACAGCAGCCGTTGTTGCTGTCTCCGTGACTGTTGCTGATTCCGTTTCGGGTTTGCTTTTGCTTCGACTGGAGCTGGACCTGGAGGATAAGCTCTTGGACTTGGAACTGCTGGAGCTGCGTGATGTTGACTTTGAACTGGAACTACTGTGCTGGCGGCTTCTGGAGGATGATGATGATGACGATGTGGAGGCTGTTGCTGATTTAGATGTGCTGCTCCTGTGCTTGCTGCTGGACGCCTTCTCATCGCGATGTCTATCGCTGCTCGAGGACTTTCTGTGCGACGAGGACGTTGAGGAGGATGTGGAGGATTTCGGCTTGGAGCTCGAGCTGCGGCGGTCCGATCGTTCCTTATCCTTATGTGATGTGCTTCGATGTTCCTTCTCCTTGTCGCGCTCCTTGCTGGATTTGTGCTCACGTTTGCGACTCTCGCTGCGCGCAGAGGACGATTTCCTTTCGCCGTCGCTCGACGCCTGTTGCTGCTCTGGTTTGACTTCGATGCTTGTCTCTGGCAAGACTGCCACCGGCTCCTCCACTATCTCTTTGTCTGGTTCCTCCCAGTCGCCACCCGCACCATTTGTGCCCACTACCAAGGAGGGGACGTACTGGGGCGCACTGGCCCCCTCGCCGAAACGTTTCTTTGCCGGCGAAGCATTTAGTGCCGGCTTCTCTGGATGATACTCCAGATTGGGCTTCTTTTTGGGCGCACACATCGTCATCTCGGGCAACGGCAGCGAGAGAAGCTTGGGCACCGGCGCTGGCTTGTACTCCGGCACCGATTCGCCCGGCGGCGGCCCCTCCACTTCATCTGAAAAGAACTGGCGTTAGGCGTTTGCATAACTCGGAATACATACACTTACCCTTGCGTATGTGCTTAAAATGGCAGAAAGGACGTTTGCAGTTGAAGGACGCCTCCCCGTCGCCCTCTTTGTTGTTGTTACTGCCGGCGCTGTTGTAGTACGGACAAGCGAAGCTCTTGAAGAGGCCCGTCGATGGTAACATTACTTTAGTTTTAGCCGCTGGCGCTCACTTAATTAGTAATCGCAGCTTTGTTAAGCAAGCGTTGTAGAAAATATAATGTTCTATTTATTTCGTTCTGTGTATTTGCTCATTTCATGAAATTAGTGCCAGATGTTTTGCGAATCGAGGAGCACGGCGTTGCCAGGCATTCGAAAGTGTGGCAACTCTGTGACTACAGCTGAGCATATAAACAAAAAACAGCCAGCAGCCCGGTAGGAAATATGACAACAATCTGAAATCTTAACGTGCACACTGTCGTGCTGCGGCAGAGTAAATAAATATGCTTAAGTGATGCACAGTTGATTGAATGGTTTTATAGGAAAAAACTGAACTTTTCATGATGCTAAATAGATATTAAGTTATTTTGACACGCGCGCATTCGCTACTGGGCAGTGCATAACTCATTGCTAATTGACATAAGCCGCTAGTTTTTTAATTAAAGCAAATCAGGCATTTGTGCATGCATAAAAAAATTGTATGTACATAGATAAGTAATTGAACTTTTGTGTATTTTATCATTTAGCTATTTTATTTAAATGTGTATTTGTGCTAGCGAATTCGGGTGCGGGTACAAAGTCCAGCAAAATCTCTCACGAGCAATTCACGCGTGACGTCACAGTTGCACTGTGCCATTTGTATGCATTATTTTCCTTTTCATTGCAAAACTGCAAATGAATTGAATTAAATGAAATTAAATTGAATTGTGTCGACACACTTTAGATGCTCTTATTTACATTAGTTATTTATGTGATTGTGTCTGTGCAGTTTTATTTTGTATGCGTTCATTCAACCGCTTTTATCGATCGCCGCTTTATCAACGCAGCTAACCCAAACGAGTCACAAGTGGGCGCATTAACGCCACGCCCACCAAACTTTGCTGGGCAGTGCGTCTCCAGCTGAATCTGTTAGTTGTTTAGCGGCACTTCTACGCTGCGGTTGGACGCGTTCTACAATTGGATATACCCAAAAGGTCAGTAGAAAAATCACAATAAATAGCACCAGGTGAAAGATTAATATCAGCATCCAGTGTATTAAATATATATATGTACATACAAATTTATACATTCATTTATATGCATGAATGTGTAGCTACATATGTATGTATATGCGCGACCTTTGGTCAACTGCTCAGAGGCACTTGACTTTGGTACTTTGGACCAGGCGTAAAACCAAATCGTACGGAAAAGAACGGTTATCTGCGCAGCGGATATCTATAATTAACTGTGTTTACCGATTGTACCTATAAAGGGCTATATTATATAGTACTTCGATGTTAGTAATATATTTCTGATATGTGAGGACCACAAGGACATTCAAAATTGCCAAATAAAGTTGGGAAATCTATAAAAATAGAAAAGATAGCTTTAAAACGGAGACTTATTTGGATAGACACTGACTGACGAAAATATAGACAGTCAGACCTGGCTATATCGACTCCGCTGTTGCTACTGATAAAGAATATATATACTCTATAGCATCAAAAATGTCTCCTTCCATGAATCACCCATTTCGTGGCAAAATTATAATACTCTCTGCAAGGGCATAAAAACGAAAATCGAAAATGTTTTCTTTTTGGCTTATCAGCCGCTTATCTGGACCCACCTATAGATATGCTCCAGAGTCGTACATTGACCCAATTAACGCACACTCGACACCTTTGCAGGAGCTGCTAGTATGGATCGTGCCAGCCTGTTTTTCAGTGGTGAGAATGAGAGCACCTTCAGCTTTGATGAGGCGCTGCCGGCGCTGCCGCTGCCGGAGCTGCAGGATACGATGAAGCGCTACTATGCCTGCCTGCAGCCATTTGGCACGGCCGAGGAGCTGGCCAATTCGCGAAAGATTATCGCGGAGTTTGAGAATGGCATCGGAGCTGAGTTGCAGGCGAAGCTCAAGGAGCGTGCGGCCAAGATGAGAAACTGGCTGGGCAACTGGTGGGAGGATTATGCGTATCATATGCTACGCCTGCCGTTGTTGCCCTACCAGATCATGTCGATGCCCTGCCAGCTGTCGCACGTGGGCGTGCCCGAGAGATCAGACTATATGCTCAAGGTACAGTATTCCATATGCATGTGACACGCGATTTATAGTTAACATCCATCTCAGAGTCTCGCTCGGGAAATTTTTCACACGCTGGAGTTCTGGGATCGGATGCGCAATGAATCGATCAAGCCCCTCTCCTCGCACGGCGGCAAGGTCAAGTACACCTCGGCCCTGTACAAGCAATTCTTTTCCACATCGCGTGTGCCTGGCGAGGAGCAGGATCACATTGAGGGGCACTTCCTAACCAAGTCGGAGGGGCGCACGCCCACGCACCTGACAATCAGCGGCAAGGGACGTCAGTTCACATTCAACGGCGTGCACGACGACGATACCATTCTGACGGCGCCAGAGATTCTGGTTGTACTGCAGCGGCTGCGCAGCATCTTGGACTATGAGCCGGAGGGCGACGGCGTGCCAGCGCTGACGCATGACGATCGCACCAGCTGGGCCCGGAATCGCAATTATCTGATGAACATTTCGGAGGCCAACAAGGCGACTCTAAAGCTTGTGGAGAGCTCCTGCATAGACATTTGCTGGGACGAGCACATGCCGCAGGACACGGAGGAGTCCTCGCAGCTGTCCATTTATGGCGACCAGCATTCGCGCTGGGTGGATCGCAGCAGCTGCATTGTCGCCTTCAAGAACGGACACTACGTGTTCGCTGGCGAGCACAGCTGCTACGATGGCACGCTCAGCGCCAGCTTTGCCACATTTATGCAACTCAGTTTCATGGAGGTGCCCGAGCCCGACTGGAGCGAGGTCCAGCAAACGAAGGTGGTCGGCATACAGGAACTCAAATTCGAGCTGGACAACGAGCTGCAAGCGCAGATCAAACGCGTGCTTCAAGAGGTCGCGGATCGGGTTAGTTCAAGCGAATGTAAAATTGTTTCCGAATTAAAAGTGCTTTCGTTTCGATATAGGGCATCGATGTCACCGCTACCTTTGAGGTGTTTGATGATTACGGCAAGGATTTTATGAAGAGCCAAAAACTGCATCCCGATTCCTTTGTGCAGGTACTCATGCAGTGGACCTACTACCAGATGCACCAGGAGTAAGCAATTGCTTCCATTTGACAAGAACTAGTCTTAATACTCTTTCCGATCAGAATTGCGCCCACCTATGAGACTGCGCTGATGCGTCATTACTACAATGGACGCACAGAGACACTGCGCTCCTGCACTGGTGGCGTCTATGAATTCCTTACGGTCTCCGGCAGCAAGAGTAGCACGGATGCTCAGCTAGTTAAGGCCTTCCGTGCCGCCGTCAATGATCACAGGTATCAAATGGACGAGGCACGCAAGGGAAATGGTATCGATAGGCACCTCTTTGGACTGTGGTGTGCTGCCTTTGATGAAAAGCTGGACATACCCGATTTGTATGATGATCCGCTGTATGCGAAAAGCGGCGGCGGCGGCAACTTTGTCTTATCGTCCAGCACGCTGGGCTTCACGCCCAATGTGGGCTTTGTGGCGCCCATGACACTAGATGGCTATGGCATCTTCTATGCAATTACCGGAGATGCGTGAGTTGCCCGCCCGGCATGTGAACTGTGGGCATTTTAAAACATGTATCTATGTCTTGCAGCATCTACATAAACTCGACTGCCTACCGCGACAGCATCAAGACCAGCGCACGCAAATTCAATATCGTCTTCAAGGAGTCGTTCCGTCGCATCCGCCGACTCCTGGAACAGCAGAAAACTGAATCGAATTTGTAACCTGTCCAGCATTTACTACCACGAGCTTATGCATTTCCATATGAACCAGTGGGCATTTTTTATGCATTCCATGCAGGATTCGATCAGAGATGCCTTATCGCACATATCAGGTCACAGGAGCTGCCCATAGAATTAGTAATGTAACTATTGTTTAATTAACTATTTTATTTGATTGTAAAGCATTTCTTGCGATTGCTGTTTGTGAAAAGGGAAATGAAATTGATTTAACATGATAATATACTTGTAATCTATGTATGTTTCTATATATGTAAATGTAACTGTATATGTATATTTATAAGTTTAAAGGTTCTTGTGTTTTAATTCCATTGCAGTGTGTTCTAATTTTATGACGGAATGTGTAACGCATTCAGAAAGGCATCTATGACACCATATAATATATATAAGTTCGATCCATCCATTAGATTAAACCATTTTTAATTTAGCTGCCATAGGAGCTAGAGTTAAAAACTTACTTTCTGTATGAACTACTCTTTTGTTTAAATATTTTAAGCAAACCCATAATGAGATGCTTAAACTTTATTCTAATATGATAGCAGTTTTATATTAACTTTGGACTATTGGATATTGGATATCATATGCTGGTATAGGAACGATCAATTTTAAATTCTGATTAAATAGAACAATTTGTCTGTTTTTCAAAATTTCTCTTCTAAACTTGGAAGGTGCTCTTTAATTGATTATCTTGTTAAAATACTATATCATATACTTTCTATAGGAAAGTAAGTGCAAAAATTTTTTTTCCACAACCTGTCAAATGAACTGTCATATAGTAGCTGGCATGTCAGAAATTGACATTTATAATCGTTTTGTGGCCAGGTTTAATATAATATCGAGCAATTTACGTGCGCCGAAGGTCCTATTTTCTTTTTTCGTAATATACCAAAATACAAATATCATTTGATACAGTTAATTTTTGTGGCTTTTCTGTGTTACAACTTTTATTGAAATTCAAATGTCCAATGATTAATTACAATTCACGATAAATCCAACTTCAAAATGCGACTATATGTTTATGTTTTAAGATTATAAGCGCCAGCGACATGACTGGTTTCAAATTCATTATACTTGCTAAATGAGCTACACTCAGATGGCTGCGCTCGGTTACTAGATATATTTATGTGTGTGTGTATATATATATAAACGGATTACGTGGAGAGCCCAACGCTGAATTCGGGTTTATGCATTACAAGTAGGCGACTCGACATTAGTTAGTTCGATTAAGTGCGTCTATTTACTAATTACAAATGGTGATCGTGTGTGTTCGTGTATCTCCTGGTCTCTCAAAAAAAAGGGCTTTGAGGTAAGGTCACAGACTCTGCCGCAAGCCAACAAAATCAAAATGAAATCTTCGGTTTTTGCAGCTGCACCAACTAGCGTTCTAGTGGGCGCGATAGTAGCCAACCTGGGACGGCAGCATGGCGTAGCCACTGGACATTAGTTCGCCAGTGTGGCTGCGTCCTTGTCGCTGCTGCTGCCGCGGATTGGCATAAACGTGCACTCATTCCTGCCCAGGCACTGCAACCGCCTGATGATTCTGTTCGACAACGGGCGCCTGGACAACAGCGCTTGCATTGCTATTGGATTCCTCGCCGGATCCTTTGGCGGCGGGCGTCTCGCCCGCCAACGCTGTGGACGTGGGCGGCGGCTGGAATGCCGGCCGCTGTACGAACATATTGTCAATGATGTGATCGATGTTGTCGCCGCTGCCGCTGCCGCTGTTCGACTCATCCAACTTGGCCGCGTTGGCGTTGCGCGTCTTGTGCTTCTCGGATGGCGGCAGTATGGGAATCGCATTGGTGGGTCGCCGCTGGGGCAGCACAGCGGGGCGGGTGGTGGTCTGTGCCGGCGGCACAAAGTACGTGGTGCCCCCAACAGTGTTATAGTTTTGGTGATAGTTCATGGACGGCGGCGCCTGAGCGCCTTGTGCTGCAGGCTGCGCGGCCTGTGGCGCTGGCTGTGACGGAACCGTCGCGGCCGACTGCGCCTGTGCGTAGGCCACAGCTGCCGGTGTGGGTGGCAAATAGGCAGCACTGGCCGGATTGACATAGGGCGCTTGGGGCACAGCGACCGGCACGGGCACTGAAACGGGCACGGACACTGAAACGGGCACCGGCACCGAAACCGGCACCGCATCCCCGGCCGTTACATAATAGGGCCCCGCCTGCGCCTGTGGATATGCTGCGGCTGGCGGTGCATGCTGTTTGGGCTGTGGCGCTGGCACCGCCGTCGGCGGCGCCGGGCCCAATTGCAGCGTCTGCAGCTGCGCCTGCAGCTCTTGCTGCTGATAGGCAATCTGCATGAGCACGTGTGGATCCTGTAGCATTAACTGTGATTGCTGTTGCTGCTGCTGTTGTTGCTGTTGCAGCTGCAACTGCTGCTGCATTTGCTGCTGCTCCGCCAGGTGCTGCTGCTGTTGCGTGGCCTCGTGCTGCGACCGTCGCAAGCTGGAGTAGCGCTTGGGCCCGTTGCGCTGCTCCGCCGGCAACTGCTGCTGCTGCTGCTGCTGTGCCAGATGCAACTGTTGTTGCTGCTGTTGCTGCTGCTGCTGTTGCTGTTGCTGCTGTTGGTTCTGTGAGGCCAGCGAGTGCATTTGCACGCTGCCCACATGGCTGGGATCATTGCGCTGCTGCACCTGCTGCAGCCGCTGCGACAGATTCGAGGTGACCAAGGGCTGCGGCGGCAAATGCTTCTGCTGCTGAGGTTGCTGCTGCTGCTGCTGCTGTGGCTGTCTCTGTTGTTGTTGCTGCTGCTGTTGATGTTGCTGCTGATGCTGCTGCTGCTGATGCTGCTGCTGATGTTGCTGCTGTTGTTGCTGCTGTTGGTGCGTTTGCAAATCGATTATCTGCTTGGGCCCGCCATTTGGTCTGTTCGCATGATAATCTCGCTCCGCGTAATCTCGCTGGTCGCCACGGCGCTCGTGCGAGGGACGATTTGATTTTTGCTTGAACTCCATTGCATTCTGGCGACCAGCAGCGTTGTGGCCACCATTGGCACGCCCGTAATTACGGTTCTTGGGCTCACGCTCACGGTCGCGGTCACGTTCTCGCTCCCGCCGCTCCTCGGATTTGGCTGCACTGCCAGAGCCAGAAGCCTGCTTCTCGCCGCCACCCTGAGCAGTTCCCGCCATGCTGCGACGCTCGCCGCGATTCTCCTTTTCCTCGCGCGAGGTTGAGGTGCGCGGCCGGCGCACTTTGTTGCTGGTGCTGCTGCGCTCGTTGAGCGCCGGGAAGTCCTGTGGCCGGGGTGGCTTGCGCTCCTTGTTGCTGGCCTTGAGATAGGCCTGCTCGTCCTCCCAGTTTCTTGAGTATTTGCTGGGGCCGCGTCCATAGCGACGACGTCTGCGCGCACGCGGCGCAGCATCCTCGTTGCGTATGTCGTAGCCGTAGGCCTGCATCAGCTCCGCGCGCGTCTTGGGCGCCTGCTCGGTGGCCTCGAAGCGATCGTGCGACCAACGATCGCCGCCCGAGGCGGGCTGCCATTTCTTCATGGTCTTGGAGGCCTGCGAAATGGTGGGCGTTTGCCCAGCCGTCGCGGAGCCGGTGGCAATGATGCCATTGCCCACATCGCCACCCAGACCGCTAGACTCCACGTTGCCCTGGCCGCCATCGCTGCCGGGATCAACGACGCCATCGCCCTCCGTCTCGGCCGTGCGATCGTCGTGTTCATAAAAGGTGCCACGCTTCGGTATGTACTGAGGATTACTACGATCCTCGTCAACCTTCTTCTGTGCTTCGCTGTCCACAGCGCTCCGGTCCATCCCATTGCCGCTGACCGTGCCGCTGCCGTGCCCGTCTTCGTCCTCCTCCTCCTCCGTCTCGCTGCCGCCGTCATCGTCTTCGGTCTCGGTCTGCTCCTCGCTCGCGGTCTCGTCGTCATCGTAGTCCCCGTCGCCGCCCTCCTGGTCGCTGGCCGTGTCGTACTCGGAGTCGTGCGGATGCGAGTTGCTCGACGGTTCCTGGGTGGGCGAGGTGCCCGGCTCGGCTGTGCTGCTGCCGGCGCCGCCCGTCTCGCTGGGGTGGGGCGATGCAAGGGGTATATCGGTCGGCGGTGCGGCCGTCATTTTTTCAACGTCGGCCATCGCAAAATTCTTCGATTTTTTTTTTTCAATTTCTTTCTGCAAATGTTTATCACAGAGATTGGTGCTTAGCGCCTCCTCGCACACACACACACTCACGCACACGTTGTTCGCTCGATTAACGTCTTTCAATGCGCTGTGTTTTGTACGAATCTTTTTGATTGACCTTTTATTTTGTGCAGAAATTTCTTATTTTCACCCAGTTTTCTTCGACAACAACGCAATCAGAAAATAGAAAGTGTCTAGAGTTGACATGCTGTTTTGTGGTTATGACAGAGTTGTCAGCTGGCCGGTATATCTTCCATTCACGATAGCTAACAGCATGGGCAGTTAGCAGCTGTCATGCAATGCACTGACAGCGATTTACATGCTGCTAAACAATAAAGCTGCACATTTAACAGTGGTCTAACAGTGTTGCCCGTTTGGTACTTCCCAATTATTTGCATAAATTATAACGGTAAAATGTATGCATTTTCATTGTTTTCTTCTAAGTATTTTAATTACATCTTAATTGAACAAAATATGTTTAGTGTTTATTTAATTTTCAACGAAAAATGTCAGCAATTAATTGATTCCTCATTTTTCTGTCAATTTTAAACAATAAAACACTTTGAATGGCTTAGTCACTGATTAAAAGTTAGAAATTCTTTCATTGTGTAATAATTAAAATAAATTAATGAAAACAAAACTATTTTCAATAGAACGCAATTACGAAAAACATACCCTTTTACTTTTGAACACTTCATTAACTTACTTTCCTGCACTATACAAATGGTTCAGTAGCATCTGTTCCTTATAGCACGTGTGCATATTAAGGAATATATAGAAATATGTACATATATACATACAAATATGCATCCACGCGTATCTATTTGTAAAAGTTCTCAGAATTGTTTAAAGTTGCAACTTTTAATTTTAATTATTCAAAAATATTTAACACTGTAACTAAGCTCTGACCTTGTTTTACATAAATATAAGCCACAGAAAGTTAAAAAGTTGCGAGAAATGAACAGCTGCCGCATTTAAATGTCAGTTCATATTTATCAAAAATAAATATAATTTATTGCATTGAAAAAAACTATAAAAAGCGTGCACTGCACTGGTAGGACTCACAGTTGATAGGACTTGCAATGGAGTCGGCATTGTTCAGGCTTACAAAGCCAGCACCACCAACTCAACCAATCAATTCCCGGATTGGCTACACCTACATGTACCTAACCATGTGGCTCATGGGCTGGCTGCCACCAGAGAAAGGCCTCATACGCTACATTTACACTTGCTGGACCTGTATAGTGTTCTGCCTTGCGACTGTCTATCTGCCCGCAGGATTTGCCATGAGCTATGTGATGGAGTTCAAGAACTTTACGCCCAACGAGTTTCTCACTTCATTGCAAGTGGGCCTCAACGTGTATGGTTCCGCCGTCAAGGCCAGCATATTGTATCTTTATCTGCGGCGTCTAAGCAAGACGGAGGATATTATGGACAAACTCGACCGGCGGGTGTGGAACGACAGCGATCGCCAAAAGATACACCAGACTGTGGCGCGCAGCAATTTGGCATTTCTGATCTTCACCATTGTCTACCTTGGCTATGCGAGCTCCACGTTTCTCTCCTATGTGCTAAGCGGCAGGCCGCCTTGGTCTCTGTACAATCCCTTTTTCGACTGGGACGAGAGTACGCGTAATTTGTGGATACAGGCTATCTTTGAGTACATCACAGTATCCATGGCGGTAATACATAATCTATTGGCCGATACGTATCTTCTAATATTTCTGATCCTAATTCGTGGACACTTCGATGTGTTGAAGGATCATGTTCGCAATCTTCGCATGGATCCCACAACGACAGAGCAGGAGAACTATGAGGAGCTAACCAACTGTATCAAGGACCACAAAATGATTTTGGAGTAAGCTAAGAGCAACTTACCCTTAATGTTGACTATTTTTTCATTTCTTTTCAGATGCTGCAATATGTTGCGTCCCATTATATCGGGCACCATTTTCGTCCAGTTCGGGCTGATTGGCTCCGTTCTAGGCCTGTCCCTGATCAATGTGTTCTTCTTTTCGAATTTGTGGCGTGGTCTAGCCTCGTTTATATATGTTGTTGCAGTGCTCATGGAGACATTTCCGTTCTGTTACACCTGCAATTGGCTCATGGACGACTGCGACGAATTGTCGAAAGCACTTTTCCAGTCGAAATGGATCGATGCAGATCGGCGCTATAAGACCACACTGATCCAATTCATGCATAAGGCCCAACAGCCGATTGTATTTATAGCTGGCGGCATTGTTCCCATCACAATGAACAGCAATATCATCGTAAGGACGTCTTGAATATATAGTTTGATTCAAGAATTCTTTTTTTATTTTGTTTTTAGGTAGCAAAGTTTGCGTTCAGTATTATTACCATAGTACGAGAAATGAATCTGGCTGAAAGATTTAAATGAGCAGCAATATCAAAGGCCAAGGCAAGCATTAAAGAATACCCCAAACAAATGCCAAAAAAATATTGGATTTTGTTACAATATACAGGATTACATACTGATTTACCATGTGCATACATTATTCAAGTACCTTTGTTTGTATATGGATTTCAAATGCTAGTATATATAGTATGTATATAAATGATTTTGGTTACATTAGCTTTTCGCTGCGATTTAATTTTCTGGAAACTTAGATTTTTGTATAGCTGGGATAGGTGTTGTTCTGATTAGGCACAACGACGGCCTCCGGCTGGATAATCAACGGACGCTGCTTCTCACGTGAGAGCTGAATCTGCTTGAACAGCGAGTAGATGCCACAGTAAATGTAGATTTGCAAGGCCAGTATGAGAAAGCTGAGCATCATTCCAGGCAAAGTGTGGCCGATTGCGCCGCCCAACAGCACGACCACCACAAAGAAGAACTCATACATAACGCTAAAGGCGAGCCCGACGCCAGAATTGATCAGCCAGGGCAACAGCATTAGATGACGTTCTTTCATGGTGCCCAGGACCAGCAAGCTCGATGCCATCAAATTCATCACAGTGACGGCCAAGGTAACGCTGCACACCACGATGATAGCCATACGAATTTCATCATATTTTACCGCTCCATCTTTACCCATATTTGTCACAACGCAGTGAGCAATCACATCGGCGTATCCCAAAATTGTGGAAAACAGAATTGTCACCACAAAGGAGAACACAATTCCCAACCAGCCGATGACGACGCCGGCAGTGTTGAGGCGCATGCAACACAATTTCTCCAACATTTTCACAGATTTTACGCTCGTTTCTAGCACCACAATCAAACGAAATTGCCTCTATGAACTATGTAGTTGCTTCAAACACGTCGCGAATGTATCAAATAAACATAAATTATCTGAATATATTCGTACTAATATATAAATACTAAGCCTGAAAACTCGCTGATTACTTGAATATGTGAAAACGGCTCAGTACTAAAATAACTAGCAACTTATGTAAAAAAAAATAATATTTGCACAAAGGAAATTATTTGTATATTGAACATTTCGCATGAGGATAAATCCCTGTTTTTTGGTCATTACCGTTAAAATCTAACTGTTTAGTTTCATTTCTGCTAACAGATCGACTCCACATCTAGTAAAGATGCTCCACACTTGACAGAAGTGCTCTATTCCTAACAGAATCCCCACACACTTGAGGAATTACTCACCAATTGTCTAGAAGTTCGACAACACTGGCCGCAGCTGTTGATGAGACAACGGGCAGCTTCAAGGACAAGTTTCCGTCTGCAAATTAAATTAATCTAGTATTTCTATAATATACGAACCTAGTGCAAACAAGAACAACATACAAAATGTCCAAACTACTGGGTGTGCCACTGAAGAAACCATCAGAGGTGGACGTTATAAAGCCACTGAACAATCTCATACAAAGCACCTACAACGGTGCCAGCGCCGAGGAAAAGGCGCAGTATGCGGAGGCTGTAAATGAGTTTTCCAAGCAGCGCAATACGGCAATTTGGAAGGTTTTCGAAAGCTCACCATTGTGAGCTCTAAAAGTTACTTTGAAACAAAAGAGAACGATTCGTGAAAGTGTGACGTCACAATTTAGCATTGTGCTTTGTTTACATTATGTTAATATTGTATAGAATCCGTATAAGGCATAAAAATGATACTTATACATTTTTGGACAACTGTGGGATAGAATTAAGCCAGAAAATTGAGTAGCTTAATCAAAATATCTTGAAAACAAAAGTTCAGTCTATATCCGATTATTTCTATGGCAACTAAGGATATAGTGGTCCGACCAGACCGATATCGATATATATGTATATGTTGCAGTAAAAATATGTGCCAAGTTTCATCAAGTTTGCTTGGCTATTTAAATAGTAAATTGTGACGTCACACAACCAAGAGTGCAGAATTCTTTGCGCAACCTTTCACTCTCTAAATTCGCATAAATACAAGTAATCGAATGACGTAGTTTTTAATGTGGCGCCGCTGGCGTTTGATTTCGCTTTTATTTATTTTAGGTACTACGATCAGATTTGCGCTTTGGAGACAAAGATCTCGGCTAGCGAACTGCAGATACCATTCAAGTGGAAAGATGCCTTCGACAAGGGCTCCATTTTCGGTGGCAAAATCAGTCTGAGTAAGTGTTGCGGATATACTATATAATAGACAACCGGTTTAACCATGCTTGTCTTGCTTAGCTCATACCTCGTTGCTGTATGAGAAGGTGTGCGTGCTTTTCAACATTGCCGCACTGCAGAGCAGCGTGGCTTCCAGCCAGCAGCTGGACACGGACGAGGGTCTCAAGCTGGCCATTAAGCTGCTGCAGCAGAGTGCCGGCATATTCCAGTATTTGAAGGGTGCCACGCCCGCAGCGGTGCCTTCAGAGCCCACGCCAGACTTGAGCCAGGACACGCTGATTGTGCTGCAGGCTCAGATGGTGGCCCAGGCCCAGGAAGTGTTCATACTGAAGGCAATTAAAGGTGAAATAAATAAAAATGAATATATCTTGCACATTAACTAACTCCACTCTTCTCCACAGACAATATGAAGGACCAGATCATAGCCAAGCTGTGCTGCCAGGGCGAGGAGTTCTATGCGGATGTGCTGCGCGCCATGCAGAAGGAGTCCGTGCGCAGTCTGTGGGAGAAGGAATGGATACCCACAGTGGCCGGCAAGCAGGCGGGTTTCCATGCGCTAACGCAGCTGTATCAGAGCCTCGTCTGTCGCTCGGCGAAGAGGATTGGCGAGGAAATTGCTCGCCTGCGCAATTCCATCGATCTGTTCAAGGCAGCCCAATCCCGGGGCAGTTCCCGCCATGCTGCGACGCTCGCCACGATTCTCCTTTTCCTCGCGCGAGGTTGAGGTGCGCGGCCGGCGCACTTTGTTGCTGGTGCCGCTGCGCTCGTTAAACGCCGGTAAGTCCTGTGGCCGGGGTGGCTTGCGCTCCTTGTTGCTGGCCTTGAGATAGGCCTGCTCGTCCTCCCAGTTTCTTGAGTATTTGCTGGGGCCGCGTCGGTATGTACTGAGGATTACTACGATCCTCGTCAACCTTCTTCTGTGCTTCGCTGTCCACAGCGCTCCGGTCCATGCCATTGCCGCTGACCGTGCCGCTGCCGTGCCCGTCTTCGTCCTCCTCCTCCGTCTCGCTGCTGGCGTCATCGTCTTCGGTCTCGGTCTGCTCCTCGCTCGCGGACTCGTCGTCATCGTAGTCCCCGTCGCCGCCCTCCTGGTCGCTGGCCGTGTCGTACTCGGAGTCGTGCGGATGCGAGTTGCTCGACGGTTCCTGGGTGGGCGAGGTGCCCGGCTCGGCTGTGCTGCTGCCGGCGACGCCCGTCTCGCTGGGGTGGGGCGATGCAAGGGGTATATCGGTCGGCGGTGCGGCCGTCATTTTTTCAACGTCGGCCATCGCAAAATTCTTCGATTTTTTTTTTTCAATTTCTTTCTGCAAATGTTTATCACAGAGATTGGTGCTTAGCGCCTCCTCGCACACACACACACTCACGCACACGTTGTTCGCTCGATTAACGTCTTTCAATGCGCTGTGTTTTGTACGAATCTTTTTGATTGACCTTTTATTTTGTGCAGAAATTTCTTATTTTCACCCAGTTTTCTTCGACAACAACGCAATCAGAAAATAGAAAGTGTCTAGAGTTGACATGCTGTTTTGTGGTTATGACAGAGTTGTCAGCTGGCCGGTATATCTTCCATTCACGATAGCTAACAGCATGGGCAGTTAGCAGCTGTCATGCACTGCACTGACAACGATTTACATGCTGCTAAACAATAAAGCTGCACATTTAACAGTGGTCTAACAGTGTTGCCCGTTTGGTACTTCCCAATTATTTGCATAAATTATAACGGTAAAATGTATGCATTTTCATTGTTTTCTTCTAAGTATTTTAATTACATCTTAATTGAACAAAATATGTTTAGTGTTTATTTAATTTTCAACGAAAAATGTCAGCAATTAATTGATTCCTCATTTTTCTGTCAATTTTAAACAATTAATAAAACACTTTGAATGGCTTAGTCACTGATTAAAAGTTAGAAATTCTTTCATTGTGTAATAATTAAAATAAATTAATGAAAACAAAACTATTTTCAATAGAACGCAATTACGAAAAACATACCCTTCCACTTTTGAACACTTCATTAACTTACTTTCCTGCACTATACAAATGGTTCAGTAGCATCTGTTCCTTATAGCACGTGTGCATATTAAGGAATATATAGAAATATGTACATATATACATACAAATATGCATCCACGCGTATCTATTTGTAAAAGTTCTCAGAATTGTTTAAAGTTGCAACTTTTAATTTTAATTATTCAAAAATATTTAACACTGTAACTAAGCTCTGACCTTGTTTTACATAAATACAAGCCACAGAAAGTGAAAAAGTTGCGAGAAATGAACAGCTGCCGCATTTAAATGTCAGTTCATATTTATCAAAAATAAATATAATTTTTTGCATTGAAAAAAACTATAAAAAGCGTGCACTGCACTGGTAGGACTCACAGTTGATAGGACTTGCAATGGAGTCGGCATTGTTCAGGCTTACAAAGCCAGCGCCACCAACTCAACCAATCAATTCCCGGATTGGCTGCACCTACATGTACCTGACCATGTGGCTCATAGGCTGGCTGCCACCAGAGAAGGGCCTCATACGCTACATTTACACTTGCTGGACCTGTATAACGTTCTGCCTTGCGACTGTCTATCTGCCCGCAGGATTTGCCATGAGCTATGTGATGGAGTTCAAGAACTTTACGCCCAACGAGTTTCTTACTTCATTGCAAGTGGGCCTCAACGCGTGTGGTTCCGCCGTCAAGGCCACCATATTGTATCTTTATCTGCGGTGTCTAAGCAAGACGGAGGATATTATAGACAAACTCGACCGGCGGGTGCGGAACGACAGCGATCGCCAAAAGATACACCAGACTGTGGCGCGCAGCAATTTGGCATTTCTGATCTTCACCATTGTCTACCATGGCTATGCGGGCTCCACGTTTCTCTCCTATGTGCTAAGCGGCAGGCCGCCTTGGTCTCTGTACAATCCCTTTTTCGACTGGGACGAGAGTACGCGTAATTTGTGGATACAGGCCATCTTTGAGTACATCATAATGTCCATAGCGATAATACAAGATCAATTGGCCGATACGTATCTCCTAATATTTCTGATCCTAATTCGTGGACACTTCGATGTGTTGAAGGATCATGTTCGCAATCTTCGCATGGATCCCACAACGACAGAGCAGGAGAACTATGAGGAGCTAACCAACTGTATCAAGGACCACAAAATGATTTTGGAGTAAGCTAAGAGCAACTTACCCTTAATGTTGACTATTTTTTCATTTCTTTTCAGATGCTGCAATATGTTGCGTCCCATTATATCGGGCACCATTTTCGTCCAGTTCGGGCTGATTGGCTCCGTTCTAGGCCTGACCCTGATCAATGTGTTCTTCTTTTCGAATTTGTGGCGTGGTCTAGCCTCGTTTATGTATGTAATTGCAGTGCTCATGGAGACATTTCCGTTCTGTTACACCTGCAATTGGCTCATGGACGACTGCGACGACTTGTCGAAAGCACTTTTCCAGTCGAAATGGATCGATGCAGATCGGCGCTATAGGACCACACTGATCCAATTCATGCATAAGGCCCAACAGCCGATTGTATTTATAGCTGGCGGCATTGTTCCCATCACAATGAACAGCAATATCATCGTAAGGACGTCTTGAATATATATTTTGATTCAAGAATTGTTTTTTTATTTTGTATTTAGGTAGCAAAGTTTGCGTTCAGCATTATTACCATAGTACGAGAAATGAATCTGGCTGAAAGATTTAAATGAGCAGCAATATCAAAGGCCAAGGCAAGCATTAAAGAATACCCCAAACAAATGCCAAAAAAATATTGGATTTTGTTACAATATACAGGATTACATACTGATTTACCATGTGCATACATTATTCAAGTACCTTTGTTTGTATATGGATTTCAAATGCTAGTATATATAGTATGTATATAAATGATTTTGGTTACATTAGCTTTTCGCTGCGATTTAATTTTCTGGAAACTTAGATTTTTGTATAGCTGGGATAGGTGTTGTTCTGATTAGGCACAACGACGGCCTCCGGCTGGATAATCAACGGACGCTGCTTCTCACGTGAGAGCTGAATCTGCTTGAACAGCGAGTAGATGCCACAGTAAATGTAGATTTGCAAGGCCAGTATGAGAAAGCTGAGCATCATTCCAGGCAAAGTGTGGCCGATTGCGCCGCCCAACAGCACGACCACCACAAAGAAGAACTCATACATAACGCTAAAGGCGAGCCCGACGCCAGAATTGATCAGCCAGGGCAACAGCATTAGATGACGTTCTTTCATGGTGCCCAGGACCAGCAAGCTCGATGCCATCAAATTCATCACAGTGACGGCCAAGGTAACGCTGCACACCACGATGATAGCCATACGAATTTCATCATATTTTACCGCTCCATCTTTACCCATATTTGTCACAACGCAGTGAGCAATCACATCGGCGTATCCCAAAATTGTGGAAAACAGAATTGTCACCACAAAGGAGAACACAATTCCCAACCAGCCGATGACGACGCCGGCAGTGTTGAGGCGCATGCAACACAATTTCTCCAACATTTTCACAGATTTTACGCTCGTTTCTAGCACCACAATCAAACGAAATTGCCTCTATGAACTATGTAGTTGCTTCAAACACGTCGCGAATGTATCAAATAAACATAAATTATCTGAATATATTCGTACTAATATATAAATACTAAGCCTGAAAACTCGCTGATTACTTGAATATGTGAAAACGGCTCAGTACTAAAATAACTAGCAACTTATGTAAAAAAAATAATATTTGCACAAAGGAAATTATTTGTATATTGAACATTTCGCATGAGGATAAATCCCTGTTTTTTGGTCATTACCGTTAAAATCTAACTGTTTAGTTTCATTTCTGCTAACAGATCGACTCCACATCTAGTAAAGATGCTCCACACTTGACAGAAGTGCTCTATTCCTAACAGAATCCCCACACACTTGAGGAATTACTCACCAATTGTCTAGAAGTTCGACAACACTGGCCGCAGCTGTTGATGAGACAACGGGCAGCTTCAAGGACAAGTTTCCGTCTGCAAATTAAATTAATCTAGTATTTCTATAATATACGAACCTAGTGCAAACAAGAACAACATACAAAATGTCCAAACTACTGGGTGTGCCACTGAAGAAACCATCAGAGGTGGACGTTATAAAGCCACTGAACAATCTCATACAAAGCACCTACAACGGTGCCAGCGCCGAGGAAAAGGCGCAGTATGCGGAGGCTGTAAATGAGTTTTCCAAGCAGCGCAATACGGCAATTTGGAAGGTTTTCGAAAGCTCACCATTGTGAGCTCTAAAAGTTACTTTGAAACAAAAGAGAACGATTCTTGAAAGTGTGACGTCACAATTTAGCATTGTGCTTTGTTTACATTATGTTAATATTGTATAGAATCCGTATAAGGCATAAAAACGATACTTATACATTTTTGGACAACTGTGGGATAGAATTAAGCCAGAAAATTGAGTAGCTTAATCAAAATATCTTGAAAACAAAAGTTCAGTCTATATCCGATTATTTCTATGGCAACTAAAGGATATAGTGGTCCGACCAGACCGATATCGATATATATGTATATGTTGCAGTAAAAAGATGTGCCAAGTTTCATCAAGTTTGCTTGGCTATTTAAATAGTAAATTGTGACGTCACACAACCAAGAGTGCAGAATTCTTTGCGCAACCTTTCACTCTCTAAATTCGCATAAACAAGTAATCGAATGACGTAGTTTTTAATGTGGCGCCGCTGGCGTTTGATTTCGCTTTTATTTATTTTAGGTACTACGATCAGATTTGCGCTTTGGAGACAAAGATCTCGGCTAGCGAACTGCAGATACCATTCAAGTGGAAAGATGCCTTCGACAAGGGCTCCATTTTCGGTGGCAAAATCAGTCTGAGTAAGTGTTGCGGATATACTATATAATAGACAACCGGTTTAACCATGCTTGTCTTGCTTAGCTCATACCTCGTTGCTGTATGAGAAGGTGTGCGTGCTTTTCAACATTGCCGCACTGCAGAGCAGCGTGGCTTCCAGCCAGCAGCTGGACACGGACGAGGGTCTCAAGCTGGCCATTAAGCTGCTGCAGCAGAGTGCCGGCATATTCCAGTATTTGAAGGGTGCCACGCCCGCAGCGGTGCCTTCAGAGCCCACGCCAGACTTGAGCCAGGACACGCTGATTGTGCTGCAGGCTCTGATGGTGGCCCAGGCCCAGGAAGTGTTCATACTGAAGGCAATTAAAGGTGAAATAAATAAAAATGAATATATGTTGCACATTAACTAACTGCACTCTTCTCCACAGACAATATGAAGGACCAGATCATAGCCAAGCTGTGCTGCCAGGGCGAGGAGTTCTATGCGGATGTGCTGCGCGCCATGCAGAAGGAGTCCGTGCGCAGTCTGTGGGAGAAGGAATGGATACCCACAGTGGCCGGCAAGCAGGCGGGTTTCCATGCGCTAACGCAGCTGTATCAGAGCCTCGTCTGTCGCTCGGCGAAGAGGATTGGCGAGGAAATTGCTCGCCTGCGCAATTCCATCTATCTGTTCAAGGCAGCCCAATCCCGGGGCAGTTCCCGCCATGCTGCGACGCTCGCCGCGATTCTCCTTTTCCTCGCGCGAGGTTGAGGTGCGCGGCCGGCGCACTTTGTTGCTGGTGCCGCTGCGCTCGTTAAGCGCCGGGAAGTCCTGTGGCCGGGGCGGCGTGGCTTGCGCTCCTTGTTGCTGGCCTTGAGATAGGCCTGCTCGTCCTCCCAGTTTCTTGAGTATTTGCTGGGGCCGCGTCGGTATGTACCGAGGATTACTACGATCCTCGTCAACCTTCTTCTGTGCTTCGCTGTCCACAGCGCTTCGGTCCATGCCATTGCCGCTGACCGTGCCGCTGCCGTGCCCGTCTTCGTCCTCCTCCTCCGTCTCGCTGCCGCCGTCATCGTCTTCGGTCTCGGTCTGCTCCTCGCTCGCGGACTCGTCGTCATCGTAGTCCCCGTCGCCGCCCTCCTGGTCGCTGGCCGTGTCGTACTCGGAGTCGTGCGGATGCGAGTTGCTCGACGGTTCTTGGGTGGGCGAGGTGCCCGGCTCGGCTGTGCTGCTGCCGGCGCCGCCCGTCTCGCTGGGGTGGGGCGATGCAAGGGGTATATCGGTCGGCGGTGCGGCCGTCATTTTTTCAACGTCGGCCATCGCAAAATTCTTCGATTTTTTTTTTTCAATTTCTTTCTGCAAATGTTTATCACAGAGATTGGTGCTTAGCGCCTCCTCGCACACACACACACTCACGCACACGTTGTTCGCTCGATTAACGTCTTTCAATGCGCTGTGTTTTGTACGAATCTTTTTGATTGACCTTTTATTTTGTGCAGAAATTTCTTATTTTCACCCAGTTTTCTTCGACAACAACGCAATCAGAAAATAGAAAGTGTCTAGAGTTGACATGCTGTTTTGTGGTTATGACGGAGTTGTCAGCTGGCCGGTATATCTTCCATTCACGATAGCTAACAGCATGGGCAGTTAGCAGCTGTCATGCACTGCACTGACAGCGATTTACATGCTGCTAAACAATAAAGCTGCACATTTAACAGTGGTCTAACAGTGTTGCCCGTTTGGTACTTCCCAATTATATGCATAAATTATAACGGTAAAATGTATGCATTTTCATTGTTTTCTTCTAAGTATTTTAATTACATCTTAATTGAACAAAATATGTTTAGTGTTTATTTAATTTTCAACGAAAAATGTCAGCAATTAATTGATTCCTCATTTTTCTGTCAATTTTAAACAATTAATAAAACACTTTGAATGGCTTAGTCACTGATTAAAAGTTAGAAATTCTTTCATTGTGTAATAATTAAAATAAATTAATGAAAACAAAACTATTTTCAATAGAACGCAATTACGAAAAACATACCCTTCCACTTTTGAACACTTCATTAACTTACTTTCCTGCACTATACAAATGGTTCAGTAGCATCTGTTCCTTATAGCACGTGTGCATATTAAGGAATATATAGAAATATGTACATATATACATACAAATATGCATCCACGCGTATCTATTTGTAAAAGTTCTCAGAATTGTTTAAAGTTGCAACTTTTAATTTTAATTATTCAAAAATATTTAACACTGTAACTAAGCTCTGACCTTGTTTTACATAAATACAAGCCACAGAAAGTGAAAAAGTTGCGAGAAATGAACAGCTGCCGCATTTAAATGTCAGTTCATGTTTACCAAAAATAAATATAATTTTTTGCATTGAGAGAAACTATAAAAAGCGTGCACTGCACTGGTAGGACTCAAAGTTGATAGGACTTGCAATGGAGTCGGCATTGTTCAGGCTTACAAAGCCAGCGCCACCAACTCAACCAATCAATTCCCGGATTGGCTGCACCTACATGTACCTGACCATGTGGCTCATGGGCTGGCTGCCACCAGAGAAGGGCCTCATACGCTACATTTACACTTGTTGGTTCTGTATAACGTTCTGCCTTGCGACTGTCTATCTGCCCGCAGGATTTGCCATGAGCTATGTGATGGAGTTCAAGAACTTTACGCCCAACGAGTTTCTCACTTCATTGCAAGTGGCCCTCAACGTGTATGGTAGCGCCGTCAAGACCAGCGTATTGTATCTTTATCTGCGGCGTCTAAGCAAGACGGAGGATATTATGGACAAACTCGACCGGCGGGTGCGGAACGACAGCGATCGCCAGAAGATACACCAGACTGTGGCGCGCAGCAATTTGGTATTTCTGATCTTCACCATTGTCTACCATGGCTTTGCGGGCGCCTCGTTTCTCTCCTATGTGCTAAGCGGCAGGCCGCCTTGGTCTCTGTACAATCCCTTTTTCGACTGGGACGAGAGTACGCGTAATTTGTGGATACAGGCCATCTTCGAGTACATCATAATGTCCACGGCGGTAACACATAATCTATTGACCGATACGTATCTCCTAATATTTCTGATCCTAATTCGTGGACACTTCGATGTGTTGAAGGATCATGTTCGCAATCTTCGCATGGATCCCACAACGACAGAGCAGGAGAACTATGAGGAGCTAACCAACTGTATCAAGGACCACAAAATGATTTTGGAGTAAGCATAAGAGCAACTTACCCTTAATGTTGACTATTTTTCTTTTCTTGTCAGATGCTGCAATATGTTGCGTCCCATTATATCGGGCACCATTTTCGTCCAGTTCGGGCTGATTGGCTCCGTTCTAGGCCTGTCCCTGATCAATGTGTTCTTCTTTTCGGATTTTTGGCGTGGTCTAGCCTCGTTTATGTATGTAATTGCAGTGCTCATGGAGACATTTCCGTTCTGTTACACCTGCAATTGGCTCATGGACGACTGCGACGACTTGTCGAAAGCACTTTTCCAGTCGCAATGGATCGATGCAGATCGGCGCTATAAGACCACACTGATCCAATTCATTCATAAGGCCCAACAGCCGATTATATTTATAGCTGGCGGCATTGTTCCCATCACAATGAACAGCAATATCATCGTAAGGACGTCTTGAATATATATTTTGATTCAAGAATTGTTTTTTTATTTTGTTTTTAGGTAGCAAAGTTTGCGTTCAGCGTTATTACCGTAGTACGAGAAATGAATCTGGCTGAAAGATTTAAATGAGCAGCAATATCAAAGGTCAAGGCAAACATTAGAAAATACCCCAATCAAATGGCAAAAAAATATAGGCTTTTGTTACAATATACAGGATTACATACTGATTTACCATGTGCATACATTATTCAAGTACCTTTGTTTGTATATGGATTTCAAATGCTAGTATATATAGTATGTATATAAATGATTTTGGTTACATTAGCTTTTCGCTGCGATTTAATTTTCTGGAAACTTAGATTTTTGTATAGCTGGGATAGGTGTTGTTCTGATTAGGCACAACGACGGCCTCCGGCTGGATAATCAACGGACGCTGCTTCTCACGTGAGAGCTGAATCTGCTTGAACAGCGAGTAGATGCCACAGTAAATGTAGATTTGCAAGGCCAGTATGAGAAAGCTGAGCATCATTCCAGGCAAAGTGTGGCCGATTGCGCCGCCCAACAGCACGACCACCACAAAGAAGAACTCATACATAACGCTAAAGGCGAGCCCGACGCCAGAATTGATCAGCCAGGGCAACAGCATTAGATGACGTTCTTTCATGGTGCCCAGGACCAGCAAGCTCGATGCCATCAAATTCATCACAGTGACGGCCAAGGTAACGCTGCACACCACGATGATAGCCATACGAATTTCATCATATTTTACCGCTCCATCTTTACCCATATTTGTCACAACGCAGTGAGCAATCACATCGGCGTATCCCAAAATTGTGGAAAACAGAATTGTCACCACAAAGGAGAACACAATTCCCAACCAGCCGATGACGACGCCGGCAGTGTTGAGGCGCATGCAACACAATTTCTCCAACATTTTCACAGATTTTACGCTCGTTTCTAGCACCACAATCAAACGAAATTGCCTCTATGAACTATGTAGTTGCTTCAAACACGTCGCGAATGTATCAAATAAACATAAATTATCTGAATATATTCGTACTAATATATAAATACTAAGCCTGAAAACTCGCTGATAACTTGAATATGTGAAAACGGCTCAGTACTAAAATAACTAGCAGCTTATGTAAAAAATAATAATATTTGCACAAAGGAAATTATTTGTATATTGAACATTTCGCATGAGGATAAATCCCTGTTTTTTGGTCATTACCGTTAAAATCTAGCTGTTTAGTTTCATTTCTGCTAACAGATCGACTCCACATCTCGTAGAGCTGCTCCACACTTGACAGAAGTGCTCTATTCCTAACAGAATCCCCACACACTTGAGGAATTACTCACCAATTGTCTAGAAGTTCGACAACACTGGCCGCAGCTGTTGATGAGACAACGGGCAGCTTCAAGAAAGACAAGTTTCCGTCTGCAAATTAAATTAATCTAGTATTTCTATAATATACGAACCTAGTGCAAACAAGAACAACATACAAAATGTCCAAACTACTGGGTGTGCCACTGAAGAAACCATCAGAGGTGGACGTTATAAAGCCACTGAACAATCTCATACAAAGCACCTACAACGGTGCCAGCGCCGAGGAAAAGGCGCAGTATGCGGAGGCTGTAAATGAGTTTTCCAAGCAGCGCAATACGGCAATTTGGAAGGTTTTCGAAAAGTATGAGGCATCACTGGAAGTGGTTTACGCGTAAGTCTGATTGTATTTCGATAAGAGAAAATTTGAGTGCGTAGGAATTTCTATTATAAATACTCATGACTCATAGCGGTTGATAGCAGTAAAGTAGCTGTAATTAATCAAGTATGTATGTGTGAGAGAGAGAGTGAGACGGAACTTCAGCCAGACATAAACAAACACCATTGAGAGCTCTAAAAGTTACTTTGAAACAAAAGAGAACGATTCGTGAAAGTGTGACGTCACAATTTAGCATTGTGCTTTGTTTACATTATGTTAATATTGTATAGAATCCGTATAAGGCATAAAAACGATACTTATACATTTTTGGACAACTGTGGGATAGAATTAAGCCAGAAAATTGAGTAGCTTAATCAAAATATCTTGAAAACAAAAGTTCAGTCTATATCCGATTATTTCTATGGCAACTAAGGATATAGTGGTTCGACCAGACCGATATCGATATATATGTATATGTTGCAGTAAAAATATGTGCCAAGTTTCATCAAGTTTGCTTGGCTATTTAAATAGTAAATTGTGACGTCACACAACCAAGAGTGCAGAATTCTTTGCGCAACCTTTCACTCTCTAAATTCGCATAAACAAGTAATCGAATGACGTAGTTTTTAATGTGGCGCCGCTGGCGTTTGATTTCGCTTTTATTTATTTTAGGTACTACGATCAGATTTGCGCTTTGGAGACAAAGATCTCGGCTAGCGAACTGCAGATACCATTCAAGTGGAAAGATGCCTTCGACAAGGGCTCCATTTTCGGTGGCAAAATCAGTCTGAGTAAGTGTTGCGGATATACTATATAATAGACAACCGGTTTAACCATGCTTCTCTTGCTTAGCTCATACCTCGTTGCTGTATGAGAAGGTGTGCGTGCTTTTCAACATTGCCGCACTGCAGAGCAGCGTGGCTTCCAGCCAGCAGCTGGACACGGACGAGGGTCTCAAGCTGGCCATTAAGCTGCTGCAGCAGAGTGCCGGCATATTCCAGTATTTGAAGGGTGCCACGCCCGCAGCGGTGCCTTCAGAGCCCACGCCAGACTTGAGCCAGGACACGCTGATTGTGCTGCAGGCTCTGATGGTGGCCCAGGCCCAGGAAGTGTTCATACTGAAGGCAATTAAAGGTGAAATAAATAAAAATGAATATATCTTGCACATTAACTAACTCCACTCTTCTCCACAGACAATATGAAGGACCAGATCATAGCCAAGCTGTGCTGCCAGGGCGAGGAGTTCTATGCGGATGTGCTGCGCGCCATGCAGAAGGAGTCCGTGCGCAGTCTGTGGGAGAAGGAATGGATACCCACAGTGGCCGGCAAGCAGGCGGGTTTCCATGCGCTAACGCAGCTGTATCAGAGCCTCGTCTGTCGCTCGGCGAAGAGGATTGGCGAGGAAATTGCTCGCCTGCGCAATTCCATCGATCTGTTCAAGGCAGCCCAATCCCGGGGCGGTAACGAGACGTATTTGGATGAGTACTTCAGTCGCGCCAAACGCAATCTGGCCGAGTCCACCAAGGACAATGAGTTCATCTACAACGAGATGATACCCGAGCTGAGTACACTGGCCTCGCCCGGCAAGGCGCAGCTGGCCAAGCCGTTGCCCATTGGAACGCCCATGGCTGCTAACTTTAAGGACATCTTCACCAACCTGGTGCCCGTGGAGCTGCATCGCGCACTGACCGCTTCCGATATGCGCAAGAATGAGATTGTCAACACGGAGATCATGAAGCTGCGCGAGGCCACCCAAACCTTGAACGCCGTCCTGGCCAGCTTGAATCTGCCAGCGGCCGTGGAAACAGCGGACAGCAACAGCGGTCTGCCGCCGTCGCTGCGCGAGAAGGCTAACGAGGTGCGCGAAAAGGGGGCATCGAGAACGTGCAGACGATGCTAAAGGATTTGCCCGAGCTGCTGAATCGCAATCGCGAGATCTTGGACGAAACGGAGCGACTGCTCGATGAGGAGCGCGACTCGGACAATCAGCTGCGCGCACAGTTCAAGGAGCGCTGGACGCGCATCAGCTCCGACAAACTGACCGAAATGTTCCGCACCAACTCCAAGAAGTACCGCGAGGTCATCACCAATGCCATCGAGGCCGACAAGGTGGTGCGCCAAAAGTTCGAGGCCAACCAGAAGGGCATTGAGCTGCTCTCGCTGCCGCCGGAGCAAATACAGCAGTCGCTGCCCTCGGCCAGCGGCAGCGTGGATCCCAACTGCTCCAGTGTGCAGCGCCTGAAGCAGCTGATGGAGGCCGTCGAGACAATCAAGGCGGAGCGCGATGCAGTCGAGCTGGAGCTCAAGTCGGCCACGTTCAACATGAAGGAGGAGTTTCTGCATGCCCTGCAAAAGGATGGTGCCATCGATGAGCCCGCCCTGTCGCTGTCGCGCATTGGCCAGGTGCTGAATCCGCTGCAGACCCAGGTCAAAGAGAGCGTGGAGCGCCAGCAATCCCTCGTCTCGGACATTCAAAGCGCCCACGGCGCCTTCGTCTCCGAGACGGGCAACTGCGGCAGCTCGCGCGACAAGCTTTACCAGGAACTGGCCACGGCCTACGACAGCTACATTGAGCTGTCGGGCAATCTGCAGGAGGGCACCAAGTTCTACAACGACCTCACCCAGCTGCTGGTCGTATTCCAGAATAAGATCAGTGACTTTGTGTTTGCACGCAAAACCGAAAAGGAGGAGCTGCTCAAGGATCTGACCACGGAGTCGAGTCGCCAGGCGCCGCCGGCACACCGGCCCTGCCCTCACACTACGCCTCCACCTCGGGCAGTGGCAGCGGTGCGTTGTTTTGCTAACCCGATCCTGTTAGAAATTTAATTGACTTTGGCTCTCTTTTCTTTTAGATTTTCCAAACGCGGCTGCTGGCGCTCCGCCCGCTGCCGCTGCCGCAGGCAGTGTACCGTATCCAGCCCAGGTGCATATGCCGGTGCCATATGGTGCCTCCGCCAACATACCGTATCCCACTTACGTACCAGCGCCCATGCCCCAGAGCTTTAATCCCTATGCCACGCTGCCATACCCCGGCAGTAAGTATGCTGAATCTTGGTCGAAAGACGAAAGATCTACTGAATTGTTTTCCTTTTACAGATTACCAGTACGGCGGCTTCCCGCAGGGCCCGCACCCGGCCACTATGGCACCTATCCCGGCAGTTTTGCCCATCAGCAGGGCGGCTATCCCAACCAGAAGCCACCCGGCTGGTAGAGAGACACTCCCAGACCCGTATCAATTATCTCGCACTGTGTTTGGCCAGCGGCTCAATTGCATATTATGTTATTCATGACTCTAGATTCTATCGAAACCAAATGGTGAAGGCATTTAATGCGCGCCCCATCTCGAGTTTGGTTCTGTTTCAAATTGTATGGCAGGTTGAATGCTTATTGGATTTTAATCTCATATACGTATCACAATAAACGTTCCGTCTTAGCGCTATAATCTCTCGCTCTGGCCCAATCGGCGAAAGAACTCCCGCTTGATGGACGCAATGCAGCGCGGTGCGCACATGCTGTTGATCAGCTGCTCCAGCGTCGAGCTGATAATGTTCTCGTCGGGACGGGACCGGGTTGCGCCATGCCGCTTCGAGTTGTTTGTGAGCAGCTGGGTGTAGGCCTCCTTGGACATTATGTCCAGGGCGCGGATGCGCACCTCAACGCTGCTCAGCAGCTGGAATACTTCGCTCTGGCTTAGATAGCCCGTGTCCCATAATTTCCGTTTGCTCTCCGAGGTCTGATTCTGCACGGCGCGCTCGAACTGGCTGAAAAGCGAGCTGGCCGAGTCGGCGATCTCGTCCAATTGATTGGGATTCAGCAAATACTGCTTCAGCTGATCGCTCTCGCCCTTGGCAAAGCTCTCGACCACATGCTTGACGATCAGCTCGTCCAATGTCAGGTCCAGATCGCCCTTAATCGGCACCCAGTAGTTGACGCTGAGCGACGTCTCCACCGCCTCCACGTAGTGCCACCAGTGACGTGGCACAATCAGCACATCCCCCGGATGCATAAGGCAGTGGTAGGCCTGCGGCTGGAACTGCTCATAGTGGCTGAACTTGTCGGGCGCCGGTGCGTAGAAGTTCTCCAGGCTGTACACGCTCGACTCCTCGTAGGGAATGCGTGTGCTTTGCAGCGGCGTCTCGGGCGGAAAGAGGAGCCAGGATTTGCTGCCATATGCCTGCACCACAATGTTGACGCCATACGTGTCGTAGTGGCACGGCGTGTTGGCGCACTTCGAGCCCAGCCACAGGCTGTAGTCGTTCTGGTGATCCTCAAATCCAAAGCACTTGAAATCGATGCCCGTCAAGCAGCTGGCGGGCAGCTCGTTGGCGCGGATATATTGATAGGCAGCCCATTCCGTTCGCTCCTTCTCCTCCTGCGAGTAATCCTGTAGAAATGTCTGCATCGTCATCAGGACACGCCGCCTCTTTCGCTCCCACTGCGGCGTATCGCAGTCCGTGACGCCCATGCTCTCGAATGCCGGCAAATTGGAGGCATCCGCACCCGCGTCGTGGCGGGCGCACCATTTCAGCAGCGAGTCATCGAAGCATTCCCAGTGCACTGGAAAGTCCTGTAGAACTAGAGGCACGTGTGTGTTTAGAATAATGTCGCGCAACTTGGCGCCTAAAAATGTGGCCATAAAGTAAATTTTGCTGTGAATTTGTTTGGCAATTTTGCCGGTCATAAAATCACCTGAGTAAATACTACACCGATAAGGAATCGATAACTGATAGTTGCAGTGTTATCGAGCACGCAGTGGCAGTTCTGTTCAGAAGTCACAGATAGGTGGCGCCACAATAGCGCCAAAATTTGAATTTAAATTCAAACCAATTATATGCCAAGCAATTAAAATGTGCAATCAAAGTAGGCGCCAACCATTAACTAGAATTTTTTGCTTGGCCAATGACAGCATCTAGTTGGCATTGCCACCCATTGGCGAATTCGAGCTATAAATTAACACAAATTAATAATCACGCTCGAAAGTTATGTAAATACAATTAAGTGAAATGTTATTTTAATTAGTGCGCATTTCGGAATTACATAATTGCAATCAAGATTGCGTGTAAAACAAGTTCTGCAGATCAAGTTGTAGTCACCAATGCCTCCTCGCACGCAAGCCAAAGACGCCCGTTACTGATTGCTGCTGCTGTTGTTGTTGCTGCTGCTTCTGCTGCTGCCGCCACATATCGCAGTCATGGTTCTTAGGACTTGGTCTAAGCAACACTTTGAGATAATTATTTTGATATGACAGGCGGAAATGGAATGGCGTTAACAAGTTGCAACTTCTGGCAGCGGCCTGCGTTGATATCAAGGCGCTTTAGTTGTAGTTTGGAGCTTGGCTTTACTTAGTTTATGCCATGCCACATTTATCCCAATCAATGTTATCTGACTGCAATGCGGCATTTGATAGCACGATATAACTGTTGTCACAGCAGACGCAGCGAGGCAGGCAATGCAGGCCCGGCAATTTGCATTCGAAAGAATGCCATAAAAAATCAATGTACCCATGCTGACTTTTTAAAGTCCCCGCCCAGGCGGCTTTCAGTAAGCTCAACAGTTGACGGCATTTGTCATAAATGTGATTTATGTTTCATTCTCTGCCCGTTTTTTTTTTGTTTTGCCCACAAAAAGAACAAGTCATTAAATCTACTTAAGATGGGCACTCAATGCGCCAGCCCCACAAACAGATATAGATACACGTAGAGAAGAGATACAGATACATATGTATCTGTCTGCAGGCACGGGTGAAAAGTTCAATGTACGTGAGTCAGCGGCGAAGGAAAAGCATAAACCAAGCCAAGAAACAATTATGCGGCAAAGTCGCCAAAAAAAGCGAGTCAAAGAATGTTGCAGCCGGGTACAACTGACTGTGCAAATACTCTGTAACTGAAAAGAAGTCGTGACCTCAAAAGATCTATATTGATCTAACTGCAAAATTTAAAGACCGAAACTATGATATTTGCATATAGATATAGATGTTATATTTATGTATATATGTATATATAGTTATTGGTATAAATATAGATATAGACATATTTAATTGTTATATCGGATATTTATATTCGAAGCTTTGAAAGTGTCAAATATACTATCATATTGACTATATGTAAGCCAATGTTACCCCATCTTACGTTGTGTACAGAATATAATGAGCCAAAAGAATCAACAGCAGTTTTGGAGGTGCGCCTACTCCGACTGTTTGCAAACATATCATTATGATTGTTATTATTATTACTATTGTTGCTGATTACCCCGCGCGACTCGTTCGTCGTGTATTTAACTTATAAGCTCGTATCTGTATCTTCGCAGCGCAAGCTTTTTATCTGCCAAATGAGATATAGCGCATGCGCGCGCTCGCTCGCCTCGTTTCCGTTTCCAGGCGACTGCGCAGCTCCAGCCCGGGGCTTAGCCAGAGCACTCCCATTCCCGCGATCACGATCACGAGTACGAGAACGAGTGCGCGTACGAGTTCGCGTATAATTAGCAACAAATTCTGAACAAAATTGCGCACGTTACGCTGCTTGAGCAGCTTTCGGCAATTGCCAAAAAAATGAAGAAAAGAAATAAAAACTTATTTAAGTTGTGCTCTCAGGCGCCAGTTCAGATAATGTATCTGTATCTGTATCTCAAGCAGCTGTCACTCTGCTGTTAGCTGTCACTTCTTTGTGTTTTTCGGGCGTCTGTCTGCGTCGGCAAACTGTTGAAAGCGCATGTCTCACACGCATTGAATATTATTTTATTTTTATTCTTCTTAATACCCAATGCCTCACACTCTTACTCAGAGAAAACCCCCATGTTAAAGCCCGGCACAAGCTGTTAAGAATTTGCACCATTTGGGTTTTTAAAATTGCCAAGAGATTTTGTTAGGTAATATTCCTAAGTGAAGCATGAATCATTTCTGATTTCCTAAGCGACACTGAATAATAACATAATTCCTGAAATAAACATAAAATTCTTTTTACCTAAATTGCTATGTCTAAGATAGGCATAATACGTTCTGAACGAAAGTACAACGTTTCTAAGACTAAGCACTATATAATTTATATAATATAATATAATATAATTTATTTATTGTCTGCAACAAAAGGCCGGACATATGCAATGTTTAATAACATTCTACGCATTACACACTCCATGACAAAATTATTGCACCCAGCGGGAGTAGAATTTTTTGAAATTTTCTCTATGGCGTCCGTTATTAACAAGATCAATCAAGGTGTTGGTTTTTTTAAATCAGTCATTATATTTATTTGTTTAAACAAATTCATACATGCACTTAAACATACGAGTAGTTGATATTTTATAATAAATTCCAGTTGATAGTCACAGTTGCATTTGTGGCGCCCAACGTAGGGTGGCACAAGCAAACGAGCTGTTTCGAACTATTTTATGTTTGCTTTTATTTAAAAAATACATTTTCACATTTATTTTGTTGAGAAATTGGACGGAAATTCGGAAGTGAAACGAAAGCAGTCCACATTAGACTGGAACTTAACCCGCAGTTAGTTACTTTAGCCACGGGCTGATATTTAATAGTTACACGAGTGGTACATAAATAAAAAATATATATATATAATTAATAGATGCCCACGCCACAGTCTTATAGATGCATGCCCATCTTCAATTCAGGCATGGGATACAAACATTTGAAGTGAAGGTTAAACTTATGATATGATATTCTGATAGAACTGCGGCTTCGTCTGGTGCTCCTTGATGACATAGAAGCCCTTCGGCTTGCCATTGCCCGCAAAGTATTTGTGGAAACTCTGCTTGTTGACCGCCTGGGCGGGCGCATAATATGTGGGAGATTTCTGCTTCAACGATTTCTTATACTTCGACTTGCCGCTGCCCGCTGTAAAGGACTTCTCGATGGTGTCGTTCTCCCACGGCTTGCGCCATGTCGGTATGTTCTCAATGTCCAGCAGACGATTGCGATCCTCCGGCGAGACGTGCGCAAAATGCGGCTTCTTGTGCAGCGCCTGCTTCAGCACGGGTAGGTTCCAATGATAGATGCGACCCGGGCGGCCATTCGAGCTAAACGGAAATGAAACCTGAAACGTGCCGAGTATATTGATTAAAAATGAGTTTAACACATTTCTTCAAGGCCTTAACATTTAAGTTAATTACAGTAACAGCAGCATTAAAAGTAACATAACAAGCAACATTATCACCAATGTTAAAAAAAAACAATTCCAGTAACATTAATAGTAAGTAACAAAAACATTAACGTGTTCATTTTCTCACATAATTATTGATCATTTTAATTAAAAATAACAGTCACATAACTATGAATATTAAAATTTCCAAAGACATCAGCAATAACTTTTAAAAAAGCCGTAATTTGTCAACATTTTATTAAAAGGTAGCAGTAAGGATAACATTAACATAAACAAAAACTACCATTCTTGATTCGGCAGTTAATATTGCAGTTGATATTAATAGCAACATTAACATTAACTTTTATAATAAAATTAACATTAACATAAAAAAACATTAACTTATCATTCAGCTGATAACAATTCATTAATATTAACATTTACAATAACGTTTACGTTAACATTAATGTTAATATTATTTTTTACATTACCATCAACTCTCGAATAAGCTGTAATTTGTTATTCAGCCGCTAACGTTTCAATTAAAGTTAGCAGTAACAGTAACAGTAAAGTTAACATTTACATAAGCCATATCTCAGGCTCCATAAATTAGTCAACGAGTGTCTCTAACAAATTGCATTTTTAATTGAAGCATCGCTGGCTGTTGGTTAATGGCCAAGGCTTGCATATTGCGTTTACAGCTGGAGCCGTGAGAGCGTAATAATTTCATATGCCTGCCGCATCCTACCGCATTGACATTGACACAGCAACAACAACAACAACAACAACAACTGCAATTGCTGTGCGTATATAAATAGCTGAGACTGTGGAACGGCTGTCACAGCTACTGCCTTTGCCTTGCTACTGCCACTGCCACAAAAGTGTCTGGAAGCTGTTGCCAAAGTTGGTAAGTCGGTCGCCAGTTCCAGCTCCAGCTATTTATACCCTGTACCCATTGAAAATGTGTGTAAAAGAACGGGTACAATGGTGCGTCAGAGGAAGGCTACTTAGGTATGTAAACGTATTTTTTCTGTCTGTTTAAGTTAAAAAAAATTATAGAATAACGAAGATATATGCTGATCGATTTTTCGTCTAGATTTGTTTACATGTGTCAAAAATTATAAGAGCTACATATCCAAGTGCTTATTAAAATCGATTTTTAACCTGTTTTTCACGATTTCGTATAAATTACAGAAGCCAAATTTAACATTTAAGTTTTCTTAAAGAATAAATCACTTTTTTAATAACTTTTTCAAAATTAAATAAGCAAACATCCTTTTCAAATGTATAGCCCTGATTTTTTATATAAACACACTTTTAAATGTAATTTTTAAGCACTACAATTATTTTAACTATCGGACAATGAATAAATTTTTTAAAAATTTATGGCTTGGGGAAAATCAATACGCAAGAAGCTTAGCTATTGTATGTGTCTAGTGCTGGCTACAGGGTGCCTCCTAGTCTATCACTCTCACTAGTCATTGCCTATATGGGTGAGCCATGACTGCGGCAGTCGACGAAATGCATTGGCCCAAATGGGTAATCCATTTTCTGCTCGGCGCTGCCTCTGTTTGTTGTATGTGTAACTGGGTGTGTGTGTGTGTGTGCGAGAGTGTGTGTGTTTGTCTTTTTTTTGCAATTTGTTTTGTGCACATGCGCGCGCGATGTTTATCAGCATTTGGCCAGAACAGAAAAGACCAGACCAGACCAGAGCCCAGGCCGGCCCCGACCAGGCTGGCCTCGGCCTCGCCAAGCGATATTAGAGCCAGTTCTTTGCATTGTTTTTGTTGCTGGGGCTTTGGTGTAACCTAATGGAATCCCGTTTACCTTTTCCCGTTAGTTTTCAACGCCGACGCCTCGCTTGCCCCGTCTGCCGCAGATGCCGCAATCTTTTGTGCGTTGTCGTGAACGCTGCTGCTGATTTGATGCGGTTGCTGCGGCTGTTTTTGCTGCCCCTTTGCTGCAGCATCCAGCGCATTCCGCACACTGTTGGGCGCTGTATAGTAGTGCAGATTTGGCGGCAATTTGATGATGAACATGTGTGAATCATCCCGCGATGCGTGACGTCGTGACTCAACCGCGAGGCGTTTCCGGTTGTGGCTGTTGGGCGCCTTCACCTTCATGAAGCCCATTTTGCTGCAAGTGCACCACAAAGAGAAGCGAAAAGAAACGAGACGAGAAGGGCGAGATTAAAGAGAGTAATACGGTGAACACTCGTTATGGGTATCAACGATGTCATAATCGTTTAGTAATTACAAGTATAATTGAATTGATCGATATTTTAAATAATAATAGTGATAATATTGTTATTTGATTGCATCGATTGCATAAAATAGCAAAGGAACTTTCTAAGTGAATACGATAAATTAATTTTTTATTATAATTCAGGCATATTTTTTATTTTAGATAAAAACACAAAAAATTAAATTTCGATAGTTTAAGCTGCTCTTAAAAACTGGTAGTTTTAACTATCGAGTGACCACTGTATTTAATTAGTTAGTGATCCCAGGGCGCTGTCTGGCAAGTTCTAAACGTTTACCATGAATATTTCATAATATAATTTATGGCCGCACAGACACGCCAACAACAACAAAACACAGCAACAGCTACAAAACAGACGTGCAACAGTTTTGCTGTTGTTCTTGTTCTTTGGCACTAAACACGTTGCATTAATTAAGCCCAAAATGAGAGTTGCGCCCCAGCTTACCCCCGCTCCCACATATCTTCATTCAGTGCTAGCGATGGGCGCGTGTCGAATTTTTTCTAACATTACACGAGCACGAATCTCAATTTGGACACGATCATTTCAAAAATAACTTGCATGGCTTTCTAAATATTTATTTATGTTTAAACAAAATTGATTTCAATTGTTTTGTCATTTTTAGTTTTATCATTAAAAAAATAAGTTAAAATTTGTTTTCTGTTCGAATGTTTCCAAAATATTCAATACTTTTTAGTTGCAGTTAGTTTACATAATGTTTAAATTAGTTTTAATTGATTTTGAATAACTTTCCATAAAATACATGAAAAGATTTACTCTTTAACTTTTAAGTTATCGCATAAATAAGTTAATATTTAATTGGTTTCCAAATCCTTTCTCATATATTTTAACTTCAATATAAATGTAATTTTTAGAAAATTTGTTTAGCTTGATTTGAAACTCAGCCTAGCATATGCGTGTAGTGTTTGTATTAGTTACTTTAAATAATAATTAATTTCAAATATGTCTTTGTTATCCTTTGAGCTGTTAGCACGTGCGTGTCACGAGTGTTAAGACGACACGCGACCAACTCTAATCGATACTCACTTGAGCAGCTTCTTGTTGAGTCCATGTGCGCCTCTTGTCAGTTGTTTTTGTTGCTTTACGCCTGGCAAAGGAGCTGCAACAGCTTCGCCCCTGGTGCCCCACAGCTGCTGCGGCTGTTGGTATTTGTCCTGCCTTTTGATAGTGTACAGATGTGCGGCATCCTTGGCTGTCGCTGGCGTTTCCATTGCCAATGACTTGGGTGAGTAGTTGCTGCCACCGCTTCCGCTCCCGTTCCCGCTCCCGTTGACGCTGCCACTGCCACTGCCGCTGCTCGCCGCCTGCCCCGTTGCAGCCAGGCAAAAGAAGAAGCAGCACAAACTGCAAAATGAAACAACTTTTATGGTCTGTGCTTTTTTATACGCCTGTATTTTTGGATTTTATGTGCGAAATTCTATAAGGGATTAAGCTGATTGCTGCCACTCCTGCTTCAGGTCTCAGGTTCAGGGTCAATCAAGCGTCTGGGGCTACCACATTGCCCATCCCAGAGTCAAGTGAATGCATTTCGAGCTGAATTTAAGCAGCGGCCAAACCTTTGAAATTGTAAACCCAACGAACTGGGGCCCCGGGTGCATGCCACAAAGTTCTATTGTTGTACCCAGTACAAATGAGTAACAGAGGGTATAATTGTTTGGGTATAATTTCTTAGTTTTTAAATTAAGTCGTGTCTTGTCAATAGTCGAGTCGATCTAGTCATGTCCACATGTCCATCTTAGAGAGTATAAGAGCTAAGATATATAAGATGTTTTGCTATTAAAGCCAGAGGTATACATATGTATACCCGTATATAAAGCGTCAGATTAAGTGCACAGATATTTCAAACTCCCATAACTATATCAAAATTAAACCGATTTTATGTTTAATGGCATTTTGGCTGTGGTTTGTCCTTATTCAAAAAAATATTTAACGAGAATATTTTTTTATTATCTATATACACATTTTCTGTGTGGGACTTAAATTTTATTTTATTGCGCCTTTTCTCACAGTAATGATGGTAAATTCTATATTTATGTGCATAATGATATAGGGTATTTGTTAGCGAGTGCACTCGACTAGAGCATTCTTGGTAGTTGTTGCTGTTGCTAGTGGCCACCAATAATAAGGAAGAAAGCGCAAAGCAAAAGCGGCTAAAAATGCAAATGAGCACGTACACACACACACACACGCACACAACCAAGTCAATTACAATGTAAAATGTGTGTGTGTGAAAAGTTGAGAAAACGGCCATAGACGAAAGTCACATGCGCTACGGTTCAGTGGCAAGCCATAACGATGACACATGACTCTGAGAGAATTCCAATTGGAAGCGGCAACAACAACATTCAGCTGAGTTTTATGCCAATATAACGGACCGACTGAGTGCTCCAGAAAATCATTAGGCTGTGCCAATCGATGCCTTCTCGCCGCAAAGTTATTGACCGACTAAGCAGGCGGCAGCTTAGGCCACAAATTATACTGGACACATGCCGCACGTATGTAAGCATATGTACATATACATACATATGTATGTATGTTGACGAGGCTTTATGCATCAAATGTAACCGAAGGCGACCACAGCGGAGCGACGTGCCTGGCATTTGGCAGTGGGTCCCAAGACAAGACATAGCCCGAAGTCTCTCACACATAATGCATGCAACGTTCTATGCGAAAAAAGGAATAATTTTTAAAGAAAGTTCCGTCTGGCGTGGTGAAGTGTGTATACCCTAACATGATTGTCCTCTAGCAGTTTAAACCTAAAGAAATTTGATTAAACATCACTTTATTTGCCAGACATTTAATCTACGTTGCAAACCGAATTTAAACCTAACCGAACCAGTTTGAAAAAAGACAGCAGAACCTAAATCCAAACCGCATTTTAGTTAAAATGGTTTGGTTCATACATTTTTATTTAATTGGAGAATAATTTTGATCTTACATTTTTACCTTATCCGTTTTTATATTAATAGGTATATACATATTTTTTATATTATAAACAACAAATAAATAAATTAAGGGCACCGAACCCCTGGGCTCATATATGTAAAAAACTAACTTCATGATTACATCATTTAATTTGCATTCGGGCAACAACAACAACGAATAAGTAAGCCCTTTCTAGGCAGTACAGAACAGCTTGCTTAGCTGAAATGCCCACTGGCAGTGTATGCAAATACTTTGATCGAAGCTGGCATAAATTGTGAGCCGAGACTTAAACCAATGCGCCCCCAGGCGGGATTAGAGGCTGCCGCCACTGATGGATGCCTGAGCAGGGCCAAGTCGCAGTCGCAGTCGAAAAGTCGTTGACTCTCCGGACATGGTCGGGGCATATGGCACGCCAGTGCAGCAGCAGTCAAATCAAATGGCATTCCAATCGACACGTATTTAGCACAGGCCACCAATTGCAGCCGCCCCGGGCTGTGGCTAGTTCCGTGGTTTGGGCCGAGGTCCAGTTGTGGTCCAACAACCTATTGATAAATTGCAGAATAATCGAATGCAGCTCCTTTTTTGCGCGCGGTCGCCGCAGACGCCAGATACCAGACAGCGCATGTGGCATATGTGAATTATTAATGTAACCAGCACAAAGGAGCCCCAAAGGCAACCACCACAGCAACAACATCGACAAAAAAACAACCCAAAACAACGAACAACACAAAGTTTGCGTGTTCGCAAAGACAAATTTAAAAGGGCTGCGTGTCAAAATTGAACAGATTTGTGGCCAGACGCAGACACAACTCAGCAGATTATTTTTTTTAAATTTGCCACACAATAAAAAACAAGCGTATACAGTTAGCTTGGCAAGGACGAAGTTCAGATACCCTTGCAGACATTTGGAAGGGTATTTAAATCTTTCTATCGAAAGTTCACTGTGTTATGTGAATGTTACTGTTGTAAGAAAAATATCAACATCCAACTACTATATAATATACCCTTAAATAGTAGTTGGCTAAGATGTCTATGGCAGTTATATTATATAGAGATCTCAGTTTGATTTAGCAGATATATTAGGAACACGGTAATATCTCCCAATTGCTAACTTTGGTCCGGATACCTTTAAAAACAAACATCTCTTTGTTCCCCAGTAATAAAACGGGTTTTCTGTTCCTATAAAAGCTATATGTTATAGTAATCCGAAGATAATAAGATTTTGCTCGAATATTAGGCTCAACAAAAACACGCCTTCACATCAAGTTGCTTTAAGCTCTCTTAATAATTATGCCTAGTTTTATAAAAACATGTAAAAACATGGCTGATACTTATCTATAATCAGATTAAGAGTATTTATCTCATAAACCCGTAAAGTGTTCAGAGACGTATTTTTCTATGCGTTACACATTTTGTGACAAATTTGAAATACTCTCTGCTAGGGTATACCCTTGCTATAGAAAGAAAACACTTTCATATATCGTTTTTCACATAAATAAATCTAAGTATAAGCACATTTATATTTCAAAAATATTTATTTTAGCAGTTATTTGTGAGCAAAATTGAAAGTTTGTGTTGTAGCCATGTTTCGAGTGAACTTAAAGGCTTTGATGCAGCTCTCGATATCGGAGCCGGGCGCCTTGGTGCGCCACAAGCGCATAAAGTGGGGCGCAAAGAGGTGAGTCGTGTTGGGGATGGGCTCAGGGATAACCTAAGAACAGGTCAATTAATACATCCTCTCCCGCGCCTCTAGCTACCTGCTTTGCTATGCAGTGCAGGATGGCTATCTGACCATACGGCAGGCGAGGCGCATACGCTCCGGCTGCACTGCATCAGGCTCGAAACGCATGCAACGGCGTCAGCGCCGCCGACCGCAGCTGATGCGCTGCAACCAGACGCGGTTGCAGAGCTTCAGCGATGTCAGCTGCCAGACGAGCGTCGGCGGCACCTCCATCATTGAAACACACGTGCCTAGATTAATTGATAAGGCCAGCCAAACGTCGGTGCCGCGCCAGACTAATTCCGGCGTGGACACGCAGGATCTGTGCCGGCTGGTGTCCCAACAACAGCAGACCGCAATCGTGTACCTGCACTCGACGAGCTGCCAGACGAAGTGCCGCAAAATGGAGGTGCGTGCCACACAAACCGAGCTGAAGCGGAAGGAGCTTTGTACGCAAACAGAGTCCACGCCGATCCTCACCAGTGCCAGGTGCACACAGACAGTGGTGCTGCACGAGGACAGCCAAACCCAGACGACCCAAGCCGAGGATGTGGAGGAGCTGCTCAAGCCGCAAGCCCAGCTGCTTCACCTGCTATTGAGATCGCAGTACACGCAGAGCAACCTGCTCGTGCGTGGCATGGAGTCCATCAATCAGATGGTAAACGTTAAGCACTTGGAGCTGGAAAAGCAGCGACTGGAGGCTGAGGTACAGGCGGCAGAGGAGGCGGCCAGGCAACTCAAACGGCGGCAAACGCAGGCCAGCAGGTAAACATGCTTGCCACAAAGGAGCTCAACAGTTAATGCCACAGCGCTGCCTTTGCAGAGCGCACAAGAGTCGCAGGCACATGGAATGGGTCAAGTGCAGGATTAAGGCTAGGCCAAAGCCGGAACCGCTGCAGACACCGCAGCAGCCGCAGTTACAGTTGCAGGCACAAACCCAGACACCGCTGACCCCTTCAGAGTAGGTGTTCATTATACCCATAATACCCTGTAACCCAATACATATACTATATGCAGCTGTTCCGGTACACAGACGGAGGCACAAACGCAGACAGAGCTGCCAGCCTCAGAGTAGGTGTTCATCATAACCATAATACCCTGTAACCCAATACTACACTACTATACCCATACTATACTATATATAGCAGTTGCGGCTCACAAACGGAGCATCTGGAGGTCGGTTTCTCGGAGGCTGCCACGCAAACTGATCGCATAAAAGGATTCCTTTGGCTGCGGCACAACAGCTAAAGACGCCAAACTTCCTACTTTTCACTTACCAGAGCCAGCGCCAGTTGGATGCTGTTCGTGTTAGCGCATTTGTTGTTTTTGTTGTTGTTATTACAGTTCTTGTTGCACTCATATTGATTAACTTTAACTTGTCGCTTTTGAGTTTAAATTTGCATGCCAAGTGCATCGTTTAGTGGCGCCAATGTTGCAGGCATTTAGCTTTGTCTGTTAACTTAACAGTGTCTGTTATGCACAATACAATTTAAATGCGACTCTTTGTTTTTTCAAGCCGCAAGCACGTCCACACGCGATAAAATCTTGCCAAAGACTGAATGGGCTTTGGGCACGACGAGTGCCAAGTGGCCATCGTTTTGGCTTCGGCTTAGCATGGGTTTCGGCTGCTCGGCATGCGACGGCGACGGCGACGACGACTTCGGGTTTTTTTGTTTACGTCGCGTCGTCTGTTCGTTCATTCGCAGTTGTTGTTGCCGTCGGTATGCAAAAAGCCAACAAACAACAATAAGAAAGTCACGCTTAACGACTGTGACTGCGACTTGGCCCTGGCCTACGCTGGACACTGGAGCCAAAAACGAAAAGTAAAAAAAACTAAAATAGAGAAATAAACAACAAACATGCAAGTACGCTGTGCTGCGACGCGGTGCGGTCCGGTGTGCTGTGGGGGCGGCATACAAAAGAATAAAGCATGGCTGCCGAAAAGGCGGGCGTCTGCTTTGGTCGGGCGTGGTGTGAACCTGAGATAACTTTAGGCAGTCTAGAGAAGGGAAGGAGGGGAGGGAGGCGGAGAGAGGAAGTCCTGATGCTACTGTTACATCTCGGGCTCATTCACTTGGCCGCTGATTGATTGTTAAATCGCCTCTCTTATCCAAAGTGAAAACAGACGCAGTTAAGTTAATGCTGTCGAAGTTTAAATACCCTTGCAGACATTGACGTGTTTCTTTAGGCACACAATGGGATTTGTATCATGGCTCCAATCACAGATCCAAGTTATCATTCTGTGGGTTCACGGTTCGTCTAATTGTTTTGCCTTAAAGTTGTATATGGTTTTCTTATTTTTATATCCTCTCACGAAGTCAAAAGACTATATTGGGTTTGTGCAACGTTCGTATTTCTATCGTCGCTATTGAAGCTAGACTCTTGAAACTTAGAATGCATATTCGTGTATAGCAAATAAAGTCTAAATTTGTTTTATTGCCCCCACCGGGGCGTTGATATTCAGTTTAATCTATATAACTATATAATAACGGTCAATGTACGTTTTATAAAAGAGGAACAGAATAGGATTTGGTTTAAGCTCGGTCTTGCTGGAAACATATAAATCCATGAATGCTAGAAGCAAGATTCGAGCCAGTTTCTCTAATATTTTTAGAATCATAATCATAAATCAGAACTAGATTCCCAAATTTGTGTGCATCAAATTATATGAGCCAGAATCCGAAGCCAAATCTAAGGTTTTTATAATCCAAACATCCAAACGATTAATGTAGTCGAGCATTCTCTGATATATTTATTCATTTTTCAAAAGAAATATACTTGTATTGTCGAATAAGCATTCTTACGTCTTTGTTTGAAGCCCAACCCCACCAATGTATCCCTTCGTATTTTTGTACAATTTCATGAAAATATTTCCCATTCAGATTACTAAAAATTAAAGTATTGTTTATGTTATATATATAAAAATTATTTACATGATCTGATTACTTGCCTTCCGCTCTGGGTAGAAAGATTAAAATACCAATAGCCACCATGATATTCTTCCGAATATTTATTTGGGCTATTTTCCCGGTCGTATGTTGAGAACTCTCTATCCAGATGACTTTTCAGTCTTTCCGTAGTACCAGTCCATTGGCCCAACCTCTTGAGCTTGTACTTTTCAGCCTCGCTACCAACAACAAAATGATCATACCGAGCCCAATGAATTTCACCGTCAAAACTTTCCAAATGGACATACAACTCGTAACGCTGAGAGTTGGTTATGCGGTATATACGTTCCAGTCCGTACCAGAACTCTCCACCCAGTGTGCCAAAACCCTCTCGGTATTCAGACCAACTTCTATAAAAATCGACCGACCCATCGAATCTACGTTGAATGACCATCCAGCCGGGACCTTCGACACGACTATCGCACAGAACTTTAAGTTGACCCACGCCGGGTATGTGAAGGCTTTTGATACCTGTAAAGGAGCCAAAGGAAGCACAGGTGAGTTGCTCCATCCTTTGAGTAGTTGTCACAGTAGGTCTTTCAGTTGGTCTGTTCAGTTGGGCCTGACACTGCTGCAGCTGATTTTCAATGGTGTTCCACCGCATTTGTTGAGTTTTATCCAATATAGTTTTATAGAGGTCGGCAGTGGTCTGTAACTGGGCTTTTCGCTTCTCCAGATCCACAACAGATTCACTGCAGCTCTTGTCGCAATTTTTGGCTTTTAGCATGTCGACCATGCCCTGCAAAGATGTCACCAGATCGTCTTCATGAAGAGTCAACGTGGCGTTCAATTGAAGTTGAAGTAATTTGTTTTCCAGCTGTGCACTTAGCTTATTCTCTTCTAGCAAAGCCGCTTGTACTTGCTCAACTGTCTACGATAATTATTAAGTTTAATCATGGTTAGACCTTGTTTTTAATCGCTATTTACCATCCATTGAGCTTTTATTATATCCAGTATTGATCCGAATATCGCTACTATAATAAATAAATTCATTTCCAACTTCGACCTTTGATGTTAGTTAAAAGTTAACTGATGGCAAAAATTTTGGTTTGTTAAGGTTCTTTTAAATGTGATTTAAATGGGGTGTCAAACCGTAGCTGGAACCTTGTAACTGAATAAGTGAGAAGGGGTAACAGGAAAAATGGTAAGACCAATCCGTTCCAAAGATCCTACACAAAGAAACATTCCAGATCTGTGTACGCCTTGCGAGATCATACTAAACCAAATTTCGTGGCTCTAGCTCTTATGGTCTGTACAAATGCCGATATTTACCGATAATAATATTATCGATCCTTTTAAAATAAAATAAGAAACTAAACTTCAACTCTTTAGCTATGTAGTCTACGAGGGGGACGGGCATGGCTAAATCGACACCGATATTGGTGCTGACAAAGAATATATATACTTTGTGAGGTCGTCAAAGTTTCCTTCTACCGGTTGCGTACATTTGCACTAAACCATTCCACCCGTTTTCTACCAATTTCAATGGGTTCAGGTATACAAACGGTACGCTTCGAGCTAAAATTGTATACTGCCTGGAATGGAACAAAAATTCGCATCTATAGAAAGTTTTATTAAGATAGTCAGATGGACAAAGCTCTTTCAAGTCGACCGATACTACGCATCAAAGGGTAGGGTATCACCATCATCAATAATGAGCCAAACACGCGCAGTGGCTCACTGGACCTGGCAATATTTGGACAGCGGCGGGCAATTGAAAAGTCCAATTGTTGTTGTGGTTGTTGCTATTATTGTTGATATGCATTTTAATCTATATATATTATATATCTATATATATATATATATATATATGTATATAAAGCAAATAAAGTCTAAATTTCTTTTATTGCTCCCACCGGGGCGTTGATATTCAGTTTAATCTATATATATATATATATATATATATATATATATATATATATATATATATATAATATATAAATATATATAAATAAAATAAAACAAATTTAGACTTTATTTGCTATACACGAGTATGTATTCTAAGTTTCAATCTCTACTCTAGCTTCAATAGCGACGATAGAAATACGAACGTCGCACAAACCAAATATAGTCTTTTGACTTCGTGAGATAATATAATATAAATATAATGATAACTGTTAATGTACGTTTTATAAAAGAGGAACAGAATAGGATTTGGTTTAAGCTCGGTCTTGCTGGAAACATATAAGTCCGTGAATGCTAGAAGCAAGATTCGAGCCAGTTTTTCTAATATTTTTAGAATCATAATCATAAATCAGAACTAGATTCCCAAATTTGTGTGCATCAAATTATATGAGCCAGAATCCGAAGCCAAATCTAAGGTTTTTATAATCCAAACATCCAAACGATTAATGTAGTCGAGCATTCTCTGATATATTTATTCATTTTCAAAGAAATATACTTGTATTGTCGAATAAGCATTCTTACGTCTTTGTTTGAATACGAATCCTTCCAATGTAACCCTTCGTATTTTTGTACAAGTCCATGAAAATATTTCCCATTCAGGTTACTAGAAATTAAAGTATTGTTTATGTTATACATATAAAAATTATTTACATGATCTGATTACTTGCCTTGAGCTCTGGTTAAAATGATTAAAATACCAATAGCCACCATGATATTCTTCCGAATATTTATTTGGGCTATTTTCCCGGTCGTATGTTGAGAACTCTCTATCCAGATGACTTTTCAGTCTTTCCGTAGTACCAGTCCATTGGCCCAACCTCTTGAGCTTGTACTTTTCAGCCTCGCTACCAACAACAAAATGATCATACCGAGCCCAATGAATTTCACCGTCAAAACTTTCCAAATGGACATACAACTCGTAACGCTGAGAGTTGGTTATGCGGTGTATACGTTCCAGTCCGTACCAGAACTCTCCACCCAGTGCGCCAAAACCCTCTCGGTATTCAGACCAACTTCTATAAAAATCGACCGACCCATCGAATCTACGTTGAATGACCATCCAGCCGGGACCTTCGACACGACTATCGCACAGAACTTTAAGTTGACCCACGCCGGGTATGTGAAGGCTTTTGATACCTGTAAAGGAGCCAAAGGAAGCACAGGTGAGTTGCTCCATCCTTTGAGTAGTTGTCACAGTAGGTCTTTCAGTTGGTCTGTTCAGTTGGGCCTGACACTGCTGCAGCTGATTTTCAATGGTGTTCCACCGCATTTGTTGAGTTTTATCCAATATAGTTTTATAGAGGTCGGCAGTGGTCTGTAACTGGGCTTTTCGCTTCTCCAGATCCACAACAGATTCACTGCAGCTCTTGTCGCAATTTTTGGCTTTTAGCATGTCGACCATGCCCTGCAAAGATGTCACCAGATCGTCTTCATGAAGAGTCAACGTGGCGTTCAATTGAAGTTGAAGTAATTTGTTTTCCAGCTGTGCACTTAGCTTATTCTCTTCTAGCAAAGCCGCTTGTACTTGCTCAACTGTCTACGATAATTATTAAGTTTAATCATGGTTAGACCTTGTTTTTAATCGCTATTTACCATCCATTGAGCTTTTATTATATCCAGTATTGATCCGAATATCGCTACTATAATAAATAAATTCATTTCCAACTTCGACCTTTGATGTTAGTTAAAAGTTAACTGATGGCAAAAATTTTGGTTTGTTAAGGTTCTTTTAAATGTGATTTAAATGGGGTGTCAAACCGTAGCTGGAACCTTGTAACTGAATAAGTGAGAAGGGGTAACAGGAAAAATGGTAAGACCAATCCGTTCCAAAGATCCTACACAAAGAAACATTCCAGATCTGTGTACGCCTTGCGAGATCATACTAAACCAAATTTCGTGGCTCTAGCTCTTATGGTCTGTACAAATGCCGATATTTATCGATAATGATATTATCGATCCTTTTAAAATAAAATAAGAAACTAAACTTCAACTCTTTAGCTATGTAGTCTACGAGAGGGGCGGGCATGGCTAAATCGACACGGATATTGGTGCTGACAAAGAATATATATACTTTGCGAGGTCGTCAAAGTTTCCTTCTACCGGTTGCGTACATTTGCACTAAACCATTCCACCCGTTTTCTACCAATTTCAATGGGTTCAGGTATACAAACGGTACGCTTCGAGCTAAAATTGTATACTGCCTGGAATGGAACAAAAATTCGCATCGATGGAAAGTTTTATTAAAATAGTCAGATGGACAAAGCTCTTTCAAGTCGACCGAAACTACGCATCAAAGGGTAGGGTATCACCGAAAAGGGTTGCACTTTAATTGAGATTTATTTATGGCCACGGCCAAAGACAAAAAGCGCTTCACAATAATGAGCCAAACACGCGCAGTGGCTCACTGGACCTGGCAATATTTGGACAGCGGCGGGCAATTGAAAAGTCCAATTGTTGTTGTGGTTGTTGCTATTATTGTTGTGTGGTGGCAGGCACCGGCACTTCAGCAGCAGCAACAGCACAAAAGAAACGACCAACGGTTCGGGTTCGGGTTCGGGCTTGGGTTTGGGTTTCTGTTTGTGTTTGGGTTGGAAATTGGGCGGGCATTCGGCCAGCTCGTTATTGTCAAATTGTTGGCCAAGTGCTGGCAGTGGTGGCCATGTGGACATGTTAGCAGATTGCTCTCTATGTATGTATGTGTGTGTACGGGTGGGTGCCCGCTATGAGCTGACTTTGACATGGCAACTGTCTGTTGCTGGCCTGGAATGCACCACAGTTGCATCCACTGCAAAATTGAATTGAATTGGGAGCAGGGACTAGGCGTGCGCTAAGGTTAAGTGGCACGTTGGCCACACTATACTCTAGACAATCTTTGCAGGCTCAGCAATCAAATTGCTGTGGCCTCCAGTGGCAACGTGGCTCCATCTATCGGCGCGCTTTTACGCTAGTTGAGCTCAATTATGCACTGCAAATTTTGTGCCCAACTGCAAATCAGTGCAAAACTTTCACTTTGCAGCCGAACAATGGCGCAGACACAACAAAAGTCTAGAAAACAGATATACAACCAAAAAAAAAAAAAAAAAAAAAAAAACATGGCGCAGACAACACACAAGAGACCCGAAAAACAAACTAGAGAAAGAATAATAATAAAAAAAAGAAATGGCCACAGCATCCTTCCGCTGAATGATTGAGTCTGACAGCCAAAAAATAAGTAAGCAAGAAATAGAGAAAATATAGAAATTGCATTTGTGTTGAAGAACGGCGAGTAGAAAAGAAAAAGACCATTTTGTTGGTAAGTGCACAGGTTTGCAGGGGGAACGTCGTGCATTGTCATTAACAACTAACCATAAACAAGACACAAAATACACACGGCTAAGAATGTTCGCTCTGTCGAAGAACACTCGACTAGATGATACCCTCAGTGCAGACGCTTGCAAAGCTGTAAAACACTCTCTTTCCTTTCTGTCCCTCTTAAAAATGTCAAATTCTTTGGAAAAATTTAGAATAAGGGGAATTCTTGTACCTTTATAGAAGAATATCTTATCTTGCTCTAAAATTAGAACTAATTTAAATACTCTAAAAATTTGTTTTTGTTGTCTACTTATTTTAAGCACATTCTTACAAATCTATTTAGAATTAATATATAATATTTATAGTATTTTATAGTCATTATTCCGTTTTTCATTTCCTATATATATAAAGAAATAATCAGAAATAAGAATATTAAGATTAATGTAATGCCACTTAATTGTAATTTGAAGTCAAGCTGGAAATTTATAGCTTAATGAATAAATATCCATATGATACTACATATGAACTGGTTCTTCAGCCAACCAAGTGTATCATAACGTATTCTACGTATTTTATGACTACAGGGTATTAAACGCATGCAGCATTGAATGTTGCTGCAAGTACTGTATGTTTAGTTGCAAATTTTAACAAGAGGCTGCAAATGATTAATGTCAATAAAGCGCCAACTCAGCTCAGCGTAGCTCAGAAAATGCTAGAAGTCATCTTGAAAGTAGGAAGAGGAAACATTGGCTTGGCCAGCATTTGGGTCGTGAACCGGCGCGTACTCGGCTGCACCGAATCGAGGACAGCGCCGGAGCCGAGGCTGATCCTCGAGCGTCGTGTGGGTGCAATGGTTCAATTGGTGTCAGACCTGGTCAAGGGGGTCTGAGAATCGCGATAAATTGAAAATGACTGGCATTGCTGATGATGATTGGCAGCAATTTATATACTCGCTCACCAATTAAAAGAGTATATTGGGTTTGTGCAACGTCCCGTCTGGCCGTCTGTCCGTATGAACACAATTATAATCGACGCTATTGAAGCTAGAGACTTCGAATATATACTCGTGTATATCCGTTATCCCTCGGATAACTGATGACTCCTGAAAGATCGGTCACTGGGGCGTGGGAAAGCGGGTAAGCCGCGAAAATCCACATGTACCATTTTAGAATCACCAAATTTGGTACACACTTTTCGGGTGACTCTAAAGATCAAGCCTAAAAGTTCGGTCACGCCCTCTCACGACCTCTCCAGGTTCCACAAAATCTCTTATTTTACTGAACGAGTATTGCACGGTGGGTTACACCCGACTGCAATGTTCTTAGTTGTTTTTCGGTACATTTTTTTTTTGTTGCTAGTCGAGAGAAAATCTCAGGCACACCTACACGTACCGCTCATTAGCCGCGCGTCTTAATGAGGCGTTTAAAAAACGTTAAAAGTGCAAGGTTTGCACCTGCGGGCTTTGGCAGTGACCAATAGCCACGTCAGGTGACAAATGCCTTTACATGTCACGCGTATGAATGTCCAGCGGTCTTGCCAGCAATGAGACTCCACTGTGAAAAAATCAGCTTTAAATTTAATGCAATATACTTTTAAATGTAAGTAATTAATATATGAATATAAATTAAACTATGTTAAACAATTTACAAATTTAGAGAAAAATTCAAATATATATGTACACATATTTTAATTTTTTTGGCTTTACTTTTTACCATAGCCAAAGAAAACAACTATAATAATTTTCTTACATTTTTTTAGGCCCAGAATTATTGATAAAAATTTTTAAATTAATTTGTGTACTGTTTTATATAAGCTAAATGGTTTCAAAATGTAAACCACAATTTCTTACTGTGTACATATGTAAATATGTGTTTTGCGTATGTACACAAGGTAACTGCTACGTCACTTGGGCTTGGAACGCATGCGCAGCCGGTGTGTGTGACAGGCGCAAAAGATGGAGAAACGCAACACTGACGCAATGACTGGAAAAACCTTTGGCTGGGAAAAATGTCTGGAGCATGCGAGAAAGAGACTCAAATCAATTTGAAGTGCGCACAATTGACAACTCACTGGCAATTTGGCACATTCTCAGGCGCCCGCACAGCGTTAAAGTGGGACGCGCAACTGAAATTCCAAGCGAATGCAATTTAGTTAACGGCTACGCTATATTTAGACCATATTTGGCTGGTTTCTGTCGAAATGTTCAAAGAATGTAGCGTGCTTGAGTGACGCCTGTCAATCAAGCCAACTCTAGTTGAAGTGTTGACGCATTGTCAAATTGCGTTTGGCTATGGCAGCAATGCAATTAGCTGTAAAGAGAACGAACAAAGCGCAGCAGATGTAGAATGTAAATACATACATACTAAAGAAGCAGTCGTGGCGTTGCCAGATAGTTGCTGTAGTATGTATCGATGTTCGCTTTAGTGTGTTGGAAAACAACAATGTACATATATTAACAAGAATATCGATGTTTTTCGATAATATGCTTTCGATGGTAAACAAACGTACGCATCTATCGAATACACATATATCGTGAAGTGAAAATTGTGCGAGAAAAGAAAAATAAAAGCGAATAAAAATAGGCTTATAGAGGATGGCCTCGCTGGAACCAACGCAAAACAAAACATGGGACCTGTCGCTGTACGAGCTGCAGCGCAAGCCACAGGAAATAATCACAGATAACACGGAAATCGCCGTTTCGCCGCGCAGCCTGCACAGCGAGCTGATGTGCCCCATCTGCCTAGACATGCTAAAGAAGACGATGACGACGAAGGAGTGCCTGCACCGTTTCTGCTCCGACTGTATTGTGACCGCACTGCGATCCGGCAACAAGGAGTGCCCCACGTGCCGAAAGAAGCTCGTGTCGAAGCGCTCCCTGCGCGCAGATCCCAACTTTGATCTTCTAATTTCGAAGATCTATCCCAGCCGCGAGGAGTACGAGGCGCTCCAGGAGAAGGTGATGGCCAAGTTTAACCAAACGCAGTCGCAACAGGCACTCGTCAATTCCATCAACGAGGGCATCAAGCTGCAGTCCCAGAATCGGCCACAACGTTTCCGCACAAACAAGGGAGGTGGCGGCGGTGGGGGTGGGGGCAATAATAGCAGTAGCGGCGGCGCAGCCAGTGCCACTCGCGCCGGCTCCAATGCCGTGCACGCCCATGACACAGCCTCCAATGACAGTAATAGTAATACAAATGGCAATGACCGCGAATCCGTTGGAGCCACTGGAGCAGGAGCAGGAGCTAGTGCGGGAGCGGGAGTGGCAGCTGGAGCTGTAACTGCAGCTACACCAGCAGCAGCTAGCGGTGGCGGTGGTGCGCCAGCAGTCAGCGCGCCGCCAATTAACATAGTGCCGGCTCCCACGTCAGCCGGGACATCGGGCGCCAGCACCTCGTCGAGCCGCATGCAAGTGGATGACGCCTCCAATCCGCCATCGGTGCGCAGCACACCCTCGCCGGTGCCGTCAAATTCAAGCAGCTCGAAGCCCAAGCGCGCCATGTCCGTTATGACCTCAGAGCGTTCCGAGGAATCGGAGTCAGACTCGCAGATGGACTGTCGCACCGAGGGCGATTCCAACATCGATACCGAGGGCGAGGGCAATGGGGAGCTGGGCATCAATGATGAAATCGAGCTGGTCTTCAAGCCCCATCCTACAGAGATGTCGGCCGACAACCAGCTGATCCGGGCGCTAAAGGACAACTGCATACGCTACATCAAGACCACGGCCAACGCAACCGTCGACCATCTCAGCAAGTATCTGGCCATGCGCCTGACCCTCGACCTGGGTGCCGACCTGCCCGAAGCCTGCCGGCTGCTTAACTTCTGCATCTACGTGGCGCCGCAGCCACAGCAGCTGGTCATATTGAACGGCAACCAGACACTGCATCAGGTGAACGACAAATTCTGGAAGGTAACGTCAATCCGTAACAACAGCCAAAATACATAACTAATCCGGTTTCAATGCCCGTTTTCAGGTGAACAAGCCAATGGAAATGTATTACTCCTGGAAGAAAACCTAAAGCGATGCTCCAAATTCGAGATATTCTAGTTCTTAAGTAAACATTTATTTCCCCTATCGAAATATCGCATATGTATAGTTTTATTATTAATGTGCTTAACGAGAATATATGGGTGTATATTCATACATATAAACATATATACATATATATATTTAAATATGTATTTAAATAGAACTCGTGGGATATTTCATATCTTCAAATTGCAAAAACAACAAAAAACAAATGTACAATATTTGTAGGCCCTTGCAGTCCTCTGTAGATGAGTTCTCTAAGTCCTCAGGGAGTTAGGCATGGATGGATGTGTTAGGTTTGAATGTAGTCTAAGCCGAAGGCTACATAGCCAACCGCTATTTAAAAATAGTTAGCTTCATAGTATATAACTATATCGTATATTGTGATTAATAATAATTATAATTTGAATACCTTTGCAGAGGGGTATTATTAAAATTATGTCAGGAAATGTGCAACGTATAGATAAAGATAACTCCGACCCTGTAATATATATATTTTGATCATTATGAATGTACATATATAGTAATTTCCGTCCGCCAAATAGGACTTTGCAAAGGACTGTTTCAGCAGATAGTGCATATGTTGGATGCCGGATCGGACCATTATATATAGCTATCATTGGAAGTAATCCTAAGTATACCTTGCTTTCAATATAGAATCCAAATTTTATCAACATGGAATTACTATATTATATAGTCTATTGGTTGTTATGTGCAAGCACTGGTAATTTTTTTTTAATTTAGAAATGCAAATTTACATTTTTAAACGATTATGATTATCATAATTAGTATAAAAAACAATATTAAAACCGATTCAGAGGGGGCCAAATTTGTTATCAAAAATCATGTCAAAATTTACAAAAATTGTATCATGAGGAGCTCTCGAATCCATAGCTCCCATATTTCCAATGTCCATAACTTTGTCAAAGCTGAACCGATTTTCATGTTTGATTTTTTTCATGGTTTGATGACTAGATTGATTCTGCAATTCAATTATATTCATTATTGAAAATAATATTTTTTGAATTTTTTGATCAACTATCATGTACTTCCCCTTACTCATTTTCGAAAAAAAATTTTTTTTCAAAATTTAGAAATGCAAATTTACATTTTCAATCGGTTGTAGTTGTCACAATTAGTATAAAAAACAACATTAAAACTGATACTGATGTTAAAAATCATGTCAAAATTAACAAAAAATTTGACATGTAAAACTCTCGGATCTATAGCTCCTATATTTTAAATGCCCATAACTTTGTCAAAAGTGAATCGATTTTCATAATTTTTTCATCAACATACCCAATTTGGTGACTCTAATATATTGTGGGAAATATTCACATTTTAGCGATTTGGGATTTGAGCTTATCGACATGTTATCGATTTGCCAGCCTCCCAGTGGGCGAGGCACGAAAATCTTAACACTTTGTCTGAAGCAGATAACTACAAGTTTATATCCAAAGTATTTATAGTCCAAAGTAGTGACGTAGTTGAAGGACTAAAATAGTAATGCAAAACTCGGCTTAAATCCGTCGAATGCAGCTTACATTTTTGTAACAGCATGCTCAAAGCAGTTTTTCCTATAGCTCACATAGAAATAATCAAATTAAGACTTACTTAGCTCTATACAAATTCGAAATTTAACGCGACTCAAGAACAAACCAAAAGTGCAACGTCACACTCTTAAATTGCTCTCTTTCATTTCAGCGGTAAATAAGGGGCTGCGCTTTAGCAACTTCTCGATTACGAAATATAAGGGGTTATGAGGGCTCACTATTTTAAGAACTCAGATGTCTTTGCATAACCTCAGCCTCTTTCAATCGTGCATCAGCCTTTAAATTTCGCAATCTTACTATATCTCTCAATTAGTTCAGCTTCTCACACAGAGAACGAATTGCAAGCAAAGAGCTTTTTATTGAGAGTTGCTTATGCAGTTGCTTAAGCGTAAAAGGTGTTACATAATTTATAAAATTAACGAGTGTAATGATTGTCAAGTTGAGTTCAGAAGAAAGTGTTTGTTGATTAGATAATCAAAATAAAGATTATTGAACATTATAATAACTAGCATTTTTCATCTGCATTTCTTATCTGAAAAACGTACAAATAGAATTGAGAATGAATTTTTAATAAACGTGTTTCTAAATTGACTATACTATATAAAAACATTTGTATTTTTCAGAGCGCTTGCAAGCTAGGCCTGACAAATTGAAACTGCTCCTTTCTTCTCTATTCCTTTCCTCGCTGTCGTTTTAACTTAATTTGCCGCAACAGAATGGATAATAGAAAGAGAATGATGAATTGATTTATATATGTATATAATATAAATTAGATTTATTTATCCTAATTGCAATACGTTGTGAGGAACTCTTATATTAAGAAAATTAAAATTATTCTACAAAAGCTAAACGTTGTACGTTTCCGAAGTGAATATGACTATATATCTCGATTCAATCAGATTATAATATTAGGTGGACAAAAGGCGCTGGGTTATAATTGATTGAGGCAGAGTGCGGTTAACAATAATGAATCACCGAGTTTTCATTTTCAAATAAAAATAAGTACCATTTGAAACGTGAACACAATTTGCTACAGACTGAGGTTAGTCGTTGATCATTTGGGAATTCGCTGCATTTTGGCGAGTATTGCATTGCGGAAGTCTTTGAAATCGCCACTCGCCTCGATCTCGTTGCAGCACCTGCCCTGAATGCGATTGAGGCCCAGTTTGATCTGTGTGGCTTGGCCGTTGCGGGCGCGTCTGGTCAGATCCTGTTCCAGATCGTAGGCTAAACCCAAATCGCAGAGTTCATCTACTTCGTCCTGCGTAAACGTGCGCTGCTCCTCCTGCAGAAATTCATGACATTTCTCATAGATGTCCAGCTGCTGTTCCGCCTCGTTCTTGTCGCCTTCACGCTGCAGCTCCAGATAACGGCGCAGCAGCTTCGCTGCAGCGCTGTCCAGCAGCGTTTGCTGCACACTATTGGTCAGCGTGTAAATGCGCTGAACCTCCTCAATGGTCATGTCCGAGCAGCCGCAAAAGCATTTGATCAGGCGCACCGCTTTGTTCTAAATATAAACGCCAATTCCGTATAAATGTTTGTTTACTATAACAGCGCACCGTATGGATACGAACCTTGCATGACGACGCTGCCATCTCAGGGAAGTTAACTATAAGCTGTAATACGGCAGATGCCACCTGCTCCTTTCGTAGTCGCTGACTGCCTTCGAATGAATTCATCTATTCCCAACGCAGGTGGAGGCGGCATTAAATCTACATGTATATCGATAGCATAGGTAGGTAAGTGGCAATCAGACTATCGATGTTTTCGACATTCATATTTGGCCATCACGCACAAAAAATTTAAATTGATGTTGCCATTCCCATGTTACCGACAGCGTGCAAATGGCGCAAATCGAATCGCAAGATATGAAATATGAATAAAATATAAAATATGTTGGGCATAGTGGAATTGATTAAGATATATTTTTTTTCTCATTGTTTACTTATTTATTTATTAGGGTGACAGATCGAGCGTTAACCTAAGTAAAATGTATACAAGCCATGAAATATATACATTTATATATATATACATTTTAGGCAAAGGTTTAAGTAATTACTTTAATCTTTTGCAGTTCTCAAACACTTGTTTCGCAGTTCTTTTTTTAAAAAAGTGATTTTTAAAATAGCATAGATGTTTTTAAGTTCCTTTAGCCAGCGACAATACATGGTTTTCAAATTGTTCGTACTCGGGTAGTAGCGCTATCTCATTAGCACAGCTTTCTTGTATTTCTTTGAGAATTCGATTCCTCTTCGATTGATCATCTAAAGCCTCCTTTAGCTCTGTTCTTTTCGTGATTGGAATACCCATAAAGGTCAACTCGTTGCATTCTTCCAATGTGAGGGAACGATCACTTACTTGTCGCAATGTTTCGCATTTATTATACTTTTTAAAGGTTCATTCAGTTTTTCCATTCCCTTTTTATTCGCATACCTTTGTAATTCTTCGTTTTCTTGTGGGTTTTGAAGAAAACGAGTTACAGCTTTTGTATCTGTGAACATTTTTTTCCGTCCATCTCTGTAATATCAGAATATAAAAACATATTTGTTTGTATGCATGAAAAGCTTGAATTTCATAATTTAAATTAATTTCATTAATTTGTCAAACAATAGTACAGTTTTTTTGCTAATCGGTATTTAAAGTTTTTTTAAAGGCAGGTAATAATTTTAATAACAATTACTTTTACTTTGAAACCTAAAGGTCGAATGCGGATTCGAGGCAATCAATTTAAAGAACAATGGCTCTCTCAATCATGATTCTTCACCTGTGGCTCTCTTTTTATGGATTTAATACATTGTAAAGTAGTGTCTTTGGACAGCGTATGCAACTAAGTCCGGCCGGGCACAGACTTACAAGAAATTTGTATCTTGTAAGGACACCACGCTAAAAATGGGGTAAAACCGGTAAAAGGCGGGATAGGGATCGGAAGGTTGATCTCGCGTCGGAATCGACTCGTGACTTCTACGTTAATAATGCCAAATCCGTCCCCGAGCTCCCACCGAGAGATTTTAATCGGGGTGGAACCACTTTCAGATATCCCAAGGCTGAACGCCAAAGGTTTCTTCCTATTTGTTGAATTACAATTGGAACGATTATTTAAAATATGAATATATGAATATATATATGAAAATATAAATAAGGGTATTTATGCCTCGACGAGCCAATATAATACACACATTGTCGTACCAATGCATAAGTATGTGTGAATGTGTGAATAAAAACCCGCTACTCACGCCGCACGAAACAACAACAAACTTCGCTGAAGAATGAAGACACACCAAAATAAAGTTTCCGTATCTTTTTGTCGTGGGCTGCTGCGCTACACTTTCATAGTAAGCTTATATAGTATATGCAGAATATCGCACTCTCAACTAATATTAATATTTACCACTTGTGTTTACCTTTTTTGCAATGTTGATGTAAAATGAATGAATGACAATGAAGTAACGATTAGAGAGAGAGAGAGAGAGAGCAAAACCATCGATGGTAAAATCGATATAATGGTTTTAAAATTGTACAATATATCGATGTATAAAAACGTTTGATTAGTTTTAAGAAATGAAATTATAATTATTATTAAATATTTTTCGATGTTAGTTTTTTTACCATATCTGAAAAATTTAATTTTTTTATTAATAAAAACTTTTTCTTTTTTTCATTTCTGTTATATTTTGTTTTATTTTATTATTAATTTGACGAATTGGAATAGACGAAAGGTAGAATCGTTTGAAATACATTGTTAGCATTATTATAAACTTAACAATTCGCCAATAGCAAAAGGTGGATATATATTTTGTCATTTTACTTCAACTTTACAACACTGGTCGTTGTGGCGGTTCTTTAAAAAGTGCACACAAATGTAAGTAGTCAACTTTTTATATAATTTAATTTCTATGAATGTTCGCATTGTTTCGTTCGAGTTATCGTTCTGCATTATTTGATTGACCACACATTCTCCGTATACATTCTGAAGTCTTTATTCAAATTTATTGAAACATAATCTACAACTTTGACTTGAGCGCCTTCATGAGTTTCTCCAGTTTGAGAGCCTTCTGAAAATCGCCGCTAATCTTGAGCTTACCGGACATGTAGGCCGGTGCCGCCTTAAGTTTGCCAGAGAACATGTCAAAGAAATTGTTGGCGTTCATCGAGAGGGTGGCGTCTGCAGCTGCGGGTGGGGCGCCAGTTCCGCAGGCACCGGTGCCATTTTTTAAGTCCAAAAACCAGGTACCCTGCTTTGCATCACTGATATTGAACTGGTAGACGGCCTGCGTCTTGGCGACAATCTCAGCTGAGAGCAAGGATTCAATTTTCTTAAAGAGCTGGGGTATTTTGTCCACATCACCAGATTCGGGCGCCGCTGCACTCTCAGCAGGCGCATTCTTGGCCTCCACGAAAAAGTCGACCATTAGCTTGTCGGCATTTTCCCGTACGCAGGCGTAATCGGTGAGATCTTTGACGCCCACCGATTCGAGCACCTCGTCGTCGATGAAGAACTCGCCGGTAAACTGCTTGGGCTCCCTGGACAGTATGGCGTAGGCGGCATCGGCCATTATCTCCGGCTTGCGGGACCAGCTGGCGCTGTCGGGGCCCGTCAGCATCTCAATTGCGGCCGTGTGAATGGCAGTGCGTGGCCAAAGGGCGTTTACGGCAATTCCGCGGTCACGGAACTCCGCCGCCATGCCCAGAACGCACATGGACATGCCGTACTTGGCCATCGTGTATGCGACATGCGGGCCAAACCATTTGGCCTTCATGCTGAGGGGCGGCGAGATGTTCAGTATGTGGGCGTGGTTGCTCTTCTGCAGGTAGGGCAGACACTCCTTAGAGACCAGGAACGTGCCCCGGGTGTTGATGTGGTGCATCAGATCGTAGCGCTTCATGTCGGTGTCGGGGGTGCTGGTCAGCGAAATGGCACTTGCATTGTTCACAACAATATCGATGCCACCGAACTTTGCCACTGCCTCCTCAATGGCGGTGCGTACCTGTTTCTCGTCGCGCACATCCACGATGCACGGATGCGCCCTTCCGCCAGCCTTCTCGATCTCCGCGGCGGCCGTGTAAATGGTGCCCGGCAGCTTTGGATGCGGCTCGGCCGTCTTGGCCGCTACCACAATGTTGGCCCCGTCGCGGGCTGCCTTTAGTGCGATTGCTTTGCCAATTCCCCTGGATGCTCCAGTGATGAACAGTGTGCGGCCAGCTAGTTTGCCTGAATTGATCATTTTGTGGTCCAAAGTTTAACCCGCTTGCTTTGAAGAGTCTGAACGATCTGAACTGGAAACAGCTCGAAACACAACCAATCAACATTAAAGAGAAAGTCCAAAGTGCAATTAGATCGACCAGTCAACATATTCAAAGAGGAGAGAGCAAAAGAGTTCGACATAAGGCGACTTTTGAATGCGCTGCAGCGAGGAGCACGCTCTGTAGCAAACTCAAACTGTTACATACACTTGTTAATTATTATTGAAGATACATAAGCAACGTATGTTGTTTATTATGTTATTTAAAAATACTTATTTAAATTGTTTAAATTGTATGAAAATACAGAAAGCTGATTTGTCAACGTTGCCACTTGGGTTGTTCTGTGTGAATGGCACCGCGAGTGAATGCAATCGGCAAGAAGAAGAATTAAACGCAAATATTTTGTTTACAATTGAAAACTGCAGCGTTAACTTTTTTGGAAATATTAACATAAATAAACAATAAATAATTGATGGCTGCGTCGCGATCGCGTCGTAACAATGCTGGCAACAAGATTGCCAAGCTGCTCGACGAGGAGGAGGATGATTTTTATAAAACGTCTTATGGCGGCTTTCAGGACGAAGAAGGGGACAAGGAATATGTGTAAGTACCGAAGCATCAAGTTAAAGGAAACAATCATAAGAAATGATTTGTACTTTTCCACAGACAAAAAGACGAAGAGGAGGATGTGGTCGACTCGGATTTCAGCATAGATGAACAGGATGAGCCCGTATCCGACCAGGAGGAGGCGCCCGACAAGAAACGCAAGCGTGGTGGCGTAAACACGAAAGCCTACAAGGCAAGTGTAATCCAAATACTAAATAATATAGTTGTAAAAACCCATTTTAATTCAACAGGAGCCCGCAAAGCCAACTGCCAAGAAGGAAACAAAAGCCGCGCCCGCCGCTCTGCACAAGAAACGTGGCGGGGGCGGCGTGGTTAAGCGCCGAGTGCGTCCACGCTTCACGGTTCTGGACTCTGGTCGCAAATCCATACGTACGTCCACCGCCATCAAAACCCAGGCCACCAAAATACGGCTTAAGGAGCTGGACGACGCGCGCAAGCGCAAGAAGAAAAAGGTACGCGTGGAGGATTATATGCCCACACAGGAGGAGCTCCTCGAGGAGGCGAAAATAACCGAAGAGGAGAACATTAAATCTTTGGGTTTGTTTCACAAACTGCCGGCCCCATGGAAATCCATGTTACACATATTCTTCAACGTTTACAGAAAAATTCCAAAAAATGGAGCTGGAGAAAAAGAAGACACGTCCCACTAAGCGTGTTTTTACGGGTCCAACTATACGCTATCATTCACTGACAATGCCCGTCATACGGAACGTGCCCACACGTAGCACCACACAGCCCAATGATCCCAACTATGCTGCTTCGAAATGCGAGCGTACGTTCGTAACCATTGATAATGATTTCAATGACAAGGCTTTCCATGCGATTTTCCGTCCGAAACGACTGTCGAAAAGCTCGAGCGGAATTTGCCCCATAACCCGGCTGCCGGCGCGCTACTTCGATCCCGTCACCCAGCAGCCCTACTACAGCATTCAAGCATTTAAGATACTGCGCGAGGCATACTACATGCAACTGGAGCAGCAGAGCAGCAGCAACGAACAGCCCGAGCTGGCCAAGTGGATGGAGTGGCGCAAGCTGGTCAAGGAGAATCGCCAAAAGGCGGCCACAGCGGGCAAATCTTCAGATAATTAGTGCTGCTGAGTGAACTATTCTAAGGGTTCTTCGAATCGAAAAGATTTTAACTTGTAATCAACTTATTATTGAAGATATTACAATTTATAGTAACTATATTGCAGAATTTTTAAAAATAAGCTGATTTTCAAGTTTTTAGTGATGTTTTTTAACGAACAACTTGAACTTTTCGAACGGCTACCAAGTTAATTTATTTAATTCCTAATTCAGTTACACAAAAACATACAAAATCGGGCACATAATGGAAAGCAACTAATCTTACGTGTATAAAACTTAACATCAACTTTATATATTTGTCTACGTATTAAGGCTAGCTAAAAGTTCCGTTGGCTAATTAAGTTAACGTTGAAGTTTATTCAGGCTGTCCTAAAGCTCGTAGGCCCGGTCGCCGTTCTGTGATTGTTAAATGAGCGTATCCTCGTCCTGACCCTCGAATACCATCAGCAGCGAGTGCTGCGAGGGCGAGCGTCCCAGCGTCAGGCCGCCGAGCGAGCCATCTGGCGATAGGAGGCCCGTCTGCAGGCTGTTGTTATCACGATAGCCGGATGTGGAGGAGGTTTGTGAGACCGAGTCCCAGGATATTTCGCCAATGGCCTTCGGCTGCTGTTCCTCCTGCGACAATGAAGTGACCTGTGGATTGTTGGATGAGCAAAATGTGAAGTTGAAAGCAAAATGTTAACTGCTCACAATGCTGGGCGGCTCCATGGGCGTCAGGCGACTGCGCTTGAGCCGGAAAGTCTTACGACTGGCGGCCTTGGAGCGCTGCAGGCGCGAGCGCGTGTGATCGCCCGAACTGTCCTCGGCGGGACTCTCGGGCGAGAGCGGCGTTGTCGAGGTCTCGCCGGACGAGTGTCGGAACTCAACCGACGAGACAAAGCGCAGTTTCGGCGGCTGCGCCTTGAATGGCGCCTGCTGCAACGACTGCGAGTGCGACAGCTGCGACGCAATGCCCGGCGGCAGCGCCGAGGCAACGGCAACGCCATGTCCCGAGCCGCTGGCTCCGCTGGCGGGCGTTTGGCCCACCAGCGTCGGCGCCGAGCCAGCAGCGCCGTCAGCACTCTGGCTCTCGCTGGTCGTCGTATGCGGATCGCGACCGGTCGAGCTGCTGGACACGGACTCGCGCGGTGGATGCAGCGTCTGCTGGGAGAGCGTATCGCTGGGCGTGCAAATGCCGCCGGAGCCGCTCCGCGAGTCGATGGGCACGGCGGATATGTGCGAGTGCGTGGCCTGGCCGGTGGTGGTGCCCGTGAATATGGAGATCAGGGAGGGTCGCTGCTGTGACTTGTGCGCATCCGCGCCGCTGGCCGCCGCGGGCGTATCGCTCTTCTTCTGCTCGGAGCTCTCGCGATCTGTGGAGACTGCTGTGGCTTGAGAACTAGGCGGGTCTTTGGTTAGCTGTGCATGGTTACCATAACGCTTGTCCTCCAGCTCGTCGCGCAGGTCGCGCAGCTCGCGGGCCAGCTCCAGCAGCAGGGCGCCCTTCGACTTGAGCCCGCCCTGCGGCGGAGTGCCGCGCAGTCGCTCCTGATTATGAACTGCATGTGCCGCTCGTGGTCGCCGATCGGCGGTTGCGAGATCTGTGCGGGAAACGAAATAGAGAACGTTCGTTTGAAACTGTCGTTCGGTTCGTACCTTGTGCAGGATGAACGGCAGGAGTACGATGTAGAGCGGCGTGCGGTGGGTGACCACGAATTCCATGAAGCTCCAAAGATCGGGCGCCGCCTCATTGCGCCTGCCCAGGTCGCGCATGACGCGCACAATGCGCGGCCATTCGCTGGACAGGCGATTCTCGAAGCAGATGCAGACGATGCGCAGCGCCAGGAAGGCCGCCTGATAGAGGGAGCCCGAGATGCGAGCCGGCCGCTTGGCATCCCGACTGCCGGTGAAGGTCAGCGAGCCGGCCCGCAAATCGCCCGTAACCCGATTGATTTGGGACACCGCCTGGCCGGTGCGGCCAGCCGGCGGGCTCATGGCGTTGAGGACGGCGGTGAGCAGAAACGAGACATCGCTCATCTTGAGCTCACCAACGTCGGAGACACCGCGGCCGGAGCAGACCTTCAAGCACAGTGGCATGATCAGATGCATTAGAAATCCTTCGGCCTTTTCCTGCGTGGCAAACTCGGCGCTGCCGCCGCAGATATGGACGAGCGAGAAACAGTCAACGGGACTGACCACCTGTAGCGCCACGAGGCGCACCACCGCCGAGCAGAAAAAGGCCGGCGGATTCTGAGACATGAGCGCTGCACCTGCACTGGACACGCCCTCGGGTATGCCGGTGCCCGGCTCGTTAACGATTAGATTCTGCACGGTCGAGATCAGGGTCTTCATCTGCTGCCAGTGCAGGACATACGGATGCCTAATGATCGTCTCGTGTATGCCCTTCAGCAGGCCGGCGGCCGCCTCCCAATCCGTGTTGCGGCGTATCGAGGGCTTCTTCGATATCTTGAGGAACACCTTGTCGATCCGGCGCAGCACCGTGACCAGCGCATTCCGTAGCGTATCATTTGACCACTCGGCACGCGGCAGCACCGACTGCATGTACCGCTGCAGGCCGCGACAGGCCATGGACTCGGGATCGTAGGGTGACACCTTCAGCAGCGAGTGCGCGATATCCGCCAGACGTATGTGGCACTTGGCGTCCAGGACCTCGGTGGGCTTGCTGTCGTTCGCCGGCAGCTTCTTGGCCAGCTCGGCCAGCCGTGTGGTGGACTTGATTAGGAAATCGGCGACAACGGAGAGCAGCACGTCCCGCGGCCGGCGGTACTCGGTGCGTATCATCTCCGAATCCTCGGCAGAGTCCATCATGTTCTTGGTGCGCGGATCCGTTGCATATTTCGTATGCGACTCCTCCTCGAAATCCATGCCGGGCGAGCAGGGCGGACCGCGACTGCAGTTGCGCTGCGAGGAGCCCTTGTGCTCCGGACTGTTGCGATAGGGTCCGTTGTAGCTCTTGGCCAATCCCTCGCAATTGTGCACCATGGTGCGTATGGCCACGGCCAGTTGCAGTATAATGTCCCGCTCCGATTTGCCCTGCAGGGGTATATAGCTGGGCGATTGGATCTGCTGCAGATAACAGGGCAGTATGGCCTCCAGAATGATCTGATGGGTTGAGGAATCAAATAAAGTTTAGTTAGGGTAAAGCAAGTGGGCGTTTGTTAGTCGCGAGTCCTCGAATTCGAGATACCCTACGTCCTATGTAAGCTTAGCGAGAACCTATATAATCGAAAAAAAGTATTATCCGATCTGCGAAATTCGGTGGGCTGAGCCGGAAATCAATTTTTATAAATTTGTAAGAAAAGGTTAAAATTAGTCCTGTCTGAAAGCGGGGTTATTTATCGATAATTATCGATTTTAAAGAAACAGGACTTCTTATCGATAAGTTGAAGTAAGCTGTGTGGTGTGCAAGAACTTATATGCCTATATCATATACCCATGTTATCAGAGATATTAGACAGACAGTTGATATAGCTAGAATGAATCTGTCGTTGATGATGAGCAAGAATACATATATGCATATATACTTTATACGCTTGGAATTGCCTCCTCCCTCCTGTTGCAGCTGCATAAACCTTTACAGGGTATACAATGGGCAAACTCTTACCAGCATCTGGTAGCCCCGCGTGCTCTCAGCCGAGTAGGAAACGACCATGACGCACAAGGTGATGCAGTCCAGGACAGTGACATCGTCGTCCTCGTCGTGATAGCAGAAGTCAATGGCTTTAAGGGGCTTGGGCTCCTTGACCAGCTCGGCAATGTTCAGGGGATCCGGCGAGGGATCCTCGAGGCTGAGCAGCAGATTGAAGAGGCAGCTGGACTGCACCTTGTGCGCCTCGCCATAGGTGCCGTCCTCATCCGTGTCCAGTATGGCCGAAACGGAGCCAAACATCTGCAGGATGAAGGGTTTCCGGTTGAGTAGATAAAACTGCTTCACGGCGTACTCGATGGTAGTGGTGATCAGCTTGTTGGTCTGATGGAGGGAGTAGACCTGCAGCAGGGTGGGCATGATCATGAAGTAGCCATTTGTGGAGAAGATGTTCTTGAAGTTGAAAGCGGCATTGATGAATGTGGCCATCACATAGCGCATGATGCACGAATCCTCCGCATGCAGTATGGAGGCGCCGGAGAGTACGTTCAGGAAGAGTTGTATGTCCGCCGAGTAGGCAAAATTGCCGGCCATCGCCTCAAACATGCGGGCTATCAAACGCACCCACATGAACTTGTGCAGGACGTCCAAGCCGAGCAGCACTTTGCCGTATTCGCCGCCATGATGCAGGTCCAGGTCCACTTCGAGCGCCTTGCGCGGAAACGAGGGCAGCTTCATGAGCTCCTCGTGCAGGAAGACAACGCGCTGCACCACCATGTCCACGTTCTTGAGTATCGCCCAGGTCAGATGCACCTTGCCGATTTCGACAAACTTCTTGGTCAGCTCCTGTTTCTGCAGCGCCAGGTAAGACTCTTCCGGACGCATGAGCATTAAACGCACCTCCGGATACTGCGAGCGCTTGAAGAAGTACAGATCCCGTATATACCAGTTGGGATTGAGTATTTTGCCTGGAAGCGTTGAGGTTGAGCGAGGCGAAAAGAATCCAAGGACAATCTACTCACTGCTCTTGTAGTCCACCAGGCAATAGTGCGTGATGCTCTTCTCATCAATGGGATAATAGTCGAGGGCCTCCTTCAGCAGCTGGCAGAACAACGTATCCTCCTGCACGGGAAACTGTGAGGGTATGTTGTAGTCATCATCCGCCGGGCCGTGCACGACAATCTTCTTGGCGGCGGGCACATTGGCCGTGAGCAGAATGGACGCATCGCACTGTTCCTTGCGCAGGATTTGCTTCAGATCCTTGAACATGATGCCATGCACCGAATGCACCACCATCCACAGCACGGACAGGGCCGAGCCCACCAGCTGCAACAACGAGGAATTAGTATTTGGAAATGTTTAAGTTCATTCCGGTGAGGACCCACCTCCTGCTTGAGCTCATTGGAGGAGCGCACATAGAACATGATGTAGCCAATGATGGAGTTGTAGAGCGCAAAGGCCGCCTGCTGCGGCAGGCGCGGCACAAAGCGTATCAAATGTCGCAGCAGCTTGAACATCTGATCCTGGCGATCGCGTGTCAGGCGCTCGAACACGTAGCGCAGGAACAGGGCCGACTCCTCGACCAGGCACACCCAGATCACCTGGTAGGCCACTTCGTAAACGGCATTGCCATCGGAGCCAATGGCCGCATCGTCCAGACAGCCCACGATCTGCATAACCGAGGAGCACAGCACCGAGGGAAACAAGGAGTGGGCGTGATGCAGATGCGAGGAGGCACGCGTGCCATCCAGATCCTCCTCGATCTCGTGATCCTCGTGCTCCATGCCCGGCTCATGCGAGGCCTGCTGGCTGATGGGTATCATGGTGATGAGGAAGCTGTGCCGCTCCGCGCGCTGCTTGTCCCGCTGCTGGCGCAGAGCATTCCGGATCGCCTCCGTCTGCTGCATCTTGCGGCTCTTCGTGGCGGTCACCAGGGAACGCTACGCGAAATTGGATCACTTAGTACCCCATTTAATAGTCTAATCAGCTGAGACTACCACTTACGTGTCTGTCCTGGTTGAGCGTCATGTCCATGTCCTTGGTCTGCTGCACGGGCATCCAGGGCGGGTCCACAACGGGCAGACTCTCGATGCCGATCTTGGGCGAGGGCAGCGTAAACTCTATGCCGCCCGGCGGCACCTTGAACGTCGCATCGTGCGCATTATCCTCCATGCGCGGCCAGACGTGGAAGCGGCACTTCCAGAGCACCAAATACCGCTGGATTGCACCGATGCGTATGTCCGGATTCTTGTGCTTCAGCGCACGCTGCATGATATCGAAAGCGAAATTCTGTGCCTTCACCGAGCCCATGAGGAAGACGGCCGCACTGGAGGTGGCTGTGTCGTGGTTGGTCTCCAGCAGCAGCTCCCAGGCGGCGGGCATCGCCTCAATGACCAGCTCCTCGGTGAGCACCACGGCGCCCTTCAGCATGGTGGCCAGCGGAAAGTGGAACAGGTTGCGTATGTGAATGCGTATGAACTTTAGTATGGGCAGCTCCTCCTGCAGCTTTTTGTCCTTCTCCTGGCGAAAGGCGCGCGCCAGTTTCTCGGCCATCTCAATGTCCGGATCGTCGCTAATGCTGCTCAGTTGAAAGCTGTATAAGAGAGGGTATCTTAAAGTGCAGCTGGCTGTCCGACTTACCGATCCTTGCGGGACAAGCTGTCCTTGCGCTTGGAGGGTGACGTTTGTGTGGAGCTTTGCTCGGACACTTTGCGCGTCGAACGTGGTCGCGCCGAGGACTTGCTGGAGCTAATGACTGCGGGCTCCACGGTGGGATGATCCGCATCGAATGTAAATCCAAATTCCTCTCCATAAACCTGCAAAACGGAAAGCAACCAAAAAATTGGGAGTAATTGGGAGTATAGGGAGCACATTTTTGATGCCCTTGTTACAATTATGTTATAATTAAATTAAATACAGAGATCCAAACCCTAAGCCAGACCATCAACAAGGATCAGCAAGGACTTACCTTGCGTGTGGCCTTGATCAGCCGTGTGCAGGAGCGCATGTGTCGCTTGTAGCAGAAGGGATGGCAGTAGCCCTTGTGGGTGCAGTAGTAGTTGTAGCTGGTGAGCAGATCGATGACCGCCTTCAGCCAGGGCATATTCTTGGCCGTGTCGTCGTTCTCGTTCGAGTCCGTGGGCGATTCCGGCTGCTGATCGTCGCTGAGTATGCCCGGCGATTCCTCGCCGCCGCTGATGACGCCCTGCTCCGAGGTGTCGCTGCGGTCCGAGAGCGAGGAAACCTTACGTCGCGACTGCATATTGACTGTGGCAGGGTTCAAGTGCAGGTAGAGTAAGGGCTTATACGATGTGGAGCGATCAACTTACAATCCGTTTCGATCTCCTTGCTGTCCTTGGTATTGCGGCGCAGCTTGAGCGAGCGCCGCTTGAAGGAGCCACCCGTTGTGGTGGCCGTGCCGCGTCGCAGCAGAAAGGGCCGCACCGCCGAGGCGGTGGGACGACGAGCCGCTGTTGGATGGAATCGACAGAGGCATAAAAACGAAACTCAGCGAACTTTATATTCTACACTCACCCTCCTCGCCCTCTTTGGTCAGCGTGGTATTGCTGCTGTTCTCCGACTCGTTGTCCGGTTCGTGTAGGACGAAGGAGATCTTGCGCTCCGTCTGGCCGGCGCCATCGTTGCCGGCTGCTATGGACTGCAGGCTCTGGGCGGAGGTCTGCGAGTGGCCCATGGAGCTGAGGGCCATGGACCAGCGTCGATTGGCCTCCCGGTACACCTTCTCCCAGGGCGCGGGCCTATCCCGGTGCAGCATCTTGGACGTCTTGGGCAGCGTGATGTAGGTATCCCGCAGGAAGGCCGTAATCTCGAAGAGCAGCACGCAGGCAATCAGCTTGAGCGCATGCGGACAGTCGTTGCCATGCGGATTGACCGAGGTCTCATCCAGGAAATCCTCCTCCTCGTCCTGCTGCAGCAGCTCGCGCTGCTTCTCCGGATCCGTGAGGCTCGCATTGAGCGCCTCGTACTGCAGCCGCTCGGTGAAGAGCAGCTCCTCGAGCCGGGCGCCCACCATCTCCGCCCACTGGTGGAACATTTTGCCTGCGGCGCGCAACAGGATGTGGGTGCGTCGGGCGCTCGTCTGGCTGACCTGCTGCTTCATCTGGGCGGGATTGATGTTGGCGCCCGAGGCGCGATAGCCGCCCACGTTCTGCTTCATCCAAATGGGCCACTGGCCCTTGTTGCACAGATGCACAAAGTGCGCGCACTCCAGCAGGAAGGTGGCGCGCGTGACCAGCGGCGCCTGGGGCTGCAAATGGGGCAAGGATTGGGGATTAAGGCTGGCGCGTCGAGTGCTTACATACCAAATCCAAAACAGCTGCAATCAGCTGGGGATCCGGAAACGTGCCCGGCGCACAGGTCTCCAGCAGAAAGGAGAGCCGGAGCATGCCCACGCGCACCGGCTCGGTGGGCACCAGCTTGCGCTCCTTGAGTATGACCACCTCGGACTCGCGCGGCCCGTCGCACATGTCCGATGAGCTGCGCCGGCTGTAGTCCGCTGTCTCCTCGATGCCGCCCACCTTCTTCTTGCCCTTCACAATGCCGCCGAAACGGTTCAGCCGTCGCTCGACGCGCCGCTTGGCGCGCTGTATGGAACGGCCGATGCCGTCGCTGGAGCGACCCCTCTGGATCTTCAGCGAGGCGTGCCGCATGAATGTGGATGATATCTCGGGATTTAGCGAGCCTATCTCCAGGTCAATCGACGACGCCTCTTTGGGCGCGCCGCGAAACCAGCGCACCAAGCCGCTGAGCCGTCCCAGCGAATTGCGTTCCGAGCTGGACGTCGAATCGGAGAGCAGCGCCCGCTCGCTGTGCCGCGGCGTCAGCGTGGGTCGTACGCCGGTGGTGCGACGCCGGAAGTTGCTCAACGGCGACTGGCTGGTCTTGTAGTGCTCATCGCACGGCTCCGTCTCCAGCAGGCTCTGCAAGCAACAACAGCGGCGGATCAGCGCCTTGGCCAAGGCCCAAGCTCAGGACTCACCACGGCGCAGGCGGAGGATGTGCTGCGCTTCTTCAGCAGCAGCCGACGCTGCGACCGATTGTCATCCATCTGAGCCACCTGCGTGGCATTCGCCTGGGGTATGTGCCTGCACGTGGGTTTTATAGATTTAGCGGACCGTTGGTGGATCATATTGGGCGACTGGGTTACCTGATTACCCGCGTGGTCTGTGCCGTTGGGCCCTTCTTGTGGGGTCGCGGCGTCACCGCCAAAATGCCGCTGAGCGCCACCAGGCGAAAGGGTCCGCCGTGGGCGCCCTTCACATAGGTGACCAGCTGACGTATATCACCGTAGAGGGCAACATTTTCCGCCAATTTGAGATCCTTGCTGGCGTCGACAAAACGGCTGACGAGCTGCTTGAATACGGCCCCAACCACTTGACCCTCGGCGCCGCCGCTCATGCCGCCGCTAAAATTGGTTGAATAGCCGCCCTGACCTGGTACACCGCCAAGATCGGTGTTAACATTTTTATATCCACTCTGACGTTTATGAGCTATTGCATCATCATTATATATACATACATACATACATATATATACACAACGTACGAGTATTTGATATTTTGGTGTTGGTGGGAGGTCAGAGGCAAGAGGGATACAACTCAAAAGCATTAGCAAAAATCGTTGCATGCAAGAAGAAGAAGAAATCACACACAGCTAACCACAATTATATTGCAAATCAAATTCAAAATGAAACCAATACAATATTCTGGCCCGCGATTAATACCAAACAAATAAAAACAAAGACAAATTCTTGCATTTGGGACTTTGGTGCACCATCGAAATTTTCCGTTAAAGCGTAGTTAGGATCAGGCATAGCTTCAAGTGATTCATGGCTGGCACACTTACTCAGCGGCGACAGCAGCGAGCTGGGATCCACGCAGAAGGCCAGAAAGGCGTGGAAATAATCGATGAGCTCCGGCAGCGGCGACGTCTTCACCATCTCCTGCAGATAGCGCTTGGTCCGCTGGCCAGCCTGGCGCAGCATGCGCGACAGAATCTTCTGGCACTGATTGCGCAGGAAATCGGCGGGCGGACCGCGAACGCCTGCAATTAGTTTGGACAGCAAGCAACCAGTTCGGATTAGCAGCGATATTTGCAGTCGTGTTGGGCTCGTGTCACGAACACGACGTGCTCGTATTGCGCATTTCAACAATACACGACTCAACGCAGAAATTCAAGCAATAAGTCATATAAAAATAAATATTTAGTTGTTTTGTGGTTTGTTGTGGTATATGTGATAATATCCAAGGCAAAAACTTAAAAACAATGTATTTAACATAAACTAAGGTCCTATAACTAAAGACGGGTTGGCGTACATTAAATACCCTTGGAGACAATTTTTGAGCGATTGTTCTTATAGAAGGCTATGCTATATAGAAGTTTATTATTGGTAATTTTTACATTATATGTATTGTCAAATTTGGTCAGGATATCATAAAAAACAAACAAAGATCGCTCCTACGTTAGCTATATGCTATATTAGTTCACTGAGTTGGTCAGTTTGTTTAGGATATTCCAAAAAACAAAATAGTTTTTTATATACAAATTTCATTTTAAAGAGTTCATATGCCAAATGGCGTATAGAAGTTCGATCCGGCTGTCTCCGCTATAAGTACAGCCTGCAAAGTTTCATGATTATTGCTTTAAGATTAAGAGACTTGAAAGACAGATAGACGAACAAACAGATATGGCTCTATCGACTCGGCTGTTGATACTGATCAATCAATCAATACATATACTTTATAGGGTCGAAGATGTCTTCTATACGTTACGCATTTCGCAAGAAAATTTAAATTAAAACAGATTTTGATAGTCGTGCCTCACGTGTTCGTGTGTCTTCGAATCGTGACACGTCGTGTTAGAATAGCCCAAACACGCGCGCATCTCTAACCTCCACTTGAGATCTGTGCACTCACCATCGTTGCAGCCGTGTGGACAGCCGAGCACCTGGAGAGCACGTCGTGTTATGCCCATGGATATCTCGTGCGCGTGCTCGCCCAGCTTCAGCACGCCCATCTCGATGAGCAGCTCACAGATGTTGAGGCCCGCCTCGAGGACGCGCAGCGAGCAGACCTGCGATGGGTCGCGCTTGAACACGCTGCTCACGGCCAGCAGGACGATCTCATAGTCGATGCCGCCGTCGCGCGTTATGTAGAAGGAGGAGCCGGGCGCCTCGGACTCGTCGACGCCCGTGTAGTCAATATGGGAGTCTGTGTGGGAGCGGAGCATGGGTCCGCGATAGCGGTTGGTGCTGCTGCCACCGCCAGCGCTGCCATTGCCACCGGCGCCGGCAATGCTGCCACCATTGCTCAGTGCATCCAACTGGGAGTCAATGGAGCCCTGCCAGCGAGAGGGAGGTGCCATTAATACACTGCGCTCCTTTGACAAGTCTGATCAGCTTACCTGGCGCTTCATGTAGTCCGGCGAGGGTGTGGGCGTGTGCTCCGTCACGGTGATGATGGGATTGCGCGGATAGAAAGCCGTGGAGCGCGGGCACGCAGCCTGTGGTGGCCTCGAGGCCTTCGGCGGCTCCACGTATCTGTAAAATCTGGCATATTGTAGGAGACATGCGAGAAGCGTATTTGCGCGTGGCATTAGTCAAAACGGCGTGCATGAAATTTAAGGGCAAAAGCAGGTAGATTAAAGGGTTCGGAATAGGGTACAGCTTGCTCAAGTTCATTGTAAATTTAACATGCACTCGATTACTGACAGGCAAAATTTGTAAGGCAGCTTTGCCATGAGAATTCAATTTAATTAAAAGACAAAACTCATTTATCCGCAGGTTAAATATACAATGAACATTGGCAAATAGTATCTAGTATTGCAAGCACTAGGTGGGATCAGCTAGCAAAGAAAAGAATCGAAGGAGTAGGTGTTCAGGCAAACTGTGAGGTGAAAGTTTTAAAGCCCACGGGCAAAGACAAATATAATATAGACATAGGCATAGTTTGGATATATAGTAAAGCATAGACAGAGTTGAAAATTAACTTTGTGTATGAATAGGCGTGTAGACATAGAACTCAGTTGTAGACCAAAACTCACCCGCTATCAAGCAGACAGCTGGTTGTTCAGTTCATAAAAGATAGTAAGTAATATACAATGTGTATACAGATATATATATTTATATTAATAGGTTTAAGAGTAGATTTGATAAGGGAAAATTGAGTTTTGTGTGTCTGTTGCAGTTTTAATTTTCTTTTGGTGTCAGAAGGCCAATTGAGAGTTGTTGGATAGTGGGTAAAGGTTTGGGAATTGCGGTTACCTCAAGCTGGGCATGGACTTTCCCTTGATTAGATTACTGGCCGGCTCTCGGGTGATCATTGAAGCGGACCGTGACAGCTTCTTCTCGCCCGTGTCGAGGCTGCGATGGTATTCCTAAATGAAAGCACAGAAATCAGTTAGTGACTGGTAATTTTTTTTATCAGCTTGCTGGCTAACGATTAACTTGAGTAACAACAAATAGATAAATTCGGTATTGGATATCTAGGGGTGCTAGGCCGTTTAAAACGCATAATCAAAGAACGTGTGGATGCTAATGGCATTGGGCAAAAGGGGTATTTGCTAGAAAGTTAGTGATAGCTATCGGCTTACTGCATGTTGCAGTGGATTCTTGCCATTGGCAGAGTTTGTATCGAGCCCTACTTTTTCCAAGTTCTTCTCCGATTTCGAGAACATTTTCGTCTCGACAAACGCCCTCAGATCGGCCATTTTGACGCGCTTCTTCTTCTCGCTGCCGCGACGTTCCGCATTGCTGGGCAGGCTTGGAGTTTCCTCTGAACGAAACAATGAGAAATATTAGCCAAGGCCTCAAGGGAAACGGATGGGCTTATACGGCTTACCGACTATAGTGGTGGTTACAGTTGCCGCTGGCTCGGGTATTTCAATGTAGTCCTTGACCACGGAGCTGCCGGGACTGTCGCGACTGTTGCTGCCCGGTCCCTGGTACAGTGAGATCTCGATTTGTGGTATGGGCAGCGAATTGGAACGTTTTCGCGGCTGATTCAATGTGATGGCCGCCTCCTCGCCAATTTCACTGAGCCTGCGGATGGCAGGAATAAGATAAGCACAGATATACTTGCATACTAAATTGGAAGAGCAGCAGCAGACGCACCTGTTGTACAGGTACTGCAGGCTCCAGAAGATGCCCTCCTCCTGCCAGTGCGAGATGAAGAGACAACGCATGACGGCCACATCTAGGAAAGTGGCCGCTGATACGTCCGCCTTGGCGCTCTCCGATTTATCCGTATCCGATTCCTTTTCAATGGAGGCGCTGCGTTTCTCCTTCATGGAGGCGCCGCGCGTCAGCTCCTGCTGATCGAACTCAAACTTGGTCGAGGGCGCCTTCTCCTTGTCGCGCGAGTTCATCGATTGGTGGCTGCCACGGCGACTCTGCGACAGCTGCTGCTGCTGCTGCTGCTGTTGCTGTTGCTGTTGCTGCTGTTGTTGCTGCAGCAAACTGGCATCAGCCTGCGAATAAGCCAGAATTGCGTTAGCTTTTGTGGAGCTGATGGCCAAGGCCAGTTGCATACCGTGAAGAAGGAGTTGTCCATGAGCTGGGGCGCAGAGGGCAGCCTGAAGATGACAACACGCTCGTCCTCAACGCTGGAAGCCTCTTCGGGTATGGTCTCGGGGAAAAACTCCTTGGGCGAGGACACCCAGGAACCATCCTCATCCTGCTGGCCATAGTCGGTTAAACCGCTCTGCGGCGAGTCCGCCTTAGGCGACATGGCGTCCGGACCCAGCGAGTGCTTTCGACCCTGAAACACGTCCGTCGAACCCTTCGGTGTGGGCGCGCACAGCAAATTGCGTGCCTTGGGCTTGACGGGGGCGGTGAAGCAGGGAGCTCCGGGCGCCCGATTGTCCCACATGCCCTGCCACAGTTTGATGCCATTCTCTAGGCGAAAGTTTTGAAAGTCCGATTCCTTGAGGTGATGTATGATGGGCGCAAACAGATAGACAAACAGCTGCGACCAAAAAACGATGATAAATATATCAAAACCCGCGAACCCGCTTGGCACTCACCGTTATAGTTGGCACCGAGAACAAATACTGCTCCATGGCCTTGGGCTTGGGCTCGACAGCATCGGCCAAGCCCAAGTCATCGCCGCCCTCATCATCGGCGCACTCCTCAGCTGCGTAGAGCAATATCCACTGCATGGTGTAAAGAAGCTTAGTTTCAACTGGCCCAATCGCCTGCATGTCCTTAACGCGGCCTGAAGGAGCACCATTTGAAGTCGAAGTCAAATAAAATGTGTTTAAATAAAAATAAAGTTATGAAAAGTTAAGAACTATTATTCAATTAATTATAATTATTCGAATAATAGTTCTTATTTTCTCATAATAATTTTATAATTATCAGAGAGCTCAGTTATGATCTGATTCTGATAAGTAACCTGTATATCAGATAGAGGTCTCATCATAAAAATTGTATAAATAATATCCTAGTTGAGTATCAAACGTGGATTGTAAAATTGGTTCTATAAATTATATTTATAATATTCATTAGCCTAAACATGAATTGAGCTTACTGTGTAATATGTAAATGAAGAGAGCAGCTAAATTTAATGTGGATGAGTATCCATAAGGATACTTAATTTTTTCATTATGGTTGCAGTCAATATTTGTTGTTTTTCTATATAAGATTTGAATTATACCCTGAACTCATTGAAAATGTTTATATTACTCTGTGCAAACGAAGGCATCTCCGAGCCCTTAAGTTTTATTTAATTATATATATAGCCGTGTCAATTTAGCTATATCCGCCTTTCTTTCCGTCCGTCTGTCTGTATTAACGCGTCGATCTCTGTATAGAAAACAGACATCGCGAATATTTAACTTTTAGATACCAGAAGACAGTCGGACAGTCCCGACTGGAGTACCTTTATTTATTTTGTATTATTTTAAATTTGTTTGCCTTGCGTTATTTGGCATGCTTGCCTGCTTTTGGCACATTTTAGTCTATATTCGAAACGGGAACTTACAGTAGAGGAGGGCTGCGCAGGCGTGCATGACATGCGGTAGGGCGCCTTGGAGTAGACGCCAGCGTGGAATGGCGCCCAAGGCTTTAGTCAGCGGCGGGGAGAGCCCAAACTGAATATTCTGCACCAGCACCTTCTCAAAGGACTATCGGGCAGGCATGGAAAACGAAGAATTTGTTGATTAAATGGCTATTGTGTTATTTGTGGAGCTTACCTTGCAGGCTTCTTTGGATTCCTGTGTGTCATGCGGTCAAAGGGATAATACAAATAAACAAAAAAGAAGTCGATTAGTTCAGTAGAAGCTATACAGGGTGCTTAGAGTGAACTTCAAATAGCTAAGCTACAGCAAAATAAGAGCTGAACATTCACAAAACTACAAATACAAACTTAGGCTCAAGGCATGCGCAAAAAATTTGTAGTTGGAATACATATAGTATACGGATAATATGATAGTAATATGTCTAGTAAAATATGTTAGTATTTTTATATGTACATATAACATTTATAACTTACATGGTGTCCCGGTGCGTGTTGACAAAACTACATTCAGATTCAGACAAATTGCGAGAGATTTTACAATGTTAATTTGTACAGTTTATTTTTGTTTGTTTGTTGTTGTTTTTGTTGTTATTTAAAGCATAATATAGTTGTTGACATTAGTATGTTTAGTTTGTGTTAGTAAATTGTGGAAAAGAAATTGAAAGTCGAATGCAAAATGAATAGAGTAAACATCAAACATCAAATTCATAAATATATATAATTTATTATCGAATTTTGAAGAGCAGTTGAAAAAATAGAACAACTAAAAAGAAAATCAAGTAGATATCATGATATATAAGTATAATTATATATATCACATCATATAGTAAGTCCAATTTGGTTGTGCCAATGGTACAGATATACACACTCCAGCCTTACAAAACAAACACGCATAGCGAATTTACAGCACATTTTCATTTTCATTGTAAATACTCATTATTTGTATACCCTTGCAGTTAATTAATAATAAACTATACATATTATTAAGTATCTAAACGGAATTTTGCAATTAAAAGTCATACTGCTCTACGAGCAAAATCGAATTAATACCGGAATACTTTACCATATACCTCCCATATAAGAAACGGTGTTGTTTAAAAGATATCTTAACGAAACTAATTAATTAGAAGGATAGTTGCGTACCTTATGTCATTAACATTTTATCAATATTTCACCACTAATATAGCATATAGCTTCCATAGTAATAATCGGTCGAAAAATTAGATTTGCATAAACAACTTTTTTACTTTCAAATATATCTTAATCAAAATTCACTGTGCTCCTAACCTAAGCAAAATATCACCAACAAGTTATCTATTTATTAAAAAATCTACTATGTTAGAAAATTAATTTTCTGTGTATATGTAGCGCATGTCTATCATGTGCCTGCAAGGGTATTTCATCTTCGGCAATCCGAAGCTAAATCTTATTTCTCGTAATATTTTACTTTCTCTAATTTATGGTTTTAGTTTTCTTGTTTTAGCCAGCTCCACTGCGGTTTTAGTAGGTACTTTCGCTTTAGGATTTCTGTTAGCCAATCGCGAAGTTTAAGGTTTCCATTTATTTTTTGGATTTTCCTTTTACTGTGATTTTTCTTTCGGTTTTGACCAAGCCACTTACCATGCAGCTGGCCTCATGCAGTTTTCCCAGTCGCGGCCTGATGAAGGGCGCTATTTGGCGCCAGAGGAACGTTTGCACGGAGACGGGCAAGCCCAGATCCTGCAGGCCATCGTCCTGGTCAATGTCAAAGTCTTCGTTGTTGTTGTTCGGCGTCGAGCTGTTGTTGTTCGCCTGCAAGTTGTTGTTGTTTGTCGCATTGGTCACCATGGTGGCCAGCTGAAAGGACACGCGAGACTTTCAATGACATGCAACTGTTGAATGCGCCGGGCCATTCATAACAAAAAATGGTGGCATGCCACGGCATTAGCATGCCGCAGCCACTTCAGCAACAAGTATTTGCGTGCGCAGGCTCAACAATAAATGGGCTGGTCTCACCCTCTAACCCCTGCTGCTGCTGCTGCTGCTGCTGCCAGCGTCTAGGTCAGTGCCAAAACAAAATCTGCAGACAACCCCGAACAGCCGCCCCCGCTTACATGCCGCAGCTGTGAGCTCGGAGCCCATTGGGCCCAGCTGCTCCTTGAACGCTGCGCAGAACGCAGACTCCGCAGCTTCGCAGCGTCGGCTAAGTTATAGATACAGAAACTGGACTTTTTGGTATACATGCTAATTTTCGGGGCAGCAGCAGAAAAAAAATTCTTTTCTTTTCATCACCATTTTTTCACTTATATAACAACTTGCAAGTTTTCGCAGCCCAAAACTGTCAAGTGTCAAACATTTAACACGCACTCAAATCAAACGTTGAATTTAGTTTTATGTTTATTTGCAGCAATTTTGTCGGAAATTGCGACCGCACCCTGTGAACAAATAGTTACAGGCAAGGGTTAGGCCACAGGCCCCAATCGTCGCCCGATTCGGACCCCAACTAAGTGCTAAGTGTATCGAATTTCGTTTGATTTTAACTGGGGTTCTATTAGCACATTTTCAACTATTACTTTTTTCATTTTTAATTTGATTTTATTTTGCACTATTTCTTTGGGCTTACCTTGATTCGCGCGTTACCAGTTTCGATAACGTTTACGGCTGAAGCGTTCGGATGCAACTGGGACAAAGCGTCGCGTCGTTAACTGACGAGCTATTCACATCGTCGTTATCCTTCTCGTCTCTCGTCGTTGCCAGCGACAGGAGCAGCAAGCAGCAAGCAGCGCGCAGCAAGCCTGCGGTGCGTATACACAATCAACCACACGCACACACGTTAAGTATACGCACAGCCACCCCCAAAAGGGCTGCTCTATATATGTATCTATACATATGTACAGGGTGCTTGGCCACTAGCTGCTGCACAGCGGCAGCTTCACCTTTCCTGCACACCCTGTACATTTGGCACACTTATCAATGATAACACAAGCGCTGGCTTTGTGAGGGTTGAAAATAGCGTATACGACGCGTGTCTGGCTGCTCCTCAATTGCTGTCGTTCTTATCATTAAAGCTATTGTGTGTCTATGTATGTGGTTTACTAAGGGTGAATTATGTTTATAAGTATAACAAAAGGCAGCCTTAAGTGTTGGCCATCAAAATTATCGAACATAGATACCCATCCAATAGATTGTAGGCAAGCTAAACTGCTATACAAATTTATGTACAGGAAATATTTTCTATCAGTAATCTAAAATAATATCATCCACTGTAACTTTCAGTCTGAGTTCTAGAATGACTCTCCCACTCTTCTAGCCCCTTTAAAATAGTTTCAACTTTTACTCAGCTCTATCAAAAATAATAATATGTTAAACTTATTTCTATACAATCCAATATATACCTAGCCAAACTACATTTTAATATTAATTATATAAATTATTCACAACTGTATCTACAATTTTTAGCTGAATACGTCAAAGCCGTTGCCAGCTTTATAATATAGTTATAAGATATCAGAATATATATAATATATATACTAATATATATTGTGTATAGGATAATCATTATAAAATGTTGGTTTAAAATTACTGAAACCCATTTTTATAACAGATTTTTATAATAGATCTTGTCATAAGTATTGAATTTCTAAAATCAAAAATATTTTTTTTGTTTTGATACACAGATATTTTATTTTTTAAAAATACATTTTATGTGAATAACAAAACTCTTATCTTTAGTTTTTGTTATAAAAATTGAGAATAAAAGTTTTGTTCCAAAAATTAAAGTTTGGCATATTTATTTGAAATTTCTGATATTTCTGAAGTCTACAATCAAAAATTAAAATCTTTATGATCTCTGATAAAAATAATAATATTAATCTCTTAAATTTGGCAGTACTCAAGTAAGACAGATTTATATAGCTGAAAAGAAACAAGATTCAAAATAAATAAAACAATATATATACATATATATAATTTATATGTTTCTCAGTCGAATTCTTATCAATGAGCTGCGCAATTGCAACTGCGCAGAGTTGGCCCATTTTGCCAGCTGCTGTGCTGGGAGCTCTGCTAACAGCTGCTTAATGCGAGAGATAAACGAAAGCCGGCCCGGTTGACATGCACCAATTGCTGTAACCCTCCATCTACCCCACCCCCGCACAACAACAGGTTGTTGCCTGCACGAGGCTGCGCAGCAAAAGGCCGAAACGAAGCTTGGCAAGAGATGCGAAGCGATGAGATAGATGAGTTGAGTTGTTTTGAGCGTTTCGGCTTGAACAGCTGTGTCTGGGTTAAGTGGGTCAAAGAAAAGCCCACTTTGGGGCCCATCGGCTGCCGATGTCAAGGACAAGGACTACAGTTGAGAACTTTTGCCGGCAAAATCAAAAAAGAAACAAAACTAAATAAATTGTGTTAATTGCCCAAGTGGAATTTATGCCTTTTAAGTAGTGAGTTCTACGAATAAATGTGTACCTATTTATATGTGCATGCATGTGTGTGTGTGTGTGTGTATATAGGAACATGAATATGCGTTGTAGATGAATGCTCTGAATACATTCGGTGTATCTGTGTCATAGTTTTTATAAATAGCACACATTCAAAATTGTTTGTTGTTGTTTTAGACACTAACACAATTGGATGCCTGGCTAGTAATACGCCTTCTATGTAGATGAGAGCCAGATACGACGTGAACGTGCGAGCGAGAGAGCTAGACAGGGATAGCTTCCCTAAAAAATAAATTTAGTATATACTACAAAAGAAATTACGTATTTTCAAAGCTATTCAGGTGTTTTTTGGGCTTTCAAAAAATATCAGCCGGCAGCCAAAACATTTTGAATGATAACATGCGAGGCGCTCAAAAATTCAATAAAATGTGTTCTTCTTGCCAAATAGACAATCAGGGTCGTCAGATACTTAAATATCTATATATATAAATATGTATATATGTTGATACACACAGTTCTATATAAGCTATATACAATCGATGTGTAGTGGTTGCCCCCTTGCATGAAAAAAAAGAAAATACAATAGTCCCCACGTTGTTGGCCAAAATATTATCTGCAAAATCATGTGTAACATCAAATGATATTCAACACTATGCGGCTGAGAATGCCACAAGTGATTATTATTTTGCATGGGGGGAAAAAGAACCAAGAATAACAGCAACAATAACAAAATATATATATCTTAAAAATAGACCCAAAGAACAGAGCGAATCCTAGGAAACAGCTAACAAGAAAATTGAGAGAGACCGATAGAGAGACGTTAGACGTATATCTGAGAGAGCGTGCCCAGATGAAAGTAAATTCTTTGCCAGCATATGTTGCTATATGTATGCACAAACATATATATATCTATATCTATATCTATATGTACGCCTATAGCCTTGCGTAGGAAAAATGTCTGAGCATTTCATGCTGCATGCTCATGTGCCTGATGTGAGTATGCGAGTGTATTAGTGCTTCTTTATCTGTGTTAGCTGCTCGCCATCGCCAGCGGGTATCACCTCAGAATTACCTTGCCGTGCTGCCACTGACGAATAGCGTTCAGTCGAGACCGAGCTCATCCGCGATACAGTTGCTTTTCGCATTCAATAGACAAAATGGTGAGTTCAGCCTGCCGCCGCCACAATTGTGCTGGGCTATGAACAAACTCTTGTGATCCGTTTGAGTTTTCCAGTTACAATATATTTAAAAAAGAAAAGATATATATAAATATGTGTCTCTGCAAATATTAAATTTTCAAAAATTTTTACTTCTTTTCCACTACAACAACGACAGGCTGATGTTCCAAAGCGTGAAGTTGAAAGTAAGTTGAAAGACAACGCAAAAGGATTATAAATCTAACCTCAAACAAAATCAGAATAAAAAATAAAACACACACATGTCAGAGCAAAAAAACAGTTAAATAATAATGCTGCTGGATGGTATAAAAGAAATCAAAACACACCATTTATAAAAAAAATGAAAATCACTATAATATACACAAAAAAGTGATTACATAATGTGCGCGTGTGTTAGAAAAATAAAAAAAAGAAAGAAAATCAAAATATAAGTAAACCCCAAAGATCGTATACAGCAATGCGTGGGCATATACACACAATATATACACGAAAAGAAAATGCTTGAAAAAGTAAAAAATATATTTCGTAATCGTTTCGCACACATATATACCAACAAAAATAAAATATATATCTAAATATATATATTTCTTCAAATTTATACATCACAAAATATGCGATTTTTTAAAGAATATCTACCTATAATCCTAGTGTAAAGATTGTGAAAATCTTAATAAAAATCAAAATTGATTTAAATACGCGTGCAATGGAAAATTTTTGAGTATATGTACTATAATGTCTATATCAGATCTAAATTTGGCCAAGTTATTTCTTCGCATTTATTTTCGTTCGAAACGCACTGCCAAAGAGCGAGCGAGCGAGTGTGTGTGTGCGTGTGTGTGTATGTTTAGTATAGACGAAGGCGTTCGGGTGTCGGATTACGTATACGTATATGTATGCGCCTTCGTGTTGGCAACGCTCCTACGCACACACAAACACATACACACACACACGTAACTAATGCGCCGCCATGTCAAGATTTTCGTGATGACCAAAAATGTGCGTACCCTAAATTTCAGGGTTATTGAATTGACCTCAATTGCCGCGTTCCATCAATATTTAAAAAATAATAATAATCATTTTAAAATAAATAAATAGAGGCTATAAGAAAGTAATCAACAATATTTTAATTTTAAAATTAAAAATGTTATCAATTAAATATCAATTAATTTGAAATTTTGTTGCACAGATGTTGAATTCGTTTTCGAAGTTATGGGCTCACCCGGTGAGGGCATTGATGCCGTCGATCTAGGCGATGCTCTGCGCGCTCTGAACTTGAACCCCACCTTGGCGCTGATCGAGAAAATGGGCGGCACCAAGAAGCGCAACGAGAAGAAGATCAAAATGGACGAATTCCTGCCCATTTACTCGCAAGTGAAGAAGGAGAAGGAGCAGGGCTGCTATGAGGATTTCATTGAGTGCTTGAAACTGTACGACAAGGAGGAGAACGGCACCATGCTGCTCGCTGAATTGCAGCACGCCCTCCTGGCCCTTGGTGAGTGAATGCCCCGGCCTGTCCCCTACAAAAACAAACAAAAATATAATATATTAAAATCCAACAGGTGAGTCTTTGGATGATGAGCAAGTGGAGACTCTGTTCGCCGACTGCATGGATCCCGAGGATGATGAGGGCATGATCCCCTACTCTCGTAAGTAGCGTCTGATTTAAATGGAACTTTTTGTGTCCAATTCAATTGTCATTTTGTAAATGTGCTACATAATGTTATTTGTATTTTTTACATGCACCTCTTGTCTACGCACACACTTGTTACCCAATCAATCAATCAATCAAACTGCACTTTGCACACTCCTCCACACACACACGCACACTCAACTATGTTCGTCAATCTGTCAATGTGTTTTGTGTGACCTATGCACCCTGCACTACGCACCATGCGTTTCTCTCGCTCTCTGATCTTGGATCTGACCGATCCTACAGAGTTCATCCAGCGCTTGATGAGCGATCCCGTCGTCTTCGACTAAACAGTAAGTTATCGTCTCGTCTACCCGACGTCTATGTTCGCTGCGTATATATATCCTCTCTCTACACGTATGTGACATATATTAATAATATTTATTTTGCTTTTTCTATTCACTCTTTAGCATTCCTCGCAAGAATGTGTGACAGACCAGATCAGCTATAAATAAATAATAACAACAACAAAACAACAACAACACCAAACAACAAATTTATAGCAAACAGCCATTCTCCATAGATGTTATATTCATCGCTAACTCTCTCTATCTCTCTCTCGTATATTATTTTAATTAAATTTTACTTCTGCTACTACAACTGCAAAATTGAACTTCAAGATAATATTATTTTTTAAAAAATAAAAAAAATTTAAATTATAAAAAATAACGAAAACAAAAAAAAAACTGAAAAACTAAGTTTCGTGCTAATTATTTTGTTGTTCATGAATTTTCTTTTAAGTTACAATTATTTATGTTCTTTTGGTTACCAATGAAAGACGCAAATAAACCAAGTAGCAAATGGTAATTGAATAGGTATTGAATCGGATTATTGACACTGCGGCAATGGTTTATATCTTACTATGAAAGTATATACCATGTAAAAATGATATGATGTGATCATTTTGAATTCTAAATTCATATTCCTAATCGATTGTGGGCTTTAAAATCAGTATAAGAAACAACTTCATAAATAATTCTGAGGATGTTCATTTTTTTTGTTAAAATTCGTGCTAACTTTTAACAAATGTTCACTATAAGGTTCCGTGTTCCATGGTAATGCCATTCCTATATATCCAATTGCCATAAGTTTGTCAATCACTTAATCAATTTTCAATATTGATGCCGTTTTGGGTATGGTTTATGTTCCAAATTGATTCAAAAAGAGATAAATCAGTTCATTATATTATAAATAATTATAATATATTATTTATATAATATTAAAAAGAATACTTTTTAACTCAAAAGATTGTATTTTTACAGCCCTGTGCTGAGAGACAATTGCAATAATTCGACAACAGATGGCGCGGTAGCTAGAAAGCTGCTGTGGGAAAAGCTGCGCTGCGCTGCCCCTTCGCGTGTACTAAAAAAGCTTTGCCGCAGCTTGCGCTTCTGCCGAGTACGTTAATTAGGAATTTCAACGAACTGAAAATCAGTTGAAAACGAGATAACAAACGCAAAAGATACAAAGCGCAACGTTAACGCTTAAAAAAATTGCACTGGCACACAAAATTCAATAGAAATCAACTAAAAAAAAATAGAAGCAAAGTGCATGTGCAGAAGAAGCAGAAAAAGTGCATAACGCCAAAAGAAAAATATTCCCTGCATTATTTATTATTGTTAAATACAAATTAATATATTTTGGGCCAATTTACACTGTGTTGCGCTATATCGGAAAAGTGCATTAGAAAAGTCAACCAAAGGCATTCCAAAAGTAAAACGAAAATTAAATTGTGAAGCGAAAAAAAATTTGGTGAAAATAAAAGAAAATTCAACTCAGAGATATATAAAAAGTAGTACACACAGCGAGCAAAAAGTTAAAACGCACATAAAAGTCCTGTTCTGAGTGCAGCACACACACACACACACACGGGCACTTTCAATATGGCGGATGTCATGGAGAAAAGCTCTGTGCTGGAAGCTGCGGTGCCAACATTGGCCGATCCGCGCCCAACGCACCCTGTGCAGGCGCAGCTGCAACAGGAAGCGCAGCAGCAGCAGCAGCAACAACAACAACAACAACAACAGCAGCAGCAACTTCAGCAACAACAACAACAGCAACAGAAGACGGCGCCGGCTCCAGCGGCACGCGCTGGACAGGAGCAAAAAGGTGAGGGCCAATGACTTCACATTACGCATACGCCGCGTTGACACGAAGAAAATCAATTAGCTAAAGCCGTGACTGCATTTTATATACCTTATATGCACACATATATCCATGGCTCAATTAGTCAAAGTGCGGCAACGTCACAGCCCCAGGACATTGATGGTTATGTTAGCTGAACATGCACCACCAGCGACAGTGACAGTGGCAGCGGCGGCTCACGTCATTTGTTGTGCGGCTCTTAACCGTTACGCAAATAGATTTGTAATGATTATACACTGTTTGCCTTTTTAAAAAGAGAGTATACTGATTATGTGCGAAGTTCTTACCGCTGTTTAAAGCTAGAGCCTAAGAGTTTAAAATGTGTATATGTGGATCTTGAATATGTATATGTATATTGTAGATTAAAAGTTGTCGGTTAACGTTTTGAACCAATATCTCGTCTTTCGGCTTCGGTTCGTGAACCTTGTTTGCCGCATCAAATAAGCCTGGTTATCCCTTGAGCTTAAATAGACACTATTCTATTTATTATTTTAAAAAAAATATAACACATAAACGGAAAACATTCTGTTTATTATTATTACAAAATTAAAACTTTTTAATTTATTGTTTTGCAAAAAAAAAGAGAAAAATATAAATACTTTTATAAAAACTTGAGTTCGCACTCATTCAAAAACTCAAAATATTGGGATCACAAAAATGTCCTGCTAAGGAATATGTTTCCCAAATGGAACTTTGCATTAGTAAAACTTTCGCTGAATATTCTTGAGCCAAAAACACATATTCTTCCACCTGTTTTTAGCTATCAGTACTACAGTCTGCACAGGGCATTGCACAGTCGGCTGCTTTATTTTTGTTTTCTTGTTGTTTGCACAACTGTCGAGCGATTAAAAAAAAAGAATTTGTTTGTGCTTATCAAGACCGTCTGAAGAGCTGAACTCATATTGGAGTTGGAAGGATGTTGCGCCATTGTCTCGCTGAAGTTGCATAGGCGCAACGACCTGCAACGGTTTGCCGCATGCCACATTGCGCTTGCCACCCAAACGGCCCTTTTTAATTGTGCTTAATGCCCAGTCCCTGTCATGCATTGTTTATCTAAATGGCATCAGCTGAAGCCCGCTGCGATAAAACTTATCAGCAACTTGAGTTTCGGCTGCTGAAACTGCAGCCTCTGCCCCCGCTTCGACCCCTGCCCTTGCCTTTGCCTCTGCAGCTGCTGTTGTGGTCGCTCTGCATTTGACCTCGTTTCAATTAAGCTAAATACGTTTTGGCGATGGTATCTTAACTTTGTCATTCAGCTAGTCACATGTGATTGCTTTAATCTAAGGCTTAAACAGATCTCTGTTTTATTTATACTTACATTTGTTTATAAGGTGACCTGATAACGAAACTAAAATGCAAATTTATTTAAATTGCATTTTAACTTGCTCAACTGTTTGCTCAGAAAGAGTATTAGGCAATATGTTTTTCATAATCCGGTAAAAAACTGTAAATTTAGATTATAAAATATGTCAATGCTGAGAAAATCTGAGAAAAATTCTAATCAAGGAAAAAATCAAAGGATAATCCATAAATTTTGACCTTTGGTTAAGCCTTTAAAAATGTATAATTTATAAGCTCGCCTTGGGGATCGGATCCAGGTATTTTATACATCGATTATAAATCGCGCATTAGTGCTGGCATAAATAAAAACTAAGTCTTAAAATGAAGTACAAAATGCTCATATCAAATAAGGTACTACTTTAAATAAAATAAACGTATCAAATTAGGAAATTTAAAAATTTGAAAATTTTACCTTTAAAAAAAGTAAAAAATTCATTGTTTTTCTGGGTGTACAAAAGCTTTACCAAAGCTTTGCTCTATTTCAAATCTAATTTATGTTTAAAATGCTTTCAAAGTATTTTAATTTCGCGTTGACACAAATTGGGCATAAAAGTGTTTGTTTTGTTTTGCTTGACATACACACACACACACACACACATTGCTTCAGTTGCAGAGATACTCGCACTCGTCCACCCCTGCCGTTGATTAAATCAAATGCTTGACTCAAGTGCAAACCGGCTCTGTTAAATAATCACAACAACAACAACAACATAAGTTGCCATTGTTTTGTGCGCTTTTACCTTAGTGCTAAATAACATAAACTAACAGCAAAAACTAAAAGGCATAAAAACAAAAACGAAAAAAATATAAATAAATATAGTTGTTGATTGCTATCAGTGATCTCCTTCTCTCCACCTCTCATTCTCTCATTCATTTAGCTGGGTTGCCTGCTGTCATTCACATGAAGTCATCGTCAGCGTCGACGTCGACGTCAGCGTCACCTAGTTCTGTCTAAACTGTTAGTCCAGAGTAGAGGCTTTATAATGCTAGAGACTGCATATAGTTATTCTATATATATTTTTGTATAATCTTGGATGGTATATTATAAATTTGTCATGAAATGTAACGATTTTCAGGAGTCATCTACATATGATTATTAAGTATATATATTCATGATCAGTGTCAACAACTTTAAACAACAGGCAATCGGGTTTGTTGCTTAGCGGAAAACCCAACAAGCCACTACACAAGCCAACTCTCCACTATACAAAATAACATATATATACTTTCATAGCTATATAAGTTAACATATATTATAAGTCTGAAAGGGTATTATGTGTCATTTTTGTTCCTATTATACTTGCGTTATTCTTTATCTAATGTACGATTCTGATAGCAGGTGTTTTAGTAGCTAAACTCTCTATCTGCACCCAGAGAGATTTGCAATAGATAAGTACGTCCAATTTTCTGTAGGTTTTTCTCTTTGTGACGTAACTGCCTGCTCAATGGCAAGTTCTCTGGCTATAACTGTTAAACGGCTCTTTTGCTTTATAAATAGAAAACTTTGGCAACATTTCTGTCACCTACTCTTAAGTACTTGCGTTTTTAATTAACACAGCCAGCTAGCTGAGTGAGATTTTCTCATATTCAGTTGCCTTTAGCCGTTGCAATTGATTTTCTTTCGTTTTTTTTTCATTAGCCGCTTTATTGGGGGCGTGCTAGATATTTCGTTTCTCTAACAACGTTGCAGTCGGACGTAGCCGACTGCGTAATACTCGTTTACAGTAGTTACTCATTTTCGAAAAATTTTTTTTCAAAATTTAGAAATGTAAATTTAAATTTTTAATCGATTGTGGCTATCACAAAAAGTATAAAAAACAACATTAAAACCGATTCCGACATTTTTGGTTTGTCCTCTATCATGTACGTGGCGTGTCCGGGAAATTTTTTCTGTGATGTTTAGGAGGTTTTCCAGTAGTACATTTTCCAAATATGGATCCTCTAGCTCAAAAACTGTGGGAGAACCACATTTTGTCTGACGCGGGTATACACAAGCATATATTCCCAGTGTCAAGTCTCTAGCCTCAATAGCGCCGAAAAAAATTGCGTTCATACGGACATACGGACGAACAGCAAGACGGACATTGCACAAACCCAATATACTCTTTTCACTTTGTGAACGAGTATAAAACTAAGAAGAGAAAGAAAAGCCGAGCACTAATAGTCACTAAACTTTACGGTTTCCGCTGCAAATGATAAAAAAAGAATGAAAAGCAATTACCAAATATTTAGTGCCATATTTGTGTTAGCTGCTGCCACGCCCTGTTGCAAGCAAATGAAGCACGAAAATCGATCAAAGATTTCGTGTACTCTTTCCTAGTCATGCGTGGGCCCTTATATGGACTTTATGATTAATTAGACTGTCGATTAATTGATTCATTCGTTCGTAATTTATGCGCGCCTAGAAATAATTGAAAACATATTTTCCCTCTTTTTATTTCGGGAAGCTCAACTGATTCAAGGTTTGGTTTATAAAAAAACAAATTAATAGGATAGTTTATTTATGTGCAAATGTGTGATTCGAGCCCGTTTTTCCAATATTTGTAAAATCATAAGCCGAACCTTGAACCGAACCAGCTGCCCAAAATTTTAGCTGTATCATAGCCAGAACCGAACCACTTTCTATGGTTTTTATAATCAAAGTTCATGTAAATGGAAATTGTTTGTGTTAAACTTTAAAATACCGTTCCAAGCAGAAATGTCTAAGGTATCATCTTGTCGAACCTTCTCATATTGCTTTACTCACTTGTAAGTTCGAATAAGAATACACATTTCGTTCGTTGTTCTTTTATAATACTGGAAGAATGGAGGTGGACAAAGAAAATGTGAAACACCATTTAATTCAAAAGAATTTTCACAAATGTTCGAATAAAAAAAAACAGAAAAGTTTCATAAAAAATGTATTCAATAATTTTTCATACTTAAGGATATTTTTTTCAAGACCCCATCGGAATATCGAATTATATTACAAATGGTAGCTGCTGTGAAACCTTTAGCTTTCTAGCACTTACAGTTCGACCAGTGCGTTGATCATCAATCAATCAGTCAGTCAATCAAACAATGCAAAGTCTTTTTGCCGCTCACTGCTATAGATTTTGAAAATGACACGTTTGCATAGAGGAACAAACCGTCAGACAAAAGGGTTTTTTGATGCTGTTTTGCTCTTTTGAAAACAGGGTATATCAAAGTCGTGCATTTTAGCAAAAATTCGTGCTGTTTATTATTTCAAAGTCGCAGACAGCTAGAAAACTACAAATCTGTGTCGAATGTGGCATTAGCATGAAAACTGTTGCAAATTGCAGAAGGCAAAGTAGGGACAGAGAGAGAGAGAGGGAGAGAGACAGAGAGAAGAGTGACCCTTAATGCCAAACATAATTTGCATGCAAGCACACGCTCATTCATTTAGTGGACCACCACAAATGCTTTTAGGAGGGGTTGGTGGAGGTGGGGGGAGGTAATTTCAAATTACTTGCACTCGATTCTAAATGCGATGCGGTTGCCCAAGGTGCAACAATTAATATGGGAAGCTCGCACAAAGAACATTTATTAAGCTGTGATTTGTGTGTAAGCGAGTGTGTGTAAGTGTGTGTGTATGTGTGTCAGGTGAATGCTAATTTGAGTGTGCGGAATGCAAAATGCCGCATAGTTGCCGCTTTATTAATTAATTAAATTTATTTTGCAGCTGGCATTTAAAAGTTTGATCAATAAAATGTAAGCCATAGATTAATAAAGACGTCAAACATAAAGGGGGAGGGTGGTGCCCACTGAGTGGGTGGCTGGTGTGCCTGGGTGTTGGCTTAATTGTTTTCAGCTCTCAACAAAGTGTCGCTTGGCACGCAAATTGCCCGAGCAGCCACCCTTTCAGGGGGAGAGCGAAAGAGAAGAGAGAGAGAGAGAGAGCGAGAGAGAGACGGTTAACCCATTGGAATCCCACCCATTGACAGTTCGTTAAACTCGGTCAAAGATTTGCTTTGATTTCATTTCGAGATTATGGCCAGGCCATCACCACGAGCTGGCATCACTTTCGCCCGTCGCCGTCGTCGCCTCTGGGGGAGATTTGGCCAGCGGATTGGCTGGTTACCCAATGATGCCGCATTTGGTAGCCGTCGCATAATTTGTTGTTCTTGTTGTTGCCTGGCCATATTGGCGGCCGGTGCTGTTGCCGCTTTTGGCGGCGCTGCGTGCGTGCGTCAGTTGCCACATTTTGTGGCAATCAATAAGCGAAGTGCGTCAAAACTACAAATGTTTAAGCCAACCACCTAAGGAGCTATAAATATCATTTGCTGATAAATTTACAAACAAGAACAGTTATCTGCAGGCTTGCCGAATATTAAATACCCTTGCAAACAGTTAGCAGGTTTTTTATAAATATAGCATAGAACAGTTTATTATGTCAGAGTTTGTTTAGAATATCTCAAAAAGCATAAGAATTGTTTAGGTAAGAACACAACTTTTGATAGATTTTATCTATTGGAGATATAGAATTTTAAAGTCTGATGTTAGTACAATTTTATTCACTTGTAATTGCTAAGTTTAGTAAATATATTTTAGAAAAAAAGCGCTTATTAAATAAAAACTATCTTTAATTTCGTTGATATCTTGAAAAACAAAAAGTGTTTTTAACAAACTATATGATATAATCCAGCTGGCTCCGGTATATGCACTGCCGGCATCTATTGCGATTAAAAGAACAGAAGTAAATAAACAGACGTGTTTAAGACAATATATACTTTATGGGCTTGAAAATTTCTCCTGGCTTTCCCTACGGTTCATGACATGCTATAATATCCTGACAAGAGTATATAAGGGCTGATAATGTTGTAACCATCCGCCGGCTCGGCTCGTGATTCATCTTTTGCGACGCAGCCTTTAAAGGGCTGTGAACCGTTAGCATACATGCGCAGTGCCACAAAGCTTTTATGCATATAGAAAAAATATAAAACACACACACTCTTTTAGGCACTCATCTTTCGAGATTCCTCAAGTGTCACTTGCAGATGCCGCTTGAAAATGTGGAATAAACCCAAAGCAACTAAAGCTAAAATAATCAATGAGCGTAGTGAAAGGAAAATTAACAATATATAGATACATTTATGTACACAATATATCTGTGTGTATATAGGTTTATGGGTGTGTGTTACATTTATATAAATGTGACCAAAGGGAAGCCAACAAAAATGCCGATAGATACTGAATACGACGACAGCAGCGCAACACCCTTACACAAAAAAAACAAAACAAATGCTCTAGAGAGAGGCAAATGCGGCTTTAACACTAGCCAGCAGCAGCAGAAGCCGAAACAGAAGCAGCAGCAGTAGCAGAGGAGCAGCAGCAGTGCCGGCAGAGCCACCCCCGGGGTGTGTGCGGTTGGTTTGTTGTTGCTTTAGCCATCATCCGTTTTGTTGTTGTTTGTGTGTGTACAGTTTGCCAGCAATTCGCTATTCCCCTTTATATCGTTAAACTTTTAGTACAGCGGCTGAGCTTTTATCACTAGCAAAACCGTCAATCATTTATTTAGACAACAACCAGAATGCGGTGTGTCTGCTATTGCGCTGCTCAGGCGCTAGGTGGCGCTTTAAATTAAACTAAGTTAAATGCATTGATAAATAACTGACACTTTACTATTTATTTTCAGGTATAAAAAAACGTATGCATTTATTGAATTAATTTATGAAATGGCTTTATTAAACTGGTACGTATATAGAAAAAATATATTAAACAGTAAACTTTTGCGTATGCAGTTAAAGAATATTAATTGTATATTTGTAATTTAAGACATGTTAAGTAAAATTATTTTTTGTTTTTTTTGGTATGCTTTAAAACAAAGCTGCTTAAACCTAATTCAACGAAAATTAAAAGCAGAACCACTAAGCCACCCTTAGTTGCCTAGATAGCACTGGCTAAGTCCGACCCCTAAGTATATAACTAATCCCATCAGGAAAACGTTAAAAAAAAACAAGGTGAACTCTTGCCACAATCAACTACAACTACTGCGCAGACACGATAACCTTGACAGTCGAATAAGCGACTAAACGATAACAAACCTAACTAGGCAGACATTAAAGTTAACGCAACATGCAATAGACACCCCAATATAACTCGTATAACCTACCTATCCGCCCCTTACTCCAGCTTTGACTTACTTTTCTGTCTACGCAGCATGGAGTGTTTATACTATGTAGCCCGAATAGAATATGGGGCTTGCGTGACGCTTGCTTCTAAATATATGTACAACAATTAGTTACAAATCAAGGAACCTATGACAACAACACCTGAATAATAGACAAAGTGTACTAAAAATTGTCTACACACAATCGACTACGAAGCGTGGCAAGCGGTGCCTGTGGCACCAGCCCCTGGTTGCCACGGGGGCTGCTACTAAAATAATTATAAATATACACTAAAACCATAAAAAAAACCAATAAGTATGTATACAAATATATTTTTTATTTAAATTAAAATATGTTTATTTTAAATTAAAATCGTTTTCTATAAAAATTGTATTAATAAAGCCTACATTTTATGATCTTACATTTTCCATTGTACTTTAATTAAAGTAAACTATTTTAAGAGAAAATTTGGTTCGTTTCATGATTTTTATTCGAACCAGCAAAGTTCAAACTCGCTTTAGAGTCAGGCAGATAACTAATATTTCAAATTTCTAAACCAGTTTAGAAGAATTTTTTGTGAATATCAAATATTATTCTTCTCATATGATTTACATAGTAGGGTAGTACTCACTAAACACCCCTCGTATATGCGCTTAATTTGTATCAGTATTAAACATTATAATGCCCGTTAATAAAGAAACAAACTGGGGGCATTGCACAGAGGCGCGTCTAATGCGCCCCTTGTGCTCATAAAATTAATCAAGCCAAATGAGATTTGCATAAAAGAAAGAAAGAACACAAATTCCAACTGTACCCAGAGCCTGGGCCATAGTTCTTGCCACAGTGCCACATTGTTGGCGTGTTGAATTTGCATTTCGCTACGGCGCCCAACTAATAAATTTGTATGTCAATAGAAAAGAGGAGAATGCCTTTTGCCTCGAAGGAGTCGCTGAATCCGCCCGGTGAGCGAGCCTCGAACTGCGCAAGGACATTGCCGCCGCGCGAACAACTTTACGGGGCGCATTCATATCAAACCAAAAAAAATATATATATATATTCTAAGTATTGTAATTCGAAAGTTTTCAAAGCAAATAAAAGCAGTCGAGTTTTAACACTCGCGCCAAACAGAACGCAGCGAGCGCGTTAGCCAAAAACAACAAGAAAGAAAGGACGAAAGTGTCGCTAAGAAATCCTAATTATATATATAATATATTTATTTATATATATGTAAAAGAAGTGCATGTGTGTTTCATATGTTTCCAAAGTGCGCGTGAGGCATTTGTGAAGAGGTTCGTTTAAAGGAGCCGCCGAGAGCTGCGTTTTTTTTCGCGGTGAGCGCAAAGTGCAAAGTGCATTAGCCTGTACGTGCGGCCAAGTTATTGCCCTTTGGCCAGGACAAAATCGATAAAATTGCAGGGTACAGTTGTTGTTTATGGACAACTGCAACAATTGATAACAGGTCGGTGTGGCATGTGCATACACTCAGAGAAAATAAGACAAGAGTTATTGTACTGAAAGCAATTACATAAAATCTACACATTTGGGCTATGAGGACATTTCCTTATTTAAGCACAGAAATTCTTTTTTAAATTGTATCCCCTTAAATTTATAAGAATTCGCTTAAATATTTTTTACCAATCAATTAAGATTAACAGAACATCTTCTTCTAAAGAATAATTAGAATATTTTCCTGACAAGAATTTCACGCTCAAATTAAGCATAAATATTATCAATATACTGCTGAGCTCAGAACTTCTTTATCTAACCACAAAAAGTTCTATTCAAAAACAATGTTTTTAAAGTACGTCATTTTTTTACAAGACTTAGATATAATAACTGATCACTCTTGTAAAAATAATTATTTTCTAAATTTAAGTATTTATTTCCGATTTTAGATACTAGCTTTATTTTAATTTATTTAATAAAATAAATATATCTAAAATTTTGTACAACAATTTTGAGTTTTGAATGTAGATTTTCCAGATTCATTTGAATTTCGTTCAGCGTTTTTCTCTGAGTGTATTTTGTGCGATAAAATCGCAACTGCATTGCCTAGTTCGCAGAAACTTTGGCAACAAAATCAATTGGTTTCTTGCTGCTTGCCAAAGTTTGTTAACATTTCCATTTGCATTTGCATTTGGCAAATGCGAGAAAATTCTAATTGAAAACAAAGCCGCGCGTTTAGCTTTTTATTATGCCACACGGCGTGGCAGGCAAATGCGCAGTCATTGCGGCCATCGAGTATACGTACCGTGTGCCCCCCAACAATTGTTGATAATCAATTTGGCCGCAGGTCTGTGGCAGTTGTGACATGAATAAAATAAAAACAGTTTGACTGTTGCCCGTGGAATTTTTGCTGTGCAACGGTGAACACAAACACAAATCATTTGTGCCACTAATTTGCGGCCGCTTTTTGGGGGTTGCAGCCGCAGCCGCAGCCACAGCCGGAAGCCGCGTGGCGCCTCACACAGTTGTGCCTGCCGCTCAGTTGTGACTTTGCACGTGCTAAGGCCACACAGCCACAATTCCGACCAACTACTTAGTATATAGTTTAAAGTGTTGCGTACTATTTCCCCATTTAGTTCTTCTAGTGCAATATTATCGATTTCTCTCATTGAACCGCACGCAAAACCTAAATGCAAAAGTTTTTGGCTTTGGCCCAAAGTTAATTGCCAGGTAGTGCCGAGAACCAGTTCCAGTATCGAATAATCGCATAACCGTTAACCAAACCCGAAACAAATTCAGTATGAGTGATACCGATGCGGTGAGTTATAGATGTTTCCATTTGCAGCAGTTATTCGTACTCGTATTTGTATTCATAATAAATTTGTACTCAATGCTTAAGAACTGCACGCCAAAAGCACCAAATTTATGCATATTTCACAATTTACGAGACAATTTGTCGTGGTTCAACATAATTTGATTTATAGCCGTGTTCCTTATATCGAAATCGCTCAAATTCCGCAGCAAATTCTCCTTTTATTTTATGCCAAAAAGCGATTAAATAAATTGTAGCCTTTTGAAAGCCAAAGTTTGCTGCGGGTATTATGGAACTTTTATATTGGAATTATATGGTGCCTACTACTACACTGTTGATTAAAATATATATGTATAAAAAACTTTTTAAAGCAAACAATTAGAATTTTTTTACTTGAAGGTCTTTTACGATTTTTGTTTTTTTTATACAATTTTCACTTTGTAAATGGAGTATAAAAAACAAAAATTATGAAATTTGTGTGAGATATTTCTCTCTCTCTCTCTCTCTCTCTCTCTCTCTCTCTCACTCTATCTCTTTTCGAGATACTCACCGCCCTAGGTAAAAATTTGTCTTTAAGAATTTATGGCCATAATGTTAATTTCAGTTAGACAAATTTATTATTGCAGTTCTAAAACAAGTTGGAGCTAGTATATAAAAAATTGGTCAGACAACGTAATATCAAAATCAATTAAGTAAAAAAGGATTCCTTCGCTTAAAATTCAATGAAAATTTTACTAACGTAAATATGATTTCGGCGAATAGCGAATAGCTGCAAAGTTTTTGTTGACCCAATCTTTAATTTTATTATTCCTCTCGACATATTTATTCAGCGAATATCTTCCTTAGTAAATTTGTGCATCTTCCTTTATAAGAATTTACTTAATATATTGTAGAAACCTTAAGATAATCCAACATATTTTCTAGCAAATTATAAAAGTGTTTAATTTTTTTAATTTATATATACATCCTATTATTTTATTTATATTCAAAAAATAGATTAATTTTTGGAGTACTTGTTAACTAATAAAAAACAAATTCAAATATGGTTGAATTTAAGGCTATTTTGAAGTTCAGAACCGTTTTCGATAGCTCAATATAGTAGTCCCTGATTAATATTTGTTCATTTTATTGTATTGACCTTGTGCATCGGCTGGGGCACGTAGCCTGTGGCAAGCTTCTGTCCCAGACATGTCGAAACAATTTTGATGGCAGCCGAAATTCGGAAACCCTTTGCAACAAAATCAAACAACAATTTGGCCAATGGCGCATTGAGGGTTTCGCGTTTTGGGTTTTATTTGGTTGGCTGGCTCGTTTTGGCCCGGTCTTAGAACTGTCGAACTTTTGTTGAATCAATAAGCGACAGCAAAGCGATTTGGGTCACATTGCAAGTAGCTAGCGGAATTCATGACAAATTTCCCTAATGGTAACCCAAAACCTGACTATGACAACAACAAAAATCAAGTTTGAGTCGGAAGTGCCCGATTTGGAGATACCATGTACTCTGCTGCTATGCTTCTTCTTCCCAGACACAACTATTTTCCGATCTTCACAAAACTTTTAGTACTTCAATATATAGAATGTGAATAAATAATAATGCAAAACAGGTTGGGGGAGGATTTCCCAAAAATGTAAAATATTGTTGATCTATGTATGCTATACGAGAACATAGCTCCCAAATTTGATGGCCCTAGTTCTTATAGTATCTTGGTTCCAAATCAAATTGTATCAATATTAAAGCAAAGTAGGGCGAGATATCAAAGAAAGCGAATATATTTGAAATCTCAGCACAACGTGCTGATGGAAAATATATATAACTTGTTGGGTTCCTTCTGCCTGACACAAATAGGCACAGATCTATGATACCCTGTTGTAGCCATTTGCAGGGCATACACATAAACAAAAACAAAACCAAAACAATAAACTGTAAACAAATGCAAGGAAGAAGCCATCAAAATTGAGAGCTCCACTCGATAACCGACAATATATTGGGGCCCACACACCCACACACACCCGCACACCCACTGGCTTACCGCACATGCATGCACGTATGCAAATGATGTGTTGCTGGCCCCCCCAGCTCCTACTCCTGCTCCGCCTGACTGGCTGTCTGTCGAGCTGGCTGGCTGAGCGTGAGGCACCTGCCTGGTATTGGATTACCCGACACTTGCACATTTCTGCACTGACACCGGAGGCGTTAGGTTCAGGTTCAGGGCGCAGCGCTTGACGAGATTCCAAACGAAAATGTACAGCCCAACCGCGTCCAAGCAGATGGTGGCCACCGAGCGCACCAATCCCAATCCGACTACAGGCTACTCGGGACGCACTGCCTCCGAGTACTCGGAGTCCACGAAATTGAGTACGGAGCAGCCCAATCCCGACTACGTGCAGCGCTCCTATGTGGAGTCGGACACGGAACGCTTTGTGCCGCAGCGAGCGCCGCCCAATCCCGACTACGTCCAGCGCGCCCCTGTGGAGCAGCCAAATCTCGGCTACACAGACACAGAGCGCTTCAAGCCGCAGCGGGTGCCGCCCAGTGCCGACTATATTAGACAGAGATCCAGCGTGGAGCGCACCAACAGCACCTATAACAGCACTAACAGCAGCAACAACAACACCACTGATTTTGTGCAAAGAGAGCGATCCAATCCGAACTTTGCTTTGCCCCCGCAGATGCGTCCAGTCGCGGGTCCGCCGCAGCCGCGTCCGCCCTTTGCCGGCGCCCGGCCCATGGTGGGCGTGGGACCGCGTCCACCGCTGCCGCCCAACATGGCCGGCAGGCCCATGCCGCCGCCGTTGCGTCCGACAGACAGCAAGAGCAATCTGCTGATGGGTCCGCCGCCGACGTCGATGCGGCCGGGCATGCCGCCGGCGCGTCTGCCCAATCCGGGCGGACCGCTGAGTCCGCCCGGCCAGGGTGCGCCCAGGCCGCCGGGCGGCTTTCCCTGGTCGGCGCCGGGCATGCCGCCGGGCGCGCGTCCGCCACAGAACATGACGCGTCCGCCGCCGCCGCCCACATTTGCGCGCCCCATGCCGGGGCAGCCGCTGCAGGCGCCCTTTCGAGCGCCGCTCTACAATCAGCAGCAGCAGCAGCAGCAGCCACAGCAGCAGCCGCATTTGCAGCAGCAGCAACCACAACAGCAACTGCAACACCAACAACAACAGCCACAGCAACAGCTACGCCCACCTTCAGCCAGCAGCGTGCACAACGACGATGACGATGACGTCATCATGGGTCAGGCCGTAACCCCGCTCAAGACGTTCGGCCTGAGGGGCGATCCGATGGGCTCGCCGCTGCTGGAGGAGACGGAGCCGCCATTTGACGCCACATCGCCAACAGAGGCGTCCGCCAAAGCCCAGGGCGGCCACAGTAAGATAATTCTCGTCGGAGTGGGCGTGACCAACCATTAATGAAGCCATTTCAAAAAGAACAAAAGCAAATCTTGAGTTTGATTGTGGCAGAAAACATAATTGATTAACCTTTACGGTCTATTTGCAGAGGGTGACAATGACAGCGGCGTGGATGAGTCCACTCAGGAGAAGGTGAGTTTCCGCCCAAAATAATAATCAAAAAACCACAAAAAACGGGTTATAGTTAAGTAACACTGTGCTACAAAATTACGCATTGTTTGTGGTAGTGTTTTTTTGCCGATGCCTTCGGCACCCCAATTGAAACTTTTTTTACTTTTATAGGGTATATAGGAAAAATATTTGATGGTAATAGCAGCAAAGTCAAAATACTTTTGTAAGTCTCTCTGTACTACATGATACCATAAGAGTTCACCTCTTGAAAATACTGCATATGAATCAAGCAAGACTAAAAAAAGTTGCAAAACATTATTTTATTATTAAATTATTTTTTCTATTTTGTGCACTTAAGACATCAGATTATTAAAATTGCAGCTAAGCCGCATTTGGATACTTTGTCGCGCAGTGTAGTTAGTCGCTTGTTGTACGAGGTGTTCATCAATTTTATTTGGCTGCTCTTAATTGAGAGGAAATTGACTGGCTGCAAATTAATTTAATTCCGCTGACCGCCAGCCACGTCTCCAACTTTGTCTCCGTTTCGTTATGTTTTTCTTGTCTTCGTTCACAAATCATAAATATCTGTAAATGGCAGCCAGTCGCCGCCTCCGCAGCGACCGCTCCACGCTCCACGCTCCATTAGACAGCGCCAAAAACTGCTCCAGAGCTCAGAGAGGGGTTCAATGGGTCCCATGGCGCACAGCTCATAGTTCGTAGCTCGTGTGCAGACGCCAAAGTTCAGACCAAGTTGTGGCTTTGCAGACGTCAGTCAGCGCATCGGAATAACCCAAAAGATACCTCAATTATATACATATAGTATATCATATACATATCTAGCTATATAGTGTGTGCGTGTGTTATCGGCTTGTGACTACATCCAGAATTTCACAGGTGCGCAGTGTTCAAATCAACAAAAACAGTTTAATACAGTCAAACTACACTAAAGCGAACAATAAAAGAGAAAGAACTCAAGAATTCGATTTTTAAACATGTTTTTCACATATCACACATGTTTATACCGTTGCAGTGGGTTCTCTAAATAAAGACATTTCTCAATACATAGTCAGGGCCACAGCTAAATTGACCCGGCTAGTGATGCTGACTAAGAATATATATACTAGGTTCAGAGTATAATAATCAATATAAACAGTATAAAGTCACTATATTGAAGAAAATGAGCGACGAGTGTTAAAGAGAATTCAAATATTGCGTTTGTAAACCTTTATAATTGGATACTTATCCAAATAAATACAATTTATGGTATGGCATCGATCCCATATAATGCTGATAATATTTCATATTGAGATTACTAGAAATAAAAGGTCAAAAACATGACATCAGAAATATATTTAATTGAATAAATAACTTACCTATATTGAATACCAATAGCCACCACGATAAGTGTTCGTTAAATTTTTGGTAGGCGAAACCGTCTCGGTACTCAGACCAACTTCTATAAAAGTCCTTCGACCTATCGACTCTATGTCCCAGCCGGGACCTGCTGTGTGAAAATCGCAGAGAACGCGAAGTGGGCTGCCGCCGGGTAGATATATTGTTTTAATGCCTTAAAAAAACCAAAGGAAACACAGCTGGTTGCTTTGGGTTCCTTAATTTTCCTACCACTGGATTTCATTTATTTGATTTTTAAGATCCAAATACTTGGCTTACTCTAGATTTGCTGGATACATAACTAGAGTTGAACATATGTTATTGGGGTCGATAATCTATTTGTAGATGATTTAAAGTAACTACATATATATTGTTTATCTTAGAAATACATTCTGCATTGAACTCTCGTTTCAAATTTTTTTTAAATATATATAAATTTCGGACTATGATGTGGTATCATAGAGTTTCTTTGTTTAGAATTGAAAGCTTATATAAAAACATATAGATTAAGATACTGCATATGTAGTACTACGTGAATTCAGCATCTAAAAGATATTTCCTCTGCCTTACATGATTTCTTTTTGTGCTTGACAATATTTCAGCTCTTTCATTTATAAAAAATAATACAAATTTTACGCAGTTCTGCTAACACATGTAACAGGCAAGGGATTACATTTTGAAAGGTATAAAGTAAATATATATGGCTTATTCTTATAATCACCTTTAGACACAAACAATTCGATCTCAAATTCTTTAAGAATAAGAGACAGCAACTATTCCATTAGTAAGCAATATATTTTTCGAATTCTCTATAACTCTTTACGCTCTACCACAAATCAACAAAAAAACATGTCGTAATCAAATTTTTTGCAGTAAGGGCTTGATTTATGGCACATACATTGATTTATTCCATTATCTCTAGCAAACACAAGCCCTTTCCTTTCCGTTTGCTATATCGTAGTACGACTGTACAGCAAACTGCCAAAAGTAATGCGATTTATGTGCCAAATCGGCCTGCCCCTAGATAAGTGCCGCCAGAACCAAACACGAAACTTTTCTTCTTTTCGGGCCGGGGGGTCTTTGGACTCTATAAATACATGTAAATAAATATCTAGGCATATGCAAAGCGACACGAAGTTCGGAGGCCGCGACAATCGATAAAACAATGCACAGGCCAAGTGAATCCTTCGGCAGAGACGACGCACCTGGCACCAGTTGGATGGTCCGCTCCTCGGAGCCAGAGTCATAAATGCCAAAGCGTTGACAGCAGCGGAATATCGCTTGTTATTGGCAGTCGTAAAGTCGTCAATTAGGGCCCAGACATGCATTTGGTTGTAATGGCAGATGCGAGCTATCTCATAGTAAAAGAATACTTAAATATTCTAAGATTATATATACTTATTGTTATAATGTCGTTTCTGTTAACCCCACCCAGGATCGCAACGGACCGCATTCGCCCAGTTCGCCGGTCAAGACGCCCACATCGAGCTCCTCGAAGCCGGACAAGTCGGGCATATCGCGCCCACCGAGTGCCACGCCCTCAAATAAATCAGCATCCAAGTCGCGCAGCGCCTCCAAGAACCGCTTGCTGCTCAAGACGCCCGAACCGGAGCCGGCCAAGAAACGTGAATACCCTAACAATGCCAAGTAGATGCTCCATTAAACCCTTTCCATCTTTCCCAGTTCCAATGAACAAGGTACAGGTCGGACATGCGCCTTCGCCCAATTTGAAGGCGGTCCGCTCCAAAATTGGCTCGCTGGACAATGCCACCTATAAGCCCGGCGGCGGCCATGTCAAAATCGAGTCCAAGAAAATTGACATCAAGGCGGCGCCACGCATCGAGGCCAAGAACGACAAGTACATGCCCAAGGGCGGCGAAAAGAAGGTAAGTTCTAAGTGGGCTAAAACTGAATTCAGGGAATTAATTGGTCTATATGTATGCGGATCATATGTATGTCTTGATATATATATTTATCTGTGTGAAAATCTTTTAACAAAAATATATTATAACCTGTACCCCTTAGGTTTGGGTAATCAAAGGGTATATTGTAGTTACGCAACTGCAAATAAGAGGCAATGGGGGACATCTTCAATTCCATTAAGTTAATACATTCGTGTTCAGGTCGATTTTCGTTCGTCTGTCTGATCTTAGAGAGAGAACTTAACTTAAAGTTTAGTATGTAGGTTTTCCTATAGAAAACATAAATTAAATCTATTTTAAATGTTCAACAAATTTCCACTATTCACCTAAATCGATAGGTATATAGAAGAGATCTCCTATAGGAAATGCATTTCATTTCAATTACAGCTAACAAATAACTGATTATTTTCAACTTTTCACCTAAATCGATAAATATTAATGTTAAGTATAGGTTCTTGAAACACTACTATAAAACAATATACTATAAAAGGTGCAGATATCAAAGTCAACAAGTAGGTTCAGGTATGCCATACACATGTCTTGATTTGTGGTACTTACACAGATGGAAATTCAAGCAAAAAAAATACATAAGCTATTTATAAATACTTACTTTTTTGAGATTGAACAGGTACAGGGTATCTCCTAGTCGGACAACCCCGACTAGAGCAATCTTACTCTTCTTTGTTGTTGTTAATTGGGAGGCTTACTTGTATAAAGCGAAGAAAACCTAAAGTAAATTATAGAAATTCAATTTCACGGTCGAGTTGCGATTCAATATATAGTCTATATATATCTGCATATCTGAATATGCATCTATAAGTATTTAGATACATAATTTGCGTGCAATCTTTTGAATCTTGTAGATTGTTGTAGGAAATGCAATTACGAGTATTCGTATGCAGCGGCACTTAACAGCAAAATTTGACCTTATGTAGCATAAATACTATTTATATATATTGTATATATACATATACTATATATACCCTATCTGTAACTAGAATTTCTAGCTGGGCGCGGCGTCTGACATTGAAAAGCAACTGTTGCAGTTGCCATTGCGGTTGCAGTAGATTAACTGCGCACAACTTTGACTTTTAATCGGTTTTATCTGATTTGTATCTATTTGCAAACCACCAATATCACCACCAACACCAACACCACAACCACCACCACCACCTGCAACCACCTATGCAAAAACAATTTGTAGATAGTTACAACAAAGTTGCAGTGGAATGCAAAATCGAAAATCGGTTCGCTGGAGAATGCGGCACATAAGCCCGGCGGCGGCGATAAGAAGATCGAGACCCTCAAAATGGACTTCAAGGACAAGGCCAAGCCGAAGGTCGGCTCCAAGGATAATGTGAAGTATCAGCCCGGCGGCGGCGATATTAAGGTATGCAGCCAGTAGAACTATTTATTTCCATCTACAATCTTTTTGATTTTGATCCAGAGACATACGAATACCACGCATTGAATTTCTCTTAACTCTGATTTATCTACATAATTTTTTACATCGATATAAGTACTTTATTTTTGGTGTCTTTTGTTGATGTTACTTTGCTCTTAACTTTAACTTAAACCTCAACTGGCATGGGCATGGGCATGTGCCGCTCCATCGGTGGCTCAACTGCATGTTGTGCAATGTTCTCATAGTTCAATTTTCGGCATGCTCTCAAGTTTTAATTAGCTATAAGGTGTTCGATCAGACACACCACGACACTATCACATACATTTGAGTTCAACTCAAATTTAACAATTTCCAGCGCCATGCGTACAGATACCCTAACAACATTGTCTGTGGCGAGGGCTCCAAAATAGTCAGCCATCGCCACATGTTGGAAAATACGCGTCTGGATGAGAATTTGTATAACGCAGACGATTAATTAGTTGGGTTAGTTGGGTACGTAAAGCAAAACTCCAGTCGCTGCACCAAAAAACGTTAGTAATCCAAAAAAAAAAAAAACAAACACACAAAACATCAGCTAACAAATGGGACCGCATTGTAGCTAGTGTTTTTGGGTAAACCTAACTTGCATAGCATTATAAATACATAGCTGTTATGGGTTGTTAAAGAGTTGCTGATTTTTGGCTTGGCCGATATTTAAAACCAGCTTTTTTCAAATGTCCACTCAGAGAAAAGAAAACAGTTCTATATTTTAGTATAACCGGGTAAAACAAATAATTTTTGTTTTTAGAATATCAGTAAAAAAATCTTGAAAAACAATTTCAAAAATTAACTTTTGAATAAAAACAACAACTTTGATATATAAATTAAATGCTTAAAAAACTTGAAACTAAATAAAACAAATTCGCAATAAAAATTTGCAATTCGCAATATTATTATAAACTGTCAATCTTAAACTAATTTGACAAATTATTGACAAATACTACTATCTTTTCTCTGAGTGTATATACATGTTTATATATAATTGTATTACTGAAACCTCTTTTACTTATTCTCCAAATTTTATGATTTTTACTAAATTGACCATAAATAAATTACTGGATTATATATTTTGTTTTAACCATAAAATATTTGCCTTTAACAAATGAATTACAATCAAAAAATAAGGATAACAACTCAAAGGATGTAAGTAGTTTTAATTAATTTTCTGTGTATATATTAACTATTAATGTGCTTCTGTAAAAAAAACGTTGAATACTTGTCCATATTTAAGTTTTTCTTTGGTATTTTGGAGCACAAAAATTCACTTTTTGATGAACCCTTATAGAACTAAAAGCTCTCAACACCTCAGTAGAAATTGTTGCCCTGTATTATATGTAGCATATGTTTTGTATGTCTTCAGTTTTCTGTTATGTGTTGTTTGCGCTGTATAAAGGAAATTCCAAATTGGTGTTAAAAATAATAATTGGCATTACGATCCATCGTCGTGTGTTCATAAACCACTAGCCAAGTTACATAAAAAAATAAAATTAAAAGAATATATAATCGTGAGAATGTTATTTGCTAGTTGCTAATCAATTTCTGTGCGTTGCCGGTGCTGCTACTTTTCAGATACAATCGCAAAAAATAGAAATTAAGGCACAAAGCAAAGTTGGCTCTTTGGATAATGTTAAGCACAAGCCCGGTGGCGGTGAAAAGAAGATTTTCGATGATAAGGATTATTTGAAAAATGTTGAACACTCTGTTGCACTGACAACACCACCAACACAGGTAAACCCAAAATCTCAAAATCCAAGCGAAGTAGTTGTCCAAATTGTAGAACATTCAATCTGATTTATTCAATTTCTATTTGCATTTGATTTCATTACAAAAAAAAGGTACCACATACATCAATACATCATCATACACATTTCTTCACCGCATTTGTACTTATATATAATATAATATATAATATCCCATTTTGTGTTTACTTCAAGAAATTCATTTTTTATTGTAATTGTAATTGTATTGGTTTCATTTCATTATTTTTATTCGTGTATTTTATATGACATACAAATATATACGATCAAGCAATAACTGAGCGCACCGCACCCAATGAAACAGCACCCACAATGGCTTACGAACCACCCAAGAATATCCAAAAAATTCAAACAAAAATAACAGCTCACATTTCTTAAAAATTAACCCCATAACAATTCATAATTGCGACTAACAGACCAAGAAAATAACATTTGCATAGTCCCAAATTTAATTATATTAATGCTCAACATAAAGTATTTTATGGCACTATCAGATTATATATATTTTACAGCGGGTGCTTCTTATTATTTAATATAATTTGTTGTTAAAATTATACCTAAGTTTTTTAAGTATTTTGAATATTTTACATTACATTTAAAAATGAATTTCTTTCAAACTCAAACTGAGATGCATTGGCCAAGAATTTGAATATCGAATCGAAATTTCTATAAAATGTGCTTCATATTCATACTATAAGTACTCGAACTCGTACTCGTTACGTACACACATTCACTTCTCTTTCTTTCTCTCTTTCTCGCCCACACTCCTTCTCTCTCGCTCTCGCGTATCGCGATCCACCTGGAATTCGTAGTTTGCGACGCAGGGTCGCTTGGTTGCCACCATACACCTAGAATTCGGTCTTTGTAACTCCGACTGTGTGTGTAACGATATATTTGATTCGCTTTTTAAGTGAAATCCCGAAAATTAAAACAAAAAATTTTAAAATTTAAGAAAACAAATTTAAAAATTTATAAAAAAACAAATACTACTTAGCTGTACCTCAAGTTTAAAATCAGGTCAAAACTGAAGAAACACAAGTACATAAAATAATTAGTTAAAGTTTATTATGAAAAAGGAAGAAGATGAAGAAAATCTCGTATGAGTTTGCAAGAGTTTCTATTTTAAATTATGTATATACCAGAAAATATAATAACCCTGAAAATAGTTAATTTCGGCTAGCTGAAATTATTTTATGCCCTTTCCAAAGATTTGTAACCCCAGCGTTTTGGTTTTGGAAAGTGTATGAATTTCAAAATACTCTGTTAGCCAAAGTTTTGAAAAAAAGGCCAAAAAGAAAAAAATGTTTAAACAAACAAAAACAAATGCCAATTGAGTATTATTTATGGCAAATGTCAAACCTTTTATACTATGTAGAATAGTACAAATTTTTTAACAAATATTATTGGTGTGTGAAACAAAAAATGAATATTACAGTTACTGATGATCTGGCATATATATGCTCTATGTGCTCAATTTATATGTATATGTATTAGCTGATAATTGTGAGTCTGCCCAGCATTTAAACCATAAAAGTGCAAAATGCTTTGCTCTCTCCCATAAAACACACCAACCTATAAAAAATTACACATTTTTTTTATTGGGTTTGGCTTGAACTCATCTACATAAGATTAAGCATAATTCTTATAAAAATTTATTTTTTATTTACTTCTTTTTATGCTAAATGCTTTTGTTTTCTCTTTTATTTTGTATTTATTATAGGAATATGTGTATACATTTTATTAGTCATAATCATACGAAAACTCTTAACTAAGTGCATTAAATTCGAAAAAAAAGAAAAGAAAATCCGTATACTCGTACTTACTACACAAATGTTACGTCCATTAAACGACTCTCGTTATGAAACGATGCGATTTTATGCTATATACTTTCGTATAACTCTCAAGATGAAGTCCTGTAAGTTTTGCGTGCCCAGTTGAAAACTTGTGTGCGTTGCGTATCTTTTAACAGTGCTGTGATAGACTAACCGTACCGTACCAAAAACCGTACCAAAAACCGTACCAAACCGAACCGAACCGAACCGAACTGATTTGATCAAACAAATATAACCCCCTTATATATTTAGTGTCCCGGTTTCATGTGAAAATTGCTTGCTGTGCTCGTTTCCGTTTCCTTTAATTTCCTGCCCTTATATACATTTATTTTGGGGCTTCGTTTTACTTTATGTATTTTCTTGTTTTTATTTTTGCCATGCGATTATTTAAATGCGTTTATATATATGTTTTTTATCTTGAACGCAGAGTCCACAACCATCCATGACGGCTTCAACAAGCGGCGCTGATGAAAATTTAAATCAACAAAGTTAAATCCAGTCCAAAATGCATGTTGAGCTGAAGTTTTAATTTCATTCACATTTAAAAAAAAAAAAATATAAAATCATAAAAAAAAATTTATTTCGAACAAGCTTATTTGAAAATGTAGTTTTAAGCAAAAGTTACACAAAATGAAAAATATGCAATAATTACCACAGAATACGAGTATTTACTCCAAATTTGATCATTAAATTGTGCAAGCACACACACACCTACTACTACACACACACACACTCCGTTGCAGCATATATAAAAAAAGATAAAGTATATGATTAGTTGATCTGTGCACTATTTATCAAACAGATACCAAGGCAAATGCATAAACTATATTAAAAAAAAGATATATATACACATACGATATGCAAAATTTCATATACTACAAATATCTATTAAAAAAAACCAAAAAGTATCTAAAGTATTAAGAAAATTATACAAAGCATAACCAGTTATATGAATATATACACATATATGTTAACTGTGTGCTTTATGTGTAGTTAAATGTGTTGAACGATTCGTAAATTCAAACTTAAATTTATCAGATACAATTGAAATTTAGATACTTTGACTTTTTTGCGAATACCCAAACAATAAAAAACAAACCGAAATGTACCACAAATTAAGCATACATCTTACATAATATATACATATATATTTTATTAATTTGTACGAGTATCCTTAATAATTAGGTAAATGCATCATTCTCACAATTTATTTACACGCCCTGTTACAAACTGTAAGAACAAATGCAACTTTTCAAAGCGTAATAAAACAAATCTTTTTTCATTTACAAAAATAAAATGTCAGCATTTCTTGCACTTAGTTTTTCTCAATTTTGACAGCCAATTGGAATATATATCTATTTATATGAGTAACTATTTGGTAGCAAGCAATTGCCACGCCCACGCCGCAAGCGTATCAAATGCTGAACACACACTAAAGCGCACATATCAACCACATTTGGATGCATTGGTAATGAGAACTGAATTTGACCTTAACTAAAAAGCAAATTGTAAGTTTCTATTTAAAGTTAGTTTGAATTTTGAATTTACATTATTTTAAATCAGTCAGATACAGATACTTTATACTTTTCTAAATGCCAATTTAATAACTGCCCCGTTTATTCGCCCCCCACAGTATTGGAAGGCGCCGCGCATACAACGTGCCACAACATTGAGCTCTTCCATGTCCTTGCCAGCGGAATGCCTGGTGCTATCTGTATCGATGCCCTCACTGAACTCCGAGCCCAAGCGACCCAAGAGTGCGGGCGCCAAAAAGAAGCCCGGCCAGGCTGTGCATCCCAAGCCCTTCCGTTTGTATTGAACGGCAGCAAACACTTGCCACAACACGCTGCACGTTGACACCAACAGTCGTTGCACCGAGAGATCTCCTATATACCATATGGAACCATTGTTACCAAGTTGAAATCGTGGCACGCGGCACTTTCGTACCAAAACTAAATATTAAAAAATTGTTAATTGTTTTATGACAAAATGATGAAACGTGGCATTTAAATAAATAAATAAATAGAGAAATAAAATGTAATAACTAGCAATGTTGAACACACAAGTCAAACAGTTTTTTTTTATTTTATTATAATTACAGCATGTATGTATATATATATAATATAATTAACGATTTCTCGTAAGTAGATAATCAGTTGCGGCTGCTGCGCTCCAAGACGCCGCTTGCCCTGCTTCGTTCACATTACATTTACATGAGTTTTCGTTAGTTTGTTTCTCTTTTCATATAATCGATATAAAAACGTTTAATTCGGATTGCTATTCGAAGTGTTTACAAAATTGTGTGCTTTGTTTTCTTGTTTCTTTGTTTTTTGTTTTTGATTCGAGTCAAGTCACATTTAAATGCAGTTTTGCCATTCCGTATTCATTTCCATATCCATTTTCCATTTTCCATATACACTTTTCGCTATGCTTAAGCCGTAAAAGTTGTTTATACATTGCATTATTAAAGTTAGGGACAATAAATAAGTAAATATATAAAAATAATAAACAACAGTTGTTATAATTTGAAAAAGACAATTTCATAATGAGCGTCTTGTTAATTACGATTATTACAAGTAGTTTGAAAAAAAGTTTATGCTAAAGTATCGTATAAACGTGTTTTTATTTGATTTTTTCTGATTTTTTTCTCTAAGAGCTCGTGGTCATGTGTTTTGGTTATTGTTGAAATAAGGAAACGCCTGGGCTACATTATAATTATAATACATTTAATAAAAAATTAGGAATTGTTTATATATTGTTTTGCTTTTTAAGTTTAGCACTGATATGCGAAACCAATATTTCGTTTCAATCTGCCTGCGTTCTATAAAATTCGCTGTTGATTAAAATTAGTACAATACATTCGATTCAATTGACTAGATTTCAATATGTTTAGCTGATTTAGAAATATGGATTATCTTTTGCATATTGCTTGTTAATTACTTTTAGTTCTAATGGGAGGGAGTCATGTGTATTTTTTGTGCCATGCGCTTTTTAAAAGAATTATGCAAACAATATTTTTTAACTTAAATTAAAATCAAATGATAATGCTCAATGAATCAAGTTGTAGTTGTTGATTTGTTCACGCTTAGGTAGAGATGAGGGCGCTCCATTGGTTTGTGTGTGTTTCTCTCGGTTTTTGTATGTTCTCCAATTCTCTGCTTTCCTGTTGCTGCTGTTGAGTATTCTCTGACGCCGTTTCACGCCGCTTATTTACATAACTAAACACTTTCGCTGGCGTCGCTTTAATGGCTCCGGCCTCAGCACCGCGCGCACCGCCTCCTCGAACACCTAAATGGGCAAATGAAGGCAAATAAGAAGAGTATCGCTTTGAATTGTATTTAGGTGTGTCGCTTACTTGCTTGAGCCCGCGCTGCGTTAAGGCGGAGCACTCCATGTATTTCACAGCGCGTATTTTGTTTGCCAGCTTCTGACCTTGTTCGCGCTTAAGCGGCGTCAAACCCTGCTCGGCCAGGCCGCTCAATGTCTCGCGATCGTCACGCAAATCGATTTTGGTGCCTGTAAAAAATAAGAGCATACAAATAAAGTAATTTCACAACAGGGAGGTATTAAACGGCTGCATTTACCAACAAGTATGATGGGCGCGTCGGGGCAATGATGTTTGATCTCCGGATACCATTTGGAGGTGACATTTTCAAATGACGAGGGACTCGCAACGCTGTAGCATATCAGGAAAACATCTGTCTGTGGGTAGGAGAGCGGCCTCAAACGATCGTAGTCCTCTTGCCCAGCCGTATCCCACAGACCCAGTGATACCTGGATTGTGTCTACTTGCATGGGCGCAGAGTAGTTATCAAAACTGTGCGAAGCATACAAAATATATCAAGATTAGCAAGATCATCGGCGACTGGTGAATGGTGAGTGAAGGAAAAACTTACACTGTAGGCACATATTCACCGGGAAAACTGTCTGTTGTGTAGGAGATTAGCATGCAAGTCTTTCCGACGGTACCGTCACCAACGACGACACATTTTATGGGCCTTCCGGTTGACATCGTCGAGTCGTGACTGTATTTGCTGAATGAGCGAAATGTGAATGTGAATGTAAATATGTTATTCAGATGTCGCTTTTTCTCTTTTCTTATTTTTTTTGTTTTGAATGAATGAATGAATGCGTGCGCATTTAATTCAATTAATTAAGCTATACTTGAGGCAATAAACTCTATGGCCAACTGTCTACATCTTATCTGACAACGCAATGAAAAATTATATCCGCACTTACACACACACTTACAATTTAATTACTTTCAGTGGCGTGGCGAGTGTATATAGTACATGCATATATATATATACATAAGTGTATATCTGTATATGTTTATATACGATCAAAGGCTGGCACTGGCGCTGCCATCAAAAGGTGTGTCCCAGCCGCAAACATAAGACGAAAGTTTTATATACGCTTTGAGACTTCTATTTTTTTGCAATAATATTCACGAAAATAGATCATGATGCGGCAGAGACTGCGGCACACATAGTCGAATAATACGGAAAAGAACAACGTCAATGGCTAAATACCCTTACCCATCTGATACAGAGATATTCCAATAAATATTTAAAGAAAAACGCAATTGTTTTTTAAATAACAAAAAATTGTTTACGAAATCGATCGGTTTTACCTGTCATGGATATTATATTATAGTCAGAAGGAATTAGTTCTGGCTTACAGTGGTGGCGACCCCAATAGGGATACTTTTTTATAACCTTCCGAGGGTATTATATTATTGTCACGTATGTGTAACGCATAGAAGGAGGCGTCTTCGACCATATATTCTTAATCAGTATCAACAGCTAAGTCTGTCTGTTCTTCTGATATGTCTAATTGTTGCAGGCACTTTATCATATAGCTGGATAGGAGCTATCACTCGATAAATTAGTCTTTGTTTAAAAAATTTTTTGTTCTTTAAGATCTAACAAATATTGGCAACTGAGTGCTTCACTAGGCACGACATATGACCATAATAATACTAACATTACAAAATTTTTATGAACAATCGGTCAAAAATTAATTGTTTGCGTGCAAACTTTTGCTTTATAGCGCACATTTTCCATTTCTCAGCAATGGTATTTTATCTTAGGCACTCCGAATGTAACTGTTCTTTGTAGTTTAGCTTAAAAATTTTGTTTACTGGATGAATATCTTTTAGTCTTTGATTTAACATTATGGTCAGAATGAATGCTGCCTTGCAGTGGTGGCAAGAAAAATCGCCACACTCATTATTTACTTATGTATATATTATGTAGTTGGGCATGGCTTCTTTATTACATTACAGATTTCGTTTCAAAATTAAAGTACTCTCTATCTCTCCCTCTCTGACACACACAAGCACATGCACATACACATATGCAATAGCAAAATGGCAATAGTAGCGGTGACAAGAGCCCTCAGCGGCGCCTATGGAGCACGCTACGTAGACTGCCGTCGTATGGGCGGCGCGGTGCGGGTCGGATTGTTGCGGCAACAGACAGAATGCGCCCAAATGTTGGGCGGACGTGCATTGTTAAAAATAGATACAATTAAGTTCTAATAATGCAGGCGCCGCCCCTCCGACAAGCGGCGGCTGGACTTAAGCGTAATTTGTATGCCAATTCAATTACAGTTCAAGTGAAAAGTCAGCGGCCACATGCAACGGGAGTGCAGGACAGGGCAGGACAGGGACTCGTGCAGTGTTCGGTCAGTGCAGGCGCGCTGCTCTTTCTCTCTCTCTGATTGTTATGGTCGAATGCGGCTGCAGCGCTGGACATTCGTCACTTTCGCTCTGTTGTTGTTTTGCTCTCAGCGGGCGCCGCAACCGCAGCAGACGGCAGCAGCTGCCGCACGTTCACATTTTGCGTGTTTATTGCACACATGTACATATAAATTTACATATAAATATGCACATACATATATAACCAGGTTAATACCGTTTCTTAATTATCCTTTGTCTGCAGCGGCAGATTGGGAATCGTGTTTTGTACTTTTGCTTATATCACTTATATATGTATTTGTATGCAGTATGCACACTCATGGACACTTCACATGTGCCAACCTTTAACCTAACTTTTGCACTATTTTATTGTGATTTTTATAAATAAATAAATATTTCAGTGGCAGCGCAGCGTTGAACTTTTGTATTTTCTTTTAATCTCGCTTTATGTTTTACACTAGCGCACACACTTACGCGCACACATACACGCCTTCTTTGGACAGCGTAACTGAACAAACTGACAAGCAGTGTTGCAACGCGCCTCGGTGAAATCGCCACTTTTAACGCTGTACAACACTCAGAGTTGTTATGTTGGCTGAAATGCAGAAATTGTTTATTGTCAACAGTTTTAGCAGTTGTATTAAACTAATTCAATCGCATTCGGGCAGCCGAAAATTTAGTTCGAGTGCTGCCAAATATTCAGATGCGATTCAGAGCGATGTACCCACCGTACTGGTCGAGAAAGACGCGAATATCACATTAATTGGCATCAACAGGGAGCAGCAGCGCAATTCGATTGATGCAGCCACCGCGGAGAAGCTCGGCGAGGCAATCAATCAATTCGAGACGGATGACACATCGCCCGTGGGCGTGCTCTACGGCGTGGGCGGCTGTTTCTCTGCCGGCTATGATCTGAATGAGCTGGAAGCGGAGGCGCAGCGCGGCAGCCTCAACTTTCTGCTGCGTCATGAGGGATCGGTGGGTCCCACCAGGCGGCATCTACGCAAGCCCATCGTCTGCGGCATCAGCGGATTCTGTGTGGCCAGCGGCCTGGAACTGGCGCTGCTTTGCGATCTGCGCGTCATGGAAGACACCGCCGTGCTGGGCTTCTTCAATCGCCGCCTGGGCGTGCCTATGAGCGATGGAGGCACCGTGCGTCTGGCAGCCGCAGTGGGATACTCGAATGCTGTGGATATTATAGAGACCGGTCGGCGTGTGTATGCCAGAGAGGCATTGCGTATTGGACTGGTTAACCGGATAGTGGCCACGGGCACAGCGCTGGGCCAGGCGGTCAACCTGGCACTTTCCATAGCCAAGTTTCCCATGGCCTCGCTGCAGCACGATCGCAATGCGGTGCTGGATAATGCCAATGTTTATGCGCGTCCCGGTTTCTATAAAGCCGTAAACAATGAGATCATGAACGTATCCGCATCCATGGTAGCAGATATGCAGGAGGGCGTCAAGCGTTTCAAGAGCTGTAAGAACCATATACCTAAAACTACCTTAAAACCCTTTAAATAATTGTAATCTATATGTGCAGCTGAAGTCAAAGGCTCCAAAACTGATGCCTGGCACGTCAAGGAAAAGTCCATACCGGATTGGGAGAAAGCTGAAATCGAAATAGAGCAACAGCAAAAGAAGAAGACTTAAAAAACACAACTAATATTCATATCTCAATTGCGTCAAGTGCAATATTATGTAATTTATGTAAATAAGAATGTTTTTTATTTGTATTTTTTGGATTTGCTGCCGTTTTTTATTCACATATAATATAATTTATTTAATTAGTTGCACGCTTTAATCGTTTACGATTCGAGTTTTGAGTTTATTTCAATATTCACAACAATTACAATAACGAATTTTCCTTGAAATTAAGCCTAACTACAAAAAGAGAGTAAGAGGAAAAGCACAAAATTTGTTGTGTCTGAGAATGTGTGTTAACTTTCACAATTAGTTTATAATATAAAAAATATGCTAGTATTAAGTACTCGTACACACATTCAATTGTTTTAAATGTTAGGCCAAGCGATTTCTTGTTCATTTCTTTTGGTTTTGTTTCATTTAAGCGATTTTTGCTGATAATTAGTACACACACATCTATATAGATATACATGTCTTGTATTTTCATGATTTTTGCTTATATGCTAAAAATTGTTAACGAAAGGAATTGTTATTATTGCACTTAAGTTGAGAGAAAACAAATGAAGCTCAATGCAAAAAAGGCTGCTGTTGTACAAACTAGTTTAAAAAACCGACTGAAAAAATCGTATGCGTACAGTAGCGCACATAATGCACATATGTACACGCGCATACATACACATATATTTAAAAATACATCGTACATCGTTTTAATGCTTAACATTTACAATCGTTATTCACTTAAGCCAAAAAGTTTGTCATACAAATATTGCACAAAAAATGGATCGGACGGTGAGTTTTGCACACCAATATCAAATTGCTAAACCTTCAATCGAGTGGTGGTATGAGTTCATAATCATATCATATATCAGATCGACATATCGATATTACATTATATGGCATTCAGAAACCTAAAGACCACAATACACAATATACAATATTTACAAATGAAAAAGCTAAAGGCGCACCTTCTTCTGTATAAAAAATATGCATATTAAAGCAATTGCAATTGCTGCGGCATTAGCTGGCGGCGGTGCATATACTATATTGTACTTTATATAATGCGTTACGATAATACAGCATTAGGCATATCCTTAATATCCAATTACTTAAGACGCTGTGTTACATTGGCCAGCGCCACGGCAAACGCCTGCAGCGCCGAGAAGGGATACTGAAAATCCAGGGTGTACGCATTGCCATCAATGCGTCCAAACTGCATCACCTGCAAGAGATGAAGAACTTTAGTTATACTACACTATACTAGCATATATTAACCGGCTTTGTCCGGGCAAAGTGCTGTTAACTAAATTCATAATTCTATTCTATTCTTGACTTTTTGTTAATAGTGCTACAAGCCCAATTTTCACCTAGGGCATCGAGTCTGAAACTCGTATCCAATGAATCCCAAACAATTAAATCATACAAAATTCAAACAAGAGTTCTTTGTTTTTTGTACCAATTACCGAATTTTTGAAAACTATTTTGGATGTAATAAAAAGTTGCGTACGACCGTTTTACCCCAACTATAATGTTACTTTACAATCACAAAAGTTAATTAGTAAAAAATGCACCTTCAGTTTGGGTTGTCGGTTGCTCATCAATCAGTCAGTCAGTCAAACAATTAGTCTGCCTAGTTTCATATATACAGATTTGTTGATGCTTCCCACCTGCTTGCCACGAAATTCAATTTGAAAGTTCTTGGCCGACTCCTGGGTGACGCGGCCGCCAAAGTCCAGCTGATACACTTGGCTCATCTCGTTCCACATGGGCGCCTTGTTGTGCATCACGAACTCGCGGCGCACTGGCGCCGGATTGGCGCAGCTGGCACTGCCGTTCGGCTCGATCTTGCCACGTTTAAGCTGTGCAAATATAAAAGCTAATTATGTTTGACTTGGTTGTATCTTTCAGCTGTCGTTTACCTTCTGACGCAGCTGCGCTTTTTGGAATGTTTCCAGATCGCGATACTGTTTGCTATTGCCGTTGCCGGCGCCGCCCGTCTCCTCGCCCGATCCGTTCGTCTGATTGCCCTCGTCGTCGGAGCTCTCAATGATGCTCGGCTTCTTGCGCTGCCGCCGGTTCAGCAGCGGCGAGTTGAGTATGTGGCGTATGGGCGAGCTGCCTTGCTGCCGCTTGTTTTTCTTGCTAGCCGCCGGCGAGGCGGGCGAGCTGCGCGGCAAACGCTGCGGCGTCGACGGCGGCGTCAATCGACCCTCGTCCAAGTCACGCAAGCGACTGATGATATTCTCCAGTGTGGTCAAAGCCTGCAAGGGAAGGACGGGTTAAGCTTAAGAAGAGTCATGAGAGTTGAGAGTGACCGGCCAGGAAATAGCCTGCATACAGCTTTAATTTGCCGTTGAATACATTCGTAACTACTTTAATTTCTTCTTGTTAAGAGCACTTAAAGATAATATTTAAATGTGTGCATATACCAAATTCAGGGGTAAATCTCTACATGTTTTTAATCTTAGAAGGAACAGAGGAAGATACATTTATAAGAGGCGAAATATTGTTGGTATATGGATGCCTCTTAAAATAAGATGTGCATAAATAAGTTAAGCTGCAAATCGATATTTATCGATGTTGGTTAATCGATGGATTTAATTCGATTTTTATCGACTTCAGAGACACCAGACTTGTTTTTCATAAGTCGAAACAAATAACTAGATAAATTCAATAGCAAAATTTGCGTTATTTTTAAAATTCCACAATAAAAATCGATTTTAGCGAAAAGTTATCGATTTCTTAAAATGAACTAACTGCTCTAAAAGAATCTATGTACATGGCTACATTGACTTGGATGTTTATGTTGATCAAAAATCGATTTATTTAGCCTATGAGATAGAGATCCCTCCGTCTGCCTGTTATAAACATGCTGCCAAATCCATTACACCCACTGACTTTGTCTAGCTCACCTGCGTGTGCAGCGACACCGACGCCTTGGCCTCCACGGGCGTGGCCTCCACAGTGCCGCAGGCGACGCTGCCCGTCTCCGAATGCTGTCGCTCCAGCGTGCTGGCATTGCTGACGTCCTGTGGCTGGCTCTGGCTGGGCTGGGCCGGCTCCTTGCGTCGCCAGCGCACCTCGGACAGCTGCTTGACAAAGCTGAAGCTGTTCTCCTGCTTGCGTGCTAGGATGGGCGTCGAGTTCTCCGTGCTGCTGCCCGGAGCCAGCTCCTTGCTGCGTCCATAGCCAAAGCGATGCTTGCGCGTGAAAAGCGGGCTGTCCGTGAAGCTGGTGATGACATCGAAGCGTTTCTTGGGCGGCGGTTTACTCTGCACCGACGCAGCAGCAGGAGCTGTTGCTGGCGTAGCCTCCTTGGCAGGCTCCACGACCACCACGGCGGTGGCGGTGGTGGTTGCGACCGTGGTAATCTCGTCCAGCGCCAAGCTGGCCGCCGGCTGACAGCGCTTGCAGACGCTGGCCGGATTCATGTTGTTGCGGCACTTGAAGCACAGCGTGTTGGCCGCACTGCTGCAGGCGCTGCTGTCGGAGATCTCCTGGAGCTTGCGCACCACCTGCTCGTGCTCCTTGCTGGACAGCTTCGTTTGCAGCGAAAGCAGATCGCAGGAGTCTAGACTCTTCGACTTGCCCGTCTGCTGCAGCTTGTGCCGGCGCGCATCCGCCTGCTGCTGGCGCTTGCGATTCCGGTTGCGTCGCTTGTCCACCAGGATCAGACGCTTGTTGGGCGCATCCTTGCGCAGCGCGGAGAGCGCCTCGTCCGAGGGCGTTATGGCCACCGAGTCCAGGTAGCCGACGCTGCAGCTGCGCGTGATGGAGTCGGGCAGCGCCGGCGCGATGGAAACCACAGTCGGAGTGCGCTTCATGCTGCTGCTAGAGGTTGCTGAGGTGGTGTTGGTGTTGTTGTTGCTGCTGCTGGTGGTGGTGGGTGTTGGCGACTGCGTCTCCTCGTCTATGTAGAGCATGTCGCGCCGCTTCGTTGTGGATGCGCTGCACTTGACAGCACGCGCGTCCATGCGCTCCAGATTGAGATTGAGGTTGAGCGGCACGGGATTCACGTGGCTGTTGGCGGAGCGCACCGGCTCGGACATGAGCGCGTTCTTCACCTGCACCACATTGTTGGCATAGTCCGCATTGCTCGAGTAGGACATCAAGGTGGTCTGGCCGGCGGCGGGCACCGCGGGCCGCTCGAAGATGATGTCCGAGGGCGCCACCGCATTCTTTGGCGACTGCAGCGTCGGCACGGAGCCGTCGCAGTAGAGCGGCGAGATGGCATGACGGGACTGGCAGCTGGAGTTGGAGCTGGAGCGGCTGTAGCTGTTCTTGAAGCTGCTAATGGTCTTGGGACGCGCCAGATTCTTGCTGCAGCCGGCAACGGCCGCTGAACCGGCGACGGTGGCGCCACAGCTGGCGGGCGCCTGATGCAGCAGCACGGTGGTGGATGTGCTGCCGTTGGCGCTGGCCACCGCCTCCTGTGACTCATTCGAGGAGTCATCATCGTAGCTCTCGGCGCGTGCCAGCGGACTGAGACCCACCGAGGAGCCAGTACCACCACCGCCGGCACCACCGCTGACGCTGAGTGAGTGCGTGTTCTTGTGCCGCGCCAGAATGCGATTGGGCCGTGGCGACATCGGCGCTATGGGCGGTGCGGAGGCGCCCTCGTTGAGGCGACGTTGTGGCATTATTGGTGGCTTCAAAGCGGCCACCGTGTCCTGGGCGGCGCTCGTCACGCTCACATGAGGCACGGCGTCCGAATTGTGATTGTGATTGTAATTGTGATGCTCCTCCTCGTCCTCGGAAAAGAGATTCGGATTGAAGCTGGGATCCGGACCGGTTGGGAAATCATCGCGCAGCTCAGTGATGACCAGCGTCATCTGACGCGGCTGCAAATGCAGTAGGGACGTCTTATAAGTTACTTGGCCTAAATTGGCTGGGACGGTTTTGGCAAGTCCATGGATCTTGAATTTCGTGCCCCAAATATTGGAGGTCACCTCGACCAGTTTGACTTCCTGCTTGGAAGATAAGTTAAAATTAACGCACGCAGTTCCACGCTTCAAGATTAGGCGGCTCTCTCTCTCTTACCTCGGGCAGCGTATCCACATAGGCCAGCTCGTCGAGGCTGTCCGGATCGTTGCCTCCGCTGCCGCTGGTCGCCCGATCTCCGTTCTGCGGGCGTCGCTTGGCGCGCACGCGACGCTTGCGCGGCGTCCGGGGCGAGCCGAAGCGGGAGCGCTCTTCGAAGTCGCTGTCGGAGGAGTCGGTGCGTCCGCTGTTGCCCGTCGTGGTCGACTGGCTCGAGCCCGAGGAGCTCTTGGCCTCGGCTGCGTATTGGAAATACAACGAGTTGTCTGAAAGTACAAAATGAGTTTCGGATTAGAGAAACCTTTGCAATTTTATGTTTTCGTATAGCTGGAATAGAATCGATTGCGGGTACTCAAATTAGAATAAATCGCAACTTTAAAAGTGATTCTGAGGGGGTCGATTTTTCTGTCAAAAATCATGCCAAAATTGACAAAAATTTAGACATGTAAAGTTCCCAAAACCATACTTGAAAGATTTTAAAGTCTCAAAACTTCGTCAAAAATTAACCGATTTTCACGATGTTTACCGTTTTCTTCATGGATTAACCTATAGATTGATTCCGCATTTAAATTTAATTCGTAATTGAAAATAATTTTTTTCTAAAAATATCCTTTACTCCCCCTTACTTATTTTGGAAATTTTTTTTATTATACTCGTTAACGAAGTGAAAAGCATATATTGGTTTTATGTAATGTCCGTCACGCTGTCCGTCTGGCTGTCGGGATTAACTCAATTTTTTTCGGCGCTATTGATGATAGAGACTTGAAATTTTGGATATATACTTGTAGTTATTATTATTCGTCTGAAGCAGAGTGTTAAAATCTTTGTTCCACGCTCACTGGGAGGCTGGCTAATCGATAACATGCCGATACACCTCAAATCGCAAATCGAATAAAATTTGTAGATTGCTGGTGATCTCCCAAAAGATTGTGACCTTGATATCCCGACCTTGCCCACTAGAACGCTCCAGCCACCCCGGCCGACGAATCGCCCAAGACTTTTATCTCCCACACTTTTAGAGATAGAGCCACAAAATTTGGCAGACATTGTTTGGGTGACCTCCTCTTAAGATCGAGCCAAAAAATGTTGGCCACGCCCACCCCCGCCGCTATGGAATATTAAAAGTCTATATTTTCCCAAAATAACAATAACAACTTCTGTGTACTGTGAACGAGTATTATGCAGTCGGTTACGTCCGACTGCAACGTTCTTACTTGTTTTTAATTTGTGTTTTTTCACATGTAACTGAACTCCACTTACCGTTGACCTGTGGATCGAAAATAACAAACTCCGGGCGTATCTTGGAGGTGCGTTTGCCCTTGAGCAGCGGCACCAGACCGCCCAGGTACTCCAAGTAGAGTGTGTAGCAGGTGCCGGAGCTGAGGTTGGAGTCATCGTCGTGGCGTATCATGGTGCAGTGCAGCCGCGTCGAGCAGAGCGGCGGACGCGACACAAAGTCACGCAGCGACTTCAGATCAGGTACACAACACTGGCCAAAACAGGGATAAGGATTGGGATTAGCTACGGTTCGGTAGAAGTGTCTCCCGGGCACTTACTCGTATGGTTTGAGCAAACAGATTGCCAATGAGCGACTTAATCCTAGAAGGCAACGGCAGCAGCGGCAACAGCGTCTCGGAGCCGACGCTCGCCTGGATCTGCAGCCGGCAGAGCAGCTGCAGCGAGGCCACCCGTCGCGAGACCCAAGCGATGTGCACCTGGGTGCCGGTGGCAATGAACAGCCGCTTGTCGTTGTGGCCCCATGTGATCGCCGAGACGGTGGCACTGCTGCAGGGTATGTGCGCCTGGTACAGGCACGTGCCCGACTCCGTATAGAACTTGACCAGATTGTTATAGTAGCTGGGCGCATTCAGATCCTCCGGCTTACCATCCAAGCCCAGCCCCGCGATGTTCCCACTACGGAGTGTCCCGGCGACGGCGAGCAGCTCGCGCGAATTGCTCCACTCCATGACCATGCCCAGGGCGCCATTAAGGCATGTGTTGATATGTGCGGGTGAGACGTCGTCAAACGACTTCAACAAATAAATATATCCGTTCTGGAAGCTGACAGCCAGCACAAACGAGCGCTTGGCTGAAGAGGGAGAGCGGAAAAGAAACAGGGAGAGGGAGGGGTTAAAAGAGAGAAAGATAAATAGCATATCGATATATATGCACAAGCTATGTGTATACATTTGTGCCACCCGAATGATTGATAGACTGACTAAAAATGATTGATTGCCCGCGTGTTAAACTAAAAGGCTGATTGACAGGCCGACTGACTGACTGACTGATTAACCAACTGATTAATAAACTAGCTGACTAAATTATAAATTGACCAACTGAACGACTGACTGATTGACTAACAGATTGACTGACTGACTGACTGATTCAATAACTGATTAACTAGCTGATTCACTAACTGAATTGCTAGTTGACTGGCTGATTGTCGGACTGATTGGTTGGCTGACTGATTACTTATCTCATTGATTGACTGACTATCTGACAGAATAACAAGCTAGTTAAATTGAAAACTGATCGGCCAACTGAATAGATTGATAGACTGACTGACTGGCCAACTGAGCCATTGACTGACTAGCTGACTAATTCACTAAATAACCAACTTACTGACTAATTTACTAATTTACTAGTCGATTGTCCAACTGATTGATTGACTGATTCATTGCTTTACTGACTGAGGTTTTAGTTTCTCACTCACCGGCATTGGTAACACCTGGCTCCGCTTCCTCGCCTTCCTCCATTTTGAATTTCTCGCAAGACCAGGCCATGGATGTGATGGGCACATCGTTGGAGAGCTGCACCTGCGACACCATCGCACCGTGCACATCCATGACAATCACCTGGCCCTGGGTGGTTCCAAAGTAAACCTGCTGATCATCGGGCGTCCAAATGCCGCACGTAATGGTCGACTCCAGATTCAACATGGACGACCAATAGCGCTGCCCAGCCACAGAGCCGACCAGAACGAAGCCATCCTGATAGCAGATGAGCGCCATGCGGCCATCGTGCGACCAGGAGAAGTGCGTGACCGGCGTATTGCGATCGTTGATCAGCTCAATGGACCAGCGGCCCTCGTACTTGATCCACACGAAGATGATGCCGGAGCTGTCGCAGGAGGCGAGCTTCTGATACGGCTCGTTCCACTTGACCAGTATGACCTGACAAAGAACAGGAGGCGGGGTTAAAGAGCCTTCACCGAATCTGCAGTGCTCCACTTACATCCGAGCGATGACCCCGCAGATTGTAGTTGGTGCGCAGCGGATAGTCCATGTTCTTGCGGCAGTGCGAGGTGGTGAATGTGACGCCCACAATGCCGCGTATATTGCCCGTCGCCAGCCAGCCCTCCTGATAGTAGTTCGTGCGGTTTAGTTTCCAGCCCTCATCCTGCAAGGAAATAAAATAAAATCAAAATCAAAATCAAATTGAGCAGCCTTTTCGCACAGCTGCCGCCAGGATGAGCTTGGCAACTAGCCTAAGCAGCCGCCAATTGACAGTCAAATGCGGCAAATGCGCCCGTAAAACGGATTACACCGCTGGCAATGGCTGGCCCACTTTGCACCACACTTAACTGATGTTTGCAAGCACTCAATATGCTCCTTTTTATACCCTGTGAACATAACAGGTGTCAAATTGGGAATTTGAATCTGCATCAGCGTATATAAACGAATATTAATCAAGTTAATATCTTAATAATAATATAAGATCTCATTATATCCATATTATTTCCAAAACGATTGAATAATATAAAGAGTATAAGTGTTTCCAGAACGTCCAGATCAGGTCTACACACGTGTCTTATATACACTTTACTTATAATTTATATACATACACATTATACTAACTACAGGGTATTTCCTTGGCAAGCACTATAATTTATATTCTTACATTTTTCAGTTACATACTGGGATGTCTATATGAAAATGTTAGGTTACATTCAAAGTGAACGTAGGGTATCTTTTAGTCAAAAATAATCACTTCTTTTACTGTAACTCCCAGTTTCTAGTTTTCTTAATTATTTTGATACCTGTACATATTTATTAGGGAAAAGAAATTTGGAGGAGGAGGTGTTCAGAGTTAAGTAAAAGCTATTTTTTAGTTCAGATTTCCCATTTAAAGCATTTTTACTTGTTCTACATTTATGTCACTTTAGAACCAAGTACAGGGTATTGCGTAGTGAAGCACTCTTGAGGAACCATTTTTAACTTATTTTTCTATCTGGCACTTGAGCTATTTATCTGCAGAATGCAGCCTGCATTCACTATTTCTGCCGCAGGCGCCAACCCCCGCGCGACTCGTCAATTTGTAAGCTCGAACTTTCGACTGGCTTTTCAATTGCTCTGCTGATTATTTTTACAAAGTGTGGCCTACATTTGAGCGCGGCAACGCCGACGACGACCCGATTGCCCAGCCAGGAGCCAGGTGATAAGCTGCCAGGTTCATTTTCAGTTCATTTTACTAATCCCGAAGGATCCGAGTTGGGCTGGCAATGAGCTAATCCCCGCTAAGCCAAAATGGTCAATATGATTATTTTGAAGTGCAAATCCAATTTGCGAGACATAATTTAAAACGCCAACAACAACAATTTATTTTGTAATTTCCGCTTGGCCAGCTGGGCAGTGTGTATAACTTTTTATTGATTTCAGTTAGGCCACGCCCCCATTCACACACACACACACGCGTTAATTGCTTTACTAGCCCGTTTGATGCACGCTGCTGTCAAATGCAATTACGTAATGGACATTGGCTGGATCTATCGCAACCCCCAACCCCTAAAGGCCAATCCCACACCCTCTGGCAAATGGAATTTGCGGATTTTTTTTTTTTTATTTTTAATGATTTTCAGCAAAGCAATTGCCGCATTTTGTGGCTCATCTCAACGTGGCGTTCAATGACGGTGCCAATTATAAAGTGCATTTCTCTGTGGAGTGTTATTAACCTTTCAGTGGGCCACTTGAAGACAGCGTCTGGCCATCAGCAGTCTCTCTATATATATGTTATAAGTATGTAAATATCTGTATTTAATTCATATATAAACACTTGAGACTGGAACAATTAAGTTTAAGTAGTGAACTGCTGAACTGGTAAATGCCCTATTGTCAATTCTATTAAACATATGTGCATGGGGTATATTACCTAAATTCATATTCATATAATATTATTACACCTAGACAGACATTTTTTGAGCTTAAGTTTGCATCTTTAACATTACAATTATTATGAGCTTTAAATTCATATGTGAATTTTCATTCAAATTAAGGTGTAATATATTAAAATCTGAATATCATATTTAATATACGGCTATAGCTTACAGTCTTTTTATTAAAGGCAACTAGGTTTATCCCGATTTAATATGCAATAGCTGGTATTATAACGTTATAAATATCAGTTTTGGCCTATTTGCTACCCAACAATATTTGTTTTTATTATTAATATATATATAAAGTAACTCGAATAATTAATAAAATTTAAAGTTTCCCACAAAATTTTCGACTGTGGTAATATATATATATATATATATATATTTTGTATCTGTATCCTACGGACTCTACACAACTTTATAGCCCATTCAAACACTTCTATTGGCACGGGGTATTCAAGCAACACTTGAATATAATACTTGTCTACACGCTTGCAGATATATATTCCGACATTTTCATAGCTATATTATGACTGTATTATGGCCATAGAGCAAATCGACATTTTATATTCAGTTTTTCATATTTAGTGCTTTTCCATGTTTTAATAAGCACAACTAAAATGCACTCGTAAATCCAATCGACATGCATTCAACGAAATGAATAAAAGAAAGAAAAAAAATTGATTTCAACATTTTGTTTACAGTTTGAGCACGAAATTGTTTGTAACAATTAAAAACATGCGCATCAATTGAAGCATTGAACTGAAAATGAAAACTTATAAGAATAGTTAACGCTTACAGTACCGAAATGTAAATACCCTTTCAGACAAAATTCAGACACACAACTTTGTCTTCAATTGAAATTGAAGACTAAACACCCTCGTAAACAAAGTTTAGTTAGGATAATTAGGAAAACAGAACAAATTGCATACTAAAAATCATTGTTTAACCGATTGTTCCTATGTGATATTGATTGTGATAATATTCTACAGATATATTAAGAGCTTAATGACACTCTCAACTATCCTTCTTCGATAAAAATATACACTACCTCCAGTAAAAATGGGAATTTATGTCAAGTTTAGCTCAACTTTTTATACGGATCAGTTATATATATAGCGCTTTTTGGCTTTAAAAAATGCCCTATATGTATTTTGCTAGGGTATAATAAAATGCAAAGCAGTTGGCAAATGTTTTAAGCGTCAATCGCTTGACTTAGCCTTCAGGCGTCTTTTCTGCTTTTATTGACATCATTTAATGCAATTTTCTTAAATGTTGTAATTGAATTTCATAAAGAGGCAGCAGAGACCCAAGATGAACGAGAGTGGGGAGGGAGGATAGGGACTTCTACGCGTTGGCAGGCCATCAGCTGTCCGCTTCTTGCCACTTGCCACTTGCAACTTGTTAACTTGTTAACAGCTGCCACGTTGTGTCTGCGTTCATCGAAGTGCAATGCGGAAATTGCTTTGATTGCAACAGCAACAACTTCCGTCCCAACACCAATGTCCTGTTAGTCCAAAGGCCAGGTCTAAACAATTGGGCCTAGGCTCATGTGGCAAATGGGCAGGCGCTGCAGATTTCTATTTAGATTGTTGCATAGCTGCACACAAATTTCAATGCAACAAGCCCCAAAAGCTTTTCAACTGCAGTCAACTTTTTGTGTGTGTGTGAGTGTGTGTGTGTGTGTTTGGGAAAAGTTTTTGGGCACACGCTGCATCTGCATGTGGCATGTCGCATGTTCTTGTTGCTGCTGCTGTGGCAGCCATAAATTGCGGTTGTGCGGCAATATCAATGTTGACCTCATCATGCTCCATTTCAAGCGCTCAGCACACACAAAAACACAGACAACATTTTAAATTAATTTAATGCAATTTTTAACATAAATGCCTCTGCTGCCTATCTCTCTCTTTCTCTCCGCCTCTTTCTATCTCACTTGCACTTAAAGGCTCGACAATAATTGAAATTCTCTTAGGGCAAACGTTAGTTTATTTTAATAGGACTCAGCGGGATAATTTTGTAATTTTCCGCAGAATACAGCTTAAATTCAATCATAAATAATTCAATTAAATATTTCGATTCACGCGGAGTGTGTGCAATAATTTATTGATTTTTATAAATCTTAATAATTGTTTAACCTGTTGGCGATTTTATTCTTTATAAAATGAATGCATGTTGAATTAACAAACTGAAAGGTGTTTTGTGTTATTGGCTGTATGCGATTTTTTTGCACTTCGAAATCTTTTTCGTAGACATAGATAAAAAAAAGTCTACATCTAAATCTATATTTATTTATAGTATACACTTTTTGTTGCCTAGTAAAGGGTATTTCGTTTCTGTTCATCGTCCCGTCTTTTTGATTAGTTTACCTTAAAATAGATATTTTTCGCTTGCAAAGAGTTGGGTAGATAACAGCAATATATTCCTGATCTGTGGATGATTTATAAAAATAAGTCTTAAAATCTACAAAATATGCTTAAATAACAGTAGCTGAAATTTTATATTTATCAATATCGAAAACGCGGAAACTATGAATCATTTAACAAAAATCTACATACAAAACTTTGGAATATGGTAAAAAAAAACATGTATTTAAACTCGATATTTAGCACTTTCGGAAAAGAGGGGATTTATCGATAACTTGAAGTATTCTTTATAAAAATCTAGACACCAAATTTTATATTTCAGCTCTTAAATACTTCGGATTTTATATATAAAACCATGGCTGATAGTCAAAGTTGATTGATTTTGCGAAAACAGGGAAAGTGATCGATATATAAAAATAACATAATAATATTAACTTCTTTCCAAATTGCAATGAGTACATAATGTAGTGAGAAATATGCTATGTACTACAACTATATACTAATTACTTAGAGATTTACTATATTTGTATATTTATAAATATACATGTCATATTATCATTCATTGACACATTATTCAAATACAAAACTACTTGCTTAAACGTATTTATCGAAAGGATTTGGCAGCTATCAATTTCTGTATTTTGCAAACAAATTTGCGTTAATCCCTTGCTAAATAAACTAAGAATATCTACCAAGTATATTTTCCTATTTTATGCTTATTTCTGGCTATTTTTGGAGTTATGTGTGTGACAGATTTAAACGCCATGGGAAAGGTTGTTGGTCAGCGGATTCTATTTTGGGGTTCACTGGCCCAGCATATGAAATATACTGGTGGGCGTTTATGGCGGGGATGGCACGTTGTTGTTGCCCAACAGCAGATTTGGGGTCAAGTACACGCATCTGCGTGTACCAAAAAAGCAGCTGAGAAAATGCCCAAAAAGCAACAACAGTGGAAGAAAAGTGCACACAGAGAGACATATAATCTATATATCTGGTAGAACCTGGGCTGACTAATGCCCTGTCACTGTCGCGCTCTCCCATTCTCTCTGCGCATGTTCTCTCTCCATCTCTTTCTGCAAGTGAAAGATCAGTCAACACTAGGAGCGCCCAGCTGCCACACAGCGAATCTCCAAATCAGTTGCCCGCGTTCGTTTGCCGCGGCGCGTTCAAAGAACTTTTCATTTCTCGCGGCGCACAGTTTAAGTATTAGTTTTTGTTGGTGTAAATAAAAAATTGTTGTTATTCATAAAAGAAAATGTCTACTGCAATTGCATTGGTATTGTTGATCACGGCTCAGGCGCTGCTGGCCAGCCAGGGCGCGGTACAGGCTAAGCGTTTCTTTGGTGTCGGCCAGCGCATCGAGGGGGATCAGTTGCTGCTCAAGGATGTGCAGCATTCGCGTCCCGCCGGTAGCAGCGAGCCGGCCAGCGTTACCTTCAACTACAACATTGGCGAGCCAATTACCTATATTGAAATCGTATCGGAAGAAGTGAGTCGCAGAACCCCTTTATGGTTTTATTTTCCTTTTCTGTTTTTGCATATTCCCAAAATAGAAGCGAAATTTGCCTCTTTTTTTTGTCACTGCAGCCGAAAACTGCCCACAGTTCAAAAAAAAAAAAAAAAAAAAAAAAAAACAAATACTACACGACAACAAATAGAACACTATATAGATATTTATTTATTTATATTTAGTACTGTGCGTCTGTGCGGCACTCGCCAGCCCAATGTTTGCCATAACATTTTGTTTTGGCCATTAGATGCGCAGATTATTGCCTTAGGAACGCGTTGTATTATTAGTTGGAACCGAATTAGTCGCATGTGCGACCAACAAATGTGTCTAACTAATTAAAAAATAGCACAGATTCCTATATAAATAAATAATAATGTTTAGAGCCTAAATGACTTATATAAACCAAAATTGGCAATGCCAGATGCGGCAGCAATAAAAACTTGTTATAAGCGCACTGATTAGCTAAAACTAAAGCCAACTTAATTTTAAAAATTTACAACCCATAATTCCTGGACTACAATTAAAAACGTATACGACTATAGAAAAAAGAAAACGGTTTTACACAATTATTCACATTTTCATGTTATATTAGGTATTCATGTATGTTAATTGGGTATTCACAAGAAATGCAAAAAGAGCGCCAACTTTGAGGTGCCGAAAATGTTATACTCTCACTTATATTTGTATATTAATAACTTTATGATATAGAAAAATTTTATAAGCGATATACTGAACAAAGTCTGTGAAGTTTTATAAATCATAATAAATAATAAAAATAATAAATAGTAGCATAAAATATTTCGACCCTCTGCAGGCTATAAAAGGATTTGTTCAGGCTTAAACTCATATGGACTATGTGTAATCCTTTGAAAACCATATGATATAGTAGTCTGATTCTAAAGCAGAATAAAACTTGAAATTTATAAACTCGATCATGATATCTATAGAAATATTAGGGTTTTTGTGTAACAAATCAAATTTTTATCGATTGTTTCTATTTTTACAATATGAAATACTATTTTGATTTGACTTGCATTTACATATATATACAAAATACATGTTAAAAAAACAATTAGGTTTAACAGGATTATAAGTATTGAGGGGCGCAGCCTGTTCGAAAATATTAAAACACATTCTACCATATTCCCCACATTCAATGACAGTATTAAAATGCCCTGAGTAAGGGTATATCTACAAATATATGGCACTCTAGTACATATATATACCAAATCGGCTGAAAATTTTGCTTGTTGGCATAGCATCAAGCATAGCAGCAGCAATTGGGGGCCTCAGGTCGCAGAAACCTGCCCTGAGGTGCGGGGGTGAACATAGCTATGTTTTAAATGTAAGTGTTTTTGCAATATGGCTACTTATGACGCGAGATTTCGCAAGAAAATTGTGCAATACCCTGCCTCTTGCCTCCCTTCATATACATATTTATAAAGCGATACAAAGTACTTTTTTTTGCAACTAACTGTAAACAGTACACAATATATATTGTTGTTGTTGTTGCAAGTGAGGATGGATGTGAATGTCAGCGAGGCGTAGCCAAATATCTTTTTTTGGCATGCTTGATTGAATACCTTGAATGGACTGCTAATTGCATGATGCGATACCAATTCTTCTGTGTTTGCTCAAATCATTTGCAGAACATTTCGGCCGAGGTGAAATTCAGCTATGTGGATACCCTGGTGGTGGGCGTGGTCCGCCTGGTGGCCAGCAATGAGAGCGAATTTGAGGCTGTCGATATCGAAGGTCACGAGGCGCGTTCGGAGGCGCCCATTCGTACTCAGCCTACGTCGTTTGATGTGCTTATCACAATCTTTGGATTTAACCAGACCATGTTGAATGTGAATCCCGCCCTGCTGCTCAATCGTGACCACCAGTACGAGGGCGAGCTGAAGCCCTACGATGACTACGAGGAAATCGAAGAAGCAACGTGGTCTTATAACAATCTCAAAGTCGATGATGCGCTGGTGGACATCAATCAGGAGGAGCAGAGAACCGATGCACCCATCTCTGGCGATGACCTTGAGTTCCATGATAAGATCATAGAGATCGGTCAACGGCAAGAGGGTAACTAGGGAATGTTGTACATCTAGTTGAATGGCCAATGACCCCATTTACTTATTGTTTTAGGGGACGATCTGATATTTGAGACGTATCAAACATCGGCGGATGTGGCCCAGGATCAGACAAATCACACGGTTACTTTCTACTACATCGACAGCAATTTTATCACCTACGTCAAGTTTGTCATCTTCGATGTGAGTAGTTGCTGCTGTTGACCGCCTTTTGAAAAACCAATTCAAGGACTTTAATTCTTAGCACTATACGTATAAGGAAGCCACCGCCGAGGATTATATGGCGCCCGTAGCCGAGTACAGTCATTATTCGCCGTTCACGCTAAAGGCCACCATTACGATCTTCAACAACAGCTCGCTGTTTGTGCAAATGTTTGTTTATGGCTATCGTGGCATCGATAAGGCCCCCGAGGGCTATAAGCCCTTTCTGGAGCGGCCAGAGACCGAGACGGAAACTCGTGCGCCGAACCTGACGCCGCTGCAGCGTATGCAGCTGCTGATGCTGACGGGTCGCTCGACTACGCGATCGTCGATGGAGGAGGGATCGCCGGAGTTATCCGAGGAAGATGGGGCCGTGGCTCAGATGCGACCCGAAGATATGATCTTCGATCACAAGCCCGAGCCGAGCGTACCGAATGCGGTGCTCGAGCAGCAGCGGGCCTTGCCGCAGCGTCTATACGCCATGCTGGGCCTAATGCTCTTTGCCGTGGCTTAGATGACCTTTGAGCCGCTCTCAAAGAGAGGTGCACGGGTTAGTTAGTTATACCTTTGAAAATAAAAAGCTTTATATGGGTGGCATATTTGGGGTTATATTCTTTATATCGTAATATTTAATCAAATAAACCAATTGGCTTGAGCCAAGTTAACAGTCTTAAGTACAAGCCACACCCGCACACACACCACACACACACACAACCCACACTCGATGACAAACAAATTGAAAAAGTTGCGGCTAAACTAGGTCATGGCATTCGCTTCAACCCCGCGACTCTCTCTCCCTCTCTCTCTCTCTTTTGACCCTCAGTCTCTCCTTTTCTCTCTCGTTTACTCTTGGCAAATTATCTGCGTCGACGGTGACTGCGACGTCGACGGCGGTGGTTGATTTGGCAGCGCAAACAAAAGGAAAAGGAAAAAAAGGCTGCTGACGTGTGTACACACCCACACACCCTCTTCACACACACACTCACATAAAGTGCTGCTTCTTCGCCTAGCGGCAGTTGTCCGGCTCTGGCGACTGTTTATTTGCTACTTCCCACCGTCCCCTTTGACACTTTGCCCTCCCCTCCCGCTGCTGCCACTTACATGTAGAAAAGTTCTAAAGCCTCTTCTTCTTCTTCGTCTTCTGCTTTGGTACAAAATTAACTCACGGACAGCGAAATGTGCTGCTGTGAAGGCCATCATCATGTCCAGAACGACCACAAGGCAATCACAGATGCCTTCGCAGAACTATTTCAACATACAGCACAAAGTTCCTCCCCCTACTCTTCCCCTTATCCACTGCCCCTCCTAAACATATACAAGTCCATGCCAAACTGTATGTTATAGCGCTTTGTTTCATGTCATTTACAGGCGAGCAAAGCTGAAATAAAACAAGCAACGTTGCTTCAGTTGGGTATTAGCCGACTGACAGACACTCTTTACTTAGGCCCTAAAACCTCCAAAGCGAAGAACTTTGATATATACAGACATTTATCAGGTATCAGGGATATAAAATAAATTCTTTTTCAATTTAAATCATAAGGTTCAGTTCGAGTTATCTGTTTCTTAAATACTTGTTATAAATGAAACAATTCTGTTTATATTAAAATATGAACTCTCTGTTATTCATCGAAATGTTTGTATTTAATTTATTAGTTTTAAACAACAAAAACTAGGACTACAATTTTTCAAAAATATGTTTGTTTAAGATTTAGTTTTAGTAAAGAATTAGTAAGACTAGTTTTTATTAAAGAAACCTTATGAAATAATGAGAAAGAGGTAGAGATGGCAAGTAGATGACAAGATGACAACTACGAAGACATTTTCAAAGGAAAGCTAAATATTTAGATAGTCGTTCAAAGATAAAGTTTTTCAATGCATTCCGTGGACTGTTTAAGCTTCTGCACCTGGTAAAACGAAGGAAACCGCCCAACCACAAGCCCAACCAATGAAGCAGCAACCGAGTTCTGGTGCTGCTGATGGCTCCAGCTGTTTCCTTTGGCACAGGACACGAATATAAACGTTATAAAATGCAGATGATATGCTGCCTGCCCGCCTGTCTGACAAAAAGCGAAACTTGAATTACACAGAGCGCCAGTAAAAATGCAGCAGAAAAATGTTCCAGCCATGAGGCAGATGAGGCCAAGATTCGCGTCAAAAGCGGGCAAAAGACTTAAAGAAACGGGGCCTGGGCACGGGGCTGCTGTACCTGCGCGACGGGAGGAACATATAGCCGTATTTATGTTTAATTCAAAACAGAAATTTGTAAAATTTAACAAATTTGGCAGCACTTGCCGCAGTTCCCAAAAGACCAAAAAACGAAAAAGGAAAAAAGAACATAAAGAAAATTTCAAGAGCCGCCACACACGAATTTTTTTTTTTTTTGAAATGGAAGGAGAGGCGCCGCTGGCGGCAGCTTGGGCCAAATTGAAAATTTCTTTTTATGCGTGCCGCTTACAGTTTTTATGTGCAGACATATATAATACAGGCATTATGTGTGTGCCTGTATAAGTGTGAATGTGTGTGTGTGTGTCTGTAGCTGTAGGGCGTGGCATTGGCATTGTAAACAACAACGGATAAGCAGCGCACAAGTGTCATCCAGTGACAACCACGTCCCCCTGCCAAAGTCCCTGCCCTGGCAACGGCTGACAGTCAGTGGGTGCCCACACAGAAGAGAAGGGGTAGCATCAGGGGCAAGGCAAAGGGGTGACGTGTGCTTTTGTCAATAACTTAATAACTTAAAATATGGTTTAATGCTCACGTAACAACATTTTGCCACTTGGCCCAAGTGTGAGAGGCTTGGCGAAACGACAGCCGACAGCCGTCGACAGTCGACGGCTGAGAACCATGAACCAAGGGCTAAGGGCGAAAAACTTGAGGGTTTGACGGTTTGAGACTTGAGCAGGGTTTTGGAGATGGGCATTGCTTTTTATACCCTTACCATGGTAACGATGTCGTATATTTTTATTAAGACCGTGCAGACTATATATTTAGAACTTAATTTTAAAAAATAAATACACTCCCCAAACAATATTATAACTATCGGTTTTAGAAGGCTTTGAAATTAGGACTATGCATTTTATTAAAGATTGTTCAACAAAAAAAAAGCAAATTAAAATTCATTTGCTTATTACACAAAAAATTAATTAAAATTACGATTATTAATAATTATGAGTAATTAGCAATGTTCGTGTATTTAAGCTGCTTTCGATATCAAGTCGTCCTAGGGGGATGTCAACAGCAATCCACGTACTAAATTTGATGAGTTTAACTTTATTATTGTGGGAAATATTCACCTTTTATCGATTTGCGATTTGAGGTGTATATATATGTTATCGATATGCCAGCCTCCCAATGAACGTGGCACAAAAATCTTAACACTTTGTCTGAAGCAGATAACTACAAGTATATATCCAAAATTTCAAGTCACTATCTTCAATAGCAAAAGTTGCGTTCATCCGGACAGACGGCCGGACATTGCACAAATCCAATATACTCTTGTCACTTCGTGAACGAGTATAAGCATGGATGATTTACGTAAAACAAAGATATTAATCAAACATGCGCTTAACACAATGCGATTCCAATTTGCAAAGAACTAGGTAAAGGTTTAGCAAAAACAAGAATATATTTAAGTATTTTCGAGGGTAGCTTCAAACGTATCTTGTTGAAATTTTGCTTAGAAAACTTCAAAATTTATAACTTGGACAATATGTAGCCAACATTCATTCGGAATACAATGTTGGTTATAAATTTAAAGAATTTTATTTGACAAAATTTTTTTCTTTATTTCTGCTTTATTATTTATATGTGAGGAAAAATTTTGACTTTACAAGTATTACTATTATAGTTGTTATTATAATTATTTTTACTGTTGTTATTATTAATAATATTTCAATTGAGACCCGAAGCTCGTAAATTTAAAACTGGCTGAGATAAAAATAAATGTGCAAACACAATTATTAATACATGTTTGGTACTGGCCAATTTGTTACCAATATAGACAAAATATTTCTATTCAACTCCTTTTCAGATAAACAAATATATCGGAATTTCATGAATTGAAATTAGACTTTTTATGATATGCCCGAAATTTATGACAGAGTTTGACATTTGACATTTGTGCCAAAAGCTGACAGCCTGGGTTCATTATTTATCATACCACCCACGTCAAAGCCGTGACCAAGCCATTTATTTATTAATATGCTTAGCTTTGTAGATGCTGCCAAAAAAAATTAAGCAGCTTTTCGTTTGGATTTTGCATAGTTGCTGCCAGCATTGGGACTGTTTCTGCTTGCCGACCGGTTTGACTTCATACAGCTAGATACAACGAATTAATAAGCAAATAATTATTAAGTGTACCACGCATCAGACGCCGTCGACGCCTCGCTCAAATAGTCATTGCAGATCACTGCTGTTGGATCGCCGCACGATTCCATCTCAGTCTCTTTTGCGAACTTCGCGCATCAACATGACAGCTGCGAAATTGGTAAGTGTACGAGACCAAAGGCCATCCAAGGCATGAATGGAGACTGGGGATCGACGATAGACGTTACTATTTGAATGGCATTCAAAGTATTCACATTTCGTTTGAATGATTGTAATTAAAGTGTTAAATGCGGCAGCTGCTGTTGAATTGAATAAGCGATTGGCTATAATTACTCCATCAAGTGCAATTGAAAATGTATCTCAATCTGTATATGTAACCTATAGGTATTTGTTACTGCTCTGGTAGCTGTTATGGCGGCCAGCTGCTCAGCTGGTTTGCTGGACTTCATCTTCCCTACCATTATGACCGATCACTACTCCAATGTGCCCACCAAGGAGGGTTATCGTTTTGAGTGAGCAACAGTTACTTTCGAATCTAAACGAATTCCCAACTAATCCATTATATTCAAAAAAAAAAAATAAATAAAGCTTGAAGGAACCCAATGGCAGCTCACGCGAGGAAATTGGTGTCATTATGAATCCAGGCACACCAGAGGAGCAGCTGGTCGTGATGGGTACCTACTCCACGTACGATGAGAAAACCGATACGGATACCATAACCATGTACACGGCCGATAAGGACGGTCAGAAGACGCGCTACCAGATTAAGAATCGCAAACTGAGCGCTGCCGTTCTGAAGCTCTCTCTCGTTAAGTATTTTTATTTAGAATATTCAGAAATAAATAAAAAAAGTTAAAAATAAACAAGTAATAAGAACAGAGTGAATATTATATAATTATTATTGCTGATAATATGGTTGCGTTTGAAACTGGTTTGTTACCTTGATGGCAAATATTGTTTGGTCTTTTGCCAATATCAAAATAAGCTTTTCGTTATCATCTGGTCAGCTGGATTGGCAAGTTTGTATAAGATTGCGTAATTTGCCTTGACATATAACATTCTTAGCTTAACACCGTTTTTGACTATGGTATTAATATGGCCATGCCTAGCTTACCAAATTCATCTAGATTCGCGTCAACGAGCTACATAATTTGCATCTTAATTTTCATGGGTTTCATGACATGTTTTATTAATTTTTAGTCACGCTAAATATGCGCTATGCATTTTCCAGCAAGACAGATTAGTTGTGCACACGAATCGAATTGAAACTAATGCAGTTTTAAGCATTTATATTCGCTTTTAATTGCTAATTAGCATGTCCGAAAAAATGAAATACATTTTTGTACCCTTATTTAAAGGGGGTGACCACTAATCTACCTTTAAAATTTGGTGATTTTAGCTCTAAAACTGTGGGAAATATTCACCTTTTATCGATTTCCGATTTGAGGTGTATCGACATTTTATCGATTTGCCAGCCTCCCAGTGGACGAGGCACAAAAATCTTAACACTTTGAAGCAGATAACTACAAGTATATATCCAACATTTCAAGTCACTTAAAGTTGCGTTCATCCGGGGCGACGGACAGTATGACACACATTGCACAAAGCCAATATACTCTTGTCACTTCGTGAACGAGTATAATTACAAAAAATCTGACATATGATGTTTCTAAATCAGTACCAAGTTTCCCAAATAGTAAGCTTAAACTTTGCCTAAAATAAACGGATTTTGGTTCATGATTGTGATCTGTTCTTTATATATAACTCTCACCTGTTTCTTTTTTTTGCAATATTATGACATATTTCTTAGGAAAAAATTCCCCACATTCCATACATATTTAAAAAAAATACCAATTTTATAAATTGTTTAATTGTATATTTATTTGTTTAATTTTTTTCAAAGTAAACAATTTTCCCATCGTCGAAAAATCTCATTATCTTTTTATTTTTTGCTTTTTATCTTTTTGCTCAATGCCAAGGGCAGAGAATGGGCAACCTATATGCTACGTGCTGATGACGATTGGCATATATGAGAGTGTGTGTGTGTGAGTGAGTGTGTGATACATAAGTATGTGTCGTGCCCGCTGGCGTTGTGCACGTGTTCACCTTTTGATCCTTTTTCAAGCGAGCCCAAAAGTTGTAATTATCGATTTTTTGGGTTCGTTTTTTTATTTCCCATTTAATTTTGGGTTGCGCCGCTTAGTTTATTTGCACATTCACATTTCAAATAATTAGACAAAAATGTATTTGGCGCAGTTGTTCGTAAATTGTGTACATGTATTTGTCATTACCGCAATTCGTTTTGGGGGGCAGCCGCTTCAGTGAATCCTTTCTTAAATCTGGGCGTGCTGCATAATTCATAGAATGCTCATTGTCGCTGTCCCGCCTTTGTGTGTGACGAGACGAGGCACGACGGGACGAGACGAGACGGGGCCAACTCATTAGCGTGCCGCATTGACAATGCCTGGGGGAAGTGGGGGACAGGCAGGGTCATTGGGTTCAAGGGGTGTGCGGTGGTCTGCTGCGGTGGGATGGGGCACATACGGAGCACATGTCTGTGCAAGTTATGCATTGCATATGTCTGTTCTACTGGCTTTGCATTTGCATTTTATTAAATTTCAAAAGCTCTTCGCACATTTGCAAACGCGCCCTCGCAACCCCCTCTTTATCCACTTGTCCTGTTCACCTGAGCGCCATTGTTAAAGGTAGGTCAGACTGAAGGTGGGGGAGGGGTGGGGCAGGCGTAGGAGCTCGCTACGCGCATTGCATATTTATGCACTTAATAACGCATTTTAGCATGCTCAAGTGCAACTCATCTTTTGTTACAACGCATAGAGCGAGACAGAGAAAGAGACAGTGAAAGAGATGGCGAAAGAGACAGCGATACAAGATGGATGCTCAGAGACACAGCAACAGCGCTGCAAATGGTTTTCACATGTCCCTGCTGCTGTGTTGACAAATGGAGCATGAGTTACATGTTATGTCAGTTGCCAAGCTATGCATCCGTTGCAATCTCCCAATCTCCCCTCTCCACCGCCCCGTTCCGCCCATTTTCCCCAATTCCCCATCCAATCCATATGAAGTTATGCTTTGCCTGTCAAAGCGAAAAACTTTTCGGACGTGCACGTGGCGGATGCGTAATGCACAAAAGCACAAAAAACGGAGCTTAGAATGCATGCATAAGTATTAAAGCAATTACCAGCGGCAAAAGAATACAAGTTAAGAAGCTTATGGCATGGAAACCGTTGGAAATCATGACAACAACAAAAAATGTTAAAGGAAACAAAGGTTAAAACACAGTGAAAAGAAAACTGAGTATGTCCACATATGCATCAGATAAAAAGTCAGTAGATACATATTTAAAATGATAGAGACGCATCTGGCCTACATAAGCCCCTGGTTCTCTGATATGGACAGCTGCAAGTTCTCAAGTTACGCTGTGCAGCCAGTAAAACGTTTAAGAATGCTGTTCACAAAGCAATAAACAGTTAATTTTTATACTCGTTCACGAAGTAAATAGAGTATATTGGTTTTGAGCAATGTCCGTCATGCTGTCCGTCCGTCTGTCCGGATGAACGCAATTCTTTTCGGCGCTATTGAAGATAGGTGACACTTGAATATTGTGGGAAATATTCAGCTTTTATCGATTTACGATTTGATGTGTATTGTAAAATCTTAACACTTTGTCTGAAGCAGATAACTACAAGTATATATCCAAAATTTCAAGTCTCTATCTTCAATAGCGCCGAAAAAAGTTGCGTTCATCCGGACAGACGGACGGACATTGCACAAAACTAACACACTCTTGTCACTTCGTGAACGAGTATAAAAAGCCATATCCATTTAAATCCATTTACATACCAGTCAAAGAAGAACAGGCAATTTCAAAGAGTGTGCAAGACAATGCGGGACCCTTTCACTCTGCAAAGATTTGAGAAAAACAAAAGAGCTACTCTCACAGGATAGCAAACAAGAGAAGAATAAACACCAGGGAGCTATTCACTTGGGATTCAATACAACAGAAGCATTAGGAACATTTTTCAATCAATCTAATGAAAAATATGATTCATAATGTAAGAGAAAGTAAGAGGTCGCAAAGCAGCAAAAGAACAAAATCAAGAAAATTATCGACCGAACGGCATTTCGATTTGTTCAACGAAGAATGCGAGTGAACTTTCATGAAATAGTTAAGATTGGTCACTTACATAATTGATTGATCTGGCGGGCAACAATTGAATGTGGGCGGGCATTGTGGGGCTTGTGGCCATGTGGCAATGTGGCATGTGACAAGTGGCAAGTGGCAGGCACAAAAACCGCACACAACAAACAGCTACAACAAGGCGCTTCGGGCTGCAGCCAAAGCTAACAAACAAAATGCTGGGTAAACCAATCAATGACACAACTGAAAGCCACAGCGTCAGCCAAGTGGAATGAGAGAGCAGACCCAGGGCAAGATTGAACTAGCCAACTAAATGTGTGTGTGTGTGTGTGTGATTTTGTGAGTGTGTGTGTTTGACTGGGGTGTTTACAGAAAATTACAGTTTTTTGTGCTGCATCGCAAAACAAAGCCAAATGCAAACTAAATGAATGTCCGGTCAAACAACAGGCTTAAATGGCAATGCAACAATGCCCAAAGACAAAGAAAGAAAGTATATGCAAGAAGAAAGAGAGAGAGAGAGAGAGGGGGAGAGAGCAAGAGGGAGCAATAAATACACCACACAAGCATTCAAGACTCAAGCGCGTGCCGGCTCTTAATTGAATCTGTCAGCGGCAGGCAAAGCACCTGTGTGCCAAAAGACGTGGCCGTAAATCAGCTGGGCCTAAACTGGAATTAAGTCAACTTCATTTTTAGCCAAGAAAACAATTAAAAAGTTTTCAATTAACTGGCAGCAGCGAAATTGGCACTTGTAATCGGCACCTGTTCAACAAGCCGAAAACAAAACCCTTCGGGCGTCATGTTTAAATCAGCTTATGCGTGGCAAACGGAAATGGCAATGGAGGCGAGGGGGTGAGTGGGTTCAGAGGGGGCCTTGCTGTTCACGTAACACATTTATAACGCGTGAGCTATGCTGAGCCGTATGAGGGTGTGTGTGGGTGTGTGCGAACAGATGAGTTTGGTTACATGGTGTGCACAACTTTTGTTCAGGGTTGTTAAACGGGAAAAAACTTTTGCTTTAAAACAAGCAATAGCCATAAAGTTTATAAGTTTTGTGAAAGCTCAGCTAAAAGACACCACGCATTAAGACTAACTAGAGAATTTATAAAAAAATATATTAAAGCTTATAAAATTAAAGCTTATCTATGTATCACTAATCACCGCTTATAACTCTCAATATTGTAGAATTCAAAAAAACTTTAATAGTAACAACCATTTCAACCAGGACAACTAACGATATTTCATTAAATATTAAATGTTAAAAAAAAACTATCAATAAATATTTACATCAATATATTAATTGAAATCCGTACAACTATCGATATATTTTTGATCAGCGCAAACACTTTCAGATGAACTTATCGTCACAAAAAAACGAGTGCAAGTCATATATTCTCTGATTTGAGTACGCCACAGGGTATATGCAGCTCATTACGAATATAATAAACGTAGAGACGTAACCAAAGGTAACATCAACAGCAGCAGCAACAACAACAACAGCTGCTCGGCATTTTTATGGTCCTTGCGAAATTAAATAAAAACACGCGCAATGAAACAAACATAAATAACGTGCCAGCCACGCCCCTCCAGTGCCGCCCGCCTCCCTTGCCCCACACAGCTGAACAAAAGTACCGTAAAATATGCGGCAAAACGTAGCGAAACGAAATGGAATGAAACAAAATGCAAAGAAATGAATTGCCGCCAGCATAAGCACAGTCTAGTGCACATAATTAGGAGCACGAACTAAGAGGGATTGGCCCGGTGGTTAGCCAATCCCCCTCTCCCCAAGCTCACCCCTCCTCCACCCCCTGCTCCAGTCTGGTCTATGGCCTGGTCAGTGACCAGCGCTCAGCTGTCATTTGCGGGTCGCGCAGCGCATTCAGATTGAATGGGACTAAGAACTCGATTATTTTTTACGGTGCGTAATTAAAACGGTGCAAAAAGGAATGAGAGAGAGAGAGAAAGGGATAGGGAAAGCGAGACGGGGAGTGTAAGATAGGGAGAGTTGAACAGTCAACGTAAGCAGAAGTACTTATTAATGATGCTTAGCGTTTGGGGCCAGTGCTTTTGCCTAATGAAGCTACAACTAAGTCGGCTAAGACCAGACCCGTGCCCAGAACTTCATCAACAGTTGCCAACAGTTAATTACGCTAAGCGATGCCAGGCATTTCAACCTCATCTTCAGCTAAGATGTTGGCTTTTTTTGCCTTTTGCCTTGCGCACGGCTTACTTGACGGCTTTGGCAATTTATTTGCCCTATTAAAAGTTGACTTCAGCCGTTCGAAAAATCTGAAATCCAAAGGCATTTTAAATATAAGCAAGAAAATCGTAGCATACTTTTGAGCGCGCCATAAATATGCAAAATCCATTACAGAGAGTTGGCTTAGGAAACATCCTCACACACATAAGCCACTCCCAATTCGCTTTGGTCTTTAAATAATGAATTTATGAATTTAATGTGCTCGCAGACGACATGAATTGCTTGACTAGCAGTCACTCTATGTTACAATCTTTCAATTTAATTGGGTGAAAATAGCACAAATATTTTATATAAAATATATATTATTAATTCCTTAAAAGGTTTCAAAAATGGTTATGTCTTTTGATAGAGGTGACTTTTTTCCGACCAGGAAACATCCTGTGCGTCGTTTAAAGAATTACTAAGGTATATATTTACAATTTGGAACTGTAGGTCGGTTTATGTAATGTTCCAAAGGGTTTAACTTTGTGATATTTTCAAACAACATAACATAGTCTTTTTTAGCACAAAATACACTGTAAATATTTTACAAATAGTCAAAATTAATTCACTGTTATGTAATGATACCTGCACCTAATGCAAGTATAAGCTGTATACGGGTTATGAAAACTCAATGAGACAATTCTATTGCACCTCAGTTGCTGTTCAACTAGAAGATACCGTGTGGTTCGTTAAATTCTGAGTATTATGCTATCTCGCACATTTTAGATTTTATCAGGTGCGAGACTGTCTCTTATCTTTAAGATTTGTATAACAATTTCGGACATGTGAATTTTCCCACAATATATATGAAAATAACAAATGTATGGGAATTGTAACTGAGGAGCAAACCATTATAACTCTTTAAACTCTCATACAGGGTATCGGCATTAAAATTCAGTTTTTGGACGCATTGAGGCATTTGCATAATGACCATGCAGGCAATGACAATGACAACATTATGCAATGCTACAGTTGCCTGATTTCGATTTTGGGACAACCCACACATAAATACATATATAAATATATATGTAGATTTGGGATCGAATTTCGTTTTACGATTTCATTTTGGGGTATGTCAGAAACGTGAACGCGTTCAGTTTGTTGTGTCAATTTATGTATGTGAAAATGCCGCGACAGTTTGAGCCGCTTGCAACCCCTATGGAGCAGCAGTCGGTGGGGAGGGGTGGGTGATTTGATAGGGGTAGGGGGGCTCATGTGTGCAAAGTGTTCACTGTGCACTTGACTTGAGGCTGACACTGGCAGTGCCAAGCGCCAAACGCTGTCTATTGTGCCTGCCAGAATGATTGCCATGGCGACAGACACGGACTTTAAGGAGCGCCGTTTTATGATCGCCTCCTTACACTTGGGCTCTGATGACACAGCACACACACACACACATACATACTTACGCATACACATGCATAGAGACAGACTAGCAATCAGTCGGCAAAAGTTCACGTTGAAATCGCCAGCCATGAAAAGGGCCTGTTAAAACATTATGACAGCCAGGACCAAGTCCAGCCATCAATATAAATATATCATAAGTTGAACGAATACTTTGATGTAATGCATGCGCTAAGGGAATATACAAAAGGGAGAGTGCGTGGGACAAAAAGGGAGCTAGAGAGAGGGCGAAGCAGGCAAAGCTTTCTGCTGAGATGATTTATGTGAAAGCAAAGTCAAAACTCCCAGCGGCTTCGAACATTTACCGAATTGAAAGCGTCAGCGTCAACTGCTTAACACCAGGCCCAAAGACATGGCTATTATGAGCCTTTAGATTGAGAAATGCTAGACTATGGTATACCCTATATCAAGTGCTCTCTAGTGGTTGTCATAACTAAATTCCATTAATCAATTTGTATTTAAAATATATAAGAATTGAGATGCACCAGAACTAATAATAATACCCGGCGTTGTCTTACATAAATAAATAAATAAATAAAGCCCTAGTGTGAAAATACAACGAAGAATAGTTTACTCCTCTATTGTTTGTACAAGCCTACCTGCTAAGAAGCTTAATAGCTACAGGGTATAATAACAGAAGCTTATCGGCCGTAAATTGTTGCAAAGGCGAAATGAGAAAAAGAAAACAGAAAGCTCCGTGCACTTGGCAGTGGGCAATGGGGAATGGAAATGGAAATGGTAGTGGAAATACGAAATGGGAATGAGATTGGGAATGTGGATGAGAACAAGAATCGACACGCGCAAACCCCGACACGTGCCCTTAACCGCATACAAAACTCACACTCACACACGCTCCTTCAATTCACACACGCACGTGGGTACGTGTGCACACACATTGGAGTGCTGAAAATGAAATTGAAAACTGTTAAATAAATCGCTAGCAAGTGCTGCGCCTCTGCATAGAGCGAAAACAGAGCATTTGCCCAGACGAATGGGCAAACTGAATGACAAACAGTCAGATGGGTAAACACAGACAGATATAGGAAATGGGGTAAAGGGGTCTGTGCGGTTGCAGGTGTGACTGCTGGCTAAGAGCAGCACTTGAGGCGCCCACTCAACTTTAATTTGGTGCCGCAAGACATAGGATACAGTTGAGAGGGGACTGGATGCTGGAGTTCAAATCTGAAGCCCAGTTGCAGACGCAGACGCAACGTGAACGTGATTGGATTTTTATATTCAATATAAAAAGGATTATATGGCATTTGTGTTGTTGCCAGCACTGAAAGTTCATAATAATTGGAAAAGTTAAGACCTCCAGACAAGCCAACAAACTTAATGCTCCATCTATCCCCAACCGCCACACTCATATATAAAATCAATTTTAAGGCCGAACAAACCGCACACGTTGGCGTCCTAAAAATAGACATTGATCCTGGACGGGGCCGTGTGTCCTGCACTTCCGGTGGGCCATTGTGTGCGCACCCATCGCGACGGGCATTGTACAAAAATGGAAACACTTGAGCAATGCCGCAAATGAACTCATGCGTACGAAAAAAAAACGCCCGAAAATACCGTGTGATATGAAAACCGGATCAATACAAAACGAAATCTGCCAAAAAACGAAGGAAAAAGCTTAGCAATGAGTTACCTGGCAGTTAAATGAGAACGTTTACATATTTAAGTGTGGAGCACATAATTTACTGAACCTAGTTGAATTAAATAATTGACACCTTACATACCCAAATATATAGTTACATCCTATGGAATTATACTTAGAGATATATGTATATATTCAGTGTGTCTAGATTTTATAAATAAAAAAAAGTTTAAAATCTGAACATCTGAATAGTATTTTTTATCCATTTTAGGGAAATGGAAAGAGCGTTCAAGTATATGCTTAAAATCCCTATGCTCTAAATTGATATTTAGCGATTTTAAAGGATATTGGTTTCTTTGTCGTTGAATTTAAATAAATTTAATCTACTTTTGTTAAATACGAGGCGTAATATTTATAATATAGTGTCTGTAGCTTATAGTTGTCCCAATAATATCTGATTTGAACGCTTTTATACAGACAGATAGATGGTATCGATAAATAATACAATTATTCATCCCATTAAGCAGAAAGTTTATGGTTTGTCTGTTTTCCCAAAATCTTGATAGCTTTTCGCTTATTATCTTTTTTAACAATAGTAAGTTGCAAAAACATTTAAAGGTTTAATAAAATAAAATAATAAAATACCAGAAAATATATAGTATATATTTGCATACTCGAGCTTAACAAGATAATGCTTGGGCTCAAGCCACATTAGGTTTAAGTTGCCTTTACGCTCAGAGAAAAACTCAAACTTAATTGAAAGTGTCAAAATCTGTGCAAAGAGGATAATTGTTAGCTTGTTACCTAAATTCGTATTTCAGAAATGTTTTTATAATAAAAAACTCAGTTTAGTAGAACGAATGTTCTTAAAATTTTAAGGACTTTGCATTACAAACTCTACCCTGATAGTACTTGAATTTATTACTGTGTTTAAGAGGAAGCCTTATTTTAAATGTATTGTCACGCTCATATACTATGACCAAAGACTGACCGCCAGTTCAGCCCCTGTGCCCACATATCCCCCTTTCTAGGCGAGCTCATCTAATGGTTTCGCCACTCGGGCCGGCAGCAATTTAAAGTGCTCGACAGTTTAATGGATATTGTCGGTATTTATTGTATTAATATAGGAAAGGATGGCGCAAATTAACTGGCACCAGTCGCTGGGCACTCGGCCCTAATAGCTTCTGACCAAAGCAAACGCATGGCCATTAAAGTAAATGGACTTACCTCGGGTATATCATCTGGCACCTTTCCCATCCAGGAGAGCGAGAGTATTGTGCAGTCGCATTTTGTGTTGATGTTGCGTTCGAAGTGTAAATGCATTTTACGAGTTCAAGCGCCGTTTCCGCTTCCGCCTTTGACCCGCTAGAACAATGAAGCCAACTGCTTGGTTGTTGTTGTTATGCCTCTGTCCCTCTCACTTCCTCTCTCTCGCTCCGGTTTTGATTTACGCCACGCACATGTTGCTAGATAAGAGTAAAGAATGGGGCGAGTGGGCGTGGTTTATTATCGTTTAGTTTAGTAACATGCCAATAACTAATTTACAATAAAAGCCAATGCCATGGAAGCTGCCTTATCAGCGAGCTCCAGACCGTGTCGCACGATTGTGTGTATGTGCGTGTGTGTGTGTTTCTGTTTGTTGTGGCATATGCTTGCCTTTCATCTAGCATAAGGGGTTGACAAATTGCAGCACGCAGCAAACATAATTTGAAGCACACTTTCCAAGACACGACCGACGCACGCTAATTGGATATTAGTGGTAAGTGGACAAAGTTGCCCCCAGGCAGCCAAAGCAGCAGCAGCAGTAGCAGCAGCTGAAGCAACTGCGAACGCGTGTACATGCCCTATCTAGCATTTACTAAAGTTAAGGCACACACACGCAAGCACACAAGGCGCTGAAAGTTGCGCAATTTTAAATTGTAAAAGTCCTAGAAATTGTTCAAATGCGGTTGAGTTTTTCTACCCTTTAATATATTATTATAAATTTGTCATGAAAAAAGTAACGCATGAAAGGAACCCATAAAATATATACATATATACTCTTCCGTTTGTCCGTTTTTATGCAAACAAGGCTCTTAGGCAGAATCTAAAAGAACGTTTTTCTATGAAAAACTTGTTTGTTTCTGTACGAAAAACTTATCTGTTTTTGTTTTGAAACATTGATCGATTTGAAGATATTTTAACGAAACTCACCAATTAAAAGCTTAATTGATCATCTTATATAAAAACAAATTCTTATGAACGTCAAGTAACAATAGGATACAAATTTTCTCTTTGTATAAAAATATGTTTTTTTATTCAAAACTTATATTCTTATATATATTATGGTTTGCTCTTAAAATATAAACTTTAACTAACTAAAATCAAAGCACATTATAATATAGCTGCAATAGAAACTATTTATCATAAATTAAGTTATGACATGCAAATTTTATTTTTCTTCTTTCAGATAAGAAGAGTATCAAGTTTCCTGCACTGCAAAGAAAAATGTTCTTTACTCATTTTAATAATGCAAAATGTTATCAACTGTAGCTCGTACCCATTGGGTCTCTCCCTAGCTACCCGTCTGCCCCGAGTTTCTCCCTCTATTTCCCTCATCCACTGTCTATCACTTAGTACGACAATGTTTCAAAATATGCTTGAATAATTGATAAGCTGCTGTTGGTGCTGCTGTTGCTGACGTTGTTGCTGTTTTGTTGTTACTGTTCCTCTTGTCTGGCTCTTAGTCCTTGTGTGTGTGTACGTGTGTATACGTGTGTGTGTCTAGGCAGCAAGTCAACGTCAACATTTGTCTTGGGCCACGTCGTGCCGCTAGCTACGCATACACTTCAATTATGTTGTGCGCTTTGTCTGATTGAATTTGTCATATGATATATACAATTTCTGATTGCGTATACGCCTGGGGGTGCTGCAGCTACTACAACCCCTCTTTTACTCTTATTGACATCACTCAGCAAGCCTAATGACAATTGGATATGTTGACAGCAGCCGTGGGAGATGCAAACAATTTTTGCTGTTGCTCTTTAGCTAAAATGTTGCTCCAGCTTAAATATTGATAAAAGCCAACTAGTTTTTGGGTACCCCCTTCGAATTAAATTTCATTTGTAAGGCAAGTACATTTGTCAGCCAAGAAAGCCTTCAACCTTACCCCTTTCTGTCTAAGCGTCAAACAATCAAAGCCAAAGCAACGCGAATTCTACGAAAGATTGCACATATGCCACGAGCCATATTTTGTACGTGTTATTTTAGCCACTCTTATATACAGGCGACACACACACACGCAGAAATACTCAAAAGTACACGTCAGCCCTAAGTACGCACACATTCAGTCACATCACATTCGCAGAAGTTTGTTTGGCTGCTTTGAAATCGCACAAACTGTTTCAGTCTACCAGACTCTCTCTCTCACTCTCTCGCTTTCTCTTCCCCTATCTCTAACAGCCTTCTCCTGCCTTACGTCCCTTACCCCTTGCTGTCTAACACTTGAGCTGCGGTTCAGGGCTGTTCTAATGTATAGAACCTGGCAAAATTCATGAGCGCCGTCGGAAAACTGTCGAAGTGTCAAGCAGTCGAAAATTGTGAGACTCTTGCCACTTGCCACGTCCAAATTGCTGCAGGTGTGCGGCTGTATATAAAATGTGCATTTAACCAGCAACAACAACAACCAACAGCAATAACAACAACAACCAAACACCAATAACAAACTGCAGTCAACCTTGTCCTTGTCTCTTTGGCTGTCCAAGAAAATGTGCCAAAAATAGTCGCTGGATAAACACAGTGACAACGGACTGCTGCCTTGAGCGAGCATATGCATTAGCCGGACAATTTTTTTTAATGTCCACACTTTTTGCCTTCTTTTCCAATAAAGTGAAACAAGGGTTTCTGTTTTTCATTTTGTGAACGTTTAGCCCTGCAGAGGGTATTATAATTTTGTCATGAAATGTGTAACGTATAAAAGGATAAAATATACCTTATAAAATATACCACAAGCCCTCTTAGGGTATTTTATGTTGGGCACTTTAAGGCCAACGGTATATCCCTGTAGCGGACAAACTTTTTGAAGTCGTAATTCGGAAAATTCTAAGAAAATTGTATAAAAAGGAAAAATACCCCTGAATTTGTGAATTAATTTCAACCGCAATAAAGACAATTTTAGGCACTCGTATTATCCCCCAATAACATACATAGTATTTTGTAAAAATGTTAAAAATAGTGAATAAATATATATAAAATGTTTATAAAAATGTGGAAAAAGCCCAATTAATTGTAAACTGAAATTTTGTTTTTTTTGATTTTGCCTTTAATTGAATTTTGGATATACAATAACTAAATCAGGTGTTCACTCTAAAGAACTTTCACTGTATTGCGCGAAGTTTTGAAGTAGGCAATAAAAAGTGTTTTGCTGCCGCGCTCAAAAGTAGGCAACACTTTTTGTCAAGGCCTTGCCATTAAAAGTTAATTATGTGGAAACACTGTCGCATACACACATTCAAGCACACATGCACAAGCGCATAATCCTGTAGATTAAAAGCAAGCAAAGTTTCACATTAGTTTTACTTTCTTTGACGCTTCCTCTTTCCTTTTCTCCCACTATTTTCTCTGGCTTTCTCGCTGTTGCAATTAAACTGCCAAAATGGGATTAGGCATACGCCCCATTGTACGCACACAGAACGCGTTTAAGGAGCTTATGTTTTTGTTGTTGTTGCTTCTGCTGCTCTTGTTGTTATTATTTCTTTCTTTTTTTGGGCGCGTGCTTTTTGCAAACTGCTTTCAATGTTTGTTGCCTTTGTGTGGGGCGTATTAAAAAGCTAAGTTAAGCGATTTCATTGGCGCCTTTAGGTCCTCACAAGCATTTTAATGCGCTACGCATGTTTATACTCTATTGCTATTGAGTGCGTGGGTGGGTACACTCAATCACTCATCGCTGTATTACATTTTAAATACATTTCGGCCTATTATTGTATTAAGAAAACAAAATATATAATATTTAAAGTTCATACCTTATAAAGGAATTGTCTGTAAACAAACTTCATTTTACTTCATTCTTTAATTTAAACAAGTTTACTTTTCCTTGGACTTTTTGTATGAGCCTCACCACTGTTTTTAATGTTCATCCGTATAATCAATAAGCTATAAATATATGTAACGTCAACATAAGCAGTTACTAATGCGTGTACGATGAGTCTACATAGTAAATAGTTAATTGGCTTCGTTGACATAATTTATTTTCGGTTCACTTAATGCAATTAAAACTGAGTCCGCCCATTCTAAGTCAATTATTACTTGTTATTACTTTAATAACAATTGAGTTTGTTTTATCAGAAAACAGCACAGACAAAGTTTTGCGATTCAACTTGCTATAGAAATAGGACTGGCATTTAAAGTAATAATAGTTGACTCTATGCATAGATTATTGGCACTATAAAATTTACAAGGCGAAAGGATAATTATGTCAATTATAAATTCTCTTTTGAATGCGATGAGTACGAATAAAAACTTAAATATGAGTTATCACTTCATTATGGAACTCAAAGTAATTTAATATAAAGTAATTTTTATCTTTGCACGATAAAAATTTTTGTAATTTTATACTCAATGAACGCAATCAACAACAAATAACGCAATCAACAACACATAAATAAATACAATAGCAAATTAACATTTCTTAGAATTTCATCAACATACTTTCAAAAATAATAATTCGTTTATTTGGCAAACCAAGAGCTTTTCATATTAAAAATCAAAATAAATTCACTGGAAAATACAAATTTATTTCGTAATAATAGCACAGTATTGTCGACAATGAAATTGGAAGAGCAGTTTGTCCTTGATTTATTTTTTATTTTGGCATAAAAGATGGTATTAAATGCCTGAAAAATTGTGTAAAATTAAAACCATTTTTAGTTGACACTCTCCGTAATAAAAACAAGAAATATGTATCAGGAAAATGCAACTGTTTTCGATAATAATGCAAATGTATTATTGTCGCATAAATTGGGGCACATTAATTCTAATCTAATTTTTTTTATTTATTTTGACTTATGTGTGCAAGCACACAATTGTTGCCTAGCTGCGATTAAATTTTAATCCATGTTTTTTATTTTGCATGGCGTGTGACTTTTTTGTATTTATTATCACAAGCCCAGAAATTTTGTTGTTGTTGTTGTTGTCGTTGATGATGATGACAACATGTCAAGCGAGGCATGTCGAGCCGTGTCCTTGGGCTGCTTTAAACTAGTTCAGCTCTGCGTAATGAAAATGCAGCCATGCATAACATAACATGGGACACAGGCAACAGAAATAACAACAACAACAACTTTGTAGAGCATTTCGTGTGCGTTGTTGTTGCTGTTGGTTGCATGTCGCCACAGAATTCTAAGATGCCAGGCACCTCGACAAGAATCTAACTCTTGTGCTGTCTCACTCGCACTTGCACTCCCTCTCTTTGCCAACCCCCAGGTTCTAACACACCCCCATTCCCATCCACCATCTTGCCTTATTTGGTCTCAAGTTGCGCCTTTGTGCATAATTATCTTAACTTTTTCTCTGGTTGTTGTTGTTGTTTGCGGCGTCGGCACCGCTCAAAGGAGCTCAAAGCGCAGCCGGGCTGGCCTGAAAATGGCCCCAAGTGCTAATTTGCAATCGCTTGAAGTACGTTTACAGTTAGTTCTTGTTTCATGTTGCAGTTGAAGTTTCCTTTTAGGCTTTCATTAGCCACACGCCAGCGCACACAAGAAAAATCTGCTATATACAGTAAAGGCTCTAATAACGGACAGCTCACACGCTTTCTTTAGACGGTCAATTTTGTTTTTTTAACCGCATTCTCTTGTTTCCAACTTTTTTGTACAAATGGCGCTTTGGAACTGTTTTTATACTATTTTAGTGGATAGACACTGAGCAGATATCCTTTTCTAACGTAAAAAAACATAAGAATATTTAACTTAAAATTAATATAAAGGCAATACATTTTGAAACAATGGATAATTTGTTTTTTTTAGGCAAAAATATATTGGTTTATGAATAAAACAATTATTTGTTCTTATTTATTGTAAAAATTTAATGTTTACGATTTCCATTTTACATTTATCATTAACATACATAGAAATATCAAAAAATTTAGAAAATGTTAAATACAATTTAAATAATAAGCTATTTTTGTAATTTATTAATACAGATTTTTCTTAATGTTATCCTTTATATTTTGGAATTAAAGCAAACATTTTTCTAAACAAAAAAATTAACCGTGGGTGTTCACTCAAGATAGCTTTCACTGTGTACACAAAAAAACAAACTAAAACAACGAGTACAACAAAAAAATATCTAAATGCGTTGCATGCACTTAATTGGCGCACTTGAAGTTGGAACTGGCCAATGGCCAAATAGCTCAGCTGACAGAAAATAACCCAAAGAACAAGAGAAAGCAATAAAGTTTTGCATAAATGACGAAATAAATGACAGCAAAGCAAAACAACTCTGACAAATACAACAACAACTGAGGGCGGGGGAAGGAGAACGATGCGTCCTTTGTTTCTTCTGGGGTTTTTGCTGGCGAGGGGAATTCCTTTCAGCGCGGGTTCTGGGTGTTTAGTGTATATATGTGTGAGTGTGTGTGTTTTTGTCGGGTAGGTTAAATACGTTGTGCACTGAGCTTTGCGGCCCAAGCGCACTGGGAAATATAAAAGCTGACGGGCTGCTCTTTGTTGTTGTTGTTGCTGCTGGCTCTTGTTTATTGACTTTATGCGGGGGCGGCGTTCGGAATGGTGATGGTGGTGTCGTATAATTTGTTTCTACTTTAACCAAAACCCACCCCGTGCCCCATGCCTCATGCCCCATGCCCCATGTCACAATGCCGCAAGTTGGAAAATTGTGCGCCTCAGCGGCGCTAACAACACACACAAATAAACACGATTGCGTTTCGTTGTTGTTGTTGCTGTTGCGTATACGCTTTAGAATACCCTGTAATCCAAGTAGCCATTAAGAGGTTTAAGAGATTAATTGTTCATTTTAACTAGATTTAGAAAATCTTTAAGCGAAACTTCGTTAATGCAGCCTTTGAGGTCAGGCATTGTTGTACTGACATTGAACCATAACTATGAACCGGTTCGGTTCAAAACCAATTTTGTAGCCGTACCAAAGTCTACATTTAGTTTTCCATGTCAAAAATTCCATATGAAATATGCTAATTTTGTGATCTTTTGGAATATTTTACGTATTGAAAAACTGAATAGCATATTAGGAAATTAAAAAAAGTGCATCGAATTTATATTATATAGCAACCATACTTATTTAAAGTGTTATTTACACGGGTTTTCAAGTTTAATAACTTTTTACAGAGTAACACATAGTCAAGCAAATGCTATAATTTGGCATTGTCTCTGTGGGGCACGTTTCTTGACAAATACAACAAGAAAAATAAACATTTTTTCTTTTTACATTATTCAATGCTGTTATTGTTGTTGTTATTGTCTCCGTTATGCAAAAATAACCAAAATGCCGAACAGCAAACGAAACAACAACTTTGATGCCGCTTATTGCCATTGGCAAAAATATTGGCAAAACATTTCCCACTAACCGCAAGGCGGCGTCGCGATGCGGTGGAGGCCATGCCCACACATTGCACTTGAACTTGCCACAGAAACCGCTAAGCAACGCCGCCTCATCTTCTGCGACGGAACTAAAATTATATAATGCAAAAAAACAACAAAACGCAAGCAACATAGAAAATAAACAAAACAAATGTAACGACCTTGAGAGCAGGCAACAACAACGCAACAAATTTAAAAATAATTTCTCAAAGAGAACGCGGTAAGAAACAGAATCAAGAGCAAGAAATGGCGGCCATGCGTTGGCGTCCGCGTCGCAGTCAGCACTGGCAGCGCCATTGAAATTATGCAAAGTAAAGAAATTCTCGGACGCATCAGCTAATGTGTCCATGTGTGTGTGTATGCAAATTAGTATTTGACATCTGACCGCACCACACGCCCACTACTAACTGCATGCCAAATGGCGCTTGACTCATATTTCTTTGCGTACCATAATTTTTAGCTAATGGCACGCATTAAAATTGCAGCCATATTTGTTGTTGCTTTTGTCGTTGCGTGTCTTTTTATAGACGTGTGTGAGCCCCCATCCCCAGGCTCCTGTGTTCGATTACGCATACGAAAAGGCAAGGCAACGCAAGGCAAAGGCATGCCAATCGATTTATATTGTTATGTTTAATCGAAAAAAAACGTGCCTACAAATAGTCGTTTTTTCATGTCTACGCTTAGCTCATTTGAAAAGTCAGCGTAAAGCTAAGCAAAGACAATAAATGCTGATAAAACCCATAAAAAAGGCAGGAAGCAGCAGCCAGAACTTTATTTTCTTGGAATAGCAAACAACAACAACAACACCCACATCGCATGTATAGACATTCGTTGTGGCTGTCTGTCTGCTGCGGCCAAATCCACCACCCAAAATCCCAAGTGAGCTGCATTGTAACAAAATTCCGCAACTCACCTGCGCTCCGACGGCAACGGCGACTCCAACTCCTTTGCTGCGCTGCCTCTGCTGGAGCTGCTGCTGCTATTGTGAATCTAATTATCGTTTTGCAGCACTTAATTTTGTATTGTTTTTGTGTTTTGGCAATTGTTAAATCTAATGTTCTATATAGATATATTTATATGTGTGATTATGCCTTTTTCACTGATTTACACACGCACGCACACACGCACACACACACACTGGCACGCACATGCAGCGGCACATACGCGACTTAACCGTTAGCAGTAAGCACAAGAAGCAGCGCGCACATCGAGTTCCGAACAGCGACTGTTGTTGGGCCGCTCTGCAGCGGAATATATAAATGTAAAGGAAAGCCTTCTACGAGACGTGTTGAGAGCGCCTGCGCCCTGCTCTAGCCATTTCTTATCACTGTAACTGTAACTGTCAAACTAACGGAATTTACGCGCTTTTGTGTACGTTTCTTAAATTGTAGCTTATTGATTTTTTTTGTTTTTCTTTCGACTTACTCGCAATGATATGTTAAAAACTCAATACAAAGGACAGGCACGGTTTATTGGCGAGCGTTTGCTGTGTGCACAGCGTGTGCAGCACGCAAGGGCAGTTAAAAAAAGTCGACTTTCAGTCAGCAATCGCCAATAATTACGCAAAATCCGATGCAGTCTCTTCGCGTACGCAAGTCGACTGTGATTGTAACGCATGCCAGGGCTGAACTGCTCAAACGAATCGAATCGTTGAACTGGTTCATTGACAAACGCTGCGAGCCTTGCCACTGTGTTATATTGGCGGAATTTAAACTTAAGTAAAATTTTTGTTATACGACTAAAGCCCGCTCACTGCTAGTGCAATTTGTGTATACAAATATACGAATTTGAATTTACGACATTACCATTGTGAACTAAGTTATCTTAGCAATGTTATCGTAATTTGTGGAATGCATTTGGATGGGATCAAAATGTTTTAACATTTCTCAACACTAATAAGATATGCATTGCAGCAGCTGATTTTTCGCGCGCTTTAAATATTAATTTAATTAGGCACTTAAATCAATCAATCAGCCCTCCGAAAAAATCAGTTAACAACAACTCTTCAAGCTGAGCAGTCAACAATTTTTTAGTTTATCAAATTATAAATCTGAGAAAAGTTGATATACTCGTTGACATGCTAGAGATCAGTCTGTCTTCAAAGAAATGTTTTTCAATACGGAAGTAATAATAGCATAGACCATACTTCAAACCTTATAGTTTTCCTCGTGAAATTTTATTATCATGAAGCTCGTATATGGTCTCACTGTCGATTCTATTTAACGAGCTGTGAAAGACGAATATAAAGGTGGCTCTCAGGCATTAATACTCTATTTAGTCGAAAAATAAAGAGTTACTTGAAAGCTTCTATCTTGCTTTCTATCTTTTTTGAAATAGTGAATTTAACCGCCTTTCACGCTGCTCACTTATCGATTGGCACGCCTAACGATATTGCCAGTGCTGCCACTTCTCGACTGGCCATCAAAATATAATCATCGATAGTCCTTCTCCCTCTATCGATAGAAACGCCTATCGGTACAGGCAGTGCTGCAAGTGGCATCGATTTTTGGGGACCATTCATCGGCTAGCCACCGTAATTTATCGTCGATAGTCTTACAACCTCTATCGACTAGTACATATTGTTTTTGCTCCGAGTTGGTTTTAATACAACTGTTTTCCTTTCATATTTGCCATCAGGTTGTGCAATTTGTGTGTGTTCCTTTGGTGTTTCCATTTGTTGTGCGTTCGTTTATCACGTTGCGTTGCATTGCGTTTCAATTGTGCAATACGCAATTCACAATGCGAGCGCTGCGAAAATCGAAAAAGTCGCATTCGTGTGTGTGAAAATTCAATACAAATAGCAAAAGCAGGCGACAAAAGCAGCAGCAAAAGTGAAAAATGTGCTTGGTGGAGCATGCAGAAAATAAGCACAAGCTCTTTTCGTCCGTAAACACGCTAAGGCAACAACAGCAACAAACAACTCGCTCCTCCGCACACACATCCTGCTCAAACACAAACAACACTGGCGTCCTCCAACAACAACACCAACAACAACAACAACAGCGGCAGCAACAACAGCTTTGTGACAGCATAACGCCCACTTTCAACGCGAAATATCGGCGAAAATGTTTGCTGCTGCTGTCGCTGCTGCTCTTCCACAGCTGCTTCGGCGGCCTGCGCAGCGCCAGCGCCTACAACTGCAGCACGCATCCGTGCCAGAACGATGGCCAGTGCCTCGACGGGCTGTGCATCTGCGCCGACGGCTGGCAGGGACCTGCCTGCCAGTTCTGTGGCGGCAAAGTGCGGTAAGTGTCGAGCACCCACTTCTCTCTCCTCCCCCTCCCTCTCTTCCTGCCTCTCCCTCTCTCGCATCCAGCCAATTTAGTTATCGTTGTCGCCGTATGATTCATGGCAATACCAACGTTCTTATGTATGCGATAGTTGACTAATCGATACCCTGTACACGGCTTTCAACTGTCGTAAAGTAAATTAGTATTCTCATTTCAATTTATCACTTCAGAAGAATATCGCTTGAGTCGAGAGTGCACGACTAAAAGAGACCTTATAGCCTGCTGGGAGCTGTCGTTTTATAGAGTTGTATTAATTTCTTTAAAAACATACGGAGCAAGCTCTATTATGAAAGCCAAGTATAGGTATATAATCTTCTTCAGAACCTACATACCAAATTAACATAATTATTGATCCAAATAATATAAACCTATAACCTATAAAAACCGAGTCGGTAAATAAATAACTATACTTAATATTTGAGTTCTATATAGCCATGAGCTCAACGATCACGAATTTATGGCTTTAAAATTAACTAATTACCTAATAAAACCAATATACCCAGTCTTTTCGGGCATTGCAAATGGGTTGAGGATATAAGAAGCACAACAACACAAATCAACGCTAAAATGTATTATTCAATCAGCTTTGCACTCTTTCCATGGCCGATTTGTGTCAGGCAACGGTTCAGTTTGAGCTGCTGCTGCCCATTCTCGTTAGACGGGTTCCAGTTGCTGTCTCCAGTTCTCTCTCTCTTTCATTTTGTTTGTTTTTGTTGTTTTGTTCTCGTCTGCGCCTTCACCCATTTTCATTCTTGCCGTTAAACTGTGTGCTTTCTACGCGCTTACGCCCAATTCTGACGCACTCTCTCCTCTTCTTCTTTATTTCCTCTGTTTTTCCAATTGGAGTGCTTTAATTACCTGTCGCTTGGCTTTGATTTTCTTTCCCAACTCCAAAACCTACTGAAGCTGGCCCGAGCAGAACTCAACATTCATTCTAATCAGAATTTTGCCAGGCGCACATCGTTAAGCCCATAAGACGTAATGTTTATGTTGCTTTAATAACGGATATTTGCTCAACGCGCACTCGATAAGGGCATTCTCTATCTTGACAAGTAACTTATTTAACTTTTTAACTAGAGAACCGCCGCCAAACACTCAACTGACTAACTTTTTGTATGGGTGGGCTAGTGTTTTTATACCCTTGCTAGGGTGTTACGAAATGTGTAATGGTTGAAGATGTTATTGAATTTATTTTCAAGTATGCAGAGTGGTTACTTTGCAAAATTAACCTTTTCTAAAGTGCTTGAAATATTGAATATCTTCTTTTTTTTAAATAAAAATAACAATGAATGTACCATAATTACACAGTTATAATTATTTAAATGATCTTTAGTGACAAGTTTCAAGTAATTTATTTATTTTATATATTCAATACTGTTTAAAAGCAAATGATAATACAATTACATTTCTGGAAAATTCAAAGCAAAACGTCTCCGGTTTTATATTATTCCAGAAGATATCATATTTTTAGCTAATGTGTAATGCATAAAAAAATTTTTTTTTTAAGAAATTCGCTATATATGAACTGCCAATATATGAACAACATATCGCCAATATCGAACTAATACATACTATGTAAGGGTATTTAATCTTCGACTTCCTGTAGTCAACTTTTCTCTCATGTTATATTCTGTTGCCAAAGGTTATTCATTTCTACCTTTGCTTTTTCGCAATATATTTTAGTATTTTGAAACTAGAACTTGAAATTTATTGCGTTGCTTTTTCTGCTGTCTCCATTGACCGATTGGCATTGTTACGATATGAGCAGGAGAGACTTGCTTTATGTATATACACACAAAAACTATAACAATTTATTTGGTTTCACGATTTACAGCTGATTGTCGTAGCCCCATTTTGACCAGGCTTATCAGCAGCGAAAGGCGTTGGCTTATCACGTTTTCGCTTTGCCTCGTCAACACGTTAACTGAACCTGTCGCTGTCTGCTCGCAATATAGTAGCCTATTTGAATGAAATTTAACATTGGAATAGACACAATCTTTTGCCGTATAATGCCTATACAAAGAACTTGAACTCGTTTTTCAGCCAGTTACCATTTGAAGAAGATTTCAGTCAGCAAGAATTGTGTCATTTTGCTCGCTTGAAGATCCGCAAAAGAGCGCAACTAGAGAAATATTAAAAATTGTATTTTGCCAAGCAAGAATTCGTTTTTATTATTATTTATTATTGTATTCAGGTATTTTATTACTTTGAAAATAAAAAATTAATAAACTGAAACTTGTTTTCTGAAAAAAACTTGGGGTAATTTATTATTTTGTAATTAAAAAATTCAACTAGTTTTAAGTCACATTTCTTTGACTTCTCTCGCAACTTCACTTAGTCTGCGCTTGTATTAGTTGCGAATTATAAGCGCATACAACGTGAAATTTACTTAAAGCTTGTTCCCATGTGTGTGTTTATTTTTCGTATTACGATTTTTCTGGGTTTTATGACAAATTTAGTCACCTAATTTGTTATAGGTATATTGTTTAACTACGCTCAAGCTTTGTCTAACTCTTTTTACGCTTATTTAAAGTACAAAAATTTGTTATGTTATTATTTAGTTCGAGAATTTTGTTCTTATTTATGACACAATAACGGTCAATTATAAAATAGAATATGTCCATTAATAATATATTCTTCCATTTAAAGGTACAAAACGATACGATTTCTATATTTGAATTTAGAAGGGCGCTTTTCTCTGAGTGTAACAGCAGTGCTGCTTTTTATTACACACCGATAATATGATAAGAACAACACGGTATTCTTTATATTGCTTTAATATGCATAGCTTACGCAGTTTTCTATTATGAAACCATTTTGTACACAAAATTTCTGTACTACTTAAGTTCTTAAATAGATCTGATTAACATATCATGAAAGTTGGTTTTTGAATGGATTAACAAAATGCAAAAAACAATTTACATAATTATTCTCTGTAAATAAATCATTTAAACAACGCTGAATTTAAATAAATCTCAAAGAAGAAAGAATCTAATCTCAATCAAAAGTATATACATATATATAAATATATATATATATATAGATATGTATATATAGGTATTTAAAAATCACTTTTAGAAGAAGATGATAGACTGGGGCGCAAGTTTTCTATTGAGTTTTCTTCTCCATATACACTAATGTCTATTTAGTTGCCTTTGCTCTTAGGGGCCAGTGTCTGTTAATTGTTTTTAAGTTGAAAAATAAACAACGGCCAAGTAATAAGCGTCGCTTGTGCTATATACATATATATATATATCTACACAAGTATATGTACATATCGATATCTTAGTTGGGGCAAATGAAAAGAAAGCAGTTATTTTTAAATGGATACGTCGGACTGCCAGACTGACGGACGGAGTGGCCACTACAATAACAATAACAAAGAGCTTTGCAGCGGCGGCATTTGCGGTGCTTCTGCTGCTGCACATTCTCCACGTTGCACGTACCTCATTGCGCATTCCGCGCAGCTCCCTCATGCCACATGCCACCAGATTCTCATTGTGTGTGCATCAATTGAATGAAGCTTGCATTTGCGTTGGCTGGCAAATTCAATTATCTTGACGGCATCAGCATCTAGCCACAATTTACATACGTAATTGTGAGCCTGAATTGAAGCTAAGTGCTGACGAAATTCGATTTATTACAGCGCATTTTCTCACTATTCCGCATCTCTACCTCAATGATTCTGTTTTATAGCATGTACCATTCCATGGGCACCATACACGATGGTTGGGGCAACTATTCGGTGAGCGTCAAGTGCAGTTGGCTAATTGATGCACATCATCTGAACTGGGGTCGACGTCACAGCTCGAATCCGTCGCGCGCCCCCAATATTCGTATACATCTGCGCGACTTTGCCACCGAATGCGGCTGGGATCATTTGTATATATACGATGGCGATAGCGTCGATTCGCCGCTTCTCGCGGTCTTCAGGTGAGTTTATTGGCAGCTACTTTAAAGGAAACTATTACCTAATGTCCCTCTCTCTCTCTCTCTCTATCTTACTTCATTTGCAGCGGTCTCATGTATCGGGGCAACTTTTCCATACGCCGTGTGCCGCAGGTCATTGCGAGATCGGGCACAGCGCTGCTCCATTTCTTCAGCGATGATGCCTACAACATGTCCGGCTTCAATCTGACGTACAAAATGAACGGTTGTCCCACGGATAGCGATGGTAAGTTGGCTTGGGAGAGGGTGAAAAACAAAAGGAATCTCATGGGTTTACTCGGTGCTTTAATGAATTGGCAAAAAAGATAGATTATTTTTAAAGACGTCGCAGAAATATAGGCTTAATTCTTTTCTTTTAAAAAATGTGAGAAACTTCAAAATACCGTGGCATTCGATGTGACTTCCAATGATCTGAGCTTCCTCACAACTCATGTTTTTTTGTAAGAAAAAAGTTATATTATATTTTTTAGTCACAAACTTCGAAATAAACTTGAAATTAACGTGAAATTGGAAATAAATATTTTAAATAAAATATTGAAATAAACTTGATTAGGCAATACAGCAAAGCATAAGATTCTCTAAAAGCCGTAAAATTCTTTTAAAACTCCAATTTATTTTTACAAGTTTAATAATTGCTGTAAGCCTTCTATGAGTAATAATAACAATAATAATAATATATAATAATGTAGGTATAATAAAAATACCATAATAAAGAAAATCGTTATTGTAATTTGACTTGACTTTTATAACTATGTACTTCCTTTATTAGTTGTGCAAGGCATTATTTTATTTTTATTATTCGTTATTTATTCTATTTCCAAGAATTTATCTAAGTAGTCCGATAAATTCGCAAGAATTTTTTGACATTCCAATTTAAATGCATAGTTGATAGAGCTTATTGCGCAGCCAAACGGCCACTAAGATAAGATGCATTTGTTGCTTGGAGGAGAACATTAAAAAAACAGTTGCTGAAAGTACAGTGGTCACTCGCCAATTAGAACGTTTCGTTTTTAGAGGTGACATTCGTTTCCAAGAATCTTTTAGATTAATATTAGAAAATGTTCTGTCTTTAAGTTTTATATATATTATTATATTTAATTGAAATTTAATTTAATTGTAATTAAATACTGAAATTCTCATTTGGGATAAATATTTTTCTGAAAAAATAATAGCAAACAAATAAAAAAAACTATGTACAAACATATACAATGTACAAATATAAAATTGAAATATTTCTAAACGTAATTTTTAGGTTTTCACAAGGAAAAAAGGTTCTATTATTTGTTGATTTAAAAGAAAAAGCTGAATCTAAAAAAAATGTTTTTCAAAAATAATTCTTATTTTATACTAATATAGAAATTTTTAGTTTTAATTTCCGGACTAGTGTAATTTCTATAAGTTCTAGGAATAAGAAAACACAAATACTATATATATAGCATATTATATAGTACATATTTGGCTGTAGGGCGTGTGTGTTCTTCAATTAAAAGCAAACCTTTCTTCCACCTTAAACAGATGTAGAGTGTTCGGGTCATGGGACATGCAGCGATGGCGACTGCCTGTGCGATCCCATGTACAGAGGAGAGGCCTGCAACGTGGCCGCTTGTCCGAACAACTGCACCGAGATGCGGGGTCACGGCATATGCAAAATGGAGCAGGAGCGGTAAGTACTGAAATATTTCCACAGATTATCTTCAATTTGAATTCTCTAAATTCTCCCGTTGCATAGCTGTGAGTGCAATGATGGTTATGGCGGCGACGATTGCAGCCAGCTGCGGGCGCACGGCGTTTGGAGCACGGTGCATCCGAAGCACTCGGTGGCGCCGTCGGGCAGCGCGTCGCACGGCGCCGCCGTTTGGCGCGACACGCTGCATATCATTGGCGGCGAATCGTATGGCCGTGGCGAGCTAATGAGCACCTACGATTTCAATGGCAACGTGTGGGAGACTCTGCATCCGGAGGACGGCATGGTGTCGCCGGAGAAACGTTATGGCGCCTCCACGGTCATGTACGGGGATAAGATATTCATGTACGGCGGCGTGGTCAAAGGTCAGGGCATAACCAACGAACTGTGGGCCTTCGATGTCTCGGCCAAGGCGTGGGAGAACATAACCGTAAAGACGGAGGCATGCAACAGCAGCTATGCGATGTGCGGGCCCTTGCATGTGGCGGGTCATACGGCAACGCTGGTGCCCGGCTTCGGGGACAAGAACAACTATCAGTATATGGTGGTGATCTTTGGGCATTCACCACAGTACGGCTACCTCAACACGGTGCAGGAGTTCAACTTTGCCACGCGCGAATGGAAGGTCGTCCAGACGTACGGCTATGTGGTCAAAGGCGGCTATGGTCACAGCGCCGCCTACGATCTGCTGACCGAAAAGGTTTATGTCTACGGCGGTATTGTCTCGGAGAGCGATGCCAGCCAAGTGTTGAGCTCCCGCCTGTTCGCCTATGAGCCCTCGACTCGCATCTGGACGCTGTTGTCGTCGGCGCCGAGTGCACGGCTGCTGCACACGGCCAACTTTGTCAATCCCGGCCTGATGATGGTCTTTGGCGGCAACACGCACAACGATACCTCGCAAAGCTACGGCGCCAAGTGCTACAGTCAGGATCTGCTCATCTACGACGTGTACTGCGACTCGTGGCACATGCATCTGATGCCCGCTCATCTGCAAGCGGATCTGGCGCGTTTTGGCCACAGCTCGGTGGTGTTCGAGGATGCGCTGTTCATCTACGGCGGCTTCAATGGCCAGCTGCTCAACGATATGCTGCGCTACGACGCCGGCCAATGCAGCTACTACACCAAGCAGGAGAAATGCACGAGCGCCCGGCCGGGCGTTAAGTGCATTTGGGATGTGCAGCTGATGCGCTGCATCAACATCATGCGTGTGCAGCGTTCGGCCATTTACGGCCGCGAACAGTACGATTATGTGGCCTGTCCGTCGAAGAGCCGCATCACCATGACCTCGGAGCATCTGCATCATGTGCTGCGCTGCCAGGAGCTGAACAGCTGCCAGTCGTGCGTCTCGACCGCCTTCGGCTGCACCTACTGCGGCAATGGGGTGTGCAGCAAGGAGCGCTGCCGTGAGACCACCTCGATGGCCTCCATATTCTTTGCCGACTCGTCGACCTCCACGCAGCATGCGCACCAGCAGCCGGTGATGACGGTGGCGCCGCCACTGAACGCCAAGCGCCTGGAGAGCTGCCCCGCCGCCGAGGACAATCTGGTGCAGTCGATATGCGAGCAGCTGCACAGCTGTCGCGCCTGCATGGCGAACGCGGCCTGCAAATGGGACGCGGAGCCGAATCGCTGTCGCAGTCACATATCCGCCTCGGGCGCACCCTTCAATCGCAGCAGCCACGACGACAACATCTGTCGGGCGACGTGCGCGGCCCAAACGAATTGTCACAATTGCACCGAGGACGAGTGCATCTGGTGCCAGAACGAGCAGCGGTGCGTCGATCGGAACGCGTACACGGCCAGCTTTCCGTACGGCCAGTGCCGCGAGTGGACAACGTTCACGTCCAAGTGCCGATCGGCGCCGCTGAGTGCGCTGAGCGCCGGCGGCACGACGGCCCTGTCGAGTGCCCAGTGCGGCTTCTATAATAGCTGCCAGCAGTGCTTGGATGATCCGGCGTGCGGCTGGTGCGACAACGGCCTCAACACCGGGCTGGGCAGGTGCGTTGTTGGCGGCGCGTTGTCGCCGTACGATCAGAGCGAGTGCGCCTTGAAGCACTGGTTCTTCACGTCCTGTCCGCGCTGCAATTGCAATGGCCATTCGTATTGCAACGATCAGCAGCACTGCGAGCAGCCGTGCAACAATCTGACGATCGGTGCACACTGCGAGAAATGCCGCACTGGGTACTGGGGCAATGCGATCAATGGCGGCGAGTGCCAGCGCTGCGAGTGCAACAATCAGGGCGACTATTGTCATCCGGATACGGGCAAGTGCTATTGCAATACCAAGGGCATTGTCGGCGATCACTGTGAGAAATGTGATTCGCAGAATCATTATATTGGCGATCCGTTGCGCGGCTCGTGCTACTATGAGCTGACCATTGACTATCAGTTCACGTTCAATCTGTCCAAGAAGGAGGATCGCCATTTTACGCAAATCAATTTTCGCAATTCGCCAGCGAAACCCGAAATTGATGCCGACTTTACGATTACGTGCAGTGTGCCGGCCAAAATGGACATCTCGGTGAAGCGTGCCGGTTCGCCGGAACGCCTCATTTTGGTGGGCATCAACTGTTCGACGTTCCGGCATCGTTTCCCCAAAACCGAATACGAGTTCGGCCAATCGCCCAATGACAATAGCTCGCGCACAACGTTCTATGTGTTTGTACACGACTTTCAGCCGCCCATTTGGATACAGATCGCGTTCTCGCAGTATCCCAAGCTCAATCTACAGCAGTTCTTCATCACCTTCTCCTCCTGCTTCCTGCTGCTGCTCCTCATGGCCGCGGTGCTCTGGAAGATCAAACAGAAGTACGACATGTTCCGGCGGCGACAGCGTCTGTTTGTCGAAATGGAGCAAATGGCCAGTCGACCATTCTCACAGGTAAACTAACTAAATTCCCTATAAAGATCTCTAGCTAATCGCTTTGTATTTCTCTGGAGGTTTTGGTGGACATCGAACCACGTGAAACAATCGATTTGAGCCTTACGTTGGAGGGCATCAGCCACATGTCCAAGAAACGCAAGAAGGTGAGTGGGGGAACGGCTTGTCTTCTATATCTATATTCTATTCTATATATACTGTTGCTCTTTTCGCAGGAGTGTCCCAGTCCCATTGCCTTGGAGCCGTGCAATGGTAACCGAGCCGCAGTGCTCTCGCTTCTAGTCCGGCTGCCCACGGGTGCGTAAGACTAGTATATATACACAGTCGCAAGTGAAACCCGGCCTTGCACGGCAACGAATTTTTTGTTAAATTTTTTTAAGTTTTAAGTGGATTCGATGAAAAACAAAAAAATGCGTATAAGAGTTTTCAAAGTTTTTTTTTTAAATTTTTACGAGAATTATCCCTTTATTCTTACGCAGGGCGAGTAAAATATTCAAAGCTTGTTTGTAATGAATTTAATTAACGATAAAATCCATCGCACAAGTTGAATTTTTAAAGACCCCAACTTGAACAAAAATGCAGCTTTATAGCTCTAATGGCTGAAGCTTTGCATTTATCATCAATGAAAATTGTTATATACAATTATAGCTGACTGATTCGTATTTGTTGTCTATTCCACAGGTGGTCTACCGCAAGCGCCTGCCGGTCAGTCGGCCGGACTGGCCGTGGCCAGCGCCTTAGTCACGCTGGGCAATCCCCGTCGGCCGTCGATCGAGCAGCATCCGAAGGAGCCGAAATCGAAACGGAAGCAGAGCCAACATCCAGACAGTTGTACATAATGAAATACAGTTTACACACGATAATGATTACGATGATAGTGTGTACAATTAGTGAATAGAACCCTAGCATATGTGCTCCAGATTTTCTTAATCTATTTAAAACACACACGCAGCTAGCAAGTTGATAATCCGCAGTTATTACTACTTTAATGCAATTAGTCTAATGCCCTAAAACGAGCGATGCAAATAATAATAATTCTAATTATTATTAGAATATAATATGATTAAATGATTATTAATAATAACGATAATTTTTAGCAAAAAGGACATATTTATATACGAGTTATATACAATTTGATATAGTTGATAGGTCGTCTAGCGTTGCAAATAGTTGTAAATGTTTTATTTATTATTTATACCGCAAATAACTAACATTTTTTTATATGTATATATATATACATACATATATATATGTATATATATTCACATATAGCTTAAGCGTGTTGTTAGAATTTATTTATGCAATTAACTATTTTTTCTGCCCAATTTTTGTCCTTAAGTTTTTGCTAGGAACAACAACACAAAAGACATTTAATTCATTTTTAGCAAAAACAGTCAGGAAGAAAAAATAGAAGTGATCTTAACAGAATTACGAACATGAACAAATGTGTGGAAATGCTACAAAAAAGCGAAATACTGTGTTCATACATAATTGATAAAATTAATAATACTAGACACACATATAAGAAAAATCAAGTATTTTGTTTCTGTGCAAATATTTACAACAAAGAGCAAAGAACGAACAAGAACAAAAATGTCTGTAAATATATAACATATATATATATATATATATACTATACGTAAATTATGCAGCATATATACAACTATATATATATTTGTATGTATATATATAGTACATAGAGCAAAACGCGCCGAAAACAAATCAGATATGTAATTTAGTTTATAAAAAGCTACAAATTTAATTAAAAACAAATTTCCATTGATTAGAACAAACAACAAAAATTCAAACTAAGCCTAAGGTTTCCACTTGGATAAAAAAATTTGAGCAACCACAATGAATGCACTTTGTAACTAGAGACAACAGTATAAAACAGAATCAAAAGGCACTCGTCAACAACTTTTAAAACAAATATATATATATATATAAAGTACTATATTAAAAACCTAAAGCTCTTCAGATGTTGTTACAATAAATACTAAGTACTTCAGGCTAGGCTCAATGTCAACTCAACTCAGCTCATAAAAACGTTTTGAAATCGAGATACGAATTGTAAAATGAGTTTTATTAATTTTGATTTTTGTACCTGCCAGCCAGTACTCCTTCTTCCTTCCCCACTCTTTGCCCTCCAACACACAGAGCGAATTGTAAAGTTAATAAATTTAAAACTCAAATCAAGCCTTGTTTGTTCTAGAGTTTTAACATTTTTTCTTTGACAACACAAACCTAGATAAAAGTCATTAATAAATATATAAATATATATATATATATATATAATAGTTTATTATAAACAAAATAAAACACTGAACAAAATGATGCAATGCCAAGGGCTTTTAATATCATATGCAAATGGGATTTCTTTATGTTCAGCTGGGTGTGCACAACTCGTTAGCATCGTTTTGATATTGACTGACTCGGAGACAGCGCTCGGACCTGGTGTCATATAAAACCAGCGCACAGAACTTTCACTTTCACCCGCCAAAGACGTCACACAAGTTGGCAGCCGGCAGCCGAATTGGAGGCGTGGCATGCGTCTGAGATTTGGCCTCTGAGGCAACTCAACAAAATCGGTTTGAATTAAGGCAGCTCGTTGGGTGAATTTATGGGCAGAATATGTTATTTTAAAATTTTATTTTAACCATGGCACAACAATAATTGTACACATTTCAAACCATTTGTTTGCTTTTAGGTTTGCTTCGTGAAGATACAATTTTCACATCCATGAAGTCAGGTTTTTGTTCCCATCATGGTTCTCCACACTACGCCCAATTTTAAATGAATTCAATTTATATTTAAAAATAATAAAATAAATTTAAAAATAGCATTTCATTTTGTACTTTCAACAAGTTAAACAGTTCTACAATTTAATTTTGTTGATATCCTTAAGCTGCCTAGAACTCAAATCCGAAGCCTCATTGTTAAATTACTTGAATAAATGGGCTTGTATTGAGAACTGAACTCATAAATTTAGCATTTTTTAGGGGTAACCATCAATAAGCTATGGTACGAATATTCGAAACTAGGGAATGTCTGATTTCCCAATACAAATATTTATAATTAATTTGTTAAATATTTAAAAATTTTGCTTGTTTTTGCTTTTAAATATATTTATAATTCCATAATTTTTATATTTTTTATTACCTTACAAAAAATGTTCCGCAAAATTGAGTCTTCCCTCAAAAATATATTTCAAATCTCCAATTCTCTCAGAAGTATTAAAACTTCAATACTCCGTAGATAGCTTCATTTCTTATTTATATTATTACTTAGGCAACCTTCATGACCTGGTTAATGTGCCCACTTACAACTGTACAAAAATACTCTAACTTATGTAAAGACCGCCCAAAAATTGCGTACGGCATCATTAAAGCAACTCTTTTCATGGCTCTTTCTTCGGCATATTTTTTCGTCTTCTTCTTTTTGTTACTTTTGGGCCACAGCCTCCGCGTCTTTGGCCATTTGCGTGGCTTTTGTGAGACGGAACTACACGCGCTGCACTTAATTTAATGATGGCCAACAGAGAAGAGACGAGCCGAGACGACGGCGCAGATGCTTTTATTAATGAAATTAAAGAAGAAAGTCATTGAAATATGGCAAAAGCGTGCGAAACTCTAGCGAAGCGGAAGCTCCCAACAAAAAAAGTTTTGACATAGCATCAAAAAATCAACAAAAAATTGGACAAAAGCCAACATGCGGTGATAAATCAATGCCCTTGGCTAAGGCTACGTCGCGATATATCCGTAACTACAGACGTCACACTGAGTCAGCCAAGCCAAGCTGTGCGCCTGGCGGGCCGGGGGAATGGGTAATTCAACATTAATCGGGTTTACCCCGTTGCCAAGCTTATGCTGGCCAGCGAAGGCTATCACGCACTGGGCTAAGTGGGGCCCATAGTAATTACTTAAACTGAACTTTATGAATCGAGCGAGGAAATCAGCACTTAGAAAAAAATAACCGTACCAAATTCTAGTACAATAGATATAGAAAAAAGTATTGCTTCTTAAAATATTAAGAAAATTAATTTGTTTTACATATATTACATAAGTATTTTAGGTATAAATTTAAGTTAACATACTTCAACATTAAGGTAACATCATAAATTAAGTATATAATACTTTTAACAAGAAGTTTTTACTTGACATAAGTGTTAATCGTTCCAAAAGTAAGTACAACGTTTCATAGATAAGCACTATATTTTAGTTGTATATTTAGAAACTTCTAGAAGTATAAAAACGTTTTTAAAATAATAAATTTTTCTTAAGTTAAGAAATTTTTCAACTTGGCCAGAATTTCATAATGCTGTAAGCTAGGTTAAAATGGAAACACAAAGTTGCTCGAATTAAGTACTGAAAAAATAAGGAATTTTTAAAATAAACAACTTTTACGAAAAATAGAAAATTGTATAAGTAAAAATTTGTTGCTGAGTTAAAAAAAATTGTTTGAGTGTACTTGAAATAAACATTAAACATTCTTAACAAAAGTGCAACATTTTTAAATTTAAAAATTTCTTATAGTTTTTTAGGATTTATTGAGACATAATATAGCTTATGAATTAAGAATGCGAATAAATTAATTTAAGCGACATTTGTACTTGATATGAGTGCAACATTCTTGGTTTTCTATCTCCGAGGGAGCGAGTGGTGCGGTGGGGCGTGCAATTGGAGCATGAATGAGTGGACGCACCTCCGAGGTCTAACGACCCGTTTACAAAATACCCAACATACGAAAAATTGTCCAAAGCGAAATTAAAAAAAAAAATTAAAATGCGTCAGTTGTGAGTTTTTCTCGAATTTCGTGTGCAACATGTTGGATCGAACCTGAGCCACCAGCCGAGGCGGGCACCACCATAACGACCAACTGCCAACTACAAACAGCCAACAGCCGTGGTACGGCGCCTTCAACAGCTCAAATGAGCTGCGTTCGCCGTTGAAGTCGCACGCGAATTTTGAAATTGCCAGCCGCAAAATACGTTACGAGAGAGTTTTCGTTTGCCGTAGAAATTCAAAGTGAAAATCAAATTTAGCCAGCACTCAACGAGTGTGTATTTGTGTATGTTTAGCTGTGTGTGTGAGTGAAATTGTGAAAATCGCAAATTAAAGCCCAGCGCCGAAACAAAAAAAAAACGCATACCAAAGCCAAGTGCACTTGGATTAAAGCACAAAACCGAAAGGGGCCTGTGTACACCTATATATATCTGCTAGACATAATTTCACTTTTTATTGGATTAGCTGCACTCTGATTGGACCCCAGCGAACAGGTTTGTTGAGCAATGTCGTCCCCCCAACACATCTTAAATCACAGCGCTGTTAACTGAAATCGAAACTGGGATTTTATCGTGACAGTCGTAAACATGTCAAATGCGGTTGCCAATCTTGAACTCACAGTTCAAAATATATCCAAAAATGATCACTTAATTCAAAGCTCAAGGTAACCTTTTGGCATTTGGCTGTTCTAAATTTAAAACACGTTGTGTTCATATTTTATATTTACCAAAAAAAACAAACAAATACGCATTTGAATTTTAGATGAAGATTGAAGACGAGGGCTGCTTAAAAGGTGCGCCAAATAGTTCCATTACAAATCGATTTATTAAATAAATAAATATACTATTTTTGTATTTCAACAGTTTTTAAACTTATGAAGCAAACAAAAGAAGTAAAATAGAAATTTACTTACATATATACATACGTTTGTATTTTTACTCTTTTATCTTTAGAATGTTTTTTTAATTGCCAACTTTGTGTAAAAGCCAAAATATAGCTCTTCAAAGATAAAAAAATTTGAAAATTAACAAAAAATCAAGCAAGAAAGAAATTTGCTTGAATTCGACTAATTCGAAGAGAAAATAAAACTTCTATGATAATAACTTTAAACAGTTATTTAAAAGTGCCCATTTTATCTAATTTGTTTTTCTTATATTATCAAAAATTATGTCTACAAAAAAATTATAATTTTGAGAATTATCGTTTTCTATTTTGCTTTTTAGGTTAGGCTATATTTAATATAAATAATCTATAATAAGCAGATTTAACTCTGCTCTTTATTGAGTTATTTCGGAACAAAGTTTCTCAGTGTTCAATCAAAAATTTCACAAAATAGTTTTAAATTTGTAATAAATTACTTTTAAAAAAATCCCATAATTTTCAACTATAGATCTCAACAAAACAGAGATGAATTTTTTGTCAAATATCCATGTTTTTTGACTTTAATCAATAAACGTATCTACAATTTTTGGATGACATCATAATTTAAAAAAGCCAAATAGGCTTATTACCCAATAATAAAAAACAAACATTGTAAATGGGCGCAGCGTAAAAGCCCAGTCGAGAGTCAAAAGAGCGATACGAGCAATTTCAACTGTTCCCAAAAAAAAACTAAAAAAAAAAACTATACTTTAACTGCGCATAAGCCCAGCAAAGCACCGTTAGGCAGAGCCAGACCCAGCCAAGTTAATGCTGAACCATTTCGCAAGTGAGTGCACACGCAATAATAACTGTAGCAGAAAACTGTGCAAAAAAATAAAAATAAAAGCCCAAAGAAAAGCGCCGAAAATCAAGACATGAGTCAGCTCTGCAGAGCCACGAAATTGGAACGGCTTTAAAACACTTAATGACCAGGCCATAAACATGGGCATGTTAGACAACTCAATAGCCCAAATGGCTTTGATGTCAATTCTCAGTCAATGGGCCTGCAACTGGAGGATTCTTCTGCCACAGCCCACGCAGCGGCGGCATATGCATAATATGGCTGACATGTGACCCCATTTGGGCAATCGTTAAGCTTTACACTCTACTAACTGTCACACGCTTCAAGCCAGGCCAAGCATATCGTAGCAGCTAATGTGACAGGGTCAAAACCTCTAACAGTCCCAGCGCATTAGCCGCACTTCAATGGCAAACAACAACAAAGCTTAGCCAGGTTTGGGTTATTTTTTTGGTGTTTCTATTTTTTGCTTGACTTGCTTTCTGGCCATGGTGAAATCTTTGGATCTCTGTAAATTGGCGGCGGCACTTGCCAAGTTCAAGTTGGGTTTGCCGCGGCGTGAAATTTTTGTTTTGGCCGCATAGAGCCATAGTGAAAATATTGCAGGTGAACTGCTGTCGCCTGGCCTGGTTTTGGAGAACCTTGCAAAAGTCAAAAAAAAAAGCACACAAAAAATATCGCCACTAAAGAGCCAGGGAAATGTCCACTAAAACACTTTGTGTACAGTTTTTTGTTTTTCTTGCACTAGTTCCGTGTGGAAATTTGTTGTTGGAGAAAAGTTGTTGTTGTTGCAGCTTGTTTGCCACAATGTCCAAAACGTTTCACCCAAAAAAAAAATTAACCAGCCAAACAAAAGACTTAGGCAACAAACTTCTTCTGATATTTTCCACGACTCGTTTTGGATTTTATTGCCCGATCAGCTGTTCGGCCAGCTGCTTTGGCAATATAATTGGAGAAAATTCCCCAACGTATGATTAAAGCTGGGGCGACGACGTCGTTTTCAATGGACCGGAAAACGTACGAAAAAAGTGAATTTCAACAGTGCTGGCAAAAAAATGGTGTACGCTGGCGGCAATTGTAGTAGTTGTTGTTGTTGTTGTTGTTGCTTGGTAAAGTGAAAGCGCAGCAACGTCAACGGCGCAGATTAATCACTCGGTTTCAATGGTAGCAGCAGCAGCAGCAACAACAACAGCTGCTAAATGTTTTGAGAAGAGTCGAAAATGCGCAGACAATGGTTGCAGTCCGTGACCCGAAATGTGCTCGTAACCTCTCCGGCCGGGGGCTTCCGCTTTGCCTATTGCGCAACAAGCGAGCATCTAAATTATGCACCCAAAAACGTATTTTTGTTTTTATTACACATATTTTGCTTGAATTCTTTCAAACATCAAAAAATAAACATAGCCTAGTGAAAGTATTTGTATGCATATTTGTTTTTTTTTTTGATTTTAAATTTGAATTTGAGTTTCTTCTCATGCCCGGTTTCGGTCTCATAAGCGCAGCGCCAGCGTGTGACGTCAAACGTGACAAAGCGTCGCGCTGGCCACACAACATTACTCACACACACACACACACACACTCAAGCTCGCGCACTTAATTTGAACTCTCTTTTTTTGCAGCTGCTGCCATAAAACAGGAAATCTTTTTGGCAACGTTATTATTTTTTTTTTGGTTTTTTTTGAATGCCTGCGCCTCAACATGCCGCATTTTGAACAACGTTGGCTGAAGCTCTTCTCGCGCCGCCTGCTGCTGCTGCTGCCGTTGCTGCTGCTGCTTGTGCTGCAAAGTGCGGACGCCAAGCGCACAAATGGTAAGTAGAACGCCACCAAAGGGGGCGTGGCCAGGATAAGGGCCCGCTCACAGGCAGCAGAGTCAATGACTTCTTGCGGTTCTTGCTTTTTTGTGGCACCAACTGAGGGTATTTTAATATTGTCACATGATGTGTAACGAGCTTTCCGGATCTATAAAGTATATATTGTTCTGATCAGTATCAAGAGTCGGCTCAATATTGTTCTCTCAATATTTAAAAGTGTTCTGATCCAACTTTTATGCTTCTAACTTATAAAAAATTCAATATCATGGGAATTCTCGGCACGAAATTCAGTTATTATATTTAGAAGCTTTATGGTGCTTCTAATATAAAATTTTTTATATCCAATAACATTTTTGATTGCCGAGATATCTTCGATATGCACATAAGAAATGAGTAAAATCCAATTATAACTGAACCACTATATCATATATCGTCCTTCGTTAACAGGGGTATTCCTTTTATGTGGTTAAGTAAACAAATGCGAAAAGTCTGCAAGAGTATTTGAACTTCGGCACCACGAAAACAACGAATTTCTCATTCTTGTGGCTTGTTTTGTTTTGTTGGTTTTTATTTTTTATTTTTTTTTTGGCCAGTCAATGAACCCCTTTGGTCGTATGTGGAGCAAGTTAGAGTCTTGCCGCGGCACTCGCTCGTTAAAAGCCAATTGCAATTGCAAAATGCAAGCGGCAATTAGCGTGTTGGAAAATTCGTGTAGAACTCGGGCGCTAAATATATGTATATATAGCACGGCATCATTAAAAAGCGCTTAGCCGGGGCCAAACGAACACACAGCACGAACTTGAAATAGACGGCCCGAAAAACCGTTACCAGCGCAAACACACACACACACACACGCACACATGGGCACACAGAGAGAAAGAAACTGTGACTGGGCCGCACAGTGTGTCAGTCGGTCATGTGGGCTACCTACAGCTGAGCTACGCCTGTGCTGCCCATAGTACCACCCCGAGGCGGCTGTTTGTTGTCTATGCGGGTTTTGTTTTCGTTTTCGTTACGCTCCGACCGAAAGACTTAAGCGACAAACTTGATTTCGCTCTACAGCCAAGTAGAATAAATCACGTTCCTCTTTGTTGCTGTTGTTGTTGCTGCTTTTAGAGTTATTATTATTTTCATTTAATTGGTTTTTGTTTTCATTCACGAAGCGAAACCCGAATACCGCGCGACATTCGATCGAAATAAATAATCAAAATGAATACGAGGCGCTGCCAAAACAAAAAAAAAATAAATAAAAATAAAACCGAAACTTTCATTTAATTTCTGGTGAAAAGAAAAAACCCAAAAAAAAAACACACAACACACAAGCGAAAAAAAACATGGTAAAAATTCAGCAATTAACATAGCAGTGAAAATGCAAGCCGGATGTTTGTATGACTATCAAATAATTTGCTTGTAAAATATAGACGGATGATGCATTGCAATGGGAGGGAAACTTAATGGGTCTAAAATACATATGTGATAAGGGAGGCACATGTGACAAAGAATATACATAGTAAAGTGTAGTATAAACTATATGATAAGAAATTTTAAATACATAGAGTAAACAAGGACAAATACCTACAACAAAAAATATTTTAAAATTATTTAACATTTTTGGTTAAATTTAAAATAGCGAATAACGAATAACTTTATTTAAGAATATGAAAAACAAACGAATATAAAAACAATACGTAAGAAATTTTATATCGCACGGCCTTTTTCTTTGAGTGTAGGCATCTAAAAAGATGTATACAAAATTCCAAAAGACCTTAACTTAAGTCCTTCGCTTGAAAACGTAATGCAGCTATTAGTTTCTTTCTTGAACAGTCTATCTGTACCCTCAAGGCATTCGAGTTGCCTTCGCAACAACATTATCATAAAATTTAGCTTACAGCCAATAAGAGTAGGAATGGATAAATGGAGGAAAATATTAATTTTAGGCTAAAACGGCGCTTCATTTAAGCATATATCCTGAATATTTTTCTTCCACCTCTATAATGATGGTAGAACTCAACTAAATGTCACAGCTATCTGAAACTTTGTTAACATATGCCAGAAGGGCCAACGATTGTAGCCAACTTTCGGTTCAATTGCAGTGGCAATTGTAATTGTAATTGTAATTGTAATTGCATTACAGAGTGCATGGCGAATGCATTACGTGGCCAATGGACAGCGACAGAAACAGACCGAAACCCAGCGAGCGCGTCGACGAATTTTACGAAATGCCAAAAAGCAACGTTGCGTGCAGGAAGCAGCGGGAGGGTGGGCGGGGTAGTTGGGGGGCGGGAGGGGACGTAGACCGGGTTGGTTAAGAGTTTGTGTGTGATGTGCCACAATTACATAAGCATTGAGCGGGCAATAGACAATGACTGTGCCTTATGTAGAATGCTCAAAGCAAAGCATCCACAGCTGGCGTTAATGGCTCGGGCCATTTCAGTAAATTGCGCATACGCCGCTTTGGCCAAGAGACGCACGCGCTCGCATACAAAGCGCTCAATGTTGGCCCTGAGACAACAAACGACAAGAAACAGCAACGACAACAACAACGAGCTACAATTTAAGCAGTCAAATGCCGCTGGCAGCTGCCAATTGTATAAAAATTTTAATTTCAATTTGATGTCGTTGTTCGTTGTTATACCCTGTACTAATTAGAAGTTGTTAAAAGGGCTTTGCAAATTGTATGTAACAGGCAGAAGGAGGCCTTTTCGACGCTTTAAAGCATATATTTTCATGATCAATACTAATATTTAAAGTAACAGCTCCTATTGTTGGTACATCTCCATGCATTTTAGATAGAGATTTAAACTTGAGGAGAAACCATGATCAAAATGTCATCGTCCGGACGCCCTGATGTCCTCCGGGAAAAGTTGAAACGCGTCCGCTCAATTCAGCTTCCAGAAGGCGCTAATAGCATATTTTAATCTCATTTTTATAGTCACTTTTTGTTTTTATTTTAATTTTAAATTTAATTTTGTAATTTTAATTTTAAATTGGTGACTCTAGCTCTAAAGCTGTGGGAAATATAGTCTTTCGCGATTCGTGGGGACGGGATTGCTGGGGTGCGTCTTATTAGGCGTACCCTGGATATCAAGGTCGCAATCTTTTGGAGAGCACACCAGCAATCCACAAACCGTACCAGTTTGGAGTCTCTTGCTTTAAAACTGTGGGAATTGTGGTTGACACAAAAACAACATTAAAACCGATTCTGAGGGGGTCAAATTTGTTGTCAAAAACTGACAAAAATTTTGACAAGTAAAGCTCTCGGATCCATAGCTCCCGTATTTCCGACGGCCATAACTTTGTCAAAATTAAACCGATTTTCATGTTTGATGTCATTTTTTTCATGGTTTGTCCTCAAGATTGATTCTGTATTTCAAATATATTCATTATTGAAAATACAATTTTTTTCGATTTTCTCCAAAAAAAAAAGCATGTACTCCCCCCTTACTCATTTTGTAAAAAATTTTTTTTTCAAAATTTAGAAATCCAAATTTATATTTTTAATCGATTGTGGTTGGCACAATTAGTATAAAAAACAACATTAAAACCGATTCTGAGGGGGTCAAATTTTTTGTCAAAAATCATGCCAAAAATTGACAAACATTTTGACATGTAAAGCTCTCGGATCCATAGCTCCCGTATATCCAACGGCCATAACTTTGTCAAAACTAAACCGATTTTCATGTTTGATGGCAATTTTTTCATGGTTTGTCCTCTAGATTGATTCTGCATTTTAAATATATTCATTATTGAAAATAAAATTTTTCGATTTTTGATAAGATATAATGTACCGATTTTGAGGGGGTCAAATTTTTAGTCAAAAATCATGCCAAAATTGGCAATAATTTTGACATGTGAAGCTCTTGCATGTAAAGCTTTTGATTGCATTTTTTTCATTGTTTGTTCATAATTGAAAATAAAATGTTTTGTTTTTCTTGATAAAATGTCTTGAGAGTTTGCAGTCAAGGAGGGAAATTTAGCAGGGCCTGGGTACTGGGTATCCCTAGTCGCGCATTCGCGGCTAGAGCACTTTAACTTGTTTGCCGTTGTTGCTGTTGTTGTTGCTTCGCTCAACACGAGCGCGTCACGTTCGCGAAAAGTGAAACTGGCGGCGCTGTTGGGTTTTTTTCTGCTGCAGTTGAATAACACGAAAGTGTGCCGAACGAAGTGTGCCCCCTCCGACTGACACTCCCCCATTCTCCGTATGCTTGCAGCCAATTTGACCGCCTGCCAGCATCTGCGCCGCGCGGAGACGCGCCGCGCGAAGGCGCTGCAGCAGCCGCTTGGGGCAGCGGCGTCGGTGCGCATTCCGCGCTGCCGCAAGGGCGGCGAATTCGAGAGCATCCAGTGCGCCAAGGAGCGGGCGGGCGAGGATTGCTGGTGCGTCGACGAGTACGGCGTGGAGCTGCCGGGCACACGGAATGCAACACGCGCCGGCGTACAGTGCCAGGAGCCGGCGCATTGTGCCGCCTCCGCCTGCCGCATGTTCTGTCCGTCGGGCTTCGCGCGGGACGCGCAGACGGGCTGCTCGGTGTGCCGCTGCCGGGACCCGTGCGACGGCCTGGAGTGCCCGCACGGACAGACGTGCCAGCTGCAGGAGGTGCAGTGCAATCGGAGCCCTGCCCGCCGCTGCCCACGTGCAAGAAGGCGCGCTCCCTGGCCAACTACTGCCCGGCCGGCCTGCCGCTGGCCATCGAGGAGAGCGTCCGGCCGTTTCTGTGCGGCCTGGACGCCGGCAAGCCGCAGTGCCCGCCGCTCTACCAGTGCATGGTGGAGTCGGGCAACGACTACGGCGTCTGCTGTCCCAGCGCCCTCACCTTCCAGAAGCCGGGCATCTGTCCGGCGCCGGAGCAATCGACATACACGGAACGCACCGGCTACATGTGCGGCGCGCCGTGCAGCCACGATCTGGAGTGCCGCAACATGGACAAGTGCTGCTTCACCAAGGGCTGCCAGTTCAACTGCCAGCAGCCGAGCAACGTGACCGGCTGCCATCAGGCCAAGGCACTGGCCGACGTGCTGGCCATCAGTGAGCGCGAGGGACGCGGCTACGTGCCCGACTGCAGCGGACCCGGCGGCCAGTACGCGCCCAGGCAGTGCTCCCGTAATGGGCTCGTCTGCTGGTGCGTCGATCCGCGCACTGGGCACAAGATCAAGGAGTCCATGGGCGCCGCGAACAGCGTCAACTGCGACGGCTGGGAGAACATGATCAGTCGCTCCTATGCGCGCAGCTTCCAGATGGACCAGTGCGACACGAACATCTGCGCCGCCGTCTGCGAATACGGTTTCAAGGTAGGAATCCCTCAGCATTGCATCCCGCTTAGCTTATCCTCTGCCCTCTTGCACGCCTAGAACGATCACCACGGCTGCCCCACGTGCGAGTGCTCGGAGCCCTGCGAGGGCTTCAAGTGCGCCCTCGGCGCACACTGCGAGGTGGCCACGGATCCGCTGTGCGAGTCGGGCTCCTCGCTGTGCGCCTCCTGGCCCGTCTGCAAGCCGGACCTGGCCTACTCGAATCCCTGCGACATTGGCACTCCGCTCGCGGACACTGTCAGCGGCGAGGTCATGTATTGCTTTGAGGAGCGACAGGCGCGCAGCTTCCAGCCGACGGCCTTCTTCGAGCCCGAGCCGGAGACCAAGCAGGGCCGCTCCATGAGCAACCGCATCATGTGCCCCGAGCAGTACAAGTGCACCAAGCTGCACCGCGAGACGGAGAGCGTCTGCTGCCCGCTGCCGGAGCAGACCACACCTGCCGAGGACCAGCAGACGGCCAGACAACAGACCAGTGAGTATTCGAGGGATTCAGGTGGACTGGCAAAGTATCCACCGTAGTCCACCCTAGTGGGTAGAAATTCCAAAAAGCTTGATAGCTTTGTCAGGTATTCAATCAGTCAATCAGACAGTTAATTAGCCAGTTATTCAATCAGTCAGTCAATCAGTCAATTATTAAGTCACCTAGTCAATCAGCCAGTCAATTATTCAGTCAGCTATTCAGTCAGTTTTTCAGTCGGTGCGTCTATCAGTCAGTCAAAAATTTCGTCAATCATTCAATCAGCCAAGTCAGTCTATCAGTCTGTTAGTCATTCAGTTAGTCAATAAATAATTCTGTCAATCAATCAGTCAACTATTTACTCAGTCAGTCACACAATCAGTTAGAAATTCATTAAGTCAGTCAGTCATTTAGTCAGTTTACTATTCAGTCAATCGTTCCATCAGATCGTACATCGATTCATCAGTTACTCACTTAATCAATCCGTCAGTCAGTCAAACAACGCGACTTTGATAAATCATTCAATCAGTCAGTCAATCAGCACAAACAGCGCTATAAATGTTTATCCCCAATCAATTAGTCAGTCAATCAATCAGTCAACTGTTTACTCAGTCAGTCACTCAATCAGTTAGAAATTCATTAAGTCAGTCCGTCATTTAGTCAGTTTAATATTCAGTCAATCGTTCCATCAGATCGTACATTGATTAATCAGTTACTCACTTAATCAATCCGTCAGTCAGTCAAACAACGCGACTATGATAAATCATTCAATCAGTCAGTCAATCAGCACAAACAGCGCTATAAATGTTTATCCCCAATCAATTAGTCAGTCAATCAATCAGTCAATTGTTTAGTGTCAGTCACCCAATCAGTTAGAAATTCATTAAGTCAGTCAGTCATTTAGTCAGTTTAATATTCAGTCAATCGTTCCATCAGATCGTACATCGATTAATCAGTTACTCACTTAATCAGTCCGTCGGTCAGTCAAGCATAAATCATTCAATCAATCCCCAGTCTGTAAATCAGTCACTCTATTAGTTGCTCAGTCAGTCAGCCAATCAGTCAGTAATTCATTCCATCAGTCAGTAAGTCAATTGGTCTTTCGCCTTATCAATCATTCAATCAATCCCTCAATCTCACATTTTAATATCATATATATTCCCTTTACTTCCATCAATCAGTCTGTCAATCAATCAGTCTATTAGCTACGCAGTCAGTCAGTCAATCAGTCAGTATCAATCACTCAATCTCACACTTCCTTCACTCCCATCACAGTGTGCGAATACCTGCGCGACTTCTCGGAGCGCATGGAGGGCACCGAGGCGGGCATGCAGCTGGCGATGGCGGCGCCGCGCTGCACGGACGAGGGCGACTACGCGGGCCGGCAGTGCGAGCTGCGCAAGATCCGGGTGACGCGCGCCGAGCAGCGCCAGATTCTGGAGGAGAACACCATCCGGCACATGCGCATGCTGCTGAGCGGTGCGAAGCGCAGCCGGCGCGATGCGGAGCGGCTGAAGCTCTACCGCGTGGACGACAGCGTGCTGAAGGTGCACGTGGCGGGAGCGGGACGGGGCGGGGCTGTGCCGCCGGCACAGGCCATGGGACGCAGCGCCAAGGTGATCGACATGGGCGCCGAGCGGCAGCAGAGCCTGGGCCAGCTGTTCGAGACGGACGTGAAGAAGGTGGCGCCGGCGCCCAAGCGCCCGCCCGCTGCAGCCGAGCTCGTCGAGATGGAGGTGGAGCAGTGCTGGTGCGTGGACGGCTTCGGCACCGAGATACCCAGATCGCGTGGCTACAACGTCAGCGACGCCAGCTGCCAGCAGCTGCGCGAGGAGTTGGACTGCCTGGATCTCACCTGTCGCATGGGCTGCGAGTACGGCTTCGCCCTCGACGCGAACAGCCGGTGCCCGGCGTGCCAGTGCCGCGATCCGTGCGAGGGCGTCACCTGCGGCGCGGGCAAGGAGTGCCGCATCGTGGACGTCAGCTGCGAGGGCGAGTACTGTCCGCCGGTGCCCGCGTGCCTGCCGCGCAAGCCCGGCCAGTGCCCCTACCTGGTGCCGCCGGGTCCCTCGGACAACCCGGACGCGAACGTCTGCGCCTACGAGTGCCGCACGGACGCCCACTGCGAGGGCAGCCGGCGCTGCTGCTCGAACGGCTGCGGCACGCAGTGCGTCGAGCCGCAGCTGAAGACCGCCTGCCAGCACCTGCAGGCCATCCAGCTGCACCAGAGCTCCGAGCTGGGCATACCCGCCCGCCAGATGAACGTGGCCCAGTGCGACGTGGCCAGCGGCCGCTGGGAGCAGGTCCAGTGCTCGCCCGATGGCCACTGCTGGTGCGTCGATGAGCAGGGTGTGCAGCTGCCGGGCACGCGGGTCAAGTCGCCGGCCACGCCCATCTGCCGGGCCAACGCCAGCTACGCGTGCCGGCCGAGCAACTGCAGCGAGCAGTGCGAGACCGGCTACCAGGTGGACGAGCACGGCTGCCCGAAGGCCAGCTGCGAGTGCCGCAACTACTGCGACGAGCTGAGCTGCGCCAGCGACGAGGACTGCCAGCTGATCAGCGTGGAGTGCGTGGACACGCCCTGCCCCAGGATGCCCATCTGCGTGCCGCGGCGCGCCTCCGTCTGCGCCGAGGGCAAGCCGCTGCAGCAGGGCCTCGACCTGGACGTCAGCTGCGGACCGCACAACGAGCAGGAGGCGTGTCCCACGACGCACACCTGCCAGCTGAATCCGGTGAGCAATCGCGGCGTCTGCTGTGCCAAGACGCGCGACGTCTGCTTCGAGTCCATGGACGAGCTGTGCCTGGCCAGCCGCCACAGCGGCCGCAATGCGACGCGCTATCGCTTCAGTCCCAAGGCCAACAAGTGCGTCCAGCTGCACATCGATGCGACGGCGGCGCCCTGCCAGACCAAGAATCTCTTCCACAACGAGCTGGCCTGCAACTCCGTGTGTCCAGGTGAGTCTGCCGGCGACGACCCTGCCATAGATAGTAAGACCGTTGCAGTCGGGTGTAACCGGTTGCGCAATACTCAGAGTATGGTATGAGCTTGAAACACTCTAAAATGGTTAAATATTTTGTTTTTTTAAGTATATGTTAGATTTATGGAGGTCATTAGAAAACTCTACTTTGTGATTCTAGCTATAAAATTTTGGGAGATATGCATTTTCGTGGTTTACTAACCCCCCAAGATATAGGGTTTTTTATCAATTTGCCACGCCTCCAGTGGGTGTATATAAAAATCTTTTTATGCGATCTTTGGAGGAGGTGATCAGTAATCTGTCGAAAAATATTTGATGTATCTAGCTTTAAAACAGAGGGAGACATATCGATTTTATTGACTTGCCACGCCCCCAATGTGGCCACGAGTATTTCAAGTTTTAAGTTTCAGGCTGCAGTAGCGGGGCAAGGACATTTCACAAACCCAATATAACCATTTCACTTTTCAATTCCGAAATTCTCAATTTGAGCATGTTTTTAGATCTAGTTGTGAGATCTTAATGCAAGCCGAAACTTAACTTTAGACACTTTAGATTGATTTAATATTCAACGATATTGTTTTAAGAACTTTTGTATTGTATTATATTTAATTCTGAGACAAGCTAAAACTAAGAGAGCCAAACTACTTTTATTTATATATGTATATCTCCTTCAGTTTTAGAGCTAGATACACCAAATTTTTCATACTGATTACTGATGACCTCTTTATTCTTTATGCTAAAGATCAAGAAAATGTTATTAGGCCATAATAATAATAATTAAGACCGTTTTCGACTGTCTCAAGTGTGAATTATACTGTGAGTATTGCGCAGTCGGTGACACCCGACCGAAAGCTCCTTACTGTTGTTTTGTATGCCTCCTACGCTCAGCTTTAATCCTCCTCCCTCTTCCCTTCGCAGTGCTCACCCAGTGCGAGCGCTTGAAGCTGAAGAATAGCTTGGCGGCCCAGCGCAGCGGACACTCCTCGGTGTGGTTCCAGCCACGCTGCGATCCCGTCACCGGCCACTGGAGTCCCGTGCAGTGCCTGGGCAAGCAGCCCGCGCTGCCCAGCGCGCCGCGCACCACGGAGATCGTGAGCCGCGCCTTTGCCAGCAGCAGCAGGAGCAGCAGCAGCGGCAGCTCCGCGGAGCAGCTGTCCAGCGCTTATGGCGTCTGCTGGTGCGCGGATCGCAAGGGTGCGCCGCTCAAGGGCACGCTGACGCGGGACACGGAGCCCGTGTGCAACAGTCGCCAGGCGCGCAGTCGCCACAACTTGGAGCTGGGCGATCCGCTGATGGAGCAGCTAATCGCGCAGCTGACGCAGCTGAACGATGTGGCCAGCGCGGATGTGGATCTCGATGAGGTGGAGGCCAGGCTGGCGACTACCGCGGCGGCTGTGACGGCCACCGAGCGCGTCCTGGAGCTGGCCAACTCGCTGCTGGACTCGCAGCTCTCCGTGACGGACGCCCTGCCGCTGCCGCCCATGCGGCTGAATACGACGCGCTGTCGCGCTCTGGCGGCCACGGCCACGTTTCCGGTTAGCTGCGACGAGGCGGGCGCGTTCCGGCCGCTGCAGTGCAGCGGTCATAGCTGCTGGTGCGTCGATGCCGCCGGCAACCAGCTGCAGGCGACGCACATCTTCGGCCCGGGCGACCGTCACTGCGACCCGGTGCCCATCGAGGCCGTCGCCATCGAGCTGCACATGGGCAACAGCAGCGGGCAGAGCGTGCGCAACGTTTACGACTCCGTGCGGCGCGAGCTGCAGCAGCTGCTGGGCGATGCGCTCGAGAACCTGCGCGTCCAGGAGAACTTCGACGGTTCGGCCATCGTCCGCTTCGAGCTGCACAACGAGGCCAAGGTGGACACGGCGTTCGCCATCGAGTCGGCCATCCAAGCGGGCGGCTTTCAGCTGCTCGGCGGCCACTTCCGGCCGGATCTGACCCGGTCGCACTTCGTGCACCGCACCGCTGTGCCGCCGGTGGCGCAGGCGGCCACGGCGCCGGTGGAGTCCGTCCAGCTGGCCATGTTCGTGATGGCCAGCTGCTCGGCGTTCCTCGTCAGCGTCTTCGTCGTCTACGTGATGCTCAAACGCGGCTGGCACAAGACGCTCCACAAGAACGCCTACGACTATCCCAAGGGCGTGGCCGGCGGCTGCGAGAAGCCGCTGGACTACTCGCTGCCCATTTTCGTGCTCGACGACACGCAGCCGGAGAGCGTTAAGGCGGCCAAGGCGTAGGGCGTGGCGCCCGCTCTTCTGTTAAGTTAGAGCAATCAATTTGTAAATAAATTTCCGGGCTAGACGCCGCTTGGAGTCGCCACGCGTGCTGCATGCCCCAAGTTGAGCAGGAATCGCAGATCCTTGACGGGGGCACGTGCCAAGCACTTATCACTTAATCATAACATGTATATGTACTTTCTAGGCTCATAAGACGACTAATTTATGAATAAAGCTTTAAAAACGAAACCTGAAATATTTCAAAATAATTCATTTTTTTTAGTTTTCACTCAATTTCCATTTGTTCTGGTGGTAAAAGTGCAAAAACTGAAATATTTGAAACAGTCAAGAGAATATGTCTTCCCATAACGTAAGTAAATATATTTTTCTCGTCATTCTCTGAGACTAGAGACTCAAACTTTGTCAACAACTTTTAGTATACTCTTTTAATCTGGCCCTATTTTCCTTAAACTGATAAAAGTAAAAATATTATATTCTATTTCATATATACATATATATAGGAACACAAAAGCTATTTAGCTATAAATATTTCATAGCAAAAGGCTAAGGTTAGAAATTGTAGCTAGCGATTTTTCACTTATATTCCGCCCATTGGTGTGGATTTCTCAAAAATAATGCAAATCATTGCAAATAAATTCTCAGAAAAATTAAGCTTAAAGTAGAGTAAATAAAAAACAAGACTATATTTTAGAAGACAATATTTCAACACATTTTCCACGCTTTTCGATGGAATGCTCTACTATATTCCATATACCGGGCTGGACTCTTTAAGATCAATGCAAAATCGTTAATTATCAATTTAGATATTTGCAACTGAGTTCGAATTCAAAAGTATGAAAAAGCGAAAATGTTCTATTTTGGAGTATTCCACGTTCCTAGGTGGAACTTGTCAAGCCCTTATCATAAAAAGAATTCTATATATATTAATCTATATGTTCATATATCTATTTATAATTATAATCTAAAGAGAAAGAAAACTCGCACTTGTCAGCAAACAATTTTGATTTTTTATATTTAATAATACGTTCACATACATATCATTATGATCTGTTGTCGATCTGATTTGTTATCATTATCGATATACATGCATTAATAACATTAATAAATTTTGGCTTCACTTTATCAATAAATCGATCCACATTGATCTGTGTTCTTTTTGTGTGTGTTTGTGTATAGATATCTGCATTAGTATAGTGTGTATATCTATATAGATATATATATGTTTGTATATGCTATATGCTAAAACGGCGCTGGTTCTCAAAGAGCAGACACCAAGCAAACCCGTTAATATCTCAAAAAAAGAATCCATTTAAATTAAATAAAATATAATTAAAATATATATATATAAAATATGTTAGTTCTTTAGTTTTCCGAGCGAAAGAGTTTCAGTAGAAAAAAATGCAATACTCATAGTTACAATTGGAGAATTGTTCATTTTTTGTGTTGGAAATGCAATTGCTTATATGTTTGTATGTGTGAATGTTTAGATTTGTTAAGTTTAGACAGAGAGAGCGAGAGAATTGGAAATTGATGTGTTTAGCTCTAAGTTTAGCAAAGTATAATCAATTATGTAGTATCTATTTAGTTATTTTTGGACTATTTTGTACTTAGCAACTAGTTACATGCAATTGAAACATTAATATCTATAAAAACCTTTGTGTTTAGTTTTAAGAAGCATGCTTTTTAGAAATGGCTCAATATCATATCGTATAACTGTGTGCGTGCGTGTGTGTGTGTGTGTGCGGGATATAAACATATATCCTAAGTGTTTACAGTGAAAGCTCTACTAACGGACAGCAGGCTTGGGCGGATATCTCTTCTATGCGTCCAACTTCTTCATTATTTTTATAAATTTTCTTAATTTGTGAGCGTTGTTTTTTTTTATCGGGCGATTAAACTTCTTTGTATTAAATCTGTCCCTTTTTTAAATCTATCTTCTTTTTTTATACAATACTTTTTTCTTTTGGCACAAAAACTATGTTTGGAGCAAACAAATAATCTTACAGATTTTTAAATGGGCCTTATTTAAAAAATTATATGTACAAATCTTGAAGTCTTAAAACAGTCTGCAATTTAAGATTATTTCTAAACTACAACAGAAAAGTCTGTCAGCAAACATTCTTATAAACCATGCACATGTTTAGAAAAGTAAAGTTTATCAACCGCCATTTTCATAAATCATTCAAAAGTACAAAATTAATTAATTTACCAGATTAAAAGATTAATGAAAAATTAAGTAATTTTGTACTTTTGCTTGATTTTTAAAAATGACAGCTGATAAATTTTGAGATTTGAATATTTAAACATTTAAAAAATATGAATACGAATTACGAATAAAAAGTGAAAAAGTATTCGTTTACAAAGATTTTGTTTGATATATATTTTAAGCGGAAATATCTCCTACCAAGATTTAAAATATAGCTGAAACAGTCGTAGAAGAGAATTTTAACTACAATTTTATGAATGAATGAATGAATTTGAAAAATGGATCAATTATAGGAACAGGGGAATACAATTTTGAATCTTTCCTAACGGTTTATAAAAACAACCGAAACAAACCAATATGGAAAAGTTTTTTTAACTGCCATTTTCATAATCTTTCCGAAAGATAAAAATATGCTGTGAATTTGGAAATATTGAGATTTTTTGGGAAAATTTCTTTAAAGGGGGCATTTTCCTAAGCACAACAAAAAAAACTGGAAACGTGGATGTTCACTTAGAGAGCTAACACTGTGTATGTATAATGTGTGTGTGTGTGTGTGTGTTAAACAAATGCATCCAAGTGAAAGAGCGATGCATGTATAAAAAAATATTTTTTTGGTTACTTGTTTAGTTGTCGTAAATGAAAGTTCACGTAGAAATCTTACTAGAAATGTGTTAGCCAATTGATCAGATGGCCCAAATGCGCACAACAAATGATACGAAAAACGTGCGAAAACGGAGCCGCAATTGGCGCCATTTACTTGGCAGCACCTCCTCCAGCGCCGGCCGAAGCATTGTTGTTGTTGTTGTTGTTGTTGCGCGCATTTCTGAAGCCGCCAAAGGGAATGCTCGCGCGCTGATCCTCCATGCGGCCGCTCTGCACCTTCATGATGAGCGAAAAGAAATCCTCATCCGGCACGGTGGTGCCGCGTCCGGACTGGCCGCGTGCGCCCGCCGCAGCAGCCGCTTGCGGCGCCTGCATCTGTGGCGCCTCCGCATCCATGGTGACATTAGGGCGCGGCAGCTCCGAGCGTTGCTCCTCCAGCCGCGAGCCCTGGCAACGCATGAGCATGTCCAGAAACGCATCGTCCGGCTGTTGTGTGGTGGTCGCGCTGCGCGCCAGCGGCGCATGTCCAATGGCCGGCGGCACGCCCGCCGACGGCGACTTCAGGCCCGGCAAATTGGTGGGGTCCACGAACAGCGAGTTCTGCTGCACCAGCGGCTTGCGTGTGGCGCCCGTGGGAGCGGCGGCGCCGGCGGCCCCGGCGCTGTTGATCTTAATGGAGCAGCGCTGGTCGTCCATGCGCTTGGACTGCGAACGCGAGAGCAGCTCGAAGAAATCATCCTCTTTGGCTTTAGTGTGGGCGGCCGCCTTGCGCTTCTCCTCCTGCAGACGCTTGCCGTCCGGCGTGATCTTGATCAGGTCCAGCTGCTCCATGCTCTGGCGACGCACGCGAACCTAGTGACATGGGGATTTAATGATGTCTCGTTTTGGCAGCGTTTACTCACCATGCGTCCCTGTGAGTTCTCCGAGCAGTCCGATTGATGGCCGCTGGCCGAGTGATCCGAGGCGCTGGAGCGCTCCTCATCCTGTGTGGGCGTATGCTCCGCCTCCGGCATGCCGAGAATCTTGCGCAAATCCGAAATATTAATGCGCGCCGTGCTCTCCCCGACCGGATCGTGCAGCTCCTTGGCCAGCTGCAAATGCGATTCGGCAAATTGCAGAGACTTCTCGTTATTGCCAATGGCCGAGTGGGCGTTGCCCAGGGACCAGCAGGCGCGCGCCTCCCCGATGCGATCGCCCAGCTCCTGGGCAATTGCCAAATGCCGATGATGGTACTCAATGGCCGTGGTGAACTCGTGCAGCAGCGTGTACGTATTGCCCAGACTGTAGCACGACTGCGCCTCCACCTCGCGCTCGCCCAGCTCGACGGCCAGCGCCAGCGTGCGCTTATAATGCTCGGCCGCATCCTCGAACTGGCCCAGAAAGATGTGCGAATTGCCCAGATTGCTGTTGGCTCGACGCTCCGCGGCACGATCTCCGAACTCGCGAGCGATGCGCAAACGCTCCTGATGGTGCTCAATGGCTGCCTGCAAAGGGGCAGAGAGAATCTTAGAGTTTGCCGAGTCAAATGAAGGCCTAGCCCACCTGGAAGTCGCCCAGCAAATAGTAGGTGTTGCCCAGATTGCCGCAGGCGCGTCCCTGTGCGCCGCGATCGCCCAGATCGCGCATCAGCTGCAGATTCTCCTGGTAGAACTCGACGGCCCGAGCCAGCGCCTCCTTGACATCGTCGCCAAACTTGCCCGGATTACGCTGGCCGAGATGCTTGCCCTTGGCGTGATAGACATTGCCCAGATTGTAGAGGGCACGGCCCTCGGACAGGCGATCGCCCAGCTGACGGGCGAGCGTCAGATGGCGTTCACAGCAGATGGCTGCCTCGTCGAAGCGACCCATCACCTTCAGGGTGTTGCCCAGATTGCCCGAGGATTTGGCCTCGCCCAGTTTGTCATTCATCGATTTGGCCAGCGTAAGATCGTGCTTGTGGTACTGCATGGCCTTCGCATAGTCGCCCAGATAGAAGTAGGCATTGCCCAGCTGCGAGTAGATGGCCGAAAGGGTGCGCAGATCGTCGGTGCCCGCCTGAATGGCCGCCTGGAAGAAGGCGACGCCCGCCCGACAATCGCCCGCCTTGCACAGGCGCTCGCCCTCCAGCGCCAGCTCCAGGCACATGCTCGAGCCGCCGTCGGAGCCGTGATGCGAATTGGAGTCGGGGCCGCCGCCAATGCCCAGAGTGGACACATTTTCCGCCGATGCGGACAGCGAGGACATGGCTTTGTTTTTGTTGTTGCTGCACTGAAAACTGTGACCTTGACTGTAACTCTAACGACTTCGACACACGCAGAGAGAGTTTTGGCTGCGTATGCGTTGCTGCTGTGCTCTTAATTACTGCAATTAATCACTTTTCTTTACCGTTTTGCAAATCAATGGGGTTTTGTTAATTTCATTCTGATTCACTTTGCCAGTCGATTATTTGTTATCGGATAGGGCGTTGCCAGCTAGCTCAAAGACCCAAATGTTGCCCCATCGATGAAATTGAATTTAGCTGCACACAATGGGAACGTAATATTGCTCATTACAACTGCATGCAATGTATCAAACTTATCGCATTTGTAATCCTATTAATGATTTATTTGTTAATATGCATACAGATATCGATAGAAACAGTCGTTTGTGATTCTGTTTTGCGTTTTGCAACACTGCACGGAAGACTGAACGTACAGCGACCCCTTTAAAGATGGCGTCACTTTCTACTGTGTCTGTGTGAACAATCCAAGTTGCCGCTTGACAAAATTGAAATTTTTTGGCATAAAATATAATCACCGGCTGTACGAATTGGTCGCAAAGTGTTAATGAAAGTGCCAGGAATTATTTGCAATTGAAATTGTGGCAGGTGTGTGCGCCATTGTCTACGCAAATTGCAATCAAAAAACCGAAAGTTGAGCAAACTCAAAACGCACTGTGAAAAAATGCGAATGTCGTTGTCGTCGTCGACGTCGTTGCTGCTGTCGCTGTCGCTGTCGTCGCCGCTTTGAGTGTACGTGCGCCGCGTTTTGCACGGCAGCTGCGCCACAAATTTAAAGGTGTCAATTTGTTATAAGAAAATCATCATACATTAATGCAACACCGCTAAAGCTTGGCCAGCGTCAACGTGCTAAATTATATAAATTAAGTAAGCAAAAAAGGCAAATAACTGTGCCCTGTGTTAAAATTCTGCCAGTGGGAGCAGCCACAAGAGAGAGAGAGAGCGAGTGAGCACGCACGCTCAAACAAAAAGTTCGGGAGAGCGAAAAACAATCATTTGTGGTGAGTGGTGAATGTTGTTGTTGCCAGGATGGTATTTAAACATTTTTAATTGCCGACCGGCTAAACGCTAACTGTAAAATCTTGCAAATTTTAAAAAGTTGCTTATGAACGTATACATACAACCTATAAATATATAGAGAAGTTCGTGTTTGTTTGTTCTTATTTTCCTAAAAGTTCTAATTTGTTTTCTGCTTATTTTGTGAACGCACGAAAATTGTTCTATACATATACAGTGTTATTTCAATAAAAATTCACCACACCCCATGCTGGTGAGCACTTTTGGAGCTCGCTCCGCATTTGAATATATATATATATATATATATGTATGTATGTATGTATGAATGTATATATGTATGTATGTGTGTGTGTGAGTGTTAGTGTTAGTGATTCACAAAAGCAACAACCCCAACAAATTATCTCTACTACACATTTTTGCTACTTTTACTATACACCAACAACAAGAACAGCGCGAGTGCAGCTGCTTCTACTTCTTTCTCTTCTCACCTGTCGCCAAACACGGCGCTGTCTTCGCAGTGTTGCCGTATTGCAAAAAAAATCTCACGTAGCTGCCGCTTTTTACAGTTCTTCTTTTTTATGCTTGTTCTTCGTGCTTTTTTCATTCTTTTTCTTCAGTCTTTGCTTTGCTGCCCGTTTCGTGCACTGGCACTGTGGGGCTCTCGAGCTTTAGGGGAGACCGCACACACACACACGCTCCCAAATACATGCATGCAGAAGCAGCAGCAACAGAGAGCGCAAACCGAAAAAAACGGCTTTCTTTGTGCCGCAGCAGCAACGATGTCGCGACGTCGTTTTAGTTGCCGTACGTCGCTGTCGTCGTCGGTTGGGCGCAAGTAATCCGAGTGAGAAAATAAAAAGGAAGCAGAAGAATATCAAATAGAAAATAAAAAAAAAGCAGCCCAACATATTTCTACAACTAAATGCAATTAGCTGCAAAGTGCGCAATAAATAAATGTGTAAAAGGTGTAAATAAATGCATATATATATCTGTATGTGTGCTCAAAAGTGCCTACATAATTACAAATGCAATACATACACACATAAGAGGGGACCGGCGGCAACAATTGAAATTCGTTTGTGCTTTTAAATACGTTTTTTTTTATTTTTCAAAGTATATTATTTTTAGAATATCGATTTTGTTGGCTGCCCGCAGCCAGAGCTGAGCCAGAGCAAAGCAGTAGCCACATGTGTGTGTGTGTGTGAGTGAGTCTGTGTGTGTCACAGGCAATAAAGAATGTGTTAAGATTATGAGCATAACTCATATAGACAAAAACGTTACCTAACTGCCGTGCAAAGCAAAACAAAAATATAAATAAAAATGTATAAAACTTTAATCGGAAGTCTCTTATTTTTATTTTCTATTCAATCTGCGATCAGAGCAGCTGCTCCTGCTCCCTCTCCTTCTCTCTCGTTCTCTTTATATACATGTATTTGCTCTCCCGCTCTGCCTTGCTGTCATTGCTGCGCCAGCACACGTCGTCGTCGTCATTCTTATTGGCATTTTTTGTTCGTATTTGATTCTTATATTTCACCTACATTATTACCATATACACTCACACGGCACTCAAAAACACACATACACGCACACTCATAATTCGCTGCTGTGTTTTGCTATTCGCTTTTCGCCTTTTGCTTTTAGCATCGTATTCGTTTTAACAAGATCTCTGCGACGACTGCCCTACGCCCACGTCGCAGTCGCCGTCTCAGTCGCTGTCGTCGCTTATATTTTACATATGTTGTCGCCCTGCCCCTGCCCCTTTTGGCCCCTGCAGTAAATGCAAAAAAGTGCAACCTTACAACTCGGGCGTTAAGTTGGAAATTGTTTTAACCCGGAGTAATGACAAAATCGTTTTTTCCAGTGTTGCGTTATAAACTTTTATAAATAATTGAGTTCAATAAAGAGCCGTTGAGAAACTGAGGTATGCCAAATAATTTATTTATTTACACACATACACTCATGTGAGTTTAAACGGAAGTTACCGCCTGCCGCTGGGCACCTGTCCACAGAGGGCGCTCCATTTTTGGGCGTTTGTTCTATTTCCGTTGTATTCCAATTGGACGGCACAAAGAACGGGTTCTAATTGGACTGAGTGACGAACCTGCTCGCCCAATTAACAAGTTTCGATTGAGCAGTTACTCGCAACGCAGCGCTGCCAGACCCGCTCGAAATTAACACAATTGTGTGAAATATGCATGAGATACATGATATACATATAAATAAATATATATATATATCTATATATATATATTTACATACGTACACATGCAAATGTGGCCACATTTGGTTATCAAATATTTGCCTAACAAGCCACAATTTATCGATGTCTACAGCGTTTTATTATAATATTTCAAACTGACAGACTAGAAATAGGAAAAAGAGTAACAAATAAAACTATAAAATTTGTATTTGTCGTCATACGGAACGTGACTTTTACTCGAAGGCGCTGACATTAGTAATTGCAATTGCTTTTATTGCCTTTGCGCAATCAATTTTACGAAACATTTTTCAGTTGTTGAGCTTTAAATTAAGATATCACATCAAATCGATACTTTTGATAGTTTTCAAATAATTGAAAACTGTATTTCTGCTTGTTAAATGTGATATATTACGATTATAAATTAAATAAAATGTAAACTAGTTTTTGATAAAAATTGCGACTGTTATAAACGTTAACATTTTATCTACTGCCACTCCAAATCCCCTTCTTGTTATCGTTTATGGCCAATTAACTAATGACTACAGTCTACAAGCCTGGATGCCAAAGTGTAGGCCTAAAAATGTCATAAACATCGTTCCACAGTTGCTGCGTAGCGGTTTCTGTTTAAATATGAAGCTTTAATTATCATCAAATTACTGCAGCAGACGACCTGCTTTTTGTATACTTTCTTCTTGTTGTTGTTTTCGCCGTTGTCTGGCTGCAACTAAAGAGCGTGCTCAAAGCCAATTTGCCAGCCAAGGCGTCCGTCTCTGTGGGCAACCTTCTTAACCTTTGTATGCAACTATATCTGGTTTCTCTTTATACCCTGTACGCATTAAGACATGGGTTGACAAGGGCTTAACTCTCGTGCAAATGTGTTTCACAAACGGCAGGAGATTTTGATTCCTTTTTGTATTAATATTCTTGATCAGCTTCAATAGTCGTACATACAATTAAGTGTAAAAGGAAGATCCTTTTAAGTTTTTATATTGTTGATAAACCTATCTTTAAAAACGGAAAAAAATCAGCGGTATAGTCTGGGAATTTAAGCTTATTTACCTGATAATAAAAATACTGCTCAGAATTTTCTATAGTACAATAGCAAACGCTAATAATTTCAGATTTTAAAGTAAAGTATTTAACTTGTGTGACCTGTATTTTTTATATCACCTTTTCGAACAAAGTAACATACTCGATACTTAAATAAGTTTAGTGTGTGTTTAGTAGTGTTCTTGTATAAAAATCTCTTATTTATTGTTACATAAACTTTTAGGAATAGAGTATTGCGGAGCCAGAAAATATTCACTTTGAAGCATTGATTTACATATTTGTATTTATTATTATTTTTTTGTTTTGGTTGTTTGTTATCGTTTAGCTGCAGCTGCCTTTTGCTGTTTTTAGTTGAAGCACGTTGTGCAGCAGCATTTGTTGTTGATGCACCTGCCACATATAAAAGGCAACTCCCAATTTTTGTAAGCGACCCAATTGGAGCCAGCAACAGCCTCATTTCACGCTTATTGTTGTTGTTGTCTTATTTACATTCATTCGCCTGCCTGTTGTAGAAGTTGTTTTTTTTTTTGTTGTTTCAGCTAAAATGTATATATATGCATATGCATACCTACATACAACAGCGCACATATTTCTTTCAACTCCATTCGAGAAATAAGCAATCGAATCGCATATACACCGCCCACACTAAACCTCCTCTGCTGCTCTCAGGAATGTAAACAAGCAACAAAAAAATAAAATAAAAATAAAGAAACAAATGTGTGTACTACAAATTGCAGCTACAATAAATTGCATTGAGATTTTTTCTTTCATATTTTTCCATTGAATTAATATGAAACGCAATGGAATTTCAATCGGGGTGTCTTTTGCTTTTTTGTTTTGCTTTATTATTGTTTGCCTTTAAATAGTTTACGTAGTTGTTGAGGAGTAAACAATTTGTAAATATATCACATTGAATCAAATGTTATTCAATCTTTGTTACTTTAATTGGTATAAAAATACATTAAGTGATCATTCACGGAGTTTCCTTTTTCTTCTTCGGTCTAACTATTAGGTCATGCTAGATATATCTTGTAAAGCAAGTATGTCTGAGATTTAGTACAATTAGCTGATTGTCCTTATTTGAGGATAGTGAAAACATTTGTAGTCCCCATGGTTTCTGATTTTTGATTTGCTCAAGCAAGACATTCAGAGTTATATGACTTTTCCTAGAAATGAAAGTGTTATTTTATGGAAATAAACAATATAATATTTTAGTAATGAAATAAACTTTATGTTGTTAGCTGCTCCTATTACTCACTGAAACTCACCAACAAAGTGCTAATTTCCATATCATTCCACTCAATATCTCTCTCCCTCTCACTTTTTCTAATTTTCTTAAAATTAGCCTTTCTATTTTCATGTGATTTTCATGAATTGAAATGAGGGAACTGTATTTATATTTTATGCAATTTACAAGAAGTCAACCAAGGCAACATTTCTTTGAATGTGATTTTCGCATAAGGCTTTCAGATTTGATCGTTAATCCGAACAAATTTATTTGTGTATGTGTGTGTGTGTATATATGTATGCATATAAAGAAGATATATCGAATGTTACGGCAATTGGTAACTGCTAGTCGACCTCACTTGAATAAAACTATTCTTATTTTTATTTTTTGCATTTTGTTCTCTTGAATGCTATAAAACATGTAAAAAATCAGCTGTCAAACGGACATACATGAGTGCCATGAAAAGCTATTAAACAAAACACACACACTCACGAACACTGGCATGTGCAAGAAAATTGTTCGTTTTCTTTTCGCTATTATTAAATGCGGCAATTAATGACGTTTTCCTTTGCGCTCGCTCTGCTCATGATATAATTTTAGATGGGCCAAAACATTGGCAACAGCAAATAAATAAAAGCGAAATAAAAAAATAGGAAACGAATTCGCCTTTTTGGCACAATATTCCATTTACCAATTGTGCTCAACTCTCTCCCTCTCTCTCAAGTGCAGTAAACTCGCGTACATTTTTAGTTTTGAATATATCCTAAATTAATATGCGCCTATTTTTAGAACAAATAATTTGAGTTTCTTCAAATGCCAGCTGCATGAAATCACGTGGCCTTGAATTTAATTGATTAAACACTTGGAGAAGATAATACTGAAAGCGAGAGTAGAAAAAGAGAAAAAGATGTCAAGTGCTCGGTTAATGAGGTCGGTCGGAATTTAGATAGCATCCGTAATATTTCATTTATCAAAACTAAATTTAAGAAAACAAATCAAATGAAATATTGCTTATATTATTTATAAAGCTTTTCTAGGTTCATGATTATTCTGTTAATTATTGCTAGTGCTTTTTTGGTACGTACTGTTTACTGTGCACCTGCCACGCCCCCTGGGCATGGCATTGGAGCTCTTATCTTATCTAAATATACATTGGCCGTTCTCCCTCAAAATTTTATCTGTCGCTCTTTATGCGACATTTTTTATTTGTTTTTTTTTGTTGAGGCGAGCTTATTAGCGGGCTGGCAGCCACGCCCACGCAGCCCAACATGTCTGCTTATCATAGCTCAAATCGTCTAATTAAAAAAAAATAAATAAAAAAATCAGTACGAATGTACTAGTCGTGTGTTTGATAGAAATATACCCTGTACTTAGAGAGCGAATAAAAGACATATTTTAGCTACTGGTCAAAATTTAGAAAGCAAATTTATTTACTGGTCAAACCATGACGAATACATGCCGAAATTTTAATGACTTTTGGCTTAATGTTACATTTTTGACACCCGCTATTGATTAACAAACAAAATTTCTAAAACTATTAAGGGGGAATACATGATGTGTTCGAAACAATTGATGCAGAATAAATCGTAAAGTCAACTCCTATTAAAAATTGTATCCATCACAAAAATATAGGTTCAGTTTTCACAGTTACGAGAGTTAGATGTCTAGATAGAGTATTACATAGATAATAAATGTAATTGATATGTATATTTGCACGATATGAAAATAAGTATTTATCTTACACATCGTTACTATAGCATAAAGCTATTTGACAATTGAACCATCTAATGCTCCTTGCTATGGAAATACCGAATGCACATATCATTTATGGCGCTGATATCATATACACTATCAAAATCGGCTATTTGTTTTCTGTGATTTATTGCACCGCAACGCATAAAAAATCCCATCTTTGGGTATAGAGAGATAAATGATTACAATGTTTATACATAGTTCTACAATACGTATTATTTATGTACATATGTACCTATAAGTGTGTGTGTGTGCATTTAGATAGATAGACATGCCAGCTACCCCCTCACCTATTGTGAAATACCGTGGCGATAAGACAACCGCTTTTGTTTTTGGTTTTTTGCGATATAGATTTTATATACTATAGAAAATGCTCAGATTGGCGCGTGTTCTGAAACTAATTTTGCATTTTGTATGGGCAGGAATTGTTGTATTGTTGTTGTTGCTGCTGCTGCTGCTATTGTTGTTGTTTTTCATTTTTAATTAGTCAAACATTCATTCTGTCCGTCCCTGTCGCAGTTTGACGGGGTCATGTCTTTGTTTTTAATTATTTAATTAAATTGAAGAAAATTTAGCTGATGCTGTTGTTGTCTTTGTGTCTGACTTTTGCGTCTTTTAACACCCTGTAAATATTAAAAGTGCGTAGACAAGTGTATATTGTGTAGGAGGAAAAAGGCGACATCTTTGACACTATATAGTATATATATTTATGCTACGCACTTGCTGTCGAGAAGATCTTGTTCTCCGAGAGTACCAACGCGATGATTTTAAGAACTAGGGTAAGAGACAGTTTAATATCGATAGGTCTTTATTGGTCTTTATTATTTCTTCAATACGATAAATGTCGATTTTTTGCCTTGTTTTTTTGATCATATCTAGCATACAATAAGTGCTAAAAGTACCAACTTTGTTTTACTTTCTTAAAAATACCCAAGTCAAGAATATTGCCATTTTTGACGAACTTCCCACCTTTTAAATTAAAAAATCAAAAAAATGTTCGAGGAATAGCCTTGAATTTTGTATATGTACATATTTTAGTGACATATTTTTGTTCTGAAAATATTGAATAACAATCGTAGGGGTCAATAATAGGTCAAGTTTCTGTGTTTGCTGGACAATTGGGAGCTGTGTACAGGGTATCTGTCTGTCAGGCAACCTCAACTAAAGCACGCATTTCTGTTGTCTTTCCACTTTGCAACTGTAAGTATTTCGTCATTTGTTTAGTTGTTGGCCTAACCAATTGTTGTGCTTGGGTCTCTTATTTAATATTACATGCCACACAATACAACAAAATAAATAACAAAACAAGACAACAAAACACGTCAGTTGTTGCTGATGCAATTATGATGTGTCCGGCCATTTCTTATTGTTGTTTGCTTTCTCTTTTAATTTGTCGTGGCCTAAACAGGTGATAATAATAATTAGTCTAGCCTAGACTAAATACCGTCTTAAGCAAAGTATTTAGCTGTGAATTTCTTCAAGGCAAATCTATCAATATTCCTCTGGAATTTTAGGAATTGCCAGGCTGCAATTGCTTTATTCATCTGAAACCAAGCTCTACCTGTTTGTTATAATTATAGTTGCTCTTTATATATATATGTGTGCGTGTGTGTATGCTACACCCTCGCGTGGCGCTGCCTCAAAATAGAAAGACCCTTTTCTGCATGTGACTCTTCTATTTTTATGATATACGCACGATGCCGCCTGATGGCCCACCTGGGAGCCCATTGCGTGCGTTTGTCCCATTTTGTTAACTGTTGTTGCGTGGCACAAGGCGGCGGCGGCGGCGGCGCCTCTTTTAATTGACATTAGTCAGAGCCAAGTGCGTCAATTTGTGGCATATGCAAACTGAATTGAACTATCAACCAATTGACAAAAGGTTTGTCATTGTAGGTCACTATAAAAGGCTAAAACTAAAAGGGAGAAGAGAATATTTGCAACTGTCGCAAGTCTCCTTGCTGATAAATGAGCAGAGGAAAGACAGCGTCTGTCCGAGTTCGCGAATTGTTGTTGACTGTTCGTTGCTGCATTTTGATTTTATACCCTGTATTATGTTGTAAATTAGTCTGAAAAGAGGGAAAATAGCTTTTTAAAAAGAGCCATCTATAACCCTAAAAATGTCATCGTCTGCCAGTACGAACCTTTAGTTAAAGTTGGATGTATACTCATGATCAAGCTGAAAAGCTGAGTATATAAAGCTAAAATCATCAAATTTAGAATATATCTTCTAAAACATGCGTTAACCCAGCGCTAAGTCCCGCGTTCATCGACAATGATAAGTATTGATTTTCACTTTCCGTTTTCTTTATCATTAATCGAATATTATGAAAATTTGGTATGTAGAATAAGTACAGAAAAAACGCATTTTCAAAGAAATAGCTGATTTTTGGTATATGCATATACTTGAATACCATATTTATGTTCTGTTAATTATCATATTTATAAAAGGTAGAATCTCAGCTGCTGCGTAAAGTAAGCAGCTTGAGGTGTGTGTATTTGTATAGTATATATGTATATTAGTAAATATATGTAGATCTCAGAAATGTTATCGCAATTTTAAGCTGCCTATAGAGTATCCTCTAGTTGAGCAACCTCCACCAAAAAAGTTTGACTTGCTTTTTCTCGCTTTCTTTGTTAAGAATCGATAGTTTTCGCTTTGCTCATAGCTTATTGCCAACTGCAACTTTCCGCAATTGATTTTTTTTTGCCAACTAATGAAATCGCAATCGCAAATTGAAAACAAAATTTTGCGCTTTTCAATGAATATCGCTTAGACAACTGGTGGGAATATTGAAACTTTAAACTTGCGGGATATTATGCTTCCGCATATGTGCCAAAATTTGTTTTGTGAGTATTTAGGAAATTAAATAAGTTTTAGCTGAAACTAAATAGAAATTGTTGGCTTTTCGCCATTAAATGTTTAATAACATTTTGTGCAATTTATATGTCTTTTTGGCAAATGTTAACTATTTTGTGCCTCTCAATTGAATGCTAACCAAGAGCTGGCCCCTGCTAACCTAACTAAAATTTAGCAACTGACCTAATTCCCATGAAAAAACGAGAGCAATTTTGTTGTGTGTCTGTGTATGAAAATGCATGCTCAATGTGCGTGCTTGTGTATTTTGTGTCCTGTCTAAGAAAGAAAACCAAAACAAATGAAATATGCAGCCCCCGCAATTGTTGAGTGGCGGCAGCGAGCCCCAAAAAGCTCTGAATAAAATAAATGTAAGCAAAACAGCAGCACAACTACTCCCTCATCCACCGCACCCCCTTCACCCCCCCCCCCCCCTGTACTCCACCCGTTAAAACTGTCACTACCGCTTATTCTGCATTTCACTCGCTCTCTCTTTCTTTCTCTCAGTCCTCCACTCACGACATTTACAATGTGTTTTTGATGCTTTTTTCATCAACTGCCTTGAGGCTTGTGAAAAACTTTCGATTCTTTAGCAGCCGTTGCCTCCGTTGCAGCGTTCTTTTGCCTAGCTTTAGTGCAGTGTTTAAAAGGGGGCGATAGAGGGATTGGGGCGTTACAGCTGCTGAAACTGGGCACAGAATCTTATGAAACTTATTGTTCCATTTCCTTTCACTTTATGCAAATTTAACAGCGCATTATTCTGGTATAAGCATGCACACATGCAGATACAGTCATCGCTTGCAATATGAGAACGCTTCGGTTCCAGACCAGAGTCAAATATATAAAAATTATAAATTCTACTAAAAATCTATTGGAAATGTGGGAAATAAAAAAAATAATAAAAGAACGCTTAGGCTGTTGAGCTGATTCTAAATTGCAAACAATTCTTATTTAAAAAAATGTGTTAATAGGAAAAATAAAATAAGTCAAGCAAATTTTAAATACTAATAAATAATAATACTAAACGATTTCATTTATTGACACATTCAAAACTGTTTGAAAACTGAAACTCATACATTTTTTTTCAAAAATCAGAGTGCGTCTTCTTTTTACGTCAATGGTTTAAATATCATAATTTAAATTAATTTTAAGCAACTTTTTTTTACTCTTTTAGTATTATCAAAATATCGTTTATAAATTTAAACAAATTTAAACTGCTAAAAGTTCTTATTTATGAACGCATACTGTACTTGCATTTGCATAATTTATATTCCCACCCACTGGATACTCCTTGCGTTTGTTTTACACTTGCTACACAGCGGCAAGTTTGATGTGCGCCGTTGCGTGGCATGCGACTGATTTGATTGATTTAACGAGTCCCCGCGTTGTCATCGATGCTGGTTGGGACTGGATTGTTGCAGTCTTAATGATCAAATGATGCCAAAAGGTCAAGGCCTCTACTTTAAATGCTGTTGCAGCTCAGTTCTGGTGCAACTCTTTCCGAAGCGAGCCTAACCCACAAAATCGTTCATAAATTTTACACTCTCACTGGTGGCAACACACAGCTCGCGGGCCACTTAGCTGGACAAACCGGATAACAGCATGCAAGTATTTACCACAGGCACACACCCACATACACACACTCTCTCCCCTCTGCCCCCATTCTACTGTCAATTTGAATGCATTTCGGTCTTGACGCGTTTTCACACGCGCATTTTCTTTCTTTGTGCAATTTACTCGTCGACGACGGATGCAGCACGCAAGGCTTCGCCCAGCCCAGCCCAGTCCAGCCTCCTCAAGCCTCTTCTCATCGTCCCGTTGCCAAGTTACTTCTGATACTTGTATGAAACGCCCCTGAACTCTTGTCAGGATTTGCCATGTGTGAGCACGTGTGTGTGAGTGTGCCACAAGCGCGAAGGAAACGTGCGCAAAATATTACTGCGTAGTTTACAGCTGCTTTTTACAGCAACCCCCAACCCTTAACCCCCTGAAGCCAAAAGCCAATGCCAATTTCTTGAGACATGCTTCAAGTACGCAGCTAGTCGGGCAAAATATAAAGAAAAACAGTGCGCAATTTGCCGCGAGTTTGATTCCCTTGCCCCTGCCCCTATTCAACAAAATAAAATTTACCAAACTGAATTAAGCGTAATTAGAGGGTATAACATATGGGTAATACCAGAAAAGTTCCAAGGCAAAATAATATGTTTATTTCTTTCAATATTAATGAAAATATTTGAATTTATTTTACGTTTTGACAGGTTATCTAAATTGTTTATTTGAAAACGATGGCAGCAAAATGGATTTCATTTCCTTTTTATTGCTTTTATCCACGTTTGATGACGTTATCATTGAATATATGTATATGCTCTCATGTTAAAAAATCTCTATATAACCCATAATTTAATATTTATAAAAATGGAAACACATTAAAACAATAGGCTACAGAAAGGTCACTTCAATACTTAAAATAAATAAACTTAAATAAGATATAAAATTATGTGAAAAAAATCTCGAGTAAATTGTTAAGAAAAAAGGGGCAAAAGTTTACTAAGACATAATTATTTGTTTAAAGCAACGTTATTATAAATAGAAAACTGTTTTAGCCACTTGCCCAATAATTCGAGATTTTCTTTATTTTATTGATATAGAAAAAAGCCATAATAATATCAACAAATCATACTTTAGACAGCTTCAAAGTTTTAAAAAGTATACCTATTAACCGATAACGAAACAATTTGAAGTACATAATTCGATAGACTGCCTCACATATTCACTAACCAGCCTCACAAAAACAATAATGAATAAAAAAAATGGTATTCGTTTTACGGCATTTCTATTCACTTCTCACTTTTCCGGTCCCAATCTATGCCGCTAACCGGTGATTTGGCGTACCTAAAATAGTACTACTTAAGTATTGTCCAAGAAATCAACTGTTGTCAAATATAGTTTAATTTAATTAAAATTTTATTTTTCCTGGTTTTCTTCATGCTAATACACATCTCATTTTGTGATTCACTTGTTTTTAGAACAAATCTAAATACATATATATGGTGTTTGAGTATATATAAATATATATAGAGGAATCCCCCTTGCGCTCTGACTTACTCTGGACAAAGGGCTGTCATGCGATGCGTAAAGCTCTTTAAAAGAGAACTGGCAAAAAAAAAAGCGGGCAACATTTGATAAGCAATTGAAATAACAAAATGTTGATTTTCCATTGACGTTTTCACTGTCAACTACGACAAGAATAATAATAAAACTGGCAACAACAAAATTAAGAACATGAATGCGCAACAGAAAGCGCAATCAAATCAAAATAAAGCAATGAAAATATTCATTAAATATTTGCACTGCCCCCAAAATCCCCACTCCCCATCTCACCCCCAAGCAGCAACGTCAAGGGAAATGAGTGGGAAAAATAACAAGAAAACGAAAACGAAAACCATAAACTGAAGAAGCACTACAACAAAACAGACACTTGAAAATAGGTGTGAACATAAGGTATGATAAGGAGGAGGTGGGCCCGGGGCTGAGGTGTGTTCATATATCATATAGCCAAAGTTGACAGTTGGCAAAAGTTTTAGGCAGTTGCAATATTTATATATCGATTATGCATGGAAAATCAATAGACACGAGCCAAGCAAACACACACACACACAGAAAGAGCGATAAAGAGGAGGACATCAAGAGCGAGGAAGATAGCTGTAGTGGAAAAGGGGGAAGAAGAGGTGACCTGTGGCTGGATGTGTCTGGGTGTTTAGGTGGTTGGGTGGTTTAGTCATTAGCGACGCCAACGTAGACCGACGACACTGAACGGTGACAGCTAAAAGAAAATCTTGAAAATGCCCTGCCACACTCAACAACAACAACAACAACAAACCTGTCTCATTATTTTGATTTTGCTTCTTCTATATGCCCTGTTTTTGTGACTATTTTGTTGCTGTTGTTCGGCTAATAAAGTCATAAGGTCAGACGCTCATAGAGCGAAAACGACTGTACAACATGTACGCATTAGTCGACCTATTGTTGACCGCGTTCTCTCCCAATGGACAAGGTAACCAGCCAGCCAGACAGACAGACAATCAGTCAGGTTAGTCATTGTAGTCCCACATAGCCAGAGAGCGTATAAATGGAGATGAATTCAAATCTAATGTGATTTGAACTATGTGCAAGAGCTAAATATACATTTTATATTTATTCCAAATAGGAATCAATTTTTGTAAATGTACTGGTAAGAAAAATTTTCGGTTTCTTCCGATTTATTTCAAAGCCATTTATATAGATCGGTGGGTAAAGGTAATGCTAGTAATATAATGATCTGTAAAAAATAGTCAAATGATTTGTTTGAATAGATATGAATGTAGTTTCCCGACGCTTCTAAAGTCTATGTGCAGGGTATCTAGCTGTCATATTAACTGTGATTTCGTTGTTTGTATTTTGTTCTTACTCTGTTTTGGGTTTGCCCTAAAGCAACATTAATGTTTTTCTTCTTTTTCGTTTTGGTGTTTTCTTTTTGTGTGCGTGTGTGTGTGGAAATAACATAATAATTGTAGCCCCAGCCCAACATAATACAACTCGTAATTGTGTCCCCAGCTGTTGCTGGTTCCGTTAACTTCGTTGGTTTCCTTTTCATTTTCATTTCACTTATATTAAATCTCAAGCTGAATTGTGTATGTGACTGCGTTTGGTAAACACACACACACCCACATGTACACTCACAAACTCGCCCATATGGACCACGCCCACTTGATATTAAAATTAATGGAATCAATTCTGTGTAAAATGCATTTAATATTTTGCAAACATGTTCGCTCTCTCCCTCTGTGTATTACCACACACGCACACACAAATGCACATGCACATGCACTTACATATATATTCCGATATATGCCAGTTATCGTAGGCGCTTGTAATGTGAAGAATCCTTACAATAGCCACACAAAAACTGTGCAAACTCAACTGCCGTTAGTTTTGAGAAGGAGAAACAGAGGAGGGTGGGGGCAGGGTGTTCTTCAGTTCCGGTCAGCACTGGAACTTGGTCGTTTGTCAATGCGAATCAAGCTCGCCCACGCGTCTCGTCATTTCCATTTGCAAAACCGAACAGCTGTCGGCAGACAAGTCGATCGCATTTTAACTCTGTCATTCATACGCCCTGTGGCCCAGTCAGGGGAACTGTAGCTGGCGGCGTGTATATACATGTGTGTGTGTGTATTGGTTGTGTTTGTGTGTGTATGCGGTTATGTGTTTGACAAGTTTAACATGTTTCCACTGGCTGCTTGCTGACTTTTCTGTCACTTGCATGCCAAATTACAATGCGGTTGGCTGTATTCCCTCGGCTCAACTAGGGGCAACTAAATGGTACCTTTAAATTTGTTCTTCTATAGCCGAGGAATATTGTACCTTAGTATACATGTCTATATTCGTCTTATATCTACTTGCTTGCTTACATTTTGCTGTAAGCAAACGTAAAAAAAGATAATTTAGAAAACTATTTTAAATTTTTATGAAAAAAAACGTGCCGTTTTGTTGTCATTTAATATATATATTTATATATTTTAACTTACAAAGATTTATTATAACCTAATATAATTGGTCGGGTAATTGTTGCCTGTTAATCTACATATTTCAATTTACTCCGACTACTATATTATATTGATAGCTGCCGTAGAAATGTTTTTTTTATTGTTTTGACTAATTGAATTTAGGACTGAGCTTTAATCTTATTCGACATTTAATTAAATTAAACAATTTTCAACAGCTTTAAAGCAAAAAAACAACAGATTATACAGTTGTTACTCGCAAATTAAAACCGCATTGTAACCAATACGTGCATAATTCTACGGTTTCTGAAAACCTTTGTTTTCGTAATTCATATAATAAAAATATTAATATATACATATAAAAATATATACAGGTCAATGATGTGGGGCCTTTATAAAATATATTTATAAAATCAAAAAGAATTTGCAAATATCGATTCTAATTTGCGAGTGAGCACCGTATGTGTCAATTGGATAAAAAGTCAAAAAAAATAACGTGACTTTTTGAGGTATATATATCCAAATCAACAATAATATACATGTGGACATAAATAAACCTAGTAAATAGTTGCGATGTGATTGTTAACTGCATGACAAAGTTTATTGAACTCCCAATTGGGCCAGATAGTAGAAAAAGGGAAACCAGTTAATTTTTGTTGCCGCTGCCCCTGAAATTGACATTACCTTCAGGTTCTCTTCTTCCTCTTCTAATTGCAATTTTAATTTGCGAACAAAACGTAAATTGAGTATATTTCCGATTCGCTGAGCGCTGTCAAATGATGTCGCTGGCAAAGGGTCAATCCATCTGATGAAGGGTCAAAAAAATAACAAAAAAAACTCATTTGGTTTTTGTTCAATTAGCAACGCGACTGCATGGTACCTGAAATCAGAGCTCCGTCAATGTCGCGGCTGTTATCTAGTCAAAGATATGCCAAAGAGAGTCGCAGAGAGAGAAGCGCCAGCATATTGATTAGATAAGCGTTAAAAAACAATTTAACAAAAAAAAAACAAACAAATTTTTATGTGGTGAATTGCGTGGTGACATCAATTTTGAATTTCTTTTTAGGACCAAAATATGAATTTTCCTTTTATTTATGACTGTGATTTAATGCTTTTTCTCTTCTTCTTTTACCAAATGCAGTGCATATGTGATGCCAAAAAATATACAACAAATATAAAACCAAAAGAAAAATCACGCTAAACATCAGCGCGCATACAAACACACACAGACACACACGCTCCAACACACCCACCCACTCACAGAGAACGAGCAGAGCGTGAGAGCGAGCGAGAATATGTGAATACAAGAAATTTGTTAGCGGTTTTTACAGACAGAAAATTCTCCAATTCTCTTACTCTCTCTCACAAACGAATTGATGTGCCATTCAGAGCAGCAAGAAACATAGAAGCTAAGCGAGTATTACAACAGCAACAACAACTACAGCAACAACAAAAATAAGGCGCATATAAGTAATGCAACAATCCCTCCATTAAACATCAACAACAGCAGCAAAAGAACAACAAAAGAAAACAACACACAATATACACAGGTGGGTACATGAATTTCTACTATGGTGGCCATATCATTAGATACTCTTTTATTTTTGGACATTCCGATTTTGATTGTTTCTTTATTTATTTACATTGTGTTTATTTACTGGTAAGCCATTTATATAGATAAATATTTCTCATTTTAATAGCTAAAAAATATGATTATTATGCATTTACGTAGGAGAAATTTAAAAATTGATATATGATATATGGTACCACGTTCTTGAGCAGATTTTTCGAAACCTTGCCGTTATAAACATAATAGTTTGGATTGGCCTCCCCATAGTGAGATTTAAAATCCACAAAGAACCTCGGAACAGACCTGAGGAGAGGTTTGAGAAGCAAAACGAGCAAAAGTTCTGCTGTCCGCGAATCTGAAGGTTATTCGACTAAATATGAAACCTAAGCAGTTATTTTTTGTTAATTTTAACATACATCAGAAAATCATTAAATGTCATTTTTGAAATATCGATTTTATTCCCAAAGTATTTGTTATAGCAACCGTTGTAATTTTATGATAAAAATATAGCCTAAAGAGTAAAAACATTTTGACATGTTAGAATATGTTTTCAAATTGGATTAATATCAAAAGAAACAGCATTCTCAATTATACAGCCATCACTATATGTTCAAAAACATTAACAACATAACACCTTTGTAATTGCAGTGTAACGAATTTATAACAACCAACAAGAATACCAACTAATAGGCAACAGGTTGCGAGCAGCAACAACAGCATCAAGAATTTGGAAAAGGAACTTCTTCACAGCGGGCAACACGTGTTAAATGTCAAGATAAGTCGTTATCGCTTTAACACCGCCATCAACATAACACAGCAACAACAACTACAGCAACAAAACAATAATCATCATCAGCAGCAGCAGGAGCATAAAGAAGCGCCCAGAATACCGTTGAGCGGCAACCGAACGACACGTGGCAACAACAATTGCAAGACGCCAAACTCAACGGCAAAAGTCGCCAACATAACACATAAAATATTTGGCTGGCTACGGAAGACGCGCAACAAGAAACCAGTCGCGATCCTCAGCAGCGATTTCGACGAAGACGGCGACGAGGGCGTGGGCGTGGGCGTGGGAGTGGGCGTGTGCGAGGTGGCCGCATCTGGTGCAGCCGGTGGGGCGTTGGACGATCAAGTTTCTACATTGGCAAGCGTTGGAATTAAAGCCGGCAAGCTGAATACCACACAGTCAGCCACGGAGACCGCCATCGATACAAACGAACCCAAATCTGAAAAGATGTCATCGGGCACGTTTGTGGATCGAATCGACCCGTTCGCCAAACGTTCGCTCAAAAAGAAGAGTAAAAAAGTCAAGGTTCCTCGCGCTACAGAAACTCTCAGGATGTTGAGCTGCAGCAATTGCCGCCACTAAAAGGTGCTCCCCTATCTGCTATCCTCTAACAATTATATTTAATACAATAATTATCTGTCTTTGTTACGACAGCCGATTGCTCAAGCCTGGAACAGGAGGAGCTGTTCATACGGAAATTACGTCAGTGCTGCGTATCATTTGACTTTATGGATCCTGTTACGGACTTAAAGGGCAAGGAAATCAAACGGGCTGCTCTCAATGATCTATCCACCTATATAACACATGGGCGCGGCGTGCTTACGGAACCGGTCTATCCCGAAATAATTCGCATGGTAAGCAAGCAAAAGATTGTGAAAGAGAAAGAGTGTCAAATCATAATATTAAACACTAAAGGAATAGCCTTAATTTATGGTAAATCTCATTTGAATGCCATCCTATGTAAGAATGAATTTTCTTAACACAGGGTAACTCCTATTTAAACACTTTTCCATCTTAATTTTTACTTTATATTTTTGCAAAATTCTCATTAATTTTATATTATCTTCCCTATAGATTTCTTGCAATTTATTTCGCACATTGCCGCCCAGTGAAAATCCCGATTTTGATCCCGAAGAGGATGATCCAACATTGGAGGCATCGTGGCCCCATTTGCAGCTGGTGTACGAGGTGTTCTTACGCTTTCTGGAGTCGCAAGATTTTCAGGCGACCATTGGCAAACGTGTGATCGATCAAAAATTTGTGCTGCAGGTGAGTTTCAATCGTTGGCCAATTTAAATAAACCTTGCCTGAACAATATATTCCCGGCGCAGCTATTGGAGCTGTTCGATTCGGAGGATCCACGCGAGCGTGACTTTCTGAAGACGGTCTTGCATCGCATCTATGGGAAATTTTTGGGCTTACGCGCTTTTATACGAAAACAGATCAACAACATCTTCTTGAAGTTCATCTACGAGACGGAGCACTTTAATGGCGTTGGCGAGTTGCTCGAGATACTGGGCAGGTAAATATAATACTTTATTCGCTTTTGTTTATTTTTCGCCCTAATTCGCTCTTTCTGTTAATTTGCAGTATCATTAACGGATTTGCCTTGCCATTGAAGGCGGAACATAAACAATTTCTGGTTAAGGTTCTGTTGCCGCTGCACAAAGTCAAATGCCTGTCGCTCTATCATGCTCAGTTGGCGTATTGCATTGTACAATTCCTAGAGAAGGATCCATTCCTCACCGAGCCGGTGGTGCGTGGTCTGCTTAAATTTTGGCCCAAGACATGCTCCCAAAAGGAGGTCATGTTTTTGGGTGAAATTGAGGAGATATTGGATGTGATTGATCCGCCGCAGTTTGTCAAAATACAGGAACCGCTGTTCCGCCAGATAGCCAAATGCGTGTCGAGTCCACATTTTCAGGTAACGATAAAGAATGCAATATTCAATCATTTAACAAATGAATTTAATATCTCTACATCTCTTTTAACTGTTAGGTTGCTGAACGTGCTTTATATCTCTGGAACAATGAATACGCCATGTCGCTCATTGAGGAGAACAATGCTGTTATAATGCCCATTATGTTCCCGGCGCTATATCGCATCAGCAAGGAGCATTGGAATCAAACCATTGTTGCACTCGTCTACAATGTATTGAAAACGTTTATGGAAATGAATTCAAAGCTCTTCGATGAGCTAACCTCCAGCTACAAGGCGGAAAGGCAGAAGTAGATTTAATTTCAAATATTAATTAAATGGAATTGTTAATCAATTTTGTATCTATTTACAGGGAAAAGAAACGTGAACGCGATCGCGAGGAGCTGTGGAAGAAGCTGCACGAACTCGAATCAAATCGTTCCAGCGGGCGCGCCGCAGGCGGCAGCGCTGCAACAGCGAACAGCGCATCGGCTGCTGCGGCGGCGTCGACGTCACTGCAGCCGCCAAATCTAGCCGGCGGCGCAATGAACTCTCATCAGCAACAGTCGAATAACAGCAGCAGCAGCGGCAGCCTCTCCAGTGGCATTGGTGGTGACAATAATCCTGCGACAGCAAATGCAAAACTAAAATCCGATAAAGCAGACAACTAAACAGGATGCAACGCAATGCGCGCTTGAAACTAAACAATAAATAACAAAAGCAACAACAACAGTTAAATGCAAGAGTTTAAGAACAACACGAACAACAACACATAAAATGTCAGCCAGCTCAAGCACACACACACACAAGCCACACACAAACACATAATACACACACAAAAACACAAACACACACACACACATCTATAAATATAATAATAAAATCAAAGAAATGAATTAAGAATGAAATTTGTTGAGCTGGCGATAAATAGTTATAAAAAAAAAACAAAAAGCAGCTTATGCTAAAACTTAATAAATATGAAAACTAAATTGTATACTCGTTTAACAAGACACCAAAACCAAGAAGCCGCGGCTGCTGGAGCAGGAGCAAAAATAAGGAGCTGGAGCAGAAAAGGGAACGTTGTGAGTTTTGAGAATTGAGAGCGTGGCTAACTAAAATGCTTGTATGCAGCGGCATCAATTCTATATAATATAATATTAAAAAAACACAACACGAAAACTTACACACACATACAACACACACATATTATAAATACATATAAATATATATATATTACAAGAGAAAGAAAAAATATTATTAATTAGGTATAAGTTACAAAAAAAAAAAAAGAAAAACAAAAAACAAATTGAATAAATCGTAAAAGTGTTAGTAAGTGAAAAAAGAAAGGAAAAGAAAAACTGAGAGCGAGCCCATTGTTCGATGATTGTTAAAAACACGCATTGAAATATTCTTTAAAAAATAGAAATAAAATTTATAAAAAAACTAGACGTGTTGCTAGCCTATGCTAGCCTAGAACAGCTGCCCCAAACAAACAAACACACACAGACAGACCTACACTCTAGTTAACGTTTTCTATTGACCGCCCGCGCTCCCATGCACAAGCATTATAAATGTGTATAAACAAAATACTATATATATATATAATTAGTTTCGGAATAATTCGAAAGTAAAAGCAGTCTCTGGTATGTGTCCAACTTTTCAGCTACTTATAGGCAAAACCCACTGATAACTTCAATTGTATAACTATATAGACAGACATGCATACATATATGCATATATATATAGTTGTGTGTGTCTATTAAGTTATACAATATATGTAGACTTATTGAGCGACTATGCAAACTTTGTTACTTATATTTAAGTGTTGCACATGCCGTACGAAAACTTTCAAAAGAAAATTAAAAAAACTGTTCCAAAAACTATTCGATATATGGCCTAAAGAACGCGCAGACTATAAGCAACTATATATATAGTATATATATATATATAAAGTAAAGTATATTAGCGGCATTCATCACAGAAAAATAATAATAAAATCTAAACGGGCTAGCGAAACAGCTTAACTGATAAACTTTCACATATACATATATATAAAACAAAAAATGCTGATCTATATACTAAAGCAAGTATAACAAATATATTATCTATGTGTATGTATATGTATGTGTGACATAAAATAGTGTCTCTAAGGTAAAGATAAAGATTAAAAAAAATTGCGCATGCGTAGAAATTGATAAGAAAAATGAAATTCGAAAAAGAACAAGAAACAAAAAACAAAAAATTCTGCATTGTATAAAAAGTTGTAAGCTAAAAAACCGAAGTAAAATATTAAAGTAATGTCGTTAGTCTCTAGTATAACTAATGGAACGTTATGTTAAGGTAGGCACCACACACTCATGCACACACACACACCACAATCTCTGTCATCTACTCGGTAACATCTTTCATTTTTCACAGATAAGCGATAATATACATTGACATATATGCCTAGAGAGCGGCACTCCAAACGTAGTTCTCTATGAAACTTCCTTCAGCTAAAAACTTCTTTCAACTCTTCAACAAAATGCGCACAACTTCTGAAGAATTCGCTTAAGTTAAATTTTCATTGTAAATATTATAAGAATAAAAAAAGAAAAATATCGTAAATCAAATATTTTGTGTCGCTTTTTCATAACAAAAACTCATCTCTCAATGCATACACACACAAACACTTAGGCGCACTCATACTAACAAATATCATAATCAACGCAAAATTATATTAAATAATAACAAAAAGAAAATCGGAAATATATATGTATGCGACATATGTATGTTTGTTCATTTAACTCACGCCCATTGCAAAAGTATCTAAGTATGCATTATCCAAAAGTTAATATAACAAAAAAAAGAAATTAAAGATACGATACGATACATTATATATATATACAATTGTGTCTGTGAAGCGTAAGTTATATTATATGCATACATATGAACGAGGTTAAAGAAAAAAGGAGCGTTAAAAAACATGGGTTATTATTAAATATGTTTGTGAACGTCAGAAATATGCGAAAAAATAAGAAAGCAAAAAAGTAAAAGTAAAATGTTAATCATCACGCCAACTAAAAAATTAAAATGTCATCTAGTAAAACGAAAAAATGCATATATATATAAAAATATATGTATATATATATGTGTATATATATATATATATATATATATATATATATATATATATATATATATATATATATATATATATATATATATATATATATATATATATATATATATATATATATATATATATATATATATATATATATATATATATATATATATATATATATATATATATATATATATGAGAAACAGAATCTATGGCCTAAATACTAAGCAGAGTGTGTATGAAAGTTTTGCATCTTTATATTAGACTGTAATTTAAATGAATAATTGAAAAAATAACAACAAACAAACAAAAATAATGAACAACAATACGATCAACAAAAGGAAAATAACATTTACACAGCAATAGACGACAACATAATAATTGGCATGTTAATACTAGATCCTGAACTGCCATTATATAGCTCAGATTCGGACCAGCTGTTGGTTCAGTGGCAGAGAATTTGATTAGCGTATGGGGCTCTACTTTCAAAGCAATAAATATGATAAAGAAACACAAAGAAAAAACAAATTTAAAGAAAAAAACTATTCGTAGTAATGCCTTCCTCCTAACGAACCCAAATACAAACAACAAAAAAAGAACAACTCTAGCTGTTACTTTGATATGTCCCCGTTCCCAAAACCGAACCCCTAGCGAAAGTATCAAAGAAAAACACGAGAAAATCACTACACCCAACTTGCGCCCCCTTCTCTAGTTAATGTTGAAAAACTCACTTAGGAACGCCAATCAAGTGGAAAATAAATATATAGAAACTGTAAAAACAAATAAAAGCGAAAATGTTAAAAATGCCTGATAAATGAGAATACATATATATATATAAATATATACATATACATATGTAAGAGATGTGGTCCTGTTTTTAACTTTTTTTTCGTTTGTGTTTGTGATTTTTTTCTTTGTTGCACTTTGAGTTCATGTTTAGCCTGCTTTTCAATTTACATTGTAACTTTAACTTTAATTTTATGTATTTATATGTATAAATAAATAAAGTAAAAATAAAAAACAAAGCATGTTGAAAAATAGCTGCTTAAAAGCCAGCTAAAAGTATAAGCAAAACTCGTTAAGTACTTTTAGAGACAAAACTGTACTAAAAAATAAAAAAAAAATACAAAAACCAAGAAAAACAAGAAATAAAGTCGCATTAATAACAACAACATTAAGAAAAAGAAAAACAAAACATAAGGCGCTTTAACAATATTAAACATATTGCATAATTATAAAATGTGAAATATTTTCTTATGTTCTAGACTTGTAAAAAAAACAAAAAAAAAAACAGAAAATAATGAACCTATCGTATGATGATATCGTGTGACAAGAGCAGAACACATAACTTTTGAGTCTTGGTTCGTTGTGCTAGGTTTTCGAATTTTTGTTTTCTTTGGCACACGAGCGCTATGTTTTAGACATACAACTAAACAAAATCTTATGCTGAGTATAAAAAATAAATACATTACAATTACACTAAAAAAAAACAAATACAAAAAAACAAAGAAATTATAAAAAATAAATGAAAATGAATATATATAAAACAAATTTATATATATATATATATATATGAAAGGATAGTTGGTTGCTTTCAGCAAGCAGGTCAAGCAGCATAGCAAGCAGTTGCACTTCAAGCAACAACAATGCATATAAAATAAAGGCAAGAGCAACAGATAGGCAAACAGATCAATCAACAACAACAATAAAACAATGACAAGATTTATTATGTAACATGCAAGTGCCTATGCTTTTGCCGTTTGTTTTTAATTGTAGCAGGCAGCTTATGACAACAGCAATGCTCACCGAGAGGAGGGTAAATAAAGGCAGCACAGCAGCTTTGCAATCTGAATGCAATTCGAATGTTGGCGCCAAATGCAGTCGATGGACGTATTCGTAATTAAGAAGTCCAGCAAGTAGGCGAACTGTAAGCAACATCAAATGAATATGTAATGAACGTATGAGGCGAAAAGATCGTTAAAACGATGCGATCTTTTCAGCTTCAATAAGACAGGACTTGTGAAATTGGGACGATCAATAGATGCGAACTAGGAACGCGCTTTACGCAGCAACAAATTGAACGATATAAACGCATAAAAAGAGTGACCAAGTGATCTATCAATTTAAATTCCTTTGCTGTTGCCGGTTTCTTATTAATTGTAGCAGGCAGCCTTAGACAATTGGAAAGCAGTTTCAATGCATGCATTGCCAAATGCAATCGATATCCGCGCATACAACGCAAGCGGGGTAAGCAGTAAAACAAGCAGTTTTAATTAATACGAAATGAAAGCATGATCAATAAAGGATTAAAAATATACCAATACAAATTTCCTTTGCACTTGCTGGTTCATTATTAATTATTTGACAGCAACAAAACACATTATTGGTCTGAAATTAACGTGCTGTAATTAGACGTGCATACGAGGTAAGCAGTTGAGCAAGCAGTTTCGATTAAAGCAACAAACAATATATAAGAGCAACAAAGACGTATAGAGATCAACGTGCCTTTTTTGTGTTTGTGTTGTGTAGCAGTCAGCTTGCGACAGCAGCAAAAGCTCGTTGCGACATTGAGCTTTCGCCGTTCCCGCTGCAATTGGACTGCAGTCTCATTGTTCGCGCTGCCAAATGCAGTCGAAATACGCAGCAACAAAAAATCAATAGTGCATAATTGGGAAATTAAATATTAAACGCAAACGTGCATTTATTATGAAACAAACATAAAGGCAATGAAGTGGGAGAACTATTGTGATTTTGTGGCAGGCTGTGTGGGCGGTGAGTTTGGTAGTTTTCACCCATTTTGGGTTTACAATGACGCAATTCGAATGGCCAAAGCGGAGCCACTTGTTGACGGACTGTGGAGGCGGCGGAGGCGCAGCATCAGCCAACAGCTACGTCACGGTCAAGTTCATGTGCAGGCGCCCCTGATCCGTGCCGTATTTTTGGGCGCGAGAGTCGCGGATTCTTGGCAACACAATGGGGCCGCGCACAGTTCGCCTTTAATTTCGTCAAGTTTTTAATTGGCATTGTTGTTTAACCATAATTATACTATGTTAAACAGGTGCTTGCGGCGTGCTCGTGGCGCATCCACTCGACACCATCAAGACCTGGCAACAGGCCTCCAACACGTCCGTCATGACGGCCATCCATCAAATCTACAGCCGCAACAATGGGGTAAGTGTGCGGGTGTTGGGGCGCCCCATCGCCCCACCGCCCCGCCCCTTGGCAGCCGTTTAACAACGCTTTAAAGATCAACGGTTACTACAGGGGCATGCTCTTCCCGCTGATGTCCACGGGCGCCATCAACTCCATCCTCTTCGGCATCTACGGCAACCACCTGCGCCAGCTGCGCCGCGTCTGCCACAGCGACTATCAGCGCGAGCAGCTCGAGTACCACAACATGTTTCTCGCCGGCTCCGTGGCGGGCTTCGTCCAGTCCTTCATCGCTTGCCCCATGGAGCTGATCAAGGTGCGGCTGCAAACCCATTGCTGTAAGTGGACAACTTTTGAACTTTATTTTGGGTGCACGCGTCCAAGGTTTCAGTTTTCAGCTGGATGTCCGCTTTAGGGCAATGTCGAGGTAGCAATAAACCAGAAATAACAGTTATTAAACACCCTAGCAAACATAAGGAAAATGGGTGATATAGTACATATATTTTTTTTTTATATATTTTTTTTATTGATCAGGTCGACCGTTTATTCCTATAGAAAGCTTTATTATAAAGTAGTTCTAAAATTAGTTATGATATCTTTGAAAACAAAAAAGTTTTCAAACAAAAACTCATTTTCCGAGCGGGAGCTATATTATATAGTAATCCGGTGTTGACAAGATTTAGCTGAGATGGGATATCTTATGATATCTTGAAAAACAAAAAATGTCTTATACAAAATTAGATTTTTATGCCAATCGTTTAACTATATGGCAACTATATGACTTAGGGGTCCGATATTAATAATATTTTTCTAATATGTTAGAGCCATTGTAAAACTTTTAATTGCCAAGTTGAAACAGAATATCTTAAGAAACAAAATTACTTCTTAAAGAAAAAAATTTGTTATCTATATGATAAAGTGAGTTTTAATAGAAAATATTATTTTGTGGTCGAAACCGGGTGTCGCCGATTTTTTATTTGCTTGTAACAAGGACACAGACTTTGGCAGAGTTTCATGGCGTTAGTTCTAAATCTGAGGGACTAGATACAAAGGCATACACAGCTATATCGACTCGGCTGTTGATCAATAAAATCTGTCTACTTTTTATGGCGTTACGCATATTGTGTCAAAAAGATATTGAAACGCAATGTACCCTCTAGTTTATTCTAAATCAAATTTTTTATAAAAAAGAAGGATTTTGTCCCTTTCATAGAAGGTTTTTCTAAAAAACATATAAATTTTGGCACAAAAAAAGGAGATTTTTGTAAAAACAAAAGATTATTATAGAAAAGTAAAAAAAAATTTTAAAAAAATATATCTTTAGTAGAGCTTTCACTGTAGTTAGCAATTTTCTTTTTTACAGATTACAACGACTATATCTATGGGCAGCGACGCACAGCCTTTGGCACTTTCAAGCGGATACTCAAGAATGATGGCGTCACGGGCTTATATCGTGGACTGTTGCCCATGATGTGTCGGTCAGTAGAGATTGTCTTGAAAGTTCGCTGCATTAAGCTAAGAAATATTTTATTGGTGACAGCGATGTGCTGCCCTACGGCATCTATATGCTGGTCTATCGCCAGGCCGCCAACTACATGGAGAACACGGAGTTTGTGCGCAAGCGACGGGCCCAATCGAATGCGACAAATATAAATCTGCTGATTACGACGTTTGCGGGCGCCTGGGCGGGCGTCTTGTCCTGGGTCTGTGTGATACCGTTCGATGTGGTCAAGACCATCATGCAGGCGGATGAGAATCACAAGTTTCGCGGCATAATCCACTGCGTTCTGGTTAATTATAGGGCATATGGCTGGCGCAGCATTTTTCGCGGCAGTTGGATGTTGTTGGCGCGCGCGGTACCCTTTAATGCGGCCACCTTTTTGGGCTATGAGTATTCGCTGGAGCTATGCCACAATTACTGAATGGCAAATAAACAAAGCAAGGTTTCAATTTAAATTGCCAAAAACTTTGAATTATTTCTGTAACGGCTTTTCGTTGAACTTCTTTTTAAATTTGCTGTTAGTTAACAGCGAGCTTACAGCGTGAACAGTCCTTACAGCTATGGACGGCCAGCGGTTGACTCTGTTAAACAGGCTGTTAGGTAACATAAAAGTGGCAGTCCAAAATTATGCAATACATTTAATATGAAAATTATTTGTGTGCAAATTAAAATAATTTAATAAACTGACACACAAGCGGTATAAATATAAATAAAAATGCATTTTAATACACATTTCAACTAACTGCTAATTAATTTAGCAACGTTTCAATATATTACTCAGTTCTGTTAACGCCCATTACAGTATGTTAACTACGAAATTTAAGAGTTTGACAGCACTGCTCTGTAATACTTAAAAACTCACTAATCGATATGCAAACCTCATATCGATAAAACATGGCGTTAAGGTCGGATTACGAGGTGAGCTGAGCGCAATAATTAAGCTAAAATTTGTAATAAAACTAAGTTAAATAAGTACAAAAAAGTGCAAACAATTGTTAACATGTGTTGTAAACAGTATATGCAAAAATATGTGCAAAAACCCAATTGAAATATGATCAAAAATTGTGTTAGAAGTTTGAGGTGTGTTTTTCGCTCTCACAACAACAAGAGCGCTGAGCGGGCGTTTTTTTTTAATAGAAAAATCGAAACTCTTGCGTGTATGTGTCAGTGTGTGTGCGTCTGTTATTGGTTTTGTTGTTAGTGTACGCTGCAAGCCGACGCCCTTCGGCGACGCCAAGCTTATTAATTTGTTTATGATTGCTGTTGATGTTGCTGCGTCAGCTAACTGTCTAACTAACTGGGCGGGGACGCGGGTGTTGCCCCTGTTGTGTGCATGCATTTTCCTATGTTCTTAACGCTTGTCTAATCCTATTGGATGGCTTAGCTGGCACAGTTTAATGTTGTTGTTTCTCAATGTTGTTGTTGCTGCTGCCCAACTGGTTGTGACGTTGGCAGCGCTGCCAGCGCCTACCGCAAACATGATCAATAATACGAAGTTGGCCCAAAGTGGCTCTGAAGATAGCTGGATTTTTATCCCATTTTTTTCTTTTGTTTTAAATGAGTTTTCGTTATTTAATTCTAAGGCGCGAGAACAAATGACTGTGCGCGAGTTCTCTCTCTTGCGTGCGCTCTCTTTGCTTTCCATTCCGTTCGCGCTGGCTGTTCAGGTGTGCTCGTTGGCAGTCGGATTAGGTATCGTGTGTGATCGGCTTAGCTCGAATCGCTTTAGTTGCAGTGCGTTCGCCGCATTCGCCTGGCCGCCACTTTCGCTTACGTTTACCTCGCGTATTAGCTTAGCAGCTTATTTGTTGTTGCTGCTGTTGTTGGTTCTGTTCTCAGTTCATGCGCAAAGCTCAGCTGCTTCCAGTCGTTCAGGCATCTTCAGCTCCCCCTCCAGCGCACTGCGTGCGCGTGCTCTTTTGCTGTTGCGCGCACAATTGCCATTTCGTGCATAATTTCGCCTGGAATTAAAAGCTTTCATTTTATGGTCTGGAAATTTTCCGCTTTATGGCTTACATAACCGGTACATTTCCAGCACTGCGGGCTCTCAGCTCAGTTGGTATGCAATCGAAATATTGCCACGCCTCCTCACCCAAACGGATGCCATTTGCCCGCCCCACCGCAGATTTCTTGGATTCACGTTTTATCATTGGAATCCCATGCCAGCCAGGAAAAGAGACACCCAATCGAAACAACCCTCGCTCAGATTCTCTTTTCTGCTGTTTTACCTTTTTTTTGTTGTTTTTTTTTTCTTTTTTTTCGAAATTGGTGTCATTGGGGCGCATCGTGCGCTGCTAATTATAAGCAAATGTATTTTGCTCGTACTTTTCTTATGTTTCGCTTTTCTGCCTTTCGCTGCCCTCCCCCTCTTTTTGGCAATTATCAGAAAAGGTTTCGGTTCTCCTGGCGCTCTCCTGCGACTTAATTAGACACACAGACGTTAATTTGTTGCTCTTTACCGTGTCCTTTGTATGTTTGTATGCTTCATTTAACATTCCGTAATTAATTATGACGTATAACACTTACTTTTTATCTTTGAACACCTTTTATAAGCTTTTACGGTGGATTCTTAGATCTTAAATTGGGGTCCCTCGGCAGTTAGAACCCCCAAACATATGAATTGTTTGCAAATTACTTAATTTAATGCATAAGAAGCCATGAAACTATAATTATCAATTTTAAAAATTTACATTTTAATTTACTTTCTGTTTCGAAATGTAACATATATGTAGCTCCATCAAACAGAATACCTACCCGGAAAAGCTAATGAATTTCAATCTTGACAGCATTGCATACTTTCAAGCGTCTTAAGCAAACAAAATGAAAGCGTCGCGGATATTTAAATTATTCCAACAATTTGTTCCAATTTGCGAGTGTCTACTGTAATTTATGATTTTCACGCACAACATTCGCATTGCGAGGAGGAGGCGCATTATGTAGATATGTGCATGGCACGGCACGAATCGGTCCCCGAGACCGAGCTGTCCTCCTCCTCCTTCTCGTCCCCTTTGTCCCCTTCGGCCCCCTCGTATTATTTCGTATGCTGAGTCATGCGCTTTCAATTTGAGTCAATTTAGAAAAGCAGAGCCACAAAATCAAGACAAATACAATCTGATAATTTTGATGTTGGGGATTTATGTAGTTGGCTAGTTGTGCACGGTACTTGAAAACCGTTCGGCCAAGGTGATAATGAAGTTTATTTTCTATGAACTGAAAGTATAGCGATAGGATAGTATAGTAGACTAAAAAGAAACACAGCTCTCGCTCGCATAAATACGAATTTGCATAACATTAGCAATCCACCCTTATGATATTTAATAGAATAGAAAATAACTTGAGTCTGTTATGCGACCCATAAATATATGAATATATATTCAGGAGTTGTCATGCGAATCATATATGTAAATACAATATATAGTTATGGCATGCTCTTAATGAGCAATGAGTCACTTTGTTCAGCTACATAAATACATACATACATGCTATATAAACATAATATTTTTAAAAATTAGAAATTTATTCCTAAAATAAAGCAGTGTTTTTCTGTTAATTAAATTCTTGAAATGAAGAAATGAGTACTAATAAGTATAATAAAAGTCGTATTTTAAGATATATAGATTTGATCGATTTGCGACTTTTACAAGCCCTGGACAAATCTTATATTTGGGGGCAGGTCTAGTGTCTATAAAACACTGATATGTTGTTGTTGCTGCTCTTATTGTTATTGTTGTTTCTATCGCTCTTGTTGCTGTTATTCGCCTGGCAATAGAATTTTTTGTGACGCGGCGCTGTGAAATGCGATAATAGGAAAATAATTACAACTGGAAAATACCAGAAACCGTGCACGATGCACAGCTGAGCTGTGTCTTGTTTTAGCCGGTACGACAATCAAACGGTGCCAGCAAATTAATAACAGCTCTATTAATTCAATTATAAATGCCAATAAAAATCTAATCAATTGCCTATAAAAATTGCGGCAGTGATTTCTTCCATTGGGGTACGGTTTTGCTTTTTGTATATTAGATGAGCAGCTGAGCTGCTGATAACAGACTTAATTTTTTTATATATTTCATATGAAAGTGTAAATTGCCTATTAGCTGTTGGCTGTTATTTCCAATTTGTTGCACTTTAGGGTCACTCTAGACCCAAATACAAGGACTCGCACCTGTTCTACAGTTGCAGCTGTGCAGTTATGAGCTACCCGTGATATTTGGCACAAAAGGTTTTCCATTGCGATTGCATAACGAAATTGATGTACTCTTTACTATACAAGTGCCTCGGAATTACATTTTTATTTATCTCAGATGGCATCACGCTCAGCGCTCTTATCAGCTCTTTTCGACACTTGTAGATAAGTTTCTGTTTGACGTTGTTCTGATTTATTTTTGGACACACTGTTTGTACCGTCACTGTGATTAGTTACCGTTTCGGGACCAATATATAGAACTTAGTAATGACGTGCACCTAAACCCGGCGGGCGACTGACGCCAAGCGAAACCCAGCAGAGGTCGCTCTTTGACCCTGCCCTGGACAGACAGACGAAGACAGTCTTGAAGAATTCTTGAAAAGCTTTGTTATTGGGTCTATGTTTGTCTCTTAGAGTGCAGCTCGAAGGCGAAATTGTTTTCGAGCTTGGGTCGTGGGTATGTGTCATGTGTTTAAATTATGATTAGTCATAAATAGAAATACAATTTAATTTTAATGGTTTCTTTCAATTTTGTACTCAAATACAACATAAAATGATGTACGGTATACATTTGTAAATATTTTTGAATATGAAATTGAAATAACGTATGAAATCGCCCTTAAAAACATTTAAATATTCTACCAAAATATGAAATTAAATAATTTACAAATATATTATATGAAATTTTGTGTTAAATAAAGTTGTCGGAAATATTTAATATTTCAGTTAATTTAAATGTGGCAAAAAGAAAATATTAAGCCTGGAATTATAAAAGAACACTGAAATATGATTTAAATATACAGGTGTTTAGCTCGAAGATAAAAATCTTGACATTATAATTTTTGCAAGAGATTTTGTTTTGGGGGTTATATTTTACCGGTTTAAACGAGCTAGTTTCTGTTTAATGCAGTCCAGAACTGAACGCTATGAACACATATACACACACACACACACACACACACACAACACACATCACACATGACCGACACGCATTGTTGATGGCATCAGACGAGAACAATTACCGCAATTTGAGATTTGCTCTCAAACGCATAGTAAACATCTTGTGGGAGTCAATCAGCGATCCGAGCTGAACTGATGTTCAGATTGAGGGCTGAGGCGGAAATCATATGACATAACTGCCAAAAAACTATTGACCCGTCTTTGCTTTGTTATTTTTGGCTATAAGCGAACAATCAAAAATGTGAAAAGAGAATGAAAAACTGCAGATGTTGGCCATTGAATTGGCCTGGCCGAAATATAAAACTCATAGCTGTTGCCAAGCATCGACCAGCAAATTGTATAAAAACGTATGCATAAATAAATAATTGCTCAGAAAGAATTTTATATTGAAACGATTGGAAAAGTCTATGGAGAAAAATCAACTCAATGCGTATATAATTAAATAGCAAAAATTATTCACATATGTAAATATTAATGGCCTAAGCACATGTTGTTGCCTTGTCGAAAAGTGCTTAATGTAAAAACTTAACAAAGTCTACTTAGATTATTTTATATTATACATATATATATATATATATATATATATATATATATATATATATATATATATATATATGCATGTATATGCGTGGATAATGCTGACAATTGGCAGACAAGTCGGGAATGTAGCTCAATTGTGCATATGACGCCTGCCACAGCACTCGCACTTGGCATCTTTGCAACTGCTACTTAAATTGTCATATTAAATTTTTATTTAATTTAATGCCATCTTCACACACAAATACACATAACAATTTGTGACACTTGCGCACAGATACAAATACAAATATATAGAGCTACAGCTGCAGATACAAAAGATATGCCTGGCCGCAATTTGTTATAATTTAAGTACAATTCAATGCGAGCGGTTGCTGACGTCGATGCTTTCCACTTGCATTTCCCCTTAACCAAATCCAGAAGCTTCAGCGGAAATTTCTAAAAATCTTCCAAATTATTGCAAAATATAAAAAAATACCATTCAAGAAAATCTTTTTATATATTTTTGCTACACAATTCCTATCTCTAATATTGCTAGCACTTTGCAGATAAGATTATTATCTACTGGGTCCACTATGCGTATAAATTATCTATCATAATTCACAATCTCCATCCACTTATGACCATCTTTTCATTTTGTTTAAACCTAAAATAATAACGTTCGACAATAACTAACTGTTTAAAACTACCTGTTCAAATTTTGCTAATAATAAATAGTCTTAACTTATCTCTGATTAAATGTAGTCTATACTTGTCAAGCGCACATATGTATATCAGGTCTACTTGAGAGTAACTGGTTTACGCACTTGGTTCAAACCAGTTGCGTCATTAATAGATAAGCTCTATCTATAAATCTGGGAAACGTGCATCGGTTTCCAGGCAACTTTGAACGGGATATGGGCAAGGTTGTCTCTCAATTTGAGCTGGATGTGGCGCGTCTTAATGCGTTTTTAATTACATTTTCCCACCATTAATAATCCACATGTGTGTGTGTGTGTGGGTGTGTGTATTCTAATTAGAAAGTGTCTGAATGCGTCGACTTTGGCTTTGACTGTCAGTTTTTTGAGTCTTTAAATGGGTTAACCCACACATGACCATCACTCGAAGCATTTAATTGAGAAAAATTAAACGCAGAATCCCTGTAAGTTAGACAATTTGAAAGATACAAAAACTATATGGAATTTTCCATATCTGTATCTGACTAAGTAAAGCAAACTCTCATATTTTAATAGAGACTTTTGGGCAGTTATAATATTCCTTTTTCTATAGAACTTACTTGTTAGAATCGTCTATCTTAGTTGTTATCTCGGCTAATTGAGCTCACAAATGCTCTGGAAAAAACTGGCTATCACAATATGCGGAGCGTCATATAAAGTTAATGAAATGTGCTTTTAGATAAGCGAGAACGACTTATCAACAGTATTATAAGTACTTGAAAAAAGAAAGAGTTTCCCACAACAAAATATGTCTTTATTAAACATATTATACTCATGTGAATTGGAAGTTGGGTGAAGCATTCTATGTGATGAATAATCTGAAGTAAATTTCAAAAGAGAAGAAGAAAAATGTGTTTATGTAATGTGCTCAAGATAAAGAATTAAAGGAGAATGAATAAAATTTTTATCTGGCATATTAAAAAGATGAAGAAAAGAAAAACCTGAAAAATAATTTAGGAAAATAAAGAATGACAAAAAAGGTGAGAGAAATTCTGTACCTCTCATAAAATCCATTAGCAATAATATTGATTTGATTAGGTAGATATGTAGATTCTCATTTAAATGATAGCAGTGGAAAACTCAAAGAATATTATTTTCAAGTAAATTTTCCATTCAATAACAATTGTATTTTTCTTCAAGTAATGCTGCTGAAGAAAACAAATTATTGCCTATAAAATAAGTTTTGCAAATCAAAAGAACTTTTAGAAATAGCGAAAAACTCTTTGTCATACTTTTTAAAATAGTCTTCGCCCCAAAGTAATTTTCCCATCCAATCACAAAAGGGGCACATAGAAGAAGATAGCACACGCGCTGAGTGCTCCGGTCTATAGGGTATAAGTGTGTGTGAGTGTGCTAAACTACTTGCCACTTTGTTTAGTTTATTGTGTATATACATATTTTAATTTTGATTAAAATTTATTGCGCCACTCAAAGGCAGCGATACGCAAACCTGCCTGCCGCCCACCAAGAAGACAGATCTACATGTATGTGCACTATAAATGCTGGCTAAAGCCGGGCAAACGGTCTGTCTGACGGTTGGTCAGGCCGTGGCACACGTTTTCTATTGGCTCGATGGATATTAAGCTGAGTTCAGCAATTGGTTTTTTCCGGGGGCATTTCATTCAAGCGAGCTGCCAGCGACTGTCTTAAGGTTCACTTTATATTATTTCTTCCAGCTGGAGGTCTTCTACACAATGAATAGCGCGAATTAAGCGAACGTTATACTCGTAAATCTATTGTCATAACGCCTACGAGGAGCGACTAGACGTTGCCAGAGATCAGCATACGAGCATGCCACAACTAGTGGCATCATAGTCCCGTCGAGCTGCAGGGGCACAACACATTTTAATCAGAGCTCAAGTACAAAATACCAAGTCCGAGCGCCATAGTTCATTCGCTTTATTGTCGGTATATGTATGTACATACCACACATATGTATATATGTTGATAGATCAAACATTTATGTTGATTATGCTGCACTGCTGTCTGTGATTTGTGTCGCTGTCATTTGCCATGGTCATGAACACAATTAAAAAAAAATACATATACATATATATATATATATATGGTGGTAGGCGCTTATGCAATTTCAACACTGTCATAAGCTCGAAGAATCCATGTAAATATTTGTGTACTTAATTCTCTTGTTGTGCAGTTGTGGCTGTATGAGATGATAGTCGATTATTTTCGATTGATTATTAGATTAATTCTTCACTCAATTCCCTTTTGTTTCTTACGCGTATTTTTTTATTTATTTTTTTAATTTTTATAATTGTTAAATATGGTTAATCCTACCACGCCTATATGGGAATTTGTGGGTACATATTGTGTGATATGAATTTTGGAAAAATTTGATACAATTGCGATTGTGCAGTATCCGTAAACGATTGAATTTGATACTTATGCAGCTTTCAATAGCAAAAATAAAAAGAAACTTTATTTTCTAAGAGTTAAACATAGTTTTCATTACCATAAAGCTTAACAGAAGCAAAAATTCGGAATGGCACTCAAGAAATAAAACAAAAACAACACCTACAGCTCCTAATAAAATTGTTACAGTTGTTGTGGTAATTAACAAAGCTCGTTTAGTTTTCGCTGCACCCCGTCAATGCGAGCTGCACGCTTTTCACACGCCAATGCGGTGTATACGTAATGTGCGAATGCAGCCGACCCGATGAAGAGTTCCAACATAGGAACACCCAACATCCCTGACTTTAAATACTACTCAAAGTTTTAGCCATGTTTGTAACATATGGAGAACGACGAAAATTGTTTAGATCAGCAAAAGGCTGTCGCTGCAACAATGTTGCCTTTTGTGCTGCACACATATTTGCTTAGCTTAAAAGTCATAATTGGCCATTTAATACGACATCGCTCGATACGATATATGCCGTATTCAGCGTCTAACAGCATTTGCTTTCATGGGCCCGTCGAATGCTTATTGATTTTCCAAATATTTATTCGGCAAGACAATGCGCTAACTGCCGACTTTATATACCCTGTAAGCATTAATAAGGTGCAAGGTGTGTTATAAATTGCATTTTGTATACATACTAATAACACTCGAGTTGATTAGATGAGCAGAGTTAGTTACAAATTTTAGTATATATCAAGAGCAACAAAAGTTAAGTTCACATTTTAAATTATCCCTAACAATTATGCCCTGAAAATAGGTTTAAATGAATATAAACTGTATATGTGGCATTAATGTATAGGGTATATTATAGTTTTTCTTTCCGTTACTAGTACGTCTTCAACTTGTTTTAAGTGCCATCGCACTTGTATCACAAGCTCTGAGAGGCTCGTGTGCCCTAAACACGTGCGGCAGGCGTGGCTCAAAGTGGCAGCCCTTAAATTGAGCTGTCGTCAAGTTGGCCTACCTATATATATAGCTATATGTATATCTTGCTATATCTATATAAACCTGGCGCGCCTATCAACAAATGTGTAATTAAATTACAATAACAAGAAGTCAAAAGCAATGCGAATATGATGAATGACGGGGCGACCCACTTCATGCCGCCAACATTATAGATATGCGTTTTATAGTATATATAATCCATCGAACTGTCGACGTCAAACTGGTGAATGTAATGGCCAACGATAGGCGCCTTGTCAGTTGACCATTTATCAGCTGAATTCATCGCACTCGGCCATCGTTGCCAACTATCGACTATTTACATAAGAAACTTTGCACGAGTTACTTAACGGGGGGAGTGTGGGGGATAGTCGGGTGTAATCGGTGTTCTTTGTTGCTGGCGCTCGTTTTGGGGTCACTGCTGCAACATCATACCAAAAGTTTATACACCAAACGAACACACACTCTCACACCGACACACACACATTGTACGAAGTGCTGTATCGTGTCATTACATAAGTTGTATATTAGAATGGAGGACAAAGAAAAGGCCCTTTTTGGCCCGGAGCGCCGGCAGCGTTGGCCACTTAAAGTCAGTGCGCCTATTGTTTGTTTATTTGCCTGGCCTTAAGTGAGATACAGTGAAAACTGGCCAAGCAGAACATGCTAAATTTGAAATGAATTCAAGTTAAACAGTGTAATAGAGCTTGTAAAACAATATAGGTATAAGAAATTAGAATGCATTCATATTTTGCCGGGAATAAAATTCTTATACATGCCCGCTGAAAGGATTCTCAGGCTTACAATTTAAATGTATTGTATTTCTAGACTATTTTTAAATTTAATTTCAATTCTCTATACCATATATTTTCATAAGCTAAATTTGTCTGTTTTTAATTAGCCATACTCTTCTTTTATAAAATCTTAAAATTTAAAATTTTTTTTATTTTTCGGAAATTTGATTTTTTTGTTGCAAATTAAAATCAATTCAAAAGTTTCGCTTCAACATGCGAGCGACTACTGTACTGGATGCATAATATTTTTTATGCTATCCGACATTTTTACTTATCTCATTTACTTATCTAGATGCCTTTCACTTGACACAGACCGCAAATCTGTAAGTCATCTTCAAGAACCATTTTTTGGGTTTAATTTCAGCTAAGCAGCTTTTACTGTATCTAAATCAGGCCTTTCCCCTGCCCCCCTCGCTGGAACCCTGTTAGCGAGTATTTTTCTTCTCCGCAATATCTTTATTGATTTTCTGTTTGGGTTTTGTGTTACTGTGTGTGCGTGTGTGTGTGTGTGTGTGTGAGCGTGCTGCTGACATTTAGTATAATTACGACTTACTCGAATTCGTAATCGAGCTGAAGCACCCGAAATAGAACTGCACCACTTGAGATAGCTGCCAACTGAAAGATGTCCTCGCTCAAACCCCCGCCTATAAAAAAAAGTAACTGCTGACATTTATATTCCGCTTAACGCGCTGTGGAGATTTGCCTTGGGGGAAGTTGTCCTCAACTGTTTGACATACTTATGAATAATTGACAGCACTCGGCGCGAGAAGTGACGTCATTGGCCGAGACGCTCGATAAGCGATTAAAAGCCAGGACATGACAAATGTTAGAAGTAAATGCCGAAATTCAAAAAATAGTTGTGGCCTTTTATCAAATGCTTTCCTTTCGTTTCTAGCTGCTGCTGCTGCTGCTTATACAATTCATGCAAATTCGAACTGGCTCGAAAATCGCCTGACTGACACACATTCCTGCGCAGAGCGGCTGCCGCTCTCTCAGTCTCAGTTACAGTCGAGAAGGGCTGCTCCAGTTTCGAAGTTCTCGCACCACAGTGCACGCTCTGCCCATTGCCTGCCTCACTTGTCACACTGCCATATATTCGTTTGTGTTGTGGGAGAGTTCGAAAAGCTTCTCTAATGCCGCCACTACGCTGTGCATATGCACGTACGTACACACATATGCACAAGCGGATGGTAGTATGTAGATAGGAGCGAAACATCTGGTAGACAAAAGCTCGGAGCGATTGTTCGAATTCGACGCCGCAGTGGGACGGCATGATAGAATTTTTTGCTTTTCGCTCAACGAAAGCTTAACCACTCGCGGCATGCTGAAAATTTTCAGTCGAGCGTTGTTACCGAACTGGGAAGGTCGGTCTAACTGTAGTAGCTACTCTGAGCTCTCGTCTCTCTGTCGGGTGGTACAGCCAGTGTGCCAGTACTAGTACAGCTCTACAGCTACGCTCTGCCCGCCGCCGCCTGCGTTTCGCTGGTGCTGCTGCTGCTGCTTACACAATAACTGTGTATCGATAAAGCCAAAGAAGAAGCACACAGGATACGAATATATACACATATAAGAAGAAAAAGAAAAAACCCAAACTCTTAAGCTGTTTACAGCTTAACGAGTGTTAAAAAAACCGTGTGTGTGATTTATTATTGTTGTTGCGCCAAAGAAGCAGCGTTTTTAGTGCAAAATTAAGTTTTTAAACGGGGTAGTTTTCTGTGAAACGCCCCCCGCACCGCACCAGCTACGACAGCTACACGCGGAAAATATTGTGTAATCCCACTCAACGTGTAAAAGGTAGAGAAAACAAGAACCCATAAAGAACTCTCCACTTACCTGCTTACCTTTTATTATTTTGTTGTTGTTGCTATTCTTATGCTTGCGACTGCAGCGAATAAGCCTAGAAACACGCTACAACAAAACAAAAAAATTAAAAAAAGAAAAAAGCCCACGACAACGTCCTTGTACAAAATCGATTTTCCAAAACTTCATGCCCAGCCGTAATGGATACGTATGTGATATATATACATAGTATATATATTTGTGTATGTGTGTGTATGTACTACTGGTATGTGTGGAATGATGTGAAAATTGCAATTTTGCAATAAACAAACATTATGTGAGTTTATTTAATACTTGTGTGTGTGTGTGTGTAATGATTTTTCCCAACTGATGTTTTATTTAAGAGCGTAATTGCAATGTGATTTGACATTTAGTTTTGCGATAGATAAATTCGCATGTATAACTGTATATTTGCCAGCCATATTATATAGCCGTTCCACTGTCCGTGAGTCCGTCCGTCACTCTGTGTGTGCACATTAAATTTGTGTAGCGCTGACGTACGTTATTTTTCTTTCTTTCTATTTTTTTGTGGCAATGAAATCGTTTAGATTCAATTGCGGCGATTTCATTTTGGAATAGCAGTAATTTCCTGGCCACCCCAAAAAAAAAACCAAATGTGTGCCTGCCAGCCCCTATGTATAGAACCCCCTAGTTGGGTGGCAGGTTTGGGGGCTTGAGGGAGCAGCAGCGACCACCCGTTGGTTATTTCATAATTCGGTGCGCTGCCAAAGCATAGCACAGAAACAGAGACGGACAAGTACTCAAAAGCATCTTGGACAACAAAAAAATAATACAAAAAAAAACAAATATATTTCTTTTTTATATTACATTTCGTATAGCCCTTACATATTGTGCGCTCAGCACTTGACGGCGCTCTTTTCGAACTGCCAGCCATTGCACTCAATTTCGAAAAGCAAGCGCTCTCTGCACGCGCGCTCTCTCCCTCTCACGTTCTTTATGCTGCTCTTGCCTATGTGCCATTATTCACATCCTTCTGCTGCTATCTGCTGCTGCTGGCTGCAGTTTCTATTCCAGCTCTGCTGCTATTTCCAATATTTCCATGTCGCCTCTCTGCGCTGCCGTTTGCGCTTCCATTGGCTTTTGTAGCCAATGCGGTCCACTTGCTGCTTCGCCGCCTTGCGCTGGCTCCTGCCACCTTCCAGGGTCGTTTTCTTCTTCTTTTTTCTTCTTTTGTGGCCTGCCTGATTGTTGCATAAGCTAAAAATCATTAATTTTTCTTTAAAATTTTTTCTTATTTCTTTTATTTTTTATTGCAGTTTATTTTGCACTGTTTTTAGTTAGTTGTATTTAATTGTTTAGTGTTTTTATCTTTTTGTCTTCGTTGATTATTTTTTATTTGTTATACGTTTTTTCTGTTATTTCATCATATTGCAGACATCATGAGTATTCAGGTGGGTAAAAGAAAAGATTTTAAATAAATCAGATATATGGTTTAACATGTATTTTTCATACACACATATAATTTATTTACAAGTATTTTTATTTATATTTAAGATTTTTTTATATATTATTAAATTAAGTTGAAATCGGTTGTGTGTATTGAGTTATTTCTATAAGCAAAGTTTTGGCTGTGACAGCTAGCAAATTAGGTGCCAGAGAAGCTGCTAATTTGCAAAAAAAATTATTATGTCTGGAAGCTCTATTTTTCCAAACAAATATTTAAAAATAGCTATAATTAAATATAATTTATAGAAATGTACGGGCCGTTTTTATGGGGTTCTTAAAGATATGTTGTATAAAAATGTGCTTAAAAACGAAAAACTATAACCAAGAACTGTTTCTAAATTCGAACATTTCGTTTTTGAGTTTTTAAACAATTTGTTTATATTGTCTAATGTTTGAATATACCCACCCCCTACATTGTCATAGCGCAACTTTTGAGATATTTGCAATATCTAGATATCTGTTACGCTCTAACAATAGCTTTTTGGCATGTTAAATGATTAAGATATTTAGCTGAGATGTGTTTACTGTAACTTGACGTAACCAACATCGTTATAATCGAATGAGAATTAGTTAAAAGAAGAAGCAGGCAAAAGATGCGAACAATTAGCATTCAATTGTTAAAACTAGGCACAAAGAAACGTGCCCAAAGTTGAGCTTAGGTAAAAAGAACAGTTAAAAACAGGTTACATAACAGCTCTAAGTTGTTTACACAAAAACGTGTTTTTTAGACCTTTGACAAGGGGTTGTTCTAAAAAAACGGGTCTCAATGCTCGACACAAAGCCCAAATTCCCAATTATAATATACTCATAAGACGACCTGTAACTGGTTTGAAAACAGCTTTGATTAGGGTCTAAGTTCCCATTAAAAGATCAAGCGATGCACTGATAAGTGCAGCTTTGACTGGGCTCTGTTTTATTCTAGTTTTAGACTGGTTTAAACCGCACTTCGAGAACGAGAGAGAGAGAGAGAGAGGAAGAGAGATAAAAATTGCTGTTATATGCACTTTCGTTAAGCTGAAATGGAAATTGAAATTGTTTACAATTGTCGTTTTCATTGTGTGGCTTAATTTACTCTTTTTTGGGCACGTACTTATATAGTATATATCGCGTATATATGCTTATATACGTATATAACATTTGTATAGTATGTATAGATACATTTTGCATTGATTGAACAATTAGCGTGCCGTGTTTTGTGTTCTGCCTGTCAATTCTTTTTTCTTCTCTTTTTTTTCATCTCACTCTCGCCTTTGCATCCGATAACTGCTCTTATTTGTTGTAAATTGATATTCAAGTTCAAATGGCAAATGCTTTGCGCGAGAAAAGTGCGCGCAAAATGCTTTGAAACAACGTTGGGGAAACCGTTGCAGGCACAAACGAGAATTGAGATACATTTGTATCTGTGCGATAGCTTTGTGTCTGAGCGCTTAATTGGCCGCGTTATGTAAACTTCTCTGTGTGTCAACTGGCCATTGTCACATTTTGATTTATATCCCAAACATCCTGAGCCCCAGCCCAATGACAGCTCCCCAGCGCGTTCTAATTGCTTGGCCCAGCTAGCGAGCGAGCTCTCGAGCACTTGACTACACGAACCTCTCGGGCCACCGATTCACATGTTTCACATGCTGCGTTTTGTCACCATTTTGCAACAATTCTCGGCTTTCAATGGCCGCGTGACGCGTTTTGCGGCCGCTCGCGAATTTGAATTCAAATGAATCGAACCATGAAACGCAACAAACAAAAACTAAAAACAAGAGAAACAAAAAAAATCTACCTTTAAATTAATATAATTTGTTTAGGAAAATATAAATTAGCGGCAGTATATCAATCTGTGGGAGCCGAAGGAAAATTCTAAATTCTAGTATGAACGAGATACAATTCGTGAAATATTCTTAAATTAAGTTTGAAACTGGTTTGATAATTACAGTCTTTATCTGAAGCTATGAAATTTCTTAGCTGTATTTTTACAACATTTAAACTTGACTTGAGTTTAAAATCCTTAGGATTTTCTTTGAGTGCTCCCAGCAAATGTTAACAATTGTTTGCACTAGTTTAAGCCTAATTACTAAGTTTAATTTAATATTTAAGTTATAAAGAAACTAACATATTTGATATATTTCCACTCCCCTTTTTATGCAGATTGTTTAGCATACGTAAATATCAGCAATATAGTAAAAGAAGATCTGACAATTTGTGCGCAAATTAATTCAGGCCCCAGGCAAATCAGATTAGCAGCCAGAGTTTTTAAAAGTGCGTAAGCAGAATTTTTAAAACAACTATTTATAAATTGCGATCCCATTCGCCCGCAAAGATTTCCAGATTTATTTCATGCCCCACTTTATAACTCGAAAGCCCAATGAACCTCAACAAAATCGAAAAAAGCCAACTCGCAATAAATAAATAATCAAAGTCGAAACAAAGTGAATAATATTTGATTTTGTGCTCGACGAGTGTTGCCGGCGTCCAAAGCGAACGCACGACAGGTTTGCTTAGATCGGCACAATGATCCCACGCCAACTTTTTATATATATGTTCATATATATATTTATATATATACGAAAATTATCTTTATACTTGTTGTAGCTCTCTCATTCGTTCCCGTTTTCGTTCGCGCTCTCTGTTTGTTTAATTACATGGCATGCTCTTCCATTTTGCATGAGTTTTCAAAGCCCCATATATTTGAGGTAAATATCTATTTGTGTGTATTATTATTAGTTTTTTTATACCCTTGTAGAGGGTATTTTCATTTTGTCACAAAAAACCTAGTAGTCATGCCCGTACCCATAAAGTTTATATTCTTTTGAATTGATCAGTAACAACGGTACAGATGATATAACCATGTCCGTCTGTTTTCATGTAAGCAAGTGTAGTTGTAATAAGAAGTAAAGTTCGAAAATTAAGTTTTTGTATAAACTACAACCAGATATCTTAACTAAATTCAGCAATTAAGTACTTGACTATGCTCACAACGTCTGAGAAAAATAATATCAATATCCTTTCACGACATCCTATGCGAATAGCATAGGAACAATGGGTCAAAATATTTTTCTTAAGACCAAACTTTGTAATTAAATGTGTCACTTTGCTCCTAATATATAGGCAAAATCGTTTTACACCGTAGCAGAATCATTCGCCATCACTATCACTATCAACTGAATACAATCAATTGGATCAAAATTAAGTTGGTATATAAAGACCTATTGCTAAATATTAAATCTTTAACCAGTCAAAGATAATAACTTCATTTCTCTTTTTCTATTCATAATTTTCCACTTGTCCCTGATTCACGTGTCTATTTGCTGATAAATATCCGGGTCGTTATGTTTGCTCAGTATTTCTATATAAACCCATTATTGACGTCAGAGGCAAACGCTCAAAGTAGGGTATTATCATTTATTGTGGGCAGACCGCAAATCAATTTTCTTTCCATTTGCGTTCCAAGCAGCGGCACATGCGCCGCTGTAACTCGCCCCTTTCCAAACGTATATGAATCATAGTCCTTTTTATTTTCGATTGTCCACATATGAGTCCTGAATTTGTTTTCCAGTATAATTTATTTGCCGCTGATTCATGCTAAGCCACAAACTCACACTATATTTAGCTATACGTATATTCATATTCATAGTAAGTCATGTTTATTTAAATATTAATTTTAATGCATATTTATAAATAAGATTGGTTTATGCCATGCATTATCATAATATACGATAGTATGTATGTGTTCTTAGTTTATGCTTGTTTAGTTGTCTTGTTATTTTGCCATTGTTTGTTACGTTTTGTTTTGTCTCTCTTCCCGTTCATCATCAATCAACATCATCAATCAAATCCAAAAACCACCAACACCACCTACACCACCAACACCCAAATCAGTCGCAGCTTGGGAGAGCGGACTCTTATCGAGTCGCCACGGTTATTGCAACCGATGACGACAATCGCACAGCCGATGGCCACTTCAAGGTAAATTGTTGTTTTATTTATTTTCTTTTTCTTCCACTCACACTCATTCGTGCATACTCATGAATAAATGTGAATATAAGGTGTATACAGAAAAAAGCACTCGCATCGTTTCATCGATTTGTTTATGCATTTCAATTTTATTATCTTTTTGCTTTAATTTCTTTTAATGATGGGTTTTTCCTCTTCTTTTTTACTAAACATTTTCCGTTTTTCTACACACGTCTCTTCTTTTTCTTTTTCAATTACATTTCATATTCATGTATTTATTTATGTTTACGTATTTTGGGCATGCTTCCAATATTATTTGCCGCTTGACATTTGAAAGAAATCATCGAAAGATCGCCCAGTTTAAATATAGCACAGACCTTTCAATATAATAAGCACAAATATGGACTATATGGCGGTATATATATTATAATAAATCAAGTAGTTCTGCTAACTAGTATTCTAAGCAAAGCACATAAATATTTATTAAGTGCTAGCAAAGAGAAAAGCCTTTCGAATTTATTACACTTGTCAACAACAATGTATTATTCACCAAATTCTCAACCTGTTGAGGTAGCTAAGCTCTTAAAGTAGACTCGTTTAAACCAGTTTTGGGCTTTTCTAAATCATTTCAACAATGTGCACTTCTGACGTCACACAAAACTAATTATAGAAAGAAAAAAAAACCAAAACAAAAACAACAAATAATTAATAGATAAAAAGACTATAGTACTTTTGTCAGAGACTAGCGACTAGACTAGACGACAGCTGGCTTATGTGTATATAGACATCTAGTATAAAATTATTTATACTTATTTCAAGAGTATTCGAAAGTTCTGTGAGGTCAGTGTGCATGGATTCTAACTAAATTTATATTCGTTGCGATTTTGTGGCTTATAATTTTGCAATTTTAATGCCTTTTCTAAGCAATCAAACATTTTTATTCTAGCTACTTAAATACAATTTTAGTTGAAATAAGTCTGTGGCATTTTCTTTTGAATTTAATTTTATATACTTTTTTGTATCTCAACATTTTCATTCATTTTACGTGACATTCACATTCGACGCGTTTTGCGCGCGACTAAAAACGCGACGTTTATATTTTGCATGCACCGCAATTGTTTTTTTTTTTTTTTGTATATTATATTTTGTTTTAGCTTAGATTAGAGCAGCAAAACAAATATTCTCACGCTCGCTGCACGTTAGCAATTACGAGTATTTAGAATACATCCATTCCATGGATACCTATACAAAGAGCAACTGGTAAGTTGGAAGTGTGTGCGGCAATTATATATCTAGCTGATCTACTTTTTCTCTATTGTGAAACACTATGAACGGGTAAATGGTCTATACTCTCAATCTAAAATTACAATCTGTAATCTAAATCTATATAGAGTTTGGAACGGGTCCTAATACTACGGTTAATGGCATGAAGTAAATCGATTATTGTGTCGGCTTTTTTGGGTTACACGCAGCATAACCTTTCTATAAATCCCTAATTTTTATTTTTATTGAAACTACTTAATGCCCACAGTCAAGACGCAAGATGCCGGCCAAAGCAGCTAAGAAGGAGAACTTGGATGATCTCAAACAGGAGTTGGATATTGACCATCATAAAATCTCTCCTGAGGAGATGTATCAGCGTTTTCAGACACATCCCGAGAATGTGAGTTACTTTATCATTATCTCTCTATTTATGGCCTTATTAAATATTTTCCTGCTTAGGGTCTGAGTCATGCCAAGGCTAAGGAGAATTTGGAACGAGATGGTCCCAATGCGCTCACACCGCCCAAGCAGACGCCCGAATGGGTAAAGTTCTGCAAGAATCTGTTTGGCGGCTTCGCCATGCTGCTGTGGATCGGTGCTATACTTTGCTTCGTGGCCTATTCGATTCAGGCCACCACCAGCGAGGAGCCCGCTGATGATAACTTGTATCTGGGTATTGTACTTTCCGCTGTCGTCATTGTGACTGGCATTTTCTCATACTACCAGGTGAGCAAGGAAACCGAACAGCTTTCTTTCCTGTTTTTATTTTGAATGATTTAACTCCGGGGATGACTTGCTTTGCAGGAATCGAAAAGTTCCAAGATTATGGAATCGTTCAAGAACATGGTGCCCCAGTTTGCCACGGTTATTCGCGAGGGCGAGAAACTGACACTGCGCGCCGAGGACCTTGTCCTGGGCGATGTGGTTGAGGTGAAGTTCGGTGACCGCATACCCGCCGACATTCGCATCATCGAGGCGCGCAATTTCAAGGTGGACAACTCATCGCTGACCGGTGAATCGGAGCCGCAATCGCGTGGCGCCGAGTTCACACACGAGAATCCGTTGGAGACCAAAAACTTGGCCTTCTTCTCAACCAATGCCGTCGAGGGCACTGCCAAGGGTGTTGTCATCAGCTGTGGCGATCACACCGTTATGGGTCGCATTGCTGGCCTGGCCTCTGGCCTGGATACCGGCGAGACACCAATTGCCAAGGAGATCCATCATTTCATTCACTTGATTACCGGCGTCGCTGTGTTCCTCGGCGTTACCTTCTTTGTGATTGCCTTCATTTTGGGCTACCACTGGCTGGATGCCGTCATCTTCCTTATCGGCATCATTGTGGCCAACGTGCCCGAGGGTCTGCTGGCCACGGTCACCGTGTGCCTGACCCTGACCGCCAAGCGTATGGCATCGAAGAACTGTTTGGTCAAGAATTTGGAGGCCGTCGAAACCCTGGGATCCACCTCCACCATTTGCTCGGACAAGACCGGCACACTCACCCAGAACCGCATGACAGTCGCCCATATGTGGTTCGATAACCAGATCATTGAGGCCGACACCACTGAGGATCAGTCGGGTGTTCAATACGATAGAACCAGCCCTGGATTCAAGGCGCTCTCTCGCATTGCCACTCTCTGTAACCGTGCCGAGTTCAAAGGTGGCCAGGACGGCGTGCCAATTCTGAAGAAGGAGGTCAGCGGCGACGCCTCCGAGGCGGCACTGCTCAAGTGCATGGAACTGGCCCTGGGCGACGTGATGAACATTCGCAAGCGTAATCGCAAGATTGCCGAGGTGCCGTTCAATTCGACCAACAAGTATCAGGTGTCCATTCACGAGTGCGAGGACCCCAACGATCCACGCTATCTGCTGGTCATGAAGGGCGCACCGGAGCGTATTCTGGAACGCTGCTCGACCATCTTTATCAACGGCAAGGAAAAGGTTCTCGATGAGGAGATGAAGGAGGCGTTCAACAATGCCTACATGGAGCTCGGTGGTCTTGGCGAGCGTGTGCTCGGCTTCTGTGATTTCATGCTACCCTCCGACAAATACCCAACCGGGTTTAAGTACAACACCGACGACATTAACTTCCCCATCGACAATCTCCGCTTCGTTGGCCTCATGTCCATGATTGATCCCCCGCGTGCCGCTGTCCCCGACGCCGTGGCCAAGTGCCGTTCGGCTGGCATCAAGGTCATCATGGTTACCGGCGATCATCCAATTACTGCCAAGGCCATTGCCAAGTCTGTCGGCATCATCTCCGAGGGCAACGAGACCATTGAGGATATTGCCCAGCGCCTGAACATACCCATCGCCGAGGTCAACCCGCGTGAGGCCAAGGCCGCCGTTGTCCACGGCGCCGAACTGCGTGATGTGTCCGATGAGCAGCTGGACGAGATTCTGCGCTATCACACTGAGATTGTCTTTGCCCGTACCTCGCCCCAGCAGAAGCTCATCATTGTCGAGGGCTGCCAGCGCATGGGCGCCATTGTGGCTGTCACCGGTGACGGTGTCAACGATTCGCCTGCTTTGAAGAAGGCGGACATTGGTGTTGCCATGGGCATTGCCGGCTCCGATGTGTCCAAGCAGGTGCGTGTGAACTCTGATGAAAATAAATCCGTCTCTATTAAATCGTTTTTCTGACTGTTTCCAGGCTGCTGACATGATCTTGTTGGATGACAACTTTGCCTCCATTGTCACTGGCGTGGAGGAGGGTCGTCTGATCTTTGACAATCTAAAGAAGTCCATTGCCTACACTCTGACCTCTAATATTCCCGAAATCTCACCCTTCTTGGCCTTCATTCTATGCGATATACCACTGCCACTGGGCACAGTCACAATTCTGTGCATCGATTTGGGCACTGACATGGTAAGTTTGGCTCCGCGCCCCGATTAGGAATCGTACCCAAAACTAATCTTATAGCTAAGTTGTTTTGAGCAAGTTAAGTGTAATATTTCAAGTCAAGGCCAGGTAGCTTATTAAGTTTTCTATCAATTGTATAACTTTCATTGAATTGTAAATTGAAATTGTGAATTGTAAATTGTGCTGCCTGCTTGGGCAGATACCAGCCATATCGCTGGCCTACGAGGGACCCGAGGCGGACATTATGAAGCGACGTCCACGCAATCCTGAAGTGGATAATTTAGTCAACGAGAGGTAAACAGCGTACGAGTCCGCTGTAAATAAAATATTAGGCTTGCCAGCTAGTTGCAAGCCAGTTTACCAGCCAGTTTTAGGCTAAAATCTATGTAGTTTAAGAAACTCTCTCTCTTAACATATCTTTTTATATTTGTACTCCCAAGCGAATGAGCAAGAAATCCACACAGACACTCACATATATGCTCTGTATATGTAAACTCATTGAAAACCGAATTGTAAAACGATTTGCTAATATTACCAACTGCAATAATCCACAACCTAGGTGCCAGCCATATCATTGGCCTACGAACATGCCGAAGCCGATATTATGAAGCGTCCGCCACGTGACCCATTCAACGATAAATTAGTGAACTCAAGGTGCCAATCAAGTCAATTTCTACCCCACACACACACATACACTCTCTCACACACACATACACATTTGCACACTTAAAAAAATACTAAACTCTTTAAAAAAACAAAAAGCGCGCAGCATCATAAACTATAACTAATCGATGTCTGTGTATGTGGCTGGATTGTAATTAGCATAAGCGTTGAACAAACTAAAAAATACAAAATACAAAAACAACTACAACAAAACTTGCAGCGCAAATACTAACCAACAAGTCGTTCCATAATTTTATGGTTTAAAAAGAACTGTTAACTGTTAAGCTTATCATTTACTTATTAATAATATATACATAAAACATTTCGTCAACATTTTTGTAGCATAACTCACGTTAAGTCATTTACAATCATTTTATCGTACATAATTATCATTATAGATCGTTTCATACTAGTTCTTGTCATTCATTTAACCAGTTTGACATTCTGGCCCCACTCATCAGTTCTGTACATTTTTTCCAAAACTTTTGAACACCGTTTTATTTTCGTTTTTTATATTCTTGTAACAAAATTTATTTCAATTGCCTAACACACACCCATACACACATACACACACGCACACACCACATTTTGCCTATGTGTAAATTGAGTCAAAAAAAAAGTTGAAAAAATTCGCCTCTAATTCTAACGCTCTAAATGTTAATTGGTGTGCGTTGTACCTGTTATTTTTTTTGTTGAACTCACTGTTAAATTGTTACACCATTTTTTTTATAATTTTTTAGTTTTTTACCCCTTCTTTAATTATACATATTTTGCTGAAATATTGGCATTATTCTATACATATTTTTGCGTTCTGTAATACATACAAAATTGTTTAAAATTAACCAAATTAACATTGCAAAAAATTATTTCACTTACATATATTTGGCATTTACATCTATTGATTGGCATTAAATCTAGTTTCAGCAAATATCAAAGTTAACTGCACACAAAATCTGTAGCTTAAAAAAACCTTAGTCACAAAGCATACCTAGAGTATAAAACAAATATCAAAAAAATTAAAAATAAGGAAGTTTTTGAAATTACAACAATTTTGGACCTTAAGTTTAATATACTTTGTTTTCATATTTTTAAGTTATTTAAGTTCTCACAGCACAATTGGTCACCCAAAACCCCAAACTCAAAACCCAACTGTACTTGAGCTCATCTAACAGCTATCTAAGTTATCTTTAAGCCAGTTCTTAAGTTCTTAACTATTAGTTAATAAGTTGTCAAAGGTTTTACGCCCGGTATTTACACGGATTTTTGCGGTCGTTGTCGTATTTCCATTGCCCATCTTTCAGGAGAAGAAAAATGAGAGACAGGCAGAGAGTTAGAAAAACTTTATTTTCCATAATTTATCGTATTTATTTTTAATTTATTTTTATTCCAATACTATTCATCTATGCTCGCACGTATAGGTGCCAGCCATTTCCTTAGCCTATGAGACGGCTGAATCCGATATTATGAAACGCCAGCCCAGGAATCCCTTTCAAGATAAGCTGGTCAACGAAAGGTAAAGTTTTTCTTTGTGCTGCCCAAAAAAACCAACAACAACTACAACAACAATAAACTGAAACATGAAAAGAAATATACACAAAGCAAAGTAAAAGTAAAAGTGAGCTGCAAATGAACAAGAAAAAAATCGTTTTTTATCAACAATTCTCTTCTATGCAAACACAGCAAAGAAAATATATAAATTTTTTTCGTCACAAAATCAAATTCAAATTTCATATAAAGTAAAATTTCGGAAAACGTTTTTTCGCTCAAGAAAATTTTAAAAGCTGCCTCTAACGATATATTACTTTGAACTACTTTTGTCTACTACTAAAACTAAGAACTTTTTCAATTAGCTTCAAATACTCTTTAGCCTTTAATTACTTTTACTTGTTTTATTTTGTATTTGCTTTGAATTTTTTACAAATTTATTTACCTTCTAGTTTCTCTACTATTTCCAAATTGCTGTCTTTTAATATTTTATGTTAAGTGTTTGGAAGAGTTCTATTTATTTTTGTTACATGTTTTGTGTTCTTCAATGTTTATTCATTTATCTTTTCTATTTATCTTGAGTATCTACAACTTTCAGCTAGTTAAATGTTTTAAAGTAAAGTAACGTTGAGATTTTTCTAGATTTTGTTTTATCTGTATCTGTAAATGATTTCTTCTATACAGTTTATCTATAGCCCAAATTAATATACATTGATTTTGATATCAGCACTTCAAATCGATCTAGTTAACTTTAACTTCAAGACATTCTGCTCTTTAGCAGCAGAATTTTGATCACTGGGCTATAGGCCATAATAAATACACATACAGATTTTCTCTATTCTTTAATTAATTTTTTATTAAATTAATTTATTTTTATTTAATTTCTTTTAGTACTTTTTTATCATTGAAGTAATTTGCGCTTTTATTATTAAATTATTATGCAATAATATAATGCTATATACATACTCGTATTCAATATATACCTATATATCTATATTATAGCTAAAATTTTATCATGTAATTTCAATTAATTTTTGCAAATCTTCAATTTTATCAAAGAAACAACAAAAATGTGAAACACAAAAATCAAAGTCAAAACCAAAACACAAAGAAAAACTAAAACTCAACTACTTAAACGGCTGATATATCCGTATATAAATATATCTGATCGATCTCTCCTTGGCAATTGTCTCTGAATTTATGCACCGCACTTGGAAAAACAAAAATGAACGAAATAAGCGGCAGCAATTTTTTCGTATATCCGATCCACTTAAGCTCTCTAGCTCATTCACAAGTACATCAATACGAATTTGGCGTACTCTTCCGCTTTCCTTTTGGTCTCTCTTCAAATCTTGCTTAAAATAATATATATTTGTATTATCTACGGTGCTACAGAACTACTTTCTACTGCCCTTTGATTTCTTTGCTTGTAACATTAATTTTTTTTATCATTAACTTAAGATAACTCTTTTGTGCCAGATAAAATATCCTTTAATTAAATCGAGCCTCTTTTGGAAGGTAAGTCCTCGTTGTTTCGCGCACGGCCCAATTGACTGAAAAACGACATTTGCCTTAGTCACATCTGGCGATTTGAATAGACTACGTTTTGTATTTGAATTTCCATTTCTATATTTATATATATACATTAATGACTCGAGACAACTTTTCTCTAGTAACTCAACTTAACTTATGCTAGTGCAGGTTTAACTATAAAACTAGTCTACAAGTTATGTAATTTTTTATCGTACTCTTACTTATGCTAACTACTGTATCTCGAATTTAATGCATTTTTAGCAGTAGTTGAATATCTATTCATAATTCTTCATAATCGTACTCATCAAGCACCACCAATCTCTTAACGAACCTTGATCAATCAATCAATCAATCCATCGCTCATACAGAAATCAATTTTCATTAAATTTTCTTTTAATTTGTAGTCTACCAAACACATCAATTTAACTGCCTAAACTGGCGCAAGTTTTCTCTAGTATTAACATATATATATTATAAATATATATATACTTACTTATACAACAAAGCAATATTTAGTGCAAGTTAAGCTCTAAGCAAGTACTATATACCAACTCCAACGTACTCCTCTCTTATAACTCCATAACAAATCAACGTTCTTTAATTTCTTTTTTTTGTTACTCGGGTGCTCGATTTTGCTGCCCAGTGTAGTTTTAGCTTCGTAAGTACGCAGAAGCTAAAAAAATACAAATACCACTAAAATAAAAAATACCAACTAATACAAAGAAATACCAACTTGACACGCTCTTCGCAACACTGTGTAAAATGCCCTCTCTTTATCTAAGTACTTACTATATCTTTAATAATACGAAAACTATCTTAGCGAATATAAATATATATATAAATTTAATATTTTTAGTATATAACAAGTATTTATTATATACATAATGCCAGCAAGAAATTTTTCGTCAACTTTAACCTCTTTTTCCTTTTCGTATTTTCCCCCACATTTTTTCAAACTTTTATTATGTCTTTCTTTTGATTAAACTCAAAATAAATGACGATACTTGCAAAATTTGCACAATAATCAAATAAAAAAATACATTTAAAAAATACTTACAAATAATACCAAAATAATACCGCAAGATACCGGCCATTTCACTCGCTTACGAGCAAGCCGAGAGCGATATTATGAAGCGTCAGCCGAGAGATCCATACCGCGACAACTTGGTAAACCGCAGGTCAGGACAAATCTATTACGATAAGGATAAAAAAAACAAAAACAAAAAACATTAAGAATTGTTTACTTTTAGTTGTTTAGTTACAAATTCTAGAAAATGAAACAAACATGCAGCCATATATTATTTTCCATTTCCAATTTGACGTTTGACCTTTGTTTGAATTGTGTGTGTGTTTCGCGAACCCCTTTTTTATTATCCTCTCCTCTCTACTCTTTTTCAATTTGACCAGTAGTCCACAAAATTATGAAAAACAAAACACACCAAATTTTAGTGCAACCCCAAAGAAGAAAAAAAAAACAAACAAAAAAATACAATTTAAAAAAAAAAATTTCTTCGGACTGCCGAAAATTAAATACCCTTGCAGACAGATAGTAGAAATACAATATATAAATATATTTGCTAGACAAAATTTTTGTCTCTATAGCAGCTTTATATTTTAAATGTCCGTTGTTGTTGATATATTTGTTCATATGATAGAGTAATATGCAAGCTAGTAATTTGTGGGTTTGGTTAAAATATTGTTTATATTTGTTGGGATCACATTAAAGTTTGTAGCTAAGGTATTTTGGAAAAGAAAAAAAAGTTTTAAACAAAAACTAAATTTTTGAACGACAGCTTTCCGGTGACAGCTATATAATGTAATAGTCCGATCTGAACTACTCCGACAGATTTTTAAACTAAGAGACGGACATAACTTAGGTTTTATTAAGATAGTTTTACAAAAGCATATATTAATATACTGATCACTGATCAAGAATAAAGCTTATGGAATCGCACTTTACATAATCTGTGTCAAAATTAAAATGCAAGAGTGTTTAAAAAATCCCGTTTGTTTGTTCGTTTGCTAATGCATTTTTTTGTTTGTTTCGTTTGAATTTGTCTACCTTTTTCTTCTTCAACTTTTGCGAGACAATGAAAGACTTCTTTAACTATTGATCTGTGAATCAGTTTTACATATTATATATTTATCATTTAATTCCTGTTATTTGAACTCTCAATGTGGAATGATGAAAACTTTTATAATTTTCACTAAAATATCGTTTGTGTTTTCGAAATTCTAAAAGAAAAATCTATGTAGCACTGTTGTCAATTTTGTTTTTCTCAAAATTTTCCCGTTTATGTGTTAACTGATTTTTAACTTTTCGTTAAAAACCAAAAAAAAAATTTTTTTAAATATGCATCAATGTTTGTGTGTTAGTCGCACAATCTGTCAATTAACCAAATTACCAAATGGTTTTTTGGCCAACAAGAAACGCTTTTAGAACCTGTGATAGAACATGCTGCGCATAAATAGCCAAAGAAAAAACACACACAACACACACAAAAGTAAACAAAGACTAGACCTAATGCATAATCATAAATAAACATGGCAAAAAAACAAACAACAGACAACAACAACAAAGCGAAGCTTACTGCTGTTACTTTTAGCCCAGTTAGTGCGTTACTTAGTAGTTGAGTTTGTTCGAGTCGATAAGCAAAAAACCAAATATAATGCTTCAGTTGTGTTCTACTTAGATGATACACTCATATACACCTATATATACATATATATTCAATATCAAATCCAAGTCTGGTGCCCAAGTGCAACAACGTCGCAGTAAGTCTCTATGTGGGCTCGGTTCTTAACAACGACAACAACAACTATGGATATATTTTATTTCAATTATATACAATCTTAATTTAAGTCTATGTCTGTATGTATATTTAGTTTTTTATGTTTATATGTAAGTTTTTCTATATGTTTTTTTTAAATTGATTTCCTTCAAAACTTCTTTAAGCGTAAGTAAATGAAAAAACTGGTATAAAACCAGAAAAAAAACAGTTGACTTAGCTGCATTTGCTTGCCCCATTCTGTGTGCTTTTAGTTTTGAAACAACTCTCTCTCTCTCTCTCCCTTGCATGTTTAGCTCTATAATTACTTTATATATATGTGTGTGTACATAGTTTATTTCTAGCTGCATGTTTTTAATACGCTGCCCACCCAAATACTAACCATGAGAAACTTTGCTTTTCACCTCAACTTATAATAAAATGCAAAAACAAAAACAAAGAAAACGATTCTTTGCGCTCTCACGCTTACATTAAACGCGCGCTTTAGTTAAAAATTAAAAAAAAAAAAAATTTGCCTAAAACACAATCCACGCTATATATTGTAAAGTCTAATACCATAAAAACTAATTAAACAATAAACATTCATTTGCTTAAAAAGTTTAATACATACAAGAGCTTAAAGGTAAAATGGCATTTTTTACAGTTACTAATTAAAAAATAGTATTAACAAAAATTATCATATTTGAATATGAAAACTGCACGCGGCGCTGCAGCTGGTATTGTTCAGGGTTTTTGTGTTATTTTCAAACATAGCTGCAAACAAAAAAAATGTTAAATATTAAATATAAAATTTACTAATCCCGGTTTTATATTAAATCTCTTTTTTTTACAATCCAATTAAGTTTTTCAATTGAAAATGAAATTCAGTTTAGTATATATACAAATTTCCACTTATCGAATCCAATTAATTTTATATATTCGTAGTTAAGAGTCAATTTTTTTTATGATTTTTTAAAACAAAACCATTTTAGATTTAGGCTTTTTCGTTGTTTCGATTGAAGGTTCGCTATATGTTAAAAAATATGTAAAATGGTTTGCAGCCTTGTTTCAAATCTTTACCTACTTCCTTAACAAGTATCTTTAACACCCTCTAAATGTTTAATGTAATTTTTTTCCGAAAGATAACTTTTATAAAAATTTTTACTTAATTTAATTGAGTTCTTTATTGATTACAAAAACCTTGAGCAACTCCAAGCATTGCTTATAGTTCCAAACAATGCCCGATCTTTAATGCTCTGCAAGACTTGTCTTGCGTTCGAAATCTATTAAGAAAATTAAAAAAAGACATCAACAAATACCACACAAAATTAAAAAAAAATTAATGCTTTAGCCACTTTTCTTAAACCTATTTGTTTGCCTCTCATTTGTTTTTGCTTGCCACTTTGAAAACGGCTTTGAACAGATTGATTTCCATGGCCTATGGACAAATTGGCATGATCCAAGCCGCAGCTGGTTTCTTTGTGTACTTTGTGATTATGGCTGAGAACGGTTTTCTGCCCATGAAACTGTTTGGCATCCGTAAAATGTGGGATTCCAAGGCCGTTAACGATTTAACTGACTCGTACGGTCAGGAATGGGTAAGCTCTTGAGATCAACTATCTTTAATGATATGTTAATACTATCTTAATTTTCCTTAGACCTATCGCGATCGCAAAACTTTGGAATACACCTGCCACACTGCCTTCTTCATTTCGATTGTGGTGGTGCAGTGGGCCGATTTGATCATCTGCAAGACGCGTCGTAACTCCATTTTCCATCAGGGCATGCGCAACTGGGCTTTGAACTTTGGCCTCGTTTTCGAAACGGTGCTGGCTGCCTTCCTGTCCTACTGCCCCGGCATGGACAAGGGTCTGCGCATGTACCCACTGAAGTGAGTACAGAGTGGCCTCAATAAAAATTAACCCAATCTTAACTTGATGTTCTTCTACTTTTTTGCAGACTCGTCTGGTGGTTCCCAGCCATTCCATTTATGTTGGCCATCTTTATCTATGATGAGACACGTCGTTTCTACTTGCGTCGCAACCCTGGCGGCTGGTTGGAGCAGGAGACATACTATTAAACACCTACACCCAACAACCAACATACATCCTACACCTACACTTACACCATACACACACACACACATGCAACCAGCAAAAAAGCAACAAATAGTAATTGTTTATTTACCACAAAAGCCACACAACAAAAACCACAAGTGCAACCTAAGCGACCACAGGATTCTTTTGTGGCTACAACTTCAGCTGCTCTTGCAACAATAGCAACAATTAACAACAACAACAGCTATAGCATAAAACATATTGCGATATGTTTTAAATTTTAATTTAATTATTTAAAGTAAAAAACAAACAAAAAATGCAAGCGATAATTATTTTAAACGTTTAAGTAAATTTAAATTATAAATTAAAGCTATAAATAAGATTTAAATAAAAATAAAGTAAAATCTACAACAAAAAAAAAACGAAAGCAAATTCCGACAACAAACCCACAAACAATAACCTAACAACCAAGTTTTTAGTAAAATTATTTAACAAACGGCATAAACCACAATATTTAAAAAATGCTAAAAAAAAGAATAATAAAAAAAACATTAACAACGCAAACAGCGCCAAGAAACAAAAGCAAAGCTAAAGCGCAACTAACATAAATAAAATTAACATACCCCACACCCAACACACACACCACAAACTACACAACGCATGAAGAGACAAATTATATAAGAAGTTTAGAGAAATTAAAAAATAAATAAAACTAAAAAACGAAAATTTTGACAAAAAACAAAAACAAAAACAAAAAATGAATAAATTAGCGTAGTTACAAAATAAGCAGAGAAGAAGCGAAGATACAACAAAAAAACAAAAACGATGAAAATTTCGAAATATTTGTGGGGCAGCAGTAAAAGCGAATGCAGAAATAAGCAAAAAATAAACAAAAATTAAAAAATAAATAATAAAAAAAAGAGACAACACAATTAATAATAATTGTTTATATATATACACATATATTATATGGAAAAAAATTTGATTATATAAATGGAGCTATACAAATACTTACACCAAACAAATTACGATAACAAAACCTACCAAACTGGTGCGCGCCGAGCGGCAAATTGACCGGCAACAGCAGCATAATCCAATCGCCGGCGGCGTTGGCCCGTTGGGCTGCTAGCCAGATGAAGAGAGAGCGAGATAGTAAAACAACAAAAACAAAAAGCAGCTAACAATTTGTTATATGTCGAGTAAAAGTTTATAAAAGCCATATAAACATAAAATTTTAATGTTATGCTTTGTGTGCATTTTAAGCCCAAACACACAAATCTCAAACACACTCACACACTCAAAACACACACACCCGCTAATTTGTTGGGTGCTTGGGCCTAGAACACAGCCACGCCCACAAAATAAATGTTTGTAATGTTTTACACGGCACAGCATACCCTAAAATAGGGGCAAGCCCAAGGCAATAGCTAACAGTATTGCGTTTTTCTTTCTATAACTTTCGCTTAAACACACATACATACACACACACACTCACTCACACAAATACAGTCTGATTAGCGGCAAGTAAAAAAAGGCAAAACAACAAAAAATCAAGTGCCATCGTAAAAAGCCAACAATTTACGCGCACTAGACTAATTGAAAATTTTGTATAAAATGTGAAAATCATTGGCAATAAGTCAATCAGCCTGTCAGTGAGTCAGTCACACCCACATCACACACACATATACACACACACACAACTGCAGAGACAAAAACCGCCGCTGCTTTTCAATTGGTTTTTTTATTTTGTTATCTTTACATTTATGATTTTATGATGTTTTTTAATGATCATTGACATTGAAATTAATGATGCATTAATGGATTGCATTATGGCATGTTAGTTATGACAAACAAAACAAAATTATTATTAGTTGTTAACAAATTATATTGAATAATATTAATAATTGATAATGATAACAATGTTCATCATCGTGAATATTGTTGTTGATGTAAAAGTGAAACTAAAACTAAAGCGAAAAACAAAAACCATTTAAATTCATAATGCGAACAACAAATATTTATAACGAAAGCAAACAATTCTTTAAAAACTTTCGATGCTATAACGAAAACTTGGACAATTTGTCAAGAAGCAAGCAGTAATGGTATAAAATTTGCATACGATATAATATGTAACAACAACAACAAGAAAACAAAACAAAAACATGAGAGTAAACATTTTTAATTTTTTGTTCTTTCGCCCTCCGCTGTAAATGTATTTGTAGATTTAAACAATGATTAAAATAAAAAACTACATAAATAAAACTTAAAAAAACCAAAATAATTATTGTTTTCATAAATTTTTATATTGAATAAGGGGTAGTATCAAAAACCTTCAGAATCATTTATATTTGAAAATATGATATAGAATCAATATAGAAGGCAGACATTGGATCAAATGGTATTGATCATGACAACCGGTTAAGCTTTGCCAGAGTTATGCTAATTTAAAATTCTTTTAATTTCTTGCATGATTTTTGTCAAAAAAGTTTGACTACTTCAGAATCACGTTTTATAAATTACGAATTTTAAATGCAGAATGTTAGTTAGTTTGGGCAAAGTTATGGATGTTTGATATATTTACTATGGATCCGAGAACATTACATGTCTAAATATTTGTAATTCCTTACATGATTTTTGACAACAAAAATTACCGCACAGTCAATTAAAAATAAAAACTTGAGATTATATATTTCGGATGCAGAAATATGTAAAAACAACGTTTCAGTTTTGGGGAACTTATTTTTTAAATATATTTGTCGACTTTAAACTGATGAGAAAGGAAAGCTGATATATGTGTCATGATTCACAAATACCGCAACAACACTTAAAAAATATTTGTCGACTCAAGCAAACTACTTTCATTAGCCACTGTAAGCCAATTGCAGGGTATATGAACGTTTAACATTCTACCAACTTGCCCTTATTCTTTTTGCTGATGTTGTAGTTGTTGATGTAGCTGGTATTGTTGCGCCTTTTGTTGTTTTGTTGCAAAAGGGTCTGCACAAGGTGGGAGTTTTGGGTCTTATTAATTTCCGTTTTGCTTATTTATTCTGATGATATTCTGCGAGCTTTTATGGGTTCGACTGAGGCGCTGCGGCAGCGTCGCAGCCAACGCATTTGTCAGCACGAAACTCATCCCAAATTGCGGCTGAGACACCTTGAAAACGCAGGTGTGTTGACTGGTGTTAATAAGTAGCTGTAACTATGATGATTTAAAGTGAGCAGGGAGCTGGCTCAATTTTCTATAGACCAAGTGCAATAAAGTTATTTTTAAAAATGACTCTTGTCAATTGTAAATTATAAATCAAGAGTTGATTTAAACATCGTAAAGTAAACTAAAAAATATCTATAACAACTTATTTTGTGGTATTTAGTTGGGGTTTATTGGGCGACAGCTTTATCGATGACATACGTTCCTATAATTATGAGCTCGTGAATGTAAAAAACAGGAACGAATCAAGTGCTTATAGGATGACGATGATTTAGTACCCAACCCTAGAAAACGTAGTAGACCAGTTTGAAATCGTTATTGTTGCACAAAAACTCAATTTTAACATTTTTTTCCATACGATTCAAATAATAAAGTTTGACTATTGAAAAAAATAAAGAAAGTTATTGATATATTTTTTGAAATTTGATATTCGCGAATTGTTTTAATATATGCCCATCTTTTGTAATGAAATTCCCGTATGCTCTACTAGAGTAGCGCACACGCGAAAAAAGAATGAACAAGACCTCTTTTCCAATAGACTTAACACGGGCGTCAAAAACTTGCGCGCTTGCTTGTCTAAGAAACTGGGTGGACTCTGCTGCCCGCCAATCCATTCCCCCTGTTCCACATAATATACCACACAGAAACTGCTGCATTGAGAGAGAGTGAGGGAGAGAGGGAGAGGGAGAGAGAGGAGAGAGAGAGAGAGAGAGAGAGAGATAGATAGAGAGCGCACAATGCTGTTATCGCGCCGAGCGTGTTCCATTGCCAAAACGGTTCTTATCCTGTGCGCTATTTAACGTTTGTTATCTACGCCCGCGTTTCATGCTCATGCGTCTCAATTTCGTGGCGACCCGAAGCACCCGTCGGCTGCGGCTTCGGCCGTTCGTGGGTCGCACTCGGCCAGTGGGTTATTCGGCCTAAGCTTTCGGACAGCGGCTGCGATAGCGACGGCGACAGTCTTTCATTATCCGGTGCACCAGCGTGTCACGTTTTCGCCAGCTTCGCAACGAACTACGCAGCCAAAAATAACAACAACAACAACAGCGGATGAAAAGCCGTTAGTTGCGCTTTTCCTATTTTTAGTGCCGAACGTTTGCGAGTGTTTTACTATTTTTACTACAGATGACAGACAGACAGACAGACACACACACAAGCAAAGACATATATGCACACAAACACTGTAAAATAATAACAATAACACAGTGATTCATTTAAATAAAAAAGTGTTAATAAGGATATATTGAAAATAAATAAATACATTTTGATTTGTTGCAACTGTTTAAAGAATAATTTGCGTGTGCTTGTGTGAGTGTGCGTCGAATGCAATGCGTGTGACAACAACAATAACAAGAGCAGCAGGAATAACACCATCACCAGCACTAACAATAACAACAACAATAACAACTGCAGCAGCAGCGGCCAACCGAAACTAGGCTAAATAGCTTTTGCATACTTTTGGGCGCACACGTACAGGGAGTGAAAGAGAGCGAGAGAGACACGCAGCAGCGAGTGGAAAGGGAGCAGAAGCAGCGGCGGCTGCGGGCGACACAGGTCGCCGACATTTGAACCTGCTGCTGACCGCGACAGGCCATTGTTGTTGCTGTTGTAGATGCCAGAATTCCTTTCTTACATATATCGCATTTTCGTCTCTTTGGCAAACGTGAGATGCGAAATGTGCCAGCAGCAGCAACAACAAATTGAAACAACTACAACAACAACAGCAACATAAAAAAAAGTAGAAAGAAGCAAAAAAGAGTTCAGCTCGCTTTCAGTGTGGAACATTGGTGCAGTTCAACAGACCCCGGGCGCAGCAGCAAATACAATTTTTTGGCCAGAACTGCGGCTGCAGCCGAGGCAGCTGGCTTCGTCTCGTTCCGGTGTATTTGTGTGTGTGTGTGTGTATTCTGCAGCAGCAACCGCAGCGCTGCAGCAGCGAAAATTGTGTCAGCAGCAACAGCAGCAGCATCAACAGCAACTTCTGCAGCAGGCCGTGTGGCGCCTTAATCCACACTAGCCGGTAATTTATGCAACTCTCTATGCAGACAGCTGCTTGCAACAACTATTTGTAACAACTGCACACTTAAGCGGTGCCTTCGAAAAGCACACACACATACAAAAACTGAACAAAGAAACGGCTAGCAACCACATTACGCATACGCCCGGGCTTACCTTGACAACGCTCGGCCATGCTGAGCTGTTGCGGGCGCGTGACATTTGCTAGTTTCTTGTTTTTATTATACCCTGTACGCATTGCTGCTTAAATGAGGGTATATGAATTTGTGTGTTTATTTAAGTAACAGAAGTATTCATCTTCGTGCCCATAAAGTATATAAATTCTTGGATAGCAGCAATAGACGAGTCTTTCTGTCTTTCCGTTTGTCAGTCTGTTCTTTTTTCTGTCCGCTTTCCGTCTGTCGGCTATAATCAATTTTTTAGGAATGACTTGGAATATAGTTTATCTTATAGCACTATTATTAACTCCTTTCACTTTCCCGAAACTTCTCTTTAATAGAGCTAAACACAGATTAAAATTTGCAAGGTTTTATATAACATTTATTTTAAATTATCGATAACTCTTATAGCTTTCCCAAAATCGACAAATATGCATTTTCGTACTAGGGTTTTTGAGGAAAACTTTAAGAGCAGAGATTGAACACTGAATTTTGCAATTGAGCCCCTAAAACACGCGTAGATCAATTTTATTTTAAATGGTCGATAACTTTTCCCAGTAAATGGTTTAACAGTTCAGAGCTGTGTACAGAGTATCCGATAGTCAAGCATTCTCAACTAGATCACTTCTGTATTTTTTTGTTATTTTTTGTTGCTGTGTGTTTGCTATCGATTAAGCTTAGTCGCTGCTCTGTGCCGCTTTTGGCCTTTGTCTACTGCTTTTTGTTAGTTAGTTGCAAGTTTTGTGAATGCAGCACGCAGCACATTGTCTTCGGCTGGCCCTTTGTGGCGCCTAATTGTTGCCACACACAGCTTCAAGACAATGCAACACAAAGGAGTTGTGGCAACAACTCAACCAGCCAGCGCCTGGCATTGGGACCTGGCTCCGTCACGTACTTCAGCTGGCGAGGACCCAGCTGCTCGCCACTTGAGTTCCGCTTTGCTTTTTTGCGTTTCCGGCATGCCGTACACTTTTCATTATTGTTTAATTTTTCTCTCCCATTCTCCTTTTGCTTTCCGTCTGTGTTGCCTACACGCTGGCCCCTTCTCCTCCCCCTTCTTGGCCCTTTGTCAATAGAATTGCGTATATCAGTCAAATTGTGTGTCGTATCGTTTGTCATTCAGTCAGCGACATTTGCCTCTCATTTCATTCTACTTTTTCTTTTTTCTTTTGCCCTATACTCGCGTGGGCACTGAGAAAAAATACATTAATTTTTTAAGTTTTTAAATTATGAGGCTTTAAATCAATAAGAAATATAGCACTGTGTAAATGAACATAATGCATATGTTCATTTTACTAATATTAATGAGGCTGTGAACGGGTTTGAACAGAATTAGTTCGAATCTGGTGCTCGAAGTTTTTTCCTAATTATATTATAACCAACCTTATAGCGAATCATTTGCTCAAAAACTAATTGACTCTTAATCCGAACTGAAAATAATGGTTTGGTTAAAAAAATAGTATTTTTGGGTTCATGAAAATATTATTCCAACATTTTTTAGCTGCTGACATAACGCAACGAATAGTTTGTATTAAATATATTAATAATAATTGTCTTAAATAATAATTGTCTAATATAAAATGGTAAAAATATGACACATAAAGGTTAAGAGAATCAAGTTAAAAAATTGAACTCAAAGGCTAGACAAACAATACGAATCGGCTGTGGAACATACAACGATAAATTTTTCGTACGGATTAAATAAATAATTTTGAAATTTACCATTTTTTAAGGACAAAGAATATATTCATTTAAAGCAAACTAGTAGTTCACAATATTCTTAAATGCATTGCTGTTTAATTTAATTGAAATTTCAAGTTATTTTCTCCGAGTGTGAAAAGCCGAATGAGTACTCGTTTTTACAATTCCATTCATAGCGAATGCTTTGTTTGATTTGGTACTTGACTCGTATTTAACTATTCAAATGCTCGGGCAGTCGCAATTGTGCTGGGGCTCGTTTCTTCGCTCGAATTGTGCCGAGTGCGGCAGGACTTATCTAAAGTCACACTCCTGGCCACGTTCTGAATGGCTTGAATGGGCTCAATGGGGGCCGTGCGAATGTCATTTACATTGGTTGCCATCGTTTTATGGAAATTGTCGCACAATTGGTCAGTGCACAATGCCTCAAAGGCATGCGACATTTGCATTGTTTGGGCCCTGGCCCCGGATCGATGTCGATTATGGCTATTAACTGAGCCATTGAGCCAAGTGTCATGCCAAGCAATAATTTTAACCTTTGGCAAACAAAATTTATAAATATCTAACAGCTTTAATATGTTTATAATTCAGTTTGTGCTTGTATTAGTTTAGCTTTCATTTGGTTTTGAAAAATTAAATATACAGTGAAAATTCTCTTGAGCGGATTCTCCGGGATCTAGTATTTTTGTTCAGCTTTAAAAATACAAATAAATTACAATAAAAACATGAGATGAAATTGTTATAGAGAAAAAAATGAATTTATTCAACTTTTATTACAAATTGCAATCATTTATATTAATACCTTGAAATGAAAAATATAAATAACGGATTTTCAAAAATTCACAATTTCAAGATTTCTTACTGGCAATTCAGTCAAATTTTTGTAGATTTTCAAGCATTAACAGAAAGAAAAAACTTTATGCAAAAAAGTTTTTTCGCACAATAAAAATATAGTTTTCTGGATAAAAATAGATTGTGTACAAGAAAAAATATATTTACATAAAAAAATATAGTTTTTGTGCAAAAAGAAATTGAGTGTAACAAAATGTATTTACATACAAATAGTTTTTATGTAAAAAAATATTCTATAACAAGGATTTCCCTAAAATAAATTATTTTATAAGGGAACATTTTTTTTACAAAAAATAGTGTACAATCTGACCAACAGAGGGCGCTTTCCTCCAAAGAGTATAAAAAATATTAGGTAAATACGCCCCCTGGCAGCTGTCCGTCAATAGAGCTTTTACTGTATATTCATTCGCTGCAGTATTTAAAAAATGTGCACCTTTAGCTTAGCGTTTTTAAGGCTTAAAGCAAAGTGCTAGCACTTAAAAGCTTTTCACTTGCATATTCATGCGAAAAGAGCCACACGTGGCCATAATAGTCAGCATGTTATGGCCATGGCCATCACAGCGCAGCATAGCACAGCAGCTAGGCAAAACCAAATGCTTAATATGCATATACAACAGTAGACCACACACCCAAACACACACACACACACAAGCTCAGTACATCAGCTGCAGACAGGGAAAATTTTATGAGCTTGCCACGCTTGCAATGCATGCACGCTTGCAACGTCTGCAACACGCCCCCGCTGGGCGACCACAAGATATCAGCAATAACGAGATTTTGCCATATTTGATGCCAGCGCTGGCCAACGTGGCGTATGAGCAATCAGACGTACACCAGCAAAGTTCAGCAGGCATCTGGAGACGCCATGCCACACACTCGCTTGCAGCACGTTGCAGTTGCAAACTGCAGCAGCTGCCGCAAGCTGTTTCCAAAAATTTGACATTGCCATCGAAACTGCGAATTTTTCAAGTGTGCATTTTTCAGGGACTGCTGAAAAGTTAATCATAAAACTGACAGTCAGAAATCGCCCACACATGCACAACAGCTCACATTTTTGTGTGTGTGTGTGTGTGTGCTGATGCAGCCACTTGCCATTTCTATGCTAAAATGTGTACGTGTGTGTGGGCTGAAATTGCTCATACGCCTCGTAAAAATCCAGCATGAGAATCTGCTGGCGATTTGATTAAAGCGCAGGAGCCATAAAATGCAGAGAATATGACGGTAAAAATATGAGGATTTTCTTAAGCCAAACGCCAAGGCACTGGACAAAAAAAAACACGAAAATATGGTTTACATGTCTTTGAGAAGCCGAACATCAAATGTGCTTTTAAAAAAAGAGATTTAAAAAGAAAAATAATTTTATATATTTTATAACCAGTGTATATAGATAAAAGTTGGATAGAATTTGTCAACTAATAGACATATACATATAAGTTTCCCTTGGTTTTATATATTTATTAAGCTGTTTGACAGTAGTTTATGTGCTCAGACTAAGACAGGATATTCCTGAAGCCAGGCAGGAAATTTTTTAAAACAGTGTACCTCTTTTCTATCTGATCGACTTTTAATTCAATTTTTAAACTGTTGATAAATTATAAATTAAAACGACTATTAAAAAAAGTAATCTGATTTTAAATTAAATAAACAATACTTTATTCGAGGAAAAGCGGGTAAGACGTGCGAGTAGAATATATATATTGACAATAGTGTTTCTATTATTATATGGCTGGAACAGCTTAAGTACAGCTGAAGAATCCTAGCATAAACATTATAAAGTCGAAAAGGGTTGCTTATTTTAAATGCCCAACAGCTATGGTGACCATATTAAAACGCCTTCAGGAAGTGTATTGAAAAAGGACTTGCAATCTTTCCTTGATGATTTCTCATAAAATTGTACAAGGCAGGCAATTAAATTGATGGGGAGGTGGAAGAGCGGCGGGCGTTGCGTGGCGACGCGTGTCCGATGATGAAAGCAGCTGAAAATAAAAAATTAAAGGCATGAAAATCCCATAAAGTAAGGGACAAAAAATGAAGAAAAGAGAAGCGAAGAAAAATCATACAAAATGGGCGACGACAGCGCCGAAGTCGAAGTCGAAGTCAAAGTCGCTGTCGAAGCGAAACAAAAGGCGAATTCCAACAGCTTTGTTGCCGCGGCTACGGCGTGAAATGAACAAGCGATGAAGATACGAGCCTGCAGATACGAGTTGGCAGATACCGTGTATAAAGATATAATATCTAAAATCACAAATAGCACGCAGCCAGAGGAAAAACACACACGCACAATGGCGCCCCTCTTCCACCTTAAATGCGCACGGGAAACCAAAGTGAAAACCTTTAATTTTCTTGTTTTGTTGCGTACGACAGGAAGCAGGGGCAATGCTGCGAGTTGAGCTCAAAAAGTTGATGACTAGGCTAAAGTTGTGATAGAACAATGCATTTACTTATTTCCATTTACTTTCGGTGCACACCTCGTACATTCTCTGTCGACCGGAAAATTCATTGACTGTGCGCACAAAAGCAAAGGGAAATGATAATTTTCCGCTTAACAAGCAGACACTCGCACACACACTCGCACACACACGCACACACACATGAGTCAGAAAATTCGCCGCAAACTTGACAGAAACCTGTCTTTAAGGCTGTCATGGCAGCTGCCTGATGTTCGCTTTAATTAACATGAAATTGAATTGAAATTTTATTTGAACTCCGTGCTGCCTGTTATAGCATTACAGCTCAGTCCAATAAAACGCGTCTCCATTTGATATGTTAATTTGACTCCAATAACTGTGTATTTTCCTGGCAACGAGTTGCGCATTTTGATGTGCAGCCTAATGGCTTGAATTTTATACGAGCCATTAATAATATCATAATTTAATTTAATCCATATCTGTCTTAAGTAACGTTCAATTATCTCTTGTACTTGTTGATCTGTATTTATTTGAATGCACGCTTCACCCGAACTGCGCTTTTCACAGACATCAAATACTGAGAAACTGATATTAAGCTTTTTATAGGGGTATTTATTATTGAACTTCTTTCTGTTGCTGCAGTTCCTGGAATTTGGATATTGGTTTCTGCCGTCATTTTATTTATTGTGAAACTTTTTATTAAATCGAATCTCTGTTTAATCACATGTTTATTTATGAACACAGAAATATCGTTATGTTTTCCGTACTGGGGCATTTATAGAGACTTTAGACTTCTACCTAATAAGACATTTATCTGTTAGTTCGATCTGAGCCTAGTACTGCGTCCTATTTGGTATCTAAACTAGCTTTTGGGGTAACAGGTTGGAAGTTCAGCGCAGTTTAAGTTAAAGTTAAAGTATATTTGCGCTTTCAAACATTTGCTGCATCGATTTGCATTATATTAAATTTTTATCTTGCACTCAGGCGTGTGGTTTTTTCGACTTGAACGATTTTCAATAAACTTGCATTCAATATCCTGGCAACCGCAGATCAAGTGCATTTATCTGCCCTCATTCTTGCATGAAGCATTTAAGGGGTTGTTGCTGCCACAAAGGTGGCGCCTCACTCCAACCGCCCCCCTCCCCCTTTCCCACACTTGTTCTCAAGGTAGTTACTTGGCTGACAGGCATGTGGTTATAATGATAATGATTATGATGATGATGCGATAATGTTGATGTTTCCGTGTGATTTTTAGTTAGATACCGAAAACATTTGCAATATGTGCGCCATAAAGGCGCCCAAATGGCTTGACAGCGCGTACAGTGAGCACCCGATATGACAACAATAGCCACTGGCAGGCATGGCTGTTGGCCGAGTCACTTAGCAAAATATTTGCTCAGTTGATTGCCGTGTCAGCATTGACCATTCTACTGAGATTGATTGATTGATTGAACAATGGACAGTGTTTGCTATTTTTTTCTTTCGATATTGCACCTCTGGGTCCTAATTTATCATCGTAATGGAAGCGGCTGCTAAATCGCTTTGTGTGGGGAGCAGCTTCAACTCTATCGATGGGGTCGTAATTTGAGACGTGGTTAGTTTTCTCATTTAAAGTTGTGCGTGAAAAGTTTTGGCCCGAAATAGAATAAGCCGCTGTCGCAGTTAGAAAATAGTTTGCCTTGGCTCGCAAAATAGTTTGCGGCCCGTTTCGAGGATATGGTCGACGGCTACCGGTCGGCAACAGCTCTCAACTGTCTTAACTATCTTTGGCACGTCAGGACGCACTGCCCAAGGCGCTGACTACTGACGGCAGCTAACTTGGCCAAGATGGTGGGTGATGGCCGTGACTAAAAAAAATGAAATAGAAGAAAAACAAAATCAATGGAAACTTGCTGCGCGTTATTCGTATACCCTGTGAACATTATAATGGGTTAGCGTATACTAAAGACAAGCCTGAATCTATGTAAAGTCGGGGTTTATGTTCTTGATAACCATAAAGAACATGGTAAACTGTAAAAAAATGGATTGAACTAAAATTCGAGATAATTTTTAAGGTGAAGTCCCTTACGTAAAGCTTGTATTAAAAAAGTCTAAAGAAAATGTTGCAATGATGAAAATATTTCTTTTAAATATCATAATTGTAGGTAATATTAACATAAATCTCATTTAGTAAGAAAGAAAGTCTTCAGAGTTGCAGAGGCATAGATTTTTGTATTTTAGAATCATATAATAATAATATATAATCATAATTGACAGCTAACAATTTTTAAAAATCTTTTAAAAATACTTATTTTAAGTTAATTTTTTTGGCTTTCCTTTAGGAATGAGAAGATAATTTCAGATGTTTGGACTTGATAAAGAGACAGGATTTACCAGGAAGATGCGAAATAAATCGAAATAGGCTCTTTCTCTCTGTCTATCTCTTTTAAAATGTTCAAGTAGGCTACTTCGATAGGCTACTTTGAGCTTTTGTGCAGGGTATCTCCTAGTTGGGCTCTCACTCTCTCTCTTTCCTCTCTCGCTCTCTGACGTTGTGTACCTCTCGACTATTTAGACTATTCCGGCGGCAAAAACGACACAATCATCTATGTGTGTGTTTGTGTACATACTTGTGTGTATGTATGTGGGTATGGGTATATAACGGTTATATATGACGGTTATATATGTGCGTCTGTGCATGAGCATGTGTGAGTTATGAGCCCGCGGTGTTGCTGTTGCTTGTTGTCAATAAATCATAGCGAAATATCACAGCAAATGAAAAAGCTGAAGCAGAAGAAGAATTGGAAACGCAGCATTTTCTATTCCGATTTGTTGACATTTTATCGCTGCTCGTTGCTCGATGCTCGATGAAAATCAAATCAATGTCAATGCTGTCGCTGTCGCTGCTCCTCTTCCTGTCGCTGTTGGCCATGGTTGCCGATGATGGCCGAGATGAGACGCCATTGGCAGCCTGTTAAAGGACGTTGTCTGACTACGACATGCGATAAGCTTTATCCGGCTGTCCATTAGCTGAGGGACGCTCTCTTTTTTCTCTGCCCCTCGGCCATTTGCCTTTGTCTAATAGTGTGCTGTACTATGACTAATAGGCTTGCAAAAATATTTTTATTTAATTAACTAACTTTTTATACACTGTACAAGTGAGAAAAGTGTATATTAGTTTTGCATCTTGCTACTTTAGTTGTCGTTTGTCTGTCTGTCCATGCGAACACAATTTTTTCTATGAAAGCCAGGCTTTAGGTTTTTTATTTTTAATTAGGAAATAGTGTATCTTCTAGCAAATTCTCATTTATGTTGCCCATAAGATGCGAAACTTTCGGTGCCACTGAAATTAAGCCAAACGATTTTGAAAGAGAATATTGAATGGTTGCAATATTGATTTATGATTTTCAAAGTATTGGAATTCCGGTCTCGAATCGGTTCTGCCTTGACAGTTTGCAGCCTTGACATATACTTATATATCACATATACCCCTATCATGTCAAGTGTGGGAGAAAAAGGCCTGGGCGAATCGTGGGCCGGGTGGCTGGGGGCGTTCTAGTGGGAGTGGCCGGGATATCAAGGTCATAATCTTTTTGGGGAGGTCACCAGCAATCTATCAATTAATCTTCGTGAACGAGTATAGTAAAAAAAATTTTCCAAAATAAGTAAGGGGGGTGTAAAGGATATTTTTAGAAAAAAAATCGAAAAAAAATGATTTTCAATTACGAATTAAATTTAAGTGCAGAATCAATCTAGAGGTTAATCCATGAAGAATATGGTAAACATCGTGAAAATCGGTTAATTTTTGACGATGTTGTGAAACTTTAAAATTTTTGAATTATGGTTTTTGGAACTTAATATTTTGTCTGAAACAGGTAACTACAAGTCTATATCCAAAATTACAAGTCTCTATCTTCAACAGCACCGAAAAGAGTTGCGTTTATCCGGACAGACGGACAGCCGGACAGACGGTCAGACGGACGGACAGCATGACGAACATTGCACGAAACCAATATACTAGTTTCATTTCGTGTACGAGTGTTAAAACTTATAAAATTTAACAGGTTGAGCCAAATAATGCAGATACGCCCTCTTATGCCTCCCACCCTCTTTGAACTGTCACCACACTGTTAGTAGAGTATTGCGCAGTCGTTTGCAACCCTCTGAAACTTGCTTATTTGTTTCTAGTTCATTATATTTTTCCAAGGGCTTCTCAGAGAATTTTGGCTCAAATATTTTGTCATTTTTGCTTAAACCTGCGGCAAATTCGTGAGTGGCCCAAAATAAATTGTTCGGACTGCAATAAGTAAGCCAACTGTTTATGTTCCTGATAAGCAGTGTTAATGACATACACAAAATTCACACCCCAACACACACACACATAAAGCACGCGATTGTCAGCGTTCAGAATGTGTTGCATACTTTTCAGCCGGCGGCTGCTTAAAGAGCTGTTTCCGCGTTGGCGCCCCCGGGGCCAATGCTTACAACTTTTATGCACACAATACCCACACACACACATACACACATACACACACATGTGTGTGTGTCGCCCACAGATGCCACATCTTGAAGCAGTTTTGTAAGCCTTTGTCTGCGGCCAACTATTAAAATTTGTAGCTGCCATTTGCAAGCACTTACGATGTGCGTGTGTGTGTGTGTGTGTTCGTTGAAAATGGTGCCAAGTACAGTTATAAATAAATAAGAGTTCACAGACATGTGTACACACGCTCGTAACGGGCGAAATATTGTTAAATAATAAACAGTTTAGCTCTGACAGCAGAATAAACAGGCGTGAAAATGTTAAAAAAATACCTACCAGATTGGCAGGCAGGGGGGGAGGCGTGAGGGAACAGAGGGCTTGTCGTGTGTACGCATTCAACTGTCAACAGTAACGTTATCCATCTAAGCTTACACGTCAAGGCGACGACGGAAGAGGGGCGGAAAAGGACGAATCGAAGCGGTGCGGCGACAAGCGGCATTCCAATTCGACGACTTCCATAACGACCGTCATCAAAGTTGTTGTAGCACAACAACAGTAGCAGAAGCAGCAGCAGCAACAACAATAACACCAAAAACTGTCGCCAATAAATAAAAGGCAACAGCAGCGACAACGGCAACAGGAAAATGCGCTGACAGCAGCAACTGTTACCAAAGTTGCCGCTGCCACAGCTGCTCTTCCTCCTGTATTAACCATTTCATCTGTTGTCCCGAAAGCTCCCAGCCCCAGACCGAGCTCCAGCTGCCAGGCAGCCTCCTATTTGCCAGGGCTATGGAGCTTGACGGCGGCCGCAACACAGAATAAGCTGAAATGCCTTAGATACAGCTGACAGACTAAGCAGATGCCCTGCAAAAAGTCATGCATAATTTAAAAAAAAGTGGGCTTTCCATCACACATAAGAAATATGTAGATATATATATGTAGATATATATATATATAAGTGGAAGTGAACGATATATTTTGAATTATTATTACTTTTCTAAATATTTTTAATGACAGTATTGCACACACAAACTAAAAAACACGTAAAACGTGCAAGAATAAATACTTCTTGCCAGTAAATACACTCTGGAGAAAAACGCAAGAATTTTGTAATCAAGTTGACACGTTGGCAAAGTCTGGTTGTTAACGTTTTTTATGATCTCAAAATTCATAAATTCAGGACTCAAATAAGTGTAATACGAAATCTAGGAAACATTGTAATTCAATTAAGAACGTATTACGATAATTTCAGTTTGAAATTTGTGTAATGAGTATTATTTTTACCGAATATTAGAATTTTATTTCTTTTTGGTCCTTTATAATAACAATATTCAGGTTTAATTTAAAAAACTTCATTATTAAAATTTGCTGGTCTTGAGAAAAGCAGTACGAATTTTATGCAATTCGTTCTTGGATTGAGACTAGGGCTTTTCTTACTTAGTGTTTATTTACTGTATATTTAAAGTATATACATTAAAAAATATGTTAAAAAATATACATACACTGAAAAAATTTGTATATTTAAATAAGCCCCTTCGTCCGCATTGTCAAGTATCTATTACAACGTCATTGTATTGTACCAGCAAAGGCATTAGAAGCATCTACATAGCAAATGTAAAGCTGTTATCTAAAATTGACTCTCAGCTGCAAAGAGCTTAAAAATGCTTATCAAAAAAACATTCCGACGAAGAAATCCCCATACACCCCCCTTGGTAGGGCAGTTTGCTGGGTATAAAGAAGGGGAGAAGGCAACAAGCGAATACAGAAAGCAGTGACAAAGTGGAATTGATATAAGCACAAGGATTGTTCGACCAGCTATGATATTCTATGAATGTGTCAATATGTGTGTGTGCCTTTGTGTGAGTCAACGTGCAGACAGCTGTGGCAGATTTTACTTAAAGCCAATTGACAGTGTCTGGTGTAGTTATGCGCACAGCTTTCCCTGGAACTGTCCGTTGCACACAGCTATCATCACAATTAGGCCAACTTGGGTGTCCACTTCGGTTGCGGTCAACGTGGCGTATGATAAATATTTGAAGCGCGCACACATTTACATTTTTTTGTGTGTGCGTAGCTGGACTTTAAATCATTTAGGACTAAGCCCTGTTGGGTCTTTATTGTGCTCGTTGCCAAAGTGACGCCTAATCAATTATTTAGCCTAATTGAGCATGCAAAATTTTCTACAGTCTTCGTACATACCTTCAAACCAACCCGAAAATATTGCAACACATGAGAAAAAGTTAGTAGTGTACCTAGTGCACGTTCCTGTGCTATGCGCGTTGAGGGGTTAACTAAACAGCCTGATTAAATTAACCAAATACCAACACAAAGCTGTTAGCTACTAAATAATTAAGGAGTGCTGAGGGCGTGTCTGCACAGTGGGGGTAAATACACATAAGAGACCCGAACTGTGGTAGTAAGTGTAGTGTAGTGGCCACTCGCAAACTGGAACGATAAGAAAACCTTAGATTAACTGATTTCTTAAACATTCTATCTTTATTTACACCAATGAAATCAAAAATTATTTATATATTAAATAAAATATTGCAATTTGACGAGAGGCTAGTTTCGTGGGAAAAAAGTTCTATTTACAAAAGGGGGAAGAAAATTAAAATTCCAAAATTTCCAAAAAATCTAATATTTAATAGGTCTTCATGGGAGCGACTACTGTACTATGAATATGTTAACTAATTTGTTCACAGAGACTTTGCGTGTAGAACCGTCGCTAAAAATTAATTAAAATATCTTGGTGCCCAATACTACTAACATTCATGATTATAATAATTCTTGTGCTATTTCGGTTTAACTTATGTACTATAGATATATACATCTATATTTAAATAATCTATATCTTTTTTAGTACTAGTTATAGCCCTAATAACATTTTTTATTATCACCAATTACCTGCTGATTAAGACGCAGGTCTACCTTTTCTAAACGTTTTAGAACTTGTCATAAATATTACCAGTTTAATTACATCCTTATCATTAGTTTAAATAGAACAATGTTGACCAATAAATGAATGTATTATATAAAATACTGCATGTCAGATTAGTCGTTATCTTTCTAAATGCCCCATATCTGGCATTGATTTAATTTTGGGTACATATACAGAAAGGAAACCATTTACCAAAAATTTATTACGTTAGTCGATAGCACGATGACGCTTGGAAGATAAGTAAAAAAATATTATTAAAAATGGTTGCTTTTCGAAATCGAGCTAAAGATGACCATTTTGTCTCGATTGAAAGTTCTTATTGGCGTTTAGATGGGCACGTGTCAGACTTATCCAACAAGAAAACACCCGCGTTTCAAAATATTACTACACGGCTTTTGACAGTATTTTTTTTTATATGTATTTTCCGTTCCTTAAATTTTTCATATATAAATAAATATATACTGTTCTTACATAATAAACTTAAACTAACTTATAATATTTTAATAATAACTTTGAACTACAATATGAAAATTGCATTTCTCTTAATATAATTTTTTAAGTTTTAATTTTTAGCCTATATATTTCTCAAGTTATTGACCTCAACTTGCGCATTTTTTGCAACACGACACGTACCCAACTCTATTTGAAACTATCTTAAGTAGATGTTTATATAATAATCTTATAAAAACACGCATTCACTATATCAATTGCCTTGTCACATTGATATGAATTTAATATGGTTTCAAGTTGTCCAAAGCTTATCACAAATAATTGAAACGGACAGTTGAGTCTTTGCAGCGAATTTTCGTACGTCATCAACTACACACACTCATGAACCTGTATCGAACTGTATATACAAATCAAAACATATAAAAAACATGTACATTATATACTGATATCAGCTGGTGTCAATGTCGGTGGAGTTGTGGCTGAATCGCTCGACAGTGAGCCAAATGGGTCGCGATGTGTTAGATACGTTTGTTGGGGATCGCTTTGAGTTAAACTTCACATAAATAAAGCACACGGCAACATTGAGGATAAATTCCCATTGGAGACACACAAAACAGGCCAAGCATTAGGCTAAAGGGTCGAGGTTCTTCAAGCGGAGCGCGCCCACAAGGTGAGCTGGCGGCACCTGAATACCCCCAAAACCCCACTCCCCCGACTTTGAGGATAAGGAACTAACGGCACTAAGAGCCTTGCGTAGGCTTAGGCAGTGAGTGAATCAACTCATGAATAATTCAATATTAATGCAAACTTTAAACCGAACCGCGACGCTTCTAGGCTATAAATCATTCAGTTAGGACTCAGTTATTGGCACACGAGTGGCCCAAAGTGCCTTGAAAGCATATCCCCGATCCACAAAAGTCCTCCGCAAGCTCAACGAAGTGGAGTCAAGTCAAAAAGAAACCACACCACAAGCACAGACAATAGACGAGTGAGTATTAAATATGTATTTGTGCATAGATCAAACATCGCATTCGCAGCCAGTGACAGTTGCAGTCGTACATCTCTATAGATTGTAGATTGTATATATATATATATATATATGTATATATATATATGTGTGTACTCGCATATACTTGTCTAAAAATATCCTAAGGGTAGGCAGAAAATACATTAGAAAGCATGTTGCACCGTTGGGTTGCACGAATAATAACAAGTGAGAGTGTGACGAGTCGAGAGTCACCGACTAGCAGATGCCCTGTATATATGGAATCACTTAAAAACTTGCATTTAACTCATTTACTAGCAAAAAACGTTTATGTTTACAGTCCGATTGTAATAAATTTTTAAAGGCATAACAATAAATTCCTTCTTTGTGTATTCCAATAAATTTGTTTAAGAAATCGTAAATTTATTAAGTTTCGCAAAGTGGAAAGTCGATCGGTTAATAGAAAACTCTATATAAAATTATTATTATCAAATATTTTATCAAAGATATAGTTTAAAAATTGTGTTCTTATGGTACAAAAGAGCTTACATACCAAATTTTATAATCATTACAACCTGAGTTCGAAGATGCTTTCCTCTGTCCGTTACATAGATTTGCATAAAACATGTACACCGTTTGTTAACCATTTCAAGGGTACAGGGTATTAAAATAATGTAGACAGAAAATAGCTGAGCCAACAATTTGAGAGGCGCAGAGTGGTAACCTTTGGTAGAGAGCTATCTTTAGTACTTAAGATTAAACACACGTACCGGCTGCTGAACACACTGAAATAGCAATTTGTCAGAACTAGTCGACCAAAGGTGCCACAAAACAAATTTTACACATTTTCAGCTGCATTTTTATGCGCTGTTTCATGTTCTGCGAGCGAGCGAGAGAGATAGAGAGAAAGAAACAGCAATAATAAACAAAATGTAATACTAAGCAAAATCAAGGGAAAATCAGCAAAATAAACTAGAACTATAGAGAGAGAGAGAGAGGGAAGTGAGCGCGGGAGAGTGAGAGCGTGAGAACGCGAAAGAGATAGTGGGATAGAGAGAAAGGAGCAGCGAGCAACGAGCAAAGCAAACTACGTGAAACGGAGCACAGCTAAAATAACAGCGAATATTTTGACAGACAAAGACATAGGTTAATAATTATGGTGGAATAGGAAAACAAAACATATGTAAGACTGACAATACCCTACACTAACGCGATATGACAATTAAACATAAACTGTGACATTAGAATTTAATTGACATTAGAAATGTAATTTAGTGTGATAATGCATTAAAGTACAAATTGTACTGAGAAAAACTCTTTTTCTAAAAGTTTTTAAAAAATTAATTTTAGTTGTTTTGTAAGTACAAAAGTTGAATTAATTCATAAAGAGCGTTCGCTTGAAAAAGAGTGTAGCTGAGCTTTTGAATAAATCATATATTTTGGAAAATAATAAATCGATATTTCCAGCTATTTGGTTTTAAGAAAACTATTACTTTATGTAAATACGATACCGATTGTATAACCAAAGTACACAAACTTTCGAGAAAAAATCTCTTTGAGAAAAGCTGTATGCATGTTTTAAAAGAACATACATAAACATGTATTTGCAGATCCCTTGCTCAAATTTAAACTACAACAAGCCACATCAATATAAAAGCTAATTAACTAATAAACTAATAAACACTATAAAAAAATCTGCCCGATAAAAACTCATAGACTAGGCAAAGACAGTGTAGCGCACTCAAATAATTATGAGAGCTTGGGACAGCGGACAACGGACAGCGGACAGCGTGGCGGACAGGTGACAGGCGGTGGGTTAGCGAATTAGTTGTGCATTGGCTGCCGAACGTGAACGCGAACGCGAACGCGCGAGCAGATGAATTCAGTGCCTCGAGTGGTCGGCGGAACAGAAGCACTTAGCAGGGCCCAGTCGAGTGAAATTCGAATAGGAAACAAACCGAATTTCAAACATCTGTTTTTCGCAGCGGGCGAAATGTTTGCCCAACTCGAGTTTGGCCAATATAAACAGTGACGAACGCCGTAAGCGCAACGTAAGAGCAACATAACAAAACGTAACGTGAAGCCCATGCCAAATCCTATAAAATGCGTTGTGCCTCTTGAGCCTCAAAATATAGAGCTATAATTAAATTTATTCAGACATGGACACTACGCACAGTGGCAATGAATATTATATAAAGTGACAAATTGATGTACATTTAATACGCATAATCTGCAGGCTCTGCAATCGCTTGGATCGGTTTGGAAATATGTGAATAGTCGAGCAGTACGGTCGAAGGATTTCCAATTAATTTGCAATCTATTTGATAGACGTGCACAAAATTTTCAATAACGGTTAAATGCAATTTGCTGCTGAAATGAAAAACGGGTGGAAAAACTGAGCACTTGTCTTGTGCATAGATATGACTGTGTGTGCGGGTGTGAGTCTGTGTGTATTGGGTATAGATATATACATATGTTAGTTCCCTGGCGCGTCTGTTTGACTGTCTGTCTCTCTGTCTGGCACACCCCCCACACGGCAATCTCTAGCAGCTCTTGGCACATTTTGCCCGTTGTAATTGCTAAATTAATGCAAGCGTCAATGATTATCTGAGCCCCTCCTTCAAGAACTGTGCTGCATATTCGTTTGCCTATCAATTTACACAGAAAATTAAAAATTATAATTCTGGATTCCAAATGCACTTTAATATAGCTGCAACGCCAACAAAAATTGCTTATCGTTCCGCTTAAAGTAAACCGAGTACAAGCCTTGGTCAGGTTTTTTCTTTCAATTTTAAATACAAATTAATTAATAGCCAGTGTATTACCAATAAATCTTAATTTTGTTGTCTTCTCACATGATCAAGTTTTTCTAGTCTATATATTTAAAATTGTATATTATTTCTGACTGTTTGAGCACTTGGCTCGCATGCACCAAGTCATCCGCATAAAACAACTGCATATGCATATTGTATCTTAATATAGCCTACTATCTCACCCTTACCACTCTGCAGTCGCTCTCCCTCCCTCACGCGCTGTTGCTCTGTCCCAATTGCTCTCTCCCTCTCTCTCTCTCTCTGCTCAACATTTTGCCGTCCATCTTGATGTCTTTTCGTTATGCTTCGTTCTGTCTGTTTTACTTGACAGTCGCTTGTTGTTGTTAATATTGCAGTCACCATTATGCTTCACCCAGTTTCTTCTTCATCTACACACACACACACACACACACGCAGACTCAGCAATCCCGTTATTGACATTGTCTTTATTATGCAGTTTATCGATTTGATATCGCATTCATATTTACCGGTCCGTTGCTTCAGTTCATCAGACATTCATTTATTCGTCCATCCTCAGAATAAATTCAATTGGAAAGTTAATCTATATGAAATATACAAAACATTTCCATGTGCGAGAGATAAAAAAGTGTTTTGCTAAATGGCTGGCTTTTTATAGGTATGCTCTATAGATGAAGGCATCTACGAATTGTGAATTAAATGAGGAGTCAAGTGAGTCAAGAAAATAGTCAAGAAAATAGATCGGATATGGATTGACCTTAAAATATAGAAATTGTATTTTACAGAGCATTCAGCATTCTTGAGGGTTGCCTTTGATTATAAATAGTGTATTTCGCAGTCGTACATGCCGCACTTGCGCTCTTTGAATGTTTTTTTGTTCCCCCTTAACTGACACGTTTTGTTTATGTTCTATGTTTAGTTTCATTTGCTCTCCGTTTATTTCGCAATTTTTGTGTTTAGTTTCAGCTTCGTGTAAATATACAAAAGAGCTGCAAAATAAAAACAACAGAAAAACTGTAAAACACAAAAGCCGAAAAACTCTGGCAACAACTTTTGCAAGCATTTGCACATCTGGCGTCTTAAATGCTGGTTTACTCAAAGGAATTCAAAAGAAACTTTTATTTATTTAGTTCAGTTGTGTGGCAAAGGAACGTGAGGGTATTCACAAAATTTCACAAAAATTAGGAGTACATTCGTTGATATTAAATTATAAATCATATTAAATGATTTTAAAATATAAATCAAATTAATTATCAAGCTTAATTTTTATGCTGGTTATCCAAACCAAACACACAAAAGAAACTTTTATTTATTTAATTCAGTTGAGTGCAAATGTGGGTATTCATAAAATTCCGGGATACCTTTAAGAGCAAATATATTTAATATATATAATATAATAATTAAATTCATTTATAACTAATTTAATTTAAAAATTCCCTGACATCAAAAGATTCATCTCATATAAAATTAAAAATTAAATTCATTTATTTTTGTATTTTCCATGTGCAGTAATCATCTGCAGCTACGTCAGTGGTGCGCCGGATTTGCCACAAAGTGTTGAACGTGCGTGTGCGATGATGCCGATTCGTAGGACGATCCGATCATTATAATCCGCGCTTCAAACTCGAGCACAAAAAGGCAGCTGGCACTCGCACAGCCAATTTGAACGCAACAAAAGCTAAAGAAAAACGCTTCCAGCAACCAAAAGCCAATACTCAAAACTCTTCCAAGCACCAGAAATAGACAGGGACTAACCCAGAGCACTTCAATACATTAACACCTGATCGCCGTCAACATGCTTCTAATCCGGAGAACAGTCGCCTCCGTTGCCACCTGCGCGGTTTTGCTGCTGCTGGTCTACGTGAAGGCGCACACGTTTTCGCTGACCGCGGCCGCAGCCACAGCCGCAGGCGCTGCTGGCCAGGATGGATACTTCTCGAATGGATCGTACACGGTGCTGAACAGCAGCGGATCAATACACAGCCGGCATGCGCGCGAAATCGAGGATATAACCGACGATGACAGGGTGACAAAGAAAATTCAGGGCGGCGTGGAGAGGCACGATACTGGCACCTGTTCCGAGGGTCTGGTGCTGCCCCTGTGGATGCCACAGCGAAATATTACAATTGGCGATCGGGCCATACGCGGCTTTGTCTACTTTATGCTAATGGTCTATTTGTTTGTGGGCGTGTCCATCATATCGGACCGCTTCATGGCGGCCATCGAGGCCATCACCTCCATTGAGCGCACGGTGACCATCAAGGGGCCGAAGGGCCAGAAGCAAACGATGCGCGTTCGCATCTGGAACGAGACGGTGGCCAATCTGACGCTGATGGCACTCGGCTCGAGTGCACCCGAAATTCTGCTCTCCGTGATTGAGATCTATGCGAAGAACTTTGAGAGCGGCGACCTCGGACCGGGCACAATTGTCGGCTCCGCCGCCTACAATCTGTTCATCATCATTGCCCTCTGCATGGTGCTGATACCGCAGGGCGAGAAGAGGCGCATCAAGCATCTGCGGGTGTTCATGGTGACGGCAACGCTCTCGATTTTCGCCTACGTCTGGCTGTGGGCCATTCTCTCGGTCATCTCGCCGGGCATCATCGAGGTCTGGGAGGGACTCGTCACGCTCATCATGTTCCCGGCCACCGTGCTCTGGGCCTATATTGCCGAGCGTCGTCTGCTCGTCTACAAGTATATCGACAAGAACTATCGCATGAACAAGCGGGGCACGGTGGTCGCCGGGGAGCACGACTCGGTTGAGATGGGCTCCGATGAATCGAAAGCCAAGGCTCTGGTCAACTATAATGCCAACACGAATGCCTACGATGAGGCGCGAGTGGAGTATATTTCGGTGCTCTCGGAGCTGCGCCAGAAACACCCGGATGCGGAGCTCGAGCAGCTGGAGATGATGGCCCAGGAGCAGATGATCTCGCGCGGCAACAAATCGCGCGCCTTCTATCGCATCCAGGCCACGCGCAAGCTGATCGGCAGCGGCAATCTGATGCGTAAGATTCAGGAGCGGGCACATAACGACATGAACGAGGTAAAGGCGCAGCTGCATCAGTTCAGCGATGACGATGACGATCCCACCCGCATCTACTTTGAGCCGGGACACTATACGGTCATGGAGAACTGCGGCGAGTTCGAGGTGCGCGTCGTGCGACGCGGCGACATCTCCGGCTACTCCACTGTCAACTTCGAGACACAGGACGGAACCGCCTCGGCCGGCTCTCGATTATGTGGGCAAAAATGGTGTGCTCAACTTTCCACCGGGCGTCGATGAGCAGCGCTTCAAGATCGAGATCATCGACGACGACATCTTTGAGGAGGACGAATGCTTCTATATACGCCTCTTCAATCCATCCGATCAAGTGAACCTGGCAGTGCCACAAATAGCCACCATCATGATCTTGGACGATGATCATGCGGGTATCTTCGCCTTCAGCGAATCCGTAATCGAGGTCTCCGAGTCTGTCGGCATCTTCGATTTGCCCGTCATGCGCTATTCCGGCGCACGGGGCAACGTCATCGTGCCCTACTGGTCGGAGGATGATACGGCAATTGGTGGCACCCACTTTGGAGCGGTACGCGGCGAGCTGAACTTCGACAACAATGTTACCGAGTGAGTATCTATATACTATAGTTATATATATAACATATGCATATATTACATATTATATGTAGAAGTTGCAATCTCAAAGATAATATTTACTTGCTTCGAATATGGTTATGTTGGGATTCAAGTTTTTATACTTCGACTGTGTTTTTCTCCCAAAATATTTGTAATCCCTTGCAAGGGAAAATAACTTTATTATAGGAGATACACATGAAATACATATGAAAATATTCTTATCACGGCTGCAAAAACCAAAAAAAAGTTTTATAAATGAAGATCCGAACTTACTAAATATTACATTAACAAAAAGCTAAAAATTATAAATAGATCTTATTGTTGCAAGCAACATAGAGTGATGTAAAAAATAATATAGTCGGAGATTTTATTTATATTTATTTTTAAATTCATATATTAACTTCAACTATCTCTATATCTATATTTCTACATCTTTATCTTTTTGATATCATTTGATTTTAATATACCACGAAAACTTGTAATCCATGCATAGACATTTAAGAATGATGTCAATAACTTAGCCCAATAACAGTTGATTGGCTGACTACGTGACCGTGGCCCGTAGCTCTTTGGGCCAACTGGCTAACTGACTTTCGGCTGCTCATCAACATTTGGAGGCAGGTCACGCAGGGCCAACTCCCAACGGAGTTTTTGTGTCGACAAACCGAAATTGTTGCTCGGCGAGGTCGGGAATTGGGTTGAATGCGTGTGAGAGACAGCGAACCGAATCGATTAAAGTCGAAATAATTTGCGCTTTTAATTGCTGCGCCAGTTGGCGATGCCAGACCAAGTTTCCAGGCCAAAACGCCCAAACGGAGACGTGGGCGTGGGCGTGGCCGTGCAGTTGGTGCCAAAGTTGAAATGTGTAGTTGGAGTTGGAGTTGGAATTGGCATTCGCCCCGCTATTTTGTCAGCGCCTGGCACCTGGTCGTGTTGCTCGCAAATCGCTTTTGATAGTGTGAACAACGCATGGCACACACAAATGCGTAAATACACACGCATGAACGCACACACACACACACACACCCGCACACTCTTTCCAGTATGTGGGACATTGAGCCGGCTCGATGTTTGACTGCCAAATATGTGTGCTGCCAGCTGTGCCATGTACTGTCATGCTGCGTGCCACATTGCCATATACGTGTGCCACATACACACACATTGAGGGTCGCAAGCGGCCATTGCGTGCGGCGTATTTGTTGAAGCCAAAGTGCAAATCTAATTCATTATGTAAAATTAGTTCGTTTGGCAAATATTTCACTATCATCGCTAAAATTCAGTTACTTAACTTGTTTGCCATCCGATTGGAGCGTGTATTAACTATTTACTAGGTCACAATCGCTGGCCATTTTTAGACTGATAATCTGTTAGGATTATACCCTACTCAATTTTACGAATTTGATATGCATATATTCTTACCATGACTGCGAAAACAGTGCCTTTAGGTTGCGAACCCTTTCTTTTGCACATATTAAAAACATTACTTCAACAAAAAGGCAACAATAAAATATTAATAGATAAAGCAACAGGGAATTTAAAAATACAATTGGAGTTGCGAACTGGTTTGTTGTAAGCCCGGTTTGCGGTCTTAATATTTATCTCTTCCTTTTATGTCTGGAATTTGCCTTCATTAATTAAATTAAGTTGATAAAGCTGTGTCTATATCTTTATGCCCATCTCCAACCTTGCGTTTTGCCCTATGTCTCCACTTTGCTGATTTTCCGCGTTTGTATAAATTGTTTTTTAACACGTCGCTGGCATATTTCGCGGCGCCATAGCAGGCGATGTCTGCTACAAACTGTCTGCCCCACATCATCAGTTCTGCCTCTCCAAACCCTCAACTCACCCAGTCCCACTCCCACTCCCACTCCCTCTCCCTCTGTCTGCCTGTCTCTTCTGTGTTGCCCCGTCGAGGCACATAACATAAATTTTTGTGGTTTCGCATTATTTCATAATAAGCAACAAAGCGGAGCAGACAATTAGATGAGCCAACGTCAGGGGACAACTTTACAAAAATTAAGTGGCAACGCTGTCATGCGCCATTTTGTGTGCATTGGTGTGTTTTTGTGTGTGCTCCCAAAATGGTCGTTAAGCTGCTGTTTGCAGAGCCACTGCTAAGCGCATTTCCATTGCCATTGCACTAACTGTTGAAATAGTTTTCACTGTTTGACACTGTCAAGCGGCTTTGAATTGCTACACTCAGAGAAAATACCAAACATTTTGTACCTAAATCAAGTATAAGTGTGGTGCGAATTTCTCATATTTATAACAAAGTTTTTATTTCAGGATCACCTAAATGAATTTAAGAAATATCAAACTTTCATTAGGAACGTTTTACGCTCATTTTAAATACCCTTCATTCAAAAATGTTGTTTCTATTAATGCTACATTAAGGGTTAATTAAGTTAGCGAAATAAAATAAAAACATTTTCAATTTACATTGCTTTTAAACGTATTTTGTCTCTGAGTGTGCAATTGCTTGAATTGCACCATTTCGGCCATTTCTCAATTTGGCATTATGGCAATTATTTTGCCAGTTTTTAAACGTTTCAATTTTGCCGCTGCCCAAATGCCTCGTTTGTTGCATTTAATTTCACGTTTGCCGCTTTACGTCCTGGCAATTCTCTCGACGCTATCGCCGAGCATTTACAGCCACTCAACGTTGGAATGCCTGGCGGGTGCCTTGGCTCCAGCAACGAAGTCGGTTCTTTTTATAAGCTATACCCTTGGGTAAATTAAAGAGCATACAGGGTTAGTGCGTACTATTAAAGAGCGGGAAACTAAATTTGTTATGCACCCTTTGCTTATAGGCAGCTATTGTGCAAGTGTGGGGCTTATTTGCCACACCCACTTGCGCCCACTTTTATATAGACTCTAAACTTTTCTTTATCTCGGAGGTTTTCTTGAAAATTGAGCTCTAAAATATTGTCACGCTCTTGTAGCCCATCATATCGAACCAATTTGCTGCTAAAACTATTTTAGTCTAGGAACAGAGTATCTTGCATTCGGTAGCTGCTGCCTGCTACATTCCAATTTGGGTTTTCATTTTTCATGTTGCCAGATGGCAACGGGACTTACCGCACCAGCAGCATCTGGAGTTCTCCTGCCAAACGTCTTGTGCTCTGTGCGCATCTCTGGGGCATTTTACGCTTGTTACGTATACGACATGTGGACCCAGCGCTACCTAAAAACTGGTCTTCCTACGCAAATGTGGGGCAATTAAAGTCAGGGCAGCCACAAATAATTGCATATCAATACATTTTACACTCAATTAAATAAACATGAAAATCACAACAAATAAAAACAAATTAATTTGCAATATTTGCATAAATGAAATTACGAGCAAAATCTGCTTTGAAGTTGTTTTTGCTGTTGTTGTTGTTTTAATGATGCCTGTGGCTTAGCCGAGCACTCGCTATAGGGAATTTGACTTCTGGCACTGCCTACAATAACTTTACAAACAAGTTTTTGCGTTCTCTCTTTTTTAATGAAAATCAAATGCTGCTCTGGGCAGTCCGAAGGTCTCCATGTGCCAGGCAACTTTCACTCCCACTGGCAACTGTCAGCTGGAAACTCCCCCTTCATTTAGCACTAGGGTAGCCGGAAATGCGCAACAGCAGCAGCAGCAATGGCAGCAACAGCAGCAGCAGCGTCAGCTATGGCGTCAGCTTTCATAAAAAAGGAACAGTCTGTAATGCCATAAAGAATGGTGGCAAAACCCCAGACGTGCGCGTGTGGCACGAGTAAAGGGGAGTGGTGAGAGTAGGGCTGGGGCCGTAGTTAAGTGCCAACACTGTTGCATAAATTTGTATAATCTGCGTCAAATGCTGACGATGAGCAGGAGCCTGGCGCTATTATATTGAGTTATACGAAGGCTTTAAATTTTGGTGCTTGCAACATGGCAAAAGTCACTAGCTATAAAAAGTCGAAAAAGCCACAAGCGAGTGGAAATTAACATTCAGTATATTAACATAATTTCAGACTTCTTGCTTCAGATTACAAAACAATTTTTTATAGAAAAAATTCAATATTTGGTGAAATTATTATTATAATTATTTTTGTTATTATAATTAGATAATAATAGTTATCAGGATAATTAAAGATACAAATTTAAAATTCTAAAGAGAATTAATTTAATTTTTTTAATAAGCATAACTTGAACTTGTTGAGAATTGTTTTCTTTTCACAATTACGTAATCTATTTGGAAATCTAATCTATTTAGGAATATAAATGTGCATCTGTTTATATTCAATATAAAACCCATCACTTTATCAAATACTGAGCCGTTAAACTTAAAAGTAGTCTTGTTTCGGTTAACTGCCCTCTAGCGGCAATGTTGTATTTTAATCCAGGATTTCATGAGAATTTTAACAGAGTAATATTTTGATGAGCCCTTTAAGGCTTTATTTACACAAGCTATATTAGAGATTAGCGACTATTTGCTTTGACTTTTGACGACTAAATATTATTAATATATTATACATTTTAAACATTTTATTAAGCACTTATCGTTTAAAGCTATATATAGGATATAATTATTTTAATTGTATACTTCAATAAGTTTTAAAAAGATAAGTAATTTTAAAGGCATAGAATGTTTGACCTTTTCTTTTGTGATCTTTAACTGCGTTGAGCACCACCTAAAACTTAATAAAAGTTACTTTTGAGTCCACGTCTGTAAGTAGGCAACACATATTGTACAGCTCGAAAAGAAATGAGCAAAAATGATTGCCTGCTTTTCAGCTCTCTCGTGTTAATTTGGGAAAAGCAACGCCCAAGTAAATACAACAAATAGAAATTTATCTCGTTGTGAAAGCCTGTCGACCAACAGCAGCAACAACAACATCAACATCGAAAATATTTTCCAAAGAAGCTTTCATGGGATTTTCGGGCTATGGCATTTGTTAATTAGGCCAATTTAGCCAGCCTATGTGGCTTAAAGGCCAGCCGCAAGGTGAGCCGACTTAGGGAATGACCATTTGGGGAATTTCCTTTGGATAGATTTGCTTTCCCGTTGGCTCTTAAAGCCACAACTCCAAATGTAGTTCGTATACATTTGGGAATACGAAACTCGCATAAATCTGCACATCAAATAAACGAATATATAAAATATGCCCAAAAAAAAAGAAACTCGTCTAGATGCCGCCTTTGTGCGCGCTTTCTATGTTTCCAGCACATGAGCAGATAAAAACAAATATTTTATTAAGCACACAAAATCTAAAATTGAAATTTATTCCATGTATTTTCAAAGAGCAACCACAACGAAGCCAGCGACTGGCGCATGTCTCACAAATCCAAGCCAACTTACAAGTTATCCTCATCAAATCAGCATGTAAGCTGCGCTTGTGTGGGTGCTGCTGTTGTCTGTGTGTATGTGTGTGTGTGTGCTGTCGTGTATGTTGTGTTTGTGGCATGTGCGGCTTTTGGCTAACAAGTAGCATTTCCTGCAGCCGGCGGCAATTCGCTGGGGAATGTGCCAACTGCTTAACGGACTGACAACTAGGCGAGTGAGTGAGTCCTCTGTGTGTGTGTGTGTGTGTGTGTGTGTGTGCCATCTGCTGCCTTTCCCCTCTATGCAAACAACAACAACAATGGAGATATCATTTGTAGGCAAACTCGTAACTCGCCCAACTAGGCCAATGCTGCCCAGTTTTCATGGGTAATCGGAATTGAGCACCTGACCGGAGCTCAATGCGCTGATTCCTTGTGGAAATATGAGAATAACAGACAAACATCATTAGGGCAAATATACTCCCATTACACGTCAATTTTCATGGATATGTCGCAGCTCCAGCATAGTTGACGTTCATTTCCAAAAAATAATTTCATTTCAATAGATATTCCATGCATTTTTTTTATGTTTGATTTTGTAATTTATAATTTTATTTTATGATGTGACCGCCGGTATGACCATAAACATAAATAAAAACACCAAATGGCTCTCTGTTAAAATATAATTTGCCATCCAAATTAAACAGCATAAATTCAGCTGAGGGCGCATTAAACAGCAGGCCACAGAACGGCAAATATATGTACTAATAAATATATATACGTAAATATATTTATATAGGGTTAATAACCAAACTTTAATTTATTAAATTATGGGGTACAACGATCCAACTTTAATTTATTAATTTGATTAGCTTAAACGATTTATGCCAACCGCATAAATTGACCACAGTTTATAAAAATGTGATTTGGATATAAAAGAAAGCAATATTACATTTTTCATTTTCATTCTATAAAAAATATTCAGACTAGAAATTTTTCATATGAGTAGTATTTTTTTCACCTAGCTCTTACGGATTGAGCTGTGTGTTGATCATCAATAAGCCATTCAGTCAATCGGTCAATCATAGCCATAATTAATATAAGTAAATTTTATTGAGAAACTGTCTAAGCTAAAAATTAATTTATATTAAAATATTCAACAAAAATTGAATATTTTCACAATTTCGATTGGGTAGAGAGAAATCGCGCTCTGGGCAGCTAAGGCTGACCGACAGTTAGTTAGTTGATTTTTTTTCATTTATATTTCAATTTTTCTGTGTTTTTTCTCTCCTGGGGTTGAGTGTCTACGCTGTTGGGCTGTATAAATTACCGGCGACGTCGACTGCGTCAACAACAGCCAGCAAAGCAAATTTGTCTGTCCTCTTGTGCCGCAACCTTTCCAATGTCAATAGGTTGTTGTTCTTGTTGTACTTGTTGGTCTGGCTCGTGTTTATCATGATGTCGTTAGGATGATTGTTGTAGATATTGAAGTGCTCCTGCGGTCACCCAAGCAGCTCATCAGGCTCTTACTAAAGCTGTGGCAGGGGCAGAGGCTGCGATACGAGTTTTCCTCGAGCTGTTTTTTGCATGCGGCGAGCCTTTTAGTTACTCTTGTTTATATTTGCCTTGCTGTTGCTTGTTGTTAGTATGACATGAAGCACAACTGAGAGGGGGCGGGAGAAGGGTGTGACCGTCAGAACCTGTAGAGAATCGTCATTATGAATATCAACCGGAAAATCAACGTAGACCCATCTGAACTGAAGGCCCGGCAACTGTTGCGCTGTCAGGCAAAAAGGGGTTCCTCTTTTGGGTCGAGTCAAAGGTTATCGAAAAGGTAGAGCAAAACTTCAGCTGCGCTGAATATAATTTAAGGCACTTTCATAACTTGTTGAATTGGCCCAAACAATTTAACAAATTACGCGTATTTGCCAAGCACTAGGCCAAGTCGAGGGACTTGGCCAACTTCAAAGCGTTCAATTAAAATGTCTTTTATTTTGTAGCCTTGTAAATAAGGAAACGAGTTTATTTGCACGCTCTTGTGTGGCTTGTGGCATGTGGCATGTGGCATGTGGCATGTGGCATGTGGCATATGGCATCTAGATGTAGTCATGGCAACCGTAACGCATATACAATAAATCAAACTTTGTCTGTGCTTGCAACGCTTTGTGGCACACTGGCTGATTGTGCCTTTCTCTGATTTATGCTGCGCGACAACTCAATAAACTGCGAGGCTGTTTTGTGGTCGCTCCGGCAAAACCTGTCACTCACACGGACAAAGGAGGCGAATGATGAAAAGGCAGCACAAAGCAACCGACCCCAATGTCAAAGGTTACACACACACACAAACACACACACTCACACGTATATTCTTGTGTGTCACCTGCACCGTCTTTGACAGATAATTCTGATTCCGATTGTGAGTAATGTTAGTTAACTGGCAGCTGTCTGCTTTGATCTTACGAAACGACATCCTGTCCTTGTCCACGTAAGCAGCTCACGTATCCTCGTTGCTCGGTAAAACTTAATTATTTGCCCCGTGTGTGCCAATTAAACTGAAACTGTGGTCCTTATTTGAAATTACAGTTGTGGTCCAGTGGTTTACGCCAAAGTCCCTAATTAATTATCCGCCTGTCCGTCACTTTGATTTATGACGTAATTATGATAAATAAGTAAACAAAAAATAGAAAAGAAGCAGGACAAGGGTTTTCTATTTCAAGTTTTAGTGAAAATTTACTCAAAAGAAAATGAAATAAAAGGAAAAATCCTTTAAAAATCCGTTTGTATTCGCAATATTGCGTGAAAAGCTTTAATGTAAACTAACCGAAGACAAAAGAACACTTATAAATTAAAAACGTTCAAATATCCTTTAAGATTCTTTAAAAATTACATCCAGAAAAATTTTCAAAATTTCACAACTGCTTCGTATACGCAATATTTTAAACTAAACTGTAATATCATTTTATCAACAAAGTAAAATACATTAAATTCAAAAATTCCTGTATAACATGCAACCATTCAAAATAATTAAACGTAAAACAAAAGAACATTTATGAAATGTAGAAGCCCTTAGAAATCCAATTCTGCGTATGCGCAATATTTTACCAACTACCACAAAGTTTAAACAGTCGTGAATCTATTTATTAAGCTATTCAAAACATTGAATCTGAAGAACATTCACAGCTATTCAAAACATACGCGAACTTTCACTTTTAAATAATACAAATTTCCAGTCCAAAGCCTGAAAAAACAACAACAGTATGTTGTTTTTGTTTCTGTTCTTTTTTTTGGCTTCAACCATTTGTTCATGCCACACACACACAGTGAGCGATTGTTACTGTGAGCGTAGGGGGGAGTTGGTGGGTGATGGCGACTGTTCTTAAGTGGGCGACTTTCATTTGGCTGACTGTTTGGCTTTTAATTTATTGTTTTTTTGTTTCCCCCACTTGCCTTTGTTTTATTCTTTGGTGGGCCATAATAAAAAATGGCCCGAGCTGAATGCAAAAAGTTTCGAAACTTTAATGGCACAAAGGCGAGACGCTAATGAATGCCTCGGACTTTATGCAATGGAGCGACTAAAGGAGCCAATGAAAATGGGGGCTGGGAGCGCAGCTCATAAAGTGCTCGACCAATTACTTAAACTTTTGCAATTACAACTCAATAAGTAGCTAATTATGGCCGCGTTGATGATGCCAAAGGCGATTGGCTGGAGTTGGAGCATATTTTCCATAATTTCCCTTAATTATTTCGAGCTTACTTTGAAAATGCGCGTGTTTATTGCTCTCGTATGCTCGCGGCAAAGTAATAATTAAATATACAATTACATGTTTATACGTAGAATTGTTTTTTTTCTTGATTTTATAAGCAAAACATTTGCTTAAAAAAAATATACACACATGAGTTGGAAAATGTGCTATTTGTAATTGAATATTTTATTTCAACTGCCAGTTTATACAATTATTCACATAATTATCCCCAACAAGCGTTTATCATAAGTGCCCCTCCTTTCTTTGGCCACCATTTCAAGCGCCTGCGGATATAGATATACATATATATACACATATATAAATTTGTATGCATTAATTCATTTTAGCCCGCATTTTTACTATAATTTACTCGATTCACCCGTTGTAGATGTCGTGTGTCTGTCACGATAATAAGTTTATTTTCACGCCCCAACAACTATAATTTTTGCTGTTACCTTTAATACCCGTACAAAGTGTTGCCTCTCTTTCCTCTTTTCTCCTTCTCTCTCACCTCTTTTTTCCAACAAACACGCTCATTTGTTTGACATGCATTCACTTCTCATATCTAATTGTTTGCATCGTTTCAACGTTTAACTTTTTGCCAGCACTGAGTTTATCTAGATAAAGCTCAGTATTTATTGTTTTCAGCATTTGAAGTGCAAATGCGCCAATATTCACCGACTAATACATTTATAATTGCTTCAGGTATTTATAATGGTTTAATTGAAGTTGATGTTTGCTGATTAAAAACCGGGATTTGTCTGAGGTTATGTTGAAATTGGTAAGAAATTATCTATTTATGAAACATTTTCTAATTTTCATTTGCTATATTATAGACAAACATAAAAAGGTAGAAATTTAAGTAAGTCTGCACTTTTGATTTCCAAGAAGCAAGCTAATTTTAAAATATAGTCAAAGAGCTCGTTAACGTTAAAATGGCCTGTAATTTAACAGAACTTTTCCTTTCAATATTGATACGCATGCGGCAACAGAATATTAAACAGAAAATCACTTCAATTTAGCGACAGGCAATAAATACTGAGAACTCTTAACAAGAACTGCAACAAGGTAATTCCGAGTAGAAAGCAATATGAGCTGCCCATCAGCCATGGCAGGTGGTCAATTACGTGAAATTTTCCATGAATTTTCAATGAGTTTGACGGTGTGTCAATATAAAAACGTACAGATGGAGGGATGGACAGAGCTGCATGACTGATTGACTTTGAAAAATCAACACAATTAAATTTTCAATTTATAAAATTGACGCACTTGAACTTTGCACTTAAATGACGGCAGCAACAGTAACCGCAACACGAACAATATCCTTGTAATGGCTGAAAACACTTGCTAATGAAAACTCGTAGCTGTGGTAAGGCACTCAGTTACCATGCACCCAAGCCCTTGTCGAGTGCAAATCACATTTGTTAACGGCAACGCAGGCCAAGTACTTCAAGTGCCACTTGCCACAGCAGCAGCAACAGCCGCACACAAATTGCAAATGCGAGGGGAAGTGTGTGTGTGTGTGTTCATGGGTGGGTCGGATATACATTTATTGATCTATCTAAGTGTAGCAGCAGTGTTCTGTGGGCGTTTCTCTTGTTGCCAGCAGTCAAGTATGAACTGGCGGCTGGCGCCGCCTGTTGGCCGGCAGACGTAACATACTAGGCCTATCAAAAGTCAAACACTGAACTTGACACTTTAAACACACGTGTGCAGAAATTCCAATGGTCTGGACCAGCAAGTGAAACCTCAATTAAGTTAATTAGCGGACAGGTCAAATTTCAGATAAAAAATGCTTCCTTTTGCCACACGGCAAACAGACTTTAATTGAATGTTCAGCCCTGGCATTCGATAGGCGGCGCTCATGTACATATATCCGGTCACATGTCCTGTCAACCGAACTATGCAATTTCCACAGCCAATCACAGGGTTTCGGCCTTTTTTTAATTTTTAACACTTGGCGACAATTGGCGCGGAATATTCATTTACATACCCGACATAAGTATATTATATATTTATATGTTTATATTTAAAGAATTTCATGTTTTTTTACTTCTCATGAAGGCCTTTGCTTGGCATTTGCAGATGTATTTTTCTGTAAATTTAATTAAAAAGTGAATACGATAGCAAACGTATTTCAGGTATTCACAAATTTCATTACGGTAGAACATATATTGATAAGAAATGCTTTTTATTTCTACTTTGGCTTCGGCATTTAATCTGTAAACATAAATACCTATAAAAAAAGTTTCACCAAAAATTTTAAACATAAGGGCACCATAACTTTGTTAAAACAACCGATATTGGTTTGGAATCACTTTTAATTAATAGATTGGCATATAAATTAATTCAGCATTTAAATTGGAAAACTTAATTTTGATTAAAATAAAATATTTAGTCCAAAGATTTCTTTGTACACTTGGGTGTGAAATTTAAGTTTGCGATACGAATGACTTTATTTGTGAGCTAGTAAATAAATAATTATTCAACAAAATTTACACTCATGTTGAAATTGTACTCCAATTAATCACAAGGTGAACGGTCTGTCCGTATGAACGCAATTTTTTTCGCCGCTATTGAAGCTAGAGACTTGAAACTTGGAATACATACTCATGTATACCCGCGTCAGACAAAGTGTTAAGATTTTTGTTTCACGCCCACTGGGAGACTGGCAAATCGATAACATGATGATCGCAAATCGATAAAAGGTGAATATTTCCCACAATATTAAAGCTAGTCACCAAATTTGGTATGTAGATTGCTGGTGACCCCCTCAAAGATTGCGACCTAGATAACCGGGAAACGCCCCAAACATCATTGAAAAATGTCAGGGCCACGCCACGTACATGAACCATGAACAAAATGTCATCAAACATGAAAATCGGAGAAAAATTGAAAAAAAATTTATTTTCAATTACGAATATATTTGAAATGCAGAATCAATCTAGAGGACAAGCCATGAAAAAATGCCATCAAACATGAAAATCGGTTCAGTTTTGACAAAGTTATAGGCGTTTGAAATATGGGAGCTATGGATCCAAGAGCTTTACATGTCAAAATTTTTGTCAATTTTTGCATGATTTTTGACAAAAAAATTGACCCCCTCAGAATTGGTTTTAATGTTGTTTTTTATACTAATTGTGACAACCACAATCGATTAAAAATATAAATTCGCATTTCTAAATTTTGAAAAAAAAATTTTTTTCCAAAATGAGTAAGGGGGGATCAATCTAGAGGACAAGCCATGAAAAAATGCCATCAAACATGAAAATCGGTTCAGTTTTGACAAAGTTATAGGCGTTTGAAATATGGGAGCTATGGATGCGAGAGCTTTACATGTCAAAATTTTTGTCAATTTTTGCATGATTTTTGACAAAAATTTGATCCCCTCAGAATCGGTTATGTCCGACTGCAACTTTGTTACCGTTTTGAAAGGAGTTTTTTTGTACTTTAACGTTCTTAAAGAAAGTGCAACGTTCCTTAGATTAGGTTCTGTATTTATGTCTTATATTTAGGAACTGTGCGACGCTTGCACTTGCTTTAAGAACTAATTTCTTGACTTTTTTCGCTGAGCACATAAACTTTAAATCACTTTATCCTGAAACTAACCACCAGTTTGTCATTGTATTTGCCCAAGTTGAAACCGCAGAGCGCAAACCCGATTCGATTATCTGATATGCAGCCAGAGCGTTGCTTGAAAAAAAAACAGAAAATGTTTGAAAATAAAGTTGGGCGTTTGGCTGGGGCGTTTTTGTGTGGTTGGGTTAAGGCAAAAGTTGGCCATTGCATTAGTGGCTTAGTTTTGGGTGGCCAGCCGGAATATCCGGGCAGTCGCCAGGGACTTGTTCACGCTCGTTCCTCAATTCTCAGCTCTCATTGCCATGCAAATTGCTGTATTTTACTGTAATTTTATTTTAAAGCATTCGGCAATCCACATTTAGCTGACTGGTGGTCAGCCCATGACCATTGTTGTGGCGGTGTAGAGTGGTGTGTGTGTGTGGGATTTGCCTGAATAGTGGGCTATTAGGTATGCTATATATACTGTTGACCATATTGACAAGGGACCACTTTTCATGCCACATTCGGAGCAGGTAATTGAGGCATTTAGCCAGAAATAAGAGATATTACACTTGACTAGGAAATACCCTGTAGCCAAGCATAACTCCAGAACTGCCGCAACACAATTAAGTGTTTAAGCATTTAGCATTTAAAAAATTTAACCTAAAAACCAAATTTCCAAAAATTACATAATTTCCTAAATAAACCGAAAAATATTGGTGCGGAAATAATCAGAAGTGTATATAAGTATATGTTTTATAAGAACGATATAGTTGTCGCCTGTCGCAAAATACCCCTTAGTTGCGTGCAGGGTATTAGAAGTATAATAGGGCTCTGAAGTGGATTAACAGCGTAAGCTGTGCACTGACTGGAAATTGAGATTTTTCTGGTGCTTTGATATCAGTTGATTAAATGCCAAAGCGATGCCAGTTCGAATGGGGCACGAGAAGAAATGTACGAGTCCATTTGCATAATACTCAAAAATTCATTTGGAATTGGAATCACTTTTGTGGCTGCCCAACTGGTCGTCGTCGTCGCTGAGCATAATACTATGTGGCCCCGCCACAAGCTGCACTTGCAACGCTTTGCAGCATTGACTTTGACTTTGCCACAGTCGCAATTGATGGCCTGACGTTGCAGCTTAAAATCAATAGACGTTTTAGCATTGCTGCACATGAAAGTGGTGTAGATGTGTGTGTTAGTGTTGCTTAATATAGTGTAGCCAGTGCGTTAACCAAATGGTGGCGAACTTGGCTGCAGCCGGCATTGAAATCAAACGGCGGAAGTGCCACAGCGGCAATGTGGCAAGTAGCGGATGGGGTAAGCGATAGCTAGCGGGGGGTAGTTGCAATGAAATTAGCTTTGAATGCCGAGCAGGGCTGTGTGGTGTGTTGGCTGCTTGTTGGTTATAATGGCTGTCACAGGAGGGGAAATGAGGTTTTCACACACTCAAACACACACACACAGCAAACAGTCTGGTTGTGTGCTGCGGATATAATTTAGCTTTCAATCAAATCGGAAATAGAAACTAGAAAATTGACAAATGCATCGTGGCTGGGTTGTGTATTTCTCTCCATATTACTCATACGCCCCCAAGGCCAAGTTGAATGACGCATAACTTTTAATTGTTGCAATTACCGATTGATTTCATATGCAAAATGCAAAATGCAAATACGCAACCAACTATATTCGGGCTCCTTTTTTAGATCTAACCATGGGGCAAATCAGGCAAAGTTTTGCATAAAATTGCGCATAAATATGCAAATTTTTCGCGGCGTGCGTGTGTGTGTGTTTGGGGTCTGTGTGTGTGTGTGTGCTTACCTTAACCCAAATGCTGGCCAAAACTTTGGCCACACACGCAAGGGAATTCCAAATGCTTGTACCCACACCACACCACACCACACACACTCAAGCACGCACACATAGTCCAATGAATGCCTGGCAGGCGCAAGCGTCGCACATTAGGTTGATGAGTTTAAAACCAGTAGAAGTGCTCCAGTTGGGGTCGCACGACTAGGAGATACCTGTAAGCAGCTCCAAGAAACGTCAATAACCAAAAGAAATGACTTTGAATTGTTGGGAAAAGTTTTTAAACTTCTTTTATCTGCGTATTTTGTACGAGAATATATATGTTAACATGACACTCGTCGGTAAAGTTATTGAGATATGTCAAAAGAAACTGCAGCTATCAATCGATATTTATCGATTTTCAAGACATGAAAAACTTACGAAAAATTCAGGAATACGTTTTTTAAGTTTTGTGTGACAGCTGGGGGTTATGACTTCACATCAAGAAACCTAGTCTAAAAATTGATACTTATCGATTATGAAGATATGTGAGTGCTCTTAAAAATATAGTAAGCTATTCTGCTTTAGCAGCCGAGAAACCACGTTACAAAATTTAAGATTAATGTGTTTAAAGTTGTGATGATCAAAGATACAAACACTTTATGGGATTCGAAATAACTTTGCTTTCACACAAAACCAATCTACCTTTTTCAGCTGTTTTTAAAGGGTATAGGGTATAATTAGAAGACGAGCGAAAGCGAGTTGAGCGCCAAGTTTTAATCAGAAACTTGGCCAGAACTGTGCTTTCCGCTGACATGCAAAAGGCTGGTGAAAGTGGCCCCGTTAAGCATTGAAAGAAAATCGCTTTAATTCAATTTACAATTTGCATTAAGTACAAGTCAGGAAGTGCGGAGCGGGCAGCAGCAGCAGGACGAGGAGCAGCTCAAGTGCATGCGCCGCTTTTAATGAGCTTCCAACTTAATTGCGATGAGCTGGAGTCACGCACCAGGATTCAGGCGGCGCTGCACACGGTGAGGCCTTCGCCCAGACAGGCGCTGTAGGCCATCATGTGGGGAATGGTGCTCTGCTCGTAGACGCCGGTAAACAAATGCGACCAGGGGCCCAGGGCATAGACGAGCACATCGTCGCCGCCATGGGTTTCCGAGTCCAAGGGCACGCCCGCTGGGAACTCATCCAGATGGCTGCCCGTTATCAGAGTGATGGGATCGATGCGTTCCTTCGTCTCGGCATCGTAGAAGTGCTCGGCGCTGGGGCCGTTCGCATAGCTGAGAATCATGTGGGGCTTGCCATCGTTACCATTGGCCGGGGCCTTTCCCAAGACATCAGTGCCGCGGTACTGCAAATAGCCGAGTGTAGAGTGTCGGATAGTTGAACACCTAGGATTTGGAAACTTGTTCTCTTACCCCGTAGCCCGCGTAGCTGAACGCATGCGAGTGATCCGCGGTGACCACGAGCAGAGTATCGTCCTCGCTGGTGAGCTCGCGTGCCGCTGCAATCGCCTTGGAGAACTCGATGGTCTCGTCGAGCGCCATGCGCGCCTGGTTGTCGTGGTGTGCATGATCGATGCGGCCGCCCTCGATGAACAGGAAGTAGCCCTCCTCGTTCTGGCTCATGTACTCGATGGCCTTGCGCGTCATCTGCTCCAGTGTGGGCTGTGCGCTCTCCGTCTCGCTGGTCTCCAGGTGGTAGAGCAAATGATCGTCCTGGAACAGACCGAGCAGGCGCTCCGGCTGGGTCACATCCACGGCCATTAGCTCCTCCGCGGTGGTCACGTACACATTCTTGGCACTCGCCGCCTTGAACTCCGCGATCAGATCGAGGCCGTCTGTGCGTCTGCCCCCCTCCGCCAGGCTCTTGTCCACAAAGTTTCTGCGACCGCCGCCCAGGATTAGCTTTAGCTGGCTGCCCACCGCGCCATTGGCCAGCTGGTAGGCTATGTCCTGTACGCCGGAATCCTCGCCACAGTCAGCGGCTACGTCCGCATCGTTCTCCCAGTCGCGCTCCGCAATGTGGGCGTAGACGCCGGCGGGCGAGGCGTGAGTCACGCGGGTGGTGGTCACCAGGCCCGCCCATTTGCCCGCATCCATGGCCCACTTGGCAATGGAGTCGACGTGCGTGCTCTCCTCCTGCATGGCCTGGCAGTCGGCGCGGGGCACGGCCCCATTGACGCCAATGGTGCCCTCCTGGCCCTTGACGCCGCACAGATACGCGGTGGCCGTGCACGCCGAGTCGGGCACAATCAGATCCACGGAATAGGTCTTGGACAAGCCCGTGTAGGGGAACTGGTCGAAGGACAGCGACTTCTCCTCGCCGCCCAGCAAATTGCGCGCCGCCGAGGTGGTGGTCACGCCCATGCCATCGCCCAGGAACAGGATCACATTCTTGGCCTTGCCGCGATTGGGCTGCTCGCCCAGTTTGTCCTTAATGAACTGCACGCCCTGATCCCGCCAGTAGGCGTTGGTCTCCTCGCCCACCAGCCGGTGCTGCGGCTTCTCCTGGCTCGCCTCCCGCTCCGGCATATCCGGATGCATGAACCGGTCCCGGCAGTATTCGGTACTGCGCGTGCAGTCGGGCGCCGCCCAGCCGGAGCTGCTGAGCAGGGCAATTGCGAACACGACGTTGGTCAGGAGCAACATCTCGTTGAAGACTGTTGGCCGTTGGATTGGGCTGGGCTGGACTGGAGTGGGCTCGGTTCTCTCATCAGCAATTGGCGAGCCACTTTGCACGACCCGATTGCGATACGGATAAGATAGCGGGCATGTGCCCGGACATGGTCAAAAGCCAGCCAAATCTAAGACGTCGGTAAATTCCGTTCCCCTTCGGCCGTGCTATTATTTATAACCATCTACGAGAGTTTATGGATTTATTACGTTTTTTTCGGACTCGAACCATAAAATAAGAAGCACGTGAAATGTTGCATGTGTAAAATGGGCTATTTCTGATTACCGAGCCATGAGAATGATTGTTTGATATCAGGAAATCTGGCTTAATGAAATACTTCATCGGATGGAAGAATCTGGCTTGCCTGTTCTAAACATATGTAAGGTACAGTCGAGCTGCTCTATAAGAAATTCAATTATTTAAATGTGAAACTAGACGGTGTGACTGGCTGATACCCTGTAAATAGCCATAAGTTATGCACTAAATATTTGTACATTTTGTTGTATGGTGTTTTGTATTTTTGATTCGCAAAGTAAACTCTTATATAACATAATAGCATATTACTTAGGGCCAGGAAGAATTAAAGGAGGATGCTATTAAAAAGCAAAATCTACTTGATACAAAAGCCTTTATACAAATTTTGGTGTTAAGAATAAAATATATATATTTTTAAAAAATTGTATAAATTGTAAATTAAAAGAATTCCTCGAAAACTGATCAAGCCAGTTGATTTCTTGTAACTGATTTCAAACTTATCTAATCTAAGCTGCGAAAATCGCTTGCACTTATAAATATATAGATATAGGTATATAATAGATTTATATGTACTTCAGCTCAAGTATTTTAAATTGCACAACACAGAAACAAACCACGAAAATGTATTATAAAATATGTTTAACAAAAGCACAAAAGCTAAAACTTATAACAAAAAGTTGCGTTGAGAGAGAAAGAAAGACCCTATAAAGAGGCTGCACTGTATGCTCGTGCATAGCCGCATTCCATTTATATGACTCGTAAAAGTTGTGGGTCATAATAAAAAGTTGACCACGCACCCTGCAGGCTACAAGTTTGCCACACACACGGCAACAAGTTTAATGAAAAACATGATTTTCCAAAAGGTTATTCTATCCTGCAGAAAATACAGAAAAGCACCGAAAGCACAGAAGTTGAAACCACATGACCAAAACTCAGTTGGTTGCAAGCAAAGCTTAAAAAAAGGTGAAAGGTGAATGCCAAAAGAAAAGTGCGCAAAATGCCAGCGAAAAGTGTGCAGTATATGCATATAGTATATAGTAGCCAGAAAATTATACCTAGAAAATTGCACATTAAGTTTGGTGAGCTAAAAATACAAAGTTTAATCAGTTAACAAGCTCAGTTAGGCTCGCTTTAACTTTGCTGTTTGGCCACTTCGAGTTGTCTTATCGGGCCAACAAATTATGGGCCCACAGGCCAAAAGCAAACAACTTGTGGGGTTTTGCCTTGTGTTTGGATCGCTTCCAAATCAAATGAAAACAAAGCAAACCTATTGCTTTCTCGTTCGCTCTCTCTCTCTCTCTCTCTCTCTCTCTCTGTCTTTCTCTCTCAATAATTCACTTGGCTATAAACATTTTCGTTGCACAGTTTGAATAATGCACATATTTATGAGCACACCCGGTGCGTATACGTAATTTTTGTTTATTTGTTATTTGCTGCTTCGTTTGGCCATTGATTTTGCTATTCTTTGTTGTGCTGTTTATAGGGACCGTGTGGTGTATGGCGAGACATTGTGACAGTCTTGTTAAAGCCGCCTAATAAATTCCAAACGTTGTTTTGGGTGTCAAGATTGCGGCCATTTAGCCAAGGCAAAGGCCATTAATCAATGCGGCTCTTAGTTATGGCCCACTTGACCGAGCCGGGCGAATGCCTTTAAGCCAGCTAACTCGAAGACAATTTGACTTGCAGTTTAAATGACTGAATAAATTTTGATTTAAGCCACAAAAATGCTAATACGGTTGCTTTCATCCCTACTTTGCAGGCTCTATATATCCATACCCATATTGGAGGAGAGCAAATACCAGAAGGACGTCAAATTTAAGATGCATTTGGGCGAACCGCGATTGGGGCCAGGTAAGTTTGCAACCAGGCAACAGACAACATTAAAATTCAATTTAATAGCACCGAAAGCAGATCCCCAAACAGACCAACCCCCATGCCCTCAGCCCCAGCCCCAGACCTGATACACAATTCCTGACACCGTCAACTTTGAGCTTTATACTAAAGGTGGCGTGAGTAGGTGTGTGTGTGTGTGTGTGTATTTGGTATGGGTGCCCGTTACAAGAGCAAACTCAATTTCCTGCTAACCAAATTACACGAATTCAACACAACGCATGACGCAGCAGGCGCAGCAGGAGCAGCATCAGCGGGAGGAGGAGTGGGAGGAAGGTTTGGAGAAGCCCAAAAAGTGTCAAAATGGCCTTGAATGTTCTTTACTATTTTCCTGCGTTAATAATAAAGTTAATAGTCCAATCTTAACTGTTGGCAAGGCAATAACCACAGCAAGGAAATACACGCCCACCCACACACACACACACACCGACACCTACACACACTTTTATTGTGAACTGGAAAATTGGCAATTCCAATTTGAATGATTGGACGAGGTTTTTAGTACTATGTCTCACACTTATCCTAAACTTCGTATATGGTTTCCTTGTATAATTTTTTTGGTCTTTTCATTTGTGTTCTTTGTGCTTCTAGATTCCGCTCACTACCGTAAGATTTGAATTGTGCATTAATTAATTTAATTTGAATTGAAAACGAAAGCGCAACAAAAAATTAGAAAAGAACGAACGAAATTCTTGGGTTACGATTCCTTAAGTTCTCAACTCGAATTTTGCCTAGCGTTAAATTTCATTTTGTGTTTTTGGCTTCAGATTACACAAAGTGCGGAAATTGCGAACAAAAAGTGCAAATTAATATTTTCCCTATCCCAAAGAAAACAAACTCAGAAATATTATCTACCCTTCAGTTAGTTATGTGTTTCATTTGGTGTTGTATGTTTTTAACTTTTCTGTTGCTCTAGAACCCTTTTTGTGTTGTTGTTATTATTCCTGTTGTTGACTAGGCAACGGGCCGGTTGAAAATTAGTATAAAGGAGTAAGCAAAAAAAAAAAAATAAAATAAATTATTCAAGTCCATTTTTGACTTACCAAAAAAAATGTAATATCCCAATTAAATTAAAAATAAGATAATCTTCACTTTATTTCAATAATTTATTTCACACATTTACTGCAAAGTCATCACGTATTTTGTTTTTCATTTCGCTATCTGTCACATTTTTATGATATTATGATGACCATATTAAAAGATATTTATTGAATTAGTTTTTATATATGAAACCAGCTGTGTACGTAGAATTCGCCTACCCCTAAATCCTAGCTCCCTCTATTCAGCCCGTACCCTTGCACTGTTCATTAAATAAAAAATAGAGAAAAATGGAGACAGTTATTTTTTTATTTTATTTTTTTAGTAATTAATTTTGCAATAACTTAATATAATATAATAATCACATCATGCATTTTTTGTAACTCTTGAACAAAACTAATCAATTCCCGTATATATATATATGTAATACTTGATAACACACACACACCAACAACAACAACTATGCAATTATCCTCACGCAGATGATACAAATAAGGAATCATTTTTCCATCGATTTTTTGGTAGGTAAAAAGTATTATAAGCCCACTAACTCATTCAACTCTCAAGTGTTTATGTTCAGTTAAAAAAAAAAAAAGAAAAAAAAAAAATTATGCAAAATCAAAAATTATAAACTACACAAATTGTGGGCTTATCATGTACAAGTGCTGCGAACCACTGTGAAAAAATGCATTACCATATTTTTTGTAAACTCTGTTCGCAAATTGAAAAGTAGCATATTGGTTGCGTACTATGTTTATCAGTTCAAAACTATGGAAGCTAAAGAGTTTCAAAGTCGGAACTCAATCTCCGGATATTTACTCGTGTATATTGAGTCTAAAGCTGTAGAAGTAAAACTTTAAGGATTAACCCAAAAGTAGTCTAAAGCATAAATAGTCTAGCCACGCCTACTACTGCTCCCAATTTTTGAAAAATCTTTGCAAAAATCACGGTTTAAAGTCAGAAACCTCCTTGTTCAGTGTCTTTTCTGTGTTATGTTATTAGCTGTTGTTACACTGTGAACAGAGTATTGCGCAATCGGTAGTACCCGTCTGCAACATTTAATTTTTTAATTTAAAAAGTTGTTCCATTATCTAAAAACAAAGACCACAACTCAATCGCCCATAACAGTTTTTGTTCTCACATATTCGTCTCATCCAATAAACTCGTCTGTTTGTATATATATGTGTGTACCTGTATCTGTGATTCGTATTGGCATGACAAAAAGAAACAAAAAAAAAACAAAACAATAAAAAACGAATTGCGCTTTTTTGACGCAGCAACCGTTGCACTTTTGAATAGGCCAAGTTAGGATCAGCTGAAGGCAATTACTAAAACAACTTGCTGAAAACGTTTCGTCTTCAATTGAAATAAATTAAAATAACAATAAATTTGCTGCCACTTGGTTTGGTGCAAGTTTTGGTTTAACATATAATTGGTAACCTTCTATGCTCGGCGGACTTGCAATTAACACACACGTAACACACGCGCTTGTGCCCGCTTCTGTTTGTTGTGCCCCGAAATTCGAACTCTTCACACTCGATACGATATCATCGAATCTATATCATATAACGTACTCAAAATCGTTTACTGATTCTGCATCGCCAAAAACTCGATTTGTAAGTAATGCACACAAAATACTCTGAATATATTTTTTTAAAATATACAATAATTTTGTACTTTTGATTTTTGTTTTTTTTGTAACTTTTCATTATTGTTTTTGTGTGTTTTTTGCAACTAGGCCAACGTTTTTGTGAACGGCTTTTGATTTAACATAAGTTATGTTACCCCAAATATCGATGTATTATTCTCTTGTTGATTTGTGTGTTTTAGAGCTACCCCACCAAATTGCATAACAAACAGGGTAACGTAGGCAAGCTATCGAAAAAGAAATGTATAATAATGAGCGTAAATTAATTAATATTGGTGAATGCATTAATTAAATATGACATTTCTTAACTGAACATAAAAAATAAGAAACACAATCAGCAGTAACTCCTAAAAAATTTGTATTTAAAAATCTATATTATAAACATCTTGTGGTCTTAATTTTCCCCAACAAAAAAACAAATTTGTTGTCACTTGTACCTTGCCACGTAATCGCTGTCTATAGAAAATCACACTGGAGATCATACTCGTGAGTCATCATTATATCAGCAATATATCTTATCGTATGTGCATGCATTTCATTCTTTTCATAATCAATCTATCTATAAAGCTGTTTTTGCTTAGCTGACTGATTGACTGACTGAGCGACTGATATATTGACTAACTAATAGATTGAGAGAGTGACTGACTGACTGACTGAGCGAAAAACTAAATGATTCATCGGCAGGCTGACTTGTTGATTGATTGACTGATTAACTGATTGATAGACTGGCTGACTAACTGATTGATTGACTGGTTATCCGGCTGATTGATGAACTGCTTGGGAATAAAAGTGCACACCAAACCTTAAAACTTTACGAAATTGAATTTATTAATTCACGGTAATAATTATGGCTTTAAATAAGGACTCAAAAAACTTTCAATTTATTTTCGCCTGATCGGTTTTAAACGAATATTTAAAGAGCCAATTTTTGCAGAAAATCATTTGAGCGGACAAAACCGGGGAAAACGTGCTGGTTTTTTATATTTACATACAGTTTTTAAATTTACATAGCTATTGAGCTGGAAATAATTTACTAATTGCAAAGCATTTAACATTTAATTTAATCAAAATTATGTGCGAACCCTCCATTTCATTGGCTCCATTTGCTTGCAACAAGTATATTTGTATTTGTGTGGGAGTGTATCTGTACCTGTATTTATGCCTTTGTGTATCTGTATCTGTTTATCTGTGTAGGTGTGCTTTTGGTTTGATTGTAAATGAAATTCCTGCCCGTATGTTGCAACATTGCTGACTCTGTGCTCCACAAATATCTCTGCAAGCAATGCACGCAATTACATATTCTGAAAATATCTTTTTATCAATGTATTCTATATGTTTATGTGTGTGTGTGAGTGCCTGTGTGGTTGCATAAGCATACATGTGTACATGGTATATGGTCTATTATATTTGTATATGTATATGTATATGTAGCACATAATCTAAACTGCAACAGAGCCGGTTTGCCTACGGCGCCCGGGCTCTTGTAGCGCAGTCCTTTGTATTTGCCTGAATACTAATTTATTATTTTATTCGACTGCCGCCGCACAGACGATGAACTAATAGGCAAAGTCAGGGAGGTAGAGAAAAAGCCATACAAAGATCTAACCGAATTGGAACGCGTCTTACTGCTGAGCAAGCCACGAACCGGAGAGCTGACCACGACCATTATACGCATTCGTGAGAGTCAGGAATTCAAGGTGAGCATTGCGATTTTATAGCTAAATACCAATTGTACACAAGAAGTGAAAAAGCAAGATAGATAATAATCCTTACTTTATACACGATTTATATCCAGTGCTCAAGCAAAGCGAGAAAATCCAGTCATTATCGATTAAATACCTCTAATATATATGTATATATATATATAGTTAATATACTAAACATACTAAACCTGACAATCAGAAACTCGATGTATGTGAAATTTAAAGAACTTTTTTGTCAAAATTATATTCCATTGAAACAAGAACTTAATACAAAGTTTTATGCTGAGTGAACGGACAGCTGTTCAAGCCTAATGCACTTGACAGCAGCGAATCAATTCAATATACAAAAAGCGCACAACACACAATACACAACACACACACAGCACACATACACTGACGTGCACTATAATGATCCTTGTGCCCATGCCACATGATACGGCTTAATGGCCACAGCTGTAGCTGTAATGTTTGCAACATGGCAACAATAAACGGCACTAACAACAGCAACGTCAGCTAAACAAAGTGGCTCGCTCAAATGTCAAGTTGTTTCCCCTGGCAGCTCTCGAGTAACACACCTGGTGTCCAGGTGCAGAGCAAATAAGCACCTAATTGTGTCTAATCTGCAAATGAAACGAAATGTTTTGTTTCCCGTTGCTGTCTGCTGCACACATGGCGTATACCTGATATGCGACAGGCACTGCGTTTACGCAACATGTGAAACTGAGCCAATATTTAATGGTAATTTATATATCTCCCTAGGATACTGTGGACAAGCTCGTTGCCCGGGCAAACGTTTCATCCGTGCTGGGCACTTCTTCGTGGAAAGAGCAGTTCAAGGATGCGCTCACCGTTGTACCAGGTAAGCAGACAGCGAGTTTTTATTAGATATGTCCCTATACATTTTTATCTATATATGCGAATGCAGCAGATGAAAACGATTACGACCATGATGATGATACCGAGGAGGAGGTACCGAAATGCTTCGATTATATAAGCCACTTCGTTTGTCTGTTCTGGAAGGTGCTCTTTGCATTTGTACCGCCCACAGGTAAACGACACGCCCCCAATATCAATAAATAGAGTGCAGTTACTAAATAGTATCTTTTACGATTGATAGATATATGCGGCGGCTATGTCACCTTTGTAGTTTCCATATTCGTCATTGGTGTCCTAACCGCCATTATCGGCGATGCTGCCACCTATTTTGGCTGTGTGCTCAACATCAAGGATTCGGTCACGGCCATCTGCTTTGTGGCTCTCGGCACTAGCATACCAGGCAAACAACATTTAAAACTTCAATTATACTCCAGAAAATATTTATTAATTTGATTTGCAGATACATTTGCCAGCATCATTGCGGCCAAGCAGGACGCCACCGCCGACAATTGCATCGGCAATGTGACTGGCAGTAATGCAGTCAACGTTTTCCTGGGCATCGGCCTGGCGTGGTCCATTGCCTCGATCTACCACATGGCGCATGGTTCTACCTTCCACGTGGAGCCGGGCACGTAAGTTCAAAAATATGAATGATGTTTGAGAGTAAACATTACCGACCAATTATAGTCACAGTTGCAGAGTGATATTAATATTAATAGTAATAGTGTGATATTAATAGACATAGTGCTAAATTAGCAGTTAAACTCTACAATTAACAGTAATAATGTATCACAATAATAGTTCGGAATTAAGTCTATCCGACAACAACCGCATTCCGATAGTTTACAAAAAAAAATGTATATGTTCAAAATTCTACTATATATTTAATTGTAGCACAATTCATAGTCGACTGTAAAATATAAACACAACGCATCTTAAAAATATTTTTCCCATCTTATCCCCAGGATTGGCTTCGCTGTGGCTCTCTTCTGTGGCGAGGCCATAATCGCAATATTCGTCATGATGTTCCGACGGTGTGATAAGAGCATACGGGCTGAGCTGGGTGGACCCGTTATCTCCAAGTGGGTGCATGCTACGATTTTGATGGTCCTGTGGTGTATCTATCTGATCCTGAGCACACTGGAGGCGTACGATATCATTGATATTTAAGCAGCTAAACCTTAAGCCCAATAAAAATCAATAAATCCAAGAGAAAACACACACACACATACGCAAACACAAAATACATACACTCACATTTAAATAGCTGTAGCGAAGCTGTAACAATAATCAGAAATGCATAAGCGGAAATTTATTTATATACAGATTGAACTTTAATATATATATAAATATATATACTTTATATATGTATATATATATATGTATAATCTATATGTATATGTATATCTGTGTGTATAAATGTTTATGTAAGTTTTAATACTATATAAATATTTATAATTATGTAAAATTTATGTTAATATTAAAAATTGTAATGTTTAATTAGTTTCTAGGTGTGTCTTATTTAAAAAAACAGAGTTTTATTATATTACTATTCACAGACATATATATATGTATATCTGGTTTAGGTAATTAATGCTTATTGTAAATACAAAAAAAGCTGCCTGGGCTCAGCAAACAAGCAACGTGATCATTCAGAATTACCACATATATATACCTACATACATGCAGACATATATGCGATAAAACTTGTGTGTCTGTTAACGTTCTTTATGCAATTTAAGTCACTATTATTATTATTATTATTATTATCGTCATTGTTGTTGTTTGTTATAGTTGTACTTAACATAAACAATATACAAAATACATAAATTAAATAAATAAATTGTCTCTCCATTAATAAACAGAATCAGCCATTGTTAATTTAATACATGTGTAAGTCCTAGAAAACTATTCTTTAAAAATATATATGGATAAACAAAAAACAAACAAAAAAACTTAGCTCATGGGCTAGCTACTTACTACATCAACAAAAAAAACTATTTCTAGTCAACCGCACTTTTAAACCAACAACTATTTAGAATTCAACAGCTTCTGTAGGTTAAACTAAAATTGAAACTATAAAAACAAAAACCAAAACTAAACTAAACTCAACTCAAACTCCGACCAATTGAAATGCGGCACTTTTAGTACGACCATCAGTGTTAACTACACTGCACTACATAAATCTACTTACTTGAAAGACTTTCACTTTTACTTTGTCACCTATATGAAACGATAGATCAAAAGATAAATGATAACCGATAACCGATTAATGATATTAAGGCAAAACACCAAATGTTTGTTAAATGAATGTATTTTTTGTATAATGTTATTATATTTTTTAATACAACATTTTTTGAATGATAACCAATATGAAATACCTAATAAAGATACTAATCATGTACTAAATACATAATTTAGGTTCATAAAAACTTTTATGATGCTAACTTTGATGGGAAAATGCGCCAAATCTAGTTATAATACCCAACAACAAAGTAAAATATATATACGATAAATATCGAATACGTTTAAGTTATGAATAGTCGAGAAATGTAGTAATGCAAATATATCATCAATGTTTTGCTCTTAAGTTATAAAAATTAAAATTGAGTTTTTCAATTATTGCAATTACGTAGTTTTTGTTTATTTTTTATCGATTCTTTACATATTCATATAAAACAATTCGATCATAAAGAGAGAGAAAGTTTTTGTAGGATATATAAGCGAGAAAGATTTGTCCTCTGAATTCCGTATATTGAAAAATATTACCGCAGTTAACAGGCGATTCGATGGAGTCGTATCAGAATCAGGTTAATGATGTTGTAACGCAAATGAAAATCAAATAGAATGTAGAAGTACGGCATAGAACAGTCCAAAAATAATACAGACAGCAGTTAAAATATATAGTATATCTTATCAACAAAATATTTAAATACATAAGGCAAACATAAATTACGATTAACTTCAAGGCAAAGGCAAATAAAATGAGTAAAGTGCTTCCGATATAGAATTTAGGTATGTACTTCTATAGAGTTAGCAGCAACTAAGCAATGATCGAAGAGGAAGAACGAGTTCAATAGGCATATAAAGTTGAAATGTTAAAACAAACTATAGACTTTTGTTTTACCTATTTATTATTTATTTTTAACTAAACATATTTTTACCCTTCAGTTAATTTTTATCATGGACATTTTTAATTTTTATTAAAAGTTAAGCAAAAATCATAATATTTAAAATATATATATATGTATTATACAATAATATTAATCATTTCATGTTTGTTATGGTGTATTTTGGATTCTAACTTTTTATTAGAATTTTATATAAAGTATATTCTAGCCTATATTAAAATAATAGTAATAATATTTATAAAAACCCTCTAAGGTTTATGTATACTGAATAGAAATCAATAAAAACAACTTTCACTTCAGATATAAAGTATTAAAAACCAAAAAAAAAACCAAATAACTTTGCTACAATACACAAAAAGAAATAAAATATCAAGTATACATAATATTAGTACCAGGGCTTAAAATTTTCGATCTATATGCTTTACCAAAAGCTAGCAAAGTAAATATATACGACATATATTAAAAAAAATACCCCAATATGATCGATGTTCTTAGCCAAATATGCAAACCCTGGTAGAAACAACTAAACACAAATACACTATCCATACTCGTATTTATGCACTTATATAAAAATATATGAACAACTTGATGTTTACAGAATACAGAATAGACTTACTCTTAGGGAATTCCTCGGCATTATTCAAAATCGAGTACAGCAAGTGTTAAGTACATATTACCTAAGTAAATGTATTTCCAAGTATGTTAACCCCAAACAAATAAAAAATGGAAATAAAAAATGTCTTAAACTCAAATGTGCTTGTAAGTAGAACGTTGTATTCTTTATCTGCGATAAGTGTGACGAGTAGGGCTAAGATGGGAGAGCGGGATGGATCGGGTGTACGGTGGCTTATCTGTGGGGCTTGTCCCGTGTGGAAACTGGGCGACAATTGCCCGCCAATTTGCTATTATGCAATCATCAGACGCTGGAGGCTAGACCAGGCCAGCCCAAGCATTACAAGACAACCACAAATGAAAAGTAAAAGTGCCCGAGAATGCACGACTAGAACATACCCTGTACCCAGTTCCGAACAGGCGTAAAATGTATAAGAAATGCATTCTTTGTTTTACACAGTTAGTGGATAAAACAAAATGGTGCATGTACCAAAAATCAATTTAATTTAGGGGTAAGTAGGAAAAGTTATCCCTAAAGTGAAATATTTTTGATCTAAATGTAGAATACGAAAACCAACCTCTATAAAAAAACGAACCGGACTAGCAATATTTAACGATTTTGACGAAATGGGAAGAACTATCAAAAATTCAACGCAAAAAATCTGTAGACAGGCAGGGCAGATAAATATAGATCGAATAAACTGTTGCCGATGATGGATTCGCCGATGCCTCCTTCCACCGTTTACATACACTTGAGCAGCTGCAGTAGACCCTTTCCTATCTCATACAGGGTATTTCAACAAAAAAGCTTCGCTACGATAAGGGAAATCAGTGCAAAAAGCTTGAGGCGGAAGATGAGCGACTGTGACAACAACAGCGCTACAGTCCGAGATAAAGTTGTTTACAGGAATCTGAAAAAGATTCAAGAAAAAGGCAAATAGCAATAAACGAAAAACAAAAACTGAAGCTGCAGCAGTAAAACAATGAAACTTTGCGACGCAACGAAAGCTAATTTAAGTTGAAACAAAGCGAATGCCGGGCCAGACGCCAGTTTCATTTGTCCACAGGCAGAGCAGAGCTCACCTCGCCACGCCCACTGCCCATTGCCCACTGCCCACTGCCCACTGTGCGGAGTGTTTGTTATCCACGGCCTCAGACAGACAAAGAGACTTTGGCAAATAGCAGCAGCATGTCCTGTGACGAGAGCACAGCCCTGCTGCAGCAGCAACGAGGACGGCGTCCGGAGCCGCACATCATCCTCGTGCCATCGGCCAAGGAGGGAAAGGATGGCAAGGATTATGGACCCGTTTTCACAACTGCTGAGTAAACGCTTTACTGTCGCATTTCATTAAATATTAACTCTACAACACAGAACATCGCCCATGTCCCACATCTGCCTCCTATCCCGTCTACCCTTCTGTTCTTTAAAATTTTTTTCGACAGATATTCGTACGGCCTGACGCTGGAGGAGCTGCTGCCCTTCACGCTGGATCCCTGGTGGCAGAAGGTGCGACGCCTGTGCCTTGCCTGCCTCTGGCTGACATTTGTGCTAACCCTGTTGGCCTCACTCGGCATGGCTTATTTCCATGACGACGACACCACAGCCTGTCGGCCTAATAGAGTAATTGCCACCACGCTCACACCGCTCGACGCCCCCCTTGCCCTGGCCACCAACGGCACCTTGCTGCTGGCCGTCTAATAGTTAGCACTAATCTCGGCATCAAGTGGAACTGGAACTCCTGATTACGGATGCTGCAATCCCACGCCTTGGATTACATCAGCCATCGCTTAAGCTCTTCACTTGGCAGCGGCTTCCCCGGCACAGCTGCTGACTAAGCGATAAGCCTCTGCTGGGCGGGGAGGGGGGTAAGCTGATCCAATTGATTGTAGTCGCGGCTGTTGTATTTGTTTGCAGTATTCGTACTTATAATAAATAGTTTAATTTAATAAGATTTTCGTATTACTTCTAAATATTAATTTATCACCCATTCTTCACACTTAGAAGTGGATTTGACAGAACTGGGCGAAATTATTTGTTACTTATTTAACTTTATTATACATAGAATTAACTTTTTTACATTTAACTATTTGTTTAAACCCTTTTACCACCCTTTAGAGGGAAATCTACAAAATCAAAACTGGACGAAGTTATTTGTTACTTATCCATATTTATTATAAATAAATGTAGCTTTAGTTCAATTTTTACTTTTAATGTTTTACTCAATTTCCACCTTTCTTCGGAATAAATTTTACAAAATCAGAGCTACACTACTTATTTACATTTATTATAAATAATTGGACATTATTTTTTTTATTTTATTTTTTACTCATTTCCCACTCTAGGCATGGATTCGCCAAAGTAAGATTAAATTTTGGAAATCCGCGAAGCCAATCTAAAGAAAATAAACCTTTCTTGATTACTGATCAATGTATTTATTATTCAGTTGGATACAGTCGCCACAGTGCCCCTATCTAGTTTTCCACTTGTGTTGTTTGGCGTGAACAGCCGCACCAAGGACATGGCCTGGCTGAAGCCCGCCCTGTGCAGCTGCGGCTCCGCCTTTGCCTCGGACCAGGGCTCGAAGTCGAACGCAAAGCCCTCCAGGTCCACGCAGTTCACATAGCGATTCCCATGGGCCCGCTGGCGCTCCATGAGATGTTGACGCACCCGTTGGATGCCATCGGAATTGCGACAGATGATGGCGGCCAAGCTGGTTTTATAGATCTCCGCGAGTTGAGCTAAAGGAGATTTAATAATTATTAATTAAGCTGTTTTTGGAAATATTTAATATCTTACCCTTGGTAAACCTTTGTGGTCCAATTTTGCGCTCATACCAATGGGAATCGCCGAGCTTGAGGCGCATAAACTGATCAGAGACCAAGCAGCTGAGCAGGGGACCGAATATGGCGCCATCTAGCGGCGGCTCGCTGAGTGCGCCCGTATAGACGTCCACATCCTGGGGGGAACTGTAAATTAAATACGAACTTGAGCAGGTTCAGCTGGGAAATTTTGCACTACCCACTCGTATATCTGCCTGATGGACTCCAGGGTGGCATTGTCCACGGCTTGGGCCATCTGCGCCCAGGTATCCACGGGTGGCAGGCCGCAGTGGCGCCGGAAAACTGGATAGGCGGGTATGCCGTGATCGCGTCCGCGCTGAATATTCAACGAGACCAGGTCCAGGCCGCAAATGGGCACCCGATCCTCGGCGGTGCCCTCGAAGAGCTTCTGTGTGATCTCCAGCGAGAAGAAACGATCGACGCGCAGCACTGGCGTATTGGAGGCGGTCAGCAGGGCGTGGTCGATGCCATGTGGCGCCCAGAGCGAGAACGGATTGAAGAGCATCTTGTGCAGCTCCATGGCCTCGGGCGTGCTGTTGTCCCGGGACACATTGAACAGACCCGGCAGCAGCGTGTGGGCGAAGCGAAAGGCCGCCGCGGCAAAGCAGTTGGCAATGCTGGGATCCACCTGCGGATCATACGTGTCCGGCGCATCCAGATCCCCTCGGGCTGGCAGCAGGCCCTTGGCCTCGCTCAGATTCCGGCCCAGCAGCACGGGCAGGAACTCGTTGTACGCGATGTGGGCCATCTGGGCGCCGAGTATCTTGCGAGCCTCCTGGTACACGCGCTCATCATCCCAGCCGGGATTCAGCTGGTGCAGGCCACGCGCCAGGTAGTTGTGCTGCCTGGCCCAGAGCAGGTGCATGGAGGTGAGCAGCAGATTCTCGTTGGCCCGATCGTCGCCCGACGCGAAGCAGTATTTGCCCTGGCGCGTCATCCGCACCCGGTTGCAGCCGTCCTCCTGGTTTGAGGAGATCGGCAGCAGCTCGCGTCCGTCCTCGGTGAGAAACATGCGCAGCGTGCCGTTGATGTAGCTGCGCAGCTGGCGCTGCCGCTGCTCCAGGTTGCCATAGACCACGGAGCCGTCGATGAAGGCCGTCGCCTGGTTGAACTGCTGCCGGGGTCCGAATCTGCCAATGGGCGCTGGAGCGGAGCGCACAAAGTTCATGCAGCTCAGATTGTACTGCTTGTAGTAGGGATCGTCGGCGAGGATGCGCACGGGAAAGCACTCCGGATGCTGTTCGAGCGTGCCGGACACGCAGCAATCGATGGACTCGCCCTCCTGCGCGGTGGTCAGCGAGGTGGCCGTGATGTCGTGGTCCAGGAACTGCCCAAAGACCGCCAACATGACCGTGAAATTCGAGTCCGTCTCGTAGCTGGAGCGATGTATGCCCAGCGAGACCTGGCGCGCCGGCGGCAGCCGACCCCCGTGGCTGGCCCGGGGCGCTGCGATGCCGTCGGCATAGTCCGGCGCCACCATGCGGCGATAGGGCACCATGGAGGCGCCGTAGGTGCGCGGGTGCGCCCTGTTGTTGCAGACGCCCGTGCTGCGCCTGTAGCGCTCATTGAAGTCGCAGTCCAGCCGCAGCACGCTCGGATCGGGCAGCACAATGGCCGGGCCCAGGCCAATGTTGCTGCGTCCCGGCTGCTTGCTGTAGTTGAACCTCTGGGCGATGTCCAGCGTCGCGTGGTTCTCCACGTAGCCGCGTCGCGCCAACTTGCGCGCCTCCGGATTGGTGCTCAGCGAGCGATAGTGCCGGAACTGGGGCGTATTAACGGCACTCGGCTGCAGCCCCTCCTCCAGAATCTCGCGGTCGCCCAGCGCCTTGATGCCCGCACTCACCGACTGGGCGCCCGTGTGCGGATCCAGTGTCTCCTCGCGCAGCGCCCAGGCGGCCTCCGGCTCGTCGGGAATGGGCGTCTTGGTGGCTGCCAGCAGCTCGCTCACGGACCCGTTGCTGGCAAAGAAGAAGCTGGGCACGCCCTCGCCGCTGCTGCTGCCGCTGCTGCCGCCGTCGTATCCGCTGCCACTCAGCCACAGCGCCAGGCCGAGGGCGGCAAACACAATTACGCTGCAGAGCGGGAGGGAGGAGAAAAGTGAAATGGATTTGTGGCTAGAACACTGCAGCGCCGTCTAAGCGCTAACATCGGGTCAACAGCGGTATCAAATGACAAACAAAATTATCTCTGCAGCGACATCTGAATACCCTTGCAGGCGAGCAGAATAAATCTATCTCTAGTTACACAACAAGTCAACTTTCGACCAATCGTTCCAATGAGCGCTATATGATCAAATAGTCCATAAATAAGGTCAAGATCGTATTTAACATTTTTGGTTGTTTACCAAATTCTTCCTATATAACAGAGTAGTCCGATGTTGATAACATTTAGATTATATTGTAAGAGCATTCCAAAACTCAATACTTATGAGCTTAGTTTGAATAATTAAGGAAACAAAAAGGTTTTTCATAAACTTATAATATATAGACCTTTTTGACATCATTTAAATAATTTTTTAACTAATTATTCCTATGGGTGCTATTAGACCAATTTTGTTGAAATATTGTTTATATTGTAAGCACATTATAAAGCTTCTGTTTGCTTATTTGGTTAGAATATCTTAGAAAATAAAAATAGTTTTTCTCACAACTCAATTTTCGACCGTATAGAAATTTTTTGATATATTAAGATCATAACAAAATATATATATATATATATATATTTCTATATATATATATATATATATATATTTTTCTCCAAGACATACATTTTGAACGACTTTTCGTAAAGCAACTTTATAATATAATACATATCTATATATGTATATAATATCTTGAAAAATAAACAATATAATTCAGACAACTATTTTCTAACAACTTTGGTTCGATGTGGCTGAATCCGGCATATTCCGTACTACGCATGTCGCAATATAAGAAAAGGAAACTGTGCCAACTTTCATTGACAACAGATGGACTAACATAGCATATCACCTCACGTGCTGCTACTGAATAAGTATATATACACTTATTCGGATCAAAGATGGGTCCATCTTACATTATACGTTTCTCTAAAACCCTTTAAACACTATTACACAGGGTATATTTTTCATTTCGGAAACGCGATTCCTGGAAAAGTCTGGGATTTGTCGCCCACGTGAACACTCACATAAAAGTCAGCGTTATGCAGCACTGGAACTGTTTCAATTTGGAGCGACGCGCGCGCGGCGAGACGCCGCCAGGAAACACATAGGTGGGTCCCTGATAGGGAGGTAGGGCGACGTAGCCGGAGACGCTGGCGGTCAGCGGCGTTGTTTCGTCCGTCATGATCAAAGCACAACTAAAGAGCTGGCAGCAGGGCACGCAGGTCGGCTTCCCTCAGTTAAAGTTGCGCCAACACTTGGCGGGCTTCTGCTCCGTTCGCCACACTTGAGATACTTTCGCTGGCAGCAGCAGCAACGGGCGACAAAGCAACTTAGTTTATAATATTTTATAATGCGAACGTTTGAGCCGCACAACAACAAAGCTGACAACTGTCCAACCCGGTGCCAAGAGCTTCACACACACAGCTGAATCTTAAACTAAGTTTTTAATAAATTGGCAAATGCACATTGTGATTACAGATCCATATCTTCGTTTAGTTTAAACATATCGCCCACATACTCATAGGCCAGCTTCAGCAAATACTGAAATGACTTCTGCTGCGGCAGATCGCCCAGCTCTGCGCTGACCAGAAAGTCCTCCATGGGCGGCAAGTAGCTGTCGCACTCCTGACCCATCAGCTGCGACAGCTCAATCACCTTGAAGAACATCAGCTTGTGTATATAGTCGAGTGCATTGTTGCTGTCGTAGTCTATCCAGTTGTCGCGCCGTATGACCGCACACCAGATCTTGTGTCGCAAGTCATACGGCTGATCCACATAGTTGAGCAGCTCCAAGGCCTTGCGGAACTCGACTTCGGTGGCGGCTTCGTTTTCCTCCGAAATAAACAGCTGCAAAGTGTAATTTTTGATAAGTCTATCTTTCACATTTGGACCAAATAAATGACTCACATTTATAATCTCCTCCACTTTGAGCACCTTCTGATCGGTTGCATCAAAGCAAAAGCTTTCCAATACATCGTGACCCAAATGGCTTTGGTATTCAATGATGGCCAATTCTGCATTGATTTTCTCCACCTGTGACGTCAAATCGGCTTCGGCCGCCGCAATGGCGGCCAACTTGGACAGCGATAGCATGGACTTCTTGCGCGCCACATACTCGGTCTCGCATTGGGCCAGCTCGAAGAGCACCTTGGCGGCGCGCTCGAAGTCGCCGTTGAATATGAGCTGTATCCAGCCGAGCGACGGATGATCGCGCATGAATTGCGCCAACGCTGTCTGGTTGCCCTTGAAGCGTTCGAAGACCTCGCCATGCCGATTCTGACGCAAGTGCCAGTTGATGGCGAACTGTGAGAAATCGTACTCCTCGTACTTGCTTATATACTCATTCAGACGATCCGTGTCCTGCGTCTCGTCGCAGATGAGCACCAGGCTCGGAAAGTCCAAGTACTTTTCCGCGAGCTTGGCAGCGCACTCATACTGACGATCCTTGACTGCAGTGGAGGCATAGTCAAGATTTGGTTTACATTTAGTTAACATTCTACTCACTTAGCACCGATATGAGCTCGCGTCGCTGCGTCTCGAACTGCTGCTGCAGCACGTGACACTTTTCCGTGTCGCGCAGGCTCTCCAAGTACTTCTTGCGCCCATCGAGCAGCAGGTCTGTGAGCTCCAACAGCTGATGGTACAGCAGATGCTTCAGTTCCACTTCGTTGACGCACTGTGCGGCATACTTGACGCTGATGGCTATGAAGCGGACGAGCGCATCGTGAACGCCTCCGACGCCCGGCGCGGCTGTCCAGGGCTGATACTCGTACGAGTTGGTGGGCAGCTTGAAACTGCTGGCATTCTGTTCGCGATAGCGCAACACTTGGCCCAGGGTGCCGAGCACAACGGAGTTGATGTCGGCTATGAACTGCGCCACCGAGGCTGTGGTGCGATTCTGCGACACAATGCGATCGTCGGCCATGTCGGCCAGGGCGTCAAAGATACACTGAAACTTGCACAGCTTGACGTAGAAGATGTCCTGCGTGGTCAGGCTGCCCTGTGGCTTCTCCTCCCAATTGGTGACCGTTACATCGATGGCCTCCTCCACCAGCTTGGGCATTTTGCCCTGCAGCGTACGCAGCGCCATCGCGGCCACAATTTTCTCGCTAATATCAGCCAGAATATACGGCGTAGGCACTAGCACATTGCTGCCGCACGGAATGGCATTTAGCTGGGAATAAGGAATGCAGAGTGAAGGATATGTATATCAGTAGATAGGCATATCTAACGCACCTTCTCCCAAATCGCGGTGAAGTGCAGAAACTCAATAAAATGCTGCAGGGCAATGCTCTTGTCGCGTAGTTGATTAATAATTTGCATGGAGCGCGAGCTGCCCAGAGCGTGCCGGTTGCCATCGTACTGCTCAATGGCCGACTGCCAGCGCGGATCGGCAATGGGCAGATCCTCAGCCAGGTCCTCGGCAATGGTGATGACAACTCTGTGGAGTTAAAGGCCAATTAAAGCGGTCTATTTAGTTTTAAAGCAAGACGTTACCTGTCCAGCTTGTACGCATCCAAGGGCGCACCGTTTGTGTCGGATGCTGCCATGCTCTCCATCAGATCCGTAATGATAGTGTTGACCATGTTGTTGTTGCGCTTCAGCCTGTACAAAAAGGCCGCCTTCAGTTGGCCCACCTCGTTGTTGAGCTCTGAGTACACTTCATCCGGATCCAGCTGATACATGGGCAAGCTGTTGGAGCTGTCGCCCAACATGCTTTGATCCGGCGCACTGAAACTAGCATTGAACGAAATGGGCGCAAACAGATCGGGCGTATTGCAGCTGCTGATGTTGAGCAAATCCGTGCTGTCAAAATCACCAGGCGTAATGGAGACCAGGCCATGTGTGCGGCTGAAGAAGAGCGGCAGGTTCTTGCAGAGAGCGGCGCTGAGTATGCGATCTTCGTGCAAATGGAACTCCACCTTCTCAGCCTCCATCTCCGCTGTGGGCGCTGCATTCGACATGAGCAGCGGATACACCACTTTGGGCGTGTACAGATACATGTGCGAGGATCCCACAATGATGCGCACGCTGAGGCACTCCTGCACCGTCTTGCTGCTGAAGAACTTGTTCAGCTTCAGCGGCGTGAAGCACTCCAGCTGCATGGCCTCCGATTGCGCCGTGGCAACCACTAAAAAAAACAACATTTTAGTTAACTTAAGAGTGGAAAAAGGTCTCGACTGGGTACTCACCTATGGCATAGTACATCTGGGGCGTGTGCGCTTGGTTCACTGCACCCACCAGTATATAGTAGTTTTGTTTGACCACATGGAAATCCATAAAATGCAAATCGATCTCAACATTCTCGTTGGGCATACGCACGTTCCAGAACTTCACCAGCAGCATCTCTCGCATTTTGCGTATCAGCTCCACATCCTCGTACAGCAGCTGCTCCGTGTTGCCCTTGTTGGAGAGACGCCAGCGCTGGAGTACGCGATCCGAGAGCACGGCCACAACCGATTCGCCATTGCCCAGATCAGGTTCACAGCACATACCCACCAATAACTGTTGAATAAAATATCAATGAGTTAGAGGAAGTCGACAGGAAGGAGTATTCGGCCTCACCTGATCCTTGTCGCTGCTACTCTGCATGCCAATCAGCATGGAGGCAAATCGTTTACCAAAGCCGCCCAGAAAACTCGTTGCTGGCTTGATGGTCTTGTGGTGCAGCGTATAACGTCCGTTGCTAAGACCCACGCGCAGAAAGACCAAAGTGCAGGTGGAGGTCACAGCCAGATAGCCCTGCTGGGTGGGCAGATTGAGCAGCTGGACAAACTCCTGGCCGGTCAGAATGGATATATCCACCGAATTGTTGTCGTGTGCTATTGAGGCCCAATAGCGCACCTCGCCGGTGGCTGAAATGGCAATGCAGGAGGCCATCTGCTGACCCTCGGTCTGGAAAACGCTAACCAATTCGCTCTTGTGGCCAATGTCGCTGTACGGCAGCGTCAGCTCGCGGCATTGCGCCGAGTTCCCGACGCGTCGCTGCTGTTTGCCCAGGCGAGGCGGCGAGCCTGTCGACTTGGCAGCGCCGGACGCATCCTTGTATTGCCAAATCAATAGACGCCGACCCTGCACAACCTGCATAGGATTGGGAATTTGATGGTTCAGATATGTAATAAAGATAAGTGTGTAGAGCCTTACCCAAGCCCAACCACCTTGTGTAATTTTGGCTGAAACTGTGCTGGCCACGGGCCCAGCAAAGGTCAGGGCTTCGTTTACGGCCACGGGCAGCGCATGACCGTAGCTCTCCACGACGTTGTAATCGGACCTGATGCCCGGTATGGACTGTGTGGTGGAGCGCGCGGACAGGCTCAAACGACTGTAAGCAGCACATTAATACATTATATGGTATGGTAAAATATATATGATATAAAGCCCACCTATTGGTTAGTGCTGTCTTCTTCAGGCTGCCCGACAAAGGCGAGTGAATGTTGGCGTTGCCGCCAAAAATCGATTTTCGGGTGCTGTCCGCTGGCGCTGGCATGCTCAGACGGCGCAAACTGGGCGAGGACTCTCGCGATATGTTATACAGCTGCTTTTGCATGCTGCGCTCCATTCTTAATCGTTAAATGAAAACAATTTGACTTATAAATAAGAAACACATGTACACTGAACAAATTTCGCCGGCAACTGGATCATATCGAGTTTCACAAAGCTATCGATATTTGTGAGCACTCGATATATCGCAAACAATTGCCATTACTAACTGCAGCCCGTTGGTAAATTTGCAAACATAAACGAGAAGACTTCAAGAACGATGCATACGCATTGCAATGTGAAGTGTGTCATATTGGCATCGGTGTTTTAGCGCCCACATTTTGGTTTTGCTTTTATTTATGTTTTTAAAAGCAAATTTTCTAAGAATTAAATTCTCATTCTTGGCCATAATTAACCAAGGCTGCAATCCAAAATAAAAAAATTCGCCAATTGCAATAAGTCGATAGATCGATGTGGGTAAACATCGATGGTTTGCCAAGCATAGTTTGGAGTCTTTTTATCGTCTTCAGCTTTAACTTAGTGATGTTCGAAACGCTGATTTATTTAAAAATATCGATCGAGGTAAATCGAAATAATGTATAAAAAATTATCGAGTTAACATCGGAATTGCTGCTGTAAATATCGATACATGGATGTTTCGATGTTTTTTTAACATTAATGAAGAGTTCGTCCAGTTCATTCCAGTCAGTAAGTCAGAACTAGCGGACAAGTTGATTGGAAGATTTGCTCAGATTTGCGGCTTAATATGTGGAAAACGTGTCACTTAATTGCGGCAGTTGCCGCCGTATGTCTGCTAATTGCAACGCAATCGGTAGATGCCGACAAGAAACAGAGCAAAAAGTACAGCAAAGAGGCAAACAGCCCACACTTCAAGCAAATTGTCGAGGAGAAATACGAGCCGGAATTTCGGAATCTTCAGCGACCCTTTCGCATTGCCAAGTTGAATTTGGTTTGGGCAAAGGCACAAAATGTACTTGGTTTTTCTTTGTGCGCGACTTTTACTAAATACATGCTTCCCCTGTTAGCGTTTGACGGAGAGCAAAATAAAGTCTCTGTACATGGAGCTAAAGATTCAGGATAAGGAGGAGATTGCCTGGAAACAACTCAACTCGCAGCACAAGGACAAGGATGGACTCAAGGAGAACGAGCTGCGGCAAAAACTAATTGGAATAATGAGCAGCTATGACTTGCTGGAGCACTTCGAGGACACGCAGGACGTAGAAAAAACGAAGCCCTTTAAGGTTAGGATTTTGTAAGCAACAGGTTGTTATCTCAAGTTTTTGCACTTTATAGAAATTCCACGATCCCGAGGAACGTCATAAGAATAAAAGTCTGTTTAAGGACAAGAAACTAAATCGTTTGTGGGAGAAAGCTGAGATTTCTGGCTTCACGGCGGAAGAATTAAAGTCCCTGAAGCAAGAGTTTGAGCATCACCAAGACAAAGTGGATGTGTATTACAGTTTGCTGGAGAACATTGGCTCCATGGATGCGGACAAGCATGAGAGTAAGCTTGAGTCCAGCTTTAATCGCATTCAGCTGTCTAAATCCTTTGTGCCCGCAGATGCCATCAACACTGAAGACCTGGATAACTATAATCTCATTTCAAATGATCCCAACGAGAACGAGATCAACACACATGAGCAGAATGTGAAGAAGTTCGAGAGCGACATGAATGCTCTGCGCGGACACCATGTTGGCATCAAGGATCACTATGATCGGCTGGAGCGCCTGGTCTCCAGCGGGCCGCATAGCCAGGACTTTATAGAGCCGAAAGTACAGGGCTTGTGGCGGGTGGCGCAAGCTAGCAACTTCACCGACAAGGAGCTGACTTCCATCAAAACCGAATTACATCATTTTGAGAGTCGTCTGCTCAAGCTGCGGCACTTGCATGCGGAGCATGCGCTGCACAAGGAGAAATATAAGGTATACAAATAATTCAATTGGTTTTATTTTGTAATTCATTTGATTTTCTTGCAACAGGATGAAAAGCACAAGGACAAAAGCAATCGGTTTGAGGACTTGGAGGATCTTCTGAAGAAGCAAACACGCAAGGTCGAGAAACTCCAGGAGAATATTGAAAAAACCATTTTCAAACATACTGAACTTTAAAGAATTATTGAATAATTAGCGTGCCAAATGAGCAAATTAGCTATAAGCAATTATCATGCATATTTTCTGAAGCAATTGTTTAGCTTAGCACTTAGATTTACTTACATTTTTATACCAAAACCTGCGCAACTATTGTCTTAAGATATGAATTATAAATCTCATGAAGCAACCAATTTCTCGCTGTGCATTTACTAGCGTTGCCACTCTGGCGGCAGTTGCTGCTGCCTGCGTGTGCATGTTCCGGGTGAATGGCAAATGGAAAAATCGTAAATAACATTGCAACTGCAGGCAAACAGCAGCAGCGAAAACTATGTGAAAAACAGTTGTAATTGTTGATTGTAAAGTGCAATGCATTTCGTGACGTCCCGTTGGCCAATAGAAGCGTACTCTAGTTATTTATAAGCATACATAGTGCATATGTATAGGTGTCGGCATGGTTGAAACAGCGAAATTTGGCAATTTGGAGGCCTACACATATCTCCTTGTAACGCTAAATCTGACGCTCGCACTAGTTGTAATGTTCTTCAATTGTCTCTGCTGCAAGAAAAGGACACCCAAGTAAGTGAACAAAGCCACCGGGCGTGTCTATACGGCGCTGGTCACGGGAGAGGGAGAGAGTGAAAGTTGCGTCCCAGTTCCAGTTGGCTGCGCTCGCGCCAAAAAGGCTTTAATGCACTAATTAAACAACTAAATGCATATGCATTTTACGCAGAAATGAATTGCTCGGCCTGGAGGGCATGGTGAAGCTCAAGAACCCTGACGACGTAATTGCGCCGACCAGCAACAATGTAAATGCGACTGCGAATGCTAATGCGAATGCGAATGCGAACGCAGCAGCGGGCAGCACCCTGGTGCACAACAGTGAGTCACAAGCGGAGCTGAATGCGTCCACTGTCTCGAATGCTGACTCAGAGAAGAGGTGCGTTTCCCATGCAAATTGCATTCAATTCAATTGTGTAGTTACTGTGTATTGTAAATCGCAGATCTAGCACGGCGGCGCATCGCAGCTTGCCGGACATACCCGTGGCGGAGAGCAACAACGACAACGGCTCGGAACTGTACGAGACCGTTGCCGACAAGCAGCTGGCGAATGCGCACAATCAAAGTCGTACGTACCCATGTCGAGCTGGTGACGCAATCCCGCCGCTAATCAAACGCCCCGCCACACCCTTATCTCCCTATCTCGCCCCGCAGCTCAGCCCAGCCTGAAAAAGCAGACGAGCGTCTCGCAGCACAGCTCCATCAGTCAGGCGGACGACGTTAGCTCGCCGTATTCGCGAGTCAAGGGCCTGCCGCATGACTATGCCAAAGTGCGTGCCACCGAGCATCCCTACGCACAACTCAATGCCCCGTCCACGTCCAGCTCGGCCGTTGCGGCCGCAACAACCTCAGCCTCAACCGCCGCCAGCAGCAAAGCTGCCTGTTCACAACACGGCACCGACTCACTGCAGCGCGGCTCACAGCCGAGTGGGGGCTCGACGCAGCAACTGAACGATGAGTCCACGTCACAGGTAGAAATACCGGCGGCATCGGCTATTGCGGGCATGATATCGGCCAGCCAGGATTTACCCTATATGACGCCGCCGATTGCAAACCAACACTTCAGTGGCGACTCACAAGACTCATCCAGTAAGTGTGGCCCGCACCAGTTGTTGTATACAAATATGTATTAATCTTATCCACAGAGGGCTATACGAGCATAAGTGTGCGCGAGCCGCTGGCCAACATTCTGGCACAGCAACCACCGAGCAAGGTGGCCGCCAGAAAGAAGACACTAACGCGGGATGTCAACGACTCGCATTATGCAACCGTCTCGGACGACTCGGGTGAGTGCTCAGCAGAGATTCGCTGGGAATCCGCATAACTCCTTCTATCCGTTTCCAGATGAAACCTATGCCGCTATTGAGGATCCCAATAATCGTCACATTCCAAATGCCACCGATATTTATACAAGCGGCTCGGAGACCTACGCACAAATCCAGCCAATGCAGTCTAATCCCATTGTGGTCGCCGTTGAGATCAACAACAGCAGCAGCTTGTCCTCGTCCAGTGCAGCGGCAGCGAGCAGCGGGCAGCCTCTAAATCACAGCGCAGCCAGCGGCACAACGCACCGTTGCAGCAGCAGCAGCATGGATCATGCGGTGCCTGTGCCACCACACGTGGACAGTCTGCGCGCGCAGATGCACTCGCGTCAGGCGTCGTCCTCGTCCTCGGTGTGCAATTTGGGCTCACCGAAGCCGGAGAAGAGGCAGGCGAACTCGCCGCTGCCGCCAACGCCCAAAGCGAGTCTCAGTCAGTCGCAGGCGCAGCATTTTCTGCATTCGGCAACGAGCAGCAGCAATCTTGCATCCGGGCGCAGCTCAGTTATCTCTGTAATTGAAGCTGGCGGCGAGGGCAACAACGATGCCAACGATGCGAGCAGTGCGTCCCCACAGCGCAAGCACAGCAAGAGTCTAAGTCCATCCAAAGATGTTGAGGGCAACAGAAACATCGAGGGCATGTACGCCAAGGTGAGCAGCTCGAAGAGCTCTGTCGAACATCACTTTAATCGGCATTCCACTGCCCCTCTTGCAGGTGATGAAAAAGCACAAGTTCTCCTCGCACCAGCCGGAGGTGCTTGGGGTGAGTCCGTTGGACAGTGCCGCAGCGGCGCTTTTAATGGAACCGCAGCAGCTAGCAGCGTCTGGTTCGGACAAGAGTCGCGTGCGCAGCAACAGTTACACTGCCAAAGATCACGGCTATGAGACGATACCGGCGGATGGACAGAAGCAGGCGCAAAATCAGCTGCCACAAGAGAATCGCAAGTCGGATTGCTACGCGGCCAACATGCTGCAGAAGGAGCGTCAACTGGAAGCAGGTAACTAAGGATGGGCACACACTAACATTCCCGTAGAGATGAACGATATCTGTGCAGCTTAAAAAGCTTTAAGCTGGATTATTGTATCAACTTAACTTAAATTTTGACTAGCCAGGAAGTCAAATGTAAATTAATAGCTGACTAAATTCAATTTAATCAACTTTAAAGCTTAGTTAAAAGCGATGGGCAGTTTTAAGTTAATTGCAAGCTCGCTTAAAGCAGACTAATTTGCATTGACTTAATACAAAAAGTGCTACTTAAAGCTTTGACTTAAAGCTCGATGCGAAAATCTTTAAGTCTAATGAATTCTGGTAACTAATATATAAATTTAGCTTAGATCTCAAATCTTCGCTAACTTAAAGAGCCAAAGGCTTGGAAGCTTTACAGTTCCAAGCTGAGCTCATAAATTAAGGTAATCTTTAAAGTTTTAAATGTGATCACTTTTACTTAATATAACGTAAGTCAATTCCGTTAATAACTTAAGGCTGGACAGAAGTTTAAGCTATTATTTCTAACTTCTGCCAACTTTTAGAGCACAATATCGTTTATCTCTGTGTTGTTCCAGCTCCCAGCTACTCTGTCTAACCACCTAATATGCCCAATTTGTCTCCTCTCGTCTCTCTCCTTGTGTCTTATTCTTTTAATTTCTTTAACCCACGCCTTGGGCATCCACAATTTAGTTGTTTTGCCAAAATGAGAAATTTGCGCGTTTCGACAATTTCGTCAGTTTCTGTTTGGAACTGACAGTGGTTAGTATATCAACCGGATGACGCTTTTTAGCTTAGCATGCATTACGAGATCTAACCCTCCACTAACTCAGACTATTATTTGTACTAATTGTTGCCTTTGTCCGTTGTCCCGGTTGGGGCAGCTTCCAGTCAGGCGTACCACAGCACTAGCAGCAGCACCAGCAGCAGCGGCGGCGGCGTTCAGGTCAAACCTATTGCGCCCAGCACCAGCAACAGCACAAAGCACTACGAGACTATAAACTGCCCACCGTGTCAGCCCAACAGCAGCAACGATCCAGGCTACGAGCAGCTGCAGACGGCGCCCAACGATGACGATGCCAAAAAGTCCGATTATGATCCGAACTATGAGGTGCTCAAGAGTCGCGCCCATTCGGACGATGGCTATGCCAAGGTACTGGAAAAGCGGCGTCCGCCTGGCGATGTTGTGGACAGCAGCGGCGGGTACAGCACCATTCCGGGCCCCGATGCGAATCACAACTATGCCAGCATCTTGGAGACCAAGGCGCATCTAGCAGCTGCTCCCAGTGAAGTCGATCACTATGCGCGCATAGCTGAGAACGTGGCACTCACATCGCCCATCTCGCCCCACTCATCCACCATGGCGAACAGTCTGTCCATGATAACGGTGACAACCAGCACCAGCATGGTGAGCAGCCTGAGCTCACAGCAGACGCTCAGCTCATCGCAGTACGAATCGCTGACCGGCACGGGCAGCGAAACGGATCCCAACTACGAGTCAGTGTGTTATTTAAATGCCACAACAACAGCAACGACAACGGCAACAACCACGACCAACAACAGCAGCAACAACAGCAGCAGCAGCAACAACAGCAACACCGAGCACGGCTACGAGCGTCTGGAGTCGGACAACAATACGCAGGCGAGCAGCCCACTGAGCACGCCCAGTGAACAGCAGCTGGTGGTGGATGATTACTTTCAGGTGTAGCTGTAACAGTAGCTGCCAACAGTAGTGAGCTGGATCTCGTTCAACAATATTCATAACAACTCCCACACACTCGCGCACACACGCACACACCCTAGCAATTTGTTTTGCCTAGCAATCGCTGTTAGTTTCTTTTGAACGCACATATCACATTGGATGCACAGCAGCACAGATTTCAATTAGAGTCCATAGACCCCGATAAAGTAGATGGCGGAGAGCGTATGCGTTGTATGCTTCTTCATATCGGTTCGCCCTTTAGCCCTAGCCTAGCACTAAGTTATATAAATAATAACAAAGAACTTCATGTACAAAGTATTTGTATGATAAATTCGATAATTACTTCCAAGCGACAGATAAGCCTGTGTGCTTATATATAGTTGTAGCTATGTACTCTGTACTACGAGTATATCTTGATACCAGTGCGTCCTATTTTAGTTAAATTGAATGCAAGAACAAAGGCGATGCGTTTTTAAATTAATTAGAATCGCGCTGATAAAGATATTAAAAAGTAAAAAACAAACAAGTAAGCAAATCAAGGGAAGATTACTATATTATAGATTGTATATTTTTATATGTTGGCATTTTTACTGCTTTTGACTTTATTGATGTCGCCTGGACATACACACAAACAAAACAGACATATGTATAACCCATTTAATACGATTACACATATGCAGATAGCTGGCAGAAAAGCCTATGTTAAAAGTAAACACACGAAACAAACATTTTAAGTATTCAAGCCACAAATAACTAAGCTAAAAGTTGAATAAATCATTGATGACTGTCAATTGTTTGATTTTTTTGTAAAGGGCTTAAAGTTCAACCTTTATTTAAACAACCTTGGAGTGAATATCAAGAATTTTTTATTCTTATAAATAGTTTGCAATACTCGCGCTTGTCCGAGTTCTATTATTCTATTTATTTTATGTATATAGATTTATTGATATTGGGCAGCAAGACGGACATTCCACAAAACCAATTTACTCTTTTCACTTCGTGAACGAGTATAAAAACGAAAGATCATGGAAGCCAGTTCAATTCACCCAGTGGCGTGAAAAATGTTGTAAATGTATCTGTGTGAACGAGTTGTAAAGTTTTCAAAACTACTTCGCACCCATTTTGTGGGTAGTAGATGGAATTGTTCCAAGCACCTTTAGTAAAATATGGCTCAAATGTGGAAGTTAAATACGGTTTTACACCCATCTTCCACTCTTATGGGTGGAATTGTGTGCCAGATAGTCCCAATGTTAAAATTCCACTACTTCTTAGCTCTGGATCTTCAGTGATAAACAATTGTATTTAATATATAGATTTAATGTTTATTTCATATACGCTTTCGCGTTTTACGGTAGCACACACATATACGTGCAACAAGACTGTCTACATAGATACAAGTAACATTAGGAGCATAAATTGCAGTTGCAACCACATCGAGCACAATATGTATATATATATATATATGTAAGTGTTTGTATATGTATATATGGGAGATTATTTGATTTAGCTAAATGCCGGATGCAGTCAGTTGGTGCCAGCAGCAGCAGCCGCCGCCGTGTCCGTTGCTCGCGCGGCGCTGACGAAGCGAGATCGCATCACCCACACGTAGTAGATGAACGCACACACCACGAACTGCAGGAATATGTATTGATAGTCGAAGATCAAGCTACACCTATGAAATGTAAACGATGAAACGCGCCCGACAAGCGCCGAAACAGCCGCTTCCACGTTTCATTCATTGTGACCATCGGCGGGCAGTGCCACAGCTGCAACGACCGCTGCCGCCGGCAGCTGTTGCTGCGGCGCCATCGGTGGCAATGGCTGTGCCGGCGCTGGCAGTGGATGCTGTTGCGCCTGGGCCAGGAATGCAGCCGATGATGATGTTGATGACGATGATGCTGATGACGGCGGCACCGGCGCCGGTGGCTGGCTAACAATTGGCTGCTGCTGCTGGCCGGGATCACGGTTCAGCAGCGCAACATTGCTAGCCTTCATGCGGGCTAGAGAGGTGGCCAGGCCGCCGCCCACAGCCGATAGACACGGTGACATACAAGGTGTTGAGCATGATGAATTGCTGATTTCACACTGGTCAAGTAGGCGGAGAAGCTCGTTAGTGTCGGGTCCGCCAGAGGTTTTCTGCTGCGGCTCATCCTTGGCGTGCAGCGCCAGTGCCGTAGTCAAGTCCCACATTTGTATGGCGCCGTTGCAGTGACCGGTGAGTATAAACCTGGAGCCCATGCGCGAGGATACCTCGCACTCGTGCACACAGAATGCGGATATGGTTGAGCCATCCACGGAGCGTATGACACAGACCCGATCACCGTTGGAAGCCTGACGCACATACAACTGATTCGTCTCGGGCACCACCTTCTGCACAAAGATCATGTCATCGTAGTCGCCGTAGGGCCCAAAATCGTTGCCAGCGGCATAGCTATAGTTGCTATCGGTGGCCTCCAATGAGACAATTTTGAACGAGGCTTCCGGCGTCGAGCCGGGCTGTGTGGAGAGCATGCCGCGAAAGCGGGTCAGGCTCCAGGTGCGCACGTGATGGTACTCGCTGCAGACGGAAACCAAATAACGCTCAGAGAGCATCACCTGTAAGAGGGAGTTGATGATTAGAGCAATTTACTGGCAAGCTCAGTCAAGCCTTGCCTTGGTAATGGGACTCTGATGCACAAAGAATGTCTCGAAGAGATGTGGCCCATGACCGGCCGTTTCCGGATGCTGCACAATGATGCGCACAGCGCCGGATTTGGTGCCATAGGCAATCTCGATCCAATTGCCGCTTATGCTTGACGTTTTCGGCGTTAGGTAAACGGATATGGCGGTGATGGGATCCATATTGATATCCTTATACAGTTCAGTCACCAGCAGATCGTTGTCCTTCATGCGCAGCGGAAACTTTTGCATGTCTTGGAGCAGAGGTGTTTTATTTTTAAAGACAATTCTCTTGATGCGCTTCAGGCCACTTACCTATATAGTATATGGAGCCATTGTTGCAGCCGAGCAGCAGAAAGGAGCCCGCTGAGTCGAAGGACAACACCGGCACCAGATCCTGGATTTGCCAGTGCTGTGTCATCGCATGCCAGACGCCAATTTTGCCGGAGGAGGACAACGCCACCAGCTGGCTGCCAATGAAGAACAGATACTCGACACGCACATTGAGATTGAAGGTGCCAATGTCGGACTTGTTGCCGCCCTCCTGAATGCTCCACAAGCGTATCTGGCTGCCATACGAGATGGCGATCATCTTGCTGGGCATCGGCTCCGCCGTGGACGTGTTCACCTTCGAGTTGATGGCGATGCGCTCGATGGCCGCATCGATGTGCGGCGAGGTGAACACCTGCTGCCAGCCATTGGAGTCCTTGACGCGATAGCAGGTGACAAAGTGCGCATAGGCCACGGCAATCCAGTTCTGGTGCGCCTTGATGATCTGCACGCGCAGCGGCGGCGTCCAATTCGAGCTCTGCGTGGGACTGAACACCAGGCCCACCTCGTTGCGTATCACCTTGTTCAGATCGGCCGAAGAGTTGCGCGAGTGGCGCATAAAGTCCAGCGAGGCGTTGCGCGAGTGTCCACCAACGGGATTCCAGGCAGCTGGCGGCACGACCGCTGCTGCATTAGAGCCGGACGCGTTGTTAGCGGCGCGTCCGCAGCGCAAGTCCCACGAGGAGTTGCGCGAATGCGTCGAGGAGTGGCGCGACGAGGCCGACGTCGACTCGGGCACACGCACCATGGAGCCAGGCCGTGCAGACGCCGCACCACTGCCGGATGTCGTCGGCAAACAGGCATACGGCTCCATGGGACTGTTGGCCGAGGCAGCCTCCACGGTGGCGTGCAGCGCATCATTGGGCGGCATCGCTGGCGCAGCCAGAAACCCGTAGAAGAGCACATCGCCGCACGAGGAATGGTTGAGATCCTCGCACAGTGCCAGCCGCTTGGTCAGCGGCGTAATGCCATAGTATTCTGCCTCGTGGCGCAGGGCGCGTATTTCACAGTTCTTGATATCAATGTCTTTGGTGCGCAAATAGTTCAGGATGATCGAGAACAGCGTCGGATCGCGGTCTATGAATATCGCATTGTGCTCATCCCGCAGGCTCGAGATACGTCCGCTCAACAGCGCCGTAAAGAACGTGTCCGGTATCCACGTAAGCGTCTGCCATGACGTCGAGAAACTGCAGGACCGTAAGAGAAGAGGGGAGGGGGTTAGTGGTAGTTTTCTTTTGTTTGTTTTTCTTTTCTTTTCTGCTTTGTATTTTGCGTGCGTCATCAAAGCTAAAGCCTCGTTTGCTCCACTCACCGTTGACCGCCCACATTGAGATTAACTAAGTCGCTGCTCGCACCGTGCATAAAGTGGGACATGCCAACAATTCCACAGCTGCCGCCGCAGCAGCAGCGCCAACCCCAATAACTTAATCTATTTGTGTGGCTTCGAAGCTACGCCTTCTGCTGTGGCTGATGTTGGGGTCCGTTGCTGCCCCGTTGACAACTGCAGCTGCAGTGACAACAACGACAACGAGAGCAACAACGCCAACGGCACTGTATCAGCGGCTACTGTTTGGCGGTGCGTAGCTGGCAGCACTTTTATTCGCTTAAATGCGCGACCACTTTATTTTTGGAATTACGTTTGCTTTATTTGCTTCAGCTGCACTGCGCTACACAAATTCCTACATATGTGCATATATTTGTAAATGCGTTGTGGTGAGTGTTTTTGTTGACGTTGTTGCTTTTCGCTGCGAATGGCACTTAACATGATTACGACGGTCTGGCAACGCTGCGTCCAGCTTAATTGAGCTGGCATTTAAAAGTATCCAGTTGGAAATCGGGTACCTGCATTTACCTGAATTTAGTAGTTTTACGTGAAGGCTAAACAAAAATCACAACTTAAAACATATTGACCTTTTAGAAATAAAATTCTTATATCTATTTCCAGTCAACTGAAAAAGTTCTCATTGTAAAAACTCCTCAACAATAATCCATAGTTAGGTCAGCATGCACCTATTGTGGTGCGTTTCGGTTTATGATGGAACGAGGGGAGGGAGAGGGGGCGTGTAACTCTCCAACTTTTTGTTTGGCAAGTGGTTTAACAGGAAACTTGGGAGCTAATGCTTAGGGTGGTTACAAGAAGTGCTAATCCAGCAACTTTTTATGCTTTTCTCTGTGTATATGTGTGTGTGGAGATCGTTGGGCATTAGGGTAAGCAATGGAGCAGAGCGCATAAACCGCAGCAGCCGTGCCCGAGGAGTGGGGAGGGAGCGCGAGTGGCGCACCATGTGCGTGGGTACCTCGCACATATGGCGAGAATAAACCGACAAATGATAACGGCACTCGAGCAAACAACAATAAAGGAAAATCGAGTAAATGAAAGAAATAATGGTGGCAAAATGTGTAACAAGTAACAAAACGCACGCACACACAAGCAGTCACATCGTGTCCCACTTCCCCTAGTCCCCCTCGCCAATCATCTGGGTTGCCAAAGGGGAGCAGCCAAATGCGAACAAATGTTTAGCTGCTTTCCCGCCAGTGTGTTTGTGTGTGTGCACAGCATATTAAAGTGAGCCAATTTTGGCGCGTGTTCAGCGCTAATACATATTCTTATGTGCGGGATGTTCCGTTTGCGTATTTGCGACTTGGACTGAAGTTCGTCATAATCATAAATAATATACAATGCCACCTGATGAAGTAAAAACGTGGCGTTGATAGCATGATGCCATATTGCAAAAATTCTAATATAAATATCATAAATACAAGGTGGCGTGTTTATTTCGGACTCACGTTCATTACAGCTTCGTTAGCAAAAAGCTCTCCCTACTTTTCTTGCTGAGTTCAGCTTATTGTGCAGACTGTTTGCTGATCTTGTAATGAGAGCAGAGGTGCCACTCTGTGACATTTTAGCTGAAATAAAAAGAATACATAAGAATGCTAGCCCTACTATGCGTTTATTTTTAAGCTACTAGCCAAAATCTTAGTTTATCAGATTATACAAAACATGGTAAATTAAGAAGAATTCTAATTGAGTCCGAAATGAAAACAATTCCTTATTATTGAAAATTAGTTATTAATGATGGTCAAGCTGCATACAGAGTGTCTTCTAGTCGACCCTACGTGACCCTTTGTATTTTGACTTGTCGCTAAGTTTGATTGCCGAATCATAAACATATGTCTACACAGCAAAAAAAATAATTAAATTAATTTGTATATATGTACAGTGTATATACAGTCGTACATTCATATTTGTGTGTTAACATAATTGTGAATATATCGCTGTGAACCAGACGACTTTATGCGCAGGCTGTTAATTGTTAATCCTTGTTGACACCGTTTTTTCCACTCTCTTTTTTAGCTGAAACTGTGCTGGCGCCAGGCTTAATTTCTTAAATGGCGAGCGCTCTTATCTGGCCTCTTGTGCGTTTTGTAATTAATTGGCTGTATATATTTTACTGCTGCTGCCAGGAGCGTTGTCATAGGCCGCTCTGCACGTGCTGTCCTCGTTGTGGAGGAGCCTAATGATTAATTACAATTTAATTTGTTTGCCATTTCGTTGGGCTTTCACGGCACAGTGTGTCACAATTGGGCGAGCGCCCGCTATATATTGGGAAAATAACATTTTCCAACGGTCTTGTGGCACTGTACGTCAACAGCATTTCCGCCTCGGGTTCAAGCGAATTAATTGTTTTTTCATTTGATGGCGCTTTGCTTGTACCATTGTTTGCATAGCCAGCCAAAATATGCTAATTATTTGTGGGGCCTTTTTAGCTTATAAAGCCAAGCAATGAATTGGCATCAGTTTCTCTGTTTGTTCTCATTTTTTAATGTATTCTCGTTGAACTGAAAATTCTTTAAATTTAACGACGTCTTTCAATTATACGCTCAAAATGGCTGTTCATTTGTCGTCTTTGTAACAAAACAAGTTGAGAAATGAACCTTACTTTGTGTTTGGTCTAACATGAAATTAACTCATTCATTGTGGCCTACAATAACAAAAGGCGCAAAGCCCATATAAAATCGCACGCACACAGATAAAGGCGTTCAAGACTGAGGTCAAGCGACGCCATTTTTCAGGCGGCCAAACAAAAACATTGCTTCAAGTGCTGCACACTTTGCTTACATGTGTGCCGTTGTCTTTATGTTTGTATGTGTGTGTGTGTGTGTTTTGGGTGAAGCACATGCTATTCCAGTGAAGAAAACATAAACAAACGCCCACATAGCGTGGCGTAAAAGCTTCTTAAACGTGCCAACAAAACTATGTCACGAAAGCTTTTACGTGTAATATAATGAGCATTGTCTGAATGTGATGACGACCGAGGCGCAACAGTTTTGAGCGTGCGCGCAGCACGGCAACACTGGACGCTCTCACAACTCGCGCTCACTCTCTCTCTCTCTCTCTCTTTTCCGCTCTCTCGCTGTTCTTTTTGGAGCAACAGTTATAGGCTCTGCTGCTGCTCACCCTTCGCGCGGCCCAGACAAAGCCATGATAGCGGCATGGCTATGCTGCTCTACCTGAAATTGTTGGGTTCTTGCTCAGCGCTTCCCAAACATAAATATGTATGTCAGCCAGTGCAGCAGCGCTGTCAGCGTCGCAGTCTTGTCGGAGTGTGTGGGTGTGTGTGTGTGTTTAGGTGTTTGGGGCAAGCAGGACCTGCTGCGCTTTGTAGGCCGATGGCGTTGGTTCAGTGCCTGGATTCTTGTTGCCGAGTTCACAACGTGCCAAGCGGAGTGCGCGTCTCGGCCAGTGCTGTAAAAGTCGCGAAGTTAAGCACCGTTTCATATTTTTGTTGTTGTTGTGGTACTTTTAATAAATGGCTGCGAGTATGTGTGTGTGCGCTTCTTCTTATAGCCAGAGCCACGTGCGGTTATTAAAATAAAAAAAATGTTTCAAAATCCAAAGAGATGAGATTTTTACGTTTAGTGCGTGTAGCATACAAAACACAGAAGTATATGTTTATGAGGAAATAAGCTGGGTGTATGCAGCTATGAATTGGTATGTTGCCCTATTTCCCCCTCTGACAGATACCTTATTAAACAATAATATATTCATAATTAAATGTAAACTAACAAAGAAAAAAAAAACAAAAAAGAAACACCATTTACATCGATATTCAATTATGCGTGCCCCTGCACATTTTTCCTATTTTCCACGCCGTTGAGCAAGGGGGTAGAGTATTCCCCATTCCCGTCCACTTGCCCTTGGCTTCCGCCTGCTTGCCTGGTATCTGGTATCTCGTATCTGGTTGCAGGAGTCTTTTGGGCCACTGTGCGTTGTCTGCTCAACGCATCCTTTTAGGTGTTTTGTGTCTGCTATGTGCCTTATCTGTTTTGCTTTCATCTTCAATTTCCCGTTGCGCACTCGCGCGTTGCCGCTGTCGTGACCGTTGTCGCCAGCGACGGCGTCTTGGCACATAAAATACCAAGAAAATTACAACTTATTGAGTTGCAAAGCGCGCGCACACACACACACAAACACACTCACAGGCTCAGACATACTGCCCCCTTGGGAGCATGCCATACTTTGAGGCAGCTTCAATTCGAATTTATCTTCAGCGTCAACAGAGTCTCCATTTGCATGTCTTGACGAAAAACATCTGCACCTACCTATGTGCGTCCGTGTCTGTGTGTGCATATGTTTAAAGCTATAGTTTTATCTGCTCACATTTTTTACGACTGCCCCGTCCGATAGCAGCAGACAACCGTCGCTAAAGCTACAGCCACAGTTTTGGGCAGCCCGGCGTCTGTCTGCTGAGGTCCTTGACTTGCTCCAAAGCTGGCGTCAAGGCTAACATGGAAAAAAATATGAGTACTTATGACACTTGAGTTTGAGAAAATGCTCCAATTGCTTTTCTTTTACTTAAATATATGTTGAGAATATTGATAATGCTTTATAAGCATTAGCTTTGTGCTAAAAAATACCATTAAAAAAAATTGTTTTTTAATCTTAAAAAGTTTATTTCCAATTATATATAAAATAAAGACAGTTTTTTTATTTTAATCATTTGCTTTTCTTTTACTTAAATATATTTTGAGACTATTGATACTATAAAGCTTAAAAAATTAACTTTGAGCGAAAAAATTCCATTTAAAATAAATAAATATTTTTTTTATCTTAAAAAGTTTATTTCCAAGTATACATAAAACAAATGCACTTTTTTTTTATTTTAATAGTGAATTTTTAACAAATTCAAAGCAAGGTAATAAAAGAACTAATATTAAGAAACGAATAGGTCGGAAATATGCACGCAATTTTTGTTTGTTTTAAAAACAAAAATAAACATTATTACAATCACAATCTTAAGTAAAGGATATACATAGTTATTAATAGCCTTCATCCAAGACAAATACTACATCGATACACTAACTTGGTGATTCGAGCCCGTATCCTCGTTGCCCAAATGACTGCAAAAAATAAGCATAAATACTTATATAATAGTAGTACTCTTTCTTGCAGTCTACTGGCAAGGTCAACTATCTGGCAACGCCGTTGCTTCGGTCATTAGTGCAATAGCTGCTACTATTTTGACGCTGTCTACTACAGTTTAGCGCGTACATTTTTACTCAAACTGCCTTTTGTGCTGCTGCCATTGCCTTTTGCAACACGTTGCCATTAATACGTACTTCCCTTGACACTTGTGAGCCAATAAACTTGAAAAAGAGCAACAGTTGCCGCACACTGACATATTGACATGGACACACACACACACACACAGATGAGCACATGTACATGTCCATGCTCAATCGTAAGCCGAGCGTCAGCTTCGGCATTTTGCCGAACAGCTTGCTCGTAGCTCGTAACTCGGACTGGCAACAGGGAAACTTTGTTGAGCCGCACATAACGCAGTTGTCCTTTGCCGTGGCCACCTCGCTAGTCGCTCTGCTCAGCTCGTACGCGCCGGCTTTTCTCAAACACAGCAGCGGAACGTACGTAACTTGAACGGGTGTCGCAACGGATGGAAGCGCAGACGGGTTACCGTTCGAATTGTTGACTGCACGCATGCTGTGATATGTTAATTTTCGTCTTTGGCAACACTTAGCAAACAATTAGTGCGTCGGCTGGGCGTGACACACGCCCACACGTGATTCCTGGCTGGCACTGTTGCGACCGAGGCAAGTGAAAAGTTTTAATTGTCTGCGTTTTTCATTGAGAAACTTTCGTTGTGTGTGTGTCTGTATTACTTAATATTCATGTGCGCCTCAACAGTTTTATGGAAAGTTATGGCCCTCGACTGTCATTCAGTCGCGGCATTATTATAATAAGGAAAAACTTGTTTGCCTTTTGTATTTGGCATAGCATTTATGTTTCTATTTTCTTTTTGTTTTATTTGGCTTTCTGGGCTCTTATTCATTGTGATCATTTGATGGTTGTTGTATTTCTCGGATTCCGCTCTTTGAGCAAATTGATGCGCATTGTTTTGAGCAAAATGTGAATTTTTTTGTATAATTTGTTCTGTTGTTTTATTTTTATTTAGATTACATTTCATTTCTGACAATGAGCATTTTTCATTTACCTTTGCTACAGTAAAAACACTCGTTTTACATCTTTTATGAACTAAGGCTAAAAGATTTTTACCTGCGACCGGTCGTACACACATTTTATTGTTATGCTTACATTTTTATGGTCATTTTCCGTTTTTTCTTTTTCTCAGTATGAATTGCCATCAATTCGGGTTGGTAATGCTTTAAGTGCTGCTTTAAAAGGTTGTTGTCCTTGCGGTATGCGCAGTGGGCCAGAAGGTAACAGTTAATAGCAAAAAAGGAAGAAAAAACAGTTGCCTACTTTTTGGGGCACTCAACAAAATTTTCGTTGGAAACACAGATAGCTTTGTGTGCTTTTCACTTGAAATCAGCATAAATAAGGTTTTAAATTCGAGACTGAACTTGTCAAGCAATAAATTATTGGTCAAAGCTTTTATAAATCCACTTTTTCAAAAACTTGTTTAATATTTTATGCAGTTTAATTGCAAATTTTTAAACGAAAAAAGTTGTTTTTTCTTTAATTTTGTTCTGCTTCTACAGTGATCACCCGTTAGCTCGAACGCTTAGCTTCAAAATATGGTATATCATATTATTTAATTAGCTTCCGTATTATTTACAAAATAAACATTTTTTATATTTTCTTAAATTAATGAACTTATGACACAAAACCTAAATTCAATGTTATATATTATTAAAAATATTATAATAATATAATTATATTTAGTTCAAATGCAGTAAATATGAAATGCAACTATTGTTTTGCAAATACCCATTATAATTACTGAAAAATTCTCATTTTATGAGGTTAAGAGCAAAAGTTTTAAAAATGTTAAATTTCGTTGGAATTAGGTTTACGAAAAAACAAAAATAAATTTAAATAAAACATTACAATAAAATATTTACATTAAATAAAATAAAGCTAATACATAATCAAGATGACAGCATTTAAAAGTAAGTAAGTTTGGATAATCAATACCTAAATTTCACATGCAAAATTTTTCATATCCCTGGCGTTCTTATACACTTTATTTTATTTATTATTATACACTCAATAATTGAGAACAAAGCCGTTAGCCTTAGCTCATTTACCAATCCATTTCGTTTTATTAGATTTGTTTATAGCTTTTAGTTTATGCTTGAATTGCATCCTGGAGCTTTGTTTGTGGCACGTGTAATTGCCACTGAAATTATTCGTGTTTTAAATTTAACTTGCTGCCGAAATGAGCTGTGCATCAAGTGGAAAGTAAGTCGAAAAGTTGGATGTGAAAGTACATTTACTTGAAAGTCAAAAAACTTTTGGTGTTCTACCACATTTATGTCTTTCGGTTAAATAATTTGAAATGTGTGCGGCTTTAAGTTTTGCTCATATGACAGGCATTCCCAGTCGTATGAGTTAATTATGGCCCAGAGTTAGAAAGAGACAAGCATTTTAATTGATATTGCCCTGTAGGTAAATACACACATCTTTCTAAACACAAGTTTGGCAACTTTTGCAGCTGGCAAACAAAACAAGTTTATTTATTTAATTTGCTTAGTGTGACTTCATTATGAAATTGGAATTCAATGGGATGCTGTGCTTGTAATTAGTGCTTAATTAATGTGAAAATCGATTATATGGCAGCCTGAACTTTGCACTCGTCCTTAATGAGACATACACACACACGACTCATTAGATTTCGTCTGCTCACATTTTGGACAATAGACTTGGCAAACAATTTAGGGCGCGTCAACGCCTGTTTACATGGGCGTGTCCATTGCGCTGATTAATCATTAGTGAGTGCAAAAAGCAATTAAAATAAATCACTCATTAGGGTACTAATATTCGCTCAAGATTTCTAATAATTTCAGGCAAAAAATTCAAAATTGTTCTGTGCACACTTCATTAAGCAACAGCCTAAGCAATGACACGAAAAGGATTGAGATATTTGTACTTTGAATTGAGTATATTGAATTATACTGAATCTCTGCAAATGCAATCAAATAGACTTGATTTTGGAAATAATAATTGAAGTTGCCTGAGATTAGTTTAATTTATATTGAAATTATTATCGTTATGGGTAATGTGCTAAATTTGTGCTGTATTGCATGATATTTGTATCTAAGGCACTGCATAAATTATATTTTACAAAATAAAAAAATTTAAATTTAAATTAGAACTAAACAAGTAAGAACGAAAAAAAAATTTTATGTATATTGCAAATATGGAGCCTTTAGCTCAAATACTGTGGGATATATAGACATTTCCGATTTTTTAAGGCGGGGTGGTGGGGGGCGTTCTAGTGTACATGACCGGGACGTCAAGGTCGCAAATTTTGAAGGAGGTCACCAGCAACTTACATACAGAATTTGGTGACTCTAACTTTAATATTGTGGGAAATATTGAGCTTTTATCGAATTGAGATTTGAGGTGTATCGACATGGTATCGATTTGCCAGCCTCTCAGTGTGCGTGGCACAAAAATCTTAACACTTTGTGTGAAGTAGATAACTACAAGCCTATATCTAAAATTACAAGCCTCTATCTTCAACAGCGCCGAAAAAAGTTGCGTTCATCCGGACAGACGCACAGACGGTTAGACGGACGGACAGCATGACGGACATTGCACAAAACCAATATATTAATTTCACTTCTTGAACGAGTATAATAAAATGGAAAGGAAACGTTCTAAAAACACATAGGTCGTTTTAGTCTTTATTCCTTCTTCTTAAACTATGTTCCTTAAAGTAATAACGTAGTCTTATTATATATTTGTATTATTATTTTTCTTTAATTTTTCCTCATTACTGAAATAGATACTTTATTTTTATTTTGACCCAGATTCATATGAATTATAAATTGCTGCCTGTCAAAGTCGCAACTAGTTGCTTGGGGGCTTTAATTTGATGCTGCAACTTGGAGTAACTGAAGTTGCGCATACGCAGCGTAGCCCGCAGCAAAAAAAAACATTGTACAACAAAATTCCACGCAGATGTCGCATTGTTTTCTTTTTGCTTGCAAAGCAAATATTTTTGTCATCCGCAAAAAGTTTCATTGTTGTAGCTGCCATTCGCGACACCAGGCCCCACCCCCCCCCCCACTCTCTGCCTTCACCATCCCCTCCCACTCTTAGTGCTCGCTGCTTTGTCAATGTGATATAAAATTCATAAAGGAAAAAAATGTTTGCCATTTTGACATGAAATAATCAAATTGTCACAATGCTGGCGGTTCGCCGTAAATTTCATTTCATGCACATATTTCTGGCTGCAAACAATAGCAGCAAAAAAAAAATGAAATAAAAGTAAAACAACAACAAACAACGACTGCAAGGAATGTGAAAAGGATTTCAACAGCGACCTTAACATTTTACAATTTACATATATTTGGCGGCCACACGGCGTATGCGTAATGCATGAGGTGCGTATGCTATGCAAAGTGGTTTATTTAAACGTTGTTAGATCCTTTTGATTTGTGGTGCGCGATGCTCTGCATATTTCATACTTCATCACGAAGATGTTTACACTGTTTGTTTCGCTGATTAAGCGTCGAGCATTTTGCGTTAGCTACAAAATTGACAGACAAATTTGTTTGGCAAACAAATTGCAGCGCATTCATCAGACGCATCTTGATGATTGACATTCGCAGGTCTCGGTTCAGACAAATGGCCAGATATCGAGGCCACAGCCGCCAGTAGCAAGCCAGGCCAAGAGGCAGACAACAATGTAAGTGAGATGGCCAGATACAGATACAGCTACAGGCACAGGCACAGATACAGATATCGATTTAATCATTAGTGCCCTGGCTGACAGGCACTGGCTTTGCTTCTCTGTGAAGCCACCCCTCCATCCCTAACCAACTCAAGTGGGATCGGTATGAAATTTACATTTTTATTGCATAGAACAAAACACTCGAGGGGGCTACACTTGCGCCCAATGGTGTAGAATTTGCAACTGGCATAATTGCGGTAGGCAGAGTGCATGCCCTAGTCTACCAATGTGTTAATGCTATTATGTTTGTTTGCCATAAATATTTAGGCAAATTATGTGGCCATCATTTCGGTTTTAAATCCCCCAAAACAAAATTTCTAATTAATAAAACCAATATATGCTTAAATATGCAAATAATTTGTTGCATAAACTTTGTCTTTATTAGTTTTTTGCTTAAATTATTTTAGGCAGAATTTTATTTTAGAGGAATCAAATTTTACAACAACTGCTTCCATTATTATTTTATCTCTCGTTTGGATTCTTGATTCGTGTTTGCAATTGCTCGTTTCTCTGCATTTCACTGAGCTGTGGGAAGCACTATTATTAACAATGCTGTTTTGTATTCCTCTCAATTTGCTTCACTTTTTAGTTTGCTAATCAAGCTGAAGAGGAGGCCTTATTTGGTTCCTGATTTGCTATATGAATCGCTTCTTGCTTCAGTAGTCGCAATGTTTTTTTTATCTGTTTTTTTGTCTATATTTTTAGTTTCTTCATTATTCATTTCATCTTTGCTTCTTCGCTTCTTGCTTCAACTTGTATTGCTTTGCTTCTTACTTCATTGTTAGCTCATATATTTATTCTCGCTTTTTATATCTGTACGTTTTTACATATCACTTCACTTTTACCGTCAGCTTCTTTTTCTTTTTTTACTTTATTTACTTTATTTTTAAACTTCTCACTGCGCTTTTCGCTTTAGCTTCGAACTTATCTTTCGCATCTTGCTTGTTTTCGGCTATTCAGTTAAGATTAATCCCCACTTTTCTTTTACTTAACGGAAGGTACTCGCTTCTCCCTTTATGCGCTTCTCTGCACAGTTTAGCACAACATCTTTGATTTAAACACCTCTGAGCTTCTTTGTTTGCTTCTCGTACTTTTGCTTTTCATATTTTTTTTGCTATTTCTTATAGCCCCATCGTTCTTTGCTATATTCCCTTGCATTTAATAACGCGACGTCCACAGCATCATTATTCAATAATTTTTATTGCGACATGCATCAAACTCGCAGTGCATGAAATTCATTTGCTGGCTAAACGACTTTTTAAAGAGCTGTCGACTGCTGGCACGCGTATTTCTTTTTAAGCTGACGTGAATTTATGACACGGATAGCCAACCTGGCCCAAATCCAACCCAACTCAAGCTGTCGTGTGTGTGTGTGTGTGTGTTGTTGGTGACATTTAAAGATTGATGCTTTCTTTATCCGCAAGTAATCGGCTAAGTTGTATGCGTACTCGTATTTGCTTAGCAAGCGCTGTGCCACCGAGTCAAGAAGGCCGGGCTGCCATCCACAAAGCACAATTCAGAAGCTCTTTACCCCAGCTCTTTACCCTTTCGCCCCAGTCTGGGCGTGTCGGGCTTTGAATGCACTCTGTGGCAGGCTTTTAACTTCTCTTTATGTATGTTTAATCACTCGAAATGGCATTGCAGGCATTAAGCACTTGATTCAATGCGAAAAACATTGCTTTTAAATCTATTGCTTTAATTGATAATACTTGTACACCCACATCGGCTAATTCTGATGTAGATTACTGAGCACACTTGCGCATTTTTTTCGATTTTTTTATTTGATTCTTTTTGTTTGGAGGCTTTGTTTGCGCAGACATTTTGATTTATGAGTTTACGTTGGGGCCGGCACCAAAATTGAAATTTCACAAAAGCGAATAAAAAAATGGTATGGATAAAAAGCAGCTCACAAACAACAGGCACAGAGAGTCCTGCCGAGGCTCAGCCCTAATGACAAAGACAAGGCTCAAGGCATAAAAACTTGTATATGCGTAACATATATATATATATATATATATATCTATATACAAATATGTAAATATATATAGATATATCCATATTTATCCATATATGTGTACTCGACTGTATAGCTGTCTAGCTTTAGGCTCGTAATATGAAAATATATGCGTCTCTATTATACCTTGGGGATAATTTTAGCAGACGCTCAACGTACTTGCAGAGGGAGGGGGATACTCTAATGAGTCCAAAGGGGCGTGAACTGTTTGAGGGGTGTGTGTGTGTTATGTAACTTCCATAGTTGTAAAGCATTTCTCAAAAACACCTTACTCAATTTGCCAAATTAAAAGCGTCAAATTGTCTGATGAATTGCTGCGCAGGATTGATGTGTGTCGAGTTTGAACGTTGAAGCTCTGATATATGAAAATTATTGAGTTTGCTCTAAATATTGGCTTTATTGTTAAATGTCGTCTGTAACAGATATATGAGTGATGATGCCAGAGCTGAAAGTTACTTAAAAACATTGGAAAACCAAGTCTAAATCAAAAGCACTCAAAAAGTAACTAAATATTGCTCTTAAATATTTAATATGTGGTTGCATTGCCTATTAAATTTTAAAGTGCCTGTGACATTTTTAGATAAAATTCATTATGCTTGATCACAAAGTGAAAAGTGTATATTGGGCTTGTGCTGTCAGTCCGTATGTCCTTATGAACGCAGTGTTTTTCGCCATAATATATGCCCGCGTCAGACAAAGTGTTAAGATTTTTTGCCACGCCGAAATTTCCCGGCCACGCCACGTACATGATAGACGACAAGCCATGAACAAAATGTCATCAAACATGAAAATCGGTTCAGTTTTGACAAAGTTATGGGCGTTTGAAATTTGCGAGCTATGGAGCCCTGAGCTTTACATGTCAAAATTGTTGTCAATTTTGGCATGATTTTTGACAAATTATTCACCCGGTCAGTATCGGCTTAAATGTTGTTTTTTTTTATACTAACTGTGGCAACTACAATTGATTAAAAATGTAAATTTGCATTTCTAAATTTAAAAAAAATGTTCGAAAATGAGTACGTGATATTTTATCAAAAAATCCAAAAAATGTTATTTTCAATAGTAAATATATTTGAAATACAGAAACAATCTAGAGGACAAACCTTGCCAATGCCATCAAACACGAAAATCGGTTCAGTTTTGACAAAGTTATGGGTGTTTTAAATATGCGGCCTATGGATTCGAGAGCTTTACATGTCATAATTCTTGGCATGATTAAGAAATTAACAAAACAAAACATGGTACCGCTTTTATATATTAAACATGTAGATGCAATCGGATACATTATAGAAAAAACTTAACTTTAACAGAGCTATAAGCAACTATAATAAGGTTCTTTACATTAAGTAAAACTTCTTCTTTAGAAGTAATTATCATTTACAAGGCAATCGAAATCCTATTAAGCTAATCGAGTTCAGAGTTAACATAGTTAAATTTAAATAAGCTTTGGCTAAACAGCAGCCCAAAAACAATAAACGGCTTTTGGAAGCCAGTTTTAGAAATTGTTTATGGAAACCAACTAAGCGGTATTAGATCAGCACAAAAGCCAATTGGCCAATGGACCAGCAACAACAAACGAGAAAAGAGGGGGACTAAGCTTGTTGTTGTTGCTCGCTACTGCCAATCGATGGTAACATAACCAAATCGCATTAATTACGCTTCAACAATTGTTGCGCCACAAAGCTTAAATGGCGTCTAGATTTAACCGTGACGTTCTTCGATGGGTGGAGGGAGGGTGGGGGGGGGGTTGTTTGGGGAAATAAGTGTAGTCGGCTGCTGCAACCTGAACAGATTGAATTGCTGTCTGTTGCAGCTGTCTATTTATGTTGCCTCGCATAATCAATTTCCGGCATTGCAGCTAATGTTGAATTAAATGCCAAGGAGTCTGCCTCCACGCTTATTATGCTAGTTTGTTGCCTTCAACTTGCAACACAAACGAACACACACACACAAGTCGCCTCGACTGCAGCTGTTTGTGTTTTCATCCGATTTGTGTCTATATTTGAACAATTCAGCTGGCAGCGCCACTGGGCTCCACTACATTAGCATCGTTATGAGCGCAGCCACAAGGAAAATTACGAGTCTGTTGAGCTGCTGTTGCTGTTGTTGCTGCTGCTGCTGCTGCTGATGTTGGCCATAATTTGCCGCCCTGGGTGGCATTTAATGAACGGGGTCAATGTTATGCAAAATTTGACCCAGCTGCATGCTGGGCAGCCCACAGGCTGCCGTCTCTGAGGAGCAACCAGTTGATGGTTGCCAGTTTCTAGCATCTTTTTTTGCCGGTGTGTGTGTGCGTGTGTGTGTGTGTGTGCTGCCTGTCAAGCGCGTCATTAACGTGGGCAAATATTTGCACTGACTGTGTGTGTGCGCGCTTTGTGTGTTATGTGTGTGTGTTTTGTGTTAGTATGAAATGTGCTGAAGCGTAGCCAGTTGCCATTTTTGGGCCCATTTCGCACAAAGGTCAAAGGTTTGCCACAGTTGCTATCTGTCATTTTATTCCAAGTGCTGATTCCTTTTCATAAAAAATATGCTGAAAGTGCTGCCTAGATTGGGGATTGTTATGAATGCAGAGCAAACACTATACAAATGGATGAGTTTGACTTGTAATTATTTGCACTGGACGCTACATGCTCTTATGTATGTCATATATGTATATATATTCGTATGTGTCCATGTATTAATCGTATATTTAGCTAAAGTTCAGTATATATTTGTATGCCTTTCAGAAACGCTGACAGTTGACAATTTGCTGACAAGAGGATAAGTATATGAAATACTTTGAAGTTAAGCTTCATATTTAACCACTTGTCAACTAACTTTAGCGAACGAAAGATTATGATTTCTTTTCAGAAATATAAACAATACAAATTTTGCTGACTAGAGGAAAAAAGCATTACAGACTTCATTATCTTGTTTTACTTAACGTTCTACCAAGCCAGAGTTCTTAAACATTTATTTGCATAAGAGCAACAACATATAGTTTTCAAAATTTAACTTCTTGTCTCCTTTAAGCATTTGCCGAATCTGAAATAACCAGGAATTTGATGATGTATTGTATTTTACATTCTGGGTAACTGCAAATAATGCTTACATATCAGCTTTTGTCAAACTTTTCTTCTCGCTAATTTTTAGTTTAGAATTCGAACGAATCGATTGGAATATTATATTAAGAATTCAAGGCAACTAACTACAAACCATTTTCACATTTCAACATGTACTAAACATCAAACTGTTGAAAAACTTGAAGTCCTTAGATCTTACTGGGTATTGGTCTTGTAAAGTTTAAACTTACATTAAAACAGAAAATCTAAGAATTTTCGCCAGTCAGTTTCAGTTTCGCAGGATTTATTTAACAGGATGTTGAGCCAAGAGTTCTAGGCGACTGAATTTAAATGAACATATTCACTTCTTGTCTAACTTAAATTTCTTGCCTTTGTCAATAAATTCGATACATTCCGCCAGGTGTTCAAGGAAATGCTCAAGAAAATAAATCACTAATAGGCTCCCACTTAAGCTTATCAATACTTAAACAGACAATTAAATTTGATTTGCAAATAAATGCTTAAGCACTTACAATCATAAATTTCATATCATCAATGTTAAGTGTGAATTTTTGATTTTAAATTTACCGTAAATTGATTTCAAAACTAATTAATCGGTTTTCTCCATTACAAAAAGTTTAAAATAAAATGGCCAACGTATTAACCCACGATTGCCGCTTGGCTTTCTCACGCGCTTCTTTTGTATGCACTTTGACCTACATTTACCGTACAGCGAACAAGCAGACTGGCGAAGCGTTTTTTGTTTTCTGAATAAATCATACGACAAGACCGCTGAATAAACACGCCAGTACACACACGCACACACACACATGCCTAGATAGCCACACACAAACACAAACAAACGGGCACAGACATTGTCAACAAGCGGCTGTTTTTGTGTGCGTGGGTGAATGTGTGTTTGCGTGTACGGCGTAAAGTTCCCAGCGGGCAGGAGACGTTTATCCTGTGCATCACTTTGTCGTGCGCAGTGGCCTGTACATAGTTTTATGTTCATGCATACTCGAGCTCAGAAAGGATGCTGGAAAAAAAATTATTTGTCATCTAGTATTGTGCCAAATGTAGAGATTTTTCATTAAAATCCACTAGTTGCTTTTTTTACTGGGTCAATGTCATGTCAATATAGTTTTTCTTATTTCGGCGAACGGTTTGAACCCACATCTTCCCTTCATATTCGTACAAAACCTATGTTTAAACTAGTTCGTTTAAAGATAGTTTGCAGCCGGGCAAAATAAATTCTATCAAAGCGAAAGCAGCGAATAATCGGGATTTCAGTTCTTTTCCCAGCGATATTCCCCTATCAAGCTAGTTGCAAACATTTATGATTTACACACATGATTTGTTCTTGAACCACTGTGCGCAATGCAGTTTTAATGCCATTTCCCCATCATTTTCCTCTGCAGGGGAAACTTTGGCACTCTGCGTTAAAGTTACATTTTTCTTTGTTGTTGTGGTTATTTTTTATTTTGCTGCTGAGCTCAACGTTGATGAATTTTACACAGGTTAAGTGGTTTGGGTCCACCTTTGTGGTGGCTGCCGGTTGCTGCTACTTTGCCATATACACTGTGGGTAAATATTTGTGATTCACTACCGTTGCGGCTTCTGGTTCACTTAACCTTTTGCTTGTGTGGGCTACAACTTCGTATTGTAGCTACCATGGTGAGCTCTTCGATTGGGTCATTACAGTGTCGGCCAGACTTATAACGTTGACCAATATGTTTCAGGTCAAGCAAACTATTTTCAAATATTTATGCTAGTAATTTGTATGCCTTCGATTTATTGTCGCTTCCGGTTTTCTCACAGAGAGACCCAACGGACATGCTCGACTATTTTTGTAAGTAGTTCAATTATTCAACTGCTCATGCGAGTGCATATTTAAACATTCCAAGTGCCCCAAAGCCAACTCTCCTTCACTCTCTCGTACAACTTTGACAGGCGAATCACGTGCAACACAGTCACAAATTCATTGGGGCAGACCAATGTCCAATGTTCAATGCCCAATTGATTACTGGGCTTTCAGCTACCGATTTGCCAAGACCCTAGAATTACATTACACTGGCATAAAATCGATGCTTACCGAATTAAACTGCCTTCAAAGTGCCACGTCGAGATGGCTAATTTGTATCAGGGGTTAAAACACAAAATAAAAACTGAATATTTTATGATCAAATTATATTGTAATGACACGCTCACGAAATGAAAAGAGTATATTAGGTTTCTGCAATGTCCGTCAAGCTGCCCTTAGTCGTTATAACATTGTGAACGAGTATTGCGCTGTCGGCACTGACTTTTTATTTTAATCCAATTTTAAGCATATACTAAGAAGTTTTAAGCAGACGCTATAGTTAAATCTATCAAGTTTAATTTATTGATAAGCAAACGAAGCCCATATGTGAAGGTTATTTACAACACAAAACAAAGTTCTAAAATTTGTTGAAGAAAATGAAATTTTACCTCTGATAGCCGTGTTCATCCTTATTGTTTAAAAGTTGGTTTACTCTTTTGCTTCTCTCTCTCTCTCTTCTCGCTTATTCTCATATTCTTCTTCAAAAGCACAAAGTAATTAAGCAAACAAAGCTAGTTGCCAGGAAACTCAACGGCAAATTTCCATTGAAAATTCAACTTATTAAATACGCCAAATTAAGTTTCTTTAAGCCACATATAGAGTTTTCTTGAGAAACATTATAGACTTCAATGTTTAATGATAATGCATAGGTGCTGTGCTGGCATATATATTTACTTATACGTGTTTGATTTAATAAAAGGCTCAAAAGTAATGCCACTAATTCTGATTTTCAGTTTAATAGTCGAAGTATTGAAAAGATTGAGGCATTTTATCAGTTTTTTGTAAACAAAGGGTTTATTAAACGATTTGTGTTTAAATATAAAAAGAGATTTTAGCAAAATATATAAATATGTGTTTAACAATCAAAAAAACAAAAAAAAAAATATATATATATATATAAACAAAAAGCCTCCAGCTCTTGAAGCAATGCTGACAGCAGGTTTACCCTCGAATCGGCTCAAAACAAACTTAACATTTTGTATATATATATATTTATAAACATTTGTCTCAGATCCGTTTAAAGAACAACTTGTGCAAATAATAATACTAGTTGACACTATGAAATTGACCGTAACACAAACAGTTTAGAAAGACACACATTCTAAGAAACATTACCGTTTGGCTTAATGGAAAAAGCTGCTAGGCGTGCTTAGATTTTTATCTCAAACTCAGAACATAAATATGAATGTGCCGCATGTCTTTATTTGACAAGACGCCCCCTTCGGTTGATATGCTATCTTCCGCACTTAGTGCCCCAAGGTGCCCCGGCCGAGCACAAAGGTGGATCTTTAAGTACTCCATGCCATGGCACAGACAAGCTTGTCGACAAGCTCTTGACACCAACAAGTTACCCATATATACTTTATGTATGGAACTTGTAACAAGCTGTGAGTGTGAGTTTCTGTGTTTGTAGTCATGCCTAACGCTTATTTTATAGTAAGTAATATATGCGTCCTTTCGAGCAGAGCTTAGGGCATTATATGTAGGGCATACAAGCACAGGCAAGCGCAACGGTACTGCACACATACGTTGACAACTGCCACACGCACACACACACACATACACACAGACTCTGTTACACACATAGTTAAACAGAATGTGTCTATATTTGCTTGGCTTTTTAGTGAATGTCTTGACATTGATTATGTCGTTGTGGATTTCCTGTTCTTAATACTTTTCTGGTAGGCACGGCTTTGATTTTTTTTAAGTTTCTAAATGAGAAATTTAAATTTATAGCGACTTGTTTGTAAGCATTGGAGTTCACGGATCAACAAAATAATTGATAAAGTATTTAAGTACCGTACTCCTTTTATCGATTAAAATAATTTCAAGTTTGTTAGCTACGAAAATTTTTAAAAATGCCCTAATCGGTTTTCTGACAGTATTTGCAGTATTTAAAAAGGTATCAGAGAACACACTAAGTACTTTCTGAATTTAAAATTATGGCTAATTGCGATAAATAGATATTGTATTTTAAACACTTTACTTAGGTTGACACTCGATTTGTCATCCTATTAAATAAATAAATAAATAAATAAATAAATAAAAAACATAACATGCATTGTATTAACATTTCGTAGCCGGCTTAAAACTGATTTACAACTGGTTTAAATGTGCTTAAGAGTCAAATGATTTTAGTCCTTTTAATCGTTATAAATATTTAGGTTTAAATAATAAATAGAATTTGCGCAGAGGAAGGTATCATTTGCAATACTTTACTTATATTCCGATTATTGTAACATTTTCAACTATTGGTTGACATTTATTGTAACGCAAATGTGTATTTTTTTTGTACTTTGACAGTATTTTACGGATATGTGGTATTTATTGTCAAGTGTTTTGCGATATGTTTGCCTTTTTATTTTATTTCTGTTAAGTTTGCTGTATACATTGACATTGCTGTCAACGCTGTCAATGCCTGCTTCCGAGACTTTACCAGTGACCCTGTCGTATTTGCACAGATTCAGCTATGTTGATACTCGCATGCATACATATTTGACAATGACACTGAAATGTTAGCTCTATTTCCATACGTTTGTTTATTCATGACGTCCGCTGCTGAGCGTCGGGCCTGAGGGATGGGAGGAAAACATTTCTGCTTATACAACATGACGTATGTGCAATGTGCATTTTAATTTCAGAGTAAAAACTTTTAACCTGCCGGGTCAGGTCTGAGAGCCGGATGATGCTAGTTGGCCTTCCTGTCGCCGTGTGACTGCTGGCTGCTAACTGAAATTGATTTGTGTGTTTCGAGTCAGATTCAATTACGAGGATCTAGCTTATCTGCCACTGAACGGGCCATTGTGTAGCTGGGCTTTAAAAATAGCCATTGCCTAGAGACAAACAGGGACAAATCAAACAATGACTCGAATTAAAATTGCTCTACCAATACGCATATGCTATAGTATGAAAGAGTACTCCTACGTACTAAATGCGCTCATGAGTCTGTTACCACTGCGTATACGTAACGCGCGATTCATTAAAAATGCAGCAAGTGTAAATTAAAAAAGATGCCATATCCGTGCCTCTCAACCCACGCGGCGGCCATTGTGCTCAGCTTATTGCATGCGTGTGCATTTTTCATATTTTCAATAAGACAAACGCCGTGGCAAGGATGAGTCGCAGACACGTTGCCTCCAGGCTGGCAGCGTGCAAATGCTTAATTACATTTGCACCACACGAAGCCGGCGAGGCTTTTGCACACATGCGATGCGCATCCATCATCGAGGCGCCAGGATAATAGGCAGCCTGCTCTGTCCCGTTCAGTCCCTGTGTCCTGCGTGTGCAGGATGCCAGCCTAAGCATCCAGTGTAGAGTGCGGCGCGTTCGGTTGCCTTTCAATTGATATCGCATGTCTTTGCCGTCAGTCAGCCGTTACACCCACCCACGCACACACACTCACACACAGACGCACGGGCACATCCTGAGCGTAACTGTATGGCATTTTCAATTTTCAGTTTTGTTAAACTACCTTTTTGTTGTTGTAATAGTGGGCGCAGTGTTAGGTAACGTTTCAGCTGCGACAGCAACAGCACTTCCGCTTTAATCGTAAGAGTGTGTGTGTGTGTACCTGTGATAAAACTGTTGGACTTTGCATGCCAGCCCTGTGTGTTTTGTCTTTCCTTACCTCCTGTCCTGCCTGCCCCACCCCGCTGTGGGCATTGCTCGTGCTCATTGTGTGAGGTCCTTTGCTGGCGTGGCTGTCGCCACAGTTAAACTGTCATTGTCATTTAAATGTCTTTTGACTGTTGCTGCTGTCATTGTTCCTTCAGTTGTTGTAACTTTTCATAGTACACGCACACACACCCGATACCCACACATTCATCACATTAAATTGAAATTTTTTTCCAACTGACTGCCTGTTGTTTAAGCATGTATGTGTGAGTGTGTGTGTGTGCGAGTAGCTGCATTCCTTCATAGTTTTCAGGTTATTTATAACCTTTTAATTAATTTTACAATTCTACGTATGAAGGTAACAATAAAATAGGGTGATTTTCATTAAGCAATTCAATTTCGTAACGTAATCTGTCGTAATATTAATTATAACTACCAGCAAATGTAACAATATTAGGTCCCTGTTTGTTGATGGTTTATTATATTTATATATTTTTATATTTAATTGAATAAATTGTATCCTAGGCGAGTGTATGGACGTAGTGTGTGTCTTAGGCCACAGCAACCAGTGATATTTAGGTTTATAACTATATCGTCTACTTTAATAATAATAATTAAAAAATATGAGAACAGATTTTCCAAATTGAATGCCTAATAAGTAGGCATTAAAAAACATGTTCCTACTTTTAAAATTCAACATAGTTTGGCCATATATTCCCTATTAGATTTAAGTCCGACTAACGTGATGTCCACTCTAACATTTGCATCTGTTTCGCCGGAAACCAATTAGAATTTGCACTTCTATGGCAACTGATGGTGGCATTAATTAACTTTCTAGGTAAAGCTAATGGAATTGAATCATCAATGAGAGCTGTCAAAATTTGGATTCGTGGAAGCACATTCATATCATGTCAGCCGTATCTTGGTTGAATTTCATTTTTGCCATACAAGCTTTATAAAATAAATTATTTAACCATAAAACTCTGTTTGAAAAATAAGCTGTTGCTGCGTTACCGCTACTGCTTACTACTAATAGTAAGCTAATTTTAATGAAAAAACTGGTATGAAATGTTTTGTAGTCTACCTCATCCTATGGTAATACCTTTTACTATAACTGCCAGAAAAATATTCTGAGTCTTTGATAAAGAGTCAAAGCTTAAAAAAATCGACAGCGTTATTTAATTATTAATTAATAATTCATTTACTTTAAATGTATTACATTTGTAATAATATTTTTGCATATTTGTTAAGGGTTTAATTGATTTATTGATGGTACCCAAAATTTATTTCAATATTTGCATTGCAAACTATTGCAAATATATTGGGTCTTTGAATCAATTTGTTAACAATGCATTAATAACAGCTTTTATGCGCATTTAAATATGCTTAACAATAATTAAACAGTTGTCCCAGTTTATCACAATTTATCGTTTGTTTTATTGTTTGACGTTGTAATTTACTTTTAATGGAAACCGAAGCATACGCGTGTGCGTTATCAGATATTCAATATTTAACACACAAAAACACACACACACACACAAACCATGTCGTAAATGTATTTGCTGTGTATGAGTATCTGAGCAGCAGAACTAACAAACTAAGCTTTATGCTTGCTGACTGTGCCACAACCATCACGTCAGGGGGTATCGCATCAATGTTTGCTGTGGCTGCCACATGCTGTGGGCGTGTTGTGTGTGCGAGTGTGTGTGCTTTTGTGGGCATGCATTGCCTGCTGTGTGGCGTCTGGCTTGTGTCGCGTCAACCGTCGCAATACGCTCAATATTCAACTATATTTCCTTTGGTTCGCCAAAGGGATTGCCGGCTTTTGAAGCAGCATTTTTTGAAACTACAAGTTGCGTTTCGGAGTGCTTATAGCCCAAAAGTTTGGAGTGCTTAAAAGCAACAGCTCACGAATTTCAATACCTAAGGCGATGAACTCTAAAATCTAATAAAATTAAAAATGTGAAAGTGGCTTCACTTTGACCACATTTGAGGTGCAGATAAATTTAATTTAGATATTGATTTTCGGGTTACTTGTGAATATGATTTAATTTTTACCCTGAGTTACACTGCGCTCAAAAGTATGCAGTATATTAATGAAATATGTGTAATGAAAGGAGTCAAAGAGAAAACTTAAACTTTTGTCAAGTAGGTGGGAATGTATAAAATTAAAAGACTGGTTGGGTAGTAAAGGTAGCTAACTAATTTGTGCACCCAGTACCACCATAAAGTTGGTTATAGGAAGGTTACATGCACATGCAGGTAACAGATGGGAAAAAGCATGTATTCAACTATGTGTATGTGTAATTACATGATTACGGTGCATACGGTTTATATATAATTTCTTATTAAAACCTGCACAGGCTGTAATTCTTTTTTCATAAAATGAGGAACGTAAAAAGTTTTTTATATATTTTCTTACACGGTATATACAGCGCAGTCGATATAGCCATGTCTTTCTGTCATTTTACCTGATTCTAAATCTTAAAACTATAATAATCAACTTGACATGCATCCATTTTTATACTTGTGCACAAAGTGAAAAGAGTATATTGGGTTTGTGCACTGTCGGACTTGCTGTCCATCTGTTCTATTTTTTTTCTATATTTATTTTTTTCCAGAATAACAATAATATCTAGTGTGAACTGTGAACGAGTATTACGCAGTCGGCTACGTCAAACTGCAAAGTTCTTACTTGTTTTTCTTGCTGAAAACAGAAGTTATTATGTAAAAACACGGAATATTATAACTAAAATTACCAATTAACACATCAGTATGCTAAATTAACTATTCAATTCTTAATGCTTAAAGAGTACTGCCCTAACATATTAGCAAAATCTTATTAATATCCGATTATATAGCATCGATAGGAATAATCGGTTGAAAATTATATTATTTTGTATATGAAAACATCGGTGTTGTGCCCAAATATAAAAAACTAAGCGTCTATCTACCTTATGTATTCAAGTGAATTTAATATTCAGTAGGCCGAAAATAATTGTTTTTTCTTGTTTTGGCTTGATATAAAATGATATTATTATTATTTATTTTACAGGATATAATTTGAGGGCAGACAAAGCCAACACTAGTCATGCAGTTCTTTGTGCGTTGCAATATATATAATAAAGAAAAAATTATTTAATAATACGTCAGCAATAGCAACTGCAATAGTAACAATTACAAAGTTGAACGGACAAAGGCAGCAATTGAATTGGCTCATTGGAGTGTGGGTGTGTTTGGGAACTTGCGGTTGATAGCTAAAGAGAAAAAACACGCACACTCACTCAAGCGCCCACGCACTCGCCCACCACACACAATACACCAAACACAACACACACACACAAATACGCGCATAGAAACTCTCCGAGAGCCCGGGTAGTATGTCAAGTGGACGCAGCGCACGCCTACCGCCCACGCCCACGCAAAACGCCAACAACAAGCACCGCGTGGCAGCAGCAACATCAACAGGAGCAGCAACAGCCGGTGAGCCCAACAGCAACAACATGATGCAATACAGCAGCGGCAATGCAACAGCCAACGGAAGTGCTGCCTCGGCATCGGGCTTAGGCGTAAGCGGCCTCCAAATGGGCATGAACCTGAGCATGGGCAGCATGAGCAGCGGCGTTGTGCCCGGCTATGGCATTGGCACACTGTCCGGCGGCACCAGCATTGCGACCAGCGACGCAGCAACGGAAAGCATACCGGGCGAGACCATCGATGTGCTGGGCCCCGAACTGGCGGTGGCCACCTCGCAGGTGCTCGAGAACTTGTCGGATAACGAGCGCAAGATGATAATCGAGGTCCTCAATCGGGACGAGTCGGTGCGGCAGCGTGATGCAACTCGGATTATGTGAGTACCAACTACGCATAGCAAGCTCTAATTAAAACATTCTGGTTTGAAATTGAAAATGTAGTACACAGAAAAGGACGCTCGAATTTTACTATTTTGGCTTTGAGCTGCACGTTTTTGAGTTTTGTGGAAGTACTTGCATCACCTCTCAGCTTACTGCCAATACATACCAATCAACAATGTACCAAGAATTTTATTACTATCCCATATGGGCATGGGACCAAATATTTCATTTCCATCACTTTGTCAAAACTCAACCCAGTTACATTAGGAATGGTTTTTATATAATGGTAAAGAAATAATCAAGTTCGGCTTTTCTTGAACATAGTACAAAATATTTAAATCAAGTATGTTTTTCTTTATCCTGAAATTCACCATTTCAGTATGGTTTTGGTTGGCTTAATTTTTTTAGATTCTGAATCAAATCGCATTAAGAAATAAATCGATAAAAGCGCCTCTTTTAAATGTAAGCCCAGAAAACTTGAAATAAATTGGATAAAAGACGGATGGAAAGCCCTGTTGTAAATGCAGTATCAAATATTTCTGAATTTTTTCGCATCCTGTGAGCAGTTGACATATTGGCCTTTAACTGCTCAGCCAAGTCTTAAGCCAACACTGCCAAGTACCTGGTTTTATAGCTGCACAAGCAAGCATTTCGGTGTAGTCAACTCACTTTGGTTATTGCCACTTGTCAGCAAGGTAAAGATGCCAAATTGGCTAATAAAACCAGGCAATACACTGTGCCTGAGCTCAAAGACCTGTCAGCTGGAAGCTATAACTGTGCCCAGCTGTATTCATGGCAAATGTCTTTGAGGGTGTCCAGCTGTCTATGCCCGGTCTTAATCAAGGCCTTGCGATTTATTGCTGTTTGTATAAGCCATTACAAATTAATTTGTTCAGAATCGACAATTATCGAAACCTATAGAATTTCTTTACGACTTCTAACCATATCTCAAAGTTAAAAAGTATGTTGTGAATTCTTTTGTATATTATATGCGATACAAGTCTGCTTTATTTTATCGATATTTCTTTGCGTTTGCAAAAATCTTTAAGAACCGATTGAAAACTTTTGTATTTTCAAATTTTAAGATTCTTCTATTGCATACACAAATAGGGTATGTTTAATTTTTTAACCTGTTTACGCTCTTTTAATAGCAATTGTTGGCTTATGCACACATATGAATGCCATATTTATGACTGGATAACTTTACAAGCTATAGAGTATCTTCTAGCCGGGTACTTGCAACTAGATTTTTGTTTCAACATTTAAATTTTCATATTCGCGGTTTCTCGTTATATGACATTATAAATTCCAAGGTTTCAGTACGTTCTCTCTGTCTAATCAACTCAAAGAAATAATCCCAGTGAAGTACACAATTTTCTTTTTAGAGATTGTGAACGATGCGCTACTTTTATCTTTCACCTCCCTCCCCCACCCAACTAACCCTTTTCACGTGTTGGACACGTTGTTGTCTGTTATCCGGGGAGTCTTTTCGGCGATGCAGCTTTTATGTAAACTCAATTAAAACTCACGAGATTACTGATGCACCGAACTATATATGTTCGTCACGCCAAGCTTGCTTTTTTTAATTAAATGTCGAAAAACACAAAGTTGGGAAACAGACAGCTTGGATACAGCAGCAGTTTTTCTAGAACCGGCTCACTTGCCACACATTTCAATTGGATGCGCTGATGTTAATGCAGCTCCGGCTGTATAAAGACTGCACAGAACTTTGGCAAGAGCAAGTGGCTAAGCTGGGAATTTTTTATTCGGATTTCTTGAGCAGCGTCCACCATGCACCACGCACGTATCGCACATCGCGTAAACCACAATTTACTGCCTGGCAATTCGTGTGTGGTGCTCGCGGCAGATGTTAACCCAGGTAAGCTTCAAGCGCTGGCGGCACTTGGGCGACAAATCACGCGCAGTCGAGCAATCTCAGTTCTCCACCCAACCCATTGGCGGTGCCTGCCGCTTGTGGCATTAAATTGATATGCGCGAACAAAAATTGTTTTCACTCCGCTTAAGCGGCTTTTCTTCAATATACGCTTATGTCACTTGCGAACTCGGCTCACATCAGCTGGCTCCCAAACCCCTATGCCATTTCCTAACCCCAATCAAACCGTAAATCAAACTCTTGCGCCATTTTATGCTTCATCCGCTAAAGTTATTTTTTGTTTGTTTTCCCAATTGTTATTTTTATTTTTCGCCTAGGCGAAGAAAACTCTTATATTATTCTTACTGGATTACTTTTTAGTGTAAGTGAAAATGATTTTCTACAAAATTGAATTCGATTTTATTGTATGTGATGTATTCTACTTGCGTGACTATTATGACCGCAAATGTTTACGTTTTTAGTCGGTTCGGGATATACTATAGGGTTGAATTTGGTGACTTACGGCGTGTCGCTTATCAATCGATAGATCAAAATACCTTGTGGTAGTGTATTCCTGACAGCAAATTTGGGTTCGATTTTAGAGAGTGCCACAATAATAAGCTAATGACATAGCTAACAACTTTTAGTACTTAATTAATTGGTTTTTCCTTACGATTATTTTCGTTTTTAGACCATAACATTTAGCGTCAATGTACAATAGCTATAACAGAATGATAACGATGTTTATAAGGGTTAGATAGAGTAAATATGTCAGCTGAAAAACTAAGCTAAACTAACCAAAAGCTGACAAGTAAACTTTATTCTAGCCTTGGGAAATATGCAGCACAACTATAATTTCACATTTGATTAACATTCACAAAACAGCCGTATAACAGTCGTTTGACAGTCGTATAACAGCCTTCTGGTTTTATTTGTCACAATTAAACATTTATGTATTTCCCAAGATCCTGACGACATTAACACTCACTTTGACATATAAGCAAACTTAATTTCGCTTCTTCATATGTTCTTATTTAACAATCAGTTGCAACGCATTGCAAACAACACCTTAAAATTTATCGTGCATTTTAAATTTTACAAATTCTTGATACGCCCCTTAAACATATCATTAAGCTGTTGCTTATCGACATGGTGTTGCCACAACTGCTGCTCTCAGACATAACCTCGTGTTAACATGAGCTTCGACAGCTTTAATTAAAGACCTGTCAGCATGAGCTCTAGTTCAGCATAGTATACAAGTGGCTTACAATATAAAACGCTTAATACGAGTTAATGCCTCATGTGGCACAAAGTCCGCTGGTTTTTAATGTCAACTCATAAACATTTCTCTATTGCACAGCCAGTTGAAATGCTCAAATAATGTGACCATAAATCCCAGACATTGCTTTCCGTTTCGGGCGCTGATTTAGTTAAAATGTGGCCGCCTTTTAGGCGTCTCTGATTGCTTAATCATGTTGTGTGTGTGTGACGGAAATGGCTAAATTGAAAAACGCCACTGGAGCCATTTGATGACCGGCAAAGAGAGAGAGAGAGAGAGAGAGAGAGAGAGAGAAAGAGAGAGAGACGGAGAGGAAGAAGGCTGGTGAAAGCGGGAATAGGTCAGATGTAGCGATGACAACGGCTCCTGCTGCTTCGCCTGCTGCCCCTGGCTCAGCTGACGCAACAAATGATGTTTTCATAATGACACAGGCCAACGAAATGGGCGGCCATAAAGTGCGATTGGTATTATATATATACAAATATATGTATGTACATATATATTGGCCGTATATTGACTAAAGCGCCAATAATGACGCCTGCCCGCAAACAGAAGATGACGAATGAACCATATGGCTGCCTCGGGGTTTCCAATCTGATGCCATTCGATCGCTGTTGGACCTGGAGCATCAGTTAAATGTTTGACATTTCGTTATCGTTTTAATCAGTGCCCTTGTTGACATTAACATAAAGCTGTCGTTAAGTAAAAGTAATTAATTTTCAGGCACTTAATGACGTTTCCTACTTGTAAGCAAGCTGCGACTAGCCTTGAATTTACTAGCAAACCGCGGAAAACCACTTAAATTGCAAATGGAGTAGTAAAATTTTATTGTGTGCCAGAGCTGTTATATAACAATGTAATATCAAGTGTATATTTTATGTAGTTTAACTATACTGTAGTGAACTATATTGAAATGAAAGTTGCAGCATTTAACGAATGTGAGTTAGTAAATTAAAGGCAATTGCTTATGCTATGATGTATGTGAGTATGAAGAAGGGTTCAGGTTATACATGGAGGACAAAAAGTATTTTAGCCGTAAGTGAGAAGAAAATTTATTACATATGCGACAGACCATAGAAAACTCCCAGTACTGCAGAATGATAATAAAAGATAAAGGAACCATTTTGTTATGGAGAATAAATTGACCATATGGTATGCGAGTGAATATAAAAGAAAGTATGGAAACTCGACTCAAACGGAGACTTCCCATCACCGGTAAAGGTATTCAACGAAGTGTATATTCATAAATAACATAAACAAAAAAAGTAAGAACGCTGCAGTCGGACGTAACCGACTGCATAATACTCGTTCACAGTACACAGAAGTTATCGTTATTTTGGAAAAATATTGCATTTTTATATTTCGTAGGGGCGGGGGTGGGCGTGACCAACATTTTTTGGCTCGATATTAAGAGGAGGTCTCCCAAACTCTATCTGCGAAATTTGGTGACTCTAGCTCTAAAAGTGTGGGAGATAAAAGGCTTGGGCGATTCGTGGGCCGGGGTGGCTGGGGGCGTTCTAGTGGGCGTGGCCGGGATATCAAGATCACAATCTTTTGGGGAGGTCATCAGCAACGTACAAACCAAATTTTAATCGATTTGCGATTTGAGGTGTATCGACATATTATTGATTAGCCAGCCTCCCAGAGGGCGTGGTACAAAAATCTTAACACTTTGTCTGAAGCAAATAACTACAAGTCTATATCCGAAATTATTAGTCTCTATCTTCAATAGCGCCGAAAACAGACGGACGAACAGCATGACGGCCATTGCACAAAACCAATATACTAGTTTCACTTTGTGAACGAGTATAAAAACATAAAATATACGACAGTTTGTAAGATCACGGAGCGAAAATATCTACACATATTGTAATTAGGATTAGGAAATGTATGTTATGGAAAGCCGAATTAACACTATAATGAGCTGTACTTGACAATATCAATAAGTAGTGATAAGAAAACAAAAAGTTCACGTCTAACAAATATGTCTACATCTTATGTTAAAAACAGCTGTAAAAATATTGCGAATAAGGAAACCATAGAAGACACTTGGAAAGGATATATGGACAAAGCTGATTTAATTAAGACGAATAAAAGAAGAGTATGAAAAATAGACCTAAGTAATAATTGCTTAATTGAGCGCTTAGAGTTGTAGTTTAAAGCTCATTGATAGAGAATAGCTCCACCACCAGCAAAGAGCTAGAACATGACAAAGGCTCAAATAAAACACATAAATAGATAATAAAAAAAGAACTTTGCTCTGGTCTCCGGCTGACATGGCGCACGCGACACTCTATAAAGTGGCCAAGTAACCAGGCAACGCAATTAACGAGCTAATCCTTAGCATGTGCCAGACACATGACGAATCCCTGTTTAACCTGTGTGGGACACACAGACAGGTGCCAGGCCATTTCTGTGTATTCGTATCTCTTACACTTGTCTCTCTATCTATGTATCTGTCAGTCTGTCAGTTTGTCCATCAATCGAGTCCCTTTCCCATGCTTGTTCTTTAAGCTGTTTCTGTTTGCATATGCCACGGATTGCTGCGCGTGGCTGGGCGCGCATACTTTGACTCTTGCCAGAATGCAACATGCGGAATGCTGCCGACTTTTTTGCGTCTGCATCTGGAGCCGCGTAATGAGCTCCTTGCAAACTTATCTCATTTCCGTTCTGACGCACAGGCGCCCTTGAGTGCGTATCTAAAAATACCTGTGTTTGTCACTTCTCTTAACTAAATTAAATTTAATGGCGCTGCCAAGCTTCATCTTTCTGTTTGTTGCTCAAGAACTTCATTAACTGCGGCTTCCATCACCTGTGCTGCCCATCTGCCATTCCCTCTCGCGTTCCCACCCGCACTCCTACTCCTACTACGGCTTCATTATCATCTCCTGGCATTTGATTAGGTGCCACTTTGTAAGAGTAGGGAGTAGAGATGCGCGTGACACGAGAACACGCACAACTCAACTAGACGCTTCCGTGCGTGACTTTTCGTGCGAAAATGTGTAGACTTATGTTTATTAATTTTTGTTTAACTTTATTTTTATTTATTTATTGGAACTTAAGGTTCGCTTTTGACTTATATGCCGGGCCTTCCTTAATAGTATTGTAATTTTGTTTCTCGTTTCCGTGTCGTGTCACGTGTCACGCGTCCATCTCAATTAGAGAGCGACAGTGGGAGCCACAAGACACAGAAACACAAACACATACACATAGCCGAGGGTCCGTTTACTGTTGCTTCTTGGTTAGTTTTTGCCTTGCTTTGCTTGTTGGAGGCTGCGGCTTTTGCTGTTCTGCTTTGCAAATTTCACTTGCTAATGCTTTTGATTACTTTTAATTACAATTTCGCTGCTAGGCTACGCTGGCCAACGTTTGCCAGCTGCCCCCAGCTGCAACCTCAAGTGCCGTATTTCGGTCCCGAGCTTCTTCGGTTATGTTTATCAAACTTTTGTGCAGTCAGCTGTTACTTGAGCTGGGTCTTAAAAACGCGTGGCATTGGCTTGTTTTTTTGTGTTCGTTTATTGTTTTTATTTATTTTACTTTTTTGGCTGTTTTTTGTATCTTTTTTTAAGTTTGGTCATCAAGCGACTTAATTGGTCGCTTAACGCAGAAGCTAGCTCATTAGCCGGCACAGCGGGCCTGAGTGTGTGGGCCTTTCAATTGCCGTGTGATGCAAAATCAAGCTAAGCTGTTGTGTATAACTTTGATAGCCGTGTATGTCTTTTACGTCGGCCAATAGTCGAGCTTTAAGGTTTAAAATATGCGCGCCTGAAAGCCCGCAACAGTATTTAAATTTCAAGCATATGCAAAAATGTTGCAATTTTAAGAGATAACGGCTGCTCTTTATTAATGCTATACATGCTACATGCAACATGCCATTCACTTTTTAGCCGCCAGCAACCACAAATACCATAATAATGTATTGCGCAAAATGTACAGCAACGAGTGCCCCAGGGCTCACCAGACATGCCGCATGTGGTCGCATGCTGACCAATTAAATGCAGTCTTCAAATGTTATTAAACAATTATGATGTTTATTAGCGCTGTCATGACATGTTTTTATTTTAAAGCCGCACTTCAGATATCAAAAAGGCAGTCAACTTTGTGAAAATTCACACGCCAACAACTTTGAATGGCAAGTTAAGAACGCTTTAAGCTCTTAAATACCCTACAAATTCGAGTGGGTGCATTAGACACTGCGCAAGGTTAGAACATTTTACATTGAAATTTAAATAAAAAGGCAAATACATAAATATGATTTAAACTGGGGAAGAGCGTCTACTAAATGTTATATAGTTTCAATAGAATTATATTAAGATGTTATTTGAAGTAAAAAAGCTTAAATAATTGAATACAGTTTTAAATCGAATATTTATATATGTTTACGAAGTGAGTAGAGTATATTGTTTTTGTGCAATGATAAATTTGGGGGCGTAAAAATTCGCGTAAATCGATATATCTCCCCATAACTTTGTTAAAACTGGACCGATTTTCATGTTGGATGGATTTTGAACACGATTTACTGTGTGATTTTGATTTTTGATCGTCCAAAAATCCCCCGAATTTCATATAACAATTGATTTTTGTACAGGCTGAAATAATGCTACTTCTATTAATTGTAATATTGTGGTAATAACATCTTCAGTTTTTTGTAAACAACCTATTATTTAAAATGTTACGTGTGATATTTTCCTTAGTAATTGGTCCTAAATTCGGCTCGTATAATATTGCAAATGCGCTTTTATTAGACATTACTGTAAACTGATTCTTTGCTCTGCTCTTTATTACTACTTAATTATTAATCTCCTCAATGGACTAGTTAGATAGCAATTATATAAATACTTTATATCTGCAGTGTATAAAAAAGTGCTGCAGAAATCACTTTGGGAATTTGGCGCTAGCGTTTTCCGCGAACAGAACTTTACGCCGGCCAGCTAGAGACAGCAGCAGCAGCAGCAACAACAACAGTAATAACAAAAATGCGACTCGTCTTTCTCATGAGTGCATAATTAAAATGATAGCAACAGGCGACGTCGCGTTCTGTTTAATGATAATGTGAGAAGGGCGCCTCAGGTAGCAGGTAACAGCACAGAAAGAACGAGCGAGAGAGAGGGAGAGCTACTCAGCGACGGAGAGCGTGCGCAGATCGACGCTCTCTTTGGGGCCGACTTTCAACCTGTTGCTTTCAATCGAGTGTTTCAATCGTGTGGCGCCGTTAAATCTCGGCGATCGACTCGGAGCTCAGTCAACGAACGCGTCTCGAGCTAAGCGGACGTTGTCACGCAGTCGCTGTGTGTAACGGTGCGAGTGTATGTGTGTGTGAAAGAGAGAGAAGGGGAGAGAGCGAGCGAAGATGAGATTGCCGGTTTAAGATTTTGTGTATTTCTACCTGTGCCAGCAGAAATTGTATATTTGATTTCTGTTCTGTTGATATGATTCTCGTTTCGACTGATACTAAAGGTATACCGAGCCCATACGCTACAAAAGTATCTGGCAGATACCACACGCAACGCGCCGCCTAATCTGAGGCATGCAAAGTAGAAGACAACGACGCGACTTTAAGCTCTAAGCAACGAACACAAACAAAAATAAAACAAAACAAAAAAAAAACGAATTGAAGATATATAAAAGAAATTCTGTGTGCCAAGCAGAAGATAACAAAATGTAAAATTGGCACAAATCACATAAGAGTTTGCCAAAATATTATTAAACCCACGACACGGGCTATAAAGCGCCCAACGAAACCCATGCGAGCTGCTCCAGCCACAAAAGATACGAAAAGTAACTCAATAACAAAAGGTAAATTGGAACTGCTAGAACAGTTACAACAAGCATAACACATGCGAATGCTCTACGTGCACAATTGCGCAATTATAATAGTTTTTTTCTTCATTTTTATTTTTATTTTCTTTTTATTTATTTTTTTCTTACCTTATTCACTTCACTTACTTGCAAATATGCAGAGAACGGAGTACGTATCTGGTTAAAGAAATGCGCTCTTGGGTTATTTTAACGGTTCGGCTGTAAATTTAATTAAAGCCCAGACGCGAAGTATGTTGCAGGGGGTGGGGTGCAGCAATATCCAGTTGCAAACAAAGGTGCGACAACGGGCCAGGCTGGTGTAGAAGTTATATTCGATGCCAGCAGCCCTTTTGGATTTTGTATCTGTTGGATGCGTATCTGCGTATTTGTGTATCTGTGTGCTGTACTTTTGTCTCTGCCAGCTTGGGGTCGTTAAAAGCGCATTACACACACAGCTCACGCATTCACGAATGCACCCACTCCATGCCAGAGAACCTTTGCGTTCACATTTGTTTACGCCATGTATATGAATGCGTATACCTTGTATTTTATATGTATCTGTTCTGTGAAATTGTTGTTGTTGTTGCTTTTAACTTGTCTGTGTTTGCTTTTTCTTGTCGAACTTGGCATGCCATAATTTCAGCAATTCTTATCCTCACATCGTCGCACGTCTCAAATGCTTTTTTGTTTGTGTTGCCGTCGCCGCCGACGCTGCTCAAAATCTTCTATACCCAGTGCCAAATTGCAGTCGTTAGCCGCATATGCAAACCACACTTGATGGGTCCATCAACTTGAATGAATTTGCAATTTGGCGATTGAGATTCCCGACATTGTTGTTATTATTTTTGGTACTGAGCTCACTGCGCTCAACAGCAGTGAAAACAACAACAACAGCAAAGCCTAGAGCATGACTAATGGAGCGCTGCGTCAACAGCAACAATCTGAACAACAACAACAAAAACAACAAATGTATCTGCTAAGTAAAGTATCTTGTAGGTGTGAACTCAGTTTGGCCAATAAAGCGGCAACATATTTCATTTTTGACTTGAGCACAATTGTTGTCAATGCTGTTCGGCTAACAGCTAACAACACTATCTGGCTATATAGCTCACAGATTGCCCTGTGCATGCAAAGAGTTCACATATCCGCTATATATATATATTTACTTTTATATATTTGTGTGTATCTTGGCCACGTTTCGTATTATGCGGCTCAAATTAAATTAGCATATTGCTGCACATTCGTAACTCTAGACCTTGACTCAAAGCAAGGCGAAGAGACAGTGCCGTCAAGGCAGCACTTTTTAAATGTACTTAGCTTACTTTAAGATCAATGACATCAGCTGAAGTGGACCTTAAGTGTGCGATTTATCTTGGAAAAGAGAAATGAAGAAAATACGTTTACCTTTAGCTCCAATGACACGAGCTGCCAATTTCGCTTGAATTCTATTAAATCTTTTTGAAGACAAAATCAATAGACGAGCTTAGCTTACTTGAGCTCCAATTACAACAGCTTAAAATGCCATGCTAATGTTTGATTAACATTGAAGATGTTAATTCCAAAATTCCAATGACAATAGCTTTAAATGAATATTAAATATTTGATTATTCTCAAAGAGCAGAAACTCAGGAAATTAACTTTACTTACATAAGACATTAAAAAATGTAAGTCAGATAATAATGAAAGATAAAAATGTAACTACAATATTATATTTATTTATTTTTTAATTTTTTAGGCAAAAAAACTTTAAATTATTAAGGTTGTGACAATAGCCTGTTTCTGATTCAAAAACAATTTGGAGTTGAACTTTTTCGGTATTTTGAAGAAACTGTTAAGAATTTAAAATAACCTACAAATCAACTTAAAACATGCAAATTTTTAAAATTACATTAAAGTTTCACACTTCTTTGCTAGCACAATGCACATTTGGCAGAATGCTTCCTATCAATATAAACCTTTATAAATATTCTCATTATTGCCATGGTATTTTGGCAGATTAATCGTACGTTCAATTACTAGTAGCACTTATAGCTAGTGTCATCATTGTTTGCGTTTTTTCAAATTGGTAACTCAAATACATTTGGTAGATAAGACCAAAACGTAGCTTATCAGATGAGCACCGTTTGCGTACTTATTTATGGGCACTAGATCCAAATATTTGGACATTATGTCACTCGTGGCTCGTGTAAACTCTTAGATAAGCAAGTTATATTTTTGAGTGCATTGACCATAGGCGGCACGTAGCGCACCGTAATACATTTAAATGAGCCGTAAGCCGCAGGATCTGTTGGTCTAAGCTGAACAAAAAAATAAATGCGGAGAAAAACTGGCAAATGACTTCATTAATCATTTATAAATATTCATGCAGCTGGACGACTGCCGCTGGTTACGCCTCCCTGTCTAAAGCAACGCCCTGTTGTTTTTGCTCAGTTTCGCATATTTATCATTATCATTTTCACCAGCTTTCATCCATACAGAGCTGTTTGCATTTACTCTGTCATTTTTCTATTTCCGTTAAATAAATAACTCGAGTTGGTTTTGCTTTTCGCCAGTCAAATGTGCGTATGCGTAATTTATTATAATTAATGCCTGGAATACTGACAGCTATTGAGTTTAATAACGTTATTTTTTACTTCATTCCTTTTGTTTTTTGCCCTATCCATTTTATTTGCATTTTAACCAAATGATGAAAAACAGATGGCACAGCAACAGCAGGCCACAAATATGAGGTGTTGCCAAAAAGATACTTCTAGTTAACCTCCTGCTTTGTAGCCGGGCTTTTGGGCCAGATGTAAGACCAGCGATAAAGGCCAGTTAGAAATAGACTGTTCGCGAAACTCTAATCAAGCCAAATGCAAATTAGGTTAACTGTAGTTTAACGACAGATAGAGAGAGAGAGAGAGAGTGAGAGAAGGAGGGATGGAAAGAGTCACATCAAAATTTTAACTGAGATAAACGAGATGAGATACAACTAAAACTGAAGCTGATGGAAAGCTCCGCGAATGCGAAAGGTAATAAAGCAGAAGTTCAACCCACTAATGAAGTTATTGTTGAGCATTAAACGACATTAGCGACGCACAGTGTAGGAAGTGCTAATGATAATGATGAGCACGTCTCAAGATTGTCGAGACTTGGCCATTAACGCGTGTCAACTCGTGGGTGGCTCTCAATTCTTGTTGTTATTCTCCCTTTTTTTCCCAGCACTCAGCATTAGCTCGCATTAGCATGATTTGGGGAAAACTAAAATATACTTTTTATGCTGATTACAATAGTTTTGTTGGGTTTTTTATTGCTCATTACTTGCCAAACTGAAGAGTCAATACATTTGATTAATCAGCAAGTTAAGAGATGATAAAAACAGTTAATTACTTTCCGCTGTCACTATTTTCTTTCAAATAACAAGAAACTATGTCTCTCACATGTCAAAAGTATGGAAAATCATATGTTTGAAAGCTTAAAATTTTCTCCTATTTTTATTTACCTTAAGTTTGAATAATATTTTGAAAATTTTCTTCATTAATTTTAAATGTTCTTAACTTAGTTTATGTTTTTGATTTTAGTAATATTTGTTTTTTGTTTAACTTCTATATTAATTAATTATTAGTTATTATTATATTTTATAAATTTATTTACTATACACGTTGTTTACCATTTGAATTGTTTCATCTGAATAATTCAACGGGAAATTTCAGTTCAAATTGGGGATTACCTATGTTAATTTGAGACGCATTATTTTAAGCAAGAAAAATATTTTAAGATATACATTTTAATTGACTTTATGTATTCTAAAGAAATAATTAAACTAATTCCAATCAATTTTAACATTCATCAGCACTCAATCCATTTTTAATCGCAATTATATTCTTCTGGTTATTATTTCTAAATAGTTTTACCAGTCATCCAATATGTTTGAAAGTGCCACATTCGTTGAACAATGACATATTCAATTCCCTAAACTTTCTACAGTCCCAAATCGATGCCAATTGCATTTGTATAATTGTTTCCAAAGAACAAAAGCCACGTTTTGTAAATTGTACCCGTACTACCTGTAGATCGTGATGCCAAGCACATGCAAGCTGTAATTATAGACAAATTAACGCGCTGCTTTTTACAAAAAAAAAACCAAATTGGTTAAATCGTATTATAAATCGCAATTGAGCGGACGGCAGTCACAGGCGCAAAACAAAATAAAATGTAGTCTCAACCGGCTGCCGTCAATAGCCGTCATTAGATGCCAATGATTATTTGCTGTGTTGTTGTTGCTTTATATATATATATTTTTTGGCTGACAAATTCAATGGCCAAAAGCGTTGGGAAACTGATTTGAGAATGTGACGGAAAAAATCTGTAAACAAGCAGCGAGAAAACGAGGCTGATTTTAATCAGTCGATACTTTTTGTTTTTCTTTTTACAATTCTTTGCTGTTGCCGCAAAAGGAGGGAGGTGGGGAAAAAGGCCGACGGTTGACAACGATGAATCAGAAGGCGGTCAACGGAAACGCAGCTGAAGCTACTTTGAGAATTGAAAATGTTGTTGGAATGTTTTTTATTTTATTTTATTTGCACAAGCTGCAAAAAATTGTTACAGTTTTCAAGTTAAAATAAACTCATATAAGTTGTTATTGTTGTCGTTTGTTGTTGCTGTTGTGCGTGACATCAGCTGTGCTTAAGTATTTGTCCGACAAAGCCGTGGCTGTTGTCAGCTTAACTTGATGGGCCGCCTGACAAGCGATTCAATTTATTGTTGACTTTCAAGCATAATAGACCTTTAAAATGCCAACAATCAATGTTTTAGTTCTCCCAGCTTCCATAAATCAATAGCAAAAATAGCAATTGTGGCTGGGTAATCAAGAATAGAAGTTCAAAATGCAAAGATATCTTTCATAGGTGCAGAATAATTCAAGAGCAATTAAGTCGTTGGATATACAGAGGGTAGCTTTTGCTATAGAATGGATAGTTGGAACTGGGTCTTAATAATAATAATTAAGCCTAACAGATTGTCTAAATGCTATTAATATGTATTTCTAAATATCAAGTGAGTTCCTATGTTCCAATCGAGAAATTTTAATGTAATTCAGAGTTAGCCACAGATAAGCAAATCTATTCATTTATTGAGAAATTATATTAATTATAATCGATTAAAGGCAGGCGATGCATGTACGTTTTTCTCTTGTTAAGGAAAGGATTGCTACTAGTCATAACAAAGTTATATATGTATATACAATAAACATTTTACAATATACATTTACAATATCAGAGCAGTGTAAATATACTCGTTATAAACATAATTTTAATATTTTTAACATGTATTTTAACATTACGGTTTTATATATTGCAGTATATCTGCGAGACATAGGGAAAGTCGTAAGCCAATACCTTTAATAAAGAGAGTTATTTATTGTGAATTTTATTTATTATTTGCATTATCTGAATAGAACTTTAAAAAAAGATACACAATACTTATTTGTAATTGGTTTTTATGAAAGTTTCTATTTGTGTAAGTCATAAAAATAATTGTAAGAGTATTGTACATATTAAAAGATATATATATTTTTAAATATTTAATAAAAAATTTAAAAAAAAAAAAATATATATATATATATATATATATATATATATATATATATATATATAGAGCTGTAATATTTTTAATATATTTTTTAAATATTCTCCCCGTTGAAATATATATATATATATATTTTTTATTTATTTTTTATTTTTTTTTCTATTTCATATTCTGCAGTGTATCTGTGAGTCATCACACTACAGTATTTATTATTTACTGTTCTCTTTACATTCTTAATTTTATTTATAACCATTGGCAAACTGGTTTTGCTGTCTTTAAAGCAACCCGACGACAACAAACAAACAAACAGCAACAACAACAATAGCCATAAACAATGCGCATTTTAGAGAGAGGAGCTGTTGGGGCGGCAATATTGGTGTTCAGTAGCTGCAGCCTGCATTTTGCCCGCTGTTGACTGTTGACTGTTGGCGTCTGATTTCATCTTTTGATAATTGCACGCAATTTTCACGCGGCGCCACACACACAAGCACACAAATACACACACACATGCACACTCAAACTGGAAGCACTAAAATTACAATTGACTCGAGTTCAGCATTGAGAGCTGTCTTTATATGGGGGTCTGCCTGCATAATGTGTGGGTTGGCAACAAAAGAAAAACAAAAACACGCCACACTGTTGGCCGCTTATGGTTTTGGCTCTAGTGCCAGCCACTTTAAAGCCAAGAAAGTTATTTTTCTTATGAACATTGATTTCCTCTACGCTCGCATTGAATTTGTCTATGCTGGGGCATTAGTATGCAGCGTCATTGCATTTTCCGTGTCAAGCATATGCGGACGAGGCATTTCCTTCTCCATTTCCCAAGCGTTTGCCCATTTCCCAGCTAGGCAACAACAACAACCCAGTTTTCTAGCCTTTTATTGCATTGTTCTCTCTCCATCTCCATCCCCACCTCACTCTCTCTCTCTCTCGCTCTCTCCTTCGCTGTCTCTACCTTTGTGTGTTGTCGCTGCATGTTGCCCTTTTTTGGTCTGGCACTGCGTACCTTTGCTTTGGCCCATAGTTGGGCTTGGCCAAGTCCCGGCTAGGGCCAGTTTGATGCTCCAATGATTGCTGGGACACGTTTCTGTAGCGCCAAACTGCAATTGTTTCCGACAACCCACTCCGTTTTTCTCATGCTGACCAGCTAGCTGACGTCAAATTAGCTCAATCACTCAACCTGGTAGCTTCATTTGCAATCGAGCACATTTCATGCGATGTGAAATGGCAAAAATCTTATAAATGTTAAAAACTCCGCCAAAGGTGCAGTCAGATACACACACACACACAATCACGCGCGCACACCTACACACAAAAGCCCCATCTATTTCTCAAGAGGCACTTGTAGCCCTCCCCGAAAAAAACTTGAAACAATAAAGTTAGCTAAGCCAACTCGAGAAGCAGACCCAGTTCGGGTAGCCCAGTGCGAAAAGTTGCTCTGCTTTTATTTCATACTCAAAGTTATTCGCAGAGAAAGTTTATCAAGCCATCACAAGCATAGTTGCCAAAATAAAAAATGAGCAACAAGAAGCAGAAGCTGGACAAAAACTCAATGGCTTTTTGGCCAAGGCGGGTGACTGGAGTAATGGACGGGGGGCAACAACATTCTTGGCCAACTGTATAAGGGTATGCGGGCCTGCTGGCATTATGAAATTATAGCCCCGCCTAAGAGCCCCGACTAATGAGTGTCAAGAGAGGGCAGCGGGGAGCTCTTGGTGTACAGTTGCTGAAAGTAAAAGTCCACACACTCGCCAGGTACTTTGGCTGCACTTAAACTTCAGCTGTGCGCCGACAAACTGTATTATTATAAACACATTTTCCAGCTGCTGCATTGCGAAACCGGTTCGCTATGGCCCAGGCATGAGACGCCTCGTAGGTACTTTACATGATGCTGAAAAGCTGAAAGACAAAAAACAAAAAATAAATAAACCTGACCTGCTGCATTAACTGCAGCCAGTTGGAGTAAAAGTAAAGTAAATTTCATTTATGCATGCAGCCAGAGTAAACCACAGCTAGAGCCACAGCTGGCAGCGGCGAAACCAATCAAAAGGCGTCCAACCAAAATACTGAAGCAACCAAAATACCACCAGCTCGAATAGACAACAGTTGCAGTAATGGTTACAACTGCCACGCCCATGACCCACAGTCGCCCCTCAACAGCATTTGCATCTCCATATCCACAGCGCAGAACGTTGAGCTGTCTGTAGATTAGCATATTTAAAGAGCTGATGATGCTGCTCTTTATGGACAACGGAGTGGTGCAGCAACTGATGTGACGTCCTGTTTCCCATCAATCGCAATCCTTTTACTTTGTTAGTGTGCGCTGGGACACAATGAGAGCTAAACTCTATATGGCATCTTTGTGGTCTACGCAACAAAGCAGCTTTTACTGGCTTCCACCTATCTGCTGCATTTGGCTTCAGGATTTGTGCAGCATGCCATCTGCTTTTGTAGATTACAAATTTAGGAATTTCTATTCATTGTGCACGCATGTTCACTATTGATTTGATGTGTATCCCTATCTACTGTGCGAAACACACTAAAGAATCGGGCAAATGGCTTGAATAAGTGACTGACTGATTCTGGTTCTGTACATATTGCGAAAAATTTTGGAGTTCAAAGAGACTTCACTTAACGTAAATATTAAAGGGTCTCCATTGATATTACATCAAACTTTCATTACTTTACCAAAACATCACAGCCTTTTATTTTTGACCATTTTGGTCTTAGTTTGTTCTCGAGATTTATTTCTTACATACATTTTTCTTAAATTGAATAAAACATTTTTTTGTATTAAATGTTTGGATTTTGGCATTTTGGTAAACATTTCCGTTTTTAATTTAACCACAGTATATAACATATTCCCAAGTATTCTAAAATGTTGGCTTGTGAAGTTCCCAAGTTCCCATTTATCTTCAAAGCGTCAAACTCTCATAACTTTATCAGAACTTTGTGGTTATACAAATCTCGCCAAGATTGATTGTTATCTGAACGTAGATTGTTTTTTAAATTTTAAATTTTTAAATTGCAGAAAGTCATGCTTTTGATTCCAAGATTTCTTAGTTAGATTTTATTTGTGGATACAAATTTGTTGCGTAGTTCGCCAAACTTAAAAGGCTTCAATCGTTGTCATCATTTATATTTAGTTATCTGATTGCTAACCGCCTGTTAAGTGCTGCCCTGTCATCATGATCATCATGCAGTTCTTCATGGCCATATCTCCGTTTTGCAGTTCATCTTGGCCAGACTGCAGCTGCGCCTGAAAGCAGCTCTCCCGGCGCTGCCCAGAGGCCATTAGTCAATGTCCAAGAGACAGTTCAAAATGCGCACAGTAGCGGGCAGGACCAAGTGGAATACTGGCAGTGAGCTCTTTTGTCTCGTTTGATGTTGGCTGATTGCTATTTGCTGTTTGTTGTTGGTCTCGCGGTAAAGATAACCTTTCCATTTTATAACTGTCAGCGGCGCAATGAATGCAATTTGCTGGCGTTGTTTTTCTTCGTTTTGTAATTACGCGTTGAGTTTTGTGGCTGCGTTTGAAATTGTACGCAATTTTCGAAAAGTGTCAACGCATGTCAAGCTACAAAAGTTTGAGAAAAAATGTTAATTTGTGGTTGTTGTTATTGTTGTTGTTGCATGTTGCATGCCACACTGGTGGCATTCACTTTTATACATTTACTGTTCCGCTGCAGCTGCAGTTGCAGCTGTTTTGTTTGTGCGTCTTTTGAAATGGATGCGTCTGGCATTACATGATACTCATTATCGCACATTTTGTTAAACATTTTATATACATTTTACCTGTGCCAGACATGGCGAACGTAATTGAGAGAAGGAAAGTTGTTGTCAGTCCCTAGCATGAGAAAGCATAAAATCGCATTTGAACTATGTGAAACCCTCGTTGATTTCATTAATTGCTATAATATCCAGCTACTTACTATCACGGCAGCTTAACATTAACCAATTAGCCAAGTCATCGTCACTAGGGTTAATTATTGGCTCAATTGTATTTAAAATTGTTGGTCTACAGTTTTTTATTGTTACATTACATTTTATGGCTTCAAATAGGTTAAGTTAAAGGCACGAGCTCAAATACATAATATCTGAGCAACAGCTTTAATGATACATAAATGCTTTAAGTAATAATAATTACTAAACAAAAAAATTTTATTAAACTTAAGCATCTAAATATAATCTGATTGAACAGAGCTTTGAAAGAACATGAAAAATAAATAAAAACAAAACATAAAAAGCTGATAAATTTATTGAATCATAAATACAAATAAAAGGTACATCTAGATGCATTTGGTTTAATACGAAATAAATGATTTAATCTGTAATAAATGTCGTTGACAAATTTCGGTAAAAGCTTAACCGACTATAATCGAAGATAAGAGTAAGGAATAATTATAACTGTTCGAAGAACCCAAAGGTTTCAACATTTAATAAAATCTTGCTCAAGTAAATGCTTAAAATACATTTTTTGTGATGCAGTCAACTTTACACTACATTCACGCAAAACTCGATTTTGCCATTTATCATCTGCTCAAATGTCAACATGACTACCTCCATATTAATGTAAATTCCTTCTCACTTTCTCACTTGAAGTCCTAAAGCACAAATCGAAGCCATATACCACTATGCATTGCAACCGAAGTCAATATTAAGATTTACTTTAAATCAATACAACACTATATTTATTCGCATACCAATGTCTTGCCCGCCACTGCAGATTAAATTTCCAACAGGAGTTTACTTCTAAAGCAAAACGCCGCTAGCGGTTTAGGTATCACAGAATACGAATCGATATTTCAAAAGAAGCGAAAAAAGCAAATACGAAAAATACCATCAGGCAAAAAAATAAAGTAAAAATGTTCTTGAAAAACTTTTAAATGCAAGTGACAACTAAACAGGAGGCAAAGTGCACGGCCAAAGTGCAATTTTTATTTATAAACACTTTCAGAAGAGCAAAGGTCTAAGTTTAAGAGCTATAAATACTTTGTAAAATTTTTGTAAATATATACAAATATTTCGTTATACATATAGAATCATAATGCTGCGCTGCTTCTGGCACAGCTGCTGTCGCCTGAATTTAATTAAATTGCGCTTATAAATAATGCGAAAGCAAAGGGAACAACGAAATTGTATTATACAATTAGGCATTGACCTTAAACGTGGCAAGAACACAACGTCCTGGCCAATTGGTCCAGGCCAATCGCTCACAACCAGAAGCCCAACAACAACAGCAAATCAAACTCGAGATGGTAATCGCATCTGTTCTGATAAATATAATTTTTGTTGTTGTTGTTGCGTTTGTTTATGGTGATATCAAAGCGCTTACACAGTTAATCGAATTTAGCAAGAGTTTCCATTCGGTTTCCATTAGTCGCTGGTAATGGATGATTTTCCAATTACCGGCCTGCCAGTTTTTTGTCAAGCCAACGGGGCGTATGCGTGATGTCGACCCGATCGCACGCACATTCGTCATACGCAACGTTGTACGCTGTGTGCGTGGGCGTGCGTATTACTTTGTTCGTTGTGCTCCTGTGTGTGTGTGACGCACACAAAATGCAAATTGACGATGATTGCCAGGGATTTTCTTGTGGTTTTGACAAATTGCCCGCTTTCTCCGTTTGTCATTGTTGGAGATACAGCTAAGCACAGTTCGAGCGCTCGAAATGGCTACACTTGTATTTACATTGAAATCTGTGTGGGCATGTCAGTGTGTGTTGTTTGTATGTATGTGTATTGTTCACGCTGTTGTTGTTGTTGCGCCGTTACATATTTTTGCCAGCAGCATCCATTTTAAATGCCGCTAGTTGAAAAAACCGGTGCTGCCACAGAGCCGTCATATAGGGCCGCTTGTGGCCAACTGTGTTGAGACTTTGCCTGCCGCAGCCATTAGCGCGTTTTAGGCTGATGTGTTGAACTATAACAGTTTGTCCAACAGTGATCGACTGCTGCTGTGTCATGCCTGGCAAACCTCAATTTGTATGGATTGCAGCACAGTAATCGAAGCTAATCAGGAGCTGCAGAACGATGTGTTCTTTTTAAATATTACAATTATTTTTATTTCATTCTGTTTTATATATATAGATCTCGAAATCAGTAAACATCGAAGGAAAACATGATGTCACATATCGTAAAGATAAATTAATCAGGACAAGCCTGAATGAATGAAGTTATGTTTATCTGTCTGTTTCTAATAGAAATTTTACTTACATCTCTTTTTTTTCTGTATGCAGAAGAAATATATGAGTAGTCGAAATTGGTGAACTAAGATATCTTAATCACTCAGCATTGTCGAACTCTACTCTGTTTTTTACTTATATATAAATAAATATGATAAAATTGTTATTTGATAATTGTTTTAGTTTTTCATCACATTATGACGATATTTAGCCACGCGCTCCTAATTTTGCCCTTTTCATACATATAATTCTGTTTGCTTCTATGTAAAATTATAAAAATTTATAAATTTTATTATTATTTTTATTGATTGATAGTATTATTATTAATATTACTCTTATCTTGATTTCTTTTACAAAAAATACCTCATTATTATTACATATATATATTTTAATTATTCGAATTTCTGCTCCATTTCGTAAAACTAACAGCACAACAAATTTTATAAAAATTAATTAAAATTGTGCATATTTCAAATTAATTATTGCACATGCCGAGCATGTACATTGTAAATGCAAAATACCTTTAACAAAATTGTGTATTATACACATATACGCTGAACATCAACTGGCATTTAGGTAGACACAATTGCCGCCTGAGTAGAGTGGATGGGACGGCGACCCTGCGGTCGGCTGCACATAATTTTTCACTTAAATGCAGCTGTTGATTGACACATGGCTGAAATTGAATTAAGTTTTTGCTATAAACTTTATGGCCAGCCAAACTGGAGACATAAAACCAAAATGGCAAACGCCCCGCTCCACCTCAAAGAACTGGCACACATAGCAAACATAGCTGAATTACCGGTAGACTTCGATATATGGTTGTTTATATATATATATATATATATATACATATATTTCAAGCGACCGGGCCCACCCACGTCTGCCCACTTGAAGCCGCAGTTACTGCGGAGCTAGAATTCCAAGCAGTTTGCTCGTAGTTTTTCAATTCATCAAACAGCTTTTCGTCTTGTCTTTGCTTTTGGCACAGTTTGCTGAGGATTTCCAATACAAATGTATCTGTTGCTTTTAGGGTATTTTATCTTGTTCGGTTGTTAAGCAATTCAATTAGTTGATTTGGGTCCAACTCGGCTCGCTATATAATTTACGTTTTTATTAGGAGTTTGTTTTCTTCCTTTTTTTCAGATTAATCTGATATTTTGTGGCTAATGCCATTGGGTCTTGACACCTAACAAAATTAGGTTTGGGGGTAGCTAAACATTATCGACTGCTAATTTTAATTTGTTGGGCATTTTCGGGTACCGTGAAAAGCGTGAAAATGTGAGCGCAATTGCTCAAAGTGGACTGGGTCATAAATTTTCCGGGCATTACATAATTAAATGGGCTGTGTGTTGGTGCGGGCAGGGAGGAGTTAGGAGCGGGGTAGCTGGTCAGTTAGCGTGTGCGGTGCGCCGCCTTCAATTACTTAAAATTCTGAAGTGCAGCAGTAATTGAACATTGTCACGCTTGCCGGAGGAAGTGGCAACGGGAATGGTAACTGGCCAAGCAACGGCACTTGGTAATGCCTGGCCAAAAAAAAAAACTAAATAAAATAAAAAAATAATGTTGTTGTGTATGCTGAGCAGTTATAGCCATGGCGCGCGCGACAGTGCCGACTGTAAGTCAACAACCTTTTTGGCAACTCGCCAATTTACGCACGTACAATTTGTCGTTGGCGTCGCCGTCGGCCTCTTTAGGGCCTGGTAGCGCAGGGGAAAGGGCGAAACGTGCGTGAGTGTCGGCTTGATGGTTTGATTTGTGGGCCGTCTAGTGCTCGGGTCAAGACTCAAAAGCAACACGAGCTGAAAACTTTTGGGTGCAATACAATTTTTTCCCTTTTTGTCACCTCTTTTGCGTACTTTTTTCAGTCCGGCAAGCATTTAAAGCTGGGCCGCGCCACGTCCTGGCGATTTGGTTGCACACGCCAGCCATTAATTTATATTGTAATAATTTTCTTTTTTCAGTGCAGTCAGTGAGTCAAATTTTCCGATGCTTTCGTCTGGAAAATGCTAGTGGGTCCAGTGGTTAGCTGAACAAAAAAAAAGTTACTGACTCGACTGGAGTATAAAATGTAATTTTGTTACGATTTTGGTTTGCTTTTAACTTTTGACTTTTGACTTTTTTCTGGCCGGGTTTGCTTTATGCTCGTTGGCATCTATTTGGACTAAGCCCTTCTAATACCATAACCATAACTTTTGCCAAAAAAACAACGAGCGTCAGTTTACGTGACTTTCATCCCAATGACACTCGCTTAGCATAGAGCCAAGCCTGAGTCCAAGAAGTCCTTTTTATTTATTTTTTTTTTTTTTTGAGCCCGACCATTTGATTTCCACGCCCTTCGATTTGAATATTAACATACAGAGATATTGTTAAAGTGTTGCCTCCGAGGGTTGTTACTTAGACACGGATAGAGATGCCAGTGAACAAATTTTGAACTTTAGTTTATTTATTTCACTGCTTTTTTGTTTGTGGCCCCTGGGAACTTTGACCAACACATGTGCGTGTTTATATTCCTTCATGCATATATATTTGTATACGTACATAAACTGTTGATACATTTTCTGGTTCGTTTTTGGATTCCCTTTAAATATTCACAGGCACATAGATTGCCACCTGGTATTGATTTTGTTTAGTTTGCATGTGGGATTTATGAAATATTCATATCAAAATATGGATAAAAACATGTGTTTTTATCACACATGCGCGCTACACCCCCTACCCCCGCCCGCACACATACACTCCTTAGGGTGGCATAAAATATTATAAAAGTAATTTCCATTGGGGTCGCAGGTCAGTGACTGTCTTTGTGGTTGCTGATTTAATAGAGCACACAGTGGTTATTGAATGTAATTTACCTGTAACACAAAATTGATATTTCAATTCTATTGAAATATAGCAATTTACATAGCCTTTACATGGCTTAGCTTTTTATGATTAATTGCCAGTGGCCAAAAAAAACCAAAGCCGTTTTTTTGATTGATGGCCTGCTTATATTTGGTTTAATGAGCGGCCGACTTTGCCTTGGCCGGCAACAGTTTGTAAAATATGTAAAATATCAATTTCAAAAAGCCCAAAAGCTGTCAACGTTTAAGTCTATCCTATGGCTCAAAAGGGCAAATCAAGTTGTCAGCTTAAAGCTAAAATTTATCCATTTTAGAATTAATTAGAATAGAAAACTTTAGGTACATATTTGAAATTATAGAACGTAAGATTTTATGGCAACAGTTGTCTGTCAAAAGTTGGCTGTCTTTTGCATTGCTTGGCCTTAAATAAACGCTGGCCAATTAAAGCCAGCGAAACGATAATAAAAACAAGTGGCCAACATTATTTTCGCTGCAAAATGGGCGCGCGCGAAGCCAAGCAAATAAATAAACAAGCCAATGAGTGGACAAATGGATGAATGGGTGAATGGACAAGCTGTTGAAACAGCCAAGCAAAACAATGTTCAGCAATCAGAAGAGAAGCACAGGAATAACAACAACAACAACAATTGTGGCAATCATGGCTACAATGACAACCCTGACAAGCAGTGCAATGTCGATTATCTGTTATTTAGCCGGTGCTTAAAATGGCTGCCAAGACATTTCCGCTGCGCGCGCGCTAAATGCCAATGAAGTTTGCCAGCTAACCGAGCACCCCTCAATCCCTCCCCCACCCCCACCCGACTGCTGTTGTTGTTGTGCCGTTTGCCGTTGAGCGCACAGAAAAGTAAATGAAAGTACAAATTGACGATTTGTTTGATTTGGGAGCCAAAGGAAAAATCATTGGCCGACAATGTGAGGGCATGGTGGACTCTTTGGTCTATAATTTAACGCACGAATGCCTCAGCTAAGCGCTGTAAAAAAATACATAAAAGCAACACTTTTGAGCCCCAAATAAATGCCAACCCTTAAAAGCCCTTAATACAAAGTTCTTTTGTTGTTGTTGTTGAAGCTTCGCCTTATTCAATTTGCTCTGCTAGCCACTGTCCCGTGTGGAGCTCGCTGGGGTAGGGCTAGGGGTAGTTGTGTGCGCAGATCCAACGTTTATTAAGTAATAAATGCTTTGCAATTTCTAAGGCTTAGCTCAGTGGATTTGGTTTGGGGCCCTGCTGGCGTCTGGGCTAGCACAATATTTGGGCCGAGCGCGCTGGCCGTAAATTATGTTAAGAGCAACAGCAGGTGTTGAGTTGGCGCGTGGTTGTTGCTGACCTGTTTCGTTTGCAGCAACAAATGACACAATTTTCTAGCAAACGCTTTGGCAAGTGCCAGAATTGTGAGAAATGTAACGACCTTGTGGCAGGCAGCAGGCAGCTGCTTTTGCTGCTTGCCCTATTGTGGCTCATATCTCAGTTCGCTGCGGTCGCTTTGCCCATGGCCAACATTGTGGCAGCTGTCGCGGCCACTTTATCATCTGTTTCCGGCGCTCATATTTTATTGCCCTCTTTTGGCTGACGGCACGTGAAACGGCGTGCGAATGCGACCTGATCAACATTTAACATTTATGTCCACCAAAAGTTATGCTCACCGGTTGAGAGTCAATTTGGGTTTTATGTGAAAAATTTTTATTTAAATTATGCCAGAATTGTGGGCTTGACGTGTAGCTTAATTATGCATAATTGTGCGAAGTGTCGATCGATTGTTATGCAACGTGGCGTATGTGTAATGCGAACCATGCATATTTTACAGACGCCGCATGTGCCGCAGCACTAATGAAAATTCAAAAAAAAATCATGATTGATATTAATTAAATCAAGCAACCCGGAAAGCTTTAGTGTTGAACGGCTCTTAATCAGGCTGTTTGATTTCCAGGTTTTATTCCAGAACTTTATAATAATAATATTAATCACAGTTATGACTACAATTTAATAAATTTGTCAGCATTTTGAGCAACCCCTAAAATTCCCCTTTGAGCAACCCCTAAAAAATTAATATACAAATAATTCCAGACTCTAACAGGCGATGCATTAATGATTTATTATTAGCTGTCGCGTTGGCTTTTATCTCGGCGCCGCCTACACAAGCTTATTATCAGGCCGCACACTTGGCACATAGCCAACATTAAAGCTTACAGAGAGGACAACGCGTTATGGGCCATAAGCTGAGCTAATAGTTTCAGGACAGCATAAAGTAAATGCCAAAGACATTAGTTAACGCAAAATGAATGTGAAGTTTTGCATATGCGACCCCATCAGACCGGGCCGCTCCCTTGTGGCAGACGGACCCACAAAATGGTGGGTCGAGTGGTTGCTGTAATTATGCAAATGTCCAGGCTGCCGCAGCGCAACCCTTGTCAGACCGCTGGCAGCGTTTATCATTGTCAAATCGAAGTTTGATTGTGGCCAACAAAAGCACACACACACACATAAAAGGCAGGCGTTAATGTTTGCTTAGGTTGATTGTCGTTGTTGTTGTTAACAAACGGTTTATATTTAATTTGTTTGAAATTGAATTTTTTTTTTGTTTTTGTTTTGTGCACGCCAACACCGGAAACCCCCTTTTATAATATTACATTTGCAAAAAAAGAGAAAAACTGCACAAGTGCAAAATGTGCACAAAGTGGCTAAAAGGACTGCGTGTCCTGGCGCATGCACATTTAAAATTAATTAAAACTAATAATATGTTTTGAAGTATGCAAACACTGCGCCAGCGGCTTGTTTGCCATTTCCGGCGTACAAGCCACCAACCTGGCCAACTTTAAATTAAGCCAAAGCGACACAGTTGCCCATGTTGACCATAGCAATGGGGCGCATTTTCGCAAATGCCTTTGTAAAAGTTTTAATCTGAAACGGAAATACGAGACCCGAAAACCAATGCCCAGCCATGCTGCCTGTGGTGCTGTTGAAATGGCGAGAAGCCACCTAAGCAGTGAGCCGAGCGGATAAGATGGTTCTAATAAAAAGTGCTCGACTGCCACATGCCCTGTTAACAAAATTCAATTATACAAATATTTGTAGATTTAATTAATAGGAAAAAAGTAGGTGGTATAGACATATGAATTCAACCTTACTTCTTTGAATATACCAAATTTGGTAATCCAGCCTCTATAAGCCTCCAGCCATATACTCCTCACATTTTATGCTAACATACAATTTTATTATTTATCTAAGGCTATAAAAACTAACTAAAATTCCATTTTTGTCGAAACTGTTCTCAAATATTTAAAGCTTTGTCCTTGCCGTACAGCACCCGGACAACGAGACACCGGCGGTCCTCGACAAATCATATTTAGCACGGTAATTATTTATCCGTGTACGCCCAGTGTGGGACATAATTCAACACCAAACCTGCCATTCCTGCCCCGCCTGCCGGGGCAGCCATCATTAAAATCATAAATCTAATGGATAGGCAGCTGGCAACTGCAGCGAAATATTATTTGAATAATGGTTATTTTTCTCAGATTTTCTTCTCCTTAGCTTTCGTAAGGCTGCTGACAGTTTCGCGGAAGACAGCGAAATTTTAAATTTTTGAATAAAATATAAATTTGGTCAATCTTCTTAATGTGCAAGCGTTTGGCCATGATATAGATGATGATGTTAAGGTCGAATAGCATATACCCTGGAACGTCACTTTTAAATAAGTTTCGGTTACTGTTAAGATTTTTCTATAACTAAATAATTTATCTGCTCGACGATGCCAAGTTTTGTATATTATCAATTGTGTAGGACTTATTCTAATACAAGTTGTTGGGTTTTTATATAGGGCATTGCAAAGGGTTGTTAAGACATTAGGCAATACCCAGCTTATTGGAATCGTTCTATTCATGTCCAGTCCCAAGAGTGTGCCCAACCCTTTTAAAGTATAGACATTTGGGTACAACAAAGCTGACTACAACGAAACTAATATGAAGATAGAGTTGCTTTTTTTCTTCTTTGCAATGCGAAACCCTACTTCCGACTAGCACATGAATTGTATTTGATTTAATTCAGTGAGTGAATACGAATCAAATTTAACTCAGATCAGACAACAATGCCCTAAAAATTGTATTCATTTGGCGCTTGTCGCTTTTGGGCGTAACTTGAAGGAGCACTAAGCTCGAGCTAAGCCGCCTGCTGGCAACATCAAAGCGCGCCTCGTGCAACAATTGTGTTGTTGTTACTGCTTGTTGTTGCTCGTGGTTGTGGCACAGGTGTTCGATTGGGCCAAAAGTCGTACAGTAGGGGGCAGGCGGTCGCCGCAACTGATTAGCATCGGCTTAATTAGTTGGGTTATTTGCATGACCCAAGGCGTACAATCAAAAACACGCGTTCAGCTATTTATTTAGGCCCGTCTCAAGAGTTGGAGTTGGTCTTAAGCCGCCCACACACACTGTGCTGATTATGATTAAAATTAAAAAACAAGCGTGACCAGGCAGCTGTCAAGCCAGCTTGACCTCGCCGGGTGAAAATTTATGGCTATTTAGTTTAGCACTTTTTGCCAGCCAGTGCTGGGTGGGCTAAAAAGTCCCTGCTTAATGGCTTATTATGATTATTAATTCATAGCGCACTGGCAATTACAGCTACACTTAACTTCTACAAGCGACAAGCTAACGTACACATCAACATGGCAGCAGCTGTGTGTGGCATACAACATGACGTCGTCTGTTGCTACGTTTTAACCAGGCCCAATAAAACATGCCAAAAGAGCCGCAGAAAGTAGGCGCCATGGAGCACCTATGAGTGGGTTGATGTGTGTGCGTGTGTGTGTGTGTGAGTGACTGTGTGCCTGTGGTTTGAGCAGGTGTTCGCACTATGATTGCCCCTAGAAGCATGCAACATGCTTTAGCCCAACAAAGCCACTACCTCGCCCGGGACTTCGGGGTTGTGTGTGTTGTGTGTTGTGGGCTGCGGTATTTTGTGTGTTGTATGTTGTGCTGCTTGACATTTGTTGATTTTGTGGCACTAATAAAATACACGCGCCGAGCGTCAACGCTCGAATGCAGATAAAAAATATAATTAAAAATTGTTGTTTTTGTGTGCTGCTGCGGTGTGTTGCTGCATAATTCGCACAACAGCAGAAAATCCTGTTTGGCTTTTTATGCCCGCTGCGTGACTGTTTCACGGATACATCCCCTAACAATATACCACATGTGCTGCGGTTGTGCCTCTCTCTATGTGTGAGTGTGTGTGCGTGTGTTTTATGACTTTGCCATAAAGTTAATACAAAATTTGGTTTGGTTTTGCATGTTGAAAGAAACTGGCGAATTGCCTTATAACTTCATACATTTAGTTGGATTATAAATTCGGACTAACTTAAGCTTGGATAAAACTGTCAGCTAAGCTGGCTAGAACAAAAATATTATCAAATTGCTGCTAGTAGTACAAGCTTTGAGCTCTAGATAAATAAGTCCTGATTGAGAAATGCAATAAATCTTGCTTGAAGCTTAAAGTGCATTACTTTCTACCCTAAAAGATATCGTGAAAATATATGTAGCTTTATGCGTTAAATCCAATAAATTGTATTAGGGATATGCTTAATTAATCATGCTAAATACTTTCATGTACTTTTAAGATTTCAAATGTTTGCTATTAAAAATGGAGCATACAAATAAGCGCTGCTCAAAATTCCATAATTCCATTTCCTTATCAAATACTCTAATATGAAATATGAATAATTTTTTTTTTCAAAAACGATCGCTAATATTGCATAGAACGAAAAAACTTAATGAAAGTATAAATTAGAAATCACATGTATTTTCAGATCTGATTCCCCAGATTGCAACGTATTTCAGTCTTATATTTACGATTTTTGGATGGGAATGGGATTATAAAAAAGATTTTAAAATACATAATTTTTCTCAAGTTAAAAATGTCCAAAATACCCAACTAGATTTTGACAACGTGCTTAATTTTAAATAAAAAGTGCAGAGTTTTTTATCTCTGAGTGTACAACGCTTAATTTGGCTTAATTGTATTAAGCCAGTACAATAAATTTATGGGTTGTTCATGTTGTTTTGTCAACAACACTCAGTAAAAATATAAAAGATGCAAAATTGTTAATGCTGTTTCACTTGAAAACTTCCCCACTCCATAAAAATTCATTACTGTCACTTACTATTCTTAATGGACATTTAATTGACATTTACATTTCGACAAATTAAGTAGCATATTTCGTGGAATTTAACCGAAAAATAGTACACATTTAAATACCTAACTAACCAGCACAGCACAACAATAAATCCATTTGTCAATTTGATTAATTTACTAGAGCCAAAATATAAACTGTGCATAATTACTTAATACTCGTATTCATAATTTTGCATTTGAAAACCATTTGTTGCAATTTTAATCGACTAATAACAACTATTTGTGTGTTCTATTTTCTTTGTCTCTTTTCATCAATAACCACTTTTGTGCCGTTGTTTTCATGCACACTCACACACACGCACATACAAACACATACGCACACACAACCTCACACATATATACACCATATGTGCTTCTAAATCTTGCTATTGCTCTCTCGCTCGCTCTCACCACCACAACCACCACCGCAACCACTTTTGACAACGCATAATGTTATTTAACCCATTTTTGTGATGTTTTTTTAACTCTCAACTAACTTTAAATTAACAATTTAACTAAACTAACGTCTGTGTGTCATTCTGTTATGTCCTGTCCAACTGGCCCTTAAACAAAACCAACAACAACAACCATCAAACCCAACCCTATCAAAAACAACAACAACCACAAAAACACCATCATTATCAACAAAAACAACAACGACAACAGGCTCTTGCGCGCCGAATTGTATGCGCTGAGGTGCAAGGTCGTTGGTGGAGCAGGAGCGCAGCCACAGCCAAAGCCACTCGATGCCACACAACGACAACAACAACAACAACAATCACAGCAAACAATGCAGCAACAACAACAACAACAGCTTGAACACAACAACCACAATAATCTACACAACGACTCGAGTCGCCACTGCGCCCGCTGCACCATCGAACTGGGCCGCATCACCAACCGCGGCGCCCCCTGCCGCGTCTGCAAACTGCGCGTGTGCAAAGCCTGTCGAGTGCACCACGCATTGGACTGGGTGTGCGTGGTGTGCCACAAGCAACTGTAAGTCTCTATCTCACTCTGTCTCTCTCTTTCTCGCTCTCTCTCTCTCTCTCTCCCTCTCTCTCTCTTCTCTCTCTCTGTCACACTCATGCCTGCTCACTTTCATTTCTCAGTGCTTCACATTCACTCGCACCCATTTAATCTGAATACCTTAAGCACCGAGTGTCGCACACACACACACACACACACACTAACTAATTATTTAATAATATTCTATGCTTGTGGTGGATGTGTATGCGAATTTGTGTTTGGCTATGTGTGTGTTAATAGGTTTGTTTCCGGTTCCGAAAATAACTGTTGTCACATGAAAGTATTACTAAAAAAATCAGTGTAAAGAAATTTTGCTAAAGAAACAGGATTAAGAGGAGCTTTCGCAACAAACTTCTTTTATAATTTTTTTTATAAAAATTGTCTTAAACTTATATTTTTCACTTTTATTGAAAGTTTAAATATGTCAATAATACATATTTAATTATACTCGTTCACAAAGTGAAAAGAGTATATTGGGTTTGTGCCGTCCATCCGTCTTTCCGTATGAACGCTATTTCTTTCGCCGATAAAAGGTGAATATTTCCCATAATATTGAAGCTAGAGTCACCAAATTTGGTATGTAGATTGCTGATGATCCCCCTTAAAGAATCCCTTGATATCCCGACCACGCCTGGATATAACGCCACCCCAAGCGCCTCCGCCTTAAAAAATCGAAAATGGTTATATCTCCCACAGTTTTTCAGCTAGAGCTCCCTCAAGCATCACAGAAAAAATTCCCACGGCACATACATGAAAGAGGAAAAACCATGAACAAAATGCCATTAAACATGAAAATCGGTTCGGTTTTGACAAAGTTATAGACGTTTGAAATATGCGAGCTATGGATCCGAAAGCTTTAGATGCCAAAGTTTTTGTCAATTTTTGCATTATTTTTGACAAACAATTTGACCCCTCATAACCAGTTTTAATGTTGTTTTTTATACTAATTGTGACAATCACAATCGATTAAAAATGTGAATTTGCATTTCTAAATTTTGAAAAATTTTATTTTTCGAAAATGAGTAACTACTGTGTACTGTGAACGAATATTACGCAGGCGGCTACGTCCGACTGCAACGTTCAAACTTGCTTTATTTAAAATTCATGAAAGGACTCCTAGTTTCAAAACTCTTCAACACTTACTACATAACAGTTATTTTCAATGTTTAACAAAAGTTGAATATGAAAGTTATTCTGTATATTTTACACATATTTGTAATGATATTTTCATATAAATATGGCGTTTATAACATTAAAGTAAAAGTTAAGTAATATGTTTTTATTTTGGTCAGCACTTTTTAAGTTAAAAGTTACAACAGTTACGGTCAGTGGTTAATTTAGTTGCTTTATGTATCAGTTAACAGTTACGGTCAGTGGTTAATTTCGTTTATTTTTGTATGTAACACTTTTAATGCAGTTATTTCATATGCACAGTATACTCCATATTTTTAGCTAAGCCTTAAAATGTATGCTATACGATGTTTTGTGAACTGGAAATCAAAACGAGAAACAATTGAAGTTTTGTTGAAGAGAATGTGTGAAATTATCTGCAGTCTATCTTTTTGTTTAGGTATACATTGTACTGCTTTGTGAACTTCCAAAATGCATTATAGTTTCTAAACCCGTTGAAACTTTTTAATATCCTCTGGCTAAAGTGTGTTATAAGAAGGGTATAATCAATTTTTGCATATGACGGTTCACAATTGTTTACATATAAATATAATATATTTCTTATAAATTATTTTTAAGATATTTTTTTACTTTTTGTTATCGAACTCATTGAAATTAATAGATTCCTCCCGACAAGCAAAAAGAATGTGAGGTAGCAATAGGTTGTGTTACTTTAAACCCGAGTACAGGGTATCTTCTGAGAATCACACACCCCTCCAGCATTCGGGCATGTTTGATTTTACACTTTGCTTCGGATTCGTCTGCACTTTGTAAAACAAACCCAGCACTCTCGTTGTGCAGCTGAAAACCGTCACCTGGTGTGTATAAACAATGATTCCGTGAAATGGCTTCGCATGCGGGGACTATATATCGAAAGGGCATCCGATGACCTTAACGGACAGCTGAAACGTTGCATATTTCATGAGGCAACATTTTGGGGTTTTCTGCTGTATTTTTGGTTGCATGTCGAAAATTGTCGGGAAAAGTGTTTTTTATTCACTTTCGTTATATTCCCTTCGATTGAATACATTTTTGGTCACTTTGTAAGCGTATAGGATATATACACAGCCATTGTTCTATGTAAAATACACAACGAATCAACATTTGATATTCAATTTTCGTTTGCACTTGGGCTGCTCTCGTTGTTGCAATTGCAAATGCGTAAATGTTGCAACTGTCAACTGAAAACTAAAATTTCATTTTCTCATTTCCGCTACAACAAATGGGATTTTCTTTGTTAGATCAATGGCTCAGCTGATACATTATTGCATTTTACTTAATAAAGTTTAGCATTTTTCCAAAAAACGTACACACAGAGAGAAAACAAAATTTTTTACTTGAGTTCTTCTATTTTTTTATAATGAAACAACAATAATCCTTCACTGCAATACATTAATAAAGGAAATGTTCTAAGAACAAAACTGCACGGACTTTATCGAAGGCGTACTTGCGTATTTTTTCTGTAGAAATAATATTTTATATTCAAGTTCAAGGCCGAATGCAAATCTAAAGCAAATTAGTTAATGTTGTATTCGTTGTAAGGATTACATAACGAGCATAAAGCACTAGACTTCTAAGGGATTTCCATCCATAAAGGAATTAATTCACATATGACTGTCAACTCTTTGTTCATTTTTTTTTTGAAGGGGCAACGTTTATTTATTTATTTATTAATTTATTTTTAAATTACAAAACATCTGCATGATAACGATGACGTGAAGAATATAATTTTTTTACATCACGTTGGGCCGCAATTGGGCCTTTGTGGTATTAGCAATCTTGATGGGAGTTGTTCCGGGAATGTACAAAGCGTAGAAATCGTCTTCTTGTGGAAGTCAGCTCTTAGCTGAAGAGTTTCTATGGAATAGTTGTGAGTATAATAGCCGTTTTCTTCGAATTAGAGCTTAGTGATATATATCTCAATTAAAACCACGCTCTATATACAACTTTTAGTAGTTATCTGCTTCAGTTGGTAATTATAATAAATTCACACATATAAGTGAGTGATTCTGCTTTGTTGAACTTGCAAGCTATTTGCTTTAAAACCTAATAGAGCTCATGACACTTCCAGGAATTGAATGTGGCAGGAATTTCCATTTACTCGTATTTCATTTCGTGGAACTTAATACAGCGCATGTAAATAAAAAGGCTGTTGCGAATTCTGACAGCTTTATAAATCAGGTGGCAGAAGACCTTGAAGTTGCCTTAAAGATTATTGTTATTTAGATACTGCTCGCTATGCTCCTTATTTTTGACTAACCTTGAGCCTTAAAAGTATCGTTAACCGATACTGATGTACTCCTCTCCAACTTCAATTCAAAGTGTCGCAGAGCTTTAGCTAAAGCTTACAAAATAAACACAGCTTAACACACAGATATTGCACATACGCCCCGTTTCACTAAGTTCAGCATTTGTCAATTGCCCACAAGTCATGTAGACATAAGTGTTGAAGTCTCTGCAGTTGGTGTTGTGATGCTGCTGCCAAACGACCCACACGCTCCGAGAGTTCAGTGTTAATTGCCAAGCCCCGAAAAAAGTCGTTAAAAAAAGCTGAGCCAACAAGGCCAAACGCATGAGTCTGGTCTAATTAAATGTTGGCCAACGCAGCAACAGCAGCCGAGCAGCTGCAGGGTAACTAGTATGTAAATTTTGTTTGGAGCTGCGTTGCGTGCCAAGAATTTGCCAAGATGCTGGCAACGCCCACAGGTGTCAGCCAAATTGACGCCTCCCAAATGGCAGCCAGCTGTCAACGCAGCCAGCAATTGCAGCTGCTGCTGTGCAGAGAGATGTGCCTCAAGCCCACGCCCACGCCCCCCACGCCCCCGTTTGCGTTGGCAAGTACACATATCGAATGCTTTACTATATATATTGATAGCTCCGGCTCTGTCAGTGGCTGCTGCTGCTGCTGCTCTGCCGTGTGCTTGATTGGAATTTGTTCATAAAGTCTGAAAAGACAACAAAACAAACGCCCGACAGTCTCCGAGTGGCTGCGCCCCCAACACGCCCCCAGAGCCACCCGCCTTGTGTAGTCATTACTGCGTTGCGCCGTGTTGGTGTCTTGGGTTTTGTTTTTGTTGCCTTTTGTTGTTTGGTGTTTTGTATTTTGTTGTTATACGCGTTCACGAAGTGAAAAGGGTATATTGTGTTAGTGCAATGTCCCTCTTGCTGTCCGCCTGTCCGTATGAATGAAGACTTGTAATTTGAAATTTATACCCGCGTCAGATAAATTGAGAATTCGCCGTGGCAATCCGATTTAACCTATATAGCTACCTCAGATTTTAAGCTAGGTACATCGAATATTTAGACAGATTACTGAAAATCTCCTCTAGAGTTTGCACAATATATTTTTTGGATTCGTCCTAAAATATGTCATATAAAATAAATAGAAAACTTAAAAAAAAAATTCACAAAAATGGCAAGCAGTTTTCTAAAGACCTCCTCTAAAGATCAAGCAGAAAAATTTCGGCTCCCACCAATTATTTATCTATCTTATTTATCTAACTTGCGACAACTTTAAGAAGAAGTATTGCGCCGTCGGTTACACCCGACTGCAACGTTTTTGCTTGTAGCGAGCAGATTTTGTTGTTGCCTTTGTCAGACAGTTCGTCAGTTCGGTGCCCGGCGCTGACACGGGCAGACGTGTATTAAGCTCGGCTTTGCCATGTTAACGGATGTCTTCTGGTTTTTTAAATGGCATTGGTCTTGTTGTTGCTCTTGCAGGAGCTACAGGCCGCCAGCGGCGAGTGGCTGAAGGAGGCCTACGCGTCCTGCGAAGCTGTCGATCATCTGAGCACCAGCGACGTGCTGCGCAAGAGCATTCGTCGCTCCTGGACCATATCGAGTGAGTGTGCCCGGCTCAGTTAGCTGCTCCGCCTGGTCCTAACCATGTCTACTTGCAGATCCCGAGGACGATCCGAATAATCCGAACACGCAGCAGCCCGTTGCCGACAATTTGTATCCGCAGCAGCAGCATTTGATTGAGGCGCAGTCGTCGGGCAGCTATCCCACACTGCATCAGCATCCGCTGCACCAGCATCAGCTGCATCTGCAGCAGCAGCAACAGCAGCTGCAGCAGCAGCACCAGCACCAGCAGCAGCATCAGGCGCCCCCACAGCCGCGCCAGGCGCACATCATCAATTATAGTAGCGGCAGTGCCACGCCCATCAGCGGCAGCAAGTGGCATTTGGGGCGTCGCGTGCTACGCCAATCGACGCTGCCCAGCACACTGAATAACGATCCGAATCTGAGCGGCAGCGGCGCCAACCTGGCCAACTACAATTCGGCCAACCTGACCGCGCCCACCTCGCCGCATCAGCTGCAGAAGAGTCCGCTGTATCCGAGCGCGTACAACAGCGACGACATCATCCACATGAACACCGGCGCCGACTGCGACAACTACGCTCAGATACAGATACAGCAGCCGCAGCCGCAGCTGGAGGCAGCCGCCAGTCCGCCCACGCACAGCCATCGGCTGCAGGTGCGCCGCCAGTCGACGCTGCCGGCGAATCCATGCCAGCCGCCGCCGAGCATTTACATGTCCACCTCGCCGAATCGCGTCTATAGCCGCTCGCCGGAGCGCTCGCCCGGCGACCAGCAGCGCTATCCGCCGTTCACGCGCCAGACCTCGTTCCCGGAGCCGCCGAACAGCTATCATCGCACCAAGCTGCTGCCCAGCACGGCCAATCTGCCGGCGCCGAGCGGTCAGTCCGCGTCCGGAGCGTCGACGGCCGCCGCCGCTGCGCCGCCGCCGCCGCTCAACTACGAGTCGCAGGCGTCGAGCATGGCCAGCGATGAGCTGGACTACGGCCAGGCATTCGGCAAGCCGCGCATGATGCGCCAGGCCACGCTGCCCAATCCCGATCAGCACGTGAAGCTGCTGCCGACATCGCCGCCGAAGCGACAGTCGTCGCCGCAGTTCCGACGCTCGCCGGAGTTCACGCGTCAGCAGACGCTGCCCAATCCGGAGGCGTTCAGCAGCGGCAACACGCTGACCGTGCACCAGGCGCCGCCCGCCAAATTTATGCCCATCTCGCCGCGGGCCAAGCAAAACTTTCTGTTCCCCAGCGTGCAGAATCCGCGCCAGTTTCTCTCCCAGCAGAACGTGCCCGCCGTGGGCGCCGTCGAGCTGGGCAGCGGCGGCAGCGTGGCCAGCACCGCCGGCGAACAGTACTCGAGCAGCCAGAGCGTGAACATACACCACACGCGCGATCCGCACGCAAAGATGATCAAGGTGCGCAGCCACAGCAACGAGGAGTACTCGAACAGCAACAAGGCGCACGTGGAGAGCCGCCGCCTGCTGCCCGAGATACCGACGACGCAGCGGGCGCAGAGTCGCTCGCCCAGCCGGCTGGTGCGCCAGGACTGCCTCAAGGAGCAGGACCACGGGCCGCGCACCTTCGGCGAGGCCAAGCAGCAGTTCCACCAGTTCCCCGACGTCAGCGAGGAGCTGGAGATGCGCCCCGAATACGTCGATTACTTTGGCAACAGCGCCACCAGCTTCCTCGAGTCCGACGAGGTCCAGTACGAGAAGAACTACAACGCGGGCTTCAGCAGCGAGCCGCGCATCATCTACAACGATGGCTCCGACGAGGCTACCTACAAGCCGACCCACACGCGACCCATCTACAGCGCCGAGAACATGCTGGCCGGCGGCGAGGCCGGCTACGGCGGGGCCGCCCAGCCCGGCTTCTACCCGGACATGGCCGGCGGCGGGCCACACCTGCTGCACAGCGGCGCCGCCCTGCCCCGCACCCCGCTCATGCACAACCGCATGCGGCGCCGACAGTCGCGCGAGCTGCCCATGCCCCAGGAGGAGTACACGTCTGGGCTGGCCGAGGCAGCTGCTCCGGCTGGAGTCGCTGCCACCGTCGCCGCCGCAGCGGCGCAGGTGGCCGAGCACGGCGCCGATCGTCGCAAGCCGGAGCAGATGCGGTCCGTGTCGGAGGATTCGGGCGCCAAGACGGCGCCCAAGCCGGTAACGCGGCGCTCCTTCTCGCATCCCGAAAAGGACTCGACGGTAAGCGGATTAACGAACGCCTTGTTGAGCTTAGCAGCTAATTGCGGCGCCGCCTCTTGCAGCCCCCGAAAAAGACGGAAACCTCGAAAATACCCAGCCCACGACCACTGGCCGACATACTGGACAAGATGCGCGGCGGCGCCTCGAAGATACCGCAGCCGCGTCGCCGCAACAGCCGCGGCGAGGAGGGTAAGTCAGCCGGCGATTTCTAGTAGCTGTAGTTGCTTAGTGCACCCGCGCAGCAGTAGAAACCCGTAGCCGTAGTTGTAGTCGTTGCCAATCACCCGATTTATTAAAATTGTGCACCCGCCCCCTCTCCCCGTTTGCCACCCGGTCGCGCATACATTGACCATTATATAGGTAGAGTACCACAGCATCACTACTCCTTCCATGAATTGCTTAAGCACCAGAACTCTGATTTAGCCAACCGCTTGAAAAAAACGACAATTCCCGTTAACACAGTCCCAGCCAAGGAGGACGAGCAGCAGGCGACGACGACGGCGACGGCGACGGCGACGGCGACGGCTTTGGCCAGCGACAAATCGCCGAACAGTGAGGCGACCGATGCAGCAGGCGCCGCAGCGGTAAGTGACAGCCCCCTACCGCCCCCATATCCCCCGCCGGAGCACTGGCCACAACTGATGCTCAACCCTTTGCAGCACACGAGCACATTGGGGGAGCAGGAGCTGCAGAATGCAGTGGAGGCGGCCGCCGTTGTCTTCAAGAAGGTGGTCCTGCAGCGGCGCAAGGAGAAGGAGAAGGAGAAGGCCGCCGAGGAAGGTGAGTGCTAACTGTAAATTGATGTGTATGTGTGTCTGTGTGAATGTGTGTGCTTGTGGTAGTGGTTGTGGTTGTGGTTGTGGGTGTGGTTGTGGGTGCTTGCCCCATAATTCCCTTGGTGACGGTGACCTCTATCCTTACCCAGCTTTTCCGCCGGGTTTCGCTTTTCGTCTAATTTTACGCACAAATTAATTAGCCAGCACTTTGCTGTGCTGCGTTGAGGGGCGAGGAGCCGGCCAGAAGCCAACGCTGCGCTTGATGTGGGTCATCATTGCCTTTATCATACACTTTCCTTCGCTCATTGGCTTTTGTGTTGCTCTTAAGCAGTTCAGTATAATTATATATAAGAAAGTGCAAAACTTTGTCGCTTGCGGGGGTAAGGACAACTGACGAATTTAACTTTAATACACCCGAAACTTACCTAAAAGAAAATATATATTTCAAAATCCTTTCAACAACTTCAATATAAACAAAACATTTCATGTGAAGCCTAAAAGTATGCTTCATTCTTGCGTTATATGAAAAACTACACCAAAATTTTAAAAGTTGGCATTTTCAGAAAAAATACATGAAAAATACGCACGCGAATATCCTGAATATCTATTGTTGCAATGTTATCCTTTGTGAGCATTTAGTGTAGGGAGTTGTCATTGAACAGCCCACCCAAATTCACAGCTCTACACTCAAAAAAATAATATGGTGCATAAAAACATGAATTTCTATTTTGTTATTGCAATTAACAGTGCAATATATCAATTCACAATTTTAATAATTTTAATAATAATGGGAATTTAAATTATAATCTTATAACATTTATTTATGAACAAAATATTTAAAATCTGTAGAAACCTGTAATTGTTGTAATGTTTGACTCGTCATTGATTTAGTTTTACACATTTCAAATGCTTTTAACATAACCTTGAAACATTTTATAATTAATATGGGAATAAAAATTGTATGCTTGGAACATTTTTATATATTTTAGAACTTCCTTAAAAAACTAACATTTGAAAATAACAAGAATTATTCACGAGAATTTGTAATTATACAAGTTTCTGCTTCGAAGAACTTTCCTCATTTATTGTTTTATTGTTCAGAGAAAAACTAATTTTTTTGTGAGTGCACATTTCGACTGTTTTTCGTGGGGACCGTGAAATATTTTCACACGCACAGCAAATGCCAGCGAAATCATAAATCGCCCACGCACACTCACATGTGTGCGGATGTGTGTGTGTGTGTGCTATTCAACAATAAGAGCATTTTCCCCCGAAACGCTTTTGGCATCTTTTGTTATGTTTTAATTTGCTGTTTGTTTGCGATTCTCGGGGACGGCCACTGCGAGCCCGAATCCATTCGAAAACTACAATCAGGATATTGTCGCCCACGTTTTGGAGCAGGCGCGGGCTTTGTCTTCTTGGGGCTAGCAGTCAGAAGTGTACCGTTATTCTTATAGCATGCACCTGCGAGTGTGTGAGTGTGTACTCGGAGAGAGAGAGAGAGAGATAGAGAGGGGGAGGGGGCACTTTCCGAAACGAGCCAAAAGCGAAACGTAGCTTAAATATTTGCTCTGCGACTGGCAGCGGCTTGTGCAACATGCATGCATTTGCCACAGCATGTTGTTTGCGCAAACAGAATCAGTCTATCGATGAGTGGACGAGCAGCAGCTTTGACAGCTGCTCGGCCTGGCCTTAAAAGCTTTTTGCCAAATCTAGTATAAAATGTTTCGAGAACAAGCCCGGGACTTAAAGAACAAAACGGAAAACAAATACTTTGAGGATACGTGAACAGGGAGAGAGTAAGTAAGATATGTTAAGCGTTTTCCCGAGATCTTTTTCAATATTAGCTTAGGTGCGAAATTGGATCCATTAAGCAGTAGGCTTGGCTTCAACAAAGATGAGGTTAGGTTAAACAGAATGCAATCTGGAGGGACTGAGAACCAATAGGGTGTCTGGTGGGAAACTGAGTGGTTGGTAAAAAGGACACCACACTTTGGGCACCTCTATTAAATATAAATGCAAAATTGGATTTTCCTTACTTCGGCAAGCTTGTTTACCGTCTTTGCGCAATTTGAATAACACTTGTCTATCCATCTATTAAATATTATAATCTCACATCTGCAAACTTGTTTAACGTCTTTAACTATAACTGCTTGCGAATTTTAAACGCAAACTCAAAAATACCTGATTTAAAACTGGTTTAAAGAATGTGTGAATATGCTGTAATTTATTATGATAAGAGTATTTAATCATATATGTACATCAAAAACTAAAGTGAATCGTAAATCTCGTTAATATGTGTCTAATCTGTGATAACCCGCCATAACCCAACATTTATAAAGTAGATAACAAACCAATGCTAACAAAAAGTGGCCTAACCCACTGTAGAAACAACCACTAAACCTGTGCAAGAGCTTGTCAAGGTGGTGGTGTTGGTGGTGGTGGTGGTGCAGTAGTTACCCAAGCCTAACCAAAACCCGTATTTCACCTGTGCTAAACCAGTATTTTCCATAGCCTCTGTGGTGTTGGTCAACGTCAAACCAATTGCGACGAAAAAATGCTCTACAAAGAAACCAAAACCCACCCCATTAATTCACAGGCTCGCAGCTGGCAGCTGGCGCTTCCGGTGAGGGCAGCGCCGATGCCATGGAAACCTCGTCGTCGTCGGAGCTGGAGTTCAGGTGCAGCGCCGCGGCCACTGCGGCCCAGTCGCAGTACAGTGTCGAAGCGGATGAGTTCAAGCTTGTGTTTCTAAACTCGGACTCGTCATCGTCGTGCAAAGAGGAGGAGGAGGAGGAGGAGGAGGACGAGGAGGACGCCAACGACACGGACAGCGCATCCAGTTCCTCCTGCTCGACGCACCAGTGCCACAGCATTGTCAGCAACGTCGAGGACTGCGACTGGGACTACTTTGAGCCCTCGATGATAGCGGCCACCACAACGACAACCACAACCATGATTGCCTACGCCAGCTCCGTGACGCCGACAACGCCCACGCCCACGCCGCCGCCGCGCCTGCGCCGCAGGTCCAGCGACAGCGATTCCCCTCTGCTTCAGCGGCGCCAGCAGCTGCGCAGCTACTGCTCCAAGATACGCGAGAGCGACACCGGCACCGGCACCGACGAGGAGCTGCACATGCAGGCCGAGAGCAGCTCCCAGACCAGCTCCGACCAGAACCTGACGCCGCCGACGCCTTCGCTGCCGCTGAGCATGAAGGCGCGCATCAAGACGCGCTTCCTCAAGAGCCACCACCACTACCAGCACCACCATCACAGCCACAGCCACAGCCACACCCACGCGCCCAGCCGTTGTGGCTGCTCCGGCGCCGCCACGCCCCACCAGCCCCAGTACGTGCCCATACCCGTGCCGGTGCCCATACCCGTGCCACTGGCCGCCTACCACAACTGGCAGCTGGAGCACTCGGGCGCGCCGCTGCTGGAGCAGGACGAGCACCTGGCCGCCTCGCTGCAGCAGCTGTGGCAGGCGGCGGCGGCCGCCTCGTCGACGTCAACGAATTCGCCGCAGCAGCAACAGCAGGCGGCAGCCGCTGCCGCCGCTGCAGCGGCCATGGTGGCCTATTCGCAGCAATTCGCCGCGGCCAGCAACATGTTTGATGCAACGCCGCCGGCAACGACGAAAAGCTACCAGCAATTGCCAACAACAACGCGTCAATTGGGCGGCGGCTTCAAGTCCTCGGCGCCGGAGCTGAGCGCCTCGCTGGGCTCGCTGATGACGCAGTCGCTGTGCTCCACTGCGTCGACGTCTTCATCAACCACGTCCGGCTACGGCACAGCAGGTCGCAGCCTGGAAACATTAGCCGGCTGTCTGTGTCTGGCACAGCAGCAGCAACAACAGCAGCAGCAGCCGCCGCAGCAACAAAAGCAACAACAACAAAAGCAGCAACTGGCTGGCCAAATGGCTTTCAAGCCAGCTCCAACAAGTTTAGGTTTAGTATCGCCGCGCACGCCGTCGGGTGAGCAACAACAAACGGGTCGATCGCTCTGTCTCGATGCTGACGCTGACGTCGCCGCAACGCCCACAACAACAGTGAGATTGTGTAATGCGAATGATAAAAGCAGCAGCGACTGCGACGACAGCAACTGCGTTAAATTTAGCGCACATGTTGCTGATAAGTGCGAGGCAATGTTAGCGGCAGCACTGCCAGCCCAGCTGCCAAATAAGTGCCAAAATCTATGCGAAACTGTGCGAAATAACAGAGAACTAGCAACAACGGCAGCAGCAGCAGCAGCAGAAAACACAGAAACAGAAAGACAAACCTACCTGGCGAGTAGCAACGACGAAGCAGCGGAGGCAGCAGACGAAGCGAATATACATAAAAATCAAGTACCAACGGCTACAACAACTGGAGCCACATCGAGTGCGGCGGCTCCTGCGGTAATAACTCGTTTCGGCGGCCAGGTTGCAGTCGAAAATGCTGAGAGTTGTCGAGAGCAACAACAGCAACAGCAGCAACAGCAGCCGCAGCTAGAGTCGCGGCTAGCGAACAATTTGAGCAGCTGCGCAGCGTTGTCCTCGCAGCGGTTTATATATAATAAGAAACCCACAAATATGTCCGAGAGCGAGCCGAGTGAGGCGCCAGCGGCGTTCGGCCACTTGCGCAGCGAAAGCTACGCCGCCAACAGCAGCAGCAGCAGCAGCAGCAGCCACAGCGCCAGCAGCAGCAACAACAACAGCGAAGATGAGCGCAGCCCACGCAAATTGGTGGAGCGCAGCTACGACGTTGCCATGGCCATGCAGGCGGAGGTGGAGCAGGTGCAGGTGCAGGCGCAGGTGCCAGCAGAGGCGCCAGCGCTGGTGCACCACCACAGCACCACCGAGGGCAGCAGCAGCAGCGATTCGAGCAGCAATAGCAGCTCCAGCTCGGAGTCGTGCGACTCGGATGACACCGGCACCGTGGCGGATCGCCGGCCCAAGCGCAGACGCTTCAACAAGGTGTTCGTGGTGAACCGGCAGGTGGGGCAGGCGGCGCGTGCCAGACGCAGCTCATCCACCGAGGGCGACTCGTTGTCCTCCTCGGACGCAAATCTCGAAGATTCCTCGGATAATGATACGGACACAGAGCGCACCGATTGCGGCATTGTGCTCAACTATGTGAAAGCGCTGGCCGAGGAGGCGGCAGAGGTGCAGCAGCGACCGCTAGCAGAAGCAGAGGCGGAGGCGGAGGCAGCGGCAGAGGCAGCGGCAGCGGCAGCTGCACGTGATGCCAGCGAGGAGGATGACGAAGATGAAAGTGAACGCCGCATTGCCAACTCAAGCGATGAGCTTGCCAACTGCATTGTGGTTGTGGGCGGCTGCACCGACGACGACGCCAATGCCGGCGGCGTGGTGCTGCATGGCATGCGTGCCCTGCCAGAGCCCGAGGAGGCGCACGGGCAGGAGCAATTGGAGCGCAGCGCGGAGCAGCCATTCGAACTGAGCTCCGTCCTGGCTGCCTGCGATGAGCTGCACAGCATTTCCAACGACGTGAATCGATTGCTGGCCCTGCACAAGCAGAACTCGCAGCTGGAGCTCAAGTTGCAGCGACTGCGACGCGGCGTCGCCGAAATCAATGAGGATCATCTGCTGCTGCTGCCCAGCACTGCTGCGGCTGCCGCCCACGCAGCGGCGAAGCCAAGTGAATGCAGCGTGCTGCAAAAGGGGTGTGCGAACAGTGCGAATGAGAAGGAGAAGGAGGAGGAGGAGGAGGAGGCGCTGGCAGAGCCAAGCGATTCCCAGAAAAGCGTGAATGTTAATTCTAATGACGACGGCGAAGCAGCGAAACAAAACGAAGCGAACGACGCTGAGGGTAAACATGTAAGCGGCGAAGAAGAAGACCAGGCAGAGGAAGAGCCAGCAAAAGCAAAGACAACAGAGGCAGCGACGCTTGGGTTTTCATGCCAGCAGCAGGTAAAAGCAAACAGCGATAATAAAGTAGCAGCCATGCAAACAACAACAACAATAGCAGCAGCAGCAGCAGCAGCAGCAGCGGCGGCGACCGTCGAAGAGCGAACAGCTGTGCAAACGCTGGCAGAGGGGAGAGCTGCGGGCAGAGCGTCGCGCAGCGAAGCATGCAAAATAAACGACGATTTGTCGGACTCGTCGAACTCGCACTCTCTCGCCAAAACGAGTAAGGCACCTGAAGCACAACAACAGCCGCAGCAGGTAGCAGCGAGAGCGACGGCGACAGCGACAGCGAGAGCGAGAACGACAACTGCTGAGCATAAAGAGAGCGCGTCGCGCTCTCAGCTACCTGTTGCGCGTGTAGTCGATTGCGCAGCCGAAGTGAAGTCGCAGTCGGAGTCAGTCGAAAATGAAATGTTAAACGTTGCGGTTGGGGAGCCGAGCGCGCGCAGCAATATCAATAACAATAACAATAATAATAGTAGTGGTATTAACAACAACAACAAGAGCAAAAGCAAAAGCAACGTTGGCCATAATGACGGCGATTTCGCAGCACAAAAGACAAAAAGCAGCGGCAACAATGCCGTCGTTGTTGTTGGCCAACACAGCAACAACTGTGACGTAGTGAATGTGAATGTGAATGTGAATGAAGCGTCGTCGCGTGTGTTTGAAAGTTGTGAAAACGAGTACGACAAAATATTTGGCAGTCATCAAGAACTGCAAACCAACGAGGCAGCAGCAGCGGCAGCTGCAACAACAACGGCAGCAACGGAGACAACATCAGAAGCAGCAGCAACAACAACAACAGTTGCTGCTGCCAAGAATTCACTTTCAGCCAAATATCGCAGTTTAGTGATGATTACAAAAGACAGCGAACGCGCAACAACAACGAACAACGACAGCGATTATGAAATGGCAGCGATTGGCAGCAGCAGCAACAGCAACAACTTTGGCCAGAACTTTGGCAGTGAGTCACGCGCTACGCTGCGCGCCTTTAACAACAATAACAACAACAACAGCAACGGCAACGGCATTGATTTGCGATTGGAGACTGCAGTGACGCCGACGCCAAGTGAACGTGAATTGTCGCGTGACTCGTACAGTGTGGACTCCCTAAACGAACCGAAGCTGAGCCTGGACGACGGCCTGGCCGACGACGATTCGTGGGTGGAGGAGCTGAGCCAGCGCGGCGACGGCGATGAGGAGGACGAGAATCTGAGCAATGCGACAACGACGCCGACGGCCACCGATTCGGAGGACGCCGAGGGCGATGGCGAGCTGGGCGGACGCATCATGTACATGGATCGGGAGGAGGAGCTGCGCGGCTACAATCGGTCGGCCATCGATTTCACGCTGCACACGATTGTCGAGGAGAGCTGCGAGGAGAGCGAGGTGGCCTCCATGCGCGCCGACAACGAGCTGGAGCACGAGCAGGAGGACGAGGACGAGGAGGCGGATCTGGCGGAACGGCGACGCCTGCGCACGCTGCAGCATCATCATCGACTCAGCGCCTCCGAGCTGGAGAAGTACTTCTTCTTTGGGCTGGGCGACGGCAAGGTCATGAGCTCGATGGATACGCGCGGCGACGACACCGCCTCGGAGGTGAGCTCCGAGTGCTCCGAGAGTCTCGACTCGCTGCCGCACGACGATCAGCTGCTCGATGGCAGTGCCAACAGTGCCGCCGACCTGGCCTCGTCGCGCCTGGAGAAGTACTTCCTGTCGGGCTTCATGGGCTTCAGCGGCGGCGAGAAGCAGCCGGAGAGCGACGAGAGCGGCGGCAGCGTTGGCAGCGACAGCGAGGGACATCCCAGTCCCAGCCAGCGACGCAAGCGGCTGGTGCGCGCCCGGGGCACGCCGCGCAGCCACAACTCCTCGCTGGACAACCTGCTGCTGCCCGAGGCCGATGCAATGGAGGCCAGTGGAGGTGCGCCCGCTGTGGCGGACGACACGTCCGAGTCGGAGGCGGGCTGCGACGACACCGTCATACACATGGCCAGCGCGGGAGATCGCGCCTCCGACGGCAGCTCCTCGGACACCATCAAGCGCAAGAAGCAGCTGCGCAAGCGCCACGACTCGCTCGACGAGAAGAAGCTGCACGAGGCGGCGGCCGAAGGTGCCACCACGGGCTCGGGAGCGGGAGCGGGGGCGGGAGCAGGGGCCAGCACAGATCCGCATGGGTCCACGCTGGGCACAGCCCAAGCCAAGAAGCAGCAGCACCACAGCCGCGACAGCGGCTTCGTGGGCAGCAACGATGACCTGCTAAAGTCGCCCGACTGCGAGCCCTGCAAATCGCCGACGCCGGCGCTGGGCCAGATCAGCGAGGATCGCGAGCCGCTGGCCGCGGCGGCGACCGCGCTCGCTGCTGCGTCCAAGCTGGAGCTGCCCAGCACGAGCGCGGGCGCGGGCCGCACAACCCTGCAGCCGGAGGCAGCAGGAGCGGCTGTGACGGGCAACGTCACCACCAGTTCGAATCTGGTGCGCAAGGATAGCTTCAACAACTGGAGCTCCGACGAGGAGACCAACCTGATGATGAGCAAGATGCGGCAGTTCTTCAAGACGCTGATCGTGGCCACGGCCAATGCCCAGCAGAGCCAGAGCCAGAGCCAGACCCAAGGCCAGATCCCGAGTGCTGGGAGCACGCCCAGCTCGGTGCGCCGGCTGGGCTGCAAGGCGGCCAAGTCGCGACCCGCCCAGTTGGCCTACTTTGAGAACGAGCTGACGCGCCTGATGAAGACCGTGCCGGGCATCAACGATGAGCAGGTGCGCGAGATAGTCGAGTACCTGAGCAGCGAGGACACCTGGTCGGACTCGTACGACTCCTCCGACTACACCAGCTCCGATCTGGAGGGCTCCGAGCACAAGGGACAGCTGAAAGCGCAAATCTCCGCCAGCTGCCAGCAGATAATCAACAAGTTCGAGGTGGACGAGGAGGGCGTGCGCGGCGACGGCGGCCTCCTGGACGAGACGCACGCACTCAACGGCGACACGGCCTTCGTCTATCAGAAGCTGGTGGCCTCCTTCAGCAAGGTGGCGGCGGGCGAGGCCAGCGAGCCGGCGCCGCCGCCGGCCCGGGCCGTCGAGGCGGACGAGGATCGGCTGTCCACGGCCAGCGCCGAGCAGCGTTCGCCGCAGCTGTTCGCCAAGGTCATGCAGCACATTGGCACCCGCCTGGTGGCGCTGATGCACGAGGTGAGCAGCGGCAACGAGACGCCCACGTCCACGCGGCACAGCCGGCGAGCGCAGGCCAAGATCTCGGCCACCACCACGGAGGACGAGGAGGACGATGCCGAGCAGCAGCTGCACCTGAAGGCGCTGCCCCTCAAACAGCTCAAGCTGCGCAGCCGCTCGCACGACCTGCTGCTGGACGGCCCACACGGCGCCCAACTGCATGGCCCGACGGCCGGCAATGCGGCCGGCCAGCAGCCGTCGGCGGCGGCGGCGGGGGCGGCGGCACGGGCGGCGGCACGGGCGACAATGCGGGCGAGGAGTGCGGCGTGGCCAGCGACTACGAGCGCTTCTCGTGGCGCGGCAGTTTTGAGTCGGCATTACTGGCTAATGGCGACTCCAGAACGAGGCTCAGCCAGCTGAGCCAGCTAGACAGGGACAACTCGTCGTCTGCGTCCGCTTTGGCTGTGGCAAAGCGCAGATCTGCAGGCGACCTGCTGTTCAGCCAGCACCAGCAGAGCCTCAGCCGCGAGCAGCTGGACCGCGTGCGCTCCTGCGGCAGCATTGGCGGCGGCGATGCCCACCATCATCAGCTGGAGGCGTCGCCCGCCAAGCCCTGGCTCTCGTCGGCCAGCTCGTGCGCCGATTCCGCCAAGGATGTGCGCCGCTCCAGTGTGCCCGACGCCATCTACGAGACGGACTCCAGCGACGAGGGCCAGTCCGCCCAGTTCAGCGCCAATCGGTCGACCCTGCCGCGCAGCCTCACGGGCAGCGGCGGCCAGGTGGCCAGCACCAATTCGCTGCCGCGGCTGCCCACCAGCTCGGTGGCCTCGGTGGGCGCGGCCTTCGCCAGCACGCCCATCACCAAGTCGCAGAACGCGCTCAACTACACGCCCTCCTCGACGGGCAGCGCCAAGAGCGCACGCTATCGCTCGCCGGGATTGGCGGCGCGTGCGGCGGCCGCCAGCAGCAGCAACAGCAGCGCCGGCGCCGGCGTCGGCTCGGCCAGCTCCACCGGCAGCGGCAACAAAAAGCTCGGCGGCGGCCTGCAGCAGTTCCTCTACTCGAAGCGCGATGCACGCAAACGCCTTAATATGTCAGCGGGTGAGTCTACGTCCAACTATCTTTGACAGCACACTCAACGCAGGGGTCACACGCAGGGGTCACGCGCCGGGCTCACATGCCGCCAACGTTTGGCATATTTGAAATGTTTACCTTTTCACATTGCGATTAGCTTTCCAAGCCCTTTCATGCCCCAAATGCCAACAAGACGCCACAACGGCATGCCAAACATTTGGACACGTTCAGCGGGCAACTTTGGGCAACGGCCTCGCAAAGCATACTAATCTGTATCTGTTCAGGGGGTTCGATTATAAATTGAGTTATCTTGCCACATTTCCCAACTGCCAAGCACGATTAAAGTGTGCCTGACAATCTTTGAAGACTTTATAAACTTATAACAATAAATTCTTGTGTGGGTAAATAGTTGTCTTCGACTAAATAAGTCTTTAAACTAATATACAAATATAAATATATAATATATATATATATATGTTTGAATATTTTATGTATTAATGACAGACAGCTTAATTACCTTTAAGTTATAAGCAATAGAAATACATAAACTTCCAAGAAAATTAACAACTTGAGCGCAACGTAATCATGATATATAATATATATATAATAATATATATATATAATATCTTTTAACAGCCTGCTCTAATATCACAAATTAATAATTATATTACCGTTCAGCAGAACAGGTATGATGTATGCAAATGAGGGCGAAGCAATACATTAAATATATTTACAAGTCTAAGGATATAACACATTAGGTATATATTCTCAAAAAATATATACAGCCGAGTCGATATAGCGATACGGTCAAAAGTCTTTAAGCATTCTCCATTTTTAGGTGAAAACCTTTTTTTGCGTTCAAAGATACCAACAAGGTGTTCTCTTATATTATATAGCAACAATAGTCAATTCAATTTTGGTATGTAAATCCACAAAAAGCCCGAAAAGGGTAATTTAACTTTGGTGCCACTTTTACTTTGGTTAATTGTTCTTACTTGTTTACATTAAATTTTAAACTCTTCCAAAGCCAACTTGCTGCTAAATTTCTATGCTGCCATGTTGCCTCTATTTACAGTTGTAGGCCTATTTTGTCGCCAACAGCCTCGTGTGTGCTCATCGCCAATACGCTCCAGACCATAATGCTATGTTATACGGTTATCTGGACGGGCCCGCGGCTCTTTTGTCCAAAATTAACTCAATCAAGGTCAATTAACTGTATCCATATTAAGCGCTATGCTCGCTGCCAGATCGCCAGTTAAAGTTAAAGCGATTTTCGCACTGCGCCAACTGTTGCTGCCAGTTCCGCTTGATGGGGGCGTATGTTGCTGTTGTCGCTATTGTTGTTGTTGTTGCCTATTTATTAGTTGGCCGAAAAGCTGTTTTGTGGCTTGGTCAATGAAACTCGAACTCGAACCTTGCGCCAGGCGCGCAGGCGGGGCTTTGAACTTTGCCTCAATTGTTTTGGCAGTAGGGATGGGAGCGTGAGTGTTTCACTGCGCAGACAATAAAACTTTCGAATAATTATGTAAAGTGCCATGGTGCACGTAAATTCATTTGAATTCCGCCCATCAATTTTACTGAATTTATGGAGCTTACGGAAAGCCATTGCGTTGTTTTTGAATACGCGACAAATTAATTTTTGTAGTATTTAATTCTGTGGAAATATTAATTAGAAACCTTAAACAGTGATACAATTAGGCTGTGGGACTGTGAAATACCCTTTAATTGCCATGCAAACATGTAGGCTGTAATTGTTTGCTTAAGACAAGTGAGTGAAGATCTAGCCATGTTATCTCCAGGGTCTAGTGATTTATAATTATATTTTTGTGTGCATGATCTAGATAAGATGAATTGTGATATGGGGCTAGATTAAATAGAAATTCGAAATATATGGTGTAATAACCCTTACCTCAATAACTAGATCTAAACGGGTCTTATGATTGATTATTCAACAGTGTTTTCTGTATTCATCGCGTGCTCAGTCACGCGCCCGTCTCTAATGCAAATAACTTATCCAACTGCCTCTTCGACTGTTTTGTTTTGCTGTTTACACAGCTTTGTGTAACCAAATCATTTTGGGTCTTTTTATACTCCATCACGAAGTGAAAAGAGTATATTGGGCTTAAGTAATGTCCATCTGTCCGTACGAACGCTGCTATTGAAGCTAGTCTGAAAACTTGGCATTTATGAAAGTCTGAAAATTGTTTGGCTACTGGAATTTCGATTTCATTTATATATACGCCTTAGTCGTAAACCTAAATAAATAACATTTTGCAGGCAGCTTGCTGATGATATCCTGTAAAGATCGCAAAAAGATTTTTTGGACACGCCGCGTGGCAAAAATGTACATCCCTCACAATTTTAAAGCTAGAGTCACTAAATTTGGCAAATTACGAAAATCAAATTAACAATAATTATTAGGACCGTTTTCGACTGTTTTACGATGCTCTTGGATTGTGAAGGAGCATTGCGCAGTGGGGTACACCCGGCTGCAACATTCTTACTCGTTTTTCTTTTTTTTTTTGGCGGTAATGTTACCAGAAAATAAATACAATTATGCGCTTGGCCACTGGTTCAATGGATCTGAAGCCGTAGCCGAAGCCGAAGCTGTAGCTGAAGTACACTCGATGTCTGCGTACAATATCATTTAAGCTCTTGACGTTGATAAAGTGTTTTGCTTGTTTATTTCCTGTTTGCTATGCGATTATTTGCTTTTTGCATAAAATAATTAATGTGTTTGAACCCGTGTTGACACTGAGCAACAGAATTTCGTGTGGGTTTCGTGCTTGGCTGCACCACAGTGCACCACGGAAGCACGCTTCCCATCCGGCATTTTAAATGCTGCGCTTAAAACTATTTGCATATGCATACAACATTTAAATGCCAAGTGAGGCATGCAACAAGCGCTTTCAAATTAATTGCAAGTATTATTGTTGCGGAAATGTGCAGACGTGGTCACCCTGTGCTGGCTGGCACCCTGTGTTTTCAACGACACACCCGTTATTCGTGGCACTTGTAATCAAATTAACCTTACGACCAGATCAAATACAGCCGTCTCTGTTGCACTTGCCCGCCACATGCCACAGCTGGAATCATTTCGTTAATTGCACTTTCATTGGCGCTACGACTGACAGCGGCGACCTCCCCGAAAAAGTTCAATATTTCAATAATTGAATAAAACTTAGATTTGCGGGCATCTCGAGTTGTGGTTGGGTTCTTCACCCAGTGGCTCAGTTATAACGCCACGCTTAACGGCACCTGATCGCGACGCGCTCCATAAATCGAAATTGAAATCGAGCTACGATTCGAAATCGTTTTTACTACAAAAAAAACCCCCTATGCATAGCTCTATAAGTCGTAACGTCGAACGATCCAAGAGTGAAAGTGTTTAGTTTTCTTTCGTTTCGTTTTTTGTTGATTTTCTCATTTTCGTTTTTTATTGGGCTTTGCCTTGAAGTCGATTTTGTACACGCTTTTGGCGCTGGCGCAACTTAAGTATGCCAAACTAGCGGAAATTATGAAAAGGGCTATAAAGAATTTAAATTGAAAAATAAAAATAATTTAAAATGAAAACATTGTCAACAAATCGTGACTGCATTGAAGGAAAAATTTAAACAGCAAAAACACAAAAAAATAATAAAAATAATTAATAATTCAAGTCGAAACATTTTTGTGAATCGCTTCCATTGTGAATTTGCTGCTTTTGGGGCGTTGTATGACCCAGTTTTTTTTTGCTATTGTCGTTGTATGTTTGTTTGTTTGTTTGTTTGCTTTGGCAAGCCTTCAATTCTAAACAGTTCACAGCTAAATTACGGCCATTATCTGGCTGTGGGGCTATCTAATTGCGGCCACGAATCAAGGCTGCGGCAAGTTCAAGTGCGATGTGGCATAATCTCCATTGAATTAAAAACACCTTGAATTGACTTCCCCGTTGTAGCCCAGCGTCAGCACATTCGCAGCTTAGATAACACATTCGAAAATTCTAAACCCAATTACGTGTCAAAATTTCCGCAGCACATTATTTTATATTCTGCTCTATATGTAGATTGCTTATCGCAACCCCCAGGTGCTTATCAAAACTCATCGTGAGTTTATCACAGCGACGTTTCGACCAGCTGGCAAAATAGTGGCAAAACCGTTGGCAACTTTTGTTGTTGTCGCTGTTGTTGCCCAATGCAATTAAGTTTTTAGCAACTAGAAAACAAACAGAAATTCGCCAGATAAAAGTGCTCGACTAGCAGATATCCCTTAGGTGCCCAAAACAGATCTTTAAAAGCTGTGATTTATTTCTTTTCTTTTTGTTTGTTGATATTTTGGTATTAAAATGTGTATGGTAAAATTTGATTGGGTTGACTAAACGAGAACTTAAATACCTATTTGGATAGCACCAACTTTTATGAACACTTTTAAACAGAGCAACAGCAACTAGAAAACAATCAGATGTGTGCCAGATAAAAGTGCTCGACTAGCTGATACCCCTTAGGTGCCCAAAACAGACCTTTAAAGCGCTGATTTATTTTCTTATTATATCTACAAAATATAAATATAATATTTAAAAAAATCTAATCCAATTTGATTGAGTTTACTAAAGCACTTTTTTAGTCTCTGAGATAGATGTAGATTGGTATATTAACACAGATTGTTTAAAAATATAGAAATTGGCATTGCCCTTTTTATCCATTTGATGGCGACAGGGTATTCAAGAAAAGACTGACGTCAAACGTGTTTCAGTCCCAAAAGCTGCGTCACTTAATGGCAGATCCGTTCAATTATAAAACTCTGCGCAGATAATGAGAAAAGTGACGCGTTTAATTGGCAAGCGGGGGCCGAATAAGGCTACGAAAGATGCCACCACCGGCTACAATGCATTCGTGCGTCCGACCAGGTCCGCTGCCATTGCCAGTGTGCACAACTACGGCAAGGCAGTGAAGACAACGCCAAAGGGCGCGGGCGCGGAGGCGGTGGTGGGTGTGGAAACCAATCCCGCTGCCGGCAGAATACAATATGCTGCACTCAATCGCTTGCGCAACAGCAGCCATGCCACAGCCACGCCCACGGGCCAGGCCAAGCGCCGTTGGCAGCGCCTCTGCTGTTGCTGGCGTCGACGGCGGCGGCGACGCCAACGCAGCTACCATTGGCGCAGCGGCGCCTCCACGAAATCGAAGTGGAAGTGGCTGCTGCAGTGGGGCAAGTGCTGCGGCCGGCGGGTGGGCGGCGGCATGGGCAGCTTTCACTACGACTCCGAGGAGGAGGACGACGACATAGACGCCAAGGTCGCCGCCTACATAATGGAGATGAAGCAGCGCGAGGCTGCGACCAGCCGGCAAAGTGAGCAAACGGCTGAGACGAGCTTCATGCGGGCGAGCGACGAGGCGGCAGCGGCAGCGACAGCGACGGCGACGGCGGCCGGCGTGCAGCGCAGCAACAGTGCGCCGCCCCTGCAACAGCAGCAGCAACAGCAGCAGCAGCAGCAGCTGCTGCAACAGGCGCAGATCAAGCATCGCGCCTGGACCTGGGACGACAGCTTGCGCTCCAACTCGGACCGCTTTCTCGAAACGCTCGAGGAGGATTTGCCAGGTGCAGTTGCCGCTGCTGCCGCTGCTGCTGCTGATGGGCGGCTGCGGCTGTCGCTGACATTCCAACGGCGCACGCCGCTTCATGTCACCTTTCGGGAGGTGCAAGGTAGGCGGCACCGCTTCACTTGCCTGCCTGCCACGTCCGCCCGCCTGTCTGTTGCATGCCGCTTTCACGTGCCACGTTTTCATGCATCCAACTGACGCTCGCCCCTCAAATGAATCATTTTCGCTGTTATTTCTGCTATTCCCCAATCATATTGAATGTGTGTCCGAGTGTCTGATGAGTGCTCATTAGCCGTAATTGAGGCAACGTCTGAAACGAATTTCATTTCTCTTTGCACAGAGGAAGCCAAGGCCGCGGCGGAGGAGCTAAACCGTTCGCCGGTGATTGGACAGCGCCATCCGGATGCCGCCTCCAGTCCCGTACAGTCGCGCGCCTCCAGCGAGGCGTGGCCGGCGCAGTCGGATGAGGACATCGATCGCCTGGTGGCCATGCATCAGAATCGCAGCAGCCTCAGCTCCCTGGGCGTAAGTAAAATAGCCGCCACCCTGCCCCCAATCTCTATCCCTTATTTATATTGACAACATTGTGCTCCTTCCAAGGTTCGCTCGGAGTCCATGGCCAGCGTTTATTCGGGCGCCGGCGAGGGTCGCTACGGCACCGTTGTGGTCAAGGGTCAGGTGGAGTTTGGCATGCAGTACAACTACAAGCTGGGCGCTCTGGAGATACATGTGGTGCGCTGCAAGGATCTGGCCGCGGTGGACGCCAAGCGCAATCGCAGCGATCCCTATGTGAAGGTAACGACCCAGCGACAGTCGCTGTCATTCTTGATACCACGCCAATTGCTCCTTCCAGGTATATTTGCTGCCCGACAAGTCCAAGGCCGGCAAGCGCAAGACCAAGGTCAAGAAGCACACTCTGAACCCCATCTTCGATGAGACGCTGCGCTTCCACACGCCCATTTCCAGCCTGGAGGCGCGCACCTTGTGGCTCACCGTGTGGCACTCGGACATGTTCGGACGCAACGATTTCCTCGGCGAGGTCAGCGTTAATCTCCAGGGTCGTCTCTTCGACAATCCACAGTCGCAGTGGTATCTGCTGCAGGAGCGCGTAAGTTTTCTCCTGGCTAGCCTAACCTATATCCTTAACTATAATCAGTTACTTTGACCAACCGCAGAGCGAACCCTTCGATGAGGTGGCCACATATCGCGGCGATATTGTCGTGGGCCTGAAATACATTCCGCCCGAGAGTCTAAAAACCTCGTTCTTCTCGCGCGGCTCCAGCCTAACGGGCAGCTCATCGAATCTGCGCAAATTCGGCGGCAGCATTAAGTCGGTGGCATCCAAATCGGAGCGCTGCGCCAAGGGCGGCCAGCTGCACGTGCTGGTCAAGGAGGCCAAGCATCTGAGTCCCATCAAGACCAATGGCACCTGCGACGCCTTCTGCAAGAGGTGAGTGTGTCCCAGAGGCCTAAGCTGCCACATACTAAAGCCCTTTCTTATGTTGTCAGCTACTTGTTGCCGGATCGCACGCGCAGCTCCAAGCAGAAGACGCCCGTGGTGAAGCGCACTCTGCACCCCAGCTGGAACTATACGTTTGTCTACGAGGATGTCTCGCTGGAGGATTTGTCGGAGCGCGCACTGGAGCTGACCGTTTGGGATCACGATCGTTTGGCCAGCAATGAGTTTGTGGGCGGCGTTCGCTTCTCCCTGGGCACAGGTAGGTCCACCCCGACAACCGTTGCCCCAACGGATGCACAACTGAAGTTTTTATTTTGTTCTGTCATTAGGTCGCAGCTATGGGCGTCAGGTGGATTGGATGGATGCCACTGGCAAGGAGCTGTCGCTCTGGCAGAATATGCTGGATCGTCCCAACTTTTGGGTGGAGGGCAGCTTAGTGCTGCGCTCCACTCTGGATGGCATACGTGCCACATTGCCATAGGCACAGTTCCCGTCTCAATTTGCATTGTAGTAACTTATTGCGCAGCCACAGAACCACACACACACACACACACACACACACCCCAACCAATAGCTACCCTACACGTACATATAATGTTGCAGTTAGAATGTTGCCCCACGGCACACGCATACCTATATTGTATTGTCTTTGTATTTGTATTGTATTGTATTTGTATTGTGTTGTATTGTGTTGTATTGTATTGTATTAATTATGGAATATGTAGTTATTACATAATAGGGTACGATGACAAGCATTACTAGAAAGTTAGGCATGAATGAAATTCAATATGCGATTCGATACGATTCGTTTACAGATTGATTGATTGATTATTTGTTGGCACACTCAATATCGATTCGAAAGTAAAGCACGCAATTTAGAACGATTTAGAAAGATTTTCAATACTCGAATATATGACAGGCAGACGTGTATATATACATATATGTGTGTATATATCTGTCTGGCAAGGCATCAGCATTAGCATTGGCATTGGCGATGACACTGCAAATTATCTATATTGTTTATGTAGTTTAAGCAGCACAGCGTTCAAATACAAAAAAAAACAAACTTAAAACAAACAAAGTAACAACAAAAGTGTTATCAAATTATTGCACTAATTATAAGCGGGTTATATCCCAGAAAATACTACAAATTGTAAAGCAAACATTGCTCAGTAAAGCGACGATGACAACAAATTGGCCCACATATAAAATATATATACATTTATATGTATATATATATGTTAAGGCTAACTAGGCACTTAAGTTCATTTGTGTGTGTATTTTTTGTCCAAAATCCAATGGAATGTGTAATTTTGCATACTGTATGCATAAAAACCTACGATAATAACTAAACCGACATTAACTCTAAGCTATGTAATACACCATATGTACTAGTACCTACCCAATAATAATCGAAAAATACAAGTAACAACGTTTTTGTAAATGCAACTTTTCGTTTTGTTTTTCTTTTTATTTTAAACATTCCCAACACTCGTACTCCCCATAGCTCTTAAGTCAACAGCATTCTAAACTTTAAATACATATACATATATACATATATATATCAATCCAGACTTCAAACATATCGCAAGCAACTGTGCAACTATATAACTCAGCTAAGCTTCATATCTCCATATGAGTAATAACTAAATACTCGTACTTCATGACTAGAGACCCACCAGAACTCAAGTAAATAGCAGCCAAAATGAAATTAAAATATCTATATGTCACATTCCCTCCAACCTCTTGTTGCTAAAAATCTGTTTGTTGTGGAATTTTTATATTCACCTATATATAAATACTACGAGGCAGCTCTTTAAGGCGTTCGTTAATACTTAAAATGTGTTAAAAACAAAATAAATTAAACAAAGAATTAAACTTAATATAGAAAAACGAATCTTATGAATGCTTTTGGTGTAAGTTTACATTGAAGAAACCTACGCGCATACAAATTAATAACGTTGAATGAAACTCAAAGAAATACCAAAATAAAAATAAAACAAAGATTTATAGGAGATGTTTTTTGATAAAAGAAAATTGCTGAATCACTCGTTGCCTAAATACCGCTTGTCTTTTATACTCAATGTTTTCGAAACACACACACACACACAAAATTCGATGATGATAAGACCCACAGGACTTAAGATATAATATATATTGAGATACTTATGTATGTAAATGTGGACATTCGAATTTTCTCAACATCAACATCACATGATATAAAGTCAAACAATAAGCAGCAAATATTGCAACAAAAAAATAAATGGTATTTAGTAGCATATATTAGAGAAGAATAACACTTAATCACACAACACCCAAACAATTTGAAATTTTTGCTGGTGGTCAATGCCAGCGGATATATAATTATAAATGATATAAAAGATCCAAAATTGTTGACAGGCTAATATGAATACATATATACTAAATATATGTTTATACAAGTAGTTTATTTTTCGTCTCTAATGTTCAACGTACTACTTACAATACATCTATATATATTTTTTTACTTTAAACCTGGCCTCAAGGCATGCCAGAAGAACAACCCTACTCTAACTACAACATTTGACCTATTTCTACAAAACCAAACACATAAATTGTGAATTGTGTTTCAACAATTGATACCTACATGTACATTTGACTATCGACTCGTATTCACACTCACTACTCACTCACATGGTGCTATAAACTCCTTGTATTTACTCTGGAGTACCGAGAAAATCATGAGAAATCTTTTTACCTTTTTACTGTTTACGCATTTTTTGGATTCAACTGAACTATTGTGAACTAGTGTTTATTATATGGTATTTATAATACAATCCTACAATATATAGTATACACATATTATGAGACACACATAAAGTCAGTTATATACACAGATATACAAAAAATAAGTAGCAAGAGTAAACCTAGCATTAAGCAAACGCAAACTGTTTTACGGAGAGTCCAAAACACGGCAAGAACTCAACGTTTAGTGCAATCCTTTCGTCAGGTTCCACTTGGATGCCAACAAGAAACACATCATAAAATATTTACGTACTTATTGTATTTGACAGCAAGTGCAAAAAGTGCTCAAATGTAGCATTTAAGATTCAAAAACAAAAAAAAAAAACAAAAAACAAAAAACAAAAAAACAACACAGAAAATTACAAACAAGTTGAAAGAAAAATCAAATATATAGTTATTTAATAAGTTGGCGGAGCTATAGAGCTATGCGCCCCAAATATGTTGCGTTAATATACAAACAAAAATTTATGGAATTACTCCCAACACGATAATCGTTGACAAAGTTTCTGTTCTCTTAGTTATCATGCAGAATTGGGATATGGAAGTAGCACACTTTTGTTCCATTCCTGAAACTGATGTGATGAAAAATACTTTAAGTGTAATGTTGGTTCGAGTTAAGGGTATTCAATGTACCAAATTTAGAAATATGATAAACATTTCCCTAGGTTCTATGATGATTACAAAGATAAAAACAGAACATTCATTTTGAATGCAAAACCGATTAATAGATCTAAATTGTACACAAGAGTTTAAATGGGTTATGGTTCGATATGGAACAAAAGCAGAATGGCTCGCAGCGTTAAATGATATTATTGTAATGGCAACCAATAATTAAAAAAAAAAAGAAAAACTCACACACACACACACACATATATATATATACAAATATATATTTTCCTCAATATCTGCCCTGGAAATGTCACCTAGGCTTAAGTTTGGGCTCTGGCCTCCTACTGTGCTATACATGTTTTTCCATTGAGCGTTTCAAACAGGGTCTAAACCTCTATTTTGTACCATGTAAGACTTTCGCTAGTACTTAAAAAAGAAAGCAAAAAGAAAAAGCAAAAACAAAAATAAAAATGGAATCCAAAATCGTTCAAATTGAGGCCGTAATACTTATGGCGTATATAAAGATAAATGCAAATGTTTACATACCCTTTTATGAGTACATGACCTTTGTACACTTTACTTATACTTATGTAAGCAATTACTACAGGATTACAAAGTTTACACATACATGCATACAAATATATATAAAGAGAAACACCTAAACTAATATTATGTTGAATACTGTGACCCAAAATCAATCAAATAAAAGCAACTTTCGCATCTACAACAACTTTCGGAACTAAACTGTGTGTTTTATCTATAATACTCTTGTTTGTTTTGTTTTAAATACGGGCACGAGTGGGCTTTTTTACGCTTCCGGTCTCGTCGCAACTTCCGCTTCCGTTTCATCTGCCGCATCAGAATTGCGCCGCACTCCGTTGAGCGCATTCAGCCCGAGCTCCTCCGCGGGCTGTTTGTGGACATCGTCGTCCCGCGCTCGCCAGCAGTCGAAGGTGAGCATCGACTCGCCCTTCCCAAAGGCCTCCCCGTCCTCCAGCGTAATGGGCAATTGCCTAAAGCACACACACAACGAAACGATAAGTTATAGCTCGACAGGTTGGCTTTGGGCCCGCACCGCGCCTCACCTGTTGTTCGTCTCCGGCAGGAGCAGCGCACACAGCGCCGCTGCCAGCAGCACCCCGGCCAGAATGAGCGATGGCCCCGCGGGCAGCCTGGTGCCCAGGTGTATTAGGTAGGGCGAGGTAAACGAGGCCGCTGCGGCGGCCAAATGCGCAGTGGCCATGCCCCGGGAGCGCACGCACGTGGGCAGCAGCTCCGACGAGTACTGCGAGAACGTGGTGTAGCACATGGAGATGCCCAGGCGCGTGGGCAGCGCAAAGGCCAGCAGCAGGCTGGCCTTCAGCTGGGCGCCCTCGTAGGACAGGGCCACGCCCAGCGCGCACGACAGCAGGCTGGTGCAGAGCAGCGCCACAAAACAGGTGGCCTTGCGGCCCAGACGACTCTGCAGCAGGCCCTGCAGGAAGCCCGACGGTGGCACCACCAAAGCAAACAGCGAGAAGACCACAAACGGCGACAGACCCAGGCCCTCCACGTTGCGCGAGATGGTGTTGAAGCTGAGGGAGATCATCATGCTGCGAAGGAAATGAGAAATATAGGAGAATATAGGAGGAACTCAAGTGGATGCAAGCACCGCTCACAAGCAGAGGATCAGGATGAGCGCCGTCTGGCGCAGGCGCGGCGTGCGGAGCAGATCGAAGAGCCGCGCCTTCTGCTGCTGATGGTCCTGTTTGCGCTTGGCGGCGCAGTGCTGGCGGAAGGCCTCGAAGTCGCCGGCGGCCACTTGGCAGCCGTTGAAGTGGGCGATGTGCTTCAGCCGGGCGATGGCGCCCTCCACGTTGTTCCGCGTGATCAGCCACTGTGCGCTCTCCTGCACCAGCAGATAGAACACGGCCACCACCAGCTGCAGCAGCGCGGAGAAGGTCAAATAGATGCGCCAATTGCCGGCCAGCACCGATAGCCAGGGCGCCACCAGACCGCCCAGACAGCAGCAGATGCCCAGGGTGGCGCTGATGGCCATGTTCCGCAGCCGCGGCGACAAGTACTCGAGCACTGCGGAGAAGGGCGGGCGAGAAAGAGAGGGAGAGGGAGAGGGAGAGAGCGCGCTAAGCAAAGCTGATAAATAGTTGAGCAGATACGCAATGCTTACCCAGAATAAACATGAGATAATAGTTGGCGGTTGCAGCCAGGCCGGAGATGCAGCGGAAGGCGCTGAACTGCGCCAGATTTGTGGCATACGTGGTCAGGAAGTCGCCGACGAAGCCGCACTGATTGGCCAATATAACGGCGCGCACGCGTCCGATCCGGTCGCCCAGCATGCCGAAGGCGAAGGTGCCCAGCAGCGAGCCCAGAAAGAACAGCGATTGCCCAATGCGCGCCTTGTACGCATTCTGACAGACCCAATTGAGCTGCAATTGATGCCGGATCAGTAACAGTGGTTAGCAACGACTCCAAGCTCACCTCGACATTCATGCTGCGAAATCCGTAATCGTACTTGTATATCCAGCGGTCACAGCTGCTGCTGCTCGCAGTCACATTGTAGCCATCGTCGAGGAACTGCACCTGGTCCAGGCGCGTACAGCCCGCGTCCTTGCCGAACGGCGCATAGACGGCGGCAATCTCCGCGTGGCTGCGATTCGCCAGCTGCTCGTGATAGCACCAATGCTGCGGCACAAAGCCAATTATGTTCTGGGAATAGTAGTGCACGGTGCTGGTGAACGCTATATAGCCCATTAGCAGCAGCATCAGGTACTGATAGCGTCCCGCGTCGCCGCACTTTGCCAGTATCCTATCAAAATCCATTTGAGGTACGCGCTCGCGCCGTGCTCGCCCAGAGATTCGTTGAAGACTGCCGAATGATGGCCCCGCCAACAGATTCGCACGGCGCGCCTCAGTGCTGGATTTAGTTTCTGTTCCAGTCCGATTCCGATAAGATTGCCCCGCTTGCTTATCGCAGTGGCGTGCCGAGCAGACCAGAGCTGAGCATTACGAAATAAGTGTTTTATTATTTAAGTGAACTCGCTTATTCGCCTTAATCGAAACAGAGACCGGCGTCTGTCGGAACGCGCTCTCAAGCATGCCGAAAACCAATTTTGAATATCTGTATATAGACACAGAAATACGCATATACATAAGCAGTAATTATGAGTTTCGCGACAAGTTCTCCTCAAATAGTTGTCTCGATTATTGATCACATTAAGCGCGAACTCGTTTAAATCCCGTATCTGAGTGCTTATCAAGAGAGTTCACCAAAAAGTTTATATACATTTGTACATATATGCTTTATTATTAGATGCCGGATTTATGATTGTAGTTTTTTATTATTTCAAGTGCGTGATGTGCTATTTTTTTATATAGAAGATATATGCTTCACTGGTGTATAAACAATTGGCAGTATATAAAAATTATACTTAATTTAAATTTCATCTTCTTTCCGGCATCTGTGTTCAATACTCGCTTTTATTCTAAACATGCTCCATGGTCAACTTATTTCGATTCTTGTTATGTCTTCAAGGTATACACCCTCAAGCCTCATAAATTGGTCCAAAAACATTGACTCTTATATTTCAGCTTATACCACACAGATAAGACGTCTGAAGAGAGCCAAGAGAGCTATAGATAAAGAGTGATATGTATACATACATTTAAATTTAAGAAAAAACTTGCTCATTGTCTGTGTATTTTCTAAAAATATATTTAGTTTATAAGCAAACATAAATGCGTTTTCCTTTGTACAACAATTCTATTATATACTTTAAATGCTTAGTACGAACGAAAGAGTGTTTAAATAGCGGCGTTATATAGCCCAAAAATTCCGATTTGGCTAAATTATGCTAAATTCTCAAAGATATGCATACAACGATTTTGTTGACCAATATAATAAAAAAAGAAATCATGTTTAGCACACAATCTTAAATCTATTTGTTATTCATAGAAAACCAAAATAAAGTTATTTAATAAAGCCATCGACTGTTAAAGACTTATTCCAAATATTCTAACCAAAACTAAATATAAGAGTTTCTTTGCAATGAAAATACTTTTGCGACTCTCTACATTTGTATAATATTTAAGAGAACGCCTCGGGCGATGTTTGACTGTATTCACTTGCTTACAGGGTATGCTGTAGTCTAATGCTCTTAAGTACAACACTTAATTACTTCTGCCCGCTGAGAGAACATGCTTCACACACTTTGATGAGCTGCCGCATCTTAATTGATTAATTGACAAAACTTAAAAACTTGGATATTTACGAAGCCATGAGTTTCTCGCGTGTCTCGGCATCGCGCTTCCCTTCAGCCTCGACTGCAATTTCGGCCCTGGCTGGGCGCAGGAAGTCGAACATGCGCTCTTCCAAGCCAAACAGCTCGCCCTCGGCCAGGGAGATGGGCAGCTTACGGTTGGCCGTCTCCGGCAGCAGCAGGCACAAATAGGCGCTGATGAAGAACAGCAGGCACAGTGTAATCGACGGAGCCGCTTTGTAGTAGGTGCCCAGGTGCAGGATGTACGGCGAGACCAGCGAGGCTGCCGCGCCGGCCACATGAGCCGCGCCCAGGCCACGCGAGCGCACGCAGGTGGGCACCAGCTCCGTGGAAAAGAGCAGCGTGGCCCCAAAGCAGAGCGACAGGCCGAGGCGCGAGGCCAGCGTCAGTGTGACCATGAACACTGTGCTGGGGTGCTGCCAAATGGACAGGGCCACACCGCTGGCCGCCGTAAACAGGCCGGTGAGCAGCATCGCCAGCACCGAGCTGCCCTTGCGACCGATGCGCCTCTGCATATTGGCCAGGATGAGGCCCGAGATCGGCAGCGTCAGTGCGGTCAGTGAGAACATAATGAAGGGCGACACGCCCAGGCCCTCCACATTGCGCGCCAGGGTGTTGTAGCAGACCGTGATGATCATGCTGCAAGAAGAGAGCAGCCAGTCAGTCTAACGTGCGGTCTCGGCCCGGTTGGGGTCACTAACAATACGATCAGCATTACGGTTATCGTTTTGCGCAGGTGCGGCGTCTTGAACATGTCCGACAGCCTGTCCGGCTCTTCGTTGGACTCGTGCGCCTTCTGGGCGCAAGTCATCTGGCAGTAGCTGCGGAAGGCGTCGAAGTCGGCCTCGCAGACGTTGCGGCGATTCATTTTGGCCACGCGCCGCAAGCGCTTGATGGCGCCATCGATGTCGTTGCGCGTGACCAGCCACTGGGCGCTCTCCTGCACCAGAAAGTAGAACAGTGTGACCAGCAGCAGCGGCAGCGAGGAGCAGGCCAGGAACAGGCGCCAGTGGCCCACCAGCACAGCCAGCCCACTGGAACAGATCATGCCCAGGCAGTAAAAGAGACCCACAATTATGCCCAGACCCGCATTCCGAATAGAGGTGGAGACATATTCGACGGCTGCGAGAGAGACGTTTCCTTAGGCCCAACGTAAATAGCTGGTTGGCGGACAATACTCACCCAGAATATACATGAGATAGCTGTTGGCGTCCACTGCGAGGCCAGAAACGAAACGTGTTATGGAGAAGGCGGTCAGGCTGGTCGCGAAGATGGTTGAGAAATCGCCGAAGAAGCCACACCAATTGGCCAAAATGACAGCCTTAATGCGGCCAATCTTATCGCCCAGCAGGCCAAAGATGAGCGTGCCGCACACGGAGCCCACGAAGAAGAAAGATTGTCCCACGGGCGCTTTATAGGCCTCATCACATATCCAATTTAGCTATTTGGCACACACTCAGATAAGATAATCGAAACAACACGGCAATTAAAACTAGTCGCAACTTACCTCGGTATTCATGCTCCTAAACCCAAAATCGTAGTTGTAAATCCAGCGGTCACAGGGCTCCTCGCTGACAGTCGCATTTTGGCCATCCAAGTCTGAGCCGAGTGTCGCCAGACGCGTGCACGAGGGTTTCTCGAACTGTTTGTAGATGTCGGCGATCTGTGCGAAGTTGCGATGCACCAGCTGCTCGTGGTAGCACCAGTGATCGGGCACAAAGCTGATCACGTTCTGGGAGAAGTTGTGCATCGCCGTGACGCACATGAGGAAGGCGTAGAGGCCGAGCAGCAGGTGTTGGTAGCGATGGCTGTTGCCGCACTTGGCCAGTATCTCATCGAAATCCATGGCGTTGTCTGTTCGCTATTCGCCCGATTGAGATTCAACGCTGGCCGGTCTGGTGGAGAAGCGCTCGTCAGTTCGTCAGCTCTCAGCCGATGCCACGCACGTACTGCCAGCTGGGGCCGCTCTGCCGAATAGTTTAGAGAGCGAGTTTCGACGGCGACCGCAATGGCAGCCAGCTGATGTTTGACTCTAATAAATTCAGTCGCTCCACAATTGCTGGAATGCCTCTTTAGTTTTCCTTGACTGATAAGCGCCCAATGCTATATCAGCGAACTGAGAGGCTAGAATCGCGCCTAACTTATAGTCGTATTGATTGTAATACTCGTTTACGATAAGCCCTTTTTTAATTTGAGCACGCTTCTCATCACTGTTATCGATTCCACCGGACAGATGTGTGTCACAGCTTGCGGGATTACTTGTCGATAAGAAATCCGTAAATCACCGACTTTGCATTTACTAATAATTACAATAATTGTAAGTTTGCGTATATTGTAGAAATGGGAACTAGGTCTCAAAGTACAACAGCCTAAGTTTACACGATAACACATTTTAACCATATCATATTTAGATAACAAATTTATTAAATTGTCTTTATTAAATTTCTATGATTTAATTTAATTTAATTGATTTTAATTCATTTTAAGTAATTTCTTTTTACAAATCGTTTTCAAGTTTTAAAATTTTTTGGGATTTAACAAATTTTTAAAAAGACTAATTTTTTATTTTATTTTAAAAATAGTTTCAAATAGTTTAGTTTAGTATTAAATGTTTTATACCGAATGTTTATAACGATAGTATTTTCAAATGTTTATTTTCAATGTCTTATATAAAATTAAACTAGGCAATTTCTAGGAACAAGATTAGATTTTGAGAAAGATTTTTCGGTTGGAAATCACGCTAAAAATTAAAAAAAAATGTTTAAATTGTAAATTTGCATTTGCATTTGCATAAAAGACATTAAATTTTATTCTTAAACTACTTCAGCTGAACTGATTTAAACGAGTTATGGCAATAAATGATTTCATTTAAATTGTAATCGATAATTTTGCTGGAATTGATAATACGTATAATTTTAGAGGGAAATTAAAATGGAATTAATTATGAATTGAATAGATATATTCAAGCGATTAAACATCCAAAAATTTTATGCCAAGTAAAAACTAATTTTCATTTGTCAACGTCCTTTGATTTCAATTCTGCCTCGAGCTCTACTTCTGTGGCCTCCCGCTTACGTAGATGATGCAGGAAATCAAAGATGCCCTCGCCCTTGCCGAACTCCTCGCCCTCGGCCAGGGACATGGGCAGCTTCTTGTGGCGCGTCTCGGGCAGCAGCAGGCACACATAAGCGCCCGATAAGAAGAGCAGGCCGACGATAATGGAGGGTGCGGGCTTCGAGTACGTGGCCAGGTGCAGAATGTACGGCGATAGGAACGAGGCCGCAAAGCCGGCGACGTGCGCAACGGCCACGCCACTGCCGCGCACACAGGTGGGTATCAGCTCGGTGCAGAGCTGGGAGCTGGCGCCGTCGGCAATCGAGACGCCGAAACGTGCGACCAGCGTCAGGCCGACCAAGAGGTAAACATTCTGATTGTGGCCCTGCGATATGACCAGACCCGCCGCTGCCGCAAACAGGCCCGTGATGGCCATCCAGCTGACCGCCGTCGCCTTGCGTCCAGTCACATCCTGCAGCAGTCCCTGCAGGTAGCCCGACGGCGGCAGCATCAGCGCGTTCAGCGAGAACATCACGAATGGCGATATGCCCAGGCCCTCCACGTTCCGCGCAATCGTATTATAGCAGGGCACCACGATGACGCTGTGGGGCGGCACGGAGATCGATTATGACTGGGCCGTCGTCGCCTCGCACGCAAAACGACTTACAAAATGAGCAGCATTTTGAATGCGCTGCTGCGCATGCGCGGCGTCTTCAGCATGTCAAGCAGCTTGGCCTGCTCCTGCTCGTCGCCGCCCGCCGCCGCCTTGCGGTAGTGGAGCTGGCAGTAGCCGCGGAACGCCTTGAAGTCGTCGTCGCTGACCACGCGCCGATTCATTTTGGCCACGCGCTGCAAACGGTGGACGGCCCCATCGATGTCGTTGCGCGTGACCAGCCACTGGGCGCTCTCCTGCACCAGAAAGTAGAACAGTGTGACCAGCAGCAGCGGCAGCGAGGAGCAGGCCAGGAACAGGCGCCAGTGGCCCACCAGCACAGCCAGCCAAGAGGCGCCGATCAGGCCCAACGAGTAGAACAGGCCCAAAACCGTGTTCAGGCCCACATTGCGCAGCGAGGGCGAGACATATTCGATAACTGTTGGAGTTAACTCAGTTGTGGCGCCAGCTGTCAATTTACACTTACCCAGAATGTACATCAGATACGAGTTTGCGTCAGCAGCCAGACCAGAAACGAAACGTGTTATGGAGAAGGCGGTCAGACTGCCCGTGAATATGGTTGAGAAATCGCCCAAGAAGCCACACCAATTGGCCAAAATGACCGCCTTAACGCGTCCAATTCGATCGCCCAGCATTCCAAAGATGAGCGTGCCGCACATCGAGCCCACAAAGAAGAAGGACTGGCCAACACGCGCCTTGTATGCGGCATCGCAGACCCAATTGAGCTGAATAAATATACATTTATCAAATTTTGATTTAAAGAAAAAATAAATAGACTTAAAACATCGATTTAAAAAACAAATTTATAATTTATTTTAATAATGAAGAATTGAAAATTTTTCAAATAAAATGTTAAGTTTAATTTTTAATTTAAACATAAGCAATAAATAATTGAACGATTCAAATATGCGTATTATCATAATTTATTTATATTATATAGTATTAAATATAAATAAAAATAAACATAATTTAAATATTCTATGTATTCAATAATTGCATACGGTAGTTGCTGTCATCATTATTTTAAATGTCTTGCGCCTCGATTTGGGACATTATTTATATATACCTTTAATCTGTTTCAAGTACTAAAAATATTTAAAATAAACTCAATTTTTGTGAATCATTTAAGTAAGCTACACTCTTAATTTAAAAAAAACACACCTGCTTAAACTATTTAAATGAACGTGTAAAACAATATTCACTGTGCTTTCTTTCTGGACCTGCAGTTAATATTTTAATATATATGAGTACTTGCGTTAGACCCACCTCGGTATTCATGCTCCTAAACCCAAAATCGTAGTTGTAAATCCAACGGTCACAGGGCTCCTCGCTGATAGTCGCATTACGCCCATCGAAATCTGAACCGATTGCCGCCAGACGCGTGCACGAGGGTTTTTCGAACTGATTGTAGATGGCCTCGATCTCCGCAAAACTGCGGTTCACCAGCTGCTCGTGGTAGCACCAGTGATCGGGCACAAAGCTGATCACGTTCTGGGAGAAGTAGTGCATGGACACGACTACCATGAGAAAGCCATAAAGGCCCAGGAGCAGATATTGGTAGCGATGGCTGTTGCCGCACTTGGCCAGAATCTCATCGAAATCCATGTGGCGCTCCATGATCGCGTGCTGCAGCAGTTGGCTATGTGCTGCGTGGCTCGTGTCTTTGGCGGACTACGCGCTGTACTGATAAGCGCATATCTGTGTCTTTGGCATTTATTTGAGTCTGGGCAGGCTTAATTTTTTTTTTTTTTTGGCAGCGGATCAAGTTAAGTTAGTTTAGTCAGCACTCGAAGCTAATCTCCGAGTCGTTTTATTGCAGTGCGCACATTTTGAAATCAATTGAATTGCAAAGCAAACCCGTTCCGGTCGTATTGTATTGCCGTGAAGTGTGCTTAGCCAACTGGTTGTTGCTGCCACAGCGAGAGAAGTATATGAAGTCGCCGCAATGCGCAGGCCAACTGAGACTGACTGTTAAAGCATACGGCTAGAGAGCCTATTGAGTGCCCTCTGTCACTCTCCCTCTCTCTCTCTCTCTCTCTCTCTCTCTCTTTCTTTCTCTCTCTCTTTCGGTCTGTCTGGCATTTGAATTATGCGTCTCTATAAAATACATAAACATTCCATATATCAAATTTACTTAAAAAATAAAATATTGACACTGGCCGATTGAATAGAAAGCGCACGAGACGCGAGTTTGCCAATTGTATGAATACCCTTACAAATGGACTTATAAATTTTTTACCGACTAAGTCAATTACTAAATTTTTGATTAGGCTAGAAAGCTGAGTTCAGTTAGATCAAATATTGTGAAATATTCATATGGAATGTTTACAGGCTTATAAAACTTTGCACACTTTTTTCTTTCTATTAAAAATATATATGTTCCTGAGAAAACAAAACTCTAGTTCTTAATAAATGTTTGTTTTGTACCCACGTGTTCTACAGTACATAGTGATAAAAACTATTGAACAGGTTCTTCTGCATATGTTTCTCAGAATCGCGCAGACTGTATAATAAACAATTGGCATAAATATTTATTTAAATATGTGCACCCCAAATTACTCTGTACTATATTACAACTAATCACCTCAGATAGATTTTGTTTGGATTTCCATATTTTAATGGACAGCAAGGGTATTTAATTGTCGGCACAACGCTGCAGGTTTGCAGTCCAAAGTGCCCGAAGATGTTCAATTAGTTTAAATTTTTTGCCACTTTATTGATTGCTCTGATTTATGAGTTGGAAATAAAAAACACCGTTAATTTAATTTTTTTATAGATTTTATTCTTGTTTCTTTTTTTGTTGTTTGTTTTTAATAAGTAGTTGTTGTCTTCAATTACAATTGCTATTTAAATGGATATATGCTTAAATTTGTCGCCTTTTGAATATAGTAATAGTATGTTTTTTTAATGTTGAATTTCTTTGATTCAACTTGCTTTTATAATCATAATTGTTGTGTTTCTTTTTTCATTGGTTTTTATAAATGTAGTAAACGCATTTTGATAACAGTATACGATAAGTTCTAGTGTAGACAATCCTTTCATTTCAATCGTTTGCTGGCTTAGTTCAATCCATAGCTCATATAAAAAACTGTACATACATTACATGCAATGGGTGTGTTAACTAAATTGTATAATTAACAACTAAATTGTATAGCTGCTGTCTACTAATACGAGTTTCATTAAATTAGTTTGAGAGTACAAATAAGTAAGCATAGTGCATAATATTAAACTTATGACGACTTTTACAATAGATGCACACAATCAACTAGATATAAATTATGCTCAAACATATATATAGATATATAGTTATAGGTATAAATAGGAGTAAAATAAACAATTTACATTGGGTCAGACCTAGTACAATTTATAAAAATAAACATACATAACATATACATCATATCATATTGTTCAAATCATGTCTTTCGATATACTACATACAAAGATACATAACCTAACATACATACAATATATATTATATACCTTCAATACGCCCTATCAATTTTTACCACGTGCCTAACTCTCTGAATATTGCATAGACTAGCTAAATTATGATATCAAATTATAAAATATAAATCTGCCTATATGGTTATAGATTATAAAAAGCTGCCGCTGCTGAAATATACATGATAAAAGCATGCGAATTGAACGGTTTGAAAATTTAAGTGCATTCAACATTCGATGCTATCATAGAAATACTCTTCTTTCTCTGGATATGGATCTTGTGCTTGTTCTTGTTCTTGTTCTGATTCTGGCTCCGACTGCTCCTCCTCAAAGTCATCTACATCGTAGGATATTAAGGATTGCAGACTCGCTTCGAACAGCTGCTGCTTGTGCTGCACATGATGCACTTTGAACGCACTTGCCTCATTTGGGGGCGTGCCAAACCAAATGGCGCAGTCGACGGCATCCCCGCCATCCACTTCATGCTGAGCATAAGCTGTAGCTGGAGCGGGAGCTGGCATTGGCACTGGTGGCGCCTCAATGGAATCGCTATAACCATAGTCGAAGGTCACCAGCAAATTGTCGCTGCCACAGTCCATGGAATCGGGCGTTGTATATTGCGTGTAATACGAATCGTAGGCCGTCTCCTCGGACACATCGGCCCCATCACTGGGCAGCTCTTTGATATATGTTAAGGGCTCCATGAATATCAGATTGTTCTTATTGGTGTTGTTGTTCTTATTGTTGTTGCTCGTTTGCCATAATTGCCAATTGTTGTTATTGAAACGGAAATTTGGCTTATGAACGAAATTTGTCAAATTCTGTGCATCAGTTTCAATTGGAAGATCAAAAGAAAATAGAAGAATATCAAAATTTTAGTACTCTTTGATTTCAAAGCAGAACAAAAACGAACACAAAATGAAACATAAACAAGGCATAAGGTATAGGACATGTAGTAAATTGTTTTTTTTTCGTTTTTAGGCATCAAGGTTAGACAAAAACACAAAATCTTGTTTGGCGTTTAGCGGAAAAGTTAGGAACCTCAACCAACGGCAAGATATTTCAGTTAGCACAGAACGTCCAATATGTACAATTAATTAGCAAAACGACCATAGAAAATTTGTTTCTCATATCGACAAGGTGCTTACTTATGACCAGTTGATAAATTTGTTGCTTGCCTGCATTGGAAATTAGAGAGAGAGAGCGGTAGAGTGTATGTTTGTGAGTGTGTGTGTGTATCTGTGTAGAAAGTGGACAAACTACTGCAAAAAACTACGAAGAGTACAACAATAGGTAAGCCAATTGTTTGCTGTTTGCGGGTATTCAGTTTCAGTGTTGTATAAGCAAATAAAGCGGTGTTGTGCAGGGGTATTTTTTTGTTTGTTTGTTTGTTGCTGGGATGGTAACTTAACCTACAAAATGAAGTTACAACAAAAGAGAGACTTACGCGTATAACAAATGGCGGCAAAGTGTCTTAGTTCTTTGTCTAGAAGAAAACAGACAAACGATTTACAACAGAACTAGCTCAGCGCTCTCTTCGCTTGTGTTTGAGGCTGGAGCTAAGCTGAGCTGAGCGGAGCTGAGATTGGAGCTGAGCACGCGCCTCCCGACGTTCGCATCGCCTGTTCGCTGTCCGTTACCAAAATAACCTCCCGAGTGTCGCACGTGTTTTTGAATGTCGCTTTTATGTTAGCATTTTCATTTTCGTTTGCAGCATGCAGCTTAAATTTTCACCACCAACGTCAATCAATCAATCAATCAATACACCACCGTAGTCCATATAAATATATATATATATATATATGTATGTATATATCGCATTAATGTACATGGTTATCCAACGCATCCGGTTAGGTATGTGGCATATACTATTTGTATGTTGCAATTAGGGAGAGTTGATTTTTTCACAATAGTTTTAGTTACAGTTTTCAATAGGCTGTTTGTTGGATTGGGTTGGTTTGGTTTGGTTTGTTGTTGGGTGGATATGGCATATATATATAAATTGTATATATATATATATATATATATTTTATTGAGGATATTTTTGGTACGGGCAGTTTTTGAATATACAAAATAGGAATACGTGTGAGTTTACAGCAACAGACAGGTATAAACATTTGTTTTGTTGGGTTTACGTTTTGTTGTTTTTTTTACATGTGGAGTAGACATACATAGGGCGAGACAACGCGCAGAAAGAAAAAGTAAAAGTAAAAAAGAAATTACAGCATTAGATACAATTATTTAGTGTACACAGCTTGTTTTGTTTTTTATTAAAGCCAAGTTTTGTTTTAACCATGATTTCTGTATGTGGGTGTGGGTGTGTCTGGTTAGTTTTGAGCGCTGACCAAGCTGACAATGAAACATGGCATACAATGATAATGAGATGGTAATGATGATAATTTGAACGGCAAGCATTTGTTCAACTTAAAGGCAATTTGTGGGCCTGGCCTAAAATGAATTTCAGGCCCGCTGCAGTAGACAAAATTAAAGTTCCAAATGTATGTTGTTATTTCTGTTTATATTTCTATATATATATGTACATATATACATATATATATAAATATATGTATGTGTATGTTGTGTGTATATGAATCTGTGTTATATGTGTATAAGACCATGATTATATTTAATGATTAATTAGCATTTAAATTAGCCCAAATTGGTAAGTAAGTGGTACGTACATCAACTTATGATAGATAGATAACAATAATCAGTTTTAAACACATACACGCAAAATAATAATAATTACAATTAATGATTAACTCACACACTGCGCTCTTACACACACACACAAATGAGTAACTACCTGATAGATAGGAGAAATACAACTAATAATAACGATGTATGTATATATATTCATATAATGATAAACAATTTACATGATTTTCGCATAGTGTGATACGAGCATATGAATTATATGGTAAATGATGTTGCACTTATGCGTTTTTACACTTATATAGGCATTGTTTTACGAGTATGTACAAAAAATAATAATAATAATATATTTATAAATGTATGTATGTAAAATAAAAGCGAATACATTTTCAGTTGTGGCGCGTGCGGATGTTGTTGTTAATTAATTAAAGCGGCAGCTGCGGCGACTAACTTGCATAGCTGCTCCAAGGCAAGGCAGTGGAGGTGGCACCTTTCACTCTGGTCAATGACCAACAAAAAATAAACAAATTGAAGGAACAACTGATAAGCGCGCAACACGCTGCGTATGCTTGATAAGCCCTTACATGGCAGACGCGCTGGGCCACGGGCAGGGAAGGAATGGGGGAAGGGAGGAGGGGGCTGGTTGTATAAGGTCAGGCACGGAGCGGGCAAGTCGAAGTGCGACGAGAAGAGTTTTCTTTTGTTTTTCATTTGCATAGGCACGACGAGAGTACACAATCAATTGATCGAACGATCGTTAGTTAGATATACATAAAGTTCTATATAGTATATATATATATATAATGTATGTTTTGTATGCATCGTAGGTTAGTTGTATGCATATGCATGTATGTATGTATTATTTATAAATAAATATGCATGTAATTATGCGCGCCGTGAAATAAACCCCAAATAGAGTCAATAACTACGATTAAGCGTGGCCTTTTTGATCAGAATATATAACAAAGTTTTAATTATGCGCTGCTTGAAAAATTTAACTTTTCAAATTATAACTAGTTAAAAGAGCAAGACAATATTGCATCGATTTCAATTATCAAGACAAAGTTCGAACGTGTAAACATCAAATAACATAAAGACAACAAAATTTGTTAGTTCCTAAACAATACGAACTTTTTAAATGTTTCTTCTAAATAAGATTGCCAAACTGTTTAGAGAGGCAAAATGCCAAAAAAAATTAACTAGATCTTTTTAATTTTAATGTTCCTTCAAAGAATTGTAATTTAACATTAAATTTTTTTAAATAAACTAATTTCTGAACAAACGAAACTTTTCAACTCTGTATAGATTTGCGGAAATGTTTTGGATACTTTTCTTTAAAAAAAATTAACTAGTTCCTTAGCATTTCGAACATATAAATAAATGAATAAATGGAGTTTTTTCTTTTTTTGCTAAATGAATTATACATGTAAGCAAATGGAACCTTCTCTACATATTCTGTTATTTTGCAAACAAGCTGGGGTTTATTTCAGGGTGTTGCACTTAATGTATGTGTACAACGTATATGATTTATATTATGTATATATATAAATAAGGTATGCGGCCAGTTGATCTATTGGTAATTGTGTTTGTGGTACTTTTCTTTCTAGTTTTCGTTGTTGTTTCTATTGTTGTTGTTGTTGTTGTGGTGTTGGTAATCGAAGGCGTATTAAGACAGTATTCAGTTATCAGTAGGTATATATAGATGTATATGTATCATTATTATCAGTATCAGTATCAATATCGTAACTAAGATTATTATTCATTTGAACCAACCCAAAAATGTTGACTTTAAAGTGCGTACCTTGCCACTATCACTGTCGCCATAACTGGACGTGGGCGTGGCCGTTGGATCGTGGCTCTGCTCACGCGCCAGCCTCGCGCCGCCCACCGAGGCGCTGCTGAAGCGGCGCGCGACCGCCGCCCCTCCGCTGCCAGCGACAGCGCTGCGTCGATAGGCGGACGCCGAGGCGGCGTTCAGCTGCAGATCCTTGCGCAGCGTTGTGCTCAGCTGGCCCGCAATGGAGCCGGAGCTGCCGCTGGTGCTCAGCTGGCTGCTGTTGTTGTTGTTGTTGAACGGGTGCTGCTGCTGCTGCTGCAGCTGCTCGGGCGACTGTTGGGCGCGCGAGAGCGAGTCGAGGTGCCGCACACGTGAGCTGAGCGTCTCGCGCTTCAGCTTGGGCAACGGCGAGTTCTGGAGCACGCGCGGGGACGGAGTCGTTGTGGCCGTGTGGCTGCTGCGATTGCCGCCAGCCGAGCCGGACGAGTACGGCGTGGTGGCCAGCGGTATGGAGGAGGATGTGGAGCTGCGACTGGTGTTCGTGCTCAGCGAGTGGTTGGAGGCAGAGTCGGCGCGCTTCAGGCTCTGGCTCAGATTGCCGGTGCTGCGGCTCAGCGAGGACTTGCTGCTGCTCCCGTACGAGACGCTGCTGGAGTTGTGTACCGACGGCGGCGAGCGGCCGGCCAGCGAGGGCCGGCCCGTCGGCGGCTTGCCCGCAAAGTAGGCGGCCGCCTTGCTGCCCGGCAGCGGTATCTTGCTCGGCTTGCTGGCGCTGTTGAATTTGCGGAAGGCGTGGCCGCGCAACGGCGTCTGCTCGAAGGGACTGGCGCCGCCCACGCTGGAGCTCAAGACGCGTGCCGCAATGCTGCTGCCGGTGGCCGCGGTGGGCGTGCTGCTGCCCAACGGACTGGGACTGTTGTTCACCATCGTCTTGCTCTGCGTGGAGTCGTTGGGCGTACGTTCCGGATCGTGCTCGTGCGCGGACTCGGTGCTGCTGCTGTGCTGCTGCAGCTCGTCCATGGCCAGCGGCACCATGGCCTTCATGCTGGGCGTGCTTATCTGATCGGAACGGGGCATGGCCGACGCCGACGCTGACGCTGATGCCGTTGCCGTTGCAGACGCTGATGCGGAGTCCACGGAATCGGGCACGCCACGGCGACTGAGCATCAGTGTGGTGGAGGCCGACGAGCGATTCGTCTCGTAGTCATGCTGCGAGGAGTTCAGATACGAGTTGGTGCTGCTGCTGCCAAGCAGGCGGGATTCGAGGACGCGCAGCTGGGCCTTGGTGCCCTCCAGTTCGATGTTCTTCTCCTCCAGCTGAAAGCGCAGCTCCTCGGTGTCCTCAACGCTCTTGTCCAGCCGCTTGGCCAGCAGCGTCTTTGACTTGCCGGACGAGTCCAGCTTCTGGGCGAGCACCTGGTTTTGCACAGTCAACGTGAGCAGATGCCGCTGCAGCTCCAGCACGTTCGTCTCCAGCAGAATGGCCGAGAAGCGCTTGGAGTCCGTAATGCGGCATTTGGTGTTCCGGGCGCCAGGCGTGCTCACCACGCCGTCCAAGCGACCCAGCGTCTGTTGCTGCCGCCTCGCTGTCGCCGTATCACTGCCTGAGCTTTGATGGAATGCCTCCGGCGCTGGCTGCTGATCGATCACGACCGGCTGGAATGTGTTGTTGCTGCTGAGGCTGGGACGGCTGCTGTTCGAGAGCACCGTCGTCGCAGAGGATAAGAAGTTGCGTTGACTGGAGAACTCTGACTGGCTGGCGCTGCAAGCAGAGAGTGTGGAGATTAGGAGTCAGTGGTCCATTAATTGCTTCACCGGGCTTACCTGGATGTGCTTTTGCTCTGCTGCTGCTGCTGCTGCGGCTGTTGCTGCTGCTGCAGCTGCAGCTGCTGCACGCGCGAGCTCAGCTCCAGCTTTTGGGCCATGGCCAGTTTCAGCTGCTCCTCGAGATCTTTTTGACGCTGATCAACTCCTCGACCTGATCGTTCATCTTGGCCGCCTTGATGCGGCCAGTGAGCGTCTCCGCCTCCATTTCGGCCAGCTTGTCCAGCAGGCGATCGCGCTCCTTGCGCAGCTGCTTGATATCCTCGCGATTCAGTCGCTCCACCTGCTCGCGGAACTGCTGCGGCGTCATGCCGCTCCCACCATTCTTTTGGCCCTTGGCCGCATCCCCCTGCTGGCGCTCGTAGCTCTGCAGCTGCTCGACCTCCTCGCGTAACCGATTCGACTTGCGGTGTATGACATCCAGCAGGTTGAGCAGCTCGTCATCCGACTCGGCGCAGCTCAGGCGATTCGATGCTATGGCCACCTGTCGAGAGAAACGTGTGATCAGCTTGTTGTTGTTTTGGGATTGAAATTAGTTGGGCACTCACCGTCATTGCACCGTTGGTGGAGGAGGCACTGTGACCCTCCTTGGAGGAACTGGTCTCCGTTGAGAAGCCGGAGTCCTGCACAACGCTGCCGTTGTTGTTCTCTCCGCTCTTTGGCTCTTTCTTGCCGCTGTGCGAGTTACTGCGGCTGCGCGTTAGCGACGAGGACGACGGCTCCGCTCCACCGGATGCGGCTGCAGCGGCCGTCGTCGTGGACGGTTCCTTGTGCGACAATTTGCGCTTCATGCGTATTCCGGGCTCCCATTCGCGTCTGCAATGCAATCAAATGGTTAAGGCCCTGCCCTTAGTTGGCATTCAACCCACATGGCTGACACTTACCTGGTTGCTAACGAGGAGCTGCCACCGCCGGCGCCTCCGCTGCTGCCGCCTACCGAGTGACTGCCGCCCAGGACGCCCACAGAGTTGGGCGTGGATGGTGTGGCGGACATGGAGGCCATTTTATGCTTGAGATCGGGAAACGTTTCGATGACCAGATCTCGGAATTCCAACAGAGCGCCAACCTCGTGCTGCAGCTCCTGCAGCGACTTGGTCTGCTCGCTGTGTATGGGATGATGCGGATGACTGCCGTAGCTGTTGCTGTACGGCGCATGGTGGCTCAAATGGTGATGGTGGTGCAAATGATGTGGATATGTGGCGCCCACAACCACCGTTGCCGTTGGCGAGGCAACCACAGTGCCGCCAGCACCACCAGCTGCCATCAGATGCGGATGATGTGTGACAACCCCGCCGCTCAATGGCAGGCATTCCATGGCGCCGTTGGCCAGTTCTGTGGCGCGTGAGTGGCCACCACTGCTGTGGTTGCTGTTGCTGTTGCAGTTGTTGTTGCTGTTGCTGTTGACGTTGTTTCTGTGTTGGCTAATGCAGCTGCCGTCTGTTTTGCAGGTGCCATGCGTTGCGGGTAGTTCAAAGCCGTCATTCTGCAATAGGACAAGAAAATGTTTGAAATAGATATTTGTGTGGGTTAACAATCACTAATTGGCATTTGGACACATACCCCACTCGGTGTGGCTACAATATGTGTCAATAAGCGATTTAATTCTAGAGAAATCTGCACTACAATAGCATGGCTACTCTCTATTATATCGCAGAGATTATATACACTTGACGTAGCAAATTTGGTATGAGGATTCACTTAGATCTTGGGCAAATACAAATTAATTGCAATCTTTGAGAACTCCCCTTGCACAGCCAAAAGTTAATTAGTTCTTAAGCTATTTAACAGCAATTATCTAGCTTCTATTAAAAACACCGGATAATAAGCAAATAATGGCAACATTTTCTCTGTTAGAGTCGATCTACTAATTTTCGAATACAAAGGAAGTATTACACTTTAAATTGAAAAAAAAAGTTCTTTTAAATCCCAAGGTATTTTTAATGCATATATATTTTATATATATGTATATTCTTTAATATATAGTTCATGTATGCAACTTTATACTATTCTATGACTGAAATTTAGAAAAACTATATTTATATTCATGTATGTATATATTATATTTTTAATCTCCTTTTTAAAGTTCAACTTCATGCTATTATATGACTTAAAAAGCTGGAGCTAGAAAATTTGGCATGAGAATTCATTTAGATCTTATCAAATTCAAAAATAATTAGAATTTTAAATGTTTACCCGCTCAGCGTCACGATTTGATTCGTTCTTGAGCTACTTCGTTTACATTTGGTGGCACTTGATATAGGCTATATTATAAATGATATGAACAGCAATTATTCAAGCAACAATCCTTTCGACCAGAGAACTCGTAGTTGGAGTATATTATTTTCGTGACAGAGATTAGAGTTTAATCATTAAATAGATCAATTAGTTTTTAAAGCTCCACTCAGGGCTTAAAGTCTTGCTGTATTGCCATAAATATGGCCTTTCCATGTAAGTGTAGAAATCGGTACAAAAGGCTACGCTCAGCGCTAAGCCTGAAGCACTAGCAGTAAGCCTTAAGCTTTGCCAGCTAATTACACAACAGAAAAAAGTCTATTAAAATGAGAGAGAAAAAATTGGAAAATTCAATTCATCATCGTGTGGCAATCGCTGGAGTTCAGGAGCAGCGCAAAGCGATTAGAGAATGACATACAAATTATGATTGATGAATTGCAGCGCAGCGCGGGCCGCTGACCCAAGGAGAAAACTGTAGCAAAAGTGCAACAGCAACAGCAACAGCAATCGCTGCATGCTGTTAGCAATTTGTGACAATCATTTTGTTTGTTTGTCCCGAGTCGTCGAATCTCATGAGCGACTGCAACTAGAACAGCACGTCTTGGCCAAGTAAAAGTCTATTCACAGCAGCTGCTGCTGTATCGCAGAACGAAGCGGCTTGCTGCAATTTGTGTGCTGCTGGCAAATGTCACAAGTGCCGCGCGCTTTCACTGGGCGAGAATATTTCTTGAATACTTTCACATGCGCTAAACGCGAATTCCATAAGTCAAGCCAAGACATTCGCCTCGCGCGGCTATTGATCAAACAAATGGCAAGTGCTAAAAATATATATATGTATAAGCATAAAGAAACAAATGGCCAATTGTTGTTGCCTGATGTTCTCAACAATAATAATAATAAAAAATAAAAAAAAATAAAACTGCGCTGATTGCATGCAAGTTGATTGACTGAGTGATTGACTGTTGCTTGATTGCTACGAAAAGTTGGTCAATTTAATGGGCAAAAATATGAGATTGCAAATGAAGCATGACAATTGGCCCACATTCACAGGCCAGTGCATTTGGGCCATTATTTAACAGCTAATTAGCCGGGCCAGGAAGCAAAACTCATAATTTTTGTATGTGCCATTGCATAAGCACAAATGCACTCTAATGTTTTTTCTATCTTTTTATACTGATTTTTCATTCAATTTTTTTTTAATTTATTTTTTCCTTTTTTTTTTTTAGCCCTGTCAGATGTGGCCGCTTTGCCTGTGGAGCGTGGCGAATGCGAAGCCATGGGAAGCAACAGCTACGGGTACGACTACATTGAAGATATAGTGTAATTATATAGCAAAATCCATTGTCAACCACGAAATTGAAACCGAACAATTGAAACGTCGTCTGTCACTCATAAGCGCTCAATGTCGAGATGACTGTCAAGCCAAGCGAAGAGTCGCTATGATTTTGAAGTTTCTTTTTTTGTGAGTTTCCAGTTTCATTGCTCAATTAGCCAGCCAAAGTTGGCCTTTGGCCCACAAGTGCTCAAGTTGACCAGACTGGCAGCTGACTAATTATAAAAGTATAATCTATATATGCACATATATATATACAAAATAATATATACGTGTGTCAGCTGTAGCTATCGCTATAGACACAAGTGTTTTCTTGCCACTCGACGCGAGCCGTTGTCGCTCCTCCTCAGGAGAAGAAGAAGAGAGGCGGCGGCACCATAAGAGGCGTTGTTGTAGTCGTCATCATCATCGTCAGCTTTTGCGTGGGCGCGAAACTGTCGTCTGGTGTAGCGACTGCCACGCATCGCATCGCTGAATCTTCAACTTGTTTTTATAACTCTCCAGCCCAATTGGGTTGATCAGCATCATCATTATCATTGTGAGCCATGACAGACGAAAATATCAACAACAAAAAAAGTTGTAGCACGTAGCACTTGGCGCTCGATGCTGGAGCCGCTCAATTAAGCTGCCCACCACTCGAGGCAACTAAGTTGCCCACCAACAACCAAGTGGCTTGAGCTCTTGCCACATGCATCAGCTGAGCTGTTAGATTAGACGCTCACAGCGCCAGCCAACGCACGGAAAATTCTATTCGCCAACACACAAACAACGGCAGCAGCCGTTTTTATGTTGACAAGACATGCGAGCCGTTTAAGTGAGTATTTATAGAAATACTCGTCAATAGCTGTACCTGTACTATGGCCTGTAGATATAGCAGTACCAGTACCAATGCCAGTCCCCAGTGCCAGTCCCAGTACCAGTGCCCATAGTGCCAGACACAAAAGCCATTAATAATACAACTCATAATAACAATAAACAAAAGACAATAAACAGGAATCCAACAACGGTGCATAATTAATACCTATGATTAGAAAAAGAGTTTTCTATACGGGAGAAATAAATAAATAAAAACCATACTGAGCAACTGGGAACCATAGGAACTTTCCACAAATTCAATTTGATAAAAAAAGGTGCTTCACTTAAATGCAAACTTTAAAAAAAACTAAATAATATAAATACCAAATATCTAAGAGCTCTTTATTTTTGGCTCGTTCTGTACGCAATTCCATTGAACAGTATGCGATTTAGAATTACAACATTTTATTTTAATTAAATTATATTTAGTAAAAACAAAATATCTAGAAAAGAAAAGAACATTTTTATACCTCAGATAAAGCCATTCAGCTCAAATGTTCAGTTGAAATCCCACTCAATATTACAAAATGCTTATAGATTTGCTCAGACCCTTCTAACGTTGGAAGTCAAACTTTCAGTTTATTTCACAATTCGGTAAGGCCTCTAAAATCGATGGGGGTCTGTTAAATGAATGCCAAGCCAGAGTCGCTTAGCTAGCACATTTAACTGTGACAATTGATTTGTTGTTTTGACTTTGCAATGTGCCACACCCCACCAACCCCTTTCAGAGACCGCCGCCGTGGCACCACGTACGTTAGTTTGATCGATTTTAGGCGCTGTTTACTGTTGTTTCTCTTTTCTATTTTCTTATTTTCTTAGTGGGGGTTTCTCGAAGTGCACCGCCTCGTATACGTAATGTTGGCTGGTTAAGCTGGCTACGCTCCAACTGGCAAAAAAATTTTCACTGCGCTTCTACAAAAATTTCTATTTATTTATTTTTGTTATGCTTTTGTTTAGCGCTGCCCCTCCATCTATTGTTTACTGTAATTACTTTTAACCGCCTTTCGTGTGGCCTCTCAAGAAATTTCTACTTTTAAGCTTGTTTGTTCGATGATATTTGAGCGGGCCTAGAAAAATGCTTTTCGTTTCTCGTTATTTTGAAGTGCAACACTTTTCAATTAGTAAGCCAGGCGTTTGCATAACATAAATATGTATATTTTGTACTCGTGCACACAAATGCATGTACACAAGTGTCTGTATTGTAATTAAGCCTTGTCTTATAATGCATTTTGGAGCGCTTATTAATTGTACTGCCTGGAAGCGTACATGACTTATAGCATTTTGAAGAGTCATTGCGCACATGGACTAAGCCAATAATATGTAATTTTCATTTTCATTTTCAATTCAAATTCAATTTGAATGCAGTTTTCATGTTGGCGTTGGGTTCGGCCGTCTCTGACGCAACACGAGCTAAGGCCACGCTTTTGGAGTCCATATTGAGGCGGGGCACGGGCTCGGGCTGGGGCTCGGGGCTGGGGCTGGGCCATTGTGCGTTGGCCAAACTACGAAGTAGGATACATTAAAAGACAATTGCATGTGGCTGTCAGTGACGGCAATCTAAACATCTGCGCGCCCCAGAGACACAGCCATTAGACGCCATTAGTTGTATATTATTTATTTATCTATTTTTTTTTTGTGGTTTGTAGTTTAAGTTTTATAATTCTAACAATATTAAACAAAACAAAAACGGAAAAAAACGTAAATTCATGTGTGCTGCTTGCAACATGTTTCATATGTGGCAATCGCCAAAAGACCAGCCGTGCAGCAACAACAACAATGCCAACAATTGTCTAAAATGTGCGCTGGCGCTCTTGGCGTCTGTGTTTCTGTGGCTTTTGTTGGTAATCGTCGCACTCAACCGATGCAAGTGTTGTAATTAAATTAACAATTTTTCGACACTTTTACAAAGCGCCCCAAAACACACACATAAATTGTTTAGCAGTTACAGCACCAAACAACAACAGCAACAACAATGCTAAATTACAAGACAAACAACAACAACTGAAGTTGCTGCAATGTAAAAATCATCGGTTGTTGGACAAAGTGACGAAGCGTCCGCCTGTCACATTTCCACTTTTCTGTTTGTTATTTTTTGTGGCCCGGCTTTGTAATTTTCTTTTTTGTAATTATCTGAATTATTTAAGTTGACTTATTAAAGTTGCATTTGCTTACTTAATAAAAATACTTTTGCCTGTTGCGTTGAATAATGGAGACCGAGTTGCGTGCTATTTTGGCTTTAGTAGCAAGTGCATTTTTGGCAATAATAAACTTTAAAAAAATTGATCTAAATTTTTGAGTCCTAAGTCGTTATTTCATCAGCAAGAAAAAGTTCGCTTCAGCTTAACATGTAATTCAATAAAAGTTAATACTCTTAAGCACCCCTACTCATTTTAAATATAACCCGATCAAAGCTTATGGCTAAGCTTTGACTTATTGTAGCTTTATAACATATTACTTTTTTTATCCTAGATCAAAAAAAGTTTGGAAAATATTTTTGTTGAATCATAGCCCACATAAACATTTGTTTTTGTGCTTCTTTGTCCTTTCAGACAACTTTAGTAAACTTGCAACAATTTGACAATATTCTTCTCTTTTTCTAACTAATTACTTTATTAAGATTAAACCGATGCCTACGTAATATAATTATTTAGGCCTAAGCAGTAGTGTTTTTTCATGTACAAGAATTAAGTAAAAGGCAAATTCAAACTTAATTAATGGCATATTTTTAACATACACACTAATTTAACTGTCTGCTGTCCGACAAATATAGTTTACTCATTTTTTATTGGCCTCAATTTCTTTAGCTCCAATTACCCATAAATCAGAGCGCTTTATGCACAATTGCCACTGCCAAAGACTGCCCACCAACTAACTAACGAGTCTATCTACCAAACATGAAAAAAATGCTATTTTTAAAGCCCATTAAACATTCGCAAGGCAGAGATAAAAATTATGTAATGCCAGGCTACAAAATGTTCCGCAAAATTACAAGTTAAGAAAAAAAAATAATTAAGCACATAAATTATGCAGGCCAGACACTGGTCAAAAAAAAAATATATATATTAACAACTCGGTTAACACATCATGAGGCGCCAGTGGTCAATGGTTGGTGGTTGTTGGTTAGTTGCTGGTTCGTTTGACCAGATGTTAGTTTGCCTTAATTAATTAACTGTTTTATGGTTTTAATTGCTGTTTTTGGCCACTTTTATTTCGTTTCGTTTCGGAGACTTTTTGAACTTTCGCTTGCGTTTTGATAAACGCTCATAAATTGGCTGGCATCAATTCCCCCATCTAACCCTCAGTCAATATGTAGTATCCGTATCCTTTGGGGACTCAAAGTGTTGCCTTTTGTTGACAGTCATTGTTGTTGTTGCTGTCTGTTGTGGCCAACGGGCACACCTCTTGCTGTCCATTTGCCAGCGATTTCTAATCGATTTTTCCGCCGCTGCCAGCAAAACATGTGAAAATGCCCGCTGGCCAGACACCAACCACGGACTTAACTAACCAAAGTGTATATAGTATATAATGGTATATAATGCATAGCATAATATAGTACGGCCTGGCCTGAGCATTGCATATGGGTTATAGCTAAACAAGCCTTGCAGCGTTTGTTGCTTTTCAAAAACTTTGTCAATATTTCATTGTTGCCGCAATTTGTTGGCGGCGCTTTCACACAAAACTTTTCACACATTTGCGTTGTCGTCGTTGTTGTCGCAGTTGTTGCTGTTGCTCGTTCTGCCAATTAGCATTTGACCATATTTTTGTTTGGCTCACGCGATTTGAAATGACGTCGCCTAACCGGAAGTAGCTCACTTTCGACAACTTTGCACGTCTTTAATTACAGTTCAGCGAGCTGGCCAATTGTTGCGCCCGGCCTGCCCCCTGCCCAGTGGCCACTAACCCCCGGCACCCGAACTCAATTAGAATTTGGAAATTTTGTTTGTTTGGCAGTCTGTCCTAAATAGACAACACGCCCTTTTCCGCATTACTTGGCTTGCATTTAATTTTGCTGTTCATTGCACTTTTACAATAGCAACGGCAAACAACAACAACAACAATAGGCAACAACAAAATGGCCAAGTTTGCTTTTGTTGCATTGGCTTTTGTACGTGCCCCCGTCGCATTTAATGTGCCAATGACTGCATGATTGTGCGATTATGCATCTAGCTAAGCAACAATCTGTCAATGCATCCAACCAGAGAGCGCAGACAAACAGCCAGATAGATAGATAGACAGACAGACAGACATATAGATGGACTGGCAGCCACCCAAGCGATTAATCTATCTCTCTATATAATCACAGTTTCGTTCAGGCGCTGGCGTTGCGCCGTCATTTTGTCAATCTGCCAACATCCGGTACGTTTCACTTTCAGCTCTCTGATTTATTTTATACAAAATACGAGTACATATTATAACTATTTATTATGTGCAGTTTGTCAGCGCCATAGAGACACAGCCACAGCCACAGCCCCGCCGTAGCCAGTGCCAATACGATCCGATACGATCGTATGGCAGCAGCTGCGCCCACCTGCCGCAAAATGTTACCCACACACACACACACACACACACTCTGCATAGCGTTTAGTGTGCGACCAAAAATGGCAACGCAATTTCAAAGCGCATTCAATTGCGTTTACTTTTTATGGCTTATCAGCCGCTGTTAACTGATAAAACAGCAAAAGCTGGCAAAACGTTTTCTTTAAACTTGGCCAGCAGCGATAATGGTTGGCATGAGCTGTTATATGATAACCATTAGGAAAATGACTCATAAGCGAGGTAAAACAAACGAAAAGTTAGTAGACAAAATGTTGACTGCTTTATGCAGTACGTGTGGTAATCAAATGAACCGGGTAAACATTAAAGACATCAAAGAAATTCTTGAAAATAAATAAAAACTGATTCAGGTTATGAGATTGCTGTCGAAAAGATATTAAATAACACTTGGCTCGCTTTATTAAGCACATGAAAGCTTTGGCTTAAGCTCCAAATAGCTTAAAGCTGCGCACAGTGTTAACACGCTGTTTGCTTTGAAATTGATATAACAGATAGCTAAATATATAAAAATTATACTAAAATCACATTAAAGCTTCTCTATGCATCAACTTAAAATCTTTAGGCGTTAAAATCTTTAAGCTTAAACTACAATTGAATGCTGTATCCTCTTTGCATATTTCAAAAGACATTTTCTGCAACCTTGTTTTAAATAAAGTTAATCGCATTTGTTTTTAACTGTGACTTTTACTGTAACCAATCAAGTGCAAAGTCGGCTTCTTTATCTCATTTTACTTAAGTTAGCCAACATTTTATATACTAACATCAGTTTTGCACAACAATTTGCAACCCTTTTACTTAATTAAGCAGGCAAACAAATTCATTTTCATGGTCCCGCAGTGGCAAGTCAACAAGCTGCTCGTTAGTGGCGTCTCTACCTAGGCCATAAGTAATCCTTGGAGATGACAACGACAACATAATATTGCGCATACGCCGCATTGCGCGCGTATTAGTCTGTGTAAGTTTTTGTGTGTGACACACCAATAAAAACTCTCACAAGCTGATGGCTTTTAACAACATGTGACAAATTTTTATCGCCTAGTCGTTAGCTGGTCAAGAGAGCCGTCAACAGCAAATGGCCAACGCCGGTCGACGTATGATCTTTGACATGCCAAAAAGCGAGACATAGATAGAAATGTGTATGTGCATAAAAATATATGCACAGGGTATATACATTTATATGTAAGTACAAATGCATATATATGTAACTAAATATGGCCCGCAGCTTTGTTTAGTTGTTACGTTTTGGCTGCCACAAAGACAAAAAACCCCCAACAGCAACAGAAACAACAAAAACTTTCACTTTGTTTGTCATCGGAGAGCAGCAGAAAAATATAAAAACAAGCGTTAAAAATTTTATTTTATTTTTTGTACGTTTTTATTTGTATTTTTTCTCTCTGTTTTATTAAACAACAAAAGCGCCAGCCGGCCAAATGCTCAAAATATGAGCAAATAATGAGCTTAGAAATTTTTATGGGCCCAGCTGTTTGGGCCACATGCAAATGGAGCAGCAGCAGCAGCAGCGGCGGCGAGCCAAAACGACGTTTGTGGCATGCCGCAAATTGTGCGATAGCCAAACCCGCACCGTTACAAATGTGTGCAGCGGCGGGGGCAACCATTTCACCCATTACGAATGGCGATTGGCATATCGGCCAATTGGCCGGCGAGTGGGCCAAATCAAAGCGCCGATAAACGTCGATGGTGTGAAATGGCAGCACTGCCCCGCAGAGATAGCAGCCAACGACAAAAATGAATTATGAGCCATGACGCTTTTATGGTCTTTAGCCATTAAAACTGATTTCCATTGTCTGCATTTGGCCCAGCTTATTGTGCGAGTAAAATCCGTCCAAAACTACAAAACAAAAAATGGAATACTGCGCAGCCAATGTGAAAATAATCAAAATGGCTTTTTGTGGATTTACTTGCAAAGCGTTTCGTTTGCCAAAGCAGCCAACAGACAATTGGCAACAAAAATAAACAACTAAAACAACAACAACAACAACAACGGAAACAACAACGTGCAACAGTTGGCAATTGGCTTGAAAATGCGTGAGACGTCACCAGGCGAAGACGTTTCAGCTGTGAGTGGGCTTCACTTTAGTATAGCCAAAACTAACTGAACCAAACTGAAAGCTGCAGCCGTATAAAATTGTAAAGATCATTAGACAACCAGCTTTGGGTGTTACGACATGGCGGCTGAGGTCTTTGCCTTGGGCTTGTGCTGATGTAGATAGGTAGATAATGATTGCAAGTCAATAGCTACAGCAGCTCTATTGAGGAACCAGTCAGAATAAAAAGTTTAAACAAAGGCCAAAACTGAAACTGGTTTAAACAAAATTTTATAAACAAAAGTGAGTGTTAGGCGCTTTCGAAGAATTCAGCACAGAAGATCACTGACAATATAGAGCTAAAGTTATATAAAATATAAAGCAAAAGGGAACTAGTTTTAAGAATCAGCTCATTGAAAAGCAAATTATGTTTAGACTTCATTATGCTAATACTGTCATTCAATAGATTAATTATAATTGTTATAAAACTGTCAAGGTCTGTTGGGTAAACACTAAGTGGAAAAGCAGGCCGATCTAGAAGTTCAAATATCATCATAATAAAATATTGAAACATATCTCAAACAGTTCAATCGCAAAGTTTATACAGGTGTTTAATTTTTATCAGATAAGCAATTTTATTAATGATGAGTAAAACTAACAAGCTATCTTGCATCGAGTGCCCTATGCGCTTTCACCACCCGAGGCGCCTCCCCTTTCAGTGACTAATGAATGAATGTCATTTTCAATGGACTTCAAACGTGTAAAACAAAATTTATCTGACAGCAACGCAACCAAATCAGATCAATAGGTCAAAACCTGGTTAAACAGTTTCATTGATGGCCGGGGAAAGCAGTTGAGCGTTGCAAACAAGGTTAAAAGTTCAGTTCAGCTGGTAACAAAAAGAACGATCAATATAGAACTCGAACAAGATGAGCTCGAATGAATCACTGAGTGGGCTATATGAAGCTGCATATTTTTTGCCTTTCATAAACAGCGGCCTACATGCAGTTGAAATCGCATTGGCAAACGCCTAAACAAAGCAAAAAAATAAATATAAAAAAACTTGACAACCGACACGCGACAGCTGCCTGATGTAAAGGCCCACAATTGTTTTTTAGGGGCATACGTTAAGTGCAAATCGAGGCACTTAAAATGAATTTAAGTAAATTTATTAACGCAATTATTTGATTACACTAAACGTTTGAGAGCCTCGGGCAAAGCAAAACCGAAAAACGTGGCCCAAAGCAAGCTGCCAAATTTGGTAAAATGACAACTTGGCAAAAACAAAAAAAAAAAAAATGAAAAACAAAACCATTTATAAACACATACAATAACTATAGATTTATCTTTTACATATGTATTTATGTAGTTTACAATCAATTTAACTGTCTGCCAGATTTTCTATTTGCGACTTTGAACGCCGGCAGTTGCGGTTTCCAGTTTCAAGATGTATGTGTAACTGAGAAATTTACATAATTTTCGTTAGATTGACGCGACTTGCGAGTAGTTTTACAATTGATTATACCCTCTGACACAGATGATGTGAACAAGGTAAACTAGTACAGCTACTAATTTGCAAAGAAAGCTACATTAAAATAAAATTGCTTTTCGTTTATAATAATATTAACAACAATAATTTCAATAAAAAAATCATTTTTTTGTTTGTTTTTATTTTATTTTTACTTAGTTTGTGGCATATTTTTTACTTAATAATTTAAAGTTATTTTATTAATCTTTCGTTTTAATTTTCCAGAGTACTTTACAGTCGTGTCTTATTTCCCAATACTTGTTAGTTCCCCGCTAGGTTTGCCCACATTTGGCTTTAGCCTCGTTTGCTTTACGGCACATATACGAACGTATATATATCCAATCCAATTTCCATTCAATGCGAATTCAATTGAATTGCTGTGGGGTGGGGTGTAACTTGGTGAGTAGAGAGAGGGGGTTGCGGTGACGGCGGCGGCACGGGCTATTCATTTTGTGTGGCTTCGTCTGGCATTTTGTGTTTCATAAATGGTCTGATGGTTAATTTTTCGTATGCTTGATTGTCACATGGATTATTATGTTTTGTCTATTTGCAGTTAGCGGAGAAAATTTATGTCTCTGACATTTGGGCCGACATATATGGGCCGAGGCATTATGCCAATTGAAGCTACAACAATCCGTTGACTGACTGACAATTATTAATGGCAAACAATTTAATTTAATTATGGGAAAGGTTTTGTCATCTTGATAAATGACTACCAAGGCATTTGCTGCTAAACGCAGTTAAATTATTTTATAAAAATTATTTTAAAAAATTTAATTCAAGATATCTGCAGTGGCTTCCGGTCATTAAAAGTCAGTTAATTATAATGTCTACAAAACATTTGACTAATAATTAATTATACATAGAGAAAAAAGTAATACGAGTACAAAAATGTGAAGGTTAAATAAAAACAGCAACAGCAAAAAAATTTAAAAAAAAATACAACAAAATAGCGAGTGTTTAAGTGATTTGCATAAATATCGGCGAAAAACAGTGTATTAAAAAATGCCAAGCAACTACAATTATAAACTAGTACAAGCACATATAGTACTCATACTAGTATCGATGCCGGCTCGATTTTAACCAGTCGACAGCAATTTGCAACGTGCAAAAAAGAAAAAAATCTTTATAACAACTTTTCACTTTTTGCAACGGAAAATGTCACTCAAAGTCATAGGAAAATGTTTCATCGACCAAACAAATTTTCAAGCTTGAAAACCTGAAAGCTAAAAAAAAAACTGACAACTGTTAACTGAAAATCCCAAGGATAATGCAATAAACACAAAATAAATTAAGCAGTTTAGATGCCAAATTAATGACAGCATTTGAAGTGATGAGGCGAGGGGAAGAGGAGGAGCTGGCCGTAGGTTTTATGTCAGATCTGAGTTCAATGCCAGTTAAGATGGTATTTTCATTAATCATACATAGAGCCGCCAGACAGGTGTGTGCGCGTATGTGTGTGAAAGTGAAATTCTTCACGACGAAGTGTTAATGAAGCCAAAGTGAAAATATCACTTACGAAAGAGAACCCAATTTCAGTATTAGGCTTAAAAGTACAGGGAAGCTGCGAAAGAAGATGATGAAAGCAAAGCTGAAGCTAAGAAATCCAATTCTTGTGCCTCAAAACTTGCAAGCAGGATAAAAACTAAAGCATAACCCATGACATTTCAGTCAGAGCCAAGCTGACAGGTGTGAAAGCGAGGTGTTAACAGCAACTCAATGCCAAAGTGAAACCGGCGTCTTGACAGCGAATTGGCTGATAAGCCCGGCTCAGCGCCGCTCAGCGCTGAGCCAGACACAACAGTCGGCTTTAAGGCCGGCTCTTAATGTCGCATTGGAATTTGCTGGCAACGCCTTAGACTTAAATGTGCCATTGTTTGGCAGTGAGAAATACTCAAGGCCTTGGACTGTCATTGCAGCGGCAGAGTAAATTGTGGCTAAATGCAGTTAAAGCTAGTCAAAAATGAAGGCAACAAGAGTAACTATTTTTAATAATTGCCAGTTATTAAGATGCAGTCTAGAAAACAATAGAGGCTACGCCTGCTACGTTAACTTGGCTGACTAAGTGTGGGAGGCGTGGATACGCCCAGCTCAGCTGAACTAAATTTAGCAATTTATAGAATAGCAGGCAGTTTTTTTTAGAAGGGGAAGCCGCAAAAACAAATAATACACATTCACAAAGAGAACTTTTGCACCTTTCAAAAAATTAAAATCAATAAAAATTAAATCCAAAATAATAATTATAAAAATTGTTCAAAGGCGGCAACGCAAAATTACAAAAACAAAAAAATAACCACAAAAAAGTATGAGTATATATATATATGTTTAGAGTGTACAGCTGTTGGCCAGGGTATTGTTATTGCTTCTTTGTTCGATAATCTGATATTACGTTGGGTATTTTGTTTTGTGGCTGCTGTTCGATTGGCAGCACCAGACAATGACCTTTTAGCATGCCGCTTCAATGAATACTCGTATTTCTTCTACTCGCAAATATAATTGAATAGTGAACTGCTCGAGTACTGGGAGCTTATTCAATTTAAAATGCATTTTGCGCAATTTGTTTTTTAGTTCGTTTTGCATGATTTCTGTGTCGTGATTTGCGGTGGCAAATACTAATTTTTCTTTTTATTATTCGTTTTGTAATTTATACATTAATTTCGGGCCATGCAAACAAAGCTAGCGAATTAATTGAGCAGCTGCCGCTTTTATTTATTATTAGTTGTTATTTTTTCATTTTATTTTCGCATATTTTATAAGCTTTTGTTTGTTTGACTAGACAACATGCAATCAATTTTTTTCAATAGTGCATCTTTGAGTCTATTTTTTTTCACCTTTTTATTGCAGTTTTATCAGCAGCTGAGTTGCCTTCGACGCGTCCGCCGCTGGGTGTTGTAATTGCCCGGCTATTAATAATGATTACCAGCAAATACGATGCCTGTTTGCTGATTAGCTGGCTGACATTTTGCAGCAACAGCGCCAAGTCTATGCTATTTATGTTGGCTACTCTCTTATTTATAGACATGATGGCGTGCTAATTCTGCGCCACGTCTCTCCCGAGGCTGTAGCGAGTTACGAGCTGCGTTTGCCCCATGGCAACAACTGGCAACTGGCAACTGGCGGCGCATTGAAATTAGCTGAAATGAATTGAGTTCAGGCAACAGCAGCGACAACGGGGCGTATGCACAACAATGGCACAAAGGCACCAGCAACAACATTTGCAACACAAGAGCAACAGCTACCATAATAAACAGCTGCTGAGTAACACAAAAGCATAGGGAAACATAAAAGAAAAATCGTAAAGTAAAAAAACACCGAAGCCCAGACACTCTTTATCTGCTCATGGAGTCCAAAGGATAAGACTTTCAGAACAGTTAAACAATATGATGCAAAGAGCTCAACTGTAGAGAGTGCGTGTGTTTTATTGATTAATTGTGCTTTCAGCCTAAAGCTAAATTAATTATATTGGCTAATTAAATTTAATCCGGTTTCGGCTCTTTGTCGCTGTGTTTTAAAAGTTGTTGTTATGTTTAACCTTCAGTGAAAAATGTGCACAAATAATAATAACAACGAAAAATATTCGATTTGTCCGCATCTGACTTCATCCTGAATTAAGTAACAGATGGTTTTAATCAATATTATTTTATAAGCACAAGATTTTGAACTGTCAGACTATCGATGACTTATCGCAAATATCGTACAATCAGTTTTAAGCTACACAAAGCTTTTTCTAATATTTATTATACCAATAATATTCTCTATATTTTAGGCGATTTTCAATGCTTGAAAAACTCAATTGAATTGTGAAACTACCTGAATGCCGCATAAGGCAACGAAAATAAAGTTATTATTTCGGCGTCGTATTCGGTGGCTGTAAAAATTGCACAAAAATGCGCAAAGTGAAAATATTTCAACAATTTCTACGTTACATTGGCCTTAGTGCTAGAGCATTGTTGCTGTTGTTGTCGTTGCTGCTTTAGGTTTGTGCAGCTTGCCGCGTAATTTGCATGCCAAACGCAAGAAACAATAAACTCAGAAAACAAAAAAAGAAAAGAAAAGAAATGCAACTTGCTGGTTAATAAGCAGCAGCAGCAACAACAACAATTATAACCACAAAGAGCAGTGCAGATCAGTGAACTTTATATTTTTTTTTGCTAAGACCCACAATAATTTCTGCTGTTTTTCCATTAATGAAAGTGAAAATAGCATTGGACAGATGACGTCAGATTACACTGCAGTTCTCACTAGAAAGTTCGTCACTTATTTCGAGATTTTATTTAGACATTTCTTAATACATTTTTCGCGAGATGTTTTATTCAACTATTTGATTGTGAAAAAGTCGTGAGTTGCATTTGACATGTTTTCCATGATTAAAAATTATGATTATGTGATTCAAGCAATGCTAATAAAATGCCATTACAATAGTGTCGTATGGGGCAAACACGACATCACGTGTGACACATTGCCAAAAATAAAAAAATTTATATTTGAGAGAAGAAAAATATATATTTGAGAGAAGAAAAAATATATAAATAATAAAAACTGGCTCTAAGGTGCAACTGTCGTGCTAGCCCAGTTATTAGGCATGCGAGGCGTCGTGTGCTGGTTAATTAACACCTCAATCTGGCTTTAATTAAAGATATAGTTAGTGGGTATCTACATGCTGATGCGAAGGCGGAAATGCGGCGCTTAGTCACAAAAGATGTTGACGCATGCAAATGAACTCTTGAATAATGTGGCAGCCATGGCCACAAACAATGCAACAACAACAACAACAACGGCAGCAACAACGGCAGCAACAGCAACGGCAGTAGTCGCGCAGACGCGTGTAAAGTTAATAAATAAAGCAAAAGTTTTAAATAGCCGGCAACTAACACTTAACTCAGCTGATGACGCAGCCAACGCGGTTGATAATGTTGCTGATAATGATAATAATGATGATGATGCTAGCAATAATGATGTTGCCGATGATGAGGTTCAATAAACTTGGCAGGTTGCGCGGCCAAGTGGACAAACAGTGGCCATTGGCCAGGCTGTAAACGCGGCTCTAACCAACCAAGCGGCCAGCCCAAGCACTTTGCTTATTAAAGTACAACAACTACCGACAACAATAACAACAACAACTGCGTCGTACATCAGGCGAAATTTATTATGATGATGTTGTGTGCATAAACCAACAACAAAAGCAACAGCAACGTGGGCAGGCAACAATAAGGAAAATTTATTATCGGTGCCGCATCGAACGGTTTGACTTTGGCTTTTAGCTGTTAGCTTTGGCTTTGGCTTCGGCTTTACACGAAAGTTTTATGCGCCAAAACGGAAGGGCCGGCAATTGCACTCGGGCCAAAGACAATGGCAATGCAATTGTAATGCCCCTCTTTTTTTGTAAAAAAGATAAATATATATATATTTATATGTGGCAGCTATCTGACTGTTCCGCTTGAGGGCTGTGCAAAAGGGCCCCAACCGCAGCCCTTTCATTGGACGTGCACTGACGTGTCGCATGGCCAGCGGGCATCGGGAATGCATAAAGGGAAGCGGCAAGTCACCAATGAGGCAACCACAACAAAGCGGCTGGAAATCGTAGAAAATCGAAACCACAGTACAGCTATTGCAGCTGGCGCTTCAAAATCTGAGGTGACAATAGAGTTGATCCTGAGGTATTTTTCGAACAGATATAAATTTCAGCAAGAAATACAAATTTGACACCAAACCAATAAAGATGACAACCCTGCAACAAAAATACCTTCAACGATTAAGAATTGAAATTTTGATTCCAAAAATGATCAGATTTAACGAAGTTATAGGAATTTGAAATATTGGAATGGAAATTACCTGAAGGCGTTAACGCTTACAGATATTTACACAATAGCGAAAATATACTGTTGCTCTGACAAATACGCATAAGACCTGAAGGCGTTAACGCTTACAGATATTTACACAATAGCGAAAATATACTGTTGCTCTGACAAATACCCATAAAACCTCATAGCTTATCTTAACTTTAGGATAACCTCAACTCTGTGCATGTATTATCCAAGTTACAACGCCTACTATTAGCATATAGTATAGTGTTACTTCTATACTTAAGGAAAAGAAAAAAACAAAACAAATAAGAATGTTACAATGCTCGTTCGCAGTGTAATAACACCAAAAACAATATAGCAATATTTGTAAAAATAAATAAATGCAAAATCAATGTAGATTACAAACAGTAGCCAAAATGACATCAAAGAGTTTTGACAAAGTTCTAAAAGATTCAAATATGGAAGCTATGGATTCGAAAGCTTTACATGTCATAAATTGTTGTCAATTTTGACAGATCGTCGGACATTGCACAAACCCAATATACTCTTTACCCTTCGTGAACGAGTATAAAAATATGAAAAACAAAATTACATGTCTAGCGAAAAGTACACTGTGGTTACATTATAAACGGGCGAATGAGCAGCAACCACAATAATAACAGTTGGCTGGTAACCTCCATTGAAGGGCGCATAAAGAGATGTAGCTAGTTGTATATAATTATATATATCTTTATATTAAAAGGTGAGCGAGAGAGCAGTAGGGGGACATTGGAACAGCTGACCGCACACAGCTGACAGAGAGATGCACAGAAAACTAAAGGAGACTGCAACAACAGGTACGTATATACGAGTGAATATGAGTATCAGTATGAGTGCGAGTACGAGCATGAGTACATACTATATGAATAACGTACGTGACAGACAGTCATTAAAATCGCTTTATATGCACATAATAAGTTTTGATTGCCATTTGCTTATTTGGAGCATTATTTAAGTTTCATTAAGACATGCTAAATGACTTTCGAAAGTACCGAGCCCCAAGTCTGACTCCAAGTCGAAGTCCGACTCTGAGTCTGAATTATAGTCAAAGTCAAAGTCAAGTGATTGACGCGTTTTACGGCCAAATGCGTTGTGGAAATTAACGGTCAACACTTTCGCTTGTTGGCCAGGCTTGGCGCTGGCATTTCTTTTCAATTTCAAACGCGCTAAGCAGCTGAACGAAAAATAAAAATACAGCTCAAATATTAATTTCATTAAAGTTAATATTTTCATTAGCCAACTTTCTGATCGGCGGCCAGCGATAGGCGTAGCCCCCTCGAAGGGGAATGTTGTGACAGCCGCCTCAGCTTTATGATTTAATTGGGAGCCTCGCATGAAAGTGCTGTAAATGAAAGGATCTCCGAGATTAGCAGCTGCGCGAGCATTTTAATTGATCGCGCCAGAAATTAATGAGTGCGTTCAACTCCAAACGATCTAAGATTGGGCCACACAACAAACATAAAACGCGACTTTTTTTTTTTTTGGCCAACTCGAATAGCAAATCTTTGTTATACAATCGAGAGCAGCGATGGCATGATGTAAGCAGCTTAAAGGGAGGAGAGGGGAGGGGCAGGCAGCAAAGTGGCAAACGAAGCTCGCATATGGCATCGATTTTGGGGGCGCTTTCGATGCGACTCCAGTTCCGGCATAATTTAGCACCAATTTGTGTTTGCTTTTCACTCGGCTAATGGTGCAAACAATTGGCCAGCCAAATGCTCGTACGCTAAAAAGGTCATGGTAAAATTGGTAAAATTGAAATCGAAATTGCAGCACTTACCGCTTGCTGCCGCGAAAGTCAAGCAACCAACTGCAAGTTACAGTATCTGCCAGATACACAATCGCCGCATTGCCATGGCAATTGTAAATAGAAACGGCGAACCGGCAAACCAGCAAACCACCAAACACAAAAATCGACACCACAAGCGGTTATCATGCCCCCCTCAACTTACCTCCCCCCCTAACCACACCCCACATATAAGTTATAATTGCCCTCAAGTGGAAAGGTTCGGGTGAAGGCCACAAATGTAAAAGCTTTTTGTTTTTGGCTACCGGGCTACCTGGCTAATTAGGGCGCTTAAGCCGCGCTGCTCATTTCGAGCGCCTCTAATTGGCTTGCTAACAGAGTGCTCTCTCGGCATAAGTACTCACGAGCACATTCATATGAGTACGAAACAGACAGCTAGCCTTACGTATCGTACGTATCGCATGACACATGCCAGACACCAACAAGATTTTCACCTGTTCAATCTCTGTTTACCATACATATACTGTCAACATGTCAGCAGGCTAAGCAAAAGCCCAGTTACAAACACGATAACCACAGATAGATACCAGGAAGCGTTAAAAAGTAAGTGGGAGAAAGAGAGAGCCAGATAGCGATAGAGAGAGAAGCGTAACAGCTGTTGTTAAGTAAAGCTAAAAAGATTAGGCAATGAATCACACTTGAAATCCCAATAAAATCGCACTCTTTAGCCAATTAGTTGCGCTTTGCAGAATTAATTTAATGCATTGCGTACAACTAAGCCGAATTAAAGCTTTCACGTGCTTACAAAGCGCCTTTAGCGTTATAGAGTGAAAGAGAGAGAGAGAGAGAGAGAGCAACGTAGTTACTGTCGCTAAATAAATCTAATAACTGCCTAAAAAACTTTTAATAAATAATTAATAAATTAATGAATCGCGTACAATTAAGCCGACTCAAAGCGCATGAAAGCTCAAATATTGAGCATTAAATCATAATTAAAATACCAAAATCTATATTTTTAACTAATAAGTTAAGCTAACTAAAAGCTTTCATATGCTTTGAAAGCTTCAAGCCCAAAATAGTATAAAATCGATATAAGAGAAACACATGAAAGCTTAAATATTTGGCATTAAATCACAATTAAAATACCAAAACCTACATTTTGTAATTAAGAAGTTAAGCTAACTAAAATCTGTGCTTTGAAAGCTGCAAGCCCAAAATAGTATAAAATCGATAGAAAAGTAGGTACTACGAGTATTTTATACCAAATGTCAAACAAACAAAGGCATTCCAAGTGCACATCGATCAATGGGCACCTATCACGCATTTTAATTGAAATGCCTACAAGCCAGCTGTTATTTGTTGCCTATGATATCTAATATATTTAGAGTCACGATAACATTTGAAAATTCCAACATTGCTAGACAATCAATATAAATAGTAATGGGTACTTTTTATTGCAATCTGTTCTATGTGGTATATTCGTATCTAGTTAAAAATCGATTGGTTTGATTTGTTTTTATTGCCTGAAATTGCCAACATTGACTGTGCTGACTACTTCAGTAAGCACAATCGATATGGCTTAAAGGCTTAGCTTGGGCTAATGAAATTGTAACATACGCTGTTGTTGGCCCTCGAATTAGTCTCATAGAAATTGTGTTCAAGCTGCGACATTTGGACACTCAAAACACTTATTTAAACTTGACACTGTTTTCTGTGCATTTGCCTGACTGTCTGTCTGTCGTTTCTCTTGCTATTTTTTCCCTCACCTTTATATTTGCATTTGCTGCCGTTGCGACGCTTGACAGTTGTCAGTTGGTTGGTACGCAAAAATGTTTTTAAATTTTTGCTTTAACATTTTTTTTTACTTTTTTGGCAAGCTCAACGCCCGGCAGCCCCGAAATAATAATAACAACTAAGAGGCCAGGCCAAGATGTATAATAGCCAGTGAATAGTTGTTGCTGCTTAGTTTTCCTCTGTACTCGTACTTGGCCCAAGGTTCATGGCTTTATTAAATTGCTTTTGCCACACGACGTCGTCGACGAGCTAGCCAGGCGGGGCATTAGGGGGCGGGCGGTTCATTTTGTTGTTTGTGTTGTTGTCTGAGACGATTTCCAGCTGTGGCCCTTACTGCTTGGCCATTAACACTGAAAGCGCAGCCAATTTGTAAGCGCGTTTTTGGCTAGGTTTTTTTCTTCAGCGTACGATTCGCTTTTGGGTTTTGGCTCAGAAATTAAGCCAATTCATAGCCACACCAAATACAGATATCAAACAATTGAACATCTTTTGGCTATTCAAGGTTTCTGTCAAGAATCAACGTTTAATATATATATATACAGCTGCTGTACTTCCAGAAGTTGGGTGTGAGACACTCAAGCCCAGCGGCTGCTAATTTGACTTGTGTTCGAATTTGAGCATTTAACTAGCCATGTTAGCCATAAATCACGCTGCGCTTAGCCAAAAAAAGAAACACGTGTGGCCTAAGAATTTTTAGAAAGTTAACAATGATCAAAGTCAAAGAGCCAGGCCGACTTAACCAATCAATAAGCCAATGGGTGTTGCTTGACGGCGCCTAGAATTTAGCCGATTAAGACTTTGTACAAGCCGGGGGCAAAAAACGATCAATAGCTGCGAACGTGTAGGTTATGGATGATCTAATATCTCAGCATAACTTTAGACATATTAGTATAGTGCATACTCAGTTAAAAGTGACAATGCAAGATGCTCAAGTGTTTAGACAGTTATAACTTATTTTAGACTGTTATAAGAGGCAATGGCTAAAATGACCATGAATAAAATATGATACAAGAATTACCAGAATTACTAGTAATGTAATGTAACAATGGAGGATATATGGCCAATAAACGGAAATAAAAAGACCATTGAGAACAAGCGTGATAGTGAAACTAGCAAGAAATGAATGTTAAGCCAAATCCATGTAAATCTGAAATAAAAATATGACCATGGAAGCCCAAACAAAATTGTAATAATTTTTACAAAAACAAAAGAAATTAAACTAAATGATTAATGGATGTTTTGTCCTTCATCCGATGATCTCTTATTTAACTTTTTAACTTTCAAGCCTAAATGTTAATGGATTTATGACGCCCATTCGCATATGTGTACTCTCAATGTGGTTACAGCGCATTTACCAGTCGACTACATCCAATTAGTAGAGCGCTCTTACGCATTTCCGAGACCCTTCATAATTAGATGCTCGGCTAGTTTGGCTTCGCGGCAGCCGTTGAGCAGGCGCACTTGCCACATGAGTTGCATTTATTTTGCGCCGCTTTAGGTGCAGCTGTAATTGTATTCATAAGGCGCAGGCTAATGAGGCGGCGGCATTTTCATTAGCGTTTACGTAACTGACGACGACGCGCCGTTTACCTTCGCCAGAGAACGGCAGGCCAAAGCTGAAGGCCTCGCTGTGGTTGTTGTTGCTGTTGCATGATGAGATGACTGCAACGACCAAGCCCAAGACCATTAGAGGCGCGCTGTGGCAGTGGCATTTGCATAGCTGCCGTGCAACCATAGCGCGACTCTAATCGCCGCAATTGAACTACCTGGGCCTAGTTAATATTGCCGACAGTAGCAAATGAATTCAAAGGCAGTTGAGGCTTCGCTGCTCACTTTGGCTCTGACAATTCAATTAGATGGTTTAGTTTGTGTAGCTGACAGCTAAGTTGCAAACGATATCAACTAACTGATGGGGCCAAGTGATAGCAGCGGAAACGAGTCATATTTTTATGATTCGGCTGCACCCTTAAGTGATCAGCTAAAGTGAAGCTGATCAGAAATGTGTTAGCATTCCATTCATTTTTTATTTGTTGATTGTTATCAATCTATTGACATTCATTTTTATGTTTATTTAAGTTTCAGTTAGTCATTGAAGGCATTTTTTAAATGCTTCTTTTAAGGTGTTGTTATTATTATTATTATTATTTTTACTTTTATTTTATTATATATTAAAAAAGTAAGCAAATCAGATTTGCAACTATAGAAGAAACCCGGAGAAAATAAACGTATGTTTTATCGAATTACCAAATCATTTACTTAAGTAAAATATTACTTAAAAGTTGACCATTCAAATTGTAAATTTAGTTTGTCACGATTTTGTTAGCTGCACAAAGCATTTAAGCATAATTTATGAAGATTTGTCAGGCAATGGGGTCAAAGTAGAAGCATCTTTCCATTTCCCAGGGTTCTTTTTCCGTCGGCCAAAGCAGGAGGCCACTTTGCATTGTGGCTAAACGCAAAAAAAAACAACAACAAAAAATACTTGGCAATTTTATTAATTTTATTTCATTGGCTGCAAACGCAGCTAAAAAATGCGGTTGGCTAATTAGTTGTGTGCATGGCAGTTAGTAGCTATGCGAAACCGAAAACCTGTTTAACTGCCGGCGTCATTGATAACAACAAAAACAACAACAACAACAACACGAGCAAGAGCAGCAGCAGCAACAACAACAGTAATTGTTGCTAGCTAAAAGCAACTTTGGTGCTGACTCCGTTGGCTTACAAACAGTTAAAGATAACCAAACATGGCCATGTGATGCACTGTCACTGGAAAAGCGCCATAAAAGACTTGTTTGCATGTTGTGCGCGCAGCACGAGGAGCAGTCTAGTTGGTTACAAAAAATACAAATACAAACACACATTTGAAAGGCTACGGGCCTAGCCTTGTGTGTGCGTGTCTGTGTGTAAATGAGGACATCGGCTAATATTCATGCCAATCGATAAGCACCGTCGACCGTCTATAACTGGAAATACATATTAAGTATACGACGCGCTGACAGGCCACAAGCTATGCCCCAAAGCGGACACAGGCAAAAACCATCGCACACTTTTTCTACGGTTCAGTGGGTTTTGAGGTGTGTGTGTATGTGTGTGTGTGTGAGTGTGTGTATGCTCTCTAGCTGTCCATTTGGCTGGCCACGCGCTGGGCTTGTCCTTTTGGCTACGCCTTTTTCAATTTAAATGTCCTGTTCAGTTAGATGATTCAGAGGGCAATTGCCGGTCTGCCTAATTGCGTTCAGGTTCGTTGACTTATTGGAAAGGTTATGCATAATTTATTGTGAAATTGTAGATGGTAAGTGATTACACTGTGTGTGAGAGCGTGTGTATCTGTGTGTGCGACTCATAAATTTTCCGCTTTAAAGGCGCTCTCAGGCCATGGCGATAGCTCTGCGGCGCCATATGGGCAACAGGCCGGCCCAAAAATGAAATACGAGCGCAAGAACAAGGCGCACAAAGATGACGAAGAAGCCCAAGCAATGAGCAAATCTGAGGAAAGAAAAAAACCCGCCAAACTGGCCAGACGGGCAAAAAAAAAATAAATAAATAAAAAAAACCAAAGCAGCTACCAAAAACAGTTTTAAAGGCAACTTTGTTGCGGCTGTGGATGCTGTTTTTGTTGCTGTTGTTGCTGCTGCTGCTACTGCTGCTGTTGGCCACGTTTAACGACGATGACCTTGGCGACGATGGCTGGCAACTTGTTGCATCTGCTGCTGCGGCGCGCGACAGCTGCACACCAGGCAGACACCTGAGACTTTAAAACCCGAGACGAGACAACAAGCATTTGCCACGCATAGAGAATCGCCTCATCAACCAGCCCCCCTCCTCCCCCTCTACACTACCCCTTTTGGCTTAACCCACCCGCTGTCTGTGGCATTTCCAAGCAGTTTTCTCATGCATTTTACGGTAAATTTAGGTCGCTGTTGTATACATTGTTGTTGCCGGCTGCAACTTGTTTACACGGCAACGCCAATAACTTGGCTAAATATAGCCATGCGACAAGTTGGCAATGCCTTTTCTTGGATTTCCTGGCCAATGCATTAGCATCCAATGCAACATTTTATTTTATAAATATATGATCTTTGTTTTTTTTTGAGTTTTCAGTCGCTTTTGAAGCATTGCTCATACGCCGCATTGGCCGCAGCCAAACAAGCAGCCAGCGAGCCACATCCGTTGGGAAGTGCCGCTGAGCCGCTCAGCCGGATTGTGCGGATTTGTCTTATTTGGGGCATGACACAAATTTGGTAAGCGGCGGCTCACCAGACGTTGTAGTAGTTGTCTGTTTGTTGTTGTTGTTAGTTATTTGTTGCTGTTGCTGCGTCGTTTTCTTTTGAGCAATTTAACAATTAAAAACACGCGCTCTTATGGTTTTTAGCCCCGCCACCGTCATTAACTCGTTAATCCACGCGAATATAATTTATTATAATTGCACATATTTTACAATTCGCTTGAATCATAAAACCAACAGCCAAGAGCCAACTGGCCAAAACATCGCCTGCCACTGGCACTGGCAATGTCTATGCCCATGGCCAGGCCTCGCCACGCCTCGTTGCCCAATTTGATGCTGTTCTGGCCAAAGACAAGTTTCTGATTCTTACCCAAATGATGATGATGCATGAACACTTAAACAGTTAACCAGTTGGTAGTGTGAACTCACCTGCAAAGGTAAGCAAAGAGGGAAAGAAAATTGTTGCATAAGTGAGTCGTACTTAAACATATTAAGTAGAATTTGGCATGATTTTAAAGGAAATTATGTCACATTAAATAGTTACTTCATCTAAAGATAATCATATAATTTAAATGTAATTGCATTTAACTTAAACATAATTAAATATTATTATTGCCTTACAATTGAGACAACAAGTTATCGGCTATATTAAATTTTATATATAAATAAATTATATAATACATTTAGAATATAAATAGAATAGAAATACTTTTTAGATATATAAAATTTTAAGAATATATAGACAATAATTTATTAAGTGTTAAGTTGACCAAAAGATCTGTGCAACGCTGTTTGAGAAGACATTTATATACTACTGGCTTGTTTTCTTAAATTTATTGTATTCCCAGTTTATACATATTTACATATATATATTTATATATATTTACATATATATAGCTTAATACATATATGTTGCCACTCATTTGAATATAATCCTTCCTCTCTTACATTACAAACAACTCTTTGATATACACATACATCACAGCTTCAATTTTCTGATTTCCTGACATAATACCTAGACAATTTACGTTGCTATGAAAACTTCACAATTTGTTTAGGCAACAAAAGCGACTAAAGTTGAGACACAGGGCCAGGCAAACATGGCCAACAGTTGGCAGCAGATACATTAAAAACAAAAAAAAAATTCAAGAAAACAAAAACAAATATAAAAAAGAAAAACTATCTTAAGCCCTGGCGTGTACGGCCAGCATTTTGGCAAATGGCCAACAGGGGAGCCAAGTATAAAACAAAAGGCATGAGCTGTGCACATTTCAATTTGGCAAACGAGGGGCCGAAGAGCTGAAGACTGGGGGTTTGCATATGAAATTCAGATGCTCACGGCTCATGGATCATTAGGCAGGCCGAAAGCAGACTGAATTTGTTATAGCGCGGCAAGCAAATGCGAGTAATATGTGTGTATGTGTGTGTGTGTGTGTGTTTGTCTGGAGAAAGTCGGAAGCGTGCCGCCGTCACACGTAAGCCACAGCAGCTGAAGAAGAAGCGCAACCCAGTCTGTTTGGCCTGCCCAATTGCGGGTTGCGGATTGCGGCTGGTTGCTTGTTGTCTTCATCAGAGCAGCAACAAAGCGCAAACAGACAGACAGACAGGCCGACCCGGCCAAGACAAGCTGGGTTAGCAGCTGGCCAACAACAGCTCAACACACTCGCACTAATCTTGGCCACCCTGTCAGCCAAAGTGGAGCAAATGCAATGGGACGCGATTCGAAATGCATTTGAAGCCGAGCGCACATTTTGCGTAATGTTTGTGCCATTGAACTAACTTGGCTAAAGCTCATTTATAACATGCATGGCTATTAATTTTAATTGAATTGCCAAGCAGCAGCGCAAAACTCATCAGTTTTGCTTTTGTACATTTTTAATTAAAAACAAAAAAATTTTTTTCCGCAATTTAATTTCATGCTTTTGGCCAAAACTAAATAAGTTTATGTATGGCAGATAATTTGTCATGTGTCAGATGTTTATTGGTCGGTCCACACCTGTGGCTAGGATAGGTTTTACAACTGTCAAAGATATGGCGGATAACTTTGATATATATAAAAAAAAAAGTTTTCAAAAAATGGGTGGGTTTCGAACTCCCACGCCCAGTTAAAGACGCTTTAATTGCGCTAACTGAAATGCCGTGGCCGGCACAAAATGTTAAATGTGGAAAAACTTTGAAAAGAATAATGGGAAAATAATGCCACTAATTATCATTAGTGTGTGTAATTTTCTTCTTTTTTTGTGCTGCAGTAGTAAACGAAATATGACGTTCCAGAATTTGTAAAAGAAACTGCCGGACAAAACAGACAAATGGAATAAGCTGCAGAGCAGGTCACCGGGCAACTTCCTCCTACAACAACTTGTGTATAAAATGGCAACGAGATAGGGCCAAAACGTCATTAGTTAGAACTGAGGCAGCGGCAACAACAACAAAGGCGGAAAATAGAAAGCCAGCAGCCGAGCGTCGAGAAAGCCAAAAAGAACTTAACACAATTTACACTCACGAGCGCTCTTCCTACTTAAGCGTAAAAGCTAGAAAATTATCTTCCCTCTTTCTCTCTCACCCCCTGCATTCGGTTTGTAACTAACTCTGTGTATGTGCTGATGTGTGGTTGACAACCGCAAGTGGGTGTTGTACTTTTTGTTGTCACAATTGCAGCTCCAATTGCGAATGCGCGCTGATCGAGCAACCGCGAAACCTAAAACTGGCTCATAAACGCACTTCCAGCTGTGACTGATTGGTTAGGAAAAGTGAGGGGGAAACACAAGCCGCTAAAAAGTATTGACAGTCATCTGAATACTATAATCAAGCATAAAATTAACAATGCTATGCGTTTTTTAGAGCAAAGCAACTTTCAAAGTTACGTTATGAACGTAAATAGTTCACAAACGATTGCACCCTAAGAGACAGCTTGTAAATTATTGACGCACAGTTGTGCAAGTGTATTGCTTTTTCTTTTATTTTAATTGCGATTGTATTAGTGTGCTTTCGTTTGCTAAGCTTGAAGCTTGCGAAGCGCCTGCTGTTAAGCTTACAGATTGAACTTAACTGTACAAGAAGAGAGAGACAGATTGAGAACCTAACTAGGAACAAGTATTTTTATTTATATATACAGACTACGTTAATTGTCATCTTCTAAATAAAAATACAATTTGTGCGTAAGATGTCTTAAACTTTTCCATATTCTTCAATGAATTAATAAATAAATTAACAATACACATATTACAGGAACATAACGTTATATTTAGAAGTTGGACTTTTCTATGACTGAGTGCTGTGTACTTTATTCATTTTCAGATTATAAAACAAGTAAGAACGTTGCAACGTAGCCGACTTCGTAATACTCGTAATGCACATTTACATGTTTAATCGAATAATCCACAATTAGTATTAAAAACAACATAAAAACCGATTCTGAGAGGGTCAAAAATCATGCCAAAATTAACAAAAATGATGACATGTAAAGCTCTCGGACCCATAGCTCGAATATTTCAAACGCCCATAACTTTGTCAAAACTGAACCGATTTTCATGTTTGATGCCATTTTTGTCATGTTTTGTCCTCCAGATTGATTCAGCATTCCAAATATATTCATTATTGAAAATAAAATTTTTGGGATTTTTTCATAAAACATCATGTACTCCCCCTTTATCAATTTTTGAAAAATTTTTTTTTTCAAAATTTTGAAATGCAAATTAACATTTTTAATCGATTGTGGTTATCACAATTAGTACAAAAAACAACTTTAAAACCGATTCTGAGATGGTCAAATTTTTTTGTCATAAATCATGCAAAAATTTACAACATTTTTGACTTGTAAAGCTCTCGGATCCATAGCTCAAATATTTCAAACGCCCATAACTTTGTCAAAACTGAACCGATTTTCATGTTTGATGATATTTTCTTCATGTCTTGTCGTCTATCATGTACGTGGCGTGGCCGGGAAATTTTTCTGTTATGTTTGGGGGAGCTTTCCAGTAGCACATATTCCAAATATGGAGCTTCTAGCTCAAAAACTGTGGAAGATATAACTATGTCCGATTTTTTAAGGCGGGGGCATAGCCGAGATATCTTTGAGGGGGTCACCAGCAATCTACATACTAAATTTGGTGACTCAAGCTGTAATATTGTGGGAAATATTCAGCTTTTATCGATTTGCGATCAGCAGTGGGCGTGGCACAGAAATCTTAACACTGTCTTACGCGGGCATACACGAGTATATATTCCAAGTTTTAAGTCTTTAGCTTCAATAACGGCGAAAAAATTTTCGTTCATACGGACAGCCGGACAAACAGCAAGAGGGAGATTGCACAAACCCAATATACTCTTTTCACTTTGTGAACGAGATTAAACATTATCAAACATTAGGAATTTACTTTTTAAGTTAAGAAATTACCACATTAATCTTTATTTAGGTACATATTCTTCGGTTTTTCTCATATGTGCTAGCTTAGGCTGCATTATATATCTTTTAAAATGTAAGAAATAACAACAATATAGTATATCAAATACAAGGACATGTTTTCTCAGACCCCCTAATTCATATATTTTTTCCTACGCAAAAAGCTTTCTGCTAGAATTATAATTGGGATTTTCATCTCCAGCGTGCAAAACAGGCAATTTCTGCTGCTGATAAATCGCAGCCTGTTAAGCTGGTTTTCTTGGATCCGATCGATAAATCCCAAACATACTTATGTTTTATCTGAAATCGCTCTGCACTTGGTTATGCGTTGTAAATTAAGGTCTAATAAGAACTACCAGATAATAAGTACACCAAGATAAAAACAAGTAAGAACGTTGCGCTCGGGTGTAACCGACAGTACAATTAACAGTTAATTTAAAATAAAATAAATTATATTCTTTTAATGCGTATATTTAAAATACAGAACCAATTTAGAGGACAAATCATGACCAATATGTCATCAGATATGGTGCAGCTTTGACAAAATTATGGGAGTTTGAAATGTGGGGGCTAGCTTCAAACTGTCAATAAAAATCTTAGCACTTTATCTAACGCGGGTATACACGAGTATATATTCCAAGTTTCAAGTCTCTAGCTTCATACGGATAGAAGGACGGACCCAATATACTCTTTTCACTTTGTGAACAAGTATAATAACTACGCTTTCTAGAGAACTATGCGTGCAGTAAATCGTATAAATCAGGCGCCAATTGAGTGCCTTTATGATAGCCATAGAACGATTATAACCCATTCGAAGTGCAGTTAATTCCGTATTTGTTGCTGCAGCTGCGTTGATGGGCTGCTAATGTGTTTAATTAAGCTGCAGGCTGCCCCAGTGCAACTGCAATCGGGTTATTAATTTTCTCTTTCATTGTTTTGCTCTTGGCCAAGTCGGCTACAATCGTTCTATGAGTAGTTCGAGCGCAAGTAGGGGTACTCGTTTGTCTAGAGATGCGTAGAGACGCATTAAATTGCCAGCTTTGGGGCGGCTTCAGTTACGCTTCAGTTCAGCAGTTAAACAGCACACACGTGTGTGTATCTATGCGTGTGCGCGAGTATATGTATCTATAAGATACACGCATGCAGCATGCAGCTTAAATGTGCTGCGGCACTTTTAGGTCTCAGCTTGGCAATTAAGAGTGTGAATTTCCAGCCATAAAACAGTTGCAACATGTGGCCCGTTGCGCATGTTGTTGTTGCTGCTATTGCTTCTTCTTCTTGTTGTTGTTGTTGCTGCTGCTTGTCGCTTTTTCGGGTGAAAGTTTGTTCTACAGCCGCAACGGCTGCCGCAGCAGCTGCGCATTTGTTACAGATTTTTCTTGGCGTGCGGCTGGCTTGGAAAAAGTGACAGCTTCATGTGGTTATTTTATTATTTTTTTTTTTTGTTTTCCTTCATTTTTGTGTGTCAGCCGCTGTTGAAAACTTGAAAATTTCTAGCCATAATTAGCTCAAAGTCATATCTTATCACGGCAAATAATTCACACACACAGAATATCAAATTGTGTGCACTAAACTAACAATGGCGAGCCATAGAAAGTTAATCGCATGTGTCCACAGATAGCTGTTTTTTTTTGCTGTTTTCTTTTGCTTTTATCTTGCCACATAGCGCGATTATTGCAAAGGCAACAGCGCAAAAACAAACAACAACGGCAAACATCTTAATTTCACAATAATTGCGCGCACATCGAAATCCGAAATTGAAAAGCAAATTTCGAGTTGGAAACCAAAATGTAAGCAACGCGTCAACTGGGCTTCAGCTTAAACCGAAAGTGCAAACATTCAACACTAGTGGCAACAGCTGCTGGACGAGAATTGCCCCCCACCTACAGCGAGGCAGCCGGGCCAGATTGCAGTTGCTTGACAGCGCTCTGTGTTGCAAGCAGCCAGAGGGCGGGCGCAGGGTGCCTGTTGTGGGTGACTTCTATTTGCATGGCAGGTGAAAAGTCTTTGGGACAAGCAAAACAAACTTTGCATCTGTTTTTCAGCTTCCTTTCGTTTGCCGCCCACCAGCAGCTGCAACCTCCCACCGCCTGGCAATTTCATAATGGCGTCGTCAGCCAGTCAACAGGCCACAGCCAGCAGTCGGCCAAGAAACGCTGACGACATTACAGTTAGTCGAGACGCCGCAGCGTCCATTGATGATGGGTTTTTAAGCAGTCACCCAGTCGGCGTGTCAGACAAAGCACGTGAAGGGAGGAATGGGGGGGGCTGCACTCCATCTAGCACAGCGCACAATTGGCCCGATTGCAGTTGGAGTCTCTAGACTTGTTTACTGTTGGCGTCTTGTCTCTCTCATGCCCTCACCGCACAAAAGGTTAGCTAAAGTTTGTGACGTTGATTGCAGACGATTTTCAAATAAGTTACCAGAGAATACAAGAACATTTTCTAACTAAGATCAAAAGTCGCCGTTTTATGGAAAAAATCTAAATATATCTATTTAAGATGTTAACAAATATAAAAATTAAATTCCTAAAATTAAAATTTAAGTAGCAGGAAACCAGGTTGGCATCCAAGTTAAATACAACAAATCATATTAAAAGGCCATAAGCCTAATGATTTTTAAAACCAAGGTTAATAGCGTGTAAACATATTCTTGAACTCTTAACTTTACAACCACAACAAAGTAACACAATACATTTTAATAGATAAATGTTTAAATCTGTTACAAGTAGCTTACAATTTCACGCAATTTAATAATAATAATTTAATTTCAAAGAGTATTCAAATTTCGACAGGTTTTCCAGCCTTTTCCACTCCAGTGTTTTCATAACAAGATTTGAACGTTTCATTTTTCTGGCCAGCAGCAAATGATCAATTGATGCTATTGTTGTTTTTGCTGTATGGCCAACAAAAACTAAAAACAAATGAGTACGAATATTGTTCGTAAAATGCGAAATACTCGTAATAATAATAATGTTCGGCCGAAATTGAGGCATGTTACCGCATCGTGCGACGTGGCAGATATGAAGATTTTTACTGTTTTTTTGTTACCCATTGCAAGTTGCAATAATAATTGAGCACTTTTTTGTGAGTGTGTTGAGTTTTATGCAATTGCTATGCAAAAAGGAAACACAAATGGACAATTTCGTAGCATTGGTAATTATATTTGATTGCGACAATTATTTAAAAATAAAAATACACTCAGCCAATCGGCCAAATTAGCAAATGTGTTGGCCAAAATCGCAACTGATTATTTTTTTTGTGTGTGTATGTGGTTTAATTCTCTTAACGAGCGAATTATATGTAATCAAAAGGGGATCTTGGAAGTCAGACCTAAGAACACAGAACAGCAACAGACTTGGCTTAACTTGGTTCTCTTCAATTAGCTGGCGCTGTTTTGGCCCGGCCACAACATTATGCCAAATGAGGTCATCATATCCGCGTCGTTGTCTTTGTTTTTGTTATTCTTCTTTTTTTGTACTCGCATTTTAGTATTTTATGATGAACCACGCCATGGAGTGCCATAAAGTTTTTGCTTTTTATTGGCACCGACCGCCAAAGGCTTTAGAAGCGATACAAAACAAACGAGCTAGCGAGCAAGATACTTATTAATTAAAAGGAAATGTTCAGTTTGTTTAGTTGCTGCTTGGTTTGTTCGTTTGGTTGTCGTTAAAAATAAAGGTGAATCATTCTGTTTGTTCCTTGGTACAAGCACGAACCCCTTTAACTAGTATGGCAGTTAATACATTTTATTATATCCCATGGTTATGCTCAACTTAAAGGAGTAGCCTGGGAAAGTGCAATTTAAATGAGTATTAATTCTATTTTAATAGTTTCTTCAGAATTTTTAACAAAATTATGAATGCTAAAAATAAAACGAGTCACGAAACTATTTAACGAGTGTTAAATAAAAAGTAGCCAGAACAGCGAAAACCACTTAAAGTATTTGAAAATGCTTTTGCTACAAATTGCACTTGAAAGCTACATAACTAATAAGGATATCAGGATGTTAAAAGTTTAAAACAGACATTTTGGAAAGAAACGGTTGGCAAAAGGAATAAACTAGTAACGAGTATCCAAGATAAGAATAAGAGGAGCGGCCTAAAGTTTATTACAACTTAAGCTTTGAAATAAAAATTTTATACAGCAGAGACATTAAATTTATAACTTGTTAATTTATTACTTAATAAGCACAAAAGTCTAAAAGCAACAGAACATAAAAACTGAACTTCATTAACTTCCTAATGTAAGTGGTTAATGTACAAATAACTTAATTCCCGTAAAAACTAAATGAAAATCACTTAAGTTTTATAAATTATATATAAACATCAAATTTTGTATTTATAATAATAATTTAATATAGTACTTTAAATTATATATTTAAAAATATTTAAACAACCTTTTTAATTCTTTTTAATTTATTTATCAACTGAAACTTGTTAGAAAGACATAAAAAAAACAAAGCTATAGATGTAATTACAAATAAATGTTGATATGTTGGTGGATTCTAATAAAAATTTGAACTAGTTATTGATAAAGATCAAAACCCCATTTTTTTAATATTTCTCATCTATGATTATGGAATAAAATAAAACAAGTTACCTAAACAGAATGAAAATTTAACTGCATTTCAAAGCTGTTCTATAAAATTAAAGCTAAACACACGTGCAAATAATTCCACTTAAAACCTCATCGGAATATTATGAGCTGGCATTAAGTGTTGAGCTCAAAAATGAGTTTCAGCTCGCCGAACCAGTTCAATTAGGACGTCAGGTGCGTCACAGCTGACGCTTTTGCCGGTAACTACAGTTCAAACTATTTTCAGCACACTCGAAATGCCAAAGCGTATACAGAAACTATGCCAAAAATAAACAATAATAGCAATCCATATGCTTATGTGAGTTTAATTACGTGACAGCGTGCTGTCAGCATTGAAATCGAATTTAATATGCAGTTATTAGCACTCACACACACACGCACGCATGCTCACGAATGACACAGATACGCACAATTCCATTTGCTTGGGGTAAACCCAAACATGGCTCCCAAAATATGAAATATATATAAGAGCTAAAGCCGAACCAAGTTTCTCAGCTGACGCAATTTACACAAAGTTGTGAACAAATAAAATAAAAATATATCTAGTTTTGCATAAAAATTCTACAAACCAATACAAAATAAAGTAGCAAAATAACAGTGCAAATGTAGCTGTATCTGTGCATCTGTTAGATACATGTATTTGCCAAGCAAAGCGAAAAGCCAACGGCAACGCATCGAATCGCATGTGGCAACCTGTAATTTACCCTTCAATCAATGCGCAACAAATCAGTTGGCAACGCGCTGCGCGCAGGCGCGCCAATCACTCGTGTGTGCCCCCTCACCTCCCCCTCCCTCTCGGCTTACACCCCCTTGGCACGTAACTCACTTGGCAGCACATTTGGGTTAACAATTGGCAGTTGTGTTGGTTAACTGTTGTCTGCCGGCCAGATATCCGTATCTGTTGTGTCTGTGTCTGTATCTGAGTGTGTGTTTATGTATCTGCAAGTGCGAGTATCTGTGTATATGTGTGTGCCATGAATGACTAACTGTGCGCAAGGTGGTTTTCTTTTTCTTTTTTTTTCATCTGTTTTTTTTCGCTTGTTTTCTGAACGCGTTTAAGTTGGCCAACAACAGGCTAAGAGGCAGTGTTATGTAGATACAAAGCTACAGATATGTGGCGCATGTCGACAAGTGTTCAAATACAAATTTGTAGATACTTTTCGATATGTATGTGTGTGTGTTGTAAATATGTACCTAAGCTATGTATAAACGCTGTTTCCTTAATTCAGCAACTTAATTGCCGAATTGCAGTTTCAGCTTAACAATCAATCAATCAAACAAGCTAGCAAACAACAGCAACAACAGCGACAACAACTTGTTGCACTTTTCAAGGCAACAAACATTTCCTCTCTGCACATGGGGCAAGCCATTTTCAAGCTTCCCACGTAGCACAGCAGGTTGCTGGAAAACCTGTAAAACGCTCCCAACTGCAACAACAACAACAACAACGAAATCAAATTTTCAAGTTTAAAGCTAAATATGGAAGTAAATCGTGCCCAACCAACAAACACAGCAGAATTGAGGATGCCAAACGCGAGGCAAAGCAAGAACCAAACAAGTCAGAACTCTGCCAATTGAAAGAACCAGACTGAACAATACTCTGTTATCAGCTAAAGTCAAATATTAAAGAACCTCATTGATGTGTGTGGATGGGCAAAAATGGACGGGTTAGCAATGTATTGCTATCTACTTCAAGAAGTTATCTACGACAAATAAATTATATTAAGAAACTTCAGCTTCAGACAATGGGATTAAGAGATATTTACCGTTGACGTAGATGTCAGTCAAACTTTTAAGATAAGATCAAGATCACATATAGTTTTTCTTGGCAATTTGTTTAATGTTTAATATGTTAAATGTAGAACTAAGTTATAACCCAATTATAAATAATAAAAAAAGAAATTAAACAAAAACTGATAATAATTAATTTAAAATTTTCAATATCTAAAGGTGCGATTACTGATTACTCCGGCAGATTTGGACACCCTCACTTTAGATACACAACTATGAATATGCCCTTCTTCTCCCATGAAAACAGCGCATAAAAAGTAGCTAAAAGCGTGCTGAACAGAACTAAACTGAAGTGCAGCAAAAGGGCAAAGCTGGCAGATACTGACAATTGTTGATGTTAATGATGAGCCACAGAGCCAGAAGAGCTGAACCAACCACTTTGCAAGTGGGTCAACCATGTGCCGCTGTTGTCTTTAGCTGAAATCATGTCACAGTGCAATTCGTCATTAAAATCTCCGTCACACTTTTGACATTTGCACGAAACGACAAATCGGCACAGATTTTGGTAAACACAAAAATATAAAGGATAGGAAAACTATCAATAAGTATTGAGATAGAAGAGTTTCAGCTGCTTAACTAGTAAATTCCGAAATGTATCTTAAATAATATCTTAAACATAAAATATTTGTTATTTTAAAAGATTTTTGCTTTTATTTTTATAAAGGGTATTAAAACTGTGACCGTTGCTGTAGACAGTGCGTCGCTTGTTGTTGTTGCTACAGCTCGCTGTTGGTGTTGCAGATGTCAGTGAGACGGCACGCGATCGCCGAAACGCAACTCGCATGTGGCAAATGAAATGGTGGCAAATGCAATTCAACTTTCCGGTACCACGCGGCGTATGCGCGTTTTTAACACTCAAGTGGGTGGCAATTGAGCAGACGATGAAAAACTACAGCAGCTGGCCGCAGTAAGCACTCCATATGACAAACAAACAGTTAAGTGAATAAACGGAAACATAGTTCATCGTAACGAGGATTGACTGTCTTGACTGATTTTAACTTCAAAAAAAAAAACAATTGAAAAGTAGGGCGCGACTTTTGCAAACAATTCAACGCACTTGCTAAAGTTCAATTGTGCGCACAAGGGTTAAGTGCCATTAAGGGGTTATGAAGAAGACGGGAGGGGGAACGGGGTGGGGGCAGACGACTTGCAGTCTTGCAGTTAAATTTAAAACTTTAATGTCATGCACCAAAGAAAATGCCGACGCATCTACGAGCTGCTGAAAAGCAAAACGAAAAAGATACAAAACAGAAGGCAACGAAAAGAGAAAAAAGAAAAGCAACAAATGGCAACACGTAGCAGTCGCAGCAGCAGCAGCAGCAGAAGCGACAACAACAACAAGGCAATAGACAAACAAACAGCAAACAATATTTCCGCATTCCGCGCATGCAGAGCGCCAAACACATTTGACAAATTCGCCGCAAGCGATTGGGACGACCAGAGCGGCGAATTCAGGCGAACGTATTTGATAGAAAGCAACAGGGGCGAAGGGGCAATTAGGGGCCCTCTCAATAATAATAACCCGCTCATCCAATCCGAATTTTAGTTTGGCGAATATTGCAAAATCATTGAATGATCGCGATTACAATCGAGAGAGCTGAGTGTGCAGAATTACCAAGCCGGCGATGACTTTAAATCGTTTGTACATACCCTATAAATATGGAAATGTAATATATACCATAGCCATACCATATCAATAAAATAAATAAAAATGTTTGTATTTTATATACAAAATATGTCATATAACACAGAAAGCATAAACTATATACAAAACAAATGTCATGTCGATCTTTGGCCGCAAAGCAATTGAATGTTAAAACGTGTTGTATGAATATTCTCATATTCCATTTACAATTAAAGATTATTAAATTTATTTACACCCTGAAATTTACGAAACATTTTTGGCATTTATCGATTGCTTTAAAGGTGCATAACGATATACAGATATTTACAAGGTATCTCCATGTTGATCACTTGCTGACTAGAGCACTTTTACTAGTCGTTTTCAATTGGAAAGTGTTGCCAATTTGCCGAGCTGCTGTCGCCGTTGTTGCCGTTGCCTGTTGTTGACTGACTGCAACTTTAATTGTCCGCTTTATAGCGCAATTTATGCCCCGACTTGGCCACTGGCAATTGCCAATTGCCGATTGGCAATTGGCAATTGGTGGCTCGTGCGCGTGTGCATTGATTATGATTTGGGGCTTAGTTATGGCAATTATGCTCTAAATGAAATTGTTACAAAATTATGGTGATTTGTGCCAACTCTTTGAACTACCCACGCGCCCATAGAAAGTAGAACGACAATAACAAAAGACACCCAAACAACAAACAAAAGCTAAGTGATAAAAATGAACGAAAATCACATGACAATTGCAAATTATAATAATAATATAAACCACACAAAAAATTTGCAAATAAATAAAAATAAATTAAGCTAATCATATATAAAATGTGCATTATATTCGCCAACTGTGCCAGTTCACAGGCGGGGGAGGAGAGGAGACCCCGACGGGACTGGAGCTGCGTTGTGGGCGAACGCGTTGAAAATGTGTGAAATTTCACAAGTTTAACTCAAGAAAACAAAAACAACACCGGAAAAAACCAGAACACTAAACAACAACAATTTCAGAAGAAATACATTTATTTCGTATATACTCAGATTTTTGCGAGAGATTGTAAGATGAGCTCAAATACAGTTACCGCTCGGCAATGAGAACTTTCAAAAATAAAATAGAACTTGAACATTGCGACTTTTTATCATAGTATTTAAAAATAATGTCTATTATATCCTTTTTTATTTTTATGTGTAAGATATTAATGATTTAGAAATTTTTCAAAATAAAACTCACATTTGAAGCTTTTGAGGATGAGTCTTATTTACTTTATCTTTACCAAAAAAAGAACAAACAAAAATTATATTCTTTCTTTTATATAATAAATAAATTTATACGAATACTTTTACAAACTATTAACTTTTAAATTCTGTTTTAGTGTCCCATTCGTAAACGTTTAACTGATAACAAACTTAAAAACTATTGCAGTTGTAATTTAACAGTTTCTAGTTTATAAAGAAGTTTGTGGTAAAAAAAATACATATTTTTAAACTCAACTCTTATCTGAAGTCCTAATTATCGATATATCGAGTTCAAGTATTCAGGAAACTGCAGTGAATTAATATTAATATATATTAATTAATTAGTAATACTGTTTTCTTATGTGTTGCGCAGTGTAATCTGACGCTGTAACGACTCCAACACAAACAATTTCTGTATTTCGTTTTTTGTTGGACGTGTTCGACGTCAAGGTTAAAGCTCAATGTGGCCAACCTGAAAGAGCAATATACTCACATACATAATCACACACACATATGCATAAAATGGCTTTGTGTTTTGAGTATTTCCCTCAGCCCAGGCAGCTGTCGAAACAGTTTGCATGCAGATTAGATTAATATGCATAGAAAAAATTCCTAACCAAACAAAGCTCATATTATAATTTGATTTGTGCAAAACGCTCTGACTCAGAGCGCAGCAAAAAAAAACTTAAAACAGCTGATCCAAACTGAGAATAGCTGGAAGATTTGTAAACAAAAACACGATTATTGTTTTGCGTAATAAAAACAAATGCAAGTAAATTCAATAAAAACGATTAGAAAACATAACAAAAGTTGAGCGAGGGAATTTAATCGTAATTTTATAAACTTAACAAATTTAAATATACTTAAAGTATTTTTTTCTGAAAGGTGGCACATGCCACCTGCGTGCTGCGCAACCTTTCCCCGCTCTATTCACGCATTACAAACACACACACATAAATCTTCGTATCTCTTAGGTACAGCAATTTTCAATTAGTTTCGCTCTCAATTTTGTTTTCAGTTGTATTTTTTTTTCAACGCAATTGGCAAACGCAGAAAACAAAAGTTAAGGCTTAAAGAGAAAAATGGAAAGGCGAGCATTTTAGTTCGAGTGCCTAATTAACTAATGTATAAAAGGTTAGCAAGTGGGACGATAGATAAGACAGAAAACAGAAGAACCCAAGACTGACCAAATATTTTTGGCGACAATTGAATTGGGCCAAAATAATACTTAAAAAAGAGCAAAAAACATGAAATTGCTGAATTATTAAACAATCAGTTGGAGCAACAAAAAAAAGTAAAATGGAAGAGAAAAGAGACGCATTTCGAAAAGGCAACAACACAACAATAACAACAATTAAAAATGCCAACGGAGCAGTGCAAAACTCAAACAAAGACAAAAAAATAATAATAAAGAAGAAACAAAAAATTGTTGTTGTTAAATATGCCAACAATGTGCACAAGAGACCGAGTACTCATAGATACTCAAATACACTCAAACGAGTACACATATATTTATACATTAATTGCCTTGTAAGAAGAGGCGCGGGAGGAGCGGACCAGAGGAGGGGGAGTTTCTCGTTGTTCGCTTTCGAAATGCGAGGCCCGCATGGAAATGACATGCAGTGAGTTAAGAGCGTGCATAATCAATCCCAATGGAGAATAAAGTGACAAACACACACAACAGAACAAAAGGAGAGAAAAGAGAGTGGCGTACAAAGAGAGATAATAACAGACTCACACTAAATGACCAAGCAAAACGAAGAGGAGTCAACGAAGAACACGAAACAACGACAAACAAATGATGGCGAACTAACAATTAAAAATTAACCAGTAGTTAGTTGTTGCTTAATTAACAAGATAAACAAAGCGAGGCCAATGCCAGACCAAAATGGAGAGAGAGAGGAGCTAGAAGGAGGGGCATTATTTAAGTCGCCTTGGCCATTTAATGGTTTTGCATGTCAACGTACAGACATTTAAATTGTTGCAAAGCTCTTTCCAACGTGTAATTAGTTAAAATGCAACGAGGTACCCAGAGGATAGCGATAAATGAGACAACTGCCAGGGTTGCTTGGGTTACGTTGGGTTAGGTTACAGCAATGCGGGGTATATATATACATATATATATATAGATACATATATGAAAGGTGACTGAACTCAAACTAATTTTTTAAGACTGCACTTAGAAATTCAAATTTTTGAGCATTAGCTGAATTATGCAAACTTACTCAGCATAAAGTGAAACTTTTTTCCTAATAATAATATAATATAAATTTATATAATATATCAAAGTAGAAATGAATACATTTCCAGCTTTCCCAAAAATTACAAAAACAATTTTTAATGCATTTTTACTTTTAAAAGTATTAATTTAATGGTTTATGTAATATTTTTACATTACAATCCATATTATACTAAAATTATTAACAAAAAAAATAAATTTTTGGCATTTTAAAGCAAGCCTGCAAATTACAAAATTTTACTTTATTTTACTTTTATTTTGGATCATTTTCAATTAACGTTTTAATTCAATTTGAGTGAAAAACATAGTTCCGAAAAATATATGGCTGACTTAAATTTATATTGTTTGACCCCAGAAACAACATTAATGAAAATGTTCTAGACATTATAAATAAAATTAATTCAATTGTTTCATTAAATATTGGTAAGAATGAAACGAACGACGTAAACTGAAACAACGAGATTATTTTCTTGGCATGATTACAATAAGCGACAGCAGCCCAACATTTTTTTACCTAATATAAGCAGATTAGTTTCGTTTAAGTTAATTTTCAAGCATAAAATTCAATTCATTTAATTTTCAGATAATTTAATTTATCAATGCAAATGAACTCTTATTTCTTTCTTCGTTCTTATTCTTATTCTTGGACACACCGTTTATGATAATGAAATCAGTTAAGGAATTATCACAGCTACATTCAAATCAAGCGCAACTACACTACTCTACTACTAAAACTCTTTTACTTCTCATTCTTGGACACACCGTTTATGATAATGAAATCAGTTAAGGTATTATCACAGCTCCGCTCAACACAAGCTCTACTACTCCATATAGATTCTGGTTTCCAAAGCTATTTATCAACTTTCAACTTCCGCTGCACCGTCGCAAATTACGTGTAAAAATTTCAATTTATTATCGTCTCAAAAACTTTACGATAGCCAAAGGGGAGGGAGAGTTTGTGTTGGAGCAATGTGTTTTGATTTAGTTTAGTTCAAGATACGCACCATTTATCTAGTTGATCTCATTTAAAACGGGCCTCAGTAGGGTGGGGGGTACCCAACAAAAAAAATCAATTAATCCAAATGAAAGCAGAGCTTGGCTCTGTTATTTGATGCTGTTGTTATTGTTGGATGTGTTATGGTTTGGCTTTTTTTGTATCTGAGATATGGTCACAAGTCACATCGGCACTTGCAAATATTTCGCATTAGATTTGCATAACAAATTCACAAAAATTTCACTTTTATTTCTTCTTTTATTTCTCTTTAGGTAATCAATAGATTATAGTTGACCGGTTTTGCTGTTGGGTATTTCATAATATGCACATTAACAAATATTGAAAACAGAATTGCGAAAACCCAAAGGGATTTTATATTACGCTTTACATGCGTATATACAGAGATGTATACATATGTGCATATATATTTATCTGCATGGGTGTGTGTGTTTGATTCTGAGTAAAAGGTTAATTTATTTCGTCTGCGTTATGTAGAACACGATCGAAGCGCGACTTCAATTCGACGAATTTGAACGAGCGTCGTCAGCGACAAAAACGCTGGTGATTCAGTGGCAAATTTGTCAAACAAATGCCCAAGGAAGCAGCAAAGAAAAAAACACAAGAACAGCAACTGTTTGGGGCTCTTTTTGTGGCGGCTGCACACGTACACACACACACACACACAGTAAGCAGAACAGCACCCAATATGAAGACGCGTGTATCTGAGAGATACGTTTCAAGTGCAATCGAAACTAAAACGCAGCGCGTACGCAACGCAAACCGAACCGCACGCTTCAACGGCAAATTTAACAATACAAATACAACAACAGCTGTTAAATTGTTGTCCACAATACGTATTCGCCGCTGTTATACTCAAAATGGCAACTGTTAACATTGGTGCTCACTGTTAACGCGCACAGACAGCTGAGAGATCGCGAGAGCGCTGCAGCGAGTGTAACATTGAGTGAAATAACGGCTAGCCAAAGCTAGCGCTGAGCATGACTCACAACTAGGCAACAGACTGTGTGAGTTAACAGCCAGAGGGATAGTGATAGAGCGAGTGAAAGAGAGCTAGCTAGCTTGAGTCGTTTGTGCAGTTAACAGTTAGAAGTTCTGCAAGGTCTATTGAGCCACAGCTAGATTGTCTAGATTGAGCGCAAAGCGCTGAATGCAAGAGAGAGCAAAACAATAACATTAGCATTCACGTTAGCAGCAGCAACAACAAAAGCATCCAGCAGATGCATTTGTATCTTTGGGCAGCTGCGGGAAAAGTTCTTGTAATGCTTCAATTGCTACCGTGTTTATTGTTATTTGTTTATGCGTCTCTTCATCTAATTTGTAGGTAAACAAATGCCGCAAACAATTACGCAGCACACGCTCATCAATTAGCAGGGTAATTAAGTGCTTTCAGAAGAAATCAAACGAGGCGACGCGCTGCCACAAAGTGTGGCAAAGGGTAATGCACTGGACGTAGAACCGAAACAAAAACAAAACAAACTGGCCAACTAGCTGGCTAGTTTTTAAGTGCAACTCCAAAAGAAGCGACAACAAGTGCAGCAAAGCACAACAAATGCCGCAATAGACAGACGCCTCGTCTAGACAACAGAGACAACAACAAATGGAGACAAATGAGAAGCGAGCAGCGAGCAGCGACACCCAAGTGACCCACTGTCCACTTGGTTCTTATCTTTTGCTGCTTAATTACACGCAACTAAAGAGCAAGACGGATAGATGGAGAGAAAGGGTGAGGGGCAACGCCATTAGTGCGAGTGGGACACATGAGGGGCACAACACAAACAACATTCAGTTGCCATGACGCCGCCGTCGCTGCCAACGCAAAGCTCTAGAACGTTTAATCAATGACCTGGCCCGGGGTTGAGGCTCGAATCCAGGGGGGAAAGGCAGTCAGTTCTAGCATTTAATGGCACGCATTTCGTTTGATATTTATGGAAATTTGATAAGCCAAGAAGCATGGCAAGACATTTAAGCACTTTTATTGCATTCTATTCCTATTCTATGTATTATAATTATCAATAAACTTGACAACAAAAAAACAAGCTACCTCAGCCGGGAGACAAGCAAATCCTAAAACTTGCTCAGCTTTCATAGTTAATATTTTACCAAAACTTTAAAAGCAAATCCTTTTAAAATCAAAAACAAATTGAAGGACAGCTTAAAAGAGGTCTAAGATTCTAAGGCAGCTTCAATACTTCGCTAAAACTTATTAAACGCAGCTATAATATTCTAGCAAAACTTTAAAAGACTTTTAATGGCAAAATAAACTTTTGAGACACAGCTTTAATATATGAACAAAGCGTTTAAAGCTTATCCTAAAAGCTTTATCACCGATAAAGCGCATTCAAAGCTTTGTCAGAGTTTAACGTTAACTGTAAAAGCTTAATGGAAGCTACAGGAACTTTGAAAATACAACATATCATTTTAAATATATTTATTATATGCCCAGAACTTTTAAAGCCATTGAGTACTAAGAATATTCCTATAATAATACTAATATTTAAGTTAATTAATGTTTTAAAGCAAAGCATTTAAATATAAAGGTGGATAATATTTAAAAAAATATCAAAATGCTTAAATGAAGTATATACATATGTATTTAATTACATTAATATTACTCTACGAAAAAAGCACATTAATAAACACATTTTCTCCGAACTCACTGAAAATAAACCTATTCCTCCTAACAGCGTGATTATTTCAGTACTCCCAGGTCAATAGCCAACTACAATCGGCTGCCTCATCTACGAATATTGATCGTAAAACAAATGTAAACAGAACGGCTTAACGGGCGTGGGAAAGGGGTGGTGCCCCCAGGGTGCTGCCGCTGTTTGGCGCAGACATATCAAATGATCCACAAAACAAGGAAAGTGCACACAGCAATTGATGCTACTCACACAACGTGGGCCATAAAAATACGTTCAAATTCAGATTCATATCCATTTCGAATGCGCAATGAGAATTTGAGAAGACGACACTAACACACACATATGGTTGCAATAAACATAAACAAGAGTTGATAGAGAAATAAAATTAAAACAATAAAAAATATGTTGTGACAAGGGTTGGGCCACAGCGAACGCTTGTAGCATGCCACTTAAATCGCAATCAGAAACGAAATTGATTTAAATTTGAAATATAAACAACGCAACAACGCCCGCCAGGGTACACCGAATGCTGTATGCAAGAGCGAGAGTGAGAGAGAACATGAGAGCTAGACTCGAGAGCAAGCCGCCCACATGTCACATCCAATTAGGGCGCTGCTTGGGTCGCTGTAGAAAGTGTCAAAAAAAAAAAAAAAAAGAGGGAGAAAAGAAACAAATGTGCGATCACAGAAAGCTCTACAAATTTCGGTAAACTGTATGCAAGCCGACGCTGTGAGAGCGCGCACACAAAATGGCGGCGATTGGCAAAAGCCTTTGCGCTGTTTTTCTGTTAATGAAGCTTATGAGCAGCAGCGCGCGCACGTCACAAGTCACTGAATAATAACAACAACCAGCGCAGCATAAGTGAAGCGTTGCACAAGCCGAGAGCGAGAAGGAGAGCGAGAGAACACAACCGCAATCCAAAAACAAAAGGAGACCAAGCACGAAGCCCAGTCCAATGGCTGCACCTGTAAGCAGCATATTCATAGCATATTGCACGCACACCCCCGCACCCCCTCGCCCACCTCACCCCCTCATCCACCTCAAAAGCACAGTTACGCTCAGGCTGACTGCTGTGGGGTTCATTAATGACGACGGCTCGCCACGTCTGAGCGATCACCAACCACAACAACAACGATAATGAAGAAAAAATAAACAACGAAAACAATTTTATTAATAACATTAAAAACGCATATTTTGTTGGCCACGAATTCAACATTAATAGGGAGCCAACAGTGCAGCGGTTAGATATCGCACAACAACAACAACAAGAACAACTGAGAAAAGCGATTTCCGCGCAAACGCAGCCGACGCAACAAAAAACACGTAAGAGTGCTCTAGTTTGGTGTGCTGTACTAGGCGATACCCTACAGCCAGCTACGAGCTGCCTAAATTATATTGAACCTTAATGCCTCCCGACTATTGAAAAATGTTCATAAATAACATTCAGGTCTATTGTCCGATATTTATGAAATATCCAAAAATATCCAAAAAGTGAAGTATTTTTTATCTGTATCTGTACTCAAGAAGATACCACATTTGGTGGCTCTGGAACTTAGAATCTCTGAGAAATGCTAAAAAAACAAAGTCCTAAAATCGATATTTATCGCTTTCCACGAAATGGTATCTATAGACGATAAGATCAAGTCTCGCCGTCCTGATAAAAAATATATAAATTATTGGCTTCCCTCTACCTGATTACATACATTTGCACAAAAACCAATATACCATTAACCATTTTCGATGGGAACAGGGTATAACAACGACAGAGCATCAAACTGTGGGTGAGAGGGTGCGACAGAGACAAGTGCAGAGACGCCGGCAACGCCAGCCGAGCAGAACGCACAGCGTAAAACAGATAATAATAAATTATAAAAAGCAGATACGGCACGATCAATGCAAGTGCCTCCCCTCTCTCTTGCCCTAAACGCACCCTCGCCCAACCCTTGCAATGCAACGGAAATGCTCAATTATGCAATTCAGAAGAACAAAGAGAGCGAAAAAGAGAAAATTAAAGCTCAACTTACCTTTTGACTGAACGCTATCGCAGCTGCGGCTGCAGCTTCCTTGGCGACGCCGACGCCATCGGCAGAGCTGGCGTGCGTCGACGGTGACGTTGCGTAGACGAACAACGGAAGAGAGTTGAAATTACGTAAAAATCCAGCGCCGTCAACTGTGCCAGCGGACGCGTCCTTAAAACGCCGGCAGAACAACAACTGTTTATTGCAAGCGGCCGCCGAAGCCAGCAGCGGCAGTAGCGTGGGCGTTGGCGTTGACGTTAGCCGCGCAGCTGCCGTTGGCGTTGCATCAGAAGCGGACTTCGCGTGCGACGCTGATGTAGTTGTTGTTGTTATTGGCGTTGTACTCGTTTCTGTTACTGTTGTGGACGCCATTGGCGTATCGCAATTCTCTTCCTCTTCTGCTGTTGTCTTTGTTGCTGCTGCTGTTGTTGTTGTTGTTGGCATGACTGCGCGTACTATAAAACAAAGCTGGCGTCGCTGCTGCTGCTGCTGCGCGCTTTGCAGTGGGCGTGGACGTGGGCGTGCGAGCGTCCTTTCTTGTTGTGGCTGACGAGGGTCCCGCTATCATCAGCTGGCTGCCGCATGTTGCAAATGCTTACGCATAGAAATGACCTCTAACTAAATTATCTTCACCACATACACATACACATGCACACAAATTTACAGACGCACACACACACGAGCACTTTGTCGCTTCGCAAATCGGCAGCAACAACAACTGTAAAAACTTGTGCAGGCGCAACTCCACAACAATTGATTGCCTACGAAACGTGCTGTCGCTTTGAAACGTGCAAAACTGACGCGTTGCGTTTATTTAATAATTGCCCGAATTGATTTATTTGTGTAAAGTTCGCTTGCTAATTCCTTTTTTGTTTAAATTTGCAGACGGCTAAGTGTGGCCAAGTTTCACAAGCCGCCAAATGCCCCAAATTTGGTTTGCTAAAAATACCGAAATAAAAATAAACCATCTGGCAGCACCGACATGTACATTTTGTTTAAATAATACCATAATCTATCGGAAAATACTAAAAGTTAGCATGATTCTCCCACTTCCACAATCGAAATTTCAAACAGAGTAGCTGTTCAAACATTATCATATACATAGGACAACTCCATCAAAATTCATCAGTAAAAACATTCCGGCAGCAAGCAACACGTTGTGTGCTCATAAAAACAATTAATTAACAGCATTTAGTGCGCGCAGACAGCAAACGCAGCGGACAAACACAATTGCGTCGCCGCCGGCTTGAAACAGTTTTTGTTGGTTGGAATTTTCGCTGTGCCTTCGCTTACAGCTGACGCTCTGATTTTCGATTGCTAAATTTCCATACACACACGCACACATACACCTCGCCGGTAATCTGCTGCTGCTGTCATACAACGTAAGTTCATTATTTATTAAAAAAAAAAAGTAAATTACGCCTATCTCGAGTTGCCACATGGATTAAATAGCCGTCTCCTCTATTGCAGATAATATCGATCTGGCCAGTCAGTAAACTGCAGTTTATATATAGTCGTGCTGCTCTGTTGACAAGTGTTGGAAATTATCGCACGTTTTACAACACCTGGGACACTTGAACACTAAATACTCATCTCCGTCACACTCGCGCACTTTAAAACGTCGTTCGTTTTGTCCGCTGTTCGTCATCGTGTCGGTCTCTCTCACTTCCGCTCGGCGCTTTGGCCAGCAAAAAAATATCGCAGCCGTAGTTGTCGTCGGGGCGCCGTTCTACTCGCAGTGCTGCAATATTTCTAGACTGTAACTCGGAGAAGAGCTGAGCAGAAAATAGCCAGAACACAGGGAAAAAAATATATAAAGCCTACCGCAGCTTTTGTGTTTCGTTTGGTTTTTCTATAGCATTTTTCACAAAAGTTAACAATCAATTGCAATTTCTCGTTTCGTGTAAATCGACAAAGAACAAAAAGTAATCGAAAAGTAGAGAAACGTACAACAACTAATACACACTCACAAACACAAACACACACAAGAAAATCAAATTTCAATCAGAAAATGGCGTTAAAAAGAATCAATAAGGTATGTGAAAAAAATAATGAAAACCGAAATGCAAATAAGCAAATCAAAAATTGTACAAAGCATTTTGTGGTTTACATTTTGCATTTTGAAAAGTGCAAAAGTTTCGAATCGAACTGCAAAAAAAAATGTGAATAGAAATTTCTTGTGCGACAAAAAAATTTATGCAAGAAATGTGAAACGTAGGAACCGACAAAGAAAAGAGAGACAAAAAGAAAAGAAAAAACGAACCGAATACGGGAGCGAAAGAAAACGTGCAAAAAGCAGCAAAGAAGCTAAAGAAAAATGGGCGATGACGACGTGCATTAATTACAACTGAAAACTAAAATAAGAAAAACAAGTTTAGGCTTAGTTTTGAGCTTATGCTTTTTATGTGGGATTCTAATTAGAACTAGATGGACATCAAATCGCTCTCCTGTGTCAACGTGTGTGCGCTGGGAAACGTGTACGGCCATCTGTATTAGCCGTTGTTTCCGTTACACAGTAATTGCGTCCGTGCGTGTGTGTGTCCGAGTGCAGTTGTGCGGGTGGTTGTGTGCGTGTGTGTGTGTGCATGCAAGCAAGCAAGCCGGGCACCTGGTCATCTGTGCAGCTTTTTGGCCAACAGAGTCTCCGCTGTGTTACCCAATACACGCTGTTGTATATATACATATATGTATATATGACTTATATGTGTGTAGCAGGGCACTTGCATTTGTATGTGTGTATATTGTTGGTGCCAGCGCCACAGAAAGATCCAGCAAAAAATTAAACACGGCGAATACATGAAAAGCGTATAAAAAGTAAACCTAACCTTACTTTTTCCGCTGATAATTCAGAAATAGTGCTGCCTATTATATATGTATATATACATATACATATATATCTATATGTGTATGTATGCACATTGCAATAATGTGCTGCGTGCATGTGCATGTGTGTTTGTGAAAGCGAGTTAATTTCAATAAATTTTTCTGCGGAGTGACTAACAGCTGTAAAATCCCTGACTCCTGCAAACATTTTCCAAAGTGCATTTTGCAGCCGCATGTTAATTTTCATTGGAATTCTTTTTGTCCGTCACCGTCGTGTTTTGTTAGTTTCTCTGACTTGCTCGTTCTCGAAGAGGAACTCGAGGTGAATCGCCCTCTTCGCTCTACAATTGTTTGCTATTTAACGTTTAAACGTTTCGAGCATTAACTTCTTGAAAGTAGGTCTTTATTAAAAAGTACATTATAAGCGCTTAAATTTGTATGTAGCTCGAAAATTACAGTTCGATTTGAGTTGCGGGCCGGTTCACCGTCATAGCCCCCATCAACACACACACTCGCATATACACACGTATATGGTCTTTGCACAGTCACAGCGAGCTTACAGCGGCCGTCTCGCTTGCACAACCCCATGAGACGCCCAAAGAGCACTGGTTAAAATCGGCGGCAGCTGCTGTCACGTCTGGCCATGCACAATGTTTGGCTCTCTCTTACGCGCTCAAGTAAAGCTAATGGGGCAGTGCCAAAGAGGGTTTCTATGTGTGCGCACATGTGTATAGGTGTGTGTGTGTGCGATGGCAACTAAACTTAGTGTTGCAAAACGTTGCGGAATGTAGAGGACCAATTATTAAAGAAAAATATAATTTAACTTTAAATAATGTATGCGACAGTAAAAATATGTAAATTGTGGCTAATAAGCCCTGTATGTGTGTCTGTCTTCGTGTTAGGTAGGGGGATCTGCTGACTGTCTGTTCGAGCAACAAAAGCAGCGACGCTGACGTTGAAGTCGGCAGCACCAAAGCAGCGTCACGAAGCTCGAGCGTCATGGCCATTGAATTTTTCCTTAGCTGTTGCTGTTTTTGTTATAAACTTTTGCAAGTATATAAATGCGATGAAAACGAAATGCTAGTGAAATTGAGGAAGCGCCAGCCAGTAATGCCAAATGAATTAATGTTAATTTTATTTATTTGTATTTGTGTTTTTATGTAATCTATTGTCCCCCTTCTTGCACCCAACAACTTGCAATTAGCAACTGTTTTGGTTTCCCCTCTCACTCTCGCTCTTTGTAGCATAGCCAAGGTTTCGCTGATTGAGCTGTTTGTTTTGTTGTTGTTGTTGTTGTTATTGTTGGTCGTTTTGGCCTGAATTGCCAAAAATGAATTGAACAAATACAATGAAAACAGAAAGAAAAGAAAAGATGCACGCTGCTTGAGCCGGGCTCTCTCTTTCTCTCTCTCTCGCCGATCAAGCCATGTGTTGGTGTGCACGTTTATTTGTGTGCGAACGACCGTTAGTTTGTTTTTATTTGAATTATAAAGCAAAACGCTCGTCGCCGTCGCCGTCGCCTTTGTGGCAGACACATGAGTCATGCCGTCGGCGGCCGCATTGAAAGTCCCCTCGAACTTGGCGCTCGCATTTGCCGTTCGTCTTGTAACAGTTTCCTTATGCCATGTTTTCTCTTCTCGCTATTTTCATTGTTGTTGTAATTATTTTTGCTCAACAGGTATAAGTCGAAAAGTGCGTAGCATGTGCCAAAACAAAAAGAAAAAAAATGAAGCAAATCTGTCTCAAGTTTTCTCTTGGTTTTAAATTTTTCGTTTTGGTTTTGCAGCTATTTTTGAAATGCGTTGCGCATATTTTTCTTATTCTCACTTCTGTTCGTCGATGCGATGTTAAATGAAATATTTTATTTTATTTTTACTTATGTTTTTTTTCTTGTTGGGACTGCAAACGTCACAAAGAGAACCCCAGCCAACGACGACAACAACAACAACGACAAAATCTGATGCTGCGACTGCGACGTTGACTGAGGCAGCGACAGAGCCAGTCAGCCGTTCGCTTTCATGCATTGAGCTGCTTTAAAGCTTCTACCTCAACAACCCTCTCTCACTCCCTTTAGTATATTTTGTGCCAAGGCTCTCCGTTTTGTGCTACCGTTTGCACAGCTCATCTTTTTTATGTTCTTTTTTTTGCCGGTTTACTTTACACCTATTTGTGCGCCCCAAGCTGGCAGCTGTGCTGCCTGGGTGTGTGTGGGGGAGTGGGCAGGCAAGCACAGGGGCAACTGTCGCTCAGCTGTGTGCGTGAGAGAGAACGAGTGCGAGAGCGAGCAGCGTGTGCTGCTGTGTGTTGCCTTTTGGTTCAGGCCAACGAACTTGATTTTCGCGTCATTCGAATTAGCTGCTGGTCGCTGCTTATTATTTTCATATTTCTGTTTTAAAATGCTTTTTAATACTTGTGCATTTTAAATGCACAGCAATTGCAAACGCACGTATATAGTATAATATAATATAATACAATAATAATATATTCAAAAGTAAAAAGAAAAACATAGTCAATATGGAGTAATTGTACGAAATGCTGTACAATTAGTTAATACTTACATATACGTGTAAATGCACATGAATATTATTAATTTATTTTCATTTTACTTTTCACAGGAACTGCAAGATCTGGGCAGAGATCCACCTGCACAATGTTCAGCTGGACCAGTTGGAGATGATTGTGAGTACAACAAACACCAGTTTACAACATCCCCACCCCACAAACCCGCTGCGCCCCGCATTGCCATCGCCTCTTCGATCATCGTCCTTACATGAATTCGACACTCTGCCTTATGTAACTGTGTCCGCCCTGTTCTCCATCTGTCGCATTCTATCTTTCCGGGAGCTTTCTATAAATAGGCCACACATCTCTCTGTATGGGGAAGTAAGCTTTTGATCTGATTCGTCACGTCTGGGCTTGCAGAACGTGACTAGGCAGATAATATATGTATATACTATACATACTTATCAAGTGGTCACTCGCAGATTCGAACGCTTTGTTGCGGAATAAATTTGTGAAGAAACAAAAAATGGCCGAGTTTGAACCGAAACGTTTTCATAATTGAGAACCAAATTAAAAATAAATAACAAAAAATATAAAATATAAATATTAATATAAGGGGCAACCCAAGATTCCAAAAACACCAAAAATCCTGGTGATAAACCAGGTCTTCTTCATAATTTAAAACAGGAATGGAAGGAAATGGAAAATGGAAATTTCTGTAAAACAATTTCAAGGCATTTTAAAAGTTTTCTCAAACAAAATAAAAAGTTTAAAATTCGTCACAATAACTTTTCTAATATCTGGACGGTTTAACGTCTAAACTAAACTTTATAGTCTAAACTAATACAAATGCCAAAGAAAAATATTAAGTTTCCTGATTCACACTATATTTTATATATAGAGAATTTTCTACAAATCTCAAAAAAGAAAACGATAAAGAAATAATAATTATAAACTAATAGTATTTATTACTAGAAATTTAAAACTTTACCTCTAATACATGCATATCGCTATTCGTATTTATAATCAATTGCAATTTCCCTGAAGTTATCTTGCGAGCGACCACTGTATCATTTCCATCACGTCGTGTCTCAATTTATGATCTTTCTGACTCGTTTTGTGGTGCAGCTTAAAATTTGCAATTACTGATTTCAATTACACGTTAACGTGTACGTTTAACAGTTAATGCTGCATACGCACACACACACACACACATGGGTCAGCTCAATGTATGTGTCCGTTCAAGCCTTCGTTTGCTATGGAGGTCACCTAAATGACGTCACTTAAAAGTGAAATCGTGTAATTAAAGTTGGTTTTTTTTAGTTTTGGGTTCGCCTTCGCCTGGGCAGACGCGTGAGTAATACAGAGAGTTAAATTTAGGCTTCAAGTTGATTTTCTAGAATTGCATTCATGTTAAGATACCAGTTAAGCAGTAATGTGAATCCATTGTTTGTAGAAGCATTCCGCGGACTGCAAGCTTTTAATTTTTATGAAAAACTTTGTAATTTAAGCTATAGATCGTGTGTATAGATGCATGGAATTATAGAAATAAAATACTTGATTGAGCAATTTATGATTATTCTTGCAATAGATTTTCATAAATAACAAATTAGTAAGTAGATTGTAAATACGCGTTGTAGTCGAAATCAGAAAAGCAATTTTTCTTGAATGGGATGCGATAAAAGACGGATATTTTAGTCATAGATTATTTAAAGAGATTTCGCAGAAATTAAAAAACAAAAAAAAATCTTTAGATATTATCCTTAAATTTAACATAGTGCAGTGAAATTAGAATTGTATGATTTTAATTTAGAATTTTTATTTAAAAACATTAATAGTTTTTGCTTATCATTTTTGAATGAGATTTCCAAAAACCAGAATTGATTTATTACATCTATGATTAAGTTTTGCCAATTAAAATTACAAAAAATATTAAAATGTTAATGTGTAAACTAGAACATAAATAATGTAGCTAGCTCTCTTTATTGATTTCTAAAACCTATTTAGCAGACATATTTTACTTGAAGACCCCCCAGATATTTTCACGCTTATCACGTGTTGATAACTATATTAAAGCTGCATTAGGAGTTGATCTACATGCGTAATCAGCATTATTAGCAGAGATAGAAAGATAACTTATTTAGTGTTTTGCACATGTATGCGAATATATTATGTGTTTATCAGTTATAAAACGGACCCATCCATGTCATGAGAAGTTAAACGCTGCGCTTCCGCTGTTTCGCTTCTTATCAGCGCTGTTTTATCAGCTGTGGAACAGTTAATACTAGCCATAAGAAATTACGTGGCGGTAACCAATTGCAATGCGACGCTCCAAACAGTACACACACACACACACAGCAGCGAAAGCAAAACTCAAAACAAAGAAGTTCACATTTTCCATAAATGTAATTAAAAGTCATTTGCGGCCCACAATTGTTATTGATAAGTGATAGATTTATAAAATATATGCTATATATAGTATATAAATATATATTGTATATAAGTAATATATATATGTATATTTATATATGAATGAATCGATGCCTTTGCGTGCGATTCATTTTGCGGCGAAACTCCAACTCGATGCTAAAATGAAATATTTGTAATTATATTACACACACTCAGAAGCACACACGCACACTCACAAAGCGTGTGGAAACTGGGCACCCCCACGCCGCGCCCACGCCCCGCTCCCTCCCTCGGCAAGCTGTGGGGCGGCCCAGTTCTCAGCCCCAAAAGCTGCTCGGGCCGGGCTGTGTGTGACATTGAGCAAGTAGTTCGGCAATAGCCTTGGCCAGTGGGTGCAAGCGAGACGGCGGCATGCTAGGCAAGTTGTGTGTGCTGCCAGCGTCAGCTGCCAGCGTCGCTGCCAACAGTCGGTGCCAAGGCTCTTTGGCAATTGTTTGTTTTTGTTCTTTTCGGTTAACTCTTAAGCGGGGCGGGGAACAGGGTGACCCGAGTTGCCTGTAAGTAATCGCTGAGAGAGAACGAGAACCGAAAATGGGGAATGAGCATTCCCTTTTAGAGCTGTAATAAACCCCTCTCTACACGCGCAGCCAGAGCTGTGCTTTTATGTTTTGCATAATTAACAACAATTGTAACTTATTAAAAACTCTCTCTTCTTTCTATTTACAGTATTTCACTGGCAAGCTACAATAATGGGCCCGGTAAGATGACAGCTATTTGTCCCAGGATTAATATTTCTTTTTTCTGTTTTTGCAGTTGAGAGCCTGTGCGCAGAGTTGGATGGAGTTCGAGTTCCCAACGAGGCAAACTCTAAGAGGGGAACTCTTCACCTATTTGTCGAAGAATCTTTGAATTATATCTATGGCAGTATCGAAAACTAAACAGTTCACTTCATTCTGGCAGCGCTTTACTAGTCTAGGCAAATACTCTTTTATCATGATGAAATCAAGGATTACGAATGCTCAAGATTAAATACCCTTGCAGACCTTCAGTAGATGTGCATAAGACTTTTAAACTTAGCCTCACAATGACGTTTTAGCCATCAGCCAGAGTAGTCTGATATTTATAAGCGTATCTTGGTTGTTGGCATAATTAGTTAATTCACAACCAATCATTCCCATTGAAGTACTTTGATATCGTAGTATATAAGATGTACTATAATATTGATAAAAAGTTTAGTTAAGATTTTTTAAAAGTCGCTATAGAAAATCATTTTTGATAGTTCCAATGGTAGATATATGATAGTGATTCGAAACGTTCGAATCCGACCTATGTTCTGCCTAAAAATACTGTTTTAAGATGTAAACTTCAACTAGTATACCTAGATACAGACAGACAACCGTACTGATCAAATATATATATCGCATAATTCTTCAATGCATTACACATTGCGTGGGAGTGTAGTTAGAGATAGTATTATAGGGAAAATGAAACTGTTTGGCCTCCTTTATTATATTTATTGTATACAAGAAAAAAAACAATTTGATTGTCTTCTTAATTAATATTGATACACATATGCAAGATGTCGCTAAGGTCTAATACAAAATCTCTTAACTATTGCAATTTTAAAATCCAATCGCAATATAAGATTTAAAAGTTATTCTATTATACAATTTTTAAAGATTATAAAACTCACCTTGTTTGAAACTCATATGGAACTCATCCAACTAAAGCAGACTCAACTGAAATTAAATGTTTATATAATTTTGGATTCTATTTAAACTAATCCCTGTGGATGTTCGTTATATTTACAGCCGGACAGCCCTTACCAAGGAGGTGTATTTTTCTTAACTATACATTTTCCAACAGACTATCCTTTTAAGCCACCTAAAGTGGCCTTTACAACACGCATATACCATCCAAACATTAACAGCAATGGATCTATTTGCCTCGATATATTAAGATCTCAGTGGTCGCCAGCATTAACTATTTCAAAAGGTAATTAAGCGCAATAATAATTTCAATCGGAAGTAACTAATTTGTTTTCCATTTCTCTCTCGATTGCAGTCTTATTATCAATTTGCTCTCTACTCTGTGATCCCAATCCAGATGATCCACTTGTTCCAGAGATTGCCAGAATATATAAAACCGATCGGGAAAAATACAATGAGCTGGCACGGGAGTGGACTAGAAAGTATGCTATGTGATGCGTTCCAGATTGCAGCAACAACAGTCCAACAACAACAACAACAAAATTAGTAACAGCAAAAGCAAATAAAACATCAACAGCAACAATAGCAAAAGCAAAAGCAAACACAACAGCAACATCATCAACAACAAAGATAACATTAAACAATAGTTACAGCTGCACTCTCCCCAGGATCAGCTCCAGCTCCAGCTCCAACAAGAACGGCAACAAAAATATCAAAAGGAGCTGCGGCTGCAACATCAACAGCATCAGCGGCATCATCATCAGCAGCAGCAGCCACGAGTGGAACGGAGGCAAGGTACCAACAGCAACAGCAACAACAACAGCCGTTAAAGCAACAGTAACATCAGTAACAGCAACAGCAACTGTCAAATTGGCATCATGTTTATTTGACCGAAAACCGCAGCCGCAGCAGCAGCAGCAGCATCAAGAGAAAATAATTTAATAATAATTACTGAAAAAAAGAATTATGTAAGCATATACATTTAAAGCGAGATAGCTACACAGCATCCCACACATAATAAGTTTAAAAACAAAACTACAAATAAAGATCAGCTGGAAAATTATTATTATTATTATATTATATTTAAAGAACCGGAAAATAAAAATTACAAAAATTCAATTCTCTATCACCGATACAAGTCTTGCTAACAACGTAACGTCACACAACCCAGTATCGAAAATATGTTTCCCATTTGTCCATAAACTCCATCTATTATTACGTTTACAATTAAAGTGAAATTATAATGGAATGAAATTTCTGAAAAAAAAAACAAATGAGAGCAGTTGATATAAGAATGAAGGATATAATTGGTTTTTCGTTATTTTAATGCGACGTTGTGGGAAAGAGTTGAGAGTTGAATAGTAGTTGTAATTTGGACAATAAGAATTTATGCCTAGATTATTTATGTAATTTCTACGACAGACCATTGAAAAGCATAAATGCATTATTTTATACAACCAAATCTAATTTTAATTAGCTGAGCGTTTTTATGTTATATCTGTGTTGATATCATGTTTTGGTATCTTTGAGTATACAAGACCTAAAGAGCCTTTAATAACTATTTAGGGTGCTATACAAATATTCAATATCATAGGCAATTGAAAAATAACCTATATCTTTGACTTGTCGAACACGTTGTATATGTGTTATAGTATACTAATCTAAGGCATAATATTGTTCAACATACAATTCAATTAACGATAAATTGTTAATTTGAACGCTTTATAACGTTGTCCGATATAGATAAGTTTGATAGGTTATTATGTTAGGTGCATAATTAGGTTTGTAATTAGTGAGATTCTTTGAGATTTCTAATAAGTGAACTTTATAGTCGACCCATTTTTCCTGTGGACCCTAATATTGTGTTATAATCAGATAGTCAGTTTTTATTTTAATGTTAGTACTATAAGTGGACCTATAATTCGTGAGTTTGGTGAAGATATATTTTTTTAAGTTTTGTTAATTTTGGAGAGCCGAATAGTAATTACTCTTGCAGGGATGTATCAGATTTACGATATGTTTATATACCTAAATATATACCAAACCATGTAGCTCCATACATAACACAGTGGCAAAGGCAAGATTTTTTTTGGGAGGAGTTTCAAAATAAAAAATTTTTTAAATGGATTTCTTATAATATATAATGAGCATCTTTTTAAACTGCTGTAAAGCCCCGAAAATCCCTCCCTGCCTACACCATTGTATATACATATATATATTCGTACAATCATTTTCGGTCGCTTGTTCCCATGGGAGCTAAATGATACAGTTGTCTGTTATTTATTTTTAGCAAACATTTGGTTAGTTTTGTTAAAATTTCTAAAATTTAAAAAACGTAATACTAGGCCAGCTTTGTGAAATGGCAATTTGGTGTTGATAAGATTTAGATCATTATTGGTATCATTATATCATAATTCAAGAGTATTATCATTAAATCAAACCAAGAGAAGTGTTATAAAACTACTTTATGACCGAAAGTTCAAAAGGCTCTACGATACTACGGTTCGATCCGGAGCACTTTGATAAACAAGTCGAGCTTACTTAAGTTTCATCAAAATTGCTTTAAAGCTAAAACCTGGTTTAAATTGAAACTGACAGGCAGATATGAGTTAATCGATTTGGCAATTATCAAATATATGGGGTCAAAGATACGTCCCTTGATGCGTTGCGCATTTCGTAGCAACGTTATAATACCCTCCGCAAGCGTAAATCGGTCAATGTGAAGGGCATTAGAGTTTGCACAGCGAGCACGTTACGAAGAAAGGGCAGGTAGAAAAGAACTGTAGACAATGGCTTAAACGACAGACGGAGAACACACGCACACTCAGAAGCACGTATGTGTGTATTTATGTATTTTCAGAAGCTGGCAAACGGGTACAGCATTTTAAATAAACATTTAATCAATTCAGAGCCTCAATTAATAAACAGCTATGGACGTCGAAGCCGTCGTTGCCGCTGATTGCGCGGCAGCGGCAAAATTTTGAGAAGCTTTTTTTTTGTCATTTTCATATTACCGATTCACGATAAAGCAATATAGATATACATGTGGGTAGCTCACAAATTCGCTTGCTATATGGTTTACGTCACACCGTTTAACTTGGCCATGCAAAAGGCAGCAATTGTGACGTCACGCGCTCTCTCGTTTTCTACTCTCATTCGAACGAAACACGGAAATGTGAAATGCGCTCTCTGCAGACCCTGGCAACGATCGCAGCAGCATCGCTTTTTGCACCTCTCGCGCACACGTTTCATCTCGCTCTCCGGCTCTCTCCTCTTTTTTTTGTCGCTTTCAACCGGTGTTTGGGTGCCCAGTCTTTGGCGACTCGCCTGCCCCAGTTGCGTCGCTGCAGTCTTCAGTTGACTTTCAGCTGCCGCGCGAGTGGCTCGTGAAAATATCGCAGGGTGAAATTCCGTTCTAGCCAGCAACGAGAACAGAAAGTATGTGTACCCGACTAAATACATAAGTGAATACATACATGCACATATGCATTTATATGTACATAAATCAAAATCAATTAAAGTTCGCCATGTGATTGACAACAAAATAAAGAAAATGTATTTTTTCTTTAATTTTATTTTTAATTAAAACGTTTTTTTGAACTCGCACGTGCCTAAAAAACGAGATACAATTTGAAAGGCTGAAAAAAGTTGTCATATAAAATTTGGTTATGCAAACAAGTCCAATAAGAAGAGAGAAATTTATGTTGACGTCTTTGCGCACGTGTATTGGTTTTGTTGTTGTTATTTTTATATAGCCAAATGATGAGTTCAGGAATATCCAATTGCCTAAATAATCGCGTGTGTATTTGCATTGGATAATTCGGCTCATTTAAAGGCAGCTCATAGGATCAGGGGTGGGGGTTAAGATTAACATGCGTGAAGAAACGGCTAAAGTGCTTTCTTTCTAGCCTCGCTTGGCAACTGATTTTTTATAATCCCAAAAGCGTCAATTAGCATGGCGAAAACTTTTGTTAGAGGCCCGCCTCGATTTTCGCACTTTACCGCGAGCCGGGTTGAAGACGGAGACGCAGCCGGTCTCAAGCCAGTTTGTCCAGCCCTCAAATAAACTATTGAACCTATTTTTTTATTTCCCCCTTATCTGTTAGCTTGCACCAAAATGAGTCCACGTCCGCATGAGAGTTTGGCCGATCTGGAGCTGAGCAGCACAACAACATGTTATAATCGCGGCAAAGTGCCAAAGGATGGTGATAACTGGGTGAGTAGCAGACGCAGCTGATAAGAGCCGAGTCGCTTAGACCGTTGATAATCGCGCACGTGAAGTGCGAATTTTGTGAGCGAAGCGAAATACTCAAGGAGAGAGCTTAACCCGCAGACCAGTTGAGCTTACAAATGGAGTCAAGGTCAATTATAGGTGTCTTCATATTGTATGCTTACATAATGCATATAGATATGTATGTATGTACACTCGAGGGCGTTGCGAAAGTTCCACTCACACTCCACCTGAAGCTCAGTCGAACTTGAAACTGGTTTTTTGGGCTTTTTGCTTATGTTGCATTGCATGCATTCGCCTTTTGTTGTTGCATAGACAAAGCGAAGGCGAGTTGCCGAAAAGCTGCCATGAAATTTCACGCAGTTCTCAGCGCGTTACGCACCTGCTGCGGTTGCTTATGTAACTGGGGAGGCGGCTTGACCGAATATCTTGCACAACAAATGAAAGCCAAAGCCGGCTCAACAAAATTTCGCATCACTCTCAGTTCAAAGAGTTGCTCAAGCCTAACTGAGCGTATTCAGCTTTTTATGCAGAGAGCATTTTGCAATCTCTCTCTCTCGCTCTCTCCGTCGCGCCGTTACTATTGCTAGCGCAGCTGTTGCACTTGTGAGCTTTCGCGGAAAGCTTTATTGGATAACTTGGTGTGCATTGGATTTGGTTAGTTTTAGTTTCGTTCAAGTTTCTCAACGAAACAGTTGATAAAAATCTGTTATCTAAAACCGAGCAATACCATTTTGAATTGGGACACAAGTTTCGAAATTTAAACTAGACAACTTGTTAAACAAAAAATAAAACAAAATCAAAAAATTTAACGAAAATTTTGAAAAGTTGATTTTTGGCAGAGTATATAAACAAAATTTTTACGATTGTGATCTTTTTCCAAGAGTTATTGAAAATGGAAACCACAGTTATAACAACTACTACAACAACCACAACAGAATTGAAGCGCAATGGGGGCACTAAAAAAAAGAAAAATGTAAGATACTTAAACAAAAATTAAAGCTGATAAATACGATAGAAGAAAAAACGTAGTGCATTTAGATTTAGCAAACATTACGAAACTACGTACGTCAATGTCTATTTTAATAGCACATCCTGTTGATCGATGACTTGCCATTCAAATCTATTTACCCTGTCAACAAGGCAAAAGTGCAACGATTTTAACTTTAAATTTGTTTTCGATTTTTCGCAATTCGTTTGCTTCTGTTAAAATATTTGATAATGCACTTTGTAAAGCTATTCAATCAGCTGCTGTTGTGTTTACCTGGAAAACAGGCGTATGCACAGACGCACAAATAAACGTTAATACAACAAATTAGTAAGAAATATACTGAAACCTGAGTGTGTTATAAACTAGACAATATTAAGTTTATATGATGTTTAGCTAGAAGAACTTAGCTGAAAGTACAATTTTATTTAATTTATCCTTTACTTCTTTTCGATTTGCGGAAATATAAAACTGAAGTGTAACACGAGCTTCTCTTAGGCATTTCCAGCGTAGATCTGCGATTAACCAGCTGACTGTACTAACATTTCACTTGGGGGGTGTAATATCTAAACAGTTTAGAGGCTCGTGCCGTCTCAACTTACGCGTAAACAAGTGCGAAAAGCAAATAGCAAAAAGCTTTCCAAAGCATTTCGAGAATGCAAGAATGCAACAAAAACAAAATTTGTAAATGTAAACAAAACGTCATCAACCTGTTAAAGCGCACGCTTGCACTAACACACGCATGCTCATGTACTAAGAAAGCACACACACACACACTCACACACACGTACGTGGGATTGCACTTGCAGCTGTATTGTTGTTGCTGTTGTTTTTGTCTTTGGTTCTGTTATGCATTAGAAACTGGATAAACAAATTAAAGTCAAGCCCCTCCGAACTGTTATTGTGCCTTTTTATGGGACTCGTCGCTGTTGCTGTTGTTTTTGTCAGTGTGCAACTATTTTTTTTTGCTTTAGTAATTACTTTATTATTGGAAGCTTTTGAATTGGCCGACAGAGCGGCAAAAACAAATAATTTCTAGCAGGGGAATATGAAGACGGAAGTTTTGGCTAAATGCAAATTGCGCTTTTATTTTTGGTTTTTTGTTTTTTATTTTGTTAACTTTGAACCATGGTTAATCTTGTCTCTTTTGCCACTCTTTCAGCTCGATGGCCAACTAACTACGGAACCAACTACGGACACCGTTCATCAGTTTCCGGCTAATGAGGAGCCAAATGTGCTGGGACATGGCCCCAAATTCGATGACAAATTGTCCAAATTCAAATGGCTGTGCAACTTTGATGATGTGAGTGCTGTGCTGCATGGAAGTCTTTCAATGCCTCAAGTCTTCTGGCTATTCAACTATCAATTTAGACGCCAATTGTTTGCCACCATTTTAATTGAGCGCAATTTGTGCTTTTTGGCACATTGACAAAGCACGCTCCGCCCCCTATTCACCCCACCCCCCGCACCGCCTCAGGGACACGCTGTAAAGGCCAAAAGGCGAGCAAAATACTTTTTTCTTGGCATTCAATTTACATGTATTCAACTCTTTGATTTATGATCATTGCCAGATACAGCTGTGTTTGTATCTACACCTAGCTAGCTTCATATTTGATGTGTGCGTTAACTATTTGCGAGTGCGTGTTGTAAATGCCCGAAACGCCGAAAACTGCAAAACGTGGCAACAATTGCCAAATAGTCGTAATACAAATAGGCACGAAAACGACAACATAACAAAATAACAACAACAGCCGCAACAAACTAAATCAAGGTCGATTTTATTATTAACCAAAAGCCAACACTAACAAGAAAAAGAGAGAGAGAGAGAAAAACCCGCCCAACAACAGCTAAACAAAAGAAGACGCTGCATTTTCATAGTACTCTTATAAATGTACGATTTCTATATATGCATACATATAAACATTTCCATTTATCATTTTTTTATTTTATTTCTCTTTTTCGTTTTCTCTTTATAAATTGCCAAATCAAAGACTTCCTATTAAAATGCAAACAAAATTATAGCTACTTCGGTTTACAGTTTGAACCAATTTCAAGCTTTTGTGTTCCTAAGATTCCAGATTTTGACACTTTTCTAATCACAAAAATATCTAACTAACAACATGAAAATTATGTTCGAAAATGTGCTTTTTTAAATCCGGGCGGCAGCTTTGGCTAAAATTAAAAAAAGTAATTAAATTAAGGAGTAAATATAGAGACTGATAATTTATTATTATTTCGAAACTTTGAATTTTTAAAAGTTACAAAATAAGCGGTATTCGCTGGGCAATATAAAGTATTTTTTTGTTGTATTATTTAACCAACCCTTAACGCGTTCCCTGGCTTAAACATACATTATTATATTATAATATATTATATTATATATTATTATATTATATATTATTATATTATAATATGCGGCTTACCTTAGCTTCTTCAACATTTTTACACTTTACTGTGGCAGTTAAATAAAATTCAATCAAAAATTGGTCAAGTTTTCAATCGATGTTTAACCCCTTTTTGAAGGGTATATAAACTTTGCTTAGCTGGTAATAACAATTTGCAGACATGTGCTGGTTGATAAACATTTAATTCATTTGTTTAACGTTTGCGTAATTGAGACTTTGGCCATTTAAATTTGGCGCGTGGCCAACGAACCAAAGGTTTCTGCCTCTGTTTAATTTTTTTTTGTCTGTCAGTGTTGCTTTTCAATGTTGTTTATTCAAAATGCATTTGATGTTTGGCTTGACCATGCAAGACCATAAAAAACTAACGGGTCTTTGATCTTTTCTTTGCCACAGGCGCCAAGTCACTTGAAGTTCAATCCGTACATACGCCGCGGCTACCGCACATTCCTGTCCAACAAGCTGTGCCTGCAGAGCATTTTCTGGTGGACCAACGAGACGGTAAGCTGAATAATCTGTTTAAATAACTCTGGCACCTTCGGATTAATCGTGGGCATGGGAAAGCACTTTTCAAATAAATCGATAAAGGTGTCAACGTTTCAAGCTGAGCTTTAACTTGAGCTTTAAGCGAGCTTTATTGTTTAGGGCCAAAAAAGGTTTTTGTTTTTTTTTTCATTATATTTTATTTCATATAATTGTAAACGATTTCGTTGCTATTATAGCTAGAGACTTGAGTTTTCAGATATATACTCGTTTATATCCGTGTCAGATAAATTGTTAAAAATTTTCGGATACGCCCACTGGGAGCGTGACAAATAGACAAAAGTCTATCTTCCTCAGCTTTACAGCTGTCTCCCCCATAGTTTTAGAGCTAGAGCCACCAAATTTTTCTGACTTGTTTTTAAATGGTATTTTTTTTTTATATTTTAAATGGTTTTTATACTTATTTTATGTTTTTGTTTTTATTCCATAACAGATCAACATCTGGAGTCATCTGGCTGGCTGTATACTCTTCATTGGACTGACCATCTTTGACTTTCAATTTCTGCGCCAGCACGCAGAGATTGAGGATCAGGTGCTTGTGGTCTGTTTGCTCGTCTGCTTCTGTCTGTGCATGCTGCTGTCGGCCATATATCACATATTCTCCTGCAAATCGGAAGAGCATTACGAGCTCTTTCTATCGGTGGACTTTCTGGGCATTTCCCTTTCGCTGGTGGCCATCTACATAAGTGGCATGTACTATGCCTTCTGGTGCCATACGGTATGCTGACACCTATATCTAGCTATGTTCCAGTCCCCCCCCCGACTAACAGTACTTTCGCCCATTTTAGTTTCTGAGGACCCTGTACTCGACAATCGCGATGGGCATGTTTGGCCTGGCCATTGCCGTGCAGATACCCCGTCTGAACGTCTCCATGAATGGGAAGGTGGCTGTGCTGCTGCTCTGGTCAGCGTACGGCATCTTGCCGCTGGGCCACTGGGCGGTGGCTATGGGCGGGCTGGAGAACGAGCTGGTTGGACTGATGGTGCCGCGCATTGTCGTCATGTATCTGCTCTGCCTGGTGGCCTTTGTGTTCTACGCGGCCAAAATACCCGAGCGCTGGCTCACCGGCAAGGTGGACTTCGTGGGCCACTCGCACAACTGGTGGCATCTGATCATCGTGGCCGCCTTCTACCACTGGCACAACACGGGCCTCGTCTACGCCGAGTACCGCCTGAACAACGGCTGCAGCGGCCCAGTGCTCGCCTGAGCTGCTCTGTTATTGTCGATTGTAAATAGTTTAGATGCACTAAGGTTTTTAACTAATATTTAGTTGTAGCTGTTGAGAGATATTGTTAATTTATGTACACAGACATACATACACGCACACGCAGACACGCACTGGACAGTGTGTTGTTAGGGTATCCTGTTAGTCTACTTTAATACCATAATCGAGTGAATTGTGAAGCTGGTTTTTTATTATGGCCATGAAGAAATATGAATCTGGTTAAAACTATTTTATACATACAAATATATTAAAGTACAAAAAACACTAAATATATCAAAATATTTTATTGCCAGTCTAGTCTAATTCAAAATATGTAAATTGCTAAGATAAATGCTAAAATTTACCAGAGTTCCACATTTTGATTTCTATAGGGTATTTAACCTTCGCCGTGTCCAAACATTTGCTCTCTTTCCGATTGTTTTTATCCAAGACACGCACCTTTGCTATGGCTGCAAGTTTCTTGGTATTTTGTCTCTGCTGTAATACCATGTGAATGGGTATGTAACTTCACTATTATTTAACGAAATGAGTCTGTTCTTGTCACAACTGTTATACAGTGACATTGCTTAGGTTTGAAGCTTAACTATTTTATACTAACAAAATGTACGAATGCATTGAGGGTTTGTGTATTCACTGGAGTAATGAAATAATTAGTCATAAGTTTTTTGTGTTTAATTAATGAAATTTGCGAAAAATAATTAAATATCATATAGATCTCATTGCTCAGCTGAGATTCCAGCACTTGTAGCATAAAGTAGGCCCCATTTACTGTTATTTCCAACACTTTGGAGCCATCGAAGCTAAGCGCATCGCACAAATTACATTAAAAATGCAAATATTCATAAGTAAATTCATGACATGTCGCCGCCGCACGTCTTGTGAAGCAACACTGTTGTTGTTGTTGTTGTTGTTGCTGTTGCTGTTGCTGTAGCTGTTGTTGGCAAACAAGATGGCGCATGGCAAATGGGCGCCCAGTTGGCAGGAGGGGCGGCGGGGATACCCCATAAGGACTTGAGTTAATTATTCATGGAATGTCGTTGCCAGCAGTTGAGCAACAACACGAACAAAAACAACAACAACAACACCAGCAACAGCAACAAACAAGTGAAGCACCGTGCTACTAGTAGCGACCCTTTTTAATATTTATGAACACAACCGATTCTCTAATTATAATTAGGAATTGAAAAGTTAGCACAAAAGGACAACAACAACAACTAAGCATAAAACGTAAGGCACGCAACAAAAGTTTGTGTGCACTGAATCATAATTAAAGGGGTGTGTGGGTGCCTGGGTGTGTTTGACTAGTTGGGTGGGTGAACGCACAACGCTGGTGGTTGTCGTTCTTGTTATTGTTCACCACCAGCAACAGCAACAAAATGGCGCATCGAATGCCGTTTTAATGGGCGCCACTCGAGATTTTTGCTAAGAGGTTTCAAGATTCGCCAGCTATTGGGGGAATTCACATTTCTTTGTTTTTTTCTCATATAATAATCTTCATTATTTTTATTCTTAATTTAAAAGTTTAATATATGAATATTAGTAATAATTATATGAAACCCTAGATTTTTGGTTTTTTTAAGCATTTGTGGCTACCCCCTGGGGCGTGACAATTGGCGAAAATCTATATATATTCCTCAGTTAGAGACACAAGACAGATTAAAATTACAGTTTTGACCTGTAAAGCTTTCGGATCCATAGTTTTTATATTTCAAACTGCCGTAACTTTGGCAAAATGAAACCGATTTTTATGGCATTTTGTGCCTTAGATTGCAAATTTTAAAAACTTAATTTTTTAGTAAAAAATCATGTTACCCTTTTACCTGTTTTTACAATACAAATTATATTTCATTCATATTCATATTTAATCATGTTGGGACCCTTTACCACAACTGCCTAAATTGAACATCTTGAGTGTTCCTCATAATTTCTAGCCTATTTTAACTAATAATCTTTTCCTATACAAATCCTAGAAAAACCCATGTCACAGCTGCTGTGGAGACTTCATGTCTGCAGAACTTGTATCTTTTCTAAGCGCAGCTCACGTTTTATGCACTCAGGCGTAGTTCCAGCGTAGATCATTATTTTCTTTTTATTTTACCAATATACCACCATTATAATATCTGTTTGCACTCAAAGCGTGCTCTAAGACAACAAATATGAACTGCCCCGAGTCGATTTGAATATGAGCGCTGCTTCAGCTGCCCTTAATCCCATTTTGGACAGGGCACCAGCATCCAGCACGGGGCATCCACATCCACTTTCACATCTAATTACGTTGCATGCAACGCAGCTACAACTCAGTGACGTAATGAGGCAGCTCTCGCGGCAATTTGCTTGCCGTCACGCCTCAATTGTGCACCAAAATTGAAAAGCAGAAAAAAACCAAAAATTCTCTCACTCTCGCGGATATTTTGTCGAAACATTTCTTCTATCATTTTGATCATATTTTAGCTGAAACAATTGAGCGACACGCGCTGCCTGCCAGCGCATGAAATTGCTGTCAATTAGGTGCCAGCCAGCTAATACTTTCAACGCGTAAAAAGAAGCAATGAGTTTGAATATTGCAGTTGGGTGTAACCGACTGCGCAATACCTGTGCACAGCCTAAAGCAGTCGAAAATGGTCTTAATTATAGTTGCTATTTTGGAAAACTTACAATTTTGAAGGAGGTTATCTCTAGCTCTACAATTGTGGCAGATAAAATAAGCCAAAAATGTTAACAATGTATCGACAAAATTACATTCGGTCAGACGGATGGACGGACGAAAGGACAGACAGGTGGACATGGCCAGATCGTCTCGCCTATTGATGCTGATCGAGAATATATATACTTTATGGTGTCGGAGATGCCTCTTTCTGTCTGTTATATACATTTGCACACAACCATTATACCCGGATTTACACATTAGCATTAGCATTAGACATTGCACAAACCCAATATACTCTTTTTACTTCGTGAATAAGTATAAAAACTTGGGCGCAACCTGCCAGGCACAGGAACTTCAAGTGCAATTGCTGCTGCCTTTTTTGTAGATCATATTTTACAGATGCCCGCCTCAACTGCCCAGCTATAAATAGAGGCCGCCTGGACTGACAGTTAAGCAAATGAACCCATAAGTCAAATCGAACAGCCGCTCGACTGCTGCTGCTGCTGCTGCTGTCTGCTGCTGCTGCTGCTGTTTTTTAGGGCTTAAGAGGGCTTAGCTCGAGCGACAAATGGTGCGACGTTGTTGCCGCTGGAGCAGTTTTTAGTTTCTATGTTGAATGCCCAACATGCAGCATGCAGCATGTAGCATGCACATGGGCTTAACTAGGCTTAGCTCGTGCTGCTGCTGCTGCTGCTGTTGTTGCTGCAACTATTTTGGGATACATTTCGCTGCATTTCACAGTTGCAGTTCATAATTTTTGTCGCTGCGTTTTACGCGCATTTAATTGGCATTCGACTCAAGTTCAGTGGGAAGGGTGTTGCAAGGGTGGGTTCTTCTAGGGGGTATCTGTGATTCTTTTCACTTTCGTTCAGTTAATGTCCTTGGCCCAGGCTGGCGCTGAAATTAAAGTGCTTTCTTAACATTTACATAGAACATTTAGCAAACATATGGCTGGCAAGTAACTTCATTTATTTTGTGGCTGCCACGGCAGGGGGCAGGGTGACGGGTGCGTAGTGCGATTGTGGCACATTGAAAAGCAGGCCAAAACGCTTTACCAGTGGAGCGCAATATCCATAAAATGCGCAGATAACCATAAGTCCTGTTTAAGTCGCCTGTTTTTGGAGCCGGGGCAGGGGGAAGCCGGGGGGCGGGCTGCGAGCTTACGTATGTGGCGTGTGGCAAGTGCGTTCATTCTGCAGGACATTGTCGCAGCTTCCGCTGCTGTTGCTGCCTCATCTACATAACAATAAAATAAAAGGGGCCGCTGGAATGTCGTTTTTTCGCTTCTTTTGCGTTTGTTGCCAAGCATTAACCTAATTTTATATACATTTAATTTTATTTTATTTAATATTAACACACACATGCACAAACACACACCCTTTGGGTGCCACTGTGCGTGTGTGTGTGTGTGTGTGTAGAACAACAGTTTTGTTTATCACTAATGTTGACTTAGCAGTTGTTCAGTGTCTTTAGAATTGGCATTACTTTTGCCTAATTACAAAACGCAAGCGGTGCAAATCGAGTTATTTAGAAGTGAAAATTCTTGCCAAAGCTGACAAAACTTATTTTTCATAAACTGTTTATACTTCAAATGCTTGACATTATTGAGAGAATTTAAAACAGTGCATTTATTTAGAATATAGGTATAAATCATCATACAGAACTGTGAAAATATTTTCAGCAATATTCTTGATAGGTTCTCCTTGGTGGCCCAGATCTAAAACTTCGGGATAGCCCAAGAATAGTGGCTAGAAACCCGCTTTATATAAAAACCCAACAACTTCGTAATACTCCCATTTCGACAATTTCAAGAGGGATGAATAAAAAGTATATTAGGAAGATTAGATGCGCTAAAAGACTAATTGTTTGATTTGTCTAGCAAATGACGCTGACTTGGCTACAGATTTGCACTTCACATCAACTCAAGTGCCGTATTCAAGAGTTAATGCTGATTTCATACCCTGTTGTGGCAAAGCGAGGGCTTATTCAAATATTTACAACTTTTCTTGAAGGCCATTATTAGGAGGAATGGCAAGTTGCGCTTCGCTCTCAAGAGTGAAAAACTGTTTTCAAGTACATTTGCACGTCACTACGAGAATGTGAATGCGAATGTGAATGAGTGTGTGAATGTGATTGTGAATGACTGTGACCAGTCATAAAAAACAGCTTTTCCGACGATTTGTTGTGGCAGTGCCACTGGCTGGGTCCAACTTTGTGCCACAGCCGTCTCCGTTTGTAACGGCTTTCCAGTTGCCACAGTCGCCACTGTCCCTGCCCCTGGGCCCCGTTCCTGCCCCCCTGCTCAGGCCCTAGACAATTTGTGCGATGCTCGTGCGCATATTTCATAACTTTTCCCATAAGCTGCCCCAAGATAAATGTGCACAAAATCTACACACAAATCGAAAGCTGCACAAAAAACTGCAAAACAAAACATGCCACAAAAACCAACAACAACAACGACAACAAAAACACATTGTAGCCAATTTAGAAGCGATTTTTGAATAACTCGAGTTGCGGGAACAAGATTTATACAGCAAATGTGTTAAGTTGTACATCATTTGATGGAGTTACGAGCCGAGTTGGCCAACCAGAGGCCCCCTACCCGTTCCCACCACGCCCCACGTACCCCAAACAAGCTAAAACTTTTGTGTATGTTTTTTAGGAAGCTGCTTTTATTTATGGCAATTGGATTTTTGAGTTATTTACATTTTGTTCTTCAGTGCAGAGGGAAAGGGTATTAGAAGTCAGTTTTGCTCGTTTGACTAAACTTTTGCTAAAAAAAGACTCTAAAGGGAAGGTTTTCTGCGCTTTACATTATGCATGGAAAACCGAAAGGTTGAATTTTCAATTCTGAATTGCGCTTTGTTGGTCAGTTTTCAGTTTTATCTTTTTTATTGTTTCCGTTCGGACGGCGCATAATGCCCGGCTATATGATGAATTTGCATCTAAATCGAATGATTCAAGATGATGAAGGGGAGAGCAGCATTTACGGCGATTCGCATTAAAAGGAGTAGCAAAATGTCTTAAGGCATTTACCATTTGCATAATAAGCCCCAACCGGACTCAGAGGCTCTGGGCCAGCTTAGAAGCACAGTTTTTATATCCTTTATCTATATCTACACGCAATGGAAATTTCTTTATTTTATTTATTTAATGCCTTAAGTGAATGCGCAGAGAAAATCGTTTTAATGTATATCAAATTGCATTAGAAATGAAATGAAATGCATTTGAGTTTCGAAGCAGTGAGTTAAATAAAGAATCAGTCACAATTTTCTGGGAATTGTGAATTATTATATTTATATGAGATATTGCCAAATCGAAGATTTTCCAAAAATGCTAAGAATAAATACTATACTATACTTCACGTGTTCGTAGATGTCTTTTTGAAAGTGTTGAATAGTTTGTGATCAAATTATTCCTTTTACGAGGGTAAGGGGTAGTCCGCTTGTGCAAAAAAGTGCTACGATTTTTATTGACAAATAAAAATTCACAAAAATTTTGACATGTAAAGCTCTCGGATCGATTGCTCGCATATTTACAACGCCCATAACTTTGTCAAAACTAAACAGATTTTCATGTTTAATGGCATTTTTGTCGTGGTTTGTCCTCTAGATTGATTGTGCATTTCAAATATATTCATTATTAAAAATAACATTTTTTGGATTTTTTGATAAAAATATCATGTACTCTCCCCCCTTACTCATTTTCGAACATTTTTTTTTTCAAAATTTAAAAATGCAAATTTACATTTTTAATCGATTGTAGTTGCCACAATTAGTATAAAAAACAACATTTAAGCCGATTCTGAGGGGGTCAAATTTTTTGTCAAAAATCATGCAAAAATTGACAACAATTTTGACATGTAAGGCTCTCGGATCCATAGCTCGCATATTTCAAACGCCCATAACTTTGTCAAAACTGAACCGATTTTCATGTTTGATGGCATTATTTTCATGGTTTGTCTTCTAGATTGATTATACATTTATAAATAATGCTGGGGTACATGTTTTGGTTGTTATTACACTGTGAATATGTGTTGTGCAGTCGGCTTCACACGACTGCAATATTCTTACTTGTTAAAATTAAGGTAGATATGTTAACCTGATCAATGCGTTGCCAAAGTAAGCCCAAAATATTTGTTAAATAAGTTTAACAAAAGCAGTATAAAAATGTGATTATTTGTTTTATAAAAGTCTCTCTCTAAATGAGCTTCCATTGTGATTCTGAAAAAACCTTATTTAACTGAAAAGTTTGCATGGTTTTATACACAGGCTGATCATTTTTGTTGATAAACATCGCTGAGGAAGAATACTTTAGTAGATCTAGAAACTACCATGAGTTAAGATCGGTGATGAAAGGCTTGGTTAAAATTGCTGCTTATTTTACCTTTAATTTATCGATAAACGTACGCTATATATGTAGATATAGCTTGATTTGATCATCTGAATTGCATTTTGCGTAAAGTTTTCAGCTGCCCATGCATGCGTAATTTTCATTTATTTAAGTAGAATAGTTGCCGTTGTACCCTGCGTTGTTCTGATTGCCTGCGCTTAACAATTTTTCCGCCTCACTGTTAAGCCGGTCGGTGGGGCAGCTACGGCTCCATGTCCGGCTGCAGCTGCAATCTACGAGTAACTTTTACATTTAAATTTTCATTAAGTATTCTGCATACGCATAAATAAACTTGAACGTGCTCGAGGCACAGTAAATGCAACACCCACACACACACCCACACACACCCACACACACCCAAACTGACATTACAATCCCTTTGTTGTGCCACGCCTCCTGGCCAGGGGCTTTTGTGCATGCAGCGCACATGTAGATTTTTTGGGGGCCCAAACAAAAACATGAGAAGTTGCAAAAATAAATTTATATTATGTTCATAAATTCATAGAGCCGCCCGCCCCCGGGACTGGGCATGCACTTGGACATTTTTGGGGACGGCTATTACGGCAATCTGCACACACATGGGCCCGGGCCCGGGCCTGGCCAGGTCCTTTGGCCAGCCGCCAGGCTGAGTCGCCTCTGTGTGAGTTTTTGATATGCAAATTTCAACAGTGCTGCGCCCAGTTCGCGCACCAAAAATAACAGCCAATCAACTGTGGCAAGCACACACACGCACACACGCACATAACTCCAGGCAATCCTTTCAACATGTTGGCCAGGGCCACGGCCAGCGACGACCATTAAAAGGCAGAGGCACAGGTATTGGGCTCTGGGGTTTGGCTGCGGCTTGTTTGCTGTTTGCTGGTCCGCAGCGACGACACGGACAACGACAATGACAACGCCGTATAAAGCGAGAGAGAGAGAGGGTGAGAGGGAGAGGAGGAGAGCTTGCCCATCGATGGTTGTCCGGAGCACTCTGCGCACAGTGTCGACAATGTCGCTTCAAAAATATTGCAGCCGCAGCACATTTCATGTCCTTGCTCCTTGTTGTTGCTGTTGTTGCTGCGTGCATTTATAAATTATGCTCAACATGTAAAATGCCATTTTGAATATGAAATTTGATGCTATTTTAAGCCCTATGCCTGTCCTGCGATGTCCCTTACGCCCCTCCCCGCCTCCCACACCTGTGCAACAACATTTATTCTACTCTCTTGTTGGCCTTTGTTGACTTGGGCGCATATTTCATCCGGGCAGAGCTCGACTCATATTTTAATTACTCGCTAAACGCAGTGCACAATTTTTTTCATTTAGCCCCAAAAACATATTTTTCGTCATCAATTTGCCGTCGCGGGCCACATTTGTACTCATTTATGGCTAAAACCTGGGCGGCAGTTGCAATTGGCAGTTGGCCGTTGGTTGTTGGCAAATGCAATTTGGCCTACTCATACTGTCTGCAGCTAAGCAAAAAAAAAACCATATATATATACGAAAAAAAGGTCAAAAAATCAATCGGCCACGCAACTAATTCATTTAAATCTAACAAAATCTGAGAAAATCCCTGGCAACGACCTTCGGGATTTTGAGATTTTACGAATGTCAACCGAACGCAACCAAAGTAGCTCAGCAGCAGCAGCAGCGGGACGGGTCAGGCTGGGCAAGCAGAGGGCGATAGAGGGGGTGGGGGTGTTGGTGGTCTGGTCTGGGCCCTGTTAAGCTGAGCAAGCAAATCACCGGGCACCCCGGCAACGTTGGCGGCAACCCGTGTGAGCTTTGGCTAAAATAGTTGGCAACAGCACATTAAACAGCGACACACACACACGCACACACACACACACACTTTCGGGTGTGAGTGTGCGTGCGAGAGAAAATGAGGCAACAGCAAAAGTCGCAGAACTTTAGCAATTTGAAGCTAATATGTTGACAATCTCTAGCTGCCTCGTCGCCGTCGCAAGCACAGTGGCGCCATCTATGGTTATGTGTATTTAAGTCACTGGACAAAGCCAAGCGACGGTTGGCGCTGCGGAAGAGGGGGCGGGTGTGGGGTCTAACCGCAGCAGTTGGAGCTGCGTGTTAGAGATGAACATGCATGAGGAATATATTTATTTACTCTCTCTTCAACATGCACATAAAGTAGGTTCTTAGATCCGGGTTTGAATCAAAGTCAAGTTGAGAATTTTACTGCTATATACATTTTTAATTGATACGCCAACTAAAATGGAAAGATCTTGGCTCGAACTCAAAGCTATATAATATTAAATAAAAGTTGTATGTCAGTAGGCAAAAAAGAGTGGCAAATAAAGAAGGGTAATCTGGGTTCTAATCTATAATCAATCTCTAAGATTATTATTATTAATTTGTTTATTATTTTATTATTAGTTTGTATAAGTATACATTATTGAAGTAAATGCAATATATACAATATATGAATGCATAGAAATATAAAATGAATATTTAAATAAAATCTATTTGAGTATTTGAATAAATACAAAATAAATGTAAGCATTAAATATATGTATTAACTTATATATCACATCATAATCTGGTGACCTTAAGCAGCTAAGTTATATATTATATATCTCGTTCCGTAAATCCATTGCAATCGTGATTTTCCAGTGAAATTTCTGTTCATCTCAGCTGCGTTTTGGAATCTTTTAATAACAAATTCCTGTTGGGTTTGGGTGCTCGTTTATGCACATATGAATTACAACAAGCAACTTGTGTACTCGTAAAAAGTGGATTTTACTGCTTAACTTTGGCAACAACAAATGAAGCAAATGGAAAGCGCGCACACACACTCACACACCCGTACACATATATATTACAACTGCGTGCTGTTTTTTTTTTGCATAAATAAAATAAAATGCAATTTTTCCATCGCATTTTTGCTGTAGCTGTCGCTGGTTTTGCTGCTGCAGTTGCAGTTGCTGTTGCAGTTGCACAAATCCCTTGCACAAAAGTCAGCAATCAAAGCAGATTAAAATATGATTTGACAGCTACGAGCTATGAGAAATGCATACATATATATAGAGTATATATTTATATTCATATATCGCATCTGTGGCATGTGGCTCTTGCAAGAGGCGCCACAGTTTTTACCTCGCTGCCTGCCCGATTTCATTTTGGCATTTCGGCATTGTTTCCATATTTAACTAGAGCCCCGTCGCTTCATATCTTTTGTCGTAAGCCTTCAATTGTTGCGTGCATTGCATTTTTATCAAAGCGTTCGCACAGCCAGCGCTCCACAGAGGGGCGGCGGCGGCAGCGGCGAGGGCAGGGGCGTGGCCTATTAAAAATTTAAATCAATTTTCAATATGGATTTCGTATAACTCGTATCTATATCCGCATCGGCATCTGGCGGATCGCAATGCGACATTTGCCTGACACTTTTTGCTGATATATTTTTTATTTCTCCTTTATTTTTTTGTTTTTTGATATATATTTTATTTATTGCTTTTGTTGTAGCTACGTTCATATCGCAAAAGCTGTCAGCGCGCATTTTTTTAGTGTTATCTTGAAAATGTATTGCAATTGAAAATTGCGTTTGCGTATTCATTGAGCCGTACGCAAATCGACAATGCTTTTCAGGATCCTAACATACCGTGAAATCTGCTCATTACGAATGTTTTGTGCTGGCCCCGTTCCGGGCCGTATTCCGTCCTGTCCTTACCTGTCCAATACAACCGCCTGCACTGCAAAGCCGATGCTCATTTGCACAATTAACAGTTAATAAGCGCAGCCTTTGGCCAACTGGCGTTCGCCCTGCGGCCGCAGAACCATCCGCAGAGCTGGCTAACTGACCCCAAAGCAGATTTGTTGCAATTAGCCGCGCCACAGCCGTGTGCAAAGTGCGTAAGGCGTCTAAGCCCCCAAATGGCGGGGCAATAATTAAATTATCATTAACGGAAGTCAAATTGCGAGTTTCGGTTTCTAGTTTAATCTGTAGAACTGGTTTCTAATAACTAAGAAATTATTATTATTATTATTTAAGGTGTAGCATATAGTTTTAAACTAAGCCTAACTATTTAAATTTCCAAATACTTAGACTACTCATCTAGGAAATATATATAATGAATTCTGTGGGATATCTATTAGACTAAATAACTAACTAATAACAACTATTATTATTATAAGGCATTTATATCAGTTCCATAAAAAGGCGCCAAAAATTCTCAGTTAACCCTGTATTGGAAATTCAATTGAATAAGCTTTACTCTAATATATATTACATAATCACATAATATGCAAACATACTTTCCTAAATATGTACTTTACCATCACGCAGATGGAACGCAGATTTATATACTTTTAGCTAATTTTAAACCAAAGCCCGTCGCTGAATGAGCTCAAATGTAATGGTATTTACACAACTGTACCTCGTCCGCATAAGTGAGGTTATGTGTGCGCGCAAGTGAGGTTATGTGTGCTTAACAAATCCATTCGCATGGGGGGAAGGTGGTGCAAATGCTTAAATTCTCATTAGGCGCATTAGTAGCGCTGACCAACCGATGCGCAGACACCTGCCACGCCCCTGCCGCAAACCGCGCCTAAATTCAATAATAATAATTGATTGCTTATTACAAACACTGCAACAACAACAACAACAACAACACAGTCGGACACATTGCATATGTGACTCAAATTTATATGTTTCACGATTGCGGGTGAGGGAGGAGGGTGGGGGAAGGGGGGTTGAGTGGGGTCGCCACATTTCGGCCATTTGCTAATATTTACGCATTAGTTATTTGCAGGTGGCAGTTAGGGGTAGGGGCAGGGGTAGGGTAAGGGGCTGCATATAAGCAGCCATAAGTCCAGCTGTAATTGCCCAATGCACCTGGCATCGAGTGTTGGGCGGCATTAAATTTTCATGTTTTCATTTTGGTTTTGTGCACACAAATTTTAATTATTAACTTCATAATTATGCGAAATCACGAATTACATTAAAATCACTTTGTAATGTTGATTTGGTTTTCCTCCGCTGCGCACTTCCAATATTAGTCTCGGATATTTAACTAAGCGTGGTGAAATTCTGATTTCATCCATAATTATACCCTGTAAAGTGGATAGCAACTGTGATATAATGAGCTTGCATTTTAAGGTGACAAAAACAAAAATTTATTGCTTATGAAAATCGATTATTTTTGACAACATTTGGTAGTTTTAGGTTGTAACCATGTCCAATACTGAATTTTGAGCCAAATATGTGTTTACAGATTTAAATGTTTGCTTTGTGTATATGCCAAGCAATGCAAAGATCATCGCTTGTCAAAATCGGTTGAAAAGATAATTATATCATGATCAAAAAATCATTCCTAATCAATACCAGTTGGGTGTTGACAAAGTTATGATTGTTTAAAGTCTAGTCCGATGATTGTATGGGAATTTGAGGATTAAATTTGAACAGATTGATCTCAATGTTAATCAAAAAGTGATTCCTTATCACAATTGAGTTTTTACAGAGTAGTGATTATTTAAAGTTTGGACCCTAGTCTATAGGGAAGTTTTGGGTATATTTTCAACATACATCTTGAGCTAAAATTGTGCAACCAGATCTAAATGGAAAACAAATAAGAAGGCCAAAACATTAGCTTGAATTTCGACAAAGCTTTAGTCGGTGGTTTTGTACAACTGTACAATTTCAATATGTTAAGTTAAATTTGTGTTTTCAGTCTTACGAGCCAGTTGAAAAGGCATACATTTTTCGGCGCAGTTGTACATTTGTTTTAGCTAGCCTTGACTATATAGTATTAGTATTTTAAAACTAGTACAAAATATTCCGTTTCGGTTTGCTTCTAAATTGAAGATGGTTGAGTAGCCAAACCAGCCACACAACACTACTTCGTTAACTAGACCAAGAGAGGAGTTCTGTCCACAACCAATTGGCAATACTTGGCAGCTTGCGGCTTAGATCAGACATTATGCTTGGCTTTCTGTTGATATCCTTGGTGCTGGGTCAGCTGGTGTTGCCCGTGTTGGGGCAAACAGTGAACTCCACCGAACTGAGCACGGAATTGGCCACCTGTGGACAGATAAGTCCCAATGGATGTTGTCCTAAGGGCTGCATACGGAATGCGGATGGAAAATGTGTGGAGGAGCAATGCACGACCAGCTGGATTGGCTGGCTGGAACGACCTGTGACCATGTCGTGCTACTTTCACTGGTTCCTGGTGATCTTTGCCGCCATTGTAATAGTTTTGATGACGGCCGTTGTGCTCCTGAATATCGCCTTCGAGATGCGTCTGTGCCTGCGCAAGCGTCGCCTGGCCAGGTATGTGCGCTTCAGTCCCAGGAGCTGTCCGAGCAGCACCGTCGTATAGATGCTAGTTGGAGGTCGGACGAATCTGAAGTGGCAGCGAGGCGGCATCAATCCAGATGTTAATGCACATGCGTGCGGCATAAAAACTGTGCGGGATTTGCTGTAATCTACAATACATTAGCGGTAGCTTTTCTCTGGCTTTCAATTCAATTCGTTGGGTATCTCAACCAAATCCATGTAAATTACGATTTGGCACCTTGCTGCCACGCACACCCACACAACCCGACGACGACAACAGACACATGCACAAAACGATGCGAAAGTCTCAGAATCCCATTACATAGTAGTTAAAACCTGATTAGGAAATACTTGCGGCTGCTTTCAGCTTTGCCACTCGCTTGGTTAAAAAGAAATAACAATAAATGGCACATGTGAAATGGTTACTTAGCTTCTGCTGGGCGAAGGGGGCGTGGGCGCAATAAGTGTGTAGGGGGGGGGGTCTTCTTGGGTGACAGCAAAAACGTGGCCCGAAAAAAATTCGCAACAACTCAAAGTCAAAGGTGCAATAACCCAAAGGAACATAAAAGCAAATGGCTGCGGGTTGTCTATATACCTATATATATATACTTATATATATAAATGTGTATATGAATATGTATGTGCGCTGGGGTATGTAATGCTGCTATTGCGGTAAAGATAACGCACACACACACACACATCGAGACGCAGTCAGCCATGCAGCCAAAGCCAAACCGCGCAGAAAATGAAATGGAAAATATTGCCAAGAGAAGCAGCGAAATAAAAAGAAATAAACGAGCCAAAAAGGAAAAGCTGCGCCAAAAGGTTTGCAGTGTGTGTGAGTGTGTGCGTGTGTGTGTGAGTGTGTGAGTGCTGGGTAGCAGATTTAGAGGTTGCTTATGTGTGATTTAGTATAGCACGCGCGAATATGGCGGCGATAATTCTTTAAAAATTGGAAATTGTTTTCCAATCGATTTCGCATTTAGCCAAAAGCACTCGACACACACACACACACACTTACACACCTACAAGCAGACGAGTGGAAAATGTCTTTTACAGTTACCCCAAATGCCACTCTGTGCATGCGTGTGTGTGTGTGTGTTTGCATTTGTGTGTCAGTTTAGTTTTCGCAAAACATTTTATAAAAATGTACAATATGAAATAAGAAAAAAAAAGGAAAGAGAATAAAAACATATTTTGTTATTTTTCACCTGGTTGCAGCTTTGAAAAGGATTTGGTAGCTGAAATCATGGATTTGGATTTCAGCTTTTGTTTAGTTTTAGGTGGAAGGTGAAAAGCGAATGTTATGCCAATGGTAATAATAAAGGTGAAGCTCAAAAATAGGGAGCAAGTCAGGTGAGCAATAACTAAATTGCTTCTATCTGAATGGAATTAAAAAAAACTAAGGAAATTTTTAAGTACATATTAAACAAATATTCTACGTTTTATGAATATAAATAAATTCAAGTCATATAAACATAAATGAGCTGAATAGAAAAACATTATTTTATTTAAAACTTACTATATCAAATATTACTCTAAATTATATATGCGAGAATAACCATTATGCAAACTGGTAAAATCTTGTTATGATAAAGATTTCTGATAATCTTATAGTATAATCGTGCAACGATCTTTATAGCAGCATTATAGCTTATTCCAATACTTGTGCTTATTTCGAGGTCGAGCTGTGTATGTTAAAATGTAACCATTTCTCTATCCAATTTCTATTCTCTGCGCTCATTCATTCAAGTTTATATAAAAGCGATTTTCATTGCTATATAGGAAGAGAAGCAACCAGCCGATAGTGTGGCTCATTGTGTGCGGTGTACAATGAGTACAATGGGCAACAAAAGGTTAGATAGAGACCCACACATACACAGAAATACACAGCAAGGGGCGTGTTTCGGTTTCAGTTTCGGTACGGCGGGGGGCGGCTCACAAAGCACTGTCAGGGCAGCGGGCACGCAGCTCTGGAGTGGGCGAGTCGTGACATATTTTATTTGCACAATGACAATGCGAGTTACTCGGCAGACGGCAACGCCAACGCCAACGCCAACGACGACGACGACGACGACGACGACGACGACGACGACGACGACTACACACCCGCCATTACGCAAACACACCCCAGCACACACACACACACACACACACACAGACACAGCTACATTTAGATCTGTATAAATTGGATGGCACAGCCAAAGGGGGGAAGGAAGGAGCGCAGCGTACAAAGTAGTAAAATAAGTGCAAAGGATAATGCGAATTGAAATGACAAAACCCAGAATAATCATTGGCTCCACACTCAGCATGCAGCAGTCAGTGGGGCAGGCGGGGAGCCGCCTCCTGTTTCGGTTAGATGAGTAGACTGTAACATGGCAATGCCGTTTTCAAATGATTTTTATTTATGCCTTTTAAGTAAATTAAAATTTACTCATTTTGTTTGTCGTTTCTCTCACTCTCTCTCTCTCTCTCTATCTCTATCTTAAATTGGCGCACATGACAATATTGTCAATTTTATTTTGCCGCCGTTTTTATTGCAATTCCTTGACTTAGTCCTGCTTTAGCATTTGCCTCGACTCGTAAAATATTTTTATGTATTTTTTATTTACCCAACGCTGCCATGCATGACCTCAATATAGCATGCCAAGTGGGCCCCACTGCCAGCCAATGCAATTGCTCGCTGCTACGGTCCTGGTTGCGTCTAACATGGTGCTCGGCTCCTGGCGCCGGCTCCTCGTAACATGCTTTTAATGTGCGCCATTTTATTTGCCACAAAACCGACACACGGCACCATTAAAAAGCCATAAGCGCTGAGCCGCAAGCTTCGAGCTGCTGCTTCCGGGCCGGACTTGCGCTTAGACGTTATTAGAACTTGCCCCCCCCCTCCTCTTGTTCCCTCTCTCTTTCTCTCCCCTATCGCTTTCATATTGTTTTCTGCTTGCTCTGGCCATAAATTGTGTGCGCGGCTGCATTTTGATTACAATTTTTATGATTTTTAGGTCAAAATTTGCCAACATAAAATGGCCAAAAGTAAATTTGAAATAAATAAAGCGGCCCCGGAATAGCAAAGGCAACAAACACAAACAACAATAAGCAACAACAAAATGGTGTCGTGTTTTATGTGCGCCCTTTTTGTGCCATAAAAGGCAACATATATATGTGCTTGGAGACCGGACCGGTCCAGTTCCAGTTCGTAATTCCTTGGGCCTGGTTCGTTTATTTGGGCACCATGTTTATAAGTTGCGAATTATTTTGGCTTTTGGCTCATATTTCATTTGCATTTAATGAGCCCTAAAGCCGTTGCTGCCACTGCCACTGCCACAGCCTCTGCTGCAATGGATCGTAAAAAGTGTTGCAAATTGAAATTTCAGCTGGCCAAGTTAGCGATGGGCGCTCATTAGATAGCAACTTTCTAATGACTTGGCTAAGCAGGTGCCATACATTTAACCAGGCCTAGTCGCAGGCGCAACACAAAGCCAAAGTCAGGGACCCAAACTGTGCGTGGCAAGATAAGAGCGCCAAAGATTTATGGCCAACGCAATGAGTTAAGAAAGACAAGTACCTAAGGGAAAAAGACACCAACAGCAATAGCAGGCAAGCCTCATATCATCATGACGATGACGAGTTTCTATGTAGAACACAAAACGAAACAAGCAGCAACAACAATAACAGACAACAGGAATAATAATGACGAAGCTGCCGCACACTGACAAACTAAATGATGGAGAATGATGCCAACGAGCCGAGCCTGAACCAGCTCCATCTGCCTGGTTGTCTGATTGCTCAGTGAGCGGAGCGTGGGGCTGGGGGCAAAAAACCGGAATCAGAAGGTTGGCAGGCAAATAATGGCTGACAGCGTTCGGCGTTGCTTTGTGTTGTGCGTGCCTTGTCTTAAGTTTATTTCAAGATGGCGCAGCTTTCAAACATATGCTAACATACAAACATACTGCCATATATATATATATATATATACATACGTATGAATATTCATCGCCTGTAGTTCAATGACACTAGCGCAAATAGTCGGAAACGTGACAATCGCAAAGTTGTTGGTCCCTTCAAGTCACTTAAACTGAAAACTTGATTAGCTCTGTGAATTATTCTCTTGCTGTAGTTGCTTCCAAGTTGTGTAGATAACTTGGATTAAAGTGGGACTATTTGTAGATGTACATAGTTTTTAATGTAACAATTATTTTAAAATACTCTTAATTGTTACGTCATCTCTACTTTATTTTATATCTAAAGATCTTATTTCTAAATGAGGAGACTTAAGTTTTAATCGATTTCTGGAAAAATTTTACTTTGAAAATGCAAAAATAATCCTCTTAGACATAAAACTACCATAACTTAGTCAAAACTGAACCGACTTGTATGCTGTTGACATAAAAAGTTGTACATTTTGTGGCTTATATATTATGGATGTCAAAATTACTATAAAAGGTAATTTTTAAAGATGTTAACTTGTTAGGTTTTTTAGGTTCACAGTAAATTAATTATATATGTTATTTTTTATACAATCCGCTTTTACTAATTTGGGAAGGAAAACATTTGAATTTACCATCCAATGTGGTACTTGATAGCTGTCAAATTAATTTCATGAATTTTCAACTAGTGTCATTGGCTGTTGTTGTTAGATGTCAAGCGCACACACAAATATTGTTCGCTGTAAATATGTTTGAACGTCTTTGAGTTGGCATGTTGCTGATTTTAATTGCAGCTCATATATATTGCTGCTTGTGCCAGGCTGAGCATGATTAACAATAATTAGACTTGGCATTAATTACGCCAAAAAGTTAATTACGCATTGCCAAAGAATAATGTCATTCATTCATGCTGCCGAGTGTGGCGCTTGTGATAAGGCTCCCAGGCTCCACTCTGCCCGAAGTAGTTGCCGAAACTTCCTCTGCGCTTAGTTTTGGCTCTGCTCAGAAACGCAAACACCCTAAGCACTTCGCCGGCTGCTCATCCTAACTATCCACGCTCCGTTGGACTGTGTATTCAAGCAATTTAATTGCTAATTTCGTGCATGGCAATTGCAATTGCCCATGGACCTGGGGCAGGGGCAGGGGGTCGGGGTTAGGGCCCAGGGCACTAATAAAGTTCTTAAACAGCGGGCAGGCGACTTATTAACCCTTTGGCTTTGGCACGGAGACACCCACGCGTAGGGCGACGAGCGGTCGCAATAAAATCAATCTTATTAAAACATTAACAGCGGGCAGAAAGGGAAATAAAATAAATCAAATGGTTGCCCTCCGCCCCCCAGCCACTGGCACCACCTCGCATGCCCCCCAGCCCGCCTGCATTGAACGACGCTTAACGCAGCGGGGTTTCTTTCTTCATCCGCGTCTCCGTTTCATCTCCCCCTGGCACTTTATTAGCCTGCCTTCAATCAGCGGCAAGTGATGCGGCAGCCAGCATATGAAATTCAAATTTGATGCCCACCCTCTAGGATGGGCCAAGGGCGAGCAACCACCCCCATGGCTGACAATGCCATTTGGGCATTTTGCATAGGACAACAACAAGAACAACAACAGTAGGAATGAGAGCAGAAACAACAACAGCAGCAGTGGCATGTCCTTTTATTATTATTTTTATTGTGCGGTGATTTTGTGCCACCCCGCCGCACAAAAAGGCCAACTCCGCTCGGCTCGGGGGTTGGGGGGGCGTTTGTCATTTGCCGGTCGGCGGTCGGTGGGGTGCATATAAATTCGACATAATTTCATTGTAATGAATAAATTGATGGATGGTATATTCTGCACCAGTCCACGCACCACCTTCCTGCCAAAATTAAACACTTGCCAACCGCAAGGCCAGTCTCCAGGGTCCAATGCCCAAGCATAGATTCATTCCCTCTTTGCGTTCCGTGGCCTATTATAACTTGGCCACAGGTTTTGTGCATAAATTACAATTTGATTTTTTAATTTTGCATTTTCGAAAACTCATTTGTTAGCTGCACGTATTATATCATTAATTATGCATAAACAGATATATGCTGGGCAAATAAAATTATTGAGTAGATGTGTTTTCCATAATTTTTATTGTTCATTTTTGTTTTTTTTTTGGTTTGATTTAATTTCTATAACTAGTAATGTTAAGTGTACAATTATTAAATATATTTATATTTATTTATATATTGTTTTTAGTAGTTTTTCATTTTGTTCATCTATTTTTGTTGATTTATCTCTGGTTGTTTATACGACTAGACAACTCCTTAAAAACTGCTACGGCTTTTGATATAGTTTGTTTACAATACATTTTGACTTGATCTTGATACGTTTTCTTTATATATATATTTTTTGTATATATATATATATTTATTTATTAATATTTGGTATATGTGCTGCCAAAGAAGACATTCGTTAAAGTTTAGGCGAAGTTCTTTGTGATTTTTCTTATATCTGGTTTTAACTGCTGCACAGTGGGCAAAGATTTAGTTTTTCTGTTTCGAAAGGATTTGCAGACAACTATAACTTTTTGCTATTTAGTAAGTATAGCTAATTAGTTATTCAGTTAAGAACGAGCTATTTCTTATAAATATAGCTTGCTGCCTATAGCTAAATATTTGCTTTATATGTACAAAACACTTAACATTATACATTACGTTGTTGTTTTTTTTTTTGTTTTTTGTTTTATTTAAATGAACATAATTGGCATTTAATCTCAATGCAGAAATGCAAAATATAAAACACAATTATCAATTTGTAATTAATTTTGCTGCCTTTCTGACTGGCGCTTAATGCCAACTAATTAAAACTGCACACAAAGTCGGCCTTTCAGAAATTTTTTCATTTGTTTTATTTTTATAAATGTAATTATTGTTCTTCAAAAAAGTTGTATTTTATTTGCTGTTGCTGCGTTTGCGTTTTTTCTTTCATCTAAAATTTAATTAAATACGCCTTATGCTAATTTTTTGGTTTTTTTTCGGGTTTTTTTTTTTTTGCTGATTTATGCAGTTTTACAATAACAAATCGTTAATTATTTATGTTATAAGTACGTTGATTTAAATATTTTATTTAAATATATTTATATTTTTGTATATACTTAGTTAGCAATCGCTCAATCGATGACCTCCTCGTCCACATCGTCGCCGTTGTCATTGCCGCTGGAGGCGCCGCCAGCAGCTGCGGCAGCCGACATTAACCCATTGGTGCCCAGCGGCGATTTGTTGTTGTCATCGTTGTGGGACACTGTGCCGCCGTCATCGTTGCCGCCTCCGGTTGTGCCCAAGCCCAAATCGCTGTGATCCAGCAGCAAGCCATTGTTGTTGTTGTTGTTGTTGTTGTGGTGGTGATGGTGACCGTGCAACATGTTGTTGTTGCCACCGTTGCCGGTCAGATGCTGCTGCATGGCATTGCCATTGTGCTGGCCGGAGAAGTGCTGCAAGTGGTGCTGGTGCTGATTGAGCAGAGCACCGAGTGCGTTTTCTCAGACAACGTCAGTGACGCCGTACTGGCAGGCGGACAGTCCGGCGGAGTTTGAGCGCGACACGGGCGATGGCGCCGAATAGGGGCTGCCAAAGCCGGTGGCATGCTGCTTCGCCTTCAAACGCAATGTGGCAATGCTCGAGGACATGCTGCTGCTCATGCAGGGCTCGGCGGCGGCACGATACATATACGGATTGGCGGGTGTTGTATACGGACAGGGCGCAGCTCCCACGCCCACGCCCACATTCGTGTTGGTCAGCGTGGAGCCCATTGTGCCCGGCAGCATCGAATTGTTCATGCTAACCGCCACACCGCTGGCGCCCGTATTGAAGCAGTTAACCGAGTTCTGATGATGATTGCTGGTCACCATCGAGCCGAGCGGATTTACCGGCCAGGGGAACGGCTTGGTGCCCAGCGGCGACGGCACCTTGGTCCAATTGTTATACGGATACGACGAATACAGCGAATCATCTGCGAACGGCTGCATGAACTGTGTGCCAAAGCCCGACTTGAAGTCCGCCGCTGCCACAGCCGCATTCATCGCGTTCCGCTCGCGCTTGCGCCACTTGGCCCGTCGGTTCTTGAACCACACCTGCGAAGGCAAAGCAAAGGTAGAGGCAAGGGGTGAGTACAGTGCAGGAGCTTGTGGCAAGTTAGTTCAAGTTTTAAAAGCTTGCGCCAGACGCAGCCACCAGTGGCAGCCATTTTCTTTTATTGCGTCGCCGTGCCGCATAATTTATTATATTGCCGCCAACTTGAAAATTTATGTATCCGTCTGTGTGTGTCGCGTGTGCGAAAAACTCCCCCAAAATGCAGCCCCCAGCACCCAGCCACCAGCCCCCAGCCGTCAGCTCTCAGCTTAAGCAGCCGTGGCGCAAAGGGCGCTGCGTAATACGCATGTGCAGTAATTATAAATACAAATATACATAAATACTGCTGCCATACTGGTTGTTGTTGTTGCTCTTGTTATTGTTGGTGTTGCCTTTCTTTTTAATGGAGAGCTTTATATAAATAAACTCGTCGTGCCACCCCCAACAAAAAAAGCCAGTATACAGCAAGCAAGTTGTGCGGGTGTGCGGTACGTGGGGAGGGTGGAGAAGGGGGGCGAGGCACCCAAAAATAAATCAAAATTATTTTGCAAACAAAAAGTACACAAAGCAAAAAAAAGAAAAGCGAAAACAAAAGCGAAGAGCAAGTAGATAAAAAACAAAATGGCAACTTTGTAATTTATTGCTGAAGTTTGCGCAGCGCACACAGATACTCTGCTATAGATACAGATACTACAAACGCACAGATACAGATACATACGATATGCCGCGCTGCCGGCAGACTCTACAAATGACAAAGGCACAGACGTTGCCAGCATTTTGATGAGATTTTCTTTTATTTGTTCTGCCTTGTTAAAGATTCGCTCTGCGCTTTAAGTTGCAATGTTTTCTTTTGGTAGTTTCCCACCAGCTAACATTCCGACTGGCATGTTCAGGTAATTAAACCAGCTACAAATTTGCGCATTTCATGCAACGCTTTGGCGCTTGTTGCCGCATTGCCACATTTGTACTTAAATCAACGCACAATGCACTGGGGTTGCAATTTATGGCCTGCCGGGCTGTCTGCCTGCTACGGTCCGTGTCCGGGCCCGTAACTAAATCTGGCCACGCGCACGTATGCATAAACTGGGCCTAAATAGCCGCAACATTCAACTGCAACGTTTGTTTGTTTTTGTGGGAAACTGTGCAACTAACAAGTGGGGGGGAAAAGTTTGCCACGAGCCAATTTAATGCGCATTTATTTGCTCGGCAATTGCCTTAATCGAATTAGTTGCGCCAGTTAATTGAAATCGCATGAGGCTCAGGCCGTACGCAGTCGCTGATTGAGCTGTAACTAAAAGTTGGCAGCGTGAGAAACGCAACGAATATAGAACTAAAAAGTTGCAGCAACTTTTGGCCAGGGCATAAATCACAGTCTGGACAATTTCAATATCCCTGCAGCAATGTGTCAATTTGTCAAGGTACATTGCTCAGTCGAAGCAGCATCATCAACAACCACATCATCATCATCAGCATCATCATCGTCATCATCATGAGCTACAGCTTGCAAAACTAACGTCATCGATCTCGTCAACTGTCATTTTCACGTATCATTTAGCAAGTTGTTGAAGTTTGGGCCAAAAATGAAAAAAAAAATGAAAATAGCAACGTTTGCATGATGGCAAATTGATGTGACTGCATAGAGAGAGAAGGAAAAAAAACAGCATAAAAAATACGAATTCTGTGTGTGAGAAAAACCAGCGCAATTTTCCACTCAGCCGGCACCCGCTGACTCAAGCAGAAAATCCTAATTGGTTTTGATGAAAGCAGCAATGACACCTCCTGCCGTACTTCCCGCTCTCTGCAGCTTGGTGCTATGTTTTATGCTGGTGCTGCAACGCTTCATCAGGTAAAGTTGTTAAAAAAAAATAGAAGAAGAAAATTTGGTATATGAGTGGCCCGATGTGACCATGTGGCAAAAGTTACGGGGCTGAGCTGGCCGGGTTTTTTTTCGCTCTAAGGGTTTGTCTTTTGAGTGAAGAGCTGCCATTTTGATTGATGGCCACAAATTGCAGCTAAATACGTTTTTTATTTGCTTAATTCTTGTCGTTGTTGTTATGGGGCCCTCTCACTTCCGGGGCTGCGCTTGGATAGCATGAAATTGAAATTGAAGTGAAAATTTTGATTGCAAACAATATTGATAAGCGTTACGAGTCTCGAAAGGCGCAGCGCAGTTGATTGCTTGCTTATAAGCAGAAACCCTTCATAAGATAATTATTTAGAGTTCGTAGACGAAATTGCTTGAAATATTGAAAGACATATCTGTCATGACAGCTCTTTAAACTTAATTAACAACTGGCGTTAAGTGATGTTGGTTTGATGGCTTTTCTTCGGTTTCTTTTTCTAGTGTTCCATATTACACAAAAATCAAGCAAAGCAGCTTTAAGCACATTAAAGCTTAACTGTCTTGATTGAATTAAATTTGTCTAGTATTCATATTAAATTAATTAATACTCAATTATTTTCCTTAAGGCTCGGAGCGGAGTGGAGTGGATTCTGGTCGCTTTTTGCTTTAATAAGCCTTACAGCTATTTCTGATAAACAGTTCTGTTTGTGGATCTCATAAGATTTTCGGCTAGTGTCATTAGCGTCTTTTATAGAGTTAATAAAAGCTCAAGATTACAGCTCGAACAACTGTTGACATAATTCAATTCTCACTTTTTGGCTTGTTTATCAAGCTGATAAAAAGTTCTTTTAAAGCATCTTTCCCGTATGTTTGCTTTGAAACAAGCTACAACCAAAAATTGATGCTCTCATCGGCACCAAGTACTGTCGACTCTTAACTGCTCGTATTGTGGCTCCTTTATGGCCATTTCTTTTTATGCTGCCACTGCAATGGCTTTCCTATAGACAGACACAAATGACTGTTTGTTTCCAGGCCATTGACAACACCTGACCATCATAAAAATAAAAAAAAGAGAACAATTCGAATGTAGCAATTTTTATACTCTGCCCCATTGGACGCTCGATTTGTTGTGAAAAGTGAAGCGAAGCAACAAATGTTTTTACGACTGTTAATTGAATTAAATTTCAAAGTTCTTTTTAAAAAATAGAAGCAACCAGCAAGCAGACAAGCGAACATATTGCCATAATTGCCGGCGAATGTAAATCCGCAGATTAGTAGCTATCAGGGATGTCCAAGAAGGGGCAACATTTCCTGCCCAACGCTTTGTTTGCCCAGACGGAGCTGCTCTTTTCGACTTTCTTTTTTTTTTGTTCCGTTTTTGACAATTTTAAACCCACCCAGATTTATATATACGTATGCACGCCGAGCGAGCTGTAATCCTTTTGTATATTTGATAAATTTTATTGCCTACGCTATTATTGCAGTCAAATGTTATTTTGCCTTTAGCAAGCAACCCCTCCTCCCCGACCCCTGTGCACGGAGACAGCACGATCATGATCATTAATTCTCATGCGGTTTCTAATTCATTAAACAACCCTCGTTGCTGCCACATTGAAACTCATCCAAACGCTGCTGACAAATTGCCTAGCATTGTTTTGCATTTTATCGAGGGGTGGGGGGCAGGAGGGTTGCACCCCAAAGTCAAGCCCCCCACCCTTGAACGGGCAGTGGCAAACCTTTTGTCATCATATAATGGACCATAAAACAAACTGTATCAATATTTTATGCATTGAGCGCAACACATGTTTAGATTGACATAATTTCCCGACTTTCTCCGCCCGCTGCCAACTGCCACCCCCTTTGTCTATGGCAGACACTTGTTTCTGGGCCGCAGCTAATTTCTTTATAGTTGCCGTCAAGTGCTTTATAGAAATTGTGCGCATATGCGCCAAAACTGAAAATTTGCATAGAAAAACCATGAAAAATGTTTGGTGGCAGCAATTTGTCAACAGTTTTCGGTAAATTTCGTACTGGCAGATGTGTATACTCGTTCACGAAGTGAATAGAGTATATTGGGTTTGTGCCATATCCGTCCATTCGTCTGTCTGTATTAACGAAGATTGATTCGGCCGCTGGGGGGCGTGGCAATTCTATTTGATCTAAATATCTTCCTCACAGATACAACAAATCTTACAGACAGATTACTGATGACCTCCTCTAAAGATGTTTACATGTGGCAACTGTGGGCGTGGCAAAACGATCAAATCTATCGATAGGGGGCGCGTAAACTGCGAAAATCCATATCCCCTACAATACAGTTAGAGTCATCAACATTATCAGACAGTTTTCAGATGATCTCTTCTAAAGATTGAGCCGACAAAGCCAACTGCTTTAAGCTATTATTATATCGTTAACGAGTATTGCGCAGTCGGTTACACCCGCCTGCAATGTTCTTGCTTTCAAATATGCCAGCTAATTGCATTTGTATGGAAAGTTACTCATTTCCGCTGTTTGTTCAATTAATGTCCGACTCGTTGCAATGCGAATGTCGCCAATGATCATCATCATTATGATCATAATCGATCAATTGTGGCAAGTCGAGGCGCTGTCTCGTATGTATGCCCCATAATCATATCTGGAGTGTATCGTGTCTTGTCGCTGTCGCTGGCTTGTCTGACTGACAGACTGGCCACAACAAATAGATATCTATATAGATATTGGAGTTATCGGTCGGGTTTATATTTGCCACGCATATTTGCTGCTTGGCGCCACTTATGAGCATACACAACTTCTTCAATTGTTTACCAACTATCGTTTACAAACAATTACAACTGTTGTGCGTGTGTGTGTGTGTGTGTGTGTAGATACCACACACAATAACTCCCGCTCCCTGGCTATCTCAAGTTGCTTGGCCATACAAATGCTTGAGGCTGTCAATAGCTGTGGCAATTGGCGTGGTATGTTCTAACAGCTGGGGGGCATTTGATAAGCTCGCGTTCTCGGCCCAGTTTACACAGAGGGCCATAAAAAGCTGCGCTGCGCTGCAGCCGTTCTTGCTGCAAACTGCGCCAAAGTTTTAGCCGCAATCGACGCGGCAATTTATGGCAACTTTGCGCCGTTGCCACTGCAATGGTTAAGCCCGCACACCGCTGCACCACCCAAAAACCCAACCAACGACCCACTCTGGCTGCACCACATAAATTTACGCTGCACAGCACAAAATGGCGACGGTTTTTTGGTCAGTGAGCGCTTAAGCCGCGCGAATTCAAACGGCAATTTTGGGCTCGCCAAAAGGGGGAGGTGGAGGGGGCTGGACACAGCATATTTACGAGTTGGCGCTTGCATTTTGTTTGTGTATGTGTGTGAGTGCTTGTGTTTGTTGCTGTTTGTATTTGTATTGGCATCAGCTACGTGCTGCGGTTGCATTGCGGTCATTTTGGCCCAGTGGACGAGGCAGCAATCGCCGCAGTAATTGCCGCATAATTGCACAGCACAGACACACGCACACACACTCACACTCACACACACACACTCACACACACACACACAATTGATGTGGCTGGCGCTGCTGTTTACAATTTGCGGCGGCGACTGTGCAATTAATATGATATGAAACGAATGCTCACCCGAACTCTGGCCTCGGTTAGATTGGTCCACATGGCAATCTCCTCGCGCGTCGACATGTCCGGATACCGATTCCGGCTGAACGTATGCTCCAGCTCCTGCAGCTGCTGGGAGGTGAAGTGGGTGCGCTGCCGACGCTGGCGCTTGTTCTTTTTATCATTCTTCGGCTCATCGGCGCTGGTTGTCATCGGCTCATCGTGTCCGGAATTTGATATGTTCTCCGTTTTGATTGTTGTCTCATTCACGCTGCGATTTCCTGCTGGCAAAAAAGAAAACAGTTTTTATTGAGATTAAATGCTTGACGTCTCATTAAAATGTATTTGCCTTGCTTTATGGCGTCTGCCTTAGGGCTTATCTAGTTTGCATTTGATAGGCATGCCTGCTGAAGCAGCTCTCCTAGGCGCTGGCCTAATCGGACGCGCCCCGTTACCGTTACTAATTGCCATGCAACCTTCAAATGACGCCAAGCCCCAATCCAGCCAGCCCCAACTCCCGCCCATTGGGCACAACTTCAAACGTGGGCCGCCGGCAGAGCTAGCCTAGTTTTTGGCTGCTACCAGATTTACAACCCGTTAATGTGTGTTCCGAGCATGTCATCGATCATGGCGGCGTGCTTTCTCTGTTGTTGTCTTTGTTGTCGTTGTTGTCGTTGTTGTCGCTGCCATGGACTGCCGAGCACCGAAACTTAATCAAATAAACTTAGTGACTGGCCATATGAAATATCAGTTTCGGTGGCCCGACAACGTCGTCATCATGTCGCAAATCAAAGCAGTCTAATCGAAAACTAAACGGACGCGAGTGAGTAAATTTTCGCCGACAAAGGCCAAGAGGCATGCACCCCTGCACACCCTCCCCCTCCAAGCCGCCCCCACGCGTCACCCATTGGCCATGCTTCAGAAAATTATTATAAATTATGTTTCTTATCTCATACGCTCGCACGTATAAAATCAATAACGAGGCACTCTGAGCGTCTACTGTTCCACGCTTATTCCGAACGACATCATACGATTAGTCGTCGCGATCCAAAATAACTGTTATTCATGTTATAAACAAAAGAAATCACTGGAATTGCTACTGAAATTCTAATTTTAAATGTGTTTTAAAAGCCTTCCTTTAATCAGCGATCGCTTTGTGTATTGCTTTAACTTTTTTATTAACGAGTAAAAGATTTAATGTTAAAACTGATAATCCCAAAATCTTTGCGATAGCAGTTTTATATATAGAATGGTTATCATTTCGGTCTCTTTTTGACTAATACATGATCTATCCCAAGTTTTGTCACGATAGTTGAAGAGTTCTTAGATCTATAATCTATAATGTGAATCTCAAAACAAAAGCTCTTCTTTAAATATTTGATAAATATATGTTAACTCTTTATTTCATTTAAGTTTCTCCTTAGATTTTGTGAATTAGCTTTAACTCAAACAATCCCACTCTACGTTTCTAATCTCAAAAAAAATCGTTTGTTTTATTCAATTGCTGTGCACTTACCATCTTTGCGATCCCGACTTCGATTCGTAAGATTGGATGATGACGACGTTTGAAAGTTATTTAAATGTGTGCTATCCAAACTATTTGCTACGGCGGTCATGGAGCTATGACTATCACGAAAATCACCGGTTTCGGCCCAAACTGAAAAGAATAAACCAGCAAAGGGCACAGAAATATACAAAAAATTAATGTTTTAACATAATGTTTTAAAGGTGATATTAAAGGCCATAGTGTTCGTAATGCGGCGCACAAGATGCGGCTCCTTAAAAGCCCATAAAAAGGCGCATCATAAAAGGATTTATGGCTTGGACGCCACTGAAACAGTTTTTAAATGGGCTTTTGGTTAGCTCGATTAAGGACACGAGTGTCTGGGATTCCGAGCTGAGAGCCGACCAAGACTACGTCCATTAATTGCACGAAAGAGGCAACATTATGAAAACTTAAGGCCATAAGGCTTTATGTGGGAGTAAGAGAAAATCGGAAAAAATAACCAAGGCTACCCCCAATAAATCGAACTCAAATGAGCCATGAATTTGGCTGCCCCATAATAATTGTCGTAATTACCCCAGTTAGTCACGCTGAATTTGATATTAATTAGTGAGACTTTGACATTTACCCAATGCAGATTTATGGCCAGACAATTGATATTCGTTTGGGGCTGCCAACCTCAAGGTGTGGGCCCATATGGCATAGGTCTCGACTTCCTGGCCGATGCTCCTAAATCTTATGGACTTCCAGGCGCTGCTCGGTCCATAATTTATGGCATTTTCACATGTTGTCGGTTTTATGTGGTTTTTAAAGTGGCTGCAAACACCCGCTGCGACACTTTTGGGAAACAATTAGCTCAATTGTCGGTGTGAAATTCGAGGGGTACGAGGGGTACTTGAGCGACATTATAGTCCCGGATCGTAAAGATCAGCTCTCTGGCAAGTGTCTCTATTAGTTATATGGTATTTTCTGAAATTTATGCCGTTCAGAACGTCTTCACTTGTGCTTTAAAGGCTCTAACTATTGTATGTATATAAGGGAAAAAGATATCAATAAGTTAAATATATTAATTGATATTTTTAGCAAATCACTGTTGGGATTCTACGTATGTACCCCAGGGTGCGCATAGTGACAAGCACATAATTCGGCATATATATATTATAATTGTCCATTAGGATCTGTCAATTTGCTTGAGGCGCATATGGGAACATTTTTGGGGTGGAATTTAAGCAAAATTACTTTAATGTGCGAGATTATATCCGCAAAAGGTGAATAATTTAATGATATTTAATATATTTTCACATATTTTCATAAAGTTAGGGTTTAAAAAAACTTTACTTTTACTTTTATTTTGAGTGAAATAATTAATAAATAATTACAAAACGGTCAGGCACAATATATATTATTTATATATATATTTAGTAATTGTGAAGTCAGCTTTAGTCCGGTTCTAAGAAGCTATTATCTCAAGTTCATAGACAGATATGTTACGTTATCTCATATTTTCTTAGTTAAGAACTGATATTTTTTTTGTATTTTTGTTTTGAGATATATATTTCTTGATTACTCAATGGGTGTAGCATGTGCAGTTGTCATTCTTAAAGCAAGTTTTTTAATGATTCGTCTGTCCCTAAATACCAAAATGATTCTTAATAGCCGCCGCTGCTGTTGATGCTGATGCTGTTTTTGTTGTTGTTCATGTTGTGCCCAATTTCAACCTGAGCATGTGCCGCTAAATGGGTCGCCAGCGTCATCTGTGCCATACGCTTAAACTGTAGCCCCCTCACCCCTGCCCCCCCCCCCACACACACACACTGCGCCTCGACACCTTCGTTGAGTGGGAGAAATGTAAAAATATTTTCTTAACGGCGCGCTCTAAAAAACGCCGAGAAAAGCACGTACCGCAGCGATTTTTATTTGTTTAAATATTTCGTACAAATTTTCCTATTTTCCGACTAATTTGAATTAGATTTTTTCTCAAATTCAAATTGTTGTCGACTGTCAGTTGGCGTTGACGTTGACGTCGTGTCGGCGCAGTTGTCGCCAGAGGTTTACAATGTTTTTCAAGGTTCGCATGTGTGGCATGTGTGAGTGGCAAGTGTCAATATGAATAGCTGGCCAAGTGCCTGTGGGCGTTGCCCGTACATTTTGGCCATGTCAAGAGTGCGCTTTGACAACAAGTGTCAGCGTCGCCTTTAGCCACATTATTGTCGGCCATTTTGCAGAGGCGTTTAAGCAAACAAATGAGCAAAAGCCGGGCAAAAACTCATAAGTTAGCAACAAAAGTCAATACACACCCCTAGCTAAGGGCGCAACTATTAATCATGCTGCAAATATGAAAGTGCAGAAAAATGGGAAATAAATGTTTACCTAAGCAATGATTTTGATTTTTATATCCCGCACACACACACTCGCACACATGCAGAGACATTTGCCCATTTGTCGCATTCATTCATAAACATTTTCCACATTTCCACAAAAACTTTGACACACGACACAGCAGCAGCTATAAATTATCCTGGCCTGTGCACTGTCAAACCCTACAGTACCCGGGCACAGGATACAGAGGATACACACAGCCAAACCAAGACCAAAACAAACAAACAAAGGCTCGAGCCTTGGGCTAGCTGTGGTTATATATCTATATGGGAAGCTGGACAAAACGAACGCCCCGAGAGCGCGTCCTTTGACACGAAGCTCAGCCCAAAAAAAAGGAGGAAAATGCCAGCCATAAGCAACGTTTACTTGTAGCATTTTGTGACCAAAAACAAACGATTAATGTGACAGTTGAATTGGGATGCGCAGACAAACAAACACACACAGAGCAGGCAGAGATACAGCCATAAGCAGGAATCGAAATCGAAATCCTTAGGCCAGGACGTTAGCCCCTTTTGTCCCTGTTATTTTGACAAGTTAGTTGCTTTTATTGTTCTCCAAAATTAAACCACTCGGCCGAGGGGGATCTAAAAGGGTTAAACGCTGCGGTTGCTTGCCACAAAAATATATTTATGTATAAATATATATATATACATTTTTCCAATTTCACGCTACATTTGCCGTGGCCAAACAGAAAGTGTTAATATGCGACAGGTTTTTGGGCCATATGTTGACATTGTCTATGCCAAACGGTCATCGAGAAGGCAGAGAAGGTAACCCCTTGAACTGCTGCCAAAAATTAGCTGGAAATGCTGTAAAAATTAAGTTCGCGGGGGAGCATTGGGATAAACTACATTTTTATATGCTATTCAAGCCAAGCACGGGTGTGTCACAACAATCTACAAAGTTAATCCTTTATAGTTGCTTCTGTGCAAGCCAGACAATGACAATGGCCGAACGTGTGCTGCGCCAGGACATACGTTATGGCCATATAATGAGCTTGGCCGGGCCACTACCACACACATAAAAATCACTGCAATACCATTGACATGGCCCCCTCCGAGGACCGAGCAACCCCCAGAGCAGAACGAATCCCGGCCAGACAGTCCAGCCAGGCGAGCTCATTAGTCGCCCGTCCTGCAGATAAGGATAAGACATGCAGACCCCAACAGCCGTCGCTGTCCTGCTCCACTCTGCCTTGGCCCCCGTTCGGACAGGCTGCCTGAGTTGGCTTCAGTTCTGTTGTAGTTTTCCACTGCAATGCCTTTTTCCGTAATTTTCTCGACTGTCAGCTCAAATTTTGGCTCCAGTTGATGTCGTTGGGTCATTTGCCCATCTGCCCATTTGTCCGTTTGCCCGTTCGTCCGTCCGTCCGTCCGTTTGCCCGTTTGCCAGAGGCAGCCAGAAGCTGCCGGCATCGCAGGGACAGTTCCTGCAAGTTTGTTGCCTCAGATAATCTCTAATGCGACATTTTTACGAAATTGCACGATACGGATAATGAGAAAGAGGCGGCACTGGAGCACCACCAGAAACCCGTAATCGTAACCCAAACTTTCGCAACGAACTTTTCCAGTGAGCTGCGACGTAATTGCGGTCGTGGTCGAGTTGTGGCTGCCGCTTGGCGATGCCCCCAGCCATCCCCCGCCATAGGGGAAGCTGGTTGCTTGGCATAATGACATTATAATTTATATAAACGAAATCAGTGCCATCCGAGGAAAGAGACAGAGAGAGAAAGAGGGAGTCACATGTCTCCGTCTGCGCGCCGGGATTGATATATGGGCAGTTTTTGCCATGTCCTTACAAGTTGCAGCACTTCAGCGAGGTGGCAAAAACGAGAAGTGGGCGTCACCAATGGGTGATTATCATTGGGTCCGGTCGCCCCCTCCCCCCTCCCCCCACACACACACAATTTATGGGGTGTTTGCTTGGCAATTGCACTGCGATCTTTGTTTTTGCGGCTGCCTTGGAAATTGAGTTGCCACAGCGCCACTGACATATGTGCGCAATTTTCCAGAGATTTACCAAGGAAAATGCACTGCTCGGAAAATTGCTTAAAGTGCCAGCAGCAGCTTTAAAGATACAAATTACAAAATGGCTGCGAACACAAAAAAATCGATAAAATGTATTTATATTCATAAAGAAATTTTGAGACATGCCACACGTTGAATTTAAAGTAGCTGCCGAGCCGCCCATCCTTGGCCAGAGTGAGGCTATGTATCTTTGTATCTGCATCTGGAGCCGCGCCGTGTCGCATGTGCGCTCTGTCGCGCTCACAGACGTCTCAGCTTAGCTCTATTATTATGCGTTTTATAGAGGAAGCCTTGAAGTTTGTAAGGTATTTTGCAATAGAAGAGTTTTCTATAGCTACATCATGTCTTTCTCCTGTCGAGCTAATGAAGATGAGTGCCACAAAGCCTTAAAATTTTCTTATTTGCTTTTTCTGTATCGATATAATTTCTTCTCTTTAAGCTAATTTCTGTACAGGGAATTTTCATGAATTTGAACACCTATGAGCTTAAATGTAGTCTATGCTGGAACTGCTTTCTTTACGTGTTGTCTTTGCGCTTTATAGGCCCAATAGCGACTGTCGAGCTGCACGTGCCATTAACACTTTATGCCGGGCACTGGCCAAATAAACAACACTAAAACAACAAGCTGGGCCAAGTGAAATGCTACAAATGTAAGTGCGGGCATTAATGTATGTATATCAACGGCAGGCACAGTAGATAACAAGATTTCATCAGAGGAGTCGAGCAGAAAATTCTCGCAGTTACAGATACAGATGCATAAACAAATGTAGCTAGAACTACACTTAGATACAGCCGGCAATTTCATATTTTATCAAGGGCTACAAACGGCAAACATTGTCGAAAGCAAATAGTTCTACCATATCTATGTGAGTATCTGTATCTGTAACAACTTGGCAAACATGCAAAGGACTCGTAATAATAGAACAAAAATAAAAACGAAGAAGAGAACAACAACAACAACAACAAATTTGTTGTAGTATGATATTTGTATTATTTGCACAGCAACCAAAATGTAAACTGCTCTGATTTGGTTTGTTATGTGCTTTCGAGGTTTTTGTTAGCCTATGGCTTTGCCCGGGGCAAACAGTGTAGATCTTTTTGTGCATGCGCGACCAAATAGATACATAGATACAGATACAGACTGGATGTGGCCAGATAGGTGGCTAATTGCTGTTAAAAGTGAAAGATGCAGTGCAAGGTCACAGAATTGGGCTTCGAATCAGGTGGACTATATAAAAAATTAGCACAATTGGATCGAGTTGATATGGGAAAAGCTCTTGAGCAGTCGCAATGGCAGCTGGTGACAACATAATTCAGCCGGTAGACAAACATGGCCAGCTGCCAGTCGAGCTGGGACAGCCAGAGACATTAAAGAGTTGTAGTCCGGGGCATTAAAAAGCATTAACTTTTTATTGTTTTACACGCTGCATCGTGCATACATAATAAAAGTGTATAAAACCGACTGTTGTCGGGGAAAATTAGTGTACGTGAACTTGAAATCCTTTGAGCGCAAAATTCGAAATAAAAACACGCACAGAAGCCATAAAATAATGTTCCAAAAAATATATATAGATATAGATATATGAAAACAAGCAACTAAACCAACTCAGAGGTGTGTGTGGCTCATAAAAAACTGCAACAATAAAAAGCATTGCCACACACATATAAATACTCGCACAAATAAAACTTAAACTTTTTATAACACAAACAAATGGCTGTGTAGGTGGTTTGATTTTGTGTCCAGGCTGAGGGGGAGGTGGGGCCCACAGCCATTAAATTGGCCAATAATTGAAAATCCAATTGCAATGTGCAACAGTCCAAGCAGCAGGCACGTTGTGCGACCATTATTTAAACAAGAGCGTAAACAATAACGACAACAACAACAACAACAACAACTACGCCGAACAGCCGGAGTGAAATTTGTTGGCAACATGCGCGTTGCCTGTGGTCCGCACCTGCAGCTAAATCCTCAACTTCAACTGTCTGCCTGCTGTGCTCTATGTGTGTGTTAGAGTGTGTCCTGTTGTGTATGTCAAAGGATAACTGCACTCGTGCATATTTTAAATGCGCACAATTTTTGTGTTAAATTGTTTTGGCACGCAAATAAATGGCCAGACAGCTGCGGCCAGAAGAGCAGCTATCCTCATCTCACCCACTCCCACAACGCCCCCCACCACTTTTTTGGTTCGCTGCAGAGTGCAAAGTTTGTAAGGCTGTTAACCCGACAGAGCAGGTGCTTAGGGCATAGGTTCAAAGGAGACAGCTAACAAATCTCTCAGTTAACGCAGACAAATACTTGTGCAATGCTGAAGCAAATACGGAACATTTATAGATGTTGGTTCAGAGCGAAGAGTTTTTGGGAGTTTTTCGGACTACGGACTTGAAAAGGAACTGTTATTCAAAATATTAGTAAACTGAGCTTTGCTCGCGCAAAGCTTTAATGTGCTTTGCGAACTATATTCTATTAAACTCATTTATTTTAGAGATAGGAAGTTTGAAAATTAAGAAATATTTCATAATATTTAACATCATATTCATATTAAATTTTTAAGATACTTTCAAGGTACTTTTTGAAGGTACTCGCAGTGTAGTAAAAGTATTTTCAAGACAATTTGCTGGCGGAACATCATATAAAAAATTCGAATTTACAAATTTTCATCAAATTTCCTAATGTTATTTTCAGCTTGTGCCTTGAGTACTCAAAGTATTTTTAAAGTTATCAATTCAAACTATTCTCTCATTGTAGCCCGGAGTGATTCAATGTGAAGTCTACAAGCAATAGGGCGATCATCTGAAGCACACACCTACGCAACATATTGAATGTCTTTCCGCCTCCAAATTCCCATAACAATTAGCCTAAACGGAACAACAAACACTTGACTACAATGCACATATCACATTTCAACCAACTCGAGCGACCCTCCAACTGACTCCGCAGCATCAAAGCACTGGCGAACAGAATTGGGAATCTGAGCGAGAATTGGGAGTGGGAAATGGGAAATGGGAACAGTGTTGCCTTCGGCACTACGCGAGAAGGGTGCTCAATTAGCCGTGACATGCGCAGCAAAAGTGAAATTTGTTTAGTTCTTCTTCTTCTTTGTTGTTCCCCATTTTTTCTGTCCATGTTTTTTGCTGTTGTTGTTCGCCTTTGTTACGCTCTTACGAAGATTATGCGCTAATGATTACACAATGATTATGAATATGCATGAGGCGTGGATGTTGTCACAGTAGTCGGGCAGGGGATGGGGGCTGGGGAGGACGGACAAGTGGCCAGGCAGGAATTTTTGCACATTGTTTAGAAATTTACGAGCACCGCATGAATGATGGAGTACAAGTATTGGGAGCGTGAATGATTGCTGTAACGAATGAATATTGAAATGCCGACAGCTGTTGCTGACAGTTGCAAAAATATGCGATGAATACGAGTATGGGCATGAGTGCAAGGCAGTGTGAATGTTGACACTTGTTGAAGATGCGTTCAAAAAACACACACACACACACCCACACACACACACAAATATATGATGCGACACTCTGGCATACACAATATCACGCATACGCACCGCATAACTGCGACGCTGCGTGAAATATGGCCGCATTAATTACTTGTAAATTTGTTAGATGCTCAGCGAGCAGCTGACTTTGTTTTTTTTTTTGTTGTTGTTAGGGGGGACGGACCCCAATTCCAGACAAATAAATTGAAGAACAAATTGGCCAAGAAATTGACTTGGCTGCCAGGCCTCGCCCAGCTGGCCCCATAAAGTGTACGAAAATGATGGGAATCGCCTCTATTCGGTACTTACTTCTGAGTTTCTCGAGCGGCTCGTGCTTCGGTGTGTGCGGCGGCACAACGGCATGATGAGGATGCTGCGGATAGCTGCCGACCAAATCCTGTCCGGCGGCCGTGTGATGCAAGTGACTGAGACTGCTGATGGGCATCAGGCTCGAGATGGCGGGTGAGATGCTGACCGAGGAGCTGGAGTCGTGTAGACTGTGATGGCTGTGCAGATGATCCGCACCGGAGGCACTGCTGCCGCCGCCATTGACTGTGGAGCTGCCACTGCTCAGCGCTGTGCTTGTGGTGGTTGCGCTCTCCGCCGATCCCGCCGACCCGGCGCCATTCGCTGTGCCGGCGCTGACCAGATCCTGCAGACAGAGGCCAGTGGACTCGGCGGACATGGCCTCCAAGCCGTTGAGCGCGCCGCTGACAATGCCGCCGCCACCACCGCCGCCAGCAATGCCGCCCGGACCGAGGGCGGTGGCCGAGCTGGTGACCACGCCCAAGCCGCCACCAGCCGCACCACAGCCGCCGGCGGCGGCGCGGTCCATGCCTAGATACGTTGGAAAAATGGTGGAGAAGCTCTGGGCGACAGCCTGGTGCGGCTGGTGGTGGTGATGCAGCGCGGACTGCTGGTGCGCCGGATGCGCCGGATGCAGTGGCGGAAAATGGTGATCTCGCCCGTTGAACTTCGTCGTGACGACGTCCTTAAAGTGTTGCAAGAGTGTCGTCGTCTTGAGGCTGGTATCTTCCAACTGTGGCGAAAGCAGATCCAAGTTGCAGCTGTCTCTGAGCTCGCGGCGGCTGCGAAGCGCGCTGCGATGCTGCAAGTGAACGAGAGTTGAGTACAAAATGTGGTTAGCAGATATTCATTGTTTTCATTATCACAATTACTTTCGCTGTAGCTCTATCTTTACGTATCTCAATCTGTATCTGTATCTGTATCTGTATCTCTATCTGCCCGGCTACCTGGCAAAGCAAACGCTTTTATCACATCGAGGCAAACAGGGAGCTTAACCCAAACACCAAGCAACGGCAACTTAACACCAAAGACGTCAAGGGGTTAATACCACATCAGCAACAACGCTCTGCGACCAGACCAGACCAGATGCCAAAGGCGATGCTGGATGCCTTGTAACGGGCTGCTCACGGCCGAGCTGCTAATGTGATGCGATGCGACTCCGGAGTTGGGGCAATCGTAAATCGTTGTTGGGTGCCGGTGGCGAGTGCCGCGCGTTGCGAGACGTTTGCGACTTAAGTTGACAACGCAGGCCACGACACGGCAGAGCCAGACACAGAGATTCCTACACCTACGTTCTTATCAGTCTACAACAAAAGTATAAAACGAGAGAGGGAGAGAGAGTGAGAGCGCGAGCGCGGCAAAGAGCTTGCAAAGATAACAAGCTGCTGCTTATCAATGTAACAATATTTACATTTCTGTGAATTTATATATTTTTTCTCTTTATTTTTATTGCTGCTGCAAACGCCACAGCAACACACAGACATCGTGTCGAATTTGGCAACCACTGGCTTGTTGGGGGTTTGGCTGCTACCGTGCTTGATACATTTTTTAAAAATCAATTCTAAGGTAACAACAACAAGTAGCAAACTACTGACGGTAGCCCAAAAATAGCCATAAATGTTCGTAAATCAATTAGCTGTGGCAAATTGTGACTCGAACTATTCAGAAATAGATGGCATTGCCCTGAGTAATCTCTATTCGCAATTCGGCCTGGTTCAACTCTGTTCGCGTTTCGCCTTTTCGCGCCTGGCACATTTCTGCGCTATCAACGAAGCCAAACAAAGCGCGCGTTGCAATAAATTCTTATCTAATCTCAATCATAACAAAAATAAAAGCATTCAGAAAAAAAGAAGCGAATTGAAAAAAATATTAAATGAATAGTTGTAAAAAATTTAATAAATTATACGTAGTGAGCAACAAGCCAAAATAAAAAGAACTAAACACAGAAAATCAAACAAAACCCCTCAACTTTCCAGTCATAAATCCAAAAAAAAACCCTCTAATGTAGTCATGAAAATATTTGCTTGTTGTCGCGGGGCGCCTGCTTTAAATTATTGTGCGTTTTTTTTTAAATTATTAAATTTCAATTTGATTTGTCACTTTCGATTTCGATTTCGCCTCAAATTGAAAATTTATACTTGATAATGCCGCTTGATCTGCACTTGATCCCTAGTGGATTAGTGCGGCTGTAATATTAAATTGCCTTGCGGTTGTTTTAATAACAATAATAAACATAATTTCACATTAAACAGATTTATATAGCAACGTGCCCCAACGTTTTGTTTATTTATGGCCACACGCATTTTCTGTTGTGTTTTTTCTTAATTTTTTTTTTTGTGTTTTGATGTGTCGCTGGAGATGAAAAGTTTTGCATTTATTATTGTTACGGTTATGCATTGAAATATTGTTGTCAATTTGTGTGGCATCATTTGTGGCATATTTATTTGCCGTAGTGCTTATAAATATTATTTCTGTTTTTTTTTTCCTTCCACGAACGCTTTTATTTTATTTTATTTTTTTGTCAAGTCATTTTATTTCAGAAGTGAGAATTTATTTACATAATGATTTTCTAAGACAAAGAATGCCAGAAATTATTTTATGCCACTTTATTGCCGCAGCTTTGGCTGTTGTTCTTCCAAAAAAAAAGCCAGAACAACAACGTTTTTCGGTTGTCGCTGCTGCCATGCAAGAGCACAGCTGCCCCATGCATTGGGTGTTATCGGGCAGCCAGAGCAAATAGTTGTAGCCGAAGGTGCCAAGATTTCTATGTTTTGCCAAGGTTTTCCGACGTGTTGGCATTTCTATTTAATTTTATACATTTATTTAAATTAAATTTAAACATTTGGCTCCCTTTTGGGATAACTTTGTTTGTGTATTTCGGTTTTTTCCATCCGAAAGAGCACAAAACACAAATTCGCATCTAATTGTTTAAGTGACGTCAATGGCAGTTGGCGTCTACATCTTTTTGGGGTCCGCTCAGATCCAGGCCCCCTTATAGAATCTTCTATGAATACTAGACAGTTTATGGTTGCACTGTCTTACGATTATGAATCGTAGATATAGCCGTTGATTTATATTTGGCTCGAGAGTGCAACAAAAAAGTAAAACCCATTTAAGCCGCAATTCAACAAGTTTTTATTGTCAGCTTTGCGATTTTCGGGAGCTTTTGGCGTTGTTATTTTACTAAGCAGACAGGGCCTGTCCTAACACAGTCTGAATAGTAAACATCGTTGGAAGTTTGTTAGTAAACTGACAGCAATTCAAATTGTAATAGCCGCTTATATTCTTAGAAGAGCTTGGTTAATATAAAATATATACCCACAATATTTTGTAGTGTAGTTTATATAACATTTCTCAATTCTTACTTTCATTTATTAATCATAATTTAAAAGTTATATGATTTCGTTTTTCAAATTTTCTCTCAGTTTTCTGTTTACTTTAAAATATACTAAGCATATTATTAATTTTATAAATTACAATTCTTTAATCTATCACAATTTCAAGCTAAGTCATTTTCTATCGGAAATCCCCATACAAGCTACAAGCCCTCTTCGCTGCTTTTTGTCTTAAGTTATTTATAGTTTAGTTTAGATTTACCAAATTCTTTTAAATTTATTGCAGCTAAATATTAAGAATAATATTTGGTATATTTGCTAATCTACCGAAGGAAAACTCACCTCCAATTTATGGAAAGAAATTTAAATTAATCCACTAGCGCCGTCAATTTGACTGCTAGAAAATGCTCCAAATCGGATCACCAAAGGTGAGGTTTCGATTTTGGTTTCGGTTTCGGTTTCAGTTTCGTTTTGAACTCCGCTCTTTATTTTAGTGGATAGCACTTTAATGTGGGGCAAATGTTGTGCACTTTGCAATAAATCAATTTGCTTTCATTTGAATTTCATTTGTTAGTTGACGCGAAAATTAAGAAAATTCTCTCTAGATCTTAGATCGTTGAACGTGAACGCGTGAAATGTCGCGTGGGTTGCGTCGGCTATAAATCTTTGGAATCTTTGAGAAATTGTCGGGAATTTATTGATAAATGAGAGATACCAGAATTTCACAGCGCTTTATTATTATTGTTGTTGATGTTGTCAGATTGCAACAGATTTGTGTGCTGTTTTTTTATGTGTTTTTTTTTATTTTTATGACTTTCGATGGCTAATCAAAGGCTAAAATATTTAAACGCTTTTTATAGTTTGCACACAATTGGCATCGCTTGTTGTTGTTGTTGTTATTGTTGTTGCACACGCGTGAGAGCGAGACGGCAGCTCGGGCTCAAATAAAAATCACAGTGATTATGTTAGTGATTAATTTTAAGTAACTCATGGATATGTTTTTAATGCGACTTTGATGCCAGCTCGTTGCTGTTATAGCCTCACAGACAAGCGCACACACAACACACAGACACACACACGTGCGCGCACAAAAAGCAATTGCGGTGCTTTTTTAGCCCACACATAGAAATAATCAGTCGGTGGCGATGGCGATGGCGGTGTCGGTGTCGGTGTCGGTATATTCGGCTGTTGATTCTAAATCCGCGTCGGCTTTACTGTTTTAATAATTTAATCCAGCGCGTAATTAGGGTAAGTATATATGAAGTAGCTCAAATGTTTGATTGGCTGACGGAAGCAGCAGCACACAAAACACAAAACGGAAACACAACGCGTCTGCACCCGTAACAGGACGTGGCTGAATTGAAAACGAATTCAAAAGCACACGCAAAAGTATCTGTTGGATATGTCGCAGCGGCGGCGGCTACGGCAACGGCAACGGCAACGGCAACGGCAACGGCAACGACAGCAGCAGCGAGTGCGTGCGGGCAGCGACGGCGGCAGTTGTTGCTGTGGGTTTTATGGGGCGGGAGGGTTGGCTGTTCAGCAGCTCGCCTGTTGGCCTGCAACTTGCACACGCAATGACAGCGACACACACACACACACACGCACACAGAGAAACAGCAGCGAGTACACGGCGAGCACTCGGCGAGTAGCTGCCCGGAGTCACGACAAACGAACGGTTAGCAGCGGCGACGACTGAGTGGCAACGGCAACTGAATAGCGGAATTTGATTTCACCAACTGACTCGCACGCAACGCGAACGCGAACGCAAACGCTTCGCATTCACATGGCCTCGCCGACAGATACCATGTCTGGTATCTTATCTGTCCACGGGCCCAGCAAACGCAAGCGGCTGTGAGCGCGAGCGAGAGCACGAATGCCGGCGAGTAGCGAGTGCCATAGAAGCAGCTGGGTGCGAGCGAGAGGCAATGCGCTGTGCAGGCAGCCAAGACACACCCCAAAAGCCGTTGCCACTGTCAGTTTATCGCACACACAAGCACACACACGCACACACAGGCACACGCACTCTCTCTCTACCTCACCCACTCTCACGCTCGCCCTTTCTCTCTCTCTCTCACACCAATGTTTACAGAGCGCCATTGCTCCAGTTCTGTTGCTGTTTCTCTTTTGGCTTCTGCCTGCGCCTCGGCTCAGCTTCCCTGCGCGCGCGCACCTCTCGCCGCGCTGGCGATTCCTCCTCCCCCGCTCTCCTCGAGCACCTCACGCTCTCTCTCTGTCTCTTTTGGAACTGCTTCTGTTTATTATTTGGCTGCTGTTGTGAGGCGCTCTCAAGGGTTTGATTTGTATTTGCACTTTGTGGGTCCTTTGTGCCAGCTTTTGCTTGTTGCCCGACCTCCTCCCCCCGACCCCTCCCTTTGCCCGGGCAACGAAAACCGTTACCGCTGCCGTTTGGTACGTGCCCGAGCCCGATTCCACAATGTTCATAATAATAAGGCTACTTCTATCGTACACTTTTGAGGGCTGGCTGTCTTTTTACTGGGTGTCAAGGGCGTTTTGTTATCCCATTATTCTCCGTTAGCCGCCATTGTTGGCCTGCTCCTTGCCGCTTGAGGCGGTACTGTGTGCGCCCCTCGACATCGACTTCAACTCCGAGCCCTACGCCTGCCCCTGCCCTGCCCCTGCCCCTGCCCCTCCCTGCTGTCCCACCCGTTCCGTGACTCTGCCGAGCTGTGCTCTCGATTGCGCACAAATAAATAAATAACTGTTCTTTTTGACGTATACACGTTGCCTTGTATTCCGTTTTCTTCTTCCTGACTTAGCTACCCCTGTGACCCCTCCCCCACCCCGGCATTGCCTGTTTGATTTGCTCACTCCGGCGCAGTTGGCAGATACTTTTTGCCAAAACGCTTGGAACAAACGAAATTTATTAAAATTCACAACAGCTTTTGTGCAGTTCATAATTTTCGTTTTTATTTCACATTTGCCTGCCTGAGTTTTTATTATATTTTGTTTTTGTGCTGCGTGACTCAAGCGCAGTATTAGAGCAGGGGAAAGGGGCGTCAGCGATGGTGGGTGGGTCGCTTAGAGCCTGGCTAAATGTTACTTTTGTCAACGAATATTCTGTCAATTATTGTATTTACTGTAATCAGACTTTTATTATTTTAAACGTCTTTTTGGCACTTGAAGAAATCGCACAAATCTGAGATGTGGAATTGAAACCATTAATTTCAATATAGCTGTCATTAAATCGATTTAAGAACTTTTCGATTAGTTCATTAAATATTTGTTTAATATTTAGTCACATTTGACTGTGTTATTTTCTTGAATGCATATCCGTGTTCAATCGAATACAATTCATTCGATTCGCAACTGAGAAACCATTCGAAAAACTTCAATAGATTAGAGCTTTGACAACCAGATAGAATGGCAGTGCAACCTTGTAATCTCTACAAGTAAACGCTCTCAAAAATTGTCCACTTTAGCACTCTTTAGACGCTGTCGAGTTGGCAGGCGGCAAATGGGCTTTGAAGTTATATAAAGCGAAAACAACTTTCGATTAGTTTGAGTCGAGCCAAGCACTCAGTGGAGCGCCTATTGCTAGGGCAGGAGCTGAAGTACTTGCGTATGGCGCTACTTCAGATATATCATAGTCAATACAGCCCATTTACAGGGGTAATCATTTGGAAAATGACTTCTGTGGTGCAAGGTTCAATGTCTGGTGGCAAATAGGGAAAGTCCCCGGTGAATAACACCTGTCATGTTCATTTTGCCGTTGTGCAATTGCAATCCTGACTTCTGTCTGTTTTATGACGATAACATTGAACAAAAGGGTTATATGATATTTGGGGATGTTGTTGTGTTGTCCTGTAATTACATTTGCGTCGGGTAAAGCCTATTTTATCAACCATAATCAATGCAGGGCAAACGGTAAATGGCAAATGGCAAAGGCAACATTTCCATTGATGACATGATATCTATTTGGGGAACAGCGCTGTGGGATTTACCCAGGCACATTTCAATTATAAGAGAAAAACAAAATTAGACTTTCGACTTTCCTGATATCTGTGGGGACGGGCCAATGCGCAAAAGGGGCCTTAACGGTGGCCATATTCATAGTTTGTTATCTGGCAATCGGAATGCCTAAAAACAAAATGGCGGCCCTACGAATGAGGGCTACGTGCCATGAACTATGTATGCTTTGGTTAACAAGAGTACAATTCTTACTCATACTTGGATATCATGTGGGAAATATATTACACCGAATTCACGTCAGATGGAATATGCGGAACATCTTTTATACTTAACATCTATATTTAGTTTGTATTCTGTTTTTCTTACCGTGTACTTTCCGCGTGATATGTCAAGTGCCTGAAAGTCTTGTATCCTTTGATGACCGAACAACAGAACTTAATGCTCAACATTCGTGAAGTCGCACGCACACACAAAATTGATATGCAAAGTATTTGAAGGCGGCCAAAAGTGCCACAAATCTACACCTAACGCACCCAAACACACACCCACACACACATATATAGTACATATATATAGCAGCTAGCATCTACATGCACATCCACATCCGCGTCCACGTCCACGTCCACGTCCGCGCCCTTGTTGTTGTCACATTTCCCTTTTTAAGCAACTACCAAAAAGTTCACAGCAGTCGTTGCAAAGTTCAGAGCCATTGCTCAGTCGCCAACTAATCCCGCCTAATCCCGAAACATGACGAAATGAAATACGATGGTGCGTAGGGAGCGCTGAAGATGTCGCTGGCTGTAAATGTCGCCCCTATATTCCCCCCATGGACGTACTTACTTATGGCTCGGCTCGGCTCAGCCCTGAACTAATTTTGTATGCCTTATGAGATGCGCGGCGCCAGAGTTGCCGTTCCCACTCCCCTCCCACACCCACACCCACACCCATTCCCGTTCCTGCTGCCGTTGCTGAAGTGGGCAACTCTTTCACAAAATGGCGGCATTGATTTCCTGCCCGCCTGCCAGCGAAGTCAATTTTCAGGATTTGCGAACGGCTTTGCTGGCCAGCCTTACATTCTTTACCAGAGATCTCTGCGAAAAGCACTTCCCGCAAGCAGTCAATAAACTATACGCACACACACACATATGGCTGCCACCTCCTCTGTTGTCTTTTCCCTATCCTGTGAGTGTCTTCGCCGCTTGTTTGTATTAGTGTGCGTGGCATGTCCTTGTTGACATTGCCAGCTCTCTGCCAGCTCAAGCAACGCCCTGCAAAGTGGCAGCTAAAAAATCAGTGAAAATATCCCCACACTAGGTTGCATCCAAAAGCGATTTTCTTTGTCTCCCTAGGAAGTTGGAGCCGAAGCCAGAGACGGAGCCACCGATCCGAGCAGAACTGCAGTTCAATCAACATCCGGCAGCCAAGCAAATTGCTCTACTAATTAATAAGCGCAAAAGGCAGCAAAAAAGAACAGCTTCAATAAACTGCGGTCCAAGCAGCTGTGGCAAGTGGCAAATGGGGGCAGCACGAGGCAGGCAGCAGGCAGCCGTGGCTGCCACGTTCTCTTGCGGCAGCATATCGATTTAAATTAATTTTTGTTAGAGGGATGCTCAAGCGAAAATCCTCCATTACCGTAAAGTACTTGTAACAAAGTCCCCGGTGTCATGATGTCGCATACATATGCCGGACGCGCCACCAAGAAAGAAATACAAAAAAAAAAAAATAAAGGGCCAAAAGCGGGTCTCGGACAAGAGCTGGCATTGCAGGCGGAGGCAAGGGCAGCGGTCAGGCAAAGGGCCAAACAAATTAAGCGTCACACACATCGTTGTGGACGCCGGCGGAAGTAACAATGCGGCAGCAGGAGCTCTGTGTGTGTGTGTGAGTGTGTGTGGACCAGTGAAAATATGATGACATTTCCTTCTGGCGGACACGAAACGCTGGCCAAAAGTTACATCGATTGTTGGCCAATTTATGCGCGGCACGTGGTGTGTGTGAAATTTCCATTTGTGATGCTCGCGCTGCCGCGGATACTGCTGCTGCGCCTGCAGGACCCTGTGCCGCTCTACCTATACCACATCATCATCTTACGCACACACACACGGTCACGTATACTCCTTGCCCTCAGCCACCTTATCTCCAGCCATTCCATAGCTAACTCACTCGCCGCTGCATTGCGCCTCGCTGATTGGCTGCGCTCTCGCTACTCGCTGCTTTTTGGTCACGCCCAGCGAGCGTTGCGTGTTGGGGGTGTGGCCTGGCCGGGGTTTGGTGCGTGTGTTACATGCGCAAAGTCTCGCCGGAGTGCGCAGATTTCCCCAGCCTGCGACGGGCACTCAGGATGCGCTTTTCCATGGAAATGTGTGTGCGGGCCCCTCTCTGGCTGTTGCATTTCCATTTCCCTGTTTCGCGGAGCGACGAGTGGCGCGTTCCAAGATTGGATTTTTGTGTTCAACAGCAGCCGAACAGCTGTTTGGGATTGTTTTGATAGCAGCATTGCTGGAGAGTTAGCAACACCAGGAAAAAGGGGGAAAGGGGATGAAAACGCAACAGAAATGATGACACTAACTTGTGGCATATAATTAGGCATTTGTCCTACGGTGTGCTAAATATCTTAAATATATGATAAATATTTGAATATATTGATAGATAATAATTTGTTCTAATGGACTCTATCCCACCAGGTGAGAGAACTCTAAAAAGTAAGTAAAATAAATCAATTTTTTAATGATACCTAACAAATCTTTGACATTATTTAATATACAATTTTAATCAGTTAAGTTAAGTTTTTATTATAGTAATAAAGACACAGTTTATAAATTCCAATTTAATAAATTATCTAAAAACAGATTATAATAATGGCAGGTTCAGATCTCTTGCTTAAAATAAAAATTATAATTTTTGTAGATCTATGAGTTGCTTGCATTAAATTTAGATATTGCTTCTACAGTTATGCTAACTAAATTCGTGTATCGAATGTATATGGAACCCACAAAACATAACTTTATTTCCACACCATTTAGCACTCTAATTATTGCAACCATTGCTCAACAGTGGCGGCACCACTTCAAAGCTGACCTAGGCCAGCGCCCACCCACCCAAGCACCACCCAAAAAAAAAAAAAAAACAGAAAAAGCGAACTTCAAACAAAACGCGCAAAGAGTAACAGTCAAAAAACTACTTTCAACTATTGCCGCCAAATTGATCTCAGCCATTGGCTGACACATCCGATATTAAGTGCTTACATACACATGTAAGCACATACGTTGAAAGTATATCGGCGATACTTATCTAGGTTATTTCCAATTTTCGGTAACGATTTCGATAAATTTTTACAGAGCAGCCGCTTAATGTTTGTTCATGTTTGGTTGGTCGCAGTTTCCGTGTGTAATTAATTAATAAATCAAGTAAACAACAACAAATGTATGCATTTGCCAGTTAACAATTAAATTCGTCATCAGCAGAAGCGAAAAAAACAAAACAAAACAAAAATTATGTGAGTTCTTATCAGTTATCAGCCCAAATGGCTGCCATGAAATTGGTAGCGTTTTTGGTGGAGCAAGGGAGGGGTTGGAAGGGCTGCGGCATCGAGTAATCCATCAATTTTCGGTACAAGCGAAAAAAAAACTAGCTGCAGCCGCACATCAAAAACGCCGCCACCAATGTCGAAAAGTTTGATTTTCGACTTTTTATGCGCTCGAATTAAAATGGGGATTACAATATCAAAATGTTTGCTTATGATTTATAGCGCACCAAAGACAGCAGACACAACCACAACCACAGGAACTATAACTGACTGACTATGACTGTCTCCAAATATCAGCATATATGTATATATATTTAGCCAGCGACAGTTTTGTCCCAACCGAAGATCCCAAATCCCAGGCCCCATGCCTGTGGCCAGCGCCAGTTCCAGTTCCGTGCGTTGTGCAGCGAGCATATGTTCGATTTATCGCTGCATGCGCGGAACGTGAGAAATATTAGGCCGACTTAGTCCAGTGGTTCAACTGGGTAAGCCTCCTGGGCTTTGGCCAGATCAAAACGCCATTTTCCATGAGGGGTAGCCGGCGCAAGGTGGTCTCCGACACTGATGCATGTATGTCTAAGCAAATACATATACAAATATGCCCCATAAATATGAAGATTTCTCAATCAAGTATTTCCATATGCATTCGGGTTTTGGTGAGGCAGGTGAAAGTATTCCCTCACTTTCTCACAGGGTGGGGCGACCAGCTTGTTTGTTTAGCTTACGGTCGTGTGTGGTTTCGGATTATGGATCACGTTTTAAGTTAACTACTGCATTTACTTTGGATTAGGCAGCGGTGGGCGTGGGAAGCAATCAGAAAGTGCTAACAAGGTCTCAAGAAAACTAAAAACAGTACTTGTTATCATATAAAATGTTATTCTCTTAATACAAAATGACATTGATAAGAATAATAAAGTTATGGAGAAGTTTTATATAATGGGAGGACAATTTATTTAGGAAATCTTTTATTTTAATTAAATAAAAAAAGCATAGCTTTTTTTGTGTTTTATTAGTATATAATATGTTGTTAAAATCAGAATTAATGATGAGCTGTTTATAAACTGATAAAGAAAATATTTATATAAATAAATATATATAATATTAACATAAAATTTGCCATTAATTCCAAACGAAATATCAAAACATATTTAAGAAAATTTGGTATGTCTTATTAGATTATTCTTGTGCGGACCCGGGTCTCGCTACAGCTTAAGCTGATTCACAAGAACTCAAGCGAGACAGATAATGCAAATAAAAAGGAATCAGTAGGAGGTATGTTATGTATATATACGTTTGGAAGGGGAGTTTCTCTGGTACTTTGACATTTGAAAATCACCTCAGAAATGCTTACCAGTGCGACGGCACTTTGTTATTTTTATATTTTCAAATTATAAAAGCAAAGGCAAGCGGCTTTGTTGTCACACAATTGGCGAGGGTTGGGCGGGGAGGGGGTGGGCGTTCGGTGCTCGGTGCTGGATGCTGTTGTTGCCCTGGGGGTTGCCGGTGTGGCCCGTGTGCGTGTGAATCCTTGACACGCGCGGGCGCTTTCAAAATGCAAAAATAAATAATTTCAATTTAAATTCGTTGTTGTTTTTAGCCGCGTTGGGGGCAGACACTTGGCAACTGGCAAGTGTAGTTGTTTTTAGAAATGAAACATACGTTTCTGCCATTGTTTTCATTTTGATTTTTGCATAAACAATAGGCAATAGGCAGACAACGGGGCGTGGGAACTGCCCACTTCAATGGAACAAAACAGCGAGAAAGAGAGAGAGCTAGAGAAAGGGAGAGAGAAAGAGAGACATACAAGGCAAAGCGTCAGCTGTCTTTAATTTCGCAATTATGTGCTTAACTTTACAGCCCCGGCCTAAGCCGGCCACTAACTACCAATTTGGCTACTGTGTGCTCGTTCGCATTGCCCACAACTGATTCCATGGAGCTGGCGTGCAATTGCTGCCCGTCCGCTATCAGCAGCAACAGGCTGCGGCTAAGCCAGCTTGTCAATTTTGTATAAAATTTATTATTTTATTTGCGTCAGGTTTTTCTGTGTGCGCCTCTCCCGCTGCCAACCAGCCAGCGAAATTATTTACATTTTGCTTATTGCGCCGGTCGCGTTGGCCGCTGCTCGCAAAATATATTTTGCAGTTGCATGGCCAAAGGTAGCCCACTGTTTGCCATTGTTGTTGTTGCTGCCGCCGCCGCTGCTGCTGCTGCTGCTGCTGCTGTCATAAAGCGCTCTTGTTTGCCCTCGAACAGTGCCCGCTATCATGGAGAGTGCCATAAAACTTGCATTGCATTGCACGCAATCGACAGCGACAACGACAACGACAGCGACAGAAAAATGTTTGTTCAATTTATGACCCACGGGCGCTGACGTCGCCGTCTGGAGGGCCCCTGGGCTCAACTGTTGCGTCTGACAGGGTCAGCGATTGGCACTCACCAGCCAAAAGTCTACAGTCACCAGTTGCACTTCCACTGACCAAATAAATAATAACAGTCCAAAAATCATTATGGCATTCGGTGGCCTTACCACAAATCAATTTGGCAGCTGATTGGCGGTCATATGATGATGTCTCATTCCACTGACAGCCGCTGGACACTTCATTGACAGCCGCTGCGAATCTCGCAAAAAGTGAGCTTACTTTTCACCTCGCCTCCGGCTGATAGAACAGCGAGCACCTTAGTCTCCAGACAACGCCAACGCGGCGGATGAGTAATGGCTCCGCAGGGGAGCCACTTTGAATGCGCAGCAAATGAAGCAACAAAATTCAGCAACAGCAGCCGCAGATTAAGAACCTTTTAAGGGATTCATGATTTTAACTTTTTTCGGTGCATTTTGTTGCTTGGGAAGAGTAGTCGGTATGGGGTGTATGCCATTTATCAGGCATTTTGACGGATAATAAAATACTAAGCTACGATCAATTTGCATTTTACAAAGAAATAAATAATTGCTTCGCATTAAAGAAATTAACAAATAAAAAACTTGAAGATAGAAAAATGTATTAGCAAATATTTAAACTTTTATACTTTAAGAAAAATGAGGTAAAATAATTGCAAATTTGTTATTTTAATATTTAAGCTTTTATGTCAGCTGAATATAAATAGAAAGACCAATAGCAATTTAGTACTTTTATCTTATTTTCGGATAACGTTTCTTAATGCCAATAGTTGCAAGCACGGATACATTTCGAAGACAAAAATGCTAATGCTTAATGAATATTTTTTACTAAAAAGGTGAAGTCAAGAAATAAATAAAATAAATAAATAAAAAAGAAGAGAATTAAAAGAGAATAGAGTATTTAGGTTTCGTTCCATGCGAAAAATTTGCCTTATTTTTTCAGGCAATTTGGTTGACGTAGCTGTTGCGTTGCCGGACGTTTGTTTGCTTTGCCATTGGCGTGGCAATTTGGCAGCAAGGACACGCACGAGCATCCTGGGCGCCGTGTGCTATGGCCGTGTCCTGCTATATGTCCTGGTTGTTTGCTTCGCGCATTAAGCTAATTATGGCCAAATAAAGCGGCACGAATTGAAACGCGCGCTCTGAGCAAACACAGCAGACACGCAGCGGTGGAAGAATACTGTGAGGCATGCCACACAGGATGCCAGCACTTAACTTTAACAGCAGCATCGGTTTCCTTCGGACCCCCAGTCGCTGCGGTTGCGTTCAGATTGTTTTTCAATTTTCTGCATTGTTAAACTTTTTGTTTCTTTTGCCGCTCGTATTTGTGTGGGGGTTTGTTTAATTTGCCGGGATGTCACGTGTCGCCGGGCAGCGGCGGCAAGTGCAAGTGCAGGCACAGGCACGTGTCCTCTCCTGTCCTGGTCTGTGCTCGTCCTGCATTGCCAGAGCACCAGCTGTTTAATGTAGACAGTGGCAATGGCAAATATTTTCTTTGCGCGTTGATCAAATCAATTTTGTATGCTCGCCCATTGCCGGGCATCCAAATGGAAAACGAATTTGACATTGCGCACGCCCCGCTCTGGTTGCCAGCCTCCGCCCGCCCGGACCAGTTAGCGTCAGACGCCCGGGCCCGGCCACGTGTCGTCGACGCGCCTCTTTCGTTCCCGCTGCTAATCTATCAAACGCGCGCTGGCGGCCAACCAAATTGAGTTCGTTTGGCCTGCTTCTTGTTGGGCCGCCAACATTTTGTCGGCGTCCTTTTGCCCGCTTTGGCTACCTGCCCAAAAGCCACTGCCAAAGCCACTTTCACTGGCCTCGCTCGAAGCTAACAGCATTTTTGTGCTCTGTTCCCACATTTTGCCGCCGCGTTGATGTCAACGTCAATCAAATTAGACCGGCCTTGGCCAGAGCTCGGCGTTCGCCTGTCCGTGCCAAAGTTCACACATCAAATACTTTACAGGGGTGGCTGCCATTCCTCATTCCTCATTCCCTTCTGGTGCTAACTTGCGATTTGCGTTTGTAAATGTTTTTCTAATCAGATTTGTGCGCTATACACAGGGGAGTGCAATTTGTTTTGATGTGCCAGGCGCAATCCGTTTAAGTGACGTCCGGGTGTGGGTTCAAAGACAGCGATGACAATGCCTACGGCTCGCATAATTACTTCTGCTCTTTTGCCTGCCGGCGTGTGCTGGGAGTTTTTTTCTTTGCCTGTGATGTGGTTTTCGTGGCGCCCGAGCAGGGACACATATCAGAACTTAGCTAGTGGGCATATGCATATGCTTCTGACTGCTTATAGACCTAATTCTCTTTTTATACAATAGATACGTTCCCAAAAAAATCCTGTAAAAGAATTCATGTAGAAAAATATATTGGCTAAATGAAAAGATAAGATAAACCTAAAAAAGCAACTTGAGAATTTACAATAAATGCATAAGTTTGGGTAAGACAGCAATATCACTGCTGTCACTAAAATTATTTTATCTTTTCCTATTATCTTTATATTCCATTATTATTAAAGGTTTATTAAATTTACAAAAGGAATTCATAGAATATTTAAAATTGTGGGAAAACAAAAGCAAAACAATTCGTATGAAAAAAAACATTAACTTTTTATAGGTGTATTATTTTATAACCGTGTAAAAAATTCATGTAAAAAGACAAATTTGGAACCCTTTTCTAGTACACGAAACATATGCCCATGTCAGTATCTAGTAGAAGACCCTGAGTTAAATATTTGCTGGTAAACCAACGGAAACCAAACCAAATTTATATATACCATTGGTGGTAGACAGCATATGCTCTTGTTAGTATCCAGTTATGGTTGAAGAGTGACACACTCACTCTACTCAATGGCAATCAAACCAAGTTTGATCGATTGGTTTTTAACCCCGCCATTAAACTAAAATAAATAATCATCGTTGATATTGTAAATTCATAAATTAATAAAGCAACTGCAAGTGGAACTGCAACTGCAATTGGCAATCGATTTATTACGACAATTCACCAACTGTTAAGTGCCAAGCGTCAATTGCCAACTTTCGAGTGATTCGTTTTGTGCCAGTGACCATGGTCGAAACTTGTCCACAATTTGTGACTCTCGGCCGGGTGCATTTCCTCAGTTTTGTGAAAGCAAATTTCGCCATTTTTCAATCGCGCATTTTACGTATTTCTTGTCTCGCTGGGGAATTACATTTTAAGACCCTTTTGCGTTTTGCGGATTACAATTATTTAGCAAGATTTTGCCATTCTAATTGATTGTTTGCCCATTCGCCGCCACCACCGGCAACTGCTCCTCCGTCGCCTCCTTCTCCGGGGCCACCTCTGCTTATCTGTCTCTGGGTAACCTATCGATCTAGCTATCTATTCCAGCCCGACCGAGGGCTCCAGTAGGAGTTGTTGAACGCGCACGTCCCGCCTTCGCTTCGATATACATATGCTCATAATATCCATTTAGATATAGCCAATCGCCGGCCCAAGTCCCCCCTCGCCATCCCTTGCCCTTGCTTTGTGGGACGCATTTATTTGTGCATTACACAGCGTAAGCGCACTTAAGTTGCTTTTAAGCCCTGGCGCCGCTCCAATTGCGAAAAGGAAACGGGCCACAGCCACATCAGCACACACTCGAGCACACACACACACACACCATACACACGCACGTTCGCGCAGCCAACAGCCAAATGGCGCCGTTTCTTGATGACTTGATAATTGTCCATTTTCCATGTAGTATTCCAAAGTATCGTCAGCAGAAACGTGTCGAGTGCACAGGTAAAGCGGATCGTGAACAAAATGCTAATTAGTACTTCAAACTAGCTAATGTCACTAGTGGCGCCATCTATTGAACGTTTATTGTGCCCGCTCACTCGTTGATCTTAGGAACTGGTTGTTGTCTTTGCTAAACGCATTGGAAACTGTACCAAGTAGGAGAGCATTTGGTACATTCGAGCGCATCGAATATATATAAGATTAGAAGTTCCATAAACTGAAGCTGTGAACGAACTGTCAATATTCACCGTTGCAGAGTTGGCTTAGATAAAATAAAAAGTAAATAGAGCTGAAGTAAAGAAGCTGTACATTCGGCACACAATTCCAATTCAAATTCTACTCAAAAATGTTCATATAGATATGATTAAAACTTTGTCAAAATTAAACCAATTTAAATAAGTTTTGGCATCTTAATGAATATGACATTCAAAACACAACTTCAGCTCAAAGTTAATATTGGAAATGTAGGTATAAATTCCCATATAGACTTCGGTCTAAACTTGTGAAACTCAGATTATGTGGTAAAATTATTCGATTTTTTAAAATATTCTAAGTTCATTTAATTTAGGTAACTCCGTAAGTTAAAGTCCATTCAAATGCAATTGCTGTAGTTAAGTTACATTTTTAACTATTTCTGTGATATCGATTCAAGAGCCAATTTATATATTTTAATTAATTAATATTATATTTTTATTTAAAATAATTTTACGTACTAAACAATATTGGTTCACTGAGTTTTATGCTTACACAACGATTACATATGTCGCAGAGGTCAAAGGCTTATTTGCTAATTTAGCATATCTTTCCTTAAGTTTCCGCTTAGTCTAAATATTTACAAATTGAATACTTTGGATCAGCCGCAGTTCTGCTCAATGGCGTGGCGTGATCTTTACTCTAAGGCCATCCTTGGGACGCAGGATCAGTTCGCCCAGCAGCGTCAGGTCCTCGCGACGGTCGACCGACTCGATCTTGTATTTGCGCAGCACTGTCGAGATGACCGCCTTCTCCTCCAAAATGGCAAACTTCTGTCCGATGCAGTTGCGCGGACCAGCACTGAAGGGTATATACGCAAAGGGATGGCGGCCGGCGCAGTTCTCGGGCAGAAAGTTGTCCGGATTGAACTGCTCGGGCTTGGGGAAGACGCGCGGATTGCGATGCAGCGCATAGGTCATGATAATCGCCTGCGTGCCGGCGGGCACCAGTTTGCCACCTGAACAAATGATATTGTTAAGAGATAAGGCCACATTGTTGCCGGTTGGAGCACTTACCGATGGTCACATCCTCGCCCACCATGCGCGCCATCATTGGCACGCTGGGAAACAATCTGAGGGCATCCTTGATGCAGCACTCCAAATAGCGCATATCCAGCAGATTTTTCATTGTTGCTGGCGTCTCGATATCATCACCAAATATGGACTCCAGTTCCTCCACAACGCGCTCCTGGTACTCTGGATTAGCGCCCAGCAAGAACAAAGTCCAGGAAATAGCGGCTGACGTTGTGTCGTGACCCTCAAACATAAATGTGTCCACTTCCTCGCGTATATCCTCCTACAAGTCCAAAAATTAGTTAGTTTAACGGATGCCCTTTAACAAGTTTTAATAAACATTGCAAACAGATATTTTCGTCTTGAAATTTAATTTTAGCTATTTTCAAATTAAATATCGTTAAAAATATCTGAAAAGTATATACTTACATTGGACAGAACGGTGCCATCTTTGGACGCATCGATCAGCAGGTCGAGGAATGCCAAACGCTTTTTCTTGCCCAGATCATCGTAGGCGTCGGGCATCTCGTTGTTGTTGTTGTTATTGTTGTTGTTAGCCAGCTCGCTTTTGCGCTCACGTATCACCATATTGGAGAAGCCATGGAGCGTATTAATGTAGCTCTGATGCGTCTTGTAATCCTCGGTGAGGCGGAAAAGCAAATCGCTCTGCAGCCAGATCTTGGCCTGACGACTCTGCACGATGGAGCCAATGCTGTGTGAACGGTGGGATAGGAGGGCGGGGTGTCAAATAGATGGGAAAGTGTTGCATTAAATTGAAAGTTAGTCAAGTGTTTGCTGTCTCTCTGTCAGTCGCTCTGTCTGTCCGAGTATTTGTGTGCTTTATGAGCCATGTTATCAGCAGCAGCAGCAACAGCAGCAGCAGCAGCCATTGACATCTTAATCTCGCATATTTTGCGCTTGAGCAGAGCACACCCCAAAACACACACACACACACACACACACACAAAGGCCATCATAATGCGAATTGGGCGTGTGTGGGAAAGTGTTTCGCCCACTGTCAGTTGCACTGACAGCTCTCAATATTACACAGCTGCCCTATCCCCACAACTACAGTCCCTAACAATTTTGATAACCGTTTGCCCATAACTTGTACAATTGAATTTTAGTTCTTCAATTGTGTGTTTTGGTATTTAGGTATTTTGTAGTATTTTCTACACTTACCCATAGACCGCCTTCACGTATTCCGACTCGCTGTTGCTTTGTGCATAGATTTTGCGACCCATGGCAGTTTCTGTGACGCAATTAGCAACAGGTTATTTGATACATTTACTTACAATGCATAACATATATAACATTGACACTCACCGCATACAATGTCCAAAGTGCAGAGTGTGACGTATGGGAAAATATTGAACGCCTCGCTGCCCAGCTCCACGGCCAGTTTGCGGGCCAAGACGGCACTCTGCTCATTGAAAACGTCAATAAAATCATCTAAAATTTTGAAATGAAAAGCGGGCGTCAGAATCTGCAAATGAGATTAAGATATTCATAAAAAAATATATGTATATATAAATAAAATAAATAATATATGTAAATAAAAATAAATATTTTTTGCATATTAAGTATTTAGTATTTAAAACCTCACCTTTCTGCGAGAATGCCATTTGCGATCGGTGCTGGTGAGCAAACCCGTGCCCAGCCAAGGATGCAGATAGTCATAGTCGTGGCTCTTGTTCACAAACTTCTGGCTGTTCAGTATGGGCTGCAAGATAGTAATGACTGTTATGTGCCAATTACGAACAGCTGGCAATAGCAGCAATCACTTACCTCCACCGTTTCCGGCTCAAACAGCAGCACGCGCGGCGATGTTCCCTGCCACACGCGGTTGATGCCGATGCGTGTGCCCCAAAGTTTTTGCATGCCTATAACACGATTGAAGAGCTCTGCAGAGGACATGAGAACACAGCAATAAAATAAATAATAAATATAATAAATATTATAAATAGTAAAATAAATGGCAACATGCAAAGAAAACTAGTTACTAATTTGCCTTAATGTGCGGTAGAGCCGCTCTGTCTAAGTGACAGACAGTTAACGAGCGTTTAAGTACACATAAATAATAAATAAATGAGACAAAGTAAATTACGTGTGACATTGCGGTCAGTGTTTGGACTACCAAATGGCTACCAGCTAGAAGCTGCATATTAACAGGTAGATCTGGACATGCCTAGCTATCTGTATATCTATCCGTTTATCGTTTCACAGAAGAACTCATTTTGACCGATTGTTCTTATAAAAGAAATTTTGATATAGTAGTTTGATGTTGTGATATATGTTAGGAGCATGGGGACGCACACTCATTCCGCCCTATATCGGCAAGAAAAAAGGCGGACCATACTTAGGATAAAAGGATACCGACTCGACTGTTCATACCGCATATATTTTATAATTTTCATGATAAAATTATAATAAACTTTGGTAGGGTAAAAATGCATTTCAAACAACAATTTGAATATACGCCTAATTTTCATTTTACTCAATAAATACGTTGCCAAAGAACGTATTAAAAAGTAATAGTAAATTGGTTCCAGACCAAAAAAAAGTAGTTAAAAGTACAATAAACCATATTCAAAGATGCATGTGAATGTATTGTCTGTGCTTACACATTTTAATTTATTAAATATATTATAAAATTATATGTTATACATATATTATGATTTGGAAAAAAAATTACAAATGTATTAATACAAAAAAAAGTACAACTAATTTAAACATAAGAACATTTAATTTAATGTCACGAACACTATAATTATTTTGTTAATCATTTTGAGAAATTATTTCTTTTTATTATCTTTATTACTTTATTTCAAAATTCTGTATACACTATGATGCAACATTCATAAAAAGATATAATATTTAAAATCGTGATAAGACAAAACAATTTGTGTTTTTAACGTTTTAACGAGTGTCAAAAACGTTTAACAAGAGAATTAGGTGTACTCTTCACCTCCCTCTTCATTTTGGCCATGTTGTTAGGTTAGGTATTTATTATCTCGGTATCCCTAACTTCTGATCAGTTCCCAGAGCCACTGCCAATCTAGCATCCATGTCCAAATCGTTTTACTTGTTTTCAGTTAAAATTTCAGCTGTTGTCAACTGCAGGGGGATTTCGATATGGGGAGCCAGTTCACGTGTGAAAATTGCTTGCGACATCAATTAAGAAAAAAATTACAATATCTGTGCTCACATGTGAGAAAACAATCAAGGCCGTCATCATGTAAAAACTTTGTGTTAATTTTAATATGTTACACTTGTTTATCACGTCGGTAAACATAAATAAGCTGCTCTGTCTAGGCTTCTTGGGTTTTTTTTGTTGTTGATTACATCCAGAAACCTGCGCCGGCGCACGTTGCTCATGCGGCGCGGTCTCTGGTCATTTGTTGCATTAATTAAAACGATGACACACACACCAACACACTCACACACACATACAGCACTAGTTGGCGCTGTCTTTCAGAGATGTCTAATAATGATTTTATGTAACCCAAAACCCAACCGTCAACACGAATTGTAAGAAAAGAGCGACACCCAAAAGACACGGGGCGGTTGCGGCCCTGTCTCTGGTTCACCGGATCCCGGTATGTCGCATCTGCTCGTCTTCTTCTTCCTCTTCTGCCTGCCTCTTTTGGGACCATCCCGTTCGTCGGAAGTTTGCATGTTTAACGCGGCAAAAAGGTAACAATCAAATTGCCGACGTGCAAAACTTAAAAAAAAACTAAAAACTAAATGCGAAGCAAAACAAGATGAAACGAAACAAAACAAAACGTATTTCAAATATTTTTACCGGTGCTCAGTATCTATTATGATTTTCGCTTTGTGGGTTGCTGTTGTTGTTGTTGATGCTGTGAATTTTGCTGACCAGCTTGTTGACAAACTTGACAAAAAACAACAACAAAATGTTGACTGCTTGAAATTGCGTTAACAATTTGAAATAATTTATGTGCCGCTTTATAACTTGCAACAATTTGTCATTGGGCCAAATTGTGGCACATTAAATAATAAGAAAATGCTCTGTGCGAGTTGCCGATGATCTAATACTCTCCCAGCAATGCGAAAGCGATTTTGGATCCTTCAAAAATCAAAATCTTTAGTGAAGTGCAGACAATTTTATTAACATACATATATCTTTATGATGTCAGCAATGTCTCCATACGTTACGCAGTGTAGCCTCCATAAAGGGTATTATAAAAACCATTAACGAATAGCCGCAACAGTTGATGTTGATGTTGTTGCTAACACTGATGTTGATGTCAGTCTAGCTGGCTTTCAATGCCAAGCCGCAAGCACCCACAGCAGCACCCGCAGAGACTCAAACTTAGACTCCGATAGCCGAGACCCAGACAAGTTGGCACTGACTGCCGAATGTTCTTAACATTAGAACTCGAATTCAAAACCGGCGCCGGCCTTGGTGTCTGTACACTTCGAATGTGGCTAGTCTCTAGCGGCTTATAGATAATTATGAATTAAAATCTCTGGCACTTGGGCCACCGAGTGACCTTGGGCAGCCGATTTGTTGCAACATCATCTGTGGATGCTACTGTTGGATTGCTTGATTTGCTCTTAAGTCATTCTTAAATTAAATAATAATTCGCTTCAGCGCAAGTTGTTGTTGTTGTTTTTGTTGCTGTTTTTGCTGCAGGGGCAGCGCCAATCGGGGCTCGCTTAGACAGATAGAACCCATGAACCATTGCTGCAACAGGTTCCTTGATTGCCTTGAACTAAACTGCAGATACATCTGCGGCCGGCAAAAAGCAAAAGCCATTTTTTATTCTTAACAAGTTTTATATTTGCATAAATTTTCAAGAAAAAGATACATTCAAAATGTATTTAAACTTTCATAGCTGCTTAAAGACGCTTGTTAATGGCCAAATTCAAATACATTTTTTTAATAACCGGGTTCTTGAGCTATCACAACATTATTTCATTAGAGTTGTTTATTTTTTCATGTATTTAGCCAAGCTCTTTTAATGGTTAGCTTTCCTGGTGTTAGGTTTACCTGTTGCCATGAATCGCTAATTTCTTGCATTAGCATTAAAACTTATTAGTGCGAATGAAAGCCAAAATTTGAATGCAAATACGTGAAAAACAAAAATAAAACCTGCTGCCAAAACTGACAGTTTACCCTGAAGGCAGCTGACTTCCGACAATTCCAACTGCTTGAGAACTTTGAAGTCAGGGCAAAAGCAGCGCTACCTCAAACCCAAAACTCATCTAGCCAGAAAAACCACTTCAGCACACAACGCAGCAATTTCAAGACGTTGTAGACAAAGAACAAAGAACAAGACGGATATCAAATCTCAAAATGATCACCCCAAAGCATAATAATAATAAGTATCAAATGGAAATTTTTCATTAATTTTAAATGCTCTAACGCTGTATAGCACAACAAATCAAATATACATATTTCTTACACGATTAGCATCTCGAACTGAACTTGGCCGACTGAAGAAGCTGCAGCCCAAATAGCATGTGCTTGAATTTAGATACTCGAATGTATCTAAGTATCTACATATTTATCTGTGTTTCTTGCTGCGTTTCCGCATTGATAGAAGTGTGTGTGTGTGTGTATGTATGTTAATTGGTCTATGTTTTGATTTTTTTCGAACTTGCTGCGGAACTATTAGATTAGCTTGTGAATTAATCATTTCAAAATTTATTGAATGCTCGGCTCTGGGGGCTTTTCTAAATGACTCTCCATTTATCAGCTGCAAAAGCTGCACAGACTGTTTTTAGCTGTTTTTGAATGTCAAGATCAAGATCAAGACCAAGATCAATTCAAGCGCACGTCCGGCTCAGATTTGGACCTTTTGGTATCTACGTGAGCGAAAGAAGTTTATGACCGTTTTTTACAACTTTTCGAGTGTTTTGTTTGGTTTGTTATTTAACCATTTATGAGTCGCTACTGTTTTTATATGTGCTTCACTCCTTGATAAAGATGCTTAAAGCTAATTTCATTTCAATTAAAAATTTTCAGATTTCCGCATTTTCGCAAAAAAAGCCCTTTTATGATTTTTTATGTATTTTTTTTTTAGGGTGAAAGTTTTTAACCGATTGCCACAAATCAAGTTCAAATTTGGCACTGGAGCAAATAAAATTAAAATATTTATGTGATTCACACTATTTAAGGGTATTTGTGTTTTATTGTGCAACTTAGCTCAAGGTCTCGTTACAACTTAAGATTGCATTGATGTTTAAATTAAATTTGTAAATTTTTCAAATTAAAGTTGAATCTAATATAAAATAGTTTGTCTTTAATAGTTAAAGATAAAAAAATAAATAAAGGTTTTAAACAAATACAAATTTGCATGTGAAAAAATTATTTATTGTTATTAAATATTCATTTAAAAAAACTTTTTACATAAAAGACATTATAAAACAGCAGTGTACTGAACTGTTTACATTTAAATGTTATTTTAATAATTTTATGTCGTATTTGGCTGCTGCCTTTTTATTGTTTATTGTCTGTTAATTTTGATATTATTGTTAATTTAATTATAGATCTAACAAATACACAAGTTTGCTAAAAATTCAAATCAACTTTAGAGCAGACACAAATTAACAAAAATTTAACTCAAATAATGCAAACAATTGTTTCATTTTGTTCTACTCAAAGTCTAACTCGTATATCATCAATATGTCAATTAGCACATTTTGAATTATATTCTTTATGAACTTGACGTTTGTTTGGTCACGTAATGTTTACTTTCTAAATAGATCAGTTCTTATGAAATTTCGAGCAATGAAAGTGAAATTGAAAGTATTATAAAGTTCATTAACATTTGACCAAAATATATGCCAAACAAGGCGGGCGTAGGCAACGAATCTACTTGGTATAAATGTTTAGCCATACTGGCTGGTTGTTTGATCGTAAATTAGCACCGAAAAGCGAGTGTATCTATGCTTTATTTACTACAAGTTGTATTAGCTTTTTTAATCAGATCAATCTATTAGGAGCAGTCGAGTCAGTTGATTCAGGGTCAATATAACAAAATACTTATAGAACATACACAATCGGCACTTGGCCAACTCACCATCATGATCAACGTTCATTTCGATGGCATTTCCCAGAAAAGGTAGTGCGGCAGGTCCTGGTATCTTTTCGATATATTTAACCCAACGCGCGCGTCTTTTATTATAGACCACTAGGAAAATGCTGATAGTGGCCAGCAAAAAAATGGTAATTGGCGAATAGCCCGATATGATCTGAGCGGCTTTCGAGAGCAATATGCTCTCGGCCATCAGTGAACTAAATACTTTCGAGGACATCTTGCGAACAGTTCTATAATTGGCCAATAGCCGTAAGCATATCCTTAAAACACACACAAATCGAAGTGGGGCTTAATTAATTTTGACCCGGACCCGGCTGCTGTTGCACTTTACGATCGAATTCGAACTCTCTCTGCTCGACACAAACGCTGCGAACTCCGACACACAACTAACAAAAAGTTCGAGTTTGCATAAAAATTTAAAAAGAAGTGCTAAATTTTCGGCTGGCGTTTCGGGTTTTCGGTTTCGTCGCTCAGCTCGGCTTGCGCTTTAATTGTGTGTGTGTGTTAGCCGGAGATGAAGCCGATCACGTTAACACTGTGAAAAGGCAGTAGAAAATCTACTACCACTCGGGCCACACGCTTGTGTGTAGTGGTAGTGGTAGTTGTATTGTTATGTGCATTTTATGTTCAACATGAGTCGGCGTTTTGCGACTGTTTTTGTTGCTGCTGCCATTTGTGGCAATACACTATATGGCTTAAAGGCACAGATTTTTTCAAAGCTTTGATTGTTGCCCTTGTGTTTGTATCTCAAAAACTCATATGCAGTTAATTGTGTAGACAATTGCTTGACAGTTCTGCTGGGCCTACTCCGACAACTGGCACCGGCACCGGCTCCGACTCTGACTCCGGCTCCAGCTCCCGTATTATGGCGTTCATATGTTGCAGGGGCAATCGCAGTGGCCTTTGAGCGCAATTAGCAAGTGTTTAGGATGAAAACGCTTGATTCTAATAAAACTTCGTCAGGTAGTAAAGTGTAGGTACACATTTCATTATATGAGTGCAATTAAAACAACTTTACCGTGTCATGTCCGCTGCCACAAGCGTCGCTAAAATTGGAGCGTTTAATTTGAGTGGTCAGAATTTCATAACTCGCTTGTTTCTCTTCGAAGTCTTCATTGAACAGCTTGAATAATGTTCCAGCCGATTTAATCAGATTCTGAACCAATTCCCAATTTGCAATTATAATAGTGTTTTTGAATTATCCCTCGCATGTTAAACTAAATTTCTTAAGATTTTTTGCACCAAGGTCAAGACCAATTTTTTCAATTCAAAAAATTTTTGGCAGCTGTTCTATATAACTGGAAAAATGTTCATGGTCAGGGCTGTCAGCTCTAAAATCGTTATATAATTAACTGGTTCCATAGAATGGTATTCTGGTATTCCATAGAAATCGATTTCATATCAACGGATGCTGTTGAACCAATCAAGTTATGTTGATGTCTAAGTCGTGTTCTTAGTTTAAGAATTAAATAACATTCAATTCGATTTGAGTTTGTGGTTTCGTTTTTATACCCTGTATTAAACCAAAAGACAGGTCGTTAGTTGCACCACATGTTTCGGCACACATTACTTTACGCTATTAATGTTTATCGATGATTCTTCAAATTTTTATACATTTGTTGGAGCTGAATTGATTTTTATGGCTTGTCTGCTAACCTTTTTTATTTGTGTTGAAAACTTGATTTTTACCAAAAACTTTTTGTTGGTTTAACCAACGGTTCCCCTAGGGAAAATGTAAATTCTAAAATTTGTATTATTAATAAATTACTTTATTTATTTGTTGTTCTAAAAGTAAGCCGAGATATTCTCAAGTCGACTAGTTAATTTATTTTTGTTGGCATTCAACAGAACCTGTTTAACAACAACAAACCTTAAAAAAACCTTTCTTGTGTTTTGTGTCGAAACAAATCAACGAAGTATTCTTAATTCTGCTCATTAGTATGCATTTGTAGGTTCAACAGAACCTGTGGCATTATAAAAAAACGGGAATGAATATCGATTTTGAATAATCAAATCAAGCATCTTTTTTATTATTGGCGACGCGCGAATATGGAGAAGTATATAAATATGAATCAAGAAAGAATATCTTTTATCTATATGTTACGAAATTAAAGTTGAAATGCCCTTCCAAATTATCAAGGAAATCATCCCAAATCATATCTGCGAATAGATACATATATTTATGGTCTCAGTCTATAAAATGTTTTATGCACACTTCCCAAATTCGTAATTATTCCATCACGTTGCGGACATAAAGTCTTTGTTTACAGCTGTCTAGGAAGTAACCACTGGGCAGTGAATCGTTCTTTAATTAGATACAAATTAACAACTTCTCTAATAAAAAGCAGTTCTGCGAAATAAGCAAGTCACCGTGCGTTCAACACTTCCACTTAAGACAGTAATCCTTTACTGTATTATCATCCATTTTTGCGTTTTCATCTTTATGAACAATATTTACTGGCCATATGGTTCTGGACAATTGAATAAGCCGATTGGCTCGAATAAGAGCGCTGCATGCTTTGGGGCTTCCCCGTGGTAAGAAGTATCTACAACTACAAAAATTACTACTTGTGACATATTTTCGTTTGCCTAATGTCCCATCCAGAATTCTTGTTTATAAGTGTACTACTTCTTGGCTATTAAGTAAATCTTTTGTGACCTAGCCAAACTCCATTTTGTGGCAGCGTCTAGACACGTACGCACCGAAAATCTTAATCGATTAAATTAGTAAGCATAAAATAATTTATTTTTAAATTCGGGACGGCGCGAACGCCATTCCCGGCTACCAAAAATTACACGCACGAGTTATTCACATTAGGAATAATCGCAGAGGTCAACTCAGCCGAATGTGCAATGGCCAAGCCTCGCTCCGGAGGAACCGCCTTCGTGATCACGGTTAACCTCTACGCCAGGTAAGTATGCTTTTCTCCGCTCTGGAACAGGAACACCAATCCGGCTGTGTTAGAACTGTTTGGGAATTATAAAGTGAAATATTTTTCTCAAGTGAAAGTAACACAGCCAACTGGATGTGCAATGTGGCAGATGCCGGGGGTTGAAATGCATACGGGCTAATGTTGGTTGTTATGGCCCTGCTGAGTTTCCGAGTTTAATCTGGTCAGTACCTTTTAAACATATGTATACTATATACGATTTGAGTATAACATAATTTAAAAAAAACAGTATAATAAATGTACATATGTACATCCTCAATTAAATCAGGAAATATAATAATCTATCCATCAATCTATTATAGAAACTCTGCGAAATTGTATTAAGCTTATTAGAAAAAGAACTAATATTGTATATAACTGATAAATACATCTATATACGGTATATCAGCTAGAGGAATGTTTATTGAATAATTGCTTATCACAAGTTCAAGGCTCAGGTGATAATAAATTTAAAGAAAAAAATTAACACTCTTCAATCGATTGAGTCGAGTTATTGCTTAGTACTTATGGACAAAATGCGTTAAGCAAATATATCTTTAAAATCGTACTGTTTTATTTTTAAAAGAACTAGCTACATATGTTGGTGCTGCCTGCATTTCCAACATCCCTCGTATCGATGTGAAATGCTTTTCCTGCTGCCTGCTGCTTCACACACACTCGCACACAAACACATACACATCTGTTGGCATGGCATGCTTTGCCAGTTCTGCGTGCTGTAAAAAATTTCACATGCGCGTGCACTATAATTCTCAAACAGTTCTAGCGCAGCCGGATTGATGTTCCTGTTCCAGAGCGGAGAAAAGCATACTTACCTGGCGTAGAGGTTAACCGTGATCACGAAGGCGGTTCCTCCGGAGCGAGGCTTGGCCATTGCACATTCGGCTGAGTTGACCTCTGCGATTATTCCTAATGTGAATAACTCGTGCGTGTAATTTTTGGTAGCCGGGAATGGCGTTCGCGCCGTCCCGAATTTATAAATAAATTTTACTTATATTATTAGAAATACAAACAACTTGGATTAATTTGATGATTTTGCATATATGTGAGTAGTCAGTCAGAGACGTTCCACTGGGTCAAAGCAAACTTGTACTGGTCCGCGTACAATAATGAATAGCGGTCGTTGTCCATGCAACTCTTCTAGTTTTTAGCTTCTATAAAACCTCTTGAACTTGATCTTCTTGCACAGCGCGTTTGCGGAAGAAGACCGAAGCCTCCGCGTTTTGAAGTTGAGAAACTGTTACTGTTGATTCCTGGCCTTTGTTTAGTGGAGCGCTCCGTTGGTTTATTGTCATTAGCAACGATTTTGACTCACAAATATCGAGATATCCGAGGCTTAGTTTGTTATTGTTGCTGCTGAATTTATTATCTCAAGTTTTGTTTTACGCCATTCGCAACAACCGCTAAGCAGCAGCAGCAGCAGCAGTTGCTGTGGGGCTGGCACCGATAAGGTCAAGATCATTTCCGCATGGCGCTGATCTTGGTCTCAGGGCAGCAGCCAAAGCTAAAGAATGATCGGTAATAGCGGTCATTTAGCACTCAGCTGTGGTAGCCGCCTCAAGTTGCAGTCCCAGCAGTTATACCATTCCATGTCAAGGAAGTTGCACAAGTTTACAGCCGGGCACAAACGAGGGGCAATAAAACAATTCCAAATTAGATGGAAGTGTATGTGACGTACTCTAAGTTTATTTGTCTCTTTGCCTGGTTGCAGCCACACGTAATTACGCACGTAATTAGGGTTACAAGTGTACAATCTCTCTACCCGTCGCCAACTAAGTATGTCACGCAACGAGCCATCTAAAACCAAAACTGAAACTGAAACCGAAACCGAAACCGAATCCCCAAACCCAACTATGCTTTGGCAATGGTCTCTCACCGTGTGAACAGAGATGGGCCCCAAGTTTCTATGCGATTTTAATTTGTGTCCAGTGAAAATCATTCGTTGGAAATGAACTTGAATTACATTTGAACTTGAATGTGGGGGCGCCAAAAAGTCAAATTCTTAAAGCCTGCCCAATTGTTTTCACACAAATCATTTTTAATGGTCAAGTGCATTGTTAATTTGGAGCCATTGCAATTAAATCTGGTAAAGAACCAAATACCACGACTAGCAGCTGGCTACCTTGGCCACGCCAAGACGAGTTTCAAGTTTCCTTCGGCGACTTGACACAGATTAAAGCCAAATTGGTCAGATCGGTAGCTGCGGCTGCGGCGGCTGTGGCGGCTGCTGCTGCTGCATTTGGCATTTCGGTTGCAAAGTCAATCACCAGCAGCCACTAGCTGACCTCGACTTTCAGCTGAGCCTCAATAACGACGACAGCTGCTAATGAGAATGCCCCAAACATTCTTGACTGCCTGAAGCTCCCACACACAAATGAAAATTTGTTTACAAAATTAATGGAAAAATTGCATTTTGATAGGCATCACAACAAAGATTTGTTTATTTTCATTGTGCTAACAATTCAGTTAATTAAAATGCATTTTCCCAAGATACTTTAAACACAAGAAAAGCTTACAACAAAAGCAGGCCCGGGACAGATCTACCTGAGATCATTTTGCGCACTGAGTGACGCTTATATCAACATCAATCAAATATTAGAATTCTGTTGGCTATAATTACAATTGAATTTGTATGCATGCTTGAACGCTGCTGGGCTACAACAAAGTGTTTGGATAAACATTTACGAGAGCTAAACACTTGAGCAAGAGTTCAAGAACGTTGTTCGATGGCTATTGCCACAGTTTAGTCAACCATTTAAAAACAATAAAAACATAATTAAAAGAATGACTGTTATGACAACGATTTTTATAGAAAGGCTACATTTAAATAATAAATAAAAATGATACATAGACAAACTTATATCTTATAATACGCGTATATTTGCATCTCAAAATTGGAATTACATTTTTATTGACATATCATTGGGCTGGTTTCACCTTTTCTTAAAAAAATAAGTTGTTTATGATGATTAAAAAAAATCAATTACAATCAAATATATTCATATTAAACAAAAAATAAATTTTTTCTTTTTGCATCTGGCGGGGCTTGAACTCGGTTCTTCATACATGTCTTCCCATTTATGTGTCACCTATTGTATTGATGTGGCAGCGCCAGCAAACATTTTCTGACAACATGGCATCCATGTTTGTATATTTATGTCATATAATTTTAGCTAAAATTTCATAAACGAAAACGAAAAATTCTTGTGCTATATATTTTATAGCTAAAAAGTTTAGTAAATATATTATCACAATTATTGAAACCTTTAAAAAAGCATTTTGTAACCGAAAAATACTGTTTCAAAAATATACTGAAAATGGTTTAAATTTCCGCATATATATGTAATTTGAAAATAAAGTAAAACTAGTTAGCTTGAAAAACGTAATTTAGAATACTTCAATAAAAATTTGTTTGTGTTGTCATGCATAAAAATACAATGAAATAATCCGAAATTTTGGAACCTCGAGCAGCGGAACAATCGGCTGCCTTCTTCGTCTGGCTTATCGATAGAACTCAGAGTTGCTGGTCACACTGAAAAATAACAAAAGCAAAGCAAAAGCATATCGTTTTTCTCATTAATCATCAAATATTCATTCGGTGCAGTTGCAGTTTCGGTTGGAGTGTTACAAGAGCAATTAAAGCTACAATTTGTACAAATATATACAAGTAGAGTCTGGCAATAAAAACATACACCCACAACAACAAAATGCGTAACGCGGGCCTTTTGGCCATTGTGGCTGTTTTTGTCTGCGGTAAGTTGTGACGTCGATAATGGACTATTGCGTATCTGTTTTGCACGAACTGACGAATTGCATGTGATACGGTTATAAATATATATATTTATTTAATACATATGCCTTTGTGTGTTTTGTCCCGTTTCAGGCGTTTGCGTTTCATCAACGCCAATCGCTGAGCAGCCGCTGGTTGGTGCCAGCAAATGCACCTGGGGCCCAACCTACTGGTGCGAAAATCTCAGGTGAGTCTAGAACAAAATGGAAAAATGCATTGTCATCGGAGAAAAATTGGACAACGCCCGCCATTGCGCGCGTCCCCTGCAAGCATATATACATTAAAAAGAGTAAAAATTAATTTAAACAATGGCCACTACGCAGTTGTTAACCCGTTGGCTTTCTGCATCTGTTTCCATTGTTGTCGCGCCCAAGAAACCGCTTGATAAGACAATCTCTGGTAATCAGGCAAGCGTCCGAGTCAGAGCCGCCATTCTGTTTGTCCCATCGATAACCTTTGTTATTGCATTAACAGTTGCTCTATTTTTTTTAGTGCTCTTTTGCTCTATTTGCACACTTGTTATTTGTGTGAGCTTTGCGCTCTTCCGCCCTCTCACTCTCTCCGTCTCTTTCTGTCTGTCGCTAGTTTGTATATGTTGAGTTGCGTGTTGTTTCCGTTTTAAATTCAATTAACAAAAAACTTGCAACTAACCCATTACATATGCATAAATATACATATATGTATATACATGTATATATTTATATAAATGACTCAACAGCTTGGGCTCGTCTTAGGGCTAGAACGCTTTGTCTCAAGTATCTGAGCTCAACATTCTTCATAGAGGAAACTTGATATGGCTCAGTCAGCGACTGGCACTTTCTTATCGACAAAAACCCTCGATCTCTGGGTAATTCCAATGGAACCCATTACAACTGGGTTGATTTGGTGCAAACAAATGATTGCTTTATTAGTAACTAGTTATATAAATAGCGCTGAACCTGCGGCTGGTACTGTTTTGTTTATGAAAACCTAAATTACTTTGTATTTTCCTTTTAGAAATACATTTCTTTGTTTGCTTTTTAATTTATTTACGATCACAAAGACTCCTTAACTCTTCTTTGTTTTCCGTTCCAAGCCAAAATTGTAGACATAAAACGTCGCAAATTTTTGCAATGAGTAGCAGATATCACATACATATATAGCACATATATATACGTCCGTGCTTATCTGCAATATATATATGCAATAATTGTTTGTTTAACAAAAATTAGCACTTTACTGTGCCCCCTCCCCCTCCCCACAGAGCACAATAATGTACTGTAAATTTTGTATGAAATTCGTCATTTATTTATTCACAACAATATCAGATTAATGTTTTAAACGATAGAGGGCGGTTGCACATAAGAACCCCTGTCTGTTAAAGATATATGCATGCATATATGTATTTATGTATTTATGTGTATTTGCCGCGGGTGCATTCAACTAGCGCATGATGCGAGGGTTCACTCAATGCCTTGGACTCTGATTTGAATTTGCTGAATTGGCTCTTGGCTTCAAGTGAAAGACGATAGGAATGCGGGTCATTTGAGGCATTTGTTTTGCCCAAACAGACGCAGACGCAGCAGTTTTATTGCTAACTTGTCAATTGAAAACTTTAGTTAATTCAATATTTATTCTTTTCCATTTTTGGCCAATAGCAAAGCAAAGGAATGCAGAGCGACACGCCACTGCATTCAGACCGTGTGGGAGAAGCGAGCGGTGCCCGTGGACGATGATTCGATTTGTCAGATATGCAAGGATATGGTCACGCAGGCGCGCGATCAGCTGCGCAGCAATGAAACCGAGGAGGAGATGAAGCAAGTCTTTGAGGGCTCTTGCAAGCTTATACCCATTAAGCTGGTGCGGAAGGAGTGCATCACACTGGCCGACAACTTTATACCCGACCTGATCGAGGCGCTGTCCTCGCAAATGAATCCCGATGTGAGTGGCCGAAAGAAAGAAGAAATACCTACTCTATTACATTAATCCCAATGCATTTGCAGCAAGTTTGCTCCGTGGCCGGCTTGTGCAACAACGCCGAAATCGATAAGATGATGCTCGAAGGCTATCAGGCGGCTCTGGATGATACGGTCCAGGACGAGCAAGTGGACAACACGAGCGGTGCCGGACAGGTGGCCAAGAAGGAGACTGGCCCGACGCAGCTGCAACTGTCCTGCGGAAACTGCAACCTGCTCTCCGGCCATATTCAGCGCAAATTCGAGTCGACCAATCGCGATAATATGGTTGAGCAGCTGCTGCACTGGTGCGGCACCATGTCCAGCTTCTCGGATGCCTGCGCCAATCTGGTGCTCACCTATTTCACCGATATGTACGACCATGTCCAGCAGCATTTGAAGTCGGATGGCCTGTGCCATCTGTCTGGCGTGTGTGCGGCCCGTTACCATCAGCACGAGGACGATGTTAAGGAACCCGAGGCATTGACCACTCTGGAGGGTGTCGGCGATGATATTCCCTGTGCGCTGTGCGAGCAGCTGGTGAAACACTTGCGTGACGTGCTGGTGGCCAACACCACAGAAACCGAGTTCAAGCAGGTGCTGGAGGGCTTCTGCAAGCAGTCGCGTGGCTTTAAGGACGAGTGCATCAGCATTGTGGACCAGTACTACCATGTCATCTACAGCACCCTGGTGAACAATCTGGATGCCAACGGCACCTGTTTCCTTATCGGCGTTTGCCCCAAGGGTCTGGACCTTGGCTTCAATGCACCCATTATGCCATTGCTGCCCGCCATTGCGCCGGCCGAGGTGCAAGTGACCATCAAGAAGCTGGGCGCCAACGAACCCAAATTCAGCCAGAAACAAATCATGGACATGCAGCTGCCTATTGATAAATTGATGGGCGCCGCCAATCCCAGCCAGCTGGTGCAGGGTGGCGAACTGTGCACCATTTGCGAATACCTGCTGCACTTCATACAGGAGACGCTGGCCACGCCCGCCACCGACGATGAGATAAAGCATGCGGTCGAGAACATTTGCACCAAGCTGCCACGGGGCGTGGCCTCTCAATGCCGCAATTTTGTGGAAATGTACGGCGATGCGGTCATTTCGTTGCTCGTCCAAGGCCTAAATCCGCGCAGCGTTTGCCCCATGATGCAAATGTGTCCGCGCAACATTGAGCATTACGAGGACATCGAGGTATTCCGGCCAACAGCGGTATCCAGCGAGCAACAGGACAAGCCCACTTGTCCACTCTGTTTGTTTGCCGTTGAGCAGGCTCAGATGAAGATACGCGACAACAAGTCCAAGGAGAATATCAAAAAGGTTCTCGACGGTCTGTGCTCGCATTTGCCCAGCAAGCTGCGTTCCGAGTGCGTTGACTTTGTGGAAACCTACTCCAATGAGCTAATCGACATGCTCATTACGGACTTTAAGCCAGAAGAGATTTGCGTGCAGCTGAAGCTGTGCCCCAAGACCACGGACTATCTGGATGAAATGGGCATCAGCTTGTTGGATGGCGCTGACAGCGACTCGTCGTCCAGCAGCGCGGAGATTGCCGAGAATGAAATCGATTCTAGCGATGAGCTGCCCATTGAGATAACATTTGACAGGGACTTCAACCTGGGACCCAACTGCGTGCTCTGCGAGGAGTTAGTCAAAACGGTCGAAAAGAAGATTGGCAAGCATGCGACCAAGCCCGAAATCAAGAATGCTCTGGAACACTCCTGCGACAAACTGAAAAAGTCGCTGGCCAAGAAATGCCACAGCTTCATTGACAAGCACGGCGATCAGATTGCCGATCTGCTGCTGAAGGAGATGTCACCCAAATTGATATGTGCGGAGCTAGGCATGTGCCTGGGCGGCGAGCAGGACGATCGTAAGTACAAAGAATACCCTGTCAATTAAAATATAAAATTAATGGTTTCCTCTCAATTGTCAGTTGAAATCGATGAGGCCCTGAAGTACGATGTGGTTGTGCTGCCCAAGCTGGAACGCCTGGAGTCAACCAAGGTCGACGAACCACCCACCTGTGTGCTGTGCGAGTTCGTCATGACCAAGCTGGAAGCGGATCTACAGAACAAAACCGAGCAGGATGAGATCAAGAAAGCCATACGCGCTGTCTGCGAACGCCTGCCGTCCACCATTCGCAAGCAGTGCGACACCTTTGTCGACGGTTATGCCTCGGCCATTATCAGCCTGCTGACCAAAGTGCCGCCCAAGGAGGTGTGCCAGAAGCTGCAGCTGTGCTTTAGCCAGGCCGTCAACGATGAGGTCGTCGAGTGCGGCGTCTGCCATGGCGTTTCACAGGCCTTGTTGCCCTTCTTCCGTGGGCAAAAGGAGCACGACAAACTCAGCGTACAGGACATGATCTCAAAGGCCTGCGAGAACTTGCCAGCGAAGTACTATAATATTGTAAGATAAGATGTCCTTGCTCTTACTGTATATTTTACTAATATGTTTTTGTGTTTATTTCAGTGCTCGGAAATGATCTCCATTTATGGCATCAGCATTATGCACCTGGCCGAGCGTCCTTATGTCGATCAGGCGCACGTCTGCGCCGAGATTGGCAAATGCTTCGACGGCGAGAAGTCCGCGCTGGCCTTTGCCAGAATTTCAGGTTTGTGAAAGCTTGTATGAAATCTCATATGTGGTTGTTAAATTATAATTATTTAATTACAGCTTAAGATGTTGTGGTGGGCAGTTCACGCCACCGCCTTGTGATGTGTCGCAAAGGGGCGTCACGCTTTATATATATATATATATTTTTACTTATCTGTTTACATTCTGTAATCCATTGTGACTGTAAATGATCGAAAACTACTTATTCTGCACCTTTATTTTTGTTCTATATAATTTTTGATCACTTTGTATTGCGATTTTTTCGAGAAAGGAACTGTGAGTGATAGTTTAAATGCGAATGAAACTAAAACTGATTGAATTTCGTAATCGAATTCGATACGGGCTTAAAGGAAACAGAAACAAGCCCATTCCGGTTATGTACTTTATTATATACCACTTAAATATGAAACCACTTTATACTGTTTTTGCTGAGACCCTAAAACAAAATATATCATATGTAACGAAAGACCGGAACAGGCTGCGAGAATTCATTCAAATTCGTTTTATTAAATAGCAAAGTGTGTGTGTAGCATAAGACGCCAACAAATGTAAAACATGAAAACGAGAATTAAATCTGATAAATAAATCATAAAACATTTAAAGCGGCACACGTATTTTAAATTTCCGGAAACTGTGAAGTACACTCTGATTTATATTATTTATTAAGCATGTTTGAGGATACGCTGCTCATCATGAAGCCGGATTATTTGCACAAGCGGCGTCCGGTGCTGCTGAAGTTGCTCTCCTGCGGCTTCCAGATACAGGGCAATCGCATGCTGAACTTTTCGCCCGAGCTGGCAGCTGAGTTCTATGCCGACTTTGCGGATGAGAAGGGCTTCATGCTGGAGGTTATATTGCTATCGAAGGGCATCTCGGAGGCGTTTATTTTGACCAAAGAGAACGGGGTGCAGGATCTGCTCAACACTATGATATGCTATTTGTAAGTCGGTTGAACCCAAGTGGAATGTCTATTAATAGTTGCCCCCCAGTGGCTCCGCCTCGGAGCTGGAGCGGAACATTCACGTTACCAAGCATCAAGATAGCGTGGCCCGGGAAATAACATTTATATTCCCTAACTGTGAGTGGAGCGGGGCTGCATATTAATTGTATTACTTAGCTTTTATTTTCAAATACCTATCGTTTGGTTGTATTGCCCAGATATCCACGAGCCCATTGAACTTTTCGATACGAATCGATTCTGTAATCGGCCCATGATAAAGCCGCTGATTGCGGAAATTTACAATATTATGCAGAACGTTGACTGCAGCCAGGAGGATTGGAAGCGGCGTGTGGCTGACTACTTGATGCGCAGCAATCCCACCATGCCACTGATCACCAATCAGTGCCAGCTGCTACCCGATCTGAGCACGCAGGAGAAGTCGCAGCAGACGACCGTGACGTTCAAATCGCCGGACAAGGGCGCCAAGCCCAAGGAGAAGTCTGCCAGCACCACCTCCGTGCTGTCCACCACCACGCCGCACTCCTCAATACTGCTAACCACATCCTCCTGTGTGACTTGTGGCGGCTTCGATCACACCGAGCCCTGCATATCGGAGCTGGATCTGAACAAGCGTGTGGAGCCGCAGAGCGATGAGCCCGTGTGCGTCGATGAGGAGATTATTTGGAAGGAGATCGTAGTCTATGAGGAGGTCGTGCCCGAGGAGGAGGAGGAGCCGGAACCACAAAACTTTGATGATATGTTCGGGGAGGAGTATGTACATGAGGGCAGCAGTTCGTTGTCCGATTGTAAACCGCCTCCGGCGCCTCGGGCGGAAGTAGAATCTGCGGATGAGGAGGGGGAGCCAGGCGATGAAGCTGGTGAAGCGCCAGCACCAGAACCAGAAGCTGCCGAGGCAGCTCCACCAGCTGAACAAGCTGCACCAGCTGCAGAAGCTCCACCAGCTGAAGAAGCCCCACCACCAGCTGCAGAAGCGCCAGCCGAGGAGGCGCCAGCCGAGGAGGCGCCACCAGCTGGCGAAGAGCCGCCCGCGGAAGAAGCAGCAGCCGCGGAATAATTAACACCTGTTGCCTGCGCTGTTTATGTTTTGACAAACATTTCGTTTTTATTGCCACTGTTCAGAAAAAAAGTCGAGAAAATTTGTGGTGTAGAGAAAAAGGACAAACAACCCAACCCAAGCATATTTAGTGGCCCACATTCGCCCAGTTGCTGGGCGCCACCCACAGGTCCTGCAATGCGCACTCGCCGTGGCCGGGCTGCGGGCCTCGCAGCCTGCACTTTTCACTCACCGGCGTTGCACTCACACTCGCAGCGGCCTGTGGCAGTGGCAAAGTGGCAGTGCAACAGGAAGAGCAACAGCAGCAGCAACACACAGAATGCGATTACAGTTCGCGCCAGGATTTTGCCATAGCGTAAGTCGGAGTTTTTTTTCGTCCTGTCCACATTGAAAATGTTCAATAAAAAAGAGAATATAAAAAAAGCCAATTATCATATGTGTTGCATGCCATATGTGTGCGTGTGTGTGTGTTCGGGTGTGTGTGTGCGTTTGAATGTGTGTCAATTATAATGGATTAAAATATGGCCATTTGGATGCACAGTGGTTAAAGGTAGAATCGAACGCTAATTGGCAACCACTTTGTTAAGAGGTATTGTGTGCTGTTGTAAGTCAATTAAATTGCAATTGCAATCGATTTTTCCCTCACAAATCAGGTGGGTGGTTGGTCAACTAGGCATACCAATAGGTATACAAATTATGAATTTGTGTGTGGGAATGTGTATACATAACTGCAACAACAACCTATTGCAGCTAATATATAGGTGCAGCAGCAACAGAATAACAGCAGGAGCAATATAAACCAGCAACTATTGGACTTCAACCGAAGCTAAAAGCGCGCGCAATTCGGGATGTTGAGCATCAACAATCGACAGTCGCACATACAACACACATCAGCAGCACAGCAACTGGAACTGGAGCACCAGCAGCAGCAACACATTCTTGACGCTGCAGGCGCAACACATGGCAGTCACATCTACGAGGAGGCGGAGGAGCAGCAGGACCGCAGCGATGCCAACCATGCGAATCTAAACTTTAGCAGCTTCGCTGAACTATGCCGCCTCTGCGCCATTCACCACGGACCCAGCAAGCTGCACATCTTCGAGCCGCAGGCGGAGCAGCGGCAACTGCTCTACAAGCTGCGCACTCTGCTGCAGGCGAATGTAAGTAGGTGTGCATGTGTGTGTGTGCTGTGTTTGTTTATTAAACTAATAAAGTACTTACTATAATTTATTGGATATTTATTTTTTTGGTATAATTTTCTTATTTCTGTTAGTTGCTATATTTGTTTTATTGTAACTACATTTCATAAATATTGTTTTTTACTCTTGTACACTTAAAGAATAAAGCTGTTCTAAGTACATGTACGAGTGGGTTAAACTCCTACCGGTCTGAATTTAAAATTTAAAAAAGTCAATATCAAACATATTTTAACTAAGCATGAATCATTTTGGATTTCATTAGCTCATTGCTGCTCATTGTTTGTTGTACTTTTAAGTTGCTTTCTAGGTCCGGAACCAATCTACTATTTTTCCATTTAGCTAATATCTTTTTTACACCAATTTTTTGGCAACGTATCTATTGGATAAAATGGAAATTAGGTGTAGTTTATATTTTCTTATCTCATAATTAGAACTCTGGGAATGGTTAAAAGGCAGCTAATGTAAGAAATTTCCACCTTGGCCGACATTTGTCAATGAAATACAAATCGTTTTGGTCTTTTCTCTCAATGCATATTTTAATATGATTATCCTACTCCCTTAAAGATAACCAAGGACGACTACCTGCCCAAGCACATATGCGAGCTGTGCCTGGGCCGCTTGGAGCACTTGTACGAATGGCGCCAGACTTGCATGCGTAACGAGCATATGCTCCGAGATTACGCCGCCTCCATGCACGCCGTCCGAGCCACGATAGACTTTCAGGTGAGTGCACTGAACTGAGACACCGCTGCTGCTGATAAGCGGCCTCCGCGACTGCCATTGTCAAAGTTACGCTGGCGGCGCTGTTTCAATGCCAAGTCGTTCCCCGGCCCAGCAACCACCACCAAGCGGGGGAGTGAAAGAGCGTAAGAGCGAGAGCGAGAGAGAGAGAGCGCGCAGCAATAAGCTCTCAGCTACCGCGCCGAGTGGTATGCAATACCTTTCCATATTACGCTACGCTTCCGCCTTCCGCGCTCAAGTTCAGGCGCTTCAGTATCTGTCTGCCTCCGCCTCCGACTCGGACTCGGACTCGGTTCGGACTCGGACTCTGTAGCTACCTTCGTCGTGGTCGTGGTCGTTGTCGTTGTCGTCATCGTCGTTTGTTCTGTTCCTGTTTCTCGTTCAAGAATAACAAATAATTACTCAAATTGTGCTCGTCGTCGCCGCGACGGCGACTGCGACGGCAGCGGCGACTGCGACTGAGCGAGCGAGCGCCGAAGTCGACTCCAAATCAGTTTCGCAATACATACACAAACAAAAGGCGCTGGGCACTGGCTCGAGGAAGTAAACGGCGACGGCAGCATCAACTAAAAATAAAACTCGTATTGCACTAGCATATCATTTTCTAATAAATATCCCAAATTGCTGGCTGCACAACAAGAACAACAACAAAACATAAAGCGAGAGAAATCGACCGAAATTCGTGTACAAAATCCAACGCTTCGCGCGGCGGCCGTTTTTTTTATTGATTTTCAATTGTGGTAAGCGCCAGAGCAACATTGCAAAAAACACAGAAAATATATTGCTGGCAAAGAAAAGAGAAAAACTGAGCCAATGAAAATGTCAATAGTGTGCACGGTGTGGGGCTGGCTCGAATGTGAAAAGCGGGCAATATTCGAACAGGCCAAAATGTGTTGGCTATGCAAGATCTTGCTTAACTTTTCGTGGCGCGCTTAAAATAAATTCAGGCAGACACGGAAAAGCCTCAAACCAAGAAACGCCGCCAAAGGAGGCACGGCCGGCATACACACACGCACGGCTTCAGCAGGGGCAGGAACAGGGGCAGGAACAGGGGCAGGAACAGGGGCTGGAACAGGGACAGCAGCAGCAGCAGCAGCACCAGAAGCAGGAGCACTAAATCAGCCCGAGCAAAAGCTCAAGTCGCAACATTTTGCGCAAGGGCAGGCAGTTTTTTTTTTGCGAGTTTTGAGCGCTTTTCCTTTGGGGGTGGCGGTTGGCGAAATTTCGCAGCACTTGCGCGCCTTTTAGGGGTGGCAAACGAAGCGAAACGAGACGAAACGAAACAGACTCAATGTTCCATTGCCATTTCTTCTCTCACAGGACGGCACCGTTAACATGGACAAGATGACGGTGGCCCAAAAGAACGCATATCTGGAGGCGCACATGGCCGTGCAGCAGCAAATGGCGCAGGCGGCCATCCAATTCAAGCAGCAGCAGCAGAGCTCCGTGCAGCAGCAGCAGCAGCAGAGCTCGCCGACGACCAACAACAACAGCAGCCAAAACGGCAACATGCAACAGCAGCAGCAGCAACAGCAGCAACAGCAGCAGCAGCAGCAACAGCAACAACAGCAGCAGCAGCAACAACAACAGCAGCAACATTATGCGGCCACCATTAAAGTACCACAGATCAGTTCCTCCAGCTCAGCGGGCGGCGCTGCGGTCGCCGCGGGCGACAGCACCTTCACCGTGCCGGACGACGGCATGGGCTTTGAGGGCGGCGTGCGCGTCCTCCAGAGCCTGGGAACCTGGTCGGCGGCGGAGCAGCTCACGTACAACATACCAAAGCCGAATCTGATACCCTTCACCGAGCCATACGTGGAGGGCGGCTCCATGCACCCGGCCAGCCGGCTCAAAGCGCTGCAACAGGTGCAACAGGCCTCCTCCGGCGTACGCAAAACGAATCCCTCAAAGAGTGAGTAACTGCAGCAGCTGCGCGCCCCACACTCACTCACTCCCATCGATCTTCACAGCCACCAACAAGGCGTTCGAGTGCACCGTCTGCGGCAAGGGGCTGGCGCGCAAGGACAAGCTGACCATCCACATGCGCATCCACACCGGCGAGAAGCCCTATATTTGTGAAGTATAAGCAGCCCTCGAATCTCCGGCTAAATGCCCCGAGCACTGGCCACAGCTACTAATCTGCTGCAATCCCATCCATTTCAGGTGTGCAACAAGGCGTTCGCACGCCGGGACAAGCTCGTCATCCACATGAACAAGTTCAAGCACGTGACGCCCACAAATATAGCGCCGCTGGGCAAGCGGCTGAACAATATGGTTAAGAAGAAGGAGCAGCCGGATCCGCCGCCGGAGGACAATAAGCAGAGCCTGGAGCTGCAGCTGCAGCAGCAGGCCGTACAGGTGGCCGCCCAGAATATCATCGTGCAGTCGGCGCAGGGGGCGCCGACGGCGATTCCGGGCATCATAATACCGCACCACCAGCAGCAGTTGTCCTGGACGTGCGAGCTGTGCGGCCGCATGTTCTCGAGCCGGGACGAGTGGTCCATCCATGCCAAGAGTCATCTGGAGGTGAGCAAATGTCGGTTGAGCCTACCGGCCAGCGGGGCCTAGGGCAGCATGCGCAGAAGTTCCCGGGCGGCGCTAAACCTTCTCTGATCCTTGCAGTATTGACAACAGGAACGGTTAGTCGTAGAGTCCACAAAACCAGCAGCCGCCATCGCTAAGAGCACCAGCAGCAGCAGCAGCGGCAGCAATAACAACAGCAGCAGCAGCCACACCAACAACAACAACAACAACAGTAACCGCGGCTATCAAATTGATGCAAACCAAAACCAAATACTCAACAACAGCCCGCACATGGAGGCGCAAGCACGCAGCCAGAAGATAATCATACAAAATCAGATGATCCTCAATGCCAGCCATCAGCAGCAACATGTTGCTGGCGGCAAGAAAGCGGCCAGAAAGCACCACCAACAGCAGCAGCAGCAGCAGCAGCAGTTGCAGCAGCAACAGCAGCAGCAGCAGCAACAAGCACAGACCAGCGCGCCTATGTACAATAACAATAATAACAACAACAACAACACCAGCAACAGTGGCACTCATCAGGGACACGAAGTAACTAACTATTAACAACAACAACAACAACAACAACTACAACTACAACTACAACAACTACAACACCAATAAACAACAACACGCAACAGCACACGCCATCAGCATGATCAATTTTGTCACTTTCACTCAATTTGTATCTATGAATCTTTGTATCTGTATCCCTTCATCCCTCTTCCGACCAGGTGTCAGTGCCCGTCTCGCACATCATTGCTAACTCACCAACTGCAGCCACTTATATGCAGGCACAACTGAGCGGCCTGCACGCCGGCAACACCGTCGGCGTTGGCGTCGGCGTCAACGTGGGCGATGCTGGCAACATGAACATGCCCATCGTCACCTACAATGGCAATCAGTATTGTGTAATCACCCGTGCCCCGGAATCGGATGCGATTGCCATGCAGAAGCAGGCGCTGCCACTGGACTATGGCCAGGCCACCACCGCCAACATTATTGTAATGTCGCCGATGCTGCCCCCGCAACAACAGCAGCAACAACAGCAGCAACAGCAGCAGCAGCAGCAGCAGTAAACGAAGCTCGTCGTGATTTGCAAATTAAGTACTGAGAAAATGAGGCGGAAAATTTAAGCGGGCATTGCCACAGGCTTTGGTGGCGTTCCCTCATTAGCCAAGCCCCTGAATTTCGATATCGGATATCGAATATCGGCACTTAATGGCGCCTCATAACTGACATTTGACGATGGGAGAAAGGCAGCCCGCAAATGGCTAAGAAAGTGCGCAGCCTCAGGATCCGTCTTCAAGTTTGCAATTAGCCTCAGCTCGCAAGCAGCTATAAATACAAACTGTAAATAAAGTTTTTAAAAAACAAGCAAAAAGAAAAAATGAATTCTAAGAACACTTAAGTATATGTTTAATTCTAAGAGATAAAAACAAAAAAAAAACCATACAATATGCCAGCCGACAGTTGTTTTCCAATAGTTTTCGCATGTAATGCTTTTTTCAATTGAATCACAAATCGTTTTTTAAATGATGTGTTTTCGAAATCCACAACTAAGCAAATACAAATATTGATAACGTTTACGTGAAACAAAAAAAAATCTGAATGTAAACACCATTAACTATGTAGTCTAAGTCATTTTACATATCCATTCAAAAATTTAAAAGTTAAAGAAAACATCAAAAAAACAATACCCCAAAAAAAAAACAGCCATAAAACTGAGATATTATTTACTTATTTCAAACATTTTCGAATTATTTAAGTTATCTTAGGTTCAGCATAAGGATCAAATCAAAAGTCAGCGACAATTTCGATGTGTATGAATGTATTTGTATAATAGTATGCGTTTAAATCAATTGTTTATAATTATGCTAACAGAAATACAATATTTATGTCTTAAAAGTAAAACAAAAGAAAAACCAGACAACCCGATATTACCTATGTAATAATGTAAGTAGTTTAGTAGTGTCCGTCAATGATAGTCACATTCAAAAATACTACAGCAACAATGTGAAAAATGATTGATGATATATTAAATGCAATAAATTCTAACAAATTTTGATTGGCTTTTTGTTGTTTTCTTGGGGGATCAGTGAGACCTCTAGATAGAAAAGATAACAAAAAGTTATGTTAACAAACTTAAGTCATAAATATGATACAAACAGTTATCAGGAGAACAAAAAATTATATTGTAAAGTGTAGTATATTATTCGTAGTACCAGTTAAAATGCTTTTATAAATGTATTTAGCAGTTTTCCCTTATCTTTAATTTTTCGTTGTAGTTTTTGAATGAAGTTTTGGATGAAGTTTATAAATTGTTGATTTGTATAAAAGGCCAATTGATATTGTCCTGTTCATCTTTGTTTATATTTCATGTTAACATGTATATTCATTTAAATTCTATTTTTATGGAATTTGGTCCAACATTTATAAGATATAGCTGACGTAGGAATTGTCGATCTTAAAAAGAGATTTTGTATGAAGAATTTTTTTGGTTTTCTCTTTTATGCTTTTTCTATCAATTTAAATTGAATCTCATTGAGTTTCGGCTACTATATCGTAAAGTTACCATAGTCATTATCGGAGATGTTGTAAGATACTTTTTAAACCTCCAATCTTTGTTCTGTTTTTCTATTTGAAAAACTGAAGGTACCTGAACCCAAGTGACCATCTACAGCTGGTATTCATTTAGCTAGCTTAGCTGCTTGTCAATCTAAGCTCTTCTGAAACGTATACGATCTGTTAGCCATATCTAACTGCTGCTGACATACAAACACTTGTTGTCAGACACAGGCAATGCCAAATCCGAACATTACTTCCATTCTGAGCAGCCAATAATTGGCAGCTGTTCTCGGCCATTGCGCAGAATTGAGCCACTTTTTTGCTTAGCGGCTCAATCGAAGTTGTTTTTGACTTAATTGCCAAGACTGGCTGGCGGCACATTGTGAGACGCTGAATCTGACATCTTAAAGCCCAAAACATTTATTTGGTCAATGCGGCGCACGAAAAACAACTTTTCGTTCGTCTGAAAAATGCGGCAAGTTGACCTTAAACGGAAACTCGTCGTTGCAGTCGCCGTTGGCGTCGCTGTCGCTAATAAATTCAATACTTCAAATGTTTTAATGTGTGCTTTTTTTTGTTGTTGCTTGTTTTTTATGTTGTTTTTCGCAAGAATTGCAAATTAGTTAAGCTGATGGCGACGCCAGCGTCGCAGTCGCAGTCGACGTGAACACCTACACGAAGATGACGACGACGACGTCGACAGCGGCAGCGGAGACAGCTGCCAAGTGTCGCTTGGTTGTTTTCGTTCTTTGCATCAGTTTGAGTCGGATTTTGCAGCTGAGCGGACACGTCTGAAAATGCTCAATGGTAAATTCTATACGGGCCTGCCGCCCAAGATGGTGGAGCGCCAGTGCGCCACTGGATCCAATCGTCAGGAGTCGCACTTCTTCTGGCCCGACGACACGCGCGTGGACAGCGCCGTGGAGACGCGCGTCAAGCGACGCAACAGCCTCCAGCTGGGGGCGGGCGCGGACCGTCCACGTCCGGCCGCAGTCCAGCGACTGAGCTTAGTGCCAGATGAAGCACCAGCGGGCGTGGACACGCGCCAAATGTTCCACAAGGAGTTTGCCAAGTCCTCCATACAGTTCTACGACAATCTGCAGCCCAGCAACAGCAACAGCAACAACAAGTCCCGTTTGCTGAACAGAACACGCCGCGAGGTGACGCCCAAGCTGACGGACGTGGAGCGACTGCCACCAGTTCAGGCTGTGGATGAGGTCGACCCCAGCGCGGCAAGACGAAAGCAAGCCTACAGCTCCAAGATACAGTTCTACGATTACGCCAACACAAATGAGGCGGACGCCACGCAGAACAATGTGCGCCGGCCCAAAATGGACATGAACAACAAGCGCGACATGGAGCTCAACTCCAAGAACAGTCCCAAGCTGCAGGTGAAGCACAATGTGCGTCACCTGAGCGTGGAGCGGGACCAGCAGCCGACGCCGTCGCTGCGCACGGTGACCAAGAAGCCGCTCAACGATGGCCACAATTGGGGGCAGGAGCAATATGAGCCAGTGCAGCGGCCGGCCGGGCTGCTGCCCAGGAAAATACTCAAGCAGCAGCCGCCCTGGATTGAGGACTTCGATGACTCCCTGCTGGACTACATGGACAAGGGTGTGCGTCAGCTGCGGCTGCGCAGTCCGGCGCCCTCTAAAAAGCACGTCACCTACAACGAGGAGGCAGCCGAGTATGCCTACTATGATGATGGCTTGGAGCCCGCCGGGGGTCGCCAGCTCCGGCAGTCGCAGCCAAATATGCGCACAGGAAGTGGCCAACAGCAACAACAGCAGCAGCAACAATCGCGGGCAGGTCCATATGTGGAAACTGGTCGCGAGACAAAATCATTAAATAACTATAATAAAAACAGTCATAATAATTATAACGAATACAACAACAACAGCAGCAGCAGTGGCAGCGGCTTACGCTCACGGAAAATCTTGCCCAAATTGCCCGAGCCATCAACAACAACAACAGCAACGAGAACCACGCGAACTCGAGCGTTTGATGACACACGAGCAACATCAGCAAATACAGCAGCAACAGTTGCTGCTGACGCTGCGGAGGCGTCGTTGGCGGAGCAGCCATCTCCCTCTGACCCACGCAAACACCTGCGCAGCAGCCTCTGCTTCAACGGCGACGCTTTGGTCGTGGATGTGGGTGCTGCGTCGCAGTCGACGTCAGCTGTGGCGCTGGCGCGTCGCAGTTCGGCCGGGCAGCGCGTCAGCGTCGGCCTGCCAGACTGAAGCAGCAACACAAGCACACACACATATACTATATACACATAGATATCCAAACAATATACGATATTTGATATTTGTGTTTATTGAATGCAACTCGACGTTGGCGTCGTGTCATGTTAATTGAATGCACAAGCTGCCGCAGCGACTGCGACGCCGGCAGCGACCATTTTATGACTTGTTTTTTTCGCAGCTGACGTCGACTTCACCCACAACGCACCAAATTAAACACCGTCAGCAACGATGAACATAAATTGTACCTAGTGCTAATGATCTTGCCTAATACGCGAGCAACAAATCTCTTAAAATTGCTATATACTATTGTTTGTTGTTGTTGCTTGCTGCTATTGGCCAGTCCAAATGTATTAATTTAGTTACTTAAGTGACCTAAAACAAAAGGAATAATAAAAATGCTAATCAAAGACAATGGTAACATAATGAGAATTTGATTTAAAACAATCGTTGGCGGGCTAGAACTAAATAAAATAAAAACTACCAAATCCAAATTTCACATCTAATTAACTAGATTTTGGCTATTAAAGAAACCGTTTGTTATTTTGCGAGAGTTAATCTTTTGTAAAAAATGTAACCTGAATGTAGATCGACGTATTCCGGTTTTTACGTTTGTGTTTTCAAATTCGCAAACATTAGTCAATAAAATTCTGTTTATTATTCCACTATGCACATAAAAAATTTAAAAAAAATTAATTTAAAGTAATATAGTTGAGAATGCCATACTAAAACATACCCTGTACATAGCTGTGATACATACATACGCACACACAAAATTGTTTATTTTGTACCCTACATAAGCCAAAGTCCAAACTATAAACTATCCCAGCTTTGCCAAAACTGAACCGATCTTGATACAGAATGACTTTTCAGTCATGGTTTGACATCTTAATTAATTTGACATTTGAATCTGAAAACGGAATTTTAATTCAGAGATTTCTATATATGTTTATATATACAGTAGGGTTGGCAGAGGGGGAGGTTTTTGGGGACTAAGCCCCCCTCTTAATATATATTTGGAAGCAAAACAGAAATCTTTCAATGTCCTCATATTACAAAAGTATTTATATCCCCCCCCCAAAAAAACCTGCCTACGCCACCAAATATTAATATTATACTACCATCATTTTGTCTAAACTTAGTTGATTTTTATATGTAATTACTTTTTGTTCATGTCCATTGCAATCTCGACTCATTAATTCCGGCCATTATATTATAATTATGTTAATACTCCGAGTTATTTCCATATATTCGAACACAAGTGATTGACCTTACAGGAAAAGTTCAGATAATAAATAATTGGTTAAATAATCATAAAAACTAAAAACTGTAAATTAGTTTTAGTGCACTTTAGTGTAATTTATAGTTGAATATAAATGCACTTTAATGTCGCATTGCTGAAGGCAGTCAGGGATTGCCCGAGGCGGCTCTCTCTGCTGGAAAGCCTTTCACCGACTGTACATTTCACCAAAATCCATTGACTGAACTTGTATTGTTAACGGAACTTAAACCAGCTCAGGCTCAGCTGTGCCGGCCAGTTGTTTTTCACAAGGAAAACGGAAATTGTGACAGGCGAATAATGTTGGCAGCGCCTTTTGTTGCGAGCGCTGCAATTGTCACCCGTCTTGAACTTGAGCTTGACCTTGCTGGAAAATGGGCGAACATGCTGAATAAAGCCAGCAATAATTGGGCAATTATGCATGCAACAGCAAATACATCAATCAAAATGCCATTAAGCAACAATTTAATTAGGGGCATGTATTTAAGCGCTTGCAAATAGAAATAAATACAAAACGTTGAACAGCAAAAGCAGCGAACAGGATAAGCGTAACGGAAAAGATTGGCCAATAGCTGCGCAAATGGCGCGTGATGAAATGTTATGCAATTGAACATTGGCCAATTCCAAATCCACTTCCACCTACCGACTCCAAACAGACAAGACAGGCCAAGACAACAGCCAAGACAAAAGGAAAAAGCAAAAGCAAAATCGAAACAACAACATCTTCCGCATTGCAGCTGTTCCCGTGCATCCTGCCATGCTAGAAAGTAGTCCAAGCATGCGCGCCAAAAGGCCACGACGTGTATTGGCGGCATTTCCTGCCACAGCTGAACCTGAACTTCAAGCCAGCCAGCCAAGCTAACAGCCAAAAAAGTGCAAGTGGAAGCATCAACTTTTATTGGGTAACACTTACGAAGCCAGCTGAGTACTTCTTCAAACCAGTTAACGAAAAAGCGAAACTGCGCACAGATCTTAGCCCGATAGAGCCATCTGCTCGCGGCCGGCTAGACCGAAGCCTCCCTCTATTTAGTTGGCCAGCTAATAAGACCCGCATACCAAAACAATTCCCCCTCCCCCTCCACGTCTCGTTGTAACGAATGGTAATCGTTACTTGCAATTATAGCCATAAACAACATTTTATTTATGCCGCGTGCTCCACTTCCTACTGGATATGCAAATGTTGCTGCTGGCCCAGCTGGCTGGCGTCGTTTGGGGCCGCAGCTTCCTCCCGGTGCATGGCCAGGCCAGTGCGTGAAACGTGAGCGGTTGGACCATGCGCAGATTTCAATCGCTAGCGCTCTTCGTCGTTGGCCACAGTTGTCGTCTTCGGGCAGGTTGCAAAACACGTTGCGCCAGCGCGTTGGCCCGCTAGAGTGGGAAGGAAGTTGGCATAAAACCGTTGCGTCGATTGCTAAAACTTTCAGTTTCGTTGAGGCCACGCGGCTGCTCAAGACGCGCACCAGGCACAAGAGCTATTTCGAAATTGCGAGAACGCGCCAGCTAAATTTAAACAGACCGCGAATCGCTCCGAGTGAAGTTCAAGTGCAAACTCCTAAGCCCACACAAAATGCGACTCTGCTGGAACGTAAGCGTTGGCCTCCCTAAGTGGCGAAGTGGCACCCTAATCGGTTCTTTATTCACTTGCAGCTGCTGGGCGCAGCGCTGCTGCTGAGCTCAGTCACGTCGGGCCTGCGGCCGCCCAGATCCTTCTTCCGGCGCAGCTACTACAGCGCGGTGGGTCCGCCAGGACCTGTGCGCTTGGTGCCTGCAGCCAGTGGACCGCCTGGCTACCGCGCCGATCTGCAGACCAATGAGAGCAAGCGCCGCGATGTGACCAAGAAGTATCCGAAGAAGACACACTACAGGCCCTACACATCGGTCAGTCCGGCACAGAGGAATACCCTCTCCAGTACACCAACTAACGGCCCTTTCCTTTCAGGAGGAGGACGACTATTCCAGCGAGCGCTACTCGGGCGAATACTCGGGCGAGGCCGTGCAGGACAGTCGCGAGTATACCATAGGCACCCAGATACGAGTGCAGCATCCCATCTCGGTGCCCAAGAAGGCCAGCCCCAGCTCCACGTACTCCAAGCAGCACAAATTTGCGCCCATCACGCCCTACAAGAGCAGCGGACGGGAGGTCTATATCAGCTCTGGCGAGGAACAGCCGGTTGAGCCGCCATCCAAGCGCTCAAAATGGACGCCGACGCAGTATGAACCCGAAGCGGATCCCTTCCATTTGGTGCCACCGCCCAAGGCCACGGCTGCGTCCGGTCATTCCTATAGGGTCTTCGAATCGGATCACGAGGAGTATGAGGCGCCCACGCGACCGAAAAATCACGATCGCTATAAGAGTGTTGCGTCCAAGAAACAGATCGAGGCCTTTCTGGAAGATCAGCAGAAGCTGCTCGACGAGGCCATCAAGCTGCAGCTGATCAACAATCCGAAGCTACAAAAATTCTTGAAATCTAACACGCACGAGCCACGACCCGACCTGGACCTCGAGGACTTTGAAACCTTTCCGCCAAACTTCTCCGGCCCTGGTCCCCTGCACAACAACAATTTCAGCGGTGAGCATCCGCCGCTGTCGCCACCCAAGGGCAGTCGCCCACACAGGCGTCCGCCCGGCGTCGAGCTGAAGCGATCCCCGAAGTTGAAGCACATCATCAAGCCGAAAAGAAAGTTCAGGTCTACGGCGTTGGTGATCAATGTGTGAGGCGGCAATGAAGGCGAGGTTTAGGCTTTAGGATTTACTAATTTAAATATGTATTTTAATGTGTTTACTTTAAAGTGTATAGACTTGTGTTATGTTAATTCTGTAAATATAGCAAACTGTTTATTTTACATTTGGCCATTTATTGAAATTTATAGAAATTGGTAGCTATATTAAACTGCCAAAAGATTCTAGAAATATTGATTGTTGAAAGAAATTTTTTCTCGCCAGAGAGCCATTAATTGGATAATTTTTTAACTATGAATTGTTGAAACTGCGAAGCTGTTATGGTTGTTGTCTTTACTATTGTAGTGGCAACGCTAGTTGTTTGTAGCGCCATCTTTTGGCCTACAGTTTGTATACTAATTGCTGGCCAACGCTAGATGGCGCCAGTTAATGAAAGAAACGATCTTGACTTCTTTTTGAAAACGTGCCTTTGGAAATTTCTGGTTTCAGAAATCATAAAGCCAGATGGATTTAATTATTATAGACCGTATGTGGGTTCCCCATACTTATACACGGCCGCACCAAACTGTGCTTATTAATTCTATTCAAATGGTTCACCTCATAAAAATAGCCTTAAACGGAAACAAGGCACTTATTTAAATGCGACGTACTCAATCACAACTTGTCCCAAAGTGGTCACAACAAATTCTTGGCTTTTACTTCTTTCGCAAATCTGATCGAAAATCCGCAATTGAGCAAACCACACGATTGCCACAGCAACAACAACAATAATAACAAAAGTGGGTGCAAAATATAAAAAAAAAATCAACAAAAAAACACAAAAACAAAGCAGCAAAATTGATTTTCTTAATTGACTGAACAATTTCAACAGCCGTACTCGTAGTACCGGAGTCCGGGCGCAGCCACAACAAAGCTGACCTTGAAAGCAAATCCGAGTGCGAGACCCACGAGGTGGAGCAAAGAATGCGCGCAACAGAAGTGAAAAGTTAACTTGGCTATGGTCAACACCTGTTGAGGGGCCCTGGTTGGAAGGGGGAGGGGGGGGGGGGCGGAGAAGGAGGGGTAACTGCAATTCGACATGGCATATAATTGAGCAAACTGCTCAAAATATTAGCGCATACTTAAAGAATTACAATAAAGCAACTGAAGCGTAACAAATCGAATGGCAAATAATGTAGATAGTAAGGTTTTATATGATAGAGAATTACAGGTATCTACATATAGCTAAGAACTGAAATAAAATATGTAAATAGTTTTAGATTGTTAAGTATTATGTATATTTACATACAATTAAGCAATTAAGTTAGCTATTAATTGACTCCAACTAAAAATGACAATTATGTGAATTATGACTCGAATTCAATACAAATTGAAATATATATATTCATATACACATATGACTCATTTCAGATTAATACATACAGCATATCTCCATATATGTAGCTTACAATTTGAGTAGTATTATATCCACATATAGTTTGTCCATCAATTACAGGATCTACATATAGTTGCCAATTTCAAATATGGTCGAGTATCAAATCTATATATAGCTTTCCGGCTCAAGTCCACATGCCAATTGTTACATTGCCGGTTCTTTGGCCGCTTTGGTCTTGGACGCGGGTGTGGGTGTGGGAGGTACTTGATTTCATTTTCATTGGAATTCAGCTGGTCTCTATTTTATTTCTATTTTGCACAATTGGCCAACGGGAAACCAGTTTCGTGTCTTTCCTTGTTTGTTGCATAGAATCGGATCGGGTCGAATCGGATCGAATCAAATCGAACAACAGCCCCAAAACTTGTTTGCCGGTGTAAGTGTGTGTGTTCGTATTATGTATGCAAAAAGTTGGTTGTGCAATGTGCATGGGGGCGTTTACCGGGCAAGGTGTTTAGATAAATCTGTTAAAAAATTAAATTACTCGTAAACGCCACACGCCCAAAAAAATTAAAAAAAAACAACAAAGCAAAACGTGTTCTTGTTTTTGCGAGTGAAAAAGATAATCGATTGCTGGCGGTACGTATAAAATATCGTGTATTGCTTAAAAGTCTATACAAATTGTTTATGATACAATATACTTATATTGCTTATACGTCCCATGGCCCGTGCTGGTATTACGGTCTAGCATTGAAAGAACTGTGGAATTCATTTGATCAACGTCCTCTTCGACCGCACACACTTACAAATTTATTGGTTTCGCTTCACATTAGGAGAGTAGAATTGGATTTAACAGCATTGAGGAGTATTATAAATTACAAACAAATAACTGCTAGACATACTACATACAAGATCGTAGATAGGAGGCACGACATATATAGATATATAGGCTTTCTTCTTTTACTTTCTTTTCTTAAACATATCACAAAAGAGTTTTGATGAAGGTAAGAACTGGAACTGCAGTAAGTGGTTGTGAAATTGGAAGAGAAAGAGCGAGAGAGAGAGAGAGGCAGGGAAAAAGTTAGAGAACGAGAGGGAGAGATAGACATAGGAGCTACAGGGAGTGTTTCGAGCTGGGTGTGAATAAATGAAAGATTACGTAATAGTACAATAGAAACAAGCTCAATCTATGTGGTTCTCTCTCCGCCGCTTAGACCTTGTTGAAGGAGTAGGTGAAGCCGTCGGGCGTGCGGTTCAGCGACAGCTTGCCGGGCGGCGAGAAGCGGTGTGGGTTGGGCGTGGTCGTGGTGTAGTATGCCTGCTGCTGTGGCTGATGGTACTGCGGCTGCGGGGCGGGCTGCTGGTAGGCGGGCTGCGGGGCCGGATTGTAGGCGGGCTGCACGGGCGCCGGCGCGGGACGGTACTGCTGCTGAGGTGCCGGCTGCTGGTACGACTGCTGCTGCTGGCCAAATGAGGGATCGTTGTAGCGAGGATCGTAGGAACCGTCGTCGTAGTCGTTGCTGCGGAATGAGGACTGTGGCGCTGGCGCCTGGTATTGCTGGGGCTGGTACTGCGACTGTGGCTGGTAGCCGGCGGTGGGCACGGGCTGTGGTGGTGCGGGTGGTGCCACTGGCAGGTGATCGCCAGACGCTTGGAAGCTGTCGAAACAAAAGTTAATCATTATAGTAATCCTCCAGCTGCTCTGCTGCCCGAGCACCTACCCATTCTTGCCCGCGGTGTAGGAGATGGTGCGACGCTGTCCGGAGGGATCCACATAGCTGTAGCTGCCGTGACGCGTGCCATCGGCGTCCGTTTCCTCTTTGAAGTTGATGCCATCCTCCTGTGTGTAGGCGGCTCCGAATTTGCCATCGCCGGACAAATAACGCTGCTCGCTGATGATGGCCGCCGTTTTGGGGTCCTGGTGATAGTTCTGGCCAACAGCCAGGGTCACGAGTGTGGTTAATGCGAGCTGCAGCAGCGGAAAATCGAAAGCAAATAAACAGCAATTAGTCCGATACACACACACACACACAGACACTCAAAAGCGCATCAACTCACAAAGCGAAACATTTTGTTGTTGTTATCCTTGAAAAGCTACTACGTAAACTGCACTCTCTGAGAATCGGATTGGATATCACACGCGATTTGGCGCCTTTACGTTATATAGTCCGTTAGCAAGGAGTTGTTCGATCGAATACGACACCAGTGGAGTGCCAGACCGACGGCAATGGGATTTGTAAGTGAACTGCCTTCCGCAATGGTGCCGCCCAAGCTTTTATAGCGCCAGCGAGCTGGGAAAACCTTGGAACGACGGCTACGGCTACGGCTTGGGCTAAACTCATGGCCCGCCTAGGCGGTAGCTGGCTTGGCTGACTTGTTGTTGTAATTGCGGCTGCTTGTGTTGGTATTATTAACAGTAACAATAACAAGAATTGAGCTAAGTGCTCCAATAAGTCAACTCTCGTTGTTGTTGTTGCTGCTGCTGCTGCTGCTGCTGTGGCAAGCTGTTTTACCAGTTTTGCGCTCTTTCGCTTTTAGCGTCAACTTTTGCTTTCTATGCTGGAGCTAAACTATTTTTTAATTATTTTTACATTTAAGCTTAAGCCTGATCTGTAGCAGTCGCACATAAAAAATAACCAAAACCAAAAGCTGTGGCAATTGATATCCCTGCGCGATGTTCTGCGCTCTGCATGATGCAATTTCGCGGCAATCATTTTATTTGGCCAATCAAATTGGCTGCACCAACCAACCGATTGCACATGACTAGCCCAAAATAAGAAAAAAAACTACAAACAAAACTTTGGAAAATTATGTAGTCTATATGCTGAAGTCTATATGCACTTTCTGGTCATCATCATTCAAATAAAAATAGTACAAATAATAATAATGATAATCAGTAGAAAAATATATTTAGCCAATTGAACTATAAGGATTCGGCTTCACATTTCAGATGTTTTCTTAGCTGAAGGACATGGTTAGCCAGTGTTATTTGAAAAATTTAGCTTAACCATTATTATTATTATTTAAAGTATAGGATACAGGGATTCGGTATTCCCAGGAACTCGGACTACATATTTTTCAAACAATAATTAATAGTAATATATAGTTTTTTATGTTTTCTTATCAAATCATGTCTTTGAATTCACATTTTCAATTACCTTCTTGATTAACAGCTGTGTTTGTTGTTATTTAATATACAAACTAACTGTAAATCTTAATTTTAAATCGGCTCTATATACAATACAAATTAAGTTTTGTAGATTTATCATAATTGAAGTCAAATCTCTATGCGTTTATTTTGTACTTGACTGAGTTCATCATATGAACGAAAAGGCCTTAAGTATATTTTAAATAAATTTATAATTTCTAGTTTACAAATTGAAAAATTATTCAGTATTCACGCATATGTTAGTCCACTTTGATTGAATATCTTTTAAGTTTCTAAATGTCTAAGTATCCATAGGATCCTTATTTTTCATGTTTTCGCGGAAATATTTATTATATTTCATTATTCAACATGAAGTAACCAACTTCATGACAAATGGACATTCAATGATTTTGATTTTGATTTTGCTAGGGTATTTTAATTGCAGAGCAGAACTGTTGGGATATTTGATGAACGCTGCCGCAAGTCGGATTAAGATTAAGAAATTTGCAACTACATGCAATAAGCGCGGGTGTTGCTCAGTTGTTGTTGTTGTGTGTGTGTACTTGTATTTGCTGGTAAGTATTATAAATAGGCATTAACAATCGCAAATGCTCAAATGCTGATTTATATCATGAGCTAAGTCTTTGTGCAAGTTTTGTTTTGTGGTGTGGTCAGCGCTTGGCAACAGTTCTGAACAGTCTATAAAATACTTTAAGTTGTAGTTGAAGTTGTTATTGTTGTTGTTGTTATTATTGTTGTTGTTGTAGTTGGCGCAATGTCTTTGACTTGTTTGACTTTGCGCTTGGCTTCAATAATTTATTGTTGTTTGAAATGCCGTCAGTAAAAGGCATTGTTTGAGCTGCTTTATGGCCAACAGCTGGCTGCAGTTGTTGTTGTTGCTGTTGTTGCTGCTGTTGCTGTTTTTGTGTGTGTTGCATTTGGAGCGCCCACCCACGCCACGCCAGCTTTTGCATAATTTATGGCCCACAGCTCGGTATTGAGCCCCTTGTTGGCGACACGTGCATATGTGTTAGTACTTAGCGATAATTACGCGATCTAAAACCGCTTTACATATTTTAATGAGGCGGCCTTTGCATACGCATAGGCCCAAATCGTTTGGCCGGCACTAAGCAGCCACATGTGGTCTGTTAAAGTTTCAAGTAGAAACATTTCAATTTACAGCATTTGCCCTTTTGCAAGTCGCCATCGTTGTTGTTGTTGCTGTTGTTGTTGTTATTGTCATTAGTGTGACCAGAAACACACACCAGAAACAGTGCACGCCCTCTCGCAGCGGGCGGGCGGGATAACGCTCTCTGAAAGTGGCAGCGGCGGCAGTTCAGGAAATTAAATCAGTTGACAAACAACAGCAACAACAACAACATGAACAGCAAGAGCAGCAGCAAATGGCGTTGATGAAGGCCAGGAACTGGGCAGGAACGCTTCAGCGTTTCTTTCTGTTCATTTGGATTAGCCATAGAGGGTGCAGCAATTCATACATATATTTATATATATATGTATGTCGCTGGGAGGGTTGTTTACCGCGGGCTGCCCTGGCCCGATCAAAACTATTGCAAGTTCCTTGCGTTTGGCTGCCTTTTGATTTCGAGGCGTTTGCCTAATGCTGATGTGACGATACTGCCACCCAGGGCAACAACGGCTGTGTCTCGATTTTGGTATTCGAATTTTTTTGTTTTTTTTGTTTTTGGTTCGTTGTTGTTTTTATTGTGCGCATCGCAACGCTTTTATTTTGATGCTTTCACTTCTGGCGAGTTAATCACAATGATAATGAGGGTTGCGAGGTTGAGGGGTTGCTGCCCATCCATTTTGAACAAATTGCATGCAAAACACACACCAACAACAACAACAACTGCAGCAGCAGCAGCAGCACATATCATCTCTCTTAATTTTGCGTTGTCTCTCAATTATTTCAGCTGCTGCCACCACCCGAGCCCAAATCCAAAACCAAACCCATGAATGCCGCTCCCCAGCCCGAGGCACAGACAATTGCGATTATTTGTAATTTAAGATGCAGTCGAGCGTTTGAAAATGCGAGCGAGTCAACGCTGATGTCGACTCTTTCGCATTGTGCACACACACATGTATATTCCTCAACCCCACATCGATGTTAGAAGGTTAACAATCTATTCTTTTGTCCGCCGACATTCTCAGCTCGCAGAAATTGAATGCTAAACGCTTATCAGAGCCGAGTGATCGCCCAGAAGTCAAACTGAAACTCGCTAAACTTGTTGAGAGCGCTAAAGGAAATACGATATGCCCATAACATATATAGAGAGAGAGAGATAGATAGGATAAGCCCGAGTGCTCCAAAGGACTCGCAGGCAGTACTCTAGATGGTGATTTGATAGCCAAGTGACTGACTCATAAATGACCCAGCAGCGATTTCCTCAAAAGTCACAACGGCTTTCGATAATTTGTGTAATTTGAGAGACAGACACAGAAGGATGAATAATTACGCGTTTATATCTACGAATGCGAATGCGAATGCGAATGAAAATGAGATATGTGTAAATGCGCTCTAATTGCGCATCTGCCAGATTTTCCAATTTCTGTGAAGGTTTCCATTTCACTTGGGTCTTAATGCTATTATGATACTTTTGACTCTGCTTTGGCCACGGCTTAGCCTCACTCACAATTCTCTCCATTTCAATTGCCGCAATAAGTTAACGTGGCTTTTAGTGTCACTGGACCAGTTTCCCGCCCCTTACCGCCGCTCCCCAACCACGTTTAACTGCAGCTATATACACGAGATCAAGGTCAATAACGTGTTGCCGCCCCGTAGGCCTCCGCTGGAGCTGCGCTCCGAGCCAAGTGCGTGTCTGGGCCTGGCCAGAAACGAGTTTCTGGCGCATGCGTAGCGGTTTTCGCATTGCAGACTTCCGCATGTCGCTGACGTTGATTGGAAAAACTGGAAGTGAGCTGTCGGGCTGCCGGGCTGCCAGGCTGCGGAGTGTTGCCGGTCAGGTCGCAGTTAAATCTGCGATGGTGGCCACCATCATCTTCGGGCAAACGATCTTCCCGGCCTTGACTGCTGCACACAATCAGCTCAGTGTCCAGTTGCACTTCGAAAGTTGTTTCAGCAGCCACCAAATTGACAGCCTTGAGAGGCTGGGCACGTGCATTGAACCCAACAATGGAGGCATTCTCATGTCGATCCAGCAGATAGTGCGCCGAGATTTACTAGCACAACTTAAGTATTTGCATAGAGCTGGAAATTGTTCAGCACAAGCGGCTTAAATAATTACTAGATTATATGTGCAGTAAACGTTTTAAGCTGCAGCTATCAAAATAATTGAGTGACATGTGGTTTTTGGGATAAAAATCAAACGATCATCGTCTAAACTCCAACATTGAAAAGAAGGTCAATAAAATGGAGTTTTCAAATGTGTCACGTCGATGTCATTGGCCAACTAGCTCATTAATTGAAAGCGGTTTATTTTTTAATTACCCCACACTAACGAAATTCGAGAAAAGACATGTATTACATCAGCTGAAAATACTCGACTAGTAGACACTCCGTACCTACATCTCAGCTGCCTTAAGACAGACTCTAACCTATATTTTTTTATGAATTAAACCATTCAAAATTTTTTCTCAAAAATCATGCCAAAATTGACCAAAATTTTGACTTATAAAGTTCTCGGATTCATAATGCGCATATTTCAAATACCCATAACTTTGTCGAAACTGAACCGATTTTCACGTTTGCTGTCATATTTTTCATGGTTTGTCCTCTAAATTGCTTCTGCATTTCAAATATATTAATTATTGAAAATCAAATTTTTTGGTTTTTTTTGATAAAATATCATGTACTCCCCCTTACTCATTTTCGAACATTTTTTTTTTCAAAATTTAGAAATGCAAATTTACATTTTAAATCGATTGTAGTTGTCACAATTAGTATAAAAAACAACATTAAAACCGATTCTGAGGGGGTCAAATTTTTTGTCAAAAATCATGCCAAAATTGACAAATATTTTCACATGTAAAGCTCTCAGATCCATAGCTCGTATATTTCAAACGCTCCTAACTTTGTTAAAACTGAACCGATTTTCATGTTTGATGTCACTATTTTCATGGTTTGTCCTCTCTCTCGTACGTGGCGTGGCCGGGATATTGCACAAACCAAATATACTCTTTTCAATTTGTGAACGAGAGTAAAAAATGAAGATCGTTTGAGAAATCTTAAATATATTTTATATAATTGTTTATTTAATTTTATAATTAAACAACCAAACTTATAATATGCATTTTAGCAATTTTATGTTTACAGGGTATTACATTACTTTAATTTTCATGTCTTGTTCAATTTAATCACATTTTCAATGTCAGCGGATTCGATCTGTTTTTGACATGCCAACAAGTGAACTATTAATTGCATCAGCATCAGCAGCAGCGGCGACAAATGGCCAATAAATGCGAGTAATTGTACACCGTTGTAAAGTGGTTTAGTTGTATGTGTGTGTGTGCGAGTGTGTGTCTGCGTACCGGACCTGCTGTGGCAAGTCAAAGTGCAAGAATTTGACAGGCAATAACAATCATAAGCGAAAGAAAAGACAAACAAGACAACTGTTGGAGGCAGTGCCAGTGCCAGTTCCAGCTCCAGTTCCAGTTCCGCTCCACTCAACATTGTCGGCGCATGACATGACAATAAATCAACATCATCCAATTGCTCAGTTGTAATCGATTTGATATTTCAGACCTTAACTCAGACTCAAGTGTTTATTTCGGTCTTTCGAGTGAGGTCTCGCCAGCTCCTAACTGCCAACCTCTTTTTAGTTGTTGTTGTTTTCTTGTTTTTGTTTTTGTCTTCAACCTTTTTCACAGGTGATTAGTGGCTAGCGGCGACTTCAACTGCCACCGCCACTGCTTAATTAGCCAAATAGTTGTTGTTGTTGTTGGCTACGCGACGGTCTGTTTGCGGTAATGATATGCCAATCATAATTAGCATGCCGAGCACAACTACTTATTGATTTCATTTAAAGTGGCATTAGCGAAAAGCTATACAGATTTTGAAACCAAAATCGAAGCATATTTAATTGAATTGTATTCAAAATTCGGCAATGTTAGCTAATAATGGCGGTGGAATTTGGGGCAAAGGTGCAACGTATGCAAGGTCTTCGGAGAACTATGTGCTGAGGAGATTTCTCAAAGATATGCCAAGCTTAACTGCTGCCCAACTGCAGCTAATCATATCCTGATTACACGAGCAATGTCGCAATCTTGAGTCAAAAGACTGTTAATTTGTTTACTGAGCCGCAGCCTTAGCCCGGCTACGACAACAAAACGGGGCCAATTAACTGCAACCGACATAAAATCAAAAAGTAAATAAATCAACAATGAATAGAAAAATAGAAATAGAAAATGAAATACTCTCAGTACGGCTTATATAATGGCTGCCTAAAGTGCCGTTAATATTTCCTGCGCCTGCGCAATATTGGCCAACATTAGCCTGAAGTAAACAGTGGGAGAACCAGCTAACAGCTACCAGCTCTTGGCTCAGTCAGCAGCTCAATCGACATCAGTTTTGACAGCCCATCGACAGTTGGCAACAGTTTTCCTTTCTCCTCGCTAAACAAAAGCCTGTGGTTGATTTTTTGTCTTTATGCCTCGCTTTGCTTTTCTTTGCCTCGCTTTTGTTTTGCATTCTTCTTGCCAGTTTTTCTAGCCGCCTGCAATTATTTGGCAATTTCTTTCGTTTTTCAACTGAAACTGCATTCGATTTTTCCTTTTATGTGTACTGGATTATTTTGGTCATTGCCATGTTCTCACATGTTGCCTGCTACTATTTTCCATTTTCCATTTTTCTTTACGTTTGGCTTTGTGCGCTTTGTGCTCCTGGTTTCTCACTGGCTATGAAAATATTTACACATGCTCCGACGGGCATTGAAAACACAATTAAAAGGTTTTTCGAAACTAATTGGTTTCAATTATTTCGGGTTTCCGAGCAGACACCAAAGAGATGCGTCAGATACTTGTTAGGATGATATGGTAGCAGATTTCTGCCTATGTAGGTTCCACAGATGCGGCTTTTGCATTGCGCGATTTTACGGCTCATTGAATTGCAGTTAATTGGCTGAGGCCGCTGAAGAACTTCAAGATGATCGAGATGTTTGATTTTCATGAGAAAAGGATGCTTTCCAAGAAATTCCTTAATACTCGCTAAAAAAATATTAAATTTTAAATTTTCTATTGCATTTCTATATAACTTATTTTTATATCATATTACTTAAATGTGATTACAAACATATATAATAAAATATAAATAATTTTTCAGTGAGTTTTTTCTTTACATATAAATTTGAATAAAATAAAATCAAACCATTTTCCATTAATTGGCATTTTGTTACAAACAAAAATATTTGATAATTATTTTTTAATAAAATAGAAAGTATTTTCTAACCTTACCAGTTTCCGAGCAACGTTAAAAAATTCCAACTCGAAGGTACCAAAAGCAACTCTCTGAGCATAATATTCTCTTTACTTATGCTCGTATATTAAACAGCTTTCTCAAATATGCTTTAGATTTGACATGAGTGCTTAAAACAATTGCCGCTATTGTTGTTTCGTCATTAATCTCACGCCCCATAAATAGGCAAACTGTGGCAATTAACCACAACAAAGCACAAATTATGTCATAAGCATTTTCGTGTTGATGATTTTCCCATTTTCACCAGCCTGAGAATTATGACAATAATGTGACAATTTACATAGCGCAGCTACAAATCGCGGGGTGCACACGGGGGTACCGAGAGCCACCCCTAAATATATATACACATGAAGACAATTGAAACCAGTCCAAAACTGAAACAGTTGCGCAGGGTCAGCGGCTCATCGGGCAGACGAAGCCGCCAGTCAGTCAGACAGCTACTCATTAAAATTAAACGAGCCAGCGCACAAAGCATTTTTGGCTCGGCTCTGGGCAACTGTTCAGTGCTCTGCAATAGTAGACGGAACGCGGACTACGCATCTATAAGCCCAATGTAGCGCAGCTCGCCAGTTGGCAGCGGCGCTCGACAATTTTGTCAACTCCCTGGCTCTCGAGTGTGATCCGTATGGTAAACAGTGACGGGTCACAGTTAGTTTTTTAAGCAGCTCAGTCGCAGCACGCGCTAGCCCAAGTTTCATTCGGCGCATCCTTGTTTACATTTGATTGCCACCCCAAGGCTGTGTCAGCAGCAGAAGCAGCCCACATGAAGCTGACAAGCCACGCCAAGTCAGTGCCACCTAACGCGATCCGTTAGATACGAGTTTCAGCTTTGGGCTCGAATACTCTTTCAGCAGGGTTTTATAATATAGTCATGAAGTGTGCATTGAGGAAGACGATCTCACAAGCTACAATGTTCCAAATTTTAGTATGATCGGGATTGAATTTATATTGTTGTACTTTTAAATTTTATTTAATTCTTTTTAATTTACATATTAAGCAATTATAAAAATAAATTAAATAAAAACCATTTTTTACTTTCATACTTGAACTCTTTTAATAAAGCTAGAAATTTACGTATATTAAAGTGTTAAGTTTATAAATAAATTTAAAATAAATTATATGTTATTAGTTAAAAACTTGGCAAAAAACATATCTTTATTTAAAAATCTTAAAAATAAAATATCCGCTCAATACTGCATACATATATTAACAAGTTTTAATAAACATTTTCTCTGCAAGGGTATTTAATCGTCGGCACACCGAACAACTCCATAGCTCTTCTTTCTCCTGTTTTTTGTGACTGTCGCCATATTTGCTGTACGGCTAATCCCCGCAGCGGGCTGTCGCGCGCTTGCCGCAAACTGATGCAAATATTTTATGAAGTGTTTGAGAGCACTTCAGAAATTAGTTCCCATGTAAGCGCTTAAATTGCGCTCAGTTCCGGGGTACACGCACCTCTCTCGCCCTAGCTCTCTCTAATCTCTATGCTGGAGCAAATGGAAAGCGTTTGTTCGCATTTTTTTTTTCGTATATTTTTTAACTGTCATTGTCAAAGGCAGTCAGTTAACCAGCTGTTGTTGCGGCTCTTGTCAATTGTGATGTCAGAAATCAGGCGCCCCGCCTTTTGAGCGTATCTTTTAGTGTTTGTCACCAGCTTGCCGCAGCCGCAGACTCCCTGACAGTTTTATTTCGCGTCCCATTTGCGGATTATTCGACAAATCCCTTTTATTTGACAAAATGGCTTCGATAAAAAAAATAAAATAAGCTAGAGTGTGTGTGCTGTGTGTGTGTGTAGTACATAATCGTAAAATTGAAGTTGATTTTGTTGTTGCCGCACACTGACAGCTGCCGTTATTTGGCTCGAAGGTGAAACGCATTCGCAATTCCCAACTTTTGCTGCACTTCAGAAGCCAAGCCCAAACGTGGCAGCACGTAGAACTCTGTGGAACGATCGTTGTCGCCAGTTGCATTGCCAATGGCCACTCGAGAGTTGGAAACAAAGTTGCCTCTATGCGAAATTAATTTTTCGAACAGCAGCTCGCCAAGTGGCTCGCTTGCTGGCTCTACAAAATAATTCTCGAGCATTGTTGATCCTTTGTGGCTTACTCGCGGCGTTCAGCGAAACAAAGGCTCTCCAAAATTGGTTTGCCAATATCCGCACATAGCCTTAACGCGAAACCAACCCTTTTGTTTTAGCAATCGCTCTCTCTCTCTCTCTCACTCCACGTCCACATCCACATCCTGGGAGCGCAAATGCAAAACTAATACATTTGTATTTTGTTTCTTTGGTGTGAGCGGCGCGACGGTCTCGAGTTGCGGCTGCATAGTGTAAGAGTGCCCACTTGGGTGTTCTGAAGTGCCAACCCGCCCCATAGCAGTAGCGACAGCTTTCCCATACGCCGTGTGTGCCGCTGGCGGGTCAGAAGCTTTGTCAAAGTCGATTTGTTACATTCTCAAGTGCCGAAGTTACCGTTACCGTTACTATTGCCCGTACGCCGTACCCCGCCCATATTTGCAATGCACTTGGCACACGGCCGGCTCTGTTTTGGAATGCAGCACAGGGTTGCATTGGTACGCCCGAATTACCGTTACGGCCTGGGGTGGCTCGGGCCTCGTTATTTTGACATATGGCCCTATTGATGATGTTGATGACGCTCCCGGCCAAAGGTGAGGCCGGTGGTGCCAGCCGCAGTCGCTGAGCTCCGAGCTGCAATGATGACGCGACTGCTTTTCACTTTTTAGCGTTGCCGGTCAACTTGGGCCAAGTTCCCAGGACTCCGATTGGACTTGCGTGATGCGATAATAGCTTCATTCACGGATGCGCCACGCACCTGATGGCCACCTGCTTTATTGACCGGAAGTTGAAAAGTTTCAAACTTTACGTGACCAACGAGGGCTGCGAGGACAGCGCCCTGGGTTGGGGCTGTACGGCGGGTGGGGGCCTCGTGTGACAGCTTAATTAAACGAAATGTGCCGCTGACTTAAATAATAGTTTATAGTCACATAAGTGCATACCCAGCTACATATGTATATAATAAGTACTTCAAGGCAGCTGGCGTCGCCATTTTGACATGAGGATGAGTTTTTTTTTGCTCGTCTTTTTATAGACAGATTGCGAGTAACCCTAATGAACTATCTGCGCACTCGGCAGCGCCGCGGGCGCCTGGTAATGCTAACAGAAAAAGCAAATCTAAAGACAACATCAAATGAAAAGGCAACAAATTCAATTAGGCTGCGACGTCATCAGTTGCCCCGAGGCGGCCACAGAGGAACAGCTTCCTGCAGCCAGAACTTCCTACTTTCAAATGCAAGCAGTTGTCGGGCTAAAGTTTCCCATGCTTGGCCCCTATGGCTCCTTGGTCGAGGGGTAGCGTATAACGGAACACACACAACGCTCTGTCGTCCCGGTGGTCCTGCAACGCACAGCTTTTGATCGGGGCATCAAGAAGTAATAATCCACGACAGGCCCGGGTAAAACTGTCGTCGCTGATCGCATAACACTTGTTAGCCTGTCAATATTCAACGTGAAATTCAAGCGAATCCTTGACAAAGGATCTGCTCGAAAATGCGGGCAATTGCAACTTTCTTGAGGTTAAACGCAAGTTGCTCTTGAGCTCTCGAGTACCGAGTCCCCGCCCGGGAGACATTGTTGAACAGCAGCATCGCAATGTGGCCTCAATATTTTTCTCACCTCCAGGAGGTCCACTCATCAGCTGCCCTCGGGGCCCATTGTGCCCCTACGCAGATTGTAACAATAAAAAACTAAGGATTTACGTGGACTTAGACTCGGGCATCAAGTACTTAGGAGCATAAAAGACGCTAGGATGTGCCAATGTGCCAAGTACTTGTAATTAGCGGACGCTTCACTGATTTTAATTGTCGCCTCACCTCTGGGAATCTGATCTGATGATCTGCTGATTCCCGGGCGGAGCAGCTGCTTTGATTGAACTAGTTCGGCTAATGAACATCATTAGATACGGCCAAATGTCAAATTAACTAGCTAAGCGCTAAAAACAATGCCATTGCTTTTGGTTCTATGCAAAAACGAAAATCGAATTTTCCACAGAAAAACTGTCATTTGCCCACTAAAGTAAGTTAAGCTGCAGCGCAGGCAGCGACCAACGGGTCAGAGGCAGGGGCAGAGGCAGGGGCAGGTCCGGGGCCGGGGCAGGGCTTAGTCGCCCGTCCGTAAGCCACACAACAATTAGAATACTTAGAGAAGCGTACGGGCATTATCTCTCTCTGACTCGCTCACTCGCTCACTCGCTTATCTGTGCGGCAGATATAGAAAATTGATCTGGCGATAAATCGAGCTACTCAATTTACAAAAACAACGCCGCCCTGGTACCGCTTTGACTTTTACTGGCCGCAGCTCCGTCGGACGCTCGGGCATTCGGGACGACTCGGCCAGCGACTGACTTCAGGTACAACAATGCGGCAAACGGAAGCCGGATTTGCAGCTTGCGGCTTGCTGGCCAGGATCAAACGGATGTTTAATATTTTGGCTTAGAGACATTCTCATTACATTTGAAAACAATGGGCAACTGTGCGGGCCGGCCGACCGCCCGGCCAGGATTTGAGCGTTTAGCAAAAGGGTAATCCAGCCCATTAAAATCTATTTGCATACTCATATTTTTGTTTCGCTAAGTAATTGCGCCCGGATGACCGCTAACCAATGCAATGAGCCACAGAGACTCCGACTCGAAGACGGACTCGGTTCAAGCCGCGTCGAGACCTGTCGCCTGGGCTTAAGCCAAAACCTGCCGCAGCAGGCACACGGATATTTCCACACCTGCCCCGGGTGCAGGTCGTCGGATCAGCGGCACTCGCTTACGCGAATTGCGTTAATCATGCGCCCTTCATTGAGAACGCGGATTACTTAATCAGCGAAAATCTATGAATTAGAAGTGTTAGTGAAAATCCGCCAGCTTCTGGCCAGATTCCGACGAACCACAGGCAACCACTTGAGCTGAAGAGAATCCGGCTTGGGCTTAGCAGCCCACAAGCCCACACACCCACCGCTGGGTGGGAGTTGAAGCTCCGAGTTGAGCTGATTTCGAGCGGTTCAAGTGGTTGGCTTGAATTGAGCCAAAGCTTGTGACACAAGTTAGTCCCTGATTGGTCTCTGGCTCAAGCAGGGATTTCAATCAGAGCCAAAGGCTCAATTAGGGCTTGCTCCACATTTTGCTAAAGGAAATCAAAAAGTGAGAAATTTCTTTTTTATTGCGAATGCGAAAAAGGGAAAACTACAAATTAAGACCTAAACAATGCAAAGCCAACAATGTGCAGAAAAACGTCACTGATGACAGAATGATGAGGATTAAACCAACACAGGCGCACAGCCAGGACTCACAGCAACAACCACAATTGCATAGATCCATACACACACACACACTCACACAGCATCAGCGTCGCCTATGAGTCTATTAAAAGTCTAAAGGCAGATAATAAAGGGCCATTAGGACTTAAAAGGGCTCAACAACCCAGCGGCAGCAGTCGAAACGCTTTGTGCCCTCAGAGACAACAGCAACAACAACTATAGCAGCATCCAAGCTGAGTTGAGCCTGGACCTTGGCAAAGTCGAAATGGCAGCAGCAACGAAGCATATTTAATTCCAAATCCCCGCCAGCATTGAGCTATGGGTGCTGCGGGTTAGGGTAGGTTTTGCACCATGCTCCTGGATGTGAATGTGTGTCAGTGGCATAGACACACATACATATACATATATAAATGTGTATATATATGTTTATATATCTATATTGATGCATTCACCGTTTCTATTTACTTTGGCCAACGCAATTTCAACAATTTTGCCGCAGCCTGCTAAACGATTGGCAACTGTTTTCCTCCTGCCTTGTTTGTTCAGCCTTGCCAAAGGATACTACATTTTGGCATGCTCGGTTCCATTTGCTATTGTCAAAGGATTCAATTATTATTCTCTGCCATGGACACAGCAGCGATCCAACAACAACAGCAACTACAACCTTCAACGATCCAACGCCGCTCGACAAAGTCAGCAAAAGTGAATTTTTGCTTTTTAACTTTTTGAATTCTGTTTTGTGCCCATCGAGATATATAGACTGAGGGAGATCGGGTCGGCCGAGGGACAGCGTATTGCAGCGGCCATTTTAAATCCAACTGCCATTCCAAATTAATCCCGACTTTGGTTTGCTGATGTGGAAAAACTATGCTAATTTGTTTGATTTCAATGCCAAATGCATCAGATCTTTTGTTAGAGGATTTGCATAATGCATTTTCGATTACCTGGACGAACACTGCGGTTGATCCTCAGATGTTTTGTTAGCCCCCAAAGAGGTCACTTTGTAGGTTAAATAGTTTTTAGTATCTAATTTTATTCCCAATATGTTTTTAATAGGTTGTTCTAGCTGAATGTATGTTAAATTATCATTCATAAATATTTTATGTTGAATATATTATTGAAAACTTTAATTTCTTGGCTGAAAGAATGCAACGAAATATTTTAATTTTAAACGTTAATCCAATTGCGTCGGTAGAAAAGCTGTAATCAGTATAGATAAATTATACATCAGAATATATTTGATTAGTAATTTTATTACTATCGATCAGGCGAAATAACTGATATGGTATTAAGGTGTTGTATTCCCTGCTATTTGATTGAAAGTTTATAACTAAAAGATATGGGTAAAATAAAAATAATTAATTTTCAGAAACATCAACCTTGCCTTTTGTTATTAAAAATAATATTATAATATAAATAATTTATAATCTTCAGACTATCATAAAATCATGGAGTTTTTGTTTCAGGTCCGATAATAATTTAAATACACAACTTATTCAGTTTTTACCTTAAAACTGCGATATTGTTTATAAACTGACCTGAGGGCGCTTTTCAGTAATATATATTCCAAAAATGGAGCCTCTAGCTCAAAAACTGTGGCAGTCCGGGGCGCCGGGGGCTTTTAGTGGGCGTGGCCGGGATTTCAAGGTCGTAATCTTTAGGGGAGTTCAACAGCAGGAGGTCTACATAGCAAATTTGACTCTAGCTTTAATATTGCGGGAAATATTCACATTTTATCGATCTGCGATTTGAGGTGTATCGACATGACGGAGATAGCATAAAACCAATATTATCTATTCAGTTTGTGAACGAGTTTAATAAATCTCCAAAATTATGTAACCATTTTTTTAAGAGCTTTAATAAACAGGAACATAATATATAGCTCACTCGCATCCATTTACCTGTTGAATGAATTATCCAAAAATTTTTGTTTTAAGCAGCTTTTGCTATATGTATATTTGAATATATTGTTTTTTGCGTTTTTATGCTAATCTCATTAAACAAATGATATGTGCTTAAGTGCTATATCGTTAAACTGTACAAGCTTATTAGCTATGCAACTTAGGGCTAGACAACAAAAAGTTTCAACTTTTCCGAATGCAATTTGAATCACGTTGTGAATAGATTTACGTATAACGAGTATTTTTTTAAGGCTCAGCTCCGAGAGATTTCTCAGCTGTCTGCAGCAGTTCACTGTTGAAATATTGTCCAATGGTCGCTGTCACTTTCACAGTCACTGTTACTGTCACTGTCTCAGGCAGTGCGTAACACTCCAACTCCAACTCCAACCCAACTCCAGTTATCACAGTTTCCAGCACTACGAAGGCACTTCAAGTGCGCGGACGCGGACTTGCCGACGGCAATTCGAGTCGTTCCGGTTTCCGACGCCGCCTTGGACTCAGATCTTACGCTGACTGTACATGTCCGAAATGAGACGGACGATGGTTATGTCGCCGATGGTCTTGCGGAAGAACAGCTCCTCGATGGTGAAGCTGGACACCTTGTGCATCAGCGAAACGACGCCGAGCAGCGTCTGGAAGCGCAGCGGCTGGTTGGGATGCGTGCGCGAGACGTAGTTGTGGAGCGCATTGCGGGCATCGTTGTGCATGGCCGCCACCTTGGTGGACTCCAGCAGGCCGCGCGACTCAGCCGAGGCGCTGGAGTTGGGGCTGCCGCTGCCGGTCAGAATGGAGCTGTTGGCCAGATCCTCCGTGGAGCTAGCCGCGGGCGGCGACTTGCGGAAGAGCGAGATGGCGCGCAGGCACTCGTACTCGGTGCTGTCGACATTCAGATGGCACAGCTGGTTGAGCACATCCTGGAAGGCGTGCACCTCACGGGCAACTATGGTGACGATCTCCCGGTTGGCATTCTCCGACTCGTACACAAACAGCAGCTGGGCAAAGTTCATGGGCATGAGGTACTGGGCCATGGCCAGAATGAAGAACTCCTTCCACGACTCCTCCAGCAGCAGCAGCTGGTCGGGCATCGGCAGCTCGGTGAAGGCGCGCACGCTCTTGATCCAGTTGACATTCTTGAACAGATGCTCCGCGGCCGTCTCCTTGATATGCTCGGCGGCCATCAGCGGCGGTGTTGGCGGCAGCGCCCGAGTGGCCAGCGCGTTCATGTAGGCGGCGGTGGGTGAGAAGAAGCCGTGGTGGCCCTGGTGTCCCGGATGATGGGGCACACGCGGCACGGACAGATCGAGCACGGCGGCGGGCGGTGGTGGCTGGAAGGCGGCGCTCAGTGCGGCATGGTGGTGGCCACGCTGCACGCCCGGAATGGCCATGGGCATGCCCGGAAATCCACTCAGCGCGGCCGTATTCATGAGTATCTCCGGCGGTATCTGCGGCATCTCAGCGGCGCCCATCATCGCATCCTTGTACATGGCCATGTGGCGGCGCAGCGTTGAGTTGCGTGGTCCGCGCTCATGCTGCACTGCATCCTTGTTCATGCCCACCTCAAAGCACTTGCGCAGCCGGCAGGCGCGACACTGATTGCGATGTGTTTTGTCCACGACGCAGAGGCCCTGCTTCTGGGACTTGCACACGTACTGGCGGGAGCGGCGGATGCTGCGCTTGAAGAAGCCCGCGCAGCCATCGCAGGCATAGATGCCGTAATGCTTGCCGGAGCTGTGATCCCGGCAGACCTTGCACGGCACATGGTACAGTATACGACCTGAAAGTGGCAGAGCAACAAGGGATTTCATTAGCGACATTTTCTTGCTTGGAGCTGGGACTAAGGGGAGCTCTTGGGGTCTGCTGGCCGGGACAAATACTTACTCGAGGCAGCTGGCGACAGCCGAACGCTGTTGTATTTTTGATCCATCATGTCTGGCGAACCCTCCGACGATTGCATACCGATGTGAGGCGTAATTTTGGCGTTTTTGAAGGCACAATTTGGACAGGATAATAGCACACACTTGGCACTTTAGCAATTTTCGAATTGCTTTCAAATTTCAGTTCGATTTTATTTAGTTTCAGCTAAGCGCACGACGCGACGAGGACGAGCGAAGTGGACTCGTTGAGATCACGGATGATTGTGTTGTCTGCTCACCACCCAGCTCCTGTTTTAATAGTCCTGCGCTCACAAATCCTGCCGCCGTGCCATTCACCGAACAGTCGATCACCCCTAGGTAGCGACCGGGCGCGTTCATTGGTCGTTGCGCCGGCTCGCCAGAGAGGGTTGGCCAGCTAACGCGCGCTCGCTCTCGCACGCTGCCTCTAACGGGCTGGCTGGCAGCGATTTATGATCCTGCAGGCAGCGGCTGCCATTGCGAAAATTCATTGAGCAGCCGTCGCTTGTGCTCATTCTCAACTTTTCGCCTCTGGGGTTTTATGGCCTTTTTCCGTTGAGGTTCGCTCTGAGCGAGTACCTGTTCGCGCCCGCTCTCGCTCTCCCTCTCTCGCGCTCTCTCTGATTTGCGAGAGCAGGCCTGTTGTGTGACAGTTGTTAATAGTATGAGCTGGCACATCCTCATCAGGACTCATGGCTGGCCGTTTATGGCGCTGGCCATTGTTGCCGCTTTGTGTGATTTGTGTGAAGTACCTGTGGGTACACGTCGCATTGTCTCTGCCGCACCACCCGAACCACTGGGCAAGGGTTGTTCGTGGACTGTGCGGGGTGCTTTTATTGTAATTGTTTTCATTCATCGATTCAACCAAATGAGTTTTTATGATGCAATTGTGTTATAAACGGACTCTTCGATTGATTGGGCAAATATCAAACACTTTGTGGCATCCGTTCACTCAAAAATTCAGCTTTGGCCACTCATGCCCAACTGAATCGCCGCCACGCTCTCTTTCTTAGCCCTAACTAAGCCAGCTTAGTGTATGCCTTTTGCAGAGGGCAGCTCAAATTAAATTCAAGTGGCATCATTTTAATCACCCCGTGCTTAGCTAAACCAACAGCCAGTGTGGCCTAATCGCGTGCCGCTTAAGCAGATTAGACACGATGGCCAGGACCAGAGCCGAGACCACGACGACAAAGATCAGGATCAGCCAAGGGCAAATAATTTAAAGCAAGCTTTTCGCAGAGGCAAAAACTCAACAAAAGGATCAGCGGCTGCAGCAACTGCTAGCATTATAGAATTCACGCGAAAAATATTGTACCTAATAAATGTTAAGTAAGATCCCGTAAGTCTGGTGCGATTAAAACTCGAACGCCTAGCGTGTCGATCCCTGGCTCGAGGGGTTGTCAATCCGTCCCTGCCGCTGTGGGAACCTGGGTGCGACATGCAAATGCGTACGCATTGATATATGACAGACAACTCAAAAAGAGCAATTATATATTTCGATTCATATTACGGATGCGTAACTTGATCAATAAAATGCTTGCGATGATAGCAACAACAGCAACAAATAAAAGGCCAAAAGGGTCTAATTAGAATAGCAACCCCTCGTGTTGGGCAGTTGTATGCTGCTGATGCTGAGGGTGGTTCACTTTTTGGTGTTTAGATTGGGTGCGATGAGCATGTGTCGTGAACACCCACACCCACCACCGCACAGGGAACAGTCATTCACTCGGGTCTCTCAGGTGTGCAGCATGGGAATGCGCTTGCGTGTGCTGTTATTCCAATAACGATGCAGATCATTAGCCTACGGAAATATAGAGAGTGAGACTGGTCGACTACTGTTGATTATGATGCTCTAGTAAACCAGATGACGATGACATATCAAATTTAAGTGTACTGTTTTGTGACCATCGGTCAATTTGAATGATGGGATGTGAATGAGGCAACTAGCGTAGGGCTTGCCGTGGGAACTCATGAATATGCATGCTGTGTGGTTCAGTTGATGCTGTAGCTGCTAAAGCTGACAGCTGCTGTCCTTTTAGAAACTTTCCCACAAATTGCTCCACTTGCCGTTGCATTTGCCTAGGGGAAAATTTGCAGGAAAACTCCGAGTACGCATTTCATTCATTTTAAGTACAGCTCCATTACTTAATGAAAAATTGTAACGCCGGCAAGCTGCTAATTCCGCTAATCCCTGCGGATTAACGCTAAATCCACCACAAGACTTTAAACAGCAGTCGCCCACAGGCAGCCACGTCACAGGTAGGGCCACACCCATTCGAAGGTCAACTTAAAAAGTGAATAAACTGATTCCGAGAAAAAGCGCACAGCATATGACTTTTTATCAAAATTCCTAAAGGACGGCAGGTTGGGCGGCTGCCTTGCGCTTTGCGCCTTACGAAAGCGAAAGGATTGGGAGGGTGTCACGACTGCATTTGGCATAGGCTCAGTAGCCGACCCGTGGTCGCCTGCCCGAAGCTGAGGCTAATGATGATAATGAAAAACTGTAGTTAGCACCTTTTTGTCTTCGAAGAATACCAAGAATGGCTGTCAGGTAGCAAGTACCTTTTGGGCTGCAGATTTTTATGGGTTTCATTGGCACTTTCGCTGCATTTTTATGAATCGCCAGTGATAGTGGCCGAAAGGGTTAAGCCTCATAAACATGCACCCAAATCGGTGTAAGTACATAGACTCGAATGACATTGTTGTCAGGCGTCTGACGACGCCACAGTCCTAATGACACTTCGGCCGAACCGAAAGGGTTAAGACATTTGGGAAATTTTCTTCATTTGCTTTGGCGCAATGTGGAAAATTTTAAATTTTGTATTTCATTGTTTATGGCCGAAAAGTTGCCACCGTTCATTCAGTCGTCGGCTGTTCCCTCACCCTCGCCCATCTTTATGAATCGTGCCAGACTTTTGATGGGAAAGTCCCGAAATGTCATTAGGTGATCGTTTTGTATCCCGTTTATGGCTTGGCAGAAAGCATTGTTCGTGTGTTTACGAATTACACTGTTTGTAGATCACTTTTTTCGATAAGAATTATGTGTTTTTGTTTTGAAGCGCTTTCCGAATTTTAGACCTTGCCTGGTCGAAAAACAGAGCTCGATATTTCCTTCCGAAACAATCTCTTGAAATCAAATATCATTTATTTAAATGTGTGAGATTTCGAAAAAAAAACCCAATCCTTGCCGCTTGCTTTAATGAGATTTAACTCTCTTATGTTTTTGAAATTACTGTATATACTATATTAATATCTAGCATTTAATTTCGTTATGTACTATGAACCTAAATTTATATTAAGGGATATTAAGAATAAATTATTTTCTGATTTTATTGATGATTTGAAAAAGTATACAAAAGCACTCATAACTGCTGTATAATAATGTTATCCTATTTATTTTCTTGCCTCATCTTCTTCCCTCTGATTTTCTAGCATTTCCTCTTTTTTTTGGCGCGCAAAATTTATTGAAATTTTAATGACAAATCATTATTATATTCGTATTTTTGGCGCCCATATTATGTAAATATCTTTTTGAAAAATATGCATCCAATGTGCGGAAATGAAAAACCGTTTCGGGTAACTTCCGTTCAAACGAGAAATCAATGCAACGCAGCAGCTAAAGCAAAGTTCATAAAAGCAAAAAGCATGTCAACCGAAAAGTACAAACAGACACGTCTCCAAAGGGCAGACAAAAGGATTGAGCGAATGCCAGGACTGCGACATCAACAGGAAGCGACTCGGAAATCACGTCAAAGCGGCTAAGCGACCAAGTTTGTTCGTTAGCATGGATGGAACCCAGGAAGTAAACTATTAGAGGCAAAAAAAACCGAAAGGTACAACAACTACAAAAAAGCGCAATAATTACACAGCATACAAATTGAATCAGGACAGCGCAAGGAACAGGGACGAGGTAGCTGGCAGATAGGCAATCTGATCTTGAGAAATCATTTGAACAATTCAGGAAAACATGAAATTAAAGTGCTCAAATGTCGACCCGAAATTGCGTAAAGTAGGAGCCGAAGGATGACGGCAGAAAGTTGAGCAACTTTTGTCGGGTTTGACAAACAGATACAGGAGTAGGAGCACTGCCAGGACGCGGTTCCCAGCGCTGCACGTGCAAAAAAGTGTATATAAATATATAAAAGAGAGCAGAGTAAAGGCATCCGCTGAGATAAGTTTCATATGGCTGGCACGGAAGCGCGACCAAACAATGGGACACACCTCCAAGATCATATGAGCGCATCGTCCTCATCAACTCAGGTCTTGATGGGATTCGCTCCCGACCCGTTGTTAACCTGATATCTGAGCGTGTCCTCTTTCAGGCATTTGAATGCTCGCAATTTATGCAACAGGAGCAGCGCGCGCAGAGGAAACAAGTGATGAAGTCGCTGCTTCCATTTCAATTGATTGTTGTGTCCTGGTTCCAACAAGGAGGCTTGCATAAGTGCCAGTCCCTTTGTGCTCCGTCCTTTTGGCAGCTTCGCGCTCTGCAGCTCGCTCTGGTTCCTTTGTTTTCGATCCATTTGCCAGCCAAAATGACGCACAACATAACTTAAGGACTTTTTGTTTGCCTTTTTTAGAATTGAATTTTTTTCGCTCTCTCTCTTATTGCTGTTGTTGTTGTTGTTGCTTTAGCCGTAAGTAGGATGTCCTGTTGCTGCTGCCCGCCTCTGGTTGCCTTTTTTGTTTCTTGGCTAAGTCGTTTGCATGTGCTAAGCCCAAAGATTATGTCATGCGCAGATTATTTGATTTGCAGCCATCGATAGACGATTCCATTGCGTTGCATTTCTCACGCCTGCGCCTCGTCCCGAAGGAGTTTCCGATTTCAACTAACGATTAACGACATTTTACACATTTCCTGCAAACATCCTCAGAAAATGTGTTTGTATTTTCACTTGCCCAGCGACGATAAACATCTAACATTACTCGAACCAGCTTTCTAGCTAAAAGTGTCGCAAAAACTAGTTTATTTGGTTTTTCAAGAGATCCTTAGATCGTCAGATAGTTGCATTTACAGCGGTAACTTGCTTTGATTAGATTAACATAAGAAAACGTGGGCGCTAAAGCAGGAAGTCGGCAAACTCCATTGATATTAAGACATACATAAGGTAACCTGATGTGTTGAAAGCAAACACTTATCTTAGATACTTAAACTTAGATTTACTGATCATAGATCATCAAAATTTGGCTATGTTTTATTTAATCGAAGTACCAGATAACAACATTATGTCTTAAAAACTTTCATTTAAATCGACAACATACATAAAACTAAAGAAAACTCGAGCTTTAAATTTAAATCCAATTGCTATCATGTAAGACCAAAATTTCTTTTGTTTATTTATGTAGGTTGCTGGTGACCTCGCTATCTTGATTTCCCGGCCATGCCCACTAGTACGCCCCCACCGCCCCGAAAATGGCTCTATCTTCCACAGTTTTTGAGCTAAAGGCTCCATATTTGGAAAATATGTTACCCCAAACATCTCAGAAAAATTTCCCGGTCACGCCCACTCCCACCCCTATAAATTGCGAAAATTTATATCTCCCACAATTTTTAATCTAGAGTCGCCAAATTTGGCAGACAGTGACCTCCTCTTAAGATCGAGCCTAAAAATGTTGGGCAGACCTACCCCAGCCCCTACGAAATTTACAACAATTTCGATTTCGGGTACTCAAATTAGTATAAATCGCAACTTTAAAAGCGATTCTGAGGGGGTTGATTTTTCTGTCAATAATCATGCCAAAAATGTAGACATGTAAAGTTCCCAAAACCACAAATGAAAGCTTTTAAAGTCTCATAACTTCGTCAAAAATTAACCGATTTTCACGATGTTTACCATTTTCTCCATGGATTAACCTCTAGATTGATTCTGCATTTAAATTTAATTCGTATTTGAAAATAAATTTTTTTTGATTTTTTTTCTAAAAATATCCTTTACTCCCCTTACTTATTTTGCAAAAAAAATTTTTTTTTGATTTAGAATCGCGAACTTTTATTTTTAATCGATTGCGGGTACTCAAAATAATATAAATCGCAACTTTAAAAGTGATTCTGAGGGGGTCGATTTTTCCGTCAAAAATCATGCCAAAATTGACAAAAATTTAGACATGTAAAGTTGCTAAAACCATACTTGAAAGCTTTTAAAGTCTCATAACTTCGTCAAAAATTAATCGATTTTCACGATGTTTACCATTTTCTCCATGGATTAACCTTAGATTGGTTCTGCATTTAAATTTATTTCGTATTTGAAAATAATTTTACTTATTTACTTATTATTTTGGAAAATGTTTTTTATTACACTCGTTCGCGAAGTGAAAAGCGTATATTGGTTTTGTGCAATGTCCGTCATGCTGTCCGTCTATCTGTCCGGATGAACGCAATTTTTTCAAGATAGAGACAATTGAAATTTTGGATATATACTTGTAGTTATCTGCTTCAGGCAAAGTGTTAAGCTTTTTGTGCCACGCCCACTGGGAGGCTGGCAAATCGATAACATGTCGATACACCTCAAATCGCAAATCGATTGAAATTTGGTATTTAGATTGCTGGTGACCTCCCCAAAAGATTGTGACCTTGATATCCCGGCCACGCCCACTAGAACGCCCCCAGCCATCCCGGCCCACGAATCGCTCAAGCCTTTTATCTCCCACACTTCTAGAGCTAGAGTCACCAAATTTGGCAAACAAAAATGTTGGCCACGCCTACCCCCGCCCCTACGAAATATTAAAATTCAATATTTTTACAAAATAACAATAATAACTTCTGTGTACTGTGAACGAGTATTATGCAGTCGGTTACGTCCGACAGCAACGTTCTTACTTGCTTTTTATTGGCTTCTTGTAACTAACAATTGCGTTTATTTATCTGAAGTTTTAAAATTATAATACAATTTACATAGTATGAATTCATTGTTTATTATCTAAATATATACATACAAATTTAGACAATAATAAAAATAGGCGGATTGATCATCTGATATTTCAACAAAACTTACTGGTTTACCTTACTTACTATATGTAAAAATAATTTACGGTTTTCGGTCGGAAAATTGAATTTTATTTCGGTTACTCATATTATTTGTCCTATACTATAGTTCCACAACAAATCTGATTTCAATTGATTTTTTTACATATATATATATACAAATAAACTTTATAACTGGGCTTCTCATCAGTAGCTCGAGTTCAACGTTCTCCAAAGATCATTAACCTTCACCCTTAGATATCTTTTGATACTCATCATTTAACAATTAATTTGGCCGTGGGAAGGCCAATGCCCATGTAAGTTTCCACTCAAGGATACATGGCTGATTGAAATTGAATACAAAACTAAAGCAATTCAAGGCGCATTATCCTACAGAATAATATGACGGCACCTGATGCGCTAACTGCCAACTCAATATAACAATTGATTCCACACTTGAGTTGCCCCAAAAGGCAGGGGGCACAAAAACATGGATCAAATGGGGGCGCTAGACAAGTGATTCAACCGATCGAAGCGATCATGCGGGAGATATTCTAGGATATTTTCAACAAAAAAGGCGAATAAAATAAAGTGAAATCTCAGTTCAGTTTTGAATAAATAGCAAAAATAGAAGAATTAACTTCCACGAAATGTTCTTTTCAGCGAAAATGTAAAAAAAAAACGGTATAGATGTACAGGTTGGCAAAAAAGGGTTTCTATTTCTATGGCCTTCTTCTTGAATCGAACAAGTGAATGGAGTTGCGATCAATCTCGAATGTTTTTGAAAGTGGAGTGTGCATGCGCAATATGTTTTTTGTTTCAATTATGGAATGAACCCTCATCAAGAGCGCTAACTGCCTGATCGGGTGAATTGAATGAATGGAACAGTTCTGGGCATGGCTTATCTGCATTTTAGCATCATGCGTGGGCACAATAGACAACATTTTTTTCAGACTACCAAAGAAGCGGGGTAAACTTGTCAACAGCATTATCTAGATTTTGGCCAAGATCTATCTTGGCACATACTCCACGCTCTATGAATTAATATTTCATTTGGTTAGTTCATAGTTCGGTTTAATTAATGCATTGTCATGACTTTCGCTGCGCTACTGACTGACGGCATTTTGATTTTCAATTCTGTATTCAGTTCGTATCGAATGTCGGCGACGTGGGAAGCACGCACGACCCGGCTCCAACTACCGTCAAGATGAAAGATATGCGAGATCAACATGTAATCTTTGGCATAAATACGAGAAAACGCTTAACGAAATGACAACAACAACGACAACGGGTAGACAATGGTGAAGGCGCAGCAATGAGCGCATGTTGCATGCCCGATCGAATGTCCTTTGATATCAAACGTCTTATGGTACTTATATTTCATTATGCGAAAAGGTAGCACACAAAAGGAGAGCCCAAGAAATACACATTGTTGAGCCAGTGCCTGTTGATAGACAGAGACCTGTTGTCATCGCGCCGACCAGGACCCTGTGCCCTGTCGCTGCCCCTGTTCCTGCCCCTGTCCCTGTCCCCTGTCTGAGTCAACCCCTTGCAGTTCAAGCGAATTCTGATTCCAGCCGTGTGCTCTATGCTGGTGCTACGTCTTTTTTTTACTCAGAACGCACACTTCAACCCTGAATGCCAGTCGGCCAGACAGCCAGCCAGCCAGTCAGGCAGTCGGACGGTCTGCCCATGTCAACTCCTTTACCACCATTATGATTGTGCGGTTGCTCATCGATGTCCTGGCGGCTGGAACGCGCCGCTTGACACTTGCAGATTAGTAAAGTGTTGAGTCTTAAATATATTTCCTGCTAATTGCTTTGGCCACAATTAGTTCTGCTCCATATATATTCGAGAGTCCGTCGAATGCCACTTGAACCGGGCTGCGATCGCCTCGCCTGCAGTTGCAGTGTCCGGGCTCGAAGGACATGCAATGATTTGCATTCTTTTTGTTTATTTGCACGTGTGTCCCGTGTATTTTTATTTTTACTTTTTCTTGAATTAACTTTTTGCTTGATTCATGACTTTTGGTAATTTTAGTTCGCATTTCCGGTACGGTATTTGGGTGCTGCCTCTTCCAAGTAAAAGTGTAAATGCCGTTTGTGGAAAGAGTGGGGAGTTTTCCAGAGCGTTTAATGGGATTGTAGAATTAACTCGGATTATGTGGTGCCATCCAGTCTGTCATTTTCGTTAGAATCAATGCTAATAGATATACAGGACAAAGGGAATTTAAACACACAGACATATATATAAGAACACACATTATACACATTCTATCTCAACTGTGAATTGTTTTTAACAAATTATTTTTTCCTTTCAAATAGTACATTTCTTTATATATTTCTTATTTTTCTCTTTTACTGTTAAGCAAATTCCAAAATGTTTGTTTAAAAACTATAAATTGCAGCCCTAGAATATTAATTAGAGCTTAACAGTCACTAGAAACACAAACAGTTTGAAATTCACTGACATTAACAATTTCATTACAGTAACCACTGCATACTTTGAGGCATACATTTTAATTTAAGCTGCCGCCAACCAACAATAGATGGCGGTAACCATGTGCACAAAGTGAGCAGGCTCGAAAGATATTAAACCATATACATCTTTCTGTCTCAATTAATGCGTAAAAATAAAAATATATTAAATTAGAAAAAAAGCAATATGCAATGTGACTTGAACCTGCGTCTTCATTTATAATTATAATTATGAGCTTCACATATGTATTAATATCTACGTAAAACAGAATTGTAACCAGTTTTATTATAACGCACCATATGGAATTTTTAATGAATAATAAATTATGTTATGCATATGCGTAGCTAAAATTTCTTAATATTCCTGCGAATATTTCCATGGCTCTACAACGTCCTGTCTAAAAATAGTCCACCGCACATGCATAAATTATACAAAACCCTTTGAGTTCCAGTACAAGCCATTTGCCTAGGCCAGACGACCAGCTTGCACGCCTGCAGATCGTGTTCACTAATTATAATGACAAATCGGTCAATTATAATGTCATGTCGTAAATTTCCAAAGCTCGATCGATCACGCCAATGACTGGAATATTGAATAAAAGTGCTCGTAAATTATGAAAAATGAATGCAAAGGGGCAACTATATTAAATATGGGGAGCAACAACGCCGCAGTTAAGGAACTTCAGGCGTAATTAACTAAGATGCGAACAGGACACTTGTCCCGGAACGGGATAAGCAAAAATTACAAATGCAGCAACGTGAACAGCTCAAGGCAAGAAGCCTGAAGTCAATTTAATGAAGCCAAGCACTGGCTACGTAGAGCTGTCAGAATGGCAATCCACGCGCCACGCCCACCACATTAAAAAGCAACTAAAAAGGACGTGCGGGCGTGCTGCCAGCGTCATTCAACCTGTCAGTCCGCAGAGCCAGAAACAATCGTGTAGTTTTCAAATTTATGGCCGACACGCACTGCCGCACGCCCCCAACACAGATTCGCAGCAGATATCCCCACCGAGGCTGGCCCCCGAGGCGAACGTGTTCGCTTAACGTTCATCATGCCACAGACACTTTTAGGCACTGTTCTGCCGCACTGTAAATTATTTTCGCAGCAGAACTGTTTACTCTTGCCTGCCAGGAGCAGGGAGGAGTTGGGGGGCCGGGCAGCAGTAATTGCCACAGTTGGACACAGTTGAGACTGTGGCTGCAACGGTATAACTAGAACCAGTTCCTTTTAGCTGTCCATCAGGCAGCTGACCGCAGAGGGCACGGCACCAGCACCAGCACCAGCATCAGCATCAGCATCATCTTAACGTTTACTGCGGTGTCTGCCCCTGTCTCAGGCATTTCGCATTAAAACAAAATCTGTGCGGCACATTCTCTTTTCGCCAAGTTTATGGGCACAGCATGCATAGTATTTCACACAGATTGCGTCTTCGATGCTGGGGCACCGGTCCAGAGGCCCTGATTGCTGCCCAGCGATAAGATGACATACCAAAGCTGCTCTACGCTCACCCGGATTGTCTTCGGTACAACATTTATAAATAGCAACAGCTTGGCGCATGCAATCAGTGGAATATTTTTTTTTTCCAACCATTTGCAATTCGCAATCCCTCGGTGGCAATAAAAACCAAATGACGACACGCAGACGCCAAAGATGTCCGGCCGACCGCAAGCAAGGCCGTTCAGCGACCTTCAGAATGCATTTACAGCTCCAGATGCAGGTTCAGGTCCTGTTCTGCATTTATGGGCCCGTGTTGCCAGCAACAATGATCATCATGATCAACATTATCGGCTCGCATGCCGTGCATTGCCTTATATTGAAACAGATCTGTTAACGAGCATCTTCTGCCGACTGGCTCTTAATTGACCAAATGCATCTATAAAAGTCTGAGCGTTCCCTTCTGACCTGGTACTCTCTTATCCTGAGCTGAGCCGTTTCCGCATTTCGCTGTCGAAACTGATAGCCCCATTGTTGCTGCTTTTGTTGTTGTTGATTTTGTTGTTGTTGCTGCTGCTGTTGTCCTTTGTCACTTGTTTATATCAATTAAAGTTTAATGATAATGTCGCTAGTGTCAGTTACCGATCGCCGTTGGCTGCATGTTTTTAATCAATTTTAAATGGCTATTTACTTTTCGGGACCTGTTTGCCTCTTTGTTGCACTCAGCCCCCTGTGGGGCATCCACATTTATTATTGCGACTACGTTTTCAGTTTAGTGTTCTTTATTAATTTACTCGATTATTCTTATTTTATATTTTTGTCGTAATTTTTCACATTGCAAGTTACTTAGGCTCTAATTAGGATAGTTTATGCATTTAGGTGCGTACGTGCTTTTGGGCCAAGTCGCAAAAACTTGGCCAAGTTGTAATATGAGTAAATTATGGCAAGTTGCTAGGTAAAATTTTGTGCTTCGTTTGAGTTAACTGTATAATTTAAATAAAATTATATTAAATTATAATACCAACAACTACAATAAATTAATTAAAACATTAACTAAACATTAAACAAATTCGTTTACACACACGCATACACACACACGCACACACAGAACTCAGAATACACGCACACTTGCTGTAGGGGAAAGGGGGCTGTAGGATAAAGTAGGACAGAGAGTCGTGGCCGTGGGTTGACAATCTAACTATGAATACTTATGTTCCAATGACACTTGCTGGAAATGGCATTCAAATAGGAGCTTAATCTTTGAAAACAGAGCAATTGAACGCGCGTCAAAAACAACTTTCAAATGACATCCCAAGCTTTCTGGCTGAAAGCTTTAAGTCGAAGACTATGAAAGTTCATGCAACCAATGGAAACTTCAATCAATTGTACTTTATTCTGAAAGCTCATTGAACGACTGCAATAACATTAAAGCTTTCAACATGTGCCATTTTAAGATGAACGTTGAAGTAAGTGGTTGAGAGCTTACTGAGCTAGAGCAGAAAATCCGATTAATTGGTGAATGCCTAAAGCTGACAGCTTACAGAGCAATTAATTAAAGCTGTAAGCTCCACTTAAAGCATAAAGAATGATTTCCCTTTAACTCGAACAGAATTTCGCAATATATTGCTAATCGCCCAAAATCAATCGATTATGCGATTGCCACTTTCAGCTCGTGTCATTGTGATTGTATAAATGAAGGCTAGTTAATATTAATTTAAGCTACGCTAACTACAATACGACTTGGATCACATGTGTATGAAATGAATTGCCGCTGCAGCTGTGGCAGCTGAGGCAGCTGCGGCGGCAGCTGGGCAGCCGAGGCAGTACAGCTGGGGCAGCTCGGCCAGCTCGGGCAGCTCGGGCAGGTCGAGAGTCGCCGCATTACAGCTGCGAGTGCAACTACTTGAGCTTCAGAAATGTCAACAACGCCTTTTGTATCAAACTGCGATCGATGGTCGAGTCGGCGGTGTAACGCACACCGCTTAGGTTGCCATCGTTGTGGTCCACGACGCCATATTCGCCAACGATGAAGCCGTCGTCGGTTTTCTCCTCGACGCGGTACTTGCGATAGTTGCGTCCCTCTACCACATAGGCGACCTTATCTTCATCTGACTCATCCGCGCCGCCCCTGCCCTCAGCATCTTCATCGCCACCGCCGCCGCCGCCATCGTCATAGTCGTTGGCATTTGCGTTGGCGTTGTACACCACCGAACCACGTCCCCGGTCTATGCCACGATTGCGACCGCGTTGCGTTGTTGTTGCTGTTGCGGTTGTTGCCGTTGCCATTGCCGTTGCTGTTGCTGTTGCCGCAGTGGCTGTTGCCAGTGTTGTGGTTGCTGGACTGGCTGGTGTTGTGGCTGTGACCAGTGCGCTGCTGCCACCGCCGCCGCCGCCGCCGCTGCTGGTGCTGGTGCTGCCACCCTGCAGTCCATGGGCTCGTCCGTTTGTCATAACACTTACGGACTCTTCAATTTCGTAATTTTGCTCTGGGGTCGGTGTGTAGAGCTCGGCGCGTTCGGTTGTAAAGTGTGGCAACATTGTCGCATCGCCAACTGAGGAGCCCGCAGAGGATGAGGATGATGAGCTGCTCGAGCTGGAACTGTATGAATAGGCGCTAATGCCGGACGCTGCTGCGGGCGCAGCATGTTGGTGTGCGAATTTGGAAACACACTTGACTAGATCTGCCAGCAGCAAGAGAGAGAGAGAGAGACAGAGAGAGAGAGAGAGGTTTGATAAGTTCAAGATTAGTTAAGCTTCTTGTAATTACACTGCGCTGCAGACTTGCGGCTAGGGTCAAGAGGTTCCCCAACTAGCCGTTAGACTAATTGCAGATTCATAAATTATGCCATCATGCAGCGACCCAATGAAACGCCCATTTAAATAGTTGCTGCTCCATAACCGCCCAACAGTAAAAACCATGCAGCACAGTGTAATTTGTTTGGGCCGAGACTCACCTCTATTGGGCAATCCTTTGGCATTTTGATTAGAATGTTGAAGCGACAGTGATGAATGCTGGCGTTGTTGTTGTTGCTGCTCCCAACATGGACGATGATGTTGCAGATGCTGCTGCGGCTGTTGCTGCTGCTGTTGCTGGTAGTCGCTTGGACGTGGACTCTTTGATAAAATTGGCTCCAATAGATGGCGCGCTGGCTGCGGTTGCGGTGCATTCAATAAATCATAAGGTAATTTATCCAAATTGAAGAGTACACGACGCGGCTGCGAATTGCCCGCACTCGATGCCGTCTGCTGCTGCTGCTGCTGCTGCTGTTGTTGTTGTTGGTGGTGGTGGTGTTGCTGGTGCAGCTGATGATTGTGACCACTCTGATAATGGTGCTGCCAAGTGCTTGGCCTAACGGTGGGCAACGTGCCGCTCGTTGCCGTCTGGGATTCCATGGATCTGCTCGTCGTTGTCTGCGCCTCGCCAAATGCAATCCGCGAGACAATTGCTGGCCGGCGCGAGGGCACAAAGGTGGTGGGGGCAGCGCCCGGTGGCACAGTTATTGCCGTTGCTGTTGTTGCAATTGCCAAAGTTGCTCCTGTTGTTGTCGCTCTTGCTGTCGTTGTTGTGGGCGAGCTGGTCGTGCTGAGACTGGCACCGGTACCGGGACCGGTTGTAACTGTTTGCGGCCAGTAGGTCTTGGCGGGCTCACCATAAACCTTAGATGGCTGCGAGTAAACTTTCGCTGGCTCCGAGTAAAACTTGGACGGCTGGCCATAGACTTTGGCCGGCTCGGAATACAGCTTCTCCGGCTGGCCGTACATCTTGGCCGGCTCGGAGTAGACTTTGGCTGGCTCCGAGTAGAACTTGGACGGCACACTGTACATTTTGGCCGGCACCGAATAGAATTTGGATGGCTCGGAGGCAATGCGCGGCATGGGCTTCAAACTATCGCTCACGTTGCGCTGCGCCTCGGCCAAGATGCCGGCCGACTGATGCCAGCCACCGGGCACATGGAGATCGTCCACGTTCTGCGATATGGAGCTGTATGATATTGATCTTGACTGGGGTCCGTGACCCTGCTTCGTGTCGTGATAGATCACAGTCTGGAACGGCAGCAATTTGTCATCGCCGACCGACTCATGAGTGTTTGCCTCCGACACCGCCTCCGCATCGCTCGCTCTCTGATTTATGCGCGTGGCATTTCGCCCGGGCCCGGGCCCGGCAGCGCCGCGAAACGCCACCGAACTGGAGCGGCTGGAGGCGGCTGCCGTTAGCAGTGGCGCCGCCAAAACATTTTGTATATTCGAGGCACTGTTCAGCGAATCGCTCTCGACGTCCATGACATCGGCGGCCAAGCGTGGCTCTGTCTCCTCAATGGAGAGCTCGCTCTTGTGCGACCGATTCACAAAATCAACGCCGGCCGCGCTGGGCGCACTGCTTCTGTGGGAGTGTGCGGCAGCAGCAGCGGGCTGGAAGGCGGGCGGCTGGGTGCGGCTAATGCGGCCGCCACGCTTGCTGGATGAGCTAACACTGACAGCGACCACCTTGACCTCATCGCTGGACTTTGGTTTGGTGGTTGACGCTGCGGGCGCATCCTCCAGAAAGACAATCTTGCTGCCTGTGGTCACCAGCTTGACGACCTGCTTGCCCTCGGCATCCGTCCGATGCTGCGCATTGGCGTTGCGGTAGCGCGTCTTATGCTCCAAGCTTCTGGCGCTGTTCACCCGACCAGCACCGGGTCCCTCGAACTCCTCGTCGCTGTGCAGGCTGCGCTGCTGTTCGTCGTGATCGAGGAACAGCTTGAGAAACTCATTGCCCGCAATGAGCTCACTCTGCCGGCCCGCTGCTGCGGGAGAGGCGATCGGTGCCGGGGCAGGGGCTGGCCGCGTATAGCCGCAGCACAACATCTGCAAGTTGAAAATGGAAATGATTTAGTTATGTTCGTGTCAATTGCCTCGCATTTCGCTCAATGCGATTTTTATGCAAATCAGCTGCCGCATGATGCATTTGCCCGACTTCGCCCCGCTTATCTCAGCGATCTATTTATAAATTTGCGTAATTAAAACATCATTCGTTCAACTGAGAGTCATTTATGTGTGCCACGAATGTCTTCTTGCCAGTCGGTCATGCTCTCCAGCTATGACATTTGAATAATAATGTATTGGGTTTATTAAGACATCAATGGAATGCTGCGGCTGCGTTTGAAGTGCTTGTGGCTTGTGGTGCATGTTAACAGCTGGACGGTGTCATAATTAACTGACAAATGATACATTGAAGTGGGTGCAAGTAGTAAAGACAGCTAATAAAGGCCAAATGTAAATGGTTTACACTCAATCTGTTTATCGCTTTAAGATCTAAGTATGTTAATCACATTGCAATCGGGATTACCATTGGATCTTTAGCTTTTCAACTCTAGGCAATAGTTAGTTAGATATAAGATATAAATCAATTAGTTTTCTGTCTAAATATACTTGACTGACAAGAATCAATTGCACAATCTCAAACTCAAACAAATACCTACTCAATGTTTAAGACTCCTGCATGCAGTTAAACTAATTAACTTTTTTGGTTCATGTCCTCATTTTAACAATCTTAACTTCATTAATTTTGACTATCAATTCGAATCGGTTTTTCATTTAATAATAAAATATCATATTGTTGTGACTCATATCCCGACTCAGACTTACCTAGAAGTCAACTTTTATTCTGAATATAAAAGATGAGTTTTTGGAAAAACCCAAGCATAAAGGTCAAGAATATGAGCAAGAGCTGAATTGTAGCTTGACTGCTTATAAAGGATATATATGTATATAAATTGTGTCTACACAAACATTTGATGTAGATCTATAAAGCTCAGTTATTAGGTCACAATCATTAGCTATTAACAATTCAGTCTTGACCTTCCCTTTACCCACAGTTTTGCTTTCAATGAACTCGGCTCATGCACACTATGTGCTTGAACTAGGTGTTCAGTTCAAAATTGGTATAAATCAAATCAATGCAGCATTAAATTCCGCCCCTCACTGACGTTTAACGCCCCAAAAAAAACAAAAGACTTAGGACACGAACTTGCCCTGCAACGGCCATAAGCACACAAATTGTGAATAAAACATATTTATTGCATTTGGCAAAATCAGCATAGCTAATTGTAATCGAGATAAATCACATAAAACACTGCTATGGGTCATAAAAAATTAATGCGATTGGAAAGGCGTAAATTGAAAAAAAAATATCAAATAAAAAACAATAAATAAATTCAATGTAGTTTTTTGCATGCAGAATAATTGAACAAATAATAGCATAATTATATTATATAAAAAACTTTGTATGTATATATATAACAAATAAGCGGCAGTAATGACAACAACTACAACATCCGGCAGCTTTTCGAGCATAAATGCAAACGGCTTGACAGCGCAGCGATGTGCAACAACAACAAGAGCAACAACAAATGGAATTGTGTGGGCGCCATACACCAGGCGACTGTCGCCCGTCGTTACTTTTGTTGTTGTGGCTTAAAACTAAACATTTCTAGATCATATTTAAGCGATTCAATCTAACAATTGTTGGCAGCCAGGCAGCATTAGAGCAAGCAAAACACCTTCGCACATGTGCTAAAATTACAGTGTAAACAGGCGCAGGCAGCAAATGGGCGACTGGCCAGTTGCCAGTTGCCAGTTGCCAGTTAGCCCGGTTGCCAGTAACCCAGTTGCCAGTTGGCGGTTAGTCACCAGTGAGGCGGCTCGCCTTGCCTTTTATGTCTAAAATTGCAGAAGTAACTGCTGCTGCGGGCAGTGAATGAGCGTTTAACATTGACACACAAATTGCTGAAAGTTAATAACAATGCGAGCAGCTAAGAACAATGGGCCCAAAAGGGCGCTCAGCGCGCATTAATAGTGTCGCATAATATTTGGTTACCCAAACGGACACCAAAACGTTCTAAAAATATTAAAAGACAACTTTGTTGTTGTACTTGTGGCATTCCTTTCCATTGTGCCGAGTTACTTGAACCGACTGGTCAGTGCCACTGCGAGTTTAATGAATGAAATGCGTTTGGGCCAAAAATAGATAGGCAATTATTAAGCTTAATCTTGATTGATTTATCAGGCGCTGTGATTTGGCCTGACAATTGCCAAAATGCTAATCCTGTTAGACATTCTTTTGCACTTAGCTGGCATGCGCTGCTGGCCAGTTTATCGTTAATAGTTTATCATTTATCATTCAATTGTTGCTCCTTTCACAACAGCGTTGACAATTTTCACGGCTGTCAACTTAGCGGAAGTGTCAAACGCCTTTTTTTATATTTTATTCTTTTTTTTTACGGCACGTTGATACTAATCAAAACGGGCGCTTAAATTGGTCTTTTGAAATTCTAAACGCTTGCGCGTATCGTTTCAGCTGTCGGTGAAACTCAATGAGATATCCGCCTTAGCCAAATCAAAAGACCTGTTGTTATACATCGAACAATTAAGCAATAATCACGCCTTAATGAGCGCTCTCAGTGTACTCCAGTCTAACGTGTCGCACGGCAGCTCAATTGGCTTTCAAGTGCCGCTTCAGAACTTCGATTTTAATTAGCCACAAGCATCCACCAAAAGGAAAGAAACTCAAGAGTGTTCTAGTTGAGAGTGATCGACTAGGAGATACTCTGTGCCTAGCTTTGAGCAGTCATAACATACTATCCTTCCATACACACATATACATACACTTCTTCTTCACGCAGTGCCAGACTTTGGAAAATTAATTGCTGAATAACTTTGGTGTTTGTTGCACAATCTTAATCAAATGCAGGGATTGAATATGGCATTAAAATGTGTATGTAAGCCAACGGACATGACCATATATCTTTAAATACGTTTCATTACTTCATAAAGTCTCAAGCTGTATTTAGCATACAAGATTCCATCCAAGCTAATAATTGTTAGTATCGGTTATGGCCGATACGGAAAACGGACGAGTTATAAATAATAATAATCAATAAAATCGGGAATAGTAACAGATAGGCGCACATAGCTAAATCGATTCGACTTTGCTCGAAGATGCTTCCTCGCCACAAAATCATTATACCCTACTCGACCCATATTAATGGGTAAAGCGTACATAAAAGAACAGGCAAACGTGTTCTTTTATGAGTTGGCTTTTATGACCAGCTGCTCCCCTTCTTCAAAACGTTGTCAAATTCAATTGCGTTTCGCTTTCAATTTAAGTTTCAATTTCGATTTTGGTTTATTCTTATTTCAGCCGATTTTACGTTTTATGTTTGATTTTAAATGCAAATTTCGGAAGTGGACACATAAAAAGTCACTCTTTGCGGCTGCAGAGCAAGCAGCTAATCAATTAGGCGTCTCCGCATGATTGATGTGGCGTTAAACGGGAATCGGTTGCATAAAAAAAACAAATGACTCAAGACACGAACTAGCCACACACAGAGCGCTTAGAGATTTGCATAAAGTCCAAAACACGGAAAAAGTCGCCAGGCTATAATAATGAAAAGTCTCTTTTTTGTTTTTATCAAAATTCGTTTGGTCAAAACAGGCAACAAGAATTGGCCTGTCCGCATATATTTTGTGGTGTGGCCGTAACGGTTGTGGCCCACGGCATTTGTAGTGGGCGTTGCAGCGTTGAAAGGAGCAGCAGCAGCAGTCGCAGTTGCAGTAGCAGCAACAGTTGCCAACAATGTGAATGTGTCAGCCAGGTTTGTTGCCAAGCGGCCATTGTTTAATTGCAGCTACCACCCGCTGCCGCTCAGCTGATGCCTTGTGTTGCAATTGGCAAGTTGGCACTTGCAACTTGTTGCCTGACATCCAATGGCCGCCTGACTGTGTTGTCATTATCGGACCATCGATCTTCGGCCCCACATTAGGGCGCTCAATGCCACCAAGCCCAATTGCAGCGCTCAGTTTCTCTGTCTCTGTCATAATAACACACATTTATTAATTACACAGCACAACAAAAACACTCCTGCCAGCGCTACACTATTCTATATATTTTTTGCTAATCGTCATATGCATATCGCACACACACACATATACACACATATACACACAATTACCCTCAGACACACGTCTAAGCAGTACTTGTACGAAAGAAAAGCTGAAGCTGGCTTTAGAATGTTGTTGCACCACGCGACGCCACGCCGCACCCCACTTCGCCGCGTCCTCAATCAACGTCCCGCCCGCTGCGCATAATTTGCAAATTGCCAGCGTCATCGACAGCGACTGCAACGGCAACTGCAACGGTGGAGGCGACGGCGACAGAGACAGCGACGGCCAATTGCTGCTTTAGTTTTGAGTTTTCAGTTTCAGTTTCGCATAACCGCGCGCAAATCGCGTGCAATTATTTAGTTTAGCTTTTGCCGCATTTTATTTTATTTTAGCCAGATTTGCTTTAGTTTACACTGCTCACAATCAGCTGTTCGCTTTATGGCTGTGTCCACAGTCAATTGCAGCCACAACAGACATTAGCATTAACCAACCCGGGCTCAAATTAATAATAAAAATGCACTCGCATCGTGGATGATTTGGGCCAATAAATGCAAGCCAGACCGAAAACAGACACCATTACGGCCGACAATTAATCCATTTATTTCTCGTATAAGCATTGGCCAAGTGAGCGATTTGAGCTCATGTGCAACTGCGACTGCAACTGCAACTGCAATTTAATGACCGCAGCATTAGGCAGCGGGCAGCGGGCAGCGCCGCAACGGGACTGTTAGCCATGCCAAATGGCCAGCTGTATGCAACTTGACTGAGTGTTAACTCAAAAGGGTTGGCCAATACGAATCGATTTGGTGCGCTTTGGGCAACCGTAGTTGTACTATATGTATGTGCTCCCGCATAAATTTTTGCCTCATATGCGTAATAAATCATTCCGCACAATCAGACAGCAGCTCGCATACCATCCATCTCTAAAGTTCAATGTCGAGAATCGTGTAGACATTGCCTGGGATAAATACCTAGCTGTGAAACTAGTTGGATTGCTAGCCAACAACTGTTCGCATATACAAGTATAAAGATCTATGGGAATATAGTAAAAACTCGATGTACCCTTAATTAATTAATATTTGGCATTTGTATGAGGTATGCGCCGACCAACTTTAGGTGGAGTTTTTTCCAGTAACCTTTTAGACTTCTTTAATGGCCAATAATGTAAAGATAACTACTTTTAAGACAAAGAAAACTCTTTCTGAAAACAGAAAAATGCCGTTGTGATCACAGCTTATATAGAATCTATCTTACAAAAAATATACATTGAAGAGTATAAACACTTTTTGTTTCTTTCTAAATTTAAAGATGAGAGCTAAAATGTAATTCTAATTTGTATATATGTATAAAGAACTTAATTTATGTCTATGATTTTTTCTTGTCATATCTTGTCATATATCCAAAAGCTATAGAATGTATCCAATTTATTTTGTAATTTTTCAATGTTGACTGCATTAAAGTCAAGAACTCATTGAAGATAAAAAAAAATTTTAATTCGATTTTCAATAATTGATGAAAATTTTAGAATTCTTTATTTACTTATATAAAAAGAATCTCTATTCACAAACTTAACTAGTCTGTAGCTCTTCTGACAAACGGAAATCTCCACTTTTCAACGCTTTGGTTAAATTTTAAAATAACTTACCAACAGCAGAAATACCAATTTATGATACCAGCAAAAGTGTGCCATCCCGTTCTTAATTCTGTTCAGTAACATCCACTTTGAGTCCGTCCGGTTGTGGCTGCTAAGAGTCCACTTTAATTGGCCGTTTTAATCAAGTGTTTTAATGCGACTCTCTTGTTCTGGAAGACTTCTTAATGAAGCTCACTTTCTTTGCGCATCAAGTGATTCATTTGGCCGTTTGTCTTGTCTGCAGTTGAATCATGCTGAAAATGCGAGACATACTCCAGGGTCACCGTCTTTCCTCTTTGTCTTGTTGTGCTGGCTGGTGTGTGTCCGGTGTGTGGTATGTGGTTTGTGATGTTGTATTGTGGTGCGACTTGTTAATCACTGCAATTAAAGAACAGAAGCGAGCAATTAAGCAGTGCGTTCGTTCCAGAAATGAAGACAAATATGTTGCTCTTAAAAGCCCAAGCGGGTTTTGGGCTTAGCTACTCGAGAGTGTTGGACTGGAAGATGCCCAGTACATATAATGAAAAAATCATATTTATTTAATTTTTAGTAATTTTGTACATATATATATATTTTTTGTTTTGAAGTGCGAATGTTTACGTTTATTATCAAACTTTAACACGTCTGTACGATACTAATGACGTGGAGAAAATTTATATGTAAGATATAAGTGATCCTGATATCAAGTCTGAGTTAAGCATAATTCAGATACACTACAGGAGTACAACTTACTTTTTACACAATTTACGTTTACAGAGTATACGAAAAGGAATGCTTTTAACTTGAAGCCATAAATCCAGACCGTGTATTTGTTGGGCATTAAATGGGCGCGTGGGGCAAGAACATCAAACGATTGTAAGGGGTCTTGTCGCCGTGATCATCGCTGAAGCGAACATCAAATTTGCAAAATGATGCATAATTTACAAAAGTTATTGCCTGGCATTAGCTGTAGCACGCCAAAACAAATTCATTGCGATCGGTAATCAATAAGAGGTAAAATTATGAAGAGGGGGAAAACGAAAATAAGAAGTAGATACACTCAAATGTCAAGGTGCATTTCACACTTGCGAACGGGCGAACGAGGCATGCAAGAAAAAATAAATACAAATTCAGCGAAACAGACAGAAAATATTTGAACATTTGCAGCTAATTTTTAAGAGTTGCCAAATGCGATTGAGTCACGGCTAGAAGAATCATTGAACTTGTCTGGCGCGCAGCGGTGGAACGGGCCAAACGGGGCAACATCGACGGCAACAAGTCGCAACAAGTTGCAGCAGTTCCAGCCACAGCCCCGGGCCCCAGGCCCCAGCCCCAGCCCCAGCCCAAGACCGGGCAGATGCTAAGCGGTTTCTTGCGATTTCAACATATTTATAATTAATGACAAATATTTTGATAGCCACAACAATTGGCATGTCATTGAAGCTGGCTTGGCTTGGGCCAGAGCTAGAGCTAGTGTATTGTGTGTTTGAGCCAAGACAAGTTGCCCAAAATCTTTAGCATACTCATATTGCCGCTGGCGCACATTAGCCTTTAGTTTATTTTATTGCCAAATGGCGCCCTTAATCATTGTTTAATTTAATTAAAGCCCCCAAGTAATTAGCGGGCACGCAGTTTCAGGCATTTCCGCCAAGCTAAATCTGTAATTAAGCAGTAAAGTCCAAGCAGAGTCAAATGTGGCTCAAAGCACCAGTGGCACCTCAGCTCGCAGACACATTCAGCGACTAAATAATAAACTAAAAATAGTTGTTGGCTAAAATAAAAGCGGCAACAGTGGCCACAGTAGCGAAGCCAGCCGAAATGCTAGCCAGTTGGCCAGTTAGCGTCGTAAAACCAGTTCTAATTCTTATCAAGCCTTCTTCGCAGACCATATAATTACTCATAGTCGCAGCTCTGGGCCGCAGAGCGTTCAATGGCTTTTAATTATCCAGGAATTTGTGTGTGTGCAAAACAAAAACAATATGTTTATGGCCAAAATTCAGCTCATTAAAAATGAAAGTTTCTTGGCCAAACAAAAAAACAAAAATTCTAAAATAGCTTAACTCGGCTCATTAATTAGACAACGGCCAACAGACAGTGCCAATGCTTTGGCCACAAAACTGATAGCTATGGAAGTTCCTTTGTATACACTTTGTCTTTCAGCTTTAGTTTCAGCTTCTGCTTCTTATTCTCATTCTTTTTGTCTTCACTTCTCTCTTGTCTGGCCACTTGTGACGCATTTCTTCTAAGCTTTGTTATCTCTGACAGCTTGACAGCCAGTTTTTAAGTTGTTGTTACCTCGGGGCGTTTATGTAACCGATCCCAGAGCGTAGAAAAGTAAAAGTGCTAATCACATCCCGTAAAGGTCGTCGTTATCTACAAACCAGGCGCTCCACTGCACTCTCCGACATGTGTAGCCACTTATTAAACTGGCCAGTTCAGGTTAAGGCTGCACCCATATCAGACACAGAAACGGAACCAGCTACAGAAACCTCAGCATCAGCTGTAAGCTCGCTAACGTTAAGGCCAAAAAATGTAAGCGATATTTGCCCCACAATAACTTGTTTGAACTTTAAATTTATATATTGAATGGATATAAAAAACGTACATTTCTCGAGAATAAAATTAACAATATATTTGTGTATTCAATTCGAATGCAAAATAAAAAATGTGCAAATCATAACAATCAATTGAGTTTTGATAAATTTACTGGAGTTTGAAGTTTAAGAAGATAATTTAGCCTGGACTTTTTACAGAGAAATAAACCGGCACAGAATGCGCTGTAATATATCGTATAATCAAAAAATTTTCTAATAAAGTAAAAAGGGATAAAAGTGCAATCAATTAAAAATATATGTAATAATAATATGTAATTGACAAAGCAATAGATATTACAACAAACTTGGGTTAAACTTCAAAATTTTGTTAATATTGACATGGGTGTTAACGCAAAAACTAACAATAATCATAAAATCTCCAAAGGCATGGGAATAGATTGGGAGTGGGTAATCTAAAAACTACACTAACTATGGAGTTGCAATTATTCATATTTTATTGGTGGTAGGTACAAAAAAAAATATGTTTATGTCACCTGGCAATGGCACTTGGTGTTGGTCTTGGTCTTGGACTTGGCCCGACGACTCGTGCATGCCCATGGCGTCAAATTTGTGCGATATTCGAACAGTTAGTATATAAATTAGAATGCTAATCGATAGCTATGGATACGCCCAGAAAAGAAATAGACAATATATATACATCTAGGTACAATAGAATGCTGGCAATTCCGGTTAATAAACTTGATTTAAAACCAGAAGTGAGCTGGACGCAAGGCAAAGGCAAAGGCAAATAAATTGCTACTAAGTACGACGTGGGACAGCACAATAATATCGAATTGAATCGAATCGAAGTCGCGATCGCAACATAAAGTGTGTAACAAATGGGTCGCAAGTGGAATCAAGTGTTGGACTATGTGACAAATTGTCAAACATTCTCGAAACAAAAGCGAAACCAACGGCAAGTCACACGCGACGAGGCAGAAAAAATGCCGATTGCAATTCATTGACAATTGACGGGGCCCGCAGCGAGTTGAGGGACGGGCAGGCTCAAAGCCAAGCAAAAACCAAACCAAGCCAAGGGAGAGGCCACACGGCGTATGCGCTATTTATGCCAGGTTAGCAGCCAGGCAGGCAGGCAGGCAGGCAGACTGCCAAATAATATTCAAAGCCAGAGCAAAAGTAAAGCAAAGTTAGCCAAATGGCCGCGACCATTAAGTTGTTTATATTTCCATGGAATTTCTTAAAAGTTTATTGCACTCTTTGTATACCCTATAAACCTTTAAAATGTGTTGAAGCTGGATATAATAAAGTTGTGAGTTGTGTGTTGTAAGTAAGTGCAGGATAGTTAAAAATATTTCTTACAGTTTAAACTATTTTTATTCTTTGACAGCCGGAAAAGCCAAGATGACTCAAGTCACTTGATTCCAACTTACGAAGATACAGTCTCAAAGATCATAAGTGATAGAGAGTTGCATGTCATATCGTACAGTGTTAATTTTTATTATTTATAATAATTAACCAGCTACTCGTCGAGTTGAAAAATTTTTAGTTTATATATATGAGTTTATTTACGGAATAAGGCAGTTACTTTTGTTTTTGTTTATGGAGCCTTTGTTTATCTAGGGCATCTCCTAGTGCAGCACCATTGGGCAGAGCATTCCCACTAGTTTTATTATCATAATTATTGTCATATACTTGTAATCGCTGCTTTAGCGCAGTGCCATTGCAGTTAAAATAAAATTCAAATAGTGCAACAGGTTTTTTTTTGCCTATCATTTGCTACTGTCGGCAAACAACTATTTGTTAATTTTGCTTAGCGGCGTTAATTGTTTTGGCCAAAGCTCAGGCGAAGCATTGTTGCTGCTGCTGCTGCTATCTTTGTTGGTATTACGAAGTATGTTTGGCCTGTTGCCGACTGCACCGCAATTAAGCTTTTAATAATAATTTGTATTAAAATAGTTGAACGAGTTTGGCAATGGGCTGCCGTTTTGCAATTTGGCATAGAATGTGCGGCAAATATATTACAGAAATTGTTAATACATTTGTTTAATTGTTGTTACCACTGACAAGTATTGGCTTAAACGATGAAATATAAAAAACAGATATAGTTTTATACATTTTTTGTGAAAATCTTAGCTTGCCAGGTAAAGATTTAAACAGTGCTCAAATCTCATATATGAGACACCAATATAAGTTTAAACTACGCAAACTAAACATATTGATAATATTAAGCAAAATAAGATAGATTAGATAGAAAGCAGCCTTTAGGACCGCAGAAAAAATACTTTTCAACTTATAAATAAACCAATAGTTATTTATATTAAATTTTATGTTATGTGGGATTCTAAAAGAGAAATAAAATATTATAAAGTTAAGTTGTTAAATAAGATCGATCAGATCTCTGTGTTTTATAATTTTTCTACTTCTCACAAATCTAGGCTCTAAGATGGAGTACTCATAAGAAACCCCAAACAAATAGGTCGAACACTCTGTAATTTAAATCAATTGGAAGCTAAACAAATGAGAAAATTGATTTACAAGACTTTAGCTATAGACAAAAACCTTTATGAATACCTAAAACCCAAACCAATACTCAATTACATTTTGCCGTTAATTATGACAAACAAGTTAGTAATAGATTGGGGCGTCAAAATAACAACTGCATGTGGCTAAGGCAAATTACTAAATTATAGTTGCACGTCGTTCAATTTGACAAGCCCTGCGTAACAGCTCATTTGTCCATCAGGGGGCATTGAAATAACGGGCGGACATTGCTGCAATCTACGAGTAACTGTGCGATAAACATCTGCTCAATCAAAATTGATCTACACGCCTGTCAATCAAGCAGGAGACAAAAGACAATCAAAAAAGCCTTTTCAATCGAATTTTTCGATTTTAATGGCTAATGCATGCCACAAAGACTAACTGTTAAGCACCCAGCAGCAGCAACTGCTACACACACACACACACACACTTTCATCGATGACCTTGACGCAAATCACTGGCTATTTATTTTTTTTCGAATGCCTTTTTTTCTGCACCTTTTGGCCGACATATTTTCAGAGCAGTTGCAGTCGCTTTGGGTTTGGATTGGATTTGGCTTAGGCTTTGCCGTTTGGGCCGTACAGATTTCTAAACACAATTGAAGACAAATCCACTTTATAGCCGTCAAAATGTACGAGAGCAACAAAAACAAACGTTGAGTAAGGCAGCAAAAATTAAAACTTGGCAAAAACTTTGAGTACAAGCTGCAAAAAACAACCGAAAACCCAAAAAAATGCTAAGCATAAAAAACGCGTTTGCGCATAAAAACAAAAAAAAAGCATAAAAATCGTTTTGGCCAATTTCAGCGATTTTGTTATTTTTGTATGTATTAACCGTTACTTTTTTACCCGCTGAGCTTACCAATGCACCCACCACATTTGTTGTTGTTCTCGTTGTCGTTGTTGTTGTTGTGGTGGTTGTACCTGGATTTTAAATCCCGTGTTGTAGTTGTTGGCGCTGTTTGTTGTTGTTGTCGCTATTGAAGTGGATTATTTGTATTTGATTGTTAGCTTTCTATATTGCGAGCTGTATATTGTTGTTGTTCTTGTTACTACTGTATTTGTTGTAGTTGTTGTTGTTATTGTTGTTATTCAGTGCATTTGTTGCTAAGCCGTTTTGAATTGGAGCAATATTGGCGCGCGCTGTCTGTGTACGAATTTTTATGACGATTCGTTTATGGCTTTTAAAAAATGTGTTCGTTTTAATTTTAATTAATTTTTTACCAGTTTTGGGGTTTACAGTTCGTTTTTTATTTATTTATTATGTTTGCTTTAATTTTTTTGTTTTGTTTTAGCCGCACTCACACACTCTGAAAACTATATATTTAACTGACTTTGTCGAAATGCTTGCATTTAAATTGATTTATATTTTTCTTCACCGCGTTGCACTTGGGTCCAACGTTGCGTATACAAAATATTTGAATATGACTTTTAGTACGGTCCTTAAATATGTTTTCAGCTATGTTTGGCTAGCAAATGCTGCGCCTCGACTCCTGCTCGTGTGGCTTAAAGAAGTTCTAGTCTTGAAACCATAGACAGCGGCTGTCGCAGTCGCAGTGCCTGGCAAATGACTTTCACGAGACAAACGCAGCGGCAACAACAAATAAAGTTCGAGAATCGAATTTAAAATGTATTTTTGTGCAGGTTGTGCCGTGCGTCCGTTTGGCTACAGCGTCCACAATTAACTGAATTCCCACAGCGATCAGAAAACTGATAAGTGCTTCGCTGGCTAGCGCCCAAGAAGGCTGGCAAAAGCTCAGTAAGCCAGAGACGGCGACTGAGACTCAGACTGAGACTGAGCCACAGACAGAGACAGAGCCAGTCGCAGCCGCCGCCAAGTGCCAAGGCAACAACAGCAGCAACGGCAACAATAACAACAACAACAGCGCACAAGAAAGGCAAAAGCACAAGTACAAACACAAACAAGCACACATGCTTACCACAGGCAAGCGGCGCACAGTGGCACAAGAGCTGGTTCATACTTTGGAACAGAGTTATTAGAAACCCCTTTCAATAGTCTCAAAGAGAAATAAGTGTTTACAAGCATTGAACTATTCATAACATTAGTCATCAATATTTTAATCATTTAACATAGCTTCTTTTTTATATTATTACTGTCACCTAAACTAAAACAATTCAAACAACAATACCCGACTAAAACTTTTCCATTATTACAAGAAAATAACCTTAAACGGTCGTATACTTTGACAAGCTAATCTATTGGGTCCCATTTTCTTATATTTATAATCAATTTCTATTTTTTTGAAAATTATTATTTGGAATTAAATTTTTGGTTATATTTAATTTTCTCTTTTATTGCTTCAACACATCTATGAAGCGGATATGGAGGAAAATAAAACTCTCAATAAAGTTTTCACTGTCTATATATTTTTAACAATAATATTTCAACCACTGTGCAACTTGCTGATTAGCTTAGATTTGCTGTCGTAGAACAATCACAACAACCACAGCAGCAACAGCTTTTACGGAGCAACATCAAAGCAGCCCACAAGCTTCAGCTCATAAAAGAACGGACAGTTCGTTCCACTGTGAAAGAGTCGGCTTCGTTTGAGCTTCGTGCTCGACCAACGGTCATCGGGCCGAGGCTTACGGTTCGTGCCATGCTATTGATATCAAGTGCATTTACCAGCTCGTAACACTAAATTAAGCTTACATACAGCTGTTAGCGAGCTTAACATAAATCTGTTAATTGAACTTTGCATGGCGTGAAGTTGGTCGCGAACGCGTGTTTGAGAGACGTTAAGTTAGCTGTGAATTTAAAGTTATCAACCACCGCCACAAAACATAATGCTGTGAAAGTTGTAAGAAAAAACCCAATCTAAAAATTCAAATTTACCGCGCAGTTCAATTGTTTGTATTATACGAATTATAAAGCTTATAGTCCCTCTTAAGTTTATCATTAATATTTATTATCAAGCCGTATATAAATTTACAGTATTTACAAGCAATATTAAATGTGATATTATCAAAATAAATTGCAAACATTTAGCTAATAATTGGGCTGAGGGATTTGTTTATTCTTATTGCCTAGCTAGCCGTATATTGTTTGTTTAAATGATTTAACGTTCCAAATGCACATTATATAAGTATTAGTATTATTATTAGCTTATCACAAAATTAAAAGGAATTGCTGTACATTTAAAATTGCAAATGCTGAACAAAATTTGTTGCTTCAGAACATCCAATTATCAAATTTCCCACGACGTGTTTGTTGTCTGTTTTAAGAAAACAAGATTGAGCCATTAATTAAAAGAATTATTGTTATTAGCAATGTGACTAAGGCAACTAATCTAAAATGCATCTACAGATCTAGAGATATATGTTAGAGAGCTGAATAAATTGCAATGTTGTCTTTATGATATGATTTGGTTAGTTAACTTGATGATATGATTTGACAATGCTAAAAAACAAAAAAGAGACTTGGAAACGTTTAATTTTAGTTATTTATTTGGATTACTTAATAGTTAGGCATCTTCATCGAACTTTATTTTTTATTTATATGTGTTTTGTATATATTTCTTTAAGTATTTATAGTACATGTTTCATAACTTTAATACATCATAAAAATAATCATAATCATATGAACAAAACAAACTGTAATTGGGATATGCTTATGCTAAAGCGCAGCTCATTTTAAAAATCACACAATGCCCTCAAAGTTTTCAGAAAATTGTAAAAATACTTATCAAAAATATGTAAATATATATGTGTGTATACTCGTATCGGAACTGAAACAGTTACTGCATGCAATTTATACCAAATTTATACCGGAGTTGTAAAACAAAATGGCAAAATGATCAGAAATACATAATTATACAGTATATAGTAATAAGTGGATAGATATATGTTGTATACGGCAGCTCGATAAGAACTGGCGGGGATTGAACTTAAATTTCGGCTGATAAGTACAAGTTGTGTGCTTTATACGCTAAATGTTGGGATTGTCTTGGGTACGGTTTACCACGCAGTTTGACAAGCATTGGAATGTAAGTATACGGTTAAAATGACAGCTCCATTTTCTTTTGAAAAAATCATAGATTTGAAGCTAGCTAAAACGAATTTTAACTACAGAAATCTCTAAACGCAAATGCACACAGCTAAGCGGGCCAACAAAAAAAAACAACAATCAAGGTGCAAGCACGACTAAGGGGCAGAACTTGTGAGCTTGACTTGGAGCCGAAAAGTTGAGCTCCAAGCGGGCTCAAACTTGCGTCACGCACTGCGCATATTTATCCAGTTCGCCACGCAGCACCTTCACGCGCTCCGTCTCCTCGCGCAGCAGACGCACCAGCTCCTCAATGGTGCGCTGTTGCGTCAACACCATCGCCTCCAGCTTATCGACGCGACCCTCGAGCTGCTGCACCCGCGGCGTCGCGTCTGCGGCCTGATGATTGTTGAGCAGCGTTGTCGCTGGACTCTCATTGACACCGATATTGTTGCTCTTCTCCTGCTGCGTGCTGCTGGCATTGGTGGCCTTTACCAGCGGCGAGACGCTGCGATTGCGACTAACAATCGACAAACTATTGGGCCGTGCCGCGCGTGTCTCCTCATCGCTGCTGGCAGCGGGCGCGGCTGTTGGTGCCGCTGATGCCGTCGGCTTTGTCGCCGACATGCTCTTCGACATGATGGCATCGTGGCTGTTGTTGCTGGTGGCCAAAATGTTTGTGCTGTTGTTAGCCAACTCCTTTTTCTGGGTGCTGCTGCTGCTGCTGGTGCTGCTGCTGCTGCTCTCCACAAACATGGACTGCTGCATGATGCTAGAGGAAGTCACCGCACTCGATTGCACTTTGGTGGCAGTCACATTGCTGCTAGTTGTGGTGCTGCTGCTGCTGCTCGTGGCGCTGGTGGCCAGCACGCTGGATGTGGCAGTCGCCTGCTCGGCGGCAAATAACTTTGAAGTGCGCTCAGCCACGGAGATGGCACCGCCACGCGGCTCAACGTTGGGCGAGGTCTTTTTGCGTGTCACCTGCGACGCCTTCAGCTCCTCCATCCAGGGCGCCTTCTTCTTTTCCCATTCACGTGGCTTCGGCTTGGCCAGCTGTGGTTCCTCGCCCGTCGAATTGTCATCGGATGAGGCGGTCGCCTGCTTGCCACCATCTTCGCTCAGCTCGCTAGCACTGCTGGCCATCCCGCTGCCATTGACATACACTGAATTGTTGTTGCTCTCGCCCAGCACATTTATGGCCGCCGAGGGCGGACGGCGCTTGGGCGCCTTGACCCGACCTGCGCGCATATCCTGCAGTATGGAGCCACGCTCGACGCGATCAAAGTCCGTATCCTCGACGGCTATGGTCGCGGCACGTCGCATCACCACATTGCCAGCGAGGCCCGACTCGGGCAGCTGTCCGCCCGTTAGTTTACTGCCAGACAGGCCATCGGAGACGTCATGCGACACGGCGCTAGTTAGTTTACTATCGGTGCTCTTCCTCTTCATGCCGCCACCCAAAATATTGCCTGCAAATTTAGTTTAAAAGAACGATTGTTACTTATGTGAAACTCTGTGAAATGAGATAACTCAAAGAGAATGGAACTTTAACTACAACCAAGAAAAATCCTTGATATAAAAGATGGTTAACGAAATGATAGTGCATCATTGAAAAGTCAAGTTCCTTACTTCGTTATGTATGCTATGGCACCCACAACTTTATCGATGATTTTAAATATGTCTGCTACTCGTACTGGTATTTGAGGATTTCTTCTATTTTCAGTCTACTAAAAGTTCTACCACTTCGTTTATTTATTTAGCTTTTTCTGGCACTGCTTTTAATACTTCTAGCCTTTTTATATTATTTTATCTTATTATAATTTATTTATTTCACATTCCATTAATTCAACAACTTTTACGATTTCTTCCTTTGATTTTACTAATTTTACGATTTCGAGTTTCACTATATTTTTCACTCCTTTTATTTTAAGTATTTATAATTCCCTTACTTCATCGACTATCGTCAATTAATCCTATTATTACTTATTTTACTACAACTCCTACACCTCCTACTATATCGACGCCCTAAACTAGTACCTTTTCTACCACTCCTAGTTCGAATAGGCCTCCTATTTTATTTACCTTTTTAATTTTAAGACTTCTTCTACTTTTTCTTCTATCACAACTACTACTTCTGCATATACCACGCAGATGTCCTCCATGGTCATTTAAGTACTTTGCAGGAGAACTAACTACTTAATGGCCTTTAAGCTAACACCCACACACATAAATGCTTGAGTTTAAGACAGAACGTAAAACTTTAGAATATTTATGCGGAACTCGTTATGCAAGGCATTACGGAACTCCTTTTGCTGCAGATATTCTCTTTGAGTTATTCCATTTCTGTCGAATTCACAACTTACCCGTGGCACTGCCCGTGGGCGTCTTCTTGAGCGGCACACTGGGCTTTTTGCCCACCACTGGCGGCGTTGGCGACTTGATCTTCTCATCCAAATTGTCCAGACTCTTGCGCAGCTCCGCATACGCGGATGCTGTAGTATTGCTGCTGCTGCTATTGCTTGTGGTTGTTGTTGTATTTATGATCGTGCTGCCCTGTTGCTTGCCGCCGCCGCCAGGCAGCTTGCTCAGATCGAGGTTCTTGTTCTCCAGCGACTTGCGCTGGGCGGCCACAGTGCCAATGGGCAGGCCCGTTTCGCTGAGTATATCATTGAGCGAATCGCGCGATCCGAAGCTCTCCTTGCGCCCCGAAGCCGACGAGTTGCTGCTGCTGCCCGTCTTCTTGATGTAAACCTTCGATGTGGTTGAAGCACTGCTCTGCTGCTGCTGTTGCTGCTGCGTCACCGTGGTGGTGGCGGCGGTGCTGCTGCTGCTGCTGTTGTTGGAGTTCGTTGTGGTCATGTGGCTCGTGTTGCTGATCTTGCGCTGTGATTGCTGCGCCGTGGCTGGCTCGTTAATGGGCGCGACTGCAAAAGGGCGAAAAAGAGTGGAAATCATTTTAGACAATGAAGTTTCTGTTTTATTCATCGCTGAATAATGTGGGCTGCGTTTTTTGGCCACCCAACAACAATCAGCGGCACATCAACAACAACATTGCGCGCACTTCAAGACGAGTCAAGTCGAGACGAGTTCAGTTGAGTTGTGCTGTGTTTATTATTAAAGATGAGCACGTCGTGAGCATCGGCGTGACTAACGTTCAGAATGGCATCAGCCAAACAACTAGCGCAACAGCTGAGCGGCAATGCAAACGACAGCCAAACGAGTTTCGCTGCTCGACTGTTGCCAAATGTCAATAAATTAACGTGGAAGTCAAACAAAGCGCTAGCTAGCTAGCGTAGGAGCAAATGCAAAGCCAAATTCACACAACAAACTACAAATGACCAGCTGGAAATGGGCGCGTGACACGTAACATTTGATAAAGAAAAGATGCCAAACACATGCGCTGCTTTTAGCTATACTGCATACATTATGAATAAAAATAAAAACAATTTTATAATATATTAATAAGACGAGCCTTGGCAATAAAAAATAAAAAAAGTTTACAAAATTTAACTAGGATTAAGTTAGCATCATAATGAAATGAAAATAGTTTTTAAAAACAGTTTTAAAAATTCTTTTGTCACATCTTTCATAAGTTTTTATACATTTGTTTAAATTCAATAACTGTCCAATTTTTAAAGTGTACTTGTTACTAACTTTAAATAGGTAAATAATTTAATTATCAATAAGTGCCTAGGGTTGAATTCGTTTTTAAATTATTTTAACTAATTTGAAACGTCTTGGTTATTTCCTCGTGCGTGTCACGAAACGCGCTCATCTCTACTACAAACGACAAAATAGCAAACAACAAACGACAGGCGCATACATAAATAAACGGCAATAAATGATGGTGATGGCAACCGAAATCAAAGCAGACGTTGATTGAGTAACGCTTTAATGTGTAAAGGTCAAGCAAACCAAACAGCAACAATAATAAATAAATAAATAACAACAGCAAATGTACAACGAACAAAGGCAACAAAGTTAACCATAGAATAGACAGCTCGGCGCAAAGCCGTTGATAATTGTAAATGGCAAATCGAATGCGCCAACGACTTTCACTGCTGCCAAATGACAAACAGGCAAACAGGCACAAACAGCAACAGCTACAATAACAACAACAACAACAGCAGCAGCAACGGCAGCGGCAAAAAGTTGTGCGCGAATTGGAATTTAATATTTGTGGTTTTTAATTTTTCGGTATTTCTTTTTTTATTTTTAAGTATTGAGTAATTGAGCGCGGTGATGGTGTTAGTGTCGCCAGCGGCAAAACGAAGCGCGCGCATACGCACACACACACGCATACGCACAAAACGAAAGACTTAGGCAACAAACTTGGTTGCCTGCCTTGATTTAATGATGAGTGCGTTTCTTTGTAACTTTTTAACTTTTAACAGGCTAATCATCAATCTCACACAAACAGACGCTGGCAAACGCATGTATAATGTTAATTATATGTTTTAATTTTCAAAGCGACAACTCGTAAGCCGCGCACTTGCCAATTAGTTAAACTCAATTGTTTTAGGCCATGTGGCAAATGCAATTGCAGAAAGCAGCACAAATGAGAAGAAAAGAAAAGACCCGCAAGAACGGTAATTGTAGCACACGCACCACCTAAGCGAAAAAAGAGCTGCACAAGAACAACAACAACAAAAGCAACCATAAAAAAATGAAGCGCAAATAACACAAAAAAATAACAAAAAAATGCTTGCTGCCGCACCAAAAAATAATATAATTCAATAACGTAAATGGTCAAGAAATCAAAACGTACTGAGCCAAAAAGGTAAACAAAAATGCTGGCAAAGGTACAACAAGCACAGCTCGGACAGACAGAGAGCGTGTGCGAGAGCAAGGGAGAGACGGCGAGAGAGAGAGAGGCAGCACTTGGCTCTCTGGCAACATTGTTGATAAGGCAAAACTAAAACAATAAAGGCAAAGGCGGCAGGTGGGGAGCTGCCAACAAGTGAAGCGCGCGTTTTGCTGTGGAGCTCGTCTCTGATAATCGCCGCTAATGTGCGCCCATAATGAAGTTCATAACAGCCAACGCCAATGATCATTATGAACTGAGTTGATCATGAGCTAAGAGAGCGCGCCAGGCGAGCCATGTAAAAAGAGACGCCAAACAAAGAGCACGACACCGATTTGAAACAAAAGCCACAACAAAAACAAATAACGCAGCAGAAAAACCAGTTACAACAACTGATGTTTTAAAATTAAGGCGCTTGTTGTTCTTGCTAGCGAAGGTGGGTTTGCGTTGTTGTTGTAGTTGTTGTTTTTGTTTTTTTTTTTGGTTGTGGAACTGCGACGTTGACAAAAGCTAATAGCAAAGCAAAGGCAGAAATAAAAAATTTGATTCATATACGTGATAAAATTTAAACACAACGAATGTTGAATACACTACAATTAATTGAAGTATAGAATAAATTATTATCAGTTTAAACTCGAATAGCATTCTTTCATTTTCGAAAAGTCCCTACCGTATTCAATTAAAAATCTTAAACTTTGTGAAAGTGGATGAAATTTGTTATTAAGAACATTGCAGACATTTTTGGTTTATATTAATTTATGTTAACATTGTTAAGCCGTTAATAATATTGAGATAGCTTTATTCGTACGCTATTATCTCACATTGTTTTTATTTTATTTTAATCTTTAAATATAATGAAATGTACATAACCAGATTTCCAGTCTTCCAGTTTATTATTTCGACTAATAACTCAATTTAGGCTAAAAATATTATGAAATTTCAACCGTATTATATGTATGTATGTATTATTGTATATTAAGTCTGTTGAAAAGCTTTATAAAAAAATTGAGGAAAAAAATATGACTACATAAAATATTTATAAGTGAATTATTATTGATAAAAAGTGGAAAATAATTACTGGATATAAAGTCGTAAAATGTGTTCATAGCGACGTGTTGTAAACCACCCATATTAGTTAAACATACCCGCAGAACTGTGCTTAACGCTGAAAACAACTATGCAAAGTCAACAAATAGTAAGTTCAAAATAACTTGGTTTATATGTACTTAGAAACATATTAAAAAGTTAACCGTAAAGTATGCAACATGAATCGAGTTAAATATAAATTTAAATATTTATACATAGCAAGCAAAACCCTAACTAATTAAGCGACCAAATCAAGTAGCCGTCACGCGTTTAAAACAGCGCCAAAAACGCCAAGTCTACGAATGGCAAACAGCAAAAAAATAAATAAATAAATAAATAGAAATAGAAGAAGAAAAAACAAGTTTAGCCATGCAAATTGACAACAAAAAGCGAAAACAAACACGACAAAACCGCAATTGAAATGCCAAAGGAAAATGACGCCAAGCAGCTTTGACTGAGATTTTCCGAGACTTTGGTTTTGACCAGGCGAACTGGGTCTAATTTTAGTGCGCATTGCCGGCGCCAAAGAAAGCCAGATAATGAAAGATAAATAATAATAAACATAATGAAAATGGAAAATAAATCATAGAAATTATGTGCATAGCCAAAAGAGCCAAGCAATTTTCCATTTCACATCTAAAAGGCCTCGGGACGGAGAAAGGAAAATGAAAACTGGCCAAAAACGAATCGAAATGAAACGAAAAGAAAAACTCTTGAGGCTGCTCCGCCACTGACGCAGCCGCCACTGGAAAAACTCGTTTACATACAAATCGTCGTGATAAAGCTGGCCATACGAGCGCCCAAGAACTCGAAAGAGCCGCCGCGTTGCGGACCCGGAGCCGCTGCCGCTGCCGCACCGCCGCGTGCTCGTGGCCGGGGCCGTGGAGGGGGCAGAGGCGCTGCCGGAACATCGGTGCAGTTGTGTGTGTGTATGTGTGTAGAGTGTGTGTACATTTGGAGTGTGTGGCGTGGATTGGAGTGGTGTCGTGTAGCAGTAGTGTAGTAGTTGTTGCCGTTGTTGTCGTTGCAATGTAGTTTTTTATTACACACGAAATATTATAGAAAAGACAGAAAAGGAGTAGAAGAAAAAGAAGGAGAAAAGTGTAGAGGAAAATTACACAGAGACAACGACATCGAGTCATATACATATATGTATATATACAAGAAAAATAGAAAGAAAAAATGCAAAATACAAATAAAATCTTGAGTTACTCGTAGACCACGAAAAAAGACATAAGAGCGATAGTGAAACGTAAACAAAATGCTAATAAAAGTCGTTCAACAAAATGCAAGTAATAATAAACACAAAAAATAAATTGTTAAGATGATGTTGTATGCAACGATTCGTTTAATGTTGAAAATATGAGTCGAGTCGTGAATTGAATGTCTGCATGTGTGAAGTGGTTGTGATCTGATGTGCTGTGTGATCATTCGAGTGCAGCTAGACAATCAGATTGCATTGCTCGAATTTGGGCTAGAAAAAGTCTCAAGAGGAAGTATTTGGTTTCACTCAGCAAAGGAAATACAAGCCCGCAACAAATTACTCACATAATTTGTACGTGTATAGGCAATAAGAGCAAATATGTTCTATATAAGTACATCCTTATCAACATGACATTACGCCGAGGTGATAAGGGCCTGCCTATAGAGTATAAAGGTGCTGAAATTTTAAACTCTACACCTAGTTAGTAAAGCCGTAATATCAGACTCGAAATTTTAATTAATAAACTATTTAACTATTACTTTATATATTCAAATATACATCAATTAATCTTAATTAGTCATTCTCTTCTAGTCTAAGGTAATCAGCTTAAGATAAGAAAAGCAACCTAATAAATAATAATAATGTTAGTGAAGTACATACCACTTAAATGCAACAGCGAAAATTTATTAAATTCATTGCATATCAGCAACAATTTTAATAATACGATTATCGCTTATATTTCAAATATAAATGCACCGGGCATAGCAAGCATATGCTATAATTTCATATAAGCAGGCATTATTTAAATGTTATGTACTGTATTTTGTATACATTTCAGAAAACCGCTTTAAATTATTTAATTAATTGACAACTCTTGCTTAGAAACAGCTACAGCTCCTAATGCACAAAGTAGACTGAAAGTTTTGTTTTTAAAACAGTTCAATATTATATTTGGTAGGTTTGGTCATAGACAATCTTATCAATATGATAAAAGCGATTAACTGGTCTATAGTAAACAGCCAGCACTCTACACAGAAATGTGAGTGTATTTTATTTCAATTAATTCAATTATCAAAACGTAACGTTTATTATCGTTTTGTGGGGCGGGGCTAAGGAAAAACAATGCAAAAACTGTAAAAACTTCAATTGTCTTGACGGTCCGAGCCTGGAAAATTTCAAATTCAATGCTTTTTGGGGAAAATTGCGTCCAATTAAACGCAAAACGACGATGGGGATGACAGCTGATGACGGCGGATGACAGGTTAAATCAAAACTTATAGAGAAATTCGCAATGGAATTACACATGTATGTGTGTGTGTGAATGTGTGATGGATGCTATAATTTTAGCTATTGTTGCTGTTGCTGTACTCACCTTCCGAGGGTGCCAATAGCTTCACAAAATTATCGGGAAAAACGCCCACTTTGCCGTGGAGCTCGCCCTTCCACCAGCCCTTGTCCGGCAGCTCCATGCTGATGACACTGATAATGTCGTCCACCTTGAGCTCCAGCTCGTCCTCATTCTGTGGCGCATAGGGAAACTCCACGCGACAAAAGTCGCGCTGCGGCTTCGGTGGTAACGTGGGCACCGCAGCTGCCACAGCTGCTGCCGCTGCCGCCGCCGCTGCATTCGCTGTGGCCGCCGTGGCTCTGCTTTTTGATTGCTTCGTTGTGGTTGCAGGTGCAGCTGCTGCCGCTGCTGTTGCTGCTGCTGGAGCAGCTGTCGCTGTAGCTGCTGCTGGTGCTGCTGTTGCTGGTGTTGTTGTTGGCGCAACGTTGGCAGCTTTTGCTGTTAGCGCCGCTGTTGTGACCGTTGCACCAATCGTTGGCGGCCGCTTGGAGGCCAGAATCGGGGATGGTTCGATATGTTGGACAAAATTTGAGGGAAATACGCCGACTTTGGTGCGCAAACGTCCGCGCCACCAGCCTTCCTCGACCTAAATGCGAGCAAAACGGCACAAATATAAAAAAAAATTGTGTTTTTGTTCATATTCGCTTTCAGTTTGTGTTATTGGGTTGCGTCAAAACGTATTGGCGAAGAGGTTAAATGGGGGTTGTGGGCACTAATATACGCGGTATGTGGTTATATATGAGTGTATGTGTGCCTGTGTGTACATACCTCCCCTAGGAATTCAATGACATCACCCACGGCCAGCGTCAGTTCGTCGTCGTTGACTTGTGTGTAACTGTAGATGACTTTACAGCGCCGATTCGATGTCGCTGATTTCTCCCTGAGAGCACAAATTTAAATAAAAGAGAGACACAAAGAGTGCAAAATTATATATAGACTGTAAAGAGAGAGCTTGCAAATGTTCCTAATGACAGTAGCTGACAGCGGAAACTTAAATACGTGCATTGCAATAAAAGTTTTAGGCATAAAACAACTGATTACAAAGCAAAAGTGAGCGTATATTAAGGCTTAATATGAATAATTTAAAAATTGAAAATGTTTGTCATTTCCTTTAGGAAATGGAGTACCAAATGAAATACTTAAGAACATTCAATCTTAATAAAAACATTAATGAGCTTTTCAAAGCATACAGTTATCAACTCTGTAATTAAAGCTTATCTCAAAGTGAAAAACTTTGAACATTACGTCTGGCTTTAAGCTTTCATATTCATATACGATGAATAGAAGTTATAAATAAATTAAGATCTCTTTATTTGTTTTTAAAAAACTAAATATTTTGATTTTGGAACTTGTTGATTAACAGAATATAATTATTTAAAATATGAGAGTTTTGGCATATAGCATAAATATGCTATACAAATTTATATAAGTACAAATTTAGAGTTTATTAAGTATAAACGTTAAATTCATTGTATTGGCAATGTGGCCAACTGTATGTTTGATTAAAACTTCTAATTGATTATGTAAGCTTGATAACTCATAAGTTTGCGCTTAAGATTTCAATTTAGTTAGGCTAAGTTAAATTGATCGCAAATCTTTAACAAATTTCCTATCACTAAAAAATGCACCCAATGTTATCAGCTAATGTCATGTGGCTGTTGGATAGATTGCGTCACCAACCTGAGCTGCACCGCCGCGCTGTCATCACTGTGGTTGCCATTGCTGCTTGGCTCCAGTACGCGCACAAAATTATCCGGAAACATGCCAGTTACGCCGTTGGCCTTCAGCGTGCCCTGCCACCAGCCGCCGGGCATCTGTTTGATGCGATGTATGATGGCACCCTTGTGTAGATCCAGCTCATCTGGCTCCTTGGCGGCGTATTCGTACTCCACTATTGCACAGATTGCTAGACGAAGAGAGGGAGAGAGTGAAAGAAAAAGAGAGAGAAACATTAGTAAGCCAATGGGGTAACCTTATATGGGACACGCGCATTTATAATGCCAATGCCCAAGTGCAAATATTTACTATTGCGCAATCCCTCAGTCTAGTTTTAGCCCACTTCCCCCATTTCCACGTATCAATAATGTGTCGTCGTCTATTGGTTTGCTACGTGACACTCGCATTTTCGTTTATTTTTTCTGATTTTTTAAATGCTTAAAAAGTAAAAGTTACATGACGCGCTCTTTGTCTCCATTTGGGCGCTACGCACGGAATGGGAATGATAATACGAATAAGAAGAAGAAAAACACGCGAATCGTGGGCATCAGTCAACTGAGCCCCAAAATTGGGTTAAAGATTACTGTTGACAGTGACTGTGCGGAAGTGTCAATATAAATGGTTAACCCCCGAATTGTCTATCGTTCTTAATTCTTATCAAATGAAATTTGATTTTTGTTGTCAATTAAAGTGATGTCATTATTAAACTCTTGCTTCCCATATATTTATATAATTTCTATGATGAGTAATTATAGATAATGTTAGGTGGAGTTTCCATAAGTATAAAGAAAAATTGTTTGATGACAAATTTGTTTTTCTAGTAGGGAATATAAATCGATTAAAAAGAGTTGAAATAAATAAAGAAATAATGTTAATCATTTTTAGATATTTCAACCTAGATATTTAGATATTTTACCTATGTGCTAATTTATTTGAATGTGAAGCAGATTTTTTTGATACATTCCTAATACAAATTTACTGTTGAAACTTTTCACTTGTAGGGCATACGTCAATCATCATAGCCGCCTCTTTCTCTCGCGCAGCCCAACCGCAGACCAGAAACCATTGAACAATATGTCATGACGCATAATGACAACAATGCCATGGGCTACAATTCGAATCTAGTACGTTAAAAAACAACAATAACAAGAGCAATACCGGTACCGTAATCACTTATAAGCGACGCTCAGCTTGCTCGCCTTCAAACCAATTTAAATCGCAACAACTGCAGCAACAACAACAAACAACAACAAGTCACAACTTATTTGGTATTGGAGGTTGCTGCCCCCGCACGATTGACTCATTTATTACAATATTTGTATATGTTTTATGAGTTTTAAGCTAGAGAGTCTGCCGCTCAGCGACTGTTTAAGACGCAATGTGAAAACACAAATGGAAACGTTTATTGGGTTAGAGTCGTGACAGGAGTGGCCAAGAGGAGGAAGGGAGAGGCGAAGAGGAGGAGTGAGGAGAGGGATCGCGATATAATTGTGTTCAAATGTTGATAAGCAACTAGAAATAAAAAATACATCAAGGTAAAGAATTATAGATCTTCGCGCATGTGGAATGCCCTGTAAAAAAGCAGCCTTACATCAGAAGCGAATTGCGTTAATTTGCCAGTGTGTGTGGGTGTGTGTGTGGTGGTGACACCTCTATTACATTATGTTTTATAATTTATAAATGGAAGAAAACGATATACAAATCTATAAGATTAGCTTCGATAAGTATTACAACTTTTTTCATTTAATTTCTCCATAGCAAACTACCCCATTGCCTGCATGTGGTTGGGTATGAGAGTAAATAAATTCCAATTGCGACGTGATGTTGTTGCGTCTATCAATAAATGCGATGCATGTACTTTATATGGGTCAATAGTGTTGGGATTCTTTTATGGCCGGACGGTCATAAGGCTAATAAATGACGTGTGCAACAATGTTGAGTTGGAGAGTGAAGAGGGGGGAAATAAAATTGTCATTGCCCGGCGGCTGTTTAGAGCCTTTAAGTATAAACCGTTTAGCAACGTGTAATAGCCAATACTTACTGGCTCTAATAGCATTGGTAATGAACAATTAAGACGGACTGCTAAGTCGAGACGTGCGACACGAAATGCTTTTAATTAGAGGAGAGGCAGAGAGGGGAAGACAGCGCTGAATGTGTGTGTGTGTGGGCCACCAACGTTGAAGTGGCTGCCAAATCCAATCTAAAGCAGCTTTGTGTGAGGCACATAATAATTTCACTTTATTTGCAGATGGAGACAGCATTAAAAGTTGCACAAGACCAGAGAAAGAGAGAGAGTAAAGGAGAGTGAGCAAGAGGGAGACCGAGAGAAAGAGACAGGCACTGCGAGAAGTGGCAAAAGTGCTTCAAGCAACGTTCAAGTCGCTGCGACGCGTCCGCCGATTTGTAACTGGGCCAACACGGCCGTATTTCAGTTACAGTTTAACCCCACGCGACAGCCGAGAGTCAAGCCAAACAAAGCGTCGGCCAAGTAAACTTTTAATGTGGTTTTTTTCAATACCCCGTAAAGCGGCTTACAAGAGTACACCAAAATTGTGCAAATTCTTCGTAACGGTAAATATATTAATGGCCAGCATTTACATCTTAGCTTAGTTCGCAAAGATTTCTAGGTCTTGTGGGGCCTGTAAAGCCTTTTCTGTTAAAAAAAATAAAAGAAAACTAATATGCAAGTTCTTTAATACCATAACCCAAAACTTGCATGTAATTGTTAATTTTTGCATAACAATTTTTCAAAATCCAGTTCTTCTATAATTATTCAGAAGAGACCTTACAAGTTAAACTAATTTATATATTTTTTTAACTGTCTGTTTGCAATTTTAAATTTGTCTGTACAATTTATTAAAATCAAAATATGTACTATATTGAGTTTAAAGTATATTAATAATATTAAATTATAAATATATTGTTACATCTTTGTGTGAAAAATTACACACAACAGTTTTAATATGCAATTGTATTCAGTATTAAATGAAAATTTGCCCTATATAAGTAATATATAGTATTCGTAATATATAGAACCCTCTAGAGAGCATAATTCAAGTCGTGCACTCGTGTTACTCATGTATATCTTTTTTTTACATTTTTTCTCTTCTTTCTTTTGGCCATACATCGCATCTGAATGTGCGCTTTAATAACCCAACAGGCAGCGACCACAAAGCTCAGGCCAGCTAACAACGACAAATACAATTATACAAAACAGACACACTCACACACACATGCATACCCATCTATATTGTAGAATGGGAAGCATGCAGCGACGACCGACCGACTGCCAGCCAGCCCGAGCATTGGTTGTGAAATGAGGCGCGCCGGCTAAATGCTGAGAAATGGTGAAAAGTTGCAGCATTAAGTGGTGAAAACTACCACCACGAATAGCAACAGCAACAACAACAAAAACAACAACAACAGCGGTAGCAACCGCTGAAAAATGAGGCGACGACCGTGGCGCGCGGTGTCGTGTGAAAAATTCGCCAAGTTCCGACTGGAAAATCGTGCAAATGTGTCAAAATTGTTGAAAATGACAAGCTTGTAGTCTGCACTCTTGACCGCCAGGGGGCGTTTATGTATGGTGGGCGGTTTCTAATAGATGAGCTGTGCTTAAAAAGCTGATCCAATGTCAAAGCCGCACAGCTAAAACTGCCATAAAAATATGCAAATTGCACATGAAAAAAATGTATATCAAAGTAGCTTAAAAACGGCAAGAAAGAGAAGATCGACTCGGCAATACTCTATTAAAATTATGTCATAAAGCCGGTGTGTTGCGGTATTTTAGATAAATCAATTAGAGTTTATATGACAAATTTAGTCGTATATCTACTTAAATATATTTTAAAGTTATTGGAGCTTAAAATAGATTAAGAATGTTTAAGACTAAGACATAATTTGTTCAGTCGCTTAAGTTTCACTTAGACAGCTCACCTTCCGAGATAATTAAGAGTACTTTTTAACAATTTAATAATCTCTTTTATGACTGATTATTCACTTGTTTGCTTAAGAAACATATTGTATTGCCCCCAGAAAACAATCTTAAATATATGTCAAAAGGAAAGATTATTGAACTTTATGAAGATGATTAATAGTTTTCTCGACCTTTCGTTTCCATTCTTCGGGGCTTACTATTGATATGCCTCTCTTTCTTTAGCTTTGCCCAATGAGCTCTTTTATCAAGGTGTTAGCTACAGTTCCGCCAAGTTAACACACACTTGCCCTGCTTATAAGCCAGATTTTTCCCTGCTTACAGGCCAGCATTTGTAGGGTCTTTAATAAAGCTACGCATAGAAATGAATCAATTTGCAGAGCCCAGCGGCAACAACACACAAAACGCAGCTGGTTGCATCGGGGAGCAGGGGTATTTATGGGGGTTGAGGTTAACCGGTTTTGGTGGCTCTTGGCAAGGTGCGGCCCGCTTTGCACCACCTTTTGAGGCAAACACCTCGCGAAGGTGTTGTGGGTGTTTGTGTGTGTGTGTGCGAGTGTGTGAAGATAAATCCCCCTTCGTCTGCACTCGAAGAAGCACATGCTAATTGGCTTAACAATCAGTTTTGGGCTGGCTTTGACTTTTGTTTGGGCCATGAACCAGAAATGTTAAATTACGTTTGCGTGAGTTTTACTTTTAAATAACGCACTGTAAAGAAGCCAAAAAATGGTGTGGGGCGTGGCTGAAAAAGGGCAATAAATCTATATATACGTACTTAATTTGCTCAGCACTACTTGGCTTTTAGGTAGAGTTGGGCAGACCAAGGGGGATTAGGCCGGTGGCAACTTTCCAAGGTTTGATTTTTATGTCTGTACTTTAGGGTTGAAGAAATGTTTGAAGACCGCATTTATTATTAGGTCAAGGAGCGTACTGCCAACAAGTTGGCTTAGAACTATAAATTTAATTTTATAAACGAAAAAAATGAATACGAATTATACAAAAGAGTTAAAAATAATAAGCCTAAAGCTGAGAAAATGATTATCAATCTATTTCAAGTAGTCTAGTGAAAGTGGTTTCAAAATATTATATATAGTATTTTTTAGGGCATTAAAGTACTGTCGTAGGAAGATTGCATTTTTCCTTTTTTTGCTTTTATTACTTTGGTATTTGTTTAGTATTATGATCAACGTTCCTGGTTGATTATGATTAGGATGGATAAGACTTTGCGGAAATTTCAATTTTTCAACACCTCATAAAGTTTAATTGTTTTTTAACTTTTGTATTCGATCCAGGTCCGGAAAAGGGAGGGTTTTGTAAATTTCTAGAAATTCTATAAATGTTTCAAATAGTTTTGAGGCGGGTTCGAAACTCCGATACTATCGATAGAAGCGATCAATTAAATTTGAGTTAATTCAAACCAAGCCCTGATTAAATCCACCAAATACATCTAAATACATATATATATTATATATAGTACCATCATAACCTAACCCTTCCAATTAAGAATAAGTGAGTAAATGTTGAAACTATCAAGGGAAATCTATAAAACATTTATAGAAACAATCCACACATACACAGACACATCCGGTCTGCAGAACGACCCCAGGGACATTCCTTCAGCTGCAGGCCTCGTTTGTCTGACCTCGTCCTTGAACCTTGTCACATTTATGACCTTGGCTTTTACTTTACATGACTGGCATGTAACGGTAATTGGGAAAGTTCAGGGGCAAGGTCACAATTGAGACCGCAAATGTTGCGTGCTAACTGACAAACGAAAAAAAACAGTAAGCAAACAAAATGTTGACAAAACACGAATGATGAGCATATGCCGAATATTGAGTACACTTGCTGGTGCACTACATGAGTTAATAATCTAAACCTATACCAATGTGAATAAAATCTACATCTAAATAAAATGTACACTTAAACGAACAATGGGAAATCTATAAAGAAATCGGCCTAAGAAGGTCGCAAAATGTAAATTGCCCATTCTTAAAAATAAAATTTTCTATATATTTAAAATGTTTTTCTTAAAATTTGTATCAAATATAAAATACAGTATATCCTAATAGTTTTTCATACAATAAAATAGAATATTTTAAATTTAATGTTAATTTTCGTTTTAGCTTGAGTTTTTAAAATAAAAAGCAGTTATTTACTAATTGTGCATGTATATTAACAAGATTATGCAATATATATACTATACTACAATTATAATATATATATGACTTTCGATCCTCCGTTCCTTATATAATCGTTACACATGCTACGCCAAAAGCTCAATACCCTATGCATGCGTACACATTCAGTCGAAAAATTTCACGTATTTTCCCAGCTTGTACCTTATTCCAATTATCAGCTTCGACATTGTTTGGATATCGCAACGCATGAATCACGGCGCCATGAGAATGTAATCCAACTGATAAGGGTTAAATACTTCGCTGCCACCTAATATGGAGTGTGCCCTTATCAAAGCACAGTTGATTAGGGTATGAATGTGCGTGTGTGTGTATGACTGTATCATGCAACTTGATTAAGTCATTTTGCATCGGTGTCATACAGCAACTACACTCGAGCCGACTCAAGTGTGGCTTACGCCCACGCATTTCCATTGCCAAGGCTAACGCATTGGCCATTCAAATTGAAAAAGTGTTCGCTTGATTAATGCGCCATCTGGTGTTTAATTCCACAGACTTTACGATGGAAAGCGTTTGGCCACAAGACTAAACCACTATGAATACATTTGTGTATTCACAGACACACACTCACATCTATTTAGATGATGAGCGTGCATCGACCAATTGAATGAACGAGGGAGCTTCGTGGGGGTGGAGGGGCACTTGCAGCCAAGGGTCAGCTGCCATTAAGAGGCTCTTGCTGATTACATTTTCTTAATGGTGCGCCGGGCCAAGCAGTTTACCCATTCCACGGAACAATTGCACTTTGAATTCAATCAGCGAATCGAATTTTATGTTTAGATATTTATAGAAATAATTAGTTAAAAGATTGCATGTCATGGAAAGTTCATTTGGAACGTTTTTATAGTCTACATCAAGTTGGAAGCAAAGAACCGTCAGGTGCAATCTGTTATGCCCTTGCAAAAGTGTACTATATACATTTACTATATACTACATACTCAGTATTATACAGCTGCCATAGTTTATTGATACAAAATAAATCCTTGCCAAACTTAGCCACACAGCGCAATCGCCTAAAGCTTGTATTACATTTAAATTTTGACATAATTTTTATTTTTTATATATTCACATGACATATTATATTATAAGAATTTTATTAAAGAATCAAAACCGGCAAAAAAAAATTTTTAATTATAGAAAGTTGTCTTTAATGTCTTTTGATATTTCCGGTTTATATGTAGTTAGTTCCTGTTTATCATTTCCTTTTTTAGTTAAAATTGACTAACTTCCGTTTACATCAAATACAAATACATAAAAGTATTTAAATCTTTTTGATTAATCACAAATAGAGGGCCTGCTTTTAAATGAAGAAAAAAGCTAGAGAGAAATAAATTTATATCTTTCGCAAACATAACAATTAAGCTCCATTTCGTTCCAGTGCTAGACAAATAATAGAAAAACAGAAAAACTTAAGTGTTTTCAATCCATCTGTCAATAATTGAGTTTACAAACTGCAGCTTGACTCAACTCTATTCATCTTCGATTGTTTGGAAAACACTGGAAAAATTCGTAGAATTGAAATCGAAATACGGAACAGTTACTTTTCACTTATTGAGTTTCAATTATACAATTGCGACAGTCGAGCACTTCAAGATAGGGAGAGGGAGGTGGAGGTGGAGGGAGAGGGCGCATATTGTAAGCAATGTAGACGAGGCCTTGAGTTCAGTTGCCGCTTATCAGTTCAATGATATGCTGTTGTGTGTTAGTGTGTGTGCGTGTGTGTATAAACATCGCATTTATATGGCTTGGCAGACGATTGCCCGCATTTATTCTGCTCTGCGCCCAGAATTAATGACGCCTAGACAATCGGCTGATAAAGAACACAAAGCGCTTGGCTGAGAAACTGAGGCCCAATCAAGCAGGCTGCATATGCACATATATCCATGTATGTACATGCATACGTGTGTGCTTACATATACATATGTATGTTTGTCTAAGCAGCGCAAACATTGAATAAACTTGGCATAGTTTTTAAATTTATTATACCCTACATTTGCTGTGAGTGGTTAAGAGGGGTATAATGTAATTGCGAAAATACAGGCAGAAGCAGGTAAGAGTGTAACCGCGCCGTAATAAAAATAAAATAAAATTTGAAAAAAATGAATTGCTTATACATACATTTAAAGGTCCTCATTAAGCCATAAAATCCCGGCCGTGCCACGTACATCATAGAGGACAAACCATGAAAATAATGCCATCAAACATGAAAATCGGTTCTTTTTAAAAAGTTATGGGCGTTTTAAATATGCGAGCTATAGATCCGAGGCTTTACATGTCAAAATTTTTGTCAATTTTGGCATGATTTTTGACAAAAAAATTTCACCGCCTCAAAATCGGTTTAATGTTGTATACTAATTATTACGTAGTCGGCTACGTCCGACTGCAATGTTCTTACTTGATTTTTTCAGTGTCAGTCGAAAGTTGAGCAACAAAAGTTTTGGTTTTAGCATCAAACTCGATATGTTGCCATATAAATTTGTAACAAAAAAAATAATAATAGTAATAATAATAAAGAAAAAAAAACACTACGCTCTGATAAGTTGGGTAGTCAAAACTGGCGATAAGATAAGCGCACGCAGAGCAAACTGAATGCGCGCCACATTTCAACTAGTTTACAGTGAGTTGTTCATAGATTCATGAGCTGACTCAAAGCACCCAATAAAATACATTCACTGTTATTTGCATATGGCTGATTGCTCTGTCTGAGTGCACGTGAGGGGAAATTGTTTCGTTAAGTGCACAAAATTCGCATAATTGTCAACCAATTCACAATTCGCATTTGGTGTGACAAAACTCAACATTGAACTTGATGACTCATTATGTCGAATGAGTGTTTGTGAATGCGAATGTGAGTAGTTAGGCAACAGAATCAAGAAGTTGTAGGCAAATGAAAGGCAGCCAACTCAGGGGCTTGGCGCCGGTAAGAGCCATTGGCAACGAAAGAGCAGGAAAATAGGAAATGGAGAAAAGAAATTGGCGCACCCACAAGGCACAAGGCTTGCCTCAGGCAATTTATCAAATGTCCAATTGCGTTGCTGATAAGCAACTTATATTAAGATAAAGCTATTACAAGTGCAGCATGTTCCACGCGCAGATACCCTATAGTTATAAAATTTGGGGTTGCTTAAAAATTGTGTGTACAACTATACAAAAAGTCAAATATTTTGCCTGATGCATATACATGCTCAGCCGCAATATGCCCTTTTGGACTCGCTTTCAAAAAGTACAGGGTATTCAAGAAAACAAACAAACAAATACTTTGTGTTCAGGCATTTCCTGTTGGTCATCAGCGTATTTATGGTTTGCTGCTGTTTAGCTTTTGTATTATTATGATTTTTCACTTTTAGTTTTCAAATGGAATCACTTAAAAAGCAACAACAGCGCCACAAACGGAAGAAAGCTGCGGCGTCTTTTGTTCGGGATGCAAATGCGACCCAGACAAAACCATTCGTCGAGCTCCATTGTGTGCCTCAAATTGCTCATCAAAAGAAATCATCAGGGGAGGAGAATAAAGATACGCTCAAATCTAAACTGCGCCCGTTGGAGGGGGGGGGGGGCACTGTGGGAGCGAAAGGGTGCTGATGCGGGGCGTCAGTGAAATTTATACACACATATATGCAACCAATCAACCGCATTATCAGCAACATCAACAACACCAACACCAACAACAATCTAGTGGTTGACAAAGAAAGCAAACCCAAGATTTATTAATATTGTACAATACTCGATGACTTTTGGTCTGTCCTTATCAGTGGAAACATACCTTTAGGTATATAGTCTATAACAGTTCTTGCTGATTTTATTTCCCTCCAGTACTTAGTATTTAAAGGAATGTAAAATACAAACAATAGTAGAGATATGAAGATATAATCCTTTAAATAAAATATAAGCTTTATATGTCTAATAAGTATTTTATAAAAAACAATAAAAACTTTATTGGCAATTATAAACCTAGCTTTCTAGAAATGGCTTTAATTTCTCTTTTGCCAAACTTGTTCTTCAATTTGCACTTAATTCACATTCTCACATACATATGTATGTATGTATGGTTATTATACCATGATATAATTACTCACGATGGGAGGGTTCTAGATTGTGTGCGGATATCAAGAATTGTGTACCCACTAGAACGATTTATATGATTCATATTTGTGGGATCTAATAAAAATAAGCATAATAATTCTTTAGTTTTATGTGTAAGTGTTTTTAATTTGCGAAAAATGCTTACATTTGGCAACCCAATATCTAATTCTAAATTTAAATTTCTTATTGTTGAAAAGCTTGTGAAGAATTATCAGAAACGAAATAGGAAATATAATAAAATAAATAGGAATTCTTTTAATTAATAAGTATAGTATGAAAAATGATTGTAAAATACTATATATTTTAGATATATATAGATATATATATCATTGGGTCATTAAAAATGACATATTGTTATGTTAAAACAAAAATTTCGCACTCATTAAGAATTTTAAATTACGCCTCTTGTTTCCTTGAATTTCCTATTTGATTTATGTGTTAGCCCTATAAGATTTTTGTTTCTCAATATCACATTCTCTCAAACACACTTTTGTGGAATTTACCATCTCTACATGACCTTAACAATTGTACAACACACTTTTCTACCTGGTTTTGTCTCTATTGCTGTTCTACAAATCTTTTGTCTTAACTATTCACATTGTGTTTTCCACCTAATCCCGCACGTTCGCAGCCAAAACAAAAAACAAAACAAATTTCAAACTCTGCCGCATGAAATCATCAACAAGAAATTCTTATTTAACAAAAAAATGAAAATAAAATAATTAAAAACAGAAGAAATGAACTAAAGTCAACTGTAAAACCGGTTTAAAAAGGTTTCTAAACCCTTGCGAAAATCTAAAGCTTTGAATGTGAATCGGATTTAATCAGCGGCAACAACAACAATAGCATTAAGAAATTCTAAATATCTTATTGTGTTAATGTCCTTGGGCATGCCAAAAAAAAAACTCTAAACGCCCACCCTAAGACACACCCAACAATGCGAATGTGAGCGCGAAACGTAGAGCGAAAAAACGCATAGATAAACGTGAAAGATGGACCCACCCTAAAACGTAGACAGCAGCAGCGACAACAACAAAACTGCAGCAAGGCACGAATTTCATAGGTTTTTTTGTGTTCAGTCTTCTTCTTCATCGCCAGCATACTTACTTTTGTCCATGTTGTTGGCGTTGTTGTTGTTGTCGTTTTGCCAGGAAGCAATCGCGTCGCAGTCGTCGGCCGCAGCGGTTCAATGGACGACTCCGCCGTTCGTCTCTCTGGCCAACAACAACACGCGCTGTCGACGACTTCTCCTGTGCCGCCCCGGTGTGTGTGAAAGGTATGAATCACGCGCGTTGTTCTGTTCGCACACACACACACACACACACAGACTCGATTGTAAAATTGTTAAAACGAATACTCGGAATTAAAACGCTTTTTGCGTGTTTTATTTTGACCTTATTCGCAGCTGAAGAACCAGAATTGGAATTAATTAAAATATGTGTATATACAAAACATTAAATATATATAAAGCATAAGAAAACACAACAGACGCAGCTGAAGAAGAAGAGCAACAACAGCAGCTGCAACAACAACAACGACGTTAATAACGGCGCACTTTACAAATTCACGTCACGTCGATCTACACTTGTGTTTATTTGTTGTTGCAAGAACAACAACAGCAACTCCTGGGCCGGGCCTGAAGCTGCTTGCTTCTCACTCAGAAGAACGTTGTGCTTCTGCTTCTGCTTCTCCTTCTTCGGCTTTGCATTGTCCAGCCACTTTCGTATGCACTTTTCGCCTGCGTTTTATTTACTTTGCTTTGTTATTGATTTTCGCCATATCACACCTCAGTATATACACGCACACACACATACACGCATACGCACATGTAGATTCCACCAAAAAGGCTAACTTCACAATAGCGGCTTTCCGATTTTCACGAAATGATTTGCAAGCAATCTAAACTGGCTAACACCTTTTTGATTAAGTACTAGCGTTAAGCGAACGACGACACACAAAAACAATGCCAAGTGGCCGCAAAAGGAACTGCCTCGACCGTACTACACCCGCTCATCTAAAGTGCGCGCAGAGAACTGCAGACAGTGTAACCAGTGTGACCGTTCTAGTCAAGTGCCAAAAAGATCATTTTAAAACATGTACTAATATATACTAATGAAATCAAAAGCGTTGCATAAGTGGCACCAAGGCACATACCACACAAACATTCGGAATAAATTGAACAGATAATCTCCATTTTATACAATTTGCGTGTTATAAATTTAAAAAAATGCATACTTAAATACTATTATCGCTCAAACTGTGTGACCAAGTCTCAAATTGTGAAAAATGTAATAAGTATTTTTTATTGCTAACAAAAATATATTAATATCAAATTACTCTTTATATCTTTAAATTAAAAGCAAATCATGGAATATTTAAAAAAAAAACCATGTTTAATCCCTTTTAACATTTTTACAACAAATAAAATATAATTATATTGGGACATTATTATTTTAAATATGAGCTGCCCGCCATCACATTATGAAGTTCGTAGCACTCAGCTTTTTGTGTAGTGCAGACTGTAAGCGCTGCCAACCTTTTAAATTGTTTTTGATAATGAAACTAGATGCAACCCTGTAATTTCAGGTATCAGGCGACCACCACATTTAATAGACTGTCGATCGCTCATCCACCACAATCTATCGACCATCTATTATTATTAATTAAAACGCAGCGCGTGGAGGCGGAGGAAAATTTGTGAAAAGTGCAAAACGCAGCGCGTGAAGGTAAATTTAATGAGAAACGCAACGCTTACATGCGAAAACAGTGCGCGAGACGTGTGCTTTCAGATCGAAAATTTAGTTCTCAGTCGTGCGTGCGTCTGTGTGTGTATGTGTAAATGTGTCTCGTGTATGTATGTATTTCCAATTGTGCTGGTTGGCTGTTTCTCTTTCTAAAAAATATATATATTTATATCTAAGAAAATCTACAAAGAAAAACGCAAGTGTGTGAGTGCATTTTTTGGTACTCTGTGGAAAATCCAAAATAAAATGCCAAATGCATGCTACGGTTCATCTATTTACATATTTTTTCTACACACTACGCGCAGTTTGTGTATGTGTGTGTGTGCGTGCGTGTGTTGCTTTTCCTAACTCTGCACTCCTCCCGTCCGCACTCCGATGTCGTTGCTCGCAACATCTGCGCGCTCGTTACTTTACTACAAATCGGATTAAATTCTTCAGCTGCAACTGCTCCGCTCTAGCTCTGCACGCCCTTCCTCCTTCCCTTTTTCACTCTCTTGCATTTGTTTCGGTTGTGTGTGTATTTACTTGCATATATATGTATGTGCATAATTATGCCCCTCTTTCCGTTGCCTGCGTTGTCCTTAACTCATTTTCATTTTCAAATGCCATCTGCGGCTAATTGCCGTATTAATTCAGGTGTCAAAACTCGATCACTTAAAAAACAACCACGACAATTTAAACAGCAGCAGCAATTAGGAAAAAAACGAAAAATCAAAGCAAACAGTATGTGACAAGTGCAACAAAAACAACACCTACTTGGCGATGACAACAACTGTCTTGAATTTGACGTGCAGCAATTATAAACTTTTATCGATAACTGAAGGTGCAGCTGGAATTGAAGAAATATCCCTAACTTGATTATAGTTATTCCCTTTGAGTGTTACTTTAAAAGACTGCTTTAGTTTGTCAGCTTCATCGAATTTATGCCTAATTAGAATATCCTAATAACTGTGTTATGGATATTCCCTTAACGTATTACAAGCTCTAAGTCTTATTGATTTATATAGCGGCAATTAGTCAATTTTGATCCTTATTCCCATCCTTATTTCTATTCTCTAGACATGCTAGAATTATAATGATTCTATGGCACTCCTTTAATATGATCCTTATAATGTGGATGTTTCCGATAACTGAGAAGCAGAAGTAATTTATCAACTTTATTGATTCTTAACTTGTACTAGTATGGTAACTAGTATAATTACTGCTTTGTACACGTTCCATACACAAAATATCTTCCGTTTGTAAATTTAATCGACCCATTCCAATTTAATTTAAACGTTAAAATAGTGGTACTGCTATTGCTTTACTTTGTTCTAAGTACAATAAGTTAACGATTACAGCAGCAACTAAAAATAATCGTTTAATTTGTTTTTTTATTTATTTGAATACTACTTTCTATGAACAACAATGAGGCACAAATTTAAAGACAATTAATTGCACAATGGAAAATTAAGTGCCACTTAACAACTGTTCATTTGATATGTTAGTTTTCTTTATAAAAAGTGGCAACATAAATAAACAGCAGAACAAGCTGGCAAAACAATCAGTTGGATGACATCGAATATGGCTATAATTAAATGCAGCAATTATTATTCGCAGGTGAATCTGTTTATGCAGTGAACATGAAATGTGATCTATGCAAACAAAAAAAAACAATTTAAATACAAGAAAGTAAACACAAATTTTTGCAGTCTTATCTTTTGTCGCAAATAAAAGAAATTATCAAAAGAAGAAATGAACTTTTGCATATAAAGATATAACTTGTGTATTTAACTACAGTGGTCGTTCAGGTTTTAAACATAAATTCAATTTGCGAAAAATTCTATTTATCACCTTTTTACAACAAAATAAATAAATAGAAATTGCAAAATGTAAAAACTTAAGGCACTTAACTGTAGATTATAAATTTAAAAAATAAATTATTGTTAATTTTGACCGCTGTATATGCCAATCAAATTGTTTATTTTAATAATTTTCTCTAAATGTTCATATTTTGGCAGCAGTCTCGTAATGCGTAGTGTGACCGCACGTGGTTTTATTAATTTAACCCATTTTGGCAGGAATACCCCTATGGTAAAGATTTTGAATGAAAGAAAAGAAACACCGTATGCGCAATGTAAATGTAAATATGAGAGATGCAAAATGTGGCACAAGTAACTGCAAGACAACAACTGCGGGTGCGCTTGTAATTAGAGGCATCACCGCTGTCTCTGCCGCTGCCGCTGCTGCTGCTGTGAGAAATGCGCCTCAATGTCAGTGCGACAATAATTTCTCAAGCGGCTTATTTATGTTTGGACTACGTCAACTGCGTGACATACATACACGCATTTATTTGCATAAGAAACATACGTATGTATACATATGTATTTGTGTACATCACTGCAATGTTAGTGTTGCAATCGCTGATGTTTTTTACGTGATTTATTTTTGTTTTTTATTTAACAATATTTTTTTTTTTTGTTGGTTTGACGTGCAAAAAGTTGCGCCAAACGACGTCAACGACGACGGCGTCATCGTCAGCGACGCTGAAAATTGTTCAGATTCCATTCACATTCCAGCATGCAATTCGTAGTGGATTATTATGCATGTGTGTGTGTATGTTGTTGTTGTTGTTGTTGTTGTTGCTGCAGTGCTGCTGTTGTGGGCTGCTCCGCCTGCAGGCAGCGACTAAACAGGTGAGGCGTTGTGTATGTGAGTGTGCATTCCAAAAACACACACACATGCGCACGGAGCCCAGGCATGAGCAGGGCAATAAATACAGTGATCTGTTGCCGTTGTTGTTGCTGCTTTTTAAAAGTAAATGAACGATAAAAAGTGACCAGGCCTGGCCAGGCCAAGTCAAGCCGGGGCTAGTTTCTGTTGTCGCTCCTGGGTTGGGGCGGTCGCGGCGCTGGGTGGGCGTTTGGCCATTGATGGCAGCGCATAGAGAGTTGGGCAGCGGCCGCCCCCCTTGCAGCACGCCACTGTTTTCGACGTCGTCGCTGGCTGCTGCAAGTTGCAATCGGCGAGCGACAACGTCGACGACGACGACGAAAATGCAATTTAGCTCGTTTTTCTTGCTTCTTGCTTCAATTTTTTTCTTTTCTTCTCTTTTTCCACACATTTTGAAACATGCCTGCTGCAACTGCATGTGCGTGAGTGTGTATGTGTGTGTGTGTATGTGTGTTTGTGCATGAAAAAAGGGAAAACGAAACGAAAACACGGAGCGCGCGTAGAGTGGAGCAGCGGCTGCAGCAGCAGCAGCAGCCGCCTTGTGGGGATAAGTCGCCGAGGAATGCGCATTTTTGCAATAATAATCAGCAACTAATACTATTTTTATCTGCTGCCCAGCGAGCGAGAGAGCCGCTGTATGCGAGTGTGTGTGAGAGAGTGCTGCTTGCTCTCAGTCGCTCTCTGTGGCCTGCGACTGGCATTTGTGTTATGTATTTTTATTAGCTTTTGCACTTGCCTTGCATTTTGATGGCCAATTTCTCATGCTTTTTACATGCGCACGCGACTCCCCCGCACGCACATACACACACAATCGCCTGGTCTCACGCACTTTACGATGGTTTTTAGTGACGTTTAGGCAATAGAGAAACCAACTAAAAGTAGGCTCTTACATGCGCCATTAACATAACAACTTAACAGAGGCCATGTAATCAACAGCAGCGCCTGTTAAAATGACTGACTACCTGACAGAGCGCTCTTCGCTTCGCTCGCTCTCGCTCTTTGCAACTTGCTCAAGTCATTTGTGTGTTGTGATTTGTTGTTTTACCTATGAATTTATTGCAAAGCCAACGAATGTCTGATGCTCATAATAGCTCATAAAATTGTCTCAATGCGGCATATTGTCTTTCAAGTCAAGCAGGCAAAAATTTGGCCGCAATTAAACAATTAAAAATTCCAATAGCGTCGCATTCAACGAGCCGCTTAATAACGCATCAAAAATCTCTCTCTCTCTCACACACACATATATACACATATCTACATATGTATATGAGAGTGAATTGTCTATGCGTGGATGTTTGCACACATTTGTACTTGTATTCTGTTTCGACTTATTTGTATTGTTAATTAGTTATTGGATACATTTATAAATATATTTTTGTTTGCGGTATGCATGGAATGTGAAAATATCCAAAATTGGCAAAAAACCGCTCGGAGCGCAACAGTTGCGAAACGGGGTAACGGTGGGGGTGGCGAGCGTGGGTCGTCTCGGTCTGGGGGCCAAACTCTGTTGACATTTGATTTGGCGCGTGTTTGTTTATTATCCCAAGCACCTTCGGTCTCGCTTATCTTATAGACACATACACTATGTATGTATGTATGCTAAGTACATCCGAAGTCTCTAAATTCAGCATTCCACAGCACTATAGCAAAATGCGTAGTGTCAACAAAACAAGGCGCAAAAGTTAACTTTTGTCAACAAAATAATTAAACTCTTTTGTCAGTACAAAATATGTACACAAGCTAAATTTACGGGGCAGTTATTTTCTATGATATACATACATGTGTATATTATTCCTAACTCATTTTTGCATACCATCTGCTTAGGGTACCATAAAATAACTTAACATTCCACTGTTTATACGTGTATACGACCTATTTTTATCAGAATCAGAAATTCAATTTACTTAAATGTAATAAAGGCATTAATTTTAACTGTCTTAAAATACTTGGTATTTGTGTTAACTTTTGTGATTTTTTAACGGGGTTTCTAAAGTAGCAAATTATTATAAATACTATTTATTAATAAGGATTTTTAAAGGCAAACATTGTTGAGGAAAATACATTGTTGATTCGGGCTTGAGTTCTAAATTTTGTAGGAACAAGTTCGGCTCATAATTTTAAAAATATTGGAATTGCAGGTTCGAACCGGGTTTGCTCAAAACCGTTGATTTTGCTTGAAAAATTAGATAAATTAAGGATGACCGTAACGGACAGAAAATTGGATGACCATTAAGCGTAAAGGATCATTTTATTCATTAAGGCTGAGCTGAGTTCTATTAATAACATAATTATGTTATTTTAACAGCAAAGAATGTATTCTTACATTATAAAGCTTGACTTAAAGCTGTTTGCACTCTAGTCCTTACATAAAGAGCGAGTGAGAGAGAGAGAGAGAATGTATGTACATGTATGTTTGTTTTTCTAATGAAGTTACCTCCTGGAGTTACATATGTATATAGCTGATAGAATGTACATACATACATATGTAATTATATATTATTGTTACATATATATTTTTAACACACATTGCAGCAATTGCTATTCAGTTTACTTATTTGCACTTGGCACAGTTCGGCGAAATTGTTTTCTGTTTCGGCTATTTGGTCTGTTTGTTTACATATTTCTCTAAATATATACATATGTGTGTGTGTATCTATGCTTGAATCGCTTTCATAGGCAGGTGCGCACGCCAATCCCTTGCCCATGGCGCCTTCTCGCCCATGTTCGTCGCTAATTCGTCAATTTGGTAGTGTGTGAACTTAATGGTTCGTCATAAAATGATTTTTTAGGGAATTTATACGCTTCCCGGAATACGGCAATGACATAATGCGCAACTCGATGCATAAATTATGATCATGCGCCGCCAGACTTTCCAGACTTTTGACGCTGACAGTCACCTTTGCCAAGCGTGCAAATCATTCCAATATGACGAGTGTTGCCATTTCCATTGTGTTTCATGCCCCTCAAATCAAAAACGTAAAAAACTGTAACAGAATGTTTAACAAAATTTTGTTGCCGTTTGCGTGTCTCTCTTCTGACTCACGTCTTCGGCATGTAAATGAGCGCTGCGTGAGTAAGTGTGAGTGTGTGTGCGCGTGCGTGTGTGTGTGCGTGAGTGTGTAGTGTGTGTGCATGAGTGATGGAGCAGTTTAGTTGCCTTTAAAACGCGTCGCATCTGCGTAGCGTGTGACAATTTTTTTTTGTATATACCCTGTAACTATAAAATAGTAAAGGCTATTGGCACTGTTTGTAATTGTCCAATCGAAGCAGCTTATTTAAATCAATAGATACATAGTTGTACAGCGAAAGCTCCGCTGAACGAACACCTAAAGTTCTAACTTTGACTGTTTTTCCCGCTAGGGAAGATATGTAAATATGTATGTAGATATGTACATACCGTAAACAGATATCGATAAAAATAACTCAAACAATGGAAAACATACAATCATTTTAATTTTTATAGTTTTTCTTTTGTTTCTCTCAATATTTTTATTCATTTATAAAAAATCAGGATTAAAATTGAATCTTTTACAATAATTTAAATTTTAATTCAAATATATTTATAAAATTTGTTTCGGTAAAATGTGTTTTTGTCCGACTATCAGATGTAGGGTAATTAAATTTGGTATGTAAGTTCTTATTAACCACACGTACCTATAAATAGAGATTCTTATTAATTGGCAATATGCCGCCCAACAATTTTCAAAACATATTTGAACTGTCTTTGCAAAAATGTATGTAGCTATAGTTATAGATTTACATATTTAGTACGGGGTATCTATTAGTTGCAACACTCGCTGGAAGCCCGCTTACTTTGGTTTTCCTCTACACTTTTAGTTATTTTATATCGTCTGTTTTGTGTCTATTTTCAGCAAGTTGGCGACATCGATCGTGTATATTATTAATTAAAATTCCGTCAAGCCGTGTGTTGTGCTCTCTGCCTCGGCTAAATCAAATCCAAAATCAACATCGGCCAATATTCACATACATGCATAATTTGTATTCAAATATTCAAATTCATTCATCGAGTGACTTCCAGTGCCCGCCTAAAATATTAATTGTATTGCGATGACGATGATGATGAGTGCCAGAATTTGTGATAAAATATATAAAATGGAATGAAATAAAAGAGGGCAGCAGCAGCAGCAGCAGCAAATGTGATACAAAATGAAGACTTAACAACAAACACAGAAGTCTGTGAATATATTTACATGCAAAATGAATTTGTGCAGCAAGATAAAAAATCTAAAGAAAAAATGTTTTTATTATAATGCAAATGAAGTGCCTTAGTGAAGAATTTAGCGAGTGGTAAAAAACCAATTTCGAAGAAACAATTTTCTTTATTAAAAGCAACAACAAAAACAACGACAATAAAACAACATTGATTAATACACGCATACTTACCTTAAGCTAAGACTAGTAAGTAGTTAACAATAATAAAAAACATTTACAAATGCAAAAAAGTGCCTGAATTCAAATCAAAATACAAACCACAAAAACAACAGCAAAAGCAGCTAAAAGAAGCACAAGAAGAACAAGCTTCTCTCTCCCACACACACACACGCGCACATCGTTATAAACATAAAGTATTTATTTAAATTAAATCGCTGCTGCTGCTGTTTAGTGAGCGCAACTGCGTCTTGCTAAGTGCGTGCGTGCGTGTGTGTGTGTGAGTGTGCGTGTGTGCCAGTGTGTGTGTGTGTGCGTGTGTGAGTGTGGAGCATTTTGTGATATGAGTGCTAAATATCACAAAGAGAAGCAGCAGCAGCATAATGCATCCAGCGGGCGAAAAAAGGGGCGGTCGCCCCAATGATAAATACACAGCAGAAGCGCTCGAGAGCATTAAACAGGATCTAAATCGATTCGAAGTACAAAATAATCATAGAAATAATCAGGTAAGAACTGGAAAAAACATAATATTAGTCAATGCTAGGAACAATAAGAACTTAAGTGGAAAAATACAAATACCTAGTTGATAAATACATATGTAAATGAACAAAGTTAGTTATAGGGAGATTTACGTTTGAATAACAAAATATATATACATATGATCGAAAGAAGTGAGACAGCTGAAAGGTTTAAAAGTCGCTTGTCAACTAAAACATTCAGAGGTTCGAATTGTGCAGAAATTATAATTAATTAATCTAATTTTATTACTTTAGGAAAAGTAATATTTGTATTATTTTGTGTTTTTAAACACTTTAATATAAATATTATCAATGTATGTTAGAAATGGTTTAAATTGCAAATATCGACAACCTTAAATACTTAAATCATATTATAATGTATTATTTTTCAACCAATCAGGCGCAACGTTGATTTTTTAGATATAAAAAAACAGTTTTAGCTTAGAAAATGAAAATGAAAAAGTCTAACTGAATATAAAAGTCTAACTGAAAATATAAACATTTTCGTCAATAAGACTTAGAAATACAAATCAGGGGCTACTAAAATTAAGATTATTAAAAATCTATGTTTTAATTAAATAGTAAGATAATTTTTTGTTGTAGATTAAAATATGAGTCCGAAAAACTATAAAATTTCGAAACTGATAAGAAGATAACTAATCAGAGATTGTTAGGCCCAATATATTGAATACAAAGGGAATTTCTTAAAAATGTTAAAAACACTTGAGAATGTGTTAACCATGAGAACTGATTAGCTGGCATTTGAGAATGTAGTTCCATTGATGACTCATTAACGAAACTATAAAATCATAAGAAACCCAGAAGGAAGGAACACAACATAAATATTTACTATTCAGGTTTTTTCTATAGGAACTAACTCAAAGCAGCTAACTATGCAATATTACAGAAAACACTTAAGAGAGAAAGAACAGCAACAAATGGGGGATGTGATAGTAAGAACGGAGAGCGTAACTTCCTCCATCTCTCTCTCACAGTTATCAGTTTATTTTAATGCTTTACAAATGATGCGGCAACATTTTTCATGCGTAGTAAACAACAACACGAAAGAAACCTAAAACACGACGACTAATAAAAAATTAACGACTAGATAAAACGCATGTCGCGCGACGTCGAGCACCAAACCGCAATGTACAAGAATAACAATAATAAAACAAAATAAAAGAAGCAACAACAATAATAACACAATTTCGCTGTGGTCGCTGCGTGGGCGATTTGTGGAAACATGTTCACCTGATGGCACGAGCCGAGCGATGTTCACCTGTGCCAGGGGGCAGACCGACTGTAAAATACACGTAACAATACATCAATGTTGGCCAAGACATTTGTCACAAATGCTGCTGCTGCTGCGCGTGGGCGCAACAGGAGTTGGCAATTAGGCTGGCCAAAAGAAGAATGTTGGTCACAGCTCAGGGGCAAAACAGAAAACGCAGCTAGCAAATAGAAAAGGTGTGGGTGGTTGTGTGTGTTTGTTCGTGCTAAATATAAATGCAGAGAGCTTGGAATGAAATTAATGAACTGCCAACAAAATGCAATTGACCTTCTGCCATTACACACATACGCACATGCACACGCACACAACTGTTATATGACAGCTGAGTGGGCGGCTCTCGCAGCCAGAGCAAATGTCCAGCACTCTTTCTCTCTCCCGCACGCGCTTGTTCCATGTGTGAGTAAGTGCGTGCATGTGTATGTGTGTGCACGCGATCGCCCTGGATATTCAACATTGACGTCACAGCTGTCAAAAGCTCAAAATGCGTTGCTGAGAGCGAGCGAACGAACATCGACAACAACAAAAATGTATCGAAGTTCAAAGAGAGCTAAACACTGCGTACGTCAACGTCACGTTAGCAAGAGCACGATAAAGGAAGCGCCAAAGAGAGCTCGTGAATGCCTCAAGGCTTACATCTCAACAACAACAAATCTGCAAAGAATCATTTACGAACTATTTGCTCTTTGGTTTATCGATTGTTTTGCCAGCAGCAGCCTCCTGGTCCGGCGGAAAGTGCAGCCTCACGTTTGGCATAGTGGCAACTGGACACGGCCAGACATTGGTCTGTAGCGCAGTCATAAAAATGCTTAAATATGATCTGACGGGTCATTAATTTAAAATTTTACGATTCTACTGCCAGCTACTGTTTGTGCGATTGTAAATTATGATCGAGCGCTCGATCCATACGATTAGCCAGGCATTCCTGCGGCTGAGCCGGCATCGCAGCCAAGCCAAGAACCGTCGAGGGGCAGAAGTTGTGTTGATGCCATGCGCAGGTTTATTTTATTTTATATTTTTTCTTTCGTTTTTCGGGCCATAAAAATGTTGCTGACGGGATGCGGCAAATTGTTATGACCAGCCGCAGCCATATTGACAGTTGGAATTTTATGCCTGCAGTCAAAGTTATTTTACATTGCAGTTTATTTTTTAGCCACGTGGCTAATTGGTCATGCTGCGCACTAAATACCAGGTCATAGTCTGTTCATATATAGCGATTTATCCATATCCCATATGTGGGCAGCCCAAAACGATAAATAAATACAATTTATTCATGGCCCGCTCAACACTTTCGGCGGCCATGTTCACGCCCACGCTCGGCTGCTTCTTTTTACGGACGGCACTTTGGCCAGCAGCCGCCGGCTACCATAAAACGATCGTGCCGCATTTGACAATACTATAAATATCGGAGCATAGCATAGACACGAACCAGCCGGCGACACGAGCGTGTTCAAATACCAAATTGAGGCAAAATGATTTGAAAACCTTACGTAGAACTAATTAAAATAACAAAACGATCGAAATAAATTTACAGCAAACGCCAAACGCCAACGCCGAATGCCGACGACGGTGGGCTAAATGGTATTATAAAAATTAAAATTAAAATAAATAATAGCGACAAAGAAAAATATGCATAAATAAATTAGTCAACACGAAAAGGCAATGAAATCAAACAATGCAGAGCTGGCCCCTCCCTTCACGCCCCTCCATCCGACACTCTTTGAAGTCCATTGTGAGCTATGGGTTTCTCAATAAACACACATAAACTTTGGTACTACGTACACATGTTCATATGTAATCCGGCTTTAAGCTCTAATTGGTTGTCATATACCCCCAACAAGCTATTTATAAATCGCACACAGCTACAGCCGAAAGTATGCTTACGGTATGAAATAAAGGTCATTTCAGTTTTATTAAGCTGAGTACATTTTTGGTTTCGAGCAAAGGTTTCAAGGTATTTAAGATGACACGAGCTTGCGTAATTTTACGTAGATATAATCTTTTTTTTAAAAACATTACAAACTCTTCAGTTTGTTTTCCAAAACTTCATTTATTCAGTTTATTACTTAAGTTACAGTGGTCGCTTTAATTTTATAAATTCTATTCTGATTCTAATCTATGAAAAATTTTCTTTTCTATTAGTCAAATATGTTTACTTATATGCAAAAATACATGTTTCTTTAAATCAATTTCATAGTGGCTTGAAACATTTCTATATTTAATCATGGTGTAAGACTGACAGTTCTAAAAAATAAGATTTTAACTAAGATTTTATTTTAAGAGAAATTATCATTATTATGATATATTTTGTGAGCTAACTTAATTTTTTTACATTATATATGCATATATAGAATATTGCTTCCAATAAGATTCTCTTCCTTTTATACTTATATTTTCGTATTATTAGTTTGAGGAGAAATATAAGCAATAAAAAGTAAGGGCATTCCGCTTTTATATCCATATTCAGTGATTATTCCCATACATACTACACCCGTGCATCTTCTGTATACGTAGATAATCCATCTATGTATATGATATAATCTAATTGCCGTTTTATTTTAAAATTCGCAAAAATTCCCCCATTGGGAGCGTTCGCCAGCGTTTATTTGGTGCGTTTAAGCAAAAATCCCTGGGGTGTGATTTTCATTTAATTTTTGCGATTTTGTGCGACGTGTCGCGATTTTCCTAGGAATTTCCACCTAAATAAATAAGTATGCACACATACATATACTATACAATTTTCAGCTGAAGCTGCAACAAAAACAAATGGCCACAAATTAACATTGCCCGTCTCTAATAATAACAAAAGACAACACACAGTAACAAAGCAACAACAATCTTTGACTGCCTCTATAGCATTCCCCAAAATATATGAATATATAATTGTATATGTATAGGCAAATATTTGCATATACACTGCTGTATGTATGTATATGGCTGTATAGATGTATAATTTGCCAGTTGTCAAGAATTATGATGTATCTTTTGGCGTTGCGCGCAATTTTGGGCAAATTATGTATGTATAGGCCAAGAAAAGACCAAAAATTTTCACATATTTTTTAACGGTTTATCGCAAAATTAAAAATATATATTTATAGATATGTATTTATATAGATTTATATTGACATATTGTCAGGTTCAAAGTTATTTCGGTCAAGGTGATATTTGTCCGAAATGTTCGCACTTTTATTGGGGCTTACATGGTGTTGGCCGTTGGCAATTGCTGTACCAGGCGTTTAAGTGGATTATCGAAAGTGTTTGCCTCCCACCGCAAATCCAATTTATTTTATTCGACATGTTTGTCGTGGCGTTCTACCGGTTCAGTTGATTTAGTGCGCCCATTGGCTTTTTGGCCAATTTGCCAACAATTGGTTTTCGCTTGTAAGACGGATCGGATCAGGCAGACGACAAAGCGTCGGCCAGTCTGCTGGGGGTCGTCTCTTTTGTTGGGTTTCGCGTCCTTGGTTTTAATTAGTCTGGCCGCACATCAAACGCTCGCCCACACCGAGGGTTAATACAGCTATAATAATGCATATTCGTCTGCTAGAGATGCGTAGTAAAAAATGTCTATAAATACTCACATTATTTATATATAGCTAACATAAATTTTGTTTGGGATAAATTCAGTTAAACGCTTCTCTCAACCAAAATGAATTTTTTTAATGCTTATTTTAATAACGTAGACTAGCATTAACAGCTTCAATTTAACATTTGATCTGCTGACAGGCGTCAGGCATGTTAATTTTCAATTTCGTAACCGTGCGTGACTTTGCACATATTTCATGTCACGTTGCCATCACGAAATTTATGGCCATCACTCATGCAAAGTCCGTCGCACGGCAAAGTCAAAATGCGAGGATCGCTCACAAAAGAAACGAGATGATGTAGTAGCATCAAAAGAATGCGTAAAACGGGTAGCACAAACAATAACTACAACAACAGCAACAGCAAAGTGCACACACACACACACACGTACAATTATATACACTCCTACTGAAGGTTGCCCTGTTGTTGTCTGTTTGCTGCAATCTGTCAGCCGGCGATCGCTTTGCTGCCATTGTTGTTGTGTTTGCTCTCTCACTCTCTCTCTGTCTTTATGCCTGTTTTCGTTTGCTCTCTGGCTCTGCGTGTGTGTATTTTGTGACTGCTCCTGACTTTTAGGAATTTTTGAACGATGGCAAGAATTTGATTTCATTGCTTTGGCCGCCGCGTTTCTTGTGCCTTTTGTTTTAGGCGCTGTTCGCATTTTTGTTTTTATTTTGTATGTTCGCCTTTTGTTTAGTTTTTGAACTGCTACCAAATACACACACACACCCATCCAAGTACAGGCATACACAAACAAAGTTTCTCACAGCGCAGGAATGCTGCTCAAGCAGTGGCGTAGACGGTGGGGGTTTAGGATATGTGTAGTATAAAGAGAGAGAAGCATATTTGGTTTTTACAGAAATCGTTTAAAATATTGTGTAAGTGATATTTTTTAGAAATAGTTAATGATATTTAAACATGTCTTTAAAATAAATAAAAGGAAAAATAGATATACCATAAAAAAACGTATAGCAAATAAATAAATACATATATAAAGAATAAGTTAAATTTAGCTATCGATGTTTTGATAATTTTAAAGTTTAGCTATAAAATAAATATAAGGATTTATTATTAGTGAAAATTTCTTATTGAAATTGACAACATAACTAGAATAAGCCAATTTGTATTTCAATATTTGTTTTCCCAGTTATATCGATACATGCATACATTTGCAAACGAGCTCCACTTATCGATATCGATTTCAATTACAGAATTACACACCTCTGCGATACACCGCCGCCAATGGCCGCAACGATGCGCCCGATTACCACCACGTTAAGCTGCCACTGGAGCCGCCGTCGGCATCGGCGTCCCCATCGCCCGATGTCGCCGTGGCACCGTCGCCGGTCGCCGTGGCCGTCGCCATGCCCACGGCCAACGGACACGTGCCAAAGATGATCAACCCGCTGATACCGCCCAAGCTGATACGCAAGCCGAGCATCGAGCGTGAGACACCGACGCACTATCTGCGCTGCAGTCCGGCGCTGGACTCGGGCGCCGGCAGCTCCCGCTCCGATAGCCCGCACTCGCACACCCACCAGCAGCTGAGCGGACGGGCCAGCACCGGCCAGTACTCGCCCTCGCCGAGCAGCTTCAGCGATGCGGCGCCGCCAGCGCCGCCGCCGCGCAATCCCACCGGCGTTGGTAGCTCAGCGACGCCACCGCCACCGCCGCCCACCAATCAGATGTTCAAGCGGCGTTCGCCGGCGCTAAATCGCCCGGCTGCGATCGCGCCCAACTGCCAGACGACGCGCGGCACCTCGCCGGTCATACCACAGAACGGCAGCGGGATCAAGGCGCAACAGCAGCAGCAGCAGCTGACGCAACAGATGAAGGCGCTCAACATGTATCCGGGCGCGGGCAGCGGTGCCGTCGTCGAGCCACCGCCGCCATATCTGATCAATACGGTGGTGGTGAGCGCCGCCCCACCGCCGCCCAGCTACACGGCCTCGATGCAGTCGCGCCAGTCGCCGACGCAGTCGCAGCAATCCGATTACCGCAAATCGCCCAGCAGCGGCATCTACTCGGCCACCTCGGCGGGCTCGCCCAGCCCGATAACGGTGAGCAACGCCAGCGGCATACTGCCCGCCGCGACGGGCGTCGCCCGGCCCCAGCCACGCGTCTTCCAGGCGCGCACCCAACAGCCGATCATCATGCAGAGCGTCAAGTCCACGCAGGTGCAGAAGCCGGTGCTGCAAACGGCTGTGGCGCCCCAGTCGCCGGTCAGCGCCTCCGCGAGCAATTCGCCGGTGCACGTGCTCTCCGCGCCGCCCTCCTATCCGCAAAAGTCGCCGGCGGTTGTGCAGCAGCAACAGCAGGCGGCCGCCGCCGCTCAGCAGCACTCGCCGGTGGTGGTGCCGGGCGTCGTGAAGCCGCCCACGCCCACGACGCCGCCGCTGAATGGCGCCGTGGTGGGCAAGGCGGTCTGCATGGAGCCGCCGTCCTATGCGAAGAGCATGCAGGCGAAGGCGGCGACAACGCCGCAGCCGCAACAACAGCAGCAGCAGTTGCAACAGCAACAACAGCAGCAGCAGCAGCAGCTGCAACAGCAGCAACATCATCAGCAGCAGCAGCAGCAACAATTGCAGGCCTTGCGAGCGCTGCAGGCGCAACAGCAGCAGCAGCAACAACTGCAGCAGCAGCAACAACAGCAACAGCAGCAGTTGCAGGCGCAGCAGCAACAACAACAAAAGGTACGTCCACTTAAGCTAACACAATTGTGGTTCCTCCTAATCCATTTCGAAATTCCGCTCAGCAGCCGCTGCCCGTCAGCAGCAATGGCAACGGGAACCGCCAGCTGCCGCCGCCGCCGCCGTATCAGAGCGCGCGCGTCACCACGCCCGAGTTGGCCAGCAGCAACAACAATAACAACGCTAGCCTGACGCCTGAACTGAAACCTGCCAGCAACAACAACAACAACATACAGATCAGCAACAGCAACTTGGCCACAACGCCACCAATTCCACCAGCGAAATACAGCGGCAACAGCTCGAGTGGCAGCAATGGGTCCACAACAACGGCAACTGCTGCCGCCGCCGCTGCTGCAGCCGCCGCCGCCGCCGCCTGCAAGACGATCAAGCACGCCTCGCCCATACCGGAACGCAAGAAGATCTCCAAGGAGAAGGAGGAGGAGCGCAAGGAGTTTCGCATACGCCAATACTCGCCACAGGCATTCAAATTCTTTATGGAACAGCATATTGAGAACGTGATGAAGTCGTATCGCCAGCGCACGTTCCGCAAGAATCAGCTGGAAAAGGAAATGCACAAGGTTGGCCTCAACATCGAGACACAAATCGAGATGCGGAAAATGCTCAACCAGAAGGAGAGCAACTACATTCGCCTCAAGCGCGCCAAAATGGACAAGAGCATGTTCTGCAAGCTCAAGCCGATCGGCGTGGGCGCCTTTGGGGAGGTGACGCTGGTCCGTAAGATCGACACCTCGAATCATTTGTACGCAATGAAGACGCTGCGCAAGGCGGACGTCCTCAAGCGCAACCAGGTGGCTCATGTGAAAGCCGAACGTGATATTCTGGCCGAGGCCGACAACAATTGGGTTGTCAAGCTCTACTATAGTTTTCAGGATAAGGATAATTTATATTTCGTAATGGACTACATACCCGGTAAGAAAATCTACATATCTAATCAGATTCCATGATGCTAACAATATCATCATAACATTGCAGGCGGCGATCTGATGTCGCTACTGATCAAGCTGGGCATCTTTGAGGAACCGCTGGCACGTTTCTACATAGCCGAGGTCACCTGCGCCGTGGACAGTGTGCATAAAATGGGCTTCATTCACAGGTGCGCAGCGAATCCGATGGTTTACTGGGATAAATACAAGAAAGAATAGTCTACTTCGCTGTGCCGAGTATTTAATACACTTGCTTACATCTAGCAGATTTAATTTCGATTAAACAGTCCTATGGAAGCTTCATTATGGTCCGATGTTGATAGCATAATAATGCTTTAAATTTCCAAGTATTGTTAAATTATCTTGATAAACAGAGCTTTTTTCTGTATATTAACACAATTTTCGATCAATATTTCCTTTGGGATCCATGGGATATCGGGCTTCTAAATCATATAGTTTCCATATATATATTAATTTTTTAAAAATACTAACCTATAGCAAGTTTTATCAGAATAGAATTATAATTTTATATTATAATAATGTAATTGTGCTGTTTTTTGCCTTTCAGGGACATCAAGCCTGACAACATACTCATCGATCGAGACGGGCACATAAAGCTCACAGATTTTGGTCTATGCACTGGCTTTAGATGGACGCATAATTCCAAATACTATCAGGAGAATGGTATGTCGCCTACTTATATATAAAATCCCTTAGATGCATATTAACTCATTTTTTCTTCATTAGGTAATCATTCGCGACAGGATTCGATGGAGCCCTGGGAGGACTTTACGGAGAACGGTACCAAGCCCACAGTGCTGGAGAGGTAAAAACACTCAAAGACGACAGAATCTTCCTGAAAATATTTATAATATGTAATCCCTTGAACAGGCGACGCATGCGCGATCACCAAAGAGTCCTGGCGCACTCGCTGGTCGGCACGCCCAACTATATAGCGCCGGAGGTCCTGGAACGCAGCGGCTACACACAGTTGTGCGATTACTGGAGCGTGGGTGTTATACTCTACGAGATGCTGGTGGGTCAGCCACCATTTCTGGCCAACAGTCCAATGGAAACGCAACAGAAGGTGCGTAGTTGTATGGTTCTCACAGTCCTTGCTGACCCTCGTTTTTTTATGCAGGTCATAAACTGGGAGAAGACGCTCCATATACCACCGCAGGCGCATCTAACGCTGGAGGCCACGGACCTGATACGGCGACTGTGCGCCTCCGCCGACAAGCGGCTGGGTAAGAGCGTGGATGAGGTCAAGGCGCACGAGTTCTTCAAGGGCATTGACTTTGCGGATATGCGCAAGCAGAAGGCGCCGTTTATACCGGAAATAAAACATCCCACAGATACGTCCAACTTTGATCCCGTCGATCCGGAGAAGCTGCGCTCGAATGATTCCAATTTGAGCAGCGGCGATGATATCGACCTGAATGATAGGCAATTCCATGGATTCTTCGAATTTACCTTTAGACGATTTTTCGATGACCGACAGCACCCGGACATGACGGACGACCAGGCGCCGGTCTATGTCTGACCATCGTAGATCGATCGATCAAACAATCAATCAATCAATCATTTTCATTGTTAGTCAAATAGTCACAAAACAAATGTAGCGAGACTACACACAGTCGCACGCACACACAAGCGCCGGCACCTGCATGGCCGTTAACAGTGCCCCAACAGTGTGTTAACAGCGGCGCTGTTAAGTGTAAATAATTCTCTTACAAAAATATTCATTTAGTGTTTTAGTTGAATTTGTTGCCAAAAAGTTGAGGCACTGAGCAAATAATGTTTAAATTTTTGGCATTTTTTTTGTTTTGCAATTAGAAATTGTAGAAAATCAGCAAGACGAACTATATACATACATATATAACATACATATTTATAAAAATTATATACGGTTGGTTAGAAAAGGGACTACATATATAAATACATATATGCTTGATTGCATGAACTGAATAAATTTAAATGAAATGAGTCATAACTTTTGATTTTTTGTAAACTAAAGATCTTGTACACTACCACACGTACATGTGTAAACACACATACACACACACACACACATATATATATATATATATATATATATATACATATATTTATATATATATATAAATATGCATATACATATAATACAAATAGTTATGTACGATATTTATGCTGATTAACGTTGAGTGGCAATGGAATGAAAATTAATATGTACTATGAATATATGTTAAATTTATATAGACTTGGAAAACCAATTAAACCATTTCCTGGTGCTCAAAAGCTATACATACTTACACACACACACACACATACTATACGCCTTGAGGGAGAAACCATTTTTAAAACTTTACTACTCAGAACTCAAAGGATAAGCGAATTTAACTAAGCCTGGACCAATTTACAATATTTCGGACAGTGGCAACTATTTCAGCAGGCTGGATAGTTAGAGCCAATGCCGGAACTTGAAACTTTAGCTTGACAATTATATATGTGCGTACCGATCCACAAGAACCGATCTTCGCACAGCATCGCACCAAGTTAGCGATATAAGCGGGTCTTATAAGCCTAATCTACAACTCTTTAAATATTATGCCCGCGGGCGCTATCATCTATTTTATGTATCACTTTAATCACTGCTCATTCTACAATCTTCGAACGTATTACGCGCCCCCCGCCCCCAAAAACAAAAAGAACAAACTAAAATGTATCTATCGTATAGATTCTATGCATACACTATACATATTCATATATATAAATATATATTTAAATTTTATAAAATATAGCTGCATATATAGGAATGTTAGACGAACTTGTTGAATGCCAAATGAAATTGTTTTTTTTATAATATTCAACAGAAATTCTTTAAGGAAACATTAAACAAAAACACAAACAAAAAAATCTATATCTATATACCTATAAATATTATATATAAATTGTAAAAGAAAATTAATTAATAATTTTAAATATGCAATACATTTCTAGTGCTAAGATGTTTTTTAGTTTATAATTCTCTAACAATAATTTAGTGTAATTTTCATGTCTAAGCAAAGGTACATAAAACAATTTTTGTTTGTTGTAAGTTCGTTGGTAATGCGATTTGTTCCGATAATTCTTTTTCATTAGCCCGAGTTTGTTTTTAATGAGAGAAAAGTAAAGCTATTTGAAGAATAACACTGCGCGTGCCTTGGCCAATTAATTTACAATAAAAAAATTAATAAATGGAAAGCAAAACATGTAAAAATTTTAATTATCTGTTGCATTTTTATTACAATTCGGTTGGAGAGACGATGGACTTACATGTGGATACGAAAATTACCATAAAACGCAACTTTAAAAGTGATTCTGAGGGGGTCGTTTTTTCTGTCAAAAATCACCCCAAAAATGATCAAAATGTAGACATGTAAAGTTCCATACCAGATTTAGAATTGCTTCAGAAAAAGTGTTAATATTTATGTGCCACGCCCTCTGGAAGGCTCGCAAATCGGTAACATGTCGCAAATCGATAAATGGTGAATATACCCCACAATATTAAAGTTAGTCTGGCCACGCCTACCAGAACGACCCACAGCGCTCCGCCTTAAAAAATCGGAAATGGCTATATCTCCCACAGTTTTTAAGCTAGGGGCTCCATATTTGATATAAATGTTACTGGAAAGCTCCCCAAACATCACAGAAAAAATTTCCTAATCTCCTGGATCGAAAGCTTTACATGTCAAAATTTTTGTAAATTTTGGCATGATTTTTGATAAAAAAATTGACCCCCTCAGAATCGGTTTTAATGTTATTTTTTATACTAATTGTGACAACCACAATCGAAAAAAAATAGAAATTCCGAAATCTAAATTTTGAAAAAAAATTTTTCGAAAATGAGTAAGGGGGGATGCTTTTACATGCTTTTTTCCCAAAAAAATTTAAAAAAATTTATTTTCAAAAATGCATATATTTTAAATGCAGAATCAATCTAGAGAACAAACCATGAAAAAAATGACATCAAACATGAAAATCGGTTCAGTTTTGACAAAATTATAAGCGTTTGAAATATTGGAATAATTAATTCGAGAGCTTTACATATCATCATTTTTGTCAAATTCGCATGATTTTTTACAACAAATTTGACCCCGCACAACAAAATTACAAAAATGTAAATTTGCATTTGTAAATTATGAAAAAAAATTTCGTTCATTAATAATGGGGGTGTACATGATATTTTACCAAAAAATCTAAATGATTTTATTTGTATTAATTAATATATTAGCATTTGGGTGACCTACGCTTAAGATCGAACTGAAAAATGTGGCCACGCCCACCACCGCCCAAGAAATTTGAAAATTCTATATTTATTTTGAATGTAAAAATTGAAGTGCATTAATTGGGGGGACAACCCAACTTAAATGCCACCAATTATGAAAACGGATTCGACTTCCGTTAAAATATCTTTTAATGTTTACTTTTGCTGGAATTTAAAGATTAGTTAAGCAAATTGTTATAGTCGGAGACCCGTTGAAATTAAAAAGCAATTGTTTGTTTAAATTTTAATAATATTTTTTATTTTCACATTGTAAATTTAATAATTATAATAATTTTGTAAATTTATCAAGACAAAAATGTTTTATCTGTTGGCTTATTTTGATTAAAATACATTTATGCGTAATATTTGAAATATAAGTTATTTAAATTGTTGTTTATTTCACGTGTACTTGTTTAGCAATTAACATTTGATGCCTGTCTCAACGCATAACTAAACATAAAAGTTTGTAAAACATAAAACAAATAATACCAGCACATACTTTGTACGAAACCTACGGTGTATGCGATCCTAAGTATTATAGTAAATTTCTCACGCTTATTTACATGAAAACTGTGGTGAACAACTTTAACAGAGGATACAGAAAAATAAAATTGGGAACTTAAGAGGACGCACATCTTGCATCTTAATTAGGCTTAATTTAAATAACTAACAAGTGTGTTTTTAGTGTATGTGGTGTGTGTATCTCATATAAGGCCCTAGAGTGCAAATATTATCGCCGGCATCTCCATCACAATTAAAATATTTGCGCTTAAATATAATTAATTAGTTTTTGTTGTTTTTTTTTCTTTCTTTTGTTTTGTTTGTAAGTTAACATTTATAAAGACTTTTGCTTGATGCGGTTCGTCTATACGTTTAACTAGTCTAATTTATCAATTATATAATTTATGCTAAACGAGTGCTGTCTGTTTTTTTAGTTGAAACAATTACAGTTTGCGCGTGTTGTTTGTATTTGGATTCTCTAGCTTTTTTTCTTGCGAAATAATTTACAAAATATATATATATATATTGGTATATATATGTTGAGTTGTTGTTTTTCTTTTAATACAAAGATAAAAATTAATTAAGTAATAAATGCATTTTTTGTGTTTTGGTTTTTTTTGTTGTTGGAAAAGCAAAGGAAAACTAAATATTTACGATAAATTGTTTGTTTCGTATTTATGTTTGGATTGTTTAGACATAGCACAATAATAAACATTAAAAATAAATTTTCGTTGTTCTGGAAACCTTTTTCGCTTTATATCTTATGTGTGTCGTGAATTTAAACCTGTTTCTCTGATTGAATTATTTATGTTTTATTTTATGGTTTTGGCTATGCGATTAAATTATTTGAATTGAATTTTATTGGGGCAAAAATCTGAAAGCATTCTAATTATTTAGAAATTTATTGTCCTTGTAAACATTTTAATAGTTAATGTTAATAGTGTTTGTTTGTTTTGTTTTTGTTTTTTTTGAGGAGAAGGAATTTTTTACATCAATACGCACGTTGAAATTTGCTAATAATTTTCTTTAGAGACTTTTCCAAAAGTTTTTGTTTTTCGTTTTTGTTTACTTGCTAAATTTAAATATTTGTTAAATTTGTTGTAAACGTTTTAGCTTAAAAGTACATTTACTTTTTGTTTTTTTATTTTGTTGTTGCTTGTAAGTAATTAATTGTTAAATAATGTTTAATAAGGCCAAATTAAGTTTTTGTTTTGCGCTTTAGCTTTATGTTTGTGTATGTGTGTATATTAAATATTAATTTTAAATTGTAATTTTGTTTTTATTAATTTATTTTGTGCTCTAATTACGCAACCTAGCATAGCAGTTACATAAGCATTACATTTTATTATTTTATTTTAAGTTTTATTTATTTTTTGTTTTTGCTCAAGTAGCCGAAGGTTTTTAAATGCATGGGGGCGGCACCTTCTTCTAGCGCAACTCTAGCTAAATGGAATGATCGTATAGGTGTCTCGTTTTTAAATATTCTTCACTTTCGATTGTTATGTAATGTATTTTGTTACATAAATATTTTCTTTTTAACTTTCATACAAAATAAACAAATAAAAATAGCAGAAAATTTGTTTTTTTTTCTTCGATAATTTCCTTTAAGTATGAACTTGAAACGCGCAGCAAGCGGTGGGTTCTCATTAACATAAGTTACATTTGTGTGTGAGTGTGTATATATGTGTGTGTGGTGTGTATGTGGCATAATTTATTAAGTTTTGTTCATTCGATTTGGTTTTTTAACTCTGGCTTTAATACAGTTGGCTGATGTTTAATACTTTTGCGAGAGAGCATCTAGCTCGGCGTTATTTGAATTTTTTTAAATACGATATTGTCAAGTTAACGTTTGCTGTTTGTTGTTGTTGTTGGCTGTTGGTCCAAAAATGTAGCGTTTTAACTGGTCTACATTTATTAAAGCTAATATATAAACCGAATAAGTTTAACATTTATTCCGAAAATAAAAAACGATATATATTAATGATATTAATAAAAGATAAATGTGGCACGAATCCGTCACAACTCATAATGAAAATAAACTTTGAGTATTTCGCAGCACTTGGTACTGGGATGGAGCTCCTAAAACTAAACGTAAATAGTTCGAATGTATAAAAATATATTTGTGTGTATGTATGAACATACATTATATCCATAAAGAAACAGAAACTGATTCAACTTAAACGTAAATCATTAAAAAATACTAAAAAACTTTATGCAAAAATTAAAAAATAATAAATTCGCTTAAACGAAAGGTTTTTCTGCGGTTTCCTTTTTTTTTTTTTGTGGCAACAAAAAATGACACGGGAAAAATATTGCTATAAAAAATATTTCATTTGCGCTCTTCTACTGAGTTGGCTGCCAGTTGCATCTGGAGTATATAACCATTATTATTATTATTATTTTGTTTCTTTTTGTGTGTGTGTTTGTCTTGTGTGTTTGTTTTGTGTTCCTGCACAATTTGAGATTTTTGCGTCTGTTTTAAGTACAGCATTTAAGTGCACTGTTAGTTCACTGTTAGACTTATGTTAGTTGGCTCGCATTCGCCTAATGCTGCTGCTGCTGCTGCTGCCGTTGTTGCTGCTGCCTAGTTCAGCAACATTTTGGCATTGAAGAAGTTGAAGGCATGCCCGCCGTGGGACGGTGCGCCCGTGGGCGGCGTTAGTGGCGCCGAGAAGCGCTCGTTGGGCAGCGGGTGCGGCGGTGCCATCAGCGCTGCGTGGTGCAGCGGGCTGGCGAAGAACGAAGGGAGCGGCGGCGGCGCCTGGCCGTAGGAGCCAGAGAGCAACGGTGGCGGAGGCGGCGGCGGCGCCACCGCCACCGCGGACCGCTGCGGCATATTGCTATTGCTGGGCGGTGGCGGCAACATGACGCCAGCGCCAGGCACGGACGGTGGCCAGCCAAGCGGCTGGCAGGGCAAACGCTGCTGCAGCCGCTGATGCTGCTGCTGTTGTTGTTGCTGCTGATGCTGATGCTGCTGCTGTTGGAATGCTGCCATGGCGGCCAGCTGATGGGGATAGTTGACGCCATTGTTGTTGTGGTGGTGCTGGTGCTGTTGGTGGTTGTTCACCCTGGCCGCGTGGCCGGCGTTGCCGCGACGAGCACGCGCTGTGCCCGCTGCAGCGCTGGCGGCGGCGGCGGCGGCTGCGACGCAGGTGGGCGGCACTGAGGTGTCGCTTACCTATTCCCTGTAGGGCTTGCAGTAGGAGTAGCGGTGGTTCATGTGCTGGCTGTAGCTGCCCGAGTGCGAGAAGCGCTTCAGGCACTTGGAGCACTGGAACGGCTTCTCGCCGGAATGCAGACGCTTGTGCTCCGTCAGATGGTGCTTGTGCTTGAAGGCCTTGGGGCAGTCCATGCACTGGTAGGGTCGCTGACCTGCAAATGGGGAAACGGATTGATTAGCTGCGGCTCCAGATGCGCCACGACGTCGCGGACTCACCGGAATGCTCGTACTTGTGCCGCGCCAGGGAGCTCTGCTTGGCGAACGCCTTGTCGCACTGGTCACAGACGAAGGGCAGATCCGGATCGCCGGCATGCCCGTGCGTCTCGGCCTTGGCCCGCTTGGGCTTGGGCGGCAGCAGGCCGGCGCTGGCCAGCACATAGTCGTCCTCGTGCGAGATGCGCGAATCGTCGTCGCGCCACGAACGCTTCTCGGAGCCGCCCGGGCTGAGGCTGGTGCCGCGATAGTCCGGCAGCTTAATACTGTTCATCAGCGGATTGGAGGCGTAGTCGCCGCCGGGTCGCATCTGGAAGAGCGCCTCCATGGGCAGACGCGGCATCATGTAGGCGGGCAGGCCCGGAAATCCCTGGCTGCGCGGCGCCGAGCCGTGCGTGGGCATCGCTGGCACCGCCGCGGCCGCCGCTGCCGCCGCCGCTGCTGCCTCGTGCAGGCCGGGCGGCGAGGGGGGCGCGAAGTAGAGCGCTGCGGCGGCCGCAGCTGCAGCCGTCTGCTGCAGCGAGGAGGCGCCCGAGCAGGGCGACAGCGAGGCAGGCGACATGGACGCCGAGCCGGAGAGCTTGCGGCTCAAGTTGATGGCCATGGCCTCCTGGAAGTCGCCGACCAACGCCTGCTGCTGCTGCGCCGGCGGCGGCGCCAGGCCGTACGGCGGGGACGCGTCCCGCTTGACGGACAAGTCCAGCGGCTGATCCTCGCCAGCGCGCGGCGGTGGCGGCGGCGGCGGAGGCACGGCTGCAGCGACGGCAGAGGTCTCGCTGCCGCCCGCATAGCTCTGCAGCTTGCGTTCGCGGGAGCGATTGTTCTGGAACCAAACCTGGACGACGCGCGCGTCCAGATGGAGGCGGGCGGCAATCAGGCGGAACTCGTCGCGGCTGGGACGCGCGTTGTGGGCGTAGTGCTGCTTCAGCTGCTGCTGCTGCTCCTCGTTGATGGCGGTGCGCACGCGCACCTTGCGCTCGCCGCTGTCGCTGCTGCCCGCGTGGTAATCTTGCCGTGGCTCCTCCTCCTCCTCCTCGTCCTCGTCCGCACTGTTGGCGGGCAGCATTGCAAAACTCGGCGGCTGTTGCTGCTGTTGTTGTTGTTGTTGCTGCTGCTGGAAGTGCTGCTCCAGCTCCTCCTTGATGAGCCCGCAGAGCACCTTCTCGTGCTGCACCAGCTCGGTGGGATGATTGAATTGCTTGGCGCAGCGACTGCAGCGCAGCTCCTGGACTGCCTGCTCTGCGGGCGACGCCTCCAGCTGCTCCTCCTGCTCCACCTTGATGGACTTGGGCGTGTCCGGTGCCATGTCCAGCCCAGTGGGCGTTGGCTCGCGACTGAGCTCCCGCTTGACGGCGGCTTCAGCAGCCGCCTGTGGCTCGGCTGCGGGCAGCTCCGGCGTGGCCACCGGCTTATGCTCCGACTCCTCCAGATCCATGACCAGTTTGGGCTCATCGGGCGTCTCATCGTCCTCCTTGCTGGGCTCAAAGAGCGGCGGCTGTTGCTGCTGTTCCTCCCTTTGCTCCTGCTGCATGCGCTCCTGGTGCTCCTCCTCCCGCTGCTGCTGCTGCTGCTGCTGTCCGGCAGCCGTCAGCTCGAGCAGTCGCTGTATGCTGTAGGGATGCATGCGCGGATCCAGCGCTGCGGCCATCAAAGCATTGGGAAATGCCAAAAATGCGGCATTCATGGCGCTGTAGTTGGGATAAAGGGCGCCGGCCCATTGGCCGCGGAGGGGGCGTCTGGACTTCGCCGGCAAAGTAGTTCATGGGATTGGGCAGCACCTGCTCGGGCAGCTTGCAGGCACGCTTGCCGCCCACATGCTGCTGCTGCTGCTGTTGCTGCTGTTCTGTGGGTGAGCGTCCAGCGCTGATATTCTTGTCCAGGGTCTTCAACATTTGGCGATTGTTGCTGAGCTTGAGGCCCATGCTGATGCACTTCTTCGAGGTCATGTGCGAGGAGAAGCTGCCCGAGTGCGAGAAGCGCTTGCCGCAGTTGTCGCACCCAAACGGCTTCTCGCCGGAATGGATGCGCACGTGCTCCTTCAGGTGGTGCTTGAACTTAAAGGCCTTGTCGCACTGGCTGCACTTGAACTTGCGCAGCAGCGCCGACTCGTCGTGGCTGATCATGTGCCGCTGCAGCCGGTAGACGTTCGCGAAGGCCTTGTGGCAAATTTTGCAGGTCTGCGAAAGAGAGCGGAGAGAGAGACAGAGAGAGGGTGAGAACATTGCATTGAATGGTTGTCAATTAAGATGTGCTCAAATGTTTCGAATGGAACACAAATTTACGAGTGTGTACAAGGCAGCTTTTGTCACTCTCACTTGCGCTTGTTGCCGCTCCTTTAGCACAGCATTCAGTGTAGACGTCAGCAGCTCAAGAGCGGGCATTGTTGCTGTGGCCGCTTTTTATATTGAGACCTAGTTACGAGCGCACACACACATGCACACGTGCACGTTCACAGCGACGCACAGGTAATAAAAGTTGTTTAAAACAACAGAACTTGTATATATTTATTTGTCTTGCTGTTCTATTTGGAATTTAACGGTTTTTCGTATGTTTCAAGGCAAAAACCGAAACCACAAAACAAAACAAAAACCAATCATTTGTGTTTTTTGCGGCGCTGTTGTGTTTGGCAAGCAGATAAAAACGAGTTGAATTTCGGTGATTAAATGAATTAAACGCAAAAAAAGAGACAAAAAAACTTTAATAAAAAACTCAAGCGCAAATCACGAAATAAGAGCGACAACAGACAGAACCAGAAGCAGACTGAAAGCAACTGTCGAAAGGATGGCGGTAATTGGTGTGCCGTAGCAGTTAGCTTGCAGATGCAACGATTATGTGAGTAAAAACTAAGCAAGCAGCAGATAAGCAAAACAGAAACATAAAAAGTGGTGCACACACGATGCGTTTGGTATGATGAAAAATAATCAAAAAAACTTCAAATGAGAAATATTGCGACAAAGCGCCAATAAGAAATGCTAACATAAACAACAACAAACGCCGGCAAGTGAAGAAATAAACAAAAATGGGCAGCGAAAGAAAAAGAATTATAACCTAAGTCAAATCAAATTAAATCATATCGTATCTTTTCAACAGCTGATGCTAATCAAAAGCGAACGCTTTTGTTTGTCTTCGATTTGTTTGGCAACAAATTGAACGCATCAAATGCAACTTTGTTGTTGCCGCTGTTGGAAAAGGTGCACAATGAAAGCAAATGCCGAATGACTGACAGCACATGGGCGCGGGGGGCGGGGAGCTCCACTTAGCCAGCGCGTTGAAAGATTTGCGGCACTTTCACTCGTCCAACATATGGCAACACGTGTTGTCCTCTTCGCCCCTCGGCGCTGCGGTTGTTTACGTGCTGCCGTTGAACTTTCGTTGCTGCAGTGCAGCTCACCTCAGCCAATTCGCTTATAAATAAATATAAAACACGCCAGATTGTTATTGTTATTGTTGTAAAGTTCACGACATTGCCGCTGCTGTTGCACTCGTTTATCAGCGATCAATTTTGACTGCGTCTTCTCAATACGCCATAAAATCTACCGCCTGCCTGCTGTGTGCAAACACATGTAACATCCACTGTCATTTATACTCTCTCTCTGTACTTGCTGAGCTCTGCCGCTGAACTTTGACTTGCATGACGCGCTCTCTCTGAGTTTGCAAGGCAAGAGAGATTGGACTTTGATGGGCTTACTCAACAGCAGAAGCTTTGCATGAATTTTAATTAACGAGCACACATACACATTTTACATACATATGTATGCCTTCGCGTATGTATATACATACATATTTATATGTATCTATTTAGTGTGTCCAGTTATTAGTCATTATTTCAACACAAAACCAATTTATACCGATCACAAATGAGCTCTTGACATGAGATCACAATCGTGTTAGAGAGGAATAACGTGCTCATGGTCATTGAAAAATATCAATATAAATAGGCCTCGTAAAGAGAATGAAAAAAAAACAAACTAACGCCTGCTCTCCAGCCTAATTAGTTTGTACATTAACGGTGACATTGTGTTTATTTGTTCAGCAAGTGGAAGAAAAAATACAAAATACGCCCAATAATTACGCGCATAAAAAACGCGGCCAGTTTCAGGCCTAATTTGTTTATTTAACAGCCATAGCGTTGGGGCAAAGTTGTTTTGTTTTTCCAAAGTGAAAAACTTTAAACTACAATTTGATTTTCGCTTTGAGTGAAATGTGGGCGCCGGCTGGCATCGGCTGATGGAGCGGAAGAGCGGCAACATAAATTTCCGCTTCCGCTGGTTATGAGTGTCTGTCTTGTTGTTTTACCTGTTCTTTTAAGGCGATTACAAATTTGATTTGTGCGCTGACGTCAGAACAGTCGCCATTTGCACGTGCCAGAGCGAGTGAGCGAAGGTACAAACAAAACGAACGAAGCGAACGAGTTTTAACATGCGCTCTCCAACATCGCTACGGCTACCTGTTGCGCTCACACAAATACAAAGCGAAACTCGTTATCGCTATTGCTATCGCGTCGTCATGGTGTGAAGTTACGCTTGTGCTCTCTCTGTCTCGCCACCTTCGTGTGTGGAAAGAGCAAAGAGTAAATACGCCCACCTCTGCTTAAGTACACTGGTGGACATTAATAACACGCTTTGTTGTCGCACACGCTGTTGTTATATTTATTGTTATCAATTAAATGTATGAACCAAAATGGCAGCCACATAGCGCTCAACTGTACAGTTTTACAAAAGGTAAACTACAGTATTGTTGCTGCATGCGTCAGAGCGATTCTTATGCATTTTTTTTATTATTCTCTGTTGTTCGTCATGTGCTGCGAGCGGAAATGCCAATTGAAGCTACCTTGCGTTAATAATGGCATAACCACACAAAGATGCCCTGGCACCGCGTGGACTACAATCTGCCACGCTGTGCTCGGATGACTCAAGTGCGGGCACACTGTGCGGAGTTAGTCCAAATTGAAAAGGAAATTGATTCATTTCGCTGTTTAAGTACAATAGATTAGAAAAGTGCGTGTCAACCTTTGCGTTCGCAGATAAGCTTTGCACACGTGCGTCTATTTATAAGTTAAGCTCGCTCTCTCCCGCTCTCTTTCTGGTCTCCATGTATTTCGCACAAAAGCTGAGTTTTTTTTGGTTAAAAAAAGAAGATAACTTCGGTGATCTTCAACAGTTGCTTAATTTGCCACACATTTATGTTTGCTTTATGCATATGTATGTGTGTGCGTTTGTATACCAACACATGCTTTAGCAACTGTCTAATTAATACAATTTCAACAGAATTCTACAGCCAATTAAGAGCATCGTATGCGAGCGCATGTACCTTAAGCCATTATTCCACACACACAGAAATTCAGAGTTTTCAATGATGTCACTGTGGCACTCGAGCAACGATCGGTAAACAGTTTGAGGTACACACACATACAAATTCAAGGCACTTGCTGCTTATCTCTGGTTGGCTTCTTATCAAGCCAAAAAGGCGACTCTTGTAAAAGTAGCCAAAAAAAGCTAGCCGGAAACTGTATGCCATGCCGTAGACCACACAGCAGCTTCAAAGCATAAATCAAGCTAAACGAAGCTGACAAAGAGCGAGAGAGAGAGGCGTCCAGCAAGTCCGGCAACGCTAATTGCAGGCGACAGTAGCCTTTTGCTATAATTATAGCACAACGTAGGTGGGCGCCAATCCAACAGACGGCGACGGAGACAGAGGCGACACAAAGAGTAAGATTCAAAGCAGGGACAAGCGCACTAATAGAGAAATCAAGTCAAAGTAAAAATACATACATATACATACATACGATATAAGACTAAGATGTATGTTTCTTGGGCGCAGACACCGCTAATTTGTGAAAGTATTTCACGAACGCCTCATGCATTGAGTGACATGAGAATTTGGCCATAATAGCGCACATAATTGGCTCTAAATAACGGGACTGGGTCGCTGTGGGCCAACAAGCTTTTAAAGTGACATGTTCAAAAGCAATGTTGGCCTTTGAGCGGCTATTTTCAAAAAATGAAAAAAGTTAAAAAAAAACATTTGACAAAATGCCGCCGTCAGCATGGAAATATATATATGTATATATATAAATACTATATATGATAATATATATAAAAACGCACCTGTCGCCTCTGGCGACGCGTAAACAAAAATAACAACAAACGACATGTTCAAGTTGTTGCTTTTGTTTTTTTCTTTTCTAATATATGCATGTATGTTTTGAGGTCAGTCTAAACACATTTCTGTTTGCAGAATAAAAATGAAGAACAACAAATTATTAACGACGCCACAAAACGAAATTGTTTAAGCAAAAAAAGAAAAATAATAAAACAAATGTCTAACTACTTTATAGCAACTGCGACCCAATTTCCTAGGCTTGTGCTTATCTGTGTGGCAGCTGCTGCTAAGAACAACAACAATAATAAAAAAAAACATATAAATTATAGTATATAATGCTGTGCCTGATTAGAGCAATGAATGAATTTCTAGTTAGCATTGACGTACCTTCCCAATAGAAAAAGACGACGAAAAGCAATCGCTCATAATATGAGTTGATAATCGTATAGTATACCTAGTACTATTAAATCAGAACACGTTGTGTACGCTTAGAGCTCAGCTCGATTCGGGTTATCGTTTTCGAAAGTGGTTTTGCCTAGGTACCGCAATTGTTGCCGTATCAACTAGGGTTTTTGAACTCGTCCGATTAGAGGCTATATAGAGGTGCGCCGCACAGATAAGCAACTGATTGGCTTAGCACATTTATTGTTTTTATTACGAATCACACAAGAAAGAATATAAATTGTTGCTTTTCTTTTTTTGCTAAGTGTATTTCGTGGTAAAAGTTCATTAACATTTTCTTGGCTTCCGAAGAAGAAAACCGTTAAAGTCGCCATTTGGCAATTGGTCTCTGGTGACTTTTGCGCACTTGCCTGCGTGCCTGTCTTAAATTGAACAGAAATACATTTGTTGTTTATATATTCTTTCGTTTCTCGAAATTGATTAACAGGAAAATACTTTTAAGCGCTGGCAATTTATTTCGACTGCCGCATTTCTCAATATTTTATGGCGCATTTTTCATATGCAGCTGATAAACCATGCCCAAAGATTTACAATATTTCAGATAATAATAATAAAAGAGAACTGGCCAAAGACAAGCGGAAACACGTTGAATTTCATTTTCGTTGGCTGCCAACGCACGACAAATCAAATTTAATTGTTTATAAATAAAACGTTTTGCTCAATGATGCGTGGGGCTTTTGAGCGCTCGAATATTTCAAATAGATTTTTTTCCTTTTATTTTTTTTTTGAGTCGAAAATTCTTCTAAGCATGCGAAATTAGTTGTGTATTAGGAAAACATAAATTAGGCGCCGCCGCAAAATAAATTAAATTTATTACTCTTGATAAAAGCTTCAACAAAATGTTGCTAAATCAAAGAAAACCTCCTATTCATAAAAAAATTGTGCCATTTGAAAAGCTTTAAGATATTGCTCGTCTGGGAGTCGACAGCTGCTTAAAAAAAAATAATATTTTTATTATGATTTTCATTTTTACGAGTGTAGACTTTATACCTTCTTGTGTGGAAACTATGCGACACAAGTTGTGAGCGCCATAAAAGTGCTCAAAAGTAAATTCGCCAGGTAAGGGAAATGCTTCATATTACAAAATGTCCACTTAGGCAGTAAAAAGAAACACAAGTCCGAATAAGATCTATGTGTGCAAGTACATTTCAAGTGTCTGCTGCTGTCTCGCTCTTGCCCACTGCATTTTCAACTTCATTAAACTTATCATTCGACCCAACCGCACAATAAACGTCACAATGCTCAGAAGAGAAAAGAGCCCAGGGGAAATGTCTAAGGGAAATTCCATGTGAGAAGAAATTTACTGAGAACACACGGGGCCGCGTAATTTATGATGTGCACGGTGAAAGTTGATCCAAGTCCCGTGAGCAGATGAAAATTATTGTAAAAAAAACGGAAAAAAATCAAAAGAGCGCCCTACGAAAAATAGGTAAAGTGTCTGGGGGAAAATAACTTGGCATGTGTTTTGGTAAAAAAATGGGCAGGTGCTGTTCCAGAGAGCGTGGAATCTGGGTATTTAGGCTATGTATCGGAAGTCGCTCAGTATATTTTAAGAACAGGATCCGCAGGAATTGTTGTGTTAATGATATTAATGTCGGTGAAACTAGAATCTTAAAAAATATTAAAATATCTTTTAAAGAGCTATATATCCTATCTATATATTCTATATTTCACGGAATATATATAGTGGAAAGTTAATTTAAGCCCTTTCAAAAGCCAAGTGCAAGTCATTTTATAAGTAAACCACTTTTCAAAACACATGAAACATGTGTCAATCCGGTATAAACTTCATATGTATTTAATTTGCATATAAAAAGCTACAAAACTTTGAGTTATAAATTTCAATAAATTTTCATTATTTGTAAACATGCGCGTAAAAGTTATTTTCGAATTTTTTTTTATGTTTTTAATTTGTTTGCTTTAATTGCAAATAATTTTTAAACTTTGTGCGCACACGGTCAAAGGGGCAGCGCCAGTGGCCAGAGAAATACATTTAAAAGCGGTGAAGAGGTCAGGGAATGGACAGCGGGGTCTGGGATTGGGCTCCAGCAGTGGAGTAAATAAATTGCTATTAATTTTTCAGCGCTGTTCGTCAAGTGGCGAACGGCGCCGAGACGACGATGTCAGGAGCTGTGGCTGGAACGGGAGCGGGCAATGGAGCTGGAGTTGGAGTTGAAGCTGGAACCGGGTAGGACACCTAAAGTGCATATAATTTTTCAATTTGAAACGTTTCGTGTGCAGACACATGGGCAACCATTCTGTGGTGGCCAAAAAGGTGGCAACTTTTAGCGCCAGACCCAAATGAATTGTGGCCAAAAAGTTGCGACTGTTTTTATTTGGGTGTGTGTGTGTGTGTATGTGTGTGCAACGCAGTTAAGCAAATATTTAATTGCTGCACTTTTTCTGGCACTCTCGTTGTTATGGCTGAAAGTTTGCCAACGTCAGTTTTTTGTGTTTTTTTGTGTTGCCAACACATTTTGAGTTTGACCAATAATTTATGTGCTGCCATTTGCTCAACAATTATGGCCTCGCAGGCTATCTCTGTCTTTTCCCCTATCGTCTCTCCGTGCCGCGCTGTTAATGATGTTGACCTTTGCAACAAAATGTTGAACGTTGTTAACTTTAAAGCCACACGACGTCTGCGGCCCATTTAAATGGCTTTTCAATAACAATTGTTACTGGCCGGGTCAGAACACGAAAAAAAAAACAAAAACCTGTGTTGCCTACTTATCTGCGTGATTTCCATAATGAGCAATTTGTGCAGCAACTGTTGCTGTTGTTGTTGTTGCTGTTATTGTTATTGTTTTTTGCATAATTAATTGTTTTCACACATAATAATTTAATGCGCGTGTACACGTGTAAAGCACCCCCACCTCCACTTTCGCCCAGCTGCCCATCAATATTAAATATGGCAATAAATGCGTATTGGCCATAGTTGCAATATGTCAACCTCTGTTGGCCGGCTATCCTGTTGCCATTTGTGCACTTTGCAATGTTTAAATGTCATTAACAAAGCCGTAAATTATGTGCCCCATGGCAAACGTGCCCCAGCTGCGTGCCTGCAACAAAAGTGCAAACAGGTTGAACAAACGCTGGCAAGTTAAGTGTGTGTGTGAGTGTGTGTATGTGTGTGTTGCCGAGGGGGGGGGGGCATTGCAAGGCTTAATAAACCCACTCACAACTCTATGTGGGGCTCTTGCAGCTTTATTAGCTTTTTGATGCAGGCCCCTGCTTATGAAGGTTTAGGTAAATATTAATAACGCCAGCAGTTGCTTAAAAAATGCAACGGGTACAGTGAATATAGCCTAAGGTAAACATAAGAACATGCAGAAATTTTAGTTTTTTATATAATCATTTCAAGCCAAAATTTGTTTTTCATTCCAAATTATTGACTATATTTATTGATAAGCAATATTTTTTTTTAAATTTTAGTATTTAATGATATTTGTTATTAGTTCCCATGAGTTAAAATTACACCCTATCAAGTAAATCACGGTCTACTAAGATCTCTGACTATAGTATAATCACACTCATACCCAATCTTAAGTAATAATTTAGCTTTTTTAATAGCTAACATAGGCATTTATCACTGTATCCACACACGAAAAAAGTAAAACTGTAATTTCATACGAGCAGATAGCTTGAAGCTGTCCAACTTTTTCATTTCGGCTCTACTTTTTCATGAAGGTAAAAAAGTAGGAAAACAACAAAATAAAGCAACAAAAAAAGCGAACTAGCCATATGAATTTATGAGCAATGCTTGATGGGGGGCGTAAAACGCTTGTGGCTGGGGCCGCCCCCTTTGCACCTACCCCAGCCAAAAAAAAAATCCAAATGCAACAAAATTATAATTTATGTGGCTTTAATAGCCGCTGGGTGCCTCATGCCACAAGGTGTGTGCGTGTGTGTGTGTGCGTATGCGAGTGTGTGTACCTCCCTCTATAGAAAACTTGCCGCTTATCGCTGGGCGTCTGAGGCAGACCATTTTCTGTGTGTTTTTTATGGTTCGACGGAGTGGGTAGGCCGTAAGTGTTAGTATGTCTTATCAGGGCCTGCCTGTAGCAACATTTATTTTAATGCCTTATCACACGGCCAGCCCAAAGACGGAGAACAACAACTGCACAATTGGGAGTTACGAGTGTGTGACGGACAGGCACACATACACAAGACCTGTTTCATATACATGTGTATATGTATGTGCTCTCAGACCTTATGATAGGCAGCCACAAAGTGTGACAGACATAGGCATAGCTTGCTATCTCACTCTAGACTGCGTGTATCTCACTCGGCTTCTTTTGGCCGTAGCCAATGCTCCCCTGATAATACTTTCTTTTTATACACATTTCTACTGCTTCTTCTGGTTTTTGTTGTGTGGCGCGTCATTGGGTTTTTTTTCGCTCTCAGTGTGTGTGTGTATGTGCGTGTGTGTGGGGGTTTTGGTAAACGCCTACGTTTTTATTTAATGCCAGTATTGGGTTCTGCTGCTTGCTTTTGTTTTCGTTTTTTATTATGACGGTGTTGCTTATCATAGTTTATAGTGTTCGCTGTTATTGTTGTTGTTGTTGTTGCCTTGCTGATAAACTTTACGTAAGCGTCAGAAAAAAATAATCTTTTTTTATTTCACGAAAGAAAACCTCTTGAGTGTAGGGAAAACATCAAGTACATGTGTTATCTTTGTAAAAAAGAAATACAAAAATACAAAGGAAAATACAAAACAAAAATAAGAGAATAAAAATGCCTTGTCCCATGTGTTTAGTTTTTATCTGGGGCTTAATTATTTTCTCATTTGCTTTCGATATATTGTATAATTTATACATGTATATATAATTCATATTGTGTCAACAGGAAACGTGGGCACATTCATAAGGTTGACGTTGTGCTTGGCACCGTCGTTATCCGTTGCACGTTATCGTTGCCCACTTTCCGCTCACAGGCAGCAGCAACAACAACAATCCGAACAAAGCCAGCGCATTGTGTTCGATGTGCGTTGCTCAAAGATCAACTGGCGCTGTGCGTGCTGCTGATCAGTTTGAGGGTGTAGCGGGGGAGGCAGCTCAGACACACACACACACACACACACACACATCTCAGACACATGAGTAATTTGCGCTTGTTGCGCTGAATCGTACAGCGTGAACTTTAACCCTGCGCTGGGCAACAACAAGTGCGACTTATATAAGAAATATTTTATCAGCCAATTCGCAGCGTCTGCTGAGTCACTTTGTAGCATAAAGTAGTATATGTATTAGCAGAAATAACCTGGCTTTGAGTGGATCGAGCTTTTTCTTCAGATGATAACTTAAACCAGCATATATATTTATATATTTACTAACAGTTGTTACCTGTCTTTGACCAGGCCAAGTATTTATTTTCGAATGTTAACTTTAAGTTATTCACCCATTTTCCGACAGTAAAATTGGATTTAGCAAAATGTTTCATTTGAATATTAATGAGAGAGAAAGACTCCTGCTTGAAATTTGAGTACGATTCGTACATCTTTAAAAATAAATTTGGAAACCAATTGGAAAAAAAAAATGAATGTTACCACCTTTAACAATTTGCCACTCTTATCCCAACCCGGAAAGGGAGTTTTTCTATAAACCCGATTTAGTTTTAATTAAATCAGAAAGCTACCATCTGCGCGAAATTTTAGCAAGCAGTCAATGAGACACTTAGATAGATATATAATAGATACAGACTTAGTATTTAGAGACCGTGGCTCACCTGTGTCACATTCTGCGTGGTCTGCGGACCCATGGGCGAGTGCAGCACCTGGTGCTGCTCGAGCTGCTCGCGACTGGCGAAGGCTGCGGTGCACTGCATGCAGGGAAAGGCGGCGCTGAGATCGCCCGTGGTGGAGCCGGGGCTGGAGGTGGAGCGGGGCGCACTCAAGTCCAAATCGTAGGCGGAATTGCTGCCGACGCTGCTGTTGCTGCCCGGCTGTGGCGGTGGCAGCAACATAGCCTGCTGCAGCGGCGACGACTGTTGCTGCTGCTGTTGTTGCTGTTGCTGTTGTTGCTGCTGCTGCTGCTGGTGGCTGGGTGAGCTGGCGGAGCGAGCGGACTGCATGGCCAGGGCAGCGGCGGCCATGAACTGGGCATGCAAGTGGGCGGGCAGCTGGGGGGGCGTGTGCGGCAGGCGGGCGAACAAATCGCTGGGCGTTGGGGCAACAGGTGAGCACAGAGGTGAATGCTGGCTTCTGTGGCTGCTGTTGTTGTTGCTGCTGCTGCTGTTGTTTTGATTCTTGGCTGTCTCGCTGTTGTTGTTGTTATTATTGTTGATGTTGTTGGTGCTGCTGCTGCTGGGAGATTTGGCGTAGCGGCGACTGCTGCTGCTCATATTGCTCTGCTCATCCTCCTCCGCCTCGCTCTCCGGCTGCGCAGCCTCCGCTGTGGCACGATGCAGCTCATAGTTGAGCTTGTCATGCGGATGCTCGCTGGCAATATGCTCGCTGAAGGACTGTAGAGTAGAAGTGGGTGGTGGGTGAGGGGCTATGGCCAGTCCATTTACGCATGCCAGCCAAGTGGAGACTCACCTGAAACTCGTTGAAGCGCTTGTGGCACTGCGTGCACTTGATCAGACACTCATCGGCTGCATTCGCTGTGGCGCTGGCCGCCAGCTCTGGATTGGCAGCCACATTGCTGGGCTTGCTGTGTGCTTGGTGATGGTGCAAACTGGAGGCCAAAGAGGAAACTGCAAGCGGAGAGAGAGGGGGAGAAATTCAGTGAGCGTGAAGTGAAGTTTTCTTATGTTTTAATTTTATTTAGCTAACTTTTTCATTCTTTTTAGTAGCATTTTTATTAAGCTTTCGGATTTGTGTATATTATACACACTTATAATAATGTAAGTGTTAATGTTGCTTTGAAGTAAATTCAATAAAAAGTTGTTTAGAAATATTTAAGCATTTTATATAAAAATCAAAAACTAGAAAGTTAAAAATTGTATGAAAATATTTTACAATATTTAATTAAAAATATGTCTACCAATTTTATCTTATGTTATTACAACTTTTCATAAATAAAAAAAAATTGTTAAAATTCCAAAAATTGCATTCTTTTATAAGGTTATATGTAAAGCTTTCCTCAGTATACTTTAAGGAAAGATTATGTGAAATGAGAAAAGCCGAAAACCTCATTTACAAAACGATTTAAAATGTGGCCAAAAATGTTGCTACTAATAAAAATATGGAAAATACAAAAATAAAAATATAGTAATTACTAAAAAAATTTGATTTGAAGTCTCACGCTTAAGGTTGATCATTATCTGGAAAGCCGCATCGATTATTTTTTAACTCAAAACTAAACGTATTTCCCAAAGACTGCCATTTTGCAATTAAGCAGCATTTTTTTAATGAAAACAAATTAACTGTGAGATCTGCACAGGCGATAAGCAGGCAGGCAGGCAGACCTAAATGGTATGCCACTCAGACGAACCACAAGAATCCAGAGAAGCACGGATTGGGGAACGGAGGGGCAGAGCATTCCCAGTGGCGGCGATCCGCGTGTGTTGCTGCTGTTGCTGCTGCCGTTGCCGCGTGGCCGCCGGCAACTTCAGCTTTAGCACAGAGATCAACTTTAATTTCGTGGCAAATCAACTTTACCGCTGCCAAACTCAATGGTATGAGCCCCCGCCCCGACCCGCCCCCGAGCACCGCCGTCCCAATACCCCCGACTGTGGTTTATTGGCATTGCCGTTGCCTTCACGCAACGTTTCCACGTAAAAGACGATGATCTCATGCGCCAATCAAAAGCAAAAAAATAAGAAACACAAAAAATAAAAGAGTGGAACTGGTTTTCACACACACACACACACACACACAACACACAGTGCAACTGGCTGAAGAGTCGACTTAATCAGTTTAAAAAAGCGTTCAAGCATGCGAAAAAGGAGATCATAAAGAACGTGAAGGCAAGCCACAAGCAGAAGAAGACACAAAAAAACAAAATAAAAAGAATGAAGAAAAAACGTATCTGGAAGATTGCTTTGTTCAATGACGACGTCGCTGGCGATGCCGATGCCGAGGGTCAGCCAATTGCTATAGTAAATGAATGTGTGTGTGTGTGTGTGTGTGATACTTATGGCCGCTGAGTCGCTTGGTAAATAAGCAACTTTGTTGTATCTGCGTCTGGGCCCGGGCCAGGCACGTCGCAAGGTACAAAATGGAGTTTCAGCACACAGTGTGTATCTCACAATGGGAGTCTTTGTTGTTGCTGCTGCTGCTGCTGTTGCTGCTATTTGATCGCTACCTTAATTTAAGCCAATTAACCGCCTGCAGACAGACGCCGCTCATAGGGGCACTCACATGTGCAGCGCTAAATTAATGGGTCTGTGTACTCGGCGCATACCTTGCAAGTTACTGTATCTGCAACTGTATCTGTATCTTGTGTCCCGGTCTAGCAATCAAGCGCAATCTAACCAGAGTTCGTTGCACGTTCTGTGCTGTTATTTTCACTTTCAATAGTTTTTCTCCTATATCATTTTATTGATATTACGCAGTTAATTGATTCAGATACAGTTTGATTTGCGTCTCTGAGCTGCGGGCCGATGTTATTGTTATTGTAGCCAGGCAATTTGAATTACTGTTAGTTCTGGTACTTAATGCCCGCATTGTGGCTTCAACAGCCCCCACTCCTCACCTCTCTCACTCTCCGCTAATCGTTCTAATTAGAGCTCGTGCTCTCCCACCCCATTTTAAATACCATTAAAAGAACACACACACACACAAGTATTTTAAAAAACAACAGCTGCTTATATAACAGCACTTTTTGGTCGCGTCTACATTTCAGTTAATAATTTTTGAAAATTTATTTCTTGCTGCCTGTTTAATGACGCTTTTATTAAATGAATCTGTCGGCCATTCGCTCATCTTAATAAAATATGCAAGTTGTTAAAATGTGAACCACAAAGAGAGGGAGCGAAAAAAAAACAATATTAAAACACCAAACAAATTTTATGGCTTTTTTCATCATCATATAATGGCGCGCTTCGGGCTTGAATGACAGGGTGTATGTATGTGTGAGTGTAAGTGTAAGTGTGTGTGTGCGCGACACTCAACACTCAACAAGTGTGTCACCAGCTCATTTAGTTCAATCAATTTTTCATAACAGAAATTATTAACGCAACGTGGAAAAAGCCGTTTCGCATATTACGCTTATTTTTTGTTTTTAATACCCTGTAAACTTTGAAATGTGCGTAAGCCGGGTATATTAAAGTTTTGTTTGTATCACGAAAAGAGGTAAACATATTTCATTTGAGCAAAGTTAATCGAACAATTTTTTTTCGAACTTAAGATACTTTTTCATTTATTCCACATTTTTAAGCAAATATATTTTGAAAGCTTAGGTTTTGATATTTGCGTATAGGGTAGCTTTTAGTTGAGCATTTCATATGCAAGCAACGGTATTGAAATATTGAAAGTGTCCGCAAATTAATTTCAATTTGTGAAAAAAGGAAAAAACAAGATCCCAAACGATTTTTGATAGCCACATCAAATGTTTCTGTTTGTTTGCTCTGCAATTGTTGCTATAAAGTCTGGCCAACTATTTGGCGCTTACGCAGACCAATTGAAGTTGATTGATAGTGTTTTATAGTTAGGAGAGAGAGATAGAGACCATCAAAGAAGATTTGCTCAAGCACCAGGGAAATATGCTGTGAATCTTAATCGTTTTTTTTTATGGAATGTCTTTTATATAGATGATTCCATGGTTTATTTTGTCTGCTGCCACTTTTAAAGCTCAATGCGCTTATTTTTAGAAGAAATGTAGACAAATTTTATAGGGAACAGCCGTTTTTTCAAATACTTCTTTGAAGCTGTTGCTAAATTAGCATTAGCAGAATATGTAAACAGGCAGCTGTTAACTATAACAGCGGAGCCATAATATGTGGTCTATTTTAAATAAATCAAGCATTAAATTAAAAAGAAAACACCTGTTGATGTGCAACAAAGAGCGAAAATTAAATATACATATAATGCTAATAGAAACAACGCAAACGCATATAAAAATGCCAAATTTTATGAACTTTTAAACAAAAACTGTAAACGAAATCAGTTTGGGAATTGCGGTAGACGCTTGACAGTTCCACAAGCGCAAATATTTTGACAGAATAGATGCGATCGCTGCCCAGAATTTATGCCACACGTTTGCCAAAGCAACAACAACAATTTAAAACAATAAAAATATAAAAAAACAAAATTGAGCTCTCGTGTGATAGTGGCACACGGAATTCTTGGCCTCTTTGTTGTGGCTCGAGTTGCCCAACTTTTGCGGTCGACTGGTGACGGAACGAATTGGAATCAAGGAATTGGTGTCAATGCTGGTTCACCTGTGCACCGCCAGCGGCAACACGCGCGGCCTCAAAATAGTCCGAGGGGGCTGCGGAAGGGGGTAGCTGGCATATTATAAATAATATGTATGTGGGACGAGGAGGGGGCGACAGCGTAAATCAATAAAAAATACATTTGTGCTAACGTGCAAGGCGACAGATACATTTGTATCTACTTTGCATGTGTGCGCGTATCTGTATCTGTATTTGTAAGTTGTTGTTGTCTTTGGTTTGTGCGTTCCACTAATTTTATGTGCTTTTTATTGCCAGCTTTTATTAGCCCAGACATTTTTCAGCTAAGCTCGGTTAATGCAAATTTATTTATTTCGTTTCATTTCATTTTGCCATCTTTTCTCATTTTTTTTCCTCTTTCTCGAAATGATTTTCACGTTTAATTTATAGCCGGCGGTTGCAGGCGGACAGCTTTTACCTGCGCTCAGTGCTGGGTTGATGGAACATTTCTCATGCTCATTTGGCTGTCAGTTTTTAAAGTGTTTTTAATATTTCAATGACAGGCGCTTGTCAAACACGCCCAAACGAAATGTAAACCGATGACATTTTCGTTATTTTTTGTATTTTTGTTTTTTTGCGCTCTCAGGTAAGGGAATTTGTTGCTACTTTGGACATTTCTAATTGTTTAATTGTTGTTGCTGGGGAAAGCGCTGACGCAGTTGCAGACAAATGGCCGACAGGTGGCGCCGCTTTCAATGACAATCGCTTTGCGAGTTTTGTGTAAATAATAAACATAAATTTTAGCACTTAATTATAAACAGACGCAACTCGTTGCTGCAGCTCATTTGCAGCTAGCAACATTTTTAGCACATTTATTAAATAAATTTGCATAAAATTAGCTGCAAATGGCAGACAGCAATAAACACACACACACACACACAAAGTTGGGGCTAATTGCGTTTGGTAGTAATGTAAGCGACACCTCACTCAAGCGCTAATTTATTTATTTAGCAATTAATTGGCGTGTAAATGTAAACCGGTGGGAAGGCCAATTTGTTTAGGTGCATGAAATGTGAATTATTCGCGTTCTCCAATATCCAATACGAAAATACCAAAAAAATACCAAATGACCGGGCGTGCGAAAGTTTACAATGATCGGGTCTGGCAACTCTATGTGCGATCTCTGCTCCCCCTTCGTCGGGTTCCTCGGCGTGTCCGTTCTCAAGTGGCACTTGAGCCGCATATGAAAAACATATGCCCGGCAGAGAGACCCCGACTCAAATGCTAAGTAATAATCGCCGAGGCGTGCTAAATTTGGAACTCGCAGGGCACTTAAAGGCGCAGGCATATAAAGGTGCACATGAGTCGGGCAATATATACATGCGTATATATGTATGTTTTCTTATATATATATATATATACGGGCATAGACGTGGGCACAAAGGTGGCTTAGGTAAGGCAGTCGCTGCAACTGCCTCAAGTGGCAATGCCAAAGGTGGCAGCCACAGCGAACAACGACGACGACGTCGCCTATAAATAGAGTTTCGGTTAATGCAGCAAGAGCTGCAGAGCTGTAAAGGGAGTAGAAGCCAAAACGGAGCAACTGCACCAACGCCAAGGCATTTTGCCCTTTACTTAGTTTTTATTTATTTGTGCAGCGCATTGCGAGTTGCTGCCGCTGATGCTGCTGCTGCCAGGTTTATTTTATTTGTAGCATTTGCTTTGCTGAGTGTGAAATTTTAATAGCCAACCGAGCCGTGTCCGTCACTGACTGAGTTCGACTCCTGCTGCTGCAGCCTGGGCATATGTGTGTCCTCTGTCAGGCAGGCCGGCGGGAAGGCGGGAAGGCGGTTGGCGGCATATGTGCCTCGCCTTTTCGAACTCTATTTTTGTGATTTACCTTGAAAAAATCTGCGGGCACTGCGTATCAGGCCGCTGCGTAGGCGTTTATTGCTGTCGACTTGCAATTAGGGAAAAAATATGCCAATGTAGAGCTGCAAAAATATGCCCACACGAAGGGGGGCGAAGCTGCAAACAGCTGCGAGTTGATTTCTGGGGAATAAAGCTGGCAAGGTAAATACGGGGGCGCAAGGTAGATATAGCACTCAGCAAATAAGATAGCAAATTAAACTAGAATTTAGTATTAGCTGCAAATTGTCAATCAAAGTGATTTTTATGCTCTGTGTTATAAATTAAGAATTATATTATATAAATATGAAGGTGCTAACATTTTTTAAATCATTTTCACTCATTTCTGATCGGCTTAAAATTTTTATACGTATTTTCTGCTGTAACGAATATATAATTTTTTGTCATTTCTTATTATTTACGCAATTGTGTTATAGGAAGGTCGACCTCAAACGTATTTCATTTTTTTTTAATTTTTAAAATTTTTTTAAATACAAATATTCTACAGTTAATGTCTTATTATTTTTACAAATAGCTTTAATATGTACAATGAAAACAGATCAATAATAACATATATACCACGCGCATTTAACGCTCTACAAATTAAATGAAATTTACTTTTTATACACTCGACTTAAAATTCAAACTGTGAGCTAATTGATATTCGAACATAATAAATTTTTTCCGTGCACAGTTAAAGCCAAATGAAACGCATCGAAAAAGTTTTTGTTACTTTGTTTTTGTTTTTTTGGTGTTTTTTATAAATCTTTTTCGCACGATTGTACTCACTATTTTTGTTTGTTTTAAACTTTTAACAATTATTGTGCAATTGTGCGAAATTTATTGCAATTGAACGGCAATCAGAGTGTAACCAATGCGACTCGCTATTGCCACCGCTCCCCTACACCCACCCTGCGCCCCTCCTGTTGCTGTTCTGCGGCTCAGCGACCAGTTAACAAAAATCGTTTACATGTTAAATTGTGCCTGGCAACCGTTAAGAGCAGTTTGAATATCGACTCCAACCACCCGTAACACTGTGCAACTGTGTGCTGTGCCAAAACCAACTGGCTCCAACCTACTACCCCTACCCCGGCCCCTCCTTCGCCCCTTACGCCACCTGCCACTGTTGCTGCTGCAATTTTGCATGCCCTTTGGCTACACCTTTTGGGTTGGCCGCGTTCGCTTTGTTTGCGCCTCGATTTTGGCTTTTATTTTTTGGGCACTTTTTCTTTTATTTTGATATTCTTTTTGGGCGTTGTTGTCTCGTCGTGTGGCTGGCATTAAATAAATAAGCAAATAAAACAAAAAATAACAGCTGTAACGCCATTTTTTCGGCAGCATTTTCATTTTGGAGGGGCTGGCTTTGGGTCGGGGGGCTGGGGTCTGGGGGCCGGGGGTGCTGGCTGGCCGGGCAACATTCCGTGCAATTTTCACTTTACAACTGTTTCAAAGTTATCTTTGTTTCAATTGTATGCACAAAGGCAACAGCAATGGGCACAAAATAAATATACAAAAGATAAAAAAAAAATATTGGCAAACAATTTACTTGTAAGCAAAATGGCAAAAAATAAAAGTGAAATGCGGCAAATAATTTGCACAAAGCTACGGCAGGTTGTGCCGCTGCAGGAGGTGCAGGAGAGGCACAGGATATCAAAGTAATTTCCAGTACCTTTCTCTGACTGGGCCCATTGATTTATTGTCTTGGCGCACAGGGTCCTTCAATTGCGTTGAAATGGATGGCGCATTTTTAAAGGCACGCTAATATATTTATTTAGCGCTTTTTACATTGAGCAACAGCACTTGGCAGCTGCTCAAAAATGTTGCCATTGACTAGACAAACACACACATACACACACTTACACATAAAGATACACCTATTTAGATATGATCAGTCTAGAGTCTAGGCCTTAAGCAAACAAGTTGTCTTCAAATTAATCATTTTGTGCCTGCCACTTGCAAATAGTTAGCCAAAAGTTTGTTTAATTTCGATTACCAGGACAGGCTCCTGGTCTCTCCAAGCAGCTAGAGCGTATGTCAACGTGAGACACCAGATAGGACGAGATGGCTGCAATATAAATGGCAGCACCGACAGCACCAGCATATAAAACTGACATTCACTGACGGCACAAAATGATTAATTAGCATCGTACCGAACCCAGAGCCTCGCTAGATAAATGATAGCAGAACTTTACGACACCGAATCCTGGCTGCCTGGCTGTGGAGTGTGTGTTGAAAATATGCCCCAAGGATTTGTTTGGTTAATGAAAAAAAAAATCGACAAAAACTAATTCAAAATAAAACCTAGGTATAAAAACTACAATCGATAAGAAATGAAATAAACATAAGGAACTAGAAACAAACATGTTGTATAGAAGTTAAATGTATATTTTATATTGATAATACTGCTATTTAAAGGGCATCTGCAATATCAGATGAAAACAGGCTTTATATAATGAAATCATATATCAAAAGAATTCCTTAGTCTTTGAAATAATAGGTATAAATGTTATATCCTATCAAAATATGGAAAAAATATTGGTAAAAACTATCGAAGTATAATAATATAAATCAAATTTGTTTGGACCCTATGTTAGCTAAATGAATGTATATAAAAAGGATCTTCAATAAAAGAAATGAAGAGATGGAAAAAGTAAATTCATCGAATAAAAAATTAAATAAATTTTAAAAAATTTAAGTAAGTACACCGTGTGCATTTTAAAAAAATAAAAAAAAACTAATAACACATTATATGATAATATTCCCGGCCGTCGAGAAATTAGCACAGCTTTCAGCATTGATTTAGTGGCACACGAGGCAGACTAAAAGCTGTGGCAGTGCCAGGTTCGTTGTCCCTGGAAGGTGGGGGGCGTTACCAAATACATAATTTGTGTGTAGGTGATAACACAGCGACAGACAGGTTTTTAGCTCTGCTGTTTGTACCAAAATTTTTGATTTATGACATTTTGGAGCAATTTCGAAACGCGACAAACACACGCCCCAAAAGCGAACGCAAACGAGTTTCGCAGCGAGCGGCGAGCGGCGAGCGGCGAACAGCGTTTTCAGTGTAGCAGCGATTAATACACATCGCGGCCGCAGCTGCCCAGTGACATCAAAAGGCGGCCCAGACAAACAACAAACAACAAACAACCGGAAAAAGCGCACACGTTGCCAGCCAGATACATTTGTATCTGTATCTGCCATCATACAGTAGGTATGTAAAGTATCTACGCATTTATATGGGGCAACCTGTGCACAGTTCTGTCTGATCGATCGATTAGCTGCGCTGTTTTTCGGTGGCTTTTAGCCGCGATCCAGCAACAGCAGCAGCAATAACAACAACAAGTTGCCGCTGCCACTTTACACGGAAAAAGCACAGGGCGCTACTTAAATGTCCATAAATTATAATTTATTGTTTGGCCTGCACACGAGCAGCTAACGAGAGTCGTTTCTCAGATCTTAGATCTATGTATTATTTTTAAAAATTTTCATTGTTTATCGTGCTATACAAGTTTTCTAATTATTTACTTCCATTTTTTGCTTAAAAATTAGATACACTCATATAACTAAAACCTTATATAGTAATATTATCTTAAAAACTTTTTTGAACAATTGAAAATTTTGTATTTCCCGTAAAAATTACAAAATTTCTAAACTTCTTTAAAAAAAAATAAACAGTAAGCAGAAGAAAATCTATAAATACGTAGACTATATCTATCAAAAAATTTTGTAAAATTATAAATATATATAGATTAATATTATATCTCTACATTTATATTAAATATGTTATTAATCAATAATTATTTTCAAAAAAAAACTTTTCTAACAATTTATTCCAAATTATTTTGAAGCTAGAATAGATTTTACAAATTCTACAAATATATCTATATAATTTGAACAGACCGCAGTAAGAGGTATCTCATTTATCATTTAAATAAATCACATACAAATTTCAACAATGTCTTTCACAACTTCTAGCTAAAATCAATCACTGAAAAACTTCTTAAATCTGCGTAGGTTGCTTCAAATTGGTGGTATTCCTATAAGCCGCGGCATAATAAATCTTCTATGGCTGACAACTTAAGAAACTGCCCTCGCATTAGCATTTGCTATGCAGTGGTTCCCTCCGCGCTCGACAATTTCTCTGAACATGTGCAATTAATCCGCATGTTTAGCGCTGCTTATTAATTGTCACAGCTTTGAGATGCGTATACGTATGTGTGAATGTGGATGTGAATGCGTATGTGGAGGTAGACGTGGACGTGGGCAGCGACTATAATGATCTTGCGCCATAAATTTGTAGCTCATTTTCGTAGCACGCTTTCCAGTTAACAAAATATTCCCATTTCCAAAAGAAAGAAAAAAAAAATAAATAAATAAAATAAAACTTAAATGATTTTCTTGGTGTGGTGCATTTGTTAACACCTTCACTTTAGTCGGGGCGTTGATGAGCTGTGCCCACTGACAGTTTTATGTTTTGTTTACACTTTGATTGGCTGTTCGGCATTTCGATTCAGTTCAGAAAATTGTTCAACAACTTTTCGTATTGAAAAAAAACAGGAAAATCACAATCAATCAATAAAGATACAAGCTGCCATTTGCCGCAATGGCAATGGCCATAACTCAGTCATAAAGTCAAACAGGTTTATCAGGTTAACAGCGGGCTTGCGTGTGGAACGGAGACGGAGACAGTTGCCGCTTTCTACCTGTTCGCGTGCGCATGTCACCCAGGTGAGTTGCTCTGTAAGTGTGTGTGTGTGTGCTTGTGTGTGAATGGTGGTGACGTTGACGTTGTAGGAGGCGCCAGCACTTGACTCTCAGCCATTGCGGTGGTAGCTGCCTACGTGCCAGCCCGCCTGCCCGCCCGCCTGCGCCAACTAATCGCTTCTTACGCTTGCCGAACGTTGGCCAAGGCAACGCGTTGCCAACTGCTGCCAACAAATCAAATTCGAATGCGTTTGCAATTGGTCGCCGCTGAAATCGTGCGATTCACAAAAGCTCTTAAACCTCACCCGCATCGTCAAGAAAATACAAAAAGGAGAACAATGCAAAAAAACCAAAAAACATTTCTGCCAGCAAAGGTAAATGCAACCTGAGCTGTTACCTCTCGAGCAACACTGAGCGACCCTCAGCAGTGTTTGCGGTGTTTTATAACCCAACGAAATACTTGTCTAAAGTATCTTTTATTAAGTATACATTATAACCTTTATAGAGTATACCGATTTGTATATGCAGATAAATGCATTTAGAAAACCAGAATAGAATTAACTTTATTAATAAAAAGTTAAAAAATTAAATTGCTTTTAATCTGCTTATTGATTAGTTCATGAAATATACTAATTTCTATTTGACTAAGATGCAATATTTTAACATAAAAAGTAAGCATACAAATTAACTCATTTAGAAGGCCTTTATAGATATATTAAGAAATAATAAAATCAAATATAACTTAGTTATTTACTCATATGGGTCTCTATTGTAAAAATACTATACTAACTAACTCATACTAGAATAGCCATATAAAGCAACGCACAAATGGTTTTATAATATATAATATATTTACAATAAATGAATTTTTAGCATCAAAAAACGTGCAGTTTATAAAAAAATCTGTAAAGCTGTGTGTTGTTGAAATTTGTTCTTACGATATTTTATTAGCTTTATGAAAAGTTTGATTTGGAACATTATAGTTAAACAATTCTTAAAAATAAGTTTGAGCACGCAACGAGAATATTATAATCTAAAACTAAAACTTTAGTGCTCATCAACAATTAAAAAACAGGTTCGAACCTATGAGAGTTGTTGTCCACAACGCGGCTAGATTTATTTGACTATTATCTATAGCTTTAAAATAATATGTTAATAATATAATGAATTCTGTATGAATTCCATACAACTTCAAACTGTTGTTTGATTTAAAAGGGCATTTGGAATTCATCATAGTTAGTTGGTATTTTCTTTTTGTGCTGGCAAACATAAAACCCTTTTTTAAAGTATTTGTGTGTGCACCACATAGGTGTTTATTTTCAAAACTGTAGCTGGAGGTGATTAAACAGCGCCTGCATGGCCAGTGCGCTGCTTGTGGTCGCTGAATTCAAAGAGCGACGATCGCGTTTGAGCTGCTTTGCTTTGCGTAGGAGGTAATGAAAAAGGAAATCCGATCGCTCTTTGTGAGTGTGTGTGCGTTTTATTGTTATTTACTGATATATTTTTGCTGTGTCGCTTTCTGGTTTAAGGTGAATTTGTATTTGTCGTTGTTGGGGACCACACAACCATTGAAAATGGCCGCGTTTCTGTGGAACTGTTGACATTGACAATGAGCGACGCTTGCAAACAGATTTGCTTAGCTTTTGGCGCGCTTTGCAAAAGTTGAATGAATTGGACAGATTCAAACACACAGAAACACACACACTCACACACATACACACACAGAGTTCAATTGCATTGTGCTGATAATGCAAAGTGAATTTCTAGACAATTGAATTGATGAGTCACCAGCGCAGGTTCTAAAAAGTTTTGATCTCTGAAATTGTCTGTGACTTACACTGCATGGAGAAGGCTGTTGTTGATGGCATGCTCTGCTGTATAATGTTATCCTCTTGGCCAAAACGTGTAGACGATGGCGCCAAACAGGACAACATTGGAATGCTTTTTGTTGTTGCTGCGTTGTTCTTTTGTTGTTGTAGGTTTTTAGCACAAGTGTTTGTCGTTCAATTGGATTGGATTGAAGTGTTTTGTTTCTGGTAGTTAGAAATTAGTTAAGCACACACGTGTAACGGCCATTGGGCTGGCTTGGTTTTTACTCTTTTCTTATTTTGTGACTTTCAATATATATATATTTTTTAAAAATTATTTTAATTCAATACATTTTGCACTTGGCGCGATTTGTTGTTGGTAGTTCGAGCACACTGCGCGTAGTTGCGTGAGTATCTGACAGATACTTTTTCGACTCGGCGATTTCTACAATTGTTTTTCAATGCGTTGGCTTCTTTGCGCTGTGGGGGAGCAGCGCGTGTGCGGCCGACGCGACGTCTAGAATTCAACTAACGGTTTCTGTTGATTTCTGTTTTCTACGCTGGGCAGCCTCAGCCTGCTTCTGCTTCAGAATCACATACAACATCTCCTCGTGCCTGTGTGTGTGAGGGTGTTTCAATATATTTGTGCTGGGCACGACAAAGGCAAAGGCAAAGAGCGAGAACGAACACCCGAGAGCGCAACTAAACGCGAGAGCGTAGAGCACGTTTGCTCTGTGGTAGGTTAATGTGCATGTGTGTGTGTGTGTTGTGAGTGTCACCCATACACCAATAACGAGGCAGCGGGCATATAACGAAACGGCAACGTGTAATGGTGCACCGTTTGTTGATAGTGTGTCTCTTTGTCTGTGTGCGTGGCGGCAGCGCTGCCGAGGTGAGCGGCAGCGTCGACAACCGTACACCCCCACCCCCAGCCCCTTCTCCGACCAAGCGTGTGTGTTGGTGATGCGGCGCTCTCCAATTGGAGAGAGCGAAACAATGTTTGCGCTCTGTTACAGCGGCGTTATTGCCTGGGGCAGGCGCTTTATCGTATACTGTTAAGGCGCTGTTACTGTTAAGCTCGCTGTTGACGTGCTGCTTACGTTACGATATTTATGATGTGTGTTTGAGACGTAAAGGAAAACGTTAGGCTGTTTGGGTTGCTGCTAAAAAATGATTTTATGTTTTGAAACAAAATATTGAAACTGACGTTTAATGTTAAATTTTCAGTTTTAATTAAATTATAATTATTATAGGTAAATAGATATTTATATATGTAAATAGCTAATATAAAGTTATATTATAAATTGAATTTAGTTAAAATCGTTTAAATATTTTTCATAATTTTGACTATGAATATGTAAAGCTCTGAAGTTATTCTCTATTGAAAGGGATATACATATCTGAATTCTGTTTTAGTTTAGTAACGTAAAATTTTAATTTCTGACGAAATCTTCCATATTTTACTTATCAATAAAGTAAAAATCATTTGCACTTAAGATTTCTTTTGTGCGTATGTGTTTTCTTTTTTTTTGTTGTATGCAAGTTTTTGTGTTAGAATTTCCAGCTTAAAAATATCATAAGGCGGCCACTTTTCGCCTTAGATTGCAACACATTTGACATTTTGTTGACGTTGACAAGAAGCAAAAGTTCTTGAGAATGTCCATCACGCACGTCAAGCATGCAAACGGCCAATAAAAATAACAAAAATACCAACAACAACAACAATGAGAACAACACTTGGGGAGCGCAATAAATTCAAAAGAAATGCTCCAAATAGGAACAAATATTCTTTTCGACTCTCAATCAACAAGTTGAAGGCGTCCAAAGAAATCAAAGGCAAAAACAAAAAAAACCGAAAAAACAACAACAAAATCCTGAAACTCTTGCAATGATTGCGTAGTCAAGAGTCATCAAAACTCAACAAATACCCACGCACACACACAAACTAACATATATGCGTGTGTGTGGGCCCGACGGCGAAAAAAGCAAACTCAACAACATAATAAACAATTTGTACATTAATTTTTAATGCGGTTAACATGTGTTCTTCCCCCACAAACACACAAACACAAGAACACACAACAGCACAATCACATATGCATTTCTCACTCGCAACCGCAGCTGGCTTTTAGTGTGTGTGTGTAAAAAGGTGGAGCTTCAATAATTTTTTCTCACTTGACGCCAACGGCGACGCTGACGCTGTCGCTGACGCCAAGAGCGCGAATGACCAAAGCCAACGGCCGTTTTGTTTTTTGTTTGTTCAGTTTGTATGTTAATTAGTTTTCGCTCTTTACTATTCGAGTGCATGTGTGTGTGTATATCTGTGTGCTCGCGTGGGTGTTTTAATGAGCGAGGTGTTTTTACTGTTCGCTAGGTGTGCGCTGCTCATTTGGCATTGGTCGCTTTGCACCTGTTGCCGCCTCATTGGCTGCCTGCCGCTGTAGGCGGCCATTGAATGGAATCGGCAGAAGGCGTTGGCCGTGAATTTACGTGATGAAGTCTTTTCATTAACAACCTAAGACATTATTTATTAAAAAAAGTAAGTTCAAAGTAAATATGCAGTTATAGTTGTATGTAGTTTTAGCTAAAGAAAAATATTTAATTCATAATATTTTATTTACTAATATTTTTTACATAATTTCATGGAAGTGGTAATCTACAGTTTTATAAAAACATTTGGATAACATTTTTGAAGAACTTCGTATTTATTTGTATGTATGTAGGTATGTATGTGCCTATAAAAATAGGAATATATATTATAAGAAAATATTAAAAACAACAAAGCATATTCAAGGAATTGTATTTTTAAATTGTTTTGTATTTGATTTTCTCATTGTTTCTGAACTGCTTTTGGATGTTATAACCGGAAGCCAGATGATTTGTCATAACTAAAGATATTTCTGCATGGCAACTTGAGCTACAGCTCTGAGAAAAAGTATTTTATCGGCCTATTATGCTTTATAGTGAAATTTTTTGTAAAATATTTCTCAAATACTTGTTTTATTTTAAACAGATTCAGATACTTTTCGATTTTAAAATCTATACATAAATAAAGTATATGTATATATAAATTAAATTGCTAATTTTCGCGAAGTAAAAAAATTATTGTATCTAGAAAATAAGTTGTCAATATAAAAACCACGTTTGGTAACTTGGTTAATGAGTCAATCACAATTGAATAATCTCCTTTAATAAAAGGGGACTTTATGCGCGTCAAGTAAGAAAGAAACCCCGCAAGGGTCTAGTTGATATCTTAATAAAATTTCAATACGAAAATTTCAAACGACTGCCCTTATTTATAATTATGCACAGTATCTATCCTGATAGCTGGGCAAAAGCACACTTGGTGGTTTACTTTATTCAGGCAATCCCGCATGGGCATGCATATTACTTCCCAGGGCCCGGGGCACACCCACTGGCCGCACCGTGAGAATGACTTCGCAGTCGACCCACTTTGCTTTGGGTACCTTCATGTTGAGTGTTCTTAATTTAAATTGGATTTGTCGATCGATGTTTGCTCTATGCAATTGCAATTGCAGTTTTACCAAACGGCGCGACGTCAGCTGTTGTTGTTGTTGTTGTTGCCGCCGCTGCTGCTGCGGGTCCCACATAAAAGTGCGATAAATGCGAGTACTTCTCGCAGTTCTCGTACTTCACACATTTTGGTTGTGTTGCTGTTGTTGTTGTTTGAGATGCTGCGGCTGACGTCATCGGCGGCGGCAAAGGAAGGAAGCCGACGCTAGCTGTCATTAACTTTGCCGTTAAGCAATCAATTTATTTCACTTTATAATTACGGATAACCTAAAAGTGAGCAGCCCTGGGCCCCTGCTCCCGTACGGGGCGCAGGGGCTTCGATCAAATTCGGTGGGAAAACAATTTCAATCCTTTCAAGAGGTGACCCCAGCATAAGGGCGCAGCGATTTTTCACACATTACGAGTACGAGGCGGGTCCTCTACTAAATACATATGTATAGTTTTATATATACATATATATAGATATCTTCATCTCAACATTTTCAATTGCGGGCGGTTGGGTTTCTGGGTATTGAATTGCATGCATGTTTCTCGTTTCTACAATTTTTAATTAGCAGTAAACTTTAGCGCGGCATTTTACCAAAAAGTATAAAAGTCAATTTGCTCTAGTGGGGCGTGCTCGACTGCATGATGCTCTGTAATGTCTTGTATGGTAAGTGTGCCTATGAAATTGGTTAACTCTTTAATTATTATAGTTTTTTCATTTAGAAATAAATTTAGAATTTCTATGCTTTAATATAGAATATTCTTTAGCTGAGATAAAGCCTGTGGGTTTAATTTATTCCTATGGGATTTTGGAGTTTTTATGGTATTTAAAAATATAAAATGCACGAAATACTTAAAAAGTGTGTTGTCTCTTGAACTATGCGATGAAAAGATTAAAGAGCTTAGAGAAATAGCTAGACAGGGAAATAATAATATTATGTTGATGCCATTAAAGCTATATACAATATAAAAGATTTCTATATTATAGTTTTATCCTACTCTATACTACCCGTTGTGCCAACTTTAGTGTCTAGGGTATCGAAAAAACCCGAAACCGAACCGAACCGAACTGAAATGTAATGACAGCATAAATACTTGGCGTCCTAAATGGTGTTGCCAGTGGTGTGGCATGTGTGTGTGCAGTGGTGTTGGTGGTGCTGCCGCTGCTCGGTGGTTTACAATTGGGGTCGCTCTCAATCTCAAGTGCTTGCTGCAGTCGGCGCGGCGCGTTTTTGTGGCTGCTTCTGCTCATTTCATTTAACACTTTATGTGACAGTTAAGTGCAGGCAAATGTCAAATTTTTGTTTCTAATACACATGCCAGTGGGCGGAGGAGGCGGTTGATGTAGGGGTCGGTCGGGTGGGGCAGCGGTGCCACAGTCAAGTGCATGCGGCGAGTGTGGGAAGATTTTGGTGTTCTTCTTCTTCTTTTTTGTGGTGTGAAGCTGTTGACTTGACTGTCAGCTGCAATTGCAGCTTAAGTTCAATGCTCCGCTATAAACTTGGCCGGCACGCGCGCCTTGGCATTGAGAACGCCCAAAAACAACAGCAGAGTAGAAGAAAAGAACAACAAGGGAATCATCATTATCGTCATCTGCTTTCATAACTGTCAATTGTTGACTTTACATCGATCTCTGCAATAACAAAGACTCGACAGCAAGAACAACGGTAAACAGCATTTGAATGGCACGCACATTATCCCTTTTCGCCCGCCTGTCTTTCTGTCCACGAATTCATTCACAAAACGAACAGGGCGTGAGCGAGAAAGCGCTAGCTGAAGGTAGATACCAAAGCGAGAGCGCGCAAGGCACGTGCTGTATTCCGAGTTTGATTTTTGCGGTTCTCTCTGTTTCCTGAACCTCAACGCGTAACGGCTTTTACCTGCATCGATTGGCCGAGAGGGAGAGCGCGTAACAAACTGCCCTCATATTTGCCATACATACATATATGCATGTTGTAAGTAGTTTACCGTTTTCGGCTGCACTCTAAAAATTTCATTTGGTAATTTAATATTTTGATGCCGCTGTTTGTTTTACGCAAAAATTGTTTGCTCAGATAGCAGCACTTCAAGTTAGAGATGTGAGCGTGCAGTCGATAGCGAAGCACGAATAAATCAAATGGCGAGGTTTGGAGAAAAGTGAAAAATATATGTCGTACAAATTAAATCGATTTTTTGCCTTTAACTAACATTTAATTTAATACTTTAGCTTTGATTAAGGAATAAAAAAATTAGATATATAAATTAAAATTTTTCTTATAAATATTTTAAATATTTAAACTCTTTCCACATTTCGTCGACAGGTCTTTGTTTTCCTTTGATTTGAAATTGAAAAATTAATGTCTCTGTCTTCTAGAGTTCCCTTCAGGAAATACGTGTTTTCATCGTGCCTTTTAATTGAATTTCAACAAAGTCTCATCTCTAGCTCAAATTAACAATATAGCAATAGATACAGATACATTTACTTTAACGTGAATCGCAGCTGCGCAAATAAATACTTGAGTTTAGTTGCCCCAATTGATGTAACTTTAGCCGCTAAAAGCTTGTGCCAAAAAAGGGCTAAGAAGCACAAAGCCAATTGCAATGGCTGCGCCGGGACACGCCAGGATACACCAGGATACGCCAGAGTACACAGCGCGACGCAACTTCACGGCTCAGGCTGATAAAAAATGAAATTGTCTGCCTTTATTGAAACAATATTTAAAGCATAAAAATAATAATAAATCCCATTTCGCTGGCGGCGCGCACAATGAAAACAAAAACAATAATACCAAAAAAAAAAACAAGAAAGGAAAAGGACCTCAAAGATGGGTGGCCAAAGTTTACCTTGATGCGGCAGCGCACCAAGTGAACAAACAAATAAGCAAATGAACGCGCGCGCCGAAAAAGCACAATAAAAAACGAGATTGTGGCACGCGACCTACCACAGGATGCAGCAGGGCGCAGGCAGCAGGCAGCAGGCAGCAGGAGGTAGGCAGCAGGATTCATTCAACATTGAGCGTTGAACGCTGAGCAATCGAGCAGCAAAATCAAAGCGATGCGAAAAGAAATAAAAACAAGTTTCAGACTAGCTGCTGCCGCTGTTGCTGCTGCTGCTGCTGCTGTTGGTGCTGCTGGTGGTGGTTTGGCAGTCACATGTGTGCGTCGCACCTTTCGCAATATATTTTGTTCACCTCAATCTGGGATCGTGCACCGCGGCTGATATCATCGCATGGGGTTGCAGCCCTCATTTGTGCCAAAAAGCGCCTGCAGCTACCGCCGGCTGCTGCTGCTGCTGCTGCTGCTGCCGCTGTTTGTTGTAAGTAATCACCGTCATCATCATCATCAACAGCAGCAGCAGCTACAACAACAACAACGCAACGACGAAGGGGCGGCGTCAAGGACAACTGGCGACAACATGTGCGTCATCGCAGCCGCCACGTTTACTCATTAAGGTCTTTCAAATGCTTTTTTGTTGTTGTTGCTATTTTGTGATTTTGGGCGAAATTATTGCGAAATTGCGAACCACGTGACTAAGGCTATATGGCACTTATTGGGGGTAGCTTTTACAGTTACACCTTCCACTGTGCCACAAACACAAAGGCTTTGCTAATGTGCGTGTGCCTCGTGTGTGTGTGTGTGTGTGCGAGTGTGGATGATAGCGCTTGCGAGCAGCCGCAACAAAAACAATACAAAGCCAATGCCGTGCACCTTTATCGACTTTTGACATACACACACGTGTGTGTGTCTGTGCGTGTGTAAGCAGAGATTTAATGATTAACGCTGGAACAGCCACTGAAATGCGCTGCTGCTGCTGCTGCTGATGCTGATGCTGTCCACCTTCAAACCGCCCTTCACTTGAGAGCTGCTCGAATGAAAGGAGGAAAATTGTGTTTTCAGTGCACCGAAGTTTTACTTCTCTTGCTAATATATTACGACGATCTATGTTTATCATATATATCATGTTTCAATCTCTGTTTTTTACTTTTTTATATATACTTATATATTGTATATTATTTTTAAAATCGTATATATTGCTATATAAAACACAGTTGTGCCGTGTCAAGTTTCACAAGGATAGCTTGAAAACTAATCGGGGGAGAGATCCTTAAAAGAGATCCTTACTATAAAGACTGACTGGGATTGAGAATATTTAAACTAAAATATGCGACGCGTTTAGTCATGTTTTTTGTATATTTTTTGAGCGTTCCTTAATTTTGTATTTAGAAATATTTTTGTCCTAGATTAAGCAATATAAACAATATATAACAATCTATATATGTAAATAGCATATATTTAGTATTTCATACTGCCGCTGGCTTTTCCAACTGAGCTCTAATAAGTTTCAGAAAAGCTTCGGTTAATAAACATAATTTAATAGTCTTATAGAAAGTTTTACATTTTTTGAATATATAACCTGAATAATTCAATAATATCAATCAATTACGAATAATGTTATTATATTTATTATATTTTTAAACAAAATATAGGCATATATATGTATAAATAGTATATGTCTAAATCTTTTTCATGTATAAATCATTTTCAAAAATATTTGATCTTTTCTTTTTAATATATTGTTGATTTTAATTCCTTGTAAAGACTTATAAGAACACTATCTATCGCTTGTTAATTTGTTAAAGTATTTATTTAAATTTAATGTTTTTGATTGAGCTTAGGTTAAGTCCTGTAAAAACCCCTCGCAAGGGTATATTTATGCAGCCCATTGTCGAGTATGCACGTGAGGCTGCCTGCTGGTTTGCCAGATAAAAAGATAAATAAATAGCGCACTGGACGTTATAGCTGCAGCTGCTGTTGTTGTTGTTGTTGCTGTGCTGTGTAAGGCACGAGCCACATGGGCAAAGGTAAAGCCCCTGCAGCTCATGCGTCGCACGTTGCTAACAGGAAACCGGCCAAAGAGCCGGAAGTTGCCGCAAAGTATGCAATGACTTCTGCCCGACAGCATTGCCAATTGGCACGCTGAAGCCGAGAGGCAATTCGACTAGTTTGCTGGAACAAAATTCGATTGCCATACCCGTAAAAACCACCCAACTGCCGTGCCGGCCGCATTCAGACAGCTTACGGCGGCCGCCGCCGCTGTCGCTGTCGCTGCTGCTGCTGTTGCTGCCACGTCTGCCCCGTATGTCAGCATTTTGCAGCTCGCTAATCTGTCACGCTCGGTGCTCGGCAAGCTGAAAGCGAGACCTTACCTGAGCCGGCACACGAAATGCACACCTACCCCCAACCCGTGCACGGGGCAACCCTCTTCATTTACGGTTTAGCATAATGAAAAGTGCTGATGATGCGAGCGAGACGCGCATAAAATGCAATTTAGGGTTGCAAAGCCACACGGCGAATGTAGGGGGTGGATGGAGGGGGTTTAAGTGCGACACCTTTTGGCCGGAGCAGGGATCGGTACAGGAGCAACGGTAACAGGAGCGCCGGCCAGGCACATGCCCGCGTACCAGCATTAATCCTTCTGTTCCTCTCGGCTATTCGCAATTGTTCAATTGTTCGATTGCCCCTGCCCGTGGTGGGGTTGGTTCGCCGGCAGCCCATTGAGGTGGATTCATTTGGCATTAATGCACATTTGTTGCCGGCACGCTGCACGATTTTGATTGATTTTGATGGGCCGGCTGTGCTGTGCCTTATGAGTTATGAGTGTAACATGGTCTAAGGTGTAGCAAAGCCCATAAGCCGGCGCAAGAAGTCAAGTGGCAAGGCCACGCAACGGCTGCCACACCTGAAAATCCGCAACAAATCCTGCGCCCAGGACAACCCTTTGCTCGAAAATTGTTTACTCGATTTTCCTCATTTTTTTTTGGATACTGACAGATGCCTCGACTTTGAGTTCGATGGCAGCTTTGTTTTTGGCATACGTTACAGTTTTTGTGCACCTTGCTCCTCCTCTTTTTTTTGGCGTGTGTGGGCGTGGTGCGCCTGTCAGTGTTGGCTATATTGGACTGCTGGCAGATGGGTTTTGTCTGCGCTGCGTTTTCTTTTTTTCGCCGCACTTTTTCCAGCTCAGTCCCAGCATTCGTGTCTGTGGTTTTGCTTAACATTTATGTTGTAGTTTTTGGTATTTTTTGGACAATTTTCTTTTGTTGGTTTTTTTTGGTTACTCTAGCGCGCCGGAAATGGCTCATTGCACTTTGGCTACAGCAAATGGCGTTTAAAGCGCATTTCCGTTGCCTTTTTGGCCACACGGCCAACGTTTGCGGCTTTTAAGCTGATGAGTCGCATAACTCAATTGCATTTCAAAGTTTTTTTTTTCGTTTTTTGCTTTTTGTTCCGGATTTACATACTCCAAAGGGGTGTGTGGCATTTGCTAGGTAACATCTACGCACAACCCTCAATTCCGGGCCGCTAATGATACCGAACACCGGCTATGAAAGCGCTGCAACCTGGCACGAGTTGTTGTTGTTGTTGATGATGCTGCAAAAAACCTCCTGAGCCACAACAAAATGCTAAAAACCTGTTTAATGGTGGTGGCACAAAAAAAAGTCTCAAAAATGTGAAAATAAAGCAGCACGACAAAAGCAAATTTAAATTAGATTAATTGATTGAAATGCGCGCCGGGCGATGGCAGAATCGGGCGAATCCTGTGTCACAGTTGTTGCATGCGGGCCACGTTCCCAGCTTGCTAAATTTTTTTGTCGTATTCCGTTTTTGTTGCCATAATGTTCTTAGTCGTCGCTTTGTAGCCCAAGGTGTCAATAATGCGGCTTGTGTTTAATGAAGCGCAAGTTTTTCAGGATGAGGCGAAATCTGCGGCAGTAGCTGTGCATGTTGTCGGTTTATGTGGTATTGCTTGGCTTGAATGAGGCATGATAGTGTTGCATATTCAGTACAACAATGTATCGTTTTTATCAACACAAAATTTAAAGAAACCAAATAATATAAAATATCCCAAAAATAAATATTGATTAAAAAGGAAGATTTAAAATGAGATAATTTCGATTTATAAAGTAAAATATTAATATGCTTTACATGACGAAATTTATCAAAAATTATTATTATTTATTGTTATCAAAAAATTCAATATATGACTGTCATAACATTGCCTTTATAGCATACATAAATGTTTTAAGTGAAAGGTCTTTACATCCCCTCGGAGCTGATCGCAGCTTAATTGAGTAACGTTCGCCAAAAATTGATTTATCATTTCTTTCACTTTTCCATTTCACTTGCAACTAATAAAGCGCTCAACGCCAAAAAGTTGCCTCATGCTGCTGCCTCTTGTTGCAGTTTTATTTTTTTTTCGCCGTATTCGAACACATTCTGCCGCTGCAGCAGTTCATAAAATGCCGCAGCTAAAATTAATAAAAAAAATACACACACACAACTTGAAATGGCTTTTAAACGAAAAGCGCGTGTGCGTGCCTCAAGCGCAGCTCAGAGCGAACATTTTTCGCGTATCTGTCGGATACATTTTCGTTGTGCCCAGCGCGACTGACATATGTGAATACGCACACACAGATATGTGTGTGTAGGTTCGTGTTTTTTTTTATTTGCAAAAGTTATTAATTTTAATTGACTGTTGTGTAATGTTGTCGCTCAGTGCGCATTCCGCGCGACACTTCGACACAGAGCGTCGGCTGGCACTTCAAATGCACTCAGCTGCCGCGCAAGAGAAGTCAATGTCCTGGGCCGGGCCAGGCCGACCGGGCAGCTTTAATTGAACACAACATTTGACACTCGACTGCTGGCCAGGGGTAATGACGGCCATGTCGTCATTTAGCTAAAAATAGCCGAGAAGCGCTTTAGTAACTCGTTGTAATTAGGCGCGGCGAGTGTTAATCATTGAGGGGAGGCACTTACTTCTATTAGCCGCTGTCTGTTTGTCTGCGTGTCTGTCATTGGACTCTTTCAAATGCTAATTGAGGTATGCGCCAGCCACTTGTCACATTTGCCATATAATTTTAATTGTTTAACTTATAATAGGCGCCAGTTGGCAGCCTCCTCAGCTTATTGCGGTTTCCATTGCAATTTAATGCATTTGCTGGCGCCAAAAAACTGACATCGCACTGACTGCAGCCCCTCAAATGATATTATCAACAGTTCGCTGATGAAGACAAATGATATGCACAACACTTTTGAGCCGCATCTCTAATTAATGCGAAATAGCAAAGCTGCGCCCGGACTTTGCACTTTAACGGGAAGTGCTCGGCTCAGTGGGTCAAATGTGTGAGAGATTCTGTGCAATCGTTGACTCATCGTTAGAAAGAGCTAACTAACTGTTGGGGATCTTCAATTTGGATAGGTTTCACACGCACGCAACTTTCGCATGCAGCTCAGCAGCACCCATGAAGTCGCTAATAATGAAGAGCTTCAAAGCTCACCATTCCAGATGCAATAAATTGAGCAAATTTGATTTATTATACTCGTTCACAAAGTGAAAAGATTATATTGGGTTTGCGCAATGTAAGTCTTGCTGTCCGTACGCAATTTTCTTCGCCGCTATTGAAGCTACAGATTTGGAGCTTGGAATACATACTCGTTTATACCCGTGTTAGATAAAGTGTTAAGATTTTTGTGCGACTCCACTGGGTGGCTGGCAAATCGACAACATGATGATCGTAAATGGAAAAAAAAAAAATGAAAAAAAAATTGCAACCTTGATATCCCGGCCACGCCCACTATAACATCACCCCATCGCTCCCGCCTTAAAATATCGGAAAAGATTTTATCTTCCACAGTTTTTGACCTAGAGGCTCCATATTTGGATTATGTACTACTGAATATCTCCCCCAAACATTACAGAAAAGATTTTTGTGAAACGAATTGTCCCCAGTGGGCGTACCCAAAAAACGTAACACTATCTGATGCGGGTATTCACGATTATATTTTCGTGAATCAAATTTCTATATTATAATAATCCATAGATAACTATGTCTTCAAACAAAAATTAAATTTTTGCCCGATTGTTGCTATAAAAGGTGACATAATTTTGCTATATACATATAAATAAAGAACTCTACTGCTTTTTGTTGAAATCTTTGAAAACAAAAAGGTTTTAACTTTCAGTTGATAAGTTTGGGCAAGACGTTTTGAAATACAAAGAAAACTGTACATGCAATATTTATCTTCCGATTGAGCCTTATAGAGGTTTGGTCCGATCGCCTCATATATATGTACCTGTTAACTGAGAGAATTTTATAAAATTATAAAATTACCTTTGACGGGTACATATACGGAGCATTCTATTGGAAAACAGCGCAGAACACACTAGCGCATATGGGTGAATGTTAGGAGTTACTGATCGAAAAGATTTCTTGGATCTTTCACATGCACACGTTCTCAATGCATTTGGTAGTATTTTTATTATTGCCATGCTTTAAAAGGTATTTTAAAGTATTTGCTTCTATTTATGTGGCGCACAGTTTCATTCATAACTCTAGGCTGAATTCTTAACGTCCCGGCATTGTCCATGGTAGCGCCGATAACGCCTTTTAGACAGCCGCACGGCAGGCGGCCGCATAAACAAAATGTGTGAAATTTTTACCTAAAATAAAAATGTAGAATATGTACGATGCGGGCCAAAGGATATGGCAGACACCAAGGGCGCACTCGGTGCTATGTCTGCATTTGATTTCCGTTTGCCTTGGCGGGGCCATCCAGAGCGACGATTCCGTTTTCGAATCACACCTCTGCCGACGCACACACACGCACACACACACACAGGCACACACGCGCGCAGAGCATTCGTATCGGGCTTGGGTAGATTTTTCACATGCCGTGGCAAACATTTGGCAAACACATGTGCACCAAAATGCGGAGGCAGTCAGGAGTGCAAAGGGCCCATGTCTGAGGCAGCGGCATGGTTTTTGGTTTTTGTGTATCTAGGAGATGCGATTGTGTACCTACGCCTTTTGGTCACTGCTGCTGCCGCTGCTGCTGCTGCCAGTTTGCCGGTCCGTCCGTCCTCTGTGTAAACAAATCAAATGGACGTGTTTGTTGTTGTGCCTCGCGCCAGCAGCAACTCAAAATTGGCCAGCGAAATGTCTTTGTCAAGTCAACAGCGCCAAGCAAATGGCCTTTAAACAACCAAATGGAGACGCAACGGCTAAAAAAAAGAAAATGGAAGTGGCAAAACTTTTCGCAAATCAGCTGAAATTATGAACTTCCGGCTGCAGCGAGCGGAAGTTCATTTTAACCCACAATAAAAGTTTGCATTCAACTGTGCGTGGGTGTGTGTGTGTTGGTGTGTGTGTATCTGCACACATATTTTCATGTTCATGTGCACAAGTTTTGCGCTTATATAAGAGCATAAAATTTGCATTATTCACTTAAAACAAACAGCACACACACACGGAGGGAGACAAAAGCGAGTTCCTTTTGCCTTTTCCTGTGGAAAACACTTTTTGCCGTTATGCACAAACAAACAAACAAATATTAAATGCAAATAAATGCGCAAGAAAATTGCAAACATCAACCGAGCGCAGCTCACAGCCAAACAAATAGTGAAATATTTTGAGTAGCTATCGAATGCTGAATATATAGCCAGGAGCAGCGTCTGCCGAAGGCAAATCGTAGCTCACCCATTAGACAATAGCTGCTTTTCTCGGCTGCTTACGTAGGTGGAGTTGCCACGTGCTAGTAAAATTCGCAAATATAGCGGACAGACTGCCAAATACTCTGTAAGCTTCGAGCACGCATTTATTTTTCAGCACATTTAAATGATAAAAGATTTAAATAATTCTTGAAATGGTTTAGAAGTAAGGCAGCTCACCGATATCGAAACCGGTACTCTTTGAATCAACTATGAAGCGGAACCTAGATAGCTTTTGAGTAATATGAGTAAATGTTATATCAGCTACAAGCCTCGCAAATCTTACTGTCGAATAATTGTATGAGTCATAAACTATTTAAGAACCAGCAGTAAGCTGTTAGTTAGTTTAATAATAACTTTTTTTAACTCATTCAGAAACACTCTAAATTTTTCTTATATTTAAGACATTTACAAAAACATTTCTGAACATTTACAAAATACATACTAAACCCTTTCTGATTAATCCTAAACCAACTTTAATTTATCATTTAAAAACTAGTTTGGTAAATTTCATGAACCAGCTGTAATCCAAACCTCAAAAGGGCTTGAGCTATTAAAGCCATTTATATTAAATACTAAAGAAAAAAACTTTTACAGAATTTAGATTTAATTAAATTCAAGGTCCATTGTACGTGTATATAGGACATATAGCGATTGTAAACTGCCCGACTTGATGACAGTTCTCAGGCAAATTGCCTTTTAAAGTCCTTGAAGTTGTTGCCACCTCCGCAGAAGTCTCAATTCGCCAGCCTCGATTCGCATCGCGTGCAACGCAATAAAATGCAACGTTTTTCTAGTTTTCGATTTGAAAGGCAAACTTTTGCTGTTAAACTAACAAATACCAAGGCGAAGAACACACACACTGACACACGCACAGCAACCAAGAAGGCAGCAGCCAAGACGCCAGCCTGGCAGGCAACCGAAATAACTCCTTAGACTCTGATTCCGATTCCGATTCCAATTGCGATTCTGATTCGCAAACAGGCCACCTAACTGAGGCGGCACGCATGCAAATTGCGCTCAAGGATCTGAGAGCTGAGCACATTTTGGAGAATTTATAGTTTTCCCTTATTTACAGACAGGAAGTGCAATTCACAAATCGTTAGCTCAACACAGACCCAAATCGAAGTGGAGGGCAAAGAGTTTTTTTCTTCGGTTGGAGTTGCTTGCAGTTACCTTTGCTCCCCCCTTTGGAAAAGCTGCAGCACTCTGCGCCATTGTTTGTCTTGGCTCAGTTCTGATTGTGGCAGGGGCACAGAAATATCTATTACCAGCCACGTGCTGTATATTTGCTGTGTGTGTGTGTGTGTGTGTGTGAGGTGTGCCTGTAGCTATAACTGCCTAAGCCCGCCCACTAAAGAACTTATAATCAACAGCTTTGGCGGCTTAAAACCCGGCAATGAAAACTGAAACCCGTGCAAACTATTTCGAATATGTGTGTGTGTGTGCGTGTGTGTGCCTGTGTGTGGCAAAGTATTTGAAAATAACATAAGTATCTGTGGCCATAGAACTGGCAGCTTCCACTCGTATAAAGCTGGATTCGAAAAGTTTCGCCGTCGTCGTGCAATTCCCAAAATGCGGCCCGTGTGTGCATTTAAGCCACTTTTACTGAAACTTCACATTAATTTCAATTTGCTGCCAGTAAAAGTTTTTCATGCACGTCCGCAAATTGCTTTTGGGGACTACAGACGTGTGTATCCATGTGTGTGTGTGTGTGTGTGAAGCATATGTACAAGAACTTTAACACTTTGCGGCCAAGAGGTGTTCTATATAGTACACCCTTCGATCTGGCCAAACACAAACGAAGTGGCGACAAAAAACATCATAAGAAATAAATAAACAATATTGCGGATTGGCAGCTCGTTGTTGACTTTGTTTTGGTTGGCGTTGATTTGTTCGCTTTTTTCTGACCACCCAAAATATGATTTCGCAGAAAGCACAAGACAAACACATTCGGCAACGAAATACGAAACGTGCTGAAATTTGCTGGCACTGCAAATGAAATCTGAATTCTTGAAGTCGCAAGAACGCCACCTTCTGAAAGATACAAACGCCCACATGCGACACAGAATTCTACTGACGTGACGTGACGTGATGCAGATGATGTCGAGTTCAGGTTCAGCCCCTGGGACAGCAGCTGCCTGCAATGGAATTGGCTCGGTTTGGCTAATAAATTTGCATCTGGGCTGCGACCCTCATTAGTTTAAATAGTTTAACGAGCAACTACCCAATGCGAATACCCAAAAGCTGGCCATTAATGAGCTACGCAGTTAAATTTTATAAATTAGCCCAAGTGTGTGAGGCACATGAGGCACACACCTTTAAGCCTTTAAGGAATTTGTCTTTGGGTCAACAACAAGCTTCACACTGCCAGCTGCCAACTCCGAGCTCCCAGCTCCCATCTCTCAGCCGAGTTGTTCATTTGAACAGGCTTAAGGGCCGGGCACACGGCGCACACTTGTCGCCTGTCAGTGGACGTGGAGTCCTTGGCTCTTTGGCTCCTAGTCCCTTTTTCGCTTTATAATCCCGTTATTTGCTTGTTGTGCAACTTGTGAGCTGCGTTTGCTTTTGCGTTTGCTGCTTGTCTGCTTTATATCCTGCGGGATATGCAAACTTATTAGACAAGTTTCGCCCCGGCCCGAGCTGCGAGTTGTTCGAGAAAGTCTCGAGTGATAAAGACGCCCGAATGCCAAACAGCACAAAAACATTTTGTGCGAGTCATTTACATATGGGGTTGCAGAGACGGAGAGGGGGGGGGGGGGGGATTGCAGACAGTGGGGTAAAAGTTAGGATTGCAAGGGTTATACTGAGCCGTTGTTATGTTTCAGAAGTGTGCGACAGATATGTGACTATCACTTTGACCAAAGACTATTATCGTTTATTGTCTTACCTTGGGTTAACTGGGCTAAAGAATTGAAGTTCTTGTAGTTGAGTTATACTAGCTTTATATTATATATAATGTACCTCTTTTGTCATTATTTTTATATTATATATATAGATATTGTTAGTTATTTGATAGGTAGAAGAATACCATAAATATCATTTTATATTTTATATTTAATTAATTCTAATTCTCACTTTACACAAATAATGTCTTGAACCAATCTACTATTTTTTCCATATGGCGAATATCTAGGTGTAGTTATTTCTCAAGTTCCATTGCCACGTTAATCATTTAACGAACACATACTTTTCATTTATTTTTTGTTTTTCAAAAGGAATAGATTTTAAAATGTAATACATAAATCTCATCCGTAGAGGGCTATCTTTTGTTAAACTGAATGCGTTTTCTCTTATTGTACTTTTTTCCGCATGGATTACGGCTGTGAAGTCTTATTTTTTAACAAAACCTAATACAAATTGTAAAAGATAGCTATCTAATATAATAAATAAATAAATAAACAAATAACTTTTATATACATAAATATCATGATATATGCTACAAAAACTTAAGGTCAACTGCTTTAACATATTTCGAGAGCTGATAAAGTTTGACTTTATCAACAATTGAATTCAAAGATTACATTTGGCGCATGAATTCCATAACCATTAATATTATAACCAAATATATAATGTTGTAAATTTTATTTTGCACTCTTACGTTTCTTTTTTTGCCATATTTTAAAACTTAGCATTCAGTGTCCTTGATGTCAACTACTTGCAGACAATGTTGCCAAGTTCAATGTAAGAAAGCAGAAGACTTGAGATTACACCTGACGTGGCATGTTCTGCTCGGGTCCATGGTTAACCTCGAGATGCCTGGCACGGGCAGGCACAGCGCGAAATTTTGCCATCGTCTCGCGGACCACCCAGCGGGATTTGGCTTTTTGCAAAACAAACAGAACGTCACTCAAAGCTGGCAAAACTGGCAAACGGGGCAAACTGTGGCGACCCGGCGAATCGTTGCGGCCGAAAAAATGCTGCATTGCATTTCAATGTTTCAATCTTGGCTGGCATAAATAGCCGTGTGTTTATGTTGGCAGCACTTGAAAAGCAGGCAGCTCGAACGGACCACCCACGGGCCGCTGCTGGCTGGCGCCCCTAAAAGGCCAAATTAATTACAATTAAAAGTTTTCTGGCCCAACAACACCTTGGCCAATAAAATTGAAATTTATGGGTCACACATGAGCGGCTGCGGCCAAGATGCTCGCCTTGGAGTCGAGCTGCCTTATTAATTGCCAAGCTGAGCTGCCGCCTGTGGTCGGGACCTGGGCTCAAGCAGATTTGTCTTACTCTTGAGTAGACCGCAAGCCAAGACGCACACCTCCCGGCAGAGAAGGCCCGCCTGATTCATTTAACTACTTAAGCTATTACCCGCAGCCGTAAAGGGTTGCCCATGTGCTGCTCCTGCTGCTGCTGTTGCTGCTGATAAATTTACAGTTTTTCGTACAAATTTTAACCGTTTCTGACAGACGCTCCTGCACTTCACCTAAGTGTTGCTCACTGATAAGCCCAGGCTCGGGATGTGGGCGGGTCACAGCACACATGTGCGGCGGCTCCCCGATGGAAACCACATAATAATTCTCGAGAACAATGTAAGCGTCAATTGTGCATGGCCAATGTGTGTATGGGTGTGTTTAGGGCTGGCCCATGTGGGTAGTTTCTTTGGCCATGCGCCACGGAGACGTTGCCCACATTTCTGCAGATGTAAACGTCAAGGGACAAAGGCAAGGACGACGACGGCACATGCCACACGTCAAGTCGAGAAATTTAAATTAAAAACCTTTTTGCATAAAATGTCTTTTTGTTGCTAATGCTATTGTTGTTGTTGTTGTTGCAGCATATTGCAAGTGCCACATGCAGTGGGCGTCTTTATATAAGCAAGAAACAGAAGTAACTAAAATACGGGCTCCTGAAACAAAATATATATTCATTTGAAACAATAGGAACTATTTATAATCCCATGAGAACGTCTGGTATATAAAAAATATCTGTTTTTGCTCATAATTTAAAAATGATTCAAGGATTTTAGATGTAGTACCCAGAGGATAGGCTATTGAATTACTAATCAACTATTATTATTTTATAGTTACCTTAAGTAAATACATGAAGAATATACACTTATAAAAACAGAAAATCGCACGTGGGTTAATGTCTTATTGGAAATATAGATTCGAATTTTGTTTTTGCTTAAAGCGTTTATGAAGTTCCTCTAAAAGTATGCCCTTTTATAATTTAGCTCAAATAGCTATTAACATAACATAATCCCTAACATTAAACAGTGCATTAACAGTGCTGTTAGCCTGAATGTTGTTTTTGTTACAGTTAGGTGAAAGGTAGACGAGTTAAAAACCCAAAACTGTTTTTAAATAGATTTTCTTAAATTATAAATTCCGTGAAGATTTGTTTCTTTGTTTTAAAAATTTTGAAAATGGTGACTCGATAGTTCCTTTTTAAAAACAAATTTTTTTTCTTCTTTCTGATTTTCATGCGAAATTATGAGATAAGTAAAAATGCGAAAGAGGTAAAGAACTGAAGAGCGGTAAAAGCAAATGTGAAACAAACAATGTCCCAAAGAAGTATATATTTTATCGCATGTAAGAATTATATTTAGTGAACTGCATAAATCTGCTTGAGCTTTAATATTTAGTCAGATGCCTATAAAAGTAAATCAGCTTAAGTTTTTTCTGCAAATTTCTTTAGCTTGATTGTTTTTGTTGCTGCTGCTGCTGCTTATTGTATTCCACATATGCTCCGCTGGCGGCGCCAATTAATTTGTGCGCTTAATTCAGCTAATTATTCCAAGCAATAAAACTCTCAATAGATGCGTAGATTGTGCGGGTTGTGGGGTAACGGAATTGGACTCAGAGGAGACAGTGGAGGCACAAATTGGACACCTAACCAATCCAAACAGCACGTGCCAGACAAGGACAAGGACACGTTCAGCGACACTTTTAATTCAATTCGCAAAGGTTCTTTGGCACTGCTCGTGTGCTTTTTTCTATTTGTATTTGTATTTTATTTTATTTTATTTTTTGTTGTATTAAGCTTAACAGAGCAAATAAAAATAGAAATAAAAAGCAAGGCGACATTTAAATTCAAATTGTTCAAGACGCTGACGAAGTTGCCGGCGCCACACGTCGGATTAATTTTATGTGCGCCAAGCAGGACCAACGCTGGCTCCGTCTCTTTGGCGCTGGCTTCCCGCGCGCCGCGGCGTTCAATTAGAGTCAGCCGGTGGGCGGCGGGGGTGACGGGGTGCTGGGCTATTGCCATTGGCTGTGCGAGCAGCCATGCAATTGTTAAAATCGAATTAAGCCACGGTGTCGCATACTTTTGATCTCCTTGACGCCGCCAACGTTGCCACAGCCAATGAAATGTTGCAAATGCCCCCGTGCCCATTCTTATCCAGCTGACTCTGTCGCTGTCTCCGTCTCAGTTACAGTCTGCCAATGTCCTTACATTGTCCTTGCCAGTCACTGCCAATGCCCGTTGCTCGCACTGAGGTATCTGGACCCCAACTCCCAACTTCCAGCTCCAGCTTCAGCTACTGCGATTGCGATTTCGGTTTCAATTTCAGTCGCTGGCGCAAATGAAATTAAATGAAGATTAGTCGTTGCTCGCTCCCAGATTATTCCAAGAAATAAAAATCCTCACGATACGAGTGTACTCACCACTGGGCTGCTCTATCTGAGTACTCATTATTTTTTCGTTTTGTCTGCTGCGCGGTGGCGGCGGCTTTTGCTTTTATTTCATTTGCCTTTTTATGACGCTTGAGGTGATTTGCCCAAGTTCGCCGCCCTCCATTAGAGTCAAGAAGTGGGCGAGTAGCAGGAAGGGGGCGGGACGTGGGCGGGGGCGTGCATACCAGTTTGACATAACCATTGCGCAAATCTGCGCAAATCACAAGCTACATTTGGCCCGCAAATGATGGCCGCCTTTTGCTTTAGCATTTTTTGGACTGAGCTTATGAATGCGATCTGAATAAATATGTGTGACTAACTATTGCTTAAACTATGGTTTTTGTAATTTTTAGTTTTATAATAATACTGTGCACAAATCTCAGTTTTTATCTGCTAAAAAAGGAAACTAGTTGCGAATTTTTAAAATTGTTTACAAACATCTTAATGTTAATTTATGAATAATTTACACATTCCGTGACTAAAAATTATTATATATTCTATATACTATATAATATAGAAGATAAGTTTTTTTGATTTCAAATAAATTTTAAATACTTTGACTATAAACATACGCCTCATATTCCGCTCGATTTGCGATAAGGCTGCCCGTGCATAATTAGTTTAAATGAATTGAACTATTTCTTAGTATACGTATCTGGTAATGTCTCAGCTAGCTATCTAACTTCAAACACGCTAAAAACCAAATCGGAACCGGTCCAAGACTATTTCTTCGGCATAAATCGTTGCCAGAACATGTGCTGAAAGTTGTTCAGAATTTGGGTTCATTTCAAAAAAAGTAATCTCCAACACTGGATTAACCCTTTTCGCGCCTTGGCCAACGCCTTTATCACGTGTTCAATTAAAAGAACTTGTCATTAATTGCTAACCAATTTGCTTTCAACACACACAACTGGCGGACGGACGGACGGACATACACTTTCCCGCAGCTCAAGAACTTGATGAGCAGCAGCCGTTGGTGTTGACATTTTTTGCATATTAATTGAAGACAAGTCGTCGGCCGCCGACTCGGACTCGGACTTGGCTGCGCTCTTTGGGCCACCCTTGGCTTAATTTGCGGTAAGTTCATTAAGTAATAAAACATAAATTTCATTTTTTTTGTGCGCTTGTTGTTATTTTATTTTTATTTTTTTTTGTGTATTTTGTTCTTTGGTACCCCATCACCAAGTTCTTGGTAATTTTTTTTTAATGCTTTGCATATTTCTTCAATGAATTAATTCTGTTTTGGTTTTGCTTTTGGTTTTTGTTGATTCACCGTTCAGTGGACTTTGATAAAGGCGCAAAGTCGTTGGCGATAAAAAGGCCAACGCCACTGGATGGAGAAATGTTAAAAAATGTTATAATTTATGCGAAAAATATTACAAAAAACAAGATAAAAATATATATATACACGCTGAGGAAAGCGGAAAACGTGTTTTCATCAAACTTTGACTGAACGAGTGTTAATTATGCGCTCGCCGCGAAACTTTTCTATAATTTTTTTGATAGAAACTTGTTTGTATTTGAGCGTTAAAAAACATGTTTTGCATCCGAAAATTTATGTGATATATTTTTTCCCATTTAATTGGCTCCTTTGGGCATGATAAAAATATAGCATCAAATTGCGGTGACTAGTCGTAAGTGTTTGTTAAAGCGTGTCGGGGTCGGGATGTTTTTCCATTTGTTTTTTTGAAATGTTGTCACTTTTTAGTCAAATTTGTTAGAAATGTTGTTGCTGCTGCTGTTGTTACGATTGCCGCCTGTTGACATATGTGCCCGCAAATGAGCCGTGCAATTGTCGTTGTGGCCTGGCATATTGACAGCTCCGAGCTACGCCGTATATACTATACTCAATGCATTCTAAGTTGAAGTTCACTCTTCTCTCTCTCGCGGGCATCGTCTCAAATTTCCGACGTGCGCGCAGCTTGTGACTGACAACTATTCTGTCTGTCTGTCTGTGAGACAGACTCTGTGTCTGTTCAACTAGCTGAACATTGCTCCATGCTGTCGGCTTGATAAGCGTGTCGATATACGTGCCTTTTGGAGCACTGGCAGAGATTGCTTACACTCGACAGCAAAATTCGATTTTTATAGGTACCAAAATAAATATTTATTAAGTTATTGTCATCTTATTGTCAACAAATTGATTGAATTACCACCACCTAAGTAAGGCATACATAAAAATCACATTGTTTCCCATTTCCCATTTTGTGATTTTAACAATTAAATAAATACTTTATTTTAGACTTTATTTATTTTTCTTTTGATATTTTCTAATTTACGCATTTGCCAATAGCTAATTTTATAAAAATATAAATATACATAATAAAAGATTTAAAAATATTATATAAATATTAATGGAATTATATTTCTTATAAGGAAATTTGCTAAAGTATACGTTATAATATTAGTTAGTTCAATAATTTAATATATAGTAACTAATTTATTTTTTTCCATTTCTCAATTCAATTCATGTTAATTAGTGTATTATTGACAAACGTGTGTCTTTTTGTCAGCCTGTCAGCAAACAAATGCTCGTGTCTAAATTCTAATGAATACCCGTTGCTGGGGCAATTAGTTCAGCTACCTTAGAATTCAGAGAGATATTCCAATCTAAGTCTTCTTATCTGTCCACGGGTATGCATCAGAGCGCTTATCAGTGACGCTGTTCACCCCTGACCCGGCGATAAGACACAGCTGGCGGGCCGTGGACCTGGGTTACGTACAAATTGTGAGATCATCCCAGCAGCGCATTCTGTTTCCAACACTCAACTCGCCATGATGCATATCCCAACATCGCTGCTGCTGCTGCTGTTGGCCGCGTTGGCCAGCGCCGAGGTTATTCACTTCCACACCTGCACGAATACTGAGGATTTGTGCAGCATTGATCAGATTCGCGTGGAACCCTGCCCGCAGGCGGCACAGAATGCGGCCTGCCATATACGCCGTCGACGTCCGTCCAAGATGTCTTTTGACTTTACGCCCAAGTTCGATGCCGAGCGTCTGGACGCCTCCTTGGTCTGGGTGAAAAGCGAAACTGAGCTTCTGCCGTTGATTACGTTGGACCCGGATGCCTGCAAGTACACCAGCTGTCCGGTTAGGACTGGCGAGCAGCGCACTTACAGTATGGAGGTGCCCATCGAGGCCAAGTTTCCCGTGAGCACCTACACCATACGCTGGACTCTAAAGGATCCGGTCAGCGAAAAACGCTGCTGCTTCAACATTGACATCAAGGTGGTGCGCTAATCCCGGCGCAGTGTGCTGCAATAAACTGCATTTTTCTTCAGCAATTTTGTGCGTTTTTTTAAATTATTATTAATTATTTTTGAGCGTCGTCTCATTTGCCTGATGGCACACTGGGGCATTGGGAATGGGCCAAATATTGCGTCATAGCCATCAACCTGCCAGGCTAATGAAATGGGCCAGGGCCCAGCGGCAGGCAGCGTTAAGTCAACAGGGAGTAAAAAACTTTGATTGAACTTTTGGGTGCCATAAAAGCAGCCCCCAACCCGCTCTCCAATCCCGTCAGTCTCTCATTTTTGTCTCGGCTACTTATCAGCGTCGTCAAACAATTAAAAATTGAGCACTTAAGTTGTGGTCATAAAATCATTTGTTTTTCTTTTTATTGTTTTTTCTTCGTTTTTTTTTGTTTTTGTTTTGGTTTTTCTCGCAGTGGTGGAAAATCCAAATAGCAATAATTTCAAATCACTTTTTTTTCTTCTCGTGGTTTTTTGTTTACCTAAACGAAAAATGTTTACGCTTTTGTGGGGGGCTGTTCGAAATTGTTGTCGCGGCTTCGGCCGTCGGGCGAAAGAAAGCTGATAAGCACAGCATTTTAAACCCCGACCCCGGCCGCAGCAGCAGCCATGACGAGAAGAAGAAGAAGAAGTGGAACAAGAACAACCAGAGCATCCACTTGAGTAAATAATAAACAATGCAATGACATACGAAATTATGGAACACGGTTTCTTTTACAGTCCTGAAGCAAGTTTGTAGCGCGGAACATTTAATAATTTATGTAGAAATGGAGATTGTAATTGGAGCAGCGGGCAATTCAGTCAAGTGCGCTATTCTCGCCGTACTTGTAGCCGAGCATATAGGGCGTCTTGGTCAGCTGCGACATGATGCGGCACTTGACAGTCTCGAAGCACGGCGTGGCATCCACATAGACCACCTCGCGCCGATGGCTGAGATAGGCATTTAGCAGGGGCTCGCTCTTGCGGAACTGCCGCATCTGATAGTCCAGATAGGTGATGTTATCCTGCGGACTGGGCGTATAGGAGCGCATCAGAAGACGCATGCGAGCCATTTGCTCGTCGATCTGCAGGAAGACCAGGCGATTGGGCGGCACGGTGAAGCCCTCGAACAGTTCGCGTGCCTCACAGCGATTGTTCGGATAGTTGATCAATATCCAGCCGCGATGCAGTGCATCCTCCTTGAGCAGACGCTTCTGAATCAGGTTGCCGAGGGCTTCTGAAAATCGAAAAGTGCAGTCCTTTAGAATGCCCTGTTGCAACATTTTCGTATGCTTGTCCTGCTGATGGCCATTGACACTATGATAGGCCAGCACATCGGCATCCAATATCAGCAGATTCCAGCGCTGGGCCAGCACATGGGCCAGCGAACGCCGACCGGATCCCGCTCTGCCATGCAGCACAATGCGATGGAAAAAGTTCTTGGGCAGCTGGTAGAAGTCCCCAGTAATACCCAGATAAAATGCATTCATTGACTTCGAGTAGATATCCTGGGCAATACGACGAATATTCTGGCCCATCCAACGGCGCACATCCTCCATGGTCCCCAAAGTGGCTTCTGCCAATATGCGACTCATGATATCCATCAGCTTGTGCTTCTCAATGTAAAACATGTAGCTTGCGCCGAATTCGACGAGGATGGACTTGTCCATTTTAATGGGAAAGGACATGATTCCAATATTCTAACTGAAGCAAAAATAACAGCTAGAAAATATTATATGTGCTTTATAATTTGTCGTTCGTGTATTCTTTTAAATAATATTGGATACAATGAAAGGATTGACTTAAATCTCTAGGGTTTCTTTGACTTCACTATGTGTGATTGACTTTTAAAACTTGAAACGAAAACCAAACCATAGTTATTCAAAAAGATTTGAAAAATTAAATTTTTCAAAGTGAATAAAAATATAAATTTGATTGGAAATGATAAAACATAATTGAAGGTTAAATTTTGGGAATTTTGAGAAAAAATGGGATGGTTAAATTTACATGTCAAATTAAGAAAAATGTCAAACCATTAACCATTAAGAAATTTCCTATAAACATAATTATAATTATATATTATATATAATTATATATAATTCAGTTTTGGAAAAGGTATGGAAGTTAGGAACTTCAATATTAAATTTTTCTTTTTCTTTTTCAAAATAATCTAATGATAAAAATTAAAATTAATTATGAATACATTTTAGATGCGTTATAGAAGTGGAACCCGGGCAAAAATTATTCTTAACAGTCGGAAGTTCGAGAAAACCAATTTCTATGGATTGATCTTTTGTTGTTAAAACTTGTTACTAATTATTATTTTCATTGCCTGCTTTGGAGACCTTTGTAATCATTTTGTCTGAGATGCTGTTGATTGTCTGACTCTGTGTTTATCTCTGATTATATGACCATAACGGCCATAACCATTAGGCCAACAGTTGGAACGTTGTTGCTCTGCTGCCACATTCAATGCACATATTAATTACATCCGTTACAATATTAGAAAATGGCGCGCACTTCCGGCTAGAGCGAAGCCAAGACGGGCTTAAATGGCTATAATGGCTAATGTCTTGCCAGGCGTTGTAAATTGGCATCATGTAAGTCCTTACACATAAGTTGGTGACAATATTTTGCTGCGAATTATGACAGCTCTTTTGTCTGAGCGCGCACATTAACAATTTAAAAAGTTATCTTGGCCTCGGCTCGACTGCTCTTGGCCCGAAGGAGGTTTGGTGACGCTGCTAACGGCCTGCAAAGTGTTGCCAAATGGCTGTCATACTTTATATTGTCTTATGAGACATGCCAGGCCATGTCTTCGTTCTGGCCAAGACACTCGCTAAGCAAAAATGCAAGCATGCCACAGAGGATTCTGCTGCATAGTCATATAACGAGTTGTTGTAGTTGTTATTGTTGTTGTTGCCGCTCATTTGTATAGAGTGGGCGGCTAATAAAAACTGGAATTCTATGAAAAATTGTTTCCTGTTGCTTGCTTGGCACTGGCCAACGTCTTATATGGCCATATTGTTATGCCAAGCATGCTGTTAATATCTTTCACATACTAATATTGCTTAGTGCATTTGCTTTTCGGTTTACTCGACCAACAGCAGCTGCTGCAGCTTTAAGCCTAACAACAACGGCAATACACTTATTTTAATAACATGAGTCGCGATATCAAAATATGAATATGAATGTATACATAAATATGAATGCTTTGCTGGCTGTCGCCTGGCACAAAGCGCAACTTTTTAATTAAAGCCAAAGTCAAAGCAAAAGCAAAAGCAAAAGCGATTTCAACTGCGACGGCCGCAGCGGGCGACAGCATCTCAGTTCTCCTCAATTTTGTCACATTTCCCCGAAATGTGCTAAATTACATTTCATCACATATACGAAATACGTATCCTTTTAATCACACAAAAAACTACTAACAAAAAAAGATTAAGAAATGGCGTATTAAAGAGTACTTCAACTACCGGATGCCCTGTGCCAAAAATATCTGTAAATATTCGTTTATATTCAGGTTCTAGGAACTGCAGATTTTGTAAATAGTTTGGAATTGAATAAAAATAAGTTTAAAAGCAACAAATACAAACGTATTTTTTTGTTTGTTTTTATAACACTATAATTATATAACTTTTCTATCCAAGAATGTTCATATCATATTTTATGCATGTCGTTTTGGTTCGAATCCCAGTCTAGACATAATTTTAAATATGTTGGTTTATATTTCTTGGTTTTTTTTTGTTATTTTGTTTTGTTTATTTTTAGTTAAAATAAAGAATGTCTGCATGAGGTTAGGTAAACTATACGTTCTGTTAAAATAAAAGATATTTAAAATAGAAAATGGTTCGGTTTGGGTTCGGCTAAATTTTATGATAATGGGTGCGGTTCAACGTACGGTTTATAATTATTGGAATTCCATTTAGAGCCGGTTCATTCGCAAATTATCATAGCTAACTTTACCTCTTGTGGGTACAGGGTATTTAAAAATTAAACCAAAAACAAATATGTGCCACAAGCAACGCTGTCGTTTGACGCAGTTTCGCTTATCAGCGAATATTTCATATTCAAAAGCAAGAGGAAGAGACGACTCTGTTGCGGTTTTCTATCCAACAGACGCGCTGATTGAACGAAGCTGCGAAACGAGCACACGCGGGCTACCAGGCTGCCCCCGGGCCGATGCGGGAATGGGGGCAGGTTGCAGGGTGCCTAGAAGACTCATCGGACGGCGGCTGATAAGCGAAAAAGTGACGGGCAGTGCTTGGCACTTGCTAAGTCTGCTGCGAGTAGTAGTTAAAACTACGCCTCGTTTAGATTGCTGCGCACTTGAGTCGCCTTTTTCATGTTGCCGCACGTTGCAACTGAAAACCAAGAAAAAGAGAAGTGTCAATGAAAGGGAATGTAACTTTATCGCACTGCCGCAAAATCAGCGGCCTTTGAGTCAGCTTGGCGGCGGTAGTTGCAGCGCGTCTGGAGCGTGTTATCTCGCCGTTCGTTGCCACACACAAACGCACACACACACACGCACTTCCTCCGGAAACTGCGTGCCCCGTGTGGTGGGTGCAGTCACTTGTCGCTCGTCTTGCGTTTATCAATTTCACAACTGCGTCGGGTCGCAGTATATCAGACAATGCCTGCATAATTTTTGTGCTGCGGTTAAACGCAAAGCATTCAACAATTAAAAATCGTTTTTCAACTGCGTGCCACACAATTGCTAGTCAACGTCAACCATGTTGCCCCAGTGTGGCACATGGCTCAAAAAAACAAAACCACACATCAACACGCAGGCAAACGTCCACACCTCGATATTTGCCCCAGCACAGGACCTTGAATCCTTCGACAATTTGCCATTGGCTGCCAATATTTTTAGTCAATTTTTTTTTCATACCGTATAGCATACTTTGCAGCTGCGGCACGTGAGGCATTGTCCTGCGTCCTGCGCTGGGTGCCTTCAATTATGCAACAATTGAAAAATTACGACGTGTACAACAATTTTTTGTACAGCATCAACTGCGATTTTTTGAAGGGTTGCCTTAGCTGTTGCTGCCACAGCCCCGCCCCCTCCCTTGGCAGTGACAACAGGTTTTAAATTTGTCACCACAACAAACAGTGGAAAAAACAATACGAGCAACAACGGCAGCAGCGACAAAGTTGTTCATGACAAACGCCAAATGAAGCGCAAATTTAATTACGCAATTTTATTGGATTAACAGCAACCTGGCTGTGGAGTAGCTGCCCAGCCACTGGCTGCCTCATGGCGCATAAAAACAAATTTAAATAAGCCACACACACACGTTTACACACTCGCACACATGTGTGTGTCCAGCTCCAACCCCAAAGATTTTTCCCATCTTTACGGCTTCTAGTCGCGTAGGTGAGCCGTAAATTTGCGCCGTTGTTGCCCGCCTGCCTAGTTGTTGTTGTTGACGCCAATGTCGTGTGTCCTGGCCACATGGCCACATGGCCGTGGAGTTGGGGACTGTTTGCCGTTATCTTCCTTTTTGGCCTTTCACTTATGCAAAACGAAACATTTGAAAAATATGTTGGCAGGATAAACAAAACGGCAACAAAGTGCAGCTGATGCCAGTCTGGGGCAACAGTTTCAGTGCCGACTCCAACTCCATTTGCACTGACATTTTAATGAGTATGCAACGTGGATCGTGCAACGTGCAGCATGCAACTTGCCGTTGCTGTCCAGACGGCAAAGCCTTGTTAAATTCATTAGTAAAACGTTGCACCTCAACGCACAGGCTGGCTGGGCAGCTGGGGGCAGGCAGTTTGTGAGTGCCACACGTTTGGCATCATGTTGCCGCACACGAAATTAAAACCCCTCCCACACACACACGCACACACAATCTGTGGAACAACATGACATGATACCGATACTAAACTGACACTTTGACATGGACTTAACCCTAAAAACGCTTTGTTGGCTTTATTGGTGTCGGTTGCCGCCAACGCCGTGTTTACCGTGCGCCACCACAGGGGATGGGCACGGGCACTTTGGGGGCAGAGTCGGGTCAGTGGCATGTGGCACCGTGGCACTGTCAGCACGGGCAGCCGCCGGCAAAAGGTATCGCATCCACTTGATTTTTGCACTAATTTACGTGGATTAAACGCTTGGCGAGGCCCTGACCTGGGTATTACGTTTAAATACCTTTTAATTGACAATTTGTGTTCGGCATTTGATGGTTGATTTTGTTTAATTATATACCAACAAATTATCAGGGCAAACTCAGTAAACACGTGAGCCTAATGTTTGGCAATTCATTAGTTACGGCAAACATAGTTGGGCAGCAACGATTAATTTGACTTCCACTTGCAAATGCTCTATTAACAAAGGGGCTCTTTAATAAGAGCTATTTGGAACGGAATAGGAAGAGCTTCCTTAGTTGGTATAGCAAAGCCTAATCTTGTTTGCCAGCAGCAGTTTTCCAATCAGCCTTACATAATACTTGGCTAATACTTTGAAAGGCTAGGGTCATTACAATGAACTACGATTCCATTTGGATTTTAAGTTTGAAGATAAATTTATTTATTTAAATAAAATTTCTAGAAAATTATTTATTAGTATTATTATTAAATATTTTGCTTTCTTTTATTTATATACATTATCATTTTATATTTTTTAAGAGACTAACAACTCACAATAAAAAACGTATAATAATTGAATAGTTTGTTTTAAGATCAATAGCTTAGTAGTTAATTATAGTAATAATAAATTGAATTTTAAAACTCTATATTAATTCTTAAATTAATTCGAAATATATAAAATTTTAAAACTACCATTCCTTGAAATACAAAATTTGTAATAGAATTTATTTATAAACGAAATGTGTTTAAATAACTATTGATTTCTGTTAACCGTATTAAAGTTATTCAATTTTCGTGTACAATCAAGTTTGCCAGGAACTTTGGCTGCAGGTAAGTTTAAGTTAATTTGTATGCCAGAAGTTGTGAAAACTTTTTAATTTTCGCTAACAATCGTATCGAATCGCATCAAGCTCTCTCTATCAGTTACCAGGTCTGCCCGTTCAACCTCAACAAGCTGGCAAGTCAGCCACACACAACGAAGAATAGGAAAAAATATAGTAGAGGGTATAAAAAATGTTTGCAAAAAGTGCTTAAATCAGCGCGTATTTTTTTGCCATTGCTCAACACTTGCAAAGTTTCTGGCTGCGGCGTCTGTGTGGGCTGCGGGCAGCGCTTAAGTCGCACGGTGCGACCGCCAAAAGTCGTCGTCTAATTGAACCCAACAGATATTTTCAATTAGCAGCAAAACATTTGTGCGCTAAAAAAGTTTTATTCAATTTTTATTTTCCGTTTTTTCTTGGAGTTTTTTTGGTGCATTTTTGTTGTTGTATTTTTTACGCCACCTTGAGCCAAATTCCTGCGGGGCGAACACGTCTGGACACTGGCGGCCAATAAAAAAGGCACCTTAGTGCTCAAAACTTTGGCTGAAAGCAAGCGAAAAGTTTTAATGGCATTAAAAAACAAGACAGAACAACCTTTATCGGATTGCCGACGATTAAATACCCTGATTTCTTATTTTAATGTTTAACAATAATTATTTTAACTTTATACAGAAGATGTTATATTTTTTTGTCGTGTTTTATTTAGTTTTATTAACAACAACTAATTGTTCCAAATAATATAGCGAAACCATTACATATAAGATAATCAGTATACTCTTTGCAGTACACGTAACAAAAGCGTCTCACTAGAAAAGATGGCCAAAATCAAATACTTGGCCATTTAATTTAAAAAAGAAGAAATTTAAGCAAAATGCTGTAACAGGCGCATAAATTGTATTCAATATTTGTATGCGCTTCGTAAATTTAATTGATAAAAGTGTCGCAATCGTTTTGGGCCCGGTTTTTGCAAAATGCAAATGGCCAACGCGCTGCGTGCCCGACGAGGCATCCAAAAATGGCTACAAAATGCCGAAAATCTACTACTTGAGATAAGCGTCGAGTTCAAACAAACTAATTCAAATGACGCAAAGTGCGTGCGTATGGCACTGCCCCATGTGGCAGTTGTTGCCCAGCGTCAACTGCAACACCAACACTAACACCAACAGCAACTGCCACTGTGCTGTGTGCCGCAAAGCATGCAACACAAATCAGCGCATAATGGCGTCCATGGCTGTGTTTGCATTTCGGAGCTTTGCGACAGGAAACAAGTGAATGGGTGCAGGACCTAGAGAGACCCTGGATCCAGCAGCCAGTAGCCAGTAGCAGACCACGCATTTCAATAATTCTAATTAATTTATTAACGTTTATCAGCAACAATAAATTTGCAATGCGCCACACAGAGCAAGACAACAAGAAGCGTGGCACATGAGAGCGAGATGGATGCCGTGTCTGCTGGATAACTGGATTAGTGTGGCAACTGAGAACTCTTTGCCGTGTAGCCGTAGCTGCCTGATACGTCAGTTGGCTTGGCTTATCCCTGGAACGCATAAAAACCTTTTATTGTTACAGCGACCAACTGACTCAGTCTCTGAATCTTCATCTCCATCTTCATCTCGGGAATGGCTGGGCAGATGCGCATCGGCCGATAAGTTCCGAGCTCATTCGCAACCATAAATGAAATGAGAAACTTAGACAAAGCCCATACGAGCAAGTTCCGAGCGACACTCAACTCGTAAATAAGCGGGCGTTGATTTTAAAACGAGCCCATTGATAAGGCCAAGACTAAGGCTAAAACTCTGGCAAACTTGCTGAGGTGGCAAAAAAATAGAATAAAGTAAGAATGTAAAGAGTTCTCATTGAGAATGCTAAATGAAGAAATACCCTGTATACTGGTGTAAAAAGCACCAAAATATGTGTTGTATTTGAATTTACTGAAAATCGAATCCATGGACCAGCAATATGCTAGGAAATTGATATTAATCGAATTTATATGGGAAAACCAAATAAAAACCTGATGTACACTAAATATTGGTAAATCATTATATTAAAAGCAGGTGTGAGTTCATGATTACCTTACAAAATTGGGATCGAGAAATATCGAATTCTTGTAGGGCAGCATACTAGGGGAAAATTATTCAATTTGTATTTTAATAATAACAAAAATTTAAAACAAAAATGTTTTAAATACTGGACTTGAAAATCGATAAATCTCTTCGGCACTTAGCTTATTAGAGCTTACTAAACAAAATTGTTTTCTTTCGCTGATAAGCCTGTTAAATTTATCAATAATATAAAAACATAGTTGGATGAAAAGTTGAATATACTCATTTCTCATGGTAACAGGGTATAACAAATGACTAAGAAAGACAACTTGGCGGCTTTTTTATTGTTAGCCTAAAATGACTTTTGTTTCTGTCGACCAACTGAAAGTGTTACAATTTATTGACGCATTTAGATCAAAACTAAAAATTGTCAGGCATTTGTGCTGAGTCGACAGCTTTGGCAACCCTGCAGCGTGGCTGTGTGTTTTGTTTTAATACGAAAATCCCTTAACTTATGCGCCAAGCAACCACTGGCACGCCCACAGCCCACCGTCCCACTACATGGCCGGCGGCTACACAAATCCCAGCGTGGGCAAACAAAACGTGGACCACGCTGTTGTAGCTGGGATACCTTTAATGCATTTTGCTCATATTGAAAAGCACTTAAAATTGGCCAAGGGGCGGGGCTGGCGGGCGGCATGCGAAAATATGAAAATCATAAAAACTGTGCGTCGAGCGGTGATTGGAGGGATGTGGGGAAGGGAGAGTGGGAGTGGGAGGGTAAGGTCTTGCCCGCTCGATCGCCCGACTGCTTATTTTATTATTATTATTTTACAGGGAATTATCTCATTTGAGTGGAGTTTGCCGGCTGCCATCCCGGCGGCTGCCTGCTATCCGTGCCCCGCTCCTCTTCGGCAGTCCGCTGTGTAATGTGTGCGTAATAACATAATATCCTTAAGATATTTTAATATTGCCTGCCGCTGCATATTGAACTGCGGCAAGCTCTTGACTGCGCTCCCCATTTCGCTTTCGCCTGCTCATCCTGTTCCAATCTCATCCGCATCCTGGCTGGCCGCATTTCAACATATTTGACTTTGCTTGGCTGTTTTGCTTGTTTGCCTGTTTATTCAGTGCCTGCTGATGCCTGCCGCTATCTCCCCGCCTTTTAACAATACCTTTGTGCATCGTAAAATAATTGCCGCGGGCCAAGTAATCTTCTGGATGGCTTGCAATTTGTTGGTCTCCATTTTCTATGGCATCAAAAAATTTTGTAGAACCTGAAAGCTTTGCTAAACAATGTGTTTTTGGAGCGGATGTGTGCAGAGTAAAAGTATGTGAAATTTTCCGAAGGTTACGAAATTAATAGATATTTTTTCGTTACGTTAAATAAGGTATAAGTTGATGGGATCAGTATTAGGATGAAAATTAATTATATTGTAGCTAAATCGTGGAAGCTTTTTCAACTAAATTGAATAAAAGGAAATACATTTTTCAATTTATATTTTGATGTAATAATAATAATAATAATAATTCAATGTTATCATAAGTACAACTTCACACATATAAATAGCTCAGAAAAACTAAGTTTTTGTCAAATTTTTTATGCTTGCTTATAAAAGATAACAAATGACATTAATGAAAACAAATTAAAATAATTTTGAAATTAATTTTAAACATTCAACTATTTATGTTTGCCATTATATTATATTCATATATAAATATTTCGAAATAATAATAATAAACAATTATCTTTAAAAGTAAAGCATTACATACAATTATTATTTCTGCCTATCGTATTAAGATTATATCATAATCATAATTATAGTAAAACTCATTTCACTTAGCATTAAAACGTACCTATAAAAATCATAGAGTACACTTAACATATGAAAAACAGATAGATTTCGGCTTCTTTCCATCTATTCAGAATAAGTACTTATGAGTATTTGGGCCATGGCCCCACTGTCACATATCAATAATGTGTTCTTCTCTTGTTTTTGTACTTAATAAGTCGCTCAACTCTTGGGTTCAGCATATGCGGCAGTAATTTCATGTTGAGCTCATAAATAAGATGGCTCGTTCGGTGTGTGTTTGTGTGTGTTTGTTAGTCAAAGCGTCTGCGGTGACATTATTAAGAAGTGGATACGGACTCCGGTACGTACTTCATTCGAACATACTCTCAGGCACTCGAGTTATTGACAAGTTTATGTGCTTAATCCTTCCATAAAGCGCACCATTAAAATGCCAACAAAAGGTACTTTATATGAAAATTTTCTTCGCTCTGCCACTTTTATCGCCAGGGTCGACGTTAGTCGTTCATATTTCAATAAACGCACCGAAATTTGAATGCCTCTCGTAAGACAATCGTCAGCGACGTATCGCATGGCACACGATTACGGCCGTACAGCCTAGCTGCGACAGCTGCCCCAATCGAGCAAGTTATCCAGCAGCCCCGCGGCGGAATAGTTTTTGGAGTACTCGGGCATTTTTATTGCTCTACGCTTGCACAATATTGAAAAAAAAATAGCTAGCCAGTAAGAAATTTTATTTAAGATATAGGGCTACCTCGACTTGTGTATACCCTATACGAATAGTTATTTTTCGAAATTTTAATTTCAAAAGTTTTGTTAATTTGGGATATTTGTAAATGTTTAACTTGGATTGGAAACTACTAATTGACACTGATCTTATAATAGTAATACATAGTATTATATAAAATATATATAAATATAAAACTAAAGTGAGGATAACCTTTATGGATGTCTGTAGCTAGTTTTAAGTTAGTTATAAATTGAAGTTACCAGTGCTATTTTGGTGCGTACCAAATTTTCTATCAGTAACTTCTCAGATCTCTGAATTATGTCTTTTCACTTGAGTTCCGCTGTAGGCTGGGGTGTGTGCAGCATCAGAAGCGTAAGCGAACCCCGTCGAGCTGCTATTTAGAGCAAAACTCACGAATTTGTAATAAAAATGTTTGGCACTGCCAAAAACGTGTGGCAAATGAAGCCGTCGAGTTCTTCAAAATGCGACAGGCATTAATTTGAAAATTCTCTTTATTTATTTTTTTTTGTTTTTTGTTTATAGGTTGCCTGACTCGATGGCCGCTTGCCATGTGGCTGCTTAAGTCTCTACATGTGTTCGGATTCGGTACCCCCAAAAAGCTGAGTTTAGCGGGCCCTGTCGGGCCCTGTCGTCTTGCGGCCATATTTAAGCGATTTCACATTTCTTAATGATTTTGACAGCTGAATGATGTTTCATTTGCTGCGGCAAGTTTTGTTTTCTTTTTTTTGGTTTTTGGGGGCACCATATTTTGTTTAATTTTTACACAATTTGCGTCAAGTGGCGGTCTTTAGTTAATGCCAGTCAAAGGCAGAGACGAAGGCGGGGGCAGATGCCGCCTCGCATCACTTGGTTGCGCCTCCAAGTGCTGCGTCGTAATTTGTTGCGCATCTTTGTGGCTTAGTTAACGAGCAGCATTCGATTCTCAACGGCAAAGGCAGACAGAGACAGCAACAAATTTGACTTTTCGCTTGCATTGCCAAGCTACTTTGTTGCGGAATTAATTAGGCTGGGCTGTCCAACGAACAAAGGCTTCATTAATGGCAACCTGAGGAGGCACGGGCGTAGGAAATGGGCCTGGATGGCGTACGGGGCTCTCTGACTGCATGTCAAATGCTGACGGACAGTGCTTTTAATTTTAATACTAATACATCATAATGCGTCAGGCTGAGGCAAAGTCAACACCCCGCAAGGTGGTCCTGCAACCCCCCACCAGTCCACCTCGTGCGGCCGTGCGTGTGTGTGATAAGTCTGGCAAAGCACAAAAACACACGTACAAATTTCACAACAGTTGGTCCTGGCCGACTTTTCGACATCTCCCCTCGGCAGTGTGGTGCGAAAATCAAGCCGAAGGCTGTAGTGGTGCACTGATGGTGGTTGCAGCGGCGCGACGTCAAGGTGAAAGCCGCTTAAGGTACGCGCACGTACCACCCTCCACCCGACAACCCGGGGGGGGGGGGGGGGGGAGGCGGCGGCCGTTCATTGTTAGAGCTCAACATGTGCGCGATTGGATTAAGTGGCAACGGGCAGCGATTCGAGGACAATCAACTGCACAGCGTGTGCATGCGGCAAGTGGGCTCTGAATGCGGATGAGGCTTTGGACGTCACCTTCTGTCCAATTTGAAGTTAGACCGCGTAACAAAAATCCATTAAGGTGACCGTTTTATTTGCTACATTAACAGAAATGAGGGTTAAATGCACGTCTTTAGACATCTGCTTCGATTTCAATAGTCGCCAATTCCAGTTTTTATGGCTTACTTAACAAAAGTGTTAATTGACAAACGCAAAATGAGTTTCAAATGCAGTCAACCGAAATGGTCAAAGCAACTGAACGACAGATGAACGACTTCAAACGCCGTCTCAATAGCGCATACACTGACAAAAAAATGTATAAAAATGAAATGAAAATATATTAAATATTCCATATACAATAACATAAACTAAACTATTCTATAAACGAAACTGTATGAACTTTATTTCGTTCTTGTTTGCTCTGAAGTTAACAATAAAATACTATTATTTAAAAATTCTGCTACTAAAAACATATATCAAATTTTGAGTATATACGTTGGTAAATTGAGTATTATTGTAAGATTTTTTTGCTAATATAATTTTCATGCTAATTGAGTTCAGATCATGAACATTAATTGTTTATAATTTGAATTTCTTGATATATCTATAAATATATTTTGTAGTTCGTGTTACCAACCAGTTTTGTTTTGCAGTTCTATGAAAAAAGTTGCGTCCTTCTTAAAATAATTATCAATGTGTCTATTGTAACTGGCTGCCATCGGTTGGCAGACTTAATTAATTTTCTGATTTGAAGAGTTCAAAAAGACTTAACAGACTCCATGCGGAAGCTACTAGCTGTAAGTTATAAAGAAGTATTTTTGTGTAGTGGAAGTATTAACCTCGTATTTACTAGCCTAAAGTGCAGACTTCGTTCTATATTTTCTCAGTGGTCTATATATGCTAATGCATGAATCCGGCGTGCAGCTGGTATTTTGCCGAGCACAGGACTCCTGAGGGGCAGCTGCTTCGCAAACGACGACGACGTCGCCGCCCACGTGCGTGGCATGCAAGGAATTTCCAATCAATTTTAATTGGCACGCCATCAGTAAGAACGCAGCAGTAGCAGCAAAGATTTCGAAATCTCCAAGTCGTTCATGATTTCCATGTTACTTGCGACTTGTGTCGCATGGCTAAACAAATTCCCAAAATATTTGTGCATAATTTTAATTAGAGCATTTTTCTATTTTGCGCAATTTATCTCTGCCGATGGCACTCGATAAGTATTTATATTTATTTTTAAATGCGCTCGTGTGAGTGTGTGTGTGTGGCAAACGCTTCAAGTGTCAGAGTGGCATGCCACTTTTAACTGGCAATGAGTGTCAGCTCATTGCAATAAATTATTTTAAATGAGCATATCGACGATGCCTGTGCCGCGCGTGGGTGCCACGCCCCCCCAACCACCACCTCCACCACCAACACAAGCCGAGGTACTGCTATGCGTATTCACATGTGTCTTGTCGAGTTTTTCGGGCATTTTTATGTGCGCTGGCAGCGTTGCCCTTTGACATTGTCTAAGATCGGAGGTATTTGAATTTACTGTTAGATGCTTTAAGAGCGCGCAGATAAATCTTTTAGCGAGCCAATCAAAACTTATGCTCAGCTCATTTAAATGCTCTTTGGGGCTGCACAACAAACTCATTTAAGTTTTGCCGCGACAACAACAACAGCAAGTGCAGCATCCGCCGGAGGAGGGGCAGCAGCAGGAGAAGGTCCGGCAGCATTCAAGATAGGTAAAAAGGATAACGTCCGCACACACACACACACACACACACACACACAGACAAGCGCACTCACAAAATTGTCGCTAAGGGATTGGCAGCACCAACTTTTGCCCAAAAACGTTGTCGGCTTAATTGCCAAGTGTCCTTGGCCAAAAGTGCAAAAGGGAGCCTTAATTGCTGAGCTGTCTCCCTCCCGCACTCTCCATCCACTGCGCTGAGAGTCCCAGGCAATGGTCAGTCCTAGGCCAAACTCAAATGTTTAATTGCCATTTAGTCCTTTTTAATGGACTCTACTGTACTGTGCTACGAGTTGCCCGTGCTACGTTCATTAATGGCCACGTCTAGATTTGCGCTCACCTCCTTGTGTCCTGTCGATACATTATCTCCGGCTCGTAGTTGTTGTTGCGCCTCTAGATAAACTTGCAAATGCTAGCATTTTAATAGCCAAAAGCCGACCACTGGAGACGCAGCATTTTTGACTTAATACGCCAGTGCCACAGAGGGCTATCGGTGCCCTCAAGTGTGCCTGTGTGTGTGTGAGCTGTGTCCTGCGTCTGCCCCGTCTGCTCGTTTGTGTTGCATAAATTTTGCCTGAATTGCTTGTTGCCATTGCCTTTGTTGTTGTTGCTGCTGCTGTTGATAAGACGCCGTCGATAGCAGGACAATTAGCCAGAACTATATTTTAAATATGTATTACATTCCTGATATCGCATGTCTGGGGTTGTTTTAATTGTTTCTTGGGATTTGTTGAAAGCGCAAATACAATTTGATTGCTGATAGCTGCTATTGACCTCCTGCAAATGTTCACATTGCGAGCTCCACTTTTCCCTCAAGTCTGCAAAACTGTTGACATGATATTTGTGCACTATTTACTATTCCAAATGTGAATATAAGGTTTATGTATTGTTCGAATTCACAAAGTTAATATTTAATAAGTGGCAAACAGACTAGTTTGACTATATTTTAATGTAAAATAGATTCCTGTCTCCGGCTATTCTCATATAAATAGTTTAGTATAAGTAAAAATAAGTTTTTTGTTACATTTTTTCCAATGTTACCAGAAAAAAATTGTTCACTTTACAAAGGATCTATAGAATTCTAACCTAATTTTTGTTCATTTATAATTGGTAAGTTAAATTTAAATCTCACAAATGTCTACAAGAAATAAAAGAAAGAGTAAAAAAAATTTAAAATAAAAACATATTTGAAAATTATTGTCAGAACAAATGAATATTTCCTTGCCACGCATTTTAATCAATAGTCGGAGATTATTAAATGAATATATATTGTACAGAGATATATCCTGTGATCGCCTTGAAAAATAGAACAAGATATATTTTTGGCACGCCCACTTGTGGTTTTGTTAATAACTTTTAGCCCGTTTTCTATGTTTTCTAGCTGTTATGAAATCAAAATGCAGGGTATATCGCAGCCGTTAGATTGCTGAGCTTTCTGCTGCTTTGGCCAACTCTTTGTTGGCTTTCGCTATCTTTTGCCCCGCATCATCTACTTGGATTCGTTCCCATCCAGTAAGCTGCCGCTCCTGCACTTACATTTAATGAAAAAAAGAAGGCGCTTTATTATTAAATTACGCCCAGCTCAGGCTAAGGAGTGCCCCGCCCCTTTTGGGCATGACTTGCGCGTGACATAAACATAAACTTGGCGCCTTTTGTACAACGGGGCACAAAGCATCAGCGGCGACTCCTGCCGGCCAAGTAATGTATCCTGGCCGCCGGCTAAGCAACACAACAAAAAACACCTTTAATATTTTCATTATGAAGTCATTCAGCGCGATTATGAACGCGTGACCCCCGAGGCGACTAGCTGCGTCCAAAGCACAGGATACAAGTCCGCCCGACCTCTGCCCTAATGAACAACAACAGGACAACACTTCAGCTCGGCTGCTGCTGATGAAAGTGGCTCAAAATGCCAGCAGCCGGCTCGGTGTGGAGCGTTTCGAGCTGAGGTAAATTACAATTTTGTTTATAAGTGGCCGTCGCCCAGGAGGGTCCTGTTGCTGGCCAAGTGCAGCTGTACCCAATAATCATAATAATTGCGCCATGGGCGTCAACGTCGTCAACTTTGCCAGACGCCAACGCGGCCAACAACAATTGCTTATAAAGTGCGTGTGACACATTAACGAAAAAAAATAGAAAACACTAAGAAAATGGGAAAGAAAAGCGCGGAAAAGTGCTAAAGAAAAAAAAGGCAAATAAAACGATGGGGCCAGTGGGCAAACTTCAAAAGAAATAAAAATAAAATGTTGAAAGAAAAGTCCTTTAATGCCGTGAATTTTACGCGGGATTTCTATAAAGTGCAGCGCCCAAAAGGGGGTCGACCGCGGCCCAGTTCCTCCAGGGGGGCCCTGCGGTTGGTGCGTCGAAGTAAATTGAAAATGTTCGTGCGTAAATTGACTTTGGACCAGGGGTATACGCACATAGGCAAATCAGCCTGTTCCCGGCCAAATTGTAATGGAAACAAACCGAAGCGGCCAGTTTTCAGTGCTGTTCACCTCATGTCCGGGCGGCCACTTTTTCAAATTGAATTTCTTGGAGTGCTGTGTAGAGCGCAAGCAGCGGAAGCAAATTAAAAAGAAATTAAGCCAATTTGCCTGTGCCCAGGATGCGGCTCAATTTCAGCTTCAAGTGCTTTGTTGTGGCTCGTAAATCTTTGGCCCATAAATACCAGGAGCTCCTCCAGCCTCCAGCCCCCCAAGTCCCCGGATCACGTCTCGCTTGGCCGCCGACATCTTCATTTCGGCGTGAAATTCTTTAATCTCATTCAATTCAATTAGTTCGAGTTGACTAGTTAATGCCGCGCGAAGAGTCCGCGAATGTCCTTTCTGCCAGCTGCCCGCTTAGGTGTGTCGTCCTGTTCCTGGTCCTAGCCGTGTGGTTATGTCCTTTTGGCGCTTATGCCGTCTTTTTGTCACTGCGCATTAACTTTTGAAATTTATGGGCCAGTTCCTAACGGGCGCCAGGCGAATTTGTATGGGATTATATTCAAGACTAATTAGGAGATAACCAAAACAGATTTGGTTTTCCGTAACATTCGAAACACATGCACAATTTTATCTACTTAAGTCATGGGTTCAAATCCTTGGCAAGGGTAAGGATTGTGTGGCCTACTTTGAATTAACTAGATCCATTTTGAATCAGGTCGTATACATGATTAATCTGCATAAATAAACTCATTTGTTTAAGGGCAACTATTGATTTATGTGTTATACTCCCTAATTATATCTATAATTATATATAATTATACATATATTCTAAAGTCCTAAAGTCAAATACTTCTAAGGTAACTGTATCAAATCCCATATTAACAATTGCAACATGATCATATTTATTAGTAAAAGGTTCTTTACTAAAATCATATATTTTGATTCTCTACTTATCTGCATGAAGAAATTGTTTTAATTATCTTGTCTTCAAACACACTTTGAGGAAATGGGTTTAGACACTGCGCGGGTATGGATTTGAGCCAAACTGATGCGCGTTTAAATGTATTCCTTCAAGTTATTTTTTTCAATTTATTTTATCTGAAACACAAAATATAATATACACAAAATTGTACGAAAACACGAAAAAAGAATTCGACAACGAAGCAGATATTATTTGTAATATATAAGACATTTTATTATTTTAAACACCTTATAAAATAATTTTGTTTATTTATAAAGCCACACATTCATTACAAATATATTCAAAATAAACCATAAAAAAGATAATTATTTCCGATTCTACATAGTTCGGAAGCTTACTTATTTATTTGTTGCGGAATATGAAAGTGTAAAATTCTTACAAAACTAACACATTCAAACATAAATTTATTTATGAGATGTAAGAGTGTACAACGAGCCGTCTTATTCTAAAATGCTCTGCTGCAAGTGTACAGAGTCTATAAGGATAATGAAGTCAGCTGTTGTTTGTTGGATAGGTAGGAGCTGCCCGGAGCGGGTCTCGTTGTTGCTGTTGTTGCTATGGGTGTTGTTGTTGCCAATTCGATTTACGGTGATTAAGTAATTTTCGCATTTCAAGCTAAACTAAATGTTCTGTTATGTTATTTTTATATTGGTGGCTCGGGATCCACTGTATTGTTGCTGCCGCCAGGCTGTGAATCATCTAACTGTTCCGGCTTGTCCGGTGGCGTACTCGGCAGCGAATGTCGGCTCTTGCGGGGCTTGGCGTTGCCAAATATGCTTGCCGCCTGCTTGGTCTCGGCCAGCGCATTGATGGGCACGGTCACCGTGCGCGGCTGGAGCACAATCTTTGGACGGTCGTCGTCGTCGAGGTTGGCAAATGGCGGGCTCGAGGCGCCGCTGAGCGGCTGATTGTACCGCTCATTGGGATTGTAGTGGCCGCGACGGTCGCGTGTCCGGTTCTGGCCAAAGTTCGAATAGTGGCCGTTGTCATTGCTGATGCTGCGCTGGCGCTGGGGTCCGCCACGTCGGTAGTTGTTGTTGTTGCGATCGCTGTATCTGGGCGTGGGGTGTGTGGACAGATAAGTGGATCGCTGCTGCACTACAACATGCTTACCGTTGATTGTAATTGTTGTTGTTGTTCGCGTAGTGCGGAAAGCTGCGACTACTCTGGAAGCTCGTCGACGAGATGTGCGGCTCCACATTCTGCCTGGGACTGCCCAGGCTGGAGGTGTCGTGGCTGCCGCCGCCGAGGGAGCCAAAGTCGCTGCTGTTGCTGCCGTCGTTGCCTTGAAAACCATCGTTATTGTGGTGACCCCTACCACCACTGCCGCCACCGCCGCCACCCCTGCCCCTTCTCTCGCCACTGCCGCGACCGCCTCGTCCGCCGCGATAGCCGCCCTGCCGCGGGCTGCCATCCTGCCTGCTCATGTGAAAATTCGTATTCGACGATCGATTGCCAACCGGGCGACCAGGGCTGTTCTGCTTGCGCGAATATTGACCCTGGTAGCTCTGGGAGCCAACGCTGTTGTCGCGTCGAAAGTTGCGCCGCTGGTTGTGGTTGCTCCCGCTGCTGGACGCGGCTCCGCCAATGGCGCCCCCGGGTCCGCCCTGACGCCGATGATCGGCAATATCGATGCGCAGCGGCGCCGACAGGTTGTCTAGCTTGATACGTCCATTTCGGGACAGAGCGCGCTTCAGCTGTTCTAGGGTCGTGAATTCCACGTAGCCATAACCTTTGAATTCGTCCGTCTCTCGATCTTTGATCAGGCGCACGCTCTTCACATCGAAATCATCGAAAATCTTCATAACATCGCCCTGGACGAGGCCCTTGGGCAGGTTGCCAACAAAGGCAATGTAGGGCGGATCGGTTGGCACTTCCCTGTTGTGATCCCGGAAGTCACGGTTGCGATTGTGAAAGTTACGATATTCCTGGGAGTTGCCCCAAGAGTCACGGTTGTCATGATTGTTGCTGCCTCGATCGTTGTTTGACGGATCTGCCATATTATGCGAGCTTTCCAGTATTTAAACAATATAATTTTTGAGTCCGGAGCTCGTTTTTCCAGACGCTGTGGATACGGGTCTACGAGAGACATTGGTGTGACTTTCAATTGACATTGCTCCAAAACTCACTAGATCCTAAAACGTTCCAGCACAGCATTGAGATTCTTTTCTTTAGTCTTCAAATGTTCTCGAAACATTATTATAATCCTGATACATCCATGTTCAGCTTTAAGTTTCGTTTTGTCAACCTGTACTTCATAACGAAATTGCGCGCAAAATGGGGCAATCTCACGAGGAAGGCATTTCGCAGCATACGCCACAAATTGTGGTGAGGCTAAGGTAAATCTCAAGTGGGGACTTTCGGCGCCTGGTCACGATGTTTTAACTGCCACTGTCAGTATCTAGAGATGCATGCGAAAACATGTGTAAGCAGCGGAGTAAATGGCTCCATCTACAGCTTCAGCTCTTGTTTGTGTTATGGATAATAAAAACAACAACTGCGACGTTGACGACGATGGCAAGTACATGAAAAAGTCAGCGGCAAATAGTGAGACCAAGCAGCAGCAACAGCAGCAACAACAACAACTGTTAGGAGGGGCAACAAGAACAACTACCGCGTTTTGTTTGCACGACGAACTCATGACTCATTTTTGTACATTTGTCAAAATTTTCGCCATACATCATTTTAAACAGTGCGCGACATCGGAGAGGCCAAGGGCCAGGACCGGAGTCGTTGTGGGTACCAGTTGGAATATTATGCTCTGCCAGAAGCTATGCCAACCGAGTCACAGTGGTCAGAAAATGGCAAAACGGAGCTGAGTACAAAATAAAACAAGTTATTACAATAGTTACACAGAACAATAGTAAGAAATCAATAGTACAGAACAGAAATCAGAGTCACATATAACACAGAAATCAATAGTACACGGTAACAATGAAAATAAATAACGTTAAGAACCATATTCTACTATATTCTCTTACATAAATAAATATACGGGAAATCAAGTTTATAGAATGGATAAGTAAGTACAACTCAGAGAAAAAATATTTATAATGTATCAGTTAACATCTTAATCATTAGAGTTACAATGAAAACAATTTTCAGCCTTATTTTCATAGTTTTTTAATTTGCTGGCTTGTTCATCTTAATTTTAGCATTTTTGAATTTTACAATTTTAAGCAGATTGTCATAATTCATGCCATTTTTATTTATGTGGTTTCTTTAAAATTGAGTTCGTATCTAAAACTTAAAATTTAAAAAAATATATATAATTAATATGTTATCATTTTCGTAAGAGGAAAATGACTTTTAAAATTCGTTGATTGCCACTGTCCAAATTTGTATACAACTTTATTTAAAATGTATTAATAGAATGTGGACTTTTTCACCTTGCTTAGAATTTTGCCTCAGTGTTCCATAGAAATTCGGGTCGGGGTTGGGGCTTGGATTCGGCACACGCCAACGCATGCTAAAAGATAAATCGTCAGCAACACGGAATTAAAAACTGATGTAGCGATTAATTTATCACTCACTGGCAGAGCAACAAGCAGCTGCAAGAAGAGTTGCCAGCTACTGGCAATATTTAACTAACAAGCTGCAACTGTGTGGGGCACACAGCGCCAGTGGCATGGACGGCTTCAGTACCATCTTTAGAAGCAGCTCCGAACCGATGCGGACAGTAAATAAATTACGAGCAACAAATAAACGCGCTCGGCTGCATCGATGGCCAGTGAAAGAGAAGAAAAGAAAAACAACAGGCAGGGACTATAGTAAAAGTAAAGGGCGTAGCAAAACGAGAAATGTAGGCAAACAAAGACAAGAAAACGGAAGCGGAAACGCTTTCAGCTGTCGAATTTGTATGAGCTGCTGCGTGCCGCCCGCCCGCCTGTCCTGACTGGTGAATGCCAAATGCCACGTTCATCCTGTCTTAGGTCACCAGCGAGCTTTGCTGCTCGGCTCCATTCGTAAGTGTTCAATCATTTGATTGTTGCAACAATGCAACATCAGCAACGGCAAAAGAAGTGAAACACCGAAAAGGATTTATGGTCATCGATCAGAATTAATGAAGATTTTGTTTTAGTGCTCCGATAAAGCTCTACCATGCTTCGGAGGCGGAGGTGGGGCAGCGGGTGGGGTACGGGTATGGGTATGCTGTTGCTCTAAGCAGCTTCAAATAGAGCATTTGTTGCTAATCGGTTTTTCCAGCTCCGAATACCACTTGAAGCACTTGTGACCGAGTGCTAACCGTAACTGCCCGAGTATTACACTACATTAGCGAAATTAAATTGATTTCTTCACTGCTCCTCTATTCTGTTCGCATTCGTTTTCGATCCCCTTGCAACCCTGGCGCATCATTTGCTCAAGAGCTGTTGATGCTCGTATTTCACCACCTTTTAACTCTTATTAATGCAGAAACTCTCCCTTTCTCTGTCTCTCCATCTTTCTTACTTTCTCTCTCATTCGCATTCCATTTGCCACTTTCATACGCTCGTCATGAGGCTGCCTTTGGCTTGATTTATGCTGCAGCGCCCGCAAGTATGCAGCGTAAATATTTTTATGACCCAATATATGAACCCTGCCAACCCCCTGCCAGCCTACCCCGCTTACCGACAGCCAACCGACCAGTGCACTTGTGTCTCAACAACCTCACATACAACATACTATAAGCAGACCAGGAGCAGCGGCCCACACTAATCATATTAAATGAAATTCATACGTCGCCGCATTTATGCGATTTACTCAGGGACTCGGGAGGCAACTAGCGAGGGTTGCTAAAACGTTTCGTATAACGCGCAATTCTTGTTGTTGTTGTTGTTGGTGTTGTTGCTGCTGGCTGGCAACATTTTCGTTGTCGTTTAAACTAATTGAGTGTTACAAATTTTATGTGCAAAATCTTTAAGCTAAATTGAAATTTGTTTTGTTTGCCTTTGGCCTGGTCCTGTTGTAGTTTCTGCTGCTATTGTTGTTGTACATTTTTCACATATGATGCGGGTTGTATATGAACCCATTTAATGTTATGTGCACATTTCGTTGCTGCCATCCGTAAGTGCGTTGAACCATTTTAAAATTGAGGTATGCATATCACTTTAAAAAATTGCCTACCCAACGCAACCGAGTCCGTGGGGATCGTCTTTAAAAAATCTATATATTCAGTGGTTGAAAAAAGAAACTTTAGCGAAGTACAGTATTTATTTATACTCTATAGCTACCTTGACCTTTATCCCTAAGGTATTTATGACTAAGGCAACTTCTTCGAATTCAGAACTTGTAATTTTTGTAGAGTTATTATTTTCGTCTTAATCTTAGCTAACATTTATTTTTGTAAGCAATAATTGTGATATTTGGCATGATTTGATAATTGCGTTGGCATTTTTGCATTTTTGCCCAATTTACATAATTTATGAGCCGAAATTTTGCATCCCACGATCCGAGCTGAAGCGAAAAATTGCATACAGCTCGAAACAATTTGGTCAGATGATTTGTGCCATTGCAGCGACTTGGCCGGCGATAAGATCCAAAATTGTTGGCGACTGTCTCGGCTTGAATGCATTGGTTTATAAACAAACAAAAAAAGATGGCCAAATTAAACTTATGTCTGAGATTTATCATTTCTGTGGCCATATATCAGCGCTCGAGTGGCAGGCCAATAAAATATGGCACTTGTTTAGGGCCCGGCCAACAGGCAATTACCAATTGCCAAAGCCGCCCAAGCGAATAGCTGTCGCGAGATTTTGAAAAATTAACAATGTCATGTAGGAATATATATACATATACTCGTTGAGAATAGGGGCACGGATATAGTTTTTCAGTTCCAACTGTAGATTTATGCCAATTTAAAGAGACAAAACTTGTAGTACAGCCTGATGCTGATTTATGGCCCCTCGCATGAATGTTTGGCAAAGGGTATCGGGTATCCCCTTCCCATTCCGATAGCCCCTTTATAGAGTGTAGTCGAGAATTTTGAACTGGTCATAAATTATGCGTATGATCAAATTGCTACCTTCATGCCGAAGTCTCACAAGTTTTTGTGTTGTGCTTTCAATTAAGTCAATTGATTTTAATTAGACCATGACTTAAACATATTTTGTAAGCATATTCCTAAGAAATTATTATTATTAAGCACGCGACTCACCAAGGGGCAGGCCGAGCCATAAACTCTTAACGAATGTTACCTCGATGTCGGCACTGTAACTTAATACGAGAGCAAATACACTACCCAGTCGGCTCAATTAATGGGAATTACGCGTAGATGGCCAAGTCGTCGCATAATGCACCAGCAGCAGCAGCAGTGACGGCCGAGGCAGCCCACATGTAATGCCAACTGGAGGGTAGCTTTGGTTCCACTTCCAGCTACAGTTTGAGCTCCTTAATTGGTGACACACACACACACACACTCATGTATGAGGCGGGACTCACATGCGACGTGCTTCAATTGAGGTGATCAACGTTAATTAAAAGCCAACAAAAGACAGTGAAATTGACTCAGCCCTGCGGCAGCGGCGGCAACTGTTGTTGGCTCATTAAGTGGTCGCCGGGCCGCGCCCACATAGGGGCGCTGAACGCCCCGCCGAGCGATCGAGATGAAAAATTAACATTTCGCGCATCATTAAAATTCCAGCAGTAGCCTGGCAGATGCAAAGCCAGAGGCATTGACTATGACTGGGTCCGGGTGCTGGGCCACATGGAACTGTGAGTACATATATGCGGTTGACAAATGCCGCAACGTGCTCAATGTTTCCATTTCCATTACGATTTGCCTAGTTTCCATCTATCGCTCTGCTTTGTTGTAAGTAGTCGCTTCAGCTGTGCCACAGCCTGTGGCTCATTTGTCGCAGCAGCCGGCGAGAAGTGAAATGAAATGAGTAAAACAAATGCGTCAACACCGAATTTTCATTTGGTTAATGTGTGAAAGCGGACAAAACTAAATACGAAGCACACATATGCACATAATACTCGGCTGCCTAAGCAGGCATCAGTGATATAATAACATGAATTTATCAATTTGTCATGTTGATATTTGTTTGGCAATTTATTTTCCACATGCGACATGTGCCCTGAGATCATCTCCTCCGTCCAGTTCCCGTTGCTCAGCTGACTTGAAATTTATTTTTATCTTTAGAAACACTGTTTTGTGCAACTCGCGGCATATGTAATGCAATTGTGGGCAGTAATTGATTGTGCTACTTATCCGATTTACTGCAACTCAATGAGATACAGATGTTCAAGGTTTTTCTCTGGCTTGTCAACATTAAAAGATACTTTTAATATGTACTTGTGCGATGTGCCAGTTATTATTGTAAATTAATTATGCTAAAGTAGATTGTAAATATGTTAGTTGAACGTTTCAGATATTATTGGTAATAAGTTTTCCTCAAGGAGACTGAGAAAACATGTTACGTCGAATATTATTGTTACTTCCCAAGGAAGACTTTTAAGATATTTTTAAAATATATTTTTAGTACTGTGTTAAAAACTTAAGATTTTAAAATTATTGAATAAAATATTATTCTATTTATACGATCAGAAAATGTAAAGTGTAATAATCATTATAATTTTATTGGTTTGAAAATACGAGGAAACGTTCTATCTTGTTTATATTTTTTTTGGGCACATTAAATATATATGACTTTTACTTGAGACAGTTTTTAAACATTTTATTTAAACTACCAGTGATTATTTTTCTGATTTGTTTTTTTTTGATTTGTTTCTTTTAAATATTAACCAAATTATGGATTACCTATAAAATAGATTATGTTTATTCAGGTTTCTATACTTTCATTCATTGCATTTGAAAACTATGTAATTTTACAATGAAGGGATTTGTGTATACTGAACAGCAATAAAGTTGTTATCTAAGTAGATAACATAAGCATGTATATTGTGACTGGAGTATCTCTAAGATACACAACACTTATAATTCTCAAGTGGTGTTAGTTTGATGTGGCTTGTTGGCTGCAATGAGTTTTCAATAGGTAAACAGACAATAAAATGTTGAAATTAGTCAGCTCATGTTTAAGAACGATTAGCATCGATATGCTACACTCACACATGCACACCCACTCGATAAGTATTTAAACACATTGCAAGTCCACCTCGAAGGCAGACAGTCACAAATCATTCAACAGCGAGAAACAAACAAACAGCCAGACGGACAGAATTTAAACTCATTTAACTTAACATAATAAGCGGCCCTTAGGACCTGAAGTAAGGGAGCTGCTAGGTGCAGGAGTAGGCCCCCTTCCCACGTACACGCATAACGGCTGCCTGTCGCTCAACGCTGCTGATGATGATGATGTCACCTCATACGGCAGATTCACAGATACAGATACAGATACAAATACAGATACAGATACAGATACAGTTGCAGAGGGGCACAGTAAACACGACCATAAAAACCATTAACATCTGGTGTGATTAACTCTTAAAACGGCGAGTCCGTTGGCTCCTAAGCAGCTCGTCCGCCCCAGCCATATTCCGATTGGCGGAGCAGCTGCTTTGCCGCCGCCCCACCTACCGGCCCATAATGCTCAGAATGGCGGGGTAAACTCATTCACACGGCAGCCAGTGCATCAAAAATGGGGAATCGGAGTCAACATCGGAGCCGGAGTCGCGCCGTCAGCTTCTTTGTCGCCAGCGTCGGTTGACGTCGACGAACGCTTTTCGAAATTTATGAGTTTCGCTTGAAAAGTATTTTATTGCGTTTATAATTGTGTGTATTGCGGGTGTGTGCGTGTGTGTGTCGCATGGGAAATGAATGGGCAACTCTCTTTGTGTGTTGTGCCGTGTCCCCCCTTAGCCGCTTCACTCAGTAAATGTTGCACATAAACTCTTTAACACTTTGCCTCTCGTTGCAATTAAAACAAAAAAAATCTACTTATTGGTGGAAAGTGTTGCTGCCCCACGCTCTTGGATATGCGACATTGTATCTGTATCTGTAACTGTCTGCATTTGTATCTGCTCTGTACATTAGGCACCGACACACCCCCGCCTCCGCCAGCTCATTGGTGGTGTGCTGCCCCACTTTGCCCCGTTTGGGGGCACCGCATCATTTGTTTGCGTAACTTTATTAGACTCTTGAATTGCGTGTTTAGTTTTTGAGCAATTTATGTGCCTGCCTGCCTGCCTGACTGCCTGACTCCTCGCACTTGTGACGAAAATGTGGGAAACTTGTGTAGCCTACGAGAACGGGGGCGGCCATGTGTGCCGCCAGCTGCATTAGATACAGATACGGATACGGATACAGATACATCTGACTGGCTGCTGAGCATAACAAGTGTCTGTCGAGAGCCAAGTTTGAGCTGTCAGCCATTAGCGCGTCTCCGTGCGCGCAGACAGAGCCACTGCAGACTGACCTCAGCCGGGCCAAGATGCTGGCTGCAGGCATTGACTTTTAGCCAGTTCAGAGCACGCGCTTGATTAATAACCAAAGTAAAATTGAAAAATTTTTACAAAACACACAAAAATTAAAACGTACAAATTGCAAGTTATTTGTTTGCCGAGCTGGAGAACTCCAGGGGCACCGCGAGGGGGAATGGGGGCGGTACCTTTCCGTCAACAAAACTGAAGGCGTAACGTTGCCCAAGACGGCCAACTGAGAGCTGTCTGCTGGGCTCGGGTGGATGGAGGGTGAGCAAAGCGGAGCAAAAAAATTCATTTTCCACGTAATTACTCTGCTGTGATTAGTAAAATTAAACTTTTCTTTTGCATTTCCCTTTTGCTGTGCGTGAGTTTTGCTTTTGGCTTTGCCTTTTGCCGTTGCCTTTTGATTTCTTCGCGCGGCTGAAAAAATGGCGGCATCTTTTTTGGATTTTATTTTTATTTTTTTGTGCTTCTCAGTTTCATTTAGCGCTACGTTTTTCATGGGAAAAACTAAAAAAATGCTAGCTGGAAAACGCGTAACGGCCAATTACAAGGATTGATTGTGTATGAAAATGTTTGGGAAAACTTTGCCTCAGCACAGTGCAAAAGTTCTCGAGCTCATTTTTTGTATTTGCTCAATGCATAAGGTGTCCAATTTTTCATGGCAGACAAAGATTGACGGCGTTTTGTCGAGCGCAATCAAAAATTTTAAATACAAAAAATATAAAATGAAAAAAAGAATGAGAGAAAATGTTGAAAGCAAACGATTTTTGCGTTGCAGACACTTAAACACTTGAATAAATATTTGTGCGACAGTCGCAACCGAAAAGAGATTTTATAATGCCACAAAATCCAAACTAATTACTCAAGTCGCTCGCCGTCGCTCGGACGCGCGCATCATTTCACTTGATATCCTGCCACAGGATGCGCGCCGAGTGCCGTTAGGCCCAGTTGCAGACAGAGAACATCATCATCAACACTACCACCACTAAGGCAGCCCCTTGCTGGCGCGGACAAAAATAAATGTTTTGAAAATAATTTCGTGTTATTTTTTCCTTGAGCCTTCGACTGGGCACATGGCACAAGGACTCGCCATAGTGGAAAGTGTCACTGGCGCGTGTGACAAAAATTAATATTAATTTGCTGTGTCAATGCATCCGTCATAGCGACAGTTGGTCCAGCCCAAAAAGTGGTTATTTTTCAGAGGTCTCATTATCATCGCCATCATCATCCCATCGTATCGTATCGCACACTTGAAAACCAGCGCCAAAAAAGGGTAAATTCTGGCTTCTTGTTTTTCGTGAAATATTCAAATTTCTCATATTTGGGGTTTGGCTTTTTGCGTGGAACTTTTGGGCATCGCGTGTTTGCAGGTGTAGTTGCTGCGTAGTTGTCAACGGCGCACTCAAATGCTCTCCGGAGTACATATTACAGGGTGACAGCTTCCCTGGCGCTGGCCACACGCCCGTCACACGTTGCTTGAAATCAATGCGCTGTTTTTCCAATTTTCCTAACTGCCTGGTGGGGGCAGTGGGGTGGTAATGTGACAATTTACGGTTTGCTTTGCTCATCAGCACGCGGCCGCTGCCTGTGAGAGCTGCTTAATTTGGCCAGCTCAGTGGGCGACACGTGCCGCAAATGTGAAAGGTGTTCATCGTAATGCGTATTCCCTCCTGGGGGCCACACTGTTTACATGTGTTTGTTGTTAGTTGTTTAATTTAATTAGTGCTCAAATATGCACTCAGACTGGCGAGAGCGTGAGAACTCAACTCCAGATCGTTGAATTCAAAGATCCTTGGCTGCTACTGCATTTGAGACTTTTGAAATGACACGTCACGAACACAAATTACAAATCAGAATATATATTTATTTAATAAAATATATAAACTGAAATATACGAATTAAATGTTCTATGCAACACAATATACTATTAATTCATAATGTATTGCATTTATTAATTTATATATTTATCCGTCCTGTTATTTGTGTTTTATTTATCAATAAAATTAAATTATATATGTTTATCCAATTTGGAGACGCGCAAAGTCGTTTTTGAACACGAACACGTCGTGCCACGTAAGCAAGCGCAATCTGAACTCCACTATTTTCCCTATTGGTCTAACCTGTTACCATATGTTCGGCAAGTCTTTTGAGTTTTTCCTCAGCTTCTTTCTGCAGCGCGGCAGACAGCTGCCAAGTTTCATGTGCAAGTGAAATGGAAATGGAAAACTCTTCGTCTGGCGTTGCGTTGCGTTGGTTGCGACTGGCACCTTTCAGTGCGTCGCGACGACGTTTCTAAATATTTTGATTAGTTCTTGTAAATTGTTTGCATTGCCCTGGCCAGCAGCCTGGGCCTGGTCCTGGGCGCATGTCGCTGTGTTTGCTTAGTCTCACTTAATTTGTAATTTCTACGGCCTGTCCGTGGCAACATTTGGTACATGTTGCTTTTGGTGACAAACTCGAGATACATATACATAGACATACATCATTGCACACTCACCCACACACTTTTGATGTGGCAATGTGGCTACAAGTTGTTGGCTCACAGCTCAATCAAGCGCTTAGCTAACTGTTAACTTAAATGCTGCGTTAGTTGAATGTCTAGCTAGCACACACACACAGTTTACTCGCACACACTATCATATGTGTGTGCGCTTAAATTACATTTGACATTTACGAGTACATAATAAAAATTTTTACAATGGCCGACGCCATTTTCCTTGACAAATACTTCACAACAAAAGCACTTGAGGGCCAATAGAGCTGAGGCAATGCGACGATTTGAAACTGAAGCAAGGGGTATTCAGGGAGGGGTAATGGGTAATGGCCATCAAGTGCAGATCGCTCGTAAAACACATTTTACAGTTGGCACATTCAACTTTGGCTGTACCCGGTGCGTCGCCTGGACACGAGATTTCCAGTGGATCTCTTTGCTGCTCAGTTGCATTTTTAATTAATTGACTGTAGTTTTTATGGCTTCATTAATTACGGAGCAGAGGTCCCATTTTTGGTCCTTGACGTCATGCCACATGCCACAAGCCGTCGTCTATTGAATTATGCATCATCGATATGTGAGCTGTAAATATCAATAATAAAAGTGCGCTGTAAAAGTTAAAGAAAGAGTGGGAGTGCGAGTCGAAGATTGCCCCTGGAACGAGTGCATTAAAAATTTATTAGAATTTGCCTGTGACGCGTGTCCATATGACTGCGACTTATTCGTGAATGCTGTCATAAAATAATAATCTTTATGATGGCAAAATTTTAATACAATATTGGCGGGCCGCGTACTGCCCTTATGCCGCAGCGATGCGTCTATCTGTCAGCCATTCCGGGATTCATAAATTCACTTTAATTGCTGCAGTGATTTCTACGATTTTAGTGCCGAGTGTCCCGATTCGAACCCCGGACTCAGATCCCGACTTAAACGTGTTTCGCTTTCAGTTTGAGTGCTAAAAGCGCTGAAAGTGCCCGTTAAAAATTATGTTCATTAATATTCAACCATTTAGTGGCAAAGATTAAGTGCCTTAAGTATTTTGCAAGCCTGCTGGCAGTTTGATTAACCACAACACGAAATTCGCTAGGCTCTAATCTATTCTAAGAATATGTTTTCGGTTTATTAAACATTTACGCTGTCTTCAATATATAATTTTTCAGTTCTCTTGGAAACATCTAATTCAGCGGAATTAACAAGAAATCATATTTTAATACTCATTCACGATGTGAAAAGATTATATTGGGCTTTTCACACCAGAAATCAATAAATTTGACCCCTCAGAATCGATTTTAGTGTTGTTTTTTACTAATTGTGACTACCATGATGTTATCGATCTAATCGATCATGGTTGTCACAATTGGTGTTAAAAGTAAGCAAAAGTAGTTAAAAGGTAAATTTGCATTTCTAAGTGGAGTACATGATATTTTATCAAAAAGTTAAAAAAAATTTATTTTTGATAATGAATATATTTGATATTGAATTAATCTAGAGGACATACCATTACCAAAATGCTATCAAACATGAAAATCCGTTCAGTTTTGACAAAGTTATGGGCGTTTGAAATATGGGAGCTATGGATCCGAGAGCTTTACATGTTAAAATTTTTGTCAATTTTTGCATGATTTTTGACAAAAAATTTAACCCCTTCAGAATCGGTTTTAATGTTGTTTTGTATACTAATTATGATAACTACAATCGATTAAAAATATAAATTTGCATTTCTAAATTTTGGAAAAAAATTTTTCGAAAATGAGTAAGGGGGAGTACATGCTTTTTTCCCAAAAAAATAAAAAAAAATTATTTTCAAAAATGCATATATTTGAAATACAGAATTATTCTAGAAGACAAACCATGAGAAAAATGCCATCAAACTTGAAAATCGGTTCAGTTTTCACAAATTTATAATAGTTTGAAATATGCGAGCTATGGATCTAATGTATATATGTACATTAATAATCGATTCATTGATGTTAAAGAGGTTACTATAATTAAAGTTTATATATTTGGAAATACTTCGACAAATTCGAGTTTCTTATTTAAAGTAATGCTTTGGGTTATTACATCAGTCGATCATCAATTTTGGATGTATTACATAAGGAAATTTTTCTTCAATTGGTTTAGACCAGAAAGCAAATTATTTTCCAAGTGGGTTTAAAAAGTTTGAATTTAATTTCTGCGTTGCTAAACTTTATTTTTTTAACAAAGTTGAGGATTTTAATCATTTATTAAAACTTTTAATTTAGATTTAAACTCGCAAAGTGGACGATGATTTTATTTCGTTATTTTGTATGGTTCAAATTTAAACCGATTTTATTTTAAGCTAATATAAAATTGTGAATTTCTACACATGTATAATTGTTTTTGCTGTGTATATTTGACTTGTCAAATTTAAAGAAATACGACTTAAAAACGACTTAAATGTTAATTAATACACATGAGCTCAAAGGCCAAGTAGATAATGCTAAATGCAAAACGCACAATTGTGTAGCCGCCTAGCTGCGTACTTAGCCGCATAAGTGCAGTTATGTTTTGTTTTGACCATGCCTCATTTAGATTCATTTGCCAATTTATTTAACGATCGATCGTAAAGTGTTTTTGCCCGCCCCCATTGCTGGCAGCACCTCTGCGGTTGCCTTTCAATTTTCAACGGCTGCGTTTTAGTTTTTGTTTTATTTACTTTCTGCTGCTGCTGCTTCTTCGTCTGGTGCGTTTTGTTTCGAAATATGCAATGAATGGGAGCAGAGGCAGCGGCAACATCAGCTTGTTTACGTTTTTAAGTGAATTTTCATATTTTAATGTTTGGCAACATTGTTGTCGCACAATCCCGAGACGCTGTGGAGGTCGACGGCGGTCATAATTTCCGGCGTGGAATTCGTGGAAGTTGCCCATGCATAAAAATTGTGCTCACATCTTTACGTGTGATGGACACGCAAAAGGGGTTGGAGGTGGAGTGGGGGTTTTCTACATTGGGGCAGCTCGTAAAGTTGCCGCGCACTGGATGTTTTATAGGTGGAAACAGCACAAAGGTGTTTTCCTTGGCATTTTTCTTGGCATTTTCTTGTTCATTAGCTTCGTTTATGTGGCTTTTTGAAAAAAACAGAATTGTCAAAGCAAAATGAATGCAAATATAAAATGTTTTGCTTCTTTGATGAAGCAGCAGTTGAGCAACAACAACTGTAAACAAACATGCCAAAGGCATGCATATTCCATTCGTACATATATGCATATATAAGTGTGTATGTGTGTGTGTGTAATGTTCCTCTAGCACTTATTGTGCTCCTAGGCATGATCTTCTAGTGGAATGGCGCACATCATTCGCTTTGAGCTTGAAATTTTATATGATGTTTGTGCAAAAAGTTTCGACTAATTAGCCAAACGGTTGCCGAGTTTAGAGGCAGATCCGCATAGAGTGGGCTCTCGTGGAGACGCCAGACTAGACGTGCGTGCGTTGGCCATTAAAAATTATTGAAATTGAATTTGAAAATAAACTGAAAAATGCTTTTTGGGGGCCGCCTTGTTGGCGTTGTAGCGTGCTGTGGCGGCTTTGGCTTTTTTCGATTTTGGCCGAAAGTGTGGCACACGGCGCGCTTGATTTGTGCTAGCCATGAGTTAGAGATCTTTTCTTTTTTTCATTTCATTTTCCTCTGTTTTTTTTTTTTTGTTTGGAGTGGGGTTTGGGCGTATCGCCTTCGATTAAATGTACCGGCTGCATTTTCACGTATTCTCAGGAAATGTGCGTTCAATTCGAAATTAGTTTCTTGCGCTGAAAAAAATTTAATTTATTGCCGCCTCGAGAGCATTCGAACGGTGTGGCGTATTTTTAAGTGAAATGGATTGAAATGAAATGATTTTTCATTTAATTTTTCGCTTTTTTCAACCAAACGACGCTGATGGCGGTGGCGACGGCAAGACGCCAACCAGACGATCTGCTCGTGGCCTGGCCCCAAAAATGCCGACGAAAATTTGTTGGCCGCCAATTCCTACCTAAATGCGAGAGATTTTCCGAGTGCGAGCACCTAAGCGGTCAGCCAGCCCATCCGCCATTAAGTGGTTGCACCTTTCGCCGCACAGGGTGTGCCCGCGGAGCGCCCTGTCTCGCCAGACCAGGTTGCAGTGTACAGCATGCACCCTGTTTGCCACAAAGGTGCTCGATGGCAACAATTTGTGGGCCGAGTTGGCGTCTATTTTCGACCAAAGGCACGGGCATGCCGAAGTAGGTTGACGCCACCTAGGTATTTCGTTTCACAAAGGTTACGATTCGCGGAGTTTCGCACCTAGAAACGGGCACGGGCGGACGTCTGTCAGCTCCGACAAGCTGGCGTCAGTCTCGTGTACTGCAATTATGCAGACAACATGTCAACGCGAATTGTTCGCATTGTCGCGAACCGACGACGAGTGCCCAGTGGACTGTGCAGGGTCTGTGCCACGCAGGGAGTGGGCAGGCGGAGGGGCGTGGCTGACACGCTGGCAATCAGCGAGACGCAGCTGCGCCCTAGGTGCCAAAAAATCACATCGAAATCATATTGAGCTGCGCCTAATGGTCAATAAATATGAAAATTTTATTGACTTACGCAACATGATACAACACACAAATTGAACAGTTCGAAGAGTGCTTTATGTGCTCAGCTTGAAATTTAAAATGCAAACACACACACACACACACACGCACATACGCACACCCACCCGTACACAGATCATCGTGTTCATCATGGAGTCTCCAAGGCTCGCGTGCACGTCTCACGTTTGGCTAACAAGCTCCCTGGAGTGAAATAAAAGCGAAAGTGCAAAAGTATTTGACTACGTGATGTGCAGCTCATATTGGCCATGGCTAGCGGCAGCTCAGTTGGCCATTTGCCCCCGTTGGCCACAGTCTGTGGTTATATGGCTCACTTGAGTAGGTGTTTCCTCTAGCCAATTAGCCCGCATGCAGCCAGGCAGCTGGCAGAAGCCCTAATTGATGGACACTCGCGTCTCTCATACCCTGTATCCATTTCAAATGTTCATCATGGGCATAAGAGCTGTCAAATTGTACTGAAGTTGGCAACGGAAAACATATTCGATGCTATAATATATGGAGTATATAGTAGACTAATTTAGTTAAAGCTTCTTTTTAGTTTCGCCGAGTACAGGGTGACTTCTAATCAAGTACTCTCGATCAGCGCATTCTTAATTGTTGTTGCTGCCGTTGCTTTTTTCTGAGCCATTTCGCCTATTGTCGCTGTCTGTGCGAAATAAATCAAAATACTACCAGGAAAACTGAGATGCAACTGCCAGTTGCGAATTGTGTTGCACTTGCAACATTCAGGCAGCCGAAGCGTGTCCAAGTGCTAGGTGCCACATAGTGCGAACTTCGCAAGATATATGCATTTGTCTGGGCGCTTGTCAACACTTGCCAATTGTTCGTCTGCGCCATTGGACGTTTCCACATAAAAACGCGATGTGGAAGGCCGAAATGAAATATGAACTATTTTAACGCCTACTTAATTTGTTTTGTTTTTCCCGCTCGCCGACTATAAATTTTAATTAATTTAGCGTTGAAGTGAAAGTGTTAGGCGAGTTGAGTGGCATCCACCGCGTGGCATTGTCGATGTGATTCTCGTATCGAGTGCAGCTGTTGCGGGCCAAACTGTACGGGCCAATTGGTCGTTGCCAATATTTTAATAAATTTTGTGCCTAACAGACAGTTTTTCTCGAGGTAGCCGGCGACCTAAATAAATAAAGATATGTTTATGTGCAAAATATTAAAGACAAACAAACTGAATGGCCACCCCAAGCAGTTGCCACACCCCCATACCCCCACACGCCTACACTCCCACACATATGTCGCCGCCTGACCAATTCATAAGTCTGCACTCAAGGCAGCAGCTGAGGACACGGGGCAAGGACAACCTGTGGCAAGGTTGAAGTGGCTAAAGTAAGGTTAGGCTAACGTATAAACTGCAGGCTCGCAAATACATAAAAATCATAATAAAATGTATTTACCCCAGGATCAAATTATGAATCTGCTTATGGGCAGGACATGGCCTGGCAGCCAGCTAAAAGGTGTGCCCGGCCATCTCAAGTTATGAAAGCCGCAGGCTGCCGGCCAGCCCAACGCAACCCAACCCGTAAAAAGGACAAACGCATATTTATGAAATGAGCAAAACTATAAAGGACACCCACCCACACATACACACATACACACGCACACACGCACACACTCACTCACTTTGCACAATGTGACGACGTTGACGTGGATTTTGGTCTTTGGGTCCACATGAAAATTTGTGCACATTTCAGCAAAAAGCGCCCCTGAGGTGTTGCGAGCGCCTTCAAGGTGCTGTCCTTGGCCCAAGTCCCTTTTGGGGCGGCCAGTCTATTACACGACTACTTTATGGCATGTAGTTACACCTAGACGCGCCTGCGGCGGCAACATATGGTCAGAAGTAGAACAGAAGCACCGGTCCGCATTTGACTGGGGTTATCCCACCAGCCCCAGTCCACTCGCCATCTCCAACCCCGACACCATTTTACTTGTGCTATTCTCAACGTTTTACAAAGTTTATTTCGCATTCGTTTTCCTTTGGCTGCGTTCATTGTCAGCATCATCAACAGCCATCAACATTGTCGCCCCACAATCCTCCACTCGCTCCCGAGTGACATCTGCAGCTGCCTACCCCCCGGGCGCCGAGTGTTGCCTTAATATGTGAGTCACATACGCCAACAACTCCAGACGTTCAGTTGGGGAAATTACCTTTGCCTCAAAAACAAGAGACCAAATAAAAACCCTAAGAAATTACCTAGCGACGTATTAAGACGATATTCTCTGTTAACCACAGCTCACGTAGCGTTTTATTAGTCAATCAAAGGATACTTTGGCTTGCATCTCATTAGGCCGCTCACTTTATGTAAGGCAGAAAAGAACCAAAGGAAAGTCTCCTGAAATCAATGTGTTTCCAATTCTTCAAGTTTGATAAGTCTGCCTTAAATGTTCACCTGGTTGGCTGCTATTCTTTTTCATTTGGTTTCATCTCTACAAAATAAAAGAAAAATATGAAATAACGGAACAAAGTCCGACGCTAAAATATATATGATGACTAGAAATATAATATATAAATATACATACATATATAGTCACATTTTCTTCAAGCATTTTGCTCAGCTTTGCGACAAAATTATAGTCCTAGTTTAAGGAATTTTTGTTACGAAACAAGACCTTGCCGAAGATTTTATATTAATTAGCAAATGCTATTTTAATATACAAATTTGTTATACAATAGAAAAATAATACATTTTCGGCTGAACAAAGTTTTGACAAAAACTACATCTTAGTTAAAATCCAATCATATCCTATAGTATTATTATATTGCCTTTGCGGCTTCCTTTGTTTCTTTCACTAATTTGTAATTTCTGCAATAACTTTGGCACTAAAGTGCATCAACTGCTCGCCAAACAAATCAAAATGCAATTTTCTTAAAAATGCATTTTGTTTTTGCAAAAAAAGGGGGGGCTGCTTCGAAATGGCGCACTTTACATTAAAAATGCGCTGGCTAAAAGCTCAACAATTAGCAACAATTTTGAAATGCAAAATGGCAAAAGCGAAAAGCTGAAACATAGAAGCGAGTGAAACAAATTAAAGCGTCTTAAATGGAACTTATTAGATTTGTATACTTTTAATTTGCATTCATAACAGTGCCAAGTCCCCCACCCTTACCCCCTTCCCGAAAGAAAGAAAAACCAAAGGCGGCAGCCTTTCGGGGTCTGGGCACTTTGCAAGAGTTAAGGCTAAGGCGAAGGCTGTGGCAATTTCGTGCCGAGTCGTAGGACAACAGTTGGCAGTACCGTCCTGCTCCTGACTTGGCCATAGTCGGGAGCATGATAGAAAGATGGAGAGAGAGAAAGCGAGAGAGAGAGAAAGAGAAACGCAATTGAAACCCTTTTCTTGTTGTTGCAAGCCACACCCGCCGCCAGTGGTGGCAGTGGCAGTGGCAGTGTGGACATGACGTATTTCTTTCTCGACTTGCCTGATTTAAATTTTGCTTCAGCTGGAATAAAACAAAATTAATTTGTGCATATTTCTTGAGCGCCCAGACGAAATACGAAGCTTGAGTTGTTGTTATTGTTGTTGGTGCTGCTACTGCTGTTGCTGCTGGACATTTATTAAAAGGCGAAACGAGCTGGCAGCCAAAAGGGAAATGGAAACCTTTTCGGCCAATCCTAGGAATAATAAAAAATATCAAGTGAAAAGAAATTTCATAAAACGAAAACAATTTGCCAAAATTAAAGAATAATAAGAATCCGCCACAGTCGAAAAGATGACCAACAGCGGCTGAAGCTAGAAAAGAGGAAGAAAGCATGCACTTATAGCATCTATATATAATATATATATATTTCCCATAGTACTGCATAATTGCACGGCATCCCCGAGGAGATACGGGAAACGGGCAGAACACACGTGCCGTTACAAAGCAGATATGAAGATATTGATATACGATCGAACCGTTGGCCGGATGGATGAGGCTGTAGCTGAAGCGGGCCATAAATCCATTAGCAATAAATAGTTTGGATATGAAAGAAAATGAAATAAAATTATTTATACGTTTCGCACGGCGCGACAAGCAGGAAAATTAGTGCGACGGGTTTTCCTTTGGCCTCGTTGAATGGCAATGGGAATTCGCATAGGAACTGTAACAGGAACAGGAATATGAATGGCCACGGCCCGGGGCCGGGGCTGGGGTTAGGGTTGGGGTTGGGGTTGGGCTTGGGTCGCGCTGTCAATTTGCGATGCGCGGCAAATGAACCAAAACAAAGCGACGCACACTACGGCAATCGAACAACTGTATCGAATTACCAATCATTCAATACAATGCCAGTATTGCCCCCTCCCCTCCCCCACCCAACCCCCGGCACATTGTCGCAGGAGAGTTGTGACATGGTCACGCGACCTCTGCGACCGGCGGGGTGGGTTCATAGTTCACGGTGTCAGATTTACCGATTTGCCGATTTAGTAAGTTGGATTTGCACATTGCACACAAAACGCTGGCTGCTGGGAAAAGCTGTGCTAGCAGCGGGCGAGCCTACTAAAACCCCACACACCCCCAGCGAACCCCCGTTCTACCCCTTCGAATCACGTATGATGTTGATTTTAGAATTCATATTGAGCCATCAAAGCATTATGAGCGGCTCTTACTATCACTTAGACAACTGGCCAAAAACAATTGAATTGAAAATGGGATAAGGCCCCACATAGCCAACAGCATGTTGACCAAATTGCCGACAATTTGGGTTAACTGTAAATTTCAGAAGCAAACGGCAAACAGCAAACGTGCAAGTTTTAACAAAAAGAAGTACAAAATGCGATTCTTCGAGTTGTCGCCAGAGCATCTTCAAGGGAAACGGGGTAGTCGGCCATAAAATTCACTGGGGCGTAAAGGATGCGATGCCTTTTAATAATAAAATGGGAGAGAGGAGAGCAAAAAAACTAAGCACTGGCTGCATAAACTAAAACTAAAGCCTCTTGGCTATGCCCAGGCACGTCTTAAATGTTCAAATTATGTAAAATAAAATGTGCGCCAAAAGGATAAACGACTAGGCTGACGTCAGCCAACGTCAACGTGGCTGAGTGACAGGCGGACAGGCGCAGAGACAGAAAGACAGACAGCCGGGCAGACGGGCAGGCAGGACAAGCGGCAACGGCTTACTCAAGCACTCGACAATCCTTGCAAGGTGCAAAAATGCTGTTGACGCCGCACAAAGTGCCGGCGTCCATTTGCATGTCCTTTGCCAGCGTGTCCTGGCTAATAACCGTGAGTAAGCGAACAGGTGCCGCTCGCCTCAATGCCGTCGGCGACCGTTGTGATCAATCTTGCTAAGCTTTTGTTTTCGCTGGGTTTTTTGTTTATGGACGCAAGGGCGGGGCGACGCCGTAGAAGTGCCAGCATCAGCATCAGCATCAGCAGCAACGCAGCATCAGCTTCAACGCAGACATTGAGACATCCTGTGACAGCCAACAACAAAGCAAACTGGGACGAGTCCTTTTCGACGTCTTGGTCTATGATTGATTAGCAATTAATTAGCTACACAAATAACTGTAATTATATGCCAGCGAGAACAATGTCAGGCCTTTGCGTCAAGCGTTCTTGAGCTCAACCCCAGAAACGAAGCTCTAAGTGACACTTTCTTATACTCCTTACCACAAATGCAAGGGGGTATATTGGGTATATAACTTAATGTATAGTTAAATTGTTATTTGAAGTGCTTATTTAACGTATGCTAAAATAAATAATATATATATTTATACACACATCATATTTGATATTTACTTCAAGTGTTTATTTAACGTATGCTAAAATAAATAATATATATATTAATGCACACCTCATATTTGAAATTTACTTTAAAAAGACAAAACGATACATGTTGAAATATGAACTACAAATTGTTAATGTTAAATAGCTTATTTTATGGTGGAAAATCGATCTTAATTTTTCTACCTTAATTTTTAATACTTGGTTTTTATCCCAGGGTATTTCAAAGTCAAGCAAACGTTGAATTAAAAAACCTTTTTCACTTTTTATGCATTGCCATACAAAAATGATGTACTTGCGAATATTTTGTTTTGGGTACTGCGCCACCTTTTTTGTTGTTGTTGTTTCTTCTGGGTGGGGCGCATCGTTAGCTAATTTGCATTTTGTTGTTGGCATTTTATGTGCTTATGAAACGAATTTGTTGTAACTTTGGCACTTGCCTCGGCCTGGGCGACTGCCATTGCTTTTTACGATGCGAATGCCAACCAATATATCCTAATGACACTTTATTGTCAGTCCAAGTATTCGTCACACTAAGAAAAAAAGAAAGCAATGCTTTGGAGACCCATTCCGATTTGGTATTGGGTCGCAGTCACCCCTAATTGCAATGTTACCCCTAAAGAAGCTGGTTTGCAAATTTGGCTTGGTTAGCTTTCTTAATTTGAATATCTTTCAAGACCTACCTAAGGCCACATTGTTAAAGAGTCAAGAAGTGCATTGCTTTAGGCCATGTTTGCCTGGCCAAGACATTCGTTGTGCTTGGTTGTCCTGACATTTCGACAGTTTTGGCCGGCCAACAATGCATGACTGACCCTGTCAATAGTTTTGGGCCCGACTTCTGAAATCCATTTAGTGCATATGCAATATTTAATGCATGGACATGGATCGCAAGTCCAAAGAATTGTCAGCCCTGTCAGCAGCAGAGAAGCGGAGCAGAGCAGAGCAGAGCAGCTCGGGTTGAGAGCGGGCCCCTGTGCCTGCGGCGGCATTGTTTCGAGTTGCGAGTACCCCGCGACCCTGCGACCTCTTTAACCAGGCGAACTGCATGTGCATTTGGCTGACATTGAGTGCTCCGACAGGCGACGTGTGCGACGACGACTCCGAGGACGAGGACGAGGACGAGGACGATGTCGTCCTCGGAATTGGTGGCTCTTTATGGCTGAAAGCTTTTGTCGCTGCTGCTGCCGTGGCACTAAACATGTCTCTGTCGACTCGCTGCTGTCGCCGCTGTCCCGTTGGCGCGACTCCAAAATATAACTTAAGTTTCTGGTCAAATGAATTTGGCAAAGGTAGTCGAAGGCCCAAAGCCCAAAGCCGAAAGCCCCAAGCCGAATGCTCAGCCCCAGAAATCCAAAAATTGAGCATACTTTGGGGAGCCGCTTCCGCTTCCACAGCGTCGATGGCAACTGAATTTATGCAAAAAGGCCAGCGGAAATGTTGTTTTTGTCAGTGCGGGGCAAATGCGGTGCAGATGCGGTGCAAGACACAACCACATTTTGTCACACAAATTTAAGTGGCTTTTGTTATGGAAAAACTGTGCTTTCTTTTTGCTTTGTCACCTGTTTTTGCCGACTGTTGGCTGCCAATTCGAATGCCGTGCAAAGTTTTTACGAGCTTGTCAACATTTTGACTTGAGTGCATTTTTACGCACATGCTGCCAGCACGGCACCGTCCTCCCCCGCCCTCCCCGCCTCTACGTTGCCACTGGCGTGGTGGCAGTAAAATCGAAAAGTAATGCAATAAAATTCGCTTTCATTAAAAGCATTAAAATAGGTTTTTGACATGCCATAAAAATTGTTTTCACGTAAACACAAAGCAAAACTGCTGCTGCTACACTTTACTGGTAGACGCCCAAGGGGAAGGCGGAGGAGATGGCGCTGTCTTGGCCAGAGTCTGGGGAGCTGCCGCTGGCTGTTAGCATTCGCGTCTAAATGGGAATTTTATTGTTCTGGGATCTATGGCCGACGCATTGCCATTAGCCGCAACACGGCATTGGCGCTCTCACCTAAGCGCCATAAAGCGTGAGGCAGGAATTTAATTTTTTTTCATCCTAAGGCCATCAGGGGAAAAGCGTTGATTTTTGGCAGATATTACCCATTTCATCATATGTGCATGTGTGCCAGCTCAAAATAACTAAAGGGAATTAACAGCATCTTCTGTGAGTGTGAGGTAAGTGTTCCAGTTGTGTGAAATGTTGGGAGAGGAAAGATAAACTGGAAAATAGGACATTTGCACAAATTTAATATTGAATATGTTATTTTATATTCTAAAATATTAAACGCTCGGAAATATGAACACACAATATTAACACAAATATCCAATTTTATTGATGAAGAATTAAGAAACCTCAAGGATTAAGTAAAATAATAATTTAATAAGTACTGTTACAAAATAAAGAAAAATAATTATCGATTAAATAAAAAATACAAATTCTTAATTTTTTTCTTGAAGTGAACATACATTCAATTATTAAGGAAGTTAAAAGATTTTTAATTACCTTTGTATTACATTATATTGCATTCTAATATTTTCATAAAGTTGACAAATTAAAGCAAACGATTTCCGTTGTCTGTCAAGCAATGCGGGAAATTAAAAGGAGCTTTTATAGGTAGTCCTCGACCATATACTTCTTTGCATTGCTAATTTTATCCTGGACAATTGGCAAATAAACGAAAATGGCTGCCAAATTGGCAATTTGGAGAGCAATTGATGCAAAATCGAACGTGGATTATATTTCAGCGTTATTAACTTGAAATTACCAGGGAGAGAGGCTCCCAACAAGCCACAGAATGTCATGTCATAGAGAGGGCCAAAGGACAATCAACGAATGTTGAGGACAACGCAAAATGAGTCCTCAGTTCCTAATTGCTGCGACAGCTTGATGCCAAATACATACTTTGGCAATGTTTTGTTGTTGCCTTTACGTTGAGCTATTTTCATGATGTAATAAATGAAATTAATTTTAATAATTGCAGCAAGTTTCATTGGACAGACATGGAATCGCCTCGTTTCGTTCGCACTGACTCGTAAACAGCGCAAAAATATGGCCAACATTTTTATTTAGGCCACTTATTTTATTTGCCAACATCACAGATTGCTGCGACTATATGAACATGTTTAATGATGACCATGAAAACTGCTTAATCGGAAGAATGAATATGAATATATGAACATGTTGCCGCGGACTGGGAACCTCAACTAGATAATAAGCGCAAAACATAAATACCCCGGGAAATATGAAAAACCAACCAAAATATGTGCACAAATCCAAATGTTCAGTCGGCGGCTTCCTTTGGTCTTCGTTTTTTTTTGTTTGTTGTTGTTATTTTTTTGCACAAACAGCAGCATTTTTAATATAGCTGTCATTTTGGAGCGCCCCGTTCCTCGCCGTGGCACCCATTCAAGCACGATTTTTATTGGTAATAGCAACGACTATTTTTCGCATTTATAATATAGGGCCATATTTTTTCATGAACACTAAATTATAAGGCGGCTTGCGGCTGAGTAGGCGCCTCTAGGGGTCTCTTTTTAGTACACACAAATTGATAAAACAATTGAAAGCATTTCCAAAGACACACATTTTTTTAAGTATATATATTTACATTTCCTGTTGTCGCTGCCAAATTACGTAAACGTGTTTTTTTGCTGTTATGGAGCATATTTGCAAATTATTAAGTTTGGATATCTTCGACCTGGTGGGGGATCTGTTCAAGGGCTCAGATAGTTCGCCCTCTCGCGAAGCCGAAGTCTCTACATCTTCTACGTTTAGTTCGGAGCCAGTGGAGTGCCTTAGCTACACCATCCGTCACAAGTATCCCCAGCGACTGGTCACCTACGATGCGGAGGAGCAGTGCGAGCCACGGCTCATACGCTTCTCGGATCTCACCGAAAGTGTCTTGGAAGTTATGAAGCCCGTTTGCCAAAAGCAGCAGGTCCGGAAGACGGATAAGGACGAGGGGTGCAAGCTGCAGTGCAAGCCCAAGGATACGAATACTAAAGTCATAACCAAATGCAGCAAATCGGTTAACACCAAGGAGAAGTTGACGGAGCGGCGTCTCGAAGAGGTGGAGTACTGCAGCAAGGCGCTGCACGAAGTGACAGTTGGGCGGCAGTGCGGGGGCGCCGAGGGGACAGCGCAGCCCCATTGGGCGAGCCTGACGCCCGTCCAGAAGTTCAGCTTCTATTGGCAGGTGCTAACCGGGCACGAGTTGCAGCCAACGCCCTACGAGAACTTCAAGCTCATCTTCATCAAGCGCCATCTGAAGGAGTGTCCACAGGAAGTTATGCAGGACCTGCGAACCCTGGTGCGGGACACCTGGCGTTGCATGAAGTCCGAGGAGCGTGTGCCCTTCAATCTGCATGCGCTGCTCTACCACGTCAGCACCGGCGCCGTGGATCCCTCCGATCATTGTGCCGTGCGGGTGCTCTTGAATCGCTGGCGCTGACCTTGGGATAGCTGGGCCTTTGGCTCTGTGGTTGGGGGCCGCATTAAAGTGTCCGTCAAAGAGTCGAGCAAAATTCGATTTGGATTTTAATTTCCCCAATTGCCAGGCATTTTTTTATATGAAACAGATGCTGGACAATATATTATTTATATATATACGTGATCTATTTTTAATGCAGAGTTTCGAAATTTGCCTGTCCGAAGTGATGATCGGTTCCCTGCTCCCTGATATACCGCATTCGCGTTGTGAGACTCTTTTCAGCTGTTTTTCATGAACTGTGCGATTTTTGCACTTGAACCACAATTGAAAAATTGGGGAAATGTTACAAATTGAGGCGCCAAAATAATAATGGATCTCAACTCATTTCGCACATGTTTCAAGGTCGCCGTTGACATGGCCTTGAGCTTTCTATGTTGACCAGCTGAGTATCACGTATACGTCGGGGATTATTATGTACTATTAACATATGGCGAGATATTTATTGACATGGCATTGGACGTGGAAGGCAGCTCAATTAATGGCTGAAGTTACTCGTAAAACTATGGCCGAAGATCGGAATGGGGCAATATGCTTTTTACAAAACCCTGCTCGTCAATTTTGGTGGTCAGCTTGCCCTCAACCTTCGGCTATTCAATTTTGCCAGGCGCATAAATTAACAATAAAAAAGAAACTGAAACAAGAACTATTTAAAATGTAATTTCGATTTTTTACGAGCGCAATGTTTAACTTTGTGTTGTCCGAAAAATAAAAATAAAAACAATAAATAAAATTGTAGCAAATCGAAGTCGATACCCGGCGTTACCCCGAAATCAGATCAGTCGGGGCAACATTATGCTAATGGAAATAATGGGCTCAGGGGGCGGCTTGTCTGCGGCTGGTGTTGAGTTTTATTGAAAAGCCAAGGCGGCCAAGGTGCGGGGCTGGGGGCGCTTTCCACGTTTATGGCTAGCGAATTGTCGTTGACAACTTTTGGCGAGTTGCACATAAAACGAAATGAAATGGAAAACTAAAAAAAAAAAACAGAAATCGAATAGAAATAGAAATCAGCAATGACATCGATTCGCCACGTTTCCCCAGCTGTGCAACTGTATCGAAGTCGTGTGTGTGTGTGTGTGTGTGAGTGTGTGTGCGGCTTGAAATTTATTGTTGTAGATATTGAGTTTTATAGTAGAGGGCCCAGGTCCAAGCCGTAACCCGCCCGCCCGCCGGTACGTCCGCCCGTCGCATAATGCGCCGCTCACGGATTTGCGCATTTTTAAGCGCCGAAATCGAAAAACAATTGGCATTCGCATGCCTGACACTCGCAGCGTCTCGTGAAGCCTCTGTGTCAAATGTAGCAATAACCCTTACCCCGCGCCCCGCCCCGCATCGGCCTACTATAATACTCAAACCCTTTTTTTGTTTTTGGTAGACAGACTCCTTTTGCTCGTCTTTTTTTATGGCCGACTGTTGCAAAAGATTTTGTTGTTTTGATATTCGGCAATTTTATTGCCTCGACCCAAGTTCGCACCTCAATTTGTCTTCGTAAATGTGAAAAATGTGGAAATTAGTTGGTGGTCCGCAGCAGCCTCTCGGCTGCCACATTTCATCAATCACACGATGTGTCACACCTATCGGGGGCTGGGGGGAGGCGGCGTTGAGGCAACGTTTCGTATCAGTTGCAGCTACCAACAACTGTGGCGAATCTCTAAAAAAGGAGTGCGACTGCCACGCCCCCCGACTTGAGAGTCTGCTGTTAATGGCGTGCGACGGAAATTTGTGGCATACTTGTAGCCGCTTAGCCGAAACTCAAACAGCCCGTTAGCCTTCAAGCTAAACAGTATTTCAGAATCTTTATCGATAGGCCAAACTTTGTGTCACTTGGCCATTTTTATGCAAAGTCGCTGCGCAAACATATAACGTAAAAATCAATGGCCAGGCACATGGAAGAGAATGGGAGTTTGGGGATGGGAATGAGGACCCAAAGCCACCCTCAAAATAACTAACAGCTCTATCCTGGCGAAGCGCTGGCCAAGGCCTCTTTATTAACATAACAATAATTATGGCTACGTTTTGGCTGCCCATTTCCCAATTTGCCCAAATGCTGAGACGTTGCGCAAACAACATGAACTACAAATGGGATTCTGCAGCCATAAGCAAAACGCGCTCAATCACAATTGACATCCTGCTCAAGGGGCAGCCGACGGTGGGCAGCGGTCGGCGGTCGTCGGACGGCGGTCGCCGGACGGCGGACGGCTACGGCGGGAAGCGACCAATGGTCAGCAGTCGCCATCGACGCTATGCATCCGGTTGAATTGATTTTCAGCAATGAAACGGGCCTTTTTTTGTTATGCCACGTTAGGAAAATTAGTATAGGGTATATGGGGTTAGCGTGTGCTTAGAAGGTTTTCTTTACCTTCATCTGCCGCTCACAATCCATAAAAATATTCCATATTTTGTATTAATATTTGTTACTATACTCCTGGCGTGTCAATTATTATTAATTTCTCTACAAATATGTGACATCTATCTATATATTTATATAAATCTATTTTACATAAATTTGAAAGCTAGGGAATTCTGATTTGATTATAATAAATTCACTTATGAGTGAAACACCTTAAAGATAATTTCTGCATGAACACACATCCGCTCTCCTTATCAAATAATTAATTTTAGAATTCGAACAGGGTATCTCGTAGTCAGCTTTCGATTGCAATTTGTTTTTTGTGGGGGAGTGGCACATGTAAATTGCAGAGTGTAACTGTGACTGTAACTGTAACTGTGCGCCTCTTCCACGTAATTAACTTCAATTGAGTTTTGGGGCACGCTGCCAGCGGGCTGTTTGGTTTGTTCGCAGGCACAGGACAAAGAGCGGACCGTTCCAAAAGGCTCATTAGGAGCAGCGCCCAACGAGGTCACATAAATTGCGTTTAAAAGAGCAAATTGACAGGCGTGCAGATTTAAGATGCCGGCTTGGCTTGCGAGCAAATCCAATTTCCGAGCGGCAGTTTTAAGACTTGCGGCTTGGGGCTGCCGACTTGAGGCTGAGGTTGCACGTACGCGCAACACTTTCAGCGCCAGTCGCCCACACACAGCGCACAGCGCACAGGAACAAGGAACAGGAGCTGTTGCAGGATCAGGTCATGTCGCGGTCATAAATACAACAATGCCGCTGGCAGCAAACTTTGAGCTGAGTGTCGCCAGCGCCATAAATTTGCGCGCAAAAACTCACGGATTTATGTTGCAAGAACATGCGGCAGCAGATAGCAAGCGCTTCAAAACAGAACTCTGCGAGAGGAATACATAGCAGCGGGCCAGCGGGATGTGGCAGCGGAGAGAGAGGGGGCGGGGAGGGGGCTGTTTGCTGGTTTCGGGCCCATTCCAGGCAAACGTAATCCACTTTAAAGTTTGTCGCCGCTTTCATTTGTGAAATGAACGCGAAACGCGGCCTCGCTCGCCAGTCGTGTGATGCGAGTCCCATATCCATGCGGATATCCTTCAGCAAGTGCCTCAGATACAGTTGCCGCTTCTTCTTCTTCTTCTGCTTGTTTTTGGCAGCCATATGCAGTGTCGTCCTGGTCGTGCTCGCTTGTGGTATAGCTTGACACGACTTCTTATCCAATTTGCATTTAACGCATTTTTGGCCAATTTCACAGGCTACCACCAAATCTATGGCTGTCTTTTTTACTCTTCGTGGCCCCTCCCCCTCTGCCACCCTTTCCCCCTTAGCGGTCTTTGCAAATCCCATTTTGTAGCTATTTGCATTTAATACTGATGACTGTCCGTGAAATTGAGACGCGCTCGCTGAAATTAATAAAAGTGCCTGCCAAGGCAGCTGCCAGTTGGCCGAGCTAAAACGTTGCCCCCTCCCTACACCCCACCCCCTACCCCACCCCTGCAGCTGTCCCGATGGCCAGAACAGAACCGCAAGTAAAAATGTTCAATAAACGTCCGGCCAAGTGGCGGCAGTCAACCGCAAGCGCCTTCAATATGGTCCGAACTCTCAACCGGCTGCAGTCAATTTGGCATTTTTAGCCGTTTTTAGCCGTTTGCAGCAGCTGACTTTGACAGCGGCCGCCCCGCTGGCCGTTAGTTAGTTTGCGGTTCGCTACTCACTTGTGCGCTAGACAATCTAACGTTCTGTGCGCCAATTAAAATCGCGAAAGCTCCGCACTATGCCCATAACCCGCAGTCCCAGAGTCCGAGCCGAGGGGCGCCAACTATGCCAGCTATGCGGCACACGAACGTCCGCCCCCGCGGCCTGTTCACTTTCGGAGCAGCTGAACGAATGGGCGGATGGGCACGTCGAGGTGTCTTTGACAGGCCTAGGTATTAATTAGGTTGTTAATTTTGCATTTGGCGTGCGTCGTTCGCTATTCCCGTGAAAAGCGCAGCGCCTGTAATGACACACGTGGCACGATGATAAATCTTGCGGCTTGTGCAACAGCAGCGAACACATGTCGCAGTTGCTCAGCGTCCACATTTCTTCTAGCTCCCGCATGCCGGGCACCTGTCTCAATTAAGCGTGCAAATCGCGCCCATGTCAAAATTAAATGCCCCACTCTAGAAATATCATCCCGGGGAGTCAAGATCTGAAGACGATGCTCAAACGAGATGCCAGAGCTGATGTAGCTATAGCTCCTACATATATACATATCTCGACCACGAGCATCATTTCTGTCGTCATTCGTGATGTGGCTGTGGTTGGGTTTTGCATTGAACACGTCTCAGGTTGTTTTACACGTTTCGAATTTGTATGCGAAGAAGAGTTTATGATATTTGAGGGGAATAGGTTTATGCGTAATTTGTAATTTGTAATTGAAAGCCATAAAAACCAGTGCTATTTAAAAAGTAAGTTGAATACTTTTTATCCTATACTGACTCAAAAAGAAGCTGGTTCGGTTAAATGTTTGAATCAATTTCTTGCCTTCAGGTTCGGTTCGTGAATTTGGTTTTTTTTAGATAAATTAACCTTGGCATCGAAGAATAATTTTTAAATACGAGCTCTCGAATATCTTTTAACGAATTTTCATTAATGCAGCCTCTGAGCGTGGTCCCGATTCAGGTTTGGCTGAATTCTGGTTTGCTTAATGATACTTGTAACAACATGGTTAGTAGTACCTAAACTAAAGAAATTCTATTCATGTATACTTCAATCCACCTCGCTGAATTTATTTTTAGATATTTTTGATAATTTAATTACCAACAGTTGGTTCAGACTTTTCGCATTTGTTTGCGTTAATTTAGTGCTTGTTGAATAATTTCTAAAATATTCCATCAACGCCTTTTTAATTAAATTTTGCGTGGCCAAGTTATGTTAAAGAGCCATGACAGGCCGCAATTGACAATTTGATAAATATATAGGGACGGCACTCTGTATACGCACGTATAAACATAAATATGGCAATTTATTAATGTGGACTGGCCGAAAATAAATAAAACTGAAAGAAGAAGCGGAATTATTAAAACACATGTTCTCATCGTTGCCAGCGAGGCAGTCAAATCTTTAAATCAGATAGAACTGTGGAAATGCCGTGGAAACTTAATGATCTGTGCCTAAATAGAGAGCGAGATATGACAAGTAAAAAAAATTTATGGCAGTAAACAACAACAATGACAACAAGAAGTCGCCCAAAACTAACCAACCCTCCACCGACCACCCCCTCGATGGCAACTTTTATCTGCGTTCCAATGAGAGGAAATTCGCACAAATCACGCAAAATTTTGCACACTTAACGTGAGAGAAGCGCTAAGGGTGCCAGGGGGGTGGGGTGGAATGGTGTGTGTGTATGTGTGTTTGAGTGCGTGTGGAGTAGCCAAGGCCAGGCGCCGAGGGTGGGCCCAACTGATAAGAACTTGCAGCCTAATGCACCGTAGCTTTCCTGATGGAGATCGACAGCGGGCAGTGGGCTTCAATTTTGCACCAATTTCCGTTTTCCTCTGCCAAATGGACAGCAACAACAATTGCAACAGCTAAAAACAGACCAAGTGGCAACATTTCAATTGGCCAAAATTGAAAACTCATAAATTTGAGCGGCGTTTCGAAATCGAGCGGCACGGAAATGCGCACCATGCGTGTCCAATTATTGAAATACGACTTTAATTGAATTTCAATAAAATGTTCCACATTTCGCATTTCCTCCAAAGCGCACGCAACTGGGAAATGCCACCGGCTCATGTTTATTTATGGCAAATGTTAAAATTGTAGCAATAGCAATTGTTTTAATTCCAGCATTGTTTTATTATTTGCCAAAGCCATTTGCCAGGCCGGTTACCAGTTACCACAGTTTCCAGTTACCCCGCTCCGCTCTATATTCCATAGAACGCGTTGTTTCCATTCAGCCGGGCTGCCAAATTATTGTTTAGAATATGAATAGGTACACCGAGAAAAAATATGTAAAGTAACAACTAAGAACTAGTCTTGGAAAGAAGATATTTCTAATGTTCCAGGTGGGAAAATAGGAGAACTGATTGAATAAACTGTTTTTTAACCATTCCAAACTTGAGTCTTTTGAAGTGGAGTATTGTTGATGAATTTTGAATGGAATTATTTTGATACGTGTATGCGACAAATTCATGTATATATTATAACTGTGCCGCTATTTGTCTGCACATAGAACCTGATGTCATTTGCAATTTATTTATAGGCCCGATATCATCAATGGGTCCTGGTGCCTGATTTATGACGATCTAGCAGCACAAAAGGTAGTGAACAGCCAAATGTCAGCACAGTCCACTGCGCCAATAAAACTAAGCAAATGCGCATTAAAATAATCATAATAATAATTTTTTCCCTTTTTTCCTGTGCCAAAACTTACCTCAAACATGGACAAAAGTCAGCCAGCTGCGAAATGTCAGCGTGGCCACCCGCGGCGCAGGGCGTTGGCTCTGTCAGAGAGTCTCTGGCCAAATCAAGGGATTACATGGAGCCAACGAGCGCCGACAACAATGGCGGGTGGTCCGCATCGATGATTGAAGGTGGCAGAAGACGGTAGCGAAACGGCGGCAGGTCGGTCGGTTTGGGGTGGAATTGACTGGAAACCGTTGGCATTTGCAAAGGGTTTGCGGCACATCAGTGGGGGTGGGGGTGCAGCAGTCGCTGAGGAGGGGGTGTACTGTTGCCAGTGACTGACAGCGGCGCATGACAAAAGTCACATGGCCTGCGGATTAGTTACACCTTTTGCACACATGCGCGGCAGGAGGAAGGAGCAGAGGTGGAATACGGTGACATTGTTGCTGCCCGCTGAACTGTGCACGCAGTAAATGCATTTGCCGCTCGTGCAGCATGCAACCGGAGAGAGAGAGAGAGAGTGTGTGTGTGCCATGATTCATACCCCGATTGCGCAGAGATTAACGCTAATGGCCAGGGCTGTTCACAAATGTGGAATATGTTTGGGCTGTGCGATGTGTGCGAATCGAGGCCGCGGCGAAACCTTTCAGCATAATTGAATTTGGCCATTTTGTGCTGCTTTCACTTTCACCTACTTAAGCCCAAAAAATGGCACTGATAACTAAACCAAATATTAGCCAAGTGTAGGCCAAGACAAATGCCGAGCGTGTCAACAGTTCATCGGGGCGTCAATTACTTTGCATAAGCCAACCAGCCAGCCAGCCAGAGCTAATACAGCTAATGAATTTTAAGTGTTGCCAAGCAGCCAAAGAAATGGCAATGGCCCAGAGAGCGAAACGTGTGCGTATGACTTAATCTGGTCTCGGGCCGCTTAGCGAGCGCATCTCTCCCAGCTGAAGTCGCAGTTGAGGCCAAGTCTGGAGCAGCCAATGGACGTGGATATGTGTATTTATGGAAGGCCTAGCACGCTTGATATTATCCGTTTATTTATTGCAGTCGTTAACATATCTTAGCCCACTGGAGTTTATCTTCTGTGGGGTGGCTCATCTTGTGGCTGGAAGTTAAATGAGCCAAGCTTTTGGATTGGGCGCTGTTTTGGGTCGTTCTTAGTGATATTGTTTAGTTTTTGCACGATTTCTAATTTACTGGTGAGACGCTGAGCGCAAGAAAGATGAGCAGAGAGAGAGAGAGAGTGCAAGTGAAAGCTTTTTGGTAAGGGAAAGGGAACAATTGCGCTATGTTAAGTACGTGACAAATTTTATGATTTTAAGTGAATTAAAATCTATATGTTTGTAAAGATTATGAATGGTAGGGTTTAGTCAAATGAACATCGAGTATTTATTAGCCGAGCTTCACAGAGTTATAAAACTGATTAAGTATTCTCCTCAAAGCTGAATTGTCTATCGATTTCAGTAGTCCAGCGGAATCTCCTCGCCATTTAGCCCAGTTGTTGTCCAGTAGTTCAATCAACAATGAAGTTTTCCAAAATAAATGGCGACACATTAGAGCCAGCCCCAAACATATTTAGAAAGACATTTGCACATGCCTCTGCACACACACAACGTGAGATGAGAGAGCCTAACCAAGAGCAATCTGTAATTGCCTCTGACCCCAACTCACCCCGCTCTCTGAGAGCCAGCAGGTTCCAGTTGAGTCTCAAAGCGCTGAAAGATAATGATTAATTGTCAATTTGGGTACGACAACGGGTCGAAATGGCCAATAACGGGCCGGTCGACAGTTACCTTAAAAGCCATGCAACAACCGGAGCATCCGGTTCACTCTTATCAGCATCAGGCTCAGGCTCAGCTTCAGCTTCAGCTTCAGGTCCAGAGCTGGACATGTCCATCATCGCATGCCAAGTGCAAAATGTTGGTCGAGTGAAGAGCTCCGACTGACTAGCTGACATGTAGAAATAAATGTACTAGAAAATTACCAACTTATGTAATCTTGGTTAGCATCATTTATCAAGTGGACGTTTTGCAATTTTTCTTACTTTTGCAGGACCACATCAAGAAGTCGGTGACGTGAACGTTAAGGTTGACGTTGACGTTGACGGTGACGGGGACATGTGTGGGCCGTTCGCACAGGAAATTGGCATTTGATGTGGTCATGTGGTCCTCCGGTGTCTGTCTGGCTTAGGGCATGCGGTTATTTGTCATACCTTGGCCTAATTTGAGTGCCGCGCCCAACTAATTGAAAAAGCTTTGAGACTCCCAACTCAATAGATTCGGATGAAAATGTTTTGCTTTTGCCGTATTTTCGTTTGTCAAGCTATATAAAAAAACAAACAATCAAAATTATGAATGTCCAAATTATAAGTTTATTGAGCCGTAAGTACAAATTATCGGATATTCCAGTCCTGTGTGTTGTCCAGTATTGTTGTGAAAGATGCGTAAAAGGTGTGTGTGCTGATTATGAGTAGCCACCAATTGCCGACAAGTTTTAATTCAAAGGAGGACTACAGCACCATACTCGCCAATCTGAAGAAGGAGTTCGAGCAGCGTTGGCAAAACCAAGAACCTTCGCCCTACACCAATCTAGAAAGTTATTCGCAGCGAGCCGTTCTTGGGAACGGCAGCTTTGGCACTGTTGTAAGTATTTTCGTGACCCACTCACCTCAACTTTCATTCCATTCTCATCGATCCTTACATTCATCCGCAGTTGTTAGTAAGGGAGAAGAAGGGCAAGAACTATTATGCGGCCAAGATGATGAACAAGGATGACCTGGTGCGCCTCAAGCAGGTCTCGCACGTTCACAATGAGAAGACCGTGCTGAATTCGATACGATTCCCATTTCTGGTGCATCTTATAGATGCCACCAAGGACTTTGACTACCTCTATCTGGTGTTGCCATTCATCAATGGCGGCGAGCTGTTCACCTACCATCGCAAGTGAGTGCCATCATTCATTTGGCTAGGCCTGCAATTATAGTCACAGTCCTTCTCCTATGCACCAAGAGTGCGCAAGTTCAATGAGAAGCAGTCCCGCTTCTACGGGGTCCAAGTGCTGCTCGCTCTCGAGTACTTGCACCACATGAATCTCATCTACCGTGATCTCAAGCCCGAGAATATCCTGATGGATGCTCGCGGCTATATCAAGGTGACTGATTTTGGTTTTACCAAGGTAAGATTTAAGATATTTTCGTTTTATAGAAGTCATCAACATTCTTTTGCAGCGCGTGGAAAATCGCACATCGACGCTGTGTGGTACTCCCGAGTATTTAGCACCCGAAATCATCCAGCTAAAGCCGTATAGCAAATCCGTGGACTGGTGGGCTTTTGGCGTATTGGTATACGAGTTTGTGGCGGGACATTCGCCGTTCTCAATGCATAATCGTGACGTCATATTGATGTATTCGAAAATCTGCTTGGCCGAGTATCGTATACCCTCGTTCTTTACGACTCATCTGAAGTCTCTGATTGAAAGTCTGCTGCAGGTAGACCCCTCCAAGCGGTAAGCACTCGGGAGCTTTAAAAGGGCCACATCTCAAGCACGTTACTTCAGTTTAGGTAACTCAAACGAAGGCTCCTCGGATATAAAAAATCATCCGTGGTTTCAAGGCGTCGATTGGTATTCTGTGCTTAATCAGGAAATCAACCCTCCCTATATACCGACTGTGTCAAATATTGAGGATTTGTCGAACTTTGAAAATTTCGAGGCCAAAACAAAATTGAAGTCGAAAATAAATCGCCATCCCGATTTGTTTAATAATTTTTAAACATTGGTCGCCCAATACTTTTCTTTTATCATCTAGGAGGGTTAACATTTATTTAAAAACTAGCATTTCCTGGCGTGCCGCACTACGTCCCTGGCTGTTGTTGTTGTTGCCCCAAAAAACACAAACCAAATAAACACAAAACTGATTTAAAATTTGCCATAAAATTATTTGTGAGTTGCCTAAGTACTTTGGCTGTGTTTTCCTTAGCCGCAGGCCATAGCAATTTGCAGATTTTTCAAAATTTTAAAATCATGATAATATTTTTTTGTTTTTTCGCACAAAAGTAAAACTTTCTCCAATACAACATTGACAACTTATTTTCCACCCATGCAGTCATTATTGAATTCCCATATAGATCTTTAAACATTATCGTCTTAGTCGTTGACTTACGTCCTATGACGAAACTACTGTGAACATATATAGATGGTGTGGTCGGCTAGGAGGTCCTATGTATCTAAATTTGAAGTATTACTATAGAAAGGACAGATTTGGGAATGCCAAACTGAATCCCATCAATATGATCGGAGATGTCTTCAGCTGTCATTCTTCTAGAAACAAGCAGGCCATGCGTTATTTATCAGAAATTTAATAATGTAGTTGCCTTATAGAATGCCGGAAGTGTAAAATGTTTTCTTAAAAATTCCAAATTGTTAAAACGTTTATTGGTACTTTTATAATATTATAAATTCGGTTGACAATAATGGGGCGACAATCCGCTTCTGAGCCACTTTACTTCAGTCCGAAAGTCGACTACGGCGTCATTTTAGATAAGCTGAAGGATGAGTTCAACAAGAAGTATGCCCGCAATACTCCATCGCCAACATGTGGACTCGAGAACTATATAATTAAAGTGACCCTAGGCGCTGGCTCCTTCGGCAAAGTGCAGCTAATCAAGGACAAGGAGGACGACACCTACTACGCTTCGAAGCAGTTGAGCAAGGATCAGATCGTGAAGACCAAGCAGGTTTTGCATGTGATGAGCGAGAAAAAGGTGCTCAACTCGATACGCTTCCCCTTCACTGTCAATCTGATAGCTTCCTTCAAGGACAACGACAGCCTCTATTTGATACTGCCCCTGATAATGGGAGGCGAACTGTTCACTTATCACCGAAAGTAGGTGATATAGCTTATATCTAAATTGCCCCTCACCGATTATGCTGTGCTCTATGCTCCACAGAGTGCGCAAGTTTTCCGAGAAACAGGCACGTTTCTATGCGGCTCAGGTGTTCCTGGCTCTGGAGTATCTCCACCATTGCAGTCTGCTATACCGTGACTTGAAGCCAGAAAATATTATGATGGACAAAAATGGCTATTTGAAGGTCACCGATTTCGGATTTGCAAAGGTCGTGCGTGGCAACAGAAAGAGTTCGTTGATGTTTAATTAAACTTCTGCTTTTCCGTTTAGAAGGTGGAAACACGCACAATGACGCTGTGTGGCACTCCAGAGTATCTGCCACCAGAGATAATACAATCGAAGCCTTATGGCACCAGCGTGGACTGGTGGGCCTTTGGTGTTCTCATCTATGAGTTTGTTTGTGGTCATTCTCCTTTCGCGTCGCACAATCGTGACGTCATGGTTATGTACAACAAGATCTGCGAGGGTGACTACAAAATGCCCAGCGCATTCTCTGGCGCCTTGCGCCACCTGGTCGATCATTTGTTGCAGGTGGATCTGTCGAAACGGCAAGTGTAGATCTTGGGGGAAGTCCCTGTAGAACTATATCTAAAAGTATAAAGCTCTTCTTGCAGATATGGCAACTTGATCGGTGGCAACAAGGATATTAAGAATCACGAGTGGTTTAAAGATGTGGATTGGGTACCGTTGCTCAACCAGACCGTTCAGCCACCGTATATGCCGACCATTTCGAATGCAGAAGACATTTCCAACTTTGACAAGCATCCTGAGGGCAAGAGTAAGCCAAAGGCGAGAACCATGCGTCATGAGGAAGTTTTTGCTGATTTCTAGGAAACAAGGAACAATAGCAAACAGTCAAAATCTGCTTCCAATATTTTCCACATAATTTCCAAAGGCGATCGTAGTCCGACGAAATATCCCGCTCTATGTTGCCGTTTTCGCCGACTTTTAGGGAGCCTTTTCACTCTGTGTGTCTGCAAAAATATATTTGAATAGTTATCATTTTCGATAAATAAAGTTTGAATTGTCTTGCGTTGTAAAGCAAACACGAGCCATGCCTGTCTGACTTCTGCGGCCTTCCTTCTAACACCCACGCCCATTGGAGCTCCATTCCACTGGAGCAGGAGCCCCCTTTCTGTCAGTTGGCGTCCACATGTGTTCATTACATTTTCACGCCGCAAATGTCAACGTCGCTCGCCAGCTCGGGGCAGGGGCTGGGGTTAGAGCATTTCGAAATGCTACTTGTTTCGGCTTAGTTTTTCTTGGAAAACAGCTGGCGCTATTGAAAATTCGAGTGATTTCCCACACTTGTTCGGGGAGCGGGCTGGCACATTTTTAATTCGACGAACTTAACTTGTAATTAGACTTGAAGCAGCCCCATAAATCTTCAAGACGTGGCGTGACGCTTTGTTGAAATTACCATCAAGCGAATGTTTGTCTTTGATGCAATGGGATGGATTTATGGCCACTTGGTTGATTTATGTGCCAGGCCAAATGGCTAGTGGGTGTATGGTTGAGGTGAGGGCATCACAAAGAACTTTACACTTTTTATTCATCATAGATTGTTTGCTTAACTGAGAGCTACACTGTCTAACAAGCAAGAGACACTCGCTTCTTATTCATCTCGCAACTTTTGCATACAAATTATGTTAAACAATGTTTAAACGAGTTGACAACAAAAAAGTATAAAAAAAAACCCTTATAAATCTTTTATACCTTTGGGGGAGGTCTTCTGCATATCTGGCAGCATTGATTTATATGCAGGACTTAATAAAAATAGAGCGAACGCCAGACAAAAACTAGACGCCAGCCTGGCCCAAAAATACCTTAGCAAACGCCAGCGACTCCTTTGTCCAGTGGCTAACAAAACACGCAAAAGGAAAAGGCAAAGAGAAAAAAGTTATGATTATCATAATTTTTGTTACGTGAGTTTTCATGTGGAAAAGATGAAACATCATCGTCTGCTGTGCTGGCGGCAGCAGCAGGACTACATCTCCGAGAAGGCACAGCCAGGGGTGGCAGTCGTCATCACTATAATCATGGCACGCATTTACTCCTGTTTTTACCTCTGGCTTTTGGCGCCCGCCGGCCTGGCGCCAAGGCTCCCCCAGGCCGCGACGCTTCTTCTTCTTCATCTTCGCTCAGACACACATTTTTAGTTTCAGAGCTCTGGTGGCTGGCCGTGTGCTCGGGACCAGGAGCTGGCTGGCCACCTTCGGAAACTGGCTAAAGAAGACATCATGCATTCTAATGAGACTTTTAATTGCAGCCCATTGACCACTTGAGGAGAGTCCTGTCAGATTCGCCAGGGCTGCCAGCTGGGGCACGTGTCGGATGCGCCGCTTTCGCTTGAGTTGCCTGAGAATTGATGGAACTCTGAGCTAAGTCAACAAAGCAGACACACGGCCCACAGCCAACCCCGTGCCCGTGCCCTTGCCCGCACCCGATCCCGTTCCCTTTACCGTTCCCGTGGCCAAGCCCTTGCTCAAACCCAAGCCGAATGCAATGACAAATTTGCTGCACGGAAATTAGCGATGCCCACCGCCAGATACATTTCATATTACAGACAGACAATTGAATCCTGAGGGTTGATCTGCCTGCCGCCTGGCCAGGCGCTTGTTATTGTTGTTGTTAGTCAGCGAGTAAGCGAATTAATTGTTGTTTTGATTGCGCAGCAAATGGACGCGGAGTCCGCTAGACAGCGTCTGCTCAAGTGGCTGGGAAAATCGTAAGCGGCATCAGCAGGACCAGAAATATTTGTTGGGAAAATGAAATTCTCGTTTATTACTTATGGGCACTTAGGAGTATGAAAATTGCACGAAGCGCATCGGTGAAAATTCGTTACGAAACTTAAAAGCTAGCGTGATTGGCGTGAGGCCCAGGCCTACGACTGCTCCAGCTCCACCTCGATGGAGACGGGCGGCAGCTCATCCTTGAACTCGGGCGCGTACACCTTGCCGGATGCGAGCACAAACTGATTCTTGCAGTCCATTATGAAGTAGGCGAAGGGGCGGTTCACATCGAAACGCTCTACGCCCGGCTCGGGCTCCGGCTCCGGCTCCGGCACTGGCAACGCGGTGGCGGCTTCGGCGGCAATCGGGGAGCGGCCCTGCATGGTGGCTGCCGACAGGGAGTTGGCGCTGCTGCCGCCCTCATCCACGCGCACATTGACGAACTGCACAATCTCATCGACATGGACGTCCTCGTCCTCGGAGAGGTAGCCCAGCTGGGCCTCGGTGCGGGAGAAGAGACGCTTGAGGCCCAGCTGCTTGAGCATGGACTCGGAGCGCGAGGTCTCCTCCACCTGGAACTTGGGCAGCGTCACATGCAGCTCCTTCAGCTCGATGTGCTCGCGCGCGTACTTGTAGTCGCTGGGCTGGAGCTGGGCGATGACCTCGCTGAGGCCCTCGGGCTCATTGGGCAGCACTATGCACAGGCTGTACTGGGCATTCTCGTACGGCAGCGAGAGCAGGCGCGCCTTCAAGTGCGGCAGATCGGCTACGTTGAACTTGCCGCGGGCATGCATCATGGGCGTCTTCATGGCGTCGTCGTTGGTCATGAAGAAGAACTCGTCGCTGCCGTCGCGCAGCTGGTAGAAGGGCTGGGCCCAGCTGCCGCGATAGTAGAGCCCGTTGAAGAGCAGCATCTTGGACTTGGAGCCGATGGCGCGACCCGTGATAGAGTTGGCGCTCAGAGCCGAGGCAATGTCGTCCTGGCGGAACAGGCTGCGAGCGCCATAGGCCTGAAAGAGAGAAAAGAGTTTTCAGATAGCTTAGAGAGCAGCTCCACAAACGGCTTCCATCGAGACATACCCGAGCCACGGTGCTGAGATGCGACTCGAGCGCAATCATGATCTCGTCGGCGCCCTCCTTGACCATCGTCTTGACGGCATTTTCCAGTTTCTGCAGGGGTAGACGCACCTTCTCGGGTTCACTGGCGGTCACCTGGTTGGCGCCACTGCCTGGCTCGCTGAGCAGCTTGCGCAGCTTCTCGTCCTCCTGCACCGTCTCATTCTCCTCCACGTTTGGGTTCTGCTCGGTCTCGCTGCGTTTGTTCTGCTGCTTGGCAGCAACATTTTCCTCAGCGGTCAGGGCGATCTCGGCTGGTTTTTCTAGTTTTTCCACTGGCAGATCGGTGCTGCCGCTGGCTGCTTCCGTTGCCGACTGCTCGGTGGTCAGCTGCTCCCGCTCCCGTTCCCGCTCCCTCTCCAGCTCTGCTTCGGCCAATGCGACTGGTTTTTCCACATACTGCTTGTCATCCACCTCGCGATCGAACTTGGATGCCTCCTTGTTCAGCACCTCCTCGCCATAGGTGTCACTGGCCACCAGGGGCGCATCGTCGTCCAGGTTAATGCGCTTCAGAGTCTCAAAGCCGATGACATCCTTGCTGTTGCTCGGCTCGGTGCTTTCCTCGTCCGCGGCGAGGTTCTCCAGCTGCAGCGAGGTGTTGGGCTCGCTCCAATCGTACTCCTGCCTGTTGATGTCCTTCACCTCGACGTAGTAGTGTCGCTGCAGCAACTGCTTGAAGTCCTCGCGCACGCTGTTGTTGCGATAGACGTAGAACCAGGTCTGGAACGAGGGCAGCGCCACGGCTGCATCGCGGTTCTGGTAGCTGCCCAAGATGCGCTCAAAGGCCGCTCTTAAGTCCTGCCGCTCCTGGGGAAAGCCAAACACCTGGCCAAACTCCGCATAGGTCTCGCCCTGCGCGGCCTCCGCCAGCACGGCCAGAATGGAGGCGACGCCCAGCGGCGAATGCACCTGGTTGGCATCGATGTCTTTGTTGTGCTTCAGCAGCTGCGTGGCAATCAGCTGGGAGGCCTCGCTGGCGAACGTGCTGGGCAGCGCCTCCTCCTTGGCCGGAGGAGGTGGCAGTGAGCACACAATGCTGGCGCAGGCCAGCAGCGGCAACAGGCAGAGCGCGGTTTTCATTTCACTCGAGACGTTGACGATCGCGCCTGAAACGCGAATGAAGCTCAAGAAAGTTGGCCAAAGACTTTTTATAAAAGGCCAACCAAGAATCGGCGTCGGCGTTGAGAATCGACGTCAACGTCGACGGCGCCGACGACGCCGACGCCGTCATTAAACTGGTTACAAAGCAGCGGCAGCGCTGACAAATCCCAAAAGCGTTGGGCCCAAAGTCAGAGCTCAAGCACGGGCCCAGTCCATGGGCAATCGCTGAAGAAAGTCGCGCTCCAATGAAAGTGGAAGTGGCGTGGGCTCCGGCGGCACCAGCGCCACCAAGTGCTCCCCACAAATGGGTCAAGCAAACAGCAATCAATATGTAAATGTAAACACCAAACAGAAGAAAAACACTTTGAGCCACGCTCCAAAAGTTCAAAGTCATTGAAACGTTAACAGGTTTCCACATGGCCTACGTGTTGGACATTCGATTTTCTGGCTAAGAGCTTGGCTAATTGCCTTTTCTTGTTGTGTGGACGATGGAGCAATCGCTAGGCACATACTTGTTGGGTTGGGCAATCTATTCAAAGATTGCCCATCCACTGGGTCCATGGATCACGCAACATCCGAGCCGTGTCGGGTTCTATCACTACCTGGACACGCTTAACCCAGTTTCAATGCAAATCATTTGGTCAACAGTGGAAAGAAACATATCAAAAGCCGCGATCCGACCAAATCAACTCGAAAACAGTCAACACAATTCGAGGGCACTGAACTTGGCCGTCGTCAGAGCCGGCGCCGACTTCGTTGTGATTACCAAATGCGAAAAGCGGGCGAAAGCGGGCAGAACGTTTGCCGACGCCAGCGTCGATGTCGCTGCCGCCAGCAACAATAACAACATCAGCAGCAGCAGCAGCAGCAACATCAGCAGCAGCAACAACAACAGCAGTAGCGCCAGGTGCGAGCCGCTAATAAAATGTTAAATTTAAACGAGCTTTAGAGGCTGGCAAACGAGTTTTTTTCCCATTTAGAACGAGCCACACAAAAAGTTGCACAATTGCAATAGTTGTTGTAGACGATTAAGGGGGAGTTGGGGAGGTGGCGGGTGGCCAGTTTTGTAATGCTGTTAGCCAGGGCAGCGAACTCCACGTAACTCAACGGGATGCAACCCGGCAGCTACTCTTATGTAATATATTTTATAAGCAGCGCAATCAATTCTACTGATATACTCGCAGATAAGTTGACAACGCTTTTCAGTGAGCTTTGTCACTCAGTTTATAAATATGTGCAAGATTTAACTTTTCTGATATTAAAATGAGTCAAAAGTGTATTAACTGAGCAGCTGTTAAGATTGAATTACGTTAAGTGATTGATGTTAACTATTTGGACTGAAAGAGCAGGTGAAAACATAGCATTGAAAAGAAGCTCAACTTATGCTAAAAGCTGTTCTAAGTGAAGTTTTTTTTAATTTAAATTCAACATGAATGAAAACAAACTCATTTTGAAAGCACATTAAAGCTTTTGCAAACATAAAATATTAGCTTTTCAGATATTTAATTAAAAACAAAATGAAAGAAAGCTCATTGCGTAAAAGCTTCTATCCGCCAGGATCAATCTCAAATTCATTTGTTAGCTTGTTAGAACGATAAAGATAGAGTATTTAAGAGAGCATTTAAATAATGCCAATTGTCTTGCTTGCTGTTAGCCAAGCCAGGCAGCAGTCACCTTAGGTCGGGCCCCTTTTATTTTAAAACAAATACTTTTCTATTTTTGTGCAGTACATAAATTCAAAGACCCAAAACCATAAATTAATGAATGCGTCGAGTGGCGACTAGTTCTGTGCGCACTTTCTTGCCAGTTCTAGTTCCAGTTCCAGGTCGGGATGAGCATCAACCCCCAAAGGGTCGCCGTTGGGTGGGATATTAGAAGTTATTATGGCAAATGGCAAACTACGAGAATGTCGCATAAATTAACAATAGTGCAGGACAACACCTTCTGCTGGCCTCGCTGCTGCTGCCAGTGTTGTAAGACGAGGCACAAACAGCACCGCGGGGACACATTAAACAAAGGCCAAAGAAAATCTTTGGCCAAAGTGGACAATGCGAGTAGTTGCCATCTAATGTGGATGCCATGACTAATTGTTTGATTTACGCAAATGTGCTGCTAACTTGGCTGCTTTGTCTGGGCGGCAATCAAGTGTTAAAGTTGGCAACTCCTAGCGCCGGCAGCGACTGTCTCATGGCTTTAATGATCTGCTGCTGCCAGCTGTCAGTTGTCGGTTGTCAGTTGTCAGCTGTCATAAATCAGGCAATACATCAGCCAGTGCCAGCACCAGCGACTCTCATCATAAGTCAAAAGGTGAGCCTTGGCTTAATCAGCTGCCAGCCTGATGCCCGGGGCTGCCAGAACTGGGCTGGCAAAATAATTAAACTTCTGTTTATTGTCAAGCAATCGTGCAACTTCTTAATTATGTTTGAGGAACTAACGCATGCCACTCCAGGCTCGCCTCCTCCCTGCTCATGTGTGTGTGTGTGTGTGTGCGTGTGTGACATAATTACGCAACAAAGGGCTTTTGAGAGGGTGTGTGTGAATGGTTCTTCACGTTCATCCACTTCATTTGCTTCATTTACTCCACTTGATTTCACGCGTAAATCGAGAAGCAGCGTTTGGAGTTTTGCTGGTCACGTTTAAAACTTGAAAACAAGTTAAAACTGCGCCGCTTAAAACGGGAGTCCTGTGCGAGCCGCCTAACAAGTTGTTTGCCGTTAAGGCGCAGATCCTGGCCAGGACACTTGCTGGCAATCCTAATTGATTTATGACATCAAAGACATATTTTTCGCAATGTTGCGTGGCCTACGTGCGTGACAGTTGCCACACACACACACACACACACTTGCAGCCGGGGCTGTAGGCAGCTTGCAAGGACACAGGACACACGGCTCTGTGCCGCAGACGCCGTCGTTTGCCGTCTTGTTGATAATTTTGACTTATGGCTCGGGCTAGCGTGCGCAGGATTTGTCACATAACTCGTGCCCCGCCTGCCCCTGCCCCTGCTCCTGCCGCATGTCAGAAGAAGCCAGCGGACAAAAACATGGCCAAAAGGTTGGCCATTGTCAGTCAGTCTCTGGCTACAGATTTTGGTTACATTTGGAAGCTGCGGCAAGTCGTCGTCCAAGTCCATCCATGCAAAACTTTTTCTATTAGGCGCAATTATTTCAAGGTATTATTGCTTTTAATTAATTCAATTAAACGCTTCATAAATTTTTACTTTTTGATTTCGTTTGCCAGCGGCAATGGTCCTGGCCCTGGCCCTGGCCCTGGCTCGGCGTTGGCCGTAATGGAAAAACTTTCGCCGTGGTTGGCCAAAAGATTTTCTCCGACGAAGGGTTTAATTAACGGCAAATGGCATGAGAAAATGGGCGTGGCTGCCTGCGCGGAATTTGGCTACTTACATTTTGTGTTTAATTTGTTGGCTGTTTATTAAAGGATTCCAGCGGCTTGGGCTTATCATAAAATTTGATTTTTGCATTGTTTTATGCGCGTTTATTTGCATTTTTGTGTGCTTGACTGCGCATCTCGCATCTCTTGTGGAGCCGCCCGAATTTCCAATGGTAACAAAGTTAGCCCCGACCACAGCAATGCTCTGCAGCTCCTTGATCAAATTATAGCACAATGCCAAAGCGAAGAGTGGCCAGAAGAACAAAAGCTCACACTTTGCTGCTGGCACTTCAATTAAAAGGTCATCAGCAGTCGACACAGCTGCTGCACACGGGGCAGCGGAGCGAGCTGGTCCGCCCGAGTCCTGTTCACGTGAGGCAAACTACAATGTTATTGATATGTACGAGGCGTGCTCACACCTTTCAGCCAATTCGCATCTATCAGTTGGCCAGAGCTGGAGTCGGAGTCGGATTGGAGTTGGAGCTGCCGTTCAGACGTGATGACTTCCGTCATTATCAGCACACAGAGCACACATCCGCAAAAGTTTTGCCACCCCCTTGGCAAATAATCGAACTAACGTACAACAACAATTTGTTTTAAATGCCCAAACGGACAAAAGGCCAAGTGGCGTGTGGAAATCAAACCCCTTAATAATTTATGAAACGGCAAAGAGCAGCCGGCAAAGGTGGAGAAGGGCAGTAGCCACTGGAACCTGGACGAGCACATGACCATGACCCTCCAGGGAGCCAGGGAGGCTTGTCCACATGTGGCCACGCACAAAGTTTTCTATCAATTTCGTGTACTCTAATAGAGATTAAATGCATGTCGAAAAGGCAATTAGTTTTTGCTCGAGCAACCCTCGATTGCTTTGGGGCCCAGCAGCTGATTGAATCAAAGCGTTGCGCCATTTTTCTTGGCCACTTTTTGTTTTGGCCAAGGTGTTGCTGGGGCCAGCCCTTAATTATACAGAAGTTTGGCAGCAACTGCCTGCAGCAATTTGCCGTAACCCTTTTTTCTGGCCCGTAATGAGAATCAGACGTAACGTCAATGCTAATTAAACTCGCGCTGTCGCCGCTAATGAGCAATGAAAACAACGTGTTGTTAGATCAAACTTCCACTTCCCATTCTGGCCGGCCCTGTCCCCGCTGTCTTCAGCCCTCCACAATGGGCTGATAAGGGCCAGGCCTAGTCGACGGCGTCAGGTTAAATCAGCCATCAAAATAATGAAGGTATCGCCATGTTGGGCACTTGCACTGATTTCTTTTAAATATTTTTCAACAATTTTTCGGGCACTTTTTCGGGCTGAGCCATTTAAAAGGATTAGCGCGGGTTTTTTAAAGGATTTAATGAGGGCTCGTCCCTTTTGCAGGGTGGTTCCCGTACTTTTTCGGCTAGTTTTTAATAAGCTTTTGAATTTTTCTTTAAGATGTATTTTTTAAAGTATGTGCAAAGCTGATTTTTAATTTAATTTGCTGGCAGTTTGACTGATAGATAAGTGCGCAAATGCAAATCCCGAGTTATTTTTGGAATGCGTAGGAAAAGGCAGGAGTTTGAGTTGATGATTATTTAATGGTGGTAAAGTATATATTGTAAAATTTATGCACCGCTTGCATTATTAATTCAAGTTTGTGTTTGTATTTTCTTAAAGTAAAAATAGATACAAATTTATATATTCAGGTTTTTTACACACTCTTTTTTACTTAATAAATTCGCATAACTATATTAGTTTTATGAGCCAAAAAGCAAAGCACAATATTGCCTTGAAACAAGTTCGTATTGTATAGAGAAAGATCGACTATTGAATACCCAATAAAAGCCATATAAAATTCGTATGCTACAATATATTAATGAAAACTGTAGACACAGATATATATTTTTATATACAGTTATTTTAACCTGCTTAACTTTAAATAAATGTTTTACACAGTAATACAACACAATGAAGTTGTTCTTGGTATTTTAAAATATATATCGAATACATATGTCAAATGGCAATACAAAATATCCCTTGCAATTATTATATTAACAAAATTAAAAAAAAAATATATATATTTATTTATCAAATAAACTTGCCTTTTACAATGTAACCGTCCAGTTACCCAGCGAGTTTTGGAGTTTAGAGTATATCCATATGAAATATATATCATATTGCGTCGCATTTTGCCATAAAAATTACAATTGACTTTGAACTCGGCTAGCAGCAGGGCATTTTTACATTTTGTCAGGGAGCCAACAGGACGATGGCGATACATGGAAACTAACTCAGCTTTAGCGGCATTCGCAGCGCAGTTGACGCCATTGTTTGGCCTGCTTCCTTTTATGGCACCAAGGTACACCAGGCCAGGCCAGGCCAGGCCAGGCCGGGACAGCGACAATGCAGTGGCTCGATTGCGCTTCAAGGTAGCCCAGAGCGGAGTCGGGGCCAAAAATGTTATGGCAAAATTATGCGGCGTCGGTGCCCCTGGTGTGTTTATGGCCCCCCCAGCGCACGACGCACGGGGCGTTGATGAGCTTGGCGCGCCGCAGTCTGGCGACAACGCACTTTGCCATACCCAATAACTCAGTCGCGTCGAGAGCAAAAATACATATTACAATATATAATAAACGCCCCGCTCCAGTCTCAGCCTCGATTTCAGTCTCAATCTGAGTCTCTGTCTCAGTCCGAGTTGCTTTTGCACTTTTTTCCGTGCAGTTGAACACGAGATGCATGACAACTAAACGTGTAGCCGCGGGGGTTGCGGGTTGGCGGGTTGGCGGGTCCCGGTCTGGGTTTGGGGTGCTTCTTGCTTTAGAAAAGTCGCTGTTTATCGTCGCAGGCGGCACTTCATTAGCTGTACACAAAGATGCGGCAGCTGAAGGGTTTATCAGCCAGTCGATTCGTTTGGTCAAATTAATTGCCCCGAGAGCTGCTCCAAGTAAATATTTAATTAATCGGCGATTTGTGCACTGAGCTACGCCGTTTGTCTCCACAAAAATGTGTAACTAATCGAAGCCATCAATTATGTTGATAGATTGGCCGCAACAAAGCCACGTTCTGCACTGCGCCAGGCAAATAGAAATAGTGTTTTCCATTGCCTTTTGGCCACTTTATCACAGTTGGCAGCTGGCTGCTTACCGCTGCTTGAGGTACACGTAATTGAATACGTCTCGAGGTGGGAGACGGGGTGGCTAGCTCTTATTCATAAGCTGGCCATGTAAATAACAAGTGGACGTGGTTGTTGTCAAAGTTTCAAGCAGCCTTTTGAAGTGCCACACATAACAAGCCACAAGGATGCGGCAAAAACGTATAAAAAAGCATATATAAAAAAAGAAATCACATAGCGCGAACAGGACAAAGCCGGACAGGAGCGTGCAGGCGCAAAGCTGCGAGTGGAGGGCAGCAGACGGACGTGTGTCTGATCTGAATGCTAGATAAAATTATTACCCTTTTTATTTTGGCTCCCTAGCTGCTGCGACCGAGTCCAGCTCCGAGTCCGAGTCGAGTTTGAGTCGTCGTCGCCGTCGCCGTTGTTGTTGCTGCTTATTTCCTGTTGGACACTTTCCGTTTGTCGTTTGTTGTACAAAAGCTCTCGCTATCCCGTTTACTCGCTAAGGTCCTGTCTTTTTTTATGGTCAGCGCCACGGAGCGCACAATAAGCATCAACAGCAACAACAACAACAACAACTCAACGTCATCAGCAGCACATTGTGTCCAGGAGCAGGGAGTCGGAGTCAGTCGCACAGTTCCAGTTCCAGTTCGTGCTCGTGTACGAGTTTCAGGCGCCAAAGACGATGGCCGCATGCCGATAATGTGCGGCCATAAGGTAATGAAAATTTTATCTGATTTTATGTGCGCCTGCGAATTCGCTTTTGCCAATAGTTGGCAATTTTATGCTGCACCCTTTTCCTTTATTCTGCTTCTTCTTCGATTTTTTGTGGCCAGTCTTTGATTTGATTTTGGACACCCGGGAGCATTGGCGAATGATACAATACTTTGTGGTCAACATATGTGCCCAAAAGGTATTGGGTATTGTAGTCGCATTTGATTGAAATTTGAATTGTGGCTGCTCAAAAAAAAGGATTTTCACTTAGGGGCTGCCACGAGCTGATCCCCCTCAGCCCCCCGCCCGTACTTGTGTGTGTACGTGCTGCGGCTGCTTCTTGTGCTCAGCTCAGCTCAGCTTCTATTTCATTTCAGATTTTAATCAATGTTGTTTGATGTGACACGTTTATGTGATGATGCCGCCCACACACACGGAGTGCCGAGTGCCGAAAAGGATGTGCAACATATGCACAGAATGCGCCACTTGCCGTTTAATGAAGGCACAATGGCACAGTCAAGGCATTAAGCCAATAAAAAAGAAAGTACAGGGTTTACAAAATCAAAAAGAATTGCTTCATTATTCGCATTATTGTTCATAATTTGATGCCGGAGATTTCGCTGAGCGATTGAGAAGCGTGCAACAAGGCATTGATGGACCATATCTTACATATGTGCTACAAGTTGATTATCGAAATATTTAAATCTGTATATGAAGAATATTATGTTAAGCACAATACAAAGTAACGAGCTGAAGGTAACGAAGTATAAGACAGCTATACAACGAACAGAGAGATCGAGAGATATTATTTATAAAATTACAGGGTACAATACTCAATAAACAACGAGAATATAAAACTAATGAGACTTCGGAAAGCGAGACTGCTTATACGGAGATTAAAATAATTGTTCTACAAATGAAGTGGGAATATTGTATTTAAAAGTGCTCAAGTAAAAGATACTCTGTTGTTAGAATAAGAAAACAAATATTATTATTATTTCTTATACTCGTTCACGAAGTGAAATGTTTCAAAAGTGAAACATTGCTTTTGTGCAATGTCCGTTCGATAAATATCCTTTACTCCCCCCTTACTTATTTTGAAAAAAAATTTTTTTTTTGATTTAGAATCTTGAACTTTTATTTTTAATCGATTGCGGGTACTCAAATTAGTATAAATCGCAACTTTAAAAGTGATTCTGAGGGGGTCGATTTTTCTGTCAAAAATCATGCCAAAATTGACAAAAATTTAGACATGTAAAGTTCCCAAAACCATACTTGATAGATTTTAAAGTCTCTCAACTTCGTCAAAAACTAACCGATCTGCACGATGCTTACCATTTTCTTCATGGATTAACCAGCCAAAAAATGTTGGCCATGCCCACCCCCGCCCCAACGAAATATAAAAAGTCTATATTTTTCCAAAATAACAATAATAACTTCTGTGTACTGTGAATGAGTATTATGCAGTCGGTTACTTCCGACTGAAACGTTCTTACTTGTTATTTATTGTATCTTAGAAATTAATTCTAGGTTACAGAAGTTTAGCCAGTGTTTATTAATTAATTAAAAGGATCCACACTTAAGATATCTAAAACATAATAACCATTTTACTGTCCTTATTTAAATAATAAACGGGTGCTACTAAAACAAGTAAGAGTTCTCTAGTTGAGGGATCTGGACTAGGATATACCCTGCACCCTTCGCTTGCTACCAATTGGCTTGTAAAATTTTACCACATGTTATCTGTCTATAACATCTGTGTTTCTTAATCGATTTTGATGAAAGTTTTTGCAACAATTAATTAATTAACTAAGTGCTATAGTATATGCAAATATTCATGTAAATAAAATTTGGTGGTTCTAGCTTTCATAATCTAAGAAATAAGATGTATCTCTTATAGTGTTCAATAGTTTCGATAGTTTTAGACGGACATGGCTAGTACTACTCGACTGTTGAGCCTGACAAAGAATATATATACATACATTCGCATAAAACCATTAAAACCTTCTTACCCATTTTCCAAGGGTACAGGGTATAAAAGTAAACAAAGTATGCTCACAACTGTGATTCCATGACTCTACTACCTTCTCCCAGCACAATTTTCTAAGTAACTTTCTCTAGCATTGCGTGATATATGTGAGGGAACAGAATGATTTCGCCCACACGTAGCTCCAATAAGCAATGCAATAAATAACAGCTAAACAAGCCAATTGAGCACAAATCGACTGTTTGCCGGGCACACAATAAATTGGGGGCAAAGAACACCTGCCGCCCGCCGTTGCCAAATGGGCGAACGCTGCAATTATCGGAAGACCCAGTGGAACTCTTCAACAAATCCAATAAACTTCACAATCGAGCAACACATAAATATTAAACGATGATTGAGCTGCAACTAACACACACACACACAGACACACACACAAGTAGGAGACAGAAGGGGCTTACGAAAAATTACAATTTATTGGACATTTCCGCTTTGACAAAAATAGACAATCGAAGATTTATGCGCAGTGCCCTTCGATTTGCTGGAAATTTATGGCCACTTCTTGGCCAGTCAGGGCTTAGATAATACTTATAAGTTAATACCTGGTCATTTGATTAGCGTTAAAGGGCCAACCGGTTACGTTTAAAGACTCAATTGGCCTTAAAGCGTGCACAGGCCGGCCAAATAAAATAAAGGCTGATTATTATGCAGCTGACAAACTGAAAGGCACCTCAATTGCATTTCGCAGTTATTCAAATTTGCATATCATTTTGTTTGTGTGTGTGTGTGGGAAACCAAAACTAAAACTAAATAAATGCCAAACAAGCCCGAAAACTTGCCTCCCCCTTGGGGCTTTGGCTAACTTTATTATGCCCGCTTGCCAGCTCAGATCATACACTATATAGAGCACTATATATATGCACTTACATGTGTATATGTGTGTATTTGTATAATGAAAGGACTATCTGCGGCTGGCTGTGGCCATAGCTCAGCGTTGTCCAAAATAAAACGCACAGATTCTGATTCCATGCTGCCGACATGTGTCACTCTGCAGTCCAGCCGGCATGAAGATTTGCGGGCCTAAGTGAGCTCTGGCTCCACTCGCAGTCGCAGTCGCAGTCTTCTCCTGGCCATCGTCTCGAGCTGCCCGCTGGTCGAGTTGGCCAGTGTGAAATTTGCATTTTCTGAAAACATTGTGAGCTCGGAGCCCGCAGCAGCTGCCGCAGCATTGCCGGGCGTAGGGGCTGAGGGGCGTGGTCGTAGGTGTTTGGCAGTTAAGCCGGCCAAGCGGCCACAGCCACTTGACAGCGACTGGAAGCGGCTCCAGCTCCGGCTACGCTCTTCCATCATCGTTGCAGTCCCCACTAATTCCTCAGCAGCAATTTATCAACAATAAACAGTTGCAGACATTTGCCTAGAGTGTGCGTGTGTGTGTGTGTTTGTGTTTGTGACGTGCACTGTCCCAAACAGGAATAAATGAAAAGTTGGCAATTGCTGCTGCGGGCAGCTTTAAAGTGCCTGCTTTTTGCATATTTTTGCATATTTTTTTCAAGCTTAAATTTTATTAACAATTACCGAAGCCTTGGCTTACTTCGTATGCAGCGTGTTTTAGCCAAATTCACTTACAGCTAATTCAACAAATGAGCTTACAATTCGCACATTGTTCTACACCCCAAAGTCACACACACACAAACACACACACTCGCCAATAATCCAATAAAAGCGCTGCAATTTTCGCGCTTGCGTTTAATTTCATTTCCGCCTCATTTGTCGCCTGTCAGTTTGGCGGAATTCGGCTGATAATTTGTATTGGGGCGTGGCACTCTTGAACTGGGCGACTTCTTGCCGACGCGCAACCTGTTGCCGCACATTTTTATGTGCCGCCAATTGCCAGGCGATTGATTCAATTGATTTAATTCAATATGTGAATGGGAATGAATGAATGTCGTGTCTGCCTTATGCTAATGAGCATTTGTTGCTGGCTTAAGGATACTTTGTGAGCCCATGACTCACGCTGACTTGGTCTTTATGATTAGCTTAGCCCCAGGATAAAAGCAAACACCTTAAGGAGACACACACACACAGACACATTGACACTTTTGACTGGCGCCGCATTGGCTTTAATAAACTTGTCGCGCTGTTAACTTTATTAAGATTAATGACAATGTGCACGAGATTTTGCAATGGCATATAGAAAATTGAAAAGTGCCCGCTTCCAGGCAGTCAGCCAGCCGTTACAATAAAAGCACATTTCACTTGTTTTAATGACGTCATTACGTGGCATTTACTTGCGTCATGGCAACCACCGTGGGTGGCAGCGTCTACGTCTACGTTCACGTTCACGGCAGAAGTCAAGACGTTAATGTGTCCAATAATTTAATTTTAAGTACCTTGCAAAAAGAAATACGGCCACATTTTTACAGACAATTTCCTTTAATGGCAGCAAACTAAAACAACGACAACAACAACCTGCTGTTGGTTGTTGTCTACAACAATTCGCATAACTAACTGCAGTTCGCCCGGAACCTGCGGTAGCCTGTCGAAGCGCAGAGACACCAAGTCGAACTCGAAGTCCAAGTCCAAGTCCAAGTCGAAAGTCAGCGAGAGTCCTGTGCCTGGCCTCTCCACTGGCCTGGCCACTGCAGCAATTTTCGCGCCATTAGCCAGGCAACAGCCAGGACAGCCGGGCGCAGCCACGTGTAAGGACGCAGCGTGTCCTGCAGCCAAGGCGAAGGTAATTGCATGGAAAAAGCGATGGATGCTGACGCCCTGTTTGGAGACATGTGAGGCAGCGGCGACTTTGGTCGTTGTAATTGAAAATTTAATATTTATTTCGCAGTTAGTAAATCAAAGTTCAACGCAGTGGATAACACTGGAATTACATATTCATCATACGCCCTGGGCGCCGGCACAGTGGGACACATAAAAAGTGCGCACACATGTGAAGAGCAGCCAACCCCGGCGATAAATCAACAAGCCAACCTTTGCATGAGTTTCGCTTTTTTTACTCCCCCCGCTCTCCGCTTCACAGTGAGTCTGCAGAAAGTAATAAAGTTGCGACAGGCAGGAGCTTAGCAGGGAAAGAGGGATGGGGTCTATTATCCTCCATGTAATGTGCTCATATATGGATTAGTGTTCGATAATGCCCCGGCGCACGTTTAGCGTCCTGGCCTGGACGAAGGTTTTGCTGACCGGCCGCGCAACTGTTGCCCATGTTGTAGCATATGACCGGGCCGGGCTGGAGGTGCGCTCAAGTCCATAAACATAAACATAAACATAAACAAGAGCAGAAACAAGTGAAACAACTTTAAAGCTAAATAAATAAACCGAGTGTGGAGTGTGCACAACATGACGTATGCGTAATACAGCCCCAAGTTGAGTCCGTCGGCGGCGCCGCTAGGAGCTCCACAAATATTTCACAGCGCATTTTAACTGCAAAATCATAAATAACAACATGTAAATAGCTTTTATCTAACAACTCGTCAAGCGGAAGCAGTGCGAAAAAAACCTCACGCTACGTGGTCAGAACTTGCACAAAAGCCAAAAGCCCAAACCCCCCTCCCCCATCCCCCCACACACACACACACACACACACACTAACCACGCTCGGCTGCCGGCGGCGACACTTCAGCGTTGCAGCGGGCATCAATTAAACCTAAATTGTTGCAGTTGTTAACACGCAACAAAATTGTCTGCTGCAGTGCAGCAAAAGAGTGCAAAAAGTGCTGCGAAACCCAAAAAAATGCAAAATAAAAAAGATATGCAGCAAATTGGTAAAACGTCAAGTGTTAAAATGGCAGCACAGCTAGGGCGAGGGGCGGGGCAAGAGCTGGCTGCATAGAACTGCAGCTGCATAAAGCCGCAGCATCATGTGGCAAGAGCAGCGGACTGTGTGTGAGTGTGAGTGTGTCCAAAGGGCACGCTCGAGCCTTTGCTTTTGAGTGTGTGCTCGGCATTTATTTTATTTTTCTGTGCAGCGCTGCCCAACACTGGGCGGCAATTACGTCGCTTGAAATATTGACAATTACTTAAATTTATCTTTTCTAAAACGTTGCATGCACCTCAGCCGGCGGCGTTTGTCAATCAGGCGCCCCAGACAGACAGACACTTCACGCGTGATATATTTGAAGTGGCCGCCAGAGCACCAGGGCGCACCTCCTGGCCGGAACCAGCCCCTCCTCCCGCCCCCAATTCCCCGGACGCTGCATGCATTGGTCTGTATAATTTTTGCATATTTTGAGCGCTCGGCTGCATTCCACGCGGCTGCTCACCTGCAAATCGAAATGAATGGCTGACTGGGTGAATGAATAACTGAATGAGTGTGTGTGTGTGTGTGTATGTGTGTCTGAATGAATGGATGAATGAATGAATGCGGCGCTGCGGTGGCGCCCAGTGCTGTGAAATGGCCTGGAAATGATTTAATGCGCAAATTGTGGTCAGGACGGATTTTAAATTTATGCGCGCAGGTAAAGCGACAGCATATCGAGTGCCCACTGTAGAAAGAGACGCCAGATCTCGCCACACATATATATATTTCGGGTTGGTATTGCGCATAAGTTTTATGAAATTTGTTATTTGAGTATTTCAACTAATTAACTTTAAAGGCAAAAATGACTTGGCCGGGCGTCTATATTTGGATTTGGACTGTAATTAATCACTGTCTGCCCCGACTGCAGTGTGCTAACAAATTAACACCAGAGACGCTGCTGCCAGCGGCAACAAAACACGGCAACATTGTAGCACAAGCTGTGCCAGCTAGAAATGCATTTGCCTGCCAAATTGGAATTGCATATTTTCGTTGAGGAGCGAGTTTGAAAATGCATTTTTCATTATTTGCATTTGCAACTACATTTTCATCTGCATCTGAGTCTGCGTCTGCGTCTGCGTCTGCAACTGCATTTGCACGGCACTCGGATGAGTTACAAAAATCCATTTGCTGCCTGAGCTCATTAGTCGAGCCCAGCGAGCGGCTGACCCACTCGCTGACGAGTCTCCAAAAAAATGAAAGGGCTGACGAGCCGCCTGACGGATGTGTGAAATCCAAGCAGCCAGCTCCGCAAATACACGCATGGCAACTGCTTATTTTCGACTCGAGCAGCCGGAGCAGCCGTGGGACACTAAAATAGACATCAGGTTGGCAGGTGGAATGGGCATGGGATGGGCATGGAACGGGGCGACGACTGGCAAAGCCCAAATATCTTAGTTGGTTTGGTTCATTGTGTTGGGCTAAGCTGCCACTGGAGCCGGGTCATCATCAGCCGCATCATCGTTTTTATTGTGTGGGCATTTTTATGAGCACTTTGAATGCTCTGCAGAAAACACAATAAAATCAATGAGGTGTGTGCGTGTGAGTGTGTGTGTGTGTCGCTGCACCTCAGCCACATTCAGGGCAAGGCAAACAATCAACCAACACACACACATACACACACTCACACACATGGACTCTGCAGCTAAGCAATCAAGCGCAGCCAACGACCACCTAGAAAGCTGCGATGAGTCTCCGCCTCCTGGTTCTGTCCACAGCCTGCGCCCGGTTAGAGCGTTCAGCGCACCAACGTTTTTACCTATTCATACGTTATTATTATTATCCTTGCACACTCAGGCACACCCACACACACACATACACGGACAGACAGGCGTAAGCTAGCGTAACACGTTATCCTGGCCCGGCCTGCCCGCTTTGTTGAGCACTTTGCGAGCCGAAGCCAAAGCCGAACAAAGAATGTGCTTTATTGGCACTTTTTGCACAATTGCTGAAGCCCCCTGCCCCCAGTGCGCAGCAGTAAATGAGCGTGGCATTGCTGGGGCGCAGGGGGAGCAGCTAGTGGCAAGCCGGAGGCCAACAAGGTACACGAACGTGGCACCGTTGAATTTCAGCCGCTGCTCCTCAACGTCGGCGTCGGCGCCCTCCTCGTCATTGTTGCGCTTTGGCAACAGCCGGTATTGATGTGTACCCAGCTACTCCCCCTGTTGTCCCTGGAGCTGCTGTATTAGGCGAAGCAACGTGGACTTTAGCGAGGCAAAGGCAAAGGATAAACACATTCATGGTGTGCAATCGATTGGCATAATGTGAAGCATTTTATTAAGGTTATCAATCGAGTATGAATACATAGGTGTGTGTGCGACGGTGTGTGTGCGTGGGTGTATGGGTCTGCGCCTGTACGTGTTGTTTGTTTGGCGAGCAAACACAGCCAGGACAACAGCCAGGACAACAGGCAGGCACCACGCAGTTCGTCGCACAACGGAATTGCCCTTATCGTAAGTGCCGCATAAAACGTTCATCGATATGAATTATGCGGAAATTATTAGAAAGCATTTAAGCGGAATTATTAATGAGAAAGTGAGAAAACGAAACGACAGAGGAAAAAAGAAAACCAAAGTTCAGCACAGTTCAGTTCAGTTAAGCTGAGCTGAACTGCGTCGAGGTGAGAAGTCGAGACACTTGGAAGCTGACGCTGGTTCCTTTGAGGTGTTGCCAGGAAGTGTATTCTGAAGGCGGCAAAAGGGGCTTCCATTTTGAGGGTTAACTCGAATAAGCAGGAAATTGTGCTACATCCAACTCATGTTTAAAGAGGCAGTGTTTATTAAAGGCTTAATGAATTATATATAGTTATTTACTATAGATATGTTGGAGTTGAAAATTCATAGCTCAACTGTACCTAATAACAATTGTATATTAGCAATTTTGAAAATAATAAATAATATATTATTAATACAAATACAAAGCAAAAATCTGAAAATTAGTAAACCTGACTGCTAGCTGCTTTACAAGACAATATTTATTTAGAATTCATTGTAAAAATACAAAAATGTGAGTGAAAAATAAAATATTTTACATTAAGTTTATATAAAAACGGCTTCGGACTATAACGCGAGCACAACTATATGTATTTATATTTATTTATATATTGAACATAAATATTACTTCACTCAATAATTGATTTCATTTTTTTTTAATTGATCGAACTTTTGTTAGAAAGATTGAAAAAGGAGAGAAAGTGTAATCAGTTTTCCGTATAAGTAACTGCTATTTATTTAAAGCCAACCACAGACACACACACACACACACACACACACACAACACACACACACACACACACACACACACATACACAAACACACATCGCACACAATATGCCTTTATTCAAACTTTGTGCCATGTCTATTGTGTATTGTAAAACATGGCCAAATGTGATTGTTTTTGGTGTTGTTTTTGTTGCTGTTGTTGTTGATGTTGGCGTTTCACCTTTGAGCATAAAATGCACAACGATAAAAGCGCAAAACAAATTTGCCGGCAAATGAAATGAACAACGCCACGTGGGCTGTTGATTGGGCCTGTCTATGGTGTGGGCGTGGCCGGAGATGCGGAGAGGCTTGCGGTGGGCGTGTAGCTCAATGAAAAATACAATCAAATGCATTCAGCTGGAAAAGCTGTACGCAAAAATAAATACACATATAAGCATGTACATGTGTGCTGGCATGTGTGTGTGTGTGTATGTGTGTGTTGCCTGTTTGCATTTGTGGGCTGCACACTTTTGGCTGCACACAATTGGATTAAAATTTACACGCAGTTCAGCCTCGGCGGCCACACACGCAATTATCTGGCAACGCAACGTGTGGCAGGGGCAGGAGAAGGGAAAGGGGTAGTGGCACGGGCTGCGGTGTGTGGAGCGGTATCCAGTGGCTGGTGTTGGCCTTCGCGTGACTGCGTTAATGTGCTTAACAATAAAATGCAGCGCATTAATTGATAAACCGAATGCAAAATGATGCACAAAATAAAAAATTAAAAAAAATAAATAAAAATAAAACTGAAAATAAAATATAAAATGAAATGCCTTATTGCTGGGCCTATTAAATCAATTAAAACGCCAAAGCAAGTGGCATCGACGCGGCCCACCCAGGCGGCCGAGGCGCAATTCATGATAGTTTTTCATAAATTTTATGTCTAATTTGGCGACGCGCTAATGACGCGTTCATGCCAAGCGTCCGAGTGGCCAGGCGGTACAAGTGCTGCCCCTCCCCTCAGCCCCACCCGCCGTCTGCTGCAATGCAGCGAATTAAAAACACTTTACGCGCATTTTGCATATAATTTTTGGATTAAGGCCAAACACATGCGGCGGGTGCAGGCGGAGGCGTTGCGGGGGTAGGGGCGCACAAAAAGGCGCTCATTTAATGTGCCTTAATTTCATTTTCATTTTAGTTAATTGCACCAGAGCTAGCTGGCCAAAACTGAACGATACGTTTAGATTACTAACAAGACTAATCAGGCAACAACAAGCCACTCGCCACACAAAGATAATTTATTTTGATACTCTGTACCTAACAAATGGGCTAGAGGGTATATTAATAATGTAATACTTAATTTTTGCAACATATTTATTATTATTTGCTATTGATATGTAAAGCTAATGAATCCCATATTTCAAACTCACGTACCTTTGTCAAAACTCAACAGATTTTCATGTCTGATGACGAGGATTGCGCTGTCGGTTACACCTAACTCCAACGTTGTTACTATTATTATTTTACTTATTATTGTTCAGCGGCATCAATCAAACTTAGCCAGTCAGCTTAGCCAACATAAAAAAATTATCTAATCATCTATTGGCTATAAAAATTTGATCATCAGAATAGCTACCCGAAAAGTAAAGCATTAGAGGTTTACATGTCAAAATATTTGTCGATTTTTTCACGATTTTTGACAGAAAATTGGAACCCCTTAGAATCGGTTTTAATGTTGTTTTTTATACAAAATTTTGTGACACCACAATCGATTCAAAACGTAAATTTGCGTTTCTAAATCAAAAAGAAAAATGTTTCTAAAATGAGTAAAGACTGTGTACTATGAACGAGTGCGTCCGACTGCAACATTCTTATTTGATTAAAAATGTTAAAGATATCTAATTTTAATAGACATCAAACTGTCGATCAATCAACCGTTTTCTCTTCTATAGTTTATATAGTTTATTATTTTTATTTCTTTATATTTATTTTTCCATGATTATTAGTTTTGATTCAAACCCAAGTACAGAGTATTATGTAGAGCAGTATATTCTTTTATTTTTCCTGCTGCCTAATTTCTGTTGTTGTTGCAGGCGAATAAATAAATAAATCGACGACAAACATATGCCAGAGGACATTTGGGTGTCTTGTTCGATATATTAAATGCACATAAAATCATATGCAGCATAAAATGAGATGAGGTGAGCTGAGAAGCAGAAAAAATTGTAGGTGGTATGGCGGATTGGGCGGTGGTGCTTTGGTGGCGCCTTGCCAGCCATGTGGAAAAACAAAGGGCGCAACTTTTGAGCAAATAACAATTTATTACATCAATAAACTTTTTGGCGCTGCGAATGTTACGGCTGCTCTACAGCTCTACGTCAGCCCGGAAGGCTTTTGTGTTTGTTGGCCCTAAGGTAAAATAATACGAAAATTATGCAAAAATGCCAGCATTACAGGCATAAACAACGATTCTTACTTTGCCCAATTTTGAAGACAAGCATTTGATGAGATTGTAAAAGCAGCCAGTTTTCATTAGTAGGTGAATTGGATTTTGAGTTTTGAGTATTGAGTTTACGGTAAACAGGAAATTTATGAGCCACGTATTTTATGAGAAGCATCGCTTCAGATTTGCGCCAATTTTAATATATGTAAAATGCGTATTGTGAAATATATGAAAAGCTTTAAATTTGTGAGCTTGGCTCTAACAACGCCTTAAAGTATGCAATGTAAATTGTGGCGAAAAAAATGTTGGAATTGGCCAGTAAATGGGCCGCTTAGCGGTTGGGCAATTGAAAAACTGCAAATGCTTAAGTAAATAATCATAAATTATTATCAAAAGGACATAATGCGTGGAAAGCTTGCCACGAGCGAGTCATAAAATGAGAGCTGCTCGGTTAAAGCCAAAGCTATCAAATTGGCTTCTGATTCCGATTTGCGACGATTTGCAACGATTTGCGTTTTATTTATTTATTTTCATGCGGCACACAAGGCAAACAAATTGATTTCTAGGCAACACAAACAAGTGGACGGATGCTTGGGGTAAGGGGTGTGAAGAGTGGGTAGTGGCTGAGGGTGGGGCAAAAGGCGCAGCAACTAAATCAAAGTAAAGGCAAACATAAAAAGTCGCGCGAAAGGCGAAAGCGAAAAGTGCAAAGCGAAGTCAGAAACGGCGAGAAAGTGTCGACTCCTCTTGTTGCTGTTGCTGTTGCATGCGATAAGTTGCAAAAAATTACTTGGTACATCGTAAACAACAACAAATACATGGCCATGGCCGGGCAGGAGCAGCCGGCAACAACCCTTTGCCCTCGACAGGGCGAGGCCATCGGACGGGGGCAAATTGCACGTAGTATTTCAGCATCAGCATCAGCAACGGCTTATCCCGGGCAATGAAAATTTATACAAATTCGAAAAAAGTGACAACATTTTGCTTTTATTGGCCATTAAAACGACTTAGCGACTTGGCGCATCTCGTTGCTCGCTGCTCGCCGAACTGGTCGAGATCACATGAGATTTGTATTTGTACCTTGCGCCCACTTTGCATACGAGCATCCGCATCTGCATGTGCGAATGTGTGAAAGCGGACACATAAGCAGTGTTTATGACAGGGGGATGGACCGAGACCGGGACCGAATCCGAGAATGTGTTCCCAACTTTCATTCGATAAGGAGCCGAGAGATTTTTAATGACGTGCCAAGACATCTAAATTTTCTTGGCAATCCACTCAGTTATCATTTTTTCAGTGACAGAAAAATTACTCAGTCAAAATCTTATTTGAGATAGAGCTTTATAGTAATTTTAATACCGACAAGCAATTAAACACATACTTTTGAAATTCTAATTATTTTAACAAAATAATTTTTAAAATTTGGTAATTTATGCCAATAATTCAAATAAAAATATATTTTCAGAAATGCTTACATTTTAGATACGGCATTAACTTTAATGAAAAACCATAACCAAACTGGCCTCAAGGGTAAAAATTTGTTTTATCTTGACTATTTTTTGGGAGTCAGAAGCATGAAGGGATTTTGGCATTGTTGAAAGCCCAAAATTTCTGATTTCATGGAAAAATAATATTTCATGTCGACTTTTAAGAAAACACAAAGAAGAGTAAAAAGCAAAAATTGTGATCTGCATGAAATTCAGTACAGATTTTGCAAAGGTTTTTTAATAGTAAAGTACGTGAAAGTAGGTTATACATTTAATGGTATAATTTAATTTGGAATATTCCGCATCGTGCTGCGTCTCTGAATGGTTTCTGCTTTAAAGTTGTCTCAAACTGATGCTTTCCAGTGAGTGTTGCCACCTTCTGGGCCTAATCTAGTTGCTCATCAGCTTGGCAAACAATTTCTTGTGGCACATTAAACAATTTGCAACGTTTAAGACAAAGCAGCCTTGAAAGGTGCACCATTTGGCGGGCCTAAGCAAAAAAAAAGAAACACAGGAAATCAGCCCAAAAATTGAGCGCAGCAAATGAAGCAAACGTGGACCATCAGGCAAGGAGAATGGCCTCCAGCCTGAGCCTGGGAAAATTGCTTATCGGTGGAAAATGTTGCCGCAGCTACAAAAAAATTTATTGAGTGGAAAATGTTGAATCGCAGCAGCAGCAGATGCCAAGTGAAAGTGAAAATTTTGCGTGCGACGTTGGCGGCGTCGAATCCATTAACCTGATATTTACTTTTACACACTCAAGCACACACACACACTCATACATACGTAGATCGAAGTGTAAGTGAAAGTGTTTTGTCTGCCACAGTTTCAGTTGCTGTCGTTGTTGTTGTTGTTGTTCTACTTCTTCTGCTGATTCTACTCTTACACCCCCTTTGGCACATTTCCTGTTTTTGTTTGTTTTGGGGCCCGGAAACATGATATTTTTACGTTTAGTTTGCAAAATTGAATAATACGTAAGTATGTTTAGTGCGTGTGTGTGACTAGGCCGTAAATTAAGCTTCCCACACAGATAGAGAACGCTAGCTGCCATAGGTCGAGGTAAATTACTTACATTACATTAACACGAGCCGAGTCCCGGCTTTGGCTGCGGGACGGAGCCTATGAAACGCAGCTGTTGATAGCAGTCGCCATTTGGCCAGGAAGTTTATTGGTCCAGGCGATAAGGACACGCATTTGGGCCTTTGCCCTAATTTAAAGAGCCGTCTTAAAGCAGGGGCAGATGTGTCAGCAGCAAATCAAATAAGTTGCCCCACCTCGAGAACTCTCAAGGAACACGAATAGCAAATTACAAAAAATTACCTTTGGCAGACAGTTTTACCCTTTTTTCCCGCTGTATTTTATTTTTTACGCTTGCCGTTTTGCGCGGCTGGCAAAAACCAATTAGACGCATTTCTGATGGACACGCGTTCAATCATTCACATTGCTGTCAAGTTGCTGCAACTTCCAACCCCGGCGCCAACGGACTCGCAACGTGCGGCGCATTTGAAATGCCGGTGCCAAATGCTGGCTGCCAAAAATACAGAAACAAAAAAAAAAACAAGTACCGAAAAAATAGAAAGCAACAACAAACTCATTACAGTCCAAAAGACTGCGGGCCAAAAAGGTGCGCGAAATTGTCTACGTTCATTTTTCAAGTATTAGCAGCGAAATGAGAAAGGCCGAGCACATTAATAATGCCTTAAGAGAACGGGGCCAAGAATATGCGGCTAGGGGCAGGGGCTTAGGGGTTGCGACTGGGATCTTTGACGGGGCCATTAAATGGCTGATGCCGCCTCAGGCAATTCAGCACTCGAACACTCGAGCCAAGCAATTTGGCGCTAATTGTATGAAACGGCTCATCAATAGTTCAAAGGCTGCCATAACCGGAGCTCAGCTGGCGCAATGATTTCAATAATTTCAATGAATTCGCACAGGTTCCTCGCATTTTATTGCGACGCGCCAAGAACTTTCGCTCAAGTGCCTTCCGTTTGTCATAAAATCTCAACTCGAAGTTGGCTCCCCCGTGCGCTCCCCTCTACGCAGCATATGAATCACAGCAATTGTGCAGAGTTTAATGGCCAAACTTTGGCCATAGATGTAGCGACAAATGAGCGACTGCAAATGTGACTTTGTCTGCCACAGCGATTACAACAGTCAGCCAGTTGGCCAATTGGCCGATTCGTGTGCCTGTATCGATGCTTGCTCCTGGCCAGCTGCTCTTGGCCCCAACGCGTTGCTGCGGCCCCAATGGCCGTTCCCCGACTGAAGGCCCTGCGGCTGAAAGACTGCCGAGAGGCTGCACGCTGCATGTTGGCCACAACAGTGCGTTGAGTTAACAGCGCCTGTTAACAGAGCTGTTAACGCAATGGTTTTGGCCATTTCCCTTACGATATCTGTAGACATAACGTTAAAACGCATTTGATCACAAAATGTAAGGAACTTAATTGGAAAAAAGTAATGGAAAAAGAAAAAGCTGTTTGAGTTTGATAAAATTTAAAGATAATAATTTCATTAATATTTTGTGTAAATAGTAAGGTCTCACATGCAAAAATTACAGAATATACAAAAGTTAATTGAAAAATAATTAAATTTAAGAAAACTTTAAAAAACGTTGAAAATACGATGCTTCTTGATTACTCACACATTTTGTTTGGCATGTAAAAATAATTTTAAAAAAATTCTTAGATGTACTTTTTTATTTAAGCGATAAGACTGAAATGTTTCATATAGCCTCTTCATATCTGGTTATAATACCCAGATTGCTGTGCTTCAGTTCTGTAAAAAGTGGCTTTCGTCTGCTGATAAATCAGACATTTCAAGTGCTTAGTGCAATCAAATTGCTTATCAATTTTTTGGCCAAATTAGTTTCACACATGGTTACAAAATAAGAAACAAGCTTTGAAAAATTATTGATAAGAGAGATTATACGCACAAATTTTCCAAACAACTTTTATGCTTTTAGTGTGCAAATTTAAGAATACTAAATTATTGATCGTAAATTATGTACTTATTGTTGTAGGCCGCCTAATGTTGTTGTTGCAACACTAGAATGTTTCAGTTTTCATTTAATATTTATGTCGCACATTCAGTTCAACAATGAACAATGGCAAACAAACAACGAATCGTAATTGAATGAATCATTTCTACACAATGTGCAAAATAAAATAATAATAATAATATGTTTCGTTTAATATTAGCTGGGAATGATAAATACAGGCATAAATCGCCCGGGCCACATACGTTTCCCATCGCTTAACGGCGCGGCCATTGTATTAATTTGTCATAAAATTATGCGGTACCCCCAAATATTTGGAGGCCATTAAATTGTTTGCTTCTTCTTTTATTTTTTTATTAGGCAAAACATTTTCAAGTGTCTATCATTAATAAAACAGGGAATTCAGTGGGAGTTGTTGTTTATGCTACGATCTCGGCACCTGCCTCGACGCCATGAATATCGCCTGTGGCAGACGTGGCACGTAAACAAAAATAAAACGCCAGGCAAATCAAAACAAGATGCCTGTACGTGCTCCTGCCCCAAAGGTCGAGGCACAGGCCGCAGCCATATACATTGCCAAATACGGATACAGAGGCTGATGATTGTGGGCGAGTGGGGGAGTGTATTTGGTCGAGATTTGCTCAGTCGATCGCTAAAATTAGCGAGCGGATGTTTTGACGCTACTTTGTTGATGTTAACCCACATCGTGTTTTAGTTGTTGTTGTTCTCGCTGTTGCTGTTGTCAGCAGCTAATTAAAACATATTTCCTACACATAACTTCCTCAGCTCCACTCAAAATCTGCATATATGAAGTCGTAAAATTTTACTCAGCTTTTTGGCTCAGTTCGTGCTAATTTGTGTTCAGCGGGAGGGCGGGGCGGTTTTTTCAGCATTTTTATGTGTGTATGCAACAAAGTTGCCCTAGGGCAAGAGCTGGGCATTAGATCTAGATCGTAAAGCCGCATCACAATTTAATTCCCCATATAAAAAACTGGCACACAAACATTCACAACAGCCACAAGGCAATTTGTCAACAATGTTGTCATATTACCTTGATACAAATTTTTTATATTCCCTACCATCATTATTTTACTGTTTTTTGTTGTTGTTGTATTTTAAAAAGCCGTAGCTTCTGCTGTCAGTCATTGTCATATTAACTGGAGATGATTTATCTGCCTGACAAATATTATTAAATTATTATGTATTCGAGATTTGAGCGAAAAGCAAGACGAAAAGGCATGCAAATAACTTTGCCAAATGCTGCCAAACGCTCACCGGGGAGCAATTTGTTTTTCAAAACCAGAACTACCTATAGAGCCCTGACTCCCCGAAACCACTGCCAACCAACCCCCGGCGAATCAAAGCGCTGTGTGGGCTTGTAATAAAATGCAAAAGAAGTAGTAGATAGACCAAAAAAAATATGAGACAGAAGACGAAGAAAGGGGCAGCGAGTGAAAAAGGTGGGCGATGGCATGAGCACTTGTTTATATCTATGTAAAATTCGCAATGAAGTCGAGTGAAACTGGCGCAGCGAACACGATGAGTGGAGCAGGGGGGAGGGCTGGGGTATGTCAAATTGGCACAGCAGCGCAAATAAAGCAATTTGTATTCAAAATATGAAAGCCAGGGAAGCAACTGTGACGCTGACTTTCAACCCAACAGCGAGCTCCCTTTGTCACCCTTGGGCAACCAATCGCCCCTTTCCCCGTTTCCCAGGGGTGACCAAATTTCGTTTTATGCGGTTTGCAAATAATTTTTCTGCGTGCTGGCGAATTTCTTTAAAATATTTCTGAGTGGCGACTGGCGCCAGCGCAACTACGTCGAATGCGATAAGAAATACTCGCGGATAGTTGACGTGCGAGTGACAAAAGGGGAGGCGGCAGAGAGCAAGTTGCGTATACGCCGCGTTGTCAGCGCCTGCTGTCACAAATTAGCATAATGAAGCACCTCCACTTGGCAACCCCCGTGCGCAACACTTTGTCTCAAGGTCTGCTGCCCGTGTTTTGCGGCTCATTAGCAGGCAAATTAACGCCGTTGTCTTCTGCAGGTGCCCCTCTCCCCCCTCGCCGTACACACACACACACACACACACACACACACTCCTGCCAGCTAAGCCCACGAAAATATGCAACACTTTGTGTAATAAATTAGCGAGGCTCCAGCACAGGCGTGTGTGTGTTGTATATTTTGGTTGATTTGTGACTCAATTAAAGTCAACGACAGCCGTGGCAGGAAGGTGCTTGCAACATCGTATTAGCAGCATTTAGTCAGTGCACTCGACACTCGACTCTCGACGGGCCCAAGTGGCTTTTGGGGTCGGCAGCCGTTGACCACATGCAAGTTTTGGGCCCGGCTCCAGTGCAGGCATGCATTTTGTGTGTGTGTGTGTGCGTGTATGTGCATGTGTGTGTGTGTGTGCGCCGCTTGCAGAGCTAATTAAAGCGGTTAGCCCGAATGCCACATAATGAGGCGCACAAGTGCTGCCAAATACCGTTAACACTGCCCGTCATTTGTCAACGTACGTGTGCGTTTGTGTTTGTGTATATGCATAACAGCCTGCGCCCCTATGTGTGTGTGTGTGTGTGTGTAAAGCTGTTGAAAGCATCTAATTGGCTGCGAAGTGGCTTACAATGTGGCCTTGATTTGTGTGTGTGACAATTGAAATGAGCTTTGCAGCCAAAACGAACTTGGCCTGGCAAATAAGTGCTTTAAAGCCGCCTCGCACACTTGTTAGCCCCGACTTTAAGCCAACTGGCAAATGTGTCAAACGACGTGTTCACATATGTTACACGTCGATAATATCGAGAGCACGCACAGCACAGCAAAAAAATGAAAGAAACGCAAAACTTTGCTGCTGGGCAAGGACTAAACTTTGGCAATGTCCTGGACACTGCAGTGTCACCTTTTCAATAAACTGCGCCAAACGACGAGCCAAAGCGGTGGCAAAAACACCAAAGTATTAATCCCCAATCGTTTGCCAACCACGCCAAGGCTGCGGATGCTGATGCGGATGCGGATGCGGATACACGGATGCGCATCCAATCGCCGGCTGCAAAAACGGGCCGGGCAGACAAAACGGTTCGGCAACAGCTGCCGCCGTCGACCTTTGCCCATGTCCGGCAGCAAAAACAAAAGCTGCAGAATGCCAATGGTCAGCAGAAATGCGCATAACTTTGAAAAGTTTCACACACACATGCCGGCAGACGGTCGAGACAGTAGCTACCTATAGACACATACCTTCGATTGGGGGTGGCGGAGCGCTGCCTGGCCCTCCCCCTCCCCCCAGCTGCACAGATAAGTCGCCTGCCTGCAGTGCTAATGGCAGTGTTCGCACATTCCCGTCGGGAGGGGTGCGGGCACGACTTATGACAGGCTAACAAGTGTTTCGCTTGGCCAATGATTTAGTGGCTGCCATTTGACTTCTATGCAGGAGCTGGCCAGCAGCCAGTGTTGAGCAACTCATGGCCAGGGCGACAGCTGCTTATCAGAAGTGAAGCTAAACCTCAAACAAAACCAACTGGCAGCTAAACACAATTACCTGTTTACAGCAATATTAAACGAGATCCTTTGGAAGACCGCAAATGTCTTGGCAAACTTTTTAATGGGCGCCACTAAAAGCGGCACATTAAATTATTATCTGTTAGATTATGAAATTTTTAACAGCAGGTAATAATCGTAGAACAGCAGACGGCTCGCGGGCTGGTGGGGCAAACGAGAATGAAAGACAAACATTGGGATTGCGCCAAAGCGTAGAGGGTGGTTGGGGGGCGGGCGGCAAACGCTTCGTTGCGCAACTTGAAACGGCATAAATGAGAACGAGCAGGCAAAGAAGCTTGCAACGGTAACAGCCTCATCTTCTTCTGGCTGTCCTTGTAACTGAGGTAATTCAAAAGTTTGCGGCAAGGCGCCGCACTCGCAACACATTACGCCTAAGTGCCACAGCCGCTTTCGCCGCAGACTCGCCCAGAAATATCTTTGGCAATGACAGCCAGAAGTATTTACTTCCAGACACTCGTAATACCACCGGCAACAATTAACTCTTGTCGAGTGGGCGGCATTTCAACAGGGGGGAGGGGGTGGCTGGTAGGGGGAAATTCCACGCGGCGCGTTTGCCTAAAAAAGTGCGAGAAATTTTGACATTTCTTTGTGGCTACGAGTATTGGAAAATTGCTTTTGCGTACGTGTGCAATTGTTGCTTTTCCTCGATTTTTGCCTGTTTTCATACCCTGTTTACAAGGTGATAAGGAGTGTATTAAACTTTATTCGGTGCATACAGAGTTGGAGACTTGACACTTGAAATAGATACACTCTGGAATACATTTTGTGATTTCGCCATTCTGCGTGCTTTAAATTTTAAAGAATAAATAAAACTTAAAACAATATTTGAACAATTATGATTAAAGTTTTCCCCCAAAATTAGACTTTTCAGAATTAGTTTTGAAACTCAAATGCATTTAATTTGAGACTACGGATATTTCATTTGATTTGCGTGTGGATTTACAAAATTCTGAAATTATCGAACAGTGTATTACGTACTCGGTTGCACCCGACGGCAACTTGCCTGTTATTTTTTCTTTTTTTTTTGATTTTTCGCCGCCTGCCATTTCTTATCACGTGTCATTGGGTTTGGTTCTTGGACAAAAGCAAATAAAACGCTGACATGTTGCAGAGGCGGAGCCGAGCAATTTACAGTGAGCACAGGACACGATGCGGCCAGGACTGCGACTCACATGCCCGACCAATACCGCAAATGAACGGCCGTTGACTAACCGAAGAGCTAGACCCGGAGAGGGGGAGAGGGGCGTAGGGGATGGGTGCGTATATGCAACATTGACATGAAGTTAATGGATGTTTTATGACCGACTAACTTCCCCGGCGATAAATCGCTTTTCCATGAGCCAGTAAATTGCGATTTGATTGTTTCTGTTCAACATGCAAACCACTTCTATTTTTGCTGTCTGCCTGATGTTGCTGTTGTTGTTGTTTTTCACTGTGAAAATGAACGTGAAAAGTGAGGCAGCAAAAGGTCAGTCTATGTTGTTTTCCATCTAATCTTTTTAGGCAAACTTAAAGCGCACTATTCGACCGAAGGGACTCGCATCGATTTTCTGCTGAACTCTTATGCGATTCGTCACACGTTGCAAGCCCCATTTTCATGGCAATCAGCCCCATACCGATCCCAATTCCAATCTCATACTCCCACTCAGATATGATGAGCATGTAGCAAAACTAACACAAAACCAAATATCATATAAATCAAAGTTCTTGCGTATCCCAGAAATTTATGAAAATTTATGCACTCACCCCGCCCCGCGACGCCGTCCCTTGCTTTGTCCAGCTTTGTATGTTGACCCTCTTTGCTTTACCTTTTGTTGTGCCACATGCAACACAGACACACATACATATCAAGTGGCTCGCAAATTTATACAACATTTGGCTTTTTGTTGTTTTGCGGGTGGACCACAAAAATTCATATGATAATGCGGCTATTCACGATTTTGTTGCTTCTTCATGCTCGTTAGTTTTTTTTTTTTTTTTTGGTTTTCCAGCTTTCAACGCGTTGACATTTTCTTTTCATAGGTAAATTTTCGGATGATTTATGAGGCGAGCTGAAATGAAGGCGCACTCGTGGCACGTAAAGTGGCTTTAAGTGGCCCAAAACAGGACTTCAAGCTAAAAGTGTAATCTATCCTTTTCACTCTCCCGCAATCTCCACTCTAATCGCCTTTTCAGCATCAATTTATTTGCTATTAATCCTTCACCTTTTTATTGTTGTAACATGTTTGCCCTGGCCATTGCCTGGCCTTGGGCAGCTGCAGCTTCAGCTCCTGTTTCTGTTCCTGTTCCAGCTACAACCTAAGTAGTCCCCAGTGTCTTGTGCCATTATTTGCTCTGTCCAGGCAATTAGATGTTTGCGTGTGTCTGCCCAGATGCGATTGTTGTTTTTCTTGTTATTGGAGGTAAGATGAGCTGGCGGCTATTGGCAATCGATTTCGGGTTACGCCCCTTCCTTTGAGACCAGCTCTCCACGGTTAGTTGCGTGTTATCTAGCAGTGAAGAGGAGGGGTTGGGGGCGGCATGTCACTTTAATCTCGCTGCTTGTTTGACAAGCTCTTAACACTAATTGAGGATATGTGAAAGAAAGAATCACGCCAAAGCCGCCTTTGTAGACAACTCCTTTTGACTCCATAATGATGTCGCAGCTCAATTGTATTCCAGTTGCCGACTTCAAAGGCGCGTGATTTTCCAGTTGCAAGATTTTAAACGAGCTCCGAACTCTTTTCTTTTCTATATGGCCTGCGTGCTTTTTGATAAATCAGTTTAATATATGCGCCCTTAAGATCTCAGTCGATAGCATGCAAGTAAAGTTTACATAAAGTTTGCATAATTTAAAAACTAAGCTCAATCAAGTGATTTGTATATATGAAATAAACCTATTTTATTCCCATATTCCCAAATTGCCCAAGTTGAACTTTAGAGACACTTATAATTTTAAAGTAACTGCCAACTTTAATACAAACTTTCAAAAACTAAATATACTATTTGCTTTCTAAATTGCGCAAAATCAAAATATATATCTACTATATGCTCACTTTTACCTTGTAAAACACAAATGGAGACCCGTTTTAAGATGGAGATGTTTTAAGAGCTTTTGCAAGCAAAAGGAGACTCTCTGTCGTTTACTTTTAAACTTATAGCGGCTGGCAAATAAATTGGCTTTGTGAACTTTATGAACTCACGCGGGATTAACTTGTACCTTTGATTGAATTTCTTTCTGCGTTCTGCCTTAGCCGCACACCCGCTCCGGCCCCAGTCTGAATCCGATAAAAGAGCGCGCAGAGTGCAAAAAGTTGAGCACAGCAATACAGGAGTTCCCAAATAAGTCCATGCTGGCCAAGGCAACTGACTGTCTGTGGCTAGAAACAGCTGCCAGACGCCTGCAAGTTTGTCCGTGTCGAGGCAGGGGATTGGGCAGGTGGGGTGAGTCGAAGTCTCAATCTCAGCGGCTGGAATTAGGCGTTTCCGTTCAAGTGGCCCACGGTGGCGCAGGCTAACAATTTGAAAATTTATGCTACCCATCGGCAAGCGGCTGCTGATTTTTGATTGTGCAACTGGGAGCCACTGTGGCGTCTACCTTTTGGACGCGCTTAAGTGGCAGCGTGGCCCAATTGGTTTGGGACTTGTTTCAATTAAGGCGCATTACGAGCTCTCCCCGTGTGCCCACCGGGCCAGCTATGTGGGCCAGCCCTACCTTCGATGGGCCTGCGAAAGTTTTTATGGTTTTCTGGCGAGATTCCATTATAAAGTTTGGGTGAGACAAGCTGGGGGACAGTGCATAAATAGTTTTTGCGCTGCGCGAAAACCAAGAAAAGTAATTAAAATTCAAATAGCAGACAAACATTTACATTAACATTTGCCTCAAGGATTGGAGCACACAGGCAGAGTATCTGGTATCTGCTATGTGGCCACAATGGGAATGGGCTCAATCAGTTGCTCGGCTTTAAGCTGAAGCTGACGTCGTCGCTTTATTAAGCGACCCTCTGTGGCACTCTGGGCTACGCTTTTGTTTGGCCTGGCGCCAGTCTGGCGCGCGACGCCACAAAGTATGCTATACTTTTGTGCTCTAGGTAAAAATCAGGCGTGTCTGCTGTATGTTTGAGTGTGTGTGCGTGTGTGAGTGAATGAGTGATGACTCTTGGCGTGTGCTGCGTAGACGCAGACAACGTCGGCATGATTATACTGGCACTCGCACACGACTCCTCCGGCGCTATCCACACATGACAACGCCAAGCGAGATTATTAATATTGTATTTAATATGTGTGTATGCCGGAGACATTTCATTATTTGCTTTGTTTTCAATCCTAAATGAAAATTGAGTGTGTGTTGAACAATACTTGAGACCTGTGCCGCATTTCACAATTATGTGACTTTACCTAACTACAGTTGATGGCAAATGTCTACAGCCAGGTTGTATAGCCATCTTTAAGGTGGCAAAAGCTTTAAGCTCCTTCCAAAAAGGTTGAATAAGTTTTTAAGCTTGTTTGTGTGTGATCTGCCATTCGGATGTTGTGATTATGACTACTTGAAAAGCTTTTCTTGATTATTATATCACAGTTAATGATTTTTCAACTGTTTTCTTAGATCTTGTAGCTTGTAATGGTTAATTGTTTTGGAAATATAATTTCTATAATTCTTAAAAAACCCCTTTAAAGGTGCATAATAGCTGTTATCAGCTCTAAAAGTATAGAATGATTTTTAAAAATGTTTTTGAACGGTCTGCGGTAAAAATCTAGGCCACTAATTGTTGTATAGGTGTTCTTGCGATACATTCTTGCGTGTAAAGATTAATCCTCTGGTTATTCTTATAGTTTCGACTAGTGTTATTTCTGACCAGATATTAAATCGCTGCATAACGGTGATCACGCCCTAAGCCAGCTCGTATTTCATTTCACAAAAATTCAATATCACAGCAATGCAAACGCAAACGCAAACGCAAACGAAGTCCGCCCACGCGACGCACAGCGTGCGCCTGAAAGTATGCAATGGCAATGCCAAAGCGCGCTTTACACAAGTATCTATGTCCACGTCCACGTCCACATCCACGTCCACGTCCACGTTCGCGACCTCGATGGCTTCCACGTATGCAGAGCACGCGTTGATAACGTAAAGTACGACGCGAGCAGCGGCAGCGGCAGCGGCAGCGGCATCGCCACCAACGGCGCTGCGATGGACATAATTAATTTGAATCCCTTTTTTCGCTTTTTGCTAGCCGCCCAGCAACTGGCCAGCAATTTGTTGCTGTTTGCTGCTGGCTCGTTTGGTCTGTGTGTGCGTGTGTGTAAATATGTGTGTTTTTTTTCGCGTTACTTTTGCGTGCAACCAAAAATTAATCAAGTGCTAGTTACTCTGTGCGCGCAGTTTTTAATTAAAGCAGCGCACAGCATCAAAGCAAACTTTACCATAGAATTCTTTTTCTCCATTTCGTTGCTGTTGTTGCACTTCGATCCGAGGCACGTTTAAAGCTTTAAGCCACTGGAGCTGACAGTTTCCGTTGAGGTGTTGCCGAAGCGCCGCTGGCGTCGAGACGAGCGACGACTGCAAAATAATAATACAAACCAATTTCATGCTGAATTAAACAGAGGGCAGAGCGGGGCCCTGGATGGAGTGGGGTGGAGCAGCGCAAACAACAATAGTTGAAGTGTCCTGTCAACAAGCAGCAGCAATTACAACAACAACAGCAGTAGCAGCAACGGCAACGGCAACGGCAACACAAAGGCCGCACGTGCATTGCGCTTTTCGTTAGAGACTGGCGGGGGCAGCCAGCAAGGGGCATGCCACACACTTGGCCTTGGGCAATTTTGTAGAAAACTTTTGTTGGCGCCCTGAATTATCACACGTAGCCCCCGCTCACAGCTGTGTGTTTGTGTGGGTGTGTGTGTGTGTGTGGCAGCACCTCAGGCACACCTCGCCAGCAAATGAAACCAACAGCCGCTGCAGACCCTCAACGACGTGTCTTGCATAATTTGCAGCAAGTGCACAACAATAGCAGCTGCCCCGGCCCCCAACATTAGCATTAGATGCAGAGTATTGGGGGGTGGGCGGTTTGGGGGCACGCGTGAAATATTAGAAATTAAAAAACACATGACAGCGTCGCGGGGGCACTTTGATTTGTCCGCCAGCCGCAGACGGGCGCTGACATTCGCACTTTTAATATCTCAAAGTCAAACACAACAACAACAACCAGCTCTTTCCGGGGTGCTGCAATAAATTAGAAAACACCTGTTTTGGCGGCGCTGTCGACAGCTGTCTGCCCCCGTGGACCACGCCCCCTCCAGCATGAGCGTAATGAAAATAAGCACAATATTATGCCGACTACATAATTTGTGTTGCGCTGGAGGTGAGTGGGGCACGCACCCCCTCCCCCCCCTCCCCCATCACCCCACCGGCTGCGATTGTGTGTGCGCTCGTAATTTATGTTTTTTTGCTACTTGGCCGCATTTCGCGGTTTTTTATTGCTACGTGTTGGCGCGGATCAGGCAGCGGCCCAGCCAGCAGGGCCAGAAGGCCGCGCCGTGCTGGCCATAATGTCGTCATGACAGACGCGGCCATAAAAGATAATTATGATTCCGGTAATAGGTTTTATTTTCGCGTGTACCTCTTTTGTTCGTGTGCCCATTGCCAAAACTGACGCCATGTTTGTGCCTGTTGTTGTGGCTGCTGCTGGCACAAAGGTCGGCAACTGTCCCCAACCCCCCAACCCCCTTCCCCCTTGCACAACTTTTGGCACTGTCTACATTTCGCAGCATTTACTTTTCGCGTGACCAACGTGGCATAGAAATTATGCGCATTATACGCGCCCCGCTTCAGCGCCTTGCTAAAAAATTATATCCGCGGCAGTAAAAAAACGCACTTCTTTATGCCTTTGATAAATTGCAAGCGGTTTAAGTTGTGTGTGTATTACATTTTTAATTAGCAGTCCTGGGGGGAGCAGGGCCGTCCGGGGGTCGCAGTGAGACTAAGATAGGCAACAGAACTAAGCGATCAATGTTTGTTGTTGTTTAAATTCTAATGAGGTTGTCAACCTTATGAAGATTAATGCCGTTTTCACCGTTTCAATTAGATCGGAAAAACTTGCGCTAACAAAGAATAATTGTTCGAACATGATAATTGTCTTAAATGCGCATGCAAATTGAGCGAGTGTCAGGCGAATGTGATTAATGGCCGGCAGTTGACCCACTTTCAATTAAAAAGCCCGGTAGGGGGTGTGCGCATCCTTTGAGAAATCATTGGCGAAAATCAAACAGGCGAAAGCGGAAATGACAGCCGTTGACGTCTAATGGAAAACGTGTGCGGGCATAAAAATGGCCGCTAAGAAAATGCATAAAAATGTGCGAGAGCAAACAGACAGACGGACAGACAGGATATACAGAACACACACACACATAGACGCGCGCTCATGTGCGAAAGGACATGCAAGGACAAACGGAAGTCACATACGCAAACTTCGCTTATCGTCCACGACACAAAGTTACTTTTGCGCCAAAGTCCATAAAATATTTTTATACACCAGCTCCAGATCCAGCGGCAGGATACTTGCCGTTGCCCCAGCTGGGACATACCTACACGTAAATGGAGCGGAGCGGAGCGGCCCAAAGGGCAGCGGCTATCTTGCGAATGGGAAATTGTTTACACAAGTCATAAGCATTTTTTAGCGAGCCAGGCCATCTTCTTGGCCGTCTGTTTGCCAGCGTTTAAACGCTTGGCATTTGCATAAACCTTGCCAGCAACCAGGACGAGCAGGAGAACCCATTTTACTGAGAGGCCAACCCACACACACACACTCGCACACACACAGAGAGAAGCGCCAACTTTTGACAACTGCAATAATCATAACTGCAACGCTCGACATTGATTTCTAATGCGAAGATTGGCATAAAGATTCGCCAGGACACCGCCAGGCGCCATTAATGGCTTTGTCTTACAAGTCGTTTCAAGTCCTTCCACTTGATTTGAATTTCTCAACGAGCCCATAAACCAACTAAACTTTCAACATCCAAAAAACCCGTAACTTTAGCGCTTTAGTTTTATGGCAACGGGCAGAGCTCAGTGGGTCATCAACTGGCAGGAAAAAAATCCTTATTAAGCGCTGCGCAGCGTTTGAAATTGATATGTCCCCGAAGGTGGTGCGGCGCCTACAACCACCACGTTACCAATCAGGAATTATACTCTAAGTGGTGCATGGCCGATTTTTGTGTATTTAGGTGTACAATGTTTGTGCACTGCCGCAAAATGGGGAGCATAAACGAGGCTCAAATATCAAGTCCAAATAGGAGTTCCGGAATTTCAAAGCAATAGAGAATCGCCTAAATTCAGCAGACGTTTATTTAACATAAAGTGGTTTGAGCATTTTGACATATACTATTTAGCATACAGTTTATACTCAATTTTTTATGTCTGATATTTTGTCATATGTAAAACGAAAACAATTATAATAAAACAATATTTCAATTAGAAAACCATGTTTTAAAACCACACATATTTATTAAAAATTCTTTAAATTTGAGTTAACTTCCAAATGGTGCTTTCATAAAGTGCTTATCCCAGGGTTTTATAAATCTTTACGGTTACCTGTCGTTTCGCGGAACACCCCATATGACGTGCATTCGATGTCTGGGACAAAAATAAATAATCTTTGTGGTTTTTACGCATTTTAGGTTAAACGACATTTTGTACCGTGACATGTTTGCCCGTCGCCGTCGTGGCTGTCCAAATCGCTGTTGTTGTCGCTGATTTGGAAGCATTTTTGGACTGCTTGCGGATGATTGATGACACTTAATTGATGAACATCGGGAGGGCGTTTTGCACGACGCTTAACAAAAGCGACTCAGCGCAAACATTTGCACTTGGCCCAGACGAACGACTGGCTGGCTTTAAGTGCTGCTGGTCAACAGCATTCGGCTTAAAACCCGGCTAGCTGGCTAGCTGGCCGGCTGAGAGACATTTTCCAGGTCACAGGTGCTTTTGTTGTCCGCATTAGATTTGCCTGTGACATTTGGCCACACAAATCTCTGTGTGTGTGCGTTTTGGCCTTTTTGTTTGGCAAAAGTCTGCCCATTTGGCTGTAAAATTTATTTCATTTGACCGCCCGACCGCCCTGCATTGCCTCCGCGTCCACTACACGCGTGACGCTGACAGTTTTATGGCAGAGTTAAGCCGATATCAACGGCAGGACACATGCCGCTGCCAGTGCTGCCAGGGTTGCCCCAGCCCGCCGCCATAAAAGTGCAAAATTTAAAGCCCCTTCTGGTCATACCTTGGCCAACAAGTGGGCGGGGCTGGTGCCTTGCTTTGTGCGCAGCTATTTTGTATACAAAAAGGTTTTTAGGTTTTCCCACAAAGCCTTTCAATGAAATCATTCATGGTTAAAGCAGATAACAGATTGTCACACTCCTCTCCCGACTTCCTTAACCGGGCTTTAATGCGGAGCAGCTTTTTATTAAATTCGCAAATGCTAATTGAAAAACGGAAAATCATCGAATCAAAACATGGAATAAATATGGAACAATGGAAAACTGTGTTTTACCTGCAGCTAGAGCAGCTAGTTTCTAGGCCTACAAAGCACAAGTGTAGCTTGCTATCATTAGGGGTATTCAAAATACAGCTTTTGTTTTATTGTATACGTTTGGCCAGCTAGATATTAATGAGGTCATTCGAACAAAACTTGTGAAACCAGCTGTATTGCTCCAGCTTGCTCTGGACGTATTCGCCCAATACGTAGACATGGATGGGCACAAACATGGAATCTTCACCTTCGGTTAGGCCGAGGTGACGGGCTGTGATCTTCACGTCAATGAGAATGGTTGCGTGTAGCATATAGAGGATGCCGCAGGCCAGTGAGGCGATCGATTGAAAGAGCAGGAATGATGCGAACGGATGAACCGGCTTATCCTCGTCGTAGACGCCCTCCACGGGCTCCTTGCCACTGTACATCAAGTGAAAGTCACGCTCCGCATCCCACATGGTCAATATGGAAATCGACGTGAATCCAACCGATGCAAAGCAAGATTTAAATATTTCCATGCAGAGCACGGGCGAATGGCCCGAACAAATATTGATGCTTTGGAACAGCGTGATCACCATGAACACGTAAAAGGTAAATAGGTAAATGTAGTGGAATATATGCCTATCCCACGTCAACATATTCATATCTACGGCCATAAATCCCTTAATGTGATATGCCATGCAAAACATATTGAAGATCGTCTCCAGCGTATAGAATAAGAACGAAATAGGCCGCAATGTTGTAGTCGTTGTTTGCAAAGAGTCTTCTGAGATTATGGTGCCAACGCCGACCAGGTCTTTCATATCGCCGAAAATTTAGGAATATTTGCGAATATAAAAGGCAAACTTACATAAACTATGTGTCAAGTTGTAAAGTGACAAGCATCTGTCATTCATGAATCGAAAAGTTCCGAGTTTGAGTTCAATGTGAAAGTGAATTCCTTAGCTGTGACTAAGCTTAGATATAATCATATTGTTGACCTTCGATTCTGTGCCCAAATACTGTCTTCTTTAGTTTCCATAAATCACTCTTCAACCGTATCGACTGCTTGATGCCCTGTACGCACTAACAAATATGGTTTTCAATAAGTGTGTAGGGTATAGATAAGCTTATGAATCAGCTTAAGATTGCTTCTTGTTTTCATTTTCACACGTGCTTCGCGCTTTGTTATGGTTGAGCTGCATAAGCAAAAAGAACAAAATCGACTGTAAAAAATGCTGCGTCTTCTAAACAGTGCGAATGTCAAAAGAGGCGGCTAAAAATGTTGGCAACGCACTGTGGAATGCTTTAATATTTTTGTGGAGAAAATCACAGATAAAAGTTCGATATATTAATAGTTTAGTATTTTAAAATTATAATAAAATCAATTATTAAATATTTCTTAAGATTGACAACTTAATTGGGCTCTAAATAATGCTCACTTTAATACCTGCAGCAGTTGAACCACACTCTAGACTTGTCGTCATTTTGGCCCACTGTGCGTAACTGCTTGGTCGCTGGCTTTAATTAACCGTTGCGCGTCGCTATCAAAGCGTCGAATTGCTTATCAATTGGGGAAACGAATAATAATGACAAGCAGCACGGTGTTGTGCTGCTTGGTAAACGGTTTCGCCCACCTTCGAGTATTTTTAAACATTTATCTCGCGCGAACGTCAACTTGGCAGCAAATGCGCGAAATTGCTGACAGTCGGACTCTGCACGTAGGCACCTGAAGATGGCCAAAACAATGCACTCGCCGGCTTGGCAGCTTCGATTTCTGGTCGCCGCTTTGCTCCTCTGTGTGGCCCGTGGCCAAGATGCGGATGACGAGCGCAGCCACTCCACCTCTGTGGCGGGCATGGTGAATCTGCTGCAGCTGGAGGCCAAGCTCATCGAGAATCTCGGCCACTACGCGGATGAACTGGAGAGGAAGCTGGACGTAGTGCGCAGGTGAGTTGTTGTCCATTGACACTCCATATTGGACACTACAACCTGAAGCACTCTCCAGTTTTGTGGCACAAATGCGCGTCGAAAGCAACAGGGCCGTGAACCACACGGAGCATTACCTGTCCAATCCTCTCAATGCGTTCTCCCTCATACGCCGCATGCATCAGGACTGGACACACTGGCAACTGTACATGGAGCAGCCGGTGGGCGTGCAGCAATTGGACTACGTGAAGCTGATGCGAGACCAGCTGCCCAGCAGCACCGATCTCGAGGAAGCTGCCGCCTCCATCCACCGCATACACGTCACCTACGACGCGAAGGTCTCCGACATGGCGCGGGGTCGGCTCAACGGAAGGCAGTACAAGTTCGTAGCATGAAAATGTACTTGCGGTGTTTTCTAATTAATTAACTGGCTTTTTTCTTGCTCAGTGTCACCTTGAATGCATTGGACAGCTATGCGCTGGGCAAGTATCACTTTGATCAGCAGAGCTTCGGCGATGCCTGCCAGTGGATCTACCAGGCGATCCACTGGCTGAAAGGTCCGCATAAGCTGCCGGCGCCACTGGATCTGGATCTGGCCGAGGTGCTGCACGTCTACGCCGAGGCACTTATCAAAATGAGTGAGTAGCCAGATAAGAGTATACAATTTTCCAAGTGCTGTTTAAAATTTGGTTTTTTATTTTTGGCGACTTCAGATCGTTACGCCGATGCTCTAAAGGTTCTTCATAGTGCGACGACAATTAAAAAAGATAATTTCAAACTTTTGCTACGCAAATCGGAAGTCGAAACTCTGATAAGAACGGAGCCCAATGTTTTACCCAAGCCGGTAGGTGCACTCTATCAAATCAGTCGCGGCCAGTTTAAGACATAGTTTGATCGTAGTACAAAAGCCCGCCCGTTGGCGCCTACGAACGTGGCTGCCGCGGCCAGTTCCCCACGCAGTCCAAGTTGCATTGCGTCTACAATAGCACGAATTCGCCGTTTCTGCGACTGGCACCACTCAAAATGGAGTTGCTTGGCCTGGATCCCTACATGGTACTGTATCACGATGTCATAACACCCAAGGAGATCCGCGAACTTCAGGTCCTGGCCGTGCCCAGTCTCAAACGCGCCACGGTGTTCAATCAGCAAAGCGGCCGCAACACGGTGGTTAAGACGCGCACCTCGAAGGTGGCCTGGCTGACGGATACCCTGAATCCACTCACGATGCGTCTCAACAAGCGGATCTCGGACATGACCGGCTTCGACATGTACGGCTCGGAGATGCTGCAGGTCATGAATTACGGCCTTGGCGGGCATTACGACAAGCACTATGATTACTTCAATACCAGCATCGTGAGTTAGATGAGAAACACAGCCAAAGAACATTTAATTGACTGCATTATTAAACCAATCTAGGCCAAGGATTTGACCAGACTCAATGGCGACCGCATTGCCACCGTTCTTTTCTATGTAAGTCAAACATAATGTTTACCCTGGCACAAATCATTAAAGAGTACTTTCCACTCGTAGCTAACCGATGTGGAACAGGGCGGGGCCACGGTGTTTCCCAATATCGAAAAAGCCGTCTTCCCGAAAAGAGGCACAGCCGTTATCTGGTACAATCTCAAGGATGACGGAAACGGGGATCAACGAACGTTGCACGCCGCCTGTCCCGTTATAGTGGGCTCCAAGTGGGGTAAGTAGCAGACTGTTCAATAAGTATTCAAAAAACACTCATAAGCATATACTTTAAATCCACAGTGTGCAACAAATGGGTACGCGAGCGCCAGCAGCTATTTCGAAGGCCCTGTCTTAAAAGGTGAAGCCCCCTATAACAGGAAATAACCCTCTACCTTAACTAGCGATATAATTCGATATTTATTTCGGGCATCTATGTCAATTTGTAAAATTAGGTAAATTTATCAAAATAATGTTTATGCGCCGACAATAATGTCAATTGCATTTACAAAGCGCAACAAACAGTTAATCAATTTATATTAAGACCAGGTATTACCCCAAGAAATTGTAACATAATTTAAGTTTTAATTACTTTCTTACCCAGCTCAATCTTTACATTATAATGGCAATAAATAGAAATAGTTAGAATGACGACGAAGTTAGTATCAATAACAATAAAATAAATAATATGTGAAGCAGAATGCAAACACAGTTGGCTCTGAAATCATCAATGCATAACTAACTGAAAATGCTAAAAATACGTCGTAAGACATTTTAAATACATAAAACACCCAGCACAATGCACCTGTCTGTGAAGACGCTCGTTTACCTGGCAATTGCGCTAATCCTATGCCAGGTGAAGGCACAAAATAAAACCGCTGAGGAGAGCCACTCCACTTCTGTGGCGGGAATGGTGGGGCTGCTGCATCTGGAGGCCAATCTCGTTGAGAATCTCAACAGCTTTGCGAATAACCTGGAGAAGAAATTGGATATATTGAAAAGGTGAGTCGACTCGGTGAAGTTTTTGTATTATACAGACGTGAGTGTCTTCAGAGTTCTTCCACAATTGCGAGCCGAAAGCAATAAGGCCTTGATTCAAAGAGAGCTATACTTGTCCAATCCGCTGAAAGCGTTTTCGCTGATACGCCGGATGCACAAGGACTGGCATGATTGGAAGCTGTTTATGGAGGAACCAGTGGGCCCATTGGAAGTAGCTTATATAAATAAGCACAAATCACAGTTTCCGACCAAAACGGACCTGAGCGAGGCATGTGACGGTATATACCGCTTGCAAGATGTCTACAGCTTGACGCCGGCTGACATGAGCACGGGTCTGCTCAACGGAAAGCAGTACGAGTGAGTATTATGTAAAGCTAGTCGCAATAGACTTGACCTGCCACCTACCACCTGCCACCTGCCACCTGCCACCTGCAGTGCCAGTCTAAATGCTCTGGATACCTACGAGTTGGGGCAAGCCCTGCACAAGCACCACCGCGGCTTGGCCGAGGAGTGGTTTGCTGAGTCTAGCAAGTGGCTAACACAAACCAAACACACGCTTCCAACTCCAATTGGGGCGGAACCTAGCAAGATGCTGCTCCTCTTTGTCAACGCGTTCATTACTTTAAGTGAGTCGGCGACTTCCCAATGCCAAGGCACAAAAGTATCTGTAGTTTCCTTTGTTTAGAGTATTACTCGATTGCGCTGCCAATTTTTGATCACGCACTTAAGATGGGAAATCAAACACAGGATTCCCAACTAGCGCAGAAGAGAGCTGAAATCCAGGTGCTCGCCCGAAGAGAGCCGAAAACGAAGCCAACACGCAAGCAGGATAGTCCGCTCTACCATAGGGGCTGCCGCGGCGAATTTAATCGGCAACCCAACATGTTTTGTCTATACAAGAAAGTGTCTGCGCCGATTCTCCGACTGGCACCGCTCAAAGTGGAGGTTGTGCTGGTTGATCCCTTTATAATTATATTTCATGACGTAGTATCGTCTCGTGAAATCAAAGAACTCCAAAAAGTCGCTCGACCTTCCTTAGTGCGTACTCACATAGCGGAAGGTGGAAAATATGTTCCGAAAAAGTCGAGGACCTCGAAGGGCATTTGGCTCAATCACGACTTTAACAATATCACAATGCGCATCGCAAGACGTATTACGGATATGACCAGTTTGGTGTTGGAGGATTCAGATCCATTTCAAGTCATGAACTACGGCATAGGTGGGCACTACCACGTTCATTTTGATTACTTCAATGACTCACGGGTGAGTTTCGACACACGTGAGGTGCACACTCATAACCATCGTACATCGTTTCCAGATAACAAGCCCCAAAATTGGCGACCGCATAGCCACTGTTCTGTTTTATGTATGTCAATGCGATGTGCTTTCCTGAAAGACGTAAGCTCTATGAAAGTCTCTATCCCATCTAACCCACAGCTAACAGATGTTGAGCAAGGAGGCGCCACAGTGTTCCCCAAGCTTAGACAGGCCGTCAGCCCAGAGCGCGGATCGGCTCTCTTCTGGTACAATTTACATCCCAATGGAACGGGCGACGTGAGAACTCTGCATGGCGGCTGTCCAGTTCTAGTGGGCTCCAAGTGGAGTAAGACATCAACTGACCAAATACCCTCTTCTTGTTACCAATACCCATTTCATTATCAGTTATGACCCAATGGATAAGTGAACGCAGCCAGCTGTTTGCTAGACCTTGTATTTAACGGATTTCTTACTGCCAATTGGGTCGGAGTTAGGAGCAACACCATATTAAATACTCAAAATTAACTCGTATTTGTGTTTCGAACATATTGCAATTTTTGTTTTTCCCGGTATTGCTTTTGAAGCAGCCAGCACTTGGGTTTTCCCACTTTCATACAACTGAAAGTTGCATAACACGAGATTAAACTAGCAGTCTACTTTTGCTTTCCTGGTACTACCTACATCACATTTCACATTGTAACATTGAATATATCTGTAAACAATAAATAACACTGTGCGGACTGACCTAGGTAATACTCCGCAATATAAATAGAACATGCACAACATTTTGTTTGGATAAATATTTGTTTCAAGTTCAAATTACCTGAAAATGTTTAGTACCAGCTTTATTCGCCAATAGATTGAAGGTATAAAAGCTTGTTAGTAGACTAGAAACTTCAGTCGTCTCAAACCTCGCCTATTATTGTGACACAAGCTCAGTCAACCATCTCCAGTTTTTAAACTATGTCGTAAAACTTGGCAACATAATGCGTTTATCTACATATACGATTCTTTACGTTGCAACTGCGTTAATCCTATGCCAGGTCAAAGCACAAAATAAAACCCTTGAAGAGAGCCACTCCGCGTCTGTAGTGGGAATGATGAAGCTGGTGCTGCTGGATGCCAAACTCGTTGAGAATCTCAGCAACTATGCGCATCAGCTGGAGAAGAAATTGGATATTCTGAAAAGGTTAGTCGACATAGAGCACTATCAGATAGATAGAAACAAAATTTACCATAGCATGTGATAGCTCATAGATCTCTATCCAACTATTATAATTTGCAATTGTTTATATATTCAATTGAATATCCTTCGTAACAAAATTCGATATAAAAGATTTTTCGTTTTTAAGCTTTCTCCACTAGATGTTAACTCGTTTATATATGTATCTTAATTTTATTGTATGTTTAGTGTTCTTCCACAAATGCAAGCGGAAAGCAATAAGGCCATGCATCAAGGAGAAGTATACTTGTCCAATCCGCTGAAAGCGTTTTCGCTGATACGCCGGATGCACAAAGATTGGCATGATTGGAAGCTGTTCATGGAGGAACCTGTGGGTTCAGTGCACATAGCCTTTATGAATGACCATCAAGAACAGCTGCCGAGTCCAACTGATCTGCAGGATGCTTGCCAAGCTATGTACTACTTATATGACGTATACAACTTGACGGTGACGGACATGACCATGGGGCTGCTCAACGGGAAGCAGTACGAGTAAGTAACATTTAAAGCTACTGACAATAATTAACCCGCCAGCTGTTGCCTGCAGCGCCAGCCTGAATGCCCTGGATAGCTACGAGTTGGGCCAACACCAACATAAGCGCCACAATGGCAACTTGGCCAGGGAGTGGTTTGCAGAGTCCAGCAGGTGGCTCATGAATCACACACTCCCTACACCGAAGGGAGCCGACCATCAAAAGCTGCTGCACTTCTTTGCCAGTGATTTCGTTAAAAATGGTGAGAGCATAAAACAGCCAGGGAAATAATATAATAATTATAATTTAAATAATGTAATTAAAATATAAATGTGTTTTCATTATTTAGAATACTACTCAATTGCCCTGGATCTTTTTGACCACGCGCGGGCGGTGGCCAATAAGACGAACGATGCAAAACTGTTGAATGAGAGGGCGGAGATCGAGGAGCTAAGCCGGAGATTGCCCGAAGTGAAGCCAATCAAAAGGTACACCACCAATTACGCCAGAGGTTGCCGCGGCCAGTTCGTGCCGCAAGCTAACTTGCATTGCGAGTACAAGTCGAAGACATCGCCATTCCTCCGTCTGGCCCCGCTCAAAATGGAGGTTCTGCTGCTTGATCCGTCTATAGTGATCTTCCATGACGTCTTATCGCCCCGTGAAATCGTCGAAATTCAAAAGCTCTCCCGGCCATTCTTGAAGCGCACAACCCTGTATGTCGCTCAAAACAAGTCGATTGTGCATAGTACACGAACCTCGAAGGGCACTTGGCTTAATCGAAACCTCAACAATCTCACAAAGCGCATTGGACGACGTGTTACGGATATGACTGAGTTAGACTTGCAAGGCTCAGCTTCGCTCCATGTTGTGAACTACGGCTTAGGTGGGCACTATTTTCCTCACATGGATTTCTTTAACAGCACAGAGGCGAGTTGCTGCCAGCTACTGAGTGTATTCATTTCTGATCATTGTGATTCCATTCCAGGTTCTCGATCCGAAGAGTCCAACGGGTGACCGCATTGCCACGGTTCTATTCTATGTACGTAATGGTAATATTGTCCCTTTCAACTAGCACACAGTAAGAATATGCCTTTCAATCCGCAGCTGACAGATGTAGAGCAAGGCGGTGGCACAGTGTTCCCTGCCCTTGGACAGGCCGTCAGCCCTGAGCGCGGATCGGCTCTCTTCTGGTACAATTTGCATCCCAATGGAACGGGTGACGTGAGAACCTGGCATGGCGGCTGTCCAGTTCTAGTGGGCTCCAAGTGGAGTAAGACATCAACAAACCAAATACCCTTTTGTTGTTACTAATGCTCATTTCATTATCAGTTATGACCCAATGGATAGATGAACGCAGGCAGCTGTTTGCTAGACCTTGTCTCAGGGGAACTACTAATTGAATATGGCCGAAGTTCAATTAACATTTCATCGTTTTAGCATTGTTCTCTGCCGCACTGCCAATAAACATATCGTTTAGACGGATGCCCTACTCGAACTAAGGCTGATGTCACTTGGCTGGCAGCCTTTCCGCAGCACGGAAACATGGACACGGACTACTCTGGCCGACCCATGACACGTATGCCGAATCATAGACAAACAAATTTCCGGCGTAATCACTTTACACACTTAACAAAAACCAACTCGCTCAGCCGCCTAGCAGCGCACCCTCCCGTGGCTTAAATGCTTTTTAAAATGCCAACACGGAAAAAATAAAGTGCTGAGTGGTTGATAGTCGCTCGGTAGATCGCTTGCTTTTGGGCTGTGGGCTGTGGGCTTTGGGCTTTGGGCTTTCGGGCTAGGTGAGACCCAAGCAACCGCAGTCGCAGCCGCAGCACTCGGCGCGCAAAATTTTAGCATACTCCTAGGCGCCAGGAACCCCGACCCACCCTGCGTGCGTCCAGCTGGCGTCTAGTGTCTGACACCGCGTACGTGATGTGCAACTTAATGTTTCAATTAGAGGTGAAGTGGCGCCCACGTTGGCTGCAGCATGGTGGCAGCTTCTGCTTGCTTAGGTTATCGTTATCGCTGCCAGTTAGCCAGTGTGTGTGTGTGTGTGTGTGTATCAGTGTCAGCATCTCTATCAGTCTGTGCACTTATCTGCTTTTAAAAGTTTTAATAATGAACTGGCGCTTACCACCGAGAAACGTGTGCGTGTTCACCCTGTCACCGAGTGAAGAATCCCCCCAGCCCCCCAATTCCAGCTCCAGCTCCAGCTCCAGCTTCGGTCTGCGAGCTTCAGCTTTAGCCGCCTGCTGACTGGGCACTTTTGATAATTTGTTTACAATCCACTCGGCGCACCTTTTGTGCAAGTTATTTGCATACTGGGTAGAGAAGGGCTGGGACGCAGGGCAGGGTATTTGACCAGCCAAAAGGGTCAGCTGGAAGTGTGCAGTGCAGCGTGCATAATGCGTAGATTTAATTGAATTTCGCAACAGAAACTGTAAACTCAAATAAAACTTTAGCTTGGCCACAAATGAGAATTTTTGGGCGGCAGAAACTTTGGCCAGCGCACAGCGTGAAATGCATCTGCTCAAAGGACTTCTTATTAAAGTTTGACAAAGGAGCAGCCAACTGGCCAACGGCTGTAGTCCAGATCAACTCGCAGCTGACCAACCCTGTCCCTGGGCATTCGTGCGCACCCAACACCTTTAAATAAAGCAACCACGTCGATAAATAAAAAATTGCGAACATATGCGAAATGCCGTGCGACAGCTAAGAACTATGCGGCATAGCAGACCTTTGCATGCGCTACAAATGAAAGCAGTTGAATTTTGTTATCAAAATACTTTTTCATTAATCCTGCAATTTATTTTCAGTTTTCAGCAAGTTCTTTTACTAACAAGTCCCAAAAGTAGCTCATCCTGCAGTCGACTCTGTCCGCCCAAGTGTAGATGAAAACGTACCTAAAACGTATTTCATTTTGATTGTGTGCACTTTATGATGCGTCCTGTGCGCTCACAGCACCACAGAGATGATTACATATGCGCAGACCAATAATTTTATCCAGCACACAAAAAAAGAAGAAAATATAATAAAATGGTATAAAAATCAAACAAGGTTAAGAAATGCTGGCTATAAGGCAACGTTGATTGTAGAAATCTAGCAAAATGTTTTATGCACAGGCCAAAAAGGGTTGCCAGGAGCGCCCCTGGCTCACACATTTTGTGGTCAATGAAGGAAATATGATTTGGATTTTGTTACTTTGATTACACACATTACATGCGAAATATGAAAAAGTGGCAGCCAAGGCGGCAGACGCTCCCAGACGGGCCCAACGAGGTCAACGGTGGTGGCCAAGTGGGTGCCGTGCCACAACGTGTGTTAAATTTTAGCTGGAGATGGGCATATGAAGGAAGTGGGAGTGGGAAGGGGAGAGGAAGAGGAAGAGAGAGAGAGAGAGAGAGAGAGCGGCCGTAACGCAGTTGATGTGCCTGTGTCCGTCGCAGGAAATTGAGTTTTTCGTACAGCTGCACAGCTACACACACATATATGTAACTGTGTGTGTGAGTAATGTAAATAATAGCCAGCAAAAGGCACAAGAAATTTATGCACGCACTCAGGCGCACAAATTCGCTTGGCGCGTCGTCTTCGGTCTTCGGAGCAGCATCGCACTCTCAGGGTCAGTATTTCCATACACTATGCACAGGGTATTACAAATTTGTCATCAAATATGTTACGCATTAAATTAAGCATATCCATGACAAATAACTATATAAGTAAAATCAACTTATGACTATTTGTTCGTTCGTTTCTATATTCAAGATAAAACCAATTAATTAATTTAACAAGAAAATTCTTATTTTAACTACTATTTGTAATTCCATTTAAAAACTCACATTTAAGAATCGTTTTAATTCTCATAAAAACATTTTACGCTTTTTTATGGGCGAAAAGTCTTCTACTGAGTGTGCAATTGTTACAGATTGGTATATATAGTATATACCTTTATCAAGATCAATTTTATATATCCTTAAGTCTGAATAAACAGGATAAAAATGTAGTAGAATTGGCTACAATATTATTTGAAGAAATTAATGGAAAGCTCGTTTAAATATTATTTTTGCATGGAATATTTTATTTGGGATTTGATTTGATAATATGACTATGCCATCCGATAATTTTATTAAAAAGGCTGCGAGTGTATTTAATTTTTGGGATATCAAGCGCACTGTTTTCGTTTCTCTTCTGGCTTATTTTCTCTTTTTTTAACAATGTAAATGCTTGAGAAAATCGATAAATGAGAATGCGAGTATGTGTGTGTGTGTGTGTGTGTGACTGAGATTTAAGCTATTTAAGTTTTGTAGGCACAGCGACTGTCGGTCTGGCATTTATTTGAGCAACACTTGATACAGCCAGCTGCCAAGGCACTTGGACTATGCCTGACCCGCCTTTCAACAAGTCTGCCACATTTACCTTGTAACCAAATGATCAAATACTTATAATGCGAATACTTATTTATACACCAGATGCACTCGTGGCTAACAGTCGACGGCAGTCGGGCAGGTGTCAAGGCAAATGAGATGCGAAACTGCTGTGGGCGGGGGCGGACGAGAGGGGGAGGATCGAGCGTTTGATTAGAAATGAGCCAAACATAAATTGATTAAATGTCACTCGACTGCGGCTGCAATCGGCTCACAATCAATTACAAAATGACAAATTTGACATGTGTGTGCACTGTGTGCTCTGCGATTGGGCCAACGGATGCAATGCGCATAATCTGGACAGTACGTCAGGGCAGCCATTCAACTGACAACTGGCCACTGTCCACTGTCCGCTGTCCAGTGGAGCGACTGTCAGTTGGAGCAGCCGAAATCAATGGCAAAGTTGATTTACGTGCGGTTGGCAATTGTGTTCAAGTGAATCGCAATCGTTGGGCGCCACATCAAACGTGGGCGGGGCACTTTGGCCATATCGAAATGATTTGCTGGCCAACGACAAATGCAGCTAAACGAATTATGTCTAATGGCATTTCAGGTTGAAATGCGATTAAAATGCAATTTGAAATGCAAAACATTTTGCCAGCCAACAGATGTAGCCGAGGTGCGTGTGGGGCAGATGTAGGGGGGACAGGCGGAGAGAGGGGCTGTGGCTAAAGACTGTTGCAACTTGTGTCTGTGCCGCACTTTAAAGATGCTTTTGTCTGCCTGTCTGCCCGTTTGGCTGCCAGCCAAAATGTTGGCAACGTTTTCTTGTTTTCTTCACTTTTTTTTGCCCTGCTTGCCACACAAAAGTCTTTTAGTTAATGGAGAGCGGCGAGTGGCAAGTGGTAGCCCATCAGCTGAGCTGCATTTTGTGGCATGGTCTGCTGCCGGCCACATGATTACAAACAGTTCGTGCGTTACCTGCTGACCAGGCCAAAAGAAATTAACATTTAATGTTTCAGAACAGCTCAAATCACGCGAAACAGTTGCCTGATTTATGGCAACTTTTGGACAATTAAAAGTCCATTGGAGACAGCAGAACAACGGGCACAGGCAGAAGAAGAAGCACAATTTGGCATTTATTTTGCCAAGAAATGTTGAATAGAGTTTTTGTACCTTTGGCACCTCAGCCTCAAAGTGCCGGCTGCGTTGTCAACAAAGCATAATTTATGCGTTTGTCGTTTGTCTGGTATTGGAGTTGGATCTGGGACTGGGACTGGGACTGGGCCTGGCCAGCGAACACATTGCTAGACAAGCGAACATGACAGCGGCTATGTTGCCGTCGTCTGCTGCTGCTGGTGCTGCGGAATTTCACGTGGAAAAAGTGCAGCCAGAAATTATTTTAATTAAAAGAGCAGCCGACAAAACAGGCAAAATCTAAAGACAAAGAAACAGACACTAACTGCAGCCAGCACGACGAGGTGTGCACACACACACGCACACGCACACACACACGAGCTGGGCGCAAGTTCTGCACGATTTACGCGCTGCATTTGTCATGATCTGTTTATTTTGATATATGTACAGCCCGGTGATTAATTTAGCCAGCTCGTGTCGCTGTTGCTGCCAGCGATTTGCACTTTATTATCACAACGCATGCGGCAATCTATGCGAATTTAATGTTGCCCCAAAGCACGCACACACATATCGATTGGGTTTTTTATGTGGCCATCACCTGTTGTCTGGCGCGTCCCAAAATCATTTGCATATCTATAGAGTTGCCAACCCCCGGATAGAAGGTAGCGGGCACCGGGTAGTAGGTGTATCCACATGTAATCAAATCAAGGCAAATGCTGCAAATGCCAGCTGCGGCCTCAGAGACACAGCGACACCTTACCAAGCACAAGTAACTGTAGCTATAAATGTAGCTGTAGCTGTTACCGTAAATGTATCTGTGTCTGTATTTGTATTTGTAGCTGTATCTGTATCTGTATCTTTAGCTGTAACAGCTGCACACACCTACGTACAATTTGATTTTATGTTTGCACACGCAGCAACAATTTTCATTGTTTGCAAAATAATTGCAATCTAGGCAGGCAGCTGCGTCCCATGCCGGAAAATTTAGCAGGGGGAGTCTTTGACAGAGCCGCTCTGTGTGTGTATTAGTAAGGGCAAAAAATATCAAAAAATAAAGCTAGAGCTGCCAAAACTCTTATGGCACTCGCTGCAGCAGCAAATTGGTCAAAAAGCCAAACAATTAGCGCGGAAACAATGGGCCCTCAAATATTGGTTGATGTTCTTGTTGCTGCTGCCGTTGTTGTTTTTGTTGTTGTTGATGGCCGGCCCAAAATGGATTATTGCAATGGGCATAAATTTACAGTTGCTTTGCTATTTTTACACTTTTTCCCCCTTTACCACTTTTTTCGCCTTTTGTCAGCGCCCACAAAACAGCTACTCACATATGGCCAGAAAAACATAGAGCCCATCGAACAAGGGCTCTTCCATAGAACTCAATATGTATTTGTGCTGGCTGTGTATGTGTGCGCCGATTTCACACACCGGAAGTTCAGTCCATTTAATGCACGAATTTCGCGCCATTTTACGTTGGTCAACTGTGTCGGCTTCTCTCTGTGTGTTGTGTTGTATTCCCCTCTCTGCCCGCAACAAAGTGCCGCCGAGTCGCATAGAAATGTACAGTAACTGCGAGAGGACCAAACAAAACAAAAAAGGTATACCGCAAATGATTTTGCTACAAAAGAAAAAATGGCGCTCGAAGTGTTTCCGCTTTGAGGCTTGCACTGTAAACAAAACCAAGTGAACTTCAATTGCATTGAACTCTTTAGCGAGTAGCATAGAGGAAACTTAAATATTTAAAATGTGCAAAAACCCTTTCTCAAATTAATTATAAGAGAGCGTGGCACATCTTAAAATGAATAAAGTTTTGTGTAATATTTTCACCATAATTCACTTAAGCACTTCAAAGCAGTTCCCACTTTAAATCGAGTCGGGCTTAAAGCAAACCTTTTGTCGCTACCATCACGAGCGTTATGGCCACCTTAACAATTAAGCCTAATTTGAATAATCAAAAGCCAACAAACAACAACTCGCAACTGGCGAATTCCAGGCGCGTGCAATAAAAACTTTGCCAACCATCGAACCTGGCAATAAATTTCGTTGCGGCAGCAACAAAAACAAGCGCAACTAATGAAAGCAAGGCCGGGCCGGCTGTCCACGGCCCACGGCCCACAGCCCGCAGCTGTACGGGGGCGGGGCTGTTTGTAAGAAACTTAATTGAAATAATTTTGGCTGGCGCAAGGATATAAAGCTGAGACTGGAATGGGTTAAGGGCTCTCCATAAGGTCTTGGCTAAACTTTTACTACGCAATCAAAGTGCAAATATTTAAAGAATGCGGCGGTGGGGCTGAAGAAGTAACTTACCTTATAAAAAGTGTATTCGATTGGTTTATGATAAGCTAACAAAAAAATTCTGTTAGAGAAGGATATGCTAAAGTTGAATATGTTTAGCGTAGTCAATTTGCCTATATAAATATGTGTTCAATATATATATGGATATGTCAAATCAAAGTGTTCGTATGATTCTTATAATATAGAGCTTTACTGCAGCACTACTCGAACAGGCAGAAGGAGATATCTCCGATTCCATAATACATTATATAGATATACATATCTATATCCAAGAATCAGCTTCACTAACCTATTCGATTCGAGACTATTTTGTCATGTCCGTCCGTCTGACTTAACGAAGTTTGGAGTTTGATTTTTCAGGTACGTGTATACCATATGCAGATTTTTGTTATCCAAAATTTCTATACCACGTTTTCGTATTATCGATAATTATCGGATTTTTTGACGCGGTGTTGGAAATTTCTGAAAATTTCATAAATATTTTTTAGAAGCTATTGAAGAATTAATTTCCCGTAGTAATTAATTATTTAAATGTATTAATTGTCTATATGAATTAATGAAAAGGGTTGAAATGTAAAACACGACAGCTCGCAGTTGAGATCAGGGTATCTCCTAGCCGGGCACTCCCAACTAGACCACTCTTCCTCGTTCTCTATCTCTTTTTCTTTCTTTTCATCCATCTGTTTCGCATTCGTTTTTGCTTATCTAAACTCGGAGTACAGCTCAGTGGTGGGCCCTTTCGTATGCTAATTAAAGTAAAGTAATTTAAGGCCCTCCTCAGACGTTGGCTCACATGTCCTCATATCCTTGCTGAGCTAATGCCGCAACATTTCAAAGCAGCGCAAACTTTTGTAAATAAAGCGCAAAGCCCGCTGGCTATTTGTGCGCCGAACTCTGCAAGATAAGTGTATACAGAACCCAATTGCAACTCACCTCAAGATATTTGGTAAGCAGAAGTAGAAGAAGAAGTTAAAGCGCGTTGAAGCGCGCCGCGTGTGCTAACGAGTTGCCGCAGGCGCTTGGCCAAGTATCTGGCACCGTATCTGTATCTTTAACTGTAGCCGTATCTCTTTCAGCGTGCTCATTAGAATTCATTATAAATTTGCGGGAGGCAAACTAGCCGGATAAATAACCAACACCTGTTTGCCGTTTGCCATTTGGTTGCGGCATTGTCCGGTTGCATGCAACGGCTTCTATCATATTCCTGGCCATGGTCCGCGTTGTTGCGGCGCGGCTACGTGAGATAACTGCCGCGGATGTTTCTATTAGCCGGGCCGGCAGTGAGTGTGGCAGCAACATTCCCGTTATTTATGCGTCGCGCTGCGATGTCTAATTTATGTCGCAGCTTGGCTGCAATTTGTGGCTGGATTATTATAACAATTATGAGTAGCTCCGCAATATGCTAATAACTGAACAACGGTTGGCATTAAAGTCTGGCCAAATTAGTGGGAACGGACAGAGGACTCGCATGGCTTATTTAACTTAAACGCAAGTTAAACAAGCAACAGAAAAATACTCACACACACGCACACAGATGCAAAAGTCGTCGGCAAAGTAAACGATTAAAATATGCACAACACGAGTAAACATATTTTCAAGAAGTAAATATCCTTGAGGAACGGCAGCGGCAACCAAAATTCAGGAGCGCATGAAATGTATTTAAAATATGCCAAGTGGCAGACGTTTTGAGGCAGCCATAGGAGTTGGGCGTGGCCAGGTTGGGGCCTGGGCATGGCCTCCCAGTTGGAGCTGCACGTAGCCTCGGCGACGACAGCAGCAGGCGAGGACGAAGGCGAAGACGAAGACGCTGCCTCGACTGCACGTGGGCACAAAAGGCGCAAGGTAAATAAATATTGTAGCACAAAATGCGACCAGGAAAAGGACGAGAACAAGGACGGCGACGAAGACGCAGGCGAAGACGTTGATGCCGGCAAGTTGAAAGGCAACGGTGTTCTTGCCACTGCCACGCCCCCCGCACGCGCACACTCCAGCTAAGATACTTACAAGGATTAAAGAGTCACTCAAGTTAAATGCATTGAAAATGAAGTAAAAGAAGCGTAAAAATTGTACCGAAAGTTGCTCAAGTGCTAGCTGAATGTAAGGGGGAACCAAGGCTGATGGTGTATAGGTGTTGTGTGTGTGTGTGTGTGTGTTTGTTAGCTTTTGCCTCTGTTACTTTTAATTTTACTCGCAGTTTATTTAATTTTGTGCTTTTTTATTCCGACAACGTCTTCTGCTCGCTGCTGCGGCTCAATATAAAGTGGCAGTTGTTGATTTAGCGGTATTTAAATTGAAGCAACTTAGTTGGATTACGAACAAGCTGCTTGCGGTTAACCGGAAATGAGCCGCAACTCAATGCTGATAGCCTCGCAGCAATGCGCATTGATAACTACTTCACTTAAGAGCTGTTAAATTCAACGGTGAATTAGGTTGGTTAAATACGACATTTGCTTGGGCAAGTGACAGAATCTTCGGGGAAACAGAAGTAATAAATCCCATAATTCTCCAAAAATTAAATATATCTATATATAATGTCTACAATAATTCTAAATTTATTTGTATTACTAGCCTGCGATTCGAATCCAGAGCAATTGCAATTTTAATTTATATTGCGCCATATGATACCCTGCATACCCTGCACCACAGAAAATGGGTAAAACAGAGTTAATTATTTTGTGGAAAATGTGAAAAGTGGTGAGCTGGCAGGCTTACAGAACCAACAACAACAACAATGTATAAAGTGAGCATCTTATCTATATAGCTATTTCAGGTACATCCAGGTTCTATCATCACCAGACTTGGTGTCGGTCTTGGCTGGCATACTTGCCACTCTTTCGAAGTTTGACCCTTTTGAGAATTGCAACGAGTCAAAGCACGAAAAAATAGCACAGCGTGCATAAGTCGCTATTTCAGTGTTCTTTATACCCTGCTTTTGGCATACAATGACAGTGTGGGTTTTTGGTGTTTTTGTGGAAATGTTGTTTGAAATGTAGAATATAAGTTTCTGTACTCGCTACAAAGGTCAAATTTATTCCAAATTATCAATAACCCTCCCTGTTTTCTTGATGTCGCTAAATATCGATTTCGTGCGCAGATTTTTCAAAAATACCTAGGAGACTGTATAAGCCAGCTACCAAATCTGGTATGTTCGTTCAGTTTACACGCATCAAAAATATTTAAATTTTTGGGCACTCGGCTAAGGCCACCAGGGTAAACCGCAGGTGGATTACTAAGCTAACCTTTTTGAAAGATCAAACCACAAATATTTGAGGCAGGCTGTCTCCAGCAACAGTCTCTTGACAATCATTATAGGTTCGCTAACAAATTAAACGATAACTGTGAAAGTCGCTGTAAACAGTGTATGGTGCAGTCGAGTACACAGGTTTATTTAATAGACCTAAAATGTTGCACTTGTGAATAAATAAAGATAAAGCGCACGGAACTCGGGTCGTGCTCATATGTTGTGAAGCAGAAATTTTAACCTTTTTATGGCATTTCCCTTCAGCGCTTAAGTAGGCGCAATTAAATATCGGCCCTTCCTATTGCCGATGCCATTGTCATGTCTGCTGCGGCTGTTTTTGTTGCTGTTGATAAAAGATTGCACAGTGTTTACACATACACAGAGTGCCACCTCGCCCCGCCAGCCCCTCCTGTTCACCTCTCGCCATGCCCACCTCGCTGCACTCGCAGTCGCAGGCATTGCAACATTTTCGCAGTGTGTAATGCAAATTGCGGCCGATGCGGTAATTGCCGCTCATTATGGTCAGGCAAATGTGTTGCGGGGACCGATACGGGTGGTGGCGTACTGGCAATGCCAATGCCAATGCCAGGAGCCTGCTGATAAGACAAATGCACGGCACTGTTGCCCACCCGAAATCGCCACGCCCACCTAGCGCACTTTGCCCAGCCCTTTTAATGCAGTTTTTACATGGCCCCCAGAGCGAACGAATTCCAATTGCAATACGAGCTCCACTTGGAGTCGGAGTCGGAGCGGGTGCCATTACCGAAGCTGGTGCCGGTGCAGGGGCCAGAGTCGCGCCATAACATAAGTCACTTTAATGGGCTTTCAATGAGGTGTGCCAAAAGGGGGCTGGCTGAATATTACACACAACATTACGCAAATGCATTAATGGCATTTTAATGTTGAGGTATTTTACAGGCCAGCTTTTTGCAGTCCGAGTTCCGCTGCCAGGTGGCCAGGACCAAGGGCCAAATGCCAATGGCATTTCAACTATGCAAATTAAAAGCGAAAACTATACAAAAAACTTTAAATTACCAAAAACAGTTGACAAAACTTTAAACCACAGTTGCCGCCGCCTTCACCCACTGATAACAAAAAGGTAGCAGCAATGTGGTGACAAGTCAACGTGCCGCTTTGAGGGGTGGGTGGGGTTGATTGGGGGTTCCAATGTCAGCGCTGACACCAGCAGGCTGGTATGCTGGCGCACACACTCACACACACACACACGTGTGAAGTGAATTTTCACACAAAATCCAAAGTGAAAATGATAAATTATTTTCGGGGCACATTCAGAGGCAACCAAAAGGCAACGCCGCAAGAATTTTGCTTGCCAAGCTGAAAGTTAAGAAAGCAGTTGGGCCAAGGGATTATAGAACTATATATATGTACGTAAATACGCACATATACATACACATATATATATTGTGTGTCTCTCGAGTGAAAGTACAAAATTTTAAATCGTTTTTCGTGAGATTTATTGTGGCTCTGGTTAACCGCGCCCCCCTTCAGCAGCCCCTTTTAGCATTTACGGCTGCCAAATTTATGCGCCTGCGTTAGTCATCTCGCAGGCATTTCAACAATTTACACCTCAAAAATATTTATGTCGCAACCCGGCATAACTTTAAGGTCCTGCATCCTGTCCACGCATCAAACTTAATTTGCTGGAAAATTTTAGCAATTAAACAAACGTTTCTACCGGGGGCGGGGGCAGGGTTAAAACGAACTCGAACTTGGACACATATGGCCGGACATTGAAATTAATTCCGACTGCTGCTAGACAAACGGTCGGGGTGGGGCTGTACGCCAGCCACGATATGAACTTTGACACCTCATGCAACAATTTTGCGGTTGACAATGAGCCCGAATAACCCTTGGCCAAAAAACCCAGCTCAGTGGCTTACATACGTTTACACCTACGCAAACTGCGACGGACTCCTGTTTTTTTTCTCATTTTTCCACATTTAATGAGCCCAGACCGACGTCGGCATCAACATTATTATTTCAAATAAAAGCGCATTATGCTGGATTATCAACTGGACTTTGGCCAAAACACACACAGACACACTCGCACAAAAAATGCTGCCCATAGAGCAAGAGCATAAGGGAGCGAGAGGGAAAAAAGAAAAAAGGTGGAAAATGCGAAAACTTAATTTCCAGCTGGTATGCCATGTATGCCGCATTTCGGACAGAGGACACCCGAAACCGGATACTTGACCACCCACCACACCAGCACACACACACACACATACACACATATGGGCCAACCCCCTCAAGGGTTGCTTAATGAATGCGTGTGTCCTCGCTAGCTGGTCTCGGGAACCCCTTGGTGGCCCATGTCCGGCGAGCGCCTTGCAATTAAATGTGAAATGTTGAAAATAATTTGCATTACGTATGCGCCCCGTCTAACGGCTTATCTCATGCAATTAAGGTAGTTGCCAAAAGTTGACGGTTGACGTTTTATTTGCCGGCATTTGCATACATATTTGTGAAATTTAATTAGTGCATGGATTTAATTATGTCATCCTCAAGCTCAGCCAGCGTTGAGTGCTCACTGAAAGGAAGGAGCCGGAGGCAGAGAAGAATATTCACTCCCGCCTTGCCCTGCCGTCGTTTGTTCAGGCTGCCAATTGTTCAATGAGTCGTGCATTTTTATTTGCATCCGCATCAATTTGTTGCGTTTTGCAGTCGCTGAGCTTTATTACGCATTTGCACACAAAGGACCAGCAGGACCAGATGGCGTGCACTCAATTTACCTGCATTGTCCTGCCTCACATTTTTTTCACATATTTTTACACTTGAGATTTTTGCTGTGTGGTGTGATTTTTGGGTTTTTGTGTTATTTTAAATGCAAAAGCGCCGCTGACAATAAGCGGAAATGAATTATGTTTGAAGGGGGCAACTCAGCACAAGGCTGAATTGGCGCCCACTGCCAGTGGTGGTGGCAGCTCCCTGACCCACCGCTGAGGTGGTGCCTGTGCCTGTGCCTGAGCCTGAGCCTGTGCCGCTGACGGTGCCCACTTTGTGCATTGTGCGAGTGCATTTCGCGTTCAGTTTATTGTTGTTGGCCACGCAGCAGACAAATAAATCAATGACAGCCCGACTTTATTGTTTTGGTCACAAAAATATTGCTTTTATATTATTAAATAGCAGCGTTACTGGCGCTCCCGACGCTCCTTCGCCTGGGCCTATGGCGGTGCCGACGATCGTGCCGCGCTGATATATAATAAAAATACCTATAGGGAATGCATCCACATCGGATGCAGGAGCAGTAGCTGCACCGACCAGGAGCTGGGGCCTGTTGATAGGCAGCCACATTCAGTGGCTTATATATATTAAATGTGCTGCGGTCTCTATTGACAAATTTTTGAATGATGCATTGCCCGTTGCGGTGGAAATGCAATAAAAACGCGTTAATTGTTGTTGTTGTTGGCCGGGACTGAGATTGGCCTAGGCAGCGAGCGAATGGTTAAAAAATAAAATGCTTTGATTTACATATATATTTAAATAAATAATGAAAGCAATATATAAATTTGTTCAAATTTTATTAAAAAGTTAGCTAATAAAATTAAAGACCATCGAAAAACCACAATTATGTTCGGTTTACCAAAGATTAAATACCCTCGCTGACATATACCCGGTGTGCGCTATATATTTAGAGTAAAATTAGTAAACTAAAAAATAATTACGCTCACAAGTAACATGTTTGCTTAGAATATCAATACAAAAACTGTTCACTCAGCTACCAAGAGTCCGGATATCTTGAACAACAAGAACTCAACTCATCATCCTGATTAAGAATTTAAAATGTTCTGGTGTCGAAAACTCTCTCTGATTGCGTAACACATCTCGTAGATCTCGTATGCATCTACTACTCATATTTTTAATCCATTCACGGCCAAAACTTTAATTTGCTTCACTTTCTAAAGTATTTATTTAAATTGTAATTCAATTAAAATTCAATGGCACCAACTTTAGTTTAATTCTAAGACACTTTCACTTGCCGCACTGCGGCGGAAACGGCAACAGCTGCCCAAGTCCAGATCCAGGTCCACGTCCAAGCCCAAATCCCACACCATTTTGGGCCGCCCACAGAGCTCCAACTAGTTGGCACAAGTTTATGGCTAAACAAACTGGAAAGCTCGAAAACTGAAACTCAATTTTTGCACAACAATGCGTCCATAATTACTGTGGATAGTCAACAGGCAAACGAAATCGAATCAAATCAGAAACTTTAAATCTTGGGGCTAAGTCGGGCAGCGGCTGCAGCTAAACAGTGGACCAACAACTACGTTGGCGGACACGGGCTCATTCAATCGTCAGTTCCAGCAATTACACGCATTTTGCGCAATTTAAACCAAATGCTAACGACAGCTAACAACCAGCCGGCAACCGACAACCGACAAGCAACAACCAACAAGCAACCTTTGCTGCACCTTCGACCAGCTGGAGCAAACATGCGGGGATCCAGGGGGTGGGGGTCAGCTACACCAGCAGGCAGGACCAGCCAGGCGTTTGATGAACAAAAAGTAGCATACTGTAAATCAAAAAGTAACTTGCCGTACGGATGTCATTCGTTGCAGATCGTTCGAGCGCAAAATTTAACAATGACACAAACACAAACTTTGGCCCAGCAGCAGCAGCAGCAGCAACAGCAACAACAATGAGCTCTAAGCTGCGTAGAACATGATGACGCACGCAGCAGCCATTTCCACTCAGTGGCACACAAGATAATACCTTACAACACACACCTACAACATGCGGCCAAACCGAGCTGGGCATTGACTTTGCCGCTTGGCATAGGGGCAAAAGCTGCTCATGCAGAAGCTGTCATGTCCAGCACTCAAATTTCTAATGCTGGCCTAAAGGGCTGTGCGGGCGGGTGTGCGTGTGTGTGTGCGTGTGTGCTGCGTGTGTTCAGGCAACACTTAAAAGTCACACGGGCGTGGCAAGTTAAATGAAATGCACATTGATGTGGCATTTGTGTGTCCTTTCAGATGCTTCGCCTGCTGCAAGTGACAGAAGGAGCAGGGCGAGCGAGAGCGAAAGAAAGGGTAGATTATGTATAGAATGTGGCCTTGTAACAGCCAGGTAGCTGAGTGCCCATGACGTCAAGTGAGATAAATGCAATTCAAGCCAAAAAAAAAGCGCAACCTGTGGCAGCAGCTGGTGTCGCCTCTGGCATGCAAAGACACTGCCACAAGCAACTCCACAAAAATTTCAATCAATAACCGTAACGATAACATTGTCAGCACAAGGATGCAATAAACTAGTAAGTAAAGACATTGAAAGTAAGCCGAATTGGGTATACTCTACAGAGTATGTCAACATTTATATATGCGAACGTATTTATAGTACATTTGAATTATAAATATGTACTATCGTATTGATTAAGTGCTAAATATATATATTTTTTAGGAAAAATATCGAGGTGAAGTATTATTGCATTACACTTAACTTTTTTTTATTATTCGATTAAAAAAAGTAAATATTAAATATTGAATTATCAAATAGAATAAACATAACCAACCAAATTATTATTATTTTGATGTTTACATCTTAATTGTGAGAATAACAGCTAGACTGAGGACTGATTTTTCCACCCAAACTAACTATTCTTTAAATGAAAATATTAAGTAATAGGTTGTCTTAAAAATTGCTCCCGTAATATTCTAGTGATAGCAATGCCTAAAGTATTAAGTTGGACACTCTTTAGTCAATCCCAATTCTATATATACTTAACAATTTGTTCCAACAGTTTAAGTCCCTTGAGCTAATAACTGCTAATCGTGCATATCTAACAGCAAAGTTGCAATACCCTTGCTGTAAGTATAAAAACAACGATGCAACTCTTTGGCCCGCAATTTCAATAAATTTGGGCGCCTGTTGACAAGCCGCAAAGTATGCTTTAAAAATGGCTTAGCCCCTGTCTCTGTCTCTGTCTCCTCCCTCTCCCCTCGCTCACACACCCTCTCTTGCTCTTCGTGTGTGCTTGTGTGTGTGTGGCAGACGAGGACAAGGCGAGGCAAACGCGATTTTTATCGCAATTCAATAGAGTTTCCGTTACATTACGCCACGGGTTTTGTCTTGGTGCGGAACTAACAGCGCCATATTTGTATCCGTTCGACGTGTCAACGTGTATTGCTTCCGTTTGTTGTTTGTTATTGGTTTCGCCCGTGCAGCAGGCGGTGCACCTTGCCAGGAACGCGGACGCAGAGCGCCAGCTGGAGGCAGACAGACAGTCAAGGAGATGGAAATAGCGACAAGCGGTAGGTTAAAGCGTTATTGAAATTTTATGTTGTCTGCGATTTGGGGCTGGATTTGCGTTCTTGCAGCTGATTTATGGCCTGTCGTTTATGGCGCGAGTTCACTTTAAGCAGCTCTTTAAAGAGCTTTGAGCTAATTACGCACCACAAATAATATTTTCGTTTGCCATTGCGCCAACCCCCTAGGGGTGGGGGAAACGGTGGTTGGGCGACGTCAAAGGGTTGGTTTATCTTTGGTCTGGCATTAAAAACTTTTCACTGGTTTTATTTTTCTTTGAGCTCAGAAATTGAATTAACGTGCGCGCTTTGCTGAAATGTCAATTTGGCTGACAGTGGCTGATAGGTAAGGGATAAATGGGGGTTGGGGGCAAGGTTAGGGGGATGGGATAGTCACCTTGAGACAGCTCATTAGAATTCTGTTTCGACTTGGAACTTGTTTGTCGTTTGTTTACCTTGAAATTAAAAATGCAAAAATACCGCCAGCAGCTTCTTAGTAGACCAGGCGAAAGCAGATGCTGCCTCGTTTTGGGGCAGCGCCCGAAGATGCAACGTGAAGTGTCTGGCAGGCAGCTGAATTATTTATGGCACTTGCCGCAGCAACAGCAACAGATTACAAGATTAAATTATTGTAACAAGCGCATTACGTAACTACTTTGCATAATTTACCGCTAGAAAAGGCAGCCAACTCCCGCTGGCTGGCAAAAATAAAAACATTCATCTTAAGCCTAAGTCGCTCCCCGACAGGCGGACTCAGGAGCCCAGAGCCCTGGGAGCGGCGGCTCCTTGAAGCCATGCAAAAGTCACCAGTCCAAGAATACACAGCACAAAAGATAGGTAAATCTTAACCGGCGGCCGCGTAGGTGACACTGACAGTGAAGAGGTCGTCCCACCGGGCGTATGCGCAACCAGCGGCAACATTTTTGTTTACAACAATTTGTCACTGTTGGTAAGCGGCCGGGTTGCAGCCACTGTCTTCCACGGCTGTCTAATTTGCATTTTAATTTAATTTTTTCCATACCGCAAAATGTCAACAAAACGCCGCAGACGCTCGCCGAGTCACTTGCAGACGTTGCCAAGTTCTTGCAACGCGGCGGCAATGACGGGGTCTGCCAGGTCTGCCATACAGTGTACCTCCTTGTCTTGTCTTGTGTTTGTTTGTCTACAGACTTTTTTTCAGGGCGCACTTTTAATTGAGTCTTGCATATGCATGAGCAGCGGCAACTCAATTAAAGCGATTGCCCCGCTGAACTTCAACTTCAGCTTCAACATTTGGCGGCATGAACAAAATCAATGCGAATGCGACATTGAGCTGAATGCGAATCGTAAAACTTTCATCGATTGCCCGAACATAAAATGACGATATTGTCTGCCGCATAAAATTATGACAGACAGCAGAAGCAGGAGCGAAAAATGGAAATGCTCGACTAGCTGTTGACCTGTAACCAGCACTGAAGTGTTCAAAAATTGTTCTTATCTTAAATAAATGTAATATTATTTATTTCATGATGATAACATATAAAACTGTTCATTAAGCAAACTTTGGCTTAGGCAATATGTCGACACGATTTTAATATGTATTTACTGCCAACATATATATATTATATATATTTACTGCATATGGATGTTGCTGATCAACAAAATATGTAATCTATTGCTTTCAGTCTGTGACATGCATTTGCAGCAGATGCGCATACCCACTCTGCATCCACTTACATGGTTATAGGGTATAATCACAGCGAATTGTCGTAAAATGGCATGCGGTAGACAAAAGAAATGCGGCGACCTTTAAGCAAATACAAAGAGCGAATTTATGACAACTTGTTGTGGGCGAGCCCAAACCCCCCGCCCCCAATCACCGCGCGCCCTGCAGCTGTAATAAGATACATATTGCATAATGGTGGGGCACCAGGGGTGTGGGAGCACAGCAGTCTGGCTTTGACTTGGCCATTTTCAACGCTGTAAATTCTAAAAACTGTCAGGCTAACCAATCGTGCAACCGTTATTACCTGTTGGCTGCCCCGGCTCAGTTAGCTACGTAGGTGGCCCTGGCCGTTTGGTGTACGTGCCACCATTACGGTTGCAATGGACGCGCTTCCGCCTCGGAGTGGCAACGTCACGGCTCATAATTCCTTGAATTTATGAACTGTAACCGAGCGTCTAGTCTGACAAAGAGCAGCTAGAAAGAAGCAAGTGATACAATGCTTTACAGGTTATTCCAAACCGCAAAAGTGGATTGGAGATGATGAAAAAAGCATAGTTTATAATTTAAATGGATTGTGGCTGAAAGTTGGGCTCAAAATAATTAAGAACTAAACAATTTATAGAATTAGCATGTAATAATAACTATTTAACCCTTTTTCAATTTAGAAATCGTCAAAAAAAAAAATGAATTTATGGCAAATTTAAGAAATCTTTAACTCTACATATATTCGATACAATGATAATAAATCTTTATTATTCTATTTTATTGGCATCGAATTGACTTGACAATGTTTTAAAAAACAGAAACATCCTTTTAAAACAAGTCAATATATATAAATGTATATTAAACAGTCTGCTTTGCTTACGCTGAAGTCTTTAACAACACCTTAGACAAGTTCAAGCACCTTAATGCTGCCCGTCACGTACTCTGATTGAGTTGCCCCACTCACCACCCACCCCCCACCGTATCCTGCGTCAATCTCACGCAGCGGCACTCACCTAATTTGAAGACAACACTTAATCTGCACAATGAGATAAATACCTTTTGTGGCTAACCCACCTCATCCGCCAAGCCACCCACCCACCTGGCTGCCTAACTGACTGTTGTTACCGTTGCCATTGCCATTGCCGTTACCGTTACTGTTACTGCTATCAAGGCACTTGGCACGCTCCCGAATTGCCACTTGAAGCAAATTGCCCAGGCGCAAAACTTTGGCGACTTTGGAGACTTCGGCACGCAACGCCGCCCGGCGTCTTAACGACAATGGCCTCGCAGCGTTTATTACCTGACACAGCCCCAACCTGCCACCCCCAAGCAACCCCCCGGAGTTTACTCTCGTTTATCTTGAGTTGTTAATGTATTAATTTGAATTATTTTTCATTGCCCCCCATCGTTGCCCGTGATGGCAAATATGTTTGACATGCCAAATTTAGTGGAAAATTGTCGCATGTCATTGGGCAAATATGCAAGTGAAATGCTACGTGACTCCATTGCCAAAACACAAATAGAAAACTCGGAAAAGTTCCGCCAGCTAGCAAGGGTAGGACAATGCGACAAATTGGCCAGTTTCCCCCCGTCCCACACCCGTCCCCCTCCACGCTCCGCACACCGTTGCGTTTTCTATTTTTCTTTTCAGGCTGCAGAAATTTAAAAAACAAATCACACACCTACTCGACACTCAAACCCGCAAGACAAATTTCCGACATATACGTTTTGGGTCGGAAGTGCACACAAGTTGGCTACGTCTCAAAGGACAACACACAAACACACACACACACACACATCACACACTCTGCTCGCCGGTAATGGAGTGGACTTTATTTGTGTTGTTGCTGCAACGCATCGGTGGACGACTGCCACTGCCGCCTGTACCTTGTGGCACGCTTCAGCAGCGCCGACGACCGGCACATTTGTCAGCCTGTACAGTGGACCCTGCCATGTGCAGTGCATACCAATGTGCAGATTGAGCATTGTAGTCGGTGCTGGAATTTGTATTATTATTGTACCCACTAACCATTAACAAGAGGTATATTGCTTGCATGTTATAGAGAGAAAAAGGCATATGCATCAAATTCCCAACGTTAATTAGTATTAATTTAATTTATATTTCCAAGCTCAAAACAGCTAAAGACAACAAATTTAATTTGTAATTTATAATAACATAATTTAAGAACATTTTACTAGAGCATTACAATTTTTTTCCTTTGTATTTGCACCCATTTGAATTAACTTACTATAAGGAATCTTGGATCCTTGTTGCTCAAACCCAAATTAATTTATTTAATAAAGTGCTGCAAACGCGATAAAGACATGGCGTTGGCTCCGTTTGGTTTGTGTTCAGATTCAGATGCTTTTTCAACTGGTTCGGTTTAGGGTGCGTATCAAATTTGTAAAATTGTTTAGGTTCCGGTTCGAACCGGTTCTGTTCTTGCCTTGATTTAATATAATTATATAATTTTCCGTACAGATGAATTTCCTGTACTCTGTACAGGGTACTTCGTATTCGAGCACCCTCGACCAGTAAACTGACAAGTCTCTTCTGTGAATCAAAGTCACTTTGTAAATGTCCGTAGTTGATCAAAACAAACGTCAACTAATGCATTAAAAAGCGTTGGAAAAATTCCCAAAACTCAAATAATACTTTTCTGGCTTACTAATTGGCAATAAAACTAACTTACAATGGAGAACATACTCCAAATGGCCGAAGACGTCAACCAGCAGTGGACTGAGGTGTATCAGCAACAGCACGAGAACGGCCAGTTCAAGTCCATCTTTACCATCAATGGCAAGTCCATTTTGGCACCTGTGGTAAGTGGAAGGGCTGACAGAGCTCCGCAGCCGCGAATCCTTGACGCAGCCTCGACGTCTTTGCAGATGACGCCTGAGCGGCGCCTGGAGATGCAGCAATATCGACAGGCCGCCATGGCCATAGAGGAGCAGGTGGCGCGTCTGTCCAGGTCGCCAGGTCCGGGCCAGATGCACATGTTGCAGCGCATGCTGCCGACAGACAACGGCTGCTGTCGCCTTGTGGACGCCAGCACCAACACGGAGCTGGGCCCCGAGGCGGTGCAGCAGCCGCTGACTGTCGTCAGTCGCACCAAGCAACAGCTGCAGCTCTCGGAGACGCTGATCTACGACAACAAATGCAATGCCATCATCAAGTTCATCAAACCCATCAACTTGGCGCCGCCCCAGGTGCTGTGCCTGGAGTTGGCGGAGACCAGACCACAGCACGCGGTGCTCAAGGACGCCGAGCTGAAGTTCGCCACGATGAAGTCAAGCTCGCTGGGCACGGCTGAGTCCGCGTCTGCGTCCAGCTCGTTGCAGTCGCCGCAGCAAGCAGCGCACGAACCATTGCTGAGTCTCAAGGAGGAGTCTGAGGAGGCGGATGCAACAAAACTCCCGGAGGCGGCCAGAACGGAGGTCAGCCCCATAAGGCAGCTGATCGGCGTCGCTGAGCTGCTAAAGCAGACAATAACGAAAACGGAGCACGAGCTGCTGCAGCGTGCCTCCACGAGTCCCACGCTGTGCAGCTCGGCGACCGAACAGGTGGCAGATACTGAGCCGCTGAAGGACGCCGCGGAGCGTCGCGAGCGACTGCATCCGCAGCTGTGGAAGCGCTACCATTCCCATCCGCTGAGCGTGAGGCCCATTTCACCCAAGGCAGCCCCAAGTGCGCCCGTGAACTTGGCTTTCGTTGCCCCGCCGCCCATCAGCAAGATCCAGGTGAAGCAGCAGCACTCGACGGCGGAGCAGCAGCCGCCCACCGAGGCTGCCCCCAGCCCGCGGCTGAAGCGCAGCTGCAACAACACCGGCAAGCGAACACCCCACGCCAGCAGCACCGTCACCCATGCCGCGCACGCCGCCTCCCACGCGAATGTACAGCCGCCCAGCAGCGAGGGCAGCACGCGGATCAGCTGCACCCAGCGTCGCCTCAGCTACGATCCGCGTGCCACGATCAAGCGTGCAGCGGCACAGAAGAAGGTCGACGCCGGCGGCAATTGTGACGCTGGGCCAGCTGCCACTTGCGCGCCCACGTCCCCTTCCAGTCAGTCCGCAGAGCTGAAGAAGCAGAAGCTGCTGGAGGAGATGGAGCAGCAGCAGCGACAACGCTTCCAGCAGCTGGTCGCGCAGCAGGCGGACGAGCAGCAGCGCCTGCAGGCGGAGTTCCAGGCGCAGCAGCAGCAGCTGATGGATCAGATGCTCTGCGACATGAGCACCATCAGCGCTGACAAGGACGGCCAGTCCGAGCACGCCAGCTCGGAGACGAGTTCGGTCAGCTCGCTGCCGCAGAGCCGCCTGGATATGGAACTCGAGGAACCGGAGTCGGGCGTCTGAAATTGGATTTAGATATATGCGTGTATGTATGTGCGTATTAATAAATTAAATCCATGCGGCTTCCATCGTAGATGCTAATTCACACATCATAAGTGCGATAAATCGCAGCGGGCAGCCAAAATGCTGGCGGGGATCAGCCGCCGGCAACGACGATGCCAAATTTAGCCCCCGTTTCTAATTATGCCCAGCGCAGCCGTCTGCTGTCGTGCCACACAAGTTGCAGGCAGACGGAGCTGCCACCGCCCCACCGCTGCTTCACCTGCGCCGGCAACTCACGTTGATGTCTCTATACGCGGCGAGGGATCGGAGATTTAGGCCGCTTGTCGCGGCGTGTTATTAAGTGTAAGAAATTAAAATTTCATAAATTGCTACGGTTTATTTAGAGCAACGCCGTCGAGCTTCCAGTCTCCCATTTCTCGTTAATTGCCCGCCCCAGCGAAGGTGGAGCTGCGGGCGGGTGCACTGCGTCGCAGAGCCAGAACCATAGCCATGATTTGCGCATTTCGGAAACTTGCGATATTTGGTTTAAAGTGGACGTGGACATAATTAAAAGCACTTAAGTCGTCCGCTGCTGGCGGTGGGGATTGCGCCGGCTATTGGAGCACCGCCAAGTTGCGCCAAATTGGCAGATGCACTTGCAGATTGTTTTGGCCATTTGAATGTTGCGTGCGGGCCGATTGTGATCAGGCCAATTGGACTGCAGCGCCGCAGGCAATCATTCGCGATCAGCGACGGATGAAATGGGCTTAGAATGATCAAAATGCAAATGCCAAGAATAATTCACATGACCGAAATAATAATGGGCGATTAGCTATGCGGATGAGCTTGTTATGGGCAACAATTCAAGCAGCGAAACCATTTAAAGTGCAAATTTGTAATCTATCCCTTTGATTTCCAAATTCTAATTAAAATTTATGTAAATAAATTCAACAATATAGCACAAAAGTGTTGAAAAGCGCTACAATGCGCCAAACTTAGTGTTAGAAAATGGCTGTTCAATGCTGAAAAGTGCGAAGTAAATGTTCTCAGGTGTCAAAAGTGTATTGGATTGTGTTATAAAAAGTATATAAATATGCGGAAAAAAGTTTCTAAAGTGAAAATTCTTTATTTGCTTCAAAATGAAAAAAAAGGTTTTGAAGAAAGTTATACAATGAACAAAATGCTAAAAGTAAAAACAGTATAAAAATATTTAATCTCGCAGCTTATAGAAGAGGAATTCTTTAGTGTAAAACTCTAATTTCTAAATCGAATATAAATCACAAGAATAGTGCTAAGAAGTTCTCAACAGGTTCGAATTGTGTTTTAAAAATGCTACGATATTAAATATGATAAACTATTAAAAAATAGTGGTACGAATTAGTAATGAAGTTTTTAGAAATGTGCTTAGAAAGTGTTTGTAAAGTCTTATTTAGTCTTCAAAAGTTTGGAAAGTATAAAGAGAATGTGTTGCTCAGAATAGTAGGTGTTCCTGAAAACTTTTTGGCTTTACATATGGTGCGTTTTTGTTTCATAAGTTATATTAAAGGATACTTATTTTAAAGAATAAATTTAGTCAGTTATGCTTGAATATGTGAGCTATGGATCCGAAAGCTTTAGATGTCAACATTTTTGTAAATTTTAATCTGTCAAATAAAATCTTAACACTTGAGTTGACGCAGGCTATCACAACAGTATATTCAGATTTTCAAGTCTCTAGCTTCAAAAGTGGCGAAAATAAGTGCATTCATATGAGCAGACGGACGGCCAAATAGACAGACGGACATTGAACAAGCCCAATATACACTTTTCACTTCGTTGTCGGGTATAAAAACATACACAAAAGCAACATTTATGGCAATTTCATAAGAATTTGCCGCTCCAATCGCAATCTTTATGATTAAACTTGAAACTGCCTCGCACCTCAGCACAATTGCAATAATTTCTAAACACAAGCTAATGAAGTTCTAAATAGTTTTCGCCTAATCTCATGTTTTTTCACTTGGTTAATCACACAGAACTTGTTCGTGGCAAAGGAGCAATCATTGCCAGGCCAGAAAATCGGTGAAAATAATTTCGCGCTTCGTCTACGAGTTTATTAAATGAACGAGAAGTGCACATGAAACCGGCATTAGAATTTCATATGACTTAAATAAACATAATCAAAGTAATAACTGGCGCAGCCCAACTCCAAGTCCAAAGGCCCAACCCCACATGTGCACATGTGAAATTAATCTTGTTTATGTTGCCAGTGGCTCTGCCCGCCGGAGGTTCCAAGAACTCGTGTCGAAAGTTGGCGCCCAACTTTGCTGCCTTTTTGCAGAAGTTTCGCTCGACAAAGTTATTTGGGTGAAAATAAATAAAATCGAGTGATTTCACATTTGGCATTGGTATGGGTATTGGATATTGGTATTGGTAGTCTATAGATAGTTCCATGTGTGTGCTCTGAACTGTAAATGTGAGCATTTAATTAAAATATTTTCAAGCATTTAAAAAATACGCGAGAAATGCGCACAACTTTGATGTATGCAAATGGGTTGTGTGAGTGTGTGTGTGAGTAAGTGCGGGTGTGTGAGTGTGTGCTGTAGGTGTTCGCTAGACAAGGCACAACCCTTGTTGGCTTATCCTGCTCAGCATCATTGCCGTCGTCGTCGTCACATAATCTGCTTATTTTGCAACATAAGTGAAAAGTTCTGTCAACAAAATCAAAATCACGAAAAATTTGTTTGCCGTTTAAATTCGATTTTGATCCTATTTATCCTGTAAATTGCAGCAATTGAAAGGATTTACTGTGAGACGGCAAATCGCAGCCGATAGCTGCTTTACAACCACCCCCACTCCCCACCCCACTCGCAAGCCCCACCTTGCACTCACTTAAAACGCTTCCTTCGCCCACTTTTTGGCAAGTGTTTGATTTTGAAATTACCTTTTATTGACGTAGTGTGTGTGTGTATGTGTGTGTGTGTGGTGGGGGCGTGATGTACGACGTGTGACGGTGTGTAAATGCAAACAGTTGTAACGGTATTAGCATGCACAGCATATTATTCAAGCTGGGACACGGATATGGCCACAGCTTTAAGCACAGAACTGACCCCGCTGAGTCAAGCAGATGATATTGAAATTCAATAGCTGCAGCTGCAAAAAGTTAAGGAAAACGAGAAAACGAACAGAAACAAAATAAAAGAAATCACTTCATAGACGACCGGCGACGGAGTTGTAGACAAAGTAGCAAATACAAAGGAAACATGAAATGGAAATTGACGATGGCGACGGCTACGAATGGAAATCCCCAAGTGCGGGTCAAAGAAAATAAAACTTTATGCAAATGCGCCACTTTGGCCGTAAAATGAAATAGTCCCCGGCCAAATTATACCTGATGCCTGATGAGCTTGAGACTCACAATTGCCGTGAATTGAAACAAAAGGGACAACCCACCAAAACCCCCAACCCACAAACTTTTGTTCGGCTTTAGCGGGGGGTAGTTTGGGAACCAGCGCAGGTGACTTTAAGTTGCAAACTTTTTGCATTTTACCTAATTTAACTCCAAGTTTTTTTTAGCTACGTTCCGACTCCAATGTGCGTTATATTACACAACGGAAGTTGTTACGAACACGTTTTGTCGCTGCGGATGTGTTGCCTTACAAATTTTTGGTCACTGTGCTCATTATTCTTGCTATTATTATTATTATTATCGCTACAGTTGCGCTCAGCTTGTAATTTGGCATCATGCCGTCGCATTTTGCATGCTCATTTTTGACCGGAAACGGATGCCTGTTATTAATTTGCATGTCCGCCGGCGGCTTCGACAGCAGCGCACAGTGGACGTGCCCACACAAGCAGGTGGCAAGTAGTTCCATCTCTCACACCCTCTCGTTCTGTCTCCCTCTCAACATCACATACTTTTCACACACTTCGTTTTGTGTGTGGATGCCCCTAATTAAATTTGCCACTTTATTTGCACTGCGCATCAAGATTCGCCATACCCTCACCAGCTGCAGCTGCTTTGCTATGCTCTTTCGCTGTCTTAATTGTGTTTGTGCTACTCTATTTCCGCAGCACACTCAAAGACAGCTTCATTTTTTTTTTGCCCACCGCCCCGCCCTTCGCACTTGAAATGAGACCAAGCCATTTATGTCTTTGCTTGAGTTTCGCTCTGGTCCTGTTGGTCTGGCGCAGCAGCGTCTTAGGTGCTGTTTGCGCTAAAATAATTGAATTAATAATTGCTGCGTGTGGTTTTCATGCTTTTCCAGCTAAGAAAAACCCCCCAAGTGGCAGCCTTAAGCCTTAGCCACGGCCTCAGTCTCTGCCCCAGCCTTGGTCTTGGCATCAAGAGCGTAAGCAAGTCGTGTGAAACTTTTATCTTTGCCTCTGGCAGTCGCCTGCCCTCCTCTGCCACTGCATGCCTTTACTTACACACTGATTTAATAAATTAACGTTAATTAGCTGTTGTGGTCGACGGAGAGGGGAGCTGCTGCTGCTGCTGCTGCTGATACTCATTCTGTCTTAGCTTAAAAGACAATAACGCTAAAATCCAACACGCAACGTGGCAACTTTTCCGCTGGTACGTGATTTCCGGCGTTCGTTCAAGATTTGCCGTTCGATATATGAATTATGAGCTTGTGGGGCAGCCAGGATGGCAGCCACGCGGCCAACGGCAAGCAGCACCACATAACGGTGTCTCATTCTCCACCGATAATTCATAATTGACTCTGCACTTTTTCCTTTCCTTTTTTTTGCCAAGTGTGGAAAAGTGAGTTCGAGCTTGTTTGTTCATACCATTTTAATTAGCCAAATGAGGCCCTACAAGTTGGAATTAATCTGATGCTTATTTAGCTGTATTCCCAATACTCAATATTCATTAATTAAGATTTCAATTAGTAAAAGCATTTTATTTCTAAAAACAACAATTTTTTGTAATAGGTTTTATTTTATTGGGCAAACGAAAACGAAATCACATAGCCAAAATTCTATTAAGAGTGGAAATCATGAAAACTTTACATGCCGAATTTTTTGTTCCTTCATTATATTTTTACAAAAAATAAAAAAAGAAGTTATCTATAAAAAGAGAAATTTTTTGATCTTAAAAAAAAACACAGCCAAAATGATATTAAGCAGGAAAATCTGTTATTTTTTGTCCAAATTATCAGAGTTTTCGAAGGATTTAAGATTTCTGGTAAGAATTCGTCAGAAAACGTGGAAAACTGGAATGATTCGAAATGTGGCTTTATTGGACGAAAAAACTTTTAAGGCTAGCCAAGTACTCAGAGCAATTGAAGTCTTCATTTTGTTCTTAATTAAATGCAATCTCCTATATATACATAAATGAATTCATTTGAAGTTATCAAAGTATTCGAATGGCCGCTGGCCTCTCGGTGCTCGTGCAGAGAATCTAATTAAAGTCCGCAACAGAGGCGGAAGTGCAGCTGCAAGACGACTGGCTCTGCGGCCAAAGGTCAGCTGACTTTCCGCAAGTGTCCAAAGGCTGTTTACAGTTTAGCAGCTGGCCAGGCCAGTCTAGGCTCCTTGAGACATCTGGTGGCAATCTCGTTTGGCATGTGTACAATGTCCGTTCAGATGAGGCAAAAGGCAACAAAGAGGCAAGTCAAATCGCTTGGAGCTAAGGACGTCGTGTGTGACAATTGGGCGAGAAGAGATCCTGCAAAAGAGGGTAACTGCATAGATGGCAAGCATTTAAATTGAAATTAACATCCTGTTGGTCTGCACATGGCCTGCAGGAAGCACTTCAGCCATATTCGAAAAGAACTGCTCCAATTATGGTCGCAAAAGTCAAGTCAAAGGCGTCGGCAACTTGATGAAAAACTTGGCCAACAAGTGTCGCGAGCAAAGCAAAAGTGTCAGGCAAACACCCGACTGTTAGCGCCCCAGACAAACACTCACAAAGCACACTCACACACACACACACACACTCGCAGACAAAGAGGCAGCCACACACGTAATTAAGAGGCCATTGTTGTTTCGCTGACAAAAGTGAAAGATGTCTTGATGGATAACGTGGCTGCGTTTCCTCGTCCTATTGCCTGTTGACACTTCAAAGTGCGAATGCGTGTGTGAGTGTGCGTGTGTGTCTCTTGTGGCGCTTGGCTTTTGATATAATCAGCTTGCAGCTCGCACTCGGCTTTCAGTCTGACACATTATCCCCAATCTTGCAATTATTCTTACCTCAGCCTTTGAAGATAGCAATTAAAAGACATACACATATGCAAATATACTCCGCGACTGACAGCTAATTCTGTGTATGTGGCCGTGTGTGTGTGTGCTGATGTCTGCATAAATATTTAATGTGTTTGCCTTGTTAGTGGCTGGCGGTATCACTTTATTTTGCGGAAGGATTAAATTAATGCCAAACGTGTGCTGTATTTTGTTGTTTTAGGTAACACACACTCAACACACACGCACACAAGTGAGTGCCTGGTGTAGACAAACAACGTGTGGAAACCGCTACTTACACTAGTTAGCTAATAAAATTAGTTTTATTAACACGTACTACGACAAGTGCCAACAGCAGCTGAACACACACTACGTCTGCATGTATGTTTGTTTGTGTGTGCCAATGGGCTTTAAGTGTTAATTGCATGTTAAACTATTAAATGGTATTTGACTATTAAAGTGCCAGGACAATGTGTTTAAAGATGCTGCAGACTCGTATTCAAAATGTGTTGCCTACTTTTGAGCGCATCGCAGAAGACAAATTGTTGGAAACTGCGCACAAAAAATGATTATTTGAAGTCTGAGCTATTAATCAAAGGCAATGGCGGTCAACAAAATTAAAATAGATTTAATTAGTAAATAAATTTATGCATTATATATAAAAAATAGATTATCATGGGGAATAATGGGAGAAAAACAAATATTTAGCATTTCTCATACCTCAACTAATTACCATTAAATAAATTCAATTATTCGTTATATTTAATATTATCATTATTATATATATACAGCTTTTTATATTAGTAAAATATGAAAACAGATATCATACAAACATTTATTATAATACATTCAATACAAATTGAGTTAAAATAAACTATGTGATAATAAAATCAATGAAAATATATAAACATAAATATTATAATGAAATTATCAATTTGAAACTTTTAGGCACTCCAAGATTTATTTACTGAATATAAATCAACGCGAGATTGGTTAAAAGAATGCGTTAAGTAAATAGAAGTAACTATTTGAAAACAACTCAAAATCTGCATACCTTTCCACTGACCAATATCTACTGCCCTCCCTGCGTACGCCGACAAGGCCAGCTATATCCTATATCATCATGAATTCTATAGGCAATACAAATTGCCAGTTAATTGGAGTGCTGACGTCAGCAAAGCAGCCAAGCAGATGAAATTTGATGACAATACCAACTAAGATGACAGCGTCTACAATTACCACACACGCACACTGACCACCACATAATTAATGTTAATAAATAATAAATTTACATATATAAAACTGAAGGGACATGTAATACAAGACAATCTGGCCGAAAGTGAAAGGCCGCAACGGCATACAAATCTGTGTAATTAAAACCAGCATTCAGCAAATGGCAAAGGGCAACTTGATTTTTGGCGGGGAGGATGCGGCACGGCGCGATGCCAGGACACTGATAACATGCAAAAACTTTTGGCCGGAAACGTTTAATTAACTTGTTTGTTTCGTCTGGCCACAATTCATATGCGAAACGTGGCGTGCAATTAAAAATGCTCGAGATTTTGGCCAAAAGAAATTGAAAGTGCGCCCTTCATAAATGGCCGAAAGCAACTTCTAATATGGGCCATATGTATGCGTAAGCTGTGTAAGATCAGTTACAGATAGGCTAGCTAGGAGAGAGCCAGCTGAAGTTGAAGGAGACATTGCATTAACCAAAGTACAGTACTTACTGGCGGACCGCAGCTGTAAACTTGCCAGCAACTTGGCCGGCCATTTTATTTGGCACATGGCGAAAACTTTCAAGAAAATTAACCGCATTTCAAATGCAGCAACAACAAAATTTGGTAAAAGTATCTTTTGTAACTTGACAAAACATATCTAGTTACATTTATTGAATTGTTTCATGTGTTTGATAACTATTCGAGTGTGCCTGTGTGTGTGTGTGTGTCTGCCAGTTTGTATTTGAGTTTGGCAATTTGCACTTTAGTCAGTTGCTCAGTTTTACTTTGGATCTCTGGCAGCATTGCAGCAGCAAAGTTTTTCAATTAGACATGCCAAGACCCAAAGCATCGCATCCAAGCGGAAGTGCCTGACATTACTGTCCAGCCAGCTCAAAGGGTTGTTTTCATTTCCATTTGCTTGGCTTTTGCCTGGCAGTTTGCATCCATCACCAATAATCAATGCGAAGCTCAATCAAAGCGCCAGGGAACTCACGTCAAGCGTGAAGATAAGAAGCAGCCGCCTTTCAGCTTAAAGTAACAAATTAATTAGCATTCATTGCCGCCCAATTGAGCTTGTAAATATTTAATTAATCGGCGATTTGTGCAAGCGCCCAAAATGCCCAAAATGCCAACGGCAGCGGCGACATGAAACGCAGGCAATCAATTAAAACTGTTGATGAATGGGCCAAGTTCGCTTGAGAAGCACGGAGAAGGGCGCTAGTTCAAAGAACGATAACTGGCGTCGTGAAAAACAAGTGTGAATTATATAATTGAGACTGCCTGACTGAAAGAGTACCCTACCACAGATGCAAGTTGGTATTTTTATACCCAAATTAAACTAGAGATTTATAATTTGGTATCTCTGGTGGATCATGATAATCAATTGAACTATATAGTTAATACTACTTAGGAAAGTTTTAAGCTGTCGAGAACTCTATTTTCTTGGCATACACACGCTTAACTTCATTACACTCAATTTAAATTAATACAGGATATTAGAAGCAACACACGATGTATTCACGTCAGTACTTTAAATCCCACACAAAATAAATAGTTAAATTTTTAACGATTACACTTTTATTCTTCACACACACTAATTATATCAAATTTTCAAGTACTACAGGCTTTTCGAAGCGACTCACAACACATACATTTAAGTATTTAAATGTTCACACAAAATAAACAGTCATGATTTTACCGATTTTTCAAGCTCTGTAGTTTGAGAATCGCTGAGAGAGGCTTTAAACCGTTCGCAAACATTACCTAGAATGCTCCCAGGACAGCTCGTGTGCTGGCAAACGTCAACATTCAGCTAGCTGCGGTTGCTCCCCAGGGACTTTTGCTAAAACAAACACACAATACACACGCACACTCGCACACACACACATATGAGTCAAGTTTTAATTTGCTCGCTCTCTCGCATTTGTGAAAACAAAGTCACTTCGACACTCCACAACAAAAGATGCCAATTTAATCTAGTTCTAGTGCCTGCTGGCCACATGGGACACTTAAAACCACTGGGCACCGGGCTGCTGGTCTGTGCACAGGAAATGACTTCAGTGCCGGCCCAGCTGTTGAGTGTGTGTGTGCATGTGTGTGTGTAAGTGTGAGGCTGGCGCCAGCAGGTAACTTCCGGCATAGTCAAATTGAAAATGGCATAGCATACCGCAGGGCGCCCAGCCACTTGGACAGCTGCTCTACTTTTGTGGCTAAAGTGTAAAGCTGTGAAGCTTTCCGACTTGGACTTGGACGGCTGATGAGGCGGGTGGCGGATTGTGGGGCAAAAGTTGTGCACTCGTAAAGTGTGACAAATTGAATTAATGCCGCTGCAAATGGCAAAGTCTTTTCGAGCTGCTCACCGTAATTGTTTAATACGCTCTCTTAATTGAGGCGCGGCTCAGACAAAAGTTGGCCAGTTGGGCAGCGTACTAGACTCGTATGAGCTTAAGCTTGGTCCTAACCACAGTCAAAGCGAGGAGCACGTGAGCTCTTGAACTGCGACCGGCACTTGACTTATGGCATAAAAGCGCAGACACAAATCTTTATGATGTGGCAGCGTGTGTGGCACGGTTAAGTAAGAAAAACTACAGTTTCCACTTAAGGCCGTAAGCCACGTGCGACACACGCACACACATACGCGGACACTTGGCATCGAGTCGACGCCAAGACGAGGCGCTGCAAATGGCAACTGAAAGTGGACATTGACAAAAACGCAATGTGGCTGGGGGCACTGCAGAGACGCATTGTTGGAGCCATAACTCAGGGCTGGTGACAAAAACCTGTGCAGTGAGTGGAGAATCTTAAAGATAAATAAGCAGTCGAGAGACGTGGCTGAACTTTGACCCCAAAAAGCGGCAAAGGCGGCAAAACCGCAAAGGGCAAAATACGCTACGAAAAAGGACGACAACGATTATGACGCTGCCGGCGCTCAGCGAAGCGCAACTGATGAAGCCCACTTAGAGGACGACGACGACGAGGTGTCCCCGACCGGACAGCGGTCAGCGCAACGCGCTGGCAACATTTGCCGTTGACAGAGCACAAGCCAAAGAAAGACATAAATGAAAAAAGAGAGAGAGAGAATGGAGAAGAAAAAAACGGCGACCAGCAGCTGTGTGTGTACTACTTGGGGTCGTCTGGACAAACATTGCCGGTCGACGTCCACCGGACATGACCAAATGAAAATGTGTAGCCCTGCCTCAAGCCCCGCGGTGATGTTGTCGCCATCTTCAGCGTGGCAGCGGGACTGGGATCTGGGATCTGGTAGCTGGTCCTGGGGACTGCACAATTATTAGTCCAACTTTTCATTTGCTTTTGTGCTGTTGCGGCCATGTCTGGAGGTGCACCAGGATTTCAGGATGCTGCCACTGCCAGCGGAGTTTGTAATTTCGCTTCCTGCGTCTCATTTTTCATATTTGGCGCACTTTGAGTGCCATTTGGCAACGGCAACTGCAACGGCAACGGCAACAAGGCAAAGCCCAACAAGGTAAACAGACAATTTCTCAAGCGACTAATGCTCTGAGTTATTGTCCAAGTTCTGCACTCAAGCCCAGGCAGATGAGTGGCAATTGGGAGTGGGTTAAGTGCGCTATTAGAGACTGACGGGGCAATGGCTAGTAGAAACCATAGGCAGCATTTTCCATAACACTTAACTACTTATATGATTTATGACTCTAGCTGGAGGTGCTTTAATCAAACTAGTGTGGCATTATCTATAATGCTGAAACTGGACTAGATTTAACAATTTTTCAATGCTATATCCAATTAATGCTTGCAAATAAAAAATATTTGATGGAATTTGAAATATTGAAATTATTCTAAGTATTTAATTATATCCACTAAATATACTAATTTTAAATTAAATTCTAAAAAACTATAAGAAGCGAATGTTTTCAGGGCTTTAATTATTTAAACAAGATAAAACATTTAAGTGTAAGAGTCCGACATAAAGCATACAAACGTAATAACAAACGTACATAAAAACGTAATAAAAAAACTTCGCCATTTCTCAGCTCTTATTTATATCTTTATAATTCAAATTAAAAAACTCGCATTTACTTACTTAAAGCATTTCAATAATTTAGTAGAAATTACCATGTACTGAAACTATTTCTATGACAATAAAATATTATTTAATATAAATTTAAATATTATTTACTAAGATAGCCTGCGAATTTATATGGTTTAATCCTCAAACAGCGCCATATTTATTATTATTTATTTAATATTTTTATATAATATTGTAAAAAACAAATTGAATATCTTGAATTAATCAAAACAAATAGATAATTAATACTATTTAACATTTACAATATTGTATTATTAAATACTGTAACCTGCAATTAGAACTCAAAAAACTTAAGATTGTATTGTACTTTGGATAATTTTGCAATTGTAAACCCTTTCATTCACAAAAATATAAACAAAGTTCACTGGCAGTCTCGTCTGTCAAGCTCAATGTCAAATTGCTGACCTTTGCAAAGTGCAAGGCAAAAGTAAAATATCATCCATACGACCTGTTGAAAAGTACTGAAAAGTTTTTCCTTCGCTAAACGTCAAAAATGCAAGCCAAATAACGCAGCCGCTGGGCCAAACAAAATTTATACACAAAAACGCCTACAAGATAGCCAAAAAAATAAAGAGCAATACAAGCCAGAAGCGAAGGGAAAACAAAAAGAATTTAAACGTTGTGGCTGAAAAGAAAAGAAAAGCGGCTAGTGGAAAAACACAATACACAATGAAAATGAATATATTCATATATATGTATGCGAGTATCTATGCCATGAAGGTCATATTAAATTGCTATAAAATGTTATCGATTTTATTTGCAACAAAAGAAAATGCGCTGCGCACAAGCAAGAACCTCCTAACGAGGACACTGACACCACAACAGCAGCAGCAACAACAACAAGACGAAGAAGAAGACAACAGCCAGCTGGCAGCGACGGCAACGGCCGAGGCGCCCAACACAACTGAGAAACGCGTCGAGAGGCTGCGAAAAATACAGAAAACGGGCCAGAAAAATCCATAAAGAGGCGAAACTTTTTTGCCGCCTATATCTTGGGCCACCTCGTCCCACCCAATGGGCAATTTGCAACGTTGGCTAATTAGAAAAGTTTGTGCACTGCCCCGCGCAGAGGGGCCGGGGGCCAGCTGCTGTACGCTCATAGGTGCGTGCGTTGAGCTGGCGTCGCCATTTTGAAGCGCACGTGGCAGAAGGTAAGCGCTGCAGCTTTGTTAGCCGAATAGCCAACTAACGGTCGCGCCGTAATGTCACACCTACCTCTCCGGCGGCCAGAGACGCAACCATTGGCTGGCATAAATCACGTCCCCGTCGCGCACCTACAGCGCTGAGAGCAGCCGCCGCACACAGAGACACACCTTCCAGGCAGCCACTGGCTGGCGGGTTAGCCGTAGCTCAGCACCTGATGCTCTCCGCTCTCTGTCTCGGCAGCTGCCTCCGCTGAGGTGGAGCCACTCGGCAGCGGTCTCATTTGTATTTACCTAAAGACGTGCAGTAAAAAAGCAAAGGCTGGGCCTGGGGTGGGGGCACAGATACACACGAGAACTAACGAGCGACACGAAGCTATGCGTGTTTGTGTGTGTGTGTGTGAGCACCTAACTGCGCTCAAAAAACTTGCACACCAAGGCAGCCACGACGAGAGCAAGTCCTCACACACACACAAAGCTAAGAGCAAGGTGTTTGCCGAAAGTGAGACGATGACGATGACGACAACGAGAACGAGGACGAGAATATTGCCGTGACGTTGATGAAAGGCAAGGCAAGGCCTGAATAGAACAGGAGCGCATGTGCTGGCCAAATGTTTTCATATATACTTCGACGTATATAATTTTGATGTGCAAGCAAATAATTTGATGTCATCAAACGGCCCACACGGCGTATGACAGCAATATTAAGCATACGACGCGTTCACCGGCCGTAAATCACTTTGTGGCACGATTCCATTGCAAGCTGCCGTCGGTAAAAAATGCAAGAGGCAATAAGAAAAGGCGGTTAGCTCCACGCTCCACGCTCCACGTTCAGCGCTCAGCGCTCGGTGCTCAGTGAGCAAGCGAACAAGGTGCTCGGCTTTGGTTGGCTGCCAACATTCTGCACACCTTAACGGTAACGGTAAACGTGCGAGCGAGCCAGCAAGCAACAACCTGTCTGTGATTCTATCCGTGTGCCTCTGCCGTAATGTGTGTGTGCTTGTAGAGAGAGAGCGAGAACGCAAACGCACGACGCCACAACGAATGAGCAGCGGAGGCGCCAAAGCCCGCATGGATTGTGGGCACACGGGGTAGTGCGAGCTACGACGGAAGCTATGGGGCTACGTGCACGGGTGCAAATAAACGCAAAACAACTGCCACTTGCGGTTAGGTACCAGTCAGGAGCAGCAGCAGCAGCAGCAGCAGCAACAGCAGCAGCAGCGGGAACAGTAGGAGCTACCCGGCAGCAGAGACAGCGAGCGCAGCAGCTGCTACATAAAACAAGACGCAGCGGCGACTGAAGACTGAGGCTGACTGCGAGGCTGACGCTGACTGATGGGCAGCAGCGGTGCTCGTAGGGGGTCGAGAGGGGCCGCACACGGCAGGTGGCGCTGCTTAGCCAGTGCGAGAGAGCGAGAACGCTGAAGCCAATGGCACCTACAAACGCATTTCGCACTGCTCTCAACGAAACGACGCCACGATGCCAAAGACGATGCTGGCGATGACGACGAAGACCAACACCTAGAACAGGTACACACACATACACGCACACACACACACAGGCTTGGAGAGAGGCACAGCTGTACATACGTTTATGTATGGTTAGCGGGTTGAGGTTTTCTGGGGTGGGCGGCGTTTCTTTGCGCAGGTAGATTGGTGGATGCGTAAGGTACATTATATACGCTAAAACACACACACACACACACACGCACGCACACAAACACACTCGACACGTGGCCAGCAGCTGCAGAGGTGTGAGACAGGCACATGCGCAATGCGAGACGAGAGCAAAAGCGTTTAGACAGACAGAGAGAGAGAGTGAGAGAGAGAGCAGCAACATAGACCGCATGTTGCTAACATAGCCGCTGCTAAGACTTTACATAGACATGTTAAGGCGCAGGGGAAACGGCACTGTTAAGCGTAATGTTAACGCTGCGTATCAGCTGCTGTTGCGCTCTATTAAAACTTAAATTCATAAATAATTCTGAGTGCTGGCCATAAAATACAAGTACACAGTACTGGTAGTTGCTTTTGTAAGTGTATATAGCATGTATATATATAGATGCAGTACTTTGCAAGCCAGTTACACGAGACATTGACCCATAAACGAATTAACATAATTGTTGAGGCTTGCGTTTTATTCTTGAGTGCGTCGCTGAAACATTCAAATCGATGCAGTGCAAGGGAAAAGTGAAAAGCTGTTGCGAAAATTGAATTGAGCTTGATAGCGAAAGAAGAAAGAGAAATAAACATATATATATAAACATAGATATATACATAGTTACCAAGCCTTCCATTCAGTACACTTAACAGTATGTAATAAATAATAAATGTGCATTTATACTTAAAAATATTCGGTAAGCAGTTGAAAATGTTGTTTTTAGTCAATATAATAATATAAATCTTTTCAAAAATTTGATCATTTTTTATTAAATATTTTAAATATTTATGGTAAGCAGAAAACTGCTATATGAAAATCCAGAATTTTCGAGCCAAAACCAATATTATTGGAATCCTTTCAACTCTGACCTTTGAACTCTAATTCAAACTAACTCAAATAATCTAGCTCTAATATAGAATATATAGCATTAGCCAATATATTTATTTTAATTATTTTATAGGACGGAGTCTGTCCTCAACCTCTTTTTGTGTACTTTGCGAACAGGATATAAGAAAATACCTCTGTTCAAAAAAAGGTAAAATTATGTTTTTTAAATCTCCATTAAAGATCAAAAACAATATTACACCTAAGATAAAAAAGTCCAACAAAACTTTTAAAGCAAACGAAGCACCGAATAAAAAAAAACCAAAGCTCAACCAAACAGAAAAAAAAGTAAATGATTTAAGCGCTTAACGGACATCAACGCGGCGAGCAAAAAAAACCAAGGAAGTGGCAGAGAAACCGAGTCGAGAGAAGCTTAAATAAAATGCTTGTAGGTGATTATGCAACATAATTTATGCAGACGGCGCCAACACCAGGAAAAACAACAGGAGCCGAGGGCGAAACAATGGACAACAAAACGTGGCGACCTGCGCAACTGAAACTGATTTAATTAAGCAGGTGATTAAAGTTGATGCCGGCTATTTGTAGCAGCCAAGACAGCAACAAGGATTCGTTGTTGTTACTGTTGCTTCCGGCCGGAAGTCAGCGTGTAAAGTGCGCGAAAAGTTTCGCGTCTCTTTTCCTGGGGGCAGCTGTAAATTTGGAACCTACAATGCAAGTGCTCGGCAGCTGGCTCTGACCGGACGGACAAGTGGCTGCGGGCGCAACTTTTGCACTTTTTGCATATTTTGGCTGTTAATTGAATATTGCAGCGCTTGTTGTTTGTTGTTTGCGAAGGTCGAAAAGTGAAATCAACGGTAATTAAAATTCAATTAGAACAGAACCAACAATAACAACAACAGCTGTTGGCTCTAACGCCCTTGTCCAACTTTACTAATAGCTGCGCAATATATACATATATCTATAATTTCTGCGAGTCCTACGAAAAGCAATTACAATTGGGCTCAGTTAATTGGCAGCCCCTCAGACATTGCCGTGTTAATGTAATGGGCCACAATTTACGTCAACTTAATGCCCATTTGTAGAGTGTGAGTTTAGCATGTGTGTGTGGTAGTGTGTGTGTCTGCTTCATTTACTGCTCCATTTCTCGCACCACTTTAGCCTAGGTAAGATTTATGTTATGGTGGGCAGTGGGCAGGCCAGTGTGTCAATCGCTGCGAGCGGCCTCAAGTGTGCAACGCAATTTAGTGAAAATATCAAATTTCCCACTCACACACGCGCACACACCACAAATTCTAACACACGCAAACACACTTCATTCACTTCTTTTTTGCTGGACGTAGAAAAGTAAACAGAAGGTTAATGGATTTGACACACGGTTCAACATCAGGGGCAACATCTACGGCACTTGTGCGTGAAATGGATATGCTTTCAGGCCATACACACACACACGCATACACACACACACAGAAAACGGTAAAAGGCGCTGCAGTCTATTGAAGCTGCGCCACATTTGCTACTCAGGTTTCAACTTATGAGATTTTTTGTGGCATTCCAAAACACTTTAACTCAGTCTACAGATTGTTGGTAAATGTTAACAAGACGTTAAAGCTTATGTGTAAAAATAATACGAAATTCGGTTTTATTTTTATATGTATACATAACTTTTTTATTTAGTATAAATAAAAATCTTTTATATAAAGTATAAAAGAATATATAAAAACAGAAAACTGAAGCTAAAATTAAGAGCTTATATGTAAAAGTTAATATTATCATGGTTTACGGTTCATATATTACATTCATTTATTTATATAATACATTGTTGAATTTACTAATATATTATATTTATTTTCAGAGGTTCGAAAGTATGAAAAGAAAGAAGTACTTGAATTTTGTTTCCGTTGACAACGGGTTGAAGCTGTTGTCTAAATTGACTATGTCAATCTACCTGTTAAAAAGTTGAGAGGCAGTTTAAGTATTTCTTACATATTTATATAAATATAAAATTTGATACCACTTCACAATATACGAAAACAAGTTAATCAAACCAATTGTTCATAAGGCTGCGAGACCTTGCGTATCAATTCAATTAAATAATTATATATCTAAACAAAACTCAAACAAAGGCTCATATGAAAACTTTTACAAACGAAGAAAATTTAATAAATAAATTAAGTATTCAAAGAATGGTTTCTCTGACTCATGCACAGCTTTATCACAGACATCTTGCCCCTGATGGTAGAATCAAGGTACATGTGTATTTGGGAAAGAGCGAACTTCCTGCTTTTTATTTAAACTTGCACCGCACGTTCGCCAAGCCGAGGCAAAGGCCAGAAACCAAAGGCAAGTTCCAATCAGACAGCGAAGTCGTCTGGCTCTGACTGACAATTGGCCAGAACGCAGCTTCACATCCGCAGGCTGTGGCCGTGTCCGTGGCTGTGACGTGACCGAGGAAGGGGTGAAGGGGAGCAGAAACAAAAGCAAGGAAACTGCAACTGTTTACAAAATTTTGGCGCAGTTTTTGCGTGAATTTCGCTTTGCCTCAGCCACGACTGCTGCACTGCATCGCCGGGGCAAATAAATCATGTGTGAAGGTGTGTCCTACCTACCGCAGGCAATCTGCGCCACTGACAGTTTTAATGCCACATGAAGTCCTCCTCCTGTTTCGGCTTTGCACCCAAACTTTTATGATTTCCTCCTGGCTCTGACTCTGACTCACGCTCCGATTCCCTTGCTACGTGCGCGGCTCGCACTTGTGGCATATGTGTGACGTTTCAATATCCTGTTGCGTGATTTTTATTTTCATATTTTTTATGTTGATTTTGCAGCGCGTGTTGGCTTTTGCCGGCACTTGGTCTGAGCGAGCGTTGGCTGCGAGGATGGTTCCACGCCCAGCTACGTGAAGAGTCGCAAGTCACAAATCAAATGCCTGCCACTGTTTGTTGTTGTTGTTGTTTTGTTCCTGTTTTGCTACGTTTAGGCCTCTGAGCTGTCTACTTAGTCCGGCCTAGTTGCCCGTGCGTGGAGTTTTGGGTGAACTGAGCAGGAGGCAGAGGCTCCATAGCAGCCAATAAATCAAAATATCTTCTTTTTTTTGGTCATAACTTGATTTTTATCCTATTTTGTGCTAGTTGTTGATTTTGTAATTTATGTCACGGTGTGTTTCAGTCGGTGGAATAAAAAATAAACTGGCAAAATATTCTGTTATGGTTGTGGCTATAATTTTATACATTAGAAGCTTCAAATAAATATTAGTGCAAAGAAATATTTGAAATATTGTGAAGCGCATTTAAAATAAAGCTTCGTTGTGTGTATACAAATCATTGACTGAAAGCAACATTTACCTGAAATATTTGAAGCTTTATAAATTGCATATCAAAACTAAACTAAACTGCTTTATTAATTGTATGCAACGAAAAAGTTAAAAATTAATAACAAATAACAAAAAGATTGAATATAGGAAACAACTGAAATAATTCTAAAATAAAAAAATTTTTGTTTTTAACCATATACTTTAAGACTAGCTTTATTAATATATTTCTTATTATATATTTATCGCAAAATATAAATACTTTTATGCGTTAGGTTTCCAATCCCTTCAGCCCGGTCATGTCAATATTTTAATATCCATTTGGTGTAGATGCTGCAAAAGTTTTCCAATACCATTTACCATAATTCCACTTTGCACATTGACACCTAACCAGAAGTCATTCAAAAAGGCAAAGACAAGTGCTCTGGCCAGCTGAGGAGCTGGTGGCGGCACTGAGTAATAGCCAGTAAAAATTGTGTAAAAAGCACTCGAATGTTCAACTACACTTCTGGACATGGACACTTAACTGACAATGTCTGACCTTTTCAACAACTAAAATTGAGGAGCCGGGCGGGCAAAGACAACGAAAAGTAAAAGCAAATTTTGACAACAAAAATAAGAAATAAAAAAGCATGGAAAGAGACTATATATAAAGCAAAGTACAAAATAGCAAGAAATAACTAAAAAATTGATGCATGCACAAATGTGGCATGAGGGAGGTGTGTGGGGCATCGAGTGAAAAGCTTACGTGATGTTCAAGTTTGTCAGTGTGCTTGTGCGTGTGTGTGTGTCATGTGCTGAAGGTCGCAGGGAGGGCAGCAACAGAGACACAGCCATAGACAAGTCAAGTCAGCGCATTGCTGCATACAAAAAGGGGCCAAGACACAGGACACGGGACGCAGGACAAAGTCTTTCGCTGGCGTCGCCTTTTGTGTCACAAGTGCCAGCCAACATGAACACACACGCACACAGCTGGGGTGTCAAACTTTAAACTGTCAAAAGTTGTGTGTGTTGTCTGCCCGCCCGCCCCACCGGCCAGCTACGTGAGCTGTGGGCCGCTGTCAACAGCTGCATAGACACGCGCCAGTTCAATATTGATGCCAAGTTTTAAGGCAGCGCCGGGCACAAAGTCAGCGATTAAAAGCGCATTTAAAGGCACCCACAACAGCAACAACAACAACGTGGCCCAGAGGCAACCGCAAGCTGCAGCAGGCTCTCAATGTGCCCCAACCACGGGCGAGCGCACAAATTGCCCCCAAATGAGCCTCCAGCCATGCGGGGTCCAGCCTGCAAGTATGCTACAATAAACTGCAGCGGCTCATACACCGATGTGATGTGTGGGTGTGTGTGTGCACCGGTTGTTGCGTGTTTACGCAACGTAACCAAAGTCAAAACCTCGATTAGGATTCAATCTGCTGCGGGCAACACTCGCAACGCTGTTTGTCGTTGTTGTCCTTGTGTCGTAGTCCTTGTTGCTGCTGTTGTTGTTGCGCCGCAGGTCAGCAGCAAAGTCAAACCGATTAAAACGCACACACACATGCACAGTGGGGCAACTGAAATGCTTTTGTGTCCATAGGTACAATGTGAAGCGTATTCTTCAAGGGGCAATTAACTGCGACGCGCTCGAAAGTATGCAACAAAAAATAACTGACGAAAAAAATAGTGCCTGCGCGTATATGTGTGTGCGTGTGTTGTGCGGCTTGCATAGATTAGATTTTTGCCCCGGCCCCGGACAAAATATTTGCACTGGCAGCAGCTGCCGCTGCGAAGGGACCGCAACGCTTGCCCATAAAACAGCCATTAACGCCAGGAGCCCTTCCAGAGTTTTTCCCTCTATTTTTTTCCCAGTTGCTGCCTGTGCGTTCATTTAAAGCGTTTAAATTTAGAAAGGCTCTGGATCGTCTTTTCTCTGTCGCCACTGTCAGCGACATGCGCATCCAATTGCAATTAGCCAAGGTGCAAGAAAAAGCCAAAGCAGCCACAAGTGGGCGACGCGGACATGAAACCAATTTAAAGCAGCAGCAAAAAAACGGAAGCAAACAAACAAAAAAATAATAATAATAATATACTTAAGGCGTCGACACGGACGTCTTGGCGGGCGGGGCCACGCCCAGCTGCTTGAACGGCGTCTGCAGCAAATTAATTTGCCGAGTGTCTTTTGCAGCAGCCCGCGGACATGGCCAAGTCCTTGAGAGACCAGACGACGACAACGCCGAAGGTGAACCAACGGGTAAAACCGCACAGCGGAGGTGCGTGTAGTTTAGTCTGAGTACACTTGGAGAAAAAACACGTATTTTGTACTCACAGAAACGGCTCAAGGTGGGCAATTCTTCTTCTTACCTTAATTATTATTCATAAATAGTTAAATTCCTTGTTTTATATAATACAGAGCTAGATTGAAGAAATGTGGTACTCTTTATAAGAACATTATTCTCTTATTTAAAAATAAACAAGAATTCAAGTAATTGCTGACTACTATTAAAACGTTTTTTGTGGTATGCATTTTTTAGTTTATTTCAGAAGTTTAAATCTTTGCCAAAAATTAAGTAAAAACACCTAATTTATCGTTTCTTTTTTTCCGTGTACGTATTCGCGTATCTATAACATGTATCTCAACATTACGAATTCAATCTGAAGCGCAAACAATTCATTTAGGGGTACTTTATAAGAAATCTCAATCTCGGCCATCATATTCCTGTTTAAATAAAAATTTCTAGCAAATTGCGGTGCGGCAGTAAATCGTTTGTGGCAAATAAAATACAAAGAGACAAAAAATGTAAGCCGCAGCATATCAAATTACCCAAGCAGAGGCAAGCAGATGACAAAGTGCGTGGCATGCGGCATGCGGCAGGGTAGACGGTGGCAAGGTGTAGCTGGCAAGTAAGTCAGCTACTTGATAAGTGCCTCCCTTGCGCCGGCTGGTTGCCTTACGATGCGGTTGACAGTCGCCGCATTTGATGCGATGCTGAAAAATTGTTGCTAATTTTTTAGCACTGACAGCACGAGAAGTTATCCGGGACTATCGCATCGCACAGGAGCTTAACTGAAAATGGTTGGCATTTTAATTTTATTAGAGAGATGAAGTGGGTGAAATGGAGCACGGATCATGTTGAAAGCCCCGCAACAAGCTCAACACGAATACAAATAAATGATTGTCAAACAAATCTGTGAACTCATAGAGAGATTCATGTTGATGGAGTTCTTATGATTAAAATGTGAGTGCTCTTTAATAACAAGAAAAAACAGTTCTCTTTGGCGTACCCAAAATAAAATACCCTTGCAGATATTTAGGAGATTTACGATATATCGTAGTTACATATTTTTTCCTTAAAGTTTACCGTTTTTTGTACTATATATGATATGGTGGTCCAATTCGACTGACGCCGACATATATACTACCCACAATTAAAACAACGAAACAGATGTATCTATACCCAAAGATTAAATTATCATGCAGACATATAGACCCCTCCTATTAGGGGTACATTATATACTAATCCGATGTTGGCAATATTTCTGCAAAATAAATTACAGTTGGCAGTTAAAATAAAGCCAGTATCAACAGTTTCCGTAAGGTTTGTAAAGCCATCCTCGTTACCGCACTCGCATTAACAGCGCGCTTAATTTGCACGTACATAGCGCACGCATGATGCAAGCATAACGCACGCACGATGCACGCACAGCGGACGCCCATCGTACGCACAGTGGACGCATGACGCACGCAAGCATGCTTGCTGCCTAACTCAGTTAACGAAAAACGAACGCTTATCGCACAACTGCAATTTGAGAACATGTGTATTCATTTTCAATACCACATGGATACATTCTCTGACCCCTCCTGCGGCCAAACGCATGCACATTTGCATATCTTTACCTCATTTGTCGCAAGCAATAGGCCAGAAACAAAGGGCAACTCCCACACATTCAACGGCACCTTTTGTATTTGTTGTTGTGTGGTCGTTGTTGTTCCAGCAGAAGCAACAACTGTTCATTGTCTTGTAAAAGCAGCAGCACAGAGAGAGTGTGTGGCAGCGAAAGAGAGAGAGCCCCAGCCCCCCAGCCCTTGTGTGGCAGTGCAATTTGAGCAGCCACAGAAAAATGTTGCCAACATATTTTGCACAGTGTTTTCTTACGCACACCAACACACAAGAACACAGTTAGAGTCGGCAACAGACAAGGCAGATGAACGACTTGAGGGATTTTGCTGAAATGACATTTGGCTCCACATGTGACAGGCAGCCAGCCAGCCAGGGCAAAGGCAACAGCAACAACAACAACAACAGCAAATAGCTGCAGCCGTTGGCATTGAAAAAAGCAATTTAAGTCAAGTACAGAAACACACACGCACACACGCGCGCAACTAGCAGCTATACACCTACACACAGACACTGAGACATGCAATCACGCACACACGCATGCCAATTGCTTTTGTGGCCTGTGCTGCGCTCCCCGATCTCCCCTCGCCTTCCCCCACCCACGCACTCATTCCATTTGCAAATTTTGATAAATTGCCGCTGTTACCTTTCGTGGAGTGGCAACGAGCACAACAGAGCCAGTGTTGCCATATGTTGTCTGCTGGCCCGCAATATGAGCGACTCAATTTGAAGAGGTGAAATCAAGACAAATGCGCAAATCACAATGACACTAGCTTAAAGAGATGCCTAAACATTAAGTTGATCTTTCGAAAGTGCATAGCAAAGTCTTACCATGGAACAGCCATTTGAATCGAGAAATAAAAAATGTGATATACCATAAATTGAAACATGAAATTGAAGAACACATTTTACATAATTTAATAGTTCAATTTCAACTATGCATTTATTTTATAAACAAAAACATTCAAACCAAGACATGAATTTCTTACATGTCCAGTTAAATTTACAGGCAAAAAAACAGCGCCAGAAAGATCGCGTCTAAAATTATAATTTTATTTATTATATTTTATATACGGGTAAATTGAACGTTATAACTGAAAGTAATCAATCCGAAAAAGAATCAAAATAAGAATCATAATCAAAGTCAAGAACTTAACAGCACCGCAACCTGTAAAACAGCTGAAGCAAGTGCAAAAGTTGTGTTCGACAAACTTTTCAAGCCAATCGACAAAGAGGCAAAATGCCAGCCAAACGATAAATCTATGAAATTATTAGCAGCGCCCAACGACGAAATCGAGAAGTGAAAACTTCGCGCTGCAGCGACTGGAGGAGGCATAGACCAGTCGATGCCGGGCGATGCGTCCCGGTCCTCTGATAAATGGGCGCGAGGAAATCGCAGTTGGAGTCGCAGCTGCGAGGATTCGAGTGTGTGTGGGGCTAATTGAATTTAATTGCCCACTTAATGGTGCAATGAGCTGAGTTGCAAGCACAAGAAAAGAAAGTAAATCTTGTGTAAACTACGTTTTGCCATTTCGTTGAACTTGACCGTTACCACATGTATATATACATATTTATATATAGACAGGCACATTTAAGTAGAGCTTAACATTTAATTTGTGTTCAGTAAAAAATTGATTTTTATTATAAGTAAACAATATTGCTATAAACTATCAAACCTAAATAGGACCACCAATCCATCCCAGCGTGGATCTCGAACCCGGGCCCTCTTTTTATACTCGTTCACGAAGTGACAAGAATATATTGGTTTTGTGCAATGTCCGTCATGCTGTCCGTCCGTCTGACCGTCTATCCGGACGAACGCAATTTTTTTAGGCGCTATTGAAGATAAAGATTTGCAATTTTGGATATTTACTTGTAGTTACCTGCTTCAGACGAAGTGTTAAGATTTTTTTGTCACGCCCACTGGGAGGCTGGCAAATCGATAACATGTCGATACACCTCAAATCGCAAATCGATAAAAGGTGAATATTTCCCACAATATTAAATTAGAGTCACCATATTAGATAGATTGCTAGTGACCTCCCCCAAAAATTACGACCTTAATATCCTGGCCTTGTCCACTAGAACGCCCCCCAGCGCTCCCGGAAATGGCTATATCCCATAGTTTATTTGGAATACATACTACTGAAAAGCTCCTACAAACATCAGAGAACAAATTTTCCGGCCACACCAAAGATATTTGAAATACAGAATTAATCTAGAGCACAAACCATGAAAAAAATAACATCAAACATGAAAATCGATACAGTTTTGACAAAGTTATAGGCGTTTGAAATATGGGAGCTATAGATCCGAGTGCTTTACATGTTAAAATTTTTGTCAATTTTGGCATGATTTTTGACAAAAAATTTGACCCCCTCAGAATCGGTTTTAATGTTGTTCTTTATACTAATTGTGACAACCACAATCGATTAAAACTATAAATTTGCATTTCTAAATTTTGAAAAAAAAATTTTTCGAAAATGAGTAAGGGGGGAGTACATGATATTTTATCAAAAAATCCAAAAAAATTTTATTTGCAATAATTAATACATTTGAAATACAGAATTAATCTAGAGGACAAACCATGAAAAAAATCATCAAAAATGAAAATCGGTTTAGTTTTGACAAAGTTATGGGCGTTTGAAATATGGGAGCTATGGTTCCGAGAGAATTTTGAAAAAAAAATTTCGAAAATGAGTAAGATGATATTTTATCAAAAAATCCAAAAAATTTGTTTTCCATAATAAATATATTTGAAAGGCAGAATAAATCTAAAATGTGATCACCCCTTTCATGTTGATTTTATCCTCGTTCACAAAGTGAATATACTTTATATTGGATTTGTGCAATGTCCGCCTTGCTGTCCGTCCGTCTGTCCGTAGGAGCGCATTTTTTGCCGCTATTGAAGCTAGAGACTTGAAACTTGGAATATATACTCGTGTATACCCGCGTCAAACAATGTTGTAAGATTTTTGTACCACACTCACTGCCTGGCAAATCGATGACGATCGCAATAAAAGGCTAATATATATCCCGGCCAAGCCCACTAGAACTCCCCCAGCCACACCTCGCTAATCGGAATAATCGATATCTCCCACAACTTTATAATTAGTTACCAAATTTGGCAGACAGTGTTTGGGAGAACTCCTTTTAAGATTGAGCCGCAAAATGTCGGCCACGCCCACTTCCGCTCCTAAGAAATATAAAATTCTAAATTTTTCGAAAATAACGATAATAACTACTGTACGACTGCAGCGTTCTTAATTGTTTTATTTTCCGCTTACTGCAGACAGTTTATTAATTAATTTGTAATGTTAAAGTTGTACGTGCGGTTTTGCGGTGCTTGGAAACAAGGCTTTATGAACATTTGATCCCGTTCGTAAATCCATTGCGATATGGCTGAAAGCAAAGTCTCGATAAATAACATGATCAAATATTCCAACCCATTTACCTAGCTTTGTGCCGAACAGGACGGGACAGGCAGCATGCTCAGAGCGCGTTTCATAGTCGTAGGTGCCCGGCACCACGTTGTACCAGTGCAACATCTTGCCCCGCTCAGGCTGCACCGCCAGCTCCAATTCGGGAAAGATTGTAGCACCACCCCTAGGCACATCATTGAGCTGAGAGGCACTTTACATAATTGACTTAAGGATATCTCAGGGAAACACTTACATAAAATAGAACGGACGCGATGCGATCATCGAAAAACCATGAATTGTTGGTAACGTTGAAGTAATCAAAATGTAGACCATAGTGCCCGCCAAAGCTATACTTTAACATGTGTATATCGCTCCCGAGTGTACCCTTTATCAGCAACTCCGTCAGGTCGCCAATGCGCCTCTGAATGCGAAGAATCAGTTCCATATCCTGCTGGCTTATGTCCTTATCCATTAACCAGGCACCGTCCACAGTGCGGTGCTTTGATACAATCGGCATATCATTGTCGCCCTTAACTCTTGTCCGCTGCAGCAAGGGCTCACCAATTCGCTCCAGGTCGACAATTTCCGCCTCGTAGATGACATCGTGAAACACGACTACATAGGGATCTGTGGACAACTGTTCCATTTTATATGGTGCCAGACGCAGAAACTCCGATGGAGTCGTTTTGTATGAGCAAACCAGTCGCGTCGGCCTTGGTTTGTAGGAGGAGCCACACAATTGCATAAAACTCTCCTCCAACTTTTCGATATACGGATCTTCCACTGATTCCGGCTTACTATACTCCTTATAATCCGCGAGAAGCTCCTCAGCTTGAGGCCTTAATTTGGGCTCATCTATCAACACAGCCCGAGCATGTTCCAAGTTACCTAATGGGATATGAATGGATGCCAATTTGTTGCTATTGTGATTTGGAGCTACAGACTGACCTTCAGCTGCAAGGGACTTAGCCAGGAGCGAGGATATATCTCTGCGCGAAACATTAAAGAGGCCATAGAGGTCGGACTGGGACTGATCCACCAGCTGACGGGCCGTCATCAACCACTTGGATGCTTCTGCAAACTCTGCCACTTGGAAGAAGAGCGCTCCCAGCTCATAGCAGTCGAGGATCGAAAGTTTCGCACTGTGAAATGTCAAGTATTTTACAGCTATTAAAGGCTGGCCTGCGTACCCACTTTAATTGCACTCCATCAATCAATCCCTTGGCCATATCCGTCGGTTCCAGTGCATAGGTCAGCTGTACCCGGTATATTGCGGCAGTCGCCTCCTTGACATCCCCGAGCACCGGCAACTCGGCGTGCAGTTCTTTTATAACATCGATTTGTTCTGCATAGATTTAAATATAACGAAATGCATAACTGAGCTGAGTGGCGTCTCACCTTGCCCAACCGGCTGCTGCATGATCCTTTCCAGGTGAGGCCAGTCGGCGTGCATGTGGCGTATGAGCGAGTAAGTGTGGAGCGGATTGGAGAGGAACTCCCTCTCGCGGCCCCTCGCTGACTGAAGTGGATCTTCCCACTCCCGGACCAGCCTGATAAAATGGAGTCGATCAAATTGTAAGTAAGTAGGATAATGCCAATTACCTTCTGAGTGTGTCGGTCTTCTCCTGCAGTTTGTCGACATACTCGACAAGATTATGTATGAGTTTCCTTTCCATCTCCAGCAAGTGCAGCTTGTCAGTCATGGAGGTTACAAAACTCCTGTCTTCAGAAGTTTCATTCGATTCACTTAACACTAGAGTTACAGCTAAGATAAGGATATTGAGATGTGATCGCAATAATGTGAACTGCATCATCTTAGACGTGGATCTAATGGAAAGTTCGCTTGAACTAGCGTTTAATAAAACATTTTAAGAAGGGCGCGTGACAAAAAGATTTGCTATGCTACACGGTAAAATTCAAATGGTTTAAAAAGAAACTGAGTGCAAGAACAGACGAAGACTGCCATAAATGTAAAGAACCGGGAGTTTCCTAAACACTAAATTGCAGCTTCAATGCATATTGGTTCGCATCACTTGAAGAGTCGGCCAGACACACTCCAAATGCGCTATCACAAAGACTCCTATCGACCACAAGTACCCGACAACACTAAGGACCAACTTGGATCTATATGAAATCTCCCCAGAGGTTAACCGGCTCGAAAACAAATTTTGTGCGCGATCTTTAGAATAGGTCATCATGTTGAAATATGTGAGATCCGAGAGTTTTAAATGTCAAAGTTTTTATTAATTTTCTATCGCCCTGTCGGTTTTTATTTAACAATAATATTTACCTTCAGTAATGCATTTATATTAAATGCAGAATTAATCTAGAGGACAAATCATAAAAAAATACCAATCAATACGATTGGTCCAGTTTTGACAAAGTTAAAGGAGTTTAAATATGAAAGCTATGGATCCGAGAGCTTTACAGGTCAGCAATTTTGACAATTTTGATCTGTCGGCAAAACTGTTGTCTATCCAGCTGTAAAACTGAGGGTGATATATAGATTTTTGCAAATTGCCAGTGGGCGTATCCAACAAATACTCTATCTGATGCGGGTATACACAAGTTTCACTTTGTGAACGAGTATACAAATTAATTTTAAAATTCATTTGGTGCCGCGGCAAATTCGTTTACAAGCAAAATCACGTTCCCGTATATTAAAAATAATTCAAAAAGAAATCTAAGTTTAATTATTTGCATTTGTAAAATGAAATGTGCGGTTGACTGGTGGTTGAAAGCAAGGCTTTATAAACATTTGATCCCTTTCGTATATCCAGTTCGTCACAGCTAAAAAAAAAGTTGTCAAATCAAATCGATTACATATTCATTCTTAGTTACCTAGCTTTTCGCCGATCAGGACGGGGCATGCGGCATGCGAAGAGCGCAGGTCAAAGTCGAAGGTGCCTGGCACCATGTTGTACCAGTGCAATACCTTTCCCCGTTTTGGTTGAACCACCAGTTCCAATTCAGGGAAGACCGTGGCACCGCCGCTGGGCACATCATTAAGCTTTAATATAGTTGAGGAAGGTTGAGGTTGATAAAGCAAATTTAAAGGTACGCCAAAAAATTACTTACATAAAATAATGCGGTTGCTATGCGATCATCTGGCCACCGCGAGGAGTTGAAGAAGTCGAAATGCGGAGAGTAATGGCCGCCAAAAACGTAACTTAATAACTGTAAATCTGTTTGCGATAAGCCGTTTATTCGAAGCCCCGTCACGTCCTCCACGCGCCTCTGAATGCGATAAACCAGCGCTCTTTCCAGATCGGTCAGATTACCATCCAGTAACCAGGCACCGCTTGCCGTGCGATAGTTTACTAGGGATTTGCTCTCACCATTCTTGCCTAGAATTTTTGTGCGTTCCAGCAATGGTTCACCAATTCGGATAAGGTCAACAATCTCCGACTCGTAGAGGACATCGTGAAACACGACTACATAGGGATCCGTAGACAACTGTTCCATTTTATATGGTGCCAGACGCAGAAACTCCGATGGAGTCGTTTTGTATGAGCAAACCAGTCGCGTCGGCCTTGGCTTGTAGGAGGAGCCACACAATTGCGTAAAACTCTTCTCGAACTTTTCGATATACGGATCTTCCACTGATTCTGGCTTACTATACTCCTTATAATCCGCGAGAAGCTCCTCAGCTTGAGGCCTTAATTTGGGCTCATCTATCAACACAGCCCGAGCATGTTCTAAGTTACCTAATGGGATATGAATGGATGCCAATTTGTTGCTATTCTGGTTTGGAGCTACAGACTGACCTTCAGCTGCAAGGGACTTAGCCAGGAGCGAGGATATATCTCTGCGCGAAACATTAAAGAGGCCATAGAGGTCGGACTGGGACTGATCCACCAGCTGACGGGCCGTCATCAACCACTTGGATGCTTCTGCAAACTCTGCCACTTGGAAGAAGAGCGCTCCCAGCTCATAGCAGTCGAGGATCGAAAGTTTCGCACTGTGAAATGTCAAGTATTTTACAGCTATTAAAGGCTGGCCTGCGTACCCACTTTAATTGCACTCCATCAATCAATCCCTTGGCCATATCCGTCGGTTCCAGTGCATAGGTCAGCTGCACCCGGTATATTGCGGCAGTCGCCTCCTTGACATCCCCGAGCACCGGCAACTCGGCTTGCATTGCTTTTACAACATCGATTTGTTCTGCATATTGGCAAAGATTTAAATATGACGAAATGTATAACTGACCTGAATGGCGTCTCACCTTGCCCAACCGGCTGCTGCATGATCCTTTCCAGGTGAGGCCAGTCGGCGTGCATGTGGCGTATGAGCGAGTAAGTGTGGAGCGGATTGGAGAGGAACTCCCTCTCGCGGCCCCTCGCTGACTGAAGTGGATCTTCCCACTCCCGGACCAGCCTGATAAAATGGAGTCGATCAAATTGTAAGTAAGTAGGATAATGCCAATTACCTTCTGAGTGTGTCGGTCTTCTCCTGCAGTTTGTCGACATACTCGACAAGATTATGTATGAGTTTCCTTTCCATCTCCAGCAAGTGCAGCTTGTCAGTCATGGAGGTTACAAAACTCCTGTCTTCAGAAGTTTCATTCGATTCACTTAACACTAGAGTTACAGCTAAGATAAGTATATTGATAATCGATCGCAATAATGTGAACTGCATCATCTTAGACGTGGATCTGATGCATAAGTCGCTCAAACTAGCATTAAATGTGACATTTGTAGAAGGTTATGCTAGGGTGAATTAAAGCGTTTACACCTGTAGTTGATTGTAAATAAAATTTAATTTCCGTTCACTGCGTATAATTCAGCTTAGCACATTGAAATGTGATATGCTAACGAAATTGACATTCTCCGAAAGAAAAGGCTTACCATATAGCCCTGGCATATAGCTTGCATATTGAAAGCAAGCTCAAACAAACAAGTCTCAGCTTTTTGTTTGGTTAAAATTGTATTTATTGATGGAACACGCTTAGGAATCTGCGACTTTCGATCGTAACTCACTGGGGGAACAAAAACTTCACGAGAACTGCAAGTGTGGAAAGCAAGGAGCTGTTAAATGGACATTAGGAGCAGGGAATGCCATCAGCTTACCGAGCCTGTTGCCAACTACATTGGGACACAAGGTGATCTGAAAATCGGCTTCATTTAAGACGATGAAAGCTTCGCCCTGACGCGGATAGACCGTCATTTCATGATTGGATATGGCGACGGCACCACCCAGCGGCATGTCGTTCAGCTGTCAGAGAGATGGACCTATTTAAAGAAACTATAGAATCAACTGATAAAGCTTTGACTTACAAATATGATGACTGTGGCCGCTATATCACTGACATTGGCGTCCATAAACTGGAGGAGAGATGATCATGAATTTGTTAGGCAGCAAAGCTAAACTCACCTTGAGCAGATCGGTCAGCTGGAATGGATCCCTCGGACCGTATTCGAAGACAAACATACTCTTCATATGCAAATTGAGGCCCGTCATATCCGCAATACGTTCCGTCAACTTCAACGTAACCCCACTGTAGTTTTCCGATAAGGAGCAGCCCTTGGCGCCGGCGAGTGTCTTCAATATGGAATTCGTTGGACAGCGCTTGAAGGCATTCCTTATGTGCAGAATCTCGTGCTCATATATGGCATCTTTGTAGAGCATGGTGTAAGGCTCGTATAAGAGCTCCGTCAGGCGCAGTGGCGCCATCTGCAGAAAGGGCGTCACAATCGTATTCAGCTCACAAGTCAACAGGGTATCGAACTTGGCGTTGCCCCTGCACTGCTGCTGCAGATCGCTAACGTGCTTGGCAGGTGCCGGCTGCAGTTGCTTCGGTTCGCGCTTATTCAACAGCTGTAGCTGGTCTTGCTGTTTCAAGAGCAGCTCATTCTCCGGGTCTAGGGCGAGGGCGCGGGATAGCGCATCGAGCGCCTCGACTCGCATATCTGCCACAGATTAGCAAATTAGCCACATTAGCTCTGCTCACTTAGGGCCTGAAGTCAAATACGTACCGAGTTTGGTGAAAACCTTCAGCTGCATTTCGTAAACCCGCCCATGTGGCACGCCCAGCAGCTCTTGATGCGGCGACGTGGTGTAATTCTTAGCGGCCACGTCCAGCCACTCGGCTGCCTCGTGGTATTTTCCCAGCTTATACAGCTCCACCCCCATTTGGTAGCAATCCAATGGGCTCAGCCTGTTTGGGTTAACTACAGGGTATCACCTGTGTAAGCTAGGGCTATAAACTCACCTCGAGTACGTGTTGTGGCCCTCCAAAAATGTTGAGGGCGCATAGTCGTAGAATTCGAACAAGGACTGCAGTTTCTGTGCCGCGTCTCTGTGGGCGTTTTTTGTGGGCAGGAGCGTGAGGAGACGCTGTTGCAGCTCTATCTGGTCCCTGCCCGCCTGCCGCGACATGTAGAGCTGCCAGCCGGACCAGTCCTGACGCATGTGGCTGATTAGCCTGAAGGCAAACAGCGGATTCGCCATGTACAAATCGGGATTCTTACCAACCTCCCTGATATGCTCGCTGTACTCGGCAATCGCACTGTCAAAATAGATGCTATACCTGACTGTGCCGAACTGCTTTCATCCCTGTATTTACCCATTGATTAGGTGAAGTTGTGCTTGCAACTCTTTTGCGTAATTGCAGAAATTGTGCAGCAGCTCGCGTTCCAGCTTGAGCACTTTCTCCAGGTCACCCACGCCGATGCTTTCGCTATGGACGGAGGCTGATAACAGCAACAGCAGGCACAGCATTCGAACCATCATGTGTGAGTTTTACCTAGCTAATGAACCGAGCACGCTCAGGTGGGCTTTGGCTTGACAAATGCACACAGCGAAGGGAATTCAATTCATCAACCACGTCGAATGCCATTAGGCTGGACCGTAAAGCGCCAGAGTGGACCAAATGTTGTGTAAAATGGAAATGTTTTCTTGCATGCATTTCAAATATAAAACACCTCTCAAATAAGCAAACTAGATTCAAATCTTACCTACAGTTTTAAATTCACTTTTAAACACAGTTTCGCTTGCACTGTTAAATCGAAACAAGGAGTAACCGTGCAACATGCAGTAAACTGCTTGCTCTTTACATTGTTTGCCTATCGATATATTTAGGCGTTATATTTGAAAACTTACTGTTCAATACTACACTAAAATAAATAAATAAATAAAATATCTAAAGTTAAGCTAATTGAACTTAGCTAAGTGTACGAGCTATTTCGTCGCGCAACAATGCACCAGTTTCATCATCCTCGTACTCAATGTCTCCGTCAAAGTCAACGGGCTCGTCCTGCAGTATTTGCTTTTCATCAATTGGCGTTTTACGTCTGCAGCAAATGTTGTGCAGGGCGCAGCACACGTTGATAACATTTGCCACAAACTTCGCCTCGTACATCAAAGAGCGTTGCATGCAACGAAACCGGCTCTTGAGCAGGTTAATGGTGCGTTGGACAACAGCTCGTGCCGCCGCATGCCTCTCGTTGAAATGCTGTTCCACTGACCCGGGCTCTGCACTGCTGTAGGGCGTTAGAACGTTGTGCTCCAGGGCATAGCCCGAATCGGCTAATACGTAATGGCATTTAATGTTGCGCGACAAATACTCTCTGGCCTGGCTATTGTTCCAAATAAAGTGGTCACTGCATGAGCCAGGATAGGTAGCATCAACAGCCATGATCTCCATGTCGTAATTGCACACCTATAAACAAAATTCTGGATAACAACAGCAGTTGCATTGTTCATCTCTCGCACGAACCAACATGGCATTGAGGCTATAATATTCCTTGTCGTTAAAGTAGACTGTTTCGTCCCGCACCGGCTTCAGTATTCTAATCTGCATTCCATCCACACACGCAACGACTCTGGGTAGCTGATAGTTCCGATAGAAGTGCTCGCGCGATTCTTTTATTTGTTGCTGGGACATTTGCAGTGTGATCGCAGCCTCGCATAGCTCCTGCTCCATGATAGGAATTACGCTGTGCAAAATTCTGCTAAACGTGCTTCGGCCAATGTTCACGTGACGGTCCCTGGCCAGAGTTAACTGGTAGGAGCCGGTGGCCAAAAAACGCAATACTGCGGCCAGCTGCAGCGATGGCGATAGGTGCGAGACTGTAAAATGCGGCTGAACTTTGCGTAAAATCCATTTAAATGTATCCTTATCCACACTGAATAATTTAACAAAACTGCAAAAACATTTTTAGTTCAAAGCACAGAGGGAGAAGACAGATTTGTAACTCACCGCTTGTCCGGTAGGCTTAGCACACATATATTCTCAGTTGTTTTCTTATTTGGCTTAAGCTCAAGCACTTTTTGCCTTCTTCTCGACTCTCGACTAGCTATTGCAAAAAGAAATGTCATTTTTATTTGCTTTTGTTTACAAACAAATCGAAATCAGCTGCTTCGAGATGTGAACTAAAGTTATCGATTAATAATCAACGTCGCATAGTGACCATACTTGACAGCGCTGCCTGATTGACAAATTAAGACGTCATGTGACAAAAGTTTCGCAGCTAGCAGAACCCCGCGAACCAGATAAATAGTTAATAGGTCGAAAAACGAATCTGCCAAAATTATATTATTATATTTACGTTTTGTTTTTAATGTAGACTTTAAAAAGAAATTAGGAGAGTATAATTTCCGATCAACGCAATTAGCTGTGGTTATCGAAAATGTATCTATAGTTCTCTAATAGAGTTGAACGTCGCAGTTCAATTTAAGGTGTAAATGGAGTAGTTTAATTTTTATTGAACGAATTGTAATTGAGAAAAATAATTTTATCATACATATTTTATAACATATCATATTTGGGGAATTTTTTATTTCAAATTTATTAATTGTTAGCCAACTGTTGATCAATGTGCAGTTGTCATAAGATGTATATATCTAAATATAGCGCTAGCAACAAAAATTGCTTGGATAATTTTTATTATTGCATTAATTAATAAGTGAATTTTTTATATCTATAATTTAAACACACTAAGCCATATAATAGAAATTGAACGAACGATTAACCATAATCTGGGACCTAGTTCGTTCTCTCAGTTCATTCAAACAAATTCTGAACGATTCGGTACAACTCTATCCCTAATAGTATCTCTTTTGTCACAGACAGTCTAGAGTGCTCAAGAGCAATATTGACAAGTTAAATTAAACTCTGTGTCTGATTCACTGGTTATAAAACTACGGATTCTCAGTAAAGGTTTCCCCACGACTTTTCAGTTGCATTTGTGCTCTTACTGTCAACGGGTTACTATTTTGCTATATTAAAGCGTAAAATATATGCGCATTTAACACTTGCAATTAATTGTGTGAAAAGCGATCAATAAGTCAGCGGACGCGAAGCGCTCTGAGTGTGGTATATGTGCTTGCAATAAATAAGTATTAACGTTTTTGACAGCAAGAAGACGCCGCCAACGAAATGCTACTGCAGAGAAACAAGTAAAAAGCGGCATATGGTTTCTTTCGTTTGCTTTTCTGTGTTTTTTGTGCCCCGCATAATTCAATTAGAATCCCAGTATCGCTGTGTGTGCATTTTCTGTTCGTGCCGATCCTTATCCTTATCCACATACCATTCCCACGCCCTCTACATTTGCGTTTCTGCTTTATTTGTTGATATATGTTTGTATATAATTTTGTTGTTGGTAACTTTAACTATTCATTTTGTTTTATTTGGATTTTGTTTTGTTCAGCAAATTCTACCAGCGTTGCCAATGCCAGTCAAATTGGCCAGCTGTTCGCATCGGTTGCATGAAAACAAATTGACACCGCAAAGCAGCAATTTATTTTTATTATTGTTAAACTCATATATATTGCAGGCGAACTTATGTTAATTTTATAATGTTATCAATTAAGTTTGCATAGACGGCCCCTCATTAACGACGGTCTGGCAACGCCGAACGTTCGCTCACTCGCTCGCTCTCTCTCGAAGCTTGCCTCTGCTCTGCTCTTGCGCTCCATTTATTTATTCTATTCGCTTTTATTTATACAAAGCGTTAAAGTGTCTTTTATTGATTTCGAGCCCTCGAACGCGTTCGCAACAGACGTCGGATTTGTTAATTGAGAGCGTTAATCAATCAACGCTTTTGCCGTCTGCTACTCGTTGCCAGCTTTTCGTTGTGTTATCACAAAAAGTTCGCGCGTGTTTTCGTTAAAAATTTGAGCACATTTTTAACAGGTATCTTGTTAAATAAATATGTCTACATGCCTCGAATTATTGTGTGTACAAGCTGCGTTCATACGTTTCTAAGTGCAGTGAGCGCGATAAGATAAATGCCACTCAGCTGGAATTAAGACGGTGCCCAATTACATGCCAAAACCCACGCACTCACGTGAATTCTGCTTGAGTGCAAATGTCAAGAGATTGGCGACACTTTAAACTGAGGCGCCATCAAAATTCGCTCTCTCTCTCTCTCATTTATGTTCTCTGTGCGGTTCATTGCTTTGTGTGAGTGTCTGTCAGTTAACGACGATTTGTAAATATTTGCCGCGATATAGTCGCATTACACTTGGAGACGCCAATTGGGCGCATGGGACCGTGAGCTATCGATGGATCAGCGCGCGCAGCGGTTGGAGAGGGTGCGAGCAGTTCCTCTGCCTGGCAGCAGGCCAACAAAGCGATGCGCAACAATAGACCGCAATTGCTATACAGCACAACACACACGCACACATGTATGTGGGGATTTGAGTATATATGTATGCCCATTTGTATATTTGTTCGCCAGTAGCCGTGATAAGCTAACTCGATGTGAGCGCCAACTTGTTGCCTCGTGAGTGAAACAAATGCTTTCGATTAGATACAACTGTTTATTTACGAAACACAGCTGAAACAAGCGCTGGGCGTACAAAAATCAATTAGAGTCTCAATTAAGGTTCAACTTAACGCCGACCGCTGGCGATGGCGCTGGCGTCGGTGTCGAAGCTGCTCGCCTTCAGTTTGAGGCTGCCGCGTGTCAGCTGATTTAGATCGATAATGGACAGGTACGGCTTGGGCGGCACACTAACGCCCGCGGTCACCGGCAACTCGACGGAGAGCGGGCCGGCTGCATGGGGTCTCTTGTGGCGAGGACAGGCGCCCGGTTCGCTCAAGCCCAGGGAATACTGATCGTGGTGAGCGCAGCTGGCGGTTACAGCGCGCCGATAATTGCGCGTGCCGCTGAAGGTGCTGCTGCCGGGCGCAATGGGCAAGGCTCGCGTCGGTGAGAAGCCACCCTCGTCCGAGGAGACGCCCCCGCCGCCAGCTGAATCGTAGCAGATGCTCAGATTGGTGTACGCAATCGGTGCATAGCAGCGTGTCGTCTTCGGCCGCGGCTTCACCTCGTAGCGTGTCCTGGAGCGGGAGCGCGAATGATGTGTGCGCGGTCGTCCGCGTCGCTTGCCCTGCAGCCGCATCTCCGACACCAGCGGCACGGGCAGCACATTAATGAAGCGGTAATACTGCAGCAGAGTGCGCGCCACATTGCGGCCGACGCGATGATCTGCGAGATGAAGGATTAGATGGGCGGGAGGAGAGATTACGCCACTTACAGCCATCCTCGTTGTACAGCGCCACGGTCTTGCCGTCGCGCAGATAATGGCCCGCCATGGACACCTCCAGGGTGTAGGCGTTGACGGTGTCGCTGAGACGCTCGCAACAGTAGCGCCTGGCGCTGCCCGCCTTGCGCTCATCCGCATTGAACATGGTGTGCTCCGCGACATAGTCCTTGGCATTGCTGGCGAAGAGCCGTGGGAAGACCAGGTGGCGCTCGTAGCGGTAGACATCCTCGTATGTGTTGCCGTAGATGAAGCAGCCGTGCATGCTGCTGTTGGCGTGCAGATCGATCACAAAGTCAATCTGATAGGTCTGCCGGTTGGAAAGAGCAAGTAATCGATATTAAGTTGAGCGCAATCTCTGTCGCTATCGACTCACATCCGAATTATCCAACTCTTTTAGCACATTCCGGATGGCGTGCAGCTCCGGCTGCGTATACTCCGAGGCCACGTGCCAATTGCGGTTCATGTCCTGCCCCATCAGGTTGCAGCGATTGTTGCCGAGGAAGACCCCGTCCGGATTGACCATTGGCACGATTTTGAAAACGAAATGCTCGCGCAGCACCTGCGCAATGGGATGACTGCCCACCAGAAACTCAATGAGGCCCTGGCAGACATGCGACGCCGGCGCCTCACTCGAGTGCGTCCGGCAGAGTATGACGATAACGCGTATGAAGCTGCGATCCAGGCGATTCGTCGATCGCTGGCCATGCGTCACCTGATCGATTGTCAGCAGATCCACGTTGCGATTTTGCTGACCAACACAATAAAAACGGGACAAACGTTGCAGCTGTGCATAGGAGCATAATAAGCGACATACACACCAAGGATTTAACCAGAACGCAGCGCGTGAAACGCTTCTCGTGGCCCTGGCGTGCATCGATCACATTCAAATAGGACTGCAAGCGGGAGTAGCTGTACGGCATGGCCAGGGCGAACATGTACACATCCTCCTCTTTATCAAAGTTAAAGGCAAAGCTGAGCACGTAGTGTCCCTGATGCATGGCCGAGCGATAAAAGAAGACCTGGCGCTTGGGCAGCCGCTGCCACTTGGGCCGGCTGGAGGACTTGACCAGCGGCGTGAGGCCGCAGTTGAACAGATTGCGACTCTTGCTGATGTTCACAATGTTGAAGAGCACGCGCTGATCCTGTTTCACATTGTCCACGGTAAAGTTGAACCAGAAGCGAAAGCGCGGATTGCAAGTGTCCGGGCGCAAAAACAGATCGTACTCGAACTCGCCCACCAGCTCCGCCTTGCCCAGATTGCCCGTCTCAAAGGCGGCATCGAAGCACAAATGACCGCGTTTCGCTTTGCCGCTCTGCCCGGGCGGTCGGATAATGACGCGCGAAACGTTGCCCAGTCCGCCCTCGCCATCGCTGTCCTCGCTATCTGAAATGGAAGTGGCCATAAGATTGCATCGAATTGGAACTTATGTGGGATTCATTGGCTATAAAAGCGGCCGGCAAGGATTGCGCCAATTAGTACCATCTGAGCCGCGCTCATACATGCTCGTATGCTGCAGCGGATCACAGGCTATGCCCAGCATTTTGGCAGCAAATGTTCGTGTGCTTCAAGTGCAACTCTTCTAATGCAACTGGGAACTTCTAATCCGCTGCAGCGCGTTGCTGTCATAAGGTTCAGCTACGCCTTACCATATCGTTAAAGGTTAATCCTGCCGCCCGGCTATCTTTAAACTCGACAGACAGGAGGCGGCGGCACACGTATGCGTGTCTTGGTTATCGCGCTGGTGCAACTTTTTCTGCTGCAACTGCCACGGAACTGCCGCCTCTCAAACGTCAACGTTTGAAATTGAATAGTCGCGGTTGCGAAAAAGCGAAAGAGGCCCTCGCAGAAATGTCGTGATTTATGAACGAGCGGCGGCCAGCCCAAAGAATCTGCTTCACTCACCTGAGTCGCCCATGCCGCAACTTGCAACTTGATTGGATTACTCAAAGCCCGCTGCTGCTGCTGGCGCTGACAAGGCGTATCCTTTGGTGGCTCCAGCTGCCAGCGCATTGACCCGCTTTGCTGGCGAATTAAAAATAGAAATTTCAATTAACAAACACACTTGCCACTCGGCCACGCCCACTCTAGATTTATGTCTTACGAGGCTTTCACTTTTCTTTGACGGCCCTCGATTCGCAATTCGCGATTCGCGTGCGATGTCTTGGCGAGAGAGAACTTATAGATTCCAATCAGCGTAGACTATGCGTCGCCCCTATCGCCCAGGGCTAAACTGGCCTTTTGGGCTGAGTTGGGCTGAATGAATGGCCCGGAACGATTGCTGTCGCTGGCCTGTCTAATGTTTTGCTTGGCACTTTTGACGTTGCCATACACACACACACACACACTCGCACAACCGCACACATTCCTCGACTGCCGCTGGAAGCTTCACATGTGCGCCAATTGTTTGATCGATAAAAACGCGCGCAGTTGGCATTGCGGTTTCGGCCAGGATTCACACAGAGGAATTTGCGTCACGGCAGTCGTTAACTTTTAGCAACGGAAACTTCGCGCAACTCGCATTAAAAAAAAAACAGGGAAAGAAAACTGGGCAACGGCGTTGTCAAAGTTGGAAGCCTAATTGCCTGCAGCTTGTTGCAGCAGACACACATAAATAACACACGACTCGCAACTACTGTGTGGAAACTAGTTCACGGGGCTAATCAATAAAGCGTGTGGGCCAACGGCGCCATCAAACGTGTGTTATATTTATGGCAGCCACTGTCGCACAGTTCTAACCGTAATCGTTTCGTATAACGCATATAGCGACCAAAGCATGTCCAAACGCAGGTAGCTTCCAATTCACCCAATCGCCCATTCTTCACGAACTTATTATTTTATTTTGTTTTTGTATCTGTGTTAAGTTTTATTTATTTTTTCAATTAAAATTCGGAGCCTAATTTTTTGATCAATCTGATTTACAGACTAGGCAGCGTGCGCCCACCGAAGCGTTGCAGAAGTGACATGGACAATACCTCCACCTCGGACATTGTCATCATCAATGGCAACTCGCATCCGGATCTGGCTAATATGGTGGCCGATCGCATGGGCCTCAAGAACGGTGGCTGCTCCGTATTCCACAAATCGAATCGCGAGACCATTGTTGAGATAAGCGACTCGGTGCGCGGCAAAGATATTTACATCATACAAACGGGCACCAAGTGGGTAGCTGGCATTACGTACTATTAATATACCAGTTAATCTTTGATTCTCCCAACAGGGATGCCAACAACAATATCATGGAGCTGCTCATTATGGCCTATGCTTGCAAGACATCGTCGGCTCGATCCATTGTCGGTGTCATACCCTATTTGCCGTACTCCAAACAGTGCAAGATGCGCAAGCGCGGCTGCATTGTGTCCAAGCTGCTGGCCAAGATGATGTGCACATCAGGTCTAACGCATATTATAACCATGGATCTGCATCAGAAAGAAATCCAGGGCTTCTTCGACATACCCGTTGATAATTTGCGCGCCTCACCATTTTTGCTGCAGTATATTCAGGAAAGCGTGAGTGGGAGTCGTGACAGTTGTTTATATTTATGTATATATATTTATATATATGATCTGCTTCAACTGTTATTTAGATACCCGACTACCGCAACTCGGTGATTGTGGCACGCAATCCGGGCGTCGCCAAAAAGGCCAATTCTTACGCGGAACGCTTGCGCCTCGGCTTGGCTGTCATACACGGCGAGCAGAAGGAGGCTGAGAGCGATGAGGTAGACGGCAGATATTCGCCACCGCCCACCAGGTGAGTCTCCAAGCCAGGCAAACCATTTACGCTGCCCACACGCCAGCCTGTCTCTGTTTATGTAATTTTTTATTTGGGCTGTGATATTCCTATTATGACTGAAGCTCAAGCTCAAACATTTTGTTTGTGTATCGAAAAGTACATTATATAAATGTTCACACCATCAAGCCTTGTATTTAAGCCGACTAGCCAGTTTTTTGTATATAGCTGTTTGTAGTTTTAAGGCGCGTTTCAATTTGTTTGTTGTTTTTAGCTAGACCTTTTGAGATGTCTCCCTTAAGTCTTTTCTACTTGACCATAAAAGCAGCTGTCCTTTGCTTCGCCTGTAGTTCAATTGTACTTGTGATATTTCTGCTAAACAACATTTTGCACACTTGCATTAATATTTGGGCATTTCCAGGACGCGGTTCACAATGAAAAAAAGTTGAATTGAAGATCATATTATTTTAACGTACTAACAGTTGACATACATTTTTAATTTAACAAATTTGAATTACATAATTTAAACAAATTCAGTGGTCTGTATGTTCAACAACATTGCATTAATAATATGTGTTATTCAAAGACATTTAAATATTGTAGATACAAATGAAAATATATTTTTTTCAATCATGTTACGTTCCTGTAATATACTTTTGACAGCTCCTGACTTTTAAATATTAATATTACATAAAACTACCCCTGGAATTGCCCATTTATATATATTTATTTATATACACCTGATTCTCTTTTTGAACTATTTTGGTTAAGTGGAAAAATAGTAGATTGATTCCAAACCTAAAAAATAAACTTTAGAGGTCACTTCGTGCTTACACCTTTTAATTTATTAAATGTATTATAAAAAAATGATGATATGGAAAAGAAAATAAGAATAAAATATCACTGGTAATACTGGAATATTTTGGGAATAATTTTGGGTAATTATTTATTAATCTTATCTCTATTTTCCAATATTCATAATGCGAAATTCATAAAAACTAAGCAATTCGTGTAAATACAAGAGATAAATTTTAAGTTTATAACGCATGTTATTTCAAAACCATGTATAAAGAGAATTAGGTGTGTATATATATACACTTGTATATGTGTACACTTCATTACATTGACTTGTGAAGCTACAAACACACACGTGTATCATAATTAAATTAACAGCAAACGACATTGCATCGAGCACGAATCTTACTATGTGTTACATGCCGTACTTTGAACCATGCCTTGAACTCTCGCAATTGTTGTTTATTTGTACTTCTGGACAACAGCTGCATTGGGGGCAGTTAACGTCAGCATTTACTGTGTTTTTATTGTGCCTTCTTCAACCCATCTGCTGTAGTTGCTGTACGCATGCTGGCAATTAATTTGCTGTAGCTGCGAATTCCACTGCGTTTAGCATTGAGCGAAACGAAAACAAAATCTTCTCTTTATTTATTCAGGGCGTATTGCAATATATTAGGAAATTCTGTTGAAATGTGCATACCAACGGCGTCTAGGTTTGTATTAAATATAAATATAAATATAAATATATATGCATATATAGCTCTGATAACTTGTTTAGTTTATAATGCAACGCGAATTGTATATGTACTGTCATTTTTCTTTTTTGGTTACTACATCGACAACAACAACCACCACAACAACAACCAACAACATGTACTTGCACCACACAAACATCTGCATATGCCTTATTTACACCACCACAACACACAACCGACCTGCACGTAATGCCCAAAATGCCAACTGACACACTAATCACAAGAAACTCTACTCCACAACATGCACCCAGCAGCAGCCGCACGCGCACCACCTCCGTGTCGGTGGGCGTGCCCGAGCACCCGGTTAAAGTCAAGCCGCCGCTAACGATTGTGGGCGATGTGAATGGACGCATTGCCATCATGGTGGTAAGTAGAAATGCCCTGTCTCCAATAGAGTAACTAATTCTTGGCGTACCACAGGACGATCTGATCGATGATGTACAAGCCTTTGTGGCCGCAGCCGAGATGCTGAAGGATAATGGTGCCTGCAAAATCTACGTGCTGGCCACGCACGGTCTGCTCAGCTCGGATGCGCCGCGCCTGCTCGAGGAGTCGGTCATCGATGAGGTATTAACATTAACATCTACTAAGTCTCTGGTTTACGTATTAACTGTTAATTTATCTTTTTCAGATTGTCGTCACCAATACCATTCCACATGAGATACAAAAGTTGCAGTGCAACAAGATTAAGACTATTGATATATCTATACTGATCGCTGAGGCCATACGCCGCATCCACAACAAGGAGTCAATGTCGTATCTGTTTCGAAATGTTACACTAGAGGATTAAAGAGACGCCTGCTCGCACTCACATACACATTCATCAACACTCACCCACACACACACACACACCCAACCTCACGCACATCACGTGTACTGTGTCACCAATTGTCACTAGCCAGTGAAGTAGCTTCATGGAAGTTGCGCCTTCTTTATATTGTTTGTTTGCCCCCCACTCCCCACTTTAATTTTATTTTATTAAAAATATTATATTGTGCGCTCTGCGCTTAGCTGCTCAAATAATAGTGAAAAATGCTTTAAAATTGGCCAATTCATTAATTGTAATAAATATGCAAATAAAATTTGAATTTAAGTTTTTGTATTGCTTTTATTAATTGCATACTTTCAGGCGGACACAGAAAACATTACATATAGTTACAGCTAAAATAAAGTTGCAATACATGAAAATGAATAAAGCCATCGCCATTTTTCATATTAACTTCTATACTATACAAACAGTACCAATTTTATATATGTGCTAACTAATAACGCAAACAACCCACAAACTGTGTATTGGTAACTTATGAAATGCAAATGCAAATAAATACATAAACAAATAAAGCTAATCAACAATTTGCAACCTAAAGATTAACAGTTAATAACAATTGTTAATTTGGCCAGCTAGCCAAAGTCAATTATGGCCATTTTAACGGAAATGCGACACTTATTGTTAATTGTTAACATTTATTAAGAATGGCTTATCGTAACTATGCATTCGCTTTTTTGTTGAAATTTATAATAATCGTATAAAGTACAATAGGTACAATATATAATTGTAGTCATAAATGGTTAAGTCGCATAATTTTACATTCATTATGGCCAATTAAGTTTAGGCCAAAGGTTTTTGTTTGCTAAATTTATGACACAAACTAAAATAATAAATATAAATTTTAATTGGCTGGGCAAATGCGACATAAATCAATTTTTCGTCAAATAAGTTTGCCACTTTTGTAAGCTTCAATTATTATATATATATTTGTTTTGCACTTTTGATTGTATTATCTATTGTATAAGCAAATTTTTTTTGCCTTCTTTTTGTTGCAACAAATACAATTAAGTCTTACAGCTGCTGACAGATGTGCTTCACAAAAGATATTTAAGCAAATATTTATGCGCTTATTTTTTCGAGTACGTTACGGAAATGAGAACAGCTTGCTTGATAAGATTACAGAACCTCAACAATGCAATTTCGAGACTTGCAATTCCCGTTACGATTAAAGTCATGACGTGCAGTGTAATTGTCTTTGTTTGAGTATGTGTTAATTAAAAAATCAAATATTGTGATTGTGCACGCCTCATAAATTAAACATGAGCTTAACTAAGGGCTGCGGCTAGTTGTTCAACTAACAAGACAGCGGTAAGGAATATTTGCAGCAAACAGAACGCGAGTTAAATATGCTAAGCAAATGTAAATATATATTCATAAACATAAATGTTTATATTTGCATACTGCATTGAGATGCACAAAAATTAACCAACCAGCTTCAATTGATTATATAATATCTGAACTATGTCTGGACACTATGGAATAATAATAGGTAGGGTGCAAAAACAATATGGCAAAAATGATGACTAAAGTTTTACACTTCGAATTAGGAGACTGTCAAGCCAAACTAAAATATTGGAAATTTAGTTAGAATTGAAATATGTCTAAACAGAGAAGATAATTATTTTCACTTTTATTTGCTCATTATATCTTGAGTTGGCAAGCTTGTGAAACATAAAAAAAATAAAAAATATATTTGTTTTTACTGCTCTAACTGCTACTTATATACTTATAATATATCATAGCGCATATTTGCCTGGTAGGAGGTCAGGCGATAAGGTGCCGCTATTTGCACTACAAAATAGCCCAAAAAACTGAGACGAAACCTTCAACAATGCGTCAGTTGATGCTTCAAATTATCTGGCTGGGTTTTTACGATATCACGCCGCGTGATTGTTAGGTTTGCCTGCCCAAATGTTAAAAGTTTGTGAAAACTGAAAAATATTTGTATAGCTACCCAAAAGAGTCATAAAAAGCCTCAGGCCTATAAGTGTAGCATCTGGCACGCGTTGTTAAAAATCTGTGAATTGCCAGCTGGTATTAAAGGATTTAAGACAATTGAAATTAACTTGGCACAGCGCAATTTATAATGCAATTTGTGTGTGCTTTTAGTACAGCACCTTGTGTCGTTTATCAATTGTAAATGCGCTGCATAAATTTAATAGTTAAACCAGAGCCGAACGGTCAAAGTCGCTGTGCTGTCACGTGAAGCGGCGCGCAGTCACGCAATCACAGCTAAAACGCTGTTGGCCACATTGCGCATACGCCCCGTCGCCGCCGCTGCCGCCATGGCGTGCATTGAACCCCGCTTGGGATGTTCAATGTAATTTCCGTAAGCTATATACAAAGTGCACAGCGCTTAGCATATTGATTAGCAGCCCATCAAAATTAATAGCCCAAATGTCAGAATTGTATGTTCTGTTTACCTTATCAAATGGAATTCCTGTACCTAAATGTCAAAATATATATTTTTTTATTTTTTATCAGTTTGCATGACACATCAGTTGCCTATTAAAGGTTCAAAGCAATGTTGGCAGCTGACGGCAAAATTTTTTTTAATTTATTTATTTTTGCGTATTGTTTGTTTATCACTTCAAATTGATTTGCTTATTCATGTTGCTTGTTGGCAATTAATTAGCACGGCATTTGTGTGCCCATAAATTGGCTGAATGAGCGCGATTTAGCGCCACTTAGCAGTCGGGGTGTTCAAAACGAACTCGTTTTGCTATTGGCATTAAAACTATTAAAGTGGCACAATCAAATTTGGCTAATTTCACCACCACATTACTGTTTTTTTTTTATTAATATAATTAACAAAATATTTTAGCAATTTGTGATTACGGGAAAAAGTAAAACGCATTTAGGGTCCGTTACGTTATTACCTGTTGTTGTTTTTTCACTTTATTTTATTGTTCGGGCTTACATTTAAGCAATAGGGGTATTCAGTGCGTAAGAAAATACAAACACACCGAACTGGTTGTATCTGAAACAAAGAACTCGCATCGGTTCAATGAACCCTAATCTTGAATTGCCGTCTTGCAAGTCAGAAAAACTTGTTGAAAACCTTCCAGTCGACAAATGTTGCATTCGATTATCAATGAGTCTGACTACCCATAATGCGCAATGGTAAAAATATATTCACCGGCATCCAGTTTTTGCTCTTTCTGCTGTCGCCAATTGGGTTCAGTCATGTGATCGAATGAATTCAGCCGCCCCGCGGCCCCCGCGGCCAGCGGGGGATGCACAGTGATACAGTGGAACGTAAACAGCGCGAATCTGTTGATAATGAATGCTGGTTATGGCCAATTTGTTTTAACTGGCATCGCAATAACATTTTTACTGGCTCATTGCTTGTTTTGGCCAAGACTTTGACGTTATGTTTTCGCAGTTTGAGAAGGCAATTTAAGTTTGTGTTAAATAACAAAAAATAAGCAAAGGAGAAATGAAATCAATATGTAGAAATTCGCAGATTTGCATTAGTCAAACGCAGCCGACAGACGCGACCGGAACAGCATCATAGCTCGGCATTAGGGTAATTTGAAGTCTAGATGTTTATTAGCTGTCATTGAACTTGGCGATGCTGTAGACCCTGACACGCATTTCGGGCCTTAAATAATGTAAGGTGTCACTGTTGCGGTGATTTCCTCAAGCCTACATGCACATAAATCGAGTTGCATAATTCGACCATCGATTGGATTGTGAGCCGTATTAAATGCGAGATATATGAGTTGCCGATATTAACACATAGACAGCGGGTGAGTCACGTGAAGCCTCGCGACAACTAATTTACATGCCTCAATGCATTCCACTGCACACGAGCGAACGCCGCTTGCATTGCGTAACTGGTAATCCGTAGGCCTAGTTGATGCCATTGTGAGCGGTGTTGTTGTTGCTACTTATGCATGTTGATAGTGCACAATTAATCGCCAGCACAATTAACAGTTTTATTTGTCTCGCAAACTTTACTCGTAATTCATCATGTTCATGATTGCGAATATAATGATCAGCTGACTTGGCGCTTTGTTGGCACAATTACTGTTTGTGTTTACTGGAGTTACAGTTACTTTTGACGAGCGTTACGTGGACACCATAAATAATACGCAAATATACAGCTGTAGTGCATACAAATTGTCAAACCCAACCCAGCCCGGAGCAACGAGCCGCGAGCCTTCAACGTTGCTTCATGTCTTGTCGGATCCTTATCAGTTGCACGGGCCGCTGATAACAGTCCGAAATTCGGGCCGTTTCGTCTCAAGGGCCACCTCCGTGCCATAAATCCAAATATGCCCATAGCCGTCACGAATCACCTGCTAATAACTGTGAGAAATCCCGTGGACTTTCAGTCAACGTTTCGATCTGCGATTTTCAGCTGAGCATGAGAAAGACAATTAGCAGCACGCCAAAGAAAATGCAATTGAATGTATTTTATGCGATCTGTAATTAATGATCTCCAGCTAGATATGTACATTTAATTGTTATTCAATATATAATTTGTGCCTCTCACACTTTTTGCTCCGCTGCGGACAACGCGTCGTATGAGCAACGCTCAGTTGACCGCTTGAAAGTTGCGCATACGTAAAAATGCTTATAATAAATCTCAATGCGGCTGTGACTGGGCATTCGAGAAAGGCTAAAGCACAGTTCTACAGCCCTAAAATAATACATATTCATAAACATGCATTCACAAAATGAACAGACAACAATTTGTGAGTGAACTGAAAGTATTCCGAAAGTATTTGAGCAATGCCATAATTAGGGTTAATAACTCGAGAAGATTATCACAACAACAACAGACACAACAAAAAACGCAATAATTCGCATCATTTAATTTGTCTAAATAGCTTGTTATATAACTTGTTTTACAGACATATACGTCTCAACTGGTTTAACCATAGAATTGGCAAATGTTTACATTAGCTATTGTTACCTGTTTGGCTGGTTCTAATAAGATTTCCCTTTTGGCTTGTATTGACAAAACGTTTTTCGTTATAATCAATTTCCATATTGTTTGAAATTTTGAGCTTTTAATTTGCAAATTTGTCATAAACCGCTCTTTGATTATGGAGAGTGTATTTTGTGTTCGGTGATACAAGCAGACATGTTTTGTTGTTTATTTTTTTGAGTTTTTGTTTTGCGCTTGCCATTCGTTTTCAAAGATTTCTCGGCTTTTGCTTGAGCGCCAATTTTATCAGGCGTTCAACACGTGTTTTCAAAACTATATGTGTGTGTGTGTGCGTGCTGCGAGTTTTTTACATTTGATTGATTGCCTGCTTGGGGCTATATATCTAAAAAAAAAAATAAAAACAACAAATTGCAGGTTACAATTTGACGTGTTTTTCCATCATATATTATTATTTTGTAGGTGTTTCCAGGCAATCGATGATGATTCTTTTTCTTAATTTCCCCAGTACATTTTTTTAGCAGATCACAACCTACACAAGAGCTGCATAGGCTGAACTTTGCATATAACTAGTGTTTAGCATTGAAAAACTCCCATGGAGAAACCCCCGCAATCCAGTTTCTATATAAGCAGGTCTTTAAATCTGCACAGTAATAAATCTTTGCATGCAAATGCATTAATTCAAACCAAGTTTGATACGGAAGAATCAATTTCAACGCTCTTAAAACATCAACAGGTCACATCTTTGGTTTATCCATTTATATTTTATTCATAGGTTTCAACTTAATTTTAATCATTTCCGTCTTAGTTGATAGACATGGCTAGACGCTAGCGCATTTAACTGAGTCTGAGTAGCTTTCTTAGCTGAAATTGGCAGCGATTTTATCTACGCCATATATACTTCTGATTTACAATGGGCGCACTCGAAAGCTGATTTATTTACGGTTGCTTGTTTTCATGACATCGCTGATTAATTTCCCCCGGCGATAGTCACGATTTCCAGTGCTGTAAAGTTTGTCAAGTGGTGTTTTAATTAGGCTCTCATTGAAGGGCTATAAATGGCTACTGGCTATTAAAGCGGCGTTATGAATTTTTTCATTAGTAACTGGGTGCTTTAGGGTTCAGTTTCTGTTTCTGTTTCATGTTGTTTCCAATTTCACTTTAATCAAGTAAAAAGGTTTGCTTTGTTTACATTTGTTGACAAGTTATGCCGTAAATACCTTTTTAAATCTAAACAATTATTGCTCAACCAGATATTGCCTTACCGAAGCTATATATTTGTATTTCTTTTTGTGAGAATTCTCGCGTCATAAAACAATCTTGAATTTATTTATTGTATGCAAACGTGGAATTTTTAAACTCAATATTATTGTTTATGGAAGGCAAAAGTTGTATTATTTTTTTTCGGTTTTAAATTCTTAATTTATTTATTTTGCTATCATCTAATTACCAAATGCCGTTTGCTCAGCCACGTTTACTCCCACCAAACGTTATTGAAAGCCATTTTAATATCAATTTGAGCACTTTATAATGAGCACTAGTTAATGCCTCAACAGCTGGACTCGCAGGCCAATTAAGCGCCGCCAACAATCATGTGACTCCGGCGAGAAATCGCTTACAATGCGCTCTAAATGAAATATAGGTGGCGAGATTTGCATTGCAGTTCTTGTTGCTTTTGCTGTTGTAGTGGTTATCCCCGAGCACGTGCTTGATATAAACTTGAAAAGCCTGCTCTTTCCTTAAAATGAGTCCAATACACGCCAACTGGGATCCCCCTTCGGCTACGTAAAAGGTTGCAAGTACGCAGCACTCAGAAGAGACTATAAACATTTCTTCGGGCTGTCTGTTACACGACCCAGCCGCGACTCTCGAGACCCCCAGACCACAGACCACAGACGAAAAACCCGAGACGAGAGCCGGTTTTTTTCTTTTTTTTTCGTGTGTTGCCGGCGGTTGGTCTCGAACTTCTGCTGGGCGGCGGCGACTGCGGGTGACACGAGCGCACCGCCGATCGCGACTCGCACCTATTTATAATCAGTTCCCAGCCGTTCGGCGCTCCAAACGACGGCTACAGTTGCGCGCTGCCGCCTCAGCTTCTGGCTCGATCTCGATTTCGATTCATTCCCGCACTCGACGCGCTCGCGAATAGTTTGGCTTTTGGTTATTTGGCTGTTGGTTTCGGTTCCGCCAAGAAGTGAAGTGAAGTGAAGTGACTGGTGACAGTGACAGTGACAGTGACGGTGACGGTGCCAATGAGATGAAGCCGTAGATGAAGCCATCGCTGACGAAAACGCAAATTGGAGAAAAACAACAAACGCAATAAATACCAATACGAGAGCTTTCAACGACACATAATCGCAGCCGTAGCATTCAAGTTGTGCTGTGCATAAGAAACGTCGACGACGACGTCATTCGAGATGAGTGCCAGAGATACGGGCCATGTGAACGGCGCATTCAATGGAGCGGATGTGTCCGTGGATATACCCACCAATACGCTCTACCACACGTCGCGGGACTGCATCGTGCAGCAGGAGGAGGAGCTGGCCAAGACGGGCGGCTGGGCGGACTCCTGTCGCAGCACCTGTGCGAACATCTTTCGCCGGAAAACGCTGGAGAAGCGATTTCCCATACTCGTCTGGCTGCCGCAGTACAAAAAAGATGACATCATTGGCGACATTGTCGCCGGCATTTCGGTGGCCCTCACCGTGATACCGCAGGCGCTGGCCTATGCGGGCATCGCCGGCCTGGATCTGCAGTACGGGCTGTACGCGTGCTTTCTGGGCTGCTTCATCTATATATTCATTGGGTCCAGCAAGGATGTGCCCATCGGGCCGACGGCCATTTCGGCGCTGCTCTCGTTCCAAATCGCCGGCGGCAGCTGGCAAATGGCCACGTTGCTGACCTTCCTCACCGGCCTCATTGAGATCCTGATGGGCATCTTTCAGCTCGGCTTTCTCATTGACTTCGTGTCGGGGCCGGTGGGTGCGGGCTTCACCAGCGCCGTCTCGCTGATCATCTTCAGCTCGCAGATGAAGGACCTGCTGGGCATACACACCAGCGGCAACACCTTCCTCCAGGTGTGGATCAGCATTATCAATGACATACACAACATCAGCTGGCCGGACTTTGGACTGGGCCTCATCTGCATTGTCATGCTGCTCAGCCTGCGCGCCCTGGCCAGCTGCAGCTTGGGTCCCAAGCAGGGCAAGTCCACCTGCCAGCAGCTGCTCACGGGCATCTTCTGGACGGTGGGCACGGCGCGCAATGCGCTGCTGGTTTGCGGCACCGCCGCTCTGGGCTACTGGCTGTCCACCAGTGGCAACGAGGAGCTGGTGCGCACCGTTGGCTTTGTGCCCAAGGGACTGCCCGAGTTCCGTCCGCCGCCGTTTCACATGGACGCTGTGCTGAACGAGACCACCGGGGAGGTCCTGCAGGAGGCGCAGAGCTTCTGGGACATGGTCAGCACGCTCGGCTCCGGCCTGATTGTGGTGCCGATGATTGCGCTGCTCGAAACCATGGCCGTGGTCCAGGCGTTTGGTAAGTCGACAGGAATACTAATATAATATAACATATAACAGAATATCTGCAACTCCTTTTGACGGCCTGCAGCGGATGGTAAGCCCACGGATGCCACACAGGAGCTCATTGCCTCGGGCATTTGCAATGTGGCCAACTCCTTTGTGCAGGGCCTGCGCAGCAATGGGGGCGTGGCCCGCGGCGCCATTCTCAATGCCAGCGGCGTGCGCACCCAGCTCTCCAATCTGTACACCGGCGTCATAGTCATCATTGCGCTGCTCTACCTCACGCCCTGCTTCTACTACATACCCAAGGCGGCGCTGGCAGCCATCATCATAGCTGCGGTGATCTTCATGGTCCAGTATCGCGTCATCAAGCCCATGTGGCACAGCAAAAGTGAGTAATCTGGCACTTTTGTACCCTGCTATAATTACACCCTGAACACATGAAAAGTGGTTGAAAATGATAATGATTTTGGGCAAACGTACGTCACATAAATATATTCTTGATAAAAGAGAGAGCCAAAGCTTCAAGTTTTCGAAAATTAGCTCGTCCTTAGCATGATTTCACCCACCCAAAAAAATCGAAATATATAACAATCGAAGAAAACCTTAACAATTTTCAGCTTATCTTGTAGAATTTGGGAGCAAGAGACACTCTATTTAATTCACCAGAAATTTCAATATACTTAATTAAATATAAGAAGCACAGATTTTTGATGATTTCTGACCGAAAAATTAACTTCCACAGAATCAGTTTTCAGATGGCATTTTATAACAATATCAAATTCTAAATTTAAAAAAAAAATTTTTTTGAATGTGTAAAGAAGTGGCTAACATTTATTTATTTAAAAAAAACCAAAAAATTTGATTTTTCAAAATGCATATATTTTAAATACAGAGCCAATCCAAAGCAAAAGCCATAAACAAAATGGAATGAAATGAAAATTTAAGAAATTTGATATGCCAATTGGCAGAAAGCGTTACATACAAACACATGCATTCAGGGTATTTCCATTCGAGTTCCATCGACTAGAATATTCTTACTTTTGTCTCTTAATGTGTTAAATCTAGAGGGAGACGGTCGCAGACGTATATCTATTCTTGATCAGTAACAATAGCCGAGTGTTCGCGTCGGCAGAATCGAAACACTATATCATATAGCTGCCAGCGGCACAAAAAAATGAACTTGTGTATAAGTAACGGGTTTTTCTAAGATATTCTGGCCAAACTTGGAAATTGTGAGCATTCCTATGATTTTAATATATAAGGAAAATATCATCCAACTACTATAAAATATATCCACAGTTAACTATATATATAGCGCACATTTTCTATATGTCTGCAAGGGTCTTTAATCTTACCTTACCTTTTCTCAACGACAGAAACGGATTTAATACCCGGCTTGGGCGCCTTCTTTGCCTGTCTGGTTTTGCCGCTGCAGCTGGGCATCCTGGTGGGCATTGGCATCAATGTGATCTTCATTCTCTACCAGGCGGCGCGTCCGAAGCTGCGCATTGAAACGCTCAGCGTAAGTAGCCCCCACAAAATGTCATCCTCCAGGTCAGCTCTAAGCAACTCTTGCCCTTTGCAGGCGCCCAACGGGAAGCGTTATCTGATGCTGACGCCGGATCGGTGCCTCATCTTTCCGTCCATGGAGTTTGTGCGCAAGGTGATCAACAAGCAGGGCGTCAAGTCGACGCTGCCGGTTGTCATCGATTGCACGCACATTTATGGCGCTGATTTCACCGCCGCCAAGGTCATCTCGACAATGGTCACGGATTTTGCACAGCGTCAGCAGCCGCTGTTCTTCTACAATCTGCAGCCGCGTGTGGCGCAGGTGTTTGAGGGCCTGAACAAAGATCTGGTGGCCATATACGATATTAGTACGCTGCACGCCAAGCTAGGCGAGAAGACGACATAACCTCGCTTAATGATAGATTAATTTAAGGCTTTGTATTTATTTCACAAAAACTCTGCTAGATCAATTTCAATGCTTTGGCGAGGCCGGCGACTTGTTTCGCTTTGTATAGGCAAAAGAAAAAAATCAAAAACCAAAATCAAAATTGTATAATGAAATGAAAAAGAAGAAGAAACAGACGAAAGAAACCCACGCAAATGCCGGCAACGTCATTACCAATAGTCCAGCCAAATAGTCAAATATTTTCCGTTAATTTAATTAGCATTTAAGTTGAAGCAATCTTTCATTATTTATTCGCTAGTGAATTTGATTTTGGCAAAATACTCCGAATTTTGTTGAACAAATTCCAAATTATTGCACCTCATTGTCGTCTATCCAGATTGCTGTGCATAGTATTATACGAATATAAAGCATTAGTACTTAAATAAAATACACATAAATATTGGAATACCAATTGTTATTATTTGGATTTGATGTAATCAAGATGACACATCAGTTTTTAACATTTGGTAGCTAATGCCATATATAAACATTGCCTTATAAAATATCTAATCTTTAATGTGCTCAGATTTAAGACTTTCCCAATAATAATTGACGGGACGTGATTTCACATTGATCCACCCAACAAATTTATAGGCGATTCGTGAAAAACAAAGGCAAAGCATTATACACGATTAGATAAATGAAACTCTAATATAACTACATATAACATACATACGTACTTGGATGTGTGAACTTAAGTGAGCACGAATAACTAAAACCTATTAAGTCGTAACCACTCATATTTTAATGTAGTTCCTGACTCTTGCATCAGAAAAGTCGTTTATGGGCATGCATTATCTATGGGAGAGCGAGTTTAACAGGTGCTCGGGCTTCAGTTCTTATTTGAACAAATTAGAGCCAATTGTTTCTGGTTTCTTTAAAATTTAACTTAGCTTGTCACGATTTTAATATTTTAAGCTGTTAATTTTTTATTAAAGAAACAAAAGCAAACAAAAATAGCTAATTCCCAAATCCCGCTCAGCATATTTAAAACTCGTTTGAGAAAAAATGCAGCATACTTTAAGGCGGACCAAAAAATACTTATTAAATAATTTTGCGGATAGGCTCAGTATGCAGCTCACTTGCCTAAAAGCACGAGCAAAATTCATGTCAGCATGAACATACCTCAATTTTTCGAGCCGTAAATAAATTTAAGAAGCTGACTCATTAATGCAAATTTTAAAAAATTGTCCATATGCATTCTAAAAAGAACAGTATTTTTGGTATTTTTAATTTATTCGGTGTGCTGCTAAACGAAAAGAAACCAAATCAGAGTTAAAAAGTAGGATTTTTAAAGCTGCAATTACTCAATGACAGGAAGCACACAGCGCGCACGTTGTTCAACACTGACAATTAAAACTGCCATCTCATATAAACAAAAATTGTTGAAGCATACAAAAAGCGACAACAATCAGCTCACAGATATTATTCGTTTTGAGGAAAATTCTTTTGAAACCCCATTTAAAAATGTCAGTACCGGTGAGTAGTTAGACAATAAACAAATCTAACAAAACAGCTAAGCATTAATATTAATATTATTATGGTAGATGCAAATTGAAGGTGACAATCCGCAGCCGCCGCCGCCCGCGGATAAAAACGGTACGGGTCTCAGCTCATTCTTCGAGCAAAAAATAGCCGAATTGCAGTTTATAGTTTCCGAGAAGCAGCGTAATCTTCAGCGTCTGGAGGCGCAGCGCAACGAGCTGAATTCGAAAGGTAAGCGTATGATTTTGAGATCTGCCATTCCCAACTTCCATTTGCCCCATCGGCTGCAGTGCGTCTGCTGCGCGAGGAGCTGCAGCTGCTGCAGGAGCAGGGCAGCTACGTTGGCGAGGTTGTCAAGCCCATTGATAAGAAAAAGGTGCTGGTCAAAGTGCACCACGATGGCAAATACGTCGTCGATCTGGAGAAGAACATTGACATCAACGACGTGTCCTCCAACAGCCGTGTGGCACTGCGCCACGACAGCTACACCCTGCACAAGATCTTGCCGAACAAGGTCGATCCGCTCGTCTCGCTGATGTTGGTCGAAAAGGTGCCAGACTCCACCTACGAAATGGTGGGCGGTCTGTCCAAGCAAATCACGGAGATCAAGGAAGTCATCGAGCTGCCCATCAAGCATCCCGAACTGTTCGATGCCCTGGGCATTGCTCAGCCCAAGGGCGTGCTGCTCTATGGACCGCCTGGCACTGGCAAGACCCTGCTGGCCCGCGCCGTCGCCCACCACACCGAATGCACGTTCATCCGGGTCTCCGGCTCGGAGCTGGTGCAGAAATACATTGGCGAGGGCTCGCGCATGGTGCGCGAACTGTTTGTCATGGCTCGGGAGCATGCACCATCTATAATATTCATGGACGAGATCGACTCCATTGGCTCGGCGCGCCTGGAGTCCGGCAGGGGCGCCGACTCGGAGGTGCAGCGCACAATGCTGGAGCTACTTAACCAGCTGGACGGCTTTGAGGCGTCCAAGAACATTAAGGTCATCATGGCCACCAATCGCATCGATGTGCTCGACCAGGCCCTGCTGCGTCCCGGCCGCATTGATCGCAAGATTGAGTTTCCGCCCCCAAGCGAGGAGGCCCGCGTGGACATTCTGCACATACATTCGCGCAAAATGAACCTAACGCGCGGCATCAATCTGCGCAAGATTGCCGAGCTAATGCCGGGCGCATCCGGTGCCGAGGTCAAGGGCGTCTGCACCGAGGCTGGCATGTACGCCCTGCGCGAGCGCCGTGTGCACGTCACCCAGGAGGACTTTGAAATGGCCGTATCCAAGGTGATGCAGAAGGACTCTGAGCGGAATATGTCCATGAAGAAGTTCTGGAAGTAGTTAGCGCTTAAAACAAATTGATTTTATTAATTAAATACTATATTACATAATTTCGTCAATAAACCTTGTTTACTAATAACTCGGAGTGCACGAGTTTGGGGTCCATTTTCCCATGCGTGTGTGTTTATTCGTGTAAACAAAATAAATACTTTTAATAAACCTCTCGGTTTGTGGGAAACTTTAAACAACAGCTTACACAGCAGAAATATCGGGCACCCTTTCATATTTATATTATATTTATAAATATGTACATTAATATGCTGAGGTACATAAGTTTATCTGTCGCAAAGATAACGTGCAGCAGCGGGTTTTTGGCTTAAATGTCAGATTAAATGCCACTACAGAACGATAGATATATACTTATATAGATGCTTACATATTTAAACTATTTAGATGACATAATCGAGGGCTTTAAAATCAGAACAATGAATAAGGACATGTAACTTTTACAACTGCTATCGTTTGTAGTATTTTCAAAGATAAACAAGTGCCCTCAATAAATTAGAACATTTGTTATACTATTTAGAAAAATGTTTCATATATTTAAATGATTTTTATTCAAATTTTTAAATTGAATTTGACTTGGTCATTTAGACTAGATTCTCATCTTTAGCGATTTAATGTTTTATGTAATTTTATGTTTCTAATCATTAACACAAGTATTTAATTCTGGCTACAATTTAGGCCTGAATTTGTTCTGCGGTTTTAATGAGTTTTCCCACGCTGCAAACTTGGCAAGCAGGCCTCCAGAAGCCGTTAAAAATGGCCACAGTGTGGATGAGCTGGCTAACGGCGCTTGGCAGGAACTAAGCGAAAAGCAACCGCAACTGCTGAACGAGCCACCTGTTGGTTTACAATTTGAATAAGGAAGCCAGCCAATACCAGAGATGGGGCCATGACTTTCAGTTGAGTAGATGAACGTGAGTGTGAGTGTGTAGCACAAATACGAGCATCTGGCAGATGTCATATTGAAGTCGCTGCTGTTTAAAGCGTCTCAAAGCAATTAAAAAATGCGCTGCCATCATCACGCAAGCGGCTTCAAATTACCCAATGGTCCAGCAAGAAAGCAATGACCCGGCCAGTTGTTGCTGCTTGTTATTGGTTGCTTATTGTTGCTGTTGTTGCTCACTAACAAAGCGGAGCAATTTGCGTTGCATTGCAAACTCATAAAGTAAACGGGCAACGGGTTTGCACTTTCATTGCACACGACTCGAGCGGGTCGCCGCCGGAGACGCGCCCAACCCAACCGACCACTTGGCTTATAAATGCTTGGAGCTTCCAGGCGTTCGCTGGCAATTGACAACGTGTGTTTACCGGATTTACAAGGGGGCGCTTGCTGCTGCATTTCCGTTGCTGCAGCACGAAGTGTAAAAGTAAAAGCGTTTTCCAACGAACCCGCCGATCGACTTTGAACCAACCAATTGTGGCACTCAATCGCTGACCGCGCATTAGATACGTTTCGCCTGCGCACCACGCAGGACGTCCTCGCTGACAACGCGCACCACCCGAAGCCCGAAGCGAGTCGTGTGAGTGCCTGTGTCCAGGGCACCGAGCCACTGCAGATGGTGCATGTGGGCTGTGGCAAGTGCAGTGTGGATATCTGTCAACCTGAGTGATTGCCGTCTTTTGAAATGTTGACTCCAGTTGGCTCTGTCCAGTTTTTTCTGTGTGTGCGTGTGTGTGTGTGTGTGTGTGTGTGTGTGTGGTTGCCGGCCTTAAAAGCAAACTGGTTCTGCTCTCTCAATCGCTGCCAAAGCTGACTGACACAGATAATCGCCAAGACGAAATTCTAGAATTTCTCCGGTTTTATATAAGGCGTTCCCATCTTTAGTTTCTGCAAATCTCTGGTGCTTACTGCTGATTGGCCTATTTGATTATGTCATATATGTGGATACTATAGATGTTAATAATAGTCAGCAAAACGAACACCCTCGAAATATTTCTATGAGTAAAAATTATGACACGGTGTTATTTTAATAATTGTCAAGCGAATAAATATTGCAAGTGCTTATCTTATGACATTTGTTGCTAAGAAATTCTTTTTACCAAGGTGGCATACATATTATCACAAGACAAATAATCGTCATATTTTTAAATGTTAAGTATGTTATTTTTAGTGTTCAATCATTTTCTTATTAATTTATAATACTTTTCTTTCTATGAGTAAAATATATTTTATGAGAAAGCTATTTTTACCAAGTTTGAATGCAGGCTATCTAGAATCTTTAAATATAAATTTTGAGCATTTATGGATTGATTTTTTTATTAGGCTTTATTTTTTTATTCGTTAACTATGGCAGCGGCGTGTGTAGTCTTTTCATAATTTTTGCAGTTTAAATATGGCGAAGACAATATAAACTAAAAAAATAAATAAATTGATATTGTCATTGATTCTAGTGTGTATGTAAATCAAATCGGAAGGCTATTGCTTTTCAAATGAGTTTAAATCTTGCGACATCCATAAAGGTTTATATTCTTAATATACGTACACCATACCAATCAAAATTGGTGAGTAGGTCCTATGGTTTCTAAGATCTGTTAAAAATATCCGAAACATAGGGACGATGTTAACCAATTTTATACAAACAAGGCAATTTGAAAGAAATTCGATCTGCTTATGGTACACATCTATACACACACATACTTAAACTAATATCCTTTCATATAACATTGTGTAGTTACATGTATGCATGTGAAGTATGCGAGGAAAGTTGTGAGATATTTTAGTTATTTTGATACTCTTTTACCGTTGACCCCATGTTAATCAAAGATTTATCCAATTGCATTGCCACTTTTTTGAAAGGTTAAAGCCGTCAATAAATTCGCAAATGCCGTTACCTGAACCGGTCGTAGTTAATGGGGAAACGGTGAGCCTGCCTTGCGGCACTCCTCCACCACCCGCGCAATCTTGCGATCGGCCATCAATTCGCTTGCCACAGGAACAACGTGCACCTGCAACATCCACTGCTTCCTGTCTGCCATCCGATTATATAAAAAAATAAAACGTTTGCTTTGTATTCACAGCAGCCGCGTTGCATAAACTGCAAATCACGAGATGTCACTGATGTTGCATTTGCTGTTGTTGCTGCTGCTGTTCGGTAAGTTTTGGGGCAAGCACACGATTTGCATATGTGAACAAAGCAGCTGCTTTTCTGGCTCTCTTCCGGCTACCTAGGCGAGGCGCCGGCCATTGGACGCAAGCTGAAACGCAAGGATGCCCATTACCATTTGAATGTGCCACCGCCGCCGCCGCCGCCGTTGCCGCAAAAGACCGCAGCATCGGCACAGTCCGTGGTCATCGAACACGAGCTGCCGCCGTACAGCTTCGAGGCAATCAACCACGATGAGTTTGCGGCGCCACACAATCCCCCCCAGCTGAGCGCCCAATACGAAAACTCCGATTACACTGTGCACAGCAGTCACGGCGTGGTCAGCGGGGGCTATCTGGTGGACAACGGCTTGCGGAGCATTGCCAAGGGCTCAGCGGATCAGGCCATCTCGGCCGTGGCCAGCCAGAATGCGGCCGGCAAGCAGGCCTCCTATGTGGCCAAGAGCACGCTGGCCCAAGCCGCCGCCCAGGCAGCGGGCACAGCCGTTGCCGTCCTCAAGGGCAGAGAGGTGCTGCTGCGCCGTCTGGAGGAGCAGACCGCCGAGGCGCACAAGTCCGTCGAGAACGAGCTGACCCAACTGCAGCAGGCCAAACGCTCGGCCAAGGCGGCCCAGTATGCCGCCCAGCAGGCCATCAACCATGTGAGCGTCTTAACAGCCGCGCTTAACAACGCCCAGTCCGCCTCGGAGCTGGCCCAGAAGTCGGCCGCTGAGGCAGCCGCCGAGCTCTCATCGCAAATTGACATGGTCGCCCAGGCCAAGGCCAAGCTGGAGCAGACCGAATCGCAGGCCTATGCCGCTCGTCTGGACTACGAGGAAACGCGCGACGCGGCCGAGAAGGCAACCCTCTCCGCCCAGGAGGCCCAGCTCAATGCCAACGATGCGGCGCTGCACGCGAATGTCGGGCTCAGCGAAGCGGTTCACATTCACGACAAAAGCGATCGCAACGTGGCGGAGCCGGCGCCGCCCACACGCAAGCAGAGGCTGAGGCAGAGGCCGTAGAACGGGCCCCCAACTGGCCGACTAACGGTTGTGTCTTGGCCACGGTCAGCGGGTTGAGGAGCATGCAGCTCTCTAAATTTATCTCAATTATTTATTGTCTTTGTCTGGCGGTTGTACATTTACGAAATAAACAACCCTTTTCTAGATTACGTAATAGGTATTATCATGTCATCTGAAGTGAAACCAAACAAGTTGAATTAAGTTCATTTAATGTCAGATGCAACTACCTGTCTTGAGTTCTAGATGTTGGCTAACAACTCAGGGAGTTGCAAGAGCTCTGAATAAAAGAGGTAAGCTTTAGGTATACGATTTATGCCCATTTATGTACTCATTTACTCGTTGTAAACTGGATCAGAAGTGTTATCACAATATTCGACTAAGAGTTACTCTACTCGTTAGTTGCGTACACAGCTTTATTTGTAGTGCATTCAATGCACTGAAGTTATCTCCCTTAAAGCTTTCATCTGCTCTTAAAGTTATCCTCATGCACTTGGCGTGTTTGTTAGTGTTCAAAAAATACTAAAATTAGGTGAAAAAGTTAAATTGGTTTAGGTTCCACCAAATTATTTCTGTTTAAACCAAGAATAATCGGACCAGTTTTGACCAAGTTATTATGTAAATTTTTTAAGTAAAATGTGTTACATACAAAATCTAGATACCAAACTACATGCGAAAAATCATTCTTTATCAAAAGCTGACCAAATTAAGGTAGTTTAAAGCTTGGACCCAAGTCGATATGGAAATTTTGAAGTGCAAAATTAACTAAAATTTTTTATTTAAATGTCAGATTGATACATACATACATTCCTTATCAAAATCGGTTCAGTTTTGAGCCAGTTATGCTTGTTTTAAGTTTGGAGCCATGTCTGTTTGGAATTTTTCGAAAAGAATTTCTACATGAACTTTGAGCTAAAATTATGTTTCCTAATCCAATTTCTGCTTTCTGTGGGGATAACGAGTTTTTATTTTGTCGAAAAAATACAATAAATAAATAGTAATATGAAGTAATAATAACCGCACTTAGAATTGCACTAGATTAGGTAGTTTAACTAGAGATAATCCACTTAACGATAGCTATGGGGCGCGGGGACTACAGCTAGGAGCGCGCCTATGCCCAGGCGCTGCCATAGGAAATGATGATTAAAGATTGGCCAGAGACCACAGACAACCGTTGGCTTTCGCAAGACATTGACTATGCACGGCAAATCGACCAGAGACGCTCGATCATGAACTTAACTTAAACTAGATCTCAGATAGCAACTAAATATGGTCTTAGCCTAGTTGGACAACTGCTGCTGGCCATCGCCCTCGGGCACCACGTGCTCGTGCTCGGCCTTTGGCTGCGGCTGCGGCTGCGGCTGCGATGGCGCCACCTCCTCCTGCGCCTGCGCGTTCTTCGCCTGCTCCAAGCGGCGCGAGACGCCCTCCATGGACTCGCGCAGCGTGTCAATGTCAACGGCATTCTCGTCCTTATCGCCATCCTGGTCGCCCTTCGGGCTGTTGTACTTGGAGAAGTAGGTGAGCGACTTCATCAGCTGATAGCTCTTCGAGATGGGTATATTCGAGTCGTAGACGCTGGTGCTGGAGCTGCAGTCGACATAGAACCACCAGTTGCACTTGAGTATGGTCTGATCGAAGAGCGTGTTCTCCGGGCACAGGAAGGACTTGCGCACCATGCCGTCGTCCGTGAGAGCGCACACGTGGAAGACCTGGTTAGCAGTAATGGTAAATAATCACTAATCTGGCAGAGATTAGTTTGCGTAATCAAAGACTTGCCATGCAGCCCAGGTCCGTATCTGCGTAGAGGCCCGGGAAATGCCTTTGCTTGGCGCAGGAGAAGCTCGTGGTCGGCAAATCCACCTTCGACTTGAAGTTGTCATCGAAGTTCTTGTCATAGCCCACCGGATAGTACTCCTTGGGCGCATTCATGACCTGCCAGCAAACGATTAGTCAGCAGATTTCATCAACAGCAACTGTCCTAACTATGCTCACCTTGGAGACCTTGTGCTCAGCCAGTTGCCTGGGCTTGGGTGTTGTTGTTGTCGTCGTCGTCGTTGTCTTCGCGGTGGAGGTGCGTATAAACTCCTCACGCAGCTTGGATGCGAGCATGGCGCGATGCTCCGCCTTCAGTTGCTGCTCCCGCACGTAGATGGCATGCTTAATGGTATCCACGGTGACATTGGCCGCCGCGGCGAGCTCCTCAACGGTCACGTCCTTGAGATCGAACTTCGGCTCCTCGAACTGCAGATAGTTGGGATGCTTGCCCAGCGTGCGCTGCTCCGCACGCGCCACCTCCGTCTTGCCCACATTGGCAATGCGTGAAATGGACTGGGGCATGGCCTGGAAAACGGGCACAGCCACGGGCTGCGAGACCACCGGCTGGGCGACCACTGGATTGTCCGCATGGAACGTGCGATTCGAGTGCTGAAAGATGGCGCAAGTGGAAGAGTTTGATTGCTTAGCTCAGTGCACCCTCAGCTCTGTGCTCACCGGTTTCACGTGGCTCTCCACCAGCTTGTTGTTGACGCTGACGCGTGGCTGCGTCGTGTCCACGGCTATGCGACGCTGGGCGGCCAGCGATGACGTCGGCACTGGCTCGTTGGCCGCGGCCTTTTGTGGTATGGGCCGGAAGGCGGGCACGCCCAAGGGCAGTGGTCGCGCCTCCGTCATAAGCTGCGCCTGCTGCTGTGCCTGACTCTTGGCCACCGCCTGCTGCAGCAGCTGCAGATTATAGGGCCCGGCTCCAGTGGAGCGTGAACTGATGCGCTTGTCCGGCAACGCATGCTGCACGGCCGCGGCGACCTGCAAAAATAGTTGTGCTGCAGTTGCCGCTCCCCGTAGGTCCACAAACCACACTCACCTCCTGCTGCCGCGCAGAGGGCAGCACGCCCACCAGCTCCGGGGCGCCGTTCCTGTAGCTGATCGCGCGCCGGCGATCGCTCTCCACGTTGCTCAGGGATTCCTTGAAGCCCAGCTCATCGCCCACACTGAGACCTGCAAGCAGATGACGTTAGGGCACGATCTGTTGCTTTAATCCAACCGAACAAGTCGATAATTAATCGCCTTTGTTTCGGTCTTCTTTTGTTTCAATCCCTAACTCGGCTTTGTGTGCATCGTATGTACAGATAAAAAGTGTATTAGGGTTAGCCAGTGGTCAATGCTAATGCTACGGATATTGAACTGTGTGTCTCTCTCTCTCCATTTTGCTCCTAACTCGATGTCGACTTGGCATTGGCATTGGCATTGGCATTAATTCATTGATGACTTAAATGCTGCGATTTTATTTTTTTTTTTGTATGAATTCCGCTCGATTAGCTCGAGTTGATTTATTGCTATATACACTTGAACCTTTATGTACAACTTACTGTAGGAAACCGGTAGTTAGAGAGGTTGGGAAAAGGATTTTGGGATAGAAAGTTGTTTTGAGTGGATTTACCTAAACCGAAATGCGCCTTGACGCCACCCAAATTTCGTACACGAAACAGTCCAGACTTTTTGAAGTTACAATCGAGTGTGAAACCGAAATCGGACATAAAAACGCACGTCCCGCAAGCCAATCCTATAAATAAATAGAAAAAGGCATACACAGAATAGGATAGTTTTTCAATATAATACACAGGTTTTTCATTAGTACATAAAGCGTGGCATTAGTTTGTTTGTGGGAAATATTTATAAAACTACATTTTCAAAAAATACTTAGCTTATAATTAATCAAACACCATAACCATATATACTACATAAAGACAAACCAAACAGGTTGTTACTTGTAACTGAACTCGCATACGAGCTTCTGAGTAGTCTTGGGATTGGGTTCGTTTTGGGCTGGGCACCATCACAATCCAATTAAAAAGATCTCGGCATAGCCGTGACTGCCCGTGGCACAGTTTTCGCAAAGGTTTCAATAAATAAATAACACAACTTACCTACATATAAATACAAATCTATACAAATATATGGAAATCTGGCTATAAGTCTGACAAAGATGCCCCGCATCGAATTCAAATCGCGTTGGCTGAGACTTTGATTGATGTTTCCAAGATATCAAAAGCAAAAACCTACCAAAAAAGTTACCTTTATGTATATCAAGGTGTTAAATTTAACAAACGTTTTTAAAGATTGCAAGATTGTGTGCATTGAAGCGGAAACCTTTAAAATGTTTTCTTGATTTGCAATTAGAGAGTAAAGTAGTCGGGTGTAACCGACAGTGCAATACTTTTTTTTATAATAATATAAAATAGCGTTAAATCTGGGCGGTTTCCAACCCAGGAGCATATCGAAACTGCGTTTGCGATAACAGCGCCACCTAAGAGTCAATTTCTGTTGCTAGAAAATTTAACTTTAGTTATTCAGCAAGAATTGTACGCAATAGTTAACAACAGCAAACAAATTTTAATAATTATACACATGCACCCAAAAAATGCTTGCGCTTGCTGTTTTGATATTGATTTTACAATTCTAAATTTAGAAAAAAATATATTTTTTAATGACACCAAGCCGCACATTGCACAAACCCAATATACTCTATTCACTTCGCGAATGAGTATAAATATATTAGCTCAACACAAAGATCAGATGCCAGAGGGCAGCAGCTCTGACACGCTGCTTGGCTAATGATGCCGTGACCAAGGTAATTACGACAGATAACCTAAAAGAACTCAATTTCTTAAGTGGTTCATAAATATATTTGAACACAACTTCCTTATGGACCAGCCGAAAAAAAAACAAACCTAAAACAAATTTGAACTTGTCTTTTGGGTAGGTTAGCAAAAAAATAAAACCACGTTAACAGTTGAATATTTATGTGCTATAAGCAGGCACTCAAAAGTGATTTGTGTGTGTGTGATTGTTAGGCTTAAGTGACTGTTAGCTAATCTTAAAAAGCAACAAAAAGTATGACAACAACAGAGATAAACTACAGACGTCAAGTGAACCAAATTGCAACGTCTTGAGTTCAAATTAAATTGTTAGCATGTCAAGTGGGACATGAAATCTGCGAGCTTTGAGTGGATTCTTACAAAATGCCAATGATAATATACCCGAACATAGGGTAGATTTACCATGTCTGATCTATACATATTCATTAGATGTGCGCACTTGAAGTTTGAACTGTTGCCCGAGCATCGATGCGAGTACTCACATTCATTTAATGAATGTGGCCTGTAGCCACGGGCCAATTAATTGGCTGTTGGTCTTGCGCTATTAGCCAGCCAGTCGCGAGCATTGGTTCAAGGAAAATGGAGCGTGTTTTAACAACAATGCGGACTTTGGCATCACCGAGGCCCAATTTTTCGTTCAGATTAACGAGTATTTGCGGCTCAGTTGGGGTTACAGACTTGGCTAGGTGCCATTAATGGTTCGTAAACCGCCAAATGGGGAGTCAACATGGCAAGGCAGCATTAACATCTTCAAATTTTGATTATTGTTAGAATTACTAAGGCAAATACAGTATTTTTGTCCAAAGAACGCACTTCAAAATCCATGGCCAGTTGATTCAAAGAGACGCCGACATCAACGACTCAGACGCAAAAGGGTTAATTTAAAAGTTATAGTTATCATAAATAGAATCCAGGGACAATAGTTTGTTAAAAGTGAATGTAGCATAGTTAAGCTGAAACAATTAAAAGTGCTCTGCCAGCGAGTGCTTGACTTTGTGATACTCTGTGTACAATAAATTCTTGATAATGCAGTTGAAAGATGTTTGTTGGAAACTTAGATAAATTGCTTAAACTTAGCACTTCCAAATATAATCAAGATATATGTGTTTATATATGCTAATATAAATACATATTACATATTACATATGTCGAACTTTTTATTTGAATTTTGCCCACAAATTGGCACCTCTTGCCCATAGTGCACTGCTCGAAGGAAAAACTCGCGTTTCGATTCGGTTAGTAAACCTGCTTTTTCAAATGCATTCGTCCCAAAAATGCATTCAAACTTAAGTTCATTCCATTTCGTCAAAAGTTATTAAATTTTGAATAAAACAAATCAAATTAGTTTATGAGATAAAAAAATATTTTTCTTTTGTTAAATAATTATTATTTTTAATCAAAGATCTGTCATTTATTTAAATACGAAAATATTTATTTTATTCTCTATTATAATTTATTATTCCTAACAGTGTGTTATTTTTTTAAGTGTATGCTTTTAAGTTCCGTAACTGAACATTAGAAACCTTCAAAAGCCATTCAAAAATATCTACAACTCCTAATTGGGAACTTAAATAATCTGCATTGCTAATAAAAGCCAAAAAAAACTTTCATTCCATTAAACTCAGTTGCAAGACTTTACTAACATTTATATATTTTAGCCACCATAATTGCACTTTTACCCACATCTGCATTAAGCATGCGCCGCGTGGGCCGCGCTGCGAGCGAGCAGTAATTTTAATGACACCCCGAAATGGGCAGAGGACCACAAATGCAGACGAGCTTGTTGATAAAGACATTAAAATAGATTGGCTTGGGGCGAAAAAGGCAGCGAAACGGCATGCCGGGGTTCAGGCAGAACAATTAGCCATGACCAACAAAATAAATATTGGTACTGCAATTTGAGGCGAAAAACCGAAAGAAAACTGAAAAAAAAAACAAATTTGCGCAGTGTTTAACCACTTGTTTACCCAGAGGAAGAGCAATAGCCGGCAAATAGACCGGCGCTGTGCCAGAGACAACAACTAAAACTACAACAACAACAACAGCGAGCAGTCAACGCAGTTAGTCAGAAGCCGCTTTCACCCGTCATCATCTCGTGCGCGTCTGTATGAAATGCTAGTGGTTCGAGCTTATGACTTGTCGCTGTTAGTCGCCACGCCGAGCAAATAGAAATTGAAACTGAAACTGAACAAATAATGAGGCATAAATATGCAGTTGGCAGTCGGGCAGCGCCGGTTAGCATGCCATTGACCGACGCACGAGCCACAAGCCAGCGGCTAACTTACTTTCCGTTTCAGCCTGATGCTGCGTACTTTTCCCAGCAGCAGCAGCAGCAGCAGCAGCCTTCTCCAGTTGGGAGGGCCAGGGCACATTTAGTTAGCACCTCGGCGCGAAAGTGGGTCAGCAGTGAGCAGAAATAACAACAACAACAAACATTGATATTAATTGTTGCCGCTTTGCGGAGAGCCTTGTTTTTGTTTCATGGCATTAATTCAATTTGATGATAAATGCAAATATCTTGTATAAATTATGGACCATCGCTTGATTATGAGCCTGAGCATTTGGGCTCACCGCTTATATGCGTTAAAACTCTGGTAAGTGTTTCTTTATGTTTTGCCTGCCAAAGCCTTAGCCTCCAAATGCCGTCTGCTGGTTTCCCTTTTAGCGGTGTTTTTTTATATCACCTATACGTGTTTTTCTTCTTCATTTTTGCGCCCAGATTCAGTTTGCATTGTGTGCCAGCTTTTATGTTCAATATTTTGTTCATTGTCAAGCTGGGAGCATTGTTAAAACTTGATGTCGCATTAAAAATAAAAGACATTCCATAGGCCGAAATAGTAAAATGTTAATGTGGCTCAAGCCTAAAGCGAATATAAAAGGAAACAGCTGTGAATTGAATAAAACGATTGGGCAGCTTCCCAAAATCTTTGAGAATTCCTTTCCCTTTCAATGATGAATATCTAAGTGATTTGTTACACCCAAACATCTAAACTTGACCTCGCCAGCGTATAAGGTTACAATTTCCCACGAGATTGACTCCATAAAACTGTTAACCAAATGAATTGCTGATCATTTTCATGGCATGTAGGAAAAACCTTTAACGATATCGCTGGGATCTCAAAAGTTACTGTACGAGGGTAGACGACATGTAGAAGATAATGCTGCTAAGTTGACCTTGTCCCCATCCATAGTTCAGGTGTTAGACCTGTGCGTGAGTTGAGCTAAGTATCTGAGCCAGACAAGTGCCAAATTAGAAACCAGCCCCAAAAACAATACTCACACTAACAACCAACAACAACATCGTGACATCGTATCTGTGTAAAGTGTCGGCTGCCAATCTGCATGCTAATTCGTTTTGTCAGTTAATTATGTTAATTGAACGATGGTCTTGACAGTGAGTGATAGGGCCTGAAAACAAAACACCCATCAAAATGTTTGGCCACTTCAAGATCTTTCAAAAATGTCGAATTAAATTGCAATTTGAGAGCTATTTGTTGCATGTATTGTGTGTGTGTGCGTGTGTGTGTGGCCAATAGGTAAGAAACAATAAAAAGGCAAATGTAAAGATTTTGTTTTTGGCATGCCGAAGCCTCAATACGCTTTCTCTAATTATAATTTTACAATTTTGATTGTTAAAAAATATTAAAAACAGCTAATTTTTAAAATATCTTAACATGATAAATGTAAATACAAATTTTACAAAATACAAATTTTTGCATTGAAAAATATATTACAATTTATTAAATAAATAAGATAATGTCTAAAATGTTCTTTGCCGGGAGATTGTCCAGTTTTGGGACAATAATCTTAAGCTTTTGGTATTATTGGCTATCTTTTTTGGCACCATTCCTGGCCAAGTCTTGAAACAGGTCACCAAATTAAAAAATAAACATGTGTTAGGGTAATAAAAATGCCAAGCGAACATAACAATAGGTAACAAAGACGCCCAGAAGCAATGCAGCGCCGGGTAAACAAATGAGTCTGCATCAAGACTCCGACTCGGAGTTGGAGACAGAGTCGAAGTCGGAGTCAGAGTCGGAGTCAGAGTCGGCATGCGTGACCTTTGAAGGTCTTACGTGAGCGAGCGGGTTGCGTGAGCGGGCCAAAGTAGCCGCCAGCCTACAAGAGACATACTAACATAGTAAACTATGGCAGACCCAGACAATAGTCACCACATGCTCGTTATGTATGTGGACCATTTGTATTGTTGGCTGTGCTTTGCTTTGGCGCAGATGATGCTGATGGCAAGCGCGGTGAAGATGCGATAATTATGCTTTAATTTATTGTTAATTGTGAACAAAGTGCGCTGGGCGGAAGGGTATTACGAGTCTGCTGTTAAGTCACATACAAAAAGCGAAGCGAGTGAAAATGTGCCAGGAATTTGCAAGTGAAATCAAATAATGAAGCAATCAAAAAAAAAAAAAATCAAGTACAAGTACATTGACCAATTGCACTGAAGGACGGTTCTCTTGATTGCCACTGTGCCTGCACAGTGGTTGCAGCCGCGCCTTTCACTTTGCAAATTGCTCACTTAGTCACTGAGGACAGCAAAGTTTTTATTTTCGCCTCTGAGATCCATCAATATGACAATGCAATTTTCCAGTTTCTTTTTTCCAGCTTGGAGCCGGAGTTGTTGTTGTTGTTGACTGCAGTTCGGATCTGGCATCCAGGCAGTGTAATTAAGCAAATACTTAGCTGCTAATTGCTATTTGAAATTTATTTTAAATACGCCTGTCACACGGGGCGAATGCGCACTATTGGATACCTAGACTCGTTTGGGCCTGCCTTAAGTGCCACCTCAGGCGACAGAAACAACTTCAATTACAACAATAACATGTGCGGCAAGCCCTTCAGCTGGCTTTGCCGTGTTTTTTGTTTTGTTTTTTAACTAAGAAGTTGCATAAAGCGCTCTGCCAAAATTTGGGTTATATAAGCGCGAGCGAGATGGAAGCTAAGAAAGATATACGGAGAGAGACAGATAGAGAGAGGCGATGCCAAAGCGCTGCGTCATTGACCACAAAACAAAAGACTGCGACGGCGAGCAGCACAAAACAAAAAGGGCAACAAAGTTGACGCGGCTTCAGACGCATCTCAATAAACTGATTGGCTTGGAACTGATGAATCACTATGCTCGATTGCTCGCCCGGTCTTATGAAGCCATCAACAACGCAGATCCGAGCATTAGGCCACACACATGTAACCGTTACACGGCTGAGATCGTTGTGAAACCTGGGCGTGCTCCGGGTTCGGTTTCTAGCCAAATGATTCAGCAGACAAACTGGCAAACCCGAATCAAGCTGCAATCTTCGCATTCCAAGCCAAACAGAAAATATTAAAAGCATAAAAATGAAATGCAAATGAAGCGCGTAGTTTATGCAGATTTGGCTACGCTTCTCTTTCCGGTTCAAACAGGGCCGCAGAGCCAAGCTAACTGGCAATTAACACCAAATGGTTTTGGACTGCCTGATGCTCTACTTGCCCATCTTGAAGCTGAACTTGACCGATTTTCGGTTGACAGGGCGTGTGCTGGCCAGAATGTCCATAATGCTCGCTGCCTTGCTGTCAATGTCGAGGCAATGTCCAAGTTTTTGCTGGCACTCGACTAAAATCCAATTGTGCTTTGCCCATTTGATATGTAACACTTCAAGTTTATGCCAAATTGCAGTGCGAAGGTTAAATAAAATTAATTTGTGATTTTAATTTGCATGCGAATTGATTTATATGGCCAAACGATAACACCTGCTGAATTGCGGCCATGGATGCAAATAATAACTAAGCTGCGGCTACTCTTCGACAAGTACTTTACAAGCACTCCATACACAAGTTCGCCTCAAGCTGACTCTAGAACTAGATGTGTGCAACTTTTAATGAGACATAAAAGCCAGGCCCTGTATCCATAATCTATCGGTTTCATTAATCAACACAAAGAACAAAAATCTTTAGTATATTTTCGAGTTTCTTGCAAGTCACTGCTAATCCGAAAAAGTTCAAGTTTTTTGTTTTTGTTTTTGTTTTTTTTTGAGTTGCATTAGCAAGGTTTTAAATGCTCGAGCTCGTTTGCATTGAGAAACCACAAAGCTGAAGTATTAACCATACCCAAAACACACAGAAGCTGGCCAAATAATCGAGTTAAGCGCAAGCATACCAAAAACTGCACACAGAGAGGCGATGCAAAAAAAAATGCGAAAGTACTCGAATAGGTATTACCCTATAGATAAGTGCAGCATTTTACTTGGTATTTTTCGCTAAAGAATATATTATGATATAAGCTAAAATTATCTTTTTTATTTAAAAAAAAAACACTGATATAAAATTAAAAATTCAATTAAATTTCTTAAAACAATGGTTTAAAATATGCAAGAGTCTATATTGCAAAAATGGCTCCTGCCCTCTGTTACAAAGTATGCCACCCGTTTCAATGGCTACAGGGTATAACAAAACTGTAAACTATTGAAAAACTGCAACAACAGCATCAAGCGAGTTGAAAATAAATAGTTGAATGTGCTCGTAAAAGAAGGCAATTGTTTGTGCATCGTTTGCTGTGGACATGAACAGTTATTTTGTTTTTTTTTGGCGCGCTTTTGTAAGCTCTGCCCACCTGCACTAGGCAGGTGACTTGAATTTAATTTGCTACTCATCTCAATTGAATGTAAGGCAAATGTAATGCTTTGATATTTGGTCTACGGCATAACCCGTTCTACAACGAGCCACATATCTAATCTAATAATGAGAGCTGCTTGTAATGCCGTCAGCCGGCCGTCAGTGCAATGTACACATTACACTTAAATGTGATGCAAAAGAATTTTCGGGTTAACAACCGAATTGCGAGGTAGCGTCTGTGTAACTTTTTCATGCGTGACAAGGCAGCGGAAACGAAAGACTTAAGGCACAAACTTGATTTGTTAAAAAAAACTTAAAAAAAACTTGATAATTGGTGTAATATGTAATACTTAAAGAAAGCAAATTGATGTGCGTATACGAATACATGTGCTATTATGTGTATTGTGTACATGTTTTGCTATTATTAGGCGACCCCAACATATTAATATAAACAATAATTCAACCAATTAACAATTATATAGGTAAACTCAACCAATACCGACAAGCAAAAACTTTTTTTTGAATATTAACGTAAACAAACTTTACTTACTTGCCGCCTGCATGATCAGAAAGCCAATAACGAAAAAATTCATTTTCTCGACTATTTACAGCGCTTTATTTTGTTTATGTTTGTGATTTGGAAGGGAAACGTCGTTTATTTATTAGTTTTGTTAGCTTCGTATAATTTCGTTTGCCAATTTCCTAGTTGAACCCAAACACTTATGCACACACTCACTGAAAAACTATAAGCATAAACGATTATATTTTTAGCTGCCTGTGGAAATGGAAAATAAACGTTTATTATGATGTAGGCACGCGTATTATAAAATAGCTTTATGCACGACTCGTGCCACCGGAGATGAGCTGCGACTCGGAAGTAGTTGCTTTAATTAAATTTAATGAAGCCATTACATCTTTATATATAATATACTGTTTTTGGTTGCCTGGCGCGAAAAAACCAAATAGATATAAGATAAACAATTGCTGTGCCAAGAAATGCGCGTAAATTGAAAAACCGGTAAACAGAAACGCAAATGAGCTGGACAAACACTCTCTCTTTCCGTTTAAAGTAAAAGTGAAGTCAGAGGCTCAGATTCCGATGCCGCGTGGGCTGAAAATGTTGGCATTTCCATCAATATATATTTCTTTTTTAATATTTGTAAACATTTAGCATTATGAATGGATATTTGTAGTGATATTTAATGTAAACGCTAGTTTGTTTTAAAGTATTTTAAAAACCGTTGGAGCGTTTTTCATTTTTTTAACGGGCCGAACACTTTCCAATCAGTTGGTCAGTCGCTTGGTTGGTTTCTTGGCTCTCGCGCCATAATTTTCGTAGCTGGCTGTCGCAGGTTGTTTTCGTTACTACTGCCGTCACGCCCCCCAAAAATGTCAGCACGTTCAGACGCCTACCGCCACAAAAAAATCCAACAACAATAAAAACAACGAAACTAAATAAATAAGGCAACGTGCGGCGGTTCTGCGTTTAAAGCTTGTAAAGATAAAAATCATAGGTAAAAGTTGTTGGCGATACGCTTTTATTTAATTCGTTTTGTTTTTTTTTTGTATTGAATTTTATTCGGTTTCATTTAAATTAGCACAATTATTGCTGTTGCTCAAATAACATATTAACAAATTTACACATTACGCGTTTAAATATATAAATCATTTTTAAACTATTGACAAAATTGCAGTGGCCTCGCCACGGCCAATATGGATAAATATGTATTTCACTTTTTCACATTGGCACGCATTCTTGTTTGTTGTTGTTTTTAATAAAAATATACATATATAAAGCGATTGTATTCGTGTGTGTAATTGTTGCTAGAGCGAGTCTCCTTTACCGAATGCGAATGTGAATACGGCTTAAATCGTATTTCAACGTACTGAGAATGCACGATGCACAAAACTTGTTACTTCAACGAACAAACGCCGACTGAAAACTGAAAATATGAATCAGAAATTGTGGCCAACCAACCCACCAAGCCGAGGTGGCCTCTTTGGTCTTTTGGCTCGGTTTCGAAAGCGACGACTTCGCGCATGCGTGCCTGTGTCTCTCTCTCTCTCATATGGGCATGTGTGCTGCGCCACTTTGCAACACTGGCACAAGTCTGAGCTGCGCTTTTCAAATAAAAGACTTCAACTGATAAAAGTACAATTATTGGCAATTAACAAGCTGAATTCGATGTTAACAAAATTCAAATTTGTTTATTAACAAAATTCTTAAAATGGTATTTAAATGAAATCAATTGACTACTTCACCTGTTGTTAAAAAAAGGTGGCTACCTCCCTACTGATGGGGACATGCATGACAAATACAACTTATGAAAACGATTTAGATATCGTCTGCCTGCAAAGCCCAAACCAACGCTCTACGGAAACATCAAATGAATATCCTGAAAATAGTCATACTTCTACCCTCAGCGGGGTTGAGTTTATTTGAATCAAATGTCATTGAGAATTTCATAGGGCAAAATTCATACTTAGCGTCCACAGAGGTTCTAAAGAGGCTATTGGAGATTGGGGAGGCTTTGAAAGAAAACCTTTCTAAATACGTGACAGTGCTTAAAGGGAAACTTGAACTATCCCAACAGTGTGATATTTATTGTCTAAACTAAATTGTATAACTACATCTTACTTCTGATCCTGTTACTTTCTGGATTGGAACAATTGGGCTTTGTTCATGGATCAGGAGCATGGAAAAGGTAATCGTAAAAGATCATAAATAAACGAAACATATTATATATCTATTGTAATCTCGTAAAACAACACAAGACTGCGCCCAATATTACCCACAGCTGCAGATCTTCAGGATGCCAGTCGCAGTATAGAGCTCCTAAGGACCTATAATGAACTTGACCCGAACGAGCTGGCAAACGGGATCATTTCAGGATACTCAAAACCAGAGTGAGTGTCCTTATCCTTTTCAAACTATTGTTAGTATATAGTTGCTTATAGTTTTACATCAGCGCTATCTTCATGGGATTGGACATCCAAGTGGATTATTTGAGAGCTGAAATGTGGTTTAACGCCTCCAACTACAGCGTCTGATAAACATGACTGGCATGGCAGAGGCCGAGCCACTTTCTTCTTTAATTACGGCATTGCAGGTCACTTTCATCTGCACACGGATGCATTCTTTGAAACGGTATTTACCCACATATTTCCAAATGGTTACTAAGAAATGGATTAATTTTGACGAGCAGATGTTTATAAAACCATGCCAGGCAGATCTTTTTGTTAAACATCCAATGCAAGGAGCAGCTTTGCGTATGGGAAATTAAATTGCAATTTCGGATTGTTTAAAATAATTAAATTCAGCATTCTTATTTTATTTTGTTTATACTTTCTCTGAAGTCCACCAACAGTTAGAGATAGTTATTTTCTCTCAACCTTGCTCTGTTTTAACGCATTTCATTTGTTCCAGCCAATTACTCCAATTCCAATTTCACGCTATTTATGAATGCAACATTTTAAAGTTTTTAAATATTAGTTATCGTCTGCCTGCAAAGCCCAAACCTACGGTCTACGGAAACATCAAATGAATATCCTGAAAATAATCATATTTTTAGCCTCAGCGGGGTTGAGTATATTCGAAGGATATGCCATTCAGAATTTCATACGGCAAAATTCCTACTCAGCGTCGACAGAGGTCCTAAAGAGGCTATTGGAGATTGAAGAGGCTCTGGAAGAAAACCTTTCTAAATACGTGGCAGTGCTTAAAAGGAAACATGAACTAACCCAACAGTGTGATATTTGTAGTCTTAACTAAATTATATAACTACATCGTGTTACTTTTTAGTGCCCTCAACAATTTCAAAGCTGAGGCAAACAAAATGAGCTCTGATATGGAAACGTATCTGAGCAATCCACTGAACAGTTTCGCGCTCATACGACACCAGCAACAGGATTGGAAAAAATGGGCTTTCTTCATGGATGAGGCCCATGGGGACGGTAATCATAGAAGATTATAAACAAACCATCTAGATACAATACATTTGTCATAATCCCGTAGAACAAGCGTCCTTTGCGAATGATCTGCGCTCAATATTACCCACAGCTGTAGATCTTCAGGATGCCAGTCGCAGTATAGAGTTCCTAAGGACCTATTATGAACTTGACCCGAACGAGCTGGCAAACGGGATCATTTCAGGCTACTCAAAGCCACAGTCAGTGTCCTTATCCTTTTAAAACTATTGTTCGTAAATAGTTGCTTATACTTTCAGATCAGCGCTATCCTCATTGGATTGTTACGCAATGGGAATGTTCAACTACCTCCAAGAGCATTATTCGAAGGCCGAAATGTGGTTTAACGCCTCGCTTTTGAAATACGACACGAGTCAAGAGGCCAAGTACAACGTCTATAATTTTGGGAAACAGAAAATCCATAAGTGGTTGGGAGTCCTGCTAATAAAGCGCAAGGAGAACGCGGCGGGAATGCAGCATTTAATGCAAGTAAAAACAAACAGCTATGACGAAATATTAGAAGAACACAAGACATTGAGCTACAACATGGAATGCTGTTCCGCCAGTTTGCGTCGACCCAGCAACCTGCACTGCCGCTATAACAATTCAACGACGCCATTCCTTCGCATTGCTCCACTCAAGATGGAGGAGCTTGGCATGGATCCTTTCATAGTGCTCTACCACGATGTCATCTACGAGAGCGAAATCAAGTGGTTTTTGAGCAATAACGAAAGCTGGAGACCGGCTTTAGTGGTGGAAGAAGAACGATCGACCATACGAACCGCAAAGGATGTTCACTTTCATATGAATGAGGACAATGTAACAGAAACGATTCATAAACGCCTGACAGATATGTCTGGATTTATCATGGAAGGATCGGACGAGCTGTCTTTGATTAACTATGGCATCGGCGGTCACTACGATGTGCATCTCGACACTTTTGACGAAGAGGTACCTCCATTCGTATTCTCACTAGTCGAAAAACACTTTTTATTGTTTTCTTTTGACAGTTACCCAATGGAAATCGCATAGCCACCGCACTATTTTACGTAAGTTAATTGAAGAAAAGAATAGAAGAGTTAATCTCGTTCCTGAAGTGAAAAGACTACTTTCGATTTGTGTAATGTCCGTCTGTGTATCTGTATGAACACAATTTTTATACACGTTCGCAAAGGAAAAAGAGTATATTGAGTTTGTGCAATGTTCGTCTTGCTGTCCGTTCGTCTGTACATATGAACGCAATTTTTTCGCCGCTATTGAACGTAGAAACTTGAAACTTGGAATATATATATGTATATGTATACCCGCGGCAGACAAGATGTTAAGATTTTTGTGACACTCCCACTGGGAGGCTGGCAAATCGACAGCATGATGATCGCAAATCGATAAAAGGTGAATATTTCCCACAATATTAAAGCTAGAGTCACCAAATTTGGTATGTAGATTGTTGGTGACCCCGTTCAAATATTGCAGCCTTCATATCTCGACCAAATGCCATCAAACATGAAAATCAGTTCAGTTTTGACAAAGTTATGGGCGTTTGAAATATGCGAGCTAAGGATCCTAGAGCTTTACATGTTAAAATTTTTGTCAATTTTGATGATTTTTGACAAAAAATTTGACCCCCTCAGAATCAGTTTTAATGTTGTTTTTTATACAAATTGTGACAACCACAATCGATTAAAAATGTAAATTTGCATTTCAAAATTTTTGAAAAAAAAATTTTCAAAAATGAGTAAGGGGAGTACATGATATTTTATCAAAAAATCCAACAAATTTTATTTTTAATAATGAATATATTTGAAATGCAGAATCAATCTAGAGGACAAGCCATGAAAGAAATGTCCTCAAACATGAAAATCAGTTCAGTTTTGACAAAGTTATGTGCGTTTGAAATATCCGAGGACTTTACAATTTAATATTTTTCTTGTTTCGGCATGATTCTTGACAAAAAATTTGACCCTTTACAATCGGTATTAATGTTGTATACTAATTGTGACAAATACAATCGATTAAAAATATAAATTTGCATTTCTAAATTTTGATTAATAAATTTTTCGAAAATGAGTAACTACTGAGTACCGTGTATACCCGCGTCCGATATCTTGTTAAGATTGTTGGGTTAAGCCCACAAAATATCTGTTTTAAAATTAGATGCATACATTTCAGTCAGACCGATTACCCATGACCTCAAAATCGCAAAACAAAATTTTTGGAGACGCCCATTGGGGGCGTGGCAAATCGGTAAAACCAATATGTTTCTTACTGTTTTATAGCTTAATAAAACAGATTACTGGTGACCTCCTTTAAACATCGCAAAACAAAACCTTTTCTGGATACGCCCTCTGGGGGCGTGGCAAAAGATAAAATTCATATATCTCGGCGAATAAACCGCCAAAATCCAAATCATCCACAATTTTAGACCTAGAGTTACCAAATTTGGCGGCATTTTCCGAAGATTGAGCCAACAGCTACGCTCACTCCCACCCCAAATTTTACAAAAATCGATATTTTTTCTAAAATAATAATTAAGACAATTTTCCACTGCTTTTATGCTGTGAACGAGTATGCCGCAGCCGGTTACAACCGACTGCCACGTTCTTACATGTTTTTCTTTTGCAGCTGGGAGACGTAGAACTGGGCGGTGCCACAATATTCCCCAAACTCAATCTTACTGTCCCGCCCAAGAAGGGAACCGCCATTCTGTGGCACAATGTACAAAACGACGGCACCAAACACATGAAAACGCTGCACGCCGCGTGTCCTGTAATTGTTGGCTCTAAATATGGTAAGATCTGTGAATATTTAACATTGTATCACTCCAATTGCAAGGGACTTTATCATTCAGTGCTGACAAAGTGGATCTTCAACCGGAATCAGATGTTTATAAAACGATGCCTGGCGAATCTTTCAAGCAGTTGAAACAAGGCGACAATAGTCGAACGCTTATAGAATAAAGTGCATTTCTTTAATATCACGCAAACTGTTCGCTTAAAGCCATAGATTCGACTACTAACTGGAGCTGACGCCGGCCTTGGTGAGGCGATACTTTTGCACGGCAAAGAGAGCCCCCTCCTCCGAGGTCAGTTGGGCAATGAATTTCTCTTGCAGGAAACAATTTGTTGCTGTGTTTAGGTTTTCCTGGACGAATGTGAAGTGCAAGACGGCATTGGGAACACAATTGAGCTCCAGAAGCGTTTCGTCTCTTGGCAACACCTTCTTTGGCGGTATGGTGAACAGCTGAAACTGTTCGCTGGGATTGGCAAGGAAGCCACGTACAAACTCCTCCACCTTGCCTAGCGATTCGTGTGGCTTGAAAATACCCTGCAGCACATAGCGATCGGGGAACTGTATGCGTAGCACGCAGTCCTTGTACTGATTCAGCTTTGCCAGCATGGCCTTCTGGCGCTCTAACTCGCGCAGATTGGACGTCAGCAGCGGCGCATCCTCGTTGCCCGCCGCGGTTCGCTTCAGGTCCCGCAGCACCATTTTCAAATCGTTTACGGTCAAGTCGAAAAACGAATCGGGCAAATCGTCGTTATGCTTGTTGGTCGCATCCAGCGAAAAGAGCACCGCAGTTCGTGGTCCAATTACGTTTACCACTGGCGGTGCTTTTGGGGAACTGTCGTCGTCATCCTCCTCGTATTGTTCCCCCTCTTTGCGGTGATGCAGTGAGTAACCCGAGCCACTGCCCCAGTCATATTTGGGCTGCTCACTCCTCTGGGCCTTTGTCTCGGCAGAGGCTTCTGCAGGTGCTGCTGCCGCCGCCGCCGCCGCCGAGGGGGCGTTCTGGTCGGGCGCCGTGCGCTTCAGCGATTTTATCATGTCATTGGTAATCGCAAAGCCGCCCCCGCCGCCACTGCCAGTTGCGCCCATGGCCGACCGAGAGGTGGTGGGCTGATCGTCAATGTCGTCGCCAGCTTTCGCTTTTGGTTCCGGCGGTTTGTAGACGTTGGCCTGCGTCTTGAGCTCCTCCGGCTTCTTATCGATTAAACGCATCATGGCGCGTCCCCCGATTATGCCCAGCGACTTAAGCGTCGTCTGACGCATTTTCTCTGCGCCAATCACCTCGCTGCGCATGTAAATGATGACTGGACTCGCGTAGGACTCCAGTTGGGCAGTGCACAGCTTGTGCACCACATGCCACACGTTGCTGCTAGGGGCAAATTCGCCCTGTTCACGTGACCCGTCGTTTAATTGAATGCAGACGACAACGTTGCTCACCGGCCGCCGTTTGTCTGTGGGCTCCATCTCCAGCACACAATTGTTGGGCAGGCCGCTGAAGCGAAACTGCTGCATCAGACTGACATCCTTATTGTGGAATTTGAGGCAATGCTCCTCGCTGTCGTAGCCATGCTTCGCGCACGCCGTCTCCAGTATCTCCAGCAACGTCATGTCGGGCCTAACGCTGACATTTTGCCGACGTCCACTGGGCAGCAGCACCGTGACGCGCTTGTCCATGTTTCCAACTCGACGGAGACGCTTTCAATGAAGCCCTATTGGGAGCACATGTGTATATGAAAATTTCAAGTAAACAAAATACGCACAGCCACTTTTAATCAATGTTAGGCTACACATTCACCTCAAATTTTACAATCGCTGGCGCTGCTTGAATGTTAAATCCAGACTTTGTGATTTTTCTGCCTAAATTTTTGCCGGTCACTGCTGGGTTTTGTATCGAACTGCGCTGAACTAGTTCGATAACACATCCTAATAACTAAGTTCGTTCATCCGTTTACTTCTTATAGCAGCTTATATTGTTGCAAAAGCTGTGAATTCAACAGTGTAAATAATTTTTGAATTAACTTTACTTAAATTAATTGGTTTATTTGTTAGAAAAACTGTGAGGGCAGCTGCACTTCGTATTGTAAACAACTTGTTTTCAGTAATTGATTGTGTGAACTATCGACGTATGTAATGCCGATCGAACGGTCTTTTAAATAATATAATTTGGTAGAAAAAGTGCGCAGGCAAGTGCAGTTTGAACTTTTAAGCTGCTAACTCGTTAAGTTAAAATTACTATCAACACAGCTGTTTCAACTATCGATTACACATCGATTGTGCCAGCTATGAACGTATGTCATGCAGGTCGTACGATCCTTGCATCCACAAGTGTCAATCGCATTGATCGTGTGCGATACGCTTGTGATAAGGCTGCTGAGAGTAAAGTAAATTTTATTAATTATTTACATTAAACAGAACCAAAATGTATACAAGACTTTTGCAACATTTTGGCAACAGTGTCAGGTAATAAACGGCTAAAACGACTAGCGAAGAAAGTACTCTGTGAGACTTTTGGCGGCACCTGTTACATAAACATTTTTGTCTTCTCCAGGTGCATGGCCACAAAAGCCAAAGCCACGCCAAAGATACAGCCGATCAACAAAATTGTCATTTCCAATCGCGGCGAGATAGCCTGCCGCGTTATTAAAACTGCCCGCAAACTTGGCGTGCGCACCGTGGCCGTCTATTCGGATCCGGACGAGCACAGCCTCCACACTGAGCTGGCCGACGAGGCGTATCGGGTGGGCGAAGCGGCGTCGTATTTGCGTGGTGATCGCATTCTCGAGATTGCTAAACAGTCCGGCGCCCAGGCGATCCATCCCGGCTATGGCTTCCTCTCTGAGTCGGTGGAGTTTGCCGAGCTGTGCCAGCGGGAAGGTATCATATTCATGGGCCCACCCAGTTCCGCCATACGCGACATGGGCATCAAGAGTACCAGCAAGGCCATTATGGCAGCTGCCGGAGTGCCCATCATCAACGGTTACCACGGCGATGATCAATCGGATGCGTGCCTGCAGTCGGAGGCTGCCATTATTGGATTTCCTTTGATGATCAAAGCGGTGCGCGGTGGCGGCGGCAAGGGCATGAGAATTGCCGAGACACCCGAAGATTTTCTCACTGCCTTGAACTCGGCACGCACCGAATCCCTAAAAGCCTTTGGAGACAGCTCCGTGCTGCTCGAGCGCTATGTGCGCTCACCCCGCCACGTGGAGGTGCAGGTGTTTGCGGATCAATACGGCGATGCTGTCTATCTGTGGGAACGCGATTGTTCCGTGCAGCGACGTCATCAAAAAATCATCGAGGAGGCGCCAGCGGTGAGGGCAAATCTTTCCGTTTAACCTATACAAGTTGACAATAATTGTTTGCCTTATTGTCAGCCTGGTCTGTCGGAAGAGCTGCGTCGCGAGCTGGGCGAAGCTGCTGTGCGCGCTGCCAAGGCTGTGGGGTATGTGGGCGCCGGCACTGTTGAGTTTATACTGGACAAGGAGGATCTCTCGTTTCACTTCATGGAGATGAACACGCGCCTGCAAGTCGAGCATCCCATATCGGAGATGATAACTGGCACTGATCTGGTCGAGTGGCAGATTCGCATTGCCGCCGGTGAGCCACTGCCCCTGACGCAGTCTCAGATCACGCGTCGTGGCCACGCCTTCGAGGCACGCATCTATGCAGAGAATCCTCGTGGCGGCTTCTTGCCCGGCGCCGGTCCCCTGCGCTACCTGAGCACCCCGAAGCCCAGTGCCGAGGTGCGTGTGGAAACGGGGGTGCGTGAGGGTGACGAGGTATCTGTGCACTACGATCCCATGATTGCCAAACTGGTCGTGTGGGGCGAGAATCGCACGCAGGCGCTGAACTCGCTGATTGCACGCCTGGGCGAATATCATGTGAGTACTTACCATCATCTGCTTATTCGTTTAGCTGACATTGAATTTGCAATTCAGATTTCTGGTCTGGAGACAAACATCAACTTTCTGATCGACCTGGCCTCGCATCCGGAGTTCCAGCTAGCTAATGTACACACGGGCTTCATTGATCAGCACTTTGATACACTGTTCCCACCAATTGTGGTGCAACATCAGCAGCTGAGCCAAGCCGCCCTTTCGCTGATCTTTAATGAGCTGCAGGCGGCCAGCAGCAACGCCAACAGCCACCAGGATCCGTTTGCGGCAACACCAAATGCTCGTCTCAATTACGCTCTGATACGCAGCTACAATTTGAAGGCGCACGACAAAGGTATGCCAAGTTGTGGGAGATGCCTGAACACCTGGTTCTCAACCAAACCTCATTAATATTTCAGTTTATGCTGTGGAAGTCAAGTATGACAATGCTGACATCGAAATCCGTGTGGATGGCGGTGCTTGGCAAAACATCAAGGCCGAGCGTGTGCAGGACGAAGGACGCTTGAAAATACGTGCCAATATTGATAACAATATTTCCACTTACAATGCCAATATCGATGGCGCAAATCTAACGCTGTTCCTGGAGGTAAAGCGTATTTAATTAAAAATATTACTTCTTATGCCTATTCAATTTAATAAATAGAATGGTAAATTGGATTTCGAGCTGGTGCAACCCAAATTCCTAAGTGCACAGGCTGATCAGCTTGGTAGCGGCGGCTCCCGAGTGGTGGCTCCCATGCCTGGTGTCCTGGAGAAAGTTTTGGTCAAGCCAGGCGACGTAGTCAAGAAGGGCGACAGCCTAGCTGTGCTCATAGGTATGTTAACCGTAATATAAATTGAAATCACTTAATTTTCATTACACACCCGCCAGCTATGAAAATGGAGCACATCTTGAGAGCCCCAAAAGATGCTACTATCAAATCGATTGGCGGCGCCGTGGGTGACAACATGGCCAAGGGAGCGGCAGTGATTACATTTGTTGACGAGGACGCAAATAACTAAAGAGACGATATGATTTAGTTGGGCATACCAGGAAATTGTTGCATTTATGCACAGATTTTGAATTGTTGCATTTATTACTATGTTTTTTTCAATTGATCCTTGATCAGTTTTTAGCTTTACCACGTGCATTTATTAGATTTAAGCGTAAATATTGCCATTTAATGGAACATTGTAAATTGTCCTTTTGACATTAAAAATGGGTGTGTTTCTTGTAATGTATAAATATATGTTTTACTTGGGCGAAAAATTGCCCAGCAACAAAATAATAATCAATGCCAAATGCCATACATAAAACTTTGTTAGTTTAGAAAAAAATTTGTTCATTTATTCCTTTTAATTTGTTTTGTTTTGTTTTTTTGTTTGTTTAATTTATGCATTTATGTGTGTTTGCATGATCGCATTCACTTCACAGATATACATATGTAAATATGTAAATAAAAATACAGTAACAATTTTATATTTCAGATTGTTTATCGAATTGTTCTATTGCTTTGTTCTGGCTGCGGTTTGTAAAACAAATTATGAAGAAGTGATTAATGCATTATTTGCTTACATTTCGCGTTTATTTTGCAACTTAAAACATAATAATTTAATAAATGTTTAACAAATTTCACTTAATACAAAAAACACTAAATAATTAAAAATATATATATATATACTTAGTATAAACATAATCAAATTTACTTTATGCTCTCTTGTTTTTTTTTTGTTTTTTTTTCTTAGTCCACATTTGTCTATTAACTCTGGCGTTTTATACTGTTTTATTTTTATTTTTTGATTTTGCATTCAATTTTGCAGTTGAAAATTGAATTCTAGAAACGCTTTTCAGGGCTCGACACTTGTGGCATGATGAGTACTGAAGATGCAATTTGGTTTTGCTTGCCTTAATCAAATAATTATCCAACTGTCTTGACAATCAGCCGAATTTACTTTGTTTCCTAAGTATGTATGTATGTAATGTATGTATGTAGGTTTTGTTTTTGTTAGTTGGTTTTATTTGATTCAGTTAATGTTTAGATTGCTCGCTTTCAATGCGTAATACATCATTTATATATACTATATAAATACAATTATATCGTACTATTAACGTGCAACTTAAACCATCATAGTCTGTGTATGTATGCGTGTGAAGGCGTGTGTTTGTGTACGTGAGTGTGTGTGGGTGAATTAATGCGTACGCATGTATGTAATTTGTTTAGGTAAATATATAAAGTACAATAACTATTTAAACACCTTTTGTTGGTACATACCCTTTCTTAATGTTTACTCTCTCTTGCATTCCTCTCGCTTCTGACTTCGTCTAAGTATCGTTTTTCGTTTTCTTGCTCTTGTTTTTGCCTATATTTCTTTTGTTAATTTCGTTTGTTAATAACTACTAGCGTTTAAGTCTCGTTTTAGTTTTAGTTTTTTTTTTTTTTACAACGGTCTGCCCCACTAAAACTACCCAAACAATTTACATTGTCAATTGATGGATGCTTTCAAGTTTAGTGTTTTGGTTGTTGTTATTATTATTATAATTATTATTATTGTTGCGATTAGTATTTTTTTATTGCAAAAAAACTTTTCGTTTGTTTCTATGTATTTTAAATTAAGTTCTTCTCGATTATTGAGTTGAGTTCAGCCGCTCCCGTTGTTGTTGTTATTGTTGTTGTGGTTGATGTTGTAGTTGCTGTTGTATTGTTTGCCGGTGTTGTAACTATATTTGTTGTTGTGTCTGTTATTGTTATTGTTGTTGCTGTCTCGTTTGTCGTTGTTGCTGTTGGTGTTGAGCTATCTGCAACTATTGCCACCGTTGTTATTATGGCGCTAGACGCTGTTGTTGCTGTTGCGGGCGTTGGTGTGGTTGTTGCCTCTGTTACTGCTACTTCCGCGGTTTCCTCCGCATTTCCAAATACATTCTTTTTTTCAATTGCCTTCTTCGCTCTCTCCTGTGCGCCGACTGCTGTGAATGCATTACAAATAGAACAAGTCCGAAATATTTATTATTGAAACTATTAACTCAACTATGTAAACGAGGCGCTTGAGACACATTGTGGGTGCTTTGGGCGACAGCGTATTAATTAAGCAGAAAACTACTACGTGTGCAAATATGTATGTATGTATATACAGGGTATGTGTGCGTGTGTGTGTGTGTGTATTTGTGTGCCTAAGTCAATAAAGCATATAGCTGGAAAAAATAAGGCCAGGAAAGTCGTGTGTCCCGTTCGGCACAACAGGCACAACAATGCGCATGACAATCGTGTTTACAGTACAAGCTCGATAAAAAGTACTTTCGGGTTTTCAGTGACAACAAAATGTTTAAACAAAAACAAGAACACATGTGGGCGGATCAAAGAATTAAATGAACAACTCTAACTAACTTGGCGGCAAATCAAATTAAGCGGCTGGTGGAACTGTTGCTAATATCACCACGTTGTTGCTGTTGTTGCTGCTGTTGTTGTTGCTGTTGTTGTTGTTGCTGCTGCTGCAGTTGTTGTTGCTGTTTTGGTTGTAGTTGTAGCTGTAGTTGATGTTTTTGTTGATGTGGTTGTTGTAGTTGTTGCTGTTGATTTTTCTGTTGTTGTGATTGTAGTTGTTGCAGTGGCGGCATTTGGAGGTCCGCTGCCGTCGGCAATTTACCTCCTCGGTTGACACGATTTCGGCTGCCCTGCGCACAGTTTAACAGAAGGGTAGGAAGGAAGAGGACAACAAAAACAAAACAGCGAAACATCGAAAGAAGGTTCATTGGATAATTTGAAATAGAGAAAGAATTAGAACAAAGTTACCATGTTGTGGAGTGTAAAGTGTAGTATAGTGTATGGTATGTTTTTTTTCTCTTTTTTCGGCAAGGCAGGACTCTAACCAGGAGAACTACAACATTAACAACTACTACAGCTTCAAGAGCTACTCATTGAGCCCCACTAAATGACTGCTTAGTTACCTTTTCCATTGAAATTTTTATGTGATCCAAGCTATTGGTGAGGCCATTTATGTTAGAGTCAGTGTTGCCCGTTTCCTGAGCGCTGCTCTCGGTTTCACTGTTGGCGCCACTGCCGCTACCACCGCCGCTAACGGTTGCCGGGGCAACACTGCCGCCGGTGGAGACAACGCCCGTTGAAGGATAGGCGCCAAACAGTTGACGCGACAGACGTGGTATGCCATTGCCATCTACAGAGCCGGTGGCCGGCGCTGGGGTAGAGGTTGGTGTTGAGTTCGTGGCAGGCCCTGGCCAACCAATTGTTGTTAACTGTGGATAATTGGCGGATTTGTTGTCCGGCTGCTGTGGCTGCTGTTGCTCACTGGCGACAGTCCCCTCTGCGGCTGGCAGCTGTTGTGTTAGTGGCTGCTGCTGTTGCTCCTGTTTGTTGTCGTCGTTTGACTCCAAGTCGGATTCGTTGTTCTCCTCATGATCCTGCTAGCCAAAAAGGTAATCATTAGCATAACGTTTATGTAATGGATAAATTTGTATAATAGGCACCGTCGTAGCTTTCTCGCTCACCTCCTCCGGGCACAGTTCGTAAGCCATCGACCATGTGTTCTTCGCCGATTGCGAACGTTCTAACATGTAGCCATTGGTGTTGTCGTTGCTCTGTGCCGGCGGTGACCACGAGTAGGAGTTATACTGACAACCAATGCCGCGCTGGCGTTCCAGCTCATCCTGCAGCCACTCAACGGCAATGGTCCAGTGGCGACTGATGGTTGGATTGGTGTTTAGCATCTGCAGTGCAATGGAGGATTTGTGGAACAGCTGCGTTAGGCATTTTATTATCTGATAGGCGCGCTTCTGATAGTGCGTCTTGGCCCGCTGTATCGTCTCCAACAGACCCTCACGTTCCTCAGCAACACCGTTGAGCGCATTGTGGATGCGATGGTGCTGCCAGGAGTCCTCAATCAGTAGTATGTTCAGCAGCAGATCTGTGTGGTGGCGCATGTCGTGACAGTAGGCGAAACCGCATTGCCACAGCAGCTCAGTGAGTACCGCACGCGAAAAGTGCGGATTCTCCCAGCTGCAATACTGCAGCAGCTTCAAGCCCTCATCGCCCACATTTGTATCCTCGATGACCTTTTTAATATAGCTGCAAATATTCAGATATTAGATACCATTGCAATAGCATATATATGGGAAATAACTTACCCGGTGCGATTAAAGAGAATATCCATGCACTCACTGGATAGCGGCGTCAGCTCTTCCTGGGCAATAGTTGCATCCTTGAACGGATTAGGCAGAGGTCGCGCATTTTGATTGGAGCTCTGGCACTTGTCGTTCACATCGCTGCAACGCACCAAATGCGAAACCACCTGATGCAGCTTGCTGAACTCCGGATACTGATACTTAATTGAAGGTCCTGGTCCGTCGTCCATGGCCACCTGCATAAACTGCACGGGCACCTTCAGCTGGAGAGAATAAGTTAATCGGGTGATCAGCAAAAGATATATGAAACATGATTGAGATCTCTGCAATTACCTTCAGTAGCTGTTGCTTTTCACGTGTGCCCAGGCCCACGTACATGCTGAATAGGCTGAAGTAATGCGGTAAATGCTTGCCATAGTCAGCAGCCTCGGATTTGAGCAGACGCAGCACGCTAATGAGAACCTGTTCGCAGAGATTGCTGCCATCGTAGCCAACAAGCGGTTCATCGTTGATGGCAAAGTGGCAAAAGAACACAACCAATTTAACGAATACAGTGCGTACCTCCGGCGAGGGTGCCATCAGTATATATTCGCCCAGGCGCGACGGCGGCGAGAGCAACGCATGATTTGCGAACCACTTGCGCACCAGCGAGGAGGAACGTATGTGATGTGAAAGCGTGTCATACCTGCAATAGAAAATATCCAAATATTAATATGCATTGTGCTGGTGAACTAACTTTCACACTCACCATTCAATAACTGGACCACGCAGCGATTTCTTTGTTCGGAATCCGGTATGGAACAGAAACTGCGATGCCAACTGCACGCCCAGCAGCGAAAGTTCCTCAGCAGCGGGTGTCTGCATGATATACAAATTATTATTTCGAATTTCTTTGAGCTTTTTCCCGACACTCACAATCTTATCGCTGCGCGTCGAGGGAATACTGCAGCTGACCAGCTTTTTAATAAAATTAAAGAACTCGACCGAGAAAATGCTGCGCGAATGCAGAAAACGAATATTTTGATGTCTGAAACAGATAAAGAGGCATAAGTTATAAACGGGCCATATGAAAGAATTACGTCACGCACCTGACACTGCGCTCAATTGGCTTTGGTAGGGGCAGCACCACATTGCGGCTCTCAGTTAGCGACAACTGCTCCACACTGGTATCGAACTGAGTGGGATTTTGATCGCAGCGCGTGTAGAACAGCATATAGGCGTTCCACCAGCGCTTTTGACGGCGTAATTGCATACGCTTTAGATTGTTGTCATAGATTTCGCCCAAATAGTCGCCGCCAAAGCATTGCACCTTCATTTCCTCATCCTCGTGCATTTTGCATTCGGTTACCTCGCCATCATCGAACTTGTACCACTGGCACTTGCCATTCGCAGGATTTCTGCAAGAGTTGAAGTTGAAGCTGAGTAAGGATTGTTTAAAGGATTGTTTGTATTGCGGTCGCTTACTTGGATACTATGTAGCTGAAGTAGTGACCACCGGATGCCTGGCCGCTGTGCACCACAATGCCAGTCAGTTCGTACTTGGTTGTTTCAACACTTGTTTGACAATTATCACCCACTTCCACAACTTCGCCTTCTAGCTTAGCTAGGCCAGAAACTATGTGAAATAAAAGCAATTGATTAACATATATATTCATATATGTATATAATTCCTAATTGATCTCACCTGTGTAGGGCTCCATATCCAGGATCCGCGGAAATTCAAAATAATCATTAAACTTAATCGCGCAAACGCGCTCGTAGTCGTATTCAAAGCGCTTCAATTGTATGGCTAACACGGGCGGCAGTTTCTTGACACATAGCCGCTTAATGGTAACTACCTGTCGGAACAAAGAAAATATATACACGTATAGTATAAACTTTAAAGTATGACTCCTGGGCGGCTTACTTTTTTATCACATTTATCACAATGGTATGCATCAGCTCCCTCAAGCAGCTCCCCTTTGACATACTGCTCCAGAGATTCGGTTAATGAGCTATGATTCCTAATATCAACACTAAATACGCTAAATGGTTCCTCTTTGGAGTAGCGATGTGGGCACTCTTGGCAAATCTTCTGATCGCTAAAAGAGCCACCCAACGTTGCGTTCATCAGTTGCGTGTACCCGAGTGCTTTTAGTCCCTCATCGAGGCTCTCGAACAGCGACATAAAGAACTCAACTGCATCCTGTTGCTCGCGCAAGTTTACCGGTTCGCCTTGCAATCTATAATGAGTCGTCATGGCAATTAATTTAGCCAAATCCAAGCAGTATCTTGTTTTCTACTCACTTGAAGTGCGTCCAGAGGCCGCGTGGCACATAGAACTGCAGCGCACTGTGGCCCAGATGAGCGAAAATGGCCTGCACATGCTTCAGTATGATTACGTGGTAGTTCTTGCGCACATCGCTGGCATCATCAGTGCCCATGGTTGCGGCTGCCGATGATGACGAGAGCGTGGGTATTGTTGTGGGGCCAAAAAAGGAGGCGCCAAGGCTGCCACTGCCGCCGCTAGTCAGATCCGAGTCGCCGCTAAAGTCCTCGTTGTCGTTGGTAGCGGCCCCATGCGCCTTAAGTATGCCCACACGCACAGCCGGCACCATGTAGAGCTGCTGCAGCACCGAGTTCATGTAGCAGGTGGCGCCAGCGTTTTTCAAGCCACAGAAACCTTTCGTTGGTCGAGCTCCCACCGGCGGCAAATAATCCCATTCGCGCAACGGATCAGTATCTAATGTAAGAAAAATCAATTAGCACAAGGAGCAGTTGGAGTTTCAGTTGCAGCCCCACTTACCCGTGCAGACGAAATCGATGAGGGTGTTGGTGAGTAGCTTCATATTAGGAACACAGAGCTGGCACAAAGCAATGAGGAGATCACAAGCAGCAGCAATTGTGTGCGGACTGCGGCACACCGGTGGTGGAACCGTGTCCAGGCGCAGGCTGCCGTGCTTGCGTAAATGCAGATACTCGCGCGATGCCGTGAACAAAAAGTCATCGATGAGCTCGTGTATTAGCTCGTTCAGCTGCGCCTTCGAGTCGGGCATGAGGAAGAACATTAGCTCCTTGGCCAGACAGAGGTGACCCTCAAGTAGTTCCTCATGCACCTGTGTATCACCGGAGACCTTGACGTTCTCGCGTATCTTGCGCAGCCACTTGATCTCATCGCCCAGCAGACCCTCGCCAATCTGCAGTGGCCAGTTGTAGATGCAGCCGTAGGAGAGCGTGCGACAGAGCACCGAAAAGAACTCTGCGCAGGTGGCCTCGTACTGGGGCACCAGGGTTTTCAGTGCGCTCACAAGCAGATTGACCATGTAGACAAATGGACGCCGGTCGCCTGCGCAATAGGTGGAGGCCAGGAACAGCTGCTCGGATGCCACTTGACGCACATGGCGCAGCGGATTCTTCAGGACAATTGAGGTAATGAATTTAGGCCAATTGGCGTCGTTGCTCAGCGCTTCGTTGGCGCTGGGATTGAGTATAAACGAGATCGTCAACACCTCTAGTGCCTCCTTGCACATGCTAAAATCCTGGCCATCGGGTATGATGGCATCATCCTCGAAATCGTTGCTGCTGCCGAGTGCCTGCAGATTGCCACACGAAGATGCCCAGGCCAACTGCACCACCGCCTTAATGGTGGTTATATCTGGACAGGACCATTGCAGCGTAGAGCTAAAGAGCGCACGACAGCGCTCGCCCTCATGACTGGCCGAGAGCATCTCGGTGGCCAATATCTCAGCCAATTTGGCCGAGATGGCACGCAGCGTGCCCTGCGCATTGTTGGGCATCGTCGAGAAGTTCTGCTTTAATATGTCCACCTGGGAGCGGGCACCATTATCGTAGTCACAGATCATCGGCTCGTCGCCAACGCGGGACAGTACACTGCCGACAATGTAAAGAAAGAGCTTGGCCAGACGCAGCACACACTGGAAGGAGGCACGCTTGGTGTGCATATCGGCGCTAGGTAAAAAGTTGTTCTTGGTGAGCAACTCGAGCACGAAATGGGCACAGGCCGAATGCATCCAGGCGGATTGCACCTGCAGCGCTGACTCGCCCAGCGGATCCAGCGCGGGTATAAGCAGTCCATGAAGTACGCTCAGATTATACAGCACCTGGGCGGGTGCCGGATGCAGAAACATCTGCTCCGGTGTGCAGTCCTCCGCGTTCAGCTGAAAATGGAACAAAAACCATCTATGATTGCGATTCACTAAAAAGTAGAGGGGAGAATACTAACCACATCGCTGGCACTTTGACCACTGCCAGTCAAGGCATCCTCCTCCTTGGGGCCATCGCCAGAGGGCGACTTTGCGACGCGGCACATGAGCTGCAGCATGCGCATTGTGTGACGATCACAGGGCAACAGATGAAGCAGCACCTTGGCGCAATCACGCAACCGGCCGTGCTCCAGGTCGCTACCCAGCTGATAGAGCTTCAAAAAGAACTCCGTGTAATGATAGCGCTGTGAGATAATCACGCCCGGCAGCGTGCTCTCCAGCTCAACGCGTTGCATGTCCGGGCAGGGCCTGGGTGGCGAACCGGTGCTGGAGTCGCTGGACGAGTCGGGACTGCTGGCCAGACCGATGCCCACCGGTGTCAGCTTGGCCGTCAATATCATTTTGTCGCGTATGGTACACTGGTACAATGGATTGATCTCGTCGGCCACCTCGATTGGTTCGCCGTTGGTATAGAAGAGATCCACCTTAATATTGGTATTGGATGTGGAGTTTCCCTTGATGCGCTTCAGCAGGTTGCGCTTGAAGGCAGCCATTGTCTCATTGCTATGCGTAACAATCTCAATGTCGTCAATGGGTCGTCCGGGCGTTTGGAAACGTATGTAGAGACTAGTATTCTTGCCACGCGTGACGCGGCTGAGGGGCAGATGGATGCGATCGCCACTAAAGGAGCGATCGCATTCCTTGATGTACTCCTGCAGCACCTTGATGATGCGGCACATCTTCTCCGCCTCGATGAAGCGCATTTTTGTGTCCTTTGAATTATCGTTGTTGGCATCCTGATTGACCGCATCCTCCAGCTTCGTTTTGCCCAGTATTATAATGTTGCTGTAGTGCGTGCGCAGGCGCGAACAGCACTCACCGATGAATATCTCGTGGAACTCAGTGATGTGCTCCTGCAGTCGGGGACCCAGGGCTGTTGAAACCTCCTTTAATAGATCGATGGCCTTGTTGGCAATCTCTTCGCCGCCGGTGGTTATCACGCGCCACAGATAGTCCTTGCCAATGAGATCCTCATTGTCGAGTATATAGCCTCGATGTATGGCCTTCAGTTTGTCCTCTTTGGCATTGACGGCTTTGAAGAAGCGCTCAAAGCATTTAATGCCGCTCTCGGTAAGCAGATGCGGATCCAGCTGCAGTATGTTATTCTCAAAGAAGTCCTTATTGATGCCCGGATCCAGATCCGGCTCTTCGCCCATTAGTTTACCGAACCAGCGGAAACATTCCTCGCGATCAGCCGTAAAAACGGCGTTCACAGCCAAACAATGCCAGATTTGCTTCGCCTGTAAGGGGAATAACAACGATTTCTATATTAGCCAATAAGCATACGAGATGGAGAGGAATAAGGATACGCACCTGATCAGCGCAAAGCCAAAGCTGACCATCTTTAAGCAAAAACTTGAGAAACTCCAAACGCTCGGCAATTTGAGCATGATGCGGAAATCGGCCATCTATCAGAATGGTCGCCGCATCCAGGCTGGGCGTCTCGTTAACTAATGCACGCACCTTCTCCATGTAGGCAGTCAGGCTGTTGGTGACCAGAATCACAAGCGAGTAATCGTTCTGCAGTCGCTCGATCACCTGCAGCCGATTGGTGCCCGTCTGTGTGCGTGGCGCATGATTGGGCGTCGTATCGTACAAACAACATATATCTCGAATTAGCCGCAATGCAGGCAAAACCCACGAGTCACCGGATTTCAGTTCGCCCACGCACTTATCCAGCCAAATGGTCTTTTGAGCATCTCGCTCTTGCGAACAGCTATAGTCGAGTATCTTAACGTGCGCGCCCAGCGCCTGGTCAAGCACTTCTGGCGGCACCTCCTGACTATGTGCCAGCGTCCAGAACAGCTTCAGCACTTTCTGTGCCATCACGCCATTTTTATCGTCCTCGGCCAGTCGCCGTATTAGTTCCAGGAGGCGCTCCCGTTGACGTTTATTGGCGGTCGTCATGCTGGCCTGCAAAATATAAATCGCAGTTAACACATGGACCAATCGCATCTAGTCGCGGATCAAACTCACCTGAAACGCCTCAAATAGATGATCGAGCTGCTCGGGCGTAAAATCCCAGGCCAGCTTGGCCAGCAGATCGTGCATGTTCTTAACAATCGCTTCGTGCTTGCCCGCCTGAGCTCGCCACACGGCGTCGAGATCGTCGAGCGTGAGCGCCTGCTCTTTGATTAGAAAGCGTATGATTTTCTCAAGCTTTTCCACATATTGTGGCTGATGCAATGAGTCCTTGAGCACAATACCGAGCACATCGGATGTTTTGATCCATTGGGCCATGCGCTCTGCCGTTAGCCAGTCCATTTCATCCTCGGGCAAGCAGTGGGGCAGCGGCTGTGAGCGATGCGAGTAGTAGGCCACCGAGGATAGCACCTTGTTGATCTCGTTTAGGGCATTCATTTTGCCATTAAAGCTGGATACCTGCAGCAGGCGCAATATCATTTTAAGGCGAAACATCTCCAGGTCGCGTATCAGTTCCTCCTGACCAGTCAAACGGCTGGCCAAGAAACGCGCCGACTTCACAATGCCATTGATATAGTCATTGCGGCCCTCGGGCTTCACCTCACGCTTCAGTTCCTCATCGCTGAAGCTATCGAGCAAATCCAATACCACATTCCAAGTGGGCATAAAGTACTTGGCAATGGTGGCCGGCGTCAGCAGCTCATAGCACTGGCCAAAAGGCCGCAACAAGCTGTGTATGAGCGCCAGCGTCAGTCGATTGTCGTGTCCAGAACCCTCCACGCCTACACTCTCATTGGATGCGATGCTCTTGGGTGCACCACCCCGTTTTGTGTTCTGATTGCGCTTCAACAATTCCAGGCCGCTATTGAAACGCTCGAGTAGATTATCAAATCCACCCAGTTGCCCAAAGCGATTTATGAGATCGACTAGCCAGCCGCGGGGATTCTTTGGCTCCGGCGGCGGTTTCGCAAACATCTTGTTACTATCCAGCACACCCCAAATGCACTCGGCCGCCGCAAAGCATTCCGGCTGGCGTGCCGCATTGAACGTGTTGAATTTATTCTCCGGATCGAACACAATCGCCAGCAGATCGAGCAGGTAGGGATTATCGCGCTGCATGTGTATCGCAATTAAATTCAATAGCTTGCCACACGACACCAAAATGCAGTGATGTATATTGTACTTCCACGAATTGACGGCCTCATCGGTAAGTATCTTTGCAAAGGACGTTGTTAGGCCATTCCGATAAAACTCAACGCACGGCTCGCAGTCGTGATCCGCGCCTGAAAGCGAGAAGGGTGTGATTAGGGGGATGATTTAGCAGTGGAACTAACAATAGCTTAACGTTACTTACCGGCCTGGGCCAGTTCAATAGCGGCATTTAACAGCACCTCTAGCTCCTGTTCGGGCAGCACGGGCACCACCCAGCGTGGATTAGATATCTTTTGTGTTAGGGAGCGCAGCTTAGCGATTGGAAATGACGCTATCAGCTTTTCCGGTGACCTAAACAAAATGTACAACAAAAAATTGGGTTTAGTTGTCGATTTCTATTTCTATTTTCGGTGTCTGTTTATTAAGAGGGGCGCGCGGAGGGATGTTTGAGTCACTGCAGCACCCCAAAAGTAGATAAGCGATAATTGTTCTTTGTTTTGTTATTATCGTCGCCTTTCGTGTTTATTATTTAGATTGCCCATAGCCGTCGGCGAATATAGCTAACGCACACACGGACGCACAGACACAATTACACACATTTTATTCGTGTGTATGCCTTAAAACTCGTGATCAGAATTGCTTTTTCTCTTTTGACACAAAACAACGCTTCAATAGCAAAGAGCAGCTTCTCAATTGAAATTAACTAATTATTTAATTAATTTATTGACTTTGGATTGCACAAAAGTAAGCGAGGCATTTGTTTAAAAAGTTAGGTCAACAATTTGAATGGTACCAATTGGATTATCTTCAGTTATGGCTTGTTTTTATGTCCCTTATAACAAAACAACAAATTTATAAATTAGCTTATACTACTTACAGCACTGTTGAGGAACCTTCCAGCGCCGTGCCACTTGCTGCTGTTGACGCATCCGTAACTTGGGCCGTCTCCTGGCTGTTCGTGTTGCTATTGTTGGTATCGCCACCGCTGCTGGACATGTTAATTGTTGTGACTGCTGTTGTGCCTGTGCCCACGACCGTGCCCGTTCCCGTACCCGTGCCAGCGTCTTGAGCTGTGCTCGTTATGCCCGTGGTGGTGGTGGTCGTGGTGGTGGTGGTGGCAGAGGTGGTAGTGGTGCTGCTGCTGCCGTTGCTGTTGTTGGTCGTGGCTTGGCCAGTTCCTGTGCCCTGCCGGCGCGTATCGAATGTCATTGCTGCGCCCTGTGGCTGCACCAGCGTCACAAATACTAAGCGCCGTCGTCGTTTCTTGTATTATGTTGGCTGCTTATCAGGTTTGGATTGTTTGTGTGTGTCTGTGTGAGTGTAATCGTAATTCTACAGAAAGTCTACGCTGGGCGGCTTTGGCTTTGACTATTGACTATGGCTATGGCAGTCCTGGTTCCCGGAGTCACAGAAGGGGGAGGCGCACTTCTGTTTCCACCTTTGCTCCTGTTCTTGTTATTATTGTTATTGTTCTTCGGGTTTCGGGGTAAATAATCAAATGAATGAATAATGTTTGTAACCAATGTACATAGGCACTGTTGGTCGGCGTCGGCGTCCGTCTTGCCTCTGTGCTTTAGTTGTCGACGTTTGAAAACCTTATTTAAGTAGTTTCTTAACTTCTCTGTTTACTTTCCTTCTTTTTCTTAATGTTCTCCCAATAAGAATTTGTTGTTGTTATTGCTTTTGTTGTTATTGCATGCCTTGCTGCTGTTTGCGGCGCGTTGCGTTTAGCTTACATATTTCTCCTCAACGGACACAATTGCAAAAATCTATAAACTGCAACGAAATGAGAATAAAAGAAGAATAGCAAAATGAATACGAGTGCACAAAGAAGACCAAAAAACACACTCGAAAACACACACACAGTAACCAAAACACACACACACACTGGCGCACGCACGAACGAAAAGAGCGAGCACAAACTGTGGCATGAGAGTGTGCTTGAGAGTGGGTTGGAATATGAAAAATCAATATTATTTAATAGACGGGGGTCAGGCGTACGGAGCGGGGAGCGAGGAGCAGTGGCCAAATATATGTGAGCATATGAGCAAACACACTCACCTTACACTCTCTCTCACACACACACACAGCGGCAGTGTGAATTTAATTTAATGTTGTTGCCGTTTTACGTTGTTCTTTTCCTGCTTATATTTATTTATTTGTTTTTTTTTCTTAGTCAAACAAAGAAGATTTTTGCTTTTCCCAAAAATTACATCACTGCTGTGGAGCCCCATCCGGCCCAAGCGCCGGGCACCCTAGGACTAGTTTCTAATGAGAACAACCACTTCTTTAACTACCAAAGACTCCAAACAGCTCCAGTCCTGTGTATTTGCGTCTGCTCCTATTTGTGCTTCTTCTTTGTTTTCAGCAGTTCAAAACTTGTATTTTTCAATAATCTGACAACTGAGGTGCAAACTTATCATTTCGAACAACGAATTGTTCGTTGTCAACACTGCACACAGTGTCCGGACATACATACAAGTGTGCATACATATATGTACATGCATGTACATAAGTTTCGCAGCAGCGATTGGTGGGCAGGGGGAGTGCATAGACCCGCACAAGTGCAGCGAACGGCAGACGGACGAAGGCGTTCCATGCTCAAATATGCATTCTGCATATGAAATCTGATATTTAATTACAATTTGCAATTCGTATTGCAGGACATTGACGTTTCGCTACATTTTTCACATCCAAAACGCACACATTCACATTAGCACACACACACACACACACGTTCGCGCAGCTACACATTTACACACACACATGTAGTCAGCAAATCGTTTTGCTTTTGCACAACTCACCATTTTGTGCATCCGCCCTAAAAACACTGTGCGTTTTCGCCAACATACACATTCGTTTACACTGTCGCACTTGTTTGTCACGATATCTGCACGCACACTCGGTTTGGGTTGGGATATTAAATTTGCATAGGTGTAGCACAAATTGTTAAAAACTAATTATGTATCTTTTTTTTGCAATTTTTTTGCTGGCTGGCTCTCCTAAGCTTTACAAATCAGCCGGCCGATAGCCAAAATGGCGTCTCCGTTGGTGATGGTCAAAATTTGCAATTGTTGATGTTTTTTGTTTCTTTTACTTGCTGGCGTATTGCCTATTAAATTTGTACAGCCTATTTTACTTTACTATGCTACGTCCAATTCTAATATTAGATTTAATTATTATTTTAACTTGTGTAGACGGCTGATGGATTACAGTAGCCGGCCGATTTTCGACCTGCCTAAATTTTAATATCGATGGCACAAAAAACACCTTGCAGCCCTGAACTCTATCGTCCTGCCTCCACATATTGTTGTGATTGTAGGCGAACATTGCATACAAATAAACACTATTGGCGCTCAACAGTCCTGTATGTATACCGCACACGCATTAAGATGTTCCATGTAAGATGAAGAGTGCAGCATTTCTTTTTACAAGTTACGAAATAATCGATAGACAGTGTCGAAAGACAGCTGTTCTGTTAGAGCTCTATTAAAACAATGTTATCATTTATTGGAGACGGTTATTTGCAGCCAGTTTGCTGTTAAATTCAATTTCAAATATCTTTCATCGCTTTTCTATTAATCTTGTATATTTATGTACATTCCATTGTTGTACTTTGCTCATACCGAACAGAATATAGATTCATTATTATTTTGAAAAAGCAAGAAACGAGTAGTGGCATATTTCCCAGAAACAAAATAACGCGAGCTGTTAATAACATTTGCACAAATGCTAAACTTCTTGGGTGCCCACAGCTACATGTTAGTGTTGGATAAAAAAAAAACATTGCCCACAACACAGCAGCAAGAAGACAAAACAATAACCCCGCCGTGGCATAAAGATGTTTAATTATTTGGATCGTTGCCCCGGCATTTATTGTGGTCGTTCGTTGCTGGATAATGGCACCTGGAGCAGCTGCGGAGTTTGTCCCAGAGGATCACGGGTAGGTTTGCTAGTTTTCTGTATTGTTTTGGACTTGACTGTATTGTTTTTTTTTTAGGTGAACGCAAGCTATGCATGTATGCCCTGTCGGGACGAGCTGAGCACCTATTCCTGGCTGTATCTGGGCTTTATGACAATGTTACCACTCATGATGCACTGCTTCTTTATTGACATGGACGCCAAAGATCGGAAGTTTTCGCGCAAGCAGCTAATCCTCACAGCCAGCGCCTTCGTGGAGGTGGCTCTGGCAGCCATACTGGCCACCCTCTTTATGGAACCCATGTGGGAGCTGCGTTTGTATGCCTGCGAGGTGCGCAAACTCACCGACTGGTACACACTCTTTTACAATCCCAATCCCAACTATGAATCAACGTATCATTGTACCCAAGAAGCTGTCTATCCTCTGTAAGTAAACGTCAAATGAATTCATTTAAATTTACTTAATTTAATCATATCTTTCTATATACAGGCAAACAATTGTTTTGGTGTATTACTTTTTGTGTCTGATCAACATGTTTCTTATACGGCCAGTGATCAGTTCTATGTTGGATGTGCGCGGCAAGGCGCCCATTTACTCAGCCCTCTACTTTCTTCCTCTGCTGACGTTAATACACGGCACCTGCTGCGGCCTAATTTGTAAATCACCCGAATAACATTTCCAGCTGTCTTTATAAATTGCTATTTTTTCAGATTATTCGTTTCCTTATCTAAGTATCGCCATGTCCATGGTTGCCAATGCTATACACTACTCCTTGAAGCTGGATCAAACGCAGAAGGCGTTGCTGCTTTCGTCAGTGTGGGATGTCAAGAATGTTGTGATCATTTGTAAGTGGACGGTGCTATTTCGATAAGCGACAACTATAGAGAATATTTTATTTTAGCTATACACTGGCTGCTGCTTGCCTTTGGCATCTGCTCTTTGAATTACCACTATGCGTTGCTGTGCCTGGTACCCTTTCCGTCATTGTTCTACATTTTGACTGTTCAATTCACAGACCCCAGCGAGTTCCGTGAAATAGAATCGCGCATTTGATCCGGGAACGTTCAAATGCAGATCTTTCATGCAAGAGGCGCTAGACGTTCCACAGTTGTTATCTATGTGTAGTTTACGTGTTTAAATTATTTCTAATTAGTTCATATGTACATATGTTAATATAATATCAATGAATGTCGTCTTTTCTTTTTAATTATATTTCACATTAATTATACATATAATAATATTAAATATAAATCATCAGTTTTCCCTTTTCTAAATTAGTTTTTACACAATATATATTGGTATATATTGAATTTGCACGCCCCGCTTTATCATATCCAACGTTTCACACGGTTAACGCTTTATGTATGTGAGCCTCCAACAATATCAACGCATTCCAAATGGACAAAACCCAGTTCCCATAAATGAAAACCATGTCACTCAACAAAGTCAAAGGAATTTTGCAAAAAGATAAAGGTCAAAGTAATAGAAGCTAAATTCAATATCCATTCATAGAATACAAATCGAGATGATGGATGTACGTGTGAGAGCGAGGTGGGCGTGAAGGCTGCTGCTGCTGATTAAATTCAGTTCTTCAAATTCTAATCTGTTTTGTCGCTACTAGTTGGTGATTTGTTGCGTTCCTCCAAAAATTTCAAGCGTCGCTTTCTTAACTCGCCCAGCTCAGAGCTGTCCTCGTTATCAACATCGACACTCGCGGCGTCTCTTGACGGCACAACATCCTCCTCAGCGCCCAGATCTTCAATAGTAACTTGTCCCGAGCCTTTTGACACAGGGTTACTTGTTCCAACACTTATCTGATGCACCAACTGTGGCTGAGCCTCAGCTGCTGCCCTCGATGTACTGGGTTTATCACAGGATATTGGGCTACTGCTCACTGTCGGCGCTGTTGTTGCTCCTGTTGCTGCCGTTGTTGATAAATTGGGCACGACCTCAGTCGCTGCTTCAGGGACTGGTGGTAGTACTTGGATGGGCGGCGGCAGTCGCGCAATTATCCCCTGGTATTGTTGCATCAGAAGGTTGGCCGAGTCCACCATCAGCGAAATATTACGAAGCATCTGTAATTAAAAACAGGAGTTTATGTGCGAAATCGTTCAAACTCTTATCTAGTTAAAGTTTACCTTTATGCGCTCCTGAATGTGATGGTGAAGATTGCCCTCCATGGCAAGTAGCTCCTCCTCGGTGAACGTTGTTAGATCCTGCGGCATAGGCGGCGGCGGTATAATCGGCGGCGTAAAGTATGCAAATGGTGGCTGCATCATAAACGGCGGAAGCATGGGCGGCGGTGGTAAGCCAGCAAAGTTTGGCAATCCATTTGCCAAGCCATCTAAAGGGCAGGAAAATATATGTAAGGCGCTTAAGAACAACACGGGCAGCTACTCACTGGCATCACCGAAAATATCTGCGAAATTGGGTGCTGCTGCATTTCGGCCCGCAGTGCCATTTGGACGCGCTATACCACCGTCAGGTGCTGGTGCTGCCGCTGCTGTCGCACCTGGTACAATATTTGCTGCAGCAGCTGCGCCGGCTGCACCGGCAGCTGCTGGCTGAACGACAGCTGGAGCTGCTGCATTTGGTGGTTCATCAGCGGGCCGCGGCATTGCTGTGGAATTGACAGCAGGTGTTCGCAGTATGTTCAGGCGACATGTGGGACAGGTCTGCTGGCGCTGGAACCACGAACGCAGACAGGTCGTATGGAAGATGTGGCCACACGGCAGCTTCTTTGAGTGATTAACCATGTCTTCGCGGCAAATAATGCATATATTGTCCGACTGTCGCAGTTCCTCGGGCGTGGCATCCGGATACAAGGTGTTCATGTTGCGTATGGCGCGTCGCGACATAATGACATCGTTAAGCGCTTTACGGAAATTGCGTATGGTAAAGAACATTGGCCGGAAGACGAACATCGGCAACGCATAAATCTTTGCCATAATCACAACAAACAGCAGATACAACACCACCTTGATCAGACCAATGACCAGTTCCGTGTACAGCAAGAAGACCGCCTTATTCTCCCAGGGCGTATCGGTGCGCATCTCTGCAGCGTGCAGCACATACTTGATGGCCGTACTAGCAATGACTGTTAGCAGAATGGCGTATTCGAAGCCAAACACCAGCTGCACCGTCGGACCACGGACAAGCGTCGAGTTGTAGGCGTGTATGAGCAGGACATAATCGAGTATGCCTAGCATGGTCAGCAGGCTGCCGACGCGTATGTGAAACAGCCAGCCCAGCACTGGCGAACGCTCCATCTACAAAAAGGGGAAACACACAATGTTAATTGATTGGCAACCACAGCAATCCTCCATGCTCTCCACTCACAAAGTCAACGCGTTCCTCTGCGAGCCAATGGAATGATTTGAGAAAGAGGAGCACGGTGAAGAGTGCAACAAAGCGTGGATTGAAGTCGTCTCGGAACACTGTAAATGCCAAACAGGTCTCCGTCAGTGCATACCAAAAACGCTCGAGCAAATGTTCAAATTCCGCTGCACGCAGCGTGCCTAGGAATATCTGCAACAGGCACATTTGTCAAAATTCTGAACGGACTTTAAATGGGCAACAACTGTCAAGTACCTTGCGCAAGAGCTTGCCAAACATGAAGACTATCACAAAGAATTGTATGTAGATTACCTGAAAAAGTCGAAATTCGAAAAAACATAGTTTAGCGTAATTTGGCAATATTTTGCGTAAACAGCCGCAGCTGGTTTGCCACTCACCGCCATGGATGCATTGGATTTGGTGATGTACACGACGGCCGGATAGAACTGCTGTTTCTGGTAGTAGGCGTTGCCAATTACGGCGCTGGTCAGCGCCATGCAAACACTTGAAATTAGCAGCTGCATGTTGTCGCAGTTGGTTGCAAAGCCAGCCAATTGGCTGATCGACTCGAGAAAGATGTTAATGTTGAATGTTGTTTCTCTCGTCTACTCAATTGAACGTCAGCTATTGTTGTTTTTTACGGTTTTTTTTATTTTATCGCACCGACATCGACACGGTTAATTTTGACTGTTCTCTCTCTGTACCTTACATATATTTTCGTTTTTTCTCCTGTTTTTATTGTACACGTACACGACTCGTCAGCACGTAACGTAATGGCGTCCGACCATTCACAGGTTTGTGCACAATCAGCTGTTGTTAAAATAGTGTGACCGACTCTGGTTGGGTATGTGCTCAACAAATTTCGTTTTTAACGTTGTGACTTCAAAATATTATCCGTTGATGGAACGAGCGCGCTTGCTTTGCTAATAATAGCTGTAAAACGCATTGATTTTAGGAAAATAAATAAAATTATTTTTAGTTTATTATGCAATTCTAGAAAAATACTAATACACGATACTTTTAAAATAATTACTAAGTAATTGTATTTAAAGGGTTATTGGCGCCACCTAAAAGTATGCAGAGAATAAATCGTTTACGTTCGATCGTGCAAAACGATGATTTATCTGTTATCGTTTTACCGTTGAAGAAAACTGCCCACAAATAAATTTGTATCTCCATTTGCTTTAAATGAATTTGTCCACATCAGACGAAACGCAAACTTTTAATAATTATAATTTAGCCGGAGGGCGTAAAAATAATAAATAGTTATTTAAGCTCATCTCTCTGTGGCCTCTAATTAGTAGATGAGCTGGCCAAATTTGGCCATAATTAATGCAGTGTAAAATTACGCTATAATTTCTGAACACAAGAGAGCTGCTGTTAAAAGATCCACGCTGCGACCAGCAGGGTGTCCGAGTCGTCTGTCGATTAGCGATTTGTGATTTGTGATTCACCTGACTGAACTTTTACTTTTGCCCCGCCGCCTTGAGAATCTCCACTGGCCATATGGCCGTAAACTAGCTGCAGGTTTGTTGCGCAAATGCGCGTCCGTTGGGGCAGCTGTTAGTTTTGCATAAGCCGATCAAATGTTGGCACCCAAAGGCTAAAGTTTGTGCGCAGAACTTGCAACCGATGCCTGCCGAGGGGGGTGGGACATGTTTGTGGTGGAAAACCAACTTGCAGTCGTTGCCAAAGCCAGACATCCAGCTACAGGCCAGGTTCCAGCTAGCCAGCCAGCCAGCCAGCCAGCCAGCGTCACAGACCTGCCAAAACGTGTCGCGGCAATTTTCCAAACAATTTCAGCATTTCTATGCACGTTTGGTTTTCACAGCATCTTTTTTATACTCTTTACCCATTGTAAATTGGTAAACATGGGTATAATGGTTTTCTGCAAATGTATGTTACAGGCAGATAAAAGTATCTGCGACCCCAGAAAGTCAATATGTGCATGTATGTAGATACATATATATATATAGGTTATTGATCAGATCACTCTTGTTTTTTGTTTGTACATACAGTTGCTCGCAACTTATTTCATCCAGTACCCAACAAAAACTTTACAGAACTATAATAATTAAATTAGAAAATATATAAAATATACATAAATATATAGCCTAGCAAGCTGTCTAATGTATTAACTAAATAAATATGTATGTATGTATAGAGTGAAGTTCTCCTCACGCTTCGTTACAGGGTATCCCGTTGTCGGGTACTTCCAATACCTTGTGTTTAATTTGTTTTTTTTTTGCCTAGTTTCAATTCGCATTGCATATGCATTGCAATTTCACTTGCCTAGCCGAGACACCCCCGCGCGCCTCCGGCTACCGCTGGCGTTTTCTGGTTGCGCTGGCTGCAACATGGACAACTCATCTGCTTGCATGCCGGTTGCCATCGCCTTTGTTGTTGCTGTTGTTGCTTCGGCTGCGACTGTGCCTGCGTCTACGTCTGTCTGGGGCCGTATCGGTCTCCACGCTTGACTTACATAAAGCTAGGAGCACGGCTCGCGTCGTTGTCGGACAAACAAAACTTGTTTTGTCTTTTTGAGGAAACGAAAGAAGACATCGAGGTTGTTGCTACTGCCACAAGCGCTCGCGGGCCTCTTCTGCGTTGGCGCCTTATGTAACTAACTGTTTGCCAGCTGAATCTGCCTGCGCCGTTTTTAGCGCATTCATCTTCATCAGCAGCCATTACATCTTGCGAGATTCTCGGCATTTGTCTCTAGTTTTGTCATTTATACGCTTGAATAATCAGTTTTTATCCATATGATTCGCCGGTTTCTCTTTATCATACAAGAAGAAGCCACAGCTGCACAAATTTCCCTAACGATTAGTGGCTTAAGCTTTACAAGTCATTTGGTTAGGCAAAAAAAGAAGAAGACCATTCAGAGATAATCGTTTACAGATTTGAAGTCTACATTGCCTTCGTTATTACGAAAATGCTAATCGAGTTTAGACGGTCGCAATTTCTTTTTTATGCAATGGTCACACTTAAACGAAACTGTCAACGTTTCCTTTCAATTGTCAGAATTATTCTGGCAACATTTAATATTTACAAGGATGAAGTTGGCTGCGGTTTACCATTTTTTAATTATTACGCTGAGTTTCATTGGAATTCATGGACAAATTTGATGGTGATTTTAAATATTTTTTGCTTGCTTTTTATGCCAAATGCGTTCGAAGAATTCTAATTATAGAAAACAGACACGGTTAATAAGTAATGTTGTGTTTTGTGTTCCTGAACCTTGAATCAATACCATTCAGTTAAGTTGTTTTATAACAATGCAAATTTGATTTGGCATCAATAGCTGTTCCCATTTGGTGATGGGGGCGTTGTTCGACATTAAGCCAAGCAAAATACATATACATACATGTGCATAAGTAGATAAAAATACATTTTGCAACAAAAGCTTTATCGAATTATCCATCAATTGGCAAAGACAGACGACGATTTGATAATTTACGCGCGTCTGCAGTCAATTTGCCAAGTTTGTTGTTGATTTTCGTGTATTTTCTTGCTGCTACCTGTCCCAATTAAAGTGTCATAACAATTACCAACGCACAAACGCAGTCAAACACACACACACACACACACACACACACACACACATGTGCACTGATAATGAACATCTACTTAGGCCGCCATTAAGCTGAGAAAACAAAAAACGTCCAAAAGCAAATGTAAGTCGTGAAGCGGCTACGCTGACCTAGTGGACGTGTTAATGATGGATTTGAGCAGATACACACACACGCACACATAAACATATTGTGGCGAGCAGTAAAGCATTTCATTATAGTTGCAAAAAAATATAAAAATCGTTTAAAAACGAAGCGGACGGCCAAAACAACGCACCAAAAGCGATAACAAAACAAAACGTGCAAAAATAAAAGCTACCGAGCTGCAGACCCAGGCCCAGGCCCAGACCCCAGCCTATCCTTCAGTATGTCCTAGCTAGTAATTTAGAATGACAGCCCCCAGCAGGGAAATATCGAAATGGCTCCAGCTCTACTCCAATTACTCCAATTACAGCTCGCACTTGGCTGAAAGTGCGAGTTACAGAAAATTACGAAATGAATTGAGAGAGAGAGAGACCTTCACGAGGCATCTCAAGACAGCGCCACAATAAACCAAATTAAAGACCAAAGTGACAGTGGCAGCTGTGGCCACAACAACAGCGCAAGCTGATAAAAATAATTTAAGACAGAGACAAGACAAATAAAAATAAAATAAAATACAAAAATGATTTAGCGCATTGTCATTGAAGTCGGGCTCAAACTTGAGCTGAGCTACCTCAGCTGCCCGCTGCTCCCGCCGCTGTTGTGAGTGTTAAGTGTTGACTTTCATCTTGTTGCCACCAACTGCAAGAGCTGGGGTCGAAATCGTGCCGCCGTTGTCATTGCCGCCACTGCCACGCAACGCCGCACGCAGCCGCAAAAGTCCTTCACTTTGAGCGTGAAGGTTTCCAATAAGCCCTAAACCATACGCAGCGGCCAGAGAGCCAAAACAGCAACAACAAGAAAACAAAAACAAAACCGTTGCACTTTGCGAAAGTTAAGCGAGAGATGTACAAGTAAATAAACCTCATTTACCACAATTTACTGGCACTTGGCACTTTGATTGGGATTCAGTTTCGTTTTCAACTGCTTTTGCTCCACATTTTTGTGCTGTTGTTTTTTGCTTTATTTTGCCTTTATGCGGTTGAGAGCCCTCTTTGAGCATATTGTGGCCCGTTACAATAGTGTTGATGTTGACATAATACGCACAGCTCACCTGGGAAGCCAGCGAGAGACAATCGTAAAGTATATTACGTATACGCCCACTGATCGGACAGTTATAGTGGCAGAATCTTGTGGCACTGCATTTGTAAATCTCTTACGAATGCATATAGTATTTATTATAATGAGTCATGGCCTGACTTCCCCCCTCGGCACGCGTTATGTCATTTTAAATCGCGCGAGGGAAGACCCAAAACATAATAAAATGAAAAAATCAGACAAAGCGAATTGTGAAGTGCGAACGTGAAGTGAAACAAATGTTCGAATTACGATACCAAGCCGTACCATATTATTATCTTCTTTAGCTTTAACAACAACAATTTTTACCACATAAGCTGCAGTTCTTCTTCCAGCGCCCTGTGAATTTAAATAATTTAAACTTTAATGTAACTCCTTGGGAAATCGAGTCAACTTGATTATATGTCTGTGGAGCGCCCTAGTGTTCCACATGAAAATTATATAGCTTTTTCCCAGCCAACATATTTCGTAATCGCGTACAAGGTGCAAACTGTGCCACAGTTTGTTTACTTTTATTTAACTTGTGTTATGGGCCATAAACCAGCTGGAAATGTTTGAGGTTGAAATCCAAAATACAACTTAATTAGAGGGCTTTATTTTGCAGATTTTTAATTACTCGTGTATAGGATTGCTTTAAGGAATGGAATTATAACTCAATTGACTCAACTGGAAGTGAGTTAGCTCGCATTGATTTTGTACCTTCAAATCAATGGATGGTTAAATGACTTCCTGGTCAATCTGTGACGCAAATCGAGAGATGTCGCTGTCGATGTCGCTGTCTAAACGAAAATGTCGAAAGAGCCGCAAAACGTGAATTGAGGAAAGTGCCGAAGAAATTTCGAATGCAAGTACAGACAACTGAAAATTGTTAGCGACATTTTATTTTTTTGGTCTTTCGATATTTTTCTTTCAGCTATTTTTTATTTATTTATTTTTATATTTGCCTTATGGTGGGAAACATGCGGCGACGCCAGCAATTGAAGTTGGAGTTGTGCGCTGGCCGCAGGTCGTCCGCCAAAAACAAGGCGCCGTGCTGAAGATGAAGGTACAAGCTGCAACAACAACAACAACAACAACAAGTTAGTGTGTATGAGTGTGTGTGTGTTCGCTGTGATGATCGTTAGCGAGCAACGACTTGGGTATCGTTAGCGATCATGAAGAAGACGAAGTTGCCGATAATGATGTTGGTCCGACGAAGTTACTGAAACCGAGTCGATGCGATGGGAGACACGGGGGAGGGGGCCATGATGAAGACACGCCGGCACAGCAGCAGAGCCCGTTGCGGAGTATAAAGAGGGCCTGCGTGGCATTTGGAATGCATTCAGTCGCTGGCTCCCCACTCGAAAGCAACTAAATTTACCTTATAATTTAATTTTACTTCTCTCCCCCACACATACACCACAAAACTCATTGCTATGAACTCCTTCTCAGTGGTAAGTAGCTGGATGTTAGAGTGTGGATTACACAGTGGATAAACCTTTGGATTACCCTATCGTCAACAGTTCTTAGTGTTTGCTCTGGCTGCTCTGGCCGCTGCTGAGCCTCCATCGGGCTATAACTATCCACGCGGTGGTGGCGGCGGGGGCGGTGGATTCAGCGGTGGTTTCGGCGGCGGCATTGGCGGCGGCTTCGGCGGTGGTGGCGGCGGCGGCGGTGGCGGTGGATTCCAAGCCGTTAGCGGTGGCTTCCAAACATCGGAGGGACAGAATGTCGATCCGCAGCTGCTGGAGCAGGTGCGTCAGATCCTGCTGAACGAGGAGAGCAAACAGGGCGGCGGCGGTGGCGGTGGCGGCGGTGGTGGTTACCCAAGCGGACCTTCCACCAGCTACGGCCCACCCTCGACCAGCTACGGCGCGCCCGGCAATGGTGGCGGTCGCGTTGTGGGCATCGATCTTGAGGGCGTGCGTCAGGCCATCCAGGTGGCTCAGTTCGCCCAGCAGAGCTCGCAGGCCGGCACCGGCGGTGGCTATCCCAGTGCCCCATCTGGCTCCTATGGTGCCCCATCGAGGCCCAGCGGTAGCTATGGCGCGCCCTTCTAAGCCAAGTGACGCACATCCAAAACAAATTTTTGCTGCCAAAAAAATGAATACCGACGGAAAGGACGACATTAAACGACACAGCCTGACCCGAACGACAACAACAACAACAACAACAACAACAACAATTACTGAAATCAACAAGAATTTATGGAAATATGGGTTTAACAACAACCAGAACTTGAACTTGACGCAAAGTTCGTGCGCGCCACGCCCCCCATGTGAGACCTCCTGAGTGAAAACGTAGTTCGACTAGTGATGTAGAGTGGAGCGGTCGACTCATCCACCGTTTCATTCACCTTCCATCCCCTATCAAATCTCGTGCTTTCACCTCTCCGATACGATCCAGACTCAGTGACTGTAATTTCCCTCGATCTATCCTTCTAAACGAATTCAAAATGCGATTTCGCCAGACATTCGAACTATCCGAATTTGGGGGCGAAATTCGCTTTTGTATTTTGTAAATAGTTTTCTCAACATTCTTTTTGTTGTGTATATCAAACAACAAGAACAAACACACACACATACACAACCCCAAAACAGTGTTATAACGCATTATTAGCATGTAAGTGTTTTTATTTTTATGAAACAAACAAAGAAACAACAAAAAAAATATGAAAATAATAAAAAAAATAGTAAATTTTGTCACCGTTAAAACAATTGATTTTTTAATTCGAAATATAATGGCTATTATGATTATGATGAGCCAGGGAGGTTCTTCAAATAAATAATATTGATAAAATATCAAATCAATATTTAATATATTATTATGAATGTAGAAGTTTTTGAAAATATAAAATTGTTAATATGCCAAAAACTAAAAAATCTATAAAAGCTGCTAAAATATTAATATATGGCTACTAAAAGCAGTTTCTCAAAATTCCACTTAAGGTATATTTGCATCTTGCATTCTAAAACTGGCAATTAAAAGTAAATTATTTAAAGCAACATTCTAAATGTGGTTCATCTGTTCGATGACATTAAATATCAAAAGCTCAATGATGTTACGTGAGTTTCAACTATTTGGCATGTTCACATTGGGTTTATATGTATCTATACACATACATACGTACAACTTGAAAAATCCTTTCACTTTTGGTTTTGAAGACGCAACCAACCTGCAGTAGCCATGACTTGTAGAGCTCTCGTCAATATCCAAAACGGAGACGCGGCAAGTGCTCAAGTAAGCCGCTCATTAAGACTTGATTTCGTCAGATGCAGCTGGGTTTGGAATTGGGATTGGGTCACAATGCAGCGCGAGGGGCTGACCATTAACCGCATATTACCAATGGACAACGGCTTCGCTGGCTGCGGGCAGCAGCTGGCGACGCAGCCACTTAACCAAGAGTCGCCATCATTAACATTTGTATACCCTGCCGCTGGGTATATGCTTTTGCACAATATCTAACTTATATATATAATGAAGACAACAAGTGAGGTCAAGGAGTTCCTGCCAGTTTATGACTAATTTAATAAATAGTTTAATTAGTCCAACATCAATTTGGATTGCTTTGTTTATAAACACATATCTCAAGCAAACTTACAAGTTACTAGCAATGTTCGTTCCTGGAATTCCAATCAAACTTAAGCCTTAACCGAAACAGTCTCTAAAAATTAGCTTACCCTGATATTTGATATTTCCTGCTATTAGAGGCTGCATTAATGTCAATTTGCTAGAAGATCCTCTGCCTTTTAATTAAAAATAAAAAGTCTTCAATAGATAATTGTTCCTTCACAAAACCAGCTTGATGAACCGAACCGAGGACACCCTAACTATATCGCTAGCAGTCATTTACCCAAGTGCAGGGTATTAAGTTTTCGGCACCGCTAGATAAATTTATAGGCCGTATTCAATTGAATGCATGCTACGTCCAACTATGGCAACATCGCCAGTGCTCGCACATGCACCTGGGCATATAGTGGCAGATGGAAGTGGTAAGTGGTAAGTGCCACAAGAGCGTTGCCCCGATGCGACCCGCAGAAGATGACAAGCGCCAACACCAAAGTGGAATTCGCATGTTATGTCACAAAATTTCCAGCCACCACATACTTGATGCGGATGAGATTTGAGCAAGAGTCGAGCCTAAAAGGCTTTAAAGCTACAGTCGAGCCATAATCAGGGCCTGTATTTATTTGCCCGGCACGAGTGAAGAAACTTTGTGATCTTATTATAACTTGCGATATCATTTTGACGTGTAATGACGGGTAAAACAATGAATGGGGTTGATTGCTTGTCCGACTCTGCGCTGATAATGGAACTGTGGAGTCATCATTGTCAGGGGCTTATCTGATAAAATCCTAGAACTGTTGCGTATATATATATCTACAGATGATCAACTGTACACGTAAACGATAATGGCATCATTTAGATAACTGCTTTTATAATAAAGTCGATAGCTATGTTCTAAACTTATCGTAGACAAAGATAAGGAAAAAACTTATATAAAGCACTGTAGGCGCCATGTCAAGATCAATTGTGATTTAGAAACTCGAGTAGGGGCGGAAAGTGCAAGTGAAATAGTTCCGCCAAATAAGATACAGATCCTTCAAGATGTCGGCTCTTTTAAACGCCACGGCCCAGACCGTGGCCGACTCGGGGTTTACGTTCCAAACGACGGACTATATAGTCTTCGCGTTTATGCTCAGCATATCCGCGGCAATTGGTGTCTACTTCGGTTTCTTTGCCAAGGGCGCGGACACCACCGATGAGTACCTGATGGGCGGCAAACGCATGAAGACGCTGCCAATCGCCATATCGCTGGTGGCCAGTCAACTCTCGGCCATCTCGATAATGAGCATTCCGGCGGAGATGTTTGCCTTTGGCATGAACTGGTTCTTCAACGTGATCTCCATGGTGGCAGTCATACCCATTCTCAACTATGTCATAATACCCGTGTTCTACAACAACAACATAACCAACTGCTATGAGGTGGGTTTACAGTTTGAAGTGCTCGAAAGTGATGGATACATTGTTATACTCGTTCACGAAGTGAAAGTGCAATTTCCGTCTTACAGTCCGTTCGTCCAGCTGTCCGTATGAACTCAATTTTTTCGCCGCTATTGCAGCTGGAGACTTAAAACTTGGAATATATAGTTGTCTGTGCCTGCTTCCGATATAGAATCAAGATTTTTTGGATACGCCCACGGGGGGGATAAAATCTATATACCTAAGGGGCGGGTAAGCCGCGAAAATCCATATCTCCAACAACTTTAGATCTAGACAGACAGTTTTCGAAAGACTTTCTCTAAAGATGGAGCCGAACAATTTTGGAAGCTCCCACTTCCGAGACCGTTTCCGCCTGTTAGCTCTTAATATACTGTGAACGAGTATTGCACAGTCGGCTATACCCGACTAAAGCGTTCTTACTTGTTTTTATGTAGTATCTGGAACTCCGCTTTAATTCTGCCACGCGAAAACTGCAAACATTTCTATTTGTAATGACCCTGTTCTTCATGCTGCCCATCTTTATATTTCTACCTTCGTTGGCTTTTGCGCAAGGTAAGTTGAGCTGGCGGTTCCTACAAAATATATGATCATGATCACGGCTTTTTTCTCTCCAAAGTTACCGGCTATAATGTGCACATCATCAATACGATTGTTTGCAGCATTTGCGTTTTCTACACAATGATTGTGGGTAGACCTTGTATTTTATCTTATCATCTGGGGATCGTAATAAACTTTTTCTTATTTTTATTAGGGCGGCATTAAGGCGGTTGTCTGGACAGATGTGGTTCAGGCGGCCATTATGGTGGTTTCAGTGGTGCTGGTGGGCATCATTGGTGCCTATCGTCTGGGCGGCCTGGGCGAAGTCCTGCGCATTGCCGACGAGGGCGGTCGCCTGGATGTGAAGTAGGTTCCAACCAAGACTCCTAGTGACTAGCTATTCATTCCCGTCCACTTCCAGCTACACTTTCGACTACAAAACTCGCGCCACCATTTGGAACGTTTCGGCCAATGCGCTGATAGTTTGGGCCGGCTATGTGGGACTCAATCAGAGCTGCGTCCAGCGCATTGTGTCGCTACCCTCGCTGGGGCACGCCAGAAGGTAGGTTAAGCCCAAACCCGATTTGCTCGATTTAACTGATTCGAAATGCCTGCAGAGCCCTATTTCTCTTCGGATTGGGTTTTTTTGTCATCATAAGCTTCAACTGCTTTACGGGGATTGTGATGTATGCCCGTTACCATGACTGCGATCCTCTTCGCCTGGGCGTGGTCACCAAGCTGGACAAAATGGTGCCGTATTTAGTACAGGATATCGTGGGTCATCTAACCGGAATGCCTGGCGTCTTCATCTCCTGCGTTTTTAGCGCCGCCCTGAGCACGCTCTCCGCCAGCATCAATTCCCTGAGCGGCATTGTGTACTTTGACTACATCAAGCCCCATATTCGCCATACGGAGCACAAGGCCAATATCGTCATGAAGCTATTTGTCTTTTTTGCTGGCATCTACTGCATTTTTGGCGGCTTGGTCGTGGAGCAATTCACTTCCATACTCCAGATCGTCTATTCCATTGGCGGCGTGAGTTTTGGCTCAGTGGTTGGCGTCTTTCTGCTGGGCATGCTGGTGCCGCGGGCTCATGGTCGGGTGAGTATCTCCTGTAAATAGTCTAAGGGTCAAAGCGCTTATCCGAATATCGACTCTCCTTACAGGCGGCATTTACAAGCGCCATTGTGAGCATTGCGTTCATGGCGTCCATTGTGGCGGCCAGTTGGGGGCGCAATCATTACGCGACCATGCCCACCAGCACAGACAACTGCCCGGGCCTGAATGCCACAGCTAGCACAACGATATCAACACTTTCCCAGTTGAATGCAACGATCACGGTCGAAGCGATGGGGGAGTCTCGTTTCAACATACTCGATTTGTCCTTCAATTGGTATACAGGACTCGGCTTTATTATCACCTGGTTGGTGGGCATTACGCTAAGCTATGTCCTCAAACCGGCGCCGGATGCCAAACTTGATCCGAAACTTTTGTCGCCAATTATAAAACCATTTGTACAGTACGAGCTGGCACCAGCTGAGGAACTACCTGAGCTGAAGATCGAGAAGCAAAAAGAAAAGACGAAGGCATAAGATTACTTGTGGAAGCAGCTTTTACAAAGGTCATTAGCTAAATAAGTATTATATACTTTTTATCTCAAGCATCGTAAACATCTTTATCGTGTTTTATGTTCAGATAATATGCACAGCATAAAGGTAAGCAAAAAGAAACCATTTACCTCACCAGTGCCGAATCTTAGATATATTGTTTTATAAATCTTCCAAAGCACCTAACTAAATAAGCTGCTTAAAGTACGATATGTCTTACACGACAATTCCGACAGCACTATAGATAATTAAATAGTTTATAAGACAAGTGAGAACATTGCCATTGAGTGTAAAACCTTCCAAAATAAAACTTTGCCAAACATTAGTAAGTTTTTACCAAAACATGAATAAACAAATTGTGTTTGGATACTCGTTTAATTTTTCGCCGCTATTTTAGCTAAAGATTTGAAACTTGAATATATACTCGTTGAAATTCCGGCCACGATCTCTAGAACAATACTATACTAATTGTGGTTGTGTAAATTTTCGAAAATGATGGTACATGATATTTTATCAAAAAATCCAAAAAGTGTTACTCTCAATAATGAATATATTTGAGATGCAGAATCAATCTAGAGGACAAACCATGAAAGAAATGTCATCAAACATGAAAATCGGTTCAGTTTTGACAAAGTTATGGTCGTTTGAAATATGGGAGCTATGGATCCTAGAGATTTACATGTCAAAATTTTTGTCAATTTTGGCATGATTTTTGACAAAAAATGTGACCCCCTCAGAATCAGTTTTAATGTTGTTTTTTTATACTAATTGTGACAACCACAATCGATTAAAAATGTAAATTTGCATTTCGAAATTTTTGAAAAAAAAATTTTCAAAAATGAGTAAGGGGGGAGTACATGATATTTTATCAAAAAATCTGAAAAATTTTATTTTCAATAATGAATATATTTGAGATGCAGAATCAATCTAGAGGACAAACCATGAAAAAATGCCATCAAACATGAAAATCGGTTCAGTTTGGACAAAGTTGTGGGAGTTTGGAATATGGGAGCTATGGATCCAAAAACTACATTTTCGTCAATTATAACCTATCCCAAGTATATATTCCAAGCTTTAGCTCTCTCAGCTTCAACAGCGTCGAAAAAAATTGAATTTTTACGGACAGACGGACGAACAGCAATACGAACATTGCACAAAATAAATAAATTGCTTCAAAGGCGTATGATCTATACATAATTCTAGAAACAATACAATTTAATCTTGCAGAGAGGTAGAGGACTTGTCTAAGTGTCTATGTATTTAGGCAACTAAACAACGAGGATCTCAGTTCGAATCCTAGCTTTGTATATGATTGTGGTGTTTGACTTAACCGAAGGCAATAGCAGCCACTTTTTTGAGAAAATGGTTGGATTATAACAAGGTTCAAAAAATAGCCCAATCCCAAATAGTATATATAATTATAATCATATAAGCTGAAATCTGTTGTATAGCTGCATAGAAATATGTACTATCTCGGAATGGAATTTATTAGTGTCTGATGAGTTTTCTGTGTGTGGTAGCTACCTACCTGGTTACTTCTTCTTGAGGAATCATAATTATTTTAATACGCTCCTCCTCAACATACAGAAATAGGTATTTATCAAAATAAACAACTTATAGACACCACTCAGATAAAAGTGAAGCTACTTTTAGTTTATGGCAATACGTTAAGAACGTAATAGCCAAACACATACCTGAAAAGATAACAGATAAGATGGTTAAAGATCATCATTTAATCGCTGCACTACGGATAATGCAAAGCAGTTGGTGAACAGGCATCATGTCAAGTGGAACATTGCCTCCAGTTGCCGCTGAGGCTCTCACATTCGGGCTTACGGATTATGCGGTCTTCACTTTTATGCTCTGCGCCTCGGCGGCCATTGGCGTATATTTTGGCTTCTTTGCCAGGGCCAAAAACACCACCGAGGAATATCTGCAAGGTGGCAAGCGGATGAAGACACTGCCCATTGCCATATCTTTAGTGGCCAGGTGGGTTTGGATTTTACAATGTTTTATGGATTCAACTAAAGAGGAAACATATTTTAGTCAACTCTCCGGAATCGCCATCATGTCCGTACCAGCCGAGTCTTACACCTTTGGTTTCAACTTCATTTTTATGGTAATCTCTATTGTAGTAGTATTGCCCATATTGATTTACATTATAGTACCCGTGTTCTATGAGAACAATGTTTCCAACTGTTATGAGGTAAGTGAAAACTCTGCTTTATCCTGTTCACCCCAATCAATTTCTTTACTGTCACAGTACCTGGAGATACGTTTCAGTAAATTCACACGACAGTTGGTAACTGCCACATTTATCATGAATTCGTGTCTCATGCTGCCAGTCTTTATGTTTATTCCCTCTTTGGCTTTTGCACAAGGTAAGCCCCAAAAGTTAGATCTTTTAACTTTATCTCAGGCCCATTTCTAATTGCTATTACAGTGACTGGCATAAATATCCACCTGATCAACATCGTAGTCTCATCGGTTTGCGTTTTCTACACGATGTTGGGTGGCATTAAGGCGGTCGTCTGGACGGATGTGGTGCAGGGCGGCATCATGTTGACCTCGGTGGTGATGGTGGGCGTGCTGGGCACCATGGAAGCGGGCGGACTCGGATTGGTTCTCGAGAAAGCCAAGGCCGGCGGACGTTTAAATTTCGAGTAGGTTTTTAACTTAACAAATTTCTGATCCAATCTTTAGTATCGACAAACTGCTTGTAGTCTTAGATTGGATCCACGCATACGCATAACGGTATGGAACGCATTTATTGGAGGCATCATCATGTGGACTGGCAACATTGGCCTCAACCAGAGCTGTGTGCAGCGCATTGTCTCGCTGCCTTCTTTTGGTCATGCTAAGAGGTAAGCTCCAGGCGTCGTTACAATTATAAAGAGTAAGAATGTTGCATGCTTCAGCTTTAAAACTGAAGGAGATATATAGATTAAATCGTATTGCCGCAGCCGCGGCAATCCCACAGACACAGCGCTAGTGGCAGTCACAGCGCTAGTGGCAGTTACAGCGCTAGTGGCGAAGCAAAGCGAAGTGCGCAATAAGCGACAAAGCAATATATATTTGAACTTTTGTTTCGAAAGTCCGATCAGATCGATCTGATTAAATATGCTTTCGCCACTAGATTGTTACCTCGTGCAGAGGTGTTTTTATTTTATAAATATATATGTACATATATTCCACAGATCTCTTATCATTGCTGCCTGTGGTTTTATGATCATCATGAGTGTTATGACCTTTACTGGCATTATAATGTTTGCTCGCTATTACGGCTGTGATCCCATGCTGGCAGGCGTAAGTGGTCCGCTCTTCTATGGAAATTCTAAGCCAACTAAATTGTTGTTTTCTTGTTCACAGCTGGTCAGCAAGCCGGACAAAATGATGCCCTTCTTCATACAGGACATAATGGGCAATCTGCCCGGCATGCCGGGCATATTTATCTCGTGTGTCTTTAGCGCTGCGCTGAGCACTCTCTCCGCGACTCTGAACTCCCTGGCGGGCGTGGTCTACTTTGATTATGTCAAGCCCTTCATCAGGCACACGGAGGCGCGCGCCAATGCGACCATGAAGTTGATTATCATTGGGATGGGGCTTTACTGCATCGTTGGGGGCTTTATAGTGCAGAACTTTAGCTCCATTTTGCAGACGGTGGTGAGCATCACGGGCATCAGCTCTGGCGCCGTAATGGGCGTGTTTCTGCTGGGCATGCTGTATCCGCGTGTGAACAGCAAGGTGGCCGGCTCGAGCATTATGTTCAGCATGATTGTCATGGTCTGGATTATCATAAAAGCACAGCTGAACATCAAGAATGGCCTGATCAAGTACGACGTCTTGCCCAATTCGCTGGATCAGTGTGAGGCACCCCATTTGCAAATGATTTCAAATGCAATGTAAGCCAATGGCCACGCCTACAAAACCAAAACTTAATTCTTGTTCATTGATTTCTATAGCAACAACAGCTACACAATGCCAAAAGATGAAGCACCGGACACGTCTTTGCCCCCTTTGGTAACGGGCTCGTTTGGAAGTAATCGCGAGTTCTCGATATTTGACATGTCATTTTATTGGTACAAAGTAGTTGGGCTTCTATTAACGATCCTGTGGGCGGTGCCAATGAGCTACATTTGTAAGCCAGACAAGCAGGATACACAAAATATAAAGCTCTACACACCTTTTGTACGAAAATTCGTGAAACAATCTCACGAGCAGGAACTGGAAGAACTGCCGCTAAAGAATTCACCGCTGAAGGAAGGGCCTGAACTAAAGAATGGCATAACCGATGTAAAAAATGCTGGTACACGGGAACATTAAGTGGACTTAATAGCTTAACATATATTGAACTAAAGATCTTTATTGTTTATATGTGTAATGTGCTCAATATAGTCCCCAGTATGGCAGTATGCAGATATGTCTGTTTTTACACCATTTTCCCACTGTGTTTCATTTCCTAGATGAGTCATTCGAGTCTATCTAATACCACAACAAGCAGCGATCACAGAAATCGCTTGTCATTCTCAGATAAGTGCGATTATATTAATTAGGACCGCCGCCCGTCACATTAACTGATTCGACTTTAGCTGTTTGTCTTACGTCAGATAATACGTAGTAATCTTGGATAGTACAATAACCTAATGTTAACAACTAAGAACGTTGCAGCCGGGTGTAACCTACAGCGCAATACTCGTCCGCAGCGTAATACCAAGCCAAAACATTTCCCTAGCACTATTTGTACATATAGAAATGCAGAATCTATATAGACAACAAATCATAACCAAAATGCCATCAGAGGTGGTAAGTTCCGTTTTGACATCGTTATGGTAGCTTGTAATATTAGAGCAGTTTTTCATGTCATAATTATTATCAATTTTAATGTCGATAAAACCATTCAAGAGTATATATTCCAAGTTGGCAACTGGTAGCAAGACGGATATTGCACAAACCAAATACACTCTTTTGACTTAGATAACGAGTATAAAAATAACTTTTATTATTATTTTATTATCTAAAGAAAGGGCATTATAGTTCTGTCATGAAATATATAACGCTATTAAACTCTGCTGGATACAAGCACTATATCATACAGCTCTCATAAAATCGTTCGGTTAAAAAACCAACAACTTTTTTGTTTTTAATAATAATAAATAATTTAATAAAGTACAGCAATTACGAGTACTATCTTCTCAAAATCAGACTGCTATATAATATTATTCCAATACGAACAACCGGATAGAAACTGAGTTTTTGTATGAAAACAAGTTGTACAAAATATATTTTGAAATATATTGCAATTCTACAAATAAAATGTGTGCAAGGGTATTTAATTTTCGGTATATTGCTTACCTTGTTCTAGTTCTTATCACAAACTCAGCCCCGAAAAGCAGGCAAGGCTGTTACCAATTTATAAAACTTGTGTTTTTTATCAGATACAAATTGCTTATTGAATGCAACCAATTGGGGGCAGGTATAGCTTCCTAAGACTTTTATATGTTTAAGTACGTGAAAGATAGAGGCGCATAAAATTTAAAAAAACGTAGGAAAAGTACGTGGGAATGTCACTACTTTACGATGGGCCATCAACTTTTACTACAGCGTCTAGAAGATATGGCAGCTACAGATAAGCTACCTGTGATCTCTACTTAAGTGCGATTTGGGATCGTAATGTCCGTAAGTGTGCTGGCAGCATCCGAGCTCCACTGAAGTGTGCAAGTGTAAAGGATTAAAACAGCCAGGGGATGTCGACTACTATGGCTACAGTGGCCAGCACAGCAGCTGCGGCCACAGCGAAAGTCGAGGATCTAAATTTCGGAGTGACCGATTATACAGTTTTCATATTTATGCTGAGTGTCTCCGCGGCCATTGGCGTCTACTTTGGCTTCTTCGCCAAGGCGAAGAACACAACCGAGGAGTATCTGCGCGGCGGGAAGAAGATGCAAACGCTGCCCATAGCCATATCACTGGTCTCCAGGTGCGTAGTTGCTGGGGGTTAACCCCCAATCTAAATGTATATTAGGAAGTTTGTAAGAAAAACGCGGTAATCTTCATATTACACAAAATTTTGGTTTTTGGCAGGTTTAACATGACCGAAAGACAATGTCATTAGATATGTGGTTAATGCTTCCAGGCATTATCTTAACTTATCTTTATTGACAACGCGCGCGTTCGCTAAAAAAATAAAATAAAATTTGTCAGAACATATGGAACGCATTAAAGGAGACATCCCCGACCCCATAAAGGATACACATAATATATTCTTGATCAGTTCAACGAGACAGCTCGACGTTGTTTTGTCTGTTGATTTCCATGTAATTTATCTCCTCAGTTTTACAGAAGTCAACCGCATTAGTCAAAAATATCAAATATTTGCTTTAGGAAGATCGATTGACAAATTAGTTCATATAAATGAAACTTTTCTGTTTTTTATGATAAGCGGACCAAACTCAGCAACTGAGAGTTTCGCTATGCTCTAGCCAATATTTCGGAAAGCAAATAGCTGCCATAGGAACTATAGGGCGATCCTTACCAGACTTAAGAAACATTCACTAAACAACTATTTATACTACTATACATCTATTTAATATAGCGTTATAAAGGAACAATCGGTAAAAAACCAAAAACTATAGATATAGCAAACATCTTCCATTTTGTCCCTGGCTTTTTTTCGTTTAATCATATAAGATAGTATTTAGAACGGAAAAATGTATAATACATGTAAACTATTTTAGAAATCGCCTTCCATTCCAGTCAACTTTCTGGCGTTGCTATTATGTCCATTCCTGCCGAGAATTATACATTTGGTTTCAACTTTATATTCTCCGTGCTGGCGATGATACCAACCGTACCAATTCTGGTATATATCATTGTGCCTGTCTTCTATGACAACAATGTCGTCAACTGTTATGAGGTGAGTGGGAATCCTCGTGTGACTGATTGTTAACAACTTTTCACCTAACCAATTCCCACAGTACCTGGAGATGCGCTTTAATAAACGCACTCGTCAGCTGGTTACCCTTCATTCATTCTGAATCAGTTCCTAATGCTGCCGGTTTATATGTTTATCCCCTCGCTGGCCTTCTCTCAAGGTATGTTCTTAGGAATTTATGTATTGGATTTGATGTATTAAGATTCATGTTCATTTACAGTGACTGGCATCAATATCCACCTGATCAACACCATAGTCTCATCGATTTGTGTCTTCTACACAATGTTGGGTGGCATTAAGGCGGTCGTCTGGACGGATGTGGTCCAGGCTGGCATTATGCTGATCTCGGTGCTGATGGTGGGTGTGCTAGGCACTCTGCGCACAGGTGGCTTCAATACTGTGCTCGAGTACGCCTCTGAGGGCGGACGTTTAAACTTCGAGTAAGTTTTTTAAAAAAAAGACAGGCAGACAAATGTACAACTTTACTTCTATGCAGTTTTAGACTTGATCCAAGAATACGCGCCACATTCTGGAGCGGCCTAAGCAGTGGCATACTCATGTGGACGGGCAAAATTGGACTCGATCAGAGCTGTGTACAGCGCATTGTCTCTCTGCCCTCATATGGACATGCCAAAAAGTAAGCGAGCCGTAATTAGCTCATCCCTTGTCTAAATGTGTGCTCTACAGATCTCTCTATGTTGCGAGCATTGGTTTTCTGATTATCATGGTCTTCACCTCTTTTATTGGCATTATAATGTTTGCTCGCTATTACGGCTGCGATCCCATGCTGGCAGGCGTAAGTAGTCCACTCTTCTGGTTTAATCTTATGCCAACGAAATTGTTGTTTTCTTGTCCACAGTTGGTCAGCAAGCCGGACAAAATGATGCCCTTCTTCATACAGGACATAATGGGCAATCTGCCGGGCATGCCGGGAATATTCATCTCCTGTGTCTTCAGCGCTTCGTTGAGCTCGCTTTCGGCAAATCTCAATTCGCTTGCCGGCGTTGTTTACTTTGACTATATTAAGCCCCACATCCGGCATACGGAGGCACGGGCCAACGGATGCATGAAATTGGTCATAATCGGCATGGGTGCCTACTGCATTGTGGGCGGTTTAATTGTGCAGAGGTTCAACTCCATATTGCAGACAATGTGGACGATTACGGGCATCAATACGGGTGCTGTTGTGGGTGTTTTCCTCTTGGGCATGTTCGTGCCCCGAGTCAATGGAAAGGTGGCAATGACTAGCATTTTGTTCAGTGTGCTCGTCATGCTGTGGGTCATCATCAACGCACAGATGAACTTTAAGGCGGGCCTCGTTAAATACGACGTATTGCCAAACAGTCTGGAACAGTGCGAGGCGCGAGGCTTACATTCAATTTTGAATGCCATGTAAGTGTTATAAGGAGGACGTTAGACACAAACAAACATAGATAAGTTTTAACATTTGAATACTTTAACTTTCAGTAATGTTACAACAACTACAGCAACAACGCCAGCTACGGCGGCACCGAAGAATGTGACCACTGCCTTTCACAGCAATCGGGAATTTTCAGTCTATGACATATCATTTTATTGGTATAAGGTACTGGGCGCAATTTTGATATTCGTCTGGGCAGTACCCATGAGCTATGTATGGCGCTCGGACAAAAACGATAAACAAAATCCAAAATTATATTCGCCATTTGTGCGCAACATGCTAAATGTGCCCGATCCAGTGTTGGAGCTAGAGGAGCTGCCACTAAAAGAGCCACTGACAAAAAGTGAACAGCAAAAATGTGGTGCAAAAATCGTTTCTTAGAACTATTTAAGTTAATACACAATGTTATCTCTCTCTTTTGTATGTTTAAAAGATTTATTTACAAAAGAATATTTAAATCAAGAATTCCTTACGCAGAAAGTATCCAGCTACTTACAAAAAGGTCTGACTGGTTATTTCAGTTATAAAAAAGAGTTCCAAAGTATTTTACGCTCTTGTTTTTTTTGTTGTTTTGTTTAGTTTTTTTTTTTTTATCATTTTTCATTGAAAAATATTACAGTACTACTCGTAATTTAGATAAGATCGTGTGGAAAATTTTTTTCTTGCACAAGAGTTCTATGCGGAATACAATTGATGCGTTATTTGATATAGGGGGTTCCGTTTAATTTACATGACAAAACATTAAAAACTAAATGCTTCATGCGAGCAGCTTTCAAAATACAAACAAATATTCAGAAATTAAGAAATAAGATATATACGTAATATGTATTGTTAATAGCCAGGTAAGTGTGAATGGCATTGGTAAGGTTTTATGCTAATGTACTTAATTTCTTGAACCACGCATCAGTTGTTAAAAATCTTTTCTTGGGTTTTGAGTGTTGTCAAAATCGGTTTTAATATTAGACTTGTATTAATGATTATGTCTTATAATTTAAAAACATCTATTTTACATACATTTTTCAATAATGTATTTGATTTGTTGTTTCCAATTTAATTAAATTTACACATACATATTATTTATAGTTTGATGCTTTTAACAATGTGTGTGTGAGTCTGTGTGTGAGAGAGGGGGTTGGGGTTGTGTGTTGGTGGGTGTTAGTTTCTATTTGCTGTATGTGATTGTTACTATATATTGCGCACACAGATCATCACTAAAAATCCAGCATCGATTACAGCCTAAGACGTTACTTATTTTAGCCAAAGACTGGAAGATTATTAGTGAATTGTAATCGTACCTTTTTGTGGTTTGAGAAAAAAAGAAAATTTGACAATGGAAACTGAACTCCACCTCTGTTACATGAGGTTCGCTCCAGCCTAGGAAAAACTATATATATTTACTTATTTGTTGGCGGCAACTTGTTGAATGGGGTCGACGTTACATTTGTACACGTGCGGCACGAGCTATAGTTATTGGTTTTCATTATCATTATCATCATCATCATTATTATTATTATGTGACTGCTTAATTGCAGACCTGCGGCGTTACATGGTTTTCACCATCTTCGGTGGAACTGTTAACGATCTTCGGTTCACCTGCAAGAAGTTTTCTTATTAAAATATTCGAAGGGGAGTTAAGGTCATTTATATCGACTTACCATTGTCATTGTGCTCGGACTTGTTTTCACAATTGGCCTGGGGCTCCTTAACGGATTCTGGTGCTGCCGGCTCCGTTTCAACGGAATCGACTGGCGCAACCGGCGCAGCCAGCTTGCTGACATCATTGCTGGCAGGTGCTTCATCAGCTTTAGTTGTGTTTTTCTCTGCAGATGTGCTTTCGACTTCACTTGCACTTGCCTCCTTTTCGGCTGGTGTGAGTGGTGCATCTTCCTTGACTTCGGTGGCCAATTCAACGACTTCCTTATCGCTTGTTGCTGTCTGTGCTACTTTAGACTCGTCGGCGGCGACAACGGGTGCAACCTCTTTGACGGGTGAAATGGGTTCGGCAGTTTCGGAACTGACTTTCGCACTTGAATCTACTTCCATGGGTTCCGGTGTTTGCTGCTTGGCGGGTTCAGCGGGCTTGACGTTCAAGTCCTCCTCCTTTTCTTGGGATTCTTTTGAATTGTTCTTTTCCTTAACAGTTTCTGTACTAACGGCAGATGCAGAGGTGTCGGAGGATGTTGTATCAACGGAGGGCTGTTCCGTTCTTGGCGTCTCCTTCTCATCATCATCATCCACTTCCATGGCTGTGTCGGAAGCAGGAGCTGTAGCATCACTTTTCGTTGGGCTTTCAACTTCAACTGGTTTCTCGGATTTTTCCAATGGCTCGGGCGTTTTTTCCTTCACTTTGTCGTGGTCAACATTGTTTTGTGTCTCGTCCTGCACAGCAGGCACCTCGGCGGCAGCAGAATCGGGCTGATCCTTAGACTCGGTTGCCTTGGACGCAGTTTCCTTAGATTCTGTGGCCTTGGTTTCAGAATCTTCTGTGGTCGTGATATTGGCTTTGCCCTTGACAACAGCTTCCTTGGGCTTTTGTTCCTTTTCCACCTTCTTTCCTCTCTTTGGAGCCGCCTTGAACATGGAATATCAAGTTAGATTAAGTTTATCACTGCAAAATTCGTCAACTTACGGTTACTTTAACAGATTCGGTTGTTTGCGCCGGCTCCTTCTCCTCTTTCTCCTCAGCTGGCTTGGATTTAGCTGTCTCTGACTCGATATCTTCTCCGCCTACATCCAATTTGCGTGCACCACGCCCCTTACCTCCGCTCTTCGTTGTCGCTGGTGATGTGCGCGCCTTTTTGCTTGGTGGCGGAGTTACGGTTTCAGCAGCTCGCGTTGGTGTGCCGCGGGTACTGGACCGAGTGCGACGTCCGCCCTCCAGCTCCAAGGTACCGCCCATCGTCCGCACCAGCTCCTCACTCTCGCGCTGGGCCCGCTCAATGAAGGAGCGTCGCTTTGGCGTGCGTTTCTACAATGATTGTTTACAAACACACATCAAAACAATGCACGATATTCGAAAATGTTGGTGCTGAGGCTCACGAGATCCGAATGAATTCAAGTGAAACACAGCCTAGCCCGCCTGTTCATTCCAAATAAATAAATGTCCGATCTGGAGCGCAACGTATGAATGCCTCACACGAACACTTATACATACATATATACATGCATACATACTTGCATGTATGATAAAGTACAGCAAACAACAAAAAGTCGAAAAGAGAACAAGAAAAATAAAAACAAACGAGAACGAGACAGACGCGCGCGCAGCGGTAAAACGTGCACAAAAGAGACTACCGATTGCTAGTAGCGAGTGTACCACGCGACATACAAAAATAAATGCACACACATGTATACACACACAGATACGGGGGATGTTGGGAAAAGCGCGCGCACACGAGGGCAACAAAAAATTAACATCAACACGAAACAGTGTCAAATGCATTACACACAATACGTGTGTTCTGTGCTTCGGTTATTTTGGAAAAATACTGCGTGAGTGTGACCAACACTTTTACAAAAAATGCACGCGCTCTTTCAGATAATTCTGTTCGTCACAGTGCGAGTGGGAAAGCTGCAAAGCGCGCTCTTATCGCACGACCCCCGGTGTTAATTGTGACTGACTCTATGTAGATAGGTACGCAAAACACACAAACACGTACAAGTATGCATGTTTTTCTAAACACTTACGGGTGTCTTCTTCTCATCCGCCGCCGGTTGGAGCGCTGCATCTTCTTCGTTGTTTCCTTTCGGCTCGACAACGGCCTCGGCTTCCGGTTTCTGTATGCTGGTCTCGTCAGACATTTTGATATTGATGTTTGTATATATTTTAATCGCTTACAAAATACAATTATTTGTATTTTGCAATGTTTTTGCTTTGACTTGTAACGCTTAGTTTTAAAGTAGCGAGTGCTCTCTCTTGTTCTCTGCGTTCGCACTGGGACAGCGATTCGAAGCAACTAGCAGGTATATTACGCACACATATGTACATACACACGCCACGCTGAACGTACCGTGAACGCGCAAATTTTTTAAATGCTATTTTCGTTTAGTTCGCACTAAAACCAACTAATTAACTTATCGACTTTAGCACCGGTGTACATTTAATTACGGTTTTCAATAATTTTCGCTAGAAAATACGCGATATTTCACAATTTTTCGACGTTTTCTCGCTGAGCCAAAGATAAACGTAACCCAACAACTGGACTATTTGCTTCTTCTTAAACAGTGTTGAAGTGTTGCACAGACACCATTTATGGCGGCCTTTTTTGGTAGTGTTGCAAAATGCGTAGATTTTAATGTGGAGGTCGGTCAAGAAAACTTATCGTTATTACACTTGATAAATTTCCACGAGGCAGGCTGCGCTCGCTTGCTGCTTGTTATTTACATTCATACACTTCAAGCAAATCGAGATGGTCTCCCACGAACAGATTAAAGCCATTGGCGGAGTGCTAAACAACAAGGAGCGCCCGCTCAAGGAGCGTTTCCGAGCGCTCTTCACATTAAAAAACATCGGCGGCAGCATTGCCATCGAGGCAATAAGCAAAGCCTTTGACGACGATTCCGCCCTGCTGAAGCACGAGTTGGCCTACTGCTTGGGACAGATGCAGGACCCTCACGCGGTGGCTATACTGACCAAGGTGCTGCAGGACACCGCGCAAGAACCCATGGTGCGTCACGAGGCGGCTGAGGCCTTGGGCGCCATTGGCCAGCCGGAGGTTCTGCCAATACTCGAGAAGTACAAAGAGGATCCGGTCGTGGAAGTCGCCGAGACATGCGCCATAGCGCTTGACCGTGTGCGCTGGCTGCAAAGCGGCCAGCAGGTGGACGATAACAATCCATATGCATCTGTGGACCCGTCTCCGCCGACGGCAGGTACAAAGACCGTACAGGAGCTAAAGGATATTTACTTGGATCCTAAACACAGCCTTTTCGATCGCTATCGCGCCATGTTCAGTTTGCGCAATCTTCGCACCGAGGCGAGCGTGCTGGCTTTGGCCGCAGGACTTAAGGACAAGTCCGCGCTGTTCCGTCACGAAGTTGCCTTCGTTTTGGGCCAGCTGCAGGAGGTATGCAGCATACCGTACTTGCAGGAGAATCTGGAGGATCGCCTAGAGAATGAGATGGTGCGTCACGAGTGCGCCGAAGCGCTGGGCGCCATTGCCACCGAGGAGTGCATACAGATATTAAACCGCCATGCAGATGATGATAAGCGAGTAGTCAAGGAGAGCTGTGTCATTGCCTTGGATATGTGCGAGTACGAGAACAGCCCAGAGTTCCAGTACGCCGATGGCTTGAGCAAGCTCGATGGCACCAAGTGATGCTAGTATTTAAGACCATTATTCAAGAATTCAAGAAAATCTTTATTGTATATAATATTTGTAAATTTATACTGTATACGTTTTATTGTTGGGCGCAAAACGGTTGAATCTAATCTGCGCATCGGCGAGATTACAGAACGTGACATTCAACACATTTCACTAGATGATTCATTTTATTTTTTGATAAATTGGGTGGGTACTTTTATATGAATACATTAGGTATATGGTATTAGACAATTTATTTGTTGTGTATTTTATACTATGTCGCAAAAAAGTGTTTAATTTGTATTTTTATTAAAAAGGTTAATTTGAATTCCAGCGCCTTTTCATATTTATGGTAGGTGGTTTTAATTGCGCTTCAAGTTAAAAACCCATTCCTAACGCCTAGTGTTGGTAATTCTATCGGTTTCACGTCAATTGTACCGATTAGTGCTGCCAGGGCTGCCATTAATCAAATTGTGTGTTGGTAAATATCCACAGTTTCGGTACACTTGTACCAATTGTGACAATCGTAGTTGCGAGCAGGAACTGCGTGCGAATGAATAAATCGCTTAATAATAATTGAAGGAAAGCGTTGAATGCAGCATAGAAACGCATTTGAAGTGCCACAAAAGAAAATGTGATAAATACATTGCAGATAAAACGCGTCAAAAACGTGAAAATGCACATGAAAAAAACGTGTGGCCAGCAACTTTGCTGCGATTGCAGCAGCGGAAAATAAATTACACACACACACACGCACACTGCTGCCTGTGTATACATAATATGAAATATTAAATTCTAGGGTTAAAAGTGCAGCGAAAGCAGTGTGCTAACAAGCCTTTAATGTTTACAACTTGTGCTTGCCCAAAAAAAATCTATAGCCAAATGTGAAAACACAATTTCCCCACAAGGAAAATGAATATATATGTATGTGCCAAAAAAGAATAAAAATAAAACAGAAATTCTCCAACCACCGCGCGTGTTTAGTTACGTATACATTTTGTGTTGTAAACAAGTTACAGCGATAACAACAACAGTAACAATGTCCGACAAATACACTTTTGTGCTTTATCTTGTGGCGCAGCTTGTTCTAGGTATGTATATGTATTTGAGCACAGTTTGGATGCATGTGTGTGTGTGTGTGTGTGTTTGTTTGTACGTAACGGCTTGCTGTCGATATTATTTACAGTAGTTCCGCAAGAGCAAAGAGCTTGGCGCGTGCTTTGTAGTTGTTCTCAGTGCGCTTTGCCGTTGTTTTCAATTATACGATGTCTGTGTATGTATGAAATGATTTCTTTGAATGGATGACGTTGCATTTGAAACTTGTTGTTTGTGCGTTGGCGTGGGTGAAAAAGCTGCTTTAGTTTCAGGGCAACTCTCTCACTCTTGTGCTCATGTTCGCTTTCTTTCCTGCAGCTGTTGTTGTTTCTTTATTTTGAACAAGCGCCACTTTAAACTCATCCCCTTTCAATCTGCATAATGTGCATGCTTATGTATCTACTTTACTAGTATCAAGCATGCCTACTCGCTCACGCACACACAAACATATGCTGTGTGTATACGCACACACACAGATCCGATTACCCGTGCACAGTGGGCCTGAGCATGTTTTAATTGATGCTAATTTGTATATGTTAATGAATATGCTCAAATTGAAGGTTTTGCTTGGGGTAGTTGATATTTAAAAAATTAAGTTGTCAAATCAATGTGCATTGAAAGTAATGATTTTGTTATGATTATCTAAATCAATGATGTCACTTTATATAATTTTGAAAGTTAAAATACATACTCAATGCTTGGTGAGAGATGTTTTATCAGAAATAAGAATAGTGCTACGATTACAATACACAATATACAGAACATACCGCTTGTATCCAACAGAGAAAATGTATTGATTCCATTTTATTTTAGCAACATTTCCATAAATGCGATATGTCATGTAAAATACACTAGGGAAATCAAGTACTGTCTTTATGCAACCATTAAATAAAAGCCGCGCTCCATATAACGGTACTGCAAGCTTTAAGTTTAAAGTTCCTATTTTTGTTATTTGCTTATATTTATATATTCCTTTTTGAAATTCTCAAGTATAAAATTGTTAAAACCTGATTTAATCTAAAAATGTAAAATTATCTGTGGTATTCAAGAGATTTGTTTTGTATTCTGGCATTTGCTTTTTTATTTATTTACCGGATTTTAATTTCATTTTGTAAAAATTGAAATGTGCACCAGTGTACGCCACAGTAAATCTACTCACACGTGGATTTGCGCGCGAATTGCGCCGACATACATGCATACACTTAGCCCCAGTACACAGAGACAGACAAGGAGCAGCAGCAGTTGCAGTTGCAGTCTCATTGGGGTTATAGGGTAGGGCCCACTCAAAGGCTTGGTTGGCCAGTGAAGCTAATTTTGTATGGCCCCCACTGCGCGAATTGGGGTTGCGTACCGTTTGCTGTGGCCTGTTGGTTGTGGAGTGTTCTGCATTTGGCTTTCAATGGCAACGCTCATTGAGGACTCCCCGCTGTAGGGAGCTTTAGTCTGTTGGGATTTGGATTTGAATTGGGGTCGTTGGTCTGCAGTCCGTGGTTACGTGATATGTTTACAAAGGCGGCCGACAGAGCCCATTTAACCAACTTATTTACTATTCTATAATGCTACCCATTTTCATATGTAATATCACTGACTTGTTTTGTCTCCTTTTTGTGGACAGGCTGCCATTTGCTGCTATTGTCCAGTGGCGCCATCCTGCCCGAGGGCCACAACGTTAACTGCGAGCACTATGACGAAAAGGATTGCAATACGCGCAATGATTGCGCCATCACCATAGAGCGCTGCCAGGTGGAGGGAGACAAGTATCCCAGCTGCTATGTGCTATGGAGCGCCGACGAAGTGACGGGTATGTTGCTGCCGCATTTATGTGTACTTGCAAGTGCTATCAACAGTTTTGGTATTTATTTTTGTTTTTGTTTGCTTTCTGTTTGCTGCAGGCACCGAGAAAATCAAAATGAAGGGCTGTTTCACGGACATGCACGAGTGCAATCAGACCGCGTGCGTTACTCACGCCCAGCCGCGGCAGGGAAACATACATTTCTGCTGCTGCAAGGGCTCGATGTGCAACACGCAGCACAAATGGATACCAACCATCACGGAGGCAACAACACAAGGTGCGAGTGATTTCTTTTTGGTGCTACCTGTCGTTTTTTTCTCATACTTACTGCTTGCTAAATTTACCCCAATTTTTGGCATAACATATTTTTTCCACTCGTTGCCTCGTTTTTATTGCATCCTCGAATTGCAACCCAGCACAACCCAGGTTTTTTCGTGTTAACGAACTCTCCATGCGATGTGGAGTTGCCTCTCAGCAGCCCCACAAGCTGCCGCGTGTGATGCAACTTCCCTCTGCCCTACCCCATATATTTTGGTGCGCCCCTGCGCACGTTTTTGTTGCTGCTTGTTATGTATTTTATTTTGGTTTGGGGGTGGCTTTGCTTTTGCCTTGCATGTATCTTTTGTGCCTCTTACTTTGTTGTTTTCTTTTTTATGCTTAGCTCCCTTTTATCTTGTATATACGAGTGCATAAGAGATGCCAAATTGGGGGCGAACTTTCGTTTTTTCGTTTTTCGTTTTGCTTATCAGCCTGGCAGTCAACCCTGTGCCAACTACAGGTGCCACTTGAGATGTTGTTCACCTGTAGAAGGCGTTTAAAGAGCTGTTTATAAGTATATTCATATTATGTATGTGTATATTTATGAAGTATATAAATTATCCCTGTGGGATAAAACAAAATGTGATTTTTTTAACATTTCGTTCTGTTTCATTTTAAGATATTTATAAAGATCCTTATTGTAAAATGATTTTGGATTTCCTTTGCAGTGCCCAAAGAGAAGACCCAGGACAACAGCAATCTAACCTTCTATATAATATGCTCTTCAGTATTTGCCTTCATCCTGGTGCTCGCACTACTGTTAACCTTTGTCTTTTATCGGCGCTTCAAGCAGGTGAACTTTAATGAGATACCCAAGGTAAGTCAGAGCTGCTGCGCTTTACTTTCCCAAAAACTCGAATCAATTTCCATTTTCCTTTAAGCATGAGGCGGAAATCACCAACTCATCGCCACTGCTCAGCAACCGTCCGATACAATTGCTGGAGCAGAAGGCAAGCGGTCGATTTGGCGATGTCTGGCAGGCCAAGCTGCATGGCCAGGATGTGGCCGTGAAAATCTTTCGTATGCAGGAAAAGGACTCATGGACTACCGAAAACGAAATTTATAAGCTTCCACGTATGCGTCATCCCAACATTTTAGAGTTTCTTGGCGTTGAGAAGCATTTGGATAAGCCCGAATATTGGCTAATATCCACATATCAGCATAATGGCTCTCTCTGCGACTATCTAAAGTCGCATACGATTACTTGGCTGGAGTTGTGCCGCATAGCCGAGTCCATGGCTACTGGGCTAGCACATTTGCACGAGGAGATACTAAGCAGCAAGACGGAGGGCCTGAAGCCATCCATAGCGCATCGTGACTTTAAATCGAAGAACGTGCTGCTCAAGGACGATCTAACTGCCTGCATTGCTGATTTTGGGCTGGCCATGATCTTTCAGCCAGGCAAGTCGTGCGGCGATACCCACGGCCAGGTGGGCACACGTCGCTATATGGCACCAGAGGTGCTCGAGGGTGCCATTAATTTCAATCGTGATGCCTTTTTGCGCATCGACGTCTATGCTTGTGGATTGGTACTGTGGGAAATGGTTTCACGCTGCGATGTCGTGGGCCCCGTGGGCGAGTATCAGGTCCCCTTTGAGGCGGAACTAGGACTACGTCCTACTCTCGATGAGGTGCAGGAAAGCGTCGTGATGAAAAAGTTGCGTCCACATTTGCTCAACACCTGGCGCGCTCATTTGGTAGCTATTGAAATATTCTATGTTTTAACTCGAGATGTAATTATCTTTTGCTTGCAGGGTCTCAGCATATTTTGCGACACCATGGAGGAGTGCTGGGATCACGATGCCGAGGCACGTCTCAGCTCATCCTGCGTGATGGAGCGCTTTGCGCAACTCAACAAGTATCCGAATACGCAGTTGCTCATCAAGAACCACACCAACATTGAGGATGCAAAAGAGACCACGAATTGCTTATAGAAGCGGTACTAAATCACAGTCAACGCCCGTTGGCTGTGATTTGAGCCCCGCACGTAGCGTCGTCTTTTTTATTTTTTATATTCAACAATTTAGTTTTACATTAGTATTGTGCATAGGCAGCTTTTATGAACACATACACTTGAATAAGTGTATTAAGCTGCAAACAATAGCGATTTGGCAGCTGCCATTTATATATAGATACACACGAACCCTGCGCCCGCTCCCCTTAGACATTAGCTTAATTTAAGCTAAACAGAACAAAACGTTACATGTGGGCTACACTAGAGATTATTTGGATGTTTTTCAAAAATGTATCTTTTGCCTGGGCAATTGGAAATTGCAATATTCTCTAGACGCACGTTAAAATAATTATGTTTGTAGCTCATCTCACAATAACTTCATCGACTGATACCTATATACACATACGTACATTTAATTGTTTTTGTTTTTAGTTCGTTTAACTATTGCCCGGAATTTTCATTTTTGTAAAACTGTAAGCTGTTGAATTATTTGCCAAGCCCAGCAATTTCTGGTCGCTGTCCTTTTCATTTAAGCGTAGACATGATGTCTACATAGTATAACTAACAGTTAAGTTTAAAGTTTAAAGCTATTTTAATTTTAATTATGTACACATATCGTTTTTTTGCACATACAGTTAATTTGAGTGTGCGTTAACGTTGTATTTTAAATAAATACTTTATACATTTTTTTATAAGATACAAATTCAGGATTGCCTTATCGTTTTGATTTATTCTTTTTGTTTTTTCCTTCTTTTTTCTACTGTTGTAGTGCCAATATACTCGTATGACCCTATTCGCACTTATACATACAAACATGTTATAGCAAACACAAGTATATATATACACACACACACTTACATACGTTTATTCGTATATTCATATGTAATTCTACTGATCAGTACAAGAAACACCTGAAGTTTTCAAATGAAAGTTTCTTTTTAATGAACATAATATCTAAGCGCATATACGATATACCCTACGATACACAGATACATACTTACGCAAAAACAACACGCAGACTTAGCAAACTTTTAAAGCACACTGACTTATAAAGCGGCAACGAATTGCCAGAAAAATAAATTAAGTAAAAAGTAAAACATACTTTCAGCAGTTATGCTAAATATTGTTTCTTCCACACAACCGTGTACATATTGCGTGGCTGGGACACTTTAGATGTAGTGGTAAGCATGAATATCTATTATATAATTGGAATCAAAGTTTACGATATGGATTAAAATAACTTAAAAAATTATAAAAAAAGCAACCAAAGGAATTTGTTACACTGACTGTTAAAATTCCATAAAAAAAACCATATTGAACATTGTAATTTGTTTTAAATGTGTGCGATAAACGATATATACGTATGTTTAAGAAAACTATACAAATATTCGAGAACACACTCATAAAATTACAGTCATAGTTTCTTTATAATAGATTCGATTTGCTACATACAGAAAATTGGATTCAATACAGCGTAATATTGTTTAAAAAATGCTTACTTTAGCTATTTGAATAATATGAAAAAACAGAAACATATATGTGCAATTTACGATACAAACAAAGCTTCATTACCTGATTTTAATTCTGAGCAACTTACATAATTTAATATGCAACATGATAATAGAATTAATTTTGTTATGCCTTTAATTTTTTTTTGAAAATTTTTTTTAATGGTGCTGGGAAATACATAGGAACAATAATTTTCAAGTGGTTGAATCATATAAGTATTATTGAAAGCAAATACAAGCAGTATTCAAATCGAGAATGCAATCAAAATAATATATATTGTTCATCACAGTAGTTTGTTACATATCAGCTGGCTATGGTTAGGCATGAAAGATACACATTTCGGCACTCAAATAGTTGAAATACATAGATACAATTTTGAAACATTTTGTATAATTGAATTTCACAGCACTCTTTTGATACAGTTATACAAACAGTCCAACTGACATTCACATAAATATGATACTGGCACACCAGTACAGTGAAGAGAATATTGATTATCAAAAATCATTAAACATGAGATCATCATAAGTGTTTTAAAAACATACGAAGTACGTTTAAAGTTTTATAAAAAAAACCAATTATTAAAATCAACGTATATACTGTACATTAGTACTCTATTCGATTGGAAGTCATGTTAAGAAGTAATGTATACCGACATAAACAGTTCTTTGATAATAATGGATTTAAAATAAATGCTTATCAAGCGTTTAAAATGAATACTAAGGCCTTTTAATTACATGTTCTAATTACAAGATTATCATTTTTAAGCATAAGTTTTATTGTTTATCCATTTTCGACGTAACTAAGGCATATACAACATAGTCTGGAGCTTGAAGCCTGATGTCCGATATTTATTTACCTACCTGAAATACTTAGACAACCCATATACTCTGGACGACCTTTACTCAAAAACTATAGACTTCATATCGATTTCAGGTAAGTATACTATTTTCATTTTTATGAAATATGAATTTCTTGTGCAACTGGCTAGATTAGGGATTTGAAAATATTGTAATTCCCGGTTTGAATCGATTCTAAGCCCGTTCGCAGCCCTTATTTTAAAAGTAAATAACGCTCAACAGTTTCGCCTTCCTTCTTTATTACAACTTTTAATGATACACACAATCCGTTATACGTATAATACATTTTGAATATAATATGATTACATAAATTTGAAATAGAACCGAATTAAAAGACATTAATAAACAACGTTACGTATTAAGGATATACAGAGATTTCAAACTCGAAACTCTTCTTATAAACGTAAGTTTTATATGTATGTAGTAGGTGAATATGCATATAATCATATATATGTATTTGTCGCATCTATGTCTTTCTCCTCAAGTAAAGCTCGTGGAGCGAGTTACGTACTATTAACGTATACTGGAAAAATCCATTCAATCAAATTACGAAATTCTTAATGATTTATGCTTTATTATTGCAAAATAATAATTATTTATGGTATTCGTTCAGTATAGTTTATGACTTTGGACCATTTCAGTTGTAGTACTATTTCCCTCATTCCATAATTATCAGACTTATCCAAACTTTCCGTTTACTAAATTAATACTATGTAATAAATTGTTTGGAAAAAAATCGACCTCTATAAAACGCTAACGTGTAAAGTTTTCCAACAATATTCCGAGTCCTGTGCGCTTTGCATGGGTGTGTCTTACTAAAATAGATTCCGATACACAATTCGTTATATATGTGTATATATATATATATGTATATGTAAGAATAATATATATATATAATAGTATATTCATTATTATTGGGGCTCTGTAACAAATTGAGCATACATATATCTCTAGGTTATACTCTTTTACATACACACAATACAAATATGACTACTGTAAGTACTTATTAAGTTTGTACGATATGTTTGTCTAGGGAATTGGTTTTGAAAAGGAAATACTTGCAGCTATATCGTTATTGCAATGGGAATTAAATGTACTTGTATGCTGTTTGGGACGGTTTCTAGGTTCGTAAAGCGAATGGACTAGTGGAAACTAGTTACTTAGTTGGGCAAAGGAAGTGTAAACATTTTTCTCATTGAGTACGAGTATAAGTACAAGAATATAGTTACATATGTAGTTTATATATATATATATGTAGTATATATAGTATATGCATATATAAAGTGTTGATCATGTGGCGCCTCAATAGGGCTCATCTTTGTTGGCCGATACGCCACATTTGGAGCGCAGTATGGCGGCCAGTCGCTGGGTGAGCGGCTCTGTGGGTGACTCCGAATCGCTGCACGAGGCCGAGGCCACCTTGTTACCTGAAATCGGTGATATATATCGCTAAGTATGCAGATCAACAGCAGAGGTTTGGCAGCGCTTACCATTGCTCACATCCAAATCTGTTGCACTTGCGTCCTTGTTGCCAAATTGCAAATTGACCGGCACAATGTCGTCCTCCTCCTCGAGCAACAGGCTGGAGTAGGAGTGCGTGGTATTGTCGCTGCGACCGCCGCCGCCGCTCGAGGAGTTGCGCGAGGAGCCCGAGTCGTTGTGCGAGTGCGAATGGGAGGTGTGCGCTGCCAGGCTGTCAACGGCAGCCGGATCCTGTTGTTCGTCAATGGGCAAGTCGTAATCATCGCCGCTGCTGCTCTCCTCCTCCACATCAACGTTGTCAATGTCATCGTCATCATCATCATCCCCATCCCCATCCCCATCCACATCATCGTCATTATCCTCATCGTCGGAGCAATTGTTGTGGCTGCTGCTGCTGCTGTTGCTGCGGCTACTAACGCTATCCTCCTCGCAGGGTGGCTCCAGATCCAATGCCAGCTCAGGTGATGAGGATTTATTGTAGTTCTCGTCGCTGTCGCTCGACGCGGCCACTGCAGGACACTCGATTAATTAACTGATATCGCGCTTATAACCGATTTATGGCCTTACCGCGCAACTTGTCCAATATGAGGGGATAGAACTCTTTGGCTGTTGCATTGTTTGGCTCGTACTGCAGAACTGTGGGAACAAGGAAACATGTGCATTCAGAATGCCGCGATAGATAATATTTTATTATTATTGAGGTTGGAGCACTCACTCAATTTGCAGTATTTCAAAGCCTTCTTGTAGTCCTTGAGCATGACGGCAGACAGAAACTGCAATATTGAGAAAAAGCCGAGCATGAGATTGCGTCAAACCCTTCAGAAATCTATGCAAAGTTATCCGCCCAACAATGGCCCGGCCCATTGGCCCAGATTGAATGTGGGATGTGCTCAAAGTTAAATGCGCTCGAAAAACAATTTATTAGCAATCAATAAGCCGGCGCACAAAAGCAACTTTCCGTAATCCTCTTGAAAAGGATTTAAAATTAAATGTAGCCCCCTCTCGTCTGCTGGCTTCGATGCAATTTGCATTTAAATAGATTGCAAAACCTTACCTCGGCGAGAAATTCAGTGGGTGCTGATATGCTCTCATCGGCGTCTGTGTACTCCGACAGGCTCTGGCTGAGGTCCTCGCTGGAGGCGGACGTGGGCAGCGTGGCGGCTGCTGCGGCAGCTGCAACAGCCGCGGCGCCATTCATTATATTTATATTATTTGCCGTGTTCATGGCTGTTGTTGTTGCCACATTATCCGTGTGGCAGCTGCCGGTGGCATAGACGCCATTGCCATTTGATTTGTCCATGTGAAGCAGCTGCAATCAGCAGAAAGGCTTTTAACTTAAGTAATGCTAATTGAATTGCATTTTTAATACTATTACTCACATTTGACATGGTTTTGTATGAAGCTCTGCAAAGTTGTTAATTCTTCAGGATCTTCTTCTAGGCAACTGGCTTTTTCATTATCTGGGGATTGTCTGTAATAAAAAACAAAAAATCTATACTACAAAATATCGATCGGAACCAAGCGCTATAAAATCGATTTGCAACAGAGTTGCCGCAAACGATTCGAATTTGATGATTATCGCTAATTGGATAACATTTCCGGTGACCTTTTCGAACTAACCAAGTTCTGCTCAAAGCACAAAGGCTAAAGAACACGGTACAAAAGTTTGCCAAAGTACGAGCAAATTCAAAATGTCAAATGCTAATTCCAAAGCCACTAGATAAATGCAGCTCGACGCTATACACAGCAGCATATTCATTTAGACATACATATGTAAATGCATATAGTATGTATGTGCTCGCTTACATTCACTTTCGGCTCAAAGGGCTCCGCAAAGACCACAGACGCGGCCACACAGATATATATTGGGAAAGTCTGCGGCTAAAAAGCGAAATCAAAGTGTGAGGGCAAAGGCGGCTGAGTTGCGGGTGCTGATGGAGGGGCCAACTAGTTGAACAGAGCTAACGTAGCGCGGCACGCGAACATGTTCATACCCAGTAAAAAGCTCCAAAAGGTATATAGATAAAGATCAAAATAAATAAAATCAGTTACACAATTTTTAAGGTATTCAATATGCTGGATACAGTTTAAAACACCTTCAAATTTACTACAAAATTATTAACAAATAAAAAAATATAAAAATAAACATAATTCTCTTTTTACACAAAGTAAAAATGTTGAGAATTGGGTGATTATATTTTTATACAGTTCTCTAAAGTTTTTTTTACCAGTTAACCAATTAGTTAAAAACCTTTTACGGGGTATTACCCATTCGAGCATGCATTATGTGCGCTGTTGCTGTTTGCTGTCTTGTTATTTTCATTGGTAACTAGTGTGAAATGGAAATGCAAGAAATTGTTTACGTTTTTGGGGCTTAATTGGCGCTCGACATGCGGCGCTTACATGAAACGCCTGCAGTTATGCTACAAATGTTTGTTATTTATGCAGTCTGTGCCTGCTTCATGTGTGTGTGTGTGTTTGTTCATTCAATAATTGAAAGTTGTATGTGGAATTTACTCACAAGCCTAGCATTGCGGCATTGTGCCGGTACGCCAGGCCTTGCCGGTCTTTAGCGCACACTGTCAAGGACTTTCATATGATTTACGGCACGACAATCCTTTGATTTACTTTATGACTCTAGGCTGCAGTGTTGGGTACTAAAGTATATATACATATATATGGTATATATAATATATATCAATTGATGGCAAATTCATGAGCCTCTAAAAAACTGTCCTGCTGTCCACCTGGCTCATAACTCACAACGTAATATACTTTGCTGGCAACTCTTTTACTCTTTTACACTTAATTACATGTTGTCCTGCCGTTTTGTATTGAATTCTAATTGCTTTCAGTCTGCTTTGGAGTCGCTGTCGCTTCCCCACGTGTCAGCTACGGTCTTGGCAAACAGCACGTCAGTCACTCAATTGTCTGCGATTTGTTTGTTTGTCGGTTGATCCTTTATTCTAGTATTTGTTGCTGTTGTTTTTGTTCTTTTGGCATTTTCAAATGTCAGACTTGTCTGGCCCGTCGGCTGGCCGTGACTGTCATGCAATCGCATTTAGATGTATTTTGTGTGTGCTTGCAAAAGTTTATGGAACTGCCGATGGGTAAATTTATTTTTTGGCTCACTTGGGCCAAGCACTTAACACTTCTAGCTGGACTTACAAGCCCAAATACTATATATATATACAAGTTTTACATTGTGTATTTATACCCTTGACGATATGGTATACATATTATTTGAGATATAAAAAAGTAGGAACGTCGCAGTCGGGTGGATCGCAATTCTCGTTCACAGTATAAAAACAATTTAAAACAGTCCAAAACGGTTCTAAGATATATAGATTATAACGATTTGTCACGACCTTAGTGGGACTAGCCAAAAAATTGTTGTAAAATTTTGAATATTTCTGGAAAATGTGCAGCTGGGTAATTATTACAATATCAGTCAAAACATAATTTTGAATTACACAGAGATCTTCAAAAATTAGCATAAAATTGGATATACTATTGTTATAGCCCGTGTTTAACACCAAACAGTCAGTGAATCTGTTAAGACACCATTTTTATAAATACATCTAAAATAGAAAACTCTAGAAGAAATGTCCTTAAAAACGGTTCTTTCAACTTTTGTTAACCTTATGAAAAAGTTTCACAATATTGCTCAAATAGCTACTTAAATTAAATCCAAAACAATTTAAATTTATAAAGAGCTTAACTACAGCTTGATTAGCAGCCCATTTCATTTCAGTGGCAGCTGTTGCCTATCCCACGCACAACAATTGCAATTTGAGGCAACAGCTTGTGGCAGCCGCTGGGGGCGTGCAACATGGGAGTAAAACAGTTGCGTGTGACGCAGCAAAATGACTTGCATAATTAATACGCCTGCCGGCAAATCGAGTTTCTAATATTTGCTGAGGCCAGGACACTCAAATTGATGAATTATTTCACAAGCCTTCTGAATGCAAACAAATTTAAGGGCAGCGAGCCATGAAGTTAAAACTTGTGTGTGAGTGTGTGTGTATGTGTGTGTCGGGGTCACATGTCGGTCACAGCGCAGTTACAGGAAAACAAAAATAAAACGGACGACGGCCGCAGCCAGTGTATGTCCCGTTGTCGGCGAATAATTTACTTGTAGGCTAAAAAAAAGAAAAAAAATCTGCAAACCCTTTGGAGACAACATTGTCGCGACGCTTTGAATATGTTTGCCAAATTGCTGCGATATGGCTAAAATAAATACTGGGGCGTGGCACTAGCATAGTCGTTTGCCAAAAGCCGGTTAAATAACCTGAAAATACTTCATTGCCTTCTGTCAGTTCATTAGACAAAAACAACGAAATTAGTGTTATTTTTCATTGGCACGCCCCACAGCTATATGCGCCCACGTGCCAATTATATATATATATATATTTCTATTTTCTATATGTATCGGGCTTTTTGTTTTGTCCAGCGATAAATGTCACGTGGTACAATTCAATAAAAACGAATTTATGATGTTCATCAAAACGACTTTGAAAACTATTATGACATTTTCTGTTTGTGTTTCTCCTATTACATGAGGCTATTTGGACTATTTGGCTCTGAGGGTCGTTATAACAGCGTCCAAATTGCATGATTATAATGATCACATTACGTTTTTGGCGTTGGTTCACTTACTTTTGCAGCATTTTGAGCTTGCGCCAAGCGGCGGCGGCCCATTACGAAGTGGCACTCAGAAAAGTATGCTACGATTTAAGGGAATTGCCACAAAAGCGCTATGAAAATTTAACGTTTTTGAAGGTTTGCTTTAAGCTTGAAGATAGGACTTAAAGCTCGACTACATTTAAGGGCAACTTTATGCTATGTCTACACACAAACATTTTAAAGTTGCACTGTATAAAATTCATGTCTTGACCTGCCCCTCGAACTTGCATGCATATTCTTCTGGCTATTATTTTAATATTCTGTTTAGACAAAAATTCGTATTAAATTTATCATGCATGAGGCTGGTTTAAAGGGCCGGTCAAAATCGATTTGAGTGGCAATATCTATGCCACAGCTACGGTTGCGGTTTAGCAATCCAATGAAGCGGCAAATGCGCAATTATGGGGCGGCATTCCTTTGACATGCTTACGTGGCGTATGCGCAATATTGTCTGCTCTAAGCAGTTTCAGCGTGTTTATGTTTTGCGGGATTTTCGATTCAGAAAATAGCAAAAACAAAAAAAAACAGTAAAACGAGTGCAATATACTGAAAGTAGAAAAGGGCCAAACAAAGGAACTGAAAAGAATTGCACGCATTGTTAGCGCATTTTGCATTGTCAATGTGGAGCTTTGTGCATTGTATATAAAAAAGTACATATATATATATATATATATATACATATATACTATGTCAGAAATATGTGTGTCGACTTGATGCACGCTGACTCACGGCAAGCGAGTGGCTCAAGTGGTAATTAAAATTATAATACCAACTGTGAGGCAGCTTCTAAGGCACTTGCCCCCTGACACAGAAAGAAAGGCGTACATTGTGGCAAAAGCATCTCTTGTGCTGCAAATGAATACGTTTGTATTTGTGTTGCATAGAATTTATACAACAAATACAAACACACACGAGCACTGGTTGTTGGTGTGTTGTTGTTATTGTTGTTGTTCAACGGCACTACTTGAGGTTGTTTCATACGTCGCAAAAGAAAAGACAAAAAGGTAAACAAACCTATACAAAACTCTTTCAATACACTGTAAACAAAAGCTAGGTTGACATTTTAAAATTGTTTTTTTGACTAGAAAGATCCTTTACATCTTTCTTCTTCTTATTATTCTATTCTATGTTATTTAAAATTATTTAAGAAGTAATATGTTGAAAAAATAATTGAAAACTATAATTAAAAACTCTATAATTGCAGCTGTATATAAAATAAGTAAAGCAAAATTGGCATTGCAAGAAAACAATATCAAAAACAATCTTCAATGTGGGATGATAATATTTTAATAACCATAAAATAATATTGAGTTCAGTACTGGTTATAAAATCCACTGCTAATCAATGCAGCCGACAACATATCTGGGCTAATAGGTTTTCTAAATGAGTCCTCTATTGAGAACCTACCCCTCCTAACTGCCCAATCTGAGAGTCCATTGAATCTCAAGCTGAGGTTACCTTAAAAATAGTTCGATTTGTCTTCAATTGCATATAGTATGTATATGTGGGTATGGATATACTCGTTATCGGGTAATTATTTCACATACTTGCAAAGCTTAAGCTTGAGTTGAGCTGCACAAATTGTTGGCAACATTTGAGCGCCCCTCATTTGGGCAAGGACCAAGTTCAAAGAGTCTGGGCCGCACACATTAACGTTTAGTGCATCATTAAAAACGCTTTGCTCGGCAGAAACTTTGAAGTGGTTGCATTTTCACATGGCAACATTTCAAATTTAACTTTAGCCGCACGGGACAACAGAACTTAATTGAAAGGCAAATAAGAGCCGCCGACAGTGGCGACTGTGGAAAATACGAAAATGTGAAATTAATGCGACTGCCTGGTCACGGACCCAGCGAAATCTCACATAAATTTTACGAGTTTGCTGACAACGTTGCCTACCTTAAATTATTTACGAGCGGTGGCTGTTCCAAGCGGTTCTCAGGTCCTCAGGTTTTCAGGTGCTCAGGTTCTTGCAGTTCAGTTCGGTTGCTGTTGCAGTTGCATGCGATGCCTTTGGGTATTGCGATGTTCCCTCGTTTAATCAGCGTAGAATAAAATGTAAATATTCAAGCGTTTGCGGAAAACCTAGTGAAGGCTTTCCTAAAGTTTCTTTTTGGGTACTACGCAGTTGAACAGCAACAAAAATATGTGCCCTTATGTTTTTGTTTTCGCACGAGAGTGCAGCAGCACTCAGGGGCAGCCGAGGATGCGCCAATGTCCTTCTATTATCAAAAATGTAACTTTTGCATAAACTACGAGCCGTGTTCGATATTATTTTATTTATATTATATTTTTAACGCAATAATTATTGTTTGTTTAGGCGTAAACTAGAAATTTTTATGTGAACCAAATTTGTGGCGCACTTTTGCGTCGCAGTTGCGTTTAATTAACAGAGTCGACTGAAGGAAATGTCCTTTTTATACACACTTGTTCGCTTTTGCCTGGCCAAAAGCCAAAAGCCAGAAGCTTTTTCGCTCACCGAGGCAATGCTGCTGTTGCTCTCCCACTCTAGCGCTCTCTCACACTTATTGTTTGTGCTCTGGCGTTTGTTTTGACTGGCGGCATTGAAGAAAGCTTTTCTTGTTGTATTGAGCACAGGGTGTTCAGGGTTAGAAACCAAAGCTAGGCAGTTCACGCAAAATAAGTTGCCATTCAAGCTTTTCGTAATATATTTTAAATACATTTTTAAAGCATTTATTATTTTTTTTATATATATCTACTGCTTAACCTGAGACACGCTGTGCAAAAGCTCAATATAAAGCTTGAATAAGCACATTCAGAAAGGTTTTCTCACAGTCTCTCTCTTTCTTTCTCTCACTCGCAGACACTCAGCTATGTTCACTCTTTGGGGCTTGGGCTCGTTAAAACCATTTACACACACACACACACACACACACACACATTGTAAAACCGACAAAAACTACAGCCCATCAACAGCTGTGTGGGATAGTGGCTGTGAAAGAACCGGAAATTGTGGGTGGAGTTGGCTGCATCGAAGCCATTTTCCCATGTAACGCAAATGGAAAAATGGCGGCTAAGCTCTCTGCGTACTCAGATGGGAAAAATACTATGCCGCGTACGCAATAATTGCGACCTCCAGGGCAGGTCGAGCGAGTGCGAATGTGAATTAAGAATTACAGGCTTAGTTCAAGCTTGGCTGGGCTTGTAATAATACATATGAGCGCATGTGTATGTATGTGTGAAAAGTAAAAAACAATGTATATGAAAAGTAGCCTCCATTATTTCACAGCACCGAATGTGCCCGATAATCCTTTGAAATTTCTGAAATTTAAAAAAGGTTAGCATACTTTTCTGGGTAACATGTTGGCTGTAAATAGTTGGTTTTACGCTTGCTGAGCAGCCACTGAATTTTAAACAAGTTAGACTTACCTTCATTTATAAAGACATAAATATACATGTATACACTTTGATGAAAAATAAAAAAATAACGTTCTTCTTGTAGGCGTGCCTAGGGTATTATTATTTTGGCATTTTATACATTAACTTCTCGTTCGCAGTCAATAAAGATTAAATTTTAAATTGTAAAGTTAAAAAAAAAATTGTTCAGTTGCTGTATGGTTTATATATGCAAAATATATAAAAATAATATATTTCTGTATTTGGATTTATGGCTAATGTAATAATACATTTTTTTTAATATTTAAATGATCAAAATAATATTTTGTTTGCAAATCAGTTTTAATCTATGAAATTTTCAAATCAAGAGACAAATTTTGCCAACATTGCTTGAGAGGAAAAGAAATAAAAACTAAATATGTGATTAAAATTTAGTACCTTATCAAAAAGGATTCCACATGGAAATCGCTGCAGATTTGCTAAGAATTGTGATTCTCAACAGAGTTTTTTGCTTGGCTTGTTCAAAAGGGTATTTAATTTTCGGCACCCTAATCTTTGGCGTTTGTTGTTGTTGTCGTTTAAATTTACGTTGGCAGTTTCAATCCCATTTTGCGTGTAGTGGGCTTCCGCATGATTTCCTGTTTGGTGCAAACAAAACCGGGTTCTCCTAACAGCACCCCTGCATAGGACGTGTACCGAAGTGCAATGAAAATCGTTTCACGTTGCTTAAAGAATTAAATTTATTGCATTTAACTTTGTGCGAAAAAAGTGTTTTTCATGCTTAGCTGCATGCTAGGCTTAATACAAATGGGGAATACTTAGATCTAGAATTACATACACGCAATTCGTTGGTTCGAGACCTGGTCTTAGATTACAATATGATATGTTATTTTGGTTGCTTGCAATCGTTTCAAAACAAAATGTACATTTTAAAGATCGAGAACGAAAACTAAAGATAATACAATATAGATATATTTATATGCATGAAAAGTTAGTGAAGTTAAATGTAGTCGAGAAATATCATATAATATGTTTGGGGCCGATTACAACCGCTCGTTTAACTAGTTTATACTCATTCCAGCAATATCGAAATTATATATGCACTTAAGCCTATGCTAGATATATATGTGAAAACTTAGGCAGCTACGAGATATACATAAACAAGGCCTAGCAGTTCATGTAGTTGGGCGCCTCGGTGGACTGCTCCTTGGCCGCGACTTCCGGGGCTGTTGCTGCCTCCTCCGCTGGGCTGCCCACATTTTGATAGACCTCGGCCTGCACCTCGATGCTGCCCACCTGCGGACAGGCCACCTGCTTGGGCTTGAAGGAGCTGCAGCCGCTGCTGGAGTGGCTCTTGGTCAGTTTGCCGTAGATGATGTTGGGTCGCTCGTTCAGCTTGATGGGCTGCAGGGTGACTCCGTTCTGGTAGTGCTGCTGCGTGTCCTGCTCCTTGGCCTCCATGATGGTGTTCAAATAGCTGCTGCTCTGCGACGTCGACAGCTGCTGGCTGCCGTTGCCATAGACGGGTATGTTCGAGGGGAACATCTGGTAGTGATCCGAGCCGGTGGGACTGGTGGGCGTGTGCAGGCGCTGGCAGCTGGACATTGGCGATGGGAACACAATCTGATGGCGCTCATCGCCCGGCGTTGAGACGGGCGTGAACACGGGACGCGGCGGCGGCGGCACCAAATAGTTGTCCATCAGCGAACCGGGCGTGCCCAGGCGGCAGCCAAACTGACGTCGCTCCTCGTGATCCGAATGCGTGCCGGAGTCGCCCAGCGAGGCCCCACTGCAATTGCTGCCCGTGCTGAGGCGACCCGACGACGAGCTCGAGCTGGAAAGGCTCTGCAGGCTCAGCGAGCTAATCGGACGCGCCGACGACTTCAGGCTGCAGCTGGTCGCAATGGAGCTCTTGGTCTCGTCCAGCAGGCTGTCCGCACAGCTGCTCTGCTTCTCGACGGCGGCATGGGGCTTCTGTCGCGAGAAGAGCTTCTTGATGCGCTCAAAGGGCGTCTCGCGCTTGAGCTGCGACTTGACATGGTCGTGGATGCGTTCGTATTCCCGTCGCAGCTGATCGATCTGGTCCTGCTTCTCGCGGAAGCTTTGCTGCACATCGTTGCGATGCTTCCACTTCTCCACCAGCAGCTCCACATCGCGTATGGACAGCACATTGTTCTTGAAATCGTGCATAATCTCGGCCAGCTCGTCGTCGGCATTGGCCCGTGTGCTGCTGGAGGCGTCGCTGGCGCTGCGCTTCAATGTCCCATAGCCGCTGTTGGGCTGGGCCAGGCGCGTGGTGGAGCGACTCAAGCGCAGCGGCTCCTCCACCGGCCGATTGGAGGGCTGGAACAGATAGTTGCCATCATCCGGCACGACGGGCGGCGGCACTGGTATGTTGGAGGGCTGCATCACATAGTCGTTGCCGGCCATCGCCTGGTTCTCCAGCAGCTGCGAGCACTCCTGGCTAAATTTGTCTGTCGCCTGGTAGTTGGCTGCCCCATCGACCACATCCTGGGATTTGTTTTGCTCTTTGGACTGATAGTATGGCGGCTCGTTGATGCGCAGCTCGTTGGTGGTCTGCTCCGGCCCAGTTGTGGGCTCCAGTCCCTTGCTGGTCTCCAGGTGCTTCTCTGTCGGGCAGCTGCTCTGCAGATTGTCATCCTCGGTTTCCACGCTGATGTAGTTCAGGTTCGATATGGCCATCGTCTCTGTCTTGGCGCGCACCTCCGGCGTATTCTCACGCTCGGAGCCACTGGACATCTCCATGTACTCAGCCGTCGGCAGCTGCTTGGGCGGTTTGTTTCTGGGCGATGACGGCAGCGTTCCAATCACCACCTGGGCGCCCTTGTTGCTGCTGGTCGGCTTGGTCTGGGCACCCGGACTGCTGGCGCCGGTGCTGGCATTGTCCACGCCCTTGAAGTAATGATAGACCATTGTGAGATTGTGGAACTCGGAGAAGCTGACCAGATTCTGGGCCAGCTTGTGATGGCCCTCCTGCTCGGCGAGTTCGGCGGGCGTGCGGCCGGCGCAGTTGCGCACGCCGCAGGCTGTATCGCCACCGGGACACTCCATCAGCTGGAGGCAGAGCCGATTGAGGCCCCAGCGTGCGGCAAAGTGCAACAGCGTCGGATACTCCTCGGGACTGGACTCGAGGCGCGTGAAGAAGTGCGGCTGGCGCTCGCTGGGGCCGTTCAGCAGATGGAAATTGGGCGGCATGTTGCGCTGGAAGCACTGCAGCAGATGCTGATCGAGTGCATCGCGCTCGAGTGGACCCACGCCTAACGCATGGCACATGAACTCAATGGGCGAGTCCTCGACGCGCAGCAGCTGCTCCAATTCGCGCAGGCGACTCTCGCACTTGATGGGACGTGCGCCGAGGCTCTTGTTGTTCTTCTCGATGCGTATCTCGATCATCGTGGAGATCTCCATGCAGGACTCGGGTATGGCGAACTGCACAGTGTACGGATTGCGCGACTTGAAGCTGCGAATCTCGAGCAGCTCGCCCGACTTCTCCACGAGCAGCTTGAGCGTATCGTTTGGCTTCAGCGGCTCCGCCAGTATGGCCAGCACTTTGTTCTGGCCCTGTTTGACCTTCTTGGGCAGCACGGTGAAGCCCTCCGAGCAGCTGGATATGCTCCTCGAAATGCTGCTGTTGTTGCTATTGCCGCTATCCTGACAGGGCGGACGCTGGCACAGCGCACGGCCCAGTATATCGGTGGCTATGCCCAGAATGTGGCTAATCTGCGCCTGATCGTTGTCCCGCACCACGCAGCGACGCCACTTGTAGTAGTTGGGCAGCGCCGTCTTGTGCATCTCCTTGACCTTGTCCTCGCCCACGTCCAGCAGTATGGCCAGCACCTTCTCCACGCGTATTATCGATGTCAGCTGCGCCATCAGGAAGCTGTGTGGCAGCGCCAACAGCGCCGGACACAGGATGACAATCTGTAGCGCCGTGTTCTGATATTTCTGGGCGATCTCCTCGCTGAAGGGGCCATCATCAATTTTTATGTGCAGAAAACTGGAGCAAAAAGGACAGAGGATATTAGTATTATTGTTCCTTTTCTGAAGCTCTGTCTTAATATCTCCTTACTACACTTTAAAAAAATGATTTTTCTACTTTATTTCTTTTTTAAGTTGTATAATTCCGTTATTCATATTATTTTAATTTTTAATTATCTAATCTCTCTTAATATCTGACTAAGTACATTTTATTAGAGTCTTATATTTCTTTCTTTACAAAAAATCTTTTCATATTTTTTATCTTTTCAAAGTTGTATAATTCCATCATTCATATTATTTAACGCTCATTATATTTATAAATATTTCGTATAAATCGAGCTGTTCAGCCTTAATCTACAATTTTTGAGAGTTTGCATAGGGGAATGGTGGAACGAACCATTTCTTAAAATTTTCGAATACTAAGTTACTATGCTAAAAGTATTTTTCTAGATTGTTCGTTTAATTTCCATTTATCTTTCGCTTACCATTTTTGGGATTTTGTGTAGCGGAATAATATAATAAAACACTGAACAAAACTATACACCTGATTTCATATTGTTTTGCAAATTTAAACTAATGTTTCATTCCAATATTTCGCACCCAGAAATGTTAGGCTTAAAAAGCAAATATAATTTTCTGTTTATTTCTATACTTGTTCACGAAGTGAAAAGAGTATATTAGGTTCATGCAATATCCGTCTTGCTGTCCGTCCGTATGTATTACATTTTTTCGTCGCTATTGAAGCTAGAGATTTGAAACTTGGAATATGTATTCGTGTATACCTGCGTCAGATAAAGTGTCAAGATATTTTGATAACGCCTGCTAGGAGCGTGACAATCTATAAATTTCCCTCGGTGTTAGTTTTATTTTCAGACAGATTACTGATGGCCTCCTCTTAAGATCGCTGAAAAACTTTTTGGATAGGCCTACTGGGGACGTGGCAAATCGATTTAATCTGTATATCTGATGACCTCCTCCGAAGATCGAGCTCAACATTTTTACCCGCCCCCACAATTTACAATAATCGATATTTTTCCAAAATTACCATAATTAGGAACATGTTCGACTGCTTTAAGCTGTTATTAAATGGTGAACGAGTATAGCGAAGTCGGTTACACCCGACTGCGACGATCTTACTTGTGTTTTATTGGCCTTACAGTTGCTTGTAATACTCACTTGAATGGTTTGCGTCCGCGCTGCTTGGTGATCTTGTCGAAGTGGTTCTTCAGGAAAGTGGCGCGCAGATAGGCGCGTTCGCTGTGCTTGGCAGTGATGATCAGTATGTCGTCCATGTTGTAGCCCGGCTGACCGTAGCCGTAGCCCGTTGCAGCAGCTCCGTTTGCGTTGTTCACGTTGCCGCAGTTGTCTGCAAAATGAAATCGAAGACGAAGACGATCGTCGCGATGAGCAAAAAGTGCAACAAGAATCGAATGCTACTGATAAAGAACTGGCCCGAACGACCCCAAAAGCAGTGCCTATTTACATTTGTGTGCGTGTGCCTTTGATAAATAATGTGTTTACTTAGGATTTGACTTTAGCGATTTATGACCCTCGCTGCGGCTTCACAAATAGCCCTTGTTTGACTTTTCCAAACGTTTGTTTGCCTTTTGGCTCTGGCAAAGCGCCGCGCAGAGCCTATATTTCATGTGTGATAATTTCTGTTAAGTACCCAACGAGACAAACAAAAGGTCAGTTGGGAAAATTTTTTTGTGTGGCACTGTGTCACCTAAGTCTTATCAATACGACGGGGCAAGGTTACATTTTGGCATTCCTACAGAGCTCCAAACTGAACCTGTGCAACTGTATTGAAAATGATCAGAAGTCAATTTAAACTACATTTATTAGAAGATATTATTATATGTATTTTTAAGGGTATGCTTGTAAAAATACTGCCACTACTAAGTATTAGAAATACTTCTTCTATAAATTTTAAAAAAAATGTGGACTATTATATATAAGCAGTTGATAATAATAATAATATTGAAGAAATTAAAATAAATTTTCTTTTTATAAAAATTATAAAATAATGATATAAACTCACAAATATTTTTTTAATATTTAGTTATTTAGAAAATGATTAATACTTTTTTATATAAAAGTTATAAAGCAATGATATAAAATCACAAATATTGAACTATGAAATTTTGGAATTCTCTTTCAAACACTTTTACTTCTATTGTAGAAAAACAAATTTTAAAATATGTCTAAAGGACTTGAGATGTTGATTAAGTTTATATTCCTTATAAGGTTGTTTAGAGCAGTATATTTTATTTTATTGCAGTGCAATTAGTAATATGTTTAGCATTAGCATCAGCATTGTTCAGTATGAGTTGATATGCACTTGGGAAAATCTTACATATTTTTCGATTTTTTTTTCCGTCAAATTTATGCACTTTTACACAACTTTAAACATTCCACAACGAGAGTTCAAGCACAACTGTTTCAGTTTTAGCCAGCTGCACTGCCAACTGGGTCTGGTTGGTTGGCGTAGTTGCTTAGCCGAATCAGATTTAAGCTAAATAAAACAACATAAATTTTCGAATAGGCACAAAACACAATTTCGACAGCTATTTTGTCAAGTCGTGAGTGTAAATAAATTGCCCGGCTTCTTGGGCTAATCAACTTGTGTTGTGGCTGGCCATCATAAATTCAGTCACGTTTAAGGCATTTAAATAAATCTCAAAGCTAATCGAACAAAAACGCGTCGCGATCTGTTGCGCTGCGCTGCTGATGTTATCTCCTGGCCAAACCGAAATTTACTGTTGCATTTGGGTGCTCGGCACAGCGCTGAACTTCTTGACACCCACAAATGGCGTCGTCGTCGGCAGAAAGCGACATTTAGCCATACCCCCGGCCCCCCATCTGGCTGCCCAAGTTGAACGCTGTCTGCTGTCTGTCGGCTCGTCAGTCGCTGTCTCCGATTGCCAGCCGAGAGGCGCATGTTGCCTGCGTCTTCCTGTTGCATGCGGCAGCTGCTGCTCATTATATGGCCAAGGGAGCCGAGGCACAAGCGTTTTATTATTATAAATAAAAGGCTGCGCAAAAATAAATGACAAGTGGAGCGTTCTTTTTTTGTGGGTCTTGTTTTTCCTTTATATTCCTGCTTCCACATTTGCATATACGCAAAAAAAAACGTAAAAACATTTATTTTGTTGCAATTTTATTTTGGACTGTATTTCTAAACGCATGACAACATAATTAACTTGAAAATTGCCTGCCTTTGAGTTTCATTTCTATGTGCCGACAGTTTGAGCCTGACAAAAAGTTTTGTCTTTTGTGATTTGTGTGATTAATGGCCGTGGCCAAAAACTTGCTCCACGGTTGCTGTTGCCGTAGTTGCTGTTGCAGCCTTTTAATGGCTTTTGTTTTCGGGCATTTTGGCTTTTGCCATTTTCAAACTTTGATGTGATGGCAAGGCTGTTGCTGCTGCTGCTGCTGGTTGCATTAAAATTTATCACTCAATTACATGACAGACGACAGTCGAAACTTGCAAAAGGAACTCAACTGACATTGAAGTTGAGTTGAGTTGTTTTCCAGACTCTCAGCCGTAATGTGGGCAATATTTCAGCGGCAACATCTGGTAATTGTTAAACAGTCGCCAGGGCAATTGTAAGAAAAATGCGACCCTTTGTTTTGTCGATCATTTTGCACTCTCTTTGTTTGCTTTTACCCTTCAGTTTTCTTTTGCTTTATTTTGTGCATACACATGAGTATATTTGCTAAGTGTATGCGTGTGTGCTTATTGCTGATTGCTGTTGCCGCAGCAATTTGCAAAAATTTCGCGAGTTGTTTTTTTATTAAATTTTTTTTTTTTTTTGATTTTTGGCGTTTTGATCGATGCTTTTTTAATGGTGCAGCTGCATCTGTTAACAATCTCGTATCTCTCTCATCCGTTTTATTGACTTACTCATGTCCACATACTCGCAGTTATTCGTACTCGATTTGCGGCCCAAAACACAGCTGCCAAAGAGGCTGCAGCTTCGCTTGGCGGCCATGTTTCCCGCTTGGCTTGTGAATATTTATTGCTAATATACTTAAATAATTTACAATTCGTAATTATTGCTATGCAGCGCACATCTCGCACGCGGCGCTAATTGTCGTTTCAGCATCGCAAATGGAACTGGCAGCGAATGCTGCTGAAACCGTTTGCCATAGGCAGCTCGGGGCTGGGGTTAGCCACTGATTGCCTAGGATTACGAGTCTAGTTTTAATTAATTGATTAAAATAACGCGTTTGGTCTGTGGCTGGCGCCAGTCTGTGGGCGAGCACGAAACGGGTTTGATTTGGTTTAATCGAGAGTTGGAAAGTAGACTGGGAAAAGGACAGAGTATGACCTTTTTTAATGACACTAGCTGAAAGAGATATAATCTTTATGAAGGATGCAACTTAATAGACCGAGAGAACAATAGTGTCAAGCTGAAGTAGATTTTTGCTTGCAAAACTTTTATATTTTAAGCTTTTTGCTATATACATATGTCGATATTCAGTTGCCACATTTAGAAGCAAACCTTCTAATGCCTCTTGATCTCAATTCAAAGAACATAAGCGCATATAAATTTCCAAAAACTAAACAATTCATCAAGCTTATTCTATAGAAAGATACTTTTATGCTGGATTTTTATGAGGGGTTCCCAAAAGTGTGGTATTGTATTTATTTGTGTTTTTTTTTGTTTTTTTTTTTGACAATTTGAATAAATGCCAGCGCTGTGTGACATTTTAGCAAGACATAAATCAACGAAAATGAACAAAATAATGCGGGATTAAATGGACTGCGGCCACGAGGCGGCTCGCAATGGAACAGAACCGAGGACCGGACGATACACAAATTAACCCTCCCCTTCCAAACAAAAAAAACCATATATATATATGCGACTGTATTCGATTATAACTCAAATGTGCATACAAAAAAAAAGAAGAATAATATCAAAAAAAGAACACGTACCTCCCTCTCATTTTATTCATATGTGTGCATCTCGTTTTTTTGTGTGTTTGTGCGAACATAACAATTATCATTTAATTATGTCAACTGTAACTTAATTATGAGCGCATCTTTTAATTTGAGGCCACTTGATTAAAACTGTTTCAGTTTTGGTTTGGTTAATTGTTGATTTCCGCCCGAGATTTGTGAATTCTTATGCTCAATTAAGCCTGAATTCTTTCATGTGTATGTGTCTGTTTTGTGTGTGCGGACACTGGACAATATTATTTTACGAATTAAATTGATATGGACATTTGGCTGTTATCATATCTTGCCTAAGTACCAACATTATGTTTTTATCTCTGATCTAATTATTTTTAACTTAGTTTTAGTTGTTGTTAATGAACGCTGTAAATTGTTTTAGTTGCAGTCCCCTCTACGCTTTCTATGTGCAACAATTTCCGCCCACCCGTCGTCTAACGGTACAATTTAGCCCTCAGCTACCAAGTTTTTGGTTCATTTAATTTATAAATTGCTCTCAATCTCGCATAGCTCTCTATGTCTCTCTATATGTATGGGTTGTTGTGCCCATGTCGTTACTGTGAGAATTGGACAACTGCGCTGGACACTGGTTAGGCCCGGGTGTACGGGCACTAGGAGGGTCCCCAAATCGCTCACAACGATTATAAATGACATTGCATTGGTTTCGGCTGCCGATGAATGCGCCTGCATTGCGCATCGGCCCTGGGATAAATTCATGTGGTTTCAATCAGTGCGTAGTTCGCTCTGGGTCAAGCATTGGGGCTGTTATAAGGTTTGAATTTAGCTAGCCAGCAATAATAAATGTACTACCTATAGATGTCTAAATATCAAGTGCCTTATGTTGACGACTCACATTATTAATTGAAAAAATACCAAGTTATATATTGCCCAGAATTTCTTCGCCCTGCCACATAATTTACATATTATGCTCTAGACCATAAGCATAACAAAAACTGAACAATGTGACCTAGTTAATTAAAAATTTATTTGCTTAGTGAAACGACTCATAATGAAAACATTTAAAAACACATCATAAAAAAAGTGTGTGCATTTGAAAAATTTCGCTTGAACAGTTTTTCCCAACTAAAAGCAAACATAAACAACTATTTCACTTTCTGCCCTGGCGCGCACAGTGAAAATGATGGCTGAAATATTTTCCTAAGCAACAAAAAAAAAAATATAAAGAAAAATTTTTAAAAATCGAGGGAAAGAGTTCAGGAGTTCATTTAGACGCCTGCCGCATGCCACAACATGAGGCAGATGCCGAGCTATGGGGCTGACCAAGTAGTTCCTCTATATATATCGCTGCCGCTGTGTGCGAGTTATAAACTTTATAGCAGGCTATGTGAAACAACAACAACCAGCGGCAAGTTATGCGATCTTTACACGCAACAATGAGAAACTCTGAACTGCATTTAATGGCAGATTGTTCATCAGCTGCAACTTGGTTGAAAGAGTTCATAAAACAAAGTCGAAGTCCATTATGGATGAAGTGCAGAAATGCACTCTGAAGTTGCTCGAACTGTGAATTAACCAGTTAGCTTAGTCTAGAGTCCTAAGGGCCTGTCATAGACCATGCGCGCCGCATTTTAATGCAGTTTTTGCAGTAAACAACTTTGGAGGTCTGTCGGCTCCCATGCAATTGGATTCGAGCCCAACTACGCCTCCGACTCCAATTCGGGATGTCTGAATGTTATTTTATATTTTTTGATGTTTTTGACATTAATGTTTTGTTATTTTTTGTTGTTGTTATTGCTGTCGCTGTCATAAAAGGGCTGGGGCTGGGGCTGGGGCTGGACATGGACATGTACATAGAGGGGAAAACGAATGCCAGACAGTAAAAGGCTCCCACACACACACATACTAAGTCCCACATGTTTATCTGGTGTTGCCAGTCTGCATTTCTTATAAAAACAATGCAACAGGCAACTCTTTAAGGCGCCTATTTTTAGTCCACGCGCTATTTCGATCTGTTGATTCCTGGTACTAGTTAGGGGCGCTGAATAATTGTGCAGCAGGTGTCAAATGTCTTCCCCTCACATGTCAAGATAAACTCAATTTTGGTAAAAAAAAAAAAAAATAAGATGCCGACGAGAGGAAATTGTCATTTCTCAACAGAAATATTAAATAAAAAAAACTCAAAATGATCGTGTAAAATGCAACGTTTGTGGTCTTAGCACGAGTTCCTCATCTTCCAACTTCCACTTTTCCACCCTATCGCAGTGGCCGTTGATTAATAACGCCCCCACTGTGATGGTATTTTGAGGGGGAAGGGAGGGACAACTTTGTCACACACTTCATCAAACATTTCAAATGTGCTGCATTTTAAAGGTGTGTGTGTAAGTTTTGCTTTTTTTCATTTTTGTTTTTTAGTTATTTATTTGATGTTTTGCTGTTTTGGGGAAATGCACCCGAAATGCTGCAGAGTGGGGGATGCATTTGTGTCACTTTGGCAGCCATTTCACAGATCTATGCGCTCTGCATGCTAATAAATGTCTTCATAAATTTAGATGCGACATGTCTGCCAAACAAATATCAGAACCAAGATGCAACTGTGGCGGCTCTCAGCCAGAAATCATGTCGTAAATATTCCGTTGGATAATTTAAAATTATGTCTCACACATCATTTGATTTTGTTAGTTATGGGAACTCTTTGGCAGAGTTACAATGCACTCAAAATGGGCATTTTAAAGCTTGAAGTGATTTAACGGTCTGGAAAACCTTAAGTCTGCATTAAAAGCGTTAGCTATATTTATTAGCATACTCTCTCTTTCCCTCTCTATCTCTCTTTCGTTCTAACAAGTTCACTGAATTCTTTTCGCTGTATTGTTTTAATTTAAATGTTTCAAGGTTAATTGGCGTGAGTAAAATGTTTTCATAAATACTTATAAGTAGTTAAGACACTAAAAAAGCCCGCATTTTTGCATTTCTTTTCACTAAGTAGTTGGCGCAGTGTCGCATTTTATGATTATCATATTTGTTTTTTTTTCGACGCTTATATAAAAAATGAAACAACAACAGCGACAACAACTTGACAACAATCAACTCAAATTTTTCATTTCCGTTTATTAAAGCCGTGCCATGACCGAGTGGGGAAAAGGGAGCGACAGAAAGAGAGAGAGAGAGAGAGGGGGATGCTGCGTTTAACTGTTGTGGGCGAATGAGATGGCGAGAGATCTTGGCTTTGTATGGATTCCTGTTGTATGTGCGTTTCCTGCGTGCAATTTATGTTGCAAGCTAGAGATGTGTACGTGGCATAAAATGCAAGGCACCAAATACGCACCAGTTTAAATAGTTGCAATAACAAGTTTTGTTTATAGATTTCATTTGCAAGGTATTTGATATCGATAACTCAATTTGTAGCTTGATGTCTATCAAAAAGCACGAAAGCACTATCTTTCATCTCTACTACACACACAAACAGAGAGCAGCACGCACACCATCTCATTTATGATTTCTCTGCTGCTGCCTTCTATGAGCGATTTCCGGTGCGTGCGTCGCTGCCAGCGTCGCTGCAGCTGCAAATTGTACGTTACTTTTCTGTTATCGTTGTTATTATTGTTGTTGCCCGCAGTTGCATACATAAATACACGCATACATGCATACATATGCGCATGTTGCCGATGTTTATGCTCATATCTTTCGCTGCATTGAACGGCACCTGCCACATTTGCGAGCCACCAGACGTTGCGCCTGCGCCTGCGCCCACCCCGCACTTTTCGCTGCGTTCCTCCTCAGCATTTCCATCACGCACAGCCCTTTCAATTATAATTGCTGCCTGCCTTTTGCTATTTTTAAACATCTATTTTGCTTTGACGTCGGCACGCGGCCGTCACAAAATAACAACAACAAAAAATCAACGGAAAAAAATATACATATTAAAATTTTTGAAGCCTAGTTGAGAGCACGCGCTGCCGCCGCTTAGCTGCTCTTGTTCTTGCCCAGCATTGACGCACATCTGGTTTGGGGTAGCAGCTGAACTGCAAGGGGCCCCTCAGTAGCGGCAAAGGATGCCCCTGTTCAAATGTCTGGCTCTGCCTGCGACCCCTCTGCTTCGTTTTTTTCTACTTTTTTTTGTACGTTTTCTTACTTTTGTTATTAATTAAAAAACAAAAACCTAGTCTAGACGATTTAAATGGCGCAGCCTCAGCGGAAATTCAATCTGTGCTCTATTTTCGAGTGCTGCGCCCCCCAATCATATTTTGAAGCGTCTGTCTGGCAGCTTAGATACACACACGCACACGTGCTGTGTGTTAATAGTATTGTATTGCAGGATTATAATGCAGGGGAGAACAATCGTGCAACTCCCGCACGTACACGGAAATTGAATGCATGCTACGGCTGTCAATTGAACGGAAATCGAAATCCTTTAATTACAAAGCGAGCCCCCAAAATTCTAGACTGCTGGCTCAAAAAAAATATAAAATAATTAAATAATAGCAATGAAATAGAACCCTTTACAGTCGCACACTTCAAAAACGAACCCTTTTTTTATCAAGCGACGGCATTTGCTTTGATTTACCTACGTGCTTTAATTTCAAATTGAAGGAATTCGATTTTCTGTCGTAATTGATTACTGATGTTTTTTTTCGTATTATTTTTTAGGTGCACAGAATTTCGAGTGCACTTCACAACTAATGGGAGCAGGCAATTGCAATGATTCCAAGTGTTTTTCTTTTCCCTTAATTTTGTCTACGTGGGGTCCAACACAACGAGTACTCACCGCAGCAGAACGTTTCCATTTCAATGTCTTCGGTTTTAAGCAACATTTTGCTGCCTAGATACGATACTAATACGAATGTTCAACTATATTATGTGGATGTCCGAGCACTTTAAAGACACATCGCTGTACGTAGCACACATATATGCACACTCACACACACTTGTAGCTCGGTGGCACTGGCGCTTCAGTCAAGTTAGCTGCGCATGCGCAACGTCAAGTTGCCACAGTCCTTCAACTTCAACTGGCGGACGGGAGCTGGCTAAAGCTGTCGGCTCGGCTCAGCTTGGGGCCGCCAAAACAATTTTGAATGCCAAGAATAATAATGAGCCATCGATGAAGTCAAAGTGAGAGAGAGAGCGACTCGCAATCAGCCACTCTCTTATTCTCTCCATAGCTGGGCGACTCTCTTGATAAATAATGCATTCAAAAGATTATAAAATAATAAAAGTCAACGCTGGGTCTTCATGTTATTATTGTTGTTGTTGTTTTTGTTGTTGTACGTGCCCGTGACGTTTAATTTACACGCTTTCCATTTTAAGTGCGCGCTACCGAGTTCGTATCCCAGTTTGAACCAGGCTATAAACGGAATTATGGCATTTTAAGTGGGCAGCGGGGCCAATTTGATTGTTTTTGCTATTTTCGTTTTTTTCTGTTTTTTTTTTTGCCAACAGATTTGCCAGTTGCGTTATTCTCAAGCCAAATGCGTCGCAAGACGCTGAAAACAGTTAGGAATCGCCCGAAGTTACAAATGGGCAACAAACAGAATCGCAGTACAAGCGTATAAATAAATAAATAAATATTTTGATTGAAATGGCAGTGACAGAAACTGCAGACAAGGGCAACAGACATAACTATAAATATAATAAATTTAAATGTGCCAAGAAATACATATACAAGTATATATACATATATATTTATATCTTATATCTTTGCATATAAATGCAGGCAAAATACTTTGGAAATGCGCACAGTTTTTGAATTGGGTTTCAAATGGTGCCTTTAGAATGGTTAAAGGAAGATATAAACAAAGACTTTTACAATTCTCAGTATTAAAGATCATTAGGTAAAATGGGAGAGAGAGAGGGAGATATATAAATAGTATATCCTTAAGATTACTAGAAAATATCTTATACAAAACTCTTTTTCTTCGCTTATGGTTAGAAAGACATAATGAGATAAAGCTCAAAATAATTAATAGCTTAGTGATATTTATCTTATATCAGACTCTATATATATAGAGATAATGATTGTCAGCGAGGTATAGCACTTATATAGCTTATCATTGAAAAAGTAAATCTTTAAACTATTTAACTAATTTATTCTCTCAACATTTTTCAAATTATCCAAAATAAAATGTTCTACCGTCAACAAACACAATAATTTTCAAATAAATCTTTTACCACTGTGCGCCTGCCTCTAACTACACATGTGAGAAAAGGTTTAAAAATAGTCAGCCAAAGTAAAATGAGAAAAAGGAAACCTCACAATCGGACGTGAGCAAAATGTAAGCACGCTTGTTATGTTATCCTCCGCAGACCTCCAGGCAGGCCCAAAATTATGTAAATGAAGTATGCTTTGAGCTGAGATTCAACAATTTTGGAATAATATTTATGAATGCAACAGGTGTTGGCGTTTGGGAAGGAAAGATACTGGATATGGCTGCCGGTCAAGGAAATTCAGCAAAGCTAACATTTTCCCCTCAATAGGATTTGTGTGCTGCTTGTTATGCAGCACAGCAGGGTTATGGTTATGCAGACCTAGCCAGTGTATTGAACCCCAGCAGCAGCGGCAGAAATGGAGTCGAGGGCAGCTGCTGAAGATTGGCTGCCACAAAGGCGGCTTGTCTTTGTTTGGGCGCATGTGTGTGTGTGTGTGTGTAATCTGATGAACAGATGTTCTGAGAATTGAATGCGGCATGCTGCACATGCTACGCCGTTGCTTGTGGCACTTACTCATAAACAAGTGCAACGCATTGCAGTAGCAATTCTGACGTTTGACCCGAAATCACCTGCCACAGTTGCCGCCGAGCAATTAAAACAGTATATAAAGTGATATATGGCACATTGCCTGCAGCACAAAGATACCCCAGCCCCCACACCCTCCCCCCTCACAGATCCCACCAGACCCCCTTTCGCTTGCTGTTTACTTGTTGTTTTGTGCTCTTGTCCCCCTTTTTCCATTATTGTGGCTTTGAAGTGCTGCTGCCACACAGTATTTGTATGCACAATTGGCCTAAAGCATGCTGCCAAATTTGGCCAAATGTTTGCTTGGCACGCGCCATATGCAAAACAGTTGGCTGTTTGTTTCGAGTGCATGTGTGGAGTTCACGCTTCCGTGCCATTAACACGTTTGAACAATACACACACAGCAACAACAAAAGCCAAACAGTCAACGGCCATTGGCAACAATTATGCAAAGTTCCTGTTGGCCAACTTCAGCGGCAACAACTCCTCGCCTCTGGCCCTGGCTTATTGACAATTGTGCACAATTTCAATTTATGTTTCTGCTTGTCATGGCGGCCACACCCACTGGGCAGGCGGAACGATACGATTCGTTTATTGACTCTTGTCAATTTGTTGTTGTTTGCCTTTTGCGCGCAGGTTGCGCATCCGCCATGTTGCACAGTCAATGTGTTCCGACAATTGGAGAGTCGAACAGCAAAATGCAATTGCAACTGCACTTTGCCGGAAATGTGTGTCCCACACAAACACAAACACACACACACACACACACGCACACACGCACACACTTACAGACTTGTGCCAATGTTTATCCAATTTGCATATTGCCGTTTGATAGCTGAACATTTGAAAATTATGAACTCGTTTTTGAACTGAATATGGCCAGCCATAGGGGAAATTGATGATATTTTTTGTCTTGTTTTTGCCATAAATTTAGGTGTTAAATTTGAAGTTGCCGCTGAGCTGCCGCAAATGGGTCAATTGCCGTGCGCTCATTGTGACAAAGTGGAATAGAAATTGCAATTGCTCAGCTACCTCATAAATGGTCACTGGCCATAATTCGCCTCCGTGTGGGGCCCGTCAAACTGTGTCGCCGTTAGTTCTATAAATTGTGGCACATAACTTTGCATACATATTATGATTAATGTCGTTGCTTTTTCTGAATAAATAATAAAATATACATTGTCCCAGTAAGGTATAAAATGTCGATTTAATCGAAATTAATTCTAGATTCCTTCTTTTGCAAATTATTACTTTGTTGTTTTCCAGCTCAAAAACTTTAAGTGTAATACATCATTTTTGTAAATATTCTAAATTAGAATTTCTAAGTATGTATTTAGATAATTGAATTTAATTTGAGAATTTTATCATTATTTTCTTTTTACCCAATTGTTGTTTATATTCAGTTTAAAAACCCAATAATTGAATTTAATTTGAGAATTTTATTATTATTGTCTTTTTACCCAATTGTTGTTTATATTCGGTTTAAAAACCAACCCAGATACGTTCCTGTACTCAATATCAAATTATTGTTTATTTTATACAACATTTAACTCAAGTGTCTGAAGAACCCAAACCCCTTCTCGAGTTGATAATCTTTTCGGCCTATGCATAAGTGTTCTTCAAGTGTCTATGCTCCCTGTCAATTCCCTGTCGATGGCAACCTTGAATGCGCATATGGATGTTGGCTATAAATAATCGGCCCAGAGAAGTCCTGAGCGAATCATAAACCATAAAGTTATGACTTTTACCGGCGCGGAGTCATCGCAGATTCAAGACCTCTGGGTCCGGCCTGGGGGCAATCAGGCATGCAGCTCCCCATTTCGGTGGCATACATCACAATGAGGCGACGTCGACTGTCAATGTCAAGCCAGGCCAGAAGCAAACGTCAGTTAGGAGCAGTGGCTCATTACGCCTCAAAACAAAGCCAACTCTGGCGACACACTGGCGACAATGGCCACTAACAGCAACAGCAACAGCAACAACAACAATTGCACATGTACAATTATCACTTGCGTAAACATTTAAATGTTGTTAAATGCAAAAGTGGCTGAGACCAGACTCGTGGCGCCTGCAAAAGCAAATACCAGGAGGTGGAGGCGGAGGAGGAGGAGGAGGAACCCCTTGAGGTGGACGAGTAGCAGATGGAGGCCCAGACCAGCGCTTAATATGCAAACGTGATGCACAGAGTCAGAGCGCGTTTCTCGGGATCGGCCTGTCAAGCTGACAGCCGCCAAAGTGCAAAAATGCGAACGTGAAACGAGGCCAGCGAATGGAATTCTTAATATATATGAATTTAACTTTCTCAGCATGAACTAATATTATTGTAATTTAGTGTCACACTGCTAACGGTATTTATAGAAATGCATTTCCCTCTAAGCCAGCTCGATTTGTATTCTGTGCATCGAGCTAAGCCAAGCAAATGGAAATCTGATTATATTTAAAGAAAAAAATAAAATAAATTAAGTAATCTAGAGCAGAAAGTCTGACGTTAGAGCATAACTAAATAAAAAAATTACAAAATTAAGTTAGTGGATAAAGTACGGAAAGTGTGGAAGTACGGAGCACATAAAAATTCATTAAAATTATATATACAACTAAGAGTTTGAATTATAAGCAAAGATTGCACGATTATCTTTTTCTTGTATTAACTTTGGTTCAACTGCACATATTTATAAGAAAGTTTTAATTATATTTGAATGAACTCCTCAAAATAATATTATTATCATATTTTATTTGAATTTTCTGCAGCCTGCAATCTATCACTTTTCAATATTTTCTGGCAATATTTTTCGCACACTCACCTCTCCGGCGATACGCCGTGCCGCGGAATTTGTTCGGCGATAGCACGGGCGGTCGGGGTGCCAACATGCTGGGCACCTCATCCGGTGAGCTGGGCCCAATCGATGGCGATGTGCATGTGGATGCGGATGTGTTCTGCTGACGCTGCTGTGCCCAGTTGCCGAACGAGTGACGACGTGTGCCGCCGCTAGGCAGCGTGTGATGGCGCTGGGATTTGCTGTAGATGGAGGCAGATGAAAGCGGAGCAAAGTACGCGCGATTAGCACAGTCAATGTTAATGAGAATGGGGAGAGTGGCAATGGGGATTCGAGAATGGCAAAGGGAATTGGGAGTGGGAATGTGGGCTGAGCAATTTGGCAAACTGTCAACAGCTGCATCCTGTCAACAGCCACACGCCCCAGATCACTCACCTTGCGTTGAAGACCTCGTCGTGTTCGGCGCCGCCTCCTGGGCACTGGGAGCTGTGCGTCTCATTGCAGGAGCCGAGGCGTTCGCGAAACGACTCCGAATGCGGATTGGACGAGCGCTGGCTATACATCAGCGGCTGCAGTTCAAACGATTGCTGTGAAATGGTAAATGGCAAATGGTAAACAGCAGCAGAATGCAAGAGTTATTAGATATATACGGAAGACGGAACAAACAGGAAGTTGCGCAGATCGGACATGATAAATTGGAATTTTATGGGGCTATGAACGGAAAACTCACTTGTGAGAAACCGCCCAGCGAGTTGAAGCTGCCGCGCGGGCTGCCAAAGGCCATCGTTGCCGTCGTATCCAGATTGGCCGATGTGATGAGACGCATCTGTTCCGGATTGGCGATCAGTGCAGGTCGGGGACTGCTGCCTTTCGAGTTGCGGCGCTTGAACATCGAGAAGCCCCTGCCGGACGACTGTGAGTCCGGCGTGCGGGGCGATTTAGTGTCATTGAAATAACACGGATTATCTGTAAGTAATGAAGATGCAAGGCAAAGTTTAAGCTAGATACAATGGAAGAACATCTGTTTTTTTTGGTTTTAATATGCAATATCATCCAATCAAAGTACAAAATACTAATATAATTAAAAATAGTAAGTTTTTCAAGGGCATTGTTTTTATAAGTAATAAGGGCATTGTTTTTTTAAGAAAGAAATATAAAGTTTGTTTGTATATATTATTTTTCATGTTAGAAAGAAATTGAGTTCGATATTTATAAAATTTAAAAATCTTTGTTTCTTTTTTATCCTATACTCATATTGCTATTTAATATTATTTTAACTATTCCAACCTTCTTCTAAAAATTTTAGAGGCCCACTAAATAACTTAATTTGTTTCGAATGTATTTGTAGTATTTTTATTTTACTTGGATTTTATTTCAAAACCAAAGTTATTTAGTAAAAAAACCAAATTATCCCTGTAAGAATTTTGATTTCGCAATATATCTTATTTTTGACTCATGTTAACTTATATACATTCCTTGAATATGTTCGTTTTTAAATTGTTTTTGTAATCAAAAAGTATTAATAAATATAATATAATGAGAATTTTCTTCTAAAAAATCGCAACTTTACTTATAATAAACCCATAACCTTTCTTATTTCTGATTTGAGCAGCATTCTATATATTTCTTATGTACGCCCAACCTGGTACTACTTAAAGATTTTTACCTGAGAAGAAGGCATTCGTATTATCCATAGTAAGAAACATCTTGAGATCGTATCGGGCTTGTTCGCTTCGAGTTCGTTCGATAACTTAGACAATCTATGCACGATTGTTTCACTGTCTATTCACAAATGCAATTTATGATGCATTTTGACTGGCGAGGGAAGAGGGGATTTATCGCTGCACTTTCACTGGTTGCGCATGCGCACGCGCCAAAAGACTTCGAGTGCACACGCACACACACACAAAGAGTCCGAGGTACGGTGCCAAAAATGGCAAGCGATAAATTACAACGAAAAAACCCCTTTTAGTTTCACTACGTAAATTGTGCGCAATGTCAGTTTGATTGATTTAATTTCGAAAGCGCGCCAAATACATTCAAATTGTAACGGGCACAAAGTTGTTGTTGTTGTTGTCGTTTTGATTTACTCAGCGGGCTGCGCGTGCGTCTGCATTGAAATCCCGAAACGGAATAAATTCTAAAACTTCAACGAGAACAAAACACTTGAGTCGTCAGCGTCAGCGTCGTCGTCGTCGTTCGCGTCGGCCGAAGCGTCGCTGCCGCTGTTGCTGCCATAGAGAATCCCTCGCCGCTATGGTTATTTTGTATGTTTGCCTTGCGCTTCTTCTGGCTGCAGCATTGAAGCATTCACTCTCCCTCGCACACGCACCGCACACACACATGCACTCAAATACGCATGCGGGATCAGTGTTTAAATATGGTTACCATATTGCACCCACTCACTGCCGCTCTGTCGCTCTGCTGCCGCCGCTGGCTCTGCCTCTGCCTCTGCTGCTGTCTTTTTCTCTGCTTGGCCACTCGAGTGTGCGAGGAAAAACTCAACATGAGGCGGGCGCAACTTTTCCAACATTGCTTTTGTTGTTGTACCTGCGCATGTTTTTCTTTTGCGTGCGTTTTTCGCATGATCAAAATACTGTCGTCTCTTGCGCATGATTTTGATTCCCAACGAACCCATACTCCATACCCATACTCAATATCCATACCCATACCCATACTCCAAGCCCACAACCATTCTCATCCCATACATGCAGGGAACGTTTTTCTTGGGCTCGTCGCGCATATTTGATGAGTTCCGATAGGTAAGAGCACTCGTACCGCCGACAACAACAACTACAACAACTAATGCTATATACATACACAAGTACAGAGTTAACCTGGAGTTTTGTATTCGTCGTGTCTTATCAGTGTCAAAGTTTGAATTTGTCTGCTGTCTGTGGTTTTCGAGTTGATTTCTATGCCTGTTTTGTTATTTAAGCAAGGAAAATGCCAAAAGATTTTTCAGTATTCCCAGATGAAAAGATTAACTAAACTGATTTGGTGGAACAATAGAATAGAATAGAATAAGAGACTAAAAATTAGCTATTAAAGTTAACATAAATATTTGTTTGAAATTTCCTGATTTCCTTCTTGATGTAGTACTTTCTAACTATGTAGAGCGCCAAGAGTTCTTGTAAAATCCTCATTCAGAATATATTAACACATTGTTTTATATAATTATACTATCTATATTTATAAAAATAAACATGTAGTTATACAAAGTAAATATATAAATAATAAAATATGTCCGCATATTTTCAAATACTTTTCAAAATATTTTTGAAAGTATATACATTTTAAAGTTTCCTTAAAACTATAAAATATCGATTTTTAAAAACATTTTCGAAAGTACTAAATATATATCCCTGTCACACAATCCTTTGTGCAATAAAATATGTTTATGACTAGTTCGGGCATAATCCTATGATCTTTACTTTCCTAGGTGAAGCGATCCCCTCGCTGCTAACAAAAGCCCCATGCCAAACGGTAATCAATAAAATGTTCCGGCCAAAATAGACAGCCATAATAAAAGCCATGCAAAAAGACGACAAATACGAACAAGAGAAATGCTGAAATTCTAAAACTGCGAGAACCGAACGATCATCAAAGGCCAACATCTGAGGTATGCACATTAAAAACGTTGTTAGACGGGCGTATTGTAAATGTCCATGAGACAGGGAATAGGAAACATACGGCTACATAGGATCGCGTACAATAATTAAGGGAAGACACGACTAGGGCCAAAGCTGCGACTCCAGAGCGACTCCATGTGGTGGACTGCGGAATTTTTGAAGTGGGACTGGGACTGGGCCAACGAATGTGGCAGATGCAACGCACATTGGGACCTATGGAAAACTCGTAAAAAGTCGGTCGCTGTGTAGAAATTGCACATTTCGTAGTTCATAAAATGTAGAGACGGACCCGGTGCGCAGAGGGTAGCTCCTTGAGTGCGCACTCAGCCTAAATCGCTGCACGGCCTCTCCAGGGGCAAGTGTGTGTGTGTGCGTGTGTGCGTGACGGCGAGGCAAACGTGTGCCTGCCGTCTCTGGTGGATGCAAATGATCTTGAAATGGGCATCTAGTACTTGCACTTATACAATTGCATTTGCCTGCACATAAATGTCAAGTTGTTGTCTTCGCCAGCACGCACTTCGACTCCGGTTCGGTCTTGAGTACGGAACTGGAATTGGTAGCGTTTGCCGTTCTATGAGCCACGACTCGCCCCACCTCGCCCACTGCCTAGTCGTAAATCTGTAGACGCTCAACTGCGCTACCTAAACTGGAGCAGCGACAACAACCCTTCCGCGGCGGCAGCTCCTCCTCTGGGCACCATTTGGCCGCACTCGCTGATTGTTCTATGGCGTTGACAGGTTAATCACTTTGATGGTGTCTCTGTTGTTACAGTTCTCTTGGGTCAGTTTTGTTGCCATGATGAAGTGATTCACCTTTGTTCCATTACAACAATATATGATTGTTGCTCAGTTCGGGCAAATGCATTAAGTCATAAATAGAACGTTTTTATAGAGGAATCTCAAAACTTTGTGAGTATAATCAGAAAATTACAACAAGAACACAAACCAAGAAAGCCGTTAATTTTTTCTATTGTTAATAAATTCAAATAAATAAGATTTTGATTAATGGTTTTGTTTATAATATGTGTTGAATTTAAATTATGAATTTAAGGAGAACCAAGATTTTTGTACTAAAACCAAGTAAAAACAAAATTTTTAACGATTTTATTAAATGCTGAAGTATCTACGTATAAGAGTGAAATCTATAAAACATTGTACTTTTATATATTTTTTTACTTTTTTGCTTCTAACGCTCAATTAAGAAAATTCAAGTAATAGGTACTTAATTTAAGAATTTCGTTCTGATTTATGCAGCATTAACGGTCGATTATAAAATCAAAAATGATTTATATTCAATAGGAATATTTACGAATAAAATGTTGTTGAAATGATGAAAACAAAACGGTACAAGTTTTATAATATAGTATACTTGCATTAAGAACGTAGTTTTTATTTTTTTGTAATGTGTATAGACTCACATTATGTATACAAAAACAAGTATATTTTATTTAAGTATTGTAGACTCTACCATAGACGCCCATAAAATAGTAATGGGATTTCTAAGTACATATTAAACCAGTTGAAACAAGCTATTATTCCGTAATAACCGCTCTAATGCTTTACATATATGGCAAGTAAGTGCATTAACACAGAATAAATAATTCATTAAAACAGATAAGACAAAAATAAAAACTGCACGGAAAAAGAGAAGGAAGCCCACAGCTGTGAATTTATAATGTTGCTTATTGTTGTAGCTGCATTCGCTTGGCTATCGATTGCGCGGACAAGAGTTTCCTCAGGAACTGAGGGGGCTGTCTTAGAGCCCCCACAGCAAAAGAAAGACTCGCTGCTACATTCGAGAAATTACACACAATATTTTATTTATTTATTCTTTTTTTTTAAATATTTCTCTTGTGTGTGCAATTGGCCAGGTTCACAACAAAACGTATTTACTCAGCAATTTTCATTAGAATTCCGCGTAGTCAGCCAGCTGAGAGAACAGCCCCCAGCTCCCGTCCAGCTGCCGTGTGCCAACCCCAAGCCCCCGGCGCACTCAACGTTTCGTAGTTTGAGTCATTTTATGCGCACGACGAGTTTTCCTTCACGTTCAATTGAAATTTTTTGTTTATTATTTTCGACTTTTTATGATTTAACCCCAAAGGCAGCTAGGGCAAGCCGGGCAGCCAAACCAAACCAAACAAAATAAAATAAAACAAAATGCAGCACAACGTTTGCCTGCCCGGAAGTTTGGCGACGGCAACGGCAACGGCAGCTGTGGCGTGGTGCGGGGTGGGGCGCATTATGATTATTATTATTATTATTTTCATTTTCCCAAACAATAGTTATAGAACATTGTGCTTAGGCCTGGTCGTTGCAGGTGCTTTCCTTGGAAATGAAAACAGAAAAACAGAATGCATTTGCATGAATTGAACTGCACAAGGAACGACCACACAACCGTCTTCTATTTTTCTGGTATTAATTTTGAGTTATTTTTACGCATAGCTCGTAAAACGGACAGTCGTAAGTCGAATGCTTTAAAAATCATTAAAACGAGCATTTGAAAGTGTTATTTTAGTTGGCCATACGAAAACAGAAAAGGCCATTAAAATACAACATTTTAGAGTTCCGCCCACGCGGCACGATCTTCACAGCGGCAAGCGGATGTACCAACAACAATTGCTATAAAAGCAACGTCAAAAAGCGGGCAAATAGCTCAAATATTTCATTGCTGCTGCGGATGTGAAGTGCCAGTGAAAACTGAAACGAAACCGAATCCGAACCACTCAAGGATCGCTGCCAATGAAAACAAGTTGCAAAATGTAGGCAGCATGCCGGCCAGGATGCGGCCCAAGGATAAGTAATTCAGAAAAGAAAAATAAAATAGAAAACCTCAACACTTCCGCGTGCCTCACGGTACGTGCGTGCCATGCTAATGGGTCAAAGGTCACTCGAGAAAAATCCACAACGGAAATGCCAAAGAGACAAAAACCAAACAGATCAGTAGTCGAACAAGGGATGTGATCAGGAAGTGTAAGCGGACAAGAGAAATGGCTGGGTGCCGCAAGGTGAGAGGTCGCCTCTCAATTCTGAAGTGTGAAAGAGAATTTTATTACCTGATCTTCAGTTGCTGCCTACGCGGCTGCTGTGTGACGTTCTGTTGGGTGTCAGAAAACAAATAAACAGTTTTATGGTCGCTGTCTTGACGGTCGTGCCAGGCTGCCTTTACTGTGGTTGACATCGCGCCAAATAATTAAGCTGGCCAATGCCAACCCATTGATGTAGCCACAACAGTTGTTCGCTGCTATTTTTAAGCGCTGTTCGAAAGGTGTTTGGAAACACATAAAACGCATTCATAAATCTTCGATGCGGAATAAAACAGGACTTGGCGTAGCCAAAGCCCAAGTCGACGGCGAGTAGGAGCAGCAGCCGCAAGACATCTGCTCAACAGATTTCATTCCTGGGGCAGCCAACAAACAAATGTTAATTATTTTCTTAATGGAAACGCGCACATGACACGGAAAAACGAAGAGAACAACAAAAAATAGACAACAACGTTGTCTTCCGTGTAAACCTAAAAAAAGCAGCCGAAGGTTGAGGCTGCGCAAAACTGCATTACGAGCCCGTGCCCGAGACCGAGCCCCTTGTTACGCTGATCCCAGCCAGAGTCCCCTGTGGAGCGCGTGTCTTCTCTTTTTTTTTGGGCATATTTTTGTCACTTGCTGGTGTTGCATAAGGCAGGGGCAGGCATTGCTTTCTGCGCAGTTGCTCCAATGCATTGAGATTTTGTAAAAATTCGTATAAATTTTATAAACGTGCATAAGCGCAATGCACGTCCACGTGTTCGTCTCCCTCTCGGTCGCTGGTGCGGCCAACCACAGGTTGATGTTAAATGTCAATTGGCATACCCCAGAGGATCAGTGGCGCATTAATTACAAACTCCCCAATTGAGAGCCAGTCCCAAGTTCCCTGTTGATGCTTCTAATGATGTTGTTGATCTTGTTACGCTTTGCACTTAGCGTCGATTTCTGCTTTTCTTTTTCTTCTTTTTTTCCGCAAGATCACACTTCAAAATTTGATTTATTTAGCTTTGACTGCAGTTGTAACATGAGATCAGCGCAGAGGCGGGCTGGTGTAACATACACTTGCTGCTTCTCTCTATATGAGAATATATTTTAAATGTTTTTGAAACATTATGCCTGGCATTAAGATTAGTTTTTTACACAGGCAAAGATTTGAAGATTAAATATATCTTGGAATTTGTATATAAGTATAATAATATAATGTTTATTTTTAAAGTTTCTTAGTTGTTTTTTTAAATATATTAATAAATTGATCTCTACTCGCAAATGGATATATTTCTAATAACCATTTATTTATATTTTTAGAAAAGCCTTAATGCATTTCCCTTAACTCTATATATATCTCCGATTGCACACATAGTGCTTGCTTCGTGAACTTTTGCAATAATATTTACAAGTAGCCACAATGTGCAACATTTCCCCATGGCTGTCATAAGGAATATTTGTGGACCTGGAAATGTGATGCAGTCGTTGATCCCGGCCCAGCCCACACACTCCCAACGGCCACAAGTCTCGACATGCGTCGTTGAATTTCCTTTCAGAAATTTGATCAAGTTTTCAGAGAGCTAGCCAGGATCTGCGTCTGCCCACGGTATTCCATCTGTCTTTTTACCCTAATATCCAAACTCTTGCTCCTACTCCCACTTCGAATTCTACATTCTACTCCTACTCAAGCAAATGATTATGAGGTGTATAATTAAAATTTTTACGAGCTTGTCCCTGGCCATGTAATTCAATTATGAAGAATCATTTGTAGCAGATGAGAGCGTCTAATGTCTGTCGCATATATGTATATTTTTAGAAAATATATGAAGTCATGTCTGGGAATGGGATTGTCTTGATTTATGCTGGGCCATATATTTAGCTAGGCTAAAAATGTGTTGCCTAAGTGCCGAGGCAGAGTAATTGCCAATTTTTCGGAGAAAAATTGAGACGTCAGTATCTACAAATAATTGCATTTAACGACTTTCATGCCATTTACAATTGATGCACTTTAAGAGCTCATTGGCTTTTATACCACTACGCCGGCACAATTAAAAATATGACATGGAAATTGGCGTCAATACAAATGGAATGGTCAGCGGATCGTTTCGCTGTGACGTCGTCATTGGCAATGAGACGGCATCGGGTCCAATTGGGGCCACTGGTCCACTGGTTTCTCTGATAGATTTCTTTATCTTTTGAGGCGGCACTTCGATTGTGTTTCTTTTCTCTTGCTATTCTCTCTCTTTGGCGGCCTGTTGCAAAACAAAGGCAATGCCAATTGCAGCTGCATCAAGTTGCACGCACAAGCGAAAATTAATTTGCGTAAATATTTACAAAACATTAAATTAATATTTTAGGTGTGCCGGCATTACGCAGAACCAAGTATCGATCGAATTGACGAGAAAGCTGACTCATATGGCCATATTCTCGAATTGGCCGTGAGAGAAATTTTTGTACGATGTGTTTGCGTATGGATTTTTAATTATTTACGTCACTGATTGTTTATAAAATAATTATATAATGTGTAGGTTTCGAACAACTGAATATTCATCGAAAGCAAAAATAGTAATTTAATTTTAATCATATCTATTTTGGTTGTTTTTTGACTTTCACGTGCTATACACTTATCGAGTTTATTGATAGAGTTTTAAAATTATGGCAAATATTTGTTCTATGAATTGGGTGTAATCGACTGCGCAATACGCGTAATACAGATTATAAGAGATTAAATAAGTAAGAACGTTGTAGTCGGACGTAACCGACTGCATAATACTCGTTCACAGTACACAGAAGATTTTTTTGTTATTTTGGAAAAATATAGAGTTTTTATATTTCGTAGGGGCAGAGCTGGTCGTGGCCAACATTTTTTGGCTTGATCGTAAGAGGAGGTGAATGTCTGCCAAATTTGGTGACTCTAGCTCTAAAAGTGTGGGATACAAAAGGCTTGGGCGATTCGTGGGCCGGGGTGGCTGGGGGCGTTTTGCGATTTTAGGTGTATCGACATGTTATCGCTTTGCCAGCCTCCCAGTGGGCGTGGCACAAAAGTCTTAACAGCTTGAATCAGATAACTACAAGTATATATCCAAAATTTCAATTCTCCACCTTCAATAGAGCCGACAAAAATTACGTACATCAGGACAAACAGACGGACAGCATGACGGACATAGCACAAAACGAGTATAAAAAGATTAATTAACCAAGCTCACCTTATTCAAGCATAATTGACATAAAATAGTGCAACAAAAACTTAATCAAGTAAAGTCAAAGAACTCTTCGTTTTATCATTGCTGCAACTATTGTGAATGGGTTGAGGGTACAACTGTGAATGGTTAGGCTAAATATAAACACTGGGCCAGGGCGCGCAGAACTCAATGAGTGCAATTAAAAAGCGCGAATGAATGAAATTCAATGCGGATTTAATGAATGATTTTACATAGCGTCAACGACAATGACGACAAACTATTTATAAAAATTCCACGATGCGGGCCGAGGAGACAAGAGGAGACAGCGGAGACTGGCAGGCAGGCAGCCTGTCTGACAGACGGACAACGAATGGACGCGCGGCGCTCTATAGTCAATAGCTAATAGCTGTGTCTGCGTGTGTATCTCTAAATGCATCTGTATTCGTATCTGTAGCTGTGTCTCTGGCTGACTGCGTGCGACGCGCGAGTTTTGTGTTTTAATTGCGCCATTTCCCATATCAGCGCTGTGATTATTTGTTCTAGTCCAACATAAATAAAAACAAAAACCATGTCTGCTGTAGCTGATGCTGGACATGGGATTGGGCCTAGGTAGTGGGGGGAGGTGGCATGCAGCAACAGTTCAGGCCATGCGATAACAATCGTTGGTACATGCCACAAATCTGACTAATTAGATGCTTGCTCGACATTTGATTTGTTATTTATTATCACACGCTGTCCTTTCAATACTACGTAGTATTATTATTGTTATTATGATTTGGATTATTGTTATTATGGCCGCATTGTATTGTTGATCCGTTGCGCCAGTCGTTCACAAATTGATGGATGACCTCGCCACGGTGTCTGTCAGTGAGTCAGAATTGATCGCACTATGTCTGCGACGGCGTCTGGGGCTGCGTATCTATTGGATAAGTGCCACCAGGCGCAGATACTTGCAGTTTTTCTTTTTTTCCCAGGCAACAGCCAAAACAACTGGCGTCTCAGTTGAGTACGCATCATTTGCGGCGCTGGGAAAATGCCGCACTTTGCAGTTGTCTTTAGGTGGCGGTGGAGCCTCCTCCAAGGCGTGCCTAGTACACAATCTTTGCATGCTTAAAGTACGCCCATTGTTCATATTGTTGTTTGTTTGCTTGTTGTTGGCTTCAATTTGGTCAACATTTCCGTGGGCAGCAACGCATCGCATGCTCGGACTAATCGTTAGCGTGGCTCCTCGTCGGAATCAGGGTAAGGGTAAGGGTTAGGGTTATGTTTAGGGTTGGGGTGCGAGCAGTAGTACGACTAAGGTCTACTATGTGTCCAAGATAAATGCGTTGGCGTTCTGGGAAATTGCTAATGTACATGTTTCGGCTGTCGTGCACTTTTACAGTAGTTTTTCCATGGGTTAAACACTCATTAGCACTGCGTGTTGTAGGAATGGAAATGGAAATGTTTCCTAACCTATCCACTTATGCGCACTCGATTTGGTGTCAAATTCTGTCGAGGCGTGAACGGGATTGTCATGTTTATGCCATGCTCTGGGCATGCCTCACTAGAACTGGAACAGAATACCCCATATATATTCAGTAATCTTGTATGCAGGTGTAAATTTATCTATTTGGCTTTTCAGTTTCGGAATTTTCTAAACCGTTTATCTACCAAAAATAATAATAATAATGAAAGTTAAACATATATATATATAGATATAAATAAATCTTTAATTTTTGTATATGTATACATATATACAGAATGCGTAATAAACACCTGGTCTGTTGCCAATATAGCACACAATGCTTCGGCCATCAATATTAAAGACGAGAATATTCGACTAGGAGGAACATTGATTTATTTATACCCTCAAAAAAAAAACCAAATAAAGTATAGGTACATCTTAGTAGAAGTATCGACGTATTGAAGATAAAAGTAAATTTCTCTTAAACATTCTCTATTAAATATATTTTTCAATTAATTCCAAAGAAACGATTTTTGGTTTATTCAATTTATTTATACGATGACCGATACCTTTCAAAGTTTATAAAATAACTTTGCTTTACGCTTTTGATTATTATTTTATGTTTTTATTACATATGTTGGTTACTTTATGGTTACAGGGTATTAAAAATTGATTGCCCAGTACTTACCCAATGACATGTTGATAATTGCCTCAAAGTCTTGCCCAATGTATTGATTGTTTAGTTTGGAGCTGGTGCTGCCATTTGGGGGGTGGGACACGGAGCTTGGCTCAGTTCAGTTCAGGGGCTTTGCACTTGTTCTGGCCCGTTAAGGTGCTTCCGGCGGATATGGCCAGTCAAAGTTTTGGACACACAATTGAAAACCTGCAAAACATAGAAAATAGGAAAGCATAGCAATTATTAAAATTTCAATTAATTATGCGCATGGTAAAGCAGCAACAACTACAGAAACAACAAAAATAATAATAAATATTATGGCATGTGCATGTGGGCAAAAAAGGGGAAGAGAAAAATTAAAACTAAAGTATAAACCAGGCAGCTGGCAGGTTCAACTTATGGCTAACGGTACGTTGCATACAAAATAGAAAACTCGACAATTTCTAACGGAAGCAAAGAGTTTTCCCAACATATTGAAGCTAACATACAAATTTCGGACGCAAACACGGATATTGTGGCCGGAAACGTTGCACCGCGCTTCAAAAGGGGAAATAAAAGCGTCGAACGATTGCCCAAAATATTTTTAATAATATGTATGCACATGTGTGCATATGTGGCCTTTAGTTTGTTTAACTCAAGTGCCAGAACATATTTATTTTTTACAACTTCCTTGCGTCTTTGGCCCAACCGCGGCCCCAGCTCCAGCTCCAATTTAAACGATGGACAACAATTGTCCGCACTTGCCGCAGAAACCGCAATTAGTACATTAAATTAATAAGTACAAAGTAATAAAATATTTTTATAGCCGTAAGTATTGTATTTGTCTATAGTTGGCGCATGAGTGCCCGGTTTGGCGCCCACAGAAATGCTTCGAATATTTTTATTGGCATATTTCTTTTATTTTTATAAGTCAATTAATATTCGCGCCGCATAAGAAACCGCAAAGTGGTTCTGATTCTTATTTGGTGTCTCAGGCGAGCGCAGCGTCGATTTTGCAATCACTCGGCATCCACATATCAACACCTATCAATTCTATAGAGATCGGCATATCGGGGAGCTTTGAAGAACTCTTCACCAGCAAATTCGATAAACTTATATATATTTGAATTTGTGTCGAAACCTTGATGAAATAGGTTTTGATTTTTTTGTACGCATATCAAAGAATTTTTCGTTGTTTTTTCATCAGTTTTTTTGGAATAACTGACAGTTTGCGTTGATTTCATAAATTTAAATCAACATTGATTGATTTATTAGCTTCTAGTAAATCACGCAATAGATTTTCGGAATTTTCCTTATCTTCGCTACAAATGCAGCTAATAACGATTGATCAAAACTCAAAAGCTGAAAAGTGCATATAAAATCTTCATGAATTTATACCGAATTCTTTCTTTGGAAACGAAACAATCAGAGTTCATGTTGTTTACAGCATTGTAACCCAATTTTGAATAGAAAACTGTTTATAGAATTACAAAGAGATCTTTAAGTTGTTGCTGTTTTTTTTTAATGTTTACATTGAGCTATCCAAATTTAGAAAGGCATATAAGTATTGGTTAATTTCTCAACGGATGACATTGAAAGTGTTTGAGAAACGTTTTCTTATATGCAATGAAAAATTATTAAGTAAATAAGTCATTAAAGGCGCTCATAAAAAATAAGCTCTTAAATGTGACTACCACTCTCTCTCTCTTTCTGCCTTTCTCTGGGGGGAAAACAATTAAGTCGAACGATTTAGCGAGACGGCCGGCACAGCCTTCGTTTAAGACGATTATTTCATTTAAGATTGTGACATTCATTTGCATATCAATGTGCCGGGTTAGGGTATCTCAGAGTATATGCCCGAAGACTTGAAGTAATATGAAAAAATGGTCAGTGTAAAGAAATGAATTCAAGATTTTCAGACTATTTTCAATCATATATAATACATATATATAATATAAATCTTTGCATCTCCATAATGGTGAAAACCGCTTTGAAAGCACATGAATGTTTTTAGTAAAAACAAATGTTTAAAAAAGCTGGCTAAAAAGATAAACTCATTTTAAACGTAAAAGTTCTTAGTTCATAACGTTTCTCAGCACTTCACTTTCATAACTGTACAGACAGCTTTTAAAGCACATGAAAGCTTTATATTAAATCAAATCAGTAAGCAAGCTTTAAGGGATTCTGTGGCTAATTTGCAAAATAAACCCCAGCCTTGTGCCACATATAGACCTATGTCATTGAACCTTGCGAAACTTTTTAGCTGTTTTGTGTGTTATACATTTCGATATTATACATTTCGCTCAGTGTATACGTGTGTATGTTTTTTCGGTTTGATTGCTACGATTTTCATTACGGTTTACCGGAAATTCCAATTTAGGCAAATGCGCCGTTGACTGCAACAGGCACAGGCACAGCCAGAGCCACAGCCGCCGGCACGAAATGGGATTAATGTATACCCCTGGCGACAGTCACAGCGACAGCGACAAGATCAAGTGGAGCATGCAGGGCCTGCAGAAAATTGACATGCGGGGTTTGGGGCACAAGAACCGCGCGTAATGGAGGCTTGTCCAAAAGAAAAAAATATATATATATATATATATCATATACAAATCTGCCTCAGAATCTGACTGTCCGTTTTCAAGTTTAGCGCCAAAGACTCGTCCGATTAGCGAGCACTGCGCCAAATAGACTTGTCTGCAGCACCTGACTTGCTGAATCTTTGGGTAGGAGGGGCACGAGGAGTGCGAGTTGGATCAGACATACGTCTGCAAAAGCGCCAATAAATTTCATTATACTAGAAGATGTAAACAAAATGCGCAAATATGTGGAAAATTCGAATTAAAAGGAAATTTGGTCTATTTATAGGTAGCAGATAAATTTAGTCCAGTTGATACAGAAAACTCAGTTTGTTTTCGTTTTCTTATCTAAGTGCAGATATATTTTGTGGAATTAAATGAACACAAAATTTAGTTCAGATCGTATCAAAACAAACGATAAATTTAATATATTTGTTAGGGCATTTAACCAGCGGTTATATCCTCTTTAATTATTGTATATATGTTCATACCATAATTGGTTCAGATTATTGCATTCAAAATTACAAAAGCAATATCGATTTGCACGTGTGGTCGCCTGCATTATGGTTGGTTTTATTTTGTTCAAGAGAAACATTTCCTATAATCGGCTATAAAGCACGTAAAAACCGCATTGAATTTGCACTTACATATGCCTAAAATGCATTCGAAGCGATTCACACAAAAATTTACGATTTCAATGCGATTTACTTGATCGTTTTGTTGCACGTTTGCCACACACACACTCTCATGTACACTCGCAGGCACTACAAAATATTTTGCAATCGAGCGGGAATGAAATCAAATAAATCAATTGAGGCGTTTTCGAATTTGTCAAACGGCCAATAAAGATTATTGAAAAACTGAAATCGCGCCACGTTCGAAACGCGTTTGTCGCTCGCCTTAGCGTTGCCAATAAAATTTATAATAAATTTACTCAATAAAAACAGTACACGAAATATAAAAAAAAAATACCGGAGAGTCAACTAATGTGCGCCGTAACAAAAGATTCGTCTGTAAACAATTAAAATAATTTGCTTTCAGTCAGAAAGCTGAAAGCTTCAAATTGAATGCCAAAGAGAGGAAAAGAGAGCGTCTAAATGAGCCAAAGAGAGCGAGCGAGAAATAGAAAGAGAAAGAGAGCAGCTGATGTTAATTTATTTATAAATAAAAAGCACAAATTGTTTTAAATGAATTTGTGTGAGCATGCGAATATTTTTATTTAAGAAATTAGAGCAACTGCAAAAACTGGAAGGGGAGGCAGAGAAAAATAGAGTGCGTATAGACTAGTGGGAAATGTAGCACAGCAAACAGCTGATAATAACAGCGTCCGAAAGCAAGAGAGAGAGAGCAGGACAGAAGCGACACGTTGGAACAGCTGCCAAGTAAATAACGCTCATACGCAACGTTGTACAGCGTGAATATCGCCCACATGCGCTGCAACAATATTTTCTTGTCTGAGTTTTTCATTTCATTTAAAATGTAATTAATCATGCCACAAGCTACGACCGTTTCTTCGTGAGAATTTTGTTTGCTGTCTGCCATTCTGATGGATTTCGGAATGACATTATTTTTGCCTTTCGATTTTTATTTTTTTGTTTTCATGCAAAACTGGCATTTGTGTCAGTCGTATGACTTTCACATGTTTTTCCGCTTATCGCGATCGTTGAGTAGTGACCGAATTTTACGTTTTCAGTACTTGTGCCAAAAAATGTTTTATGTGGGTGCACCACAGTAGCTCACAGTGGCACATAGTGGCACACAGTAGCGCAGTTTGGCAGCCACGCACGTTTTACGTTGCGCCCACTGATCTTCACATGCATATACATAAATACATAAATAATTGCTGACAAGCGCATAAAAACATCAATGAGATCGTCAAGTATTTTACTTTGTAGGTCTTGCACAATAACAGCAACAACAACAACAACAAAAGCGTATGCGTCGATGTCAACAATGTCTATGCAAATGGCCAACAATTAAAATTTGGTTCAATTGTTGTCATTGTCACAATTTTGTCAGCGTCTCATCATTCGCGACCTGTTGAATTTGCTATTTGCCTGACTCTAAGTGGGTTTCTTGTTTATCAAGAATACCTTATAAATTATGCAATTGTATTTATCTCTATTAAGATATGGAACAAATCAATATATGCAGAACATAATTATTTATTATGTGTTAAAACTGTTTGTAACTTCAATCTTTGCTTTTTTAATAAGTTTTTTAATAATTATTTCGATCATATTCACGATGGTTATTCGCTGCAAAGTGGCACCAATATATTTAAACTATATGTATTAGCTGTATTTTCACTCCCAAAGACAGCATTCTGATAACAATAAAAGAGGTGAAACCAGTACAAAAATGATCAATATTTAAAATTACTTTATTATTAAAATAATATTTATTAAAAAGTATCAATATTATGATAGTTTTTAGCGCATAGCGCATAAAATCACATTTTATATATAATATGCCTTTATATAACTCATTTAATTTTTTCCGTGTATAAAGCCAACCACGTGCTGGGCTCTGTTAGCTTTGAAACACTTGAGTAAAGTTTGTTCAATTCAAAAAAAATCTGTTTTTTTGTTTCTACCCCTTGTTGATTTATTAAAATCCAAATTTTGGCTAACTATTCGTCAGTCGTTAATTGTGAACCTTCAAAATGAGATGTGCCAAAGTTCTAATCTTGTTGGTCGCAATTATCTATTGCCTGCCGCATGATGCTGTGGCTGTAACTTGCGATGTGGCACCAACGGATCCCAGCTGTATTAACTGTGTCCTGAATCCCACAAATGCAGAGTGTGTTACAACAACGACAACAACAACAACAGCAACAACAACAATAACAGCATCTACAACCACTGTGGCGCCTACCGCGCCGCCCACAATGAAATCCCGACGCCGCAGATTTAAAAGATTCTTTTCCAATTTTTTCCAAAGAGTTGGAAAAAGTTTGCGACAAATTAAAAATAAATTAAATCCATTCTAAATGAGTTACGAAATATGTAAAACTTCAAATTAAAAACGAGATGAATCTATAGTTATTTGAATATTTAATATCTTTGCTAAAGTAAAGAAATTTAATACAATACTTACGTTGCATATCTAAAGGCTTTCTGAACAATTTAAATATTTTATAGCTCATAACGCAGAAAAACTGCAGCTCTATTAATAGAGAAGACGTAGTAGGATCGGATCGTAAATTCCAATCCATAGCTGACTTTACCTGGCCAAGAAGCGTGTGCCGCGATCGTTAGCCATAAAATGTGTTGAGCATGCGCAAAATTTAATCAATACCAAATACCAGCAGCCCAAACAAAAACCCATACAAGAAAATACAAGCAACAACAACAATAACAACGAACACATCGAATAACAATAACAACATTGTTCCAGTATTTCATATGCATGTGCCAATGTGCGTGCGCATGTGTGTGTGAACGAGAGAGAGAGAGAGAGAGAGATTGTGATTATGTGGGAGTGCGTGGAATATTAATTAAAGTTTGCGCTTAGTTTGATTTCTTCCCTTCAAGCAATATGCACACACACATAACAAGTGTTTTGCGTTGTAAAAACAAGCGAGTGTAGCCCCAAAACAAAAACAGAATCAAATAAAACAGCGAAAAGCGATGAAATTCAAATTTGAATTAAACGCATTCCAGAGAAGGGCAACAACAACAACCAAAGCGAGCCGAGCGAGTAGGCATGCAAAACGCGTAGCCGAAAGAAAGATCAGCACCAAGATTAAAAGAAGAGGATAGTAAATGCACGGGTTTGTGTGTGTGCGTGTGAGGGGAGCATTACATAAATGGCAGCCTGCAAATATGTGCACCCACACATACAAATATTTATGTGTGCACATATACATATTTGCAAGAGCATTCGGCGCCCTCTTTGCAGTTAAGACACGCATCTTGCATATTTCGCCTTGATGTTGATCGACAGTTTGACATTTTATGTCGTCGCCGCCTGTCAAAGGATGGCGGTTATTTTTTTACTTTTTTATTATTGTTGTTATTGCTGCTAATGATTTGCTTGAGTTTGTTTATATTTAGCTCTAACATAGTACTTACTAGATGATAACAAGAACAGCAACAAGTTGGCGCGTTGCCGCCGCTAGATGGCGTAGCAGCTGTCTAAATAAACGGTACTTTTAAGTTTGTATGTATGCACATATATACATATATATATGTTAGCCTCACGTTAGGGTAACACAAAAAAGACGTACAGAAATCAAAACTGAATCACAAACCGCTTTTACTCGACATTTTCCAAATATACGGAACGCGCACGTCGCTTGCGGGCCGCCAAACGGTTCCACGGCAAAACGAAAATTAAATAGTCGCTTGGCTGACGCTGCCCCAGAGCCCCCAACACAACAAAACGCACACACAGAGCAATATAAATAAAAGCAGAGCAAAGCCAAAGGCACAAAGTTTGGCGCGCTTTGGGCGGCGCGCCTCGCTCATCATTTGCATTTGCTCTTCAGCCGAAAGAGCATAGCTCTGGGCGAAAGAGAAACATGCGTGTTCAACTATAGACAGTGTTGGTTATGCGCGTGTAAATGGCTGCGATCGTAGGCAATCTCCTTCTGGAGGTGAAAACCTTTTGGTAATCGAATTCGCTTTGGTAAATTTGTTTTAGATCTAGGTATATGTTATCTGTTGTTAAAAGTGCGGCCTGACAATGACATGCGCTGAAGTTCCCATCTTAGGATCTGCTTTCTATTGACTACGAAACATTCTTGGACAACTTTCACTGCCGGATGGGACAAATTAGGAAGTTTTTCACAAATAAAACAAAAATAGATTTCAAATAAAGAGATTTTATGAAAGAAATTAAATATTGCATATTGCAAATTTAAATACTTAAAGTATATGTGTATATTTCAAATGAAACTTTTTTAAATTTATCAGCTTTATACTATATTTTATTTGTTCATCTGATGTTTCACTTTTTTCTTAATAATGAAGGGGAATAAATAATCGCTGTTTCTCGTGAAAACATATTTATGAGCATTTAAGTATTCACAGAGCATAACGGACAAATTGAAAGTATTAATATTGTTTATCAGCACTGGAAGTGTATGCTAACGTTTACAGCACGGGCGTTGTAATTGTAATTTTAAAACAAACGTTGCCAAACACTGTGACTGTAGTTCGCTGTGAAGAGAAAGTTGTCGGTACTGTAAGATACTTGTTATGACTGTTAAATTCAAATCAGACGCTCGTTTGCCCTTTAAGTTTAAAAGCGAGGTGTAAAAACCAAAATCCATTCATTTATAGCAACTCAATGTATACAATTAATTATTTTTTGCGAGTCGAACAAAGATCAACTACAACCTTTCCAAAAAAAGGTGGCGGATCGCTGTTAATAACAGCTGACTATAATGTTAAAGAGCTTCCGTTGTGTGTGTGCTAACAGAACTTACACGCACTCACGCCTTCAGGGCGCAGCAACAGCTGTGAGTTGAGGAGGCATAAAAACTATGTATGTGATTTTGCTACGGAATTCTTTTTGTTCGTGCGTATTTTGAGTTTGGACAATAATTTTCTGCATTTAAAAACAGGCGGTTAACAGTTAAAGAATGACATCTGTGTAAAGTTGGAATTCAAGGTAAATGCTCGCAGCTGCGTCCTTTGTTTGGTCAGTCTTCAGTAAAAAATCAAATGAATTAAATTAAATGAGAATTTTTGGGCGTGATGTAATCGAGTGAGTGTGAGTGCCACGACTGCGCCATCTATTGTCTTGTCGTCATTTATGCATATATGTGTTGTGCACTTGATGTGCAAATAAGAGCTCGGGTTGCCGGCGCGATTTGTTTATTATTGTGTGTTGGGCTTGAGGTTATGTGCAACAGTCTGGAATATAAATAAAACACAGACTTATAATGGGCAAAAATCTTATGGGAAGACGATTCGGCCATTGAACAACATTAAATTGAAAACTATGCGAGCGATATGTGCGTATGAGCGGGATGGCTAGTGTGTTTTTCCTGGAAGTTGGCCGGGTTGCCAGCCCAGTTTTCAGCGCACTGCAGTGCTTAAACAAAATATTTTCCCGGCGCACCGTCAAATAAAATGAGCAGCTAAACGTGACGCAAAGCTATTTAAGATATTAAATTAATATATAACAGTCCAAGCACTTTGCTTGAAAGCGAAACCTTAGGTTTTTAAAGCTGCCGATTATCTGGCAACGCCACTGCGTCTCTCACTCTCCCGCTGCCTTTTTCCAAGAGCACATGTGTAGAGCTAAGAGCCAATTGTTGCTCAAGCTGCCGATTTGTAAATTATTTTCATTTGCCAAAGCCAACGCAATAACAACAATTCGCTTGCAGAGCTTGCAGGCACACGGCAGTTGAGCTATGAACAACCAGGACTATGGCGGCATCCAGTGGATACAGCAGCACGCCTCGGCGGTTGACTCCGAGACGGACATATTGGAAAGCGGCGCCGCCGACGGCGAGGTGACCGCCGCCTATTTGGTGAACGGGAATGCCACCGACGAGGATCTCGACCATATGGCGGCCGAGAATCTCATCTTCATGGCGCGTGACGGCCAGCTGAGCGAGATTATTGCCGCCAACGAAACGGGCGGCGGCACCGTGTTAATCACTGACAACGGCACAGTTGCCTACGCGGAATCCTTTGACGACGATGCACAGGTGGTCACCGAGGAGATCATTACCGATGACTGGGTGCAGCACCAAGGCGCCGAGCGGTGAGTAGCTGAGCATTTCTGCCGCGAGAAAAACACTGACTGTAAAATGAGTTTGCTTTGCAGCGTGGAAATCGCGGCCGAGCAAATTGCGGGGAACAACAGTTCGCAAGAGCTGCTGGACATGGAGCAGGATGAGTACACGGCGCTGCGCCCATATCCATGTGACTTCTGCAGCCGGCGCTTCCGCAAGAAGGCCAGCCTCAACAATCACATGCTAGCGCATCAGAACGACCGTCCGCATCTGTGCAAGCTGTGCGGCGGACGTTTCTCGCGGCGCGCCGAGCTGATCAGTCACTTCAAGGCGCACGCCGAGGCACAGGTTGCGGCGGATGCGGAGGCCGCGGCGGCCGCAGCAGCGGCGGCGTCTGCAATTAAATTCGAGCCGCAGCAGCAGCAACGACCAATCGATGATCATTTCTACGAACAATGGCCTCTTTATCAGGACCAGGAGCAAGACCAGGACCAGGACCAGGAGCAGGAAGAAGACCAAGTGCAGGAACAGGCGCAGGCACAGCAACTGGTACAGGAGCACCAAACTGTGCCACAGGCCACCTATGCGGCGGTCAGCGATGTGGCAGCACCAACAGCCACACGCGGTCGCATAAGTCGCCTCAAGCCCAAGGAGGAGAGCACTCAGTACATTGTGATCGCCGAGAAGCAGGCGACATCTGTGGTCGATGATCTGCGTCAGTACATGGATTGCGAGGAGCTGCCGCTGGCGGACAACACCTCGGTCGGGGAAAGCGGCCAAGCCGCAGATGGAGCGCAGTCTCTGCGCTTTCCGGTACTGGACGAGAGCAAGCCGTTTGTGTGCCAGCAGTGCGGTTTGGCGTTTGCGCGCGAGAAGGCGCTCGTCTCGCACATCAAGGTGAGCATTAGCCCGTTTAAGTGAGTCCGATTTTAAGTGTTGCGTCTGCTCAGAATCATCGCGTGGACTCGCCGTTCGAGTGCAATCAGTGCCAGGAGATGTTCTGGGACAATTACAGCCTGCAGGAGCATCAGAAGACACATCAGTTCGAAGAGAGCAACTCGGAGTACGATCCGGCCTCGGCGGGCGAGGATAGCGCCAGCGAATCGGAACCGGATCAGCTGTACGGCGACTTCTACTGCAGCGAGTGCGGCATTTCATTTCACAGGCAAGATCTGCTCCGGCGCCATGCCAAGGAGCAGCACAAACTGGGCGCCGGCCACGCTGCGACGGATGCGGAGGGCGGCGGCGGTGATGCAGATGGCGGCGAGAATGCCAAAGATGCGCTACACTGTTGTCATACGTGCGGCAAAGCCTTTCCCAGCGCACTGGAGCTGCTCGCCCATGCCGAGATTCATGCCCGTTTCCCGCCATTCAAGTGAGCAGCGGCCAATCATTTGAAGCTAGTGCATAGTCTGACCATTGAAATCCTTTGCAGATGCGTCCTGTGCGGTGTCAGCTTTTACGAGGAGGAGGCCATCAAGCGGCATTTGAAGACGCGTCATCCGCACGAGCTGAAGCCCAACTCGTGCGTGCTGTGCGGTAAGGAGTGCCGGGATCGCAAGGCGCTGATCAAGCACGCCTGGGACCATTCGCGCGAGAAGTGCCACTCGTGCTCCAAGTGCGGCAAGAACTTTCACAACAAGGCGCGCCTGAAGCGGCACATGGCCTCCCATCGCGACAAGTCGGTGGTGTGCGAGGTCTGCCACGAGGAGTTCCCCGATGGCCGCACCCTCTCCAACCACCGCCACTCGCACAGCACCACATCGCCGGGCAAACTGTTCCCCTGCCACGAGTGCGGCAAGACCTTTGGATCGCGCAGCTCTCAGCAGATACACGTGCGCATCCATACGGGCGAACGACCCTATGGCTGTCGTTACTGCTGGAAGGCGTTCGCCGATGGCGGCACACTGCGCAAACATGAACGCATCCACACCGGCGAGAAGCCCTACGCCTGCTCCGTGTGCACGCGTGCCTTCAATCAGCGCGTGGTGCTCCGCGAGCACATTCGCTCCCATCACTCCGGCCTAGACGCGGTGCGCGGCACCTACCACTGCACCGTCTGCGCGGCCGACTTGTCCTCATCCAATGAGCTCATCCAGCATCTCATCCAGCACAGCGATACGAACACGGCCAAACAGCGACAGCCCATTGTGAGTGGCTAGCATTTAGCTTAATCCTATGTCAATTCTTATGCACCCTCCTTTTTTAGACCGGGCCGCGCAAGTACAAGCGCCGTAGGAAACTGCAGCCACACGAGATTGCGCACATGCGCGCGGGCAACAAGGATGGTGAGGATTATGTCAGCGACATTGAATATTGCGATTTGGATGTGGAAAATGTCGACGATCTCCTCGACCGCGCCGAGCCATTGCCCATCAAAAAAGAGAAGCGCAAGCGGACAGCTGCGAATCAAGCCAAAGCCGTGGCCAATGGCGCCGCTGCGTCCACACAGAACACCTCCAGCTCGGCGAAGTCAATCAACAGCAGCTCGGATCGTCTGTGGGATGACAAGTTCATGCAGATGAACGGCAACGGCAACGTGGCCAGTGACGATGGATACAAGAGCATCTTTCAGATTGACTCACTGGTGGTGGTGAACGACACCACCCTGCCGGCCGTCAGCTCCTCCAGCACTGCGGCAAGTGGCGCCAAGTCGCGGCGCGGCGGCAAGCAAGCGCAGGCACAGACGCAGCCAGCGGGCTGCAGCGACAAGTTGACGGCAGCAGCTGGCGAGGAGTCGGCAAAGTCTGGCGCCTCCAGCACTCGCAGCAGCAGAAAGAGAACAAGCAAGGCGGCCAAGAATACGGCCGAAGCGGCAGGCGCTGCAGCTGCAGCCACAGTCAGCAATTCGCGTCCCCGCATGATACACACGGAAAAGTCACGTGTGCCGCCGGAGAATCCGCCGAAGAGGTCGCGGGGCCGCAGCTACGTGACGCGCACCAGCACCAGCGAGAGCAGCCAGCTGGGGCTGGGCAACGCGGGCGGTGTTGCCAGCTCGCGTATTGTCGATGACTACGAGATTATATCACCTGCCACACAGCCGCCCAATCAGATCAGCTCCAGTCCGCTGCACATCAAGCAGGAGCAGGAGCAACTGCAGCAGCATCAGCACAACCAGCAGCAGCAGCGCGTGCAGCTCATGTACGACGACACGCATCTGCTGATCGATGCGACACTGCTGCGCGAGAAGACCTTCGAGAAGTTCAATCCGAGCATTGTCAACGATCTCGAGGAGATTCTGCGCAGTCCGCTCAAGCACGATCGCAATGCTCGGCTGCGTTTCACCAGCGAATCATCGAACACGCCCCAGTTTCTGCCCGAGGAGGAGCAGAATCTAATTAAAATTGAGCCCACGTCGCCGGATCTGCGGGAAATGGTGGAGAGCCAGCAGCGTGTAACTGCCACGGGACACAGCGGACACACGGCCACGCCCACATCCTCGTCGTCGTCGGCCCGCACTTCGCGCCATCTGCGACAGCTCAGCGCCAACTTGGGCTCGCGTGCGGCAGCCAAGCGGAACATTGGCAAAGCAGCCTCCGCGTCCGGCTCCAAGAAATCATCCTCAGCCACATCCGTGGCCGTCAGCAAAGCGAACTCCTCCTACCTCAGCTATGGCGTGGACTCGTACACTGTGAGTGTGGCGGCCAGCGCCAACTCTTCCGATGTCAGTTCCGGTTTCTTCTCCATCTCGGAGGTGGTGTCCGCTGCGGATGCCGCCGATGCGGCGGCCAAGGCGGCGGCGGCCAGCAAAACGGAGCGACGAACACGGTGCTTTGAGTGTGAAATGTGCTCGTACATATTTCCCGATCGCGCCCAGCTGCTGGAGCATATGCACATACACATCTGAGCAAATATTAAATGGAGAGGGATTTGTTATTGGAACTGTTTTGTAGCGCTTGTTAGTTTCCCCAAAAAAGGCAAACAGCTAAACTAAAACCTAATGAAGAAAAACGAAAAGAAACATATATAGAACTAATCGTAAGTTTTGCTTAAGTTACTCGCAGGGGAGGGTAAACGTATTTTTTGAAATATTTACCTACAAGAATTTCAATTGCAAATTGGATTAACGTTGTGCGGGGTAACTTAAATAAATATAAACATATATACATACACACATATATAATGTACCATAGGAAACATCGAAAGATCGTTGATTAATGCGTTATTTAAATTGAATAGAGAGCTTAGCTATAAGGCTTTTTAAATTTGTACCTCAATTTTGTTTTGAAGAATTGGTATGCTGAAGTAAATAAATCCATAATGGTTTTCACTTAAGTTTTTCGAGTTACTTAAGTTACTTATTATTATTTTTAAATTTCAGGACTGAATTTATCTTAACGGCATATACATAATCATACATATACATATACATTTTTTAGAAGTTTCTTTGCATAGCCAGTGGAATTTCAAATTAATAGTTATGTGAATACTTTATAAGAACTCTAACTTTATTATTGAATGTCACATCTCAAGTTAATGGCAGCTAATTAGTTGACATTTTAAATTAAGAATTGCTCATAATATGCATTATATTAATTGTGAACATCAATTCACAAATAACCCGTAATATCGTAGTTATCAGACACAATCGATCTTTAAATATCAGTGTTTGCTTAGATAACAACTATGTATTCATTATCGCTGCAACTTCAAGTGTCGTCGTCAATTTCCATCATATGCCAGTTGCCACTGTTTGTATTTTATTTAATCATCATATGAGTCAGTTTATACATATATATATGTGAGTTCATGTACACAAGCATATGCATGTGAAGTGCTCATTTGTTGACTTGCCTCTCACAGAGAAAGAGAGAGATGTACTGCGAGAGAGACAGAGTGGGAGAGCGAGCGATTTATGCGCTCTCTTTGTCTGACACCCATACAAAGAAAGTCCAATGCCCACCCTGAACTGTACCAGTTGTTCCAGTGCGCTCAGTCATCGCTGAGTTTCCAAACAAAGCGATATTGAAACCTACTCTGCTTTTTTGTTCTGTCCGCAACTAGTTGTTGTTTCTCTACGTTCTGTTCAGGTATTTCAAAGAGTTTCTTTCTATTTGCGTTTCTTGGACCTTATCAATAGGTTTTTGTTTGTTTTCGACAGCCATGACCGACCATAAGGATGTCCTCTGCGGTGGCAAATCGGCGGAGCTGCAAGGCGAAGACTTGCAGGAGGCCTTGGACCTGTTAAATACTTCCCTATCCAAAGTGGCCACAGGCGAGAAGCCCAGCTTTCAGTGAGTCGTGAATCCCTGCATACTAAATAAAATGCGTATATAAATAAATATGTTCACAGAGTTGTTAAGGTCAAGTCGGTAACATCTCAAGTGGTGGCTGGCAGGCTCTATCATTACAAGGTGCAGCTAGCCCAGGGAGATGCCGTCAAGGAGAGCTATGTGAAGATCTGGTCACAGCCCTGGCTGCAGGAGAACGGCACTAATATAACCATCAAGTGCGAGGGCGATGATGGCGTGATTGAGAGCACATTTTAAATTAAACTGAATTATCCATTAACCGCATGTTATAAACACATTAAGACTTAACTTGGTTGTAATCGCTTTTGTCATGTTTTTTTATATTAAATTCAAAATCCACGAGTATGCTCACACCCATGTCTATAAATAGGAACAAGTGTTCGCTAGCTGAATCAGTTTATGTACAAAAATGAACTGTAACAAATTGTTGTATCTAGTTGTTGCCTTTGCATCAGCCTGCGGGGCATTTAAATCATCTGATATTTATCCAATTATGGAGCTAGAAGAGCTGAACGGAGAACAGCGCGCAGAGACCTTAGGCTTTTTGGACAGACAACTTGCTAATGTGGCCAACTTGACAGATGGTTTATATAGCTATAAGTACATTTAGCAGTTCCTTAACTTAAATGTGTATTAAATGTCCTTCGATCCTCAGAGCCGTAAACATGACCAATGTCTTGCGTCAAGTAGTTTCGGCTAAGAAAATTACCTACGAAGCGCATCTGACTGCCGGATTTGTGACCCTGGATTGCAATGTGAGGATCTGGCAACAGTTATGGTATCCAAACCATACGGACATCAAAATCAGCTGCGATGGTGTCGAGACTCAGGAGTGCCTGTTATTCGCGAATAATATCATTTTTTGCTAGCTGCTGTGCATGTCCCAAAAACATTAGATTTTGTTGAATGCATCTCTTTATAATGTTGATTGCTGAATTTTAATTACAACCCGGTGCATGTCTATAAAAAGTCAGCTCTGCTATCGGCCCAAATTAGTCGATGTTTGCATTATGAACGGCATTACTTACTGGGGTTTAATACTTCTAGGCTGCTTTGCAGCCACCGTTGGTGATAAGAGTTTCTCCGACGAGATCATTGAAGATTTGGAGCGGATGCAGCGGGCTGAAGCTGTTATGATATTGGAGCGCAGTCTATCCGTACTGTCCAATAACAATAAACCCAGCTACAAGTACAATCAAGCTTATATCTATATAATTTATTATTTAGCACAACATCCCATTTTTCAGACTCGCTAAAGTCACGTCAGCTGAGAACCAATATGCCAGTGGTATCGTTACAATCTTCAAAGGAGATCTGAACGATGGCGACGCCCATAAGCACTGCGTAGTCAAGATCTGGGAGAGTTTACCCATGAACATCAACATCGAATGCGAGGGCGATGGAAACCGCGATTTGGATCTCACATTTTAAAAGAACAATGTAAATTTCTTTATAAGCGAGACCAACATGTATAAACTCTTCAACACCCTGTCATAGTATTAGTAACAAAACGATTACAACCAAATGAGAGCGGGTGCTCTCATTGGAATATAATGCGCTCGGAACAGCATGTGTATAAAAGGGCCGCAACTGCGATAGAGAATTTAGTTTACGGGCAACTTCTGACCAAACTAGACACCTGCAACATGATCGGCTCAAAGTTCTTCTACCTGGCAGTCTTCGCACTAGTCTGTGTGGTGGCCAGCGATGACCTTCCAGTTCTTGGTGGGCCCAAAGAACTGAGCGGCGCTGAACTGGAAAAAGCTGTTGAAAACTTACACACAACGCTGGCTAAACTGGCAACTGGCGATGGACCCAGCTACACGTTAGTTTATACATTTATTTATTTGTTTTATTGGTTAATTCTATGTGTTTTTGCTGCTTTAGAGCTACCAAAGTGTTGAAGGTGACAACTCAAGTTGTGTCCGGCAGCCTCGATACCTACACTGTGGAACTTACCCAAAAAGAAGCCGTCAAACAGTGTACTGTCAAGATCTGGTCCCAGCCATGGCTCAAGGAGGACGGCACCAATGTTCAGATCGAGTGTGAGGGCGATGATACTAAGGTGGATCGCACCTGGTAAACAAGCTGCAATATTCTCCCAACAGCATTAGTGTAATAACTATAACATTTGAATAAAATCAACAGCTTTTTGAGAATTAAAACCAGTTTCGTTTGGTCGTTGATAGCCGACAATGAATATTAATTATAATCGCATCAAATCGCTCGTGCTGAGAGTCAGTCTTTAATATAAATTTCATATGAAATCATTTGTGGTCTAAAGCTGGCACTGAATTGCTTTAATTAATTGACGTCACACAGATGCAAAAACATCAAGTAAAACCGTTGCATTCGGGTGTAAGCGACTGCGCAATACTCGTTCAGAGTAGAGTAAGAGCTTAAAATAGTCGAAAACGGTCTCAAACCCTATTGTTATAAAAAATTCAGTTTTGTAATTTGCGAAGAGGGGTTATCAGTACAAATTTGAAGTTTCTAGCTTTAAAACTGAGGAAGATATATAGATATTATATAACGAGTATAAATTACAAATTTTAAGTCTCTAGCTTCAAAAGCCGCGAGGAAATGTCGTTCATAGGGACAGACGGGCGGACGAAGGTCAAGGCAGATATTGTACAATCCCAATATGCTCTTTTCACTTCGTGAGTATAAAAAAACAAACTGTTATAAACAGATCTTAGTTAGTATTTATTTCTGTGGAGGCTTTGTGCTGGCATTGACTAAGCACAAGTACTCTCTATTAAAACCGAGTTGCTATATTAGTTTATCACTATAAAAAATGGGTTATTTTTCTCGTCAGTTAAATCGTTGGGTGGACTTTCAACGATTTATTGGCTGCTTTAATTTTGTATAAATTTTTTGAATCTTTGGTGATGATACAGCCATACTAATGACATCCAGATCTGACGTTCGTTTGCCAAATTTATAATGCCCATGCTGCTTGAATGTTAATTCGATAAGAATTTATATATAAATATATATGTATATAAATATATATATATATAAGCTCGTTTGTTTTCTGCAAGTCTTAGTTGTAGCTGATTTTACATTTTTATTTTATGTATGCGCCAATATTATGAGTGGTCAAAGATTAACAATTATTTAAATTAAAACAATATAATATATATATTTAAAGAATCATAAGCTGATTAGACTTCTTTCGATTTTCAGTATTAAAACACGCCCCCAAAACTGGTTTTTATAATCACAACCAAGTTGTTTAAATCCCTAATCAACCATATGAAGCTATTAACACAATTATATTAGGCTGAGTAGAAATATGAAGTATTTCCTTTTTTTCTGTTTTGTTGATAATACCCAAATAATGTGATAAATATGGATATTATTATTTTTTTATTTTTTACGACGTTTTAAGCTGTTGAAGTTCAACCGGTTCCTATCGAATTATTTAGTTTGCTTGTTCCTGTTTTTATATTTTCGGGAAGACTAAGTTTTAATTGCAAAATAATATATATATATTTATAAACATGTATTGTGCAATCTGTTAAATTATTCATACAAATATGTTAATATTTATTGTTTTTAATAATATGAATCAGTGGAGCTTCAAACAAAACATGTAAATTATTAATATTAGCCTAAGTATATAATATAATTTAATTAATGCTAAAACAAAGAAAGTAGCATGTTCAAGTCATTTCCCTTTGACATTACATTAACACTTATGACAAATAAGATTAGCAAATAACTAGTTGTTTGTGCTTTATAAGTATAAGTAAACTGTAGTTTGGCGGGTGCTTATACTAAATATACATATATTATTTATGGAAAAAGTGCTCCTTTGTTCGAACTCTCCAGAGCTCGCGTTCAAGTGGCACAAAGAAAAAACTCTACTCACAGCGCATATTTAAGATGAAACATCTGATCTGAGTTACTTAATAATAATACTTAATATTAATAATAATAAACTTAAAATTTTATCTTAAGTTTTTTCAATGATCTTTGACGCGTTGGGGACATCTGCAACATCAAACATCTCGTGATTTCAATGATTTAATCTTCGTGCGCTTTCTCTCTCTCTCTCATATCGATTAACTCAGCGGCAGAAATATACTCACACATACATGCACACAAGCACAATAGAAAGAAACACTCGAGATCGACATCGGGGGAGCGCCTATAAAAGCCACCACTGCAGAGAGTCCGGCATTCAGTCTGAAATCGTGTTTCGTGACTCAAAATGCTCTCGATGAAAGTTATTTTTGTTTTCGGCTTGGCCCTGACAGTTGTTTCGGCTATAGTAAGTTATGATTGCAAATATGCCAATATTAAATATTGTTACACTAACGAACATTGTTATTTTGTAAGGGAGGAGGTATAACCACACTCACCGGCGAAGACCTAAAGAATGCCGAGGAAACTTTGAACGCCTCTCTGACCAAATTGGCCAGCGGCGATGGCCCGAGTTATAAGTGAGTGCCACGAATAATTGCATCCAATATACACATATTATTAATTAAATATAACCATAACGCGCAGATTGGGTAAAATATTTTCGGCTACGCATCAAGTAGTTTCGGGCAGCAAATACGTCTACGATGTGGAGCTGATTGAGGGCAGCAACACTAAGAAATGCAATGTGCAGATCTGGTCGCAGCCCTGGCTCGAAAACGGCATCCAGGTCACCTTTGATTGCCCCGAAGGTAAAGTTGTGAAGAATCACAGCGCCTGAATATTTCAGCTATATATTTTAAAGACTCGTATTTCCGATCAAAATAAAATAAATGTTAAAATAATTAAAAGTCGTTGTTATTGATGATTCTTTTTAATTCAGTTTTGCATATCCGTATATCAATCACCTACACTAAAGTTTTTTTATCAACTTTTATTATCACTGGAATATAAAACAGGTTTATTGCTCATAATCCGATCGTCATAAAATAATAAAGAAGCTGTTATCTTTGGTTCTTCACTTTCTGAATGTGGTTGGAATTTGTTATTTTAAAGCGAATTCGAAGGGACTGCAGTTTGGTTTCACAAAATAGTTCAGGTGTTAAACTATAATGTTCATGAGGATAGGCAGACAGACACATACAGGTTTCAATTGATCTTTTTTCATGTATTGAACAAGATTGAATTTAATTTGTAATCAGATGAATAGTTACCTAGTACAAGGCTTGTTCGTATTTCAATAAACACATCTGTAACAAATCATTTTTTTGTCAGCCGTACATAGATAAATTCAATGCAATAATGTGTGAATGTAAATTTGAATACTTGTATCTAGCCTGCAAACAATTTGTTATCTCGCAAGATAAGAATGAGAGTCGTTCATCAGGTGTCGCGTCTTGTTTGATAGATTGATATATTATCGGCTTTTCTTATCTTTTATCGTGAGAAACTAATTTGCATAGGCAACAGGATAAGGAAACATAACCGAAAAATATTTTTGGAAAAATACCTGGAATTTGAATTGTTTAACATTTTTTATGGATATAATGGCTGTTCATATAGATTTTTTATTTATAATCTTTACTCTAGAAGAAGTTTAAGTAATATTTTAAAATTGCATTCTTTGGCTGAAGATAACAATATATTTTAGGCATAATAAACATTTATAAATCTTAATAATTTGACATATTCCATTCGTTTTTAACGGTAATATTTAACCAAACAACTTATTCGCCAGCTTATTCGAACTGTTGCTCGCCGTCAGGCTCTTGATCTTTTTTATCAATACTGCCCTCTGGTTAGCGGCATTTTGCCTGCAGTAGAGCAGCCGTTGCTGCAGCCTCCTTATGCGACGCAGCAGACGGGCAGCGCTGCCGCCACTGGCGACGGTGGTGGCGGTGGTTACAGAGGCAACAGTTGTGGCAGCAGTCGTGGCCGAGCTAACCGTCGTGGGGGCAGCAGTTGAGCTTACTACACAATCAGCATTGTCAACATTCACCGCAAGAGTACAATCCGTGCAGCCAACGGGCGTATTCACGTCTGTGCAGGCGACAGCCTCGCTGCGCTTTACCAAGCAAATGGCCAAAATGGCACAGCTCAAGATAACCGTTTGGATCCTCATCTTAATTAGGCTGCTTTGCTTAGAATGTCATACGGTGGTCCAAGCACTTCATTTTATAGCGATTTTTGAGTGCCATTATATTTACCCGTTGGATTTCCACACATATGTAACTGTTGAAATGAGTACACAAGTGTTCTTCTGTACCGTTACTCAAATTCAAACGATCGGTATGTGATCAGATGATCGAAGTGCTGTTTAACGGAATTTATTTAAGTGACAGCGATTTCGCAATCAATTGACATTGGGGTGACTAAAAACCGAATTCTTTCAAGCCAGCTGTGCTCGGGTATTTTATTTCCTTAAATATTTTACAGCATGATTTTAGGCGCTTCATAAGAAAACTCAATATTCGGTAAAAAAGTTGACAATGCATGTTAATCAAAACTTAGAAATGCAAATTTATATTTTTAATCAATTGTGGTTGTCACAATTAGTATAAAAAACAACCATAAAACCGATTCTGCGGGGGTCAAATTGTTTGTCAAAAATCATGCTGAAATTGACAAAATTTTGACAGCTCTCGGATCTATAGTTCCCATATTTTCAACGCAAATGGATTGGATATTTGCAATTTTTTGGATTTTTAATAAAATATCATGTACTCTCTTGCTAATTTTCGAAAAATTTTTTTTTTCAAAATTTAGAAATCTAATTTTTTTATTTTTAATCGATTGTATGAAAAACAATATTAAAACCGATTCTTGGGGGTCAAATTTTTTGTCAAATCTTATTTATTTCAGTGTCAGCGATTTCAAAATCAATTGATAATGAGAAGAATAAAATTTGGAAGAAAGGTAGCAATGCAGTGTTAATCAATTTTATTAAAAATTATTATGATGTTTTTAAAATTAAAATGTATTGATTTTTAAAGTATTTTTAATTTTTAGTACTTTTATTACGTAGAAAACAAACAGGTTATTACTTGGAATATGGATATTATTTTTATGTAATTTTTGTAAAGTTAACACGTTAAAATGAGCGATTTTCTCCAAAATATATCATTTTATATGCAATTATTTTATTTACTTTTTATTTTATTTATATTGTAAATTTCTGTTTGGTTATCTAATTTAAATTCTTTTTTTTCTTATCAAGTTTTTGTGAATGTCTCCGATCAGGTTCTTGATCTGTTCAATCAATGATGCCATCTCTTCGGTTGTGGTTGCTAAACAAGCAGCATTCGAAGAATTCCCAGGGTCAGAACAGTCAGTACAGCCAGTGGACGTATTAGGGGCTGTACAGGCAACACCCTCATTGCGCTTCACTAAGCAAGTGACCAAAATGGTGTAGCCTAAAATGATCGATTGAAACCTCATCTTAAATCAACTGTCTGGATATAAGTGGCATGTCGGGCCGTCAACACATATACTTAAGGCGTTTAGTAATAGGTTAGCTTGAAACTGAACATCATATTTGAATTTGCGCAGCTGTTACAATAGGAACAAAACTAGTTTCGTCTAAAATCAAAATAAAATTTTAATTGTTACTTACGTATTATATTTATCGAATAAAAACTTCTACATGAGGTCACAATCTAGTGGTGAAGGTAAATTTAAGTTCCAAATTCTCTGATATCATGTTTTGTGACGAAGGTTAATCAATTTAATATTTGAACAATTCTAAATTCCAAAATTAGTTTAAAGATTCCGCACTATACGCACAAATGTCCACTTTCTTTTTATCTAAAAATAACTTTCGATGTACCGAATGATCGGGTTATCGTAGCAGATTTTCAATTCTTCCTGTATTGATTGTTTTCATACTGCATGTCAACGAAAAACTTATCCAATTGAATGACGGATGAAAGCTAGGTGCTATGTAACATGGAAGTGTGCTTATTGAATTAGACAATAGTATATTATTCGGCATGGTTAATTTACTACACATATTGGTAATGTTTTTAATTAATGTAAAATGTAAATTAAAAATTTTAAATGTAAATTAAAATTCTAATGTAACCCTAATACCCTTATCAAAATAACCGATAAATTTGTCTTTTATCATGACTTTATTGAAAACTAAACAGATTTACATTAATATTTAACCGACTACTACACGTGCATTGCGACCATTGCGATTCCTTCTGCTCCTGTTTCTACGGCTGCGGGTACCAGTTGTTCCACCAATAACTGGAATACGACGCACATTTGTGTACCGCAGATTACTGATGGTGAAGGTTTTCCGATTGGATCGCAGTGTGACAGAGCTGACCGTTGTCGTCGTAGTTGTGGTGGTGCAGTCAGCATCATCAACATTAGCTCCATCCGTACAGTCCGTGCAGTTCGTCAGGATCGTTGTTGAACAGGCAACCGCATCGCTGCTCTTAATATAGAACATGGCCAAAACGGCACAGGTAAGCACGATGGTATAAGTTCTCATGATTGTTTGACTTCTCTTGGAGAATTCTTCAAAGCTTGTGTTGAGTTTCGCCAGTCAGCAGTGCTTTTTATAGTAAAATTTTATTGATATTTTCTTAGAACCTTGATGAATTATTTGCGAATTTACACAGCTGGTCTGAAATTGCCTAAAGAAATTTTGCTTTAGATATAAAACACCGTGTGCCCTTCACCCCACAGTTATCAAAACAGATGAGCTCAATAAGACAAAATTTAAATCATGCATTGACTTCTATCTTGATTCTACATTCGATTGCAACTTTGAAAGTGATTCTGAGAGGGTCGATTTTTTGTCAAATTGTTAAATGGCCAAAATTTAGACAAGCACTTGCTACATTTCAAAATCCTATAACTTTGTCAAAACTGAACCGATAATCATGATGTCTACAAAATTTTTGGTTTGACCTCTAGGTTGATTCTGCATATATATTTAATTCGTATTTCAAAACCATTTTTTTTCTATAATTTTACAAAGGTATCGTTTATTCCCCTTTTTATCTATTTTGGAAAACTTTTTTTTGTAATTTAGAATCGTGAAATTTTGTTTAATCGATTGCCGGAAAGTAGCATAACATGCAACTTTAAAAGAGTTTCTGAGGAGGTAGGTTTCGACATGTAAAGTGCTCGAATCTTTTTCAAAAGTGAACCGATTTTCATGACGCTTAAACAATACCTTTCAATAGGTGTATAACTCGACAGGATCAGACAATCGTAACAGATTTTCAATTCTTCCTGTGTATACTGCTAGTTAGCTTCTACACTAGAATGTGGTCCCTTCTACAGATATTGTTTTGGTTCTACTATATGCCAACCTAAAACCAACCCAATTGTAGAACGGATGAAAGACATGTGCTATGTAACATTGGATTGTGCTTATTGAAATAAGCAATACTATATTATTAAGCTTGATTAATTTAATTTTTTTTATATCTAAATTCATTTATTTTTAAACCCATTCGGTGTTGTTTTAGTATTTGGTAATTATCATATGTCAAATTTTTTGAAGTTCTTTGCTTTTTACTGCTTTTTTTTTTGTTATTTGTTTTATAATTTTAAGTTCTATCAAAATTAAAGGTATAATTGTTTGTTATCAGCAATTTATTGAAAACTAAATAGATTTACATTAATATTTAACCGACTACTACACGTACATTGCGATTCCTACGGCTGCTGGTACCAGTTGTTCCACCAATAACTGGAATGCGACGCACATTTGTGTACCTCAGATTACTGATGGTGAATGTTTTCCGATTGGATCGCAGTGTGACAGAGCTGACCGTTGTCGTCGTAGTTGTGGTGGTGCAGTCAGCATCATCAACATTAGCTCCATCCGTACAGTCCGTGCAGTTCGTCAGGATCGTTGTTGAACAGGCAACTGCATCGCTGCTCTTAATATAGAACATGGCCAAAACGGCACAGGTAAGCACGATGGTATAAGTTCTCATGATTGTTTGACTTCTCTTGGAGAGTTCTTCAAAGCTTGTGTTGAGTTTCGCCAGTCAGCAGTGCTTTTTATAGTAACATTTTATTTATATTTTCTTAGAACCTTGACGAATTAATTGCGAATGTACACAGCTGGTCTGAAATTGCCTAAAGAAATTTTGCTTTAGATATAAAACACCGTGTGTCCTTCACCTCACAGTTATCAAAACAGCTGAGCTCAACGATCTTCGCTTTGTCAATTAGACAATATATCTCGAAATTTTATTTTCACTTGATTGCGGGAAAAAAACTAGTATAATACGCAACTTCAAAAGATTTTCTGAGAGGGTGGATTTTTCTGTAAAAAAACATGCTAAATTTGACAAAAATTTATACAGATACTTCCGAGATTCCAAAGAACTATAAATGTGTCAAAACTGAACCGATTTTAATGATGTTTATTATTTGAATTACGGTTTGACGTCGAGATTGATTCAGCATTTAAATTTAATTCGTATTTGAAAATACATTTTTTGTATAAAATAGCCTTTACTTCCTCCTAACTTCTTTTGAAAATTTTTTTTTTAATTTTGAATTGCGAAATTTAATTTATAATCTATTGCGGGAATCAAATGTTGGATAAAATCCAATTTTAAAAGTATTTTATATTTTTCAGCCAACAAGAAAAAAATGTAAAGTTCATTAAGTTAAATCAATACCTTTCGATTCGTATCAGATTTTCAATTCGTCCTTTATATATTGCTAGTCACATTTCACACACTTCGTAATGCTTGGTCACTAGAATGGGGTCCCTTCCACAGAGATTGTTTTGATTCTACTATATGCCAACCTAAAACCAAACCAATTGTTTAACGGGTGAAACTTATGTGCTGTGCGACATTGTGTTGTGCTTATTGAAATAAACAATAGTACATTATTAAGCTTGATTAATTTAAATTTTTTTATTTCTATATTCATTTATTTTTATACCCATTCGGTGTAGTTTTAATATTTGTTAATAATCAACTGTCAAATTGTTTGAAGCCTTTTGCTTCTTACCGCTTTTTTGTTATTTGTTCTACAATTTTAAATTAAAAATTATTGGTATAATTGTTTTTTATTAGGAATTTATTGAAAACTAAATAGATTTACATTAATATTTAACCGACTACTACACGTGCATTGCGACCATTGCGATTCCTTCTGCTCCTGTTTCTACTGCTGCGGGTACCAGTTGTTCCACCAATAACTGGAATACGTCGCACATTTGTGTACCTTAGATTACTGATGGTGAAGGTTTTCCGATTGGATCGCAGTGTGACAGAGCTGACCGTTGTCGTCGTAGTTGTGGTGGTGCAGTCAGCATCATCAACATTAGCTCCATCCGTACAGTCCGTGCAGTTCGTCAGGATCGTTGTTGAACAGGCAACCGCATCGGTGCTCTTAATATAGAACATGGCCAAAACGGCACAGGTAAGCACGATGGTATAAGTTCTCATGATTGTTTGACTTCTCTTGGAGAGTTCTTCAAAGCTTGTGTTGAGCTTCGCCAGTCAGCAGTGCTTTTTATAGTAAAATTTTATTTATATTTTCTTAGAACCTTGACGAATTAATTGCGAATGTACACAGCTGGTCTGAAATTGCCTAAAGAAATTTTGCTTTAGATATAAAACACCGTGTGTCCTTCACCTCACAGTTATCAAAAGAGCTGAGCTCAACGATCTTTGCTTTGTCAATTAGACAATATATCTCGAAATTTTATTTTCACTTGATTGCGGGAAAAAACTAGTATAATACGCAACTTCAAAGATTTTCTGAGAGGGTGGATTTTTCTGTAAAAAAACATGCCAAATTTGACAAATATTTATACAGATACTTTCGATATTCTATAGAACCATAAAAGTGTCAAAACTGAACCGATATAATGATGTTTATTATTTGAATTACGGTTTGACGTCGAGATTGATTCAGCATTTAAATTTAATTCGTATTTGAAAATACATTTTTTGTATAAAATAGCCTTTACTTCCTCCTAACTTCTTTTGAAAATTTTTTTTTTAAATTTTGAATTGCGAAATTTAATTTATAATCTATTGCGGGAATCCAATGTTGGATAAAATCCAATTTTAAAAGTATTTTATATTTTTCAGCCAACAAGAAAAAAATGTAAAGTTCATTAAGTTAAATCAATACCTTTCGATTCGTTTCAGATTTTTATTTCGTCCTTTATATATTGCTAGTCACATTTCACACACTTCGTTATGCTTGGTCACTAGAGTGGACTCCCTTCCACAGAGATTGTTTTGATTCTACTATATGCCAACCTAAAACCAAACCAATTGTTTAACGGATGAAAGTTATGTGCTGTGCGACATTGTGTTGTGCTTATTGAAATAAACAATAGCACATTATTAAGCTTGATTAATTTAAATTTTTTTATTTCTATATTCATTTATTTTTATACCCATTCGGTGTTGTTTTAATATTTGTTAATAATCAACTGTCAAATTTTTTGAAGCTCTTTGCTTTTTACCGCTTTTTTGTTATTTGTTCTACAATTTTAAATTAAAAATTATTGGTATAATTGTTTTATTGAAAACTAAATAGATTTACATTAATATTTAACCGACTACTACACGTACATTGCGATTCCTACGGCTGCTGGTACCAGTTGTTCCACCAATAACTGGAATGCGACGCACATTTGTGTACCTCAGATTACTGATGGTGAATGTTTTCCGATTGGATCGCAGTGTGACAGAGCTGACCGTTGTCGTCGTAGTTGTGGTGGTGCAGTCAGCATCATCAACATTAGCTCCATCCGTACAGTCCGTGCAGTTCGTCAGGATCGTTGTTGAACAGGCAACCGCATCGCTGCTCTTAATATAGAACATGGCCAAAACGGCACAGGTAAGCACGATGGTATAAGTTCTCATGATTGTTTGACTTCTCTTGGAGAGTTCTTCAAAGCTTGTGTTGAGTTTCGCTAGTCAGCAGTGCTTTTTATAGTAAAATTGTATTTATATTTTCTTAGAACCTTGATGAATTATTTGCGAATGTACACAGCTGGTCTGAAATTGCGTAAAGAAATTTTGCTTTAGATATAAAACACCGTGTGCCCTTTACCTCACAGTTATCAAAAGAGCTGAACTCAACGATCTTTGCTTTGTCAATAAGACAAAATTTCTTTGCATTGGATTTTTTTTTTATTTGAATCGCGAAATTTTATTTTCAATCGATTGCGGGAAAAAAATTAGTATCATACGCAACTTTAAAAAACATGCCAAATTTCTCAAAAATTTATACAGATACTTCCGGGTTTCAAGGACCCATAAATGTGTCAAAACTGAACCGATTTTAATGATGTTTACAATTTGTATCATGGTTTGACGTTGAGATTGATTCTGCATTTAAATTTAATTCGTATTTGGAAATACATTTTTTGTATATAATATCCATCACTACCTCCTTACATATATTGTAATTTTTTCTTTTTAATACCCTGAACCATTGAAAATGGGTAAAAAGGGTATCATGGTTTTGTGCAAATTTATATCACAGGGAGAAGGCAGCTTCTCAGACCCCATAAAGTATATATATTTGTGATCAGGACGACGAGCTGAGTCTGTCCATCTGTGTATCCGTCTACTCGTCCGTATGAACGCAGCGTTCTCGAAAACTACAAAGGCTTGAGACTCAAACTAAACAACTATAGATTCTGTAATTCAATACGCAATACGAGTTTATCATTTTTGTCGATATTTTCCACCGTTTCACTAATATCGATAAAAATCGATTGTAATACCTAATTTTTTTTTAGTTTTCTTAGTATATCTCCTAGGCTATAAGAACTAGAGCCACCAAATTTGGTTCGGCATTTGCGTGTCAAGCATAAGCAGCTTAAGGGTATTTCGGATTTTGGATATCTTCCCGTATTCGCCCGATAAAAATGTAAAAAAACCTAATCCGAATACTACAGACTTGGGCTTTGGTTTGTACATAGATCTGAATGCTCTTATTAAAAATGTTATTAAGATTTTCTTCTTAGTTTAAAAGTTATTCACGAATTTAGTTTCCTTCGTGGGGGCCAAGCGCAGCGGCTGAAAAACGCACTGCCTGCGGCGTTTGTACGAATGCAACGGGTTGAAATGTATGTGAAGACAGGGTTCAGGGTATCCCCGGAGCTCCCGACTAGAGCCCCTTATTTGTCTTAATTTTTAATTGTGAAATTTCATTTTTATTTTATTGCGGGAATCAAATGTTGGATAAAATCCAACTTTAAAAGTATTTTATATTTTTCATTCAACAAGAAAAAATGTAAAGTTCATTAAGTTTAATCAATACCTTTCGATTCGTATCAGATTTTCAATTCGTCCTTTATATATTGCTAGTCACATTTCACACACTTCGTAATGCTTGGTCACTAGAATGGGGTCCCTTCCACAGAGATTGTTTTGATTCTACTATATGCTAACCTAAAACCAACCCAATTGTTAAACGGATGAAAGTTATGTGCTGTGCGACATTGTGTTGTGCTTATTGAAATAAACAATAGTACATTATTAAGCTGAATTAATTTAATTTTTTTTTATTTCTAATTTCATTTATTTGTCAAATTTTTTGAAGCTCTTTGCTTTTTACCGCTTTTTTTGTTATTTGTTCTACAATTTTAAATTAAAAATTAATGGTATAATTGGTTTTTTATCAGGAATTTATTGAAAACTAAATAGATTTACATTAATATTTAACCGACTACTACACGTGCATTGCGACCATTGCGATTCCTTCTGCTCCTGTTTCTACTGCTGCGGGTACCAGTTGTTCCACCAATAACTGGAATACGACGCACATTTGTGTACCTCAGATTACTGATGGTGAAGGTTTTCCGATTGGATCGCAGTGTGACAGAGCTGACCGTTGTCGTCGTAGTTGTGGTGGTGCAGTCAGCATCATCAACATTAGCTCCATCCGTACAGTCCGTGCAGTTCGTCAGGATCGTTGTTGAACAGGCAACTGCATCGCTGCTCTTAATATAGAACATGGCCAAAACGGCACAGGTAAGCACGATGGTATAAGTTCTCATGATTGTTTGACTTCTCTTGGAGAATTCTTCAAAGCTTGTGTTGAGTTTCGCCAGTCAGCAGTGCTTTTTATAGTAAAATTGTATTTATATTTTCTTAGAACCTTGACGATTTAATTGCGTATGTAAACAGCTGGTCTGAAATTGCCTAAAGAAATTTTGCTTTAAGATAAAACGCCGTGTGTCCTTCAGCTTAACAAAAGAGCTGAGCTCAACGATTTTGCTTTGTCAATAAGACAAAATTTAAACTTTGGTTGGTGTTTATGTATTTAACCTACTTACAGAAAAATTTGAAAATTTGTGCAGTTGGGGGTAATCGACTGCCCACAATGAATGAGTAAAAAGTGATAAGAATATTCAGTAATTTTTTTAAATTTTTTATTTAATTTTGCAATTTGTTTCTTTACAATAAACAAACATTTAATGATACCAGCATTAATTGAGTTCCAGTAATTTAATTTATAAATCTATGGCTTATTTATGATATCAACATATATATTTAGGTCTTCAGGGATATCATAATTGCTTATGTACCAAGGAGCTGGTATTATAGTGCTAAATGTCATATATTGAAGGATTGCAATATTTGAATTGATTTCTATTTCCCAAAGACCCATGGCATATGTCCAAACTGGTTTCACAACTGCATTGTAAATCCGTATTTTGTTTTCCATTTCCCATTGTTTTGACTTTATGTTCCGAGAAGACATTTTCCTTGTCAGAATGAAAATGTTTTTTGAATGGATTTCTGAAAGCTGAAAAAAAAACAATGTCATATTCAAAGGTATAACATTTTTAACCTCTGAATGCTAGTACCACGCCTCATGTTCCTCGCCTGACATTTACACGCGTTTCCACGATTGGCGTTTCTGCCTCTGTTGTTGTTACGCGTGATGCTTCCAATGGTATTAACGCGAATGCCATTGGTATTGAAACGGTCATCGTTGTTGTTGTTGTCGCCGCCGTTGTTGTCGTTGTGGTCGTACAGACTACATAATATGTGTTGGCCGTGTCATCACAGTTAGTACATCCAAGTTGCAGATCCGGATCCGAAATGGGAAAGTTTAGGACAAATGTCGTGCCTCTCATTCCCACTCATTGCTGTTCAATGAAATCTTAGTAAATTGTGATATAGATTGGCTTGGACTTAACGGCTTTAATATTCAAATTATTGATGGATTATTTGCAAATGTACGCAGCTGTTTTGTATCTAATTTGTAGACGAAAAATTGACAAATGTGGGTTCGATAGATAAGTAAATTTGTTGACTAATTTTATTTTATACAAATCACCTTCAATAAGTTTAATGCCCAATAGCATAGCAGAATCATGTGTGTGGGGTTTCAAGTTTTAGATGTGTGTAATTTCAACATTTTCATTATTGATACAAATTAAAACCTTTATTTTTATTCGAAATATAGTAAAAGTATATTAATGAATTGTTTTTAAATTATTTAAATTCCTTGTGCATACAGTGATATTTCAATTTTTTAAGTTTTTATTATATTAATTTTTTTAAACAAAAGTTTCGCATTCAAATCTGAAGCACACGAAGTTATACAAATTTGTAAGCTTTAAATATCAAATAGTGTATTCTCTTTTTGTGCCAATTAACTTTGTAATTTACCGTGAGAGTTTCCAGTGAATGAGCTTTTGTATCTCTGAATTTTAAATTATTATGACGTCACTCATATTTTCACAGCGAAGCAAAAACAATGCCTGTGGCTTTATTCCATTCGATTCAGTTGAGGTTGGAGCCGATCACTGAACGGTTTAGCCATGGATTACACTCGAATAATTTGTTATTACATTGCTGTCATGTGTCTCGCACAGCGAACGGTGAGTGCATATATTACAATATAATATAATTTAAAATGAATCTTTCATTTGTGCAGGTATCGATTTGTATACCACCCAACCACTGCATTGAGGACGTAAGTAGTCAACTCCTTATTCGCTATGTAACATTTTGTGTAACACCATTCGTCTTACAGATGGATTATAGCGATGCCAAGGAACGGTTCACCTATGTTCTGTCGAAATATGCAGAGCTGGAAATGAAAATTGCCGGCGAGCCGCTGGGGTAAGTTTTTAGCAAGCAGTAAAATAATGTAGCCATTGAATATTTGACGCTGTCGACCGCAGTTTGCATGGCAAACTTGTCACGCATGGCAACATCGAGGAGCAGCATATTGTGTTCCAGCTGATGGACAACACTCCGCACGACGTCATTCAGAGCTGCGTGTTTGTGGTTACCAATGCTCCCGGTGAGTGCGAGTCCATTGTGACTGTGTGCAACACATTCCTGGGGCGCACGCCGCGGCCGCTGCTGGAGCGCAAGCCATTGACGGTCTGTGAGGATGGTGTGCGCGAAGCGGAAGTGGAAGTGGAACCGGAAACCGAGGACACAGAGGATGTCAATGAGGGCAAGGAAGCAACGGCTGCGACGGCACCGGATGTCGAAGTGACCAGCGACAGTGAGCTCATCTAGACTAACTTCTTATTTATTAAACTTAAGCTATAAGTATTACTTTGACGAAGCTTAAAGATGAGATATTTCAACTCAAAAACATTTAGATTTCATTCAAAATACTTTAAAATTGAGTTCAGTGATTTAAGTATATATTTGTTAATATATTTCTATAAACAAATATAAAATTAATTGCCTAAAAGTATACCATAACTGAACAAAATGAATAATATTTTTTTGTTTGCAGTGTATTGGTAAAAAGTTGCAAAAACTGCCAAATTTACATCGTGATTTTTTTAATAATTAAAAATTAAATATTATGGTATTATGCACAGCACAGTTCTCAGTTTGATAGATTTTGTTAATGATCACATACAGCAGAGCACTGCTCTTGAAAGAGAGCACCAACAACTTACGCGCCTTTCAGTCCAAGAACTGCTAACAGCCAACCCACCAAAATGGCGCCTGCGTAACAGACAGGTGTCAAAGAGAGTGCAAGAGAGAGTTTAAGGGCACAGTGGCTTGACATTTATTTTCAGTTGAAGCTGTTCGTGGATTGGTGGCTGACAGACACGTGCTGACACGTGCTGTGCACTGGGCTTAAAACGCACAGCTAAATAAGCAAACACCTATTCCCATTCTGATTTATTTAATGTCCCATGTAAGCTTAAAAAAAAACAACTTGAAACATTGCTTAATGTATAATATTAAATTATAATATTAAATGTAAATGAGCTTTAAGTTAGTTTGGTATATAAAGTAATTCTTTCAGAATTTGTTATTTTAAATTAATAAAAATGAGTCTAAAAACGTTTTCACTTATTTTCATGTTCGCACAAAATGTTAGCAATTTGACAACACTGTTGCAGTCATTGCCACCACCCACAGCCACCTTGAAAGAGCGTGAGAGCGCTTCCCACTGAGAGCGAATTGGAGCAGTAGTGTGTGCCAAATAACAGTAAACAAAGCGTAGCACATGCTACGCCGACGCCAGCGCCAAAGCTGCTGCTAGTGCTGCCGCTGCCGCTGTCGCTGCTGCTGCTGCTGCGGCTGCTGCTGCTGGCTGTCGGTGCGGCTGTCGGTGCTGCTGGCTACGCATCGCCCTATCAGTTGATGTCTGGCGCCAAAGCGAACTGGAGCAACTAAAAGACGACAATAGCAGCGGTTGGAGCTCGCAAGTTGCAGAACACGAATGCTTCAGAGAGAGAGAGAGAGAGAGAAAGAGAGCAAAGGCAAGTGAGAGCGAGAGAGAGAGTGTTTAAGCACTGACAAGGCAGCAGTAGTGTGAGGGAGAGAGAGAGACACAGATAGAGAGAGAGAACTTATTTGGGTACGCTGTAATTTAGCTAGACCCGCACAGCATTTTTTGAAGGCAACGGCGCTCAGTGCTCAACTTGTCGTCGTGCTGTGAAAAAGTCGTACCGGAAATCGAGCAGGTCTGTGCCAGCGCTCATCCACCCACCGCCCGCCATCTGCTCGGACATCAAGCTGCTACACTACGTATGCGGAATTGCCGCCGGTTGTAAAACAGTAGTGCAAACAGTTTTGCATAATATCTATTGCAAATATAAATAAGGAATAAAATCAACAAGACCGGCGCAGCAGCAGGAGAATTAGTGTATGAATCTAATCAACAGTTAAGTGTTATCATACAAAATTAAAAAACAACAACAACAACAATAACAACAACAAATCACAAACAAAAGCTTGTTAAGTGCAGCGCAAAGCGATTTGTCGCATTTTTTAATTCAGATTCACCCGCAATTGCCGCAGCCAGAGCGTATTCGTGTTATCAGGCAGGCAGAAAAAACTACACCAAAACAAACGAAAAACAACAATAACAACAACAATAACAATAACAACAACAACAGCAACATCAACATTAATAATAATAATAACAAAGACAGGCAGAGACACGTCAAAGTACTTGAAGAGTAAAGCAAAAGCAATTTGAGGCGAAATGTAACTGCATTTGAATTTGACGCCAGCGCCGCAGCCGACGCACATCTCTTTGTGTGTGTGAGTCTGTGTGTAAGCGTGTGTTTAATAGGTGAGTAGCTTTTGTTATTATGCGTGTGTGTTTGGATTTATCTCCCGCTCAGCTCAGCTGTAGCTCTGGCTTTAGCTGTATCTGTGGTTGTGTTTTGCGTAAACAAAGCAACCAAACAAAATACAAAAAAATAAAAATAAATAAACCACAAGCACACACACATGCACACACGAATTAGTAGACGAAAGCAAACCAAAAAGCCCAATGAGCAAATGTACAGTATTTTACCCTTGAATGCAAATGCTGAGTATTAGCGAGGGGCTGGGGATGCCTAAAAGCACTTTACTTTTGGGCCAACTTTTTCGCCTCAAATTTCATAAATATAAATAAAACGCAGCGACTTTTTTGTCCGACGTGTAACGTAAATTACTTTAAAAATTGTTTTCACACAGTTTCCTTTCTGCTTACATTTTCTTTACTCGCGCGCGCAATTTTCTTGTTGCCCTTTTGGAGACCCGCCAAACCATCCAAACCCCCAGGCTGTCGTACTGACGGTGAGTCAAGTCAGTCTGTTAGTCAAATCCATTAAGTTCCTTGTTTTTTTTTCTGGTTTCATTTTTGTTTTATGTACAGAACGTTGCCCCATGTCAACGTTTTGCATCAAGCACATCTGTCTGGGCAAATAGAAAGTCTCTCATTTTCCTCTATTTTGTTCTTCCCCATTTCGACTTTATTTTTTTAAGGATTTTTAAGTGTCGCATAATTTGTTGACCTATTTATGTTCTATTTGTAATTTTTTGTTTGCATAAGACTTCATTATGTTTTATTGTCAGTTTACTTTGTGTATTTGAGTAGACTGAAAGCTATACATTTGTAATTTTAAGGCCCAAATTGTACTATTCAGTTCCACCTTATTCCTTATTTAAGGCTCTTACGAACCGGCTTAGCCAAACCTTTTGTGCAATTCGGCACATAAAATCGTTTAGATTACGCGCTTTATTTCACAATGGCAATCATTCAGTTTTCAAATACACCAATGTCTATATGTCTCTATAAGTGTGTTCAGTGGGAGGGACCTACGTTTTTACAATTTGCTAAGTGTATTAGCACTTAAAAGAGGTTCAACCTGAGACGGTCGTAGGTGCTCTCTCTCCACCTTTAACTATGCCACACTTTTCAGTTTTTCCCATTGGTTTAGCCTGTGCGGGTCGTGCATGGTTTAAATAGTCCACTTCGATTCTTCTTTATTTTTTTACGCTCTTGTTAACGATTCCTTTTCGCTTGTTTGCCTGTCTGTTGTTCGCTTTCATGCGTTTCGAGCTCTTTCGTAGGAACCGGCGCGTGTTTCTGTCGTTTACCGCTGTCCCTAACCGACCAATACATATATACATATACAGATATATTTGTGTACATGTATTGTTGTTCCTATTCCAACGACTGAGAGTCGAAGTGGACTGACGTTCATTGGCTTTGTGCGGTCCGCAGGCGGATATTTGTTTTTTGTTATTGTTCCTTCATTCTGAGCAGCGCCATTTGGCCTGACTTGCGTCTGCCCGCGGTGCTTCCTTGGGACTCAACCTCTGGTCTGGCTTTGTTTCATCATCGGCCGTAAAATGGTGTCTCTGCGCACATTTCGCTGGTCGCGTTCACATCTGTGGCAGGCTTTTGCCTAGTTTAGCCTTGCCTTGCTTGATTTTATGACACACACCGTGCCCCGTCGTGGCCCGTCGTGCCCCGCCGTGCCCGCTGTGCCCTCTAGCACGCATACGCACATTTTCGCAATTTTATTTTGTTCCACAATTTCTTACGCATTCTTTGCTTTGGATTTGGCTGTTTTGTTACCATTTGGCCCACTTTTTTTATCATTTCCTTTTTGACTGCTTTAGTCAACTTCATTGAATCAGCAATTCATTTATTAAAACGCCTCGCTTTCAGCCAGCCCATTTTGATTGACCTTGGGCGCATTTTCTTTTGGCTTATTGATTCGGTTAGCTGCCATGCATGCTGATCAAATTGACGCTAATTTGCTGTCGTGCTAAGAAATTATTGCCTAAAATAAATTCAAGAAATTTAGTTTACTTTTCGCTGTAATTTTTGGGCGACTTTTATTGCATAAATAAAGAATTTCATATAAACTTAAAACCTTCTTCATGCGACTTATTTTTTCAGCCCCGTACTAAGTAAGATTTAAATAGCAAGCCTTTTGTTAACAATTACTATAGGTAAATATATCTTTACCAACGTTAAATATCACATTTACCATAAAACTTCAATGAAATAAAATATTTCGTAGATTGCGTATTCGCCCCGTGCATTTCATTTAACAAGCAATCCTTGTCATCAACTATTACTCATGAAAATGTACGAAATATTGCATTTCAACTTAATGCACAGAAACTATTAATATTGACCCAAGAGTCGAGAAAACTTTGCTGCGCGGCAAATAGCAGTTAAGAGATGTTATGAAAGACAGCCGCTGTCGCCATTGCCGCCACGAATCCTTGGCCAGGAAACAACCTGCTCCCTGTTCGACTCAGCCGTTCCGTGGCAGCCGTTGTCTGACTTTTAGTTGCCACATTTCAGTTTTTTTTCTCATTTTAGTTTTTCTACTTTTTAGTTTCGTGTTATTCCATTTGGCTGAGACGCCATTGAAAGCAACGCGAAAAACTTCATCTTTACCCGTTTTGTGAGGCGCTTATCCATCTTACCCCATTTTTAGCCGTGTTTTTCTCGCCACTCTTGTCGATATTTTTCAAAGAGCTGCTGCCACATTTTCTTGGCTTTACGCTTTTGTGTAGTGCCCCCGACTAGCTTTTAGTTGTTGCACTTGACTTGGTCAGCATTTGAGGTTTTTACAGACTTACAAATATTTAATTCGATGAAACACTCGACAAAAATATATGAGTTTGGATGGAAAGCTTCTGCTGTTTTTCTATATTGGCAGAATCCATTTAAGTGTTCTTGAAAAAGCCTTAAAACTTTTTATGATTGAGAATACATAAAATTAACAAGCTGAAAAATAAAACTCACATCTATTTAAGTTTGTTACAGATAGATGGGAAAATAGTTCTATAAAAGTTAAGTTTCTAAATTTTATTTTCCGTTGTCAAATAATGCTTATAGGAAAACTTAGTATCTGCGGCTGTTTCGCTTCACTGTGCAATGCATAAATTTTTGCAGTACGGTGTATTTTTTTTCTTTTCGGATTCTTTTCCTCCTATTTGCACACATGTCCTGACCACTTTTCGTTATGCCATAGTTGTTTTGGTCGTTGGTTTTGCTGATTATTCTTTTGCGCTATTTTTAGTAGCCAACATTTATTTTGGTCGCTTGGTTTTTTGTTGGTAATTTGGCCACAAAGTTGACCCTTGTCTTGGTGATTGTGCGAAAACAAAAAGCAAACTGTTTACTTCGCATGGTAACTATTGGAAGCCCTTGCCTTGTTTTGCATGCGCAACCAACGGCAACGACGACGGTATTGCCAAGTATTGTGTTTTGTATTTTTTATCGATTATATAATCATCGATGGGCGTCAATGACACGTGGACATGCCACGTAATTTTATTTTTCTATCTAGTGCACTTTATGACAATAACTAGCAATTACATTACGCGGCGTGTGTGCCCGGAGGGTTCCTGAATGTGCCGTTGAAAATGTGTGATTAAAGCCAAACGTTGGCTAACACTGATAAATGGCCCAAAGAAAGTATAACAATGTCGTCATTTCCCTAGCACCTACGAGCTATCGACCTTTTTCGAGCTCAGCAATTTGGTTCCATAATTAAATTATTTCACAAGAAGTCTCGCTGACACAAGCGCCACTCATTGAGTTAATTTGTGACAATTTGTGACTGAGTTGAAGCAGCGACGTCTGCGCTTTTGTTTTTACTGCTCGGCGTTGTCCTTATCGTCCAGTTGGCCAGTTAATGTTGACTGCAAGCTTAAGCGAAAGGATTGCCTTTCCTGCTTGGCTCAAACAAAATAAATAGCATTCACCTGGCCCCCACAGCCCCCATTCCAACCAGCCAGTCTCGCTTCCGCTCTGTTCGTTAAATCGTGCGGCAATAAAGAGTCAACCACTTGGCCAACCATTTCAGCTCAGTTTTGTTGTGCGCGTTTAATTAACATAATTTGATTTGTGCACTGGCTACTCTGGCTTCTTCTCTTCTCGGGTTGTTATTCAAATGAAATACACAAAAAGTGCAATTTATTTCACATAATTTAATTTTTGCTTGTGCTCTAGAATCCAACTGAAATTCAATTTGCCAACAATTTTTAACTTTTATGCAGTTTAATTCATTTAGATTTTGGCCAAGGGTGACAATTTTAAAGTTTGACCCGTTTTTGCAATGCTATTACAACTAACGAGGTTTGTTTGTTTCTAATTAAATCTGTTACAGTACGACTTACCTGCTGTAGTGCGAGTACTTAAAGAAGTAGTGGATGAGCTTTAAACCGGAGATGAAGTAACTCGCACTTAAAGCTTATTCTAATGTTTAAGGCAACTGATAGTAAAATGCACCGCAATTTGTGGGTTGCTTTTAGCTAAAAACTCAACAAAGACAAAAACAAAAATTCGAACTAATTTAAAATTTTCTAGTTATTTTTGAGCTAGATAAACTGTTTTTTATTATTTTTGAATGCTAATACACCTGACCATCTGCATTTGTAATTTTTGTTTATTCTAAGCTTTAAGCGTAAGCGGAATGAAAGCTTTATTTTTTATCAGTTCTAATTTAAGCTTAACTGTAAATGAAACCGCATAGATTTCATATTAAAGGCGGCCCTTTACCTCCTAATATATATACCAGTTTTTCATATGAGTTAAACTAGTTTTTAGTTGTTAAACAACTTTTTAAAATGTTTTATTTTGATGTTGAAAAAACGAAAAATTTGGAAAACTGCAGTTACTGGCGAAAAATTTGAATAAACTTTAAGCCAAAATAAATATATATATAAAATGGGCAAGCAAACCCCGTAAAATCCGAATTTGTTGAAATTTTGTGATATGTAAGCAAATTTTCTCGAAAGAAAGACAGCATTGAAAAAGCTACACAAAAGTCGCAGCATGCAAAATTTCCGGCTTTTAGTAACGGCCTGTTGTGCGACTGGGTGTGTATGTATGTAAGAGTATGTGAGTGTGGTTGTGTAGCCAATGGAGCAACAGTGCGCGCCAGAAGTACTCACTTTCTAAATAAGTGCTCATGAATGTATGAATATTTTGTGTAGCAAATGTAACTAAATACATAAGCGAGGTCGGCAGCATAGCCCTACCCTGCTTAACAGCCTTTCAATCTAGACGACCCATTGGGAATTGACAGCATGACGGAACTACTTACTTCGCATCGCCTTTCTATTTATTGCCAGAAATTTGGGTTTCTTGAACTTCTTCCTAGAAGCAGTGACGATCACACGAAGATTTTGTACAGGGTACTTTCACATGACAGAAAATGAATATTTAATTTCTGCTGTTATACTAAAGAAATAAGATAAGTTTAGTTCTATATGAATACGCTGGGTCCAGCTGGGATATTACTTACACATACTGGGACAAAATTGCGAAAAGGACATATGTAAAGTGTCAGTCTGTGTGTGTGTGTGTGTGTGTGTGCGTGGGTCTGTCTGCGCAAACTGTCTGTCGCTCGTGTGTGTTTTGCGGTTTTTGCAATTCAAGATGTGGCTTCCCAGTCCAGGCCAAGGAGCACCCCAAGCCCCCCTTAACCCCACCACCACCAACACCACTGCAGTCGTCCTTAACCGCGGCTCTTGCTGTTGCTCTGGCGGCTGCTTAAGTGCCCAGTCTCAACTCAGATGCGCTGCCTGTTTCCGCAGCTCCTATCTTAATGTGTCCGCGTGTGTGTGTGTGTCAGCGTGTATGAGCGTGTTTGTGAGATTTTGTATCTGTGCAAGTCATCAACGATTCTTGCTCTTCATGCCATATAAAAATCTATGTTACATTAGTTCGTTAGCTTTAACCGTCATAGTTGCCGTTGTCTTTTCACATATGTACGAGTATTTTGTTTATTTTAAGGATCGTTGTTATTGTTGTTGTCGTTGCGCTTTTGTTTGTGCCGTGTTTGTGCTCGGCATTGTGTGCCACTGAAGTGCCAGTGCTTGAGGTTGCCAGGCAAGCTGTATGACAGGCAGACAGATAGGCGGACAGACGGATAGGCGGATAGACGGATAGACCGAGTGCCAGACTTGGGAACATACATGTTGTACATGTCCTGGCATTTAGTTACGGCCTAGTCACGGCAACAACAACGATAGCAAAAACAACATCAACAGCAGCCGCACAGAATGAGCGCAAAAAGAGCCATAAACATTTTGCTGCCAACAACTTGTAAAATGTTCGTGTAATTATGCCCGAGCTACTGTCAAGTCTGACGCCAGCGATGCCAGGACTCGTGACTTTTGCCCATGTTAAGCGCCTAATCCTTGTAACTCAACAGGCTCTGCAGTTGTGCTGCCTGCAGCTGCCTCGCAAACTTTAGGGCCTGCAAATAGCAGCAACAATACCATGAAAATGCACTTAAAAGCGTCAAAACTAATTAATAACACCCTAAAGCCACAATTAGGTTTAGTTAACAGACTTACGTGGTTTTTGGGTTGATTATTCAATTGTTGTGTTGATCAAAATTAAAGAGATTAAAATCTGATGCTAAAACAGTATGAAAAATGTAATTTTGTTCAGTAAAGATTCTACTACCTGTTTTATATATTAATTTACTGCAGCGATATTTGCTATATAAGATCTCAAAATAATATATAGTGAATAATTAAAAAATATGTTATTTTTAAATATAATTTTAGTATAAAAGTAAAGCTTACAAATATACATATTAGACTGCTTGATGTATTTTTTTTCGTTGGTTCGACTAATGTCCCTAAATTGACAGAATTTTCTTTTTGTTTACAATAAATTTCATACTTAATGGAAAAATTCTTTCAAACGCTTTTTTTCAACAACAACATTTTTTTTAATTGCAGTCAATAGCTCTTTTATTTCAATCGTTAAAAACCAATTGATAAATCGTTGTTCACTAGTGCAAAGTCAATCGTTGTTCACTAGTGATACTTCATTCAGGTTTGTCGCTCCAATATCGTTACGAGTGCGAGCCGAAACTGTAGAGTGCGTCATAAGCTGCGTATGTGCAATGGAAAGCGACAATTAAACGAGAAAGCGACCAACATCACGTATACGCCATGTGACACTAGTTTTCGTGTTTAATTACTGTTTTTATGGCCTCAGTGGGCACGAAAAATGATTCGCGGCAACATTAAAATGGACCAGGACAAGCAAAACGGAAAAAAGACAGGAAGAGAAGATGAATAACGGGCAAGGCGTTCGAAACGGAAATACTGTAGGAGACGTAGGCACAAATAGGACATGCAATAAAAATGAAATTAATTACCTGTGCGCCGCAGAGCTGGTAAACTATGCAAGGCCACCCAACATATCTACACCCACACACCATTCACACACACACAGCCACGTAGACTGTCACTACGATAGGCGCCGCACAGTATGCTACAAGTTTTTGGAAAACTTTAAGGGCTTGCCACGATATCGGAAAGTTCAAGAAAAAATTCAACGAGTGAAGACTTTTGTGGTAGAATAAACCAGACTGAAATAAGAAATTTCATTTCTACTTCAGGGAGGAATTGTGCCCGCACACGCACACGCAAACGCACACATATGTACACGCACACGCAACGTGGGCAGCAATAAACGTGCGTATAAATTTCATGTTGGGTTCCGAAACGCTCAAATGGCGTCAGCCAACATTTGAATAACACGCATGTGCGTGTGGCAAGCGAAATAGTTGTATATACTTGTTAACGTGCCACACGTTGCCGCTTCGATTCGCCGTGTTGAGCTGGTTTGTGTTGCTGCTCCGACTGTTTGCTTTATCATTTACCATTTCACTTTGTGCTTGTTATCGCCACTTCTGAATTCAATCAATCTTTCTTGCAGCCTGAACGACTTTTGCACGGCAACGCCAACATGAGTGCCTTTTATTTGCTCAACCTGCGCTTTGAAGTTGCCTGCGTTCACTTTAAACGGCACACGCGGCGTATGCGTAATGTAATGTTGTTTGATTTTCACCTCGGGCTTCTCAAGTTGCCCGCAACTCTGCGTCCAACTGCCCCAAGCGCACACATCCGTAGATCACCTTATATACCACACTTCCCGAGGAAGCAACAATTTCGTTGTTTTGTCGAGGCAAACCAAACAGAGCATTAATCTATTAGCTGCTAATAGATTCTTGGTATGTAAATTTACATGCCCAAGGCCACTAAGTGAGCCAACAAAACGATGGATAACAGCAAATATTTAACCACAATGTGCGTAGGTGGCATCCAAGTTGTAGCATGTTACAGCTGCTACTTGCCTCTGGGAGTAGATGCGTGTGGGAGTGTGTGTATGTGTGTGTGCGTGAGAGGATTCCATTCGGAATACCATTTTACCACTAATTTATATCGCTATCTTTTATTCAATTGGCTAACAGATAGATATAAATATCTGTTCTGTTGTTAAAACCAATTTAAGAAGACGTTATAAAATATAAAATATTAAATTTTAATTATAGTTTTTGCTTAACCCGTCATCTGTTTGATCTTATTCAATTGATAAATAGATAAATTAACCAGTATGCAGAATTTAGGTTTCTACCACTAGCATTTAAAGTTTTTTTTAAAACTTGTAAGCAAAATTGTGACGCTCATATGAAATGCAAATGTTCAAAAAACCACCTGCTTAAATATATACATATATGCATACATACGTAAGTAGTACACACACACACACACGCGCGCTCATGGCCAAGAACTCTTTTACGTCCTTCACTTGTGTTCTTTAAGCGTTCAAATTGAAATCCCCTCGCTGGCATATATAAAAGCAATTTCAATTGTAGTTGATAACGTCATCGATACGCATCTCTTGGTTTGTTTGTATATCTGTTGGCCATATCCATGGGCAGATTTTCTCGGTACAACCACAACCGCAGCCAGCCACATGAAAAATTGTTGTCGTTGGTGTCTGTGCGGCTCAGCCTGCAGGGAAACGTTTGGCCAACGGACGGCATATAAAAGCTCGTAATTTTTGTGGGCTCATAAGCAAAAGTTACAGACAAGGCCGAAACCCAATGGTGCTTGCAAGTTATTTTTCCGCAATCATAGTATGGTCATAAATTTGAAAGGAATTTTAATTTCAGTCCGAACAAAATTTATTGAAATCCAGTTAAAGCCTAGTCAACTACAGCTTAAGCGCAACATAAAAACACAATTTTAAAAACACTAAAAGCACAATTTAAAACAGTTTTAAGAGTTTATTTGTCTTTTGCAGTTGTTAGTTTGGAAAATGGTAAAACAGCTGCCACAATACAGTGAAATTTATGTGAAAAAGCTGTATAAACATTTTCATTTTCAAATGCAGTGGAAAAAAGAGAAAATCAATGTTTGCCCCGGGGCGAAAACAGAATGACAATTTATGCCACAATCAATTCAAAAAGATGCTCAACTGATTTGCAACACGTAACGCATTTTAATTGAATTTTTGTTATCAGAACGCGCATAGAATTTCAATATGAATGATTGACTGACTGCCGGACAGTGCGTACGGAGGTGGGCGTACGGCGGAGTCAGCCCGGGGAGGTGATACCAACAAAGTCAGCTGTGACGAACGTAGAACGCACAATAAATATGCAAAACGCGAACATTTGATATTCCTCAAATGCATAGAATACTTGTCTCTCGCACAGGATACGATGCTTGAGTTGCCACAAAATTCTCACACGCCCCACAATGTGACAGGAGACTGACAGCATCCTGACATGTGATTGATATGCACAGTACGAGTGTTTGCTTGTGTGCTTGTTTTTGAGGTCTGCTGCAGGATGTAGCAAAAATGACAGAACAAACTTTTACAACAACAAACAAAAAATCAAAAAAACACTTGCGTTAAAAGATAAAAGCAAAATATATCCAACTATCACATACGAAAGATATAATTATAGAGCAGCTGGAGTCGGTACTCAATTAAAGTACTTGGCAACACATCAAAAGGCACTGTGTCAACTACTTTAATTCAGTTAAGACGCACTCTCCCTTCCTCTTTGACGATGACTTTTAATTTATGTAAAATTATGTAAGCCAGCTGCTGTAACTGTTGCCTACGAACGGCATCAATTAGACACTTATTCGGCTTGAAGCTGTTGATTCGATTTAAACGGATTTGCACGAGCCGCTCCAGATGTTGAGATGTGCTAATTAACAGACTCGCTTTATATGCCAAATGTAAATATGTTGGCAACAGTTTGGTAGGCATTAGCGCTCCATTGATTTTCAACACGCGCTGCGCCCCTTGGCTCGCCAAACAACACTCAACTTGTTATAGTCACATGCGGGGGTAAACCAAAATCAAATCGAAAACGAAAACTAAAAATGTCAATAGTTGTGCATATAGTATATACAATTTATTAATTGATCAAATATCGACAAACGGCATACGCTGCGTATGCATAACTTTATTGGCTTAGGCCGGACACACGCGTCGTATGCGTGACGTCGCCGCTACCCTCAGCTGTCAACGATTGTTTACACATTTATTTGTATTTCATTTATTACTTTATTTTGTTTTATTTCTGTTTTCACTTAGAACTGTACTTGGGCTTCCATTTTGAGTGCTCAAAACCATTTTGTATGCAATTGCAAGTTAAATATTGCACTTCTTTTGTTTCCAACACTCGAAACAAATTTTACCCAAGTGTAGAATTTGAAACTCGGTCTGATACCCAATGGATCCCTTGTATAAATAAACGATAGTTCATGTGAGTGGCATTTGCAACTGCATAAAATATGTGAAAGTTGAGTTTGCCACCTACCCGTTAGTATCTACACACATATATCATATTTATGGCTTGCTGCAGTTGCTGTTCCCGTCTCGCATTGACGACAAGGAGCAGCTAAACTTTTGCCCAGCTGAGCTACATCGAATCCTTTACGTTTGAAATATATTATTTCTGTGACATTTTGGCAATTTATTTAGCTCGTTTACTTTGCCAGGCACAAATTGCTTTGATGTTTGGCAATGCCTCAAACAAATTTGGACAGGCTGGTTGGTAAAGCTTGGAGTTGTTGTTTTTTTTCATTTTCTTTTCTTTTCTTTTTTTGGGGTGTTTGTGTCGCGAGTGTGTGGCTGGTTGCAGTTATCCGGTGCTGTGGCTCTTAACTTTATGAGTGTGTGCGTTGCATCGGGTATGGTATAGGGCTATTAACACATCAGTGTTCAAATTTAACGAGCAGCTTTGCCGAATGCAAACGGCGCAATAAAAGCCCAGGGTAGGCGGCCGGAACTTGTAAAATATCCGGCATGTGCAGGCAAACGGAAAGGCGAAGTTGGGTTTGTGGCCTGCTTCCCGCTGGATTGCAGGCTGATGCTGATGCTGTTGCTGTTGCTGCCACTCTGCTTCTTCGCTGCTTGCTGATGGCCTTATAAAATTATATGTTTGCCTGTATGAGTCAGTTTTTTATTTGCCAACGCAGATATATAATGAAAACGTTGCAGCTGTTCGCCTCGCCGCCTTCGGTTCCGGTTGCCATTTCGTTTTCGGCTTAATTTAGCCCTTAAGTGCAGCATTTTGGGATTTTATTTCGCTGCTGTCTGTTCAGTCATGCATTATATAGACACTCACTTACACACTTATATGTATCGTAAGTACATCTTTTTTGTTTATGCCCTGTATTTGTTTTTGTAAATTATATCATCACGTACAGCATCTCCAGTGGCACATTAAGTGTGCGAACCGAATGTTCGTTCAGGAGTCTCAACAGCTGTTCAGCTTCAGCAGTTTGTTGCATGCTTTACGTGTTTGCCGCATTCAAAACTAGTCGCATACCAAATATCTCTCAAAATACATTTTATTTGCATATATATTTGTCGATATATTCGTGTTCAGTGCTGCTTGTTGACTTTTATTGACTGTCAGCTGGAAAGTTGCACAAATAAACGGGCGATGTTGACGTTGCTTGCAACACAGTTGCAAATACTCGTAACATGGTCCACTCGATTTTGGCACTCAGAAATTGGTTTAATTGAATGAAAATATATTCTATTTATATTTATTTTTCAAGTGTGAACATTTTAAAACTTTCATTTGTTTACTTTACACTTTAAAATGTTTTTTAAAATTATTCAAATTACTTACAAGGATGTTGAATACATATGATTTTAAAATAATAAACATCAGTAAGGCAAAAATTATATATAAAGATAAGAACACCTTGTTCTAAAATTTAAGTATATTCTCCATTGGCAGCCAAACTTATATTCTATATCTGCTCGGATTTTTCCATCTGCACAACTTTAAGCATCTAATTTAATATCTAGCAATATTTACTTCCTCGTACTGTGCGCAAACTTTCCATGTAAAACTCGATTGCAATATTAAATATGGAAATGTCTTGGCAAAGCAAATGAATAGCCTCGAAGCAGTATCACATTTCAGGCTTCCATGAATGAGAGAGTCAAGGCAAATGAAAACTTAAGCGCAAGCAGTGCGTATTCATTTGCCAACAGATCTAAAAGTTGAAACGCAAATATCAAACGGCTAGTAAAAGAAATGAAACCAGAAACTTTGCTCAATGCGGTCTCCAGAGTTTGTTATCTATTTGCAATTTCTAGGAGCTAGGAGCTATGAGCAGGACAGAAAACTGGATAAAAAGCCAGGGGCTAGACCAGTCGCATCACCAAGGCAACAGCAAAGGTAACCACAAAACATCCATCAACATCAACATCGACAAATGAAGCAGCCGTGTGCGGCTGCTCAGGTGAAATGTGTTTACCGTTTTATTAAATTTGTTATTCCGCTTAATGATTACGGAGTCGCTCGTTTAGTTCAATAAGAAAACGCCGTGTCTCGTTTTGCCAACGTACCCGGAAAATATTTGAGATTCGCAAAAGTGCAATACTTTGTTGTAGCCGTAGCTGTAAATTTTATATGTGGTACTCTAGCTTAATAGTACGCCCATGCAGCTTGCTCTGCATAGAAAGTATCTGAGTTACTACAAAGTCAGTGCTAAAGATACTTCTGCACATATATATGTAGCTAAATATTCCATTCCCCCTTGGTGGTAATTTAATGCAAAGTTGAGCGCAACGTTTGTTGAATTTAAATTCTATTCCTTGTTCTACTCACAGGATACTTTATCTGAGTTTAAGTCCACACTGTTGTTCATATATTTAAGTATACGAAGAAAGAAAGAAAATGTGAATATTTGCCAACTCATATCGTTAAGTTTGCCGCGTCGATTTGTATCTAAAAAATCTGTAATCGTCATATGAATAAAGAGGGCAACGAAAAAAAGAAGAAGAATGTGATGCTAATTGACTGCAATTAAGTCGAGACTCTTCTGTGACTCAATTAACGAGCATCGACTGCAAATGAATGTTAACAACCGGTGGTTGAATGCGGCACTGCCTATGAAAATGCCATTGGGCCGAAGTGAATTTAATTATGACCATCATGGCTGTTGGCAATGAGTGCGTTATGAATTCAAAGAGAATTTTTGCACAAGCTCATTCGTATGAGCGCCGCATGTGCTGGCCTGCAGGGCATCAGTTTGAATGTTGTTTATCTATTTAAATATATTTACTTTCTGAACTTTGCTTTCATTTTACCTTAAGCTATTTAGTCACCTACGAAAAATGTGAATTAACATTATTTTGCTTTTATCTTTGCAGATTTTGCATTATATTTTGGGTAAGTCATAACTTGTCTTATTTATGTATATCGAAAACTATGAAAGTGACAACTACGACAGTAATCGAAATAAATTTGTATTTTTTCTTGCTGGCCTCGAGAAAAGTTGGCCTTGTGTTCCTGGCACAGGTACGCGTTGAGTTTAATTAGGTGAAATTAATGCCATTATAATTAAGCGACTGTCACGTTCGCCTTATTGTAATTCTAATTAATGGTAACAAGCTGCCACGTTGCCGGAGCTCTTTCAACTTCCAACTAACGTGGCCAAGACCCGGGAAATTATCAGCGCACACGAGCTCTTTATAGTCTCTGGGGGAGCCGCACAGCGCACTACTAAGGCAACATTGTTTTTGGCTAAGTAACTGGCATTGTTGTTGCCGCTGACCCATATAGATTCGTCTCTTCTGATAACAACTTCAACTCCCACCGACACGGAATACAGTAAAAAGAAGGTCGCCTAAAAAGCCAATAAGAAGAAGGGCGACGAGCCTTAACGCTGCGCACCGTTGAAACACTCGAACAATGATGCAAATCCACTTGACTTGATTGAAATCGTAAAAAAAATCAACAACATTTTCATTGTGGTTGTTGAGGTTGCCGTGCGTCGTAACAGCCAAAACTGGCAACATAAAAATAAACGCTGAGAGGCAATTTTGGGCGCTGGCATACATCAATCATGTACGTCACACACAGCGCACAGCACACATCACACACAACACACAAAACACACAGGCATGCATAAATAGTTGCCCAAATAGCTTACTATGCACAGCACTCATACGCACTGTTGCCAGCGCATTCAATATTGTAGCACGCTTTTAAGCGCGGGGGCGGGTTGTGTCTCTGTGCGTGTGCAAATGATTTTCATAAATGAAATTTATGTACGCAAAAATTGTTTCGTTGCTTTGGGCCAAAGAGCATTAAGTTGCCACAGTTAATACGCTGTGGGAGCAGCGCCACGCCCATCGCTCTGTTTGCTAGCGTGCGATGATAAACGCGCATTTGTCGCATGATAAATAGCGCCAAGGCAAACAAATAAACTAACAAATAGACAGACTAAAGGGCGGAGAAAAAACCATAGCTGAATTCTCTGTCGGTTGGGTTATGCTTAGGTCAAAATTTCCATGGGGAGCCCACTAAATGACGAACCGACTGCTGTGCCTGGGCCACAAGCCCATTTACATGGCGTGTGCGCACATTTGGGACGAAGTTAATACTAATAATACCCATGTGTTGTTGTTGTTGTGTTTGTGGCTGCCCAAAACATCAATTTCAAATGCCAATTGGTCAAATATGCAATTACGCAATTGTTTCTGTGCACGTGAGCCAATTTACCATACAAATATATATATATATACATTTATAAATTTGTCTATAATTATTTCGATTTTCGCTTGGCTGATTTATGTTAATTGGACCGCAAGCAACACAATTAATTTGCCTGGTGAATTATTTGACCAAAACTGAATGGCAAACAAAATTGCATTGACAGTGTTGGCCATTGGCTGTAAAAGCTCAGTGGCTCAGCAGGACGTTTCGGTTGCTAACAAGAAACAAAATTAACACCGAAACACGGCTGGATAATTTGCGTCATTCCAACCAACGTTTTCGCCAGCTAACTGCCATAATAATCTTTAGCATTTACTCAGCTATTAATCTCAATGAAAATTAATGTTTAATGTTTAATGAAATTGCCGCCATCCCAGTTGGATTTGGTTGCATTTGTTCTTTCATTTCGTTTCTTTTCGTTTCGTTTGCTTGGCCTTTATTGGATTTTTGCCGACGGGCTTTCGTTCGGCTTGACTAAGTTGCCAACATTTTGCGGTCTTTTGGTTAAGCTGTTGCGCTTTGCTTTTATTGTCAGCGCTTTAATATAACTTTGTCAGCTTAAGACTTAGCATGCAAACATGGCAGCAGTGACGGAAAATATAATAAATGTTCAGTTATTGAGTTATTTAATGCAACTGTTTAAATATACAATTATACCAATATAACAAAAACAAAGTATTATGATATTTAAAATATATGTGCTGCTACAAATTTTAAATATATTTTAAAGTTATTAACATTGAGAAATTCCCTTTTAAATCAATGACAACTATTTATTTAATTTTAATAGCTTTTGTCTGCCCAGCACTGCATTTCAATTATGCAGGGCTTATACAAATATTTATGTAGGCGCATGCTGAAATCGCAAACTGTGCATTTAATTTTATTCGTTATGTCTGTTTAAATTCATTTTATATGTTAAGCATTTAGTTTCGCCCATTAAAGTTAAAGACTGCCCGAAGAGTATATTATACGTGTATTTTTTTTAAGGAACTGTGACTTTTGAGACATCTTCAAGTCTAGACTTTCTTGTTACACACAAACGAAGCAATCACTGCACAAAGTCAAGAACAGTTGCCACTTGGCTAACAAAATAAAATACTTGGCCATTCATGCAAATTTTACACACACAAAAACACTTTTTGGGACACACACATATGTAGAGAACAAATATATACGTTCTCAAACTGGCAAGCGTTGACCTCCGTTTAAGGCAATGGGTTTGCACAGGTTTCTTGCTATCAGCTGCAATGACCATTAAGCTTATCCTGACTTTGTCGTTAATAGGACAGGAGCAGGACACCTACAAGTGAGCTACAAATAGTTAGTAAGAGGCGAACGATTTATTCGACAATTGAAGAGAGCAGCCAGAGCAGTACAAATCGTTATATGTATATAATATGTATAATACTACTGTTATGCATGCGTGCATAAATCACAGCTGTCAATAGGCAATTGTATTTATTCTTTTGTAGGCTTTTCGCATTTAATATTATTTCCACACACGTGTGACATTAATGAGTTTTAGATGCGGCAGCTGCGACACTCTAACATGGGATTAAAGCAACATTTAATTAATTAATTTGCTTGTTATCTGTTGTACGTGTGTGTGTTTCATGGAAATGTGTTTTTCCAAAAAAGAAAAACATTTGTTCTTATCACCTGCGTTAGCTTATGTCCTGGGAGGGCGACACGTCTGCGCACATATAGTTATCTCATTATACCTTAGACCCATTGAAAATGGATAAAATGGGTATTATAAAGTATATATATTCTAGATCATGACGCCGAGCTGAGTTGATTTAGTTCTGTCCGTCAGGCCGATCTCGGAAACTATACAAGCTAGAGACAAACTTTTCGACTAAAAATTCGACTAATGAACTGCATTACCATAGCTTATCATTTCTTTTATGTCTTCCATCGTTTCATTATTATCGATAAAAATTGAGCTAGAACCATCAAATGAATATTTTGGATTTTGGATACCTCCCTCCACTTGCTACATGTGTGAAAAAACGCAATTCAAATTCTACAGACTTTGGTTTGTACATAGATTTCAATGCTGTTATTACGTATACAACATTTCATTAGATCATGCTCTTAGTTTTGAAGTAATTCACGAAATTAGTTTCTATCTAGTTTCTCTCAGCGGCTGAGAAAAAAGCACAACTTGCGACGTGAGTTTGTGTGGGTATGAATGCAAGGAGGTTGAAAGGTATTTTCAGTAGGGTTTAGGGTATGCCCTAGTCGGGCGGTCCCGACTAGAGCCCCTCAATTGTTTTTTTGTCGAGCTGCGACACATGCGATGCTTGTTGTATAGCCCATAACTTCTAGATTCACATAAATAGAGCACCCACATACACACACACACCCCTGAACACACCAGCTGTTGGCACACTCGTAAAAAATGACTTTAAAATTGTTTGCGACATGTTTTCGGATACTGATTTCGTTGCGGGTGCATCTGGCAGCTTTTTATATATAAAAGTAAAGTATTTAATTATATTTTTAAAGTGTGCTCAAAACAACTATCGATAAATTCGTAGCTTTTTTTGTTATAAAAGTGTAATGGACTTGCAGTTCCGTTATTAAATTATAAAATGTAATGACTTTTGCACCAGCTAACAATCTAGGGTAGAAGGCATTTTCAAGGCCCAAAATTGCTGTTTTCAAATTTTGAGACGAAGGAATATCAACTTAATATATGAACAATTCGAAATTAAAAAAAAATGTAGGCATTTCGTATTTTACCAACTATATTTATGGCCGACTATATTTTATAATTTCGAATTGTGCATTTCTGATTTTTAACTGTTCCTGTGTGTATTGGTATTGGTCTTTTGCACATTTCGTGATATTACATATATTATTATACATATTATTATACATATACATATAATCCTCTTTGGGCTACTCATGAATGTCGTTATTAATTTGCCAATCGAAAGCGGTTTAAAATATCCATTCCATTTGAATGACGGCAATTTAAAAAGCTGAGCGGAACATCAGGAAGTAATAAAAAAGTTCCATTAAACGTGAGTCCACACACAGTTTATAGCAAGCGGCTTATCTGGCGACACAAAAGTATATAATTTCATATAAGTATCTTGCCATCTCTGTCTCTGTCTCTCTCTCTCTCTCTTTCTCTCTCTCTCTCTTTCGGTTGCGCTCTATCTCGTTTGCTTGTGTGCAGTTTGCGGTGTAAACAGTTTAATACTCTTATACTAGATGGCTGGTTGACAGCCGCGCGACTCCGCGAGTAATTTACATGAGCTGTCACCACATTATAAACATTTCAGCGGCAAATTACAGTTATTACGGCTCTAAGTATATACCGGAGCGGCAAATCGATAGCTCGAGCACCTCGGCAAAGACGGCCAGCTCCCCGGGACGGAGTTCTAATCAACAATTCATTGGCCACTTGACATTCGGCAAAGCACCCAAAGTTGCCAGGAAGTGCACTTGAATAGCTCCCGACTTGCCTTTTCATCTGTCTGCGCAAATAGTGCAGCCAACTAATCGGATAAAACAAACGGCAGAGAGGGCTCAGTGTGAGTGGAAGCTAGCCAAAATGATTGCCTGCAAATACTAGGAGAGATGTCAGTTTCAAGTCTCAGCCAAACAGTAAGCCTCAAAACCCAAAACGGCCGACAAATGTGGACGTCCAATTGTTTAATTAATGAAAAACTGCAGCCAGACGCCCATTGAGGGAACTTCTGCAGGCCGGAGGCAAAAGTTTTTGACTCAATGTTCAGCATTTGGCGGCAGTCTGATGGGCGAGGGTTAACGTAAGTGGCTCAGGTGCAAAAAGCTTTTAAAACTTTCCAGTTTGACCTTTTGTCAGAATGAGTTACTTTTTATGGACGCCTCACAAAATGGCAAACAATGTACGAAACAATGCGCCAAACATTCTATTATAAATATATTTCCTTTGTACGAAAACAATGTGGCAAACCTATTATATATACTATATATATTTTTTTTGGCAACGCATAGCGCCCCAAAGCGCGGTCTAAAGTTGCTTTGATTCCAATTCCACAAGCTGAAAGCGGTCTTTTAATGAAATGTAAGCGTGCTGGAAAATGTAATAGGTTAGAGTGAGAAATGAATAGTTAATAAATGTGAGCAGTTAGTGGGAAGGACGTTTCAAATGCAGTCTCCGGTGCTACATTTAATTTTAAGTCAAGAGTTCATGAACTTTTGATATTTTGAAATTTACAATACCACCCTTTTCAACTTGTGCTTTTATCACTCATTTCAGAGTGAATATAATTAGTTAAAGAAATAAGCATCGATTGCTGCATTTAGCTACAATTAAAATTGGTTAGAGAAATAAATAGTTAATAAATGTGAACTTAATTTAATTAATTCAATTTAAGCTGGAAGGTTTCTTTTCTTATTCACTCTCTGAGCTTACTTTCTGTTTCAAGTCATGTTTTCATGAATATTTAAAATGTTTAAATTCACAACACTACATTTCAGAGTGAATATAATGGGTTAATGAAATTAACCGATGGCTGTGTTTAGCTATAATTCAATTTCCAAACCAGTTTTCTTCATAAATTCAATCGCCAGCATATTTTATTATTCTAAACCAGCTCGGGTGTGGCCACAGCGGCACTTTAATTAGTTTTTAACATTGCGGTCGAATGCAGTGCCCGTCGAACAGAACACGACCAGGACAAACGAGTGTTTGTCATGTTTTGCGGTTGTCCTGTGGCGCACTCTTTCGTCATCTGATGTGTTTCTACTGTTCGCATTCGTCGCGGTTCAGTTGTTGCGGCTAACCGACACAGCGTGCGCTAATGCTAATGGCATTTCAATGTCCTGCAGTCGCACTCAATCCCTGTTGTAGAAATGATTGGTGGCTCCCGCAAATGTGCGCAGAAATATTGATGAGTGCTAATGCTAATGGATGGAGGAGATGCATCTGCATTATGAAAATATGTGATTCGATTTGCCAAGTACTTGTAAGTGGGTGCCACTGAAATAAACCTTTCAATTTTCCACTCACATTTCACTGATTACAGACAACGGGTGGAAATTGGGAAATTTGGCTCAAGTCAGTCATGAAAATGCATTTGCGCTTGCATCTTATCAGCGGTTGACATTATAACTAACCATAAGCCTGCTCCATTCAGTTCTATTGGACTTAAATATTCCACTTGGCTGCATATCTAAAATCTATCTATTGCCTTTATTGTCTCATCCTGCAGGTCAGCGACTCATTAAGCCGGTAATAAATCTATTGTGCTGCTTGCTGTCTTTAATTTGAGTTCAATTCGTTGTCTGCAGTGAGATTTAAAATGACTTCAGCTCTCTGCAGTATCATCAATTGCTTTGTTTCATTTGCCTTTGAAGGGATTTAGTTCCAAAGGGGTTTATCAGCAGTAATCTAAACCCAATCTGACGTCATTTGCAGCTTAAATACATGACAGCAACGTTTTGTACAAAAAATCACAGAAAACTTAAGTCACTGCCTAAGTAAAAGAGCTGCTGCTCATAATTTTGCTGACTAACAAATTTTCTATAGGTTATAAATTATGCTCAACTATAAGATACTCTGTAGCTAGCTACAGAATGCCTTAAAATTTACGAAATCTAGATATGCTCAACTATGCAATACTCTGTAATTAATTAATTGCAGCACATAAATATGTCACTGCTATACTTGAAATATGCGAATCAATAAAGATGTGCGTGTAAAAATATATCACATTGAGCTGTCTACTATCTCTGTATATCAACTGCTTTATTTATTATTCCCTCTCTGTGCCCTTTGAGTGCAGAGTATAAAAATAAAACAAAGCTGCAAATAAAATGCTCGTATTTAAGTATAAATCCAAAGCGAAATTCGCTTTATGCGAAAAATGACAAGCGACGCTGTGATTTGCTTTATGAGGTCCTTCGAACATACTTATACATTCTTCGGAATATGTGTATGTGGACTGCATAGTAATGAGTTACAGTTAGTGTTTCAGACCCGGGGCATGACATGACATGCTGCCTCGTGCTTCATGCTCCACATAAATCCACGCACATTACACGCATTGATATAAACTTTTTGCCGTCGTACTTACTTTTTTTTTTTTTTTTTTGCATTTTGCTTGAAGTCAGGCAATTAATGTCCCTTATGTTTGTAATACTCGGGGGCTTAAGCTAAACAGCGAACTCTCCACTCGAGCTGTAAGCAATTCTTTGACCTTTGCCCTTTGCAGCTGTTGTATTTACTCCAGTTTCAGCAGCGTTGATATATCGTATAAGCTTTTACAATGTTCTTAGTGATGGGTACATTGACTTTGCGTTTGGGAATCGATTTTTTTCCTTTTTTTATAAAAAGTTGGCTTTTTTCTATTGACTTTGTTAGGTTCCACTTAGTATGTTCAATGGCCTCTATCAATCCAAAAGTGCCAACTGAAAGCTTTTAATAATGCCAAAGGCACACAAATTCAATTAGCTGCTCTTTCTTTAAGCCTAAAACGCGCTCAAAGCCCAACTTTTAATTGAAGCGTAAAACGATTTATTATTTATTATTAGTTGTTTGCTTAAAGTTTTAATTAAAAAGTTAACAAAACACTCAAGCTTTATGTAGCTAGCAACAGAATTATAAAGCAATTGCTGTAAACTTTCAAGTTCAGCCCACAATTTGCCACGAATATTGATCCAATTAAAGTTGAATATGTATTTATGACTTACATGCCACATAAAAGATCTATCGATGCATGCACGCACACAGTGGGCGTCTGGGCGTGGCTGCCTGAACAACAAGTGCGGCTAATCAATCAATGCAATCAAACATAAATTGTCTTAAAACAAAGCTCTAGCTAAATATTGTGATGCCATTAACAACAACTGTCAATAGGGCGATATGAACAGCTCGAAATACAAAAGCGCCAGCAATGGGGCGGACCCGTTCTCGCAACAATGGCTGTCGGAAACGGAAACAGCTGCAGAGCCACAGACTACGCGCTATTTGCTGTAGTTGCCGCAGGGCACAATATAACACACGCATACCCAATGCCAATGCCAATGCCACTCAGGCGTGTGTAAACAGACAGGCGACAATCTCGACGCCATCAACGTGGCGAGACGAGGCATCTTCATCGACAACGAGTTGACTGTGACATTCCCCTTAAAACCGCCAGCCTAACCATTTTCTCTTATGAAATTATGCACGAATGTTATTATTGTGGCTTGTTTCCTGGAATCTCTCATATGTTTGTGATGGTAAATTAAATAACAAACGTTGTTGCATCGCATATCCATGGCGCACACAAATTGGTATTAAATTGGTCCTTAAGGCTGACAAAAGCCGCAGCCTCCAGCAACAACACCACACACACACACACACAAATACTCTGAGCTAAAATCTCACAGCTCTGCGTATGCAAATTGGCTTATGGAAAATAAAGAATCAGGAATGCACACATTGAGATTGCGCACCTAGGTGACTGAAATGCCAATGACACGAGCTGAAAAGCTACGGGCAAAATCAAATGCTAAAGTGAAGCTCACAGCTGGCTTATGACTTGACTGGAAGCACCCCAAGCACTGCTCAGCTTAGCGAACAGGAGTTGTAGATTAAGTGCTACTTGCAGCTCGTGACACTGCTCTCTAATAATTTTCCCATTTGCACATCAAATTGCAAGCCACAGGCAGCTCTTCTACCTGCCTGCTCTAATGGAAGATGCCGACACTGAAGTGGCGTCTCGTTGGCCCGTTCACAAAGCCACTTGGCTGCTACCCTGTCATCCTGTCGTCCTGCATTCTGGCCAGGATGTGCAGCGCGTCGTATTCACTTGGGCCGAGTGTCAGAGCCCATGCCGCATTGTTATGTCAGTGAGCAACTATTTGCAGTCAACTTTGTTGACATTTATGCGCCATGTTGTTGTTGTTGCTTTTGTTGCGGGGGTCAGCAGTCACGGGCATCCTGCATACTTTGGGCTTTGGCGCCGTCAAGCGGAATTACCCGAGCGTCTGCGATTTAATCTCAAAATGCGCTCACTTAGCAAAATACTGAAAGCTGAGTAGAAAATTGGTTATTGTACTTGGCCATAATGAAGATTATACAAGCAGCTAAGGGGAGTGTGTTGATTCTTCTACTTAGCCTTGGCGTGTCCAGCAGCCAATGTTTTAATTAATGCAACGCCTGCAGTGTTGTTCCCTTCTGCCTGTTTGTCATTTGCCCGTTTTGCCGAGTGCGGCTAAAGTTTTTCAATTATTATGCTTTGACAAGTTTTTAGCAGGCGCCTCGGCGCTCCGCAGCGCATCGTTTTTCATTATATAAAGTGCAAATTGACGCACAGACAAATATTAATGGTATCCTGGTTGGCCTTCAGCTTGAACGCAGCTTGATCCACTGTTCAAGAGCAGCTACTGAATTGGAACTTCAGTTGCAACTGACATTCAAATTATTAAATTATTTTATCTCGACTTAGTGAATGACTATTTGATTTTTATTCTGATTTTATTTGTTGAAAATTTAATTAAAATATGCTTTCAGCTATGATTTTAATATAAGAGTGCAAGACATCGAAGTTATGCAATTGACATTTAAAGTTTCCAAGCATGTTAGCCTGTTTTTAATTTAATTACGGTTGAATATTTATTTATTATTACGTACAATTCGATATTACGTGGTTAGTCGCTGGCCACAAAATCTCTCTTATGCATAAATAAAATATGGTTTTCACTGAATTTTTCATTTTAACCACAAGCCAGAAGCAACTACTTAAGTGCCCTTTAAACCCAGTTTTTCCAAAACAAATTCATTTTAATTTGTAGTTCTGTTAGAAGAATTAAAAGTGTTTGTCAAACAAATGCAAAACAAATGCAAATGCCAAATGCAAACACATTGTAAATGCGGGCAATGAATTTCAAATGCGGGTTTGCATATAGTTGTTGATACATCAATATAAAATTCAATTTAAAGCTTAAAAGTCAAAACAATTGGGCACTGAAACTGAATTACCACATAAATAAAAAATTGGAATAATATTAAAAACTACCTAAGGAGAAATTGCTAACTTATATTGTATATATATGCGATTTAAAGCCTTGATTTACTCCTCTTTTATACCTGGTTTACAAAAGCAAAATCCCTTATGGGAGCGTATTTTGCACTGGAAGCTCAGCACACAAAAGTATGCTATGGTTTTAATAACACCAGCTAAAAGTAAGATTGGAGTCAGTGTACCTACGAAAGTATTGAACATACGCTTCGTTCCTTTCATTTCGCTATTAAAAATAATAAAATAAAATCATATTAAATCAAATATAATATTTTTTTTACGAAAAACATGCTGTAAGTTATTTATTTAAATAATTTTAAATCGCAATTTAAATTTTATTTTTTTTAATCACCCGAAAAAGAATCAGTGATCAGCCATTGTTTTAAGCTTGGATAAATTTAAAATCTGAATGTTTAAATGTTCCAATGTCCCAAATTTCGTTCAGCTCCTTATCTTCGACTTAAATCCAAGCGAGTGTCATTTGGCTCTAACAATTTTTGCAATTATTATGCAACAAGTATTGTCTGGGAAATGCCAAGCAGCTTACAACATGTACGCTCTTGCCATGTGTGTGTGTGTGTGTGCTGTGGGAAATCGCTGTGGAAGAATGCAAAATTAGAATTGCCACAGCAATGCAAAGCCGCAAACAAACATGGGTGTAGCTAAAAGGCGGCGAGCAAAAGACGGCCAGAAGATGGGCGGCTGTGTGAGCGATGACTGGTGCATGTCAACACCATTGTTGTACATGCCGCACAGCGTTGACTCTCCTTGGACGCATTTTGCACTTTTAAGCCAAAAAGGCAACCACAGCCAGCGGCAGAGGCTGTTCTTGTGTGCCAAGACTATAGAGTGCATCAGTCTCTGTGTGTGTGTGACGGCTACGTGATTGTGTTGCCAATGCGTCTCGCTTACCGCACTCAAAGCAGCGTCAGGCGCCGTTTTGGTCGCGCTAAGCGCCGTTGATGGCCAAGACCAAAATGCAATGTTGCAATTTACAAAATTGAAAAACACCAACATGAAAAAGGGCCGACACGCCAGAGCGCTCGTCAGCCACTGAACTCAGGTCGCAGGACGCAGGGCTACAAAGTAGCCGCAAAGTTAATTTACGCTAACGTGTATGCGCCCGCCAGCGTTTCGGCCTGCTCGCTGCCATCACACGCACGCCATTTTCTTGTAATGGCCAGTTCCGCTTGCAAAATGGCGCTTGCACTTTGCAACAACAATGTGGCCACTAATTCTCTAATTTCGAACGCGCTGCCCATGTGAACATGAACAACTACAAAGCACATATAGGCCCCCTTCGCTGACTTCTATTTATGGACAAATGTTGTGGCAGGTAACCAGGAGGCAGGCCAGCCAGCATTTGCATGCTGTTGCAACTAGTAATGATGCTGAGGCCACCGACATGTTTGCTGCGCATTTTAATTAAAAATACCTGCAAAAAGCATTTTTTAATTAACGGAAATATGAGCAGCGCTCAATGTTCTCTGTGCCTGTTCGTGTGTTGTTTGCCTTGTTGCAATTTGGCATTTGAAATGTGTGTGTGTGTTCGGGTAAATATTTAAGAGGTTCATTTGCGCATGCACATATTTAGCTTTGTGTGCATGTATTTATAATATGTGTGTGTGGCACATTCCTAGCTAATGTCTGAGAGACCAAGTACAACAGCATCGATTTGTCTGGCTTTGTTTTGTTTGTTTGTGCCTGGCCATATTGGTATGCTTCGATGCGTGCCACATCCGTTGCTCATTTCCGGTTAAGCCGACAAACTTCATCAACTTGTTGTTGTTATATTGCGGTCCTCGCATAATTTACCCATATTTGCGGCGCACTAATTGCGCCACATCACTCTGCCCCCAGCTGCATTGCGAATCGCGGACGTCGAGCTTCAACTTGTAAGTTATGTAAATTGGTTGCGACGTTTTGCTGACTGGAGACAGGACATGTCCTGCCAGAGTGACCAGTGTTCTTGTTCTGCGTATGCTTAACATATTTGCATTACATTAATTACGCAAATTCGAAATAATTTCGCCGTGCACTTGAGCATAAACCATATTATCCATTTTGCTGTGAAATTCAAATTAAATCGTCAAAAACCGATAGTAATTCATTTTGTGATACAATAAGATTTCAGGCTCAAACGGCAAATTATCTATATGTGAGTTTCACAGGAGCATTTGCTCTGAATTTGGGAACTTTACAAGTCACATATTTTAATTTAACCAACATTTTACCACAGCATTTAATCTCATACCAATTTTAATAGCAGGAATCGATTAAAAATTAAATTTTAAGATTCTAAATTAAAACAAGTAAGAAGAAGTCGGACGTAACCGATTGCATAATACTCATTTACAGTACACAGAAGTTATTATTGTTATTTTGGAAAAATATAGAATTTTTATAATTCGTAGGGGCGGGGGTGGGCGTGGCCAACATTTTTTGGCTCGATCTTAAGAGGAGGTCACCCAAACAATGTCTGCCAAATTTGGTGACTCTAGCTCTAAAAGTGTGGGATACAAAAGGCTTGGGCGATTCATGGGCCGGGGTGGCTGGGGGCGTTCTAGAGGGCGTGGCCGGGATATCAAGGTCACAATCTTTTGGGAGGTCACCACCAATCTACATAGCAAATTTCAACTGATTTGCAATTTGAGGTGTATCGACATGTTATCGATTTTCCAGCCTCCCAGTGGGCGTGGCACAAAAATCTTAACACTTTGTCTGAAGCAGATAACTACAAGTATATATCCAAAATTTCAAATCTCTATTTTCAATAGCGCCGAAAAAAATTGCGTTCCTCCGGATAGACAGACGGACAGCATGACGCTTTTCACATCGTGAACAAGTATAATAAAAAAATTTTCCAAAATAAGTAAGGGAGCAAAGGATATTTTTCGAAAAAAATCTAAAAAAAATTTATTTTAAAATACGAATTTAATTTAAATGCAGAATAAATCTAGAGGTTAATCCATAGAGAAAATGGTAAACATCATGAAATTCGGTTAATTTTTGACAAAGTTATGAGACTTTAAAATCTATCAAGTATTGTTTTGGGAACTTTACATGTTTAAATTTTTGTCAATTGTTGACAGGAAAACCGACCCCCTCAGAATCTCTTTTAAAGTTGCGATTTATACTAATTTGAGTACCCGATATCGAAATTGTGGTAAATTTCGTAGGGGCTGGGGTAGGTGTGTCCAACATTTTTTGGCTCGACCTTAAGAGGAGGTCACCCAAACACTGTCTGCCAAATTTGGTGACTCTATATTAAATTGTGTAGCATGATTTGCATGATTTGTGATCAACCGATGTTCTACTGTATTGTCATAATGATATGTATTATATGAACTATAAAATATCCGTACACTGCAATTTAAAACGATGCCACAACATTTTTAGTAGTTTGTGCCACAAGTTTATTGCAATTTTCTGGTTGCTCAGCTATCCCCGCCCCACTGCTTACGGACTATAAAAAAATTTGTTCACCAAAGAGCGCATTAAAATCTTAATCTTTAGTGTTGACATTAAATTTACAAGCACAACGGTCCAAAAGAGCGCAAACCAACTGCTATGGCCACGCCCATGCCACAAACAGTGACATAGACGCCCATAAAACGTTGGCGAGAACAAAGCAATTTCACACGCTCATGAATGGTAAAGTGATGTACACTCACACACACAGGAAGGTAAACACCCATACACCCGCAGAGTTCCTTACAGGGCAGAGTTCAAGAATTTATTACCCAATTTGAAAATTCAAACGAGTGCGTGATAAACCCCGAGGTAGTTGCTGTTGGCTTTGTCATTGTTGTTTGCTAATGCCCTGTGGGAAATATTAGCAGGGTGTGCCAGACTCAGCTAGGGTGGTCAATTAAAACTCAGAAAGAATTTGCAAAGTCTCAGCTACGGGGTATGCCCTAGTCTAGCAGCAGCACCAAAGCATTCCGAGTTTCTGTTTGCTATTGTGTTATATTCAAAACAACGTTGTTTATGACAAACGGAAAGAGCAGCAACTAGAGTAGAATAGGATGCAAATGCAAGTCAATCCAGTGGTCAAGGTGGACAACAGGTTCGTGGGCAAACAGAATGTGAAAATGAAAACCAACACAGAGAGCGTAAACATTACGAGTACACACAAATACACCCACGCACATACACAGACAGAAAGCCAATCTCTCTTAGTAAATGGTGAAAATGCTGAAAATCAATGTATATGTATATCTGGCAGCAAATAGAGGTCCATAAAGCAAGTGGCAGCATGTAGATAAAAGATGGAGACCTTACATCCCAAACGTTAGTTAAACTTTAAGTCAAGGTAGTGCAAGGAGAGTGCAGCGCACAAGCGATGCGCACGTGGCAAATGCCGAAAGCCTTTCTATGCAAATGCCAAAAGCCATTTTAATGCAAATGCGCATAAATGGCAACTGTCTCCCCTTTCCGCCCAACACCCATTTCACTTCTGTGCTCCACCCAGAACACTTCCTCGTTTTGCCACAGCGTCCCCCCCGTTTTCATTTAAATATTTTTTGTCTGCTGTGAAATGTAGCCGCGCTTTAAGTGGCTATTTGCTAGTCCCCGACATTCTCCCCTTCGCCCCTTTTGCCATTTGCATATGACGTTGGCAAAGAAACGCACGATTTCTCGTTCTACCTCTCTTTCTCTCTCATGCTCTCGATCTTTCTCGCTCGCTCCTTTTGGCTTAAGTGCACCTTGTGGTCATAAATTTTGTCTTTTGCTCCATTGAAGCATTTAAATATATTTCCATATCGTATTCGCCAGATTTTCGAAATATGCGACAGAAACAAACAAATTTATTACCCACAAATAAATTCTATTTTAGCATTTCTTGTGGATTTTCTATATGCATGTGAAATTCATTTGGCTGCGCAGAAACAATTGACATTTTGAGAGCTGCTGAGCTCCAGCAAAAGACATCGAAATAATTGATTTGCCACATAAATGTGACCAAATTGACAAGAAGATATAATGGAGAACAAAATACGTGAGAAAAGTTTTATTTACTTTATTTAATATTGATTAATTTTTGAATTTAGATTATTTTCCTAATCCCGAAAACTTCTGAAAGGCCTGCCTTTAAAATCAAGTGCCGACGCTTTCCATTTGTTCCATTTGACTAGCTATGTAATCTGCCATGATATACACAATTTTTACTCAACGCCGCTTCTGTTTTGCCTTTTTTACAGACTGGACAAAGCTGGGCAGCTTAAATTAAATCAAATTGACAGCACGTGGTGGCAAATCAAACAAAAATGAACTGTTAAATGGCTGTCGGGGATTAGATACGAGCTCCAAGCCCATTTGCGACTGGATATTTAAAGCCGTCCCTAGAGCAAGGCGTCAGCGTGAAGCTGGAAGCGAACGTGCATGAACTAAAATCTAGAGGCTAATGTAACGGTCACAGCCACAAAGGCTGAAGATGACACACAACCATTTGGCGGGAGGCGCAGTTTGAGTCAGACTCATCAATTACCCCTTCCAGTGGGCACCTGGCCATTACAGGGTAAGCTATTCAACAGGCAAACGCAACAGGTCGCAACAGAACTTTGCGCAATCCTCAACCCAAGCCACATAAGTGGCTATCTACGTGACTAAATCAGGACACGCAGCAGGAACGGCACTCAAGCGCTTAACTGAAGAGCGTCGCATTAGCTGAAGGCCCACTAACTAGAAGATTTCGGATGATTTACACGATGTGTGAGCAGGTAAAATGAATATATGCAGGAGCTCGGCAGCACAACGAATCCGTATCCAAAACAATTGAGCATCATGACCGATGTGTCGACGGCAGCCGCCGGTGCCGCTGGCGGTGCCTGCGAGCGTGCACGAACAGCAAACACAGAGGCGCCAGTGGAGCCGGCGTCCGTTACAACATCTTCAGCGTCCGCAAAACCACTAACCAATGGCGCCAAGAAGGTGCCACCACCAGCAGGTGCAGCAACAGCGACAACAGCAGCAGCAGCAGCAGCAGCAGCAGCAACAACAACAGCAGATGCAACCACAAGCAATCAAGCCAAATTGGAGCGTCACTTGCAGAGCAACAACAATCAACATCAACATGCAGCCGCAGAAACGTCGCCACCGCCGCTGGCAGCGGCGTCAGCCAAGCCCAGGGTTTTCACAGACAAGGACTCGTGCACACCTGCGGACAGCAGCAGCGCCAGTGCAAGTTCCATTCCTAAGTGCAGCAGCAAGTCTACAGCCACACAGCAAGATGTCGACGAGGTGGCCCGCCTCTTTGAGGAGAAGCCCGAAGCCTTTGAGAAATGGCTAACGGAACGTGCGCCGCCGGAGGCGCTGAGTCGCCTACACGAGTTCGTTGAGTGTCGCAAGCCGCACAAGCGTCCCTCGGTCACATCGGATTTGTTTCAGCAGTGGATGGCCTCGCCCATAGTGCAGCAGGTAGGTGTTCCTTAAATTTATAGCATACTTTTTAGCAGACACAAAGAGTACTTACTTTGTAAAGGTGAGGCCTTCTCTACATCCACTCAATTTGCTGCTGCAACTGCATCAGCGTGTCCCGAAAAAAAACTCTTTAACTTGAAACACTGCCGCTTGATGTTTAATTCATATTTTTTTTTTGTACTCGATAGTACTCGATATGAATAACTTATTGTATTTTTATCATTATATATGCACATAATACGCATTTTTTTAAAACACACGTCGTGAAAAATCGTACATAGCCGTGACACGAAAGATAGCAAGATATGTGGACAGCTCGATTTTGCAAAGGACAATGCTTACAAAATGAAAGTTCGTTATTGCATTTGCTTTGCCAAAAGGAAAAATTGTGAAAATAAATTAATTTGACATAATATACAAAAATCTGTTGTCTTATTGCAATAGCACGTGCATAGCTTATTGTATTTAATACCTCAAATAAAGCATACGCATAGTTGGCACTGGAACAGTATGCGTAAACTGTGAAGTCTGAAGTCTGCTAAATATATGAAACATGCAATGTTTCTATGATTTTTGCTTATTTCTATCAAGTCAATATCGACAAAAATATTGTAAATATTGGTATTAATCAATTTGACCTTCATCTTCCTACACGCTTACCTAAAATTGGTAAAAGGGTATAATGGATTTTAGCAAATGTATGTAACAGGCAGAAAGAGACATCTCCGACCCCATAAAGTGTATATATTCGTGATCAGCATTAAAAGCCGTGTCGATCTAGGCAAGACCGTCTGTCTGTCCGTCTGACTACAGAAGCTAGAAAGCTGAACTTGGATTAAGTGTATTTCAAATTATCGATAACTCGACTCCTTTTCTTATTACCTGCTTTTTAAGCATATCTCAGAAACTATAAGAGCTAAAAGCACCAAATTTGGTTTAATATGTTTGCGTGAATCAAAAAACCCAATTCAAATACCACGGACTTGGGCTTTGGCTTGTATATAGATTTGAATGCCCTTGGTCGGTCCAGAAAATTGCATTAAGATCATGCTCTTAGTAAGTTAGTTAGTTTAGTTTCCATTCTAGAATGTCAAGAGCTGCGGCTGAAAAAAATGCACAGCTTTCGGCGTGCGTTTGTGTTCAGTGTTCTGGGTATACTCTAGTCGGGCGCTCCCGACTGGAGCCCCCTCACTTGTTGTATATTCAACTGCATCAATATTTCAATATTTAAATGTTGGTGGAGTTTCTCTGGCACTTAACCTTGCTAAAATTGAATCTTATGATCTCGACCGAATATAAATACCCCGACACACTTTACAGCGTACCTTTTAATTGCAGCTGTTTAAACAATTATAAGCAAACAAATAAAATAAACAAAAAATAGTTTGCAAAATTTTGAAATTTATTAGGGTTGAATAAATATGTGCTGTTTTCAACTTTTCAGCTTAACCCCTACGGTTACGATTTCTATTTCTTCGGTTCCTGGTCCTCCTTCTTTGGGCTGCTTGCCTTCTCCTCCTGGCGTTCCTACGGCGCTGCTGGCGTCTCATCCGTCTCATTCTGTTCCTCAGCCGAGTGATTCTGGCCTGAGCCGCAGCCAATGCAGCCGCCGAATCTGTTGAAGTTGAGCTTGAGCTTGAGGTAGTAGTTGTGTCCGAGCTTGAGGTGCTAACAGTTGTAGTGTCTGAGTCAGATGCCTCTGTCGTTGCCGCCTCGGTGGTTGCCGCCACCGTTGTCGGTGCGAGCGTAGTTGCACAACTGGCTTCTGCGGCATTTGCAGCGTCGGCGCACTCTGTTGCAGTGCAGGCGTCGACAACGGCGCACGCCGCATTGCTGCCTCGAATCAAGCAAATTGCCAAAAAGGCACAGCCGAAGATCACCGTTTGGATTCGCATCTCGATGCTGGAGTGTTGCTTGTCGAACTGTGGCAATAGCAGCACATTTTATAGCGATTTTAAGTTGGTTAATTCCATTGTTTCAATTTATGCAGCTGTAACAACAAATGGGGCATAAAATGATTATTGAATGAACTAGTGTTATTTTTTATTTGTGATAGATCAGGTAATTTGACTGTGGTATTATTTAATACGCTTGTATTTAATATATAAACAGTTGTTTTTGACAATTTTTTGGCACAATCTAACACGCGTCACTAATTAGACAAAGAAGAAAAATCTTTGAAGCCTGAAGCATCCATTTGTTTATACATTTGCCTGACATCTTTTTCAGATATACACACATGCTCTGTGTATTGTGTGTATATAAGAATGTACGCATTATTTGTCTATTGACTATTATGGAAAAAACAAAAATTTGTTTTTGTGGCTTTTGTCATTGAATATTTCGGTTCGCTAACCGACATCTTGGATATTTAATTAGTTCTTCGTTATCAATGTTATTCGTCCATTCTCAGTTCTTTCTTGTATTTTAATGTTTGTTTTCTGCTCCATAACATTTCGGTTTCCACTAGAACGAACGCGAATTTTGTGGTTCATTATATAACATTAACAAAATACTTATACTAACTTATGAAAATTTAAAACAAAAAAAAATTAATTTGGTGAAAATATATTAAAGTAAAAATTTTGTACAGGTGATTGCTTTTTTTAGATTAACCTTATTTGGATTCAATTATTTCTTATTGACTACTACTAGAAACTAAATGATTTGTCAAAAATACAGATTATTTTTAATTCAAGACGACAACTGCATTGGAGAAGCAGGTTTCGGTAGATGAGCTGTCTAAGTGTTCAGGCAGACATGATCCGGGCTTGCATCCTAAGCTAGAGTATGACTGTAGTATTTGTCTTAGCCGAAGGTCCTAGCTATTTAAAATAGTTGGATTGATAGCTAATAACTTAATAATATACTTTAAGTATGATTTTAATATGATACAAATAATAAATGTCTGAGCAATTAAATTTCTTGGGAGTTGTACTATCCGAGCGACTACTGTATTACTAAACAGACTCTTCACTCTACTCTAAAACGGAGAGTGCCTGCTTTAATGCAAATTTCATTTGTATTAACTCGGAATCTAATTATTAAAGCATACCTTTAAGCATGCGAATTCAAATGAAATGCGTTCACTAAATAAAAATAAAATGTATGATTATTCTAGCACGTTGAAAAGAAATATTAAAAAATATCATCTGCTCTATAGCCGAGTTAATAATTATACAGATCAAACCCAATTCTAAATACATTAAAAGCTAAATCACTTCTATTAATATATGCCAAATAAACATACAAACATAAACTGAAATTATTTCTATGCTTCATCTATTTTAAGATCAGACAGAAATATCATTTTATATTAATCGGCAGAGGGTTACCTGTTTTATCAAATGCTTTTAAAATTGGTCTTCATTAATCGATAGAGCAAATAAAAACGACAAAAACAGTAAAACTCGTAGCAGTTTTTTGTGCTTTGGCTAGATATTTTTTCAATGCATTACTGCAGCTGCTCTAATATATTTCAGCACTCCACCAGTTACAAAGCTAACCAAATATTCATATATATTATATATCCGCCATTTGTGAATATTCAAATATGTTATGTTAAAAAATTGCAGTGCTTCGACTTTTACTCGGGACCTGCGTACTTTTTAGATATTATATGTTAACTGACGTTTCACTAAAAAATACTCAAGTGAGTTGGGTATGCAATGTTAATTTTTATTGGAATAATTTGAAAAGACCATTGGTATCGTTATCCTTAGGCGGCTAGATTAACCCTTCCGCTCCGGAGTCTGTTCGCAACACTAACCGGAATCCTAATTCTGTTTCCCACCACTCGCCTTGTTCCGCGGGAAGCTAACAATCTTCTCCATCTTCTGTTTTGGAGTCTGTACTGCCTTCGTAGCCTTCGGATTTGTCTTCTAAGACGGCGTATTTGCCTGCGGAGGGCAGCTGTAGAAGTTGTCGATGTAGATGCGACCGTGGTAGTATCTGAAGCTGTAGTCACGCTGCTAGCAGTTGTCGTCGCTGCATCTGCTGCGACTGTCGTTGCCGCCACCGTGGTTGCCGCCGTGGTTGTCGGAGCGGCCGTAGTTGTACAACTGGCTTCTGCGGCATTTGCAGCGTCGGCGCACTCTGTTGCAGTGCAGGCGTCGACAATGGCGCACGCCGCATTGCTGCCTCGAATCAAGCAAATTGCCAAAAAGGCACAGCCGAAGATCACCGTTTGGATTCGCATCTCGCTGCTGGAGAGTTGGTTGTAATGTCATACTGTGGCCACAGCAGCCCATTTTATAGTGATTTTGATTTTGCAGATTTCTATTTAATTGATTAATATTGAAACTATCACAGCTGAGACAACAAATGGAACATGACAAGTGTTCTAGTCGGAAGTGCCCTACCTGGGGAAACTTTGAGCCCTACTTCAAGCCGAATATCATTCTAAACACATGTACACAAACAGAAATAAATATATATATACACACAAACATATCGTAAACTTATGCTCCAAGCTGCGCACTTTTTTTCACTCAGCTTATTCTTCACTTGACCCAACACGGTAGAAGTGCTAACCTGAATAAGTTTCATTTGTACTAACTTGAAATCTAATTATCAAAGCATATCTTTAAGCATGCGAATTAAAATTAAATATGTTCACACTCATAAAATGTATGATTATTCTTCCTCGTTGAAAATCAATATTTAAAAATATGATCTACCCAATGATTAAACTTGAGTTAATTATACAGATAAACCCAATTCTAACTACATTGAATGTTTAATTTCTTATATGCCAAAAAAACATAAGTAAACTGAAATTATATATTTCTATGCTTCATCTATTTATAATACCAGGCAGAAAAATCGTTTTATATTATTTTAATCGGCATAGGGTTGCATGCTTTATCAAATGCTTTTTATATTTGTCTCCATTAAGCGATAGAGCAGATAAAGTTGTCAGCTGCGAAGCTAACCAAATATTAATATATATTATATTTCTGCCATTTGTGATCAGTTGTTTGCAGTGTTTAGAGTTTTATTCGGGTTCTGCGTACTTTATAGATAATTATATAATATATAATAATGTTCAGTGACATTTCATTAAAAAGTACACAAGTGAGTTGGGTATGCAATGTTAATTTTTATTAAAATAAGAAAAGGTTATTATTATGGTTTTGTTTAGCCGGACCTGTTGATCCTCCTCCCGCTTCTGAGTCTGGTCGCAACACTAATCGGAACCCTAATTCTGTTTGTGTTCCCGTTCCTGTTCCTGATCCTGTTCCTGTTTCCCACCACTCGCCTTGTTCCGCGGGAAGCTAACAATCTTCTCAATCTTCTGTTTTGGAGTCTGTTCTGCCTTCGTAGCCTTCTTATTTGTCTTCTAAGACGGCGTATTTGCCTGCGGAGGGCAGCTGTAGAAGTTGTCGATGTACTTGTAGATGAGACCGTGGTAGTATCTGAAGCTGTAGTCACGCTGCTAACAGTTGTCGTCGCTGCATCTGCTGCGACCGTCGTTGCCGCCTCGGTGGTTGCCGCCACCGTTGTCGGTGCGAGCGTAGTTGCACAACTGGCTTCTGCGGCATTTGCAGCGTCGGCGCACTCTGTTGCAGTGCAGGCGTCGGCAACGGCGCACGCCGCATTGCTGCCTCGAATCAAGCAAATTGCCAAAAAGGCACAGCCGAAGATCACCGTTTGGATTCGCATCTCGATGCTGGAGAGTTGGTTCTAATGTCATACTGTGGCCACAGCAGCCCATTTTATAGTGATTTCGACTGCTGATTTCTATTTACATTGTTAATATTGAAACTATCACAGCTGGGGCAACAAATGGAACATAACAAGTGCTATAGTCGGAAGTGCCCTAGCTGGGCAAACTTTCAGCCCAACTTCGCGCCGAATATCGTTCGATACACATGTACACAAACAGAAATAAATAAACATATAAATATAAATATATATATATATGTTTCTGTGTGTGTATATATATCGCAAACATATGCTCCAAGCTGCGCATTTTTTACTCAGATTATTATTCACTTGGCCCAACACGGCAGAAGCGCTAACCTGAACAAATTCAGTATTTGTTGTCCTATCCCTATGAAACTTCTGGAGTTTAAATATGGCAATCAAACCAAATTGCAAGGATGTACCAATAAAAAAATTCTTGGCTTGTGTATAAAATTTGGTGTTTCTAGCTCGTATAATCCCTGAGATATACTCATAAAATCGGGTTAATAAACCGATATATATCGATTTTGGGAAACAGGGCGGATTATCCATAATTGAAAATAAACCAGGTCTACCTTTGGTAGATATGACTTTTTATTATTTGATTATTTAATGAGGATTGTCGAATATTTGTAGTTTAATAAAGTCAATTTGTATTTTGTTGGCAAATATTTAACGCATGGATGAAAGTATATTGTTGACTTAAAAAATGCAAGCTATCATAATAACATTCGAGTACAATTTTATTACTATGAAGCGATATACACATATATATATATATATATATTTGTAAAATGCTTCTTATATTGGTTATTAACGATCAAAAAAGCCTCAACTAAGAAATAGCGCAAATAAAAGTGACAATTTTAAAATTCAGAGCAGTTTTCTTATGTTATTATTTCAATGCTGCATAGCTGCAGTTTTATATTTCAGCACTCCACCAGTTACAAAGCTAACCAAACATTTATATATCATATTTGAGCCAATTGCAATTATTGAAAAAGGTTATAGTTAAAAGATCTCAGTACTTCGACTTTTACTCGGGTCTTGCACTCTTCATAGCGTGATCAAATAAAATACACAAGTGAGCTGGGTATGCAATGTTAATTTTTATTGGAATAATTTGAAAAGGTTATTGGTGTCGTTTTCCTTAGATGGCCCTGATGACCCTTCCGCTCCGGAGTCTGGTCGCAACACTAACCGGAACCCTAATTCTGTTTCCCACCACTCGCCTTCTTCTGCGGGAAGCTAACAATCTTCTCAATCTTCTGGCTTGGCGTCTGTTCTGCCTTCGTAGCCTTCTCATTTGTCTTCTAAGACGGATTATTTGCCTGCGGAGGGCAGCTGTAGAAGTTGTCGATGTACTTGTAGATGAGACCGTGGTAGCATCGGAAGCTGTAGTCACGCTGCTAGCAGTTGTCGTCGCTGCATCTGCTGCGACCGTCGTTGCCGCCTCGGTGGTTGCCGCCACCGTTGTCGGTGCGAGCGTAGTTGCACAACTGGCTTCTGCGGCATTTGCAGCGTCGGCGCACTCTGTTGCAGTGCAGGCGTCGGCAACGGCGCACGCCGCATTGCTGCCTCGAATCAAGCAAATTGCCAAAAAGGCACAGCCGAAGATCACCGTTTGGATTCGCATCTCGATGCTGGAGAGTTGGTTGTCGAACTGTAGCAATTGCAGCGCATTTTATAGCGATTTTAATTGGTTGATTTTGTTTACGTTTTTAATATTGAAACTAATACACCTGTGACAACAAACGGAACATACAAATTTTCCAAAATAATTTAGTATACCTATTATTTATGGTAGATTAGTCTTTTGATTGTGGTATTAATCAAGTGGGATTGTTAAATATTTGTAGCTTTAAAAAGGGTATTTATATTTTGTCAGCAAATATGTAACGCATAACATAATGAACATTTTTTAACGAATAAAGTCACACTATCATACTAACATTCAAATCTCTATTTTAATGGAAGCTATATAAAGAGATTACAAAGCAATAGTAAAAGAAATTGTTTATTTATGAAGAGCAATTTTAATTATTTTATGCTTTGAGTACGACGGTTTCATTTTGGATTGACAGTCTTTAATTTAAATCAGATTAGTAAGCAAGGGAATTAATTCACCGACATATAGAAAAATAAACGTTTTTCTATATCCATTAAATGTTGAACCAGCTGTTTTCAAAAATGTTGGCACCACTGCGCATAAATATGTGTTTACCTTTATAAAAAACAAGCAAATCTTTTTGTGAAATTTTTAAATTCAATAGGGGAGTTAACCTTTGTGTCTTGTATACATATTTCACCTATTGAAAATAGTTATAGGTAATTTTTATTTGCAGTTCTTTGTCATTAAATAATTAATAAATAAAAACTAGATTTGAAAGCACATAAACATCTTTGCTGCTAAGTTTTCATCATGATCAGTCTAAATGTAATTTTAATACTGTTGTGGTGTATATTTAAAGGAATCAGGAATTCATTCTTTGTGAGAAAAAGGAGAATTTACAAATTACCAGTGCCACAATTGGACTTGTTTATTTTGAAATCAGGACTATCTGACAAATATTGAGTTGTTTTCTCTTTTCGTTTTATTAGCTTGTGTTATTAAACGTTCCAATTTTATTTTTACTTAAATCAATATTTTTATGTATTCTCTTATTTATTTTTTGGCATCAAGTTATTTGGTTGTTGATTTCTTTGAGTCGCATAAAAGTTGATATTTCAACATGAAACGACAATGCTTGAGCTCCTCTTTGTTTTAAGTAAATATATTCAGATTTTAAATGCTGATTGATATAAAACGTAATTTAAAGAATTTTACAGCACAACTTTAGGTGCTTCAGATTATTTAGAAAAGTTATAGCATGCCTAACAGCGGTCAACCTAATCAAGCATTGTTGAATGGTCTAAAGATCTAAAATAAATCAAGAACCTGAGGTGCCGAATATTAAATACTTAGACTTATATCTTAATATATATATTAAACATATCTATATCTTAAAAACAAAATATCACAAATCACAACATGGGTGTACAAATTAGATTTAAGAACTGAATCTTAAGCCAAGGCATTGGTTCGAAGGGTGAACCGAATTACCAAAATCCAGCACATGAGTCCGCATCAAAAACAATGTATAATTTAGTTCATGAGTAATAAACCAATGTATATAGGTTAACACTTTATTCAAATTCTTAAAACGATATACAAATGGCTTTCAACCAATCCGGTTCCTTCTCCTACTTCCGATCGCAGCCCTGTAACCGATCCTGTTTCGGTTTGTATTTCTGTTCCTAAGTCTGGTGCCGCTATTATTCCCAATCAAAGCGGCCCTTCTTCTTTGGGCTGCCAACCTTTGGGCACGTATTCGCCTCCTTCGTGCGGCCCTCCGGCGTTGTCTCCTTAAACGTCGTAGTCTAATTCTCAATCGAGCCAAGGTAGCCTGAGCCGCACTGGTTGTTGTATCCGTGCTAATGGTAGTCGTGGTTGTTGTTGTAGTTGCGGCTGTTGTTGTTGTTGTTGTTGTGGTTGTTGTTGTGGTCGCACAGTCTGGACTGGCAGCATTCGCTGCTTGGGAGCAATCAGTACAGCCGGCAGGCGTGGATGGGGCTGTGCAGGCAACACCCTCGCTGCGCCTTACCAAGCAAATGGCCAAAGGGCACAGCCCACGATCAGTGTTCCTGCTCGCATTTTCTCTCTACTTCTTTGTAATAATTAAATGATGCTTTGTGGCTGGGCTTCTTTTTATAGCAATTTAAAAGGGTGGAACATCAATTAATTTTTATTTTTATATTTAAAATTTACACAGCTGTTGTAAATAAAGGCTGAATACAGATAATTATATTAAAATAGTTTTTGAGATTTTATGCTAATTGCGTCACATTGATATTTGAACAATTGTTAAAAACAAGCAATAAAAAATATATAACAATAGCACACGTTTTTGCGTGCATAAAAATAAAAAAAGATTTTCACAAGAAGATTTTTGCCTGGTGACAGACAGCCGGCGATAGATAAATTAATTTAATTGGAGGTGTTAGGAAATACAAAATTTGGAAGCACACTTATAGGCTTTGTGAGTGGCATGTGGAGCTGGTTCTTTATACATATTTAATTGTGGCTCTTACTGTTTACGGTAAAATTTTTAACCCACATGTCTGAAAACAAAAACACTTCTCGTTTTACATCAGATTTGCCACAATTTAATAAAATTTATTTCGTATACTTAAAAAACCAGATTGAAATGAAATTTAAATTTTAAGTTTACATTAAATCATTAAAAATTAAAAATTTTATAATTATTGGTCTCTTGCCCCACTTGCTCTTACGCCTTAATAATGATGGTCCCAGGCAACACCTGGGACACAGTCAATGTGTGCAGTAGAGTCAGTAGATCCTGTTGGCGTATTTGGGGCTGAAAAAACGGCCTGCTGTCTAATTTGTGTCACTTTTGGTCATTTGCACAGCTGTGTAAATTGTTTCTTTTGTAGTTTGGTTATTTTTATTTTTATTATTTACATCAATATAAGTATTTAATTTAGTTATTGGTATTTAGCGCTGAAAAAGGCTCGTTCAGTATGGAATATAATTACTAATGGGCAGTTTAAAGCACAAATGATATTTGTTTTAATGCGAGCCAGTGTCTTAAAACTATAATCTCAATTTACTATATATAAGTAAAGCGTCACTTCACAAAATAAAGATATTTTATACATATTCATAATTTTATTTATGTTCTTTTTAACCGTTACCAGTTAATTTACTTTGAATTTATTTAAACAGTTTTTCCGTCCAGTCGAAATTTATAATTATGGGTCCTCCTCGTCTTTTATTCCACTTCCCCACTTTCCCGACTTGCCCTTAGTCCTTGCCGTGGTGGTGTCGGGTAAGATACAGTCAGAACCCGCAATAATATCAGCAAGAGTACAGTCAGTGCACCCTACAGGAGTACGCAAGCTGATACGCAAGCTTTTCTGACAAAACAATAATTTTGTTATTTAAACAATTGCTCCCGAATTGTCAAAAACAACAAAGGAATAAATTAAGTAGATTCTTTTTCTATTAAATATTTTTGTTTACTTTAAATAATAATATATTTGAAGCAAGTATCTGCACTAACATCTATTTCCTCAGAGTGTCGCACGCAATGCTCATTTGTAGAAAATATTGTGAAAAAAGATAGTTCGTTCGAGTACTTAAGAGTGAATGATAGGAAAATAAGCGCACTTGTTCTGGCAAGGATAACAAGTGTTGTCTGTAAGCAACATTCGACTGCTTGGGTCTGATCTGATCTGGTCTAGTCGGGCCCAGTTTTGCCTGAGCTAGGCACACAGCACAAAGCCACAAGAGTCCTTCAGCCATAACACACGCACACACACGCAAACACTCACCTTGCACTTGCAAAATCAAACTAAATGCGAGCAATGTTCAAGGATTCTGCAGTCTTACGTGTTGGTGTGTATGGTGCAGAGGATGTGTATCTGTGTGTGTGTAAAGACTGCTTGCTCTTAAAAAACAACGTCTGGCTTAACTGGCAAGTGTTTTACGACCAACAATGCGGCAGGAGAGGGCTCTAAAGTTCTAAAATATTTTTAAATTATTGCCAAGGCAAACGAGTGGCTTGCTGCCACACACAATTGCAACAGTTTCCGGCTTAAAAATCTGCTGGCTGCCACGCAACACCTGGTGGCAGGTGTTGCTCGCATGTCTTGCGCCGCGTTATCAATTTGTGTAAGTGCATGTTACATAATGCAAGCGACGGCTGACAGTCGACAGGTGCTTTTGTTGCCTTATTGACTGGTTTAACTGGGACTTTGGTGGCCATTTTATCAGCGACTGTGCTGCAGAGCTGCGTGGGGCATCAACGAGGGCATCCCTTTTAATTTGCAGTCGAGCAAAAGCAAAATCCCATTAAAAGTCGTTTGGCTTTATGTTTTTCTCTTTGTTTTTATTTTTGTTTTCATTTGTATTTATCCCCAGCAAAGGCTTTAAAAAGTTTGTCGGATGTGCATGTAGTTTTTATTGTTGTGCCAAAGAACAGAACGTTGTTTTCTCCTTATTCTTTTGTTGTTATTCCTGGCAAAAGTTCAGAGCCACTCGTTTCGGTTTGATTATTTAAAAGGGTCCTTGTAGCTAAAAAGGTAGAAAGACAATAGCAAACGTAGTTTGTCTCCCCTTTTCTCTCGTATCTGCATTTTATTAACTACCCTGACATTGGATTATCAAAGGTCTCCGCATTAAAAGTAGAAATTTTAATTGCTTTAAATATAGATAAAATTCTTGTTGCTTGACTATTTTGTATTAGTGTTAGGCAATGTTAATATGTCAATTTTTTAAACAGATTCATACATTTAAAGCAATGGATTTATATTTTAATTTCAGAAATTGGTAATCGGAAATAATTATATAAAAAATCATTTTATTTATTTTTTCATGTAAGATTAAATATGAACTGGAATAACCATTATTACTTGAAATTTTACGTTTTTCGGTTGTTATAACCTCTATTTCAGAAAGTTCACAATTTAAACGAACAAATATTATAGATGTGTTAAAATTAAATTTCTCTCAGACCATTTTAAAAATGTTTTAAATATTTTGTATGTTACCAAAATTTTATTTTATTCATTCATTACAAAGCAATTACATTGTTTGTTTAATGTTCAGGCACGAAATTCTCCCTAGGTAACGAATATGTTTCTTAGAATTTGGGCAATTAAAATGTGAATATAAATTTGCTTTTATTTGAAAGACTAACTTCTAGCTCATTAAATATATATTTTCGAACATATAATTATTGATCTTTTTGTGCACGACAAAAACACTGTAATAACACTGAAAATAAAACAGCAACGTCTACAATAACAACAACAACAAAAGCAACTACAACTACAACTACAACTACAACAAAAGCTAAAAATAAGAACACAAAAAACAATAACAAATTGCCTTAATTTGGCAAAATTGTGCCACAACATAGTTTTAGGGGAAGGGCGTCCGCAAGCGTGGAGGCAGAGACAAAGGCTAAAATGTAGCCAAAGTCCTGGCCGTGGATAGGCGCGCAGCACGCAACGTTCCCAGCTCGGAGCTGCCCTCGTAATTGGCCCCTCGCACGCAGCCCAAGGGCATTTTATATTCAATTACCAGTTTGGAGGAGCCGACCCCTTCAAGCAAACTGCTAATGGTCACCTTTGGCCGGGGCGGGTTCAGTTTCATTTCGAATTGAACGCAGGCCAGATGACAAGTCGCATGGGTTAACTGTTCGGGCATTGAAATCGGCTGGAAATACACGTATGCTATAGTAGAGAACATAATGTATGTAAATTCGTATAATATATTTGAAGACTTCTCTAATAACTTTCGCTTATCATTCTATTAATATCAATGTCGACCGGCAAAGCAATTACAACAGTTAATTAAATTCTGCCCACGGCCACAGAATTCAATTATTTCTGGGTGCCCACTTGGCCCTGGGCTCAAGTGTGCTTCGACGTATGTTGAGTTGTGGTACACAATTTAAGCCTTTCATTAACATTTATTGTCCATGTGTTTGGCCTTCCATTTTCATTGCAGAAGTCACCGCGCAGGCTCTCCAATTCATCCGTGCAGGCGCTGCCCGAGAGTCGACGCCATTTGATGGACCTGGACGAGGGCGAGCTCTTCATGGAGCTGATACGCGACGTGGCCAACGAGCTGGACATTGATGTGCTCTGCCACAAGATATTGGTCAACGTCGGCCTGCTAACCCATGCGGATCGTGGATCCCTCTTTCTGGCCAAGGGCACGCCCAACAACAAGTACCTGGTGGCCAAACTGTTTGACGTCACACAAAAGACCGGTGAGCACTGAACGACAATGCAAATTTTCAATTTTCATCTATTGTTAAAATGTTGCCAAGCAGCGACAAAAATGCAAACTAAAAGCACCGACAGGGGAATTGGCATTAATTAAGTGGACAAAAAGATTCCAGCTAACTGAGGAATCCGAAATTGAATGCAGTTTTGCATAGCACAAATTGAATGCCAAATCCTTTGGATTTGTCAAGAACATATTGAAGTTTGCTCTTAAGAAAGCTTTGTAAGAATAAAGAAAAGAGGTTTATCGGAAGAGGAAATTAAAACAATTCACACTATAGAACTGAATAACTAAAAAAAGAACGTAGAAACTATACAAATAAGTTATTAACCCCAGATAATAATTAGCTTAAATTGTAGGAAACATTTTTATTTATTGTAGCAATTAGCCAATTTTACTTTATTTTTAACATAATTTTAATTTCAAGTCCAAAAATGTCAGTGCGAAATTAGTTTCGTTTGGTTAAATCGTTTTTAAAATTGTTTGTGTTGAAATTCTGATTGAAAATATGCATTAGGCAACTGGCAGTCATATTTTCGACTCGTTAACCCTCACAAATTGGAGCTCATTAGCGGCTAGGGCAAACACTGGGTTCAGTTGGCCCACGGAACGGGAAACGCATTAGCAAATTAAGCCTAAGCGGAAGCGGGCATTAAAAGTTTTTGGCAGGCCAGGCCATAAAACTCAAAAGGTTGCTATGAAATGAAAAATAGATGTTGGCTGAAACGTGTTCAGGCAGACAAACATAGAAAGAGAGAGCAACAGAGAGTGAAAAAGAAAAAGACACACACACACGAAATTTATTTGCAATGAATCTCGGTGTGTGTTTCGTGCGTTAAAGCCGCCTCTTCCGCTACATAATTCAGATAGCAAATGTTTTGGTGAAAGAAAGAAAAAAAGATTAGAGCTAGAGCATATCCAAGGTTTACTTTCTGGCAATTGGGCGCGTGTGTGCACACACACACACACACAGCTACACATACAGACACACGAATTGGCCATGCAAATTCAGCTGGGAGTCTCGTGCAGCGAGTCCCTGAACCAAAGCCAGAGCCACATTTGACTTTTGGCGCCTTTGGCCCGGATTTTGGACCGGTATTTTGCGCTTTTAGCCTTGGCTGATGTATCTTTTGCATGGCGAACTGAATATTTTGTCTATCAATTTAATATTTATTTTATGTGCGTTGGCGTTGCCTTTTAATGATTTATGCGCCCCTCCTCGCTACATCTAAACACGTCGCGTTCCACTCTCCTTTACAGCACTCAAGGATGCGGTGACACGGGCGCGAGCCGAGGAGATTATCATACCGTTCGGCATAGGCATTGCTGGCATGGTGGCGCAGACAAAGGAGATGATTAACATCAAGGAGGCATACCAGGATGCGCGCTTCAATTGCGAAATCGATCTAAAGACCGGCTACAAGACCAACGCCATACTCTGCATGCCCATTTGTAATTACGAGGGCGACATCATAGGCGTGGCGCAAATCATCAATAAAACCAATGGTAAGCCCAAAACCAATCGCAATCCCCATAAATTAGCTCACTTGTTGTATCCGACGTTTTGGCAAAATGTTTCGTACCCAGGCTGCATGGAATTCGATGAGCACGACGTGGAAATCTTTCGCAGATATTTAACGTTCTGCGGCATTGGCATACAGAATGCACAGCTCTTTGAAATGTCCGTCCAGGAGTATAGGCGCAATCAAATCCTTTTGAATCTGGCGCGCAGCATCTTCGAGGAGCAGAACAATCTCGAATGCCTTGTCACCAAAATCATGACCGAGGCGCGGGAGCTGCTGAAATGTGAACGCTGCTCGGTATTTCTGGTGGATCTGGACTGCTGCGAGGAGGTGAGTCAACGACTAATGATGCCATAACATCTACGCCACCCCAACCCAGTGGCTGCTGCTGCCTCGCATTTCGTCAATTGTAAATTGTTAATGAATTCGAGTGATATTTTGCACCAAATGTTGTTGCTGTCGTTTCATTGTTGAGCTATTTCCCAAGTACATGGCACATGGATGAAATGAAATGCTTTTGGTAATACAGCTTAGCCGTCCGCCCCCTCGCCCCCTGGGGGCGTGGCTGTTAGCTCTGCGGTGGTCGTGGCTGTGTCGCTGTCAGTTTCATTAAAATTAAAATGCTTTAAACGCCAACACGGCCATTTTGTGTGTCTGTTTGTCTGTCTGAATGTCAACTTTACTGAGAGCGCACCCCAAGGAAATTAAAATGTGCAATTTACATTACATTTTTTTCCTTTTTTCCTTTTGGGTATATTCTTTCATTTGTTGTTGCGGCCGACTAGGAAACCAGGCAAATTCTAAAGGTAAACTAAGTCAAGCCAAGGCAATTCCCATTGAGCTACTAAACAACGACCCCCATTGCCTTTTCTTCTGCCACTCATTATGTAATGCCTGAAAAAGCGGGTAATCTGCGAGCACATTTTTCTGGCCTCTTGTTCATTCATTGTGTGCCAAGTGTATGACACCCAAATAAACCACCTGCCGACAGTTGGCTCAACTCAACTCAACTCATGAGCCAACACAAAACAATTGTGCAAATGAACAGCACAAATAAAAATGTTTAAAGCACGCGACTGTCGAGCTTCGAGCTGAAATGTAATCAGTTCTGGTTTCGTATTTTTTTTCTATTTCTTTTTTTATGCGCATCCACAAATTGCTTTCAAGCCGCCTCAAATAGGACAGAATTTCTAAATCTCATCGCTATGAAACTTTAAAAACCTATTAATAAACAGCACAAAGTGTGAGGTAGTCTGAATTCCATTTTTAATTTAATTCCACGAAATTAGTATAGCACACTTTGAGGAGCTTGATGTCTTTTTGTATTCTTATACAGGGGATTATATAAGATTAAAAAATATAAGGATTAGATAAAACATGAATAAATATCAAGTTTTCTATTACTTTTTGTTTAATTGCTTATTGCGTATGAAATTGAAAACCGAAAAAGTCATTTATTATTTATAGAAATGATATAAATAAAAGAAATGAAACAGCTCAAAGAATTTGACCAAAGATATATTGCATTAAATAAAATAGCAAAAACAAATGCTCAACAAATATATTGGATTCACTGAAGATACCCCCTCTCCTTCATCACCAAAATAATATACAGCCATAAATATAATGCGAAAATGTTCCGTAAAAAAGCAAAAACAACGTCTTTCACTTCTTCACAGCATCTTACACGAAATTCCACTTAAGAGGCCGTCAAGAATTGTTTAATAAATTGCGTGCAATTTAAAATTTTCACTAAAAAATCTTTGGTCAACGGTCATCTGTTGCCCACCTTGCTATCGCACATGATATATATTATAAATATATTTAATATACTGTGTAAGAATCATTTAAATGCATTAAATTTTTGAAGGCCAGAAGGAAAACTTTTACGATGCATCAATCGGTATTTATGAGCTGCATTCATTTACCATTGTTGTCCACCATGGAAAATGAAACTAATTAATGTTAAATGGGTCAAGCGTATTTATTATGGTAAAAATGTTTTTAATTAATTGTATGTATATTGTGTACTGTTATTATATATGATTCCATTCATGCCAGGCAGCTATTTTTATAACACTTTGTTAAGCTAAATTAAATGCTGATTGCTGTTGATTACTTATTCATTGGGCTCCCTACTTAAATGCGATTACCGCACAAATTGCCAATTATCTGAGGTCCGATAATCAAAACACACGTATATATAATTTACATATAAGTGGCATAGTAGTATTTTTGTAGAGGAGCTGCCGCTGGCTGGTAAAACTTGTTCAAAAAAACCTGTCAAGTCATGTGCAGCTTTTGCAGTGATACTTTTTTCCATGTGCAACGCGGTGGCAGCGGTGGCATAAGCAGCGGAAATTCATCTGCGCCGCGGCTGCTCGGGGAGCCGTTGATGCGCCATTAGTGGCAGCCACTTAATGTCCATGTACTTTGCATGCCTTTTTGCAGAGCCATTTGGAGAAGATAATCGAGAAGCCCCATCAGATGGAGGAGCGCACCACGCGCGCCATTAAAAGCGGCGACAGCTTTGAGGAAAAGGTGAGCTCCACATTATTTCTCTTCTCTTCTTACACTTTACATTCCATCTATCTGATATCCTTAATGTGCATGTGTGCATCGTTGTCCTTGCCCGTTGCAGCAAAAGATGCGCAACCGTTTCACTGTGCTCTTCGAGCTGGGTGGCGAAAATCAGGCCGCGAATGTGTCCAGGCCCTCCATCAACGAGCTGAGCCACTCGACGCTGGCGCAGATTGCCCAATTTGTGGCCACCACCGGGCAAACGGTCAACATTTGCAATGTGCAAGATTGGGTCAGGGAGCACAATCAAATACACGCCGAGAGCGAGATCGATAGCACCCATGCGATACTCTGCATGCCCATCGTGAACGCCCAGAAGACGGTGATAGGCGTGGCCCAGTTGATTAACAAGGTGGGTAACTAGTGACTCACATGACACTCACTTCTGCACAGTACCTGCTGATCGGTTGCTGTTTCTGTGCAGGCGAGCGGCTCACCCTTCACCGAATCGGACGCCTCCATATTCGAGGCATTTGCCATATTCTGCGGACTGGGCATACACAACACGCAGATGTACGAGAACGCCTGCAAGCTGATGGCCAAGCAGAAGGTGGCGCTGGAGTGCCTCAGCTATCATGCGACAGCCGGTCAGGATCAGACAGAGAAACTGACCCAGGATCCCATTGCCGAGGCCGAATCGTACAATTTGTACAGCTTCACCTTTACGGGTAAGCGTCAGCAGTGCCGCCAGAGCTTCGAGATCCATATTTACTCCCTCCTTTATCACCGCTCCGTGTAGACTTTGATCTGGTGGATGATGACACTTGTCGCGCAGTGCTGCGCATGTTTATGCAATGCAATCTGGTCTCGCAGTTCCATATACCCTACGATGTGAGTACACTGACTCAAATGTGTTGGCGCACAGGGCTGATGTCTGCTTGAATCCAATCTAGGTGCTTTGTCGCTGGGTGCTGAGCGTGCGCAAGAACTATCGTCCTGTGAAGTATCACAACTGGCGGCATGCTCTTAACGTGGCCCAGACCATGTTTGCCATGCTAAAGACGGGCAAAATGGAGCGTTTTATGACAGATCTGGAAATACTGGGCCTGCTGGTGGCCTGTCTGTGCCACGATCTGGATCATCGCGGCACCAACAATGCATTCCAGACCAAAACCGAGTCGCCCTTGGCAATCCTCTACACGACTAGCACCATGGAGCATCATCATTTTGATCAGTGTGTCATGATACTGAATTCGGAGGGCAACAACATATTCCAGGTGAGGCACATCAATATAGTTGATCCACATTTTCATTATTCATTTATCTCGAATTTTATTAGGCGCTCTCGACCGAAGATTATCGCTCTGTAATGAAGACTGTCGAAAGCGCCATACTTTCCACCGATTTGGCCATGTATTTTAAGAAGCGCAACGCATTTCTCGAGCTGGTCGAAAACGGCGAATTCGACTGGCAGGGCGAGGAGAAGAAGGATTGTAAGTATTTCGGGCATACAGCGCGTATACGTAATATTCAACTTTCTTCTTTAAGTGCTGTGTGGCATGATGATGACGGCCTGCGATGTAAGCGCCATTGCGAAGCCCTGGGAGGTGCAGCATCGTGTTGCCAAGCTGGTTGCAGATGAGTTCTTCGATCAGGGCGATCTGGAGAAGCTGCAGCTCAACACGCAGCCGGTGGCCATGATGGACAGGTAAGCGAGTTCTCTGATATTATTGAATGCAACTCAATGGCAATACCAAAATGCAGAGAACGCAAGGATGAGCTGCCCAAGATGCAGGTGGGCTTCATTGATGTCATTTGTCTGCCGCTCTATCGCGTACTTTGCGACACCTTTCCGTGGATAACGCCGCTGTACGAGGGCACGCTGGAGAATCGACGCAACTGGCAGGATTTGGCCGAAAAAGTGGAGATGGGCCTGACCTGGATCGATCACGATACCATTGACAAGCCGGTGGAGGAGTTTGCCGGCTGTGCCGATGAGGAGATCAAAGACATTGAGTTCACGGTGACAACGCTCAACTGCAATCAACAGTCGCAGCATGGCGGCGACGATAGCCACACGCCGGAGCATCAGCGCAGCGGCTCACGGCTGAGCATCAAAAAGACCGGCGCCCTTGGGAAAGTGGTGCGCTCCAAGCTATCGAAGACGCTCTACAACAGCATGGACGGCTCGAAGCCGAAGACATCGCTCAAGCTGCTCGAATCGCATGTCAGCGAGGATATGGACGACAAGAGTCCGACCAGCCCATCCCAGCCGCATTCGGGCAGCGTTGGACGCATGTCCGCATCCTCGTCCACGTCCTCGGCCGGCACCGTCGACAAGAGCAAGAAACGCTCCAAGCTGTGCGCGCTATTATGACGAAAGCCGTCGAATTAGAGTTTGGTGACCCCCTCCAGTGCGGCTGGCAGTGAGACTGACAAAAGCGGAGGGGGGCTGACCGACTTCTAATTGCCTAACCCGTTGGCTGGCCTGTGTGCTAAGCAACAAAGGCCAGCCGGCAAACCTACATTACAAATCTTAAACGACATTGTCTTAACTAACTGCTATAGTATCTACTTTATGTGTAGTTCGAGTTGAATGAAATCATTTTGGTTGCTCTACGTGTATATGCCTATAAGTAGAGAACAACGCCCACTCACCCATACCCTATCACACACACACACGCACATACACCCATACAGCAAAGATAATTGCAATATTATACCTAAGTGAATGTCAAATCATGTGATCTATTTAAGGTCCTGAAGGTCAAGGCGCGCATGCGCTTTCAGCCTTTTGGTATACTCTCTCTTTGAATCTGAATCTTACCTCTAAGCTCTTTGATGTTTGTACTCACTCACAGCACAAACCAAACTATGTATGTACGTATCTATACAGATTATCAATACAGATGTGTTAGGTAGTACCCGAGCTAGTCAAACGTATGAAATACCAACTATATACCACATATACACACACCTATGTGTGTGTGTGTATCTGTTTAAGCTAACGAACTTTGTGAGGCTATGCATAGGTTGATGTACCCAGAAACTATTACAACTAGTCCGCATGTGATAACTAAACACGTGTTGTACTCATACTATTGTAACTTGTGGTTAAAGCTCTTAATATATAGATGGCATACCAAAATACAGAAACATTCTACAATATAATTAACTATAATTAAGCACATGATGTGTTAAATAGTGACACGTATTTACATACTCGTAGTTGTTTAGTTGAACCAGAATTTGTGAAGAATATAAACTATAGCAATATTATATGATATTTCTAGACTAGCTAACAAAAACCTATAAACTAATATCAAAATACACTAAAGAAAAAACTATTATATTTTGGCATTTGTGAGCACAGCACAAGATGCAAACCTTGTAAAATTAATAAATTATTAAACGCACAGCAAAAGGCAATGAAAAACTAAATTAATATATATATTAAAGACAGCAGCAGGCATCTATTTAAAACTATGTTTATATATAAAGAATATATAAAAGAATCGAATGTTTAATTGTAGTTATATAAAACACATAAAAATGCATTGCGTGACGTAAATTTTGTCAATTTTTGAATTCAACTCAAATCGAAATGGCAAATAAGCAAATACTTAGTGAATACTATTAGCACCTACTTAAATAAAGAGTAACTATAGCTACAGTAATAAATATGCGCAATTTTGTGTATCTCATACTATCTAAATGTTGAGCAAAATTGCTAAAAACTTTCTTTATGTGTGCATAAAGTGGTTAAGTATAAAGGGTATTCTACAGACACATATACATAAATACATATACAAATATATGTAAATGTTACAATTGTATTTGTATACATCAAAAATAATTGCTAATGCTTCGATGTAAATTATAGGCACCTCATTATTTGTGTAACTGCAAAACAAAAAAAGTTAAAACCAAAAACAAATACTATTTTTCTAGCTATTCTGTCGCGCCATTGAGAATCAAAATCCAGACAACTTTATGAACGAACTTAACAACTGGTTTATAATAATATTTCCATGCTTTGTGCAACTAAGCTATAGCTAAAGTCCGCGAAGATCTACAATGAATAAAACCCCATTAACTTGCTTACAATGATTAAAAAGTTATCTTGAAAAATTGATAATATTTAATATTCGAGGTGAACAAAACTTTCTTTCATAACTTGGCAGAGTACTTGGCCATTATTTAGCACTGTCCCGCGTTCTTTTTGAAAAATATACAATTTTATGTAAGTAATCCAGTTTTCGTTAATTTTCAAACAAAATACATTGTTAAGCCATATCGCAGGCGCTATTTATTAAACAAGATACAAAAACTGAAAAGCACCGCTAATTTAGGCATTTATTCTATTGGTGCCCTCAAATATCAATCTTGTTCAGTTGGCAGGAACTTTTTGAAATCATATTAATTTGTGTAACTATGTAAGAAAATGCAATTGAATCAAAAAACAAAAATAAATCACACCATTGAAAATTCTAAAAAACGTAGTCTTCTTCTCTAATTGGGTACTTGGAAAATGGTTGTTCAAAAATGTGTTATCTTAAAATAGTAGCTAACGTTGCTTCCGAAAATATACAAAATTTAACCTTCTAATGCAGATCAGCAATTCAAGGCTAAAATCATGACATCTCTCCGGTAAGCACATTTTATTTGATTCGATGTCTTCATCTTTGATGGCATTTTTGCTTTAACTTATCCTCTATGTTGATTTTGCATTTAACATATGTGCATTGTTGAAAATAAACGTTGTTGAATTTTCCTGTACTCGCTCTTACTAAAATTCGAAATTTTAAATTGCAAATTTATATTTTTAATCGAAAATTGTTCACAATTAGTATAAAAAACAATATTAAAACCTATTCTAAGGAGGTCAAATTTGTTGTAAAAAATTTTAAAAAAACTCTCGAATATGAAGGCATATTTCAAACTCCTTAATTTTTCAAAACTGAACCGATTTTCATGTTTGATGATATTTTAATCATGTCTTGATTAAATCAATACCTAAAATATATATATTTTTATACTCGGTCACGTAATGACCGGTGTGTATTTGTTTTGTGCAAGCTCTGTCTGTCGATCCGTCTATCCGGATGAACGCAATTTTTTTCGGCGCAATTGAAGATAGAGACAATTTTGAATATTTACTTGTAGTTAGCTGCTTCATACAAATTGTTAAGATTATTGGGCCACGCCCACTGGGAGGTTTGCAAATCGATGACATGTCGATACACGTCGATACACGCCTCCGCTGAGTTTTTGAGCTAAAGGCTCCAAATTTAGAATATATATTACTGGAATACACTGGAATACAATAATAACTTCTGTGTACTGTGAATAAGTATTATGCAGTCGGTTACGTCCCACTGCAAGGTTGTTACTTGTTTAAAATAACATTTTTTGATAAAAAGATCATGTACTCCCCTCCACCATGCACTCCCATGTACTCCCTCTTTCCCCATTTTCGAAAAATTAAGTTTTTGTTGTTTTACACTGCAAATGTGTATTGCGCTGTTGGTAATACCCGACTTTAACGTTCAATGTTCAATGTTCAAGTTTAATTTTTGAACAATTTTTTTATTCACGTATATTCTGTACTATTACTATACTATTTACTATTTTCTATCATATTGTTTATTATTTGAAAAGTTTTTGTGTGTTTGATTCAGATAACCTTTCATAATTTTTTAGCTCAAAATTAACTTATAAAATTAATAGCTACTATTATTTTTTTGTTCAAAATATATCTTTTTGCACTAACCTTTTTCAAAAACATTTAAATTTAAAGTTTTGTATCTTTCGAATAGCCTCTGGCCAATTGTAAATTGTGTTATTCACATTATGCATCCCTTCAAAACCTTACTTACACTTATTACCTTAATAAAGGGAGGTTTTACCATTGCCAAATAAAACACAAATTTGAAATACTTTTCCAAGTGCTAATATTTTTTTGATGCAATCAAATTTAGCCCACAATCACGCCCACTACACGAGCGTTATTAGTTTGACGCCGATTTCTGGTAACGGCTGGTGTGAGATTTCTATTAGGCCGAATCCGCCGGACATTCGTGTACCTCAGATTGGTAATGCGCATTATCCTTCGTCTTCGGCGTGTCCCTACAACTCGAACTGTTGATGAGCCCGTTACTATTGTTGTCGCCGTTGTTGTTGTTGTCGCCGTTGTTGACGATTCCGTGGTGACGCAGTCGGGATCATCCGCATTCAGATCATCCGTGCAATCAGTGCAGTCTGTGGGCACATCAGGTGCTGTGCAGGCAACCGCCTCGCTTACTTTGACCAAGCAGAAAGCCAACAGGGCACAGCCCAAGCATAACTCGATGATTCTCATTATGGATTTATTGTCAATCGTTTGAATCTGCGAAACTTATGATCAAGTGTGGCCCGTGGCTTTGCTTTTATAGGAATTGGCAGACTTTACAAAAACATTTGCGAATTTGCACAGTTGTTGCTCAGTATTTGCTAATAATTATTTAAATTTTGTTTTTTCCGTTGTTTTGAATATTTTCAGAATGTGCAAAAATTGTTGTTTGGAATTTGGCAAAACTGACGAAATTACCGACGTTATTCATTGCAGAAAAAGCAAATATTTTAAATAAATAAATGTAAATGTAAAATAAAAATACATTATTTAATTAATTTTGTTATTGAATTATGTAAGAATATCTGAATTATATCTCTCTTTTTAATCTCCTTCCAGTGCAAATAAGGAAGCTTTAAAAAGATTATCTGGCAAATTTAATGAGCCGTTAATGTCGTATTCCACATTGAGATGCTGTGCAAATATTTGCGTTATGTTTTCAAACAGCCTATAAAAGATACACAATAAAAATAACTGTGTTTGCCTAATCTGGCAATTGGCTTGCGTAGGCTCTGTTAGTTTGGCAGCAGGATTTTGGCAAGAGCCATAAAATCGAATGTGGATATTTGATGCAGAATCTACTTTTATGGGCCTTAGTCTAAAATGAATCAGTCGATGCCGTCATACGTGCACGTATGTGGGTGTATATGCCGTCAATCCGCAACCAGGACCCTTTTCGCAAGCAAATAACGCAACTCATCCGTATGATGCTGTTGTAGGTGGACTTATGCCACGCACATAAAATGGTGCATAATCAAATATTAGACATGCGGCGACTTACAGCAACTGACGCTTATTTGTCTGCGCTTGACATATTTGCGCAGAAACTGACACTGACAATGCGTTGCGTGCGGTTTCCAGCTGTGATTTACCTAGGCCATCCTGTTACCCAACATGCTCCTGGCCCTATATAAATGGCGTTGCGACTCGAATTTGTTCATTCGTCAGTTTCAAGTGCTTTGGTCCTGTTCCTCTACCGATTCCTGTTTTCTCAACGCATATTGCCCCGACAATGGCCAACTTGGCTGTATTGGCGCTGGCCTGCTGCCTTTGCTGCTGCGTCTTCCTGGCCTCGGCGGACGAGGAGCGCTATGTGGAAGAGGACTATGATCGGGATCTGTATGACTGGTTGACCGCTACCGTTCAGTATGCACCTGTCCAGCTGCCTGTTGCCAGTTTGTGCAAGCATCCGTACATTCACGGCAACTCCGTGGACACGAAAATGCGGGTGCCCAAGCGTAACTCGGAGCTGATAAACTCGCTGCTCAGTTTGCCCAAAAATATGAACGATGTGGGCAAGTGATGACGTTAATGACCACTGGATCGATTCGTGATGAAAATGTTTACAACGGACTAGAAAACTGAAATCTATGAAATAGAGTAGAAAGTAGAAAAGTAGAAATACAATTAAGTGCAAAGATTCTATAAAAGAATACGAATACAAAAAAAAAAAAAGTGCAAGCAAAAAATAGAAAACCTTTTTAAAAATTGGTTTTCAAAAAAAAAGTAGAAAGTATAGCCTGTAGAAATTAGTTTGCTGACAAATATTATGACTCCGAAACTATTCGCCAATTGTCTTTTTCTTGAACCTATGCAATTTGTTTTAAATATATTATTTTCAGATTTAGGCAGCCAATATAATTATTCTGAATAAATGGTAAAAAAACAAAATTACAGAGTATTATTTGCACTTAGATGAACTGATGGAGCTGTTGAACATATATATTTTTTAAATAATTAACCTGTTTCAACCGAGTAACCCAATTATTGTTTTAGTTTTGATTTCAAAAGACAGTTTACTCACTTCTCAAAATGAATTCACTCCAAACAGCTTAAAGCAATATTTTCAACAATGAAAAATAGTGGCATATGCTTAGCTTGTTTGACCTGCAATTGTTATGCAACAATTATCTGAAAAACAAGACACAGCTGTATTTGCTTATAAGACTTTAATGAAATTTTGTTGTTTTGTAGATTTTTATTAAAAATGAACAATTCTTCACTTGGTTATATGTATGTATATATATGTAAGTTCATTTGGCGCTATTTGAAATCGTTCAAGACTTGTATATAAAACGTTATGTATTTTAACTAATTCAAATGTTTTGTTTGTATTTTGTTTTTAGTAAGTATGTGCTACAATTATACATTTGTATTTGCACAAAAGCAGAATGTTCAAATGAATCGCAATCACGAATTGCGTTACAACTTTTTAAATTAGACACTAAGATGAAATACAAAATATAATATTGAAGTATTAACAAGTAATCGCAAACTTTGTTAAATTAGTAAAAACAATAACATATGCAAAAAATGTATGTGTCTGTGTGTGTGTATAAGTAAATGTATGTAACTATGTTTTTTAGCTCAAATGCAGTTTCAGTAGCTTTTCACTTATTTAACTAGCAACGCGCCGCTTGCTAACGCATAAATACTCATACTAACTAACACGTTAAGGGTAAACTTTGCCTTGGCTAACAACTACACATCGTACTGTTAAACGTATCGCTTATGACTGTAACTGTGACATCATTACAGCTTACTTATGACTAACTCATGTGCTCCAAAAAAGGCGCTGCGCCGACATGCTATAGATAAATCCTTGTAAGTATCGATCTGTTTAGCAGACACTCGGACACATACTTATATGCTTGCATACTTGCACACTTAAATGTTTTTAAAGCTTTAGCTGCACAGTTGTGGATGTGGGGGGAACACACAAAATGGCTTTTGACTCTTGACTGTTGATAATTGTTAAAACAGATTTGTTGTTGTTGGTACCGCTGACGTCTCACATGAAAAACTCATTGGCTGAATGCGAAAGCGGAAGTCACGTTCGCCCGGGACGATCGAATATGGTAATTTCTATAACGCGAAGCCCACGATATGTTGGATCGATCAGTTGGAGACCCTTTGGATTGTAAATGCGCTCATTTTGGGAAGCAACAAATTTGGAAATCTTTCGCAGCGTCTGTGTAATAGAGAGCATATAGAAATCAGTTCAACTCAGCTCAAAATGACTGAAGGACCTTCACTTACCTTTTCGTAATGTGTCTCAGAGCACATGTATATTAAATACGCCGTAATGCAACCTATACATCCCTCACAGTAGGTGCTACAAGAACCCTCCTCCGCCTCGGCATAAAACTCGTTAAGCCTGTTTATGGTCGACTCGAAGACAGGACGTTCGATCTGCAAGCAAAAAGGCAACATCTAGTGAGGTCCTGACGGGCCGTATATTTTCACTTATCACTTACCATGCCCTCCAGTTCCGGGGGCAGCCTTGTATGGAACTTCACCGAGGTGCCGTCGCTGTAGTCGCGCTGTATGAAGACCTTGCCACCATGCAGGATGGTGGGGTTACCCGCGGATGGAGTGCCACCGCCTTGTGACATGTTTCTCCTGTAAAAACGCCATACACCGTTAATCAAATGAATATGTAGTGCCCGATACATTTGGTTGGTCGCAATCATTTTGCACAAACAAGAAATACACAAAAGACACAACAACAACAATAACAAGAATTTATCATAGCCCACTTTGGCTTTGTCAGCAGAAAATGTAAAAATACTCGTTAGGGCGGGGTTTGAACGCAGTTTGCTTCGTCAGCTTGTGGCCAGGCGATAGCTAGGTATCTGGCTATAGCCAATATGTTGGCGCTAGATTAGCAATAGATCAGACCATTTTATCAGTTGCGCGATGAAAACACATTTTTCACAAACAAAACAAAAGTAGCACCAACAACAAATCACAAGAAATGTGTTTTGCATGCCTATTTCTATATTTTCAATTACTCGCTAACCAGCACACAGAACCGAAGCTGTTAATAGCATTGTCTATACGTAAATATAGGAGATTTTGACAAAGTAATTGAGAAAATTAATAAACAATTTGCACTCACAATTCGCAGCGCACGTAACGTGTACACAATGGCGTCTGACCATTCACAGAATTTGCGCACAGCTAATCAGCTGTTGAACAACATCAGTGTGACCAGGCTGAACGCAGCAGTGGAGCTGTTGACGTTAGCCGGAGAAGCGTAACGTTAACAATTTAGCGCTGCCAGATGTTTTTTAAATATTTAAACTGCCTGAACGTGCATGGAAATGCAACGGAATTTAACAAGCTGTTTGTAACTTATGTGTTTTAAAATAGCCACAGTTAACTGCAGATGACATTGTAGGAATTGAAAATTTTCACGCACAACTTAGATTCCAATCCTCTCACAGAAAAGTTCGCTGACGCGCGCAGTAGAGATTTCAAAACATTCAACAAACGCTTTCACATTGAGATATTTACACAGCTTGTCCCATTGTGAGCGCTTGCGCTTATTTATAAGGTTTTTTTATTATTATTTATTCGAAAACTGTTGCTCTATTGAAAATGCTGACGGTCGTATTTTAGTGTCTTGCTAAAGTTCCAGCATGAGGGCTGGTTTTAGTTGCCATCAAATATGTGTCCTGCTCTTAATTTACAAAGGATTCCATTACTTCCAGCATTGCCGAGCTGTGCCCATTGTTGGTGGTCGCATCGTTGCTAGCGTGGGCAGTATTTGGATTTAAGTTGCATTTGAGAAACTTACTGAAAATTCAATCTCTTTGCAGATGGCACCTCACGGTATCCCTTTATGGTATCTCTGCAGGATGTGTTTGATGGATATGGAAACAACAGGAACCTTAGCCAAAAGCGTGCTTACCAGCACTTTTGCGGTGGAAGTTTAATTAACGAACGCTGGATCTTGACTGCAGCTCATTGTATCTGGAGAAAGTGAGTATGGGCTCTATAAGACACGGCTTTGGAGTCTGAATCATTTTTACCTATCAGAAATATCAACGAAATTGTGGCTTTTATTGGATATGAGAACATTGAAAATGTGGAAAACCTAAAGCCGTACTGCGTGGAAAGCGCTGAGTACATCTACTTTCAACCGTAAGTCAAAAACATGTAAAACGTTGCAGTCGGACGTTACCGACTGCGTAATACTCGTTCACAGTACACAGAAGTTATTATTGATATTTTGGAAAAATATAGAATTTTTATATTTCGTAGGGGCGGGGTGGGCGTGGCTCGATCTTAAGAGGAGCTCACCCAAACACTGTCTGCCAAATTTGGTGACTGTAGCTCTGAAATTGCGCGAGATAAAGATTTTCCCGATTTGCGGAAGCGGGAGTAGGCGTGGCCGGGATATCAAGGTCGCAATCCTTTGTGGAGGACATCAGCAATCGACATACCAAATTTGTCTCTAGCCTTAAAACTGTGGGAATCATACACATATTATCCATTTGAGCTTCCAGGTATATTGATCTTAGCATGTAAATCTCTCGGAACTATAGCTCGCATATTTCAAACGCCCATAACTTTGTCAAAACTGAACCGATTTTCAAGTTTGATGGCATTTCTTTCATGGTTTGTCCTCTAGATTGATTCTGCATCTCAAATATATTCATTATTGAAAATAAAATTTTTCGGATTTTTTGATAAAATATCATGTACTCCCCCCTTACTCTTTTTTGAAATTTTTTTTTTAAACATTTTGAAATGCAAATTTACATTTTTAATCGATTGTGGTTGTCACAATTAGTATAAAAAACAACATTAAAACTGATTCTAAGGGGGTCAAATTTTTTGTCAAAAATCATGCCAAAATTGACAAAAATTTTGACATGTAAAGCTCTACGATCCATAGCTCGCATATTTCAAACGCCCATAACTTTGTCTATCATGTAAGTGGCGTGGCCAGGAAATTTGCTCTGTGATGTTTGGAGGAGCTTTCCAGTAGTATATACTCCAAATATGGAGCGTCTAACTCAAAAACAAAAACCACCTCCAATTTGTTAAGCTTAAGCTTTAATATTGTGGGAAACATTCACCTTTTGTGTTCATACGGACAGCAAGACGGACATTGCACAAACCCAATATACTCTTTTCACTTTGTGAACGAGTATAACAAGAAAGAACATTTATATTCGAGGTGCCGAAGACTAAATACCCTTGCAGAACTGGCGATATATATCTATGGTTGACAAGATTTTGGCGCTATGTTAGGAGCACAATTACACTCTTGATGTTGATAAGATGTTTTTGATATAATAGGTGCAACGAAAGTTTTATCGGCGTAAAGGGAGCAACCAAAAAGTTGTTCATACAAAAACTATTTTTTTACCGATCGTTTTTATGGGAACTTTATGCAATATTAGTTTTGATCCCGCCCTCAATGAAAAGACGGTTCCTTTGCAAAGTTTTATGGATATTGTAGATGAGTTTGCATAGAAAAAGACAGAATGGTAGACTGATAGGCTAAATCGACTCCGTTTTTAATTCTAATCGAGAATATATAGACTTTATAGAGCTTCTTCTAAACCCATTTCGTTAGCAAATCGAATACCCTCTGCAAGTGAACAATACTTGGAAGTTTGATAAGATCAAGCATTTAGAAAGTTATTTTTAAAATCTGCACATTTCCATATCCATATGCCACTACAGCTCCAACTACCGCAATGATATTGCACTCCTGTATCTGAAGCGTCCGTTCAAGAGCACTCTGGGAAGGGATTTGCAGTTCGCTCAGCTGCCTCCGCACGGCATGAAACCCAACAGCAATGGTTTGTACACCACATCTATTTACTGTATACACAGGTTGACAAGTCCCGCTCCACCTTCTCAGAATCGTGTCGCATTATCGGCTACGGAGCCACCAGGCACGCAGGACCAGCCCAGAAGCAACTGTTCGAGGCGGAGGTGCGCGTGATTGGCCACCAGCAGTGTCGGGATATTATCGGGCACATCTGGGCACCGCGAAATGGGGCGAATACGGTCTGTGCGTTGGGCAACAATCAGGACTCCTGCCAGGGCGACTCGGGTGGTCCGCTGATATGTCAATATGGAACTGGAGGTCGCGAATATATATACGGCCTGGTCTCGCATGGCTTGACCTGCGGCATCCAAGGAATGCCCAGCATCTACACGGTAACCCGGCCCTACTACGACTGGGTCCAGCTGCTGGTGCAGAAGCTCTAAAGGTTATATATGTATATATATAATTTATTAATTATACTATATCAAACAGAAAACATTCACGAATATATGCTACGACAATGCAAGGAATATTAAAAATAACAACAATTAAGCATAGAAAATTAGGTCTAGAGTACTGGTAGTATTACAATCGTAACATCGTACGATGCGTATACAAAGGTAGCTTGGATGAACTAATCCTAACTTAACTAGTGGAACCAGTAAGCCTTACGTGGCTTAGTTGCGGCTCAATCTTACTGCTTTTCAGGCTTCGTCTCGGTCTCTTCGATGGCGGCGGGCGCGTCGTCGACCTTGTCGGAAAGGCTTCCCGTGCCCGTTTCGGGCAGCGTGAGGGTTAGCAGGCCGGCTACTAGAACGCAGCAGCCGCAGATGGTTGTTGGAATGTACCAGCCGAGTGCGCCCAGGACGTCGACCACATAGGGTGCCGAGATGGAGCCCACGTGCGCCCATGTCGAGCAGGTGCCCAGCGCCGAGTTGCGTATCTCGGTGGGATAAAGCTCCGCCGTGTACAGCGTCACCACGGAGTAGGTGGCACTGATGCCGAAGCGACCCAACATGGCGAACGAAACGATCCACGTGGTGCTGCCCGCGGGCACCGAGAGCACCAGCAGCAGCGAGATGCCCGTCCACATGAACAGGAACATCGTGGTTATCCGACGGCCAGTGAAGCGCAGCATTATGACCGGCACCAGGTACGAGGGTATATCCACGACGCCGGTGGCCACGATGTAGAGATAGCGGCTGACCGAGAGGTTGGCGGCATTGAGAGCTGCAAACAGCACCGTATTAGAGATTGTCTTTCATAACCATCGGTTTTTGGGATCTTACCCGTCACGTAGTAACTCAGCGAGGTGACGCAGAACATGAAGTACGAGGTGAAGATGAGCTTGCGCACTTTGGAATTGGCGAACAGCTCGATTATTGACTTGAGCGGACCGTTCTTTAGCTTCTGGACAAGCGAAGTATTCGCAACAGGCTCGGGCTTAAATGAAATTCAGATTTTGTTCGCTTGACAACGAGCTCAACTGGGAAAGGTGCATCGGCGAGATCTTTGTACACACCGTTTTCTTATCGCTAACAATTTCGGTGGCTGGCGCAACTGTGGGCTGAACATCATAATGACTGGGCTGCTTGAAGAGTATCTGATAGACGCGGTCGTAACGCTGCTTCGTTATAAGCCAACGCGGCGATTCACTCATCAGGCTGCATGAGGAAGAAAAGAATCAGTTACAATTGGTATCGATTATCGAGTTAGTCAACCTACTAGCAATTGATTATCAGCAGCAGCGAGGGTAAGGTCAGTGCCAGTTGCAGATAGCGCCAGGGCTGTATCAGATAGCCCGTTATGGCCAGAAGGATCATGCCCACGGGATACGAGGCCGAGAATGCTATAGACATCCAGGAACGATGCTTCAGGCAAATGTTCTCCACGACTAAAAGTAAATCACATTAATATAAATTAATATAAACTTGGTTACATTCGTATACGTACTCATCGTAAATGCAGGATAGAACAGGCCCGAGGACGCAGCGCCCAGGGCGAAGCGACCAATCAGGAAGAGACTGTACCAGGGCGAGAAGCTGCAAAACACGCTGCCCACTACGAAGAAGACGGCGCCCAAAGTGAACGAAGTCTTGCGGCCAAATCTAGAAAGTTGTTTGCAATTTGTTATTATCACTAATATTTAAAGTCTAGGATATATAGCTAGTTTATAGCTTGAGCTGAACGCATTGAAAATGGGTTAAAACGGTGTAATGTCTGTATGAACGCAATCATCTCAGAGAGGTGAAGATTACTTTTTTAAGTTCGTGTATACTATACACAAATCCATTTTTGTTTTAATTTGTCGATAACCCTCCCTGCGATTTTTGACTCGTTTTTTGAGCATATCTCAGTGACTATAAGGGCTATTGCGCTTTGGTTTTTACATAAATTTGAATGGTCTTTTTAAGACCTGGAAAATTCACATAGATTAAACGATTAGTTTAGAAGGTATTCTCATATTTTAATAGTAAATAATACGAGTATAATATAATAATTATGTAAGTTGGGGTATCTTCTAGTCGGGCACTCACGAGAATAGCAATCTTTCTGGTTTTTAAATAGCATTGGCCACTAGGCCTTCGTCTAAGACAAACACTACAACCATACATTCAGCCCGGGATTCGATGCCAATTATTAAACATATTTATTATTATTGCTAAAGTTATAAACAAGGCTGCAAAACTGTACAAATTTGGCTCTATCATATTTCCACTTACTTGTCAGCCAGTATGCCAAACGAGAAGGAGCCACAGAACTTGCCCAGCGAGAGGGAAACCTGGGCGGATGTGCGCTGTATGCTGCGCTCACAGGTCAGATCCCAGTCGGCCACGAAGGTGGTCTCCGGATGGGCGTACTCGTAGTTGCCCTTGGCCTTGCAGGACACCACCGTCGGCTGATTGATCTGCGCCATCCGGCTGGTGTAGTTGAGTGCCGCATCGTAGGACATGTGACTCAGCTGCTTGTAGTCCCAGTCCCAGACCGTGCAGCCCCCAGAGTTCAGCTCGTGCTCGGCGATGCCTCGCTTTTGGGCCAGGGTCCAGTTGGTGTCCCGCAGATCCTCAATGCCGCACCACTGATCGTCGGGCAGATGGCCGAGCAGCGTGTAGGAGGACACATGGAAGCCGTTCAAGATGTTGGGCGTAACGCAGAGAAAAAAGATGGCCCTATAAACGAATGGGCAAATAGTTAGACTGCGGCTCAAAGTGTTTAACCAAATATGCCATTCTGGTTTGCAAAGTTTCACCTGGCGCTAATTAAAACGTTTTCGACATATAACGGATATGGCAACTATAGCTTTATCTGATGCTTGTTTTCGACACGCATCTACGATCTTTCACACGTTAGCACGAATGCTGGTAATTGAAAGCGCCGCTTGTTATTTTTCGCATTATTGATAACATTAACGATCGGCGATCAAAATATTAACGCCAACACATAATTGCAAAAACAAAACCAAAAGTTGTGAAGGTTAGTGACACATTCCAAAACGCAAACATGGAGCTGACGTAGCTTACACTTTTGGCTATTGAAAATTCAGCACATGCTCCGATGTTATACGTATATTCGTATTACGAGTTAATATATTGAAAATGTTTTCAATGTAAACGGCATCGTCACCAAATTGTTAATCGAACCGTGCAACCGGAACGCAATGCGCAGTATTTACATATTCGACATTTTTTATGGTCCTCAATTCTGGGAGAAGATCGTCAGAATTCAAAGCACTTAAAGTTTATTTAGAAGATTGTTTTTTTTTATTTTTGTTTGCCCCAGCACGTAATACAAATAATGCTAGTTTTGGTAGTTGAATGACTTTAGTTCGTGTCCTTCGAGTGCTGCCGCCCCCGATTTGCTTTAATATTCCATTCACTTGACTGGCCCTCCTTGAGGCGGCAGTGCAAAAAGTTGCAGCGATATATATTCAATTGATAATTATAATGAGTACCGGTTTCAAATGCAAGTATGTAGATTATTGGCACGACTCAACTCAAATCTGTTATCAGGTTCTGTTGTATACATTATTGTTAACGGGCCAGATTTGCCTATAATAAAATCTATTGCGCTGATTTCTCAAGCTATATATACATAAGTAATATTATCCCCCCCGACTAGGTCGCATGTAAATACGATTTGTCGATCCACATAGATGTATTCATATGTCACTCACGTCGCATGCTAAAAACAAATATCGGGAAGTACTTCAGCTACCAATTACCCCTTAGATATTGCCGGTACGTGTGCATCTTTATATAAAGCTAAAACTTATTTTATTTAAATTAGTTATTCGTGCTTGTCAAAAGATTTACTTAGATCTTAATAGCTCTGACTAATCGAACAGTTGTAACCTAGTTCTGTTTAAATAAATCAGATTTAAGCATTCTCATTCTAGTTCTAAATCCGGTTTGATTTAGAAAAAAATAAAACGAACTTGAACTTTAGAAGCGGCTTTCATTATTCTAGAATAGGTCATGTTATTAGAACTAATCAAATATTTGATTTATTTATGTACTTTCATTTTCTACAAAGATCACTGCTCACAAATTAAAACTGGGAATTAAAATGAAAAAAAATATATATACATATTAGAAAACCCCTCTTACCAAACAAATGCGCCGCCACTGCCGACAATTTCCAGCTGCTTGGTGAGCAAATCCTTCATGCCCTGCTCGCTGATGGGCTCTCTGGATTTCTCCAGATTATCCTTGGACTTGGTCATTTTAAACTTTTCCCTTATATGATTATCACAGATTTTATACGTTAAACGCAACGAAAAAAAAATTAACAAATGCGCCGACACCAACCCGGAGGTGGCCTAATAATTTGATTTGATAAGAGTTCAAATGGACAACCTTTAAAAAGAAAAGTTTTTTTAGAAATACGCTGGGTCGTTCACTCGCTGGAAGAAGCTTATGCTGTGCGCATTTTGACACTGAACTTGGTTTTGAAACCAGATCCTCTATGCCAATCTATTTATAATCTATGCCAATCAATTGCTCAATTGAAATTGCAATCACAAAAGTCGCGATTTTGATTTCTATATATGTATATATGCATATGTATGGGCATATATATGTATGTTAATATGTAGAGATATGCACAAATATAGAACTTATTGTATTCAATTGTCGGGCGATTACGAGTGCATTAACACGGCGTATAGCCTCTGACACGAGACTGGCGCTGTCGTCTATGCTCTCTGGTTATTCTTATCCAGTGCCACTGATAATACGGAATACGGGGACCCCAAACGATGGCTGACCGACCAAATGCAACGGTAATTGCGATAGCCGAGAGCGAAAGCAACTGCAAAGGTGTTTTTTCCTTTTTTTTGTTTTTTGTTTCTTGTTTCTGTTTTCACTTTCACTTTTCGAATGTTCTTCGGTTGCGGCCTTTGTGGTTTATTTATCTGTTCTATTTTCTAGACTTGCTCAGTGCTGGTTTTTTTTTTTTTTTTGTTTCAGCGGCAACACGTTTGTTTTTCCTTTTCGCTTGTCAAATTCAAATTTTTCTTATATGTTAAAATAAACATAAAAATGAATTGAATTTGTGTTCTGCCGTCGTTGTTGCTGTTTCCCAGTCTTCTCGGGCAGCTGTACGGCAACGTTTCTAATTTTGAATGAACTCTCGAGCGCGTGGTGTGGCGTCTGCCATACGAGATGCGAGATGCGAGATGCAGTCGCCTGTAATGCTACCAACTACTTGCTGCCGCTTCGGAGGCGTCTCACAAACTAAGCCCAGGGGAGGTCGATCGCAACATTTTGTACTGGCAGTCAGTCCGCCAGACAAACGGACTGACACGACCACATACTACACTCACCCATAAGTAGTACGTACGCACTCACTCATTACAAATACGAATACGCCTCACTCTGTCTCCGATTCGGTGCGGCTGCGACTGCGGCTGCGGCTGTGTCTGGCTCTGGTTCGGAAACGTTCGGCTTCGGCTCTTCCCGTTCCATTTACTCATGCTTGGGATTTGAGTTTGTGCATTCCATTTTCGAAATCATTGCGCATTCTAAGAGAGAGTGATTATTTTTCAAGTGACAATAGCACTCTACACAAATCGGAGGGGGCGGCATATTCGACTGGTCCTATTCTTAAGCCATGCTAATAGATCATAAGCAGAGTGCTGATTGTAATTTATTATGTTGTGTAATATGAGCATTATCTAGTTGGTTAGTTAGTTGAATTACATCTTATTCAAGCATCAAATAAAAAGTATTTCAGATTAAGCACATAGTTGTTTACTAACTATTCTTGTTAAACAACAAATTATTTCCTTATATCTATATAAAAATGGCTTATAAAGTATTCCACTTGTATTTCATAATCAGTTTATTAAACAATATTATTTCTTTTTTTGATAGTTCCATAACATTTCTTTCAGTGTGCGCATCCCGATCATAGCTCAACATATCAAACCACTTTCCCATCCCTTACAGCTGTCACAGCTCTCCTACCTAGGCTATCCAACTCCCTGCATAGCCGAACCCTCACAATTCTGCACAGGATCCTTATTACAAATATAGACAAATGCCGTTACAAACTTATGCAAGACTGCTCTCTACGACAACAAAATATGTATTTCAGTTTGTGAATGTAAGTGCATAAGCACTGAGCATTAATTTGCATGGCACTCTTCTGTAAAACATATAATTTGCATTTTGCCGCTATTTAATTACAAATGTACATTCGTATGGGCGATAATCGAGCGCCTGCTCTGTTTACATTATTGTTTCTGTTCTTCACTTCCGTTATTTTTAAGTACATGGTTAAGAGTAACGTGCTTACTTTAGGTCTCTTTAAAATTGAAATGCAAAGAGCGAAATACCATTGTAAAAACAAAAACCGAAATAAGCAAGTTGGAGTCGGGTGTAGCCCCCTACACAATGCTCTGTTCTCAGTGTAAAAGCAACTTAAAACAGACACTATTTTGGGAAGTAATTTTTAGGCTAAAACAATATCTAACTCAAGTCTACGTAAGTTTATATCCCATGTTTTAAGTATTTAGCTTTTATAATACCTAAATAAATTGCGTTCCCTGCACAGATTGATATTGCACAAAACCAATGTGCAATTTTCCCTTCGCGAACAGAGTATATAAGCTGTGAATGAATGTTCCTTGAGAATGCTATGTGTAAATGGTATGTTGAACCTCTAAAGCGGAAGGCATTTGGATTTATGTAGTCTCTTGATAGTACTGAGTCGCTTTGTTCTGAATACAATGTTGCATTTGAATACTTGTAATCATATTTATAATTTATGGGAATATATATGCGCTTGGATAACTTTTGAACTTGCAATATAATCGTTATCTACAAGGGTTTCTAATTGTGTTTTCTTTTTTATGACAAAATCTTCAATTGTCTTGATGAGAGCGACAACCTCAACAATGATCTTAATGATTATGATCTTTATGCGCGTTATCAAACTGGAACCAGATTTCAATGCATTGACCCCACTGAATGATACCAATTGAGGTTAACTGTATTAACGTTTAGATAACATACCTTTCATTTCAAGAGCTCTCAACCCTGGCCAAGATCAATTGATCCACACAAATGGCTTGTACTGCGTCAATCAATCGATCGATCGCTCGATCGATACCCCAATATCGATGGTCATACGTAAGCAACAACCACAGAGCTGATTCGGGGCGGGCACAGGGTATGCCTTAGTCGCCATTGTATTTTGCCTTGCTTAAATGTATCGCTTTAATTGCTGTTTAGTTTTTCTCATGCATGTGATCATCCTGCATTCGCATTCTATTCATCTGTGAAAATTGCATAGTTTGATCCAACAATTATTTAGAATGAAATAAAAGCGAACAAGTGAGAGCATTGCAGTCGGGTCTAACCAACAGCAAAATACTCTTCCATAGTGTAATAATAACTAAAATATGTACCCTAGCATTATGTGTGGACATAAAACATAATAACCGACTATAAAATCAATAGCAAAAAATGTTTCCCCTGCTGTCTTGATGGAACCTTCCATACGTTTAAAAACCTAAACTGATCGTTAAACCACTTACCATATAGGATTCAATGTGATGCAATGAAGTTACTTACTAAGACAAATGCGCAAAATTCTAATAAAAACAAAAAAAATACTTTTAGACATCTTTAAAAACTGGAAAAAATTGGAATTGTTAGAAAAAACAAGAAAGAACGGAGTGGGAATTAAATTAACTTAAGTTGTGCAACAATAATTTTACGCAATCGTTAAAAAACAAAAAATAATAAATTCCTATGCGTCGCGTCCGGGACTCGCGATTCTCGCAAAGAGTACCTCAAAAACATAACATCGTGCTTGCTATCATTAATAATTTAATATGTCACGAAGTTAAACTTAAGTTATCCAACAAAAATTAAAGGAAATTGCTAAAAACAACTTATAATGAAAATTAAAATGCTATTAAGCGGCCACAGTCGTCGCATGCTATTACTTGCTTTATATAAAACAAACAGAAAAAAAGAAACAAAAAATAAATAAATAAAAAGAAAATATAATGCACATGCGTAAAAACAATATCCAAGCATTCAATGTAGTGAAAATATGGATTTGGGGGCGTAACCAAAAAATGTTGTTTGCTATCCTTAGAGAAGATCATCAGTATTCTGTCTGTAGAGATAAATCGATTTTATCGAATTGCCACGCCCCAGTGCGCTTATCCAAAAGACCTTAACACTTTATCTGACTCAAGTCTCTAGCTTCAATAGCGGCTAAGAAACACATTGCGACGGACGGAAAGCAGGACAAATCTAATATACTCTTTTCACTTCGTGAACGAGTAAAAAACTGTGACGTTCTGACGAATAGCTGACAATCCTCTGAGACATCGCAGTTACATAGCGCTTCCATAGATAATTCTTTTTTAATTCTACTCGTAATGCACATGGGCGTGTACCGTTGACAATTTAATTGTATTTAGGTGGGTTGGTCTCTCGCTTTGTTATTGTTGTCGTTGTTTTTGTTTTTCTTTGTTGACAGCGCACGTGCAGATATTGTTCGATTTTGACCACAATTTCAAGTGCATGCCTCTGCGGCACTCACTCGCTTAAATACAGTTAAAACGATCGTGCATTCGGCGCACGTCGCTGGCCCGAACGCCCAGGCCACGCCCATACTTTCACTTTCAGCCCCCCGCGTCAGAGCGCCCATTCATCAGCGACATATATATAGTTGCTTGGCACTAAATCTGACAAAACTGGGCTGATTCAATCAAACTTAAATTGCCCAAAAAACCAAAATATGCCATAGAATTAGAGCTGCGTTTAACGCTGAATAATACTACATTGTGATCAGAGATGTGCGATATAAATAAAGAAATTCATTGCATCTTCAGTATAAAGAGAAATTTTGGGTTTACTTTATATTTTATTATCTTTTTAATACCAGGAAAACAACATATATCAAAATTATTAATGCGTTTGAATTTCTCAAGAATTTTGCCTGCAAAAAACTGTTTAACAAATTACACAAAACTGAAACACCATAAATTAAAATAACAATTTTTTTAATTGCTACCAATATTTACGATTATAAAAAGATTAACTTTTTGAAGTGGACACTTTAGGTATTTCTGGGTGTATTGCTCATCCCTAAGACTCCGCGAGGTACTTTGTGATTGAAATTTATGAAACCCAATTTGTTGGCCTGGCGCTGGCGTCGTCGACGACGACGGCGACTTTTAAGTGAATGATTACCCACGAAACGAGCTTAGGATTATGCAAAAATATTTATACAAAACTGGACTAGACTGAGTAAATTAAATGTGTAGTTGAGAAAGAGCACAATTACGAGCAACTAAACACTTGAGCGAGTGCCCGAGTGTCTGTGATTAGACTAGGTGGTACGTAAGTGCCCCCTGGTATTTGCAATGTCAAAAGAATTAGAGCGCCATCTCGGAGAGTACTCCGGTAAATGTGGGTATACATTCCTATATTTTCTAGCCGTAGGCAAAGCTGAGCAAACCGATCAAACCAACCACAAAGACGCTATAGAAGGTGATGTTGTACAGGTTGAGCCGGCTGATCAGGCCCGCAAAATAGCTGGGATTGACGCTGGCGTATCGTTTCTTCTCGTGCACATCGAGCAGATCCTTCCAGCCCACCACCTGTGGCCGGATCACAAAGAGCGCACTAATTGCCGCCCGAATGCCGCTCTCCACGGCGCCGCCCATGAGATTGCGATTGTTGGTGGCCACCGCCGCCGAACTGGACCAGATAACACGGTGCCAGGGCTTGATCTGCGGCTTGTTCAGCGCCGCGTTCCGCTCACAGATCTCCTGCTTGTACTCCAAAGGCTCCAGCATCTCATCGCCAAACTGCGCGGCCAGCAGCTCCAGCACAGTGTCCTGCACGCTGTCCGCCTCTTCCACACTGTGCAAAATGTAGCCGCAGTACACCTGCGGCCGGCTTTCGTAGCCGACCATCAAGGGCTGGATATTTAAAAACTGACCGGAATAGCCCTGGGTGATCCAATACGATTTGTCGTAGCGCATAAAATATTGGGTTATCACAATGTTTGACTGCTCGACGATTCGGGGGGGTATGCGAAACCGCTTCGGCAATTGGGGCTCGAACTGCAGCTGGTTCACCCTGTCCCAGGATATGGCCAGGATGACGGCTTGGGCTATGTGGCTTGTGCCACTGGAGTCGCTCACCACCACATAGTTCTTGAAATGCTTCACCTTAACAGCTTTGACACCGCACACGATCTCAGTGTAACTCAGCTTTCCGAGCAGTGTCTCAATCAGGTTTTTACAGGACAAACTTAGCACCGTATCCGGCATAGCGAGAAATCTGTAATCGGAGATCGTTAAAGACACTGACGATTACACCATGTTGAACTCCTACAGATCGATTACTACAGTCAGTCCACCCATCGCACTGCACAGGCACATGAACTCGTCGTAATTGATGTCGCTGGCGGGCAATCCGGAGGCCAACTGGACCGTATTGAACATGAACTGGCGGGAGCGGCTGAAGAACAAGTGGGTGCATATATGCCGCTCCATAGTTGGCACTTGCTTGCGATACCTAAAGGCAGACGTAGACGATCATCAGCAAATCATTTCTATTGCCGATCTATACAAAGGCCAACTGACTGATAACGCAGGGCGTTAAACTTCTTCATACGCAGGTCCAGCATATCAATATAGCGCCAGAGCTCAAACTTGGCCGGAATAGCGAACAGACCTCGGTCCAGTTCCCAGCAGCGATTCAGCGTCTGTGTTTCCGAATCCTGCTCCCTCACTGCCACGTTGAGTTGCGACATGAAGGTGATCATCTCCTTCTGCTCCTGGTTGATGAAACGTATGCCCTCCATGTCCAGCTGTCCGCCGAGGGTGCTCCTCTCATCAATAATTTTTATATTCAGCGAATTCTCTTTGGATAATATTTTTACTGCCGACGTTAGGCCGGACAGACCTCCGCCCACAATGAGTACATCGATCTCTGGTAATTCGTTGCCAAAAGGTAAATCCATGGAAAGACATAAAATATTTTGACATCTTAAATTTAAAAAATTTGAAAACTATAACAAATAGTACGACGCAAAGGTTGCCCGACTAGCTAGGCCCACTGAAATAACTGAAAATCACTTGGCTTAAAATATGTTTCTACAAGTTTGGTGTTATCTTCTGCTCTCAAAATCATAGCATACTTTTAGGTAGCGCATAATATTAGTTGAACCACTTCATTGAATGGAGCTGAGTGCTGTTGTCTAATTTTAAAGACATTACCATTAATTATATACTTAGCACATCATAACGAAGCTATCGACGTCAATCCAAGAAGGATCATTTTTGCTTTTTGTTTTAGTTTTCTTTTGCACTTGAGGTAATTGCAAAATCTTAGGGGAGCTGCATACTTTTTTCGTTACCGGTGTATTGCATACTTGTGGGATATAAATTAATTCTTTGGTTCAGTCAACTTGTTTATTTAAAAAGCTGCTTCTATTTGTTTATCGTTCAACACATGTGGTAATTGGCAATGGAAATTGGCACCCACTACGAGTTTAAATGGGGGAATAAGTTGATGAGTGTCGGCATGATCATGATCATGATCATCATTATCATACATCTAACTTAAATGTAGCCTGAGAAACACTGGTACTTGATGTTTAATAGTAAAAACATACTTTGTATTCAACTGTAAAAGTGGTAGAATAATCAGTTAACATCTTTAGACCTGTTCTCTCTTATCTTAGCCCTGGCATTGCCATTGAACTTAGTTATTAACTGCTTTATTAACGTTGAACATAATGTAGCCATAACATATGCCCTACATTTACACTTCTCGTTTATATAAACAATATTAATTAAGATCGAATATGCAGCTAAGCTCAATGAAAAAAACCTTCAGTCATTATTAATACCTGCCTTATGTATGCATATTGTTTATTTAGCTATTGAACTCAATTCTAGCGTTTAGGCTATGCAAATGACAACTAAATAATTAACCTTCTTTAAGGTTTGGGTTAGATCAATGGGGCAGTATATCAATGTGGACAATATAATGATGTGAGGGGCGAATACAATTTTGATTGAGTTTTAATAATAACCCCTAGCAAACGGCAACATACCACATAAGTATCTTTAAGATAACTTGGCACTTATACAATGGCGTAGACAGGATATATATTCAGATGAAAGTTTGCGCTAATATATCTACTTAATAATATATTTATATAGTCAAAATTTTTGATTATAGTTATAATTATTGCCAATATTATTACTAAAGTGCTTGAGAAGTTAATTATATAAGCCGGTGAGAAATTATTCAATTCATTCGGTAATAAAAAAACTGAAAATCAGGCGACAAATTATATAAATAATTAATAACTTATTTGTGCCAGATTAATTGATGGCACTTGTGGCCGTACAATGAACCAAAGCAACCGATGTTGAAGTTGTCGCCTGCTTATCGGCTGTTATCAGCAGCTGCAAAGTCTGCGGATTCCTCCGTTCCGATCCGCTTCTGCGCCCAGAGACCCACTTGCATGCACGTCCAACAGCTGATCCCATGCATGAAGAATCAGAATAAATGTATTCAATGAAGAAAAAACGCCATTATTTTCCAGACGAAACGAGCGTTTAATAAATGTCACACTTTGTTTTTAATGGGCAATAAATGTAAATAAAATGGAGGTTACACAAACGCGCCGTGGAGCGTCTTGTGTACCTTTAGCATATGAGTTGGAATACTTTTTCATCGAATAAATAAATGCAAATTGCCTAAATTGACTGAAATCGCCTCAATCAGCGACGCCCCTTGTCGCCCCGACTGCCATTGAGCATGGTCTGCAGCTCCTCGCCGTCCGGAGTCGTTTGCTTCTTGCCGAAATTCTCGCCGTCCTCAATAGTCTCCGGCATCGGTTTGTTGAGCGTCTCGGGCAGCAGCAGCGACAACAGGCCGGCGGTCAGCGAGAGGGCGCCACAAATGACCAGCGGCAGGGGTCGCCAGATCTCGCCCAGCAGATTCAGATACGGCGCCAGAATGCCGCCCACACGGGCCACCATCGAGGAGGCGCCCAGGCCCACATTGCGCACCACTGTGGGAAACTGCTCGGCCGTAAATATGTACACGGTGCCATACGACGACGTGATGGCCAACTTGCCGATCATGGCGCACGCTATGACCAGCCAGTTCATGTCGCTGGGCACGACGATGGTCAGCAGCAGGCTGATCCCCGCCAGCAGCATGGCGCCGCACAGAATGGTGCGGCGGCCCCACCTGTTGAGGGTGAGCAGCAGCAGGCTGTAGGCGGGTATCTCGACGGCGCCGGAGATCACAAAGTTGAGCAGCTGGTTGCCGCCCAGGTTGTTGGTGTTCCACGACAGGCCGTAGTAGACGCCGCTGTTGACGAACCAGTCGAAGAAGATGAGCAGCGTCTTGCGGCGCAGATTCGGATAGCGCAGCAGATCGAGCACCGAGGCCGTCGGCTGCGCGGCCGCCAGCTCGTCCTTGCGCTTCTTGGCCGCCGCCTCCTCGATCAGCTGCTCGTAGATTTCGCTGGGTATCTCCACCCTGTTGGCCTTCGCCGCCCGCTCGATGATCACGAACGCCTCATCGTTGCGCCCCTTGAACAGCAGCCAGCGCGCCGACTCCGGTATTACCCAGTAGTAGCACATGAAGAGCAGCCCGGGCAAGGTCAGCGCGATCTGCAGCCAGCGCCAGTCGTGGATGAAGTAGGCAATGCCCGCCGTCAGCATAAAGCCGATCGAGAAGAACATTTGGACCGCGACGCCAGCGAACAGACGATAGCTGGCGCCCACCATTTCCATGGCAATCACGTAGGCCACCAGGAAGACGCCCGATGTGGTGGCGCCCACAATTAAACGTGAGATGGTGTAGCTGAAGTAGTCCGGCGCCACGCCGGCCAGCACGCCAAAGATCAGCTGCGTCACCAGCGAGGCAAAGAAGGTGGGCTTGCGGCCCAGCTTGTCGGACATTTGGCCAAAGATGAAGCTGCCCAGCAGGACGCCCACCATGAACAGCGAGTCGCTGGTGGCGCTCAGCAGGCTCCGGCTGCAGACCATGTTCCACTCGGTGACGGCGCTGTTCAGATACTTGGACTGATCGTAGACATAGCTGCTGCACTGCAGCGTGCCGTTGCCGGCTGCCGCCTGGCTGCCATTCAGATACTGCTCGCTGTAGTCGACGTCGTAGTACACGCAGGTGTCCGCCTTGCCGGTGACGCTGTCATTGGGATACGCCAGCGGCCACTGCTGGCGCGGCAGCGACTCGAAGCGCGCCGTCGCCGAGTGCTCGTGCGGCAGCAGGCAACGGAACTCGGGCCGAGCGAGCAGGAAGACGCCGGCCAGCTTGTGGAAGGCGCAGACAATGGCCGGCAGGCAGAGCAGAAAGTAGATGCGCCTCTGATAGCGCCCAAATTCGCCCAGGTGGGTGATGACGTCGTCGTAGCCCATGGCTGTTAGTAACTGCCAGCTGGCCGGTTAATCGAGCCTGCTGCTGCTTGTCACGGTCGTATGATTTGGAGCACGGCGAGCACGAGGTTCAACGAACGTTCGAGTGGGCGCAACTCGTTCTTGGCTGTTGCGTATACGCCGCGTGTTGCCGATAAAGTTCGACAATAAACAGCCAGCGAATTGGGCGCGTCGGCTTCAGAGTGTGCGCCTGTGCTTTTGGAAATGCCTACACACATACATGCATACATATATATAATTATATATATATATATATTCTTATGTATTTTCGAGTACTGTATTGTTTATCAAAGTTAAAGCGCGCAAAGCAACCGCTCGCGATCTGTGTCAGTACGCGACTAAGAGTGCTGTGCAGCTGTTTCTCAAGAACTCAAAAAAAAACAAAACAAAACGGCATCGACTTCGACACTGACTATCTACAACCTCCGAGCAGCGGCGCTCTCAACTCTCGCACCCTGCGCTGTAACGAATGGCCAAATCGCAATCACAGACCAGGTAAATGCGCTCACATAGACCCAAGCCGAGCTGCTGTCGAGGGCTGGGAGCGGGGAGCGGGCAGCGGGCGGTCGTTTAGTTTCTAGGTCAAAGGGGTTGCGAGCGGAGCGGAGCAGCGCTGAGATGAGAGCCGAATATTTGCAGCGCTCGATCGCTTATTGAATTTTAACAGCTGAGAATGCAGTTGGCATTATTCCATACAGACTGCATACCCTTATCACGTGTCTCTCTCGCACGTTCGCTGCCTCCCACTCTGGCGCTGGCCGTTATCGCTTGCGCTCAGCTCTCAGTGCTCTCTAGATTTGCAACATTGTGCGAGCATCTAAGCAGTTCTAAACACACGCGACTGCCGAATACCGTAAGAACGAACACAAACAGTAAGCACGGCAATTATTCGTACACCCTTAACTTACAGTGCAGGTAAACGCAAACGTTTTATTCACATACAGGTGAATTCTTTTTTATGCACAAAACTTATTCCTAACCTGGATGGTTTTCAAAGTACTGCATAGGAAATAAAGAGGTTTATTTTATTTATTTATTTATTTAATAAGTCGACGAAGTGAGTGTCAACGATTGTACAATACAAAAAATTTATATATATGTATAACTCTTAAAAGCTAAAGCCTACAAACATTTCTACTAACATCACTGATTTGATTTTAAATAGTTGGCTGGGCCGCCTTTGGGCTTGATAACGGCTTTCAAGCATTATATTTGGATTTTGCTAAGTTACAGGGCATTAAACTTGAAAGTTCTGTTGTGTCTACTGAATATAAAATCAAATAAACGTGACCGAGTGCATAACTTTTACAGGGGCTTACCTTAATGTGCATAAACAATCTACGACTCATTCACTCGCATATATCATTTAAATTGCATTTGTCAGCTGCCTTGGTTAATTTATAGAACAATATTTCTGTATTCATTCAAATGCATCGCATTGCAATGACATTATATATATATAAATGTAATTATTTCAAAGTTTTCAATTTCATTTTCCCAATTATCACACTCTGTGTTCTAGCAGAAAATTAAACTATTGAGCTGCTCTAAAATGTTCTACGGCCCTAATCGAAAGCCTATTAAACGATTTCGAGTTATTGAAAAATATTTTAGGTCTCTGAGGCACTCGGTTTTTAAATTATCTTGAACAAATGAAAATACTAAATTTTACGTATTAAAACACATAAACTTTTATTTATCACTATATAATTTTTTTTAATTTGAAATTTTTGAAATATGTATTTGGCCAAAAAAATTGATATTTTTGTAATGTTTTAATGAAAAATAATAATGAATGTACATTCACGCATGTAGGAGACCGTAACCTTACGTGTTTTATTTAGATTTGAATATTCTATTCAAAACAATTATTTCATTACAATCGCATTCGATTTTAGAAATATGCCCTTTTGTGTGTGACATATTAAAAAAAATTAGTTTTTTCAGAAATTCTTGTTCAAAACGTATTTCACATATAACTTTAATAAAAACAAATCTTCTGGCTTAAAAATCTGAGTATTTTAGAAGCTGTGCATTGTGGGCGGCCTTGGCCTTACTTGTTTTAAAAATATCATTTACTTATTGCCTGAAAATAGTCTCGTATTGTGTTTGCAGATAAGAAAACATACAAGCAACAAAAACGGAAATAAGTTCAAAAGTTCTGTAAAATTAGATTGAAAGTGATTCAGATAAGTTCAGTTTATTTACTTTGGTACAGGAAAAATACAACATTTGATTTCCGAAATAAGTTCATAGAGTTAAGTACATGTCTACAAATTCGATAAGTATTAAATAATTAAATAAGTCCGAGTAACGTATACATATAGTGTAAAGCATGCATTCAGTATATAGTATTTAGTAAATACATACATAATACGTTGTCATTGTGGGCAGGGTCGAGCAGCCTGTCAATCCGTTGGCAGCCTGTCAAACCGTTGGCAGCTTGGCTTAGAAGAGAGCGCGGAATTTGCCTAATTTTGTCTACAAGTCCCTAAATTGGCGTAAACAAACTACCTCCCACTGGGCCCCACTAAATGCTTAAAAGAAGAATTTTCTATGCGCAGATTCCTAATTTTTTTTTTGTTTTTGGCATGCATATGAGATTTCTGAAATATAATACTTTGTCTTTTGTGTTTTTTTGGAACTGTAGATGTAGGAAAATGTGCTGAGATTCATCTGAAGATTGATGACCCTCGCAGCTGAATTTGTAAACTAAGTTTAATTGTTATATATTATATATATATATATATATATATAGCTATCAAACTGTTCACGTAGAGCAGTCGAAAACCTGTCCAACCCAAGCCAGAGCAAAGTCTCAAAGTTGTTGTTAATTTGTTTTTTCCTAGAATTTGTGGCCATTGCCATTTGCCACGACGCCGTTGAGGGGCAGCGTCTCCACCGTTTCGTGCAGTTCCCTGCCCGCCTGCAGATAGCTATCCGGCGGATGTTTCTTACCGAATCGTTCGCCGTCGGCAATCGTTTCCAGCGTTGGCTTGTTGTGCGTCTCGGGCAGCAGCAGCGACAGGAAGCCGGCGGACAGCGAGAGCACGCCATAAAAGACCAGCGGCAGCGGCGCCCAGATGGTGGCCAGTGCATTCAAATAGGGCGCCAGCATGCCCGTCAGACGCGAGACCATGGAGGCGGCGCCCATGCCCACGTTGCGCACCACAGTGGGGAACTGCTCGCTGGAGAACAGATAGATGGTGCCATAGGAGCCGGTGATGCCCAGCTTGCCCACCATGGCGCACGTCACGATGAGCCAGTGCATGTGCCGCGGCACAATGATGGTCAGCAGGAGTCCAATGCCGGCGACCAGCATGCAGCCGCAGAGGATCGAGCGGCGGCCCCACCTGTTGAGCGTCAAGAGCAGGAAGCAGTAGGCGGGTATCTCCACGGCGCCGGAGATCACAAAGTTGAGCAGCACATTGCCGCCCAGGTTGCTGGTGCTCCACGACAGGCCGTAGTAGACGCCGGTGCAGACCAGCCAGTCGTAGAAGATGACGAGCGTCTTGCGGCGCAGATTCGGATAATGCAGCAGGTCCCACACGGAGGCTGGCCTCGCCGCCGGCTGCTTCTCCGGCTTGCCACCGGCGCCGTCGTCCAGCAACACCTCCAGCGCCTCCGTCGTAATATTCACGTGATTGAAGGCGGCGGCCTTCTGTATGACTGCGATGGCGTCCGCCTTGCGGCCCGCGGACAGCAGCCAGCGCACGGACTCGGGTATTATCCAATAGTAGCACATGAAGAGCAGCCCGGGCAGGGTGAGCGCGATCTGCAGCCAGCGCCAGTCGTGGACGAAGTAGGCGAAGGCCGCCGTCAGCAAGTAGCCCATCGAGAAGAACATCATCACGAAGATGCCGGCGTAGAGGCGCTTGGCGGGACCGACCATTTCCATGGCTATCACGTAGGCCACCAGGAAGACGCCCGACGTGGTGGCGCCCACAATGATGCGGGCCAGCGTGTAGCTGAAGTATTCCGGCGCCACGCCGGCGCACACGCGAAGATCACCTGAATGACCAGCGAGGCAAAGAATATGGGCTTCCGGCCGTACTTGTCGCTCAGCTGGCCGAAGATGATGCTGCCCAGCAGCACGCCCAGCATGAACATTGAGTCGCTGGTGGCAGCCAGAAATTCGCGGCCACAAACCAGCCCGAATTCGGTGACGGCGCTGTTCTTAATCCGCGACTGGTCGTAGATGTACCGGCTGCAGCTCTGTGTCTCATTGCTGGTCCGGTAGTAGCTGCCATTGGCAAAGCCCAGCTCGTAGTATTCGCAGCTGTTGTTCGACGGATAGGCGAGCTCTCGCAGCTGCGGAGGCAGCTCGTAGCTGTCGCCGTACGGATCCGCGGGCAGTGCGCAGCGGAAGTCCGGCTTGGCGAGCAGAAAAACGCCGGCGAGCTTGTGGAAGGCAACCGGTATGGACGTCAGGCAGATCAGCACGTAGATGATCTTCTGGTAGCGCCCGAAATCGCCCAATTGCACGATTACCTCGTCGTAGCCCATGTCCGCTCAGCCCGCTGCAGTCCGGCTCGACTGGCCTCTAACGCGGCCCGTGAATCACTGAAGGTTCCGTCTATTTCGCGATTCCTATTTATCGTGTGCTTTCTTTGAGTGCGAATCTCGTGATGGTTTGCCGCTCAGCAATTAGCCAGCGGACGCTGGTTGTGACGACGGTGACGTGTACTTTGTACTCGAACGTCGTGTCCGGAGCGAGCGCGAGCGAGTGAGGAGAGAGAGAGAATGGTCACCAGGCAACCGACCCGAAAAGCTGCTCGCGTTGCAAACACGTGTTGCCCAAATTTCTAAGCACACTCGATGGGATCTGACGCAACGAAATAGTGCCGAAAATTTTGCAATTCCAAGAAGAAATCGGTGACAGCCAACACAGTGAAAAAGAGACTTTAACCCGCATACGGGACCGGCAAATACGTCACGTCCGGCAAACAGAAAGCCACTAAGCTGCACGACTGAAGGCCAACGAAAGACTGAGACAATAATGCTGACGATACCTTCCGATAGCTATCCCATATACCCAAACCGCACGAGTATCCATCATGCATATGCTCGCTATACCACCGCCACCTGCTTCTGCTCGCGCTCTCTCCACCACACCAGAGCTAACATGGCTCTCGGGCAGGCCGGCGACGCCGACGGGGACAGAGGTCTGCCTTGTATCGGAGAAATTATCCAGCCATTAGAGAGCGGGCCCGATATGCTTGCTGGTCTCGCGCTCGCCGGCAACAACAGAGCAACGAGCAACCCCAAAACGAGTAGTTTGGGGCATAATTGGTAACATGGTAGTGCGGTTTTGAGCGCTATGACGCACCACTGAAATATATATCACATGGTGGTCAAACACTGTACATATATCTAAGTACGCGCTTTAATTTAGACAGACTGCTTAGTGGACTGTAAAAATAGCAAATGCTGACAAAGCAATATCTCATAATATTGACATGATTTTTTATTTTAAAAGTAATAATATTTACATAAAGTCAAATAAATTAGAGATACTGTATATATCGAGCTCGATCTTTAGAGGAGCTCATCAGAAAACTGTCGTCCAAATTTGGTGACTCCACCTTCAAAAATGTGGGAGATATGGATTTTTGCAACTTACCCGCGTGATCGAATTGCCTTGCCTCAGTGGGCGTAACCCAAAACTGTTAACAAATTATCGGACGCGGGTTATCACGAGTATATATGGAAAAAAATTGCGTTCTTACATTCTTTTAGTAACTTCCATTTAAACAGCTTATTAAAAATGTATAAAAACCCTTAAAATATCAACACTTAAATCTAAAATTATGTACAATTTATTACTTTATTTCAATTTAAAAGCAGAAAATAATGATAATAAGAGGTATCCCCTAGTCGCGCATTTGGCACAGCACTGCGAGCATTTTGAGACGTTCGCTCAAATAAATAACGCTAATGGTTTTGAGTTACTTCCATTACAGGTTTCGACTTACTGGAACTGTTGATACGACGGAGTTCATTTAACTCTATATTTCAATTGGAATTTGTCAATGGCAATTATCGTTTTATGCGAAATCAATTGAGTAGAAAAATATTGAAAATCAAGCTGTACCAGCCGAGTATCGTACGATATGTTCAACACTAGAACCAGGCAGTCTCAATTAGACTCAATTAGTCAGCGTAAACTCAGTTCCAATTCGCTGCAGAGGCGCATTCGAATCAGAAGCAAGAAATCGTGTAAGACAAACTGGTCAGGGGGTTAAGGGAGGGAGTCCACAAGATGTTGCAATTAGGCGCTTTATGGTTTTGTTTTGTGTGAAAAATGATTAATGCGCCTGATGCGCCCAATATTTCTAAATGTAGAATGCAAGTTACTACTAGAAATTAAATAAAATTAAATTGTTGGCATTAAAACACAAACTAACACAAACACAAAATTATGAAAAACAAACCTCAAACTAAATCCATATTTTTCTTATTTAATTTCCAAAGCGTTCAAGGCAATTGAACGCAGAGAGCAATTGAGAGCAAGATTGTAAGAGTCGCTTGAGCGTCCCAATTTCGCCATAAAATATGGTCTGATTGATAATAACATGGCCAGGCCGCTAGCTGAACTGCTGTTTAACATCGAAATCTTGTATACATCGGTAATTTGAGGTTTGTGATTGCCGTTTTGGTGCAGTAGAACTGCACATAGAACCTGTTTTCGCTACAAATCCCATCTGAGATTTGTTAAGCGAAAAAACTTGCCACTGCCTCATTTGATTTGTTGCAAGAAGTTAAGTAATTTGTGACTTGCAGACATTTTTGTGTATTGCAGACTTTAGGGATTGTTTAAATTCTACTTTAATGCCAAACTGTTTCTGAACTTCAAACTTGTATCAATTGTTGGATTTTAAATATACATTTACTAATTCTTTTAAAGTTAAAGCTAATTACCACAAATTTAAAAAACTGCAACTTGTTTTTTGTAGAATAAAGATTGAAAAAGTGTAGTAGGCTTAGAATTTCAAATTTCGATTTCCCGCGCAAAGGTCTCTATATTAAAATTATCGCACACATTTATCCGCAGCATATCGATTTTGTTATTATAAATGTAGCTTTGCACAGTTAGATGGCATTTTAGCAACATAATTATGGCAGCATTACAGAACAGAACTAAACATTTAACAGAACATGCTGCTAAGCTTCTCTACATTATTATGCATGTATGCCAACATGAATATCTTCTGCAACATTTTTATAATTTTGCAACACTGTCAATATGAAAAGCAATCGTTTATGTTATCGATATTTGCGTGCCTTTTTGAGTTTGGCACCGATGACGATATGTCGAATTGGATGTCGCGGTCAGTCGAAAGATAAACATCGAGTGTAGTGGTCGGTGCGCGCACTCAGCGCAATTAAATCGAGATCACATGAGATTTAGTTAATAAACAAAACACTCCATTGAAATACGTCAACACAAAATTCTGCAGCATATTAAACAGCCAACTGGCAAAACAAATAACAAAAGCCAAACCCCGAAATTGGCGCGTTCTTTGGTGCGTGTTAATATATCTAAATTTTTTGTGTTTTGTTTGAAAAAAAAAACGTTTAAAAAACGAAAAGCGAGTGACCCTGAAATAGCAGCATAAACACCGGCAAACGCTCCACAACGGCGCAGCAGCGGAAGCAGCAACAGCAACAGGTAAGCGCAATGGATTTACAACAACAACAGCAACGACAGCAGCAGCGGCAACAACAACAACTTGTATTTGCCCTTTCGGCCAGGTTCCAAACTGTGAGCTCTGATTTTTGTTTGTTTCGTCTCTGTTCGTATTTGTTTTCTGCTGCGTTGGCGTTTTTTCTTTTTTTTTGCATTTATATACGTGACCCTGAATCGATTGCACAGAGGGCGCAGTCGCGACATCCGTGACATCGTGGGGGTGAAGCGTCGGCCAATGCCAACAACAACCAAAGCCACCACCAACCGTTGCAGCAGCTGTCTCACCCACACATACACACACACACGAAAATATATGTGTATTTATAGAACATAAAGTCAAAAGGCAGAGAGGAAGGCTCGAAACTGGAAAGATAGATTTGTGTTGACGCAGGCGCAGGCACCATACAAAATATATATGTATATGTATATGTATATAAAATATAAAACATTGCCCAGGGCCATTTTAATTTGCAGAAATGAGCAAACATTTTTACGCGTCTCAAGGCCCCCCTACCCCTGGGCTAAAGGAACAAATCAGCGGGAGCTGATGCCAGGCGCATTTTGCCGTTTAATTAGATGCCCCATAAATGGGCATTGAAAACGTGACAAGCTCCTCGCGCCTGCGTTTGTTGTCCGTGTAAACCCATCGCAAGCAAAGGCAGCAGCTCAACGCTCTCTCGCGCTGCCTCTCTCTCATTGCCTGTTCTCTCAAAGTTACACAGATGCGCAGGCTGCGCAGCTTTAATCAGCAGCAGCAAGCAGCGCGCACACTAATGCACGCACAAAGGTACTAATACACGCACAAGAATACTAGCACACGCATAGTTCTACCTACATTTTGGGCAACTCTGACATAAACACATTTTCGGAACGTGCATTTTTAAAGCCAATTAACGGGTTTAGTTATAAGCACAAACCATTTTTTTAACCTGAACCTGAATTCAAAGAGAATGAGTAAAAAGGGTATAATGATTTTTCGCAAATGTTTGTAACAGTCAGTAGGAGCCAACTTCGAACTTACATAGAGTATACAGTTGAACCTCGATTATCCGGACCTATATTCTGAGCGGGTGATTTAAACGGTGGCGTAGGTAGGGGAACGTTTTGGGGTTTAAAAATATTATACTTTTTAAATAAATGTAATAAGATATCTATACGCATATGTGTGTTAATATAAATAATAATAAATAAAATTAATATTTGCGAATATGTTTTGATGTGCCCTCTTTTTACTGGGATTTAGGATAATCGAGGTTCAAGATACATACATATGTATGTACCCGTCTGACCGTTCAGGGTATTTTCTAGTCAGGCCGAGCAGTCTTTCTTGTTTATTTTTATTTATTTATTTTTTTTTCGGTTTTATATCTGGCAGTAACGTTCATTGTTGTCTGTCACCCTCTGAGCAGCCGCCCGCCCGCGTTTCAACCCGAAACGAGTCTGTGTACTGTTCGCGGGGCCTCTGCACGCGCCACGGATCTGGTCGCAAAAATTGCGATCGTCAATTGCTGAGAAATCCTTTGTCCTTTGTCCCTTGACAGCTGGCAGCTTGCGCTGCACGAAAAATGTTGGCCCGACAACAATAGCGTTAGATGCGTGAGATGCTCGTTAACCAAACACCGCCCCATTCAAGTCCATTTGAAGTGGCTGTGCGTTGGACAATTTGCATATAATAAAAGTGAAACAGCTGTGGGCCACAGTGAAAGTTGCCGGATTAATTGCTGCCTTTGTTTCCTAGACTAGATTAGCATACATGCTACATACATACAAACTACATTTAGGTATATAAATTAAACCAAATGCAGACACAAACTTCCGAAATGGATTTAGCTTATCAGAGAGGTGTATCTCAATTTCCATTTAAATTTGCTGCTTATATCACGAAGTGTAACGGCATATCTTGAGAAACTATAAAATATACAAGTCACCCATAGAAATGGCATTCAACTTTATAGATCATTTGCAGCTGTTAAGTAGAGTCAAGGTATGGCAAAATTTCCATATTTTTCGTTCACCTGTATTGAATTTCCTTTATATATATGTAGGTACAATGTATTCATGTATTTATGCTTCTGCCCCAGTTACTGCCAGTGTTTCATATTAACAAATATCAGTATCTTTATTTCGTATACGTCCGACTGACTGTCAGCTGCACCGTATGATAGATAACGAGATAAGATTAAATGCGATCGCACGAGGTGATAGCAGATAAAAGAACTGCACACGTTTGATTGACGAGAACAAACACGAAATTCGGTACGCAGTTCACAACAAACAAAATAGCAGCAAAAAGCCAATGTCTATTTTCTAAAAAGTGTGACCATATTCGTAATAAAAACTATTCTAAGGACAAAAATTCTTAAAAGTATTTTTTGACTCTTTTAGCTTGATATTTGATAAACATATACATATATAACTATAAGAAGTAGAATATATACAATTTATTCTCTAATTTACTATTTTTTTGGCATATCTCGGAGATCATAATATAATATAATAATAATAATTCGTGGTGTCCCCCTTTCGTCTTAAAATTAAAAAAAAAAGTATTTATGAGGCATCACCACGAATCAAAACATATTTTCGATTTCCCACAGCAATACATTAAAAGAAACGAATGAAAAATTAAAACAGTTAGCAATCAGCAACAGATAACAAATAAGCTGCGTATAGCCAAATAAAGAAGACGCTAAAAAAGCGCAATAAATAATACATTAAGAGAAATGGCTTTGTTTATTTACGAACTAAGTGCGTCCAAAAGTACACTTGGCAATTGCTTAAGGCCAGATTTGTGACAGGCAAATGTTTCATGTACTTCACACACACGCACAACAAGTATGGTGTGTGGGGGGTTCTCTCCAAAACATATGGAAAATCTGTGCACATGTGTGCTGCAGCAGGGAAAATGCATGAGTTATGGGGCCCCAGTGAATTCATCAACATTTGGCGGGGACTATCCGCTGGGAACTGATGCCTGTCGGCAGTTGTTGTTGTTGTTGTTGCTCTTGTTGTTATTGTTGTTGTTTAGCCTGCTGCATTTCGACGGAAAGCCTCTCGCCGTACGCTCCTGTTACTGTTAATGGCAGCTGGAGTAGGAAATGGCGCGCGTTAATTGTTTCGCTTTTCAATTGTTTATTGCTGGCTTTTCCTGTTTTTCCAATTTTTTTGTTGTTGCATTAATTGGTTCCACTTGCGCGACGTTTAACTATCGACAGCAACGAAAACTTCAAATCTTTTGCCACATTTCTGCACAATTCAACTCAGTTAAAAATCAATTTGCTTTCGAGTCATTGAACTGAGTGGCTCATCGAATGCAGGCTAGTATGCAGCTCAAGCTGAGATTAAAACATTACTTTTGATGACCAACAACCAAAACTCTAAACTAAACTCCAAACTCGAGCTAAATGCGAACTCGTTTTGGTAGCTGAGCTTTGCGCTTGCGCAGCGTTTTGTTTGTTGCTTTACGGTACAGTGAACTTTACCCTTCGCTCCTCCCTCCCTGTGTTCCCGTTCCCCCTGTGGCCCCGTGTGCGTGGCTGAAATCATGTTCCTGTGACGTTTGGGCCATAAATTTTACAGCTGCAGCGCCTGCCAGCTTCCATTGTTGCAAATGTAATTGGTTTTCGAGCATTTCCTCTGGCCAGCTTTTCTGGCCTTTGTGAGGTTTTCCAAGCCAAACGACTTTTGGGCCTAGCTAGCCCCGCATGACTCATCAATGCTGACAGCGCGCGTATTTTGTATAATATTCTCTTATTTGACTTTACTGCGGTGCCTGCAACATTGGCCGCGGCAGCTGCAACAGTGCTGGAAAACAAGTTCAACTGGTTGTTCACTTGCCACCATTGCAAATCCGTGCAACTGATATGCGCAGTTGCATGTGGATTTCTGCTGCTGCTCCTCCTCCTTCTCCTCCTTCTGCTGCTGCTGCTGCTCCTGGTTATTGGTGGCCCCCGCGTTCCCAACGCCAACCTGTCGCCCCAACCACATGGACACTGGCACACCGTTAGCGTCCCTGAGTCGGGCCTGCTGGGGCGCTTGACTGGTTGAACTTGATATTGAAACTGACCATTGCTGACTGGAACTTGTTTTATCAATTCCACCATTACCATAGTTAGAAGACTTCTGCAATTAGCGTAATAAAATTCCGACTAAATTTCTTCTATTCCTAACTGTGCTAATGCACTAGGTTCTTTCGTTGATGTAATCTTTTGTTTAACTTGCGGCGTCACACTTCTCTGCCTCAACGTTTTTTGATGGCTTTTAACTACAGAAAATGTCGCAATTATTACACAATTTTCGTTAACTCGACTCTGCTGTCTGCTTTGCTCTTGTCTTTATTTTGTTCGCTTTTTATGCCGCAAGCAATTCAAATTGTTTTTCCAACGTTGAAGAATGGGAAACGAGCTTGGTTAGCTTGGGGTTATGAAATTATGGCAATTGTTTGGCTTTTTGTTTGCATGCAATCTTTTTTGTTCATATACATATATGTATACGGGGAAGTGTCGCGAATTGAAAACCCAAAAGCACATAAGTAGGTTAACAACAAAAATGGGCCAAAAGCAGTGCAATGAAAGATGAGGAAAAAACGTGAGTTTTGCAACAAATGTCACGTGTCACAGAAAATCAATTTACGAAGCGGGCAGTTCCTGTAAAACGAAGCATACAGAATTCAAATAGTTTAAAAAGATGTGTAAATAAACTCGAAATGCCATCTTTTTTTATTGCCTCACGCTTAAATTATTTTTAATTTGCCCTACGACCAAATTTCCAATCAAAACAAATTATAAACAAGTAAGAATGTTGCGACGGGTGTAACTGGCAGCGCAATACTCGTTCACAGACAATCTAGAGGGCGATCCATGACCAAAATACCATCAAACATGAAAATCGCTTCAGCTTAGACAAAGTTATGGAAGTTTAAACAAGCTATGGATCCGAGATTAAAAAAGTTTCTTTATAAATTATGAAATGATTTTTGACAAAAAGTTTGAAGAATCAGAATCTGTTTAAATGTTGCTTTTATACTAATTGTGACTACAACAATCGCTAGAAAATATAAACATGCAATTCTAAGTTTTGCCAACAAATAATTGTTGAGCAAGAGGGAAGTATATAATCAAAATACCATCGAACATGAAAATCGGTTCGAAAAATGGGAGCTGTAGATCACATATCAATATTTTTTTCTTATCAATTTTAACGTTTCAACAAAAATCTTAGCACTTTATTAGCGGGTTATCACCAGCAATTTTTGCAAAGTTCAAGTCTTTAGCTGCAATAAGATTGAGTTCACACGGACAGACGGGCATTGCACAATATCAATATACTCTTTTCACTTCGTGAACGAATATAAAAATGCGCGGAGTTGCATCAAAACTCTTTCAATCTTTCAAGATTAACGGCACATTCAACACCTAAAACACAAAAAACTACAAAACTGAAATTCACAAAATTACCCTTTATATTTGCGTTTGACAAATTGATTTTCCGTCTGCGTAGCATATTTTCATTTATTTCCATATGGCTCACTAGACTAGCCCAACGTTTGGACCGTTATACATCTATTTAACCATGTTTTGTTGTTGCTCGAACGTTGCGCAATGCAACAGAATACATAACAAAGCACACGCCAAAACAATAGACACATAACGAACAACATGATTATTAATTATTCAGAGTCAACGGCACTTGCTGGCCCTCTGTTGCGGTCTTTGGTTTGGGGCTTGGGTTCGGTCTCGGGCTCGGTTTTGGCCTTTGGTCAACCGGAAGGTGCGCAGCGCTCGCAATGGTAGAATAACTTCCATTAAATAGCCCTTTTTCGGGCTATCAGCACGGTCACCAACTGCAATTGCGCAGCCAAGCCATAAATAATCTTTTATGAATCATCGTCAAAGAACCTATCTTCCAAAGTGATAAACAATTTTTGTAATACCCTAACTGTTGGCTAAACTGCACGATTTTTATTTGCACCGAGAAGCATAACGATAGATAAGCATATGCGCTCCAATGTAGAGTACTTACGACTTTCCTTCTACAGTCGTATTTCCTTTTATAGACGTACACTGTGTAAATTGCATTTACAATTTTTCCCAATACAATCGCAAAACAAAGTAATCGATTAAACACAGGAAAAAATATTTTCTTTATTTGCTCGAAAATACCACGTGTGACCACAAATGGGTCGCAAAATAATTGCTGATATGAGAGAAAAATTTTATAAATTATATTTTGTTTCAGAAAAAAGCCAAAAAAGCAAATTTCCCCAGCTTGTCAGGTGTGGGGTTCGAACCCACGCTCTCTCTCGAGAACCAGAGCTTAAATCTGGCGCCTTAGACCGCTCGGCCAACCTGACTTGTTGAGCGTGTCTGTCTAAACGTGCTACATAAGCAACATTGTAGGCAATACCTGACAGTTTTCAGGTATACATTTGTATGTTTGTTTCTCTCTCACACACACATATGCCTTACAGAGGGTGGGTGTTTATTTGTATGTGTGAGAATTGTTGTTTGCATTTATGCTGCATACTCGCATTTTGCGGCTGTATTTTGCTGTATTCAATCATTTTGATTATAGTATTATTAAAAAGTTGAAGTTTTTAATTATCTAAATTCTACTTAATAAATAAAAATAATATATTCTCATTCGTTGATGCCTGTACATGAGTAGATCCAGTACAATCACCGCAACGAGCTATTTTTATACTGCGCTCTCACATCACATGCGACTTGTTTGTTTGTGTATGTACATATGTATGTAGGCACATATGTTGGCGAAAAAGCACGCAATGTTAGGACAGACAGCTGATGTGTATACAATGCTTTATTTCTCCCTCTGACACAGCGGGAGTCAACCCTCGCGTCGCAGAAAACGTTTGGCTCAGCGCGTCGCTTCCTCTCTCTATCTTGCTGTCTCTCTAGTTTTGCATGTGTGAGTGCCGCCTCCTCACCCGTTTCTGCACTATTGCAATTGCTTTTACATAAAAAAGCTTTGCAAAAGCTTTAGCTTAGCACACATTCAGGTGCATCATTGTGGGTTCTTATGCTAATTCGCCGTTAAATTTGGCGTTTGTATTTGCAATGGACAGCACAAGAGGCAAAGTTTGCGTTGCCCTATGCACTGATAGAAGAAGCTTTCTCACTTAAGATTTGTAAACAACAAAGCATCCCAAGCAGCTGTTGCGCTTGTGAATAACTCAGTTTGAATTGCTGCAATGAAAGAGGCACACAGCTGGGACGCCGCGTTAATTATACCGGAAGTTGTTATGTGTCATGCCAAGCTGCACTGTCATTGCTGGCCTTTGTGCGTCTCCGCTTGGAGTTGCCATTGCTTCCTGGTGGCGACTCCAGCAGCACTTCAGCGAAGTGTTACAATTTCTGTTCTGCCATTGTTTGGCTTTGAATTGGAGCATAAACAGAATGGCGAGCCGCATGCATAGAGCGTCATCGGTACTGTCAATTTAACCGGCACTGGCACGCAAATGGAATTATTACTGTGCCACCCACACACACACAGATGTTGCGGATTCGGCGCAGTTAGCGCTTACCGTTTACGATGTGCGATGCGATGCAACAACAAGTCCGAATATCGTAAACGAACATCCTGCTCCGTTTCCATACAGAATCCGCAGTCGCATCAGTGCAATTCGTGAGCTCGTTCATTGCAGTCGCAACGCACGTGGTTCGTTTGCGGGTCATTCGTTCGGGACGGGGTGCCTAAAAACTCGGTTACTGGGTGAAAACTGAACTGAAAGAAAAGTACCAAAAAAAAAAAAACAACAACGACCATAATACGAACCAGATACATCGAATGCAGTCAACACGTACACAACGCATATACGCATTTTGTGTATTGGCCTAGACGATTCGCGTATGGCACGGAAAATCTCCATTTTTCAATCTCCAGCTCATCTGTTGTCGATGATATGCTGCTGGCGCGTAATGTAGGTCAGCAATTGCAGCAAATTGTGCAATAAAGTTTCCACTATAACTTTTCCATGCCATACGCTGGCCGCCAAGAAAATTCAATTAAAGCATTTGCAATTGATGCGAAAATCCAGCGCAAAAAGCGAAAACGTTTTGTCGGCTTGGATAATAGCAGTGAAATTACCCAACAGCCACATAGGCCAAACGTGCGAAAGTGTAATGGAAAGCAAGTGAAAAGTGTTTAATCGATAGAGAAAATCAAACAAGGAAGCAGCTGCCAAGCCCAAAACAACAACAACAACGGCACACACATTGAACGGTTTCAGGCCTCGGGTCAACCCCTCACTCATATACTAAGCTTAGTTCAAAGTGCACTCAACTGCAGCAGCACCCTCGTGCGAAACTCCTTGCCTGCTGACTCAACCCTTAGCCTAAGTGCATTGCACTGCAATTAACTTATTAAGCCACATACACACACACTCGCACAATCACAGAAATTAAGCCAACATCATGGATTTCTATACGAATAACAAGGAGCAGCATGATCCAAACTCTGGTGAGTTTAATCACTTTTGCAATTGATTGCCGCAACTTTCATAAAACACAATCTTATCTGCTACCAATGGTCATAATGTGAATTAGTTGCAATTAATTTGTGGCCAATAATATATAGGCATAAGGGCACTAATACTGCTAGTGCAGACAAGTTATCGAAGAACAAAATTTCGTTGAAATTGTATTGATAGCACAATTTATGAGCTGTCACACTTTCAATATGTATAATTTAACTGATTCAATTTAAAAGCTAATTATTTATTAATTTGTAGTAGAAAAATGTCATTTTAATTTTTAAATTATATTAAGAATTTGTTAAATTTATATTTATGAGTATTTTCACAGAAAATTCACAGAAGAAAAAATATATGTGATATGTTTGAGAGGTTTCCAAAAATCCACACTCTATTTTATTATATACTCTCTTGTTGTTTTTTTAATTGAGATGTTTTTTACATTTAATAATCTAAGTGTGAAACAAATGTCCATAATATTGCACATAAGTAGAAGTCATGCAAATCGGTTCACTCTATAATTAACTGATATAACACAGTATCTTAACAGAAAAGTTTATATGTAAAAATCTGAATGTTTAAATCATCTAAAGCCAATTATGTTGTGATTTTAATATCTTTCTAAATTATCACATAGATCTTCTGTAGGGCAGATCGGTCGAAATATGTGGCTACTAGAAATATATCAAGTAATATTTGTGAATGTACCGTACCATTAAATCTTCAATAAATCTTCAACAACAAAGAACCCATAAAATGAATATTTTGATAATATTTAACCGCTTTTTAAAAACATATTGTTCATAAATTGGAAACAAAGCAGTCTACCAGCTGTCAGATAAGATCTTTATTCAGGTCTTCAATTAATATAAAACAGAAGCCCGATTAAAGCAGTGTTCAACTTTGGTCTGTCGCATTGTTATATTCAAAAATGCCATGGATTTCTACGCAGCACTTTGGCTAATACAGAAGGAAATGGCCCTGTCTTCAATTACAGTAATAAGTGACTAGCACGGCAAACTAGGCACGCAACCTGGTTGTTGATTCACTTAGTGGGTAGGCGGCAGGGGGCGAGACGATAAACATTGCGCTGATGATATCACCGCCCCCACGCAACACAACCAACAACCCTCTATTAGAGCCACAACGTGGCCACAAATCACGGAGACGCGTCTGGCTAATTGGACCTTTGGCTGGTCAAAAAGTGTCAGTGCTTGTGCTCGGGTTACGCTTATGACCTGGCCAAGAAAACCAGCCCAGCCGTGCCAAAATAAGCCTGTTAGCCTGCCTACTAGCACCTGCTCCCATGCAGGTGCCATTTCATTAACTGTGCACAAAGGCCGCGGCTTCACATTTCATAAGCCTTTGCCCGGCCGTCTTCAACTGTACGCAAACATGACTCTGTCCGTTTCGCTGTGAAGAAGTCGCCGTCGTCTCGGTCTCTCTGTGTGTTCTTGATTTTGCGCACCTTTGCCGCCAGCCTTGTCCATTGTCAATGTCGCCCTCGAGCACTTCCTCCGTCATCAAGTCATTTATGCTTTTTTGCCGCTGCTGCCACACTTGGCTGCTTCTGCTTTGAGGCTCCGAGACTCTGAGACTTGCACGCAGATTGTCTCCCATTTCCACTTCCCCTGCCGGGCAATGCAATCCCTGTCAGAATGCAGCTCGGCAGCTCCGTCTCTACGTAAACGGCCATCAAATGAGGCATTCCTCTCACATACACACACACACACATACATACGTCCCGTCCCTAGCTGTTCATAGGCAACTTCATTTTTTTTGATTTTCTTTTTTTTTGCGCAATTTGTAATTTATGCCGACGTCTCGTGTAGAGAACAGCGCAGAGATTCAAGTGCCAGGCAAATTGTGAGCACAGAGGCGACTTTTCTGAGGCGTCATCATTGCCGTTGCTGACATGCATACAAAAACAGCTCAAGAGCGATAACGGCATATGCTGATGACAACGTGTATACCCTGTATTAATGTTGTTTTTTAAGACTATTAAAGTAGATATTGTTAACTAACTATACATTTATTAATATATATTAATATATAAAAAGATCTGTGTAATCAGAGTCTTGTTAAATACCACTGAAATAAATTTTTTTATAAATATTTTAAGCTTAATTTTTATCAATTCAATAAACAACCATAATTCATATTTAACTCTGATACTACATATGTATGTAAATGTGTTAAACTCCAGTCACCATTAACATTACAGGGTATTTTAAACTGCATATTGCAACTCTGTTCTTTTTTTGCGCTGACTCCGCATAATCAAGATTATGTTAAATTGCCTGCAAAATTGTTGTTAATTTGCCTTGCACATTATAAAGCGATTTCAGCCAGATGCATAGGCTAAGTTCCACTTTCTTTCCACAAACTGGGCTAATTGTGATGGATACATTGCAATTAATGGGCCTGAACGATTAATTGTCGATATCAGCCTGAAAGTGTTTGTCAATTAAACTCAAAAAGAGAGAAAAAAGCTGGATATCTAAAATATACATATGTACATATATATGTATATTTGATGATATCTTAATGCTAAAGAGTCTAAAATGTCATGTGGGTATTCGTGACGCATTCACGCCGGCGCGAGCAAACATTTTGTATGTTCAAATCACTTGCCTAATTGATAAGAGCTTTTAAAAGTGGGTAAAAAAAAAGAGTAGAATATATTATTGTAACCGAACAGGTCACCCTATTTAAAAATAACATGCTAATGACTTTTACATGCATGTTTAACTAATACAGATACTTGTAAGTTTTTCTTGATTGTCTAAACAATATTAAACCTACAAATCGCAAAGTTATCTCTACAAATATCAAGTAGTTCAACGGATTTCTGCGAAACAAAACAACAATTATATTTGCGAAACACACCCACGACTAGCTATTCAGCTTCAGATTGTTGTCATCAGCTTTCTCGCTGAAAACAACCTAAACGTTTTCATCAAAAAAAAAATAAAACTCGTTTAACAATCATTTAATAATTTAGCACTTTGGCAAATATTTTTCTTAATTTATGAGGGAAGAGAGCTGCGCCATTGTTGCCATTGTTTTGCGCTCTCCGATTTGCGCAAAATCGTTTTGCTTTATTCCGCCGAGACCCACAGCAATGAGTTCTACCCAAAGCTGCGACTAATTGAGCGTGTGGACCCGAGCCAAAGCCGAACCCGAACCCGAACTCAACCCCAACCGAGCCGTGCACCATTAACCCAGCGAACTAAATAAATGAATATCACCTTGACGCCGTCGCCAAAACAATACTCAACGTCATTGTCTTGCTTACCCCCACTGGGATAGAGGTAAATGGGAGGGATAAATGTACATTCATATAAAGAGAGGCAGAGACTGAGGAGAAATCCAGCTGTTGTTGTAAACGAGAGCTTGCGGTTTGAAATGGTATATCTATTTAGTTATTTGTTTATATGCGAATGTGAATTGAACAAGGTCGACATTGTTAGAGGGCTCTCTCGATTTGTCAACACCTACACGGTTGGCGGAGCCGTGCTTATCAACAACACGACGCCCGTGAGTCAACGCATGACCAAGAAAGGTAACCACCGTGTAGACAAAAACCTAAAAAAAATATATGTATTTGAAAAAACGAATAGGAAAAGAAACAGAAATTGCCACAAGGCGACAACGTCAGCGAACGAAGAACAAAAGCCAACAGTTACACAAAAAGAAAGAAAGAGCGCAGCGCAGCGGGTGTTGAGGGGAAGAGAGAGAGAGAGAGCGGGAGAAAGAGAGAGCGAGAGATCGACGGGACAGGTAAAGTTTAATAGCTGAGCAAGAACTGCCATAAAACACCGGCCCGACCCGGCTCACCATTGGCAACAGAGCGTCAAAACGGCCTTAATGACGGTAACACTCGCATATGGGGGAGAAAGAAAGAAATAGTAGGAGACAGGGAGAGAATCGATCAGCGCTTATTAGTGATGTGCGCGTGACTCGAACCTTTTTTGTTTGGTATAATTAAGAGTGGTAGGCCATTCGATAGAGAATTTCTTGGTAACAAATAGGAAAAGAGGAAGTACTCTATAATTTTTAAATTTACTATGTATGAAATATGGAAATAAACGATGTATTATATTACTGTATGTTAAACAATGTTAAGTATAAGAATATAATATAATTGTAGTATAATAGTTGTCTAAGTGTTCAGGCAGTTAGTCAATTGAACAACGAGGATCCGGTTCGAATCCCAGGCTGGTTTATGGATGTATTGTTGGTCTCAGTGCTAATGCAAAACAAGAATATTGATGTACATATATATGTACTTGATGGGGTTGGTAATGCCTCCTTCTGTTGTTACATTCACTTGCAGACAACTTATTTACTTATTATAATATTATAACTTTTTTTATAAATGTAAATACGTTGATAGTTTATAACTATATCCTATACTTCTATCAATATTGGTTCTCAATCTTATCAGTTATAAAACTTTGTAGTATACATTCGCGAATTGCCAGAGAAATACCTACGAGATATCGCTAATATTACCCAAAACATTCAAACATTCGTATTAATATTTTTACAAATTGTATATAATATTTAAAAACAATGTTTATGTTTATTCTCAACTGATACATTTGTTGACCTTAACATTTATATTTTTACAAACCTTATGTAATATTATTTAAAAATAAAATGTGGCGCCATATTTATTCTCAACTGCCCACAGATATTTTTGCTAATAATAATACTATTGACACTGCTTAAGAGATTATCACTGGAACAACATGAACTCGTTTTAATACATTAAATGGTTTAATACACCTTCACGTTGTCTCGACTCGTGACACGCCTTTAAGTGCGCAAAACGCCCATCTCTAGCGCGCGCAGCTCACCTGGCTGCGATCGGCCGCTGGCTGCTCAGTTGCTTTTGTGAACTCTGACGACGCGGCTGACAGTCGGAGCGTTGTTGGGCTGTTGTTACCTGTTTACCCGTGTTAGTGTCGGCAACGGCCACAGTTTGATAAGATTTTTCATGTTGATTATTTATAGAAAATCGCCAACTAATTAGTTGGTTTAACTACGCGAACGCTTTTAACTTGCCTTTGTGTTCACTTGCAGTGCGCAAAATGTTGGAGGACACCCAGCTAGTTTGGGTAAGGGATCCCGTGGATGGTTATATACAGGGTCGCATCACCGAAATCGGCGCTAAGGAGTTTGAGGTTACGCCCATTGATCGTAAGTTCCCCAAACGTACGTGTCACTACGATGACATACACTCCTCATGTGATGGACCACAGGATCACGATGATAACTGTAAGTATTGCAATCACAATACTCTACACACACACATAAACACAAGCATATTTCTATTTACGTTTGTATTTGTAGCTTGTGTGTGCGTGTGGGTTTGAATTTTTGCTTTTGGGGCTTTATCTATTGTGACGCTTGTGTGGTTGTGAATAGAACGTGGTTATATAAAGAATAGAAATAAAATCTTTGATATTATGTATGGGAGTATCCAGTTGCTTGGATAAAAGTTGAAAATCTGCCAGCTATTTCCGCCAGATGTTAATCTGACAAACTCTTATCGCAGCAATTTTAAACTGCAACAGAACCACTAAAATTTCTAGCCAGATAATATCACAAGTAGGAAATATAATTGCAACAAATTATATATATCTAACATTTTGTAGAAATTCCTATAACAAGCGTAGTTACTTTTCTAGTTATACCAAGCAGAACCAGAGAAACCAAACTGTTTTCTATAGAAACTTAAGCTCATACCCATGCTGATCAGATGCGATATCTGTTCATGGTAATTGTGCAACTCACAGCTAGGCCAATCTGACGTGTTGTTGGATGCTCCACTTCTGGGCAAGATCGTAAACCTTTTCTGTAGCGCTGCTCGTCGTGGGCATTAAAATCTTGTTGCGATCGTTAGCTACGCTTGCGTGAAACAGTTGAGCGGTAAAGCACTTAAACATAACCCCCGACCCCTCCCAAACCGGGGTGAAAGTCAACTTGCACCATAAAATACAAGAAGTAATCGCGCTACTTACTCCAATTTCCAGGTGAGCTTATGCTGCTCAACGAGGCCACATTTCTGGATAACCTGAAAACACGTTACTACAAAGACAAGATATACGTGAGTAGCCCTAACTGAAGTGTCGTTCTAGATGTAGCTAAGCAAGTAAATCCTTATTGCAGACCTATGTGGCTAACATACTCATTGCCGTGAATCCGTATCGTGAGATCAAGGAGCTCTATGCGCCCGATACCATCAAGAAGTACAATGGCCGATCCCTGGGCGAGCTGCCACCGCATGTGTTTGCCATTGGTAAATAATCGAACACTTGATGCATTAAGATCTGCGATGCTGAACTCTTGAATGTCGTTCTCTCCCTATTCAACAGCGGACAAGGCCATTCGGGATATGCGCGTCTACAAGTTGTCGCAGTCCATCATTGTCTCGGGCGAATCGGGTGCCGGCAAAACGGAGTCGACCAAATATTTGCTCAAATATCTATGCTACTCGCACGACAGTGCTGGTCCAATAGAGACCAAAATACTGGATGGTAGGTGCTCGTGTTCCTTTCGTAGAGCCGATGTATGATCATGTTTCTCCTGCCCTGTAGCCAATCCCGTGCTGGAAGCCTTTGGCAATGCCAAGACCACACGCAACAACAACTCGTCGCGCTTTGGCAAATTCATTGAGGTGCACTACGATGCCAAGTGCCAGGTGGTGGGCGGCTACATCTCGCACTATTTGCTGGAGAAGAGCCGCATTTGCACGCAGAGCGCTGAGGAGCGCAACTACCACGTGTTCTACATGCTGCTAGCCGGCGCACCCCAGCAGCTGCGCGACAAGCTGAGCTTGGGCAAGCCGGATGACTATCGCGTAAGCACTGTGTGAACGAATCTTGCAACCAGTACTCACAAAATGCTGCTGCTTCTAGTACCTATCCGGCTGCACGCAGTATTTTGCCAATGCCAAGACCGCGCAGCTAATACCCGACACCCAAAAGTCGACGAGCCACCAGAAGAAGGGTCCGCTCAAGGATCCCATTATCGATGACTATCAGCACTTTCACAATCTGGACGAGGCATTGGGCCGTTTGGGCCTGTCCGACACGGACAAAATGGGCATCTACACCCTGGTGGCGGCCGTGCTGCATTTGGGCAACATCAACTTTGAGGAGATACCCGACGACGTGCGCGGCGGCTGCCAGGTGTCGGAGGCATCGGAGAAATCGCTGACCATTACCAGCGGCCTGCTGGGCGTGGATCAGACCGAGCTGCGCACGGCTCTGGTGTCGCGCGTCATGCAGAGCAAGGGCGGCGGCTTCAAGGGCACGGTCATCATGTAAGTTTGTGGCAGCTTATCCAATTGATTGAGTTTTTCACAAGCTCTCCGCATTTGCAGGGTTCCTCTGAAGATCTACGAGGCGAACAATGCACGCGATGCCTTGGCCAAGGCGATTTACAGTCGGCTCTTCGATCGCATTGTCGCTTTGATCAATCTGAGCATTCCCTTCCAGGCGTCCAATTTCTACATTGGCGTGCTGGATATTGCCGGGTTTGAGTACTTTACGGTTAACTCGTTTGAACAGTTTTGCATCAACTACTGCAACGAGAAGCTGCAGAAGTTCTTCAACGACAACATTTTGAAGAACGAACAGGAGCTGTACAAGCGCGAGGGTCTCAATGTGCCGGAGATCACGTTTACGGACAATCAGGACATCATTGAGCTGATCGAGGCCAAGTCGAACGGCATCTTCACACTGCTGGACGAGGAATCCAAGCTGCCCAAATCATCGCCGACGCATTTCACCGCCGAGGTGCACAAGTCTTGGGCCAATCACTATCGTCTTGGACTGCCGCGCTCGTCGCGCCTCAAGGCGCATCGCACACTGCGTGACGAGGAGGGTTTCCTGGTGCGTCATTTCGCTGGCGCCGTTTGCTACAATACGGAACAGTTCATCGAGAAGAATAATGATGCATTGCACGCCTCGCTTGAAGCCCTCGTGCAGGAATGCGAAAATCCGCTCCTTAAGCTGCTCTTCCCCTCGGGCAGCAACACCTCCGTGCGCGGCAAGCTGAATTTCATATCCGTTGGCTCCAAGTTCAAGACACAGCTGGGCGAGCTCATGGAAAAGCTAGAGCAGAACGTAAGTGCTCCAAGCTTAAACATAATTTACCAGCTAATTGAATTCTCCCCAACCGCAGGGCACCAATTTCATACGCTGCATCAAGCCCAACAGCAAAATGGTTGACCGCCAGTTTGAGGGCTGCCTGGCGCTGGCACAGCTCAAGTGCTCTGGCACCATTTCGGTGCTGGAGCTTATGGAGCACGGCTTTCCATCGCGTGTGCTCTTCGCCGATCTCTACAGCATGTACAAGTCGGTGCTGCCACCGGAGTTGGTTTCGCTGCCGGCGCGCACCTTCTGCGAGGCCATGTTCCAATCGCTCAACCTGAGCGCCAAGGACTTTAAGTTTGGCATCACCAAGGTCTTCTTTCGGCCGGGCAAGTTTGTGGAGTTTGATCGCATCATGAGATCCGATCCCGAGAATATGCTGGCCATTGTGGCCAAGGTGAAGAAGTGGCTAATACGCTCGCGCTGGGTCAAGTCCGCGCTGGGCGCGCTGTGCGTCATAAAGCGTAAGTTGGAAAATCTCTTGGAATACATTCTATTTCAATGCGTCTATCCAATATCCCCTCTTTAGTTCGCAATCGCATCATCTATCGCAACAAGTGCGTGTTGACCGCGCAGCGCATCGCTCGCGGCTTTCTGGCCCGCAAGCATCATCGTCCACGCTACCAGGGCATTGCCAAGATCAACAAGATACGAACCAACACCTTGAAGACTATCGAAATTGCCAACGGTCTGAAGCTCGGACGCGATGAAATTGTCGGCGGCGTAAACGATATTTACAGGCAGATCGATGATGCCATTAAGAAGATAAAGGTGCGTCTGAATGCATTATCCTTGCTAATGGGTAGCTAATAATAGCTCATTTCCACAGCAAAATCCTCGCATCACCCAACGCGAAATTGACTCCATGTACACAGTGGTCATGGCCAACATGAATAAGCTAACGGTTGACTTGAACGGCAAGTTGAAGGAGCAACAGCAGGCCGAGGAGCAGGAGCGCCTGCACAAGATTCAACAAGCCCTGGAGGCGGAACGCCGAGCCAAAGAGGCCGATGAGCAGCGTTTGCGCGACGAGGCCGAAAACAAGCGACTGTTAGTAGAGCTACGGCTTAATTGTTTCCAATTGTGATAGTTGCTAACCGAATGTCTCAATTCGCAGCAAAGCCGAAATGGAAACGAGGCGCAAGGCGGCCGAGGTGCAGCGTCTGCGCCAGGAGGAGGAGGATCGACGTGCTGCCTTGGTGCTGCAGGCACAGCTGGAGAAAGAAGCCAAGGACGATGCCAAATATCGCCAGCAGCTCGAACAGGAACGTCGCGATCACGAATTGGCGCTGCGCTTGGCCAGCGAATCCAACGGCCAGGTGGAGGACAGTCCACCTGTTATACGCAAGTATGTCTTCTATCATAAAGGCCGCACAAGTTGATCAGAATAGTATTATATTGTATAGAATCAGGCACTTGCTGAATTTACTTGTAAACACGGTGCAGGTGAACAGCAGAATGTATGATAAAGGATATAAGAGGAGGCTAGTTAATCCACAAGGCCACACTTTATAGGTGTGCGCAAAGTACTTCCAAGAAGAATATAGATAGACCCATTGATTGCCTTAGCTAGTTCAGTATTTCGATTGTACATATCAGATAATTTAGTTCTATATATAATAATTACATATGTATGTTTTAATGAAAACGAAAAGAAACTCACCAACTTTTTCCCATCCCTTACACGCCTTCTATTCTACACAAACCACACCCCACACAAACCAAACCAACAAACACAGTGGTGGTCTCAATGACGCGTCTCCTATGGGTTCCAACAAACTGATCAGGTACAGCACGCCTTATAATTTATCTTCGTTAATTTTGTATAAACTTAAAATTGTTCTCTTGCTTTCTAAAACTGCTTTTACACAAATTGGATTGTATATCTTAAAAAAAAACAAAACAAAACAAAATCTTTACTTCTACTTTACTTTTCTATATATTTTATGAACAAGTTTTTCACAAGTTGTGTCAAACATTGCTTCGCGATATTTAAATAAGTGAGTTGGTGCTGGTTTTGAAAACTTTTTAAACTTACTAAATTACTAATATATTTTTGTAAGAAATATGCAACTACCATTCACACTAACAGTAGCATTTGTAATACTGTAATTTCATTAAAATTACTATATTGGCTTTTAGTTGTAGAAATAATTAAAGTTGTTTGAAAACTCTTCCTAATAAGCATTTAAATCCATCAATAACTCACTCTGCGTACGCATTTCGATATTATCCATGCTTTATATTGTTGGGTATATTATTTGCATACTAATCCTGTTGCTTCACCTAGATCGGAGAACGTGCGCGCTCAGCAACAAGCTCTTGGCAAGCAGAAGTACGACTTGTCCAAATGGAAGTACTCGGAACTGCGCGACGCCATCAACACGTCCTGTGATATTGAACTGCTTGAGGTAATTATGTTCTCCCTACCCATATCAATCGCTAATCTCTGGTAATTTTGCAGGCCTGTCGCCAAGAGTTCCATCGCCGCTTGAAGGTGTACCACGCCTGGAAGGCAAAGAACCGCAAGCGCACCACCATGGACGAGAATGAACGTGCTCCACGCAGCGTCATGGAGGCCGGTAGGTGGCAGTAATGCAATTGGCGCTTGAATTCGATTAATCATTTGCATTTGCGCAGCTTTCAAACAGCCGCCCATTGTGCAGCCCATACAGGAAATAGTGTCGGCCCAGCATCGCTACTTCCGCATACCCTTCATGCGCGCCAATGCACCCGATAACAGTGAGTGCAAAAGTGTTCTTATTAGAGGTTGTATTTTATTTCACTACTCTTTGACTTAGCTAAGCGCGGTTTGTGGTATGCCCACTTCGATGGTCAGTGGATTGCCCGGCAAATGGAGCTGCACGCGGATAAGCCGCCCATTTTGCTGGTTGCCGGCACGGACGACATGCAAATGTGTGAGCTGAGCCTGGAGGAGACGGGACTGACGCGCAAGCGTGGCGCCGAAATACTTGACCATGAATTCAATCGAGAGTGGGAGCGTAACGGGGGCAGGCCCTACAAGAGCCTCGGTGCCAAGCCGAACGGAGCTGGCATTTAAACACAATCAAATAGACGTAAATTGTGAAAGTAACGCAAACGATAGGAACAAATGCAAAAGAAATCAAATTCGCCGTTTGATAATGAACCTGGTCGATAGGCCAAAATTAGCAGTCGTAACAAAATTTCATAATATTTTTGCAAATCTTTTGATAAAAACCACGTCCGAAAATTTATGGTTATAACGAAAATTACACATTACTATAAATGTCGATCATTATTTTATACATTTTGCACATGGTTTTTGTTTTAATCGTCCTTTGAGCGCCAGCTCTATGTGGCAGCTAGAAGTGCATACATATATATATGTATGTACTACATGAATTAATTAAGTGAATGTGTAATACGATATTGAACGGAAACGACAAGTTGTATTTAGTGTCTAATGAAATTCTATTTAAATGTGTATTTACATTAAACTGCATATATTTTACAGTATTTTAAATTAAACATTAAATGCTCGAAATATAGTCGGTGTTTGCTTTATTGATTTACCACAAATATGGTGCTATTCTTGAATAGTTAAAAAAAAGTAAACCTCTTTTGAAATGCTTTTAACGGAAAATGCTCGGCGCAAATTTGCGTTTGCATTAGCTGTGTTCTCGTTCGATAAATATCGATAACAATTCACAGTAGATGTGAAGATATTTTGTCAGGTGGCAACCACGCTGCACGTGTGTTTGTTTACAAAGATGTCACGCAAAACATGGAGCTCCCTGGATAAACCTCCGATATCCGAGCCAGTGCTGGAAGTACTGCACGGCTTTGGATTCCAGCTGATGACGCCCGTGCAGACAGCAGCAATTCCACTGCTGCTCGCGCGCAAGGACGTCTCCGCCGAGGCTGTTACGGGCAGTGGCAAAACGTTGGCGTTTCTGGTGCCTCTGCTGGAGATTCTGCAGCGGCGACACAAAGAGACGCCATGGGGTGCAAAAGAAATTGGCGCGCTCATCGTTTCGCCCACACGTGAGCTGGCACGCCAAATCTCCGATGTGCTGGCCCAGTTCCTCGCACACGACGAACTGGAGCACCTGAACCAGCAGCTGATCGTCGGGGGCAACAGCATCGAGGAGGACATTGCCGCGCTGAAGCAGCAGACACCCTGCATATTGGTGTGCACGCCCGGTCGCCTTGAGGATCTCTTTCAGCGCAAAGGCGACGACTTGAATTTGGCGGCGCGTGTCAAGAGTCTGGAGTTCTTGGTGCTCGACGAGGCGGATCGTCTGCTGGACTTGGGTTTCAAGACAAGCGTCAACAACATCCTGGGCTACCTGCCGCGCCAGCGTCGCACGGGTCTCTTCTCGGCCACACAGACCACCGAAGTGACGGATTTGATACGTGCTGGTTTGCGCAATCCTGTCCTCGTCTCGGTCAAGGAGAAGGCTTCGGTCAACACGCCGGCACGACTCCAAAACTTTTACAAAATCGTCCAGCCCGAGCAAAAGTTTGTGGCCCTATTGCAGTTTTTGCGCTCGCCCACTTCCAGCGCTGGCAAGGCAATGGTCTTCTTTCCCACGTGCGCCTGCGTCGAGTACTGGGCGGAGGTGTTGCCGCCGTTGCTGCCCGAGCGCAGTGTCCTGGGCATTCACGGCAAGATGAAGAACAAGCGTGCCAGCGTCGTGGAGCGCTTTCGCAACGAGTCGCAGTCGGTGCTGCTCTGCACAGATGTGCTGGCGCGTGGTCTGGATGTGCCCGAAATTGACTGGGTGGTGCAGTGGGATCCGCCGCCCAACGCCTCGAGCTTTGTGCATCGCGTGGGACGAACCGCCCGACAGGGCAACGAAGGTAATGCCTTGGTCTTTTTGCTGCCAAGCGAGGACGCCTACATCCAGTTCCTGAAGATTAACCAAAAGGTTGAACTAAGCGAACTGCAAAGCGAATGTAACGCAGCAACGGATGCGGTATTAAAGACCACGGTGGAGCAACTGCATCGACTGCAGGCGGCGGACAAGGGTGTCTACGACAAGGGCATGCGCGCTTTTGTCTCGCACGTGCGTGCCTACACCAAGCACGAGTGCAGCGCCATATTGCGGCTCAAGGATCTGGAGCTGGCCAAGATGGCCACTGCCTACGGACTGTTGCAGCTGCCACGCATGCCGGAGTTGAAAAACCAGCAAATTGACGGCTTCATCGCACCCAGCTTCGAAGTCGATCTCACCAAGCTGACCTACAAGAACGCCCAAAAGGAGCAGGTGCGCAAGCAAAAGCTGCAGACGTACGAGCAGACGGGCAGTTGGCCGGGTCGCCAGAAGCAGCACATGAAGCACACTGAGTCCTGGGACCAGACAAAGAAGGCCAAGCTCGATGCCAAGTCAAAGAAGGAGCTGCGCAAGGCCAAAAAGGAGCGCAAGCGCAAGGCGGAGGCTGGCGAGGGCGGCTCCCAGCGCAAGCGGAAACAGAAGTTCACGCAGGAGGAGCTGGATGAGCTGGCCAGCGATATACGGCTCTTCAAGCGGCTCAAAAAGAAAAAGATCAGCGACGAGGACTATGACAAGGCCATGGGCATCGATGTAGACGATGACTAAGAAGTGTTTTATTAATTAACATAAATAGATACTATTGGGTAGAACACCGACGTGTTTTTCTTTATTTCCAATTGTAAGAAAACTAAGATTTTTACTATTCAATATTTAAATGCTTATTTGGCCGCATCCTGGTTTGTGGCGCCAGAAATGAAGACCAACAGCACCACAGGCACAATGTACATCCAGTATTTGGCAAAGAAGCCCCTATTATCGCGAACTTCGCCGCGTTCCCTGGCTTCGCGCTCGCGCTCGTACTTCTGTATGAAGCTGCCCGTGTCGGGCACTGGCGCCAATTCGGCATGGCGTATGATGACATCGGTACTGAAGTCCTTCTCCTGGATCTGCTGCACGTCCTCGGCCGAGCAGTCGGTGCTCTTTGGTGCCGGATCTTGTGCAGCAGTGATGCCCGTCACGTAACCACTGGGATCAAGCGATATCCACAGCACGTCGTTGAACTGGGCTAGCAGCAGGCCACATGCCTTGCTGGAGGTCAGGAAGCGCTGGCTGCTGCCATTTGGATAGGTGACCGTTGCCCTCAAGCGATAGAAACTGTTTTGCTTCGCCAGACTTTTCATGTTCTCCAGTTCGTTGTTCGTCAGGGCAGTCTGCACCACGGTGGATAGGCCCGCGTTCAGGCTTGGTATGGAGATATTGCCGCGATGTGAGAAGTGCTCCGGCTTGGAAGCCGACACAGAATGATCTAAATCAATCGTAATCCAGCTGTCGTGCTCCAAGAAGCTCCATCCACTCGCGAGCACGCTGAACAGCACAATTAACAAATAACTCACTTTTAGAAACATTTTCGACATGTTGCCTAAAAAACCGAGTCGAAAAATATGCTTAATACAAGTTTTTAAGGGATGGTCCACATAATTACTTACGTCTATCTTTATCAAGTCATTTAACTTTTGCCCATATGATTTTCAGTAACTTCCTAACTATCGATAGTACGATAGGTGATTGTTGCTGTCAGAGATGAGCGTTAGGAGAATTTTTGTCAAGTCACATTTACAGTAACTAAATATCTCTAACATCATCTCTGAGCGCATAAAATATATGTATATTCTTCTGGATCAATGCTAAGTCCAACATGCCATAAAAAACGAGTAAGAAAATTTTTCAAACCAATTGGCAGCAAGCACACATGGACATACATTTGGGTTAAGTTTGTTTTATTTATATCACATAATGAACGGTTCAGGGGATCTCCTACTCGAGTCCTATCGACAAGAGCATTCCGTGTTTTGAGGTACATTTTTGCAATGTAATTATTCAGCATACAAGGTACAGAATACCCTTTTATATAACTTTATGCTAATAATGAACACGGTTAATATATGTAAATATTAATTTCGGATTTATCAATGTTGTTATTCACGGTCACTGCTATTTTAAGCTCACCAGTCACAGTTATTCACTCACATTCACAATGTGCGGCGGCACATGTTAATCGATAAATGTAGATAGAGTGCTTTAAAAAAAGTAAACAAAAATAGGATTTGTACAAAGTTTATATTAAAAAACATTCAAAATTGACATAAGTAAGTGAATTAGAGAGGAGCAGCATGGGAAAAACCTCAAAGGACAAACGTGACATTTACTATCGTCAAGCCAAGGAAGAAGGTTGGCGTGCGCGCAGTGCTTTCAAATTGATGCACATCAACGAGCAGTTTGGCGTTTTGGACGGTAAGTTCCCCTAATTGCACACTGCAATGTGATCTAATTTGTAATTGCTTGGCAGATGTGCGTCGGGCGGTTGATCTGTGCGCTGCACCCGGCAGTTGGTCCCAGGTGCTCTCGCGCAAGCTCTTCGACTCCTGCCTGACGGACGATGAAAAGTCAGAGGTGAAAATCATTGCAGTTGACTTGCAGGCGATGGCGCCCATCCGAGGAGTCGTACAATTGCAGGGCGACATTACCAAGGAGAGCACAGCAGAGGCCATCATTGGGCACTTTGGCAACGGCGCCGATCAGAAGGCCCAGCTGGTCGTGTGCGATGGCGCACCGGACGTAACCGGCGTCCACGAAATGGACGAATATATGCAGAACCAGTTGATTGTCTCGGCGTTGAGCATAGCCACGTTTGTGCTGGAAACGGGTGGCAAATTTGTGGCGAAAATATTTAAGGGCAATGCCAACTGTCTTCTCGAATCGCAAATGCTCACATTCTTTGAAGATTTTCAGATCTATAAGCCGCCCAGCTCACGTCCGTCGAGCATTGAGGCATTCGTCGTGTGCACCGGCTTTCGCTTGCCCCCCGGCTATATACCACAGATTATCAATCCGGCCCGGGATGATATACGGGCACTGGCACAAAGAACTGGCTCTGCAGTTAATCGACGCCTGGTGCCGTTCATAGCCTGTGGCGATTTGAATGGTGCTCTGGATGATGCCGCGCCCGATTTTGCAACAGAATTTACTGCGGACGACTACGAAATGGCCTACGATGATATGCTAAATGATCCTGATTTCCCACAAGAGTTCAAGGACGAGCTCGAGGACGTATTTATAGATGAATTCGCGTTTAGAAGCATACAAAGTTTGCACCCGCAAACTCGCTTGTGGTAGATCTTCCTTCTTTGAAATTTAAGCTATGTGGAATATAAAAACATGATATAGAAAGGCTCTAAATAGTTTTATCTTCAAACTAAATTCCTCAAATAGCATTCAAATCTTGAGCCCGATCGAGAGTTAGGTACAAAAGCAAATCTTTATTGGACATACATGTAATGGGCAACAAAACGTGTGTGGAACTTATATTAAATGAGATAAAAAACGTGAATGTGGTTTGGGTTGCAGAGCATTCTGCAAGAATTTTAAGCAGCGCCATCCACGACAATCTGCAGAATGGTGCGTCGCTTGGGATCGTACGAGAAGCCGTTGCTGCGAAACAGTTCCGAATCGTAGAATGCCTTCAAATTGCTGATATCCAGCTGCTTGGCGCGTTCTATCAAGTCGCGCTCCATGATCTCCACGTGCGTGGCGCTGGGTCCATCCTTGCAGCGTATATAGGCCAGTTGATCGAGCGTCAGTTGGCGCAGTATGAAAAACAGCAGCTCCGAGTGATCCTTCTGGAAGGCCAAATACTTTTGGAATGTGTTGCGCATCTTCTTCATGACGCTGAACTTTTGCGCCTCAATGAAGCTCTCGAGCATCATGCGTATGGACATGCTAACATCCGCCTCTAGCACATTCTCACGCAGATGCAGCCGTGCGTGGGCCTCGGCCATTCGGATGACACTCTCGATGTGGCGCACCGTAATGGGCAGCGAACCAGTCGCAAAGGATTCCTGACGCAACTGTGCGTACATTTTAGCAATCTTGTCCTCATCAATGTTCTATAATAAATGGTGAAATTGTTATCCAATCTTGATTAGAATTTAGGGCAACTCACCGTCAGCTTTGGTCGTATATTCTCCTTGGCATAGACGATGTACTGGCGCAGTAAGTCTTGCGGTATCTCTTCGACAGACTTGATCTGCGGCTCCTCCAGTTCCGGTTGCTCCTCCTCGCTGGGATGATGTTTCATGTGCGAATGTACCACAAATTTGGCCAGCTGCTGATCCTGCATGGGATCAAACTCATCCTTGACCACGCACAGTATGTCGAAACGGGACAGAATTGGTTCCGAGAGATTCACATTTTCCGAAAAGGTCATCGAGGGATCATAGCGACCACCAATGGGATTGGATGCGGCTATCACCGTGCAACGCGCCTGCAGTGAGGTGACAATGCCAGCCTTAGATATGGATATGGACTGTTGTTCCATGGCCTCGTGAATGGAGGTGCGGTCCTGATCGTTCATCTTGTCAAACTCATCGATAAGGCAGACGCCCTGATCGGCCAGCACCAGTGCGCCAGCCTCTAGCGTCCACTCCTTGGACACGGGATTGCGACGCACATAGGCGGTCAAGCCCACAGCACTGGCGCCCTGACCGGTGGTGAACACGGCGCGTGGTGCTATCTTCTCAGTGTACTTTAGGAACTGCGACTTTGCCGTACCAGGATCACCGCAGATGAGCATATTGATATCGCCACGCACCTTGTGTTTCTCGCCCGGATTCTTGGACTCGCCACCGAAGAGAGCCAGCGCCAGGGCGCGCTTGATATAATCGTGGCCATAGATGGATGGCGCCATGGAGGCCACTATACGTTCGGCAATGCGTGGATCTTTGCTCAGCTTTTGTATGGTGGCAATGTCCTCATCGGTCAGCGATTGCACCACCTGCTTGGAGTCCTTGACCACCACATGGTTGGCAATGATGACCGTGGCAAACACGGGAAAGCCCTGATCCGTATTCAGCGAACCATCGTAGTTGTTGGTGTAGATGCCAGTGACCTCCAGTTCATCGCCGGGCTTGCACTGATCGCACAGATCGGCGAGCAAAATGACATCCTTGCTGCGCGGTATGCGACCGGCGGGTATGCGTCCCGGTGATTCCTGCAACGTGATTTTCTGATAGTTGCGGTACAGCGTTTGCTCCATGTTGATCGAGAAGGGCCCCGTGCTCTGGCACTCCGGGCAGGAGCCCGGCTTGACTTCCGTGTTCTGCGACTGCACAAAGGGACCCAACACATAGCCGCACTTGACACAATCGTACTTAATCACCGAGAGCTGCGGCAGAACGCCTGTGGTGGCCGTGACCACGCCTAGGGTGCGTACTAGCTGATTGAGATGCAGCTTACGGAATGTGCGCAGCTCCTCGATCAGCGGCAGCTCCGATATGCGTACGTGAATCTCCGTAGTGACGCGCTCGTAGGTGGGGAAAATGGACAGTACCATGTCTTTGGCCACTTTGTCGAAGATCTCGAGCATCTGAAATGGCGCCTCGGGCAGAAAGTAGGCCAGCACATGCTCCTTGTTGGCCAAGTCCGTGTAGGACACCACAAACGAGGACTTGTTTTGTTCGCACATGCGTCGAATGCGATCGCGATACGTATATGCGCCGCGATCGTCCACAAAGGTGCGCAGGAATGACTGGAAGCGATTGGCGATCTCGGTGCGCGGGCCAAGCATGCTTACCCACTCTTTGGTCGAATGGCCCTTGGTGTCCTCCAGGTTCTCAATGGACTCGATCATTTCTGTGTCCTCCACCTCGCCCACGGCTGCCTTTTCGCCGGCACGTCGTTTGGCACGTGGACCCACGTCGTCCTCGTCGTCCGACTGCCCGAATCCCAGATCGCGATCGTCACGATGAATGCCAGCTGCACGATCCCGACGCCGCATTTCCGACTCAGCTGCGAAGCGCTCGCCCTGCGACAACTCTGAGAAGTCCTCCTCGTCGTCCAGCATGGCAGGATCATAGTGATCCAACTCGGGCATCTCACGATAATCTAATTACATTGAACGTTTGAGCATTTTAGATGCCTTTTGCAATGTTTTCGTATTCATACCGTTCTCCATGTTGTCGCCAAACAGCTCCTCGCCATCTTCCTCCTCCCCATCGCGCACTGTTTGATCGCCCAGAATCTCATCCTCGTTATCAAAGGGCTCAAAGTCGCCCACCGGCGACGTCATCGCTGCACGCAAATCCCGACGCTCGGAGGCATCGCTGGGCGTATTTGGGGGCGGAGAACTCGGATTGTCCTACGCATACAGACATTAAAAGTATTACGAAAATAATGAGCTACAGAAAAACTTACCATTTTTGATTATGTGAGGATTCTATATAATTTATTTAATAACTCTTGAAAGGTGTAGAGTTTGTTGTTAATATGTTTCTGCCGCGGCAGCTGTGTGAAACTGGCGTGCAGTTTTTGGCGGGAGAAACAGCAATCACTCAATACTTATCGTGTATCAATCGATATAAGCATATCGAACAAACGCACGAATGTCTCGATTAATTTCTCAGTAACTTTTACACAATAGGCTTAAGACAAATTCTAAAAACAATAACCGCAAAAAATTTAAAAGAAAAATAAGGACAAAAATAGCATTAAGAAACTTTTAAATGTTATGAGCTGGAATAATATAACACAGCAGTTGAAAAGTATCGATTCATGCAGATGGTTGCTTAGTGTGTTAACGCTTAAGAGCTGAATGCTATGCTAATAGTGGCAAGCACCGCGTAGCAGTAAGCATCTTATGACCGTTATTTGTGGCCGTACACGACAGATGGCTCAATGGTCTAGGGGTATGATTCTCGCTTTGGGTGCGAGAGGTCCCGGGTTCAAATCCCGGTTGAGCCCACATACTTTTTTATATTTTATACACTTACCTTGCTTTTGTTTTCTGTAAAATATGTTTGATTTAAAGCTACATTAATTTAATTTCTTAATAACATGACTGCAGTTACTGTATTTAACTCTCTCACTTACCACTAATAACATATTTATATAACTGCACTCATTTACACGTGATCTGTAGTAGGCCCCGTACGTGCTTGGACTTTCTCTAATTCTCTGCGCCTTCTACTTAATTATAGAATATAAGGCTCGAACGCGACGGGCGATTTATTGCACCGGAAGGAGTCGCCTTGGCAACGCTGCCCCGTTTTTGCATAGGAATTGCATGCAGCGACAATGGGCCGGTCACATGCAGAATAATTGCGGTCACACAATGACATTAAAGCGATGTCAGAGTCAAGTGGAGTTTGGGAGTGGGCCTGTGACTGCGACTGGGGCTTTATGGTTTCGTTCCGTGCCGGTTCCGCTGAACTGGAGACCGTGCTGAGTAATTGCAGCTTTAAATGACATTAAACGCGCATCGTGCAGTTTTGCCTCCTAGTACAATTTATTTATGTATTTTCCGTTATTTTTGTTGGCTCATTATTTTTTTTTTAGAGGCGCCGCTGGAAAGCGCTTTTTCAATGGTGCCGTGTTAGTCCTATTGTTGTTGTTGTCGCTGTTGGCCAGTGTACGTGCCGTGAAGCCGAAAGTCATTTGTCGATGCGGAATTGCAAGACATTTTATAAGCAAAGTCACTTCCAGCAACTATTCGAGACAGGGAATTATTTCTTATTAAAATCCAAAAGGCGAGTAAGCACGAGGTGCAGCAAGGGGCAAAGTGGCCAGGCAAAAACCCGAGCGATTGCAAATTGAGTCATTTTTCATTTCAAGCTAAAATTAATGGAGAGTGGCACAGGCCACATAACCGAGAGGTGTTTTCTTGCCCTCAATATGTCACATTTTCGTTGCTTACCTGAACCATTTACAAATTGAAGTGTGTTTCTGAAAATGCTCATACGAAAATGAAAGAACTGAGAACGGCACGGTAAAGTTGCAATACCTGTAGCTTATATGTATTTCCTTAGTTTACATATGTATGCATATACTTCGCAGATTATTTATTATATTTATGTATATAAAATAAACGTGCTAATGTGTACAAAGGATACGTTTGTTTGTATTTGAACTGAGCTGTTATGAAACAATGTTTGGCTATATAGGTCATTGGAGCAGATGTTTTAGATAAACAAAATTAGAGGTATGGGTGATATAGTAACAAATAGGTGTTGAATATTACTAGAATAAAATCTTAAGCAAGTAAAATGGTGGTCAGGTGTAACTGACTGCGTAATACTCGTTCGCAGTATAACTTAGACGATATAGACGAACATACAACAAGACGGACATTGCACAAACCCAATATACTCTTTTCACTTCGTAAACGAGTATGGAAACTCTCAATCTGATATCCTAATTCAACAACAGAAGAATAACAGAAGAATAAATAAAATTGCTGTTAACTTCGATCAAAATCAGGCGTTTTTATTTTATACACATATAAGCTCTTTGTGTAAAACGCTAATGTTGTCCTTTTCCCAAAATAAATACACAACACACATTATATGAAGATGGTGCACTAACACCAAAATATGAGCTGCCAGGGACATAAAGAGTATAAAATTTCATGATGGCAAGCGAAAGGTAAGTTGGCCACAGTCGCGCCTCAATATATAGTATGCCCGTTCTTACATATGTACATAAGCATATAATAATATCTCTCACATTTTGCACTTTCTGCGGGCTGTTCTTTGGTTACGCCAATTGCGAGGAGTTGAGAGAGGCGTTAATAAGCAAAAAATCACACATACACCACACAAATACGCACATAAAGTTTGGCAAATTACGAGGTATAAAAATGGCGTCTCATTATGGTAAATTTAATATTTCATGGGCAATTTGCCAGGATTGAAACCGACACACTTCAAAAATTGCGTACAACCCACACATATACACACCACACATTGGCATTTGGGCACTCAAATTCATTCATTCTTCATAACATGCTGCCGCATAAATGTGGCCGTTGTACGCAGTGGGCGGGGGGAGGCACCACCTGCTTTCTTCATTTGCTTCGCTCATACAAATTTAAACTCAATTAAAAGTTTGCGTATTAGACAAACTTGTGACACGTTGATGAGACGACCACGCCCATCGCGCCCCCATATGCAATTTACCAGGCTTCAACACTGGGCATGGGCTTGTGGGCGGTTGGTTACGGTTACTCGCCATTTGCAAACCCAAATGACATTCGTATTTAGTTGTCATTAAAAATGTGCGCGATACATCTAAATGACTTTGGCATGACACGAGACCGCGAGACTTTGTCTCTTTCTAGTCATTCCTCTCGCTCTCTCTCTCCTTGCTGCCAGCCTGTGTGCGACACGTGTTGAGGTCGACCGGCAGGCAGTAGCTTCTTCAATTGAAAGCAACAACCCATTGACACGCTTTTTAGCGCCACTTTGGCTAGAAATTAGGCAAGTCCGTTTTACAAATTTGAAGTGACACATAAATAAATTGCGAAACTTAGGAGTTTTTTGCTACTCACGTATTATTTAACTACAAATATGATCTTTGCCAAATATTTGCAATTACTAGTAAAGTTGGCTGCGAATGAACCACAGCTTGCGATTAATTTAAAAATACCAATAACTCAAAATTAATCGATTTATTGATCGAAATGCTTAGCGGATTTAGATTCATATTTGGCTAAATGCTTTCTCCGATGAGGAAGTGGTTTCAGAGTTGTTGCTTAAAAAACAAACGAAAATAACACAATTCATTTCCCGTACGCCTTCTGGCTTTTGCACTGGTACAGTTCATACATAAATACCCGTACTATAACCATACATATATTTTTTTCTCTAGCCACATGGCCAATTTGCTGGCTGGCCCAAATTGCGAATGGCAGGCTACATGAATAATGGAAACAAATCGGCAAACAGCAAAAAGTTAAATGCTTCTAATGACAGAAAATGAAGCAAATGACGAAAAATTGCGCAAAACAAAAGAGACAAATAATAATACACCGAAATGGCCGACCAGTTGGGCTGACAATGGGCTGGTCAACCAGCAGGCGAACACGCACTCCGTGTGTCTGTGTGTGTGTGAGGGCGAGAAGGAGAATAGTACTCTCAAAGGAGCAGAGAAAGTGAATTAACAACAACCAACTGCGGGCAAATCGAGAAAAGCATGTGCGCGGCATAATTACGAAGCAATTAGACGAAATTATTATTGAGGTCACCCGGCAGTGGGCGTTGTGCGGGTGTTGCACAGAACATATGGCCAGTGTCAGTAGTGTTGGTGCTCATCCGGCCATTTGCTGCTCCTTCTATGTCAGGCGTGCCAAAAGGATGCGTACGTCATTATCATTCATGGTACAGCGATGAAGGCGCAGCGCAATACCCACTGAATACAAAAACAAAGCGTAGACTAAAATAAATACAATAACAGCTCAAGATGAAAACAACGTTGGCCCACACGAATTGTGTACACCCTTTATGGCCGCAAACCAAAATAAGACTTGACGCTGGTTCGTTTAACGCGATGCAACGTCCCGCTTTTATGTTCGGTTCGTGAATCTGGTTATTTATAAAGTTCGTCAAACTCTTTCAAATTTAAATGGAAAAAAATTTATTATTTACAGAACAATGAATAGTTTTCTTTTTATCTTTTTTAATAAGCTTAATATCTTGAAATTTTGAGTTTTCAAATTAATGGAAAAACAGGTTCAGTTTCAGGTTGAGCTAATATTTTGGGCTACTGATTTGGTTAATGATTCCTAAAAAATTGGTTTTTACAGCGTTGATAGCCTTGTGATTTAAGGCCTTTTGGTTGAATACCCGGGAAAGTACAACTTTGTTCATGGTTCTGCGCATTAATATTGATTGGGAATATTTGAAAATTCCTTTGTCATTAAGTAATGGGAATTGGAATGGGAATCTCTTGCCTTCAATTTAAGAAACATAAACTTGACCCGCCAAAAAGTGAGTAGCAGGGTCCATTAGAAATATGTTATACTCTTCTGTTTGGGTAATATCAACAAAAAACAATGCTGGCGTTGGCTCTAATGAGCATGCAATCTGCAGGCGCCAAATGGGCAATGGATGTTTGAGCAGCTGCCATTGGGACTGCGACTGGGAGTGGGTAGATATATCAGGGGCTGGGCCAGGACAGGATACAACAGTGACTAGTGGGGCACCAGCGCACAGACTGAATCGCGTGAAGCACTTCAATTATGGCAAATGGGTGATAAAGTTGACACGTGAGTTTGCATTTAGTCGAAAATCTGTTGTGAAAATTGCTGGCCTAAATGAGTGTTGGTCAGTTCGATTCGGGCCTGAAATTTCCATCGCTATCGCGTGCATGAAATTTAATAAAGCAGTCAAAACAAGGAAAACAATGACAATGACAACGACTAACAGCTGAGGCGGAACCAGCCAGAAGGTAACTTTTGGGTGGGGCGGCACGACCTTAATTGTCGCTAGGCAGCCAGCTAAAGACCTTGCTTGCATGTTGGTTGATTGGCCTGGCTTTTTTTCGGTTGGCAGGTGCACTCTAACCGTAGTCGTTGCATATTTTCAGGCGTTCAACTTTGTAGGTCGTCGAAAATCGAATGGCGTATCGCAAAACCCAAATAAAGTTGACTGAAAAGACCTGGTGAAGGTAACAAGGTCTTAACATTGATTTTGATTTTGACAATTGTTGTAAATACATGCATGTGTTGTATGCCATATATGGCACTAGCTTGACAACTTTGAAGGACTTGAAAACATTTTCGAGAGAGTCTGTTGCTATAAGGAAGTTTCTATCAAACAGCTGAGCTAAAAGTTTACATTCCATTTAAGCGATGTTCTGTTGTTGCCTTGGTTAATTAAGTGTGGCAACTATAAAAGGTTATGCAAAGTAAATCGAATTTTTATTAGGAACCCACTCGACAATAAATAAAATTAAATTGCAAGCCCTATGTATCGGTACGTATTTTAAAATCTACTGTTTCCCGTCGGCTCTATAGCTTGAAATCTGATTATGGAAATTCCATTAAAACTTTTATGGGCATAGAAAATGTTAGAAAATCACGCACCCGGCTCAAGCGGGACGAAAATCGAGTTAGCTGGCTGCGGGGAGTGGGGTCGGCACGGTGTGCAGCTGCAGTCACAAACGGAAGCGGAAATGTGACGTAAATAAATACCGCACTAGCACGCATATCCTTCATCAAAAAAAAAAAAAAAAAAAAATTACGGCAGCAACAACAGATGCACAATGCAGCGCAACAAATTTAAAAATAAACATTTCGCTTCGTACAGGCAAATTTACACACACAATCTTCTGTATACAAACTTTGGCTAAAATGTTGTTTTGCATTCTATTTTTGTTGTTTGTAGCTGTTTGTTGTTTTTGGTGTTGTTGTTCTATGCGTCACGCAATGTGTTTTAATTAATGAATGCAAATTGTTTAGTTTGGCGGACAAAAGGCTTAATTAAAGTGTTGGTTATTTTTTAATTTAACCAATTTATGTACAGTTTGTAAACATATTTTAGGTATTCAAAATATTTAAGTGGTACATGGGTGTCGCATGTTGACATGTTTCAGCATAAATGTTGGATTTGAGCGGATTTTAATAATTATAAAATTTGGTTTAAAACTCATTTCTTTTAAATTTTATTTAGAGGCTAAAAACGCTCATTTTGTTCATGATCAGCATACCAGCCGTTAGCATGGACACAAACCAAGACAAGCCCCTAGAACATTTGCTGCTTCTCACAAGTATAAATTGTGCAAGTGTGTGTGAACACGTGTCTTCTGGTTTGTTTGGATGGTGCTCGTCTAATTGTCGGAGGCTGTTGCACTAATGGCGATGTATTTGCGTCCATTGATGATCACAGGCTGCATTATGGGCGGTATATATTTGCGGCCGGTTGCAGCCACGGCGGCGGCAAGTGGCAGCTTTTGAGGTGCCACCAGTTTGGGCTCTGGTGGCAGCTTTTCACTTCTAACGTTGGCGGCTCTGCTTTTGTTCTGGGCAGCTCGCTGTTGCTCTGCTCATTCTCTATATTGTGCGTCTCAATTTTCGCCTTGCAGCATTTCTAGTAATACACTTATTTAATTGGTTTTATTTTCTATATGATTCAATCAAGCTTACTGGACATAGGTAAATCTCCTTCAAAGTTATTGGATCTTTCACAACCTTACGGGTTCGAGCCTTGCACTTGGAGCAGATAGAAAACGGCGCCATGGCCCAAGGGAAATACGGATGCGTGTTGCCTGTCTGCTAACAGTTAACGAACAGTGTAGGTAAACATTGAAAAATGCTAGAGATGTTAGTAAAAGCCTGGTCTTTTTTATATAGTCAATTTATGCGATAGGCAGAATTGAAAATACAAACGATTGCCATTCTCATCTGAAGCTTACGTTGAAAGCATTTCGATTGTTTACCTTTGCCAAATTGGCGAAAATTTCTAAGTGCCTGCATTTGCATTTTGTCCAACGAGTTTCATTATAATATAACCGGCCAGAATTTTGTGAAAAATGGCTTGGCAACTGCATCCGCTGATGGCCTGTGTAATGACCTTTGATGTCAGCTGGCTGCTGCTGCTGATGCCGCTGGTTTAGTCAGGGCTCGTATTCGCATTAACGCCATTAGGCCAATTTGGCAGTTTGCCCTGACAAAAAGGCACAAAAACACTCTTACAAAGGTAACCAAAAGCGTGGCCCAAATGCCAGATACTTGACTGCAGTCTCTGCGAGTCGTGCCTCGTTCCATTTATTACTTGTTCCCAACTTTAGCCAATCCTGGCCCCCTTGCAATCCCCACCCTGTCCACTTAACAAGTTGGCTTTTGTACACATATCTATGCAAGTTCAAATAAAAGTCAAGTGTGCAAAACAGAAAAATGTTTGCAGCTGCCACAGCCACAGTTGTTTCTTGTTTGTTGCCATGGCTGCAACATTTCTCTTCGTTAACCCAAGTTGGCTTTAATTACGATCCCAGCCAGCCAGCTAGCAACTGTGTCCTCGCACTTAACTGACATTTTTGCATTGTTTCCACTTGCTACATGCATCAATTTATGTTCATTCGAAAGCCCTTTTACTGCACCACTCGGCACTCGGAACATGGCATGGCGCGCAAGGCCAACTTAGATACAGAAAACTCAATGACCAACACTGGATGAAAACTTTAAAGAAACATAGGGTTACAGTTGCGCTGGGTTATTTATTACCTGTCAAACAGTATGAATTGACAGTGCATACGGATAATAATTGCTGCGCTCTAACGTGTTCCTAGCCTTTTTACTTTGTTAGCTGTTTAAGCTTAAATGGCCATAATCATGCCGTAAAGTATGCACAATACGGTTGCACTTTCATATAAAGTGTGTCAAACATTTGGACTAGGTGATACCCTTTATTTAGTTTTTAATGGAATTAGTAACGCGTATTTAAAAAATAATTTATTATATTTTATACTTTTTGATTTATATATATTTAATAATTATGTAGTATTTAACAGGTCAGCTAATAATTTAAATAAACTTGGTCTGAAATATAAGAACTTACATGCGCCTCTTCTTCTGTATAACTAACAGAGACAGTTTGATGAACTTACTGCTGCTGATGAAGATTTAAGGATTAAGGTCAGAGCTTACTTGTTCTGCATGTTGCACACACTTTGGCACAAATTCAATATACCCCCTTTTACCCTCTTTATGCGAACAGGGTTAAACAAAGCACTCTATGAGCACACCTTATTCTAAGAATTGAGTTGGCTGTTTGGTGCGTATAAAAAGTCTCGTTATTTAATACTTTTTTTGTTGTTGAATTATCCGACGCACTGTTTTATTTACGATTACATTTTAATTTACGTTTTTATTTCTTTTTGGCATTAGCACCCAGTTAAACGAGCGTATGAAGTCGACTTCCTTTAACTATTGTTTAAGACTTTCTTGGCAGAGGTAAACAATGGGATCGTTGCTAATCGATAGACGTATCGATCTATCGTTTGCTGGCGCCATCTACGTAGCTTTCAGCAAGTGGCGTTTCAATACCATTTATATCATATGGAAGCTGATGACGTCAGCTTTGCCCTATGCAATCATAGGGCCGACCAAATTGAATGTAATGGACAGACAAAGCATTTGATTTATTAGTTTTGTCATTAAACAAATTGTCGAACAATGACATGCCCCATACATGAACTCTGGTATATAGTGGAGCATATACGTAGTTACTGGCACTTATTTATGTAGATTGTTATTTGTTTTTGATAAACACAACCATTGACGCAAATTTGAATAAACATTTTCATTACCAAAATGTGCTCGAGTCCCCAAGGACCCCAACAGGCTGTGGTCGAAGTGAAAGCAATCACATTGCTTCAATTGGTTTTTGACTGGTCATCATCCTCTGATGATTTGACCACTAAGCAATAATTTATAGTACCATCCAAACTATCAATTATTGGCACGATGCACTTCAGTTGTATTCGATTTTAGTGGTCAACTATAATAGCTTTCTAATGAGCAGTAGTCTCAGTGACTGTCCAATAATTTGGTAGTTAAATAGAAGTAGGTTTTTAAGATTGCCGAATATGACATGTCCTTGCAGGTGTAGCAGAAGTGTCCTTTTTATTTTTGCTGCATTTTTATATAAAAACTTAATTTTCAACCGATCGCTTCTATTGAGGATTATATTATAATGTTGTTCAATGTTCACTATATTTTTAACTATATTATCTTTAAAATCAAACAAATTTGTCATACATAATCTCATTTAGAAGCTCTCTCCGTTGTTGATAAGATTTAGCTATGTTTATATATGAGGCCTTAATTTAAACAAACTTACAGACGGACGGACTCTAATCTAGCGTAATTTTAAAGTATCACAGAAGTCTCCTTCTATGCACATTATAAAGGATGTAGAAATAAAATACTTTTTTAATATATAATTAGGTATTTGCTATTGTTAACGTATGTTAATTGAGTAGGGCTTTGCGAAATTTTAAATCTTCTATTTGTTCAACGTCAATGTCTGCTAACGGTACATCGTAAAAGTTCTCATCCACATCAACTTGTCTACTTTCACAACACTCGTCAACTTCTTGCAGGACACCATCTTGAAATTTCTCGCGTAACTTTTGAAAGAGTTCGACTTTAAGCTTGCGGCGCCGCTGCTCCTCCTCGATAACGCGCCGGAACACAGCACTCATATTCAGATGGCTGCTTTTGTTCTGACACATGCTGACGATGGCCGCCTTCACGTGGTCAATGGTTATGTGCAGTGTCTCCATGCTGCGCTTGCTCGTCCAAATTGCAACGCAGCGCTCGCACAGCCCAACCACAAAGTTGGTCACCTTCTGGGGGCACATCTCGCATTTGGCCACGTGCAGCAGGGGATCGCTTTGATATGAGTTCATTTTGTTAGTTTTTAAATGTTAGTATATTTTTTTTTGTTTTTTTTTTGGTTTGAGTATTATTTGTGTGTGGTTAAAGAGTACTGGGAAGTGTGTAAACAGTGTGTTAAGACCATCTACATGGTGTTGGCTACGTTCAACAGAGACATTCAATTCCTTTTTGCTGGAGCCCATTCTGTTATTTCATGAACTATTTTAAACTCACAATTAACCACAATCGTACTGGTTGTTGCATAGTTAATTTTTAATATCGGTTCGATATTTATGAATATATGAATCGGTTTTATTAGTTTCGAGCAAGTTTAGAGCCATCAAACCAAATTTATTAGCTGAGGGTATCCAATGCTCTTATCATAAGGCAGTGTTGCAAAATTCCTTGAACTTACATTCTAGAGTTGTGGTTCTAATTTAAATGTCGTCACTTTTTCCATAACGGTACGAAAGTTTGAACTTTATTAAGGCTTTTTTCTATTCATTTTTATATTTTCCTCCCATAGGTAATATCTTAGTGAAATTATGAAAAGTGTTACGAAAACATTCCAAGTCCAATTTTATATTCTGAAAAGAAAAGATTGCTTCAAACGCTGGCATGTTGGTCTTGCGAATCAATTTTATTATTAAAGCCTTGGCTACTTGGTGTTGGCTGTTGGCTGTTAGCATGCCAAGCTGAGGCCACTGCGAGGCTCTTTTCGTTTCAACAAAATTCGTTTAATTTCTTAAATTGAAATTATGGTAATTTCCTGTAGTCATGCAAACCTTTAGCGCCGCATTTCGTGTCTGATCAGATGGTAAGGGTAGCCAAGAAGCGGGGGAGGGGTTAAGGCCAGCTGATGGGTGTCGGGTGTTTTAGCTAACCAAAAGTCAAGTTCATAAATTTAAAGCGAAATAAGCAAATGCAGTAGAAACGGTCGCTTTTGGCCATAGTTTTTGCACTCCTCCACTTAAGTTTGACAGCCGATGAATGGTTTTGGGTTGTTGCCACTTGGGGACGCAAAGGGTTTCGTCATTGAAGTGCCGTTTTCAAGGCTGTCAGGCCAATCGATAATAACTCGCACCCAATTCAGTGCCTCCCTTGAGGGGGCGTCAGCTCTGGGGCGTTATTTACAATGAAATTATTTAACTGTTGATTTATGATTTACAAGCGCAATTAAAGCCGCACCCAAAGCCGCCAAAAATGACACATTATACTGTTCAATTGGCTTGTATCTGTGTCCCCAATTCAGAGGACCCCTAACATGCATGGCCCAAATAATCGTGAGAAATCCAACACAGGCTTTCAAAACAAAAAGCGCTCCCGGCAAAGGCAACTTGTTAAGCTTGTTGTTCTCTCAATTGCGCCCCTTAGTGGCGCTTCACTCGAATCAGCTCGCCTGTGACCCGCAGTCATGCCCCAACTTCACCGAACCGACCTTAACAAGCGATTTTCCATTTGCATGGCCAGGCGGGTGAGCGTTGTGTGCAGGTGGGCGGCTTTTGGATACCTGTTGAAAAGTGTGGCAGCACTGCTGGGGGCAGCTTTCGATTTGTACGAGCAGCAGGTAGCTGCTCTGCAGTCATGTTGAGCATGATTTGGACGATTGCTGGGCGTGTCCTTTAAGGTCCGTTTCAGGAATGCGAGAAATGTAGAGCTTTGGCTTCGTATTGTTCTTGGAAATGGGGAAAACAAAACGTTGAGTGTATGAAACCAACATCCCACTAGAATTTCTCAGAGTCAGCCATTTTTTTGTTTCATACTCAGAATGCTGACCAATGAGCTGAATATTTAAATCGGTTTGGCTAAAAGCAGAGCTCTTGGAAATCCCACAATGCTGACTCAATTCCAGTGCATTTAATTGGTTAAAAAAATAAGCTTCGCTTCTCTGTTCAAGTCTAATTTATTAAGCTGTTAAAAACAGATGCCTGGTTAAATATTTCTAAAGGTATATAAAATAATGAAAATTATTTTAAATCACAAATTTTTTAAATAAATTCCATCACAATAAATAAAAACAAGAAATACTAGTCACATAAAAATTTTTTACATAAAAATTTACAAAACAACAATTATCTTCAAAATTGATAACAATAATCTAAATACAATTTATTTTACCTCTTAATATAGCATGGATATGGCTAAATCGACACAGCTCTTCCTTCATATCAAGAATATTGAAACGGAAAAAAAAGAATATGTTTGGAAAATAGTCCATCAGTTTTATATATCATCGATCTTTATCTATAAATATCCTGAACATTCGAATACATTTTGGTGTACTTCACAATGCCCACAGCTAATCGAAGTTTCTCAAATTTTCTTCATAGTTATGGCATATTTGTGCCAAATTCCAAACATCCTCCGCTTCCGCTGCGACCGCAGTAACCATAACCACACTATCTTGTTTTGGGTATTTCATACACAATGTGCGCCCACAAAGTCAGGCAAACTCAGTTTTGGATTTGAATTTGAACCCCAAGCAAACAACTCTGGCGCTGAGCACAAAAACCTCGACAGCGCCTGTTGTTCGGGGAAAGGCCACGGCAAAGACAAGCTGGAGGTGTGCACACATGAACGCATGGCTCATAAACGAGTTAGTTGGGGTGGAGTGGGTTGCTGGTGGGGTGGTGGGATTTGAGCTGGCCATGTTGCGCGCTGCAGCTCAACTGTAAACATCATCATCATTGGCGCTGTCGCGTGTGGCCCGGAACTGGCAAGAATGGTGCTGCCTGCTCGAGCTGGTGCGCTACTGCCAGCGACTGTGTCTATTTCCATGCGTTGCTTTCTGATGTCGAAGCGATGACAACGCCGATGGATGCCTTTGATTTCATTTCACTTCATTTCATTTTGTTGTCGGAGTAGCAAACTCGCGACTGCGTCGCTGCTTTGTGGCAAGTCATGTGGGTTGCCACCCACAACCAACAGAATCAACGGCCCGGAATTGCGGACGACGTTGTATATAGCAAATTTGTTGTTGCTGTTGTTGTTGGTGTCGCTATTGTTCTTACTCAAGTGTACGCCATTTTGTTACATGGAAAATTCATAGGATTTCTGTAATTCACTTCATAGTTGTTGTTAATGCTGTTATTATTATAGTCTGCGCACGCTTCACTTTATTTGATTTCGCCAGAATGACACCAGTATCGAAGCCAGAGCGGAGCATTTGATAAGACAGCCAACACATAAAAAAAGCAAGTGGTAGCATCCCATTCAGCCGAAAAGAAAGGAACTCAGCAAGTATATTTTCTTTCAATAATATTTCTTGTTTATTTTTCAATATGCGCCTAGTTCTATTATTATTATATGTTTCGATTATTTCTCTCTTCATTATATATAAATAAATGTTATTGTTCATTGCGTTCAATGCTTACCATTTGTATCAATATTATTTATGCTTGTTTATGCCGCATTGCATTGCTTGCTCTTCATACGATTTCCAATCTATTTTTTATAGAAATTGCTTGTAAACTAAATTCTTATCAAATTTTTAAACCATAGTCTCGTCAAAGCCAATTGTAAAAAAGTGTTGTGTGCTGGTGTTCAAATTGTTGTTCATTCATTTGATTGCATATCATTACTTGATGCCATATGTATGTTATGTATTTATGTAACAACAAATAAATAACGAGCATGTTCAACATGAAGCGTGTGTATAAAATGGATATTATGCAATATTTAAATTTTTAATTTTTGTAATTTTTAACTGCTGTTTCTTTGTGGCATATTTTTTAGTTATGCGCTGCTTAGTTTAGTACTCAATGCTTTACTTTAAATTTTTTATATTTTTGTATTTGCCTTTTCGTGCCTTAAAAAAGGATTTCGACTAGCTTAACTATCAAAATTATATGCACTTTCACTTATTTCATATTAACTTATATACAGTTTTTTGCTTTCTTATGTTTTGTTTTAATATTTGCCTTTATTATTATTGTTGTCTCTTAACTATGAACATTTTGATATTATCATTATCATATAGCATCGTTATGACCTTATCAAGTTGGTTGTATTCAATTATAATTTCATTGGCTTACATATGCCTGTAGCACTCACATTTATCTACATGAATATAAAAACTATGCGATTGCCAAATACCAACCATTTCTGCGCCATTCTCTACACACTAAATGTTAACATTCAATATCCCATTGTCAGCTTAGGCTCAACTTGAACAGAATAAATAGCTTATCAGCATCGGCATCAGCATCATCTAGTTAATAGGGCGCAGTGGTTCTGTGAGCGGTATTGTGAAATGATATATAAAAAACTCAAATTCTAGTGACAACAGTCCAACATAATACATAATCTTTTGCAAAATCATTTTTATTTTTTTTTTTAGAAATTATATTGTCAAGCACTATTTTGTGTTGTGTATGAAATTCGCCATATATCTATCCCAATTTTGTATTCAAGCCAAATTACGCAGTATGTAAAATATGATATTGTTACCTTCCATAAATAAAATTCATCTAAGATGAATGTGGAACAATTAAAAAATTCATTTAATGTTGGCTAATGAAAATAGCCGCAAACTCAAGCTAGGAAAATAATATCTTAACAAAAATTCTGGTTTTCTTCAATGCAATTTATAGAATCAAATGAAACTCGCTTAGGTTTTAATAACTTTTTAAAGTATGTGTTTTCGGTGCCGCTTTAAACTAGTGTCAGTGAAGTTTCTGGAAAACTATGTAAATGGGTAAAATTAGACATAAATATTTTAATTTTTAAGTTTTTATAATTAATATTGAAGCAAGACTGTGAGTTAGATTGCTTTTGTTTGCTTGATTTAATTAAAATATGTTTAAATGTTGTTTATCAATGTAACAATATTTTCATTATATATATTATTAACGTGATCACAGTCAAAAACAATAATTAACTATGTCTGAAAATATTTAACTATGCATATTTGTAGGTATGTATATCTATTTATATACAAAAGGGATTACGAAAATTATTTAAGTAACGACTGATTTCGATTGAACAAAACTGGTGTGGAGTTCAAACAATACCTATTTATTCCTATAATGAAATATATTTAAAATAAATATTTTACCAAATCCATATTAACTTGGGGCACTTTGTGAAGGGTTCATCAACATTATCTTCGGTTCAGACGAAGTTTAACATATGCTAAGAGAACAACAAATAAATATTTCTTCAAAAAACTATTAGAGCGCCTGTAACTGATAATGTTTGAACCTTTAATGTATTTAGAGCGTTTAACTTATTGAAAAAATTAACTAAGGCGTGAATATGTTATTAAACAATTTTTTCTATACAAATTGCTTGTGTAATATTAATTTTGAGATTAAAAATAGTTTCAGTTTTTGAAGGTTTTCAATTTATTGTTTCTATTAATTTTATAATTTTAGCTGAATTTTTCAATGCGTTTTTTGTTTTTTGTTAATTTATTACTAATGCATTACAAACTTATTTATAAACTATGCAAAACTTTACATCTAATGTTAAATTTTGTTTTTGTCTTTATTCTTTTCAGCAGTACAAAAATTATTCATTGCAATTATTTTTACTCACAAATATTGTTTTTGTTATTTTTTTTACCATTTTGTTATTGTTGTTTTTATATTTGTCGTTTAAATGTACATAACTAAATTTACATTTTCGATACACATTGCAAACGTTTCTCTCGTTTTAATATACACTTACTACATATTACATAATAAATTTGTTGCAGATACAAACACAATTCTTATGCCCTTCACCCCATCACTCGTATATGAAAATATGCGGTGTTGCATTGCCATACATATATAATTGTATATATATATTTATATGTATATTAAATACCCTATGCTTAGAACTAGATTCCATTTGTTTTTGCTTATCTTGCAGCATTTGGGTTGCCGCCACACGGCCAGGTTTAAAAATCATTTATGCTAAAAAGTAACTAAATGTAATCAATCTTAGGAATTATTCAGTTGGATCAATTATTATTATTATTTATGTGTTTGTTCTCTTGTTGCTTTAGTGTTCGTGTGTATGTGTGTGTTTGTATATGTGTGTAAGTGTTATTTGTTAGTTTTGCTAAAACATTCCACTGTAGTTATCGACGGCCTTGGCCCTGGCTTTGGTCGCCTGAGGAGTTGTTTGGCCGCTATAGCCACTGGCTTTAGATTTCAGTTAGCTAGACTTGATTGACACTATGATGGAAGAACAAATAGATTATCCGTAGTTAGTTCCGCAGTGATGATTAGCTTCTGCTAGAAACCGCTACTCGTCGATGGATTCCCTAAATTGCTCTCCACAGTGTCATCTTTGTGTCAGAGCGGCGGCTTATAGACTTCAATAGCAGGCGTGAGCATGTCCACGCGCGTTGATATCGAAGTGTCACTGTAGAAAACAAGAAAATATTTTTTATATTAATGTATATGTTATTTTTCGTAATATATGCTTTAGAAAATATAAAAAAATTTTTTGTATAAATTAAATTTAATTATATTCAAATTCCAATCGACTGTTATAACTTTATATTAAAATTCAAATATTTATTTTATTTTCTATTTGATTTGTGTGAATTTTAAATTATAATATTCTTTTATTTTTACCATATATTCTAACTCCATCTAACTTAATGGCATTTGTTGTACAGCAATTTATAAAAAAAGCTCGCGAATGTTCTCGGAAATCTCATTGCGTTCGAGATTGTGCTACAGAGTGCAGAACGGAAATGATTGAATTATGCTAAAAGTTTGTGGAAACAAAATTTCAATAACTTTGTTTTCAATCGCAAAGTTGTGCGCGTGTGTAAAGTCGTGAAACACATCAAAGACGGCGACTGTTTAATATTATGCCATTGAGTGTGGCAGGTAAGAGTGCATAAAAAAGGCAAGGAAAACAGCTGAAAAACTTTATCGTGGCAGCTGCAGGCATACCGAAGAATAATGCAAAATAAAATGGCAAAAGAACAAATACAACACACAGATGGCATAAGGAAATGGCCGGGGTCAAAGGGTTTTCGGCAGAGCATCAGCTTAAATATACTTCGACTGCCTACAAATCGTTGCGCTTTCCGAACATGTTCTACAACACACAGCGGATGAGACAGAGAACGGTGTGAATGTAAATTGAATGGACCATCAGGAAATCAGAAGGCCTGGACAAAACGCTGGGCATGCAATGTGAAAACATTGGGAACAGCTGCTGCCATGTCCAGTCCCATCAGCGTGGCTGCAATGTGTTATGTATTCCGATCCCTGAACCACTATCCGACAGCAGTTCATGAGCTTCATTTGGTTTCATTCATTTCAGTTCAATTGTTACATTTATTTATTATATTTTCTTTGCGCTCTTTGCTTTCATTGTTCAGCGACTCTCTGTTGCGTCTTTCGCTTCGCCAGTCGGCTCTGCTGGCCGCCATTTTGCCAGCACCCACAATGGCGCCCCTTTGTTTGCTTGGATTTGGTTTCGCTTTGTAAATGAAATGGAATTAAATGAAATGTACAATTTATTGTATTTAGGGGATTTCGAATTGCTATGCGGCATACGCCAAGCGGCTAACGAAAAACAAAACCAAAATCGCATTTCCGCTTCCTATTCCAATGTAATATATACTCTGAGCTTGTATATGTATTTGTATATGTGTGTACATGCATAAGTAGTATATGCCGGGTAGCGCACAAGCTGCTCGCTTTATTGGCATTTTATTTTAGTTTCATTTATATTTATTCCTTCTCTATCCACTTTGTCTCTGTGCGATGCCAATTCTCTGCATTAGCAGCGCATATTGAATTAAATAGACATCTCGTTTTATTTGGCGGAAGTTATTATGTCTTGCATCGATAAAATAGATACAAAGGGTATAATAAAGTTGGCTGAATGCATGGTATGTTAGTCCTTGTAGGTGGTCGATGCAGCCCAAAAACATATACCACATACATATAGAGCTTACTGCAGTGTGGTGAATGCTCTTACCAAATTCCATAACTTTGTCAAACTAAATCCATAACCCCTTGCAAATAATCAATTTATAAATGAAATGTAATTATACATTTTACGAGCATTTCATTTTTTGTTTTTGTATGCACAGAAGAGAACTTAGTAGACTAGAAAAAAACGCACCAAGCACTAAACTAATGAACACTTCAACGGTGGACTCGAATGCGCTATCCAGCTGAGCGGGCCTAGGTGGCGAAGAGTGTGAAGGCTGCTGCCCAGCAGATAGTAGCTGCAGGTGGTGCATTAAATGCTGAAGTGTTGCAGACAAGTGCAATTAAACTAAGAGTGGAAAACACTAAATAAAAATAGCTATTGAAAGAGTACAATTGTTGCAAATCTGTTGAAGTTAAGTGTAATATTAAAATCTGCCTGCAAAAACAAATGAAAAACGACGCCAGGGCAATAAATACGGCGATGCTATTTTATATCTTTTATATATCTTTTCTTTTACAATTGACTGGGTAGAAGGAATATTAACCACATACATAAATTGGATGACTAAGGTCTTCCCCACATTTCAATCTGAAAAGACTTAAGAGCTAGAGCTATCAAATTTTGTATGCAGGGTTTCCTTGCCAGAGATTTGCAAATAAATAGATTTTAATATACAATTTAAACGGAAGCATAATCTTAAAACCAACATGGTACCGAAGATTAAATGCCTTAACTCAACAGAATTTACAAGTTTAGTTAATATATCTTGCAAACAAATATTTTTTTCTACAAAAACATAGGCAGCCTGTAGCAAATTTGCATGACAATAACCTTTAAATAAAGAGAATAGTTTTCCACAATTCAGGACACAATTATAATAGTCTCTGCAAAGTTATAAATACGGAGTAACCTTAAGTCATTCGACTAAAACTTTGCCAGAAACAATATACTCGTTTATGTTTTACGCGTTTCTTTTGACCAGTCTTAAAGTGTTGGTATTTTTGTTTTAGGTTCATTTGGCAATATCCGGTCTGGGTTCACCGCAGTCTGCAACACTTTTCAGACACATGTGTGCTAACGTACACATGTTTGTTGGCTTATCTCTTTGGGCTCGTGCGCCTGGGGGGCAGGGCTGGACAAACGGTTGTGGCATTTGGTGCTGCAGCAGCTTGCTTTCAACTTTAGGGACTTTTGGTTAAATGAAAATTTAATGTGCTAGTTCCGGTCGAACGGTCCGCCACCCGGCTACAGCCTGTTCCAGTCGACACTCAGCATCATCGCGCTTGTAATTTAATTTACACGCGGCGCTCCATGCCGCAGTGTCAGTGTCGCATTTTCAAATTAAATACATAGAGAAGTTGTCCAACAATCTGTGCTAAACACCTGTTTGACCCAGATCTGCACTTGCCTCCATTTCTGCGTTGGGTGCGACATTTTACCCCCGGGCGTTTCGTTGACGCTCCTTGTGATTGTCGTTTGTAATCAGTTGTGTCTGAGGGGCCGACAAGTTAAGTTCATAAACTTGCAAATTTAACTGAGAAGCCATTTACATGTTTATAAAGTAGTAATTAGAATGCGGAATTACTTGATAGGCTCTATTAATGTTGAAATTAACTTCGGAAGATGTCTCAAAGTATTTGAACTGTCAACGTACCGAAATTCCTGAAACAGTGCTCAAGTTTGCCATGTACTTGGCAGATTAATTGCCAATTAGTAATAAGTTTTAGAAATAATTACTTGGTGCTGGGCTAATTAATGTATCCTATATAGATATAACAAGTAAGATCCATTCGAAAGTTTTCAGGACTTAAAAGAGCGTCAAAAATGTTTGAACTAACCAAATTTAATTTTATCATACATATCGCGATGTATTGATTTTAATGATATTGGGTAAGATATCGACAATAAACGATAAACTTCTTCTGTGTATCGTATAGCAGAATCTATACTCGAAAAATTAAAGTCTTTAGCTTTTGTAGTTTCAGTAATAAAAATATTACAATATTTTATAACGCAATTTATAAGTCTATAAGTCCATAAATTATTTTTACGTAAAACTTTATTTCAGAGATTTTTTCAATCGATTGTCAGCTTTGTTAATTGAAACATGAAAATATGAAACGCTAACACTGCCGACTTTTAATTAAATGCAAATATTTTCCTATGCTCATTTCTCAGCGCAATAAATGGCAAATATTCTATAATGCTTTAGAAAATGCTTGACAATTTTTGTATATGGATCCAATACGTGTGGTTGATGGTTGAGTGGGTGGTGCCACGCCCCGGGGCATGAGCATATCACGTTGCTGGCCATATGGCAGCACTTTAAATGCAAATGAAAGTTGTCCTCTCCGGTGGCGGTGCGTCGAGGTCGCTTACATTTTGCGAAGTGTTTTTTGTTGTTGCTGCCGTTATGTTATGTTTTCACACACAGCTTATATGTGAGTGTGTGTGTGTGTGTGTGTGTGTGTGTGTCTGTGCGGGTGCCTGCCTGGGGACCGCTGATGTTAGCTGAATTTGCATAAAGCTCTATACTGGCGTATATATTCGGTTAGGCTTTTTGGCCACACAATGTCTCATGTGCTGTGCGGTTGGGCTTTTGTGTGTCAAGGCGTCGCAGCTGCAGTAGATACTTGTTGAACACAACCTTGCAACTTGAGAAACGTTGTACATACGCTGACACACACACACACACATACACAGAGAGCTGCCTTGAAAATTTCTCAAAGGTCGGCCCGTGCTGACATTTCGCACCGAGGCGCTCAAATCAATGCCGCAAAAAGCGTATAAACAAACTTAAATTTTTAAACAATTGCCGAGGCGATGAATGGGGCGGAAACTTTTCTAGTTGGTTGTTGCCGTTGAGCGAGGGCGTTGCCAATCCAATTGCCAACTTACATTCAAGTCAAACAAAGCGCCCGTCCTGGCCAAGTTAACGCCAACATTGTCGGTCAATACTAAGTAAGTGGCAGTGGCCAAGCACAGACAACTACTCATCATCCGCCTCTTTCACACAGCTATTGCTGTCTTTGTCCATGGGCATACTATTTTATTGAAATATTTGGCAAATGTTGTGAAAAGTTCTTGGATCTTTGTTTTGGCCACTCATGCATGTGCTCAAGAGGGTTGCGTTCAGCCGGGAAAGCGGTCGGGGGACAAAAAAAATCGAAGACGCGGTTGCCTGGCGGCCATTAATCAAATCAGCCAAGCTACGTGATTGTTGGTCCCAGTGCAACGGGACTCATAAATAACTCGATCCAAACTGGTCGATACATGCCCAAGTTTGGCCAACCCAAAGAGATTTCGGTGCTTATAAATGTATACATTGCATATTAGGGGAAAAGTGTTGCTCGGCAACCGGCTGGCGGGAAATCTGGGAAAAATCTTTACCACTCAGACATTTAGTTTCCGTTCATTAATTTCCGCTTACAACTCAATCATCACGTATTTTTTGCGCCTTTTGGAGGCGACAATTTGCGCATATTTCAGTTTCTTCTTTTTTTTTGTTTTCTTTTTATAATTTTTTCTCTGGGCGAAAGTTGAAAATCGAATGGCAGCAGCTGCTGCGTCGAACGGAAGTTCTGGTAGAAATCAGCTCATGTCCAATTCCATTTCCATTTGCTGACCGTGTTTGCGGTTCATCGCAAATTTCATTTTAGCCGTGTTTGTTAAAAGGTCGCACGGTCGCATGATTTATTTGCCACTGCATCGATTTCGGTCTCGATGTCGGTTTGGGTTTCGCATTTCCAATTTCGTATTACCCTATTTGGATTTCAGTTTTCGATACATGTGTAATAAAATCACGGCTTGGCACTTCGTGTTCGGCTGTCTATGCTTGGCTTAATTGTCAAATCAAATTGACAGTCCACCACGTGGCGTATACGTAATGCGATTATGAATGTGTTGATTACAATCAGATTAACATTTTAATTGGATACACATTGTTGTGCAATAATTAATGTTATATCCCATAGTGCAGCCGAGTTGTAGGCTTAATTAATCTTCACTTCACAATTCACATGAACAACAAATTGAAGATGAAATGTTGAAAGGACAATCATGGATAACAAATCCATTGCGACGGAAAACTTCCTTTAGTAATTGCTTAAATGTTAGTACAGTGTAATTGTAAACAATTACTATCAATGAAAAAATATTATTTCTAAGCTATCAACGTAAGTTTTTCATTTTTTGCCCCTCATTTTAAGAACTTCCAATTATGACCTTTGACTATCATAAACATTATTGCTGTATGAGCTAAACATAATTATTAGCGCGTTTAGCCGTAAGTTTCACTTGTTGGCCATATTTAATATATACATGTAAACAATATAGTTGAAAACCCGGTTCTTGAATGTCTTTAAAAGTCAACAGTATAACTTAAATTACATTTAACTCCTGTGGCGCAAGAGTAATTATAAAATATTTACCTTTGTGTGAATAAAATATGAACTTTTTTTAACTCAACTCTTGCAGTGCTGTTGAAAAGTCGTCCCAGGGGCGTATTTTTTTTCATATATTTAATGCCATATTTGGTCGCTTATGTTTGTTTTTCACTGCTGAGCAAATGTGTTCGAGATTTTGCCAAGCGGCAAATAAATAACAAGCATTTTACAAAATCGTTTGCACTTCACGACCTGAAAAAAGCAACAGTCAACTTCAGTTGGCCACATTTGCCCATTTGGCCACAACGTTTGTTTTGTGCGTACCCAAGGGGCGCGCGCTAGGGTTAAGGCAAATTTTACGATCTGCTGCACTGAAGTTTTGAAAGAAACGCAAAAAACAGAAACCATTTTCTGAGTTTTTGCCCTGTTGCTCAAATTTTTTTCATTTTTTTTTTTTATACTCGTTTACGAAGTGAATAGAGTATATTGGGTTTGTGAACTATGCATAAGCCATAGCATAAGCTTGTTCTCTAAATTGCATTATTAATATACATATTCTTTTGAAACTTTTCATTTTCGAATAAAAGGTTTTTCAAAAACTGAAATTGCAAAATTTAATCGTTCTGGTTGTCATAATCCTTAAAAACTAGCATCAAAAATAGTATTAGTAAAAATTTTTACCAAAAAGCAGACCAAAATTTACAAAAATGTTGACATGTAAATTTCAAACTTCTGTAACTTTGCCAAACCTGAATTGATTTTAATGCTTGGTGGCATTTGGTCATGGGTTGTATTGTAGATTTATTCTGCGTATAAATAGTGAAATGTGAACGAGTATTGCGCTGTCGGTTACACCCGACTGCAACGTGCGTTTTTTTTGTACGTTTTTTCCGTTTCTGTTCCTGCAGGTAAATGCTGCACGTGTTAGTTCGACGTTTAAGCCAAAAGTTGCTTGGCTCGCAGCGAGCCCAGCTGACGCTTTTGACGAGACGGCAACTTCTGTTGCAGCAGCCATAACAATGGCCAATTTAAACGGCTGTCAGAAAGCCAAGCAATTTGCCTTAATTCGTGCGTCCGAGCTTGCCCTCTTTCCGCATTCCCACTTTACCCATTTATGACACTGCTGTTCGCGTAAATTGCATGTAATCCACGCAGTGGCAGAAAGCAAAGCCACTGCGACCGCAACTCCACTAATTGCACATTTTTATCTCAATTATTGCAGCTTACTCCTTTTGAATCTTCTTAGAGGATAGCCTCGTTTCCATTAAGCGATTATGGGTGTGCGTGTGTGTGTGTTCGTAAGGCTTGTTGTGGCAACTTGAAGGATTAAATGCATTCAATTTTAATCTGATTTACGCGTTTTATAGAACATTTAATATCTATGAGAAAAACTACTGAGGTAACGTTTCAAACATTTTAAGAGGGGAAGAAGACGCAGAGAGATCGGTGAGTAAAACAGGTAAAAAGCTCCAGTCTCCGCCCAGGGGATACCCTGTAACGTCCAACTGTCATCGTTCTCTATAAATGCAGACAGTAAGAAAAATTTTCCATTCGATTTTGGTGGGATCAGGGGAAGGAATCCAACAAGTAAATCCTTTAGAGGTACCAAATTTGGTGCATTTAGCTCAACCGCTAAGGCAAAAAATATATATTTATCGATTTCAAGATAACCAGATGAGTAGTCGACAAACCATTATACCCGTTATTTATCCATTTTAAATGGACAAGGGTATAAAGGGGGGTGACATTGGTAAATCCTCTTAATTACTGACGTTATAAAATAATGATGTAACAGTTTATCTACATTGCTTGTTGCTTTCTAACACTTTAAAATACAAGCATTTGCGAAGCAGCCTGAAAAGTACGAAAAATCTAAGTTAACTTACTTTTCCTAAGCACTATGCAGTTTAAAAGGGGAAAATAATATTTAGTTCAAGTGTTCTTCAGCCATTTCCATTAAAACTTACGCAATATTTTATGTACTTCAAGTTTCGTGCACTTGAAAGATTAGAGTCAATTTCCCAGCCAGGACAAACATAACTGGCAAACAAATTGCAAGCATTTTTGGAATGCTGCTCGGTGATTTGAAGCCATTATCGTTAATCCCGAGTGCTTGTCAGCATTGTCTGGCAGCAGTGAAATGTATGCAAACAGTACTGCAAGCTTTACTATGATAAACGCTGCCAAAGCGAAGCGTTGCCAATTACTAGAAAAGTCAACACAGCGCGTCAGCAGATTGTGCGCCAAAAAGTATGCAAAGTTTGGGGCACGCACACAGAGATAGACACACTCATGCACGGGCATGTTGTCAATGAGCTGAAGTGAGTTTCTTGTAATTACCACAAAATTCAATATATACATACCCTTAGTTGTGGCACCCACCAGTGGCAGCAGCAGTGGCAACAATCCAACCAGTTACCAGTCAGAGGCAGCTGCTGTTCCTGCTGCTGCTGCTGCCGTAGACAAACATCATTTGGCACACTCGTCTCGTTTACTTAACGACCGACAGCCGCGTGCGTCATGCGCCAAGTCTTGCAAGGACCGCACAGACCTCACGCACAGCTGCCTGCAAACCGCTGGCACCTCCTACACGGCCCGTATAGCAGTGCACCCACCCCGCTCATCGAAATGGCAGCTGTAAAAAATCACAGCATCAGCATAAAAGTGCTTAAAAGCAGCCGCCGTGTCCTCTGCTCGCATTTCATTCGCTTGTTTTTTTCGTTCGCTTTTTACGCTTCACTTTGCGCCGAGATATTCAGATCTTCCATCTAAACAAGTGCCTCCATTTGTTGTGCCCATGAAATTCTCGTCGGAAAGTTTTTAGCAGTTTGCCCCGATACCTATCAGCCAGAATTAACATGCGCACTTTCATTTCATAAACAGCTTAAAACTTTAAGGGAGCAACCAGTCGACTGAATTTCGAGAAATCTGGCAGTTCTTATACTTCAAGAATTGTTCATTTTCTGGCTCATAATTTGGCAATTTTAATCCAATTATTGAAAAGAACAAATAATTAACCACACTGATTTCCACAAAACTGATACCGTTTACAGGCCCCAAAACCTTCAACTTGGTCGAAGTGTCGTTTTTTGTTTTTTTAATCTGATTCAGAGCAGCTGCGTCAAAAATGCTCCATGGCTCCATGGCTAAGGCAAAAGTTGCTGCTAATGCGGTAACTTAATTCAATTTTGCCTTTTAATCCAATCAACAAATTGAAGAATACTCGTAATTGGCAGAGGCAGGCAAAAAGCAGCCAGCGTTATGTGCAGATAATATAACCATTTGCATTTTAATTGGGATTTACTAATTAAAAAGTTTTTAACTTTCCAAAGAAAAAACAATGAAAATTTAATTGGTATGCAGAATGTAGAGTTTATATTAACCCTCATCAGATTCAACGAACTGTGAACATTACATAAACAAAAACTTTATTTTTGCCCTGATTTACTTGGAAAATAATTAAATAAAATTAAGAATATAAAATGTGAGTTCTGTGTAACGATAACCTGATAAACAATATATCATTTCACCTGCGGAAGGTATTAAAAACTGATTTCAATAAATAACAACATATCTCATGTCATTTGATACGCATACTGAAAAAAATGTAATACCAGGAAAACACTTTTACGAATGTGCCAATCTATCAAATATTTGACCTTTATAAGGCATACCTGTCGAAAGTTGGGATGGTTCAGTTTGGCATTGAGTGGGATTTACAATTTATACAAAAGAAAGAACTGAATAAGTTGAACAATCGAGAGTGCGTGACATAATAAAAGGAGCGCGACGTTATAAATCGACAATATTGCGCATAAATGTGTTTAAAATTACGCATTGCTCATACGCAGCGTATGGCAATATTTCCGCTTCATGGCACTTTATATGCATGCAGACAACGGAAAGAATTGAAGCCTGCCCGAGACCACTTAGTATTCAGCGCATAGACACAGAACCCAGACATTCGCTGGCTAATGGAGAATGGCAAAGAACACCAACACCAACCCATTTGGGGGACAAGAAAATGGGTCGCGTTGCCTACGCTGGCCAAATGCAACGCTATTGATTTTTCGTTTTTGGTTTCATTGCCTGCCAAAGGCGCAACAACATTGGCAGTGGCAACGACAACGGCTCAACTAAATGCCAAATGAAAATTAGCCAAAGCACGCATTAGACCACTTTTTTTTTGTTTTTATATTATTATTTTATTATTATTCGCTTTAATGCCTATTTTCGTTGATTGTCGCGGACTGGCCAACGCACTGGCAAAGCGACTTGGCCGTGGTCATGCCGTGCTAACGTAAACGATGAGCCAGTACACCAGCACAGGCACATACATCCATACACGCACACATTGACACACACCCACACATACACACACACACAAAGGGTGTCTGTGGGCTAGTCAAAATACGAGTATTCAAAGGACAACGGCGACTCTCCTGCAAACATCAAATTTCAAGTCGAGTAATAAAAACGGTGTGTGTGTGTGTATGTGTGTGTGTCGCGACTTTTGGCGAGTGGGTTGCCAAATAAAAGCAGCGTCAACAACAGCAACAACAACAACACCAGCAAAAAGTAAAAGCAAAAGCAAAGCCAACCAAAACAAAATTAGTTTCATAAGTTTTTTATGAGTTCATCGCTTTTTTGTATGTGCTGCCTTTGGCTACCCGCACACACAAAGTGTGTGTGTGTGATTGTGCCTTTGCTTGTGGCATGTCCTTAGACACCCACAGTCGCCCTGACTGACTAACCAGCTTTTGTGCCAAGGGTCGAACGTGGAGGCAGTCGCGTGGGCGACGCCTCTTCCTCAGCGCCTCAGCTGCTGTGCTGGCACTTCCGCTGTTCCTCACACACACACACACACGCAAGCACATACACTTGCATACTGTGGGCCACGCAAATAATTCACAAATGAAATATATACACGGAGCAGGAAGCCAAGTAAAACACATATATTGCGAGTAAATTTCTTTTGTTGCCTGGCTAGACGTTTAGTCCTAGTGTGCGTGTGTATATTTGTAAAAGAGAGCGTCTCAGAGTAAGACGACAAAAAAAGCGAGAAAGAGCGAGACAGACAGAGAAAGAGAGAGAAAGAGTAGCAGCGGTGGCGACAATTTGTTAAATTGTTATTGTTATTTCTATGTTAAATGCTCCACTGCCCACACAATGAGCAGCGTCTAGCGCCTAACCCCCTCGCCGCCCGCTCATCTGTCAGCCCACAACTTACATTGGAAACTTTTGCCGCTTGGCTCCTCGCCGCTGGCTGCACGTAGCGTCAATCTGCATAAATTATGTGAAATTTATAAGGACAACAAAAGGGACAAGGGGCAACAACAATAGTCGCAGACGGCAGCTAGAAAAACTTATTACGAAAAACAAATATTGTACAACAACTTTATTTTAATGTTTTGCTCTTTTTATTTGAACTGCCTGCTGAACGCTGTCATTTCAGCCAAGGAAAACCGAGAGAGCGAGAGAGAGAGAGATAAAGCAAAAGATTGTGAGAACAAAGTCAGAAATATAGAAAAACTATAAAATCAGCTATAATATATAGAAAGCATAGAAACAAAATCAGAAATATAAAAGAAAGATTTTTCGAAAGTTTGAGCTACTTAGACAACAAGCAGGTTATCAGTTTGGCTATTGCATAGGAAATTGAACCAAAAGGTGGGAGTGGATCTACATACACTCACTGATAAGACCTGAAATTTATTTTTACTTAAATCTATATATTATGTAAAGTTTGTCGCTTCCAGACAAAGTGTTAAGATTTTTGTGCCACGCTTACTGGGAAGCAGGCAAATCGATAACATGACGAATCGATTAAACGTGATATAATATTTAAGCTAGAGTCACTAAATTTGCCCTCCTCAAAAATTGCGACCTTGATATGTTGGCCACGCCCACTAGAACCCTCTGGCAGCCCCGCGCTCAAAAACTGGAAATGGCTATATCTCCCACAGTTATTGGGCTAGAGCCTCTATATTTGGAATACATAATACTGGTAAGCTCCCCCAAACATCACAGAACAAATTTCTTGGCCACGCCATGACATACATGATAGAGGACAAACCAAGAAAAATGCCATCAAACATGAAAATCGGTTCAGTTTTGACAAAGTTATGGGCGTTGCAAATATGGGAGCTATGGATCCTCGAGCTTTACATGTCAAAATTTTTTCTCAATTTTGGCATGATTTTTGACAAAAAGTTTGACCCCCTCAGAATCGGTTTTAATGTTGTCTTTTATACTAATTGTGACAACCACAATCGATTAAAAATGCAAATTCGCATTTCTAAATTTTTAAAAAAAATTTTTTTAAATTAGTAAGGGGAGTACATGATATTTTATCAAAAAATTCCAAAAAATTTTATTTTTAATTATGAATATATTTGAAATGCAGAATCAATCAAAAAGACAAACCATGAAAAAAATGCCATCAAACATGAAAATCGGTTCAGTTTTGATAAAGTTATGGCGATGCAAATATTGGAGCTATGGATCCTAGAGCTCTACTTGTTAAAATTTTTGTCAATTTTGGCATGATTTTTGACAAAAAATTTGAACCCCCAGAATCGTTTTTAATGTTGTTTTTATACCAATTGTGCCAATTACAATCGATGAAAAATATAAATTTGGATTTCTAAATTTTGAAAAAAATCTTCTACGAAGAAGACACCACAAATGAATGCACTCATATTTAGCCCCAAAAGCGCATAAATCTGTCATCGATTGAGGCGTGGCCATTTGCAATTCACATATGAAATATTCGCCAGTTTTGAGGATATTGCAAAAATACCATAACGAATTCGGTGCGAGGGAGGGGCCTGTGTTTGCCGCTTCATAAGGACAACAACAATGGGAGACTAGCAACAGCAACAGCCCGAACAATGTGAGCAAACGAGCCACGGCAAATCGTGTGAAGCTCTCCGATTTTCTGGCCTAAGTAGCTGCTATAGGCCTGGTCCGCCCAGCAAAGTGAGCTGGCCAGCAACTGGCCACAGAGTGACTGGCATGGCCATAGTGGCTTTTGCCGTCGATGTGACGTACAAATTGATTTTCTCACACCCACACATCGAGGGTGGAGGGGGTGGGGTGTCAGGGGTGTTGACGACAAGTTGATTTTGGATGTTTGAGCACATTTCTTTCGCTTTCAGTTGATTTGCTTTTGGCAAAGGCATGTCAAGTACATAATAATATCATCAGAAAGCGAAGTTTCGGTTTGATATTGTATTTATTGTGTGCCAGCAAGCAGGTGTCAATTATGTAAGCTACAAATGAACACAGCTGAAGGTTTGACATATGAAAGCAACAAATTAATCCATGCAAGATTAATTCATGAAACTAGCCAGGATAAAGTAGACTATGCTTTGGGTTTCTATCGAATCTCATACATTGTTAATATTAATTTAAGTTACTTCAGCTTAAAGCTGCTTGTTTGAAAGCACATGAAAAATTTACTATTGCGACTGAAATAAATAATAGTGATTAAAAAAATACTTAAAAATGAACTATAATGTAATAGCTTTTACCTCGAGAAAGTTTACTGTTTCAATGAACATTATTAAACCATCGCTATATTGTACATAATGGTTTGGAACGTTCAAGAAATTAATCGCTTAATTAATCGATGAAGCTTTATTCAGGGCCAGCTTTTAAAATTATTAATGCAACAGCGTACTCATTTATTGAAACCGACGATTCGAGAATTTAATTATTGACACTCGCATGTAAATGAATTTATGAAACCCGTCGGCGAAATATGAATGTCGCATCATTTTTATGTCGTCTCCTTTCTGTTCAACGTGCCATTTTCTCTGCGTTTTTTTTTTGTTTTCCTTTGTTTTTTCGAATTTTGTCTCCGTTTGGCTAATAAATTATGAACCATATGGCTCGGGCAAAGCAAGAATTGGCCAAAAGCATTGCCAAAGCTACTTAGCGGCTTAGCAACGTCCATCGAGTGTCGACAAATGCGAATTGTGAATTCATGTGGCTGTGACACGTGCCACAGTGATGGATACGATTGATCTGGATACCATTGCATTAAAATAAACCAAAGAGCTTTTCAACAATTTAGACAGGCTCTAAGGGAAAAAACAGTGCGGGCAAACACAATTTCCAATGCCTGTCGCTGCCTAATTGACGAATAATCCATATTTACTGTCCCTCGATTGCGGATATTGAGCGATATTTAAGCACATGAGCGATTCACTTTAGTCAACTGGAGTGCTGCAGGAGTGTGGTTGCTTTTATTATTTCATTATTGACTTTAATTAATTGTGCGCATGGCGAGATTAAAAGTCGAGAATAATGATTTTTGTATAGCAGTGGGACTACCCGTGCCAGTGACAGTGGCATTTCCAATTGCTTCATTTTATTACGCTCAATTTGTGTTAAACGTTATTTTTTTTCGCTTTGGGCTGTCCTTGCAAATGCATCTGGATGGTGCTTCAATTATAATTCAATGAGAGAAGACAACATAATTGATGTGCGGTTTCCGTGTTCATACATTCAGGCATCCATCAAATGTGAATGTTGGATTCCAACTGAAATGTATTTATCAATAATGTTGGCTTAAGAGTTTACCTTGTGGGAAAGATTTCGATTAAGGCAATTTACAATAATTAGATTATAATCCGACCTTTGAGCTTATTATAGTTACTAGGACTATTAGATATCTTTCTTATTTGGTATTCAATTGCACTCGATTATCCAATACAAAAAACACACACACCCACACACACACTTATCGTTTGGTGTATTTCTCGTATCAATGCGGTTGCAACGTTGCGTATGCGTAATATTCAGTGTACACGAACTCATTAATTATTGATACAATGGTGTTTATTTTTATAATATTTATATAATAAATATCGATAGTCTGGCATAATGAATGTAAGTAAATAATAATTAATTTATTCATATCATTGAAATGAAAAACTCAATTATAATCTGGTCCATAGGGCGAAAAGAGTATTTTGAATTGATGACATGTGCGTCTGCCTGTTCATCCGATTATCGTTACTAATATATAATATGAATTGTAACAGAATAAAGATGTGCATGTATTCTGGAATACTCAATTTTTTTTAATTCTCCGTAACCAACATTCAAATATGATTGCAACAATAAAGCTTAATTTCATCAATGAATGGCAATGGCAATGGCCAAAAAGGCAAATTTAATTACATTTGGTGTTGTAAAAAATCGAGTTGTAAAAATACAAATGAAAGCGAGCTACGTGACGAGATGAAATTGTGTATACAAGACATGAATTTCTTGGATTTAATAGGCAATTTGTAGTCGTAATCCAAATGGAAATAGCCGAGAGTCCCACGCACTCACACGCCCACACTTGAAGACAATGAAATAATTTTACACATTGACTGAGGCGCCGGAAGCCGATAAACCGATAAAGTCCCAAAAGCCAAATGCTAAATGCAACTGTGTCGAAATATTAGAGGCAAATGCCACGATTTAATGGCCAATAAATCGATTTGCTGCTTGTTGCCGCCTGCCCGCCCAGTGCAACCGCTGTGGGCCAACCATGGTGTCAACCCAAGTCGGCTTGGCGGTTCTGCTCTGAAACTGAAACGGGAGCTGTAGCTGTAGCCGGAGTTTAAGCTTATCGGCACGCATGCACGCCAGCTGGCGGCAATTTGGATACGCAGATAAAGCATTTATTGGCCACATAAAACGGGTAAAATTACATCCCAGGCGCCATTTCCGCAACCCTCTGGTATTCAGTATGTTAAGTTCGCTTTGTTGTATCGGTGCCCGGCTTTCCTCCGGCTGACCGCTGTTCAATTTTGCTTTGTAATTTCCTTTTGTTGTCGGTCTCCCACTGAACCCAGCACAAAATCAATTTACGACGACATTTTCAAAAAAATTTTCAACAACTTTCGCAACAACATTTTGCCATTGAATTCAACCTAATGAAACGAAGGGCAACGAATTAGACAAATTGCGCAAAGCATTTGTCATAATCCTAAAAGGATACATATTGTCCTAGTTGCTACTATATTTGTTGTAGCTGGCAGAGTCCTGCCATTTGTGAAATTTGCAAATACTTTTGCAGCACTCATCTCCGTGTTCCTTTGTCAAGTCAAATAGGAAACGTACCTGAAAGGAAAAAAAAAACATTTTTCAGTTGTATTCAAAGTGCATTTTGTTAACTTGTACTACGATTGTAAATATTTTAGTTTTTGCCGTTTTCTTAGATCGGAACATAGCCTTAATGCCTTTTTAGAATTGTCATATACCGAATTTATATTTAATTTTTGCCCAAATTGAGTGTTATGCTTGTCAACTATTTTGTATGCTTCAATATTTGTTGAACTGTACATAAAATATTATTTGTTAGAATTTGTCAAATTTATAAAAGCTGAAAATTCTGTCTATTGTTAGAATATTTATTTATATAACGAATGTGTGTTTGGTAGATAGATATTGTTTACCCCGTACCTAGAGAAAATGGGTGATATAGACATGTCTGTTTTAATGATAAAATAATTAACAACATCGGTTAAACTTTGTCAATGCTATGGTAGTTCAAAATTTTGAGTATATTTTTCTTATTATTATTATTTTAAAAAAATTTAAACATAATCCATTTTGTTTTGACAAACTTAGGCATAACTATCTAATGTTAAATTTTAAAATGCATTCGGATCAATAATTGTTTTTCCACATTGGACAAAAGACAGTTATTTCTGTTATTTTTGTATCGTTTTCAACAGTTTTGTTCACGTTTCAGTTTGCGTTCACGTAAATGCAGTTTGGCGCTGCTTAAAGGGTATATTCTAACTGACCCCTCTCGACTTAGGCACTCTAACTGGTTATTTTTTCACTGCATCCTAAATATTTTTTCCTAGTCCTTGTCCGAGCCAACCATTTTGAGTGTCCTTTACAATTTGTCATTTTCGTCAACTTCAAAAGCGCGCGGCGGAAACTTTTGTGTTGTGCAAAGGAAAAAAGTTAAATTAAATAAATTACAAAATGCTTTGCCAGCGACAACAATGCGTTGCGAAAAAGGTAAAGGTAAAGAGACCGGCGAAGAATAAACAAAAGTTCAGGCTGCCAGCCAGACGAGGACGAGACGCGCTGCAAATGTTTAACAAGGATTCGGTGGCAAATTAAAAGCCACCAACGTTGCCTCCATAAATCATGCACCATGCCAAGAGGAAGGCGCAAGGAAAGCAGATTGCCTAGACAAAGGCAAAATGCGGCGTCGTGCCGCAATACTTTTAAAAAATTATTATGTATTCGTATACCCTATGATGCAGTTGGTTATTTGCATTTTGTTATTTTTTTAATCGTGAAAACATCTAATGCACATGAGAGCTTCAAGTGCGATTAATTTATAGTTAATTTTTCCTAAAGCTTAAAGCTTTATTAACTGTCTGGAATTGTGCATATTTTTAGCTAGTTTTCAACGTAGTTTACACTCATTACTTAAGTGGCGAGTGAATTTTTTTTACATTGAGTTTTTGATTACAGAGTATCATTAGCTGTGCATTCTCCTCCATATAATTTTTACTTAATTCCCATTCGTTTGTGAGCTGGCAGCACAAACAAGAAAACTGCTGGCAGGAACACGGCACGATGACAATTTAAAGCAATTCGCAAGTGCTTTTTTTTGTTTCTGGATGTTTTCTTATGGCCGTAGTTGTTGTTGTTGTTGTAGTAGTTGTTGTCGTTATTTTTGAGTATGTAGCTGTGAGTTTCCGTCGCGCTGCACTTGTAACGAAGGCAAGGGATGTCCAAACCGCGCCGCAGACAAACAATTTAAATTGTGTGGGAGGCCGAAACCGGGCCATGGAATTGCGTTGAAAGGTCCCGAATGCCCCATTTGGAGTGTCGTGCGAAAAAGGCCAGAAAAATACAAACAAGAGCAACAACAATGGCAAATAAAAATATGTGACACGAACAGCGCCAACGACAACGTTCCGGAACACAAACGGAAATTGTGAAATATACAAATGTGCCCTGTTCGCCCTCTATAGGTAAACTACACGAAAACACTTCACTCCACTCGCCCTGCCTTACACATATATTTTTCGTACAAAACAAGACAAGACAAAACAAAGGAACACGCACAACAAAGGCTGCTTATATAATTGTAGAGTTTTAATAAAAATATATGGCACGGCCTGGACACTCGTTACATGTCACATAAAAACCTAAAAGAAAAAAAAAAACAGAAAAACACAATTTCCAAATGCCGAATAATATCTAAAACAATCTTGTTGAAATGAAAGCATTCCACGTTTTTGCTTGTCCGAGGCTGTGTGTGGGCTGTTTACTAGTCGAATGTACATAATTGAAGCTGTAGGCTAAAATTGTTTTTCCTCTAATGCAATTCTATAACAAAGCATTGCCTTAAGAGTAAGTGTAAGCACTTGTCCAATGGCACTTTTGAATCTGCAGACCCCAAGGAACCGCGTTGCTTTCGGAAAAATAAAATCTTTAAAATAGAAAATCATTTTTAAACAAATTTGTATTACAATGAAAGGAGGTCGGATATCTCCGTATAAAGAATGTATATTCTTGATCAGTGCCCAGTCGATATAACTATGTCCGTTTGTCTGTCTGTCGTTTCTAAGCAAAGCGGTTTTAAACTTATCGTTGCAGGCAATACATCTGTAGGAAATGAGAAGATTTTATACAGACAACACTTTTGCTTTTAGAAATTATAATTAAAGAGAACAAGTTTTCGAAAAGATCAATCTATATAATTTTTGTATATCTTTTATTTGTATAACAACATGAAACGCGCCTGCGAATCTTGCATTTCTCTTGGGTTTTGTAATTTACAAAGTCGAAATTTAATTACAAATCTGTTGTACTGGCAATTACCCATAGACCGCAAGTGCTGTCAGAAATCATTGCAAAATATTGAAAAATAGGAGAATGCAAGTCGAATGCTTTTGGCAACTGGCCAGAAACGGAGACCACAAAGTAGGCAGCTGCAAAAAGGAATTGTAATTACGAAATTAAAACTGTGACAGCTGCATGATGGACTCCTCTGAAATAAATGAATGGATGTGGCATAGACGGATTGACAGGCATAGGCGGATGGGTGGATGGACTGATGGGCTGATGGGCAGGCCGCCGATCAGCCTTGGAGCATTGGCATTGGGGCATGGATCTACAGTATAAGGGTGTGCGGCCATAATGCACTTGAGCTGCTGCTGAGCTCCTGTCGACTGTGTGGCAGTGACAGATGCGGATGCTGGCTTTGGCAACGCCATCGTGTCCTGGCCGAGGCCGCAGCACTGGCACCAAGCACAAGCAGCAGCCGCAAGTTCCAAGTGGGCAGAAATGGGCTGCACTCTAGAGGCGGCAGGTGGCTGATGGCTGATGCTTGGTCTGTTATTGAAATTTGTTGCATTATGCTGTGGGTCGCCCCTTGTTCAGTATGCTTGAAAATGTCCTTGCACGACGCTCACTGCACTTGATTGTCAACAAAATTGTTTTGCACTAAAGCTCACAGCTTGTTTTTTGCTGTTGTTAGTGGGCATGTGGCCCGCTTGTACCTATTTTCTTGTATTATTTTTGGCTTGCGGCACTTCATTTTGAAGTGACTGCAACTGCTGCACAGCTGGCAGGCAAAAGGACATGCGGCAGTAATTAAATTTGTGCATGTAGAATGAATCAAGCTCTTAAAGTTGCGCAAGCCCCTGTGGAAAGTAACTGGAAATTAAATTTTTTCAAATTAGACACAAGAAATGTCACATTGCTGGCAAACACACATACAGAAGCACATGTGAGCACATACAAATACACATACAACGGCATACACACACACACGCAAGAAAACACTTGAAGGCGGCCATAAAGATAAATGTTTTATGTACGTGAATTGCGTTGAATAAAAGCTCTGTTTGCCTGCTTTATATGCACAGAGAGAGGCACAAACAGACAAACGAGCACACAGACGCAAAGTGCGCTCTCTCTCCCTCTCTCTCTCGCCCATTGACCGTCGTCGGCCATCTCTATCTTGCGCTCGAATTATGCGAGATGGCATTTGCTAGCATGCCCGCATTACTCATACGCCTCCCATGCCGCACGCGCCTCTTTGTTGCGCTTCATTTAAGCAAATTCACGTGCACATTTAAGCTTAATTGTTTTTTGAATTAAGCCAAATACAAATAGGTGCGCGAAACGTGCTCTCGGCCAAGCAAAATGCTGTTAATTTGCAACCAGGATGTGCGCAGGCAAAGCCGAGATTTCACATGGAAGTATAAAGAATTCTTAGTGAAGCAACCATTTTATAAACTCAAATATGAAGTTTTGAAACCTGTGAGTTTCTATTCGACATAATGCAAAAAATGCGCTCATGTATATACATATATCCTTATTTAACCATGCCCATGATCATTAAAAATACCACGCTTACGATGGTGCCTTAGCAATCATATGTGTTTGTTTCATATCACTTAAATTTATTATGCGTTGCTTATTGTATAGACGCTGCACACGAGCCCAAAAGGCGCTTAACGTATGTATTACCGCCAGGTCATAAATTCACTTTAATAACATACTCAAATTTAGATATTATCTGTGTGCCATATACATAAGTATGCGCGCATATTTTTCGGTATTTCTATATGTCAGGACTGGCGCTATCTCAATTCTCGATGGAATCGCTGTCGCTGTTGTTTGCCGGCGCTGTTGAGTTATGTGCACTCGCAAATTGTCTTGGGCCACACATTTTGGAGTCGCTTTATTTTAGAGTACCTCAAATTGGGGGTTTCTCTTTGTTTCTTAAATTGTTTCTTTAAGTATTTTTCAGTTAAGAAATATAGAAGATAATATACAATTTAATTTAGCGAGCGGTCAGTTTTGAAGTTGATTAAATCTATTTGTTTTATGTAAAAGATATAGCACTTACTTAATGCAATTAATTTAGCTTGGAGGCACCACAGGAAAGTATTTAAGAAGTTTGTACAAAAAAGGCGCTAAGCAAAAATTTTAAACAGAGAAAAATATGTCTTTATAGTAAAAGAATTAGTCTACATTTAAGATGTATTTTGTTTTACAGAAAGCCTATTAGAATTACCCATTTCGTTTTTTTGAGTGTATGCAATGCTGTTGTACATTGACTTTTGCTTCGCAACTTTATAGTGAAATGGAAGTTTCGGGAGTTTACAATTTGTACTGCCTACTTTAAGGAGTTGGTTCGAATCTAACTATAAGCTAAATATATATTTGCTTAAATAATCCTTAGTGAAGAGTCTTGAATATACACAAAGTTTTCTTAAACAAAATATCTCAAACTTCATTACATAGTGCCAGTCTCTATATATACATTTATGTGTATATGCAACCGACAAATTTCCATAAGAACAAGAGGCTGACTGAAATTACATGTAAATGTATCTAGCATTGTTAACAAACATCGAAATCATATGTAAATAATTTGAATAAACTATTGCAATAGTACATGACGTCGTCTCTGAGCTATTTCAATCACCACGAATTACTGGAGGCCACATGTACATGTATATATTTGTTTGTGTATGTGTGTGCTTGTTATTAATGAAGCTTCTGGCTGACTGCGACTGCTGACTGACTTAGCGGACTTTTCTTGCCAACTTGGAGGATTTGGTTGCGGATTTACTTAAATAGAATGGCGTCTAGCAAAATACTTCTTTGGCTGCTCCTATATATTGCCTGCCTGCAGACACTTTTTCCTGTTTCTTCGTTTATCAATAAGAACTTATAGCTAGTCAGCGTATGCAGAACAAGATGGTCACGCCCACATCGAAACGCTAAGCAAATAGTGAATGATTTTGTATTTCTATGGCGATTGCATTTTGAATGGCAAAAGGAAACCGAAAATTTATTGCACGGTATTCATATGCTGCGCATTATTAATATCGATTATAGGGGGTGTGACTGTGACTGCGACTGTGACTCTGATGCGAAGTAGGCAGTGTCCTTCACACACACGATTCCAGATACGCCGCACACATGGCCCCAACCATAAACGAGTAGTATATAGTAGTTCTCCATGCGGCTGATAAAAATAACAATAGCAGCCACATCTTATGTCTTTTTCTCTTTTTTTATTATTGTTCCTTTTTTGAACCCAAAAGATAAAAGGGCACCGTATTTTTATGCTTGTGTTGTGTGTACGAGGATATATAAAATAGCAGATACGTGACACAGCGTTGGAAAATGCAGCCTGCACAGAACTATGCGACATTTCGACAATAATCAAGCATAAATTTGTTGCGATTAGATTGCTTCTGGCTGATAAAGCACGACAGGCGCTAAGGCTGAAAAAGGCTATAACTACTCCTATTATTATACGCAAACTATAAATAACGAATATTAGATACCCTTCCAGACATATAGAAAATGCTTGCAGAACACACTTTACATACAAAATCTTAATTGTTAACCAATTGTTTCTAAAGAATATTATAAAGGAGCTTCACGTTGCTGATTTATTTCTCATATGCTGGGGACATAGGGATATTCACAATTGCCGACTTTAGCATGATGTTTTTGAAAGCTAAACCGTCTTTTGTACCATAACTAATTCTTCATTAAAAATGTTGATCCGGCTATCTTGAAAAAAAATGTGTTCATATATAAAACATATTTTCTTGATAATCTACTCTAGTCCTAGTCCTTCGCTGTCCTAGTCTGATTCAAGCGACTTGGATATATGTATTGCTTAAGGGATCTATGCAAAGCTTTTTGAATGAATGAATTACATTTTTATTCAATTAATTACACGCATTCATCTTTACTAAGGCATATATAACTAAATAAGTTATAAAAATTCAGCGCAAATAGAGACATTTCAACAAAATAGAAGACGTGAGTTTCAAGCATTTTGTGCTGCTGGAGAAATTGATTTTTTGTTTTATGGTAAAAAGAAAAAGAAACACTCCTTGCAACGAAAAGTGGCACACACGCAGCAAGCGACGCTGGCATGCAGCAGCCACAGGAGCAGCAGTTGGCCTGGCTAAGTAGGCCACTTTAGGTGCAGCCACGAAGCAGCTTCTCAACCAGTTGGGCCTAAAGCTGCACTTGAATACGGTGCTATTGCTGCTTTGTTGTGAGTTGAAGTGTTGTGCATCCGAGCCGGCACCTTGCCTGCAATTTGGTTACCAAAACGAGATGATTGACTTTACTTAAGACTTGGTAATTATTGCAAATGCCGAGACTGACGGTACTTTTCAATTACCTTAAAAGCAATTTTTGAAAAGTTATTTTGTTGATTTTCCATTTATTGTTCTCGCAGCTGCATTTCATAGTTATTTTAAAAATTCCAAAGGACTGCCGCACACATGATATGCTGCGAATCCTTTACAAAAGTAACTGAATTTTTTTTTCATTTCAAACAACGACGAAAGGTAAGCTGATTATGTAACACACACATGAGTGAGTGAGTGAGTGTGTGCGTGTGTGTGTGTGTGTGTGTGTCTTTCAGATAGCATTAACAACGGCACATGCTGACGCCAGTTTGTTTTGCAGCTTTTCAACAGCTCTTTTTCAACTGTTTTTATTAGTGATTTCCGTTGAAAACAAGCTAAATTATGCGTGTGTTTCTTTTTTGGGCTTTTTTGTGTCTTTGTTTGCTTCTTTTGCTTAAGGGTGGCGACACCTGGCTTAAACATTACTATTGTTATTACATTCAGTTGAAATATATCTGAAGAGCTTTGGATTTTAAATGTGCTGAAAGATGATACAAACTTTATTCAACATGTGTGGAAATTCTCGAGCATAGCTTCGATTTTCCGGTAAGGTAGAGAGCTTTGCAAAAAAACCATAAAACAAATTTTATTGTTTATGATTGATCTTATTTTTGGTAGATATATTTAATATAATAAATAGTAGTACGAATACAATGTAGTATATATATATAGTTATATATATATATATATATATATATATATATATATATATATATATATATATATATATATATAACATTTAAAACTGGACTTTGCTTAATATAATATATATATTATAATCCAGATGCTCGGCTGTGGTTGGCCTAAGTGTTATAAGAGATAAATCCTGTACTTTAAACTTTAAGCCTTGCATAAAATATTCACCACATGTTTCTTAACAACAATGTAAGTACATGCAGTTAGAAGCCATAATTGTTCTTTATAATCGCTCTAAGCACAAATACGAAATTTTCTCTCTGGACACAGAGCTCAGTCAACCAGTAATTGATAAGTCACGTGGCCCAACAAACGATGAGGCAAACAGTCCAAAAGCCCAGGCTCACTTTAGAAGGAAGACAAAGGAAGCATTGATTGCTTGGGTCGATTGCCTGCTCGTGCCTGAGCATGTGAAACTGACACGGGGCAATTGAATAATGCAAATGCACGTGTGTAAAGGGTCTGGGCAGACCAATTCATTATCGATTGAGGCTATGGGAAGTTGGCATTGTATATGCAAAATTTCACATGAGCCACAGAGCACCAGAGACTTCAGGCAATGACAATGGATAGCCCACACAGCTTACAATTGACTCGAAAGGAATTCAATAGGGCCGCCAGAACGACACAATAGGACTATAATTATGAATCAATGGCATTGCCGGCGCGCTCAAATAAATATTGTTCTTTGTTTTTTGTATTATGTTCATATGATGAATGTAATTGTTATTGTCGCGCATACATACATATGAATAATCGAGGGCCCTGCCGTGGCATATACCAAATACAAGCCAACCTCAATCGAAAGTCGGATTGTCAACAGCTCAACAAATCAATCATACGCAGCGTGGTGCGTGCTGTGCTGCCTGCTAATGCGTGGCTTTCGGGCGTGTATTGTGTGTGCCATACACACACACACACACATAGGCATAAAGCACAAATGCACGCATGTGACACTTTGGCTTATAAATAATACAGCCCACTCATTACTCCAAACAATAAAGCTGGCTACCAATTTCGTCGAATATGTCATTATTGAATTATTTAAATCTCGTCGAGGACACCACCCAAACAAATAATGGACAACAATTTGTTGCAATTGGATTGGGCAGGTGGCTGCCACTTGCCTTCCGTTTTGTTCAGCTCCAAAAGTGACTACAAGTTGGCAAACTTTTGTAAACTTCATTAATTTAAATGAGCTCGGAACTTGAAGTCAACTAAAACTCAACTTGGCGATGCATGAAAATTAACTTAAGCTCGACAAGTAAAAGCCTGTTTAACAGTAGAATGTGATTATATATTCTTAAGGTAGAAAAAATATGCCTTATAAGTTAAGTTAAGAGATGTGGGCCAGTATTTTATACCACCACAGAATATTAGGATTTTTGGTGACGGCGAAAAGAAGGAACGGCGCCAAGGCAACAGTAAAAATTGGTTTTTGGGATACAAGGCATTAGAAAAAAACTGATACACTGGTCAGGGAGTTTTGTTATTTTTTATATTTCTAACTCTACCGAGTGAGAGGAGGGAGAGAAATTCGGTGTCATTTTTTAGTCATTTTAAGAACATTGTTAATGGTTGGAGTGGAAACGCATTAAAAATTTTGGAGCGTTTAATCCTCCCCTTTTTTTTATCAATAGTTCTTTTTACCCCCACTAGCTCGGCAGAGTCTCCACAGTTGTGTTTCCATATCCCTCCAATTTTTGGCAGACAGTTTTTGATGACCTCCTCTAAAGAACGAACTGAAAAATATTGCCCCCACAATTAATGACGACTGTTTTCGAGTCTATTAAGCTGTTATAAAACTGTGAACGAGTATTGCACAGTCGGTAACACCCGACTGCAACGTTAACACTTCCCCTTTTTTGGACTCTGCTTTTGTCGTGCTCACCTGAGGTTTTCAATGCGTGGCCTGCGGCACTGCGGACGATTACGTCGATGGCTGCGATCCTTTTTACAGCGGCAATCGCAGTGCATGATGCATAGGGCGATGGATGAGATGACCGTTATCACAAAGGGCACCACAAAAAAATTGATGATCACGGCCTCCTGATCGTCATGATTGTAGGACGTTAGGACGACGGTCTTATTTTTACGCGAATAGAAACAGGGATAGATGGCGCCCTCAACGCCATAGTACATATTGAAGGTCTTGCACGTGACTGTCGGCGGATAGCCGCAGCCCTTAATGTTGACGAGCAGTGTGGCCTCGTTGGACTGCTCCCAGTCGGCGGTGTAGTTGCTATAGTCGGTCATGTTCTCTGGTATGGTTATGTTCTGTTCGATAAACGTCACATAAATGTGCACACAGCGATACAGATCGGAGGTGCAGCCCTCGCGACAGGAGCTCCACGAGCAATTGAATATGCCAACGAGATCCTCGCGACGCGTCGTTGTGCACAGCGTTGGGTTCTCGATAAAATCGTGGCTCAGTGTCGATATGGCTGGATCCACGTAGAGCGGCACCAGAAACAGCAGCGATGCGCCGGCCGTCACCGAGAAGAAGGCGAGTGTTGAGGTGCCATAGAAACGCGCACGTTCCCGCCACGAACGAAAGCGCCGATTGCCATTTTTCTTTTTTGGAGCCAGTTCTCGGATTTTACGTAACCGTAGCTCTTGTTGTTGCTGCTCGAGTAGTAATTCCGAACTGCCACTCCTCATATTATTGTCGGTGCACACAGGGCGCTGATGTTGCTGCTGATTGTTCTTGCTGCTGCTGCTGCTGCTGCTGCTGCTGCTGCTGCTGCTACTGCTGCTGATGTGGTTGCTGTTGTTACTGTGTGACTTGTTGTTGTATTTGCTGTTGCTGTTGCTTGCGTTGACGTCGGCGTCGCAGCAGCAGCTGCAGCTGCAGCGACGTCACCACCCGCACCAACCAAAGCCTGCGGCTGGGCCTGAGAGCTGCTCCTAGGGTTAGTCGCTGTCGTTGTCGTCGGCGTTGCACTCGTCAATTTGGCAGGAGGTAGAGAGACAGAACGGCAGCGAGCGCGAGAGCGAGAGCGAGAGAAGGCTGGACACTTGCAGCGTAGTCGACGTTGACGCAGACGCCGACGTCGCGTCGCGTCGCGTTGGCAGCGGCAGGCGGCGCTGCCTACCGCAACATCCAACAGCAGGACGAGTACGCAGCGGACGCGGCACGAGCTTTTCGATGATTGAGGTTATGTACACACGCGTCGACGCAGAAGGAGGCCGGATAAACAGCTGTTTGACCAGCCAATGCTCACAGCCGCAGCATGAAGAGAGACGGGGCGAGAGAGACCGTTATAAAACGACAGAGAGCGAGAGCGAGAGAGAGAGAGAGAGAGAGAGAGAGAGCGCGCGCGAATACTTAGCAGGCAGGTTGTACAGCAGGTAGGCAGCGAGCGAGAGATAGAGATGGCGCGCAAGAGAGACAGAGCGAGAGAATGAGAGACAGAGTCAGTCAGACGGCGAGAGGAAGACGCTCGCCAGCGTCTTCATTTGTATTGAATGAGTTGATTTTAATTTTCGTTTTACTTTTTTTTATCGGCGCTCGTGGCTTTAACATTTGCATTATACTGTTAGCACTAGTGCTGATGTTGTTGCTGTTGTTGTTGTTGTTGCTTTTTGTTGTAGTTGTCAATTTTATGCAGTTGCTGTTGTCGCTGGCGCTGTCACTAGATTTAAAGAAAAAAGAGGCAGAGCATAAGAACAACAAGAACATGAACAATGTGGAGGACAGCAATTGACAAAAGGCGGTTTGCGTGGGCGCCGCACTTGACAGCTGTTGATGTAGGTTAGTTTGACAAGAGAGAAAGAGAGAGAGAGAGAGGCGAGTAAGCCGAAGAGAGCAACGCCTGAAAGAGGACAAATGCAGCGCTGCCGCCAACGCTGACTGCAACGCCAGCGTCGACGTCAAGAACAGGCTGTGACTTCTTTTTAGTGTGTCGCCCTAGTGACTGTGTAATCTTTTTCCCTTTTTCCGTTTTTTTGTGCCTTTTTTGTTTTTGTTGTGGGTGGAATTATTTATGCTACACATTTTGTGCGACACACTCTCTGTTGTTGCCATAGTTGTTATTGTTGTTGCCTTCACTTAAGGCATTTTATTATTTTTCAATTTATTTGCATTTTTCACGACTTGCACAAGAGCAAAATAAAATAAATAGAAATAATAGATATGCATGATTTATTATAGCTCCCTCAATCTGTTCAATGTCTGGTGACCACCCGGGGTGGCTCTGTGTCCCACATAATACACTGGAGTACAGCTACAGTTTAAGTCAATTCTTAAAAACTAAAACTAATAATTTAATTTCTGATTTTTTTTTTGCATTGTGTAGCACCTTTATATATGAATAGTAAAAACATTTTAAATAACTTGAAGTCTTGAGAACCATTTTCAAAGCTTTCAAATAGAACTGCTCCATTGTTTTGTGAAAGAAGAAAACAAACTGTAAGTAAATTCATAATTTAATTCATCAGCACGAAATAAGAATTGAACCACTGTATTTGTATGCTAATGTGCTGTCTGGTGTTGTTACGGCTGTTGTTTTTGTTATTGTTGTCGCAAGTACCAGTAGTATCAGCAATTTAATTTGCCTTAGCCTGGACATTTTTTGCAGTTGTGCTGTGTTCTATGCTTTTCCATTCCAAGTATTCAGTCCGCATGACACCCATTATTTACCTACATATTCTGTTAAAGCATTGCTGTTGTTTTTGTAACTTTGCGTGACTTTAAACGTTGGTCACTTTGAACATTAGCAACACACAGCTTGTTTTTGTTGTGGGAGTTGAACGCATTTCACAATTTTAGCGCGCACACACACACACACACACACAAATATATACGTACAAGCATGCACATGTGTGTGTGTGTGTCTATATATTTTGGATGATTTCATTCATGTATATGTCTTGCAGCGCGAGTTACATTCCTTTAATGTGAAAACTAAAAATGGTCACACGGCGTATGAGTAATATCATGACAGAGCAAAACTACCAAATGGCCAACGAACTATCCAACTGCCCAGTTGGCTCTGTGAGTGGTTGTATGGCTAAATGGCAGGGTATTATTTTAAACCTTATTTATTCTGGAGAGGATTCGATAAATTATTTAGAACAATAAAATCTGATGATGATGTTGTTTTCTTTGTCTTAAATAGTAACTAAATATTGCATATCTATATTTCTACAGCTGCGTCCGCCCACGCCACGCCTTTTGCTCCTAAAACAAACGGAATTTGTCTAGTGGCAAAAAAAAAATTAGCTAAAGGAGCAATAGAAGAAAACGACTCAGCCAAGTATCTAACTAACTTTTGACAGATGAAATGGCGCTGCTCCGCATAGCGTTGTCCTCTTGATAACTTTGTGGTTGCTTTTGTTGTTGTTGCTTTACTGGCGCACTTTCACTTTTTTCTTTTTGTATTTCTTGCAGAATGTACCGCCGTTTACTGGAGAAATTAGCCACAGAACGGAATTGGCTGCCTTTTCTAGCTTTTCACAGGCAAACACACACACACACACAGACACAACACAACACACACTGAATCGAGACGAGAAGCGCGAACGCTGGGGCCCTGACGTGCCTCTCGGAGTGTTTGTCCAAAACTGACGCGACGACCCGACTCCGCACAGGACTCGCCACCACTTATGTGTGAGTATCTATGTTTGTGTGTTTGTGTGTCTCTGTGGGGGTGGCGTCGGAATCGCGAAGTCGACTTGAACAGCGCTGTCGACGTCGACGCTGGCGGCGCCTCAATGCCGAGCTGCGAGCATTCAAAGGACTCGCATTTGCGCACTCCGCGCTATCTCTGAGATTGGGATAAACACTCGTTGGCCGAGGGATTCGCTGGTTTCGTGGCAGCAAGAATTTCGCACTGCTTGCTTTATATCTTGCGCTTGCCGAACTGATTCCCTTGAATTAACTACTGCTTAAAATAATAATTGTAGCCAATAAATAATCTGTTTTGATTTAAAATTTCAAAAGCTTTCAACATTTTGTGCGGAGCACTGTTTGTAAAATAAATATCGCGCATACTACAAACGATATGGAATCGTACCGATTCACTTTAATTAACTACAACTAAAATAAATTAATTGCTTAGCAAATAAAATAATTGTAGTCAATAAATAATCAGTTTCCACATTTTGAGCTTTCAACATTTCGAGCAGAGCACTGCTTGCTAAATAAATATCGCGTATACTACTGCACTGCTTGCTTTTGCCAACGCTTCTATTGTGAATTTCTGCATTTGAAACAATGGCGCTGATCAAACCTGTTTGCGGGTTTAGTTTCAAGTCGTTTAATCCATTTCAAATAAGTTACATCCGATTTTTTTCGTATGCCTTACAAGGCATTGATTGTTATTATTGTGTTGTTTTGTTGTTTGTTTTTTGTTGCTTTCAGGTATAGCCAACCACCCAATTCCACAACTCGATTAAGCCCTTACTAGATTAGTCAGTCCATCCCAGAGCACATGTATTATCCAGCTGTAACTAAGCAGAATAGTTGTTGTGTTTATGTCGTCTTCAATTTTTAGATTTGCATTTCACCCAAAAGAGCTCAAAAATTAAAATTTGGTAGTAATCTTCCAGTCGAAACAAAGCTTTTCAAGCGGTATAACTCGATTTGATCGAACTGTCGTAGCAAAACTTCAAAACTTCACAAAATTATTACAGGGAGGGAGTAACTGACAAGATCAGCTGATGACAAACCGAATAGTCGATAGTCATCTATATTTATCGATGTACACAAATCGATGTATATATCGATAGTCATCTATATTTATCGATGTACACAAATCGATGCATATATCGATGTATCGATCGATGTATACAAATATATACATGAGTTTACATTTTTATTCTGTCGTATAAAAAGAGTGTAGTCAATTACAATTAATATAAAAATATTGTGTTTTTTTGACGTAGATAACAAGAGGTAAGTTTTAAAAAGTAAGGGGCTGGTCGGGAGCGCCCGACAATACTTCGAAGCATAGGGCGAGTGGGAGTAGGTATCATAGCGAGAACAACCCTTTCCTGTCAAAATAGTCGACAAAGATGGCTATCGGCTCCAAGATTATCAAGCCCGGCGGCGCGGACCCCGATGATTTCGAAAAGTCGATTGCCCAGGCGCTCGTTGAGCTAGAGGCCAACAGCGACCTGAAGCCCTACCTGCGCGATTTGCATATTACCCGTGCACGCGAGATTGAGTTTGGCAGCAAGAAGGCCGTCATCATCTACGTGCCCATTCCACAGCAGAAGGTGTTCCAGAAGATCCAAATCATTTTGGTGCGTGAACTGGAGAAGAAGTTCTCTGGCAAGCATGTTGTCGTCATTGGCGAGCGCAAGATTCTGCCCAAGCCCACGCGCAAGGCGCGTAACCCACTGAAACAGAAGCGCCCACGCTCGCGCACGCTGACCGCTGTGTACGATGCCATTCTGGAGGATCTGGTCTTCCCCGCCGAGATCGTTGGCAAGCGTGTCCGCGTCAAGCTGGACGGCTCTCAGCTGGTCAAGGTGCACCTGGACAAGAACCAGCAGACCACCATCGAACACAAAGTTGACACCTTCACATCGGTCTACAAGAAGCTTACCGGCCGCGATGTTACCTTCGAATTCCCAGACAACTACCTGAATGTCTAGAGTGTGTTCCGCTGGCAATGTCGTCGTCGTCGCGCTGGTTCAGTTCAACAAGAAATTCTGTCGTACAGAAGATGCGTTTGTTTTTACATGAGCTGAATGAACGTAACGTCAACTAAATAAAACAGTAAACATTTTTAAAAATTAAAAAAAAAAAAAAAAAAAAAAACAGCAGCAATGTCAGAAAGAATAATTATTACCGATTGCTTGTATGCCAAATAACTGATCTTTCCGATAATGCTCGCCAAAACTCTTCTATTCAGCTCAAGTTTAGCATAAATCAAATTGGACAGTTCAGTTGAATGTAGATAGTTGCAATGCTAGGGTAAGAAATGATCGAAAGCAAACTGTATACACTAACCTATGATGAAACCGACAGATTACACATTGTTGTTTTATTCTGCACTAGAAATCTAGCATATTTGCGAGCAAGTATGCTTTTCGTGGGCATATTACATATAAAGTGTTACGTTTGTGTCCTTGCACGAAATAGTATTTTATTGATTACCAGTTTAAATCGTCAATAATAGTTTAAGGTGGAATTTCGGTCAGAAATGTGACTTCGTATATGTAATCAATTCTAGTTCTGATTCTTCCACGTGTTGGCTTCCACGACCCAAATGATTTTCTCGAATTACAAAATTAAAAAGTCAGGATGTACGGGAAGTTTAAGAAATCGGGCTCTTCTTGGATTATTCTCGATAGATGTAAGCAGTAAGATACAGTTCCAATGGGATCCTAAACGGTATTATAATTTCGATAATTTAATGCGAAACGTAAATCTTCAACACTACCATTAACTATATTTTTTGAAAAAATGGCTGGCTCAGATCAGGCTATTGCCGATTTATTTTCTAAGTTTTTTTAACGACTTATAGCTCTCAGAATTATCTTCCTGTTCTGTCAAATCCGTATGATACAAATGTTTCTTATTGCATTTTTAGGCCTTTGATTACAGAAAGTTTACTTCTAAATGATCTAAGGGTCATCAAGCCGGAATTTTCACCAAGACCAGGCTGCGTACTTAGGTACTGTGCCGAAGGTCTGTTAATGCCTTTGTATAAACTATTTAAATTGTCCGCTTAGTAAATTAATTTCACCCACCCCCCAATGATTCCGAAATAAAATGCAAGCAGATGTTATTTACACTCATTTCAGTAAGTTGTTTGACCCTGTTAATCATTTGCTTTTACTGCACAAACTTTATCTTCAAGGATTTCAAAATAACCCAATTATTTGGATCTCTAACTAATAAACTTCAATGAAAAAAGGTCATAAAGGTCTTGTTCAAACACTGTTCAAGTTACTTCCAGAGTCACACAAGGAAGTCACCTTGGTTCGTTATTATTCACCTCTCTCGGCTACTGATGTACGCCGATGATGTAAAACTTTGCCTGTCGTCTACTAATTTTCTATCTTTCCAAAGGTTGCAATCCGATCTTGACAGTTTTTAAACCTGGTTATTAAATGTTAATTAATGTCTTTTAATGGACGAATTTCCTTTTTGAATAATTATTTCATTAATGGTAAACCACTTGAGCGTATTGAGTCAGTTAATGATTTGGGTGTAAAGAATTACGCTAATAAAACTGTAAATACTTCACATGTTCATATAATTGTTGAATATGGATCTTGTGTATGGTTTCCCCAATACAAGGCTCATCAGGAGAGAATTGAATCTGTACAAAACATCGTAAAAAATAATAAATTCGTATTGCATATCTATAGCCGTTTACTCGAGTCTCTAGCTTCTGTAGTTTCCGAGATCGCTGCATTCATACAGACGGACAAGACTGACAGGGCTAAATCGACTCAGCTCGTCGTCCTGATCTATATATGCTTTATGGGTATGCTTTATTCTGCCTGTTACATACATCTGCACAAAACCATTATAACCTTTCTACCCATTTTAAATGGGTTCAGGGTGTAAAAATGAGGCATTTACGGCACAATAAAGACAGACCAGCCAATTTGATATAGTGGAATTAAGTAGCAAAACTGTCTTGCAACAGTCCGTTTTTTTTTTTTTGGTTAGCCTCTGGGTCTCTAATTCCAGCTCTCAAATCTCGAGGGTTCTCTCACTTTGTGTCAACTCGACGGTTTAGACAATGTCTCTTGAAACTACCTAGGCACCGGGGAGCCAACGACCACACTTTTATTGAAATAAATACGCTTCTCTTTTGACTGTGACCGCGGCATTTGAGCTTAATTTTTCTCCTCTTTTTTCCTCCATTTTTCCTTTTTCGGAAACAAAAACATCACAGGGAGTACGATAGGTGGGCCGCAATTCATAATGAAGCTTCTACAATTTGGCCATGGTAATGGTAGATGAATGTGCTGGTACTTTACCGTGGTTAAAGGTAACTTTCAAAAATAAAAGCGAAACATATGGCACAGCCAAGCCTATATGTCTAAAATTGAGTAATGTGTCTGACAAATTTGGTGGAGGGAACATCTCGATGAAAAAATTGCTTTCATATGGACAGACGGACGGACAGCTAGATGAACATTGCATAAACCTAATATACTCTTTTTACTTCGTGAATGGGTACAAAATCGTAAATTAAGTACTACAGCCTTGTGCTTTGGTTTCGACATAGAAAGCTCGTTTTTATCTGATATAGACTGCATCTATATAAGATTTCCAATGGAAAGTGTCGAAACAAACATTTTCTGAAGCTAAAGTCTAACCGCTTATAGAAAAAAATTTAGTTTTTAAAAGATTTATAAGAATGAACCACTGGAATATTATTTCAAACTCAAAATTTCTGAAAGCAACTAGAGTCGATGTCAGTCCCCAAGGCGTCAAAAAAGTTTAGTCGCTGCAGTACCGTTGAAAAAAGTGTCCTTATGTCCTAATGGTGCATTTTCTACAGTATTGTATAGCTGCAGAAGATCTGAAATTATATGTTTTTAGATTTTGCATTACCGTAGTATATTTATATACATATAACTACCCAGTTCCAGAGTATAGGATCTGTTATTATTATTATTATTGGTTTAAGTATAGGATATAATTGTAAACTATATACCTTCCTATTTTAAATAGCGCTGGCTGTTTTAACCTTTGGCTAAAACAAACAGAACATCCAAACACCAGCCTGGGATTCAAACCCGGATCCTTTTTGTTCAGTTGCCTAAAAGCCAGAGCACATAGACAACTTATCTACCGTTGAGAAAAGTGTCCTTATGCCCTAATGGTGCATTTTCTGATGTTTTATAACTGCAGAAGATCTGAAATTATGTGTTTTTAGATGTTTGCATTACCGTAATATGTTTATTTACCCATTTCCTGAGTATGGAATCTATACTTTACGTATACGTGTTTTGGAATATTTTATATATTCACTTATTCCAACGTTGTAGGGAAAAAGTCAACAGTCTGCTGTTCATTTGAGGCACTTGCATTCGCTCAATTTATAAAATCACAACTGAAAGCATATATAAAACCATGAAGTAATGAATCAAAATTGCAAAAATATTTTAATCTATTATATATATATATATATATTTATATATATGTACACTTATAAATATGAGGGTATGAACTTATGTATGTACTGATAACGTATGTATAAACCGTGTGTCCGCATGAAAGCAAGTTTTTCGGCGTTGTTAAAGCTAGAAACTAAATCAAATGAGAAGCTTTCCTATGAACTTCAGTAAATAAGGAGCCAAAAAATGCAGTTACGCCCACATACGCCCCACAAATTACAATAATTTACATATTTTCTATTAAAATCACAATTAACATTTGGCTGTCAAATCGATAACATACCAATACACCTCACATCGCAAATCGATAAAAGGTGAATTTTAACCACAATATCAATATTGGTATGTAGATTGCTGGTGATCTCCTCCAAAAATTACGACCTTGATTTCCCGGACACGCCCACTAGAACGGAAACGGCTATATCACCCAATTATATCACAATTCCAATTAATATAAAAATATTGTGTTTTTTTGACGTAGATAACAAGAGGTAAGTTTTAAAAAGTAAGGGGCTGGTCGGGAGCGCCCGACCAGGTTACCCTGAACCATATGTTCACACACACACACACACTCACACACACACACACACCAATATATACTATGACTAAGCAATGGACAATATTTAAATATTTCAAACCCCTTGCTTCGACATACTTACGCACGCCGTAAGGTGTGTATTTTACTTATCAGCTGCGCTTGGTCCCCTGTATGGCAGTTAATTCATGAATCATCTAAGCTAAAAATGTGATATATATGAAATGTTCAATTTATACAAAAACTGAAGCATAGGGCGAGTGGGAGTAGGTATCATAGCGAGAACAACAGCAGCAATGTCAGAAAGAATAATTATTACCGATTGCTTGTATGCCAAATAACTGATCTTTCCGATAATGCTCGCCAAAACTCTTCTATTCAGCTCAAGTTTAGCATAAATCAAATTGGACAGTTCAGTTGAATGTAGATAGTTGCAATGCTAGGGTAAGAAATGATCGAAAGCAAACTGTATACACTAACCTATGATGAAACCGACAGATTACACATTGTTGTTTTATTCTGCACTAGAAATCTAGCATATTTGCGAGCAAGTATGCTTTTCGTGGGCATATTACATATAAAGTGTTACGTTTGTGTCCTTGCACGAAATAGTATTTTATTGATTACCAGTTTAAATCGTCAATAATAGTTTAAGGTGGAATTTCGGTCAGAAATGTGACTTCGTATATGTAATCAATTCTAGTTCTGATTCTTCCACGTGTTGGCTTCCACGACCCAAATGATTATCTCGAATTACAAAATTAAAAAGTCAGGGATGTACGGGAAGTTTAAGAAATCGGGCTCTTGGATTATTCTCGATAGATTATAAGCTGTAAGATACAGTTCCAATGGGATCCTAAACGGTATTATAATTTCGATAATTTAATGCGAAACGTAAATCTTCAACACTACCATTAACTATATTTTTTGAAAAAATGGCTGGCTCAGATCAGGCTATTGCCGATTTATTTTCTAAGTTTTTTTGAACGACTTATAGCTCTCAGAATTATCTTCCTGTTCTGTCAAATCCGTATGATACAAATGTTTCTTATTGCATTTTTAGGCCTTTGATTACAGAAAGTTTACTTCTAAATGATCTAAGGGTCATCAAGCCGGAATTTTCACCAAGACCAGGCTGCGTACTTAGGTACTGTGCCGAAGGTCTGTTAATGCCTTTGTATAAACTATTTAAATTGTCCGCTTAGTAAATTAATTTCACCCATGGGTGCAAAATCGTAATTTAAGTACTACAGCCTTGTGCTTTGGTTTCGACATAGAAAGCTCGTTTTTATCTGATATAGACTGCATCTATATAAGATTTCCAATGGAAAGTGTCGAAACAAACATTTTCTGAAGCTAAAGTCTAACCGCTTATAGAAAAAATTTAGTTTTTAAAAGATTTATAAGAATTATCCACTGGGATATTATTTCAAACTCAAAATTTCTGAAAGCAACTAGAGTCGATGTCAGTCCCCAAGGCGTCAAAAAAGTTTAGTCGCTGCAGTACCGTTGAAAAAAGTGTCCTTATGTCCTAATGGTGCATTTTCTACAGTATTGTATAGCTGCAGAAGATCTGAAATTATATGTTGTTTGTAGTATAGTTTATATACATATAACTAATATAAGTATAAGTATAGGATATAGTTATAAATTATCAACCTTACTATTTTAAATAGCACTGGCTGCTGTGACCCTCGGCTAAAACAAACAGAACATCCAAACACCAGCCTGGGATTCGAACCCGGATCCTTTTTGTTCAGTTGCCTAAAAAGCCTGAGCACATAGACAACTTATCTACCGTTGAGAAAAGTGTCCTTATGCCCTAATGGTGCATTTTCTGATGTTTTATAACTGCAGAAGATCTGAAATTATGTGTTTTTAGATGTTTGCATTACCGTAATATGTTTATATACATATAACTACCCATTTCCTGAGTATGGAATCTATACTTTACGTATACGTGTTTTGGTTTATTTTATATATTCACTTATTGCAACGTTGTAGGGAAAAAGTCAACAGTCTGCTGTTCATTTGAGGCACTTGCATTCGCTCAATTTAAAAAATCACAACTGAAAGCATATATAAAACCATGAAGTAATGAATCAGAATTGCAAAAATATTTTAATCATATGTACACTTATAAATATGAGGGTATGAACTTATGTATGTACTGATAACATTATTTCGTGATTAGTTTGCATGCCGACATATTAATTCCTACCACAAAAGCGGACCTGCATTCGGCAATCCGATGTATATATACCCTAACTAACACAACTGCTTTCGGCAAGATATTGGATGTCTTATCCAGATCATGTTTTTCTAATTTACTTAACAATAGTTCTTAGCCACCATTATACGAACCTATTTTTATCATTAATAATTTTTTGGGTTTTAAAAATGAGCTTCCAAATATATGTATAAGCCGTGTGTCCGCATGAAAGCAAGTTTTTCGGCGTTGTTAAAGCTAGAAACTAAATCAAATGAGAAGCTTTCCTATGAACTTCAGTAAATATGGAGCCAAAAAATTCAGTTACGCCCACATACGCCCCACAAATTACAATAATTTACATATTTTCTATAAAAATCACAATTAACATTTTTTATACTCGTTCACGAAGTGAAAAGAGTATATTCGGTTTGTGCAATGTCCGTCATGCTGTCGGTCCGTCTATCCGGATGAACGCAATATTTTTCAACGCTATTGAAATTTTGCTTTAGACAAAGTGTTGTGCCATGCCCACTGGGAGGCTGTCAAATGGATAACATACCAATACACCTCAAATCGCAAATCGATAAAACGTGAATTTTAACCACAATATCAATATTGGTATGTAGATTGCTGGTGATCTCCTCCAAAAATTACGACCTTGATTTCCCGGACACGCCCACTAGAACGGAAACGGCTATATCACCCACAATTTTGGAGCTAGAGTTACCAAATTTTAAAGGTAGATGGCTGGTCACTAATTTTAAAGCTCGGTGAAATTTCCTGGCTACCCCAAGTCTCGCCCCCACAAATCGCGAAATCTCCCAGCTAGAGTCACCAAAAGACCGTGTTTGTGTGACCTCCTACTCCAGCCCCTACGAAATCTAAAAATTCCATATTTTTTCAAAATATCAATAATAACTTCTATGTACTGTGAATGAGTATTACGCAGTCGGTTACGTCCGCCTGCAACGTTCTTATATATAGCCTGAACCCAAATGTGCAAATGTATGTAACAGGAAGAAGGAGGCATCTCCGACCCCATAAGTTATACATTTATTCTTGATCAGCAACACTAGCCGAGTCGATCGAGACATGTCCGTATGTCTATCCATCTGACCGTCTGTCCGTCCGCGTCGATTTCGGATTTCAGAATCTAAAAACCTGAACTTGGACTTTTTGAGTTCGTGTATACCATACGCAGATCAAGTTTATTTCAAATTATCGATAACTCGTCTTGTTTTCTTATTATCGATATTTATAAACACTACGGACTTGCGCTTTGGTTTGTATATAGATGTAAATGCTCTTGTTAGCCCCGATTTCATTCAGATCATACTGTTAGTTCAGAAGTTATACATGAATTTTGTTTCCATAGTGGCGGCCAAGCACAGCAACTGTCTTTATGTAACTGTCTGAAAGAGCTTAAGCATAAGCTATAAGTAAAAGCTGACGATTGTGCTTATAAATCTTATCAACATTCAAAATCGAAAGTACCCAACAACAATATACCCTGCACCTAACAGCGAGTTGTTGTTACATACGAGGGTAGACCCGTGTTAGCCAAGAATTGGTAAGTTCTCAGTTCTGCAATTTTTTCTTGAGTTCTCCCAACTTATAGGCCACACTTTTATTGCCCAAAAAAAGAAGACTTTTCAAAGTCACTAAAATAAGATTCTCTTTCCGCTATAACATATATTAACACACACACAAACAAAATCGAATCTTCTTCCCTCAGTTCCACTTTGGAGAATTCAATCATGAATAACTTCTACGATCATTATTTAATTCTCAGAAATTAAAAACATTAATAATTAATGGTGTTTTATTTATATTTAAGGGTTAATGGGACAGGTCTCGAAAAAGTGAAACATTTTAGGTCTATGTATGTATGTTGTATGAAAACCCACGTATTAAATTTATTCTTCTAGCTTTTATAATCTCTAAATATACAAAGAAGTGTTTTAAAATTAACACTTAAGAAAATGGGTCGGGAATCAAAACGACATATATACGTGAATAGCACACGAAAATATGTATTGCAAATTTCAGGTCTCTAGTTCCTAAATTTTCTGATATCGACGCGTGAATAAAAAGACAGACAAACGGAAGGACACACATCTATTCATCTTGATCAATAACAGTATATATACTTTATGGAATCGGAAATGTTTCCTTCCGCCAGTTACACACATTCGCATCCAACAAATATACCCAATTCTTAATGGGTGCAGGTTAAAAAAGTAATTATTGTTTAAGTACAATCACTTATATACCTCTATCTATACGATTCCAGAAATCTTATCTAATCTAATCGAACAATTAAATATGGGTAAGAAGCTAACTAGTTGAAGAACAGTCTCAATGTTATATTGGTCAGGCGGATAAGGTTTCAATGATTTGTGCTATTTGGTGCGGACAGGTGAAACATACTCTGATTTTATGTGCTTTAGTGTTTTCAAATCTATACAATGTCGATACGCACAAATCTTATCGGAATTCCATCATCAATATTAAAGGTAGAGTCACTATTTCATTAAATTTGGCGTGTAGATTGCTGGTGACCTCCCCCAAAATATTGCGACCTTGATGTCCCGGCCACGCCCACTGAACTCCCCCAGCCACGCTGCCCCCACGAATTGCGAAAGCCTACATCTCCCACAGTTCTGAGCTAGAGTCCCAAATTTGGAAGGTAGATTACTGGTCACATTTTCAAAAGATTACCGATGACCTCTTCTAAATTTTTTTGGATTCTCGTGGAAAACCGATCAAGTCTATATATCTTGGAGGGCAGATAAGCCGCGAATATCCATACCTTCAACAATTATAGGGATATAGTTATCAAATTTTGCAGTGTTCGGATAACCTTCTTTACACACCGAACCGATAAATTTGGGGTAAGTTTTTTTTTATTTATTGATATTTATTAGTTTTTTGACCATGTTTATAGATAAGATAAAATAAGTGATACGACACCAAAATGAAAAGTTGTAACATGTGGCATGTATGTATTTATTAATTATTGCTCTCTTTTTTCTTTTAGAAAATGATGAAACTAACGACTATACTCAAGCTGCTTTTTTTTGCTGCCACTATTAAGCCGTTGGGTAGTAAGACTGGAAAATGTTTCGGCTGCAATTTTTCAAATGGAATTGCCAACTGTTCGTATAGCAAAAAATTAATTTTCCATGCTTGGCATCGAAAAACCCAGTCAAATTAATTCTAAAAGGCAACAATTATACCAATATTCCAAAAGAACTTTTTGAGAATAATTTTCAAAAATTGACTGACATTGATCTTTCGTATAACAATATTCACAAGATACCTGATGGCATTTCGGAAGCTTTCCCTGAATTAGAAAATATAAACTTTAATTACAACAAATTTACGGATCCTGGCCAAGTGCTTAGCATAAACGTCACAGTGAATGCTACATTTTATTTTAATCAATTTAAATGCAATTGTAGTGACCCAAAACATGAATTAATTTTGGAGCATGTAGAGGTATATATTTTAACAATTTTACATAATAGCATTACTCAAAATTTCTGATATTTTTCTTACACCTGCATTTTTCAGGTTTGGGGAAATAGTGTGAATTGCGATATATCTACGCCAAATAATAAAAAAAAATGCAATTCGGCAATCTATGCTATCAACAAGGAAATGGTACCAAATCGCATAAAAATTTTTGGCGTAGTTCAGCTGTTGTTTTTATTATAATTATTATTGCATTATATTATTTTATATCATATATAATAGATAAAAAAAAAACCAAACCCTTAATTGAAGCCCACGATAAGATGACGGATGAAACGTGCATTCCCTGAAGAGCTCCCATCAAGATTGCAAATTCCAAGAATATAATTGTAAAAAATTAATATTCTCCACCTCATTTGTGTCGTATACACGTTTTAAAGTGCAATAATGAGTGTTAGCGTTGTCCCTTCAAAAAAAAAAAACCTAAGAGCATGATCTTATTGAATTTTTTACAACGTACTAGGAGCATTCAAATCTATTTACAAACCAAAGCCCAGGTCAGTTGTATTTGAATCGCGTTCCTTTTTTTTTTGCGTGTATTTGGCGAAAGCGGTGGTCAGAAACAACTAAATTCACGCTGTAGTATATCGTATAAGCACTTAAACCCCAATTCACTTTACATACATTATTACATGAGTTATCTCTCCAACAGTATCATAAATCGACTTGACCAAACTAAAATAATTCATCTATGATAAGGCCACACTAAATTATTGACATTGTTTAAAGAATAATATACCCCTCATCTCATGATCTCTGTGCCATACCCATAGAACAATTTATGTAAAACAGAATGTAATTTTTCAATCAAGAACGTATGTGAAATTTTAAAATTCCTAAAAATTCCAACTGTATAGCGTTATTTAAATAAACAAACATTAGCAATCAATTAATAATTGTAAACACAACAAGTAAATAAAAATGTCTATAAATATAAATTAGAATTAATAACTATTTTGAATTTAAAATAAAAAGCTTTCTTCAAACTTAACCGGCGCGTTTTTAAGGCTAAAACAAGCTTTATTTAATAAAGAAGGCGAAAATGGGATTTAAGAATCAAGAATTTTTGTTCTGAAAAGAATGCCATTTATACTTGAATCGATACTGTTCCGTGCTTAAAATAAGCTCGTTTGCGCTTAAAAACGTACCAAGAAAGCTAGATTCAAGATTTTTCGTTCTTGAAATGCCAGTCTTGAAATGAGAATTTTGGGCTTGATTCAAGACGAATGAGTATTAGCGTACTTTTGACACCGTTTGGGTACGATTCAAGCTCGAAATTCTTGATTTTTTCTCTCTGTGCACTATTATTATATGAATAAAATAAATGTATATGTATAGGTAAAGGCAGTCGTTAACAAATGGGTTCTAGACGGGTTTAACCGACTGCGTAATACATGTTCACCGTGTATTAATAACTTAGCAAATATATGCACAAAATCACACATAGACACACAATCGCATTTCGCACGCTGTGCATTTTACTCAGCAGCTTCACATGGCTTTCTAAACTAATAGTATGATCTTCATGAAATTTTCGGGACTGAACGATATCATCTATCATAATCATAATTTATCCAAACCGCAAGAGTGTAGTCCTTGAAATTAGTTTTTTTTACATATTTTCTAGCTCTAGCTCTCTAGCTCTTTTAGTTTCCGAGATATGCTCAAAAATCACTCAGTACTTCTTGTTGTCCCTGTGATCGATGGACAGACAAGGGTATAAAATAAATTAGAGGGTATAAAAAAATTATAATTTGAGAAAATCAAATAATATCGTTCTGAATATAGACTAATATAAACATAAACTGATATTCATACATTTGCGTAAGAATGCAATATCACTGTTCTAACTAGAATTATGTTGTTCAACAAGTACGCAACATTTGCTTTTTTATATATGTTTAATACGAAATTCATAAAAACATATGTGTAGAATATTTAAAATCGTGTTAAAACAAAACAAAAAAGAGAAAAATTGTGACTTTTTGCAGTTATTATTGAAGTTATTACAAATTCTTTCAAAAATCGTGTAAAAAGAGAATTAGGTGTATATATTTTTTTATCTATATATCTATACGTATATATTAGTATGCTATTTATGCTAGTATGCTAGTTTATAAAAAAGATGGAAATCAATGGCACAGAAAATAATAATACTTATTTAAGAAATTCGTTAATTTTGCATACTTTTAGGCTTTTGCAGAAAACTCGTTTCAGTTGTACTGAGGCACCCCAGTGATAAGGAAATTGCTTTTAAAAAGCTTTGCGTCCACAAAGCTTTATGCGCGGCAAAAGCTATTTGCGTGTGTGTCAAAGCTTAGTAATAAACGTAGCCCACTTTTCAGGGTAGGGGCCAATTGAAAGCCTGCCCCAGTTTTGGCCAGCAGCCCTGACATGTATCATGAAGAAAGACCCAAAAAGTAGGTCAAGTAACTCGCAGCTGCCCTTGGCACGGCATATTTGTCCTTGATGCCAGCGCACCGGATTGAGATTGCGTACATAGCAACAGAATGGAATTTGGTATATATATTTTTTGGTTCTGCACCCACAATGTTTGTGGCTAATTTCTTAAATTGAAAGATTTCGCTTGTACTTAGACAAGTACATATATGCAGTTTGTTCTCGCCGCTGCTGTTGCTGAGTATTGCGAGTTAAGTTGAGCGCCCTGACACACAGACCCGCACCACTTCCCTTATACATACATACATAATTTCGTGCTGCGCCTGGAATGTGGGTCAACATATTTTCACTGCTGCCTGACGATTTGACGACATGACCCATTTCGATTTGTTGGCTTGTAGGTTTTAAGCGGTAACTACATTTGCCACGGAGTGTTGCATTACGTATTTACCATACAAATTTCAGGTGCATGCGAAGTTTAGAAGTAAATTTAAAAATCAACAATAACATGTCTGACAGCTGGACGCGGCACAGCTCAGCATAAGGGGAGTTGAGGCAGTTGCCGTATCTGTGCCCAATTGTATTGCATTGCGTATAGACAGCACACAGCCACAACAAAAACAAGTCAGAACGTTTGCTACTCGATATTTAGAAGAGGGCATCAGAAAACTATAAAATATAGTTATAAGATACATGGATTTTATCAATTTTCCACGCTCCCAGTGGGCATACCCAAAAAATGTTGTGCGCTCTTTAGAGGAGGTCGTCAGTAATCGGTTTGAAAAAATGTATATTCCCAGCTTTAAAACTGAGGATTTATATCGATTTTATCGAATTAAAGCTAACAAATTTTAACACTTTCTTTGATGGGGGTATATATGAAAATACATATGTTCCAAATTACAAATCTCTAACTTCAATAGTGGAGAGAAAAATTTCATTCAAACGGCCCGACGGACATTGGACAAACCCGATATACACTTTTCACTTTGTGAACGAATGTAACAGTGTTTGTCTGATTTTTTGCTGTTTTCCACGAGATAACTAAATGTCAACATTGCCACGCACAGCGGAACAATGACCAAATGCATTATATACGTGTGTGTGTGCGTGTGTGTTTGATCTGTGGCACAGGGTGCGCTAATTTGATCATTGGTGAAATTAGTTTGTTGGCCATGTCAAGTATTCTCTTCTTTTGATTTGTTGCTGCCGTACAGGTGCCCCGTCCCCCTGCTCCAGCCGGCCGTGGCGAACCGGTTGTCAAAATGCTGGACATGACATAAATTTGTATCTGCGACTGGCAAGGGGCAACGGGCAACTTGCAACAGGCAACTGGCAACAGGCAACTGGCAGCTTGGCGTCTTGAGTGTATCGCACTTAGTTTTCACATATTTCAACGCTCATCTTTGTCTAAAATGTATGCTTCCTGGCGCTGACGTGTCCACATCAATCAGACGACCCGGGCAACGTTTGCTAACTTGATTTTCATTATGATCTCAGTGTTGCCAACCCCCAAACAACAATCAGCAAACAATGGCATCAACCGTCAGGTTAAACATTCTAATGAGCCAGCACGCAACTTGCAACCGTTTCTAATCCGAAATTCAATGCCTCCGACCCGGTTGTTGGCTTGGGCCACTGACAGCTTTGATGGACATCTGAACACACTTTTATGCCACACACACACATGCACCCATAATGTGTCCATGGACAACTTGACATGCGCCTCGGACAGCCCAGAAAGAAACAATTAGACTCATAGCACAACATTTTGTGGCATAGGGAATTAAGTAAAAGATTATAGATCGATATCTTTTCTTTTAGAGCTAAAGCGAAACAATATACTATATATAATAAATAATTTGGACATGTAATTTATCAAATCATGAAGGTAATGTAAACGGAGTGTCCTTATTCTCTAAGCTTTCGATGGTATTTTAAAGAAAGGTTGAATTTTATCTTACATTCAGATATACAATATTATAAATTATACAAATTGTAATAACAGAAATAACACATTTTCTGTATTACCGGAGTGCCGAACACATACAGAACAAGTGAGTTATATTTGTCACTTCGCAGAAATCCATCTATTATTCCCATCTATTATTCTACTATAGTTTTTGTTATTTTTGTTATAGAACATATGTGCAAGTTCCTACAGGCACGGAGATCAATGAGAAAATGGTATAACGTTTTTCGCAGGATGTGAAGGAAAAGTTGTGGAAGGCCAACCCCAACGGCAAAGTCGAAGATAAGGACAGGACTCAAATGTTGCGCATGATCAGGAAAAGCAGGCAGTCAGTGAGAACTGAAAAGCTGAGGTAATGGCGAAAGTGGAAAGTTGGCATTGCGGCAACCATCAGAACTGCCAGCATCCAGTAACTGCATGCGGAGAGTGAAATCACAATAAACAAGTAATTCGGGTGTTACCGACTGCCCAGTACTCTCCCGCGTTATAGTAACAGCTTAGAACAGTCGCTAACGGTCCTAATTATTATTGCTTTTTACTTGATTTAATAAATATTGATACTGGGAATGGGCGTGGCCATCTTTTTCTGCGCGATATAAAGTCACCAAATTTGGTAACTATAGCTATAAAATTGTGCGAATTACGGATTTTCTTGGGTTAAGATATAAAGGAGGTCATCAGTAATCTGTCTGAATAAATTGTATATATTTAGCTTTAAAACTGATACATCGATTTTATCGGATTGCCACGCCTCCAGTGGGCGTAGGCACTGAACTGAACACTTTATCTGACCCGGGTAAACACGAGTTTACATTCCAAATTGAAGGGTCTAGCTTCGATAGTGGTGAAAAAATTGCGTTCAAACTTAGAGAAAGACGGCCATACGGACGAACGGCCGGAGAGAGAGACGGACACTGCAGAAATCCAATATACTCTTTTCACTTCGTGAGCGAGTATTAAAACCTAATTGAATGAAATGTAATGACATACCCAAAGTATACACATTCATATGTAAGTAAGTATATATTATGGAAGTATTTTGAAAATCCGGTTTCGAAGGCAATCGAAACCAAATCAGACTATGTGTGTGTACACACACACATGGCATGTATACCAAGGCGACCAATACTCGAGGAAAATAAAAGCAGCGCCCTACCAAGCAACAACAACAAAAATTACAAAAACAAATTACAGTTTTACAAAAGAAATCAAGAAATCCGGTTTATACAGATATACGAATAGCTAAAAAATTTCAATGAAACAATACACAAATTTAAGCGAAAAGTTGTTGGGGTAGCCAAGGACTATTTCATAGAGCTACATAAATGAAATATAGGGAATATTGGTAAAAGTAAATTTCGCAACAAACTTTGTTAGCCACCCACTGAAAGCCCACTTGGCTCATTCCAATCAGAGGAATTGAGGGCGCTGTTAGCTAACAGCAGTTCCCGTTCTAATTGGCAACTATGTGCGCTCTTACAATGTTAAGCTAAGCTCTCTCTCTCTCACACACACACACACTCATATACACATGACAACAACTCTCTTTGACTCGATGAGCATTAGAGCGAGCAGGGCGACTGTTGATTTGCCCTCTTAGCTGGTTGACCTATTTTCCAGTTTGGTAATATGCCAGTGTGCGCGTATGTGTGTGTGCGCGCTTGCTGTTGTTGTCTTGCTCCATCTAACGCTTTGTTTTGGTTTTGCTTTTGCTTTTTGCGTTTCTTTTCGTTTCGTTTGGTTTTGTAACTCACAGATTGCATTCATAGGCATTGGAGCACCGGCAGAGGCAGTTGCTGCGCTGTCGTTGTTATTGTTGCCGTTTTTTCATTTCTTTTTTTCGTAACTGCGTATTTGTTGTAATGCCAACGACAAACGCTGGCAACGCTCTGCTGAATATAATTTGTGGTTGTTGCCGCTGCCGCTGTTTATTGCGACTGAGACTGCGGAATTTTCACTCAAGAAATGATTAATTGAATTCGCCAGATAGCGCATCTTTGCAGTTGGCCAACGTTTCACTATAGCTGGCTACAGGTTGTCCAAAGGGCGGCTCTTATTCAAGTCAATCATCTGAAATCTACAATGCATATTTGACAATATTTGAACCGAAAGATCTTTGAAATAGTTGAAGTTTCATTGCCTAAAGCAAAAGTTCCCCCCTTTGACCCAAACAAACTACGCAACGCATTTTCCAAATGTTTTATGCCTTAAATCCACCCCAAAATACCAACGCAACAACAACAGCATGAATTCTATGCGCCTATACATTAATACATATGTGTGTATGTAAATATATCTACATATGTATGTTTGTGTGTATGTTGGCCCCCGTAGCGCTGATGGATATCGAGGTGGCGTACGCCCAAAAAACGCCAGTGCCCGCCCCCGCCCGGAGACAGCAGCGTCGTCGCTGTGGTATGCCTACAGAGGTCATTCCAAAGGCAACAACAATGCCAATAACAGCTACAGCTACAGCATACAGCCAGCATAAAACATCAACAACAGAGGCCCCCAAAAATCAGAAATATGTACACACATACATATATGCATTCAATATTCACAATAACAACAACAGCAGCAGCAACATCAACAACAGCAGCAGCAACATCGAGCTGTTGCCGATGTAAACAAAAGCATAATAACAGCTGTGAATCGCTGAGCGGCAAAGAGAGTAAGATTGCGCTCTCCTCAACGCATACACATATATTAAATGCTCTCTTTAACTGTTAAACTTGTTACGTTGACAGAAAACCGGCCGGCGATTTTTTATTGCGATACACTACAAAGTAAACTCATTTACACAACAGATGCATTTTAACAAGACATACGAACATCTAACGAAGATATTCCAAATATGGCAATAAATATTTCCACAAAGAACAGGAACAGCTGTACGGCTAAGTAAATACTTGAATTAAGAATTTGTGTAATGAAATCAAACATTAATCCTAACATTATTAAAGTATTTGATTATTATTATAAGATAATTTTATTTTGCATATTTTTTCTATGTGCAAGATTCTTTGTATATTCGCGTAAGAGTATTCGGAAGTCGATCAGTCACCTTTAATACACTCCCATCTGTTATGTAGCTGAGCGCTCTCTTGATTGGCTGCTCAACAGCTGTTTTCGCAACATTGTTGCTGCTCTGCCAACAACAGCTGTTATCGTGTTGGCAGCGTCTCTCTCTCCGCTCTGTTGTTGATACCGCGCTCACACAGCAACAAGCACACGCACACACACTAATACATAGTTATGCGGCGCTCTGTTGACGTTGTGAAAAATGTTGACAAGTGTTTAACTTTTTGTTAACTGCGTAGTTTTTTTGGGTTGGGGTTGGCAGCAGCAACGACGACGTCGACATTTGCTGTTATGCTGGCAAGCCGACGATGGCGTCATAGACACACAGATACGGATACACTCACAGACGCACACGCTGGCTGACTGGCCATATTGATAAGCGTACTGCGCTGCTGCGTATTGATACCAATTGGCGGTAATTACGTGCTGTGTGGCGGCGCAAAGAGGAAGCAAATGCCAAATTGGAAATCATCTCTTTCTCCGTCTTTTTGTAATGGCAAAATTAATAAAACTACTTTTGTACACGTGTATTTATATATGCATTATTTGAAAATATCTTGACACGGCGACATAACAAATTAACAGCTAGGTTCGACATTAACATTTTCCGATAGCCGCGACTGTTAACTCAATTTGAAGCCTATGTACGTACGTACAAACATGCATAAGTAAGTGTATGGCGATTGCATTTTCGACGCTTTCAAGAGCATGCTCCTCAAGTATTTTACGTATTATGCTGGCAGCAGGGGAAAATCTTGCATACACTCAAATATGCTCACACACACACACACACACACACACTGCTGCACTTATGTAGTTTTTCCAAGCAGGTACGTACGAACGTCAGCATAATATATAACAAGCCAAGCAACAGCAACAGCAACAGAGAGCGCACGCTAGACAGAGAGGGAGAGAGAGAAAGAGAGTGCTGTGTGTGTGTTTGAGTGTTGCTCGCTGCGCGTAACTGTAACTCGTCGACCGCTCGCTCAGTCTTTGATAGCCAACTCTCGTGTACAGACCGATAAGCGCTTATTGCGAGTCGCCTTCGTCGTCAACGTAGACGCCAAACTGAACAATCAAAACAATCCAAAATAGAAACATATATTGAAACTTAACAGCAAAGCAGTAAAAACAGTGACAACAGTGACATCAGTGTGACTGCTTCCTAATTGAATGCAACAAAACACATTGGCTAACCCCCAACAGTAACAACAATAACAACAACAACAACAGCAGCAGCAGCAACAAAATAGTGCAGCATCAACAGCAGATTGCATCCATTTTGCTCTCGTACGCTTTGTTAGTGTATTCTGTGTGCGTGTGTGTGCGAAAGGAAAGAAAAACTTGGAAGAAAAAGTGAAACGACCGGCAGCGAAAGCAGTGTGAAAGCAAATCAAGCAATAAATATATATTATATATATATGCATACCTATATATATACGTATATATTTATTTATGTGCATATATAAAAAGTAAAACGCCAATCAGCGCAAACCACCAACAAAAACAACAACAAAAGCCACAACACTCAATAACAAAGACAATATTAAACATATCGATAATCAGAAGATTAGAATAAACAAACATTTTATGTGAGATCGCTGGGGCTTCCACCAGGTTATTCCAAAAACATTTGACATTTCCGTGAAGTAGCAGAAGAAGAAGCTGACAAGCTGCCGTTAAAAAGCGTTAAAATTGGATTATGCTTAGGCACAAACGCAACTGCAACGCCAAACAGAAGACGCACAGCGAGCATGTGAAGCTGCCCGGAACGCCAGATGCACTGCATCCACAAGCCAATAGGAATACGCCCGTCCAGCGTCTCGAGTTCAATCAGCATCTGAAGCAGCGTGTTACCCTCTGCCTGGAGCTCTATCACAAGAACATTATCAAAAAATTGTGCGAACTTAACAAGATTAATGTTTACAAATTAAGCAAAAACGTTTCCCAGACTTAAGATACTTTAATAATAATAATTGCAGAATTAACAACAACAACAAAAACTGTGTGCAACAAGTTGTCAAAGTGAAGCTCAAAGTGTGTGTTGATGTGTGTGCAAAAAGCTTGCAATATTTTATATGCGGACGTATGTGCAAGAGCAAAGTGTAAAAAAATTTGAAAAACAAAAGTGCAATAAAAAGTGTGAAGAAGTGGAAAAATGTCAAGTGCTAAAAATGTTGCTGCCAGCCAAACAAGCCAAGTTCAAGTCCTAAATTCATAGTAAAACTAAAACAAAACCAAAAAAAAACAATAGTAAAAAGCTAAAAGAAAAAGCATTGGAAAGTTCTTCAACTGCAATAACAACAACAACCAACGATAAAAAACGCTACAAAATCGCCAGTAAAACGCGCCAAACCCACAACCCACAATCCACAATCCCGCCACGACCGTTTACAAAAAACCCAAACAAAATTTACACAAAAATGTCAACCAGAAGCCGCTTGGCCAAACGCTCAATAATTGGCACCAAAGTGTGCGCTCCCGGCCCGGACGGCCTCTGGTACTCGGGCGTCATTCAGGACGTCAAAACCTCCGCGTCGATGTCAACGCGCGAGCCAATGCCGCCGCCCACCCTCCTGGCGCCAGGCGATGCCCAGTTGAACGCGGACACGCGCTACATTGTGCGTTTCGACTTTAAGACGCAATCGCTGCCGTCTGGCGTCGCCGTGTCCGCCGCGGAATCGGTTATTGTGGAGACGCGACGCGCCGCTGCGGCCGCCAACGTGCACATCAGTCCGGCGCAGGCATTGCGCCGTAATGCAATGACAAAGGAGTTTCGCGATTTGGATCTGATCGGACCGGGCTTTCGCACCATCGCGAACATACAACTGCAGCCCGGCCAGCGCATCTTTCTCACCTACAATGGACGCGAGCAGAGCGGCGATGTGGTCCACCATGATGCCGCCAAGGACGAGGTATTGGTCAAGATAAACACGGTTGGAAATGAGGTGAGTGCCATTCATGTTGTATCAGCTATCAATCAAACACATAATTGCAAATATTTTAATATAAGATTATAATCTGCACAGGCTAACCTATTTAAGACTATTTTAAACAAGAAATAGATTAATCTTCGCAGAGTATATTTATTGAATTGAAAATACAGTCGTCCGAAAATGTAAACATCGACAATATTGAGTCAATTTTTAATATTAATATCATTTAATTCATAAGACTCCTCAAATATTTTAATTATATTTTCTAGGACTTATTTTTATGTCGAAAATTATTTAATTTATAACAGTATATGTATATATAGGTATATAAAAAATGAATTGTTCACAACTTCGAAATATTTCTGACAGGAGATTTCCGAATAACTTTAAAATTATAAAAATGTAAAAGAAAAAGAAGAAAAACATAAAGTTAAATAATTTTCATTCCCAGGACAATTTGAAATTGATTTAAGCAAATTACGCGAACGTTTTTCGAACTGACTTCTTGGATAATTAACTCTGTCTAAAGACACAAACAAAAATAACAAAGCTTTAGTTATTTAATTTGTGTGCGTTCACTTGGTTGCACGTTGCGTCCGCCCACGACATGACAACTGTGCAGCTGGCGATGGCGCTGGCGGCGTGCGTTAAAAAGTGTGTCAAGGTCAGCCCCAGCCACAGCCCCAGTCACAGCTATAATGTTGGGGACGCTGCACATACGTGTTAATATATCTATGTATCTATATATCTATCTATGTATCTTAACAATGCAAGGGGAGCATAGCACACATTATGTATATGCTGCTGTGCACTTATGTGCAATCGCATTCTATGTGCCATGGCAAATTGGTTTTGAGGGTCGCATTTCGCGTTTCAGAGTCACGTAACTGGGTTAACGCGGCTAGCTGAGTGTGGCCTTCTTCTTCGGCTACCCCGGGATGGCCTAAATCCAAATCCAAACCAAACCAATTTCTATATATTTAAGCTACAATTGTCATCATACCATATGAAATATAAAATTCAGAAGGCATTGAGGTTAGATCTTAACTTGTGCCACATTTATATTTCATAGTACATTGGGAGCGTGACGAATTTCAATATAAAGATAACATGGAGAATGTATAAAAAAAAGAAAATATAATATAAGTTTCTGTAGTTCTACATGGTGACTTTATATATAAAGGTAATTCGGATGTCTCCAACAATTAATGAATAATAAACTACATTGTTACTTTAATGTTTTCTATATTACTGCAAACTCCAAAAACTCGATTATTTTGCACTCATAAAGCTCTCAAAGTTTAAAAAAGGGCTCTGATTCGAACAACACCATTTAATGTTGAATAATGAATGAAACATTTTGCTTATATTAAAATTATATTTTATTTAACCACTGTATCTGTAAAAGTTTAGAATAAAATATTGGTTTTATTGTAAAGATATACGTTGAAGCATATAGTCCCTATTTGTCTTATACTTTTCGTGCAACTAACAGAATAAGAGTAAGAATACATGATTGTTATGTTGCATAAATCATGAATAATTGCTGGAAATTACTTTTGCATCGGCCAACTGTTTGTTTCTGCGGAAAGCTGAACTCATCAGAGTTCACGTTTGGTATTGTGAGCTATGTTCCTATAATCAGCCGCCTCCAGGCCACAGCCCCACCACAATTACGTCACTCGAGCGTCGACGAGCAGCCCGCACGATTCCAGAGTGAAACATCGTTGGGGCATTTATAGAATCTCTCGATTTTGATTCCGATGCCGGTGCCGATGTCGATGGCGATACCAATGACGATGCCATCGATGTCGTAATACAAAATTTGTTTAGCGTTAAGTTCGTGAAAGAATTCGATAGGCAAGAAAAAAAGGAAAACAAAAACAAAGCAATGTGCGATACATGTTCAGGGTTAAATAAACATACAACATGCTGCTCAGATGGGTTGTTAAATTTGAAATTCTCACAATTCTTACGCTTATGAGCTAATTATATAGATTATTCGCCGTTGGTGCCTAATTGCGTCATAACTCAGACAGCAACATGAAAATATTGTTGATAGATGTCATAGATAGTTAGATAAACGATACTGCATGTCGTACTATATGTATCTGTGAGATACACACACGCTCCACGACTGAGACCGGCATCAGCCTCGAACTGCGTTTCTATATGCCTCCACATCTCTCTCTATCTCTCCGCCTGCCAATTTCTTTCTCTCATTTATCGTATCTACTTCCTACACTCGTGCGGTTTTTTTTGTTTTGTTTTTTTTTCGCCTGCTCTCTATCTGCTGTAGCTTTGCAACTTATAATCGCTAAATACTCGTACGTTTGCAATTGTTGCACCGCACTGGGGCGTGTGCTAACTATGAGATACAAAAATGCACAGACACACAGATACATTTATAGATACAAATACAAGTACGGATACAGATAGCAAGTCTCAATGCCAACTCAGCTGCGCGTATCTGTTCCGTGTGGCTTGTCAATACATTTGTCAGTAAGCGTCTTCATGTGTGTGTGTGTGTGCGTTTGCGTGTTTAGTTGTATCTAGAAGAGCGCGCGAGCCTCAATGTATCTAACAGATGCGCAGCGACAACATTTAAATACTTCCCAAACATGCCTAAGGTTTCTCGAGTTTGCTTCATTTTTTGTACTTTTCGTATTTCCCAAAATTGTTTTGCTATCTTATAAAAAATGTGGACACACTTTTTATGTTGTATCTATAAATATATCTCAACAAAGCGCGTTGAGACCCTGGACTCATGTCAAAAGCAAACAATTTATGCACACGAACGCTTTCAACAAAATGGGCTTTAGGCAAAAGCTTCAATGTAAACGTTTATATAAGGGCCCTTATCTGTACTTAATATATTCTCAGATATTAGTTAAATTTACCAAATAATCACATATAGGTAAATTCGATGAATATCTGCAGAAACAGCTTTAAAAGCCAGATTATGTTTGCATGCAGGAGCTACAATTAATCTAGCTTAAAGCCCAACCAACTGGAATCCGCTTTCGGCTGGTTTCATTTAGCCCTTACGCTTTAGAGCCGAAATTTGTTTATGACCTCATCATTGGCCACGTTGTCAGCCAGCTGGTCAGCCAGTTAGTAAATAAATTACACACCCAAAACCAAAATTCAACTCAAGCTAAGTAGGAGCTTTATGTTGTTTTATTTCTTGCTCGCAAGTCAATCAACAATTGGTTTTGGCCTGAGTTTCATAATCAGAAAAACAAAACTAAAATATGCTTATGTATCTGTTTCTATGGTTGTCCTCGCTGGATGTTGGAGCATGTGATGCTCACGTGCGTTGTTTATTCCGAGCCAGTTTCATATTTTATACAATGATCCATTGTTGTTTTGCTTGTTTCTGTTGTTGTTTTTGTTGCTACGTAAATGGGGAAAACGCAGTCTAAAAAAAATATTTGAATTTGAATTTTTGTTCGACTTGAGCAACAGCCTTTTGTTTATGGCACCGAGTAAACACACACAACACACACACACACACGCAAAAGTCAGAGAGCCGGCCAAACTAGTTGGGGAGCGTAGCAATATATGTGTTTGTGTGTGTGTGTATGTTTAACGGAAACGTGAGGCAATTTATTCTAAGGTTATTTGAGCGAGAAACTTGTTGCTCGCATTTTCATTTCAATTACGATGACGTATACGCAGCGTCAGCCGCCTAATTACCAGCCAATGAATCAGTGGCCAGCACGGTAGACAGCCCTATGCTATTATTTACCAGCCCAATATAATTAAAGGTTAAAATTAAACCCAACTCTTCGTACAAATGTCAGGCACCATTTATCAACTTATTCTTTTATTTGTTTTTTATTCTGGTTATATTTTTTTGGCCTGAGGTTTGCCGTTTATGTGTTAACTGCGGCAGCAAATGCTCGACTGCCTTCTCAAGACGGGTAGCCAAGCAGCGATTTGTTAGCTCGCACTTCCGCCGGGCATGGCCAGTTCCAGTTTCAGTTCTCTCCCTACTGCCGAGTGCATTTAAAAGCAAATTTATTTTAATGACATTGAAAATGCTGCTCGTATTTTACACGCAACTACATCAAGCTGCGGCCTGACATAGTTTCATGTGTTTCGTGTTTCCAAAAGAAAGAGAAAAAGGCAAGAAAAAATTGCGTTAAATGGCAATTTTGTTATGCTTCGCTTTCGAGTTTATGTAGAGTTCTGTACTTTCATCTGTCGTTCGGTCTTGATCTGTCATGCAATTAGTTTTGGGAGAACTTCACATAGCTCTTTCTACCTCTCTTTCTCTCGTCATTCGACCCATTTTGACAGTACATTAAAAGAATATACAGTAAATGGCGGAGCATATAATTTAATTTATTTATTTATTTTTATTTGTACTCTTATTTTTCATCACCCAAAAGTGCTGCACCTTTTGTTGACCATGTCAATGGCAGTGGCAATGGCACTGTCCCAGTCACAATATGTCTTGCTGCTCGACTGTCGGTCTTTCCGTCACGTTGCCAGCCGCAAAAAATGTTGACCCAAAGAAAGCGAAATGCGATTTTTTTTCGCAGTAGCTTAACAAGTTCTGTGAGCTTGCTAAACGTAGTTTTGGTACATTTTTCATGAAAGCAGCTGTAACAGCTCAAGGGAATTGCATTTATTTTAACAACTGAGTGAAAGGGCAAACATTTTGGGACTTCTTCTTGTACCTTTGACAAAATGGCTTTACCTAAGTGTTCTTTGATTTCTCTTAAGTTTATCTCAGAGCTCTCTCTTACGTTCAGTTAAGAATTTGGGTTCACTTTTAAAAGATTTTCGGATTTATCACTTTAAAATCTGTGCAAGTAGTCAATTTATCAGTATCTGATTTTTGTTTTCTTTCAATCATTCAAGCGGCTCTTTTGCATTGATCAAAAACCATTTCAAATTGACCCACATACCAAGCTGGCATAAACACAGAGCTTGTATATATAATGTGTGTGTGTGTGTGTGTGTGTGTGTGTGTGTGTCAGGTGTCCATTTGTAATATGTGTGCGTATGTGTGTACGGGTGTTGCTTTTAAGGCCGGTAAAGCCAAACCATTAAAGCCAACAACAATAAGGCGCTTTGAAATAACAAACTAAAGGCCCAAAAAAATACAACCAAAACTGAAACTGAAACTAGCTGCCTGCATTTATTTTTATTTTTATTTTTTTGAAAGTCGCTTAGATGTTTTTGGGCTTTGGATTTTGGTCTCACCTTCAGTTTGAGCCGTTCCCTTTGCTCAGAACCAAGCACCCAAAACTTGAGATTGTTCAGTTAACAAACGAGTTTTTCTATTGAGGAAGAGCCCAAAGTTAATTTCGGTGCTTTTCTGTTTTTGTTTTTGCCACAGCTTTTGATATGTTTTAAAAACCGTTGTTGTTGTTGTTGTATATTACTAAATGAGTCATTTGTCACTTGCTGGCCATAACTGGGCATTTGGGTCGCCAAAAAGAGTGGAGAGAAAGAAGAAGACATGAAAACTATGACATTTGATGAACAACAGGCAACATTCTTTATACATTTCGTCACAGTCACACGACGTTGACATCTGTAAACTGAAACTCCTCTTCAAAAAACAAAAAAAAACAAAAAATACAACCGAGATACACCCCAGACACAGACCCAAGGGGGAAAAGTCGTTCAACCTGCCACACTGACCACTCGAAAAAGGTCATTGCAGCTTGTTGACCGATTTGAAATAATGTTCACAATAAAATGACAAATATTATGCGATACATATGTATCTAAGTTATTTATAATACCAAAGTACTTTACTTTTCTGTAATTTATCGTTTCCAATTAGAGAGCGTTGTACTTTATTTTGTATTTTTTGTGAGACATTGCTAAGTCTGGATAACGTTGTGCTCTACCTGCCGATTGGGCCGCAAGGTCGATTAGTCATTAGAGTGCAGGAAATATGCAGAGCTGGTTGCCTGGACTTGAACAAGGGTTCACTGCGCAGTTCAAGTGACCTGCCAGCTTGTCATTTTTTAGTTGAATTCGACAAAAAAAAATGAAAAACCAAAAAAAAGAAAAACAAAAAGGCAACCAGCACGCAGGCCAAAAACAGCCAAAAATGTTTGCTGCTATCATAAAACCATAGCAATGCAGCGAGCAAAAACCCGAGACCCCTTGGCAGGTCGTTAGCCGCTGTCAGACCAGACCAAACAGCAGGCAGTCCCATATCCAGACAGACAGCAGGAGCAGGAAGCAGGCAGCGACAGGATTGCCAAACGCTTCAACTAGAGGCCAGGCACAGGCACCGCTATGGACACGTTTCGGTTTGTCCACTAGGTTTTGGTTTTCTCTTTATTTATTGAAAAGGGACTCTGTCAAAGAGACATTTTCACAAAGTGCTTGGCAAATGCCTCATAAATGGCGGAGATTGAATAGATTATTGGCAGCAGGCGTAAATGCTGAATATATGTGGGTAGAGCAATAGATAAATGTACACACATAACTATTCAAGAGGTGTTATCGGGAATTTTGTATATCCACAAATCACAGTAAATAGAGTTTATTAAGCGGTATTTAACCGAGCTTATGCTAAAGCTTAGATATCTAATATCAAACCATTTATCAATTTTTATTTTTATATAAAATAATATACATATATAAATAAATATAAATATGAAATATTTGTATAGAGCTATCAATCTAAGAAAAGAGATAAAGACTTCATTTTATTTTTAGAAAAATAATAAAAACAAAAGAGCTTAAGTAAAAAATACACCGTTTTGAAAAAATAAAAAAATATAAAATAAAATAAATAAAAAATCTGAAACATCTGATTTCCAAAGTTAATATAACTATATCTCAATATTACAAAATTGAACAAAATAAGGGGGTTATTTTCGTTCAAGAGCGATTTCTTTACATTTGTATCAGTTTGCTTTTTGAGGGTATGAAGGAATATTGCCCGCATTACAAAGAGATTTTCTTAGGGAAGTGTGTTCAAAATATTTTCGTTTTCTATTGTCCAGCCTAAAATAAAACCGGAAGTTTAACACAAGCCTCAAAAATATTTCAACCATTTATATTTTTTATTATTGCCGACGAAACAGTTAAAAAACCACTTGATAAAAGCCATCGTCTCAATCGAGTTTTATATCACCTCTTTTTTTGGGAATCTTTTATAATATGCGCAGTTTTTATACGCTCACACAAAATGTAGGTTAACTTTTTTAAGCTTTGCTTTGTATTGTTTCGTTTTTTTCTTTTTTGTTTATTTTTTTGCGTATAAAATTATGACTTAATTTAAAAGTGAAAGCTTCGGCGCTGAGTGCGGTGGCTAATGCGCTATTAAGTAATGGGATGTTTCTTCAAGGGGCTGCAGTGAAAACCCGATGCGCAATAAGTGCGTACAGCCTGTTATGTCAAATGCAGGACGAAGTTAGACCCCAAAAGACGCGCGCTGTATATCAATGTAATCAACTTGCCAGGCACACACACAGATACACACACACACACTCGGATAGCTACGCACGTACACTCATGCACATGCTGGGCTCGTGTTTGGGAATGGGTGTCTCTCTCTCTCTCTCTCTCTATCTCTGTGTGTGTGTGCGTGTGTGTGTTAAACTGTAAGTGCTGCTGCTGCTGGGTCGCCCGACGGTCGTGTGCGTGCCACAGAACGTAAACAAAAACACGAATGTAAAGAAGAAGCAGAAAGTGCGAGATAAACAGAAAACAGCTGTACACACCATGGTATCACGACGCTGGCGAAGTGTGCGACTGAGATGCTCAACTCTAGACAAGGATAGAGCGATGTGGAGGCAAGAGCTGTTTGTTGTCTTCCCGCAGAAAACCCGTTTCAAAAACGGAGCCACAGCGACAGTTACGCACTTTACGCACGCTCTGAGCTGATTGTGTGTGTGTGCGTGTGTGAGTGTGAGTGTGCGTGTGTGTCTTATTGTTGTTGCTTTTATTGGCTTTGCTTTGAAGAAAAACCGGCTCTCTGGGCCTGGGCTTGGGTTTGGGTTCGACTTTGGGCACTGTGGCGGAAATACGCAGCAATGTTGACCGCCCGCTGACACACACACGCGCGCTAACACACACTATCACAAACACACACACACAGTTTATATATATATATATTAGTTTATATATATATATATATATATTTGAAGCGTATTTAACAAAGAAGAAGCCACGCATGAAAATTGCTTTTCATGTGGCAGGCAGCACAGCGAAAAGTGGATAGAAAAGAGAAGACATCAACGTCAGCAAAGTCGCGGCAACGTCATCGACAATGTCAGGCGGTTGTTTGTTGTGCTTTGTCTTCGCGTTGTTGGCTGTACAAACAGAGCAACAGCAATGGGGCAACCCTCGCATAATTCAGACACCCTCCACCCATGTGGCTGCCCCACCCTAAACTTGATTTGGCTCATTCTTCTTTTTTCGCCGTATCTTTCTTGCGTTCGTTCCTTTTATTTTATTTTTCTAATGTGGCGGCCATTGTCACTTTGGGGAAGCGCGTCTGGGGCAACCAAAAATAACTGTTTCCGGTATTTGGGTCACATGAAATTTAATCAAATTAAAATGTTCGACAGCAAAAAAAAGGGGCCAAAGTTGGTTGAAAGAGGGCACAGCAATTGTTTGATGTGCAGTTGTGCGTGTGTGTGTGTGTGTGTATGTAAATAAATGCGTGCTAGTCGACTGTGTGTGTGTGTGTGTGTGTTTTCTGGCATTTCAACGCCATTCAAATGCATTGCAACAGTTGCTGCGCCCCGAGGCTGGCATCCAATTTGATTGTAATTTGAAGTGGAAGTGGAACTGCAACAGTTTTCCTGCTGCTTTCCCAAATTGCTACAATCTGAGTCAGTGCGACAGTGCGAGTGTGTGGCAAGCTGCTGTTGAAATCAACAAATTTGTGGGCCAACGATGCGCAGTTTAAGTTGACAGTGGCAACTCCATGCCCCCAGGGGGAATCAGCAGCAGCTCAAGTGTCAGTCGCATATCAAATCCTGAAATCCCGCGACGCACTGCGATTGTAAATCTTCCATGCTTATCGTATATGGCTTATCACAGCTGGCAGAACCAGTTAGTTGAAATTGTTCAGCAGCGCCAACTGTCGAGAATTCGAGTGGAAAGCGATTTCACTGCAAGCACTTGCCACAGCGGCAGCAAATGTGTCGATAATTGAATAAGCTGCATTGATAACTTTATGAGCGCGTCTTGAAATATTTCTCAATTTGATTTCCTGCTACTTGTATTGTATTGAGCATTAGAAAGATAAGGCCACAAAGAAGCCAAGTAATAATAGGTGAAAATTGCCAAACAATTTTTATGCTTTGTTATTTGCATATTTAGGGAACATGAATTATATAAATGTTTTAGTCTTTTTATTTACTTACTTTAAAAAACTGCAAAGCGAATTTATACTTTCATGACTTATTTTTAATATACAAAACAAAATTTGTTGTTATACCTAAATGAATATTTTAAGTTCATTGGAATTTCAAGATGTCGTAAAAGTTTTTTAAATGGATCACTAACGATTAGCTTTAGTAGGAAACTCCCTTAATAAAGATATTCAGTGGAAATATTCTGTGGAAACTAAGTTTTAGGAATTTTTTTGAAGCTTAGATCTAAAGTGAACACAGTTTCTCCAGCTCTATCTGGCTGATCCGCCCAGTTTCACATCTACCTTTGAAAGTGTTTTACTGTCCATTTTGTCAGCCGGGCGGTCCAAACACACAAAAAGCGCCAACACACACACACACGCACACACACGTTCACACACCTTTTCAGTTTCGAAATGATGGTGCGAGTGAGATGGCGCTCCAATAAAAAAAGAAACCAAAAAAACAAAATGGCAGCCGCCCAAGCTCTTCATTCAAAATACTGCGACGCAATATGGCCGCCATTTTGGTTTTCGCCCGTTATGTTGAGTTTTGTACGCGCGCTGTCGGCGTCTATTTTTCGATTTTGTTTTGTTTATTTCGCTTCTTCGCTTTATTTCGTTTTTGGGTTTCCTTGGCGCGTTTTTTCAGCTCTTTTTTTTAACAGCGCGTAGGCGGCGACGTCATCACGCAGCGCCTCTCACGCATTTTTACGCATCGCCCTCTCACGCGCTATTTTCGTTTTATTTACATTTCGAAAGCGCTGAAAACGGAAAAATCGACAAAAAGCTTTCAAGTCGCTTCAGACGCCGCTGCCGCTGCCGCTGCCGCTGTTGTCATCGGGTGTAAAACATTTTTGATGCCAATCATGCGTAAATTACGCGATTAAATTAGATTTTACGGTATTTCCGTGCAGCATGCAAAATACCGCGAACAGACAAAGAATCCGGCCCGCTTTTCGGTTTAATGTAGCGAGTGGCCTTAGCTTTACAAGTTTTCACCTCCAGAACGCATAACAATCAACTCGATTTTCGTTGTTTGCCGTTTGCCATATTTCTACTCTGCCATAGAAATGGCGCTGGGCGTGCCAGGGCGTAGGTGTTGGCGGTGTTTCCGTTTTAATGGCATCTGGTACGCAACTTTTTTATTGTCTCTATCGCACGTTGCGTATACGTAATGCGAGCCGCTTTTCTATTTTTTGTTGTTGTCGTTTTTCTTGTTGGTGTGTGTGTGTGTGTGCCCCCTCTGTCTGGCAGCTTGTTTGCTTACGTGGCACTTCCTTTAGGCATTCAGCTGGCGTTTATCAGGCGACTGCTAAGCCGCCTTTAACACATTCTGCACCCGGAAAAAAGCCTTTTCAATTTTATTTGACTCATTTTCGCATTCGCTTTTCATGGCACTTTCCTTGCAGTCCTATATTTATGGCTTCCCACTTATTTGCTCGCCATGCCTCGAACAGCTGTGTGTGAGTTTCATTAGCAGCCAGCCCAGCATAGGCCCTGGCTTTGAAGGGGCGTGGGTGTGTGTGTGTGTGTGTGCGTGGGCGTGGGCATAGGCATGGACGTGTAGGCGTTTCGTACGACGTCATCGTGTAAATATAGCACTGTGTTTATTATTGTTCTCTCACAGGCTCCGCTTTGCGCAGTGAAAACCTGTCGATGACGTTTTCAGAACGGAAATTGCTTAAGATTCAATTGAATCATTGGAAATTCCTTCAACTCCTGCTCATAACATACTATATTTCCGATTTAGTTCTCTTTTTCTTGTGCGTTATGCGTTTGACATGAACTTTGTGCCAACATTTTGGCAGTGAGAACGCCATGAAATTGCTTTACATTTTCACTGGCATTTTCTTGACATTTTTCTCGATTACAATAAAAGATCGTTAAATTTTATCGTCACTAATAAAATTTAATTGAAACAGGAAACTCTCGCATAAATTTGAGCAGAGTATGGAAAGACACACACACACACATGAGGAAAACAAGGGGCGGGCTGTAAAGATTTTCAATGCAGCAGCCAAAATGAAAAGAAAATCTTTATGCATTGAGGGGTTGACGAGGGGTTGCCATTGCCAGCATTGGGTAGTTTATGCGCATCGGAAATGCAATTCGATATGGTCAATAGACTAAGTGAATCTGGCAAGGGCATTCCATGCATTTGAGTAGTTGAAATGTGAAACGTTGCTAAGCTGTTGATTTGACAGCCCTAAATGCACATGGAAATGTTTTCTAGCTAGCTAGTTCACTTCAGCAATGCGATAAAGTTGAGGAAAGTGGCATTAAATTATGTTATGATTTTCTCAATTTCAACAACTGTTATTCTCTCATTTTTTGGAATATATAATATAATATACAATATATAATATTTGTGTAGTCACAAAACTATGAAATTAAAGGCCTGATTATATTGTATATTTTAACCCTGAGCCCCAACAAAAGACCCTCAGCACTGGGCTACGTCTGCGCAGTTAGCAACTCGAGGTCTGACCGAAAACCAAAGTTAGCCGCATGATTTCCTAGAATTGCGTGTTAATCACAGTGCGGTTCCAGCCCAAGAGGATGGGGAGGTGCTCGCGGTAACTCGGTGCGTCATTTTCCAAATAATATAATGCAAAAAAAGTGTTGAATTCAAATATGAATCAAATGCAGAGAATTAGAGAAAGAGAGAGAGAGCATATTGAGCAGTGTCTCCCGGCGTTTTACGTTGTGTTTATACGCCCATTTGGGTTATTCAACTTTCGGGAACGACCGATGCCGACGCCGATGTCGAGCCGTTGATCCCGTTTGACTCTTTCAACTGTTTGGGTAGTACAAAAAAAAGAAGAAATGTTTTGTATACGTGCTTACACCCCGTGTGCTCGTGAGTGTGTGTGTGGCGTTGGTTTGTGTTTTGGTATTTTATTTATATTTCACCAAGGGGAACAAACGCATTTACATATTTTAGAATTGGGTGTGTGCGTGTGTGTGTGTACTTTTCAGTGTGTTTTTTATCGCGCCAATTGGTTTGCTGGGCCTCGCTGTTTAAATCGCAAGGAATTTCAATTGCAGCCCGTCGTCTGGCACTTGCCTCTGTTGTCTCCCTGCTGCATTCGTTTATTGTGTATTTCATTTGTTATTACTGCTGCCGAGTGGCGCGAATTATGTAATAATTTTTGTAGGCGGCAATCGCAAATCCGTATTGAGCCGATTACAAGTGCCAGCACTTGGTAAACATATGTGCATATATATGTGAAATCGGGCGCATGTGTTAAATCGATAATACGATATTTTTCAATCTTGTACTTTCATATAAGGTTTCCTTTATGCGTGGTTAACATTTTATTAAATACAATTCCCTCGAACTTGCTCCTTGCAACAACAACATCGATTTCAGGAGCAACAACATCGAATGGCATTCGACAAGAATTTCAGATATCTTTCAGCCCAAGATCGTACAATCAAAGCGGGGGTTTCCTTTGCCGGCAACACTAGTTCTCGTTTCTCAATCTCACATTGCTCAGCTCTCACACAACGTTGTCGCTCTCTCTCTCTCTGCGCCTCGCTGAGGTGTTGAAACTCAGTGAGCGACATTGAGGGTTCAACGGCTCGCTCTCCAACAGCAGCAGCAGCAACAACAACAAGCACGTCGCGACGACCAGCTGCTGCAACAGGTGATCCTGTGCCAGTGCGTTGTCTACCTTTTGCCGGCTGAAGGTCAACAAACTTGGTGGTGGCAGCGACGCTATCGGCGTTGGCGGTGGTGCTGGCCAAAGGCAAACGAACTCCACGACGCCGCCGTGCTTGTCTCTCTGTATATATATATATATATATATAAATGTTTCTGTGTGTGTGTGTGCTATTCCTTTTGTGGCGTCGTCGTGCAACGAAGCCTGAAAAAACCGTAATTTGAATCCAATCTTTTTGGGGATTCTCTTATACGCGCACACGAAAAATGCCAACGACAAGAAGAACAAGAAGAGCAGACAACGTCGAAAATGCCGACAATCAAAACAGAAACCATACGAATATAAAACGAAATTCACTCGAAAATTAACCATAAAATAAAAGACGAAGTAAAGAAAGCCCAATTTCAATAGGTCGAAGATTAAATACCCTCTCTTGCATAGACACACTCAGAGGTATAATGAACTTACTTTGTTGCATTTTATCGAGATTCTCAATCAGCTATAATGGATAACAAAATTTCGCTCTTGGATGGGTTAAAAGATTTGCGAAGATTTTGTTTCTTTTGTTCAGGCTTAAAGACACACAGATTTCGAAAAGATAGAGCCAGGCTTAGATTGTATTTATAATGCAGCCCTTGGCTATGTGCCAAAATGATAAGACCCTCTTACAGTTAGTGTGTAGGATAAGTTAAGTTAAGCGTCGACTTGAATGCGTGTCAGATTTAATTTATTTATAAACGAGCGTTAGAGAGTGAAAAAAAGGGACAGCGAAAGAGAGGGAGAGAGCGTGAGAGAGAGCGAGCGAGCGAGAGCAGCGACCGCAGGTGGGAGATTCAGTTGGTTTCGTCATGAGTCCAAAAATATGCCGTTGCCGTTCATTGCCGTTGCCGTTGCCATTGCCGTTTTGGAGTCGGTCAAGCAACCCGAAGCCAAAGCCAAAGCCAAACATATATCTAAATCTAAATCCAAATATGAGACACCGTTCGTTAGACAGTTTCGTTGGGCATCGTGAAGTTTATTGACCATCCCGGGCAGTGACGAAATTTATGCCAAAGGTAATTACCAGTAGGCCCAACAATTTGTTGCCGTTGTTTGTTTTGGTCTGGCCGAAAGCTGAGCAGCGCCCTGGGAAGCTGGCCATTGCTGGTCATTACCAACAATGGAACATCGCACATACGTTCTGTGTGTGTGTGTGTTGTGTCTGTTTGTATGTGGCTTTTTTTCTATTGGGTTTCTATTTATTTAGTTTTGCGTGTGCGTTTCTTTAATTGGGTACGTGACAGGGACGGCGGCGCTTTCACCCAAAGATTGAGCCCTCGCATCAATTCATATGCCAGCATGGCCCAGGGGCCTAATCAAAGCAATTTGAGACGCATATGAGTATGTGTTGGGCAGCTAACAACTAATTTGTAAAGCACTTTCGCTGTCGAATCGCTTCGAAGTGGCAACTACCCTTAACAATCTGGCAACGCTGGCAGCTGGGCAGGCTCAGGTCGTGTGAGTGTGACCCATTTTCCTAAACATCGTTGAACCGCCAATCTCCCGTGCTGCTGTCCTCCTGTCCCACTGACTCTGCCAATCGCAAGTGGCTTCAAATTCGCTTCCTGCTTTTGGCTGTTGCCATGCCCCGGCCACGAAATAGGTCAAACAGTTGTTGCCGGCGGCGTTGTTTTGGAATCGCATTCGAAACCTGCAACCGAGCAACGTTGCGCATGAGTTTGTTATGACTATGCTTTGCCTCCGTGTGCCACATGCAAATGCAAATTGAAAAGCAAAAAATAATAATAAATAAAAAAAGAAACAACACAAAAAGAGTACACAGCTCCATGGGAGCAGCCTAACAGAATCAACATCGAAACAACAACAAACAACAATTTCAGCGGCAAAATGACACACATTGGTTTCGTAACTCCCCAAAATAAAAAACTAGGCTAAATATTAATACTCAAGACTACCTATGCAGAAGAAAAAGTTGAATTGGGAAACTAGGTCAAAATATGTCTAAAAAATAAGAGCAAATTCATTCAAAATCGAAAGTAGGAAAAAAATTCAAAAATCTACGAAAGAAGTTTGAAAAATGTTTTTCTTTTGTTATTAACCTGTAGAAAATATAACTAGACTAAAAATCTTAAACTATTTTCCACAAAAAGTGAATCGAGCTAAGAATCTTATACAAATAATGTAAGTGCTATACTTCTTTCAACTGCAATATAGCGATCTGCCAATATGATGTAGGTATTTTTTTTGTATCAAACACGTATTTGTGCTATTTTAATACCTGCTGCATGGGCGTGTGTGTGTATGTGTGCGCGCAAATATTTCGTAGCCGCCATGGGGGCCAACTCTGAATGCTTTAGCCGGCATTTGGCGTTGCGGTTTTTCTAAGAGGCGCCGCTGGCTGCTGTGGCAACGGCTACTGCAATGTGTGTCACTTGCAGTGTTTTGCTCATATTTGAGTGTAGCCCGAAAAAATACAAAAAACGAAAAATACTGCTACAGCAGCCGCAACAGCACAAAGTGTAAAATGTATGCCAGCCGACCCCCCGATTCCGCTTTGCACTTCCCCCGCTTTGCTCAGGCGGTTGGGAGTCATTGAGTCTCAGTCGGCGTAAACAAATTTAGCGCGTCGCCTTGTCACAGAAATTAAATTCAAAGCAAGTCAAAACAACAACAACAACAACAGCAACAGCAGCAACAACAACAATAAGGCACATTAGCAATGCCAATTGCAGTTGTTGTTGTTGTTGCTTGTTAAAATTTTATTGCAAATAATATATTTGGTGTCACTGTTACAATGTTGCGTGTCATGTTTTGGAGTTGTGCCGCAAACAAACAAACACAAATTATGCACGTTCATAATTTGGGGGCAATGCGTAAAAAATAGTAACAAATTAGACACCCACATAATAAACTTGTCTGGACTATAAGCAAATGTTCAACACAAATTTATGATATATTATGGCAATTATTCAAGCTATTAATTTAAATTGTACGCTTGTTAATTGAGGGTCAAAGTGTTTTGTGCTGCTGAGAACCAAAAACATAATCTAATCTGTGTTTCCTTTAACTATTGTATGTTGATTAAATGAGGACTATAATTCGAATAGAATATTATCGGCATTATAGAACAATTATTCGATTTGTAATACAAACTTAAATATTAAATATAAAAGATGTTGTACCGAGGTTTTTGTAGTTGTTTATTTATTGATTCATTACGAATGGAGAAGTTTAACTTTGATCAACCTTACAGCCTTAAACGCAGCAAATTTCGGTCTTTCTAAACATTTCAGTCTTGACGTTGAGTGTACATAAAAAATATTTCGCAATTTAATTGCTTACATCAGGCATTTTGATTGAAATTTATGGCCAGCGGTGTCCTCAGTTTTCATTTTCATTTTCGTTGTTCATTTAAATTTTCATTTCTCATAGGCACAGACTCAAATGTTGGTCAATGGCACAAAGAATTCGGTGCGTGCCCAGTACAGCTCACAGGCCGTGAGTTTAAATTTGGCATCGACAATTTTTTATAGCGTTGCGGCTTTTGATGAGAAATGTGTAATAGGCCCAAATAAAAATAGAAAAAAATCTTGTTTACATGCTCTGTTTACATATTAAAAATGGCATAATTATAAGAAAAACTTTGACAAGTCAATTGATTGGTGGGCGAATTTCCTATATGTACATGTATATGTTTGGATGAATTTCAAAAATCGGCTACATAGCCCACAACGCATTCTGATACATAGAAGATTGTATAAGATTTTTGTTTACTCTTCAATTGTATTAATAGCTCAAGCAGTTTTGAATTTTCCTATTTATTTTGTATGGGGCAATTGATTTTTCTTCCTATATACCATGCACTGTAAGCTGTTTCGTCTTATCACTCGTGTAAATATTTATCCCGCTAATTGAAAGGCGGACAAAAGATATTTGCATAGCGCTTGCTTGCCAGCCAGTCAGCCAGATAATGTTTAGTTGTGCCTGCAATGATAAACTTTATACAAGTAGCTGCCACAAAGCACAAAGAGTGGCCTAATTAGTGTCAAGTGTTGCCCCAGCGTGAACGACAACGACAACAACAACAGCAACAATAACAATAACAACAACAGCAACTTCAATGAAAATGACAACATCGCTGCAGCCATACAAAAGAGGGAAGTCAATTAGAAAGATACAAAGCGCAGACCGGGCTAGAGCTCGGACTTGGGTTCAGGCTCGGAGTCTGCGCTGCACCGCACTGCGCTTAAAGTGCAACATGACAAAAAAACTAAAACGAAAAAAAAATGAAGAGAAATATAGTATTGCATGCCGAACAGTAGCTAAAACACAAGTATCTACAAGTACGTATGCTGTCGACAGCGCCAATGGGCGCTGGCAAAACAAAATACAAATCGAGAAGCTGTTGCTTTTGTGTCGCTTTGCTAGTCGAACTGAATCATGACCCAATAACCTAATTTTCCAAATGCCTCCCTCTCGCTCGCACGCGCACATCGTAGGCGACCGCAATGACAACGGCAAACTGCAAGTGGCCCCGTCGACGGAGCAAAATGTAGCGCACAGATACAAAACGGCAACAGCAAAAGCAAAAGCAACAGCAACAGTAGCTACATAAGCTTGGATACGTATTGAGCTGGCATTGAGCTAAGGCTGATCAGCAGCTGCTCGCCTGCCGCACGCGGGGTGTAGCGGGCATAATATTTTTTTATGTTTTTCATTTTTTCTAAACTGCCATTTGCTGTGCATTCGTTTTCATCAGCTGCTGATGCAACGGAAGACAAAGCAAAGTGGCAATAAATAAGCTTATTTTTAGTTTAGTTTTTCAGTGTATTTCTCTTCATTTTTTTTTATTTTGTTTATTTATTGTTTGTTATTCGTGCTGGCACCAAACAAATTTCGAGATGCATATCGAAATGTATTTCAAGTGTGCGATTGCCAAGTGTCGAGACTTTCAGTACACTTCCTCAGACTCGGACTCGCACACACACACACACACAAACACACACACACACTCATTCACTCACTCGTTAAGTGTTATGCAAACGGCAACTGGGTTTTGTCTTTGATCTTAACATATCTAAACTAATAAGGCACTTTGAACTTGATAATGTAATTGAAAACTCATTTAAATCAAATTAATTAGTGCAAATAACTCGGTTAGTCATTCACTCTTTTGACCAGTTAGTCGAATAAATATACCTGTATGTGCATGTTAGCCTGTGTGGGCATATCAAATATTTATTCGTTGAACTGACTTTTGAGTGCAATGACACCCAAACGTAGCCTGTTCAATGAATCCACACAAGTTTATGGAACTCTGTTTTCATACTTTGTTCGGTGTCCAATTAGTGCTGTGTAAATTCAAAATTCAATGCAGGTCATTTATTCAAATCGCGAACTCAGAACATCATTTGCATTAAATTGTTTGACGTTATGAAAAGCGTAATTAATACAGTGTTTGCAAGTGAAATTATATATTGCTTGGATTTGCCCGAAGTCTTTTTCAAATATACATTTCGCAAAATAATTACGTATACGCATTGTTGCACAATGGTCTGACTTATGCTACAAATTTTTCGCCTCAAACAATATCATATAACAAAATCTGATCGCAGATTTTAATTTGAACATTGAGTTTACTATTATGAACAATTTATGACGTAGATAAAATTAAATTATTAAGAGGCACGCCTTGAATTTAAATGCATAGCCTTGAATGCTGTCTGATTTAGGCGCTACAAGTTTTGGACAAAAGCTAAAGGTAAACGTGAAGTGGCATACAAAAAAGAAAACAAAAAACTTGTATATTAATAAAAATATAAACAGCACAAAAATGTATTTTTAGGCGATTGCATGTTGCCATCACGTGCACACCCGAAAATTATGTTTGTTTTATGCTGATTTGATGGCTTCATAAATATGATTATTGATGCATGTGTTGGCATTTATATTAATTCAACAGAACGGAAAACTAATTAATAGCAGAACAAGCAATAGTTGCACAGTATAAGAATATCTGAGTGTATGACAAGTTTAATTTGATATCAATTTTATAACGTCGTTAAAATACCAGTACTATGGGGGAGCCAAGTCAGTTTGCTTTGTATTTATAATAAATTCTGCTCAAATCTAGTGACCTTCTCATCCCATTATTTTTGTCAAAGAGTGTGAATTACTCAGCGATTTTATTTGGAATAAATTTCCATATTTTTTCCACCAATTTGACTTGTTAATCTATATAGAAAGTGTTTTTTACAGTTGAAATATGTGTCTATGTGAATTCTTTAGCCGGTTCAGCACTTAGAGTGTTTTGCTGTTTTTTTTTTGTGGGGCACGCACCAAAAAATAGTTCGGCTGTCCCGAGTTTGTGTAGGCGCGTGTGTGCGAGTGCGTGTCTGTGTGTGCTGTGTAAATAAACAAATTCAAGGTTGATTACCAACAACAGCGTCCCCCTCACGGCCGCTATCGTCCAACCAGTCAACTCTGAACGCTATCACCTTCTATGCTTTGAGCGCCTCGTGAGTTTTTTCCTCTTTTTTCTAATTTCGGTGACATATGAAAAAATAAAAAATAGCTCGTGGGTCGCCGCCGTTAGCTGTTAAGGGCCCGACGTAGTACAATATTTTCAGCTTGTGTTTTGTTTTTGGTTGTTTTTTCTATGGTTTGTTTTCATTATTTATTTGCTGGCGCGAATATTTTTGTTTGTGGGTTTGTTAATTTCATAAATTAAGCTAGCATTTCTTGCAGCTGTGTTCATGCCATATAGTTGTACATAAATACATATATGTTGCTTTATGTATACTTGTATGTATTTGTGTATCTATTAGTCCAATGCTTGTAAAGTTATTTTATACTGTCTATTTGCCAGTATATGGAAAATCATTTTTTTAGACAGCAACCATGTAAATATATTATATTGTGTGTGCCGCAATGTGGAAATAAATTGTTCGTATTTTATTTCAATTTATCTATCAAGTGTACACCATTTCCTCATGCCGCACTCTTCTTCAGCGTACTTTTATCAGGCCGTTGTAATTTCGAATTTATGCTCGTGTTCATTTTTTGTTCGCTGCTTCATTAGTTTTTTTCAGTTTTTTTCAAGGTGAATTTGATTAAACACGTTGGAATGGCATTTTTGATAGGCTGAACTAGCGTATACCCTGTACGTCTTTATATCAGATTGTATTTTATATGACTTTCACAAACTAAAACAACTTATGCCTCTGTATATTACATGGTACAAATAGTAGCTTATATTTGTTGCTCTTTTTATATGAATTTATTTTTGTAACTGTTAATCAGTTGATGAACCACGAGTCTGAAAACAGTATTATAAATTTTTTGTATTTTGATTATAATAAACAAAGAAGTGTGAGAACAACAGTCAAAAGCTTTTACATGTATGCAAATGAATAGGGGGAATTTTAATAATAAATGAATTGAACAAGGTGAACTGGTTTGAAAAGTCTATTTTTTACAACACCAAAGTTCTTTGATTGTTGGCAACAGTTTGAGGTTTGAGTATGAAAATGCTAACAACATATTAACGCAAAGCACATTTATATAATTTATTATTTTATTCGTATGAAATACTTATATATATTTTTTTTTCTTCTTTTCTTTGCAGGTGAGCTTACATTTTTCAAATATAAATTTAATGGTAAGACTTCAGGAGTGCATTATACTGTATATTAAATGAAAATTCTAAAGTTAAGTATATAGTTTTGCAAAAACTGCTCTTTATTTACATTGAAGCACAATAACATGTATTATTAATTAATGTTGCTGTTGCTGCTGTTGACATCGTAAATAAGCAACACAAGTTGTGGTTGCATAAAAGTTTTGTTATGCCAATGCGCTGACTGCATCTTTCTCTCACTCGCCCATTATCTCACTATCTCTGACCGGTGCACAACTCTAGCGATAATAAAAATAATAGTAAAGGTACCAGTAATAGCACATAAAATTAACAACTATAGCCGGCATTCGTTTACAAGTTACGTAAGTGTTTGAAGCGTTGTTGTAAAAAGAGCACTGCAAAAAACACTGTAAAAACAAAAAGTTAGATTGCTTTAGTCGAGCGTTACGCATATGTCGAGTATATTGATCTATCTTAGATGTTTCTTTGCTGTCTTTTATATACATACTATCAACTTTTTTTTATTTTTCTGGGTACAAAGCCTTATAGACTCTAAAGAAAACAGTCAACAGTCATCTTATATAAAGCGGTACTTTAAACTGTTTGTCCTGTTTTGTTGGTTCATTTAATTTCCATCAAGTTTTCCAAAGCGACGTTGTAGTAAGGCCTCGGTAAATGTGGGCCCACTGCAACTGAAACAAATTGTCCAATTGATAACACCTGACGCTGTGTAATAAGCTACCAAGACGACCTTGTGACGGGCAGACGACTGCCATTGCCGATACCCTCATGGTCAGTAGACGTTATATGTATTATGCATGCTCATAGATATCAGACGCGGCTTTGCCAATGCAGCCATGTGCCCTCATGGAATGCCAAATGAAGCCTTGGCCCCAGAATTTATGTAGTATAGTCGCCTAGGTGCACATGAAGGCGTGCCAAATGGTATACATGAACTGACAGTGGCAATGTCGGTAAACACAATGGGTCTATTAAAGGTATATAAATATTTTGTTGCAATTGAGTGCGAAACTAAAATATTACAGTTGAGACTACTAAGTATTGGAAAATAATTATTTTGGGGGCACTTTCTATTATATAGTAGAGATCTTTGGCTTTCGACATGAAAACTCATTTGCCTGCTTTTTGAACTTCTTTTGATTTGGGTTGAAACCAATTCATGGCCAGTTATAAGTAATTGATTTTTCGAGACTTGCTTTAAAGCACTTGTAAAGTTTTTCACCGGTATAATAAAACCTTTTGAAATTAAAAAAGTGGATTTAGCATCACAGCCGGCTTTAACTTTCCCAACATTAAAAAACGTAAACATTCATTGTCAGCCACAAAAGCTTTCGATTGGTTGTGTCATTGACAACGTTATTGGCCTCAGATTCTGTCAGCTGCAGTTTTATTTAGTTTGGCTTTGTTGTTGCTTTGCTTAGGCATAGCTCAAGGATCAGTCAAAGCCATTTGACGTGCCGCATGACACAGCTCAACGGAAGCTCCAAATCAACAGCAACGCCCCCGCAAGGTTTGCACTTTGGTTTTGCGCTTTTTGCCCATGGCGCTAATCCGCCAGCCATTGTCAGCAGAAATTCCTCCTAATGTCATTTCCACACAACATTTTCCGTGCTAGCTTAGGTAGCGATAGCAACTGCGACTGCGACTGCGACTGCGGTTGCCCGGGGCCATCAGTCTGGCTGCCAAATGGACGTCTAATTGTAGGTGGCATTGTCATGACACTGCAAGCCACAAAAGAGTGGGCCAGCAGGAGAGAGTGAGTGGGAGGGACAGAGCGAGGGAGAGGGAGCGAGGAAGAGAGCGATTAAGGGGTAAAACAAGTGCGATAATCTAAGCTAAAACATGCCAGCTATTTTAAGGTATTTGCTTTCGTTCATATTATTTTCTAGTTGTAGATGCATAGTTGTGTAACGCTAACAATCATTATTCATTTTGATGTACATTTTACTCGATTAGTTGCCCGCCCACGCCTTCTCACACTCGCACTCGCTCACTCCAGTTCAAAATCGAGTTCCAGCTCCAGCTGCGGGCATAGCTCCTCCATATATATATATGTACGGTATCACTCGTATGCCTAACCTTGCGCAAATATTGCGAATTGACCTTTACATAAATAAACGTATCGTCGTCAGCGTCTGAATGTGGAAATTCATGCAGTTGCATTGCAGTCGCTGTTATTCCCCTGATTGTTATTGCTACTCGTTATAATTTTATGCTTTTATTTTTTGTACGTGTGTTTTTTGCTCATTTTCACTATAGACATCCAAATACACTTTATTTTTGTATTTTTAATTTAGCGTTTTGTATTTCTTTCAGTGTGTTTATGCAACGTTTATTTGGTTGGTAGCCTTTAAAATGCAATTGACGGTTTGATATAAAAGTGTGTATATTTAGATAGAAAATTGTAGTCGTTATACTTGTTATGCATTTTAATGTCTAAATAATAAAAAGGTTATAAAAGCTTAACAAAATGTAGCTATGAAAATTCATAAAATGCGGATATAGCTAATTACAAAGCTGAACATAAAATGAAAGGTATTTGGAAAACAATTTTGAAGAAGTTTAAAGAAATCATCTTATCGTTTCTTAATCTTAAAAGCTTTTCCGTGTTAATCGCCAGCTATGACCGAAAAATCAAAAGCACTTTCAGCATGATTCACAGGTAGTTAGCCATAAGCACTTCATAGTATTTACTTAAGATTATAGAAGAGCTGCGGCTTTTAGTTAATTATCAATTTTTAACTTTCAACAAATTGGGTGCCAAAAATAGCGTTCAATCTGTTTTGAAACTGAACTTTTTGTTGAAGCCATTAACTGTAGCCAATTAACAAATTTACAAATTAGTAAGTAGTCGTTGGCATTTGACAGAAAACCAAGCAATATGCTACACAATGTTGACGGACATTAGTGGCTGAGCCACAGCGAAGCCAATTTTAATGGCATTTTAATGGGTTCGGCTCTAGCAGCAAACAATGACAGATGAAATGCCCGACACACAGACAGACAGTCATACATACAGTCTGTCAGACGTCTGTCAGGCAGTCCTTGTAGAATGTCAACTGGAGAGAGAAACTTATATATGGCAACCCCAGCGATAAATGCCAAATATGTAATTTGCATTTAATTTGACATTTCAAATGCGTTGCCATAGAATTTAACAGCAAATAATTATGGGTAATGGACGGGGGGCAATTGCAGGTGGTATCTCCATGGCGAGGCAAACTGTGTGCTGTGACACTCAACGCACAGTTGCAGACAGCTGGTAAATGTTTTGCTTGCAACGCATCGTCAAAGCAGAAATCTCTTTGTCTATTATCCAGAAGGGCTTTTACTTGCTATTACTTTTCTGCTGGCGATGTCCTGTGCTAATTAATGAAGGAGCTCTTCACTGGGCAAGTCCTTATCGCCGTTCGTTTCCCTTAACGTTTACTTACCTTTTTCGAGCTGCATTGAATCACCATCGAGGCCGGCTTACTTCAAAATGAGTTTCGCATTTCATTTAGCTATTTTGCTGTTATGGCATGACAGCGAGTGGTGCATCTGCCCGCCCGGGCCCCACTTGTTTGTGGCATCGTGTCAGGTGCAGTGGCAGGAGTACAAGCTGCTTCCGCTTAGTGAACCGTACAACGCCCCACCGAAGTCACTGGATACCATTTCCTTGGCCTGCTCGTTTGAAAATATATTAAATTTCAAAAGGGTTCCTGATTATCCGCCGTTACAATGCACTACAAAGCATGCCGCTAATCAAAGGCATAAAGCTGACGGTCAAGACTTTATAAGTGTATAAGTTTATGCTACTTGCAGGCGGATGCCCCATAAATGGTTGCATAATGTTGCTGCTGCAACACCCGATGCTCACAGACTATAAGATTTATATAAATAATCTGCCACGTATTTATCAATGCTGATTTGACTTATAGAGTTTCCAACATCATTAAACTAATATAATATTTCCTCTGTAAAATACAGTTCTTACTTACTGCCTTCTTGCCCAAGCACAAAATGTTATTTGGATTTTCGGCTGCAGAGGCAACTGGGAGTTTTTGTGTTTAATAATTGAGTCATCTTTTAAGAAACTGCAAAAATGACTGAAAAATAAAAGTTGCCAAAATGCTTGATTACAAAGATTTCAAAAATGTTGCAACGTTTTCAAAAAGTGACGATGGCACTTAAAATGCTATAAGCGTAAGTGTCTTAAGAGGTTGTTAATTTTTCCCTTTTCATGCTCATTTCTTTATTCATTTTTTTTTGTTTGTGCACAAAAGACCAAAAATTGCAAAAGCCAAGTGGGGAAATGTTTTTTAAGCACGTCGTTTACAAGCTATTTCCATTTCCATTTTCATTGTAACTGCAATCGGCAGCATTAAGACATGTCGAAAGCAACAAGAACAACAGCAACATCTAAAGCAGAAAAGAGAAAAACAAAAAAGAAATTGCGTGTAAAGTCAGTGAAGACTAAATCAACAACGACAGCAACAAAGTGCGCTTAAAGTTGTATTTTCTTGCGCTTGTTTTATTGCATTGCATTTTGGCATAACAATTCCAGTTGGCAATTTCTCTATGACCTGCGGGGCTTTTCACTTTTTTACTAACATCCAATTTACCCACTCCCCCGAAACCTTCGGCAACAACTCGCAGCTAAAGTCGAAGCTGTTCGGCGTAATTATGAAACTTTTCGTATTTTAATTGGATTTTTATTGATTTTACGCACGTGATGGCCACAGTCGCAGCCGCAGTCGCAGCCGCAGCAGGGGTAAAGATACAATCACAACAACAACAAATAAACACAAAGTGTATGGATATGGCCTAACGGTAACTGCCCCAAAATGCAGCTGCCACAGACAGAGCCCCAGTCAAGTATATGGCCCGAGACAATGCGCATAAGGCACAAAACCCTGAATGCTAATAGGAAAACGTGATCTTCGACTATTGCTCATTATTTCGATTTCAGTATGACTGCGTATGGTCTTAGCGTTTTGTTTATAAGTAAATGTATTTATATACCATATGTATATAGGTATTTGTTTTTGTTTGGCGACTCTGCAGCGATGAAAATGTCGCTGATAAATTCCACGGTAGCCCAAGGCGCGTGATATGCATATTTGGTGATCATTCCATAGACGGAAACGCTGAACAGCTGTGAAGTGTGTGCGTGATCTCCTCTTTCAAAAACTCTCCTCTCTGCTACATTATATATTTAAGCATTGTGCAATAAGTTCGAGCTGCATTGTCGTAGTTTAGCCCCTTATTACCCAATTATTTAGATAGGCAACATTTGGTATTTCTCTTTTTTTCTGTATTTAATGCTTTAATTTCGAGTAGTTGGTTTCTCTTCTTTCCCATTTCCCGTTAACTAGCCATTTGTTTATCAATTATATTTTTTATTTGCCTATGTATTGTTCAGTTTATTTGATTTATATTGAACAATTCAGTCATTAATATCAATAACAGTTGATGTATTTATTCATTTATTGCTTCGTTCAATTTTCCATTTTCTCTTGTGTGTTATTTTACATTGATTGATAGCTGAACTTTTATTTATGCAATAAAATTCTACAATGTATTATCGAAGGGAGAGTTTCTTATCAGCGTATATATAACTAGCTATAAGACCCAACAAAAATAGCCACTTAAATTTAATAATAATATATTCGTGTTAATTGCATAGAAGATAAAAAGAAAACAAATAAAAAGTTAATAAATTCTCTAAGTTCATCTTACGCAAGTTTCACATCTGTTGAGTCACTTAGGTTTGTAAGCGTTCAGAGTTGACTGTCCATTAATTTAAGACTCTTCGATAATATATAATGCATAAAATACAGATTTATAGTCTACCGACTCTAACGGTAAACGTGAGTCAAAGCCCAATGCCCGAAATTTATGTGCCACAACCGGTTGAGGTTAAGATCTTCTGGGATGAATCGGCATTGGTGCCGAAAGTATGCGAGAGGGGAACAAAAATTGAAGAAAAGTAAAAAAAAACTCCTGGGCATTGTCGTTGAAGGGCAACCTTCACCTCGAGCTTCTCGCACTTGCTGCAAGGCAATGCTGACCCAAAAATACAATAAAAATTTCGTAATTGGAGGAGAAACTCCAGAATGCAATGTAATTCGAAATTCGAAAGTTATTACGCTTAATTTGTGGGTCAAATGGCAACTCGGATCGCGACGGGCTTTTCCTTTCGCGGCGAAGACGCCACTGATTTGAAAGTAAAGATATACGAGAGGTTTTATTTATTTATTTTTTTTTTATTGGGCCTCCGAAACTCATATGAGAAATGCAATGCGGCCTTAATTTATATGATTAGCAGCTGGGGCGCAGTGTGCTGTATGCAGATAAGCCCGTTGATTCATGAGCTACCCATAAACGGTATACGCATCGAAATGAAATTTCAAACAAGTGGGTCAGAGGTATGGCCGAGCACGCAGCAACACCACACACACACACTTACACACTCACACACACAATACTTTGAACAATGCAAATTTCGATCTTGTACCCGTTGTTGCTGTTGTCATTTTGAGGCAGGCGTTGCGAGTTGCAACAACGCAAACAAACAGCTCCTTTTACAGGCAACGAAAAAACATGCAATACTCACAACAACAGCAACAACATCTAAATTTCCAAATATGCAAAAAATGCCAAAATAGCGCGTCGTGTATTTGAATAATTGAATATGTCAGATCGTACGAACCCACCCGAGCAATGTCAGATAAAGTTTTCATCCGCTTCACCATCAACTGCTAAAAATGCCTTTGGCAGTTGCTGCTACTGTGCTGCTGCTGCTGCTGCTGCAGTTGCAGCTGTCGTTGCCATGACAGTTGCCCATTGACTTTCTGCCAAATATTCGGCAAACAAAAGAGCAGTCCAGTCATCATTTCGTATGCGTAGTGCATTCAACGTTGTGGCGTTCACATTTTTGAATGTGCCGCATAGAAAACTTGGGCCTGCAACGCACACAAGCTCACGCTCGCACACACACACACTCACACAGCTACACATGAAAATGCGCAGCTCCAGGTGTCGGTTGCCAAGTTCCAGCTAATTGAGTAATTTTGCAATTGGAATTGCATGGGCAACCAAATGTCCTCAAAGGAGACTTAATTAAATGCAACCGCGTTGCACTTTTAATTAACTTGTCATCCTTTGACTGGAACTGCGGCTGCCCCTCGGGTGCTCTGATTTTGACAGCTCAATGAATTTAAAAGGCCTAGCCGTTAACTTTTATGGCTGGCATTATGCGTGACCAATTTTAACAAATAGTATACCCAGCGCTTTTAGCTACTGCCTATTGTTAATCCTTGTTAGTAAAGTTTTTGATTTCCAAGGACTGCAAAAGTTAAGCACGTGCACCCATCAAATAAATTAATTGTGTTAGGTAATATATATACTATACTTGTATATGTATTTGAATATCATGCTCTTTCCATTAGAACAGTTCTTCCAGATATTTTCCTAATTTCTCTAAAGTCATTTATAACTTCGATTGCCTGCAGCAAATGATCGCTTTATTTTTTCAACTTTAAACTTAACTGTTATTTGATTTAATAGCCATAACCCATTTTGGCCAAATTGGCCGGCACCCGATTGATACGAGCCCAGTTAGCACGAGCAATTTATTTAAGAGCCATCATTAATATACGCTGCTAGATAAGTACAAATGAATGTTTTTCGATAGTGCGCCGCCATGAATCAATCGTTTACGTTTATCTGATCTGGCCGGGCGCGTTAAACAATAGCAGCAACAAAAACAACAACAGCAACAAATTGCCCTCGCCACCAACTAAGTATAAACATGTTCGGCCAATCTTCAAGCGCGAATCTTTAGCTTTATACGGCACAGGCCATAAATATGAGTACATTATCAAGTCGCGAGTGTGTGGTGCAAATTGAAATGCGGCATTGCATCTCTCAATCTATTGCAAATTTAGTGAGCTGAATTGATGGAAATGCTACTGGCGGACACATGACATAATTGTCATAATTGTCGATGTAATGATTCAGCGAAATGCTTAAAATTTGATTTATGAGTACCAAAAATGCACAGCTTCGTTTGGTAAGCCACACGTTCAAAGAAATTCCTTGCTCAATTGTGCAGAATGTGTTCCGTACGCACTTTTAACAACGCGAATGTGCATGCGAGGCATAAATCATTGTGACAGCTTCTGGGCTTTTCAATTTGGCCAGGCCTTTGATGCAGCTGGAGCAGGAAACTGGTTTGCCAGCCGACCTCTCGCTGGGCAGGCCAGCGCATATGGCATACAATTGAACTCCAGGCCTCCGCCTGTGTCCTGTCGGTGAGCGCTTCAAAGAGCAACCAGCTGTGGTGGCCAATATGCGACTCAATGAAATTCCTGTTATGGAATGCATGATAAAGATGCGTCTGGCATAAAGCACACAAACACACAGCATGACACCGAAAAGTCATTCAATTTGCGTATGCAGCCAAAAGCATCGCAAAAAAATTAACACGCTAATTAAATATGGACTTCTTTTTGTTCAACTATTCCATTTTTCTGTTTTATTTGCTTTTATTATGCGTCTGTGACTTTTTACGAGCGCTCGTAAAACGTCTGTTAAAAAACTGGGCTCATTTCACGTACCGACTCCGAATCATTTCTTGAACTTTTTCTTGATGTGCCACATTGCTCATACGCCGTGTAGAGCTGCGCTCCTTTGCTCGACTCTGCACATGCATTTCATTGTCGTTGTTTATAAAAACAAAACTGAAAGTTCACACGTTCGTCTGTTTTACGAACAATTACGTGACATGATAAGCGCATTAAATCGAAGACGGCAAAAAACATATATTATTGTACCTAAAGTACAAAAGTTTGACACGTAATTGAGGAAAATTAAAAAATGAAGACCTTTCAGTGATAGAAATAAATGCAAATGCCGTATTGCGTCAGTTACTTACAGTAGAGGGGTTAGAACTCTACAATATTAAATTGGGAGTCATTAAATTAAAATATAAATATGTAAATATAATAATAATAATAATAATAATAGTAAATGATGTGGATTTTTTTATTTTTATACTCATTATTTTCTAATTATAATTAGAGCTAGAAATAATTATTTCTTGCCAGTTAATATATAAAATATAAGCTAAACAAGTAAGAACGTTGCAGTCGGACGTAGCCGACTGCGTAATCTCGTTGACAGTACACAGTAGTAATTTTGGAAAAATATAGAATTTTTATATGATTGCAAGTTTTAAGTCTTTAGCTGCAATAGTGGCGAAAAAATATTACTCATTTTCGAAATTTTTTTACGATTTATTATCAATTGTGCTTGCCACAATTAGTATAAAAAGAACTTTAAAACCGTGGTAAAAATTTTTGTCAAAAATTATGCGAAAATTGACAAAAACTTTGACTGGAACGCTCTCGGATCCGTAGCTCTCATATTTCAAACGCCCATAAATTTGTCAAAATTGAATCGATGTTTATGTTTAATGGCAGTCTTTTCATGGCTTGTCCTCTATATAGATTCTGTATTTCCAATATATTCTCCCCCCTTACTCATTTTCAAAAAATTGTTTTTTTCAAAATTTAAAAATCCAAATTTCCATTTTTAATCGATTGTGGTCGTCACAATTAATATAAAAACATTGAAATCGATTTTGAGGGGGTCAAATTTATCGTCAAAAATCATGTGAAAATTAATGAAAATTTTGACAAGTAAAGCTCTCAGATCCATGGCTCCCATATTTCGAACGCCAATAACTTTGTTAAAACTGAACCGATTTTCTGATTTGATGGCATTTTTTCATGGTTTGTCATCTATCATGTACCTGGCCTTTCCAGTAACATATATTCTACATATGGAGCCTTTAGTTGAAAAACTGTGAGAGATATGGCCATTTCCTTTTTTACTCTAGTATATATTCCAAGTTTCGAGTCTCTAGCTTCAATAGCGGCGTAAAAATTGCGTTCATACGGACAACAAGACGGACATTGCACATACCCAATATATACCTTTTTCACTGTGTGAACGAATATAAAAACATCGAAACGTTTAAACGTTTCTGAGACCAACTATTTTATTCATTTTAATATGTTTTGTCCTTTAGTGTTTTTAAGACAGCTTTGTGTCGGAAAATATTTGAATTCAATCTTTCGTATTTTTAATTTGATGATTTGATGACTTTTTGCGACCTCTTTTATGACCATCCTAAAGCGTTTCCGAACTGCCCAAATATTCACACAAAATACAAGTTAATTGATATTGGCTTTGGTATCAAACATGCACTTGCCCTTTGATACAATTGTAGAGGATTAGATAATTGTGCAGACGTTTAAACGTAAGTCATGCGCAACTTTATAGCCAAGTGCCACTGGGCACAGCCTTTTACGATTATGGGTAGTTCCCTAAAGCAACGCTCTACTTGCTGCAAGCTGATATTTAAGGTTAGTTAAATGCAATTTACCACGCCTCTACGACTGACATTTAGTGGCTTAACTGCAGTAAAAGGCACTGTTGACATTTCGCAAAGCTAATAAATGTTGGCAAGCATTTTTGAGGTTAACTGTGAAATGTACAAATTTAATTATGTTAGGTGGCCAACACGAAGTGCAGCTGTTAATTGCACCGCGTATACAAACAATAAAACCACAAGCGAGCTAAGCCGCAGCCTTTGTTGGCCAACTGTTGGCGCCAGGGCTAGTCGCCGGCTAACCGGGTAAACACCAGGCATAAGCTCGAAACCTTGTCGGAATGTAATTAATTGTCGTCATAATTATGCAGACACTCTCGGTGGAGATGGTGGTGGTGGGGTGGGTTAGTGTCATTTGCATGCGTTTGTGCTGGAGATTTCACTTGTTGCCATTTGGCTTTTATTTAATTACGCAAACTTCTCATATGCAAAGAGTTGCAGCAACTCTGTGCACAAAATGTTCATAATTAAAAACTTCGAGAACGGTGCAAATTTGTTAAGGTTTCTACCAGTTGCGTGTTGTTGTTTTTAGTTTTGGTTTTTTTTGTTTTTTGGTTTTTGTTTTTTTGTTTTTTTTTCATTGCAACTGCCACATACGGCACGACGACTCAACGGCTCAACTTTTGCTGCTATGCCTTAAAATTTGAATTTGATTGTTGGCAACAATGGTTTCATGGCCAGGTTATTTGTTGCTGCACTTTGTGTTGTGCTCTCTTATTGTTGCCACTGCGGTTGCCACATTAATTTGCATAATAATCGTATGGAATCATAATTTGCAGCCCCATATTATAGATATTACTCATATTACAACAATGCAGAGCGCCACAAACATTGCGTTAATTAATTCTTTACAATATCATCTTTTATTTCCAGGTAAGCTAAAATACAAAATTCTGATGAAAATCAGTGCAGACAGCATCTGGTATTCCCAATTTCTGTGCAAACTTCAGAATTATAAGAATGTCAAAGAACAGCATTTATCGCGAGCGTATGTATTACACATTATTTGGAAACTTTGGAAAAGCTGCGGAAAATTTTAATTACATAAGTTTTTACAAACGAATTTTACTACAATATTTAAAAGTAAGTGCAATTAATGTGATAAGTAAGGAATGAAGAAAGGTAGCTATAGAGACTAAAGATCTCTGATACATCGGGACTTAAATTGTATTTTCTAGTTTCTTTTACATTAATTTGAGCGGCTGAAGTGTACCGTTGCTGCCACGCCCATTTAGCATTCTGTAGACACCGTATGCATAGTATTTAGAGTGCAATAAAAAGTAATAGGATAAACAAAAGCACGATACGCATAAAGTTGCATAATTTCATGCGCATAGAGCAAATAATCACAATCATTTCTCATTCGCCCTGTTGGCCGCGCTCACTCAATCTCTCTTTCTGTCTCGCTCTTTCTTTGTCTCGCTTTCTCTCTCTCTCTCTCTCTTTGTTGCATGTGTTTATCGCTTGACATTTCAATTTCTCACATATTTTACTACTATTAATATTATTTTATGTCGCATTGTTGTTGCTATAAAAATTGCGTGACATTTCTCAATAATTTCGCTTCATATCGCACTGAGCCGGCGACGGGGAACTGGGGCTGTCTCATTACGTGTCCGGGTCTGGAGCTGGGTTCAAAGTGTCATACATAGATTTCCGCATATTTCTCGCGAGCGTTGCATTCTTATTTCGTATATTTTAATGGTAATTTATATGAACAACAACAACAACGACAACAAGTTTGTTCATGCAAAGAATGCCCGACCTCGCACTTGCCACAAAATCGAAACGGCACTTTTCACAGCAGCAGCAGCAGCAACAACCACAACAACAACAAAACCACAGACTTAATGACCTGCCCCTGCCGGGCAACAGTCCCTCCTGGCTTACCCTTTTAGGTCGCTTGCATGCGGGTAACGCACTTGCCGCGCACTCATCCAGAACGAGAATGTGAACTCTCGTTGGCGGTGGCTGTTGCCAGGAAAACCTGCAACGAGAAAAACTCACACACGATAACAACAACAACAACATCAACAGCAATGCAGACCTGGAACACGGTCGCAACCATAAACATCATAATTCAGGTATATTTGTTCTGCTTCCGACTTCCGGTTAATGTGCTGAGGAATTTTTACTAATTTACATATGAGCTCGGTTTGCACTCTGGATTTCCTTTCTTTCTTTTTTTGGCGCTTTTTGCGCTAGCAACGGGTTTTATTTGTTTTCACTCTGTTGCATTTGTAATTGTATTGTAAAACCACAAACATTTCCCTAATTGGACAGCGAGCAATGCCTGAAACAATAGTTGTAATCAAATATTGAAGGATTTACTTGTTTCATGCAATTAAGAAAGGATATTCTATTTGTGAAATGTAATTAAAGCAACGGCCTGTGTTGTGATATGAAGTATACATGTATACATACGCATATGAATATGTATATATGTGTATGGAAAATTTGTGATTTTGATTATTTATTTTTTATTTTTAAAGTTCGCGGGTACGCGATATCATTGTGAGTATGCAATTGGTTTTTTTTATGCCGACAACTAATTACACTTCATGATACATTCGAAGCTTATAAAAAAGGATTATTTTCACGATTGTAAAATTTAATGCTTACTTGCAGTGCACTCACGGCAATCAAATTGATATCAAATTGTCGAACATTCACATTTTACAACTTCCGCGAGTATAAAGTGAGGCAACGAACTTGAAACATTAAACATAATACCCTAAAATTTTATGTTGATTACTTCCCAATAAAAAAAATTTTTGACTTTCACTTGCACGAAAATCATAGAAATTGTAAAATCATACATACAAATCAGTTTATTTGTAGATATTGATGCGTCTTGTTATTGTTGTTGTTGCTGCTGTTGTTACTGCTGTTGTCGCTGTTGCCCTTCGGCATATCGTTTGCTCAACAGCCAAGGTAAATTAAGCTAAATAAGTTGACATGAAAATAATAAAGCGGCTTAAAAGTATCAAAAAATAAGCGGCCAAAAATGAAAGTCGCAAGTTCACTTTCAATTTTTTGTGCCTAGCTTTTGTATTTATTGTTGTTGTTGTGCAATTGCCGGCGCCACGAGGCCAACTGCAAAATGTGCCGTAATCATTACTGAAAGGAATGGCAAGCGGGGCGGCGGCAGCGCATAATTCAATCAAAAAAATACCGCATATTTCGCAAACGATGGTGTTGGTAGTAAAAGTTGAAAATTCACTTGCCGCAAACACACACTCACACACACACGCACACACAGTGAGTCGGAAAAGTCGGCGTCGCTTTTCATTATACGAAACGTTTTGGTGGATTACTCAATCTGAATGCGAGTCCATTCACTTGCGAGCACGAATGAGAATTTGCCCGTATCGTAGAATGCACATTAAGCATACGCCGCGTTGTCATTGAGAATTTGTTAGCTGCATGGGCTGTGCCGTATTTTTAGACCCCTAACCCACATGGCAAGCGTTGTTGTTCTTTTTTTTATCAGTCTCTTGTGCCACATATTCCTATTATTAATTTGAGCCGCCAACTGGTTTGCCGTAAACCGTAATTCATTTTTTGCAACTTGCAACGTGTTTGGCTAGTGGCCCAAACCAGTTACCATTTGCTATTCGATAGGCCCAAAGGCCTCGTTGTCTCTTGGCCGTTTAAATGCTAAGCAGATTGATTTCGCCTGCCGAATGAGTTATAAAAGCCATATGCAAATTGCCATAAAGAATTAAATTCGATTAAGTAGCCAATCGACACATTCACAAATGACCAATTCACAATAGTCTTAAAGTTTGCTTTTTGGCAGCTTTTGCTTTGAGGATTGAGAAATGTATTCAGAACAAAATAAAGCCAGGGGCCATTATATTGTATTTAATCGTCTAATTGGCAAATGTTTAATTATTTTAGCTATAATCAGTTCGTTAAGATTTACAGTTACAACATTGAACGGCCAAAGGCAACCGAGATTGTATTGCTGTTGTTAAGTCTGAGAGAAGGACAATAGATCAGAATAGTCCGGCTTTATCCAACAGCCAGACAATGCACTGCGAACATCCTCATTACATGTTAATTAACTGATTGTTGTTGCGGCTTTCCGGACATGATGCCCTCGCTTCATTGATATTGAAATGAAATTTGCAAAATTTCGATGTGGCCAGATTGAAAGTCTATTTTAATCCAAGGATAATAAATGCATTGGTGCATTACGCTGCAACTTAATTACAACATGTACTTTTTTCATTATTACTTTTACATCAAAATGCAACTCTCGCCTGTTTGGTGGACGATTTTTATCGTGTTTGCCTGAATGTCAATTTCATTACAAACTTATTGTCAACACCTCACAACCAAAGCCGATCCGAAAAGCAATAAAATGTTGTTGCGAAAAACAAATATTTAAAAACATTTTCGCTGTTTTCTGTTATTAAATTTGTTGAGATTTAAAGCAGTTATTTTGTTTTTCATTCAGTCAGTAAAATAAATTGATACGTTACAAAAAATGTAATAGCGTTGAAGGTAATATGATTAAAAAAATTGTTAATATAAATGTAAATTTTTATTATGAATCCATAGATTAAATTGTCAAGTTATAAATCTGCTTTAAAACACTTCATGAAATCATGTACATTGGCTGGAAGCTTTTTTATTGTTTTATCGTTATTACGTAAATCTTGAATTTAAATATTCAGATTTTATTTTCTTAGTAATTGAAATGCCAGTTTGCTTTTTCTCCAAGTAAATATTTTGATGATTTTCACCTAAATTCAAAGTTTACTAGTGAAATTGTACATGTCCACCTGAACAACGCCCACTTTAATTTCCTTATTCGAACCTTAGAAAATTGCTTTTCAATTCGTCAACACCTTGAACCAAGTGTGGCCTAACAGCTTGTGGTCAATTTTCTACCACAATTCGTTCAATGTGGCTAAAATTACAATAATTGCCATGGCATAGGACACTTTTGAGAGTATGTGTGTGTGCCCTGTGTACATGCTGCTAGTGGCATTTAATTCAATTTTATTTAAATTGCATGGAAAATTGCCAAACGCCGGGCAATATCCATTGAAAGCCCGCAACGTGTACGTTAAAATAATATTTTACTCGTAATGCTTGAGCCCAAGTGGCCAACTGAAGCAAAGTGTAATTTCATAGCATAAATTTCCAGTTAATTAGCGGGCCTGCTGAGCCAAGTGTTGGAGGGAGGGGTCAGGTTGCAGGTCATGGCAGCGGAAAAGTCCTGCTGCCTGCTGCCGACTGCCTGGTCAGCAAATTACGCTTAAATTTCCGCTGCACATTTTTCAAGGCGATTGCGTACACGCTTTTCAACTTCCACTTAGCCCCGTAATTTATGTTAATTTACGCAATTTTCTCGTGTGGCATATGGGCAGCAACTGCACGGCAAGTGGCACGTTCAAGGGCCGCTACCTAGGCCTCTTGACGTGCCACTTTAGTTATCCATGGGATATGATCACATTATGAACGTTCAACGTGCAACATGCAACATGCAGCGTGCAGCTTTTTGCTTGAAGCGTGCAACGTGCAACTTGTAAAATTGTCAATCAGTGCGCTGGCAAATTGAGGAAAATTGTGAAAACTGAGCTAACTGCACACACGACGAGGCCAATGGCATCCGAATAGTTGTGTGTCGACAAACGGACAGTTTCGCAAATTTATTTCACGCACCTTGGACTACTTTGAGGCGTCGCCAAACAAGTTTTTGCCAAGCGGCTGCTCTGTTGCACACGCACTGGCCAAGTCTCGCGGCGCCTTCGATGCCGCCGCCACCGCCGCCGCCGTCTCCTCCTCCTCCTCCACCTTTGCCTCCTACTCCAACGGCAACGGCGATGTCAACACGCAGCTCGTTTTGATGCCGGCCGGCCAAAAGCGAATAAAAATTGCATTAAAAATCGAAAACACGACGAGAAAAAACTTAACTCGCTCAAAGTGGCACAAGCAACGGTATACACACAAACACACACAAACTCACATAGTCACACACAGTCACTCACGCATATGCAACAACATTTCTATCACTCGCACTTAATTCATTTTGATTTCTGTGCAAAGTGGAAATTTATTTGCATAAATTAAAATGCAAAATCAAAAAGAAATAATAAAATGTTGAAAAAATTGTGTGTGTTTTTTTTTATTATTAACTCATGCATGTTTTGCGCTGTCTACATGCAACAAAGTGTATGTGTGTCTGCATTTTGAATACATACACTTGTATATCATTTGCTCGTATGTATGTATGTATAAAAACGTATTCGTATTCATGACAAGCTGCTTGGCGACCGATTGGCCCGTTATGTTGCCATATGCCAGCAGCAACAGGGAATGCAGAGGTTGACTGTTGCATAAATAGGAAATTTATTTATTGATTACGCTGTCTGAATTTGTATAAATTACTTAGCAACAAATGAGTTTTATACGCATTCATAATTTGATATTTTTATTTAGATTAATAAAGGGAAAATCATCAAATAGATATTGAATGCACTAAGAAATTTAATGCTTTTAAAGTATTCGAAAGCATGATTGATTTAAAGGCACAATAAAAAATCCAATCCATTACTGAATTTTTACATGTTTCTTTTTTGGGAATACTTCGTCATCTTCAGTTTATGTGCTTTATAATAAAAATTGTTCTATTGTTTGGCTGATATCTTATCGCATTAAACACTAAAGGCTGTTTAACTAATTAATCCTAGTGTTAATTTAAACGTATTTATGTTCAATAACAAATTGCTTAGCTTTAAACCGCAATCGTAAATTAAATCCGATATGCAGCCGCAATGTCAGCGATTTTGAGTTATGTGTCTACTTCCTCAACAACCTTATAAACACAAACTGAATGGCCTTGTCTAATAGTAGCAGAAAAACATAACAACATTAGCAAAAGATCAGCTTGAGCGACAACAACAGCAACAACAATAACAACACAATGTGAAGACTAATTGTTAACAAGCATTTTGCACATTGTTAGCAGGCAAAGAGGCATGCAACCAATCATTAGAAGCTGCTTTGCAATTTGTTGTGCCTCAATGTCAATTTTAATTAATTAATATAGAAAAAAGCGAACACACACACGCATGCAAGCGGCGACTGAATGACTGAAAAATGTTGCACGCAGCGATGCGTTGAGGCAGCAACCCCCTACGAGTTCTCCTATAACTCTTTACAGAAATTATAATTCAGCAAACGATATCCGACACTCAATAGAGCGACAACGGCAGCAGCAGTAGCAGCATCATCATCAGTCGCATTATTAATGATTTTCATAGAAGCCGCAACAATAACAACAACAACAGCAACAACAACCATGCTGCGACTACATTGATATGCATCAAAAGTCGTTTGGGCATACGTACACAATGATACGGATACAAACTGCAAGCATATGCTTGATTTCAGTTCTAGCTGCTGCCACGCCCTCCCGCCTAGCATGCAATTGTTATGCCGTTCGTAAAGTATGTGCATGTGTGTGTGTGTAAATACTTGGCCTGAGCAGCGAGGGAAAGCATGGAAAATATCATGTTGGAGATATCAATTTGTTAGCACCCAGCAACAGCAACAGCAGCAGCAGCTGCGACAGCAACAGGAACTCAACCAACGATAATAATAAGAGTAAACACAAAGCAGAGACTAAGATAAGAACAGGCAAGAAAGTACTATCACCCACATAAAAAAATAAAAATAAAAAAACAAGAAATAAAACGGTTATAATCCCTGTTAAAGTTTATGTCCTGATTTTCATGCTTCAAAACTATGATTGATGCCTGATTGATTTTAATCTACTGAAAAAAGTATCTTAACTACAGTGTAAACATATTTAAGTCTTTGTAGTCTTTAAAATGTACAATGAAACTTCTCTGTAAAAAGCTCAGAGGGTTTCGGGAAATATTTAATTAACATTGCGAAAAGTTTTCCCTTTACAAAATTACAATTGCTAAGCTAACTAAATTCAACAGAGATGCGAGAATACTTATTAATGCTGTTAGTTTGAAATTGCTTGGGTAATCGCTTTCGGAAGAACAGAAATAAAAATAATAAATAACGGGGAAAAACAGAATATTGTAAGGAAAAATTACATTTGGAAAAACAAATTTTCGAGAATTGAGGAAAAACCAAAAATAAATAAATTGTAATAAAATTTGTTTGAACAAAGTTTGTTATAGCGAAGTTTGACTGTACTCACATTGTAGTAATGTGTTGTAGGCAAACCAGAATTTTACAAACTCATCTTCAATGCATTTTCCCATTGTTTCTCGATTCGAAAACTGGAGCTGGCTTTCGGTCCGCCATTCTCATGTGCATTTGCCACTCATATTCTCAGACTTATAAACATCTCAACTACGCTTAGCTCAACGCTCCAGCTGCAGCTCTATACCCAACCAGTTCAGAGTTTGCCATGGCGATGCAATAAAATGATGAGCAGAAGATAACTGAAATTACTTGGTACTTGTATGGCTACGTTGGCCTAAAAACCTAACCGTGAAAAACACATTTAGATTTTGCCTCTTAGCTTCTTCTACCTGTAGCTAGTTAGTGGCTAAGCGAGCATTGTTGTTCTGGCCGTAGTTGTTTCTGTTGTTGCTACTTTAGCAGCTCCACCTCTTGCCTCAGTTGCGGTGCACTTTAAAATCATTTTGCAAAAGTTTTGCGTTGGCTTCCAAATGCCAGAAACAAAACCCGAAGCCGAAGCGTTGAAAATTTCACCAGAAATTACATTAACTGCTCAAATCCACACAAGTTGCAATTGTTGAGAATTTGTTGCTGCTGCTGCTGATGACGCTTGTGTTTTCTGGGGAAATTCAGGCGAAGATAACAAGTAGAACGTGAATTAAATGGGTCATTTAAAAGTTATATAATTGTTTACTTTTACTGAGTATTTGCTGGAGGTTGTAGCAGTGATCCCTATAAGAGCCAGTGTTGCATAGCTATCAAAGAGTTTTTAAGACACATACAAACACTTCATAAATAAACATGCGTTTTAGAGCAAATAAATGCTTTATTTTATTGACTCGGTATTTTAGCTTGAAGCTATTTTCTCGCTTTAATCCGTTGGTTACCTGCTTTTGGCATTGGGACTTTATACAATGGCTTCACTGTATTGCCAACAAATCAAACGTACACCTTTGCCTAGTTTTATTTTAGCTGCCAGCCACTTGGTGTTTTCCGCCTTTGCTTCGCCTGACCAAGCCCGGACACGCCAAAGCCCGGCTCACCTCGGCTCACCTTGTCTCGTCTCGTCTCGCGTGGTCCCGTCTTGTTGTATTTGGTCAAGTCTTGCAGTTTCACTGCCTGCCTCAATGTTACTGCCTCCTCGATCAGAGGTTAAACATTGCGTTTGCTCTGCGACGCGGCAGCAGCAGCAACAAGTTAATAATGAAGTTGCTGATCATCAGCGTAGCTGGAGGAGAGGGGGAGGGGGATACCCTCGCGATACCCTCGGCGTCTGAAGTGCAGCTAACCTATATTTTAGGTCATAATATGCTGGCCAACGTTGTTGCTGGTTTGTTGCCAGCATTTGAATGGCGTTGTGAAAAACATTATTAACCGATTTTTATTGCATTTTGTTGCTGCCGCTGTTGTTGTTGCCGTTGTGTTGTTTGTGGCGGCTGCTGCCGTCGTCGCAACATTTTAAGGCGGTTAACTACCCATTAAGGGGCGTTTCTAATGGCACAAACGGACGGCCGAGCGGGGCTTTTGGCCAACTCCTTTGACTTCGCCATCGTCATCATCGTCGATTCGTGCCACATACTTAAAGATGATGAAGAAGAGGAGAACCATTTTACTGCCATTTTTGCTGCTGGCTAAGTACAAATTTTACTTGCTTGGCATTTTGCTTGCCCCCCTCCCTCTACTCCCTGCCAACAATTGCAGTTGTTGTGGCTAGTGGGCTGTGCCAAGTCGTAAAATCATAAAACAAATTAATCGGCAGAGTGTGTGCAATAGATGAATGCCTCCGCCTGGATGAAGGCTGACCTGGTCAGCGAACGGGGCTGGTCCGTCGAGAAGCTGTTTTTGTATTTTTGGAGAGGGGTCTCCAGTTTTTGACTTGTCATTTGTCCTTGTCATCAATTTTCGTTTCATGGCGCAGTTTCCGCTTAGCCAATTCGCCATGCATTTTGAGGCTAGTTTTGAATGCAGCCCGACGATCGCAGAGCAGCGTTTTTGTCGCCATTTGAATTCTGGTTTATTTAATGGCTTTTGCAATTGTTTTCGTGAGCGGATTTTCAAAATTGACTTCAGTGAGCGTTGCTTTGGTTTCGTTTCGTTTCGTTTTGTTTTTTTATTCACTTTTTTGCAGCTCAAGGTTAAGCGGCTTTTGGCTGCGTACGATTTGTTATTGCAAGAAATAAAATACTGCAGCCCCCACCCCCACCTCCTCCCAAAAAAAAACTCATTGGCGTCGACAACGTTTGTTGTATGGTACAATTTCAATGAGTGGCAAATAATTGCGGCTTGTGTTCGTAATTTGTTACTGTTGCCTGGCTGTGGTTATTAAAGTGGTTGATTGGATATGAGTTTCAAATGTGGGTTGAGGCAAATTGCAAGGCACAATAAAAAGCAAGCGAAAATTGTATGGCAAGGCCCCCAAGTCGGCGACAAGAAGTTGTTTGATCTATTTATCATACCCTGCACCCATTGGAAATTATTAGAATGTCGTAACGATTTTCTACTAGTATATATTTAATAGGCAAATGACAATTTTGCTATTAAGATTTATATTTTTTGTTTGTAATTAATTTAGTTTCCAGCATTAAGCATAAAGGCGATTTTGACAACATTATTTTTAACAAACTTTTTTTTCAGATTTAAATTGATTCAATTGGTTTTTATAGAGTTATGGAAGTTAGAATTTCTGCCATGCCCATATGCGATTACTGAGGGAACAGCTGAATATTTTTAAAGATAATTCCTATGTGCAATGCTCATTTTCAGCTTAAGTTATTGATACGTAGGTGATCCGTTTTATCTTAAACCTGCCCAAACTTATAAAGCATTTTTAGAACTCGTGCTTGACATTGATAAATTGAACTTTGGCAAGAAGTTTTGCGACTACTCTGATTTAAAGAAAGAGAAACACAAAGCTGGCACTCTCCACCCACCCTCTGCCCCTGAAATCCTTGACAGTCTTGACAAACATGGTCGAGAAGCGCACTTAACATGGCGTCGTCGTCATTGTCATGACTCCATTGCGGGACAGCGCATGATGGCAATTTACGCATTTTATTTGATTTCAGAGTCCGTTGTTGTGCTGGCGACCTTCCTTGTTACCAATGTGCCATGATGAAATTAACGGCTATTAACTTGATTCACTTTGTTGCCAGCTGACCGCACTCGCCACTCCTCGGCTCCACGAATGCATTTTCCTCACTTTTATCGGCACGCGGCATGAGGTAATAATTTACGAAATTGACAAGTGAATCACTGAAATGCCCAGTAATGGAAGAGTGTGGTTTGTTGTCCGGCAGGGGGGGGGAAGGGGCGAGTGGGGCCCGCAGCCCCGGCGACTAAGCAGAAAATTAACGCGTAATTAGTTGTTCCTTTTAAATGCAGCGGCGTCATCTTTGACTGGGCGAGTTGTGGGGGGCGGGGGCTGTTTGTGGAGGAAGTGTCGCCACTTGACTTGTTGCTTTCTTCTTTGTTTTAGCCAGGCATTGATTAATGAGCTGCGGCTGCTCTGTGGCATTGACTTTGATGTGTGTCGCCGTTGGCCGCAACGCAACGCCAACTGGTGGCTGCTGTTTTCCCAATGATCGTGATTCAAATGCAGCTTACGTGGCTTACCTATATGAGAAGTTTGCAGGTTGGTTAAGATCAACGAGCAGCTGATTAGAGAGCAAAACATGCTGGCTGATGCTGGCCTCTTATGTGGGCTGTTGGGTTTACAATGCATATGTGCTTGTCATATATCTTACGAGCATGACAAATCTAAATAAAAACCTGTAAAAGCTGATATTATTATAAGCATATGCATGATGAAATCATGATGAAAATGTACGCATAAAGAAGAGATTTCTGTTAAGTTATATTTGATACACGTTGTATCTTTTGGCTTGCGTTCTATGATTTCAACAGTAGATTAGCAGATCACGCTGCGGTCGTATTGAACTTTCAGACAAGAGTATCAAATATCATACCATCTCATTTGAATTAAAATATTGCATTTCTGATGCGTAAGTAAGGCTCGGAGATAAATCATATTAAACATTTTTATTTTTCAATTCTTTTTTTGTTGCTATTCTTTGATTAATTTGATTTGTGTTCTAAAGTGACTGTGTGCTAAAGAAATATTAACAAGTAAGAACACTACACAGAAGTAATTATTGTTATTTTGAAAAAATATAGAATTTTTATATTTCGTAGGGCCAGGGGTGGTTATTTTCAAATACGAATTAAATTTAAATGCAATTTAAATCAATCTAGAGATTAATCCATGGAGAAAATGGTAAACATCGTGAAAATCGGTTAATTTTTCACGAAGTTATGGGACTTTAAAATCTATCAAATATTGTTTTGGGAACTTTTCATGTCTAAATTTTTGTCAATTTTGGCATGATTTCTGACAGAAAAATCGACCCCCTCAGAATCACTTTTGATGTTGCGATTTATACTAATTTGAGGACCCGAAATTGAAATTGTGGTAAATTTGTTAGGGGCTGGGATACGTGTGTCCAACATTTTTTGGCTCGATCTTAAAAGGAGGTCAAACACTGTCTGCCAAATTTTGTGACTCTAGATTAAAAATTGTGGGAGATATAAATTTTCGCAATTTATAGGGGCGTTATAGGTGGCGTGGCCGGGATATCAAGGTCGCAATCTTTTGGCGAGGTCACCAGCCACTATATCAAAAATTACAAGTCTCTATCTTCAATAGCGCCGAAAAAAGTTGCGTTCATCCGGACAGACGGTCAGACGGACGGACAGCATGATAGACATTGCACAAAACCAATATACTAGTTTCACGTCGTGAACGAGTATAAAAAGTGCACTCAAAAATAAAATAGTAATAAAAAGATTCAAAATATATTATAAACAATATAATATTAGAGTGGAAGTTTTTATAAATGAAAGTTCTAAACTGTGTCAACTTCGTCTATAATTATCTTTGTTACGTATGGTAGAGGCTGCTCAAAAACGAATTTTTTGTTGTTGCATTTTTTTATTATTTATTTCTTTTTTGGCTGTTACTACTTTATAAATATTACAAAGACCCAACCCTATTTGGGCAGCATTTAATTGACACCCCACCCCTTAGCCCGAGTGCGGCAGCCTCAACTTAAATTGTTTGTGACTAATTTACACAATGAAAGGTCATTGTTTCCACTTCAATTAGCCTTTTACTCAGTTTTAGCTGGTGCAGCAACAGCTTTTGTTGTTGTGACCAAATTGAAGTGCCTGTCATTTTGATGAACTGAGCACGACTCTGGCCAAACACTCAAAATCTGAGCTTATGACAAAATGCCGCTGACAGTCTGTTGCATAAAATGCCAAATTGTCTGGGCCGAAACGGCGCTGAAATTTGCCCAAATTTGGTAGCGGCAAGTGGAAAATGCAGTCGGGCCTGATTGTTGCCATCTATTTAGTTTATGGCATAGACCGGCCGGCATGTACAAAATTGGTTGTCGCCAACCAGCCAGGCAGCCAGGCAGGCAGCTAGCTTGTTGCATGCAACAAAGTTGAAATCTTATAAAAAGCTGTTTGTCTCGCTCTCTCGCATGCCAAGTTGAATGTGAGTGCGTCGAGCAAATTAAACAGTTTTATTATGACAGGCAACACACACTCGGACACACGCACACACACACACACACACACACACACACCGTAAATGAACAATAACAAGAGGCGCGCAAGTGCAGCGCACTTTAGACAGCAATAACAAAGTAAACGAAAGTCATAAAATTAAATTTAATCCGCTTGCAAGTTGCTGGGCTGACTCCTATCGGCTGGTTAAAAACTCGTGCCACACCCACTGCGCCCCTCTACGTCCCTCCCGTCCTTTAGGCCCCCCACGGCGCCTGTAGCCCGTTTCATCCCGTGTTAAACTTACATGTAATCCGCTTGTATTGCCAACATGCATATTGCCAACTCATTTGAGCAAATGACCAGGCCAAGACATCGTCCGGCCAGATCGCGATAAACACACACGCATACACCAACACACGCACACACACACACACACGGACCTGGCAGATGGCATTCAACTTTTTTAATAAATTGTTCGCAATGCGTTGCCTTTCTTATTCCTGATTGTTGTGGTTGTTGTCTCTTTTTTGTTGTTGCTGCTGTTTTGTAGCTGCTTATCGGCTTGTCGTCTGCTTAAAGTGTTAAGACATTTTTTTTCAAATTGCTGTTGCAAAAATTCTTGAGCAGCTACTTGAGCGGCTTTCGTGTGTCTTGTTTGCCGCTCGGATTTTTATTTTCAGCGCATAATTAATTTAAGATGCACATTAATTCCGAATCGGGCAACTTCAAGTGCCCCGCGCCACTTCAGTGACTCAGATATTGTGTGTGTTTGTGTGTGAAATTAAATGATATTATAAAAAAGTTTGTTCGATTGTTTTTTAAGAAAGTGCCATAAAACGGATAATTCAAGAACATCAGTAATATATCTTAATGGTATCGAATAATTCACATGCATATAAATAAATTCTCTTAGGTCCAAACACATTTATACGTATTTTAATCATGTCATAAATTCAGAGAAATAAATGTGTGTTAACTATAAAATCGGAACCTTTTCAATATATGCCAATTGGGATGTTTATATTCTAATAACCCAGGTTCACTCTTTTTAATTTACTTGTTATTCCAATAGCAAATGTAAATAAGCAACGCAAGCACTTTCCAATGCACTTTGAATTCCAATCAGAAACGGCACTAAACTCATTCAAAAGTGCTCATATACCGTAAGCAAACAGCCGATAACATTGCAATAAAAGTCACATTAAGCGGACTGCTCGAACATTGTAAATCTGTGTAATCAATATATCGGCGTAGTACTCACCACTGTTGACAGTAAAAAAAATTGTTTTGCGCAAAATGTGACGTACACATTTTTTATTTTTTAATTAAAATCCACAGTGCCAAAATGTGTGCAAATGACACGACAAAGGGTTTTGTGGACTTGCCACATGTAACGCCAGCGGCAAATGGCAGAAAAATCTTCATTCTTCTGTGCAAGGGTATATATGTATATATGTGTGTATGTGCTTGGATTTAATTATGAAAATGTAAATAACAGCATCTTAAGGTATCGAATGGCTTGTATGTATATATATTTTTATACTTTTCGTATTTAAGTGGAAGGGTATTACAAGGCAGCGTCGCAGGCAATTCATGCATTCATGTCAAACAGTGCCTACCACTTGTAGGCCTTCATGGCTAATTAAGTCGCTTAAATTGACGCGAAAGAAGGTTAACGTGTGGGTGTTGGCATTTATGAGGTAACATATAACACACACATGCACACCATATAGACATATTGCAGCTGCACTCGCCAGAAAATATGTAAATGTTGTGTGTATTTCGTTAATAGTTGTCATAAACGAGACACCCCCACAAAATGCTAAAAATGTGAGGTGTGAGTGTTCGCCGTGTGTGTGCTTATGTGTGTGTGGTGTGCGAGTGTTTGTTGCCAAGGCAAAAAAGTGGGAGTTGCCCCAGTCGCCGTCTTTGCAATAAAAATCAAACAAATTTGTTTGTAAACGGAGCAAGAATTTTAAATTAATTAAGCAAATAAGTCAGCTAATTTGAAAGTGTGTTAACAGGCAAAATGGGAACTTTTCTGATACCCTGCAGAGACGCACACAAAGTATAAACATTAATATAGGTATGTACATATATATTTTTACAAATGTGAATATTGTAAGTTTTCCGAGATACCATTTGAAATCGTTATTATAATGCACAAAAAGGTATATTTAAATATATTGCTGCCAATTTATTCGCATGTTGCAATTAAGTCTACAATAAAATTGCTAAATATGAGTGCACAAAAAATGAAGCAATTAAACAAATTGAAAAATTGCATGTTCCAGACAATGTACCACACACTTTTTATGATGTCGGGCGTAATGCAAGTGTGTGTGGTGTGTGAGTGTATCTAATGCAAAAAGATAGTCATCAACAAAGGCGCAAACAATGTCGCTGTTGATGCGGCGCTCGACGCCTAGTGCAACTTAAAATCCAGTTAAAAACAAATTTACTTAAATTAATAAAACGCCGGCAACGAGCACTTCCAGTTTTCAATATTGATTGGCCACTGGTTTTTGAGTAACAGCCAACACTCACACATACACGCGTACACGCACATACACACACACACACTCAAAGATGCTTAAATGTCAGGCGCTGCTTAAGCTGGGCCATAAAATCGCTTATAAATTAATCAGAAATGCGCACAAAAAAATCTGAAGAGAACAAAAAATACAAAAAGAAAACGCAAAGCAACCAAAAAATGCAAAACTGCAAGATTGTGTCATGCGCGGGCTCCGGTGCCCGGCTCAAGGCTTTTGTGGCTTGCATAAAATATACAGCAAATTTATGTGGCGAGCGTCAAGCGGCCAAAACGGTAAACGCTGAAGTAAAGCGGCCGCGCCTGCGCTTGAATTTGGCCGGGTTCTGAGGCTGCTGGGAGTGGTGCCCAATTGGCCTGCCCTGACTTGGCCTGGCCAATCCGGAACCGGGCATGAGCTGACGGGGGCATTGAGGCTAAGCGTAGCGTTTTGTAAGCATTTTTTCGGTATTTTTTGTTTTCATTTTTGTTTTTCGTCGTATTTTTTTTTGTTTTTTTTTTGTTTATGGTTGCCCAAACGCTGACAAGCAAATGGATGACCGGCTGGCTGTCTGCTGAAGCTAAATGCTTGTTTGTTGGGTTACCAAAAGACCTTGGACTATGATTTCCAGCGCTCTGTTCTCTTTATTACATAATTTTGCTGTGTGCGAGTGTGTGTGTGTGTGTGTGTGCGTGGGGGCCAAAGTCGAAGGCAATAGATTGTTAATTGAATTGGAATTGAAACCGAGAGCGTGGAGTTCTCAACAACATAATACACAACGAAGTGCAAGCAAAAGTCAAAGCACACACAAAGAAGCTTTTGTATTCAGTGTGTAATAATTAAATTAGGAAAATTGTTAACACCCTTATGCTATAATGAATTCTATGGATTACATACAAAGCTGTAAAGAAAAGCTTCTTGAATGTATTAATCTGTGAGCTTTCGCAAGCACATGCAAGCTTTAAGGCAGATTAATTGGATTGCATGAATCCCTTGTGATTGTATATATTTATAGCTGCGGGCGCTCGACTAGTCAGCTACAATTTCACATTAACATTTGCCACATTTTCCGAACTAAAGCTGTCAGATTACAACCAGAAAATGTCTATACAATTTTCCTCGACTAGTTTTCATTTCGTTTGGTCTCTCTTCTTTTTTTTTTTTTGGGTGCGTGCGCTGCATAAACAAGGTCTTGTTGTTCACTGGTGTTGTTGTTGGTTTCGTTGTTTTTGTGGTTGGTTGGCTGGTTGTATTATTGCCCCACCTTCTGCTAAGGCAGACGCTTAACGCTTCGTCAATTTGTTTTCTTCTTTTTGTTGCTCTCGTTGTTGCCGCTGTTGTTGTTGTTGTTGCTGCATTTGGTAGGCTTTTTACAATAGTGACCTATTTTTTGTTGTAAAAACCCAAAAAGCAACAAATTAGTGTAGAATTTCAGCTAATTAATGTACTCCCAGTGTGCGTCTAGGTCTGCTTGTGTGTTTTTGTGTATGTGTGTGCTGACCATCTGTGGTTAGCTGAGAGAAAAAAATTTAAATACAATTCATAAAGAAGCCGCCAAGTTGGCGTGCATTAAACGACAAATAAATATGAGGAGGGTACGCTGTTAGCTGTCAAGTTTGCCTCTGCCTGATTTCTAAACCAATTAACATGAATTACAAATGTCACGTTGTCTTCTTTTCGCTGCTATTGTTGCTGTTGTAAACTCTTAATATGCCACACAGCGTTCAGGTTGAGGCATTGGGCGTGGCTAAGGCCAGAACTGGGGCAATGTATGTGACATTGGCTGTCGTTGTTAATTTGAAACACTTGCTGACCGCTGGCCAAACACTTCCTGGTTGCTTTGACATTTGTTGACCACACACACACACACACACACATACACACACACACACCCGCTGTTGCCCCTCTCCTCATCTTCTTTAACGCTACGCTATCGCAGTGCAAAGATCAAATAGTCAAGCAACGGCAACGGTTGCCGCTGCTGCGACTGCTGCTGCTGCTGCTGCTGCTGCAGAGGCAACTGCAACTGTCAACTAGTAGACGTAATTAATTGCCAGAGCAACATGAACGTCAACGGCAACAACAACAACTTTTGACCATGGCCACATCTTTGACTGCAACAGCTCGGCCAGCGCCTGCGTCTCGGTGCCCGTTGCCGGCCCCAGCCTCTGCCGCGGCACTTGCCCCAGAGCGGCGGTGATGCCCGCAGTTTGGTTGGACACTTTATGTGCCAGATGTGCTCGTAAAGATTTCCTCATTGTTGAGCGTGTGCATAAAAGCATTTTTAGCATTTTACCTAGGCAAACTCTACATACGATATATGGCGATTCGCCGCCCAGCCTTGCCCCGCGCCACGCCTTGCTTCGGCAATGTAAACAATTTCGAAAATAAAATCTATGGAAATGTGTGTCACTTGTCGCTCGACGCGGTCGCCAGAGGGAAAATTCTTTTCCACATAATGAACCGAAAAACATTAAACGGCAACCGGCTCCATAACTTTTAACTTCTAAGTATGTTTATAAGGCACATGAAAAGTCCGAGCTGGGAATGTTTTAACTAGGGAAAGGGGTGCCAATTAGCAGCTGAAAGTTTGTTAGATTAATGGCTAAATTTTTGTCTTTTATTATAGAGCAATAATTGCAGAAAACTCCATTAACTTTATCTTAAAACTTAAATTTCTTTATGAATAATCCTATTCAAGTGAAAAAGGATAAGATAACATATAAAAATAGATATTTATAGATATCCCAGTTTTTGTTTATTGAAAACCATTATCTCTTTCTCGGTAGCAGCTTATAAATTCCATTGAGCCGCACAAAAGAACTTATTCTTACCTGACCCACACATGTATAAATAAATATTTGTATATAAATAACTCTATATATTGCACTGCGCAGAGAATCGAGGACATTTCTCAATATTCAACTGCGCATTTAGATGACAATTAAATGCATTTAATTATCGATTACAGCTGTTCCAATGACAATAAGCAATTAAATCAAATATATAATAAGCTAATCTGAAAAAATGGCGCATGCAAATCTAATAAAAAAAGTTCATGAAAAATGAACAAATAATAATATGCTGTCTATTTAGACATGCACATTTGTCTATAATGCGAAGACAACACAAATCACTTGACAATGCAAAATATGTATACATTATTTATATATGCGATGTGTATTTTATATAAAAAAAAACTATCATAAATGAGTCTGAGCTGACTTCAAGTGCACGCAGCTGTGCAAAAATATGCAAAAATTGAGATTAATGTCAACGGCAATTGCATGCTTTGTGGCTGAGCACACACGCACACACAGATTGAGTGTGTGGCAATCTCATCCACTCCAATCCAAACCAATTCAATGCAATGCACTGGAGGCCGCTGCTCTAAAACTGTCAGCACCAAAAAAACAGGGACGTGACAAAGTTGCCATTTGCGAATGACACGTGTGCGCTGATAGCTGACTGTTGTTGCTGCTGTTAAAGTTGCAACTGACAAACTGAACAAAGCAAATAGAAATCGCAATTTGCATTTCGCAGTATGGATGTATTTAGCAGATATGAGTTAATCGGGCCAAAAGCAGCTAAGTGGGCATCTGCAAAAGCAAGCACGTGAGTGCTGATAACAAAACGGAAGTAATTATTCTGCTTCTTGCCGCTGCGGCTGTTGTTGTTATTGCTGCTGTTGCTGTTGCTATTGCTGTTGCTGTTGCTATTGTAGTCGCTGTCTGCTTGGCCTGTATTGTCTTGCACTTGCCACACAGCCTCTTGTGCACTATGGCGATAAGAACGAGCCAATATTACGAAACCGTTAACGTACGATAACAGCCAAACAGCTGGTTGGAGAGATACTGCAAACGCTGGGCATGGTGCAATCTATACATTCAGGTGCATGTGCTGCAATTGCCCGATTACAAAACCAGTGCCGTCGTAGTGACGGCCGACAGCTAAATTTGCAAAGGAAATGGGCTCACAATAACCCAAAGTGCAGCACGTTAAGTTATAACAGAGAATTACTCAAGAAGCCGTGACATTTACTTATTAAGCAGCGAGTATAATTTAAATAATTGACAATAGTTTAAACTTGAATATAGTATTATGAATTAAACTCGATTCATTTGTTTATAGAAACGGAACATTTATTATTTCCGACAGCAGTTCAGGCCCGAAAAGAAAATAAATGTACTTGGCATACTTTAGAGTTCTATAAATCCAATAGCTATTCTTAAAGCGGCGCAGGGCAAATGACCCCATTAATTTGAACGCGCGCACAGACAAAAGCTGCAGGGAGAAAATTCGTCGTCTGAATTGAGAAATTCCTTTAAAAACAGAATGAAAATCAAAAAAAGAACACCGGCGCTAGTTTGAATAAATTATTTCGAAAATGAATGACCAGCGATTTTCAAATGCCGCTACTCAGGCATTTGCCTTTAATTAGATGCCCGTTGTCTCAAAAAGCCAGAAACCCTATTTGTCTAATTAGGCCCCTTTAAGAGCACCTGAACCCATACTACTCGAATTTATTGGACAAAGGCAAATAAATAGACGGAAAAGAAGCTGAAAAAATACAACATAAACGTATTTTGAGGCCACGGCTGCAGGTAAACGTAAAGGTAAAGGTAAAGGTGTTGAAAATAGTCGGGTCTGGTAATAGCATAAAAAAAATGGTGTTTTCTTTTTCGGTTGCAAGTGTTTGCCTTAGTTGGGTCAAAGGTCAATAGCACAGAAAACTAGCTAGCCAAGTGAAAAATGTAAAACGAATTTAAACAAATTGTGTAAATATTGTTACAGAGATATCTTTTAGTTCTGAGGTGTGGCTCTGCTAAGTGATCTTGAGACAAGACAAAAGGAGATAAAGAACGGAATAATGAAAGAGAACGATAAAGAAATAATGCACTGAGTAGGAAATAGCATAGAGAACTCTCAATACTTTCTCATATCTTAAAAGGCCTTACTAATAATTGAAGTATTAATATATATTTATTGTACATATGGTTCTTCTATTTTTATTTAACTACACACCCATATGCAAGCCGCAACAGGCCTTTGCACTGGTGGTTGGTGGTTTGTTTAGGCCAGTGCTAACGTCATAAACAAATACGCAAACAAATCGGCCACATTATGACCATATGACTCAGTCACACTGAGGGGCATTGTATTTATCTGGGATATCTTGTTTTATTTGATTTTTCTACAGTTTCCGCATTTGCTACGCGCTGCTCAGCTACGCAGCCTTCGTCTTGATTGTGTCTAATATCTTTTATTCACATTTAATTTTTTATTTATTTATTGTTTTTGACAAGTTGGCTTGACCATTTCCTCATCAGCTAACTGATGTGGTCGAGTCAATTGCGCGCTTTAAAGGTGTCTCCATGTGCATATCTCAATTATAAGTCGTCTCTTTCGCATTGTTTTGCATCTATGCAGATGCCTCAATGAGCTGCAAGTTGTTGTTAGTTGTTGCCGCCGCTTGTTGATAAATGCGGAATTTGTTGCTTGCGGTTGTCGTCTGCGGTTTGCTGCGATCGTTGCTATGAGATTTTGGCCAAAGCTGCTCGACCAGCAATGACAACAAGTAGAGTTCAAAACAAAAAAACCAAAAAAATAAAAAAACTGAAAAACAGGTGCGCTGCAACAGCAACAACACAAATAACTAGATGCAAGTTTTGTGAACTTTTAACTTTTAGCTCCCCCTCTGCTGATACTTGCACTTGCAACTGGATTTTTCTCGGCTTGTTGCCAGCTTCGTTTTGCAAATTTAAATTCATTCACCTGTGGAAATTTATATTTTTCTACTCGCTTGTTTTGTTTGTTTTTCCAGTTAGACTTTGTTGTTGCTTATGTTGCTGTTGCTGCTGCCGTTGTTTATTGGCTACTGTTTGTTGTTGCGTTACTTTCACTTTTTTGTGCTGCTGCAGCTCAGAGCTGTGCAAAAATCAAAGCAACGGTTTCTTCTATCCACTTTAGCCGCAGCTGTCTCTCTGCGCTCCCAAGCCGCACCGGCCCAGCCCCCGCCGCTCCACCGCTGCCCCAGCCACATGACGCTGACTGTTTGCATTTGCTTAAAGTGCCACATGGACTTTGCTTTATGCAACAACTTAAACATATCAGCTGTCTTATTGTCGCTGCAGTTGTTGTTTTCTCTCTATGGGCATAAAAGAAGCAAAAAAAGCCCCAACGATTTGTGGCTTACAGGTGTTTGCCTCCAACACAACAGCAACATCAACAGGCGGCAACTGCTGTTGCTCTATAAAAAAAACCATTTAAAATAAGAGAGAGAAAAAATTAAAAATGAGGAAAGCTCTGCGCCAATTTATGGCACACGCTTCGCAATACGTTACAAAAGTGCAATTGCCTTGCATTATTTTTGCTGGTATTGTTTTTCGTTTCATATATTTTTTTATTGTTGCGAATGTTAACGGCTTTAAATATAACCGCATTGTATTTTTAAACAATTAACTACATTTTAACAATTTTTCTCTTTTGTTATTCCAGGTGCGTATTCATGACTTTGTGCGCTTTAAACGATAAGTAAATGAAGTTGGTCGGACCACAGGTAAATGAAGTAAAAAATAAAACTTAAGGAACTTACGTCTGGGTGTATTGCAGAACAGTTTGCTTACGTCTGCAAACTAGCTAAAAATCATAAAAAGAGATAAAACTTATAAGAAATATATAAGTATCTTCAGTGTGGAGCTGAACTTCACAAATTTTCTTGTTGTCAACAAGTAGACTCTTCGTACCTATTAAGTTATTGGCTTTTAAATTGTTGTTGTACATTTTCAATACACGCAATTTATTGCTGGGTAAAACCCAAACCATTTGGCATTAGATAACTTCCACTTAATGTTCGGCTTTGGAAAGTAATACGAAACTGTTAAATTGTTTAAGAGATTCCTTAATTAAACTTAAGCTGCGAATGCGCCTTGCCCCAAGTTATTTGTATCATAGCAAATGGGGAAATTATTTCAAAACTTTTTTCAAGCTGCCCGGCTGACGGCGACGGCGACGGCGACTTAGCAATTTTAGCGAGCGCAAATACTTTGAAATGGCGGCAACAGCAACAACAACAGCAACAAATAACGATAACAACAAATGCCAATCATTGTTTGCGTAGCGCATCAGCAGCTGTTTGTCAGTGCGTGTGTGTGTGTTTGTCTATTGCCGCGTTGCAGTTGGAAACGCGCTACACACACGCAACGGCCGCGGCATCCATGAGATACTTTTTATTTTGTTTAGCTTGGCCGCCGCTACTTACTCAAGCATAGCTCGTACAGACACACACACACACTTGAAAGTGTGAAACTATTGTGAAGTTGAGATAGTGACTGAAACAGGGGCTGAGGCCGAAACTGACGCAGCGAGAGGGGGGTGGGGGCTGACGTTGAGACGTAGTAAAAAACTTCTTTGTTGTTGCTATTGCTGTTTATGTATGTGACGTTAGCATGCGAAACTTGTTTGCTGCCGGAATTTGTTTATGATTTTTATATTAGTTGATTTCTATGCCAGTCGCTCGGCGCGCTTACGAACGCCCCCGCTGCCCCCCAGCACTTATATAAGCGTCTTTTGACCACAAACTTGACTAGTTTTAAATCAAGTTCGTAATCTTTTAAATTTAAATGAGTTTTTTTCATTCAAAAATTAATTACCTTCATTTTTGCGATAGTTGTTAAAAGCAATAATCAATTATTAATCCGATCTTTAAGTGGCAGTAGCTTCAGGCTTGAGAAATATCTCATAAACATTCCCTCAATTACTTTAGAGTCACTTTTGAAACAATTCGAAAAACTGTGTTATCGTAAACGATGTGAAAATTGACTTTATGCAATTTCCGTATTGCTGCCCGTTTTTCCGTATGGACGTAATTCAAGTGCGAAATTATACAGATATACCTTCCTCAGTTTGAAAGCTAGACAGACCAAATTTTTGAACAACAGAAATACATTTCAAATAACTCTTCAAAACTGGACAGATTTTCATGAGTGCAAATTTATATTTTTAATCGTTTGTGGCTGCACTTTTAAAACAATTAGTATACAAAAGCAATATTAAAACTGACCATAAAAAATCATACCAAAATTGAGAAGACATTTACATGTTCAGCTCTCGGATCCATAGACCCCTTATTTCAAAATCAATATGTATTTATATCTATATGTATGTTTTAAAGCCAATCAATCCAATTCTGCTTTTCATGCTCGAATAATGTAGACATCTTCTATAGACAATACATTTGTTATGATTTCATAATGGAGCAAACTTTAAGACCACCAGCTAAGCCATAAATTTATCTATTTTGTTTTTAAGCTGTCGCCTTTGTACAACTTAAGCAAAGTTGTTCCATTGCCTTCGGTCTGAAGAGTTTTTGGCAACTTGTTTTTCGGCTAAATAGTTGTGCAGTTCTTTGTGTTTGTGCGTTTAATGCTAATTTCGGGGCGTGCAAAAATTCGCACTTTCCAACTCGTTTGGCATGCGAATTCCTAAAGAGGCAAAACAAACGAACATCAAAAGTTGTGCAAATTTAATAAGTCGGCGAATGGCGTCAAAGCGAATAACCGAAATATAAATTAGGGTCAACATGTTGTGAGTTTTCACTTTCTGCTGGGGCAAAGTGGGTCAACTGGCCTCACATATGGTTGGCGTGAAAAACTTGGACGATAGTGCTGGAAAATCAGTTCGGACACATGGAAAATTGGCTGCTATGACCCACTTTTCAGTGGCTAACCAAATTATACAATTAGAAACCATAAATTTCCGCCTCAAATCGTTGGGCAAACAAGTTAAGTTCTCACAATTGAACGCCGCCCCGGCTTGCAAGTGGCACAGATCCGTTGTGGCCTGGCCGGGACCGGTGCTGGGGCTGGGCCACACCTGCAATTGACGGTCATGAGTCAGCAATGGACTTGGCCAAGCCACTCGCAGCAGCTGCGTGGCCCGTTTGGGGCAGTCATGCCGCAGTTTCCGGGTTAATGCTAATTCAGCATTATGCCTCACTTATAGATACAAATGCATAGATATGCAACTACGGCAGCCGCAACCGCAGCCCCAACAAATTGCGGCTGGCCAAATGTCAAAAGTGAAGCCACATAATTAGAATGCTTGCATTTTCAAGTGCCAGCTCGGCCTGTTTAAAGTCACTTGAATCTGGGCCAGTTTCCGTGTTAGCTGTTCTTGTTGCTGCTGATCCTCCTAGCAATTATTGCCTGGGTGCAACAAGCTGCACATTAGTTTTATTGTTGGCTATCATCTATCTACATATAAGAGCTAATAGCACGGCAACAGTTTACAGAGTTGGCCCAAACACTAATTTGTCATGTTTTCTGACTTGTGCCTTATCAAAAGCTGGCTAATTTGAAAATCATTTAGTTTTATGGCTACGTTCCAATGAAAGAAACGCCATTCAGCTTTGGGAGAACGCGTGTCAAGCCACAAAAAAGAAAAACTCGCGTGAGCAGCCTGCCAAACGCGGAAATTATGGCCGCTAATCGCGGTCAAAGCTGGCGTCGCCGTTTGCCCCGCAGGACAATGCGAGTGCTCGGCGACTGCGCTGCTGGCCCGCTTCTAATTTGCCGTTTCCTGTGCCTGCCGCACGTAATTATACGGCCAAGTCAAGCCGACGCCCCTCCGCACCAATTGCCCCCGCTGCCCACCCATTCCATGCGATATGAAATAGCAGTCAGCCAATTTTGAAATGCAACGCTGACAAGCGCATTTGGCTGCCTGCCTACCTGTCTGGCTGACTGACTAGCTGACTGGATGGCTGGCTGGCTGGCTGGCTGGCTGGCTGGCTGCGTGCTGGTTGCGAATAAAACGACTGCAGTTACAGTTAACGGCATCTAATAGATACTTTGGCACCTTGGCATTACCATTACCAGCAGATGTGTGGAAACGAGCAACGAGTGCAGCAACTGCAAACTAATACAGAGATTTTAAAACCATCCACACTTGTGGCACACACATCAAAACATTTTCATTTCTCCAATTTTTATAAATTTTTGAAAAATGTCAGCAAAATTCGCAATTTGAATGAAAAATTTAAGCGTAAGTATCTTTAAGCTTAGCAAAAGGTGTTGAAATTGTTAAATATTAAGTTTTATTGATAAAAAACGTTCATTGATTCTTTTTAATACCAGCTTAAAGTATTACTTAAAAGCTGCCTTAATCTGATAAAGTTTACTAATTAAATATAAATGAGAGAGAAAAAGGAATGCGATTAGCAGAGAATACAGCTTTTCAATTAAGTTGCATACTCAAGCTTTTATGCGCTTTGTAAGCTTTACACTTGTCCGAAAAAATATAAAAATATAAAGTCATGCAAACAGAAGAAAAAAAGAGATTGTTGTTATTAAATAAATATAAAAGGCTAAAGAGAGAGGGAGAGAGAGATACGAAGTGAGGGTTTCTTGAAGAGCTTTTCAACTAAGATTAAAATTCATTATTTGCTGTCAGCACAATTAATAGCTTAAAGTTTTAAAGTTGTCCGAATAGCTCGCTAAAAGAGATTGTAAACGTACTTAAATTGATTGAATTCATGAATCTCTACCGTTAGATTGGTATCTTTGTACAAAGGTAACCTTGCCGCTTCAATTAAAATTAAGCTGTCTCAGCTCTATAAAGACAGCATAAGTTCAGGTACATGCATATGTATGTAGCCTATAATGAATTCAGCCAAGCATTTTGCACTTTCACCGCCCAATGGCAGGTAAGTGAATTACCTGGCAAAGCAAACAGAAACACATTCTGTCATTAGATGGCAAAGTGTAACAAGCAAAAGGCGCACTCGTATTGCGGCCAAATTTGTTGGGAGCCATTAATTTAAATCGCCCGCCAATCGCTTAATTAAAATCTTTATTGCTGAGCCGGGCAGAGGCTGGCCAAGCAAACGCCACCTGCTTTGCAGCAGCGGTAGCGCGGCAGCAGACAAAACTAACAAAGCGCACAAAGCTCTTAGTGTGGATGCAGCATACAACAACAGCGACAACAACAAGAACCGTTTGTACATTACATATGCGCCTGTGCAACAACAAGTGCAAGCAATGGCTGCCACATAACCCGGCCAGCAGATTTCAAAAGCGCCCCGGGCCAGTGGAGCCGCTGCTTGGCAACGATTTCGAATCATTGTGAAATCTGCGAGGCGATGCCCCTCACTTCAGTTGAGTTCACTTCGCTACGCTTCCAGCCAAGCGGAGGGCGTCGAGTCGAGTGCGCGAGGAGCCACCCGCAAATCTTTCACCTGCTTTGCGCCTCCCCCTAAGCCAACTCTGCGTGTGTGTGTGTGTTTGTGTTTGCAGCGACGTTAAAATACTTGCGCTACAAATTGAGCGCAAACGCATAATTAATTTCAGTGCCAGCAATAAAAGAGAGACAGAGAGAGAGAGAGAGAAAAGCGAACAAAATAACTTGAAAAATGGAGAAAAAATTAAGTTAATGTTTTGTAATCCGCAAGTGCGGGAGCTGTGGCAGGTGCTGCATGTGCCATAGACAGTTGCTCAGATATAACGGTAATTGCTTAACTAGTAGCAAAGCGCCCAAGGCGTTATGGCTACCAAAACTTTTGCTGACTGGCCGAGCAACAGTTGGCCATTGGGTCCACATGGAAATATATGTATATAAAAATATACTTCGAGTAATGCGGGCAAAGACGCTGGAAAGTAATTACTCTAAACTATTTACAAAAAAAATTAAAAATAAATTTAATTAGTCACATTTTATGTTACGATATGAAATTTAATTATTTAACTTAAAATATATGTAAGTAAAATCGAAAATATTTAAATTTCAAAATAGTTGTGTCCAGAATTTGTTTTATTTATATTTTTGGCAATAAAAAGATTCTGTTGTTTTCTTAATTTTTGTTATCTTGCCACTTGCATAACTTCTGGCGCACCTTGAAAACCTCAGTTTTCGGCTGGGCAACTAAAACCGACACCTCGAGCATTTCCATTAGATCGTTTGCATTTTGAGCTCTTCTCACGCTTAAGACAGAAAGTCAACTTTCCAAAAGTGTTGTGGCGGGAAAAACGCCAGGCAAAACAAAATGAGAAACAAAACCAAAAGCTAAATCTGTAAGCGCTACGCACGTAACACAAATAACGGTTAATTTTGTTGGGTTTTGTGGGATTGTAGAGCCGCATTAGCATCACCATCAGCATCAGCAACAGCCCACAGCCAACAGCCACACTAGCACCGGCGTAAACATAACTGTAATTGCCGGCAGCATAATTGCGGCGTAATTGCAGCCAAGGAGGCTGCGAGAAGCGGAAAATGAAAGTGCAGCAAATAGAAAAATAGAAATACAGCTCGGCAAAGATTGTTTTCAAAGCTGAAAATCATTTGGTGCAGCTGACAGGGCAGGGGTGCCGGGCGCGTCAACAATTAGGCAGGGCTTCATGGCGTCGACAATTACGACAGCAGAGATTTGAACGGGGCAGGGGGCGAGTGGAAGGGGAAGAGGGTGGGGGGGGGGGGGGTCGTTGCCGGCCGCCGCACTTAAGACGCGTTACAATTTCGTTCAAAGGCGAATCAAATTTGGCTGCAATTTAGAAAGGCAGACAGAGGCGCCCAGAGGCCAAAAAGAGGGCTAAGGAAAACAATGAAATTGATTTTAGTTTTCGTTTTTTCTTTTTTGGTTTTGTTTTTGTTTTGGTTTTTTTTTAACTGAATGCGCGCGTGCTCGCCAAAAATCTGGAAAGCCGCAACACCGGCTATGCCGGCAGCAGCAGCAACAACAACAAGAGCAAACGCAGCCGCCGAGTGAAAGTAAAAAAAACCAACAGCAGAAATCCGAAAAAAGTGAAACAAAAAGCAACAACAAACGGCAGTCTCGACTACTTGGCTTTCATGGGTATTATGAAACGCAAGTCAGTCAACCGAGGGGTGGCGGGGCAGGCTCGAGGGAGACGCCACTACTACTGGCAAGTCATGCAAACACTGCGCGCCGGCGCCTCTGTCAGACGAGGGAGAAACGGTAGACGGTAGGGGCAGGCGGCAGGCGGCAGGCGGCAGGTGCGCAAAAACTTTCAACAGCCGCCAACGGCATTGACTACAAATCTGAAGTCGGCGCTGTTGTTGTTCGCACATTGGCAAAGATTGGACGGCTGACTAGATATAAATACGCATTCACAGTTAGCTGTCAAGTGGCTCGAGTGGGTCAAGTGGTAAACAAGGTGAGAGATGATACCAGACAGCTCATAAGGAAAAAAAACACTGAAGACTGAAGATCATTTGGCACTGGAATTTGCCTTGAAATTCAAGTGAATTGAGTTTTTATTGGTATTTCTTGCATGTATTTTTATACCACACATTAGTCATTACATACCCTCTAATATAAAAAAATATGTGAGTAAAACGAGATTGATCTAAGCCGATAGCCTTTCTTTATCATTTTTTAACTCTTGCCTTGTCTTTCCATCCTCCCTCTCTGATCTATGATTTTTTCAAACTTCCTGTATTATATAAGCCTTTTACACTATTCCATGTTAAGCATTTGTTTAATGATTCAACTGCATTCAAATGCAGCTGCAACCACCCACAGCCACAAATCCGCACTTGCAGCATTCACATTGTCACTGCGCGGCATTCAACGCAACTGCCATAAAAGTTGCATCATTCAATGCGAGTAAACAAACAATTTGTGACGTCTCTTCACACCTCACGCTCCTGTCCGGCCCAGAGCGGATGGCGGCAACCAGCTGGGCAGTAAATCCGACGGCTGTCGCTGGCCATTGCGAAAGCAGAGCTAATCGCGGCACCAGAGTGCGAAACATGTGCTGCAAGCTGAACGAATGATCGAACGATCGCCCCATCGATCGCACAACTTGCGGCAGCGGCCCCGTGCCCATTTCCAGTTCCCCCTCCTCAGAGCAAACTGGCCCCGCTGCGACCCCTTGTATAATGACCCACAAAACGCTTCAGAGGCAGAGCGAATGAAAAACAGTTGCTTTAATGACTTTTTAAAACTTCATTAAACGATAAAAGCCCCGGCCGATGCCATATATCAGGCATTATCTGTGATATTCCAAGCACGAAACCATATAACAGACGCTGCTTCTTTCACTCGGCTGTCGGCGCCACCCCAGCCCCCATCCCACCCCTTGACAGCAGCCGCTTGTCGCCCGCTTCGAATGTTTCGCATTATGCTGCAAATGGGTTAAGTGGTTTCCAATTTGGACAAAAAGAAAAACTGAATTCCATTCTGTGCAGTGCGCCGATAGGCAAATGAATCATAAGACTATCCACGCCCTGCAGCGAGCAATACTTCCGCAACTCAACATTGACTCACTCTCTTCTTTACATGCCAAGTACGATCCTGAATGAATACCCGAACAATTTGTCACAAAACTGAAATCGAAAGCGCTACCATTGGCAAGTACTCATAGATAGGGGGATCATTGTGCTCCAAAAATGCTGGACTGAAAGCTGCCCTGTTTTCAGGTGTTGTGGGAGAGTTTCTATATAAATTTTTAAATACAAAAATGAGCGTAAATATTCTATATGAAAATATTGAAAGATCTCAAGAATTGTATGTCATTTTGCACATCTTCAAAGCAAAACTCAGAAAAATATTTTAAATATCCAAAAATGTTTCAAAAACCTTTAATTTTGGGATACAATTATGTTTTCTATTTTCTTTTCTTTGTATGAAAACACTAAAGTAAGACAAACATTTTATGAAAATTTAAATATATTTAAAAAAAAAGTTCAAAGTTCAACAAAATATTTTAAAAATACAATAGCTTTTCAAAAAGTCGGAGTATCTGGAATTTTTCTAAGATCCTCTCACGTTTCTGTTGGAGCATATTGGCATATCGAGATGCAAACTGCAAATGTTTTCCATTTACATACTGATAATAAATTTCCGCCTGTGTGCATACCCAATTGGCCATACTTTCTGCAGGGTAAAGCTACAAACGGCACATTTATTACGTAAAGCATGATTATCATTTAGCATTGGAGAGCAAACAAACAACACAACGACAACAGACAGGAACAGCAGCAACAACAACAAGTCGCACTTTCAGTTTTGTTTTTTTTTCAAACGCGTCGAATGACGCCTAAAATTTATTATCGTCAAAGTCGCGACGTTGCAAAGTTCAATTCAGTATTCTGTGGGTCTGACTCAGACCCGCGCCAAGCATAATTTTGCGGAAAAAATCGTATATGCCCCCACCCGCCTCCTGCGTTATCGTGACAGTTTTGTGCGCCTTAAACATGCGCCATATTTTACAAAATTGGCAGAGAACGCGTGTCAGAATGCAAGGCGTTAAGCGGCTTTGGTGTTTTTTTTTTTTTGTTGGCTGCTTATTTTGTACTTTATTTTATTTTATTTATTTATTTTTTGTCAGTCAGCACAATGGAGTTGCAGTCGCAGTTGTAAACGTAGACGTAGACTTGATCCATAGACAATTAACCCAAATTGCAGGCACACAGCACGTGGGCAACTTTTGGGGCGCCCCATTCGTGAATTTGCCTCGTCGCGTATTCTTGCAACAGACAACGACAACAACCAGCGCCTGCGATCGTTGCATAAGCAACGTCATCTAGCAGCTGGTAACGAGCCGCCTCTCTTGGCCATTTGAAAGGCATCGAGTTGCGAAAAGGCGCTGGGCCGCCATTTGGGCTAGGCCGGCAAATTAGGCATTCAGCATAAGTACCCATGGAAAACAGAGCTACGTGTGCCTCCAAAACAAACAATTGACATGAATGTGGGCAATTCAATAAAAATGGTCAATAAGATGGTATGCGGACATAGCCTACTAATTGCCAGAGGTCTGACATAACAAAGAAAATGAAACAGGAAAGAACAGTTGTCTTCGGAATGCCGAAGTTAAAATACCCATAAACTGCAATAGGAACCAAAACATGTAACATAGCATTATTTGTATATATAACCTTAATCAAATTGTCATCAAACATTTTTGTCAAATTTGGTAAGTGTAATGTAAATACCACAACAATAACCTATAAATATATAAATAAAAAAAAATATGTCATAATTTTGTACCGTCCGAATATGTTTTAATCGATTAAAAATATTAATTTGAATTTCTATATTTTGAAAAGAAAATTTATTTTTAATGAGTAAGGGGACAGTGTCTCTAGATTAATATAGAGGACAAATCGTAACTATAATACCATCAAACAGGAAAGTCGGTTCAGTTTGTGAATTTTAATATGTCAATAAACACTTTTTAGCTTTAAAATTCTAGCTTGCATAGCGGTGAAAAATGCATTTATACGGACGGATGGACAGTCGCACGGACATTACACAAACCCAATATACTCTTTTAACTTCGTAAACGAATATGAAAATGAAATTTTATATAATCAACTGTCATTTCGACCGAGTCTTCCAATTGGAGGCTATATTAATTTGTTGTTTAATATTCGTCAGACTTTGTGACAGTAATGTAAAATGTAAATCCTCTGCTTTTGACGTCACAGTTACAGTTAGGCAAGTCGAAGTCCAATCTACTCCGAATAGTTGTATTTATTAATATCTTCATTAGTTGAAATCATCTCGGTTTCCTTTCAATTTCAAATTCCATCGACCCAATTCGCGGTGTGCTCATTAATTAAGTGAATTTGATATCATATTCTGCAACTGTCGGGCGAAGCTCATTTCGTATTGCCGCTGGCCAAACCGCAAGTGGGATGCAATCAATATGCAAAGTGTTGCCCCTAAAAAAGTATTTACGAGTACACACATACATAATCATATCTCATTTGTGCTGCGATTATGCATGCAGCTCGTGTTTTCGGCACACGTTTAGCGCATTTCAAGAAGGCTCGTACAGATCGCAATTGGGAATTGACACGCGTCTTAGCGATGATGATCGTGATCAACATCATCATGATGTTGGGCGTCATAATGTTGCGGCAACAAATATGTGTGGAGTGTCAAAAGTGACAAATTTTGCGCATGCGCCACTGCAATTTATCGTCGTATCTGTTGGATACATAAGCAGAAACAACAATAGCCGAACCAACCAATTGTTCGTTGATTTAACTCTACATAATTGCTTTGACGCATAGCAGTTTATGTGAATTTGTTCAATTTTGAAACTTTTTAATTTTTATTTTTGTGATCCACAACAATTGACCGCTTGGCCTTGTCCGAAGCGAGCCCACGGCCATAACAGTTTCGTGGTCAAAAACTTATCGCGAATGGCCTTATCAGCACACATGACCAGCGTTATTCCCAGACTACATTCGCCTATTTACTTACTGGGCGTAGTCTCTGTGGTTTTGGGCGTGCAAACCCGAAGCATAAGTCTGCGTCGCGTTGCAGTGGTGTGAATAGCCGTTAGGGCTGATAAGCGATATCTCGCCGCAAATGTTGCCCATTATCAGCAGTAGCATATCAGCAATGCGAACCCACACATAAGTACATACGACCATCGCCTAATCTTTTTGGTTCTTTGTCTATCAGAATCGAAAACCACATTGTCAAATTCGGTGTTATTCTCAACGACAATAACGGCCATTTTTGTGGTTGGGGTCGAGTTTACATACTGCCGAACTGTAGCTGTAAAGTTTTCACTTTCACTAGAAATATTATATGTACTCCCATACACATAAGCTCGAGACCCAAATTGCATTTTGTGGGCAGTTTGTCAACAAAAATTCCTTTGTCCAAAACCCGAAAGAAAACAACAATATGAATAAGGCCGCTGATAAGCGTAAGCTTATCTATTATTTATATTTGGCGGCGTAAATTTAGTTATGTACACATATTTATTCAGAAGGATTAGCTGACTCTAAATATTAAATATGTAAACTAAATAGCTGATTTGGATTAAACGGCTGTAATATTCTACTTTTAATTTTATTTATTTATTTATTTTATTATTATTTATTCAGAAATCAGGGTGCAAAGTACCCTTTCATCTGACTTTATGCTTTATATAATTGACACCATTATACATGAAGGTATTATTTAACATTTGAAATTTGCCTCAAAGTATAAACCCCAAAAGCAATTAAAGCAATAATATAAATATTTGTGTGTTTTATTATTAAACGTTAAATGATGGGGTTTAAAAGCTGGCTTAGCTTGAGCTAGATCATCTGAAACGGACATAACATGCCAACATCATTCATTCTGAAGTATATATCCAAGTGAAACATCATTTGCGCTACTTTTCCATCATACGGTATTAAATCTGTCATAAACACTGCATAAATATGCTGGTATTAAGACCTAAAGCTCAAAAAATCCCCTCGCTCATTCTAAAAATCCCAGCATGAGCTCAGCTCAAAGGTGAGTCGGCAACAACAACGATAAACTCTGAAATCATCGCATGGTCGGCAGCAGGCATCCGTTTCGTCATCAACGCTAGCAGAGAGTCGGCATCGGCGACGGCGTCCGAATCGGCGGCGACTGCGTCGTCATCATCATCGTCAGCGGCCGGCGCGTCATAAACAACAAAAATATTTCTCTTAAGTCAAAGTTAATTGCTCTTAAATCAACGTGAACAACGCGATCGGCGAATGCTTCGACACGGCCTTTGTATGTTCCGCTGAGCGCTGCGAGCTGCGCTGCCTGTGAGGAGCCTGCTTCGCGCCGGGCGAACAACAAAGGCCCAGAACGGGCCGTTAAAGTCAGGCATCGGGCAGACAACAGGTAAACATTATATAAAGTTAGTTGAATGCAGCTACCTGCGGGCGGCTACTCAGTGCAAGTAGCCGACAAACTCACAGATACAGATACAATATCTTTGACTTGTTTTTTGTTTTTTATTTTGATTTTATGTGCTGTTGTTTGTGCTTACGTAAAGCGCTCGAGTGAGTTTTTGCCAATTTGAGTTGCACTCGAAGAGAGCGCGCGACGGCGCAGTGAGAGTGCGTATTGGTTGGCAACTGGGACAGGAACTGGCGCTGGCGGGAGTGAGAGTGCGAGTGCAATTGTTGCAGAGATACACAAACACAGATGCAGATACATTTACACGAACACTCGTTCATTGTGGATACATAAACAAACGGCACAAGCGGCTGTCGGCAGTCGGCGAGCAAAGCATGCGAAAAGCCAGCACAAAGCATAGAAACAAAAACAAACGTCGCAAGTAGCCCACGAAAATGTATCTGTATCTGTGAGCGCGACCGGAAAAAAAAATGACCAACGAAGAGCGCAAACGCCACAGAGAGCGCCGCCGAGCGCAAGCCGAACTCAACGAGCGCAGCCGAACGAAGCCAAACGCCGAACCGAATCGGCAGCAGACCCGGCAACGGCCAGCGAACGCCGCACAGAATCATTCTTGAATGCGCGCGCGAACCTTTCGCACCAGCCAAGAGCAACAGACAACCAACAATCGCAGAAACCAAGAAAAAGATACAAGAGCAAAAAAAGACAGTCAACAAAATCAAGAGTCCACAACATCAGAAACCCAGCAGAAGGCCAGCAAATTTCCGAAAGCGTGTGAAACGTGAAGCCAACGGAAAAAAGTGCAAGTGAATTTTTTGTGTTTCGGCCAAGTTAAGTGTAAAAGCGTAAGCGTGCGCGCCTAATAGGAGGAAGAGCCGCAAAAAAATATAAGAAACACACACGCCGTGAAAAAATACATAAAATTAAGAACGAGGCCTAGTAGCCCAAATTCAGCAGCAGGCGAGGCATTGGCGAAAAAAAGAGAGAAAAACAAAAGCAACCAAATATTTAAATAATTAAAAATAAACTGACGACGACGGCGACGACGTCAACGAATTCTTGGCTACAGCAGCGCTGCCCGCCGTTAGCCGCGTGTGCGTGTATCTCCCTCGCTCGCCGCCTGTGTGTGTGTGAGTGTGTGCGTGTGCGTGTGCTAGTGTAAGTGTTCGCCTTGTATCTGTAAGATACGCGCGCCCCGCTGACGCATTTGCTCGACTACCGCTGCTTACGTCGCCGGCCGGCGTTTTGTGCCCAATTAACGCAACAGCCAAATCAGGCAAAAGTGTTCGCTGCCCTGGCATTCAGAAACTCGTTGCGGGCGTATTACAATTAATTGGTAACCAGTTAAATACACTTCAATATCTAATCAGCCAGATGCAGGTGCGCGATATATGTACAAATATATAAGTGTCTGCTGCAATATTGCATATACCTAATTAATTCATATTTAGTATAGCCAGCATTGCCGATCCGCTAGCGCTGCAGTTGCAATAGCCAAAGGCAAAAGTTTATAAATAAATAAAACAAAACAAAACCAAACAAAATAAAACAAAACTACAACTAAATTAAATAAAATAAAATAAAAATTCCTGAAATAACTAAATACAGATGTTTGTCATAATCAATTGCTAAAGTGTTGTAGAAAACAGCCGCGAGCAGCCAAGAGAATTGTGTAAAAATTCACATTTTGAAGGTTGCCGCTGCAAATCAAAAAGGTGATTACATAAAGATACAAATACTATACACCTGTATGCGACTGTGTGTACAGACGAGTAGAAGGTGTGTGCACGGCTTATAATAGATGTGAAAATGTGAAAGGCGACAAGCAAAAAGAGAAAAGTAGAAATAATAATAAGTATATAATTTGTTGTATCGAAGAACACGCGCAGAGTCTTGAATTTGTTTAGGGCGTGCCTTACAGCCGACTGACCCCATTAGCTCTAGGCCTCCCTGTTGGCACATTTTCAAGGTCACTGCGCGTTCTTTTGTAAGTGCCTAAAAGCCTGGGTCGCATTGTTTGCAAAATTTACGCTCAAATTTGTATTTGATCATAATCCAAATACATTAGCCTGAGCGTAACAAAATATATTCAATAAATTGGTTACATGGAAATTTTATATAAGTCTCAATGTTGAATTCCGTGCTTGTATCTAAATAAATTATTATATTAATGAGCTCAACGTGTGTTAGTCTGTTTCTCGGAAAATTTGCTTAAATTGATGACAAAACCTTGCGAGTTGCATTTATACATGTACTTGCAATAGTTTTTTTTTGCGTGACTGCAGCTTTCTGGGAAAATGCCATTGATATCGCTTAAATTGACCTGTAACAAATTCTCTTTTTAATATCGCATATTTAATTGAAACAAATAATTATAAAGTAAAGGCAAAACCAATTTAAATTGTATGATGCTCGCCAACAATTAAAAATAAATGATTCACAATTGCGGCTTTGCTTTGTTAATTTTGTTATTGTTGTTGTATTTGTAATCATGCGAGTATCTTACTAGCAAAACAAACAAAAAACAAACAACAAAAAAACCCAGCAGCCAATGCGATAAGACATTACTTAGAATGGCGATACACAATTCAGTTTGAAAGCTATCTTTTTACTTGATTCCAAGCACAATTAAACTTTTTACTAACTGATTGACTTAATATTCCATTTCTGCAGGAACCCATCGAGCTGAAGAAGCGTTTGGAGGAAGTGCGCCTGCTGGAGTCACGGCGCTCCGCTCGTCTGGCCGATCAGGATCGCGACACGGACTTTGCTCGCCTGGCCGACATGGGAGGCGATCGTCGTCGTACCACACACAGTATTGAGGTGCCAATGACGCTGATGCCGCCGAACAAGTGAGTTACCCGATTAGATTAAAGCTACACTCGATAAAATAATAACGAAAATAAACAAATGATGAATTTATTGAATTTGTACATAAATTCATAATTACTTAAGGCATTTACAGGGTATTCTATGAGCGAGCTTGTGATATATGTTATGTATGTTTTGGTATTTTTTTGCGTTTTACGTTGTTATTTGGTGATCGCGCAGTTTGCATAAATATGCAACCCTGGCGTCCATGGAGTCTAGGCTATATCAATAATTCATAGGCAACGGCAAATTAGCGGAACAAGCCGACAAGTCACGGACAGATACAGTCTGCTCTGTGATATTCGTACTAAGTACTCTCATATATGTACATGCATGCGAATGTGTGTGCGTGTGTGAGTGAGTGAGTGTGTGTCGCCATAGTTGATTCGACGTTTTTGTTGGTTTCTTATCTAAGCGCGACCGGCTAGACACCGCCCGGCTATTTAGCATAGACGCCGTCCGTAGCTGCAATTACACTTATATAAAGTGGCCAGTGCCTAATTTTCCCCCCTCCGTTTTTCTGACAGCCAGCGACGGTGAATACGACGTTTTGCTTTCGAAATGTTCCGGCGGGACAGCGACGGCGGCGACTGATTGCAAAATAATTCAGATTTTCAATTACTGAACGCTCAGACGCGTCGACGACGACGTCGTTGTCGAAGTCGAAGAGTCGACAATAACATTTGATTACGACGTCAAATAGTCGCGCGATATCTGGACTGTTTCTGGGTGTACTACAATACTATGATGTTTCAATTTCGTGATTATACTAAATACTTTTCAAAGTAATTCACATAATAAGTATTTATGATTTGTTTTTTTTTTAATTTCTTAAGTTATATTGAAATATTTTTTTACACATATAAATGCGTGAAGCATTCACGATCTTGACTTATGCCTTCAAGAATTATTTCAAAAAAATAACTGACATTTTTAACGAATATTTTCTGTATGTCGTAGAGCATTCATATTTCGGTTTGGAATTTTTATGTGTTGTCTGACGGTTGTGGCGTATTTCGTTTCAATTTCAATTGATAAGCTTCGCGCGCCGTACGGCAAACTATTAGTCAAGTGTGCAAAAACAACAAGCGAGCAGCGACAAGTGTGCCGGGCGGCGTAAAACAAATAAGCGAAAACAAAATAAAAAAATATAAAAAAAGGAAAACAAAATGCCGGCCACGTTCTCAATTGATAATAAAAGTAATAGCAATAATAATCAAAATAAAAAGGCAAAAAATGGAAAAACAGAGAAGAGAATTCAGCACGTCATGTGCTCGATTACTCGGGTCTGGCTTGAAAGTCGGGCAGGGAGGCCACTCAATTGCGTCGTAATCAAAAAACCAAAACTAAAACTGGAGAAAAACTAAACAGCAATAGCAACAACAATAATATTAAAACTGCAATGCGCAAAGAGCAGCAGCGGCAGCAGCCGACAATGTCTGTAATAAAATTCAAATAAAATTCAATTGAGTTCAACGCGAGGCGCTGCGTCAGTTTAATTTAATTACTTACATACAATGCGAGAGACTCGCGGCACCCACCCAGTACTCAGAGGGGCGAGTTGGGGCTGATATACCCTTGTAGCGCGAGCGAGTGTGTGTGTGTGTGTGTGTGAGTGTGCATGTGTGGATGAGCAGCGTGGCGCAGCGTTGACTTTTTGCCGGCCGCATTTATCTTAGAGCTTCTCGACGCACATGCCGTCCAGTTGATGTTGTTGATGTTGTTATTGTTTCATTGAATTCGAACTCGAATGCGGAAGTGTTTACTTTGCGCACAGATACGCAAATACAGCTAACCACACACACACACACACACACACACACGTACGCTCTAGTTGTGTATGGGTTATGGGTTCTATCTGTCGTCGTCATTTTGTCGTCGTCTTCATGCCATACGGTGTTTTGATAGGCGCAGCTCTCTCGCCCTCTCTCACTCTCTCTTATTATAATGCACTCGTGTAATGATAACAACACCTCCGCACACAACAAAAAAACCCGCTCGCCTTGCACACACAGCTCACACACACACACACACTAATCAAACGATTGCCACGCGTGTTCCAAACGTAATGCGACGTAATATAGTTCCCTCGATCATCTTTTCCCCTCCCTCCTTGCATAGTGCTAATCTAAAATGTGATTTTCTCGCTTACGTACGCGTTTTTTCGTAGTTGTGAATTGTGTTTTTAAGTTTTTTATTATTAATTTACATCGTTTGTGCCGCTCTAAAGTTAATTGCGTCTGCTCCGTTAGTTTAAGTAAATAAAATATATAATCGAATTCGTTTAGCATTTTCTTCTTTTTTCTCTATTGATAATTGGTTTTGTAAACAAATCAACTATTAAATAATATTTGCTTACGATTCAGTCATAAGTTGTGGGGAACTTAACAGCACGCACGTGGCCGCAATCGGTGTAATAAACATATATCCATGTGTGTGTATTTGACACTCACCAAAGTGGCAATTATAACAGTCAGTTGGTGGGTTTGTTCATTTATTTACTTACGCTATAATCATCCGATATACCTTGGATAGCTGTGCTCGCAGATAACATTATTGCTATAAAATAGTTTTCGAGTATTTTTACAAAGATCTGCATACTTGCTCTGATCAACATTCTGTTGTTTCCGTTTCGACATGAGTTGCCCTTTGGCCTTTGTGGCCTTTGGGTACGCCCGGCTATTTGCTAATCGCCCCTTAGTCACAATCCAAATGACGTCGTTTCACTTAGAACATGTTTAGCATGGTGTCTATTGCTATCTGGGGCTTAATAGACTCCTCAGCATAGCTGACAGCTCTCTAGTTTCAAGGTTTCTCCCCTGCCCACCTCCCCCCATTACCCGTGACAGCCATTACAGAGAACACAGCGCTGCAATTCAGCTGAATGACGTGCCCCAAGCACCAGACAAAGAACGTAGTGCACAAAAAAAAGTACATATAAAAAAGAAAAAACACAAAAAAAAAACAGCAAGACAAAAAAATTAAATAAAATCGTACTGAAAAAAAGAGAAAGAATTAAATGCGGAAAAAACTGGTAATAAATATAATAAGCTCGTAATTATCGCGTAAATGTCAATTTACGCGGCGAACGCGTTGCGTCAGTGCTAATTTTCAACGCTAGACTGAATAGACCGGCCGGTCTCCAGATCCGAGACCCCGCGAGACCCTACCTCCCCTACCTTACCCGTCTACTGTAGCTGCACAGCTGCTCCTGGGGCAGCCACCGGGGGCTGTTGCTTAATGAAAGCGTGTAAGCGCCAATTGGCCAGGCATGTTGTTTGTTGCTGTAATTGCCATGATTAACAATAACAACAATAACAACAGCATTAACAACAACAACAACAACAGCTGTCGTATTACCAGGCGGCTGCCTTGGTTTTTGCCATTGTGGTTGTTATTGTTGTTCTTTATTGCAAAATCAAACAATATGAGAAAATTGCAGCGCGCGAAGAAAAAAATATAATAAAAATAATTTACAAACGGGTTTACCGTTGCAAAAATAACAACGACAACAATAACAACAACAACAATGACGCACCGAAACTTGCATGCACTTCGACAGTGACTTTTCAAAAGCTTCGGAAGGAACTTTGGAATTCAAAACTTAAAAGCAAAAACAATATAAAATGGGCGCACAGCCAAATGGTTTATTGGTAATTATTTTAATAGAAATTCTTTTATTTTGGTGCTGATTAATGCACAATAAATATCACTTTGAGTACTATTGAGTGTGTTAAAATTAATTGCTTGAATTTAAGTTTTTTGTAATAAATATATATATATATATATATTTAATCAACTTTGTATCAGTCAGTTAGGCATTTTTAATACAGTACTTAAATGCCAGATTTCAGCTAGTGTCATTTGTATTTTATTGAGTACGATTGGACGATTCCATGAGGTATGTTGCTTACTCGGGCGTTGCAAACTGCATCACAAGCTTTGAGTACCCACTTAAGGCATGTGAAAAGCGCATGCGAAAAATGCATAAGCAACAAGAACAACGCACAGTGACGTCAACACAGCAACAACGACAACAAAATGCACACGACTAAAATTACACAGAGAAAAAAGTAAGAAAAAATCATAAAAAAAATACACAACAAAAGCAAATTCAGCCAACTGGCGACGCTGGCAGCGGCAATTAGCCGTCTTGAAAAATATTTGCCGTTGTTTTTGCCGCCAAGAATATGTACAAATATTATTCGGAGCGAGTGTTTGTGTTGCCCTCAAAAAAAAAAAAAAGTAATAATAAAATAAGTACAACAAAAATACTTAATTTCAGTACAATAAAAAGTCAAGTCGAGCGCAGAAGTGGGTCAAAATTATTATTGAAGCAGAACAAAAACAAAGCCAGCAACAACAACAGCAGCAGCCGCCTCAGCAACAACAAGGCAACGATAATGGCAAATGCAATGCAAAAATGGGGGAAAAAATAAATTTATAATCATTTTCTAAGCATTGCTTCATAAGCGACGTCGACGGCGGCGGCGGCGGCGGCCCCTCGACGGCAAATTATTGAAATGGATTCGTATTCGCAGCTACCCAGAGATACTGTGGCTCTAGCTTTTGGATGGGGGTATCGTATAGACGAACACACTTACTACATATACATTCATAAATACGAGTGCCCAATGTTCCGTTCCCTTTACCGTTCCAATGAACGTAAATATAATTTTCCGATGTTCTGCACGAATAGTTTGTTTGATCGTAAAATTTTATTTTTGCATTCAAATCGCGGCGCAACAAATAAAAACTCGAAATGCTATTGCAAGTTTAGCTCGTTGCTCGATGTCTTTTGTGGCCATTGCATTTTGGGGTATTTTAATTTTTTTTTTTTGTTTTTTTGTTTGAGCCGTCCACAAGGAGGCGCCTTGAATGAGTTTCGTGCCAGTTTCGAATCGATTCTGTTGGCAGGGTCATTCGATGTGTGTGTGTGTATGTGCTCAAATGCAGGCGTAGGCAACAAGCCATGAAATGCATTTGCATAGAACAAAGGAAGAGCGCCAAATAATATTCAAAACTCACAACGGGCTTGCAGAAATTTCATTAATTTAAGAAGCATGGAAATCACTTAATCACAAATCGAGGCTTCAGCTGCACTAAATTAATCAAATGCTGGCATTATATAGACTTCGCTTTCACCACCTGAATTTTGTGTAAGGATCTCATAGCTTTGCTGCTCGGCGTGATTAATTGTTGGGCATCTTTTTTTTTATTAAAATATTTAAAGCACATTTTCCATCGCAATTGGTTTTTAGCTGAACATTTCTATTACGCCTGCCCGATGGCAGAGCAGCTGGAGTCCACTGTCTATATATTCATATATACGTATTGGTATCGGTGTAAGGCAGCAGGCTGCTTAACACGTTCTCAGTGGCCACGCACGGCCAATGGGCCGGTGGCTATATTTAAAAGTGCATTTGGGCCCACTAGCCCAAGCGGCGGGCAGCGGGCAGCTGGAAACTGGCAACAGACTCGGCTAACGTCTTGCATTATTTATGCACGAATACATTAATAAGCCCGCGGCAGAGATGTCGAAATATATATGAGTGCGATATATGCATGTAAGCATTTTCATTTATATATATGCAGATATATCTGCATATGAGTATGGGAAAAACTAAAAACGTGTGTGTTGACGACGCCGAGATGTGGCCGAAACAAGCTGTTAAACAACACGTCAGGAAAAGCGAAATGAAAATGAACCATTTTCCGACAGCTAGTAAATTTTTAGTATACGCAGGCGTTGCCTGCCAGTAATATGCACAGATAGATGCAGCACCAACAACAACAGCATCAACTTTTCGGCAGCAACAGTTGTTCATAAGTTGAAGTTTAGTTTTCCATTTGTTCGGTTTTGTTTTTTGCTGTGTGTCGATTCCGATCGTCGGCAATAAAACTTAATGGGCACACTTATGAGCAGTGCCTTGGGCAGAGATCGGTGGGCGTGGTGGTGGCATGCAACAGCACACGCAACATTTGCAGTGGGGCGGCTCTGCAGCCGAAACGCAAATTCTAAGAACGGAAAATGCGCAAAAATTAGATTGAATTGTTTTGCGGCAATTGTCGGTGGGGCGGACGGCAGGCGGGTGGCAGGCGGGCGGCGACGGACGCATAATTGCAGTTGCGAGCAGCGGCTCGGAGTGGGTCTTGTCTGGACTGGATCTGGACTGACCCAGGCTGGCCTGGCCCGGGCCGGGCCGGGCCGGGCTGGGACTGGCAATTTGATTGAGTCGTTTCCAATTGTAATGGCAAACGCTGCGGGTGTTGGCACTGACGATCGTCGACTGTCGACTGACGACTGGCTGACTGAGCGGCTGTCCGAGTCTGTCTGGCAACAAAAGTCATTTGGCGAAGTCAAAAACGCAGAAGGAAAACCGCACACTATAATTTTCCAGAGCTATACGAAGTTACAGTTACACATTTCTAGCCTTTGGTGCCGGCAGCAGGCAAGGAACAGCAACAGCAACAACAAATGACAACAGGCAACAACCAGCGGGCCTAAGATACAAACAACAAGCAACAACAGCAACAAAACTGCAAACTACAAACTGATTTGGCTTATTTTGCGACTATTGCGGTCGCTGAAATTGCATTAGATTTCTGTTGCTGCTGTTGTTGTTGTTGTTGCTGTTGTTGCTGTCGGTTGTGTTGAGACTGTTGTCAATTAAAGTTCAGCCTGGTCGAAAAGTTCTGTTAATGCCTTTGGGCTTTGTCATTGTGCGACCTACAACAGCAACAACAACAACAACAGCAACAACGGCAACACAATGAGAGACATTTACATGAAATTGTTGTATCACGTTTAATTTGGCAATTTGAATGCAAATCCATTTGCGCTCGCGCGTGTATCTCCAAGATGCTTGGGTCTAATGAAGGGATTTTCATCTAGCCACGTTTCAACTTGACTCTCGGGCAGCAGCCCGAGCAGCATCAGCCTTGAGCCTCAAACCGGCCCACGGCCAGAGCCTCTATATTTCAAATCAAATTTTCGGAAAGCACTGCGGGCCCAAAAACCAGCTAAACTGAAGTAATCAAGGCTATAAACTGCACTGCGGTTAGTAGTGTGGCGGTGGTTAGACAGCCGCCTGTGGTAGTGGTGGGTGGAGTGGGGTGGGGGTGGGGTTCCGTATTTCCATATAATTAAAGTGCCGGGCGCGTTTTTTGTTTGCTGGACTGTTGCGATTTGTTAATTGAATTAAATGTTGGCCATGCAGCGGCGAGCGGGTCATCAAAATGCAGCTGGCGACATTGCCCCTGCGGGCAACGGATCGCAGTGTGTCGGCTGTTGTGTTGCGCCTGTGTACGTGTGCGCGCGTGTGTGTGTATTGTGTGTTCTGTGTGTGCAACCCATTTAGCCAACGTGCAGCAGCTCTCGTCGCTTAACTGTTAAAGCAAACGCACGTACGCGGCGGGGCTTAGCCGCTAGGCCAGCAGTGGGCCAAATCCATGAAAGAAGCTGGCACATTGGTTCTGGTTGCTTTGTAGGGGAATCGAATGAATATTGCATTTTAATTTAAAACAAAACATTCGTAATTATCACTTTTGTCATCGAAATTTAATTGTACGATTTTGTTATCGATAAGTGAATATATATGCGATGAGCTATCGATTATTTATTATTACTTATTATTAGTTAACACTTGTACGCTATTGTTATCGATAATTCTGAAAGTTGTATTGGTTATCAAAATGTGGACATGGACATGCAATACGTTATCGATAATCGATCATTTTGCTATTGTTATAGGTATGCAATATGTTATCGACAATCGATAATTTTGCATTGCCTATACCCAGTGCCATCTGCAGAGCTGCTAATCAGTTAACACTTTGCCCACTGTGCGCCACCATTGCGTCGGCGACAGCGCGTAATTCCCATGGTCTTGGTCGTGGACTTGGTCGACCAAGTACCGCTAAATTGTTGCAGCCAATTGTAGCAGCAGAATCAGCAGCAGCGATTGCAACGCTTCCTGACGCACGCTGCGCTGCATGCTAAGCAGCTGGAGGCGTTGGCAACGGCGCTGACACATGAGTGACAACAACAACAGCAGCGGCAGCGGCAGCGGCAGTTACCTCAGGCAGGTGTGTCCGTCTATGTTGTCTATTTGTTCGCGTTCGCATGTGACAACTGCCAGCTTGTTACGCCCTTTCGACTGTCACACGCTTATTGCTGCTGTCACTGGGCGACTGTCTGGCCGTCTGTCCGTCTGCCTGGCTTTTGTTGACCCGCTTGTGTTTGGCTAGCTGGTGTGGGCCCCGGCGAAAAGCAGCGGAAATCCTCAATATCACGTGCGCTATCCACGCAGCCCAGCAGCCGGGCTGTGTTTACTGATTTTCAAATTGAATTTTCTTGTCATTTATCAATTGGCGCAGAGACAATAGAAAGTGCCAATGCCTGTGGGCCACGGCCGAAAGCATCGGCCAGGCCAGGCCAACGATACAGCACGGTACAGTAGGCACCGCAGCACTCGCTGTCACTGGCCGGCAAGGTGCAGTCGCTGAACAGACGCCGCCTGGGGAAAAGCAGCCGCGACCGAGGCCTGTCACTCGCTGAGGTCCGCGCATTTCTAATGGAAAATACACACACACACAGACACACAAGTACCCAGGCAAACAGGCTGGCCGGGCGGAGCTCAAGTTCAAGTTGCCTGCTCCTGTTTGCTGCCCTTGAGGGGCTCGGCGCGAAAAAAATCGACTCTGCCCCAAATTAATACGATTTTTATTCATGACTGCTGGGCAGGGACCATGGGCGCCCCTGGGGCGATTGCCAATCTGCCACTGTCACTGCTACTGCCGCAGCCAACTGCCACTGGCACTGGCACTGCTGCTGCTGCCACGTTTCTAGTGGCAATTGCAAAACATTGCCGCTGGCTTCCGTTGCCGGAATGTGGTGACAATGCCTCGTTCGGGTTTTCCTGCTTTCAGTTTGTTAATGTTGCTTTAAACAATTGCAATTCTCCTGCCGTTGCTGTTGTCGTCGATGTCTTTAGTCGCTGTCGCAATGTTAGTAATTTGTGCAAATGAGCCTCTAAATGGCATAGAGGAGACCTCTAGACGTGAGCAGCAGCAGCAGCAGCAGCAACAACAAGGAGAACTAAATAGACAAAATTTAAATGCGCTATTTGGCTATGTAAGCGATGCGGCCCCTGGCCAAGAATGGAAAGCCGTTAACAGTTTTTCCTCAACGTTTTCCTTTTATAATGCTACAGGATTTCAGTTTGTTGACTCAATTGCTTTTAAAGCGCCGTTTGAGTTCCTGTGACAAATTTAATTGAAATATAATTTATCCAATCAGTAAGTTCTTCGGCACGTACCACCCGATTGAAAGCCATTCAAGAACAATCACTTTCAATTCCAAATCACATAGTGCGAAATGCACAACACGTGCTCTAAATACCTTGATAATGGGAGCCGAAAAAAACTGCGCCTCAAAAAAATAACAATGAATAGAAACTAGTATTTACTATGCTCCATGTTGTTATCTACAAAAAAACCAAAAAAAAAAAATTAACAAAAATCAAAAAGTAAATATTGAAAGAGCAACAACAAATTGTCGAGTGATAAAAAAAAGTGAGCAAAAAAGCGAGCAGGTGCCATTGAGTTAAGTTTACGGATTCGTATCTCTCGCTTAGCTTCCCCCTCACGCATTCGGGCACTCACGTATTTACGCACTCACAAATACAACCGAGTCACGACACACATTTTACAGTTACGCATTAAATACACACAAATTAGCAACAGCTCGCGTGTGTGTGTGTTGTTTACCCTCCTTTTCATGTGGTGTTTCCGCCTTCTGGCCAAGTTGTCTGCGTGGCTCACCTGCCTGAGCGAAGGCCGCAGTCAAATTTCAATATTTGTTTACTTTTTTTCTTGTGTTATTTTGTTTTGTTTTTTTATCATTTTTTTTTTGCGGTCTGGCGCTACCTCGCTTTGGAATGGCCCTGCTATAGGCACACAGTCTCGGTTTCTCAGTTTCGGAGCCGGTCAGGCTTTTATTTGCTTTTTTCGATTTTATTGCTGTTTTCATTTCAATTTTGGCAAAAAATATACGAAATGTGTGTCACAGACAGAGGCACACAAAAAGAAACCTACAAATTAACAACAAAAAAGAGGTCGCCTTTTAAAAAGAAAACAAATAACAAATAATAAAACGGCAACAACAACGCAACGAAATCAAATTCAGCCATGCGAAATTTTTGGAAATTACGCATAGGCCAAAAATTTGAATCAACACACGCAACTAGTAAAACAACAACAACAATAACGACAACCAGCTTGCCTTCAACAAGCACAACAACAAACCTAACAAGTACTTGTCTGTATCTTGACGGACCTAAAAAAAACCAAAGTACGTCATGAGCCCCTAAATAACTTGTCGTGAAGAAAAATCACATAAATTTGAACAGAATGTCTAAATATAGAAACCAAAATTGGTGTGGGCTTATATAGTAATACGATCTCGAGCAACAACATGCTAAAAGCCCTTCCTTTATTGTTTTGCAACATAATCGAAATATTACGTATACGCCATAATGGCACTTAACATGTATTTATTTTTATTTTCGAAATACTTAGCTTGTTTTGGCCCTAAGTGCCACACTTCCTCTTTTGTGTGCGCTACATTGCTTGGGGGACCCATTTGTTGTTATTTCACAATGACTTTAAATTTCTTATCGTACAAACTGATAAGCGATTGCGAAAATAAAACGCCTCAATGAAGTTCGCTTGCCATTGAGGCGCATTTGGCATATACAATCTACATTATCAAGATCTACGCTTTTTGCGGTCTGCTCTAATCAAGCACTGACTTGGGCTTGTGACACATGATAAGCGCCTCAGAGATTGTTGCTGATATAAACGTGGCTCTCTGATTCGACAAAATCAATAGGAGTTCGCAATATTCGTTAGCCAAGCAGGCAGCCATGGGACTTATCGATTAGGAGCAATGAACCCAAGTTCGGGAACACTCATTGCGAATAAAGACTAAACTAACAAAGACAACTTTTTTCTAGATATAGGAATCCAAAGAGAAATTGTACATTATCGCATTACTTAAAACATCCTCGTCCTGTATACAAAGTATTTGGCTTAAATCTTTATATAAGATTTTATTTTGTTGTTTGACTTCATTCAATTATTACTCGCTTTTACTTTTATTTTGTTTGTCAAAACTTCTTCGCTGAAAATTTCGCTTACATTTCTGGTGAAAGTTGTTGAAATAACAATAACAAAAGACAACAACTATTGTCTAATGCCTGGTCCTGGCCCCAACAATTACCCGATCCAATTTTCGAGCACGTGTCTAATTCAATAAACTCATTTCGAAGCGGACTTTAATTGCATTTCAGTTGCTCAGCGCAACCACAAATCAAACCAAAACGAATGCAGCTCAATCCAACAGCAACAGCAGCAGCAACAACAACAACAGCCAGCTGCAACAAGAGGCTATAAATTGCAGTTGCAACTAATTTTGATGCGGCATGCAAACGAATAGTCGCAGACCTAACATCCAATGGCCCCCCTCGGAGCGCCCCGCTTCGTCACTCTGGTAGGCATATCATATCGCATCTCTGGAGCGCGCATATTTCCGACAGCCGCCGCTGCACATTGCAATGTAATTTTGCTTTCAACACCTTTTTTTGTGCCGCATGCAGCATGCAACGTTGCTGGCAGCGTCGCCTGCTGATTGCAACCAGCGGCGTGGGCAAATAATTGCCAACAAAACAGCAAACAGCGAACAGCGTACGGGCCAAAGTTGCTTGGCTCTGGCGCATCGCCTGGCCAACAACAGCAACACATTACGAATACAACCAAGTGAAAATCACTGCGCATTTCCCAGGCTCCGCTCAAGCGCTGGCCCCGAAATCGGCGCGAATATATCGCATTTCAATCACGCGCCAGAGCAGCGGCAATCCCCGAGCTCCTGGGCCCGTTGCTTGGTCCGATCTTCGGCCGGCGCAATTTACGTGCGGCCACGCAGCGAACCAACCGGAGAGAGAGACTATGAGACTCTGAGACTCGGCCACCAATTTTCCAACAGTAACAGCAACAGCAACAACAACAGCAACAACAACAGCAACAACTGCAGCTTGCAGTTTATTAAAGTTGCTGCGCAATCGAGCAGAAAGCAACGGCCTGTTTATTGTTGTTGCCGTTTGCTGTTGCTGTTGCTTTTGCTGCTGAACCTAACGGTACCGATTGTGCGCACAAAATGGCCACATCGTGATGGCTGAAATACCCAGTCTGCCCGCCCCGACCCGCGGCACGCGCCTCACACGACAAGCCGGCCGGCAAAACAACAACGCCGCTGACCGCTGCCCCCCCCCCCACCTGTACCCACCCATTCCACTACCGCTTTCGGCCTAATGCAGAGATTTCAAAAGTCGATTTATGCGCAAATTTACTTTTATGCGATTAGCAACGAGCGGCAAAAATTTATCGTCAAGTTTAGTCAATTTAATTGGGGCGCAGATGAGGCGGCCGAAAGTAGCAAATGAAGCAGAAGGTGCCAAATGGATAAAAGCCAAGCTCCGGCTGTCGCGCTTGCCCCTCCGTTCCGCCATCCCCCTCTATTCGCTGGTCACATTGAATACAGCTACCCGGGCCAGTAGACAAAGCGCGTGCATTAGACAAAGGCTAAAAACCAAACCTGGTAGCACAGCAATAAAATTTTATGGCAGCTGTTCTGAGAAGGAGCTGCATTCACTTCAACACAACAGCAGCAGCAGCAGCTGAGCTCAGTCGTTGCTGCCTGCGGCCTCTGAATTTGCACAATGGACCAAAATGTGTTTTGCGAAAGGGTTCGCGGACAGCAGCATCAGCATCAGCAGCAGCAGCAGCAGCAGCAGCAGCAGCAGCAGCAGCTAGAATGCAATTTCACGTTTCGGCTTAAACGTAGCTGAAGTGCTGATGCCAGCGATAAGAAATGTTAACAAAAAGAAACTCCTGAAACGCTCTATAAACTGCATGATGTCAGCTTTTATAGACATACGTACAAGGTGTATGCATCGATTGAACAGCTACAGAAGTTCAATGTTTGGTAAAAATAAATAAATAAAATAAAAGTGCTGTAGGATACCCAACTAATGAACTCTTAAAGTTATTTGCGAGTTAAAGCTGGCGAAAGTGGAAGAAACTGTATCTGGAAGTTTCAAAAATATAGAAAAAAATATCAAGAGATTTGTTTACAATTAAGCTGACTTAGCTACAATAAATAAACAATAAACTTGTATACATTTGTGTCAATCTCTACTTAAAAAGCAATTTTCAGACTACAACTATCCGCACTTGAAGCTTAATCTCCATGCAAACAAAGCTCATTTAAAATTGTTGTTCGTCCATTACTTAGAGTCCATGCTGCAGTGGAAGTAGCCAAGGGCTGCACTTACTTTGTTTTGTAACCTGTAACAAGAACTACTCAAGCGGCTTACAAATCGAAATGAACTGTGAGACTCAGATGCAATGCTTTTTGCCTGCCTTTAAGATCTGCCTGAATTTGTTTTATTCGACAACTAAGCCGCTTAAGTAATATTATTAATAATTGTCCACTGGTGGCAACAATTGATGCATCGGGCTTGGCCCATCAGCATTCAGTACTCGCAATGCAACGCAGGATTTAATTTAGCCCCCTTTTCGGCCAAATATTAATCTTGGCACGCAGCCGGCAAATGGCAAATAACAACTTCTTACTGGCACTGACAATGACGACGTCTCAATTGTTGGCACTTGGATTATTTTTTATATAAGGAGATGCCATGGCAGCAGCAGCTTTTCTTCCACTCAACTTGATTACGAGTGTTTCAAATCAGTTCACTGCCGTTTGAAATGTTTTGAATTTATGACACGCGGCGACAGTCGCGTCTTTATTATCCAGCATCCTCTTTACCCCGACTTGCTCTTCGGCTTTGTGTCCTGCTGCCTGCATCTATTTGGCTGCATTCTTGCTCAACAGTTGCCTTTGTCCAAGTTTTTCGAGCGTAAAAACGCTGTTCATAAAGCTAACGCCAAAGGATATCCGATTTAACTGCGCCTTTGTTGTTTTTTTTGTTTTTGTTGAGTCCAAGGTTGCTTCAAGGTGATCTTAAAGCCAAAACTCAAAGTTGACGTCAGCACCTCTTAAAAAAAAAAATAAAAACGGAGTTGGTAACTTAAAAAAAAATAATAATAATCCAAAAAAATATTTTGCGCAAGGTCAGTAAAATTCGCACAGCAACAAATTCGCCATAAAATATTTGTGAATATTGTATGTGATGCTATCGTAGCTGCCAATTAATGACGAATGAGCAAAATCAACAACAAGAACAACAGCAACAACAACAATAACATAAATAACAATGCAGGGGCATTCAAAATCGCTGGCCACAAAATTAGCTAAATGGAAAAATAGTTTTGCGCCGCTTTTTGCATTGAAATGCCTCACGGGGCGATTATCGTAAAGAGACCTCGTCACATTGTTGTTGCAAATTACATCGTCAACAACAACAATGTACGGCGGCTGCTTTGATGTGCACAGCGTTTAGGCTTATGCGAGGGCGTCTAATTAAAGCCGAGCCCCAGAACAACTGGGCCAATGCTGGCCTTCTAAATTCCTCGAATTGCCATCATATAAATGGGTCTCTTTATCTGCGAGCGTGATTCAATCTGTAACCGCCGGATTACAACAGAATCTGTCTTATCCAGCTAAGTTTGATTATATTTGTTGTATATTTGTAAAGCGTTATCTTTCGATGACACGAGATAAATTGAACATTTGAATGACACTTAAGATCTGGCAAACATTCTGTTTATAAAGATTTATCGCTTTCTTTAATATTTGTGGGTAATATAAAATGGTTTTGCTAATTTTCAATTACATTTTTAAAGCTTTTCTAAATCATTTACTCAATTGTATCTTTATCTTCTTCTATTTTGCAGCTCGCGGAAGCGTCCGCCAAGCGACACTTACGATTGCAGCAGCGGTCAGTGCAAGGGGGACGAAATGAATGAATGCAATGCAGCATTAATTTTAATGAATCTACACAACTCGCCGAACACCGGTAGGTCGCACGGACTTTCCTTAAAATCATCTTTTCGATTGTATGGCCTTTATTTCTTGATTTCGTCTCAGTTTCAGAGAAATGGCTGGCCTCCAGTCCAGGCAGCAGCTCGTCGGCCTCATGGAGCTCCGGCTCGGCCTCGCCGCCACTGAGCGATGATGGAACTGCGTTGCACGGTCACATTATTTTGTCGCCACACGATGCGGCCAATGCATCGGCCAATGCACGTATACGCACAACCTCGGTGTCCACGTCGGATGAGGGCATTGTCATCGACTTTGAGGAGGACCGCAAGAAGAAGGTAGGTCGCATACGATACAGAGACTTGGGGCAGCCATGCTGATTAGATCAAAGGAATGCGGCCAGTCGGCCAAACAGAGCGCAACGCCACAAATTTGTTGCATTTTAATTGCAACTTTGTACAGCGATTTTAATTGCTATAATTATATTTATGTAAATGCCTGTGCATAGTTTTTGGCACACGGCAGCAAACTGCAGTGGCATATATACGTATTACGCGGCGTATGCTTAATTCGTCGCATCTTGATTCATTACCCATACGCGGGACGTGGCGGCAGCGGCGAGAATTGTGAAAAGCCAGGAAATTAAATAAATGTCGAAAACGAGCCCGTAATAAGAACACATCAATCAAAGGGCAACGTCAGCAGCTCGTTAACTGTACAGCAGAAATACACACACACACACACACACTCGCCCGTACACACCCATGCACGCACACACACAATGTTGAAAAAATCAATGATATAAGGCTAAGTCCTTTTTTGTATTTCGCTCCCCTTCCCTAGAAGTTGTTGCAAGAGTTTGCGCGACTTAAATTTATTAGTTATGCTTAAAAACTCCAAAGTGGACTCCGCACTCAAAAGTAAAGAAGCTTACGCAACTTTTAAACCTGCCGCTTGCGTGCGCCCTCGAGCTGCTAGTTTTATGAATATTTTCGGTCTGCAATTTGTTTGCCCGCAATCTGCGTGCCCAACTAGTTAGATATATATAATATATATATCGTTCTTTTTTGTTTGCCTGTGCCTCACTTTGTCAGCTCGTCTTTCAGTTAGTTAGTGTGTGTGTGTGACTGTTGCTTTTAAGGGGTCTTAACAATACACACACACACACACATAACACACAAGGCCAAGTACGAGCAGTTACAACACCAACAACAACAACGGCATGGATACATATCAAAAGTGAGCAGCAGCAGAATTTTGTTGAGTTTTTGTTAACCTTGAATATGTGATTAGATTTTATTTACATTAACGCACACAGCAGCGCCCCCGCCATATGCACACTTTTAGTTTTATTTTTTCAAGGGCTGCTCGAGTGAAGAATGATAAACTAAGGGGCCAAAGGTGGGCATTGATAAATCGCTAATATTAACAGATCATTAAATATTTACGCGAGACTTACAGCCAAGCAAAGCCCTTTCAAAACATTGCTGAAAAAATTGCTAAAATAACCAACAACAACATTAAACTAAACTTAAAGTAGTTCCTTTATGTAAGTGGTTAAATGTCACTTTCAGCTAGTGTCATTGTTATTAATACTTTTTTTGGTTTTGTCAGTCTGGCAACTTCACTTTATCTCCTTTCCCTATGGTTAGACTTTCACTTTGTGCCGTGTCCGGCTGATTACCTGTTGCACAAGCAGGCCACACAAAAACTAACCGAAAATGTCATGTTTCCGGTTGTTTGGCTGGCCGAGCGCATTTGAATCTATGTTTGACAAACTGGCAGCTGGCACGCCCACTGGGCGCAGCTGTGTGTGCTACTGGAGGCGCAACAATGCCAAATTGATTTGCGCCCAATTGCCTTGCGGTCTATTTGAAAGACATTTGCAACATTTCCGCATAATCTTGAATGTGGCAAAAGCAAACACAAAGCAGGCGGGCTGCCACAGATATGTGAATAGATAAGTGGACAGATAGATAGATAGATGGATAGATAGATGAATGCTTGGATGGATGGATAAATGAGCGCTACGCAAAATGATCTCAGCGCTGGCATTGAGCTGCAGTTGTTTCTGTAAACTGCAATGAATGCAATTAATGTGTAATTGTGCGCAATTATCGCCGCTGTCGGGCAAGGGAAGAGCTAATGCAGCCAAGGCAGCTAAACGCAGTGAGAAGTTGCTTTAAAACGCTTGACAGCCACGGCCACGTGGCGCATACGTAACGCGCATTACTCATACGCACCGTGTCTGTGTGCGTGTGTTTGTTGAAAGCGTCGCTGCTTTGTCTGCCTGCATTTAAGCAGCCGCAGAGTGTTTGGCACGACGCACAACATGGCGCATGATTAACCTTCATTACTCAACCAACGGCGACCGTTTGTAAATTACTCATACGCCATGATGGCTTTTGTTTTGTGTGCACTTGTGGTAAAAATGATTTTAAATGCAGATTTATGTGCATTTTACAACAACAGCAGTGACAACTGCAGCCGCAGCCACTGCCACAGCCACATCCACACTCACGGACTTTTGCCTTTTAATCAAGGCTGCGATTACAAGGCTGACGCGCCGCTCAACTGCCAAGCGGGGCAGGCACAGTGGCTTTTGTTGAAGTGTTGCTCGTAAATTGGCCTGCACTCTTGAGCAATACAGCTAAGCGGTGAAGGGTAGTTGGGGTCAGATGTTACTAAGATTGAAGTGCCTCTAAACAAAGGAGAGAATCAGAGCAAAGAAAATCAGACCATCTGTCATAAAGGGTCATAGTTTACACAACTGCACTTTATAATCGCTTGGAATATCGATAAGAAAAAGTTGAGGTTCTTTTGTACTTTTTCCACTTGCAATAGCGCGTGTGGCATATAGAATATATAGTTAAATTGACAAATTTCCGCCGCTCAAGAATAACTTTGTGGCACATTTCCTGCCAGCAATGCATTAAAATTGGCCCGCTGCCTTTTGTGAGCAACCGTTTATTGGGCAAATGCGCAGAGCGCTTCTGTTTTCCGAGTATTTGTAGTAGACCCGGCTAATTGCATGTTCTATGTATAAGCTTTGCGAATTTGGTTTTACGTGTTTGCGGCTCTTTTTTTGTATTGTTGTTGCTGTTGCCGTTGTTGTTTTAGTTTTTGTTTTCTAACTAATTTGTTTTATAACATCAACAGCAGCAAAAGCTAACAAAAGCAAACGCAAATTATAGTGCAAAACAACGCAGACAGCGCGGCGTGTGCAAAGCACTGACATTCGCGCAATTCCGCGGAGGAGGGCGGCTGGCCAGGGCATCAGGGCGGATGGGGCTTAGCCTAATGGCAGTCGAATGCAAGGGCAGGGTATGCCATTGCGGTTTAGCTTTTGCAATGCTGACAGTTTCAAGCAGCAGCAACAGCAACAACGAACAGTGCAGGCAGCGGCTGTCACTACTAGAAAAAGGCAAATGCAGTCGTCGCTGCCAGCCAACATGGCGCGGCACACGTGTCGCTATAGCACTGTGTGAGTGTGTGAGTGTGTGTGTGTGTGTGTGTGTGTGTGTGTGTGTGTGTGTGTGATGTGTACGTGTGTTGGCAGCTTAGCTGCATTTGCCTTTTTCGACACAGCATGTGGCACACCATTTGTACATTTGCTGCATTACTTTTGACAGATTGAAGTATCCACGACTCTATAGAGCAATTGCTCCATGTGATTGATTTCATAAGTTTTCTCACACAATATATCATTACAATCTTTCGTAACACTGCGGCAAAAAGCTTTGAAAGTACACAAAAGCGAGCTTAATTGATTTCGCAGAACACAATTAAACACAGTTGCAGCTAATTTGGAAAATTGTTGTATTTTTTATTAATGTGAAAAAAACTTAGCGTACAAGTATTGTATAAATATTAAATAAAACCAGTTGATAGTTTTTGTTTACAGATAAAAATTAAAACACAAAATTGTTCACCAAGTAAAGGGTATTTTGCTGTCCACCACTGTTTATATTTAGAAAAGTCGTTTGTCTTTGCACAATTTTTGCTGCGGTTTTGTTTGTTTTTATTTTTGTTACATTTCTAAATAAGCTTAAATTTATATTTATGATTTTCGGTGTACACGGCCATTGTCACATGTTACCTATCTGCCTCTCTACTGCTCTCTCTCTCTCTGACACCCAGTAGGTGGCAGTATTCGTATCTCTTACTGTTAAATGGATTTTGCAGCGTGTGCCTCAAATTTGGCTTTGGCTTTTGCTTTACTATGTGCATTTATTTTTAACCGGAACGAACAAAAATATAGCAAATTTTAATTAAAAATTGTACAATTCAAGTGGCGTTGTGTGTGTGAGAGTGTGTGCAGCAACCTTGAAACAACATTCACTTGGCAAACACACACACACACGTAGAGAGACACAACACAACACACACACAACACAACCACAGATTGGCAAACAGCTTCGGCGATGCCTTTGGCACTTGATTCATAAGCCAACGTCGTATTAATTTCACTCATATGGCAAAATAACCTTGAATTCTGATTAGGAAGCAATTTAAATTTATCTATCAGTCATTTTGCCTGCTCTTTGCGCTCAGCGCTCTGTTGACTTTATTGAGTTATTGAGTTGGCATTATTAAAACTTAATTGTGCTGCTAAAAAGCCATTTATCGCCCTGCGCGCAGACCCGCCTCCTCCGCCAGCGTCTTTAAGCCACCGCGTGCCACCTGGCACCGGGTGCAATTTGTAAATCATTAGCGCAACAATTGTAAATGACTTGTCCCAAGTGTCGTCAACGTCGACGTCTTGACTATGTGTGTATTGCTTGATTGGGCAACACGGGGCGTATGAGTAATGACTGCGCAACAGCTGAGCATGTTGTGTGTGTTCATAACTGATTATACCCTAAACCGACAGACTGTCTACCCACGCTCCACACAGCTCTGCTTTGAGTGCAATTGTTCGCAAGACAATTGCTAAATGGACGTTTCTTATTTGGAAAAAGTTTTCGTAGATCTGTAGAGAATTTCCGCCTGTTAGATATCTAATACCTATATTTATATATTAACACGTCTCACAAGGGAGTTAAACTTTAAGCCATAGACTGAAATTGAAAAACCATTCTGGCCACACTCTATGCAATTCCATAATGCGTGTTATTTGGGCAAAGCAGCCGGCACAAAGTGCAAAGTCATACATAAAACGAAGTTTAGTGTTTGTTTAGCTCAAAATTTATGTGTTTGAAAATTGAGCGTAAAGCTGTCAAATGCACTGAAATAAAACTAAAACTGAAAACCAAAGCCAAGACCCAAGTCTCAGCGGAAACGCACAGCAGAAACTTGCGAGGCGAGCGACTTGCAGCAGTGCGCAACAATTCGTCTGCGTCACTAGCAGGAGTGGCAGCCACAACAAAAGTAACAACAACATCAACAACAACAAAGCAAAAGTCAGTGAAGCGCAGTATTTATAGATGTATGTGTGTGGCGTGGGCGTTTGTGTGCGTTTGGGAGAAACGAACTCATAAATTTATCATAATTGCAAAAGGCAGAAAAATGTGACTGAAATGTACAACAACAACAGCAACAAGATCCGCAACAGCAGCAGCAGCAGCAGCAGCAACAAAAATAACTGCAAATGCAATGCAAATGAAAAAGTCGTAAAGAAAAAATGCAATAAAAATAATTTGCCATAACAGTCGGCAGCAAGAAAAACAAAAAAAAAAGAATAATTTATAAAAAACCGAAGGAAATAAAGGCATTCCACTTTTTTCCCATCATAACAATAAACATAATTATAATGCCACTGCGCATAATTTATAAATTGCAATTTCCATTAGTGGCAACATTTGAAGCTGCGGCATCTGAATCATTCATTCAGTTTTTGTGCGCTTGCTGTATTGGAAAATATTTGCTAGTTTTTCACAAAAAAGATTAAATAAAAATAAAGAAGAAAATCTGTGCCAAGTGCAAACAAGCAGCGCTTTTCATGTTCAAGGTGACAAAAATTTGTAGAGACCGGCGGACACTTGAGCCAAATGCCGCATCATTTGGCCTCGTTTCGGTAATTTTTGCGGTAATCTTTTTTCTGCTTTTTCGAGCTTTTTCTGGCTCGCTGCGGTTTTGGTTTGCTTTTGCCTTAGGTATATTTATTTAGGATTGATTTTGTAATGGCCATTTATCTGATTCTCTTCGCATAAATTATTCTCAATTGAAATGCATTAGTGACAAATAGCAAATAATTATATTAAATATATTAAATGTATTTAAACATTTAATCGATATATTGACTTATGAATTGTTAATTTTCTTGGGGAATCGGCAATTGCAAATTACGCAATATGTTAAGAAAGCTTTAATATGATCTTTCAAATTAATATTCGATAAATCGTTCGATTAATTTGGCATCGTTTGCCCAACAATGTGCACCGGTTTTTGCCAGCTGCCAGTCATCGTTGCCTTTGGCAAGCGGCCCAGCTGACACAATTTGCCAAGCCCCTGCCGGCCAACTTTCCTTATCTGAATCTTTATCTTAATGTTTGCTTTTTTTCTCTTTTTTTATGCTTCTACAATAAACACTTGGTGTTGTCGTACCATTTGCTTGGCTTGAACAACATGCAAATTACAAATGTCACTCAGTTTGTAATGAATTTGAATACTCTAGCGCTGCACGGCGGCTGCAGATCTCGACATTGCTGCGACTTTATAGTCAGCCGCAGGCGAGTCCAATGTCGTTTGCGGTAAATTGTAAATGTTTGCGAAATTTGTATATTTTCAGTTCGCTTTTTCGTTTTTGTTATTTCTAAGGCAAATGTTTGCTGCTGTTGCCAACTATGCCACGAGCCGGCTCTGACATACTTTTGCCAAAAAAGTTGCAGAGTTGCAAGTGTGGCAAGTGCGGCAAATGTGGCAATGTAGCAGATTGTCAGCGTTACATTTCGATTTCATTTGCATTGAAGTAAAAACTTTTTAAGCAGTCGAAACTTTACAATCTGCCAGGATGAGGCCTCAATTAGATCTATGTATAAAGCCACAGGCACACACACACAGACACACAGACACAACCGAGGCATCACACAACTGTACCCGGCGAATTGGCCCAGTTTCACTTTTGCCCAAACAAAATGGCGGCCATTGCAACTGTTGTCGTGGCTGTACTTTTTCACCAGTGTATGCGAGCGCATTGCCAATGCAACTGTGTCACAGTTTTGTAGGTTATACACCCACACACACATGCAAATACACAGCGACACACTCACGCACACATATGCCACTGCACACTGTTGCAGCCGCTGGTTGCGCCGGCCGGCCGGCAAACGAATGTTGCGCAATGAAATGCATTTCCCTCATTCTGGCACGCTCGCACACCGACGTGCACTCGACACGGCGCTCGCTCGTTCTAGCTATCTTTCACTCTCTCTCTCGCTCTCTCTCTCTCTCTGTCTATCTTTCTCTTTGTTTTACACGCGCTCTCTTTCTATTTCTCCCAGTACCATACTCCCTACCAGCCTGTCGCTGACGTCGCCATCTTTGCGGCCATGCGCAAAAGCTCACTTCCGTTCAGCCCGCCGCATTTTTCACACGCCGCAGCGAGGGGCGCTGCGACGTGGCGGGAATTACGGCACGTGTTTGCTCACAGATGCAAAAATGTGTGCAATTTGTCGCTGCCAACTGCAACGCTGGCGTCGCTGACGTCGTCAAGGGAAAATTTCAGTGCTTATTTTTTTGCGGCGCCTTTTTCTTTTTTATTGTTAGAGAATGCAGTGAACCGGTTCGAAAATGAGCCAAAACGGGTTCAGAGTCAGAACTAAAAGAGGTTTCAGGTTGTTAAAGAAAAATTTTCTATTTTACCATTTAATAAATATACTGATTAAAATTAATTTTGCTGATAAATAAATACAATGATAACGAAAGAATATATATATTTATATTTATCTGAGTTATTATTAACCATAAAATTCTATGCAAATATTTGAGTGGGAATCAGCTTAACTGAATAACAAGTTTATAAAAAATGCCAAAGATTATTTTCCACACAAGAAATATATATTTATTATGTTTTTAATAAACAATCTCTTGTTGATAAATCAATGCTAATAGCGACACATGTATTCTATTTGCACGTACTTAAATTTCCATATATTTTGCAAAACATTTCCGAAAACATCGCTCATAAATTCAACGATCTGCGAATGCAATCAACATTTTATTTTTCTTTTTGTTTTTTGATTTGTTATGTGTGGTGGATGTGGTTGTGCCTTTGTGTCTGTGTGTGTGTGTGTGTTCGGGTATTTGCCGCTTAATTGTGAACAGAGTGAACAATTTGCAATGCGTCGCAGTGGCGAAACTTGGAAATGTTTTGCGCTCGATTCACTTTTCATGGCTAATTAATTTTCGTATTGCGCAAAATTAATTAATACTAATGCTAATGCGAATGCCATGAATATGCAAACCAAACATTTAATTGCACATACATGTATGTATGTGTGCGCGTGTGTGTGTGCGTATGTATGTATTATTTATAAGTAGCTGTATGCACATCAAAATTTATTGTTGACGTCGGCGCAGCGCGCCATAATTAAAAGCCAAACAAGCTGCGTCGACGGGCAACGGCAGCAGCAGCAACCAGGTGATTTCATTAGCAAGTTTTGCTTTTGGCTTTCGGCAGCGACTTCGGCTTTGGCTTCGACTTGGCAATGCTGTTAATTATACGCTACGATATTTTATTTCGAATTGAGGGAGCCAGAGAAATTAAGCTAAGCGGCCGTGCACGGGTCGTATGCGCGATGTGGTGGCCGATAAGCAACAGCCTGTTCCGCTTTAAAAACAATGAAATAGATATTCGTATCGCATCGCACAAACACCGCACACGTCCACTTACATCACTTGCATCACTCAATGCAATTGGGTTTGGCAAACAAATAGTTTGTGTTTGTGCTTGCTTTTGTTTTGCAATGATTATTCAAGCAGGCGGACAAATTGCAGCCGCAGATAAAAAAATGAAGTGGCCAGAAATGAAGGGCGACACGTGTCATGGAAAACTTTTGTCTCTAAATGCGCAACAAGCGCAGCGTAGGCCGCGCTTGTCGTTGCCGTTGTCATTTGCATTTTGTGGACGTGCTAGGTAAGCACGGGGTTGGGTTGGGTGGCGCTGATATGGCGTGGGCGGTGAAGCTTAATTAAAGCGCAGCACAGGCGCATCGGCACGCCTCGGAGCGCAATGCCTGACGGCATTTGTCTATAGAACGAGGGCATTACTTTTAATGCCTGGCCGGGATCTGCTGCTGCTGTTGTTGTCTTCCCAGTGTGCTGGGGCAGCCCAACAAATGTGCGACAGCCGCTGAGGCGATGCCGATGCTTACGCCGACGCCAACGTTGCTGTCGCTGTGGGCGGGAAGCAGCAGAAATGCATTACAAATTTAAATGCCGGCAAAGTCAAGGCAGCCGCAAACATGGAGGGCGAGCATTTTGGGATTTGGCCGTGCTGGATACAGAAATGGGAGCACCATTGCTGAGCAGGTGCTGCCCCAGCTGTCCATCTTGGTCATAAACTGCTTAAGCTAATAATTAATTAATGAAAACTTCCAGCAGATGCAAGTCTTGTGCGCTGATTTTATAGAATGACCTTGCTCTACTATTATGTAATTAAATCTGCGATGCGAGCAATACCTTTTATTTAAATATATCCGAAATAAAAAATATAACAATACTATCATAAATGGCTTTCGCAGAAGCCGTCTTGCTTTATAGAAAATTATTCTACACAAACAAAATTCTTTTGCATTTCATTTCATTTAAAATTATATCTCCAAATTAATTTGAAATTGTCTTGGGCACCCAAAAATAAATCGGCTCATATCGTATTGCTTTATCTGTTGATTTATTATATTGCTTTACTCACTCATTCACAAGAAATACGTATTTTGAAATTAATTATATATCGTTTTGTTGGCTAGCGAAATGTTGAACGCTTTTGTCTACGCTTTCCCATAAGCCGAAACCAATTAATTTTCCACCTAAGCAAAAAACATGACAGGAAAAATTTAACTTTTTAGCCAGAGGAAGCTGAGGAAATTATGAAATGTCAGCAGGCTTGTCATGGCAGCCGCAATAACAACAACAACGACGGCAACAGCAACTAGCTAGCAAACAAACAAAAATCAACAATAATGAGTGCTGCACATGACGTCAGCAGCAACAAATTAAAATAAATGTTATATATATATACATAAGTGCGAGCTCTTGCCAAGGGTTTGGCCGGAACAAAGTTTTGCATAAAACAAAGCGAATGATTAAAATCGCAGCCAAAGCAACAGCAGAAAAGTAAAAGATACAAAAGACACACACACTCACAGACAGAGAGAGAGAGAGAGAGAAGGAGACTCGTATACATTAGTTGGCAGTGCATAGAGAAAATTTTGCAGATGTATTCAAGGTCAGGCAGCAAAGTCAGCGCTGCCGTCGCCGCTGCCGTCGCCGTTGCCGCTGCCGCTGCTGCTGCCGTCGCCCACACACGTCACCGCCGCTTCAGCAGCAAAAATCAATATGGCAACACTTTTAAGGGTTGCGACGAGTTTGCCCAAGCAAAAATGGCCAAGCGGGCAAACCTTTCCCTTTGCATCGACTTCAGCCGCTTAGTGGTTCAGTGGGTCGCGTGCAACATCCACAGAGCCAGCAGGGACAACAATAACAACTGCAATCGTTATTCGGTTTTCCCGCGCAATTTTCGCTCTCTGCCCGAGCTGCGCATGCCTAAACCAACAGGGCTCCTCTCTCAACCACACAGCCAACCCACCTGCATTGCACCCTCTGGCGGTCAGAATATGGCGCGTTTTTTTAATGGAGCCTGGATTTAATTACAGCTGCCAGCTCAGCGAATTTAAGGTTTGGGCTTGAGTTCGGCTTTTGGCCTGTGTGTGGCTTCTGCTGCTGTGGCTGCTGCTGCGTTTGCCTCTCAATTAAATCCAGCCAATTACACACACTTTGGCAGCAGCTACGTCAGCGGCAAAAGGCACAACTAACTGCACATTTCGGTGGGCGGTTTTTTTGTAAAAGCAATCGATAATTCTTCAAGGTTAGCTTCCCAGTTGCCCTGCGTGGGTATTTTCTTTACCAACTGATTTTTAGTTATTTTCTTTACCAACAGCAAAAATTGGCAGCTGTCAATTGTATGCGAAGTTTGCAAAGTTCGTGCAGTAGTTGATGGCTAACTTTAGCAAAAGAAAAAACAAAAACAATAATAAATTGGATCGAAATTCTCGCAGGAATTGCCAGTACTTTGAAGTGGGATTGTCAAGTGCGTGCAATGCTGCGTATGCGTAATATTTTATAGCCAACGCAACGTTTTTATTGGCTCGCCCATACTTAATTAATATGTTAATTGCTCGATATTAATTGCTTGTTTAAACTGTCATTTATTTTAAAGTCTACTTTTCATATTTTATCTTTACAGGTGAGTAACTTGACATAATGCGTTTAATTGGCCGCTCAGAACTGGGTTTTACTTTGTGAGTATTACAAGTATTTTTGTATATGACGCAGTTTTATGCGATTTATCACGACTGCTATTCATTGTACCTGTATTTCCGTGTGGGCTTGTGCACCTTGACAGGTACAAGCCAACACAGAACACACGCTTATATTGTACGCAGTATTTATATTTATATGTAAATGGCCAAGTCAATGCAGCTGAGCTTAAAAACCGGGTAAATTGGTCGAGTGTTATGCCATTTCAGTTGCTTAGAAAGGTTGTTTCGTAGCTAGCCAAATCTGAATACATTTGCCATTCTCAAATGTTTGTTACAAAACATACAAAACAAAAGAACCTCGTATTTCAGCGACAAACGTTTTAATTAACATAATGACACTTAAATTTGTCTAGACGGCAATTATTTGCATTAATTTTTTTCTGTTGTTTGTTTCTTCTTTTTGCTGTTGCTTTGGTTACCCAAATACTGAAGCCCAGTAACAAAATATTAGCTACATTTTCCCCTTTCAGTAAACGTAACTCAATGCTTACTTATGAACAATTAACAATATAAAAGCAGAGCATAAGTTTAAGCAAATAAAAGCCAACAAACCAATATTAATAAAACAATTTGAAATACTGCAAGTCATAAGCACAGTGTATTCCGTAGTTGCTATGCATGCCCAAATATTCCTTATTTCTATTTTGCTGGGTATGCTGAATTTATTCAATTCATAAATTACAATTTCAAAAGCGAACAATCTGTTCAAATACAGTGCAATTGCATAAATCAATGTGAAAAATATTGCAAATTACAAAACAGAAAACGAATGGAAAAAATTGATGACGCGCTGTTCCGATTCCGGTTTACCGCATGTATTTTTATGCCGGACTTTTACGCATTGGCAGAAGCTTTTTGGCCAATTAATTTCGAGCATAAATCACATTTTTGTAGTTGGTAAAATTTCTGCAAGTCCAGCTAAAATGTTGAGCAAATTTTTTGCGGTTTTGTTGTAATTGAAAAAGTCAGTATATTATTAAATCATAGCGTAGTTAGCGGCCTAAATAGTTTTGAACTATTACAATTATTTATTGCCTTTTTCCTTTGCAAAGTAGTTATAAATATTTCGTTCAAAGCGCTTATCAAAAATGCGTCAGCCCATTATTGCATTTCTTCACCGGTGATAAAACAAACGACAATCTAAACGCATGTTTTTTAAGAATTAAAGAAGAGTTCCTGGAATCGCTTGTGCCATATTATGGGCCAAGCAATTAGTCATTAGAATTGTCCGGCAATTTGTTAGCCTCTGGCCCCAGGCCCACCCACAGTCATAAAATGACACAAGACGCGCATTTCGTTATTTGCTATTTTCCTGACATTTTCATTACTTTGATTCTGTTGCCGTCGCGCTAATAAGTCACAGATATCCGCGAGCATCAATACAGCCGCAGATACAGATACGTGTTTGTATTCACACACGCACACCTACAGCAAAAACCGCTGGCCACTTGGCCTTGGAATAGGTTGATTGCATTCTAGCGGTCAATGCCGTCGCCAGCGTCAGCGTCGCTGCGGACGAAGGTGGCGACGGCGACGGCGACGGCGACGGCGACTAACAACAACGAAAATTGAAAACGATCGCCGCAATCTCTCACTCCCACCTTAGCTGCTACACTTACGCTATCCCACTCTAACCCCTCCGGCACGCTCTCTCTCATGTTCTTCCTGTCTCCCTCTTTCTCTCTCAGTCCAAAGATCCCGTTGCGCTGCAAAAACTGTCGAATTCATATGTTCGCACGTACTCGTATTTCTATTAGTATACGTATTTGCATTAGTATCTGTAGCTGTATATGTGTCTGCATCTGTATTTGTTTTTGTGTTGGCTATCATAAAACGCGCAAAGCTTTGTATTTTATTTATTGTTTGTTTTTGCAATGACAAAATAAAAAAGCCAACAAACAACTTACTGTTGTTGTGGTTGTTGCCGCCGTTGTTGCTGTTGTTGTCGCTGATACTCATACATTTTAAAAGCCACAGCAGCGGCAACTATTTATAAAATGCGCTTTTAGCTACCGCGCCAAATGTATCTCTGTGCCTGTATACGAATCTGTATCTGTATATGTGCTTGTACTTGTCATTGCCCGTGCGCGACTTGCAATGCCGGAAAGCAATAACAAAAACCAAAACAGCAACACCAACAACAACAACAGCAGCAGCAGCAGCAGCAGCAGAAGCAAAAAAACGTCGTATAACTTGTGACGCTGACTGCCAATGACGACAGTTCTTGTCCTATACGAAGTATCTTTTAGATACTACTCACAAAACGCTCGTTCGTTCACTTGCAAATTTCATACTGAAATTTGAATTGCATTTGCATAGCAAGTGTTCGGCGAGCACTCTTCTCTTTAGTACAGTCCATTCCAGTCGAGTCCAGATCTGTAGAGGGCCCTGCGAATTTCCCTAACTCAATCCTTTGGATTGCGCCTCGGCATTATGCGGCGCCCACTACATAAATAATTCAATTTTTATTCATTTTTTTTGTGTGCTCTGTTTTAGAACTGTCGGTATACCCAGGGAGGAGTGCATTCAACCGATCCGAACGGTTTATTCGGTTCATTCGCTTTTTAGCGTTCATTCGCATTTGCCAAATATTTGCATTTTGAAATAACTACGCGCAAGTATTATTAACCGTATTTTTCGTGTGTCGTCGTTGTTGGCATACAAAGTGTTTTGTTTATTTAAATACCTATAATTTGTTGCTTAACTTTTTGCCTCTCTTTTTATTATCATTATTTTTTATCTGACATTGTCATTTATTTTGCGCTGCCTTTTTTATGCTCCAACTGCTGCTGCATTCGCTCATTTTATTTATTTAGCTCTATGCATTGTTTATATTTCCTGTTTTTGCTGCTAAACGAGCGTCATCAGCATATTTTCAGATCGTTTAACATATAAGCATCTAATGGATTAGCAATCCAACTTGATAACTTGCCATTGAAACCACTTAGCCAAAGCGTTTATATCTCCATACCCAGATATGACTCAGCTTTAACTTGGCCGCAACAAATCGTTACGTTTGATAAAGCGACTCTCGAGATCACGTCATCATATAATGCCTAAAACAACTTAGAATTCCCCCTAATAGTTGTACTCAGAGCTTTATAGGTGGATTAATTGAATTTTCTATTATATGTCGTACTTTTTGTAGTCTACAACGCATTATTGTTGTTTTCTGTTGCGCTGCTATATCTTATGCATTGACTGATAAACAGAATTATTTTGGTGAAATCGGTTGCCGCCTTCGTTGTGGGGCTAACCTTGACGCCCAGACCAATCGGTCAAATCAGAAAAGAAATATATAAATCGCAGTACATTTGCTGTGGTATTTATGTATTTTATTTTATTTTTTTTGCTGTATTGACCTTGCAAGTGTTGGCTTGCATGACTTTTAGCCAATATTCATTTGAAATGTAGCACATTGAAGTAGCCAAGAAGTGTTGGCCAGGCACTTAGCCAGAGCCGTGTCTGCGGCCGAGTTCGAGTTGGCAACCTGTTCTCCTGACCACTTCCTGCTCTGCATGTGGGCGCAACTTGTGTTGCTTTGGCTTATTAATTTTTTCGTATGATGAATGACTGCAGCAGCTATAAATATAGCCATAGCACTCTCACAAGCACAGACAGCACACACAGCAATCATCATCATGAAATAAGCTGAGCATAACAAATGCGGCGAAATATTTGCGACAGGTTGCAACAGCAACAAAGTAACACAACACAAAGTATAAAAAAAATTGTTTTAAAATTATATAAAAGCACAGCGCGAAAAAAAACATGAACAAAAAGTCGAGTCAGTCAAAATGCATGGCCTTGAAGATTTCACCGCAGTGAGCAAAAATAAAAAATAAAAAATAATAATAACAAAATAAAAATAAAAAGACACACACAAAAATTCACACAATGCTCCAAGCTTGAAAGCAGCACAAAAAAACAACAATAATGAAACTAATTTGCCAAAAAATAAAAAGGCTACCAAAACAGATAAAATAGAAAAATTAGAATGCTTAAAAATGCGAAAAGTTATTGGGGGTCGTTATTAAAACACCTGAAATGATTAGCTGGCAATTTGCATTGTGCCAAAGTCATAACAAATTCAAAAGATAAGAATAATTTGTTAAACCTAAAATTTGTTGACTAATAGCAAATCAAACCTGAAGCCAAATTAATTTGTTAACAACTATGATGAAAACCGTTGTATAAGCCACAATTTATCAAAGGCTCGATGTTTCTTTTATAATAACATTTTGTATTTATATGCACACATTTTAAAAATGCAAAATTTGTTCGCTTGCTTGGCTGGTCATAGTTTGGTCAATTGATTGATGGTAGTCAAGAGGTTAATGGGGATTACATGCGGCCATTTAGCGTGTTCTCGTTGTTGTTGTTGCTGCTGATATTTTCGCTGCTGCACGCTAGATGGCGTGACAAGTTGATTTCTTTTGACATTTCATTTGTTATTCAATCTTTTTGACAACTCAGCGGCAATGACTGTCTGTCCGACTCGTTGTACGCCACCCACTACTGGCCTTTTGTCCACGATGCTAACAGCTGTGCTCCGTGCCTAATTCTAAAGTCGTTCAACAGGCCGCTGACAGTTGTTGCTCATTATATGATGTTGCAACAATATTGCTGCAAGTGCTTCTGTGCGTCATGCGTTAGCTCGAATTCTCTGCCACTCACTCTCCCTCTCTCTCTCTCTCTCACATATAACATCATTATTTTGTGCACCTATGCATATTTCGTTGCAGTTACCAGATACCTGGGTCTAGCATGTTGAATTATTATCGTTGTTTATAATCTGTGCATACTCCTTCTTAAACTCCCTCTCTCGCCCTACTTTTCCATTTCTCTTTTAGTTAGTGTGCATTTAGCTATTGTTCAAACTTTGCACTGCATTTGGCCAACGTTTCATAAACTGCACAAATACAACGGGAATTTCCTGTGCTTGGTAATTGCTATTATAGACGTTGTTATAACCCGTTGGCGAGTTGGCTGACTGACTAACTGACTGTTGTTTTATAGCAACAACAACAACAGCGATATGGTGGCAAGCTTTATCATCATTACACGGAACTTTTCAGAGTTTACTTTGGCGTCAAGCTGTCTGAGTCGAACGTTGAGTGGCTTTCCACTCGCATGTATCATGTTCACATTCAGTTTTGCGCACTTACATTTTGCGGCACAACAATAGGAACTCCAACTGACACCCATACACACACACACACACACACACACACACACACACACACTGTGCCATAAGCCATAATTACGTTAACGATTTTGTGCTTTTCGCTTTGACTGTTTTAACAAGTTTTTGGCCAGCGTAATTTGATGGCAATATGACTCCGATTGCTGCCAAATTGCTGATGTGTTATTGATTTGTGATCTGAATTCAGCCAGCCGCACGCGGCGCACCAACATAATATCTGTGGCAACACACACTTCACATTCCTTTCAATTAGTGCACTTTTCATGCGGCTCAAAAATATGTTTGATAAGTAGGCAAAATAATTGCCCAGTGACATTTAAGTGTTGGCTGATGAGCGTGTGTGCGTGTGAGTGTGTGTGTGTTTCACTCCACATATATGTGTTTGTCATATTACATCCAATTTGCACTTTAAAGGTGCAAATAAAAGCGCAATTTGAGCTGCATTAAATTGCACGATGCAATTTTCGATTGGAGATATAAGTTTACACACACATTATATATTGCAAATTCGAAGGAAAGCTTTTAATTTTCGATGTTGGGCAAAGGAAACATTTTGGTAATTCGAGTAGACTAATGGTTACTTGTCTGATTTCAAAAAGCCAGAATCCATTGAAATCGAATAAATTTTCTTCGCTTACTCTATTTTATGTGGGGTAAATTTTAATTGCATAGTTTTGGGCTGCACCCGTTTTACAGAGCATCTGCAGGTCGATAAATCTTTTAAAGTGAATTTCAGTCGAGCTGGTGTCATTGGCATAAAGTGTCAGTTGGGCCACGTAAGAGTGATTTAATTGTTTCCGTGACAGCTCTGAAATGGGTCGCAGGTTGTTCTCGGTAATTGCGTTTTGTGGTTAATTAAATGGCCGACCTGGGAAAGTTGCAGCTGAGTTGCTGTACTTGCTGGCCAGAAATTGTGCTTTGTGCTCGTTAAGCTTGCAAATCAGCTGGAATCGAGCAGTCCACCTATGCAGACCAAGCAAATGGCTCATCATCAGCGCCATTTTAACAGGATACACGCACAGACACACGTGCAAGTTTTATGCGCTCATCTATAACGAACCCAATTTCCGCCTTTGTGCGGCCCCCCATCTGCCATGCACACATGCTTGCTTTTATGGGAAAGGGGAAACACACAGCCGGCAATTTCACAACGCTGAGTAATGCAGAGTAAAGTGGCATTCGCCCGATCGCTGCACTGCGCTTATCGCATGGCCCAAAGAGTCGCGTCAATTGAACTCGAGCTGGTCGGCAAATTGCCGGCAACCCAATCGGTCGGCTCGCAAATCAAAATGGAAAGAAAGAAAGCCAGAAGGCAAGCAGCCAGTACGCTCTTGACCAACATTTGAAGCAGCTGCCAGGCAAAGCCATAGCCAAAGCAAATGCAATATTTCACCAGGGGAATTGTGAGTCGCATTAAACGATGTTAAGCCCAGAGCTGAGATGTCGCTGCAACAGTTGTTGGGTGAAGGTGAGTGCGCTGGCGGATGCGAATTTGTTGATAGTAGATATGCAATTATACTCGTATTAAAGTTCCTGTAAGCTAAGCAAAATGCCACTGCACGGAAACGGATATCAAAAGCGCCAAGAGCGCTTCCACAAAGAAATGCGAAAGGGCGGCTGGGCGCTGAATGTCTGTGCGCGTATGTGTGTGGGTATGTGTGAGTGTGTGTGTGGGTGTGCTCGCAAAGTGAAAAGGGATGTCAAAGGCGCTCAGTGACAAGGACGCCCGCTGACATTTTATCCTTTCGTTGTTGGCTCTCGACAAACGCTATTTATTTCTATAGCGACAGTTGCCCCCGCAGCGAGCCATTGCCTACAGAGCTCAGTAAGGATATTTCTTTTATTCCTCTTTTCGGAGAGCAGTCCGCAGGTGCTTAAAAAAAATATAAAATAAAAAGCGACAGCTTGCAGATACAGCATTGTTAAAAATATCAACAGAAAAGCGGAAAATAAATTATGGTAGTGGAAATCCAGCGGGGCGAGCAGCTCAAAATAGCCATAAACGTGGGCGTGGCAAAAGCCAAATGGCCTGGAAATGTTGGCAGTTCGAGGCCTCAGCCTCACGGATAAACGCATACCGTCAGCAAGGTATTAACCCTTTGGCGGAAACAATCCAGCTGGAAACTTGCCAAGCGTTCAGCTTTAAGATCTGGCTTAACTCAATATTATGCATATTAGAGACTACGATAGATATGTCTTGCAATTCCCAACTGGTTAATGACAGCTATTTGTTGGCAGCTGCCGGCTCGTTGATTTGCGCATTCTGACGGCGATTCAATATGGCATTTCGCCAGTCAATTCTAACGAGCCGTGACATTGATGTTGATTTTGAATTTGCTGCTGTTGCTGCTGCTGGAATCAGCGTATCATTTGTTATGTGTCATGATTATGCAATATTCGTGGCACAATTATCGCCGGCATTTGCATAAATGGACGGCCCCGACAGCTCGGTGAGTAGCAATTTTCCAGCCAAATGGGGAAGAAAGGGAGCAACGCCAATGGAAAAAGCCAAGAAATGCCAGAAGAAAAAAAAAACAAACAAACAAAGCAACTGAACGAATAGACAGGCGGAGGAAGTCAAGAGCTGACCGAAGGCAAACAAACAGTGGATCCAACTGAGAGTCACCAGCCAACAGGAAGCTGAGCTGCAGGGTGCCCCCCTGCGTATGGAATTGGCACTGGCCAAACGTTGCGCCTGCGCCGCGGCGAGTGACAGACGCGTAAAGGGACAGCGGGACTGATTTAGAGTGGACCGAGTGGACAGGGTGGACAGGGTGGACCGGCCAGAACCGGTCGCTAGTCGCCTGCCGGCTGCCGGCTGCTGGCTGCTGGCTGCTGCAGTGACAGCTGTTGATTGATGAATCCTACAGTAATGCCCCCGAGTGGCAGCGCTGGCCGCGCTGCAGCCTGGGGCGACTCGGGGTCCGCTGTCAAACCCGTCAACTGGGTCTCCAGTCTCTTACTGTTTTTCTTTTTGTTTTTCGCCACGAGATGAGGCGAAAATGTGGCTCGCTGTGATCGTTAAGCAAAGTCTCTTCTTTGATGATGACGCAAGCCTCATTGGCTGGACTCGACTTTATGGCTGCGCTTCGGCAATAAACACTTCTAATTGTAATTAATGAGGCGATTGTTTAGTTTTTATGTGTTGATTTTTCTGATTTACTGCCCAGCGGCTGCGGCCCTTGCAGCGAGCGCTTCCTTCGGCCAACTCAATCTGTTCCACTAAGCAAGTGGAGCATTGAACTGCAGCTACAATCAGCACCTTATTAAATAAAGAGCAGACTCGCATGAGATCCAACTATATCTAGTTGAATACGTTCATTTAACTGTTGCCGTTTCTGTTGCGCAGTGTAATGCTGCAATTGTTGCTCTCGCCCATGGTAAGCCAGCCTGTTTCTCGGCTCGTCTGTTTCGTCTGTTTCATCTGTTTCGTCTGTTTCTTTTGCCAGCAGATTGAACGGTAAGACAAAGTTTTAGCCACAAAACGAAATGGCCAATAAGTTGTTCGGCGCGAGTGCAGAGTGCCGTCCTTTGGCCAGGTTCCTATTCCGTTGACTTGTTGCTGTGCATTGAACTTGATTGCCATTTGCTGCCGCTGTCCATGCCCTTATACTCCGAACTGCCAGCTCTCATGCTCTAAGCTCCCAGCTCCCATACTCCATACTCCATACTCCATACTCCATACTCCGTGCTACAACGTGGCACAGTCTGTCTGGCCAGGTCTACGCTATCGTCGCAAATTTATCTTAAATGCTGCGTTTAGTTTGTGTTTTTCTTTTCGCTCTCGCGTCTCTCGCCTATTGGCAAACACTTTTCGGGCCGCAGAAATTAATGGCTCCAGGGCGCGCCTAATGATCCAGTTGAAGCCTCAACGTTGACTTCAAATGAAAATGTGAGCTGTGGCGGCTTTTATTTGCTCTAGCCATGCCATGGATGCAAACTCTGGCCAAAACGAAAAAATCACAATAATTGCATTGCTGACACGCCAGCTCCGCGGCCTGCGGGGCAGGGCTGTAGACGTGGCCAAATGTGTTGCTGTTGCTGTTGCTGTTGACATGGCGCTTTGCATGTTGTATGCTCATGTGTGGAGCTCATAAATTGAGCGCAGCAAAAAAAGGTCAAGCGCTGAACATGCTTCGAAATTGTTAACAGAAGCTGAATAATTGTCTAGTATTTTGTTTGGGTGTCGGGGGAGGCACAAGTAAACCAAAGTCACTTCATTTGATGCAAACACGAACTAAATAATGAGCTTCAACAAATATGCGTAGTGTATCTATGTGCTTATATTGTTTGCATCCATGTTAAAAAGTTTCAATTTCAAAATTTATTTTGATTTAAATTAACCAAAAAGCGAATGCTGTTTAAATAAATGTAGTAATATATATAATATTTATGGCAATAATTGCATCAATATAAAAATTTCTCAATTATAATTTATTATGTTCTCAACTATTGAATAACTGAAAGTAATAAAATTTACCGCGGTTCGTGTGAGGGCATTTCAAACATATAGTTTAAAAATGCTTATATAAAATGAATTTTGAATTGAGTCATTTTTAAAGAAAGATATAAATACTTTTAATAATGGAAATATGTTTGAATATAGATATGATATTTGAAAATTTAGAAGCGTGTCATTAACTTGTTGTAAAAAATACGGAATTGTTTAAAGAATTCAATATTGAATTTGATAGAGCGACGCTTGCTGGCCACTTGAGCAACCATTGCGAACAGCAACCGGCTTTCGCGCAGCGTTTTCGTTATGGCTGCTATTTTGTTTTGTCTTGACTCTTTTGTCAACATTAACATACGTAAGTGTCAGTGTCAGCCGCATGTTGCTACTGTTGGCCCGTCTGCGGCGTCTCGAAGGAGGAGGCGCTGCAGGCACGCCGGCAACATTGTTGGCTATGAACTGCATGTGGCTGACTCGGCTGCTGCCGTGGAGCGCAAACGGGTTGGCTGGTTGAAGTGGAGGCCAAGAGTGCAATTGATTTATCGTGACAATGGGCGCACTGCGATGCAGCTATCGATGTGTAAATTTAAATTTCGTGTCTCATAAACTGGACAATGGACCAGCAGCAGCAGAGATCGTAGCAATCGTTTGACAGCTTCAAGCGGGACCAATTGTAAATGCGACCAAAGTTGCTGCCTGATAATAATTGATCGCCCATTCGGCGGCAACTGTCAGTAACATGTTGCAGCAAGGGCGAAAGCAACAGCAGAAGCAACAGCGGCATAAAGTTAATGCCCCCAGTGACGTCACGCGCACAATTCCAGTTTCTCGCCTCGCTGCAATTATCAGCCAGAGCCAAATCGCGTCGAGAGAGTCGGGAACGGCGAGCAAAATACAAAATCCAGAAGAAATATGAATAGCAAAACAAAATGCATAAAATCAAAACAAAGCGAACGAGCCAGCGCAAAAAGAAGCAGGAGAAACATAAATAAAAAAATCCGAGTGGAACGAACTCTGCTGCACTCTGAGCACAAGAGCAACTGCAGCAGCAACTGCTGCAGCAGCAGCAACTGTGGGAAAGGCAGTCCGCCGGGTGTTGAAGTGGAACGCAGAGCAAATGAGCAGGCAGCGAACAGGGTACGGTGAACGGCGCACAATGATAATTATGATGGTGATGATGATGATGATAATGGCGAGGCAGGAGGACGATGACTAAATGCAACAAGCAGCGACTTTGGACTTGCAGTCCGCGCTCGCATGTGCTAGTAAATCCAGTTGATGAGCAAGTCCACGGCAAGTGGCAGCGGCAGCAACAACAACATTGTTGCCATTATCAACAACAACATCGCGACTTTGTGTGTGTGTGGAAGTGGCACAAAAAGCAGCTGGCAAGAGGCTTGGCCATTGCCGCCGTCGCCGTCGCCGTCGCCGTCGTCGTCGTCGACGTCGCTGTCGCCGCCGAGTGCCGAAGCACTCGCAAGTTGTTGCTGCCGCTATTGTTGTTGTCGTTGTTGCCGCACAAACATGTTGCTCACTGGCTCCGCGACATGATTCTGAGGCGCAGATATAAAAACCGAAAAACAACAACGGCAGCAGCAGCAGCAGCGGCAACAAGGCGGCGACCACGACAAAATCGAGGATGGGTATGGGTAAAACAAAAACAATGTTGGGCTAGGTTCAGTTTAGGATGCCGCTTGCCAGAACCTGAACAGCGTCATTATTATCATCTGGTTTTGGTTCGGCTCAGCGCAATTTCTACCTTTCAATTGCAACAACAGCCACAACAATTGTCCCAACTTCAGTTTTTCTTTTGTATTTCATTCGCTGCATCTTCCAGAGTTTTCGAGAATCTTTTGAAATAGTAACTAATATCGAATACTTGCTTTATAGATTCATCAAATTACTTGCATTCTATTATTTTTTTGCCATAAATCTGAAGCATCTCTAAAATTTCGCTTTTCTTTTTCTTTTTCAGGTGAGTTGCAAACAAATATATAATGTGATACACTGAATATCTATATATATGTCTATATCTGGGTAAGTTGTAAATGCAGTCACCGCGTAGTAAATAAGGAAATTCAAGCTAGAATTGAATATAGCTTCTGCCGTATACCTGTCTTTAAGACAGGAAACCAGGACTTCAATCTAGACTTGTCGCAGCTGTTGGTGGGACGATCAAAGCAGCAGGCGGCCGACACATTAGTAGCGACAACAACAGCAACAGCAACAACAACCACTTAATGTTTAACAAGAACAAAGGCGCGTTACGCATTTTTAATTACCAACTTCGATGGCGAACGGCGACGGCGACAGCGACAGCAACAGCAACAATACAAAAAGAGAAAATTGCCTTGGCGGCAATTAAAAAATTAAGCAAAAATTTGCACAAAACAACTGCGACTGGGAAGGCTGCTGCGAGGGGGTGTGGCATTCGTTTGGGGCGGCAACGTCTTGAATTTTCGAGTCAATGCGAAAGCTTCGCAATGTCAACGATGCGACGCTGCGGTGGCAATGCATTTCCTGCCAAACAACAACAGCAGCAGCAGCAGCAGCAGCAGCAACAACAACCATGGCAGAAAAACAAAAACAAGAGCCGAGCCCCAGACGGGGGCCAAGCAGCAAACTGCGCTGTAATTTATGCGCCTCTTGAACGCGCTTGCCAATTTCTTGTTCTGGCTTTTTTTCGCTTCATTCCGAGAAGTAGCCCCCGCCCAGGTTCCCCGCCACCTTAATCCATGCATCCGCATGAGCGTGCGCCCCCGCCAACATTGAAGATTTCTTTATTACTTGGGCACGTTCGTTGACGCTGCGTTCCCGGTTGCCGTTGCTGCCGTTCGCTTGGGGTCGAGGCCGGTCATTAATATCCACGCATGGAGTTCAGCGCATCGACCCCTGCTTGGCCCCTCACGCAGCCCCCACACACCCACACACCCACGCACACAACGCCCCGTGCTTCCAATCAAAGTCAGCTGTATGCATAATGTTTGCTGATTCAGTCGCCGCCGATGTTGAGAGGATCCGCTTCGTCACTTCGTCACTTGGGCCACTTGTCCAGGTCAGTGCTGCCTCTGCTCTGCTCTCTCCCCCGCTCGCTCGCTCTCACGCATACGTGAACTGCTTTGCCAAGCAAAACTTAGTCAGAGGCTGCTTTGCTTCTGTCGCGCACGACTTATCAATGTTGTTGCTGCCGCTGCTGCTGCTGCCGTTGTGATGCGACAACAATCACGAATGCACCATGATAATGACGTGGCCCAAATGCTGATAATGATGTTTGTTGTTGTTGATCGCACACAATGGCCCACAGCCGCATACATAAATATATGCACATACGTTCACATAAGCCTAAGCGGGCAGCTCAGAAAGTTTCTGCAACATCAAATATTTAAGAAGTTGGGTACAATTTTTGGCAAGATATTTCCTTGTCACTTTTATTTACATTAGAACTTTTTAAATGTTTTAATACATTTTAAAACTTTTATTCATGGAAAGTGTTTAAGCAACCCTCGTTGCAATGCACAACTCGGCTTGTGTTGTGGCAGCTCCGTAGTCCCCCTGGAGTACAAAGCTCCCATTCTACGCCGGGTCAGGTGCCGGTGCCGCAAAGAAGCTGCTGCAACTCGTTGCTGTTGTTGTTGTTGTTGTTGTTGTTGCTGTGCTGTTGCTGCTGTTATTTTGGTTGTCTTCGGGCCGGCCGGCCGGCATTATATCTCATTACAGGGATCAGCATAAACAAGCAGTGAGCATGCTGCAGCAATAACAGCAACAACAATGGGGCAAGCAACGATCAAGCGATACATGTAGACAGCATGCATGCCCCATAGAGAAGGCGAGAGCGAGAGGGCGATAACAACAGAGAGCGCGAGAGAGAGAGAGAGAGAGCACGCGTGGCATCTCTGCGTATCAGAGGCAGTTGAACTCGGTTTGCTGCGCGTGAAGGTGGACATGACGAACCGAGACGCTAACCCGGTCCCGGTCCCGGTCCCGGTCCCAGTGCCGGTCCCAGTGCCGATGCCGGTGCCGGTCCGTGTCCAAGCGAACAAAATTGAATTAGTTGTATCTGCTGTTGAGGCAGGGCAGTGCCGGGCCCGAAGCTCCAACTGGGAACTGGGCTGTCTTTCATGCATCGCGATGCGTCATCATAATCATGTTCGTTCTGCGCAAAAAAACGAACACGACCGTTTTACACACACACACACACTCAGACACTCACACACTCACTTGAGTCGAGCTGATTCCCAGCTGAACGTGAAGCTGATCGATGCGCCTTGTTCAGGCGTTTTAATGATGCGTCAGAATATTGTTTACGCATCATTTTACATGTCGGCAAATGGGGACCGCAGCCCCGAGGCCCAGCTCCGACGTTGGTAACTGGCCTAGTGCACACACATACACGCACACTAGTATGTGCGAGTGTATCTTTAGACCCCAGGCCATGCCATGTACCTAAGATGCTGCTGCGATCCAAACTATGAAATTATGAAATATTCTCCTCAAGAAGGCCGTACCCCGAGTCAACTTTATCGTGATGTGTACATTAAAGCACGAATTCCCCAGCGGTTACAATGCTAAAAGCCTTTGTCCATATGTATATGTGTAGTACAATTATAAAAGAGAAAAAAGCAGCTTAGGTTTTATTCAATTCGTAGTGGGCTTTGGGCATCTTAAAACTACTCTTGTCAGAAATACGTTTTTCAGCTTTAATTTCCATTTGGGCTTCCATATTGTTGCCATAGTTTGTATTGAACCATACTATATATGCATTTCAGCATCATAGACCCAAAAACTCTCTTGTTTACGAGCCTGAAGTGCATTTCATAACTTTTTTGCTAGCCTGCCCAATTGGCAATTGCATTTTTTATCGTTGAATTTATGCAGCCAAATGAATTCATGGCGCATATTGTATATTGTGTACGCCCTCTGGCCGCCGTCCCCGCCCGCGCGCAACCTATACCCTATATCTGCTAAAATATTTACACATGCTCACAGTTTATGGCATTGGCTGCCAAAAAATGCCAGAGTCGCCCTGCGCCTGGCCATGGATGCAAAGTAAATTGCAATATAGTTTTTTATGCATAAAATGTCCACCCTATTGGCTTAGCTCAGTGCGCAGTGTTGCCAACGTGCGCTGAAAGGGTTGCCATGGCGCCCGGACCAACTGCAGTTTGTTTTAGCTTGTTTGCATTAAGTCCCCGTTCACTTGGCCGTTTTGTGTTTTGTGCTTATTCGGCTTTTATGCTTAAGCTTTGGGCCGGCGCCTTTTCAGGCTTCTAGCTGGCGTGTTTTCGCAAAAGTTGTCATGGCTCTGTGTCCTGTCCCGCTGCCCCCGCGTTGGCAAAGTCAAGTGCACCGAGCTGCCATCTCCTGAGTGTATCTGTGTGTGTGTGTGTGTGTGTGTGCTGGGGCGACATGCAATGGCAGCGGAATAGGTACAGGTATTGCTTCTATTCCTTGGCACCGGTTGCGAGTTCAACGACACACAGGATAAGCAACAGCAGGCAGGCCTACCACAACAACAACAACAACAACAGCCGGCATAAACACAGCAACAACACAAAACACACACAGAACATAAACGTTGCAAAAAGGCTTTAAGCAAGAGGCAAAACTAAGCTCAAATCGAAAACAAAGCCACGAAGACCAGCACAAGTATTGCAAATGGATGTGAGAGCTCTTCGAGGAGCACCAGCAAAAAGGAGCTGGCGGGGAGCGGCGGACTTGCCCCCTCCGCCCCGCCAGGCGGCTCGTACGGCCGGCCAACTGCACTGCCTGCACTTTGGGTTTAGGGCAACAACGAAAGCCAAAACCTGTGTGCCACACCAGCGCTGGGGCAAGGGCATTATTTTTTTTTGGTTTTCGTTTTGTGTTGGGCCCGAACAGGCATACGTGAAAAAAGCACGAGCCGTGCTCCATCTCTAGCCTAAGCACTGCTGCTCGACATGTGCCCCCACTTGCCCCCCCCCTCCCTTTGCCCCTACCACCCGCGAGCACTTACTGTGCCCCGTGTATCCTGTTTGCTGGCCTGGCACACGTTTCCAGCACATATGTTCGAGTTTCGGATTGAAGTGGATAGATTTTTTGCAGTTGGGCACTGGACCCGTGTGCCTGTCTGTGTGTGGCTTTCTTTTGTTGTTTCAGGTGCGCTTTGATGCACTGGCAGTGCTAATTATGAAGGCTCCCCGTTGCGCTGTCGCTTACTTTATTAAAGCACTTTATTTGTCCATTGCAAGTAAATAGGAAAATCCCATAAGCCCCAGGTGGCAATTCAGAATACAATTTTAATAAAAGTCTTTCTTTGAGCGTTTCGCACACAATCACGGCGAACCACGGTGGGGATTCAATTGTGAAATTGCATTCCACAATCGATGAAACAGGTAAAAAAAACCCCATTCGTGTTGTGTGAGGGCAGCAAGAAGTGTCCACAATAAAGGCGTATAAATAATATATATTGCGTCGGGCATTAGCTTGGAAGACGTGGCATTTGCTATGCGCTTTGAAATTTCCTTAACAAAACAATTACAAAAGGTTAAAGAAGTACATGAGTCGGCCAGTGGCAGGGGCGGCAAGTTGGCAAGCAACAGCATAAACCGGAAATCCTTTCGAACTCGCATATGGCACGCAAAAACCAAAGGCCCTGTTGGGTGGCTCGGCTCGGTTGTTGGTTTGTTCGTTGTAGTTGTTGTTGGTTGTTGGCTGCCATGGAAAATTGCCGCTTTTAATATTAGCTTTTATTTGCAATCGTTGCTGTTGGTGGCTTTGTAATAATGCCGTGCGCATGTAATAGGAGCCAGGTGCCAGTGCGCCGAGTCGCCTACATGATATTTATATTCCCCACTGCTCCAATCATTTCAAGCTGCACCCGCCCCCTCATACGCCTCACGCCCCCCCACCACCGTACGCTGTTGTTGTCATCTGCCACAATTTGTAGGCTGTTATTAACCGACATCGCTCGATACGGCTTTTCAAATTTAAATGGCATGACATAAAGCAATGTACAGTCAATTTAGCCATACACTGCTCGAGACCCGTTTATTTGTAAAGTCGTATTGCCACACAGTTTGTTTGTTGAGTGTGGCACTTTTAATAACATATCAGACCCGACCCGACCGGACCAGACCAGACCAGACCAAAACGACCCTCAAACACAATACGTACTAGCTATTTCCGCTAATGCATTTCACCACAAGACCCAACCAAGATTACCATGTGCTAGTGTTGGTGGACTTTCGCAAGCTCCATGAGAACACTGCGCTGCAGCCCATAGCTGGTGGGCCTGTGAGTCATGTAGGTGTGAAAGCTCCGCATTAATAAAACTTGCGAAAAAGAGGGCTCTAACCACACGTGCCTTAGTGCAATCAAGTACTTATCAGCTATTGACACTGTCGTTCAGACAAATCGCACAAGTATTGTTTGTGAATTTAAAAGTCAGCTTTATTTTAAGATATCTACGCAATAATTTAAATTTGTATTTTTATTCGTAAACAAATGCGTCACAGCAACAACAGAAAGAGCAGCTAATTAGCCGAAAGCAACCAGCCCCTGAAATTAGCCTTACTTTACAAATGGAAGCCTTAGAACAGGGAGCTATTATATATGGGGGTGTCGTAAAACCAAAATGGGGTGCACTACCGCCAGACTTATTGGCAGCGGCAGACAACTGAAGTTGGTAAACAGTAAACAGTTTCTTCGTACTTTGGTCGCACACTCTAAATATTTTATGATGCAAATTGTGTGTGTGTAGCTATCTTATCAGCGCGATATGCCATAAAATAGATGATTTTATTTTATACCCGAATTTGTGTGCTGGCACTTTTCAAAAGCAAAACGCAACACTTGAGAAAGCGATATATATATATATATGTATATACATTTGTATGGCTGTATTTACGAGGTATATATTTGCGAGTTCATTGTCACCAAGGTCGTGTGAATGCGACTGCGACTGCGACCACAAATGCGACTGACTGCGACTTGATGGTGAAGTGTTCAGAAACAGATAATAGATTGATATTTAGAACTGCGGTTCGCCCGGCCTTGAGATAGAGGCTCGTGCTGACTGATAAGCCAACAGCGAAAATACGCAACGCATCGAAATCAGCCTACTGATCATAATATATACTTATATATATATTTGCCAGACAAAGCGAATTACAGTGATTCCCGAGTTCATTGAACTTTGCGCCGGTGCAGATTGCATTATAGTTAACTGCGTTAACATGCTAATTAAATTTAGTTTAATTAAATTATAAACGCAGTCTGACAAACAACTAAAAACGAGTTGTTATCGTTGTTAATGTTGTTGTTGCTGTTGTCAAAAGTCAATGCACTGACAGCTAAGGAAATGAATTTGAAACAACAACAGAGAGAGGAGAGAGAGAGAGAGGAGAGCGAAAGCCACGACAAATTAAATTGAATCGAAAAAAAACAACAACAATAAGCCGTGCAGCGATCAATGTTCATCAGACAACTACGCGCTCCGCGCTGCACAGCCCCTGAGGGGCATTTGCACGTGAAGCCGGAGCGTTGCCAGATCCAATTCCAATCCACGCCCCCGCCGATCTATGAGCAGTCGCTGGCAAGTTTCATTGACTCGCATATCAAAAAAAATAAAATAAATAAAATTAAAATAAAGAAAAAATAAAAAAAAACGAAAACGCGTAGGTAAAAGCTGCAATAAAATTAACATTGTTGGGAGGCATCGGATCGGGTTTGGACTTGGGTTCGGGTTCGGGTTCGTCGTCTAAAGATTATTCGCAAGTCGTTTCTTAGTCACGTTTTTCAGGCGTATGCTAAACAGCGAGCGAGTGCGATTGCAAGTTGCTTGAACCTCGGGAGCGACTGCGACTGCGGCAAACAAATCAAAATCAAATGGCACAGATATGTCAATTACCAAGGCAAATGACGGATGGCAACAAATTAAATCAGAACTAAAGGAATTTCCGTATAGTGTGGAGGTCGATAGTGTACTCAAATTTCGTGTCAGTTTATGCACAATGGAATGCCCCAAGTTGTTAGCCGCAATGACCTTCAAAGTCTAGACGTATTTGACAATTTTACATACCTAAATACATATATCAAAGAGCACGCACACTCACACACCAACATAAATATTGCGAATGGCTGTAAAAAAAACGAACTCATTGAGTTTATTCAACTTGCGGCACGGCGAACTGCGAACTGCGAACTGTGCACTGTGGCAGCTACAACAGGCGCACGTCGAGTGGGCGGCTTTCTAGACCCAGTCCCTGGCCCAATGGCTAGGACGTTGGCACAGTCAACGCACCAATTGGCGAACGGCGCACGAGAGATAAACATAGACACAGGGAGAGAGAGACGGGCGAGATGCCCTAATGAAATTTACCGCTTTTCAACGCGCACTTTTCCAGCAACAGGAGCAGCCTTAGTTGAAAAACAGCACAAACTTTTACCCAAGGTTTCATTTAATGGCTAAACGGCAATTAGTGTTAACCCGATAAGCGAATGAGCTATAAAAGAGCACGGCTCTTACAAACGACATTTCTTCTAAATAATAAACATAAGCCCTAATTATATGCGGTTTTAAAAGGGACAACCATACGGGTTACTAAGCCGTTGTGAAACTGCGTTACCTGATATTATACTATACAGATAATTATGTTAAATAAATAATATTTTGTTATGACTCTAAAAACTAAAATGCTTTCAACTGCAATATAGTATTTCAAATCGGCTTAGGCTTTAGCTTATGCCAGCCAATTTTAGTTAGTATTGTTTGGCATTAATCTCTGCGCCCGCCAGCTGTTGCTGAACTGCCACCCGCGGGCACTCGAAAGGCCCCGATGTTATTCAATTAAATGGCGCTTAAATTGAATGAGAACTTTTTCAGCAGCAGACAGTGCAATCCTTTCCAATTGGGAGCCATTACCCCTGCTAATGTTTGTCTATCTACCTATCTGCGTACCTATCTACTTTTTACGATTAAACATTTAACTTTTTGCGCTCGATGCGTGCCAACGACACAATAAAATGCCAAAAGGCAGCCAAACAAGTCGAAAGCGCAAAATATCCTTGAAACGGGGCATTCGCACGCATACGGCGACTCCGGCTGCCAAAAACGCAGACGACGCCAACGCAACTCTCGCCTGCCTCAAAGCCATAAAATCCCCACGACAATGACAACAACAACAGCAACAACAACAAGCATAATACACGCACAGTAAAGTAAAGCAAAGCAAAGGAAAAGGAAAAGTAAAACCCCGCGCCAAAACAAAAACAAAACGTGGCCAAAGTTGAATTGGTGTAATGGCATGGGCGAAATGGAGGAGAAGCTGTCCAAGGGAATGGGCAACAATAACTGCGTGAGCCTCACGAGCAATGACTTCTTATGCGCAGCTGCCTTCTCCTTCTCGTGGCAAATAAGTATCTCTTACGGGGCCGACCGGCAGAGCCACCCGAATCCGCAGCCTCTAAACGCCCAGTGTCAATGGCATTCAAGCTGTGCCGAGAGCCCAAGCAGCGCCGTGCAAAAGGTTATTGGACCATCATCATCATCATCAGCATCAGCATCAGCATCATCATCATCATCGTTGCTGCTGCTGTTGCCGCTGTGTGTGCCATATTTTTAGCCTACTTTGCGGCGCAGGATGCCAGCTGAATGGGTTTCGACTTTCTAACTGTTTGCATGTGTGAGTGTGTCTGCCGTCGACTGGGCCAAGTATATTTAAAGGTCAATTATCTCAGCACACACTTCGTCCAGTGAACCATCTATCAAGTCTGACGACCGCACGCTGTGACGCCCACAAATATGCAACACTCTGTTGCGTGATGCTCCAGCCTAATGATGACTAATTTCGGGCGGTGCAATCGCCAAACGTCTTTAATAACAATTACTAGAAAGAAGAAATTAAATAAAGAAAAGAGAGAAAAGAGCTTTAATCAAAAGTCGAAGCCTTTGCACTGTCAAGTCATTCAACTTTTGATTAATTGCGCGTACATGACAAATTGCTGGCTGCTGCTGCACGCGTCCAGCTCCCCGCGAAATTGTTTTTCCCAGTGCTTGGGGTTTTAATTTGTCCCGAACGACGTTTTTGCTAATTAACCAAAATTTATTGTCGACTCATGACTTTGACTCGCCAGACTTTCTCTCTCTCTCTCTCTCTCTTTCTATCTCTGGGTTTATCTCCTACTCTCCTTTGAGCTCAGCCGCTTTTAGTCATTCATTAATATTATTAAAACAGTCAATTAAATGGGTTTTCCGCGAAATGTTAACTACCAAAAATGGAAAAACCAAAGCGTTGCAATTGCGACATGCAATGCCCAGCGCCAGGGCCCAACAGGGCCGCAGTTGGCTTTTACAGGGTGTCTGTAATTGCGCACCATTAACGTGGCAATTAGACGAAACGCAAAACAAGTCGCTGAGAAAGCATGTCAATGTCTGGCATTTGCCATAAATGAGCGCCGACATGAAATGTCAGAAGAAGTATTCCAACATCTAGATGTGAGCACAAGAAAACATGATGTACGAGAAAGTGCTCGACTGGCAGTTACCCCCTAAACGCAAATATCCGCAAATCAACTTTATTTCGTACACTCGAGATGAGCATATCCTTAACTGTTTAAAAGCTCGCCAGCCCTTTTCAATGTCCACCAAAAGTATGACGACTCTTTCGAGTACCCTGCTTACAGGGTAATAAAAAACAAAGAACATGCGATATGAATCCCAGTGCTATGCATATTTATAGGCACAATTCCAATTGGTTTGCGCACGAAAGTCGGCAAACTATTTGACCCCGACATGGTAAACTTGGAAATGGGCACACGAGGCTATCTCTCGACTATATGCGACATGCAACAAACTCCAGCATGGTGGGGGGAAGCGTGTTGTCAACCGCCTGAGCTTTGTTTTCCTCTTGTGCGGCGTATCTGTATCTAGTGTCGCAGTTTCTGTGCCAGTTTATGACATCGCGGCGCGAATGTGTCAAGCCAAATTGCCAATGCCAACTGAGGGGGGTTGGAAAAACCCGTGAGGCTGGAGCTTTGCAAATCGAATTCATGGCGAATCGAAAGCAGAAATCGATTTGATTGCCTTAAAGCAATCAAACTGTAGGCTCTATATACCAAGGCATATCTGTAGATGCACACGGAAATCGTTTAAAGTTTATGCAAATTGTTGTTAACCAATTTCCTTAACTTGTTTGTCTTTACAGGTGAGTGCTTGCCACACAGCATTGCCACACTGCTCGACATCCCGACTCCGCCAAATGCCGAATACCGTAAGTAAACCTAGAGTCAACTTAACTAACTTTAGCTCTGTGTTTTGTCTTAACTCGTGTTGTCTGGGCCGCAATTGAAGCGAAATCAAAATTGCAAATAACATTTTAAAGCCAGGCTAAAAACAACTGGCAACAAACATTTAACGCCAAAGGCTAACGCAACAGCAATGGCAACAACAACAACAACAACAACAACGACAGCAACAGCAAATACCTTTTCGGTGTCTACACTTCAGCTTCAAGGAGGCGTGGCTATTACGCCCACCTTGCCATAACAAAGTTAGCCATAAAAATCCGTAGCTCGACTAACGAAAATCGCCCATTGAGCAAAAAGCCAATTTGATTTCGATGGTTTTTTCCTTTTGTGTTTCTTCGTTTATTTTGTTGTTATTTTCGGTAGTTGTTAGTTTTGGGTTCCAGGTTGTGCATACGCTGCGTCTGCCCGGATCCAGGCTGTCCGGACCGTGCCCCGTGATTACGAAGTTATTCAAATGAAATATTTGCGCTGGCCCATTACATCATCGGGCCGGACTATACTGCATTTTTCTTTGTTGCTTTTGTGTTGATTGCGCACAAAAAAAAAAACAAAAAAATGCGGAAATTTCTTTTGCCGAAAACTGGAAAATTTATGAAAATTATTGTGGGCAACCAGTCAGCTTTTTCCCTCTTCCTTTATTCACTTTCGCTTGTCGATGGCGATAGCCAAAAATGTTGTCCAAATTATTTCGCCCGAAGCAGCTGGCCCATGGCCATTTTAGCCAAGCCGAGCCATATTATTATTATTTTGGCCTTTGCGCTGTTCTTTCAACTTGACTAAGACAGCTTTTTTGTTCAACTTATTTGCATTTTATCTGTTTTCTGTCTTTCAAATAACAATTGTCATTTCATCAATGCAAATGTTATTCGTTGTCAAATTGAATGCCATTTTAATTCGCTTGAGTTCGATTCGTTTTCAACTAAATTGACAAAGTTTAAAAAGAAATAACTGAAATAAACGTGCAATTAAGCTCACTTTAAGCTTTCGTTTGGTTAAAGCTTTAATGTGCCATTAAAACTTCTTCAATTCATATTAATTTACAGCCTTAATGTGCTTTTAGCTGTATGCACGTATTTGGTGGCCAAAAATAAAACCATTTAATGGTAACCTACACCCCGGCAGCTTATATAATAACTAAATTCTGTTGGCCACCCGGGGTCACGATATTATTGTTTCGGTATCGTATTACGATTTATGATTTTGACGGTGGGCGCAAACCACAAGTTAAAGGAATTAATTTAGAAATACTTCGTATTAAATTACAAACGAAAAAAAACAACAACAACAAAAGCAGCGGGTAGCTAAGTAAACAATGGAGTTGACGAAGGGACAAACTAGCAAAGCTTCAGTCGGAGCCAAAGCCAACAAAGCTGCTGTCGGGCAATGGAAGAGATTATTAAAATGATTTAAGCTGGTAAAATGCTTAAAAATATTTTTGGGCTTCAGACACAAGTTCTTTGGGGGAAAACTGAACAAACGCCAATTTCGAGCATTGTTTGCTTTTCACTTGAACTCCTTTGGGAGCTAAAGTTCTCAGTGTCCTCCCATTTGGCTGCTGCAGTATTGTTTAGAGTCAATAATTGAGTTGAGGTCTGGCGGACGTTGGGGGAGAAGAACAGAAAAAATTCTAATTAAAAATCTTCCGGTATTTGGCATTTTATCTACACAGGAAGAGACGCCGCAAACAGTTGAAGGCAGTACCAGACGCCGCTCCACACGCAGATGAAGCCAAGCGTGAGCGGGTGAACACAAATAATGAAAAGCCAGCAGGAAAATGGGCAAAGATGGCGACACTTTCGCTGGAGAGTCCTGCCTGCTGCTGCTGCGGCTAAGGCTGTTGTTGCATAAAAATAATGAAAAAGCTGCAAATTGGGTCAGCAAAGTAGAAATTAAAAAAAGTAAAGAAAAGCGAAAAAGCGAGATGAGAACTTTAAGCATGGCCTGTTATCATTTGCAATTAAACGCGTCGACACTTGCCGAGCAAAAAGTTCCAAAGAGCACAGAAAACAAAAACCAAAATTTAGAGTGCAAACTTTTGCAAAGCAGCGCAAAAATATAAAATAAAAAATCTAATTCTATGCTAACAAATTGGATGGTTAGCAGCAGCTGCCTGGCCTGGCTGAGCTGGGGTTGGGCGGGGCGCGGCGCCACTTGGCTGCGAGCTTATGGCATCAAAATTGCAAGTGCCCTGGAATTTAAGAAATTGAATATTTAAATCCCAGTCTAAATCCAAAGTAGCGCCAAATTGAAAAGGGTTGGGACCCCTCCGGGCCACGCAGGCCCCGAGAAATAAGCAAAGATAAAAAAAAGAACAGAACACGCATATACATAGAAGATTGGAAAGAAAATTATGTATAATGCACGCAAAGACGGTGATGTTGCAAAATTTGTTTTTCCAAAAATGAAATTGGTTTTGAATTTAGCCACAAATATTTTGTTGTTTTTCTTATTCTTTGGTACGAGCGTGCAATTTGAAAGCGTACTCGAATTGAATTTGAAATTGCATTGGTGTAGCGTGGTGTATGAGTGTGAAGTTGGTGAAGTCAGTTGGTGATATGCTTTTGTTTATACAACTGCCACAAGTTTTCAAACCACTGCCATTCGACATACTCGCTGTATTTACTTTGGCAGGTGTAAAACTTAAAGGTAATAGAAATTCACATATCCCATATTAGTTTGGACAAGAAACGTCAAAGTTGCACATTAATTACCCTTTTGTAGACATCTCTGTATATTGCTAATATACTCCAACCTTCAACCAAAATGTTTTGAAATGCTTTTCAGACGCATCTTGTGCAAAGCTGATGCGAGGAGCTTTTAAACCGAGTAATTTGCTGGCCATAAGCGGCTTACAGTCGCTGGCTTGAGGGCACATCAAATGGCATTTCAAACACACAAACAGACCACACCCAACTCACACAGGTGCAGTTTTAAAGCCGGAGAGTGCTCGTATTGTAGGTTCTGAGCTGCGCTATAAACCGCTTTTTGGGCCCGCAGGTAATCCACACAAAATGGCGGAAACATCGAGCTCTGCCAATATTTGGCGTCCTCTTGGCCAATACCGAGTGGACCTTTGAGTTCATCTATAAATGCCCCAAAAGTTGATGTATTCCATTTTTCGTTTGCCATATAGATATTTCCCCACATGAGTTGATTATTTTTGACCATTGCCTTTGACATTTTTTGCCACTTTGCGCAGCATTTCAGTTTTTTTTCTTTACTATTTTTTTCATTTGGATATTTTTTTGTTCCTTTACTTTGCTCAGTTTTGGGAATTATTATGTGGCCATTTTACCATTAGGTTTGGCAGACACGTGTCGCCTGTCCCCAAGTCTGGGACGGCTCGTACATCAAGTTCCTTTCTGTCAGTTTATGTGTTGCCCTTCAGAGCTAAATTGAAATGTGTCCCGTGGGCCGGGGGCTGCTCTTAGAAAAGGGGCATGGATCACCAAAATTTGTTGTTCAATTTGCAAAGAGTTTAGGGTTAGGCAACACAAAAATTTAAAGCCCAAAATGCTGTGTTGGCACTCTAGTTTAAATTTGCTTTTATCTCTGTGCATTTTGTATGTGCCCCAAAAAGTATACTTAAAGAATTGCACATCAAAAGAGGCAGTAAAGAAAATGGCCGAAACACTGTGCAACATGGTTAAAGAGTCAACATAAGCAGGCGCCTGCATCAGTCAGCGAAGCCCCCAGCATAAGATGTACATACATATGCAAATGGTGAGAGCACATAACGGCAAATACATGAGTTCATCATCTGCTATTCACAGTACATACACGTATATGTATTTGTATATTTATGTATGTATAGCTTCGCTTGACGCTTGACCTGGTTTACTTTCGCTTGCATACACTGTGCGAAAACGGAAAGGCCTTGCGCTGCTCTGTGATAAGTGAACACACATATCTTTCCAATGTACAGTCACTGAAATATGTATGCGCACTCAGTTGAGTCGGGCCTTGATGCAGTCGCCGCTGCTGCGTTTTTTGGTACAGTCTGTGGCAAGGTCGTCCCAGGCGCGAAGCCTTGTGCCATATCGACGTGCAGCAAAAATCGGCAAGTGGCAAGTGCAAAGAATGTGCATACTTTTCGTCAATTGTGCGGCCAGAGTGACCTAGTTACGGTTCCAGCCGGGCTGCTTTGGCAGCTTCGATTGCATTCTGGGTCAGAATGCGGGTCAAACACGAGCGCAGCAACAGCTCGCAGGCAACCGGCCCCTATAAAGCTGACCCCCCAGTCAGAGCTTAATTGAAATAGATGGGCTGTCGTCAGGCTGCCCACACACGCACACTCTCACAGACACACATATTTATATAGTTCAGCTACTTTGGTACAGTCATGCTCAGCCATCAGTTAGCTGAAGCTTGGGGCTCGCTGCTGTCACAATTTCATATTTATTATAAGCCAATTACTTGGATCTAAGACCCAGTGGGGTCTTTAAAGCGCTATCAAAACCGCAAACGAGCTGCTGCCCTGCTGTCCACTGTGCACATTGATTGACCCAAGACACCAGCATAGGGCATGGGGCCATGTACAGGATACAGTCGACGGGGCACAGGACCCAATTCAAGCTCCATTTAGCAATTACCGCAGCAATAAAAGTCAACGGCAAATGCAGACCCTGGCTGGCACATACACAAATTTTATTATCAACCCAGAAATTTACGTGTGTCAAATAATAATTTCGCCTTGCTTATCTCTGGGCGCAATGGAAAACCCTTTTTAGTTGAAAGTGTTGACACAAATTTACATTTCACAATTTACGCAAATTTTTATGTCATAATTGGATTTCAGCCATTGTTGGCTCAGCTCAGCTCCTCCTCGCTGGCTGGAGATGTGACAATGGCGTTGATAATCAGACCTGTTTTTTGGTATGGGGACCAGGCTCTTAACTTGTGCCTGTGGCTGGTCCATTAACTTGCGGCTGCAGAACGGGGTGGTTTGGGCTGTGGGCGAAGGCAATGGTGCTTGCCACGTTTTTGCCTGCTTGTAATGCGAGCCTTTTCACTGATAAGCCATTTTATGTGCATGTGGCTTGGGCTGAAAAATACTGAAGAATGGGTTCGGGGTAGGGGCTGAGCCCTGTTGGATACTGTTGTCGCTTGCTAGCATACACACACACCGCCAAAGACATTTGCCTGGACACAGGTGCTGTACTCTTTAATATTTAATTTGTCCCAGCATATACCTTTTTAAATTTTTGTATGTACAAGACATAGAATCTGAAATTGACCAAACTTAAAGTTGTAATAAGGGAAAATATATTAACATATAAATTTAAACGCAAGAAATATTATAGCTAAATGGTTTACATCTAGTTTGCTATTCTTCTTCTACTTCTACTTCTAAATTTGAGCCGAAACATTCTTTACACTACATAAATTGGCAAGCTTCTTGTCAAATTTGTAGCATGCACATTGTAAATATTTATAGCCCGACGCAGCTGGGTTTTATTACACATAGGAAAACGGTTCGAAATCCGCTGGCTGCTTTGATTGAGACGCAACGCTTCAAAGCGTTGCCTACTTTTGGGCGGCGGCAACAATTCCTCACTTGATATTGCTCTGGGCTCTGGGCGCCCTCTAAACAATTTCAACTTGTGCTTTGCACTTGAATTGCAATCTCTTTCATTTTTTGCGCGCAAATTGAACATTTAAACATTGAAGCTGAGCTGGCAAATGTGTTTTTGGCAACGACTTGAAATACTCACGAACTTTCCACATAAATTTCGTATATATGAATGCAAAACATGCCCCTGAGTGTGTGCGTGTGTTTGTGGCAACCCTTAAGCCGAATGCGAGCAATTTTTGTCATGTCAAGTCAGTATGTTTTGTGCTTTTGTCTGTCCAGCATTTGTTTGTCGCACACATACTACCTCAGATGCTTGTGTTCGCAAATTGACGCCATTTTCATTGTCTTGTTTTCACACATGCACACACACAGAGGCACATACGCATACTCATGTGAAATCAACAACATGAATGAACACTCAACTCAGCTTCCATGTCGTTTTCGCGACATGCTCAATCATGTTGGCCTCCCCTCGCCCCCTCGCACAACCCGCGCTCAAAAATGACAATTTCGCGTGCGATTGTCACATCAGTTATGTATGCATATGATATCTACATATGCATAAATGTGTGTGTGTGTGCATGTCTGAATGTGTGTGTGTGTGCGTTGTGTACACATTTCTGTCAGTTTGTCACTGTCGACCGCGTCGCGTGTTTATTTATACGCAATCAAATTAAGTTTGAAGCGAATTTCGAAACGAGGGCGACAAATTGAGGTAATCATGTTTTCCAAGTGTGAGCTGAGCTGAAAATCAAATAATCACATATACACACACACACGCATGCCCCTAGCGCACCCACATTTAGACATTTCCGTGGAGTAAACTATTTAAACAGCAAATTTCAACCGCAAATTTTGAGGCGCAAAGCCCTTTAGCTTGCGGCAATTATTTTACCTGTAAGCCAACGCCTCAAAGCTACCGAAAATGTTGTTTTTGTCGAAAGCGCCTCCCTGCCCTTGGGTCCCACCTCTTTTACCCCATCGATGCTGCTTGTCTCTTAACATTTGCGATGACCCAATTCGTTTGTTGTTGTTGTCGGTGCTGTTGTCATTGTTGCCTGCTGGCGCTGTGATAAGGTTTTGAAAGGAAACCGCAAACCGCATGCAAATTACCCAGGCCCAACAGCTCGACAGTCCCGGTTACAACTGTCAAAATGTAGCATAATCAATTGCATTTTCAGTTACTATATATACATGGATATACATGTATATATATACATATATAAGTACATATTTACATTTATATAGGCATAGGTTGCCTATGGCATTGGTTGCCCTGGCAATGCAAATTATATGCCCAAACCAGCGGAAATTGCCATCAAGCGCTTAAGCAGCTTTAATGGTGCGCATAAAATTGCCAGCTGGCCCGCGGATAATAGGACTACGTTTTTCGTTGCCTACTTTTGTGCGCATTGCTGACTTCCAAGTCGCGCTGTCGCAAGGGGGCGTTGAAGTATAAACCTCGCCGTGAGTGCAATTCGAATGTTACTAAAAAATTAAGCCTTATTAGACAGTAGCCGAAGGGCGGGCCGTGGGCGGTATGTTGAAAGAGAGTAACAGCTTTCAGCCTATTAAATTGGCAACAAGGGAAAGAAATGCCCACGTCGCAAACATACAGGAAATATGAATGCCCTTTGGGGCATTGCGCACACACACAAGCAAACTTCCTGTTTCGTTGCAGGATCGACAGCTGTAGCAAACCTGATGCTGATTTTCCTACAACACGCACACACACAAGCACACAAATTGTGCTATTTATAGTCGTTTGCCCGCTCTGCATAAAAGTCAATAATTTATGCTTCCGCTTCCACATGGCTCCAGTACTCCACAAGGAGCAAACAGCTCCAACAGCAGCAGCAGCAGCAGTTAATGCGCTTCCATTGACCCAGTTCGTCGGCTGCAAATCAAAACAAACATGGTTCCAGGCGCGCTCTTCTGGCCCGGCCGCTCTCTTATAGCCTAGTTATAAATGGGTTTTTCTGCTCTTTGGCCACACTGTTGCGTGCGCGCGCATTCTGTTCGCCGACTCTCTGGCACTGTTATTGGCCCGGCCGCCCTTTTTGCCCCAGTTTTTTGCAAGTTAACAGCCGCGACGGTGACGCTGACGCTGTCGCTGGCGCTGGCGCTTTTCATGTGGCAGGGGCATGAGTAAGGACAGGGCCAACCCCCAGTTAAATATGCTTACCTATACACACGTACAAATATGTGTCTGTGTGTGTGTGCACGCATATATATTCATGTTTGCTCGTGGATTGTGCTCGTGCGTTCGCATGGCTATATACAGTTGACCCAATTTCGTGTTTGTCCTTCCCACAGCTGTTCTGTTTTCTGTTTGCTATTGCCTCGGCGCTTCGTATTTTGGATTTGCGCCTTTTGGGTGTGGGGTTGTTTATGTTTGCGGCCCAAAGAGCCAAAAATGGAAAGCGAAGACCGAAAAAAAGAACTTGTTATTTATACAAGGCACGTAAATGGGTGTCTATCGTTGTGTGTGTGTGTGTGTGTGTGCGTGTGCGGGGATGGGAACTTTATGCTGTCAAGTAAATGCTCATTGATTGTGAAAGCTGTAGGAAATTACATACAAAGCAACAACGAACGCTGATAACGCAGTTTAACGAATTTCATTACTTGTAATGCAATACAACAGCAAGAATTTTAATGAAATTCATAGTCGCTTATTTCAATATCTGCCACCATCAATAATCACAGAGCTTACAAAGACCTGCGCCTGTATTGGTGAGCTTTCTGTAGCCGCCGCTGCAAGTCGTTAAGCTCTGCTCGAATTTAACACGGCCGCGCCGTGTGCATGTGAAAGCTCAGTATATCTGGGCATATTTCTTACCGCAGGCAACTTGGCGATTAAAGCAGATTAAACCAGTTCACGCAATGCATACAAAGCACGTGAGCAGCCAGTAAATATCATGCACACTCTGTAATCTTTATATGTGTGCGTGTAAGCACAACTACTGTAACCTTATTTCGTGCACACATATTGCTGGCGCTGGCATGCCTGTTCCTGGCGCCAGCAACTGCGTGTAGCCAGGATAAGGCAGCCGTAACGATGCCACTCAAGCAGCGCACAGCTCCATAAAGCACACACAGAAAAGGAGAAAAACGTAACAGCAAATGAAGCTGGAGCCAGCCTGGGGCGAAACGGGACTGCCACATCAATTTCCTCGTGCTCGCTCACTCTAACGTCGCATTGCCCCCTCTCTCTCTCTCTCTCTCTCTCTTTATATATCTTTGCAACTTCAGACTGCCTTAAACAAGATTTGTGTTATTCAGGCCATATCCGCACGCTCACGTTACCTATTTATGCGCTGGTCCAGGCGCCAAATCAGGACACAGTGCGGTAGGCGGCAGGCGCAGAGCGGCCATTTGGGGGATGTTTTTGCTCTTGGGAGGGAGGGCAGTTGGCAGGGACTGCAAATGCCAGCTGAAGTTTCAGTTGTTTTCTTTCATTAGTAGACGAACGACTCTCCCCGCCTCCTCGCGGGCTCTGACTCATTAGACAACGCAACATAATTAACGCACACAGGGAGATAAACGGAAAAAGAGAGGGGGCGAGAGATATACAGACTCCAGCGTCTGGTATCATTTACTGGGCTTGTGCAATGCGGCAGGTGGCAACTGCGAACTGAGTAAGCGGACTGTTGCCGTGGCAAGAAATTGATAAGCTAAAATGATTTCCGACTTATTGACGCATTAATTAAAAATAATAAAAGGCAGCACTCAGCGCCGTGTGCTGTAAATTGCGTATACGCCGCTTAGTCAGTTGATGGACTTAATCAAATTTCTGGGAAGTCAGTTGTTGTTGTTGGGCATGGGCATATTAAAGACAGGCTTGCATATTTATATGAAAGGCAACTGGGAAACTTGAGAGCTGCCACTGCCACAAATGGCAACAATTGTTGAGCGCCAACATACACACACACACACACACACACACACACACACAGTCACAGCACACTCGCACACATATGTGCACGTTAATATTTATGACCAGGATATGCGCCATATCCTGCGCTCTGTTCGCTGGCCGCAAACGAATTATGGCGCCCACTAATTGCGCTGAGTTAAAACGAAAAATGTGTAGACCCTGCTGGCAGGCGCCAGGCAGTTAATGTTACACACACGCTCACACATCTACTAATGTGTGTGTGTCTGTGTGTGTGCAATTTACGCCGCTTATGGAGCCCAAGTTATTTATGTTTATGATTACGTTGCGGTTGGCAGCTTTCACTTCACTTTCGCTTTCTGCCACTCGACCAGAAAGAGCTTTAATTGCCAGTGCTCCTGGGATGCTGCAGAACAAAGCTCAAGTCATCATTAGAAGCTCTGAGTTATGGTTCCCGTAGGCGGCAATAAGATAGACAGCCTAGAATCGCTGCTTGATTAAATTATCAATTTAATGTATACGAGCTGTCAATTTAATTAGCTCTCGAAATAAACGGAGCACAAGCCAAAATTAATAATTTCGAAAGCGTGCCATTGATGTACATTTATACATATATATTTGACTTATAAATTCCACCGGTTAAGGGACAGCTAACAGCCCCTTCAGATTCAAGTTTAACTTGAAAACTTGCTAATTGAATTAAGGTGTCCATAAATTCAGCCTTAGGTAAAAGTACGCATACCAAATTACCCAAAAATACCCTTTCACCCTCTAAGAGAAAGCTTTGCTTTCATTTGCCACCCCGACACTTTGTCAACAAATCGTTAATCACTTGGCAGGCGAAATTTAATTTTCAATTTGTGCAGCCTGGCGCACAAGGACGAAACTGTGGAACAACACAGCCACAAGGGCGCAATCAAAAACACAAAACACCAAAAATATAAAAAACTTGAAAAAAGCAAGCAAAAAGCCAGTTGCTGAACTGGGTCAACTGCGCTGCCAGCGTCTAACCTTCAGCATAAAGCGCAGCATAATTGCAGTCGCACGGTCGCCGAATAATGCAGAGCTCTCTTCGAAGCGTGTCAAGGCGAGCAGCGTGCAGCGAGGGGCGGGCGACGTGGCGACCGAGGTGACCCAGTAAAGGGGGAATTGGGGCAGGCGCTCGGCAAGGACAAGGCGCAGAAAGCCAGGCCGTGTTATCAGTGCAGCGAGCAGAGTGCAGCCGGAACCGGAGTCCGTTCGGCAGCCTCGTGTGCGGCATCGTTTGAGGCTCGTGTGTGCGCATCCTGGCCAACCGGGCAGCCAGCCAGCCACGCAGCCAGTTGCATTGTCCGCACCAACACAGTCGCATTTAGCACCGGCCCGGCACCGGTTCACTGGCTGCTCCTGTCCAGCTGAAGTTGCTCGCGATGCACGCCACGGCTCTGAACTACTACGTCGAGCGCAGCGACTACGAGTCGTACGGCGACTGTGACGCCAGCGAAAGTGAAGCCAGCCCGGGCTGCCTATCCTCGGCCTCCTCACGTGCCGGCACGCCGCCCACGCGCCCCCACAACCAGCGTCAAGTACGCACAATTAGCTATTGCATGATTATTGTTCGCATTTAATTGTGAAGCCAGCTCGCGAAGTACTCTAATCCAAGATTTGTATTTGCTCTTCTACTTGCAGTCGAAAAAATTCCGTTGTACCTGGAAAGGATGCGGCTTTGTAGAGCCCACACAGCTGGGAATTGAACGACACGTGAAGGACAGACATTTGGGGTAAGTGCGAGCAAACAACAATGCAATGGGGTGCCTTTTAAGGGCACTCAGAAAAGGTGGCAGCGGCCAAAAGCAACAACAGCCGAGAGCAGCAAGTGGCAGGGCCTTGACTTAGTACGGCCGACAACAACAATGCCAAACAACAACAACAACAATATCAGCTTTACAATGCGCGTCACAACTGAAGCACAGTGTGACAAAATAGTCTAAAAAGGCAGTTCAGTGATATGTTTATAATTTGCCACAGCAAGAGCAGACAGTTGAAAATGAAAAAGAAGATTATAAAATATTTTAAAATAATTTTTAAAATTTTAGAAATTGAAAAAAATAATGTTTAAATAATTGTTCTATAGTATTGAGTATTGAACCTGAGTTTAAATACAGAAATAACTTATAAAATATTTTTTAATGTAGTCTGCTAGATTTAAATAATTTTTCAATACTTTATTGAGTAAAGTAAAGTAGTTCTGGCATGCAAATTAAATACGATTTTCAGACCACTGTGCAAGTCGCTTGGAGCTTGTTTAAAACTGGAACACTTGTATACACAAGCATGTGCGTGTGTGCAGTATCCAGGTCACACATACACACACATTTGGGTCTAGCGCACCTGCATTAGAAGTGCCGCAAATGGCATAGGCGTACGGGAGGCGTGGCATTTATTGCGGCTTGTTGGGGGCGACTGCGCTGCACTTTTGAGGCCAAGGTCCACAGCGCGGGCCGCTTAAGCGTTGACATTTGCGAATGTTAAATGTTGTTTCCTATATAAATTGTCCGGGGCGAAGGGTGATCCACCACGGGCCGTACACGATAAAATGAAAGGCAGTTTCTTTTCGTTTTTTTGGTTTTCTTTTTGTTTTTGCTTTCAAATTGTTCATTTTTTTTTCTGCTTAGATGCATGGGTATGTACTTATATAGAATTATAGTTTATACTTGTATTCAGTTGCATGTATTGTTTATGTGTTGGTGGTGTTGTTGTTGATGATTTTATTGTTGTTGTTGTTGGCAAACGAACAGCTCTAGAGCTACACTACAAAGTACAATGCACATACTCAAATGTATGTACATATATATAAATAAATATATATATATATATATATGTATGTATGTGTGTGTGTGACAGTGTGTGTGTATACAATTTATGCTTGTGTATGCTATATATATTCATAATGTCAACTATGCGCTTGGCAGGCTGGTAGCAACGTAGGAGCTATTGTTGTTTATATTTACGTAGAACTGAGTGGGAAAAGCAAATCAAAATTTATGAAAATCGGGCTAAACAAGACAGCATTTAAATGAAACATATAATCTCTCAGCGCGACTAATTTATAAATACATATATATATAATTATAACTTAACAGCTATATTCTATGAGCGATTCGTTAAGATTTGAAAAACTTAGCATAAGCATTGAAATTGAGTTAAACATACATACATTAATTGAAACTAGGTTCTTCATTTTCGTTGAGGTACATGAAATAATTGAAATACAATACAATGATATATACTTAATATAATATAATATAACATACATAGATACAGTTATTAATTGAGTTGGTGTTTAGTTCGATTTTAATTTTTGTTTATGTTTGTTCGTTTGTTCAAAAGCTTTTTCAAAACTTCAATTGGCATTAACTAAGTAGTTCCTGAAGCTGCAGTTGATCTACGTTGATTATATGATACTCGTATTACATAACATATATACGTTAAAAACTCTAAATGCTATGGGGGGCTAAAATTATCCTTATCGATTATATGCTGCTGTTCTAAACAACTACATACTTTAGTCTGCCTTGATTGTTTATCTATGCGATATTTAAAGTTCTCTTCGATTCTCCTTTGCTTATTGTTATTATCGTTTATCGTCTGATATACAAAATATCTACAACACATGCCTAGGCGGGGATTGAACAATTTTCGAGTACTTAAAGTCAAACACTTAACTTTCCGTGCATACAAAACAATTTACAATCTTTTTCAAAATAAATAAGATAAAAAATTATATAAAAAAGGAAGAAAATGAGTAATCGTTAGACAGAATTAAATAACAAAAGTTCGCAAAACAAAAACACTAATCGATAATTGTGCTTATATAGTATCAACCCAGATTATAGCCAATATAGATTACGCCAGCAAGTTGTAGTATTCGCCTCCTTCAACAAACGTCATCTCTCGCTTATCCCTAGTGCGGATGCATGAGTCCATGGGTAATGTCCATGCCTGCGTCACCCATTCCATTCACAGACATGGCGCCATTTAGCATGCTATTGGCTGCAAGAGAGCGCAGTAGGGTTTAGGATATACCATGTGCATAATGAAATCAACATTCTGACTACCTACAATTGCGGTTGCCCTGCGTGTCCATCTGTGTCCAGTACTGCTCCGATGGGCTCTGTGTATTAGTCCCCGGCGGCGCCTGCACCGGCGCCCCCGTGTACCGAAAATACGGATTCTTCAGATCGAGTGTATTGCTGGATGATATCAAGGTGCCTTCGATGTGCAGATCGATGGTCACATCGTACGACTGCCTCCGGTTAGCTTCCAACAGAACGCGCCCCGTCAGCGTCTGGCCCTGCTTAATGAAAATTGGCATGGGCAGCAGACAGCGCACCTGGTACCAGTGGGTCAGTGGTGCTGTGGGCGAAGTGGACAGCCAGACGTTTTGGCTGCTGCCGCTGAACTCGACATCAAACCAAAACGCCAGGCCATGGCAAATCCCCGTCTGCAATATGTGAAACTCGAGCGGAATGTCTAAACAAAAGTAGGTTAAACTCAAGTTCTGAATTGGGTCAACACTCTCGTATTACCAATGACATGCAAATCGTCCTCCTTGTCGTTGAGGAAGTCGCACACATGCCGCACCGACTTGGCCATGCAAATGCGTATGTCAAAGGTGTCCACAATTGGCTGTCGGAAGTATTCCTTCATGCCCTCCTTGTGCAGGGTGGTCAGATCGACGCCGTGGAAGGCCGACTGATACCAAAAGTTGGCCTTGTTGTACTGCTCCGAGTAGAGCGATTCGTCTGAAAAAGGCGCAATGTGCAGATCGCCGTGTGTGGGATACATTTTGCCATGCGGCTTCAGCCATTTGCGCGCATGTAGATACGTTTCCAGCATGCGTTCGTTGTAGAGCATATAGCCCATGGGCTCGGATATGATGACATCCACCTTTTCAGGCAGCTCAATCTCCTCAATCTTGCCGGGTATCACTGAGATCTTGTGCTGAACGTTATTCGACTCCACCAATTGCTGTGCATACTGTGCCATATTGGAGGCTTCAATAGCGTACACCTTGGCAGCACCGGCCTGCACGGCAAAGAACGACAATATGCCCGAACCGGCACCCACATCCAGCACGACCTTATCCTGCAACAGAGGACATAACAAAGTTGTAGTCAAATTGGGGATTATAACTAGTCAGTTTTGGCCACCTGAAAGTCCATGGAGTTTCCCAAGATGGCGCGCTGGTAGGTGCTCGTCCGGACGTAGTCCTGCATCATGTTCTGTTGCTGACTGAGGTAGCCGTAGAACTGGAAGTACTGCGATGCGGACGACTCTTCGGTGCGCTGCGAGAACACAGACTTCGGCCGCAGATGCTTCACATTCTCCACAACCTTGCGGAAGAGCTGCTGGTCCTTATCGCTGCCAAAGCGCAGCACCAGATTGTCCGATTCCAATGAGACCGCATAGCACCGCCGCCCAAGCTGCGCCGCATCCGTGTCCGCCGAGATCATGTACTCCTTCAGCACATGCCCCAGATCGCTGTCTGCAAAGCGCAAAGAAAACCAGGCTCAAACCAGGCCATAGATGGCACCCAAGGTCGCTGCCTTCTGATGCTTACCCAGCATAATACGCAGCAGCACGCCCTGCGAGTCGTAGCTGCAGCTGAGCGTGCAGCTGCTCTTGTATATGTTGCTGAACTCGAGCTTCTGCTCGTCGGCTATTGCGCTCACAACGACGCCCTTGAATTGGCAGTTGCTCAGCGGGCAGAGGGCCGCGGCGACGCTGTTCACGCATTTGTTGTTATCGACGGCGACGCGGCTGCCGCTGCTGCTGCTGCTGCTGGACATTTTGTTGTGTTCTGTTCTGTGGGTGGGATTAGGAATGGGCTGATTGATGATCGCAATGCGTTTTGCTGTAATTGACAATGTAGGCTGTGAGATGCACACACACACACATACAAGTACACACAAGCACACGTACACACACACACACAGGCAAAGGGCGACAGACACAGACGCACGCGAGACTTTTGCGACGCGCAAATTTTTTGCACAATGTTAAAATTTTTTCACAGTTAAATTGGATGAGCCGCAAGCGTGCGTTGAACACTGCTTATGCTGCTGGCAACGAAGTATCAATTTGTGGCGCGTTCTGTCTCGCGAGTATTGTAAAAATCGATCGATTTTTGTTGATTTCGTATTGATTTGACACAGAACGTGCGTGTTTTTTGCAAACGTTGCTACAACCCTGCAGCTGTCTGGCTAGCGTATGCATGTGAATGGTTACAGCGTTGCCACTGGGGAGGCGAGCGGATGGCAACGCGGCTGCGCGCGAGTTGGCAGCACCGTTTTCTATTAGAGATGCGCAGGCCTGTGATTTGTTAGTCACGATGATACTTGTGAACGTGATTTGGAAAAGCTAGCAACAATTAACAACTAAATAAATTTAGATATTATAATCATATCAACCATATATAATGAGAATAAATCAAATAGGAAAGACTGTGGTAGCTGATAATTGTTTAATGGTTAGGTTTTTTTCGTTTAGATTTTATTTGTATTAAGAGTTTAATTTATTTTTATGACAACACATGAGTAGCGATATATTGGCAAGCCTGGTTGGGTCCTCCAGGCGTTAACTATAGCTGATTGATAGTTGAGCTATTGCTGTAACAGTGCCTCGAGCGGCAATTACGCTCATCTCTAATCTAATTGGAGGCGCCCAACACAAATGAACTGGCGAACAATGAATTAATGGCAATGTTTTTGCGCTTGCAGAAAAAAGGGCAAAAAGTACGAGGAGGAGTTCTACTACACAGAAGACGATGACGATGACGAGCTGGTCAATTCGCCTAGTCCTGCCTCTCAGCCCACGCTCAGCCACCGGGACATGGCCCGTCCGCCGCACGAGGATCCCGAATACCAAAGACAGATCGTGGGCAACTTCAAGTAAGTGCACTCGTTGCAGTATTTGATGTGAATTTCATTAATTTGCTTCGATTACAGACAGGGACGCGCTTTGAACAATTATCACCACCTAACGCATCAGCAGCCACAGCCACAGCCACAGTTACATCACAGCAGCAGCGGCGGCAGCAGCAGCAGCGGCGCCAGCAGCGGCAGCAACAATGGCCACATCACAAGCACCCAGCAGCAGCAGCTGCAGAGCAACAACACCAGCTGCATACCGACCTCGCCGCTGGCGCACCACAATTACACTTGGCCATCCACCGGTGGGCTCACGGTGAGCGCCTCCTCGACGACCCACCAACAGCCGCACAACCACAGCCACTGCAGCAGCAGCGCGGCGCCGCCCAGCAAACATGCACGCGCATCGTCGGCGCGTCCGTCCCACTCGACTGCGCCGTATCCGTCGCCGAGCTTCGTCCATCATCATCAGCACAATTACAGCAACAGCAGCATTGGCAGCGCCGCCAGCAGCGGCCACAGCAGCAGCAGCAGCAGCAACAGCAGTCCGGTCATACACAGCCACAGCAGTGCCAACAACATGTTGCAGCAACTGTCACAGCAGAATGTCACGGTGACAGCGCACAGCCACAGCAGCAGTGGGGCGCCGCAGCACCAGCAGCCGCACCAGCAGCAGCAGCACCAGCAACAACACCACCACCTGTCTAGCGTGACCATCACGCCCAACTACCATCCGCCGCAGCAGCAGCAGCAGCTCCTGCGCGGCCAGCAACAGACAACTGCCAGCAACAATCTGGTTGCCAATTCCGGCCAGCACTTGCCACTGCAGCATGTGGCCGTGCAGCAGGTGGTGAGCGCGGCCAGGAACACGCCCAACTCGCCCAACCGACGCACGCGCGGCGAGAACAAGAAGTGCCGCAAGGTCTACGGCATGGAGCGACGTGACCAATGGTGCACTCAGTGCCGCTGGAAGAAGGCTTGCAGTCGCTTCGGCGACTGAAAGCGACAGAAATCGTCGACGGAGGCGGCAGCCCAGGCGTCGGCGACACTGCGGCAAGGCGACATGTTCAGGGCAGGAGCAACAGCAGCAACAGCCGCAGCCGCAGCAGCAGCAGCTGCCAAAGGGACAACTGTGGTGCGCCTGGCGGCCGAAGTGGCGGCTGGCAAGCAGCTGCCCGCCTCGCTGACCATCAAAACCAACAGGCGCTATGGCATACACCACATACAACCACACAACAGCAACATTATCAGCAGCAGTAATAACGGCAACAACAGCAGCAACAACACCAACAACATCAACCGATCCACGCGCATTAAGAGCGTCGCCACGTCGGTGATTGTGTCGCCCGTTGGCGCATTGACCCGGCCAGCGCCCACCCCCTCGCCCACCGCCAGCAGCAGCAACGATGAAGGCGTTGGCGCCAACAATGCGGCCGCCAATGAACAGCTCGACGAAGTTGCTGCTGCCAACGGGCTGCTGGCCTGGAGTCGAGCTGCCGCTGCGGGCCAGCAGCAGCAGCAACAGCAACAGCAGCAGCAGCAACGCCAACAGACAATGCTGCTGCAGGTCTAAGTTGCTGCTTAGTTGTCGTCAGTGTAATTGTCGCTGTTGTCGTTTTTGCAGGCAAGCCTCCGCCGTCGTGAAAAAGAAAAAGGAAAACAAACAAACAACAAATTAATGAAAATTAATATATAAATGGTCTCTTCTTATTTACTCTGCATTGAATTGTGCAAACCTTAAACGTAACGGTATCTCTTTGTTGTTGTGCTGGTGTTGCCAACTGCCGTGCAAATGTTGCTAACATTTGCGCCGGGCAACATTTGCAATATACAATAATAATAATTATTATTATGCATAAATATATATACATACGTACATATTTATTTTAAAACCTGACTTTGTTAATTCTTATGTTAAACGCAAATACAAAAAACAACAAAAACAAACAAACAAACACAGTGGCAACAACTTTTCAGCTGCAATTTGTTTGGCCAGCAATTTTTATATACATGCAAAAAACAACAAAAAAATGAAAAACACATGCATATATATAGTATACATAAATATGTGTACAAAAACGCAAGTTTATATATAAACAACAAAAAAATGAAAAAGGAAAAGAAAACAACAAACAAATCTTAAACAAATATACATCTGATTTTTTTTAGTTTGTAAGTCTCTAGTAAATTTTTTCCTAGTATTAAGTGAATTTTTGTTCTTCTTGCTCCTAAAAAAAAAACAAATACAAAATAAAACTCAACAAAAAACAAAACAGAAATTGCAAATCAAAATATAGAAATAACCGAAAAGAAAATATGCATATATAAATATTCAAAGCGTTACATCAATATATTAATCCAAGAATTCAAGAACCTACATACATACATATAAATAGTGAAATTACTTGTGTATAATTAAAATTCAAAACAGTTAAACCATTTGTATGTGTGTGTTAAATCGCTAAGAATTAAGTATTAAGCAACTACATGCATAAAACAAAAAGAAAAACAGAAAAAACAACTGCAATACATACGCGTACTCATATATACATGAAATTTAAAGAATAAAGGATGGAAATTGCGTAGCAAGTGGAAAATGCTTTGTAAATTCTATCAGTTAAAGGCGGAAGCAGAGGAAAACTAACGTAATACGCTGGTAAAATATTAGAGATAACGTAAGACCACACACACACACACACATATATATAGACCATCTATAGAACAATTATCCCCCAACCCAGCCCAAAACAAAAAAAAACAAACAAACACAAAAGCTATCCATGCTACTGTAACATATACCATATAAAGCAACTTTAATTTAAACGTAGTAAAATTTAAAAATAAAAACAAAACAAAACGAAATGCAATAGGCAGATTAAAAACAAAATAAACAAAGAAACAGACAAACAGTGGGACAGATGAACAGTTAAGCAGACAAACAGATAGGCAGACAGAAAAGCAGATTGAAAGCGTGAAAAATGATTTTGGAGCCAAGAAGAATACAATATTTTTTGAAAAAATGTTCAAATTTTATTTCGTTGTTAAGCTGATTATTTCAAATGATTCTAAAAGCCTATTAATTAATTTGTAATAAACCTACGATTTATAACTAATTTTTAGAAATTTAACTGTTCGCGTTGTGCGACTATTGTGAATTGTTCAAATTACGGTATCAACAATGAAGGTCACAAAGGACCCATCCGGGCTTGTGAAATGCAAAGAGAGCAACTGGAGAAAGTTAGAGAGCGAAAGCAAGAGAGAGAAAGATAAAGAGTGGAAATCGAGAAAAGAAAATACACAAGGAATTCTTAACCAAATTGGAAGTACAAACTACAATCTAGAATATGTATAAACTATGCAAAAAAACAAAACAAAAAAAAAAACAAACAAACACACACACATGATATATGAACATACATACATATATTTTTCGAATTAAGCGCAGTAGCCAACTGGCTCAGATGAGACAGAATGCAATGGAGGACAAGCCGATAAATTGAGCTTAAGAGCAGCAGCAGCTTTAAACAAAAAACTAAATTTTTGAAGAGCAGAAAATAAAATATAAAAAACATGAAAAATGAATAACACGCAGGCGCGCACATTTCTTTGAAATTGTTTTGCCGTGATTTGAATGAAATTCATAATGGTGGCCATTGTTTATTTTGGAATGCGACAAAGTTTTAACAATTTCTTTAAGCAAGCAACATTTTTACAATTGTATTTCGTTTTTATTAAGTATAAGTTTAAATTAACAACAAACGCCAACAACAACGTTTGTAATTACAAGTTTATATACATAATTACATACAACAATACATACACGCATATAGACATATAGAAAGAACAACAGCAAAAACCAGATGAAGCAAAAGTTTAATAAATTCTTAGACATATTTGAATGCAATTATACGACTACGTTAATTGTCATCATTAATTATTGTTTCTCTTGCTAATTCTCGTACAAGAACAACACTACACACACACACACTCTCTCACACACACACACACACACACAGACACTGACACAAAGAAAACATTTAGACACACACACGTACACACCTCGATCTTTTTCGTTGCGTTCTGGAAATTATTTAAATATAAGTGATATTTTTAAAAATTATCCATTATTGTATAATTACTTCTAATGCATACAAACATACATATATCATACTATTTTATGTTTATGATTATTATTATTACGAAAACAACGCAAAAAATGCAAATATCTATCAAAAGGATCCTCAAAATGTTGTACAGAGCGCTGATCAAGCATCAAAACAAACATCAAACAAATGGCACAATTGTTATTCAGCAATAACAGGCAAAAGCGATGAAAAATTGTGCAAGACGTACGAGTATGTAAAATAACAAAATCAAAAAAATAAGAAAACACAAAAAAATGAAGAAAGAGAACAAGAAAAGTCGAGGGCTCGATATCATTATTTTATGATCCATAAGGCCGAGAAAAAAACCATCATAACTGCAATTTGTCTTTAAATAGTGAACAACTAAATGACCACAAATCACAACAACAAACAGCAAGAAAACACCCGTTTTATTAAAAATATACAATTGTTATTTATAATTAAAAAAAAACCAAACAACAAACGAATTTGTTTTTATTTGATTTGATTTAAATTTCAGTTACTTTTGAATATGATTTTACTTGACTTTGTCGTACCTAAAACGGTTTCCAGAACCTACAGAAAACACATCAAAACATTGTGTATAAGTAGATCTATTTTGAAAGTCTTTCTCTAACTGACATGGTTTCTCCTAGGGTCTCAGATATTGACCAAAGACATCTTGGTATGAACTCCTTACATGTAGATATGGAGATCTTATACAATCCAAATAGATATTCCTTTTTCATATATTTATTTGCATTAGTTATTTGATTTCATTTTAATTTCCGATCGTACAAAGTAGAAATCGCAATGCTAATCAGATGAATAAAATATTGATATAAATGTAATCGGTCATATTTGCCAATAGGTATGTGTACATACTTATAAGCAAATGTTTTAGCTATAACAATGTCACAAGAATATCTATATTGAAACTTATGATATTTCCTCTGATATTTACTGTATTGACGTTATTGATGTGTTAGCGTTAAAAGAATTAACATTAAGCGATCAAGTCAGGAGATCCGATCAATCGAATAGGTCGAGTGTACGAGTATTTACTATTATAAATCTCATCTGGCAGCTGTTGGTCGGATCTGTTCCGGCACAGCAGTTGCTGGTACAGCGCGGTATGTTGCATCCACTAAACGATAACTAAGTAAATACATACATACAAGTATATCTATATTACGAGTAAAGATACATGCATATAGCCACATATTATATACAGTACAGTGCATAATTAAATTTATATCTGGAACTAAGTGCGATCTGACGAGAGCAGCTTGAATTGAATTGAATTGAATTGAATTAAATTGGTGTTGTTATCTTTAAGTACTAATGGTATATTGATGATAAGCATAACTATATAATACACTATATAGAGAGTTGTATATGCATTCGACGATTCTCTGGCCTGGGCGTAGATACGTGCATGTATTTGTACGTGTGCATGTGTGTGCGGGTGGATGAACTTTTCTAATTGGAGAGCTAAATTAGTTTTAACAAAAAATTGCATTCAAAATAAGGCTGATTTATTTGACTTGTTCGTTTTTTTACTCGTATATAAAATGTAATATAGTGAGCCATGTGCGCCCACCCACCACACACCACAGACCACACACACGCTCGCCAGCGTGCCATATCAACAATTTATGAACCAGGTCCAGAGATTTAAAATAAAAACAAAAGGAAAAACAAAAAGAGAAATTCCATTTAAAATTAAGTACAATTTTTACAAAATGCTCGCACATTGCATTCAATTGATTAGTTTAGATTAGTCAAGCAAAAGACTTGCGCATTATTTAATCGGCTGCATTCATTATCGGTCACCAGACTAAACCATACCATAGAAATAAGGGCATGCAAGGTGTGGTATGCAGTGAAAGTGAGAAATCCACGGCTACTCTCTTCTAGTGGGGGAAACGGGCAAGACATCTGCTCAACACTGCCAGCAACAGCACATACATTCCCACAAGCCCATAACTTATATGAAACTTGCATGAGACATCAGACATCAGACATCTGGCATTATCCATCATCCATTAATTCAAACCTTCAAGTTCACAATAAACTCGTACTTATATCGAAGAAGCAATAAGCTGTTTATACAATCACACGTATGTACGCACGTATGTATGTGTATGCTTAATGGAGGAGAAGAAGACGAAAAATAAGATACTAAAAGTTCATACATACATCGCATCACAGTGCTACACAGACGCACACATTCTTATAAACTGACTGAAAACTTCAAACCAAATTAATTGCGAACTAAAAACAAAAACAAAAAACAAAAAGAAAATGAAAAAATTTTAAAGATAATGATATAAGCCACATCATTTTACAAGGGCTCTTAGGAAGGGCGCGCCTTTTGCCATTGAAGCAGGCGGCGCCGCTTAAATTAAGTGACACGTAAAATAATTAAATAATTTCAATAATAGTTTTTAAATAAGTTTTTCTACCCAAGAGTTGTAACTTTTTTACGATTTAAATTTTACGATAATTGGCATATGCATTTTTTGTAACAATTCAATGAGCGCGTTCAGTGCGAGAATCATGACTTTTGATTTGCCTATGTCAGCGAATGATGTAAAGAGCTTTGGCATAATTCATTTTATGTATACATAAGTATACAAGTATATATGTATTTATATTGCACTAATTTAAGTTGCATGAATTGGCAAACTAAAAAAGCACAAAAAAAACCACAAGATGTCTTCAAAATTGGCTAAAGAAAAACCTTACTTTCAAAAGACTTTTCGCTTGGGCAGTGATTTGGCAAGGAAAACGCCCAGCAAAAAATAAAGAAACTAAAAAAGAAAAACAAAAAATTAAATTAAACTTTGAATACATATATAATTTGCACATTGAAAAACATTGTACTGAGCGTGCGTCAAAAAATCGTATATATATATAATTAACTAACATTTACAAAGATCATTTAATTAAGTTTACAAAGTGAATCAATACGAAATGTGCTACTTTAAACGTTTTTAAGATTTAGACGTACAAAACACTTCAAATCACTCTATTAACATTAAACTTTGTTATCACTGGGCTTCTTAGGAGCTTATCTATAAGCACTACTTAAGAGCTTAGTTACAATCACATGCTCTAACACTTAATCTCTAGATAACACTCATTCCCAAGCTATTTCCTCGATTCGAATGCACTTCAATTCATTTATTCGCCACATACATACACACATAAGGAATATACTCATAGACTTGTAGTATGCATTATGAATATCTCGAGTAGTTCGTAAACTATGATTAATAATAATATATGCATAATTGTTGTTGTGTCTTCATCCGAAATCCTTAAGGATCATAATATGTTTAAGCAGCGTTTATAACACACACAAAAGTGAAACATTTTGTTATGTTTATGGCTCATCCACATGTTGTTTTGTTCTATTTAATATGTAGTATCTATACATATGAGCATTTTGTTGAAATCTTTGCTCTCGAGCAGAAGAGTTTACACTATATTTCTATGCATTATGTTAATGAAACGATTCTTAATTCCGCTTTGATAAACTACAAACTAGTTGAACTGGTTGTCATGGTGTGCATCAGCATTAGGATTGTAATTGTCAAAACTGAATGAATTAATTAAATGAACACCACGTTACAAGGTACAAATAAGGCACCCAGTGTGACAGCCCCCTTAGACGGGCCCGGGCTGGGGTCCGACCCAGAGGCGCAGGAGGAGCAGGTGAAAAATCAGACACACACACACACACACACACCCTCAAATAAATTGCAAACATACTTATAAAGTTAAATTTAGCATAACTACGTTTTCAGTACGATTAAAACCTAAAAATTAAAACGAAAAATTGATAAATAAAAAGCAAGCAGATTAACCAAGCAACTTAAATGTCGTGTAAATTCATGTTAAACGTACATAAATAGATAAATACATACATATATTAACATAAACATTAAAATAAAAGTAATATGCAGTAAATATACATACATATATATGCGATATAAACCATATACTACTACATAAATACATACTTAAAGACATGTAACCAAAAATTATGAATATTGAAAAGCTTGAAAACAGTTGAACTTGAGCTACTTTCAGACCGATTACAACAAGAAATTAATTATGGAATCTTAATATTGATATACATATATATGTACTAGTGATTGAATGTGACATGCTTAAATATACATACACCGATATCGATATCGCTACGGATATCGATAGCGATAACTGCAGATATATACATACATAGTATTTACATACAAGTGGAACCAACAGAATTCAAATATTTGTGAGCCCAACTACATACATAAAAACATGCATTTGCAAATTTTTAACCCAACAAAACAAAACAAAAAAATAAATATAAAAAAAAAATACAAATGAGCAGTATAAATGTTTAAGAATATATTAATTAAACATTTTACGTGAGAATCGTGTACCTACAAAGCAAGGAAACAAAACAAAGTGAACAGAAGAGTAAAAAGTAAAGAGTAAAAAAATGATATACATTCTATATATTTTGCAAAGCAAACTTGTAAAAAATGAAACTAACTAGAGCCAGCAAGAAAATCCAGACATTTTAAAAGAAAACAGACTATAACAACATTTTTTAATTGATACACATAACAAAGAAGCAAAACAGAAGCAAAAAGTGAAACTCTCGAAGTTTTCAACGCGAACACAAACTACAAAAATAATTGCATATACGAGTAAATCTTTTATATGTACATATATACATATATTTTGCGTCTTTATATACAGCAGACAACATATTTATATATTTACACTCAACAACCACACACAACCGCAACCACACACAGAACATATTTGATAAATGCTGTAACACGTTTACCTGTCTACATATGATACAACAAAAGAATATACAAGAAATATAAAGAAACAAATTCACATATTGCTACTTGGTTCGCTTTTTTGCTTCATAGAACTCTGATTTCATGCTATGTTCGAAAATCGATCATTATTGTGTGTACTAAACATTGAAACTTCAGATACATTACTCATACCAATGTAACCGGGCATCTTTCGTGCTTATTATATATGTATGTGAATCTACATAAATGTATAAATGTATCAATCTACAACCACACTAAATGTAAACAAAGGAGAACATTCACTTTCACTCCATGTGCATCCATTAAACTTATCATAATTGTCATGACATCATTGGCTAAATGCATACTAACGTATTTTAAGCAGATGAAATAGAAATACACGAAAATATATATTCAACTTCTTCGAAATCATTTAAATGTTAAATGTATATGTTAATTTTAAACAATAAACCAAAATATACAAAAATGTGAAGAATTTGGAAAAAACAATGCTATTTAAAAACAAGTACATAAATAAGCAAACCAAACGAAATGAAAATTCTACGATATAATAAAATAAAACAAAAGCAAAATGATTCTTTAAATATTGTTCAAAGTGTGTTTTTATTTGCGTTATTGTGTGGATGGGTAATAATTCACTTTTAAATACTTAGTATTTTCGTAATTTTTTCAGATGGGTTAGATTCATTACTTACCTAAAAAAGGATATTGTCGCTATATAATTGAATTGAATACGCATGGCGCCATTATCGATGAAGCACAAAACAGTCGATATATTACGTTTAAAAGTTGCGTTCATTTTGTAGCAGTCAGGTTTGTAGAGAGTGCAACTTACACAGTGTGGCAACGCCAAACAGATGGCAAAGAGTGTTTTTACATCAGCAAAACAAAAATATTCGTACAATATAAATAAACTAAAAATACTGACACGGCGATTACTTCCTTCTTTAATTATATTGCCATTCAATACATTGCGCGTAGACAAAAGCAAGATGAGTGACAGCGAGCAACACAAAGATGGGTTGCCCACAGAGCCATCTTTGACGTCAACGTCGACGGCAACATCGACGTCAGCGGCAACAGCAACAGAGTCAGATTCCGACAGCCAAAACGGAGAAGGTTTTGTAAAAGAGATTGAAGTAATTCTTGAATTTGTTGTCAGGCAATTTTTTTTATTTTTTCAGATGGCACAATGGATATGATTCGTCGTTTTTTCTCACAGAGTTTAAATTTGGCATCAGGCACATCGGCAGACAACGAAGGCGCAACTGTGGATAAGGTGCGTTCTATCTATTTCTCTAATCCAAATGCAGATTGCTTCGAATTAATAAGTTATTCGCAACAGGTAATACCTGAACTGACCTTTGAAGGTCTTTCGACACACTGGCGCGAACATGGCTTCAAGAACATTGTCACCATGGTGGGTGCTGGCATCTCCACGTGTAAGTTGATATTATTTTTAAAGGCGTTCGGAGGTGTTAATTAATACACAAATATTGAAAAAATTCCATAGCTGCGGGTATTCCGGACTTTCGCTCGCCGGGTTCGGGTCTGTACAACAATCTGAAGAAGTACAAGTTGCCGCACCCAACGGCCATATTTGACGTGGACTACTTCCAAGAAACCCGGCCCCATTCTTCGCACTGGCCAAGGAGCTGTATCCGGGATCGTTTGAGCCCACGCCGGCACACTACTTTGTGCGCCTGTTGCATGAGAAGGGCTTGCTCCAGCGCCACTACACGCAGAACATCGACACCCTGGACCGTTTGGCTGGTCTGCCCGAAAACAAGATTATTGAGGCGCACGGCAGCTTCTATACCAACCATTGTCTCAAATGTAGGGAGGAATACGACATGGCCTGGATGAAGAAGAAGATATTCTCGGATCAGGTGCCCAGCTGCGAGCAGTGCAAGGGCTTGGTTAAGCCGGACATTGTGTTCTTCGGCGAAAACCTGCCTGCCAGCTTTTACAGCAGTCCTGAAGAGGATTTTAAGGACTGCGATTTGCTCATCATCATGGGCACCTCGCTAGAGGTGCAGCCATTTGCCTCGCTAATCCATCGGGCCGGACCGCGTTGCATTCGTTTGCTGATTAATCGCGATGCCGTTGGCCGCTCGAGCTTTGCGCCCTGGATGGATCACAACGGGAAGGCGCTTCTTTACGGCAAGCCTAAGAATACGCGTGATGTGGCTTTCCTCGGGGATTGCGATGCTGGTGTCTGGGCCTTGGCCGAGGCTCTTGGCTGGGAGGAGGAACTACAGGACCTGATTAGCATCGGACGAGAGGAAGAAGCAGGGGATGACCACAAAGCAAGTTCCGATGAAGATGAAGATGAGCCAAAGCCCTCTGTGAAGGAGAGTTCCAAGGAGTAGACAAGAAAATGAACGCTAAATTAATCTAGTTTAACGATTAAATAGGAGATTTGTTAAGGGTGTGCAATATGTAAATAATTACATAAGGAGTGTGTGGGGAATGAAATACGTATTTGGCATATGTAAATATATGAATATGTGTGTTTACCAACTGAACTGAGCATGTGTTCCATTTGTTTTTAATTATTCAAGCGCCATTAGCGTCGTCGTACAACATCACAACCACAAAAGCTGTTTTCAGTTGGGCAGCAAACCGCCAACAAAGGTTAACTTCTCATCTCTGGCTGCCAGTTGTGACCGCACACATCGTCAGTATCGACAGCATCGACGGCAGCGGCTGCCCTACAACAATCAGCTACAATTGTGGCACTCGTTGCCAATCCGTTTGGTCCGCTGCAGCCAGTTAATGACACACAATCTGTCCCAGGGCCACCCACACAAATGTATTCGGTTTCCGGCTCCGGTTCGGGCTTGCATTTGAAGCTGCTGCAATGAATTGGCCAATAGAATATAGGTAGCTGAAACGGGGCTTTAGCCGTTAACGGGGGCCACTCGTGTGCACTAATTAAAACCAAGCAGACATACGGAATAATCGAGCATTCCGCCCGCTCCTGCCACAGATACTAAATCAGTCGGGAGCGATGGCAACATGTCAACTTTGCCTTCTCTCCGCTTGGCGGGAAAATGTGCAAATGCATTAAGTAATCAGATGCAGCAGCAGCAGCAGCATCAGTAGCGACAGCGGAAAGCACATCGGAAATGTTGATAGCCGCAATTTGTTGCAGTTGCAACTGCAGTCGTTGCTGGCATTGGCGCACATCCTAGACCTGCCGGGTAATTAAACTAATGGACTTTCTTAACGGCTTTCTAAGCGGTGTCAGTCAAGTGATGAAGCTATCAGCTCTGATCTTAAGCCCCATCGATACCTACATTTGCGTACCAATTGACCCAAATGACTTAACTTGGCTTAGGTTTTGTGAACTTCAATAACGCCCCCGAGTGTGTGCCGCCCAATTCTGTTTTGGAGCACTATTAAACGCATTCCACATACGCACACACAGTTGACAGGGCTTGGTGTCGATGCACAGTGGGTCAAAAAATATTTGCGCTGGTTTATTGCTTAAAACTATGAAGTTAAACTTAAATAATAAATCAGAATTGCAGAAGACTAATAGTATTATGTTTTTTATATAAACTTTATTGCTTGCCGGCCGGTGGAAGACTGAAGCTCTTCAACTTACATATGCATGTATATCAGAATTTTGAGTGGATAAGTCAAAGTGTTATACAATTAGAGTTAGTTAGATAACGAGTGTGAGAGCAGTATTCTATACCTGGCTGATGTAGTTAGCCAGCTGATTACTTTTAACTCATGAACTCATGTATGTGTTCATATATTATGTTGTATGCTTATCCTGTTACAGAAGCAACGTCTGATTAGCAATTAAAACGATTTTCTATAAAAAAACCTACCCCATCCTAAATGAAACACTGCTTTTTCAGTATGGAAGAGGAAATTTCCGTGGTTCTGAGAGGCGTAAATTGGCACAAATTAGCAGCAGATAACTAGAAATCGTTAAAAGATAATTGTCAAATCAAAAAACAATTAACAAATTTATTTTTTTGACGATACACAAAATACTTATATTACTATAAAAAGCAACCTTGAGATGATTCCAATTTGCAAATAAATATGTGTAATTAGTAATCCAATAATAATAAATATACTTAAAACCCATAAAAGGGGAAACAAATATGTATAAGTTCTGAACAATTCCTATATACATATTGCAGTTTGTTGTCTTAAAACTCTATCTCCCATTCATAACATAATATCGTTAGCAATTGGTTGGCGAACTGCCTTTATAACTATTACTATGTAACTATGATTATGACTTAATAACTATAACTATTTTATTTTCAAAGGTTTAAGTCGTTTCAGGTATCTAAGGGGTGCAATCTTTTGAGTCTTCGCCTGTTTGTATTTGTGGCTAAGCTTGTTGCAAGTTGGTGTGGGTGTGTAGCAAGTCTGTCCGCATGTCTTGAGCCGTGTCGTCCAATTAGCTCTGCTATGGTAGGGATGTTGAGGTCCTTATGCAGGACTGCGTTTCTCACAACCAGTCAGCTCCAGTCCATCTTCCCAGGGCCTTGTTTTGTAAGGTTTGTATTTTTTGTATGTGGGTCTTCGCAGCATTTCGCCAGAGCGGAATTGCGTACGTGAAAACTGGTGCTACTATCGCATTATAAATTGTTCTTTGGCTACGTAGTCTTAGTTTGCTAGAACTCCTGAGTGATATGTGGACCGTATGTCAGTCGTCTGTCAAATGTGACTCCCAAATATTTTACATTCAATTTCACTTGAAATTGCAGATCACAGTGGGATCTGCACTAAAATGTATTTTCTGTTTTCATATGGTTTTCTCATTGTTCACAATTGATTTTGACCTATTTAAAAAGTACTTTTGGCCCACAGTGCTTTATTAGTTTTGTGTGCGTGTGTGTCATGTTTTATATTTGTAATCAAAACGCGAGAAAGTCCCCTCGGTCTGCTAGCCCTCCGTTTAACTGCAAGCCAGTTCATCAATGGCACCACAACATGGGGTTTGGGGGCTGTTTGTTGCGTTCCCCGATGTCATCAGCGACAGCTGTGCGCGTATTTTGATATTGAATTCTTGACATGATTGCACGGCCACAGCTTGTCGTGCCGCCATTTAAATGAACATATCGTAGTTACACACACTCAGGCAAGCATTTTAAAATCCCAGCTACGCATAGCTCATGCATGGCATGCGCTAATAAACTGTCAAATTGAATAGGAGGGGATAAGTAAACAGCATCGCCAATAGTACGCTTAAATATATATTTATATGGAGGTTTACATATGTACATATAACATGTGAGGGCTCTACATATTTATAGGCATTATTGTAAAATGGGCGGTAAAACGTTGTCATCGCTGCGTAAACGAAATCTTTATGAATATTTTATTATTGCTTTAATAAAAAGAGAAAAAAGAGAAGAAATGAAAAGGAAAAGCAGCAGCGGCACCCACAACGGCAGCCGGGCAAATGGCAAGAGAGCTGCGTTCTGAAAAGCAATTTGTGTCAATAAATATATATATGTATTAGTCTGCATGTGTGTGTGTGACCGTTTAGCATTGCACATGTGTTGATGTTTCGTCTTTGTTGTTGTTTTGTATTTGGTGTAATATCAGCAGCAACACCAACAACATCAGCTACAACATAATCGTCATAATCATTTTATGCGCATATTTTGTAGCATACTTTTGTGGTCATAAATTTTTATTTACGTCGCCCGCAATGCTCCAAATGTGATTCCAAGGGGCTGGCGGGGTACGGGGCATGAGTGCTGTTGGTTCGTATAGAGAAATTAAAGTGCGATAAGCTTGGCTTATTTTCATGCTTCGTGTTTTACAAGCACCTTAAAATGTCCTGCAACACACCCCAAAAGCACATGTGCGTGTGTGTGTGTTCGGTTGCATACAATCGAATCAAGCGGTCAACAAATGCATAATTTCAAGCTCAGTTTTGCGATATTGATGTTCCATTTCTGAAGTGTGTGTGTGTGAGTCTATTTGTGGGCGTGTTTAGGGCATCAGCCACACTGGCAAATTGGCGGTTTTGGTGGCTACAAATGAGCAGTGCGGCTTATGCGGCGGGCCAAAATAAAAATAATAAATTCTGCTTGCGGCTATTTGATGAACAATTGCAAAATGAACTGAGTTGCGAAATAAAACAATTAAAGGCTTACCGGGATAACTGGGTTTTAGGCAACCCCACCTCCGGAAACAATGTGAACTGACCCCCATGGAAAACAAAAAAGTGCCCATTAATTAACTGAGCGCAGTAGTGAAGTGTAACGAATTGGAAAACCAAATAATTCGCATTGATTTTGTTCGTTTCAATCACGTTTGACACAACCACACACACATACATATACACACACACATACATACGCGTACGCACAGTCATAGGCACCCACAGCGACCGCATGTGCATTGATTTGCCGCGGAAAATCTCTGACAGCGATGGAAACCAACAGCATTGGACGCACTAGTCCATTGATTGCCAAAGCCAATCGGATATGAATAAATGAACGCTAGTTTTGTGTGTCACCCAGCTCTGATCCCAAACAAGAGCTACGAACACAGGTTTGTTTGATCTCGCTGCAAGTGGGTCCGGCGAGGCGGGGGTGGTGGGTGTCCGGCGGTGGGGAGTGCGCAGCCCGCAATGCAATTGGCTGCATTTAATTGTTGCACAGCGTGCACGGCTGGAACAAAAGGCTTTACCCTTTGTGCGCAACAATGAGATGAAAAAAGATTGCTAAATTAAAAACGGGACAAATAAAACAGACAGTTTGAACAGTCCGGACGGACCGAAAGCTTTACAAATAGTTTTCAATAGTTTTAATTCCGATTTTTTTCATTTTAGTTGACCGGAACAGAGTTTTGGGCTGGTATTGGCAAAGCTTTGAAATTTTTATTCAACTGCACTTCGAAAAATTTAATTTATGGCAAACTATTTTATCTTAACAACTTGAGTTAAATTATGGCACAACATGATTAATAAAGTACATAAAATCAAATAAAATATAACATTATGAGTGCAAGTGCAAGTGCACTATAATATCAAAATTTCAGAGAAAAAAATGTCGCAAATAAATAATTGTGGCCGCATTCATAGATTAACCAGCTCGAATGCTCATTGGTGCATGTTGAAAAAACGATTTGTAAAAACAATTATTAATATTTAATTTGTTGGTGGTTTTGCGATTGTAATGCAACTGTAATATATAAAAATGTGGTTTAGACAGATAACTCGTATTATAGACAAACTCACATATCTACAAAACAGTGCTTTGCAAGCCGATAAAATTAGCATTAATTAAAAAAAAATAATGAAACTTTAGTTTGGTTTTATTCGCTTAAATAATTTAAATATTATATTTCCTGCACGTATCACTGATAAGTTAGCCATTTAGTGCTTGACAACATTAAAATTAAAAGCATTTAATTAAAGAAATAATTTAGCAAGCAAAAAACTATTTGGAACACTCCAAAGGTATCGGCCAGTGTCTTGCATTACGAAACATTTCGTTCGTTCTGGCCACGTTTAACGGCTTCACCTTTCTAACGGCAGCAATTTGGTGCTGCATAGTTACCTGCAGGATGTGAGCGTCTCGCATCGCCTAGTTTTACTCGCCTTATCGCCGTGTCGACATTGGTAATTTAGAGAAAGGCAGGAGAACAAGAGAGAGATAGAGAGAGAGAGAGAGAGAGAGAGGGAAAGAGAGAGGGAGCGGTCGAGGCAGTGGCAGATAGGAAGAGGAAGCAGCATTACAAATGCCTGCCAGCTAGCACGAGTATTTTGTATTGCATTTTCGATTTGCACTTTACACGCTTTCATTACACTTCGTTTCCGGTGCAAAACACTTGACCGCTCCCTGGGTCCGAGGGCCAAGGCGTTGTTAGCATTTAAACTGCTGCTGTTGCCGCTTCTACTTGCAACTTCAGCTGCATTGCACACTTGAGCGACTGGCGATTATCAACAACAACGTCCAAATGCAACATTTCGTTGCCAGTCTTTAATGTCCAACTGAGGCTGTGTCATAATCATCGAAATTATGTTGCGTTTCATGAACGTCACATTTATGGCTTACAGCGAAGACTTCAAGTGGCCTCCTAGCCCCTCTTGCCCGCCAAGTGACAGCAGCTAGTGAGCTGCATTGATGCTTTAAGCTGCAATTTCGTTAAATAAAAAAGAAATTTCCAAATCGATTTTGCTGGTTTATCGCCAAGTTTATTTCCACTTTGCTGCTGTTCCTTGGCTCACTGCCACTTCTTGTTGCAGCTATGTTTGCTGTGTGTTTCAAGTCTTTGCACAGTGGTTGCAAGCACACACAAATGTTGCATTTTCAGAAACAAAGCGAACTGCAGTGCAGCACATGCAGTTCTCGATCTCAGGCAAATAAATCTGGCATATAAGAAGATAAGTCACATACTTAATTACCCAAGCTCAAGTGTTTTGCATGACATGCGTTTCAGTCCAACCTAGACCAGTGTGTTGCTTATACTGTCTGTCAGTGTGTATGTGTGTGTGGCATATTCTGTTACCAGAACTTACGGAAATGAAATGTGTTTCTATTTTAGTTTTACTTCTGTGTGTACATTTACACGCCCGAGTGTTTGCGTGCCAACCACAAAATGCGAGTAACTACAAAAACAACTATACCGGAAAAACTGAAAACACAAATACAAATACCCGTAATACTCAAGTCTATTTACAAATCATGGCAAAAATGCAATTTGCAATACCCAAAAAAAGGTTAAGTGAGCAAATACTCCCAGCTGCAGTCGGACAGTGAAGCAAATATGACGTTCGGCTTCAACTAGCAAATATTTGCGCATATTACGTATACGACCCGCTGTTACGGAAATTGCTTCATATGTGCGCCCCTCTAGTTGAGCATCCCCTCCCCGCGCGCTTATCACAATCTACACAGCCAATCTGCATAATTGTGCGGGAAATATTATAGCAAAATGCTTCGGCCTTGCAATTTATTTTGTTTTATGCATATAGCAGAAAATTCATGATGTCCTTTCAAGGACAAACGGCAGTACGTGCCGTTGGTTGTGCGGGAATTTGATGTGCCAGCTAATTAAAATGTAAATACTGTCGCATTTCTATGCATTGCTTTGTTGTGTGCGTGCGTGTGTGTTTGCGTGTGTTTTATGAGTCGCAGTTATGTTGATGTTATACGATATCTGTCACATTGTGTGGACATTTTGCTGAACGTGATGGACTGCAATTGTTTGGAGTGCTTGTGCAATGATGTGTTAGTTATTGGCTCTAATAAAGCACGTATAAAAATAAATAGAAAATTATGAAGCTATGATGCCTAATAACCTCAGCCATGAACAACGAAGAATATTGCGTAATCGCAAGTGTCTGCTCAAAGTTGGCAAAGCGAGCAAGTCAGAACTATTTTCACAAATATAATATCACAAGATATACTTGTGAACCAAAGTTGTAATGAAACTATATTAAAAGTTTACCTCATTTTTTTCCATTAACCTGAAAGTGCGTTTTATGTGTAGCTAATTGGCCAGAATAAAAACATAACAACAAGCTTAAGCCAAAGACTAGAAAAAATGTGAACAAGCTTTGAGCAGACTGAGGGAAAAGCAGAAAACTATTCCAGTCAGTGGCTGGTAGTAGGAATTTACCACACTCTTGGCCATATGTTGCAGCAGCCGGCAGCGTTCGGTCTGTGGTCGGTTTGTTGGTCAGCCTGTGGCGCATTGGCGGGCAAATGCGAAAGCTGCTCGATACTTGCGTGTGCGGGGTATGTAAATTCAAAAGCTGACTTGCCATACATATAAATAAATGCATATATTCAATATATGCACACCTACAAACAGTTAGCTATTTGGAGAAACTAACAAATTTAGGCAGCGGACGCTGGGCAGAGTACATATTTAATTTTTCAAAGTTATTTCCGGCCGGGCCTGCCCGTTGGCCATAACATATTTGGTCAGCCACACGCCAGTCCGTGTCTGGCATTGCCTATGCCAGCTTCAGTCCGGCACACTTACTGTTTAATTGCCGTGCTTGTGAAGAGTGAATTGGGAATGGAAATGTGTAATTCTGTGTGTGTGTGTGTGTTTGCCCCTCACAGCAGGTTACATACGCAATGATACAGCCGCCTGCTCTGCACCCAAATGGCCAATACTGGTCGACCGGCTAACGACCTCTCTTAAGCTCCGCTTTCGTGATAGTCTTTTTTCCTTTCTTCTTTTTTTCCTGTGTAAATCCTTTAATCTGTCCTGCCAATGCGAGTGGGAACTAACCACTCGCATAGGGACTACCTACACACACACACACACATGCGCGTTTGCCGAGCAATTGAATTGTTTCAATTGGTACTTGGTCTGGGTTCAGTTTCAGATCTCGACCCTCTCGCTGCTTGGCCATTCACATTCTTAATGAAAGTCAATGTGTTAACTGGTCGCGTTTTGTGGAGATTGGTTAGCATTCTGTCCGTAGCTGGACGCTGCAGTGGCTGTCTTCGGGTTGTTTGTTCGGTTAGTTTACTTGGCAATCCAATTATATTAAAATCAAAGCCCGCGGGGAAAGTCTTGGCTTGTTGGTTTGCAGATAAACAAATAACGCTTTTTTCAATGTATATTACCGTTTCATCAAATTAAAAAAGTTTTAGCAACTCATTTTACTAAAATGTTGATATTTGTACATATAACCTGAATGTGTAGCTTACGATAATACTGCCACAAGACAAATCGAATGTAAGAATATGTTTAAGCTCATACAAATATATCTCGGACATATAAGCATACGATGTATTACAAGTTAGTAAACAACTTATGAGGCCTACAACGTTGGGTTATTTAATGCATTGACTTCCGGTTAATTTGAGGGTGACTTCAACTCGAACCCTTGCCTATTTATTTGCATTGTTTGTTGGCCTGAAGGCCTAAACAAACAATATTGATATGAGCTGCGCTGCGCTGTGTGTCTTTAATTAAGCTAATGCCCATGCAAACATATCCTCAGGTAAATATACGGCAGTTTAGCTTCGAGTGTCATTAAATTCAATTTGCCAGCCAATTGCAGGTCAGCAATTTGCAGAGATGCGTCTATATAAAAGGCCGCACTCGGCTAAGCTGGTCAAAAGCGGTTCAAGATGTTGCTCACACAGCAGTTAGCTCACTTGACCAAGCTAATCCAGATTATAGGTAAACTTGTGCCACATTTCGCTTGCAGTTTAACTTTCTGCATCTTTGCACCTGCCACAGTAAGCCAATACTTTGCGCCACTCTCCTCGCTGCTGATCGTTCACAATAGCACGGATGCAACGCATCTGCAGCTGGCGTACCTGGACTCAGTGCAGCTGGCGCTGCGTAATCTCAGCCGACCGATTCTGCTGCAGTGGATCGACGTGGCCGAGCTGCCCGCAGACGAATCCCAGCCGGATGCGATTGAATGGCAAGTCCTGCGCGCCGTTAACGCCTCTGTGACCGAGGTGCGGCCAATGAACTCCATTGTAATCCCACAAAGGGAATTACACACAGTTCTCTTTTCTCTTGCCAGGGTTTTATTACGATATTGCCGCAGACAACGCGTTTCCTCCATGCTCGCTACTTCGCCACCCGCAATGCCAATGTGAGACTCAAGGATAAGCTGTATCTGTTTTTGTGTGAGCATGAAGATCCCTGGGCTTTGTTAAGCACGGAAATATTGCAATGTAAGTGAAAAAAGCCAAAGAAGAGGTCGTTGAGATATTTATGTTGTCCAAGTGCTCGCCAATTACTTAACGCGATTTAAGCCAGGATTATTCCTGCAGCTCTATAAGCTGAAAAAGCATTTTGTTTAAAGTGCACCATATTAGGAAGTCCATCTTTCGCTTTAAGTAAGATTAAACTGAGCTTTAAGCGTTAAAGCTATAAGCTATTGAAAATTTATATTAATTAGTACAATTTTATAGACTTAACTACCAAAGTTATCAAATAATTTTGTTCCAAAATCGAGATTATTCCTATGATTAAGTGTTCTTTTCAAGAAGTTGCACTAATCCCTTTCATACTGACTCGGCTTAATCCTCAAATGAATCATTTGAAATGTGGAAGCAATGGTAAAAATTGCTGTCTTTTTGGCATTAGTTTTATTTAGTCGGCAATAAAACGTGGACTTGACTGAGGTTCCCTGAGGCATTGACAAAAGAAGTCAAGCTCAAAACTTTGCCACGCATACACACACACACCACACACCCACAGAGAGTCCAACCGCACACAGACGTGGCAAAAACAGCCACGGGGCGCATTAGTTGATCAAACTTTCAACTTTGGCACTGGCCAATAATTTCCACGCTTGGCGGCGTCTTCTTCAATTGTAAACTTTTTTGTTGTTATTGGCTGGAACTTAATTTGGTTGTTGTTCTTTTGGCTTGTTCTACAATGTTCCCATGTTGTAATGCGCTTTAGTCTACCCACACCATCTGATGGTGCGGCCAAAAGAGCAGGCAAATAAAGGATGTGGCAGAGCAGCAGTAGGTGGATCTGGAGCTGGAGGTGGCGGCGGATGCGAGGAGGCCGCAGCAAGCTTGCCGCACTCATACCGCGACATCAATTTGGAGCTGTGGACACAAAAGTTTGTCGGTGCCAGTGGAAATTTGGATGCCATGCTCCTGGACGCATTCTTGCCGAACGAAACTTTTTCCAACCGTGCCGAACTTTATCCCAACAAGCTGCTCAATCTGCAGCGGCGCACGCTCCGCATGGGCTCCATTACTTATGTGCCATACACAGTTACTAATTATGTGGTAAGTAATTGCCGGTTAAGTTTATATTTATCGTTGTTGCTGCTCGAACTGTTGTTGTTGCTGTTGTTGTCGGCACGCCCAATAGCGCACACAAATGTCGTTGAGATTTGCACCCCGGCATTAAGCAAAGCCAATTGGTCGTCCTCACCAGCCTCATTCGCCACATTGTCCACATCGTTGTGTCCTTGTCGCATTAGGGCACTGTGCGAAATGGTCATGAATAAATGGCCACTGGTTGCCCGCCCACCCACCACCACCCCCGATCTGATCTGAGCGGCTGCTGCGTGTGTGTCTCTGTGGTCCGTTTGCTTGGTGGGCTTAAAGAAAGTTATTTCCTGTTGTACTTAGTTGTGGACTACGGTTTCGGTAACTAAAACTTCAAGCATACGCTGTGTGGCGATTTTTTTTGTCTAGAACTGACGCGAATGTAGTGGCATGTAATGTGTTTTGAAGCTTAACGTAGTTCACTATAACTATTTTCGATATACATTTGATTGTTATTGCAATTAAGCTAAGCGCTCCTGGCTCCTTTCCCATTATCTTTTTATACTTATATAAATACAATAAACATTACTTTAACTTTTACTTTACAGCACATCTTATTGCATGTGAAACTTCCATTTTCAATCACACTTTGACCACTGTGCAGGTCCCTTGCCCAAGCAAACAAACACAAACAAAACAGTTGGCAAAAAATTCTTTGTTGTCACTTGGTGGAAGTTTGGTTCGCACTCAATTGTTTGCCTTAAGGACATTCGCACATTTGTAAACACACTCATACCAATAGGAACAGTAACTGACACACACTCGCACACACACACACACACATATGGCCGCAAGCATGTGCATGTGGTTTTGTTTATGGCCGGCTTTAGCACAACATTGATTTAAATTACGTGTTTCCATTTAATTGGCGCCGAGTGTCGATGTCCATGTGTGTGGGCGTGGCTTACATTGTGCCCGGCCATTACGAGGCCATTTAGTAAATTAGAACAGACACTTCAATAGCCAACAATGGACGCCAATTAGGCGCTGCCGTCCAAAACTTAATAAACTCCCGCAACTTCACAGCCAGCTGGTGACGGCAATGAGGATCCAATTAACCCGCATGCGGACAATCGCTCGGTTTCCTACTACGGCTCGGAGGCCAGCATTATGAGAACCTTCTGCGAGGTGCACAACTGCCACCTGCGTGTCGAGTCCTGTAAGAGCATACTGTAAAAGCTGGGTGAAAGATAAAACGATACTTATCAAAATCGATCTGAATTTGACAAAGCTATAGAAGCTTAAAATTTGAAATATAATTTTGAAGTTTTCCGGCTAAAAACTAGTCCTTCAGTTTTAAATTCAAAAGTTATACGGTGACACAACGATGGGCAAAAAGTGATTCCCTCTAATTAATTAATTAAAACAACCTATATTTTAAAATTTGCCACTTCCATATTTAAAAAAGGAATTAATCTAGAGGCTAAACCAGAATTAGATCAGTTTTGATAAAGTTAGTTAGTTTTGGGTTTAGAAGTGAACCTACCAATTCCATTTTCGATTCATAGATGGCGCTGACAACTGGGGCAGCATCTACGATAACGAAAGCGCCGATGGCATGCTAGGGGATATCTACAAGCAGCGCGTGGAGCTGGCCATTGGCTGCATCTACAACTGGTACAATGACATCACAGAGACCTCGCATACCATAGCTCGATCGGCAGTGACCATCTTGGGTCCGGCTCCTATGTAGGTCAAAAGCTAATCGCTTGCTCTCTGCCAGGCTAATCTGCACCTTTGTCCCACTCCCAGCCCTTTGCAGGCCTGGTGCAACGATATTCTGCCCTTCAATGGTGGCACTTGGCTCCTTTTGATTTCTACGATAACATTTTGCGGCCTGTTTCTGTACTTGCTAAGATACTCGAGCCACTTTCTGACCAAGCGAGTACCACAAAGGCTATTTCTGCACGCACACACTGTGGAAAAGTCTCTTCTGGATATATTCGCGCTCTTCATTCAGCAACCGTCGGCGCCCCTGACGTAAGCCCTCAAATAATGGGTGAATATTGCTTGGTAAATCAGGATTCGTTTCAGCTTTGATCGCTTCGCCACGCGCTTTTTCTGGCCACGTTGCTGTGTGCGACGATAACGCTAGAGAACATTTACAGCGGGCAACTGAAGTCGCTGCTCACGGTGCCCCTTTATGCGGCGCCCGTGGACAGCATTTGGAAGTGGGCGCAGGTGGATTGGAAATGGGGGGCTCCATCTATCATCTGGGTGCTGACGGTGGAAAAGTCGCATCTGGAAACGGAGCAGATACTGGCGGACAACTTCGAGGTGCGCGACTACAACTTCTTATACAATGCGAGCTTTCAACCAAACTATGGACTGGGCATTGAGCGTTTGGTCTCCGGTGCCTTCAACTTTGGCAACTATGTGACACGCGCGGCTGTGGAGAATCGCATTGTAGGCGCGATCAATCGTAGTTCAGATAAAGCCTAAAGCTTCTCTTTGACTGTGGCAGGTGATGCACGATGATCTGTACTTTGATTGGACGCGCGCCGTGTCCATCCGTGGCTGGACGCTGATGCCGCAGCTGAACAGGCACATACGCGTCTGCCAGGAGTCGGGTCTCTATGTCCACTGGGAACTGGAGGTACGCGGCATTTGCCTTCTCGTCGGTAAATGCTTAACTGTTTGCCTCTGCAGAATGTTGTCAAGTATTTGGATAAAAAGACCGGTCAGGTGCTCATCAATCAGGCCATGGACTATGAGCCCAAGAAGGCGCCCAAGCCACTTGTAGTGGATGACATTTCCGCTGCACTGTTTGTGCTGGCCTTCGGATTTAGCATTGCCAGCTGTGCTCTGTTGCTGGAGCATTTGCATCAACGGCTGCTGCACCTGCAACATCGGCGCAACTAATTTGCGGTTTTCAGTTGTAGCTGGAGCTGGAGCTGGAGTCTGGTCATTGATTGTTTGCCTGGCGGCGCACACGTGTCGTACGGACATTAAATCGCACACTCACACACACACACACACACACACAAGGTACCCGATGTTCCCACACACCCAAGCAAAAATTTGATAGCCAGATAGCAGGTCAATTTGGTTGCATGCATCTCTCTGCCCCAAAGAGTGGCAGCGGCGGCAGCAGCTAAGTGACACAGGCAGCCGGGACCGTGAGGACGAGCAGGATAGTCGGGAGGCGGGTTGAGGTCTGCTCACAAATCCGCAGGCAGGCCTAATCGGGTTGCTTGTGCTGTTTCAGTGCGCCACGTTTGCGGATATGCAAACTGAAAATGACTTTTGCCCGAGACTTAGCTGCCTGATAATTGGAAAACCATTTAGAGCAACACACTCTCACGCACACACACACATACGCAAATCACTTGACTGCAATTTCGACCAGTTGCAACTGCTCCTGGCAATTAAGCCCGTTTTAATGATGCACTTAATTACCGCTAGGAAATTATTCATTATCACTAATTTGTAGCGGTTTTTGTAGCACTTGCATGTCAGTCACGCTGCGGCTAAGGCACTTGCCAGCTGCCACCTTAGCAATCAAAGTAAATTTCATAAGTCTACGGCTAAAGGATGTCAGCGTCTCATCATTTTGCATCGTTGCCACGCTCGTTAGCGAGTCTTTTGAGCCAGGCCAGGCAAATGGCAAGCGAGCCAGTTGCAACGATTTAATGAGTTGTGACTAAGCCATACCCTGTACCAGGGGCAATATAAATATATTGTCTTTTCCCGTTACCAGTTGACTCACAAAAATATTCAATTAGCTGAGATATATGAGGCAAGAGTTTAATATTGTTGAGAAACAGGGAGAAATTCTAAGGTATTATCGTGTGTACATGGCTTGTGAGCTGCCTGCTTGCAGGGTATAGCCAGAGCAACAAGGTGTTCAACACTGTGCAAACATGGCGGCTGGGTCATTTCCGTTTCTGACCCAAGCTTTTGCATATTTCCGTTTTGTGTTTGGAATTTATAAGTGAGTAACTAAACTGCGCTTAACTTTGCAACCGTTGCTGTTGCTGCTGTTGTCGTTGTTGCTGCTGCTGCTGCTGCTGCTGATTTGCGTCTGCTAATGCAGCTGTTTGTTTCCGTTTGTTAGCATTTACTTGTTTGCCGTTTGTTGCTCTTGCTGCTGATGCTGTTTTGTGGCACGGCCAGGTTTTCGCAGTTGCGGCGATTGTTGCACAACCTTTTTTTGTACGACTTTGAGAAAAGCATTTGACAGTTTAGACTGGTTTTTAGCTGCTCTATCTGACATTTGCCAGCAACAATATGCAGTTAATTTTTTGTCTTTTTTGGCCCAGTCAAAGTGCCTGTTGAAGTGTCAACAAAATTTGTGACCGGACTGCGAGATTTGTGCAGCGCTTGTGCTCGCAGAGGCGTAACTCTCCGATAGGAGAAAGTTCATAACTGTGCGCTTGCAGTTAATTAAATCGCTGGCCAAGAATATTTCACGTGCAATCAGCGCAACGGGCAGCTGCTCAGATTTATGATGTTGCCAACGGGCGATAATTGAAATTATATAAAGGATGCCACCGGATGCTGTAAATGAAATAAATCTGTGCAAGGCGCTCTTGGCAACTGGTGAAATTTACTCTAGGGCCGACTATGGCGAAGTGGCACGTGCAACTGCAGCAAGGCAGACGACAGCGTCGATAAAATATGAGCAGCGCTCGCAATTGGCCGGGTCGATTGCGAGTGGATTTGCTGCCTTAAATTGAATTAGCCCGACTGCCAGGCAATGCGAAAATCTTATGAATTTTTTAATGGTACTATCTTTGAAATCGTTTGAGCAGTTGTTGCCGCCACTTCTACTGCTGCTGCTGCTGCTTTGTATGCTATTCACATCGATCCAATTAGATGCTGAACATTTTCAGCCAACATAATTGCTTGCCTTTCGTTCTGCCGCCGTCTCAGCCCCCGAGGTTGCCTACAACAACCTTTGGCCGCGACCGGACTCATTATCACCGTCAATGCCGCCTCCGTCGCGACAGTTTTTTAACGCGCCTGCAAATTTATTGCTCATAATTATTTTATTTTACAGTCTGCTGAAGTTCTCAGGCAACGACCTACACGAGACGAAAGCGCCGCCTTCTTGTCGCCGATGCTCTTTAAGTCGAAACACTTATGGAAGCTAAGGAGGAACTTAAACAAAAAACACTTTGAGCTGCTATTTGAGACAAAATTATTGTAATTTTGAGCAAAAATTAAATAAGGAAAGAAAGTTTAAAAATATGTTCTTAGTTAAAATAAAATAAATTTCAAATAAATGTTCTGATATCATGAATTCAAATTAAACTTAGCTCAAATGGAGGATGATCAAATCAGTTGATTAACGCCACAGTTATGGCGCTGGAAAATCTAAATATTACTTGCAAAATCAAAAACCCCATTTCATACCAATTTCCATTGACTACGATGCGTGGCACGTGAAAACTGTTGCTGCTTCTTTTTACGCACATAACGAGCAGCTTTTGACTTAAGATAATGCTACTTAAAAAGTATTACACAAATGCATTGCACTTGCCAAAGCCTCTGACATAGTTTTTAACTGTCGCCCCAACCCACCCAGCTGCCCGACTCCTCCCCTCCAGTGCCAACAAGATATGTGTGTGTACACGACAACAAGCATGCAGTAAACGCGGGAGGGTGGCTGCCAATCAACTCGCACAACAACACGATGCTTCAGGTGGCTAAGGGGGAGTGCGGATGGGGCTGACGACTCTGCATTAGCATAATAAAAGAGGTAGGAGGGGAAGTGCACGACGCACAAAAGCGCGGATTGCAAAATGGCTTATAGAAATATATTGAAATAATGAGCTCTTAGGAACAACTAGAACCGACTTAACTTAACTGATATGTTAGTTTAATAACTTGAATTGCAAATCAACAAAAATAATATATGCTCTGTTGATCTGTTTAGTGCAGGGTATAGAAAGCAATGTTGCAGAGTGCGGAACTAGCCAAGTTTTTAGCAGCTTTGGTTGATTTTACAAGCAACAGCAAAAAAGCGGACCGTGCGGCGGGGGCGGCAGCGGCAGCGGCTCAAAGCGGCATTAGTCGGAAAACAATTAAGTGTGTGTTTGGGTGGATGTGTGTGTGTGTGTTTGTTTGTGTGTTTGTGTGTGGGTAGCAAAATGTGTGCACGCGTATTTGGGTAAATTGTTTTGCACTTAGCTGAAAGTTGGTCTCAAAATAAACAGAGTGCGAAAACTGTTTCCAGTTATCTCCCATGTTGTTTCACTTAGTTGGGCTTTTCTTTTTTTGTGGGATTTTTGGTGCATCAAATCGAGGGCGGCCATTAATCAAAAAGCATAGCAACTGAAGTTAGTATTAAACTGTCGTCAGGCAACAAAAATATTTATAGGCATTGTATAGGCACTCTTATAATTGAGGAATTACAATTTGAATGGCACTGCAGTCTGTAGGCTTTCCGGCTGATCTAAGCCGGCCCAAGCCAGTCGACTGACAGCAGCCGCAGACAAAGTCACAACATGCAAAAAACGTACATGTCTTAAAGCATCGGAGAAAAAATGCCATCGGCAATAAAGCGAATGTAAATGGGCTCAGCATTGACTATCGAAGCTGCTGGCAGAAGACAAATTGCGCTTTGGTTAGTCTGGTAAGGCTCCTACGTATGGCTAAAACCAGCTACAAAATGAAACAGAACCGAGTCTGGGGCCAGATCCTGACCTTGTTTTTTTTCCTTTCTGTTTGATACTTTGCCTTTGTGCCAGTGAGTTGATCTATGAGAAAGAACTCTGCCGAGATGAGCATAAAGCCCAGTCCTGCTGCAATGTGACTGACATTTCACATTCAAATGCTGTGACAAAAGCAAGAGCAGAAGCATAAAAAATGAAATAAATGATAGCATAAAGTGGAAGAGTGTATGCACTTTTTTTAAAAGGAATATTATCAACATGAAAAAAATTCCTAGAATAAATAAGATTGCAAAAAGAATAAATTATTTTAATAACTTTTTCTCTTGATTGTTAATTTTTATGTAGACTGTTATTGTTTTGAAAACTGTATAGCAAATTTTTAATTATTATCTTTTTTCGGTGTGATGGGTGTTATATATTCACTTGCTCGATAAAGCTTAAATATTTTGAGTACACTTTAGGCTGTTGTGCATGCTAAACGATTGACAAATCGGATATGCTCAAAGGCACTGAGCCCATATTGAATATGGATTGCAAGTAAAGACAAGCAGGCGCCGCAGATGCTTGCGAATCAGCAGGAAAATCGACTCGCATCGCCACTTCTGTGATGGCATATAAATTTTGCGGTCTGTGGCCATAAATCAGCGTTTGGCTGTCAGCCGTTTGTCGCTGTAAATCGCAGCCGGGCCAAGTCTCTCACTGGCGCTCTAGGTTGCCCTTTAACTGGTCATTAATTACAAATTATGTGCTACTGCTGTAACTGGAGCCGCCTCTCAGCTGTCTGGTGAGTGTCGCCTGAACAAATTAATGCTGATGCTGGTGCCGACGATGACGACATGGTCGTTGCCAGCAGCAGCAGCAGCAGCAGCAGCAGCAACAGCAGAATCGCTGCAAGCGGACCCCATCTAGAGCTGCAGTGTGGCTTCATTAGGCGCTGGTGGCCAAGTGGCCAAGTGTGTTGCTCTTACGGCACTTGGAAGGCGCGCAAAAGACGCATTAATAATTAATAGAACTGTAGAAAAATGCGCAACGGAGGGGCAAGTTCAGGTTGTTAAATGACTTGCCACTTGCCAGTTGCCACTTGCCACTTGCCAGTTGCCACTTGCCAGTTGCAAAGCATCGGACTATCAGCTCAACCGCTTGGCACTCACAAGTTTGCGTATGCAAATATTTGGCCTCATCATCATCAGGGCACTTGCCGCTTTGCCGCAACGCACTCGCTTATTCCGTTTCAAATTCGGAAAAGTCATTAAATCATTTTCCACACTTGCACTTAGCGTGTCCGGGGCCCGACTCATAAACAGATCTCTCGGCTTGCATGTAAGTGTGTGTGCGAGCAATTTGATATATCAACAAAATGCTCTAGTGTTTTCATTGGCTTTCCCTGTGGCACCTCGCCGCCACTCGACACTTGCCACCGAAGGCAGTCAAAATAATATGTAGATGTAGATTGGCAGGGCAAGCGATGAAATGTTAAATTCGTGCGGCATACGTGACGTATGCTTAATGCGCGCAGTATTTAACTTTATGCAGACAGTTTTAATTGATTTCCAGCTCGCTTCCAATGTCATTTTCAATTGGCGGCTTAACAGTTGAAGTTTGCAGACTCGTGAAATTATTTACACAACATGGGCGTGGATAATGCGAAAATGTGGCTAATATAAAGTCACAACTGCAGACAAGGCCAACTGAAGTGGAGGCCGCAGCCATGGGAGGAGCCCAAGCTCAAGCGGCAGCCACGACCGACATTTCCGGCTGGATTGCGGCTTATTTGATTTTCATTAGGCATAACTCAATTTGAAACAAATAAAACGCGCTCAGCCGCAGATGAGCTACTTATACAACAAACGCAACAACAGCAACAAGAATTCCGTACCGACTTACAGTCATGACGAATGAAACGAACGGAAACGGAGATGGTAGATGGTAGATGGCAGTTGGCTGACGATGGGGCCGCAATCCCAACCAAGTTAAGCAAGTTACCGACCGCCAAGTGCAGATGATGAAGCTAAACTACAAGTCGCACGAACAATGAGTAGCAGCAACAGCAACAGCAGCAACGGCACTCGGAATTGGGGGAAAATCAAGTAAAAGGCAACCTTTTGATTTCATTTCCTGTTAATATTGCCCGGGCCAGAGCCCGCACAGACGCCAGCCCAACAGTCGGGCATGGCAAGCATAAGCAACTTTGGCAGGCGATTAAGGTGATGCTGAGAAATGCCGCAGGAATTTCAATGGACTGCAGTTGCGGGGCACTTGTGCGGCTGTTGCGGTGCCGGCGGTAACGTGGCAACACCCCAGGGGAGATCATTATATCGTCAGTTTGCCTAGGCGTCCGGTCTAGCGAGCCGACCGTCGGGTGGGCAAAGTTTTCAGCCTTTCGACTTTCTAGCCTTTTGCGGCTGATGAAGTATTTATGAGCACGCATGCCGTAGGGTGTGTGTGTGTGTGTGTGTGTGTGAGATGGGCGAGGGGGTGGGACTCGCTGCTGTGTGTGTCCATGCAAATGCTCATAGCCAATTAAGTGAGACAGGCGACTAAATTGATCAGATTCGATTATATTCAATAAAAAATTAAATAAGTCAAAAAAAAAAAAAATAAATTCATAGTTGATATACTATTTATGTTAATAATGGGGATGGATAAATATTTATCTCAAAAATATATTTTAAAAATCTAATCTAATAAGCATAATCAAATGCACAAAAAAAACAAATGAATTGATATAATTATAAACAAATGTATATAATATATATACATGTATATATATATATGTATATAATATCATAAGTATAGCCGTGTTTCTATAGCTTTAAGGTTACTTTTGTCGGTTGTGAGTAACTGTTAATACACACACACAACCAGTCAAACTTACTTATTAAGTATATTGCGATTGCTTATAAACTTTGCGCTCATTGAGACTGCAAATCCTGAGGGAGTCGAAGATCTCTTAGTTTGCAAACGGTTTACTCCTCTTGTCTTGTCTTTATTTTTTTTTATTTTTTTTGTGGCATCCTCATGGGCCATTTTCCATTTCCAGTAGCAAGAGAACTTTTGTTTGGTTTTCACTTGAGTTCTTTACCTGTTCAGCCACGTTTAGCCTCAGCTCAGTTTTCAATTTCATTATATTTGCTCATGCTGGTTACGTTTATTGTTAGTCTTGTGGTTGTTGTTATTGTTGTCGTTGTCGTTGTTGCTGGTGTGCTGTGTTTGTTTGAGCTAAAGATTTAGGCATCGCGAGCATTTTCTGATGGTATCAGCAAATATCATGTCTTTCATGAGACTTATAAGCTGTTTGGCACGATTCTTGACGTATCTGCCATCGAAAAGTTGGTCTTGCCTGCGTTTTTAATTAACCACCTGCGAAATTGATGAAAGCTAAAGTTTCTTTAAGATACATCTGTTAAGTGCCCCAATTAAATCAAAACTAAATGCCGCCCTTCAGCATTGCAGCCATTTATAAAACGAAGTACATCACCCTCCCTTCTCCGCCCACACACATACTCACACACACACACACACACTGAGTTGAGTTGTGCCCGCAAAACCATAAAACAAAAGCCCGAACAAAAGCTAATTAAGTTTATGTCACCGGAAATTTGTTTCACCTCAAAAACCTCGAATTGTGTTGAGTTCGGAGCAGAGATAAAATGCACGTGGTCTCCGCTTGGGTGTCACACAGACCGAGACCGAAACCCAGCTGGAGACAGAGTCAGAGACGAAGACACTAGCTAGGGGCGGGGTGGGCCAACGGGACAATCGAGTGAACAAGGAAAACTCTGAAAAACTTTTCTACTCGAACTTGTACACGCTCATTGGCAATTAATCTGCTCTCCACCAGCTAAGACAAAGGTAATGCGCGCCGGATCCCCGCACGCCCCATATGCCCCCAATTGTCAGACTCCCCCACTAAGTGTGTGTGTGTGTGTGTCTGTTGCAATTTGGATTGCATTTGAGCCAAATTTGTTTGCCATTGTAGGCGACAATTTAATTTTCATGCGCAGCAGCGCGAGTGGCACTCAAAGTTGGACAGGGACAGTGCTCCAGGGGAGAGCGGAGTGCAGAGTGCGTGGTGCTAATGAATTGATTGGCTTAATTTGCAGCTGCTCAAGTTCAATGGGCATAACTTATTCCGGTGTCAACAAGAATTATTAGTTCGACCGCCAGCTAGTCCGAGTATTGGCTTGCCAGCAGGCTGCCACAGTTGATTAACGGCCCTTTGAGTGCCGGGGAGCAGCTTGGGCGACAGGCTTTATGGTACACTTTTATGGCCATGCAACCAACTTGGCAAAGTGCAGCGCGAACGCCAGCTTATGGGCCATATAAACGATCCCGGCAAACGATTGTTGCGACAACTTTTCGCACCTCGCCCGCCCTCATTTGCCCAATCACAGCTGCTACTTGAAGTGGCTTTAAAGTGGGCGTGGCATCGCAGCAGGAGCATCCTTGACGCTCTATTGACGTCGTCCGGGTCGTGTGACTGCTGTCAGCTCTCGAGTGTGTACTTATGACGTTCTTTTTCTATTTTTCTATTTTTTCTTTTTTTTTCTTTTTTTTCGTTTTTTCGTTTATAGTCGTTTTGTAACTTTAGCAACTTTTCTTTGGGCGTGTTGGCACCTCGGCGGTTGTCGCCTGTCAACAACTCAAAATGTTTCCGTGCAATCGCTTTTTACAGCTTCCGAACAATTTGATTTGATTCCATTAAAAAAGTTGCTCTAGTGATTTCCTGTGACACCATCCACCTTTCGAACGTTGAGCTGCAGCTGCAATATATACCACACCCGGGCCACGCCCCTCGCTGCACGCGCCGCTGGGTTCCAAATAATTGTGACATTGGCAGCGCTGTCTAGTGTTGCATACTTTTATGCGGGATCCTTAGAGTCATCGTTGACGGGGCTGCATGTCATTTGCTGGCACAATGACAAACTTTCGCGTATGTGGGTGTGCGTGTGTGTGTGTGTGTGTGTGTATGGGCGTGGGTGTGTGTGCGCGCTGACGTATTAGTTGCGCGCCATATTGAACGTCAGCGCGTAATGAGAACTTATAACTTTTGATGCGATGCAATTTCAATTGATGACACTCGACGACAACGGCAATTGCCGGCTTAATACAGACAAATATGCTTTCGAGTGCGCGCGTTTGAGAGCGAGGATGTTGCCAATGGCAAATAATCATGATGGAGCTGGGTAAGCTTGTGATTGTCATAAAATGCTCTGGAGGGCAACTATGCATAAGTAGCTGTAATATCAGGCCACTCGTCATGCTGCCACTTGACCTTAAGGATTGGCACAGCTGCTGGCTCTTTTCTGTTTGCTTTTAGCACTTATAAAACAACAGTTATTCTAGCTTTGGCTTTTATGCAAATTGGATTAACAACATTGCTGACAGCAAATCCTTTCTGGGTGGGGCTAAACTGTTAGTTATATTGTCATCACTCGTTTGTGCAATTTACATTTGACATCCGCCCGCTTCGAAGTGCGGAGAGTTGCAATATAAAAACAAATAAATGTGATTGACTAACACTTACCCTGCAGCAAACTCAAGTGTAAGAATATGTAAGTCTACGAAACGTTGTTAAAATAGTAGTTACGTGTATTAATGGTGTTAAATATTGGCATGAAGTCAGATAAGATGTTATTTTGCATCCTGGTTGGTGAATGAATAAAAAAGAATGAAGTGCTCAACATATCCGTAAGGTTAAATAACTTTTTAGCCTATTCGGCAATCGGGGTGAGGTTTAAAATTTTCTTATTCTAAAAACAAAAATTTCTAAATAATAAAAAAATAGCCAAAATAGTTTGATAATGAATTGTTGACAGAAGTCGTTTACTTAAGACACAGATCATTTTGATTTTGAATATTCCTTTGGGAACTCAAACTCTTAAAGAGATCTAGGATTGAAGAGTAGAGAAAAGAGTAGATAGATAAATTGGCTTGTGAATTCTGATCCTGAAAGATGAAAATCCTTTCCATCCATTTGCAGGGTATACAAATCTCCAACAGCAGTTGCGGCATTTTTTGCGAAGCATATGAAAAGTTTGCGTTTCGCTTTGGCTCCCATGCTGCCGCATAAAATTTATGATGAATTTTCCCCTCGACGCATATTGCAGAACATTTTTGGGACCGTTACAAGCCTATGCGTGCATGTGTGCAAATGTGTATGTGTGGGTGTGTGTGTGGTGTGCTGGGAATCGTTGCCATGAACTGCAACCACAGCAGAGCAGGGCAGCAGCTGTTTCAATGCGATGTCGCTCAACATTTTGCTATTTTTCGGTTTATGCGTGAAGTTCCATCATGCTTGTCGTTTATCCCTTATCGTTGTTGTTGCTGTTGTTGTTGTCGGTTAGTCGGTTGTTTGACCACATGACGGCCTCGTTCTCACTGCTGCTCGTGTCCCAAGTCCGTTGATGAGTTGTACAATTGAAACTGTTTTAGTGCTTTTCATGGAATTGGGAATATATGAATTGCGAAGATAACAGAATAACAGAAACTATTTGGACTGTTCGTTTATGAGAGTATTACCCAACAATCCATAACATATCTCTTGGTGAAATAAGGTAATGTTAATTTTGACGTTAATGTTAAATACATTTTGTGTCGTTCTGTTAAACATAATCATTAATTTCACGCTAACCACTCTGTTATTTTATTTGCCTACGATAAACCAGCAGATTTTAAACATAACTGCAAATATTAATAACGTTCGCCGCACGGCTCGATTGGATTTAGTCCACAGAGCAATTTAGCATTAGTCCATAAATCCCATAAAAAAAATTCTACATCGATATAAGAGCTACATAAATATTTGGACACATAAACAAACTTTCAGATAAATCGCAATTCTGAACTGATTGGCATGCAAACATAGTTAGTCCAGCTGTGGCTATAGATTGGTCGGGGCAATTTTTGAAACGTCCTGTTATCAAAGAAATGGCGGCCACAGGCTGTAATTGAGCGTGAACATATGATAAATAGATCTAATGGTCCATAATGGCAGCACTTTAAGCTGCCGTTGGGGGCAATGGGAATTTTAATTTGATTTTGGTAAGATGCTTTCAATGGCCTCGATGCTTGCGCTTTTGCAATTAGCCAAACAACAAAATGGCCAAGCAAATTGTCAAAGAGCAAGTGAAATTGTTTACAAACCAATTACAAGCGCTAGACAATGGCAACAGATTTCAGATTCGAGATTTCCAACTGGATGACCTTTGGCCGGGCCCTGCAGCTGTGACGGTGGCAGCTGCGACAGCAAAATTAAGCAGAGCGCCAAAAATTGCGTTATCTTAATGAGTTTAAACGTTAATCAGGCTGTGGGCGGGGCAGCGCGGGCGCGGATAAGCGGAAGTAGCCCCTGTCGCAGCGGAAATGGTGCAAAGTTTGTGGCAACTGTGTCACAGGTCGGGCCGACAACGTTGCGAGACGCTGCGCGACGCTGCGGGCCCGAATGCCAACTTTTGAAACAACAAATTCCAACTGGCAAAAATAGCCACGACAACGAGTTGTGGCTGCCACAACGGAAGTCGAAGTCCGAGCGGTGCGGATACATATTAAATTAATAATTTGACCTCTTCCAGCTGCAGCCCACTCAAGGCATAAGCCAAATTACAAAGCATCCGCTCGAAAAGATTTCTGTTTTCTGATTGCGGCAAGGACAATGGCAAAGCGAGCCGCATGACGACGATGTTCTGGCCATGTTGCACTAATGTTTCGGCCACAGCGTCTGGCGAGATAAACAATTAAAAACTTTCGCAATTTGCGGTAATTTCACTTCAACTAACCGCCAACCAGAGCGCATATTATTAGACAGCGTTTTTGTGGGCCAAAGCGACCCACTTGCAATTACGATTATGTCATAATTAGGACAGTCAAGTGTTGCTCGTACTTTCTTACTAACTGAACAGCTGCCAGACTGACTAACTGACTGACTGACGGAATGATTGACTGCTCAATTGAGTACATGCACACTGGCCCTGCGGCTTGTAGCATTGCTATCACATTCTTCTTATCTTTTGTTGACTGATTGAGGTAAGCTCGAATCGCGTTGCACACGTTTCTGTTGATTTTGCACACGTTGAACACTCTGACGTACGTATAGAAAAGCCAGGTGAGCGCAAAAAAATAAATTGCACTCGGCACTGGCCAAGCGGCGGCAGCTATAAATATGTTCAGCAAAATTCTTGCGGACCAGTAAATTCACAAAGAATCCACGTGCAGCACTTCAAAGCTTTTAAAGAAAATTGGAAAATGGTTTGCAAGGGCTGTGGCACAAGTAAGTACAAATATGTTTTTCTGTTTCCACATTGATTTCAATGAGTTATTTCCGTTCGCAGACTGCAAATGCACAGACACCAAGTGCGGCGACAACTGCGCCTGTAATCAGGACTGCAAGTGCGTCTGTAAAACAGGCACCAAGGAACAATGCTGCAGCACCAAGTCCAAGTAAACAACCATTGTGCGAATTAAACAGAACTGAAAGGTTCGCCCCCTCGCCGAGTATCTGTAAAGAAATGGATAAATACACTGTCTCTCTTTCATACACTGTATCCATTATATGTATCAGTCTGGAAGAAGCATAAATAAAACAATATGTCTTAAATGAATATATATACTTTTAATTGGCAACAATAGCCCAGTATTTCAGTACGGATTGTCTGTATATATGATTCTCTGCTATTTGATTAAAAGTACATACGTAGATAACAAAGCTTCTTGTTCTAATAATAGATCGCAAATATTATTACAGATCCAAATTGTGACAGTTACAAGGAACTGTTTTTCACATTCTTCCCTGAAGTGGATGTAATTACTTTGCAAATTTAATTTAACCCAGTCAAAAGCAAATACTTGCTGACAGGCGGGTAAACAGTATGTGGAGGTCCGTCGGATTTTCTGCGTTGCAATGTCATATACCTACATATATCTATATAATGAGTTTCATTGAAATGCGCACATTGTTGTTGCTCTTGCTCTTGCTGCCGTTGTTTTGCTTGCTGCGTGGCACTGATCCGCGGCAACTGCAGTTTATGCGGTCTCATTTGGGCAATGAAAAACAACATGCAGCAGAAAATGATGACACTTGTAAGTATGCGAATGTAATTTGGCAGACAGGAGGAGGGCGCGTTTTTTGTGCTGCGAGTAAGTATACGCCGCGTTGGCCACAACAGTTGCCAGTGCGCAGCCATTGGAGGATGAAGTACTTAAACAATTAATTAACGCTGCTTGAGCTAAACATTTATGCAGGAAACAATGAAGAACGGCTAGACAAAAAGACGCCAACACACAAAATGTGAAACTTGCCACAATGCGATGCCCCCTTAAGCTGCAGTGGAGCACCACAAGAGGCGTGGGGGAGTGGTAGCTCCTCTGGGTCTGGCTCATTATGAGCTGCAGCTACTCTGGCCATAACAATAAACGCGAAACATCCCCAACCAAGAGTTCCGCCGGGACTGTCTGTTGAATTTTCTGTTGCCTCTTCAAATTGTCTACACATTTCTAATTAAGCGCCAAGACCCCCACTCAACCCCCAATCCCTATACGAGGGCGGCCTTTTGGGGTGTCTAATGCTGGCGTTAAGCTTTTAGTGTTTGCAGTATTTGATAAGGCAGCGATTTCTAATCAATTAAGACAAATGGCTTATGGACTTGAGACGGTTAAGTTCTGGTGTTTGTCTTGTTGACCCAACTGGCCAACAAACTAGCCGCAAACATTTGCAACACTCTCTAACCAAGTTGACTGCACAACACTAACAGAAAGTTTTTAACAGTTTTTTAGGTTGCTCTCTCTTGGTCCACAGCTCCCGCCTCCTATCGCCCTCTTTAGACAGTTTAATGAGCATCCCTCGCATCCTGGTACAGTTCTACTTTGCTCTGCGGCCGGGGTTGTTGTTGCTCTTGTTCTTGTTGTTGTTCTCTGGTTTATTGTTGTGGCACAGCTTTATTTTCTTGATGTTGCTGTTTGCTGTTGTTGTTGCGCTTGCTGTTGTTGGTGTCTGCGGCACTCGTAACTTTGCCGCAAAATTGCTTGTTTCCGTTTCCGCATTCTCGCCTCTCGACGGCCCTCGACCGACGCCCACTGATAGATGCCATTATGACCTACACTTGAGGCACGAGATTTTCTTGTTGGCTGCCAGCAAAAGTGGGCACTGCCAACAATTAAAGCCAATTATGCTGAGATGTAATTGTTTTAAGCTGATTTCTTTTGCGGCTGCCATAGCTGCCGCGACATGGCCTTTGACTTTGTGGCAAACACAGTTTTTTGGGGCACGCACTTTGTAGATTTGTCTTTATTGCGAGTATTGCTCGGGCCTTATGGGTGACATTTAAATCAACTAAATGCCTTGCTTAAACGCAATTTGCAATGAGCTCGTTTAAATAAATTGTCACAGTTCAGTTTAATTAAAAACTTTTAAATGACTGTGTGTGCGAATGGAATTCCTATGACTGTGTGTGTATGCCATAAAAACAATTAACGCATCTGCATTGTATATACATATGCATATGTATATTTATTTGCAGTTTGCCAAATTCAACAATTTCATTTTGGCTGCAATACAATAAAACTGAAAAAAGCCAAAAAAAAAAATTGTCCCAGAGGACAACTTGTGTGTTGTGTATACGTGAGGGGGACAATAAAATTTATCGTTCTAGTTGCAATTGTTGTATTTGTGTCTGCGGCCCCCACAATGTCGACCAGGACTTTTATTGTTGAGCCACATAATTAATTGTCGTAGTTTTTGGGTGTTAAATAATTAGAAAACAAGTTTTCAAGCCATTAATCACATTGAAGGGATTCTGCAGCCCACACACAAAACAAACAAAAAAGAAATAACCAACGGACTGCTGTCCAATTTAATAGCTAAAGCCTCACACATACACACACACACACACACACACACACAACAGCCGCACACATCAACACCTTTGGGTGGTGCCGTGGCGAAAATTGACGCAGGCTGTTTGCCTGCAGATGCATTAGAGTAGGTCGCCCCAGGCATGGCCCCTGGCCAGCTGTAAGTTGTTCCAAATCACAGTATAATCCCGTAATTTACATAAAATATAGTCACAAGGCAAAGGGCAGGGCATAAAGAGCTTCCATGCACACACACAGACACCCTCTGCTAAGTTGTGTGTCTATTTCATTTGCTGTTGCGACAATTTGCCCCACTCAAACGTCATTATGTCATAAATTGCTGTTGAATCCTTGATCATTTATTAAATTTGTCCTCATTTTAACTGTGTGCTTGTGGGCGTGTGTGCCTGTGCGAGAGTGTTTCTGTGGAGGTGGGATTGCCTGTGTGTAGTAAGCTAGTTACATTAACAAGTCCGATTTGATATGCGCCGCGTGTGTTAAACCTAATAAGGGTTTTTACGACTTGACCCACCGAAATTCTGGCCATCATTGGGGGCTCCTCTTAATTATGAGGGGCTACTTTAAAGCCTGCTCCGTGTGTAGAAGGCACTCTCTGTTGGCCTCATGACTGATAGATATTTGCATGGTAATGCGCTTAAAAATGCTGCTAATGAAACGTCAATTATGTGCGCCTCTTTGGGGCAACGCACGTGACCGACTTGTCAACGCAAGAGGCATATCCAATTTAACCCTCAAATGACTGTCATTATGACAGGACCTGCGGCAACAACAATGCCTTCAGCAACCACAATAACAATAACAACAACGTTGAGGGCAGCTCTCGTCGCTTTGCCACTGAGTTATTAGCGAATCGTGATTGGCATAAATCAGTGCAGCACGAGAGAGACTGAGATAGACAGAGAGACACCGTGGGAAGGATGCCGACCTGGTGGATGCACCTGCCCGACACACTTTGAACTCAACTCTACTTGGCTGTTCTTACACACCAGAATTTATGAACGAGAATGCTCTGGACTCGGCGACTTGTCTCTCTTTGCGCCCATTTGACATTCTTAGCTTGCACAAGTAAGAACGCTGCAATCGGTTGTACCCGACTGCGTAATACTCGTTCACAGTACACAGTAGTTACTCATTTCAAAAAACTTTTTTTCAAAATTTAGAAATGCAAATTTAAACTTTTAATCGATTGTGGTTGTCACAATTAGTATAAAAAACAACAGTTAAACCGATTCTGAGGGGGTCAAATTTTTTGTCAAAAATTATGTCAAAATTCAGAAAAATTTGGACATGTAAAGCTCTCGGATCCATAGCTCGCATATTTCAAACTCATTTTTTTTCATGGTTTGTCCTCTATCGTGTACGTGGTGTGGGCGGGAAATTTTTTTCTGTGATGTTTGCGATGGCTTTCCTGTAGTACATATATATATAACATGTGGCACAAAAATTTTAAAACTTTATTTGACGCGGGTACACTTGAATGTATATTCCAAGTTTCAAGAGTCTAGTTTTTTTATACACAATCCCAACATAGTTTTTTCACTCTTTGAATGAGTATTAAAAATTAAAATAAATATCGAATATGATCGATAGAAAGATACCCTATGCGTGTAGACAATTCGCTTCCATCTTATATGACTTTTTCGAATAATTCAATTTAGTTTATTTTATGATATTTTCTTGATAATAAATATTTTAATGCTAAAGAATTTAAAACAAAATTGAAATCAAAGTTTTTATGCTTGATTTCGGCAGTCTTTAAATTCGATTAGACAAGGAGTCCAACGAGCACACAAGACTTGATCGACTTGCCATCATAAACTTGATAGGATTTTGCAATATTTTTTCAAGCCTCCTTTTTAGCATTGAACTGGAACAGGGTATATCAATGCATAACTTAAGCACACTAACATCTAGATAGATGTCGTTTATGTGCCAGCTATGTTGAAAACGAAAGCATATTGATTTGCTGCTGGCATTTACATAGCCGAAACGATATTTTGGAAGTCGCTTTGGCGCATTGCAGACTGCGACGAGGACGCCTTAATTTACATCCCATTACATCGAGAGCTGCAGTTTTGGGTTTGCAATCATTATGCAAAGCCATTGGCATATCAGCCAGAGAGGATGCTGGCGTTTAAACACAACAGATAAGTGACGACCTGTTAATCAGTTGCCTACATCATTGACGAACAAAAGCATATCAAGAGGATTAAGCTGAGCACACTCTGGTTTCATTTTGCAACAGTCGGCGAAACGCTTTGTTGCACAAAGGATTTAATTAATTTTTCTTTCATTTGCCGGACGCGCAGTGTAATTGCTTTTAACACTTTGGCAGTCTGAAGAACGGCGTTAGCCAAAAATGAAGCATTTAAATGGAAATGGCATTAGGAGCATAGCGAATAACGACCGTCCATGTGGCGTCCACGTCGTCCGTCGCTCCACTAATGAAATACTTCGTGTCGTGTGCCTGTCCACATTATTACCAGAACTTTTGAATTTGCGAATTAAAAGCGAACAAGCGAACTCCCACAAAGAGACGCACCCACACAAACAGCAGCGGGTCAAAATGTGAAAAGTGTATTAGTTCTCATTGAAAAAGAAACATAGAGAAAGAGCAATTGAACCGATCGATGCACAAATGCACCGCTGGAAAGGTGTTTAATTTAAATTGTGGCTCAAAGGTAAAAGTCTGTTCTGGTCATAGCTATATATTCCTATATATTCCGAGTCGCAGAGTCAGAGTTTATGCAACTAGCTGCTGCTTGCTTTATTTATGTGTGCTTTGTCAAAGTTGTTGTGGGTTCACGGCCCCTGCAATGTCTTTACTCTTGTTGCCATGGCTATAAGTATAAAGCCAATTTATGCGTTTCTTTGCATTCTGTGTGAGTGCGCAATATATTTTTATTGGCAGTACAATTTATGCACACATATATGTATTATACATTTATGTATAAATGTATCAAAGATTTGCTCGATAAGCTTAAAATTGCCTTATCAAAGTCTTAACATCCATATGCGCTTGCATTAGCCTTATTATGACTGTGAGTTTTATCAAATATTTTTATTTATACCATGTATAATCCGTTGTAACTTTTCTTGTCAAATTTATGCTGAATTCAAGTCTATTTTTGGCTATACTCAAGTGGATACCAAAAACCAAATATTTTTTTAAGGCGAACAAAATGTGAATTTCCAACAAGTTTCAAGGCAGTCTTTAAATGTCAGTGGATTGATGAATTGATGAATTTAAAGCCTGCAACTAGCTAAGCACTGCTATAAATATGAGCATGTGAATCGCAATTTGTATGATACACGTTTTGCCTTATAGTACGTCAGTTAACTTATTTTTATATTTTTATTTCGTTTTTGCTGTTGTTGTGTGTCGGCTTTTTGCTTTGTTGTGCGAAGCTTTTAAGAGTTAATAAATCCTTTTAACTTATACCATCCATATTTCAATGGCATTGCTGCTGTTGTTGCAGCTGCTGGCGTTGGCATTTGGCTTGAACTGAGAGAATCGCTGGCAACCATGTGGATATCCTGGGCCGGCATCGCGCATCGCGTATCGCCCGCAAAAAGGTCGAAGGCGACGGGAAGCCAACCGAATGAAGGCAATTCCATTTATTGAACCGCATTATTCAAATGTGTGCTCGACCTGCTCCCGGAGCTCTTGGCTGACAAACGGAAATATTATTAAGTTGTATTGTGCATTTGATTTGTGCTGTGCAGTCAAATTTGTTGAGCATTTGTCGGCTTGTCGGCTTCCAAAGACTGAGGAAGTTTTACATTTAGCATCATTCATTACGGTTAGTGGCCATTTTACGTGACTGTCCATTAAAGATTCTATTTATTTCAATTCACAGACACTGAGCTACCCCACAACTTACCAGTATTTAGGCTCATATATTAACTGGTCGTTGTCATCTATTTCGTCCTGCAACTAAATACGTTATTCCCGAATTTTTGATTTGTTGTGGCAGCGCACATTTATATTCCTTTATAAGTATTTCGTTGTGCGGCCTCTTAACAATTCATTTTTTATATAGCTCGCAGCTGACTTACTGTAAGCCCAGTCGCAGACCCAATTCCATAGACAGGCTGTGGCCCACTTGGCGCTCTTTTGTTGCCTGCGCCATGTATTTTTATTATTTATTATCCGTTTTAAATCCCAGCTAAAGATCATTATACACATCAGTGCGCCCGATTGTGAGAATCGCAGCTTCTCTGATTCCTGATTTCTTGTTTTCAACGTTTGCGCCTCCCACACAGCTAAACTCTACCCCCAACCAGACAGCACCAGCTCTGATCCAAATCCAGAGCACAAGGCTTTCCAGATTCTGTGTAGGTTGTCTGAGCAGCGGGTCGCCGGCAGCTTTTGGACTGGAAGTCAGCTCCACGCCGGAGACGGCACGGAAAACGATTTAACTGAAAATTGAGGTTGAACTTAATCATAAATCAATGCTAATGATGCTAAAATGCTAGAAAATTTCCCAGGCATGCCATTTCGAGTGGATATCAGTTGCCGCTCAAGTCGAGGATTTGCAGTGCTGGCATTTGCCAAGCGGCTGCCCTTTGCACCAACCACCAGCCCACCAGCCATCCCCAACCCCACCCCACCCATCTCCAAATTTGCAGATGTCTGCTGTCATTTATTACAATAGCTTTGACTTTTGTTAGAATGTTGTCGTTGTTTGACTTCCTGCTGCCGACTTGAGTCGACTATTGGATTTTTACTTGGCTCTGACACAGGGACAGTTGCTATTGAGATTATACATATTAATGTTGAAGAGGTGTCATGTTCGCTCCAAGTATTGTCATTTGCCCAAAACCTAAGTTCTGCGAATGTGCACTTGCGAACTCTTAGTAAAGTGAAAAACGATTTGGAATATATATATGGGGGTAAGATTATATATGAGCTTATTTTGAGTTAGCTTTTCAGAATAACTTTGGGCAAATAATGTGTGACACCATGTTATGATGTTATATACTTATACAAATTGGGTCGGTTTTGGTATAGATTAGGTTAAAGTTTAAGTAAATTTCAGCTTATATAATCTCTAAGATCAACACATTCATACAGGCAGCCGAACACCTGGACGGACAATCGGATATGGCTAAATCGCCTCGACCAAGAAAATATATATGTTATATGGTCGGAGACGATTCCTTCTCCTTGTTAAGTACATTTGCAGAAAACCTATTTTGTCCAAAGCTATGTAAGAAAACGATGAACGCAGCTGTAAATTTAAAACACTCGATTTTATTGATATATCTAATTTAATACAATTTATTTAATGCAAATATTTTGAATCGCTAAACAAGAAAAAAGCAAAGCGAATTGTATCTGGGAATTCGGCGTCTGAGTTGTAAAAATTGAAATAAATGTGTGAAGGGACTGAGGCACACGAAAACTCACTTATAAGAAGTATATTAGCTTGTCTGTGCATGTGTGTGTGTGTGTGTGTGTATCTATAACATAAGTTATGCGCTGCTGCCGGGCGCCTGGACAGCGAGAGGGTAGCTGGCTCGGAACCTCATCACGGCGAGGCGAGCAAGATTTAGCAATAGAAAATTGAGTTAGCCAGCAACAACAAAAAAACAACTACAGCAAATGCAAGCAACGAGAACAACAACACGCAGTAAATGTTTAAGTATTCAAAGGTGAGCACTGGAGGTGCGTCGAATTTGTGGAAATTGCCTTTTTACGAGCATATTAGCATGCGTGTTAGTGTGTGTGTCTGTGTATAGGTGTGTGTATTAGCGTATTTGCATTTGTGCCCATGCGTATGTGGATGTGTGTGTGTGCGTGTTGGCCACAGCATCGGCGTCTGTCTTATGGCTAATGTGTCCCCAATGAATGCCTACGGTGCCAAGGACGACCCTCGAACGGTCGCTGGCGCTTTCATGTGTCGTGTGTGGTGTGCTGGTGTCGCGGGTGTATGTGTGTGTGTGTCGTGCGGCAGATAAATCAATTTACTTTCATTTTATTTGTGTGCATAAATTTGTGCCTGCGTGTTGTTGTGTGCGGGCGAATAAGTAATAAACAAAGTGACGCCGACGTCGCGACGACGCATCCGGCAAAGGCGTTTGAAATGATTTCATAAAACGCGTGTCGCCCCAATTCTCTTTTTTCACTCTCTCCCCCTCCTTTCCCCCCCCCCTCTTTACCTTGGTTGTTTGGTTTCATACTTTGCTTTGAAGGGAATAGCTTTAAGTAGAAAGCAGAAATAGCCGTAGTTAAAAGCCAACGCGTTTTGACCTAGTCCATTAACCTCGCCGGCGCTTTTAACGCCAAGACTATGTGAACTACGTATATGTAGAATATATAATTTTTCTTTAATGGATATTTTTGCATTTCAAATCAAGTGTATATTAAATTTGTTGCATTTCTCTAATTCCCCTTTTAAATCCAAAATTAACAAGTCAGACCGTTGCAGTCGTAACGAGCCGCGTATTGGGAAAATATCGGGCGAGAGTGGGAGTGCCCTGCATTTTTCAGCTCGATATTTAAAGAATATCATCACGCACTCCATCGCTAAAATTATGGAATATATGGATTTTGGCGGCTTACCCGGCTTACTCCGAAGTATAAAGATATTATCGATTTTCCACCCAATGACCGATCTTAGGAGGAGGGCGCCAGTGATTTGCCTGCAAATATAGATTCTATTTGCCACGCTTCGGGTGGGAGTATCCAAAAAGTAGTAACGCTTCATCTGACGCGGGAATACGCAAATTTATTTTGCTTCACGGCTCTAACTTCAATAGTGGCGAAATAAATTGCGTTTATACGGACAGACGGACGGACAGCAAGGCGAACACTGCACAAACCCGCTTTTCACTTTGTAAACGAGTAGAAAAACATATTTTCGCGAAACATTTTCAATATTCAATATAAGTTCGCATATGTGAAATAGTTTAGCATGTTGTCCAGGTTTCGTGTGTTGGGTAACTGCTCGTCGAGCACTCGCGCTTCGGACAACCCGCTTCTTTAAAGCCTAACTCTGCTGGCACCCAGCACGCATTTAATGAAATTTCAATTTACACGCGCCCGCAGCTATGCTATATAAATATATATATATAAATATGTGTCTATATACATATATATATATATATATATATATATATATATTAGGTTCGGGTCCTTTTTTGTTGTTGCTATTTGCACACGAGAGTATTTGCACATAATTATTCAATTTGCGAGTATTCAAACTGGCACAGGCAGCACTGGCAGCAGTTGGCGAATGCTTTTGTTTCATTTTTATGTGTCAGGCCAGATTTAGCTGACGATTTGTTGTATGGCAGCTGCCCCATGGCGCCCCATGGAAAGTAGGCAACGCTTTTGTGCCACCTGCATGTCTGCCACTGAATAATGACAACAGCTAGAAGAACATTTTCCAATTCATTGAATTTTACAGTTGCCACCGCCGTTATCCTTGTTGTCGTTGCTGCTACTGTTGCCGTTGCCGTTGCTGTTGCTGTTGCCTGGTGTTGATTTAGCTTTGCGTTCTGTTTGTCTGCCCCGCTGCTCTTTGAAGCCTTGGCCTCAATTGGATAAGAATGGCAGCCCATCCGCATACTGCCACACAGCTCACATGGTCACGTGCCACGTGTGTCTGTGTGTGGGAGGGAGGCGTCAACAAATATCTATACACGATTTGTCAAATTGTCAAAAAATGTTCCGGCACAGTGGGCCAAGTGGCATCTTTGGCCATATGCCGCCATTGCCTCAGTGTAGACCTCGATTGCTGATTTGTTGGGGCGTAAAAATGAAATTAGATTGACATGTGATATATATGTATATATATATAACTCCATGCGAGCCAAGTGATTTTCCCTACAACTTGCCACTCACGAGCGCGGCGCCTGTCCGACGGCTGTCAGCTGCCACTTCGAATCTGCGGCAGTCTCTCACAGTCGCACCTCGGGAATATCGCCGCCCGCTGACTTGCGGCACACTTTGAGTCGCGAGCCTGTGCATCAATATCGCAGCAACGGCGACGCTCGACATGAGTTCGATTTCCAGGCAACAGAAAAATGTCGCAGATAGAGATAAAAACAACACAGCACTAAAGTGATAAGTGTGCTAAAACACGAGAAACAATTTACAATTGACATGTAAATAGCTACATCTCGGCTTGGGTGGGAGGCAGGCCGAGGAGAGTGCAAACATTGCCAGCCCTTCGGCTCTTCAGGTGGTTGACATGGCAACTGCTTTGGGCTTAAGTCCTGGCACAGCACAGGCCTGCAGGCCATTGGCAACCTGTAGTTAAAGTTGCGCCAACTAATTGAGCGTTGCCAGGACAAACGTCCGAGGAAAGACGTTGGCCGCGTAATGAGGTGCTTCAGTTCCTTAAGCGGGGACCTCAACACGTTTTCGCACTCAAATGTTTATGCGCTCAAACGCGTATTTGAGCCATAAAATATTTAAACGCATCATCATGCACTTTGTCACCACTTTCTCTCTCACTCTCTCTTTTCTATGGCTGGCCCCACTCGCTCCATGGTGCTTTTCTCGCATAAATTTGACCTTTGCACAGTTTTTGGCACATCAATCTCGAGGCAGGCCCCTCGGCGAAATTCCATCAGCAAAGTGGGGCTCTCAAGTTTCGCTTCTGCGCTTCTTCTTGTTGTTTGTGGCGTTCGCTGTGGCATGACAAGGTCAGCACTCTTGCTGACTAGCTTTTGTTTATGGACAGGCAGCTGTTGCAGTGATTGCAGCATCCACCCACGCCCCCGCCCCTGCCCCTGCCACTGCCTCGTAAGCTCCAGCTTGTGGGGCGGCAAGTTCCATTTTTCTTCATTTGAACGAGGCAACTTCCGAGCTGACTGCCTTCCGCCTGTGATTTATCTGGCGCTGCCAAAATGTTGCACTTGCTGCTACCTGCTGTAGCTTATAAATATTTTAAGTGCTTGCATTTTAGTGCACGTGTGCCGCATTATCATCATTGCCCCACTCTCTATCTCGGCCTTAGCCGCGACAGGAGCAGTGAACACGCTTTTAATATGCAACGAAATTTCACGGTGGGCGACTCTGGCGTCTTCTGCAGCCTTTGTCAGCGCATGTTGAGATTTGTACCCGCTAAGACATATGACAGCCATTAAAAGGATGCAAAAGGCTGCAGAGGTTGTTCGTGAATAAAAAACTATTGCCTACCTTTCGGGGTTTCGCCAAAAAATGTGAAGCGCTTCCTTTGACATTTAAGGCCTAGCTTGAGCTTAATTAAAACGAATTACGCAACAAACGCACAGCATTTAAAGTGACATAAACTCACAAACACAAACAACCATTTTCTTTATGGCCTAAGTAATTTAAAGGCAGCAGACTCGCATACACACACTCACACATACACACTTTTTAACATAGATACGTGCGGAATATTAACTAACGCACACACGTTCAAACTAAATGAAATTCATGGCATATGTGCGTGCGTACAGTGAGTGTGTGTGAGTGTGCGGTGTGTCTGTGGTGTAAAGTGGCTTGCGTTGCATAGTGATAGTGTCTGCCTGATGGTTGCCGTAACCGCCACAAGCCTTAAAATAGCCTTTTTTTATACTACTTACTCGCCCGCACTCTTTCATTCTCGTACTCTTTTTTAGTCTGGCGTTTTCAAAATTCCTGAGCCGCTGCAGGCCAAATGAGATTTAAAGTACATGCAGAGCCACACACACACACATGCACACACGAACAGCTATATTTCTAGAAAAGTTTTGGTGCACTTTGTGGGCCATACTTGGCCTTATTTTTCGGGATCTGCCGCTGCCGCTTCCACGCTGGTCTGGCTCTTTAGCATATTCCATTCCCTTAGCATATTTTTATTTGTAGCATTTATAAGTGAATAAATGCGCGCATTTAAATGCCACTTCTTGCGCACTCACATGATTCGGAAGTCATCGTCCAGCCAGCCAGCCGGCGTCTACAGCGTTGGGTTTGGGTTATGGTTTTGGTCTTGGGCTTGGGCCTGGGCCTGGGTCTGGGTCTGTGTTGGGTTTATGTGTGCTGGGTCTCTAGGCTCATTACGTATGCAGTGGAAATTTTTTCTGCTCAGCATTTTATGCACGTCGTGCCAATTTATAAATCATTTTTGTTTGTCTGTTTGCATTTGTTTGTGCTCAACGTGGCCGGCTACGTGGCGTATACGTAATGCCAGCTCCTGCATATGTCTAACAGGCTGCTTGCTGGCTGGCTGTTCCTATCCCATTCACTCTGCTTTCTGTAACGCCTAAAATGCTTTATAATATGATTTATTTTAATCATTATGCTAAATGATTTTTTGCTGGCTCATTTTTCATTTCTCGACTTCTGCATCAAGCAACAAAATAATTTTCTACCTGCATATATAAAGTATATAATTATATGCGAATGTACGCTTATATGTATACGAGCTGATTCAGTATGTCAATGCAAAACAGTCGGACTCTCGCAGGCACATTATTAAGTAAATCAGTGGAATGGTATATATATATACAATAATTCATTTCTCGTAGATTTTGAACACGAAACTCAACAAACTTTTTTGAGCCGACTCGTTCATCAAATTTAGCTAGATAAAAGCATTTTCTTGTCGCTGTTATAGATTTTTGTGTCGTTTGATTGCATTGTTTTTCGTTTTATTATTCTTTGTGTTAGGCAACACAGCAAATGATGTCGAAATGATCCGGAGAGGTTTGCTGGGTACCACCGGAAAACCTTTTAGATTCGTGGAAATCTTTGCCACACGCCGGCAAACAAATGAGTCGCATATGGCCAGCTCTTGTACAGACGGACATGGACATGCGTTAACAGAACGGTACAATTCAAGGACATCCTCGAACAGTCATCGGCAACACTTGTGCCGACACATCTGAATAGATTTCAATCTACTCTTAATATTGACGAGCACAGGACACAGGACACAGGACGCATGGCTGTCAGAGCTGGTCAGTGGTTGGGTTGTTGGATCGGTGGGTGGTTGGACGGTTGGATGGTTGGGCACCACAAGTGGGCTTGTTGTCCGCTTGTTGCGCACTGAATTATTTATTAGGCATGTGTTCATGTCTCTGCACTAGGTGTCATCTTGTTGGCCAACATGGCTCCTTATTTCTCGCATTTTTCTCATATTCCACTCGTTGTCCGGTTTTCTGCTTCTACGGCTTTGGGTCCTTTTTCCGGCGTGATGCGCAACAAAGTGCGACAAAGTGTTGCATTTTTTATGAGCTCTCAAATGATGCACAAAACATGCTCAAATCATTTGACGTTCCCTTTTCCCGTTCTCGTCATCCGTTTCAAATTGACTTAAAGTTATCTTGCGTCTCGCTCTCTTAATTGGGCTAGAGATTTGCATAATTTGATTGCCAGCAGGGAGCGCAGCAGGGGCTCATTTGACATAAATTTAATATGCTTGTACTTTTGATGTGAATAAGAATAAGAGAAAGAGGCCTTTGCATTTCGTTTTGGCAATTTCTCAATAGAGCATAGAGAATATCTAGAGAAATTCCCAAAGTTGCCAGCAAGAATGTGCAAAATTTGCACTCGAAGATTTCATATCTCGCCAGGGTGTTGGCTGCTGATGCTTCTGCTGCTACTGCTGTTACTGCTGCTGCAGCGGCTTCTTCTTGGCACTGGAATGCAATCAATTTGCAAATTTTCGCTACTTTGCCGCGTTTGCAAATGTTCAAGTATTTGGCTCCTTAGCATTTTTCGTTGCTGTTACCGTTGCCAATCCACCCCACCGCCCCTTATCTATTTTGTGTTTCTTTTTATTTTCGCTTCCTACACTCGAGCGCATCGAACGCTGCTGCTGTCTGTCTAAGCGTCTTTATGTCCAGAGGCTTGCCTAGCTTTGTTCAGGCAGTCAGCCCGACCCATGGGGCTATGCAAATGATGCATGGCTGGCTTCTGGCTCCTGGCTTCCAGTTCCCTGCTCAGTGCTTTGTTTGCTCCACTCGCCTGTGTGTCTGGGTCGTGTTTCGGCCAAAGGTGCTGAGTTTGGCAAATGGCGTTGTAATATTCGTTGCAATTGAATATTGCACAACTCACACTTTTCAGCGTGGCCAGAACCAAGCTATCAGCACTGGTCCATTGTTCATTGGCCAACAGTTGCATCTAATGAAAAGTAGGCTCAGCGACTCTTAACCTTAACATTCCCTGCTTGCTGCCAGCCCAAATCGCCTGCTCTCAGCATCTTTTTTCCAACTCAACCCAATGATTTTTTTGCATTTTTTTTGCCATGTGTAAAATCGACAAATAATGGATGCCTCTGCTGTTGGCTCTGCCGATGCCTTGGCGTGTTCGCAATGCGCATTTGAATATCAATTGAATTGAATTCTTTGTGCTGCAGCGCATATTTTGCAGTGCCAATGTGGTTGCATGGCAATATAGATTCCCTCAGTGTTATGCAAAGGAATTTCTAATGGATAAATGTGCCTTGGTGTGCAGCCCAAGCAAGGATACGCCCGCCTTTCACAGCAGCCTGCAAGAAAAATGTTGCATACTTCCAGGCTACCAAGATGAAAGTGCAATTAATAACATTTTGCAAGTCGATTTCAGTTTTTTTCCTTGTTGAGTCATAAAAAGTTAAGTCAATAAACGGATTTAAATACTTGGCACGAATATGGCCATTAATTGCCTCATCTCCCCCCACTCCTACAGACACACACGCACACGTTTGTATTTGTATTAGTCTGGCATTTTGTTTTGTATATTTGAAATAAATTATTCTGCTCACTCATCAGCAGTTTGCGCTGTTATAAACACGTTTTTAATTAAAATTGCAAAAACAGGCAAAATGTAGATGCGGCAATAAAAGCAACAAAAACAAACATACACACCCAAGCAGCCTGCTATTGTTCGTGTGTGTGTGTGTGTGAGTGTGTGAAAAAAGAAGAAAATGTGATGGCAGCAACTTCAATTAACAGAAAATAAAAGGCAATTCCAAGCAGAACAAAGCGCTGAGCAGCAGCAGCAACAGAAACCAAACAAAGCGCACAGGCAGGCAGACAGACGGAGAGACAAACGGACGGACAGACAAAAGTTGCCATTACCGTTGCCCTGGAGGTGGAGCGTGTGTGGCGGGAAAGGTAAGTAGCAAGTAGCATGTGGCATGTGGCATGTGGCAGAGGCAGGCCGCAATGAACGCATGCAGAGAAGCGCAACAGTTTTAGTGATAAAATGGCAAACACGTAATGATAGCAGGCAGATAAATGTGCGTGCATTGCGGCCGCGGCCGCGTCCTCAACCCCAATACAGGCAGAGCCACAATACCTACACACACGCACTCACACACACATGCTAGCTGTGACATAAAGCGCTGCCTGTACCAACGACATCGACGCAATAATAAACTGCCAACGAGAAAAATAAAATACGAATACGCGTCGCATTCATTGCGATTCATTAATTTGACATTCACGTACCACAGAGACCACGCACAACTCAAATGAGTGGCATATTGTGCTAAGGGGATGTCGCTGTCACCCCTCAAATTTGTTTACAATTTTCACAGCTTTTGTTGCCAATCGAATTATTTGCTAAGCATTTGCCAAACAACTCTCTGAAAGATGCGATTTAAATTTAACTTTGCCTCTGTTCAATGTGAACCGGAAATTCTGGCGAAGCGCACAATGAAGTTTATCATTGTGTGCGTGTGCGTGTGTGTGTGTGTGTGTGTGTGTGTGGCTGCTGTTCATATTTGTAACACTTTAGCCCCTCACGTGCCAAATGAATTGGCTACTTGTCAAGTTGGGTTGGCAATTTCGCTTGGCCTGGTTCTTGGCGCCGTTGGTGCCATCGAAATTGTTCTCACGTCTAGACATAATTTCTTCAATCATTTATTACCTAATTAAGTGGAAGTATAAATGCCAAGCTCAGCCACCCAGCAGCGCAGGCGAAATGGGCGTGCCAGGCTACTTCAGGGTCGAATCCTCCTTCTGCTCCCACTTCTACATCCGCCTTTTGTGTATGTGAATTAACTGGCAGCATTCCAATGATTGACCTTCCTCTTTACACCAGCCTCAGTGTGTGTGTGTGTGTGGTTCTGTTTATGCTGTTGTGTGTGTGCGCTGCTTGAGTGGGGGCTCTCGAGTTTAAGGCTCGCCTTGAGCATAGCAACTGCCTTTGTCTTCGGCTCATCTTTTGTTCCATCTTGGCCAAGACGGCGCCTCCTGAGAAAGGCATTGTGTGCATTTTGTATTTTCCGCCGCTGTTGTTTGTGGCTGGGTGCTTTTGGTGTTGCTGTTGTATCTTTTCTTGTGGTTATTCTCAACAAAATGCCGCTTCAATTGTTTTCTTCAGCTTTTTTTTTATTTCGTTATATTTTTTTGTATTTTGGTACTCTTTATTGTTTGGCCATTGTTCGCTTTTGGCTTGGTTCAATTGTGTCACAGCTTTGATCGCTGTATGACTTTTTGGGGGTCAATAATGAAGTGCACGGCGAGCAGAGTTGACAACTAGATAAAACAACATTTTGGTATACGACTCAACTAGAAGATGCCCTGTGCAGAACGACTAAGTTCAAGTAAGTTTTACAATTTTTCGAAGATTTATAAAAACTAGCTTTTAGTACGAAATTTGCCATTTTCAAATAAGTTACAGGGTATACAAATCTGTATCTACAAATGTTTGAAATTGAAATATGTGCTTTGTTGGCATTTTGAAGTATTTTCAAACGTGCCACGCCCTCTTTTTCATTGGTACTTACTTTATCAGCGCCAAGTTGTACATTCTTTTCCAAATAACAAAAAGCGTATTTATTTTCCATACTTTTTTTTTATTATTATTTTAATATTTTTTATTTTGTATTTATTTTTTTTTGTTGCTTTTACAATGGTTTTTTTTCATTATTCATTATAAATGTGCCACGACTCACTTTCGCCTGCCTGCTGGTTGTTTCATGGACTTCGGTTTACATTGTGTTTTTATGTAAAGCCCTTGACATAGTTATAAGTACATTCATATATATATAAACGTGTCTATCCCTTACTTAAGTACATACTCTATAGCATTTTCTCTATTTTCTATATTGTGTTCCATTTAGTTTGCTGTCGCTAGGCTTAACTTGAATTCCTCAACTTATTTGATATTCCTCATGCATATTTTATGTGATTTGGTTTTTTTCCTTGCTATCGTTTAATATAGGTTCCTGCTACATATTCTATGTAGTTTTGCCCTTAACAGTATAGATCTAGTTGCAGTTTTCTTTACTTTTCCTTTTTCATTTTAACGGTACTTTACATTGTAGCTGCGCCTCGTGCTGTGCTGCCCCGAGAGCACAATGACAAAGTAAAAGGGACATAAACAATAATCGAATGGTTAAAGCGGTTAGATTTACATATATGCAGATATCAAAAGCTGCAATGCAGATTAGTTGCGTAAGTATTCCCGCAAACTTCTCTTCTTTATTATCAGTTTTTTCTTTTTTTTTGTTAACGAAGAGGGGTTTCACTTTACCTGCAAGGTACTTACAATACTTATGCGAAACTGTCTGACAACGGCTTTTACTTTGGGTTGATATCTCTTTAAATTCGTCTAATATTAAGTAGCTACAAGCTGTTCTATAAGCAGGTTCTCTCCATTAAAGGTCTCTTGCATTTTGGTGGCCTAGGGAACTATTCAAGTGCATTGTAATGCTCAATGCTCGAACTTAGGTTGTGTATTTAATTTAGTATATAAGTATAAATATTTATATATAGGTATACTTGTATATTTATTTAGGGTATAATTCTCTCATATGTATCGTAGTGTACTATGCATATGTATTTTTGCTGCTTTAAGGTAATTACTTTTTGCTATAATAGTGTCAACAGTGGTATAATTTGCAAGTAAATCGATAATCGATAATCGTAATTATCTATGGTTGGTTTGCGTAACACTTTTCTTTTGACTAGTATTTACTAACTGAAGCGTAGGCTAGGGTGCACCAATAGCGTTATAACGTATAGTATATAGGTATACGAGTATATTAAGGTATATCAAGTTAGCATGTACTGTATATATAAATATGAATATGTAACACATATCGTCGTGTATATGCATTAAGGAAGACATTTTTTCATGATTGTGACCATTTTTTCAGCGCACTTGACACTACACTTTACGCTTTACACTCATCAGATAAGTATGCATACATGTGTTATGTGTGTGTGTGAAATTTGCTCAACGCCTTTGTCAAATGGTCAAGCTTAGGCTTAAAGTGTGTATTTATGTGTGTGTGTGTGTGTATATAAGTGTCATATATCGAACACACTTAATTTATATTCATAGAATTTTTGTAATTTTTTGTCTTATACGTATTTACAAAATATAGTAGTTTTTACATACTTTATTAAAGGCGCAACTGAAGTTCGGTTCAATGTACAATTATTTTATTTTTACTGTTGTTGCTGTTAGGATAGATCATAATATTAGTTTTCAATTTTAGCTGGTTTCAGAATAAATTTAAGATTACTTTACTTTTCGTACTTATTTATATCGTTGTGTATATTTGCATGTACATATGTATATAGAAGTATGTACAAAGGGTTTGTTCATACGACATTCTGTGTATATTTAGGTGTTCTCTTTGATATGTACTGTTAATATTTTATAAAACATAATTTATTCTCAATTTATTTACAGCATTTTTGGGTAGGAGCAAATCAAAGTACTGCGTGACATGAAACCTCTTGAAGAGATACAAATGAGTAAGTGCAAAAAACGTATTTAAAATCTGTAGTAAGACAGGCAGAAAACCCGCAATAATTTAACTGCTCGTCCATGCAAAGTATAATTGATAATGAAACCGTAATTCTCTTCGCGGCTCGAAGTGCTGGGCATCGTATGAAAAACTTTGAAATAAATTAACAATTATTATTCGCTTGTGCAAATTTAATTATCAGAAGCGAAAGCAATATGTGCGCAAAAGATGTTCGCACCTTAACAAAAATAATAATAAGTTTAATATGGTTTAAGCCATTAATTATGTATACTCTTGCAGAAGATGATGCTATACCGAAACGAAATTGAAAAGGGATTTGTAAAAAAATTAAAATATAGTATTAACTATACTCTTCAAGAGTACAAATTATCACCATACACCATACTGTTGGAGATCTATTTCGAAAAGCCTTTGGCGTGCGTGATGAGCAATAAGTTTTGCAAGAGTATTTAAACTGCAGCTTGTCGATGACGCAATTTTGTTCTTGTATTTAATTGTGTCAACAATGAAACAATAATGGGGCATTAAGTGTAAAAAACTGCAATTAACTCTGGGCTGTGTGGTGTGGTGATGATAATAAATGTTGAATGTAAGTTAATAATTTGTATATATTGTATACCTTAATCGTATAAAACACTAGCTACATGTATGCTCTCCATATACATATGTCAGAATATATATATATATATATATATATATATATATATATTTATATATATGTATATATATATATATATATATATATATATATATATATTTATATATATGATATATATATATATATATATATATATATATATATATATATATATATATATATATATATATATACTTTACTTTACCTTACTCTGTAGCCAAGTCTATTTACATGTTTCTGTCAGATGTTATTCACTATCATTATGTATGTATATCTACTTTAAACGCTATGGCTATTGCTATCATTATTAAATGTATGTAGATAATTTCCTTTAATTTTAAGATAATTATTATTTAGACAGCAGTTTCATTCCTTCACATTTGAGTGTGTGAAGTTAATCGTTAACGCTATCGCTATCGTTAGTCGAAAGGTGTATCGATTACTTTATGCCTCACTAATGTGAGTACGTATCAAAAAGTAAGACCGCCTTTTCAAGTTCAACCTCAACAACAAAGCGTCCAAATATTTGCTAGCCCCTAAAAGTATACAACACATTTCGCTAATTCTTTATATCATATATATAGACGCCTAACTCTAGACTAACACACATTTAATGCTGCTGCAGATTAATCGAGTATAACGCCCGTATAGGTTTTTGGTAGCTATACACACATCTAGATTTCGCGCATACATTCTTGTCCTATGTATTTATATACTCTATATATATTTATGTTAGTGTAGTATCGTATCTTGTGAGCACCGCCACATCTGACCCCACCCCCTCTCTTACACCATCTTACAAATAAACTACATACAGTTAGTAAGCACCGCTTTAGCTGCCGTGTCATGTTGCGGCAGCTCGCCAGCTGTGCGCATTGCTCATACGCAGCGTGCCACGGACGGTAACTGCCAGCGAGAGCAGCAACAGGGGGAACAGGCGGCTGGCTGCCTGCTGGCCACTGCGCGCCGCGCTCGTGCTTTCCGGCCAGACGACATCGACTTCGGACATTTTAAAAATGCTCAACAGTCGGTGGGATTGTAGCTCATTGTGCTCGGTGTTGATGTGATGACTGATGGTCTTCAGTATCGAGGTGCATTCGTCCTGCAAACGGCCAGATAAGCAACAAATATTGTTATGGCAGAGCGTAAAAGGGACTCGTTGACGCCAACAGCTGGTTAATAAAGTTACAGGACCGATACAAACCTTTTCGCGGCGCAGCAGCTCAATGTCCTTAAGCTTGCCATCGTGCGGCAGCCGTGCGGCAATGATGATGTTCTCCTCGGTCATGTTGAAGAGCGTCAATGTGCATTGCGTCTGAGCAGCACCGGCGATTGCAATTAATTTACGAATAAGTCCGAATGGTAGGGTTGAACTTGACTGCTGTCTTACCTGATTATTGATGTAGGTTGTCACGTATTGTTGCAGGGCGCGAACCGCATCCTGCACGCCCAGGTTGGTGTGGGGTCGCAGCAGCGCCTCGTCGGCAGCGCTGTAGCCCAGCAGCAGGAAGATGCCACCTGCAAGTAGAAGTATGCCATAAATCTCAGAATATACTATATGCATGATTTACACGACCGCGTCTCAGCTGCGCACCCGGCGGAGCACGCAAAGCGCACGTAAGTGCTGCTGCCCCAAAGCGAGAGCCATGCAACCTTGGACAGCTTTTCTGTGTGCCCCGACTCGAAAGAGACAGCCCGGTGCATAAGAATAGCGCCAGCCATGAGTTGCTCTTTAAAGCCATTGTTGGTCGCATGCAGCAATAGAGCTACCCCGCCCCGTGCAGGGCCTGAATGAAGCGTACTTGTCAGCCACGCTCCGTCATTGCCTGTCGCGGGCGATAATCGTAAAGTGCTCAACAGGAAACAGACAACACACAGCAATAAAATTTATACATAAGCAGAATGGATGGCGGGGCAGGATTGGGACGCGGCTGCAATTGCAACGAACCTGGCAGAATGTAGTCCCCGAGCGGCGGCTTCATGCAGATGAAACGTCCCGAGTAGCAGAGGCAACGGCCGCGGAACGCCTGATAAGCCGGCGAGGCGTGACTGTAGAACGCCAGGGCGGTGCGACAGGGCGCAAAGGGCACACAGAGGGCGTGGCAGGTGAGTGTCAGCGAGTCGCCGCAGCTGCACAGTTCGCTGCATTCGGCGTCGTCCAACGAGTAGATCTGTAAGTAGAGAAGGCGTCGTTGAAAGCTGAGAAATAGTTGGCCAACACTTGGTGCTAATTTTGCCAGGCATTAGATTACGCATACGCCCTGTTGCTGCTACAATTCAGCACTAATTGCATTGCACATGCACTGCAAATTGTTGTTGGCAGCACGTATAGCCAAGTGAAAAGAAAAGTGGCCAAAGTACAATCTTCTTGATGTTGTTATTATTATTGTTGCAGTTTTGTGTTATGTTCTTGTTGTTTTATATATTTTGTTTCTTTTTCGATGTTGTACACGCTGTTGTTTTGTATGCGCTACCAATGCCTTTTTCATGGCGTTGTTAAATGTGGTAATATCTTTGCGTTGGGCACGTGCCGACACGTAAGCCCGGCACACAAACATACACACACAGCTTCAACTTGTTGTGTTTCCAACAAAAAGTTTTGTCCGTTTGTTTTGTTTGCAGCCGTTTTGCGAACTTTTAGTTATGCAAATGCATTTTAATAACACTTTCTGAACTTTAGTTGTGATAAAAAACGAAGGTTAAATAATTTCCGCGGTCGAGCTAGAAAAAACTTGCGACACGTTTTATTCAAATGAAACCATTTTAATTGCTGCAAATTGTTGACGATTTGTGGCAGTTACATAAACGTACTTCATGGAAACTCGCATTTATAAAAACATTGATGATATTTAACTTACCCGCTTGCTGCTGCCCTCCCGTATTAGTTGATCACTTTGATGAGGCCGCTGCACCACACAGTTTCCTGCAAAGCCAAAGTATTAAAAACATTTTCAAACACGGAATTATTCGACATATATGCAGTAAGACCCTTAACACATGCTGGCACATCTGTTTTAAAGCCAAAAAGCCAACTTAATAACGAGGGCCTAATACAAAAAATATTTGACAATTTATTAGCATTTTCCATTGTTGGCAGCGAGACAAGCAAATGCCCAGCAAATACCCGTCATTCATTTTGTCCATTCATCATTTGCATGAGTGTGAGCATGAATATGAGGTGTTTGCTGATACATGCATGTCACAAAGTTGCGCATGTGCGCCGACTGAATGGAGGAGGGGGAATGTTACCCGGTTTGGCAGCAGAGTGTGTTAATTGCTGGCCAGCAGGCAAGTATTAGGTGTTGCCCAACAATAAAAACTAACGAACCTGAGCTCAGCTCAAGCTCTTTTAGTAGCGCCTGGGGCATTCACTTGGTAAGAAAATCATTTACGAAACTTTTCCAATAAATCAACAACAAAGAACCGCAAATCTTATTTACATTTTTAAATATTAATAATCTTCTGGCTCGAGTGCAACACTTAGTGGCTTTAAATAAATATTTAAGCAGTGTTATCAAAACCATTTATTGTACAGAATACTTTAATGTGGGACTTTTAAATTGTTAAATGCCGGTGTGAAACGCTCGCTCGGTTCAAATCAATTATAGATGAGACATGCAAACTGCACAGCTCGACGCTGTCCGGTGACTAAACAACAACAATTCATGCAAAATGCACACGCGAATGTCCCAACGGTCCATATAATTACAGCCCATACACATCGCTTGTATCTATATATATCTATCTTTATATATACGATATGTGTGTACATGTATTTCGGCTATAGACGTGTGGCAAACAAACAAACTCATTTACATATTTAATGCAATTTGTAAACAGGTTTGCCTATGAAATGGACAATATGACGGAAGTATTTTATAAATGCGTAAAGCATATGAGCTATATGCCAAGGGCTAGAGATACAAAAAAGGTTCTGAAAACGAAGAAATTGCGTACAACATTTTATTGCATTTGGATAAATGATAATGAATAAGCGCTCTATAAACACTTTAAGCGGATAGTAAATATTTAAAAAATGCGCTATAAACTATTAATTATCATGTACTATCACAAAACAAGCTCATTTCCGGTTGCTTCCCACAAACACAAACACTTGCATTTGAAATGGAAACGCATATCCATATAGCACACAAACAGCATTGAGCGGCTGTTTCAATTAGCCGCAGAGCCACATCAACCACATCAATTATGTTGAAAATTTGAAAAACGGAAATGCGCAGCATTATTTTTGGGCCAGAGAGTGAGTTATTGAGGAGCCTGCTGCTGCTGCTTATCATGCGTCCCTCGACACACGCTAATTGTGATAAAGTGGCATAACTTTAAATGATAACACGTTAAGCAAATCGAGGAACTGAAAGCCCGTGCGACCAGGTGAAAAACTTGTGAAAAGTGCTGCTCAAAAATGTAACCGGAATTTAACCGGAAGCGTGGTTACATGTCCAATAATGCCGGCCCAGTTGATGGAGTGCAGTTATCACCACTCAGCAGGCTGCGGTAATACATATAATGGGGGACATACCCATACACACGCACACGCTTACGCACACACACACACAGTATACGCTAAGGGGTCACACACACGCATTTACTTACTTGGCGGCTGTGTTGTTGTTGTGGTCGCCATTGTTGTGGTCGTCGTGGTTGTCGGCTCTGTGTGGCTGATGCTGTGCACAAGCTCTGTTGTTTCCATTTGGTCAACAAAAATTACCGGATCGTCGAAATCTACGCCCTGCCTGCCAAGGCCAGCGTTTTGGCCATTTCCATTCTTCTTGCCCTGTCGCCGGTGGTCGCCCTTGCCGTTTCCGTTACCATTGCCATTGCCGTGCCCGTGTCCATGTGCATGCCCCTTGCCATGATTATTGTCGTGTTCATTGCCGGCATGATAATCGTCAGTTCCGCCATTTCCGCTGGCACCGTTTCCGCTGTGCAGCGGCACCGAATCGGGCGGATCAGGATAATTGTGTTCCACCGATGCTGGCTCCGATTTCTCCTTCGCCTGTCGCCAGGCGTGCGATTGGGTTGTTATTTTTTATTTTTATTATTTTTATTTTTTGGTGTGGTTTTTCAATTTTGTTGCACATTCATTCGTTGTTTTTTTATGTTTTCGTTTTATTTTTTATTTATTTGCATTTTTTGTTGCGGTTTTTGCGATTGTTGTTCGCAATTTTTGTTGTTCGTATGGTTGATACATGAAAAGAAAATGTTTTAAAGGTTTTCAATGCGAATTCGAATATTTTGTGTACTACATTTAATCTTGTTGATGCAGCAACAGAACCTGCAGCAGCAGCAGCATCAGCACAAGGACAGAAATTGATTGCTTTGTCGGTTTGAATTCATACCCGATACTTCGATACTCGAACGTTGGGTTTATATTGTGCGCTTGGCTTTTCAACTCTGTGCAGCCACTGATTGAGTGCTGATTGGAAAACAGACGGATTGAAGAATAAGTGAATGGGGGAAAGCGGACGGATGTAACCGACAGAAGGCTGTTGTTGAAGCTTGTAAACGGATCGGATACCAGGTTAGGCTGGTGGCCCGACCGCAAGCAGGTGCACTGTTGCCGAACTACAATTAGTTCCGTTAATGCCCTGACCCACTGGCGTGTTGGGAGTATCAGGTGCAGGCAGCGGCAGCGCAGGCACAGCTCAGTTACTTACCTTAAAGATGTGCGTTGCTGGCTTTCTTGGCGTTTGCTTTGGCTGCAAACTGGTCGTTGTTGTTGTTGTGGTTGGTGGCGGCGGCGGCGGTGGCGGCGGGGCACGTGTTGTTGTCGTCGTGGTTGTCGTGGTCGTCGTCGTCGTAGTTGTTGTCGTTAGAAAGCCCAACTCAGCCAGCCGCTTCATATGAAAGTCCTTTTGTGCCTCAACTGAAACATGAATTAGTCGTTAGTCCGCTTGCCCCAGCAATTAACAAGTTCTCCAGTTGTACTCACCCACGCAGGGATTCATCCAGAGCAGGCGACGCCAGCCAACGCACTGATAGAGATGCTGAGAGTCCGTGCCTTGGCAGGCGCATGTGGTGCGCAGCATGGTGCCCAGGATGCCAATCATTGCGGTGCGACATCCACTGGGACGGCCCGCACACTTCTTGGTCACACTGTCCACGGCACAAGCCTGCTCATAATACTCCAACTTGAGTCTGTGCCGATTACGAAATAGAAATAGAAAATATAAATCCGAGTGTTAACATGTGCATGCCGGCAGGCACCCAGCTCGTCAGCCAGCTGCAGTTAACGTCTGGCTGTCTGTCTGTGAGTAAGTGCCCAGTTACCTGCAGTCGCCGTAGCTTGCCGAGTCTGAGTCTGAGTCTGAGTCTGAGATTGATGTCAGGCCATTATGTTGGAATTACGCTTGCTATTCTGCTGCATTTCATGGTGCTGCAGTTGGTTCTAACACCGCAAAACGGCTACACAATTTATGGCATCAGGTTTACGACCTACGACCTGGCTGTAAAATCCTTGCTTCTTTGCTGGCAATGCGGCGTATGCGTACTATGCGAAGCACTGCAGACAAGTGTCGACTACAATTGAGCCGTTGGCATTTCAATCATTGCAGCTGATTTGCCAGCAAATTATAGACAAATAAAGCCAACAAATATGTTCAATGCTCAGCTTGCTGCCAAATCGCAGCCATGCAACTTTTGTGCTGACTTCTCTGGGCAATTTGTGCACCATGGTAACATGAATTATAATTTCCAACCGATATAAATTGCATAATTGGCTGCATTTGCTGCTTGGTCAGTTGATAATTAAAGGGATTACATAAATTACGCTTGGCTTTGTTTGGCCCTAGTGTGCGGTCCGACTTATATAAATGCGTGCATTACAATTGAAGAGTTACGGCACGTGGCACGTTAAGGCAGCCATCTAAGAGTTAATAAAACAATCTGCCACCCACCGGCCAGGCAGCCAAACAAATGTGCCACACCCACTCACGCCTTACAATGCGCATTGCACGTGCCTGCATTCAAGCGTCGTATACGTAATAAGTCAACATAAGCACTCGAATAGCGAGACGCAGACTGCAGTTGACTACACTCTTGTACACACACACGCACACACACACACAAACACATGTATATATATGTAGGCAGCGCGGCATACAAAATGAGCGTCATTAGTCCAATTTAGTTGTTTACTAAAGCAAGTGAGATTCACTTAAAAGGCAATTAATTTTCACAGCCACAGCCACGTTCGCTGCGGTTGTTCAGCTGTAACATGACAACAAACACAAAGTCCCCGCGTCCCCTATGACACACACCCACGCGCGCACACACACACACTCACACACACACACTCACACGCACACACACACGCGCGCATGGCTGCAAGCCATGGCTGCATCGTATTTATCACTTAACTTTGTGTTTGACACATTCGCGGCCTGGCTTGAAGTTTGCCAGCCAAGTGAAGTGGCCCAAAGTGCAGCGTAGCTGTGGTTTCTGCTGCCGTGTTTAATGAAGAGCTGCGCGCACAAAGTGGTAATTTAACGCCCGGTTTGACAGTGACGCGGATTTTGATGTAAACGCCATACAACTTGAGCTGCTGCCAGTTAGCTTTGAGCCTGGTTTTGGGCCTTTCGGCTGTTGTCAATTTAATGACTTTGGCAAAAATGTCATCAAAGTTGCGGCTGCCTTTGCCCTGGCTAAATACGTGTAATTCAATAATCACATGAAACTCAATTTTGCTTAATTGAATCGCAGTTCAAAACCGCTCTACACACACACACACACACGCACAGACACGACTCTACACACTTTAAACGAGCTGCGGATTTACATGCGATGCGCATATTTCCGCTTCCGCTTAGCGAGCATTTGAATTATGGACGCAGCGCGTTGCCATGGACCAAGGGGCGCAACCACCACGAATACGTATTTGACCCACCTGCACTCGCGATCCTCTTTGCAGCTGTCGGCCACCACGTGGCACGCGGGCGGCGGATGGTAGTAAATGCCATTGGAGCTGGCTGCATTATTGTTATCGGGCGGCCTCTGTGCGCAGACGGGATGCAGTTTTTCCTGTGCAATCATGCACATGTCGTGCCGATTGCCGTTCTGCTGGCTCGGACTGTTGTTGTTGTTGTTGCCATTGGTGGCTTTTCTGCCAGGTCAGCGGCGGAGGAGGGGAATAGAAGATTACGCTGCTGTAGTTGCTGTTGTACTAGCTGGAGAACAACTGCTGCCACTTACTTGCATAGACAAAAGGCAATGTCCAGGTTCAAGTCCTCGTGCGGTCCTTTGTAAAAGGACTGCAATGATGTCATGCACGCATTGCGATTGCAGCGATGCAGTTCACAGTGCATCAGCATCGGCTGCAGCGATGACGAGCAGGCTGGATCCTCCCGGCAGGTATCCAGTGCTGTGTGGCAGGTACTCTGCACAGGTGGATAGAAAAATATGCATTGTTGTACACGCAATATGTAAAAGAAGCTGCAACATATTTAGTCCTTTGCATTTGCCCGTCCAAGGGGACACAGCTGCAGTGCTGTAAAATGACCAAAGAACCTGACCACGCCCACTCCAGGGCGAACTTACCTGAAAGTGTTGCTTGATTATTTCCGTTGAGAGGTCAACTTCAACATCCTGACCACCTGCAGCAGCAGCAGCAGCAGCAAACGTGCCCAAGTGACCATTGCATTTACGTCGATTTAAAGTTGCATTTTGCGAACAAAATCACCAGAGTATTCGTAGCCGGTGCAACATCGTTTGCCATAATTGTAACCGCAGTGATTGTAGAAAAATGTTTTAAAGAATTCCATTAGTTATCGGCTTAGACTATGACAAAACACTTGGAAATATTGCATTGCACTTGGGCTTTTAAGCACTTCAAAAAGCTACACAGAGTGCGTCCACCAACATGAGGGAATCAAATTGACCGGACTGTAGCCTAATTTCATCGGTTTATTGTCTACATTTTACTATCTTTGTGAAATATTTGCAAAAATCATTGCAATATTTGTCAATTTCTCAAAAATATTGCATTTATTTTCCACATACGTATTAAGCGGCATGCAATTAATTAATTTCCTTCTTTTTGTTAAATGCAATAAATAAATATGCCATTAAAAAGGAATAAACTGACAATACAATTTTATTCTATTTTAATGGCATATTTATGTATTGCATTTATAACTAACTAATTAACATATGAATGTGCATTTTTCATATTTTTAACTCGAGCTTATCACAACAGCTTTGGCGTTTTAGCGTTATTCATAACTCAATTACGTCATGGGATTGATGGTAAATAATCCTAATTAGAAATGATTATCAACGCGCGTGCTCACTTTAGAGCGGGGATGGGGGCGTCGGGACTTTTTCGCATCATGTTGGGGACGGCAGCAGCTGGTGCCAGTTACAGATTACATTTTAATTAACCAACTTGTTGTTGGATTTCGTTTCTATTCATTGCCATGGTTAAGTACATTATGACCCGACACAGATCCACCCATAAATTATCGAAATAATCGAATAATCAAAACGAAAAGCATAAATAACGAAATTAAAAGCAAATACATATATATATATTTATATATGTATATATATTTATTTTCCAAATTTATTGCCTACAACTTGAAAGGGGGGCGTTCAATGGGGAATCGATTTTCATTACTTTCAACAGCGGGGGAAGAAGGGGTGGAGCGTTGGCTGTTATTTTTAGTGAGCAGCAGGGCTACAGGTGCAGCGGGGCTGCGGGAACTTATCAAACACAACTAAATACTATATATAGTTTTGCGCTTATATATAATTAATATTTCAATAGATTTGTCGGCCTTTAAAACTACAACCTACTCATAAAAATACTTATTCGGGGATCGCCAGGAGCGACGATTTACGAACAATGAAGGTCTGTTATATGTCTGTGTATGTGTTAATTGTGTTTATGTGTGTGTATTTCCGTGTGTGTTTCTTTAAGTTGGCAACACTTTTCAGCTAGGGGCCGCATGAGTCAATGGAAATGTTGTTTTAAAGTGAGCTGACTGTTGTTCCTTCTGGCTACTAAATACCATTAATTATTTTTGAATTTTTAAATTAAGACGAAAATCTGTCAATGCACACAAAGCCAAGGGGTTTAAGGAAAATTATGAAAACTTCAATGGGAGCGAAGGATAAAGAAAAAATATGCATCTGAATGTTAAAGAAACATTAAATTGAGCAGATGTTATGCAAAATAAACAATTAAAATGGCTATTTAATTTAAGGCAACGAATCGAATATAATTTTCAAAATGATTTTTGAGTTAGCTGAGCTGGGCCTGTTGAGTATTTCTTCAACTTGGATGAAATTTAAGAAACAATTTTGAAAGTATTTGTTTTTTTAGGTGAAATTACCGGGTTTTTCTTTGAAGTTAATGATTATTTTCATATGTTACCAAAAAAGATGGTATGAGTGAATGTTTTAACTGGTCGTATCTTAAGTAAATACTTAATATTTGTTGTTTTGTTGGTTTTGATCGTGTTGTTGTTTGTTGTTGTTATTTAACTTGAACACGCAACATATGAAACATATTGGTAAAAAATTTGCATTTGAACAAAATGTTTGAGTTGAAAAAAGAAATGTATGTTAACGCATGTTGTTTGTACTTAGTAGTTGAATTATTTGTGATTGTAACTGTTATTGTTCTTGTTTCAAAAAACAGGTGCATCGAAGAATTTTGTAAAAAGTGTGCTTGAATTAAATGTAACAAAAATTTATTTTCAGCTTTTAAATTGATTTTTAATGAATTTTGTTTATAAGTTTTAAAACTTTCAGCTTTTTTATTTAATAAAAAACATTTACAATTTTTTTAAATATATTAACAATTTATACACCTCTCTCGTCATTTTGTTTTTTTTTTAGAATAAACAAAATTGCAAACAAAATTCATTATTAGAAATTTTCATACCGAAGTTGAAGCAAATGTTTTTGTTTTTGTTTAAATTTTAGAAAATTTCCAAAACATTTTGAAAACAAGTGGCAAGCTACATAAGGAAATATATTTAACTAAAAATAAATAGTAAAATATTGATTTTGTTGTTATATATATATAGTAATTTGTATATATACGAGTATGTAGGCAGTTTTTGTTGTTACTGTTTGATATTTATAAAAGTTGAGCAAATGCCAAAAAATATGCACAAAGCCAAGACGAGCTCGGAGCGCGCCTCTTATTTGTTATGTTCTGTTTTGTTTTTATTTTTGTTTTGTTCGTTTGCTAAATAAAAATTTGAATGTTAAAAATATTGGTACTTAAAAATTTACCTGCAACGGGGTGTGTAAGTTACAGGGGACGACACAACACGCGCAAAACGTCAAAAATATGATTATAACAAAAACAAAAAGAGGTAAAACTCTATTTAAATAATTACAATAATCTACCTGACGGGTGAACAAAAAATCACAAACCGTTTGCCTAGGAACTTGTTTCTTTTCTTTCTTTTTTTTCATTGTAGCATATCATTTTCTGCTGATGATATTATTTGTTGTTTATTTATTTTGTCTGTTTGGTTTGCCTAGTTTGTGGTCTGTTATTTATTTATTGATTACGTTCATGCTAATACATGTACACATACTTTGATAGTAAACACCGGCATTTCCGATTCCGTTGCCATTGCCATTGCCGGCGTAGCCGTAGCCCGTATCAACGATATCGAATGGCGACTCATTTCCGGCGGCTGCCGACGCGCCCGCTGCCATGTGCCGCTGATGGAAGCCGCTTATATTGAACGGATAGCTGAGCACGCCGTGCAGCGAATTGGACACCGAGCCCGGATAATTATAGCTGCTCGCCGAGCCGCCCGCCGCTATTAATGGCGTATCAATAAGCGCCAAATTATCATCGAAGATTCTCTGATGCAATTTCTCGTCCATGCCCAATATTCTTACTGGAATTTTAAGTAGCAAGAAGAGAGAGGGTAGAATGGTTGTTGTAGTTGTACAGTGGCTTTTACTTAGGTTGTTGTAGATACGAGTAGTTGTTATTATTGTTGTTGTAATTGTTGCTGCACAGCACTGGATGGGAACACAGCAACATTTGGGCATCCAATCAATTGGCATAATATTCAATCATTATTCCTTTTTTTTGGTAATTTCTGGTCGTAACTTTTTATTTGTGTTAATTAAAAGATAAATTAGGTATATATGTGTGTGCCCATAATGGGATAATACTTCATAAAGTCTTTTCTATGAACTCAAATTAGATTAATAAAACCAAATTACAAGTTGAAATCTTTGAAAAACAAGAAAACTTTTAATTTACATGGACAGTTTGGGAAAACGGTGCTTACTATAGGTGCTGCCGAAAAACATTTGTGTGTGTGTGTGGGTAAAACAGTTCATAAGTGTATATATTAAGATACATTCAAGTTTCAAGATTTTTGAGTGGAAGCGAGGCGGTTACGGCTACAATTGCAGTTACAATGACACAAGTTGAAAGTTTTATAAATATGTTGAATAACCCCAGCTTAACATTTAAAGCAATAGGATTACAACGAGATGGAATAAGTTTGAAGATTGTGTTGTATTTTATATTTTATTGTGAAGTGAGTGTTATCGTTTATTTAAATAAAAAGGTGCGAAAAATGGCAACATGCGGTGCGATAATAAAAAAATAAAACTAGAATCTAAAACTTAGACGTGTGCCCAGATTAATCTGATGCTTAAGCGCAACGTTAACCAAGTGTCATTGGTATATAACGGCATAGCTTAGCCGATTTTCAGTTCGATTTAGCCAATTGCTTATTGTGTGGCTCGCCACGCATCGATTGCCACTGCGGGGTTGCCGTTTCCGCTATCAATGTCAATAGCAGGGCCAAAGCACACAAACACAACGCTAACAGAGACGTGCGCTGCGAGTGTGGCTGTATGTGTGTGTGTGTGTATCTTTCAAATGTCATGCGCTGTTAGAGCGAGCAAATGGTAAACGATTCAATGGAGACGCTTTGCAACCACAGCAGCATTTGCTTATCTCGCCCAGCACACGCCAAAGTGCGCTTCATTTGAGGCCCCCAACTGGCTCTGGCAATGCTCAAAGGATGCGAGACCCTTCGCGCTTAAGCTGCTCCTGCTGCTGATACTGCTCGAGGAGAAGGCAGACGGTCAGTGCGGGGCGCTAAATGGCAGGGATTTGCCAGAAGTGAGCTGTGCGTTTGCCTTTGCCTTTGCCTTTGCCTGCCTGCGATTCGTATTTATGTTTGTCGCTTATTTTGTCGGGCAAATATTTGCGCAACAAACTGCTGGGGAGCAACAGAATTGGCGGAATTCGAAGCGGAATCGCAATCGTAATCCTAACTGCCTGTGCAGCGGGGGCGAATCAGCTGGAAATGAGATTAGCGCTGTTTGTTAAGTGTTATCGCCCATGTAAGCAGTTGTCGACGAGTGGATCTGTCGCGTTCAAAGTCATGCAATCGGTGCGTATACGCAATGTACTCAGACAGCAGTTGGCATGTGATGCAGTCTATTGCATATTAAGGAAAACAACAAAATTAAAGAAACTGCGTTGATTTAAACAGCGGCACATTTAATGCGATTTATGCTGTTGATTGTTGGCCACTCACGTAAATATAAATTTCACACTAATACTAACATGCATTTAAAATGCCGCGCAAAATGTGTGCAATAAATTTGAGAATGCGCTGAAATTTCAAAATTACGTTAGCACAGTGCGTGTCTACTGTATGTGTTTGAGGCTGCACATTTATGCCTAGCTGGAAACAGCGGCTTCCATGTCCTAATTTGGTTCGCACATTCGCACAAAAGCAGACAAAGCATTCGCAGCATGTACCGTGGGGAGCCTTGCAACAAAGCGGACCATGCAATATTATGAAAATATTTATTGCACGCAAACAAAACGCCATGGTAACTAGGTGTACATGTACTAGACTCAGCCAGAGTACATGTGCTCAACTTGTTGTTGGCGCATTGCTGACAAATCTCTGTAATTGTTTTCACTTGTGCCTAATTAAATTTTCAAATTTTGCGCCAAACATGCGATTTAGTTAAGCATAAGTTTTAAAAATTCATAGACTAAAAAGTCGAATCAATACGCAAATAATTAATATAATGAAATTTTCAAGCGTTTTGCCTGGCATCGATTACCTTTTTAACTGTTATTAATTACTTGTAACAGACCAATAATAGTTGTTGTGGCTATCTCGCAACAGTGTGTGATTACAATTTGTTATTGTTGTTGTTGCCGTCACTCTTATGTGAAAAAACTGCAAATTATATGAGTGCATATGAATATCTAACAGTCGTTGCATGTGACATGCATAAATATTTGCCAATATTTGCGCACAATCACAATAGCTGTATTACTACTGTGTGTGTGCATGTGAGCTGTGTGTGTGTGTGTGTGTGTGTGTGTGTCCCATTGCAGCATTGGCAAATGAAGTCACAGAGCAGAGAGCACAATGCAAGCAGGTTCAAATTTATAACCCCTGTCAGCAGATGGCCGACAAATGCCGCAGCGCATGCAAAAACAAAGGGTCAGCATCGATGACGATGCTGCTTATGATGATGATCATAATGATGACGTTATAATCATGTTGCTGATGATGATGGACGACCAATGACAATGGCCAATGAATTTTGTGGTAATAAATACGAGCGAAATGCACAAAATGCGTAACAATCAAAAGTCCAAACAATCGTGTAATGCACGGTGCGAGGGGCAATCGATCGGTTAACATAATGCACCATGCAGAGAGAAAAAAGAGAGAGAGAGAGCGAGCGAGCTGAAAATAAAGCCAGATAGTGAGCTGACTATGGTGTGATTGTGTGTGTCAATGTGTGTGTGTTTGGGTGTGTGAGAGTGACTGAGAGTTGTAAATAAGCAGCAACTGAATATAATACACTTAATGGATGCCAACATAAACCAGAGGACTCACAGGGATGGAGCGGGGTGCACTTCATATCAATAATGTGCTTAGTTAAGTTTTTGGCGCGCTTGGTTAGGGTTCGGGGGTTGGCGGTATTTGACGGGGTGGTGCTTGGCGCTGGGGCACAGAGCTAACAAACAAAATGCTTATTTATGGCACTTCTGTGCATTCTAAGTGGACGGGAGTGTGTGTGTGCGTGTGTGTGTGCATTACTTTAACTGCAAGTGATTGCAGTGGCAGATAGCCATAACTATACTCCAATAGCTATGGCAAATGCCAAGTACAAGACAGCGAGTGGCAAACAAACAGCCAGGCACACAAAGCAGCCAACAGACATTGGCAACAGCGATGCACAGGCTGCTGGATACAGATATACTGGCCGCTATTTGCCGCTTCGTTTGCTTGCCCGCCGCTTGTTTGTCTAATATAGTAGTACTTGGTGCCACAAAAGGATGCAACCGTGCAGAGCGCAAGAGATAGATGGATATACATAGAGCGAGACGATGTGAGTTACTGTGAGCGAGTGTGCCTTTGGTGCAGTGGTTCAGTGGTGCAATGTGTGCTTCAATTGTCGAATGTGCAGTTACTTTACCCTCACCTTACCCTTATACTCTACTTGGTTTAGAAACGAGAGAACCGCAAAGCCCTAGTGCTTTAATTTATTACTTATACCTGATTACAGTACTAGTTGAAAGTGCACTCTAAATAAAGCGACATAGCCTTTGAATTATCTGTTGAGTTTGCCTTTGAAGAAAATAATAAGAGAAAATTAATTAATTTACGTTTTTTTTAAAAAGTTCAAATTAACACACAGAAAAATTGCAAGTTATTTTCGAAAAAGTTTAACTTAATTTGAGCTTTTTCAGTGTCTATTAAAACAAACTCAAAACGGAAATTTGAAACTCAACAAACAAAATGGACGTGTTAGCACATACAGTGTATAAGTAAGTCGATTTAATTAAATAAAACCTGTTAACCTACTTGCAATTAATAAACTCTGATATTGAGTTTACAGTTTACAGAAAAACCCTGAACAATAACTAATTAAACTGCTAGAAACATTCTTTTGAATTTGCTTTCTTTTTCTTTGCTTTTTACAATAATGATTAGCTTCAAATTACATTTAGTAAGACTAAAAACTGGTTTATAAAATCGACTTGAAAGATCGACAAAGGCAATTACCTTATCTTAAAAACAACAATTAAAAAGTATAGATGTTCTAAAAAATAAATATTTAAATTTTTTGAAGTACATATAATAAAATAAAACTCTTGACCCCCGAAAAAACGAAATATATTTTTTCAAAAATATTTAATAAAGGCTGTTAAGCCTTGAGTTGCCTTAAGATACAAGTGCATTATTAAGAAGTTGGAGACCAATAGAGCAGAAGTGCCCCATCAATTAATGCCCATTTCAAAGCTTAATTTAAGTGCATTTGAATGAATGTAATTTCAGTTATTTATTTACTTACCTCTGTCGTCCATGGTGCCGGCAGAGTAGGAGCGGTGGGTTATATCGCTACCGGCGACTAAATCGCCAAGATGTGCAGTTTTGTACGTGTTGGTGCCAATGCTAAATGCAGTTGCAAGTATTTGGGAAATTGCAAGTATTAGGAAATTAAGTGCAGAATACAAAGAAAATGGTGTGAGGTGTGTGCTGAGAGAAATAAGCAAATTAGCTTAGTTCTGCTTAACAGAATAATATAGTACTTAGAAGTCAAGTGCGAGTGCGAGTGCAAGTGCTGGTGCGGTGCTGGTGCAAGTGCAAGTGTCTGTTGCTTTTGTTGCTTTGCTGTGCTGCATAAGGACATTTTGTCAAGGACATAGCTACTGTTAATTCATATGGAAAATGACTTAATGCTGGCACAAATCGGATTAAAGCATTACCAGCCAGAGTCGGTTGACTTTTCACTTCCGCTGCCAAATGACAATTGACAAAGCTGCAGGCATTATAAATTAATTTCAGAAGCCACATGGGATGCCCCGGCCAGGTACACAGATAGATAGAAATCGGATGACGTACGCAGAGTCTCTTCTCTGAAATCTGTTTATGCTCGGTGCAGGCATCATTTGAATATTTATTAAGATGGCATGCATTAGGAGTCGATTAAGTATTTAAATGCTCTACAAGTGCCCAGGGAGCTGGCGGGCAGCGGTCGAGCCGGGCGGGATTCTATTTATTTGTTTGTTGCCCGTTGTTGTTGGGCTTTTTCATTAGTCGACTGCTGTTAACCGGAAATTGTGGTATACCCAAGTGAGTCAATTATTTTAAAAGCTTTGCTGCACAAACTTTTCAGTTGCAGTCGTTGCTGTGGTTAAAAGAGTTTTTGGTTGAGTTAATGAAGGGCTTGCCCTGCCAGACGTGGCAAGTGGAAGTGCAAAATGCTGCAGCATTCGGACTGGGAAGGCAATCATATGTAAAAGTTTTAACAAAGTTGCCGGCTTAAGGATGCCAACTTGAGCTCGGCCTGGCCGAGTCATAGTCACTGGCTGCATACTTAGGCACACTCGAGGTGGGGCTGGTGGCTCCAACGGTGGTGGGCGGTTCCACGCCGTGCGCGTAGTAGGTGTGCGTATGTGGATGGGTGTGCGTATGCTGATGCGGCCCTGGACCAGCATCGACCACCACCACCACATCGTCCCCAACGCTGCGCTCCATCTCGTCCACATGCGGCGGCCGTGAAGTCGGCGGCTTCTTGTGGCCATGGTGCGTGGTGGTGGGCACGTCGACGACCACATCATCGTCCTCGGAGGTGTGCGGACTGTGCGAGGCCAGGACCAACGGATTGTTAATGCCCCACGACGGTGGGTGCAGATAATGCGGATAGTTTGAATAAATTTCAGCGCGTATGCGATCATCATAGTCATCATCGTCCGAATCGTCGTCATCCTCCGCCTGCTCATCCTCTTCCAACTGGTGTTCCTGGCCCACGCCGGGGCCGGTGTTCGGCTCGTCGTGGTACTGGTACTCGATGTTGTTCGACATGAGCTCCGTGCCATTAAAGGCGTGGCCGATGCGTGGTCCGTGCTTTTGTTTCTGATTGCGCGTTGGCTTCGGCTTCGCTTTCGGCTTTGCTTTCAGCTTTGGCAAGCCGTTGGGGAAAAATATTATTCTATCTGCAAAGAGCCAAAGCGTGGGGAAAACAGGAGGCGGGGCGCAGGCATGCGTGAGGTGCAAAAACAGTTTAGTGCCAAAATGGTGCAAATTCGTTTCAGGTGTGTGAGTGGTGGCTGTGAGTAGCGTGAGTAGAGTGAGTGGTGCGGGTACGCTTATTTAATTAGTGCCATTAGTGCCTAGGGTGCATTTAATCCAAAGGTGCGGGAGTGCCCGTGCTGATGCTGGTACTGGTGCTAGCGAGGTGTGGCTGTGGCCCAACAGCGCCAACTGAACGTGTACGGGAATTAGCTCAAATTAGGTTGAGCTCGAGTTTGAATTAGAAGTTAAGGTTTCGGGTTCGGTTAGGTCGGTTGAAAATGTGGAGATAATGAAGTATTTTGGTTTAGCGTGGAAAAGCATTGACCAAGCTGAGAGTCTACATAGTAGAGGAAGCCATGTGGCACCTAAGCAAGTAGCCCCGCTAAACCTGCCCTAAAGTTGTGTAAATATTTAGATAGAGTGTATAAAGACAGAGCGAGAGGGAGAGAGAGAGAGTTAGCGAGAGCTAGTTAGTACAGCAACGATTACGTTTAAAACAAATGTTTAAATTACAGTTACCAGCATTTGATAGCATTTATTGATAGTTCTAGAGGTGTTTTCTTTTAGTATTTGGTGCAATTAATCAATCAATATTAATATCAATATCAGTCTATATAAAGCACAGTAACAGAACCAGTTAGCGAGTGACATATCAAGTTCAATAGGCTGGCAGTTTGGTGAGGTTTTCGGGTAACGCTTACTGCTATATATTATATATATATATATTAGATACTTAGTTCGATATTACGATACTTTGATAGTTGGATGGTGTGTGTGAGCGAGAGAGAAATATATATATATAGAGAGAGAGAGAGAGAGAGCGAGGGAGATAGAGCGGTGACAGTAAACACGGCAGCTTAGATTTACATATATAGTATGTACGTATACGTGATATTTACGATATTACTGAGCATTGCTAAAACGTATAGTATAACCATATATTCATGTTCTGATATAGGCATATTGCTAATAAGTTGTTTACTGATCGCATATCACGCAAATGTGGGTTTCATTTTTCACTAATTTGTTTATATATTTTTTTATTGTTTTGGTTTTGATGCAAAAGCGTGCGATTTTAATTTCAGGTTTTGTTTTTTGTTTTTTAAATTACTTAAATTATTAGGCTAGTTTCAGTTTTGAGCGGTTCACAAAGTACCAAAAGGAAAACAATAAGAGTACAAAATAGAGATCTAAATGGAAATTAAAAGTAGACAGAACCGAAGGTAATTTCTCTTGTGTTTAAGAAGAACGTAAAACATATAATTAGATAGATACTCATTGTTTTTGTTTTTTCTGTTGTTTTGTTAACCATTTGTATAAAGAAGAAATAACATTTAATGTTTGAGAGAGATAAAATCAAAACATTGTTTCTCTGCTTTTCGACGAAATTTTCAGCGTTTTCGCGCGATTTGAGGTTTCTTTGTTATTGTTGTAGCTGTTGTTGTAGTAGTAGTAGTTGTTGTTGTTGTTGTTTAAGCAGTAGCTATTGCCTGAAAACTTACCCACACACGGATTGTGATTAACAATATTAAAAATACGATCACAGCGCTTTTTCATATGATTATTTGGACAGATGCAGCCGAACATGGGCGACAAGCGCAGATTAGTCCAGGCATCATGGCAGGCATCCCTAAAACGAAAAGTTCCCCATTGAGTAAAGTTGTTTATGCCATAACCGCAGCAGCAGCGGTAGCTAACCCGACCCACGACCACCACCACCAACTAAGCTAATTGAATTCATATTTAGCCCAGGTCCCGACCCAAACAAAAAAAGGAGGAACGCTGCAAACTAAACCTAAACCCGACCCAAGACTCGACTTCCGCTCGACGCAGCAAACTTTAAAATTGGCAATTGCATCAAAAATGCATACATACGGCAGTTCAATTAATATTTTATCGCATAGGTGGCGGCAGATGGCTGGTGGCATGGGCGGGGCACGCCGGGGTGGAGCCAGCCTCTATGCCGCATGGGTTGTGCGTGTTGAAAGTTTAGACGGCGGCAGTGAAACTTTAAGCCAGGCCAAAGACCGCGTCGAGGCCGCCGCAAAAAGTCATTTCGAGTTATTAAAACATTCAGAACGTTTGTATACGAGGGTATTGAGCCAGGCGCCGCAAGGAAGTGGCCCCGGCGAAGGATATGTGAAGGCTGCAGGAAGCAGCAAGAACTTAACCAGCAGGAAATTTCATTTCGCTGCTGTTACTTGAAGTTTGGTGCCAAGCTGCCAAGTCTGCGTGTGTGTGTGTGTGTGTCGATATCGAATATCGAAATTAAATGTTGCTTTTGCCGTTGCCGTTTCGAAGTTTTTGTGGCAACGAGCTAGGATACTCAGGTAGACTGGTATCGCCAACAACAAAATCAATTTTCTCATTAAGCCAAACAGTTTAATTGAATCAAGTTTTTTTTTCTATTTTCTATTTTGTTTTTCAAGTTTACAGACTGCGCTGGTGTATTTTTCGTGGCGCTGTTCTAATTAGCATTCACTCCCAATATTCCCCATTTCCCTGCTCGACTTTTCGCAGCTACTGTGGAACGAATGTAAAGTGAGATTGTTGTTTAATATGCAAATCTGAATAATCGATGATTATAATTGATATGGAGCTGAGTCCGTTTGTGGACTACACTGTTTATACGTTTGAAAGAAAGCAGAAACGAGTTGATTATGGCTCATTCCTTTTAATATTTCCTCACTTCCTCTTTAAATCCCTATAACCTGCTTAACTATAACTCATTAGTGCTGCGCACTCACCTGTTCTCCATTTTGCACTTATTGTCGCGCACCTTGCAGTGCGTTTTGAAATCCTCGAAGAGCTTCAGGCATTTGCGTTCCTGCTGGCACACGGACAGTGCATGATTGCATGTGGGCAGAGCATCAATTGGATAGGGATCCTTTTCGGCTGTTCGAATGGATGTAAAAAACAGCAGCAAAATCGAGAGTTTGTGTTAACAAAGCTAAAAAATCAATTAAGGAACGGTGTGCAAAGTTTCGAATGTGGCCCCTGGCAAGGGGTTGAAATGTGTTCAAATGTGCGCCTGGTGGCATGCCGCACGCATTGGTGGCGCTGTCACGTGTGCGATGAGTGGCACTTACCTTTTTTGAGCACAAATCCGCATGGATGATCGAACAGAAAATCCCGGAAATGATTGCAATCGGGATCCATGCCGGGCTCCTTGCACAGGCAGGTGGGACGAAAGAATTGAAACGCCTGCAGCGTGCGCAGCGCCGCTTGGCATTTTGTAACCGTCACCGTACTGCAGGACACTGCAAGGACAATGGTAAAAAACATACAATATAGTTGAATAACAGTGGGCGAGGAAGACAGTTTTGTTTAATGATCTATAAATGGCAGCAGCGCTTAAACTTTGACATTTCGCTGGACGTGTCCATGTCCGTGTCGCTGTCCAATTTGGAATCGCTGCTCACATCGATTACCCAAGTTGTAGCCAGTTGACAGTTGTTATAAATGGCAGGCGAGCGAGCAAACAAGCGGCGGGCCCAAACAGACAACTACAAACCAAACACATGTCATAATGGCCAACAACAATAACAGCAATAACAAACAACAAACAACAACAGTGGCTGCAACAATATGAATAATTGAGTCCCCAACAAAATGGTCGATTTAAGCGGCCAATGAAGCGAGCAGCCAGGGTGGCCCGTTGCGAGAGAGATCCGATAATACTTTATAACATAATAAATTATGTTTCATATATGACAGCTTATTCGAGCATATGACAACTACTGCCGTACACTCATCTACTCACACACACGCCACACACACACACACACACACTCAGCGAGTGCGAATGAATGCGACGGCGTGGGGGGCCAAACAAACAAAAGGCCAACAAACATCTGTTGGCCATCCATTGTCCCTTTGACCATAAAGCATAAGCCCCACTAATAAACTCTGCTACGACTACACTTCAGAACAACACACACACACACACACACACACGACACAACTCTGGCTGGCCATAAGCCGTAAAATCGCCAAAGCAAAGCAAACCAACTGCCGCAACGTCCGGACAATGGCCAACGGACAGCACATGAGCTGGATGGCCCATTGCTCATGTCACTCATACGACCCGTTGGCCCGCCCGACCCCGGACATGATTATTTGCTACTCGAACATAAAGTTGCCCACATTTCTGCCCCGTCCCCAGCTAGGGCACGTTGTTGGGGACGCTCGTGTTCGAACTACGCAACAAGTGACATTTTTCGCAGGCATTCATCATATTTATGACATGGCCAACACTTGGAGCACCATTTGTTTTTGTTGGCCAACACTGGGCAGTCGCACTGGGGTCGCAGCCTCAATTAGAAGCCATTCGCCGCTTAAACAGCTTGCAGCAGCAGGTGAGAGGGGGTGCGGGGCACATTTTCCAACTTGGCTTAAACGGACTGCAATTTCTAAGCACTTGTTTTTTTTTTTATTTGTGGGCGCCTTTGATTTTGTGTGTGTATGTGGGAGGGCCATTAAAGGGGGCGAGTGGTTTTTATGCTTCGTCGCCATCATCAACTGACGCCATTTGCAGTAACTGTTAACCTCGCATTTTGTTTTCGTCCTTTTGCCTTTTACCGTTAACGTTAAGTCCACAATTCGTTTTTATACGAAACGCGTTTCCGGTTGTTGATTTGGTCGCTGAATTGGTTCAATGATTTCTTTGTTGTTGCCAATAAGGCCAAAAAGCGCATGTGTGTGAGTGTGTGTTCAGCCGACCTTTTGGCTCGATTTTATTTGATTTGAGCTTGTTATTTGTTTTCTTTCCATTTTTATATATTTTTTTCGCCATTTTATTGCTAGCTGTTATTGCCATAAATTTGTGCACTAGGTGAAATTTATGTGGCATTTATTTAGTTTGCCATCAAACGAAAAACTGGTCGAGTTATGTGGCCGCTACGCTGACCCCGCGCGAACCCAGAACGGACTACACGCCGTATAAAATATGATAGCTTTTATTTGCACAGCCTCAGCATGCAATTAATTAAATTGAGTAAACTTTTATCTTTGTCTTTGCGCCTTTGTGCACGCAGCAGTGTGAGGGGTGAGGGACGCGATGCAACACATGTCCCTTTGTCGTATTAAACATCCGTGCCTTGAGTAAAGCGTACAAGCAGTGTGTGTGTGCGTGCGTGGGTGTGGGCGTGAGCCTGGGGTAATGTGCGGTTGTTTGCCTTGTGCGCAGTTGGCTGCTTGCCGATTTCATTGAACCATCGGCCAAATGCACAAAGTGAACACAAAAATGCGAGCGCAACCCATGCAGACGCCCACACACGCACACACACACAGGATGCAGCTCGAGTTGCAGCGCATGAGAACGTCAAAAAGTATGCTATGGCAGCAGAGGCGGCAGCTGGAAGCAGGACCCGCACCGCAACGCGCCGTTGCTTGTCAAAATATTTATTGCCAACAGAGAGATAGAGAGAGAGAGAGAACGAAAGGAGAGCGAGCTTGGGAGTCTGCTTTTAAAGGATTCAATGCGGTCATGTCGCCGCAGAACGGCGGCAAGAGAAAAGGCAGCAACGCTGCATAAAATGCAATTATCATAAATATTCAGGCCGCCTTGGAGCGTGTTGGCTTAAAGTGTTTTTGCTCTGCTTTCACGTGTGCAATATATGTACATATTTTGAGGACATTTAAAGGACAATACGACAGCCATTAAACCGGCGCCAACTCCGCCCATTTCTCCTCCCCTCCAACAAGCAAAAAGTAATTTCAGTTTTTAAATGAAAAAGTTGAAAGTGCGTTTTACGTTTGTTTTGGTGACGCCAAACGCCATTTTGTTGACTCCAAACACAAACACACACAGGCAATAAGCTGCGAGTGCTCGTATGAGACATTTGCCATAAAAACAAATGCCAAGCGACATTTGTTTGGTGCTTGTTTCGGCCAAGAATTAGACGTTGCCCAGCGATTGTAATCGTCGTTTTTATTACCATGCTCATGCACGACTCCATTGCAATTGGCTATTGGCTATTGGCAATTGACAGTCGACAGTCGACAGTCGACATTTGACATTTGGCCGCGCGGCTACTCGATGATGCCCAGGGTGCGCGCCTTGCTCTGGAAGTCGGTGCGCTGCACGTAGGCGCCGCTCATGGTGCGACGACCCGTGTAGGCGTGGCGGCCGTGCAGCACGCGCCAGTTGTCGAAGATCACGAGGCTGCCCGGCTGCAGCTTGAGCTGCCACTGCTGCGCCTCGTCGCGCACCAGCTGCAGCAGTTGCCGCAGGCTCGCATAGAAGCCGGCCATCTCGCTCTGGGGCAGCGTGTCGAAGACAGCGCGATCGTAGATATTGAGCCGCAGCTGCAGCAGCTCCCCGGTCAGCGGATCGATGCGTATGATGGGCGCCGTATGGCGATGGTGTTCGCCCCGCTCGACGTACTCGGCGGGCACCGGAACGCGACAGAGCAGCTCGTAGGCAGCGGGATGGCGGCGCCGCAGCTCGTGCACCACGTGCAGGCCGTCGACGAAGAAGTTCTCGCCGCCTGTGCCGTCGACGGAATGCTCGATGCAGTGCAGCGCCTGCAGACCCGCCGCATCGCAGAAGTAGGTGTTGTCCGTGTGCGAGCCGAGGTAGAGCTTTGTGTACGCCGTGTCCGCGTGGTCCTGCTTGTCGCTGAACGTCCACATCTCGCCAAAGAAGGTCTTCATCAGCGGAAAACAGCGGCGCAGCGCCAGCTCGGTCATTGTGGGTGTGGCCGCCACGTCATCTATAAAGACAATGCCATAACGCACCAGAGCGGCTATCAGCTGCCTGACCTCCGCATCGCTGGCCACCAGCGCGGGCAGCGCGAAGCGCAAATGCCGCTCGTTCTGTAGCACAATGCTGCGATTCCAGGGCGTCAGCGCCGTGGACTCTGTACGCCGGCTTATCAGCTGCTCCAGCTGCGAGTCATAGATGAAAGCCCACTCGTAAATCGAACGATGGCCGTCGCTCCCTTGTTGAAACGTGAACATGCGTGAGCTGGGCACCTGAGTGGCTTCCACGGTACTTACATTCGACCACGAGCTGCTCCGCAGAGTCCCAGTTGTGGTGCAGTGCGTGCACATCGGCGGGCAACTCCAACAGATCGTAACGCCGCTGATTGGTCTCCATGTTGAGGCACTCGGCGCAGCGGCAATGATCTCGCAGCCAGAACTCATCAATATCCAGGCTCTGGCCCGTCTGCGTATGCTTCAAGTGTAACATTCAAATCGTTGTGCAGCGCGATTCTCGACTGATCCGCAGCGGGCTGAATCAATCAACTGAGAGCGCAAAAGATTAGCACTCACCCGCCGAGTCGTATGTTCTTATCAATACGAACTAATGGGAACGTTCTATATTTAATGCAAATTAGCAGACTCTAATCGGGAGCCCCCGACTAGATGATACCCTGAACCGTGCTAAACTCGGAAATAACTTCTAAGCTTCCAAGTGCATGATCTGTATGAAATTTTCGGTACTTGATAAGTGCATTAAAATCTATGTACAAACCTCAAGCGCAAGTCTGGGCGGTTTGTCATATTTGGGGCGAAATATTTATAATCTGCGGCTTTAGCCCTTACAGTCTCCCAAATATGCTCTTTATCGGTAATAATTAAACGAGGCAAGATATCTATAACTATAAACGTGTTTTAGGAGAATCTATAGTCGAGAAGTTTATGTATCTAACTTGATGGGCGGACGGACGGACAGACAGACAGACGGACATGGCTAAATGCTTTATGCGATCCTTCTGCCTTTTACATACATTTGCACAAAACCATGATACCCTTTTTACCCATTTTCAGTGGGTTCAGGGTATAAAAATGTTTGCAAGTATACAAGCATATAATTATCAGACAACCGGGTAGACGGAATCGAGTCGGTTGTGTATTATTGATAAAGAGTAATTATTCTCTCTTACAGAGTATTTAATTATTAATGCATTACACATTTATACCCCTTTTCTGTTTTATCGAATATTTCTAAAATCTCCGCCAAAGTAGCTGTGGAAATATATGTTCTCTTATTAAGTGGGTTTTAATGTTTCATTCATTGAACTGAGCTGGGGCAGTTCAGTTTTAGATTTATTTGAAATATTTCCAGGAACTAAGACAAATTTGTAGGTAAGTGGGCTGCAAATATAAAAACACTAACCAATTAGGTAATTCTTAACGACATCAGAAATACTAAGATGAAACCGGCAATCACATCATGGGCTGATGAAGTGGAAGCAGACTATGTGGATGGACTGCCGCCATCCAAGGAGTATGTGGATGGCAACTACAAGCACGTCACCGAATACAAATACAACGAAGAGGGGAAGAAGATCAAGGTGGTGCGCAGCTTCAAGATTGAGAAGAAGATCGTCTCGCGGGCTGTGGCCAAGCGCCGCAATTGGGTCAAGTTTGGCGACTCGCGGCTGGACAAGCCGGGACCCAATTCGTACACCACCAAGGTTGCCGATGAGATTCTCATGAATTACATGGGCTCTAAGGACTTTGAACACGCACATGATCCGCTGGATCCCGGCAAGCCCATGGCCAAGTGCCGGATATGCAATGGGGAGCATTGGTCAGTCAAATGCCCCTACAAGGGCACCTCCATGGACATGGAAAGCAGAGCAATTGCCGCTGCCACTGCTGCCGTGAGCGAGACCAACAAGACGGGCAAGTATGTGCCGCCGTTCCTAAAGGAAGGAGCCAAAGGACGCGAGCGCGACGATTCCTCTGCAGTGCGCATCTCCAATTTGTCCGAATCGATGACAGAAGATGATCTCGAGGAGTTGGTCAAAAAGATTGGCCCATACACCAAGATGTATCTGGCGCGCGAGAAAAACTCGGGCCTGTGCAAAGGATTCGCCTATGTGCACTTCAAGTATCGCAAGGACGCAGCCGAGGCAATTGAAATACTCAACGGACATGGCTACGATCACCTGATCCTCAGCGTGGAGTGGTCCAAGCCGCAAAACTGAACAACTAATCTGATGCTCTGCCCCAAATGCCCTTCAGCTGGAAGTGAGCAAGTTGCGAAGGAATTGAAGCAGCTACACAAAGTTCAAACAAAGCCAAAAAGTTCGAGTAAATCCGTTAATGCTACGTTTTAAATGCGAATTTTTTACACGTGACAGCACAAAGAAATTCCCACACGCAAACACACACACACACACACACAGGCAGACACAGAAAGGAAAAGCCACTTAACTGAAAGACAGACGAGAAGAAAAAGCTGGCAAGACACCACTAGACATTGGCTGACTGGAACATTAATAATTAAATTTAAGAAAAGAAAAGTCTTATGCACGGACTCACAAACCAGCAAAAAAAAACTTGGCCCCCAACCCACTCCTGGTCCTAACCTCAATAGTGTCGGGGCCTTCGGACAGGCCAGGCCTTCTGATGTTGGCGTTGGAATAGTGCACGGCAAAGTGAACTTAAATACACTTTTAAATGGCTCGGCATTTGGCTTCAGATAGGGGCGGGGGCGGATCAAAGCGAAGCCCACATAAGAAATGTATACCTGCAGCTGCTTTGTTGTTTTTATTGTATGTGTGGGGGTGGGAGTTGGGCGACGAAAGCAAAGTCTCAAACAAATTACTGAATAATTTATAAATTAACTTTTCTTGGGCTCGCTCGTTCACTCGCCTTTGTGCGCGACGACAATGAGGGCGCGGATGGAGCGTGGAGGTGGAGTTTGTTTGCTTTGTTTTGCACCTCCCACTTTAGTCGAACTATATAGTATGTATGAATATGTATGTACCGAGTGTATTCATAGTGGTGCGACTGGCACGCACATTCGCCCGCTGAGCAGCAACCACAATAGCATTTGGCCCATCGACTGGACGAGTGGGTCAGTTCTCAGGGGCATTTGAATATTCAAATGCTATTTCATGGCACCCGTTGTTGTTGTTGTTGTTGCTATGCTGCGCTTTAAGCATATGACCGTTATTTACTGTTTTATAGCACGCGGGCGCACACAAAAATTGCTAAAATAATTACACAGTTGTCGGCACAACACACGGTCTCGGGGCAGGCGCAAACAACAACCACGAAAAGCACCAGCTAAATAAAATTAATCCTCAAATGGCCTCAAGCCCGCACCGACGCCAACTGTTCGACTGCTGCCCCCAAAGCGCCCTCCACCTGAGAGGCCACAGTTTATGTGCGCGTATTTGGCCTGCAGACCAATGCAAACCATTGGCAAAAAGTTGGCTAAAAAAAACTAACGTTTCAGCCATTAATTTGCTGACCTCTTATGCTTACCTGGTATGGGTCCGCAGACGCGCGGTATAATTTCCAAAATTGCGGAACATGAGGGATCCTCAAAGCATAATTGACGCGCCAAAATGCAATTCAAAATCGCAACGACGCCCTTAATGGTCGAACCTGAAAACAAAAGAGCGCAATTTAATAAAATATTCTTATTTCATGTTTACTATAAATTATTTTTCATAAATTGAAACACTTTCATTTTAAATATATTAATTTACTATCGTACATTATTTTTTATAGATCTCTTTGCTGCAAACGTCACTCTAATTTGATCACTGTTTCAAAATACTTGTAAGACAAGACTGAATATCAACACAAATGCGACAATGGAATTGGATCCAGACTTTGTGAAGGAATTCGCGTGTCTAAAGGTCTCCACCCGTGAGATAAGCGCCGAGGAGCTGGCCAAATTCGATGAGAATGCGCCGCTCAAGCCACGTGTCCAGGTGAAGCATCCGTCCTATAAACATGTACCGCAATTCTTTTATGTGCCGCCGCCGCCGGATGATAAGTTGCGACATCTGCTGCGCAAGGAGGCGCACTCGATGTTCCTGCATCAGAAGTCCGAGGAGCTGCTGAACAATGCCGAGCTGAACGAGCTCTGGGGCCAGCTGGAGCAGCATGTCACCGGGATGAGCGCGAAGAAGCAGCAGCTGATCAACTACGTTGACTACTGCCGGCTGCAGTCCGTGATCAGCACGAAGTGCCGCAAGTATCTCACGGCTCGACTCTTTGCCCAGCTGCTCACTGATTCGCGCTACCTGGGCAGCGTCGATATTTCCTCGATTTTCAATTACACCATGCGCAAGGTGTGGCTAACGCAGTGCCGCATCGGACTCTCCTTTTACGATGAGGTCGGCCAGGGTTATTTGCGCGAGTTCGATATGGAGAACTACATTTTGGATGTAATACCCACGCTGGTCCAGATCCGTGATTGTATGCCGCCTGCGTTCGAAAAGTTCTACGTCTGCACTGTGGTTAAGAGATTCTTCTTTTTTCTTGATAATTTGCGCACGGGGCGTATACGCATTCGCGATATGCTGGCTTCGGGTATGATCAGCCAGCTGATGGAACTGCGCGACGAGCCCAAACCAGTGGAATCGCATACTCCACGGGAATCACCGCAGCCGAACTGGTTTTCAATGCCAGCCGTGCTTTCCATCTATGGTAACTATCTAAATCTGGACTTGGATCACAATGGCTTGCTGAGCAAACAGGAACTGGCCGGATACGGGTCAGGCACGTTAACTTCAAAGTTTCTAGAGCGCGTATTCGAGGAGTGTCACACTTACGACAGCGAAATGGACTACAAAACATACCTCGACCTCGTGCTGGCACTAGAGAATCGAAAGGTGCTTTCATCTTAAATTCAGGCATTTTCAAAGCTTACTTTCAGGTGTCTACCTGAGCTGAGCTTTGCTATTTTATTGGGCTTAACTAAGCACAATTTCTCAATCAGCTTTCTTAGTGGTTCATCCCACAGAGATTGTTCCAGGTTAGTTCATTGCCGTATAATTCCAACATTTTCCGTCACAGACTTCTCCGGCACTGCACTTCTTGTTCCGTATGCTGGACGTGCAACACACTGGCTACCTGACGATGCAGACGCTGCACTACTTTTACAAGGGGATTGAGGAGCAGTTGGTGGCACTTAATGCGGAGGTCGTCCGGTTCGAGGACTTCAGCAATGAGATATTCGACATGGTTAAGCCCAAGGATCCGTGCAAGATAACACTGCAGGATCTGAACAATTGGTAGGCTGTGCACTTTTCTTTTTCCTCTTTTTTTTGTGTGCCTTGCACAAGATTGTCATTTTAACCGGTTGCGTTGAACGCATGCCTTTCGTGTGCAGCGGCCAGGCCGAGACTGTGGTATCCATATTAATTGAATTTCATAAATTCTGGGCTTACGAGAACCGCGACGACAATCCGCAGAATGCTTAATGGGCACATGCCACACAACGGCAACAGCAGCAGCAGCAGCAAACAAAGTAAATGCGCCAACAACATTAAGCGAAATTTAATTAAAATCCAGAGAAGGCAGACAACGTCAGGATACGCACTTCTATATACACTGTCAAGTCAGGACTTCGACTACCAAAGGCTCGCTCAGACCAACTAAAATTTATGTGCAATTTTGAGAAGTGTTGTGAAATGTTACCTTGTGCTAGCGTCGGTGTTGTAAGCTCAGAATATTTTAAGTAACTATATTTTCACATTAAAAATTGCAACCAAGTGCTAAAATTTCAAAAACAAAGATATTTAATTGTATTTTACAGCACTGCACCGAAGAAATGCAGCACTGCTGCCACTGTCAGACATTTTCACAATTTTATATGCTGTATTTGGCTATACTAAAAATTGCTTGTGCATTGTGTTTTGACTGTCACCTAATGTATTGGGCTCATTAAATTGCCAGCAGCTGTAAATGTTTATTTAATTCGGTTGGCTTTAAAGCTGTTATTTGTTGCATCTGCCGTAATCTGGTGCTGCAAGTAAGCGGCAACATGCGGTTGCTGCTACCACCACTGAGATTATAATAATTTTATGACTCTTGGCAGTCGTAAGGGCGGGAATAATGCAGAGTCCCTCTCTAACCGGGCAACGGTTTATAAAACATTCATTTCAATTTCATTTCATTACGTAGAAATAAACCAAGTCATTCAGGCAAGCAAGAAGGCAGGCATGCTAGCATGCTGGCATGCTGGACATGCCGTCAGACCGACAGACAGCTGAAGAGTCAGTGTTAGGGCACAGTTGGTGCTTCCATCTCTGTGGGATGTAGCTCTTCAGTCGCCACTGCCCATCCGGCGGATGCTCAGTAAAAGTTGTAGCCACTTCTGCTCACCCTGCTGCGTCCTGCCCAGCGCTCATTAACGAAATGACCGTTTGCATATTGCAGGCAGCTCCAGCCAAACTTGTGGGCTATGGGCGGGCGGAAAGGGAAAGCAAGAGAAATGCCTTCAAAAATTCAGGAATTGCATGCAGCGGCAAACAGAAGTTACCCTGTTTTGCAGGAAGTGGCCTACTGCCAGCGGTAACTGTAACAACAATGGCTGCGAACTGTAGCAGTGGCAGCTGCTGTTGCAGTTGCACCAACCGTAGCAGCAGCAACAGTGGCGAATGCCGCACAGTCAAAAGTTTTGTGGCAGTCGCGGCATTCGAATTGTTTGCGGAAATACAAATAAATAAAATGCTGAACGAAAATTGCTGCAACTTGCAACGTGCAACGTGCAACTTGCGGCAAAGTTGCTCAGTTGCCACGTGTGTGTGTGTGGGTAAGTGTGTGGGTGGTCTCTTGGCGGCGGAATGCAAAGTGTTTTATGGTTATTGGGCGCTTAGTAGGTAGTTCTGCACAGCCATGCATCTGACCTGTCCCTGACCCCGCCCTCGCCCCCACCCCGCCCGTGCCCCGGCTGATGACAGCCTAGAAATTATCAACGCCAGCTGGCCAACGCACAAATAGTCGTCCACGGCCCGATTACCAAGCCCCATGCGACCCATTCGAAATCACTTAAAAACACAAATCAAGCAAAAGTTGAAAACACACAATAACAATTGTTTCGGGACACACCATAAATTTGCATGCCAAGTGCGGGTGTGTGTGTGTGTGTGGGTGCGCTGCGGGGCCAGGCGAGACACTCGCTGCTGGCTACATAGAAAAAAAAAATAGGCACATAAATATACGAGGCCCCCCAAAAAAAGCGACCTGAGGACCAGCGACCAGCAAGCGGCAAGCAGAACAATTCGTTTCTGTCACAATCAGATTCGGATTGGGCACAAAAATTTCGAGTTCGCATTCGCGTTCGCGTTTCACATTCGCGTTTCGCATGTTGCCGCCATGTTTCATGAATTATTTTTGCAGCCAAAAAGTTTTCCAAACTTTGACGACGAAGGAAAGGAGGGGAGCGAACGCGACCAAGAAAGCGAAACAAAAGAAAAAGCAGGCAAACGCAAGACATTCTCACTGCGAACTGCAAACTGTGCCTTGGCCCGGCTCGGCTTGGCCTCTTTGCTGCGCTTTTCTTTTGCTTTCTTGCCTTGGCGCATATTTTCGATTACCATTTTGCCAGCTCCCGTTGCCGATCGAACTGGAGGAGCTGAAAGCCAGCGCCAATGTTTCACATTTTCTGCAACTTAGCTCGGCCTGAGCTGCTGCTGCTACTGCTGCTGCTGTTGCTTAAATTTCAATTGTGTGCCATGGGCGGCCGCTCGACTGGAGAGCACTCCGGTGCAGGCTTTAATAAATTATGGCCACATGGCCACCGTGGGGACGAGTTGGGCGGGGAACTGGGCTTCTGTTACACAGCTTGCCTTGCCGTGCACTGGCCGGTGCCATTCACGTCACTTGGAAAAAGTTAATACAACAAATGCGCTTCGCAGCAACAACAATAACACTCAACGAGGCCAATAACAACAGCAGCAACGGCAACAACAACGACAACAATGCTGTAAAACGACCGCATTACGAGCTCGCGAATTGTTGGCGCTTCGCATTGCCCGTAAGCCAAAAGAGTCCGACACGGAGTTGGGGCTGCCAACCGCTGGCAATGGCAACGGCAGCAGCAACAGCAACAGCAACATCAACAGCAACAGCAACAAAAACATGGCCAAGAAATGGCAGCTTTACAACTTCCGCCAAGAGCGACTGCGGCTAGTAGACATGGACAAGGACATGGACGTTAAGGAGGAGTAACAGGGGTGGCCGCTGCAATAGCTGTAGTAACTGTGAATTGTACGTTATAGTATTCCGCTTGCCTTCACGGTGGCGAGTGGTGGAGTCGTCTCATGTCATTCGGGATTATTTTGTGGGTTAAAAACTAATTTGCGGTCATGAAGTGGATTTGGTTGTTCGTTGGCGTCCTTTTCGCTGCTGTCCCCTGCCGTTGGCTGCCGTTGACATTGCGCCCGGTCCATAAATATGCAGCAAAGCTGGCAACTAACCAGCACCGCCTCATGTTTGCCCGGACGCTGACAATTGGCCGCATTCGCATGTACTTCATTAGCATACCAAAGCCGGTTGGATTTAAGGCATTTATTTCGTATACACAGTTTCAATTGAAACTCATATTCGGGTTCAAGTTTATCTGCAGGAAATGCAATTCAAATTGCCCAGATTCACAGTCAAAGGGTAGCTGACCGATTGAAAGTTCGTGACCAAATTATTTCATTTGATTTAATTTATATGCCCGAATCTCATGATGGCCGTCGCGCGATGCCGTTTAAATTTAAATAGTCCCACATAAAATGCCAACAGTGGCTCAAAAAGCTTCGATTCCGCCCATCGACAACGACAACGACAACAACGTAAAATTGTCGCCATGGGCATTTTTAATGTGCGATCCTTTGAATCGAGTGTTGAAGTTGGCTTCGCACTTGCTGGAAATCTGTTTTACAGCTGTGGGAAGGGAGCTAGGGGTTGTTGTTGTTGTTGTTGTTATTGCTGTGGATTATGGTCAATTAAGTGAAAATGTTATTATTGTTACTGTCGTCACGGCTGCTGAAATTGTTGTAATGCTTGTCCTTGTTATTGTGCTGCTTAATTTTATAGGTTTTCATACATATTAGCGAGAGTACTGAAAATTATAGATTGTTTGCATTTAATATTTAAGCGAACCGACCGTAAAACGTAATACTGTTAAATATCTTGACTGGGATTTTGTGTGTCTTTTAAGCTGCGTATTTGTCTTTCAGTTTGCTTTTATCACTTGTTTTATGCAGCATGTTTCTTGTCACGAGCCTTTTCCTCAGTCAAAAGCCATAATTTCTTTGACAGTTTTTGTTTCTTTTTTGTTGGCCCAACTGTCCGAGAGCAGTTCTTGCTTGTGCTTTTCTCAAGAGTACTTGGGTTTTGGATAACTTTCCTTTCATCACTGTACCCTGTATACTCCATAAAGATGACCTTAAAGAATTTCAAATTATTCTGCTTATCATCTACATCTTTGAAGCAAAAAGACATATTTAAAGTATATATTCTATATAAATATATAAACTCGTGTCAGCCGAACACACAACATTTGGTACGTGAAGTCTTTTTTAAAACATGGCAAGTTTATACGTAATTTAAAAATGTATTTTTAAGCACATTCCATCAAAACGAATACAGCAACAGTCTGATGTTGTTTATTGCAATTATCGCAGACAAAACAAAATAAACACATCAATAAACAGAGTTCACAATGATTTGATTACATTATTATAAAACAATTTGCATTCGATAAAAGCCAAAGACAGCAGCAGACAAAGTCATAAAAGTCGCGCAATGAAAATTGAGCGAGTTTTTCGTCGTCATCTCCAGAGTCGACGCGACTCGACTCGACTCGAATTGATGGGCCATTTTTGCTGGCTTTGAAAGCCGCACAAAGAAAATATGCAAAATGCGCATAAATCTCACGGCTCGATGGCTAAGAAGGGCGGGGGCTGCAAATCACAGAGACCCCATTCAGAACGTCTGTCGAAATCGAAACGCGTTAGCGGGGAAACAATTTTCCGCGCGACAAGGGGCAGCTCTCAGGGACGAGGCTGCGCATGTAGAATAAATGATTTTCTATTTGTTAAGTCAAAGTGAAATTCTTAGCCTGAGCGTGTGTGTGCGCGTTTGGGTGTGTGCGTGCGTGTGCGTAGGCTTTGAGTGTTGACATTTCTTTGAGCCGCCATCACTCACTGCAAATACAAACGAATGCGAAACGAATGCTCGTATTCAGATGCAAAGAAAACATTTGAGCATTTACATCTCCACACTCGTCTGCCAAATGTTTTGGTCCCGCCCCCCGCCTGCCTTCCTGCCACAGTCGTCTCATTTACGATCCGCACATATCATAGGCGTGTCAGGCACTCCCGCACTTTCCGAAAGAGGTCAAAAGCCGGCACATATGTCAAGTGCTGGCAAAAGAAGCGCAAAGCCAAAGAGAGGACAACATTTTGTGACCAGGCGACCCTGCGACAAGCTCCTCTCCTTGCCCCTGTGCCTGTGTTTAGAAAATATAAATTTTTATTCTTATCTTTTGCATTCTTGCTCTCACTTTTGTTCCGTTTTTATGCGACGCTGCTGCTGCTTTATCCCTTTTTCTCTCTGTTATTTTTTAACGTGTGTTTCGTACATTGTTGTAAATTATTTATGCCTGCGTAAAATATTCAAAGCTCGGCGCACTGACGCGAAATGTGAAAGAGCAGGGAAAACGCACTACAACAACTGAGAGGCAGAAACTGGCAGCAGCAGCAGCAGCAGCAGCAACCAAAAGCAGTCCAAGTTATTATTCATAACACAGCAGCATTAAAGTGTAAGGGAGTATGCGACAATTCCCACAGCCATTTGTCCAGCCTACCGCCCGCCAGTGGGCGTGGCAATCCAGTGCTTCAACGCCTGACGGGCTGGATAACTGGCTGGCTGGCTGGCTGGCAAGTCTGCATAAATCATTTACAAGCTTCACGGGCCTAAAGAAAACAAAACAAAGAGAAACAAAAATGAACAAAAAAAAAACAAATTTGACAATAATACCGAACCATCTAATTCAGGACTTTGTTTGCCGTTTCGATTTCCCGGTCTGGTTGGTGTGACAGCTAAAAAAGGATTCGTTGCGTTCGCTGCCTGTTTATTTTGTCAACTTTTCGGGGACTTTTTAATTAATTAAAGTGCTTTGCTCGGCTTATTTTAAGGCACTTTGCACACCTTGCAATTAGGATTGCGTCAGCGAATATTGAATTTGAGCTCCGTTATCAGGCTGGCGCCAGCTCCAGGGCCTGCTATCCAATTTTGCAGCCGGCATTGGGGTTAAAGTCGCCTAAAGTCTTAAACAACTGGCTCCGAAGCAAGCTCCAGTTCCCTAATGCCAGACCCATAATAATATCAAGCGAAACAGGTCATTAGAGCAGGGCGCACAGAAGTCCTAACAAAAACTTACATTACAAATTGAAAAATTCTACACGTGCGCAAAACCTTTCGCCACTGCAATGGCAACTGTTGAAAGTTAAAAGTCGACACCAAAGTCAGGTCTTTGTATTAACTTAACATTTTGACACCTGGCGAGCAGCAACACGCCCACCACACACCTACCCACAGTCACAGTCACACCCACACTCACAGGCACACTCACCCACACAAGTGGTGCCTGGTTCAAGAGTGTGGCCATAAGGTTTTAAGTGGCAATCGGTTTCGGCTTGGGTTATCAAGACAACCTCCAAAGAGCTGCGCCAGCTACACATACAAATACAACTACAACTGCCGTTGCTTGTAGCATTTGCCAGTTTTTTGTTCTGTAACAAAGGCAGAGAGCGCCTCGCTTTTCTTTTACCGCTGCCAAAGGTGTTCGAGTTGAATCCAACACCAAGCATCCATTGGCAACACAGAGTCAGCAGTCGGCATCATTATACTGCATACTGAAAGTGAGTACGAAGGGCATATTGGCCTGATACTGCATTTAAAATGACGAAAAAAGCTTGATTTAAGTGAGCAAATTGATCAGAACTTAAATTCCTGTCAAAAAGTTATGCTACCATCTTATTCTATTTTAGTACATTTTTGTTCTTCCTTAATTGTTTAAAAAGGATTTCTTTCATAATATCAGTGCTTTCATTTTATTTCTATTATATTTTTCCATTTCGTCTAATAAATTACATTATAAGATATTGGTTTACATAATATTTAAAAAACTTATTAACATGGTAGTATAATATCGAATTCAACAGATAAGTGTTAAAAAATAACAATTTTATATTTTTCAATTCTATTTTTTTAACCTAGTTTTTAAGCTTTAAGTAACTAAGCTTGGCCTTACCATCCCTTATTTTAACCACGATTAGATATGTAAATATAATCATAATATTAGAGGATTACAGGGTATATGAAAGTTAAATGCTCATATATCAGTAGTTACTGTTACCGTTGCCTACTTACGTTCGTTCGCTGCTTCGAGAGTGGCTGCCCGGGGGCGTAGGGGGCGGGTGGCAAGTGGCTGAAAAATATTGTCGCGCATTTGTTCGCAGCTTACGAAAACATTTTTCTTAACACGCTCAGCCATTTTTTGCACGCTTCTTGTAGTTTTTCGCAACTTTTATTTGCCGCCCGCTTTAAGCGACGCGTTTTTCTTGCTCAACTTCAATTTGGACCGCAGAGTGCACAATTTAAAGCATTTACGAGCGCAATTTGTCTGTAGCGCCAAAGTCGCAGACCGCAGTCGCCGTCGCCGTCGCAGTCAACTCGAGTTCCAGTTGAGTTTACATATATATTCAGCTTTTTGCTCCTCTTCTTCTGGCCCGGTTACGTGGCCTGTGTCCTCTGGGCAGGTGCAGGATGCAGGCACTAGGCAGACTCCACGCCTGACTCTCTCGCTGACTGACATTTTTCTTGGCGTAAATCTGGCAGCAGCAACTTTAGCTGCTTTTTGCAGCTCATTGAATTTCGTGTGCTTTTGTCTGCCATTGCCATAAAGGTATATGCACCAGCTCCAACTCCCCCGAACCGTTGCTTGCGGCAACTTCGAAGAAACTAAGTGCCAAACAGAAACTATTTTGCAGCATTTCTCTCTCATGACATTGGGCCGTCTGCAACCTGCGGGCTTTATCTGAAATCCAGGAGTACTGTGCATATGCCTGACTCTATTTAGGAAGCGACGGAAAATACTTTGCATTCCCCGCTTGCAATGCTCCCCCGCTCCTCATTGCAACTGCAGCTTGCTGGCGTTTATTGTCAATACAAAAGTTTTATACATTTTATCAACTTTGTTTTTTTTTCCAGCTTGTGCGTAAAATTGTGTAAGCGCATTTTTGCAGCATTTCCTGCGGGCACAATTGCGGGTGGCGGGTGTGGTTAGACAAAAGTTGAAGTCATCTGCAGCTAGTGCCACACGTGTTGGCTACACTCCGATTTGAACAAGTTTTACAAAACGTTTTAGCGTTTAGTTGTGCCAAAGTTTCATGGAATTGCTTTCGATATCGCCACGCCCACACGGTCAGACGCCCGGCTGTGTGGCGTGTAATTTATGGGCAGTTGCCACACACAACTTTGTATGCAGCGATAATCGCAGGTCAATTTCATAAACAAATAACACAGCTGCTATCTGACCACAAGTGCGACCCTGCGCCCCCTGCCCCGAACACTTTGCATACAAGCTACGGCCATAATGAAGCCGTGGTGCACACACCAACTGTAGCTTATCTTAATTATAGATCGATATACAGAGCTCTCATGTCCAGTGGTGTCTGGCCCTGTCCGCCCGCCCGCCCTTCCTCCTGCGTGTCAAAACTAATTCCCGCCGCTAAGCCTGGTGGTCCGCCTGACTCTGGCTTGGCATTGGGACAGCAGTTGCTCGCGCTGTCATGAGCTGACATAATAATTTATACCGATTGTACGCCCCCACTCACTCCCTGCCCCCACTCAGCGACCCACGCATTGACTGACTGCCTCTCTGCTTGTCTGTCTCGTCTTGTCAGTGCACAAAGTATGACTCAATTTAAGCTCGCATTAGGCAGAATGTCAATGTCAGCCAGTGTGTAACAGTGTGTGTGTGTGTGTGGGCTTGTAGTTGTGTATCCGAACTGCCAGCTGTCATACCAGTGCCAGAGATTTTTACCTTGAAGCAGTCGAATCTGCCGACAGTCAACAGCAAGGGCCAACAGCTTCATCAGCAGGCACGTCTTTCTCTTTCCCTCTTTCTTTGAAGCTGTCTCGATTTCCCCCCCCCTCTCTCTCTCTCTCTCTCTCTCTCTCTCTCTCTCTCTCTCTCGCGCTCTTGCCCATTTCCTATACTAATTGAGAGTAATTTCATGTTATCAGAGCAAATGCAGTATGAAATTTACAAATGTGGCAAAGCAAACTCAATTGATTTTCAGACCACAAAATTCAATACTGCTAAGGTTGCCACGCCCCTTCCCCCGCCCCCTCTCATTCACCCTCATTGGATGCATGCACTTTGCATTTTATTGCCGCTCTAATTAGAATTTGACAGCAGGCAGGGGTGGCTGAAGTGGGGGTATTAACAGCATTGATGTACTCAAGGTGGAGACGCTCTCATTTGTTTGTATTTATGTGTGTTGGACCGAGACAAGTTCAGACGGTTGCCAGTTGTGATGCATAGTTTTGAAGGGACACAACAACACGGCACCGAAACAAGGTGAATCCAAATGTATGCACCAACAGCCGACGGCCAAGTGGAACACGGAACACAAATGCCAACAGCAGCAAGAACAGCCACAACACGAGCACAAACAATCGGTGTGGCAACAGTGGCCAACAGTTTTATAGCCAGCGACAACGCAACATCTACCGAAAAACTACACTCAAAGAAAGAGGGTAAAGAGGGTATTCCAAAAAATACAAAATATAAGAAAAATCAATGATAAATATTAATTAAAATAATAAAAAATCGATCGTATTTAATTTGGTATTTCTATGAACATCATAGACAACAACAACAAGTTAAAACAAGAGCAATATTTGATGCAGAAACACAAGACAAAGAAGAAAAGCGTAGTAAAATCGACAAATAAGGAGGTTGCAATGATGATAAGGGAGTGATTATGATAAAAACCGTTGCAACTAACTTGAAACATTTTAATTATTATTTGCTTACTCTTAATAAAATCCCACATATTCCCTTTACTTTATTGCTATACTTTTTTTCAGTGTGCAAGATTAAGTAGCTAAAATTGCCTGGAAACAAAACAAGCACCGAGGTCTCATTCCCACCTACATGTAAGTGTGTGTGTGTGTGTTAGTATGGTGTTTGCTTGTGCGTGTGTTTGCACGAAATTCTTTACAAGCCAAAAGCCACATTGAAACAATGCCGTAGTGCAAAAAAGCCATGTAAAGTCCTCACTAGTAGTCTCTCTTTTTTCTGCCTCTCACTTTTGCTGTGGCGAGAAGTGAGGCATTGACGTTACTCATACGCACCGTGTGCGCTGATGAGTTGACCGATTGGCCAAGGACCGTAGCTAACGTCATCACTGTGAATGTGGCGCCACTCTATAACAACGTGACACATATCCAATGGCATTGGCCCCACTTTCGGAGTTTGTAAACACGCTTCACCAGCCCGACGAGCCTTGTGTTGTTGTGCTTGGGCCCGACATGGTTTCGTTTTGCCTGTAAGCCAGTTGGTAATTGCTTTAACTGCACAAAAGTGGACGGCAAAAGGTGGCTCGTCATCTTTTAATGCAGCTCAATCGAGCTCCGGCCAGACCATGTATATATATATAGTATATCTACCTAGGCCATCTAATCGGCTGACAAATCAATCATAATACTGGCATAGCTCACTAAGGCGATCCAATCACCGCAAGGCAAACAATAAGCACAAGATAAACAATTAAATGAAATCCAAGCGAATTGCAAAAGGACAGCAGCAGGATAATGGCAGCCAAATCTCCAATGAGTCCCAATGTACTCAATGCTGTAGTATGCTTGCCCAGCAGTTTCAATGGGACGCGCGTCCCAGAAGCAGGCAATGAATTTCATTTTTTTTTTTGGTACTCAATAAACGACGACGTCGAAGCCAAAATGGCAATAAAAACGGCAATTGATAAGCGCAGGCCCGCCAAATAAGCAAACAATCAAGTGAACTGCGAACGGCATACGGCGAACGGGCAGGACAACCAAAAGCCGAAACCGATACCGATACCGAGACCGAGACCATGAAGGAGTGCACGAAGTGTGCGGCCACGAGGGGTAAGCCAACAGGCAAACAGGCAAACAAACAATCAAACGATAAACGGATGCCAAGTGGCAAGGGGAAGAGGCGGCAGGATGGGGAAGGCCGAAAGCATTTCAACCTCAATTTGGCAAATTCTATTACGATAATAAGAGAACAGCGGGGGAAGCGAGTTAGGAAGCAACGCCACCAATTGGTAGTGTGGGTGCGGGGGCCGCAACAGCAGCAAATAGCCGGAAAATGCTTTATGTGCTGGCAATAACAACAACAATAATAGCAACAACGACAACAACAACTACAACAAGCGGCAGTTAAAAGCAAAACAATGCATTGGCCGCCACTTGAAGTGTATACAAAAATGAGTGAGATCCAATTTCAGTTCGATTGTTATCCAATTTCTGAGCAAATAAGTGAAAATGTTTTCATTCTCATGCCTCCGAGGCATTCAACAAAGAAATTACTATGTCCCAGTGAGTAAATTTGTGTGTGTGTGTGTGTGTGTGTGTGTGTGTGTGTGTGTGCAAGTCGTGTTGTTGAGTGTGTTAAGCGTGTCAATAATTTGTCTAGAGCTCTGTAGCCTAACTACCCGAAGCCAAGTGTAAATAACAGGCAAGTCGATATAGAAATGGGCAAATATCAGCAAATGAAATAAATGAAAGCAGCTCAAAAGGATTGCGATACAGTAACAGAGCGCCAGCAGCCGAAGTGGCAAGCCTTAGTCCTGCATTAAGCTGCTTACCAGCTAAGCTCTACGTCTATCTCTATTTCTCTATCTCTATCTCAGTCTATTTCGCTTGTCGTCTGCCGCCACAAACAATTGATGAAATCAAGTCGAAAGCAGTTTTTGGTTTGTGTGTTTGTTTTTGCTTTATTTGGTTTCTCAGTGTTAAGCATCTTTTGGATTCTAAGCCCGATTAGGAGCATTAAAGCAGCGCTTATCCATGCGGAAAAGGCAACAACAATAAACAGCAACCAGTCGGGGCTATTAAACTGCCAGCATCTGATTTTCCCCAGCCGAGAGCAAAGCATAAAATGCAAATCTGCGATTTGGTTTGTTAAACATTTGCTTAACCACAAAAATGAAAGCCAACAAAAAGGAAAAACAACAAAAAAAAAACACAAAAAAAAATAGCTCAAGCACAAGTCTCTTGCTGTTGTCACACAAGGGGAGTGACACAGTCACGACAGCAACAACAACGGGGGAAAAACAAAAGCGGAAAAGCACATGGCACGGAAATATGCCAGATTATGAGACAAGGGCAACATATGCCAAGCAGCAAGTATCTTAAGAGAAAGAGAGATGGAGAGATAAACATGGGTAGCGAGCGAGAGCGAAAAACGGAAAATATGCGTGGAGGAAAATAAGCTGGCCAGCAAGCGAGTCCATAGAAGACAGGGGCGGGGAGTTAACGCAAATGAAGGCAAATTACGTTAAATAGAAAAGAAAACTTTTCCACTTTTTAACTTTGGCGCACGACTCGGAGTTGGCAAGCGGCAAGCGGCAAGCGGCAATGCGGCAACCAGCAAGTGGCAAGCAGCAAGCAACGTGCAGCGTTCCGCGGTTGTTGAACATTTTACAAACAATTTAAGCGTCGCATTAAATTATTGTTGCGCTTGCAGCTTAAGCTTTAAGGCAGCTGCCAGTGCCAGCTCCAAATGTTTTCCATTTGCCTGCTGCCTTGACTTTTATGGCCCAACTCTCGCTCTCTCGCACCTCCCACTCACTCATGCTCGCTCTATCTCGCTCCAACTCAGGGACCCGCGATAAGAGTGAAAAATGGTAAATTAAGCTAAAGAAAAGCGGCTACGTCTTGAAAACAAAACCAAAGACATTGTTACGGTTGTTGCTGTTGTTCTTGTTGCTGCTGTAGTTGTTGTTGTTGCCTTTGCGGCGTGCGTCAGACTAAATTAGAGCAAAAACTTAATTTGCCTTTTGGCTGCGCCCAAAAGTAGGCAACGGCAACGCCAAGGCGAATGCGAAATCAAAAGGGAAAATGGCGCAAAATAACAATTATGTTTTAAGGCAATTGTATTGCTTTGTTTTCCTGTTTCTCCGACCAGATACTCGTGTTGTTGTTGCTTTTCCTTTCTTTTTTTGTTTTTGTTTGTTTTTTTACACTTGTAATTGAGAATGAAATAAGGTTAATTAGAGTAATGGCCACTTTGCTGCTCCGGCTTTTGCTCCTTCTCTTGCTTGGAGTCTGCTGCCGTCAATAAAGACATTTCAATTTCGAAACAGAGCTTAAGCATGTTATTGTTGTTATTTTGAATAGCAGGGGTCAAGCTTCGCACAACGGTCAAGGCTGCTTCCGGGCAGCTAAGCTGCCTTTTTAAAATGTCAGATGATTGTTGTTGTTGCATTTCTGTTGCCCAGTTATTTATAGTCCACAACTTTCGGCCAACTCAATTAGTTTGACCGTCGACAGCTAACCGAAAGCCACCCATTCGTGCGTATACATTCTAGAGTTCTCTACAGAGTAGCTTCTCGTATTCGGCCAAACACTTTTGAACTATCAAACACTTGAACCCATTAACTCCATTTGGCCAGGTTTTGGGTTGGGTTGCCAAAACACGTGCTACTGATACATGTTAAATGAGTTTTAATTGGTGTTAGTGCATTATATCGTTCCAGCGATTGGTAGATCCCATGGTTGTTGTTGTTCTTCTTGTCGTCAACGTGTTAACTTGTTGTGCAATAGTTTGCATGGCAATTTACCCTAAAAACTTTGTGCACAGTAAGTTTTTTGTTTTTACCTATTACATATGTAACCACAATATACACATACAAATTTATATACGATATATATATATATATATAGTTAAGCAAGCCAAGAGGTAGCTGCTCCTCTTCTTTTCCGATGCAGCCCGTAAACTTTTCATACAATAATAATCACTTTGTGAAAGTTTTGCCTAAGCCGTCATAGCTACCAATTCGGTGACACCCAAACTTTGGCTCTGAAGCCAAAATTACTGCGTCCCGAATCTAAGGGCAAACTTTTTGCCAACTATCTGTCGACCAGCAGGCCGGCAGTTTGCAGGCCAGTTAACAGAACCGACAGCCCCCGTCCTTCTTTTCGACCAAGACCAATTAATACATATGTCGTAAAGTTAGCCGAGATTTGCGCATATGTCTCCTGTCAAATGTTTGCGTTTATTATGTCAAACGCGTAGACCGTCATGAGAATGTCACACCGCATAAATGGTCATATGAATGATTAAAGCATACAATTTTTATTCTCTCGTGATGCCCTTAGCCAGAGTATACTGATTTCATCAGAGATCAAGTAAAGGATTCTAGACAATTTTTAATTTAAGTTTTAATTTCGGTACACATATAAAAATCTCTACAATTCTCGTTGCTTCTGGTAGAAGAAAAATTTAACTGGTCAGGCAACTGAAATTCCATATCAATGTACAAATAAGTTCTTTATAGACAAATATTTTAGAAAAACAAGAAGTCAAATTTGTATTCTATTAAATATAATTCCATGACAGCAATTATAGAAACAGACCAAAAATAAAGCTTAAATATTATTAATTAACTTATAACATTGTTCATTACCAAGTGCTTATATATTTTCGGTTATTTGGTTTTATCGCCAAAATAAAACAGTAAATTTTGTAATAACTATGTTTGTCAAGGGTATGAAATCTTCGGCATCCCTACTAAATCATTTTTTTCTGGTTAAATAAATTGCATTTGTTTTACGTGGCCACACGAATTGTAATGTGCGCATTTGTGTATTTTTGTTGTTGTTTTATTTTGTATTTTTTTGATCAGCACATGTTTAAAAATTTATGTATAAATTTGATGTGCAAATTTAAATTAAATTTTCGCTGTGTGTGCACACAGACATATACACATGGCGCATGGCTTTGCGACAATTGAAAGGCATATATATATATATACATACACACACACATACACGAAGCCATGTTGCTGTGTTCATATGGCAAAAATAAAGCTACATATTTCATGGCAGGCGGAAGTTCAAAAAACAAGCAACAAAAGTCGGCAAAAAGGGTTGCCAACTACAACGCGAACATTTGGATGATGTGTAGACCTATTCAAAAGCAAAATAAAAAAAAAATAATATAAACAAAAAAATATACACAGCAACACGCAATTTGTTGTAGTTGTTTTTGACATTTTCATTTTGGGGTTGTGCGAGTGTGTGCGATTGTGTGCTTTTTGCCTGACTTTTTGCGTACGCACACATGCGATAGCGCTCATTACCTCCACAGCCACACATACTACTACAAAACGCACTCAATCATAAATGAACGCACACACACATACATACACATGTGAAAAGCCGGGCGAGTGGCATGTGACCAACCGTTGAACATTTTCACAAAAGGAAGTTGTTATTTCGGCTTCCGGTTTAGCGGAATTGTTATTATTTATAAGCGCACACGAATCAAGTGTATATGTGTATATATAGTACATAGTATAATTGTGCGTGCACATGTTTGTGCACATACAATATCAACTGTTTCGCTTCAATTTCGTCAAAATCGCTTCCTGTTCAATTTGTACAAATAACCTTTAAGCGGCTTATAAATTTATACAGTCTGAACACTCTAAAAATATACTTGATAATTAGATTATTTTTATTCTGAACGCAACGTTAAGATCCGGACAAGGATATTGCATTTAAAAATGTAACTGTAAATGGTATATGTATACAACTACTTTTCCCTACCCTCTCCTTTTATGCTGATTTGTTCTTAAACAGCTAAACTTGCAATAGCATAATACATTTTTGACTTTAAGTAACACAATGATAAAGTTGACTTAAGAACAAAGTTCAGAGTGTTTATACCAATGAAAAGTATGATAGACCGCTTGATTCATGTTAACAGTGATTCAAAGGATTTATTAAATTTTAAAATTATTACAAAGTATACTTAAACAGCTACTTTTTAAGCTTTATTAAAGTTAACTCTTTAAAGTTCACGTTAAGCTCCTAAAATCTGTGTAGGGTATATGATAGTCGATTTTTGCATTTTCCTGTAAGAGCTTGGAATGTGTTGCCTCATTAATTATTAACTGAGTTTGTATAATGCCATCCAAGTGTGCCGTCCATCAATTTACACTGAAGTCAATTTATTGTCGTTGCAAGTGAAAACAATTTGGCTACAATTGGCGCTCGTCTTTGGTCGTTGCCCTTTGAGCCGGTTACCCAAATGGCCAAGATTGACCGCATGCTAAATGCAGCAGATACATTTCTGTTTCGTTGTCAGCTTATTTGTGGATGCAACAGTCGCATCTGTTTTTCCTGGCTTTTGTTAGCTTGTAAACACGCTGTGGTGAGCGAAGGGAAAGGGCAGAATGCAAAATATTTGATTTAATTGTTGCATGCATTGCCCTGTCCAGTTATTCAGCTGTCCGCCTGTCCGGTAATTTATATTTCAATTTGGCAATTGAGTGGCGGAACGTTAAACATTGTTTAAATGGCATTCGCTATTTTTATGCGCTTTTTTTACAAAATGTCGGATTGTTTTGGCTGCATATGCAATTGTGAGAAAGTATTTTTAATAAAAATAATTTACACATAATATGTCAATAATTGCATAGCGTATTAAAATGTGTGCTTTAATTAACAGCACACTTAAAACCAGACCACAGAATAATGTATGCAAGTGATAAATAATAAATTATTTTTGTGACAGGGCCTGCAATGTAAGAAATCATATGGGATCGCTGCCAAAGCTGCTTTTGCTGAATTGGTTAAATATTTGCATAATATGTTCTTTTGTCGGAGAGAAAATAAATGCATGCTGCACAAAGATTACTTCGATGTGTCAACAAAGGGATGCATGCAAAATGTGAAAGCATCAAAAGGAAAATGCTACAAAAAAGGGATGCGACATGACTGCAAAAGTAAATGCTCCAAAATGTTTTTCTAGCTGTAGAGACACGGGACTTCAGTGAAAATATGCAAAGCAGCTGCGCTGATTGCGACACACGAAGCGACAAGTGGCAAGCGCCAGGCGGATGCAGCCCAACAAGATGTCAACAAAAATCATCGACTTGCATTGCGCGGAAATGAAGCTGGAAACGAGCAGCAGCAACAACAGCCGCAGCAGCAGCAGTAATGCCAAAATGAAGCAATGGGAAACCATCAGCTAACTCAGCAGATTTGCCATTAAAAGCCAGCGCAGACCGTGCAAAAAGCCATGTTACCATTCCCCAGACACTGTGGCACTGTAGGCCAGACACGTTTTTTATTATACAAAACTGTGTGCAGCATTAGAAATATTGTTGTATTGTATTAAAATTAATATTATTATTATTTAAGTTTTGAATATAGTTATAAACTATCAACCTAACTATTTTTAAATAGCACTGGCTGCTACGGCCTTCGACAATTGTAGGACAAACACTACATCGACTAGCCTGAGATTCGAACCCAGATCCTCGTTAATAAGTTGCCTAAAAGCCTGAGCACTTAGACAACTTAGATGGGTTGTCCTCTGTAGATACAGTGGACTGCCTGTTTTTTTTATATTGTATTTTGGATATTGGTCAAAATTCAAAACAAGAAAAAAACTTCGTAGCTTTGTCAAACCTGAGTTCGTTAATAAATTACTTTTGGGTCCTCTAGAAAAGTTTTGTACTGAAGTCTGGAAATGCTATCTCAATATTAGCTAGCTCGTACATTTTCCGAAATTTGCTCAAAAAGAAAAATCGATTTATTTTTGTGTAAATGGATGAGCCTATCGTTGATTTAAAGTCAACTTGATCTGCGATTGCTTTAAATATGAAAGTAGAAAACAAAAATTATCGGATGCGCCACTGTGGATCGTCTGTCCCTAGTTCGTTAGTGGCGCAGGCAATAAAAATACGCTCGAGTGTCGCCTGCTTAAACGAATTGTGTTCTCTTCGATTGTTGCTGTTGTTGCTGCTGTTGCTGTTTTGTCATTACAAGAAACCTGTGCAATATTCAGCGACGAGAATGCAACACACACAAACTGTACAACAACAAAAGCAGCAGCAGCAGCAGCAGCAACAACAACTTATGTAAAGTTGCGCGCACGAAACACTTCCGCAGGCGAAGAGCTTTCCGCTTCCGGTTGTGTGTGGCGCAGCGTGGTAGCTGCTGTTGCTTCCTCTTCCTTCTGCCACAGCTGCAACTTTAAATATTAACAGCTAAGTGGCGTGTGTCGCGATTCGTAGGTGTATGTGTATGTGCTCTCGGGTGTGTGTGTATGTGTGTGTGTTGGAGCGCTGCCTCGATTTTTCTTGCGCTTATCGCTGCCCGTCATCGACTGCGTGCAGCAGCGAAAACAGCCCGCACTCTAAGACCAGCCAGGTAACGTCCTGACCTGCCCTTGCCCCTGCCACCGTCGCAGTCGCTGTCGCAGTCCGCTGCCGTGCCCCTGTCAAAGTGTCATTTAGATCGTAATGGTTTGATAGGAACGCGCGCAAACACATTAAAACTCTTGCGTTACAACAGCAACAATCGCAAGTATCGATATTTGGCATCGGTTCACATAAGCTACTCATAAGCTGATTGCCAGCCATTTGTCCTGTGCCTCAAATTCACTTACTTATTGTTCCTCCGCATTGTTGTGCGAGTGTGCGTGTGTCGAAAATCGCTGGCAATTAATTGAAATCAATAAAATGCTCATTGAAGTCGCGTTACGTATACGCCATGTGCCACTTAATGAACATGATTCAGCAATTATATAAATACACTGCATGCCCTTAAAGATCCTTAGAGAGGCTTCGAGAGATGGGAAATTGGGTTAGGAATTGCGAAGATTGCGGTCGCTTACCTGCGACAGGTGAAGAAAGGGCAGCGGATATCATCAGATAATTAATTGGCTAAAGAATTTAAATTTTTCGCCTCACACTCGTGTTTTCAATCGTTTGACAAGCCCCATCAAAAGCCACAAAAAAAAATGAAACGCAAGAAAAGAAAATCAAATGCCATACCAAGAGTTGGCAGCGCAACAATTTTTAATTTTATGCCCAGCGATTTTGCAGCTTTGAGGCGGGCGAGCAAAGTGACTTTCTAATTAGTTTGGTTTGTCAAGCGAGCAACCCCAAGACGAAGATGACACACTTGACTCAATTTACACACACACAAATATGCACACACATGTGTGTTTCAAAACTCATATTTGCCTTAGCTTTTGAATTTAAAGAATGCGTTGGAGAAACACACACGAAAATGAATAAAAGCAGAAAAATGTGAGGCCATAAAAATATGTTACAATGCTTCGTTGGCTTATGAAAGAAATCATAAGGCGAAATTCAACGTGTCTGTCTGTGTGCGTGTGTCCGTGTGTGAGTGTGTGTGTGTGATGGCAACGCGATGCCGCAATTTCCGCAATTAAATAAAAACGCAAACTTAAGCCGCGGGCGGCGAGTGGTGGCAAAGTGAATGTCGAGTGTGTCGCTGGAGCGAAATATTTACATATGTTGTCGCTGGCTGCGGTTGCTGTTGCTCACACAAACACACATTCGCACTCTCGCATACACACCTGCAGAAACACACCCACGCAACGACACGCAACGCGTTGACGCTTTTTGATTTGAGTCTCACCACCTGCCATCAAAGTTGCCCACCTGCAGAAGTGTGTGTGTGTGTACGTGTGTGTTTGTGTTTTGTTAGTTCATTTGAATATCAGACACATGCAATGGTGGTAGACACACACGCATTTTAATAGCTATCAACACCATTGGCCCCTGTTTATTTCTTGCGCGCATATATATTTAATATTTCTTGCTGGATTTTTTGCCATTTGAAGTTAACTTTTTGCCGTTTGTCTTGCTGACACTGCCAAGGGCAGAGGCAAACAGCTAAGGAACGGATATTTTTGGCAGTCGTAAAGGCCGCGAGCAGCGGCAGGCAAAAAATCAAATACGAGCTCAAAACGAAACTTTGCTCATTTACTGGCTGCGTATCTTAGAGATACACAAGCAGTGCTGTGTGTATCTTTGTATCTTTGAAGCTGCCGCTGCTGCTGTTGGCAGTTAAAAGAAGTACAAATTACAAATATCAACAACAGCAACAATCTAAAGTAAACTCCTTGCCTTGCCGCTTGGCGCCTCAAAATATGCTTTTAATTTTATATGCATAACAAATTTATGCAAAGTGCGCGATGCGAGCGATCGCCAGGTGTCCCCACTGTATGTTTGTGTGTGTGTGTGTGTGTGTGTGAGAGAGAGATGACAGCCTCATGAAATTATATAAAGATGCTTACTAGGTCGTTGATATGCCTCATGCCAAGAGGCGCGAAGAGGGTCGGCCTATGCTTACCTTGCCATTATATTAAAATTGCGACTACGTGCGGGTTAAAAAGAACGCCAGACCGTCAGACTGTCAGACAGTCGACCAGACTGCTGGGGCACCGCTTAACTGCCGCCCTATGAAAAGTGAATTTTGATAGATGATGTGCTCTAACGTTCATATACAGAGTATATAAATGTGCCCTGCTTGTGAGCTTTTTAAAATGTTGACGCGGCTGGCAAAAATTCGTGATTTATACGAATTTTTTTTTGCAGTCTATACTAACTAAATTTGTAGCAGCCTTTTTTTTAATTAAGCGAAATGGGACAACGGGTTACAGCTTGCGGGCCAATGCAGTACCCAAAGGGGAGGGGACAGCGTCAAAGGTGTTGATTGTATATGGGCCACGGAACAAGACCACAACGCACTTTGGTGGCCAAATAACAACCATAAATCCCTCAAAATTTGATGCTAAGCTCAGGACTTAAAACGACACACGCACACGCAGGCAGACAAACAGACACGTACGCATAAAGCACTTTTAAACCCGCTTAATGTGACGCAGGGCAGACAAAATCTGTGGCAAGCGCCTTTATACCATTATATGTGAGAAACCCCCAAAAAAAAAACATACTGTATATATATTTATATGGAAATAAGAATAAAAAAATAAGGCACTTAATTAGCAACCTTGACTTTCAGCACTGACAAGTCGAACTGCGACCGCTCTTAAATTTAAAGCAGCTACAAAAATAGCAGCTAGCTTTAAAGGGTCTTCTTAGGTGGCGGACTCGCAAGCGGGTGGCAACCACGTTAGTTACCTCGGGCGGCGCCACCCGCAGGTTTTTGCCTTTTGCTTTTCTGGAATTTTGTGCAAATAAACACACACAATTTTAATTTACTTTTTGCGCGCTTCGCTTTGCGCATTTTTTCTCATTTGAAGTGAAATCGAGACAGCTAGAGACCCATAAGCAGCGGTTGCCCCACAATTCACGTGGCGCTATGGAACATTGTATACCACTGGCACTGGCTGTGGCAACGACTGTGGCGGCTACTGCTAAAGCTAGCAGTCATTGCCACCGCTGCAGCTTTTTGTCTTGTGCTGAATTTTTAATTTGCCTGGCAAACATCGCAAGAAAGCAGTCGCAGCAACTGTAGCAACAGCAGCAGCAGCAGCTACGAGTTACGAGTTCGGGTTAAGTGTCTGCTTCTATCTTTTCTACATTTGATGAAGGTCAGGCCCATGTGATTCAGCAACAGCAGCGGCAGCCGTCGAAGGTTAAGTCCTGAGTGCTTCTACTTGGTTGCCTTGTATCATGGCTTGAGTGTGCTGCAAATTGAAATATTATGTTGGGGTGGCATTGTCGCTGCATTTTTTGTCTGCCAAATGTGGCACATTCGTATGGACACACATGGCGTATACATGCCATAAAATTTGCATTACTTGTGCTGGAGCAACGCATTGAATTTAATTACAATTTTAACAGCTATAAACGCACAATGCGCAACTATTGACACAGTATGAGAAAGTGGCATGCGTTGAACGCATGGCCAACGGCACGTATACGCAATAACACGAAAGTGGCATACGCGCCACACAAATATATGGCAACATTCAGCGGTGCACCAACCACCACCGCGTGGCAGCTAAAGAGAGTGCAGTGATGCAGGGGCATGCTGGAAGAAATGCTGACCCAGTTTGACTTTGACTTCATAACTAATTCACACACACACACACACCTCACGTGCACACGCGCGGACCTGGGGCAGTACATAAAGCATCCTTGTTACACGGACCTTCTGGCACCTGTGCGCGTTGTGTACACACACGGCCAGGACTCGCTATGCCGGGCGGGGCGGGTTGAAGTTGGTTTCGGGTCATGTCGGGGGTCGAATCGGGTGTTGCAATATAATTAAGCTGGAATAACATAAGAGCATTGTGCGGGGAGCCTGGGTGCATGTGTGTGTGTCTCTATAACGTAAATTGATGCGATTTAACCGTTAGAACCAGCATTCACGTTCGAGAGCAACCATTGTAAAGTACTTTAAGATGAGTTGAGTCTATGTGAATAAAAATTGATAATGCCTAGATAAATAGCACAAGATAAACACTCACAGATAAATATGAAAAGAAAATAGAAAAGGAAAAATTAAACATAAGTTTTCCTACCCCTGCCTATTGATGAATTTTGTATAAGGCCGAGCGGAAAATGCAAACGTAAAATGAAAATTTATTCTGATTAAAATCATACAGACATATGTCATGCATAGTTCGACGGTGACATGAAGCTGAACTGCGGACAGAGGGAGGCACTGGGGTCAGAGACTCCTTTTTCTTGGCCACTAAAGAAAATTCCAATTCAAATGCGAATACGAAAGCGAATGCGAATTCAAGCAAGTTGTGTGTACATGTGTGCAAACTCAATCTAAATGCTATAAACTGCAAGACGTTCTCAACGTTGTCGTCGTCGGGCTTGTCGTGTGACAGGACCAAGGACTTAGCCGGACTACGTTGTTATAGACTCTGCCATATGTCGATAAAAAAGGCATACGGAAATTTTATGTCCCTCAACGTCAACCTCATTGCAAATTGTTATGTATGTCGCCCTCTCTCTGTCGCGGTCTCTCTCTCTCGCTCTCCGTGTGTCCTCTTACGGCTTTTGCAGTTTTCTTACCGGCAAACCAATCGATTTTGTAGTGTCTGCAGTGCTTAACGTCTCTGGTTTGGTCATTCAGTTCATTTTTTAATGACTAATTTTTTGCCAGCCACTTTAATTGGCCAACGTCTCTCTGGCCCGGTCCCAATCAATCAATCAGTCAATCAATCAATCACATGTATTTCTAGCACACCACTTGCAAGAATTTTGCATTTTTTATATTCGCTTGCTATTTTTATAGCGACATCGCGTACCGCGTCGAAGGGGTTGCAAATCGAGGCAGGAAACGAGTCCCAACCGAACCAGAAACGGAACGTAATGAATTGAATCGATATTTATGATTATTTAATAAACTCAATTATATGGCCAGCCACTGCCATTGCGTGTCACCTCCTGACACTGCTTGTTTTTATCTGTGTGTGTGTGCGTCTCTGTGTTGCGTCTGTGCGAGGTTATTGTGCCTGGAGTTTCTTTTGAATGGTAGGCAGAGCTGAGGCTTATTCAATTTGCCGGCTGGCAGTTTTAATTTGTTGCTAATTTGACATTTAAATGTATACGGAAATTCTATGAAAGCCCCATTTACAGTGGCCACTCAATAATAAATTCGCATTTCCATTTGCATCTTTTTTGTTTCCTTTTTTTCTGCTACATTTTTACGTCTCAAAATTGTATGCACTTTAGCCAAAACTTTTACAGTTGCCATTTGGCATGGATTAATGGATGGCATGGGATGTGGTGAGGGTGGGTGGCGGATGAGCTGGGCTCCACTGTATAGTTGGCTGTAGTTGGCCACTTATTATCGATGATTTTCGAGATGAATTTTTAATTTGAATTCCGATGGTAGTTTGGCGTTTCTTTTTTATTGCAGTCTCGATGGACATGAAAAGCTCGTTAACTACTTCAAATTCATTTTCAATTCCACAATGCAGCACAAATGTTGCTGCAAGTGCAACAAACTCAATGGAGTGGCATGTTTATTTACTGTGTTCCCGTGGCCAATTGTAAAACTGATGTTTCCTATGCTATTTTCATTCATGTTTGCGGCACGTAGCAACGCTCAGCAAACATTTAAAACAAGTCAAGTTGCCGTGCAAGATAACAAACTTACTCGCGCAGACACAAACACACACACACACCTCTGTGTTGTCTGCTGCCACACAATAAAATACGAAACAAAACCTCAATTCAAAGTGAATATAAATTGTTTTACAGCTGACGTTTGCTTTGCATTTCAAATAGTTCAGAGACTCAGTCGACTCAGGCAGAACAGCAGACGACGACGCTCGCAATACCCTGCGGAGTGCAAGGTTGTGCCACGTAGTCAGTGCATGCCAAACTGCTGGCAGGCAAATTGTCTCTGTCCCGGTTGAGCGGCTTCTTCAGCTCACGTCAGCTAACTACCGTCGATGGCTCCAAAGGTCATCGTGTTAATTGGAGCATAAGTGATGGCAGCTGGCGCTATCTCCGTTCCAGTTCATACATAAGTTTAGTATAGTGGGCGTAGAGTCTGTTTGTGTAACCAGTGAAGCGTTAAGTATTGTTTGCCAATACTGCATCCACTTAGCTTGCAGCTACAATATATATTTAGACACTCTGTAAATAGCAAAGGTCCCCTTGGCGCAGGTTGAAAGTGACACCCAGATATTAGCATGCACTATTAATGAACTAACCAGTGAGAACGCAGCAGCCGGGTGTAACCGACTGCGTAATAAAACCTAAAACATATCTTTTACAAAATTAGTAATCAAAATAAAAATAGACTCAATTTTAATTTAAAGAATGGATATATTTTTAAAACAAATTCATATATTTTAAAAGTACAAACCAATGCTATCAACCATAAAATTTTATACAATTTTGACAAAGTTATGGGAATTTGTAGTATGTAAGCTATAGATCCCAGAGCTTTACATGTAAAAATTTGTATCAATTTTTGCTTGATTTTTGACAAAAAAGTTGACCCCCTCAGAATCGGTTTTAATGTTGGTTTTTATACTAAGGGAGTACATGATATTTTATCAAAAATCGAAAAATTTTATTTTCAATAATGAATATATTTTAAATGCAGAATCAATCTAGAGGACAAACTATGAAAAAAATGCCGTCCAACATGAAAATCGGTTCAGTTTTGACGAAGTTAACGGTGTTTGAAATATGGGAGCTATGGATCCGAGAGCTTTACATGTCAAAATTTTTATCAATTTTTGCATGATTTTTGAAAAAAAATTTGACCCCCTCAGAATCGGTTTTAATGTTGGTTTTTATACTAATTGTGACAACCAAATTGGTTAAAAATATAATTTTTGATTTCTAAATTTTGAAAAAAATTTTTTCGAAAATGAGTAAGGGGAGTACATGATATTTTATCAAAAATCGAAAAAAATTTATTTTCAATAATGAATATATTTTAAATGCAGAATCAATCTACGCGACAAACCATGAAAAAATGCCACCAAACATAAAAATGGGTTTAGTTTTGACAAAGTTATGGGCGTTTGAAATATGCGAGCTATAGATCCTAGAGCTTTACATGTCAAAATTTGCAATTCAAAATTTAAAAAAAATGTCAAAAATGCGGCAAATTTTTTTTTTAATTTAAAAGCAAAATTAATCTAGATGACAGATCACGGCCAAAATGCAGTCAAACATGAATATCAATTAAATTTTTGCAATATTTTGGAAGTTTGAAATATAAGATCTACGTCAGAATTGCAGCTGGATGAATAGGCGCTTACTTACCCGATCGGCCAATTGTTAGATTCAGATCTGTCTCCAAGGCCGTTGTGGCCGACGATAATGACTTGTCGGTGGGCAGCGCCGGCGGCGGCAATGGCAAAGGACCCACTGTGGAGGTGGTGGTCAAATCGCAGCATTCGCGCTCGGGAAACTCACTGCAACGTGCCAGATGAAGGGCGCCGCCAAAGAGCGTGACCCAAACACTGAGGCAGCATGAGAGAATTTTAAGGTTTTTTATGCGAAAGCGGGTCATGTTGGGGTCGGGTCGCTCTTTGTTCTCCTGGACGGTGCTGGAGACGAAACCGGTGTGCCCGACAGGTTGCTGATTTTAATATTTCTATTGTCAACACTTTCGCTGTGCTTTGTGTTACTTGAATTCTGCAGTTCGTAACACCGTTTCACACTTTATATTTATATAGATATAGTAGATGTAGGAGTGCATTTAATGGCATTGTTGCTGCTGTTGCTGGTTTCTTTGACTCGCCATTAACAAAGTTGACTTAATCCAAAATTGAGCTGCTTTCATTAGTTATTTTGTTTTGTAGTAGTTTGCACACTGCTCAACATTAAAACACTTTGTATTACACCTGCTTTTAACATTCTTTTTATTATTACTATTCTGTGTAATCAAGAATTGTCATAAAAAAGAGAAGCGTACACAAATGAATATTTCAAGGTTTGTTCTTTGCTTTGCAACAGAATTGACTTTAAACATCGACTAAATTGTTGAAAAACAAAAAGCTCTTGAGAAGCGCAAACGTAAATTGACAGCAACCAGAAAGAGACAGCCAACCAACCAGACAGCCAGACAGAGAGTCAGTCCAACTATGAACAGCATTTACAATTACTTTCGACAAAACTTCTATAGACAACAATAGACATAATGCAGCAATAACGACAACAACACAAATGCTCGTATCCATAGGAGGCCTTAAAAACGGAAACACACAGCACGCTGCTAGAGAGGAAGCGTGAAAGGGAGAGAGTGAGAGAGAGAGGGCGAAATGACGGAAGAGCCGCCCACAGCAAACACTGAATAACATAAAAAACTTTTTCATTTACAATTTGTTCACTGGGTCTATGGCAATGCAGCCAAAGTAGCACCAACAACAACAATAGCAACAACGCTAACAAGAAAATGTTGAAAAGTTTTAGTGAATGCGAAAAGTTGTTGCTGCTGCTGCTGCTGTTGTTGTTGTTGTTATTGCTGTCGCGACTTGCTGCGGTTTTTGCGTTGTGCCAAGCTTTTCGTATTGTTGCTTTTGTTGTTGTTGTTGCTGCCGCTGTTGTTGCCGTTCGCCAGCTGACTGGGCAGCGCAACTGGGAGCTAGGAGCTGCATACTGGCCTCTGGCAACCTGGCGTATGCGCAATATGCAACTGCTTCCTCAGCTCACTGAAATTAATTCACTTTGCTGCGCTTTTTATCGAGCAAATCGCGCGCAAATGTTGACAGAATCAATAAAAATATAATTTGCTGTGATTTGGCTCAAAGGGAAATGCAAACCCCTGCCCGCCCCGCGCTCCTCGACAAAGCCCGCTCTCAGGCGCTAATGCACTCACAAGTACCGGAAATCGTCAGTTTGATGGCACCCCGGCAGGCTGGGGAAGCAAACACTTCTGTGCACAATCATGTAAACAAACAGGCGACAGCGGGGACAGACAACGGGCAAATGCCGCATGCGTCTGCTAGAGCGTTAAAAAATTATTGCCAAACAACAACGACAACAAAAACGATGACAACAAACAACGATGAACATACAGATACAGACATGTTGCAGTCAATCACGGGCGGGTGCGAGTGCACAGGCGATGAAAGTTGCCAGTCAACGAAGCGAACGTAGGCAAACACGGTGACACACACACACACACACGCACACACCGCCACGTAGTACATAGTTGACAGGAAGGAAACTGCAAGGCGCGAAGGCGTTTTGTGCATTTCCCTTGTTGTTTCTGCTTGAAATGATTTTTTCGCTGCTGCTGCTGCTGCTGCTGCTGGTGGTGTTGCCTCTCTATGTTGCCCCATGGAACATAACGAGCCGCACACCACGCAATAACATTTTTTTAGTTTTTTATTCTTTTTTTCTCATTTTTTGCAACGCGTCGGCCGTTTGAGCCGTGCACGTTGTCAGCGTCGTTTGCTTTTGAGCCAAAAGTGTTGCCATAACGAGCGTAAAATGGCGGCAAAAGGACGCTGAGGACGAGGGCACTGCCAAAGACAACAAGCAGCGTGTTCTAAAACAAACACAAGCCAACGTTGCCTTATCTGTGTGTGTGTGTATGTGTGTATGAAAAAATAACGAAGTAAAAATTGAAACTAAAATAAAGCCATGTTTGCCTCACAAATTGTTACGTGCGCCTGACTCTGCCACTGCCTCTGCCACTACCTCTGCCTGTGCCACTGGCTCAGTCTCCACCTTTGCGTCGGCTTTTGGCTCAAACTGAAAATGTATTTATTTAAAGTTGCAAGTTGTTGCATAAGTTAATGCAACGCTGCTGCACCTGAACTGAAAGTCATTGCCAGAGCCACGGCTGCCGCTTCTTTCTGCAACTGCCTCCGTCCTGTGGCTGGTAAATTTGTTGGTAACATGTTATAAACATATTAAAGTATATATATAAAGACCAGTTTGAAAATTGGCCAACACAAGCTCAACTCAACTCAGCAGCTGTGCAAATAAGTGTGTCAATGGTCAGGCTTTGAGCCTGGTCAGCTTAAAAGGCCAACAATTCCGGGTTGCAGCTGTGCATTCAAATATCTCTGTCCTGCTCAATGTTTGTAACTCGGTGTGTGTGCGTGTGTGTTACAGACCAAACTAGCCAATAAATACACCACAAATTGTATGCAGCCAGTGTCAGTCGGAGAATTAGCACTGCATTTGACATTGTATTGAGTTGGCCAAGTTCTTGGTGCAAAGATAAAATGCCAAACCACATTCCATTCAGATGCCGGCCGAAATTCGATTTAAATTGAAATTCTTTGGCAACAAAGTCCGATACTAAGCTAGACGCCAGAGAAAGCAGACAAATCAGCTCGCTATATCACAATCCCACACAAAATCACATTCGCCATACTACACGTCAGCCTTGCCACAGACAGCTACTTAAGTGCATTGCTCACATAATTTACTGAGGTGATTCATGTAGTTGTAGTACTAGGTGGTAGATCTAATTAGGCGTCTGTCAGCGTCTCATAAAAGTTGCAGTCGCGTTGACTGACTGCCGACAAATTGCAACAAACTTGGGTAGCTCAGATTGCACTGACTTTTATGTAATTAAGTGTGGTCTACTAGGGGGCTCATAAGGTGCCCCAGGCAACACATATGCGAAATCCCGTGTGATTACGACTTGTAGTCACAGTGCTGCGACAGACTCGAGTGGCAGTTGTCGTCTGTGCATTACAAATTCAATTTGACGACCCGCAATGGCATTACAACAAACAATTATTAACCTTAATTTATATAATTTGATCATGAGTGGCTTTTATATGCAGCCTCAGCTGCACATGACATTTATTTCAGCTCGTTCCTTATGGTGAAAATTTATCTCACCAGACGGTTGAAAAAATTTATAATATTTCTGTTTCATATGTTTTTTCCAATTAATAGACATTTTTCTCAAATTCCTGTTGTCCAATATAATAAAGGAATGACGAGAGGCAGGTATTATTTCCTCAATATACGTTTCTAAGAGCATTTAAAGCTGATTTTAGAAGCTGTTACCAGTTTCAGTAGCTTTAAGGAGCTGTTTTAGATTTCAGATGTTTTATAAGATGTTTTATCTTATAGGAAACCAATTAAAGCGATAACTATACTTGAAAAGTTATTAAATGTTTACCCAAGTGTTGCTGAATAGAAATAATACCACCAGAAACTCTCCAAATATTTCATAAATTATTCTAGTTAGTAACTTTTCCAATAAATATACTTTCAAGAGCTTTTAATTATTCTATAACGCAGTTCAGTTTGTCGCTGTTTTTGGTAAACTTTTAGTGATCAAAGCAATAGAAGCTTTTGGTATAAGTAATATCAAGATGATTTATTCTCTTTTAACCATTTTTTTTAGAACTTGCAAAGTGGTGTTTTGGGACTGCACAAAAAAAAATGTTTAGATTATCCGCATCATTGTATTCAATATAATTGTCTCACATTAATTAAATCTATATTAAAGTATATACAAATTGCGATTGTGCGCAAACTATCAAAAGCATCAATATCAGTTTCTATCTGTTTCGAACAGCAGCTGCTTTATATGTTGACTTTAGCCTAGTTAGGCGACACTTTTAAGAAACATTTAATTACAATTAGAAACGCTAATGAATTCGTAATATTCTCGCAGCAAAACAAACATTTGCCCGCGTCGCTTTGGCGGGCGTCCTCAGCTCACAATCTACCCGGTAATGAGTTGGAGTCGCTGCTGCTGTTGTCAGCTTTCGGCTTTGAGTCGCCCCAGAAATTGTAGCGAGTTCTGCGTAATTTTTGACAAGAACAGCAACAGCGCAGACAACATTGGGCATGAGTAACTGGCAGTCAGTCTATCTGGCTGTCTGTCAAGGGGTCGCAAACTCTGTCTCATATATTATGCAATGCGAGCTTTATTGTTTCTGGAAGTTGCATTGAGCCGGTTCATCTGATCGTTTCCCTACCCCGACTGCTGTCAAGTGCTGGCATCCACCTGCCAGTCTCAGAGAGTATCTCTTCCTGTATTTCGCTTATTGTATCACATTCACTCTTACTTTAATGAAAATACACATTACAATTATAAAGCAAACAAAAATAAAGTATCTTGCGATGCGGGTTCTGGCTTACAGAGCGTATACGTAACGTAAAACTTACTCAATTATGTGTTTCGCATGTGTTTAAGTGCTTAAAAAATCGTATTGGTAAATTAAATCTATAAGCTTTGAGGGTATGTGTGCTTTAATCTGAAATTCATGTGATAAAAGCTTGATGCATTCATGAATCTTACTCTGAAAACTCAAAACGCAAATATGTAACTTTTCTCGAACGTCTGCAAGGCTATTTTAGAGCGTGTTGCCATTTTATGGCCTAAATTTATGAGTATCGATTGGAGATGCTATGATTAGACTGAGTGTGTTAAGTCTGCCTGTGAGCGTGAGCTTGGTGTGTGAATTAAGGCAGCTGACATATAGAACAATCGATCGATTCGTCAACTAAATAAACAATTTTAATTGCGTGGCGGCAGCAATTTATGAAAGTAGCGGGGCACGACAGGTGGGCTGAAGCACTCGAGCTAGAAACAGCAATAACCTTTTCGGTTTTACAGTTTGAACTTTTCATTATCGATTCGAGTAAATGCCAAGAGGCACGGGCCAATTAATATGATTTCGAGCTGCGATTACGCAAATCGTTTTTGGGTTGCCCCTGAAAGTACGTGTGAGTGTGTGCGTGTGTATTTGTGCGACGACTTTCGGTCGTATCATTAATAAATGTCGTAGTAAGCCGGCCAGACCAGGTCAGCTTCGGTATGAGTACCAGCTCTGGTCCTAGTTCCCGGCTTGAAGGTTCCGCAGGTTGTAGCATAATCCAATCGACCAGGCACACGCACACACACACACACACGGTAACTCTCTTGGGGCTTGGATAGTACTGGGCATGGACATGCTTGGCATTAGGATAATGGATGATTACTGGCAAACGTGTGGCATACGGCGTGGCGCCCATTTACATGCAGCAGCAACGTTAGTCAAAGTCATGTTTCGGTTTAGGGTTGCAGCAAACGTTCTGTTGGCAGCTACAAACATACGAACACACTCGCATACACGCTTGTAAAGTCAATTTCATGTACAATTTTATTTGCATACGAGTGCAGGACACACACACACACACACACGTGCACATAGACAGGCGGCACTTAGACACACATTTTGGTTCGTCTTATTGCATGCCTTGCAATTTATTTGTCTGTTACCCCGCGCTGCCGCCCAGAAAAATTGTTGCAAACATCACTGAATAAATTTTATGCATTGACATTCATTCGCCCACCAGCTAGCCACCTGCCGCCTCTCGATTGTTGCCCCACTGCCGAATATTACAGCGACGCAGACGTCAGGAGTTGCTGCGACAACGACATGTCAAATTGACCCAGTTATCCATTCTTGCCACCCCTTAGCCCACACCCTGCACCCAGCCCCCATCTGTTGTCTGCTCTTGCGCTCATTTTTGCGGTGTGTCTGCATGAAAATTTGGTCAATAATTTGTAGAACTGCGCCATGAACGTGGCGGACGGAGGGGCAGACTGGCCACCCACTTTAGGCCCCAGACCCGTTCATCAAGCATGTTTTCGGTTATTGTTCTTGTTGGTGTTGTTGTTGTCCTTGTTATTGTCGCTGTTCGTGTTGTTTAACGTCTGCAATTGCATTGATTTTCAATTTTTTACAATGCATTATTTGTGTTTACAATTGGTTAACAGCACTTATTGTTTATTTTCGCGCCAATATTTCAATAATTGCTTATTAAAATGCATGTGCTTTAATTTGCTGCGTTTTACTGAATCAACAATAAATATAAATTTAAATGCAACTATCAACAAGCACTTGAAAAAGAGTTAAGAGGAGAAAATGTTATGTGATCACGCATGCAAATAAGGGGCGGATAGATAATATTCTCCGATAGTTCTGTTGTAACTTGAAATTGATATTAAGATTCTTTAAGAGAGCTAAAGCAGCGTTAAACCATGCTCTATGTGAAAGCGTTGGGATTCGTAGTGGTACTTGGGCAAAAGAAGTGTCTTCTTACAGGATTTCGAGTATTACTCTAGGGATAAAGCCATGCTCACTACCAACATTTGGGATAATCTATTTGTGTCATTTCTATGATGAATAGGTTTGCTAATAGCTCCAACACCTATTCAGCAGCTATTTCCCGCAACAAATACACACACACACACAGACCCACGCAACCAGCGCTCAGCTCTCATATGCAAGGTTGTAAATTGTTGATTATGTGCTGTAACACAGGTGAGCGGCAGGACAGGTGCCGGGTTGGCGGTTACCTGACCGACAGTAAATGCTAATAAATAAGCCAACTGCAACTCCATTTCAACAGCGGCCAGACATTAATAATGCAAATTGTGCACTGATATGCGAGTAAATAGGCGGCTTCACAATGCACTGGGCCAGAGCGTTTGGGGCAGGTGTCAGGTGTTTAAGCCATTTGCCATTTATCAACTGATTGGGTCAACAAACTGCCGCACTTTGCTACGAAATCAATTCGTTCATAATTAAAGCGAGAGCACGCACACACAATACACTCTGAAACAAATATAAGCAATTAGCATTCGAGTTAACAGCCAACAGACAACAGAAATCGGTTTTAAACTTTAAAAATGAAAAAAGTGAGAAAGAAAACAAAAAAAGAATAACTAAAAGTCCAGTGGAAAGTTCACGCAGTCTGACCAAACAGACCGCATCAAAGCGCCGCATTGGTGCGATGGTGCGTATGAGCGATATGTGAGCAGGCGGCAGCTCCTCCAAATGCCACACAGTTTTTGTGCATGTTTCGTCTTGACACGATGCTGCATGCCTGGTGCTGCATGCAAACACTCGTCCGCACACACACATACATGAATACTTATATAAAGTAATTCAGTGTTGTTCCAATAAAGTGCTTCATAAATATTTATTGGATTATCGAACGTAACGGACGCACGCTCAAAAGCATGCGAGCGAGAGAGAGAGAGAGAGAGAGAGAGAAAGAGCAGTTGCCTGGTCCTGCTACGGTTGCTTCCGCTACGGGTCCTTCTTGTCTGTCCGAACGCACCGAGTGCCATTGCCGTAATGAATATAAAGCAATGAACATTGCAATAAGCTCACGTATGAATAAGTGAGTGCAGTATTGAATGGCACTGACCAAGAGGGATGAGAGCTTGCCATATAAGTTATGCCCAATGTCTAAGCGACTGTCCGTCCGAATTCGTCTGCCATGAATGAATGAGTGAACGAACATAAGTATGAATGCATGCATGACTGCCACAAATCAACTAATAGCTGAAGTACTTTAAAGAGGTTCGCTGCCATTCACTCTACCGCTCCGCTCGATGGCTGTCTGTATGAGTTCTTTGGCCCCGCTTCACCAGATAGAATGCGACAAAAGTGTTATGGCCAATTAATTAACTGAATGAATGGCGATCTGCAGCTAATTGGACTATCAATTAACACGCCTGAGCCCCAATTATAATATCAATAGCATAAAATGCCATTACAATCGACTTTTCTCTAATTATGAACGTATTAAATGGATATTTAATTATAAGTATTAAGGCCTTATTAAAAGTCATCAAATCTCGCGCACAGTTACCCAATTCTGGCTTTATCAATTTGACAGCAGCTGCAGCAGCAGCAGCAGCTAATATGAAATTGTATTTATTATTTATTTTGACGTTAACATCAACAATCCGAATCGGGGCGCTACCTTGGGGCTGCACAGGTATTTCGGGTGTAGCCGCATACATATTTTATGGCCATGGCATTGTTTATATGTATTGTTCAGTATTCAGACATATGGGACACGCGTATGTGTGTGTGCGTGTCATTTTCTTATTGTGAGTTCATTTACACATTTTACAAAAACATTGAAGCGTGTAATTCGAAACGGGAGCTGCTGCTGCTACAAAAGTCAAATAAAACTGATGCCAGCGCTGCAGCTCAAATCGAAGCACACACATTCACATTTACATACACACACACACACACACAGACACACATACACACAGACACCAACACTTATATGTGTATAATGTATTCATAGAAAATGACAACTGACAAGAGAATCAGACAAATGGAAAATCTGACTTGCTGAGCTCTATTTTACTTAAATTTTTGTTTCATTTCGTTTTGTTTTGCCAACAACGAGACGATCACGAGACTGCAAAGAAGACAGCGCGAAAGATAGACAGCTAGCGGGAAAAGATACAAACACAAATCTCACAAATATCGAATCAATGACATTGGGTGCAACTACCAAAGTGGCACGTGGCAAAATCCAGCTACCTGACACTAAACTAAATTATAAACTTAGTTTGCATACATTAAACTCTTACAGTTGCAGCATTTTACAAGACTTCTGAATGCAGTCGAGATTTTGGAATCGTTTTATAATCTTCTAAACATTTTTGTATTTTATACATTCCAAATTTTTTTGGAACAGTTGTTAATTTTATAAATAAAAATAAAATCTGTCGTTGGTTCATTCTACGATTTAAACTAACCTCGTCTTAAGGCTTGATTTGTAAAGCTCCTTGGTTCGGCTAACTATTAAAAAAAAGTGGTTCGGTTCGGTATAGATTTTATTTCGGAACTGGTTCGGTTTACCGTGCAGTTTACGACTTAAAACATTTCAAATGGTTCGGTTCAAAAGATGTTTGTTGCCTTGATTATCATAGAAACAATTGATTTTAATTGATTCGCTTTCTCTGCTCAAATATATCTCTAAAAAGTTAGATAAAAATTCAGTTTGATCACTTGAAATTCGACTGAACAAAACATATTATTAATTTACTTATATAACAGTTTTCCAATTTAAGACACTTTATGATTTAGATAACATATATGTATAGTGAAACTGTCGTAGAAGAAATTGAGTTAAAATGTCTGCAAGAGTATTAAACTGTCGGCTTACTTGTCGTTTAAAAAGCTATACGATCCTCATTGTCTGCAGTTCATAAAGCATTCAGGGGCAAGGCACACAAATTACAAGCACACTATGCTCAGCATTATGCAAAGCCAGCAACTTTTCAGCAAGTTTTGCCCTGCTACCGGAGCCTCTTGCGCCTTCCTCCTGCCACCTTACCCATTGCATGTGATGCAAGCACCGATAAAAAAGGCAGCAACGGGTATTCAACACAATGCGCTTAGTGGCGTCAATATGGCCGCACAATTCATACATTGTAATATCGATTACGAAGCACTCGAACTCGAAACACGTTACCCACAAGGCACACAAACACACAATACACAATGCACATACAGTTACGGGGCAAGTTCTACCTCATAAATGCCCCACCTGAAGCTCAACTCAGCCACTTGAGCCCAAATGCCGTGTGGTTTGTAGTTGGGCCACGCAGCGTATACATATTAATAAAGTGGAGGTGGTGGCGCACATAATTGCAGTCATGAAAAGCATTATACTACACACACATACAAACACACTCACATTTCATACACGCCCGCACACTCGTCCACGTTTATGAGGACATTGTGTGGAGAGACTTATTCGACTCAATACCCCACAAACCACAGTCTGGCCGGGCGCATTGATTGATTATATCATTGCCGATTGATCGTTTGAGTAATTGTTGTTGATTTAATAATTTATTGCGGTCGCAATTATTTAAACTGTTTAACACAAAACATTCCAAAAATGGGGCGACTTAAAGCTGCAGCTGCTGTTGCTGTTGCTGTTGCTATTGCTCTTGCAATGACATCATTCGCATTTAAACGGCCATCGATCGGGCAAGGAATGCGAGTAGTTTCCAAATGGAATTCATTGCAGCAGGGCGACTTATCTACACATTGCTTTGTTAAATCTGCTTAGCAGCAGCGGTAAAGAAAAAAACAAATGCCTGGCTGGAAGGTGAGAAGCAGGGAGTCACAAAGCTGCATTAAACCTAACTAACAATCGCACACGCTGGAGTAGGTGCAGCAGAAATGATTCATGATTCGTATGCAGCCAGACGAAGGAATGCAAAGTGAAAGGACCTTTGTGCGCCGCACTCAGCAACAAAAGCTGTGAAGGATATGGACGGTTTGCTCGAGCAGAAAAGCAAATATTGCTAGACTTGTGTTGCAAATGTTCTAAAGGGAACTTGCAAAAAAAAAATAAAATAAAACGCGCGCAGGTAACTAAGCAAAGAACTGCAAAACAACAGCAACAACAAGGTAGCGGAGGAAGAAACAGTTAAGGAACAACAGCAAAAAAATAAAAGAAGCGAAAAAAATGTCAAGGTAAAACTAACAAACTGGCGCCTGGCGAGGCGTAGCAGCGGAAACGGAAATGGCAACGCCGAGCGAATGTATTTAAAAAAAAAAGAACGCAACAACTACAACGAGTGACTTTATTTCAGTCGTATTGCAATAGTTTTCATTGATAAGCAACGGGAACTGCAATAAAGTGAAATAAAAAACTGCAGCGCTATAAATGGGCTTGTAATTAGAGTGTAAAAGAGCGACAGGCGCAAAGTTCGAACTGTCGTTCAAAAGTAATTAAAAAGTTCGCAGCAAAGCAAAAGAGAAATAAGGCGACATTTTGCGATTGCGAGCAAACAAAGTTTTCCACAGATTTCTCAAGTTGTTTAGAGCAAGAGTTGAATGCATTTAAGCCGTTATTTAATTTATCAGAGCGGCAAATTCAAACGCGCTTAAAATTGATTGCACAGCACGCCCCTCCAATTGCCAGCTAAACGAAATGAAAATTTGCCATTAGCCCAAAAGCAAATGACTGCTGCCAAATGCATTGTTTCTGTGTATTTATGTTGGAGTAGTTTATGCTAAAATTCCACAAATAGTGGCAACAGCAACAGCAATGGCAATGGCAACAACCAGGCCAACGAATTGCCTAAGCGGCTCACACAACACGAGTACGGGAGGAAATGTGACAGCAACACAGACACACGGGGTAAAGGCGGCTGCCAGAGACAGGCGTCGGCGTCGGCACCGGTGGCATGTGCAATGGAACGCAATATTTAGTGGTGCCATTTACCAGAAAAAGCTGCCAGCCTATGTGTACAACACCCAATCAGTGGGCGTGTATTGGTGTGTGTATTTTGGGCTTGTGTGCCCGGGTAATCACGTCATTATCACGTGAAATTTCGGCATTAACGTAAATTTACGATTTGCACATGAGCACAAGCGCAAGAGCCACAAAAAACAAAAAAACAAAAAAAAAACAAAAAAAAACATAAAAAAAGTATAAAATAAAAATATATGTGTATAAAACTACTAACGTGTAGTCTCAGTCGCAGTCGCAGTCGCAGTTTCAGTTTCCGTCTAGTTGCCTGCTAGCAGCCTGGCTGCCTGCGACGCACATAAACTCACATTAAATGCGATTGCCAATTTATTTACTAAGTGAACGGCAACGAGCCGAGGCCGAGGCCGTGGGACGGGGCGATATGCGAGCGCGGACAGGCGGCGCAGGTCGAGGCAGCCAGGTGGCACAAAAAGAAGCGCAAGCGGTAGAACGAGCGCAGCTGGCTCAAAACTTGGCTCAAATTTTAGAGCGGAAATAGTGCTGTTGTTCTTGTTCTTTATGTTGTTGCTGTTGTTGTTGGTGGAAAGTAATTGAAGCAGCGCCCAAAAAGTTGTTGCAAAGGCTGTGCCACAAAACACAGCACACACACACGCACACACTTACACACAGTTAAAGCGAATGTTGGCAAGTTTTATGCATACAATTAACGAGTGCGGCACACCTCACATATAGGCAACTATATATATATATATAACATACGTATACATTGTTTGGCTTAGCGCTCAGCTGTCGAGAGCAAGTGCTGAACCACATTAACCCATTAGGCTTAAACTGTAAGTAGTCGCAGCAACGGAGAGGCGAGGCGGCTGCCTTTCTTTTGCTTCACTGACTCGCTGGCTGACTGCTTGGCTGTGTGTCCTTGTGTCTCAGTTGTTGGTGTTGCGCTTTTCGCTTTGCTCTACAATTTTCCAACACATTTGCCAAATTAAATTATATGGCATATGCAGCAGCATCAGCATCATCAGCAACAACAACAACAACATCAAGCACAAATCTCTGGCACTCGTTTGTGCCTTTTTTGTTCGGTTCTTTCTTTTCCGGCTTAAATCATATGAAAATCACACTCGACTGACTCTGCTGACACTCAGTGATTTACACGCTGTGCGCTGGCTTCTTGTTTGTTGTTTCACTTGGCGCTAGCGGCACGATCAGCCGCGTTCACGTCCACGTCCACGTCCACGTCTTGGACTTTGACACGCACACACGGCAGTTTGGCGTCGCCTGTGGCACGCACGGCGCACCAATCAGTGTTTTTGGGGTCCAGGCCGGGTCATAATTCATTTGCATCAATTGTGGTCTAAGGGACACTCACATACGCTTTGACGAGTACTCGAGTATTCGTAATTCTGTTCGCACGCGTACGTAGCCCGCTTGCCATTGGCCGCGCGTCCGTTCCACACGAGTCTTAGTCGCAAACTGTTTGTCCTTCTGCCCATTGTCAGGAGTCCTGGCTTCGTGTTTCCTGCCACACGACCGTTCGCCCAACATCGGCAGTGTGTCGCTCGTATCGGCACTTCGGCAAAATTGCGCCCTCGTGCGTTGAGAAGAGAGCCCGACGTATTTGGCGCCAAATTTGTTGTGTGTAGAGTTGCGCACAGTGGCTCCCAAACTGTACATGCCGCAATAGGCAAGTGCAACTGAATGTTCACAGACATAAACATACCTATGTCACAATTATGTTTATTTTTCAATAAATTCTCAATGCAGCAAGCTGCATTCGAATGCAATTCGATTTCTGGTTCGATTTCATGCAGCGCAATATTTCAAATGCAATCAATTAAGTGGAGCTTCAGAAATTGCCAGAGCCAAATGGAAGTGAGCAGCAAGTGCGCTAATTTGCTTTGCTCATGAATCAATTACAATTACGAGTCGCTGCTCTCGAATGTGTGTCAAGTGGTGCAATCCACGGATCCCCAACCTACCCCACGAGGCGCAGCTACTCGCACACCCACCCACACACAAGCACAGGTGGCCAAGTGGAGACTATGCAACCGGAGTGGGCCTGAATACCAAGAGAGCGGCAGAATGGGAGACCGAGAGAGCGGCACTGCAATTATCCGTTTTGTTTTGATATCGCATTCGTAGCGTAGGCCGCAACGTTAGAAAAGCTTCTCATGTTGGCCTAGGACTCTGGCTGCGTGCGAGTAAAGCTCACGACGACCGCAACGACGCGTGGCAATGTCCAATAAAAATTACGTACACGCTGCGAGCACCCGAAGCGACCGAATTGTGCGGCACGAGCCATGCGGTAATTGGCAAAAAAATAGGAAGAAAATTTACGTATGGTGCCGAGTATTGTAGCTGCCGCCAGCCTTTGGCCACTTGCCACTTGCCACCGTTCACCTGCAGCCTGCACCCGCGCTGTGGCCAGCGGCCAGCTCCTCAAGTTTGAGCACCAGCGACCCATAAAACAATGCGCTCGCGCTCGCCTTCGGGGGTGGCAGGACCGCCCTCCAGCAATTGGCGTCGGCAAGAACTTCAGACTTGAACCCAGACTTGGACACTGGCACGCGGCATGTCAACGTGTCGCCAACGCAATAAATCCATAAAGCCCGGCCGCTGAACGCACGACTGACCCGTAAGAGCTAAAACCCACCCCGCCACCCACAACCCACTCGGCTTTCATAATGACGCATAGTTGCACGTAGCAGGCGGATTTGCTTTCTGGGTGGCGCATGAGGGCACGCTATAATTATCGCACGAAATCAAAGTATACCCCCCTTTAAACCTTGCCCAGCCCAACCCCCAAAACAGTGCCCAGTAACCGAACGGCATGGCAACGTCTGAAGCATTAACGACTTCCTTTTGAATACCATTTGCCCATTTGCGAATCTGAATTTGGCCACAATATCAGTTATAATTATTTTAATACAATGCCAATAAAGATATAATTAACTGGCGAGCCAACGGCGCATGCCAATGCTAATTTATCAGTACTCACAATATTTGGCCAGGTGTTCACAGTGAAAGTTGCCAAACTTACCTGTAAGAGAAAAATTAAAAATGTGTCTTAATTATTAAGCGTATAATAGAACAATAACTTGTTGATATAAGAATTCTTTTTTTATTTAATTTTACTACAGTAAACATTAGTAACCCATTCTCGTTAATTTGTTTGAAAATCAAAAAACTTCTTCAACTTGGGAAATTTGTATTTTAATAAGTCAAATGCTTAAATAAATTTAAAAAGAAAGAACACAATAATAACCGCTTAAACTTACAAATTAAGTTAGGCCTATTCAAAACTCCGAGCTAAACCATGTGTTTTCGTTCTTACCGCAGTATTCCATTTAAATTGATTTAAATATTTAGCTTACAGCTGTGTAAGATATTTAATGCTTCTCCATTCATATCTTGCTTTGGTCAATGTATATAAATATAAGAATCCCCATCTACTATTTAAACCGGAAATGCTCGTACGAAACAAGTGCTGGTGAAATGAAAATTCGCTTCCGTTTTGGCGGCCAACATCAAAGCTGAGCTATCAAAATCAGAAACGCACACAGAGCCACACACACACACACACACACACACACACACACACAAGCCGAGTTGCTATAGCAGAGGGAACAAATGAAACAAAAGAAAAATGAAAAAAACTAAACTTCAATCGATTGTGTGTAAAAATAAAACAAATTTTTGTAATAAACAAAGTGAATAAAGTGAATGCAGAGACACATTGCAAAAAACAGTAGCAGACACTCTACGTGGAATTTGGAGAGAAGAAAAGCATAACGCACACACACACACACACACACAAACACACACACACAAACACACACAACTACAGATAACTGACTACAAGAATTTGTTTGCTTTGAAGTACAAAGCGTTTTAGTAAGTTTTGTGTGGTGCAGGTGGCAGCACCGCCGCCCTATGGCAACACGCGGAAAGCAGTTGCTGAAATTGAATTTGGAGCCTGGCTGAAAGACACCACAGGACGCCAAGCCAGCGATGAATACGTGAGAATTGCTTATTTCGCGAAAATTAAAAAACATCAGAAGCAAGCAACACTCACAAGCACACGTAATATATATATATAAATATATATATATATATATATATATATATATACAGCTGTACATACATAGTATAATAGGCAGCTGCATATCTTGGGGCTTGGAGCAGAAATCTTAACGCGACTGTGACAGTTGCAGGCACTTGAGTGGCCCCTTACCCCGCACTCCCGCGGCCAGCGGTTTCTTGCCCTGCAGAAGGCACATAATTAGAAGCAGAACAACAACAACCGGCAGCTAGGCCAGCCGGGCACTTGGCGCCGCGCCGAGAACAACCAGGAAGCAGTGACAACAATGCGTATCCATGTCAGCGTCAGTCAAGACAATTGCACTCAGTCACTCAGTCACTTAGTCAAGTGAAGCAAAACTTTAAAACTTTGCATAGGCATCCGGTGCTCAGCTAATTGACGCATAGCCAACACATGCCCCCCCCCCCTCTCCCCCAACTCCAAAACCCCTGGCCGACACAATGCGAAAACCCAAAGGCCGAGCACATTCAAGTCCCAACGTTCTGTGGGCCTTTTCTTCGGGTGATGCATCAAATTGTGTGTGGCCCATGGTGAAAATGTTAATTTCCAGCTATAAACACACACAAGGCACCCCATTGAAAAGGACACACAAAGCAAATTGTGTGCACTTAGCCCAGGTACGAGGCGAGCGGCTCAAATGAACACCTTTCAATAAGGCCAACTCATCAGAAGCTAGTCGGAGTCAACCAGCTGAAAGGTAACATTGGGCAATTTCTTTCGGAACTATGCAACGAATGGTTACGGTCAGAGGACACGTATAATGGAGCGCCAGTTCCTTGTCTCAAAAAGGGACGCCCAGTGTAGAGCGAACAACAATCAAGTACAACCCGTTGCGTATACGCTATATTAACACATTGAAAGACACACACACACGAGCACACACACACACGTACTTTGCCCTGGGCCTTGTAACCGGAAGGAGCCTAAGCAGAAAATTCATTTAAATAAAATTTTAATCGCATTGTTCAAGGAGCCCAGGCAAGTGAAATCGTTGCTAAAAAGGTTCAATTCACTGGGGAGCCAAATGGGCTATTGAATAATTTTGATAGCCTAATGAGTTGCCGCTCTATTCAGGTGTAAACACACGTTCGCAATTATTTGATGGAAGTTTTGGCGGCAACTAGTCCAATGACACTTGCTTGGAATTGTACTTCATTATCGGATTCATCTGCGGGTTTTGTTTTGCTTAATTTAAAAAAAATTAAAGCTTCTTATCTAAATGCAAATAAATACTAAAGCGATTGGGAATGCGTTTTCAAAAGCACATTAAAGCTTTCAAAAAGCGTATTATATTCTGTTGCTAAAACCGAAGTTTAAAAATCTAAACGCATCGACAAACTTTGATTTGGAAGTTCATAAACAAGCTCTTAAAAAACTTTTCTGTATGCTTAATAGCTTCAGCTGATAGCTTAACAAAATGTCAATTAACTAGAGTTGACTTAACTAAAACTTAATTAGCTTTGTAGAATTTAAAAGTATTTCAATCTTGCTCTATTTAATCAGTTCAAAGACTTACTTAAAGACTTTCTTTAGCCAGGTTAATGTGCTTTATAAGCCAATATCATTGGTTTGACACATGTTGTGGACGCAGCGTTCTTAATGCAGCGGGCAAGTTGAGGCGAACCGGTAAAAACACAGCTATTTGTACCTTTACACCACTTCACACACTCATCCGGGCACACACACACACTTACACACTCGCAGGCAGGCATTCAGCCAGTCAGCCACTTGGGTCGGGTCTGTGGATCGCGCTTGGGGTAAATTACTTGACGGAACGCATGAATTCAAAACATTTGCCAACACCAAAAGCCGTCAGTTTCAGGCCAGGACGAGCCCAGGCCATGACAGAGCAACTCTAGCATTCACGCACACACACACACACACACAACAGTTGGACGTCCGGGCTGTCTAGTCGCATTGTCTGTAACTGTAACTGTGACGAAGTGCTGTCTGTGTGCGTGTGTGTGTGTGTGTGTGTTGTCTGCTTCCGTTCATAACTTGACTCGACTCGACTCTTGTCGCCTCAAGTTGACTTGACGGACGTGGCTTATTGTTTCATTTTGGGCTGCCGCCTGTGCTTATGACTGAAAACGCATACAATAGCAATTTATCATGACTTAATTGTGTGTGGGCGTGTGTACGTCTGTGTGTGTGTGTGTGTGTGTGTGTGTGTGTGTGTGTGTGTGTGTGTGAGTGAGTGTGTGTGTGCAGTGTACTTGTCAGTGGCGTGTCAAGAAAACTTAGATGTACTTAGTTTGTTGCACGTTCAAGTTGGGGCCAATTTAACTTTCGCTTTTCATCTGCCAACTGCCAGCGCCTGTTGTCTCTTTCGCACTCTCGGCTCTTTAAGCCTATTGCAATTTACTAGCGGCTGACAATTGAGAAAAACTTGGATTGACACTTTCCATATTCTCTTGGCTCTATTTCACATTTTAGCGGCATATTTCATGCACGCGGATAAAAAGCTATTAGAGCCCAAAAAAGTAGACAGCGCCAGCAAACGACAGCTGTCTTCAACTGCAGCCCCAGTGCATAAATCTTGCGCCTGAAATGTCAGCCCGGGCACAAGGACCATGAAAAGGACAAGAGAGGGAAAAACAAAAAAAAACAAGAACGTTGCAGTCGGGTGTAACCGACTGCGCAATACTTGTTCATCAGAAAACCGCCCGCCAAATTTGGTGATTCTAGCGGGAGATATATATGCATTTTCTCAGTTTACCCGCCCGCAAGATATGTGGATTTTTATCAATTTGCTACGTGCCAAGTGGACGTCATTTTTGTGCCATCTTTGGAGGAGCTTAACAGTAATATGTTTAAAATATTCTACGTATCCAGCTTTAAAACTAAGGGAGATATATTGATTTTATCAAATTGTGGGGGAATATATACACAAGTATATATTGAAAATTTCAGCATCAATGGCGGCGAAAAGTGTCAGCGAGACGGACATTGCCAAACCCAAAATACTCTTTTCACTTCGAGAAGGAGTATAAAAAAAAAGTTCTACACTCGCGCTGTGATAAAATGTCGCGGCGTTCAGCTTTTATGTGGCACTGTAGCCAGAGCTGTAGCTGTAGCTGCAACTGTAACTGTAACGCTCCGCTCGTAACTGTCTGGCATTTCTTAAGCCCGCAGATTAACTCGGGCTCGTCGCGGGGCCTCCAACTGTCGTTGGCTCGCGCGGTTTTTGGCCTCGTCAAGTCAAATTGCAAATTGCATATTCAAATGCGCGCGGCTTTTTCTAGTCTGCGGCTGTCTCTTGTACAAATAGCAAAGATTTGCGCATGCAGCGCAAAAATAAATGCAAATGGAAAATGGCAAATGGAAAATGCTTGACAGGCGCAGCGCAAATGTTTTGGTCCTAAATTGAAATTAAATTCGCCTCGTCGTGCCCCTCGACAACACTGCACAATCATATGGAACTGCTTACATGACTCATATCTGAGATCTGACCCCAAAATATACAAATGCATGCAAATGTCCCGCTGCGCCCCCCGGCCCCGCCCCTCTGCCAGCGTCTTAGCTGCTAAGAAAGAAATGCGCCCAAAAAAAAAAAGGAGACAGGAAAGCCGACAGCTCAACATAGCCGAAGGCGGCCAACAGACAGAAGACACTAATGCTGATATGACTTCATCTTCAAAAGGCGAAATGGCAGCAGCAGCAGCAGCAGCAGCAGCCGTGGGATCAAAAGGAGCAGGTGCAGCGGGAGGAGAGCTCCAGCGATTGCGCAATATGTGGGCGCCATTTGTAGGGCGCGGTGTTTGTACGGCTGGCGCATGGAGTGTACGCTAATGATTCTACTCATTTTCTTGGTCCCAGTCAATTTAATATTCTCGGCGCACCAACAACAGGAGCAACAACAAGAACGGCAAAAGCAGCCACGACAGCGACAAGGATAACAAAGTCGGCCAGCCAAGGGGCCAGGCCGTATGGCAGGCAGTGGCAAAAGGCAATGCCAGTACCAGTTTGAGTTCCACTTTTCAGTGCGGATGCAGCTCGGCTCGGCACAGCTCGAGTCGACTCCCGGGCTGCCAGCCACTGAACCACTGATGACAACTTAAGAATGTCATTAAATTCTCATACAGCACACGAAAGCTGCATGTGCTTCATGGCGAAAGAATTGCCACGAGGATTTTAGGGACAATTTAAGTAGCACGGATTTAGAGACAGCATCAGCGCCCGCAAACTACAACAAATTACAACAACGGCAGCGGCAGCAGCAGCAGCGACAACGTTGAAAACATGAAGAAACATGAAGAACAACAACAATCAGAACAACAAATGCAACCAGGAGAACAAGAGTAGCCACAGAAGAAGGATGCGGCATGTTGCATGTGAAATAGCAAACAGTTGTCTCTCTGCCTCTTCTGCTTACCCGCTCGATTCGTGTTTTGGGCCGACAACAGCAAAAAGATAAAAGCCAACTTACTTGCAACTGCAAAGTAAAAGCAAAAACACAAAAAACCAGAAATTGCTTGCATCAAGCTGAGAAAGGAAAATGGAAGAAAGAAAAGAAAACCGTATTGCTGCGGGACGCTTTCTTTTTGCGTTCATTGGTGGCACAACTTTTTCTAAGCGTATTCCCTACGACATGTGCAACGCATTCACATTCAAAAAGTCTATTTCCCGTGCAATTGCAACAATGCTGTGCGGCCGTAATTGCGTGTATCTGTCTGAGTGTGTGTGTGTGTGTGTGGGTGCGAGTATGCGACTGAGCATGTTCTGGCAGCAGCCTCTTTGTGTTCTCCTCCTTCTTCTTCTGTTTCTTATTCGGGTGCTTCTTGTCCCGGCTCGCCTTTGGGCGCAAAAGAAAACAAATGAGTGGCGGCTGTCGACTGCAAAAGTGGGTGGCATGGGGTTTTGGTGGCACCCGAGGAGCTGGCGGCTTATTTAGTATGCAAGTTTGTGGGCGACATCAAGTAACCAAAGTTACATACATGCATTCACACAATTATACATACATACGTCCACACATACACACACCTACAGCTAAGCTTTCTTTATTCATTTTTTTATGCAGTTTTTGGCACACGGAACTCAAATGCTGCTTGCAATTGAATAATTTATACACTGAAAATATTTTGTTCGGTATTTTTACCATTCAAGAAGAGTCCAGTTACGATATATGTATTTATAACAATCGGTAGCAATATTCTAACAATTCTAACAAATAAAATAATAAATAAAAACTAAAACTGGTAAGAAGATACTTTGAATTGTCTTTTACAGATTTTCTCTTTAAAATAAAGATTATTAAATTAACTATTTGAATAAACTAAATCCATTGGAAAAAGGTGTAATAGTTTTATGCCAATTTATGTAACAGGCAGTTGAAGGCATCTCCGACCCAATTAAGTATACATATATACATATATATATATATATATATATATATAATATATATATATATATATATATATAGCAATCGGAAAACACAAAAGCTTTATAGCTAAATTTCTCGACTATAGATACCACAAATACAACAAGTTTATATTTTGTTTTCGATATCTTGCCCCGTATCATGAATATCTATTAAAATCGCTTTTCAGACTTGGGTTTCTTGTCACTTATCAGAAACTACAAGAACTATAACCGCCAACTTTGGAAAAGCTTACGCAAATCAGGAATATATATATACATTTTTGGATACTTCTTCTGTTGAATGCCAGAGGTTTGAAATGCATTCAACAGCAGATTCCAGCTGAGTTTATGGTATCTCCTTGTCTGGCACTTCCAATTAAAGCACTCATCTATTTTTATAGAAAATGCCTTTATCAACTTTCATTAAAATAATGATTAATAAAATAAGGCATGTTTACTTTTAAACTTTAATTATCGGTTTAGTTTTTATGGGTCCTAAAAGCGAAAAATATTTAAAATGAATTTCTCTAACTTGTTTCATTTTTACACATTTTCAATGTTGATCGATAGCTAAAATAAATACAACATAATTTATATTAATAACTCCGTGCCAGGCATTTGAATTGTATAACTTTCAGAAAACAAAAACAGAAGCATTTACTGACAGCAATTTCAGGTAAACACAAACATAAAATGGATGTGGTCAGGACAGCTCAAAGGATCTAGTTACAATTGCTGCTGCTGCAGCTGCCTTTACTGTTGCAACGACATTTCTTGGTAATTTCTATTTGCTTATGCGATAAGCATAAGTCGGCAATTGCAATCGGCCAACGCATGTCAAATGCAAGATAATCCGAAGGGAAGCTCCTGTCAGAGGGCTGCCACGTATCGAACGCTTATTGAGGACAGCCCACAAAGTCGATGCGTGACAGCGGGCATTTATATTAGACATTAAAAGGCAACAGTAGAGCGCATTTGAAATGCTCGACATGTTGCACAGCAGGAGCTGCAGCAGGAGCAGGATCGGGAGCAGAAGCAGGAACAGTAGCTGAAGTAAAAGCAGAAGCTGGATAGCTAACCGACGGCAGCCATTGTTGATTGCGCATCAAAATATTTATAAAATGCAGATTGCAAATGTAAAATGTGTTGCAGCTGGTCTATGCAACTTGGTTTCAGATAATGCTATGGGGCTGGCTCCTGCAAGATCCAGTTCCAGTTGCTGCTGTTGGGTATTTGTTAAGGTTTATTTATTTATGCATATTGATTAGTTGTGCCCGGAATGGACGCATCGAGTTGTTAGCCACGCCCAGGGGCCAACGATACATTCCGGTGTTGTTACCGCAGCAATTGCCAATGTAATTGAAAGCACACAGATACGCACTCACACACACACATACACGCACTTGAAGATAAATGCCTGTGTAGGCCCTGAGGCAGCGGCAATGGCCGTGTTTTTGTTTTTTCTTCCTGTTCGCACCGCGATTTTCATTTTATTTCGCAAAAGAATTTTTTTTCCATTTCACACATGATTTCTGATTGCCAGCCTAATGCGCCAGACTGCGTTGACGGCCACGGGCGGCGGGAGGGGAGGGGGCAACAGTGAAAGCGAAAAGCTCGAGAAATACGAGAAACCAGATAAACGAAAGTGAAAGCAGCGAAAAAAATTGCATGTAATGAATAAATTTGGAGTCAAGCAGGTGAGGCGCGGGGCCGCGGAGGGGAGGGGCGGGGCGGGGCGGGGCAAACGCGGTGAAAATGAGCCTGGAAAAACGTGTAATGGAATTGCTGTTGCGTTGAATTTTTCAATTTCATTCAATTTAGAGTCAACGACGCTGATGCCACCGCAGCACACGCAGGAAATTTTTAAAGTGGTTGGGTGCTGGTTGGCAGTGGCCATGGGGGCGTGGCGCGGCACAAAGTTTTTAGCGGAAATGTAGCAATTTGTATGCTGCGCCTAAACGAATTTTAACGATATGTGAAATGATATTCGACTTGGGCACTGATCAAAAATGCGTTCGTATTGTGGGTTAGGTGCCACTGCCACGCCCACCCACACAAACTCATGCGTGTGCGTCTATGTGTGTCTGCGGTTCTTTACGTAATTTCACCTTTCGGCAAATTGCCCGCCCGAAAGCTCATTAAAAAGTCAACGTATGGCGTTCAGGCTCTTAAACTTGTAATGCCATAAGACAGGGGGAGGGGTGGCTGGGGAGGGGTTTGTTTTGTGGGCTGAGCTGGGGAGACACAGGGGAGACGTGACGGCCAATGTGCAGTGCCATTCCGGAATATGGCCAGCCAATTCACACACAACACACTCTGGCAACGCTGCGTGACAGCCACAAACAAGCTGGCAGCTCAAATGGGCTTAAGACGAGCGCAAGGACGAGCCCAGCCGAGGGACGAATGCTGCGGCATGTTGCCCATGGCCGCAGCGCCACAAGCACCCGCCAGCTCCCACTAGCCGTGGCGACGGGGCAACTTTGTTTTTGCTTTGAGTTGTCGCCACAAACTGTAAAGTGTCAACAACTTGTAATCACCACGGCAGGCAGGCAGGCAGGAACCTAGGCAGGCAGGCACCCAGGCAGACAGCCGTAGGCGGTGCGGGGTGGCAAACGTATCGCCCAGCAGCAGCAGCCTACACTTGGTCACATTTTAACACCTGCTCGTTATCAACTTTTGCTGGCTGTGCAAAAACAAAACCCACCTGCATAGTAAAAAAATTAAAAAAAACAGTTGCAACACCAAAAACTTTCCTTTCGCACTTTGCTATATACATATATACTATATATATATATATATATTATTTTTTTGGTTACGTTTTGGCTTTGGCCCAAAACCTGTCAGCCCTGTCCAGAATTATGTCAAAGTTGTGGCACACGAAAAATGAGTAGAAACAGAAGGCAACGAACGAAGGCCATGTAAAAACTGCATAAAACAAATGCCATAAAGTTGCAACAGTGGGTGGTGGGCGGTGGGCGGTGCTCGGCTGGGCGTTGAGCTGTGGCTCATTAGTGTTGTCAGCTTTGCTTGCTGAAAGCCAAACCTGGCAACTCTGTCATTGGCATGCGGTCTAGGCCCAAAACACACACTCGCACACATTGTTGCCACTTCCCCTTCCGACATATTTCGGGAACTCCCAAATATGAGAATTTCACTTGACTGCTGACAGCAAATTAGAGTATAAGCAATCGAATGAATTCATTTCATTAGCACATTCAATATGAACTCAATTGATGTTTACTAATCACATAGTGAGAACAGCTAAATTATTTTCTAGCGCTGCTATTATTTATAATATTATAAATTTGTCAATCATTGTGAGTGTCAAAGTAAATACACAAAGTGGTTTTCTTTTGAAAAGTTACTTATAATAGAAAATACTCGTTCCTAATTTCAGGCTCCCAGCCTTAGATGTTGCTCGATAAAAATAAATAAATATAATCTGCGTATGGTATAGTATTAGAACATTTATTCCATTTAACCGACAGACGGAAATAACTAGATCGACTCGACTGTTGATTCTGGCCATGAATATATATATACTTTATTAAGCCGGAGGTGCTATCCTCCGCACGTAACGTACACATGAACAAAAACTATTTCCCATTTTTAATAGGTACAGGGTAATAAAAATATATTCGTGATTCGGGAAAATTAAAACTGTGAAATTGTGTTCGTTTTTATTATATGGAAAAATTAGAGCTGGGGAAATAGTTTCTCCTGCGCAAAACGTTCCCAAATTTATGCACAACGAAATTGTAAAATCAAGCGAAAATATTTGCATGTGAAGAATGTCCGCGATGGAATGGGGCATAGATAAATTAAGTACGCTGCTGCCCCATCGCCGTCCCCATCCGCTGTTGCTGCTGTAAACTGTACAGTGAATACGAAATAACGAAAGCGAAAGCGAAATCGAATCGAATTTTATCTGTTTAGCATATTTGGCGGTGGCAGCGCCAACAACAACAGCAACAACAAAAGGCGCAAACGGCTGCCAAGGGATGCCCAAGCGAAAGGCATAAAACAATTTAGATTCAATGCGAGGGATGTGCGTTCGGCTATAGCCAAGGATATTGCGAAGGATATACAATAGACGATATGCATACGCCATGGAGGCCGCAGCGGCGATAAATGTGCAAATTTCCTCAAGGCTCGACTGATTAAATGCCACTGAAAACATAAATTGCCACTGAAAACAACATTAGCCGAGGGAGGCTAAGCACACACACACACGCACACACACACACACACACACACACCCGCCTTTGACCTTAATTTGAATAAATACTCAAACATACTCGTACACGCAGAGATTAGGCGGCTGGCAAACTATATCGTGAATAGTGGATCGGGGTTTAGTCGGCTCTTGGGCCCGTATTGTGGCAGGAAGCGACTTCTAAGCAAATATTATTACCATATTGACCGTTGGCTGGCACTGCCCCTGCCCCTTTTGTTGCTGCCACTAATTACTTGGCACACAAAACGCAAATGTCGACTGAACAATACGTTACGCATACGCCGTGTGTTTGCCATGGCTGCAGCCATCGACACGAAATATCTTCATAATGAAAATAATAATAGAAAAATGGAAAATGCAAACGAAACTAACCAAAGGAAAAGAAGGCAAACACGCCCCTGGGCACTCCAACCTGCGTTGTCTGCTTTGATTAATGATCGCCCACTTCAGGAATCGGTAGTTGGCGTCAGGTCAGGTCATGTCCTGAACGGACAGACGTCAAACGTCGAACACTTTAGTCGCTGAAAGTCGGGACGAAAGTGTCGAAAAGTGAGCAATCACTGCGAATGTGACGCGTCCAGCGGCAAGCACGCAATTTACTTATTACCCATTAATGGCCAAACAGGAACAACAACAACAACAACAACAACAATGCAAGAACCACCACCAGCTGGTTGACAATGTCAGAGAACGTGTTGGGCAATCGATCAAAGCCGCAATCCTGCTAGCTGAAGGCCGCATCGGCCCAATCGGCCGCTTCATTAAACGCGACTGAGGATGACAAATCATGTCGTTGACAATACTCGCACAGGACAACAGTCAACAATGACGCAAGGACATTGAAATAAAGCACTGCCCATGTCGCCTGTCTGCCTGACTAACTGCCTCACTGACTGGCTGACTGCTTGACTGCCTGGCAAATGACGGAGCCGCTCTGCAACGCCGTTAACAATATTTTAAATGCGTACCTCCAGACGGATTTCAAGTCACAAACTCATGCAGAGCCTAGCCAGCCAAGAATTGTTCGGGCACACGCAAATATAATTAAGCACGGCCCAAACGCACAAGAAATAAAAAATAAAAATATAAAAAAAAACAGCGAGCACAACACGCCAACTCATTCCAAAGCCGTGCAGTCGACTTCCGGCGAGCGCAGACGACAACTGGGCGGAGTCGACATTCATCGCATAAGTCGAATGACATTAGCTGAAGGTGGCGTTAATAGATTAGATTAATCATGAAGGCGCTTTCAAATTTAACTAACTTTTGATTTGATTTACAGACGCATACAGTTATCAAATATAAACAGGCTTCATTATACAAGTTCAAAAATATGTAAAAATATGTTTAAAAGTCTAAGCTCGATTATTTGCAAGTTATACTAATGAAAACTACACTTAGCGAATATTTGATTTGATTTTACGGGTTGTAACTTAAAGTTTTAGCAACATTCCCTTGCAATAGAATGCTATTGAACTTGAAATGTGACTGAAAGCTTCTGCAGCCTAAAAAAGTTGTAAAACACAGTAAAAAATTGGTGAAAGCTTTACTTCCGTCTGGAAGTAATACCAATAAAAATAACACTCACATATAAGCCTTTATAAACACATTCACACAGCTTTTCATATTCAGTGAATGTTTCATTTAATATACTGGGCTTAGACTTAAAGATTGTTGAACAAATAAAGCACAGTCAAAAGTCTTTAAAAATAGTTTGAAAAGCAAATTTAAGCTTAAAGTCCTAAGTTAATAAACGGCATCAGCAAGGTTCTAACTTGCTAAAAGTTAGCCAAAGTTAACTTTAGTTAACTTTAAGCTAATGCCATTGACTTTTGAGGCACTTGCATTAGCAGCGGGTATTTTTTAGAATCGCGTGGATTTCGTTTATTATTCAAGTGCGGCTGCAGTTGTCGCACTAACTGCCTTATGCACCTAAGTGCATTTTCAAATATTTTAGTGCACTGCAATCGAAAGCCTCCAAGAAATGCGCAATTAAAAATGTGTGCGCCTCGCTGGAAATCATGTCATAAATATCAATGGGTAAACAAAGGCAGCTTTTATGAAAACGCAAGGCACGACATGGACAAATTAACCAACTAGCGGCGTCTAATAAAGTGTCCATACACAAGGCATATACTATAGGTATACCTCCTGGGAAAGAAGCCTTCTGGGTGCATTAAACTGCAGTGTTGGCTAAACCGCGGGCTTTAAGGAGCGCATGGAATTTTGAAGCATTGACCAGGCCCAACAAATGCTGCTTATCATTATATTTTATGAACTTTGCTGGCGCAATGTGTACGAAATGGCCACGCGGAGGCCTTGGACCGCATGGCACAAGAAACCCAAAGAGGCCGCCAAATTAAGCCGCGTTTTTCTCTGCGTAGGCTTTAAAGGCAAAGAGATAGCACTGAAAAAAGAACAGCATCAAACAAGTCGGGTGTAACCGACTGCGCATTACTCGTTGACACTATAATAACAGCTTAAAACAGTCGAAAACGGTACAATATATTCTTGTTATATTGAGACCGTAATGATGATTCTAATCTGTCTGCAATTTGATGTATCTGCATTTTAAACTGAGGAAGGTATATAGATTAAATCGAATTGCCACGCCCCCAGTGAGATCGTAACATTTTATCTGACTCGGGCATATAAGTTCAAAGTTAAAGTCTCTAGCTTAAATACGAATAGTCGGATGGACAGCAAGACGGACATTGCGTCAAACCCAATATACTCTATTCACTTCGTGAACGAGTAAACGAAGAAAGGGAAAAGACACAAGTTGTAAGTTGCCATAAGTCCCCTGCGCCCTGCGGTGTGGGTGGGTGGTGGGCGGTGGGCGGTGGGTGGTGCGGGCACACGAGTTTAAGCAAATTGCCATAATGAACCCTTTTTTCACTCTTTCGTCTGGCTGGCGGGCTGGCTTGACGCCTTGCCAATTTGATGTAGGCATGCCAGCTATGCGCTTGCCAAGGAAACGTAGCCGGAGCGAACACAAACATAAACCGCTGGTGGGCGTGGCAAGCGGCAGGGGGCGGTGCGGCGCAGCCTTGATGCGTTTGCCTTTTCGGCGTTAAAATGAAATCTATAAAAATAAGTGTGGCATGTTCTACGCCATTTTTTTCATTCTCGTGCTCAAGCTGTTGTGGGTCTGTTTGCGGGCCAGTGTGTGTGTGCGTGTGTGTGTGTGCTTGTTTTTTTTTGGGAGCTAGGGGGCGGGGAGGGCAACAGCCTGGCAGCCTCGGCATTTAACCAGCTCACTTTTGGGTTATTAAATGATGAAGCAGTTTGCCGTTAATGACTGCCAAAATGGCAATGCCGACGCTCGCTGGCTCGGAATAGCTGGAGACAGGCTCGGTCGATGGGTCGGCCAGCTCTTTGGGTTTATTGAGCCTCTAAAACGTTACCAGTTACCAGCGCACAGTGCCTTTGCCTTTGCCTTTGTCGCTGCCGTTGCCGTTGCCGTTGCTTTTGCCGGGGTCTCGGCCTCAACTTGTCTGCCATGTCAGTTTGTTTAATGAGGGTAAAATTAGCGCTGTCTCAAGCTTATTAGCCCCACTTGAGACTTTGGTTAATGCCACTCATTTTATGGCGCGACTTCTCTTTGATTCGGTCTCAATTTAAAGCGACTTAATTGTTTTGATTTATCACAGCCTTTGCTGGTTCAACTATTGACATGCATAATGCTGAGAAATTGATTTTGCCAGTCTTTTGATTAACATAAATGAAATGGATCAAGTGCGGCTCAAGGGATTGCCAACTGGGTAGCGTCCTGTAGTGGACATTATTTGCATTCGATAAGCGTTGACAATCAATTTCTGCCACTTGACTCAATTCAGCTTAGCTCGCCTGGACTCGCCTGGACTCGGGTTTGTTATGGCAACGACGCTGTGCCCGTCCCAAGCAAGAGTTGTGGCCCCGGCTGAGTTGCGGGTCGCTGTGAATCAAGGTAATGACGTGCACTTTGATTTGCGTGTGTCATAAGGGTCACACACATTTGCTGTGCATTGCGCAGACCCCGACACGCAAATGGCGAATGTGCTTAATTTCTTAGCATACTTTTTGGGGCTGCGAGGCGCAAGAAATCAAACACAAACTCCCCGCCCTCTATAGGCCAGCGGCAGTTCTTTGTTGGCGCCACCACACGCTCTATATGCAAATAAAATGAAGGACGGAGGCGCCACTTGACCACTTGGTGGCGACTTGCCGGAGCGTGCTGTGATTCCTCACGCGACGCCGCCAACTGCGGCTCCCGGAGGTGTGTTTCAAAGACTGAAAGTGGGTGAGTGGGTGGCTTGGTGGTTTGGTGGCTTCGTCTCCTGCAGGGGCTTTCGCATGTAGTAATAATTCCGTAAGGGCTTTTTGTATATGTACGTATATATGGTGGATGATTGTTGTGGCAGGTGACTCGGTGACTTTGTGATTTTGTTGCTTTTGCTGCTTAATAAGAAACGTACGTCACGCAATATAATTAAGATAAACATAATTATAGTTTGCTGTTTGCTGTTGGTTTTTTCCACCCTGTGCGACTTTCTTTTCTAATTTTTAATGGAAGCGTTGTAAAAGTTATGTTGGTTACAATAATAACGTATTCCGAGGCAGTAACTTTTATTCAAATGTGCCCATTTAATGGCTTTAATATCAATTCTATGGTAGTAAACACTTAAGAACTTTAATTAAGTTAAATTGAGATATGGGCAAACATTTTTTTAAACTGTATCCCAGCGATTTTTAAAATATTTAGTTTGCATGTGTATAATTAAAAGACAAACCCAAAATTTAAAATTAATTGCAAAATTTGAATTCTCACTTAACGTTTGTCAGTTATGAAGTCGAACGATAAGTGTCGATAAGTCATCGATAGGTTTGCTGGCGGAGGAGCACCTACGTTCACTGTGGAGTAAATTCGCCTTAGCCGCGACACATTTAGCTAAGACCTAAACCAAAAGTTCGTCGAAAGTAGTTTCAAATTTCCCTTCGTTCAAGCTTATATACGCGTTAAGTTACATTGCGTTAAGTTGTATTTTCGTTATGTGAGTATATTCGTAAAACATCGCTTACAACAAAAAGATAGCTTATACTCATCACGGTTCATGTCCCCGAAGCTTTGATTGTTGCACTTGCTAAGAAAAAGCTCATGGGGGTTGCTGTCTAACTTAACGCACAGTTGCGGAACCACAACACAGTATTTCTGAAACCTCAACAGATAATTGAATTCCGAAATGAATTTTGCAAATAGGCATTCAACAAAAAACCTCAAAAAACATGTCACAAACGTATATACCATATGCACAATCAAATATATTTTTATAATAAGGACAAAAATGTTCGCGCACAAATCGTTTAACGGCAAATATGATTAATTAATTGGTCGCTCTTTTTCGCATATTTCGCATGCCGAATTTCAATTAAAGAAGTGCCATTAATAATGCGAACGGGTTTGAAAACAGGCACAGATACATATAAATATATATATACATACAACTCACCTAAATAAAAAATGCCAATAATCACGGTTATCGGTTTCAGCATGTTGTCATCGGTTGTTGAACAAATGAAACCCAGTTTACATCAAGCACGCCCTTTACCTGAAAAAGGAAAGAAAAAACAAAAAGTTTAAATGGAAGATAGGCGTATATTTAATTATATGAATTACCATTTGCAAAAGGAAGTTGAATAATATACACCTGCAAATAAATATTTGTAATTTGCATTTGTGCAATCAAATGGAAAGCATGAAAAAATCGTCATGTTTTAAAGGACCAATGTCAAACCATTCCCTGCCCAGACAAATGTCTGACAATTGCGACAAATGCACTAAAAATTATGCGCATTTTTAGCAGGCAAATGCTAAACAGTCGAGGCAAGGAGTACTTCGTAGTGCATTTTATCACAAGAGATAAAATGCCAATGCAACATTCAATCAAAATGTGTGGAGCCTCGACTTGTGTATTCATCATATTTATTTATGGATTTATGGAGAAAATTTAAAGATTTATATATCAAATATAAGCAAACTGTCAAAATAAAATTGGTAAAATCGCGCAGTTGCTCATCTTTGTTATTAATTGATGAAAAATATAATTAAACAAAAAACATTTATCTAATTGGAATAAATTAATTATTCACTTTTAAAAGTTGCAGTGTAAATTCTAGAATATGCCTTTATTCTTATAATCCAGTATTTATTTAATTAGTTATTGTAATAGATAAATATAAATACATTAGCTTCCACTAAAATGTCGAAAAGTGTCCCTCAAAAAAATCGAATAATTGTTAAGTCTTGTATACTATTTGTAATTGCCATTTACGTAATTACTTGATTAATTTACATATTGGCTGACCTTTTGTTGTTGTATTTGTAATAATTAATGAGCTGACTTATTGATTTAAATTCTTGACATTGTATAATACATGCAAATGCTAATGAATGCATTGAACCATTGAAGCATGAAGCGAAAAAACGGAAAATCCTGCTGCTGAAATGGGCAAATGCTCGCGAAGCATCAAAGTATATATATGGCTATACACTCTGGCGATAATTAATGCACATTTGCAATTAGAGCCCCAAGTGCAATTATCGTAATATTATGTTTCAGTAGACACGTCGGGTTGGCTGAATTTCATTAAAACAAGACAGAACGGTTATCTTCGGGGTGTGGCAGATTAAAGAAAGATTTATAGATATGTAATATAATATAAAATAAAAAGACTTTTACACGAGGTAACAAAGCCTTAAAATTTCCGATGTCAAATATTCTGATGAAGGATATTTAATTTATATATGAACACCACTAAATTATAAACATAAATGGGCATTCCGCACTTTACGCAAGAAGCGTTCAAGTGTGTTCATAGCGTTGTGAAGCTGGAAAAGATATCTTAAAAAGAAAAACAAGAGTTTTTTACATAAAATCTGTATTAATGACCGATAGTTCCTACGAGCATATATACATATATACATACATTACGAAGTCAAAGATTATTCTTCTGCCAAACAATTTTATAATAACTTCAGCAAACTCATTTTAATATTCTTTAATAAAATTCAATTGCTGCAGCATCTAATCGTGAGTATAGCCAAAACGTTCACTCCCGACTCTGGCATTATCACACGCTTTAAAGTCCTGCATCTTTGGGTGCGTGAGAATTTCCACACAGCTGAGCTCATTAATTTGGCGCTGGCCACCCCTTCAGCCGGCCCAATGAGCTTGGTTATAATAACACGCCATTCATCTTGCCTTTTCGCACATTTACAACCAGCTCAGCACAACTCAACTTGACTCAACTCTTTCCTCCCATTCTCCAGCTCCAGTTCCTCTCTTTCGGACAGCTTATTGTTGATGGAAAGCACTGCAAACAAGGAACCAGCGCAAGAAATCAACAACAAAAATCACCTTTTTATGTACAGCCAACATCCAAGTGATTAAGAGGGTAACGTTGGCGTCTCATAAATTTGCATTTAATACTCGGCACAACAATGGGCTGCATAGCCTCCGCTCGAGAACTATGAGACATGTAAAGCAAATATGCTGACCTCAGCTCTAATAAGCTTGTTTTTCTGCTGCCGCCACAGACAATAATAAATAAGTTTTGCATAAATCTGTTGTTAAGGCAAGGACAGTAGCAACAACAACAACGAGAACTCCTGGTGCATGCCACAAGTGGTGCAAAAGTCAAGCATTCCACCCAAATAAAACAAAGGCAAAAGGAAATTTTCAGATTCGCAGGACATGAGGACGACAACTGTGGGCAGTGCCTGTGCAGACAATCCAGAAAATTTAGGCGGCTGCAGGTGAACAAATTCGGACTCGGGTCCTACATCAAATCAAGCCACACACAGTGGCATAAAAGAACAAAAAGATATGAAAGAACAAAGACAAAATACCCTTGCAGTCACATGGAAAAGCGAACATTTCTATGGAATTTATATTATAATTCTGGCTTAAATTTAATATTTAATAACAACACGTTGACCTGGAATTCAAACCATGAAGTTCGCTTACACGTTGCCCTAATCGGATCGAGAGTTTTAGATTTATTTACCTATTTAAAGAGGCATAATGTTTGCATTATTGCTTATTCATAGCGCTTAACGAAGTGTTTACTACTAATAATTGATTATAATACTAATGGGTATAAAGGTTGCTCTCCCATTTTTCCTCATTTATAAATACCAACAGTAAAATGTATATGTTAGTTAAGACATTAAGTATAATTTCACACATTAAAACTTTACGCACAACACTGTTCATAAACTAGCTCAGAAAATTTGTATATTAAGAGAATAAACAATTAATATTAAAAGCACAGGAATTGTCTAATATCTAATATATATAAATATCTAATATTCTATAAAATGTATCATTGTTTGTCTTATCTTTTTGCCTGATCTTACATATGAAGCCTGTGTATACATATTGATGCCAAAAATTTGAACTAAATACTGCAAATAAACTAAACCAACTAAACTTTGTGGGCAACTGGTTCGGATCATGATTTGAAAAATATTGGTATTTCCAACCCAGAAATACGGTTCGGTTTAAAGCCCATTGCAGTCTTGATTGAAATATGTTATAAAAATATAATTTATCTAATAAGCAATATACTTCAAACATGATCAAACATTCCATAAGCACATTTTCCTGCTAAGGGAAAGGAATGGGGGTCAACCCCAAGTGGCTCAAAGTAGCTACACACACACACACCAACACTCTGATTTTGATATTGACACACGTCGTTAAACACAAACACACTGTGCTGTGCGCTCGACCTTATTGAATTATCACGCTCAGTTTGCACTTTGGTTTTTGCCAAATTCAAATGAGCGCAAATTGATTTGGAATTGTCCCTGCATAAATGCACAGCATGTGTGAGTGTGTGTGTGTGTTTCTGTGTGTTTATTCAGTCAAACCGAAATGCATTTATGGCACTGCGCAAATCAATTTAGCTGTAAACGCCGCTTAATGCACAAACCATGTTAGCTAACGTTTAAAATAAATGTTGGCCAATTGCAACAACAAAATATGTTTACAGTGCCAATGAAATGTACGCGCCGTCAAATGCCCTGACTGATTTCTATATCTATGTAAGGACTCGTTCCTGGGTCAACGTGTGGGGCCTCCTCCATCGGCAGTTAACTATTTCGGTTCAATTTGCGGTTCTATTACCAAAACCATTGGCACATAATCAAGCCCGGGCAGCTCTCGACTTCGGACCAAGTTGAGCTGTCGGAGTCTGCGACCGGATGAGACACACATTGGCTACATGCTCATAAGTGTGCGTGTGCGTGTGCGTGTGTGTGTGTGTGTCCGTTCGGACCACACGCATCAGTGGCGCACTCACGTCGTCAATGCCATTTTGGTTGGCCAAAAATACGCCCCCATATGCCAATTTGGGTTAGGTTAGTGGCGGCAAGGAAGTGGGCGGGGTGAACGGCCAGAACGCATTACGCCCAATGTCACACAGCCAGATACGTGCTGAGGGCACGCCCACCGGAATGCAGAAGCCGTCAGCAGAAAAAATATCTATGCCGCAGAAAAGTCCTTTTACCGCGCTGCACCCTTGGGTAGATAGTTGATGCTCGTGGCACAGCTCGGCATTAGGTGTACAGACCATGTACGTGCCACTCAGCGAGCAGCTGCGTCAGGAACTGGATTCGTGGCATCGTGGCCTGTCGCAACAGCAACAAGAGCAGCAACAACAACAACTACACGTACTGCGAAGGTGCCACTCGCATGGCTGCCAAATGAACTCAGGCATTTAAATTCAACATTAATTGGATTAAGTCTGCCTAGGCTAAGGGCGGGCCACGATGGATCAGATCTGCGGCGGCTGACTAACGTTTTTAGCCTCATATACCTCACATTTATTTGGTTAACTCTAATTGCATAGTTACTTATTTAATTAACAATCAAATGTTTGCGGCAAGTTTAATTTGATTTCTACTCTCATAAATATTTCTGATCAAATGCCATCTACTAATTACTGGGAGAATTCAAATTGAAAAACAACAACTTTAAACCAAATTTGCCAGCTCAACATTTGACATAGGTTCTTCAATTTTCTAAATGGGCGAGGGGAAATGGATTTCTTTGTTCCTCCGTTGGGAAAATCGAATGCGTTCAAATTTCATTCACCCTAAAATCAAACATTGCAAAAGGTTCGGCAGCAGCTCAGGCAGCCAAGTAAAATAAGCAAAAGTAATCTAGTTACTTGACTAGAGAATACTCTATTAGCTTAAAGTAACTGTAGAAAATACATATTCTTTAACAATTTATATATTTGCTTTCGGATTGTTGTACGAAATATATAGGGTACTAAATGCCAAGAGAAAATTTTTAATGAAGCTAACAGCTATCAACAAATTAATAAACTTAATCTACCTTTTCAATAAAATAAAAAAATTTTATTTTGTATATTTATATTTATTTTATATATATTTCTTTAATTATTGCGGCAATTCTAACTTTTTAAAATTATTTACTTATTTTCGTTGTATTTTCGTCTTTTACTACTTTTCTTTTTCTGCGTTTTAATATTCCCCTATACACCCATCAATAATGAGTACAGCGTATATAAAACTAGGCCAACAACTTTTATGAGTATTGTGGCAAAAATTAGCTTGCCGAAATACCAGCTAGCTGGAACAGCAGCCAGTCATGTTATGCACACACAGGCGCACACACACACATGAGTGTGTAAATAGCAGCACGTAAACAACAGGGCGTATGATGAAGCGCCCCTGCACCCACTTTGAACAACTGTCAGAAAGTTTACAACTTGTATTTTTTTGGCTGATGCTTTTTGGCACGCTCCTTTGCTGTGTTGATTCGATTAAAACGTCAACAGTAGCAGCAGCAAAAGCACCAGCAGCAGCAACAGCAAATGGCAGCAAAAAACAATTCACAGACGCCCCCAATTCGACTTTATTATCACAGCAGCATATATGGGCGTGTGCGTGTGTGTGTGTGTTTGTGTCATGGCCTTGTCATATCCATCTCGATGCCTTGCAAAGTTGCCACACCACATTTTATTTGACTTGTATTTTGCCATCATTTGCTGTATATTTTTGTTGTCTTTCCGTCGTTTTGCAACGCACTGTTAGGCTGCCAAACAGCAGTCCCCGATTTGGCCCCTCCCGCTGTTATTCTTGCGAGGGGTTATGCATGTATATGACAGCCTTTTTGACATTTTGTCACAGCCGCAAGGCAGAGGTTGTCGCAGGGCAGGACAATGTCCTCGTCCTGTCATGTCGTTTGATCTTTTATTGCGTTTGTTTTACGAGCCACCGTAAATCCCCTTTAAATTGCAAATTCTTTATGTTCGAATTTTCAGCATCCTCACCGCTCCCGCCACCTCCTTCATGGCACCTAATCCATTCGTTCGTTTGCACGCACTTTGTGAGCGTGTGTGTGTGCCACACTTGTTTGTGTGTGTGCGGGTGTTTTGTATGTGTATTTATTTGTGCATCCGGCTTTCTTCTTTTATATCATTTTTTTCCTTTTTTGCTTCTGCCGAGAGTGAAAGTATTCCTGCTCCTATCGCTTGATATTTTACAGCTACCACGCCCATGTCATGCCCCCAGCCGCCTGCCTTTATGGGCATGCGTCCGCATTGAAGAGTTTGTCACTCTGACGGATGCGTGATAAAAATTTATTGAATCGAAAACAATAAATATTTGATTTGATTCATTTCACAGCGCGACACTTCATTCTCTCTCTCTCTCTCTCTCTCTCGCACTCTGTCTGTGTGTGTGTGTGTGTGTGGCACTCATCATTGATTTCAATTGATTTCGTGCCGTGTCCACTGAGGTAATTGAAAATAAGAGCAGTATACGAACTTTTATGGGCTGTGGCCGTACCGAAAGCTGCTTAAAATAAATTGTTAATAAGAATAAAATTTTTTTTAAGATATATGTTAAAGATATTATTGTGAAATAATTATTAAATATTTAAGAAGAAAATTTTTTAAAAGATATATATAATGTTTTTATTTTTGTTGCTGTTGTGGCACCAGCAGCAGTGTAATACTCATTCATTATGAATTTTAAGTATGTAAGAATTCTCTGAAATCGTTGCCTACTTTTTGGGGCCTTCTTAAATTACATCTTGTCGTTAGCTTCATTTGCAGCTCATAAATGAGACCCGTCCGGGTCAAAGTAAAGGATGTGAAAATGCCGCAATGAAGAGGCTAAATCCCTGGCATTCTGACGCCCATTACAACTGCAAATGAACCCATAAACCCATTTAAGCAATGCCCGAAACACGAAAACTTCAGCGACAACTTTGCGGGCGAACAAGCGTCCAGCCTTTCTGATTATTGCTCAACACTTGAAAACTTTTTTTTCTTGCCTTTTTGCGCAGGAGTTAAGTTGGTGGGGAGCTGAATGGGATGTGAGTTTAATTTGCCACGGCTTACTACTTACTTTTTAGGGATAAGGCATAGGTTGGGGGGCAAGGACGTTTGGGCGTAGCAACAAAAAGTCGTGGGCGCAACTTTGAATAACAGATAAAAATGTTACGTGCCTGGGCGCACGCTTCCTTCTATTTCGCTTTCAGTGTTGTTGTCAAGTTGAATGAAGAAATATTTCTGTTATCGCAGTAAAAAGATGTTTCGTGCTCTGCGTGTTTACCTTGCCATTGTTGCTATTTTCTGTAGTTATTGTTGGCGTTGTTGCTGTTGTTGCTTTGCTGACGGGCAACGTCAAAGTAGCGTTAGCTGGAATTTTCGGTTGAAAACGACTAAGCAACAACCTTGGCAAAATTTCTATAGCATCTAAATGCACAAAGCTCAAATGCTTTAAAAAGCAAATGGAATTCGTTTTTGTGCAGGATATGCCAGCAATAGCAGCTGCTAAAAGAAAATGCAGAATAAAACCGTAGATGGCACAGGGCTCGTAGACAAGACCACTGCAAATTGTGTCCAGCCAGCTGAGTTGCCGCCCACTCGGGCTATAAACAAAAGCATGTTGAGTGTTTGTGGTCGAGTCCTTCGCCTGATTTCCATGCGCATAGCCCTTTGTGCAGTTTGCCCTTTGCCTGCTTTGCCTCAGCAGCCCCGGTCCATCCACAAACCTTTGTGCCAACATCATCAACAAATCGTCAATAACACTTGACACTCGTTTCGGTTTCGTGCCCCTTGCCGCAAGGACCCTACTTCTGTCCGGGGCTGCTCAACCGCCATGAACTTTCTAAGAAATTACTTTTTCGGTTGCAGATAAACGCTGGGCTGTCCGTTCATCTGTCCGTCCGTCTGTTTCTCTGACTGCCTGTGGTGCTGCTGTAGGTGAACGCATTACCAGCTTCGTTGCGGGTTTTCTTTTGCGCTCGGGCTGTGTCGTCTGTCAACTTGCCACACGCATTGCGAACAGCCATCCGGGCATTGAGGCAGCTGTCGGTAGCTGTGGAAGCGGCCACGGTTAACCGAAACCTGACCCAACAGTCAGGACCGTGACGAGCCCAAGTAGTGTCAACATCTTTGGCCTTGAACAAATTGTCGGTCGTGCCCTTTAAAATTAATAAGGCGCCCTGGCGCCTGGCCAAACCAGACCGCAACGTGCAATGAATCAAAAAAATATCAAATGTAATCAAAATCGTAGACGCAAACTTTTTTCACTTTAATTATTTGTTTCCCTGTTTGAGATTTTGCTTTTCGTGTTTGCGTTATTTTTTTCGATTTTATTTTTTAACTTTATCTTTTGGCGTCTTGTCATTCTTTTGTTTGCTTTGCTGATTTCGCTGTTGGTTATTTTTCCTGTCGTTGGCAGCATTTCCATTCAACGTTTTCCATTTGTGCCGAAGCAACAGTCAAAGAATGTTTGAAATTCTGCAAGCGTTTTTCACGTATTTTTCACTTTTATTAGTATGCGTGTGTATGTTGGGTAAAATGGATGACTTGCTTGACTGCTTTTTTTGTATTTGTTTTGAGTCTGTGGTTTGGGCACATATTATCCTGCCAATCGCACATGTATGTTAATGTCTATTGCCCCTGTCCCTGTCCCTGCCCTCAGTCGTGTCTCCGCGTTTGTCTGCGTCTCGATAGTGACACTCATATCCGTGAAATGCAAATGTATGCGTGCCGCTTGAACATTATGAATAATTCCGGTTAAGATTCCATTTCTGCCATTTGCCGTTTATTTTCATTCTCATTTCCATTGTCTGTGCTCCTGTGCTTGCTACCTGCGCGCATAAGTAGTTAGTTGTTGCTTGTTATGCGGCTTGTTTTGCGCTTGTTCTTATTTCTGTTCTTATACTTGCTCCTGTTCTGTCCCTGTTGTACACACTTTCATTGCCATTGTAGTTCATTCTCGTTACTTGACGTGAGCTCCAGCATTTATTATGCAAAACGTGAAATAACAGAAGCAGAACAAACAGTCCCGACAGCCGGCATTGGCAGTAGTGTTTACCCCCTGCTATTCACATTCCCACACCCACACCCACACCCACAACCTGTGTGTCATTAAGCTAACTAACCCAACGAAGAGCGGAATACATGCATTTTTCATTATTTCCGCAAATTTTTAATGCTAATGATCGGATGCTGATAAAAGCACTTGACTGATGACAGAGTGGGCCAATTTGACCCAGTTGTCGGACTCAATTCGAGGACTTTTGTCCGCCACTTCAAAGCGTCAAATTAATGACGCGCCATTAAATCACATACAACACAACAAATGACAAAAACTAAATCCAATAGCGTGACCAGTGCTCTATCAACCACTTGCCAAGGCTGTCACACAACAGCAAACATTGACGGCATATGTGTATATTAGCTATATGGTAAGCAGATGATGTATGGGCCACAGGTAACACTAGACAGCAACATTTAATGGACTCTTTTGTGTATGATATGGTGTGAGTTAACGGGTTGGAATATTTAATTATATACTCCTACTTAACGATATGTAAAACCTTGATATAAATGGTAGTATAATTAATGATGGTAATACGTTAAATTATGAACTAAATAAATATTTACTTCTTATTTGGTAGTGCCCTTTAACGAAGTGTCATTAAATATAAATAGACCACCAAACTACTATTTCATTAAAAAGTGCGAATCGCCTTTCTATGCGATTCTCGTCGCATCATGTCCCATAAATATTTTAGTAATATTCTTAGTTAATCCATCTTCGGCTATTGTTTGCTTTCTCGTTTAATATTCACGTTTGTTCAATATGTTTGTTCTATTAACTCTACCTCGACCGAACCGTAACATCAAATTTTGTAAGTTTTACTTGCAAATATGAGTATATCATAGGAATGCGACATAAACCGGAGATCAGCGATTGTGTAGCCTAGTGTAATGGGTGTGTCTGGAACAAGCATTAAGGAGACATGCACAATAATAATAGCAAACGATGAATATTCATTTATCAGCATCATTACAATCATCAAAATCACTTTTTCTTCAATGTCGGCAAATGTATTGTGAATTACTTTCTATCAAAGGACGCTTAATTATACTAAGTGACGCCAGTGCGGCAATGATGTCGTTGATGGTCAACAAGACTACAATTAATAATAATGCTATACGCCCCATTGTCCGTGAAGTGCGTGTATGTGTGTGTCTCAAATGCCACATGGATAATTGAAAATTAATTATGTTGACATATTTGGAAAGTGATTGTTAAGATGGCAGCGGCGCGTTGATGATGCCGCAACATATAATTTTGGAATCATAGCAAACAGTGGCCCAGATCCCTAAAGCGTCCATGCCAGCCGGGTAACTGGCCTAGGCCAATGGCAAATTGCCGGGCTATGTGGTGCTTTAATAGACGCCTGTCATGTGGCCATTTGTTTGGTCAGCGTCGCCGTTGAAAGGCGTCGGTAGTCCTGGCTGGCGCGGCCTTGTGAGCGTTTTTATTAAGCCGGCGCACGATAGAAAGCATTTCGCTATAATTAGCTGACGTTGCGACGTTGACTTTAAAGGCTTGTTTTGATCTATTCGATGGGCAATGTGCGCTTGAGCAAATATTAACTTGAGCATTGCAGTTGGGCTATTTAATACAAAGGAGTCAGGATGCAAATGCTAAATTGCACAACAACACAAGGCGGAAGGATGCTGCCCAAATGCTACGACCGCTCGGGCGCTTGTGTGTGAGTGGGCAAACAGAAATACGGAAATGTAAAAGCACCAACAGCCAACTTGCAATTGCAAGAGTAACCAGCAACAGCAGCAGCTCCAACAACAACAATGAGCTGCAACAACAACAGCTGAAAACATTAAGACAAATGGCAGCAGCCGTTGCATGAATAAAAAAATATAAAAAAGAAACCAACTACCGTGGAATGGACGAATGCAAAAGGCAAAATAATAATTTCTAAAGAGCAGAAGTTACGTTTGCATAAATAACGGCAGTTTTGTTCCCATTCTGTGTGCATACAAAATGCATTTTAGCTTTTGAGACAAAACGCATTAAAGCCACGTTGTCCGAGCCTACAGAGCAGAAACCGCAAAAAACGTAAAGTTAAATTCAAGCAAATGTTACATTTAATATGCGTCTACAAAAAACACGTTGCCTACTTTTCAGACGCGACAAAAATTCAAACTGGTTATCCGATATCGTTTGTAACTCTAGTGTAAATAACAGTAATAACATTCTTTCCTTTTTTTGTTTTGTTTTCTTTGTTTGTATCCACATATAACTAGCTTAAGTTGCCATTAATAGGCAATGAGTATTCTAAAAAAATAAAACCAAATGATATCGTTTGCTTACTGCCGCCAAATACACATTTAAAAATTATACAAAATGTCATAAATTATACAAAATGCTGTGCAACGTTCTCATTATGTGCATGCAGTGTGCTTCAAAAAGACAAACAACTAATCAAGATAGGAGAAAAATAAATAAAAAATGTAATAGAAATAGAAATGAAAAACAAGTCTTAATAACCCGTTTCATTTTGGTCGCCTCTTAAACCGCCGCATTTTGGCACAAACGCGCAACTGTCACGCAAACGTTGTTTAAGTTTAGTGCAATGTGCTGGAACTTAAACCGCACACAGACAGCATATATAATCACACACACTCACATATATATGCACCTGTATTCACTGCGATACCCACTCGATCCGGATACGGATCCACGATGGTGACGCTATCAGGCGGAAGTGGCACATGTCACGCTCCATGCTGCCTGCTCATTCAATTGCGATGTGTTTGTGAATGCGAAAGACTCAAAAGAATTCACATTCGTTGGGCCATAACGCGGCAATTATGGCTGAATAGTTTTCAGTCGTGTGTGGACGATCTGTGCTTATGTGTGTGTAAGTTTAATGTAAGTGCAATTAACATTTATGATTACACAATAGTAAAAACGACAACAACAGCAATACCCAAGCGCTTGCCATAAATATTTAACAATAATTTACAGCTTCGACTTGCAGCGTTACGCATTATTTTCTGGGTGCGTTCGCATAGTAATAATTATGTGGGTTAAACGGTTCCCCAATGGCAGAGGCGTGATGTGTACGCAACCCACACAAGCACAAGCACACACAAAACATACACACTTGCACATAGACAACTACATGCGGGCATGACCAGGGCCACGGGGCAGCCGTGCCAGTGTTTTCTTTTTAAAGCGTAATTCCATTTCAGGCTTACTGCCTGGCGTTTTATGTAGGCGCTGCCTGTCATTCACCGAGTGGTTGACTATCTGACGTCATCAGCAGATATCATGTAAAGGGGTTAAGTGGCTGTCTCTACTTTTCCTTATACCCACTTTTCATTAGTGAAGAAAAATCAATAAGCGACCAAAACGCAAGACAGCAAACAAAGAAACTCTTAAGCCAAATTCCTTGACAGACTATGCCAACAATTTATTTATTCCATCCTATATAAATAGACGAAATTTTCTATGTTTGCCTTCTTTAGCTCTTCTTTGCAGGTTGGCGACGCTTTAATACCCTTGCACACATATGACTTTTATTGAAATTGCTTCTGGAGCGGCTAAACGAATATATTGTAAGAAGACTTAAATTAAATTAAATTGATTTTGAAAGAGAATAGTGTATATAAGAAGAATCGATATATATTAGACAAGCACGTTTCGATGACAACTATAAATTTATTTTAAATAATACTACTAACGTATTTTAAAGGAATACAAATTGTGACGTGACATTATTAAAAACTTATTGCTAGAGTATGCAAATATACAATTATTGTTTTTCCTTAGCCTACAAATTAAGTTCAATAAATATTCAATCAAATATTTAAAAATTGTTAACAGGCTGTTATCGAATGTCTTAAATATATCAACACTTAACGGTTGGTTGGGTTTATTAGATGGAGTACATTATTGCTGGTAATTGCCTTTGGCTCAATGTCGTCCTGTCAATTGTTTTAGTGGGCCTCCGATTATTATTCCAAGCTGAAGCCGTAGGTTGTCAACATTGTTGTTATATTTCAAATTGGCTGTCTTGAAGCCCTTGGCATAAAGTGGGTTTATGAACACATTTCAATCGAAGTCAAGCCAACACACAACATCAACTCAGTTTAACTGTTGATTTTTCCCAAATTTAATTTACTGCATGGTTACACTGCGTATGCGCAATATCAAATTGCAAAAAGCAATACCAACATTTACATTTGCCGCTGCGACGGCAAATACTTGCATTTTGTTGCACAAAAACATTAATTAATTATGTTGTACAGTTGTGCTGTCAGACAAACTGAGCCACGCTGCGTATAAGTAATGCACACAAGTTGCGCGGGCTAATCAAACTGCACAAGGGCAACGCTATCGCGAAGATAGTCAAAGTGCCGTATCCAGCCTGTGGCCCAGCCACGCCTTCGCCCAACCAACGCCTTCTAAGTGGACTGCAAACATTGCGCATTTCTTTTGCGGCTGCGTTTTTCCCGACTGCCTTTGGGTATTGCTTGAAGCCCGGAATTTCAACGCGCATAATGTGCCGCAATGCGGTTTTTCCCGAACGCCACCAGAAGTCGCGCTGAAGACGACGCCGCCCCGCAGGACAAGTCTCACACAGTCACACACACACACAGGCTCAGATACATTTGGCTCAAGTGAAATTTCAACTTGGTGTGCTAGTCACCAATACATAGAGTGGAGGGCGGTGGGTGGCGAATAGCGGCGCATGTTGAGCTGAATTTTGAGCATAAACGGCATAAAATATGTGCGCAATAAAACACACGATTGAAATGCTCAAGTCAAAAACTTTGTGAAATGCCTTTAAGCGCCATTGGCTTGTGCCGGCTTGTGGTTGTTTGTGGTTGTGTTTATGTGTGTTCGAGATGTGTGTGGCCTCCATGTGCTTGATTTATGCCACATATTCGCATATGCTGCCTTACTTGGTGTGTGTATTTAAGCCGCTCAATGGCGCCCATCGCCATTGAATCAACCTGCGTGCCTATGAATTGCCTCATCTTTTTTTTTTTGAAGCTTAACCCGACTCTCAACGCTCGACTCTCGGTCTTGTTTTCACATTTATTTCACTGAGTTTTGAAAAGCGTGTGTGCATACTTTGGTTTTAAGCAAAAGCGTGTGAATTGTGAAAAAATTAGATGACTTTCATAAGCTATTTTGCCAAGATTTTCCTTTCAACTTATTTGTTCAGGCTGTCCAATTTTTGGTAAACAACATGACAGGCCTCAGCTGCCTAGCTGCATAGAAAATGCCATAAAATGTAGGCCTTGGATTTTCGACTTATCTATGCATGCCTGCTCACATCATAAGCATTTTCTATCTTATACAAGCAACAACAACAACAATAATTGACAGGCTCCATGTTCTAAAAGATTCGCTTCTAAATGAAATGCTCCCTAGGCAAATGGCTACAATCCAATTTCAAACACAATTACACGCATATCATATATGTATGAGCGTTCATATTTTGCAAAAAATATGACGTTCGTTATTATTAGACAGCTTAACGAACTCTCCAAAAAATTCGACTTAAAAAATCTATTGACCTAATTCAAATAAACTTAGTTGTGCTGGTTCGAGTGAAAAGTAAAACACAAACTACTAAAAGCGATTAAACCGAAGAAAAAACGTAACTAGACCAAAAAGAAAATTAAAAAATTAGTTTTGTGATTAATAGCATCAACCTCCACGGATTATACTTAACTAAAATATTATTTTAAGTGGTACAAACAATAGTATAATAGTATTGATGTGTATACAGTTAATTAGTCTGCAATTATATTTAATTGATTATATTTTAATATAAATCCATGCAATTTACATTTGATTACCACAAGCTTTTTAATTGATATTTTCAACTGTGTGTTAGTACTTTTATTTATTTACGTTAAAGTTTTTGCAATGAACTTCAAAGTTTTAATTAAGATGAATTGTTTTAACTGAAAGCTATTCATTTCACTCAAAGGCAAAAGACAAACAAACTGTCTACTATTTTGGACTTAATAGCCATTACTGAGACATCGAGAGCTTATCAAATATTAAAAAGGGTTGTCAGCTAGAATTTAAGTTAAAATTGTTTCTTCTGCTCGACTTTAATTGCACCTTAATGCCATCGGTAACATATACTATATACCCATGGTAGATATTAAATGCGCTATTGGCAAAGTTAAGTGAACTAATTGAAACACTGATAATAAGTAGCACAGTTAAGGCGCTAAATCAGCGGCGAACAATGTGCTCATAAAGTTAACCAAAAACTGAAAACATAAAAATCAAACGTAAAAACACTCAACTTACTTGAAATTAATCAGCAACATTTGCCACAGCAGAGCTGCATGGGTTTTTTATATCGTGATCTCCTTTTCTTATGCACTTCGCTGGCGTATCTGTAGTTGTGCTTGTAGTTGTAAATGTATCTGTGTGCGCGGCTCTTAAGTGCACGTACATCGTTAACAGCTTAATTGCTTGGCCATTTCTACAGCGTTGACGTCATGACAGGTGCCAGAGCGTGCACGGTGCTAAGTTCCAGCCAGGAGGCTGGCCTGTTTCTTGTACGTTTCTTCTTCTTCAGAATTTTTGGTATGTGTGAAGGTTTTCTTTATTTTTCTTGTCTTTTGTTTTTTTTTTGTTTTGTTTCTTTTCTGGTTTGGTTTTTTATGTTGCAGCTAATCCGTTTGCGTGTACGCGGCTAAACTTCTGCGGCTTCTATAACGCCTCGTTCAGCTTATGGCGAGCATGCGTGTGTTTTTCTTTATGCATATAAATCCATGGAGGCTTTTACTTAGCGTTTAAGCACTTGATCCGTTGTGCGACATAAAGATATTACATGACAAAGCGATTTGCCGCTAAGTATACACAAAAAACACATGTACACCCACACACACACACACAACACATGTAACGTACACCTACACACGCTCATGCACTCCCGAAGTTCGCTCAACGAAGCAGAAAATTTCGCGTGTACCGTTTTTTACGACTAATTTCGATTCGCTTTGGAATTTAATTAACTCGAAAGAACCGCGGGTATTGTAATTGTTTTCATTTGTATTTGGTTAATTAAGTTTTAGATACATTTACTTATAAAACGTATAGTTAATTTAAAAACACACAAACGCTTTGTTGATATGAGTGTTGATATTATTATCAGTACATTAATTTAAATTTGATTCATTTATAAATCAAAATTCAGACTAAAATTGATATGTATCGTTACAAGTTAGGATATTATTAAATTATGTTTTTATATTGCGTTATTTTTGTGAAATTACATTACATCTGCACCAAAATCCACCAGTTTTTATATATTGTTAATCTGCAAATAAGAGGAAGAGAAGTTTATATATTAATTAGCAAGGTACACAAAAAAGGTAAATACGAAAATTTCAAATATAAAACTTTTTCTGCCTTTCGCAATTGTCATTTGCAGGCGGGCTGTCAGCCCCAACCAGTTGTAGCTGCCATTATCTGGCGGCGTCTGCAAAGTTTTTACCTGCCTCTCAGGTGCGCAACTAAAATTAAAGCCTTTGCCTGCTCCACCCACCACTCAGGCCTCTTTCACGGCGAGTTGTAATTACATCAGCGCCGAGATTTTTATTGCCACACAAACTCACACAGAAACACACAACCCTCCACATACACATATAGAGTGGGCATATAATTAGAGCATAATTACGGCTCGACTAATACTCGAGTATCAAGTAAGAGTAGCAGAAAAAGAATTAGCTGCCAGAAGGGAAGCTTCAGTCGGTCATCTATTAACTATAATCAACGCCAGGGCAAGCGGAAATAGACAGATTTCCGGCTATTAAACACTCACCAGCGCGGCAAAAGACGTCAGGACGGAATCTTGGGCGAGTACACTTGAAAAAGAACTGAAGGTAAGTCAACTGTGTAGGAGATTTCTTGTTGACAACTCAAGCTGCTCAAAGAGCATATTATAATTAGAATATTCAGGATATTAGCTATTTAATTCAATCTATATTCACATATTTTAGAAACGTTTTCTTTACCCTTTCAACTTAAGCCACGAAATCTTAATTTGCACAGGTAATTCTTACAATCCAAATATTATTGTATAATTATCTAAAATAAATATATATATATATTTTGCACAGTGTATTTTGGTATACTTGCCGTAGGGCAAATTGTGTGGTATAAATTGAAAAAAATGTTAATTAGCCGTAATTTGCCTGCAGCGAGTAGCACTCATGACATTGACATAGACTCGCACAGTTACACACACACACGCACACACACCTATGCAGCAGGTGTTGCCAGCATGCTTAATTTAGTAATGAGCCCATTCCCCCCACCAATCGACACTCCCCATCCAATTGGCCATCTTGACAGTGAGCTCATATATTAGCATAAACAGTTCATTTATAACAAACTGAAATTCACAGCATGGTTTCGGGGCGTGGCTAAATACGTACATATATAGATAGCTTAGACGAATGCATGACAACAATGTTCGATTAGCCGAAAGTACACAATACACATGCCCAATGGCAGAGCAATGGCGACTATCAAATATGGCAATGTCGAATAAACAAAATAAACAATTCCAAAACTGAACTCTTGCTGAGTTTAGCACAAAAAGCTATCAAGTTTCTTGTTAGCAACAATTTACACATTTTGAGCGCCCAACTGCGCCCGCTTTCCCCACCCACTAAATATGAAAGAACAATATATTATTCGATTCAGTAGACTCCACTTGCCACAATTCTCTTTTATTTTTTTTTGCTTAGTTCATTTGTTTTTTTTTTTGTAATATTTGGCGCGCCTGAGCACGCGATATGGCAATTGATAAAACGCCGGGTATTCGATACTTCCCGTTACTCCGGTGCCCCCGGCACTAGCGGCGGCGCAAATAATAAGCAATCCCCTGCACCAAATGAACGTAGACATTACTAAAACAAAAACGTTTCTTATTTTTACTATATACCTTGTTTGCATATATATATATATTTATATATATGTACGTGCATATGTGTGGTTCGTTTATGTGTATTTGAGTATTTTTTGTATTGCTTTATTCTGGTAAAATGATTAGCTACGACATGTTATTTGCCTTTTGCTAATTTTAAGCAACAGCAAGGAGAACATTGATTTATAGCAAGAATATTAAAACCAAACGAAATGGAAATGGAGCGTATTTACTTTCTTTTTATGCCTTGACGTATGCAACAAAAAGTGAAATTAACCTGTTACTGTTACTTTGTTAATGTTACTGTTACCATTGGTGATATTTACTGATAACATTTTGGTTACTATAGTCTTTACAACTAATATTACCTTTTCTATCACTATTCCTGTTAATGATACTCTTTAAGTTACTATTATTGTTAGTGTTAATGTTTTAATTTGTATGACTTTTACAGTTACATTCATTTATTGTTACTGTTATTTTCACAGCTTATATTATTGTTGATTTTACGATTACTTTTACTGTTACTATGAATGTTTCTTTTACTGTTACTTTACCTGTTAAGAAGTCCTGTAATGTACATTTTAATTTTTCTTTTACGATTTCTACCGTTTCCATTAATATAATACTGTCACTATTACTTTAACAGTTACCTTTTACTATTAACTGTTATTGCTAATGCTGCTATAAATATTATGTTAAGGTTGCTGTTACAGTTACAGTTACTGTTAACTGTACTTTTACTATCACTATTACTTTCATAGTTTGTATGCTCTTTAACATTTTTTCTTTTGTTTAAATTTATCTCTGGTCAATTGCTTGGCAATCTCTTTATATCGGATTTCAATTTCAAACTTAAATATTATGGTATATTGAGTGACTAATGGGCTATACTCATTGCCCTTGGCTTTAAGCGAGTTCAAGCCGGAAAATGCTTGAAAGCAGCCAAAAACAATAATATCACATGTGTGTCCGGTACTGGGAAATATGATGCATGGCCCCACATACATAAATCATGTTGCCTTTTGTACGTTCTAATGGAGTTTGACTTAGTTTTTGCCAATTTTTCAACGAGCAAACCGAGAAAACGGCCCGCGGCGCCAAACGACATGGCTAGGCATCGCATGGCTTTGTTATTATTGAACAGAGACTGAACAGAAACATTATGGAGCCGGGTCGAATGATGGAAACCCAAACGAAAAACGACAAGTTTCGCAACAGCAGTAACAGCAGCAGCAGCAGCAGCAGCAGCAGCAGCAGCTGCAAAACCGTGTCGTAAATTTTGATAAAATATCTGAAATTTAATTAAGGTTGGTCAGCTCAAATGCAGCAGTCGGCCTCGACATGAAGTCAAATGCACGGTGGACAGTGGCTGTCGTGATTGTACGCACAGCCAACCAGGTAATTTATATTGTGGCCCAGTGCATTCTCCATGGCAGCCAACGTCATTGCCAGGGATTGCGGCAGCCGGCCGCAAAAGCAGCGCCAAACTAAAAATCTATATAAATATACACAGAGATATCACTTACACGGCCAGCGATGGCGACTGTTGACTGCACGTACCGACGAGAGCGAGGGGGCAGCTGCGGGGCACACACACACATATACGCATATCGCTCGCATACACAAAATGCTCAGATAATGGCACAACTAAACCGACATTTTTGGGCCGTCAGTAAAATGCAACGCGACGCGACGCGACGCGAGAACGCGAGTAGCGAGGGAATGGGCCAGGGGGCCTATGCTTGTGAAGGTGTCAGGGTTTTATTTGCGGCTGCTGCGGCACGTTGCAAGCACGTTGGTGCGTTGTGAATATTGCAGCGGGACGTTGAATTTGCGGTTTTAACACCAACTCCAGTCGGGCCGGAATGTCAACGTTGTTGTCGCGGTGTAGAATGATACCGAATTGCCGCTGTGGCGAATGTAACGCCTGTCAGCGGCTAAAATTGCGTGGCTCATTGTTGGTCAGAGACAGATCTTTATCAACTCAAACACACACACGCACCCACACACACACACACACATACACCTTTTAAGAAACACACTCTAACAGCTCAGTGCGTGTTCTTGAATATTTCACTAGAATCTTGCGTTTTACGCCTTTGACGGCAACTCGACAAAATTACGCAGAGACGAGTTGGCTTTGTTAATAACTGAACACCTCTTAGAGTATGGTCGACCTTAAGCTTATCCTCAGCATTCGCGTGCTGCGCGTTCACTGCTTGACTGCGGCAAACTGACAAACACGGCCAAAGCGTCGTTTGCATTAGCCCAGCTCACGCTGTGGCATGAACACGAGCGGCAAACGCAGTCCGGATAAAAGAGCCACAGGGCCACACAGTGCCAGTTTAAGAGAGCAGCTCTTTGAACGAGCCACTTTTTCTCTTTGCTTGCGTGTTTTGGGGGAGTGCGCCGCCTTCTAGGGCTGGAGCTGGGCCAACATTGAATACCATGGCTTGTGTGTTGGCTGTGGCTGCGGCACGGATTGTGACATGGAGACGGCCTTGTTTTTGATTTGCAGTGCGCTTAAGATTCAATTTGGCAGCCAAATATATTTGGAGGACTGCTGCCCACACCTGGCCCTGGGCAGCAGCTGCACCACCCACTCAAACACCTTTGCACATGCAAACCATTTGGCGCCAGCAATTAGGTCAATTGGTCAGGGCTGTCAAGGTCTTAAACTTTGGTATTTATGGCATGGCATGCATTGTAATTTTTACAGTTTTTTATAATTTGTTAAAAACCCATTCCACAACATCCCGCATGACGCTTGCCGCTTGCCGCATGCCGCATGCCGCATGCCGTTGTGGACTCAGGACTGCTGCGTGTGCTGCATGTGCCAGCAATTTCCGTCAGAGTCGCGTGCTTCCGTTTACAAGCCGCACACACGCAGGGCCCGCTCGGTGGCACTTAAGTATCTGTTGGAACTGCCAAAGCCAGTGACACCCCTCTGATAATATCCGCAATTTGACTGCCGACCAAAGAGATATATTGTAAATGCCTGGAACTTGCTGCAACGGTAACTGCCGAAAACGGTTGTCACAGCAGCAATCGCTATATACAATCCAATTTCTAACAGTGTACATAATATTAATTCGAAAATTGTATATGCCAGTCTACCAATATGTAATAAATATTGTTTCCTTTTTAAATCCGATTTATGAACGTCTCTTATATATGCTTTAAAGGTCTGTTAATATCTTGGAATTTAAAGTTAAGTGTGTTTAAATAATGTTCGTTTTTTACGATTAAAACAGAAATGAACTCAGATCAAAATAAAGTATTTAATATATAATATTTATATACACAAAACTTCACTGTACACCAAGACTCCAAATTCTAGCATATACCACTATATATATATATATATATCGTTGCGTTCATAAATCCAGCTTCAAGTTTGTTCGGGCAACCAAAAAGCGATATGGATGAACGATTAGGATGCGTCTCTGTTGTGTGGTGCTAAATGTTATTTATTATTTAACTTTTAGCAGGCGCAACTTTCTTCTTTTATTTATTTATTTTTTTTGGCTGTCAATAAAGCGACCAACTCGCTTTCCACTCTCATTGTGGTTGCTGCTGTTGGGGGCCATAAATGGCTGACAGTAAATTAATTTACGTGCGTCACAAGTGCGCTTAATGGCCCATTGTGGGCGTTGCGAGGCGTGGCTATGCTTTTCACTCAACAGTCACTCGCCAAACAGTTTACAAATCTCTAACTCTGTCATATGTTGCCCCGGCTGAAAGCAGGGCTTCAGCCATCCTTTCGGCATGTGAAATGAGTGTTTGCTCGCAACCCGGCAACCAGAGTCGCGTCGCTTCATGTGCTTTGACCATTTTTGCGCCACATCCCTTGTCCAGCATCGCTGACATTTTAATTGCATTCAGACAACGCTACAGCTGCAATGCCCAGCGATGATTACTGACAGCCAACAGTGAAACAGTCAAACATTCAAAAAGAACGGCCATTCAGTTCGGCAGCTGCACTGCCTGGGTCAGTGGGACTGTGTGATTTGCTTAATTCGGAACGTTTGAGCAGCGCAACTGAAGAGCATCTATTAAATATTTTAACGGCCAGCGAATTCAGCAATTGGCACACGCCCATATATGTATGCAAGCCCAAGCAATGACCATTAGGCATACATTTTCCCATTTGACGTTGCGCTTTTCCCTCAAATTTTTAGCTGCAGAGCCCTGTCTAAGCGACTGCTGCCTCGGGCGCATGCATTTCTTTATTCTAACTACCCCATAAGCTCCATTGACCTCCATGAACCCAGGGCCTGGTCGGCCCAGACAATGCAGTTAATCTTTAATAAGCACAAGTGCAGCAGCAGCAACGGCAAAGTCTGGCTCCAAGAAAACAAGTAGAACAGAATTGAAAGACAACATTTGGGCATATGAATAAATAAAACACTACAGAGGATAAGAAATGCAATTGTAACAAAAAAACGTTCAACTGCGAAATACTCTCTTTTCAGTGTAAAAAGGGCTTTGAGACATGTGGGTGGGTATTTAGGGTTTAAATTGATGCTTCCACATATACTTTAAAATATAAATTATTTTTATTTAGTTTTATTTAAGAGGTAGAATATCTTTTGGCGAATTCTAATTTATGCAGAACCGGTTCAAAACGGTTATTATTATATTTGTCATTTAATATTTTATTAATTTTTCATATCAAATATTTTAGAGCTGGAAACCAATATACTCTTTGTAGAAACAGAGCAATAATACTTAGTGCCCGACGTTCTACTATACTTATACACTTGTGGAAAATATTCCCCCCAATACAAAAGTCACGATGGGCTCAGTTCACTGACTGCCAATTATATTTGGCCACTTTAAAAGCTTCACTTTTTCAAAAATATAAGGAGCTTAAATTCAATAGATTAAGAGCTTTAGTTTAAGATATACGTATAATGTATTTCTGTATATAATGTATATAATAACCAACGAGAGGAATTTCGTGTATTCCACCTTTCGAGTTGGCCAGCAAATAATAAAAAAAACTGATGGCGAGTTGAATGAACTGCCCAAAGGTCAACTACCCGTAAGATATCAGCTACACAGCTTGGTCCAGTGTAGCTTCAAAATGCTGTCACGTATTTCCTTTTCTCACATATGTTTGTTTCACAATGTCGACAAAGTTTTCAACGGCTGCCCTTTTTGGCGCAACTAAAGGCTCAGGTTTCTAATTTAGTTGAAAAGCCCGTTGCAGACCAGAAGAAAATAGAAAACTTACTGGCCAAACTTGTAGGAATTGTGTACATTTCATGTAACATATGTTACTTTATAAGCAACCAGTGCAGCTAAGCACTGACCTCTGTTTGATTTGAGCTCCTAATTTTGGCGCCAAACTGCAAACTGTGTTCGCCCATGCATGACCACATCGATTGGGTCAACTAAATTTAGCTCATTACCAGCTTAAAACGAATTAAGGTGAGTCAGTGAACCATAAAGACACACGACATACTTCAAAGTTAAAAAAAAGCGTGATTTAAAGCTATAATTAGTTCGACGATTTCTTCTATTTTGCTCTCAAGCAACAAATATAGCATGTGCAACAGTTTTTCGCGCACAAAAAATTAAGTCCGAAAATGCTTGACATTTTCTACATAGGAAACACACTTGACCGCATTTAGGGCTTGCATAAGACGTCACTTCCACCGGCGTCATGCATTTAGCTTTGTATACCCTATAGAAAGGCGTGTTGACGAATCGTATATTAACATAAATGCTGCAGCAACATCTTCTGGGCTTCTACGCTGAGTAAATGGTCAATTACAGGGCATACTTTGACCGCAACACAATGCTAATAGTCAACACACATGTTACCATTGTTGTGCAGACTTTAAAGAGGTAAACGAATTTAATTAGAGTGCAGAGCAGCAGACAAAGAGCACTTGTGGCACACCTTTTGTGCCTGCTTTGCAGCGGTAGCACACAGCTCACCTGCCCGTGGTGACACCAAAATTAGTACACAATGGGCCAAAGTGCGGCATGAAACTGCCGCCAAGCGCCAGCAATAGGTCCCCAAAGTGAGCTCATTGAGTCAAATGAAATTGGAATTTTTGCCGGTATCCGGGCGACACAGTCATGGCTGCACAGCAGTCGATGTCTGTCCTTTCCATTTCTATTTCCATTTCCACCTGCGCAGCTCCGCTCGAGGATGTCTCAATTGACGTTTTAATTACGAATTGCTTTGGCGCTGCGTGTTGTTCTTGTGCCCTAAGCGACAACGTTTGTATTTATGGCAAATTATTCAACGAGCAGAAACGGAATTCTGAAACCCGGTCGAAATGGTCAGGCCATCGATTACACTGCTCTATAGATAGGTTAAACAGTAGCGGCCCTTGGCTGTACAGAAATTTAATATTTGTCTTGGCAATTTGCTTAATTAGATTGCGAGCATTCGGGCAATATATCTTGCGGCAGCAAATTCAAGCGAGGGCAAAGACTTTCTCGTACATTGTGTTGCATTAATCAGGCGGTTGCATTGAGTGTTTATGCAGCACAATGTGCGAGGATCCTTGAAAACCTTGACAGTATGCAAAACAGCTAACCAGACGAGGGTGAACAAGCCAAAATGTGCCTCTTTTATCTTATTAAAGCTTTAAAGTCGGACCAGCTTATAGCCGTCTGATTGAAGCCAAGCGATTGCAAGGCGTTAGTTCAACTGGGCGTATGCTCAATATGCCCATCTTAAAGTAAACACATCAATAACAAATTAGACACCTGTGCCCGAGCTTCTATATAATCGTTTAATTGCCAGCTGAAAGTTGAATGCCCAAGGCTCTGCCATTGGCAACGCGCCAGGGGACCCAAAATAAAAATAAAGAAGACACCAAAACCTGGGCCAACAAATTGGCTCGCGCTTCGGCTGCACTTTGAGTGGCATTTTAAGCGGCAACGAAATCAGAGGACTCTCATTCTCACTCTCTCGCGCACTAGCTATCTGTTTTGTGCCTTATATTTCTGTGTTTTGCTTTTGCAATTTAAATAGTCGCACCCGAAGCTCCCAGCCCCCAAGCGACTTTCGCATCCTGGCAGGACACCGGCTCTCCAACGGAATATGAAATTTGAATGCCGTCGCCGTCTGTTACTCGTTGCGGCGGTGTTTGCGTTGCGATTGCGCTTCGCATTTGAGCCAAGTGAATGGGCGTAAAAACTTTAATTAAAATGGAAACCTTACAATTGCATTGTGGCCGTGACGCTGTCCGTCGCGACTTCTTAATTTAATTAAAAATGCCCCAGCTGCAAACACGCCGCCCAAAACAGCCAGACAGAGGATGGGCCTTTAAGCTATCAGACGCACGCGTTCCTCTGGCAATTCAATTGAGTTCAGATCGAGACGTAATACATCATTTGCAGCTGAACAAAAGTTTCTTTTAAAGCTAAATAAAATACAAACAAGTTAAGAAAGCAGCCTGAAACTGATTGGGGGACTGTCCGTGTAATCGGAGACACTAATGAAAATCAATAATTCAGGCGCACAATTGAACGACAGCGGGGGGCAGCAGGGGCTCTTAAAGTGACTTTCACGACAACAGCAGCAGCAGCAGCAGCAGCAACAACAATAACTAACTCTGTGCAAGCCATAAATAAAGCAAAGTATGGCCCAATGAGCCGAGGCACCTTCTGTGCCTTAAGCTGCCGAGCAGCCGACCTGCCTATTGTTGTGCGGTCTGCTGTTCCTTTGTGGCTGCCACAACAATGCCACAGCATGGAGAAGCACAGAGAGAGGTAGGCCAATAAATGGCATAGAACATTAAATACAGTAAGCCGGTGCAGTTGAAGGCGTGTCTATGACAGACAACAAGCGGTTCAAAGGCTATGCCAATGCCAGCATTTTAATTGGTCTGTTTGCTTTTGTCTGGCCCCGGCTTAAAGCTATCGTAGGAGCCGCTCGTAGGGCTTGTAGCTAAATTTGTGTAGCTCGCCTGGTGTATTAAATAATTGAGCATATGAAAATGTTGCCGAGCAGAGTATTCCCCACACACGCCCGCACACTCAACCACACACACATCACGCCGGGACCGAAAGGAGTAGCGCTGACAGAATTTGTAGCATACTTTTATGCGCGCTGCTTGAACTTTTCAGCAAGTTATAAATAACATTAAATGTTTGATAAACAAAATAAATCAAGCCAAAAAAGAAAAGCAGCAAGCACAATGACAACAAGGCCACAGCAGTGCATTAAATTTGCTCAACACAAGCAGCAACAACAGCAGCAACTGTGTTGCAAACAGCAACTGACAACACTTTGCAACTAGACGCTGCAACGTCCTGTAGCGCATATAATTTTACTTTGCCACATGTAGCCCCCACATAGACCCTGCGGTACATTGTTTCACACCTTGTGGCACCAAAAAAAAAGGTGGCGTTAAAATGAAGCAGCTCCAATGACATGCAAACTTTTGGCCCAACACACACAATTTAGTCGCAAACCAGCCCCTCTGGCACACGTTGTGCCCATGCACATGAGTAAGTGGGTGTCGGAGTGTGTGCGAGTGTGAGCCATTAGCATTTGTCAAGTTGCCAATAAAATGCCTTTGAATGGAGTAAATTGACTTTGGCATGACAAACAATTCTATGAACGCTCTTCTTTCGTCCCGCCCTGCCAGGCCCCAGACTTGACTTGGGTATTAAAAGTATTTTAGTCGCATGACTTGCACTATCATATGTACTCTATCAGAGGGTGTATGTGTATGTGTGTGAGTGTGCGTGTGTGTGCACGCTTGTAGCTATCAGTGAGTTACCGAGTTACTTAGGGGCGATTTATGAACACACAATAATGCCCGAAGCTACAAGGCGCGGCTTGTCTCAATACCTACACCTGTTGGGGTATCTCCAGTTTAACATAATATTTGCGCACTTTCAGTGAGCTGGGCACACTTACCATGCATACGCACAAGCACCCACTGCAGTAAAAGAAATATGAAAGTTCCAAAACACTACAAATAAATATTTAAACATACCCTTTTACTTATTTATGTCAAAAATAACACCACACTCCTTTGTAAATGTCGGCGTTTAAGTTTTAAAGCTCTTTTACTGTTTCGAAGTCAATTGTTAAAATTGAAATGAATATTTAAACATATTGTTTACATTACTTACATAAATAATATCACCAAATACCCTTAGGACTAACGAAATTTAAAACTCAGAGTTCTTTAAAAGGTTTTAAGTTAATTCATTTTATAGTTTAAGTATTATTAAAATGAGTTGAAGAGTACTTCAGGTGTTTTGCTATGAAAATCAGACATCCCTTCCATCAACTTGGCCTCTTACTGCGGTTTATTATTTCAGTTGAGCTATTCAAGTGATTTGACAGTCATGTAGAAAATGGGGGTAAACGACCAGGAAGCCATTAAAGTCATTTCCTATTTAAGTGTGTGAAAATGAGCACTAAATAAATGATATTCAATGCATATTCGAGTACTTTTTAATGACAGCTACAAATATGAACTGTAGCTTTCAATGTGGGTGGGCCAATTGTACAAATGTTTATAGGCGTTATCGTTATTGTTTACACGAACATCAACAATAAATCCATACAGAAAACCAATTAAATGTGGCATACCCATACCCAGTTGCAGTTTGTGAGCGTGTCCGAGTGTCTGTGATTAATGGTTAGCAATATTTTTACACTGCCAACAATTAGTGCAAACGAAATCAAATTTAAGCAGCGCTCCTCCAGTTCCAACTTAAGGAAATCATTGTGTAATTCACTCGAAACACAAACGAGTCCCGCCCACGGTCGAGAAGGGGCTAGCTGGCCTGACCAGCAGGCGGTCTCTGGTATTAAACTTAGGAAAAACGAATACATAATAATGATGTTTAGGCCGTCAGGCATGTTGGGGTCCTTCACATAGTTGCCATTTTATTTATGACACTTGCACGTAACGCCCAGCAGCAAAGATAATAACACACACAAACACCAACAGCAAGAGCAACACCAGCACGAACACACGTAAAAATTACACTAGCACAACTAGTCTCCAGGGCACAACTTGCCGACAGGCGCAAGGAGCATAAAGCGCTGAGACATGAAAGTAAAAGTAGATGTGGATATGTAAATGGAAATGGCAGGCAGCGGCCACATCAGAGAGCGTGCCCGGCCAGGGCGAATAATTATCTTGGCGCATAATCTCGATCTGATGTTTCGGCAACCAGCAGGCAACCGGCCGAACTGGCAGCCCTGGAGAGATCTTGCCTTGGACATGCTGGCTTTTGTCTTAATGCCTCGACCTCGGCACAAAAATCTCAGCTTGACTACTAACACAACATGCGAAATGTGTGTGAGTGGCTTGCCTTTACTGGTGGCAACATGAAAATTATGCTGATTATAAGATTGGACTTTAACGCGCACCACAGGCCTCCTGCCGAGCCCGACACGCCCACTGGGCGTTACGACAAAAGACGCAACTTTGGCGCGCTGCGTCAAGTGTACGAAAGTGTCAAGGTCCAGAAGCCTAATATGCTTAATACGCTTAATAGATTAATTAAATGCGCAGTTTTGGCCACACACACAAAACGAGCCGCATAAATGGCTCACAAATGAATAATTCGAATGGCGAATGCACTCCCAGCTGAGTTACTGAGTGCCCATCGAGTCGACAAGCCGCCAAGAGCTCTATGTGTGTGTGGGTGTGTGTGTGTGTGTGTGTGTTATTCTGTCTGCTCGCTGCACTCGAATGAAGAACACTTTTGAGGTGCTAAATTAGCGCACGCATTAAAAGCGCATTACTCATACGCAGCGTTGCCCACTTGAATGCATAAACAGCGCACACGCACTCGCACTCAAACTGAAACTGAAACCAAAGGGCTCAAAAGAACCATCGATATGGATATGTATATGTGCAGTTTATATAAGCATGTACATTTATAGAGCCAAAATCATATACAAATGCCCATAAATCCAAAATGTAAACTACATAAATTAGAAATTTGTATTTATACGAACGTTTTCGCATACGGAATGCGGGTCACGTGCACGGCTTTATAACCGCAACTAGGCGAACCTTTTGCTGATTACGACGTGACCAGCAAGCGAGCCATCAAAATATATATAACAGCACACAAGTATAACTGCTGTGAGTGTGTGTGTGTGTTGTGCACATGAAATTATTTTAAATTATTTTTGATAATTGAATGAAACACACGAGCATGAAAATGATTTACTGCCGTGTTTCGTATTTTTAAATCACCAAAGGGATAACGGATTGTTGACACGCTCTTGGCGCATGCCCCAATGCCCCCAACTTAGGGACGACGGATGAGGGAGCGAGGGCTGCGACGAAGTCAGCGCCAAGTGACACGTGCCTTTGTTTACACAAAGTAATGAAATTTCAACAGCAAACAGCATCCAAGTTTGTAAGCTAGTGTGTGTTTATGTGTCTGTGTGTGTGTGTGTGTGTGGTGCCGGAAATTGCGCATAAATGCGACTAATTTCATTAAGCAACAATGCGGCCAATAAACATTTCCAAAGCATCCAAGTCCCATCCAAACTTTGGACAACAACAACAGCAGTTTGTTTCGAAATTCAATGCATATTAATGAGTTCGCTTCGAGCGCTGATAAATGTATTGAATTTTCGTACAATTGTTGGTAAATTTAAAGGAGAACCTCTACGCTAGATGAGGGCACGCAGCTCACGGCCATTAGCTGGCATCTTTATGCCATTCACTATATCCTGCTATACATAGCTGTCGACCTTGCCTGTTTTTGCATACCTTAACTCGAAATATATTTGGCGGGCTTTCATGAGATTCCAGCTATATTTCTGAACGTGGCCACATAAATTATAGTTGCCTCCCACAGTGGCATTTATTTTGGTCATACTTTTTGCCAGCCTTGAGTGCAGCAAATGCAAAATATCACGTCGAAGAACAAAGCACTTGCCGAGATAGCTATAAGCCTTGCTGGCCAAAATATGCAGCTAACCGCACGCTTCACAGCAGCTGAGGCTCTGGCCGGGACAAGGTCAGCCGCAGAAGGCCAATACGAAACTCGTTTAAAGCAGTTACAATTTAAAATTCGAAGTAATTAAATGGCAATTTCAAAGTACACAGATCCTTAAACAGAATACGGAAAGACACTAACGGTTCATTGGCAAAGTTTTTACTGTAAAATACATACAAAATACTTTTAATCCCAATTTACATAAATATTTATGCTGATGGTGCTGAAATTTGCTGGTCCTCACACCACCGGCGTTAATGTGCCTTAATCTTTAATGAGCCAAGTTTAGCTAGTCGCGGCTGAGCTTCGGTTCGGTTTTGGTTTTGGTTTTAGGAATCGGTTTTCGCTTTTCCCTCTTGGTTTTTGCTTATGCAGTACGTGTTGCCATTTGGCGCGTTGCTGTGCCGCTGGCGACGACTAAAACTTGGCATTGTAAACTACTTGCCTGGCACTCTGAAACGTAGCTATCAGCGGAATGTCGGCCGAAAGATACAGTTGCCAAGATCTAATTATAAAGATAAACTGTTATGCTTGCCGGGGTGTGCCTATGTGTGTGGCATTTAAATGTAACACCCATTCACGTAAATGTATTACAAACAGATGCTGAGCAGAGCATTGAAAAGTGTTTACAATAAGTAGAAGGCAAACTCAATTCCAATAAAAAGAATATTTAATCTTGACGATGAACCCAATGTACTTAGTGCGATTAAAGCTTAAATGCTATTAAGAAGCATTGCATATCGGCTTGAAATATAAATTTCTAATTCAACATCAAAGCAAACATTTTTCGCATTTAGGTGAGCAATAAGTAGGCAGGACAACCCATGGCCAAAAAAGGTAATACCCAATCGTTGGACATGCCCAACTAATTATACTCGTTCACGAAGTGAAAAGAGTATCTTGGGTTTCTCCGTCCGTCTGCCCGTATGAACACAATTTTAAAATTTTAAATACATACTCGTTTACATTCGCATCAGAAAAAATGTTAAGATATTTTGGGTACGGCTGTTATATACAAATGTTATATATATACTGCAGCGTTATGTTTAAGATTAATCTCATGTTTTCAACCACTCTCATTGGGTCTGGGCTATCAGCCATTTTAATAGCAGCACTGTGCAGTTATCTTCTGTTTTGTTCTTGCCTGCATTTTCATTAGATACCCGCTCGGTGCACTTTGCTGACAGCGGAATCCACACGAAGCTGAAGAAATATCAGGACTTCTGTTTTTACTCCCACTCCCTTGTGATATGCTAGCTACTTATTTTAATTGCTCAACATTTTTCACAACTCTTGTTTCGACTGCGTGGGTCTGCAGATGTGTGCGAGTGTGTGTGTGTGTATTTGTGCGTGTGCACATATAGACGAAGCATGCTTTTAGTAGGGGCTTTGTTCGCAACTCTCAACTCGCTGCTTAATCGACTGATTTAGAAGTTTATTGCATTTCCCATGCTTGGCCCGGCAAGGGAAATGGCGCCGGACACGAAGGTATTTAAACACTGCGAGAGTTCCGAGCTGCAACTCGGGTCTTCAGTCAGCCACTTTATTGTCTCGCTTCCTGGTCCCGTCCCGACGCCAATATAAATGGACTTCCGTGCATAAAGCGGATAATGTTGGCTGGCAAAATGAGCGCCAGGACATAAAAGCGCCAGTTAAAAATGTGCTTCAATTTATTGGCCTGCATTTAAATTACCAACAATTGCAACAGCTCCACGCCGTTCTTAACATGTTTGTCGAGTTAAGAGCTCAATTTTGTCATAAATATTTAACTTATTTTCGCAGCAACGCCCTTCCCCCGCTTTCCCATTCAAACAACGGGTACACACAAGCGTGTGTGTGTTTATTTGTCTGATACATTGTCCTTGACCGTTGCGTAAATAATTATGCGATCATAGCACTGTCCTTCGCCATTGCCAACGCCCAAACAATGACAATGCGTACAATTAAGTAAAACCGCAGAAATCCTCCGATTTATGTCGCAGGCGTCGCATATTAATGGCTTCTTATACAAACAATAAGTAATTCATAAATATATTGTCTGCAGAGGCACATGACAAATTTACATAATTTTTGCGCATCCTAATGGCTGTTATAATAATAAATCCATTCACATTTTATGTGCACACGCCGTGCTGGCTGTCCGGATCAATAAAAACGCGAAAACCAGCCTAATCAATACGAATACCTGCTCTAGTAATGTAGGCATGTAGTTCTGGTGCATTATTAGCTTATAATCTTTTGTGCGGAAACTACGCTTACGCTCACTGCTGTACAGCCTCCAATGAAGCGAACCAAACCCACTAAAATGGCCTTCAATCAATTAACTCCGCTTGTCATAAATTCTTTTCTACGAAAACTTACGCTAATGATATTGTAGTCAAAAACTGATGCTATTTTGATAAGAAGTTGTAAGCATAGGTTAATACTAGTTAAGATAATTTCAAAAATAAATATTGATTTGAACAAGAATCTTGAAAAAATTCAGAAACTCAGTTTTCGATCGATTATTTATATGAGAACTATCGATGATGTTTTGATTATATGTTGACAGCATAGTGGTAATCAACTATGCTAAGTTTAAATACAAAATATTCGAAAAAAAAACCATTTTTTCACACAAAAACCAATTTTTAAACATTTTGTTCCTATGGGGGCTATATGATATAGTACTCTGATACTGATGACATTTCGAACACCTGTTACGAACTTAGTCATAATCCTAAATTCTAAGTTTGGTTACAATATATTGAAGAATAAATATTTTCCTGACAAAAATTTAGTTTTGTACCGATTGCTCCTATGGGAGCTATATGATATAGTAGTCTGATAATAATGATATTTTGATTGCATGTTGATAGCATAGTGGTAATCATCTGTGCCAAATTTAAATGGGATATCTTCGAAAATAAAAATTTTTTAGTAGAAAAACTCAGTTTTTTACCGATTGTTCCTATGGGGGCTATATGATATAGTACTCTGATACTTTGAACATTTCGATCAACTGTTACGAGCATAGTAGTAATCCAAAATACTAACTTTGATTACAATATCTTGAAGAATATAAATTTTATCTTACAAAAATTTAGTTTTTGACCGATTGTTCCTATGGGAGCTATATGATATAGTAGTCTGATAATAGTGATGTTTTAATTGTATGTTGATAGCATAGTGGTTGTCATCTGTGCTAAATTTAAATGGGATATCTTCGAAAATAAACATTTTTTTGTAGAAAAACTCATTTTTGTACCGATTGTTCCTATGGGGGCTATATGATATAGTTCTCTGATACTGATGACATTTCGATCACCTGTTACGAGCATAGTCATAATCCTAAATTCTAAGTTTGGTTACAATATATTGAAGAATAAATATTTTCCTGACAAAAATTTAGTTTTGTACCGATTGCTCCTATGGGAGCTATATGATATAGTAGTCTGATAATAATGATATTTTGATTGCATGTTGATAGCATAGTGGTTATCATCTGTGCCAAATTTAAATGGGATATCTTCGAAAATAAAAATTTTTTAGTAGAAAAACTCATTTTTCTACCAATTGTTCCTATGGGGGCTATATGATATAGTACCTGATACTGTGACATTTCGATCAACTGTTACGAGCATAGTAGTAATCCAAAATACTAACTTTGATTACAATATCTTGAAGAATATAAATTTTATCTTACAAAAATTTAGTTTTTGACCGATTGTTCCTATGGGAGCTATATGATATAGTACTCTGATACTTTGACATTCGATCAACTGTTACGAGCATAGTAGTAATCCAAAATACTAACTTTGATTACAATATCTGGAAGAATATAAATTTTATCTTACAAAAATTTAGTTTTTGACCGATTGTTCCTATGGGAGCTATATGATATAGTACTCTGATAATGTGACGTTTTAATGATGTTAGAGCATAGTGGTCATCCTAAATTTAAGTGGGATATCTTGAAAAAAACATTTTTTGTAGAAAAACTTTTTTCTACCAATTGTTCCTATGGGGCTATATGATATAGTAATCTGATACTATGACATTTCGATCATGTTAGAGCATAGTAGTAATCAAAATACAACTTTGATTACAATATCTTGAAGAATATAAATTTTATCTTACAAAAATTTAGTTTTTGACCGATTGTTCCTATGGGAGCTATATGATATAGTAGTCTGATAATAGTGATGTTTTAATTGTATGTTGATAGCATAGTGGTAATCATCTGTGCTAAATTTAAATGGGATATCTTCGAAAATAAAAATTTTTTTTGTAGAAAAACTCAGTTTTCTACCAATTGTTCCTATGGGGGCTATATGATATAGTAATCTGATACTGATGACATTTCGATCAACTGTTACGAGCATAGTAGTAATCCAAAATACTAACTTTGATTACAATATCTTGAAGAATATAAATTTTATCTTACAAAAATTTAGTTTTTGACCGATTGTTCCTATGGGAGCTATATGATATAGTAGTCTGATAATAGTGATGTTTTAATTGTATGTTGATAGCATAGTGGTAATCATCTGTGCCAAATTTAAATGGGATATCTTCGAAAATAAAAATTTTTTGTAGAAAAACTCATTTTTCTACCAATTGTTCCTATGGGGGCTATATGATATAGTACTCTGATACTGATGACATTTCGATCACCTGTTACGAGCATAGTCAGTAATCCTAAATTCTAAGTTTGGTTACAATATATTGAAGAATATAATATTTTCCTGACAAAAATTTAGTTTTGTGACCGATTGCTCCTATGGGAGCTATATGATATAGTAGTCTGATAATAATGATATTTTGATTGCATGTTGATAGCATAGTGGTAATCATCTGTGCCAAATTTAAATGGGATATCTTCGAAAATAAAAATTTTTTCGTAGAAAAACTCAGTTTTTTACCGATTGTTCCTATGGGGGCTATATGATATAGTACTCTGATACTGATGACATTTCGATCAACTGTTACGAGCATAGTAGTAATCCAAAATACTAACTTTGATTACAATATCTTGAAGAATATAAATTTTATCTTACAAAAATTTAGTTTTTGACCGATTGTTCCTATGGGAGCTATATGATATAGTAGTCTGATAATAGTGATGTTTTAATTGTATGTTGATAGCATAGTGGTTGTCATCTGTGCTAAATTTAAATGGGATATCTTCGAAAATAAACATTTTTTTCGTAGAAAAACTCATTTTTCTACCGATTGTTCCTATGGGGGCTATATGATATAGTAATCTGATACTGATGACATTTCGATCAACTGTTACGAGCATAGTAGTAATCCAAAATACTAACTTTGATTACAATATCTTGAAGAATATAAATTTTATCTTACAAAAATTTAGTTTTGACCGATTGTTCCTATGGGAGCTATATGATATAGTAGTCTGATAATAGTGATATTTTGATTGTATGTTGATAGCATAGTGGTAATCATCTGTGCCAAATTTAAATGGAATATCTTCGAAAATAAAAATTTTTTAGTAGAAAAACTCATTTTTTACCAATTGTTCCTATGGGAGCTATATGATATAGTACTCTGATACTGATGACATTTCGATCACCTGTTACGAGCATAGTAGTAATCCAAAATACTAACTTTGATTACAATATCTTGAAGAATATAAATTTTATCTTACAAAAATTTAGTTTTTGACCGATTGTTCCTATGGGAGCTATATGATATAGTAGTCTGATAATAGTGATGTTTTAATTGTATGTTGATAGCATAGTGGTAATCATCTGTGCCAAATTTAAATGGGATATCTTCGAAAATAAAAATTTTTTCGTAGAAAAACTCAGTTTTTTACCGATTGTTCCTATGGGGGCTATATGATATAGTACTCTGATACTGATGACATTTCGATCACCTGTTACGAGCATAGTCATAATCCTAAATTCTAAGTTTGGTTACAATATATTGAAGAATAAATATTTTCCTGACAAAAATTTAGTTTTGTACCGATTGCTCCTATGGGAGCTATATGATATAGTAGTCTGATAATAATGATATTTTGATTGCATGTTGATAGCATAGTGGTAATCATCTGTGCCAAATTTAAATGGGATATCTTCGAAAATAAAAATTTTTTCGTAGAAAAACTCAGTTTTTTACCAATTGTTCCTATGGAGGCTATATGATATAGTAATCTGATACTGATGACATTTCGGTCAACTGTTACGAGCATAGTAGTAATCCAAAATACTAACTTTGATTACAATATCTGGAAGAATATAAATTTTATCTTACAAAAATTTAGTTTTTGACCGATTGCTCCTATGGGAGCTATATGATATAGTAGTCTGATAATAATGATATTTTGATTGTATGTTGATAGCATAGTGGTTGTCATCTGTGCTAAATTTAAATGGGATATCTTCGAAAATAAACATTTTTTCGTACAAAAACTCATTTTTCACGGATTGTTCCTATGGAGCTTATATGATATAGTAATCTGATACTGATGACATTTCGATCAACTGTTGAGCATAGTCATTATCCTAAATACTTTTATCTTACAAAAATTTAGTTCGTCAGGAGCAAGTTCGCCAAAATTTTTAAATTTTGTTTTATGTTGGAAATAATAACATATAACAATAACAATCAAAGATGCCGATGGCGCACTGCCACGATGATAAACGATAGTTGTGCAGTGTCGATGACACTTAACGATTAGTAGCAAATGGTTATGGACTATCGCTAACTACCGCGTGACGAGTGTAGGACAGCTGTCACTATCGATTTCATATCAATATAAATATCGATTTATCGATTTAGCACTACAAAATTTTAACGTACATAGGTTTTAAAGTATCGTGTTTGTATTACAAAAACATTTCTAGCTTTTATAGTTTGGGCCTTGCGTTTATCACGAATCAGTCTGTCATTCAGTCCGCACGAAAAGTCATATAAATATATGTTTTAATAGATAACTTACGTCTGGTACTTACTATGACCATGGCAGCTAAGTGGCAGGCAACATGTCAGCTAATTTGTAACAATTCGTGCACTTCCTGATGTACAGTAGTGTTGTAGCCCAGACGTGAGATGAGCCCGCTCCCCTATGAAAGCAGTTCGAAGCGTCTTTGCTGCAATATGAGTTATTGATCTGCAGTTCATCGACCAATTAAACTTTGGGAGTAACGGAAAGCATTTCTCCACGCGGGACAACATTAGCCTAATCAGCTTAAGAAGATCTGCATGGCGCTGCAACTTGGCTTTATTTACAAACGAGCCAGAATGCCTCTCAAGCAGATTGACCAAGCTACGAACTCCGACTTGACCACGTTGCTGGTGCTGTATACTGTGCAATTGCGCAGCGATTGACAACTGGCCCTTAAAGTCAAGGAACTTTATAGAGTCCGCTCTACAGAAGCGTTGTCATGTTCTCAATATTGTTTAACGTGACTCTTAACAGCGACTCCAAACTGTCTTCAACCGATGAACTAAAACTAGAATAATGCAAATGCTTACAAAATAGATTTCCATATGGGCAATGGGATTTTACCCAACAGTAGACGCTACCATACTTCAGGTAACGTTAATGTGCCGCTGGTGAAGCTGACATCGCCTATTTTGATGGAAACACCGATCAGTAGCAAATCTTTAAGGCACTGTATTTGAATAAATTTTCCATAGTAGATGCTTTTAAGTGTCTCCATATTTGTAAATTTTGGTTTGCTGCGTATAACATTTAAATCAACCAGCGCCAAAATTATAAGCGTCACTCTTGCCATAATAGTGATGAGAGTTTACAGCAAATAACGATAAAATCGTTATTTAGTTAAGTGCCCATGATAATGACTTTCAATTCAAATATTCCTCTTTTTTTATAAATTGAGCTGTTTAGAACCTAGGTAAATGTTTATTATCTTAAAAATCCTATTATAGTTATAAAATATTGTAAATGTTGCGCTATCGATAACCGAACCACGCAGCGACCGATGGTCACCCTAGCTGCAAAATAAAGAATGGTATTTGGGTGCTATCAACAAACGGTCACCTTGGCTGACAGGCGAGGAAAATTATTTATATTTTAGAATCCACGACGCTTCACACACGAAAATTGGCAAGATATTGTAGTTACGGCCAAATTGTAAACACACAGAAGATTAAACGACAAAGTGTGGCACTAAACAAGCCAGAATTAAGTGCTACTAGCATCGCAATGGTTACGCAGCAACCAATTTACACATAAAAATACAGCCAGGCACCGCGGCCATCAACAAAAAAAAACGAACACCACGAAGGAAACTTGCGTGCGCAAACTGCAATACTGCAAGTTCAAAGAATTGAACAAAACGTGAAAATCATTTGGAATTGCGGCACATCAGAGAAAAAGCGCACCCAAGCTGTAGTGTAGTGTAATTAAAAAGCAGCTAAATTGCTGCCGCTGCTTTGCGGTGGTGGTGCAAAAAGAACATAAAATCGGTGGCAAGAAGAAGAGCCGCCAAGTGAGAAAATTGAAATAAGAAAAAACGCTAACCATCGGAATCAATTAATCATATCAAAAAAAGAGGGAGAAGAAGCGAAAATACAGTTAATTATTGCAACGTGCAGTGTGTTATTTGTGCTGCAGGTGCTGCTGCTGCTGCTTGGCAGACGCTGCCAACGCTGACGACATGCGCGCGTAGAGTTGCCAGCTCTGAAAGAGTTGCCAAGATAGTCTCGCATTGTGGCGGCTTCTGCACTGGAGATTATTAACAAATTCGGACGGGCTTTTCGCGCTGGGAGAGATGCACTGGTAACTGCTGCAGCCATTAAATAAATCCACACAATACTCACCAAGTGCCTTTTTTCGCACAGGTTGGCAGCCCTGTTTGGCTAAAAGGAACCAAATAATCCGCTCGTGCATAGAAATCGCACCCAAGCCGCGTTTCCGAACAATCTTTATATCCATTTTTTTTTTGTTTTGGATACACGCGTCGTGATCCCGCGGATCGACGACGCCATTATATAGAAATTTTCGTTCGCCCCGTAGTTAAAGAAAAGCTGCCACCATTCGGAAGAAAAACACTTCGAATATGACCCACAATATCGGTATGGCGCCATATCGTTTGCCGGGTCCAGCGGGCGGTCTCTGTCCGCCCGATTTTAAGCCGCCGCCTCCGACGGATATCATCTCGGCGCCGAGTAATCCGAAGAAGCGGCGGAAAACATCAAATGCGGCGAACTCGGCGGCGGCGGCTGCGGCGGCGGCAGCAGCTGCGGCGGCTGCCGCTGCAAATTCCATGCAACAGCAGCAGTCGGCGCCGCCAACGCCGCAGGATCTGTTGCCGCCGCCGCCGATGGGCGGTTTCGGTGACACGATCGTCGCCTCCAATCCGTTCGATGATAGCCCTCAGGTGTCGGCCATGTCCAGCTCGGCGGCCGCTGCCATGGCGGCCATGAATCAAATGGGCGGCGCCGGCGGTCCTGGTGGGCACTTTGGACCCCATCCGCATTGGGAAGAGCGCATGGGCATGGGCATGCATCCGCATATGCATCCACATCATCCGGGCGCTGGCGGCGGACCCATGGGCCATGGACCACATGGACCGCATCATATGGGCGGTCCGCCGCCCATGCGCGGCATGAGCCCGTTGGGACCTGGCGTACATCCACATCCGCATGGTATGGGACCTGGCGTTGGACTGCCGCCGCACATGAATCATGGTCGAGCCGGCGGCGTGCCCATGGGCAGTCCAATGGGCGCAATGGCTGGCATGGGCGGCATGAGCCCCATGGGCAACATGGGTGGACCAAGCATATCCCCACATCACATGGGCATGGGTGGACTCTCGCCCATGGGTGGTCCTAATGGGCCCAATCCGCGTGCAATGCAGGGCTCTCCCATGGGCGGCGCTGGAGGACCGATGCCGGGACAGAACTCGCCAATGAACTCGCTACCAATGGGCTCACCAATGGGCAATCAAATAGGAAGTCCACTAGGTCCAGGACCAGGGCCCGGCCCGGGTCAACAACAACAGCAACAACAAGGAGGACAGCAGCAGCAGCAGCCACAAAACCCGCAACAGACTCACATGAACAATGGACAAATGGGTCCGCCGCCCTTGCACAGTCCGCTGGGCAATGGGCCAACAAATCACAGTCACATGTCGGGTGGGCCGGGTCCAGGTCCAGGTCCTGGGCCGGGCGGTTTGGTTGGACCCGGTGGAATGTCGCCTGCCAACAGCAACAACAACAGCATGATGGGCGGTAATGCGTCCAACAACAGCAGCAACAGTAATAGCAACAACAATGGAAGTAATCCCAACAACAACAGCAACAACAATCAAAATCCTCATCCACATCTGTCGCCAGCGGCGGCGGGTGGACGTCTGGGCGGTGTGCCCAATGCGATGCAATCCAACGGTCCAATACCAGCGGCGTCATCAGCATCATCCACAGCGACGACGACGTCAACAGCGGTCACAGCGACCACATCAGTGCCTACGTCCTCACCAGCGCCGCCCGCCATGTCACCGCATCATGCGCTCAATAGCGCCGGTCCTAGTCCGGGCATGCCCAACGCGGGGCCCAGTCCGCTGCAGTCTCCAGCGCTAAGCGGCGGCCCGGGGAGCAACAACAACAACATGAACAGCAACAACAACAATGGTCCCATGATGGGCCAGCAAATGAACCCAAATGTTCCTATGCAGCAGCAGCAACAGCAGCAGCAGCAACAGCAGCAACAACAGCAGCAGCAGCAACAGCAGCAGCAACAACAACAACAACAGCAGCAGCAGCAGCACGGCCCCATGGGCGTCCATATGGGTGGACCACCCGGCGGACCTGGTCACGGGCCTGGCGGTCCCATGGGCATGGGCATGAATCAAATGCTGCCGCCACAGCAACCGCCGCATCTTGGAGGACCACCGCACCCGCAGCTCATGAATCATCCGCACCCGCATCATTCGCATCCAGGCGGTCCACCGCCGCATCACATGATGGGACCGGGCATGCACGGTCCTGGTCCGGGCGGCATGCCACCGCACATGGGCGGCGGTGGTGGCGGTAATCCGCACATGATGGGTCCACACGGCAATGCCGGCCCCCATATGGGTCACGGACACATGGGCGGCGTGCCAGGACCGGGCCCGGGGCCAGGCGGCATGAATGGACCGCCACCGCACCACGGAATGCCACCTCACCACGCACACACACACCCACATCATCACAGCCATGGACACAGTCCGATGGGCGGGCCAAATATGTTTGGCGGCGGCGGTGGCCCAATGGGTCCGGGTCCCATGGGCAACATGGGTCCCGGCCCAATGGGCGGTCCCATGGGCAACATGGGCGGCCCAATGGGCAAACCCATGACAATGAGCGGTGGCAAAATGTATCCACCGGGTCAACCAATGGTCTTTAACCCGCAGAATCCCAATGCGCCGCCCATTTATCCATGTGGCATGTGTCACAAGGAGGTCAACGACAACGACGAGGCGGTCTTCTGTGAATCCGGTTGTAATTTCTTTTTTCACAGGTAAGTTGAGCTTTCTTTTACCTAAGATACTATCAGTGGTTGCCCGGCTTTGTTCGGTCAATGTACCAAAAAGTTGCATACAACAGTTTTACACTAATTTTTTACCTCAAGGGTGGATTTTCCAATATCGGTATTTTATTATGAAGATCTTTCGGTTTGTTGTGTGAGACACGTCTCCAATGAATATTTACTAAGATTTTATAAAAAGAGTGAGAACCGAGTAGATGTTAAAGAAATAAATTTTAGAATTGTCTTCCACCAATTTTCTATGCTTGTAGGTGAAATGATCTGAAACCCCGTCGTACTGTTATACTTATACAACAAAATTTCACTTCCTTACCTTGTCATAAATCAGTCAGTCAGGAAATATATAGAAGCACATATATTTAAAGGTGAATCCATACTTTAATTAATTTTCTATTTCCAGAACGTGCGTGGGTCTGACGGAAGCGGCCTTTCAAATGCTCAACAAGGAGGTGTTTGCTGAGTGGTGCTGTGACAAGTGCGTAACTTCTAAGCATATACCCATGGTCAAGTTTAAGTGCTGAATAACCATCAAGCAACAACGACAACAACGATGATACCAACAACCACCACCAGCTAGCACTCATTCACTCTGTATAAATATATCCAAGCATTACCTATTTTAATTGTAGAGTATAAGCAGTTTAGGGTACCCATCATCATACAATATGCGCTCACAATAGTCAAAGGTCCCCAACGAAACCATCAATTTAAACGCGACGACTCACTATATATATATATTTCTATATATATATATAAATATATATATATGTATATGGCCGGAGCAGTGTTGTGAATTTCCGCTTCGGCCAAGCTCAATGCGCGCATCCTTAAACAAAAAACAAACAAACAAAAAATCAAACCTTAAAAAACGAAATATGTATGCTAATTGTAATATAGTATAGCATAGTATATATTTATATATAAATTTCATGACATGTGAGACGATGCGTTGTTGTCAGCCTCGAAAGCAAGATAAGCAACCGTAACGGAAATGGCATAAACAAAAGAAAAATGAAAAGAAATACACTCTAAGAAAGGCGAGTGATACCGTCGAAATATGGGTAGATGATAACGAAGGCAAATATCAATCTGCTAGTGTGTATTATACAACAAACAAAAAAATTATGAAAAATCAGCAAATTCAGAAGAAAAAAATTATATATATATACAAATAATTAATTAATAACGTTTGTGTTAAAGCAGAAAGATAACAAAAATGAGTTGAGAAATGAACATAAAACGTTAGTTTTACAATTTGTTTTCGAATTATTAATTTTAAGTGTGGAGTGCATGCATATACTATACATATATACACATAAGATTATCTTTAAACCTAATAATCGGTCTGACAATGAGCATAAAAATTTGTAACGTACAGAAATTATCAGTGTGTGAAATTGTTTTTCAACAGCAACAACAAAAAGTCGTTCATGTGGTGTTTTTTACTCTTGCGTCAATTTTGCATAAACTTTTTAAACAAACAGAAATACTTAATATGTATACTAAGCGAAAGAGTATTGACGAGAATGTGTATTTACAAATTATTAAAGATCGACAAAACTGAACACAGAATGCGAGTGAAATCGATTGCGAACAAAAAGCACAAGAAATTATTGAATGCAGCAAAAATGAACTAATTTAAGCATTAAAGGTTAACGCGTGAATTAAAAATGATAAAAAAAACTGTATAAATTGCAACTTAAGTTATTTATAATTAAATAAAAACAAAAATACATACAGAATAAGTTGGAAAACTTCGCAAGTGTTTATATGATAATGTGAAAGGAAATAATGGGAAATAATAATTACTTAAAAAATCGTTTTATGAATTTACTTTAATGATTACAAGGCTTATAAACCTAATTTATAAATATTCTATACGCGGGTATTCTATGACCTTGAGGTAAGACATTTAAGTATACAATCCCTAGCCTGGGGATCGAAAATATATTCTCATCATTGTTTTCTGAGAAAATAAAATTGTGGACTGCAAAATAGCATTGGCTATAATACCTAAAACTCGTAGGAGATAAGTCCGATCACATAGAGTAATAAATATTCGGGATCAATATCAATCCTCAATCTCAATCCCTACGTAGGATTCAGGAGCTCCATTCTACTTTTGTGGCCCTTTGATAGCTTTTGATGGCATCTCTACAAATTTTAACTGATCTTTACACACATGAACATATGTTCGCCGTCAGCTGCTTTACTTAATGAAATCCATTTACCTCAGTTATTATTGCATATGTATTTCAGTTTTTGGAATACTTAAACTAAACACGCACAGGTTAAATCTTTAATAAACAAATACAAATATATAGATTGTTTCATGAGTTTCAGCTAAAACAATATAAAACTTTTATCGAAACTCGCACAACAAATACATAAAATAAATGATTTTGTTGAGGCTTCATGATGTGGCCAGCTAGATGCTGTTAAGCACGAATCTTGGCAGAACTGCAATCGTACAGGAGCGCGACTTAAAGCTACAACATTATATAATTTTTGATTACATTAAACTTTTTGCTTTAATATACTTTTCATAATCATATTATATGCATAGCACGCAGAAACCGGATAAGGTCTCTGCATGGCCCAAAATTTTATCCGATAGCTGCCGTTATTAGCTCGGCCACATCCTGATCTGTGCTACGCACGGTCAGGTTAAGCGTGACGCCCTCAGAAAGCGCCAGTTTGGCACGCACCAACACCTCGACGCCGCCGCGGAAGGTTCCTGTGGAAGGATTAAGAAATGATTAAAAATACCGGACAGCTTGTTAGGATTATTCATACCTGAGCAGAGTACGGTGTGCAGATGCGTGCCCTCTGGCACTTTTTCGGAGAGATTTGCAGCGCCAAGGCCCAGTATTTTAATAATAGTATTAACGGCATCCTGCAAATTGTTAACAGCCGATAGTACAAAGGTATCCTCGGCTTGTAACCAATCTGTAAAGCAACATGCACAGTTTTTAAAAACTTCAGTTTATATAAACTCAAAACTAACCCTCGCTATCGGCTGCATCCCAGGCCACTTGGAAATTGTTCTTTTTCGTTTTTTGTATTTGGTCGGCGACTGTTATATCTAAATCCTCCAGCATATACTCATCATCGTAGCCCTCTTCCGAGTCGGGCTCGCCAGTATTGGGATCGCAATCTTTAACAACAAAACGCAAAGTGGCGCCGAATGTAGCTGAAAGGGAAAATATACTTAAAATAAAAAATATATTTTAAAGAAGACTAGAGTTTTACCTATGGAACTGCCGGCATCCGGCGGGAATTCGACAATTACGAATGTGGTTTGCAATTCGTTATAGGCCAATTTGGGGCAGGGAATCACGGCCCGTGCCGTATAGCCCTCGGGTAGCGTCAGTTCCACGCGCACATTCTCCAGGAACTGTTCGGCGAGCGTGTTAAGGCAATCGAACTGGAATACCACATGCTGGGCAAAGATATGCTTGATGCACTGCACCGTATACTCGGTTTCGCTTTCGGTGAGCTGTATGGGCGCCGTGCTGCGATGAATGGGTCCCAGAACTTGTATGCCCGGCAGCTGAGCGAGGCGAGCGGCGCTCTCCTCTTCTCGTGTGATTTTGGACGCTCGCGGCGCACTGGTGACCATCATCACATCGTTGCTGATCTCTGGCTTAACGATAGCGGCCTTGGGCACAATGGAAATGTCAAAGTGTGTTTGCAATTCGCCATTCAGGTGATCCGTTAGCGCCTTCTCCAGCAGCGCCAGCGAACAGTTCTCGCGCTCGATAATGTAGTTCTTGTAGAGCTCCGGCTTGGCCGAGTTAAGTATGCTTAGATAGTAGGTGGCACGATCGCGCACCTCATCATCGGGATCCATTTGGCAACGGCCCAGCAGCACAAGTATATTGGCCAGCAGGGCAGGACACGAGGCGCCAAATTGGGCCAGTGCCGTAACCGCTGCTGCACGAACAATGGGACTCTCGAGGATGACGCGATTGTAGATGAATCGTATATACTTGGAGGGCACGGCCGCAAACGGGCCCTCCTTGCCCAGCAAATGCAGTATGCGCACGGCCAGCGAGACATGCTCGCAATCCTCAATGAACTCACACAGATGCGACAGACCCGATTCCTTGGCATCGACATTCTCCTCAATGATCGTGATAATGGTGTCCACAATCGATGTCTTGTACTCCAGACCGCCCTCCTCGCGCAGCATGCCACTGAGGAAGTTCATCAGCACAGTGTGCTTGCGTGGATATTTGGCGCAAAGTGCGCAAATGGCATGCACCACCACCACCTTGAACTCATCGGAGATCTCGGCCACAAACGTGGAGATCTGCTTCATCAGGCGCTCCACAGAGGATTCGGCGCCTGTTTTTAATAGTGTTGTTATGGCCAGCGTAGCTACCGAGCGATTCGAATCGGTAATAAGACCCTCCAAGTCCAGGTTGCATGTTGTAACAGCGGCCGGATGCGTCATGGCCACCTTGTTGAGTGTGCGCACGGCAGCGAAACGCAACGTGGCCTTAACCGAGCTACAGAACAGCTGCAATATGGAGAAGGCCGGAGAGAGCATGCGTGGATTTGTGTTCTTCAGATTGACAATGGCATGGGCGGCCTCATAGATGACCATTTCGCTCTTGTGTCGCAGACAGGATTCGATAAATGTATACAAAGGAGAATCGGCAAGCTCCTCAGCGGGTATGTCCTCTTCCTCGATCAGTTTGCACGCAATGCGTATCTATTAAGAATGGGAAATAAGTGTTTTAATGAGTGTAAATAGCAGTGATCGAGAATTCCGTATAGCTTACCAGCATGCAAACAGCGTATGGACTCTTGAGCGAGCCGCGAGTCAATTTGTTCACCAACTTGGACACTGCCAGACGGTCCGATTTGCGTATGTGATAGAGCAGACCCAATGCATGATACTGCACCATTATATTATCGCTATTCAACGCTTCCTGTGCCTCGTTTGCCCAGCGCTTAACGACATCGCCGGCGGTGTTGGCCAGCCGCAAGGAACTGACCAAAGCAGCACACGAGACTGCAGCATTTTTGTCCACAATGCACTGCTTCATATAACGCTCGACGGCCTGGAGCATGGTGTGATCTGTGATGCTGCAGAGGGCACGTATGGCGGCGGCACGATACAGATCCTCCTTGCCGGTCATGTCCTTGGTCAGCGAACTGGTGACAATGATCACATCCTCGGCAACGGAGCTCAGCTCCTTAATGCCCAGATATACCATGCGCCGCAGCACCACGTCCTTTGACTGGAACAGCTTCGTCATGGCAAAGAAACAATCGGTCGCCTCGCGTGCCACTAGCTGCTCACCCTGATTTATCAGGTAGAGGATCTTGGTCAGTATATGAATGCATTTGCGTGCATTCACCGGTGTCTCATTGAACGTGCGCGTCTCCTGGAGCACCGAGGTCTTCTCCAGATTCTGGTACGCGTTCGTAGGACCTGTGCGTTTGTTCAGCGAGTTCGAAATAAAATATTTCATTTTTTGTTGTTTGTTGAACCGGCAGTAGGCAATATATAACAAATTATAACTTTAGGAAATTGTGTGTGCTGTTCGGGGTATTTTGTAAGTGTGTGTGTGTGGGTGAGTAGGTTAGTGTGTTTGTTTTATGCTCTTTCGACTGCCAGCAGAGCACCTTGTGCTGGTCACTTAAACGGTAAGTGTTGGCAGTTGTTGTTTTGTTGCCGCTCCGGCGGCACTGTTAGTATTATTATTGCGCTGTTAGCCAGTTAGAACTTACCGTCCTCCTCTTCATCCTTCTCGCGACGAAATGAACCCATTTCTATTGAGTTGACTTCAAAATTGTGCACGCAAACAAATTAAATTGTGAAATTCTAGAAATAAAATTTCCTTGATTTTTCGCTACGCGTACACGTCACACTACACAGCAAGAAGAAGTTTAGTATTTGCCATTTAGCTGTCTACGTTGCTGTTCACTTTAACAGACAGTTAACAGCCGTGCTGCTCAGATGTTTTGGTCGGTAATATCGATATATGGGAATCAATTATTTTAAATTCGACGTTATCGAGAATCTTATTTCAATACATCGTTGTTGTTACATACCGATGGTCTACAATTATTTGATACACATTTCCAAAAATGTATTTATTTATTGCGGGAGCTAAACTAAATTACCAAATTTCCTATTATATTTTTGTATTTATTTATAATCTTTTTATTATAATCTAAAATACCATTTAATTGAGTATTTCATTTTTTAAATAAACAGACCTAGAAATCTGTTATGGTAAGAACATGGTTACATTGCAAATTTATCGAAATCATAGCGCGCTCTCTTTTCCTATTGAATAATAAGCGAAAATTATTTAAATTTAACTTGTTCATACATTTATTTGTACAGTGCGTAAATGGCGGTAGAACATACCGTGGACGATATTATTTAAGAACTAATAAATAGGTGGCGCGGAATGTGCTCTCTATGATTAATGGTACGTTAATGGAATGTGCAGTGGAATATATTTGTTTCGTTGTCAATTTCTGCGCTTTTTAGACTCGGGCGGCGCGTGTGCGGCGTAAGTTTACAATATTGATGAAACATATGGCAATCCAGGCAAAGAGCGCAATCCAAGCAAGTATTAGAGTAAAGTACAAGCAAGCCGCGGTATTAATGCGTCCATAGCGACGACGCTCATACGAAATGCTCTCTACCAAATAGTCCATAAAATCAAAAACTGCTGCACAGGACAAGCGTGCCTTGATCACGGGCACAATATTGCCAACGCCTTGGATTTCCTTCAGCAAGGACTCGCGATATTGTTTGCAGGTGACTTCAAAGCCACTGGTGAAAATGGCCGCATAGATCAACTGGTAAATTGCCATAATAACCGATATGACCGTGGCAGGTAGCCCTGGGGAACAACAAGAAGTCAAATCAGTATAGCGATCGTTGGCTGAATAGAGCTTGTACTTACAGTAGTAGGGCGAGAGGCCATCGGGCGTTAGTTCGGACTCCGTAGTCACCACAATCATGTCACCAGAGCTGCAAGAGGAAGAGCGGAAGCGAGCCAACGCGTGAGTAATGGCAAATTTTAATTGAATTGGTGTAAAGTATCGCGATGGCTTCATTCATACTTCCATTAGCATACGGCTTAATTAGGCCAGACTTGCGAGTGTCGCAAGATGCTGCAGCCACCGATTAACCCGACTGACCCCGTCTGAATTAGAATTGGTCGGGTAATGAGCGCAACACTCACCGCTGTCGGATGGTTGTGGTCCCCGCCTTCCGTTCACCCTTGCCAATGCACACGCGATAGCCATGATAGACGCCCAGCACCACGGCAAATATCAGCGGCAATATGAGTCCATATGTGGCATAGTGGCAGTAGCCGATGCTGCCGCCCTCAAAGCTGTTGTAGGTGGTGCGACCGTGCAGCACACAGCCGCAATTGGTGTCCGGGCAGGCGTTGAGCACATAGCGCCAATGCGACCAGGCCACTGCTGACGTGATGCAGCAGATCAGCGAAGTGACAATGATAAAGGGATAGAAATAGGAGAGCGCACGCTCCGCACTGAACGACATCCTTCTATTGGGTGGGCGTGCTTCCGGCTGGGCTGTATAAAAATAGCATGTTATTTAATAATACTCCTTTTAACTAAAGCACAATTAAAGCAATTACACACTGTTTTGTTACAGTGTTCGAAATCCCGCCCTATTTTCCAAAAATCGCTAAAACCTAGTTTACGCAGAGAAGAATCTTTCACTTTTTGAATACAAAGCATACAATGCATGCAACCAGATACCATATTTCAATTCTGAAAGTATCATAAAAGTTAGAATATAAGCACCCAAGTTATTCAGGTTGTGGAATGTTCGGTTTGGAGCTGGGTACAGAATATCTCCTATTCGGGCATTTCCGATTTATGCATTCTCATGTTTCATAAAATGTTGTTTATACATTTGTTAGGTTTTAGGCAAACTGCGCTGGCTGAGCCGTCGACGACGGAATCGACGTCGCTGTTGTTGTAAAATGCACACCTGCGCTGCTTTTATAGCACTCTCACATTGGCTCTCTCTCGCTCTCTCTCATTTGTTATACGCTCTTGGGGCGTCATACACATACACAACTGCAATTGCTGCACTGTACCCAATATAAACAAACTGTTAGCGTTGCACTGCACGTAAGTTTTCTAAATTATGAATTGTTTACTTCCATGAAACATATTCAATACACGCAACGGCAAAACCAAGAAACATAAGCATAAAAAGCAATCAGCCTTTTGGCGAAGACTGCCCGCTGACACATACACTTACACAAGCGCACTGAGCTGATACACCTACGTCAACGAGCACTGTTCGTTCAATGAGCAACCGTCTGCGTGCGCAGCAATAAAACGACTGAATCGTCTTGTTTTGACTCTGATCAGAACGAGCCCGCGCTCTGTCGCAGTGAGAGCGCACCACAGTAGAAAGAGCGCGCGAGAGCGCCAATGGCTGCGTGTGGGAGCTGCCGCACGCATTGTAAACAAACAGCTTGGCAGCTCTGTTCGTTATAATTTGAACTTTCGCGACTTCCAACAACGCCTTATAGTAATATACATACATACATACGTTTGTGCATAATATGAATGAAAGGTGTACGAAAACAACAAAGACGCTTTGCTTCGTTCTTGGCCAGGCGCCATCACTTAGCACGCCTGCCAAACATCTGCCGGCCACAACAAATGACGCGCAGTCACCAGCGGCCGGCACGCCCCATGCTGCTTCATCCTGCTGCTCACTGGCTGGCCGCCACATCACCGGGCCATGTTCATTTTGGCAAAAACCATTTTTCGCGGACGCCTGATCTCAGTTGCATGAGCGCTGTGGAGCTCTCAGCTACGCGGAACATATTTTCGAGTGCAAACGACAAACGATATTAAGCAAATACCCAAAGTAGTTGCCAAATTATTGACTAGCAAGTAGTTTGAACTCGCCTAAGGCAAAGTGAAAATAAAAGTGCCAATTAACCAATAAAAATTGCTTTCAATTGTGGGCGTTACGAAATTGCATGCAAATTGCAAAATTGCAGCAGCAGCAAAAGATTGTTCAACAACTGCCTATAAATAGCCTAAAAGGTAGAACTCATCTTGTCTGTTCTGCCCAGAACATTATAAAATTATACAAAATTTGCATAATTTTTCTTTTGTACGTAAGAAACAAGGCAATTTTATAGTAAGTCCATTGCACTGACAATGACGTCACTGTTGGAGAATGCGGTGGATGTAGTAAACCGTTAGTTAGACTAGTGATTTATTTATTCCTAGGCATTATTTATGCAACTGAGCAACGATGATTTCCAGGGTCAGTTAGTCGTACTGTTTGAAAATTAAGTATTTGTTTTGGTAAGAAACGCTATAAACCCTTTAGTTTTATTTAATAACTCTAGTTGAATATAACTATCTATATGATTCTTACTTATATCTTTTATAGTTGATTTTTTTGATTGTACTAAAACGACAACTTACGTATTTTAATACAAAATGGGTAAATATATTGTAAAATTTGTAAACTTCTAGATGGCCATGGCAAACTTTTAGCATTAGAAAAGCACGACCTTTTTCAATAAAGCATATATACATAGAAAACCATGCCATGTTATAAATTTATATAATAAATTTCCGTATGAAAAAAAGAGATTAAGCGCTTAAGTCGGGGCAGTTCAAAGCTTAATACTATGTACATATTCAGTTATGAGTAGTTTGTGAATAATAGCAACTTGAACATGATTAGAATTTAAATTCCGCTGTGACTCATAGATATTCGCCGCGTTGATATTCGTTTTAAAATAAAAGCTATCAAATTAAGTTAGAGTTGCTTGCTGCCAATTCGCTTATCAAATTTGTCAAACTTTACCGCAAAATTTCTTTATTGTGTTTCCAAAACCAATATTGAAACTAATACATTCTTTAAGTGGTAAATGTTCATGTGAACTTATGTTGGTAATTTAATTTAATAAAATCTACGAAAAAGGCAAAAAAAATATTGAAAAACGTAGTCCTTACCCCGTTTAGTTTCGGGGATCGACGCATTCATATGGACGGACGGACGAACGGACAGATAGACGGACAGCAGTTGTTGGTCCCCTGGGGTCGGAGGTGCATCTTTCTGCCTGTTAGCTTTACCTTTTTACGTATTCTTAATGGGTAAGAAGAATTTTATCACATTGCAAATGCATCAATTACATACATATTTTTTATTATATTAATTTAAATCATTATATTTTATATTTTTTTTATTGAAATTTGAGTTTGAATAATTTTTTTTATGACGAATATGCTTTGCATATTTTAAAACTCACCTTTTCAAGGGGTGAATGATTCCCAAATATTCTAGGTGATTTATTTATCTTTTTAATTGAAAAATTCAAGACTTTAAATATAAGACTGAATGAATTAAACCCTCATAGCAATGGCAATTTTGATGCAACAACATATAGTAAGACATGCTTTATTCCCAATTCCAAATATCTACATATTTTAATCTTTGAATGTAGGTGTAAACAATTTGCCTAATCAACATAATTGATGAATTCCTTGGCTACTTATAGAAACCACAAATACACCGACACAAATCGGCGCCTGTCTTTACCCGCCCACATGCCATATAGACCATAGATCTAGATACCGAGTGCAAGTCCCGCAACAATCAGCTAGAATACATAGCACACAAGTAATTTAAATATTAGAAGAGCATTATGGATAATTGGAACGTTTTGGCAGCGCAAACCTCATCCCAGGCCATTGGACGAGATGATCTCAATGCGGCGGCGAAGACGCGTCTGGTAAGTGCCGCTGACAAAATCCCCATTCAAAAAAAAATAAACAACCAAATAAATAAATACAAAAAACCATGCAGTAAACAAAACAAATGAAAACGATTGCGTAGAATCCGATGCAGATAATTTGTATACAAGTATATAAGGCTATATACAAGTTCTCCGCGTATGAGTGAATCTATATACTGCCCAGACCCAACAGCTGTTTAGCAGGCCCAGAGTTTTTCGCTCTTCTGACCACCAAACAGACATGCACTAGAAATTCTTGGCATTTTGTTGCTTTGCTTTGCGTCTGCTCTGAAAATTACTAGCGCTCAGCTATAAATAGGATCTCATCGCTGTCGGGCTTCTCTTAGCTGACTGCCTGCCTGCGAGTGTGTCAAATGTTTGTGGGCCATTTTGGAGATTCCTCACAGTAGCGCCAAGTAGCCGCGGCTAATCTCAGACGAACGTTGAAGGTGCTCGGCAACGCGCGTATCGCTCGCACTGATATATCATTTATATAAGCGGCGCATATAGTATAAACGCGTCTATTACTATATAGAACAATGGATATTTCTACCGATATTTGGGGCCAGCTGGCTGTGGAGGCCTCCCAGGTGTACCTGTCCGATGGCACCATGCGCAGTCCCTTCGCCGATACGGTAGTTACTTGTAGACCCAGCCCAGGCTGAGATCATAAATATATATCTATATCAACATATATGTATATATTGTGATCTACTCTCTTGCAGACGATTGAGAAGCTGCCCGACAAGGTGCTGCTGCACATATTTTCGTATCTATCGCATCGAGAGATTTGTCGCCTGGCGCGGATCTGTCGGCGCTGGCGCAAGATCGCCTACGATACGCGCCTCTGGAAGAATGTATCGCTGCGCCCGGAGGTCTCCGGCCTGCACGTTGGCTCCCTGGAGATGCTGCTCTCTCTGATTTCGGTGCGATTTGGGCCAACGCTGCGTTACATTGAGCTGCCCATTGAGCTGATCACGCACACGGTGCTGCACGAGCTCTCCGCCAAGTGTCCAAATCTAACCCACATGCTGCTGGACTTCTCAACGGGTAAGTGCATGGGTTTTTTCTTAGGCATCCCATTCACTCTTTCACTCCGTCCTGCCAGCCATGCAATTGCACGATTTCAGCGAGATGCAGGCCTTTCCCACCAAGCTGCGCTACATGTGCATCTGCCTGTCGGAGGTGATCTTTATGGAGGGTTTCATGCGCAAGATCTACAACTTTATCAATGGCCTGGAGGTGCTGCATTTGGTTGGCACCTACGAGAAGTGCGAGGAGGAGGAGGAGGAAATCTATGAGGTCATCAATGTGCACAAACTCAAATCGGCCACGCCCAATTTGCGTGTCATCAATTTATATGGCATCAATTTCATAGACGACTCGCACATCGACGCCTTCAGCTCCAATTGCATACAGCTGGAGTGCCTGGCGGTCAACTTTTGCAATAAGGTCACCGGCTCCACGCTGAAGACGCTGGTGCAGCGCTCCAAGCGCCTGACCTGCCTCCTGATGAATGGCACCAGCTTGAAGTCGGAGTTTGTGATGCAGGTCGAGTGGGACAAGTGTGCGCTGCAGGAGCTGGACATAACGGCCACCGATTTAACCAGCGAGTGCCTGGTGGATATGCTGACGCGCATACCCAATCTGAAGTTCTTGTCCGCTGGCCAAATCAATGGATTCAATGACACCGTCTTGAAGCAATGGATGGAGCAGGGCAATACCAGGTCATTATCAACCAGAGCATGCTCCATAATGTTGTTAAGCTTCATCTTCTTGAATTCTCGCTCAGAGCGCTCAACTCCCTGGACTTGGACTCCTCGGATAACATCACGGACGAGGGCATGCTGAAGTTTCTGCAGCGCCATGGCCATCAGCTGAGCGCCTGCTGCCTGTCCGGCATGCCGCACATAACAGATCAGCTCTGGATGAGCATACTGCCCATGCTGGGCAACTGCAAGTGAGTAAAGCTGAACGCACTATGATCCAGTAGTTGACGAATTTGTTCACCTGCAGAATAATCGTTATGGGCACAGCTGAGAAACTGGGCGTCAATATACACGTCGATCAGCTGATGGACACCATTGCCTCCAACTGTGGCAATTTGGAGCGTCTGGAGCTCCGCTGGGATCCGGATAACTTGCGCTTCTCCGACAAGAGCCAAAAGGCTATCGACATATTGCGCGTCAAGTGCCTCAAGCTGCGCTGCATGGTTCTGAGGTAAGATCGCTACCAGTTTGTTTTCGAGCCACCTTTCTGACTGGTTTTCTTTTCTGGTCCCCACAGCGATGGTCGTTACTATGAAACCGTCAAGGCGAACTTCGAGCGCGCCGATCGGATCACCGTGGTGCGCACCACCACCTGCTGCCGCGTGTCGCCATATCATCTGTTGCGCAACTATAACGATTTGGTTTTCAACTAAAAAAGCTTATAAACGTTGTTCTATGTTAAACTGTTGCTTTATCCTAGTTTGCCAATTCAAACCGGATCAAAGAACATATTCAATAGATTCTGAAATGTTGCAATTGGAATAATATTGATAAATTGGTTCGGTTTAAGGCAATTTTTGTATTTTGGTTAACATGTTGCAATACAAAATACTTGTCATTAAGTTACATATGCATATGTTCTATATACAAATTTGATACAAATCTCTAAACTTTATACATAAGCTGCCTTACGAGTTTTGATCCAAAAAGCCACATTTTCAATTTGTAGTGCTTTCTCGCCAATCAAATAAGCCAAAGATGTTTAAAATTAACTAAGAAAAAAAGAACTTAACGAAACTGCTGGCTGAATCCATAGCCAGGCCCAAGAGTTCCAACAAGTTCCATTCAATTTTGTCTAGTCAAAATACGCCGCAATTGTTTATTGCTTACACATTGTACTGTATTTTCTGTATTTTTTTCCGCTTTTCTTTCGTTAAATTAAATTAAATTAAATAAGTAATTAGAAAACAAGATTTGCTAATTTTAATTTCTTGTACATTACATAATTATTTCGCGATTTGTTAACTAGCTTTTTTTGTTTTTTTTTTTTACTTGGTACTTGATTAAATCATTCTCAGACTTCACCGCATTAACTTTTCTGCTGTTTGTTATTTTTGTTTTTTTTCTTTTTTAACACCATTTCACTGTAAACTTAAAAACTAACCTTTTCAACATTTTTGGGACAACTTGTTACCATAAACTAAATGTACAAAGATCTCTGATTGAATTCACGTTTCCTTCGGCACGATTATCTATATAGGTATGTGTACTTATATGCAAGATATATAATTTAATTAAGTGTGGAATCGAAGCCAAACAAACTAACGCGCCTTTGGATATCAGTATGTGTGTGTGTATGAGTACGTATATGTGAGTGAGTGCTTGTGCACATGAGGATCAAGTGCTGGGGTGTATAGGAATAGGATTCTCGAAACGTTCATTAAGCAGGTTATGTTTTTGCTCAGGCATTTCGCATTTTTACATAAGTACACTAACACGTAAAACAGTTACATCTGGTATGATTAAGATTAAAGATAGTGCTACAATTCATTGCTGTTCCTGTGACAACCGAAATATGTGCGTCGTATTGCTGGCCGCAGCTGTTGCCACAGCGGCCGCCGAAGTAGCTGTCGATGGCGGCGGTTGACCCGACGCTGTGATATAGCTAGCATTACTGTTGCTGCTGCCACTGCTGCTGCTGCTGCTGTTCACGGCGGCTCTCGTCTCTGCTGCAATCGTAGCCGCCTCACTCGCCAAATTGGCTATCGCATTGTCAATGTTCGCCAATGTTCCAGTCGCATTGGTCGCCGTTGCGCCATGCTCTGGAGCTGCTTCTGCTGCGCGCTCAGGCGTGCGTCGCGGCTGAGGGGCATTGTTTCCGTCCTGAGTAGAAAGCAAAGTGTTGTTAATTCACAAGAAGAATAAACATATGTCGTTGAAGAGCTTCTCTTCTTCTTTTATCAAGTCTAGACGGACATACACCATAATATTATTATAAGACAAAGTTCGTTCGGTCAATAAATATATAAATAACTAGCTGGTACCCCGAGCTTATTCCGTGCCAAGTGTATTTTTATACCCCTGCAGAGGGTATTATAATTTGTCATTATATTCTTGATCAGCAGCCTGTCTGTCTTTCTTGAATCTATCATCATGTAACATAGGGCCATATGTCGGTGTGGGCCGAATCGGACTACTATATCATATAGCTCCCACAGAAACAAACAATTGAAATATTTATTTTTGTATAAAAAAAACTCAAACTACTTTGCTCCTGTAAAAGATTATCAATATCGGACACATCTCTCATTTGAATAATCGGTGACAAAATGAATTGCGAGAGAACACAGTTGTTTTCAATAGAAAAAAATAATTGTGTGAATTGCAAACTATAGAAATTATATACATATAGCGCTCATCTTCTATATATCTGCAATGATATATAATCTTTAACACGCCGAACATAACTTTTGTCTTTCGTTATTTTGATAAATATACAATAAATTTTAGCCAAAATCGGTAAAACAAATGAGTCCTTAGTTACCAGCTAGAAGCCAATCGGATAATCAAGCAAACGGTTTCCTCAACACTCTTCCACCCTTATATCAGTTGGTTCTAGAGATAACCAACGACTACTTACATCTCTTGGATATATGCGAATCGGCTGTTCGGCTTGGCCCGCAGCCGCCGCCGTCGGGTCTGTGTCTTGAGCATTCTCCTCCGCCTTGTCGGTGTACATCATAATCTCATGGCACAGCGGGCAGCGGTCCTGGACATAAAGCCACTTGCGCAGGCAAACGCCATGGAAAAAGTGGCGGCAACGCGTAATCTTAGCCGAGTACATTTCCTGCAAGCAAGACAATTATGTCAATCATGTTTTATGGCAAGCCATGGAACTTGCCTGATAGCAGATGGCGCACACATCGTCGAAGGCCTGCAGCTGGGCAGGTGTTGCTTCCGGCAACGCTGATATCTTGTGGACCGCCGAGCGTCTCTTCATGAACACCGACCAGCCAGCGCGTGCCTCGCACCAGATATTGAAGTAGGCATGGATGCACATCATGATTGCCCTGATGGCGCCGCCTGTAGCATTTTGGGCTATCAAGTTATAGTTATCGATACACAAAATCAACCAAATAATAAAATTACATGCACACGGAACAAAAAAGCTGGACAGAAGCACACACACAACTCACATGGTGATATAATATGTATATATATATATATATATACATAAATTTCAATGCTTTATGGCGCGGATGTTTTGGATGTAATTTGACGACGTTGACAACTTAAACTAATGCTACTAGTACTTACCCGATTCAAAGACCAATATCCAGGCGCCGTTTATAAAGAGCAGGATGCCAAAGCAAAACTCCACAGAATTACCAAAGGCACGCACATAGTATAGATAGTCATCAAGTTTCTCCCAGAAGAACTCGCGTCGAGCGTCCAGCAGGAAGAGCGTATATGTGGCCAGCGAAACTAGCACCTGTCAAAGGGAACATATTAGCTTTGGGCGTATTTGTATTACGATGGTGGCACCTACCTTGACAATGACTTCCACGGAGAAGGCGGTCACCGCCAGCAGCCAAGTGGAGGGCGAATGATGCGCCCATAAATAGTAAAGCAGCCCGACTGGCATAAATATGAGAAAGGCGCAAACGGATAAAGCGCGCACATGTCGTTTACGCGACGGATTTCGCGCTGCACTCAGCGACATCAATATGGGCGACACAATGTTATGGAGGAAGTGCAGCAGCGCAGTGACCAGCAGGCACAGATTGCGGCATAAGCGCACGAAGCGCTTATCCGGCGCCAGCGATGTTAGTCCAGTCTGCAGTGCCAGTATATAAAAGAGCACCGCCGAAACGGTGCCCAGCGACTTCTCTTCGTCATTGTCGTAGGTGAGCAGATACCACTGAAAGCCGCGTCCAATATAATGGCATATCATCGAGATGACACCAGTCATGCCCAGCACAGCGGTCAGCGTGTCACAACCATCAACGAGGAGCTTCTCTATTGCCGGAAACAGTTGTAGGGGTACATCCCTTTCGGCCGTGATCAAGATATAGCCGCCCTGCATGATTCTGTGGATCATGTGCAGATTGTCAATGGAATATCGTGAGGTTTATCGATTTCAAGCTTAGAATATTGATAATTAACCAAACTATTTTTATAATAACAGTTGTTCAGTTGTCTAAATGCCTAAGTACTTAGGCAACTTATCTACCGAGGACTGCAAAAAGAATATATATGTATTGTATTAATCAATAGGAGGAGCGAAGTGACGTCTGTCTAATATCGTCTCGTTTTCAATATTTGTTCAATGACTGCGTAAATTATCTTGAGCAGCCGAAAGATAACTGCTCTATCTCTTATAAAAACTAAAGCGATAATTAAATTTGCGATTTAGGTACTCAATTTTGTTTCATATAATTGATATATAATCATAATATGGGTCATCATATGATTAAATGTTTTCACTAAAGTATATATTTGGCTTAAAAGGAAGTTGGATTTATTTCTAAAAATAACGTCGAATTTATCAGTCCCTATGCATATATTTTTAAAACATTTCTGCTTGCAATCTACATACATACCTGAGGGTCCAAAACAGACGCAACACGTTGGGCACATTCAAGCGCTGCCATTCGTTCTCAATGAGCGCGGAGAGTCCAAAGTTGGATACGAAGTTCATGGCGTATTGGTAGCCATTGTACACCGTTCTGCTGGCCTCCATGGCGTTGTGCATTAGCGTGATTTTGGTCAGTATGATGGGCGTGAGGCCGGCAATCACGGGCAGCTTGTCCACGATGTTCGGTGAAAGGGGCAGCATGGCAAGCAGAATTGGACTAGTGAATATAATGGGCATGGCTTTCTGGAGTAGCGCAAAGCGTGGTCCCAGATGTATATAGGCGAAGAGCATGCCCATAAACCATTGCGCAATTATATGTGGCGCCAGCGTCATGATGACTCCGCCCGAATCCAGCAATCCGGTCGTATTCATGGATAACAGATCCTCCAGTATGCACGGACTTCGCGCCATCAGCTCCAGTGCGCTCACATTGGACCAGTAGGATAGAAATGTGAGTCCCAGCGAGGTCAAAAACAAGTACACCATCACCAAATGCCGCGTCCACAGCATGAAAATGCAAGCGGCGCACAAGAAACCTGCAATTGCCAGACAAGGTTTAAAGTACAAACAAGCGCGTAACAAACGCCGCGATAAGCGGCTGCGGTCACCTCACCTAGTAAACAGACGACGAACTTTACCGTCGTTATGTTTAGTATATTGGCTAGCATCCCGTCGTTGGCCAGCTCATCAATTAGCGAGTTGAAACTGGTGCTGAGCATGCCGCCAGCCTGCGCCGACTTCGATGCATTATCGATGGTGTGTTCCAGCATCTCTTGACTGCTGTTGCTGATGGGGCTGAAGGCTTCTGTGTTGCCCATGCCAAAGAATGCCCGGATGCTGGCAAATGTGTCTGTTGTGCTGTTGCTGGCATCGCTATGGCCAGCTTCTGCTGCTGCGGCTGCTCCTGCTGCTGCAGTTGTCACTGTGCTGGTGCTGGAGACTTTGGTCGAGGCAAGCTGCGTCGGCAAGCCCATGCCGATTTTGAGTATCTCATCGATGACGATGATGGGCGGCACACGCATCATGACGTCGACCAAGCCGAGCACCTGCGTCCGCACGGACATCGCTAAGCTGTTTAACTAAAGCTGACGCGGCGTGACTTGGCAAATTGCGTTTGCTGCTGCTGCTGCTGCTGCTGCTAGTCGATTCACTGAAATCTACATCAACTTTTGAGCGCCGCACGCATTTGTTGTTGTTTTCGTTGTTGCCGTGTTTTGTGAGTTTTGTGTTTTGGTTGCTTGCTCGGCTGCTTGGTTAATCGGCTGGCGTTGGCCTTCGTCTTGGATTTCGCAAAGCGAAAAGAATCGTGTGCAAGTGTTATTGGTGTTTTTTTACGTTGTGGTGTGCGTCAAAAATGTATATTTTGTTGGTAGAGGGGGGACGGCAGGTGCTGGCGGCGCCGTTGGTGGTGAAGGTAAACGTTGAGGGTTTAGATCGATTGCGTACGCTAAACTACGTTCGTTACGGCCCACTTTAATCAAGCGCACTACTTACGCTTGACTTCTACGACGAGTTTAGCGCGATCGTAAAACTTTTTCACAATTAAATTAAAATTTTTGTTTTTCCTCTGCCCTTCTTCGTCCGTTGGATTCGCGAGTGTGTCTATCGATATTTGTAATCGAATCGATAGTAATATCGATAGTTCCAAGGGCGACTTACAGCACCGTTAACAAGAGTGATGGTGCTGCCAGATTGGTAATCAGCTGGTTGCTTCTTTTGGCGCGTACACACCGATTTTCAAAATTAACCTTGCAAGGCAATTAGCAAACACTTGCAATAGCAGCAACGATTTCACGCCTTTTTCATTCGGTATTTTTTGTTAATGGTACTTAAAATTTATACAAAGTTATTTTCGAATTATGAAGTAGTGCTTATGCATCGCCTACTATAAAGCCTTACTGACATTCATGCCTGCATTTATTGCGTACATTCTTTAGGACTCGCCATAAAGTGCGCTTTTATTATTGCTTTCGCAAAACATTCTTTCCCAACAATCCTTTGCGCATACATTGGCAAACAAAAGACCCATAATAAACGACCCAACTAGAAACTAGCTAAAAGTATGTGAATTCATAGATAATATTTATTTTTATATGCATACTTTATGTGTACTTGTATGTAGGTAACAAATATACAGACATTTTTATAGACATTTAGCGAATATAATCATACAGTACAATTTTTAAAATGTTGTTAGTTGGTTATGAATTTATTAAAGATTTATTAAGAATTAATAATATACTAGCGAAATTACTCCTTGTTTTTTGTTGTTTTTTATATATTTTTTTAAATGTATAATCGAAAAAAATAACTGCTCCATCCTTCCGCACTAATCGATGTAAATGCAATTTTATTATTGCAAGTATTTTGTAAGATCAGATTACTGAACTGATTACCAGGATTATCTTTACAAGAAAATAACACAAATGGCGTATTATTTATAAAGAGTATTTAAACTTGTAAAATTGTTTAGCATGTATTTAATAATTACACCTGAAAAAGTAGCTGTGGACAAACTGACGTCTCACGTGACTGCGCGAGCACCCATCAATTCTCAATCTTGTACTTTGCGGAATCTACTTAGCTCTAGTATAAGTTGTTAGCATTCATTCAAAAGAAAACCGTCTGGAATTGAGTGCGCTCTGGGTGTACATTTCCCCGATTGTGAGGTCATTAGCTTTTTCCATTTAGAACTTGAATTGCCGTTGTTGTTGCTCGCGTTGTTGTTGTTGCCCACTTGTATGCAAATGCACAAATTGAGGCAATGCAGTTGGACCCCGTTCGTAATTATGCGCAATTGTTTAGTGCTTAGCTCCAAAGGTTCCACTCTAACTTAATTGATTTTTCGTTTCTCAACAACAACAAGCAAATATGCAGGGTTTCGTTTTTTATTATTTCCCATTTCTGGCTTCTGCTTTTCTTTTCTTTTCTTTTTTTGACTGGGTGCCGAAGGTAATTTGCATAGTTTTGGTTCGTTTTGCGGTGCATAGTTTGCGGGGCAGCAAATTGCATTACAGCAAATTACATTTTCTTTATGCCCATGGAGGCAAACAGTTAACACTCCCATGGCAGCACGGCTATGGCCCATATATGGGGCTCATATATTTAATATAATCAGTGTAATTGTCAGAGGCGATGAGCTGGGGGACCTGTTCCTGTGCCACTGCCTGAAACTGGCCTCAGCGCAGCTCTCACGCATGGCAATTGTATAATTTATCGCTCTAGTTCTAATCGCCAGCTGTCAATAGCCGGCAACCTGGCCAAACAGCCAGCCGGCCAGCGATCTCGAGGGAACGATTTAATTCGCTGGCCATATAAGTAGGAAATTTGTACGTTGATTAACGCGCCAATCGTTTTACACAACTGCAAAAGTAACGAACAAAGTGTCGATCGTGCCCCCTTTCCCCTCCCCCTCTCTCCATCTTTGCAAGGCTCAATCTCTATCTCACTGGGCCTGTCTATGTGTGATTTCATTACACTTAAAGCTATGTGCTCTGATCGCCGACTGCACTTCGCCGAATTGCCAGGACTAGGACATACACACACACACACACACACACACACCTCGCACCATATGTGCATGTGAATGTGAAGCAGTGCAACGCGTTCTCAGCATGATTACCACTCATAGATAGCCCGACGACTGGCAACCTGCTGGGACGCCAAATGAATTAGCTGCCGCTCGCACTGCGGCTTCCGCGGCTGCTGTCGATTTTAGCTGCGGCTTCTGTGGATGCCCTGGCCGAGCAGTTGGTATATTGACTTTATGATTATGTTTGTGCTGAAATAAACAGAGAGCTTAATTTGGCGTATAAACCTTCAATGGTGTTGAATATTCTTGGAATTCTTGCAGAAGACGGACTTTACTAGCTTGAATTAATGCGTAACAATACGTTGAAATTAGAATAGATAATAGAAATAAAATTAACCCAATATATACGAATAATTTATCATATCTTAATTGGAATAATTAAAACCTACAAGGCGCTGGGCGTATATGTGCTAGCACTAGATTAATTAGATAATGTTCAATTTGAATCAACAAACGGTATGAAACGAAAACGTTATATATTTAAAAATAATTTAGAAATTACTCTATACATTCATTTGCACTTAAGTTAGAAATTGAACTTTAACAAAGTGCATATAAATTTATTTATTAATGTTTACTTATCTTGCGGTAAGAAGAAAAGACTCTAACTTATATTATTCCCCATCAAGTTAGTTTAAATTTTGAGCAAGACATACAAACAAATAAAATTATATATTATTATTGTTATTTTTAAAATACATGTATTATTTTAACGTTTATTTTCATTTATTTTATTTTATTTAGTATATCAGTTTTGGGTGTAACGAATTATTAAAAACAATGTATCAGTGAAAAATATAGAGAAATATAAAGCCTGGTTCTAATCTAATAATATTTGCCTTCTATTTTTTAAGAGTGTTCATCAACTATTAACAATCTATAAAATCTATAAACAGGGCTGTTAACTGTTTTTGAACCAAACTCCAACATTTTAAAATCGTGAAAAAAGCCATTCATTTTTAATTTTTAAAATCATTTGGTTTAGTCTTAAGTTAATTTCAGTGAAACGGTAATACTTTACACCCAGCATTTGTACTGCTTACATACTTTACATTTTAATGAAAAAATGAAAAAAAAAAACAAAAAACCATATAATTTTCTTTTTAATAAATGCTTATAAATACTGAGTCTAGCAAATATTTAAATATGCAGATATACAAAAAAATTTACGCTTTAATTCGTGAATAATATGTTTATGAAATATTTATTTTATGTTTAGATTAATATTCTTATCTATAAACTACAAACAGTGGTCTTAAGGGCTCGGTCAGTTCACCTACTAAGTTAATATTAAGTATAGAAATCACTTCTATAACCATATTTAATTCCAATAAGAGCATAAATGTTACGATTGTGGTTAGCTTTTAATTCCTACAAGTGCCTGCTCCCCGTGGACCTAATTGGATTTTAGTTGTGTCTATTAAGCATCCGCCAAAGATGCGACTTTATAGCTATTGCTGCACAGGGCCTTATTGTTTGTCATAATTGCCGCAGAACTGTCACCGGCTCGGGATCGGGCGCTCTCGAATATATTGTATATTGAAATTGATATCGTCGGCCGCAGCACCCGAAACGCCAATTATCTTTTGCATTCAAAGAATAATTAGGAGCTTGATTGACATGCGGGATAAGGAGACATACACTTGGAATGCCGTAGCAAATTATCGAACGGCTACTGTGCTGCCGGGTCTGATCCACAAAAATCAAAGGCCGCAGCAACGAGGACGACGACAACGTCGCGACGCCTTCCACTTATTGATTGCCCGGCTGCTGCGCCTTTGTCTGCACATAGAGTGGTAATCTGATGCTAAGCCCGAGATACAGCGGCCAGGGCAAACAATGACCAGGCTGCGGGCCCCTGATCCAGGCTCCAACTTCAGCGAAACCCGTTTTGGCAAAACGGCAGCAGATCTCGGCCCAGCAATTACAATATGTTTAACTACGTCAGCGCGTTATCTGGGCCTCCGTTCGGGACTGGAGTCCATGGCCCATGTCAGCGATTAATCCAGCGGACCGCTGCCTCGTCACCGTGGCAAGCGCTTGTTAGCCTGGCTTTTTGGGGCAATTGCAACGGCCTCATCATCGATTGTGTTATCGATGGCGTTGCCAGTCTCAGCCGCAGCCGCAGTCGCCGCCGCCGTCGCCGTCGCAGTCGCCGTCGCAGTCTCTGTGCCCGTCTCCTTTTCAGTTCCAGTCGGAGATTCGGCTCTCCAGCTTTGGCTCCATGAGCAGCTCTGAATCTCATTTGCGATTAAGTTCTTATGGGCAACTGCGCACAGTTCGTGGAAAGTTGGCCAGCAGATCTTTATTGTTCGATTGGTTTATTTATAATAATTAGGTGCGCTGTCCGAGCGACTTTGTTTTTCGTGCTGCTGCGAATACCCTGCCAGCTTATCGACGTCTCAAGCTGGCCCATAAATTCTTTAAGCTCGCACCTTTTCATTGTGCGCACTCACACACTCGATCTTGGCCAGAGCCTGTCTACGTCTTGGTCCCGGTCCCGGTCCCGCTCCCGATCCCGCTCCCGATCCCGGTTCCTGTACGTGGCCCTGGCTACTGCCACTGCTGATTGCAATCGCGTTTGCGCATGCGCGAGGACGGCCCGCAGTTTAGGCCAGGCCGGACCGGGCCAGTTCATGTGCATGTGCCTGGCCACGGTAGCCGGCGCAGCGCGTTCCTTTGGTAAATTGCTCACATTAGCAGGTTGTACGACTTATTAAGTAAGCACAATTTGCGTGGCCGCCGCCCCAAAATAATGGGCAGCCGTTAAGGTGGCGACCGGGAGCCGCCTAGCCGGACAAGTGATTGTTTTATAATTGCAATCGCAATTGCAGTTCGATGCGATGCGATGTTGGCTAAATTGGCTCTGGCATTGGGGCCGGCCCGTCGTGCTTTGGTAGGCTGGCCAGCGAAATTGCCAATCCATTTGAATGAATAATTGCTCAATTATTGAAGCCGCCGCCGCCGCCTAACGAGGCCGCAGAGTGGGAGAATAACACTTGCTGGGCGGAAAATTGTTGGAAATTTGTCGGTCGGCCCAACAAGTGATAAGCTGAAGGAAATGGAATATGGCTCTGTATACACAGAAGAAAAATAAATACAAATTAAAAAACATTACAATTTACGTTTTTTATAGTAGGATTAGTAGGAGAGTGGTTCATAAAATGTATAGCACAAGTACGGCAAAAGATTTTTAAATTTACAATTAAACTAGTATGTACACACTGTTATGAGAAAGTCTATCCATGTATAAGGCCAAGCGCGAAAATAAATTTGTGTGGTGGTTGAATATAATAAAATACGTGTTATGAACTTAAAAAAAGAAGAAAATTTTTATTTTTGCAAAATTTTATTTTTTAATTTATATATGTTAATGAAATATGTTCTAAGAAAGTGTTTCTTAGCGAAGGTCAAGGCATAATATTATTTAATTTGATGGTTGACTTAGAGAACTGTATGCACTGTAAAAAACGAAATAAAATAAAGTAAGAAAATGAAAATTAAGTTTATCGGTCAATTAAGATGTGCTTAAATGAAAAGTAAATAATTGAAAATAGTTTAATTTTTTATAAATCACTTCAACATATTCATATGCACACACTGTTATGGTAAAATGTGCCCACGCTGAAGGCAGAACAGCAAATTAAAAACAAAATATTTTAGACTTTAGCGATTCGACCAAGCTGATTAGGCCAAGACAGAAGCGCCAAGCGACAAAGCGCGACAAAAATGGCGCTAAGGCCACTTTGGCCAGAGACAATGTCAGTGAGCAGCAGGAGTTATCGTATTAGGGTGAAATCGTGAAATGGAACTGGACCAGTTTTAGCGGAAGCAGCAGCACCAGCTGAAGAAGAAGCAGAAGCACAACAAGCTCAAGAAGCAGGAGAGGCTGTGATGTGGACGGGACTTGGACTTGAAGCTGGAGCTGGAGCTGGAGCTAAAGCTACAGCTGAAGCGCTGCGCTGTCTGCAGGCACGTAAGAAATTTCATACTAATTGGCATAAATACCAAGTGTCGAAGAGAGGAGAGACTGTAGCTGTGGCTATTGCTGCTTGGGACTGGCGACACTGACAAACTGACGAACTGACTACATGACTGACATTGAGCAGTGGGACAAAAAGTCAGCATATATATATCCACATATATATATCTATATAAGTATATATATGTATGTTTCCTCACATACCTATAGGCAACTGCCTGTCGATGAGATCTTCACCTTGGCAATCATTAATCGTCTGCCTCGCGACATAATATCAATGATGGAGCTGTGCTCCAACGTTGTCTTTGCTCGTCTAAGCCTGTTTTTAACTTTTTTATTTTTTATTATCATTTTCATTTTATTTGTATTGTTGTGGTTTTCGTTTTTGCCATGATTCTCTCCGCTAGTTGGCCGCGTGCAATGCTGGAATGCTCATCGAACCAATTGAAATTGCTGTGACAACAATAAAAATTCAACTTTGGGGCCTCTTTTTGCTGCTGGGCTTCGTCGGAGTTGGAGTTGGAGTCGGAGTCGTCGCTGCGTTGTCTCTTTCTTCAGCCTCTGTGGTTGACGTTGCCTGCTTGACTGACTGACAATTAGACGTGGCTAAAACGTTCGACTGATCAAGCGATTTGTAGCTGTAAATTCATCTCTATTTCGTTTTGCTGCCACGGCAAACCAGAGTTCATGTTCATTGTGCCTGCTGCTGGGGAATGTTGCAATTTTTTGTTGTTTTTGTTTTTTTTGCTGCTCATTGGCTGTTGTCCTGGCCTGGCGACTACTTGTCGCTGTTAAAATCCAATTAATCGAACAATTTACTTTGCTGCGTTTAGCGATGGTGTTGGACTGTGCCGATGCTGTGCCCGGTTAGTGTCTTGCTTTGGAATTGATAGCATTCAGTTTAGCTTGAAATATGGAACATTTTAAAAGAATTCAAGGTGTAACAAAACATTTAGGTATTTCTCATTGAGGTAAACATACATATTTAAATATGATATGATTTAAATATTTGCTAAATAAATATATTTGCATTTACAAAATCTTGGTAATCTTGTGTTATTTTAGGATTTTTAACGATTGACATTTTTAGGAATAGAGGATATGTAATATTAAATAAGTAAAGTACACTTTCTTTTTTTTTGTTTTCTTTCGTTGTCTTGCATTTTATTTAAATAATTCGTACATAGTTGTACAATTGTGCATGGTTTTCAGATTATGTTTTGATTTGTTTGTTGTTTGTTTACAAAAATTCATTTTATATAATTTGATTGTCTATATCCAATTTTCGTGTGCACACACTTTTTGGTTTGCCGATACATGTGGTATTGGCAACACTGGTAGAATGCAAAGTACAAATGATCTGTAGGGTGTTGATACATAAATCATTACCAGACTGATACATGACAGCGTTACAAAACGTCGCTGCGGCCCCTGCCCCCGGCGAGGCCCTCCCCCTCCCCCCGCGCACCAACCGTCAACAAATGGACGGCCACCCTTTGCGTGGCAGCCGAGCATGATTAGTGTCAATTTTTGTCACTTTAATAGCGTCGTTTATGTGTTTGGCTAAGCGAGTCGTTCGAGTGCATTAAAAAAGGAACCGTGGCCTATAAAATACGAGTAGGCCAAGAAAGTGCGCCCCAATCGCTGGGCAGGAAAACGGTCGTCGTTGGCACTTGGAAACGTTTTCATTAATAGACGCTCGAATATCAAAGTGAAACTTCAGAGTCATGCCGACGTCGCTGCCGCTCCCGCTCCCGCTGCCATTGCCATTGCTGCTGACGTCGACAAACGCCCGCCCCATTAAACCACAAAATTTATTACACCAACTAAAATGAAATCTCAGCGAGACGCAGCCTGATGCCGCGGCCTGAGCAGCCGGGCGGCAGCAACGGGCGCGGAATGGCAATGGCAATGCCATGAAGTGACATCTGAAAGGCGACCAGCAACAGCAACAGCAGCAGCAGCAGCATGGAGAGGGGCAGCAGCAAGCGGGGGCAACAGTGAGCAGAACAACTTAATTCAAGTGTTGTCACTTTGTCGTGTTCCATAAATGTTGCCTTAAAACGCTGCTCATTAATTTTCAAGTGTAACTTTTATTAGGTATTTAAATGCGTGCGAGAACTTGCCACCAAGCGGCAAGCCAATGGCAACATGCCGCTGCACATAAATTCGACAAGCCGCATCACTCTGCGAGGGAGGGTGCCTCTCCGTCGTATTTTTTCTTAAATGCCACATGTTGAAGCTCGCGATCTCGCTCTCGCTCTTGCGCCCCCCCCCAGCCGCCGGCGCGTCGCACATACTTGAGATTGCATTAGTCAGTTTGTGTCGCAGCCACTTCGAGGACCATGATCAATGCTCCGTCATATGCCCGTGCACAACCCATTACATTAATAATCCATAACAGCGCGTTAGAGATGTGCGCGTGACGTGACTTCGTCGTGCTAGGTAGTTCACAACGATTGATCTATTAGGCGATAACATATTTCTGGCGAAGAAAGGAGAAGGCGATGCCTTCTTGTCTGAATACGAGCTTATATTATTAAACATAATTGTAGAAATTTAAATGATTAAAACAAAAATTTATTATAAATGGTAACAAAACACGTAAGTGTAGAGTTGTAACTAATTAAATAAATAAAATAGTAAGTTAAATTGAGTTTTGAAGTATACCTATAAATTTATATACATAAATTGTTTCTTTTGTAAGCAAATCTATACATGTTTTTTAAAATTTATTTAATTTACTTTATTTTATTCACTTATTACAAGCATTTCAGTTTCTTATTGGAACTTACGCACAGCGCAGATGTGAGTTACTTATGCAAATGCTTACAGTGAAAACATCTTAACTCATTGTTACGATTAACAATGCTGTGCCAAAATATTTGCATAACTTTTCAACACTTACAACTCAATTTTATCTATCGATAATTTTCTATGCGCGTAGACAACGAGTGCGGGTTTAAGCATGTGAACAATAAGCAAAAGCCAAGTGACATTTATAGATAAAATAGCTAACACATCTCTAGTTGCCACCCAGTAAACGGCATTTGAGCGATCTGTTAATGCCAATAAATCAAGAGAGCGGAGAAAGCGAGCAAGAAGATGCACCTCAAGTGCTGCATTGTGTCTTCTTCGTGTTCGGGGCGAGAGTGAAATATGATGGCTACTAATGCTGTTAATGAAACAACGTAATTATGTGTATTAGGAGGGGACGCACCCTACTTAAGGATCGCTGGCCCCGAAGCGGGTCGCAACGCACATTAATTATGCGCCCGGAATGAAGTGAAGTTTTCTAGAGACGCGACTGTGGTAAAAAAAAAACAAACAAAAACAAAACAAAACAAATAACAAGCTGTCTGGCAAACAAATGCGGGGGTAAGTCACATGACAACGTATTAAAAGGATTTACTGTATTTTAAATATTGCCACAACCACCAAAAAAAAACAAAAACAAGTGTGCTCCCGACTAGAAGATACCCTAAATCCAGGAGGGCTGTAAATTCAAAATTTAGTCTGAATTAGGTCGCAGTCTTTGAGATATCGATATTATTGAAATGGGGCAAGATATCGATAAACTTGTGTTTTTGGTATAGGAGAGTCTATAATAATCTCGGATCGAGATGCCTCATACCTACGTTTGCACAAAACCATTACACCCTTTTCACCAAATTGAGAGTTCAGGGTATAGAAAAACCACCCGCCAAAGTAGTTCAAAGAAGCCGCTGTTAGTTTTCACGGTGGCTGCAAATGCCGCTTGTCGATTGGATTGGCTGCCGTTTAACTGCAGCAGCCGCTGGCAATGGAGACGTTTATCAAATCGTTTGCAAATTAGGCGGAACAGTTGGCTAAAAACCGCACGCAGAACTTGGCACGCCCCCAGCTTATGTGTTGGCCGGGCTATGCATGAACTCAGCTGAACTCAAGCGAGCCACCGACTGCGGCTGCTGCTCGAGAGCGTTTTGTCATACTCTTAGATAACACTGTCATTAATCGTTGTTAATTAATTATCGGCATGCCGGCTTTTATTTTAAAGTAGTTATTATTCTAACGAACTGTCAACACCTACCCATAAAGCGTGTAGCCAAGCCGAACCGCTCCACAGCTCGCCCGACCCGGGGGCTACTGGGTGGTCGTCTACCATGCGGTGGCGGCGGTGGCCACTGAAACTCGTTTGCTTTGTGCATGTGCGTGTGTGTGTGTATATGTTAATTTGCCGATCGTTAAATACAAAAATTTGTTGATTTTATTGTCAGCTCGTTTTCAGTTACTGTTAGATGCGGCTCTATTAAAGCTATAGCTATTTATCTAAACAGACATATGCGTATATACCCGTGCAGAGGGTATTTAAAATTTGTCACCAAATGGGCAGCCCATTAAAGGAAGCATTGGTCGTAACAAAATCTACAATATAATATATAGATTTATTCATGATTAGTAAAATTAGTCTCACAATTTTAAAAGCTATCTTGATGAAACTGTTTACACGTTCATTTTTTCGCACATGTCAGACCGAAGTTTAGTATCATACAAATTCCATAAAAACATTGGATTCTTGTTTTGCATTAAGTTTTTATGCGTTTTTATCTTGACTTAATTATTAACTATTAATTATGTGCATCATTATGCTACGAACTTTCCTGTATTCCTCCTATTTCCTGCTATTAAATAAAGAAACCTCCACACGAGACACCTAAATTTTTGTGATATCAAATTTTGGTGGTCCCCTCAAAGATATCGACAAACCATGAAAGAAATGCAATCAAACATGAAAATCGGTTCAGTTTTGACAAAATTATGGGTGTTGCAAATATGGGAGCTATGGATCCGAGAGCTTTACATGTCAAAATGTTTGCATGATTTTTGACAAAAAATTTTTTTTTATTTATAGAATCGGTTTTAATGGTTTTTTTTATACTAATTGTGACAACCACAATCGATTAAAAATGTAAATTCGCATTTTTAAATTTTGAAAAAAAAGTTTCGAAAATGAGTAAGGGGGAGTACATGATATTTTATCAAAAAATCCAAAAAAAATTGTATTTCCAATAATGCATTTAATTGAAATGCAGAATCAATCTATAGGATAAACCATGGAAAAAATACCATCAAACATGAAAAACGGTTCAGTTTTGACAAAGTTATGGGCGTTTGAAATATGCGAGCTATGGATCCGAGAGCTTTACATGTCAAAACTTTTATCAATTTTTGCATGATTTTTGACAAAAAATTTGACCCCTTCAGAATCGGTTTTTAAGTTGCTTTTTATACTAATTGTGACAACCACAATCGATTAAAAATGTAAATGTACATTTTTAAATTTTGGAAAAAAAATTTTTCGAAAATGAGTAAGGGGGAGTACATGATATTTTATCAAAAAATCCAAAAATTTTATTTTCAATAATGCATTTATTTGAAATGCAGAAACAATCTAGTGGACAAACCATGAAAAAAGTTATTCATTTTTATTTGAAAAAATGCTTATATTTGTTGAAGCTTCCAACAATTTAAGCCTATCTTTGTACTTCTATGCATCCACTTATTCTTATCATAGTGAATCTATGCAAATGCCAAAAATTTATCGCACTATCACAACTTTCGATCTTAAAGAAACGTGCAATTTAACGGTGAACGACATCCAATAATAACCTTCAACTTGGCCACTCAACGCCCGCACTGAAGCAGCAAGGAGCAGCAAAAAGAAGTGGATTCCGTAGAGACGAACATTGGACAATTGGAATTTAATGGAGTCAATTTGGTGTTTGAGATGCATAAAGTGGAGCGTTGGTGTGAGTTCTACTGAATGCCCAATCCCGAATCCCGAATGCTGAATGCAAACAGAAGTCACATTCGAGCCTGCTAACAATGCAGATCAAGAGATGAGCGCTTCCATTGCGGACTGGCCGCGATCGGCCATTGTTCCATTTGGCTTGTTGTGTGTTGTGTTGTTTTAGGAGTTCGCTAAAAAGACAAATGTGGTGTGTGGATGCAGCAGCAGTGGTGGGGGCGGGCGAGCGAGCGGTGCCGAGCGCGTGTTAGTTCCACTCGTTAAGGATTTACGAGCAATTTTTATCACTTTGAGGATCGCTGACAAATCCGGCAACAACAAAAACAACAACAGCGAGTAACAACTGGAATAAGCAAAAGCAACAATGCAATGCCAGCCTGCGCATAATAATGGCAAGTTGTCGCTCGAATCCTACGGACTACTGGCAGCCTGGCAGCCTGGCTGGCTGGCTGGCTGGCAGGCAGGAAGCGCGCTTGTCTCATCGTTGTCGCTGATGTGGCCAAAAGTGGCCAATAAAACCCAAGCGACAACAACAATAACAACGAATTATAGCAAAGTAATCGCATTGCGACTCACCATTTCGGCCGTTGTCCATATTGGCTTTCATTTCTATACGCTCTTGCATAGGGTGTTATAATTTTTTCATGAGTTGTGTAACGTCTACGGAATATATATATATGCATATGAGTGCTCGATCAGTATCAACAACCACGTCCATCTGTTTATCAGAATATTCCTCTGAAAATCGTTAGAAAATTACTCCCGACATACGAGCATATTCTCATCATTATCGAACCAGTATGTCATATAGCTGTCATAGAAACAATTGATTGAAAATTGAGTTTGCATATGGAAAACAAAATAAGTAAAATTAATTAAGTTCTCGTAAGTAAAATCTATTGGGCTAGAATATAAAAGAGCTCCTATAAAAATTGTTGCAAGGGTATTTCAGCTTCGGCATGCCGAAGTTGACTGTTATTTCTCTTTTTTCTTTCGATTACTTTTTTCAGCTTCGCTGGCGTTGATTTCCCTTCCAATTTATGTGACATATTGATTTTCAATTGATGATAGTCTATTTTGCGTTGCCCCCCAATTTATTTCAGCCATTTTAAATTGGCATTTGTGTGCCGTGGTCTCTTCTGCAGCCGCAGCAGTGCGTATGACTTCATCAGCCCGAATGGCCATAAGGCTAGGTAAGCCGCAAACTCGGACGTGTAGTTGGCGCATTTGAATGTAAATTTAATTCAATTAATAATGCATCAAATGCTGCCTATGCCTAATTGCCATGCGATGATCGTAGTCGTCGTTGTTGTCGTTATTGCCGTTGCCATTGTTGTCTGTCTGCCTGCTCATCCTGAAGGATCCCTGCCACAGGCAGCTGCTGTTGCCACGTTTGCTGTTGTGACTCGTCTAACTGCTGACAATATTGATGATTTAGTACGAGTCGCCGTCGGTATTGTGGTTGTTGTCATGGCACCATAGGCGTAATTAGACAAGCATTGTGCAAAAGCGTTAATTAAAAGCCACACAAAAAGTTGCAGTTGCCATTTGCTGCAGCCTGCTGGCTGTTCGCCGTTGACTGTTGGCTGCCAGCTGCGCCAGCCATGACTTCATGGCTTTACCCTCGTAATGAGCCCGCGTCGATTGCGTAAGCTCGGCGGATGCATCAGCTCCATGTGCCCATTGCCATATAGCCGTTGCCATAGTCGGGGGCTGGCGCTGCGCACACTTGGCAAATAATTTCCTTTGAAACGCTGCCACTGCTTGGATGAATGGATCTCTCATGCGTATTTATGAGACAGCTTCGATGACAGCATAGCGTGAGTGTATTAATTTTCGCTTGATTTTGACGCCAGTGGAAGACATGTAATGCACATGATGCATCACCTATTGGTGAAATGCTGGGGCGTTAAGAAAGGCTATGTGTACAGAGTAGGACACAGGAATATATTTATATAATGATATGATATGACAAAAAAGTGTCAATATATATGTTATCCAATATATGTATATATAATCTAAAAAAGTTCAATGTATAATATAAAATATATATATAAGTGCATTTAATTTAAATAAATACTGAATATTGTTGAACTATAATCCTAGTCTTATCTTACGATTTTTTATGTCAAGTCAATACACGAAGGAAACCTCATTTTCGGTAAATCGCATATCTCAACTGTAAATGCACTATATGATCCAAACACGGTTTGGCGGTTGCAAACGTAATATTCCATTCAATTGTTTTATTTTTCAACCGATTTATTTAATGGGATCTTAATGTTAAGGTAGTGCGAGTCTATGAAATATTAATTAAGATCACAGTGATTTTCCAATTGTTGATTGATTGTTTGACTGATTTTCCAATGATGTTAAAAATTCAAAATGCACAAAATTGCGAACATACCGGATTCTATAAAATTCTATATAATATAAGATAAGTATATAAAATAAGTATGTAAGTATAATTGCTGACCAACTCAAACTGCTGACTAGCCCAGGAGTCGGGAGTCAAGGAGTTAAGCGCTTGAGGCGATTTGCATTAAGCGGATCAGTTCCAAGTGCTGTTGAAAAACCGCAAAGTCAGGGCGATCGGCTCGTGCTTGCACCTGCACAGCGGGCACTTGAAGGGACCTAATCAGGGAACAGTGCTCAAGTGTCCTGTGTCCTCTGGACAATGCGAATGGATAACAAACACTTCAAGCGGCTCAAGTGCCTGACTTTGTGACATGAAAAATATGCGGCCATAAAGTATGAGAGGTTCTTGAAAAAAGTAGAAATTTTAAAAGAAAGAAAGGATTTTTGTGTTGTAGAACAAAGTCGAAGAAAATCCTTTTTGCGAATTTGTGCCGACTATGGGGCACTTGAACTTGATGGGAACATGATGGGTGGATCATCATTAAATCCTCTCGAGTTCGCTAGCGGCGAGTGCATTAAAATGTTGCGCAGGACAACAGACGCATTAGTGTAATCCTTGCGGACACACCCACCCAATAGACTAGCTGAATGGAACTCTTGAAATGAATGAACTGCTGCATTCATTCAACAAAATGGATCTTTGGAATTTCGGTTGCCCTTCGCTGGCACTTCAATTTCAAGGGGTCGAAACAAAAGCGCAGCAGGTCGCACGTATCGATCAAGGTATCCTGGGAATCCTTTGGGCAGTCTCAATAATAACTTGCTGCAATCGGGCACAGAGCAATAAAAATTAATAATAAAGCAAGTGCCAACATGGCCGAGCCTTGTGCAGGGCATTAAATAAATTTAACAGCTCAATGACTTGTCGAAAGGTGCGGACCAGGACCGGGCTGAAGGGGCGGAGGGAAAATGAGTTGGGTTGGCTGGCGGCTAAGTGAAGCGCAGCGGCTCAGGCAAGCATATCTTAATTAGCAGACCAGCGCTTATATAAAACTTAATTTTTTATGATTTCAGCTTAATTACGGCGCCGTGGCGCTGCCACACTGCCAACAGACTGCTGTTGCCAGACTTCGAGGTCAATTGCAATTAAGAATATCATTCAAGTGTCCAGCGACGCATGCGCAGGAATTGCACTCCATTGCCAAGGGCTGACCACCAAGGCGGTGCCAGTCCGACAGACTGCAGTACCTGCCAATCCATTCTAATTGAAACCATTGGGCAGCCCTCTCGTCCAGTGGCAGAGGCTGGGGTTGGGGCTTTTGTCTCTGTGGCCCATAAATTACATTTGGGAATGCTCAACGAATTAAGTGTGTGTATGTGTGTGTGTGTGTGTGTGTGATCAACACCTAATCGCTCGAAATGCGTGCGTCCGATTGTGAGGTCCTCCAAGCCCGCGTTCATTCATTTATTCGTTCAGTCTATTCAGCCATTCATTGATGGCTCATAATGAAATTGTTGCCTGTCCGAAATTTCTTTTTCTCTTCAGCTCAAATGCCCAGCATTGTGGCTGGCAAGATTTATGTTCATGAATGTAAATGCCTTCTTCAAATCGTTTTTTATTGGATCGCTGGGTATTATATTGCATTGATTTGTTACCTAGCTGGCTCTTTCATAAAATTATTATCACACTTTATTTATCGCATGCTCAGAAATACTCGGCTATTATATTTAACGCGTCTAACGATTTGTGTCGCAGCTCCAACTTGAGAAAATGAAATTATTAAGCTGATTTTAATTGCGCCCCATGATCCATTGATCCACACTCGTAAATCTAATTTAGTACCGGTGTACATCTATGTATGTATGGAATTCCCAATAAAAAATCTGTATAGTCATATAGATGTTCTTTCCGTCTAATTATGCAAGGTGCCCACGACAATTGTTGAGCCGGTGCTTGTGTCGTCTTTTGATTGAAATTTATCGCCAATGCATTCTCCATTCTCGATTTGTTGTTTCTTTTTACATTGGTCGCGATCGCTAATCTCTTCTCTTTTTTTTAGGCTATGGTTACAATTCGGGTTGGGGTTCGGCTATAGGAACCCATTTCCAAAGCATAAATAACTTGAAGCACCCAACCTTTGCATACATATGTCTAACCATTTTTGGTGGCTGCCAATTTTGGATCTCAAATTATTAAAACTGGCTCGTTAAGCCGTTACAGATATCTCTACGAATTTACGATCGTGAGATCGTGACTATGTGTGTGCGCGTCTCCCTCTCTCTCTCTCTCTCTCTCTCTCTTTCTCCGTTTTTGTGTGTCATTTGATCATAGCTCATTTGTTAAATAATAGTGAAAATTAGTTTGTTTGTCTAAGCGACATGAATCGTGATTTATATATATTGTGCATTAGATAAATATGAGATTTTTATTGGGTGTGTTTGAAAACAAGATTGTTCAACGCGTAGTTTGATATTTTATTGGGGAATTATCTGTTTCGTAGATTGTATCTTAATCGCTTTTAACAGCTCGAAATATGCCATTTGCTGGCAGAAAAATTTTTAGGTTTAATCTAAAAAATGTTGTACAATATTTGTATTCAACCAAAGTGAAAGTGATATTTATATGATGTGATTATATTTTCTATTTATTGCTTAACAATTAAATGCAATAATATATTCAAATGTTCTAGTTGTTGATAACACAAAATAAGCATTTATATATGTGCGTTTATTAAAGCAAACGGAATTAAAAAATTAAATAATTTCTACTTTCGTTTTATTTGTGTATATTAACTAAGTAAATTTATTCTGGATCAGAATGTCTCGCCAAATCGATATAAATATATACAAATATGTCTTTCTAAATTCATTTTTGGCAAAGCAATTTGTCTATAAGGTTTTAAATACCAAATTATAGAAATTAATTCTTTCCAGGCCATGTTTTGTTAAGGCCATTAATTCTCATTAATATATATTATAAGTGCCATAGGAGCAAACGGTACAAAAGTTGGTTTGTTAATAACATTTTGGTTTATGATTATAAGAGGCTTGTCAATTATTAAACCAGCTAGAATTAAAATCATAGTTATTTGTGGTTTAGATTTTGTGACCTTTTTTATTTAATATTGGCAATAAGAGTGCATTTAATAAATTAAAACACAATTTTGATGTCATATTTAATATATTTCAAGCAAAAGAAAATGTTTTTTTTTTACTAAATATCAAATTTGTCATTCGATACGGCTATGAATGGCAATTGATATCTCACATGCTGTCTGTTATCAATTTCCATTTCAATTTCGTGCCTCCCGCTGACCATGCAAAAGCTCATCATCATCATCATTCTCAACCTGGCCCAAATTAGCCGCCAAGCTGCCAAAACGTTTAGTACAACGCTCTCACCAGTCCCCACCGGTTGCAGTTCATGAGGAAGATAACAAAAAAAGGAAAAACCCCTGTTGCAAACATTTGTTCATTTGTCATTCAGGACTGTTGCCGTTGACATACATTCGTGCACTTTGCTGTAAGCCAGCGTCTTCTTCTTGGCCTGCGTTGTTGTTGTTGTTGTCGTTGCACATTGCGCAATAAAAGAGTCGCAGAGGGAAAAAAGCTGCGCAACAATTGAGGAGAATCCATCATTAATAAGCCCTAAAGTGGCCGCTGCTGTTGCCCGGTAGCTTCGATGGCCTCTCCAGGCGGGCAATAAAAACAAAAGCCAAAATGGGCAATGAGAAGGAAACAGGCAGCATGTGCACTTGTTGTTGTTGCTGCTGCAGGTTGCAAACAAGCGATGCAGCAGCAACAGTTGGCAGCAAAAAGCCAAACCGCTTTAGGCCATTTAAGGCAACGCAATTAATTATTTTTTAACTGTTTTGTCATTTCGGAATGCAGGCAGCGGCCATCATTGGCCATCGATTGGCCATCTCCTGCTGCCTGGTTGCCTGCCTGGGCAAAGGACTTTGACGTGACCGGTGCAGCTTTCGCTCGTTTGATCGCTTGATCGATTGATTGCTGTCGTTGCCAACCAAAACAAAAAACGGCAACCAAAAAAATAAATAAAATAAAAAACGACAAATAAAAAACTTGCTGAGATTGTAAAACGCGGCTGTAACAAGTCGTTGCGTTAATTTGCCGCCGATTGGCCGCCAAATGGGACGACAACAGCTGAAAAAGAAAGTTTTCCTGTGAAATGCAAATAAGTGTCATATTTATTTATATTTATTTCGATTAAATATTAATCAAATAAATAATAACAAATTGAACAAGCAGCCACTTGCCAGGCTGCCAGGTTGCTCGCGCATGCAAAAAAATAAATACACCAATAAATATAAAATTCATAAATACATATATTTTTTCTTTTAAACAACCTCCAAGTTGGCCAAGTGTCTGTCTGACTGGTTCCAGCTGCTTATTTGCTTTGTCTGTTTTGATTATAAAAAGCATTCGGCTTTAATTTGTCAATTTCTTAATTGGCGTTTCGTGCGTTCCACTTCATAAACGCTCGTGTGTTCCAATAAGCGAGCATTGTCTCGCTCTAGCCTTCGGTGAATGTGCGGCCGTTGTCTCTTTCTGGCTGGGAGGCGATCATTGATTTTGTTGTCTTTGTCTTTTTGTCATTTGGCTGCTCATTGATAGAAGAATTTTAACAAGCTACGGTGTTTTGGAATTTCGTACGTGAAGAATCCAAAAATGTTTTACGCAATTAAAGAATCTGATAAAATGTCTACAAGCGGCGGGCGTTGGCCGCCAGTTTCGAGACTCAATGTCCCAGGCTGGACGCAAAAAGCTGCACACACACACACACTCACACATGCACGTTCACGTCAAAGTGGCGCGTCTCAGGCAACAGCTTCGAGCCCCCAGCAGCCAGCATCAGCAACAGCCTCCAACATTCTGTATATCGATCACAGGCCTGGCCAAGCCGCGCCGGCTCGGCGTCGGTAAATATGACAAATTTCGCCGAGGCACAAAAAAAGTATATATTTATATATATATCTCACAAGACAAAATCAGAGGCAGAGCCACATCAATATCGAACGTCTTGACTCTCTCAGGCAGAGTGTTTGTTGTGTTTGTGTCTGTGTGTTGTGGCACAAACCAATTAAGCCGAGATTAATTGGCCATGTCAAGTGGCGTAATCGAGCGCGAACACAAGTTTGACATTTCATAATTATTTCAACTGCTCGGCGACTCTTCTCTTGCCTCGTGATCGATCAATCGCTTCGTGTATGTGCGTGTGTGTTTTTCTGTGTGTGTTATAAAGATGTTTTCCTATAGATGCATATTTATGTTGAAGATCTCCAATTGTATTCTTTTTGTTGTGATGTGTTGATCCCGTGTGGTCACCCCATGGGGTTTGAATTTATTTAAATGTCGCCACAATTATGTTGTCAGAAAAATAAATAGATAAACTCTTCAAATTTAATAATCGCATATTTCCGTTAATGATTTGTCTAGATTATCTTGTCTACTACTAATTTACAGATAAGTATCTTTAAGGGAATCTTCAGTGATTTTTAAGTCTATACAACGAAAATACTATATTGATAGCATTCTCAGTATCTTTATAGACAATACATATATATGTATAACAAATTAAACAACAAATGATTAGCTTCTCAACAACTTTCATTTTCATATTTAGATAATTTGTAGGGAGCATACTTATGCTATTTAAAATATCTAACTTAGGAGAATTTATTATTTCAAGTGATTTTTTCATTATCTGATATATTTTATAATATAATATTAGCTGTTTATGTCAATAGTATAGAATGCAGATTATAAATTAATTCGATTAAATATATATTATTCGTACTTTAATTGGCATACTTCATTGTAGAGTTATGGCTCTGTGAGCCAATTTAAAAATTAGACGATTTAAAAAACAAGTTGTATTTCGAGTGATATACTTATCTTTCTGTTGGTGTGATGGTTTTTTTGTGATACCGTTTCTCTTGCATAACTGAATATATAATTAATAAATAATATAATTCTAATTCATCCGTATTATTATATATATAATGTATAAGAAATCACAGATCTTCTTTGCACTCCATTTTATATTTACAAACTTATAACGTAGGCTATCTAATCATCTCTGACAACGTCTTATCAGACGAATCAAAATATTGAATAATAAAAATTAACGCTTATTAGTATTCATCTTTATAATTTATTTTAAATATATTCTATAAGTCATATCATGTGCATACATTGATAGCATTACTTAGTGTTATACTGGCAAACATCCCGCTATTCTTTTATGTATATTGCTCACCCCCTTATCGATTTGTTTTCACAGATCTTGAGCTTATACCTTAATAAACTCTGCCCCAGTGAACCATTTAAATTCACCGTAAGTCAGATTCTTTGCAAACGTTTGACTTTCTCTCCATTCGGCGTACACACCCACACGCTGATCTCAGTCTTTATCAGCTTTAAATATATACATACACACACACACACACACTCACACCCACTCACTGAAACGGAATCGGGCAACTCTCCGGCTCACAAGTCGCTCATTTTGCAGCTAATTTGACAACAATTTACTGTAATCACAATCGATTCGTGTTTGCCAATTTTTTAATTGTTTTCAATCCTCTTTTTGCGGGGCAGTGCCCAGAACCGGATGGCTAAGCGCAATACACGATCGGGTAATTTACGATGGCCCCATGGCGATTGCGTTGCCGAGCTCATGACACCAGCCCAGCGAAGCAGCCAAAGCAACCCAAGCAACTGTGCAAGTCAAGCTACCCGAACAACTCAGCAAAAGAAACGAACTCCATTAGCAGCTTTTAGCTGGGCGCTGGGTTTGTGTTTAGTTCGTGCGAACTTCTAGGAATTATGTTGTTCCAATTAAAATAAAAATTAAAATAAAAGAAAAGAAAAGTAAAGGAAAACAGAAACAACAACAACAACAACAAATACCAAATTAAAGACTGGGCCAGAGTCGACACTTGGCGACCCAGCGACAGTCGCTGTCTCTCAGCCCGTTTGTCGTTGTATCGATTTGTGAAATGGTCGTTGACGCTCGCTCCCATTGATTTCAGATGTCCACGTTGGCTGGGACTGGGGCTGGGGCTGGGGCAGGGGCTGGCGCTGATTTCCATTTAACCTGCTGCACCGTCATCGAGGATCGACTCGAGCAAACACAGCTGCACCCAGCCTGGCCGAGGCCGATCCCGATGCCGTTTCATTTCTTCGCGCACGATACGATCGTGCTGGCTGCCTGCCTGCCTTTAAAACGACTTTAATATGTAAATTCGATTTCGGAAGCCAAAGTAATTAATACTAGAATGCGGCATGGTGCAGCGGTGCAGCGGCAGCAACAGCAGACTGAAACTGAATTTAAAATTAATCCAAACAAACGGATTAAAGAGCAAAAGCCAAACACAAATGTTAATTTGCCTGCTGCTCGACTGGCGCTGGAGCTGGCGCAGGAAGCGACGACCAAAGGTGAGAAGATTTTCAACATTGACTCGATTATGCGAGAAATTTATGGTGCCCAGCGTTACGATGGGCCCTATGTTAGGGATCTTTAATGCGAGCCCAAACTGGTTTCCCCCTGGCATAGACCATTCAAATAAAAATTATGCTCGACATATTGGTATAAGTTTTGTTTTTAATTATGAATGACATTGGGCCAAGACGCTCGTGTGGTCTGTCAATGCGCCTGCTGTGAAATCAGAGCTGCGGCTTCAACTCCTACTCCAACTCGCCGCTGAGGCTCAAGCTGATCTTCGGTGCTGGCCATAGTCACATTTTGAGATAAAGATCTCGCACTCACTCTCTCACACACTCACACACACACAGCCGAGGGAGAGGAGCCCATCTCCATCGTCATCGTGTGTTGTGGCTGTTCCATAATGAAACTCATTGATGTAGGTAAATTATCGCTCTGTTCTTAACGTCGTGTTTTCGTGTTTTTTAATTGGGCTTTGGGAATTTAGTGAAAAATGCTAATTAGTTGAAGGGCTTCGCTCTGAAACGGATTGCATTTCATTGATAATAGCGAGTGGGTATTGGGAAAAATCAAACAGCCACAACAATAACAATCAGTGAGATTTACGGTATAGTGTATGCTGTCCTCTCTCTCTCTCTCTCTCTCTCTGTTATTCTCTATCTATCTATAAAATTAGATTAGCAGTTAATTGGTTAATGTGCAGCGAGCAACGTTTGTTAATTGATTCTTGGAAAGCGCTGCCTCAACAGAATCTTGTTTTAATTAACAACTATTTAAGCGCTGCTTCCACTCGCTACCGACTCAGCGATCGTTGCATGTTTTCTTTAATTTGGCAGCATAAAATAATCGTTTGGCTTTTATGATTTGATGTATAACGTTTGTCACTGACAAAATTCGAGACATCATTTCCCATCACGCACACTGTTTTATGTGCATATAATACAGTGGAGTGCATTTAACACGCTCAATATAGACTCCTATATTAATGTATTTAGTTTTTTTAATTTTTAGAAATGTATTAAAAAAGCGTTTAATTTTTTATTTAAATTTTAAAAAAATTGCCGAATTTTATCAATAATTTTTACAATTTAGGTATATGAATTATTTTAAAACTAGTTTCATCCAAGTGTGGAACCGATGCGTTCTATTTCCGAGCGTCCACTGTTCTAAGCATTGAAGGAATCGCCTGAACAGTAGCCAGTTTTGTCTTTTTTGGTCTGGCCTGATCTTGACTCATCTCTTGCCCTGCTCCGTTGTGCTTATTTGTCGCGCGTATCTCAAAATGCTGACATAAAAGATTTCAAAAGCCAGTTTTGACCTTTAAAAATGCTTATAATTTAATGCGAGGTCTCTGCTTTTGTTTCGATTTTCAGTTGACATTTGTTAAGCGTTTGTTATCACATGCTGCCCAGATTGAACTGATAAGAGAGACTATACATACTAGTCGTAAAGCGCCTGGGGCATATGCGTATAGTTTTTCTTTCTTTTAGACCAGCCATAAACATAAACAGCGCAGCAAATTGGGTCAGCTAGCAATGATCGCATCTTTAATATCCCACACGCACACACACACAGATACACACGTACAGCGCGATAAATTCTCTAACAAAATGCTATTGCCACTTGGCAGAGTCGCATCGCAGTGTGGCAGCCACAAACGTGCCACGTTCAACATAATCAACATATGGGCGGCTGTCTGGGGCGGCAGATCCCAAAAACAGCCGCAGCCGCAGCCGCAGCCGCAGCACTGCAGAACATGTTGTAGGTTGTCTTGTTGCCTCTTGTAACCCGATAGTTTTGTAGTTTTGTGGTAGCGCACCCATAAATTTTGTCTCAGCGTTGCGCCCGTCGCATCAGGTGTTAAGCGGGCAATGGAGCGCTATTTGGTATACCCTCACATTGCACATAAAACGGGTAATTTGACTTAATCGTGTGGATTGCTTTCTGGAAACTATCGTTGTCAGAAGGTAGGCAAATTATGAATTGTGTATTTTCTCGTTTGGAAACTTTTCCAACAGTGCCTTATTTTTAAGCCAAACAGTTTTTTAAGTTTTTAAACTTTCAAGCAGATCGAATTATATTCAGCTCTCATTCTTAACATTAATAACTATATAAATGTACATATATTGGATTTCTTTTCTACTTGAACTATAGAGTAAACCTCAGTCGTTTTAACCTAATTTGTAGAGTTTTTAGTTAAAATAAGTAAATATGCATGTAAAAAATATAATTAAATTTATTAAAAATGTTATAAATTATTCTTATTAATCTTTCAATATTTATAAACATTTAAAGAGCATTGCCTAATCGGATTTAAACGAATAATACGTTGTGTGTTTCTCAACTGCTTCAACGTATGTATTTGTGCCTTAAAAAGTTGATTTTTTACAGTTGTTGTTCGCTCGCCGTTTTTGGTTGTAGTTGTTGTTGTTTATTGTTATTGCTGCTGCTAGCTGGAATTATTTATTGCACGAAAGTCATTCCTTTTAATAGTCATGCAAATTAATTTTGCTCATTTGTACAACAATAAAAATGTTAACTAATTAATTTTGATTGAAATTTGCATGCAAAGAGCGAAAATCAATTTGCACGCGTTGTTCTGTTCGTTGGAGATCGCCAGGTACCGATAACAGTGGGTATATTAGCTGAAGCTATTCCGTGTTAATTCCGTTGTTGTTGTTGGTTTAGCTGTTGTATTTGTAGTTATTGCTGTTGCTTTGGGGAATTTTGAAATTTTCATGCATTCCAAATAATATTAATTCGAGCGATAAGAAATCGCAATTCAAATAAAAACAAGTAATCACACTTTGGTTAAGAGTACACGACTTGGAGATACCCTTAACTGGTTATTATTAATTCACTTCCACATTGTGGAAAGCATTTATTTAGCTACTATTTAAATCAACTTAGCTAGCTAAATTAACTTTCTGCTCATAATCGATCAGTAAGATATTGTTGGGATAGGCAGATATATCCGCATGTTGGCGCTCATCGAGCATATACGCAATGCAATGCAATAAATTAAATTGGGAAACTTTTGGATACCCATTCTTACTATTTGTTGGTAACAGGGTAACCTGCTGGGCTGCATGCCATTTGGCAGCTTGTAAACAATAGCGAAAGTCTGTGATGGAATCAGCACCAGGTCGATTGGAGGAGGTGTGTTGGTATTGTTTGCATCTCCTGTGCCAACTGATTGGACAATGCCTGACTGTCTAATGCCCAATTAGCGCTAAATAATCAGCAACTGATATGCGCATTTGGCAGACGGAAGTTATGCTAATTAATAATTTTGACTATAAAATCCGTGTCCCGGCATAAGTATTCATGAGAGGGTAAAAGTTGGCGCGCTGATAACGATCGGCAACGAAACTGAAAACGAACGGAATCTGAAAATATTAATGATAGAAAATTAAGCAGCATTTTGTCAGCAAAGTTTTGCCTGCTGTTAAGGGAAAGAGAAACGGGAGCGGGAACGGGGCATCAGGGGCTACGTTCTCAGTCGCTGAGGCAATGTATCTTGTATCTTTTCATCGTCTGCCGTTTCTGTTGTTGGGTTGCAGCCGTTGCGACTGACTTTTGCCAATTATAAGCTAAAGACATTGAATTTCGCTTTATCGCGAATTTCGCTGGCCCGAATGGAATGAAAATAAAAGAGACAGCGCGTAACATCGCCGGACGCCAGAGGACACAGCACAGAACAGCGCAGCGCAGCTCAGCTCAAGGAATATATACATATATCTCAAATTAGCCAACATTTTATATCTGTCAGCTACTGTTCTCCCTAATTAATAACAAGATGCCTTTTTAATTCCATTTCGTGCGTTTTGCGCGCTGTTGCGCCTTTTAATTGCCCCTCCAATGGGTAGAAGAACTGTTTGCCACTGTGTCAGTGGGTGCAGCGAGAGGGTAAGGGGTATGTCGGAGGGAGGCGGGTATACGGAAGCGACTTAATGTTTCGGCACGGTCAAAAGCTGTTGCTTGATAATTATAACTAATTTTCAAGCTAAGTATTAGCTACTTATAAGTAAACGCAAACGAATAGTTTAAGAAATTAATATTAAACAATACAAAATCGTAATAATCAATTCAAAAATAAATAATAATTGTCTTAACTGCGACACGAAAATGTTGATAAACGTAAAGTTCTGAAAATGTAACTAGATAAATACTTTGTTCCCTTAAAGCACAAAATATGATGTCTCTGCTTTGTCTAAAAGTTGGGTAGTTATGATTGTTCATAATCTGGTAATCTTTCAGACTAAGGAAGACTTAGCATTAAATTGGATGCATACATTATCATCACAACTGCTATAATTAGATGAAAGACTTTACAATGGACAATTTTTACAATTCTCTACCAGAAAATGGAAAAAAATTAACGTGACAAAAATGATGTTATCCCATATATGTTATATTACATATAAATTTTTAATATTAATAATTGATCATATATTTTGTAAATTCGTCCACTGTTCAGCAATCCCTTAATAATTCACAACAATTTCATCGAAAAGAAACAAGCAAATTGCATCAGCGGTAAGTGAATGTTGTATAGGTAAACAAATATGTTTTTTACAAGTTTATTTAGTACGTATATATACATATGCTTATTGTACTGATGTGCCTGTATATGTTTATAAATAAAGAGTTTGATAATTTTTAAAAACATATGCCTAGATGTAGTTCAAATATTTATATATATGCAAAATATTTGAATTTTTTATTTTATAAAAAACAAATCCAATCAAAATCAATTGTGGTTTAGTTATGAAAACCCAAGTCCCTAAAAAGGAAATTATTAAGGGTCATATAGTTCAGTGAAAAAGCTAAGCGATTAAAAATCTAATTTTATGAACTAGTTAACAATCACTATATAATATACATAGATAGCAGTTAGTTCATTAGCATCTTTCTCTCTTGCGTGATTTTCTATATTTGTTGTAGTTGAGCACTGAACTGAAGGATATAATAAACACTCAATTTGAATGACACTAAATTGACGTAAATTGGATCAAATGGTCATGACCATATGTAACTGCCGACGGCTGGCGACTTGGTTGGGTTGTAGTTGTTGTTGTTCATGTCGTTGTCGTTTTGTAAAACCCATTCAGACGTTCAGCTCAAGTGTTACTGACCATAATTCAAGACAGGACGGGCATTTTAGCCAATATTTTGCTGGCAAACGAACTGAGAGCGCCATACACTGGCCAAGTTTACAGCGTCTTGGCCGTGTTGAGTTTCCCCTTAAATGGCAAAACCAGTTTGGCCAGCAAGCTGCCAGTGTCTATGTTTATTTTAACCACGAAAACTTGTTTCTTGCCAAGTCGATCGTGCTGCCTGCTTCAGGGCAACGCCTACCCATTGGTAGGTGGAGCTTTCAAGCGCCTCGCAGGCTACCAAAGATGGTGGTGGACTGCTTAAAAATGGTGGCCGCGCTATTAGCGATCGAATTTATGGAATTATTTCATTGTTCTAAGAATTTGAATGCCGGACACGCCAGCGACTGCTAAAAATGGTGTTCCCTTGCCACAATGGCTGCAAAATTGATATATTGAGCTGGAGTTCGGCCGAGCTGGGCAAGGCTCTGCTCATATTTATTGGATGAGTCAAACAATTGGTGCAGTCCAGCATTTGCAGCGATCGCGACAGGATGTTGGCAGACTGTCAAGCAGCTTGGAGAGTGCTGCCTGCGATGTGGGACGTGGGGGGCGTGGACAGCGGTGCAGTCGAGGCTCGTTTCATTTTGATGGCTTCATTATGCAGCTGGCTGTTGGCCTGTTGGCTGTTAGCTGTTGGCTCTTGGCGTTTTTTCGTACAAATTGGCTGTGCAGAATGCTGATTTAATATTTTTGCCCGGCAGTCAGTTAGTTGTTGCCAATTAAGCATTGCTAGCGTACTGCATTCTGTTTTGCTTTCGATGTACCCACGTCCGAAACATTGGCATAATTGGTTTGCCAGCATAAAAATCACATGAATTGCCTTTCCGCTCAATGGCAATTAAATGTTATTGCCGAATGCTGTTCTGCTCAGCTCTGGTTATCCTTCAAATAAATATATATACATATATGTGCACTACTCCAGCTAAATGGAGTACCCAAGTGGCCAGTGGCAAGTGGCGGATGGCATCTGTTGACGAGCTCCATGAACGTTCCACAACTTGTTCGACTTGGTCGTCGTCATTAAATGCTTGAACAAAATTATCTTGTTAAAATTACAAATAACACGAACATGAAGTAATAAAAAAAACGTAAGGAATGAATAATGTGCGCCACGTTAAATTGCCGCTGACTGACAACCCCAGCCAACCGAGCTGGCCAATAGCCAACCTGTCGACCGGTTGTCCGCCTGCCTGTCTGCCGTAGCGCCCGTCAGACAGTTAGTCAGTCTGCCCGTCTGGCTGTCTGTTAGGCTGAGCATCATCCTGTATCTTCATCTGCTGCTGTTGCTGCACTCCCCAACATTCTCAAATGACTTCATTTTATGTGTCGAATTTTAGTGCGCACTGCGCGGTTGCAGTTTTGCAGATTCGTGAACTTTCCAAGTTAATTGGTTAGTGATTTGAGCGCGCGGCTGTAACGACTGAAACATTTTCCTCAACTTCAGCAGCTGAAAAGTGGCCATTTAGACCATTAAGTCCTGCACTAAATGTTGTGCACAAATGGTTAACATTTTGCAGGAGCCTCTACCGAACTCAGTTAATCTCGATTTTGATGTTTAATACTCAGAACTCCATTTAATAATATTCTAAGGGCATTTTTGCAACATACGAATTAAGATATCCAAATAAAATGTGTGTTAACTGTTGAATGCAAATTAGTTTAGTTATAATCATTTTTGAATAGAATGCCTTGCAAATTTCCCACTTTGCTTCTTAGAAAATAATTATCGAAAAAGAATAACTCTTTAAAACAATAATTATATTCAGTTCAGAGATAATATATAAGAAGAAATTTTCGGATAAACTAGAATGATTTGATCAACAACGCATCGTTGTTAACTCAGCATAATTTATATATTTATACCCTGAACTCATTGAAAATGGGTAAACTTATATATTTTGCTATACCATACACAGGACAGTTTATACATTTTTTTCTCTCGATATCTTGCATAATCGATAAAAATAAATTTTACTACTTGAATTTTTACATATCTTGGAGACTATACGAGCTAGAGCCACCAAATTTAGTTTATTATGCTCTCGTAAAGACGCAGATCACGAATATTTTTGATTTTTGATACCTTTCCCCATTCGCCCCAAATATAAAAAAGCAATTCAAATACTACAAACTTACGCTTTGGTTTGGGCATAGATTTGAACGCTCTTGTTACGTACTCAAAATTTTATTAGGGTCATGCTCTTAGTTTAGAAGTTATTCAAGAATTTAGTTTCCATAGAGAGGGCCAAGCACAGCCGTTGAGATAAGTGCGGCGTGCGTTTGAATGCGTAAGTGTATGTATGAATGCAAGGGAGATGATGTGTTTGCAACGACAGCTTGCGGTTGGGTTCAGGGTATCTCTAGTCGGGAGCCCCGACTAGAGCATTATATTATATATTAAGAGCAGCTCACTGCATTTTAAAACATACCTAAGTTCATATATATATATATATATATATATATATATATATATATATATATATATATATATATATATATATATATATATATATATATATATATATATATATATATATATATATATATATATATTATATTGTGTATATACCTTATACATAATAAAAGCGAATATAAACTTGCGTAGCGCATCAACGCTTCTATATGGGCTCAAACGATTTGTGAGCTGCTGCCACTTCGTTTACGGTACACGGCCTCAGACCATTGCCCTTCTTTCACTTTTCCATTGGCTGTGTTTAGTGCATAGTTAAAACTATTTTATGTCTTAATTAAAGTTTATAGCTCGTTTTTTTAGGCGTCAAAAAGAGTTTTTTTAGTTCGCAATGCTTAGCCAGGTCAAGCCGCCCGCCGGGCTGACAAAGCATCAGTCAGGGGCCAGCAATATCATCGGCAATCATCCCAAATGAGTTTTCTATATATATGTGTATACATACATATATGCACGCTGAACTGTTGACTGTGGCTTCAGGCTGTGGATCTGGCTCCAACTTCGGATCCAGCTCGCACTATATGCATCTGTGAGTGTTGGGCATGTACAAATCGCTTGATTGGCTTGCACTTAATTGCCAATGGCTGTTACTGCCTCTTCTGGCGGGCACCGTCCATGCTGTTTTTAGTGAGGTCGTGTCTGTGTCCGCAGCAGCTCCTGCTAATAGGCAATTAAGTTTCGAGTGCTACCTGCCATTTTGTGCCATATCGCAGACTAGTACTCGTCTAGCAACGAACCGCTTGCCTAATGGCATGATACTGCCAGGTTATAGTTCAATGTAGCTATATGTAGCCACATGATACAGAAGAAGATACTGCGGCTTCCAATTTCTAATCTAAGGGGGTTACTAATACTGAAGTAAATTTGAAACACATTTGCAATAACTATTAATACTCTATTCTTTCTTTTGATAAAAATAGTAAATTGTTAAAAAAGTGTTCGTAAAGTTCAAATAACACTGCCATATTTGAATATATAATAATTAATATTGGTATCGTGCTTAATTCGCTAAGTAGTGACGGTTATATATAGTCCTGATCTGGAAACAGACAGACAGAGCTAACCACAATTTTAAATATATAGCCTCTGCATTCGGTATTTTTATTTTCCTTGGCATTTGTTTAAAACTTGAAAATCTGGACGCAAGGCATCTCCTTATCTACCAATTTCTTAATTCAGCTCTTTATAAATTGTTGTTATTAAATTGAAAATTGCCTGATCATGTGTAGGAGGGATTAATTGTTCAGGCTTTTGTACATTGGCGATCCCGTTTGGAACATAATTTTGGCATCACTGTGATTCACACACTCGGGACAGATGGCACAATAATTGCTTTTTTTGCCCCCAACTGTGCGGCAGTTTCGCTTCTTTCCTCTTTTATTTATTTTACTCTTATTATTACTTTTTTTTGTGATGACGCCTTGCACGCATTGCGTAATTAGGTGCACTTCCGTTTTTAAGTTGAGAGGCGGATCGTTGTCGCCGCTTTGGAGGCAGCTTTCTTCATATTTTGAATGCTTGAGTCTTTAATTGCGTATACGCCGCTTGTAACGGTCGTTGGGCAAAACGTCTTAATTAACTCGTTTGCAGCGTTTCTCTTGGTTTTTATTGCGCCTCTCGCGGCAATTATTATGATTACTTATTACTGCTGCCTTTTGTTTCGTTCCGTTTCGTTTTAGTTTGAAGCTTTTTTGTTGTTGGTACTTCGTGTCGGCAATTTAATGGCGGCGCAACCAATTGCAAATATTTTGTAAATTGTATTGTGCATTTCATATTTTCAAGTCATTTGCCAACAACTACACATCCTTTCAAAGTTGCCGATCGCCGAGCCCTGATCGCTTAGCTTATTGTCACAAATTAAGACAGCTCCGGCCAAGATCTGAGCAGCCGGTATTAGCCTCAGCGTCGACTTAATGCGGCAGCAAATTGGCAGCTACGGCCACGCCAGCCGCTGGCACTCGGTGCTGCCTCTCTGTTATTTGGCCCAATAAAATTATGATGCAGCATTAAAGCTCTGCCTAACACCATATAATTTGGTTGGCCTCCAGTGGCGTGCGGCGAATGCCGAATGGCGAACGGCAACAGCTTATTGAGTTGTTACAGCTGAAATTCTTTGTAGTGCTTCCATAAATCTTAAGCGCTGGCAAAAAATTCCATCAATATGCAAAATTTTTCAATTAAAATTGCCCAGCCAAATGGCAGGCGGGACACCATACATACAATAGCTAAAGATAACTTCAGCATATGCGCAGGTAGCAACAACCCCAACAGTTACAATCGGGGAGAACAGAGAAATGGATGCGACATGCATCGACTCTGACACACCCGTTATTACTGAAATATTAATTAAGCAAATAATAGAAAAATAAATGTATTTGGTTTAACTTTAAGTATAGTTAACTTAAAGACTTTCTTGTTATCGGTTATGTCGATTACAGCTTTTCTGAAATGCAATTGCTTTATAAGTTTTGCTCCGAATCTATCCTCTATTGACTTGTTAAAGTTAATGATGCTACCTAAAAGTACCTCGATTACATTAGGGCTTTTCGCAGGAGACAGCATTTCTTAAATCAAACGCAGTTAAGAAATTCCTTAGGTCTAACAATAGTTAGTAGCTTAGTAGCTTTCAAACCTTATTGATTTCATTTGAATATTTAAGGTTTTTTATTGATTTTTCTAAAATATATTGTAATCCAATACGCCCTTGCATTAATTTTGGGTGCAGGTATATAAGCAACAACAACAATAAACACACGCAGCAATCGGCGTCAATTTATGTGCAGGCAGCGCCATTTTCACTTCATTGTATCGCGACCAACGTCAGACAGCAAAAAATTAATAAAAAGCCAAGTAAAAAATGGAGTAACAATAAAACAGAAATTGCAAAAAGAAAATAAGTAAGAACGTTGCAGTCGGACGTAGCCGACTGCGTAATACCTGTTCACAGTACACAGTAGCTATTCATTTTTCAAAAATAATTTTTTCTAAAATTTATAAATGTAAATTGACATTTTCAATCAAGTGTTTGTCACAATTAGTATAAAAAATAACCGATTCTGAGGTGGTCAAATTTTTTGTCAAAAATCATGCCAAAATTCATAAAAATTTTGACATGTAAAGCTCTCGGATCCATAGCTCCCATATTTCAAACGCCCATAACTTTGTCAAAACTGAACCGATTTTCATGTTTGATGGCATTTTTTTCATGGTTTGTCCTATAGATTGATTCTGCATTTCAAATATATTCATTATTGAAAATAAAATTTTTTGGATTTTTTGATAAAATATCATGTACTCCCCCCTTACTCATTTTCGAAAAATTTTTTTTTCAAAATTTAGAAATACCAATTTACATTTTTAATCGATTGTGGTTGTCACAATTAGTATAAAAAACATTAAAACCGATTCTGAGGTGGTCAAATTTTTAGTCAAAAATGTTGCAAAAATGCATAAAAAATTTGACATGTAAAGCTCTCGGATCCATAGCTCCCATATTTCAAACGCCCATAATTTTGTCAAAACTGAACCGATTTTCATGTTTGATTGCATTTTTTTCATGGTTTGTCCTATATATTGATTCTGCATTTCAAATATATTCATTATTGAAAATAAAATTTTTTTGATTTTTGATAAAATATCGTGTGGGGAGTACCTTATTCATTTTCGAAAATATTAGTTTTCTTCAAAATTTAGAAATCCAAATGTACATTTTTTATCGATTGTAGTTGTCACAACCGGGATATCAAGGTCGCTATCTTTGAGGGGGATCATCAGCAATCTTCATACCAAATTTGATGACTCTAGCTTCAATATTCTGGCAAATATTCACTTCTTATCAATTTTCGATCGTCATGCTGTCGATTTGCTAGCCTCCGGGTATACACGAGTATATATTCCAAGTTTCAAGTCTCTTGCAAAAAATGCGTTCATACAGGCAACAAGAAAAACATTGCACAAACCCAATATACTCTTTTCACTTTGTGAACGAGTATAAAAATAATAAAAAATAACAACGAAGAAGGCGTAAGGCATTGTAAGCGACTGCTGCGAGAACAACAATAACATCAACGGGAGAAACAACAACTGACAGGAAATTAGTTTCCATTTTTTGATGAATGCTTCGACAGGATTGCTGTGCTGATGTGATGTATCTTTTTTTCTGTTCCTGACGACTGCCTGCTCGCTTCCCTTCCTGTTTGGGGCTGAGGGTTGAGCGTTGGGGCTGAAGCTGGGACGTGAGTCAGAATCGTCAGTCTGGGCATAAATTGCCAACGTTGTGACAACTGCTAGCCACGCTTCAGTCTGACAAGCCACAAAAAAAGGAGGAATTGTTGCAACTTCCTTTCGTTCATTTATGCAACAATAAAATATTAACAGAAGGTAAATAAAGCGAGAGAAAGCTATCAATGAATACTCTTATATGTCCGGTTGTCAATAAATAGTAACTTCAGAGTAGGTAAGGCTTCTGGTGTGTTATACATTGTACAATAATGGTAATGCAAAAAATAATAAATATAATAGCACAAATTGAAATAATAATAACTCTATTTATGCAGGTGTAAATAATATTTAAAAATTGTCTGACGATGCTCAATTAAAAACAATTATATAATTGAGTCCTCTAAAAGTATATTAATTCCGCATACCTCTACTTTTCCATACACCTCAAATACAAAAGTTTTGGAACAAATAAACTCTTGGGATTATTGGGATATGTGTACGTGAATAGAACAGTCTGTGAGATATTTGGAAATGGGTTATATATAACATAATACATTGTTTTTGTTCGTTATAGTTATTTGTTATCATTTCTGTGAATTATTAAAAAATCAATTTCATTTGCTTATGCTTCCCTATAAAGTTAATACTCAACTGGACGCAAAAAGTAATATCCTGCCAATCTTAAATATATGAACAATGTAGGTTCGTCCTATATTGTTTTCTTAGGGCGAAAAAACTAAGATAACACCAATTGGAAACTCTGTCTAGTAGTATAATAAATCATCTCCATATAGCAAAAGCGTTAGTTCCGTCGTTTCCTGGAAACATTTTCGGAGACTCTACGAGTGTATTCGTAGTATATTCGTTTATATAAAGGTTCATTCAAAACGCATAAACTTATCCGCTTGTCATTTATTTGTGCCCGTCAGAACATAAATTGCGCCATGTGTTGCCCAAAAACAAATTAAGAAATTAAAGAAGCGGGTGCCATAAAATCATTGCAGCTTTTGGGCCAGTCCCAGTCCCCTTCCACTCTTAAATTACTCGAATTTCATGTCACAAAACTGTGATTTATTTGCCCAGAGATGGGCTGGCATTTAAATGCGCTTTTGATTTACAAATAACAAATAAATGTTATGATGAGTGGGATCTTTGGTATGCCGCCGGCAGCTGGAGCTGGGTTTGGGATTGGGAAATGGCCATGGAGAATGGAGTGAGGCCTGGTGTTGGCCTTGTTGGCTACGCTCGTAAAACGCCAACTAAGCGTTGAGAGCCTAAAAATCTTGAATGTCGAATGTTGATTAAAACATCTCCTTCACTCAGATATAAGCGGTTGTTTGTTTGTCCACTTAATAGCCCATTAAACCATTGGCATTTGGCAGCTGGAAATATATATGGATGGGTTCGTGCAGCGTCTGTGGCAGGCGGGAGGCTTACACATCTAGCGAGGAACAATAAATCCTTATTAAATGCACAGCGAGCACAACTATTAACTGATTTTCTTTTGAATGCGCTCATCAGAGCATAAATCAATTTTACAACTCTTTTTTGTATTTATTTTGAGGGCGCATTTGTGACATTTTAATTACTGCTTAAAATTTTGATTTAGTGACTAAATGAGTTTAAAATTCATGGTTGATTCGCCGTTATAATTAGAATGATGGGATCGATAAGCGGATCAATAATTTAATGTTCAGTCTCTATGTATAAAATAGGGTAACCTTGGTACATATGGTACACATGGTATATATTGTTCGCGAAAAATACTTTATTTTCGGCGGTTCTCGAAAAAAACTTTATTAGCTTGATTAAATACCACTTCTTAAATTAAAATATTCCCCCCTGTTTTTGAAATGTATGCAACAATATGTAATATTTAGAATATTACTTAACACAAAAATATTTTTTCCTGGCTTAAAGTTTTTCGCTTAAAGTTGAAGGAATTCTATGTGTTCTTTTTCGACCAATAAATACAGTCTTTACACCTTATCATAAAAGTCAACACGTTGATTAATAGTTCTTAACTATTTATTCGAAACTCCTCGTCGTTTGACATCGATATGTTGTTATTGAAGTGGTAACAAACTCATTTGTTAATTATGTTGCCGAGAACAAGGTATTGTGGAATAATTATGCCACGATCAGTAACACGATCAAAGGCCAGGCCAAGCAGTGAGCATGCTTCACCTTTGCCATTTAGCTGCGATCACTAAATACTTGGCCCTATAGCTAAAGCCTGGCCTAAACGATCATGAAAATCAAAACAACATAATCATAAAATGCGCAAACTAAACGTGGCTGCTGCTGCTGTTTTAGCTGCTGTTGTAGTTGTCGTTGTTGTTGTACTCGTAGTTGTTTATGTTGTTGTTGCTGTTGCTGTTGTGCTGCTGCTGCTGCTGCTGTAGTTGTTCATTGGTCTCTGCGTCTAAATGGCACTTTGCCCAAACCCAAAGCGTTGACTCTGCCAGCGATAAGATCGTAAGCAACAACGACAACGACAACAACTTCAACGATCGACGACGACGACGACAGTAGTTCGCCTGGCTGGCTGCTCGCTGGCTAGCTGCTCTCGCTGCACTTTTATTATCGGCAGGATCGCGCTGGGCATGCAAATTTCCAATGGTAGCTCGGGCCGAGCCCAATGCTCAACGCATGCCGTAAATCACCAATCCGGCAACAACCAGCAACAACAACAAGAACCAGCAGCTGCAGCGGCGGCAACAAATTTACAACAACTAGCCGTGCCTGGGATGCACGACGATCTGCCGCAGGCCGCAGGCTGCACACAAAGGAAGAGAGGGCACGAGAGAGAGAAAGACAGAGAGAGAGAGTCATGAATCAGTTTTTCATAGCGCAACGCTTTTGTTTGGCGGCCCAGGATAACTTCATTTTGCGGCTTAATATGCTTGTTGAAGGTCTGGTAAGTAGTTGTTGCCAGCATTGTTGCTGCAGTTGTTTCGTTTGTTGTTGTTGTTGCTGTCTGTTGCTGTTGCCAAAAGCGTGAACTCTCCAACACCTTGAGCATTTTGTTGACACAACCTTTTTCTGGGCAAACCAGCAGCGACTATGATAATAATTTTCCTTAAGGCATTTTGCCTGCCTGCTGCCGTCGATTAAGCAGCGCGACAATTTTCCATAGTGTGCCCGTTGTCTGTGCTGCTGCCCCCGCCCCCGCTCCAGTCCCTGCCCGCCCCTCCCTTCGGGGGCGCTGCCTTAGCCACCCACTCGAGTCAAGCGCTGAGTGTTTTACAGCCGCTGGCACTTGCCTCTGGGCAAGAGCACAGCTCCAGCTGGACTTGGACCGTTCCGTTCCTGTTGCCATTGCCTTTTGCCCATCGCCTTGCGCTCCGCTGCGGTCAGAAAGTCGTGAGCTGTCGGCACGACTTTCCATAGCACATGCTGCGTTCTGCTTGAGGCCTGGCACTGTTTTGTTTGTTGTCTTTGTTAGTGGTAGCAGTTAGTTGGCTGCACTTACCACTAAGTTAAGATGTTTTGTCTTGGCCCAGGCTCAGCGAGGTGTATGCGCAATTATCGTGGACAGGCATTTGCAGGCCGCAGAGTCCCAGAGTCTGGTCTGGTTTGGCCTGGCCTGGCCTGGCTTGGCTTGGCTTGGCTTGTGGAATGCTGCAGCTTAGTTTTCTTTTTATTGATTTATGATTTGTTTAACACAAAGGCGCATTACAATGCAGCGAGTGGGCTTTACGAAGAATTTCCTGCCCGGCTCATAAGCCATATTGCATGCATTTAAAATTGTCTTTACCAAATTTGATGGCAGCCTTAAACTTCATGCCACATTTGGTCGCAACAATAGTTGCAATCACGGAGCACCAGCCCCAGACTACCTGGCTGCCAGTCAGGCCGCCACACCGCTCCCCACTTTCAACACTCATAAACCAGGCTTAACTTAACATGAATGCAACTCAAATATCAAAATATTTTATAAGCACACTTCCCCCTCCGGTTGCTTTTGTTGTGAGGATTTGGGGTCGCATTTCGCATGGCTGCCATTGCCAGGAACCCGTGTCCGTGTCCGTGTCTGTGGCTGTGTCCGCCGGCTTTCGATGTCTGGACTGGTTAGAGCACTTCCAACATGCAATTTATTTAGTAAATGTTGCAAAAATTAGACAACTGAATTAATTTTCATAGCGACAAAAAGCTTGAAATATTGTGATCACGGATTAAAGTCTGCGAGTCGTTTGCCTAGCCTCAAATGAGTTCGTTAGCCAGCTGGACAAGACGGTCAGGCAAACGGATAGTTGGACAACCAAACAACTTGTCCTGGATGAGATTACTATTGGAGTCACAAAAACAAGTAGGAACGTTGAGGTCGGGTGTGTCCGACTGCGCAATACTCCTTCACAGTAAAATAGCAGCTTAAAGCAGTTGAAAACGGTCTTAATTTATATTATTTTATTTTATTTTTTTTAAATATCGATGGTAATAATTGGGCGACATTTAATCTGCGAGAATTTTTAAATTTATTTAGAGAATCTGGTAATTAAAGTGTTTATAATAATATGAATAAACCATATATTCCAAGTCTTTTTAAGCTAAGTAGGACCTTTGCCTTGACGAATTCGTTTAACTGTGATTTTTACGTTTGAACCCCAAATTCTCTTTCTCTTTCTTTGGCGGCATGATCATTAAGCCTGTCAATTTTCCCACTTCAGAGTGCGCTGCTGAAGAAGTTCTATTGACATAAGCCTCGTCTACCGTTGGGCTGCCGTTGCCTTTGCTGTTGTTGTTGATGGGCCCAGCCCCATAAAGATCGACAGAAAAATAAGAAAAAAGTGCCAACTAAGCATGAATTGTGATAAGTCAAATTGTAAACAAATCAACGAAAGCAACGGCTCCAAACAGTCTGGCATATTGGCCACATAGGTCTGGGCATGATCCATGCCAGACGCAGTGTCTGCCGATGCACCGATACCAAAAATCTCTGGCCTTGGCTGCATTGTTGATTGATTTATTGTGGCGATCGCGTCGATCAGAGCTCAGAAATAGTAATGATGAAAAATTAATTCTCGACAATCTGGCCAATTGTGAGGATCGCGAACGATTTTTATTCAATTCAATATTCAATTGAACCTTGAAGAAGTGAATTTCAATTGGAGTTTCAAGTGATAGAAAAAAAGAAAAGTTCTTTTCACGCTCTCCAGAGGATGCTTAACAATTATTTATTGCTCTGTTTATCACACCAGATTCTTATTTTGGGCGTCTCTTTGTCCAATCGCACTTTCTTCTTTCGGGCTAATCATCGTTTATTGAAATTTCTATCATGGGAATGCCGAGCCGCAACTTTGACAATTGCCGCCCGTAAGCCAGTCATAATTTATTAACTGATTAGGCATTCATACGTGCAATGATTAATAACGAATGCAGCCAAACATTGTTAACCCCAGGTTAATTTACGCTTTAATCAATTGGGTTCATTTACACCAGCCACGGTCCCTCCAACTCGCCAACTCGTGAGCTGCCCCGGGGCCGCTCATTTGTTCTGCTTGATGACGCCGATGACCAATCGGTCAACGATCCAACTCGAGTCCAAGCCGATGTCGATCTCTGCATGTTATTGTTGTCCATCGCTGGATCGGCTAGTCGGACGGCTCGGAGTCAAAACACTTGGGATGGGATAATTGCAAATTGAATTATTGCTGAAAATATATATTGAAAATAACTATATTTTGTGCTACAACACATTCAAATTGATGACTTGATTGATCGTACCCGGCCCAGCGACTTGATTAAAGGAGGACCGCTCACGTTTCCAGCCGCGTCAACTCTTTCGATGGCGGCGCTCGCTGAAATTAAGTTAAACAAATTTTATAACACCTTTGCTCCGGCACACTCGCCACTTGGCACAAACACACACACACACATGTGCCTTGGAATGCAATCAGTTTTTACAAATGATGATGATGATGCTGACGCTGAGGTGGGGTAGGGAGGGAGAGGGGGATAGAGAGGACCCACTCGGGCGACTGAAACTCGTAGATTACTCTTGTACTTAACCCCACTCACTTATAACAATGAACTAAATTGCATTGGGCCTGCACCAGCTCGATCAGAAACAAAGTGTGCAATAAGTATCTCGTAGTTACATCTCTGCAGTTGTTAACGTCCCATCCCCCCTACCCGCCTCCCCTTTTCCCAGTGCAGTGTTTTGGCGTCCAAGTCCAAGTCGAAGCTGAACAATGTGCGCTGTGATTAAGTTGAACGTTCGCTGAAAGATCACAAAACATTGGACCGATCATTTTGATCATGCGGCGGCAAACTGGCAAACTAGCAGGAGGGTCAACACGATCGTATCGTATCATTTTAAATATTAAGGATTCTTACCAAATAGTTTAGACAAATGAAAATAAGCATACAAAATTGTGAATACTAAATTGTACAAATCAAAAATATTGATGTTGTTATAATGCCAAATCTGTGCTTTTATTAACTTCCAATACCTCCTCTTTATGGCATATCGATTCTTTTGAAAAAATATATTTTATTCCTTGAATGTTTATTGAAGGAAAACTATTTTTGTTTTGTTTTCATACTAAAACTATTGACTATTTTCATATAATAATAAAGAATTATTTATTATAATTAAACCTATCTAAATAATAAACTGCTGTACTCACTCTCTTCTGCTTATAACGGTAAAGCCACCTAAACATTTGACATCTGGTAATATCAGCACCAAAGAAAGTTTAATATAAAAAATTAAAAATTATAATTGATTAATTAATCAAAATTTGAAGTTTATGTTTTGGCCTTAAGATTTATCCTGCATTTAAAGCTGAGAAACAGTTATTGTGATTATCAGAATTCTTGTTAACTGTTTTATAAACTTTATTGAATACCCTCGCTGTGCGCTGCGCATGTCTTCACATAATGATCGGCAATTTCAAAAACACCTCAAATGCCGCTAACGATGTCCGGCGGGCGGCTGGCGGGCAGTTCAAGTGCAGGCGTCGACACCCGCGCTGCTGCCCAGCTGCCTAGCTGGGCCAGTTGGGCACTTGCTGTGCCCCGCCAGGCTCGCAGTAGGTTATTTATCGCGAATTGAGTAGTTAAATTACTCAATTTTGATGAGGAAGCCCGGCAACAGGCCCAGATCCGTGCAGATCTGCAGAGCAGGAGCTTATCGGCTGGATATGTGTACACATCTTTTGGCAAACTGGTCAGATAAACCAGTCAATTATTTTGCCAGACGACTGCAAGATCTAATCGCGGTGCAGTGCAGCGGAAATGCACTTGGCCCCGTCTCTATGGTCAACCGCAACCGTATCGCATGGCAATCGGACTCGGCGTCTCATTGAGCTGCAATTAGCTGGCTCTTGGCTGCTGACTGAGGGCCAGGTCGCTTGCACTTTAATTAAAAGACGATAAATTTGCCAATCTAAATGCGGGGCAAGCAGCTCGGAGTCTGCGAATCCCCGCGTCCCCGTGCCTGACGCCTTGACAGGCCGCGCCGCGTGGAGTGATATTTATTTATTGTTTGTACCCAAAGTGGCAACACAAAAGCCAAGGTGTTAATTTGTTGTTGGCCCCGACTAGGAGGATGGCTCGTTTGCAGCAGCAGCTGCAGCTGCAGTGCAGTTGCAGTTGCAGTTGCTAGTTGCAGTTGTTGTTGTTGTTGTTGGAGTCTTCGATATGGAGATGGAGTCGCGTCTGGGTTTCCATTCATGCGCTGGCATTGGGCTGGCCTGCTTTCGAGCGCTTTTTGGCCTTTTCATTGACGCTAACGAACATTTTTGTGCGATTTAATCCCATTTCATGGTGATCCTGCACAATTGCCAGCCCTGCCCCCACCTTGGACCCGAGCGTGAGCCTAAGCTTCAGCTTGAGCCCGTGCCTAAGCCTCAGACTGGGCCTCAACCAGGCCTGGCAATTTATTTGCCGCGCATGCAGACGACGACAACAAATTCGAGCGCCAAATGATGGCAAGCGGCTGCTCTCGGGCTCCCACTTTGGGCTGACGTGATTTATTGGCTCGCCCGGCCAGTACCTGAGGGCGTTTTGTCGCAAATTAGTTGCATTCGGCTTCTGTTAATTTAGCGAGCGCGACTTCAGCGTCCGCAGCGGCTGCGGCTGCGGCTGCGGCGTTAAATGCAACGCAAATTGTGATAATTTATCGAAGCAGCGCGCCCAAAGTTAAACAGAAATTACGGCCAACTGACAGGCCGCACACATCCCCAGATCCGGACCCAGACCCAGACCCAGGCCCAAGCCCAAGCCCAAACACAAACTCAGTTCCAGTCGCAGGTCCCGTCGCAGGCGCAAAAACCGAAACCGAAATCGAAAAAGAGAAAAATGAAAACCCGTTCGCTGGCAACAAATCAACGCCTCAAATTGTGCAATTTATGCGCCTTAACCTCGACTTGTTCACTGGCCACCTTCAACTTGATTATTTATTAATTTGACATATAAACTCGATTGTGCCTAATTGCGCTAAACGAGCTTCCATCCTTTCCCTTTCGATGTGCAATAACTCAAAAGGCAAGGCTGACACGATTTTTATTGTGTACACTAATTATGCCAATTAAAGGCAATTTCATTATTAATCTTGAATATTATGATTGAATTGAATTCGCACCTCTTTTATTCACAAATTTTGTGTTTGTCGATAAATACATAATGCAGTAACTCAAGTTTCCGGTTGGCTTAAAGCCTCTGATGGTCGAACACAAAACATGTTGGTTCTTAATATTTCGGTGTCTTCAGTTGATGGCCCCAAATACATATGTTGAGCTCCCAACACACTGCTTGAAAAAGTAAAACAAGAAATACCTCATGGAGTTGTAAATACTAAACTCAACTATTGCAGAAATTAATAAATTAAAGGAAATTTTATAAAATTAAATTTTAACAAATTTGCGGCATTATCTCATTATCTAATAGACATAATATTCAATAGTTTACAACGTTAGAAATAAGTGGTAAAATTAAGTAAGAACGATAATTGATAATCAATCTTTTATTTCCAGTTAAACAAAAGACATTAGCTAATTGGCAATTAAATATATATTGTAAATATCAAAAACTTAAATAGTATGCAAAAATGCATAAAACAGAAAGATAATCTTGAATTTGTCATACTAGTTTATTTACGAAAAAGACTTAAACTCAATATATATCGACATATTTCAAGCTTACTAAAACTAATACTCATACATACTGCAACTTAATGGATCGAAAAATGTAATGTACTGAGCATAGGTTTAATCAATTGTTAAACAATTGAACATTTTTCAGATCTTCAACTTCGAGTTAACTCAACTCGAATATAGTTCAGTTTATTTGCAGTATTGCTCATTAATCACAAGGTATTTAAGTTGGGCTGTTGTCGCTGTAATCTCTGGGTGTCCATTTATCGTTGGCCTGTTTGTGGTTTCACATTTAATTTTAAATGGTGTACACGAGTCTATTAGCAGGCCATTATGGCGAGTCGAGTGCGTCCCCAGCACATGTCACTTATCAGCCAATGTCAGCCAATTCTACCGTGTGACATTTCGCCGCGGCCATTGTTAAATGTATGTGTGTATTGTAGAGAAGTAGTGTACATAACCCTCGATTCTCCATTTATTTGCTCAGCCACATCTACGCTGTGCATCGCCGCTTTCTATAGACTCTCATGTCTTAATTATGTCAGAAGGCAATCGAGTGTAAATAATCGCATATTTATAATCGTATTAGTCGATGTCGCTGCATGTGCCGCCACCGGTCGCCTGTGACAAACAAACACTTAGACACGAGTGCAAGCGAGAGGGAGAGAGAGTATGCATTACCAAACGAGAGAGATGTATATAGGGCAAATTTGTTCAATGGTTCGCTCATAATGAAGACTACACCACGATTTTTTATGCCATTCATTGGCACTTCAAAGCCAATTGATAATGCCAATGCTCCTGGCTTTTGTTTGCTCATCTTTTACTCTTTTCATATGACACTGGCTGTAGTCTATAGAGAATCGCTTGGCATTTAAAATAATACTCTGAAATCGAAATTGGATTGGGTCATAACATCGATTTGTAATGGTTAGATAGGTTTTTTTTATATTTGAGACAGATGCAAAACATGCTTAGGCTGATCGTACTCTGAAGCCCTTGAATTAGTATTGCTTGATAACGAGAAAAGAGTTCGTTGCCAGCTGCCGAGGATTAGATACCCTTGAACCTATATGGTAAATTAGAGATAAATTATTCAGAATAGACGTTTATAGTATGGTTTTTTTATCACTATATAAATATTCTTGTCTGGGATTTAAATCTCTTACTTCTTACTATACTTAAACAGTTCATCTACAGAAAACTTGCAGATTTAATAATAAGCTTGTGATTTTTATTTGCATACTGACATATTGGTCTGATATAGTTTAGTTTCTGCATAAATATTAGGAGCATCAGAACACCTGCAATTATAAATATTATTTGGTCAAGATAAAATTTGCAAATAAACATTTAATTTTTAACAACTTTTCATTGACAATTTTATTAACTTGTCATCCGATTTGAGCGACTTTTTCATTTTTATCTCCGCACTATAAGCACTATAAGACAGAGAATTGCATATGTACATAGAAAATGAAGTCTTAAAAAGACTTAAAAGATCGAGTATCTCTTCTTGAATCATTTAAAATGATCGTTAATTAAAAAAGTTTTAAGACTTGTATAGAATAAACATAATCAACCTTTCCTAACAATCCTAAAGACAGTGTTGTATATGGGGAATTAGTTGTGCATTCCATTATAGCATACTTTTACGTGCGTCCAGCTTGATCATAATACACTTTCCTATAGCACATGTTGGCCCATAACACGTGGAGACGCCGTCTTTTAACAACAACTTCAAGAAACCGTGCCGCGATCATAAATATCGACGAAGAAAGCCGATTAATGATTTTCTTTTTAAAAAACTAACGCACAGGCGTTGTAGAAAATCTAGGAAATTATTTGACACCGTCGCAAAGTAGCGAACAGTAGCGGCAAAACAACTTTCATCTGTTATCCTTTTCATTCCGACTGCAATACGACTCCAAATTTATAAGCAATCATATATGAAACGTTGGTTATGCTTTCTGGCTCATTGGGTAGCATTCCATAAACAGCAATTGGCTTCCCTATTTAGGACACAGCGAGTCCTTCAGCCTGCTGTCATTTAATTGTCCTTGAATGGCGGCATTGCTGAGTCCTATATGCGCGCATGTGAAAGTGAAATCACGCGCTAACAATTGAAAGGATTCATTAATAAAATGTTTAATAGCATATCCATATCTCTGCTCTCTCGGGTAGCTGCAGCCGCCGCATGTCCTTTTGTCCAGCTCCCGTTCCTAGTTCCCGCACCCTAAAAATGACGAGCGTCGAGCGACGAACGTCGAACGACTCGCGGCGTAAAATGTTTTACGCTTCGTTGCATTGAAATTCATTTGAAAACGATTTTTCTTTCAGGCCACTTACACAAAACACAACACACACACACACACTCGAATAGCAAACAGTGAAGTGAAGTTAATTTATTAGACATTTTGTACGCATTAAATGGCAGAAGGACATCATCATCATCAGCTCAATGAGGAGCATCAGCATCAGCCTGCGCCGAGTCTATTAAATGCGTGTTCTGCCCATTGTCTGGGTCGAGTACCAGTGTGCCTGGACCCGGGGCTCATGAAGTGGTTGTTATTTGTTTGTCTGACTCTAACAGGATCAATTCATGGCAGGATCTCTGCCGCAGCCGCGTTTTAATTTTTTTCTTTTTACCGCCATGCATCTTTGTCGCCTTTAATTTCTCGTTAATTGTGAAAATATTTATACTCATTTGTGCATTTTGCACCTTTTGCCTTGTCGCTTGTCCCTTGTCCAACCCCTGAGTCCTTCAGCCTGGCTAATTTAGCACAGGGGGTTGGCCAGGACCCGGGTCGCGTTGGTTTGACTTGATTGCCCAAAACAATTCCTACATAAAAGTCATTAGGGGTTACTAAAGTGGCGATGAATTTTCAAATTTTTACTTGATTTATAATAGAATCTCGCTCCATCTATCTCTGTCACTCTTGCAGAGTCTGCGCCGAGCCTTTAATGAATTTCATTTAAATTAACATTGAAATTTATTGAGCATTTCAGCTGTGGGCAGTTGGGTCCTTGACTTTGCATCTTTTGCCAATGGCCAGCAGTTTGTCTGTTATATCTTGAAGATCGTCTAGCTGAGATAATTGGTTAGGCGTCTGTGCCCAGGCTCTATTCAAAAGGCTGCTGGTTGGGCAAAAACTAAGTGAGAATTATTGAAAATAAATGAAATGATAATCAAGCAATTTAAATGCCTTGTACAGCCTTTTGCAATACAGTGTGGGAATACAATAGGAATAATATAATTATGATGGTTGTTAACTATGCAAGTCAACTATATCAGACAAATGCCAAATAGATAATCGGTTGAAACACAATTATCCCAATTAAGGAATTTTACTAAGGCATTGTTAATATTTTTCTGTGAAACAATATGATGCTTAATTTAGTGATAATATATGTAGATATGGCAATATTTCAAAAACTATTTTTATTAAAAAAATTTTAAGGATATCAGTTAAAGCTTTGCATTTACAATAATTGTTTATGCGCAGTGCTGTATATTATAATTTCTAGATAGTTATGGGTTCATGAACGATATGTTTTCATTCAAACATGTCTCCTTTTTGTGGGCAATGAAAATAATATTTAGTTGTTAAATTATTAAAACAAATTCTTGCTTTTCGAGCGATTTTGGGCAATGCGAGCTAAAATATAATTATGAAAATTAAGATTGTAAATTGTATGTGTTAAAATAAAATTACGTTTAAAGCTGTATTAAATAAAGTTTTTGTGTAAATCAAGTTTATCTAAGTTCGTGCATCGAAATTTGTGATTTTTTATTTCCTGTATGATTGGCTTATAATATATATTGGTAAAGACAATCCATAAGCGCTTGTAATCCAGTTAGTTTAATACTGAAGAAGGCTTCAAGTGACTTGGTGTCATTGGGTTGTTGTTGACACGCCTGGCATGCGATGATTTATAGACGCGGTCAAAACATGTGTTGGAAGTGACAGCTTCTTGCAGCATCTGTAACGCCGCCGACGCCTTTGCTGCCGCCCCCGCACCCGTCTTGGTAGAGGAAGGCCTGGAAACGCCGCGTGTGGTTGCCGCTGCGTCTTTGAATGTGGTTTCCCGGGAATTGTGTTGTTGCGGTTGCGCCCAACTTGTCTGCCACTAACGATCCTTGCAGCGGCAATCAGTCTGACAATGATCCTGGCAGCGACCGCGGTGTGCGCGTTTCGGTTAGCGCTCGTATTTCCGCCCTCGTGTGAGAATTTCCGTGCTGTAATTGGAGCAGGTTTGTCTACATTAAGCGCCGATGCCGCCTCCAAATAATCTATATAATTATCAATTCTGTTCAAACAATTAATAAATATTTAAGAAATTTACAATTCGTTGCACTAAACCAACGGAAACAGCTGCAATTGGCGGCTAACTCTGAAGTGTTCGCACAATTCATTGAAATTAGATTTATGATCTGCACAATTCTAGATCTCTTAACTTTTAGTTTAACAGCAGCCTCGGCTAGCTCTCATATCATTAAAATTGTAATGCATTTTCCCCTTTGGTAGCTGGCACTTATCAAATTAAAAGAAATGAAATCTATGTAATTTATGTGTATGCCAAAAATTTCACACCATGCCAAATGTTTTGCATAGCTTTTCCAAGCACTTTTGTGCTAGCTGGCTGTGATTTTAATCGCTGGCCGTCAGCTGCCCGCTGCGAGGCCCGACGCGGCTCGGCACGCACTGTTAGCTGGGAACAATGGCATTTGAATGTCAAACGACGGCATGTCAGGCGGCCATTTTGTGTTGAAAGGATAACAATACACGTAATAGTGGCAATAATATCACCCAATCTGCTTAGCCCGCTTCACTGGACGCCGTGTGTGTGTGTGCATGTTAATAATGGCAATGATTTTGGCAATTGACCAGCATGAATATGCCCAGCCGAGTCGCATCTCCCCTGCCCCTGCTCATTCCCTGACAGCATAATGCCTGTATAATGAGACAGAGGAGGCCATTAATGCAATTGCCATTGCCATTGCCATTGCCATTTGCATGCCATTTTGCCAGACAGCCATTTGCTCGCACACTCAAACACACAGCAATAACAATAAATTTTGATGATGAAAATTGCATTTCATACCATTTCATGCCTTATGTGTCAGTGGGTTGATTTAATTGCCCCTGTTCAATACAAAATGGCGACAAATGCGACGATTTTTGATTGTTTTAGTTGAAATTGAATGAAAGCCTTTAGCCTCAGGCACGTATAGAAAACTCAGTTTTGTGCCTATTTCAGATATATATATAAATTATGTGCTATTTCCATTTAAGTTTAAAAGTAGGAAAAGAAAAAACCTGAAACTATAACAAGTCATTTACTAACGATCTCTTGTTTCTTTGAAAACTCTTTGACACAAAGCCATTAGGCAGAGACTTTTCCGCTCCGCGGCGTGAAAAATATGAGCCATATTAATGAGGCGTGTGAGGGAAAGGATAACTCCCACGAGCAACTGTTGCTGTTGCTGCAGCTACTCCCCCCACTCCGGTAATGCGATACACAAGAAAGCGACGCGTCGCGGAATGTGCGACAAGTGTCCACCTCTGGCGCCAGTTCTGGGCACGCTTCACGGAGAAAGTAGCTGCTGGTCATGTCTGGCTGTCTCTGTAGAGTGTTTGCATCGCAGCATAATATTTACAACTGTCGAGCCTTACTCTCTAATCGCATTAACTACCGTTTAATGTTTGGGCAGTCGAGCTGCCACGCCCCCCAGTGGGCTGGGGCCAGCTGCAACTGTGACTGCCTATATTATACACTCACAGAAAAATGTTAAATACTGATCTGACAGAAATAGAAATTGTTTGGTTTGTTTCTTTTATATCTCATATATGCTCTTGAATTAAGTATCTTCTTTAATGTTAAATCTTTCCTATCATTTTACTCTTATTTGCATACCTTAAAAAACATTAATTGTCTTTTAAAAGTACATTAATTTGAGTATTAAGAAATTTCGTTTTAAAAATAAAATTACATGAAATTAGAATTTCGTTCTCAGGTTGAGAAATTTAGATTTTGTTTGAATTTCGAGACTTCATGTGAATCGGAAATTCTAGTACTTTATTAAGGAATTTATGGCATAAAAATGTACAAGCATAAAACCTTGAGCTAAGCTAAAACAAAACTTCTCTGAGTGTATTTATGATATATTCATACATTTGCAATGCTTGAATAATTCCAATATTAATTGATAATTACAGTGCTGGGTAACGGCGCGACTTTTGGGCCTGGGTACAATAATTCACGAAATTAGACAGGCAATTTCAATTTTCCAATGGCAACTGGGGAATATCTGAGACCCGACCAAAAGTTATCGGCGCTAATTGTCAGCCCAAGTCCATAAATCTTGCACAGCATAGCGATAGTTTGGATGCCAAAGGGATACTTGGATGCTGCTCGACTCCAGCGACGGGGGTAAGGGAGGTTATCTCTTGCACATAATTACGTGTGTGTGTGTGTGAGTTGGACTGGGGGCCGATAAGCGCTTGCCGTTGGGGCTAGTCAAGCGTTATGCCGGCTGATTAGAGCGGCAAGGGGAATGGGGGCGCACACACTCAACGACAGCCTCAATTACACAGCGGGTCCGCTGCCGATAAGGCCGCTCGCTGTCAGCAGTGTTATCCTGCCATGGCCAATTACAAGCGCAATGTTTTAATTTGAGCCGATAAGGCGGTGGAAACTATCGCTGATGCCCCGTAATTTTTTAGAGTTTATTGAATTTGAGGTTCGGGGTTTATTGAACTTGCCACAAAAATCTTCAGAAAACAAATCAGTTTTGATAAGACGCAGCGAGTTCTTAGCGCTGGCTTGGTCATAGTTGGTCTCTGGTTTGAGATTGTTGTTGTTGTTGTTGCTATTGTTGTGGTTGTTGTAGCGCCTCCGCTTGCAACACAATGCACTGGCATTGTTTTCTGTGCACCTTTTGGCCGCAGGTCGCCTTCACCGTCGCCGTCGCCGTCGCCTTCGCCGTCGCCTTCGCCGTTGACGTCAACGTCTTTTACACGCTTTCAAATTGCAAAAACTGTAGCAGCCGCGTCTTGGCCATTGTCTGAGCTATGCCTGCATCCTGGGCCGGGACCCTGGCCCGCTCCATTGTTTCAATCAGTGGCCGGGCATTGTTGCCAGCGGCTTTTGCGAAACACACACACACACACAGTTTTACACCTCTTTTGTCTGCGTGTGTGTTGTTTTTGCTAACAATTGTGTTTTAAAGAGGTTCAAGTGAAGCGCATCTAATTGCCAGCGTGCCGGCGAAGCGGCCAACCAAGTGCCAAGTGGCAACTACCAAAGTGTTTTCCAAACTGTTTTAACGCCCCATGCCTATAGAGAGCTGGCCAATTTTCCCGGAAATCAAAAAGGTGCGCTACAGTTCGGCCACGTTGATATATGAAGCGTGTCAACTGCATCTTTAGTGGTTTTTAATTTGAAAATTGTTTTGGTCACTCCACAAGATGCGGCCGATCCTTGGCCGACTCCTGATGTCGGGGCGTGTGCGTTTGTCCAACAACTGGCGGCCTCTGCAGCACTCTACCTATACAATACCAACTTCAATTCCAACTGGCCCGCTTTTGTGTTGCCTTTGTCAAATGTGTGTTGGCACCTCCAAACATGCTCCGCAGCGCCCGCATAACGATGCGAATACAAATGCGAGTCCTTGACTTGCAATTTAATTGCCCTCCCCAAACGAGCTGCAATTAAAGCATATGTTCCTTTTAGCCAGGGCCACTCGTATCGCACTCGCAGCCCAGTCACAAAATTCGTATCATGCGATCTGTCCAAATCAGCCCATTATGGAGATGTTTATCATGGCATTTGCTTGTCTCTCTGTTTGTTTTGATTGCCTGAATATATGAAAATCTGTGAATTCGTGAATCTGTGAATCTGTCGAGTCCCCGAATTTGCCTCCCCCACGTTTCTATTGTACAATTTATAATACCGTTGATATTGTGCACCCTCATTATTTTTGGCTTTTGTGCAGCGCAACAAGCCAATTATGTTTAGATTAAGCGGGACAACAGCTGAGCATTACACACATATAAATGTATATATATGTATAGGAGCAGTAGAGTACCCTTAATTGATATGCTCGACAAAACAACAAACAGTTATTTATCCATATCCATAAATGGTTGGAAATTTCATCAGCTGTCCCACAAATCTGAAAATCTGCATATGAAAAAACCGTTTTGGCCAAGTCATGTCCAGCTGTAAGTGTGTCCATGTGTGTGGCCAGATCACGTGTCAAATGTCTTAGACAAGTCAAAATGATTTAATAATGAACTCGACGACAATGCGACTCGAATGCATCACCCACTCTATGAATACTGTATATATGAACTGTACTCTGCTCCTTGACATCCACAATGCTGACAAGCCAATTGTTCGATATTTTTTCCACTTTTTTTTCGAGAGAATTTGCTGTGTGAAAAATCTGAAAACAATACCAATATGCAAAAGATACACTCGCACAGACAACACACAAAGTACTTGAGTTTCACAAGTTGTTGAGCCGTTTGATGAGTGTCAAAAAGGCAGCAGAGACTACAAGCGGATTAGCAGGATTTGGCTCTTTGTTGCCAAGGATCAGCCAATTTGGAAGTCAAAGTGCAGGCAGGGCATTATGCGCTTATCGGCTATAGAGGTTGCACTCTTCAATTGGTACCTTACCTGGTAAATGCCATTGTTTGGGGGCTCAGACAGCTGCCCGAGTTCGGGCTAAACATTATTGATTGCCAGCGCAGTTAGAAATGTAATCAAAAGATATTTTTTCGACTGATATTCTGTTCAATTGCTGAAAGGCGAAGTAAATGTGCTTATGTCTGGGCTATTTTGATAAAACCACGAAATCCCTTGACAAATAATAATTGACTGTGTGCTGATTGAAAGCAATCAATCAGAAGACAATTAAAAATCTGTGATAATGCACACCCATTATAAAGAAGTATATTTCAAATTATTATCTCTTAATTTCAAATTAAGTTGTTTTTAATACTCGCTCATGAATCGAAAATATTCTGTCGGAGCCAAAGTTCCCACATTTCACTCCCAAAGCTTTGTCAGAATTGAACCATTTCATATTATTATTCATAGACATGGGATTTCCTAACTAGACATCAGGCTTACAAAACACATTAAAAGTTCGCTTTTGTGGGACTTATCGATGGATTACAGCGAAACATAATGTGTCATCATCAAATTTAAGACTTGAGTTCAATTTTATCTTCTTAATATCTTTATGATAATAATCCTTATAGTAACAATATATATAATAGCTATACTTTCCTTTTTCTTGAAAAATAATTAGCTATGTACATATATTTGTCTCACTTAGTTCACACGAGTTTTTATGTTTGACAACGCTCAATACTCTATCTATCCAATTTGATTTTGATTGTATTCCTTGCCGAATTGAACTTTACGTCGTAACACACGTTCACCCAAACTTTCGTTGTTGTTGACTTTCGTCTTTCGTTCTCTTATGTTCCATTAATTAGCAAACCATAAAGCCAAGTAGCTCACAAATTTCAATCAGGCGACGGCGAAGGGCAAGGGGAAGAGGAACTCCATACCTAGGTACAATAGTTGCCATAAGTTGCTCATAAGGGCGACGGCTGTCGGGGCAGGGTTTGGGCTACCAAAGTGTCGACATTGTGTGCTGGGTGCTATTGATATAGTAAATTTCCAAAGAAATCTTAGAGATTGGTGGCGGTTGATAAGCGTGGAGCAGCAGCAGATGCAACTGCGCTTTATTGTGCCTATAGGTGGATATGTGTCTGTAGGATTGCTAGCGGCAAATGGCGCGCGTGTTCATTAGCCGCCATAATTTATATGAGCCAACATATTTATTGAATGTTTTGGCAGTCGTTTTAACGGCTCGGCTAGCTGGCTGGCTGGCACTGACATTAGGTAATAGGCATGGGGCACAGCTGCCATGTCGGCGTCATAAACTTTGGACAGTCGGACAATTACCACGAGGTCTGGCTAGGCTAGCTGGTGGCACAGGCTGTGCAACATGGGTGTGGTGCCTCTGCGTCTGCGCTCGTAGCTGGCTAAGCTCACAGCGTGCAATTATTTTCGAGTGTGAAAATAATAAAACTGCCAATAGCCAATAGCGGATAAAAAGTGTCCTGCGGCTCTCGGGCCCTCTTAACAATTGTCGAAAAAGTGCGCGGCACTTGTTGTTGCTGTTGGCTTAGTTGAGTACACCCAGCTGCCTGCTAACTGAAAGGCCAATTTGGTCTACCTACAATACGTGCACAGTCGGCGCACTCGAGACGCTGTGGGTGATGGATGAGGCACTCGACGGTCGGCTCAAGTGCTTGTTGTGTCCTTTTGTTTGAGCTAACATTATTCTTTACTTTAAATACCAATTAATAACTGCAGCTGAAGCTGGCAACTGAAAACTCAGCGCAACTTGACTAAAAACTGGAACACACAAGTGGACATGGAACTGCTCTCAACTCTCTCTCTCTCTCACTCTCTTGTTTTCTTACTCTCGCTGAGTTTTCTGCAAATATCAGTCAGTTGGATCCCTTTCGTGTTGTTGTTGCTGTTGTGGCTGCCGCATGGCTGGCGTGAATGCGTCATAATCTTGCCACTTGAAAATGAGCGCAAATATTTGCGGAAGAACCGCCGCTGCGTCGCGTCGTCAACTTGAAACAATTAATGTGGCATTTGTGTTACGCCGTATGACTTTCGGCTTCTGCGGCAACCGCCGCCCAGCACCTTCACAAACAAATGCTAATGGGTATGACAAGTCGCCGCCGTTGCCGCCACTTACTCAATTACTTTGCCAAACACGAAGCCAATGGACAGCGGGCTCAGTATTTATGATTTATTTGCGCCGGCTTCAACTTCAGTTTCGGCTACGTCTCCGTCAACCTCTTCATCTCAGTCATTTCGTCGGGCCATTCCAACTACCAAGCGTCAATATTTACCATGTGTCAATATGGCAACAGTGCCCGGCCACAGTGTGGTCCGATCTCGTACTATTGTCAGGTGTTGTCTCTTGTCCGCTGTGGCGAGTCGGCACTTCAGTGGCTCCGACCCGGCCCGCTGGCTGCGTTTGGTCAGCTCGAGTTGGGCATTCTGGCAGCGCCGCTGCAGCATCTGCAACTGGCGGCTCTCGGCTCTCGGCTCTCGGATACATCTATTATGACTTCAAAGTGCCGTCACGCCAATTGTTTGTGGCAGATTTCTATAAACTTTGACTCACATTTGCCAATTAACTGCGACACTTTGAGTGTGTGGCACAGCTACCGGGCTCTATAAATAAGCCCAATCACAATGTGTAGCTACCAAATTAGCAAGTCGCGGCACAAATACCCTTTGGCCAACCAATTGAAGCTAGTAAAACATTAGGTGAGAAATTAGTATAAAGCTATATTCATGATAACAGCAAATATTACAAATATTTATATTTATAAGTAATTATGCAGTCAATCTGCGTAAGTGTTGACGGGCTTTTATTCTTCGAAAATGTATTTAAAAAAGGTTTGTTTTCATTATTTTACTATTTGCTTTCTATATTTTTCATCGTTGATAATGAGTATTGTTTATAAATTTATTTATTTTAAAGTAAAATCTTTATTGATATGTATAATATATGAACAAAGCGGAAAACATTTTCTTAAATACTTTTATAGTTTCTTATACACAAATCATTGCAGTTTTTTTTCAAATTTTGTTAGCATATTAAAAACGTTTGTTTTCATTATCCTAAAAAAATGAATATATTTTATAATTTATTTGATGAAATGCATAATGTATTTTAATGAAATGTATATATACAATAATTTATTTAATGATAATACTGTACATATCGGTTATATGGAGTATCGCTTATGCAATGCTTGATATGCACTGAATTCAATGCATTTTTGCTGTTGCAAAAAGGCGATATATACTGTATTGTAAAATAATATATACAACAATTTTCACGAATTATCTGTTAGAAAATCTTTAAAACTAGCTGCAAAAAAGCAAATTAAAATAAATAGAAATAAATAGATTGAGTAATGAGTAATTTTCCTTTAAGCTAAACTCAGAAATATTTCTGGTAGGTTGTACAAATAACATTTAAGATATTTGACATTATTGGTAATAGTATATTTTGTAACTATTCGAAATAATGAATTATCTAACAACTTAAAAGTAGCATATGTATATACCCCGTTTAGTATCCCATTCACTCTAATCTCTTGTAAGGGTATTGAAACGCGCCGCGCGTGCATTCAAATCGCATGAATGGCGCAAGGTGACAGGGAGGAGAACAATTGGGCAAGTATAGAGCCGGCTATGGAGCCTCGGATGCAGCTACCGGGCTGGCAATGTCTGGCGGCTGTGTGCGATGTCAATTAGCAGCTACGGAATGACACTTTATGTGCGTCGCGCGAGAAGCTCCCGCCAGATCCTTGTGCAAAGTGCAATCAGTGCAAAGCAGAAAGCCAACGAAAGCCAGCGACCATGAACGGCTACGCAGTTGACAAACAAATGTGCTGAGAGCCGCAAGCTGGTAGCTGGTAGCTAGTAGCTGGGAGCTAGGAGATAGCCAGTGGCAGCCTAGTCAAGCAGTGAGATCTGAGCCAAGCAAACAATTGATGTGGCCCAGAGTCTGGGCCTGGCCGAGAGCCAAGTCCCATGGCAGACAACAGTAACGCGGATTGTCTGTGCGTCCGCAGCAGCTTCTGAAAGCGATCCGCAAAGTGACTTGTAAACATTTTAGCAACTTTTCAACTTCAACTTGAACTTCGGCTTGAGGACGCCTAATGAACTGCCCGCTCCGGACCGTGATTCTCAGTGATTGGCAGTCTCAATCTCAGTGGCTGTTGTTGCTGCTGCATTTGCATTTGCATTTGCAATCGCGTCTGCCAATTGACAAGATAAATACATTTAGCTAATTTGATTTTAGACGTCGTCGCGCCTTGTATAGGAAGCTGAAAATTTGTACGCATAAAACGCAATTAAGTTGTAATTAAGCAATACAAAGACAGCCGCGGCAACGGCAAAGCACAAATAAGCCCACCATCTAAGGCAAGTCAACGACAACACAGCCGTCCGCCACCGAGAACGCCCCCGACCCCGCCCCCGCCCACGTGGAGAGACAATGGCAATCAAAATTCATTAGCCGAGCGGCGACAAATAAACCAAAGGCCTATAAATTTGTGTATATACATAAGTAAATATGTGCACTGCCCCAGAGCCGGCACATAAAAGGCGACAGAACCGCACATCCTGTGCCAGGAAGCAGCCGGCTGAAATTACAAAAGTCAACCAACCCCCAAAAGGCACATAAAAACGCTTGAAAAGCGTATGCTCTGCCCAGCCTGGCTGGGGGTTTCTCAACAACTTGAACACATCCCCAATCCACAGCCCCCAGCACAGCAGCAATGGGAGCCGCATCATCAGCATCCGAGCCGAGGCAGAGGCTTTTGAAAAATTGCAAATTGAATTAAGCCAAAGTTAAATGGCTAAATGACTCGAGAGCCAAGTAGCCCAGAATAGCATGGTATTCCGAAATGGCTGCTTGCCACCAGTCGATCCCTGTGGCGGGGGTTGGCGTGTGGGGGTTGCGGTTAGGCACATGATAGCAGCTAATATGCTGAGAAGGATAAACGCACGCTGAAGCACAGCAACAGTGGATGAAAGCTAAAAGAAAGATGTCAAAAGTAGTACGGTTGAAGTTTCTACCTAAAAAATCTGTTAATATAATCACAAAAACAAAAAGGCTTTGTTCTTTAAATCAATAATGTATTTAGAATAAAGAATATAAATAAATATAAATATATATATTTCAGAAATCTGAAGTATATACAAAGAACTTAATATTAGATAAATCTTGTTATTTACTCGCAAATGGAAAATATTTATGGAATCATTAATTCTAAGCTTAACATCATTTTAAAATTTAGAGATTGGGAGTCCAAACATATAAGGTTGATAATATGTTTTTCGACAAAATAAAATTTTATATTAACATTATAAAAAGCAAACAATATTATGATATCGATAGAACTGATATTTTTATTCAGTTAATATGTTTTACTCCGTTTTTTAAACTTACAATATGTTAATTTAAATTACTTTGTCCCACTGTATCGCTGCTGCACCACAGCCGAAACCCAAAGACCCGCAAACCAACAAAGCTGAGCTCCCCCTGGCGCGCTTCTGCCTGAGTGTTAGTGTTATTTACCAGGCTAAATTATTAAACGATTGTTAAACGAGCGGATAAAGGATGAGCGTGAATGATGATGATGATGGCGCACGAGGGGCCTGGTGGGACGCAAGGCCAGGAAGCAGGGCACAGGGCTGGACTCGGGCTCAGGGTGGGCCATCGAAATGCCTTGTTGGTTTTGTTGGTAGAGCTGCAGCGAAGGGAAATTTGATATTAGGTAAATTTATTTGATTTACATTTTTATAGGGTTGCTTGGGCTAGAAGGCAATAAAACGGGAGCTGGCAGGGATACGGGAGGGGTAGAAATGGGATCGCCTGTTGTTTGCCAACGTCGTTGACGTCGTCGTCCTGCGCTTATCGCATTAAATGCCGGCAATGAAGATAAGAACTTGTCTAGCATGGAGCCAAGTAAACGAGCATAGAATAAATACAAAATAAATTAATAAAATGGCCGCGTGAAAAGAAATCATAACGAGTTTGAACGTACGTCGGGCGCAATGCGCCGTGTTGGCAATTACGTGAGCAAAGTGGTCAGGAACAGTGGGAATTGGTAGCGAGTCTCTTGACTGTTGGCAACTGCCAGGCGACTGTCAATTTCAATGCAAGCGATGATTGACGGGCTTTCTGCTCAACCAACCAACCAACCAGGGGAGTGGGCGGGCGACCTTGCACTGTACACCACAACCCCCCACAGCCCGTAAAGCAATCAGCGCCAAATCAGAAGTTTATTTATTTGTTTGTTGTTTGGCAAACATTTACGCCATCAGCAAAACGACACCCAAGAGCTCGTTAAATGCGCAGTCATGCGGATGTAATTCAATAAACGAGCGCGCCATCATCAGAGTGGCAACCCTGGCCCCGTTAGCATCCCTCTCGCTCGCTCGCCTGCTCTCTCTGTTTACCTCTGTTCCTGCTATCCCTGCTCCTGACAGCCTTTCGCCATCAACACCCAACCGTTTAGCCAGCTATATGCGAGGCAGCCGCAATTGCCACAACAGCCGCTGTGACTAAATGACTGACTGACAACCGCATTGTATTTGTATATATGAACGTACGTATGTGTGTGTGTGTGTGTGTGTGCGGGGTTGCTTTATTTACTAGCGTTGACAAACCACCCCAGCGCAAAACTTGAAACAGCCTCATCGTCGCTCTCATGGCTTGGCTCAATAACGCTTATTGACTAAAATTTCGCACCAGCTTCGGGCCGCATCCCCCGGCAAATATCTGAACTGTCAACACGTCAAACGGGTGGGCGTCGGGATTCGTTTTGCTCGCTCGCTGGGCAAAGGGGGAGGAGGGGAGGGGCAACGTTTTTAGCATGTTTAAGCTATTTAACGCATCGTGGGGATAATGAAATTTTGATTATGTAGCGCTTGGCTGGTTCTGTTAGCCAAAAACGAAGCGTATTTATCGCTGCTAGTGTCAAGTGTGCGTTTGTATTTCAGTTTGGATGCCACCAGCTCGAGGGGAAGTTGCCTTTGTCAGCTACTAATTAACATGGCTTGTTAAGCCCTTGATGTGTCTGTGTGTGGGTGTGTGTAACGACTATATGTCAGTCCTGATGAAAAACGATCGAAATTTTGCTCTGATGTGTGAAACATTAAATTACATTAGTTTAGTGAATTTCTCAACTGTGACTCTTAAATTAGCGACTCTAAATGTGCATGTGGAGAAAACGAACATTTTGCAATTTATTTCTCATCTCAAAGTTTTAATTTATATATTGAACTAAAGCACTTTATAGGATAACATCCATATTATTAATATTAATATTATTATTATTTTTATTATTATTTTTATTATTATTATTATTATTATTATTATTATTATTATTATTATTATTATTATAATTATTATACGACTATATACAGCACATTTCGAATGCAAGGTTATCAAGTCCAGTTTTCTTTTTTATTGAACACTAGGGTTACCTCAAAAATTTGCAGATAAATTAATTAAATTAAAATTTAAATTTTGCCTTTTTATATTTATAGTTCTATTAAAACTTACAAATTTAAATTTTCTGTTTTTTTCTACAAATGTAAAATGTATAATAAAAGGCTCTCTCACTCCTTCTCGTCCTCTTCATCGCCCTTTCCCTCTCCCTCTCCTCTCCCTCATCCTCTCTCTCTCCCTCTTTCTCGCTCTCATAATTTCTCTACTGCTTAGATTACATGAATCTTTCACTATTATTTGTTGTTTTATCGCCTCTCTATACGATTTTCATAACCTGAAGGTGGGTTGAACATTTTCAGTCTGTGGTTTTTATTTTATATAGTATCTTCCACCTATTTACTGAAATTCGAACCGTCCCTTTTAAACGAGTTCTGTGGTCTTAAATAATACTTTAGTGGAAGTTGTAACGTAATAATTACTAATTCAAAAACGATGAAAATGTTTGAATGACAGAAAATGTTTTCAGTCTGATTTAATTTATAGAAAGTGAATGACAGTATAAATATTTTTTTAAAAACTATTATATTTGTTTCGAATAAAAAATTATAGGCATTTAAAAACTATTTAAATTGAAAATTGAACAATTGCTTAATATCAGGTGCTAAAATTGTGCGTATTGTTAATCAGGCAATTACGCAATTTAATTATGAATTAATTGCGCCATTAAAACAACAATCTTGTTTAATTGATGACGGCTGCGGCTATTTGAAAAGCTAACTGCCCACATAAATGTGCAACACCCACACGCACACACACACACACACACTCACACACGCACAGCACATGGCAATTGGATCTCCACCCTCTGACGGCCTCCCCGCCCTGCATTGCTGAGTCTTTGACTAAGTGGGCGCGCGGCAAACAAAATCAAACACAAATAGCAGCCAGCCAAACCAGCTACAAAATTGAAGAAAAAAATCGAAAAAATTATGAAAAACTATCAAAACATTTACATGCGGCGGCTCCACGCGGCCAACGCGACGGCCATTTATCAACTGACCAACTTCCCAAACCGCTGAGCGTTGTTGTTGCTATTGTTGTATCTGGTTGGTTGGCAGTCGTTCTGCACTGCCGGCGTCGTTTCATCTTTGGCCGGCAAAGAAAAAGCTTTGAGCGCGTTGAATGCGGTTGGAGGCGTAACAGTTGGCGGGGGTGTAGAAAGGCAGCTGGTCCATACCATGAAGCGGTCGGCTCATAAGTAGTATATGATTATGATGTTTATTGAAAAATTAATTTGCGCCTCGTTTTGGCTGCGGGTCTCATTTGCGTATTTCAAAGCGCAATGAATAATGATGAAGATTATAAAAACTCTTGACGCGTTTCGTCTGAGAAATTAATATTTGTAATTGGCTATAATTGTTCGTGCCAACGGCCAACTACACATAGTCGAATTGTCGAGTAGGATAGAAAACGATATTAATGAGGCCCACTCGCACTCGCATTCGCCTTTTGTTATTTCAATATTTTTAATTGAAAAGAAAGCGGCTTTGTTGGTTTTTAATGAAGCGCTTAACTGACAGCATCAAAATGTTTTAATCAGTCACTTGTTTCGGAACGGGAATGGGCGTGGAATGGAAGCGCGGAGGGGGGGGGGGGGGGGGCGGTGTACGAATATTGAAATCGAAATGGAGGTGCCACAAAATATGTAAAATAATGAGATTTATCTAAAATTAGATGTTTTGGAATGTTGGCATATTCCTATTGGATGAATCAAAATATTTTGGGAATATAAATAGGCGCATTAAGTGTTGGGAATAATTTAAGATTATATAATTAGCAAGTTCAGTTAATTTATGCGACACATGTTCAACGTTAGCAAATATCAGAAAGTTTATGACAAATTTAAGTAATGTGAAATAAATTTAAAGAAATTTGGCTAATAAAATTTCACATTTCAATTAGCTGGCAAATTTTAGGAATTCTTTAATTTTTCTTTTAAGTTTGTTTTTTTTTATTTATTGAGTTATGCTTAAGAGGTATTTTTATATTTTGACCGTGAGTATGTGTATATACGTACATGCATATACATACATAAATATTTATTTCTTGAGAAGCGCAGAGAACATGAAAGAAGTAAAAGTAAGAGAGAGATAGAGGGACAAAACAGTGAGAGACTTTTCTAATTGGTTATTAAGAATATACACTTTCTTGCACATTTTTAAGGATGTGAATTTTAATAAGAATAATAGTTGTCTGCTTAATTGCTTTATTCAGCAGCTCTAATTGAGTTGATTATTCCCGAGCAGCAGCTTCATTAAGTATATAGAGCTTTCTAGCCCCCAAAACCCCCTACGGCAACTTTTCCCCGTCATTAACCCCAAACAGCGTCTCGGCGACAACCCTACTTACCCCCTTCCCCGTCTCCCACCCACGCGCACAAACATAAAAGCGAGGCAACAATGGCGGCCAAAACTTTGGAGCCAACAATTTTCACATAATAATCCTTAAAATGAGTTTAATTTGTAAAGTAAAATTATAAGCAGAAAGAGAAGGACACAAATGCAAAAGGAGAGTAAGAGATAGAGATAAAATGAGTGAGCAATGCAAAGTGAGTGAGCAAGACGGAAAGGCAGCTGCCTTTTGTGCCATTTATGAAATATATATATAATGAACCCCAAAGTTCAGTTTATCCTGGGCAACCTTTTGTTGTCGCTTATTGGGCTGGAGACGTTGGGGTTGGGGGAGCAAGAAATGCTGTTTATTTTGGGATGGTGCATATTTCAGATTTACTTGTGATTGATTTGCCATGCTGGTTACTCGATTTATGCGTAGCGATAAGAATTTTATGGTTTATCTTTGAGGTGTGCGCCGTAGACATAAATTTTGTTTATTTATTTTTATTTTCTTTCTTTTTGGGCTGGCAGCATGGGATTCTTTTTAAGCAGAAGCGGCATAAAAAACATAATTTCCTGGCAGAGATGGCAGCTTTGTGATAAGATGCCGTCGTCAATGATTTCGCTTTTCATCATAATGATTATTGTTTATTATTTATGTGTTGTATGTACGAGTGCGTGCATATACTGTTATTCGGGCAGTCAAGGGACATTTATGAAAAGATTGCCCATACGCCGTGTGCGCCCGCTTGGAGCACCAATTAAATTTTCCCTTGCGCCAAAGACGGAAAAGCTGGCAACAACGGCCGGGACTCCAAAACGTAAGCAGACAGCGCGACGACGCTGCCACCAATTACGTTGACAGCAGAATTTAATAAGAAGCGGCAAGCGGCAGGCGGCAGGCAAATGAAGTCATGAATGTGGAAGCTGTGACGTGTCTGAGCGAGACGGCGCTTTACGGGGGAGAGAGCAACAAAAAATCCAAAGTGGAAATGTACAAGCGACGGCTGCGGTGGTAGCGGCAGCGGCAGCGGCGGCGGCGGCTGCTTGTTATAAAATGCTAATACGCGCAGCAAAAACGCTTTGAAGATTGAATTATTCAATAATAATTAGGCGTGCGAGCGGGACAGCCAAAGGCAGCAGCAGCTACTACAATGGCGCCGTCTCGCTCACGCGGCGAGCACAAAACTCACCACACTGGAAATGAACAGCGGTAGAAAAGAAGGCGGCGCAAGAAATACAACAGAAGGTAAATAAGAAGAGAAAAAATGCGCGCTGTGCGAGAGAGCATAACCGAAACAGTTAGGCCAATAAAAATGGTGTCGCTGCATTCGCCCGAGCAGTGAGTGGAAGCGAGAGAGCGCCAGAGCCGCGCGAGGCCGGTTTATCAGCCACCACCAACAGCAGGTTTCACATGCGCGCATGTGTGTGTGTGAGTGTTCGTGTGTAACTGGCAGCAGCAGCAGAGCTGTGGCTGCGCCGTCGTCTGCGTTCAGTTGTAGAACAGACGTGATCTCAAGAGGACGTGTCTCTCTCGAGTCTCAGAGCCGCCGAACAGAGTCGCTGAACGTGAATTGAACGCCACATTCTACAGCAGATGAGCAGGCCGCGTGCGTGCGTGTGCGTGTGTTTGTGTTTGTGCTTTAAATGCGTGTGCGTGTGCGTGTGTATTAGTGAGTGCTTGTGATGAACGAGCGAATTAATTAAAAGATAATCAAAACAAATTAACGACACATATATTTTCTACCGAGCGACCCGTCAAGTGCCAATTTGAACTCGCGCGCACCTCTCTCGCCAGTGCAATGTTTCAATAAAAGCCAACAACAACAACAATTAACACTCAATCAGAGCAACATCAGCAAAACGAAAAAGATAGATAGAAGTGAATCCAGAAGCAATTGCGAATCACTGGCTTTATGTTAAAGCTGTCCAACAACACCGTGAACGTGAACGCAACGAGCGCAGCAACGACCAGGAGCACGAACAGGAACAGGAGCATGACAGTGACTGGCCTGCGCCAAACGATGACCAGCCCGACGGTGCCGCCAACCACAACGCTCAGCAGCTCCGGCAGCAGCAGCAGCAGCAGTCTGAGCAACACGCTGACCTCTGCCGTCGCTGCCGCCGCCGCCGCCGCCGGCGGCACTGGTGCACTGCATCCGCTGGCTAGCCCAACTTCGCCGTCGGCGCTGCTGCTGGCACACCAGCAGCATTTGCTGGCGCAGCACCAACAACAGCAGCAGCAGCAACAGCAGCAGCAGCAACATCAGCAGCAGCAACAACAGCAGCAGGCACTGCATTTGGCTGCAGTGCATCCGGCGCCACATCATCTGCACAAGAGCAGCTCCAGGCTGAGCAACTTCAGCGTTGCCTCGCTGCTGGCGGACACACGGCCGCGCACACCGACTGCCACCGATGGACCCACGAATCTGTCCAGCTCCGCAGCCACATCGCCCATCTCGCAGAGCAGCGCCGCGGGCACGCCTCCGCCAGCCGGGCCACCAGCTGTGCCGCCCACGCATGCATTTCATCCCGCCGCCGTTGCGCACCACGCCCACTTGCTGCATGCCGCCCACGCGGCGGCGGCGGCGCACGCCCAGCAGCAGCAGCAACAACAACAGCAGCAGCTGGCCATGGCGCAACTGCGCCAGGCGCAGGCAGACGCGCGCGCCAGCTCTCCACCCGCCTCAGCATCCGCCAGCTCCACGCCCAGCTCAACACCGGTGGCGCACGCAGGCGGCGCCAGCTCCATGCCCGCCAAGAACGAACGCCACTCGCCGCTGGGCGGCAGCAGCCACACGGACTCCGAGTTGGAATACGACGAGGATATGCTGCACGAGCACGACGCGGACCACGACGAGGAGGAGGACTCCATTGTGGACATCGAGGACATGAACGCCGACGACTCGCCGCGCTCCACGCCCGATGGCCTCGACAGCAGCAGCAAATCGCTGGAAAGCGGCCACGGCGGACCGCCCGGCTCCGGAGCCGGCGCCGGCCAAATGCCAGCCACAATTCTTTCGCCAGCAGCGCTGGCCGCCAGCGGACATGTGCCCATACGACCGACGCCATTCAGCGCTCTCGCCGCCGCCGCGGTCGCCTGGGGCGGCATGGGCGGCGGTGTCCCATGGCCGGGCGCCCGTCAAATGCCACCCTTTGGGCCGCCGGGCCTGTTTCCCGGACAAGGATTTGGTGGAGGTGAGTGTCAACACAATTAGAGCTATGCAAATTCTATTTAACATTAAGTTTTGATTGGGTAAACGTTCATCAAGGGTCATATAAAAATTAATAATCATACTATAAAGTACTGTTAATGCAAAATATTTGTATTTTTTGTATTATATGTACACAAGTGCAAAATGCGATGAATTATTGCCAAAAGAAATTTCAATATTATTTTTGTATTGTATGTGGCACGTGTCTAGTTAATTGTTGGGAGTATGCTAAGTTTACTATAACGCCAATAATTTTGATATATATTGTGGTCTTTTATATTTCTGCTCTTCATGAGACTTTCAAACTTTTAATATTCCACTTGCCAATTTATGTTTCCGAGAATTAAATTAATCAAAAGATTTTATATTTTATACTAGACATATTTCCAGAGAGACACCTACAGCCTTTATATTCAAAGATTTGCAAATCTATAAATCACTTTCTATTTAAAAAAGCTTAGACTAAAAAACTTATAGAAATGTCTTTCAATTCAACATTAATTTCACATACCATCACTAATATATATTATATGAATTCAGGTTAATATTGAGTACAAATTAATAGATCACATATCGTGGCCCGCTAACTCCATTTTGTGCATGTGTGTGTTCGCTCGTGTCTGTGTGTGTGTGCATTGTTTAATTGAATTAAACTGCCCGCGCCTTAATTGGCACCAACGGCAATGCGACAATGGCTGCCAACGGCCATCGAGGCTGCGGGCGCTGCTGTCCCTGTTGTGCCCCAGCTCTCTCCCCTCCCCTTTCACCTCCCCCTTCCCACCCCCTCGGACACTCCCTCAACCTGCGCACTGTCTGGCGTTGTAGTCAAAGTGCGTGGCAATTATTCCGTCGCTTTAAATAAAACAATGAAATGTTCTTGATTGCGCTGACCATTTACTCGTATCATTCAGAACATTATTATTATCATATGTTGTTTTTGTAGTTGTAGTTGTTGTTGTTGTTGGTGTCGCGTCGGTTTTGATTTAACTCAATTGGTGCGTCTGCTTATTCACTGCATTGGCGTTGTTTTCATTTCTTTTTTTTGTGTTTTCCGGTCTATGTCAGCCGCCCAACACAAGTCCCATAACATATGGGTATATATATTTCTGCATATATATCTAACTGAACTGACTGACCAGACTAATTGAAGCGAGTCTGGCAGCTTTGGGCGATTTGTATCTGCATGCACAGTTCACACTTTTCTTGCATTTTCCGGCATCAAACAAAAAGTGACCAAAGCACTTGCAACACTTGCAACGCCGCTGGTCACACCTTGCTGCAGTCCACACAGCTCCAGAGCGAGAGGACAAAAACTCCGACGGCTGACAGACATGTGAACTTTACACGTTGGGGCACAAAAAACCCTTTAGCGAACTTTGCATTTCCGCCCCGCAATAACAATAACAACTAGTTGTTTTTGTTGCTCTTGTTGTTGTTGCTGTGCTGCATTGTTTTATAAAGCTGTCAAGGAGCAGACGCCTATGAGAGGCGCCACATTCAGTTTTTTATTGGGGTTTTTTTGTATAAAGAAACAACGCAAATTACCTTAGTGCCAATTAACATATGAATGCAGCTGTAAATGGTTTAAAATACCTAAAAAATAATATTTAAAGTTACGAAGTAAAAATTAGAAATCATTAGAATAAATTAACCAAAAAATTAAATATACTTTACGTGTGACAGCTGTTTTGGAAGTAGTAATAATATATATATATATGTAAATAAACGTAACAACTTAAGAATTTTTAAGCTGAGAGCAACAACAATAGTATTGTGCAATTGTTAAAATTCTGAATACCCTAGGCATTAGCCAGCAAAGTTTATGAGAACTGCTAAAGACTCAATTACAAATGCGACTTTAAACGATTGAGTAATAAAAACTATTGAAATAATAGCAATGACAATAAAAACATCAATAATAACTGTTATATTGTAATTAACATTAATTTTTATAGCGCAATTCATAAAACGGTTAAGTTTTTATTTTTAGTAAAGTTATAAATAAATCTATAAATTCAATGCCAATTGCGGTTCCAAGCGATTGAACATTACTATAGAATTTATAAATTTATAAATAATAATAAAACTCTTTGACGCGCATGTGTAGAACTTCTCAGTGTAAATAATGAGTAATATTATTAAAAATACAAAGAATCGAGTTAGAAAAACTGAAAGTTATAGCCTAAGCTCTTTAAACGCTCAATTCGATCACAATATTAATAGCTTCCACACTTGATTAGCTCTGCTAAGCAGCCAATTCAAATTGTCTCCAAGCTGACAGGCGACAACAGCAACAACAACAATGAGAATAAGAAAAAACTATTTCAAACATTTGCCGCTTATTTTGTCATTTGCTGTCAACTGCAGCTACACACACACACGCACACACACGCACACACAGAGATACTTTAGTTTTTATATACAACTTTATTTTCATTTCATTTTGGCAGCTGTTTTTCTCCTTTGGAACCATCCTCAGCAGGTCTCATTAGCGCAGCAGGTTGCTGCCTTTGTGCGTCCTCTCGCTCTCTCTTTCTCTCTCTCTCTCTCTCTCTCTGGCTCGTTCTCTGTTTCGCACTCGCCCTTTCTTCCTGTCTATATTCGTGTGACCTGTGCCGCTATCTGTTGCCGCATTATGTCAAGTGTTAGGTACTTAGAGCCTTTGGGCAATGTATCTGTATCTGCAGCTGTGTATCTGTATCTGTAGCTGTGTGTTGGACTGGCAAACGGTAGCCGCGCGTTTGCTCTTAACTGGGCTTTATCAGCGGCGCTAGTTTCATGTTTGTTTCATGGCCCATTCAATTAAATGAAATACCACAGGCTGGCATCTTAAATGGGCTGCGATTAGGGAACACACAAGAACACAGAGAATACACAGGTGGAATTGCAGTTTGTGTGGCACCTCGCCTCTCCTCTCCTCTCGACTCACATCGCCTCGCCTTCGTGGATTCTCGTCATGGCTTTATGCTTTGAGTGAGGGTCTTGCAATTGATTTACATTCGCATGCAGTTAAAATACCTGCGACGGGGCTCTATAATTTAACTAATTGCAAAGCGCAGTCACGTCACGTACCTTATGGTATAACCAACTCGTAAAGGGAGGACGGGGAAAGGGGAAGGGGGCTTGGGTGGGGGGCAACTAATGCAGCTGCAATTCTTGGCAGCCATTATAGAAATTAATTTTCAAGCTGAACAAACGAGCAACAACTTGGGAGTCGTTGCATAAATACAAACAACAGAAGCAGCAAATACACACACACACACACACGCACACACTGCTAGAGGGAGCGAGCGAGATAGAGCCACAACAACTGGCAAACTTGGTAGGTGTGGCATGTCAGCTACGCCCACCTAAGCACGCAATTTTTATTTGCAGCCAGGCAGCAATTTAAACGTTGACAGACGGCGACAGCCAACGGCCAACGGCTGCTGGGCGCGTAGCGGGTCGGCAAAAGGGGCGGGGGAGCTGAGGGACGGTTGCCACTTGCATGCGTTTTAACACCATTCGCAAAAGGCCCCAACGAAGACGCCAAAAGCCAAAAGCTAAAATAATATTTGCATTCTGCACGCCATCTAACGTGCATAAGCTGTACTAAATACACACACACACACACACACACACACACACATGTTCATCGCATAACTGCATGCAATACGTAGAAGAGGGGGCAGAGCAGGCTGGGGGCTGTGGTGAGGTGTGCTGGCGCAGACATTTTGATGTATGTTTTGGTAAATAAAATTTATTTGCATTAAATTACCAGGCAGACAAAAGCAGCAGCAGCACAGCAGCACCCGACAAAGGGGAGCAGCAGCGGCTAAAGGGGGGACTGTGGGGAATCGAGTTGTTGCCAATGACTTGCATATGTGCCACAAGGTGTTGCTACCGTAGACATTTGGTCATATGTATGCATATACATTCAGACAACGGCAAACATTTGCTAAATGTTTGTAGACAATTGGTAGTTCAACTAATTTGAGTCACTGTATGTCTGTGTGCACGCCTTTCAGAATGTGCACGCGTGTGTTTGGTGGTGTGTGTCTCTCTGTGTGTGTGTGTGTGTTCAGCTGAGTAATTAAAAGAGAGCTCAAACACTTGAACTTGCCAGCAGGTGGGCAGCAGCCTGCCCGAAGCTGCGTGCTCAACCCACGTGGGCTCCCCTCGGCACCCCTGCGACGCTCCTCTTTTGGCCACTGGCCTCGTTATCGCTGCTTATCTTGCACAGAGGCAGCCATTGGTGATTAAAATGTGCACTTCATTGCCACTGAGGCAACAACAACGCATTCCAATTGCCAGCAGGCTAGCCGGGTAACCGGGCAAACCTGGCAGCCGGACAGCCCGGCAGCCGGTCAGCCGGACAGCCGGACAACTGGACAACATGCAATGCGACAAGATTTGTCCACTGATCGCTGCCCAGTTGCTGGTGCTAACTTATCTATGGCAGCCGGTTTTAACACGCTCGCTGCTAATTAATAGGCTCTAATGGGCCGGTTCTCATGGACGCCACGAACAGTCCACCCAGTAATCGGGTTTACATACTAGCAATACGCATCGAAAGGTACTAAAACTATAAAATAATGAGCTGCACTTGGATATATCTACGCTTCAAATAATACTGCAACTACCTGTCCTCCATATACACTTACGTTATTTGCTCTTTTACTGCTTGTGACAGTCTCCTTGTCCATTTGCAGTGATTCACCTTGGCAACGCTATATCCTCCATATTCACTTAATTTGTATTTGAGTTACTTATGACTCTTTTCTTACCCGTTTTCATGTATTTCCCACACTTATCTTAACATTTAAATACATTTTCTTTGAGCACGGGCAGCTAGACATCTTCCATATACATCCATGGCCACTTTTTAATGGCAATGCAACCTAGCATTTATACAAAATACTGTATTAAACTGTCCTTCATTTATCATTCACATTATGTCCGAAATTGTTGGGCTCGAACTTTGCAGGAGGTCGGCAGAAAACTGCTTTATTCGCCAGCAATGGCATACAAAATCGCTTTTATAGATTCATTAACTTCGCGAACGAGTATATAAAATGCAAAAATATTCCGGCAACAGCGCCTCAATAGTCACTTATGATCTCTTTAAATAAACTTAAAGACTTCGTAGCCAATCTACGCATTCTGTTTTATGGATGATAATAAAGTACCACTCCCAAATGATCACTTTATTTAAGCGTACAAAATTAATGTTTCTGGTGAACTTATGAAAAGTTATTTTCATGATTGTGGTAATTAAAGCTTTCCATCGATTGCTCATTCAGGTCAATTTCCATATATCATTACACGGCTGCCCATTTGCAGAACCAATCTGATCCGATCATCACATGCTGCTGCTGCGCATTCTCTCCCCACATGCATTTCCAGCTAATTTGGCACTTTGCGCACCTCGCTCACCTACATATTTGGTGCTAATTAAAATCCTTCATTATGAAATCAGCGGACCCAATCAGCGGCGGCAACACCGGGATTGGCATGGGGTCCCCATAGCAGCGCTCGTTTGACCGTAAGCGTGTAATTGCATTAGCCAAACGTTCGCTGTGCTTTTGCTCCAATCGATTGCAAAATGTGTGTTTCACTGCAAAAACGCTGGCTGCGCCCGCGCCCCGCCCCTGTGTTGCCGCCCTGCCCTGGAGGGGGAGCCCCTCTCCCCTCACCTGTTCGTACCTGCCAGCCTATTTGGCTATGCGAAAACGCTTTAATGAAGAATTAATTGCCAGCAATTTGCAGCGCAAATCAATCCACCGTTGTCACCGTCGTGTCGTGTCGTATCGCTCCGGCCCGTAGGCCTAGGCCCGGGCATACGAATTGCCATAGAGGCCTCTACGGGCGATCGCCTATGCGATCGATACGCGTAAATTTCACAATTGCTGCTTGTTTGTGTTGCTGCTGTTGCTGCTGTTGCTGCTATTGCTGTTGTTGTTGGTCGAGTCTTATATGTCGTCGTCTACAATACACCGGAGAACTCAAATTAATTGAAAATCCATTACAAACATAGGCTAAATGTCACAATTGGCGTTTGTGGCATGTATTTGCTCTGGCAATGGCGATGGCGACGCTGGCGACGTATTGCCCCAGCAACAGCCAGCGGCAACCAGCAACAGCAACCAGCAGCAGCAGCAACAACAATGGCAACAACAATGCCTATAAAAGCACAAAAAGGCGAAAACAAGTCTCGCACTCTGGTTTGGACGTGCGTGGCCGTCTTGGTCCCCAGCCTGCCCCCTGTCCCTGTCCCCTGTCCCCTGTTTCCTCGCCCCACTCAACGTCTCGATCTGTGCAGTCAGCCTGAGTTGGATCTGTTGCAGGTTATTTGTGCAACAGGCGGCGAGCCAAGCTATTGGTTTAGTTGATCCGGTTGCGGGTCAAGGGGCGAGGGGGGAGGGGGGACAGGGGGCTGGAGCTAGCAGCAATTCCACTTGCTACAGTTTTTGCTTTTGGCCTGCAATGGAAATCGAAACCCCATTCCAGCAATTTAGCGACAAATGAGCAATTAATTTTGAAATAAATGCAAAGCGCAAAACAGTTTTAGAAAAGTGCCATTAAGTGTGTGTGTGTGTGTGTGTGTGTGTGCACACAGTACTTTATATTTATTTACGACTCATTCTGTGGTAATTGCTGATGGGGCCCGATGTCTAATAGAAACATTGTAGACTGTCAAAATAATTATGCCCAAGTATACACAAAGAATCAGATATATTGAACGAAATTATGAGACGAGCCAAATGGCATGTGACAAAGGCAGCCAAAGCTGTAAAACTTGACCGCATCGTTTATATGCTAATTTGGCAACTAATTTATGGCCATCACAACAAGAGCGACAACAACAACAATAATAATAAAAATAAATATGTATCTATACATATGTATACACAAAACAGAATCAGAAATGCACGAAGAAAAAAATCAAAAACAAAAGAAAATAACATTCGAAATATACAATATATTTTTATGTATATTTATAGATGCATGCGCCCGCGTCTTGAAGTCTGTAACAAATTTCTCGCTGCTGCTGAGGCGCATCCTCAGCAACAGCAACAGCAACATCATCATGATCATTTTTATAATGATTATCAATTTTATCTGGGGTTTTCACATTTCGTTTCACCTTGTTAGGCCATACAAAACGCTTTTACGAGACTGCATTCAACACAAGGCACACAAATAAATGAAATAATATGCATATACTTATGCCCGAAGCAGCAGGCACCAGGCAGCAGATAAGGCCCGCAATCTGTACGATCGAGCTTGGCGCATTAACATAACTTTGACATGTCACACTAATTACTTAATGAGCTGATCAGTCCCACTGTCCAGATGCCAATGCTGATGCAGATGCAGTTCGCTGCAACTCGTTGTTGGACATTATTAGTTTTATTATGGCAGCCGGGGTCGATCGGAGCTAAGCTCTACGACTATACGAGTGTATCTGACATGTGTTTCTTTTTTTTTGGTTTTTTGTATGTTGAGGCAACTTTGACATTTATTTGTTTATTGATAACATAACGTGACTCAAAATGTGTGTGTGAACACAGGCATCAAGTTTTGCTATGTGGCAGACTTGTTGTCGGGCTGCGAATTCGCGAGTTACTTCATTTGACGATCGTGTACACTGAGAGAAACACAGTCAAGTTTGAAATATCTTAATCTGAGAACGGAATTATATACACTAGTCTCGTACCGAATTTGGGTCAAGTATTTAAAAATTTTATAAAAAAAATATAATTTATTTGTTTTTAAAATTTTACGCTTATTTAAAGCATGTAAATTCTTGCAATGTCATTTTTCTCTGAGTGTACAATTGCCATTTGCAGAGTTTCTACGCTGTTGGCCCATCTGGCCTTAGCCTGGCTACTCATTTTTGTTGTTGTTTAACGCCTCATTTGCACTGGCAGCCATCAAAGCATAAAAAGCAATTACAATGCAACAAGTAGAAGTGGAAGCCGAAGAAGAGAATAACAACAATTTTCGGATTGTCACTCAACAATTTCAATTTGTGTAATTATGCATAAAATTAAAGCGCTGCATATCATTTGCATGTGCCTTTATTTTGATTCCTGCCCCAGCAGCACAAAATGCTCCATAAATTACGCGTGCCTGCGCCTCAAGACTGGCGACTTGCGACTGGATATGGCATACAAGATACGGCATACGAGATGGCTCGGTTTACTCTCTGCCTGAGGCTGACCCGGGGATGCATCTTTAAAATGCCATTTGCATCTTTGTGGCTTGGCGCTGGCAGGCCCAATGGCAGGCTCATTACTTTCATTAACAACACTCCAAGCGAATGCCACAGGCGCACGATGCTGGAGCAGCTGCAGCGGCTGCCCCAACCCCGCCGCTGCCCCAAACAGCGCCAGCTCCATTCGGCTGCTTTATAAGGCATGCACGTTCTTTTTTTTTTTTTTGCTTTCGGGCTTTTTTTCCTGCTGCCCAGCCTCGTCCTCGTCGCGGTCTTTGTTTGCCAAAACAAAATGCCCAAATTAAAATTGTTTTGCCGCCGCGAGAGAGAATCGAACTGGGGACATTGCATTTCCCGTCGCTGCTGCGGCAGCGGCTGCGGCAGCGGCTGCTGCTTTGTCTGACAAATAGTTTAGACAGCAAATTTATTGGCCACTTAAAGGAGTAATTACCGTTTGCTGTAGACGTTGCCGTTGTCGGTTTGTTGTTGCTGCTGCCGCTTTTAGCCATGACAAGGCCAAGGACAGCCGGCAGAAGACAGACGAGGCCTGTTGACAGCATCTCATTCAGCGCTTCAATTGTATGCAAATGTTGCGGATTTAGTTGCTTTTAATTGGCCGCAGCTCGTTCTGCTGGTAGCTAATCAACACCTCTCTCTTAGCTAAGCAATCAACGGGATTCGCTTGTTTATACAGCCGACTAATCAACACACTCTCTCTCCCGTTTGTCTTTTCCAGATGCCAATGAGCCGCCTCGCATCAAGTGCAATCTGCGCAAACATAAGCCCAACCGCAAGCCGCGGACCCCCTTCACCACACAGCAGCTGCTCTCGCTGGAGAAGAAGTTCCGGGAGAAGCAATACCTGAGCATAGCGGAGCGCGCCGAGTTCTCGTCGTCGCTGCGACTCACCGAGACGCAGGTGAAGATTTGGTTTCAAAATCGACGCGCCAAGGCCAAGCGGCTGCAGGAGGCGGAAATCGAGAAGATCAAAATGGCGGCCCTGGGCAGAGGCGCCCCCGGCGCACAATGGGCGATGGCCGGCTACTTTCACCCGAGCCTGATGCACCTGGGATAAGTGGCGGCCAAGTTGGTGTGCGCTAATAAATAGTTGACGCACCAGCCATACGAGCAGCCAGAATGACAACCAAATAACTGAGCCACGCCCAGCCCAGCCGCCGGCACGCCCCCAAAAGTCGTGCTCGCTTCAAAACCCCAAAATTTTGCTGTGATGTTAGCGCATTTTATTTACGATACTTCCAAATGTTTTTTGTAAAATGCACTCTGTAAATACTGTAAGCATAGAGAAAGAGAGATGAGAGCTGAGAGCTGGTTCTACATAGATCCAAACCCGAACTCTGTATATATCTAAACAAAAGCAAGCGAATATGTTTCCTAATTGTACATAAATCTAGCGAGTAACCTTATCAAGAATTCTTAAGAGCCAATTTGCGTTTAAAAGTATTTACCGTTTGTTAAATGTAAACTGTAACATAGGCTTTCAAAAATATATAAAAATCAAACAAAAAAAAATTAATAAACATGAATAATTTATTTGTAAAACTCAAGTCAATAAATATACAAACAAAAATCGATGCAAGCTTAAGCCGTGAATGATATTTGACTTTGCATTATAGGTCTAGTTAGAAGAACGCATGTATTTAAAAAATACTTTTAAGGAACTTAACTAAACAGCTATAAATATGCCGTTAATTATACATTAAACGTAATATAATACGCAGCCCTATATATATAGCTCATACATTCATACGAAATTCTACCATATAGTGTTAATCCTCTGTAGTTGTTTACACTTAAATCATAAAACAAAATCCCCCAAGAAAATATCAAAAAAAAAAACAAAAAAACAACAAAAAATCAACAAAATCAGTGGAAAATATATATAATTATACGAAAAATTTAATGAGTCTTTGTTTTTAATGAACTTTCCAACACACAATTTCGAGAATTTTAAAATTGTTTTTCTTGCCCTTGCAGAGGTTATTTTTTACACTCGTTCACGAAGTGAAAAGAGAATATTGAGGTCGTTTCATACTCATATATACCCGCGATAGATAAAGTGTTAAAATTTTTTGCTAATCGCGCCACGCGGTTACATTTGATTTTGATTTGTTTTTTTCCTTTACGATTAGCTCTGTCGATTAAGTCAAGTTCGCCTTTTGACTTATTTATCAGTTTCTATACAATAAAATCTCTCAGTTTAAAAGCAACGAATTTGCATTCATTAAGAAATCAGCTAAGAATCAGCCAAAACGTTTATAGCTATATAGTATTACTTACTATATTAGCTTACTATATTATATAACATTCATACGAAATTGATTTGATTAGAATCAGACTATATAATAGTGCGGCTAAACTGCAAGATTTTAAACGAATGAAGGTCATATTATACAAAATTAATATTTTTAGGCCTCGTTTGGAAGGGGTTCGCAAACAGGTAACATTATTTATCGACAAGGTAATACTCTATACCCAGCTCTAATGTAGCACAACACTAATTTTGTTTCAATAGATATGTATATATTCACGTAAGTGCCACCTGTTTATTTAATTGATAAATCTGAGGTTAGGATCTTTGTTAAGTCTGCGCCTCAGTCAAATCGATGAAGGATATATCAGTTCACCAAACTCTATCTTGTCAGCTTTGATGGCTTTCGCTTCGTGAAGTCTCACTAGCATTGATTGACACTGATTAGCTAACGACCTATGTGACTTGTAATTCTAATTAAATGCCAAATTGTCATTTGTCAGCTCAATTGAACATTCCCCTTACTATATATTTTTGCTTATATATGCCTATATATGTATGAATTTAAAGAATATACAAATTTTAAGAATTTTTAAAGCGGCAAATTTCCAATACTTTTTCGCATGTCTCCGGGAATCGAATAAGACATTAACATAGTAAAATTTACTCTAAAAAATAAAAATACTGGATTTGTAACCTATTTAAAACAATTTTGTAATAGACCTTATTACTCATTACTTTGCGCATATATTGAATGCAAGTGTAGAGAATTAATTATGCAAGAAAACGTTATATAATTTGACTCAATTGGTTTTAGGAGATTGTATTACACAATGTATAATCAGGCCATGCAATTGCCATTAGTCTGGCAGCTGAATCTGCTGCTTGAATCTTGTTAAACTATATACTTATGTATATGGATGTTTATTTCAATTGCTAGAATTTCATAATCATCCAGTCAAGTGCGAAATGCAAAAGCGCCAGCGCGTGCTTATCAGCGATCAATTAATATTTAATTAATCAGGCGAGGGCCCGAGGTGGGGAACGCTACGGTCGGCTCACATGGCGTATGCGTACTCTTGTTTACTCAGACTTTTGCTGTCGATCAGCTCGCAACTAAATGGAGGTTAAGCACAGACATCGGCACCGCAATGATCATCAGTACGATCATTATTAGCAGATGTAGCTGTAGCGAATTGAGTGATTATCAAATTGTAATTTTTATTTCTATGCTATTTGTCGAGTGTGAGACGGGTTCAATAACGGACTCGGTGCGCAACATGCGACTGGTATTTATTTATTTACTTATTTATTTATTTGTTGTTGACAATGCGCGAGTGTTAATCGTTGTTGATGTTGTTGTTGTTGCTGCTGTTGTTATCGCGCTGAATTAAACCCCAATTAATTTAATTACAAATGGAAATAACGCGCCGTTGGCAGCAGCGTCCAATTCGAAACATGTCAAAATTTTGTTATTTTGATTTATATGCCATTTGTTAACAGATGCAGGCAAATACACGCGTACACAAATATACAAATATATATATGTATATACAGATATATGTATATATGTTTATATGTATATATATATATATTTATATATATAAATATATAAATATATACTTATATGTGTTCGCAATAAATAAATTAAAATATTATTTGCCACTTTGGCGCTGATAAGCAAAATGCGTTCGTTCGGTGTTTTACAGTAGCTTTTACATTTAATAAGAGTGTTATTAATTTTAAATTATTACAAAGTGGACATTTCCGACTTAATTATATTTTATATTTATTATTGATTTTTGAGTTATCTGTATTTGAATTATGATCAAATAAAAAAGCAATTCCAAATATTCAGGTTGCTGTTTAATCATTTTGGTTGATTTAAAGAGTTTTTAAAATTTGGTTGCTATGTTAAGTTAATTGCGAAATTAGTTAGCAATTAATAAGCGAGTATTTTTTGACGTTTTATTAGCTGGAAATCAAATACATAATTTAATTGTATGCACATTAATTACGTACGTGCATTTACATGTCCGCATTGATAAATGCATTGCCATATGAATGCAAATTTCTACAGCAGCCAAGTATTTTTATCTCAAATGTCAAATCGATTGTCTCTGCAATTAATTACTCGTATATAATTACAATGTGGCCCACGCTGACGCTGTCGCTGTCGATGACGCCGACGCCGATGTTGTTGCTGCAGCAGTTGCTGTGGCGCCCTCGTCTCTTTATTAATTAGCCCTGATGCGCCTGCAGGTAGCCACAGGTGGTGCCGCATGCAAAACGCGCCGCGGCGGAAAGTGCAACGCGTTAATCAAAACGTAATCAAATCATTTGGCAAGGGTCGAGCTGGCGGAGCCAAACCGTTGCAGCAACAAGAACATTATAATCACGGCCTGGTCACATATGTCGCCCGCTGAGCGTTGTCGGGCCCAGCAATTAAGCTTTATATCTGGCCTAATGGACCGAGCGCCGCCTGCGCTGATTGCGCGCATTTGTTTAGCGTCGCCGTCGTCGACTCTCGACTCGCTCGCTCTGCACCCAATCAAATATGAAGCTGTATCTGCCAGTCGCTGCGTCTCGCTATCCACCAAGACGGTGGCACAGCATGATATTAACGCCCCACCGTGCGGCGGCGCATTTACAATGATAATATTTGTGTTCAAAAGTTATCAATGAGTGCGCCGCGCTCAGCGAACGGGATATTGAATGGGTCTGGCATCGAGATTGGAGTAGGTGACTGCAATGATTCTCATGAGAACTTTTTTTTTCAAATACTAGATCAACATGAGCTTTTTTAAATAAATAATAAATAATTTTTAAATCGTATCGCGTTAAGTTAGTTGTATTCATATATTAAAAAAGACTCGGTTCTACAATTTTAAATGGCTAATTTTACTTACTTTTACTTCAAGACTAAAACTTTATTAGCTTCCATAATGACTTGGGATTCAACGTAAGAAAATGTTTATGCAGTGATTAGTTTTATAATTCTTCTTGCAGTTTACATAATTATTATTAAGCGTTTGACTGCTCTTCTTTGATACACAGGCAATCTTAAAACAAAGTAAATATAAATATATAAAACAGATTATCAAGCAACTAGTTGCCTCATTAGTTCATTACACATAGGTTTCTATATATGTTCAATTACATCAGGATAAACGGTTTTACTACATAAACAGATTTAATTAACTGGTTAAACGAACCACATAATATTTCATAGAATCCTTATTACTTACCTTATTATTACGACAAGTCAAGTTTAAATCTATAAGTTGGGAACCTAAATAAAAACATAAAATTAACGAAAATTCGATTAACAACTGAAAGTTTTCTCAATTGGCATGTATTTTTTTCGTTTATCAACTGGCATAGTACGAAAAACAATTTAAGTAACGCCTCTACAGCGAGGGAACCACTTTGCCAGCCATAACATTTTTAATTAACACCACACAGACAGCCCCACAACAGCGCGCCGACCCTTGTCCACACTTGCAAATGAGCTCATTATGAGCTGATTATGCAATGCATTTGGTTATTTCGACTGCGTCCCCAGACTACGTGCACACACACATACATACACATATATACTTACATAAATACATAGGTGCACAAATACGCTTTTTACGCTAAGAGCAAATGTTGTTTCCACAGTAGGTTCAACAAACGAAAATTGCCTATAACATAGTAAAAAAACAAGTAAAAACGTTGCAATCGGGTGTAACCGATTGCATAATACTCGTTCACAGTATACTAACCGCATATAATCGCCAAAAACGTTCTCTATTGTTATTGTTAATTTGAAAATCTTTCGGCTTTTGTAGATGGTGTAGGCGGGAATGGCCGAACATTTTCGGCTTAATTAAAGTTTGATGGATCTAGGTTTAAAATTGTAGAAGAAATATAGAGATTAAATCAAATTCCACCAGTAGGCGTAGTCAAAAATGTTAACACTTCATCAGACGCGGGTATACACGAATATATTTCAAGTTTATAGTCTTTAGTTTCAACAGCAGAGAAAAGAATTGCGTTCACACAGAAACCCAATATACTCTTTTCACTTCCTAATCGAGTGTACAAAATTAAAATACAACGGAAAATTCATTCATAAACGTTAGCGAATTGGAAATCCGTTTGCTTAACCTGCTTCGGGGAGTGATAAACTGAAGACTACTCGGGCCCGTTCATTATAGACATCGCATTTATCTGTGGTCGGCACTCAAAACTCTGGCAGACGGCATGGCGGAGCACTTGGTACTCGCGTATGGGAAGCATTCACAATTACCGCGAATAAATTGAGGTAATTAGGTAATAAAAATAATGTTTTCACCTCATTATGGCAGACAGGCATCAGCGGCCAGCAGCTGTACGTCAATTGGGCTGCCAGTTTTCCAAGAAGCCAGCTAACCACCTGCCGACCAGCGGCTTCGGACCCCAGCTCCACACCGAAGTGGGGCACATACACATACACTCATGGCCGCAGTTCACTTGCTGTTAGATCAATATGCAAACTCATTCAGACGGCATTAAAATGCATTTTTAGGAAAAGTATTCGTATACCCTCCACTCGCTGTGGGGTGTACTGTTATGATGGGAAGCCAAGTACTTGAGCTAACTATCCTTTAAAATTTAAAATATTATGTGTAATAAGAAGTCCATGCAAATCAAATTTTGACTCTAGCGCCTCTCTCTCTCTCTCTCTCTCTCTGTAAACTGAGAAATGTAGGCAATCTACATAGGACGAGATATGTTTTGAGTTTCCCTTGAAGTATATAGTATAGCTGATATATTTTCTGCAAAAAGTATAGCCAAAAATTTGATTGCTCTATTTGTCACACAAAAGTATGCATATATATCTAAGTGTTAAAGTGATGGCTACGCCGTAAATGGCAATTATGTCAAAACAAAGCACTTAGGCTATGTACCTCGTCAAGGGTATTTCACACACTTTAGTCTCATATTTTATGCGTTCTTTTATGCATTCTTCTGCTGTACTTAGGGTATGGTCAATGGCCGAGCCACAAAAGAGTGACAAAAGCATTTGGAGTCATTTTTATCGTTGTTGTATATTATGCAAATTATTAATTTTTCATGGAATTTTCAGGTCAATTACAGTTTTCCCTGCCGCACTTCGAACCCGACCCGAACTTTATATGTGCCCACGGCTATTTTCACCTCGCAGCGTTGGCAGCGGAACCCTAAGGCTCGAGTTAATGGCTCAAGTGAGCGGCTTTAATTGGTTGAAAATGTGCGCGTAATTATGATGTGTAGTGTAATATATGTATATAATGAGTCGCTTATTGTGGGTGCTGGTAACAGTCGGGCCTAATTTTACTGCTGTTGAAGTGCCTTCGAGGCGTTTAATGAAAGCAGCGCCATTCAGATATCAGCTAGACGTGTCTTTTGGCTGGCTCCTGGCACTCCTGCATTAATTTTGTGGTTAACTGCAAAAATTCCGGGAAACAAAATGTGTAGAATGCAATTAAACAAAATAGCGTGAGATACGCGACCGATATGCGGCTCGGAAGCAGAACATTGTCGTCGCTCCCATGGCTGAAACTGAAACCTAATTTCCAAGTTTAGAATTCTGCGAAAACCGTTGCCAGAGGTGCACGGAGCAAGCGGAGCATGCGGAGCTCTCCATCTGCCTCCATCTTCAGCTGCATCTCCTGGTCTGCCCACGAGCCGGAGTTTACGTTTTTGAATACTCAATTAAATTTGTGTGCCCAGTGGCTGATTGTGTTTGTTGTTGTTGTTGCTGCTGCTATAGTTTCGCACTATTTTCAATTGAATTAAATGCAGTGGCAGTTGCAGTTGCAGTTGCAGCTTTCTGCTTGCATTTTCATGCGAACAATTTCAAGGAATCGCGCATATCAAGCGCGTCGACGTCGCCGTCTTCATCTTCGTCCTCGTCCTCGTACTCTTCATCGTCATCGTCGTTGTTGTCGTCTTCGTTGCCGGCACGCTCCGTTTGGGCGCACAATTAATTTGCGCCCCAAAACGAACGCACGTATCTGTGAGATACATTAGCGAAAGTGTAGGCCGCCACCGCCGCGTTCGCAAATACAATTTAATTTGGTATACCCTGTAAAAGGATCCTATGCAACTTTTACTGACTTTGTAACGGTTACCTTAAAGTCAAAGTAGTGCAGCTGTAATTAGCCCTTTCTGTTCAAAGTTATTTCATCTGTAAGAATGTTTATTCGGTTATATTAGAGAACTCAATTCAAGAACTCTGTCCCAAGCTTGTTGTGATTGGGCCTAAAATTCTGTAATGCATTAAAAGGATATATTCGACCGTATAATGGCAACAATGAAGGAGTGGAGTTTTAAAATATTTTATTCTACTATAATCTTACTACCATCAAACTATATATTTACTATATTATTTATTCATTTAATATTAAAAAAAATATCTTATGCTCATCAGAAAAATGATTTGCTGGCAATTAGATATTTGTTTAAAAATATCAGTTTGTGGAAATTATCTGCTAAATGTCTCCAAATGCATTTCAACTTCGGAAACCCAAAGATAACTGTTCTTACTTGCCGCTAGTGTATTCAGACTTCGGTTAGTGTTTCTTGGTCGTATTTTAATTCATGGGGCCGCTTTGTGTGCGACAGGGACGCCAGCGAAATGCAAAATTTGTCTGAAGATTTTAATCGTCGGCATGCGCGCTCAAAACGGCCCCAACTGCAGCAACTGCAGCACCGACCAATGATTCCGAGATCCGTGCCGGGTTGTTCCCATTGAGTTGGGCCGGGCGAGCGTTTTCTAGGTTGCCCCAACTTGGCAGCTTTGCCAGCGGGCGGCGGTGTAGGGCGGGGCATGGCTGGCTGGGCAGAGCAGAGCATGTAATGCTTGCTCGTTTCTCTAGTGGCACGGTTGTTGCTGTTGTTGTTGCAGTTGTAGCTACAAGACAATTCACTTTTGTGCGAAATTAAGTGGCATCTGCAGCATGGCATTCCACTTGACTCCACCAGGGGCAGCTCCTCTCTGCAGCAGCATCTGCATCTGCAACTGTCTATGTGTTTGTGTGTGTTTGCCACTGGGTCTGTGTGTGTGTGTGTGTGTGCATTTCTCGCTCTTGTGGGCAATAACTAATTACATTCGCAATTATTTCATGTTTTGGCCAATTTAGTGGGACAAATTTATCTGCGCGGTGTCATCTACTTAGAATTGATGGCTTGCCACATGAAGCCCGTAGATGTTGTTGTTGTTGTTGGTGCTGTTGCTGCTGCTGCCATTAGGCGCCCGGCCTCTGAATGATGTTGATTGTTCTATGCCAAATAGAAAAATTTATCTATCTGTCTGCCAGTTGTTGTTGTCGTTTCTAATGCAACGCTGTGTAAAATGCAATTATTAAGCAAATTAGCAAACATTTAGATATTCCGGCTAGATTGCCGCCCACCGAGGGCGCCATTGATGGCAATGGCTCATTCATAAACGAGTCCAAGAAGGAGTCGGGCCAGCAGATTATCTCATTAAGTTTTATAGCTTCCGCAAGATAAACACTGATTGGTCTGAATAGATAAATTGCTGAGATTATAGTCCATATCCCTAATTAACTTATCTTAGGCACAAGGAAACTAAACTAAAATATCTCTAGATTTTTTTTTATTTTAAACTATTGCATTTTCATTGCTTAAATAAACATTTGACAAGCAGAGAGGTTTATAGTTTTGCCATATTGCAAATATGGCAAAGTGAAGAAAAATTACTGCGATATTCAGTTTGAAATTAATTTTGTAACTCAATTTTGTCAGAAGGTACTGAGCAAACAAAAAATGATTGAACTTAATGTCAAACTTAACCTCTTGTTAGTACGAACATTATCCGAAAAATGAGATAACGATCATTTAACAATCTAAAATAATGTTTAATTTTATGTATAGTTATCCTTAGCACGACACTTTCATCTATCATCCGTATGTTTTTATCTACACCAGCATCTGTAGACATGTTGTTTCTGTTATGCAGGCTCCCTTTAGTCATATTCGTTAAACCTTTTCAGTGTGTATGTGTTCATATATGCTTTTAAGTAACTGTCTGTGTACATTTATTGCTTTACACTTCCAATTATAACTCAAAATCCGCGCCAAGTAGAAACAATAAAACTCACAAGCACACCGAGATTTATGCCCACGCACACAACCACACTAGCATGCTCCCATACTCACACACACACACACACATACACTCAACAGAGAATTCACCTTAATTCAAGTAGAAACAATTTAACTCCCCCGCCTTCATTATGAAATTGCTGTTCTTGTTATATTTTATTTTATACGAACTTAATTTCGCTCAGCTCGACCACATGCACATATTTTACAACACACGCACACACACACACACACACATGTGGGGCGCGCACACAAAGCCACTCATACAAACGACTGGCAACCCTTTTTAAAAGTAACGGTAAACGCAACCATTTATTACATTTACCCACCACATGGGAGAGCCAGAGAGAGGGCGAGCGAGAGAAAGAGAGATACCCGGCTCAGGCGAGTGCGACGGAGAGCGCACAGGGCAGGCCAAAAGGATATGACGTTTTGCTTTTCACTTGGCAAGTGAGTGGAAATTTGTTTCATTATAATTATTTTCCACAATTGGACATATTAGTATGGTTGCGTCGACGGCGCAGTCAACGGTGGCAGCAGCAGCGGCAGCGCAGTCGCCCAGCTAGCTTTATGCTGTGCGCCGCCATTTTTGCAATTTAACTGTGCAAATAAACGCAGCCAAGTGAAAGAAATGTTGCAGCCAGACAGGACAACGCGCCGAGCGCCGACCGACGCAGACAGAGAGCGAGCTATGTGGAGAGCTGAGCTGTGGAAAGCGCTCCACGGCACTGTTGCTGTCCCTGTTGCACGAACTGGCAGCGACACTGCGACAACTCAGTATGCGCATGCCCAACAAAACGGCACCGTGGTGAGTTTTGGCAACAGTCGCCCCCCTCCAGCCCGTGTTGGGGTGGTTTTTATTGATTTCAGCCATTTACTTGCCCCTGTCGCCGGGGCTTATGTACCAGAGCCAGGTACATGGATATGGGAGCAGTGGCACCCAACTACGTGCTGGGAATGACAAAACATAAAGTTATAATAATTTTTCTTTCCGCTTAATTGTGCCCCTGCGCAGCAGACAGATAGCCTGTGTCAGGACATTTGGGTGCTGATACTGTGCTCCATCTCGCTCACGCTCGCTCCCTCTCGCTTCCACTGCCACACACGGTGACCTGGCGTTGGCACTTTTAATTTGATGCTTTTATGTACCACGTTGAGTTCTGGCCCACAGCTTCTTGCTTCTTGCTGCTGTCAGCTTCCAGTTTATATGTATATAGCTATAGTCGCTATATAGTCGGCGCCTGGGTCTGGCTGAGAGCAGCTGGAGCTGGAGCTGTGTCCATGTGCGTGCTGGCTACAGCCTTTGGCATGGCGAGAGCGTAGGAAATACAGCAATTAGAGCCATATTAACCGTAATTAAATTTAATTGTTTAATTAAGCGCGAAAAGTGAGGAAGGCATTTTGTGATTTTGCAATGGCGTCACTCGTTGCCCACTCCACTTCTTATATACATACAAGCTCTCTATATATACACAACCTCTACACACACCAGATGTGGGTGGCTCTGTGCGTGTGCTGAGCTTTGCGTGTTTTGGCCGTCGTCTGTCTCTGGCCCAGGCGCTGCCTGTTGGTGTTGATGTAACAAATAGCCATGTGATTTGATGCGACGGCTTTGATAGCCAGCCAATTAAGCATTCAAACGTTAATTTCAGCAGTTGGCATTAGTTAGGCGGTTGGGTAAACGCTGCAGTTGTTGTTGGGTTCCAAATGGTTGATCATTGTTGTCCGCATAGAGCGGTGTCCATAAATTTAAAGATTTTAACGATACTTACAAACTGGTTAGGCACTGGCTCAAAAAGTTACTAAAATGTATCGGGTAGCTTATTTTATTCACTTCAAATATTTCCTATTCTTTTAATAATCTACAAAATATTTTCATTTATTAATATATTTTCTGAAACATTAATAATTATGTTAAATATCTTAAAATAGATGAACATTATTAAGACTTAAGGCATATTATTAAAAATAAATAACTTATTTTTAAAGTTGAATTAAAATTATTAATTAATTATATGTCAACAGATTTTCGGGATCAGGCATTTTGTAAAAAACAACTATTTATCTCATGCAGTCAGCTTAGTCAACCACTTAGTATGGATAAAATATATTTTATGCAGTTTTTGTAGAGGAAAATTTGAAATAAAAATACATTTTGTTTTTCAAGTCGAGACTTAAGATAAATGACATGTAGCCTAAACTGACATGGGAACTGACCAGGACACATGTAAGGGTTGCATCTGCATTATAGATATGTATATATATTCCGCTTATCATAAGCATATTAAAATCATCCATCTGGTTAAGGGATCTGGGGCACCCACATGCATATCGATTAATAATAGAAGTAAGGAGACTGGCATGGCGGTCATATCGCAGCATCAGTCATGTGAACATTTTCTAGAATTCTAGAATAAGTTGCAATAAAGTCGAGTGAAATTAGCATCAATCAAATGCAGGTGCAGACGTCTAGGAATGGAAACAACAACGACAAACCGGCAGGCAAATCTCTAAGCAGCCTGACGGCAAACAGATGTCAAGTGGCCCGCATGGCCAGGCGGCGGGATGAGGATGAAGGGACGTGAGCGTCGGTCAAAAATGTCAACCGCAACGCTGACATCTTAATAATGATGAATTAATGGGCAAACAAGCCAAATGACAACAACGATGAATACAACAAGAGGCATTTAATAATTTTTCTATTAGAAAATCCATTGCGGCTTGGGAAAACCAACAAATGCTCAAGAATCTATTTGGGCATTGATTGAGAGCAGCAGCATCAATTACGAGCACCCAGCACCACCAGCTCGCGTCCCTCCACTCTCGAGTTCCCAGCCAATGTCCACGGCGATAGCGAAGCAGCCGATGGCTGCCAACAAATTCAGAAATATCACTTAATTTTTCACATGTAGCTGTTGCAGTTGCTGTGTGACTCTGACTCCGGCTGGGGCAGAGCTTGTGGCAGCCAAAAGCAAGCGATGTACCATGGCTGCATAAATCATGCGATGCGAACATGTCAAAGGTGCAGCAAGGATTTGAATGCCCCGGTGCCAGGCAGTCAGCCAGAGCGAGAGATGAAAATATGAAGCCATTGTTGGGGCCGCATTTCCATATAAAATCGAAGCCAATAGCATGTCCGGGGGGCGTGGGGGGGGCGGTACAGCCCGGCTCGGTTTGGTCTGGTTCGATTCGGGTTTTATTATGCATGCGGCTAATGTAGTCATCGCTGCGACCGGACATATGCAAACAGGCCGCTCGAAGCAAATAAGAAACCCATCAGAATTTCTCACTCCGACCAGGCGCTACGACAAATAAATATTTTAACTCACAATAACAAAGGGCAACCGAACAGCAATGGAACAACTTTGGATGCAGATGCTCTGCCAAAAAGCTGAAAAGCAAACAACCATGGCCGAGGGCTGTCAGAGACAACAATTTGCGACAGCCGAAAGAGTTCGATTTCTAACATTTCCTCAGTTCTGCAATCAATACGAGACCCAAAAGAATTCATAAGACTTAAATAAGTTCCTTTAATCGGACTTTTCATATGGTTTGGTGGATTATGTTAGACCCGCAGAAAGCAAATATATCACTTTTGGGTGCTAGTGGAAGTTTTTGAAGTGCCCTTCAAGGGTGCAACCCAACTGAAATCTCCTCCAGCTTGTATTTATGTTTCCTTCTTGTCATTAAAAGAAATGCAATTGTGATGCTAACATTTTTGTATTACATTTTATACACACTTGATTATACAGCCCTCGCATGAACGGGGTTCGAGCGCTGCTCCACCTCCTCCTCCTCCTCGTGCAGCATCAATACTCTCAACCTGCTTGCCCTCTCTCATAGAGCAGCTCAGAAGATGTCCGTTTTTCAGTGCAACGCAGCAGAGCCGCCAAATCTGGCCATCATTTGTTTAAATATGCGCCTGCAATTCACAATAACAACAACGGCAGCAACAACAACAACAACAGGCAGCAACGACAACATTCGAAGTTGCACGTTTAACAATTCAATTTATTTGCAACATCAAAATTTAACGAACATGAAATTGCGAGAATTTTAAGATTTTCAGCAGAAACAAACGAGCGACACGATCCTGTTGACTGTCTGAATGTCTCAGTCTCCGAGTAAGTCTCAGTTTCAGCTTCAGTTTTCTTCAGCGCACTCCCTAGCCCTCCCCCCCCCCCACACACACACACACACTCATACACCCGCAAGCTCTGCTCGCTCTCTCCTCTATGCGATCATCATTCGGTTAGCTGTGTATTTGCTTTTGGTTTTGTTTGTCGCGCGCTTTTGTTCTTTTGTATCTTTGTCGTGGGGTTTGTTTAGCTGGTTTCTTTGGTCGGCCCGGTCTTTGGGCTCTATGGCCATGGCTAAGCGCTTGGCTGACTCGGGTTCGGGCTCGGGTTCGGGCTCTGCCTGCGGGTGCAAAGAGTCAACAATTTAGCATTCAAAGAAATATTTTAAATTAAAATTTCTGAAATTTTCGTCAATAAGCCAACGCGAAAACAATGCAACAAACATTCTGAGCCCCAAACGGGCCCATAGAATTGCCAGCCATGCCCATGGCATAAGCTCTTTAAGCCTTTAAATACTTGCACATACTTGTAGCTGTTGTAGTTATAGCTGATTTATTGGCCAGCAACTTACAGTGGGCACTCCAAAAAGCCATCTAATTGGCCAAGCCGCACCACAACATAATTTCGCATTGCAAGCGTATTTTGTGTACATATCTGTATTAAATTCCGTATACTTATTTTATTTCGTGCAACTTATGTACAGCTTATTTTGCTTTTTCTTATGAACGAACATTTAATAAAATATTTTATACTTGATAAAAGATGGGCAAAAAAATTCACCAATTATTATATTAAATTAATCAGTTTCATCATTGAAAAACACAACTAGCTGAAATTCGATTAAAACTTGTTTGGTATAAATAATAATAAAAATTCGGAAAAAGTCGTTAAAAATGTCTTTATATATAGTTTAAAACAAGACTTACAGTTTTTTATAAACATACAAATTAAATGAACTATAAACTATAAAATGTTTGTAACCTTACAAAAGTGATACAACATTTTTATAATTTTAAAAAATTTTCAAATTTGGTGACTTTTAATTACACAGATAAAATTGAAAATTAAAAAAAAAACAAACACATCAGCATAACAAATATTTTTTCAAAATGGGTAAAAATTTAAATTTCGATTTGTATGAAAATCGGCAGATCCTTACATGTATATATGCTGACTATCTCATAATTTAGCCGATTGATAGACTTAACTGATCCCACGCTCGCCTCATTTGATTTGCCATATTAACTAATGCCTTGCGGGCATTTGCATTTATTGGTCCCGGTCCTGGTCCAGGTCCTGGTCCTGGCTGCTGCTCATCACATTCAATATTTACGTTTCTCATCATCATGAGTTTGCCATTGAGGATGAGTATTTTTTGTGTTGTTTGGCTAATAGGCTAATCACACATCAAAAAGCGAGGCACAAAACAACAAATACACACCCAGAAGGAGGCAAGGATCAGGACAAACACCCCGAGAACCAAACGAAAGCAACCCCTGAGTGAGGTCCATGTGAAAGTCAACAACGCTAAGCGGCTTAGCGCTTGTAACTATGACAAGCAGCAGGCGCAGGAGCAGCAGGAGCAGCAGCAGCAGCAGCAACAGGACGAATACCAGGAGTTTGCCCAGGATTACAGTAACTTTTTGTAATTGCTTGTTGCTAGCAGCGTCGTCGCCTGAAGCGATTTTTGGATTATTTGTGTGCGCGGCACGCGGCAAATATAAATTAACGAACTTCGTGAGAGAACTCTAAAGAGAGAGAGAGGGGCAGCGAGAGGGGAAGGCACACGGGGGTAACTTAAGCGAAATTCTCAGCTCAATTGCATATTTGATTTGGCTGAAAATTGTCAACGCATTGATTTGCATATTTGCATGTCTTGCATGCTGTTTTCCTGGCTGTCCTGTCTTGCAGCCTCCCATGTCCGCGATCCTCGTCTTTTTGCAAATTGAAATGTCAAGCCTTCCGCTGAGCGCTTTATGACAAGCGGCTTGGCAACGTCTTCGACTTTGGCAACAGCCCGTTGAGTGACTGATATATCTGCATAAAGCCGTCGATGTTGATGTCCATCTCATTGTCGTTGTCGACGTCATCGCATCGCATCGCAACGCATCGCACACTAAATTAACATTTTGCAGGCGCTTGTCAGGCAGGCAAATGTTATAGCAAATGCAAATCGCCTCGACTCGCAAACCAGTTGCCAGTTACCAAGGATATAAAACCGGACTGCAGCCAATTCCACATTTTTAATAAGGCTCAACGCGTGCCAGGACACTAAATGGCCATCCAAGTGCTCGTCAGCCACGTTAGCAGCCCACATAACTTGATCCTTTCAGTGCCTGTGCGTAATTTGCATAATAAAATTTTCACGGCTTTTTTTATGAGTCACCCACACTCACAGCAAGACACTCGCACACACATGCACACATCAATTTCGAGTCTCGAGCGCAGCATGAAAAATTGCAAATTAATGTAAATCACAGCGGCAAATATTTTCATAGGGCTTTCACCATTTTTATGAGCCCCACTACAAAATTGGCACTTGAAGCTTCTAAACGCCTACACAACAATAAAAAAACAGCTCACAACAAATAAAAAATTGCTTCACTGCAGCGGGCTCGACTAGTAGGTACCCTATAGTCAGTACCAACAAATACAACTGCAATCAGAAAATTTAACAGAGGATTACAAAATATTTTGAGAATAAAATTAATAAAAAGTTTTCATTCATTCATAAAACAAAAGCAATTTTTTGGGGTTTTTAAAGTATCAAATAAACTTCATCAAACTTCCAGAAGCGACAATTATTCATTTCAGTTTTTGTCCAAATAAATATTTTAAGTACGCAAAGTGTGGCAAACGTTAACCAATATTTTCAAGGAAAGAAAAAAGCGATACCTTCTTGAAAAATCAGGAGCATACATTTTTCGAGTTTCGAAGACTGCTTTCGACAGCATGGACTCTATGGGTGTTGGGTGTGCAAACATCAAAGTCAGGGCTGGGGCAGCGGGTGCACCCGGAGCTATCAATATGTTTCGAACATTTTTGCATTATGTCGTAAGTTGAGGCGATAAACAAACCGACAACTGGCATCCACAGCAACGACAAAGCAGCCGCAAGACGCAGGCAAAACTTTGTCCTTACATGTGCGCCATTTTGTTGCTTGCGGTTGTTGTGGCTGCCTACTCCTTGCTGTTGTTGTTGTTGCTGCGCTTCTATTGCCTGTTATGTTAACGGAAAATGACAAACGAATTAGTTATTGACAACAACAGGAAACAAAAAGTTTGTGTTGGTGCAAAATTTCCGCTGACTACTGCAAAAAATCGAAGTCGATTTGACGCTACGATGTTGGGACGTTGGGTCTATGGATGTTAACATGTGCTAATGATGCCGGATGTTAGCGTGTGAATATGTGTGTGTGTGTGTCGAGTGTTGTGTTTTTGTCACAGGTATGTGAAAAATTTGACACTTTCGTCAATAACAACAAATTATGGCTAAAATTTACACATTTAAACAAGGGAAAACTGTTTGTAGATGCTTCTAGACATGAACTTTTGGTTTTTTTTTGTTCTGAAACTGTTTCATAGAAAAATGTATTGGATCACAACTTAAATCATCTTATAGAAGTAAGTATCGCGGGCAAGCCACATGTTCGGGAATACCCTTGGTAGTATAACTTTTTTTATTTTGTTTGTTAAATCTTTTTTCTGTTCAAGCTCTTTACATAAAAGTCAATACTCATTTGTAAAGTTAAAAATTATATACAGATACTAAATGTTAATAAGAAAGTCTATTCCAATATTGATTTCTCTACAACTAAAAAAATTTGAAGTCAGATTCCCAACACTAAGTGAACCATAAATTTATATTTTTATTAATTTGAATAAACTACACCAAAGCTTACTTTAGCTGTGATTTTTTGTTGGCAACAATTTGATTTTTACCAAAGCCAAGAAAATCGGCTCCGTTAAAGATCAACTTATTGCAATCATCGTTAGCGTTGCGTATGTCACCCATACCAAGTCCGACTCCAGCCCAAGTCACGTGTCAGCAGTCAGTCAAACCCTTGGAAAGTGACTGGGAACGTTTGCTGGATGTGCGCTTATGATCATTCATCAAGCTGAATGTCAATGGGACACGTTTTTCACGTGCCTTTTGACAGGCGTTCGCCGTTTGGCGTTTGCCCAAAAAATTAAGCCTCTTAATGCAGGTCCTTCTGGTCGGTCCGGTGATATCGCAAAAGCCTTTAATTGTATTTAGGCGCGATTGACATTTAAAGCTGATTGTTCACGTGTGTGCGTGTGTGTGTATTCGAAAATCGGTGTTAAATGTTTGCCAGTTAAATTGATTGATTGGCAATTGCTGTGATTGAAAGACTTGAAAATCTTTTGAAACTGCCCATACGCTAGACTGGCCCAAGACAAATATCCCTCTTTAATTAATCATTTGTCTGCCCATTAAATTGAAGTCAAACCAAGCTTACATTACACTAAGTGAATCGAAGTGGTGTATATTCAAAATTTGAATAACGATTGAATTTAGTAGTACGTGTAAAGTAAACTTTGATTAATTTAGGTAAAATTTAAAAATGTTTAAAAATCTAAGTGCACAAAATTTTTCATTTAAATCTATTTACTAGAAGTACAGTAACTTACCGACTTTGGTCTTATCTCATGTTGTCTTAATGTTATTTCTCCATATACATTTGGTCAATCTCATATTTAAATCTTTCTATATACATACATACTTCGTTCTTCAAGCCTTCTTACAGGTGACGAGTAAACCCAAGCTAAGTAGTTTTGCGGCGCTGGTTCAGACACGATGCGCCCACAAAGGACACCGCCTATTAATCCGCAGGAAATGCAGGACATCAAAGACGCCTGCGTCTGCCCGCATAGCCTGTGCCTAATTAAATATTGACAAATCAATTTGAGTTAAACGATTTGTGCGCAGCTGGGAACGCGTCCACAGGGACATTAGCGATATCCTTGCTGCCGCCGACGCGACGTTTTGGCCATTGGCAAAGGGCAAACAAAGCTGCGATTCGTTTGCGACTTGATTTCATTTTAATCGATTTAAATTCCATTTGACTTTTAGCCATTTGAGCAGCCATTTTTTCCGAGCATGCCAGCCAAAACGTCAGCCTGATGGAAGAGCAGCCAATGAGAAACCTTTTCACATGCAAATTTTCGGTGAGCAAACATCACGTAGAGCCATCATCAATATGGCGCCAGCTGTGAGAGGGGGACGAGTTTGATTGCCATGCGATTGGCATGTGATTTTTATGCTCGCAGCAGCAACTGCTTTGCATTTAATTTTGCATTTGAATTTGATTTGATAAATTTTATGCTGATTGGAAAACGCTGCTAAATGTGTCCCCAGGTGATGTTCAGTCCGGGGAATTTAATTTGATTTCTAGCTCCACCATTATTTTCCAAGGTGGCCCATTATTGACTAGTAATGTGAACGGGGAATGCGTACAGTAATACTCGCAACCAGCAGGGCAGCCATCAATGGCAAACAATGCTGCCTGATGAATGCATTCTGCGCATGCAGCCCCGTCAAATTGGCGACCCATGCATAGTCCAGGCTCTCTGGCGTCCCACAAATTGCCGTGCGCCTCGCTGATGTCTTCATAACACACATACCAACAACGCTAAGCAGCCAACTGGCCAACTGGCCAACTGGCTAACTGGCCAGCAGGCTAACAGGCTTCGTTGCCGGGCTCCTCTCTGCTTGCCAGTCCATATACAGAGCTCAATTCGATTACGTTTTCGTTAAATGTAAAATTTATACGCCCCACGTCAATTGTGACAGTTCACTCAGTCACATTGCAGCCAGCAGCGACAGGCGATTCGTTGAATGGCCAAACAGACCGCAGAACCAAACTGGCCAACGAATTTGTGAATATTGCACCTACGGTGCACAACAGCTAAGACGGTTGTACCAAATGGGGAATTCTCTAATGTAATGTAACTTACAATTTCAGTAATAATGTAGTTTCAGCAAAAAGTGCGAGAATAGATTATCGTATATTCACTGTATCTAAACTACCTTATTACTATCCGTGGTATAGTTCTCCCCGTAAAAAAAACTAAATAGGAAACTATTTCAAAATGTAGCATCGTTTTGTATATTTTTAGGCAAGATTTACTGTATTACACCCATTAAGTAAAGGCTAAAACTCAATCAAGTCATCAATCTCTAAAGTATATTTCTTAGGCAATAGCTGATGTAGGATAGCCCAACCATATTCTGAATATTGTTTCTATTTACTATTTAGTAGAACAGTTCTGCTTAGGCAGTATCTACTGTAGCAATATATACAATGCATGCATTATGGGCATTCTAGGCCTTATCCCCGCCCCTGTCCACTGTGCGTGTCTAGTCCGTCCGTCCGTCTGTCCTCCAATTGCGCATGCAAGAGGAAATTGAATTGAAATTCACAAATATCACAAAAAAGGAGCTCGTTATGTGCGTTTCTGAGGCGCCGTCCTGTGCTGGCCTGTCGCCAGCATCCTTGCCTAAGGTTTCAAAGTCAATTGCAAAAATTAGCGCGGTTCAGACACCCCTTTCGATGGCGTCGTTGTTGTTCTTCTTGTTGTTGTTGCATGTGCCAAACTGTAAAAGTATCAAATTACACATCCGGCGGAAACAGCGTCGACTTGGCAGCAGCTTCGTTCGCTGTCACCGTCGGCGTTGTCGCTGTCGCTGTCGTCCTGCGGCACTTTTATTTTGTTATCGGACATCCTAGCGGCAAGGTTTCGATTTCTGTAAAATTTTAAGCACTGCCGTTTGCGGTTTTCGACTGGTACAAGCATAATCAGGCCTAATCCTTATGTGACACCCGCCCCGATGGCAAGCATATTGAGCGCCTGGCGCCGTGCTAAGCCGCTGATGCATTGTCCTGCGTCGCTGTCGTCCAACCACTAAATGACTATAAAGTAGCAACTTCCGCGACTGTTGCGCAAAATCATTCAATTTCCGTTTAGGCACACTCTCCTCCCCACTCCTGTGTCCTGCGCCTGCCCACTCGGGTGGGCGCGGGTGCATGTTTGCGCATCATAATCGAGGGTGTGATTTGTCCTTTTCTGCGTTTGCCTTTTGCCAGCATCCTTATGAAACATTACCGCAATTTAGTTGCCTTTTGCCACCCACCCGCTGACGTTTCTCCATGTCGTTGCCTGCGAAAAATTTGAATAATTTTTATTACGTGGCGCGTTATGAATTTTTGATGAGCTCTCTGTCCCACAATGCTGCTCGTGTTGCTGTTGTTGTAGTTGTTGTTGTTGTGTTTCTTTCTGTTGTTGCTGGCAGCGGGCGTGTGGCCAGTTATCCTTCACTAAGCCAAGTGACAGTGCCACAATTTATTAGATTCTCAGCCTCATTGTGGGCTGCGTTGCCTTTTTATTTTTTTCGCAGCACCGGCGACGACATCGTCAGCATCAGCATCAGCGTCTGTGCTGCAAGTTTCCGGTACGTGCGAGTCGGTGGCAAGCAGCGGTGCAGGGTCAGGGTGAACTGAACTGGGCGTGCTGTGTAATAAAAGCAAATAAAATATTCTTTAATATGCGACACTCGCCGCAGTCATCCCGGATCTCCTCTCCCCGCACCCTGCACCCTGCACCCTGCCAACCTTCAGCTATCCTGTCGGGCTGTGTGTGCAATTTGCATATATATTGGCTCGACAAGCATTAATATGTGTAATCCCGTAATTTTTTAATTAAATCAAATTGTTTTCTTTCTTTTTTATTCTTGCACCCATCGGTCGTGTGACTTTTGCCTTGAGCGTTTATTTAAACAACAGTTTAATCATGTCATAGAATACGCCATCATTGTCCCCACTGCCCATTGCGCGCAGAACGTGAAAAAAATATAATATCATAACTTACACTTTTTTATATAATATAAATAATGAATATATTTCTACAAAGTTTACTAAAAGGCATAAAATATTTATTTGCATATACATATGTATTTATATATTATTCATGTTAATATTTTACCAAACTATTATATTAAAATTTCGATTTTTTATACTCGTCCACAATGGTGCAATGACCGTCTTGCTGTCCGTATGAACGCAATTTTTTTCGCCGCTATTGAAGCTAGAGACTTGAAACTTGAAATATATACTCGTGTATACCCGCGCCAGACAAAGTGTTAAGATTTTTGAGCCACGCCGACAAGGAGGCTGGCAAAACGATAACATGACGCTAGAACAGAACATAGAGCTAGAGTCACCAAATTTGGTATGCAGATTGCTAGTGATCCCCCTTAAAGATAGCGACCTTGATATCCCGGCCACAATCACTAGAACGCCGCCCAAGCGACCCCGTCTTAAGAAATCGGAAATGGTTATATATATATATATACATATATATTTTTATCATATATATAATATAATATATAATACGTGTGTACTACGGGGGAAAGATAGATGAAGATAGATTGATTAGAAGAATGAAAAAATGCCATCAAATATGACAATCGGTTAAGTTTTGAGAATGTTATGGGCATTTGAAATATGCGAGCTATGGATCCGAGAGCTTTACATGTCAAAATTTTTATCAACTTTTGCATGATTTTTGACAAAAAATTTAACCACCTCAGAATCGGTTTTAATGTTGTTTTTTAAACTAATTGTGACAACCACAATCGATTAAAAATGTAAATTTTGATTTCTAAATTTTGAAAAAAAAATTTTTCCGAAAATGAGTAAGGGGGGAGTACATGATATTTTATCAAAAAATCCAAAAAAATTTATTTTCAATAGTGAATATATTTGAAATGCAGAATCAATCTAGACGACAAACTATGAACAAAATGCCATCAAACATGAAAATCGGATCAGTTTTGATAAAGTTATTGGCGTTTGAAATATGAGAGCTATGGATTCGAGAGATTTACATGTCAAAATTTTTATCAATTTTTGCATGAATTTTTACAAAAAATTTAACCACCTCAGAATCGGTTTTAATGTTGCTTTTTATTCTAATTGTGACAACCACAATCGATTAAAAATGTAAATTTGGATTTCTAAATTTTGAAAAACAAATTTTTTCGAAAATGAGTAAATACTGTGTACTGTGTACGAGTATTACGCACTCGGCTACATCCGACTGCAACGTTGTTACTTTTTTATTATTTGATTAGAAGATAATTTAGAATTATTATTATTATTATTATTATTATTATTATTATTATTATTATTAGTCCATTACTCCTTTTATTTTGTCGATATTATGCTGAGTTCATTTGCATTTCTACTTCACACTGCTGCTAAATATTTTGTAAACTCTGTTTAAAATATTAAGAATTACATTATGAAACTATAAATAATTTTTCCGTTTATTTATTATATACATCTCGTAACAAACACAGAAGTATTACAAACTCTTAACTATTAATTTTATAACTTAGAATTTAAACTCTTTCAACATATGCGTTGGAATTTATGAACAGTCTTTACCTTAACAGATTTCATTTAAGCTTCAACATACTTAAAATTTTTAACAGCTTATAAATAGATTTGGGCGATGGTTTATTGTCAACCAGCCCCTATCCATCAAGTTGCCCCCATCTCAAACTCATGGATCAGTGCCTAAGCTATCATAACTACAACCATGCTAACTATGCGTAACTGTAATAATTTTGGGTACAGCCATAGCCCAATGTCATTGGCGTTGCCTTCCGGATTTGAAACGATTAAGTGATTTCGTGCACACTGCATGATAATTGGATTAATATGCGCTGACAGCGGACCCAGCCCAGCCCAGCCCAGTCCAGTCAGAAGTCAAACTGGGTGATGGCCATGCAACCACCAGGGTGGCGGAGGATGTGGGGGTGGGGGTGAGGGTGGGGTTAGTGGAACTGGATAGCCGGGCTGCTGCTCTGACTAAATGGCAAATTATAAGACTGTCGCACTGGGAGAACGTAGGGGTTATTAAGTAGATCAATGCCCAGTGAAAGTAAGTGGTTCAGCGTGTGGGTTAAATGCACTCGTTATCGTCAGCATCAAAATCACATATATGCTCTGTCTCTTTCTTTCCGTGTACACCATATATCATGGCATCATCAGGGGTGGAACTCGCCTTCGGCTTGGCTTTGCCTTTGGCTACGGGTGGTTAACGCTAACCCTCCGATTGTGCTGCTAACCCTCGGCTTTTGTTGGTGTAAACCAATTTAAGCAGCGGCCTCGTGGGAGGAGGAACATATTCCAAGTGCCACCACAATGAATCCCAGCGTATGCTGTGTGAAGTCAGGATTACGATATGATGAAGTTGTATTGTTAATATTGATAAATTCAGACGCACCCTTTGCATTGATTTCTTGAGTCAATTGTGAATAGAACGGCCAAATTTGAATTTGAAAATACTTTAAGCAACACGGCCGGCCGAATGCCGGCTCAACAATTTGTCAGCCAAAATGTGAGCGGTAAACAAGCAAACAGTTCGGCATTTTGGTCAAACAACTGTTCGGCCACTTAGCTGTCCATTACCAAACGCTGCCGCTGGTCAAACAAATTAAATTGATTTGCTTGCCGGGCCACAGAAGCCGCTTCCGAAGTGCCTGCCCATCATCACATTCGGGCTGGCCTGGCCCGATCCAGCACGGCGGCGGCGGTACGATCAAAAACCAAAATTATTTGACAACCGATTGGTGCAGGCAAGGGTTAAGTTTAAGCAGCTAAGTGCCGGACTAGAGGATCCATCTGTGATCGGTGGCTGCCTAATTGATAAAGTAAACCGTTTGAAAATTAGCGGCCAACTTAAAGAAAAGCTCGTTTGGCCGCCGATTTTCTTATGATTAATATATTTGCACAATGCCTGGTCCCCTGCCCAGTCGAGCGCCCAATTGCCCAAAGGCGGCAACGATTTTCACACCTCCTCAGCTCGGATCAGCTCCGCGCATAAAGATGAGCTGCAAGTGGGTAGCTGGCTGCTGCCGGCCTTTGTGTTTTGGCTGCTCATTAGTGGGTTGCCGTCTTGTCTTTTGAACTGGCCGCGACGCGCTCTTTAGACACTTGTTGTCTAATTACCAAAGCCACCCGCAATGGCACGTCCAAATGGCCGGCGTTCTCTTTTTGCCAGTTGTAAGTGTGGCACTGGGTGAAATCGTCGCCGAGCCAAGCGAAAGCCAAAGTTTCTCTTCGCGCCTGCTCGTTAATCGGCGCTGCTGCTTTGATGCTGATGCTGCTGCTGCTGCTGCTGATGCTGGGCTATATCATGAATCTAATGATTTGCTCTTGCGCTTGTTGTACAGCTTTTGGCCTCAGTTGGCTTGCTTGCCTCACAAAAGGTTCGATCTGGCTCAGATAATGATCTGGCGCAATAAAATTGAAATGCGTCTGTTAATCGTTTCGAGATACATAATAATTTTGTGATCAAACATGCCCAGGCGGCGACTGCCCAAACCAAACCAAAGCCGATCGGCGATCGGCGATCAGAGATCGCAGCTCGGATCGTCTTCGCATATCGATCACTTTGCTTGGGCAGCCGCGCCTGGCCGACAAAATACGCAAAAATCACAGCGGTAGCTCACAAGTTTTTAGATCGGCCACAGCCGAATCTTTAATGTGCTGTAACAGATGTTGGCGATAGTTAAAAAAGGTCAAATCTAAAATAACTTGAAGAAATTTCAAAACTGTGTTCGAACATCAGATATCCATATTTATTTGCTTAGTATTATATTTAGACAATAGATATTTAGATTTGAATGAAACAATATCGAATAAAATAAATTAATATATTTATTATGAAAACAACTCTTATTAAATAAATAAAAAATTAACAATACCAGCTCTTAAATGTGATTCAATTATTTTAATACAATAAATGTACAATTCTTTTATATTTTTCTGCAGCTTAAATAAGTATCTTGCCAGTCAATTGCGTTTGTTGTGCCAAATGTAGAGCATCGAGCATAATAAATCTTTGGCTTGGCGCGTTTCTTCTTCTTGGTTCCGCTAAGCACAGTCAAATCCAAATGCTAAAACAGCTATTGTTCGCCAAAAGGGCCGCCAAAAGAAGTCAAGCCCAAAAACGAAGACAAATTCGGTCGACATTCGGGCCCAGGGGCAATTGCGGAGCACAGGACTACGGCACAATTTGATAAGCATCGGCGGCGCAAGCTGCGTCCGCTGATCTCAACCGATCCGCAGCGATCCTTTCAGCGATGTCACGGCCAATATTTATGGCAGTGCCCAAAAAAAAAAACAAGAAAAAATAATGTCAACCGATCGAATTGGAGGCCAGCGCAAGAACCACGTCTGCTTAGCTGGAAATTAGAGCAATTAGCTCTAGCCCCTGCACTTGGAGAGCTGTTCATAAAAAAGCAACTAATCAGCGTTGACATGGTGGACATAAATATATTTATACTATATAAAACAAAAAAAAAAAACAAAAAAAGATACGAAAAAATACTGCTGATTGCTGCTGTGACCTTTTGTGTCTGCTCTGTGGCTACTGTGGGCGTGCTGGATGCAAGGCGCAGCTTGTAAACAATTTTCATTATCAGATGATTACGTAATTTATAGAGCCAGGAGCTACCTGTGCGCGCGTTCTTGATCTGCCCTAAGCGATAAGGTATATGCAGTGCCACACACACACACACATACACACTCATACTTATTCTATGTTCAGCATATAAATGTCAAAGGGCATTTAATGAAGTTATTTAACGCCGCGTCCCAAACCGAGGCCAAGAGGCGGTCCCACAGGCTACCGTTTGAGGACGAAGGCCCCGGCGAGGGCGTGCTGCGACTGCGACGACGACTGCGACGGCGACGGCGACTGCGATCGAGTCTGGTGATCATAATCTGCGGAGTTGGGCCCGCTGTCTGGTTTGCATTGGGCCAAACTGGTTGGGCAATAAAACGCTTGCTATAACGAGCAACAAAATTTGTAACGATTCAATTTAAGGCTATGTACAAGCGTCGGCAAAAGATGAAATAGTCAAATAGACGCAAGTCCCCAATGGCAAGTAACCCACCTGCCCCCAGCCGTCTCCCCCGTGTGGCAGTGTGCCTCCAACTGGCGGCAATCGCAGACACGGAGCCGTTTTGTATGTTGGGCGCATGTTGAGACCTGGCAAGCGGTTCAATTCAATAAAATTTATGAAGACATGACTGGCAATTGTAGTCCCGACGTCGGCAACGACCACAAGCCCGGCCCAGCAATGCGCAGAGTTCGACGATCGAGTCCGCATCCTTTTCAAAACAGTTTGACGCCTACTTGCCCATTGAGGATACCTGGCATCGAGAGCAACAACAACTTACAACTCAATTGAAGTAGCTGCTCAAATTTTTAACTTGACATTTTGCCGCAAATATTTCAAATTAATTAAGCGCAAAATTTGGTAGCCTGCTACGGCGGCATTGCACAAAAGGACTCAAAGGACCTTTCGTGTACAACAAGATGCGCACTGATTTTGTATACCTGTCGCCACAGCAATGGGTGTGCCAGAGTCATAAATACCATCGACAGTGGGCAAGCCAAAGGATTTCCAGGGCCACTGACTCCATTGATATACTTGCCCCGACAATCGCCATATCGCAAGTGTTATCTTTTGTGCCCGCTCGGCCCTCGGTGTGTGTCTTGTGTGTGTGGGAAACTTGTGCGTCCTTTGTTGCCGCAAATTGTCATAAAATTTCACATAAAAAACTAGTTACTCAGATAGTCAGCTAGGCATTCGGGTGGTCTGCTAACTAATCCAATAATATAACATAGATATGGCTTGAACTCATGTTATTTATTTTCATAAGAATTAACTTGTAATTTTCTACTTATGTATTATACACTGAAGCCTATCCCTATGACTTATATTCAGATAATTTTTTTTAATTGAATATCTGCAAATTTCTGTATCAAAATTAGTAGAAGGTCTATATTTTGTCAAACTTCACTTGGAAAATTACACTAATATTTCCTTATATAGAAATTAGTTTATAACGATACACCACGCTGAAAATTAAAAAAAAATTCTATATGTTAAATAATTTTATAGAGATGTCGTCCAATCAGAATTTTTACGATGTTAATGTAAAATTTGCGAAATTTGATTTTTATGGAAAGCTTTAATGCATAGCTTTACTTGTAAGAAAATGAGAAAAAAATATACATGCATTCAATTTAATCTTGTACAGTTAATTTAATAATTTTGAATAAGGTGCATCCATATCAATTATGCCTCTGTTGTTGTTTGTGGTGATTCTGTGGTGGTTGCAATCAGTAATTTGCCACTCAGGCAGGCGTTCAAGTCCTCGTAAGTTGTGGAGGTATCCTCAACGTATTTGCGCTCCGCATTGTTGATGCAAATGGCCTTGGTTGTATCAATCGATCGATAATAATCCTTGATCTCTACAGCTGTTTCAGTTGCACTCGCCGATATGGTGTATAAGGACTTTGACTCATCATCGCCCTACAAAAGAAAGTCCACTACAGTTCGGCATCACTTTTTATGGTATCTGAGTTGCATGGGACACTCACCACCTGGGCGAAGCACTCGAAGGCCTCGACGTAGCCCACAATCGTGGAGCAGTCCCTCATCAGGCTGCAGGATTGTTCGCCACTAGACACCAGCGCCTGGCGTGGTACCTGCCACTTGGTATCCTCCAAGGCGATTTGTTCGGCGTACTGGTTGTTGCAGTAGTTATATTGGTCTTCGTAATTCTGCGAGATCCCGTCCAGCTGTGGCCGGTAGAAGTCAAAGCAGAGTGGACCGTTGCTCGGGTTCTGGGCACTCAGCACCTCCGACTGTTGCTGCAACCGCTGGATTTTGGGTATTTCCAGTTTGACCGCCGACACTATGGCCATGCCCAGGAACAGAAAAATACCGCTTGTCAACGACATTGCAAAGCTTCGAGTTAACTTAATACAGAGTTGGAAATTCTCGCCCTTTTATAGCCCGTCGTGCTCGATATTGATTGCCCCGCCAATCGTATCGTTCACAATTATGTTTTTGGTTTGCCGAGTTGTCTTAGCCGGCTAACATACTTAGGTTTGTTATCACACTTCCGTTGCTAATTTCTTATTAATTAGATTTTCTTGGAGCTTGTTTCCCAAATTGTTGAACTTTCTATTGATCACGCTTCGATGTGAAAGCTATATCTCTATGTAGGAGTAATAACATTTAATTGACATTAATAAGTTTTTAATTATATAGCTGCTTTACTATTTGTCTTTCGACTAAGCTTTCGGCAGCAATTAACACTGATAGGGCTCTCAATGAGAACTTAAATAATCAAATTAAGCACTTCGTAAAAAATTGCAAAGGTCTTAAAACTGTATTCCAACACTTTAAATGAATTACATTGAATTGTCAAGTATTTAATTATAATATTATAATAATCTTCGTAGACCCCAACGACTAAATACTAGATTTAAAGACTCAACTTTCTTTCCCAATATTCTTTTCAAAAGCAATCTTTATTTAAGAATAGTATACATTTGCATTTAATATATATAATGAATTTAATTATATAAATATTTACTTAATAAACAATTTTGTAATCAGTATTTATTAACTATGAGTGTATTATAGCAAAAACTTTGGGACACCCATCAAATACAATAAAACAAGAACATAATGATGACGAATTATTTGTGTTGAAAACAGGCGATTCAGCAAATTTACGGCGGAGCTGCCAAGAAACAATTGTAAATTTATAGATAAAAATAATTTAAACATATTGCACGAATTAAAAATTTGCTATGTAGGTAGAGTTCCAGATTGTAAATTCAAAACTTTAATCTGCCTTGTGGAGCTCTACCCATTTCTACAAGTATATAAATGGGTCCTTGCAAAATGAGTTCTCTAAATTGAGTTGCCAGTGTATGGATGTAGTGTTTGTCCTGGCATAACAGCCATTTTTAAAAAGTTACCTTTTAGTTTATAACTATAAAATATAGGAATTTAAATAATAATAATAACAAGTGCTAAACACTCGAATTCATAATTCCCAACACGCTGCTTCGGCTTCAGAAACTATTAAAACTAAACAAATTTTGGCTTATATATGTTATGTAAAACTGTTTTTTCTGATTGGCTGAATGCCTGTTTGGTGATGGAGACCATAAATTTTGTACGAAAACTTTTCAAAAATAGATTTGCAAATATGTTTTTAATTGAATGCATGCATATTTTAAATTATAAATTATATTCATCTTTTAGTCGTCAAAATACTCTGTCGTTGTGAAGACTTCATTGGGCGGAGTAGGGGGTTGAATTACATTGTTGCCCAGTAGGCAGCTATTCAACTGACCATAGACGTTAGAGGTGTCTTCGACATAGCTCCGTTCCGCATTGTTAATGCAAATATCCCTGTCGGTTTCAACTCGACGATAGTCCGACTTGCTCTTGGCAGCAGCATCCGTAGCGTTGGCCGAAATCTCATAAAAGATCTTGGCGTCTTCAGCAGCCTGGAAAACGGAATTCAGAATCAAAAGTCAATTGCTAGACGAAGAGTCAACTTTACCGTCGTTGAGGCACAGGCGAACGCAGCGCAGGCGGTCGGGGACTGGTTGCAGCGCTGCAGAGCGCTGCAGGACTGCAATGCACTGGACTCTATGTTCTCGCGGGTGGACTTGTAGCAGTTCTCGATCTGCTTGCTGGACGTCTCATAGTTGCTGATGCAGGTGTCGTAGCTGAGTTCGTACTGTGCCGTGACTTGGTTCAGCTGAGGATTGAAGTAAGAGAAGCACTTCTGTGACGTATCCTCGTGCTCCTCGGCCAGAACCATGCTCTCGCTGTGTAGTTTCTGAATCTGAGTATCTGTTTTGAGCGTTAGCTGAAGTCTGTGGGCCAACGCAATGCTGATGCTCAGGCTCAGCAGGAGCACGGATAACTTTGGGGACATCGTCAGTGGAATAAGGACGGACAATTGTGTAACTGTTCCGATTCGTCTCTACGAAATTAGTTTTCCAACTCTGAGAGTTTCAGCTGTATTTATACCAATCCGGTTCAATACAGTCTCTTAAGGCACTCCATTATCTTTTAATTATTGTTGTCGTTGTCATCATACTTAGAAACAACCCTGCTGTCAACTCAGGTATAGTCATTTCAAAAGGTAAACTTTTTTATCATTGTGTGTTAATTTGTTTTACAAGCCAATAAACTCGTGCTAAAGAAACAATTTCGAGCAATAGTCTTTTTGATAATGGTGGCATAAAGCTGAGCAAAAACTGATTAAGATTTAATATAAATAATATAAATAATGTTAATGAACAAATTCTTATTATCAGTAATAATATTAATGTCCGAATTTCTTTTTTGTCAGAAAGGAGTTGATGTGCTTTTGAGATAGGAATCAAAATACATAAATAAGCCCTGCCAAAGGGATACATTGATGGCCCAATCAAAATTTGTATATTAATAACCCCGACTCTATCTTTAAACGAAAACGAATGCTTTTGTTTGAAGAATTCTGAATCTGGGAATCTTAAGGCCAATTCCTCCACTTCGCTATATTTCATTATATCAATTCTTCAGTTCTTTTCTTCAGTATCGCCAGGCTGTCTGCTCGTTGATAAAGATTGTAAACGTAAATACACAAGTGTACTGATACCCATACAAATATGTATTGTTTATTGCATATGAAGAATACACTTCTGTGCCTCGTATTATATAGAATCTATAGATTGGGTGTAATCATAACTGTATCGCTTTGCGAAGTAGCTAAACGTAAATTCTGAAAGTTAATTTAATTATTTAAAGGCATTTATTTTTCATCAACATCAGCAATCGAGTCAAAAAAGCCATGAAACTCGCCAAACCTCCGTTTATTTGTTGTTGCAGGAAGTACACAGGACTCCGTCGGATCGGATTATTGTAGCCTGAAGCTCTCATAAGAAGGGTCGGTTGAAAAAAATGATATTGTATGAAAAACTGTTGTGTTATGTTACGATTTTATACCCAAATTTAGGAGAATATCACTATGCTCCTTACATACCTTGTATTATAAAATTTTTACTCCAATGTGAACAGTCAGTTAAGTTTTTGTAGATATTACAAGGGTATTTTTTTTTATCAGCACTATAACTATTTCTTCTTGTTTTCAACTTTGTCTTCGTATCACTGAAAATACTTTTGACGTATTAAGCTCTACAGGCTATATATCAATTGATATCTGATAAGAGTACTTGAACCAGAGATTTATGGTCAATTCTGAAGTAACAGCTTTTGATGAACTGCCCAACTCTTTAAGATAACCAATGGGTAGTTTGTCTCTTAGCAGCTATCATTTGGAATTCAAATAATAGATTAGTTAGCAAACTTCTTGGAACTGAGATAAATATTTATTTATTAATTTTTGAACTCATAAAATTCCTCAACTTGATGAAAGATTCTAAATGTCTAATAGTGAATTCAAACAATTGCACTTAAAAACAAATGATAAGAAGTTGTTTCGTTCTCGGCTCAAAGAATGTTGTTAGTGGAAAGATTTTAAAATTCTTACTGTTATTTTAATTATTTTTATTAGTATGCGATATAGTCATAAGCTTTTAACCTAACTTGTAAGTAGCCTTTGGATATGATCATTGAGTAATAAGAAGCTCGTGATCCAAATTTGCGCTCTTTAGTTTTTTACTCAACGGGATAAAACTATGAATATCCATGCACTCATAGATCGTCGTAGTTTAGTTGCCGGTATGAAAAATACACCTGATTTGAGGCATTCCACGCTTCTAAACAAACACAATTGTGGATCATTCATTGATCACAATTGTTGTTACATTGCCGACAAAGTACAATTATTGTTATATGTTCATATATTTCAATTGAATGGAATAATTTAATTTATTTGACTGAATTTAAAGTTGATCAACTATTTACAAATTTGTTTTAAATTAATTTATAGATTAATTACTGTGTTGTTGTCTCGATTGACTCGGTTGTCACGGTTGATGACACGGTTGAAGACACGGTTGAGGAAGGCTCCACGAGGTTGCCGTTCAGGCATTCCGTCAGCTCGTCGTATGTCTTGTCGGTGTCCTCCCAATAGATTCTTTCGGCGGCGCTGGCGCACAGATTGGCAACGCTTTCTGCGGCGCGATATTGCTCCCTCATGAGTCCAGCGTATTCGCCGGCATCTGCTCCCAATGAGAACAGTATTTTGGACTGATCGGAGCCCTAGAATGAACAATATGTAAATATATGGGATCGTCTATCTCGGTTGGACTTCGGTTGACTTACTGTGCTGGCAAAGCAGTCGAAGGCGTCGACATAGCTCTCAATGCCATCGCATTTCTCGAACGATTCGCAGGTGTCCTTAGCTGTCTTAGAGACGGCGTTACGGGGCTCGGTGAATTTCTGGTCAATTGCCGCACACTCGGCCACGTAGGCGTTCACACAATTGTTGTAGTTGGTCTCGTACGCATCCGCGATATCCTTAAGGATCGGCAGGTAGCGGTTGAAGCAGTACTGGTTCAGTGCCGGGTTGCCGGAGCCTATGCTGCGCGATTGGAGCATAAAGTCCACCAGGCTGCGATCAGCATCGATCTTGGGCTTCAGCGGCATCATGGCCAGGGCCGAGCCGATTGTCAGCAACAACGCAAACGATTTCAAGAACATTTTTCCTCGCTGAGCTACGAACTGTGAGTGCCTTCAAAACTATCGCGGACCCCCTTTTATTTGCCACACTTGAGAATGGCTCTACCGATTTATGGCCTTACGCATTTTTCGAGATTGCATATCTGCAATAATCAACACAGACGTAGAATGGGTGAATTTTCTTATCAAACAAGCATATCAGAAGACTTTCCGATTGATTCATGTCGGGATGGGGCTCTATGAAATACTCGTTGGACTTGTCGTAAATTCGCCAAAGCAATCTAGAAAAACCCCAATCGAGGTAATTTATTTAATAAAATTTATTTAATAAATAAAAAAGTTCTTTAAACTTGAATTTTTCATGATAGATATAGGATATAGTGATCCGATTCCACCAGTTTCAATATGTATTGCCAGCGTTACACATTTACTGAAAAAATTGAAATACCCTGAAACGTTCACCGGTATGCAGGTTGGCCGGTCTAAGAAATGCTCATTAATTTCTTGGAATTGATTGTGTTAAGTACGTTTACTTGGTAAGATAAGCAATATAAATGTGGAGTATAATTTCTAAAATTCTCATCTAGTTGTTAATAAGAGTCTATGATTAATCTTTGATCTTCAAATATGTTCTGATTTTAAATCAATAAAAAGATGGTCTACTCAGGGTGGAAATTGGCAAGTAACAGCGCCCTATTAATATATACACGGTTTGCGCACAGGGTATCGTAAGTCGAGCACACTTTCACACCGACGAGCAAAAAGTTTCTTTGTTTTTACCGTTTATGACCTCATCTACAGGGCTGTAAATAATAAAGAAAGAGTTCCCCCCACAAAATTTTTTCAAATTCTCAGAAATAATTATCGGAAGCTTCACCGTTCGGTTTAATAAAAGAAATAAGACGTTCAACTTTTATGTTTCTTATCAGGCCGACAAAATTTGCGCGTGTACTCAAAAGTCCCGGGTCAAGTTAACCGGAAGAAATTATCGATCATATCGAATTGCGATAGATTGCGAAACTCATAATAGAATTAAGAATATCTAAAAATGCAATATTATTTTATAAATTATTGTTTCTTATCAGGCCGACAAAATTTGCGCGTGTGCTCAAAAGTCCCGGCTCAAGTTAACCGGAAGAAATTATCGATCATATCGAATTGCGATAGATTGCGAAACTCATAATAGAATTAAGAATATCTAAAAATGTAATATTATTTTATTAATAATGTAATTAAAGTGATCAGAAATTAACAATTTTGAATGTTTCAAACAGAACTATTTACAAAAACAATACTTTAAAATTCGAAGGATATTATTATTATTAGAATTATTAAAGAGCATATGATATAGTTATAAACTACCGACCTAATTAGTTTTTTTAAGTAGCTATAGCTTGCCTTCGGCTAAGACAAACACTCCATGCAGTAGCTTGGGATTCTGAGATATATACATATACAAGTATTATAACTTGATGAAATTGTATTTAAAAATATAATTTTTTAAAATTTTCCATTCATTGCAGCATCACATAATATTAAATTTAATGAAAATGTTAAATTTTTTAAAATTTCATGTGGCGTTTAAATTCATAGTGGCGCCCTCTTGCGGCTTTAGTGCGAAACCATTGAATGTATCAAACGACGTATCGATATTTAACTCACAGGGTTGCTGGTGCCTGCTTGAATAATCGAGTGTTATATCGAAAAAACAGTGCATAAAAATCTAAACGATGTATCGATATCCATTAGATATAAACGTCATTCGATGCTAGTTTGTGGTTGTTTTTTTTTCTAATCATAACATACATTTGTTTTGCATTATTAAAATATATTGAATTCAAAAGATTCTATAGTGATTAATTTCCGGGCCATTAGTGTAATTCGTGCGGTGACGCACAAATCAAACAAAGCAAATTTTCGTGTCGCTGCAAAGAACAAATACACACACACACGTAAATGCCAACAGGCAAGTGAGTGCAAGAAGCAAAAGAATCGGAAACGAAAAATCTTAAACTCGCGAGGTGAAATATAATTGGTGCGTTTTCAACAGTATATTATGTTTTTATCCATGATTGTGCAATTCGCTGCTGTGTAAATGAAAAGGAAAGGGCGTGTGCATGATCATGAAATTTTGATGTTTCATTATCTACTTTTCCGCGTGTTACCTCCCCCTGCATAGAGCTGTCAACTGCGTTGAAATAAACCGAATTAGTGATGAGCGTTATTGTGAATTAAAATGCACAGTGCCAGTCACTGTAAAATACCTGTGATTGTCAATGCAGTTTAATTAATTCACTTATTTTTTAAAAGTAAAGTATTAAAGGATTTTAATAAAAATGCCTAACACTTTAAATATCGTTTAAAATGACTTGCGGCTGTAGTGCAGATAATGTCTTGTGCGAGTCGCACACTGGTTTTAGTCATCTCTATGCGGCCTGTTTGGCGCTTTCAAAACCAGAAGTATTTCAATTCCCAGAAAGAAAAGGGAAAGGAGTAAAAATTACACACTGCAACAACAAGCACGCTTCCTGAGCTAACACCTACGCTAAGCCGCAGCTGTGAGGAAGCGAGTGGGCGTGCCCATTCGGACAGCGCTAAATTTAGTAGCTGAGCGTCGCGTCCTTGACAAATCGATGTGCAAAAGGAAAGGCAAAAGCCAGCAGTGGCGTTGGCGGCAACACTAACACCAACACCAATACCAACACCAGCAACAACATTACAATAAAAAGAACAAGTGCATTTGGTCGAGTATAGGCGGTAACGACTCAATAGACATCCTTGCCTCCGTATATCTGTGTATGTGTGAATGTGTGGTTTGTTGTGAATGTGTTTTATTTGTTTTTGCATTTGGGCGTTTGGAACTTAAATGATTTTTGCATGTCGCGCAGCGAATTGTTTCGATTGGTTTTAAGCGCACACTCATCCAATTCAATTCTCTCTCTCTCTCTCTTTCTCTGTGTGTTTCTCCCCGCACATCTCAGCATCTATAGAGCAGCCGAAGTGACGCCAAGAGTAATTCCAGCTGCGTGTGTGTGTGTGCAGTACACACACATTATGTTCAATAGATATGGGAGGATTCCTGGATAAGCCGAAAACAGAAAAGCACAATGACCAAGGCGAGGGCAATAAGCTGCTCTTTGGCGTTAGCTCGATGCAGGGCTGGCGCTGTGAAATGGAGGACGCGTATTATGCTCAAGCCCATTTGGGAAATACGCTGAAGGATTGGAGTTTCTTTGCCGTCTTTGACGGGCATGCGGGCTGCAAGGTATCGGAGCATTGTGCCAAGCATTTGCTGGACAGCATCATCACCACAGAGGAGTTCAAGAGTGGGGATCATGTGAAGGGCATACGCACCGGCTTCCTGCACATTGACGAGGTGATGCGAGAGCTGCCCGAGTTCACCCAGGAGGAGGAGAAGTGCGGCGGCACCACAGCCGTCTGTGCATTCATCAGCTCAACGCAGGTCTACATTGCCAACTGTGGGGATTCGCGTGCGGTGCTGTGTCGCCAAGGGGTGCCGGTGTTCGCCACCCAGGATCACAAGCCCATTCTGCCCGAGGAGAAGCAGCGCATACACAATGCCGGCGGCAGTGTGATGATTAAGCGAGTCAATGGAACGCTAGCAGTGTCGCGTGCCCTCGGCGACTATGACTTTAAGAATGTCATGGGGAAGGGGCAGTGCGAGCAGTTGGTTTCACCGGAACCCGAAATCTTTTGCCAAAGCCGCCAGGACACCGACGAGTTCTTAGTGCTCGCCTGCGACGGCATCTGGGATGTCATGAGCAACGAGGATGTATGCAGTTTCATATACTCGAGGTTGAAAGTGACCACAGACCTGGTGAACATTGCCAATCAGGTAGTTGACACCTGTTTGCACAAGGTACGATTATCAATTGTTATCAGGCATGCTCAATCTCTATAACTGACTTGTTCAATTCCCTTTCTCCCTCTCTGTCTACATTTGGACCCACAGGGCAGTCGTGATAATATGAGCATCATAATAATTGCTTTCCCCGGAGCACCAAAGCCAACTGAAGAAGCGAAAGAGGCTGAGCGACGGTTGGAGAAACAAATCGAGAAGATCACAAGAGGTTGTCTAAGTCGTCTACTATGTTTATAACTAATCGTAAACCTAACGATAGTCGTGACACAATTGTGTCTATGTCTCAGTGCAGTCGCGTCCCTCCTCCCTCGACGTGTCCATCGACCTGATCGCGACGACTGAAATACGAAACATTGTACCTTACGTAAAAAGCAAAGATAGCCCCAATCAACCGTTTGCCTAGATTAGTAGATTATAAATCATATACACACACACCCACACACAAATGCATACACCAATGTATTTGTAAGCTAGCTAGATAATTGAACAAATCGAAACCAATGCAATGCAAACATACTTGCAACAAGATGTTCCTTCCAAATGGTATTCGAAACGAAAACTCGAACGCTAAAAGAAAACCAAAAACCAAACTAGAAACAAAACCATTGCTATTACCATTGCCAATACCAATTCGATATATATATGTATATAGATATGTATATATATACATTCATACGTACACGCGTAGATATACTAACCTATATTTGTGTCTCCTATCGCTAATTCATAGTAAATAACTGTATAGCGTGTTAGTTTATCATATCTACTACATCCACTGGCTGTGCGTGTGGCTGAGTGACTGACCATGTGTATGGCTATATGTGTGTGAGTGTGCGTGAGTGTTACAGTATTATTTATTTATTTATACATTTATAGTAGAGCGTTTGTGTGCTACAGCAACTGCCAAAGCGCTTCAAGTGAGCGAACTCCTTGTAGAAACAAAAGAACCCAAAAAACCCAACCCATTTATATCCAAAATGTGACATGCATATATATCTCAACTCATCTAGTTATGTAGTTCCATAAGTTTACTAGCCGTAATCGAAAAACCTAACCTTCCGAGATGTAGTTACGGTCCCCGACAGCCAGTGTAAATATGCTTGTATATAATCCCATATCTAAATCCCCATACTTAAAAAAAACGCAAGTCATACTTGATATACATTTTGATCTAACTCGATCAAGTCCAAATAGAAAGAATTAATGCACACAGTCAGAGATTATTAGCTAGTTACAAATATTATAAAAAATATACGAACAGCGCCTGAGTTCTCAAGAGTCGAAAATATCGATGCACTTACGATTGTAGTTGAATTGAGGGAATTGATTTTGATGAGTCATTAACTTAGGTATTTGCAATAGGTGCGCTGAGTGCAAGCTCAAGTATTAGTCATACACCAAGTATAGGATATTTTCTAGTTTGTATACGTGATCGATCTTAGTACACAGTATTCATGACACCAAAGTGAATTTTTAAAAACGTCCCTTAGGCCAAGTTCTACCACAGACGTAATCTTTATACATATTTGTACAATATAGATAATTACTTTACGTAAACGAAATTGTATATGGTTTACAATTAGGCTAAAACACGCCCCAGTTATTATCACAATAGTCAAATATAGTGAAATTTAGTATTAAGTACAATAAAAGTATAAGATAGTTAAATGAAATGTCCAGACAAATTACTTAGCCTAGGGCAACGATTTTATTGCTAGGCCTTAGGGCATCTGTGTATGTGTATCAGATGAGCCCAAAGTAAATGAAAAAATTATACAAAACGAAAAGAAAAGAAAAAAGTGAAAATATTGTAAACCTTATGCTCACCAATTGTTGTGCTTGTTGTCAACGTAAACATTTTACTTTAAATTACATTTAGAAATGCAATTGAAGCGACGCAGCGAAGCTAATCAAAATGAGGTCGAACATCTCTTCGATATGCTGAGAACATTTGTACCTAAGTACTATAGCAATCATTCATAATTTAAATCGCTTGCTCAAGGAGAGGCGTTTATATAAAAAATAATGGAATATCAACAAAACTAATTAAATACTTTTTCGCTGCTAAGTAAAAATATAACTTGAAATGAAAGATTCGAAAACCAATCAACCAAAAAGTGTTTGTTTGCTGTGTTGTTCAGTTTTCAGTTTCCATTCGATATACACTCGCTGCAATCCACTCGCTGCTCCCCTACCCAAACACCCCGCGCCCTTCCAACCAGCAACACAAACAAAACCACTTGTACATTTAATATGATGAAATTTCAATTTATTTTTCTTTTCATTTGGATTCTTACACACAAATTTAAACAACACATAGCATTTTTTCAATTAATATTCATTCTCATTTTTGATTTCTGAAATCCATTTAACTTTCTTTGGTTGTTGTTTGTTTGTTTCAAGGATCAGTCGTAACTAATGACTAATGAGTTTTTTTTTCAAGTATTCTTTCTACGAAATTTGTTAAAGTAAATTTAGCAACGCGTTAACCTTGTTTTGTTGTCGTTGATCGCGCATCGTGCTATAAATCGCACTCTTAATGTACACAATCAAAATGAAAATGGGCGTGTCAAGTCAATGCCAGAAAACAGAAAGCCATACAAATTTTATGATGAGTGAGCATAAGGTAAGGCACATAGATCCCACAACACACAAATGAAAAGTAAATGATATGCATGCTCTTAAGATAAAACCAATATTATACATGTTATCCAATCACTTTTAAAATTCGATATTTTCAAATGTTTGTTGTACACTGAATGCTGTAAACAGTTTTCTTGTAAGCAATTCCCAATGCAAAGATTATACAAAAAGGGGGCAAGGCAGAGCACTGCCATTCTTATTTGTATATATATTTTTTTTTGTACTCCCGACCTTTTGAAGCGCCAATTTTTGCGACACCCCATTTGTTATATTATTTAAGATTACGATTACAATGTAGGTCGATGGAATGCAATATAAAGAAATGTAGTATTGTGCTCATCTGATAAAAACAGCATTCGATCGGCCTGCATTAATTAGCCAAGCCTCACGTTATGTTTGTTGCTAAATTTTTGTCGGCTCTCGCTGTTGCAACATATTTCGTGTTCTATTTTTATGAATTGTAATTTTGCTTTTGCGTAGCTTGAATATGTATATACATAATTCGTATTTTATTGTACATAAAAATGCCATTAACATGAGCCATACTTTTAAGTATTGTGCATTGCATTTACCCGACTAATTAATTATGTGCTTATTTCTGGCATTCTTACAGAGGAGATTGAGAGTAATCAGATCACGGAATATGTGGAGCTGTTAAAGTGTCTACAAGACAAAGATGACATTGAAGGTCTTCCACCCGGCGGCGGTTTGCAGTCCCAGTATGTATTCTAAGATAAAAGAATTTAGCTCTTCTTAGGTACTTATCATTTTATATTATTTCAGATATCACGTTATCGAGCGCACATTCAAGGATATGTTTCCAGATAGTCCATGTGAAGTACGAAATATTTTTTACAACATTTAAAAATTGCGATTTCTGATTGCGCTGCGCCTTTTAAGGAAGCTTACAACAAATTTTTATTTTGCTTTTAAGATCTGCTTTAGCTTTTTAATTTTTTAGATTCGTTAACATTATTGCTTATCATGCTTAGTTATCAGCTTATTTCTTTATCTGACCAATTTCACTTTTATCACATTATCTAAAAACACGTTTTGTTTTCTTTTTTCTAACCATGAGGCTGCATCCCGATTAATTGTTGTTTAACAAAACGAAAGCTCTTTACGTATTCTCTTTCTTTTATTTCTAGCTGTATGCATATGATGAGCTATGAATTTTTTAATGCTAAATATTGTTCATTTCTAAATCAACAACAAACCAACAACCAAAACTACCAAAACAACCAACCAACCAATCAACATGAGAACAAATGATACTAAAAACCTTTAAATCCGTATAATCTAATCGTATGGCGAAAACTATAAGTGGTTTGCGTCTCCTCTTCGTTTGTTTTTTTACATAGCTAATGAACCTATTGTAAGATTTGCAGCACCCAACAAAAAATTAATAATAATAAAATAGAGGCGCTCTGCATGTTCGCTCTGCTCTATCCCGCATGCTCATCCAAAAACAATAATAATAAAGAAATTAATAATTATAATAGTTATACAGAAATAATTCACCAATTCTCTGCTCCACACGCCTCATGTAAGCCCTAGTCTCTAGGTGTGCTTGTCTTTGATCTTCAATTGTTTCCAAATTCTTATTAATTTGTCCTTTTCGTTATTATTGCAGAGCCCAACGCATTAAATTGCAATACAAACAGTCAACAAAAGCAACTACAAGAATGTTACAACAGCAACACTAAGAAAAACACACACACATATAAAAAATACACTACACACAACACACCAAAACCGTTTTCTACTTTGGTTGAAAAATAAGCAAAACCTACTAATTATATTATTAACCATTATAATATAGTTTAAATGAAACCAGTCCTAAACACAACTACATAAACCTTGTATTACGTAGATCATACTTATAGAAAGGAGCGAACCTAAGCAGACCTCAGAGCTAAGAACCGATAACAAAAACAAAACAAAAAAAAAGAAAGTAATTAAAACACAAACGTAACGAACAGGGTTTGGCTTGAAGCCAACACAAAATTTCAACGCCAGCAACTTTCTTCAACTAACAAAAATACTTACTAGAGATACAGATACAGTTACAGAAACGGATACGGATGCGGAGACAATAGCGACACACGATACGTCCTGCTCAATGTTAGTCAGTGGTCTATCTCGAGGCTATATATCATTGTAACTGTAGTTCCGTCACGCCTCGTACATAGCATTCATTCAGAACTGTTGTCTCGCCTTTGTTGCCCGCCTCCAAACTCTACGGAGAGTTCCACTGTGTAAAACTACCAAAAAAAAAAAACAAAAACAAAAAGAAAAACAAAAAAAAAACAATAAGAAAAGAAAACCTATTTTAGCCCTGTTTAAGAAAGTCGCTCGGGTGATGTCTATACAAGAAGTTTTTATTTTACTTTTCAAACTGTGTATTAATATATTGATTCCGAAACTCGGATTTTTGTAAGCTGTATAATGTTTGTTACTGAAGGATCATTTTTGTTCATTATTTTTATATATGTATATGAGAGATATCCGATTTAAAAACAAAACAAAGCAAATTAAGTAAAGCAAAATAAAACTGTAATGGAAAAGAAAACACTATTAATTTGTAAGAAGTGTGCAAGATGTACTTCATCTTGAGAAACTTAAAGCAAAAACAAAACAAAAACAAAAAAGAAATAACGCCCGAGTTTGTAGTAAATGTTGATAAAAAAAATAAACCATACTTTGAAATTATTCGTGTTCAGTCGGAACTTTGCTGCACAGTGTACCAGTCGTATCACCTCCAAACACGACACGTGTTATCCTTGGAGGCGGTCAATATGGCATCGCCCGCGTAGCTGTAGGCGCAGCTAAACACCTCCGACTCGTGTCCGCTGAGCACCTGGGAGCACTGTCCCATCTCAGTCAGCCATAGACGTGCCGTATTGTCCGCCGAGGCGGTAAGCAGCATACAGCCGCTGGGACTGAAGCACACCTTGTTCACCTCATCGCTGTGGCCGGCCATAAGCGACAGCATCTCGAACGGCTCCAAGCTCCAGACGCGCGCTGTGCAGTCGCTGCTGCAGGTGGCCAGCTGCTTCCCGGCCGCATCGAAGCACACGTCGAGCACTTCGTCGCTGTGCGTGGATACCAAATGCAGCTCCTGGTCGAGACGACGCACATCCCAGATGCGTGCAGTGCGATCCAGGCTGCCGGTCGCAATCATGGAGCTGCTGAAATTCCAAACGCAATTCGACAGCTCCGCAGTGTGTCCGCGCAGTTGTTGGCAGCAGCTGTGTGTGGCAAGTGCAAGTGGCAGCAATATTACATGGCTAATGTGCCTCTTAAAACTCACCTCTTGGTGCGCGTGTCCCAAATGGCAGCCGTGTGATCGAAGGAGCCCGTCAGCAGCAGCTGGCCGTCACGGGAGTAGCGTGCGGCTATCACCTCGGCGCCGTGGTGGGTCAACTGCTGCAGCTCCTGTGCCGTTTCAGCGTCAAAGATGCGTGCCTTGCCATCAATGGAGGCCGTTGCAACGTCCTGATCCAGCACGGGATTGAATTCGGCCGCTACCACCTCGGCCGTGTGGCCATACAGCGTGCACTGACACTGTCCGCTGCTCGCGGACCAAATCTTGGCGGTGCCATCAAAGGAGCCCGTGATGATCTTGTCGCTAGAGATTCGAGACATTACACACAGTCGATCAGATCCTTGGCAACTTACCAGCGCGGCGTGTTGAAGCCCACTGCGAACACCACGTTGTCGTGGCCGGTGAGCATGTGCTGCACCTCTCCGTTGCTGGTGCTGATCACGTGGCAGGTGCGATCGTAGCTGCCTGTCAAGCAGCGCTCGCCGCTGCGATCGAAGCACACGTTGGTCAGCGGCAGGATATGCGAATTGTAGCATTTGTGCAGATAGAACTTCTTCTTGACCGGCTCGCGCAGCTTGGCCTGCAGCTTGCCTATTGCCTGCTTCAGTGCGCTGAACATGTCCTGCGAGCTGGAGGCTTTGGCTGTGGCCGGCAGGCACAACGTGCGCTTATCTGCAGCGGTTTCCTCCCGGCCGCGTTCCGACTCAACTGTCTGCAACTCCTCGAGCAAAATGCTATCCGCCAGCGCCTCCACATTGGTTCTGTAAGGGAATCAGTTACTGAGATGGACATATCATGATTCTTGCTACCTACTTGGCATCCAAGTCTAGCAAATCGAAGTGTCGCAGCCGTTCTCCGCCCTTGGCGGATCGATAGCTCAAGGCCAAACCTATCGAAATAAGTTGCTTCGTATATTCAAAATTGATTCCAATATGCGGCAGACTCACCCGGTGGATAATAGCGTAGAAATATTTTATTGGCGCTCATTTGGCAGCTGTTGTCTGAGGGGCCAATGTCGAAATTCCTTTGCCAGGACGAGCTGCCTACGCGCTAGAGTTCCGCTTGCTGACCTGCTTTAATTTGCTGCGCGTTGCCTTGTCAGCCCCGTCAGTGGAGAAGCCTCTGACATGCCACTGTCGACTAGTTTGGTCGATTTTCTTTGTTGTAGGTCTGGGTCGTTATGTGGGTAGAGCTTACTTTGGAATGCATTATTGTGTCTGTTTGATATAATGGAATGTGCTGACATATTTATATTTATGAATATATATATATATTATACAATATATATGGTTAGAGAGATTTTGAAGATATTCAATATTTAAGAGATATATTTCAGTTATCACTGACCGAAAGTTTTATTATCATTCAGATAAATTCCGATACACAAGCTAGCTTTATTTACACCGACATTTGATTGTTCTTCTTTTTGTGTCACGGTGACATAAAGCTTTGGTATGCAACCGAAAGTTTTACACAATAAAACTTTCGCCAGTTAGCACAGAACCTGTTGAATCTGATTTGCTTTGCAGTAAATGATAAGGTGCACACCAAGCAAAATGGCCGTCAGATGTCGCCATCGTTTGGTTTGTGTACTTGCTAATCCCAACCAACACACAAGAAATTTAAATTCAATATTAAAAATCCACATTTAGTAAATAATTAGAACATTTTAATTATATTTTTTTAAATACTTATTGGCGAAAGTATTTCAAATTAACATTACAAGAGCTTTTTGGGATATATTGTAGTTGGTGAATTTTGTTTGCACAAGAATCCAAAAAATTCTTAATACTATATAATAAACTAATACATAAATGGTCACTTGTTAACTTTACGGCTTAATAGGACTTGTGACAATGGCCCATTATATTTGAGATATGAGCCGGAAACCTATTTAATCGAAATAAAAAAGCAAACGTCGAATATAATTTTATTACTTTTGCCCATTACATTTTAACTCGATTTGTAAATATTTATTTAAGCTGTTCCATAACTCAAATCCTATACAAATAATAGATATTTTGAGAATTTGAAACATAATCTGCATATTAATTAATGCTTATTTCCAAACTGATTTTAGCCTTAAACGCTTTTGTAACCACATATACATATACTTTGTACTTGTTTATATCTATAAAACCAAATTAGCTTGTTTAATTCTATTGGCCCCAGAGGCCAATTGATACCAGCACCTGTGCACATTGTCGGGCGGATGTAACACATGCAATACATATGTATGTATATGTATGTATGTACGGTGTATGTGTCGAAATACAGTTTTATTTCGACACCACAGGCAGACAGGGGCAGACACTGGCACCCGCAATGAAGGCAATTAGATTGTCTTACCTTGCTCGTGCCTCGTTTCAGCATTTTCACTAATTTAATTTGTTCGGTAATCACTGAGACGTGGCGGCGGGCAAAGCTGTAATGTCCATTAGGCTAATACATGGACGCAGAACATCGACATAAAGAACAGATAGCGAGAGATGAATAGGGAGTGCGCAGGGGGCAACACCAAAATGACCATAGCCAATAATGATAACAAATTATTAGATACTTATTATCACACCCAATTTTGTACCACTGAACACAACTGAAACGGACAGGCCAGCGCGCACAATGGCCAAACAAGGGAGAACGACGAACGTTGGGGGAAAATATTTGGAAATGTTTAATGTGAAGGAATGCGCGAGGAAGATTGCTTATTTATAATGAGAGATTTCATTGATTTGGCCTTCGAGGCACAGGCTACAAGAGGCAAACAAAAGCCAGATGTTGAATGCATAAACCTGGAACGGCGTTTCATTATGAGGCCAACAATGTCATTGCTGTTCGACAAGAGCAGCAACAGCTGTTGCCGCAGATCATGTCTTTATTTGGCCACTTTTTTCGTTATGACATACGCTAGTTGTTGGGTTTTTGCCGGAGACGGAGGCGGATGCGGAAGCCGTGTAGGAAATGACCGACGAGCTGAAAGCCGGGGGGGTACGAAATGAGAAATGGAAATGAAATCAATTTAAAATCGCATAAAACGCTCTCGTAAACAAAGTAAAGCAAAGCAGAGCAAATCTACAGACTAGGCAGACATTGAGCATCAAGCGGATTTAAATTTATGCTCAATAAATTTTTGTTGATTTCCGGCAAGCCAACAGCTGCCATCCAGTACTTGAGCTGTGCGTGTGTGGATGAGCTCCAAAAAAATGCGGCGCTGCATAAATTAAAGACACACACGCACACACACGGATTTCCACCCACCCGGGCACACAGTGAATGTTACCTTTATCCACAAAAATTATTATTGCCGACTTTTTTATGTGTGTTTTTTCGGCAGTTTGCAGCTCATCCTCGAGCTGGGTCGAGGATAGGTCAGCAGACATTCTCCTGGCTTCTGATATGCCTTGGTTAAGCATAATTGCTTAAATGGCATAAACGTTTCCGGGCCGATAGAGAAGAACCTTGAGGCTTAAATTGAGAATTCCGACTGATAGAGTGATACATCAACAGATTTTCAGTTCTTTCTACTTAATATCGGACTATTGTATACCCTCTATAGCAGGTTATGCCAAAAGTACCTTATATTTAAAATGAAATCGTGCATAAATCTCTTTTAGATTCTCCAATATTTATTTTCCATTTTTAAGGACATAAACATAAATATGCATAAAGTTTCGAAATGATTTTTCCATTTTCGATTAACTCACTGCAGATACGAGATATATTTAGTCGACCAAAATGGAACCTCAACACTTTACAAGTTTTTACGTACCCTGCAAACATTTTTAGCTGCACCATCGCGCAAATTGGTGGCGTACTATGTTTAATTGGGGGAAAGCACGCTTGATGTCCTCGTAATTATATTTGCCACAGTTTGGCAGCAGGTTGACCAATTTGGTGGCCCGAGGGCTTTGAGTGAGCGCAGAGACTGACACTTTTTGCGGAATCTACAGCTATTTTTTCCATATTTGTGCAGTGAAAAAATTTCTAAAAGGGTACATCAATAATTCAAATTAAAAACCCAATTATACAAGATAATATTAATAAAATAAAAAAATTAAAATACTTTCATGCATTCACAAATCAAAAATATAGTTTTCAACAGAAAGCTAATTAATTCGCTTTATAAATGTAATGTCATTTATCCTACTAGGAACAGACATTTGAAGTAAAATATTCGCAATCAATAGTTTTTCCTTAATCTAAATATATTTGAATAGAAATTCATTTGGAATTTCAGTCAACTCTTTATCCCTTCCTCAGCTTTGTAAGTAGTTTTTATGTGCAAGATTTATCTTACTTTTATACCTATGCTCATTTAATCGGGCATCTTGTCTCACATTGACAAGAAGCCGATGCTGTCGAATTGTATACCGCCTGCCAGAGCCCATCATTCATGTAGTATTTTTCGGTAGAGTCGTTTAAAAGTTTATGACTTTGATAAATTAAATTGGGCATGGCCGGTTGCAAACACGCGCATACATTTTGGCTCAGCCTTGCCCCCACGGGGCGTATGAATATACATACTTATTTATTGAGGCCCCTATTACGGCTCCAGTTCAGGGGAAAGTTTTAAGCTCAAGACTGGCGCAGCCGTAAATCCTTAAAGCCGTTTATTGTTCAATTGAAATGCAGACGCATCGAAATGTTATAAAATTTAATAACATCAGATCCAAAGACTCAAAGAATACGTCAGAGTCAGACTTTGTCTCATCTGCAGCCCCCAACGCGTGCGAATGTGTGTATTTTAAGGTTTGTTTTGAGCTTTATTAAATGAGTAGCAGGAACATCAACAGCAGAATGGAAGGTAGCAGCAGCAGCAGCAGCAACGTTTTGTGCGGCTTTGCGGCTACATCAAGTATACGCACCATAAATCAGAGCAACGACCCAAACCGCCCGCAACATGCCCAATGACGTATTGAATGCATTAAACTCTGTATTAAATTGCGCACCGGCCGTTTGCCATAACTTTAAGTGGTGCTTAAAATGAATAATGCACGTTTGTGTGTCTACACACACTTACCTTATTCGATTGGACGCACATAAGAGCACAGATTGTTGCCGAAGTTTAGATCTATATGAATAGCAAGCTAATTTGCGTAAATTATATTGACCATATATCTGGAAACAAAGCGTTTTGTACGTCTTTGAAGTTGGCTCTTAACGCTGAGTGGATAACTGCTCTTGACAGATGCATACAAGAAATACACATATATAAATACTCTTGCATTCTATTAGTAATTAAGCATTTGAATATTAATCTTGTGTCTAATCATTATCATTTACCCTTTGTTATTATTATTTTTTTATTTACAGCTCAATGCAAGTACATATTTTGTACCCCTTTAATGCATGCCACAAAATTCCTGGAAGTTGTCAAATATTTGCATAATACTCATTGGGCTTAGGTAAGCTGCTGATAATATTTTGGAATTTTGATTATATTATAATTAATTGAAAAGCACAAACGAGCACATTCACAACACATGACACACTTATTATGTAGCTAACTGATTGCTTTCATGAAAAATTCACTTAATGTCCAACACAAAATGTGCGCTAAATTTATGCAAACAAGTGTCAAACATAATGAATGAACTCCAGTATGTGTTGATATGCATATGTATGTATGCGTTTGTGTTAGTGTGTGTTCAGAAAAAGGGTCCTTTGAAAATTCAAATGTAGTTTGCCCACTGAATAACTTAAACTACATGGATTTAACTTATTCTCTACAGATTTCGCACATTTAAACGCGTCTTGCATTTGTATACTCATTCACGACGTGAAAAGAGTATATTAGGTTTGTGCATAATCCGATTGAACGCAATTTTTACGACACTATTGAAACTAGAGACTTCGAATTTGGAATATTTGTTCTTGTATACCCGCTCTTTGGGGGCGAGATATTTTGTTAAATATATATATATATCTTTCTCAGTTTTAAAGTTATATAGAAAATGTTGCAAATAGATTCAAATTGACAAAGATTGGGTCAAACAAACTATCTATTATTTGTATATTAATTTGATCTAATTATTTTCATATTTATTATTAATATTAATGTTGTCGTTGGAGAATTTATTATAATCCCAATACAATCAAAGCTGTTTACTATTTTGGAATATTTTTTATATACTTCAAAATGCAATATAATATATATATTAAATTACTATATATTACAAACATAAGAAATTAATATTATTATTGAACTATATATTAAAGAATATAAAAAAAAATTAAATTTGCAATTAACAAAGGACATATCGTTTCATATTTCTAAAAATAATTAAAATAATTATAGAAAATCGAGAATGTAATCGAAAATGTAAATAATATAAGGAAAACACACATATAACAGACCTTAGGCAATTCAATATAGAAAAATAGGAGTTTATAGTTAATTATAAAGATTTGCAATCTTGATTCTATTAACGAAAAATTAGATTTTTAAACCTATAAAGAAAAGTGCTGACCGGTAACTATGTAGGAGCTAATTTAATTGGGAAGAGCATACAAGTTTATCGATGAACTTTCATATATCCTCTTTTTTCAATGTTGCACCAATGTGCTATGATGGATGAGAGAGTGTGTGTGTGTGTATGTGGTTGTGTAAACATGTTGTTGTGGTTGTGTCTGTGTGTTTAGTTGTGCGTTTGCCGCAAATTAAGCGAAATCAACAAATTAAGTAGCGAAAAATTGACGCAGCATGCCCCAAATGCATTTCAGCAGCAGCAAAGAAAATGATTTATATGGTTAAGCTTTTGTGACACTTAAGCAAAGTCAACAGCAGCCAAATAGGACCGAGCAGGAATTGGCTGTGGGTTCACTCCTGAGCCAAGTAGCCGGCCGGAAGTTAAGTAGCTATGCTTGTGGTGGGGTTTTTGTATTATAAATTTGTATAGCCAAAATATGAATTTAATTAACATTAATTACCGTCATATTTTTCGCTACCACCTGCGCAGGCGAACGCAGCCAAATGAAACTGTCCAGTTAACTGCATATTGCGTATACGCAGCGCTGCCAAGAGTTAAGGGCAAAATGCTGAAAGTTGTTGTTGTCGTTTGTGTTGTTGTCGCTGTTATTGCTGGCACGAGTTTTGCACACTTGTGTTTATGGCCAAAGTTTTTTGGGTTTGGCCGAAAAGGCGAGAACTTCGCCCAGCTAGTGAGCACAGCATTATGAGAACTTGAGATTTCTGACTCGTGATTCAATAAAATCTTTTGAACCGCTATGAACTTTGCCAACAATACCGCTGCTGCTAGTTTTTTCCGCTGCAATGCAGTGCAAGTCAATTAAAATTTATTACACATACGCGTCGTTGTACGGCAACGGGCTGAGAAGCCAAAGCAAGCGCAAAGTCCAGATGTTGAAACGGTTCCTGTTCATTTTCAATTTGTTTAATGGGTCACTTGGGCGTGCGGGCCAAAAGTTTTCATGAGCTGGCAAACAAGCCATAAAAGTAAATAGCCAGCGCCAACGACGGCTGTGGAATCTCTGCTCAGTCGGCTGGGCAACCGCAGAAGCGCACGCGACCGCACACCTGCACGCTCAAATGTGGCATGCAGCATGGCCACGCCCCACAGCTCCATGTCAGTTATGCCAATCACATACACATATGCACACACGCAGATATACACATATGCGCGTACATACATAATCGCTAAATGTAGACATTGTTGGGTTTCGTGCGAAATGATATCTGAGAAAGATAATCGCAGTAATCCAAGGATATCGCACACACACACACACACACACGTCCGTATCGCGACAGTGAGAACTGGTGTTTATTCGTCGCACAAAGTTCCGCTCTCCGTTGCCCGTCGACAGGCATCCGCTTTGCCTATTTAGCTTACTTTTAAGTCAGCCTTTGGCATTTCTGTGTATAATAAGCTTAACTAAACGTGTGTGTGCCCTTGTGTATGCGTGTGTGCCCCACGCTGTTTGCTCAGCAGTCGCGCATTGCCTTTTTGGGCTCATGCAACACCAAAGCACGCAAAGGGCGCCCCAAGCAACCAGCCAAGTAAATCTTCTTTCGAAGCCGCTATAAAAATATAAGATGAAGAAAGAGAGAAAGTGAATGCTCTATTGGAGCAAGCTATATATGCTAGAGAGATGATACTGATAGATCCATAGCAGAAGTACTTTACACGTATATTTGATTATGGTTGTGTAATTAGTTGTAAATAAATATACTTAATTTACAATTTTATCTATAAATAAAAAAGTGTTGCATTTTTTAATGGTCCAGCGGCACCACAGATTTTCAAAGATTTCACGAATTACAAATATGTAAAGTATTAAAACGTTCATCTGTGAGATAATTTATATTACAACATTTTAGCCAACACTTTCTGTCATTCTGCTTGGCGTGTGAATTACCTCTCGTCGGCGTTTAAAATAAATAGCTATAGATAAGAAATAAACTCTAGCACATGCAGTTAGAACATATATAAACAGTACATGATTCTCAAATCAGCACCGCACATCAGAACGTACCAGAACCAAATTGTTAAATTGTTGACACCCCACTGTAAGCCCCAGACCGCTAAATGTGATTTAGGTGCGATTTAACGCATTTGGCGTGCTTATAAATTATTTTTATACTCATTGCAATTTAGATGAAATCGTATTTATAAAGCGATTTCTCTTTTGTAAAGCCGCCTTCAAGGTAAAAAAATACATTTGTGTTTCCGCTGTTTGTGTATGTGGCGGGAATCGGATGTGGCAGCATGGGGAGGGGTGGGGTAGATTGTGTGGGAGTATGGCTATCCAACATATTCACACCGGCGCATTTTAATTGCTCTCCATATAAAGCAATACAAAAAGTTTCGTGAGTGAATATGCTTACTCTTAAAAATGCAGGGGCCAGAGTGGAAGTGGAAGAAGCCTTCACACTTGCACTGATGCGGGTATATGCGATGATATATTTCGAATAAATTGATTGTTCAATATTTTAGGTTAAACAGTTTTTTATTAAACACCAATGTATTTGCAAAATTTCTTTACCAACTAAACTGGTAAATAGAAACAAATAAGGGTTCCTGAACTTAAGCACATTTTTTTTTTATGAAAAAATTAAAAAACAGAATACATTTGCAGTATATATTTCTGGTCTAGTCGACTAATATTTTTTACATCCATACTTTGTGGACAGAACTAAAATTTAAATTGCTTGCATATTATATCTAAAAAAATGTATTGATTGGTTTCTTGTTCTGATTTCGTTTTCAGTATGATTGTATGTTTTCCACATTTACATTCACTATTTGTCAATTGGTATTGTGTTGTAGGGTGTAGCTGTACACTGTTCACTGCGTTTCAGCGTTCCTTTCATTTATTTTGGAATATTTATGGTGTATCATCAAATAAGGACAAACCAAGCTGACGACTGCCGAGGGCGCCACCTAGCGTTGATAACGTGCAACTCGTTCGTGCTGGCACGTTAATTGAAATACGTGGGTCCCAGGTGAGGCCAGGTTTTCGTCCATTGACGAGCTACGGCAAAAGTTTGGGCTTGCATTTAAGCGTATACCCTACGTGTCCAGTGTTCCGATGTGTGTGAGTGTATGTATATGTATTTGTGTATGCCCTCATGCGTGTGCTTGTGTGCCGGGTGTGGTGTCCTGGCTGCCTGTTGCCTCGGATGTTCCGTATTGGCAACACGTTGAATTACATAATTTAAAGTTTTCGCAGCTGCATAATCCCCGGCTGAGATTGCAGCTGCGCCTCAACAAGTGCCGCAAATCGTTGGCCACGCCCACACAAGCCCTTGCAGGCCCTCACACCTATTTTATTAGATCAGCACAGTCTGCGGCGCTGGAGCAAACTTTGCCACTACCAAAGTTGTGTGTACCACATGCCAAACGTAAAAGTTGGAAATTAAATTCCTTGGACAAATACACACGCACACACATGCACACGCCCGCAAACATGGCTGGAACTGCAGCTGGTTGCGGCAGGATTTGATCGTCTTTCGTAGCCCTTGCGGCACTGCAACCTCATCAATATGGGGACGGGGCTGGACGGGTTGCTTATAATATGCAAATGTAATCAGTGCCGACATTTTTTTACAGTTCTCTTAGTGTGTTTGTGTGCGTGTGTGTGTGGCAGATTCTGTGCGTGCTTTCGAGTTTTATGTCTACATGCATTTGTTTATGTGCATTTTATGTGCCATGAACTTTGTATACAGCCTTTGGTCGAGCAATGAGCAAGGACCTCACACGGATTTATGTTCCAGGATTTACACACACACACAGCCAAACCCGTACGTGGTCAGTGGACACGCCACGTGGTGTTCACTGGCGATTGCCCAGCCAAGGCAACGAAACGGCAACAATCTTGAAAACAACAGCTCCAAGTAAGCCAAAGCAGTGCAAAACAAAAACAATAAGAAAAGGGAAAAAATGGACGTAAACATGCAAATTGCTTTATAAAAAGCATCCTTGTTTCTGTCTCTTTTCTGCGCAAGTCGCCCACAAAGCTGCTGATCAAAAGCGTGAAGTAAAAGTTTTTTTGCTGATTATGCTCTACTTTTTTATGGGATTCGAAGCAAACTAGTTGCCCCAAGCTAACGCTGAAGAAGAAGAATTTGTGAGCTAATTGCGTGCTGATAGGTATTATGGTAGCAGAGAAAGTTAAAAAGTAGTCAAGAAAAAATAAAAAAAATCTGAAAAATTAAACAAAAATAAAAGGAATTAACATTATAAGCCACCGACAACTAAATAAATTTATTGAACAAATTTTAACGAAGTAAAACAATAATAAGTTCCTGAATTATCTGTCTTCGAAGGTATTACATTTTAGAAAATACATATAATTTTCACTGATTTTCCAACTTGAGTGAAATTTTCTTGTCCTAGAAAAAGCTCATTAGTCTGAATTAATTGTTGGGCTGAGCTCAGGTGCCTTCAAGCATACACTGTTCCATCTAGGGAAAAGAATTGTTTTTTTTCGGGCCTGAAATCGTTGGCAAATACTTAGAAATTCCCATGTGGCCTGACAGCTGCATATTTGAAATCACAGGGGGGACCCGGGGCATTCCAATTGCTAGACAATAATCGGGGAGGGGCCGATTTGAAACGCTTAAAACGTGCGTGGCGTTTGCCAACGGTTTGGCTTTTCACGCACTTCTCAAATGCCATTTGCATTTTCAGCTTTTTTATGAACTGTTGCATATTGCAACGTTGCAGGTAGCTTGGTAAAAAATAAAAACAGACTTCCGGTGCGTTTTGAAAAAATTGCAAACACGTTTGACAGCTGTGGAGACGTGTATGGGGGTGTGTGTGTGTGTGTGTGTGTGTGTGTGTGTGTGTGCTTCTTCATATACCTCCATGTGCATATGACGAGCGGAAATCAGTTAAGAGCTTCTCCTGGCCGCCATCACCCATGAGCCGTGAGCCGCCCTGACCCTGGCCTGGCATTTTTCATTTAGCAAGCAAAATTGTTTTTCCACCAAAAACGCGTGCACACACACACAGAAACACAGACACACCTACACATGCTGACATTTTACCGTGGATAGTCGAAATGGAAAACTGTGGAATGAAACTTTCGAAGCTGTCGAGTGTGTCTCTTTCCCCCACTCTCTCTCTCTCTTTTATCTCTCTCTCTCTCTCTCTCTCTCCATATGCAATCAGCTATTTGGCTATTCCATGTCTAAGCGTTTCATAGTCAGCTTCAGTTTCGTTTCCGCTGCCAATTTTAATCAATTCAAACTGAGCGTGCAGCAACGGGAAAAACGACAAGAACAACAACAACAATTGCAACCGCAGCGGCCCTCTGCTTACCATTGTTAGCCAACAATGCCATTTACCGCGGCCAGCTCCTAGAGTCAACAGTCACCTGTCAGTCATTAGGAATGCTCCCGGCCAGCCATTTGCTGCAACATTGCTCCCTATCGAAGCGTATCCAGTTGTGTTTGCTGGGATTCGCCAGATGGATCGAAGAGGCCGAAGCGGGCTATCTCGAACCCCAGGCTCTGCCTGATGAATATTAATCGGAGCACTGGCATAATCTTTAATGCTCCCAAGCAGACTGCATTGCCGTAGATGAGAGTTCCGGCGATGTCGATTACCATTTTTGTACCCTCTCCACAAAATGGTTTTGTGCATGTCGCATCCAGCTGTCTGTTGTCCGTCTATCCCCATAAGCTTAATTTGTTTTCTACGCTAGAGAGCTAAAGCATGCAGACTGGGCAAATTAACTATGAAGCAAGACGTTGAAACATCCATATCTACAGAGACTTATCTAGAATTATACAAGCACATGGTCATTCCTGCTTCTGGAATCTGGAATAAAAATCACTGCTTTGAAATTACAGTATTGTAGTCATTTACTGGCTTATCTGCATCCACATCCACTACAATCGAAAACCCAAAGAAAACTCACTGTTGTGGATATTTGTCCTGAGTGAATGCTGTATACGCTCTTAAACTTAATTATGTATATCGCAAAACTAACTTTTAATTACTTTCGATTGTATCGTCATACTTTCTTCCTTGCGATTAGCACAACTATTTTACAAATTCTTAAAAAATGCTGTTTAAATTGCAAGTGCAACAGCTTTATCTGTGCATTTGGAATAACTTCTAAAAATAAAAAAATGTACAAAGCAGAATCGAATGCTTGTGTATATGGCCACACTCACGAGTATGGGTGTGGGTGTGTGTGTGTGTGTGTTTGAGTGTGCATTTTCATCTTTGCTGTAGTTGAATGCTTCAGTTTAATTGGAAATGTATGCCCTGTTGAATTCGCATACAAATACATAAATATTATTGAAAGCAAGCCGAGCCGAATTGAGTTGAGCCGTGTCGAGGCACTTGACACTTACGAAACACACACACACACACACAACATACACACACACGCACACCGGTCGCAGACACCTGAAAAAGCCAATTTGCTGATGATCATTATTATCAACATCATCGTCACGAACAACAACAACATCGCATCGAACATTGACTCATTCAAATTGCGATGACTGGGCAAATACTTTGACGTCGCGCTTTTTTTACTAATCAAAAAATTGGTGCAAAAAAAATAAAGTGAAGAACGAAAGAAAAAGAAAATAAAACTCAAATGAAAATGGAGGGAGCGAAAAAAAAATGGCAGTCATGTGATTTTCTATGCACAGCTCGAACTTGGAGGCGGCGCCTCTAATTGCCATGGCAGCTCGTTAGCTTGAAGAGCCGAGCCGCAGTTTGGCTAATGGCTAATGCCATTGGCCGCAGGTTAAACGGCCACTTGTCGACCCATCAAAGCCGACACACGAAATTGGCTGGCCAGGTAAACAAGACGCAAAATTATTAAATGAACCGCAAAATTGTGCAGCTATCCAAGCAGCAGCGGCAGCAACAACAACAAGAACAACAACAACTGAAGCGAAACTCTAGTCGGGCCGAATTTGCTCGAGATGAATATCTAAATATAAGGATAGAATATGATACCATTGCTGGCCTTGGCACTGTTCAAAATAGGTTGCCAACCAGGCTATTCGAAGTAGACAAACAAAAAAGCACACACACACACACACACACACACACAAATTGGTTGCCACATTCATACAATTTTTAAAGCCCATTAAACCCAATTTTTATCTTTCATTTCTCTGTCTATCTGCGCATCTCGTCGTCTCTATGCTAATTCTCACTTTAGGCCCACTTTTCCATTGCCAGCATTTTCATTACATTCTACAAAGCGTGTCCAGCCGCAATATTATAGTAGATAGAGCCTGGCTTCCTTTTACCCAACCTCTTTCTATTCTAATAAAAAAGTTCGCCTGCTGGAAAAAGCGTTGCCTACTTACGAGTTTTGCAACTGCCTGTTGGCCAGACTGGAATATCACTTTTGGACTGCAATGTACATTGCTTTTTCTAGGTAATGAATACAGACATAAGCAGAAAAGATGTTATTAATTTTATTTTTGTGACGTGCCAATTAAAATAATTATCCTTACTTAATGAAAAAATAAAATCTTTTAGAAAAGAAGAAAGGATAAAGGTATAAAGAAAACAATAGATAAGACTTTTAAAATTTGTTTATCTATTGCTATAGTGCAAATACCCTTTTTGAAAAGGGTACACCGACAGCGATGTATTTAGTTTTGTGGGACACTCTCAATATGGCCGCAGGCAGCCCAATCGTGTCTCCATTCTCCCTTTCAATTGCTCCCCCACCCCTACTTCGCAAACCACCAACCACCCCCGCCCCATCCCTTCGTTCGCTTCCTTGGCAATCGTCGCAATTTGTATTATGCGCCTCAGCGCCTTTGCACTTAATGCCTTATTTGTATTTAATCGCGGCTTCGTTTTATTGGCATCCGCCTCAGCCCGCTGCTAGCGAATTTGCTGCTCAGCTCACAGTTATATTCAATGAAGTTCGAGCAGCGCAGCAAACTCACAGATATAAATACAGATACAGCTACAGCTACAGCGATATTCACAGATAAATGAAAATGACACAATTTGCCGCTGCTGTCGCTTTTTGCGTCTGCCGCTCTGCTGATGGCTGCCACTTTACTGTCCCGCTGTGCGCTACACTTGTGCGGCATTTCAATAGCTCAGTTGTCCTAGGCAATGATTACCTATTCCATATATTTCAAATGTGTGCAAATATATTTGCTAAGCATTCGCTACTTCATGGAAGTGTAGCGTATTGAGTGAGTCAGTGAAGCCCATGCCGATAGCAAGGAACGACCTTTTGGCAGCACGGCCGAGCCGGGCCTGAGGCACATGAGCTGTGTTTTGTGTCTTACGTATGACTTACGGAAATATTATGTGCGATAATGCCAAGAAAACAAAGCATCAAAGTAGGAGCCGGCTGGTTGGGCTGATTCCCATCTGTTGGGCAGTTTAAAGTTTTCGCATTTGTCGTGCGGCATTTACTTTCGCTGTGCCACATGGCACGGAAATTGCGGCAGACAAAGGGCAACAGCAGCAGCAACAACGGAAACAACAGAAAGATACGTTAGCCAGGAATGCGGCGTAATGCCAAGAACGGAAATACAAAGGAGGAGCAGAGCCAGTCGAGCCGCCTTGCGGTATGCAATAAAAAGCAAATGTAACGCAAAATGTTATTACGCATACGCCATGTGCATGTATGTGTGTGTGTGTGTGTGGGTCTATGCGTGTATGTGTGTGGGTGTCGCTAACGTCATGGTTGCCTTTAAGTCCTGCTCTCTGCTAGCTTCACCCTCATATTCACTGATGTTTTTGTTTTTGTTGTTTTTTTTTGTTGGCGCCTTTTAAAATGTCATTGTTTGCAGCTGCGCTGACTGCCCCTCGCCCCCGCAGTGACCTTATGATCATTCGCTTGGCCGGCACTTAAAGCTGCCTGGCGTGTGCTTTGTGTTTCACTTTAGGATAATGTCATGCCCCCAAGTCCCAGTAGATTAAATTTACGTAACTATAAATACGTAGTCCAAAATGATAGTCATAACGAGGCACTGAACGCATAATTATTCAGACTGGAAATTAGATAAATTGTTATTAGTATTCTGTCAATATAAGAACTTTTACTAACATTACAGTTTGTGGCTGGATTGGTAAAAAAATTAATTATTATGATTTATACTAGGGCATTTTAACTGTGGTCTACGCATTTATATTTGCGTAAAATTAATCACCCTATAAAAGCCATACCAGGCAGATCTAAGCGCCGGGGAAACGAATAAGGTCATTGCAGAGACGAGGGACAGTCACGTGCTGTGGTCCAGCACGCTTTTTGTCTCAGGTGTTTCCTCAGAATTGATTACCAAACTGTCTCCGGCTAATAAATGATAAACATTCCACGAAAAACAATAAGGGGCTCTATTCGGCAGCGGCCGACTAAGGGATACCCTGAACCGTGTCTTCATCTGCGTTTCAAGCCCTTGCATTCATACGCAAGAAGTATACACACACTCACACACACACTAATTTACGGCGCAAGCTGTACCTTTTCTCAGCCGGTGCGCTTGACCCCCACTATGGAAACTAAATTCGAGAATAACTTTTAAACTTAGAGCATGATCTTAGTTTTTAGTACGTAATAAGCGAATTAACGTCCTCTGGATGGCAGCAGTATGTGTAGCCAAAACCGGCCTAATTTACGGGCACAGTGCATCGGATAGTTTTGTGACAGTATTCATAGCGTAGTGGGGGAATTTCGGGAATTTAAAAACTATGCTATTATACGTGAAAACGCGTAGAGCAGTTCCTTGTTCGCATTCCAAACTAGTTTGTAAATCCATTTTGGCACAGGATTCGCACTGTTTTGTATTGAGTAGTCTCAGTACACCAGGCACCGGGTAACTGTGCGAACGATCAGCAAGGAATTGTCAGGAATTTGATTGCGCACCCAATTTTCAATGAGCTTCCAGTTGCCACTGTTAATTGAACTAAACTGCGGTACCGCGACTCTGCTCGCTAAAGAGAAGTTGGCGGAGACAGTCAGATGACCACGAGACAAGCCCGTATCTATGGCATTATTTTTAACATAGTTCTGATTAAGGAAAACGGCAGAAATATTGCTTGGCTAAGCCAAGCCAAGCACTCATTTAAAATGAGTTTTCATGGTCTTCTGGAATGATATCGTAAATAATATCTCGGGGCGCCGCGGATCTGAAAAGCACATGTCTGTTACTAATCAACAATATGGTGATGGGCAACTCACTATTATAGATTAAATCTGGATAGAGCGTAGCCTCTGAGTAGTGGACCCATATTTGCTCCTTGTTGTAGCAGGCACGATATAATTCCAACCAATTTTCTTTTTATACCCAACTCCTGATCCTACAGTTCTTATCCTAAGAAGGTCAGTGGTGCCACTATCATTTATAAAGGTTAAAACGCCATTGAAATTCTCAATTACATTATTGCTTATCCAGCACTGATCATGCCCTTGAGCTGCCGTCGCTAAATTGGGGGATTGTTAGCTGGAAGTCATTTTCCAAGATCCCGTAAATCATATTTACCAAATAGCAAGAGCAAAAGTAAAAGTAGCATGTTAATTATCTCGCGGTCTAGACAAACTAACTCAGTCAGTGCACAGTCGGTTCTATTTTTATTGCTTGATTGGCCTTATCATCCTTATGTATGCCAACCTCGTCGTTGTATATAATACAAAGAAAAAATAATATTAATTTATAAGAACGGACCACAACAAAGATTACTGTCACTGCTGTTTCTTTGCAGTTGATTTGAAAAAAATTGGCAAATAGGTCTTAAGATGCAGAATCATTGCTTGCTTTTTCTATTCCAAGGAAATAGAATAGACATTGGCAATCCAACATAAGAAGCTACCTAAAATCAGCAAAATTGACATGTACACTTAAAATTAAAATAGCTCTTTCACGAAGAACTATCCAAAATTAATAAGGTGAGTTTAAAATAATCATTGAAACCGTTTTTAATTATTTTTCCTTGTTTTGTTTTACAGTCGCCGCCTTATAAATAATCGATGATGGAACTGAAACACATTATAATATACAAAATTGATTCATTTTTCATTCAAATATTTGCTATTTTTACAAATTAATATTGTTATCAGCGGAGGTTGTAATTACCAACTATCGATATAACATTTCAAATTTTACTGGCCTGGTTAGGACAACGCAACCGAGTTGTGCGTACCTAACCCAACTTATGTCTGTCGACGACTGCAATATATATTTTGTGTATTCGAGTATCCACTGTTTAATTGCTAGTAAAAGGCTGAATTATGTAACTTCAATTAAAGCTTACGTCTGCTCTGCATTGCCAATTTGTATGACTAATGCTGGTCAAGGTCTCGTAGTCAGACATTTAAATAGTTGGCATATCCACTCGGAAACATTTAACCCAATCGTTGCCAGTTGCGGCTGTTTTGGGGGGCTATCAATCACGTATTGTGGCTAGTGAACCGCCAAATTTCCAGCTGCAAATTTCTTCTTATAGAGCAACCCGAACAGAAAAACCTAAAAACTTACTGCATAATAAATCACCAATGGATATGACGACAGCAAATGTCTGTTTATTCATAACGTGGGTTAAAATCAAAGCGAGTCTGACGTCAACAACTGCTCAACTACGAGATACCTGCACTTAACGAATTCGAATATCTGGAAGACACATTCGCTGAAAGATAAGAAGATGCGTTTATCGATTTTTATCTATAAATAATATAACAGTTTTTTCGTGTTTAATCATGTACACATGTATATAAAATTTGTGTTAGTTAAAATGTTGGCTTATTTATTATAGTATTATAATAAAAAAGAGTCAACTTTGCTAAGGAATATAAGATGTTTGAAATTTCATTCTAATTTACATTAGTTAGCTTACTTCGAAACGTATAAACTAGTTATCTTTCAAGATTGCCTGTCTATTAATAGAGAGAAAAAAACCTAAAATATCAGAATGTTAACATGTTAACATGTTACATACCCTAAAGAGGTTTCGGCTAAATACAAAAATAAAATAATAATCTTAATATTATACTGAAAACAAATATATATATTTTTTAAATTGTGCTCTGCTCTGCTTCTACACACTAATACATCCCACGTATTTTAAGTGTGCGAGTATTTCTATAGACCCAGTTTTGTTTCTAGCCTTTTGGCAGCCCCCTTGAAGTCAAGAACACATTTCAGTCGGCTTAAGATTGTTGTTGCTCATATTGCAAAGTGGTTTTAGGTAACAAGACGTCTGCTACAGAATTGAGTTGACCGTAGACCTGGGCCCGGCCAAAGAACACACACCAACACATACACACACACACACACACACAATTTTTCACACACATAGACCCAGTTGGCATTAGCACCATTAATTTTGTAGGCTACACCATGCCAGGCATTTCTCCCTTTGCAAAGTGTCGGGTGGCTGTTGGTTTTCTTTTCTGTTTTGTTTTGTTTTATTTTGCTCTGTTTTTGTCGCCTGGTTATGGCTGTTGTTGTTTCTGTTGGGCAAAGGAGGCGACCGGAGAAGTGGCAAAGTAAAAGTGTTTCAGTTGCAAGCAGCAGATAGTGGTCTGGCCGGCCACATTTATGTAGCCAGTGCCACATCAAGTTGCAGCCGCAGCAGATTTCAACATTTTATCTAAATCTGACTTTAGTAACAAGTTGAAGCCACAGACAGAAATTTCAGCACAAAGTGGCTTAGTTGTTTGGCTCATGACTGAGCTGCTTTTAATTTATATGCTCAAAAAACACACACATACGCACAGTCATATAACACACAGGTAGCCATAAATTTTCTTGCCTATTCAGAGCGCTGTCATTCGCCGTGAGCTGATGTGGCGTATACGTAATGTTAACTGGGGGCGTAGGCCAGATCGATATGTATGTTAAACTGGTCAAAGCTGCCGGCCAAAAGTACAGGGCGTAAATAGGTAGATAGAACTTACCGGCAGTCGAAATATATATAATTGTGAGCATCATGTGAGGTGGGAGAAAGAGCAGAGAAGTTTGTAAGTAGGCAGCTAGTGATAAGCTTGTCCCAACCGAGGAGAATCATATAACAAACTAATAAAGAGATGGCAATTTTGGACAGGGACAGCTGGATAGTTGAACGGCTCGTGGCCAACAATAATGCACTAATACAAAGGCATTCTCACACACATACACATAATTTCTCATTGAGCTGATGCGAATGTAATCCCCATGTTGGACTAAGTGGAGCGCTGGCTGAACATAAGGGCCACTTTCACTTGGCTGGCCAGCAAACACAATAAAAGTGTAAAGAACGTGTTGGGGCTTCACTCCGCTCCATAGTTGGCGACTGTGTGGTTTTGTATTGTGTCCCTGTCTCCGGAAGCGCATTGTCAGCTCCATTAATGTTGATTATACGTTAATGTAAAGGATCTCAACCAACTGGCCGCCGGTAAGCGAAGTCCCAATGGGGCCAGAGGGGGCGGGGGATGGGGGGTTGCCAGGGAAGCGGCGACCGCAATGCAATTTTCCTGTGCTTTGCAGCGACGCGACTTTAAGTGGCGTCGAAAAGTTTTGTGCAAAGTTTTAATTTGCATTTTAGAACGTGCCTGCCAGGTAGTCGGGGTGCGTGGTTGGGGCCCCAGGGATAATTATAATGCCATTAGCGTGTTTAGTTCACAATCAGATTTAGGTGGTAATGCCCGAACCGCTTGCCCCGCACAAATTGGCTGCTGCCATGCTTATCCAGCCGGGCTAAGCTGCTTCTCGCTATTTTTTTTCCTTTTTCGACCGGCTTCTATTGCCATGCAAATTCTAATGGAATGCTAAATGTTTATTTACGCAGCAAGGGCTGCCAAGTGACTGGGCGTGGCGCTAGCCCCAACTATTTTGTCGCATTTTGCATTTTGCTGCCAGGCAACAATTTGGATCCATGTGACCGGGGCTTTACTGCAACGCAATTTGCGCCCAGTGAAGGGCACCATCTTTACTGGCTTGCTGCTGGGTGAATCTTTAAAGCCAATTCCATTATAAGTGACCGCAATCACGTTGTATGCAACTTTAAAATAATCAAGGCGGCGATATATATTTATTATATATTAACATCATTGACAGGCTTGTTATTGCAAATCAATCTTTCTTTTTAATGTTCAGATTGAGAATTAAGTTTATTCAGAAAATACAATGAGAAACAACGTGAATAAAAATTAAAAGGCACACTTAAATTAACAAAAAAATCGGTATTTTTATAACAAAGCAAACAATTTAACAATTTCGGCGTGCTTATGATTTATAAAGTGGAATATTCCGATTGCAGGTAAATAATTAAATATAATTTAAAAACTCGTAAAGTGAAATTCAATTTAGGCCACTAGCTATCTAGGAAATTGAATATTTATTAAGTGCGCTGTAATAAAATACTATTATCAGTCCCTAGATTTTTCCACAATATTAAATTTTAGATAGTATATAACTACAATTGACTATAATAATTTCAGCCTGTCCCATGAAATATGGATTATAATTTTAATCGGTGCAGCTTTCCTTCTCTTAAAATATTTTTTTAACTTAAACCCCAAGTGGCGAATACTTTAAGGTCAATTTCTTATGCAATTCAGGAATTTTCGATTTACCAGCTCTTGGCCGCAATTTGACCAATGTCAGAACCAGTGCCAAAAAATAAATAAATAAAAGGCTGCATGCGTATAAGAATTGTGACCTTTGTTTGAAGCTCAAGGATCTTTGTTTGTTGTGCTTCTCGCCAAAAATAAATACTGGGCACGGTCTGGACTGAGAGTTGGCAGGGACGCAAACTTAATAATTCGTTCGCCAACGCACTAAAATCTTCCAGTCGATTTGCACTCGGAACTTTCTCGTTGCCAAAACTCTGGGCCAAAGCCGGAGCTTACCTGCCAATTCGGGTTGGGTGTGTTACTGGCGTTTGCCATAACGCATCAATAAACGAGCTGCACAAAAATAAATTTCCCAAGTTGCAGATGAAACTCACTGGCGGTATATGTGTAAGTGTTTCCCTTCCTTTTTTATTTTTATTTTATTTTTTGTCTGCTGCTGTACTCCTGGCAGTGCCCCGCCAGCACACTGTTAAAATTAGCATGTGACGCTGGTGCCGACGCCAAACTGTTGATTCAACTGGGCTTTGTGAGCTCAGCGTTGATAGAGTCTTCATATATCGAACGACCTTATCATTTTAGCATTTCACACAAAAGCCGCACAGCTCTCGCTGTTTGTCTGGCTGGTATTGGAACTGGTTCTAGTTGTTGCTCTGGCTGCCGTTGCCCGTGCTTGGTCTGATCTGGCAGAGACGGTGCCGCACATGGATTCATTCAACTTTACGCTAATATCACATGCTTTGATTACAGCAGCGTGAAATTTTATTGATTGGCCAGCGCTAACGTCGCATGAATGATGAGCCAGCCCACCGCCCAAAGGACGATCCGTTAGGTGAATAAGGGCAAGGAGTAGTTATTACAAGTAATGCTGGCAAAGTCTTCGAAGCGCAACTACACGATGGTCTATAGAAAGAAAAACTGAATTGAGGTCGTTTTGTCTATAACAATTAATACATATTTATTATTATGCTTGGTTTAAATAGTTCGTCTTTTTTAAAACTTTAAAACAACAAATTTTAAAAATCATTGATTAACGCAACAAATACTTGATTTACTTTTTTGAGTGCTCGGATGCATTTGTTATCATTTTAATCAACTCGTTATTTATTTTATCGGAATATTAAAACAACTATTTTTTAAGAATCCTAAATAGTATATAAATAATAATTGTATTAAGGGCATGATATGGCTTATAAATTTGATTACATTAAGTTATTTAAAAAAACCAATTATTTTTACCATCAAGCTCTATGCTCCAAGAGTATTTTTGTGTTCTCACTTGCATGTCACATATGCTACCACCTCGTCGATCAAACTCTGCGTGGCTTATTGAAGCATTGCCTTTGTAGATGGCTGTGTAATACGTCCGCGCATTCAATTTCACTCACAATGTCCTTCACACTGAATGCATATGTGTGTTAAGACTGTGTGTGTGTGTGTGGCAGGAGTTGCCGCCTTCACGACCATATTAACTGCCTCTGAGGCGGTTGGGGCACTGGGCTCTCACTGCCGGGCACTGTAGTAGTAGTATGAGTAGTTTTATCTGTAGACCCTCGCTTGACAGTTCCAGATTTTCGTTTTTTGCTTCTTCTCTTGAGCTGCGACCAGGCGGTCTGATTGCTTACAATGTGCGCTCTCATTTCTGTTGCTGTCCTTGTTCGTCCTCGATTTCTTTTTAAAAACACGAAAATCCCTCGCAATGGCAGAAAAATGTCGTTGTCGCGTAAATTCAATTGAAATCGCTTCAGCTGCAATGGCAGGCGAACGACAGGCAATCTGTTGAGTCGCTCTGATTGAATGAAGCGCGAACGCGCGAAATGCGGCTCGCTGGATAAATGCTGGGCCGGCCCACGGATTGAATGCTGCCTCGCGATATGAGCGCGATACACTCTCAATATACCTTTAATAATAATAATTCCATCAATATGGTGAATGCCTAAGTACCTTAAATGATTTACTGCAATTATTTGTCAAGCACGAAATATGCTTTCCTTAAACATATCTGTGTTTTACATTTAATTATTTGTTTGAAGAATCTCTGCCAAGCAATATACAACGCACTTACTAGTTGGATAAACATGTGTCTCCACCGAGTTATACAGAAAAATGGTTAAACAAGGAAACAACAATTATAAAAAAAACTTTAGAATCTATTTTATCTAAAAATATTTAATGACATGTGTGCTTTAATTCTAATCTAAAACAATGTACAATTAAAACAAGAAAATTGATTAAATCGAAAATTACATTTTATATATTAGCCAACAAATGTTTAATGTTGTCAGTTATCGTATGTAATTAAATCGTCCCTCGAACCATACTTCCGCCTCTGATTTACGTGTCTTTTGCATTATTATTTTGCTATATAAAAACCTAAAGCTATTCAAAAAAATTTTAAAACTGAAAAAAATATTATAGATAACTGCAAGATGTGTGTTAATCGTTCAGTATTTATAATAACCTTGGTCTTGCTCGGCTTCGTATATCTCTCGAAATCGTACTCATACGAACAGATTTTCGAGGATACCGAAATTTTCAGTGATTGTGACAACAGTAATGAACTAAACATCAATGGATTGTTTAATCTTTCTAATCTTCAGTTTGACACTGAGTCTGATGTAGTATCTGTATCGGGAAATGCAACTACAGTATGGAATATCGAACATTCTGATCGTATTCAGGTAATTCACGACTATTCACGACTAGTACAAGATACCCAGTACCAAGCTCCAAGCTCCGAGCCGTAGCATGTGTTATGTATAGGAATTATATATAATATATGTACATACATATTCGTACTTTTTGGCATCGGAGATATCTCTCTCTGCCACTTACATACGTTTGCACAAAACCAAAAAATATGCATATTTCTACATTGAAATGTTTTTTTAGCTTTCGTTGGAAATGTTTGTATTCGATCGTGGCACGTGGCAGCCAACTGCATTCGGAATAAATATATTTGATTTTTGCAAAATTATGCATAATAAAAATCAATATTGGTACAAGGCCTGGCTCCAATATGTTACCAATAAAGATGAAGTCAAGGACAAGTGTTTATATCCAGGGGTAAGTCAGATTAACCAACAATAAGACATCTTTGATATTTTTATTTTATAATTAATTGAAACAACAAATTTTTTATATTCGTCCTATGTTGAAGGTCACATTTTTGCATCAGCCCTTCTCCGTAAAAATTACTTTTGATACGAATGCCATATTAAGTGGACTTTACAAAACAATAATTAAGTTAAAAGCATTTGATCAGTGGAATCAAATGCGTCCTACAACTGTCTGTTTCCAAACCAAATACGTTCTATTAAGAAAATAAAAAATATTGAAATATAGAATATGGACGCTCGTAAACTGGAACGCTTTTGCCCGAGAGGTTATTAAATTTTGCAGAGTTATAAGTTTTAGATATTAGAAAATTCAAATTAACTGATTGGAATATATCCCAAATGATTTAAGATAAGATCCTGTACATGTAAATTACTTAATAATTATCATTAACATAATGCACTGTATGAAATATTGTAAAAATTATCTTTCAATTAATCAATGAGAATATATTTACAATACAGAACATTAAAAATGTCGTAAAATTGCTTGCACACATAAGACAAATAATTAATAAGATCTTTTTATTATGAGAAAATTGAAGCAAAGCAAACAAATATAAAAATAAACAATCAAGGTAGTTGATTTAAAAGGGAACATAGAGGTCTTAGGTTAGACGCACCAACGTTTTTGTTAAATAAACTGCTTTATTTAAAAACATGCACGTTCTAATTGTCCAAAATGTTTTTCTTATCAAAGTTCGAGTCTTTTTCGATCTGTGCTCATAGTTGGTTGATGTACGAAAATAATAACTGTGCATTCGAAAATGTCATAAATGTCTACGCAAAAACGTGGGTTTTCAGTTGTTCATTGAAATAGGCGCTCTTAAAATTTCTCTGTCTTGCTTCAACAAGTGCAGTTTTGATTGAAAAAAAATATTAAAAATAAACAAATCAATTGTCTACGATCTATATTTAACGAAAAAATGGGAAAAGCTACTATTATAAGCTTATTGGCACGTCAAAAAACTTATTTCTTTCACTCGCAAGGAGTATCCAATCGAAACATTGCCAAAGAGACAAACCGCAGCTCCAGAACTATTGACAGATATTTAAAGGATCCAGAGGAGTATGGAAAACACTTCAAAGGGATAAAAAAAAGCACTAACTAAACAAGCAGAACGCAGATTTGCTAGACTTGTTTTCAATTCGGCTAAATCAGCAGCGAAGATGAGGAAATTAGCTGGAGTACAACCAACTAACTGTTCAGGGGACAATCAGAAATGCAAAACATCTAAAGTGTCTAAAAATCAAGAGAAAACCCACTTCAATTTGCGAAAAAAGCATGACGTGGACTGTTCAATCCGACACTCGACGATGATTGGCGATCGGTTATTTTTTCTAATGAAAAACGTTTAAATTAAGATGGCCCTGATGGCTTTCAATACTATTATAACGATTTGCGTAGAGATGAGCTATATTTATGCCGCCATCACAGCCGAAAAGGTGGAGTCAAGGTGTGAGGGGCCATCACGTTTTATGGAACAACTGATCCAGATCTTAACGTTTAGAAAATGTTTGGGACTGGCTTACATGGATGGTATATGAAGGGGGAAAGCAATACGAAGATAAGGAAACATTAAGAGCAGCTATTAAACGTGCTTGGAACAAGATTTCACTGACCTACATAGATTTCCTGTATCATTCTATGAAGGACCGGATATATAAAATTATTAGTAACAGAGGAGGCAGTACTCATTACTAAAATTATTTTTTCTTTATTTCTAATAAGTCAAATATTAACACCAACTAAAAATTTAAATTTAAAATGTGTTAATTTTCTTCCAAAAAATTAATAAGTCTATCTGCGTCTATTCTATTGCCATATTTAAAGTAGCTTTAAGAAAATGTTTGAAAAATCCAATTTTATATTATACATGAAATATTATTGAATACCCATCGTTTTTGCAATAGGTTTTAAACAAATTTTAATGCAAGTAAGGGTGCGTCTAACCTATGAGCAGCAGTGTAAGTATGAGCCACTGCAATTTTTGCACATCCATAAATACATTTTTATGCATGTAAAGTCAATTGCATTTTACACAGTAAATTGACAACTGTTGGGTTATTAAGGGAACAGCTGTGCACGTTCAATTAGCAACAAGTTGTTTACGGAATCAAAAAAATATCAGTTTGAATCAGTATCCACATACATATTTAGATTACATAGTTGATTAGAGCAATTATGATAAAATTTTGGCAAACATTTTTATTGCGCTGCGCGATAAGGGGACGGTAATAAGTGCCTAAATATCGCCAACACATGGAAAATAGATGTGAGCGCCTACATATGTATATATTTATAGATGCAGGGAACAGATAAATGAGCTAATTACGTAGATTTCTATGTACACTCGTACTTAATTACGAAGGTGGCGAGCATTTAAATACGTTGTGTTCTCTTTACCTGTTAGATTGTATGGGACATTCAAGTGAGTAAGCAAACGGCACAGCTGTTCGACGTTTAACAACACCGTCTTGACCAGTGAGAGAGCAGCTGAGAGCCAGAAAGCGAGCCATCGGCTACGCAGAGTTGTCAACAGTTACGCCACGCAATATATGTTTTGCAAGGCCCCTTAATAAGTTTAATTAAGAAATCATTTTAAGGTAAATTTGGGAATGCAATGTTTAATAACTTTTTCATAAATATAATCATATTTGTCGTTATTCGACAAATCAATAATAACACATTCAAAGTATATACAATTGGTATGCGCGCGAGAACACAAGTTGTTGGCAACCCTAACTGTTTCTCGCGCCGTCGCTGTACACGTCATCAGCTGAGCAACAACAACACAATTCGGCGAATTGTTATTGCTGCACAGTGGTTTATGCTCTTCTCTATTGCAATTCCGACAATATAATTTGTGTAGTTTTTAGTCGCACAACAAGTTACAATTTGGGGCAGACAATATTACAACACGTGAGAATAAACAAAAAGTGGTGCCTAAAAATAGCAACATTCAGTGACGACACACGCATACACGTCCGTGACATTGATTCACATTCAAAGAGCCAAAAAGAGAAAGCAGCTGCTGGTCGAGGGCAGGCAGCGAGCAAAAGCAAAAATAAAACGAGGAAGTCACTGTACGTATGTACGTACATACGCAGCCACACGTATGTAGCCACCCGCTGCCTGTATCAGCTGCTCGCTCTGGCCGTAAGCAAAAATTCATTATTAATCGACAGCGCGCATATAATTTTAGTTTATTTTTTTACATTCCCCACAAAACCATCGACGAGAACGCAGTTAAAACCGAGACAGCCTTGGTAGTTGCAACGGCAGCAGCGACGAGCTCAACTGGAAACTGGAAGCAATTCAGACCGCGACAAGCTGTGCATTTAATCATAACATTTTGTGTTGTGTAATCGGCAAGTGAACGGAAAATTCGCAGTGCCAATATGTCAGATAAAGAGTCCAGCAAAAAGGTGACCCCGCCCAAGGGAATGAAATATCTGATTGGAGGTGCCAGTGGCATGGGCGCCACCATGTGCGTGCAACCACTTGACCTTGTTAAGAATCGAATGCAAATAGCAGGCGCGGGTAGCGGCAAGAAGGAATTTCGCAACTCTTTCCACTGCATTCAGACGGTGATCAGCCGCGAGGGACCGCTGGCCCTCTACCAGGGAATTTCCGCGGCGCTGTTGAGGCAAGCGACGTACACCACTGGTCGCCTCGGTATGTACACTTACCTCAACGAGGAATATCGGGCTCATTTCAAAACCGATCCCAATGTGGTGGCCAGCATGGTCATGGGCATTATTGCTGGTGCAAGCGGTGCGTTTATTGGCACGCCGGCAGAGGTGGCTTTAATTCGCATGACCTCCGATGGTCGGCTGCCGCCGGAGGAGCGACGCAACTATAAGAATGTGGGCAATGCACTGGCGCGCATAACACGCGAGGAGGGAGTGACGGCGCTGTGGCGCGGCTGTTTGCCCACCGTCGGACGCGCAATGGTGGTGAACATGACCCAGCTGGCCAGCTATTCGCAGTTCAAGACGTACTTCCGTACTGGGCCACTCCAAATGGACGAAGGCATCAAGCTGCACTTCTGCGCCAGTATGCTGAGCGGCTTGCTGACGACAATAACATCAATGCCGCTGGACATTGCCAAGACACGCATCCAAAACATGAAGACGGTGGGCGGCAAAGCGGAATACACTGGCACAACGGATGTGCTGCTCCGGGTAGCACGCCAAGAGGGCATCTTATCGCTGTGGAAGGGCTTTACGCCCTACTACTTCCGCCTGGGGCCACACACGGTGCTCACCTTCATACTTATGGAGCAGCTCAACGATGCCTTCAACAAGTATGTGCTGGGCGCGGAAAAGCGCGGATCCGGACTGTAAGGGAGGGCCTTCAACTGTGGTGTGCTGTATGGCCTTGTTGTTAAAGTTTAGCTGCCAATCTGCACGTTTTTTATGTTTGCCAAGAGGTTCAAAGTTTTAACTGCATATTCCAAACAACTCCCCTAACGATGATTTAAATCATGGACAATACATATAGCAATTAATATATATATATATATATATTTATGTACATATATATCCATAGTACGAAAATTACCAATGTTGGGCATTTACATGTCGGAAATTCCGCAGACAATATTTCATATTACAAAATTATTTGTGTGTCGTAGAAGTTTTTGTATGTGTAATTGATAGAGCCTTAAGTATATAGTGGATTCTCAATAAAGCACAATAGAAAAAGCATTATATTACCCTATCTCATTCCTATTATTATTTGATTGTTGTTGTTTGACTTGATATTGACGATTCGATGCCAATTTGAGCTAATTGAACTACGGGGGATGCAACGGGCGCTACCTGCAAGCAAGCGTGCCGATACTATTTACCCACTCGTGTCGAAAAATATCATTATTGCATATTAAATGTCGTGTGTGGATGGTAAACATATTTCCACTCAGTCGCTGCCCTTAACTAGCACATTTCATATGGCCACCGTTTGCTTATTCCACTGATAAGCGTTATCACTAGCTATATTATTTAATGGGACAAAGTTGAAAATATCAAATTCACCCGCAAAGAGCGGGCTTTCATTGATACCATAACACAGATAACCCTTTGGAGTTTTTTTCTCCTATATATGTACATGTTTTCTCTTAGTACAGGGTAGCATCTAATTGAAAAATTTTATTTGTTTGTAAATTTAAATTTAAAATATTAAGTATAGGATATACCTATAAACTGTCACTGGCTTCAATTGCCTCTACCCACGACTGCAAATTCCATAACTAAATCGGTTTATAATGCCGAAAACGGCCCTGTTATCAATTTTATCTACATATTTTAATAATATAATAATATTTACTCAGCTAAATTTCGACAAAAACCATCGCTATTTTAATACTTTAAATACAAGCCCCAATTTAACTTTGCCTACAGTTATTTGTTTCTTTTTTAATACATTTCAATGTGAAGTTATATTTATTACAAGCAAACCATAAAAAATCGCGTAAATTTATTTTAAAAGTTTTTGTACAGTTTCAGAGGATGTTACGATTCTGTTATTCAATTTGTAACGCATTAAAAAGGCTTTGTTACAAATTATCCACAAACTTGTTTAATATATATATGTATTTGTTAATTTTCAATTTAATGCAAGTTGAATACGTATAAGTTTATCAGCTGAAATAAGAATAACTATAAAAGCTAGAAATTTAATATATATTTTTTAAATTTTTAAAGTATACATTTTTTCCTGCAAATTTGAAGAAACAAATTTAGCAAGAAAATTTATTTTTTATATACATTTCTATTAGCTGGAAAATATGCTGATGAATTTTGATAAATATAACAAAACTGGATTGGATTGGATTACATACATACATATTTTTTACATTTTGATTTTGACCAGGCTGAAATCAGACGTCTTCATGTCATAAGTAAACTAATATGTGCAAGAGTATCCAGTGTTTGTGACCACAAAAAAGTATTTCCTTTGCCTCTTTTTTTAAGTTTGTTAACTGAAGCGTTACGATTCTCAAGAATTGAAAGAGAGAAATATGCCCCCAGTGAACATAAAGGAAACCGTCGTTGGCCACAAGCAAACATCGCAGTTTATGCTCAGTTTATTGGCCTGAGAGCAGGAGGTAGATGCTTGGCCTGGACTGCTTCTGTTGCCAAATACTATTTGCGTAATAAAATTTTTAGCTTACTCAACTGAGGAGTGCGGGTTAAGCGGAATATGCCCGCAACCAATTCAGCTATAACAAATCAAAAGTTTATCTCATAAATAACTGAAAAATATAAATCTGATGACCAGGGGGCACAGTTAACCAAGCTCTGGGTTTTATTTAACGCCAGCTTTTGTTGTAGCAGTCAGTTTAAGTGAAAGCACACTTAAAATTCAGAAGACATCATCCCTTGGCCTTTGTGCCGATTGCTGCTCAAGTTCAACTCCAACTGCACTTGGGGCTAATTAAACTCTTCAGCGCTCTGCCATTCCACACACATGGCTGGATGGGGAGTACTTTGAGCCTTCTGGCTCCAAATGGACTTCGATGATCCACGAAGTGACGAAGCAGCACTTTAATAGCACTTATTGCTCGTTTCTGGCTTTATTGCTTGTACACAGTCATATGGCACTTCAATTTAGTGAGCAGTTCGCACAGTCGTACAAGCATATGGTATCCTCGCTGGAAATTGCGGCGTTTGCATTTTGCAAATCTATTTAAAATGTGTTTTTTTTAAAAATAACATTCCCAAAGAGACTAGCACTGAGCGGAAAATGCGCGTACTTTTACATGTACCCATGTCAAATGTAATTTAATTAACGATACTATTGCAAACACTTACATACACACACACTGGCACACACAAATCGATTGCACTCGCTTTAGCGTTTTTAAGATGTATCTCAGATTTTTCTATAGCCAATGGACACAGTTTTCCGCCAATTTGTTAGTGTTTTCGGTTTGTATAATAAAATCATGTTTTATATATAGTATATATATTGTCTTTTGCAGACTTTTTTGTTAATGTTCTCCGAAAAGCAAATTCAGGTATGTATATTTTGTATATTTTGTTTATTTATTTATTTTGTTTTTATTTATTTATTTTGTTTTTATTTATTTATTTTTTAGCTTGAATGAGGTTGGGTCATCGCAGCGCTAATTATGCTGTTTTGGGTTTTAAAATATAGCAGTATTGATTTTGGACACTAATGTAACAGCAAAACGAATCCTGAAGGCCGCAGATGTTTTGACGTAGGCGTGCCCGGCACGGGCTCATAATTCATCGCATTCAGTTAACTGGTTGGTTGCTCGGTTGCTGGGTTGGCGGCCATTTGGCGCTGTATTGTTTTTCTGATGCTCGTTTTTGTAACGTTAATTGCAATACGATGCTCAGCGGCCCTGGGCGCCAAACTAATTGCTTTCGCTGAATATTTCAAACGCGAAACTTTTTTATTTGAAATTTATGAACGTGTTTAGTAAGGGCTGCTCCTCAGCTCGCCACAAAATATTCTATTACACAGATTCGTCATAAGTAAGAACAACAACAGCAAGGGCGCTGCAATTTTCATGCTTGCCTACTTTACGGCGCGCGACATACGCGCCATGGCGGCACCTAAAAGCGGAAACGGAAATGCAGAACAACTGTTTTGTTGTTCTACTGTTGTGTTGTTGCCGCTTGTTGTCTGCTCTGAGTTTTGTGATGTTGCCCTTTTTCACATTTTGCTCTTTTTACTCCTGAGCTACATCCGCTGATTGTGGTGGCAACCGAACCGCCCAACCTAAATTTCCAGAGCTATTCCACTTTTCCCATTAGTCGTGTACGTAACGTTTAACTAGCGCTCAAGATTTAGTTCGGCAAACTTGAAAGTAGACAAGAGCATGCTACAAACTTTGCGCCAGTGGAAACTTTGAAATTGATTAGTAGCTGCTACACAGAGTACCCTTATTCGCTCCCATCGTATCGAGACCCGCCCATTGGCAGACTAGCGGCTGCATTTCAATTAGCCTGCCAGTCCCGTACAAAGTGCTTATGCCCAGCGCATGTTTAATGATTTTTTATTTGGCGTTTTCAGCTAAAGTTTTTTCGGGCGGAAATATCTTCAGATGTCGCCCCTTGTCAGCTCTATTTCATTTGAGATATACTACTAATGGTTCACAGTGCAGAATGCTTCTATCCGGTCGTTCGATGGAATGTTTATTTAGGAAAGGACGAGCTCAACCGCTGGGTGGTAAAGATTCGACATGATTTGTTTTAAAAATATGTTTGTAAACCTGATTGGCTGAAAAGAACCTCAAATCTGTTTGCGAATAAAGGTAAACATGTATATAATAAAGTAATTTCATATATGTATTTCGAACTTTTAGCTCGTTTACCTGCAGCTTGTATATCTTGATAGTCAAGCTTTATTTAATCAAATTTGCAACTATTTTGGATCAAAGGAAACTATAAAAATAAAGTTTGTATGTTGACACATCCTATATTTCCTTTTTTGTTCATAAGTTATTGTTTTAAATTTCATATGAAATTTTGTAGACTAAGCCAATGTAAAACACGCTAATTACCGAGTATGTCACCAGTTAGTTTGCAGTTGCGTTAGTTCCCGTTAATATCTGTGCAATAAGACGTTTATTGAATACTGTTTAAAGCGACTGTTAACCCACTGTTTCAGCAAAGTAAAAAAAATGTTTTGGTTTTTTGCAATGTAATTTTGGTTATCTATGTCATTGTGAATAAATTTTTGTTGACGCAGGTAAATTTCCAATTTCCACTTTCAGTTATAGTTAGGTGGGCCTGCTAATCGGGAAAATCGATGTCTTTTTGAGTTTTAAATTTGCAATTCCCCCAATTTTATAGGAAGCTTAATGTTGATCAGTTGTACTTTCATTCCCACTTCTGTAAAACGAAAAAGTATCTGCTGTTAATACGCAGCGAAGAGGGCATTGCGCAGTCGGTTGTATCCTTGTTTTTCAATGTTACATTTTGCGTTGCAAAAGAATTTTTATGAAACCGGAATTGGAAAAAAAATTAAGTATATCAACAGCAAACAGACTGAAGATGAATTTCGATAGAATTCGCAATACTCAGAGAAACTTTTAATGAATTGTTTTCATTTAATAAGCAATTAATCTGCTTTTCGAGCCGGCTAGCCGATGGTAATGACAAACATGTAACAAACAGTGAATGAAATCGAAATAATGTCAGGACCGTGCAATCGGGGTGCACATTTATTTCCTTGTGTTCGAAATTTCGAAGCTTTCAAATTGTATTTAACTTGATTTGGTTCAAAACATCCGATTTAAAAACCTCTTGTTCTGAATGCCAACTTTTCAAATTGCGCACTTTACACGTGTACCCTCTCCTAAATTTTATGGCTTCTATTTGTGTTTACGCGCCTTGTTATTTGTACCACAAAAAGCGGCGGCATGTGTGCACCTGTCTGCGTGTGCGGTTGTCACAGCTATATCATCATTTGTCAAGTTGGGTGGCGACCGCCCCCAAACTCGTCCACGGAACCAGAGCTAGAGCCGCACAACTTTAACCCGATGGCAAATGAACTTTTTTATTGACTGGCAAACTTTTCAACATGCGCACTTTTTATTAATGCGTTCTCGAATCCTTATTTAGCTTACAAAAATTTGCCCTTTATCCCGTGCCCGTTAACTTTCAATTCTCATTGTTTTAACTTTTGCTTTGATTTTCCTGTGCACTCAGATTGACTGTCTGCAAAATTGTAAAGAGGAAATGTTCTCTTTCTGCGCACTCCTCCGTCCCTGCCCTATTTTGCTTTATACTCGGAGCTGCTCCTGCTCCTGCTCCCGCTCCTGCTGCTGCTCAGGCTCTTCATAGTTGTGACATTTAAAAGTGATTTAATTTATTTTTATTACACTGCAACGTCGCTTATGTAAAATGCACTTTAATTTATTTAATTGAATTTAATTTGTTACGAATTGCAAACGAGTCTGGCTTTGTGTACGTTTCCTCTTCTCTCTGTTTTATTTTGTTTTTGACCTGGCCCGGATTTATTAAAGCATTAAATTTAAGACCTGCAATTTAGTGTCAAAGCAGGGAGCTTTAGGGCAACAACAACAACAACAAGAACAATAACAGCAACAACAACACGAACAACAGCCAGTGGCAGTGTCAATGTCGCTGTTTAAGTTGCGGCTGCCCTTTGCTTCCGTTGTTGTTGTTGCTGCTGGCGCTGCTGCTGTTGGCACAGGACCAGGCCAGGACATGTACGTGATTACCATGGCAGGACAGTGCAACAGCGGGTGGTCCTTCTGGCTGGGAGTGCGCTACTCCCGCCCAATAGCGGGCCACTGAGCGAGCCTGAAATTTGTACTTGCACTCATGAACAAGCGCGTCCACCGCCTGGTGTGTGTGCGTGAAGTTATTCAACACAAAATAGGAACAAAAAAAATGTCGAGGCTGAGACAAAGACTGGGTCTGCTCCCTGCCAAGGTCAGCCCAAGGATAACGCATATTTACGTGTTGGTCCTCCACCTCCTCCAAACGTCGACACTTTGGCGAGCTGCTCCCTGTGATATTTCATGCTTTTGTTTTGTTGCCTCTCACGCACACACACGAACTCACACACAATCACACTCTCCCCATGTGCGTTTATCTGTATATTATGCTTTGTTTTTTTTTTTTTCAATTTTATATATTGCAGAAGGCAAGGAAATGGCGCATGTTTGTCCTGATGCTGGCGATAATCCACTGATGTCATTTATTTGGCTCGCTGCGTCAACGCCTCATCCAATGCAATCCCCCCCATTACCTGCTGCCACTGCCACTGGCCAGGCCAGACTTTATAACCTTATATCTCTATCAACAGCTTGAAGCTTTGAGAATTGCTCACTGACGCAGAGTGAAATTCACGCTTCAATTGAAAATTGCGTGCGTGATATTTAGAACAATGTGTTGCCATCGCAGCGGTCCCAAAAAAATAAAGGGCCAACTGCCATAACAGTAACAACTCAACAACTCTCTACATATTGATACAAGGGGTGATGCGACCTACGCGTTACCAATAATGTTCCTTTTTAATATATACCCTAACAGAGTATACTGGACTTTTATAATGAAATTTGCAACACTTTAAGAAGGCGCTAAAAATTTGTACTCTTTATCAGATGTCGAAAAGCCACTAAAGATATTATACAAAATTATTATTCAATTAATGGTTAGAAAATAACATTTTATTAATAAGCAAAGCTGAAGGTTTTATTAACGAAAAAGGAGAAGTGGAAAAGTATTTAATGAGTGGAAACCATATACCAATTTAACCTTGGGAAGGGCATTGTAACTGCACAGACGTTAGCACCTTTTAATCCACTTATAAGGCTAAAACAACATTTCCCTGATATGACGAAAGTTGAACCAAATCGAAAAATTGGTCAATCTTCAAAGCATAAAGTTTGACTAACTAAGGATGTTTTTGAAAACGATCAACTTTATAAGTATGTTAGGGTATTGTAAAATTAGTTACCACAAAAAGCATTTGCTGAGTTTTTATTTTCTCAATTTTATGTATACATGACGCCGTGCCGTTTGGTAGTCATTGGAATGGCTTCTAATAACATTGAGGTGGGCGTTTATATTTATAAATTGTTAAATATAAGCCAAGGTTCCCGGGCATAATAGAAATTGTGAAGGCATCCAACGAAAATAGCAACGCACTGTGTATATTGTGTATAGATATGGAAAATCGGTAGAAGGCACACAAAAAGGCTGCGCCTCAATTGGCCCATTGTGCCGGGGCTCGGAGCAGTCACAGCCAGAAGGCAGCAGTCAACAGCATCCTGGCAATGCCAACTTAATGTCGACCAGACTTCAGGAGGGCAGGCGGCGGGCGGCAAGAGGCAGATAGAAGTTGCAACACGGAGCGGCCTCTACACAGTTCATTGAGTTCGACTTGCTGTTTGTTTTATTTCCAAACGCGCTTTAATGTCGTTTATATTTATACAATTTAGGCCCTCATCCCCGCCCCCCATCTAGAGTAAGAGCCAAGTGCAAGTGCCGCTTTGTGGGTTCACCAACATTATCTTTCGAGCTCACTCCTCTTGACTCAATGAACGGGTCGATAGATTTTTACAGCATGCCCTCCTTTTACGACAAGGACACAGGAACCGCCACCAAATAACTCCTTGCCAGCCTTTTGTGTTTGCGCGTTCGCCGCAGTTCATCAATTTATTTAGCATTTTTATGCGCTTTGCGAACTCGAAATTGTTTAAAACGAGCTATATTGATTTAATTAACGTCTCTTAAATGGTGCTAAAGGGAACCCATGTTTCAGTACCACTTTTGGCCACTTAACAACATGCATATTCAATTCAATTCAGCTCTTTCTATTGTACACCCTAACAGCATTTTCATGTACGGCAGTTCAAAACCTTTTTATGTACGGAAATAAAAATAAATAACGAATAAATCAAATACTGCATTTTTACATATTTAATTTAATTAAGCCAAACAAATATTTTAGTACTTTCAAAATAGCCAAAAGCAAAATAAAGTTGTAATAAAGTTAAAGTTTGTTTATATATTCTAAGATAACAACTTACGAAAGCTGATTGTAAACTTTTTTTAAACTATTAATGAAAAAGTTATCACATTTTTTATAAAGTTTTTTATTTTCAAATTCTCTAAAACTTTATAATACTTACTTTATTATACTTACCTCTATAATAAATAATACTTTTAATTTTCATTATAGCTTTGTTTTGGCTTCTATTACCTGCATTTAATTTAAAAACCTTTTTTCCGCAATCTCATAGAATAATGGGACATTTCTGAAAAAAGCTGAATGCGCCCTAATTGAAAACAATAAAAACCATTCCAGGAATTCAACTTTGTAAATAAAAATGATCTTGATTCCAGTTCGCTGACGTCTCGAGTACATTAATAATAATAAGCATGGTGGAAGCAACGTGATTGAAGCTTATGAAAGCAATTTGAACCAATTTCTGACTTCAGCGAACGCCTGAGACACCAGCCAGGCAAACTGTCAAAAACATACTCCTTTGCCACCTACAGGCAAAATTGAGAAGATAAATGGCATAAACATAATTAGATTAAAGCATAGCGTTGCTTTTAACAGAGAAAGAGTTGTATGAAAAACAGTGTTATGGGCTGGTGTTCTAGGCTAGGATAAGCCTGAGACATGTGCTATTTATAGGTTAGCTGTGTAGTTTCTGATAAGTATGAAAACGAATGGGTAAAATGCTGACGATGCTTACTTATAGGAAACCTTATTTGAAAAAGAGAAATTGTCAAAAATTCGAAGAAAGAGGAAAACCAAAAAGACAAGTCCATTTTCGCCAGACAAGATAACAAATGCGATTTATGTATGTAATTAAACATATTATGAACTAGCGAAGTAGAAGCGTCTGGTGTTTCTATATGTATTTGTGTGTGTGTATGTACTGCTAAAATAAAATAAACACACAAACAGCGTAGCATAAGCAGAGCGCAATAATCAAAACAACCAAATAACCCAAATCCCCTCGCAGACACAACTCCCATTCACTACTATTACACACACACACACACACACTCGCCACGTCCCATGGGACTAGTGAATAACGCCCGCGCGTTTGACTGAAGCCACCAACAAAGTCATCAGGACAATGATTGCTCTGGCCTTATATATATTGGCAAACAAATTCGCTGAACAGCTGAAAAAGCGCAGCGAACCCGTCCAATGCCAACACCAAAACCCAGAGACAAACACGCGTTTCGGTTCATTAACCAACCCAACAAAAGAAGCTAAGAAAACAACAAAAAAGAAGGAGAATAGAGCATAGAGAAAGCGAGAAACTGTAAAGAACTAGCAGCGAAGGGAAACAAAATTACCAGCAAGCAAATAAAATGTTTTCGAGGGTTCGACGCTGCTTCAAATTTAGTTTGGGTGATAAGTTGCTCACTCCTAAGCCCCACACACCAGCTCATCCCCCTCGCCCGCAAAAGCCGAAGATCTGTGCAGCTTGCGATTTGATGGCCCCCATCCCCTTGAGCTATGCAACGTTTCTTTTTTATTAGTTCAGCGCTTATCCGCCATTTTGACAGTCGTTATTTGGCTGATTACAACAAGGACAATGGCCGGCCAGTCATTGTGTGAGTGTGTTGTCACCGCTCTACAACAGTATGCAACAAATTTGAGGGGCTATGCAGCATAGTACACTATGCATATGAGATACTAAACAAGTCGCAGTCAACTGAGAGAGTTTTATACTTAAAGCAAGTAATGGCGTTGTCAAAATCCGGTCAAGGTAAACAAAAATACTTATATTAAATTTAAAATTATTTGTTGTTATTTTACTTTTATTAAAATTGTTTTACACTTAGTTCAAGTAAATGCCCATTATGATATTTTGAATATAAGACGAATTAAAGAATTTTCATTTTTGTTTTTGAATAACATCTAAAACTGTATATTTAAGAAATAATTGATTTTGCTTCAATTACACAATGGTCCGAATTCATTACATGTTTTTTTTTTCTTTTGAGTGAAAAAATCAAGTTTAGCTTTAAAAACGTTTTCGTGAAGAGGTTGCTCAGTGCTATTTCGGCCAAAAACTGCTTTAAGTCTAGTTGCTTATGTGGGCCATTAGTGCGTTGTGTTGCGTAGATTTTGGCTGGTGGTCGCTGGTTGGTGGGTCTGTGGCTTACTTTCTCATTAGTTAGTTGATGCACGTTGCGTGATTTGTCCCCACAATGTTAGCGCAACGATCCAATTTTCAGTGGAGCACGCACTCAGCTTAAACTTTATGGAGCTCAACATGGCAAGGATGTTGTCTCTTGTCGCTCTGTTTGCCTCTCGCTGGTTGTTTCAGATGCGTTGCTTGCATTTCGCGCTTTGCTGACTGCATTCATCTTGAGGGGGCCCTCTAGCACGACAGCTCATCCGACTGACTGACTGGCTGACTCACTGACTCACTGACTGACTGACTGACTGACTGAGTGAGTGTTTGCTTGAGCGACAGCTGCACAATACAATCCATGAGTTGCTGGTGCTGGTGGCACTTGCAATTGCAACTCTATTGCTTGCCCCAACCCAAACCAACCCAAACCAACCCAACCAACGGAACAAGAGAGCAGAATGTTAACTGTAAACTGTAAACTTTGTGTCTGTAGTTTAACCTTCGCCCCTTGTTGCACCACCATTGAGTGTGTGTATCTTTTTGCTGCGTGTCCATCACAAACATAAAGTGTTGCATTTCCTGCTGCGAGCCACAAAAAGTTCGCACTTTGCCGAAAAAAGAAACGCGTCAAAATGTTGCAGTCGGGTACGACGGACGGCGCAATACACTGCTTATACATATGTTCATATTCGAAGTTTGTAGCCAGAGTTCATAGACAACCAATATAAAATCCTTATAACATTGTGAACAGCTTATAGAAACGCTTCAGATGTTTGGCAAGCTGAAAATTTAAATAATGCTAGGTCGGGCGCCAGTTACTGTTTCAGTATGCTTTAATCTTAATACACATAAGAAAGTACATATACTTATATATGGAATACAAATCTGTTTTACTGCTTAACTAAATGGTTGGGATATTCAGTTTAGTTTTCTTTTCCCTTTCTGTATTGCAATTTATAGATGCACTACATTTAAAAGGTTGGCTCAATTAATTAATTACTCACTTACGTAATACATTTTAAATTCTTGCTGCAGATGCTTTTACTGAATTTGCTTCGCTCTCTCTCAGGCTGCACTTAGATGGCTATAAACACACATATATGCACAGTTAGAAATATAGCTACTTGCTTAAATGTACACTTAGTGCTATTTATGGAACGCACACACACATACAAATACTCTATGAGCTATGAGCTTATATGCTATACATATTGAATATTAATAATTGCCATTTGTTTTCATTATGGCTTATATTTCCTTCTTTCTATTCAGATTTGTTTGTTTTCTAAACAATGAGCACGATTATTTTTTTTCTTCATTTTTTCTACTTTTTTCCATTGTGGGTTTCTATGCGATATTTTTTTTTAGTTTTGTATTAGAAAGTTGCTCGCTTAGCTGAGCTTTTTATGAGTGCAACCTTTTTAGCGTACCCAATTAATACTTATATAGGTACTTAGGTATCCTATTACAATATGTTATATGCGGTGAGCAGCTTATGAGCTTATGACATGCCACGTTATTAGCTATTTACCCATTGGTGTTGTATCCAGTGTTTACTTAGTATGCCTGTGCTACCAGTTTAGAAAAATTTACGCTGTTTGATAACGGCAAACCGAAAAGTTTAAAAACTATAAAAATATATTTGTACCTTACATTAATTCTAAACTGTTAATACAGCTTATTAAATTTACGTCTTATGACTTTAAGTAGCTAAGTTTTACTACTAAGTCCATTATATACTAGACATTATCGGAGTTTATGCGTGTTATTTTTGTGCAATTTTAGTTTAGCCAACACTTGATAAGATTATCGAACATTTATTTAATCCAATTCCACATATTAAACAAGTAAGAACGTTGCAATCGGGAGTACCGGAATCAATATACTCATTCACAGTGTAATAAAAACCAAAATAAATGTTTGAAAATGAGTAAGGGGTGCTTCAAAAATTCGAAAATTCGATAAAAAATATTTGTATTTTAAATAGGCATATAATTTAAATTCAAAATCTAGACCACAAATCGTGACTAAAATGCCATTAAACATAAAATCGGTTCAGTTTTGACAAATTTATGGAAGCTTGAAATATAGGTGCTTTTCAATGTATAAATGTGGGTATACACGAGTATATTTTCAAACTTTCAGAAACAATAGCATTCATACGGAAAGACGGACGTTGAACAAACCCAATATGCTCTATTCACATCTTGAACGAGTATAAAAAGATATACACTTCGCTACCTTTTGCACTAGGTGTGCTTGGTTTTGAGTTATTTTTTTGCTACACTTATTCATATTCTATTTTTTAACACTCTTACATGGAAAATCAATGGCCCGTTTCCAGCTGTAAAAGTTGACAGCCGCTTTAACTTGTCATACTTAAGTTTGCTCTCACGTGCTTGTTAACTGAACTGTCAAAATGTAGCAGACAGCTTATCGACCATTCGAATTTAGCTCTACTGTTGCCACTTTACAATGCCTTTCTCATAGAAAAGGAATTTTCAGCGTAAAGGTGATGCAACTGAAAACAAAATAAATTTTTAAAATTTCTTCCCGCTGCTTGACTTGAAGGTCGCCTCATTTTTACAATTTCGTTAACAGGACAAGCAAGTTTTATGCAATTTAACTTTGGGTCAAGTTAAAGCTCTTGTCAAAGAACTTAATCTTCGGCAGGAACATGAATAAACGGGGTGTGCTATAGAGTTGGAATAGTTGGAATAAATGTACCACATTGTTAACTCGACATATTTATTCTGAGGCTGATTTAGGTTTAAATTCTTTTGCACCCGTAATATTGTATAGTTTAAGTTAGAAAAGGAAGAGTTTATAAATTGTTTATTAAATTTTAGTTAGGTATAAATGCTCATAAAAGGAGCATTATTTTAAATGGAAAAGGAGAGAGAGATAGAGAGAGAGGAGAGAAAGAGAGTGTCAGGTACGTGGACAGGTTGAAGACGTAGCTTTCAGTTAAATTTAATTTAAAGATGAGATGACATTTACAAGATGCATGACATAAAAACTCAAAGGATATAATCTATTCATGGAAGATCTAAGATATGACGACTAATTGTAAATACTAATGCAATAAATAAAATCAACTCTCGGCCTTATAGCAGACACCGAGATCGTTCCGCTATCGGGCCAGTAATTAATCTAGCCAAGTGATATATCGCTTTATACAACTAAGTATGCGGATCTTATCATTAATATGGTTGTGTGCTGCGAACGAGTTTACTTAACCGAAGCGCTTGAGGAACTCGAGGCCATTCCCGCCTGGTACTCCAGCTGGGGCGTCGTCTGCACCAGGGCCAGACCCACGCTCTCGCTCTCGCTGTCACTGTTGTCGCCGTCGCCGTCGCCGTCGCTGTTCTCCACGTCGTCCACGTCCTCCAGGGTTGTGATCTGACTCTGCACGCTCTGGCGCAGTTCGAGCGCCGCATGACGCGGCTCAGTCGGCGACTCCGCGGCCTCCATCAGCGAAGGCGCCGAGCCGGTGGCCGCGCCCGTCGCGACCTTTGGTGAACTGAGCGATAAGCTGGAGTCGCGCAAACGTTTCACGCCCATCATGGGCAACGGCATGGGCATGAAGGATACATGGTGGCCCGAACCCGACGCGTTCGCTGATCCCGAGGCGCCCGGCGTCAGCGCAAAGCTGGAGTGCTTCATAGCCGGCGCGATCGGCGTGTTGGCCGCGCTGACCGAGCCAACTTTTAGGCCACCCGCACCCAACGAGGCCTCCAGCAGCAGCGAGGGCGGCACCGAGGCCAGCGTCAGCGTGGACACCGACGACGGCCTGCCACTGCCACTGGCCAGATGCAGCGCGCTGGCCGAGGCAGCCGCGGCCGGTGGCGCGGTAATTGTCACGATCGTTTTAGCCGCGCTGTTGACCGCCGACGTGGAGCTGTAGTCGCCCCGCAGCTGCATGCCGGAGCTGCGACGCCGGGAGCGATGGTGATGCCGGTGGAAGCTCTGGCAGCGCGTGCAGGAGCGCTGCGACGAGGAGGGCGTGCCACCAGCCGACGAGTGATATTGATGAGAGTTGCGAGCGATGCCGCCGCCCCCGCCGCCGCCGCCGACGCCGCCGCAGTTGCTGCTGTTGCTGCAAGTGCTGCAGCTGCTCGGCTGACGTCACATGATGTTCCGGTCCAGCTGATTGACGGAGTGGTAGCCAAAGGATGTGGAGGCGGCCACCATGGCGGCGGCAACGTGGCACTGTGTGAGCGAAACGAATTAGACGGAGAGAGAAAGGGAGAGGCAGAGAAAACTAATATGAAAATCATGTAGTCAAATTTCAATTTAGCATACATTTTACAGGCAGTGTTGAGTGTGTGTGTGTGTGTCTGTGTGTGTGTGTATGTGTGTATGTGTGTGTGTATTTCTCTCTGTGTGTGTGTGTGTGTGTGTGTGTGTGTGTGTGATGTGTGTGTGTGTGTGTGTGTGTGTATCTGTGTGTGTGTGTAATGGCAAAAACAATTTGCCTTTTAGCTTCGCAACAGCGGCAACAAAGATGTTCCACAACAACAACAACAACAAGTAGAGCAACAACAATAATGACAACAATTTGAAAATGTTGCGGGTTTGCTTTCAGTTTTGTGTTTTTTATGTGCACTCCGGTGCATTTTTTGTTCGGGTGCAGTTTAAGGCAAAGCGAAATGCATGATTGAAAAACAAGACCAAGAACAACAACAACAACAATCTGAACGAGAGCAGCAAAATAAAACAAAAGCGAAAGCAATGCAACACAATAAAAGAAAAGCGGTTCTCGGGAATGGCAGCAGCAGCAGCAGCAGCTGCAGCTGTTTGCCGTTTTTGTGGCAGGTTGGGGGTGGGGCTGGGTGCAATGCAACACAAAAACACAATTTCCGAAATATTAGCTGCAACAGCAACATATCGGCCCACATGAGGAGCCACGACCTGAAATGAATTTCAATTTTCAATGGCCCCCAAAAACAAGCAAGCAACAAAAACAACAACACAATGACCAGCATCATCATCATCATCATCTTGAATGATCTTCATCACGTTGCACCGACATAATGGCTATGCAATTTCGTAAGCAAATCGACCATGTGGTTACATTCCCTTTTTTTGTTGGTTTCTGTGTGTTCCTTAAGAACTGCATGTTGCAACTTGTTGTTTCCATTTTTCTTGTTTCCTATTTTCTTAGTGACAGATTGGCCCTTCAATTCAATTACAAGCTGACAAGCAATTGTGGCACATTCTAATATCCGTTTTGCTTGGAAACGACTTTTATTACGCATACGCAACGTGTTGCCGGGTCCTTGGGCGCTGCCACAATTTGATTAACTGCTTCAAATGGCTTTTCATTTGAACTTTTGAGCCTCGGGCTCTTGAAGTCACACGTGTACGACATTAAGTTCAACTTAACGTTTGCTAATCTTCTTTTTTAACATTTATAAAACATAAAAAATACATTTTTATTTAAGTATCACATTCGTTTTTTCCAAAACTATAAAGCAAATGAAAATTTATATAATTTTTTATTGCGTGCTTAAACACGCGACTTTTTTGATTTTTTTTCTGTTTTTTTATTTGACTCTTAGGTCTCTTTAGATTTATGACTCACAACATGCCTTCAGTGTTATCTAGAGGGCGTGTCAAGCTCTCAGATATAGGCTCGCCTTCGGTCAAAGTTCATTAAACTCTTGAGGCTCCAAAAATGATTTTTCTTTTCGCGCGCGAATTAGTCACAGCCACGCCCTTTTCTTGTAATTTATTACTTAATACTCTATTTGCCAGCGGACAGGATACAGCCGCAAATCAAGCTGCCCTACCGAGGGGACAAAGCAACGAAAAGTGTAAAACTTTCGGACATTACAGACACTGAACATACGAGGGCAAACAAAAGTTAAAATGCAGGGTGTATCGACTACTAAGTTATCCGGGAAATAAAAACCTTGCCCATGGAATCAACAAAGGTTTGATCTAACTTTATTAAGAATATTAAATCTCGACGTTTATTGTGAATAATAAATGCATATATCCGATATAAGTGTATATAGTGCAGGGTATCAGAATGTTGGCATCGGTACGCAGTAAAATATAAACACTAATTTATCCCTTGATATTGATTATTTAAATTACAAAATACACAATACAAGCTATATACCCATGGAATATGGATGTGTTACAGGGTATTAGACAGGGACCCAGTCAAGAGTTTTTGGCTTTGGAGCGGCTGTGGCCGCTTTTGGCGACTCTGTCACATAATTATAAACGTTAATTTCACGTTCACAGTCCATTAGGGATAATTGATGTTTTTGCAACATTTGTGGTAAATTACATTTTGATGTCCTGCCTCGCGAAGGGTCCCAAATAAACCAAAAAAAAAAAACGAAGAATAAAATACAACCGAAAATACTCAGAGTTTGCAATAACCGGCGACAAAATGTCGGGTGGCACGACATCGCTTTAATTTAACCGTCACTTTGCGAAGCGGTCACGAATTAGTTTGATTGATTGTTTTAACAATAATAATTTGGCTTTGGTTATTTGGGCAGGTTCTCGTAAATGGCACAAAGCGCCTGCCAATAATTAATGCAATTAGCAGCGTTTAGCACAGCAGCAGCAGCTGTTCAAGAGGAATGCGTATAATAGTGAATACATGATAATTGCCTGCGGCAAGGCCGAGCTTCTGTTTGACATTGGCCTCTACTCGAAGGCGCCAAAGCGCAGCAGCTCCGTTGTGGGCCCCGGTCTCAGGCTGGCCAAAGAGTTCTTCTGCAAACATTTAGAATTACAATTACAAATTATTTGTGCAATAGAGGACAATTCCAAGCTCAAAGCAATGTGAGTGTGTGTGCGTGTGCGTGTGCGTGTGAGTGTGCGTGTGTAAGCGTTAGTGTGTAAGATTTGTAAGTGAGTATGCGTATGTGGGTGTTCCTACGTGGAGTCATAGGGAATGCTCATTGAACACAGCCCAAGGCACATGCCCACAATACACAATGTTATGCAAATTCATTGCCCATTTAGAACTCAATCTGTATTCTTGGGTTAGTCATTTTAGCAATACACTGCGAAAAATCACGAATCTGTAGCAGCCCATCCAAAGATGAAAGCTCAAGAGATCTTTAATTATATAAATTGTGAAGTGTCTATTAGCATATGTCCTAAAAAATGGTTCATTATAATTATTTTAAATTTTTTCAATCAAAGTTAATAAATATTAAATAGTCAGTCTGCGATATACAGTGTCAAAGTCAATGTATTCATATTGAACAAATAATATATACAATGATTACTCTGCTAAATATATGAATTTACAAATTTGTATCACCCATGTTCTGAGTGAAACTTTTAAATTTCTTAACAAATCTGTAAGGAAATAATATAGGATTGTTTAAAAAAAATATATAACTTTTATAAAACATATCCGAAAAATCTTATTTTTTGGTAGCCAAAAATAAAATTAATTAGACAGTAGAAATCAAAATAAAGCTGTAATTTTTGTTATTCTATTTTATGGCAAAATTCAAAACTTAAAATTCCTCTACATCTAAATTGCAAATTTAATGAATTTTTTTTTGTAATGCATTACAATAATTATTTAATATAAAACATTAGGTTTCTTTTAATAAAATTATTCCAATATTTGTATATTTTTCTTAAAGTGTAACAAGACTATATGTGTATGTGCTTGTGTGGGTGTTTGGTGTGTATATATGTATGTGTGTGTGTCCCTGGCAACAAGCCAGAGGACGAGTCAAACAACAGGCAGAACAGCAGTCAAACAGCACAAAACGTCAATGAAGTTAATTTTCAGGAGACACACTCACAGATACACCCCCGCGCACAGCTACACACACCCACACAGGCACGCACTCAACTTGCGGTTGTCCGCAATGGACTTGTAGATAAGCGAGAGGACAGCGAACAAACAAAACGGACAAGAGACATCAGATGACTCAAGCGGGCAATAAGGGGACAAAGGGTGCCAGCTGCACTGCGGTCCAGGAGTCAAGTCCCGCAAAATAGGCAAGCTGAATGAAACGTGCACCTATATATACACACACATTCATTTGCACATAAACACCCCCGAACAGACCGCTGGTTAACGGAACCCATCTTCATTTGTTGCCCGTCTGGCAAATGGCCAACGGAAGTTGACTCATTTGCCGCTAATTTAGGCATTAACGGAAGTTGTGCATGTTATTTTAAGTGTCCACCTATAATGTTCGACTTAAATTGTTACTAACGATTTGTAAACATTGACATTGTGTGTGCCTCATGTTTGAAGAGTATTGATTAAAAAGGTGGGACGTCTGTAACCTTTGCTGTTAATAAAAAACTTCTTGATAAATAAATAAAATTAAATGCAAATAAATTAAACGATTATTGTTGTGGTCTCTTATACCAGCCAAACATTACATTTAATCAATTAATATAAGCCCCCTATCTACCAATTAATAGTAGATTCGAACAAATATTAGATATTTCTATACACGTATGTATAGAATTATTTTTAAAAATATGTGCTATTTTTTGATTATTCCTAATTTCTGTCGATAATAATAAATAATAGATGCGGTCAAAGATAGTGTAAGGAAGAACATTATAAGATTTTAGTATTATATTAATAGTAGCATTACGATATTCATAGCTTGTATAATATTTAATATAAATATTTATTGCTCGTTTGTCATCTTAAATGCTTTCAATTTCAATTTCAATATGCAGCTATCGCTTATATGGTTAATCGAACTAATCTGACGCAAAGCGTCAGAGATTAAAATGCCCGTAGGGAACTTAAATTAAGTGGATTGTAAGGTTTTTGATTAACATATCGAAACAAGCTGAATTCGATATGCTTTTATTTCCTTCCGGTACTTTTAAGTGCCTGGCCCCAATAATTCAGCTGCCGCTTTATTCGAGACCCTTTTCAACAAAGCATTCACAACAATACAAATACAATTGGGAAAGTAAGAGGAATTGGCATGCTCTGGGTGTAATTGATATCATGTCAGCCATCCGATAACCCAGGACCAAAATGGCAACGAAAAGCAACATCGACGCCCGCTCCCAAAGGTCATTCGCATAGTTACTATTGAGAGCTGTAAATAACATTTTCATCATTAAATTATATAGTATTTGTTGTGCATATGTATTGTTTGTGTGAGTGGGAGTGTGTGTGATGTTTGTTGAAAATTGAGTTGGAAATTTAGAGTGCTAAAAGTATTTATGGTTAGCTTGATAGCATTTCCAAAATGTCGGATGTCGTGCTACGCCAGTTGATTTCAAAATATGGCCAGGCACAGTTATCGATGGTTGCGGATGCCCATTGGGTGTGTGCGTGTGTGTGGTCGGTGTGTGTGGGAGTGTGAGGGTGTGTGTCACAAGAGCCAAGTCAAAAGGCCAACAAGTAAAAGTCACAACAATAACAGCAACAATGGCAAGTAAAAATTGCAAAGTAAACACAGAAAGAAACACATATAAATACTTACAGTGGGCAAGAGGTGGAGAGTGAGACAAAGGTTGAAACTTAAGAAAAAATCAGAAAACGTGGGCAAAGTGTGTGTGTGTGTGTGTGTGTGTGTGTGTGTGTGTGTGTGTGTGTGTGTGTGTGCGTGTGAATGTGTGCACATGGAGATTTTGTAGTGAATGGTTGGTAAAAGCTACAACAACAACAGCAATGAAAAAACGCAACAAGGATAACATGTCCTTGGCCTGCGTGCTCGCCAGTGTAAGAGTCCATGTAACCAGAGAGATTTTCGTAAATTTATCTCCCCTCTCTGCACACAAGCATTCAAAAGACGTGTAAATGTTGACCCACACAAGTTGATTTACCTCGCGTATACTTAATATTGAATGTTTTATATGCATCGGTGTCTATCATGTAGATTATATGTTTGCAATTGCAAGGTATCTGATAGTACGTCATGTTGTGCAACGCCTTTAGCGCAGTACATTCAACAACAATAACAACAACAACAAAAAGCAACGAAACAACAACTGCCATGCCAAAGGGAATTGCTCAAACAAAGACATTGAGCCAAGAGTCCGGACTGGCCAGAACTCAGCTGTACCCCGGACGAGGTGCGGACGTTGATGACACATGGTGTGGCGTGTGTGTGTGTGTGTGTGTGTGAATATGGGTGTGTGTGTGTGTGAGATCGTGGGTTCAGGTGCAATACATTCAACAGGCGGAATCACAGTTCATTTTGCGTTTTCTTTCGCATACAGTTAACAACAACAACGACAACCAAACTGAAACGAACAACAATGTCAGGCGAGCGAACGAGCACAACAGCCGCATCAGCGACTGAAACATTTGTAATGGAGACAAAGAGAATGATAGAGAGACACAGCGAGACAGAGAACGAGCGAGATAGAGTAAGAGAGACAGAGAGAGTAAGAGTGAGGCATGGGGCAACAATGTGCTATGTGTTTTCATTACACACATGTAGTTTATATGTGTGCAGCCCGTCGCATTGTTTATTTTTTTTATTGCTCTGTGCATGCCTTTAAAGAGGCGCCACAAGACGAACACGAAACAGCAAATAAGTTAGACAAGTCGCTTACCTCGCCATTCACTTACAAACTTAAGAGCTTGGGGAAGGCGCCTCAATTTCATTGCGAGCGAGCGGGCGAGCGTGTTGGACAGCAACTAAATCTATGCTAAACTATATATAAGTCTGCTCGCAGGAGTTGTGGCGCACGTGCTGAATGCCGTGCAGCGAGCAGGTTGAGTAGCAGCGTCGGGTCGCAAATCTCTGTAAGAACACCACCAGAATCATAATCAGCAGCCGCATTAACAACTATCAAACGCCCCCAATGGCATCGGTCAATAAGAGGAGTCCTCGTGAACGTTCGAGTTAAACACATTTTGATATGAACGAAGTGATGTTTCAACTGATGATACAAACTAATGCATGTGCTATATGTGCATCGCATACAGTATCAAGATTTGTTGTGATCATAATTTTAAGTTTTGTTTAATATTTCAGCGAAGTTGATTAGATGATTTATGTTGCTTTTGAAGTGAATGAATGATACTTTTATCATTACTTAACAAACTATTTTACAGTTGTAGAAAAAGTGTCAATTGAATAAAACAAACTTTCCTTTTCAAATTTAATTGACTCCCATTCTGCTCTTTTTAATATATATGCAACATTTTCGTAGACTTTTTGCACATATAAGAGCCAGTTGCAATATTTATAGTATAGTATTTAATAAGTAATCTAATCTCATCTAATGGATTTAAGGACAACAGTCTCATTGCAAACCTAAAAATAAACTTATTAAAATACAAATAAAAATAATAATAATTAAATTTGTGTATATACCTGTCTATTATTTCTTTTACAAAAACCCGTCATAATATTTGGTGTCTAGAAAATACACAGCACATATGCGAATTTTCGCATATTGCTTACACCTTTTAGATGATTTTTATGGATAGCGAATGCCATTGTTACAATTTCCAAAAAAAACACGACAAAAAAAATAACAATGCGAAAAATAAAACAAAAACCGACACTGTAAAGTTGCTATGAAAAAATTTGGGTCATTGCACCTGTCACAGCCAAGTACCCTTTTTAATTTGTTAAAAGGATCAAATGTATTTTTGTTTGAAGATAAAACATAAAAATCTTTTCATTTATTACTCAAGTAAGTGACAATGTGGCCAAATGATTGCCATCATTCAATAAGTGGATCAGGAGTTACCTGACTGGCGCTGACCCACTTAGGCAGACGCACATTAAAAAATTATTCATTAAAATCCCAACTACGGTGGGCGGAAGTGGGCGCAATTGTCGATGACGTTGACTGATGCGCCAAGCTGTTTATTTATGCTGAATTATGAGGATGTCAGACTCTGCCAAAGCTCTAAGTGTGCTCTCCAATCTGCCAGACGTGTGTGAATGCTAATGGCAAGAGCTACGGTTGGGCAGGATGAGGGGAGTGGGAGTGGACACGGATAGAGGACAAGGTTAAAACTCGCTGCGTTTTTCATTTTTTCTTTTTTTCATATTCATTAAATTTGTAAATTAATTTTGTCGTTCGTTGAGTTTCGTTTTTGGAGCATACAGAAGTGGGGAAGTGGGAAGCGGCGTCAAGTGGTGCATAATTCATAAACCGTTTTTAGCAGCCTCACAAGAAGACTAAATGTTGATGAAATAAACATAAACGTGTCGCTAAGTTTGCCAATGAGAGAGAGAGAAAGGGCTAGCAAGAGATAGAGCTAGTCGTATTCCGGCATGAATGTGACGCGAATGCATGACAAATCCCAGCAAATGAGAAACCAAACAAAGTACCGCAGCTCAGCACAATTGGTCCAGGAGGCTGGACAACAACTAACCTGTGACTTGGAGCGCATTGTGGGCTGATACTTGCGTCGAATCTTGCGTGGGCAGCACATGCACAGGAGGCGCACAAAAGCTCTGGAAATGAGGCCAAATGAAATCGGGAATTAGATATTAGCGTGGGCGTTGGGCAGCTGAGGTTACGTACCTGCGAAAGTCTCTGCTCCAGCAGGCATAGATCACAGGATTCATGCAGGAGTTGATCCAGCCCAGCCAAGTCACAATTGCGGACACAATCTCCTCGTGCTCAATGCACTCGATGCAGAAGCCGGACAACAGGTTGACCACAAAAAACGGCAGCCAGCACACAATGAACACGCCCATCACAATGCCCAGCGTCTTGGCCGCCTTCTTCTCCTTGGCAAACTTGGCCAGCTTCCGCGAAAGCGAAAAGTTCTTGCCCATATGCCGGTGCCTGGCCAGGCCATTGTTGTGCAGTGCCGATAGCGGCTCATCGTCCGGCTCCTCGGGCGTGGATGTCGTTGTGCCCCCGCTGTGATTATGATGATGGTGGTGCGAATGGGAGTGCGAGTGGCTCAGCGAGCCACCGCCGCCGCCACCAGAAACTTGGTGCGTGTTGGTGGCGGGATCCCGCGTGGTCCCCCCACGATGTATGCGCAGAGTCAGCTGCAGCTCCCCGGACGCCATCAGCACCTGCTTGGTGCCGATCTTAAGGGAGCGCGTCTGAATGACCGCCGCGCGGTAGATGCGGCAGTAGGTGAAGACCATCACCAGCAGCGGCAGATAGAAGGAGATGGTGGACGAGAAGACCAGATAGCCCAGGTGCTCGGTGAAGGTGCACTTGTAGGCGGGCATCTCGCCGTCTCTGGCCGCCCGCCACCAGACAATGGCCGGGAAGCTGATCGCACTGGAGCAGATCCAAACGGCCGCGATGAGGCCAGCGGCACGCTTCACGGTCATCCGCATCGGGTAGCTGAAGGGATCCGTGATGGCCCAGTAGCGGTCCAGCGAGATGACGCACAGGTTCAGTATCGAGGCGGTGCTGAAGAGCACGTCCAGCGAGCGCCAAATGTCGCACCAGTCGGTGCCAAAGAACCAGGTGTTCTCCAGCACCTCGTATAGCGCCGAGAAGGGCATGACCACCAGACCCACCAGGCAGTCAGCCACCGCCAGGCTCGTAATGAAGTAGTTGGTGGCCGTGTGCAGGTAGCGCTCCCTGATGACGGCCAGGATGACCAGCGAGTTGCCGAAAACCGTTGCGAACGAGAACAGGAAGAGGAAGGCCAGCAGGCCAACGCGATCGTTGGGCAGCGCCTCTAGGAACTCGGACAGATCCGGCTCCCGTGTGGTGGTGCCCGGCACACCACTTGTGGTATTGAGATTCAACGCCAGCTCCGTGCTCGTCGGCGCCGCATTGAAGCCATTGAAGTAGTAGAAGACATCCTCAGAGATGTTGTAGCTGTTGTAGAAGACCGGGGGGCGCGTCTGATTGAGCACATCGCCGCGCAATAACGCCAGCACGGGAGCCACGATGTCAGATGTTGCCGCATCCGTTTCCGGTGCCGCCAGCTGGCGTGGCTCATCATTGCCCGCAGCCGTGGCCATGACGCCGGCAGCAGCCTAATGTGATGATGATGTCAGTGCAGCTGACACAATACCTAGTTCCTGTTCAAGTTCCAGTTCCACTCTCTGACGTCTGCGGCAGCCAAGCAAATTAATGAGTCGCATTTTTGCGTCTGCGGAAAAAAGTCACGTGTGGCAGATAATTATAATTCGCATTCAAAGAGTTATTGCTAAGAACGAAAATAATTTAATTCTGTGAAAATGAAAACATGTAACCCTGCAAATCCTCCACGCATTGCCTGTTTCCTGAAATGCCAGCTTAAATGTTTGCATCTGATTTCCATGAGCTAAGTGTACTTAGTCTTGTTATGGATGCTGCTTGTAATATAATTAAAATCATTCAATTAAAATGTTGACTCACATCCGCGCCCGACACACAGCTGTGTGCACAGGTAACCACACCTCACAATTTTCAAAACCACAAAAGCTAAACAAGCATATTAATTAGAGACTTTCACGTTTCTGTCCTTGATACTGTTCTTTGTCCTCTTGATGCTGTTCTTGTTATTTTTGGACAGTTTTTTTTTTGTTTTTTGTTTTTTGACGTTGGCTCAAAAGCGATACCATCAACCACGAAAATTCTAGTCTGGAATCTGAAGTCTGGCAGTGCTTCCGTTAGCATCTGATGCCACCTGCTCTCCGCAAAATGCACAATTAATTTACATGCAGACACGTTGGCTGTCACGCTCCCATCCGGGCCAAGCAAATAAACAAATTAAATTACATTTCAAGTGCCAGAAAGGACAGGAAGCTGTGCATAAGGCACTCGATGTAGCCGCCGAGTATCCCCGCAGCGTTCGAAAGCGGAAGTCAATAATTGCACAGCATTTAGCCAAGAGTTGTTTTTCTGCTCTTGTCGAGAGTTCGTGGCGTAACTCAGTTGATTCGCCCATTTACACACTATATCAAAATGAGGTAGCACAAAGTTGTGCCAAAAGATGCCGACTATATATCAAATGTATTGAGTGTAAGACTGTATGCTAAAAATATATTGATATCAAATTACTTTCTTCTTCTTTAACAGTATTTCAAAATGATAAATCAAGAGGAAAAAAATAATTATTATTTTATTGTTAAACGTTTTTACACCAATACTTATGTATTTTTATATAGCCTTTGCTTAAACCGCCTAGTTCTTGCGATTATTATAAAGACAACCCAACTATATGTCAACATTCTTCAGCAGTTTTAATGTGATATTATTGAACTGTTTATACTTATCTATACATTAAACTCATATACAGCATTTTGTGCTAGAAGAGGCTAAAATTCTTTAGGGAATATTTTCATCGCTTTCTAGTGTATTTTATTTAACCGCTCAGTGGCAATCAGTTTCGAGAGTGGCAAAGATACAAGTTCTTTAACACTTGCTGCCCAAGTTGTTGACTCTAAATAAACGGCCAGAAAAACTGCTGACAATATGATTGAAATTGAGTGAATATTCGGTTGACTGAGGATTGGATTTGGGTTGCGATTCGCTCTGCACACATTGAATAGGGTTTAGTCGTGGCTGTTGCCAGTTTATTCACCACTACCACTCGGAGCAGTTGAAATTTGTCTTGCATAAAAGGACCTGTGGCTAGGCTAAGGCATTTGTTAGTTTTTGTTTAGCCAGATTCTCGGGCTTTATCACATCGTCCGGGCTGTCAGCTGCTTTTGCGGGCTATTCATTTTATGTCTGCGTGTGATTATCACCTGCCAGTCTAAGGCCAGAGTGACAAGGCGATGTTGGCAAGCCAAATGTAGCCACATTCCTTGGCTTCACTTGCCTCCCAGCCTGTCAGCCAGCCAGCCAGCGAGCCGGAGTTTTGCTCCTCATTTCCGGCGGATTCGCGTCGCCTGCATGCCATAAATTTTCCTGCCTGCTTGCCGCCTGCCTGCCTGCTGTCGTTGGCTTATCTGTCCCGCAACCCCAGACTTCCTACCTATCACTACCAATTTCTGCCGTCGTTATGGTTACTTTCTTCGCAGCAGTAGCAGCGTCTTTCCTCCTTACTTTGCCAGTTTTTCTGCTGTTTAGTACAATTTCCTGGCGCATTTCTCACAAACAACAAAAGAATATAAGAAAAGCTGCGTACATTTTTTCACTTACGATGAGCATGATGAGGCTGTTGATGTGCAGTAAGTCAAAATGTGAGCCAAGTGGAGCTCTGCATGAAAAAAGTGTTGACTCTTCAAGTAGCCCAACAAGCACCGCCCGAAGAAACTAACCAACAAGCAGCCACATGAAAAACCAAAGAAAACAGAACGAAAAAACCAGCCAAAAACCAAGAATAAAGGCAAATTCATATGGCGTACGAACATGAGCGCCCCTTAATGTGTGTAGGTGTGTGTTGGTGGTGTGCTTGTGCCCTGCAGCATTGTTCGCCCGGCTGGCATGGAGCAACAATTTAATTGAGGCAACCTTAAAGCTGACCTCCACTTGGCACTGTGCCAAATCCGACCCTTTTTGCAGTAGTCTCTATGCAAATAACGTCGGCCACGGCAGCAATTTGTACATGTGCTTAAGCCCCAGCGACCCTTCCCATCATCCTGCGTTTGTGTGTCTACTTTTCGGCAGCAAAAGGCCCCAAAATGGTTAAGTCATTGAATAGCCGAATGAAATTTTACCGAAATGGTTGCCGGCACCCATTTATACGCACTGATTGCGAACCATTTTGTTCACACTTCCAAAGGGTATTACAATTTAGTTATCAACTGTGCCACGCTATAAATATGGTAAGTGGGAGATTCTTATAGATTGAAAACCAACTGTATAATGTGGTAGTTGGCATTTTTAATATTGTGTTTCTTAAATAAGTCGGGAAGCGAAAAACCTATATTTTTCAAATCAATTCTTTTCGATCAAAATAATCGCTGTGACCTGCGTGTTACGAACACACACGACTCAAGATGACAAATTAGATCAAAGTAGTGCTATATTTGTTTCTACCCTTGGGAAATTTTAGTTAAAGTTTTGTTGATTACTATCCAAAAATGTGACTTCGAGCAACGGCCTCCATTGCAGTAAGTCATAGATTTTAATTTAGATTAGAGTCCAGCAACTGGCATAATAAATCCCCAGATTGTAATCACTTTTGGCCGCAATAGTGCTTGTCAAAACTGAAGCGCTAATTTAGAATATATTAACGAAAAATTAGTCAAAGTTAAAAACAAATTCATTTATTATTATTAAAGTATGTGAAGCATAAAATATTTTTCAAATATCAATGCATTCTTGTGTCTCAAATATAAACTATTTATTGTAGGAACTTTTTTATTTCCTCGTAATTTATTCATTTTATCAAAGGCTATTCATTTAATAACTACAATGAATTCCAATTGAAGCTTCTTTCAATAGTATTTGATTTAGTGATACTGGTGTTGTTGATACTGCAATATGTACACTACTAAGAACCTATGCGCAAGCAGTGAAAATCGTCAAAAAGATGGTATAGTTTGTACAGAATTTAGTTTCAGCTTATACAACAGGAATGCCCACATGTTATATATATAATATAAAATGGTAATTTAATTCAATTATAAACGTCTACAGAGTACACAAAATCAGTTAAAAAAATTGTTATGTCAAAAAAACACTCCCACTACTCGATATGGAAATTTACAAAAACTATCAAACGGCAACCACAGCAAGTGACTCCCCTGCTTAATAACTCTGGAGAATGGTGCAAATCATTTGAAGAACAGGCGACAACTTTTGCGGAGCACTTAGCCGAGCGATTTACGCCACTGGACACAGCCACAACAGCTGATAAAGAAAACACCGAGGCAATTCTTTCAACTCCGTTACTAACGTGTCTACCAATCAAAGCCATCCGTCTAGAAGAGGTCAGCAAAACAATCCGTAAGCTTAAAAACAAGAAAGCCCCAGGTCTTGATCTTATAAATAATACAGTACTGAAAGTCCTTCCAAAACGAGCAATTCTTATGCTCACGATAATATTTAATGCATGCTTAAGATTGCAACACTTCCCCACGCATTGGAAAGTCGCAAGAATAACAATGATACTTAAACCTGGAAAACCTGAAAGAAATACCGACTCATATCGACCTATAAGCCTTTTACCCTCCATCTCCAAAGTCTTCGAAAGACTTATTGCTCCGCGGCTACTTGATCACTTAAACCAACATAAAACGATTCCCGAACATCAATTTGGGTTCCGCGCTGGTCATAGCACAATAGAACAAGTGCATCGGGTAACTGATCACATTCTTCAAGCGTTTGATAAAGGCGAATATTGCAACGGAGTATTTCTGGATATACAACAGGCATTCGACCGTGTTTGGCATCCAGGATTACTAGCCAAAATTAAGCAAGCCACCCCAGCTAATATGTTTAAACTACTAAAATCATTTATGGAAAATAGAAAGTTCCTGGTACAAGTCCAGGATAGTCAATCGCCAATCAACCCAATACTTGCTGGAGTCCCACAAGGCAGCGTTCTCGCTCCTATTCTATATACAATATTTTCAGCCGACATCCCACAAATTAATAATTCTGGCATGTTATTGGCTTCTACGCCGATGATGTCTGTGTTTTAAACTCAAACACATCAGAAAGTGAAGCAACAACAGGTATTCAGCGATACCTCGATGAATTTGGTAATTGGGCCAAGAAGTGGAACATGGGCATTAACACCAGCAAATCGATTAATGTCTGTTTCACATTACGACGTAAACGAACTCCACCAGTTTCTCTCAACATGCAACCAATACCACAAGCATCCTCGGCCAGATATCTGGGCATCACCCTCGACCAACGACTTACTTATCGAGAACATTTTGAAAAAGCTGCGACAACCTGTTATCTGAAGAGAGACAAACTTCACTGGATGTTGAACCGAAGAAGTAAGCTTCCATTACGGTGCAAAACTCAAATCTACCAGCAAATCATTGCGCCAACTTGGAGATATGGCATCCAGATTTGGGGCACAGCTGCCAAATCAAACAGAAGACGTTTCCAGACAATCCAAAATAAAGCTTTACGCCTAATAACTGGCTGCAGCTGGTATGTCAGTAATCTGACCCTTCACAGAGATCTGAATATTACGCTAATAGAAGATCAGATCTCTTTCTACTCCAGTCGCTATAACGAAAGACTGATAAACCACCAAAACAGATCTGCACAAGCCCTTGTCGGATCTATTCCTATAAATAGACTGAAGAAAAGACACTTCGGTCTTTTACAAAACAATTAAAAACAATTCTTAAGAAGACAGCTTAACCTTAACCTTATGTAGAGCAGGAGAAAATAAACTAAGAAACAAACATTGTTAAATGCAAATTTTGAAGCATGTACATGTTTAAAACTCATATTATCTATTAATATAATAAAGATTTTCCTAAACAAAAAAAAATGTCAAAAAACATGAAAATTAAAGATGTGATAAATTAAATATAAGCTATACGCAAAGCAAGTTCTCGACAAAGAAGAAAACCCAAAGGAACAAGTAAAAAGCAGACAAACAAAAACCGAAATAAATACGTAAATAGAAAAGTTCAATTGGCTTAAGCATAAATTTTGCAAGCAAAGATCACAAAATATTGAGAAAAAACCTTCATTTTGATGGAAAATTGATAAATACGCATTCGTTATTTTAAAAAGTTTTAAGGAATACTTTTACATAAGAAAAAGATTTTGAAAAATTCTGAAAACAATATCAAGTCACAACTGAAATTTATGCGACTGCGTGTCATTAAAGTGGGCCTTACGGCATAACATTTTAGATAAAACAGCTATCGTATTCGGTTCCAGTTTCAATTGGACAGCAATTGCAATTGCGGCCGAAATTTCACCGTCAGCTGTAAAAACATTCTTTGAATTCCAATGACACAAAAGCAACAACCGGCTTTCCGGGTCAGATGCCATTGACTGTGGTCCTCCACTCCGTTCGCTTTTTCTTGTTCTTATTCGTCGCGCCCATTTGTTGAATTTTTCAGTGAACTGTAACTGCATGAAACGATTTCACTTGTCGCCTGTCGCATTGATGTCCTTTCAATTTATAAAAATTCTATTTTTATTTTGTGTTCTCTGTTCTCTTATTTTAATGTTATTCAAAGTGGCCGCCCGCTGACAGTCCGTCGACAACTATCTGCAGATGAGTGCTTATGGGGTCTGAAATAGGTGGGCAAAGCTATTTTTATGGCCAAACAAGGCGAGCATCAAGGACATGCTCCCTAGATATTGCCAAGTTATATGCCTAAGCTATTTCGACAAGCCCTCATACATTTTTTTAAGGCCCTTTTGGCAGCCAAATTTCCGATACGAGTACATTCATTAATTTTATGCACTATCATTGAATTGAAATCGCAGCCCCTAGATAAATTCGAGTATTTTTGGCAACAGCAGGTAACCCAAGTTGAGCACTGACATTGAACAACCTTTTTCCCGTGCGAGTTTCCTATGCAAATTGCCAGAGAGAACGATATAAGTAGGGGCCGTTATCAGTGCCTATCAGCGTCACCCACTCAGAGTTGTACGATAAATCGTGCCTTAAATCTCTCAAATTGCTCCCCAAGCGTTTTTAAGTAAACGCACAAATGTCAGGCGAGGCAAGCCAAAAGGCTCTCCGAGCCGTGTCGACAATGGGAATGGCGATGGCAAAGGCGAAGGCATTGGCGTTCAAATCTTGACAATCTTTATGTGAGCCAAGCACTCAAACACGGTGTCCAAAAGAGTCGGTAAGGCACTAAAACGTCGGTAAATATGTATTCCGAGCCGAGTTGAACTGAGCTGAGCTGCGCTGTGTCTACAAATGGAATTTAATCACGCGTGCGTCGAGCTATCCACACAATCCGATGTTTGTTTTATTTTCGCCTTTGCAACTTGTCCCTTTTCTGATTTGATAATGCGCTGCCGGTGCTAGTCCCTGTCGGTATCATGCCGAGCGCTGCTTAATTATGTCACAAATATTTACACCAAAAACCGAATGGCAGGACCTTTAGAGCCTTCAGTGTCATGGCACGCAAGGAATCCAGCGAAAGCAAACAAACAAACGGCAACAACAACAGTCAGCCAAAGGAATCAACAATACAAGCCAAAATCAAATTAAATGAGGCTAACTCCAGCCCAACAAGCGGAAACGGAAAGCGTCTCGCATTTTTGCAGCAATCAAGGACAAATAAGGACGCCGGCAGCAGCAGCTACCAGGACAACTGATGGTTTTACGAAAGTGGATTTCGTGATAATAGCAAGCATTAATTTTAGCCATAAACCGATGCGATTTGTTTTGTTTCTTGCAGCACATTTTTTAGAATACCTTGTAAATGCACAAGAGGGAATTTCGAAAATAATAGACAACTCGACTAATCAAAATATTATCCACAAACTATAAGACTACGACTAACGGGTGTTTTTTAGTCGTGTTATATTAACTATAATATAGTCGTTGGTGTGATTTTTGTCTGATTTTGCAGTTTTCCACTGTCTATTATTGTTTTTCGCTTGCGTGTCATTATTTGATGTCGTTATACCTTTGGCACGCTCAAAGTTATTGACAACCTCAGCCGGGCAAATGCTGGGATATAGGATAACACCGACTCGGGCCCACGTGGGGACACGTTTAGTGCGCTTGTCACGCAATGAATAATGATTGGGCAGTACCAACAAAAACAACAACAACAACAGCAACAACTAGGTGTACTGACAACAGCAGTGGAAGTTGTCACCCGGCGCAATCAACGTCTGCCTCCTGTCACTGCGCCAATCGAGCGTCCGTTAAGTGGCATATTGCTCATACGCCATGTTGTCCCCATACAAATACACATTCGCAATGACAGACGTCACCACGGTCCCTTCCCCCAGCAAGTGTCGTGTTCAATAATTAAATACTGTTAATGCGAAGTGCGAAGTGGAAAGTGAAAACCCAGAAGCTGCCTGTCCAGATGCTGATTGGCTGTTGGATAGCCCATAGAACGATATATCTTGATTGGCGCCTTTTTTTGAAAAATAAAACCTACTCAAGTCAATTAAAAATTGACAGCTGGAAATGCACTGTTCGAGTTAAAGCAAGTTCTGGTTGTCAATTTGATGAAGAAACCCAAGTTAGAAATTATCTAATGTCTTTGGTTAAAGAAATCAGGAGTGCCAGCAATTTAATATATATATATGTATAAATATATATAAATCTATGCAAAGAAAATATTTTCGACCTAATAAGTTTTTATATGAATATATACATATTGCTGATCACTATCAACAGTATCGATTCCCTTATACATATAGTAAGTAAGCGTTAATTTTGCAAATTAAATTCCTATCCTTCAACCCGTAAGTAAATCACAAATGTATGAGTAACACTTTCAACACTTTTCACAATTAATAATAGCTCAGTAATAGCATAGTATATATAGTAAATAGTAGTCCCAGAACCCCAAGATAATTATTTTTTTTTTTTTTTTGTAAAAAAATAACATGTCTGCAACTAATTTCTCCACAGGGCTTTCCAACGCTTCTAACAATGAATTGCGTAATTCTATAAATCAGAGTGTGGACAAAGTCTATGTAGTTTTCAAGGTTAGAAATTAACGTTTACACACAATATACAATTTAAGCAATTAAAGTGCGCAATAGTTTTACAACTTAGAGAGGTTTTCGGAAAATGTGCATATTATTGTCTTCAAAAACGCGACCTTAAAAAAATTGTACCACACCGTTCCCAAGTTAAATACAAGATATCAGTAGCTAATACAAGAATACTTCAACTTAATCTTAAATTTGAAAAAGTGTTTTCAAGATTAAAGCCTTTAAACTAATTTGATACATCTGGTGTGTTTGGCAAGCGTTTTTCGCTTAGTCTGCTTTTAAAACACCTGAACTCGAATTCAGTCACATATGTAAGACTTGCACCCAATTATGCTTATTGTTATTGTTCACAGGTTCATCTTCCATATCTGGCCGCTGGCTGTAGGGTACAACGCAAATAGCTCTTTTCATCTGTGCCCCGTGCGATTTACCCATCGGTCCCTTTCCGCCTCAGTGAACCACGCACTGCTGTCAGCTCGATTCACTTTCTATATATAGTGTGGTATCCCTTAGGTTTGCTCTGCCTTGCTTTCATTTGAAGCACGCACGCATTTCATTGGATGCCCCGAGGGCATACATATTTAAAGTTTAGTTTTTGATGAGTTCGCATATGTTTTATTAGCAGCGTGCTAACTAGCTATCTGGCCTCAATTCCAAACTTGATCAAGTTTTTGCAGCGTTAATAAAAGTCAACGGCAATAAGTTCAAGTTAAAGAGTATCGCATCATTTGCGTGCAGGCAACGTTTCTGATTGCCAACTCCCTCTCAAATGATGTCGCAGCATATTTTTGAGTTTACATCAAATATTCCGCTGAAAATAAATTCCAGTCACATGCTTAGCAAAAATGTGTGCCAGTCGCCTAATATGATAACAAAACAAATTACGAATACAGTATTATCGAGAGTACATGACTTATAGATACCAAGCTCTGTATGAGTCTTCTATAATGTAGCTGAAAATAATTATCATTTTTTTATCCTATATTCTATGACAATCGAAAGCTTGGCAGCACTATTCTATAAATCCTGAGATCGAAGCCCTATGTTGACGTTGAGATTCACGTTGGCTTAGCGTCAAATATATACTTATATGTATAAAAACTATGTAGACCCTATGATGCCTACTCCACCTTTATATCTACCCTTTCAGCTATCATTTTTGTTGCAGGGTATGTACATACATATTTATTAAACTGAAAAAAAAATATAAAAAATAATAATAAAACTGGGCGCCATGTACGAGCATGAGTAAATTACAAATTGGCCAAGCTTCCGCCCTGTTTCCGCTGTCGTCCAAGCACGTGTGAACGCAATAACTCCATTGCGAAACAATTCAACTAGCAGAGAAAATAATTTTGATATAATGACAAGCTGACAAAGTCACGTCGCTGCGAATAGAAGGCAAATTCATCAGCGAGCTAATATTGACTCAGGTCCCAGACCCAAGCAGCACCAGCGGCAAAAGACAAAAGCCACCAGAAATATACCCCACGCGACTCCAGAGACCGACCATTAACATCGACTCCGAGTGAGCGGGCAGCTGGGGACGACGCAGACGAGTCGGAAGACAAAGATTGGGCCGTCGCTTATTGACGGGCTCTAATGATGTCGCAAAATGGCCACTTATATATTTTTATTAGTAATATGCCTATATCTATTTTGATTACATGGCTGTGCGAAAACAATTTTCCATGCTATAATTTATGTTGTGGAAATTGCGCATACGCCATGCGTGCGTGCCAGGCCCTTTGTGAGGCCCTATGACTAATATGATTTACACAACAAATGCCATGCTTAAAATCTTTGCCACATCATTTTGCCTCACACGCAAGTCTCTGCCACACATAATATAGTAGCAATAATGCAGTCAAGGAGACCAGACCTGACCACTGGCGCACAATTTCCGAGGCCAAGTTTATCGTATTTATGGGTTTTGTTGTTGTTGATTTTTTTTAATGCTTTTAATCTAGACTTTGTGTGACAGCTTAACGGAGTGCGCAAATGGTGGAGTTTGAATTGTGTTGGGGCTTTCGAGTGACATTCTAATCAACTGCATATTAGCATGTTGAAATGGGCCAACATGCAACTCATTTTCATGCTCCGCTTGCCTCGTGGCCTGGCTGCCCCAATGCCTGTATGCCTGCACTTGATTAAAGTTTCATTTATCGCACTTGCTGCTCCTGCTGCTGCTACTTCTCCTGATGCTGCTGCTTCCGCTCCTGCTGTTTTTGTATTTGGTGCACAATTTTATGGCTAATTAAGTCACAAAATTAACATTAAAAGGCAATCTGGCACGAAAGTGCAGCCATTGCAGCCGCGCTTGACATTTTGCCAAACTAAACTTTTATGTGATAACACCCGCAGACACGCATCGCTTGTAGTTAACCTGGCTAGAACCGTTGAAGGCAAGTTGAAATTTTCATTTCAGCTTAATTAGCTAAGGGAAGATACCACTCACACCCCGGCACAGCCCCATATTCATATACACACGGAAACAGACACCTGTAAGCCCGCAAAGGGGGCGCGCACAAAAGCAGACTACAGTTTTTCAATACCTTTCGTTTTCCGTTTTTGCTGGCTGGCAAAAAAAATGAAACACGGCAAACATCATTTTAGAGTCCCTGCTAATATTATTATTATTTGTGGCTTGATTTTTATGCCAACTCAGGCGCTTTATTAATGCCTGAAATTATTGCGGCGTATGCAAGTACAAACGTAAAAATAAATTTCAAGAAATACCCACGCACACACACATATACACAAAAACATTATTCAAGCGCAGAACCGCCGAAACGTGGCACACAAAAGCAAATGCAGGCCATAAAAAACCACGCTGGCCAAAAAGGCGAAAATTAGAAATATAAATAGACGGACAAAAGTGCTGGGCAAAAACAGCAACGCACAACAACAAGTGAGAAAGTTCTACGCAACATTGCCCGACTCCGCAATACTCTGCTGCCAGTATAATAAAACTTGGAAAGATATTTCTTGATTTTGATGTAGCTATGGATTAATTTTAAGGATGATTTAATAGTTTGAATATAAAACGATAGCACCTTCAAACATATTATTTATTTATCTTTAAGGTAGATCATCAGTAATCTTTGAAACCTAATTTTCTGACTCCTAAACTTAGATTCCAACACAATAACTGCACATTTTTATTCAAGAAGGACTATTTAAACACCAATTTTCAAAGGATAATTTTTTAAAAATTTTTTGCCCGATAAATTTTGAAAAACATTTTAATTTCGATATATTCACTCTGATCTCTGTCGATTCATCTATAGTCTTCATATAGTTTATACAATCGATCGTAACTTTTCGCCAATTAACCCATTGTACTCTCTAAACATATACAACCAGCGTATTAAAAGGGCATAACAACCAAAAACTGCTCTCTGAGCCTATTTGCGATCATGAAAATATGAATTTAATTTCCCTGCTATAATTTGCAGTAAAAAACATAATTCAGCCAGCAAGGCAGCCAAATGCGAAATATGCGAAATCCTTGCCAGAAAGTAATGAATTCAAATACCTGTGCGACGCGCCCAACCAGCTCAGCCGCAATGCGGGCGCCCCGCTGGCGGCAGCGCCCAAATGTGTAGGCCACATGGCCACATACACACCCACACACCCACTTTCACCCACACACACAGAGACCGACACCAGCAGCAAGCGGCTTGAGTTGTTTACTCGCCCTGCAACCGCTGCTTGTGGATTGTCATTCAAATCTGTCGTGTTGCCCCACGGCGACTGCCTTGCGGGGAGCTGGGCGTTGGAAAATTGGGGGCGGCCGAGGGGCGGGGCCGTATTCGCCGAAGAAGCACGCTGCAAAATTGTATTTGCGACAGCAATTTTGAGCGATTTGCGATTAACAGCTGTGGGTGTGTGTGTGCGTGTCATTCATTATATTCAATTTTACAATTCACAAACTTTTTGCAGCTACTGTTGAATGCGTGCGTGTGTAGACGCCTGTGTGGTTGCGTTTTTTCCCTTGCCGCAACCAATTTTCGTAAATATTCAAATTTATTATGAATTTCATTTAATTTTTTCGCTGCTCACACTTCAGCCACAGCATCAACAACAGCCACGCAGGACAAGGCTCAAGTAGAGTTTTAAACTTTTACAGAAGTTGGCTCGGATTGGATTTGCGCAGCAGCCACTTCGATTATTACATGTAAATTTCGGTTTTTTTTTCTTTTTTTTTCAATTTGTATCCGTCTGCCGTTGTTGCTGTCACAAACTTTGTTGTTGTGGGGCCAGTTTTATATTTCAGTTCTGGCGCCATACATTCAAACAGAAAGTCAATTAGCGCAATTGAACGGCGAGTTCCAGGAAATGCGAAAGTTTCCAAATTATTTATTGGCCCCGTAATGTCTGCACCATAAGTCAGACAAATTGTTAAGTGATGGCACGTGCTGAGATTTAGTGACAAAATATTGAAACGTGTCTGGGATCGGATAGGCAAGGTTTCATTCCACCCCCGGGGAATTGCTGTTATGTGCGAGCTCGAAACTTTTATTCCAAAACATTTCTTATGATTTATTCATGCAATCTCAAAGCGAATTCAGTTGAAATTCGACGGGTTGGCAGCCCTCACGAGCTCTTCACAATGATTAAGCGGATTTGATCGAACCTTTGTGGCAACTTGGTATGTATTTCATGTAGTTATCAATTTGCTTTAGCTGTCAGCGGCAAAGCACACACATTTCTCTGGCTTCAATCCTTTTGGCCAAATGCCCATAAAGGAGAAGCCGTTACATTAATCATTTCCAACCAACAGCAGCGACCGCAGCAGCAGCAACTGACTGTGTCAAGGCGCTTTGTTGTACGCTCTTCCTGCCCAGCAACCTGTCATAAGTTATTAACAAGACGAGCTTGAAGCCAGCCCACATACGAGCAAACCAATTCACAAAGTGCTGTCACGCGCCTACCGCCCACAAACAGCCCCTCCTCGCCTTTTGGCTTCTGCAAGTGGAATATTTTTAGCTTCTGTTACATTTGCAGTTCGTCCGTTGAAAAATTTCAAGTTCGCTGCATTTTGGGCTGACGACACCAACACTGTCATACCACAAATAATGACCGCTCGGACATAATTTACTGGCTCTGTGCCAAGGACGCTGACGTAGTCCTTGTGCCTGACAGTTCATTGGAATTTTCATTAGTGTTACAAGTGTGCCGCCATTGAGACGGCAATGATGGCCAACTCGTCGCGTAGACCGTCGGTGACCTTTCACAAAAACCTAATGGACACACGCATCTAACATAAGTTCCGCCCAACTGCCCTCTTCAGGCTTCAGTCAGATATTTGCATATTTTTCCCCGCAGATGTTCAACTTTAATCCGAGTAATTATGGAAAACAGTTTACGTGCACTTTCTCAATTTCACATAATTTTTATGATTACTACCCCTAAAAAAACCGTTATTTATCATCTTCTTTCATTCAAATTCAACAGAATCGACTTTTCAGGTTTCATTGTTTGAACTCAGCAATTTTGAATTTCAATAACAATAAGATATTTTAATGAAAATTCTCTTTTCTAGAATAATAACTAAGAATAATAATAAGAAATTCCTCATTGCTTTCTTGACGTATTTCATAGAAAATTATTTATAAAAAAAATATATTATAAAATACTCATAATCTACATTAAATGAAAAACTATTAATCTCCATGCTGACTAGGAACTGTATATTTGGCAATAAAGTGTTTGTGATCTGAAGTAAAAGTGTGGTATTAAAGTAGCATTGTTTGTTATCCAATGAAATGCAAAATAGTTATAATACTATTGAAGACGTTGTATTTTTATAGCCGTTGACGAAATAAAAAGAGTGTATTGAGTTTGTCCAATTTCCGTCTTTCTCTCCGTCTGTCTTTATGGACGCATTTTTATCGACGTTTTTCATGCTAGAGTCTTGAAATTTGGAATTTATACTCGTGTATACCCACGTCAAATAACGTACAAACATTTTTCTGCTACACCTACTGGAGGCGTGGCATTTTGAAAAATCCATATATCTTTGGGGCGGATAAGCCGAGAAAATCTGTATCTCCCACAATGTTAAAGCTGGAGTTCAGCAAATTTGCCAGACACTTTTCTGATAATCTCCTTTAAGGACCATATTATTCTACTGTGAACGAGTATAGTCGATTACACCCAACTGCAACTTTCTTACTTGTTTTATTTGGTGTTTTCTTTTGTGTTGTCAATCAAAGAAAGCTTTATGTCTAAATGGAAAATCGGGAATTAAAGTTGTGCGAAAGTTTGGATGCTTATTAAAAGTTAAGCAGGTGTGAAAAACCAAGACAACAAAAACTCTTTTTTTCAATGATGTTATACTTATGAAAATTTCAACGAATTTAAAACCATGTGTGGCATCAACTTTGAGGTCCCCCAACCTTAACTTATCCATGGCGGTAATGGGTGAAACATTTTAAGTGCCTTCCCGCTACACACACGAAGCATGGCCAAACATTGTTGCACATTGCGCCACTGTTTATAGTTGTTGCTGTTATATTTGTTATTGTTGTTGTGATAATTGCACTTACGCTGCTTTATGGACGGCGCAATCGTAAAACATTATGTACATCATGTTGGTACTTAAATGTATGCCGCTTCCTGATGCTGCCTCGAATTTTGACAACCAACTCGCACAGTTTAGTGTTAAATTCCGGTTTATTGTACTGTCTATCTCTTTCCTTCACGTTCTCTCACTCTCTCTCTCTCTCTGTTTCCTTATTTGTACTTTAAACTATGCAACTGATTTTACAAAATTTTCTCAATTATTGCGCTGGTTAGTAAAGCTTTCGGTTTTTAGTTGCTTGTTTGCTTTAAGTGGAACGCAAAAGCCACAAGCGGCATAGTGCATTAAACACACACACACACACACATATGTGCAGTGGAAACGGAAATGTGAGCTTGCTGTTTGGTGTTCATTGTTCTTATGCGGCGCCTACTGTTAAAAGTGTAAACTAAACAGAATTGGAATCGCATTTGCCGTTTAAAACAACAAAGCAATGCGACAGAAATAAATTGTGACGATTTGCAATGGCAAAGGGTGCCATAGAATGTGTGTGTGTGTGAGAGAGTGTGTATTTTTGGACGGTTGCAGGCGTGTGTGTAAGCGTCTCATTATTTTTGGGCGCTGAGCTCGACAGGGCTGTGCGTAAACAATTACTTCTGTGACAAATGGATTTCCTTTTGTTTTATTGAAAACATGTTCAGCCCACACACACGCACACACACGCGCACATACACTCGCTCCCATTTGCACATATACCACATGTGAGCCACATTGTTGGTTGGCAAACTATTTCAATTACAGCTGTGCGGCTGTTGAGGCCTCCACAGAACACGGCAGTTGCCTCAGTTCACCTATGCGAAACGCGACACCCTTCCCCGCAGTTCCCAGTTCACCCCTCTCTTTCTCTCACTCACTTGTATTGCGGCAGCAGCAGGCACAACTTATTCCAATAACAAGTGTAGGCTGTGTGTGTGTGTGCCTGAACTGAGGCATTTGCCTTTGCCCCAGCATTGAAATATTTATATGCAAATAAATAGTTTAGCGAGCTCTCAGCTTTGGTTGCGTTGTCATTCGACGTAATGTATACGGACGTTTGTACATACATTATGGAGGGCGGAATAGGAGGGGGCGTGCCCAAAGCCAAGTCGTAAAACACACGCTTACACACACCCAGACACACATACCACCGCGCTGAAATAGAATACCCCAGCTTGGTGTATTATTACCCGTTAATTGTGCGTGGCATTTAATTGTTAATCTATTGCTCCAGTTGCGGATACGCATTCTAATACCCTGTAGCCAATAGCAATGGCAGAAAGATAGAAACGAATCTAATTTACCATGTACCCTGCAAATATTTAGATTTTTACTAGCAGATCGTTTTGCTATACCCTCACATTTGCTTAACATTTCCCTAAACGCAAGAGTTAAGGTATCGCTTTGTGCTTTTATTATTATTGTATAAATATCTATGCTTCTATCGTAAATAAATGCATTAGACAATATTCATTTTTATCTTTTTCCCCACAAAAGAAAAAAAATGTATCTTTCCCGACCAGGCCAAGTCTGCATCATTAATGTTTAGTTATTGGTTTTTACATAGTTAGTACGAAATATCAAATCGCTTGTTAGCAATGAATTGTAGATCACATTAATCTGCAGGGTATATTCTTGTCTAAAGCATTAATTACTGTGGTTGTTGTTTGCCAGTCTTTAATGACAAACAAGATAAGAGATTGTATATTACGTTAGGTCATGTGTTGGGGGAAAATATTACTTGGCAATTAGATTTAATTAGTAAGCATTTTAGATACCTTCACATGCATAACAGAATTAGAAAATCAATAAAGACCACACGATGTAATAAAACATCACCACACAACACTCAGTGTTACACTTGTAAACACTTGTGTTTCTAGAATTTCTTATCTTAATTGAACAAGTTTCAAGTTCGCTTATAATTCCCAATGCCATAATTTAGGCCCATAAGCAAGCTAATGTACATATGTACGTTTGGTAAACAAATCTTAGAACATATGCGATAAGAGAGTATTTTATTGAATTTAAATTGCAAAATTCTGCAGTTGTACAAGCCCAATCAATAAATATTTTAATACGATTAACAACAATCATCCTGCAAGAATAAAACAAAAAAGATTAAAAATTTTTGTTTCTGATTTTACAAAATAATTTTAAATTAAATTTCATATTTGTGTTTGGGAATTGATCAACGACAAGCCTAATATCCTTATAAAAGAGCTAAATCATACAACAATTCAATATGAATTGCTTTTTCGAGTAGAGTCGACTTAAAATAATTATCTACATATCTACAATCAAAACAGCTGTCTAAAAAAAACTAAAACAAAGTTTAGAGTATAAAAATGACTAAATTATTTTTCTTTAAGTATTCTTAATACTTTGTGTAATATCTAGACCTAGAAATCATTTATGATCAAAACCTATCTAACCTTAGAATATCAACTAAAAATATTATAGCTATCACTTTGGTGACATTAAAGTATGTGCAAAATGTAACTTTGTAAATTTGTTAAGCCCTGGAAATATGGCGGCTCACACGAAAAACAATTTTGAGAAAAGCTCGTGATAAACATGCATTTGCATCTAAAGTAAATATGAGCTAGGTATACTGAAATTGCGCATAAACATAGTTACGCTGTTGACTTTCATTACCTTGCGCAAATAGAGAGAAAGTCATTAAAAATTTTAATGAAGAAACTTTTTTTCTTTTGTTTCCGCCTTCATCATCGTCATCGTCATCTTTAACAGCGTTGTCATTGTCGCCACCGCTTTAATTTTCTATTTGAATTTTGTTTTGTCTGCAGTTCTTCGCTATATGCTCGCATATTTTGTTAATAACAATCAAGGCAGGCCCAGCCAAGCCAAGGCAAACCAAGCTGAGCAGCTCCGACGACTACTGGCCGGAGCTCTGGTGCCACTTGCCTTGTGCGTCTTGCCTGGTGTATGATTTATTAGAACGATAAAATGATTAAATTAAAATTGATTTAAATAAAAAGCAAGTGAAACAGCCTCGGCCAGCAGCAGGCAAATGCTGCAGACGACAACTAGTGGCACTTCACCTGACACCCGACGAAGCCCCTTCACATTTTCTTGTTTTGAGCCACGATTATTTGCCTGTTTTTCAAAGAATTTTATTTCCGTCAATGCCAAAAGTTGGCCGAGGGCCACAACGTTTGCTTAGACAGCGCCCCAGCTAACAGCAAGAGTGAAAACTTACTAATTTATGCTAAATAGTCAACAACGCAGGAGTCTAGAGCCATTGCCGTTGTACAACATGGCGTATGATTAACCTAAATGTTATACTTGTCGTCGCTGTCGACTTGCCGTCTGTCCTACTGTCAAACGTCGTTTTACATTTAAAATGAGAGAACTAAAAAATAAAAATATATAGCTCGGGGCTTTGAGTAGCCGGAAAAAAGGTCTTCGGTCCCAGTGCGAGCTTGTGTGCATGTTATTTGTTTATTCGGCCCATTCAAAAGGCCAACTAATTTGTCCAGCAATAACATTGGCCCTAAATAACAGGCAAAATAACAAACTTTTCTTAACTACCTTCAATATTTTCGTAATTTTTTTGCGAATATACAAATAAATCTTCATTTAAATATTTTAATTAAAGCCAAAATGTAAAATATTGAACAAGCTGTTTTTTAGCTCACAGCTATCAGATTTGTTTAAGGAAACGCTGCAGAAATAAGCCCATATTAATTTTCACAGACTTTAAACTACGCACCGTTTGCAGGCAGCGGCTCCTTCCTCTGGGGAATTTCTACTGCAGCACAGCGGCAGCTCCTGTTGCTGTTCCTGTCGAATGCAATTTCTCGTTTCACTGCCTGCTGCTGTTGTTGTTCCTACCCTTTTGTTGTTGTTGTTCAGTTGGTATTTTGGGTAATTTTTCTTATATATTGCTTGGTATCCTGTCGCTTATGTTCGTGTGGTGCTTGTTACTCGCGTTGCGGTCGAAATTGAATTTCACTTGGAAAATATATTAGCATGATTAATCACTTTACGACGAAGCCTCTTTAACGTAACAGGATGGCAACCACACTCCGCAAACATTAAGTGAAGTCTTCTTAACTTGTTCTCTTAACTAGTTTCCAACAGTATCAGTGTCAATTGTTTATTTAAATATAAATTTGTTATGTTATTTTAGCTTCGAAATTAGCGAGCATTACGTCAACAAAAAACCAGCATCTCTGCATTCCAATCAAATTATAAAATTAAATACTTTTTTACATGAAGGAAAAAATTTACATTGAAAGCTCTATAAAACAGTCAATTATAAAATTCATTTGTTATAATTTGCCAAATAAATACCTACTATTCCAAGAATGATTGCATTTAAATAAACATTTTTACTTTTTAAATTTTGGATATATTAATATTATTTGTTTTAAAAACACGATATTTTTACGTCTGGCATTAAATTTTAAATATTCGATTGTAAGGCATTTAAGAAAAAATTAAAAATTTTCGGTTTCGTGTGGTGTTAAACAAAAAATTGCGCAAAATGATTGTAGTGACAGCGTAGTTATTATTTTATATTGTTTTAAAACATTTAGATTTGATGCAAATATTTGCATTTATTTCGTTGGAATTAAAAATATTGGCACAACTTTAATCGAATTATTTTTTTACGATAGTTTCAAATTGTTTTTTTTTTATTTTTATATTTTTTTCATTTTTTATTTTTGTTGTATTAATTGACACCTTTTACACCATAATATTATTTTATTTGATTAATTGCAGTTCAATTCGCTCTAACGGCTTTAGTTTCATTCGCTCAGTCGGCTGTGATGCGAATCCATTCACAAATATTTGGCAATCGCGAACTAAGGACCAATGCGTTCTGAACGTCACTGATGTAACTAACGCGAGTGAATAGCTTCAAAAACCACGCGAAACTTGGACAAAGCGGCGGCGACAGGATATGCCACGACAACGACTAACGGTGCCGACAGCAGCGCGGACAACGACAACGACGACGGTGTTCGGCTTCGTGCTTGGCACTGAATGACGAGCCCAAACATTTGCTGGCATTAAAGAACCTCAAATCGAGGCGCGCACCAAACACGAGGACGATGATGGCAGTTCAGCCTGCAAGAAGCTACCATCGTACAGTTCGTAAGGCAGCACACACAATATATACATATGCATACATACTTATATTTATTGCAGCGGCCACTGTTCGCTTGTGATAGCATACTTCTGTGCGCTGCGCTCGGCATCAGCGCGCGCGCCGGCAAAACACACAGCTGACGAATTGGCGCCAAAATTCTGCCCAGCACTGCGCAGCCGTGAAACTGTTATACACTTGCTGCAGGCACTGCGTAGCACAGCTATGACCAGGACCGTTTCAGCACAGAAGTGTGCCCGAAACTAAATGCTGCATTAATTGAGCAATTAAAATGTAGAATCACGCTGACAACTTACAGCAATTGTTCCAGACTCTGTTTCAAATTAAGCACCTTCATAAATGTATACCAAATTCAAAAAAATAAAATTTATACTAGCAATCAGTAGTTAAATTACTAATTTTTAATTGCAACCTTTTATAATAATCATTATAATAATAATAATAATAAAAACATAATAATAATTAAAAGATTTTTTAATGTATAATAGAATATATAATATTTTACTTATACACAATAAAAAAAGTTGAGCCGGGAACTCTGACTACTCTGACGACTCATGCTGGCGGCAGGCAACAGGTGCTGATTAAAATTGAGTCAAAATTGTAACGGCCTAATATTATGTAACTGTATACACAACTGCATTTGAGCACGAGTTGATTGAGATGCTATAGTTCGCCAACTGTCAGGCAGTCAGTAATGAACAGCGGCAATTGATTGATTGCAATAAGTACATATTGACAAATTTCAAATACACACATCGATATGCTGAACACAACTTTCCGAATATGGATTTAGCACCTGGCAACAATTCGTTCCATGGATATTGACTCGCCGAATTATGGCAAAAAAGTCATGCACACTTAAGGTAACAGCAGCTGTCAACTTATAAATGTTTAGAGAAAAAATTCACTTACTACATAGAAATAATTATTGCATAAAAGTTTTTCAACGTATAGAAAAATGGTTTCATTAATAATCTAAACATTTCAAGTGCTTTTATAAATAATTGAAAATTATGATTTTATAAATTAATGTGAACTGAGTTCCTCCTACTAAAATTCACAGCTAAATATGTGACATGAACAAGCGCGTTGAACGGTATTTAAAAAGTTGTTAAACAAACTTTCAAATTAAATACTCTGGTGCTTAAATTGTGCAAATGCCTTTCACACAACACGGGCAGCTAGACACACACACACACACATATATATATGTATATACACTGGAGCTGCTGCAGTATGTTGACGTGTGTAGCTTAGCAGTTTACTGCTTCTTCTTCCTGCTTTACCGTTTATTGCATTTTGCACGTGTTAATGCCGTTTTCATTATTATGCCCATGTCACGGCGCAGATGTGAAAAGCCCCAAATTAATATGCCACTGCGAGTCGTTTTAGTAGTAATTAAACAAACGCAAAGTGAAGCTTGTCTATGGATATTATATACTTTGCTTACTTTAATTTGAAAGCAACTCTTAACTAACTCTTAACTAGACAGATTTTTGCCAAGTGCACAAAAGGTCTCGACATGACGTATTTGTTCAAACCGGTAAACTTTGAAAAACCTGGAAAAGTTTTAGCCACATAATGGTTGAAGTTATCGCATTTACTCAATAAAACTTACTTTCAACAGGAGAAAAAGTGGTTAGATTTTTTAAAACCAATAAAAGCGATAGGTTTTACTGTGTGTCGTGTTTATGATTGAATAATATTTGTCGCATGAAAAAAACATTTTCGATATTGTTAGTATTATATTTGTGGGTATTATATATATTATATGGCGAAACTTAAGCATACAAATTAAATAGGAATGACACTACAATATTTTGTTCTTTTATATATCGTATTATCCGCCCAACTAGCTACCTAGTCACAAAGAACAAAAACCAAATTCAAAATGCAAATTTAAATTTATTAAAGTCAAAATCCCTCAAGCGCCCATCTTTACGACTGAGAAATTCTTTGTGTGGCCTTTTCATAGAATTTTCAACAAATTGATGCGTTTACACTCTGAAGCTGCTGTAGCAATAGAGTTCAGTCAGTGGGAACTGCTGCAGCAGTCTAAAGGAAATATGCAAAACTGAGAACAGGAAAACTGAAAACAGAAAACCAGTGTTTAACACAAATGAAATGGATTTAAAATGCATAACATCAATTATAAAAAGTTTTCTTAATTTTCTCAAGTTCATAATTCAAATTGAGGTTCACACGCACGCAATCTCTTTCATAGGCGAACAGCAGCAGCAAGGACAAAAGGCAAAAACTTGCCAGGGCAAACACACAGACACACACATACACACAGCAATTCACAAAAGTATGCGCACATGGTGTGCATTTGTTTATTCCTCGATTGCGTACAAACATTTGCATTTGCAAAAGACATGCTAAAAGCATTGCCATTGCCACCAGGACCTGCCTTCGCACAATTTGAGTCCTTGCAGCTGCCATTGCAAATGTGTGTAAAAACTGTGCCTGCCCCCGGCTTCAGTTGCGTCTCTGTCCTGATGTTGCACTGGCATCTGGGATCCACCGGGATGCAGTTCGCATTTTATATGCAAATTTTGCACTTCTTCAGAAAATTATTCAAATTACTTACAGAGAGTCAAAACGCAGCTAAAATCAATGCAAGCGGAAGCGGATATAAGCAAAATGGCGTCGACTGTGACAAAAGTTAGCTTCAGCATGTAACAAAACGCAAGTGGCAAATGGCAAGTGCAGCCTTGGCCGCGTTTGCAGCACATCAGCCAAATTGGCAAATCTTTGCTTAGAGCCAGCTCAAACAATCGCAAATATGTATTTTAGCCAGCGTTTGGCAAGCCGTCAAAGCAATCATCAATCAACACAGCGGTTGGCTTCGTGCCTGGTAATCCTTTAATATTATTAAATAATTAACACGCATTTGGTGGCTTGTTTACGATTTTGACACGAGCACAGCACAAAGCACAGCCGCTAACAGCAGGAGTATTTATGAAGCTCTGCGGGGATTCACTCATCAAAAGATAAACGCAATTATAGCGCAGTTAGGTGGCAGCACCAGGGGAGAGTGGCGAGTCACAAATGAAGACAATGCCGCGGTGCTAAACATGCAAATTAGCGTGCAAAAGTTTGACACTGATGAGCACCACGAAGGAGTTAAAGTTCCTTTTAAGCCAAATTTGCATATTTAAATGGCTTAAATGCGGCACTTGGCACTCAGTGCTCCGCGCTGTTGGTAACATGCAGAAGCTCATCTTGTGCCCTGTCAGCGACTTGTTGTCACGTTTCTGTTGGCTCATAAAAGTAAGATTGAATTTTGAACGGACGGGCGACAAACGACGACGGAATCCGCGGGGAAGTTGCGGAGTGGTGGCTAGCTGGGATGGCTTTGCATGTCTAACCAGAAAGTTTACATGACTGTGGCGCTGTCTGCGCTTAATAGGCCAACCGAACTTGAACCCCAGCAACGATGGAGTCGACAAGCCGTCAGTTCGGTCTAAATTGTTGCACACGCGTGTACTGAAAGTTAACAGGAAAGTGAAAGTTTTTGATCCTGCCACGGCAACCGGAAGTTATTAACGCACGAGCTAGAGAGAGAGAGAGAGAGAGAGCTTCTCGGCCATATAAGTGGATGTCTTTGCATGTGTCACATCATTGAGCAGGAAATTTAATTTATGCTCGTCAGCACATAAAGTTTTTAGTATTGCATACTTTTCGGAATCCCAAAAATTGATTCGTAAAAGACTTTTACCAAGCCATTAACGCATATCACTTCGGTGTTAGTGACTTGGCATTTCAAGTTCTTGAGTACACTCAGCCTGAATATTTTAAAACTACTGCAACTTAAAACTCTGCGTTGCTTAGGATAAATATTAACTACAAAAATTAGCATTGCAGTCGGGTTTTACAGGAATAGATTTGCCAAATTAAAGATGATATATCGATTAAATCCACATCATTGTGCCTATGTACACTATAAACTGAACACAAAGAACACATACCAAGGTCCCCTAATAGGTTTCACTGAACCAGACAATCCATGCTGACCTTGCTCTACCGTCTGTAGTACGGCAAATATGCCGAAACGGCAGCTAATGATGCTCTTTAAGCCGCCCAGTCCCCACCCGCTGGCTTGATGTCTTCTGCAGAGGCAACCCGTTGACATATCCCATGCTCGGCTTTCATTTAGTTTTAAGCTACTTCACTTACGAGTCCCTTTGTTCGACAAGTTTGCACATTGCGTATACGTAACGTGTTGCTGCCGAGGCTGCTAAGTAGCACGTGTCTCTAACAGCATAGACTTGTCGTGCTGCATTCAATACAACAATCTTAAATTATACATAATATTTGGTCTCGGCCACTTGACTTACATCTAAGCTTATTAAGAATAACTGACAGTCCTTGGCTGTTCATTAGGGTGCGATAAGCTGTCTAAGCTGGCTCAGCTGACTTGGCAGACAAACATGTGATGTGGCCCGTGCATGTAAGCATATACATAGAAAAGTCTCTAACTTTAGTCGCTCTGTTATTGATCATATCAATTGACTTTAACTAAGTCAAATCAGGGCAAAGTATTTGCTCCACAAATTCGTAGCATTCCTTGGCGCAGTCAAAAAGAATTCGAAGGATGTGAGCAGAACAAATAAATCATACTGCCAAAGGCAACCAAACAACAACTCAATCGTCAGGACGTTCTCGACGAAAACGCGCAATGATAAATCGAAAATATTTTTAGTTGTTTACACAAAGCAGAGTCGAGCAGCCGACGGCTGGGCAAGTGAAGCCAAAGAAAACTGTCGCTGAGCAGCTCTTCCTGTCCGGCACTCAATGGAAGGCAGCTCGAAATTCTTCAACCACTTGACGACACTCAGTGGTCGGGGAAGGGGGTGGGGGAGGGGGCAGTCGCTTAATGAACGTGCAAACAGTCGAGCAAACAGGAGATTATGCTGCCACTGGACAGAGCCTGTGCCATTGCCCGCCCCCCAGCCGGAATTGTTGGGTAAACATCTTGCGCGTCCTTGTCCACTTGTAGCTGCACGTCTCTCCAACCCCACCCAGACGGCATTCAAGTGTTAATTGTGTGCGTGATTTAAGCTTTGGCCAACGCAGCGTGCACCCCGCCCATTCTCGTCGCCAAGAATAATTGCTTTTTGATTGAGTTCAATGTACATGGGGCTTTGTCTGGCCTATAAGCTGAACTTGAATGCTCAAAAACGGTCAAAAACGCTTCACTCGTCGTCTGCGTCGCATTCCAGCAGCTCCCGAGCAACATGTACTATCCGGAGGAGCTGGCACGTCCACGAGCACGTCGCCCGCTTTATGGGAATTACACCAGTGAAAGTGCGACTCGTCCTTATCAGACACGCTATCGCTGCTGCAAGGAGCGCAAGTTTTTGGGGCAGATAACACCCTACCTCAAGGAGTACTGTGCCAACTCTACGGTGCATGGCATTCGCTATTTGACGGATCCAAAACTGCATAACTTTGAAAGGTGAGCTCAATTTGTATGTGTTTAGATAATCAAGAGAGCTTAAGGTAGAAGAGATTTCGTTTGTTTGTTAACAACACTTTGAGCATTATATAAAGAAAGGGACTTACATAGAATATTAAAATACTAACTTAGCGCCTGTTATAGAAGATTAAACAAAAATATTTTTAAGAGTATTTATACATACTCCATAAGTATTTCCTTTGAATTAAAATATATTTGTTACATCCACAAATCATTCTTATATGGAATAGACGATTCCATATATTCATATACCACACACTGACATATTTAGCTATTTAACGCTTTAGATTGATCTGGCTAGTAATCCTGGTGGGCACCTTTATTTGTGCCTCGATTGTCTACGTGGACCTGACCGAGTTATATTACTCGGTACGCGTTCACACAACCATTGAAGACAGCATGCGGCCGATATTCTATGTACATTTCCCTTCCGTGGGTCTCTGTCCACGCAGTCGCATCAACTGGCCGAAATTGCAGGAGGAGGTGCCAGATCACTTTTTGGGCCATAACGCCACCGAGGAAAAAAAGGAGCTGTTTAAAAGTTTCTTTTCGGCCCTCTCTGCGGTGCACTTTAATGATATGCGGAGTCTGGTAAATTTCTTTGAGAATGCAAGTCTGGCTGCAAATGTTAGCCAGCTGGATGGTTTGGATATTACGAAGGTGTTGGAGTTTACGAATCTACAGTGCAGCGAATTCTTTCTGGATTGCACCTGGCGGGGAAAGCCGTACAACTGCTGTGAGATATTTGAACTGCAGCGCACTGAATTGGGCTTCTGCTGGGTGTTCAATTCGGTTATTAGTACTCAGATGAAACAACGGCAGGTGAGTGGATAGAACCAAAACTGCAATCCAACCCGATTTTGTGCCAGAATTTATTTTTTTCTATGTTTGATGGAATTTTTTTATGGTTTTTCGCATACATTGATTCTGCATATCAAATATATTCACTATTGAAAATAAAATTTTACGAATTTTTTGATAAAATTTCATGTACTCCCCCTTACTTATTTTCGAAAAATTTTTTTTTCAAAATTTAGAAATGCAAATTTACATTTTTAATCGATTGTGGTTGTCACAATTAGTATAAAAAACAACATTAAAACCGATTCTGAGGGGGTAAAATTTTTTGTCAAAAATCATGCAAAAATTTCTAAAAATTTTGACTTGTAAAGCTCTCGGATCCATAGCTCCCATATTTCAAACGCCCACAACTTTGTCAAATCTGAACCGATTTTCATGTTTGATGGCATTTTTTTCATGGTTTGTCCTCTATCATGTGACGTGGCCGGGAGATTTTTTCTGTGATATTTGCGGGAGTTTTCCATATCCGTGTCCGTGATATCAAGGTCGCTATCTTTGAGGGGGTCACCAGCAATCTACATACCAAAATCTAGTGACTCTAGCTTTAATATTGTGGGAAATATTCTCATTTTATCGATTTGCGATCATCATGTTAACGATTTGCCAGCCTCCTAGTGGGCGTGGCACAAAAATCTTAACTTTTTGTCTGACGCGGGTATAAACGCGTAAATATTCCAAGTTCCAAGCCTCTAGCTTCAATTGCCATTGACAACCTTATATTTTTGTTGGGCTTGCCGCCATCTTCTTATGTGTCTTTCATGTTGATCCTATTCCTAGAAGGAAGACAAGTACTATCCGCGTCGCACTGCACAGTCTGGTCCCGGCACGGGCCTGGAAGTAACCATGCGCGTGAACAAAACATTCGCTATGCCTGGCGCACGTGGCGTATACGTTATGGTCAAGCAGCCGCAACAATGGAGCGATGTAGCACGTTTGGTGCCACATGAGTCGCACAACAAAATCAGTGTAGCACCACGCTTCACTGGCTCTGATTCCAGAACCCGAGTTCTCTCGCCAATGCTCCGACGTTGCATCTTCCCCGATGAAATTCACGATCCGCACTACAAAAACCTGCCGGGCTTTCTCTACTGGCGGGGCAACTGTCGCACAAAATGCCACCAGGAGCATGTGGTTAACCTGTGCAAGTGCTCGCCAGCTCTGCTCTTTCCCCGCAACCCAGGGGGTAAGTGCGAAGTTGGCTGTGGGCCTAACTGTTAACGGCTTTATATTTACTATATATTTTTCATGTAACACAGATAATTTTACGGACTGCAAGGCCTCAGACTTTAAATGCCTGTACGACCATAGATGTAAGTAGTTACCCTGCCACATAAATTGCCGTATATTATATTGCCTCAAAGTGACATTTAGCGTGGAGCGCCTCCCTCTGGAGCAGGAGTACGTGGACGATGTCTACAAGAATGCCATGACCTGTAACTGCCTAAACAGCTGTTCCCAGCTTGTCTACGATACCATCTACAGCAACATACCCATGGAGTAAGTCGGTATCCCTAGTGGATCATAGCAGGGCCATAACAATAGCATCTTGCAGACCGCAGGAAGTTAATACTGAGGTAATCACCATGACTCTGGACGTCTTCTTTCACTCGCCTTGGTTTATCAAATATCAGACGCATATGCGGTTCACTTTTGTAGAGCTGCTGGGTGGGTTTTAATCATAACGCGAATCAATGCTTCAATTCAAATCTATGTCCACAATTTACAGCTAGCTTTGGTGGCATTATTGGTCTGTTTCTTGGCGCCTCGCTCCTCAGCGCCATCGAGTTATTCTACTACTTCTCCATTGGCATATATTTGTATTTATCCAGCAACAGGAAGTCCAACCAGCAGCCACCACCTCCCATCACACTGCACTTCCGGCGCAAGATAACACCAACCAAAATTGCCTACTGATGGTGAATAATAAAAACCAGAACGAAGAGTAAGTTTCGGTGTCCCGATGATTAAACACCCTTGCAGACCTATGTCAATACAACAATACAACTGTTATAAACATAAAAATAAACTTGCGTTTGATCTAGAGCCTGCCAGCTATTAAAAAAGATCACTAAATAAACCACTTGCATAAAAATAAAACCATTTTTGAATCAAATTGGGTCGAACCCGTAATTTCAATACATTTAAAATCATAAACCAAAGCGTGAACCGAACCCCAAGCCGCACCAAATAATTTTCGTTTTGGCTTGGTTAATCCCAATCATTTATATTAACTTCGTCAGAGGTTGCAAAAATCATATTTCGCTAAACAAAAATAAATAAATATTGAAAATTAAATATTTTTCTTTTCAATTTAATATTATGTGAGGGACTGTTATGAACCGAGACTTACCATCAACCAAACGATCGATAATTTTTTTATAACTTCCTTCAATGCGTAAAACGTTACGTGACAAAAGAATAATCCGACCATATTACATATATATTGATTAAATGAATTTTATTGGGGCTCAACACGATTTTTACTTTTTAATTTTTTTGGTGAGTATTTAATAACAAACTAATATCAATATTTAGATTTCTTGGCCGTGGTTGAAATTGCAAGTGCCATAAAGAAGGCCAAGTATGCGGTAAACTCAAATCTTAATAAATAATATAATATTCACCAGGCATTGGTTATATTAAACGGATGTCGTAGTTTGCTTTTGGTTATTGCTTCCGCAGGCACTGCATCCGAGTGGGCGTGGCTCACTTCATTGCGTAAATACCGCAACCACTTGGCCGATTGCTTTTTGAGATTCCTACGAAAGACCACGTAGTAATTGTTATTATAAAGATGCAGGGCAAGTCCCACAGTTAAAAAGTAGAGCAGCTCAACTGCACTGACCATAGAAGCGCCCAGGCAGAGGCCAAAAATGCCGCCAAGATTAGCTAGGATAATGGTGTTATCAATAAATAGCATTCAACATTATGTATCATAAGTGATGTACCAATCAAATCAATGCTGCTAAACTCAAGACTAGTGCGATATGTTATCATCATTTCCACTTGATAATGCACATCCACCTTGAAAAACTTCAGAGCAGGCGATCTGGGCCTATCCCGAAAAGAGATATAGGTATGAAAATAGGGAAAATTCATTGCTGTAGAGTTAAAGTACAAATATTTAACAGGCAATGGCAGCGTGGTTGTCGACGTATAGTATTCCAACAGATTACAGCTGACCAAACAGGGACAGGTCATGCCCGGCTTGCTGGCACTAAAGTAGTCATCCTCCTCCAAATGCTTGTTATAACCGAAAATATCTGCAAGATAAATTTTAATTGATCCGTTTTGGATTTGACCCATCGAAGCCACGCTTTCGACTTGCCATTGTGACGCGAAATGCAGCGCAGACTGGACGCAGTACAGTTCTTAACTGAAATACAAAAAAAATGTGTGAGAACAGCTATCTTCGAGGTACCGAATATTAAATGCCCTTGCCGATATATAGATATGCGCTTAATGTATATTTAACTGTGTTTTCACATAATATCTCAGTTTTTGAGCTATGAGAGGCTTTTTTATATATTTGTAAAGTAAATACAGTCGGACTGTTGGTTTTATTTTCCGCTAAGGCAATGGCGTAGGCAGGATTGTTTGTTGTTTTTTTTATGGTGGATTTCAAAATAAAAATTTTGTTAAAATGTAAGGATATTGGAAGAATGCATCTTTGTTCTTGCATACATGCAATTATATATATAGATGGGGTGGTTAACCGAACCCCCCTTCCCCTGCGTACGCCACTGGGGTGTGGTAAGTTTAAATGGCAAGGCTACTCAGAATATGTTTTAAAAAATAAACAAAATTTATACAGTATGTAATTTTTCGACAGGTATGGGTGCTATTGATATAGGTATCCCAGCCTCCCGACACCGGCAAACTGACGGACATGGCCATACTTTATAGTTGCCCTTGGTTAAGAAAGATAGAGTCTCGTGGAGCGCCCGCTTACTTTTTTGGTTGCTTCGAAAAAAAATTGGCAACGTGCAGTTACACAGTTTGACCAAATAGGACTCATGACAGCTGGTGAGGCAATTGGAAAGCAGATAGTTTTGGCTAAAGCGACGTGCAGCATTGCTGGTGCCAAAGTCCACGTGCTCATCCGAAAAGTGGCAATTGCGTCGCTTCGCCGGAATGTCACGCGTGGAATTGTCGGTGCGTGTCAGCAGAGGGCGCACTGTAACATGGGTTTCTGTGTTGGGTGTTATGGAGTAGGCCACATTAGATATTTGGTTGGGCTTCTTGATCATTATCTGCAAATTTGCAAACCAAATAAAAAAAAACAAATTTAATTAACAGAACGGATCTATTCACAAAGACATTGTCCGTGACTGAAGAATTTGGTCGCTTGAAGCGCTCGTCCAGCTGTAAATTGAAATTGAGTCCCGAGCTCTGACCCGCCTTGGCGTTATGCTTCGGATAGAAAGCGGCGCCCTCACGCTTTTTAATCTCAAGTGAACGATCCGAGATCTCCGAGTTGAAGACCAAGCACAAGCCGTACTCTGTCTTCTCCAGCACGAAATAGTCGCAGCAATTGAAGAACGATTGCCGCCACAGACAGGAACCCGGCACCAGAATATCCTCACAGCGCAGCGTCAGGAAATCGGCCAATACGCTGATGTTGATAAAATCCACAATCTCCAGATTCTGATCCTCCATTTCGGAAATGCTACGCTTGAAGTTGTCAAATCGCAGCTCTTCGAGATATGTAATTAGCGTGATAAATACTTCGACGACATTTTCGCTAGCATTTGCCGGCAGGAACTGTGCCTTGGCTGCCTCCAGCTTGCTCCAATTGATGCGATTGTCCGTACAGACGCCCACAGCCGGAAATTGCACATAGAAGACAGGATACTGTGGATTATCAATAACTGTCTGCAGCTTCTGTGCGCCATAGCGCTCCGACAGCAGCAAGTAGAAGGAGCAGCAGAGCGTAACGCTAAAGATGAGCAGCACGCTCCAGATGAGTCTAGTTAGAGAGGGTATCAATTAGTGGGCCCGATATACGGCGGATAGAGCACACCTCTCCACGTTGTGCAGCCTGGGGTCGTAGAGGTAGCGCACACAATGTATGGTTGATCTTTCACAGTAGTAACGAAAGTATTCGCGCACCAGCTCCATAAAGCACTTATCCACATCCTTGCCGGACTTGTCAGCGTTCTCTGCCTTGACCATTTTGTCACTGTGCTCGCTGACGGCGAGCTCTGGCTTTATTAACGCGATTCCCACAGAAGTTTGGTCGTGTAATTGCAGTGTCGAGAGTATCAATAAATATACATTATGCCTCACAACTGTTGTAATTGAGTTGTTATGTTTTGGTGGTCCGATAAGCCCATTGACAAATATCTGGCAATGAACTTTTGAAATTGATATCAACGCTGCTGCTCGTTGATTAACTGCCTCGCCTGCCAATCAGTTCATCAAAATGAGTACAGTGATTAAGTTGTCTGCTTTCAATGAAGATAATGATGATGACAAACCGTCTAAAATTAGGCCAAAGGATACATGCCTCTGCCTCAGGCGGTAGGCACTTAAAGCCATCTTCAATTATATACTTAACTCTTCTGCAATTGCCACCCCTCAGCTTTACCCGCGTCATACTAATGTTTGTCGGGGCAGCGATGACTATTTACGTTTGTATATTGTCCTCGGAACGGTATTTTAAGTACTGGGTTCAGACCACCATCGATCGCACCGATGTTCACGTCTCGGAGATCGCCTTTCCAGCCATTACAATTTGTCCCTCGCACTTGACCCTGCACAACACCAAAGACCCCAGAGAGCGGAGCTTAAATAGGCTCTATAATTTAGTGCAGAGCATTCGTTGGCGGAGCCCTCTTTCAGCTCAGGACACACAAGTGGACTTCGAGCTGTTCGCAGAGTTTGGTAACCAATCTTTGCTAAATGTCGACAGTATCTTCAACTACGGCTACACCTGCGAGGATCTATTTATGGAGTGCATGTGGCGACGCCGAGAGGTGGATTGCTGCACCGTGATGTTCAGACGCCTGAACGTCGGCTCCTGCTACGTATTCAACTCGGTACTTGCCGAAAATCCCGATCCCACATGGCCCTGGTCTGTGGCCGATGCTGGCTTCAAGAGTGCGCTGAATATCAAGATAAATCGTTACGCCAAGGGCAATAGGTTGGAGGCCACTGGGGTAAGCATTTGAATAAAGCACAAGTTTTGCCTGTCTGTCTACTTGCTTAAATGCAATTTTAAAGAATTTCGATTAGATTTATTAGAAAGCTTATAATATAACCCAATCAATAAAATTCAACACTTCAACCTCCTGACATTCAAAACGATTGGGAATACCAATGCGTGCCAAGTAATGAGGTATTAATTCGTCTGCTTATCGTACTCATTAATACTCCGATTTCTGCACGCTTGAAAACAGACCACTTTTATTGAATACTTTTATTGATACCTCAAATGCGTGCCAAAAAACATGTGCTGATAATGCAAATTGTAACGCATAGAAGCAGACAACTTCGAACCTACAAAGTATATATCGACATCAACCAGGGGACCGAAAATAACTGTTATTACATGAAACTTACAGTTCAATCAATCATAAGAGTTATTTTGTAGGGTTGTTCAATAAAAATTAGATAGAATAATTAATCTGCAAATTTTACTTTAAAAATAAAAAATAAAGATTGAATTCAAATATCTTTTGCGCCACACGTATTTATAATGAAGTTTTTGTATAAAGTAAAGTAGAATTTTTAGGTTGAAATTTATAATAGTTGCGGTCTCTGGCATCAACAAACAAAATATACATATTTCTCATATATTTAAATTAAGTATAGGTATAAGCTAAGAACATCTATCATAAAAGCAAGTTTGTAGTTATTGTTGATTAACCAAATGCCTTCTGCAGGTCATTGTGCAAGAGCCAAGCCAGTACGTGGGCTCCAGTGTCACCTATTCCGCGGATGAGCGCATTGTGGTGGCCCTGCAACCGCTGCATTTCACTGCCGAACCGGGTGTGAAGGCACGCCCGGTGAATATGCGCTACTGTTATTTTACGGATGAGCTACGTCAGTCGTACTCGGAGTGCATAATCGAATGCCATCTACACTACATATCCAAGAAGTGCGCGTGCAGCCATGAGCTCATTGTGCCAGCAAAAGCAGAGCTGAGGAATGAGAAGCCAAGTCGCATTTGCACAGTCGCGGACTTGCCGTGCATGCAAAAGAACGGGGGTAAGGATATAGAATTAAGTGCACTTTCAGGACAGTATTTAAGGGTTAACCAACGCTCTTGCAAAAGTGTCGCTCTTTTACATGGGCAACATAATCGAGGAGTCCTCGGACTATGTCTTCAATACCACCGATTGCAAGTGCTATCCGAACTGCGATCACACTCAGTATCACGCAGCCACATTCACGGATCGTCTGGGCAGCACGGAGCACAATAACAATTACGTCGAGGTTGATATCTACTTTCAGGAGGAGACGCTTTTCTCCTATCGCTCCACTCTGCACATAACGATGCTCGATTTGATGGGTTGGTTTTATATATGTACACATATATATTTATATTGATTTCCCAGCATTTTCCACTCGTTGATTGCTTTTACTTTTCCACAGTCTCATATGGCGGCATAGCTGGCCTGTTCATGGGTTTGTCTGTGCTCGGAGCCATTAATGCCATACTGAATCGAATTTCTTGCTGCAACAAACCCACACCCCAACCCATTAAACCTGATCCCGAGGCTCAAAGGGTCTCACGTTTCTTTACCTGCAAGAAAAACACATGATTGAATAACACGGATAAGCAGACATAAATAAATTCAGTAGAAAACAAAAAAGTAAACACCTGGCTCCATTGTCTTATTAGAGAACTCTTCAGATTTCATATATCAGCTACCTGCGAGTGCAGTGGAAAATTTCCAAATAATGCGATTGCAACGACTGTGAATGCGCTGATGTTTTCCACTATTCCAAACGATTGCCCCAATGCATATACCTTACGAACCTTAGTGTAGAGCATGCTGTGCAGTTCAATAAAATTTGCTTTGTGTACATGGAAGCCTGACCTAACAACAAGATTTGAATCGAAACCCTCACAGAGGATCCAATGATCAAAAACCAGCTTTGGGTTTATCTGCAGGTCACCAGCGTACGACCACAAGTACTTTGAACCCTATTTAATCGCTGAAGAACACTTGCCTGATTTACACACATACAGACATACCCTCAAACATAGGGAGTATATTAAATTTAGCATTATCTTTGTTATACTTTGTTATACTTTGTACTATAGAAGTACATTAATTAAAAAATATAAAGCAATTAATTAATTGCTCATTTGGAACATATTTCTTTATTTGTACTAGTTTTAGTTAGTATGTTTCATTTATTGAATATTTAGAATTCAATTTAATATAAACGAACAGGTCTAATTTCCATATGTCATCAGACATCAGCTAGATGTATAATTAAATAAGAATTTTTGTAAAATTTATAGGTTGCTTCATTTATAGTATTCACTGATTTCATACATAAATATATAATTGGCTTTCTGAAATTATAACTTGCTTCAATCAGAAGTTGTAGAAATTATAACTTTAAAAAACAGGTTAAAATGGCCAAAAACCTTATGATATTGCATATAAATCTTTTAGATTTATTTTGTTTATTTTATGATATCGCAGATAAATCTTTTAGATTTATTTTTCGATGGTACAATGAGGTTTTCACAAGTTCGACTTTTTTGCTTGTAAGAATCATGATAAATCTGTTGATACCTATACTATATAACTATAATAAATATACAGTTAAGAAGCCGATTGGTCAGATCCATTGAAAATTCTTTAAATTTCAGCGGACAATAATATGCTCCAGGGCATTTGGTAGTCAGTGGCATTGAAAAATGTCTTCCTTTTAATTTTAAAGTAGGTAGCCTAATGAAAACGATCGCAGCAGATGAGTATAAATATCGCTTGTGCCGCCACAACCGTGCACAGTCCAAGTTAGATCGTCGAGCCAAGCACTCCACATAGAATCAGAATGAAATTCTTCGTTGCCATTTGCCTGCTGTTCAGCTTGGTGAGTATTTGGAGCAACTAGTTGGCTGATTGTGGTTCTAAACAATGTCCCGCTTTCTACACAGGCCTCAGCCGAGTATGTGGTCAAGAATAAAGATAATCTGCTGAGCTACCGCGAGGAGTGCGTCAAGGAAGTGGGTGTGCCCGCCGACCTGGTCGAGCAGTATCAGAAATGGCAGTATCCCAATGATGTCAAGACCCAGTGCTATCTGAAATGCGTGTTCACCAAGTTCGGCCTCTTCGATGTCCAGTCCGGCTTCAATGTCGAGGACATTCACACGCAGCTGACCCGCGGCGATGCTAACCACGACGATGAGCTGCATACCAAGATCGCTGCCTGTGTGGACAAAAACGAGCAGGGCTCGAATGCCTGCGAGTGGGCCTGGCGCGGCGCCGACTGTCTGCTTAAGAACCATTTGCAGCGGGTGCAGCAGAGCCTGGTGCCCAAAGTCTAAGCTACACCTAAGTACATTAACCATTTCACTAACCAGCAATTTTGTAATTTCATTAATAAAGCCATGATTGTCATGTAGAGCGTACTACGAAAGTTTTCCCACTTAGTCACACCCACAATCCCTTATTGACTAGAATACGCCGAGACCTTACTCCGTGTTCAGTTGTCATGTTTCTGTACACCAAGGAACTCGTCGCGCCGCAGCCCAAGCTGAGGCAGGGCCTGCTCCGCTTCAAGCGGCATCCGCTGCGGGATAAATACGAGAACATGTTGCAGTGCTCCTTCGCCCACTCGACGATCCACGGGATGCAGCATCTCTTTGTGGAGCAACATGTTTGCATACGCTACTTTTGGCTCTTCATCGTCGCGGTGGCCATGATTGGTTTCCTGGGCATGTTCTCCCTACTGCAACAGCAACACGACGAGATGCAGCTGGTCAGCGTTGTGGCAACCACCCAGTTGCCAGTGTACAATATTGAGTTTCCGGCCGTTGCCATTTGCCCCTGGAATCATGTTAACTGGCTGCGCGCCTCCACAGCGGCAGATCGCTTTCTGCCCAGGAATGCGGATGCTCATGTGCGCGAGTCCTTTCGACAGCTGCTCATTGGCATGGAGAAACTGACCTTTGGCAAGTTTCAGGACCTCGGCGCGCTATCCGAGCGCAATCTGACCTCACTGGCACAGCTGAGTCTCACCAAACTGGCCATCTATTTGGCCTACCGCTGCGATGAGCTCTTCGTGCCAGATTCCTGCATCTTCGACGAAACCACCTACGACTGCTGCGAATTGTTTGTGTCGGAGCGCACGGAGAAGGGTTTCTGTTTGGTCTTCAACTCGCTGATATCGGATGACTCACGCAAAAAGAAGCTGGTGAATGAGTTTTATCCCTACAAGCTAAGCACCGCCGGCGAAGGCTCCGGCTTGAAGTTTATGCTGCGCTTGAACGACTCCTTTTTAAGAGCTGGCACCCAGCTGCCCTTCTCTATGAATGTGGGTTGGCACAAAATGGATCGTTATTACATTATTGCATTATTTAAGATTACCCTTACAGCTAATGATCAAGGAGCCAAACCAGTGGTTGCAACACACGGTCTATCATCTGTACGAAAATACGGAGAACTTTTTCTCGATAGATCCGTTAGTGATACGAACATCCGCAAATACTCACATACTGGATACCGACAAGCGACGCTGTTATTTTGATGTAAGTGCACAAACTTACACTGGCCTACAAACTATTGAATCAACACTTGATTAAAGAGCGAACGGCATCCCTACTTTCCGTATGCGGGGCTGCCCTACAGTCGCAACAATTGCGTTGCCACCTGCCTGCAGTGGACCGTGAACCACTTCTGCAATTGCACCTTGCCTCTGTATCTGCCGATCATGGGTAAGTGGCAGGCAGCCCCAAGATAACTATCCCATGCTATTCCTCCTCCAGAAGACACTCGCGAATGCAACGTGTTGGACTTTCCTTGCTTGTATCGTCACACAGACGTCTTTGGCTACGTGAAGATGGTTGGCCAGGAAAAGTATATTAACGATCCACGTCGTGGTAAGCTTTGCAGGTGCCCGGATAGCTGTAATACGCAGGTTTACCAAACAGATCTGAATGTGCGCCAGTTGATTCAGTAAGTTGAAGTACACTGCCAGCTCTGCTTGGTTTAATCCCTTGGCTCTCCCAGCCCCAACACCACAAATGGCACTTCGGCACCAAAGCGCATCAGAGCTGAGATCTATTATGGCCAGCGGGTGTTGACAGTGGTAGAAACCAAACTGAAGTACACCTTTGACGATTGGGTGGCTGGCTTTGGTGGCATTCTCGGTCTCTATGTGGGCGCCTCGGCACTAAGCTTCGTGGAACTGGGCTATGTGGTTGGCCAATTGCTGTGGTCACTGCTTAAGGATGGCTACGCCAAGTTCAAATCAATGTAATAAGTAAAGTATATTTTATCGGTCGCTAGACAGGTCGTTAAAAGTATTTATGGAACGAAACGCGTTTATTTCTGCTTCGTTTCCTGATCAGTTGGGTAGCGTATATAAATAGCTGGATTAGGCACTGTGGTTGGCGTCTCTGAGAATTGATCCAAGTAGGAGCAGCCGATGGCCAGGGCGCTACCGTCCGAACTAAAGTTCAGGGATGATATTGAGGTGTCATACTCGTGGAACTGGCACAGACGCTTTTTGTTGAAGCCATCCCAAATGTTGACAATGCAGTCCGAGCCGCCGGTGGCGAATGTGTGATAAATGTTGTGGAAACTGACAGCGTTAACCGGATAGATTTGCTCAATGTTGTGATCCCTGTTGCGATGGCACTTAAACGCAAATTTCCGGCGCTGCACTTCCGGATCATGGTCGAGGTATTCAACAGCCACACGGCCCTCAATGGAGGACATGACATATCCCTCCTTGTTAGGGAAGAGACGAATGCAGCGCGTCTGATACTTCAGCGACGACTCGCGTTTCATGATATAGCTGTCCGTCTTTCGCAAATCCCATATTAACACCTTACGGTCAGACGTGGCCACCACAATCTTCTCATCGATGACGGACATGGAGTACACCTTGCCGTTGTTTTGTTCAAAGCAGCCCACGCACCGCTTCTCGCGCATATCCCACAGCTTGACTGTCTTGTCCCAGCTGCCGGTCAGTATGCCATTGACGTACTCGGCATGCTCCACACAGCGAATGGGCTCGTCGTGGGCACCCACCAGGCTTTCAGCTTGTGTGTTCACATCGTACATACGCAGTTGATTGTCCAGGCCACCGCTCACCACGTGCACAATGTTCTGTAACGAGCGTAATTAGCGTAATTACATAATGTATGTGAGCATGTTTAGTACAAACCATGAAGGCACAATCCAAGATGGGCGCATCCTGAACGAATTTTTGGCGCATTGAGTTTGCCGCCACATCGTAGAAACGAAGCGTCCCGTCCCACGATGAGGCAGCCATATACTGGTTGGATTTGGAGCCGAATTTCACTGCCGATATGAGATCCTCGGGCGGATTGTTCAATTTAAATTCTGACGGGCCCATATTGTTTAGTTTAATAGATATTAACAGAAAAACAAATTACAATTCCCGGTCGCTTGGCTGAAGCGGTATTAAATAGTACTAGAAGATGCCAATTGAAATGAATGGTCACCCTAGCGTTTATTGTCATAAGCTGCTCTGTTACGCGTAACGCTACAAAAGTCTGACTGCTATATCACCGCGCATGTATGCAACAATTAATTGTCAGTTAAATTTGAGTTTGTACTTAAATTGACTTTGTATTTTTAACAAACAATAACTATCACAACTAAATGACTTTTCTATTACTCTAACATTTTGGAAGTACATATTTTGGTGGTTGCGTTGTGGATATCAGTTGAGCAATTTACTTCATTATTTGTTTGTATTCTGACACGGCGGCTATGGTCCATCATCGGCAGTACTCAACGCAATGGCAAACTGAGCAGCATAATAGGTAATCATGATTTGCAGCCGTGGAGAGGGCACGTCCACGCTCAAGAACATGGTAACTGCAATAAGTGCATCGGATATGACGAACAGAGCAGCGCCCACGGCACAGAAGATGGTCAGGAAACTCTTGGCATCAACTGCACGGGCCAAGGAGCGCCACAGCATTGTGGTAATTAGCACAGAATATATGGGCACTCCAATTATTAGTACCTCATCCAAGTTCGTGTGCACTAAAACAATAACTGTAATGCACACTAATAGAAGTTAATAAAAAATAAGAAATTCTCACATTAAATTTACTTACAAGCTGCAACCGGTACATATAGAAAGGCTCCAATAACCCAATTGAGCGGTTGCCAACCGAAAGCATTCATATAGAATACGTGTGCCACGCCAAAGGACATCATTCCAAAGGGAAATAAATTAACATTGAGCAGGGCATCACCACCGCACGAAAATATCAAGCCCAGCAAAATCAACTGTGAACGGCGGTAGCTAAAAACAATAAAACAAATGCCTATAATAAAAACATAAAATACAACAAAAGATAAGAGCTTGCTTACTGCTTATTAAGCGCAAATCCTTTGATCAAAACATAAAGCATCAGTGCCACAATGGGCAAGCACTTGAGCACGGTTGTCCATAGTTCCCCCTCTGGATCTTTACGCACCAGCGAAAAATAAAGCACCAAACTTATAAAAAATGGTATTAGCTTCAGGGCCTGAATTGTGGCCTTAAAGATAAGTGGGGAAACCAAAAATATTCGACGATTAGCGTAAATCGGTGAACCGTACGAAAATATACAAATAGCGATAATATTTGTACAATCGGTGGCAGTATTAAAGGTGATTAGATTAATGGGTTAGTAACTCCCGCATACGCATGCATGTTAGAAATTTGCATAATATGTTCTTACGCCAAAACTTTTACTTTCAAAGTGCGAGCTTTCGTCGGCAAAATAATGAGAGAGCGAAAATTAGAGCACGCCAATGCACGGGAGATGTAGTGAGCAAGGTCAAGGACAAAAGCTCCACAGACTTTTTACATTTTTTGCGGTTAGATAAAGCATCCGCTGTGCATTAGGTATGGAGCACACACACTAGCACACGCATCAAATGCATGTGAGTGTAATTGGGTACATAAAACAACACATGGAAAATAAAAGCAAACAAAGAAAAGCAAAGCAAATGCCAGTATATCGCATTTCTGTGTATGAATAAATATATATATATATATATATATGTAAATATACATATATATACACATTTGTATATGTATATTCACAGGCATAACAAACAGTCTCTAAATTTCAATTTAATATAACTGCTGCTGGCACTTACGAACTGCATTGTGTGGTTCATAATTGGCGCTTAGGTTGTCAGTCAAATGTCTGCGCTGTCACTTGGCAAATACTCAAGCAAGCTGCCGTTTCGCACGATGGAGCCTCGGTGTTACACACCCCCAAAAGATAAAAGAAATCAAATGATGAGCAGCCGGCACGGGCAAACACGTTGCGCACTTTTGACCAACGTCAATACACTGAATCAAAGCGTTAGCTGCGCCGCTTGCTGGACGCTAGGCTGGCCCCGACTTTGATTGCGATTGCACGCCGCTCTGCGAATGCGAGTGCGAATGCGGAGAGTGCGACCCGTGAGCGCCGGTGGGCCACGTGCAGCATAAGCAGCATTCTGCCAGATACACAAACAACTGCAAGCATGCTCCTTGTATTTATTGTATTTACCTTTTACATGATGTACCCCTCTGCGCAGAGCGAGAGCGCCAGCAAAGAGCTAGAGAGAGCGAGAGCGTCGCAAAGAGAGTGGTGTTTTAGAACAACGGTGAATATCGTGAGGGCTTTTTGCTCACGCAACAGGTTAATTGGTATAACGATGCGCTACAGCGTGCGGCATATAAGGCGCAATGAGAGCTTTGCCAGTGCCATACTTAATGTTGAGGGAAAGTCATGCGCACAGTCGCTCAAGTCAATTTAATGTATGGTAGAGCTCTGCCTCTCTCTCTCTCCACTCACTGACCGATATCAAATTCAAAACAATGCAACAATTTCTGCACACTTTCACTGCAAAAGCTTAAAGCTCCATTCAATTCGTTGATGCGAGCTTTTTCCGTGTCGTTTGGGCCAAAGCTCCGTTTTAAGTTGTGGCATTTTTCAGGCGTGCGAATAACTCGGAGGCTGATTCGGAAAATTTTAATAATATTAAAGACGCACGTACGAATAATCAAAAACCGTGGAAATTGCATAAAAATTGTAGCAACTAGAGGAAAACTTGCTACAATTAAATCAGAGCAGGTAAGGGCCAAAACAAAAATGTGTGCAATGGAAAATTAGTTGACCAGTGCTGGAAAAATTATGTATCCATTGGGTGGGGGGGAGTGTTCTGCATGTTTAACAAGTTTTCTCAGTTAGGCAAAATTGTATGTTCTAACTTACAAATAATCTTGAGTTAGGCTTGTGCACCTGAAAAGTATGCAATGCTTTTAATTCTGATGAACAACTTATGCAATGCTTATAAGCAAACTAAAGAACAACAAAACATTTTTTTGTTGCTGGCCAATTTTGTATTTTCCCTACAATACTTAATTATTTACAACTATTTTTGCATTCTCTGTAGATAGCTTTTAATTGTGTATTAGATATAATTACCTGTCCAGCTTGCTGCAATAAACAAAAGCTTTGGGGGTAGCGAAGGTGGCATAAATAAAAGCTGACCTCCGACTCACAAGTCTTAAAATAACTATATTAAAAAAAAACGTTGTACTTTACTAATGGGTTTCTTGTAATGAAAGTAAATGTAAGCCTCGGCACATGCCGAGTACACACATTCGACCTCCGGGAACGCGCGGACGAGCCCACAACAGCGTGGCGGAAAATCCTGCAGCCACTCATGACGCTCGGAGCGATGGGCAGAGGCGGCCATGGTTTAATGGGCCAGTGGGTGGGCACACGAGCAAGCACGACAACAGGCGGGCAGACGCAAATACATGAGTGCACGTTGAACTTGAACAAGTTTTTGCATAGCATTCTGCGCTGACATCATGAGCAGGCTAAAACCATGAAAAGGTGCATATATATATCATTAGCTTCTTAAAGCTAGTTCCAGTTTGTGGCTTGGTGAACACTCATACGGGGCTATGAAATATGCCTCATCCTCCTCCTCGAATTAAATTCAAGTTTATTTTCATTGACGACTTTGAGCTAAAAATGAAGGCTCAAAGATTGAATAGGTGACAACTTTAAACTATATTTAAAAGCTTTACATTAAGATTTAATAAAAATGTGTTTTGCGGATTTGTATATATCCACGCGGAAATAGAAGGACCATTTCTTATAATTTATAAGAAATATTTAGCACGAAATACAGCCGAAAAGAATAAATATCTTATAGACAGCTAACTAAAATCGAACTTTTAATATGTTTAATAGGCTTGACTCTCATCAATTCATCCTATACAAAGCGACCTGTCAGTAGAAGTCGCACGCAACATGGCGTGTCCTTTCTTTCGTCGAGCTGATTCGCTGGTGCGCCAGCCCTCGGTCATAGTGGAGCCGGGTGCTCATTGGAATTTGGAGGATGAGGAGCTGGCCCCCGCCGACGATGCATTGACACTAACCCATCTGCAGATGGCCATACAGCTGCTGACGGCGCCTTCGAACGAGGATCTCAACACAGCCGTCACCTCGCTAGTGGCCAAGTATCGCCAGAGCTGGCCCAACATTCATAAGCTGTAAGTAGTAATATCAATCAGCAGCTGCCAATGGCAATTAATATGTACACTTGCCCCGCAGTAAACTGGATCCCAAGTTCTTCAAGAGCTGCGCCAACTACGACTATCTGGCGGACATCCAAGATCTGCTCCTGAAGATGGACGAGGCCAGCGCCAGCGAAATTCTTGTGCTGCTCGGCGAGGAGCTGATCACGTGCTGCTGCACTGGCATCATCGAGCGAGCCTTTCGCTGTCTGGGCACCGATCTCCAAGAGTTTCTTGGCTCCCTAGATGGTGTCTACGATGTGCTGAAGTTGCAGGAGGTAAGTAAATGGCAATCTATCTGCTTCGCAATACACACTTCATATTCCTGCACTTATCCAGGAAGACGTCACCGATACGGGCTTTGTGTGTGCAGGCGATGGTGAGTTAATCTTCACCTCGGAGCGTCCGGTTATAGCCTGGCTACTGCTTGGCTCCCTCAAGGCACTCACTCGCATGCTCTACAAGGTTGATGTTAATATCAAAATTGAGCCGGTGGATGGAGATGCGCGCCGATATCGTTATTTGTTCTCTTTGGTCAAGGACAGCTCCCAGACCCTACAGATGGGTCGCCCGGATGTGCCCGTTAAGGAGCATGAGGCGGTGCAGCGGAGCAACTCGGCCAATGCCTCGGTTCTGCAAATGAACTCGTCCAGCTTCTGCAAGATGTTTCCCTGGCATTTCATCATGAACGAGCAGCTGGAGCTCGTGCAGCTGGGACGCGGCTTTAGCAAGCTCTATAAGCCGTACTTGGCGGACTTTGGCTGTCAGGCCACCACCTACTTTGATTTTAAGCGGCCCAAGGGCCTGACCATGAAATTTCGAGACATTGTGCAACGCACCTACACGCCCTTTCTCATTGGGCTGAACAGCCCGCCGGGCGTATCTGATTTTTCAGCCATTGGCTTGGAGATCAAAGGTCAAATGGTGCACTGCCCGGAATCGAATTCATTGCTATTCATTGGCTCGCCCTTTTTGGATGGCTTGGACGGTCTAACCTGTAACGGACTGTTCATCTCGGACATTCCGCTGCACGACGCCACGCGTGAGGTCATCTTGGTTGGCGAGCAGGCGCGTGCTCAGGATGGCCTGCGTCGTCGCATGGACAAGCTGAAGAGCAGAATTGAGGAGGCGAACTCGGCGGTGACCAAGGAGCGCAAGAAGAACGTCAGCCTGTTGCATTTGATCTTTCCGGCGGAGATTGCTGAGAAGTTGTGGCTGGGCTCTTCCATTGATGCCAAGACCTATCCGGATGTGACCATACTTTTCAGCGATATTGTCGGCTTTACCAGTATTTGCTCGCGGGCCACTCCATTCATGGTCATCAGCATGCTAGAGGGTTTGTACAAGGACTTTGATGAATTCTGCGACTTCTTTGACGTGTACAAGGTGGAGACCATTGGAGACGCCTATTGCGTGGCCAGCGGATTGCATCGCGCCTCCATCTACGACGCCCACAAGGTGGCTTGGATGGCCCTCAAGATGCTTAGCGCCTGCTCCAAGCATATAACACACGACGGAGAACAAATCAAAATGCGCATCGGCCTGCACACGGGCACCGTGCTGGCGGGCGTGGTGGGTCGCAAGATGCCCAGGTACTGTCTGTTTGGGCACAACGTGACCATTGCCAACAAGTTTGAGTCGGGCAGCGAGGCGTTGAAGATCAACGTGAGCCCCACAACCAAAAAGTAAGATATTGCTTAGGTCACTGCCAATATTTGTTAACTGTTTCTTTGGCCTTTCAGTTGGCTAACCAAGCACGAAGGCTTTGCCTTTGATCTGCAGCCACGCGATGCCTCCTGCCTACCAAAGGAGTTTCCCAATTCGAATGGCAATGGCACCTGCTATTTCCTGGAGGGCTTTCGCAACCCGGCACTGGACAGCAGCCTGGCGCTGGATGAGCATATTAATGCGTCTATGAAGACCATATCCGAGGGCGGCGATGCCTAAGCCTCTTAGAGATTCACTTGCTCAGTAGCCACTTAAACATAGTTCAATGCACATGTAGTTTAATTTTGTTGCCCTCTTGCAATTCCTTTAAAAACCAAACAGAAAATAAACTTTCCGCCAACGAGTTTGCGTTCAAGCACAAAAGACACATTTATTGAGCTTAAGCCTTTGCTGCGGCCTCGGCCTGCTTGGCCTTGATGTAGGCCCTGACTCGTTCGCCGATCTTGCTGGCCATCATGCACTTGTGTCCGCGGAATGCCCACACGTCCGCTGGGCTCTTCTCCTCGTTGCTGTCAATGCAGCTCTGTGCAATTTGCAGCGCCTCCTCCTCGGTGAGATCCATCTTGAACTGCTTGGCCAGACGATCGGCGTGGTAGCCTTCGTGTGTGCAGAAGATGTCCAGTTTTGTGGCAGTGCACAGCAGATACTGGCGCACCTCGGGCTCGTCCGGGAACTCCACCTGTTTCAGCTTGTTGATTTGATCGGCACTCAGCGGATGCGCCGTGAGACACTCGCCGCGTATCTCCTTGATTTGATTAGCCGTCTTGGACACCCATTCTCCATCAGCACAGGCCTATGTTTATGTAATTATAGAGGAGGTTTTAGCTGCCATCGGAACTAATGTCACAGCTTACTGACCAACGTGCAGAGCGCCAGGCAAACGATCAGATACTTCAACATGTTCAATACTTCGAGTCGCAGCAAAAGATTTTAACTGAATGGCCAACGGCTGCGTTGCTTATATTTATAGCTGATTCCCCTCGCAGCACACAGTCCAGCTTCCATGTTGGGCCGCTTGAAATGTGTCAAAAGTTCAGCGATAAGCCACACAGCCGGGCCGTCACTACACATTTGTTTCAACAACATATGAGAGTATTTCAATTTATTTTTACTTATATGCATTTCCAATTAGTTGATAAGTTTGTTCTAGAGATCGATCCATAGTACAACCGAAGAACAGCGTAAATATCTTGAGTATTTTTTCTTGGATCTTTCGGCTTAGATTTCATTTCGGAATTGTAATCAGTAAACAATAACAATGTATGTATGTATATAGTTATTAAAGTTTAGTGGCCTGTTCCAGTAAGCTCTACAGCTGCGAGCAATATTAGATGGACCCCCTTATAATCACAAATTCCGGACCGACCTCGCCCTTGCAAGCTTATCAACCACACAGATGATGTACTTATGTATGTAAGTATATGTATACATGTACATATGCCTTGACAAACGAATACAGAATGTGGTACCCGTTGATTTTAGAAATAGACAAGCCGAATCATTTGTTTATTATATAAATCGGCATAATACGACATAATATTGCGACATCATCTGTACTATTCCTTAAGTCAAATATTTAATAAAACTGTTTGATGATAATGCGCTGGAATACGTTCTAAAATAAAACTAAATAGCACTAATTTATTTTAACTGATTTATTAAATTGATAAATGAGTTAATTTCTTGTCTGAGTCTAGACTCTACTGTGATACTGTAAGTAAAACAAAACAGCTTTTTTGCACAAAAAATTTCTGAACATGTCTTTAACATGCGGCTTTATATTTTATATAAATATATTTTCAATGCTAAAATATATTTTAAGAGTTTATAAATTTTTTTAACTAACTTAGAGTGATTTCATAATATATCGAGTTGTGTGTTCAAATATTCCGCCAAGTAGCGATTTATTTCTGCACACAACGAAAGCATTTCCTATTGCAGTCGTCAAGCCCACGATAGCCACTAAATGCCAATACACTTGCCGCTTCAAATCTATTTATAACTACGCATTTACGACAGGAAATGCAAAAAACAACAATCGATAAATAATGTTAGGCAACAGATGTGCTGTAATGGCTCTGTTATCAAATGATAGATATATATTTTTAGACACCTAGCAGTTGTCATTATATGTAGTTGTATATAAATTTACGATCTCCAGAACAATACAGTTTTATTTATTTCACAGTTTAAATTTTTTGTTTTGTGCAAAACTAAGAAACACGTAACGGCCGCTTTTCAAAAACCAAATCAGTGTGCGCTGTTAATAACATTTTAGCACATGCTATTTTTTTTTGGGTGCCCATAGTTGTGTGTGTAGCTGTTAGTGTTGGGTAGAAACTCAATAAACCCATAATAAGTAATTTTCGACTGAAAAAAGCCCGAGGAAATGCAAACTGTTGTAACGTTGACATTTCGCTAACCGCTATTCGAAATCTAGCAATGTGAACAAATAATTGTTATTGCCGGTTAGTCAGTTAAGTCTGTGTCAGCGAACCGCTGACTGAGAAAGCGCGCATCGATTTTCTATCTGTGCGAATGTGGATGCATCTTTTGTCTCCCGTAGTTACAAATCCCACACGAAATACCCCATTTGCTGGTTTGAAAGAAAGGGTATAAAAAGCGACTCGAAACATGACAAAGACCGATCACGTTGCCCTGACGCTCTCCACAAACTCCATAACGGGCATATCTGGCGGCGCTGGCAGCGAAGAAAGTAATCTCTCCCGCAGGAGTTTGCGACGGGTGAGTTCATCTCACTTTCTACGTTGTTCCAAAACGAGCATGTGCTCAATGTATAAATATATATACGCGTGCTATATATTGACATTTTATGATGAGTGCCGATGCGTCGGGCAAATAGCTTACGTGTCTCATGTTAATTTGTTGTTTTATTGGAATTTGTTACAGTCTTGGAACCAATTACCCCGTTGTCAACGTAATCTCATTATAATGGGCATCACGGCCTTCCTTTTTTCGGCGCTGCTCTTTCTGCCCGGTGATCAGCTGATCAGCATCAAGGATGTGAAGCCTGGCGCAGCGCCGTTTCATATACGTCGCGAGAATACCCTACAGAATCCGCATCACCATCCCAATCTCGATAGGGATAACGATTTACCCGACGATATGTCGGCAGCTGTGGCATCTCCCATGACAGATGGCCACCCGGATAAAACGAAGCCGGCGAAAGATAAGGTTGACTAACTACTTTGATATCAATTAGGCAATTCATTTCTGTAGTACCTTACCGTAGCCTTTTATCAGTAAATTATGTGTATGTTAGGGGCGCGACCCACTTGAAATTTCATTTCAGATAACAACGGCAATCAATACTTTTTTACGATTATGTGCTTTGGTTTGTTGACTCCCGATCTTTAATAGATATCGTATTGATTGTATTACAGTTGGATGGCAATTTGGCCTACGTCGACGCCAATTCTGAGGAAAACGTTGTTAAACTTCCGGAAACGGTGGCCGCTGTCAATGATAACAACAATGGGCTAATCGATATAGTAAACAATGTGGAGCAGTCCATTGAGCAGCAGTCTTCATTGCCTATAAACGACCCGACAAATATCCGTGCTGAGCTGGACAAGGCTATTCGACAACCCTCCAAATTGGCAGATGTTAGCATTGAGATGCATCTGCAGAAAATGGAAGCACAGCTGGCCAAGACCCACCATTTCCATGGCGCCACCAATGAGCGCCAGTCACAGGTTGTCGCTGCTTTCAAACACTCCTGGGCTGGTTATAAGAGGTACGCCTGGGGTCATGACAACCTAAAGCCGGTTTCCCAGAGCTCACACGAATGGTTCGGCCTGGGTCTCTCAATTGTTGATTCTCTGGACACTATGTACATCATGGGCTTGGAAGATGGTATACATGCGGCATATTTGCTGTTGAGCAACTTATGATATACCCAATGCCTTTACAGAATTCAATGAAGCACGCGATTGGGTCAAAAATTCTCTACACTTTCACACAAACCGCGATGTGAATCTCTTCGAGGTGACAATACGTGTGCTGGGCGGTCTGCTGTCTGCGTACCACTTGAGCGGCGATAGGATGTTCTTGGTCAAGGCGTCAGAATTGGGCAATCGCTTGTTGCCCAGTTTCCTGTCGCCATCGGGCATACCCTATTCGGACGTGAATTTGGGTGAGAGATCAGCACATTCGCCAAAATGGTCTCCGGATAGTTCAACCAGCGAAGTAACGACTATTCAGTTAGAATTTCGTGATCTCAGCCGCTCCACAAATGTTCCTATATTTGAGCGCGTAAGTTCAATTAGTTATTTGCCTAAATTTGGGTCTATTTATGTTAATCTTATCTGCATTTTAGGTGGTAAACATCGTGAACGATAAAGTACATGCGCTAGATAAAAGTCACGGCCTGGTGCCAATCTTTATCAATGCTAATACGGGTACTTTTAGAAATTATGCGACCATCTCGCTGGGTGCTCGTGGAGATTCGTATTATGAGTACTTACTTAAGCAATGGCTCCAAACAGGTCGCAAGGATAACGACAAGTGAGTAAACTACTTTTAAATATTATATCACATCGATTCTTAACCCTTCACCTTCACAGTCTTATTCTGGACTACATGCAAGCAATTGATGGCGTCCTCACGCAATTGATGCGACGCACGCCACGCGAACATTGGGTCTACATTGGGGAGCTGATAAATGGTCGCGACTTTAAGCCTAAAATGGATCATTTGACATGCTATTTGCCTGGCACACTGCTGCTGGGCCATCAGAATGGAATGCCCGACTCTCATTTACTGCTCGCCAGAGATTTGCTGGACACCTGCTATCAGACGTACATCAGGCAGCCCACACAATTGGCGGCTGAGATTTCGTACTTTGCGCTAAACGAGAAGGACGACAATGATATTTATGTGAAGCCGAATGACGCTCACAATTTGCTGCGACCCGAGTTTATTGAGAGTCTGTACTATTTCTATGCACTTACCGGCAATCGCACTTACCAGGATATGGGCTGGAACATTTTCCAGGCATTCGAGAAACATTCAAAGGTCGCTGCCGGCTACACATCCTTGGGCAACGTGAAAAACACGCTAAACACGCGAATGCGCGATCTCATGGAAAGCTTCTGGATGAGCGAAACTTTGAAATACTTCTATTTGCTATTTAGTGACAATCGCAAGGAGATCGACCTGGACAAATGGGTTTTCAACTCCGAGGGCCATCCGCTGCCCGTATATCAGCACTAATTGTAAATACGCGACCGCATTGCTACATCAATACCAACTAAGATAGTCTATAAGGTTAGATGAACCCCAGGAAATGAGCAAATTTGGCAATAACCTCTTAGTTGTAGCATAGCGCAAATGCCAAATACTATGCCAAGCTTAGGATGCAAAATTATGTTAGTGCACTTGGCAAAAAAATAAAGATAAAGATAATCAAAACAAGCGATATGGAAGCATGTCACTGATTTGTATGATATTCGTACTGAGTTAGCACATTATTATTATTATTTATTTATTTACCTAACATAAGCACCGAAAACATGTTGCACTCAAACTCTGGTACTCTAAACTGCCGCAATGTTAATAATTATAATTAGTAGTAGTAACAAATATATATAGCAATTAGTAATATATAACTGGTAGGTACTTAGTACATGTGTATGTAATTTCCAATATGTAAAAGCCAGCACACAACTCATTGTTTAGTAAAGTAAACAATATTTAGCCCGTTTTTAAACATATTAAATAAAAAGTATATTGGTAAAATTAATAATACAAGACAATTTAAAGCTCAACATTTGTATGTTTATATGCATATACTTACCCAGCTGAAACATCGAACAAATCTCAGTTTCCAATGCAAGAGCAATAAATAAAAGACGCTGATTTAAAATTGTCTGAATTTTGTTTATTCTTATGAATACGTATTTTTCAATTTTTTTGCGTACGATTTGCACTTGTACCCAACAACATGCATTAAATTTCATTGCAGTTTTGTGGGTTTTTGTTTTTTATTTTTTAAGTTTCGTTTCTGTTTCAATTCGGGTTCTTGTTATTTGTTGCGTTTTTTGTTTTCTTTAATACGATTATGTACTTAATGTTTATGACGACTATGAATGGATGGGCTTAATAAACTATGAAATATTAAACTTGCTTGATTTCTCTTTTAAGTTGATGCTGTAATTAAAACTCACAATGTTGCATTAAAAATCTTTGTTTTTTTTGTTTTGTTTTTGTTTTTCATTAAATTACATTTAGACACATTTAGCTGAACAATTTATATTACGATATTGGGATTTGTTTTGTTGTTTTTTTTTTTTTTTTGCTTATTTTGGTTTATAGGGAGAGAGGTTTTGTTGAAGCCGATTTGGAGTAACCGCTTAGTTTAGAATATAAATTGAAACAATGCGTATCCAAGTTATAAATTATACATATAATTGGGCTCCTAGCGAGTGATAAGTTCTGTTTGCATTTGTTTCCTTCGGCAGCTATATTATCGAATGCAATTTTTCCTTGACTAACTTAATTTTTAGCTATTACATATAAATTTTTACACAAGTGTTTCATTATTTGTCTTTGTATAACAACTAGAAAGTGTTGCGTGCGCATCTTTTTCACAAATCCATATAGAGAATGGGGTATGAGTAAGTCGGGATCTAAACCAATTAAACTCGATATAGTAATACATACAATTGAATGGTACCGGTACCATCTGAAGTTCACTTACAAACTACGCGCTGTACGGATTTGTCGTACTTTAGTCACATCCCATACTAATTATTAGTATGTTTTGTAGTAGTTGGTTTTTCTTGTTTGTTTTGTTGTTGTTGTTGTTGGTGTGGTGGTATTTAAAGTAGTAGTAGTATTTCGTGTAATTGGTATGGTATTAATACGTGTCATGAACGACTTGTTGTTCAAGCCGAACATTTGTTTGTTTGTGTGGTGTGAATCTTATGCGCGGCTTCCTAACATTTACAATATTTGGATTAAGTTCGTAGTTGTTGTTGCTTACGGATTATGGATTCATTTAATCTGTTTTAAGTTGTGTTTACAAGCTAATCAGACATCGATATTTAAAACGTGGCACAAATCACAAATCAGATTTGTGGCAAGATCAAGATCAAGATACAATGATACGATTCGTTTTCCTTTTTGTTTTGTATTATTGCATGTACAATATACATACAACTATGTATTCGTAAGTATATATATATATATATTTCATAATTTATAAATGTTTTAAACTAAATTTGCTAAAATTGTGATTTTTGTTTTCCTTTGAACTGCTTTTGGTTTGCTTCGTCGTTTGTAGTTTTGTCATTTGTCGGAGTCGTATCACGCTTCAAACTCCCTAAGAACTTTTATCTTTTTCTTTTCGTTTTTTTTTTTGCTGAGTCACCCGTTGTCAAAGCCAAATTGGAACTTGGCCTACAGCTTTCTAATTAAAATTGAGCACATTGGTTATTCGAATTATTTATGCATGCATATTCTTTCTGTATCTATTTTTGTTTGTTAGCTCAAAAGCAGACAGACGTTAAGCGTATTTTAAATAATAATAATTTAAATTGCTTAGGTTCAATTTATCAAATTATTTTATATTTGTTTTTTACGTATTTCTGCATGCTTTTTGTTACACATTTTTACACTAAGAGCAAATTCTTTAGTTTGTATTAAAAACTGAAATCGTTGAAACTGGCGCATGCTTCACATAAATATATATATACAAATGCTTAATAATAAATAATTTAATATTTATACATATATATATGTATATTTTCTTTTGTATATATATATTTGTAATGTATATCGATTTTTTGTGGTTGAATTTCTTTTGTTTCAACAAAATTGGCAACGCTGTTACAATTGTTTAGCATAAATCTAATTACGAATTTTGAATGCTCTCGACTGAATCGTTCCTTCCAACTAACTTAATTGTGAATTATACAACCAATCAACTTTGCTTCAGTTTTATTAAACTTTTTTATATTCTTGCAGAGAATATGGTTTATAATCTGAATTACTTGAAACTATGCTATTGCTTGGTATGGCTACTGTAGAAACCGGCAAGATCGGGTCCCAAAAAACATTCACATTTTATTGTTTTTTAAAGATCCCTCCCAACAACTTGGTGAAATAGATCGGACGATATTAATATTAAGTTTTAATTGAAGATCTGCAAGGGTATTTCATCTTCGGCATGCCAAAGCAATTTATTATTTCTTTTAGGTTTGTTTGCTTGGTTTATGTTCCTGTTCGCTTGTTCATAGTTAAGATATAATTTTAATAAATTGTCTAGGCATTTTTCACTTATTTATTGTAGCTATATAATTTGTATTACATTAGAATTCATTCAGTTTACTTCTCTAAGAAGCATTTCATGCTATTCGTCGTTTTGTTTTCAATTCTCCGCGTTAATTGCTTTACTGTTGACTTTTAAGGACCTGCTGTCCCTTAATAATGTTCCCGATTGGATTACTCCAAATTTATACAAATAATTACCAGGCTGGCTTAATCGTTTTTTGCTTTTTTTTCTTTAGTTTTAAAATATTGTACAAACACATTGGACTAAAAACGAAAACAAGAATTAAAACAATTTACGCTACGCTCTCAACTTAGATCTAAAATAAAGAAATAATTGTACAGAGCAGGGTGCAAAATAATTTGGCAACTGTTGCCGAAAGCATTCAGCACAGTGGGCAACAACTAAAGATAACTAATAACATGCAGGAAGGGTTTTACTTTACAATCAATGTGTTATTGACTTGTTACTGCCTGTTCACAACGTGGTCGCATTAAACTCCAGTATCAGACTGTTAGCAATTGTTGCCGATGCCGCCGGCGGCAGCTCGGCTGCAATTGTTTGTGTTGCTCCAGCTGCCGTTGTTGCTGCTGCTGTTTGCAGCCCAAGTCAAGACGTCATAATCGACTTGACGGCATCGTCCAGGCCTGCGGCCACACAGCTAAAGTCGTTCAGCTGCGCATGAATCGGCGGCTGAGCCTGCGACAGGCCGTGATGGTGTTGGCCATGATGTTGCAAAAGTGGCTGCTGCTGACCCATGTGGCCCTGCAGCAGTTGTTGCTGATGCTGCTGCTGTTGCTGCTGCTGCTGCTGTTGCTGATGATGGTGATGGTGATGATGATCCAGCAACAGATTGCCGCTGGCATCAGCAACAGCGTTCACAGCCGCTCCAGCACCGCCACTGATCAGACAATCGCCCATGTCCTCGCCCAGCTGACGACGTCTGCCGTTCGCCTGCTCCTGCTGGCAGCTGGGCAAATTGGCCGCCTGCCGCTGATCGTCCAGTATGCTATCGCCCAAAAAGGAGCCCAGCGAGAACTGCAGCGAATCGCCGCTGTTCTGCAAGTTCAATATGCTGTCTATCGCACTGGCCACGTGCCGGCTTATGTCGTCGTCATACTCGCCTGCCACCACGGAAGCGGCGCCCATGTGGTTTACGTGCAACTGTGTCTGCTGCGGCTGCTGCAGCTGCTGTTGCATGTTGTGCTGGTAATGCGGGTGGTGCTGCTGCTGCTGCTGTTGTTGCTGCTGCTGCTGTTGCTGTTGCGGCTCCAACATATTTACAAAAGCCTGATGATTGACAAAACTGTGTTGCTGCTGCTGCTGCTGTTGTTGTTGTTGTTGCTGCTGTTGTTGTTGCTGCTGCTGCTGTTGCTCCATCAGCAACTGTGAAAAGGCCGCTGGACCATTGGGAGTGACGCCATCGACGCCCATGCCATCATGTAGAGCCAGCATATCCGCATCCAACATGCTATGCTGCGGCACCTGGACATGCTGCTGAGAGGACATGGGCGACGAGGACGTGGACGAAGTCGTGCACAGGCGCTTGCTGCTGTTCTCATCCTCCAGGTCGCTGCTCGAGCCCATCATCTGGCCGTTCCAATGGCGCTTGCGCGTCTCCCCATTGACCAGCATATTGTGCGCTTGGCCATCCACGGTGCTGGTGCTGCTGGACATGTAGTCGCTGTAGTGGGCCTCCATGCTTTGCATCCAGCGCGGATTGTTGTTGCAGTTGAGCTCGATGTGATGCTGTTGCTGCTGCTGCTGCTGGGGCTGCTGTTGCTGCTGCTGCTGTCCATACGACTGCTGCTGTTGCTGCTGCTGTTGTTCGCCGCTGTAGCCGGCCGTGAAGCCCGCATCCGGCGCCCAAATGTTTAGTTTGCTCTTGTGATTGACAACCGGCGATTTCGAGTCGCCGAAAATCTCGTCCAGATTAGATTCAATGTCGTGCGCATCGTCGCTGCTGTTCTTCACATCCAAATCCACTGGCGACTCGCCGAACATGGCCTCGAGGCGTGTCTCCACGGACTTCTGCACGTCCGAGTCGCTGTTGAAGAACTCACTGATGGCCGGATGATGATTCGGCGGCTGTTCGGCCTGCATCGCCAGCGGCTGCTGGCGCTGCTGGCTGCACGAGCTGCCGATGGGCAGATTGTTGTTGCCGGCACTGCTGCTGTTGCCGCCAACATCGCCGGCACAACTGCTGCTGCTGCTGCTGCTGCTATTGCTGCTGCTATTGCTGTTGCTCTGGTTGCTCTTGTCAATGCATCCATTGGGGAATAGATCAGATAGATGATTGCCATTGTTTAGCAGGCTGCCAGCACTGTTGTCATAGAGATGTGGCTGTGGCAGGTGTTGCTGGTGCGTTGCATGTTGCAGCGGTGCATGTTGCTGTGCCTGCTGTGGCAGCAGCGGCTCATTGTTGATTAGATTTAGCTCCTTTTGCAGGCAGTACCAGCCATCCTCGTTATCTTCATGGCCGAGATTATTGCTTTTAATATGATGTTGCTGTTGTGCTTGCTGCTGCTGTTGCTCTGAATGGTGCTGCTGCTGCTGCTGCTGCTGCTGTTGCTCTTGCAGCACATTGTCCGCGTAACAGTTCTCAGTGTTCTTAACGCCTGCCGGCTGCATCTTCTGCTCCACCTTTTTCATAATAAAACTGGGCGTTAGCTCCGACTCGATATCAAAGTTATCGTAGTCCTTTTTGATATACTCCACGTTTTCCTTGGTCAGCTGCTCCTTTTTGACAGCATCGCCACTAACCTCGGACTGGCCCAGCCACTCGCCATTCTCCTCACGCTTGACCTGCTGCTGCTGTTGCTGCTGCTGTTGCTGCTGCTGTTGCTGCTGTTGCTGCTGCTGCGGCTTGTTGTATGCCTTGTTCACATCCGCACTATTCTTGAGCAGATCAAACTTGTCTACAACTGCTGCTGCTGGCTGCGATGTTGTTTCCCCAACACGTTCCGCCGGCTCCATTTTGATTTCCTCTTTCACTTTGGTGTCCATCGGCGTCTCCAGCTCGGCATTTGCTTCAGGGTTTTGCTCCTCTTTGAGCAGCTGCTGCTGCTGCTGTTTCTCCACCAACTCCTTCTCGGCGGTGCGTATGTCACTGATCTCGCCCTTGAGATCGTCTATCATCAGCTGCTGCACTTGCAGCAACTCCGAAGTGCGATGCTGCAACTGCAACAATTACAAATTGCAAAAAACAAAAGAAAAGATATTGAAATTTTATTCAGGTTGATCTTTGGATTCCTTACCGTTGACTCCTGGAAGAGAATCTCCTGGAACTTGCCACTCAGCTGGCGGAACTTATCACGAAAGCCGAGCGCCGTTGCCTCGAACTCTTCATCCTCATCGGAGTGGAGCTCCACATCGTTCTCGTGCATGCAATGATATCTGCGATGGGGTAGAGAGTTAGTTCAGTTGCATCAACTTGGCAGCAACTTTTGCTGCAACTCACCTGATCAGGCGCTTGACCGCCTCCTCCTTGGTGCGAAATGGCTTCACGTAGTCCGGCTTCTGGCAGCTCTCCTGATCCACCTCCAGTTGGCGCACAAACCTGCGAAGGAAATGTCTGTTAATTGATAGTCCAACACGGTCGAAAGCGTGTGTAATCAAGTTGGCCTCATTTCGTTAAAATCGGCATTTTTCAACCAACTACTCACAAGGAGAGGCGTGCAATTTTTGGTTTAGGTGTGGGCAGCAGCTCCTCCGGCTTGGGCACGGGCAGAGCTGGCAAAAACACGGGCAGCGTTGGCGCAATTATATTGCTCAATGCAGGCGCTGCTGCTGGCGGTGGTTGCGCCAGTGGCAGCAGTTGTTGCTGTTGCTGCTGCTGTAGTTGTACTTGCTGTTGTTGCAGTTGTTGTTGTTGTGGTTGCTGCAGCTGCTGTGGTTGCAACGGTGGCATGGCCAACATGCTGCCAACTTGTGTGCTGCTGCTGCTGCTGCTGCTACTGTTGCTGCTGCTGCTGATATTGTTGTTATTGTTGTTGTTGTTGTTATTATTGTTGTTGCTACCGCTGCTGCTGCTGCTGTTGCTGCTATTGGATAGCAAATTCGTAGAGCTGGCAAAGATGAGCGGCGGTGGTCCGTTTTTAATGCAGGCAGCGGGCGGCTGTTGCTGCTGCTGCTGCAACGGTACACTCAAGATATTCGTTTTCTGCTGCAACAAGTTGACAGTGGCAACTGTTTGCTGCTGCTGTTGTTGTTGTTGCTGTTGCTGCTGTTGTTGTTGTTGTTGATTAAGCGCATTGGTTTTGCTGCGACAGGGCGACTCCTTGAGCTTGGCTTGCGGCGTTTGTTGCTGTTGCACGTTGCAAATAGTTGGCGCTTGCTGCTGTTGTTGTTGTTGTTGTTTCTGCTGCGCCAGCTTTTGCTTATTGGCCAGCTGCTGCTGCTGCTGATGCTGCATGGGATAAATGTGTATACGCTGAGCAACATTCAGCTGCTGTTGCTGCTGCTGCTGTTGTTGTTGTTGCTGCTGCTGTGCATTGATAGCTGCTGCTGCTGCCGCTGCTGTCGTTGTGCTGGTAGTGGAATGATTGTTTGGCTGCACCACATTTGCTAGAATAACACCACCAGCTGTTGCTTTCAGTGCTTCTGCAGACTGTGGCGCCTGTTGTTGCGGCTGTTGTTGTTGTTGCTGCTGCTGTTGTTGTTGTTGCTGCTGCACCTGCTGAAATTGCTGCGGCATCAGGCTAAAGCTGCCATTCGCATTGGGCGTCGGCACCATGCCCTCCGGCGTGGGCACCTCCTTGCCCGACGCCAAAATCCGATGCTGCTCGGCGAACAAACGCTGCAGCGCCAAATTGATCTCCGCATCCGACATGGGCTTGTTGTACATGCCGATTGCGTTGGGATCAACGTCTGGGGAGATGGGCAGCGTGGGCACAAACGATTTGTTCTGCAGCTTGATGGTAAGGAACTGTATCTGCATTTGCACCGTGCGGAACACCTGCTGCATTTGCGGCGTCAATTGAATTGTTTGCACGCGCGAAATTGTGTTTTGTTGCGGCTGTTGTTGTGCTGCGGCTTGCGGTTGTTGTTGCGCTTGTTGCTTCGGCTGTTGTAGCTGGGCGGGCAATTGCAATTGTGTGACAACAGGCGCTGCTGTTGCAACACCACTGCTGCTGCTGCTGTTGTTGATGTTGCTGCTGTTGCTGACCACCGCACTGGGCGTTGATGTTGTTGCTGTTAAGCTAAAGCTGCCGCGTTGCTGTTGTTGCTGTGGCTGTTGTTGCTGCTGCTGCTGCTGCTGCTGCACAGTTGCTGCTGCCGCTGTCGGCTGTTGTTGCTGGAGCTGCTGCTGTTGCTGCATGGGCGCCGTGACGCCCACCAGCTTGGTGCCGCTTGTCGTCTGGAAGGGCTGGATGCTGTTGCTCATGATTGTGGTTGTTGTTGTGGTGGTTGTTTGGGTGCCGCTGGAGCTGACGACAACAATCATCTGCTTGCCGCTGGCCACGTTCGGCTGCACGATTTGCACGGGATTGTTGTTGGGCTTCTGCGAGAGCGGATCAAGCTTGGGCATGGGCTTCACCACGCTGGCATTCTTCAGGCTTGCCAGCTCGGCGGCGGTGGGCGTGGTCTTCGGCTTGCGCACCGGCTTCTTTTTGGCCACGGCCCCAGTGCTGGCCGCTGTTGTTGTTGTCGTTGTTGTGCTCGTCGCCTTGGCCGGCTCCAGCTTGGCCTTGCTCTGATCTATGATGGGCGCCACATTGGCCACCTGTTTGGTGACCGTTGTGGTGTTTGTTGTCGTGTTGCTGCTGGTTGTCAACGTGGTTGTTGTTGTCGTGCTAATCGGCAGACCCAGACTGAGACCATGCCCATTGCTGATGGGCTGTATGGGATGCACGATCTGCTGTTGCGGTGGCTGCGGTCGCAATGGAATGGGCAATGTTGCCGTCGTTGTCGCCAGCTGCTGCTGCTGCTGCTGTTGTTGCTGTGTGGGCGGCAGCGGGTTCACATCGTTAAAGTGCAACTGGCCCAGCTGCAGGCACTGCGCCAACTGTTGCGCATTGATGCCCGCGGGCGCTATCAGCAGGCGCTCCGTTGGCCCAATCGAGGCCGCTGTTTGGCCAGCGCTGATTGCCGTTATCTGATTGGAGACACTGTTCAGGCAGAACAACTGCTGCGTGCTGGGATCAATGGGCGGCAGTGCCACATAGCGTTGGGCACTGTTAACCGCCGGCTGCTGTTGTTGCTGCTGCGGCGGCGGCGGCTGTTGTAGCTGCTGTTGCTGCTGCTGTTGCGGCTGCGACTGTTGTAGCTGCTGCTGCTGTTGCTGCTGCTGCACGAGCAATTGCGGCGTTGGCGCCGTGTTTGTCGGCAATTGTGGAAAGCTTAAAGTTTCGTTTGGTTTAGCAGGCATGATCGGTGGTTTAATTGCAGTGGTGCTGTTGGTGGTTACGCTGTTGCTGCTGTTGCTCAACAGATTGCTGGCGGATAGCTTCCTGTTGTTGGCAGCTGAAAATAGACAAGGGCAAAGAGTTAGCAAAAATGATAAAGACTTTAATTTCATCTTCTGCGATTACCTTTCACTTCGCTCTTGGTCGCTGTTGCTGCTGCCTTGGGCAATTGCTGAGCTGTTGTTGTTGCTATTGTCGGAGGCAACTGCGGCTGCTGCAACAGCAGCTGCTGCTGCTGCTGCTGTTGTTGTTGTTGTGGTGGTGCTGGCGGTGGTGGAGGCGGCGGCGTCGGTGCTGGCGGCTTGTTGGTGTTGTCCACGCGCGTCGGCTCATTGATGATGGTCACATTGGGCAGCGCGCCCTTCAGCAATGCCTGTAGTATCAGGTGCGACTGATGATCCTGCGGCGTGTTGGGATCATGACGCAGGATCAGGCGCTCGCAGTGCTCGGACACGGCCAGTGTAAGGCTGCCCGTCAGCTGTGGCACGAGGGCCGCTGCCGAAGCCGGCGAACCCACCGAAATGGACACATTACCCGGCATGCCCGTCAGCTGTGGCGGCAATATGGTGGCGCCACCTGCCGTTGTCACCGCTTGCATTGGCGCCGCTGTGGACGGCGGCGTCGCCTGGGGTATGGCCACCAATTGCATCTGGCGGCCATCGCTGGACAGCTTTATGGTCGCCGTCTCCGCTGCCGTTGTTGTTGCCGCCGACGTTGGCTGGAAAACGAGTTGCGCTTGCTGCGATGTAGCAACTGTTGTTGTTGCTGGCGCTGCTGTCGCTGATGTTCCTGCTGCTGCTGCGCCTGGCACAGCACCCCCCATAACGGTGGCACCCGGCGGCAGTATGGGCATTATCTGAATCTTGTTCTCGACGGCGCTGCTGATGGGCAGCGCTGACTGATGATGATTCTGCACCTGCGATATCTGAATGTTGCCAATCTGGCTGGGCACCGTTGTTGGCGTGTTGCCGCCGGCGCTGGCTAGCCCCAGGCCGTGCGGCAGCAATATACTGCTGGTGCTGCTGCCGCCGCTGCTGCTGCTGCTGACGGGCGTTGTCAATGTGATGGTGTTGATGCTGCTGCTGCTGATGTTGCTGCTGCAGCTGCTAATGGTGGTGGTTGTGCTGCTGCCGCCTACACTATTGATGTTGCTGCTGTTCATATTGCTGCCGTTGCTGTTGCTGATGATGCTGTTGCCATTGCTGATGCTGTTGAGGTTGTCCTGTTTCTTGGTGTTACGCCGCACGGCGGGCTTGCGACGGGGTTTAACCGCAGCTGTGGTTGCTGCTGTCGTCGCTGTTGCCGTGGGTGTTACCGTGGGCGTGGTCAGCGTTATGCTAGCCGCGATAGGCGTCGGCTGCAGCGTGACGCTGCCAATGGTCTGGGCCTGTGTGCCCAGACTGAAGCTAATCGTGGGCGCCGGCGTTGTCGACGCTTGAATGCTGGTGCAGATTTTGGCACCGGCGGCTGCTGCGGCCGCTGCAGCGGCTGCCTGCTGGGCGAGATGCTGCTGCGCCTGCCGCTGTATCTCCTCGGCGGTGGGCAGGCGCGGCGTGGATAGCGTATACGGTGGTACTGTTGCTCCAGCGGCAACGGCGGCTGCCGCCGCGGCATCGCTTGGATCGATCTTGATGAGGATATTTGGTATTTCGGTGGCTTCGTTGGCCGGCGCGGGTGCCGGGATGGTCAGCGTGAAGGGCAGTCCATCGCTGCCGTTTTGGCTCGGTATGGAGATCATGATATCATTGGAGCTGGGCGCAGTTGCTGTTGCTGTTGCCGTTCCATTGCCAGCAACTGTTGCCACTCCGTTGCTTAGGGGCGGCGGCGGTGGCGGGGGCAGCGTTGGTGGTGGCAGTGACTCCTCAACATGATGATGGTGGTGCTGGTGGTTGTTGTTGTTGCTGTTGCTGTTGCCACTGCTGTTGTGGTTGTTGTGGCTGCTGCTGCTGGAACTGCTGCTGCTATTGATTGTTGCTGCTGCAGCTGGCGCCGAGCTTGGGACCGCATCCATGCCATAGTCATCGTCGTCGTCGTCGTCCTCCGTGATGCCGCAGAACTTCATCACATCGCCGAGATCTAGTTTGCCATTGCTGGCGCGCTGTATGTGCGTGGGCGGCGGCGATGGCGACTTCAGCTGCGCCGCCTGCGGCGTCGGAGCACGTGCTAGCGTCGTCGTCGTGGGCGTGGCAGGTATGGCAATCTTTTGCGGCGTCGCCGGTGCCGCTGGCGTCTTCTTTTTGCGTGCCCGCGGCTTCTTCTTGGGCTCCGCGCTCTGTTGTTGTTGTTGCTGCTGTTGTTGCTGCTGCTGCTGCTGTTGCTGCTGCTGTTGCTGCTGATGTTGCTGCTGATGTTGCTGCTGCTGATGGTGATGATGATGTTGTTGCTGCTGCTGCGCTTGCTGCACCTGCGTCTGTGTCTGTTGTAGCTGCTGCTGCAGCTGCTGGATCTGCGCCTGCTGCTGCTGTTGCTGCTGATGCTGCAGCTGTATGGTGGCCATGGCCGCCTGCTGCTGCGCCGTCGGCTGACGCAGCGGCTCCGGCGTAACGGCCAGCGGCACATGCGCTGGCGAGGATTGGGCAAACAGGTCAGCAGCATTGTTGCCATTGCCGCCGCCGGAGGACGTTGTCGTCGTCGTTGATTGCTGCGGTGGCTGCGGCGTCTGGAAGGCGGTGGCAATCTGCTGCAGGTGGGCGCCACTCAGCTGATTCAGATTGATGGTGGCGCCACCAAGCGTCTGCTGCAGCTGGGATATGGCCGCCAGCCCATTCGGCATTTGGATCTGGGCAATGCCGTTGCCGGCCGCCGCAGCAGCCAGCTGCAGGTTTTGCAGCTGTGCTGCAACGCTCTGGCCCAGCAGCTGGGTGTTGATGGTGGCCGTTGTCGTAAACGGCTGAGATCGTGGCGTCTGCGCGGCCAGCGCCGCATGGAGGCCGCTTAGCTGTGTGCCGGTTTTGATGGCGCTTTGGAATTGGCCGGCGGCAGCCGTCTGCTGGATGAGGTTGCCCTGCGAGGACACTATGAATGTGGGCGTGGCGGCGGCCAGCTGCATGGTGGCGCCATTCGTGCCCACAATGCGCAACAGTTGCTGCTGTGCCGGCTGCTGCAGTTGCGCCTGCCCGCGCGAATTCTGTATAACCAGCGAGGGCGTGGCCGTTAGCTGCGGCGTGGGCGGACGCAGTATCAGCTGAACGCCCTGCGGATTCTGCTGCACTAGCACGGGCATCTGATTCAGCAGCAACTGCTGCGGCTGTGCTGCTGTTGCAGGCAGCAAAATTTGCTGCTGCTGCTGTTGCTGACTGCTGGCATTGGCCGTGGCACTGAGCTGTGCTTGCTGCGGCTGCGGCGACTGCGAGATCTGTGGCAATTGTGTGTTGCTATTGCTGATATTTTTGCTCTTGGCCAGCTGCTGCACCGGCTGCGAAGATAGTTCCTGCTGCGGCTTGGGCAGAATCTGCTGGGGCGCCTTGCTCGCCTTCGTGTTGGCAGTGGACAACGCAATGCCCGCATTGCTGCTAAAACGGTGCTGCTGCTGCTGCTGCTGCTGCTGGTGTTGTTGCTGCTGCTGCTGTTGTTGCTGTTGTTGTTGCAGATGCTGCTGCTGCAGCGCCGGCTGCTGCGCGGTGGCTATGATCTGACCCTGTGGCCCATGAATAAACTGAAACACTTGCTGCGGCGCCTGCTGCTGCTGCGGCCCGCTGGTGATGGTGAACTGCTGCGGCAGCATCTGTACGGTCTGCGGCTGCGGCGTTGGCGGTTTTATGGCCGCAGCAGCAATCGCGTTGCTGGGACTGGGTATAGGACTGTCCGCTATCAGTGGACTACTGCTCTGATACTGCTGGAATTGCGCCTGCTGCTGCTGCTGTTGTTGGTGTTGATGTTGCTGCTGTTGATGCTGCTGCTGCTGCTGTTGGCTCAGCACCGATGCGGCGCCCTTTTTCGCTTGACCTTTTGGGCTACTAGCCACATTTGCTGTCGCAAACGAAATGGGCGTGCTGATTGCCGTTGCGTTCGGTTGCCCATAGCCGCCGGCTACTGTCGAGCAGATCGAGGTGGGCGCCGCTGCGTTGGTGCTGAAGATTTGCTGCTGCAATTGCTGCTGCTGCTGATGTTGCAGTTGCTGTTGCTGCTGTAGTTGCTGTTGCTGCTGCAGTTGCTGCTGTTGTTGTTGCTGCTGCTGCTGTCCAGTTCGCTTGTTGCCCTTCTGTAAATGATAATAAAAAGAATTCAAAACTCAAATTTATTCGCTTTAAGTTCTAGCTAAACTTTTCCTAGTTTAGGTTTAAAAGCTAGGCTCTGAAAATTCAATTGTTGGCTGACAGATGTGCAAGGACAAAGACCTAAAAACCTGAAACCAGGAAATAAATAAATTTCACTGGTCTGTTGTCTATCATCTAAGAACGCTGAATTTGACTCGTACCTTAAATACCTAGACAAACGTTTTCCTTTCAGTTGGGTATACAAAATAGTTATATATCTTTGTTGTGACCCTTCAACTTTATTGGAACCACTAATTGAGCTATTACTGGATAATATTCTATATTGGCTATTCTAACTAATTGTGTAATTAAGTTATTTATATCATGAACTTACAATGAAAATACAAAGCTTACTAGCTTAAGAAATGTATTTGAGTCTTTTTATATAGATGTGTATTATAGTTTAATCTCCTAATTGGCAATCTTCTAGTCAAACACTTTTGACTATACCACTCACATTTGCCTAAACATATATTCCAATTTGTAACAAATCTGCTTGTCCACTAATATACGTAAGGTAAGGGGAACTATATCATATAATGTAATGTAATGTAAATTTATACATCTTATGCTCAGTAATATAAATATTAGATTTTTTTTAAATTTAGTTTAAAACTAAAGAATTTAGCTTTTGATCCAGCTTCGAGTTAAGATTTTCTAAAACCTTTGATAAATTTCAACAATCTATGCATAACCTAAAATTTATAAAGTAAATTTTACTTACATATTTATCAAATAGCTTAAATGATTTTTAAGAATTAATGTAAAATTGCAAGCTTAGAACAGAGTATTCAAAAAAGGTTGTTCAATGGTCTATACAATAATGTTCTTTATAATATTGAATGATTGAGATATTTTATCAGATAATGCATTATGCTTGCAATTCAAAAACAAACATTGCATCACTTTTATCATGGTATTCGTTAAAGCAATGTAAATGTGTGTTTCACTATCAGCTATCAGTGTTCCAATTTGATAGGGATCTTATCTTATCAAGTGCAACTCAATTAAATATACCTTGTTCAGTTGTATGTTGTTGGAGCCGACAAGCGTGGCATTCAGCTCAGTGCCGATTGCATTATTGTGACCACTGGCAGCGGCGGCTATAAGACCGCCAGCTGTCACGCCGATGACCGTCGTGGCAGCGGCCGGTGACTGTGAGGGACTCGGCTGAAAGACAACGGTGCCGGCATTGGGACTGCCATTTGTGAACTGATGTATGGATTGACGCCTGCCAGGCGTCGCCGCCTTGCGCTCCTGTAAAGGATACGAATAATAAATGGAATGTGTATATTAATGGATAATATTAGATTGATAATAATCAAATAGTGTTTAGACTTACGTGTTCCTGTTGATTGCTGTTGGCGTTTAATGCGTTGCCACCGGCTACGAGCACCACATCCTGTGGGAACGGCGATAGCGATGGTGATGGTTGCAGGCGTGGACTAGCTGAGATCGATGGTGATGGACTGGGCGTCAGAAACGGACCCGGAGGAGACAATATTCCTGAAAATGGTACAAACACAATTAAGAATTAGTACTCGTGTGTGCACATAAAATATATACATATATGTTTATTTATACATATATATTATGAGGAAGAAGCGCACTTATTCATTGTATTTTATTGGGCCACCATTGACCCACTAATGTCAGGGTCCAGGCGTGTTTATTGGCCAACTGAGTATCGGGTAACCGAGGGGGCGCGAGTTGTCTGTCCATAATGAACAGCAAGCCAAGGCATAAACATCGACAACCATTTGGGGGCCAGCAATCTTGTACGTGACCAGAGCGCAACTGAATCCATGAGATACAAACGAACGACACACAGCAAACAAGCAACAGAGTATCTCGCATATACACACATTTGGGCACACAGCTACTTGTATAAGTGAGTAAAACTGCGCGCCATTTCAAAGTTGTTTATTTTGAAGCTGGAACGCTTCAATTTGCCGACGGCTGCGCCTCTCCCCAACCAGCTTTCCCTTCCTGCCCCCGTTCAGTTGCCGTTGCCGTTGCCGTTGCCGCTGCCGTTGCTGGTGGCTGCCTTTGTGCATACAAAACGAGGCAAGTTAACACATTTCGAGGCACCAACTAACCAACTCAGCTAAAGGGAAGTGCGTCAATCCACTCACATACATATTTTTGGACCTGCGAGCAGGGAACTGCGAGTCCAACAGAAACAGAAACCAAACCAGTTTCATTAGTGCTTGAAAAAGTTCTTTGCACTTCTTCATTTTCAAATTGCTTTATGCTCTTTTTTTATTTTTGAGATACCCTGTTGTGATTCAAAAGCGTAATGAAATTATGCGCATAAAACGCTAAGTGAGCTACTACCAAATACAGATAATAAAAGCTAAAAAAAGCTGGTGCACCTAAAGCGTATCAGTTTAATTTTGCAGGTTAAATCAATTCTAAAAAGAAATAATTAAACCTGTACCCCCCATTGGTTTAATAAAAAGTAAAATGGTTTTCTGCAAATGTATGTACCATGTACCCCACTGACTATAAAAATTATGGTCATTCAAGTCGATATTGCCATATTTTTCTATTTATCTTTCCTTAGTATCGAGCAACTAGAATCTAAGTACAGGGTATTCTCCAGTCGGGCACTCTCTACCAGTTTTGTTGTGTTTGTAACGAAGTGTTCATTTTACCAACTTGTTTCAAAAATATTAGCCAACAGGCAGTCATTTGTTTTGGACATATTTATTCAGGTCTGCATCGTGGCTAAGTGTTGCAGTTTATTTTGCTTAAGAACGAGTTAGGTTTATGACGCTGTTGCTAAGCTGTTAAAACACTTTCATAAAATTTAAAGATTGTGCCAAAAGATGTAAGGCAATAGTGAGATAAAATTATGAGATTTTTGTATATGAATAAAATGAACATAATAGCAAAAAGCAATATAGTAAAAATCAAAAAGATATAAGCTTTTATTTTTATATCTATTTATAAACATAGAAAGTTTAGAAAAAGATTAACACAAATTGCGATAATAAGCTAAAATTGATATCAAATATATCAAAAAAACATTTGGAAAAGTGGTTCTATAGCTACTGCCTCTTTCTTTCACTTTCCCTCTAAACTAAGGGCCGGATTAAATGCCAAAAAGTTTTGGAATGCACGTGTTGCCGTTTATTGAAATCAGTTTAAAAATATGTAACTAGGGGGCGTGCCTCGGGTAGTTTTTCAATTAAAAGTTCAACTTTGTAGTTGTTCTTGTGATTGTTGCTGCTAAACATATTGTTGCTCTTGTGCCAGCAATTTTTGTAAACCATGCATATTGTTTAGGAAGTGAAATGAAAAATCAACAACAAAGAGGCGAAAAATTTACATAATTCCAAGATGGGTCGGTGCTGCTACAACCACCGAGAGGCAGCAGCATTAATTTGCATACGGCTGAAATGAAGCTAGCGAGCATAAAAAGCCAGACCGTCGCACAAGTGGGCGAAGCGGGGCGGGGCAGCCGGGCAGACACAAAGAGTATGCTACGAGAAAGAAAAAAAATTGAGGAATTACGGATAAGGCGGCAATGGAAAAACACGGCAAGAAGCATAGCGAAGGCGTAGGATAAACGAGCATAAGAAGCATCATCAAAGAAGCTGCCAACGTCCCCTACATCGACGCCGTTCGAGACGTTGTCAGCGATTGGCGTTGAAGCATGAGCCGGAGCAAAAGCTAAGACCCCCCGTCTGCCCCGTGACATATATACAAATGTACATATATCTATGTATATGTGTAGCCCTTGCCGCCATTATCGACAGCAAAACAAAGCATAAGAAGAATTTAACAAGCGCAACTGCCGCCCGTTTACAGCTGCCAAGAGCTAACAGCGGGAGACGCCGTCTTTCACATCATTCAACATGCAACATACTCATCCATACACACATCGGCATCAATGCTTACTGTGAAATTGTCCTGGCAACGTTGAGAGAATTTCATATTTTTAGGCACTAGGCACAATAAATTTCGACGTAGCCAAAGCTCAAGACGGCGATGCCAAAGACGAGACGAGTGTGCAACAGAGCGAGAAGAAGCAGCAGGGAGCAACAGGAGGGGGTCGAGGGAGCAACTGTAGAAATGTTGCCAGCAGCAACGTAAATCAAAAGCCGCTCCGCGTGTGCTCTCAATAACAATAAGTGTGCTGAAGTGTGGGGAGTATATATACCTAAATACAAAGTACTTAGAGATGAATGCCTCACAGTTTGTTAGACATGCAACAAACTGTATCAAATTAGGTTCCACTCAGGTGTGGCATCTTATAAAATGGTAATTTGTGCATCGAATAACTCATCTAAACAATTAATTACTATTTAACATTTCATTTATAAGCTTGGCAGGAATTTGATTTCGTTATAATTATATTTAAATTTTGAATTCCTTAAAACATTATTACTCAAGAAATTAGAAAAATAAAAACCATAAGTTACTTAGCTAGATATAATTAAAAACAAATGTAAAGACTTTTTGTTTGAACAAATTAAATTAAATTGAAAAAATTCATGGCATAAACGTTCTCTATATGCGCATATGAATTTGTCATTTAATTTATCAAGTAATCTCATTTGAATTAACATCCAACATTTCTTTTCATCTATTTGTCCCATCCCAAGCAGAGACGCATTCAAAGTCCAGACAGACGGGGAGACGCATAAATATCAAGAAAATTCCTATACATATATATATGCATGTATGTATGTTTTCAAAAGGAATCAAATATATACATATATACTTGTATGTGGCACATTTAGTGAAAAGCGTAATTTCATGCTAAGCAAACCCACAAACGCAACTGGCGCACAAAAAACCAAAACAAAGAGAGAGAAAAAGTTTGTGATAAGCACAACTTTTAATACGCTTAAATATTAGTTCAATTTAATTTTTGTATTTCACTAAATTTCAAAAACAAATTTCGAAGTTCAAATAAAATGCTTTTTCAGAGCCAAAAACCATATACAAATATGTTAACATGAAATCATATAAGTACACCAATTTTTAGACGTTTTCCTCAAAATGCCCATATACATGAAATTTAGAAATTTTCAGAAGATAACATGTATAGTTAGTTTAGTCTTGAAAATTAGGTAAATAAGTCAAGAGCTCTCACACGTAATATCCAGGGTTTAATGTAAAGAAAGGGTCTTCGATTTGTTTCAAATTTTAGTAAAGAGTATACAAAAGCAAAGCGGAAATCAAAAAAAAAAAAGATGTACACTTGATATGCACGTACAACGTACAGCGGAGATACTCAAAAGTTTGGCTAGCCGAAACTGAGATGAACGCACGAATAGTCGACGAATGGTTGCATGGATGGTTGGATAGATGGATGGATGGTTGAAAGGATGGATGGTAGTTAACTGACTGCCCGACTGCAGCCTGCCTTTCTGCCTGCCAACCCATCTACTTGAGTGTCTGGCGAGAACAGAGGACGACGCCGGCTCGGAGGCAGGGCCAGATGTTGCCACATTATTTTGCATTTTGTGCAGAAGCATAAAAACTGAGCCAAGCGCAGTTTGGGACATCGAGGGAAAGACAGAGTCAAACGGCGGCTGCCCGCGCAGCAAGATGAATCCTATTTACGAGGCACAACTCAGTGACTGACGCTGAGTGTGTACGTGTGTGTGTGCGGCGTTGTGTGTGTGTGTGTGTATCTGTGTTTGTGCATTTGCTCGAGTATCTGAAAGTTCGTTCTGTGTGCGCCGCTTTGCTGCCTGTCAAAGTCAGTAAAAATTTCGTTGCCACAAAAAAAAAGAAAAAGATACAAAAAATGTGCAAAGAGTAAAAAGGGAAAAAATTGTAAACTGCAAAGGTAATGGAAAGTGTAGTGCGAGTAGTTTTTTTGCTTTTTGTTTGTGCCCCCGCTTTGGCATCAGCCAGAACTGTCGACTGTTGCCACAATCCTGGCGCTCAGTCTATCCTTGAGTCCTGCTGTTTGGGCGGCCGTTGATGCCTTCAAGGCATTTGGCTTGTTAAGCAGCATAATTGAATTAAGCCAAATGCGGCATAGCGAGCCAAGCCGACTAAAGTAAAATCGAAAAAAGTATTTGCTGTCAACAGACACACAGATACAGACACAAATACAGATACGCGCACATTGGGCTCTTCTAGAATAGTCAACTTGAAGGCTTGTCGCAAAATGTTTCCTTCTAACGATATCCTTTTTACTTAGGTCGGCATGTAATCCAATTATGCATATTTACTCAGCTCTTATTAAACGAAGTCAACAAACTGCATAAATGGATCATAGTGCATTGAAAATAAATATGTCTTATTTCAGGTGGTGTTGTAAGATTTTTACTTTGGTAAAATAAAGTCGTAGGCGACAGTTTTTCATTTCTATTTTCTTTTTTTTTTGTTCTTTTTTGAGTGGAAAATAGAATACGATACCTTAACCTATATTCAAAAATTGATTTAATTGGAAATGCTTTTTACGTTTCTGCTAAAAATTTAACTGCACATGTATTGGTGAGCTTTGAAAGCTTCCTCGTTCGCAGTACTGCATTGAGCTGTGTGGAGCGCAGTGGAGCAACATATCTGGCTTCAAGCGTCATCAAAAGCTAAAAAAAATTATAAAAACGTAATCCCTTACACAAAAAAAAAAATAAAAAGCCATTCAAAACTATTTAAGTATTTATTATTTTATATGGTAAACTTTTTATGATACCTTAATAAAGCAGACATTTTGTTATTATTTTACTGATTCACCAAATGAATTTGCCTGAGTAACTTTTCAAATAATATTCATAAATGTCAAAACAAATTTAGCATTCGTGTCACTGCTGAAACTACAGTTCATATCTCAGAAGCTGGTCTCAGATCTGAATTTCAAAGAACAAGCACCAACAAAATTATTTATTTATATGCAAGCGTACACACACACAGTTCTACATACACAGGATACTCGAGTTGCAAGAGCGCCTTCGTTGTAGCTGCTGGCTGTTAATGGGAACAGCCACGGAGTTGGGCTACAGAGTGGGGAGAGTAGGGAGAGCAGGGAGGGCCGAGTCGGGCCTCTGAGTCCACCTTATAGCAACTGTTATATGCTCTCGCATGTTTTATAGTCTCTCCTTTCGTGTGCTTGTGCGTCCCATCTTTGTTGTTTCATTTATTTGGTTGACTGGCATAACCTCAGTCTCGCGGCTCCTCTGCCTTGACGCCGGCCTCTACAGCAGCACTCACCCACCCCTGGCCCCGTCTGCCACTCTACGGTCGCTAAGTAGGAGCCGTTGTGTGGCACTCACAGAGTGGAGCGCGGAGCCGAACTCTGCTCTGCTCGGCGCTGGCTGCTGCCTCTATTGTCAACATCTGTAACAATAGCGCAACGTAAGAGCGACTGTCGGACCGACAGACCGACCGACCGACCGACCAGCCGTGTGACAATTCGACCCCAAAAGGACCAGGGAGACACAGGCAGCGAAAACAAATAAAATAAAATAAAACAGAAAACCAACAATAACAACAAGGAGTTCAAAGCAGAGTTCGCATTTTGTCGTCCTGTACTCGCGTCGTGTATATGAACTGTTGATGGTGTTATGGCGATATGTCGCTGACTACCGACTACAACCGACTGGCGTCCATTGCCACAGTGCTCCATCCATTCCCCTCGCCCTCCCTCCCGAAGTTTATAGGCAGCATACAAAAATGTTTGTGCAAAAACAATGCGCCAGCAGCAGGCTTCGCATGCAGGATAGTCTCCGTTGTGAAGGAGGAGATGGGCATGAACAAAAAAAATGAAATAACACAGCGTCTCCGTACTCCTTACTCGGCTCGGATAAAAATGAAATAAAAATCGATAAGTGTAGGCACGTTTGAATAGTCGCTCGGTCTCGATGAGGTTGTGTGTCGTTCAATGTGAATACTTTGTGCAGAGGGCGGGATGGAAGCCAGTATATTGAATGATGAGAAGTTGCGTGAGACGCTCTCCATAGCCTGGGCTTTTATTATGCCCAGTCTGTGTACTTGTGATGTTTGTTATTTCTAGGAAAATTAGACGACGCCTCACTGGCTATATTTGCCAGCTATATGGTTAATACAGTGCTTTCTGGGAAACTCAGAAACTTGCATTGTGGGAAAGTTTTTATTTTTATTTTCTATGCATAAGCTGGCTTAAATATACTATCAAAATTTTACTTTTAAAAATATTTAATTTTTATGGTGTTTAACTCTAAAAAATCACTATTTATTTATTTCACCTATAATAAAAAATGTATATGTACACTTCAGTTTTTACAATTATTAATTTCTTGTTTATATTTACTTTTTTACCTATATAAATATATAACTTAAGAAATTTATATTATACTGAAACCAACCGTTCAAATGTGCTAGCATATATAGAATATTAATTGTATTATAAAATGTATATGCATATATATATTTTTTTTGCTAATTAGAAACATTTTATATGCCCTTTGATGACAGCGTTAATAACAAGCACACACGTACAATATTAACAAAACGTGAAGCAGGGCTTTATCCATATTACGCATACGGCATGTAAGCCGCGCACAAAGTGCATTTAATGCTTGCCAATTTAACAAGGCAGACAAAAGGACGCCCAGCAGCAATCAGTCGCTGCAATTAAAACTGTAGCCTTTGTCCCCTTTCCACGCGTATGGTCCCCTTCCCCCCGCCCGGCCATAGCCTACTGGCACTTGAAACTCAACGCCTGGCTACAAAAAGCAGGGCAACTGGAAACCACTCGAGCCAAATAACTCATGTCTCGAGTGCTGTTGAAATGAGTTTGAGTTTCCATTTTTGTGACCAGGTGAGTGGGCAGGCATACAAATTGCTTCAAGCTGGCTAGCCGCCGATGACACCAGATCATTATAATCATGATCATAATCATTAACAGTTTTAGCATTCACACAGAGCACAAAAACACTCGACATTTATTCATTCATTCATTCATTTACCCATACAAGGCAGATTAGCCTAATTACATTCAGTAATCGCTTGGCTGCAAAACATAAAAGCAAACTCACCCAAAATGAACTTGGATAATTATTTGATTTAAGCTTGGCAAATTCACATCGTTTACTCTTGAATGATTTCAGTTTAATAATTTACATTTTAATTAATTAATAAATCCTGATACAAGGTTAAACAAGGAAAAGCAAAAATAACACATTCATACTCAGTATAAAAAACTGGAGTCTATGGGCATTTTATACTCGATCATAATGTTCGTCTTGCTATCCTTCCGTTTGTCCGGTGAACATTTCTCACAATATTAGAGCTAGTCACCAAATATGGTATGTATATTACCGGTAACCGCTCTTAAAGATTGCGACCTTGACATCCCGGCCACGTCCACTATAGCGCCCACCCCCAGCGCCCCTACCTTAAAAAATCGGAAATGGTTATATCTCCCACAGTTTTTGAGCTAAAGGCTACATATTTGGAATATATACTACTGGAAAGCTCCCCCAAACATCACAGAAAAACTTTTAAAAAATGCCATGAAAATCGGGTCAGTTTTGACAAAGTTACGGGCGTTTGAAACACACTGGTCGTTTGGAAGTTGGAATTTCTGCCTTAACCTTTTTATTGCATATTTCGATTTTAAACACTTTCAAATATCAAAATCCCATTTAAATGGCCATTAAAAATACACATGTTTACTATATTGTAAACTACATTGTAAATGAATTAATCAATTTTGAATTTTTAGTTGAAATACTAAAAATGGAAACATTGGAATCATTTAAATGACAGGGAAATACTTAATAGCTGCATGTATAATTAAACATGAAACACGTAAAATATAAACGCAACTTTTTACGGATATCAAACAAACGTATCATATTGCCTGATTATTGTATTGTACTTTTTAATATTTTGCATGCGTTTTTTTCTGGTTTTAATCTCCACGAAATATTTGATATACCATTTTTATTAAGGGCAAATACCGTATTTTCCATTATTATGTATTATGAACTCAACATAGTCTCAAATAGAAAATGCCCATCAATAAAATAAATATTGGCGATTTATTTATAAAATTCTTTGAACCAGAACAAGTTTCAAATCAATTTAAAGCGGTTTTACACCGGTTTTTTTATCAGCAATCGCGAAATAAATCTGCTTGTCAAATTTGGTTGTCGCCGAATTCCTCCTAAACCGTTAACAATCCAGCTAGAATTCATCAAGAATAATAAAATATCTTTATGGAGCAGTTAAGAAGAAATAGATAAGTTAGTTTCTATATTATGCATCATATATTCTCGAATCCGTTTGGAATCTTACGTTCATCTCTGGCATTCAGAGATAGCTTTGCACAACTCTTGAGCGAATTGTTCTTAATGTAATTGAAAGGGGAGGCAGACAAAAGCCATTTGTGCATAGACATCGGAATGAAGCGCCAATTGTATTTGCTTGCCTGGCGCCCAACAAGAACAAACAAACTGGGCGTGGGGCAATCAAATTAATTTAGTTTATGCATTTCGCTCGCCTGTTGACGGCTGGCTTTGAAACCGTGCAAGGGCAGGAGGAGAATGTAGCCCTTTGTGCACACACATACATATAACACTAAGTGTAAGGCGCATTAAATATGCATTAAATTGCTATGGGAAAAGTGGCAACTGATGTTAACGGCCTGACAATAACTGCTGATATTAGACATTACCAAAGGCAAAGCCAATGGCAAAATGGGCTGCGCATTTACAATTAATCAATACGTAACAACAACAGCAAAAACGCCAACAAAAATCGACAATGAGTCACCAACTGTGCTGTAGCAGCAAGAATTTGTCAAGTCATGGCACAAACAAAATTACACATACGCCGCATGTGACTGCCAAAATTTCAGCTGCGCTTGTTGTAGGTGCAAACTTATTGCCCAAGTGCTAAAAACCACAAAGCAGCCACCAGCCCACAATCACAGCTGCGGCTAAACACACACAATCACACACAGGCACATTGTGCTCATGTATGTGACGTCGTGTTTCGCTGCCTGTTTCTAAATGGCAACGTCATTAACACGTCACGCGTCATTTCAAAAATATATAAACATGCTGCGAGTGCTCTCGACGACAGCTAGATACCCTGCAGTCTGTCCAAGCACACATGTGCACTATATATATATGTATTCCCTCTGCTATATACAACTAATTAATTACCTGAATAAATTATTTTTATAAATTCAGCATGGAATAGCTAAAATATAATCAATGTTAAGTATCTATACTTGAATTAATATATCTTATGATATATAACAGAATCTTTTTCTCTAATAAGCTCAAAAAGCGAAAGTTGGAAATACATATTATTTAATTTCAACTAAATCGTTTTATAGATATTGAAATAATGCGAAACACGTAAGCTCAAACGCACAAATAAGCTAGTCAATACACACTTTTTGTTGTACAAGATATCTTCATTTGGTTGTAACACACATTTACACAACATATTTATGCCCCTGCTACCAATTTTTATTGCGTGCAAGGTATAAAAGTATAAAAAAACCTACGACCCACAACAATGACAACAATCACATGGCAGCAGACAACAGCACATATTTTGGGCCATTACAATCCGGCTGGCAAGTCTGGTCAAAAGCGCTTGGCGCTTGTCACCTGCCTAACACGCAGTGCACGCATTTAGTGTTTGGTTTTCCACACGTTCGTGCGGTTATTGTGTGGCATGTTTACTGCTTGCCACATGTAACTGGTCGCTCTGAGATTGCTTTACGATGGTCTGGCAATGACAAGCAATTAAGTTTCGCAGCAGTTTAACTTGAAGCAAGAAAATAGAACAGAAATCTTTAAAATTTTAACCAAGGTGCACTGCACCAAAGTGTATTATACAATGGTGCACATTAAGATTCGATTTCTATTAACAAAATTTTAATTTTATAAACACTTGGCATACATTAAAAAAATATATATAATATAGCAGGTCTCTGCTAAAAGAAAATCGCTTTCGCTCCTAAATTAAGTTCTCAAATTAAGATAAGCAAATAACTAGACAACAATAACAATTCAACGTTTCCAGGTGATAAATTTAACAAGTGTTAATGGCGTGAGCAGCCCTTCAAGTAAATATTTGTAAATGGATATATACAATTATATGCACACACACATGTGTCAATTAGTATACATTAGTATATTAGTAAGAATGACATCTGTGACATAACGATAGATAATTTTGGCTAAATGTTGCTATGGGCGGTAAGCTCGTATGATTTGAATATCACATTTGGTTTACTTGTTGCTTAAAATATATGTTCAATAAAATATGTAAATATGTGCGCAATATGTATTCAATTCAATTTAAATTTATTTCTAAGAAAGAAACACAGAAGAAAACTATCATATCTCAGCTGACCACCAAATCTTAAATCAATTTTTTTAAACATGCTTTCAAACGAGGCCCTAAAATTATTCTCAATGAAATCTGTGAATGAGTTGTCAAAATGTTAAAGTTAATGGATATTTTTAAGGTTTTTGACAGTTCTCACTTTATCCTTTACTTATACAAATATAAAATTATTTTCGTATAAATAGGAAATTTTATAAAAACGTAATTTTTCGTTTATTTTTGTTTTGTTTATTTTTGTTTTCTCCATAATTTATTTTTGACTCACTCAGATTATGAAAACCTTATAAATATTTTGCCAAAACGTATTATTAAATTATAAATCTTGTATATGAAAACCATTTCATTACCATTTGCAAATAGATAATAAGACTTTCAAACCATAAAATGTTAGTTCTTACAATTCCATTCGAATTTCATTTATTCAATTTTACCAAAAAGTTCTAACTTGCGAATGAATACTCTTTCAATCTTTTGAAGTATAGAATTAAAGTAATATTTTGCGTATCGCCAACTTAACTTTTCTACACCTTTGTTCAATTTGGTATATGTATTTTTATTAAATCTGTGTTTAATTTTCAACAAATTATTATCTCCAAATTCAAATGCGTATTCGGGACACAAATTTTAATTAAGATATATAAAAAAAATACAGCAAAACAGGAAAATTGACTATCATATTCCAACACAGACAACAACAAAAAATGTTTGTATCCTGCACATTAAATGGCTGCTTCTTGACATCGATTTAATATGCCCATCAATTTTAGTTGCTGCTGTCAATTCATAAATATGAAACCGACGCCTGCAGCTCAATAAAAAGAGAGGCAAAAAGAGCAAATAGAATTAACGGTAAACCAAAGGCTGGCCAACAAGTAAAAAGCCAGTATTATTGGACTGTAATGGAGGATTGGCCCCCACAACACGAGCACCAGCAACAATGACAAAGTGTGAAATGAGGCGAAATCAAAAACAACGACACGCACTCAAAAACGAAAGAGACTAGACGAAAGACCACAGTGACATCAAAGCACAGGCACAGGTATCAAATGGATACAAGCGATGGACAGCAGCTAAGATACAAGTACTTTGAGAGCTGCGCTTGTCACACGAATACACCAATGTCTATATATATATATAAATATATATATATGTATGGGTGTGCGTGTTGGTGTGTATCGTAGCTAGATAAAATACCTACAGATACATATACCACCAACGAGAAAGCAACAGCAACAACAATATGTAAGAACGAAAAAAATTGTATCTACATCTTATTTGTTTTGCTTTACCGCGTTGGGGGCCAAAGGCAAGCCAGCGGGCGGAGAGGGGGCGTGGACTGGAGTGGAGAGTGGGTAGGGTGGGAGCAGCAGAGACTATGGGGTCACACGAGCGCGCATTTCTTCACAATTTACGTCGTCGTCGCCGACGTTCTGTTTCTTGATGTTGTAGTTGTACTTGGGCTATCTGTATCTAAATATATGTGTGTGTATGTATATAAATATATATATATATATATGTGTGTGTGCGTGTCTGTGTGTGTGTGTGTGTGTGTATGTGTGTGGCGCTATATTGACGTATCTGTGTATTCCTAAAGACGTGCCAGCAGCTAACAACAACAACAATCGTAACAACAGCCAAACATCATTTACACGCGTGCTCTTTCTCACACGCACGTTTGTTTATACTAGGTGCTGTTGGCGCAAGGGAGCGCGGCGGTGAGTGAGTGAGTGTGTGTATGTGTGGGCGGGCATCTCTGAGATACTCACTAAATATTTGCGGATAAATGGTGAAAATTTTGACTGCTTTTTATGCACTTCACAAACACGAATAAAATTAACTGGAGCACTTATTTTTGCTTCTTCTTTTTTTTCTTTACTTTTGTTTTGTTTTTGTAGAGCTTTTGGCTATAACTTTTTTTTTTTTGATTTGCACTTTTTATGGTTTGTTTTGGCACTTTTTATGCACTTGCAGTTGCGCGCGCTTTAGCCAATCAATTCATTAATTTGTATTATCAACTTTTATATGGCAGTTTCCGAGGGTCGCGACACCAACAACAAATAAAGTTTAAAAACTTTATTGCTCAAAAGGGACGGTGGCGACGAGGAAATGTTGGCAAGCAGCGAGACGCATCGCGACGGTAGGAGACGAGACGAGACGAGACGACACATTCATTGCGACCCCGGCACGTACGTAAGACTAGTCGCGGCGAAATCGTACAAAACATTTTTATATCCCTACAATATCCTCGTCGATGTCCTCGTTGTGCTTCGCGTAGCAATCGTCGCCGTTGTCGACATCGTCATCGTTATCGTTGTCGTCGTCGTTGTTGTTGCTTCGCGCGCGCCGCAAAGAATGAGAAGAAAACTCAGCCCGCGACTCAAGCCGAAAAACAAGAGCGCAAAAAAAACAAAATCATAAATGCGAGAGCGAACCCAGAGAGCGCACGCAGAGCAACGACTCACCGAACGAGCGAGCGTAAAAAAGAAAAATCGAAACGAAACCAAACATCACAAAGGTGGAGGGCAGACGTGTGTGGTGCACCAAACACGTAAAATCACTTAGTGCCTCGAAAGAGCGCAACACAACACAAGAGCACAGAACCAGAGCAACAACAACAGTGGTAATGGCCGAACAGCGTTGCCAGATTGAATTGACGGCCATACAATAAAACAGCATTGGCTAACAACTGCTCTCAATAACAGGTGGTAGCTCTGTTTTGCATACATAAATGCCGTTTAATTAACAGCATTCAAATCATTTTCTGCATATTTCGGACATTTTGGTGACTTACGTGAAGGCAAGTTGCATAAACTGTCATAAAGTGGCATCGCCTTCTAACAGGATAATATCAATTTGTTAGTGTTCACATTTGTTTACCTAGAATGAAAAGAGAAAATGCAAATTAGTTCAATTTTGTTTATTGGCAATTCAAAACAAAATACGTATTAAGAAATTACGTTTGGTTGATTTAAAATTTTCTATAACCTGTAATTAATTATTATTATTTTTTACGTTAATTTATTTCTGGATGATTTTGTTTTTGGTTTTTCAGCTAATTTGAGCCAAAATATGCAGCTATAATAAAAAAACAAACTTTTCCACTCTAACCATAAACCATCGAATGTCGAAAACTGCGAACAATGCAAGTTCAAGTTGTCATAAATCAAAAATTTTCATGCTGCCAACAAAAACCAGAAATCTGGCAACATTCCGAAGCACACTCACAAAATATGTCAAAAGTTAAAAGTAATCGCATAAGTAGCCCAGGCAAAGTCATTCAATAGACGCGCACGCACACAAACACATGCGCGCACACACAAACAGAATAACAAAGGGAAAGTTAACAGGGAACTTGACGTTTCCGAGGCGCAGCTTAATTTTCATGATTTTTCCATTAACTACAAACAAATAGATGTGGAGCTCTTAGTTGTTCGGCTATTACACAGCGCCATCTATCGGCCAGCATTGTTTGGCGTTATTTTTCAAAACGGCATCGGGGGATAAAGGTTGCCCAAAATACAAGCACGTGAATTCGAGGCGTCGTAGTAAGGGTAATAGAACTATAACAAGATAGCTGCAAGCGAGAGCGCCCAAATGCTGAGCAAGAGAACACACACACTCTCTCTCTCTCTCTCTCTCTCTCTCTCAATTTCTCTCTCCAAGGAGAGCGAGCTCAGGCGCAGCCACACACCACCACCATTGCAGGATACAAAAAAAAAAACAACCCTCAATACAACTTAAGCGAACAATAGATGAATCAAAATATGTATGGATATGGATTATTATAAAAATGGGGCACACAAATTAAGACGGCAAAGGGGGGTATGGGGCATGTGCCGCGACGGAAGGGCATATCGAAGTGTAGACACCAAAATGTGGTGGTGCCGGTCTTGTAGTACATAAATATGAATATGGAAATATTGCTTAAAGCATAGTATAAGGGATATACAGGACAGGGAGTTGCAGCTGCTGCGGCTTTTAGTAATTTGCATTGCGTTTACAACAGCGACAACAATGCAACAAAACAACAACAGCAATACAAATAAATCATAAAAGAAAATGTGTGAAATAAACACAGGGCGAAACCACTTTGGTAACTTATCGAAAAACCTGTTACAGCAACGACCCAGTGCTCCGATCCTCAGGCACAGCGCAATTCCCCCTCTTTTCATATTCCTTATTTTTTGTATTCCTTTGCCTGTACCAGAGATCAAAAATCAAACAAAATTCTCGTTTAAACGTTCTCGGCTGCTGTGTAAATATTTCAACGCAATTCAATCAAAGTACAATTAACACATTTGCATAAGTGTATGGTATGTGTGTGTGTGTTTGAATGCACAGCGTATCTCTCACAAGATAAACTATCACAACAAAGTCAATAATGCCAACAGCATGAGACGGCACAAATATACTCAAGACAGACAAAATACACACCTTGATTTTATAGATGGATGTTGTTGTTGTTATTGCTGTTGTCGATACAGATTCTTTTGCTTATGAGATACAAATGTATCTCAATAAACGTATCTTTTCATCGAAATTAAAAGGAACCCAAGAATAAATAAAAAACAAAACAGAAACAACAACTCGCGTGAGACAGGCCGACAAAGCGGGACCAACAAAAGTTGTTGCCATCAACCATAATCCACATCATCCTTGTGGTTGTTGGTGCGAAACGCAAAACACAAGCGATGACAAACAAAAAAGAAATGTACAAAAAGCATACATAATTAATATGTATGATATATACAGCAAAGGCACAAGAAGGCAGAATTTTTCACTTTTTATAGCTGGTCTGATGCTGGTTACACAGTGCGTATACGCAATTGACAACGCGCGTCTTATCTAGCTGCAGACAGGCAGGCAGCAGTTGAGCAAACAATCCGTTTGACAAGCTATCGAGTTCGCTGGGAAGACACTATTATAACTTTTCACACATCTGGCAACGTTGCAAGACAACGGTGCAATGGGCAAATATAGAATAAAAAAGTCAACAAAAGGAAGGATATCTAACTTCTGCATGTAATTATATGTCGTACTTCCTAATGTCACATTTGCACACCACATACATAAGTGTACACCTAATTTTTTTTTGCAAATATACCATATTTAAATATACATGCACTAAGCATTTGTATGCCTGTAATACAAGTATTTTGTGAACAAAAAAGAGGAGCAGATAATGGTCAATAACAACACAAGGGAAAAAACAAGAAAAGCAAATAAATACATACTCAAAAAGCCAACGAAGTTAACCAATAAACTCATAAAAGCAAAAAAAAAACTAAAAGCAGCAGCAGCACAACGAGACACAAAAAAACGACAACAACAATGGCAACAGCAACAACTGAAGCAAATGCAACTCTCGCTCTCGCCGCTCTCGTTCCAGTGGCGTTTGACTCCTTGCTCAGTGAAATGCAAATGCCAAAACCGTGGAAACAATGAAATAACAAAAATGGCGTTTAATTTGCTATGTGTGGCTGTTGTTGTTTTCCCTTTGATTTCATGTTTCATGTTTGCTGTGGCTGTTATTCTGTGTGGTAAATGGCCAAACGTTTAGCGGCGACATTTTTGCACACATGCATGCTTTGCACAAGTTGTGCACGTATGTGTGTGCATATATCCACTTGACGGAATCGAATTGAGCTGCCAACAAATACAGTGTGCCCAATTGTTAGAATCAGTAAAAAGCTGCAATTCTGAATTCCACTGTCGGTTTTTGTTTCATTCATTTAACCGAGGCAGGAGGAGCCACCGTATTTTCAGCGCGCTGCTGCGTTGACTATTTAACAAAGGTGTTGCTGTTCCCGATAAGCGACGGAACGGCCCAGAGGTATAAAAGAGGAGTGACTCAGTGTGCAGTGGGTTATCAAAAGCTTTTGAAAAAGCTTTATTTTTATTTACTTCTCGAATATTTATCGCAATTTTATTGTAATTGAATAAATAGACACCGGTACATTGATTAGATAAAACATAATAGTTAATTCGTGTGATTTACATAAGTATTATGGTATAAAAAATATATTAAAAGTTGTTTAGCGCCCAGTGATCAACAAGTCTGTGTTCAAACCGATTGAGAATTTGAAGTACACATAACTAAACTTATTCCTTTGTGCGTTATTTGTTGCTTATTGTCTTAAATTCGTATATAGTGGAATCTCTGATAAAAATTGCATCAAATTATACTCAAATCAAATTAAAACTCAATGTCTATAGTTTAATTAAGAATCCCATTTAGCACTTGACACCAACCGCTACAATTACAAAAACATCATTATTATCAACTTCATCATCATGATTATCGTATTCAATTTTTTCTCGGCTCCGCGCACGGCAATTAATACCAAACTTGCATTAAATCACATCACAAGTGACGCCCAATGACGAGATTCGTGCCGATTTGCTTTAATGAATTTGAACTGAAATTGCTGTGAAATTGAGATTTCCTACTTGAGCACAATTAAAATTAACTTCAAAAGAAGTCAAAGCGAAGCCCAGAGCGCTTCGGGTAAACCGCAGCGGCAATAGGGAGAAATGAAGCGAGCCAAGCTAAGCCGAGCTAAACTGACCCATAGATGAAGGATCCCCGCACTGAGAAGCCGCAGTCTGTCAGTGGCAGCTGCTGCTCAAGTTCTCCAGCTGAGCAGCAGTCAATTTGGTCGACTAATTGGCATGCATTCATCAGGGAGCAGCCGAGTATACATATAACTATATATATATATATATATCTGTGTGTGTGTGTGAATGAGTATGCTTAAGACCCAATGAAAATACTATGTATATTTTTAGACTGGCCTCAAAAGCTGAAGCAGAAATCGCATTAAAACCTGAGCACTTTATTAATGTGGCATGCAGCACACATACTAGTAGAAAGGAGCAAAGTGCTTTTGCTGTTCGATTGTCAAATATAGTTTTGCTTTTGCTCAAATGCTTGTGAAATAAAAGTACGAATGTTGGGAAAATCCTACTATTTGAGATAAAATAAAAAATAACATTTTGCACAAAATGGAAATACAAATTTAACACTGTATTATTATTATTTTATTATTTGTAAGTATTTCCTAGTATGTTTTCTTTACCCGGTCCAAGCCTTTCCATTTAATTTTTATAATTTTCCATTACCCATTTATATTTTCTATTTCTAAATCTAGTATGAGTCATACTTAACTGAAGAATATTTAGGATTGCAATTTAAAAAGCCCACCTGTATGAATATATTTGGATCATCTTAGAATTTAGAATGGCATATTTTTCTAAGTAATATTTCTTACAGCTGAGGGATTGCCTACTTATAAAAATTGTATCTATATACTTTAAAATATTCAAGAATAAAATTCTCCGTATTTTTGACATAAAAAAATATTTTTCTTATGCTAAATATGCTAAATGAAAATGCTGAAAATGAAACTCTATTTGCTAGTGAAAATATGCTGTAATCAGTTCAAAACTTGTGCTAATTTGTTATTCCAAATTTTAAGCAAACTTTTAATATACGTTATACATATTTACCTTAAATTATGCCTAAAATTATACAGGGAAGTTTATTTACTCTTTTGTTTATTAAATATGCTTTCATAGACTGTGTTTCCAGCTTCCCCCAACTTCAGGTCAAAAACAGAATCTTTTTATATTGCACTGCATATTCCAAGTAATGAATTTCACTGTTGAGTTCTGTATCTGCAACATCATTAATTAAGCCCGCCTCGGACATGCCCCCAATCAGACCCATCCCTACTTATTGCCACCTTTCAAATGAGTCCGTCTCACGTCTGTCTGTGCTGAATGCTTTGTACCGTTTATGAATTGAATTCAAGCTGAGCGCAATATGAAAGAATAAATATGCATATATGAAGTTGCACAACAATATTGGTACGAGGTTTACATTAATATTCATATTGTGTCCGCTGGCATTTCTCTTCCCACAACACAAGAGTTAGATTCTCTACTTTCAGTTCGAAATTCGTGCACAGATATACAGATTTTACTTGCATACATACATATATACATATGTAGGATATTATATGAGTGTACTCAGCGTAAACATACTTTGATCTTTGACAAAGTTGTTGTCTGGGCAGCAGCCGTTGAATGCAAAATTAATTGCATATTCGTTTGTACTACATACGTTTATATATGAAAGCATAAATGTATGTATCTCACAGACTCAAACTGATTAGTCAATGGTTTCGAAAAACAGTCATCTTGTGAATTGCAAGCGCACAATTGATGGATTGATGAAGTAACTTAATATAAGGCTCAAAACTTATAACAAGTAAGAGTATTCGACTAGTAGATACTTTGTATAGAGTTCACAAGTGTTTGTGTTCTATTGTGTTACTTAGAAATTAAAAAAAATTAATTGGCATCGCATATTTTTAGATCCATTTTTAAATATATAACACATAATAATAATATTGTAAATATATACATAGTATATTGCTTTTCTATTATATATAATTTATATGAAGTATTTACAAGATAAATAATAGTCAAATTTATACACAAGTGATTTAAGCAACATCTTTTATTATTCAAACGTTTTATAAAACACATAAATGAATTAAATCTATCATTGAGAAATATGACATATACGTATGAAGTTTGCTTGAATCACTTAAGTTGCAAGCCAATTAGTCAAATGTACATATTCTAATATTGTTGTTGATTTTTGGATTATGGTAATTAAAATAATAATGAATATTTATGTACCACAACAAGTCCGGCAGCAATAAAAGCATTGACAACAGCACAAAATATCATAATTACAAATATTTGTAAACATTTTTGTCAAATGACATGCCGCGGCAACAGACAGAAGGCAGGAGGGCGCCCTACAGGAGCTTCAGTAACTGCACAAACACAACATCAGTTGGAAAGTAAAAATATGAGGTTATGTTGTTTTCAAGTTTTTAATTAATTTTGTTGCATAATGCAAACAGAAAGCAACAACGCCAATGACAACGACAGCGACAGCGACAACAATGATGGTGCTTTTATCGCATTCTCATTTGGACCGCATATGAGCACATCCGAGAACCAAGAGATTTTAATAAAGTTTACGCAAAATTTTCATTATTATTTGTATATGAAAGTGCACAAGGAAAAGTTTAAAAGCAATGAATGGATTATAATAAGAGATGTGCTTACTATAACGATATAATATAATTGATATGCAAAATTTACTTATTGAAGAGATATTGAAGCTCAGTTGTGTGCATATTTGATTTAAATTTTCCTTTTGTAATTTGAAAAGATTATGTTACTAAAGGGTGCAAAAATAAAATGCAAAATAAAAATGTAAGCAATAAAAATACAGAAAACAGTATGTTTTTTAATTTATTCCTGCTAAATTCCCATATCCAAACTTTATAATTGTTGTGCACTTACTAAATTGTTAAACTTTATTTCACAATTCTAATCTCGATATCTCTAATCTCTCGAGCTCTCTCGGCTCGTCCGAATTGACAAATGTCGAAAGTATTTTTGCAATTTGTACCAGTTGTAAAAATACGTCTGTCTCGTCTAAACTGCCACGCCCTTTTACTCTAGATGAAATGGCGGAATTACGGCTGCGACTCACGTACTCAGCATTCGAATGCAATTAACGTTTTGAGTTTGTTTTAATGTTATTTATTTATGTTATTTATGCGGGCCTCTTTATGGTGTGTCATTATATGCATATGTATGTATATTCCCGCGCGCACACACACACGTGCGCCCGCGTGTAGATACAAATCTGCTGAAGAACCGTTTAAAAGCGTAACGTGGCGCACCTGCACTGCAATAAACACTTGACTCGAACAACAAAAACATATAATAACAACAAAACGAACCTGGTGCCATCTTTATTTGTCTCTTTCTACTTTTGAGGATGTGTGTTTGTATTTATTTATGACTGTGTGTGTGTGTGTTTGTATTTAATGGCGTCATCAATGGAGGCGGCTATCCAACAAACAACGTAGGCAACATTTTGTACGTATGTTTTGATTATGTTGATTGCAACAAATTTTTGTTATTGTTGTTGTTACTGCTGCTGTACTTGGCTTACATTGGTAGGCGTGCTCGCATCGCTGGGCTCACGTATATGCCGGGCATTTCGTCGTTGTCTTCAGGCAAACGTTTATTTGCACTTGACATTAGCAGTCATAATAAAAATTTCCCGCAAGAGGCACGCACAAACAGCAGCAGCGACAATGACAACAACAACAACAATAACAACTACGAAAAGTGTGAGCTCGACTAACTACCAGTTCACACTGCACATTGAAGCGAGGCCGACTAAAACCGGTTGAATGTGTGAAACATTGAAAAATTCATGATAATAAACTCAAAGGTTGTGATCATTTAAATATAGTTATTTTTATATATTCCCTATTTATAAACACACAATAAAGCTTATGTAGTTTTTCAATCAATACAAAACAAAATTATTAAACATTCATTAAAAACAAATTTACCTCGTTTCAGATTCCATTTTTCGAATAAGAATATATTTTGTAACACAAAAAAATTACCAAAACCTGATCCCAAAAGTCTATTTATATATTTTTCCGTACATTTCTATAACTTTAATATCTAACAATATTTTTATACATTTAGAGCCAATTTCAAATTTAACAATTATGTAATCGAATAAGAACAATTTTAAAACTAATTGACTAACTAATATTTTCTTGTAGCTTTAAAATATATGCATTCGGAAGCAGTGTGCAGTGTCGCAACTTTAACAAATTGCTGGCCCAGTCTAAAATGTACTTCAAAGTGAGGCAAAAACAGAGGGGCCGCAATACGGTAAAATTGTCATTTACAAAGCAACGCGCACAGGTAACAAACCAACCAACCAGCCAACCGAACGAACGACCGACCAACCGACCGACGAAGCGGCCATCCCTGGCGCACGTGAGAGTCAACGAACTGGAACTCGGATCTGCCGACTCTGACTCTCAACGCTTGGCGTCTGCCGTCTGGCGTCTGGCCGGGTTTTGCTCATAACAAAAAGGGTTCCGCTTTTGCTGCCAAATTACATGCACAACAGGTTCAGTTCAAACGGTAATGCTCAGCAGCACTCGGTCCCATGCAGTCCCCATCCGTCCGTCCACGTTTTAGGCCACACATTGAAGCTAATTTGTTATTGTCGCACAATTTACAATGGCCAATGGGCAAATGGACAAACAGCAACAGCAACAGCAACAGCAAGAGCCATAAAGGCGCTTCAACATAATCAACTTCAATAGCATCGAAACTCGTAAAGTGTCGTCTATATAGCCAATTGATTTTTTTTTCGACTGTTTACTGCAAGAGGCCAAGCCTGAAGCGTATCATTGTGAATTTGATTGGAATTTTATGGCTGTGCGAGAGTCAGATGCACACAAACACACACCTACATACACATATACACCCTGCAATCTGGCCAGCAGAAAATTGATAGTCAATCTGGGTAAGATCTCGAGCAGAATTTGCTATTATGGATTTAAAAATTGAATTTGGAGTTAAAAGAGTTCTTTCGATCTTTCAAAATCTTTAACTGAAATTTATGCTAAACACGTTTCTGTCATATAAACAACAATTGAATTAGCCTTTACCACTTATTTGGTATCTTGAAATGCATTTACAAATATTTATTTCTCCAATTTTGTATTATTAAAATTTGTATACATAATATTTGAGTATTATGAATAGTTTCCATATATAATTAGATTTGCACTTTATCGTTTTAGAGGCTGTTGAAAAATATATGTCATAAATAATTTTAACTCAATTGTTAGTTTTAACGTTTTGTTATGTAAAGATTCCAATATCATTTCTAAAAATATTATGTAATTTCGTTTCTTTTTACTTGTGTTCCTACAAATCTTAATATTACTTAAGGTATGAATTTCACGTTTTGTTTTAGATTGATAAGTTATATGAAATATGAAGCCAGTTTTATCCCTGTTCTCGCCTCACTATCCTATCGTAAGGGGTACTCGCAAGACTTCGATTACTTTTCGTGTCATATTCCCTCTTTATTATCACAATTCGCAACGCCCGAATCGCAAGTGTTTAAACATTTATAGCAAATGGCGTTCAATTCTTTGACGATTTGCTTTGAAATGTGCACTTTGTGTGTGGCCTGGCCGGGGTGCCTGCCTACGTGCGTTTCATGTCAAGTACGTGTCCTGCCAGCGCCCCACCGAGCACCCCTATTTGGTTGGTTTGGCGGCTAACCCTCTAATAGACTCTGGGGCTGCGTCGATGGGAAAGTGGGTGGCGGTTGTCTGTCGACAATCGACAGCGTTTTGCTGTGTTGTTTTTTTGAATTTGTTATTTTTTTTATTCGTTTTGCCTCTAATAATAGCAGCGAATGTTCAGTCAAAGCTACTAAACTGAGCTGACCTGCCATTTTCGAAGAGAGGTCGCCCTTTCAGCGATCTCATTCCACTCATGCGCTCAATTCATTTATTCAAATTCACTGCACACATCAAAGCCAGACAATAACACAATCGCGCGGAGGGGGCGGTTGTCGGGTTGACGGGTTCACAAGTTGGTTGCGTCGTTTGGCCCATCTGAACAACACGTCAGCCATGTAATTAGATTGTCACACTGTCAAGTGCTCCGTTCGTCCGTTCCCATTATGTTCGACCGACTGAATTGTCCGATGCGATGCTGCTGTCTGGTTTCAAATACTAACACACCACGCATACACATTTAAACACACACAATATGGCACTTTTTGGCCTGTTTATCTATTAACAACGCATTAACTATATATTCGTATAGCTTGCACGTGGCAAAATGGTATAAAAGGGAGTTTGTACTGCTAAAAAGGGTCCGAAAAAGTTCTGTATAAGTATAGACATGTTATGTGACCGTTAATAAAGCAAAATTTCAAATTGTTTTTGTGTGTGCTTTATTCTTGTATTTTATTTCGGGTCCAAAAAGTTTTTGAACAATAAATTCATTTTCAGGTTTATAATTTCTAATATTTATAAGTTTATAATTGATTCGTTTATTTGATTTGATTTTTTTACATTGTTAACAATCTAGTCAATTTTCAGTTTTCCCCTAGATAATTACCCTACTGCTCAAAAAATTATTTGAATATCTTTTGTTCTCCAAATATCATATTTGTATAACCCAAAAAAAGGGCTGCAATACGCGTGGCGATAAAAAGGTAATTTGAGATTAGAGTGGGAAAGTAAATAATGCGCATGCCACGTCCCATAGTATAAATGCTTTTAAAACGCAGACTACCGCACTTTGTAAATATCTTTTACCAAAAATATATGTAAGCTATTGTAATTATTGATCGGCAACACGATAGCAAGACCACAACCAACACAAAAGGATGCCTGGTCACAGAAACTCCCTTTTCTTCAACCCATTTTAGCTTTGCCACATGAATGATTAAATAAATTTTTGAGAGTGTGCGTGTGGATTTAACTTGAGTAATTGCAGAAACTGCAGTGCAACCTCGGCAGTAGCACAAAGGTATATTCTGAGAAGCGCTGCAATAAGATGCGAAAACCACAACTACAATAGCAACAGCAACTACAGTAGATGCAAAAGCTGCAGCAGCTGCAGCAGCAGTCAAAATACATAAAATACGCCCCGTAATTACGTTTCGTTTTACAGTTATGGAAAAACAATGCTAGAGATGATGTAAAATTCCGAAATAAAATTGTGGTTTGGGAAAAACTGCATAAAATATATAACGTCAGGAAAAAATAAATGCAAGCAAAGAAGATATGCAAAATATTTCCATACTGAATGCAAAACTATACTAAAACAACAACGTAAAAATATCGATGGTGTTTCAAATTTCAATTCGATTGTTTTCATAAGGGTTTTCTAGTGTTTTTTATTTTTTAAATATACATTTTTATGTATAGACTCGCTTGTACTATTTCACCTATGGGTTTAATAATATATTTTCTACCTTAAATTTTCGTAAATTCTTAATTTTATATATCACCCAGTATGAAGCTTTATAATGATAGTTTATGTTTGTAGTCAAACCATAGCTTATTAATTTGCATCAAAATATTATACTTGCTCATAAAAATTGCATATGGCATAACCACACACACATACAAAACACTTAATATTAGCAAAGACAAGCACTTTTATTTGTAGCACACTTTAAGCATTACCTTCATTATTCTGTAGCGCAATGTACAAATTGTCACAAAATATATTTGGTACCTCTTCAGATTGTCAATTAGGCAACCTTGCACAAATGTCAAGCAGCTCACAATCTCTGTGGTAAAACTGTCGCATAGTTTTAACGCCTGTCCCAGGAAAATGAATCTAATAAGCTGTTGAATTGCTATACGCCAGCAAACAATAAATATGAAATGTCAAGTCAAATGAAAATACAACTCAGGAAAGAATTAAAGCAAATTCTCTAGAGATGGGAATAAAATAAAACGGAAAATTGTGACATTTGCAGGATGGGATTTAAGATACAGGAAGCCGAAAATATGCACAAAAACACTCAGAGAACACAGTAGGATATCTTGAAACATATTTAAAATCTTTTCTTTTAGTGAACCCCAACCCCGAAAAATAAATTTAGCGTTAAATCAATTATTAGTAGATCAAACTTATACCGAATACCAAAAACGTATAATTATCATTATGATTTATATAAGGAAAAGAAACTGTTGCAACACTATTTTCCATATTTTCAACTTTGGTAGCTGCTTTAACAAATATATGTATATCATAGCTTTCTGGTATATAATAAAATCTTATTGAAATCTCCTAAAATTTGTACAAAACGAATATTCCCATATTATAACTATCTGCATATTAAAATCATCAATAAATATACAAAAATATATATAGATCTTAAACTATGTGAAATTCTTTGCGTAACTCACATGCCAAGTCAAACCAATAAATGGACAGCATCCAATTAAAAATAGCCAGGCGATATCTGCGCGACATATATACATATATACAATGTATATTTTTCTCTCGCTTTTGGCTGTCAACGCCATCAAAAAGATGCAATATACAAATTCAGCTATGTAGAGGAAGGTCAACGTTTTCTTAATATAATAATAACACAATATCTCCTGAAAAATCGTGCTTTTCAAAAGTTCATTTAAGCAATTGTCACCCAATTTGGCTCAGCTCAATCTACAAATCTCAGGCGTCATTCTTGGCGTCGCGTTAAAACTGTGCCGACAAAAAAATAAATAAATAAATACAATTACAACAAAAACAAAACGCTTACTCTTTACTTATTAAATTTGCTCTCTCAGCTAAATGCATTTTTTTTTCAATTAGCATTTTATTCATTTATTTATTTATTTAATGCAAGTTTAACAAATTATGATAAACAATGCGCGAGCATTTGTAAATTGAAAATAAAAATAAAAAAATATCATGAAATAGCCATTGTTACTTTTTGTGCTTTAGAAATTGTGTTCTGACAACTGACACCAAGAAACAAACGATGAGTGTTAATTAGGGAGTGTTCGACTTGTAAATACTCTATGGACAATGTGTGCAAAAGGCAGACTAGCAAAATATACACGAAGAAATGAAAACCGATGGAAAGACCAGCTGGTTTATGGTATAAGGAGCCATAAGTGGTTATATTTAGGTAAAGAGAATGGGGGCCGAAAGTCCCCCCCCCCCCAAGTCTAAGTTACTTTATGACATTATATGGTAAAGAAAAATATTACGTTAAATGAACAGAACGTTGAAAACAACAACACTTTATATACCCTTTTAGCCACCGTTATGCTGGGTAAAATTTGTATTTGTTTTTAAATAACAATAAAGTCAACAACAAACTGTTGAGTTTTAGACGCGTGGGTGACCCAACTATGTGGTTTCATTTGTTGTTTGTGTTGTTTTTGTTTTTAATGTTTTGACTTTTTGTGTTGTGGTCGCGCTTTTTGTGGTTGAATGAACGACAATAAAAACTCGCATTTTAATGCGATTATCTTTGATGATTTGGGGCTCATTTTTAGACATTTCTGTGCACAATTGAATATTGAAGATACCAGTCAATTATATTTAAGCATTTCAACTGCGCAAATTAATTAATTACCGTGGGAGGCGCCCTATTCAATTTATTTACGTGTTCTCCTGACCCAAAGAAACAAAGCCAAGTCTATAAAACGCAAAACACCTTCAAATAAAATGGAGCATAAGCAAAAATAATACATATTAACACATATATAAACGGGAACACCCGACTGGGAAATACCCTCAACCCTGTATTGTTATACATTTCTGTCCCATTGCATTCATACACACACACACAGAATCACACATGCACACAGACATGTAAACATGTACAAGTTCTTAACTAAGAGTATGATCTAATGAAACTTTCAGGGGTTAACAAGAGCATTTAAATCTATGTACAAACCAAAGCCTAAATCCGTACCATTTGAATTGCGTTTTTTGTTTTACATTTTTGCTTATATGGGGTTTATGCTTATCTGGCTCTTATGGTTTCTTCTTAAGATATCTTCAAAAAACCGATTATAACCAATAATAAGAAACTCAGATGAATCATCGGGGATTTAAAATAAACTTGATCTGCGTCTGGTATAAACGAACTTAAAAAGCCCAAGTTCAGCTTTCTAGCTTCTGCAGTCTCCGAAATCGATGCGTTCATACAGACGGACAGGGCTAGATCGACTGGGCTAGGGATGCTGATCAAGAATATATATACTTTATGGAGTCGAAGATGCCTCCTTCTGCCTGTTACATACATTTGCACAAAACCATTATACCCTGATTTACCCATTTTCAATGGGTTCAGTGTATAAAAAGAGGAAAAATAATAATGTTTACGTGTCAAACCCACACAAACAAAATATAAACAAAAAATTCTAGTCGCATTCAACAAATTTCTTGTCAATACTTAAAATCACCCAATTGAGGCCTTTCTCAATGGGTCATACCCGAAACATGCCCGAAAATTGGGTGGGCGAGAAATATTCAAAAGCAACAAAATGCTGACAGCCACGAACACAATTTTTGTAGTTGGCCTAATAAAAGGCAAATTGGCAGCCAGGCAACGCCAACAGCTAGCAGCAGCAACAACAACAATAAAAACTACCAACAAAATCAGCAAAAATACAAATTTATTATTTATCATATTTAGTTTTTCGCACAAAAGCTAAAAATAAATTGCGATGAGCTGCAACGACAAAAGAGAGTAAAATTGTCGGTGTGAGAGAAAGAGTTAGAGAAAGAATGCGATAGGCCAAAGAAGAGTAGGAAAGAAATTTCGATATCCGTTTGGCCAGTAATGCTTTATGTAGGTACTATCAAAATTGAGGTCATTTTTGGGCTCTATTTGGCCAAAACTTTTTGGTTCGTGTTTGCACGTGCTGTGTGTTAATTGAGTGCCTGTGCTCCGTACCTCCCCCACAAACCATTTCGTCTCTAGGCGTTAATGCCCCTCTGGTACTTGGTGCCATTGAATTGTTTTGCGGACCGGGTTCATTGGCACAACATGCAAGGCAATCATTTGGCCTGCTCCACACAACAAAATAAATAGCAATTTACATTAGCCCAAAAAAGAGAACTGGCTGAGAACCGAACGAACCCAAGAACCGAAAGAGTCGGCCATTCATCATAAAGCCGTCATCAGCCAAAGGGCACACACAAACATATACCTATTAATGGAGGAATACTTCATGTGCTACATAACGCAATCAAAAGAGCGTTAAACAAAAGCGTTTCCAGAATCATTAACAAGCAAGAAAAATTCATATCGAAGTCATAATAAAGTTTTTTATACCCTTGCTGACCTATGTAATTATTGACCTAACTGATTAGCGAAGCTGAAAGTCCAAGATGGGAAGTTTAGATATATCATTAAATTTTGCGTTCGTACTGTAACCTAATTTTTAAAACAGAATACGAATTGATTTTATGTAAGGAATGCTAAAGTTAAGTAAAACAATCGACAGTATCAATGATCGGCTATCAATGATATCGATAGATTTAAAGTCATTAAAAAACTGTAATTCGTGACTTGTAAATCAAAAAAACCGTATAGTTATTTTTGAATTAAAAATTATTCATTACAAAAACAATTTCAACGAATATTTCTGTTGATTAGGCTAATATTCTTTAGGGTAAATAACTTTATTAACATTTTTGTTATTGATAAAAACCTTCAGTTGTTTTAAGGCACAAGTTTCCACATAAATGTATAGTTGGTCCAATATTGTAATATATTGTAATATATATTATTTATATGAGAACTTTAACAATGCTTAAAGCTAGTTACTTTCTATTTGATCTATAAATAATTTATCGAAACTCTAACTCTGCATTATGTTAAGTACACTTTTCTGCAGGGTATTTAAAAACAGACCCATAACAATAGATGAACTAAAGCGGCCCCGCTGGCAATAAAATTTCAAATCTGTTTTGCTGCCATAGCTCGGCAGCTTTGCTTTAACAACTCAAGCTCTATAAATATTAGGGTAATTATTTTTTTAACCCACAAATGTCAAAGCAGCAGCAGCAACAACAACGACGACGACAAAAACGCCCCAATATTATAACGTTAGAAGTAGACTTAGTAGTAGGTAAAAGTACTCAAAGTAATTTCAGTGCCAAGTTGCGCTTCGCTACTCAGCTTCTCAGCTCACCTCTCCCTTTCACTCTGTCTTCTTTCGCATCTCTCAAAATATTTTTATTTTATGGCTTTTAGCCAGCGTTATATTTGTTGTTGTATTTGGAGCGAGCTCGTTTGGGTTCTGCGCCGTTGACCAGCGGCACCAGAGAGAACTCGGTCGCTCGGTCGGTCGTTGGTTTTGGCTTTGATTGCTTTGTGTCGTTGAGTTCCTGACGGAGCATCGCCCGTCTACCCGGTATATGTAAATGTGCTTATGTGCTTATGTGCCTGTGCATGAATTGGCCTTTTGCTTGCAACGAACGACCCAAAGCGTTACGTAGGAAATTAGTTTTAATCTACTTCCGCTCTGGTTTCTGTTCTGCTTGTCTGTTGGTCTGCTTCAAATTTGATGTGTGGCATTTAAAAATGCGTTATAAATAAATAAGCAGCCATCAACAGGGCTAATCCAGCCACGTCAGCGTTTGAGTCTCTTTCGAAATGCCTCCCACGGCGTTCAACTTAATTAGATGTGCTAATGCCCGGCCCAAGGTATATAGGGCATAAAAACTGACCGTTAAGAACTTTGCGACAGTCATTAAATTGTTGCTGCTAATCAAGAAAACCCAATTTGTTGGGTTTGGCACATGATATGAGACTATGGACCAATGAAATTTTGGCTGTATTATCACAGGTACATTCTTACCATCCATATAAATATATATGTATATTTATATTTTAGTTGACTTCATTAAAATGTAAAATTTACCTGAAATTACACAAAATAAATAAATTAATATAAGACACTCTAAATCAGTTCATTAAATAAATAAAATAATTTAAAAATAATCACAATTATAACTTTAATAATAATTTCGATTAAAAATAATTTAAGTTGCGCACTTTACAAAAATAATCATTTAACATATTGAAATTGTTTCTTTTACAATAATATGAACTTTTGATAGTAATATTAGTAACAGGTATGAATAATTACAAATATTTTCAAGTTCAATGTATTGTTGATGTAATGCGTAAAGTCAAACTTCAGTCAAGCGCCTACAAAACGGCACCTTTATTGTTAATAATGCCAGAGCTAAATAGAATGTAAAAAAATTATCCAAAACGCGAATTCCCACATTTAATGTGAGATAATTTCGCGCCTCCACTGATCATAAAAAGCGTCCGACAATCAACTGTGTGTAGACTGGATCAGGTAGACAACCAGTTGAGTTAAGCTGTGCTCAGGTTCAGATACTAACGATGCGGAGCCCAAACTCAAGCCAATTACCATTTTAGACGCGCTTCAACGGCACCCAAGTTAAAGGTAGCCGGAGGTAGCTGGCTCAAGTTCAAGTCAAAAAATTGGCCAAAAGAGACAGCGAGAGAACAAGGCAGAAGTCTTGCTGAGAGCAAAGAATGCGACTCAACAAAGGTATATACATTGCATGTTCCTTACTCTGCTCACCTTTTATATTCTCTCTATCCCTATATGAGAGGGATAAATGACAGATGCACAATCAGAAAACACCAGCCCAGCAACAGCCTATACATGCAGAGAGTGTACAATGGGGTAAATAGACACTGACTTGTTTTGGTATTTTGGAAAATTAAGGTAAATATTATTCAAATTATATTCTACAACATATTAATAGAGGAAGAAGATAAACATATATTAAAATAGCAGAAAGCTTACATCTCTCAATGAAATTACAAAATGTTTTTATAAATTAGTATATACCCTGTTTACACCATAATTCCAGAAATACCAGTATGACGAAAATCCCACCAAACATGACAATCGCTGTACTTTTAATAAAGTCGTGGAAGTTTGAAAGATAGGACACGTAAATTTTGAGATAGTAAGTTTTGACAAAACAAATCGATACTTGCTCCATGGTAAGTCTACGATATGCCAAGTATGTGTATTTCAAAGTTCTGTGTGTTGTCAGACTTCTGACCACGGCTAATGGATGAAACTTGTGTCTGTAGGCGTTACAATTTGAGAGTTGTCTGCACCAAAGGCAACAGCAGTTTCAGCTCCGAATTTAACTGGCAACTGCAGCACGCAAATCCACAAAGATACAAACGCTATGCACATACATACATACACACACACAGACTCAAATATTGAATAACATGGCTATTGAGATGCAGTTACCGTTTATGAAAACGTAGAACCTGAAGACAATAGAATTACGAGTGCTGCTGCACGAACTAGTTGCCAGGTCTGATTAATTTGGCAGCCCAACACGTTGTTGCCCATTCAATTTAACATTCGTCATGGCAACCAGCAAGGATTTAAGTGGGTGCCGGGTATGGTTGCCAGGACGACACAAGCAGCTTTTCCAAGCGTCGAATATAATTCATTGCAGAAATACAGACGCACACACATTTTCAAGCCTCGATACAGTCAACAAAAAATGCGGTGTAATTGCAGCTATCCCAACATGTTTACTAATGTTAACAACTTTGCAGAGTGTAGAGGTAAATAATATGTACTTTATACTGTGGAATCTGCAACCATGGGACTTCTTGAAATTACAAGTCTTTAGAAATTCAAAGGGAAGGAGAAAAACAGTTGTTGATATGTTTATAATTTATTAACTTTAGATATTCGAATACCCAAGAAATTTGGACATTAGAAATCTAATAAACTAAATTTTAAAAATAAAATAAACTAATTTTATTGATTTAAATAATAGAAAGAAATAGAATAATTATTTTAGTTTAACATTTTCAATTTTTTCTGTTCAGAATCAACTAATGTAATAGTAGCCTTATAAGCATATATCGAGCACCCACTGAAGCGCCATGCCGACACCTCAAAGAAGAGCAGCTTTTAAGATTGAATCAAAATGATACATCGTATGAAGCGCTACCTTGGAATCCATAATAAGTATGTATAGGAATGAAAGTGTGTGTATAAACAGCCAATTTATTTATTTCGTGGAATCAACATTACAGCCAATTATTCGCGTGCTTATAGCCAATACCCACTTAAAGTGGATCAAAGAGACTATAAAACGATATGCAAATAAATGTAACTGGGTACAAAAACAGTCATCGATATAAATATCTATAGAGGAAACAACATTATGGAGACAACACTAAATATAATATTATTTATTTTAACTTAGTTTATATTGACTTTTTAAAAGTTATCAAAAAATATCTATGAAAAGAAGCAACAAGCTTGTAATTATAGAAGATGATTTATATCATGACTAGCTACAGCGTATTGAGATAAGATAAGAGCACTCTTGTTATTTTTGCTTATTTATTTGTATTTTTTCTCAGTGCAGAAAATATTCTTAACTCACTGGGCAACCGAGTGCACAGCAATTATGGCAGACTAAAACTGGCGTAAACAACCTGGACAAAGCCAGACAGACACAGACACACACATACATACACATACACATACACATACACACACTCACACACAAATGTAGTGGGGCGAGGAATAAAAGCAAAGCGAATGCAAAAGGTAGACAACAGACTGTGTGAGATGCAGGCAGCAACAGCAGTGCAGAAGCCATTGACAGCTGATGGACCAACCACAAAAACAACAACAACAATAGCAAGCCAGTAGTAGCTCTAAAAACGTTGCTGATGATGCTGCTGATGATGGCTTAAACAATGGCCACCAAGGGCCAAACACAGAATGCACTCGAATACACAGCATCACTTCTTGGCAAGTGTATGTGTGTGTTTGTGTATCTTACAGATACATTTCCACAACAGGTAATAGCTGGTAGCTGGCTGTGCAGCCAAAATAGCCAAAATGCTAGAAAATTGGACCAGCTAAAAAAAGAAGAAGCGCAAGTGCCTTGCAATACAATATTTGCAGCTGGTAACAGAGGCTACCTGTTTGTAGCTGTGTGTGTGTGTCTGTGTATCCTGTGACAGCTCTTAAACGCCTGTTATCCTTTGGTAAAGCCATGCCAGGTTCTTGTTACTGTTCTTGCCTGCCTGCCATATTCCCATTTTGTCAATAAGCTTCGATTCGCTTTTGTGCGTTTATTTCGGTTCATTGTTCTCGATTCAACCGCTTTTGGGCTTCATCGCATTGGCTTTGAGCTCAACAGATAAATTCTACCCATATACACATATACATGTATATATTTATATATATCTATACTTTTATCCCTCTTACACATTGTGCAGGTATTGTTTAGATTACATGAACAACAGCTGCGTTCGCCCCCCCCCCCCCCTGCCACAAGATGCGCTCGTCTGACTACTTTACGACTGATTGTCTTTTCCTTTTTGTAATCATTAACCGACCATTACACGTTTTTCTATCTATAAGGTTTCCCTGCTACGCAGCTGTCGTTCTGTCCGTCTGCTGTTGTTGTTGTTGGAAGAAGAATTGTTTAGTTCCTTTGTCTTTTGGCTCGATTATGAGCCATTTCAGGATTGGGCATCAGTGATTTTTCCGTTCACAATTTGACGACGGGCGATTTTGTGTTCAACTTAATTGCAGGTAATTGCTTAAATACACAAGCATTACAGTTATTACATAGCGAGAAAATCCTATGAATAATATCTCAAAGTAGGGCATGGAATAGGATAAAATAGTGGGATTATAATTGTTAATTTTAGATGGATTTACGATGGGATGCATTTTTAAATAATGCAAGAAATGTTATGTTTACATACAAATTTATTAACTGTTGCTTGCTTTTATAATAAATAAATTTATTATTGCATAAATTTAAAATCTATTAATGATGTGTTGTCTTAATGAGAACTACATATATGATATCGCACTCCGATATGGCCAACTTCAAAATATGTACTACAAAACAAAAAGACATAACATAACAACACTTGCCCTAAGCAGATCATATAATTGTATCTGAAAGAAACAGGAAATATCCTTTAGAAATATGTATATATATTTCAAAAATCGTCTTCTATACAGAATAATACAGTCAATAAAATCCTCTACATTGAACGGTTGATAATTGCTGAAGTTTCTTTCCCAACATCCATCAATGACAATCAATTGACAACTCAAAGTCAAATATTCGCTGCCAATTTGACTACAAGTCATGAGCGAAACTTTAAGATAAATCCTAAGCAGCAGACAGACACATCAATATCCAAATAGTAAATGGCAAACTTTCGACTCGCAGATACAAATTAAAAACTTTTGGTTGCGTCTCGAGGAGTTCGGAAAACTCAAACGAAAGGGCAACAGCCAACACCCGCAAACACAAAAATAACTGTGGTTAACTTGGCAGACAGACAACAACAAAAACCAGAAACCAAAAACAAAATACAAAAAATGAGCATCGGAAAGCAGAGACCGGTGGCAAGGATACTGATACCGTTGTTTGGCAGAAACTTGAGTGGAAAACAAAGTGACCTCAAGGATGGCTTGTAGCTTTGGTTTTATGCCTGAGTGCCGCCAATTATCCATAAAGCAAGCGGGTGTGCGGCAACTAAAGCGTTTGGCTTTTGGTGCAAAATGAAAACTGACACCAAGTTGACACTCAATTGGTTTATAAGATGAGACAGCAGTGCCTGCGGTCAGTAATGCGACAGCAAAATGTGCAGCACACAATAATGCAAAAAAAAGATCAACTACATAAATGATGTATACTATAGGTATAAATATACATATATATGTTTATGAAGTAGCACTTACAATTCATGCAGCGCGCCGTCTGTAGCCAGGAGGTCATTTAGCTTGGCTATGCAAATTCCTGCTGGCTTTACATTGGGCTAGGGCTAGGGGTTTGGTCGGTCAGTTTGCCTGCCGGTCAGTTTTAAAAGTTTAGTCGAAATTGGGCGAACTAAATTTCAGCATAATTTTGCAGTCAAAGGTCACGAACACAAAAATTTAGGTCAGTCCAAAGTGAATATGGTAAACTTAAATTTGTTAAAGACTTTTTTGTCCAATTACTAACTTTCTATAGCGGAGGAAGTATTCTACGTTATCCGATGCGATTATTAATTAATGTTAAACATTTTCTACGGGCAATTCTGATCAACATGTTACCAATTTAATGCCAACGACTGCTTTTAATTCCATTCAACCCCTTTCAAGCTTAGCTGAGCTGCAGACAAACATTCATTGAACCATGCTGACAGACAACAAAAAAAGAGTACCTATATCCAAACACACACACACACATACACAGTGTAGCATTGCCACCAGCAGCGTCATGTTCATCATTATCATCATCAGCATCATTAACATCAGTGCAAGCTCGAAAACGGCGAAAAAAGCCGCAAAACCCGCCGCTGCCACTTGTGTAAATGTTTACCATATGAATTTATAATGAAGCTTACCAAAAACTTTACAGAAAATCTCTCCTCAATCCACAACTTCGAGATACTCTTACACTAATAATTAGACAAAAAAAGTAATGCACCCTCGAGAATATACAAAGGAGAGGATTCATTAATTACTTTACGATATATGCTTTTAATATTATAAAAATTAAGAATGAAGCACAATAAAAGTGAGTGAATTATAATTTGTTTCATCCAGTTGAAACACAATCGTTTGCTTATTATAAGAAGAAAGCTTAAAGGATATTTGGAAGAAAAAATGTTTACTTTTGTACATATTAGTCTGAAACACAAACCTAGCAACTTATCCTACGCTTCATTCGCTAATGAGATTAACGTTTAAGGTAATGTACAAAGAATTGAAAAATTATATGCTGCCCTGTGCCTTTATTTCCGCTTATAAGCAAAATATAATTACATAAGAAAAGATATCAAGCTACAAACAGTGTTACACAACAATGTTGCCCAGAGTGTTCAAAATTAAATTCACAGAGTACAAACATTGCCAAACGTAGCAGAAGCCGAAAAACAAACCCAAATGAAGGGAATTGTTTTATAACAACCCAACGGCGTTTAACATTTTATGTAGACATGTACATATACATATATACTTATATATATATATATATATATTTAGGTATATATATATATTTAGGTATTTAGATCATTTTTTTTAATATGCAAATTTATGCAATATGATTTGACTCTACTTTTCTTAAACTGGAACAGAACAGAACGAAGACACGAATCGCGCCCCCCACATAAAGCCCATTGCCCATTAGCCAAAACTCACGACGGTTTACGCGATGAGGTTAATGCGAATGTCAAGTGCCATTGTAAAAGTGCGCACATGAGTGCGTTCTGTAGAGCAGAAGGTAGGAGTTGGACGTAGGCTGCAGGCGCAGTGGATGGATAATAGGAATCAGGGTGCCGTAAATGTGTGCGCTCGAGTGTTATAAGATCCCCTTGTCGTACACGTAATTGTAATCGTAATATATGTACTAATACTCGCCCAATAGCGCCACAGGCGGCAAACACAACTGCTCACAATGCACGGCTCTGGCCATTGTGTCGAGAAGAGTTTCAAGTATCATTTGCCATGTGTGTGTGTGGGTAAGTGTGTGTGTGTGTGTGTGTGTGTGTAGGAAATCCATGTGGTCGAACAAGACCAGCAACAGGAAACAGGCCAGTCAAATAACATCGCAGTTGATACTCTTGTTGTTGCTGCTGTTGCTGCTGCTGTGGCATTTGAAGCGATTTTTCGAGTTTATTGCCAGACGTCAATAATTATAATCGTTATTTCCGCTCGAAATCTTTAGCCACTGAACATATGTATTTTTATTACTGCACTCCGCCTGCTCGGTATACTCTGTTATAAAAGGGTCATGGGGTATGTTTTAATGATACAAATTAAATAAAAACAAAAGAAACTTCACTATTTTAAATAATAGCATTAAACATTGATATTAAAATTACTTTTAACTTTACAAATATAGTTCCTTCGTCTTCTTTAAATATATTTTTTTATTTCTATTCCTATCAATTTGTTAAATTAAATAAAATAAAGTTGTACTTTAAGTATTTTAGTAGCTAGTAGTATTTTAAATGATAGTTTCTTTTACTATTTTAAATAACCTATAGTATTGAATGGTGTTTATTACATAACTCTATGTTTTTTTTAAGCATTTCGGATGCAGACCCATATTTTTATTTTAAAGTAATATGTTTCATATAATTGCCGATGGTATCGAAAGATAGTTCTATCGTAAAAAAAAGGATTATAAACAGAATCAGATAAGAGTGAAATTTGTATATTGTAGCGTTTTATTTAAATTTATTCTATAAAATAAAACGGACCCAAATCCATAAATTTCAGAATTAAGAACGTGTATTTTCCCATGATAAAATAATTACAAAAATATATCATACACCTACTTCCGGTTTACCTGTCAATTATTTTTTTCCCCTTTTCAATTGGGTTAATTGCATTTTCGTCTGAAAATGACACTATGGCAACACAAAAATATGTGCAATTAAAATATTATTAAGAAACAAACTATGACATGGGTGGTTGCTATTTTTATGCAGCAGCAATTAAATATTGAAATTGTTAGTCAAACAAAATGAACAGTTAACTAAAACAAGTCAAGGTGGCCTGGGGTAATTATTACTGTTATCGAGTTTACAGCAATTTTGATTAGACTTTTATGAAAACCAATACACTTAATTTAATTACCAACCAGTTTTCTATCACTTACACACAAGGTTTTCTAAGTGTTTACTAATAATTTGCATAAAGCGTAATAAATATTTACACAACGTTCACATATCAGTTTAATGGTTTTATTTAATTTTCTCGAAAATCAATAAAACAAAATACACAGAAAACATTTCTATTGCGACCGTCACATTAATCTTAATTACTTAATGCACAGAACAAACTTGGAGTTTGCATACAAAAACAAAAAGTTTTGACTTTTGCAACAGCGTTGCCAGACACATCAAAAATGCTAAAAAAAATAAATAAATAAAAAACAACCCGAATCATTTTTGGTTCTTTTTTATACATTTTTCGCATTTGTACAAGCCAGAAATTAATTACTGAGCGGCCCAATCCCCGCGCTACCGACTCAAAAAAGAACATGGCACAACATATGCGAAATATGCAACAGCAGACAAGGACGGACTGCGATGATGGAATGGGACAGGGACAGCGACAGGATGCTCACAGGACGTTGTTGAGAGTTTGCGCGCGCCAGCACAAAAACCTGTACACAAATTATCTATAATAAATATGCAAAACTTTGTGTTTGTGTATGTTGTGTGTGCACACACTACGAAAAAAGGGTTGAATTCAAGCATCAAGTAGATTGGAGCAGGGAGAGATGTATGCAGCAGGCAGCGACATGTCGAAAATCAAAAACTCCCGACTAACGACAAACTCTCCTGAGAGAAGCAGAACAAATGGAAGCTGAAAACGCACGATGGCGGCCCGATGGCAGGCAGGACATGCGTTCGTCCTTTGGCCGAGCAGTGTACAGCGTTTAGTTTGCGTTCTACGGTCTCATTGTTGTGCCAGTGCCATCGCCATTGCTCAGATCAAGCCGGAATAACCCTTAATGAAAATAGCAACACAACTGTTACCAAAATCGATTAAATGAACGTGTGCTACGGACTTTCGCACACAGACAAAGACAAGCTCAGAAACACACAACCACACAGAGTCGAAAACCACATCCGTTGACGCCATATTGTTGTAGAGAGGGAATGGGGGGGGGGGGGGTTGAGGGGTGTATGGGGGAAGGGCGGTTAGGCAAATATAATTTATGCCCAACTGCTACCGCACAAAACATCTTTGTGCAGGCATCGGAAATTGCTCGAAAATGGGGCTGCCAACTGGGAATAGGAATCGCAAAACAAACACAAACACACACACAGACTGACACAGAGCTAAGTGCTATGAATATTTGCAGCGAATGATTAAACAAGATTTACAGGTTACCAGATTATTTTATATTATCATAAAATAAAATATGTGGCAATGCTAATCCGTTTAATAATTGGATGCCATAATATTTCTAATGCTGTTTATTTTTCTTTGGCAGATGCTATTTTTAGTTTTGTTTTGTTTTATTGAGAATTATGTGTATGCCAAAGCGCTGCCTACTTTCGAGCGTCATTTGTAGCGAAAGATTACTAACGAAGGAAAGAGCAAAAAGGAAACACAGTTGCAGCCAAAAGCAACTCTCGCGCTCGCATTGTTATTGGCGTTAATTTCGCTGTCACGTTTTCGTGGCCGTTCTCGTTGGCTTTACCGTTGCTGCTGTTTTAACAAAAACAATTTCTTGAGAGAGCGAGCACACGTTGCGCTCAAAATATTTGACGCCGTCGTCATCGTCGCGGGTCGTTGTCGTCGGCGTTAGCAGCGGGCATCGTCTTTGCCCATTCCGAGCCACGATTCGCTCGATTCGCCTCGATTTTTTAATAGATAGATACACATCTTACCCACCCCACCCACACCCAGCCAGCCAGCGAACCAGCCGACCAAAGCAACCACTTTGATGCTAGCGATTAACCCCCAAAAAGTGTAAACTTTTAATGGACACACACACAGCCACGCACACACACATATGCTTACAGCAGCCGCAGAGATTTCTATAATTCTGCGAGTGCGCTTTTTAAATGAGAAAACTTTTTAGACATGAAATCAAAGCAATTTCTTTCATCAAAGGCAACAAAGGTTTATACAAGGATATACAAATAAGAGAGAGGAGGAGCGAGGGAAAGAGTGGGCAATAGGTGACCCTTTTTTTGTGCACCCAACAGAAGTCTCAAACACTTCCAAAAAGTGTCATCGTAAGCCAGCTTTATGCTAATGTGCTGCTCAAATTTATCACAGTTGTAATTATTTTTGTTCGTATTAAATAAATTATTGAACAATGCCAGCCACGATAGCAACTATAACAAGAGCAACGTTTCAATGATAAGCTCAAGAATCAAAACGCATTAGTCAACAGAGCAAAAAACAAAAAATAAGTGAGAGAGAGAGCAAGCGTATTTAGCCTGAGAGCATAGCCTTAGTTCTTATATTTTGCTCTCTCACTCAAAACATTTATAACCGACTTAAACTGATAAGCCAAAACAAATACCGTAGTACGAAAAAAGAGCTCGATATATTGTACAAATATATTTGCGCTGGCAGCGAGGGCAGACATAACTTATTTAGCAAATGTCGAGTGAATTACAAATATAAAATTTTTAACAAAAAAATATGAAAAACAAAAAACAGATTCAAATTTATACACTAAGATACCAAATAATGTCCTAATTGTTTTAAAATAAATACATATGTTGTTTTCAGCATATCACTGTATATTTTATTTTAAATTCTGCTTAAACTAACCACATTTCTGACATTTATCATTAAGTAATGAAATATTTATCATGAAGTAATGAAACTCGCATATACTATTTAAGCTACCCTTGTCTCTATTAGCAAATCACGTAGCGCATGTTACAGTTATCAGTTGTTATCAGTCATTGTGATGAAATCATACACCTTTTACAAACTTATGATTAAAGCAACTTAATTATCTGTTGGATGACTAAGCCACGATTCCGATCATAAAAAAGAGAAAACCATCTTGTTATCTAAAAGCTATACAATCTGAGGATCGAATTAAGTACGCTTGTACTTTTGGCTGTTCTTGGAATTGATTTCCAAAAACATTTAAGACACTTAAGGGATATTTTGAAAGAAGAACAGACTTAATTAACAAAGAAAGTAAACACTCAGTGGAGAAAGTCCAGAGGAACGACAAATATATATGGAACATTTCCCAATAATTAAACGATATCACATATTGAAAATAATTCATTAAAAAAAACAATAAGAATAAAACTGTATCAATCAGCTACGCTGTGGTCAAATTAGCCGAAGGTGTTTTCTTATCAAAAACCCAACTATGTATTTTTGGTACCTAATAAGTTACAGTTTTAATGTGATTTTAAGCAACAGATCATTTAATTTCTGTAAGACGAAACAAAAATAAAATTAAGTTATTGTTTTAATATTTTTTTATCTACGAATCGCAAATATGTAAATAATATCAATAACCATGCTGTCAGCAAAAGTGTTGTCGAAAATTATGTTTTTTTTTATAACAAATCTAAACAATGGGCTGCTAGTTTCTAATAGACAATGTTAATTGGCGTCTAATAGCGTGGAAAATCGATTCAACATTTAAAACACATTTAATGAGCTTTAGACACGCTTTGACAAAAAAACAAGCAGTGATAACAACAAATAGCAAAAATCAACCATTAAAACTAAAATTAATATGAAATAAAAGCTAAATGCTACCGTTGAATTTTTTATATACATATACTGCATATATTATCACAGCATGTGTAATACTTGAATTGATGACAAATGATATCGTTATTGTCAGACTATTTTAATATCATGGATCACACATTCTTTAAATTACTTATTTATAATGTTATAAACAACTAACTAATTTTATATCTTAGTTATTCAACAAATATGCTTAACTGCCACTATAATCTTGAATCCACTTATTTACTGGTCTTAACCCGAATAATTAACAATAATGAATAATACAAAAAACGGAGGTTAAAAATAAAGAAGAAAATACGAAATATATTCTTTTGACATAATAAGACAAGTTTAAAATTAATAATTGAATCAAAAAAGAAATATATCGAAATGCATCCATTCTATAGGAACAACTTAATTAAATCGTTATTTATTAAATATAATTATAAACATAAGAAAAGAAGAGAAAAAGAAAAAAAAATTATCGGATTAGAATCGAAATATCAGACGCGGGTAAACATATATACCCTTTGCGCACATTGGTAGCAAATTAATAAAAACAACTTTGGTAATTGTTGTTGTTGTTTTTGTCGCTGCAGCTGTTGCATCGCGTGCCAACAATTTCTTAACAATTTATTGCGTCGCTGTTTGTATTTTTTTATCTATTGTTTAAATAAATTACGGGTTTGCGCCAAGTGCAAGGCATCGAACCCTTAAGCTTTCATAAACGACAACAATTTGAGTCGCACTTTGTTATTGTTCATAATTTATGCAGTTTTGTGGCTTATTAGCCCAGTCTGTTGCCTCGTTTCTTGTTGTTGGTTTCATTATTGTTGCTTTCTGTTGTTGTTGTGGTTGCAAGCAGGCAAACAGAGCGCGCTTTATTCATTCAATTTGCTGGCACGTTTTGCATTACACGCGACAACCCTGACCTACAAAATATATATATAAACAAGTAAGAGTACTCTAGCCGGAAAAGCCTGACTGGGAAATACCCTGGTCCCAGCGAGCTGAAATAAGATACATTCGAGCTACTTTGCATTCATATACAAGATCTCATTCATATTCTACGGAAAATTCAGAGCATGAGAATAGTGAGGGACATTTCCTAAAAGTGAAATTTTCTTTGTATCCTATATGAAATATACATCGTTATTAAAAAAAGTAGTAAGATACCGGTTAATTAAATTATGAACTTGTTTGCAAATTTGCACAAAACCATTATACCCTTTTTTAAACATTTTCAATGGGCGCCTGGTATAGCTGTTGTAGTCGTTGTTGTAGCCACTTTGCATTGAGAACGATTTGTGTTGGGCTCTGGCGCTTAGCCGCGAGAACATTGAATTTTATAAATAAATTAACGGGTTAATGCATTTTACAGGCGTGTGGGCGTCGCCGCGCAAAATAACGAGGGTTGGTTCACACAATCAAATTGATTTTCAACAGGAAAAAAGTTAGTAATTGAATGCTATCAATGTATTTATATTTTGTAGAGTGTTGACACTGATATTTGTTGTAATTTTACAGACATCAGTTTGGACGACAAATTTTGAAATCTGGGAGGAGCAAATTGGAGACATGTTTTTGGGATATTTCATATTAATTAAGGTTATTTATTTTTAATATTAAAAGGAAAAATATGAAAACCGTTAGAGGCTCTTTTTTAGCTCAGATAATTTCCACAACACTGGTCCTTGCCCTAAACAGTCTTTTTAGTATCTTTGTCACAAGTTCTGGTGCACAATCATATATTTATTTTTGACTTGGCTAGTTTTAAGCTTAATTTATTGAAATTAGGAATCATAAAATGTTAGAAAATAAATATTAAATTTGATTGGTTTTGTGATTAAGTAATCCATAATTCACTTAAAAGATATTATTGTGATTAAGTGATCCGTAATTCATTTATGATATACTAACAATTCAAAAGTAAAGCAACAAATCCTAAAAAAAATTTTAAAATAAATATAGATCAAGATAAACCTTTTTTGCTTACAATTTGAGATTTATTTGCATGTTGAGATTTAAGCAATGTAATCGACAGGCCCATTGTATACACTGTTCAACTTAATTGCAGCTAAAATGGCCATAATGGCACATGGCTAATTCCAATGGGGCGACCTTAGACCGGCTAAAGCGAAGCGACAAGTGCAAAACAAAAAAAAACACGTTGTAGACGGATGTCCAGGCAGCAGTGCACAACAACAACTAGATACAAATGTATGGGGCAGAGCATGAGTGTTTTTTTATTTTTGGATTTTTTGGTTTCCTCTTTCAGCTCTTGGCCTTTACCTTTTAAACGCGTTGCTTTCTCATACTTTTGGGTCACACATTTACATTTACAAAATGCTGCAACGTTCGCGACACTTTCTCTTTTTCTTTGGGTTTTTACTTAACATAAATCGCATGAAAACAAAGGCATGGCTAAAATACATATAAAAATCATATCAAAATTGCCAAAATTAACGAACGAACACGAACGAACGCCTTAATTGCATTTGGCTAGCATAAATTAGCGCCAATACGACGTCATTCCAGTTAAAAATTGTGTTGTGTCTCTCAATGGAAAATGTGTTAGCTCAAAGAGGTAAACGTAGAAATTCACCACAGCTCAGAAAACAAACGACAACAACACTGCTCTGTCCGTTTAGTACATTTGCCTTTGCATCACAATAGTTTTCTTTTTGGCATTTTGTTGCTGTTGTCTTGTTTTCACAGTTGTTGCTGCCTCTGCTGTTTGCTATAACTACAACAACAGCACGAACAATATCAACATATAGCCACACTGACAGCTCAAAGCAGCTGCGCTGCGCAGCATTTTCAGAGCAGCGAGAGCAACTTATTTTTAGCAGCAGCAGCAGCGAGAGCAATATAACGAGAGCGCTCTCTAAAAGCACTCAGAGCTACGGCGAGAGAGCGAGAGTATGCGCGCAAAGTGCACGTATGCAAGCCGCCGCTGCTACTGCTGCTGATGCTGAGCAAATGAAATGAAATACTAATTACAATAGGCGAGGGAAACGTTTTTTTTTTAATGCTCACCTGGTCGATCCAATGACTGTCTGCGACTCATTGGCAAAAATTTATGCGCCTTGTTTTATGCGTCGGGATAGAGAATTGCGGTTTAAAATATAACAGAATTTGATTGCTTCATTTGTGTTGTTGCTGCTCCTGGTTGTCGTTTTCTTCTTCTTCGTTTGCTTATTCTTGTTGCTTGGCTGTTGCTGTTGATATTGCTTTTAAATTTCGTTGCTTGTGCTGCTACTTATTCAATTCTATACACTGAAAACACACATACACTGACACTGACACGGACACAGGCAAAGACACATTTTATTTATTGCAAAGCTTGCATTGACTGTTGACCATCATTTCTATTCACGTTGAATTTGCGCGCAACGCGACACGCGGCTTGAGAACAGCGTGTAAATATATAACGTTGTTTTTATTTATGTATGCAATTTTATGTGTGGTGTTTGGATTGTTGTTGTTGTTGTTGTTGCTGCTGACTTTAGCTATTTAATTTATTTATTTGAAAACAACACACACTCTCCACAGCGCATACAAACACACACACACACATACACATGCACACTCACACTCACGCGTCACGTCAATGAACGCAGCAGCTCGCAGTTGTTGTTGTTGTTGTCGTCGCCGTAGTAATCACGAAATAACGCTTTTTACGCATATTTCTCAATGAATTTCACCACTTGCACACTGCTTGTGCATTTAACAGTTGTTTATTTACACTTCTACACTATTTTTGTTGAATATTTAAAACACCGATTTCATGCGTTTCGTTTTTTCAATTTTATTTGTTACGCACGCACGAGCGTCTAAACGAGCCATATGACGAGACCCGCCGACGAACAAAGGGAAAATGCTGAATGTGAAAAATGTCAAACATTTGAGAGCGAGCAGACTTTGAGTCTGCGACGTGTGAGACGCGTGCGCGAAAGCGGGATGGCTGGCTGTATAACTGCCACTCGGCGCAATACTGTTGTCTCACTCACGCGCCCTTTTCTGTGGTAGAGAAGAAAAAACCAAAACGAAACGAGAGATTTACGAAATTCACAAAACATGCCACCAATATTTTGTTGCTTATATTGAGTCTTTACGCTGCCGACATTCTTCATTTCACTTTCTTATTACCAATTGCTGGCTCACTTTTTTATTTTGTTCAAACACTATTTGACAGTGGTCTCGTTGCAATGATTTCCCGCACTTTTCCATACACACAGTGCAGCGCACTTGGCACTTAAACTACACTTTTTATCTGTGTTTGTGTGTGTGCGTGCGTGCAAGCATTTTGCAGCTGCTCCATTTGCCATTCACCATGTCATGTTGCCAGACCGTCAATATGTTGCCAGACTTTCGATAAATTAGAAAATCACAATAAGAAATTCGATAAATACAGCTGTTTTCGAGCGAAATATCTCTCAACTAAAGAGAAATACCAGCAGTTAACTTAATTCAATCTATGTAAAGAGACTAGATCAGATTTCTAAATGATAAATTGTCAATGACCAGCTGTGCTCTGTCATCGCGCTGTTATGGCTCTGTTATCAATTGTTATCGCACTGTCACAACAAACCAATCGGTCGAAAGCTACTATCGGCCGCTTATAAGCGGATGAACTAGCGTTTCTTTTGATCACAATACATTTTTATTGTTGATTTGTTTCCATAATTAAACGCAAGTAGAGCGTAGCCGCGAACCGAAGAGACTGCGAACACGATGCTGCGGGCGATAGGCAAACGGGACAGGGAAATATTCGACGAGGTATGGCCGGAGAAGAGGAAAATTGTGCTCAAGCTGCTGCGCCAGGAGACGGTGTCACAACGCGAATGGCAGGATCTCTTCTTTGGCGTGCACTTCGTCTGCCTGTGGGACGAGAAGGGCGCCGCCAAAATCTACGACGGCCTCCAGCAGGACATCGTCGAATTTATTGTCCAGGCCCAGACGAAGGTGCAGGCTCAGCGGGGCGAACAGGCGCTCCTGGCCACCTACATTGTCGAATGGCGTAAGTTCTTCACACAGTCCAATTACCTGCCGCTGCCATTTCGCCAGCTGGAGCAGTCGCCGCAGGTGAAGCCCGCGTCCAGTTCCAACGCTGGCACATCCACATCATCCGCCGCTGCAGGCGGTGCATCCACCTCGAATGCCGCCGCCTCCTCCGCCAGCAATCAGGCGTCCTCAAGCAGTTCCTCCGCAAAGGCATCCACATCGGCAGCTGCGGCAGCGGCGTCGTCGTTATCGGCAGCTACTGCAAGTGGTGCATCCACTGCAAGCACCGTTGGCGCCGCCAGCAACTCGGCCACAGCTGCGTCCAGCTCGAAAAAGAGCCCCACCGAGGATAGTCCGGTGCGGAAGCTAATGCTCGACTCGTGGAACAAGCACATCTTTCACGACATCAAGGATCGCCTGCAGGAGTCCGCCATGAAGATTGTGCACGCCGAGCGCAACGGCGACGCGTACGACGCCCAACTGGTGGTCGGAGTGCGCGAGAGCTATGTGAATCTGTCCTCCAATGCCGAGGACAAGCTGGAGATCTACCGAGAGCACTTCGAGAAGGCATACCTGAAAGCAACCGCTGACTTCTATCGGCTGAAGTCCACCGAGCAGCAGCAGGAGAATGGCGTCCTGGCATACATGAAGTACGCGGACGCCAAGCTGCGCGAGGAGGAGGTGCGCGCCAAGCGTTATCTGGAGCCCAGCAGCTTCAACATACTCACCTGCCGCCTGGTCAAGGTGCTGATCGTTGATCACCTCAATTCGATCATATCCGAGTGTCCGGCCTTGATACGCGACTACGAGACGGAGCGTTTGAATCTAATGTTCCGCCTAATGGATCGCGTCCTGGACGGCGAGGGCGTCGAGGCGATGATGGGCGACCTGCAGCGGCACATCAAGTCCGCCGGCCTGGCCGACATGCAGTCCGCCTCAGAGATCATCACGCAGGACTCGGAAAAGTACGTGGAGCGACTGCTGGAGCTGTTCAACAAGTTCAGCGATCTGGTGCGCAACGCCTTCAACGACGATCCGCGCTTCCTCACCGCCCGCGACATTGCCTTCAAGATGGTGGTCAACGACACCAGCGTCTTTAAAATGGAGCTGCCCACGAGCATCGCCAATCGCGGCGTCAAGTACACCGCGCCCGAGAGCAAATGCCCCGAGCTGCTGGCCAACTACTGTGACATGCTGCTCCGGCGCACGCCGCTGAGCAAGCGCCTCACCAGCGAACAGATCGACGCCCGTTTGCGCGACGTCCTGCTCGTGCTCAAGTACGTCAACAACAAGGATGTGTTCATGCGCTACCACAAGGTCCACTTGACGAGGCGGTAAGTGCGAAACAGCATCAATATCCTGCTGGAAAACTGGAGTAGAACTTATAGCTTATACCATATTTTATATATTAAGGCTTTAATGATATTCCAGACCAACCGAATCCTTCCCTGTTCCCATTGAGCATGAATAGCAAAGGATATACTTACTATAAAAGGATATTCGTGATCAAGACGACTAGCCGAGTCTATTTAGTATGCCCGTATGCCTGTCCGTCTGTTTAATCGCAGCGTTCACAATAACATAAAAGCTACAGAGTGCAATTTTTAACATATAACCTCAAGTTGTGTAGCCGGGAACAGGGTATCTCCTAGTCAGGCTAACCCAGTCCTACTAGTTTAAACTTTTAAAGAGGCTATTTCCATTTTGTCACGAAACGTGTAACGCATAGCAACAGACGTCTCTGACCCTATTAAATATATATATTCTTGATTTGGTGTTGCCCTTTTTTTTAAAAAAAATATATATTATTCTACTGCTGATTTACCTGTTTTTGCACGGACTAATTGTTATTTATTACTTTTTTTCATCTGATAAATGAGCTTAATATCGCTCGGACGTCGGTAAAATCCATTATTCATTATTACTTTTTGTTATGATGTGTTTTAAAAATTTGTTTAAAATTATTTAGATAAATCGAATCGGACAAATCGAAAAATAACCCATTTCACCCCTTTTCCGCCTGTGAAGGTGAAATTTATAAAACCCGATAAAACACATATACATTATTATTCTAATTTAAGATCTTTAAAATGCCTTTCCAGAAGCATTAAAACCCCTTTCAAGTAAATTTAAGCACAGATCCTTAACCTACTGGACGAACGTGCACATCCTGAACGAATTATTTATAATTTTAAAAATAAATCTGGATTTTCAAATCCGAAGAAATGTTTCACTCATTTAACGCCCGATGACGTAAGTTTTTGCTGTGCTGGTGAAAAGGTATTAATAAATGTTCAATGTAAGGAGTAAATCATTTTGATGTTTTGCTTAAATGCCATTAAATGAATAATCAACACACACTCGGGAGTGAAATGAGTTGCATGTGTACTTACAGTATATGCGTTATACCCTATGATCTACATTCGTGCAGGGCATATTCACAATTGAAATTCAACTTATTGACTTGTTTTCAGTTTAATCCTGGGCACAAGTGCGGACAGCGAAAAGGAGGAGGACATTGTTGAATGGCTGCGCGAGGTGGGCATGCCCGCGGACTATGTTAACAGGCTGGCTCGCATGTTCCAGGACATTAAAGTAAGTACACAGCATATACAACGGCACCAGTATTTAATGTGTTGCCCAACACGCTCCAGGTCAGCGAGGATCTAAATACTCAATTCCGTAACTCGATTAGTCGGCATGATGCCATCAATATAAAAATACTCAATGCGGGCGCCTGGGCGCGCTGTTCGGAGCGCGTTTCAGTTTCGCTGCCCATCGAACTGGAGGATTATATACCCGATGTGGAGGAGTTTTACAAGAAGAAGCATTCCGGCCGCAAGCTGCAATGGTATCATCACATGAGCAATGGCACCATCACGTTTGTGAACAATTTTGGTCGCTACGATCTCGATGTGACCACATTTCAAATGGCCGTGCTCTTTGCCTGGAATCAGCGACAGCACGACAAGATCTCCTATGAGAATCTACGTCTGGCCACCGAGCTGCCGGGTTAGTGCAAGAACGCCTTGACAGTAAACTTAAAACCTAAATGCGTTAATTTTTTCACAGACCCGGAGCTGCGACGCACATTGTGGTCGCTGGTCGCGTTTCCCAAGATTAAAAAGCAAATCTTGCTTATAGAGCCAACGGCAATCGGTTCGCCCAAAGATTTTGCCGAGAACACCATGTTCTATATCAATCAGGAGTTTGCCATTGTCAAGAATGGCAAATCTCAACGTCGTGGCAAGGTAAGCTTCATATATATAGTAGGTAATCTCTTCTAGAAGCGACTACATTTTTATTGCACACCTGCAGCTAAATCTTATTGGACGCCTGCAATTGAGCACGGAGCGTTCGCAGCAGGAGGATAATCAGTCCATTGTGCAGCTGCGCATATTGCGCACCCAGGAGGCAATCATAAAGATCATGAAGGTGCGCAAACGCATGAACAATGCGGCGCTACAGGTAAGTCGAGAATTATAATAAGAATTCTTTGTATGCGAAGCTAACTTTCTTATTTGCTTGCAGGCCGAATTGATTGACATACTGAAGAACATGTTCCTGCCATCGAAGAAGATGATCAAGGAGCAGCTCGAATGGCTCATCGAACACAAGTATATGAGACGTGACGATGACGATATCAATATGTTTATTTATGTGGCCTAACTGTGATGGCCTTTGCGTCCGCCTTGCCTAGTAACCATTCCCACACCTTATCCACACCCAAGCCACAGCCAGCCCCCTATCCTACAATTATGATCTTCATTTATCAATTGGTTGCGTGCTCTAAGCGCGAACTTTCTCTCTATCTCGCTCTTGGTATCTCACCGTCGATTTCAAATTTCTTGGGATTTTTGTTTTTTTTTGTTGACTTTGCGTCCGGGGAAACATTTCTGAAAGTGAATTGTAAAATTGCTTTTTTCCTATTTGTATTTTCGTAATTCTTATTATATTGGCCTATTGGCATTTCGGTTTAACGTCGTAGGTATTATATGTACTGTTTACAGCCGCCCTCTGATAATGATTACGATTAACGCTAATCTATAAAAAAAAACTGTTTTCTACATATGTGTAGTCTTTGTTTATGTTGTGCATTTTAAATTATTGCGTAGGTAATTTTGTAAAATCTCATTTCGTAATCACACATACACACACACACCCAGCACCTAGCGCCCCTACACACAATCATTGGCATATACGATTTGACTTTATAACAAGTCGAATCTCTTGAAAGACACAGACACATACGAAGGCAAAACTAAAACTAGAATAGCAATATTATATGTTTAAGTTAATGAAATTATAAAGCATATAAATTGTATTTTAAATAAATTAAGTATTACCACAAGAAACGATATCTTTGTGACTGATTTTTTTATTTTCTATTTCTTTTTTATTTATGTTTTAACGCCTAACTCATTTGGCGACTAAAAGCTTTATTGAAAAACGTCGGATTTTTCAATTTAACATCTGATATTAAAATCTAAAATTTGAATTTTAAAGATTTTGTTTGTCGAGCAAAACAAGAAACAAAGTTGTGCTTAAATATCGGGCCAAATATATTCCGACAACGTCTACTACACTATCTTCTAAAGTTTTAATGCTATTATAAACAACAAATTGCGTAGCTGAATTACTGACGAATAACTATAATTAAAAGACCACTAATAACCTTCGATTAAAGTGCATAACTTCCATAGTTTCAGATCGATTACAATCGATAGTGGATCAGAGAAATCACACTCATTTGAACATATCTTAACCGTCTTCACTCTTAACAAAAATGAGTTCGACTGAATTTTAGTAAGAAATTTAAATTAATTCTGAGTAAACCTTTGACCAAGGCCATTAAAAACACATTCCAGTTCTTAACTCTGTTGCATTATAATTTGCGTTTTATTGTTGCCGAATTTTAAATATAGAAATAGGACTCAAAAATGGACATGCAACAAAATGAAAAGAAAATCGGCCTGATAAATGCAGATGGAAATCAATTTAAAAACGAATTTTTACAATAAAAATGAAAATACAAATTCACTGAACATAAAATAACTAAAAGAAACAAATTAAAAAAGGGTTATTCACTTAATAAAATGACAAATTTACATAGATTCTGGCAGCTGCAATCAAGACACTTAAGACTAAATTGGACCAAGGACTTGTACGACAAACAAGCAAAATACTCAAATTGTGTGATGCACGCACATTTTAAAAAATATACATACTATATCCATAAGCCTAGACGAACACCTAATGCGAGTGGCACTACGAGCTAGTTAAAGGTACACTTATAATACTAATGCTTACGATTACAGCTACTAGACTATGCTCGAATACTTTTGAAGCGGAAGGCGCCTATCTGCGCTTGCGGCCCTTCTTGTAGCCCTTGCCATACCAGCCCGCCTGGGTGCGGGCCAGCTTGCGGGGAAAACTGTGGCTCAGCTGGAGCCGGCGCTTGGCCGTCTCGGCGGCGGCGATGTGCGCCAGCGAGATGTTCTCATCGTAGTCATCGTCGTCGTCGCTGGTCGGACAGCACTCGCAGACGACGAAGCGGCCGCTGCGCGCGCGCTTCTTGTGCTTGCGCTGGCTGAGATGCCAGCGTCGATAGAACTGGCACTCGAGCTCCGCATAGCTATCGAAGCAGAACTCGCAGCCGGCGGCGGAGCGATTCATGGCGAAGTTGGGCACCACCTGCGAGTTCCAGATGTTGAGATCAGCCGGCGGCGGTATCAAAATGCTGTGCAGGCCCGAATACGCGTACTTGGCATCGTACCAGCTGGGCAGTTGTCGCAGCAGCTCGTGATCGCTGTGCCGGCGTAGCAAATCCATTTGTGATATAACAAGCTGCTCCTTCTCATCCACATCTCTGTCCTCATCGTCGCCATCGTCGTCATTCTCGGTTGTGGACTCCGCCGAGCAGGTGGCGCTGTCGCTTTGCAGGTTCAGCGCCTGCAGCGCTGGCGGCAGCACCTGCTGCGATTGGAGCTGCGTCTGCGGCTGCACGAAGGGTGTGTAAAGCGGGGCGCCAATTGGCACCAGCGGCGGCAGCTGCACCGGCGGCAAGCTGGCCAGCGTTGGCTCCAGCCGCGGCTCGAGCCGCAGCTCAACGGGCAGCGGGCACAGACTCGGACAGCTGTTCACATCCACGTACGGAGTCTGTATGGCGACTAGTTTGGGCAGCTCGATGAGACCATTGTGCTGCTGATGTCCGTTAGTCTGCTCGCTTGGCGGCTCCGGTTTGGGCGTGAGTGGCTCCAGCTTGGGCAGCAGCTCCTGCTTGATGCAGGTGATTTCCAGACTAGATTCAAGCAGTCCGCGCTCCACCTTCGTCTCCTGCTTGAGCTCGCACATGGTCAACGTATTGGCTTCCGCGTCCGTTTCAGTCTTCACTTTGATATCCGTTTCCGTTTCCGCCTCCGCTTCCGTTTCGGTCTTCAGCTGTGCCGGCTTGGTCTCCTCGACGTTGTCATTCGGCAGTGGCGCATACTTCTGTCGCATCTCCAGATTGGTCTTGATGCGTCGCCCGTTTTTGATGGGCGTGCGTATGCGTGGACCCCGCCCGATCGGCAGATCGCTGTAGCTATCGCCCGATATAGTCGAGTCCTGCGTCTCCTCGGTCGTCGTCGTGCAGGATTGTGTGTCGCCCGCCTCCTCCTCGTCGGCGTTCTTGAGCAGCGGCTGCGTCAGTGTGTGCAGCTCCTCGGGCATGAGCAGCGTGGCGTGCGCAAAAATCGGATCCTTCTCCTTGCTGTAGACGGGCACCGTTATGTTGAGCAGGCGCATCAGCTGCGCCATGACGCGATCGCACTTGCCATTGATCTTGATGCTGGCGATGTTGTCCTTGGGCGTCCACTGCAGATTCACCACACAGATCTTGGCCCGCTGGCGCGCCGGCTTGTCCATCTGCCACAGCCACGTGTACTTCTTGAGCACCTTCAGGCTGGAGCCCAGACAGAGTATGACATCGGCCCGCTCCGCATGCTGCGTGGCCCCATCCCAGTTCAGCGGCCACTTCACGTTGCCGCGCTCGCCAAAGTGCACGATGGTGTCGTAGAGCGGCTCCGAGCAGCGGTGGCACAGCCGATGCGTCTTGTGGCAGTACCGTGCCGTCATCTCGGTCACGTCGAACTGTCGCCAGTAGACCGCGTTCGGCTTGCACTGCTTGCACACCTCCACGTACATGTTGCCGTGGATCTCGGAGAGCGACTGTCGCGGCAGCCCGGAGCGCAGGTGCAGCCCGTCGCAGTTCTGCGAGACGACATGCTGGAGCAGGCGGCGTCGGTGCAGCTCGTAGAGCGCCATATGCGTGTAAGTGGGATTGGCGCTGGACAGATCGTGCTCGCCAATATCCTTGCCCTTCTGCAGCAGCGTCCAGATGCCCTTGCTGCCGCGATAGTCGGGTATCAGCGCCGCCGTGCTGATCCCGGCGCCCGTATAGCAAATCAAATGCTTTGCCTGCGATATGATATTGGCCAGCTGCTCCACCTTGGCCTCGATGACGTGCGGCTCATCCTCCTTCTCGACGACGCGCTCCTTGTATATCTCAATGCGCTCCTTGCGCTTCTTGGTCGTCTTCACAATTTCCGGATGCTTGTCCAGAAACTGGCGATCCTCTACGGTCCGCAGCGCATCGCATTTGCGTAAAATCAGCGAGACCTGTCAAAATCGTATTTATTTGAATGCCAATCAATAATGCAATAAAAGCAGGTGCTACAAACATATAAATAAGTATATGTACCCATACATATGCAAGTCATCAGCTTACACACACACACACTCACACACACACAAAAACACACACACAGGCGCACATGCACGTTAATTACCTTTCGCATAGCATCCTTGCGTCGCCGTTTCTCGTTGTCCTTCTTCGCCGGATTCATTTTGGCACGCGTCTTATATGACTGCACCGCCTCGGTGGACACAACCGGCTGCAGTTCGTCCGGCTCCATGTTGCTGGCTAAACTATTCGATTTCGCACTCAATTCCACATACATGTGTCTCAATGTGCGTCGCAAACGCACGTTAAAAGCGAAAGGAATTGACGCGCAGCTCAGTTGCAGCCCCCAGCCCCCTGGCGGCTAGCGGCACATTCAATATTTGGCTAAAATCTAGATGGTTGTTTACATTTTTGTGTGTCGCACTTTTATCGACCTTTTGGCGCGTGTTAAATTTGTTGTTTTTCCACAACTTTAATTAATGTTTTTTTTTTTTGTAAACAACAATAGCGATGAGCGTTATTTGCTGTTTCTGTTACATTTCAACGGGTACTTTAAAGTACGCCAAAAATACTGTGAGAAAATACTGTTTTCGATGATGTAATAAATATATTTAAAATGCGTTGCTGACACTCAACATTTATATTTAATAGAGTTCATTCAAAAGTATAGAGTATATAGTAAATATAAATATTAATTTTGCTTAGATTTTAGTTTTTTGTATGAAATGTTTGGTTCATCTCTTAGCTCTTACCGGCCTTGCCAGACTGTCAGAAATAAAAACAACCAAAATTTAAACAGCTCGCAGATTGGTTAATTTTTCTTTATACACATGTGTTGTAAATACTAATTATAAGCCATTACAAAATTAATTATTTGATTTTGTTAAGCATATGTTGTTAATACTAATTATTGGCCACAATATACCTAATCCAATCCAAATAGTAATATACGCGCGTATAAATACTGGGAATTTTCGGTGTACCGCACGAAATGCCCGCTGATGTTATGCCCATAACGTGGTACATGCAGGGATATTCCTGATGATAGACAAGAATGGGTCCACCCGAATCACCATTACAGGTATCCATCGGTCTCACAGAGCCCACGCACATTTGGCTGTTCGCATCGAACCCATATGGATAATCATCCCCTTGCTCAATGACGCGGCGACAAACCTGTATATAGAGAACGGTGTTAGTTCCAGCTAAACATCCCCTTATTATGTACTTTGTATACCTCATCTGCAATACGATCCAGTTTTACTTTCAGGAGCTTGGACGATGATTTGCCCGCCAGGCTCGTGCTGCCCCAACCGATGGCTATGAAGGACTCCATATTTTGGCCATTCTCAAACGGCAGGCAAGCCGGATGCTTGTACCGATCGAATTTAACCCGCTCGGCCAGTTTAATCACTCCGATGTCATTGTAGAGCTGCGGACTGGTAAAATTTGGATGGTGATAGTAGTCGGCTACAGCGTAGTCCCTGGGCTGCGCGTCCTCCTGGTCAATGTCGAAGTCCAGATCACCCAAGCGTACCACATTTACCTCGCCCCTAAGTCAAATGAAACGGGAAAAACACTTAGCTATATGGTGCCGAATATTAAATATACTTGCAGGCATGTGTAAGAGCAGTGCTATATTTATATATTCCTGCATAAGACTATTTTTTAAAATTTGCAATTCAAGGAAGTAAGGCAAGTTCGGATTTTCCTGAACATAGTACAAATCACTAAAATCAAGTACGTTCTTTATAACCCCTAAATTCTCAGTTTGAGTTTGTGTTTAGCCCAAAATTGCTTAATGTAAGGCAATATTACTATTGCTAAGATTGGTACGGATGTCTTAAAAAATAAAATTGACATGTGTACTAAAACTCAGTTTTCCAATGGAAGCTATGTGATACAATAATGTGATAATAATATGCAGACACGTTAGGAGCATTTAGATAGAAAATCTTGAAAAAAAATATTTCACATAAAAAAAATCATTTATCGACCGATATTTCCTAAGGGAGCTATATGCTATAGTTGTCTGATGTTGATAATATTAAAAACGATTCTGATAATGTTAAAACTATATTGACTCTTCTAATTAGCCAGTTTGGTCCACATATCTTGAAAAACAATACAGTTTTTCATATAAAAACATATTTTTTCGACCGATTGTTCCTGTGGGCGCTATGTTAATGATATAGTGGATCAATATTGATAGAACATGCTAAACAGACATGTTAGATGACTTAATGACATTCACAATTACCAAAATATTTTCGAAACTCATTTGTCGACCGATATTTCCTATTGGAATTGTGTGATATTCGACTCTGACATATGCACTGCCTGCAACAAACCTATGCAAAATTGCATGACGATAGCTTTAAAACTGAGAATGTTGTTATCATAGAAACAGACGGACGGACGGACAAACGGACGGACAGCCGCACATGGAACGAGCTCAATCGACGCGGTTGCTGGCAATACCCAAGACTGTATATACTCTATGGGGCCGAAGATGCCTCCTTCTGGCTACATTCTACATTCGCACATAGCCCGGTTTTACCCATTTGCGACGGGTTCTGGGAATACAAATCTGTTGGAAACACGTGCGCCTGCGGCGACGATGACTCACAGCTCCGACTCGAAGCAGTGGGCGGCGGTCAGCACGAATCTGTCGCTGATGAGCGTGCCGCCGCAGAACCAATCGATCTTGTTGCGCTGCCTACGACGGCGCCCGAGGCGCGCCACATGGGGGAACTCCTTGGGATCGGCGGGCTGGCCGCCGACGATCAGGGGCGTGTATCTGCGGCAGTTGTCGATGGTCTGGTACATGATGGGCGCGTTGGGGAAGAGGAAGCTGTAGCCCACCTGCTCCTCGAAGACGGCCTTCTTGTAGCTGGTGCAGGCTGTCAGAACGGAAGGGGCTTAAGGCAATTGCAGCACACGAAAGTTTCTGGCCCACTTACAGCTAACGATATCGTTGTGTTGGCCCAAAATCAGATCGAATGGGCGCAGGGCCAGCAGAAGCAGCGGCAGCAGACACATTTCCAGCTTGAATTTGTTTATCAAAATACACAATTGGCCCGTTGTTAACCGGTTTGCACGAACTCGCCAGCGTACTGAAGCCGCACTCTCTGGACAGGTTTACAGTTGGCCAACACCCGCGCACACTGCTCAACCTCGGCTAGGGCTGGTCGTCAGTGATTGGCAATCAGCGATTGGTGATCACTGATCAGCTGTTTGCGCCAAGCTCGCCACTAGCGAAGGCTAAGTAACGCGCCTTTTATAGACGGTTGACTAAATGATTTGTTGCGCATACGCCGCGTTGACCCGCCAATTGCTGAGCAAACAGACATTTAATTGTTCCCAGTAACAATGGCAATTAACTTGTCAATACAATTAGCTGAAAGTCCCGGCCAAGCTATCGCGATAACCCCATCTCACCGCCAAGCAACTCATGACGCCTTCGCCAACTCCTGCTTGATCCAGTCCAGGTAGAAGTGGACGCGCGTATAGACACTGGGCACTCTGGGCGTGCCGCAGCCGATGCCCACCGAGGTGACGCCCATCACGTGATACATGCACGGATAGTCATCGTGATAGGTCAGCACCGGACCGCCAGAGTCGCCGTTGCAGGTGTCCTTGCGCACGGCGGAGCCGATGCACAGCTGGGTGCTGGCATTATACCCATTGGGCAGCTCATCGACCTCGGCTCTGAGGCAATCCTTGCTGAAGCGCTCCAGCTTCACCTTGAGCAGCTTGCCGGACTCCCGGCCGGCAAACGTGGTGTGGCCCCAGCCGGTGGCTATAAAGCTCTCATAGCGATCGCCGTCGCTGAAGGGCAGGCAGGCGGGATGCTTGTAGACGCTGAACCGCACGCCGCGATCCAATTCAACGATGGCAATGTCATTGTACAGCACCGGGTACTTGAACTCCGGATGCTCTGTGCTATTGCGCACACCGAAGTCCTCGGGCTCGGCATCGTCCTTAACGCTGTCAAAGTCCAGCTCCCCCAGACGCACCACATTCACCGCTCCGCTGCAATTGCGATCGCAAAGTTGGAAATTACGGAAACTACAATTGCTCTGGACGCTTACACTTCCGAGTACAAACAATGGGCGGCGGTGAGCACCAGGCGATTGCTTATCAAGGTGCCGCCACAGAACCAGGTGGTCTCGTTCTTCTCATTGCGGTTGCCCAAGCGCGCCATGTGCGGGAATTCCTTGGGCTCCGCCGGCTTGCCGTCGATGATCAGCGGCAAGTAGCTGCGGCACGTGTCCACTGTTTTGTAGACGATCGGCGCGTTGAACACCAGGGTACTGTAGCCCTCCGTTAGGTCAAAGACGCTCTTCTTGTATCGCGTGCAGGCTGGCGGGGAGAGAGAGAGAGAGAGAGAGAGCGGGAGAGGAAGGAACATTCGCTGGCATCTGCATTCTATATGGAAAGTTCGGCTCGGCTTACAACTGACAACGTCTGGGTCTTGGGCCCCTGTCGGACGCGCTGCCAAACTGAACATCAGCAGGGACAGCCACAAAGATTTCGCTCGGAAAGCGCTCTTCCAACAACACATCATTTGCATTTTATTTACGTTAATTAATTCCACTTTTCAATTTGCCCAGCCGCTAATCACACCCGACTCCGAACTGGCCGCTCGCTCGACTGTCGCGAGAACGTCGAGCGCACTTTTAAACCGTTCCCGAACTGAAAAGAGGGTATTGGGTTTGCACAGGAGAGTTCGGACGTCCGCTTGAACTCGATTTTGTTCGCCGGTATTTGAAGTTAGAGACTCGACATGGGGAATATATACGCGTGTATATCCGCGTCAGATAAAGTCTTAATCATCATATTTTGCATGCACCTCCCCTAAAGATCATACAAAATGTTTATTTGACAAATCGATAAATATCTTTATATCTATATTATATCCATGTATCCATGTATTTAACTATTTTAGAGCCAGCGTCATAAAATTTGGCAGACAAAAATTGATATTTTTACAAAATAAAAATCATAATTAAGACCGTTTTCGACTAATTTAAGCTGTTTTTTTTCTGTGATTGAGTATTGCGCAGTCCGTTACACCCGACAAGGTTCTCAGTTGTTTGATTTGAGCTTTTCGATTGCAGGAAATCTAGCTCCATAAGTCGCACTCTCGTCTGTTGATAAGAGGCAAAGCTCGTTTCCGGCATTTATATAATTAAGAATCGTTCATAGATGTGGACGTATTTATGTGTATGTGTGTATTTGAGATATAGTTTATGTGCCTGTTTACATATACCTACGGATTTCTGATGCAGGCGGATTGAATGGCTATATTTTATATGTTGCTGCCATAGGTTAAAAACTGAGTTGATGTGTAAAAAGCTTTGTTTTTTAAGATATTCCATCTCAACTTAGCAATAACGAACTTTACTCAAATCCTAATATATTAAAAAATCTACAATTCTGTTAAACGTAAACAGTTCCAGTTCCTCAGAATAAGTCTCTAAGATTTATTACAAGCTGGGACGGGTACTCGAGGTTCGATTCTGCACCGTGTACTGAATCTGAAGACCATAGAGGATGGCATATTAAAAGAAGGTCCTCCTGCTTGTGCTACTACTTAAAGAGTCTGGTGCAGATTATATTCTACACACCAGTTAGATTTTGGAATAATATGCCGTCCGATTTTTCACTTAAAATAGATTTTAAAAATATAATATAATATAGCTGGAATTATCAAATTAAATGTGAATGGTGTAAAAAGTTTTTTGTTTTGCAAGATATTTTATCAAAAGCTTTAGTTGAGTCCATAAATGAACCATTTGCTCAACGTAGGACTCTTATATCAATAGCTCTCAAAGCGGTAGTTTTTGTATAAAAACTCATATATTTGCATTCAAATATAATTGTGCAATATCATACCTGATGCTGTGTCCGTTATAAAGAGAAAATAACTAAATATGTAAATAAATCGAAAATCTGCTATATAGTATTATCAGGGGTCTTTAATCGTCGCTAAGATCTAAGAAAACTGAATTTTTTTACATAATTCTATATTTGCTTTTCTTATAGGAAATCCCACATAAATCGATGAATAAAATTAAATTGTATGCATATATATTGCATTTATTATATTCAAAATTGGTATAATTTTAAAACTGGCAAAGTAGTTTGCAAAAAAAAATACAGAAAGACGAACAGACTAATATTGATAATGCTCACGATTAATACGTCACGACAAAATAAATATACATTTTGCAAGGTTATGTAAATGCACTTGTTTTTCAATTTGAAAATAATGAAAAGCTTTATTAGCAATGTTTGATTTAGAATTGCACAATAATGCATAGTGAAATTAAATCAAATCCGAATGCATTATCGCTCTATAATCAATTGTTCTTGGCCATTTCCTGCTTGATCCAGTCCAGGTAGAAGTGGACGCGCGTGTAGACACTCGGCTCATTGGGAGTATCGCAGCCAACGCCCACCGAGGTGACGCCCATCACGTGATACATGCACGGATACTCCTCGTGATAGTTCAAGACCGGGCCGCCAGAGTCGCCGTTGCAGGTGTCCTTGTGCTCGGAGGAGCCGATGCAGAGCTGGGTGCTAACATTGTAGCCCCTGGGCAGCTCGTCCAAATCGATCGACTTGAGGCACCTATCGCCAAAGTTCCTCAGCTGCACTTTCAGCAGTTTATTGGACTGCTTGCCGGCAAACCTCCGGTGGCCCCAGCCAATGGCAATGAAGCTTTCGCTGCGCTGGCCATCGGTGAAGGGCAGACAGGCGGGATGCTTGTATACGCTGAAGGTCACGGCACGATCCAGACGCAGGATGGCGATGTCATCGTAGAGCAGCGGGTCATTGTAGCCCGGATACTCGATAAGTCTTTCCACGCCAAAGTCCTCGGGCTCCGCATCATCCATTTCGCTGCTAAAGTCCAGCTCACCCAGGCGCACCACATTGACCGCACCGCTGCAATTGCGATTGCGAAGTTGGGAATTACCACTGAACTCGTGATAAGCTTTTATTACATACCTTGGCGAGTAGAGACAATGGGCTGCGGTTAGCACTAGGCGATTGCTTATCAAGGTGCCGCCACAGAACCAGGTGGTTTCGTTCTTCTCATTGCGATTACCCAAGCGTGCGATGTGCGGGAATTCCTTTGGTTCGGCAGGTGTTCCGCCGACGATTAGCGGCCTTGAGCGTTGACAGGAGTCAATTGTCTTCCACATGACGGGCGCATTGGCAATGAAGAAACTAACCGCAACACGCTCTTCGAAGACGTCGCGCTTGTATTGCGTGCAAGCTGCGTTTAGTTAATAGAAAGATAATAGATAGTAATAAATAGGTGATAGATCGCGAGATTTACCCTGCTTCACTTCTGGATCCGGATCTTGGGCAAATGCAAACGAAACGAGAATCGAAACAAATAGCAACGAACGAACTGCGTTAAGCTGCGCCATTATACCAGCATCAGTTGAATATTTATGCGGCAGTTTGAACTTTATTTAAGCAAGCTTCGAGGGCGACTGATCAATACAAGTTGAATCAATCTCTTGATCAACTCGCTCAGAAACTGCGCTATTTACAACACTCTCTCACGCTCTCTGCGGCTGCTGTATTACCAACATATTGCCGTTACTGCGAATTGTGCCTACGATCTTAAAGTTATAACATGTGCCTAACATTTCGTATGTATGCAAACATACAGAGTTTAATAAAGTTATTAGGCGAGCTCTTAAGATAGCATATTTTACACTTAACAATAAAATCAAGCACTTGGGCTCAGTTAAAATGTATGCCAGCCGAATTGAAAGCCAACAATAGGCGCATAAACTCATCAATATCCATAGAACGCGCACGTGACCCGCTCATGCCCTGTTCCTCCAGTATGCCTATGACCTTCGCCTGCATATTAAAGTTTTCCTCGACTTGCTGAAAGAGAGGACAAACCATTTAAACAGAACGGACGACTATGATTTGGGCATGCTGGATTACCTCATTCCTTAGCGAACGATACAATTTGTAATTCTTCTCGAGCATTTCAATCACTGAGTTCACTTTGAATGTGGCTGCGAGCGTTTTATTTTTTCGCAGAAAAGCTATGCGTGTTAGGCCATCCCATTCGGTGAAGTTGACGGGCGGTGGAGGGTTCTTTGGCTCCAGTCGCACCACACTCGATTCCACCTTCGGTGGCGGCTTAAAATTGTTTTTGCCCACCTTCATTAACATGTCCACCCGTGCCAATAGCTGTGTATTGATGCTCAAGCGGCAGTAGAGCTTGTCGCCCGGCTTGGCCACCAGACGTTGCGCAAACTCACGCTGGAACATCAGCACAGCGCATCGAAAGAGCGGCCGGTGCAGCAGCAACTTGAAGATTAATGGCGAACTAATCTGATAGGGCACGTTGGCAATGCACAGATCAAAGAAGGGTAGTTCCGCTTTCAAAAAATCACCAATGAGCACCTGTAGTTTGGGCTGCAGCGGAGTCGCCTGCACACGTTTCTGGAGCTCGGCGGCAAGGCGTGTGTCGATTTCGCAGGCAATCACCTTTTTGGCACGCTCCAGCATGCGCACGGTCATGTTGCCCGTTCCGGGCCCAATTTCCAGCACCACATCGGTGGCACGCAGTGCAGCCTTCTCCAGCATCGTGGTTATGACCAAGGGATTCTTCAATATGTGCTGGCCAAAATCCTTGTTGAACACAATGCCTGTACAGATAATTGTTTATCCACGCATTAGGCGATTTTTGTATTTAAATATAATGCTGCAGTTACTTACCCTGCTTTTGCACCTCATTGTGTATGCGACTCTTCTTTTCTGTTTTTACCTTTGGCATATTTTTTATTTGTAAATAAACTGCAGGTATTTAGCTAGTGTTGCTGCAGCGTGAATTTGTTTTGCTTCGTCTTCTTTACACCTTGTTGGTGGATGCCATGTGCGCGGCTCAGGGTTGCACAGACTTTTGGCGTTGCCAGACTGCGATTTGGCGCGTTTAAAATGGCAAACGTTATTTTCAAATATGTATACTGACAAAATTCAAACAAAACCGAGGTTAATACATTTTATAGGTGTTACCTCTTTATTTATTATTAATTAGTTTTCTTTCATTAAATCTTCACTTAAAATTATAAATCAATTTTAGTAATATTGTTTTCTTTGGTTATCTTTCCTCATCATCTTACATTTTGTTACCATTTATTTAGTTGCTTGAATAACACTCACTGTCTTCCCTTAGTTCACTTTTTTTTACAACATTATCAACTGTTGGCTTTTGACTTTTCTTTGTAGCTTATTTGTTCTTTTCTTTAAACATAACTTAAACATTATTTATGCTTTTGTTCTCAATATAATTTTGTGGGTTTTAAATACTTTTTCATCATTCATGTTCAATATTCTTTTTAGTGAGTAACTTCTATTTGTTTTCAGATTTTTGTTTGTCTTACATCAGTTAACGATTTAAGATTTGCATTTTTATTACTTTTTCATACTTTAAATTTTGTCTATGTATAGAATCTAAATTGCAGAAGGTACATGAAAAGGTGTAACTGTAGGCGTGGCATGTGACTGTGGCTATGCGTATGCGTGTAGTATACATCTAAATTGATATTACAAAATGTACCGCACATCAGCTTGTAGAAGCTAGTCAAGCGAATCCAATTGTTTTAGTCTCAATTTATTGGTGAGTGTCTAAATTCTAGAAGTACTTTTGTTTTTAATATGCCTAGCAATAGGCATTCAAAATACTGAAATCTGTTATGTTGGCTTTTTCGAAAGATGACACAGTGCATGCCAATTGATTTCAATACACTGTTGCACAAGCTTATTTAAAACTGAACTAGCCTTGAAATAAGCTGAACTTGTTTGTGATCAAGCTAAGCCTTCGCTCGGGCTGGCATATTTTCTAGTTCAAAGATTTGCGCTGGATGAGCATGGTAGGTGTACTCAGTGGTTCTTTTTTATGTCAATGCAGTTATTGGGCAGACAAATGAATGCGTTACAATTTAGTTCAACTTTGCTCTACACTGGGGCCTTGATGGCGATATTTGCAAATGTTTAGTTTAATGAGCTTACAGCTAACATATTCTGTTTTCAACTTGTTTCTGTGTACATTTTGCTTGTAGTTATTATTCAGGTTACGCGTTACATTTTGTTTTTGTATCTTATTTCACAATGCGCTTCAGCTGCTGCCTTGCAAGTTCGGTAACAACCAACAAAGTTTGTATTTTTTGTATTTTATTTGCTTGTGCCTCGAGCGAGGCGTTTCATAAGTATAAACTAATGTAATTATGTATGTATGCTGGCTGGATCCGTATGTAAAATTTGTTGTTTGTTGTTTTTACAACTGCATTGTCGAACTTGTTGTTGCATCTATATAATTTTCATATATGTTTTTACACTTGTCCTGTCTTCATTTTGTTTTTTAGTAAAATGCGGTTTTGAGAATACTTGAGGTTAACATTTAAATGGGTAACTAGAGCTTGCGCTTGGCTTGCTATTTCATAATTATTATTATTACACATTTTGGGTTTCATTTGTTATCATTACATACAAAGTTTCTTTTTGTTTTTGTTTTTTGTGTATATATATATATATATTTATTTTTTTCTTTTTGTTTTGTTTAGTTAACAATGTTGCTTACAAATAGTAATTTTTGCTATATACTGCCATTCTTTTGCATACAAATTTATCAAACTTAGTATTCGGCAACCAATTTGCGCTCCTGTAAATGCAGCACAATAATCGTGTAGTTCATGTTACAAATTCAATAGTTTTTGTTATTTTTTTCAATTAACATAAATTAAAAACAAGTATGAAATAAATAGGACTTGATTGATACAAATCATAAAATCAAAACAAACAACTTTCGATGCCATGTTTATAACTGCAAACAGTTAAAATGGTTTCGGTTTGTTGGTTTTATTGTTTTGTTTGTTATTCATTTATATGCAAATTGTATTTTTTGTTTGAGTCTTTGGTTTTAAAATCAACACATATATATTTATGTTTAAATATTGGTATTATTACATACATTATCTCTGTTTATATATATATAATTTGCTCTGCTTTGTTCTTGTTTTACAGTTTTAACTGCATATTTCACATAAACTATATATATACATATATATATATATATATATATATATATATATATATATAGTTTTACTTTACTGAAATTGTATATATTCTCCAACTTATAGGCTAAACACGTTTTGGTTTGTATTTATATTTGTGTGTTTCATAAAATATATATATATGAATTTAGAAATGTTTTTGTTTTACTTTAAAGTTTGTTCTCATTTACGACTAAGCTTAGTTTCTTTTAGTGTTATTGTTTTGTTTTCTGCATTTGTTTAGCTCTTGAAGTTGTTTTTTGTGTGTACGTGTAGTGTGTGTGTGTATGTGTTTGTATGTATGTATGTTTATTTTTGGCTTTCCTTTATTTGTTTTTGTTGTTATAATTATATGTTTTGTATGTGTATAACAATAAGTTAATTTTAAAATAATATCGCTTTAATACTTGAGAAGGAAATTGTGCAAGAGTTCGAATACGCATTAAGTTGACTAATATTTATCGTATTTTCTTTTGTGTACAGACGGCGTATTGTATTGGCTGTTGTGACATTCTCTTGAGATTCGCATAGGAGCAAGTGCCTCGCTCAGGATAGCGCTGATGCGATGATGTCTGCATTTTAGGGGTGCGAAACTTGAGATTCGGCACATTTGTAAATAAAAAACTAATAACAAAAAGCATGGCGCTGCATTTGCAACAACATTGACTAGATCAGGACTTCATTTTTGGCAATCAACATAACGATTTTGTTTTTTTAGGGGAGGGGTTGGGTAAGCTGCAAAATAGGCGCCTTGCTTTAAGAGGCTTTGAGCATTAACACGAGCAAAAGCAAAGGATTTAAAGGAGACAGACAGTGCGATAAATAACATAGAAATATAAACAAATTATTTACAACAATTTGCCTGTGAGTGTGTGTGTGCGTGTCTGTGTGTGTGTGTGTGTGTGTGAGTTTTTGTGTGTTTTATAGTTAGTTGTTTATTGGCACTGGTCGTAGTTGACGACTGTTGGATTCTCTACGCATTTTCCGAATAGTTGCATAAGTAGCTAATGTAGATATAATCATTTCTGTCTACATATAACTTGCGATTCTCAGCTTCACATTTTGCATTTGCTTTTTAGTTGTAAATTCTATTTAGAGCTACGCTTTTGTAATTTCCAACAGATAACTTAAAAGGTATAAAAACAGTTCACTTAAAAAAGGATAAAAGACTACAACTGGAAACAGACAACAATAAAGCGTTCATAAAGTGTTTAACGAAAGCAAAGTTTTGTTTCAAGTGCTAGGGATAAGCTAGGTCTAGGAATAGGCTAAGAGATAGCATAGGGCTGCATCTAATTAAAAACCCGGCAATTAATTGCCCTGTGCTTCAAATTTCGACTGATCCAGTTTGCTGGTTTATTTCCCGCCAACACAAAGCGCATATCCATTCAATCATCAGACGATTGTCGCTTTAGAACACCTTGCGCTCTGGCCCAAACTTGGGATTGACAAACGAGAAGCCGGCGAACTCATCCTGATTAATGCAACGTATGACATCGTTACCAATTGGTGTTAGCACCGGCTCCTCTTTGGTGAATTCGGCATCGAAATTGTTGGCATCACGTGGGTTTTTCTATAATATTCAAATCAATTACGTGAGAAACATCTACATACTTTCAACTGATAAATTTTTACCATTTTAGGTCGGAATGGTGGCTTTATGTTACGCTTCTCCAGTTCCTTCCAGTCTAGTTTGTTGAAGAATGCATGCTTGCGGATTTCATTCTCATCGCCAGTGCAGCCCAAACGCTGCTCCGGATTCTTAGTGAGAAAACCTAAACCAGAAATTGTTCACATATTAATAGAATGTTATTACGTGAAATCCTACAGCTTACCTTTCAAGATGGATACGGCTTCGCGGGACAACCACACAGGGTAGAGCACATCATCGTGCATTATCGAATCAAAAAGCTCATCCTCATTGTCAGCCTCAAACGGCGGTTGGCCAGCCATCATCTCGTACATAAGTACCCCCAACGCCCACCAGTCCACGGATGCGCCGTACTCCTGCTCCTTCAGAATTTCGGGGGCTATGTAGTCGGGTGTGCCACAGAATGTCGTGGTCAGCATCCCGTTCATGATGCCCTCCTTGCACATGCCAAAGTCGGCGAGCTTACAGTGCCCCTCCTGGTCGAGTAGTATGTTGTCCAGCTTCAAATCGCGATAGATGACGCCATGGGTGTGCAGAAACTGCAGGGCGAGCGTCACCTCGGCGGCATAGAATGCGGCACGGGCCGCCTCAAAACGACGCGCCTTTTGTATTTGGAACATTAGATCGCCACCGTTCACATATTCCATGACAAAGAACAAGCGATCCGGAGTCTGAAAACACGAATGCAGTGCCGTGAGGAACGGATGATTGGCGGCCAGGGCCAGGATGCGTTTCTCGGTCATTGTGCAGTCAACGTCATCGTCCTGTATGATGGCATCCTTCTTCAACACTTTAATGGCATAGATCTCATCAGAGCCCTTCTTCTCGGCCAGCATCACCTTGCCAAACGAGCCTTTGCCCAGCACCTTGATAAAGTTAAAGTCCAGCAGCGAGCACTTGCCGGGACGCGAGTCGCCGCCGCCCATGGCTAGGCTCATGCAGCTGCTGCTGTTGTAGCCGCTGGTCAGCGTAGTCGTCGATGTGGCCAAGCTGTCGGCCGACATAGCGCCACTGCGAAATGAGGCGCCTGGCATATTATCGCCACCCTCGCCGCCCAACGAGGCGCCGTAATTGTCCTCGCCACCCGGTTGACTCAAATATTTGGAGCGGCGCGGCTGTTGGCCCTGCTTATCCGGTGAGATGCCCAGCGAGCTGAGTATCTCGGCCATTTGCTTGGTATTGATGCCACACGTGTTGGCCACATTCTTTTGGCACCGCTTGTGGACGTTCATATAACATGTCTCGCACTGCAGTCCCTGCTTGATGAGTCCGTAGAGCAGCGAGCCGCAATGATCGCAGAATGTGAATCTCTTATAACTATGCACCACAAACCGATGCGGGACATTCACATTGAATCGCTGACCGGCCGGCACCACTTCCACTTTGGTTTGCTGCAAATTAAAAAAAATTTGAGTTTTTTGGATGGATTATATAAGATTCATCTGTGTACTCACCTCATCGCGCATGCCAGGACATTTGGAGACCACAGACAGATGGCATTTTTTATGTACAACTAAGGTGCAGACTATAAACGATTAGATCATAATATAATCTCATTAATCTGACAGTTGAAAATAAGTTTTTATTTATGCACTTGCAAGCTGCACGACTCATCATCCTCAGCATTTGAAGTGGAGTGCAGGATAATATAAGTCGGAGCCATGCAGTACGTTTAATTTATGTGATATATTTACAAAGCTACATTTGAATTTATTAATTTTGTACACATTCAGAGGTTAGACACACTGAGAGTTTAGCATATGCAATGAATTTTGCCACATAACATCAAATTATATATATGTATATATAATGTATATGTAGTTTGTTTGTTTATTGTGTCACTTATCATATGCAAATTAGTTTTTTTTAATTATATGGACAATAAAAGAACTGTTTAATCACGTGTGTAACTGTGCAAATGTTGCTTGTGGCGTGCAAATTGTCAAAATTAATATTTGTATTAATTTGCCGCAAGTGCTTAAGCATCAAGAATAAAAAACATAACAGCTACTAATACGGTGAGGCCCTTTCACTAAGTTTATAAACATATTATATAGCATAAAAAATATTAAAAAAAATAAAACATTTAGAAAATTTGTGTACAATGTACAGAAAAGTAAGTTTTATTGCGGAATATGATCGATTTTCATCAATTAATATATATGTATGTATAATTCGAATTAAGAAGTTTAATCATTTTTTCCACTCAATGCACTCATTTAAAAATACGAATTCGGAACACATTATAAGAATAGTTACCAAGAGAGCAAAATAAACTACTTGCGTCAGCTTAATCTTTTTTCTGATTAACTTGAGCTAATCGCTTAGCAACAGAGACTGTCAGTTTAACATTGTTTACGATGTTTAACTTAAGCATATATGTCATTTTATTTAAGTTTAACAATATTCAGTTAAGTTGACAGAGAGCAAATAAGTTTGCCCCAGTGTATATGTATAAAGTATGGTATAAAATATTTATAGATAATTGTATTCTATATGGATTCTTGCTTAATCAGACGATGGCAAAAGCCTACGTTATCCTAACTTATACATACTTATATTTTATTAAGGTAGCTAATTCCCATTCTGATCGTTTTACCGTAGAAAAAAAAACAAAGTTTACGTCATGTTCATCTTAAGCTTACTTTTAGTATGTGCTTCAATTCTTTCTATAAATTGTAACATATAACGATTAGTATGATGGCAAGACAGTGTAAAACAGAGTTACAAGATGTGTGTATTCAATATAAACCACAAACAGGATGGTCAATGCATTAATTTTTGTGCATGGACAATGCAGAGAAAGAGAAGCGACAACAACAGCGATGGCGCAAATTAAAAGAATAACTTTCCTTATATTTGTAAATATTGATATTTAAGATATTCAATAATGTTTTAAATGCTTTAAATAGAAACAAATGCGAATGTTTTGTTTCTTGAAACAAAACTGAACAACATCAAACAACGAACGAACGAACGAATGAAACGAGCAAATGCAGGTGATGGATAGCTTCTTTTATAATTTTAATGCTCTTCTCAGAGACCGTTGGGTCTCTGTAAGATATTCCTTTTTTTAAATTTTAAGCAAAACACATACCTTGACATTGATAGCCTTGTTTACCAATTCCCCTGCAAAAAGGCAAGAAATTCCGTGGCTATTGCATATATATTTCTTTTATAACTGAATGATAAGTGTTTTTTTGTGTAGGCATGAATGTATGCGAAAAAAATTAAGTAAGCCCACAGATTTGAACCAAAAAATGAAAATCAAGCAAATGGTTTATAGCATGAGAGACCAACCCAGTGAAAAACTTGCAGATGCACACGCCAAATTCAGGCCTTAAATTGAACCCAGTTATGTGAAAATGGTTAATCAAGAGAATATTAATTTAAAAAAAACAATAAAAAAAGTAAATTTAAGATAGCTAAAATACGTAGTGGAACCCAAAAATCTGTGTATGTTACGATTACGATACATATAAATCGATACACCGAAATCAATAGGTGTTTATAGAAAATTATGTAGTTAAAAATAAAACAGGATTATAAAAAATAAGATAAAAGGGAGAAGAGTAATGGCGATGCTTTGATGTGTGTTTTGTAAATCATATAAAAATCCCGAAAATTATATATTTGTATATATTAATCACTGCAATTACAACTCAAAAATGGTACTGTAGATGAACAGCATAGCTGTGAATACGCTCAGAGCATACGAAGAATGAAAAGATGAATACGATATTTTGTTCACTCACCAAATAAACTCGCGACAATGTGAACAGAAGGTCGGCTGGCGCAAAAACGTAGCCATAAACTTGTGCCCGTTGACCTGAAAGTGAGAAAAAACATCAGTAATAGATCAGTTGATTATCGTGAGTGTATACTCCTTACTTGATGCACACGACGGCGCATAGCGCCACGGCGTCGATTGAATCCGGCACGTTCTTTGAACTCCTTGTTAACGGCCACAGTCTGAACCACCTCGGCATCCGCTTTGGCTTGATCTGTAAATTTGTACAGGTTATAGTGCCCTCGAGAAAATGACAATAACTAACCATAATGCTCGTGTCTACCATTGCGGTTCTTCAGCTCGATAATGACATGGATTTTGCCCTGAGGTTCGAGGTTAATCTGCAATACAAAAGATTAATAGCACTTCAAGAACATATTAAACAAATATCAACCGAAAAATATCACCCTTGGTTATAAATTTATAAACAGAATATATGTTCTTAATCAGCAATAAAATGCAAAAAAGTAGCGGGTATGCTTGCTTAATAAAAACAATATATAAATTGTATGCATTAGACATATGGACATGGTGAGGGATTGCCGTAATATACAATTTACGCTCTATCAGTTGGGATAATACAATTTTGGCAACCCCATAAAGCCTTTCTTACTTTTTCTTACTATTTAAGTAAACACAAATTTATAACTTAATTTATTTTGGACAGGACCAACCACTTACCCATAAATCCGGCACACCCGACTCGCTCTGCATCAGATCCTCGAATGGTATAATACAATTGGCGACAAAGTCATCCGGAGGCAGGGCGGCATCATGAAAAACGGTTAAATTGATGTTGCGCGCATTGGTCACGTCGTGGACAAACTGTTCGTTCCATACCGGATCGAACGTCTTTGGTCTGGTTGTCGAGCGATCTGTTGGATAAATGATTTGGATAAGTGAATGATTTCAAGTGTTTTCTTTACAGCACAGTCCTCACCAAAATGACTTTCGTCGACATCTATAGACACGTAGGGATCGATCAGCTGCTCATCGGCCAATTTGCCAAATGTTAAATTGTGGCGCTTTTGGAAATCTGTTGGACGCAGGCCGCTCGCCTCACAAACCTTGATCTGCAGTTTACCCGTAAACATTTTGCTGATCCTTCAGCTGCTCTTGTGCGTGTCGTGTGATGTTGTTGTTGCTCTTGTTTTTGTTCTTGTTTCGATCTGGATCTTGGCAGGAGTAGTCGGCAGCGCCGCGTCAATGCGGCTGCGGTGGTTACAAAACGGTGTCGTTCAGTTTATGCCTGCCAATCGAAGGTGGTTGCTGGAGTTGTACTGAAACAAAACACACAAACATTTCAAGGAAATTAATTTAAAATACTTGGAAATTCGCAGCGAACTCTTCACTATTGTTAGACTAGGTCAATGACACTCTGGAATTGGATAAATTCTTCTGTATATACATCTAGTATATGTTTAAACGAATTTCAAGGTCGCACTCGAATTGACATTGATGAAAAATGGGAACACAGCGTCAACAACAACAACAACAAAAACAAACAGCAGAAACATCTATAATGAGCATATTCTTAGACGTTGCACTTCCGTTCAGCATGGAAATTTGAGTTAGTCAGCATTGGAATTTACTCGTTCGCCGAATTATGAAACGCACAAGAGATAATCACATACATATGCATTCATGTATTAAATAAATGTATATATGTATATACATATTTGTACATATAAATGCTTGTTTGCAGATACATGGACTAAGATAAAGCTCAATTAAAGTTGCCCTTAAAAAAGTAGCTGTTGTTTTTGTTGTCATTGCCTAGATCTGATTTGCTATTACATATTATTCTCATACAGTACAATTATTTTTCTTTTTTTTATGTATTTACTACCTTCAACTCATAAACACACACACACACACACGCGCGCGGACATACACGCGCGCACATACAGACAGAGGCACTCGGACAGTGCATACATAGCAGCAGTAGCAGATATTTTTCACAAATAAAACAACAAAGAAAGAATAACAAGCAATCCTAATACCTCAGCGTCAGCCCCCCACCCCCGCACACAACTAACCACACACCCATCCACCCACAAGCAGTATTGCGATTGCTAGCCCAGCACACAAACGAGCGCGCGCTCTCGTTCGCTCTCTTTCTCTCTATCTTTTAAAAGAACACGAGAAATTCTCATGCACACACACGCGAACAAACACGCGCACACATTCCAGCACAAACAATACACACACAGGCAAGACAAAACAGCAATAGGCAGAAAATGCAAATTGCACAAGTAAATTTGACAATATGACAATTGCGACTAGTGCGTTAATTTACAATTACCGTTAAATCAACAAATATACCACTTGAAAACTTTTGTGTACGAGAGCGAGAGTGAGAGAGTGCGCGCAGCTCTGTCGAAGAGCAGAGCAACAGAGAACAAACAGAAAAGAACCAAACAGACAGGCGCAGTACTTAAATGACCCAAATATGACAGTGCACACTGGTTGGAAAAGTGAATTTTCATAAACATGATTAAAATTTCAAATAAATCTATTAGTGTAAAATATTTGTAAATGACAAATTTTTTTAATCTTTGAGATGAGCTTTGAATGTTCGATTTTCGATAGCACGAACATATTGAGTATTTTGCAATCACATCTTTTTGCGAATCCAACTAAACGTTTTTCAAATCAGAATATGCTGTCTGATTTACGTAGAGCCAGCTGTGTGAACATATACATGTATGTATGTAATTGAAAGAGCTTTCACAGCGCGCACAACAGACCTTCGGGGAAATCAGTGGACATTACATTACATTACACCTCAATTACTTACCTTTTCTCGCAAGGGTACCGTGGCTGTGGCTGTGCGCCGTGGTGCTCTCTTCGCCTTGCTATGTGTGCGCTCTCGATTGTTGGTATATTAAAGAAAAATGTTCAGCTACATACATATGGACATACATACATATGTGCGAAAAAATTAAGGATGGCACATACACAAGCACAAGCACACACACGCACACACATATGCAAACAGACACCCTGTTTGCACAATTCCAATTGAAAATGATTTCAAGGAATTGCCTTTTCGTTTGGCAATGGCAATGTGTTTACACTATTTCGTCTCACACAAACACACTTTCCAACATTTTTCGACAATAGAATTTCATTTCGCGCACGATTAATTAAAGTAAAAATAAAAATTATTTATCGTCTCTCGCTCGCCTTTGCCTTTGACAATTACATAGGACAGTGTGACTGCAAGCTCAATGCCAAGAAATACTAATATCAAATATGAAGTACAGGATTGTGTCTAACAAAAAAATACTAAATAAATAAAAGTGAACGAAATTGGTTTTGATGGCATATTTGTTTTTTTAATTTCATAATTGACTCATAAATATGAATAATTATTTTCTTAATAAATATACAGATCCTTGTATTTAAACATTTGATATTTTTAGTATTTTATGCCACTTTTAATTTCTAGCTGTCACATTGGCACAACAGCTGATTTCGTTGTTTGGGGCAACTCTATTTATTTTCTAGATATTTCCCTTTAATCTCAGTCTGATTTGACTAACTTATAAATATTCACGGAATAAAATTGTATTTACTTTAATTTCGAGCGATAGTTCATATGCAGAATGTCTGTGCGATATGACTGGTACCAGTCGGAGACCAAGGTGGTCATAACAGTGCTCCTGAAGGCCGCCACAGAGAAGAATTATGCCGTCCAGATCGAGCCACAAAAGGTGCATATGACCGCAGATGGTTACGAGCTGCTGCTCCATCTGCTTGAGCCCATTGTTGTAGAGCGCTCCTCGCACAAGGCCTTTGCCACGAAAGTCGAAATAACATTGGCCAAGGAAACGGGCGTGCGCTGGGAGAGCCTCGAGCAAAAGGTCGATGCCGTTGCCGTGCAGCCGGTTCGTCAGGCAAAGAACTGGGATCGTTTGGTCAGCGAAGAGGAAAAAATTGATGAGAAGGAAGCCAAGGGCGAGGCAGCCCTCAACCAGCTATTTAAAAAGATCTACAGCTCATCCTCGCCGGAAGTGCAAAAGGCCATGAACAAGTCTTTCTCGGAATCTGGCGGAACTGTGCTGAGCACCAACTGGAACGAGGTGGGCAAAGAGAAGGTCACCGTTAAGCCGCCCGAAGGCACAGAATTCCGCCAGTGGGACAAGTAAACGAGAGCAGGAAGAAATAAATAAATAATAAATGCATAGAAACTACATTTATATACAACTAATATTAAGAAGCATTAAAATAAAGAGAAAATACGCAACTGACAAGAAAATTATAATTAACATTAATAACAAAGATATGTTGCAAATAAATTTGAGTTTAACATTACTAAACCAGATGTAGCTATCAATGGCATGTGCACACGATTGAGAAAGCCACGGCTTCTGCAGAGTATTGCGCTCCTATCATTGTGACGTCACAATCCTGAAACAGTATTACGACTGAAAACGGGATCTTTGTTTTTAAAGATAATTTGATCAAACTTATAAATTTCGACCAGCAATTGGTAAGCAGCGGAATATTGTTGAATATGGATTCTTTTATTATCAGTGTTAACAAGCCATATACCGAAATTCTGACGTCACAACAGACTCTAGTATGGCGCATTCTTCCATTTGAGCGCCAAATAACGGAACTGCTCTCCGTGTAACCTTCAAATGTCGCAATCGTGATATCTGTACGTGATTGCACATGTATGTGTGCGTGCGTGGGGGTTGGTAGCTCTATCAGCAGGGAAATTGGTAGCGCAAACAGCTGATCGACAGCCGGCGCAGAACATTTTTGTTAATATTTATTTTTATACCACGACACAAATTTGCATTTATCCGCGGCAAAATGTATAAAAATCTGGAAGAGCACAATCGGCTGGTGAACAAATATCTTAAGATATTCTTTGTTGTGGCATTGTATTGGTGAGCATTAATTAATTGGGCTTATCAGAGCCAGCCGATTCAAATACATGTTTTACACGTCGTATTTGCGGCCAGGTGCACCTCCATACTGACTGTGTTTGTGAACAAGCATCTGCTGAGCAGCGATGCTGTTAATCTGGGCGCGCCGCTGTTCATGTCCTGGTTCCAGTGCGTCGTCTCCACCGGTATTTGCTTCTGCATGAGCCGTCTCAGCCGCAAGTACCCAAGTGTCTTCAGTTTCCCGGAGGGCAATCCCCTGGACATCGATACGTTTCGAAAGCTGCTGCCGTTGACGGTGCTCTATACGCTTATGATTGGCGCCAACAATCTGTCGCTAACCTATGTAACGGTGGCCTTCTACTACATTGGACGCTCGTTGACCACAGTGTTTAGCGTGGTGCTGACCTATGTGATTCTGCGCCAGCGCACCAGCCTCAAGTGCTTGCTGTGCTGTGCCACCATTGTGGTGGGCTTTTGGCTGGGCGTGGATCAGGAGAGTCTAACGACGGCCTTCTCCTGGCGTGGAACAATATTCGGTGTGCTCAGCTCCCTGGCCCTGGCCATGTACTCCATCCAAACGAAGAAGTCGCTGGCGCACGTTAATCAAGAAATCTGGTTGCTCAGCTACTACAATAATCTGTACTCAACGCTGCTATTTTTACCGCTAATTATTTTAAACGGTGAGCTAGGCACAATTTTGGCATATCCGCATTTGGGAGCTGCCTGGTTCTGGGCGGCCATGACGCTGAGCGGATTTTGTGGTTTTGCCATTGGCTTTGTCACAGCTCTGGAGATAAAGGTAAGTGAGTCAGCGATCGTTGGCTATGGTATGTACTTATCGAACATCTGCTGATTACAGGTTACTTCACCGCTAACGCACAACATCTCGGGCACGGCCAAAGCGTGTGCCCAAACAGTTATTGCCACGCAGTATTACAACGATGTACGCTCCGCGATCTGGTGGACCTCGAATATAGTTGTATTGCTGGCGAGTGCCGCATATACGCGCGTCAAGCAATTGGAAATGTTGCAGCAGCATCAACAGCGCAACGCCGCAACATTGAAAGCCTAAGCAAATATTTTCAACGTATTATCTGCATTATTCGATGCCAGCTGAAATGAATTTAATGCATATTTTTGCTATATATATGTATGTCATATATACGCATTATATAGTGCAGTTCTTCAAAGTGTTTAAACCGTATGCAGCTGTAAGTGTATGTCGAGTGTTTACCGTACGAATTCTTCTAAATCTTGTAGCGCACAAATGTGTATTAACTTTTTTATATGAAACTAATCGCAAAGACTGTAGACATAAGTGAACCCAAAGACGGATAAAACGGCTCTTTTTCTAAAAATAAAAACGTTCCTTTAAAGTATATAAATGTCTATAGCATGTATTCCGACTATACAAATGAATCCATAAGCAATAAAGCCGTAGATTTCGTGAATAGACAATAATATTATGAACTAATTTGCTGCGGTAGCCGCTTCCGCCGCCTGTGGCTCCTCTTCTATCTTGGCTTCCCTACTCAATTTGGCAGCGCTTTTGTCGTACAACTCGGATATATATACAAACGGATCGATTTTCAGCTGCTCGCCGCTGGGCGCACTCTTGAGTAAAACGCGTGTTATGAAGCGACCATCTCGCTTGGGTCGCATTGTGTTCACATCCTGCAACAGAAAGCGTATATTCTCTTCCAGGTGTTGTGTGTCCATGTCCAGAGTACCAACGCTGGCCTTTATCAAGCCAAAGTTCTGCTGATATTCGTCTTTGGCTGCGCTATAGCTAATGCCATTGGAGAATTTCACAATCATTTCGGCAAGATTTACGCCCAACGTTTCGCTTTTTGGATTGGGAAACTTGCGCTTCATCAGGCCACGTAGTGCTACCAGTTCAGCCAGTATATTGGGATGTGCAATGATGAACTGATAGTCGGACAGCAGAAGCTCGCCGCTTGTTATGTCTTTAATCAGCTCCACGCCGCCCACAAGCGTGGCACCCGCTTCGCGGGCTTCCGTAATTTCATCCTGCAAACGATTTCGTCAGCATGAACATTAATTTGATTTATTTATCAACTTACGTTGCCCTTCGTAAATACTAGAATCTTGCGTTCTTCGCCGTGATGAAACTTGTGCGGTATCATGGCCATGCGCTGGAAGTTATCCACAAATCGTGTCGCCTTTTCACCTTGCATATTCAGCTCGATTTCCACGTTGAGCGATGCATTCGGCACATTGTACATGCTCGGATGATGCGTCTCCCGATGACATTGTATGGCCTCAGCCACCGTATACACCGGCCAGCGGTAATAGCGGCCGACGTAGACATCATCTTTTGGCACCTGCTTCCAGGAGTCGTCCACGTGTTTGTCAGCCCGTTTCACATTGATTCTAAAAAGGGTGAATTATAGCATTTAATTTGCCTTGCAAACGCACCCATTTCACTTACTTCTTGTCGCGCTGATTGTGGGGAATAAATCCCACTTTCTTCACCTCCACTTTAACCTTTTTCTTACGTGCCTTCTCACGGGTGCCTTTGCGTGCCGCATCCGCGACGGCGGTCAGGTGCAGGCAGCGCAGCGCCTCTCCCGTTTGCTGGCGCACGGCGAGAGCACGCATTGATGACAGAAGTGATAACATTTCTGTTATAATTATTATTTAGGTGCTGAATTCAATTATTAAGTTATAATTATATAATTTCAACTATTCCCCGGCTGATCCATACAAAATCATAACACAACAGCAGAGTGACCAGCGCACTATCGGAGAGCTATCGATAACATATCAGATGTGTGCATTGAATATCAAGACAGAGTTACCAACTGGTTACAATGCAGATTTTATTTCAATTGGATTTTTCTTATTTTAATAAGACATTCCAATTGACAATTTAATATGTTGTTTTATAACATTGATTGATTGAAGAAAACAACTGTTTTCTTCTTACAGATTTCACATTACGAATTTAAATTGCATATGGCTGCTCGCGCTCATTGATTCTAGACTAGGCTTACATTTTTCTTATTGGGAAAACCCCAACAATGGAATGCGTGTGGCAGTAAGCTCTGTTTTAATCCAAGTTTCAAACCAAACCGATTGATAATTATGGAAAAATTAGCAGAGACACGCCAGTTGAAAAGCCAGTTATAAATATTGGTGGAGATATTTGTTAAGGAATACGTTTCAAATCAATTTTTCAAATTAAGAAAATAATTTTAAAATGAGAATCAAAGATTTCTATTCAAGTCAAAGCCAATTGATTGAAAGAGATTTTCGTTTGGCGAAAAGAGCACACTTTTATCAAATGAACATCTTCAAATTTTCTCATAAGCACCAAAAGTGCTCGCCGTGTGCATTTGTGCTCAGAATAGATTCGACCAACGAACAGCATAATACGGTTTTCGCGGCGTGAAAAATCGCGAAAAAATCTGACAAAATACAGCGCACAAAGGAGATTTTGTGGTGGGGCGGGTGCTTGTATGCATAACAAAAGTGCAAGTAATAATTTGTTGCTTTTTAATTATGCAAAACTAAACAAGTAAACACGAGCAATTGCCAGGAAAAATTTAGGTATAATTATTGAATTCTGTGCATTTCATAGACTAAAAAATGTGTATTCAATGTGGCAACATTTTCGATACAATATATTCGGAAAGTGGCGAAACGAACGCCAAGTGAAAGTAATGGGCCTTAAGATATACACATGATGTGCCCCACACTCACGTACACACACACACACACTCGCACACGCGTGCACCTTGGGGGCCCAATTTCCCCCAAAAATTGGAAATATTAATTGCGTGTAACCTAAAAATGAAATAATGGAAGTGTGCATACTTCAGCAAGCTGGGGCTGTGGCTGGGGCTGGGGCTGGGGGAGGTCTACAAAGGGTAAGGGGAAATTGGGAGCGGGGGTGGGTGTGTGTGTGAAGCGAAACAACAGAGTGTCAGCAATTTAAAAATAGTTTACGCCATTGTTTCTATTTATTTTGATTTTTCTGTGTTTGCCACGTCGAACGCTGGATTATTAAATATATTTAAATTTCCCAGAACAATTTGTGCCACAAAGTGCATTCGCTCTGATCCGAATCGAAGCGATCCGTTTTGTTCCGTTCACTTTATTGATCACACACGCGTAAATATTTTTGAAATATTTTCAAAACTTTTGCACATGTGGCGAAACGTGCTAAAATTTCGTTTGTTCGAATTTTATTGTTTATTTCATGTATTTTAAGCGTTACACTTTAAGGCATTTCAAGTTACCCTATATAATATACGGACACACACACCCACTCAAAAGTCTGCCAATTTTTGTGCGAGTGTGTGTGCGGGTGTGTGTCTGTGTGTGTGGCGGACGTTCCACATTTGTCTTCCTCTTTTATAAACAAATTTTTGATTTCGATAATTCGTGGGATATTCTTGTCTTGCGTGTATTTCTAGTGGCGTATCTCGTCGAGTAAACAAACAAAAGCCAATTGAGCATTTCAGTACGCACATACATACATACAAATATATGTATGCATGTATATAAATATATGTACATACATATACATACAGATTAAATGTAAATAGAGGCACTCGTGCGCTGGAGCCACAACCTGAAATGGACAGGGCGCCACCGCCAAAACCGCGTCGCACGCGACAGAGAATCAACGCCATGCACTATGAATCCTTGCCGACGGCTCCGCCGGCCATGTGCGGGCGGGCCGATGAGAACATCTTTCAGTTTCCCGCTGTGGCGTCGCGGGCCCGCAACCTGTCCGCCTCGCCGAAGCTGCGCGAGGAGAAGGATCTGCCGGTGTGCGAGCACGGCAAGCACAGTTGCTTCTTCTGTCAGCGGTTTCGGGCCGATCGCGGCACAATTGAGCCGCTCAAGAATCGACTCAACACCGCCATCGAGGCCATGGATCAGCTAACGCGCACGTACGCCATGCTCGAGGATCTGCTGGAGCAAAAACTGGCCACCAATGACACTGAGGAGGAGACGGCGACCGAGCCGGAACCCGGCGAAGTCGCGGCAGCAGGAGCAGCTCCCGTTGCGGCTACAACAAGTCCCACAGGCGATACAGAATTTGAGCTGGAGCACTCGCTGACCTGGTTGGAATCGCTGCTGGGCACAGAGATGGTGCCGCCCATCAAGCAGGGCAAGTTCAAGCGGTAAGTGGCACATGGTGTTTGCAACTGTCCGGACATTGGGTAACCTTGAAATCCCCCCTCCACCTAGAATACGCGAGCGCAGCAAATCCATGATGGAGGACGAGATACACACGTATTTGAAGGGCGAACGCCAGCTGAAGATCAGCTCGCGTCCGTACTTGCTGCGCCGCCAGAGCACCTACAGCGACAACAAGTCCAAGGTGTCCAAGTGGACCAAGGTGAAGGCGGCCTTCAAGTGGGAGCGCGCCAATGTGCCGCCCACCAGCGGTCAGGAGCCGAACACATTGCTGCCCCTGAATCTGGAGGTGGAACGGTATGTCACGCTACTAATCCTCGAAAGCATTGACCTTAACCCGGAATCTCTTGCAGGTATTTAAAGGTGCCCACCAGCCCGGCTGGCGCCAGCAGTTCGGCGGACAGCATCGTTAGCTCCTCGTCGGGACACTTGATGAGCGAGGCGGGCGGCACGCCGGGCACCATCAGTTCGGCCAGCTCCATGGATGAGCTGAATGCGGATGCTGGCAGTCGCCAGGCAATGCGTAAATGTCATGCTCGAATTGCATCCGAGTCCTTGCTGCAGCTGCTCCTTTCCTTGCAGGTCGCCACTCGTCCAAGAGCGATACGCCGGCCTCCAGCTTTGAGGTGGAGCTGCGCAAGTCCGCCACCGACGAGCGCTTGGACGCGGCCAAGCCGACGCTCTCCGGCAAATCGGCATCGAACAAGTCGCTGCGTCGCTCGAAGGCCTTTTCCGACTTTGAGGTGCTGCCGGAGGATCATGTGGCGGAAATCAAGTCGACGAGCAGCCGACGCAACAAGCTGCCGCCGAGTCCACTCAATCTAAACCAGGAGCTCAGCGACCTGCCCCAGCTGCACTCGCCACTGAAGAGTCCCAAGGATGGCGTGCAGTCAATGTCGCGCATGCGTCATTTCAGCTCGCCGGGCAACTCCTCCGTGCCGAGCAGCCCCTCGAGGCATTCGGATTTCTTTGGTGAATTCGGTGGGTGAGCTCTGCATCCATACATATATTGTTAGCACTAACGTCTGGCCTTGCAGAGAGCGAGGATTTGTCCAGTGGCGATTACTCGGAGCCAACAACGCCAAACTGTAAGACTTTCACACAGAAAGAAGATGAAGTATTTCAACATTATCAACTTCTACTACTCAAACTAGATACGGAGTTCAAGCGCAAGCAAAGCGAATTCGAACGATCCGGCGCGAGTAATCGCAGTAAGCCACACGACACCAGGTAATCCCCCGACCTAACCGAAATTCCTAATCCTTTCCAGGCGTCAAGCTGGGCAGTGGAGGTGCCGGCGGCGGCGGCGGCAGCGGCAGCGGCGGGAAGCGCAGCAGCGAGGAGCATTCACCCACACAGCTGCTGCACAACGATCTGATGTCCACCGAGCAGCTGGAGCAGAATCTGACGCCGCAGTTCAAGAAGAAGCTGCACAAGTGGCGCGCCAAGCAGCAGAGCTCCAATTGCTATGCCAGCTCCGAGCCGGCGGCCAGTCCCACCGCCAAGAGTCAAAGTGGCGGCGACCTAAAGCCCAAAATCGATTGGAATCTGTGGAGCTCAGGCGCGTTCAAGCTCGAGGGTCAGGGCCTCTGTGCGCTGCCCGACCAAAAGGATTTGCCCGAGAAGTTCCAAAAGAAGCTGGGTGAGTTGTCCGCTCTGCGATGCCCTGCTCTCAACTTACAATCTAACACAACGTTCTGGCCACAGAGCAATGGAATCGCTTGAAATGCACGCCCGGCGGCTGCACCAACTCCGACAACGATTCCCTCAAACGCAGCGCCAAGCACAACCAGGCCACGCGCCGCGGCTCCGACGATGATCGCTGGTACAAGCACAAGCCGCACGACAAGGAAAAGTGTGTCAATCCTTGGCCCACAGCCGGCTTCAGTTGCTATTAATCTTCCCATACCGTTTGCAGATTGGCGCGACTCAAGGCCATCGTGGCGCCGGACCACACGTCCCAGAACATTGAGGTCAAGACCTCAGATGGCGTCATGAAATTCGAGGGCATCTCACGCAAATTCACGCGCAAGCTCTACGAATGGGAAAAGGCCAGAGGCATTCGGCCAGAGGCCTCCACCTTTGCACTGCTGCATCCCGGCTACTGCCTCATCGATGTGCGCCGCATCAACAAGGAGTGCAACAAGGGTGAGTCCCAGCACGCTTGAACCCACTGCAAATGGGTAAAAGGGTATAATGGTTTCGGGCAGATGTTTGTCACAAGCTGAAGAAAGCTTCTCCGATTCCGACTAGCTGTCTGTCCGATCTCGGGAACTATGGAAGCTAAGCTCCTAATCTTTTTGACTACAGTTTCTGCTTGACATCTTGCTCCATTTCATTATATATCGATAAATATCGATATTAGGGCACGGTTTTCTTAGCATATCTCGAAACCTATAAGAGCTAGAGCCACCAAACGGGGCTTAATATGTTCCCGTAAAGCAGACGAAGTTCGAGAATATCTGGTTTTTTTGGATACCTACCCCACTAGCCCCAATTGTGGAAAAAATACAATTCAAGTGCAGCCTTGCGCTTTGGATTCTTCTCAGATTTTAATGCTCCTTTTAAGTCCTAATATTCTCATTAAGATCATAAGCTTACTTTAGAAGCTGTTCAAGAATTTAACATTTAAATTTAAATGTATGTAACAACAGCTCACAGCTGGGTGCAGAGTATCTCCGAGTCGGACATTCCCGACTAGAGCACTCTTGTTTTTACTTCTGTTCCTTATGGCGAGTGTGGAAAATATGTGCAAAACACAAAATATATTTTTATCATTCGATCGGCTCTAAGTTGAATTTTTAAACCTAATGGGCAAAAGCCCAATTTTCGATTTTTAATTACTATCAGCGATAATCCAGCCTCAAGTCGGAATAGTTTTGATTTACCATAAAAAAAGTTATTGTTAGAGAACCATTTAAAAATTGATTTAGAATGATCGGAAAATACTGGAATACTAAAGTATACAACTTTTTACGAAAGCTCATACAAATTAAATGGGGGTCAAAGTTTTCCCAGCACAAACACTTTGAACGGGTAATACTTGCTAGTGTATTCCATTTGTTTTCTAGCCACCGCCGAGCACTCGCCGACGCTGAGCCGATCCTTGTCGCTGGATAGCGTTGCGCCGAGCGTGAATCAGGCGCAGGTCATATCGCAGCAGGCGTCGTCGCTGTCGCTGAACGATGTCAACGATCTGAAGGATATGGAGGACTGCACGGACATGGGCCATGGCCATGAGTACAAGAAGTACGACGAGCCCGAGGCGGTCATGGTCGAAGTGGAGGAGCACATACACGACACCGCCTCCCCGCTGGTCACCGCCCACACGCTGGTCGAGCAGCAGACGCCCATCTACAAGTACGAGGAGGTGCAGTGCAACGACTACGTGTAGGTCAACTGATCCCCCAGCCCAACGAGCCGTATCGTTAATAATGTAATCCCAACAGCAACTCGCGTCGCGTTCAGAGCTTCGAGTCGCACACGAATCTGGCCCCGCTGCTGGGCGCACTGAAACGTGCCGACGAGCTGTTTGGCCAGCTGCGACAGGCCACCCCGGAGATTGTGGAGCACGTGGCGATGCGGGACAGCCAGGCGGCGCTGCTCAGCATACGCAGCATTTATCCATACTACTCCAACAATTTGATGAAACCGAACGTGCTCAATGCCGTCTCCGATGTGCAAAGCGATCTCGGCCGCCTCGCCGAGCTGGTGGGTCAAGTTCTGGCCCAGTCTGAGGCTATCGTTTTTGACGCGTTCTCATTTCTTTCAGAGTCTAAAGTCGCCGCTGGACGAGGCGTGCTGCCAGGAAACGATGGAGGAGCGCACCAGCGAGTACCTGTTGGAGCTGCAGGGACTGCACGAATCGCTGCTGTGCCTCAAGCTGAGCATACGTAAGTCCTACAGCCCCTACACACAGATATATCTGTCTTTCCCGACTGACTGACCTTGGAAATAAATTGATAGACAACTTTTTTTGCTCATCATTCGATCTGTTTAAACAAATTTTAATGGGAACATTTGGAAAATTTAATATTGGTAGATGAATTGTCTAAGTGCTTAAGCATTTAGGCTATTTAAAATACTTGGGTTGAAATTTTATAACTATATTCTATGCTTTAAATAATAATAACAATTGTTATATATTATAAAATACCTGATTCACCGGCTGCTTAGGTCGCAAAGTGGGAGAAAACTGTTATTTAATCCTCTCGGGTGTAACCGACAGCGCAATACTTTAATATTGTTATTCTAAAAAATATATTTTTTGTAATTTGTGGAGGGTGGAATGGTCATAGTCAAAATATTCAATATTCAAAAATACTGTCTGCCAAATTTGGTGACTCTAGGTACAAAATTGTGGGATAAGTTTTTTCGCGGCTTACCAACCCACAGATATATAGATTTTATCGATTTGCCACGCCCCCAGTGGGCGTAGCCAAAAAATGTTTGCTATCTTTAGAGAAAGTCATTAGAAATCTGTTTGCAAAATTGGATGAATTTAGCTTTAAAACTGGAGAGATATAGAGATTAAATTGAAATGCCACGCCCCCAGTGGGAGTAACCAAAAACTGTGCACACTATATGTGCCACCGGTGTACAGGAGTATATATTTCTAGTTTCAAGTTTCGGACATTGCACAAACCCAATATACCCTTTATACCCAGTAAGCCCGGCAGCCCCCGGGTATACTAGCTTTACTTGCTGGTAAAACATATAGATACGGCGCTCTAAATCAACCTAACCTTTCACCTATTCCCATGCAGAGGGAGGCACGAACCGCTATCCCCGCGACATTGTGCCGGACATCAACGTAACCGGCGAGGATGGCCAGCAGCTGGAGAGCAGCTCCGCCTATGCCGCCGGCGCTGCTTCGAGTCGGGATCACCTGGCGCTGGAGCAGGAGCACAGTGCCGCCTCGCCGTCACCCTCGCCCATGGAGCACGAGACGGAGACCAGCACCACAACGGGCACGCTGTGTCGGGCCAGCAGCTCCGTGAACGCGTCCAAGAAGAAGCTGCGCCTGCGCAAGATGGGCTCGCGCCAGAACAGCAAGACCGAGAGCGACAGCAGCGATGCGGACGCACACAGTGTGCTGGAGACGCCGCGTCGCATGCGCCGCAAGAACTTTCGGTTGAAGCAGCGCTCCCTGGACGATGACTTTCGCCTGGGCTCCATTGCAGCCATCTCCCACACGCCGCCCGCGGAGGCGGACGACATCGTCTGCAGTTCGCTGAAGGTCAAGCCCGGCGAGCGCATCGAGGAGTCGCACAGCACGGCCAGCAGCAGCCTGGCCCCGCAGCCGGTGGCCAGGCCGAGCGGCTTCGTGCCGCCTCCGCTGCCGGAGCTGCACACGCGCAGCTACAACACCAATGCCAACGTGTTCGTGAAGACCAAGCGCAAGCTCTTCACCACTGTGCTGGAGCCGAACGCCGTCGAGGGCATCGCACTCATCGAGAAGGAGCTGGGCAGTCCCGCACACAGCGTCGAGGAGGCGCACTCGCCCAGCAGCGTCCAGCCGACGGCGAAGATGCGGCCGCCCCGGCCGCTCAGCCTGTACAAATCGATCAGTCTGGAGCGCCTGTCGCCGCTGCGGCCCAGGGACGAGCTGCGCAGGTGCCAGAGCAGCGAGAGCCTGCGCCGGGCATCGGTCCAGGTGCGGCCGCCCCTGGCCGGCGACAGCATGCAGCGGCTGGCGCGCTCCAAGCGCCAGCTGGGCAACGCGACGTTGCCGCAGGCGCCGCCGCGCAGGGCGCATCTCTACAAGAAGAACTCGCTGCACAAGTCGCAGAGCGCCACCGTTGGCAACAACATCGAGCACCGGATTGCCAAGACCAGCTCGGGCTCGACGGTGAGCAAGGCCTGCGCGGCGTCGCCGTCGGCGTCGGCGTCCTTGGTGCTGCCGAACAAGCTGGACAACACGCTGCCGCGCATACAGCGCAAGCTGGAGGGCAAGGGCAAGGCCCTGCTGACGCCCACCAAGCCCAAACATTTCGAATTTCCGCCAACCGTGCCGGAGCCGCAGCGTCCGGCGACGCCGCTGTCGGAGCGCGCTGTGCGGCTGCAGCAGGCCAAGGCACAATTCCTGCAGAGCGCGCCCGTCACGCCCAGGCAGGAGCCGACGACGCCACCGGCGATGAACGATCCGGCTCTGCTGCACAAGTCGGTCAGCGTCGGCAGCATGCGCGGCGCTGCGGATCAGCTGCAACAGCAGCAGCAGCAGCTGCAGCTGCAGCAACAGGAGGTGACCACGGACCAGGAGAGCGTCAGCAACTCCAGCGCCTACGATAGCTTGCCGCGTTCGGTTAGCCGCTCGGCCCGAATCTCCAGCAAACTGGGCTTCGCCACGCTGGCCTCCAAGCTGCGGCGCGGCGGCAAGAAGCCGAAGGACGCACCTGCTCCCATGCCCGCCGGCAGCGCTCTGTCCGCCCTGTGCCGCCAAACGTTGATGGCCGATGTGATTGCGCTGCCGCAGGTCTTTGCCGGCGACCGTCCGCCGCCCAGTCCCAGTGCCTCCCCTTACGCTCCCGCACGCAACGTGCACAAGTCCCAAAGCTCCCCGCAGGCGGCCCTGGGCGCGGGATCCACATCGAATATGCACGCCAGCTACGAGGGCCTCAACAAATCCCTCAGCGAGCAGTATGTGCGCCAGCTCAAGGAGAGCGACGTCTAGTCAGCCATTCACGAGTACCTCTAAGTCTAGATCTAAGCTGGAAGGTGTCCCGGCCTACTGAAGAGCTTGCTAAATATATGTGCGAAAGGAATACCTTAAATACTACGTGAACTTGGGTAAGGTGGGGGAATCTTAGTTGGATGGTAATTTAGAGCGACGTCTAGTCAGCCATTCACGAGTACCTCTAAGTCTAGATCTAAGCTGGAAGGTGTCCCGGCCTACTGAAGAGCTTGCTAAATATATGTGCGAAAGGAATACCTTAAATAGTACGTGAACTTGGGTAAGGTGGGGGAATCTTAGTTGGATGGTAATTTAGAGCGACGTCTAGTCAGCCATTCACGAGTATCTCTAAGTCTGCGAAAGGAATACCTTACATACTGCCTGAACTTGGGTGAGGTGGAGGAATCTTAGTTGGATGGCAATTTAGAGCGACGTCTAGTCAGCCATTCACGAGTACCTCTAAGTCTAGATCTAAGCTGGTAGGTGTCCCGGCATTGCCTACCGAAGAGCTTGCTAAATATATGTGCGAAAGGAATACCTTAAACACTGCGTGAACTTGGGTGGAGGAATCTTAGTTGGATGACAATTTAGAGCGACGTCTAGTCAGCCATTCACGAGTACCTCTAAGTCTAGATCTAAGCTGGAAGGTGTCCCGGCCTACTGAAGAGCTTGCTAAATATATGTGCGAAGGGAATACCTTAAATACTGCGTGAACTTGGGTGGAGGAATCTTAGTTGGATGGTAATTTAGAGCGACGTCTAGTCGGCCATTCACGAGTACCTCTAAGTCTAGATCTAAGCTGGAAGGTGTCCCGGCCTACTGAAGAGCTTGCTAAATATATGTGCGAAAGGAATACCTTAAATACTGCGTGAACTTGGGTGGAGGAATCTTAGTTGGATGGTAATTTAGAGCGACGTCTAGTCGGCCATTCACGAGTACCTCTAAGTCTAGATCTAAGCTGGTAGGTGTCCTGGCCTACTGAAGAGCTTGCTAAATATATGTGCGAAAGGAATACCTTAAATAGTACGTGAACTTGGGTAAGGTGGGGGAATCTTAGTTGGATGGCAATTTAGAGCGACGTCTAGTCAGCCATTCACGAGTACCTCTAAGTCTGCGAAAGGAATACTTTAAATACTGCCTGAACTTGGGTGAGGTGGAGGAATCTTAGTTGGATGGTAATTTAGAGCGACGTCTAGTCGGCCATTCACGAGTACCCCTAAGTCTAGATCTAAGCTGTTAGGTGTCCTGGCATTGCCTACCGAAGAGCTTGCTAAATATATGTGCGAAAGGAATACCTTAAACACTGCGTGAACTTGGGTGGAGGAATCTTAGTTGGATGGTAATTTAGAGCGACGTCTAGTCGGCCATTCACGAGTACCTCTAAGTCTAGATCTAAGCTGGAAGGTGTCCCGGCCTACTGAAGAGCTTGCTAAATATATGTGCGAAAGGAATACCTTAAATACTGCGTGAACTTGGGTGGAGGAATCTTAGTTGGATGGTAATTTAGAGCGACGTCTAGTCGGCCATTCACGAGTACCTCTAAGTCTAGATCTAAGCTGGAAGGTGTCCCGGCCTACTGAAGAGCTTGCTAAATATATGTGCGAAAGGAATACCTTAAATACTGCGTGAACTTGGGTGGAGGAATCTTAGTTGGATGGTAATTTAGAGCGACGTCTAGTCGGCCATTCACGAGTACCTCTAAGTCTAGATCTAAGCTGGTAGGTGTCCTGGCCTACTGAAGAGCTTGCTAAATATATGTGCGAAAGGAATACCTTAAATACTGCGTGAACTTGGGTGGAGGAATCTTAGTTGGATGGTAATTTAGAGCGACGTCTAGTCGGCCATTCACGAGTATCTCTAAGTCTGCGAAAGGAATACTTTACATACTGCCTGAACTTGGGTGAGGTGCAGGAATCTTAGTTGGATGACAATTTAGAGCGACGTCTAGTCAGCCATTCACGAGTACCTCTAAGTCTAGATCTAAGCTGGAAGGTGTCCCGGCCTACTGAAGAGCTTGCTAAATATATGTGCGAAAGGAATACCTTAAATGCTGCGTGAACTTGGGTGAGGTGCAGGAATCTTAGTTGGATGACAATTTAGAGCGACGTCTAGTCAGCCATTCACGAGTACCTCTAAGTCTAGATCTAAGCTGGAAGGTGTCCTGGCCTACTGAAGAGCTTGCTAAATATATGTGCGAAAGGAATACCTTAAACACTGCGTGAACTTGGGTGGAGGAATCTTAGTTGGATGGTAATTTAGTGGTCGCTCGGAAATTAATGTTTCCGGCAAGCAGGATTTTTCAGAAATAACTGTAACATCAAGGCAGTTACTTAATACTTATAATCGCAGGAAATGTCTATGTCTAATTCCGTAATAATCGACCATATAAATTTAATATTCTTGCTCTAAATCTGTGGCAGTTATAGGTTTTTAAAATTTGCTAGCCCCTCTATATTAAACAGAAAATATATGTAAAAAGAATTATATATAAAGAAATTCTACCAACGCCACTGTACAGATATATATATATATATATATATATATCCAAGATGAGAGATGAGATGAGATCTCTCTCATACAAATAAAAATACAGACAAATAATTAGTCACAAACAAATTGCACAAAACCAATATACTCCGTTTCACTTTGTGAACAGAGTAAACAAATTTAAAAGATAGTCTCATGTTTCGTATATTTTTGTTTTTGTATATACTTTAAATTTGTTCTATGTTATATACCGAACCATAGACGTAATCCTCTCCAGTATAGTCAAATGTTGTTTGCCCAAAAGTGACCAGTCTACCGATGGTCCACGTAGTCATCCTCGAGATTATCGACGTAGTCGTCGTCCTCCTCGACATCGTTCTCATGGGGTATTTCCGGCGGCGATTCACCGGTGTTCCAGTAGCGATCGGCCTCCGGCTTGACGAACTCATAGTACGGCTTGTCCGCATCCACATACGTGATGCACAGCGTCAGATTCTGGGCCGTCTCAATCATTTGCGGAATACTTTGCGCAAAGTCCGAGCCGCACTGAGCCGATTGCAGGGCCGCCCCCGGCAATTGATTGTTAATCTTATCGTAGCCAGCGATGCCCACGGCGATGATGTCGTGCACCCGACGCAGTGCACTGAACACATTCAGCGTTCCGGACAGTATTTTGCCCATTAACGTCTGCTTGGCGGCGATCTTCTTGTAGATCTTCACCAGCCGCTGCACGTTCTGCTTGAGCTCCTTGACGGACGCCACCGTTTCGTGCTGGATTTGCAGTATCAGATCCATGGTGTAGGTGTAGCAGTCAACGCCGTCATTAATCGCGTCCAGGGCCTCCCTGAACTGTGGCACCAGCGAGTAGCTGCAGTAGGCGGCCTGCGTGCCACGTCCCCAGTACTGCCACATGACCTCCAGGCCACCGATGGCGGCCACCACAATTTTCGGCTTGTTCAGCTTCAGCAAATTGATTTCCATGTCCATGGCGCGCTGCACCAGCTGATCCATGCCCAGCTGTGTCTCATCGATCACATCCTGCAGAATGTCGAGCAGATCCTGCAACTCCTGCAGCTGCTGCTCCGTCATATCCCCACCAGGCTGGCCAATTAGTTGCTCCAACGTGGGCAGCGTTGTGTCGTACTCAATGCTGGGTTTCGAGCTCGAATAGCCCTCGAATTGGGCGGCGAACTCATCAAAGATCCTTGCAGAGTTGCCGTCCAGTTGGGCGCCGCCATCGCCACTCTGCAAGCTCAGGCTGTGCAGGTAGTCGTGTTGTTTTTGCAGCTCGCTGTAGAATGGACGCAATGCGTCCACTTCGGCTGCGGACAAACCCAAATCCTTTTGCTGCTGCGCCAGCAGATTCTCCAGATCCTGGTGCGCCCAGGCACTGGCCAGGAACAGGCAGCCAAGCAGCGACAGCAACAGGGAAATTTTCATCATTTTGCTGCGTCAAATGAAGTAATCCAACTGGGTCGCAGTCCAGTTCGTGGCCAGCACCATTATCGCAGATATGGGCCATAATCATTATCAGCGACCACACTTGGATTTTCTTGAATAGCTTGATAAGATGCGGCTAATCTTGTTTATGCCTATCGCGAATTAATATACAACTACATGTACTCCATACAACCTTAATTTTCGGACAGCTAATAATAAAATTGGCTATAAACATATACGAATAGATACTGCATAATCCAATACGTTATAAAGTCCAAAATCTGCAGCATCAGCGGGCTGTCTTCGCATTCTGATCGATCTATACTCACGGCTCTTTATCAGTCTGAAACAAACTAAAATTAGAACTCTTTTTATGCTCGCTCATGGAGAGAATAGAGTATATTGGGTTTGTGCAATTTCCGTCTTGCTGTCCGCCGTCTGTCTGTCCGTATGAACTCAATTGAATGCCATGAATACCTTGAATACCTGCGTCAGACAAAGTGTTAAGATTTGTTGGCTACTCCAACTGGGGGCGTGGCACATCGGCTTAATCAATATATCCCTCAGTTTTAAAGCTAGATACATTTAATTTTGCAAGCAGATTATAATCAATAATTATTGTTGACCTCTTGTTAATACATGCTTGCGATTTCTTCACACTCCACTAGAGACAATGACCCCACCCTGATAATTAGTTTTCTTGCATTTTCCTGCAAGAATTATAAATTATGAAATAAAATTTAATGACCTCTGCCGAATTTCAATAACGTTTTCAGTTCAGTTAAGGTCAAAATTCATGATTTTTCCTCTCAGTTTAAGTATTACGTAATATCCACCTGTCTGTCTGCAATATCTCTTAACAACACACTCTGAACACCAAAAGAGAGAGAGAGAGAGAGAGAGAGAGGGGATATTATACTCAAATAGACATAACTTAAGTTAAACATTCTCTTTTGCCAAAAGTAGTAAAATTGGTTCACCACATTGTAAATATATAATTTTGAAAAATAATATTTATATATAAAAATTTTTCCTCTGTTGTAAAAATAACTGTTTCACTTACCGATAGATATCAGAGTTATTCATTAAGGTTAGTGGCCAATGACGACAGCCAGCACGGTGCGAAAAATAAGTTCATATTCTCAGTAACGTTTGTGAGTCATGTCTTGATACTTTCGGTACTACAGGGTATTTAGAATGGGAGTACCGGCATTGGCAAACGTTTGAAGTAATCGAAAATTAAAGTGTCGACTTTGAATACAACAACTTGCAAGAAAAAGAAGCTTTTAAAATGCAAATTAAATATATATTCCATCATTTTGATTTGTTGAAAAAATAATATCAGAAATTCATTATTATAAAAAAAGTACACCTAATAAAAACAACAAAAACTAATTATCTCTTTTCCCCTCTGTTCATAATGCAATATAATGTATTAAAAAAAACATAAAAGGATTCAAAGAATATTTAAAGTCTTGTTAAAATAAAACTATCCGGGTAAAATGTGAAAAATTTAAATTTTTTTAAGGCGTCTTGTTATAAAAAATTCGTGTAAAAAGAGGAACAGCGAATAATTATAATTATAAAATACAAATTTCGTTTGGATATTGAACAAATAACTAGTTAAAGGACTTTACTAAAATAATATTTTGATTTAATACTTTGCAAGTGTGAAAAGGCATCGGGTGTCAAATTTTCAATTGTTATCTTTGTATTGTTTCAATTTCTCATCATGTAAATTGAGAAGCTGTGTCAAGCTCTTGTATTTTGTTTATCTTGGCTGACTGCAAAAATATATATAGCGGTATATATGTCAACCCGCACTGGCACGACCAGCAATAGCATCTGAACCATCATGAGCAGAACACTTGGAATATTAAGCTTAGTTTTGCTGACATGGGCAGTTAGTAAATTTAACATTTGAATCATTTTATATTTAACAAAGTGATTCATTCTACGTAGTTAGTCCAAGCTGAAACATCGAGCAGCACCGAAAGCCACACGGAAACGGAGACCACGGAATATGGACCAATAAGCATGGTGGTTGATCAGCTGGCGAATGTGGCCGTGGATGTGAGTGATAAGACCTCCTCACAGTTGCAGGCGAATGTGGAGCGCGCCTTGGCGGACATTGCGGACAACATTGAAGCGCTGACCACCAATGCCATGGCAGAGATCAGCATTGCCATGGACGACACCAATCAGCTGCTGTTGGCCAATCCCAGCTGCAATCCCGCCTTCAATCTGCAGGACTTCACGCTCAATGTGACCGATCAGCTGCGGGGCTGCACACAGCGGCTGGGCAGCTTGATGTCAGCTTCGCGCAACGATGGCCAACAAGTGTTGGCCACGGTGCAGGCCTTTGTGCAGCAGATGGCCCAGCTGCCGCTACTCTGCCAGAACCAGTCGATGGGCGCCGCAATAGCGCCACTTGGCCTAAGCTTTGATGGCGGCAACGGATGCTTTCTGCGCGGCATTTCGGCCATCAATCAGGGCTTGGCCCAGGCCATGCACAGTGCCTCCCTGTTGCTGGTGCGCACGCGTCGCCTCTCCCAGGAGCAACTGGCCCAGGCGCAGCAGTGCAGCGATGCGGTTGTCGCCCAGGTCACTGAGTATCTACGCGTTCAGCGCGCCAATTGCCGCTAAGTGTCCCTGGGAACTATGGTTAAGGGTCAAATTATGAGTGTACCATACGCAAATATATGTAAACGACAATTTATGCACCCGCAAGGATACGTTTTGGGCAGGATGCATTGGGCTCATTGGTTATGCATGCGCATAAGTCAGCGGAAAAGGAATTGCAATTGGCCAGCATTGACATTTATTTGACAAGTTTTTGATTGATTTTACAGCTGCTCCACCTGCATATGTTTGTACTTTGCCCATTTATTGACCCAAACGCAAGTTCACTTTTCAAATTCGCTCGCATACATAATTTGAATAGCATATTTAAATACTGCTGCTGCTCCCTTCGTCCATACGGTTGTCCAATTGGTCAATGGGCCTTGCCAACGACACGTGGCAAACACACGAACCAAGCGGCAGCAACAACAACTAAAGGCAACAGCTGGCCGGGGAAAGAGATGGCATTAGGTGGTGGACAGTCTGCTCATGTCTACGTTGCTGCATTTCCGCAGTGAGCCAAATTATTTTGACCTGCGCTCCTACACTGTGAACAATTCCTTAACTTGTTTTGGAGCATTGATATGTTACTGCATTATACTCACCGAGCGAAAATAGTACATTGGGTTTGTGTTATGCCCGTCTTACTGTCCGGCCGTATCAAACGCAATTTTTTCATTGCTAGAGTGAGAGAGAGAAACTTGGAATATATTCTCGTGTATAGCCGCTTCAGAGAAAGTGTAAAGATTTCTTGTTTACGCCTATTTGGTGTGGCACATCGATTTAATCTGTAAGCCTTAAATCTAGGTAAATCGAATTTGACATATATCTAATGACCTACTAATGGCATGAAGACGAAACTCTCAAACTCCAGAAAATATATTATATATATAATCATAATCAGTATCAACAGCCAAACTTATTGCTGAAGTTAGAAGCTATTGTCAAAAAACCTTGCATAGGGCCCCAGTATTGCTGCAGGCTTAAGTATACTATTTTTTGTTTGACAAAATTTAATATTTAGTTTTAGAAGACATATTAACCAAGCTCAGGTATTACGATCGTCAGTAGGTACCCCACTTTTGAGCAATATTATTATTACCAATGTTAGACTACTACTCATTTTAAATATATAATTCTACCACACATATGCTTAATGCTTGGAAGGGTATTTATTCTTTGGTAGACCGAACATTACTGTTATTTCTTGTGATATTTTTAATAAGACAATAAGAGTTTTAGTCTAGTAGATGTGCCGACTGGTTAGGTTTTTGGTGTAGATCCTTCTAAGGCGCATTCCATTTCATAAACTGATTTGGCTCAAGGTCAAAATAAAAACCCGCCCAAGTATCTCAGCTTGCAGTACTCGTGCCATCTTAAGATTAGCTCTGACAGCAATATCATAGAATTCCGCAATTGAACAATTCAAATGCATGTATCTTTACTTTGCTGCCTAATTGTTGCCTCGAAATTTGTTGCAGTGCACTCAAGACCACGACCGAAATAAAAAAAAAATTCCTACGACTTTAGTTTTTTGTCTCTTTTGGTTCAATGGCGCAATTTTACCCAGTCAGCGTCTGAATTTTATCTTATTTTTACTGCTTGTAACAGTTGTTGATGATGATCGCATTATTGTTGTTGTTGTTGTTATTGTTGCTGTTGCTGTTGTAGTTGTAGTTGCCCAAACGCTGTGATACCTATGCAAGGCCTACTCCAACATCTGTTGAGCATTTTCTAGACAACTGACGGAACCTGGTGACGAACTGAGCGCGCGACTTTTCTCTAGTTGGAATTGCGGGTCGGAAAGTTGGGAAAAGTGAGTCTGCAGAGTGGAGAAAGATGAAATGTAAATCAATCACGGATTTCTAAAGATACAAACATGACTACCAAGATGATCTTAGCCAATATATTATTAATAAAATATATAATAAATAAATGAAACGGTTTAGTTATTCTCTATTGTTAAAAAGTATCGCACTTAAATAAAATATTAAAACATATGGCATTAAAAATAAAACAAACCTTAACCTTAACTAAAACACTATTTTCACTTCATGTTATATACATTGAGTTAATGTCACAATTGAATAAATAAATATAAGAAACTGAATTATTTAATTTGAAATTGGCTTTGTTGTACATCGGATCGCATCGCTGCTTAAGACCCTTAGTCTTACTTAGTGCACCAATTTCACTAGCGATTATCTGCATATTAAGTTAATTGTCCACAGTTTCTGTTGATACCCGGTTAAAGCCCTTATGCCTTATGAAAGTCACAAACAGCAATACTTTAACGATCCTTCTCTTTTCGCTGGAATCGCAGCTATATTTAGTTTGCAATCTTGCAAAACTTTCTACATTTCGTTAACTTCTTGAACAACATTGTATTTATTAATATGATTTTAATCACTGTTACCTTGATCCATGACGCTCTACGCGGCCTTTGGTCTACCGTTTTACATCATCCGTTTAATGTCTCCGCTTGACTTAATTGTACTCATTTTGGGTCCTTAATTTTGATTGATGCAGAACATTATGATAACGCTGCCGTATTGAAGTAGTTTGGTGCCGCAGGATATCTAGAACTGTCTACTAACTAGAAAGGCTAATCCACAGCGCCTACATAGAATTTGAGGTTTTCGGTGCCAACTGGCGCGCTTTCGATTCGACCTGAGCCTGAACACAATAAGAAATTATCATTATTATTATTATTATTATTATTTGCTGTGCTGTTGGCAGGGAACGAGCCGCGTGGCGTGCGAGTGAAAGCCTGCCAAAAAGGACTAGCCCTAACGAGTAGCGGCCAAAGCGAGATAGAACCAACACTCAAGCCAAAGTGCAACATATGCTGCCCAAAGGATCGCTCAGAACAAACCGACGGCGCATGCCGTCATCTGGTGCTACTTTGACTTCAAAATTGGGTAGCATTTGCCGTTGCCGTTGCCGTTGCCTTTGCCTACGCATCTCCTTCGTGGGTTTTTGTCAATACCCTGGACTTATCGAAAATTGGTAAAAAGGGCATAATTGCAAATATATAGAACATGCCGAAGGAGTCAGCTCAAAACACATAAGGTAATACCACAAAAGTCGAGTTGATTATGTCCTTCTGGCTGTCCGCCGAACGCTTTGATCTAGAGACTACTAAAGCTGTACACTTGTTTTTCTATTCACGCTCAGATAAAGTTTCTTTTTAATTATTGATAGCTCGCCACTTACTGATATTTAAAAGCTAGATAACTCAAATTTGGAATGTAGTTTCTCATATAGTTTTCATCCCATTCACACAAAACACAAGTATTAACAAATATACATTTAACATATATGTTTCTTCTGTTTAAAGGATATCTGCCAGTCGGGCACCAATGACCAATGCACCTCTTACTCGATTATTTTGTATTGTAGCTGTTTCTTTTACGGTTCGGTATTTTGCTGCTCTCGACAACTACTATACAATTTCAAGGAAGCGGAATGCTCCAGCTCCCCCTTCAGCAGTTACTGTTGACTTCCGATAAGCACGAGTGAGGAAGAGCGATCGTGAAAAAGGCAGCGGCAAGAGGAGCAACAACAACGGCAGCCAGAGCAACAGCAGGATAAACCGCTTAAAGGACATGGGCAGCAGTGCGCCAAGACAAATTGGAAAGGGTTGCCGTCTGCTGAATGGCAAGAGCGGAGGAGGTGTGATGCCGACAAGGATACACAGATGCAGCTCAGTTAACCACTCTCGGTGCCCGGGCTCGGTTTACAAATCCGAATTGAGACTCAAACTTAGGCGCGCATGCCCCGAACGGCCTGGCTATGAACACGTGTGCCCAACCAACGTCAGCTGGCCGGGTCCGGAATTGGGATAACGGCAGCAGGCTGCCCTTAACAGTTACTGCACAAATTCATAGAAAAATGGCGCTTGGGTACTTAAATATAACTACATAGCCATAAGTTTTATAGAAACGCAGAGGCCCTTAATTCAAGTACCTGTTTTGAGGCTTAACTTTACCAAAACCCAACAAAATATTTTAAAAAACAATATTAATTAATCAGATAACCAGACTATCAATATCTTAACTATTATTAAAAGCAGACAGAGACTTAAAAACTCTTAAAAGCTTAAGCCTTAATTATTGCTGCAATCCCAACAAATATTGTCCACGACTTGAACCAATGTCTCACTTTTCGGTTCGGTACGAAGTTCGCTTCATGATAGCAAAAAATGTGTATCATATCACAATTTATCTTAACGGATAAATGAAAATTCCCCTACGTTTATGATATTAGTGTCCAGTAAATATTTTGATGCTATAGAATAAATGAGACTCATGGGTTTGGATATATACTCGAGTATTCCTGCCACATATAAAGTGTTATAATTTACAGCTAAACATATATCTCCCACAATTTTAATTTTACCAAATTGAACAAGTCGAGAATTTATGACATTTTGAAAAAATCATTAAGTAATATCCTCTTAAATCAGTAAAATCTATATAGAATATGATATGTACAATATAATATTATATATTATAGTATTCACTAGCTGTGGACAGAGTATTGCGCAGTCGGTTGCACTCGACATATATGTTGTAACATTTAACATTTGCAAGTCCGTATGAACATAAGTCAACTGTTTACCTACTATAAGTTATGCACCACACTGAAGTAAATATAATAAATTGTATCGATTAATAAACAACCGAATCCAACGGCGTAAAGAATTCGGGACTATTATCAAAAATTGTTATACAAAAAAAAAATGATACAAACCAGCCACAACAACAGAAAGTTAATTTACATTAAAATGCTGAAATATAGAAATAAATAATGAACTTTGCCTCCAGAGACAAATGTAAAATTTTCCAGAGCGCGCAATTCAATTAGAAAATCGCCGCGGAATACAAAAAAAAATTAAGCAATAAAATTTGATTTGGTTCACGCAAATTGAATGCGATTTGAGTCCTGGTCAGCATCAAAAGGAGCACAAGGACACGCCGCATAGAGAAAGGAATATAATATTGAGTAATAGCAATGAATCAGGACTTGTGCCCGGCAATAAAATGCCTATCCTAAGGTCAAGCCGTTTTCGTTTTCGTTACCAAATTCGTGTCATAATGTGTTGTAAGTAGTTGCCTTTGTGTCGTCCTGCGCACGCACAAAGGACTCAACAGGGCGGGAAATTGTGAGCGCTATTGTTCGGCTATTCGGTGTTCGCTCAAGGACCTGCGCCTGGCCGCGGTGGGAACACCCGCACGGTTCTCAGCATCGGTATTCGGCTGCTGTTGCAGTTGCGACCACAAGTTGTCTTTCTGACCACCAACATAAAATGTTGACAGCCGGAACACGCCTCTAAAATATTGTGCACTGCGATCCTGTGCGGTCCTTGATCATGAGAGCCTTCAAGCCGATCAATGCGCCAAATCAATTGATTGCCTGATTTTGACAGTTATGAGCTGCTCCTCGGACGTAATCACCTCACCGCGTCCATATCTTGATTTCCCCTGAAGTTCGCATCAGAATCAAAGAATAGGCGACGGACATGGGCCTGTGTGCGCCAAGGAATTTATTGTTATTGACATTTTAGTTGGGTGGAATCACACGGATTATATCTGCTAATTGCTCGTATACCAGCTATTCTTTGGCGGCGCCCTTGATCAGATTGTTTAATCCACAACTATTAAAGCTAGGACTTCAGTTAGCGATATGAGAGATAGTGGATTGTGCCAAGGGTATAATCTATAAGAACATTTAAGTTTATAAAAACTTATCGATTTCAATATTTTGTTTAAACATATTTTTGAAAGACATATTGAAGTTGAAGTTGCCATCAATTGATAAAGTTTGCGATTCTAAATGAAAAAAAATTTTTTTTTCAAAATAAGTAAGGGGGAGGGTGTAAAGGATATTATGCGAAAAAAATCGCAAAAAAATTATTTTCAAATACGATTTAAATTTAAATGCACAATCAATCTAGAGGTTAATCCATGGAGAAAATGGTAAACATCGTGAAAATCGGTTAAATTTTGACGAAGTTGTGAGACTTTAAAATGTATCAAGTATGTTTTGGGAACTTTACATGTCTAAATTTTTGTCAATTTTTGCATGATTTTTGACAGAAAAATCGACCCCCTCAGAATCATTTTTAAAGATGCGATTTATACTAATTTGAGTACCTGCAATCAATTAAAAATAAAAGTTTGCGATTCTAAATCAAAAAAAAATTTTTTTTCAAAATAAGTAAGGGGGAGTAAAGGATATTTTTCGAAAAAAAAATCGAAAAAATTATTTTCAAATACGAAATATATTTAAATGCAGAATCAATCTAGAGGTTAATCCATGGAGAAAATGGCAAACATCGTGAAAATCGGTTAATTTTTGACGAAGTTGTGAGACTTTAAAATCTTTCAAGTATGGTTTTGGGAACTTTACATGTATATTTTGTACATTTACATTTTGTACATTTTGGCATGATTTTGTGGGGGATATAGATTTTCACGATTTGCGGGGGCGGGAGTGACAGGGTGACGTTCTACTGGGTGTATCTAAACTTTAAACTATCATAATATAGAAGAACCTGCTTTTCAAATATTAAAATATGGATTTTTGTTTAGCCTCTCCAGTTGATGCATTTCGTATAGACAGACGGCTTATGAGCACAGATTCGTCTCCACTTATTTGCACAAATCCATTATACCCCTTGCTACCCATTTTAAATGGGTACGGGCTGTAATAAGGTATTGATCGTAGACAATGAATTTGTTTGCCAATAGTTTGGAATTATTTTGTGCAGCTGCAAATACCACGCTTTTATTGGCTTGTCCTATAATAATTTCATTCCCGTGCTTGCCAATCCGAAGCCCCACATTTCATAAACGTTTAAGCACAAATGGCCTGGAAAATCACGACTTGCAGCGTCGGCAAAGGTGATAAAGTTTCGCACATTAATACTTAATTACTTGAATAATTGGGGCCAGGGGATTAAATTCACACGCAGTCCACACAAAGCAGAGCGCGTCGCGCCGCAATGTCAGACGTCGCAGGTGAGCGGGGAATGTGAAAAAAGGACGATGCAAAAAATCACAAGCAGAGAGCCCGAAAATTCTCCAGACAGTGGGCAAAACTTGAAGTGATGCCAAAGCCACCGACGTCGTTGACATTAAATTTGCTGCTGTCCTGTGGTAAATGCTGTGGCATGTTGTTGTTGTTGTTGCTGTTTGTTGTCTGCTGAGCTGAGCTTAAACACAGTATATGAGCGCACCCTGGTCGCATTTTTCACACGAAATCCTGATTAATAAATATATAAGTACCGAAAATTTAACTGATAATTTGAAAAGTCGTCAACCTGAGCTAAAGTTGGCAGTCGACAGACAACGGGACGGACACAGATTTCATGTGGAGCCAGCGCGAACCTCTGGTGCCCAATTACAAGCAAATGAGCTGGAAAACTGTATCAAATGACCCTCGAATGCGAATACAAAATTACAGACCGCAAGACCAGAGCCAAAACCAGCCGCAGAGAAGAATCTTTGGCCAAAATACTGCGCCGACTGCGCCGTCCTCCAGCCCCGACCGATCCCTTTGGACCATCTTAACGTGACAAAGCGATGGAGATGGCTTGCGTGTGGCAATTTCAGTTAAAAAATACAGCTAGGGCTTTGGGATTTGGACTTTAATACTCTAAAGTGAGGCTACAAGCAATTTCTTTACCTTTTGGTATGCGATTTTGGCTTCTCATAAGTAATTAATAAAATATATTGTATTATATATTATAAAAATTCTTTTGCTAAATATAACTCATTTATAACTATAAATGTAACTCAGAGAAAATACAAAGAATTTTGAACCTTAGAAAGGCACAAGTATTAGTAAACTCCAGTCAAGGTGAAAATTACTTAACTTAATATAAAAGTTCACATTTTAGGGACATTCGTTTTAATCCTAAAATTTATTAAAGTAAGATTTATTCTACTAAAATATAATAATTAACATTGTGATAAATACATTTTCTTAGTTTATATAATCCCGTAAAAGAGCATCCACGCTTCCATGTTAAGTTAAACTTTTTTTCGATTGTTAGCTCGTTTTTTTGCGCTGGGTTCTGCATCTTTGGTAGCATCTTTGCGTTTTTGCTGTGTTAATTTGATGCCTCGCCCAAAAATTGTCAAAAAATCAACGTCGACTTTGATTTTTGATGCACTTTCACTGGCCAACGGCCAGTGAGGATCGCTGATGCTTGGCTGCAGCGTGAGATACTCGAGTCTCAAGACTCGGCCAAAAGCAAAGACAAAGGCTTAGACTTTGATGCATGCCACCTACTTGGCCAAGTGAAGTCAGTCAACTGAAGCGATGCGTCTGTGTGGCTAATTGAGTTGCCCAGTCGAGCGATCGGCCGTGCGAATTATTTGTCAAACGGGTAACGGTTAAATCTGTTGCTCCTGCAACGCTCCTCAACGGTAATCGTAATCGGAGCTACTGATTGATGGCTAAAAGAGGAGCGTAGCAAATGTTTGACTAATTGCCGCCGTGTTTGCTTCCTCTGGGCAAAACTTCCCTAAACAAACAGCGATCTATAATTGCGTTTGGCTTTGACTTTCTCCGGCCAGGTATCGATCCTTACTTTAACAATTCTCTCGGTTTCCTTCGGGCCGCACACAATGCGGGCGTGGGCGTGCCCGCCGTGATTTGGTGTCGCTAATTACAGACTCGGCATTTAACGCAGCCCGTTTTATGGCTTAATAATTGCAATCATTTGGCTTCGACTTTGACTTTGGCTAAGACCAAAATGGGCCCACACACAGATCGCTGCGCACGCGAATGGTCCGGACGAGGTTCCGTTGTAAAAACATTGCATTCTTCTGCTTCGGCCACAAACCAGGCCCAGAACTCGCATCAATCAGCCAAATGCAGTTTCACTGCATTTTTTTATTTTTTTGGGGTCCGCATTGGCGCAAGCAATTATTGCGCAATAATTAAAGGATCAGCGTAAAATGTTCACACAACAATGCCAAAATAAACCACCGGAAACGGAAACTATGTACACTTCAACTAAAATTATGTATAACAATAAAAAATAGAAAAAGAAAAATAAAAACCTACAAAAACTGTTGCGGTTTGCCTCAATTTATTTTAAGGTCTTTTGAATTACAGCAGAACTACAGGTATATGTGCTCAATAGGGCGTAAAACATTTTTTAAGGATCTAAGAAAATACGCTAGATAAATAAAAAATAGCAAAACGTCATTCGTTATAAAGTATGTAAAAAGATAAGAATAATAATAATTATATTTGCTTTGACCATTTATAAAGAAAATTTTATTTTTATTAAAAATGTTATATATTAAGGTAAATATATAATATAAATAAAATTCTAAAAGCTGAGTCAAAATCGTAGACAAAAATTTCATAAGCTGAGTAAACAAAAAATTGCATGGTATTGGAATTGAAATAAAAAGGTTTTTTCAATACATGATGATTTTCTAGTTCTGTTTTACAACAAATTTGATATTAGAAACTTTAGAGATTTCAAATTTCTAATGAATGCAAATGTGAATTAAATAATTACAAAATTTGCTACCTGGAATTTCTTACAGTACAGCATATATAACAAGTTATGAGAAAACTAAAAATAATGTATAATGTTCGAATTACGGAGAGTTTAGAAGCACTAAAAAAGAAGATCTAAAGATTTGGTAACTGATGGACAACAACTTAACAAATTCCACCGTATTGTTGCCGTATTGTTACACTTGCAACTAACTTAAGAGCCAATTAGCTGTCAGCATTCAGTGGGCTTGTTCTGCGGTTACTTATATCGATCCTCAGTTGCTTCATTCCTTATGGGGACGCTAATAAGAAGTGACAAATTGATGGTGTTAAAGCTCATTAACTTGTTTAACGCAGATACAGATATACTTACTACGATCAGTAACTGCTTAAACAGACTTCTGCGGCACAATAATGGCCAGAAACCCAAAAAACCTCAAAATAAAGCGCGCCAATTATCGACATGACAAATTTTTGGAACATTAATTCCTTTACGACCTGTTGCCGCTTTTGCCGAAGCGACAACGAAAAACCCACAAAATATGCAACAGGGCGACGTACCCTAAAGCTGAAACCTGGAACTGAACTCCAATTCGAACGCATAATAATACGTGTTAATAATGCTCAGGCAAGCTGTCTATAAATTGACAAAGACATGCAAGACTCCGACTGGGGACTGGGGCAAAGACTTTTCATACCCGATACCCATTGAAAACGGTAAAAAAAATAATGGGTATAATAGGCACACAACTACAACAGCAAGAAGATTGGGTCTTCGAGTTCGAAATGTATATCTTTTTTTGACCAAGAACTGACAGTAGCTGTTGATAACTAGAGACTTGAATGTAAATATAAGAAATTTTAGAAGTCACATTTGAGCTCTAAAAATATCATAATGATCGAATTGTGAAGGTTATAGTATAAACACACAATTGTTAACTTAATATTTAGGTATATTAATAGTATTAATTATTTGCATAAAGTCTCATTCTGCAGCCAGATTGCTAAAAAAAAAATAAATAATAAAATACGTAAGTTATATGTTAATACATATTTCATAGTAAGAAATTGAAGGATAGTAGAATAGAATTGGACGCCATAAGAAATGTCGAATATATATTTAGTTACTCGAGGCTACGGGGTATCCCTTAGTCGGGCACACTCAGCTAGAGTACTCTGACTTGTTGCTTTTGCTGCTGGTGCTGCTGCTGCTGTTGCTGATGTTGCAGCAGCGGTGGCGGCGGCATTGCCAAAAGCTGCCTGGGGTCGGTTGCACGTAAGTTCCCATTGCCATTCATGAATTCTAACTAATTGTATTGGCGAGCAGTTGTATTTTGGTCAAAGATGGAAGCTGGATCGAATCTGTGCAGCTGCACAGCGATCGGAACGTAGCTCGGTTGCACAAAGCCAACCAAAGCTCGGCAGGAAGAGAGGACCCCAACGCGGCCGAAATCGAAACGCATCTTCTGTTGTTTGTTGTTGGTGTTGTTTTGCTGTTGTTGCTGTTGGTGTCGTGGCGAGCCGAGACCTAAACAATTTGTGTAATTGACAAATTGACGGCAACGCTTTGTGCGGAAGCGTTCAAAGCCGTAAATTGTCGCTAACAAGAGAGCGCGATCCCAGGCGCAGCGACCGCGGCAGCGGGGTCAGCAGGATATTGGGGCTACCTGCATAATTGCCACTGTCAGGCCTCAGCTAGCCAAATGCGAGGGCGACGCGAACTCTAAATTAAGTCATTAACAATTTAACGAAGCGCTGTCGAAGTCGCGCCGCTAACTAATTATGTGAATTTCCTTTTGATTGTTCGGGCCGGGGCCAAGTTCTGCTTGCGAGAGCTTTGCGGCCACGCCCGAAAATCATTTTATAAAACAAACAAAACAAACACGAAAAAAAAACAACAACAACAATGTCCTGCCGCGCCCCCCAGAGGCCGCCTACAAGCGCCCCCACCAATTGCCATTGTGACTGTGTGTAGTGGCAGCCGATCGTCAGTCGCCGCGCTATCAACAAATTGGTTTTGTATCTTCCGAATGATTGAATCGCTGACCCGACCGACTGACGGGAACTGCTCCGCTTTCCGCTCAATGAATTGGCCGCGCTTAACGCTGGGCTTAAGCCAGCTTAGTCCTGGCCTTTGTCGGTTATCCGCCAGCAACGATCATCAATCGAAGTTCGCTTTAAACGATTTGTGAGTGGCGCTCGATTTTTTGTTTTTTTTTTTTGCGACTGCTGAAAGCAGATCAGCCCCACACTTAACTTAATTTGGCAGCCACACTCCGCTTCGCTGTGCCGTATAATTATTGGCACAATACTGTTTTACTGCTCTCCCCAAACTGGGGATCACTTTTCGAGTATTTGTTTTTTGTGCTTTTGGCCAGCATGTGTAGCCGGCGACTAATTTCGATGAACTGTCTACAAATTGATCGCGAAGCGCCAAATCGATCACCTTGCCCCATATAATAAAGTTGAACTCAAGCCAAGCTCTGTGTGAGAATCGATGCACTGCGATAAATGCGGCGCCTGGAAAGGAAGCGCCAACAAATTCGCAGAGGTGAACACATTAAGTGAACTTCAGATTGCCTCAGACTGATGGGACAGGCTTAAACGTTGGCTAAATGTAAACAGAAACTTAGCAGCTATTCTCGGCTTATATAATAATAAAAAGAAGGCGCTTTAATTTGCAGCAGCAAAGTATTATATAATATTAAATAAGATTACGAGTATTAATAATATATCTAATTTATATTTACAGCTTACAGTTTGCGCAGTAAAAGGAAGCGTTAAAAACAACAATGTACGTAATATTTCAATATTTGTATCATGCTGCCCGTACTATAAAATTAATAATTATTAGTTAATAATTTGTACACTTTATCAAGGTTGCCATAAATTATCTAAAAGCATTTTTTATAATTTTTATAAATTGAATAGTTTCTTGAAGAATTGAATTGAATAAATTTGGACTATTCAGGCACCAAGAAAAACGCAAGCTAATGAATGTGAAAATTCAGTTTATGAACCGACGAAGGCCCTTCTTATTTTAATTTTTGGCTAAGCTTTATATATGGTATATACTATACATATACTATATACTATATACTAGCCATATTTCATGGGCTTAGTTGTAAAAGTCTTCTAGATCAAAACACGAAGATTTACACGAATTTGTGCTTGCATATATATATAATATATATTCTTTGTGCAATAATTTCTCTTTCGATTTTTTGAACTCCTGAATTGACAAACAGAATTCACTTGGATCGATGCAATATGAAGGTTCTTTAAGAAATGCTATGGAACAAGTGGGTTCCATCAATATTCTCCGCTCTTTTGAAAACACGAACTGTACAAATTAAGTAAATTTCTTTTGGTTTTCCTTTTTTTTATTATTTCAAGCCTTAATATTTAATTGAAACTATTTAAACAATAAACAGCATAATACTTAGGCAATAATTTACTACTGGGCTCTAGTTAGACGTATATACAGGAAAGGTACAACATTTGGCAACTGTTTGAGTGTTGGCCGAGACTGGCTAGCGCAACAGATCACCCAGGGCGGAGATGTAGGTCTGAGCCATTTGAAGGGTTTCGTGCTTGGACAGCTGCCGATCGTTGCCCAGACAGGGCAAATACTGACGCAGTCGATCAAAGGCCTGATTGAGATTCTGCATGCGACGACGTTCTCGGGCATTGGCGGCCAGGCGGCGTTTACGCTTGACCACGGGCGAGATTTGCTTATTGCGACGCTTCTTGCCGGCCCCGGCAGCCGGTGCGTTGGGATTGCCCGCTGCATCATCGCTGTCGCCATCGGCCAGATCGAAGGAGCCATCGTTGCCCTCGCCATCGAAGTCATCCTCAAAGAGCATCATGTCATCGTCATCCTCCACGCTGTCCTCAAACAGTGCGGAATTATCAAAATCGAAGCTCTGAAAGTCGTCGCCATATAGCTGCGGCACATTGGAGCTGGTGCACTGCGTTACGGCCGTGGTTGGATTGGCGGCGCTTAGGGTCTCGGTGACCGGAGCGGCCGCTTGTTGGTTCTTACGCGTATAGCTGCGCTTGGGCTTTGTTGCTGGCGCTGTGGCTGGCAGCGTCTTGCAGGTGCCCACATTGGGTGAGCCCATGATCTCCAAGGCTGGCTGGTGCACGGGCGCCGCCACTGCTGGCGCTGGCTGCTCCAGCGTGAGGGGAAACTGCTGAGCCGGGGGCAAGCCGTTGCAGCCATTGTTGTAGATGGTGTTCAGATCAACGTACTCGGGACTCTCGGAGCGATGGCTGGCTGGCGACGAGGTGATCCAGCCATCGGAGCTGGCCTGCTCGAAACTGATGAACCCGTTGGCGGACAAATAGTTGCTGGAGCTGGCCAGCGAATTGCAGTTGAATTGATAATGTGTCACGGCGGGATTGTAGGCGGCCATGGGATTAAAGTATGGCTCCGCTGCGCCAGGCTTGAAGCCCTGCAAATCCTCCGTGGTCTTGTAATAGTAGCGATATATCTCACTCGACGACATGCTGACGATGATAACAAATGAACTGCTTTTGTGCAATAAACAACTTGAACCGTTCGCTGCCTGCGAGTTTCTGACTGTGGCCTTATCCTGGCGGCGCTATTTATACGCACAGCCCGAACCCACCACGTCGGCGCAGGTGAGGCCAGCGGGGCAGGGGACAGGTAAACAAGTTGCCCTACTACCTAACTGCCTGGCAGCACGTGCCGTGCCGGGCCAACGGCCAATGGCGAACGGTGGTGAGTTTGCCGTTGTGTTGGACTTGCCTGCAGGCTTCAGCAGCAGCAGCAGCAGCAGCAACAACAGCAACAGGCTCATGAGTCGATGAGCATGCAAAATGGCGCCGGCCACAATAGATGATACAGATGATGCAGATGATGGGCTGGGACTGGCGCTATCTGTGGCAATCTAAAGCCGCTAACAAGATGATTATGGGGTTGAGTTTTGGATGGTGGACGGCACCGGAACAGGGGCGGAAATGCAAACAAACCTATATCAGGATTAGTTTGACCACTAAGCGCTGCGAAATTTGCAAAAATCCAAACATAAGTACACCGCTTTCCACAATCATTTGTCAGCACCAAAATGGCCAGCAGCTAAAGAGCAACATCTTATCTAAATCGCTGCCAGACCAAAGACCCTGCCGCCACCGACTCTACCTGCTGCGTCCCGCCTTTACCAATTTGCCGCCGACCGGCGATTCGGCATGCCGTTGACCACCACCAAAGGCCTGGGTATCGCAATGAGGAATCTTGTTTATTACAGCCTGGCAAATTTTCCAATTGATGTGCTCGTGAGGGCATGGCTCGGCGCTAGCTTGTTAGCCCAGCGTCAAGGACACGCTCGGGCTGTGTCTGGTCTCGGCCATGCCTAATAAGCGTGCCCGGCGCTAACTAACTCGCATAGTTAGGCCAACATTTTAGCGCTAACAATTAATATGGCAACGCATCGAATAGACAATTTAGTTATACCCAGAGCATGAGACAGCGCATTTGGTTGGCGCACACGGTGGTCGATCCCGATCCTGGGCAACGCCCCGCAAAGCGTAATGATTCGCCGGAATCATATTGTGCGAGTACATTTTATATTAAAAATAAAGTCGGTAAATCTGTAGGTCTGCTGATGCCGCCGCTGCCTTTGATGTGGGGGCGCTCAACTAACTCAAGTAGCACGCCCCAAGTTGCATCCACCTCGGCTATCTGTCGTGCACATCTACAGGCGGCAATAAAACGTTGTCAATTAGATAAAAATGTCACACAACAAACCGCAGCAAGCGCAGCACAACAAATTTATTGGCCAAAAACAGGCAGCCAAGCAACCCCTGCGTGCCGGGCTGTTCCGACCTGTGCCCTCTCCCGGCCCGTCCTCTGCTCGTGCTCGTGTCCTGTTGCAAGTGCAATTTACGAGTGCGTCGCTGCTTCGGTTGCGAGTGCGCACAAGTGACAGTTGTCCATGTGACGCCTTCGGTTACACCTGCAGCTGAGAGGAACCGAAGGCGATCGTATCGCCAGCCCTATGCCGCTGCTCTCTTGTTAAGCTTATGTTTATCGATTCTGGCTGATGTTGAGGCATTTGGCAACTAAACGCATGCATATCGATTTGAATTTTATGCGCATTGACAAAAACTCACAACAATAACAACAACGACGACGACAACAGGTAAAAGGGCACACGTGCTGCGGCACACAGGGTAAAAGGGTTAGCTACTATTCACAGAGGCATCTTCAGGTTCTGCTTCGTGCCGTCCTGCCTTTCTTTCCACGCTCAACGGCGCCTTGCGTGCCTGTCACTTAACGAGTGATCCCCAAACTGCAGCCACTTATTGCCGTTTAAATATGAACAATATACCTCAATACACACATCCACATCCAATACCAGCGGATTGCTAACGGGTCATACTTTTCATGTCAATACGCATAAAAGCAACTTTTGTCTGAAGCTCGGCTCCCCAGATCCTCTCCAAGTGGATGCTATTTGCCGCTGCCTTGCGATCTGATGTGGAGCCACTTCCAGAAAGCGCATGCCAAAAACTGTTAACAAGAAATTGTTCAAATTGAACGAAACTGAAATGCTCTATCCCAAAAATCTTGACAGCTAACAGCTAAGGTTGTAAGGCATCTGCGCAGATATAAATATAAGCTATATTATAATTGGGATTGAGATATCTGTACGTAATCCGTAAATCGTATTTTTTTATTAAATATTCTTTTAATTTTGTAAAATCTTATAATCTTATAACATTAATATATTCAACTTTAAACCACTATTTTCCTAACCATAAGATAAGACTCTGAATTTTACTTGGTTTAAAACAGTTTTCAGACTCGATAAATACTGCCTTATATTTATGTTATTTATATTTAAATAAGAACTATTTACTCAGACTGATGTCTTGTGCAAACATAAATCCTGATAAAATAGAAAAAATTGAATCGGAACAATATAAATGAAAGCTGCATGCCCAATATGTGGGTAAGGGAATAAGGGTAACTGTCAGCGTTAATGAGTAATTGTGCTTTAAAGTTCTTCATAAATGAAATATGCCCTAATTTATTAAGTTCGGTATGTGAAACGTGTAGGAGCTGTACAGATGCCAATCAAGAATAAAAGTAGGCGCACGTCAACGACTCCCATTAGGAAGTCCCTTTAGGCCGTGAAAGTGTTGTCCGGGCTGCGATCATTATCGGCAGCCGTAGCCCAGTTATTTTGTATATATATATATATATAAATATATATATATATTTTTTTTATTTTATTTTTTTTTGTAACGTAAATTGAAAAATTTGTATGTTACTTATTTTATTACCGTTTAACGCTGAGCCGCTGCAGACTTGGTGCCACATCGATCGAAAGGAAAGCGAAGAGCGAAAGTCAATCGGAAGCAGGACGGCGACATGCGATGCCCGATGCCGATGGATGGATGGACGAAAGGACGAACGGACGGATGGGGCCGCATTGCACGCGATACCTTTCATGCTTCATGTGGGTGGGCCCGACGTGTTCGTGTGCGGCATTTTGCCAATTGTCAAATTGAAAATTCATTAAAGCCAAATTACATATGCAAATGCTGGACAAAGTCCAAGAGAAATCAGCTGCCGAGACAATATTGTAACATTGTTACATTGTGCACCGGGATGAGCCAACTGTTTGACTTGCTCTGCAAATATTGACGGGGTGAAAACAAGAACGAAAAAAATTATGGAAATATGTTATGTACACTTCAAAAGTACAAACTGTGTAGAATTTGTGCCATTTTTTGTTAAATTTAATACATTTTTCAATGTTGAAACCTTCTTGACTTTAGATTTGCAGATAAATTCCAAAATTACGTACAAAATATTTATTACAAAAAAACTTCTTGATTTAAGTATAAAAAATCGTAGCAATAAGTTTCATATTAGAAATGTTAATTTTTAAGAGAATTTTCAAATCCAAAATTTCCGTGCTGCATTTCAGTAAATTTCTACTATAGCCGGATTCTCGCATTCACTCATCGCTAATTTTTGATTCAAGTAAAATCGAAGGCACTTTTTCGCTGAGTGTATACGCTCCAGACAAACAACGCTCGAGTGCAAAAAGTCAAGTGAAAATCAAAGCAAATAGCTGAAACAGAAGCTGAACTGGCGAGGACAGGAGTAACAATTTCTTTTTTATTTTTTACATACTCGCATATATCACATAAATTGCACATTGTTTACACAAAAATCGGTACGGGCATGGGTTAATTCCCATGAAAATTAAAACTAGATTATACACACGCTGCGGAGCGGTGCGGTCCACAGGCGGTTCGAGGCAGTCCTGGCCAGGTCAATGCAGCGCCCACTGTGTCATTGTTTGGGCACGCCTGCAGGCAGCCAGTTGTTATAGATTGCATACTGATGGTTATCACGGCTGCCGGCATTTATGAACACATATATATATATATGTGTGTATATTTATCTGCATCTGATGGGATCAGAGCGAAGCGTAACAATTTTTGTCGCACGGCTCGACTTTGAAGCCGCTTTGTGCGTTTGGGTTTTGTTTTGCCAACATGAGCCTTGCGCATTTTTTTTATGGCTATCTTTGGTGATCTTTGGCAACTGCCTGGCGCCAGGCTGATCCTTAATCCTGCAGCTACACTTTGACTAATTCGATGGCATTCATCTTGCCAGCGCGATTTGTCAGAAATTAATTTCAGGCTGCAGTCAAATTCCAAATCGTATCCAAATCGGAATCGGAATTGGAATCGGAAGTAGGCATTATGAACGACAAATTGGGTTGGGTATTTTGATAGGCTCGGGCGCAGGACATGGTATGTTAAGGCGATCCCACGTTACCCTTACCCAGATCAAAAGGCAATGATCAATTCAAATTCGAAACAGTGAGAACTACAACAAAGAGCGCAAACAAAAGATGAAAACTACGCAATCACTTGAGAAAAATCAAAAAGGCCTCAAGGATCCGAGGACCTCGAGCTGCTGCTGTCGCTGGCTGCTCCTGCTGCTGCCGCTGGCTGCTACACCTCCGCTGCAAACGGTAACCATAACAGGTGGCACGGAAGCCGCACAAAATAAAAATGATTAAAGCAATAAAAACGCACACGAGAAAAAAATAAAAAAATAAAACAACAAGAAAGAAAAGGGCCACGAAAGAAATAACAATTTTTAATAAGATTTTGGGCTTGCAACATTTTGAGTGCGCCTAGGCCGATGCTGCAGCGGCACAGGCACAACTTCCGATCCTTGGCGGGCGTATCCGAAACGCAGCGGGTCAAGTGTGAGAACATTTTACGGAAGGATGTGGCTACAGGATAAATTATGAAAAATGATCGCCTAACCGAAGGGTTACAATCAAAGAAACACAAAACACGCTAGAGCATCACGTGGTCAAGATTCACTTTCGTACAGCCAGAGGGTGCCGAAACAGGGTCTGAGTGCCGCACTCCCTACGCCGGCTGAGTGCCTGAATTGCACCGAGATTATCCAGGAATTTTCGTAGAGTAATTGAGCGTCTAATTTGCGGCGGCTGGCGGCAACAATTGAAACTTCAGATACGAAACGCGTTCGCCCCTCTTAGGTGCTTTTTCATGAATGGGCCGGCGTTTTTCACAATCGCCCGTTTATTGGGCTTGAATGGAAAGTGTTTCTTCGGTGGAAACTGAAGTGCACGCTCCTGCAGTGGCCGCCACTCGAGCGCAAAACAATTAACAAGTTTCGGTTTCGGTTTCGGCTCTTCTCCTCTCCTATAGTACATTTCTCAGCTCTCTATAGCAATTGTTATATTGTTGCACTTGGAGTACGAGAGTGAATTCCTTTGAACTGAACTTAGGTCTGTATACACAAATATATACGCGTATATAGAGCCTTGCATATGTGTTTATCGAATTGAAGTGACCTTAAGTTTTATTCAACGCTGAAAGAAAACGAAAATTTATAATAATGAGCCGAGGGGCGGCCCGTGAAGAGCGAGAATAAAATGTAAAGATACTATATTTATATGTATTATTTCGGCTGAAAAGGAAGTACCAAATTACATTTAATTAGCTTTAGCTGTAGCTGAAGCTACATATATGTATATACATATATATTTATACTAAATTCGCGTACGGTACGCGCTCGTTGATGGCAGGAGCAGGAGCAGGAGCTCAAGAAGTCAGACGATTACGATTACCACCGAAAACGAAACCGTGGCGCATTCGCATTCTCATTGATCGACCGCTGATCAAAAAGGCCCCGGGCCTGGACCTCAAGCTGAAGACCTGGCCTCAGTTTCTTTCATTCCTTATTTATTTTTTTTGCCATTGGTGAAATTCGCACGTTTAACCTTTAGGCAAACAAAATGCAGCCAAACAGTACAGAACAACGAACCTGTTGAACCCAAACGCAATTTTCATATCACTTTGATTGCTGCCCAGAATGACACGCGTGCGCCGCGGCTAGCTATTCCGATTGTGCCATTACGGAGGATCCAACGCGTGGTCGGAGCTGCCGATGATGGGCTCGGCCCAGCGGACAGGCGATCAGACCGTTTTATTTTTGAAGACGACTAAAAATTAGGGTAACAATCGCAGTTTAACAACAAGTAGGAATGCTTTAGACGAGAGTGCTCAACTGGCAGATGCCCTGTAAACAAGTTCGACCTATCCCAGCTTACGTTTTCTCTTTATGGCCTCTATAGCAAGTTGTTTCTATGCGCTTCAAATAATTCAATGTACATAAACACATCCGTATATCCTTTCTTTTTAAGCTAATGATATGTTAACAGGTGGTATAAATATTAAACTTATAAATATATTTTATAGAATTAAAAATGATGTATAACTTTCATTTAATTAAATTAATATCATATCAAAAATTTCTTGGATATTTCCAAGTATTCTATCCTCTGCCCATTTTACTTCTAGGGTATTAGCAGGCAACGGCTGCTGCGACGCGCCGCGACGGCGACCAAAAAAAAATAAACAACAAAAAAGAAAAAGCGAAACTTTCAAACGGTTTCAAGGATTTCGTTTGTCCCTGTTGGAGTCAGTTTATTATAATTTATATAATTTCCCATAGGTGCTGTTAGTTGTTGGCACCTGAAGGGTCTACTGTCTGCGCCTGTTGCTTCAGCCTAAAAACACTTAGCCAGAAGTCAAAAGTAGCAACACTTTTCAGAGCGACACTTGAGCCTAGAGCCTGGATGTGGGTCTGGGTCAGGATCAGGGACCGGGTCTCAGTCCGAGTGTGGGTCAAGACAAAAGAAATTGAAATTAAACACAAACAAATCCCAATGCCCAGTGTGAGAAATCACTTTCTAGGAAGTCCATATATATAAAGTAGTAGTTGTAATTCGGGGTGTCTGTCAACGGCGCTCGATTGTTGGTAATTGATATGTTGACCTTTTACCTTTTGCCAACGGTGTACAACTAAAATGTAAATCGTAACTGATATCGATGCTGGACCATTTCTCAAACATCAGCTCATGAAATTGAAAAATTGCGGATCAGATAAATCGACACGCGGTGACTACGCTGCGATAGCTCAAATCAATTTGATAAAGGCAACTTTGTTTTTTTGAATTTTCTAATCGTATGCAGACAGAAGCAGTCTTAAACCTGGTCCGTTGACAGTTTTGTGTTTGTGTTAAAATCATGGAGGTCCCCAAGGTGACAATTGCATTTTATGAAAATTGATATTTTCAACCGCAGATACGATTACGAGACATCGTATAATGCACATATATATATACATCACTTCTAATGAATCTGACCACACAGCCGCAGGTCAGTAGGCAAGTGTTGCGGGTTCAGGTAATAGAACCAGAGTTTGGCAAGACCATCAGAACGGGCTACTTGTTCCTATCTAATTACCAACATGATGAATAGATTTGCCATTTTCTCCATGTTGTTCCATAAGAGCGGAAGAGGCGTGCCACACATCAGTTTAACTAGGGCAAACGTGTGAAAAACTAACTAGTGCAATCTCTTTGCGGCACTTGCGTGGGAAGAAACGATCTCAGATTTCCGACTATGTAATGCAAAGAGCTAATTATAGAGTACTATATTGTTAGTTCGGACACTTGCTAATTGGAATAATAGGGTAATCTAGACTATCAAAGTTTCTCAATTATAAAAAATAAAATACAAAATGCTTTTGGTTATAAAAAATGGCAATAAAACGAAAACTAGCCTGTAATGAAGAATCTAAAATCTAGAATTGAATATAGTTGAGCAATTGCACTGATTATTATTGCATAGAAGTTTAATAGACATTGAAAGTTTAATTTAGAACTGAAGTTAACTTTATAATATTATATATTAAAGAAGTATAAATGCTTAACAACAATTCAATAAATCATAATATATATTGTAATCATTTATCTCTCAATGTTTCACAAGTATTTTTCTACATGTTAATCACGGCAATCCGAACAAGGTTTTAATTTCGGACTGATTTCTCATTGTCCAGATTATGGAAATTAAACTCCAAATGAAAATAAACAAAATTATAAAAAATATGGAATCAGTATTTAGCATAATTACAAACAAATGAGCCGACGCCAGACAAAAGCAATGCCAGGACAATCCAAAAAATGAAAAATGTTCAGGTAAACATCCCCATGCCTTGATAATCGCTCTATTTCGTTTTCCAGGAATTGGTCGCATTATTTGATAAATTGACCAAAAAACTCGTGTCCGAATTAACGCCCTCGCTCCCGAACCAATGTCGAAGGGGTTAATGTTAATTGCTATTGTTGTTGGATAAAAAGGAGAGAGAAGCGCAGTATAAATCGTGGCCGTGGCCGTGCGGCGCAGGTCCGGCAGATCTGTCTTCTATCACGTGTTTATAGAGTTATTCAGCCGTGAGTTGTACCACACTTTAATTGCCCCAATTCAAATGGATGCGTTGGCGTTGGCGTTGGCGTCGGCATCAGCGTCGGCCTGGCTGCATGCCACAATGCGCTGCGTATGTTTGCACTGCATTCACATGCATACAGAGGCACAAATATAAACAATAATCAATCTCTTCAAGGGTTGAACAAACAAACACAAAGCCGGCACAAGGACATGCTTATGAAAAATGCAACAGCAGCGGGCCGTTGAAGGCGTTTTTAAATTGATTATTCCTTTGGGCCCAGGCCCAAATTAATCCTGCACAAGAGCAATGCCCAATTTAATACATATTTATGAGGGGAAATAGATCAGCAATACAATAGTCGACTGCACTCAAGGACTGCTCCCATCCATCCCAAACAAAAGAAATAACCAAGGTATATACTGTTTTGTGTTAACTGAAGCGCAGCTTATAACTGTTTAAAGTGGCGCGCAGCTTTTTTCTACTGATCACAAGTTGATTTTTTAACGCTTCATTAAGTTTTTGGCCACACGCGTTCCCCACTTTTTTGTTGTTATTTGGTTTTCATATACATACATATGTTTTTTTGGGTCCCGTCTGACGCGCGTCTGCCAAGGAGGTCGCTCGACGTTCCGTTGCCTGCTTAATTGCTTAAGCTGGTTTTGGTGCGACCAGTGCGAAGGTGTAGTTTGTGGACTGTATGCGGCCTAAACACCTCGTTCTGACTGGTTATTATGGCATGTTCCTCTAAAAAAAAGAATAAAAAAGTTAAATGTATTTTACTTCCGATTTCTTGTGTGGACATTTTGGAAACGAAGCGCCAGGCGACAACAACAGCTGCCACTAGCACACGCTTTTTCTGATAATTTGGAATCCGTACAAGCTGCACAATAATACACAGTGTGTGGCATTTTTTGTATTTTTTTTTTTTGGTAACTTGCGTGCAAGCAAATAGAAATTTTTACTCGAAATTGAGCTACAGTTAAAACTGGTAGCATATGGCGTAAACGCTGCATAAATGATAATGTAAAAAACGTGCCAACAACTTGCATTTGCTTTTTTTAATTGCTCTTAATGATAAAATGTTGATACATTTTAAAATTTAAAATTACTATTTGTGTAACGGCGTAAATACTAATAATATCGAGAAGTGCGGTGTAATCAATTTATCGCTATCGATAGATGTTAAGTTGCGCATTGTTCATCTCTATGGCGCTGAACAGCCTCTGTTCAGTTTGAAATTAAAGACTTCTTAGCCTTTAATATTCCAAATGGGAGCCCACTAAAATAACTTTTTGATATTAAACCATTATTTAAACCAAGATTAAGTAATTATTTGTAATTAGCATGTATAATTTTACGGAATGCTAGGAAAGAGTTGATGTCACTACCTCTGTTAAATTACATTTCCCAAAAATTGCACATTAAGTGTGTACACACTCTAATCAAATAACAACAAAATATATTTAGTTGTTTCTTAATAAAAAATTAAGAATATTCGTATTTAAGAACCTCAACGTCATCAATATAAACTAACGCAATGCCAACAATTGGAGTTAAACGTGATCTGCTCTTTAAGGCACTCGGCAAGAAGTACAGTAAGTTAGCCGGTGCCTGTCCACGTGGATTTGCGGATTTAATGTTTGCCCCTTTCCACAGCCGATGACGAGTTCCAGAATCTGTGCTTTGCCTTTGGCCTGGAGCTGGACGAAGTGGTAAGCCATGGTTGTTTAGCGTGTGCGGAAACTAGGCCACTAATTTCATCATTCGATTTTTACAGACAACGGAGAAGCAAATGTTGACCAAAGAGCAGGGGGATGTTGCAGCGGCGGCGGATGCCAGCGAAGAAATCATCTACAGGATTGATATACCCGCCAATCGCTATGATTTACTTTGCTTAGAGGGCTTGGTCACAGGACTGCGTGTATTTCAGGGCCAGTGAGTAAACAGATCGAAACTGTAAAGCTCAACTGAATCTGTAAAACTTGATTTCAGCGTTAAGCCGCCAAAGTTTGAATTCGTCGAGCCAACGCAGCGTCAGGTGTTGAAAATTGCGGCTTCAACGGCACAAATCCGACCGTTCGCTGTGGCTGCAGTGCTACGCAATGTCACCTTCACGCAGGACTCGTACAACAGCTTCATTGACCTGCAGGACAAGCTGCATCAGAACATTTGTCGCAAGCGCACGCTGGTCGCTATTGGCACCCACGATCTGGACACCATACAGGGGCCATTCAGCTACGAAGCCCTCGCACCGGATCAAATCAAATTTGTGCCGCTCAACCAAACTCAGAAACTGAATGGCGTTCAACTGATGGACTTTTATGCTACACATGCACAGCTCAAGCAATATTTGCCCATCATACGGGATTCGCCCGTCTATCCGGTGATCTATGATGCCAATCGTGTTGTGCTGTCGCTGCCCCAATCATTAACGGAGATCACTCGAAGATATCGCTGAAGACCAAAAATGTATTCATCGAATGCACTGCCACGGATTTGACCAAAGCCAAGGTGGTGCTGGACACCATCGTGTGCCTGTTCTCTGAGCATTGTGCTCAAAAGTTTTCGGTCGAACCATGCGATGTGGTGCAAACCGATGGCACCATCGTCTCCTATCCAGAGCTGGCGGTGCGTGAGGAGCGCGTTTCGGCCAAACGGGCCAATGCTTACATTGGCATCAATGAGCCCGCCGCCAAACTAGCGGATATGCTGACGCGCATGTATCTGGAGGCTGAAGTTGATGGCCAAGACAGCGACACGCTTAAAGTCAAGATACCGCCAACACGTCATGATGTCATACATGCCTGCGACATCTACGAGGACATTGCCATTGCCTTCGGTTACAACAACATCAAGAAATCGCTGCCAGCCTTCATGCAAATCGCCAAACAGTTCCCGCTGAACAAACTGACCGAACAGCTGCGCGAACAGGTGGCTCAGGCCGGCTTCACCGAGGCGCTCACCTTTACGCTCTGCTCGCGCGATGATATTGGGCGAAAGCTGAACAAAGAGATTGAAGCCTTGCCAGCCGTGCATATTGGTAATCCCAAGACGCTGGAGTTTCAAGTGGTGCGCACCACGCTGCTGCCGGGTCTACTGAAAACACTGGTGGCGAATCGCAAGATGCCGTTGCCATTGAAATTGTTTGAGATTAGCGATGTGGTCGTTACCGCCGAGAATTCGGAGGTGGGCGCACGCAACGAGCGGCGTGTGTGTGCGGTCAATTGCAACAAGAGCGCTGGATTCGAGGTGGTACATGGTCTGCTTGATCGTGTCATGCAATTGCTCTCTGTGCCCTGGAAAACGGGCAACGCCGACAAGGGCTACTATCTCCAAGCAACTGAAGGTGGGCTAAAATCTCTGAAGGATCAGGCGCATTCTTATTCTGTTTTCTCTTCCTGACAGATCCCAGCTACTTCCCCGGTCGTTGCGCTAATGTTATGTACAATAATGCCGCCATTGGCAGGATTGGAGTGCTGCATCCCAATGTGCTCCAAGCTTTTGAATTGACCACGCCCTGTTCGGCTGTAGAGTTCAATATTGAGCCCTTTGTTTGAGAAGCATAGCTAAACAATACAATTGTTTTACACAAGTTCAAGTCTTAATAAATGCGTCACAAAATCGTTTAAAAAGAAAACTGAAGCTGATTTTTTTTATTTCTTTTTATTTATGCTGTTTAATGTTCTTATATTTTTCCTTCAATACAATAATAATTATAAGAGTAATAATAATCCGTATAGTATGTATGTATATCATATATATGTATGTAGTTTTTTTTGTTTTGTTTTATTTTTTAGTTAATTTTTGTTTTCCGCATGCATACTTTCATTCATATTTGAAGTACTTGTGGTGTATTTTTAAATTAATAAATCTATGAATTTCATATCTTTTCGCATGAAAAAAAATTCTTTATATTATGCTTGTTTTTAATAAAGAATCCTAATAACGGCTGTTCCTGCACAAGCAGCTATTTAATTTTAATTTTGTTTTTGTTTTTATGATCCGTCTGGTGTGTAGGTATGCATGTATTTATGTGTAGTTGTGTGACAAGTTTTGAAATTATTTCAACGAATCTTTGCATTTTGCTTTCATTACATAATTTGCTTGCAGCTAAAACAATGTTTGAAACAAACAAACCAAACAGGCAAACAAAAAATATATCGTTTTTATTTTATTTTTTTTATTCACTTAGATTATTTAAGCTTTAACGCTGTTAAAGTTAATTTCATATCATATCATTTTTTGTTTTGTTTTGTATTTATGCAAGTGTAGGCCATGTAGCGCAAACATTCACATATACGTATGTGGTTTGTCTATGATCATATATATATAAAGTATTTATATATATATATAAGTATATATATCGTATATTCTCTTCATTTTACAAAGCAATTTCTACTGCCAGTTTGGCCAGTCAGCGCGCTGTTTATCATCAAGTTGTTGTTAATCAAGTGTTTTTACATATTTTGTTGTTGTTGCTGTTTTTTGTATTTGGATAAACACATTCTATGCTATATGTATTGGTTGTGCTCTATCTCTAAGACTTCCTACGCGTAGTGTCGGATAAGCATTAAAAAGTTGGCAAGCCGTTTATCTTTCGTATTTCATCGTTTTTTGCTTTTCATGTGTAATTGTTTTTATATTATTTTCTTTTTTCATTGTTTTTAATGGAATATTAAACTGTTACTCGACCTTAATGCTCGTTTTACTTTATGTTAATTAAGCAATTCAAATTTCTACTAGCTACGTTTTTAGTATTCGTTCCCTTTGCAAGCTTTTGAGGAGAACTAAAGTACAGAGTCAAAATTACAAAGCAAAATTTAACCAAGGAAAACCATGTCTAAAATGTTGTTTTTGTGTATAATTGTGTTTTTGTGTGTATGTGTAATTTGTTCTTAGCTAAATACGTAAGTAATTTTTAATGTGTTCGGTTCATTTTTCTCGTAGATTTTTCGCAAAATGTATTAACAGTTAGTGTAGTTAGTGGTAAGCTTCTGTGTTTGTATAAGTAGTAGTATTTAAGTAATTTCTTGTGGATGTTGTTGTTTTCGTAGCTGATGGATGTCGTTGCTGGAAGCTTTGCTTATCGCTTCATTCATTTTATTTGATTTTTTTTCAACTGCAGTTCGTTATTCTCGCTGAAATTCAACACCAATGTCCAACTGTTGCCTCTTCGAGAATTCGCACAAATATGGATATTTGAGAAAAGGAGAAAGTACGCGCCTAGATCTTACTGTTTCGATATTCATGTTGTTGCATTTTTATTAATTAATATTAATTATGAATATATATATATAATCTGTTTTAGTGTTTTGTGTGTGGTAAATGTTTTTAGCTTGCGCTAATTTCATTTACAAATTTAGTTTTCTTTCTTTTTCATTCATAAGACTGAGTTCTAGCTTAAAATTAAACGTGTGTGTGCATTTTTCTTCAGCTGAATCTTCTTTCGCTTCATCGTTTGATCACACGAAATTATAAGTTATACATTTGTTTACTTCAAGGAATATCAAATTATTCAATTACATTTAAAATAAATAATATATAATTTTTCCATGATTTCTGTCTTCGACTCCTTGGGTATGTTTGTGGGTGAAGGAATATCTATTCAAGTAATATGTGCGAGTCCGTTGTGCAGTTCTCTGTATGTGTGTGTGTGGTGCGCATATATATTGGTGTGTAAGGGGAAGGGGGAGCTTGTTCTAATCGTAGTTTAGTTTTTGCCAAACTTTCAAGTTACCTGTGAATTTAAATAGTTGCCCAAGGTAAAGAAAACTTAAATTGTTAACTCAATGAACAACGCCAAGGTTCTGTTTCACTGCATTTGAGAGTCGGTAAGTGAAGTGTCTGTGTGAGTGTAGTTGTTCGCTCGCGTGCGTGCTTGTGTGTTTGTGTGTGTAGTTGTGTGCGCGTGTGTGTGTGTGAGTGGGTGTGTGCGCGCAGCCGCATAGAAAACGTTAAAAGCACAATCGAATTAATTGGCATTTTCATTTCTATGACGGGCAGAGGATTATTGTATTGCTGTGCACTCCTTTATCTGTTTTGGCTACGACTTTTCCTTGTTTTATATGTGGTCTAATCCGATACGATTAGAATAGATGAGACATCATCTGCTCTAATCCGATGCAGCATGCCAGGCTGATATTCGTTCCTTGCCCGCTGCCTGCTCTTCGCTGGAGCATCAATTTGACCAATTGGTGGTATAATTTGCCCAGGGCTGCTATATGTTGAAATTGAAGCGTAAATTAGAGAATGATTCAACTGGGCTTGACAGGTTGACCACTCACGTGTTTGTCATGGTGTTCCCAGACCTCCACCTTGTCGGGCAGATGCGCCGACACATCGGCGGCGCCGTGCGCGCCCACAAAGTGTTGAAAGCCATACGAAGGCGGCATCAGATTAACATGCTGCTGCTGCTGTTGCTGCTGTGGAGGCGGCGGTGGTGGCTGCTGCTGCTGCTGCATATTATGATAATCCATGGGCATCTATTGATAAGAAATGCAAATGTAAATATATTGTTAATCAACTATTCGTTTCGGACAACTCACATTCATTGGCTCGTGCTGTTGCGGATAGGGCCCATTATTGTAGAGCCTGTATTGCGGTTTTAGCCAATTGGGCGGCTGCTGGGGCTGCTGCTGTTGTTGCTGCTGCTGTTGTTGTAGACCCGGCGGCTGTGCCTTGGGCTCATGTACCCACGGAGGCAGCGCGTTACCCAGTGCATCTTCCATGCTGAGCGGTGAGGCAGTCACATTGAAGTTATTGTACTTCCAAGAGGCAGCACGTTCGGTGCCAATGGGCCGCGGCATCTTGCGTATGTCATCATGGTTGGGTGACATGGCAGATGGTGAGCTCAGGCCCGCCAGGGGGCCGCCATTCTCCAGATGCAACATGTCTCGTCCGCTGTAAGCTGGATACTCCAAGGCGCCACCATACCAGCGCTGCTGTGCCACAGCCGCTGCCCCACCCACCGCTTGCTGACGTGCGCCAGGCGCTTGTCTAGCCTGGTTGGCAAACATGTTCGACTGTTGGGCGGCCTGTGCCGGATTGCCGCCACTCGGTGGCTGCTGCTGCTGTTGCTGCGGTGCCTTGTTGTTGACTTGGGCAAACACAGAGGGCCGAGGATTCATGCGCATCATGCCATCCACCATATAGGGATTGGCTGGCTCCATGGGATAGTTGAGCGGCTGCTGGGGAGTGCCCACCTTATCGTAGAGACGCTGCAGACGCTGCAAATCCTGCACCTGTCGATCGATCAAAGCCGCATTTGCCGATAATGCTGCAGCAGCTGCCGATGATACAAAATTGCTACCCGTTGTTGGCTCCGTGCCGCCCATGTGCATGGGCAGCGTTGGTCTTTGTATCGGTGCCGTTGGCGGCTTGATGACGCCGGGCGAGTGTGCTGGTGCTGCATTGTTGCCATCGGCATGACCTTGAGTGCCATTGACAGACACGACTCCAGACGTTGCCACCCCATTGCCGCCTGCACCGGCCTCGGCCACAAGCGGGGATCTGGCTGCCGTTGTGCTGCCGCCAGCTCCGCTGGTGATAATGTTTAGCGCTTGCTGGACGCTCTGCTGGTGGCTATTCTGGGACTGCTGCTGCTGCTGCGATTGCTGTTGCAGGGGCACCGCTGCATTGCCCACAGGCGGCGATGTCGAGTGATTCGAGGAGGCCTTCGAGCTGCCCACCGGAGAGCTGAGTATATTACGATTATAGCCCGGCGCCTTGGAGGCATCAACCTGCGGCGGCACATCACCCACCATAGCATTCAAGCCACAGCCAGCAACATTGCCGCCACCCGAGCCCCCAGCAGCAGTATTGCCATCGACGGCCAATTTGCCCCACTGCGATTGCTGATAGTCGCTGAACAGCGAATATGCGCTGGACAACTTGGCGGCCAGCTGGGCACTGAAGCTATCGGCGGCCATTAGATCGTTCAATATGTTTGTGTTGATGACCAAATTCTGTTGTTGATTGTTATTCGTTTGGGATTGTGGTGGTTGTTGCTGTTGTTGTTGTTGTTGGTGTTGCTGTTGGTGTTGTTGTTGTTGCTGTTGTTGCTGCGGCTGCTGTTGCTGATTTTGTGGTATGGGTGAACCAATGCGCTTGTTGGGCGGCGCAATGGGCGTAACTTCGCGCGGCTTTACATTGATGTTGTTGCTGCTGGTGTTGGCATTATTGTTGATGCTTGCGCTGGCCGCAGCAGCCGCTGCGGCGGCATTTACTGCGGCCACATCGGCCACGTTGAATGTGCCAATTGGACCAGACAATGTGTTGTTGTTGTTACTGTTGCCCAGCTGTGAAACAGATGCACTCGCACCTCCCACAGGCTTGCCACGCCCAAAGGGCGCAACAACAACACCGCCACTGCTGCGTCCACCGGTGCCACCAACACCGCCAGGCACATCAAGCTTTTTGGGCGACTGCACCGCACTTGACGCCGCCTTCATACCAAACGCTTGCGAGGATTTGGCCTGAGCCGACGCAGAGCTCTTTTGATTGGTGAATACGGCCGAGGATTTGAGCGTGCTTACATTTTCCTGTTTAGCTTTGGACGCCAGAGCGGAGACCAGACCATTGGCGGAGGAGGAGATGCCCCCACGCGCCGACGACGATTGCTGCTGCTGGGTGCTGCTGGTGTAGGCCCGACTACTCTGGCCGCGCGCTGAGCTGGAGGCTTTGCCACCGGCGGCATTCGACTTGGAGGCGCCACCGCGTCCGCTTAGTGCCTTGACGCCGCCGCTAGAGGGCGCCAGCGGCTGTTGCTTGGCATTGTGAACTTGGGCATTGCTGTACGAGACGGCCGGCATTGAACTGGCCGAGGAGCTGGACGATGTGGATGTCGTGGATGCACCCGAGGAATAATTACCCAAAGCCGTTGCGCCTGATACACCAACGGCAGCCGTGCGATTATCCCACGTGCCGACAGTCATAGGCGCGGAGCTGCTGCTGCTATTGCTGGCTGTTGCTGTGCCGGCTGCTGCACCGATTGCGCCCGCCTTGATGCTGCTGTTAATGCGCGGCAACATCTGCAGTATGTCCACGTCGGGATCTTTGATCAGCGATAGAATCAGCATGTGCGCCTGCTTGGTGGCATCGGTTGGACCCTTAATGGTAATGCTACGCTCCGATTGATTCTTGCCCTGTTTCTCCACCTCAATGTGGGCGCCGGTGGTGGCGCGTATTGCGTTGATGTTGCTGCCGGCACGTCCAATCACACGCGAAATGGCGTTCACCGGCACCTGTACTTTCTTGCAGGTCATCTCCGGTGCGCTGGTTGCCAACGAGCTCGAACTGGAGCTGCTCACCGAATGATGATGCTGACCACCAACACCGCCGCTGTTCACGCTGGTCGCCGAATTGTTTGTCGTCACATTTGTGCTGCTGGCGCCGGCCGGGCCCAGAGAGGGTGCGCTGCCCGACGAGCCGACAACTGTCGTCTGCTGGGCACTGCTCTTGCGCACCACCTCCTTCCAGCCATCGACTTCGCTGCGCTTGGCTGGCCCAGTGCCCGCCGCTGCCGAGCTGCCCGATTTGCTCGCATCCTTGCGCACTGCAATGTTGCTGACGGATTCGTTGCCAACCGGCTGCAGTTTACTGGCCGAACCGGGTGTTTGTGACTTCGGCGCTGGCATGGACTCTTTGGGCGCCAGGTTCTCCTTTTCGCGCTTGTTGCTGGCTGTTTCCTTAGTAGATTTCTTGCTGTTGTTGGCAGTGGATGTAGCCGTTGTTGTTGCAGCTGCAGCTGCAGCAGCTGCTGCTGTTGCTGCGGCTGCTGCTGCCAGTGGCTCCTCCTTTCGCACATCCGCCTGGCGCTTCAGTTGCTGGCCAGCCGTTTGCTGCTGATTGCTGGACGGCAGTTTAACGCTCTCAGCGGCTGCTGGCAGCTTTTTAACCGTTACGGCACTTTTGCCAATGGGCGTGGATGCCGGTGCAGCAGCCGGCGATGCGGCTGCTTCGCTGCTGCTGCTGCTGCTGGGCGGCAGCTGTTGGTGCGCTTTGTTTTTCTGCTGCAGCTGTTGCTGTTGTTGCTGCTGCTGCTTTTTAGTCTTCTTGGAGGCCGCGTTGCCGCCGCTGCCATTGGCATTGGCATTGTCCGCCTGGCTGGACGAAACGCGCGCTGCCTTTGTATCGCCGCTGGAGCACGAGCCCTGATCAATGCCCGAATCGCCTTCCTCGCGGGTGGGCGGCGCTTCTTCATCGTCGTCCTCCTTATCGCTGTCATCGTCCTTGTCATTGTCACTGGCATCATCATCGTCGCCTTGCTGATCGTCGTCGCCGCCATTGGGTCCGTTGCTGACCTGTTGCTGGCGTCGCTTCTCCTCTTTCTTCTCCATTTTCTTCTTCTTTTTGCGCTCACGACGCCGTGCGGCGGCCGCCTTGCGACTCTCCTCGCGCGTTCGCTCCAAGTCCAGCTCCTCTAGCAATATGGAGGCATTCTTGTTAGCCTTGACTGCCTGGGCTTCCTTGGCGAGGCGGAGGATTTTCATGCAGTCGTAGCACTTCTCAATTAGCTCCTTATCGCTAATGGTGCCAATGAAACGAATCATTTCCTGGTCCGAGGGAAACTGTGACACATACTGGACCATCCATTTCACGATTTTTGTGTGACCCTTGCGATAGGCAGCCATCAGGCAGGAGACGCGTCGATTATCCTGTGAATCAATGTCCGCATTGTGGTTGTACAATAGTTCCACGACGCTCAAATGACCGCCGTGTGCGGCCAGCCACAGAGGTGAGTTACCCTTCTTGTTCTTCACCTCGACGCTCGCGCCGCGCGACAAGAGCAGTTCTACGAACTTCTGGTGCCCCTTGTCGGCGGCAATGGTGAGTGCTGTGTCCCTGGACGTGGGCACAGGCGCTGCATTCACGTCGGCGCCCTTGTCAAGCAATACACGACCCACTTCAATATAACCGCCAGATGCGGCCTCCATCAAAGGTGTCAGGCCGGTCTTGGCGCGATGCTCGACATTGGCACGCCGATCGAGCAGCAGACTGACCACCTCGTGACGTCCCTGGAAACAGGCGAGTGTCAAAGCCGTATTGCGATTTGTCTCAATCTGTGCGTTTATATCAGAACCCTGATCCAGCAGCAGCTTAACCGCAGCCGTATGCCCATTCATGGCGGCCAACATTAGCGGCGAGATGCCCAGTTTGCTGCCAGTACGGGAATTGATCTCGGCGCCATGGTTAAGCAGAAGCTTTATGATGTTCACATAGCCACCGCTGGCGGCCAAACTGAGTGGCGTATAGTCGGAGACATTTCGATGCTCCTTGTTGGCGCCGACGCCGAGCAGCAGCTCGACAACTTCGTAGCGACCGCCGGAGCAGGCCAGCGATAACGGTGTGTCCTTGGTTCGTTCAGATTGCGCCTCCAGTTCGGCATTATGCTTGAGCAGAATCTCCACAACCTTCTCGTGGCCAGCTGTGGCGGCCAGTATCAGAGGCGTGAACCCCTTCTTGTCGCGATGCTCGATATTTGCACCTCGACTGATGAGCAGCTCCACGAGCTCCTCGTGGCCACCAGCGCAGGCCAGCGTGAGTGCGGTATCGTGATTGGACTCTGTTTCAGAATCAATCTCAATGGTTTTGTCCACGACTGCAGCGGCTGCAACCGCCAGCTGATTTTGTAGTTGTGCCTGCTGTTGAGCTGCTGCCGCCGCTGCTGCTGCTGCTGCCGCCGCCGTCGCTGCCGCCACCGGCTGCTGATGCTGATTGGTGTTCACTGTTGGCCAAGAGAATATATCCGATTTAGCAAGCTGTTCTGTCAATATACATCGATGATGTATATGTGTTCCTACCTTGACTGCCAGCTGGTGTTTGCCGAAAACCGGAACAGCGACGATCCTTGCGAGATTGCTTATCAATTGCCTTCTTAGCAATACCGCCGGGCATTGATTTGGGTGCGCCTGCTGCCGTTGCTACTGATGCGGTAATGGGCGTAGCCATTGGCCAAATGGACAGCTCGTTCTGCTGCTGCTGCTGTTGTGGCTGTTGTTGTTGTTGCTGTTGTGGTATCTGCTGCTGCTGCTGCTGTTGATGTTGCTGCTGCTGCAGTGCAAACTGCGTGAACTGCTGAGGCACCACAGCGGAGCCTGTATGCGTCTGTGTGGCCACCTAGCGAATAATGTATAGATGACTTCACTGGAACGACCGTGTTTTGGGATCAACGTTACATACCTGATGCTGTACGCATGTGGGCGCTTGCATATGCGGCGGGGGATGCAGCAAGAGCTGTTCCTGCAAGTTAAAGTGCTTCTGCTTTAGGCCCTGGGGCATGGGCAATGCCTGAACACCAACAACGGGACCGACGGCGGGAGTCACGCGCTGCTGCAGCAGCAACTCTTGCGCCACCTGCTCCAATTCGCTTTGTGTGGGTGGTCGCTGCTGTTGCTGCTGAAGCAGACGCTCAGCGCGTTGCTGGAACATATGCTGCTGATGTTGCTCACTGAGCAGTAGTTGTTGTTGATGCTGTTGTTGCTGATCGATTGCCTGATCGCCCAACTGCTGTTGCTGCTGCTGTTGTTGCTGTTGTTGCTGTTGTTGCTGCTGTTGCGGTTGTTGTGCCATTGTCGGTGGCAGCTGAAACAGAAGCTGCACTGGCGGCGTATTCTTATCCCCGCTTTCCATATTGTATATAAAGTTGGATGGCATTGGCAGCGGGTGGCCGCTTGCCGATATGACGCTTTTAATGATGCGCGTATTGGGGTGTTGCTGTTGCTGCTGCAAATGGTGCAGTTGTTGCAACTGCTGCTTCAGCTCGGGATCACCATCCAATGTCATCTGCTGCTGCTGATGCTGTAGCTGGAATTCAGTGCTATTCGGCAGTCCTGGATGAATTTGCTGCTGCTGCTGCTGCTGTGCGGCAACACCAGCGGCGGTATTGTCCGCAGAGTAGGGCAGCAATGCAACGGGCGTCTGCTGGTGCTGCACAGAGAGATATTTTTAACCGTAAATAATGGTGTTATATTACACAGTTGCCGCCGACTCTAACCTGCATATTCTGCAACTCCTCGGGATCAAGCAAGCGCTGCTGCAGTGACTGCTGCGACTGCATGGGATAGTCCAGTAGCACGAGATTCGCCTGACGTTGCTGTGCGTCCGCAGACGCATCGCCGGCACTTAATAATGCCTGCGAGTGCTGGGCAGCTGCTGCTGCCGCCAATAGCTGCTCCTGTCCGCTCCATTTGCCAGGCGACTGTGTCCAATGGCCGGTAAACCTGCCCTTGCACATCTGATTAAGGCTGAACTCGGCGAGCTCTGGATAGTGCAGATTGCTGGCCAGCTCCTAAAAAGAAGAGAAAAACGTACAACGTTTAGATTAAACGCATTAGCGGGTTTATTGGTATATCAAAGTACCTGGAATATGTCCTCCATTTCACCAGTTATATCATACTGTGCACCATCGGTTCCATCACTGGCAAAGTGCTCTAGGCCTGCATACAGCTCCCCAGCTGCCGCCACTGCTGCTGCATCATCTGTTGGCATATCAAAACAAGTAAGAACGTTGCAGTCGGCTGGTACCGACTGCGCAATACTCGTTCACAGTATAACAGCTTCAAAGTATAGATTTTTGTAATTTGTAGAAATGCAATCTAGCTTAAAAATCCTAAATCTATCTGACGCGGGTGTATACCCGCATAATAATAATTTAGCTCATACGGACAGACACTAAGGACAAACAAAATAATACTCTTCACTTTGTGAACGAGTATAATTAACCATTGGATGGAGAAAAAACAAAAATATTTTTAATCCATTTAGCCTCCCCGACAACTTACCACATTGCTCCCCATCCTGTTGCTGCTGGCTATGAGCCTTAGCATGAACTGCTGCTGCTGTCGCCGCTGCCAGTTGCTGGTGGAGTAGACTGTTTAAAGCTGCGTTGTTGGCGGCCGCCGCTTTAATGGGCAGCATATGCATCAGTTCTGAGTTGGGTATATCTTGACGAAAATCGCATAATGATTGAGACAACACGTCGGGCTTGGTTAGTATAAGATTCTCCAGTCTTGTTGACATTTTGCGTTGCTTTGACGGCAGAGCGGCGTTATTTTTTGTGTTGTTTTCGCTCTGATCGCCAACGGCGACATTGACGTCCAAGAAGAACTCATCATCGTCTTCATCGTCATCGTCGCCGCCATCGTCTTCATCAATGTAATCGACTTCCCCATCCGCATCGTCGTCGTCGTAGTTAACTTTCTCAATTTCACCGCTATTGGTATCCGGATCATCCTCATCATCTTCATCATCTTCGTCCACTTCCTCCTCCTCAACGATAGCGTCAGTGAGCTCAATGGGTTCCGGTGGCAACGTATTTTCTTCACCCTCAGCCTCGCCCTCACCTTCATCACTTTCGATATCCGTAACAATTTCGTCGATATCTTTGTTTGCCGCTGTCACGGGAGCCGCCATCGCTGCTGCGGAGCAGAGCGTAGCAAGATTCTTCATCTCGGCCCGATTCTCAACACGCTCAATAGTTGGCGACATGATCGTCTCCTCCATTTCGGGCGGCGTCTCAGTTGGTGACTTGGGCTGCTCGCCAAAAAAATTATGCATCTTCCAACCGTCCTTTAAGAACTTCAACTGCGGAGCATTAACCAGCTTATCATTGAAGCGGCCCAGCGTCGAATGGCCACCTCTCGACTCATTGACAGCCGTCTCAAGCAAGCCTCGAAAGTCCTCGATGGCAGACTTGTGCTGCAGTGCCTCATTACCTTCGATGGGCGCCTGTTGCTGCTGCTGATCGGCAAAGCTGTTGCCACTGCAGCCTGTTGGGGAGGCCATTGGTGATGCCGGTGAGTTGGAAAAGTCCACAACGGAAGCGGCACGCTGCTGCTGATGATGCAATTGCAGATGGTGTTGCAGTTGTAGGTGTGTTTGCTGCATTTGCTCCTGTTGCTGCTGCAATTGCTGTTAATCGTAAAAATTGGTCATTAGATAAGTTCCAGAGCAACATGTAATTTGTTTGAAATTTAAATATAAACTAAATTATATTATACTTTTAAATTGGAACACTTCCAGGGCACTTTAGTACATTATTTTTAACATTATAATATGGGTAATCAAAGCCCGACACGTCACGTGGTGGTAAATGATATTAATTTAAGTTCGCATCTAAAAAATCATTGTTTTCATTTTGCTCGTTTTTTACACAAGCCATTATATTAGAATGAATAAATAAGCTCGGGTTCGAGTCCCAGGCTAGTGTATGTTTTCTTAACCATAATGGCCAGTGCTATTAAATTTTCTTTTTAAGCTAAACGAAGCATTGAATTTTCGGTTCAAGACACAAAAAGTACAAAAAAATCATTGCCGCAATTTTTAATTAACAAAACAAAAAACTATTTTTTTTAACTGCAAATGTTTATATGTAAGTTAAACTTATCGCTCGCAAATTAAATAAATTCACATTTTTGGGTAAATGCTCATAGTAGCAGTTTATTATTAGCGGGCTAATACAACATATCCAGATATAGTCAGATATTAGATTTGGAATATGAACAGGCAATGCTTACCAAGTTGTAAATGGAGACCATTTGATTCTGCTGCAAAGGCAATGCCTGACCACTCTGCTGTACTGCAGTGGAAGCCTGCGCTGCTAATGCTGCTGCCTGCTTACGACTTTGTTTGTTAATGGCCTTCACCTTGGGCCGATCGCTAATCGCAGTGCTCTGCAGCACTTCCGAAGAGTGGGTAATGGTGCCAGAGCCGCCAGTATTGAGCTGCATGCACGGGGCAAAACACAACATTAGTTAATCTTGGCCAAACTAATTAAATATATGCAACACGTACCGCTGGAATTTGCGAACCGTTCTCGTTAGCAGTGAATGTACTTTGATTGCTGTCATTGGCAGCGGCAACTGCAGGCAAAAGATTACGTTGAGCATGGTGGGCTGGTTGAAAAGTTTTTTGTTTTCATTGTGAACATACCTTTCTGAGTAGCTTCCAAAGATGCCTCGCTACCATCGCTAGCCTCGCATGGCGTATCAAAGACCCGTCGTCTCTGCAAACGCAGTTCGTCTCCAACACATACAATCTGTTGTTGTAGCTGCTGCTGCTGCTGCTGCTGCAGCTGCAGCTGCTGATGTTGATTTTGTTGCTGCTGCTGCTTATCATCCTCACCTAGTGGCTGTGAGCGCACTTGCTCGGAATGCTGTTCTAGCGGCAAATCAATTGTCTCCAGCGGTAAGTCAATAGTCTTCAGCTCATTTAATAGCTGGCGATTCTTGCGGGAACCAACGCCCTTCAGCTTTGGCTGCTGCTGTTGCTGCAGCTGTTGTTGTTGTTGCTGCTGTTGTAGCACGGGCTGCTGGCAAACCGTGTGCAAGAGAACGGGCGGCGCTGGTGGTGCCTTTTGTGGCGGAGTTAGCGAATTGATGTGTTCCATGTCCAGATCAAAGTGCTTGCAGGGAACCAGTTGGGCACCAGTTGGCGGCAGTGTCGTTTGCTGCTGTTGCTCAAACCCGGGCTGCAGATGAAACAAACGCGATTTGGCAATAAGACCCTCCTGCTGTTGTGCGCTGAGCGTGGTCAGATCAATGCCACCGCCACCGGCACCACCCACTGCAGCAGAGACATACTCCTCAGTGGCTGCGGCATCAGTGACGCTAGCAGCAGTTGCTGCCGTCAGCTGAAGCTCACCGGCATCCAGAAAATCACCAGTGCCCAGGGCCACAATGTTGTTAGGGGTATTGCCACTGAATTGCTGCTGATACAACAGTTGCTGATTGTTGGCGCGTGCTGCCTCGGAGACCTCGTGCAGGCCGGGTGGAGCGTTCAACTGTTGCATCTGCAGTTGATGCTGTATCTGCTGTTGCAATATCTTCTGCTGACGTATTTGATTCACTGTCTGGGCGTTCGCAGTTAGCTCCGTGGGTGAGATGTGCGGATAGCGAAAGAGCAGCTCCACAACGCGTGTGTGACCACCCTTGGAGGCCTCGATCAGCATTGTGCTGTTGTCCTTGAGCTTGTGAAACGGATCTGCATTGTTCTTGAGCAACAGCTCAACCACAGACTGATGGCCACCGGCGCAGGCCAGCGAGAGCGGAGTGTGATCATTGCTAGTCGTCTGCTTGTTAACATTGGCGCCCTTTTGAATAAGGAACTTGACGGTGCACAAGTGACCGGCACGACAGGCCTTCATCAGTGGCGTACGTCCACCTTCGGACTCGTGCTCCAGTTCGGCGCCATACGATAAAAGCACACCGGCAGCATCTGTGTGCCCATTCTCGCAGGCATGCGTCAGTGCTGTGTCTCCGGTTTGAGTCTCAGCATGGACATTGGCCTTGTTCTGCAACAGAAAACGCACCAGATCGGTGTGTCCCTCCTGAGAGGCTTCCATTAGCGGCGTGGAGGCGCCCAGTTCTAAATTAGAACCTCCGTTGATCAGAAAGGCGGCCACCTCGCTAAAGCCACCACAGCACGCAAGCGTGAGTGCAGTTTCCTGAGTTTCCTCAGTGGTGGCATTAATGTTGGCACCCTTTCTGAGTAGCAGTGCCACCATTTCCTCGTGCCCTTCACGCGCTGCCTCCATTAGGGGCGTGTAGCCTTCATCATTGACCTCCTCAATGTTGGCGCCGCGCTCAATTAAAAGCGTGGCGAGCTCCACATGTCCGCCACAGGCTGCCAGAGTGAGCGGCGATTCAAATGAATCGGTTGGCATATTAACCTGAGCTCCAGAGTCCAATAATAAACGTGCCACCTCCACGTGCCCATCCATCGAAGCCTCCATCAGTGCAGTATGCATTTCATCAGTTTTATGCTCCTGATCAGCGCCAGCTTGTAGAAGGAAACGCACCATATCCAAATGACCCTTGTAACAGGCTAATGTAAGTGCGCTCTCCTTGAACTCATTCGAATGGGTATTGATGCCGGCACCATGTTCCAGCAGCACCTGCAATACCATTAATTTAATATGCGGTTGTTTTTTTTAAGCAGCAGTTTCATGTTTATAGAATAAATTATATTAATAAATGAATGCATCAGATAAGATCAAACTAAATCACGAAAGATGCTTTTCCAAATATCGAAAAAATCAGTAACTCGATTTTCGAAATTGGCAGCTAACATATCAAATCTCGGATTTTAATCACGTGCATGTTTTAAATACATTACGGCGGTAAATTTAGTTAAAACTATTCTTTTTAATATATGTAAATTTAGCGAACCTTGGCAACTTCCACGTGGCCAGCGGAAGCAGCTTCCATTAACGGTGTGTGTCCATTTTCATTCTGCTCCTCAACGTTAGCACGATGTTTCAGCAACACTTTCACGACGTCCACCTGACCGCCGGCGCAGGCAAACATTAACGGCGTATTGCCGGTCGCACAGTGCGCATTCACATCGGCATTGTGGCTAAGCAGAAGCTTAACAATGTCCAAGTGTCCAGCCGAAGCAGCTTCCATTAATGGCGTCGAGTCCTTTTGTCCCTTGTCCTCCACTTGAGCTGCTGACATAGCCAGCAGAACCTATTCAAAACGCACAAAATCAAATTTAACACTTAAAAATTAAACTTCTAAAGCGGATTCCAAATGAAAATCCTGTCTATCAAATTAATCTGTGTGAATTTTTATTAAAGCACATGCAAGTTGTACTTTTTTCTCCTGCTGCTTTTTCAATCTCTGGCACTTTATCGAATTATCGATATCTTGATATTTTCGAATGACAAATCTGTGCAACATGAAGTTGCCACTCGGACAATTGAATTGATATTGCCACACAGGTTAGGACCGTTTCGAACTGAAATCGAACCGAACCAATGCTGATGGAAACCCTTGGTAACCGGTTTCAAAATTTGTATTAGATAATAAATAGAAGCGTTTATTCTATATAATGTTAAAAATAAGGTTAAGTTAAAATATATTGGATCAATATTACAACCATTATTTGATTTTTAATATTCCAAATCATGCAGCTAATTTTTAATTAATAAATAATAATAAATCTTTTACACATATTTTTCATAGTTATATTGTCGGTAGACAAAAATTGGCGTCGTTTCTAAGGCTTTCGCAATTTTTGATAAAGCTCCTGATTAGCTTTAAGGAATTAATTACGTTTCCGAAAGTTTCGAACTTAAAGCTGACTTTAGTACAATTCTTGCATTAGATCGGACATAAAATGGAGCTACATTCAAAGCTTTTCATTAATTGAATCTCAAGTATTTAGGCATCTGCAACTTCTAATAGTTTAAATTCCCTATTCAATTAGTACGTATTACGCTTTCCAATCAGCGAAATGTTTGCTTTTACATATTTTGTCGCGCATAAATCCCTACTTTTATTCTTTTCTAGCCATCTTTTGGAGAAAACATACCTGTGCCAGCTCATAGTAGCCCGCAGAACAAGCCATCGACAATAGGGACTCGCCCTCATCCGTGGAGGCTGCTGCCTCGTTTAAGTTGCCTTTGCAGAGCAAACGCTTCACCGTGTTAACGTCGTTGTCCGCGCAGGCGTTGGCAAGGCTGCGCGAGAAACCACTACTGTGAATTGCAGGTTAATGTTATCAATATGAATACATGTATATAGAAGACGCCCACCGACATGGGACTTCCTTCTACTTACTTTTTGTCGCGCGGGCTGTTGGCACAACGCATTTTTGTTAGCGCCTGCTTGGTCTCATCGATCGCGTGGGTGGCGTGACGCAGTACGGGGGCTTTCTCGTTGGCGGCTGCCTCCAGAAGGGCCGTAAGGTTACTAGAGCGTTTATTGTTGGGCTCAAGCAGAAAGTTCTTAACCGCATCATCGTCGTCATCCTCATCGTCGATGTCCTCATCATCGGCATCGTTATCTTGCAGAACGTCTGTTAACGTGGTTTTTATACATATATTAATTGATTGCTTTAAATAGAGTGAGATTATTTATATGCTTACCAATCTCTTCATCTTCTTCGTCGTCATCACCTTCAGATTCATCTGAATCTTCAGATTCTTCTTCCGTTTCGTCTTCATCTTCACGCACTTCGCCCTCTTCGTGCGGACAGCTATCGTGATCAGACTCGGGTATATCATCCTGAAATCAAAAAGACGAACATAACATTTGTTGTTAGCTCCAACGATTGTATGATATAAATACATATATATTTATATATCTGCATATCTTGCAAGTTGTTCAATATTTGTTATATATGTATGTTTTCGTGCTCGTCAGTTAAGAGGTGATTAAAGAAGGTTGCTGGAATTTATTGTATTAAAGCTTGAACTAATCAGTGGAGCACTTTAAAGAGCACATTCTTGTTGTCTAAGGCCAGCAATATGATGCTTTGTGTGTTGTTACAGAATCCAAGTGGTAGTGGTAGTAGAATATTATTGTTTTTATTATTATTATAATGATATAATTGTTTTTATTTAACAATAAACCATTTTGGTTTGCAGTTGGGTTTATTAACTATCTTGGTGTTGGTAGCTTTAGTCAAAGTGCATATACAAAATAAAAACTATGTAAATCATTTTGGCCAAACTTCCAAACAACTTTTGTTTAACCTATGAAGCATTTGGTTAAGAGATATTTTGTTTAGTTTGGGGTCAGTAAAAGAGCTGCTAATTGAAAATTTAGACAAAACGGTAAAAAAAACGCTAACAAGTTTTTTGAACGCTTTTTAGAAGGCACTTATAACGCGAAACTTACCAGGAGATCTGGCCTTAAACACAAGAATGCCAATAGGATCTACAAATAAAGAGAAACGTAAGAAACATACATAAATAATAAAAATAACTGAAGCTAAAAATGCTTGTATGTAAATTAATCCCATTTCACAATAGGATATATACGGATACGGTTTAATCTGGTTTTAGTTTCTTTTTCTTGGCTTGACACTCAAGGAAACACATGTTGATTATTACTTGAACAAAGGACTGCAACACAATGTCCATGGTGGATAATGCACGCCGTACCAAATCTTTAACTGATGCACGCATAATACTATCAAAAATTAACGAAGTGACCATTCTTGGGTGGTATGAGTAGTTGTCAGATTATCAAATGCAATTAGAACAAGAATTTTTTGAGTTATTTGAATTGTCAAAGATCATGAAATATGATTACATTTACACGGCGTACTAGTTGTTTTAAATTTAAGCTTACTGCAATGAACACTCAAGTGTTCCGAGTTTTGTGTATAAATATTTTAAATTTGAGGCAATACTTTTAAAAGGCGGCGTTGCCATATGTGCAGCAAAAGTGGCAACACATACAAAAAAAAACACCAACATTAGCAAAAAACACCATCAAATTATTGTTGGCCGTGTGCTTTTTGCTTTCATTTATTACCATTTCCATTTTATTCCATTTCAACGCCAATACACATGCAATCTTTGCGCTTGTGTTGGTGCGTGCGTGCGTTGTTTGACTGCCTGCGGTTTTTTTATTACAAATTTGCAAGTCAAAGGGGAGAAGCAAAGAAACGGTTTCTTTGGAATTTAAAGAATCGCATGAGTCATTCCATTCAGTTGCACTGTTTAGATGTACGTGTGTATGTACGTTATATACATACATCGATTTTAGTACACATATATTTACACACACATGTTACAGTCTGTCTGTCTGTGTTTGCGCCCACGCCTAAATTACTAATTGGACTCATGCTTAAATCCCCAAATATACCAATACATATATATCTACATAATTTATGCTTAATGCAAATTATTACGAGGTCAAGTATTGCCCGTAACCTTAATAAATAATGGCACATATGTATGTACATACACGCATATTTGCATATACATATATACAAATGCATGTATGTTGCTCAAGTGCAAAATTTAAAGAACAAAATCCAAACGAGTTCAATCGCCGTCGCCGCCGCCACAGCCACGACATGCGTTTTCTGTTACTCGTGCGTTTGTCTCTCTCATCCGTTTGCTTATTTTTCTCGTTTCGGGCGTTGGAGTGCGTAAATGTGTCTGTTAATATGTATATGTGTCTGTAATATGTATGTATATTGAGTACCTTCTGTGTGTGTGTGTATTTTTGCGGAAATTAAAAATATATATGTATATTTTGTACATCCAAAAATTGTAAATTGACCTTTTAAAAAATATTTTTTCTAAACCGTCTATAGGATTAATCGGTCGTTACACTCTACGTTCATTCTCTACGTTGATTATCTTTTTTATTATGTTTGTATCTCTTATTTCGCTTTGTAGTTTTGTGCAATTGCTCTTCACACACGATTTCACTCAATAACAAAAACAAAAAGAGTAAAGGCGCCCTGGCGTTGCCAGACTACTGTCAATTTAACCTGCAAACAACGCGTCATTCAAAATGCCACTAATCCAACAACAATAACGTTTGGTTGAAATGAAATGAATACATGAAGAAATTCATTAATAAACGGTGAGAAAGTGAGACAGAAAATATACACTTGGAAGGGAGGTTAGGTTAATGGTGAATTGAACGGATAATGTACGTTGCAAATTGTCTTGAGTAGATAAAAAAAAAACAAAATTGGCTAATGACCTTTCAGAAACACATACATATATAGAGGAGACAATATTTATTTATATGTTGTGCTATATTCACAAAAAGCCAGACAAAGAAATTATTGCGCACACACATACTAGCTAACAACAGCAGCACCAGCTGCACAGCTGATTTTCAGTTGTATGTATGCGAGTAGATACTCACAAACACTCGGACGGCAATTGTAATTCACTATGCACCGTGTGAAGAGAAGAAGGCAGACTAAACAACGAGTCATATTTGTTACTTGAAACGGGTTCTTCAGCATACTCAAGTGAGAGTGTGAGGGAGCGAGAGGCGAAGAGAAGTGCATTTATTGATTTCAAAGGAAAAACATTTTAAATAACGTATATATATAATGTATTCATTCAGCATTATAAAATCCGAGTGTATTCAAACAGAATTTTCGCATTTTTGCATTAACAAGCACCTGTTTAATCTGACAACAATAACAAGAAATATATTTATTAAAGGAAGCATATATTTTTAAATGATATTAGATAGAGGGCTTACTCGCAATTTCAAAAGTTTATCACAAATTCTGACCAACTTTTGATATTAAAACCCCTGACGTGTTAATAAAACGTTTACATAATATAAGTTAATAACAATTGATTTAATGAGCAGCCGAGATTGGTTTTTTTTTAAGAAAATAACATAAGTATTCCCGTTATCTCACTTATTACGTGGTTCATAAATAGTTCAAAGAACTGGCTCTAGCAGGTGAAAAATTTGCCAAAATAACCATATTGATCTGCTTTCAGCACTAATTCGCTATAAGCAGTATGAAAATTAATTAAATAAATACACAAAGCAAAAAATGTGTAAAACTCTGACGTGATAGTAAAAATTCTTATCTATAAAGTTCTAGTGCATTTTTAACGGGAATTATAAGCTAATAACAATTGTTGATAAAAGAGCCAAGCACCGATGTTGTGAATCACTTCTTACGTGGTTCAAAGAACTGGTTACCTGCGAATCAAGCAGCTGAATAATATGCCAAAATAAGTTGCTTCACAAAAAATAAATACAAATGAAAAGAAAACCCTGTTATTTTTATCGATCTGCTCTCACCACTAATTCGCAATAAATATACAAAAGAAAAACGTGTAAACAACACTTTTTGCAGTTTTCACCCGTATTTGAGGTGAAACTGAAGTTTTGTTTATAAAAAAATATAAAAAAACAACTGATAAACTCGTAATATCTACATATGTGTGTACGTGATTTCTTTTATCTCTTTTGCAAACTCACCTCTGAGACAGACTCCTCCTCCGACTCAGATAGATCTGTGGTGACGGGCTGTGGATAGAACTCGGTATCCGTATCCGTATCCGTCGTCGTTATGATGTTCTGCAGTGCCGACGAAATCGCATTCACAATGCCCACCGACGACGACAGCGGCGAGGAGTTCGAGGACGTCGACGACGATGATGATGAGGCGGCAGCGGCGCCGGAGCGATTCGCAGCGGCCGCAGCAGCTGCGGCGGCAGCAGCAGCGGCAGCAGCGTTCGATATGGCGCCCACATCCTTCAGCTTCTGCTTGAGCACGGCAACAGCCGTCGCCGCTGAACTGCTCGTGGGCTGTGCAGCTGAAGAGCCAGCGCCCACATTGCCGTCGGCCGCAGCGGCAGCGGCGCCCATCAGCAAAGTTGTTGCTGCGAATTTCAAATGCGCCGCGTCCTTGCTGCCAGTTGCAGCTCCCGTTGCTGCATGCGTGGGTGTGGCATTTTGCTGCTGCTGCTGTTGTAAGGCCACCTGCCGCTTGAGCGCTGCGTAGGCGGCACGCGTCTTCTTGGAGCTGCTGGGCGTGGGGGCGGGCGCGGAGGCAACAGCTGCGCGAAATTTCGCAGCTGCTGCGGCGTTTGTAGTTGGTGCACCCATGGTTGTTGTTGCCGTTTCGCCTGTTGTTGTTGTGCTGCTTCTTGTTGTTGCTGTAGTGGCGGGCATGGGCGTGGCTGTGGGCGTGGCTGCGGTTGTGGTGCCAGCTGTAACAAAAGCAGCCGTCGCCGCATCGCTTTGGCCGTTTGTTGATGCTGTTTTGCTGGCAGCCGTTTTAGACATTTTATTGTTGTAACTGGTAGTACTGTTAGTATTGGCAGTGGCTAACAGGCTATTGTTGTTGCTGTTAACTTTTAACCTGACACTTGTGTTGTTGCTGCTCGTGCTCTTCCTCAAGTGAGCCAGCTCAGCTGCAGTTGTTGTTGTCAGATCCTTAGCAACAAGACCGGCCGTCTCATGCTTGGCAGTTGTCTTCTTCTTACCGTTGTTGTTGCTGCTGTTGTTGTTCTTAATGTTGTTAGCAATGAGCGCAGCCGCGATCGAGTGTCGGGCGGCTGCAATGCGCGGACCGTTATAGTTCGCCTGTCTGGCAACGCTGCTGCTGTTATTGTTGTTGTTCTTTGCAGCAATTTTTTGTGTTGTTATTGTTGTAGTTGTTTCTGCTGCTGTTGTTGTTGTCTTTGTTTTGTTTTTACTCAAATAGGCAGAGCGCACGTTATTTAAATTCAAGTTCAAGTCATCGCCATCATGATTTTTCGCATCATTATTCATTTTCCGTCGTCGGTTCGGGCTTCCAATTAAATCAATTCACGCGTGCTTTTCCCGTGTACAAATACGAATTTTTTTTATTTTTAGGTAAACAAAATATTAAATAATAAATTACTTCAAAGAATTTGACATTTTGGGTTATTTTTTTTCTTCTCTCATTTCGCCATCGACAAAAACGCCAAACACTTTCGTTGAATTTTTCTTGTGTATTTTTTAATTTTTCACAAAGCGTGCTGCGTTTTTATCGATTTTGTTGAGGAATTGAGCTAGATTATTATATATGCATGTGTTTTTGCGAGAATGCATTTAAAAGACACACACACACACACACACACACACATGCACATGCACTGGCAGATCGCGACCGTATGGCAACGCTACGCATTCTTTTACTTCTTCAGCATTGCACACTCATTCGTTCGCCGTTGTACGTATGTGTGTACACACATATACATGCACTCATACATATACATGTATACCCGTTTTCCGCTTGCTTAATTCACGTTTTCGTAGTAACTTTTTAATAAAAAGACAAAATAAAAAAATGGGCAAAGAAAATTCACAGAAGGGAAAACAATTATTTGAAATTTGGAGGTTTTTTTTGGTAAATTTTGTAGCCTTTAGTTTGGCCCAATCGATGCGCAATTTGGTAATTTAGACGCTGGGCACAGCGTGCTTTTATGTTTTATATAATCGCGTGAAGTACACAAAATAATTGCCGGTTGCTTGCCGCATTTTAGACGATTTATAATTTGTATATATAAATATATTTAATTGCAGCATTTTATTTATAAAACTTTTTCGAGCATTTTCGACTTCGCCCCAAAACGAGAGCGCAGGCAAAAATCACTTTACACATTTTACAGCGAACGAAACCGAGCGAACGTCGCACGTCGAAGCGAGATAACAACGGGCAACCAGCTAGTCGGTGAGCATAACATTGTGTATGCGCAAGCGAGAGGACGCTACTGAGTCGAGCGAAACCACAATCACACGCACGCCAAAGTCGAATAGCAGGCGGACGACGATGAAGGCAAATTGAGCAACTAAGGGAAAATTTTTCTTCGCCACTATTCCGATGCAACTTTTCACAAATTGAACGCTGCGCGAAGGCTTGAAAACATGCACAGCATGTATGGCACAGGTTATGCAATACTTTTACAATAGGTTCGCGTATTACCGTTGCAGATTTTTGGCAAATAAATAAATTTTTCAGCAGCTTTAAAATTCACTGTCTGTCATTCAGAGTTTCGGATCGCCATATTATTCCCGGATATTGAATTGAACTAGAACGCAACGGAATGAACCAGTTGGTTCCATTGCTTACGATACGTTACCGACTTGCGTGGCGTTGCGTTTCGAAATGCGATTTACGCTATTTTTTGGGCTATTATTTGGCAGGATATAATTAATAATATATACATATATATTCCATGTTAATAATTCGTTTTTGGGGGTTTGTGTTACTATTTTCATTGTATTGCATAAATTAATTGCTGTGCTATATTTAATTGCATTGATTTAAACTTCTTTTTATTGTAATTGGAGTCAGCAATATTAATATAATAGTTATTATGCTTTAATTGAAGACAATAGTCTAGTATAATGTAGATAATATTTCTATTTCTGATACACCAACCTACTTAATAAACATATTATTTGTTGGTAGTATTTTATGCGCACAGTATACTTTGCCTAATTCGTAAATAACAGAGTGTCAAAAATTAATCGTAGTTATCGGAAAAACAGCTGGACTGAAAGTGAAGTAAAGAAAGTAAAGTAAAGATGCACAGATAAGCATTGAAGAATGGGAATAACGCTATATTTTTTATTTGCAGTCTTACAACATAAGCATTAAAATAGCACATTTATTTAATAATTTAATTCCGTTTCAAGATATATTGTTAAACGAGTTATCAGCTATCGCATACATGTCACTAGTGCCGGCGATAGTTGTACATCTCTAGCACGTACTTACTTTTTCAATCGCCAACTACGTGTCCACAGTTTGCTTCTCTATTGTAAACTTGGCAAAATGCATACCGTGTTAACCCGAGGAAATGCAACTGTTGCCTATTCCTTAAGCGTATTGGCGTGCTTGACGTTCTGCTGCTTTTTGTCGACGGTATTCCTGGATTATCGAACCGATGCGAACATAAAAACCGCACGGGTGCTGGTTAAAAACGTTCCCGATTACGGTGCTTCGCGAGAGAAGCATGATCTAGGTTTCGTGACATTCGATTTGGAAACGAACCTGACGGACATATTCAACTGGAACGTGAAGCAATTGTTCGTCTATTTGACCGCCGAATATAAGACTCCGACGAATCGTTTAAACCAGGTTGTACTATGGGATAAGATCATTTTGCGTGGCGAAAATGCTGTGCTTGACTTCAAGAATATGAACACGAAATATTATTTCTGGGACGATGGCAACGGTCTGAAGGATAACAGGAATATAACGCTATCGCTGTCATGGAACATCATACCCAATGCCGGGCTGCTGCCGTCGGTGCAATCGACTGGAAAACACATATTCAAATTTCCAGCCGACTACTCGTCATCTATTTAAGATTCGAAATTTGTAAATTTATGTCTATTTGCACTTAAATAAAATCATTTATATTAAATACATAAACATGTTTACAAATGTTCATAAAAAAGGTAGCGAGCGAGTAAAACTTGACAATTCACAAACAATTTTGTGAGGTTACACACTGATACGGATACTGAACATGAATGCATAATTTATATGTGTCTAGAGATACCATAACGTCTTAAAATTTTACATAAACTCATAGCTGCCATCGTCAAAGTTGCGATTGGCCACCATGGGACCGCCGGCGCCCATTTGATTCGGCTGTCCGCCCATTTGCGGACGAAACTGATTGCCGGGCGTTTGATGCTGCAGCAGCTGGCGCAGGCCGGGATTATTGTTGCCGAGCATGGGACGCACCATGCGCTGCTGCTGCTGTTGGGGCACCTGCTGCTGCTGCTGTAGCTGCTGTTGCAGACTGGGATTGGCAACGGGCACGCCCAGTGGCATGCGCTGCTGCTGTTGCTGCTGCATCATATTCATCTGCATTTGTGGCTGCATGGGCATGCCGCCGGCCCCATTGCCGCCGGGACCGCCGCCCATTTGCATATTGAGCTGTGCATACTGATTGTAATGTGGCTGCTGCTGCTGCTGCTGCTGCGAGTTGTCCTGTTGCATTTGTTGTTGTTGTTGCTGTTGTTGTTGTTGCTGTTGCAATTCCATGGGCGATTTACCCTGCTGCTGCTGCATCATTTGCTGCATTTGTTGCTGCGCCGGCATTTGCTGCTGTTGCTGCTGCTGCTGTTGTTGTTGCTGCTGCTGTTGTTGCTGTTGTTGCTGCTGCTGCTGTTGCATGTTGCCGTGCGATTGCTTCTGCTGTATAACCTTGCGCAAGCGCTCCACAAACATAGACTGATTGTTAGGTATGAACCCCAGGAAGGCATTGCGATCGGGCGTGTATAGCAGGATGAGCACCTTGATGTCGCAGGCGGGCGAATTGGGCACCGTCGAGAAGTGGACGCAGCCGGCGAAGCCGGATGTCATCATTTTGGCAAGCGAATCGAGCGCCTCGCCGGGCGTCGGACGAAACACGACCATTTTCGAGTCTTTCAAAAACTGGCCGCCAATGTTGCCCACCAGATGCTTGGGCATCAGCTGCATCAGCAGCTTGGGCGGCCAGTTGTCTGCCTTGATTTCAGGCTCGCCATCTTTGCTGTTGGTGCAAACGGTGCACTGCAGCGAATGTGGTATCTTTTGCTGGTCATTTTTCGCCTTCTCAGCCCATTCGAGCACACCGGTCCAGATCTTTTCACGCAGCGATGATTGCTCCTGTGGCTGCTGCTGTTGTTGTTGCTGTTGTGCGAGCTGCTGTTGTTGATTGGCCTGCTGCTGCTGCTGCTGCTGTGGCCCTGCCTGTTGCTGCAGTGTGGGCACATTCGCAGCACTGGAGACAGCTGGCATCATGCTGGCATTGGCATTGGGATTAACCTGTTGCTGTGGATGCTGCTGTTGCTGCTGCTGTTGTTGCTGCTGTTGTTGCTGCTGCTGCTGCTGCTGTTGTTGTTGTTGCTGTTGCTGTTGTGCCAGCTGTTGTTGCAGCTGATTGAACTGCTGATGGTTCAGCATTTGCAATCTCTGTTGCTGCTGCTGCTGCTGCAGCTGCTGTTGTTGCTGTTGCTGTTGCAGCGAGCTGACCGTTTGATTGGGCGGCGCATTTATGCGCGATATGAGCGCCGAGTTGGGATTCTGGTTTGGCTGCAGCGGCATATTGTTGCCAGCTGACTGCATAAACGCCGGTCGCTGGCCGGGCTGATTCGGGTACATCCAGCGATTCTGGCCGGGCACAACATTTTGCTGAAAGTTTGCGTTCTGCATTTGATTAGGCACAAATTGTTGTTGTTGTTGCTGCTGCTGTTGTTGTTGCTGCTGCTGTTGTTGCTGCTGCAGCAATTGCTGCTGCTGCTGGGCAGTCATGAGACCTGGTTGGGCGCCAGCGCCAGGCTGCTGCTGTGGCTGCTGTTGTATGGAGTTCATGTTCATCACCTGCTGCTGCTGTGCAGGACCAACCGGTTGCTGCTGCTGCTGCTGTGCTGGTGTCGTATCCATGGCTATACCCTGACCCGGCCCCGTCTGCTGAGCATTTGGATTATTGTTCATTGCTGCAGCTGCTGCTGCTGCGGCTTGGGCTTGTGGTGCGCCCATCTGATGCTGGGAAACCGCTGTGCCAGCGACGCTGCTGGCCATGCTGTTGGGACTGGGTGCCCGCTCTTTCAGGCTGTAGCCTTTGAGCAGCACCAAGTGCCGAATATTTTTCGCATAGTTTTTTGTCGTGATCGGCTGATCGCCGTCGGCCTTCATGTAGAGCTTAAACAGCACCGGGATTTTGCGTGGTGCTATAATGGAGAGATTGATCTTACGCTCGTTGAAGAGTGCGGCCAGCTGTTCACAGGATTTGCCCTTGTATTTCCAGGATTCGTTGGCGACCATCTGATACGGCGGACTATTGCATATCAATATGCAATGGCGCTGCAGATTCGTCTGCTCCAGCATGTGGCGCCGCTCGTTGATCTCATCGAAGCAGCCGTGGGCAGCGGCAAGACCCTCGGCCATGTGGCCGTGCGATTCCATACCGCCACCGACCAGCGGCAAGCGTTCGATCGTCTCAATCACCTTCTGGGGTTGCACGAACGGGCCGTAGGTGGTGCACGCCGGTTCCAGCAGGTTGGAGGCGGTGCGGTATGTGACAATGCCATAGAGTGTTGCGTAGCGCTCGGCGATCAGGAATTCGCGCTCATCAATCGAGCCCTGGGTGAAGTGCTCCAAAGTAGGCAAGATATAGTTGGTTTTCAGCTCGTTTAAGTAGGCGCCGTTGATAGCGCTGCTCTCTATAACGAACATCACATCGGCCAGTGTTAACTGATCCACTTCCATGTTGTGTACGCGAACAAAAAACGGCTTTCTAGTGAAATTAGATAAAATATACACCGTGAATTTAACTTAACTTTAACCCATATCAACACTTTTTGTTGATCTATCGATATGTTTGCATTGTAGTAGAGAGGAGAGATTCAGGCAGGGCTGAATTTGTGACAATGTTGTTGATGTGCATAGTCTATATCGATATGTTTGCAACACTTGTTAACTAACACTCGATCGCTATAATATTGTAGAGATATTTTGTTATGCCAATTATTGTAATTGCCGAACATTTAAATGCAATATATCAGTTTCCTTTTGGATCTCATCTTACCAAGTTAAGTTAAGGCGGCTTTAATATGAATATTCAATCTAAATATTAGTCTGTCAATATTCTCCTGGTCAATACAATATATTATTGTGAGCAACTAATCGAAATTCTCGCAAGTTATTAATGCACAAATAGAAAGGAAAAATACACAATAAAAATGTAGGAAAATTATACTTCATAATAAATCGTTACACTCTATAAATATATAACCAAATAAATTGTGGGAGACGTACAATCGATATTATCTGCCGAGACTGTCTATCGATAGTCGACGATATTTTCCGCTCATCTCTCTTTCGCGTTTATGTTTGTCAAAACAAAAATTAAAAATCAAAAAAATAATTTAATTATTGTATAATTAGCGCCCAATCAAAGAAAACCCCGCAAAATGCGAATGTAAATAACGACCCACTGTGTTTCTGTGTACGTGTGTGTGTGTGTGTCTCCTCATCAATTTGTTGCGTGCAAAGTAAATAGTTCGTCGTCTGAAAACCCTACCCCGAGTGCGAAAAAAATGATCAAGTTGAATACTATACGCACTTGTGCTGTCCGCAGCTAAAGGCAACGATAATATCTCCAAATATTCTTTAGGCGGCCAAAATAAAACAAAACAGCAACAATGCTGCAGTACAAGAATGCGAGCGCCGCCAGCGTTGCCACAGTGGTTAATAACAATAGCAATGGTCAAGCAGCCACTGGTACGCCCAGCGCCCCCGCCAAGGCTGCACCAGCCATGGGAAATGCGAGCACCGTGTCGGCCGCCCCGCAAATGCAGCAGATTATAAACATACATCAAATGGCGCCGCCGCCGACGCCACAGTTTGTGCAGCAAACGGGCGGAGGCGCTGCCGCGGTCGCTGGCCTGCCGCAGAACATGTTCCAAATCGTGCAGCCCATGGGGATGCAGACGGTCAACATAGATGGACAGGAGGCCATCTTCATACCCAATCTAAACGCCCAGCTCGCCACCGCCCAGGCAGTCAACATCAATGGCCAGCAGGCGTTCATCACGCCCAACGGGCAGATTGTGCGCGCGCCTCAAGCGCTGCCAACGCACGATCCGACGCAGACGCAGCTGTTCACAATACCGGGCACAAACATACAAATACCGCTGGCCAACATTGTGCAACAGCAGCCACAGCCGCAGCAGCAATCGCAGCAACAACAGCCGCAGCAGCAGCAGCAGCCGCAACAGACGGCAGTTCAAGTCCAGCAGCAACAACAACAGCAGCAGCAACAACAGCAGCAGCAGCAGCAGCAGCAACCCTTTACCATACCGGGTACCAACATACAGATCCCGGCATCTGTGGCCGCCGCGAATGGTCTGCTCACGAATCTGCTGGGCGCAGCGCCCACCACAATCAAGCTGGAGAACGGACAGACGCTGCAGAATATTCAATTGCGCGCTGCGGCGCCGGGTCCGGCACAGCAATTGCTGCAATTTCCGCATCCGCAGCCGGCGGCTTCAACGCTGCAACAAACGGTGGCCGTCCAGATACCCGTGCAAACGACCAACGGCCAGACCATCTACCAGACCGTTCACGTGCCCGTGCAGGCGGCCGCCGCGGCAGCGGCACCAGCGCAGCCAACACTGTCCAATCTGACGCAATCGATCCAGGCGTTGCCCGCTTCCATGCAACAGGCGGCAGCCCAAATGCAGATTATACCGCAGTTTGCCCAAATCGCCCAAATTGTGACGCCCAACGGGCAAATACAGCAGGTAAATTTTGGAAGATTTCCTTCCATATGAAAGAACTGTATGCTTTGTCCGTCTGTCTGTTGGTCTGTCCGGACAAGTTTATCATTTTTATACTCGTTCACGGTGTGATTTCATGTTTAATGGCATTTTTGTCATGGCTTGTCCTCTACATTGATTCTGCATCTGAATTCTACTGAGGTACATGTGTTGGTGCAATTGCAACGATTCGGTTAACTTTGTTCTGATACACAGATCAAGAATATTTTAATTCTTGGATAGCCTTCCCCCTACAGCTGCGAAATTGGAAATAATTAACAGGTTCAGCCTTGCGCCTAGAGCACAGCTGCAAGGTTTAAGCCAAAACTTGGCTCTATGGGTATGCATAGAAATACCAGGTTCACAAACAGAACCTAAAGGCGAATGAATATATTGATCAGTTAGTTACCTTGCCCCATGTGTTGACGATCCAGGCAAATAAGCTTTAAATCTGATTTTGTTTTTATATATTTGTGTACAGGTACAACTGGCGCCGTTGAATGCGTTAAACTATTCGCAGTTGCCGCCCAATGCGAATATCATCCACATACAGAATCCCCAGCAGCAGCAGCAGTTTTTGCAGCCACAGACTCAACTGCAGCAGCAGCAGCAGGCGCAGCAGCAGCAACAGGCGCAACAACAGCAGCTGCAGCAACAGCAGACGCAACAACAGCAGCAACAACAACAGCAACAGCAGCAACATCAGCAACAACAACAACAGCAACAGGCGGCCGCAGCAGCTGCTGTACAACAGCAACAGCTCTTCAATGCAATCAACGAGGCGGGCGGCCAATTGCCCGCAAATCAGCCGATAACTATAACAAACGCACAGGGACAACAGTTGACGGTGATACCCGCGCAGCAGATGCAGCAGTTGCAACAGTTTCGGGCTAATCAAAATGCGGCGGCGGCTGCTGCTGCTGCAATGCAGCTGCAAACGGGCAATCTGCAGGCGCTGCCCATACAGAACATACCCGGTCTGGGCCAGGTGCAGATCATACAGGCGAATCAACTGCCAGCGAACATGGCTGCGAACTTCCAACAGGTGCTCACGCAGCTGCCCATGCCCATGCAAACGACGACGACGACGACAACGACAACAGCAGCAGCGGCAGCAGCGAGCGGCAATCAGGCGTCGAACACGAATACAAATGCTGGCGCGCCGGCCATGAGCATGCTGCCCAAACAGGAGCCGCAGAGTCCCACGCAGCTGATAACGAATATTAAGCAGGAGCCGCCAGACACGTGCGCCGTGTCGACGGCCTCGAATACAATTCAGCTGCAGGCGCAGCAGCAACAGCCGCAGCAGCAACAGATCAAATTCATAATGCCGCAGTCGCCACAGCAGCAGCAACAGTTGTTAGTTGATGGCAGCAGCAGCAGCTGTTTACCCGCCGTAAACATACCAGCCTCCATACAAATAACCGCCTTGCCGCCGCCGCCGTCGCCAGCCAACAGCGCACGCAGCACGCCAAAGCCGAGCATGCCCAGCACCAGCACCGGCACCCAGATAACCATGAGCTCGGCGGGTCAAGTGCTGGCCGTGACAACGCCGGCGCGTGTTAAGCAGATGAAGCAAGTGTCGCCAGCGAATGCGGCGGCGACCAGCGTCAATGTGAATATCAATATGGGCGAGAGTGTGGTGCCGGAGATAAAGCCGCGGCTGAAGCGTGTCGCCTGCACCTGTCCCAATTGCACCGACGGGGAGAAGCATTCGGATCGGAAGCGCCAGCACATCTGTCACATACCCGGCTGCAGCAAGGTCTACGGCAAGACGTCGCATCTGCGAGCCCATTTGCGTTGGCATACGGGCGAGCGTCCGTTTGTCTGCTCCTGGGTATATTGCGGCAAGCGTTTCACGCGCTCCGATGAACTCCAACGGCACCGGCGCACGCACACGGGCGAGAAGCGGTTTCAGTGTCGCGAGTGCAACAAGAAGTTCATGCGCAGCGATCACCTGTCCAAGCACATTAAGACGCACTTCAAGACCCGGTCCGGCATTGACCTAATCGAGTTGAACATTAAGCAGGAGCCGAAGATGAATGCGCCCAAAAGTATTAACACCATGAGCGGCATTGTGACTATTGAGATTCCGGCGAGCGGTGCAGCGGCCAACGGCAGTGGCGCCTCCAGCGTAGCGGCAACAGTTGCGGGCTCAACTGTAACCTCAGCGCCAGGTGGTGCCACAATTGTCCAGCTGCCCACATTAAGTGCTGACGATGTGGTTGGCGGCGGTGCGTCCACCGATAGTTTTGGCGAGGACGACGAACTGGAGGATGGCGAACTGACCGAAGAGGATGATGAGGAGCTAACTGAAGAGGATGAAGAGGACGACGACGACGAGGACAGTGGCGATGAGGAGAAAATGACCATCTCTGTGAGCGAACTGGGCGAAAACTCATCCAACTAGCATTCGGAATCGCTGTTCATGGAACAGTTCATCTTTGACCACTTTCCATAGCCATAGCAGGCCTCCGAAACGGGGCTGCTGCTAAACGACTTGCATACTCTGTACAGTTGAGTCCCCTCCAGCCCCTGCCCCCCCTAAGTAAGACTTAATTTTGTATGTACTTTGTATGTATGTAATGTGTTGTTATAAATCTTTGTACATAATTCAGTTTGCGAATAAGTTATCCTTCGGCTCGCCGGAGCACACAAATCCTTGCAGGGCCTGATAGCAATAGCTTACATTTTACAGTTTGATCCTAACCAATTGAATGGAATTATTTACATTTCAATAATTATACATCTCCAAATTAGCAAAGAAACAAAAAGCAATTTTGTTTGTGTACATTATGAAGTAGAATGGTTTATTCTTTTTAAGCATGTAATAATATATATTTTAAACTTGTTCAAAGAAAAACGAAGTATTATATATAACATTTAAATGTTACTTCGTGTTTTTTTTAACTTTATCAGCCCAGTTTGAATATATTGTAAGGATATAATTCTAAATTTGTATGTACATTTTTGTAGCATAAGTTTTTTACTATATTTAAAATTTGATAAAAAAAACAAGCAAAATAATTAAAAACACGCGATTTTATCTAGGATAGTAGCATTAAATGAATATATATTTATGACGTTTTAAGGAAATTTTTATATTCAAAACGCACAATAAAATCGAACAATGTAATATATTCAAGGGAAACTTTAATAAATTGGTCATAAATAAATTGGTTTTAATAATTTCCGTGCTATATTATATGATTCTAAAGAAATGGTTCGGAACATTGGCTTTGAGTGGATGTCGCCGGCACTTGGGTATTGAAAAGAATATAGTCCTCCGAGCCCTGAACAATGGGCTGGCTCTCAGTTGGTTGAGTCAGCAAATCCACGTCTATTGTTTCAATCGTCATGGACTCTGTATTAATTTGAGCTGCAGCCTCGGCCCAGTCCATGTCCGGCACGGGCTCTTGTTGTGAACCTAACTCCTGTAGTTTTGCCACAGGCTCTGGGGACTCTTCTATGACCCAGAATTCGGGATCATTCGTAAACATGCCTAAGGTAGACACCGAGCTTTGTGAATCGACCGGAACAGGACACTTAAATTCTTCTGCTTCTGCTGTTGATGATGATGATTGTTGCTCGGCAAGCTGTGCAGGTAAAGGAGATGAACTTAAATTGCTGCGTTCCAAAACGGAGTTTTGTGAGCCCTTCCAGCGCCAACGATTCAGCCTACAATTGTTCGCCTTTTTCAACTGGCATTGCCTAATGTGATTGCACTTTGCAATCTCATATGGTGTGTAGGGCAATACCATTTTCTTGACCACGGCCTTCACGAGCATCGCATTGATGAAGCGCTCCGAACGATTGGCCAAACGACCTTTTTTCTCGAGGCGCTGCTTTGCCTCCCAAACGCAGTTAAATAGTGTCATATCGACGCGAACCTTAGTGCGTAAACAGAGCTGTTTCTTCTCGGCCTCACTGTATTCCCGATTCAAATCCTCACTGGTTATTTTCTACGAACGTTTACAGCAAGATTAGAAAGATGCCGATACTTAAGATTGTTTGTGTACTCACAAGCGGTTCGTACAATTTCCGCACGAATTCTTTACCCGACTCATCTAGATCATCGGCTATGCTTAAGATTTTGGCTTCCTCGGCATTTTGATATTTTACTAGCATCGCAGATAATGAACGCGCCATAGTAGCAATAATATTGTTGAAATTGACGGAACTGTGCTGTTTTGTTTTTGTTGTAACCAATATGACCATGCGTTGCCTTCGTAAAAATACTTACAAATTTACTGAAAATGTGCTAAAATACTAAATTTGATGCGTTACGTAAGCTCAAAGAAACGTAAGCAAACGGCGGAAATCGAAACAACGGGTAAAACGATAATTTATGGCGGACAGAAAATAATACTTGAACAATCTCCATATGTGTCATTTGTAATATAATCTTTAGTTTTTACAACTGAATTTTAACAACTATTTACATTATAAACTATATAAATAGTGCTTTATTTAAAATATTAACCAGTGACCTTAAGTAATGGGGTGTTTTCATGGTTCCGCTGTATGCGCGCCTGGTACGCATCCCTCAACTGTATCAACACGTTTGCAAAAAGAATAGTTCCAAAGAAAACGAGGGCGGTGCCAATCCAGTGGCTGAGCGTAAAGGGATTGCGAAAATACAGAATGGAGAAGATCAACGAGACGAACTTGCGCAGCGTAACAACCATGGTGACGATTAGGGAAGCGCATTCGGTGGTCAGCACATAAACGGCACTGATGCAGATGTATTGCGTGATCACGTTGCAAAGCAGATAGAAAATCATTAGTGGAAAGGATATATTAATACCCACGGTGTGCAGCAACGGTACGGCAACTCTCTCCGAGGCAACAGCAATGTGCCAGTGTTGCCAAATGTTGCCAGCCATTATGAGAAAGCCCGGCAGGGGGAGCATGTGCGTGTAGAAGAGCGCTTCGCTCGGATGTTTGCCATAGCGCTTGTAAATGACCTCCTGGTAGATGCCCATGTAGGCCGTGACGAGCAGCGCAACTGAGAGCAGGCCAATGCCCACGCACCACCAGAACAAGTCCGAGAACGACGTTGCCGTCTTCAGCGCCGGATGTGTTTTGTCCCTGACATCGCCACTAGACACCAGGGTGCAAAGTGTGATGCCCGCCGTTATCATCAGCACCGAGCTGTATTGCCGCAGATTGTAGCGCTTCTTTAGCAATACAATGCCCATGACCATGTTGGCCAGCAGCGAACCGCTGCGAAAGATCATGTGCAGCGGCATGGGTATATTGAAATTGAACGCATAATTGTTGCACACGTTTGCCCCAAAGAACAGTACCACGAGCAGCACATAGTCCCTGAGACCGATTTTCGGGCTAACCGTAAAGAACTTTGAGGTGAAGATCAGTCCGCTGAGCGCAATGAAGAGAAACTGCAGGAATGTGATCAAATTGCCGGCGCCCGGATCGATTTGAATGATCAGCTCCAAAAAGACGACATTACTGCAGCATCCTACAAACACGAAGAGCATGGCCAGAAGGGCTTTTAAACTAGCCATGTAGCCTATATATGGACAATTGTCGATCTGTAGACTCTTGAAAGTAAACGAGAACTGCGGTAACTGTTGCTGATAACAGTATTAAGAACGTGGACAAGCAAATGATTGCACAGCTGCGGCGGCTCCAACGTAAATAATTGAGAGTTGTCAACAGAAGCGCAGAGCAAATTGACACCGCTAACGGTTATGCTTGGACGTAGTTAGTAGAATATAGATATATGTGATATATTTAGTAAAAATACATACACAGAATACAAATATAGTTTAATATATCGTACAAGTGAGTTTTAAGGTTAAGCCATATTTTTATTGGCGTTAAGCCTCTAACCAAATAACAGAAAAATGGGACATCTAAAACAAAAAACGTATCCAGGAATTTTTGCGGGATAGGTTCCACGGCGACTTTGGTTTCGATCGGGTCCTTGGGTTGCTCACATTCTCAGAGAGCAAGAGCGTAAGCCAGCCAGCTTTCTGAGATCGCAGATATTGTATCATTCATTGATTTCTGAGTCAGTTAGGAAATGTACTATGTACATACTTATGTAAATCTTTACACATAAGCCGCACTGATTGTTGGTGAGCGTTAACTCAAAACTTTATGCAAAGCTCAGCAGCGTTTTTTGCTACTGAAACAAAAGAGCGTAATTTATGAGCGTGTGACGTTACAACGTCGGTTTGGTATTGCTTGTATTGATCCATACAAAGCTATATGTAGATTAAAATGTTTAAAGCTTGATCAAAATATTTAAAAAATTAAAAATGTTGCGTTTTTATCTGATATGGGAGGTTATAGTGGTCCGATCGGTGTTATAATACAGATTTCTGGGAAGTTTTAATTAAGATAGCTTTAGTCGTTTTACTACTTTATGAGCAAAATTGATGATGTTTTCGAGCAAAATTTTGAAATTGTGACGTTACAAGAGCAGAATTCTTTGTATTACCTGTAGCTCTCTCAATGCCAAACGCCTTAACAATTATTATACTTAATAAATCTTTAAGCCGCCTTTTTTATTTTTAAAAATAGTGTGACCAGCTTAGTTTAAAGTGATCAGTTTGTAAATGGTGCGACCAGTTATTAAACATTGTGATCGAATAAATATGCAAATACTGGAATAACGCGTTTTCTCCGTCACATAGCGCTGGTCACATCGTGCAGAAGACCGTGTGCAAGAGATATGCAAAAAAAGAAAAGTTTGTCGCAGCGAAGCCACGAATAAAACGCAAAATAGTTACAAGCTAGATAAAAAGAAACAATAATTACAAATCAATTATTTTAAAGTGGCTAGCAAAGCAAAAAGTACGAAAATTCATTGTATGTATGTATACGTATCTTTGCATCTGAACGTAACTGCGTGTTTGTGTGTGTATGTGTTTTGAGTGCTTATACGTGCTTGTTTTGTTTTGATTAACCCACCTTGTTGTAAATTACTTGTGCTTAAAATAACGATGATAAAATAAACATTTGAAATATCTATCAAAATAATTCATAAAAATTATCAAATTTAATGTATATTTATATCCAATTTCATCCCAATTCCAATATACATCAATTCTCTGGACAATAAGTGGCAACTCCAAGCCAATATGTATACAAAAACAAGAAGCGACTATGAAAACGAATCGCACAATAAATAAATGGAAGGCAAACGCGCAAAAAAGAAAAAGCGACCTAAAACGAGAAGGAGAATAAAAAATTTCGTCGCTTTAATACAAAATTTCTAGTTACGCGCATTTCACTCAAGAACAATAACTGTACAAAATACACTAATAACAACGAAAAAACAAAAAAAAACACCGTTTAGTATTCAAAATTGTCTGATAAACATTCAATGAGAAAGCGCGAGTGAAGAGGCGGCAAGAAACAAAACTAAATTAACAGAACTAAGAAGACAGAACTAACTAAGCAAATATATATAAATTTATATATATATATATATATATATATATATATATAGGTAAAGAACGCGCTGCGCACATTTCACAGTTAACTCGGCTGCACTACACTCCCTCACACCCCAAGGAGCAGCTGCTAAACTTTAACGCGCGTCGCATAATATACAAATTACGATATAAAATATAACTGTGGTAAAAACTCAACGCTAAGCCGCTTTTCCGTTTAAATCGTATTTATTCGCCGACCTTTCCATCAAAGACATTTTAAATGTTTTCCAACATCGCCCACCATGTGTGCATACATACAGACATACATACATTTTGCTGTATTTATGTGCATTTGTATGTATATTTATATACACTTTGTGCGCGCGCTTGAAAAATCCGCCTAAAAACAATTTGCTTTGCCTACTTTTTATTTTATTAGTTTCTCTAATTTTGTGTTTGCGAATGTTTGTCTATCTTTTTGTTTACTAATACAAATAATAATTCAACCACTTTGTTAATATTTTGCAGAGACGCTTAAATCATCAGGCGGTTATTATGAAAGGTTATGATTTGTTTCAACATACTCCCCCACCATACATAAAAAAAAAAAAAAAAAAAAAATATATATATATATATATATATATATATATATATATATATATATATATATATATATATATATATATATACACACATATATATATATGTGCATATACCTACATATATGTACGTTATTTTTGTTGCCGTTGCCTAAGCCAGGTTTTGTCTCCTAACATGAGCCCTAACTTGCTAAAACAAAAACAACAACTAAAGCCAATTTCCCCCGCAACGTGCAAGTCATTTGTAGCTAATATGATTGCTTTCATTATCCAAAACAGGAATTTACTATAAAATGTCTCGTAACAAAGACAAATATGACAGCACAAATCGAAGGCAGCAGATCTTTCTGTCTGCCGAGGACATTGCCGCTGGCAAGAAGACAAATTGGACGGGCCTCGAGATAACGGGTATGTTAAATCCTTCCCTTCCCCAAAATCGAAATGTAAAAGACTAATCATTTCTTTTAACTGTTTGCAGGCTGCGTGCGAAATATAAGCCCCTCGTTGTGGGAGTTCGAGCACCTGACCGCACTCTATCTGAATGACAACCAGCTGCTGCGATTGCCAGCGGACGTGGGCATGTTGGTTAGCCTGCGCACGCTGGACTTGTCCAGCAATAAGCTGCGCAGTCTGCCTGCCGAGCTAGGCGAGCTCATACAGCTGAGGTGGGCGACACAATTTTGTGTTTTCATATTCGTTAAGCCACAATTTATGCTCATCTTGCATTTCCAGAGAGCTGCTGTTGAACAATAACTTTCTGCGTGTGTTGCCATATGAGATCGGCAAGCTCTTCCATCTGGTCATACTCGGTCTGATGGGTAATCCGCTGCAAAAGGAGTTCATGAACATCTACAATGAGCCAAATGGCACGCCGAAACTGCTCACCCACATGTTGGACAACTTGTCATGTGAGTAACGGATTGTCTCTCCACATCAATGTATTTGTAACAGTGTGTGTGTGTGTGTGTGTCTGCGGCTGTATGTTTGGGTGAGTGTGTTGGCGCGAGCTCCTGTTTGTGCGCCAGTGTATGGACAAAAAGGAAAGCTTAAAAAGGCGCATGAAAAGAGAAAGTTCGTGTCGTAAATATCATTTATTTTTGTATACCCTTGCGTAGGGTTTTATTATTGCGTTACGATACGTGTACCGTGTTTTTGAAGACATATTAACAGCTTTATCATATACGTATGTAAATTCGTAATCCCTCTGTTATCCATATCTTTTTTATATGGCTTGGGTTGAACTGGGAACTCGTATATTTCTGAATCATTTTAAATCAGGTGAAAATGTGTAAGATATTTTCTTTTTGAAAATAAACAAAAGAAAAAAATACATATATATTTTCCTTAAAAGAATTCGATGCGGCAGGGTTTATTCTTTATTCTTCTAAAAAACAAATTGTTATCCTAGCTTAAAAATTTAATTTATTTTTTATTAATTTTAAAATTCATGTACATCAAGTAAAATTTATTTGCTGTTTGCAACGTCGGATTTCTATATATATATATATATATAGTATATTATCTGTATGTCCATGTGGTTAGGAATATAACACCAAATGCTGTATTTCCATAGAGTACTTAAACTTCGGCACAAAGTTGTCTTGATTTCTGTTCGATTCGTTTTTAATCTGAATTACGAGCCATGGTTGACAGGATGGCAAAACGCAACCGGTTTATAGACGCCCAATTGGACAATTAAAGTTCAAACTTATGAATATTTTTTTTTTTTATTTTTATTAATAATGGCAACAGCAGCAAAAGCATAATGCAAACATCAATTATAATTTAATTGAATGCAAGCGCCAAACTGATATGCAACACAATTACAACAACAGCAACACTGCATGACCTCGACATGCAAAGCTGCTGCTGGACGTTGGCCCGAAGCTGCTGCAGCAGCAGCTTTAAAGAGAGCAAGCTTAAAAGAGAGAGCGCACGCTTGCGAGCGCCAGCCACCGAGAGAGTGAGAGCGTGAGAGTGTGAGAGTGTGAGTGTGAGCAGGCATAACGGCTTCAAGTGCGTTTACTGTTAGGCCGGCAAAGCTCGTGCGCGAATGAAATTGAATTTGCTGCCATCAGTCTGCCACAAGCTTGGCTCGCGAGCGGACGCTTCAACTGCACAGCCGAGGCCCGTCGAAACTAGTTCTCTAGCTGTCGCGTCGTTTTGTCTCGTCTTGTCCCGTCTCGTCTCGTTCTCGTCGCTGGCTGCGACTGCGCAAAGTGTTTCGTAATTTCGACAACAGCAACGACAGCAACAGTTGCTGCTGGCAGCGAGCGAGCAACTTTTGTCCCAGTTTCTTTTGTGCAGTTCGCATTTTTTCAGACGCTTTTCATTTCGTTGCCGCGTGTGGAAATGTGTGCTTTGAACCGAAATGCCCGACTGCATGTGCATTAAGTGTTGAAATCGCAAACGCGGCCAAGTGATGTGCGTTACGCACGACCGACGAGGACAACAGACGCTGCTGCAACCACCACGTGAGATACGAACGAGGCAGGATTATGAGATCGCATGTGGCCGTTTATCGTGCACCAGAAAACGCAAACGGTTGCCAGTTCGCTAGATACGCGCTCCACGCGCCGCCAACGCGCCAACCGCCGCACACACTTTGGAACGCCGCGCCCACAGCTGCCTGCTACAATCTGCGCGCGCAACTCCATCATGGCCTCTACCATGCAGCAGCAGCAGCAGCCGCAGCAGCAGCATCAGCAGCAGCACCGCCGCCGCCGCCACCAACTGCGCCCCAGGCTCAACAGCTGCTGGTGAATCAGCAGCGCATCAACGAATGCGCCGGCATACCGCTCATCTCGAATGCCTGCGGCCACCTGAGTCCAGCGCAGCGACATCGTCTGCTGCGCAAATCGAGTCCTGGCAAGTCCTGGCCCGCCGCTGCTGCGCACTCCATGTCCCAGCTGGCGGCACATGCGCAGGGACAGCCGTTGCTGCAGAACAGCAAGCAACATCATGTGCATCTGCAGCAGCAACATCAGCACCAGCAACAGCAGCAGCAGCAATCCTGGCCAGCACATGCCGCCAGCTATCAGCCCATGCGGATGAACAACTTTCAACTGACGGATAAATCGCGTACTTTGCGCTATCAGAACTCGGCCCCAGCCGTGCTCAGCTCGCAGGAGCAACAGAAGCAACTGACCAGCAGCAGCAGCAACAACATAGCTGGCCAGGAGCCAACATCATCCGTGGCAGATAGTTGCCTGCCGCGCATTATTAAGCCGCGCAAGCGCCGCAAAAAGGATCGTAAGCCGGCCAACGGCGTGTTGCTCAAAATGGATGCGGATATGCAGCCCAAGCTGCAGCAGCAACAACAGCAGCATCAACAGCAGCAGCATCATCAACAGCAGCAGCATCATCAACAACAGCAGCAGCAACAGCAGCAGCAGTTGGCAAGCAACACAGGCAGCTACGCGCAGCTGCTGCCCATGGCCAGTGGCAGTGGCATGCAGCACGATCACAGCCACGGCGTGTGTTTTTGCCGCGACTGCGATCCGTTGCGTTCGCTGTGGGATTATCCGTTGCGCCGCTCGCTGTCGGACGCCTCGTCCAGCGGCCAGGGCGCCAGTAACTCGAGCAACTCGTCAGCGTCCACGCACTCGGATAACTCGTGCGCCAGCTCGATTTGTTCGCTGAGTGTGCCCAATAATTTCGAGGAGACGGAACACTTTGCGCCCATCACCGGCGACAGCAGTCGCGCCGATATTGTGGGCGTCATTGGCTCACAGCGCAGCCATGCCCACGCAACGGCAACAAATGCAACAGCAGCAACAGCTACGTCAGCATTGTACCTAAGCGACTCGAACGATTCGGGCTATGGCGACATCTTGAGCGGCATGAATATTGCCAACGATCTGTTTGCCAGCTGCTTTGGGCCCGCGGCCGTTGTCGCTGCCAATGCAGCCAATGCCAGCGCCGAGACGCTGCTCAACGAGAGCATCAATGAGATTTCGCGCAAGCTAATCGAAACGTGCGCCGTCAACGAATTGCCACCAAATGAGGCAAATGGCAGCGAAATGAGTTGCAGAGGCGGCGACGGATGCAGTGCGACAGGCGACAGTGACAGCTGCTCGGCATCGGCCAGCGACAGTGGATTGGATAGTGCTGGCAGCTATAGCTCTGAGGCGCTTGTCTTTAACTTTGAGCATTTGAATCTGATGGATACGAATATTGTGCCGCCCACAGCTTTGGATTTTCTTGTGGATTGCAACAACAACAACAACAACAACAATGCGGCATCCAAGGCAACAGCGCAGCAACAATTTTATAACAATTGCTTTGACTTGGTGTGGCGCAACAACAACAACAACAGCAGCAGCAGCAGCAACAACCATGCGACAGCTGGTAAAGGCGGCGACAGCAGCGCCACACCCACAACTCTAATACTGGGCACGGTTGGAAAATTGAAGCCAGCCTTTTCCACCATCTCGTGACGACGACGTCGACGATAAATCCAATCACACATCAACGCAATCCAAACCAAAATGAAGCCCACGAAAGTTGTTGCTCCTCTCTTTCTCTCTCGCTGTCTTGTTTGGGTTTACGATCAAAACGCCTCAAGTCGTTGCATTGGAAATTTAAGCTAATTGCTAAAAAAACATAAAACAAAAAACAGTTTTCATGTGGGTTGTTTGCGTGGGCGTGTGCGTTGCATAACCAAAACCGTTAACCCACAAATTAAGCGAATTGTCAGCTCAAGAGAAATTGAAATTGGTAAAAAGAAAGAAGTGAGGAGGACAGCTAAAAAACAAAAAACATCATGAGACATTGAAATTAATGCTCCATGGGCGCAACAACAACAACAATTGGCGATATGACTGAAGACGTCTGCGCTGGAAACCTTGTATATATGTATATATATATCTGTATATGTACATGCTACAACTTTCACTTTCACTGCGGCTGAGTCGCTTTGTTTTTGCCCAGACAAACGGCGATTCAACCACAAAGACAACAACGAAAACTCTTATGCAGATTTTTAGCCGCAAAAGTAATAGAAATCGTGCCTACACAAGAGGCACAGCTAACATTGTAGATGCGAATACACACGCAGCTAAAGATACAGATACATATACATTTGTGTATATTTACCAGTTAATATATACATATATATAGTTGTTTAAAATCAAATTTGTAACATTTTTTGTTATTTGTGCATTAACGTTAAGGTTTTTTAAATGCGTCTTACAAAGCTTACAAAACTAATAATTTAGATAAGTTTTGTAATGGGCTATCAATTTGCTTTTAACCCTAGTTCGACTGCAAAGCAAATAATTTTTCAAGAAAAAGTAAAAGAAATATGTGTATTTATCATCATTATGTATATATATTTCTTTTGGGGCAAATTTGTTTTCTTGACCGCAATTATTTGTCTTGCTGAGCTAATAATTTAGTTTTGTATTTAAGCCACGTTCCTAATTAACGTATGTTTTAAGTTTTGTTTCTTTAATTTATGGGTTCTAAGTTTTCGGTTTGGTTTTTATTAGATATCATTTAGTTTTTATGATGCGCTACAAAGTGAACTTTTTCTAGCATTTAAGTTATTTATATTATTATTTAAGCTAAATGCTGTTGAGATAAATCACGCATTGATCTCTGGCAAGTGTAGCACTCGAATTGAGTTAAGATCTTAATAGAGATATCGAGATATATAGGCAAATCATTATTTTTATATATTGTTTTCTTAATTTATTCATTCACGAGATCAGCAAATAGAAATTTAGTTTATTTCAATTGATTTGGTTGAATCTTTTTGAATATTCCATCATGAATTATTACTATACACATTTGTTTGGTTGGGCTTTTATGTACAATATTGAAACATAGATATTTCTTTGTTATGTCTTAGTTGTTATTTGTATACTGCCGGTGGCATTTTTACTTTATATGCATTATTCGTTCACATCAGTGTCACATTCATTCGATTTTTATTTTAACTATATTTTGTTCGTTTGATTAATTTCCTTTGATATTTTTTGTGTATTTGGTTTGATATATTTTTTATTTGTTTCATTTACATGAAGTTCAAATCATTCAATTTTTTCATTTACTAGTTTACAATTTATATCATTGATATTTTTGCGAATGTCTTTTTATCGTTTTATTTATCTCATCAAATCATTTCAATACATTTATGCAGAAGTAATTTCTTTGTAATTAATTTGTTTTGATTTCATTTTTATTTTATTTTTAAAACATCGCATTTATTCAACTACTTAAATTATTTGAATACATCTATTCTTTAGTTAACATTTATTTGGTGAGGTTTTCTATTCCAAATTTTTGGAATATAATATTTTTATTCAATATTCATTGAACTGCAGTTGCTGTTATATATTTATATTTATATATTTATATTTGCAAACCTATTTACTTGACTGATTCAGCACTCATTTCATTTATTCTCGCCTCGATTGATTCGGCTTTAGTTTTTTGGTTTTTCTTGGCTTCTTTATTGTTTCTGGGTCAGCTTTGTATCTGCACAGCGGTTTGCTGAAGGTTAAGGTCGTCGATTATCAATGGAGCCGCGCTTTTTAATTTGTAAGACACTTCGCCTAATTATGCCAAGCGGCTGATCACTGAGCATAAAATCTAAGACAACAGCAGTGGCAGCCCTAGTTACCTGCTTATTTAGCAGTTGGCGCCGAGTAAAAGTTTTCGCCTTTTTTAATTAAAAGAAACTCACGAGCGCGCACAGAAATTGCATTGGTTGTCTCGAGATTTCCACTGCTATTGCTGCTGCTGTTGCTTGGCATGTTGGAAAAATGTCACAGTTTTCCACGATCATGTCGAGTTCCGGCCAATGGCGGGGCCGCCCGGTATGGAGCCGGCTGCTTTTGTTACCATTCCCCACATAAAAATTATTGCTCGCAACTAATTTATTTAATTAAGATTTTCACTAGTTTGTAATTGCAATTGTAATTGTTAATATAAGAGCAAATGTATTTCTATATGTAATTTGTAATGTCGTTTTTGCACAAATAACAAAACAAAGGCGTTTATATAAATACACATGTATTTTTATATATATATATATATATATATATATATATATATATATATATATATATATCACATAATTCTCATTCCATTTAGCTTTAAATATCTCTTATTAAGTTTTATTCTTGTTGCTCGCACAATACTGCAATTATTATTTATTTTGATTAAGTGTGGACGAGAGCTCAATAAAGTATACATATAAATAAACGAAAGAAAAAAGAAAAGAACAAAAAACCACAACGATTGTCTGGAAAAATGATCAAACAAAAAGAAAAAAGTACCTGATTACTACTGTTTTGATAGCCCCGAATAGATTGTTTCCCTCAGTCAGTGGCTCAGTCAGCCAAAAGATTTCTAATGGGGCACGTTCGAGCTGTTGTCGAGCTGTTTGAAAACAAACAAATAAACAAACCAAGAGACTGACAAATAAACATACTCTACTCTCTACACTGGAGCAGCGATCTTGGGACCGTAGCTGCACTTGAGAATGAACTTTCCAAACATTAGCCAGCCCAACTATACTTTTTTTTTTTAGTTTTTGTTTTTTACAGCCACCCAACTTTGAATTGCTGCGCAAACTTTGAACCAGCTTTTGTTGTTGCTAGGTTTGCGATTGTTTTCGATAGATGTGTGCGCCGCTACCTTTCACCTGGTGTCGCTGCTTCTTTAATTGAAAGAGCCACTAGTTGAGAGCGGTTCATATTTTAACAAAAAAATGTATATATATTTTTTTAAATTTTTCGCAGAGTTCTGTGGCTGCTGAACCGCTGTAATAACCGTAACTGGCAAATTAATTTCCTTTTGTGCGGCACAAATTGCCGGTCATTTGGCTAATTAATGTCTCCATTTTAGGGTCTCGTCATCTTCTATTCATTTTACAACGCAGCCAGCCCCGTTGACTTCTGACCAGCACGTACATGGGTCTGACTCCTAAAGAGCCCGCTTAGATTCTAAGTCGCCTCTTGCTACAACTTTGCTGACACCGACTTGGCATCAACTTCTTTTTTGTTCCCTCTCTCTATCCCTCTCTTTGTCTCTTTCACAACCCAGTCCGCAGCAAAAGAGCCGGCAATCGTCCAACCGTTTGGGACGCGCTTTGAGTGGGTCAGTGGATAATTGGGTCATTTGCAACACTGTTTGCGCCATCACGCCGGCAACTGGTGGAGCCCCAAACGACGACAATGAAGACGGCAGCCACTGGCTAATGTGTTTGGCTACGTCAATAAGTGCGTCGTCTATCCGTTCATGTCCACGTCGCGTTGTTCTCGCCGCTGCCGCCGGCCAACGGAGCATTCCATAGTTAGCGTCGTCTGTTGCAAGCTATGCTTGTTTTTTCTAGCTTCTACAATTTAATTGTTACTATTTGCCCTTTCTGTGTTTTCCATTAACATTTTTATCACGTTTGTAAAGCTTACAAGTAGATGGGATTTTTGCAATGTTGCTCATTTTATTGCAAATAGCCTATTTAATTTAATGTATTCCCAAGTTCCTACAGTTTTTCCCTTTCGAAAGATTTTCTTGTTTGTTGTATTCTTACCTATATATGTTTTCCAAAATATTATACGCTTAAAATTTGTTGAACCCGCTTAAAGCTCTTCTAAAATTAGGTCTCCTGTCCTTAAAGCTATTTTTAACCTAAGGCCCTTTCCAACTTTAGGATATTTTAAAAATGAATAAATAATTAAAAATAGGAGCTTTACAAATGAAATATATTTAAAAATTTTAAGTTTCAAGTCCATTCAGAAACTTGCAGAAATTCTGGGAAATATTTAATTACCCCGTCCCAAGCCCTGTCAGAATTTGGTACGAAATATGGAATTTATGTTGATCACTTTACGTTATTCTTTTTACTACCTTTAAACTATTTCGGAATATATTTGCTTTTTCCCATAATCTAATTATTTTACAATTTAAGATTATGCTAAGATATTTTATATCTTTCATGGTGATAAGTGTCAAAAGTCGTGCAGATTGTTTAATGGCTCGTTGGTCTACTTTTCACAAAAGCTTACACATATTAAATATATTTATAGTAAACGTAATACGGCTTATTAGTGTATTTATGCTTTGGTTTTGCTTTATTTCTTTGCATTCTTCTGCCATTTTTCGTTTGAACTTATTTTTCTTTTTTTTGACCGCTAAGCGATTTTTTCATTTGGCTTGCATTTTTTCCTTGCATTTTCAATTTCTTGCTTCATTTGATTGATAAATGGATTTTCCAATGAAACTGAAAGTTTTTGCACAGTTTTACGATCAGTCCAGTAGGCCAATAGCCCAGTTGTGAGGCTCTTAAAAAAACAAAAGCCGGCCGCACCGCAAGCGTCTTGACAAACCAAACGTACAAAAAAAGGCCAAATGTCTTCAAAAAGGTTACGCAAAATGTCAAACAGTTAAGAATCTAACGGCCACAAATGTCATTATTACATTTATTTTCCACTTTTAATGTCGTCTGCTCAGCTCAGCTGCAGGTTCGTGCTCAGTTGTCGTAGCTGTTGTTGTTGTTGTCTACAGCCATTCTTCTTCAGCTGCTTCGTTTTCAGATTTTCACAGACAATTTCTGCCGGAGCTTACCTGCGCCCCGTCGGCGTTGTCGCTGACGACGCACGGAGCAACAATACCCATAAAGTGCTACTTAGAAGTAGTCGGTACTTTACCTATCTACGAAGAACGAGACTGGCATGGTGTGTATGTGTGTGTGTGTGTGTTTTCCAACTTTGTAGTGTTGTTTTTAATTTTAAGCTTTAATTTTCTTTAAGATCACTGTACAGAGAATTTGTAATTTGGGTTGTATAAACATAGAGTATTATCTCTGCAGTGGTATTGAAAAGAGTGTGCGATCGTTGATTAAGAAATCGATACCATACAAAAATTCGTTAATAAAAATAGTAGGTTTATTGCAACCGGAACATTTTTAAATCTCGATATTCTCGTTTCACTGTATATATTGTTTACAAGAGCAAATAGCAAAATATTATTTTTGGTCACAACTTTTAAGGAAATCAGAAAAAAATCCTTTAAATCCTTCAAAAAAATTAAATTATTTAGCATTATAGTTTAAGGAAGGCAGACATTGATATTACACATAGTAATAGTTTCACCTTAGGAAAAAATCCTATAAACACAAAATTAGTTCATAAGAACATCAATATGTAAATGTTTAGCACATTTCAATGATAATTAATAAAAAAATGAAACAAAAAGTGAAAAGTAAACACAACTATCAACTTTCGTCAATAGATTTTTCAAACACAAAACATGCTAGCTTTATGATATTGCTATCCAATATCTTGTGACTTCTTTACTACCAGAATTGGTATAGCAAATCTAAAAAATGATTATCAACCGTACATAACGTCTATGTTATGAATACACTCACTTTTCGCATTTTCTCTGAGTGTATTAATCAAGAATTAGTATACTTTAGAAGACCATAAATGTAATATTCGTTGTTACACAAATAAGTAAAAACGTTGCAGCCGACTGCGTAATACTCGTTCACAGTACTCGTTATTGTCATTTTGGAAAAAAGAATTTTTGTAGGGGCGGAGGTGAGCGTGATAAACCTTTTTTGGCTCGCTTTTACTCACTAGTAATCTACATTTTGGTAACCTTGACTCTAAATTTAATATTGTAGGGCACATTCACCTTATATCGATTTGCGATCATCATGTTATCGATTTGGCAGCCTCTCTGTGGGCGTGTCACAAAAATCTTAACATTTTGTCGGACGCGTAAGGCTCTCTCTTTGACATGTGACATAACTCCCAAATTTTAAACGCCCATAACTTTGTCAAAACTGAACCGATTTTCATGTTTAATGGCATTTTTTCATATTTTGTCCTCTAGATTGATTCTGCATTTCAAATATATTCCTTATTAAAAATAAAAATTTTTGGATTTTATGTCAAAAAAAAGCATGTACTCCCCCTTACTCAGTTTGAAAAATTTTTTTTTTCAAAATTTAGAAATGCAAATTTACATTTTTAATCGATTGTGGTTCAATTTTTTGTCAAAAATCATGCAAAAATTTATAAAAATTTTGACATGTAAAGCTCTCGGATCCATAGCTCCCAAATTTCAAACCCCCATAACTTTGTCAAGACTGAACCGATTTTTATGTTTGATGGCATTTTTTTCATGGTTTGTCCTCTAGATTGATTCTGCATTTCAAATATATTCCTTATTGAAAATACAATTTTTTGGATTTTTTGATAATAATATCATGTCCCGCCCTACTCATTTCCAAAATATTTTTTTTTCAAAATTTATTAATGCAAATTTGTATTTTTAATCGATTGCGGTTCCTTCCTGAAACTGCGAAATAATCACTTACTGAATTCTAGATAATATACATTAATTTTCTTTATATTATTACATAAAATTTTAGGTAAAGAGTTTTGAAAGCACACAATTAAGAAGAGATATTAGTAATAATTGATCCAACCGCTCAACTCAATACGATTGGCAATTGATGATGAGGCATTGGCTTTATGAAACCATAAAGCCAATGGGCTTGAGTTTAACGTCTTTTTCTGTCTGTCTGTCGCAAGTTATGAGTATTTAAAAAATAATGAAAAAACGTTGCAGTCAGGTGTAACCAACAGCACAGTACTCGTTCACAGTATGATTTTTTATACTAATTGTGACAACCATAATCGCTTAAATATATAAATTTACAATTCTCAATTTTGAAAATACTTATTTTTGGAAAATTAGTAATGTGTAAGTACCAAAAAAATTATTTTCAATAAGGCATAAATCAAAGGACGACTCATGACACAAGTAGGCTCAGTTTTCATAAAGTTATGGAAGCTAGTAAAATGGGAGCTATGTACCCGGAGAGCTGTATGTAAAAATGTAGTGTATCTAGCTTTAAAACTAGATAGATATAGATTTTCCCGAATTGCCAACCCCCAAGTGGGAGTTGGCAACAAATCTTAACATTTTACCTGACGCGGGTATGTACGATTATATATTCCAAGTATCAAGTCTAGCTTCAATAGCGGCGAAAAAAATGCGTACAGACGGACGGACATTGATAAACCCAATATACTCCTTTCGCTTCGTGAACGTGTATAAAAACAAGAAGCCGCACTCTTTAGGGCCTTATACAAAGTGAGTAGCATAAACGACTCTTGAGCAGCGAAGCGAATCTGTGAGATGTTGTTGCTTTGTTCCCTTCAGTTGAGTCGGAGATGGTGTTAAAACTTAAGACATCCAGACATTTGGACTCTTTTTTTGTTTTTAGCTATTTGTGCTTCATTTGCTGCTGTTTTTGTGGAAGCTTTTTATTGTTGTTGCTGCTGTTGTTGTTGCTCACGAAATGAGCACAACATGAATTAATTTTTTACGTTTTTTTCAGCGTTTTTCTTCTTTTTCTTTTTGTTTTGTTTTGTTGGTTACAACGGTGGCTGTACAAATTTTGTTTCTTTATGTAGGTTTATAGCTAGCCTCGTTGTTGTTGCTGTTGCCGATGACAGCGTTTTTGTGGCGTACTTGTTGCTGCCGCTGCTGCTATAACTGTTACCTAATCGTTTAATTGGCTTAAGCCAGTTTTGTGGTTTTATTTAATTTAATTTTGATGACAATTTATGCTCTGTAATGCATTTTAAACGCGTCGCGGCGTCATCAACGCCAAGTACCTGTTGGTCTTGCTATTGTTGTTGCTGGCGATGATTTATTGGAGCACATGCTACGAACCGGTATTTATAACAGCAATAACAAATAATATCAGTGCCAAAATGTTTATAACAGCAGTAACAATAACAATAAGTAATAAAACAGCTGTTAACTGACTCATTAATTGGCACAGGCGTGAACAGACGTTCATTTGCCCCCACCCCTATCTCTTTCTCTCCTCTTTCTTATCGCCGCCCCTGTGAATCTGTATCTGCCAGCAGCTCCCTTTGAATGTTAACTGTTTTATTTTTATTGCCGGTTACAAAACATGTCTACAATTTATTTTTGGATTTTGCGCTGTGTCATTGCGCAGTTTTGTTTAATACTCTTACCTGAGGGTATTTAAATTCTGTCACAAAATGTGTTACATATTTTTGGGCCGGCATTTTCCGTTATAGATTAGTACCGGCTTGCTATTGTGTTATCAAAACATCGACATAGGCGAGCCTGAGGAGGATTAATGTAGATTAGAACTGTTGAACAATAATATACAAACTGAAACTAATCTCTAATGAGGTACACATTTTAGATAATTTGCTTATTAAGAGTATTAAATCTTCGGCGTTAGTTAGTTATTCTTAGCTTAGTTTTGATTTCCATTTTTGTGCGTTTCCGTTTCGCATAACTGGCACACATTTCTTTTGAATATGCAACAGCACTCGAATAATATTATTTATTATACCCTGTACGCATATAATTGAATAAAAGGGGGTTAGCTTAAGTCGAGCAAACTTTATTTAACTATTGAACTCGGGAACCATCAGAGCTATACAGTTGCATTAAATCATCAACCATAAAATCTATATGAACTTTAGTTCTCATCAATTTAATTTAATTTTTGCATTTTCATACGATCCCATATTATCTCAACTCTTGATTAAGTAGTATTTCCTCGTCGAGTACTCTCGATTATAAAATTCTTACCTGCCTTATTTTTACAAGTTATTATTATTATAAAATTATTATTGTTATATGTTTGTGTCTCTTATGTTTTGTGATGCGGAAGTGGCGCATAGCCCGTTTTCGTTTTCATTTTTGTGTTTTGTTCGCTTTGGGCTTATCAAGGTTGTTGTTGCGTAAAAGGAAGTGCAAATGATTAGAAAGTTGAATGAGCAGCCGCTAGGGTAATATTAATCATGTACCTGAGATGCATACGAGGGCAAAAATAAAAGTTTCGCCAGAAGCCAGAAAAAGGGGTTAACTTTTTGTTGATGGATTTAAGTGGGAATTAACTATGATTTGAAAAAATTGTATTATCTTATTTGTATTTTCGATCTAAGAAAAAGTTGACGGTAACAATGTTGTTTCATTTTCTTTTCATTAAATAAATTCGTTGTTTAAAGTATAGATGTTAAACATTGAAATTTTTTTAATATTTTCTCTTTTGTCATAAATGAATGGCAGAAGTACTTTAACTTTACCTCTTGGAACGGTAAATATGGCAGACTTTAGCTTCTAACGTAAATTAAAACTCTAGAATTTGAGATTAATTATATTCATAAATCCACTCAGAGAAAAACGCTTGTATTAGCGACTTGAAATGAATAGATTTTGTTATACTTCAAGTAAATTTCTTCTTGAGTATTCTTAAACTAAGCATGAGACAGGCTTCGGTTTCCAAATAAAGCCTTAATGTTTGTTAATGTTATATTTTGAAAAATAACTACTATAAGAAATTTCAATTGAAGCACAACATAGATTGAGTAATGCATTTGAGTCTTGTATTTAGGAATTTCATTACTAAAAAAAGTATTTTAAAATTAGAATTTCGTATTCAGGTTAAGAAATTGCAACTTTGCCAGAATTTTAACAACATTTGCAAAAAGAAAAGTGAAAGACAAGAAAGATAATATCAAAGACAACTTTTGATTATATTTATATTTATAGACGTTTGTTTCGAAAAACGTTAACACTGACTTTAAGGGTTGCCTTCGCCTAAAGAGTTTGCTGATTGGGAGTATTGAGACTGCGGCAGGCTGGCTGTGTTAATACCAGGTCCCAGTGCCAGTCCCAGTCGCAGCCTTTGCCTCGCTGCTTGCTTGCTTTCCAATTGGGGGAGAAAGTACGCGCAAAAGAGCTGAAAGTGGATCAGCGACAGAAGAAAAAAATAATAATAAACGTAACCAAACCGCGTGGCAGCATCGCGTGAGCCCCAGACGCAGATGCAGCCACCGCAACAGCAACAACAGCAACAGCAACAGCAGCAGCAGCAACAACGACTCCTACAAAGTTGCCAAGCTGTCGAATGAAAGCCCACGCCAATGCGTCGTCCGGCTGCCTAAGTTGCACCACCGTGTTGCTGCCGCCGTAGCATCCTCAATGCAGCAACTACCAAACAAGCAGCTACCATCCACAGTTCGTGTCTGCATAATCATGGTGCGCACTCTGGCGCACATTTCAATTGATTTTCCATGTGACGCAGCACAATTTGCTTGCCGGGCCGCTTATTGTTAGTCTTTGAATATGGCGCTCACGATCAACAGCAGCCAGAGCTTTGAGAGAGTTAGCCAAGTTAGTAAGTCAGCGGCCAGCAGTTGCTCGAGGTGTACTCCTTAAATATTCAATCAAAGCTGTCAATTAACTAACAGAACGATTTGATTATGATTTAATAATGTACACTTCCTTGTTCGCTTTCGTATGTATGTATATTAATGAAATACATACCTGTATCAGAGTAAAAATTCAAATATGCATTGGCAGTGTATGTAGAAAATTAAATTGCTTTTTTTTACATAAATCTTGACTTACCTCTACAACTACAAGCTGTAAGCTTTAGACAAAATATTTCAAGGACTGATTCCTTTCTTAAAAATTTACCGTCAAAAATTTAAATCTATTTATATTATATAACTATTTTCAAAATCACGTTCTTCTATTAATTATACAGAAACCAATAAAAATACACCTGGCTTTTGAATGTTTTTGTGAATTTTAAGAGATGGAAGTTCTTAAGAGATGAGTTCCCAGTGATTAAGCCAAACTGACCATTCTTTCAAATGCATAACATTATATTTTAGCCGAAGACCAGAAAAGTTTATGCTATTTTAATACTTTGGTTTATAATTATTACTTTTAATAAAAAAAATATAACTAAGATTGCAATTACAAAAAATAGACCACAATTTGGACTGAAATCGAGGGAAAATAATAAATTCAGATACATAATCGATTAAGCAAGTGCGGCCAATAGAAATTAATTGTAAATATCTGCCTAAGATTGCACTGAAGATTTTCTAATATTTTAGAGAAATCTGCATAGTTGAAGATGACATGGTAACATGTCCACCGACATGAAGCAATATAAATCCTTAACCTAACACAAAACCTAGTACTTGATCGGGTTGTTATAATATAGCTGTAAGATCAGGTAGGCATACAGTACACTCTCACTATAATTATAATACATTAAAATTCAAAAACTGTTCAAAGGTGTTAAATAAATTATATATGACCCAATTGATAAAAGATTTGATAATTCAAATCATGTCCATAATTTTCATTATTCTTAAAATTCAAATCATACGTAAAATTGTCATAAAGTTGAATCTTTAATTAGACATTTTTGTATTCTTCACTCAAAATGGAGTACTATATATACCTTATCGTATAAAGAGTGTAATATTTTCTGTACACCAAATTTTGCTTTTATTTTGCTCTTTGCTTTTAATTGTACCCTAAATACCTTGCAACATTTGGGAGAACTTGTAATATTGTAATTGATTTCAACTTGCTGTTGAATAAACGACCCTCGTATGCTGGTGCAGTCGTCGAAGTCGTTGCCGTTGCCGTAGCCGTAGCCGTGGGGCCACTTAACACTCGAGACAGCAGCCGCGATGCAGTACGTTGTATATTTGTGCATGAAAAATGCTGTTGAACTGGTTTCTGTATATTGCGTTTTGCTGCAAATGTGTGTGGAGTGCACCTTAAATTCAGTTTCATTATTATGATTTCAATGCAAGATTGGGTTTTAGTTGTAGCATCGACAACGACAACGACAGCAACAACAACGACAACAACGACGACGACGACGAAGCAGCGACAACATCACCATCGACGATCAACTGGCGGCCAACGCCATTGAACATTGGCAGTCATTTGCAGTTGGTTGTTGCCACAAAAAGTGGTGCAAATGAAACGGGTTATCTAATTGCAGCTCAAAGTGTGGCAAGTGGCGAGTTGACTTTTGTTTTCTATTCAGAGCAAAGCCTTCTCCACATTGGCTACAACGTCTCCGTCGCCATCACTATCTCTATGTCTGTCTCGCTCTCTCTGTCGTCGTCGTCGTCATCATCGCATGTTGTGCATACAAAATGTTGACTAAGCCAACTCAATGGAGGGTCGCAGGCGGTTGCCAGCGGGCAGCAGGCTCTCGGTGTTGGTGTTGTTAATCGCACCAAATTTCAATTTGAATTTCACTTTCTTTTTCGATACGCTCACTTGGGTTTTTGCCTTTCGAACTTTTGTTTTTTTTTTTCAGCTTTTTTTCTTTTCTTATTTTCTTTTGTTTTGGAATGCAACAACAGGCAACGACCATGAAAAATTTTGTAGAAAGGGCTGTGGCAGCCATAAAAAATACTGCCTATTTATAGCAAAAGATCAGATTAGATATCTGTTATGTAAATACTTATAAATTACAGCTAAAATATACTTATGTATATGTATATTTTATATATATATACTCAAAATAATAAAATATACAAATGAATATGTCTAATAATAAATCAAATGTTGATCTGAGATTTGCTAAAAAAATTAAAATTATAGTTAATAAAAATAATATATATTTATATATACAATATATAGCTATACGAAAAAATTAAATAGATTACATAAATTATCTGTTGTAAATGTGGAAATAAACTTATATCTAATAGAAATCGCCATAAAAATATTATTTTTCTATGTGAAAAATGCGATGGCTATACTAAGTGTTTTAAAATGTTTTGCAAAAATAAAAAAATATATAATAAACTAACTTAATTTACCTGTTCTTCGAACAGAGAATACATATTTTAAGCTATGAGACATGCCTCAAACAAGCTACTCCTTTTTTAAAAAGCCAAGAATTATTTAAGTTGAAGTTTCTGTCGTTGTTCTTTTAGCTTTGTTCTCAAATGCCACAGGTGGTTTTTATTTGGCAGTTTTGTAGCGCATATAGTATGGCATAAGTCATGTGTGTGTACATAGGTTTTTTCTGCTGTGTGGCCAGCCAATTTACACCCAACTCCCTCAACCACTTAAAACCCTAAAAAAAAGAGTGGTCTTTGTCATTTTGTTTTTCTGTCTCATCACAGTTATTACTCATATATTAATATATATATCTATATACATATATATATATGAAATTATTAACTGTAGTGTGTGGGTGTGCAAGCGTGTAGTAAGTACAATTTTCGTAATTTTAAGCTACCCGCCGCCTTCGAATTTCTACAAATTGAGTAAAATAGTTGGCATTGAGTTCGTTGCCTAAGTCTTTCGTCAGTTGTCTTTTTTTGTTTAGTTTCTATTAACATTTCAAAGTTACCATTTCTAGATTTTTCGTTTTTAAATAATTAGTTGCACTTTGTGAAACAATAACAAAAATATATATACATACAAAAACAATCAAATAAAATAATACAAACAAGTGTCTACCTTAAGCTGCACAATTAATATGCAATGAAACTGTTGTTAAGGTGGTTATTAGAGGCTGTGATACGAGCTGAGCTGAAACAGAACGCAGTCGCCCAACAACAGTAACAACAAAATTATGAAAAATCACAAAATTTATTAAAAAAAAAAAAAACAAAAAACCAAAAAAATCGACAAAAAAAATAGTGAAAGTTTTTCATCGTCGTGTTCGTCCGACGTTTGCACAAAATTAACAGAAAAGCGAAAAACGAAAAACAATCGCAGTGTCTTCCAAAGCAATGCAAAACAAAATACACACACACACGCGCACCAAGTGAAACAAAAGCAAGACAACGTGAAAAAAGCAACAACAAGCACATTTGTGAGAGTTGATTGAGCACACAGAGCGCGCGATCAGCTGATGAGCGGACAACAACAGCAACTGCAACACGTTCACACACACACACGCGCACGCATAGCGGCGCCCAATACTCAGGCGCTAATAGAATCGGCAAACAGCAGCAGCGATAGCGAAAATAGCTGCGACGACATCCCCAAAGAAAATGTTGTAAGCCGCTGCAGCAGTCGCAGCATCATCATCGGCATCAGCAGCGGCAGCGTCAAAACCAGCAGCAGTGGCAGCAGTTGGCGGCACAGCAACAACGGCCAATAACAGGATTTGCGGCGGCGGGGTGGCACGCTGTGTCGTTGCCCGCCCACACCCGCACCCAAAGTCGCAAACGACGCTGTGCAACAACCAGACGCAGGTCGCCACCAGTTGGAGAAACCCAGGTAGAGTGCTTGCGCCAGCCCAACTGTATGCAGAGAAGCAAAACGAATAAAACAACAAATACAACAACAACAACAACAACCAACAGCGCCACCTGCCTGTGGCGGCAAACCGAAGGCGGAAGCTATTTGATTGCTTTTGCATGTCACTTTCACCGCTCGCAAACACGATCACAACAACAACAACAGCAAACGCAGTGTGTCAGTGGGATGTGCGGGTGTGCGGTTGTGCGGGCGCTAATTTCATAATCGCCTCTTGAACATTTTCCCCTCCCCAACTGCCATTGAATATGCGACTAACGTCTGCTCTCGTTTTTATTTCTCTTTACAGTTACCGTCAATCCACCGCCCCAGAGGCCATGGCTACCGCTCGCCAAGCCCAACAAATCCCGACCTGCCTGTAAGTAACTGTACGAATTGTGTGACAAGTCTGCAAGCTAAGATCTATTAATAAACTGGGTGGAACAGGGGAGATATCTCTTTAAAATCTGTCAATCAAACTCAACAGCCCTAAAACTAGTTTATCTTTATATTCGTTCACAATGTGAAAAAAGTCAGAACGTGCAGTCGGGTGTAACTGTATAACATAATTTAATATAGATCAAATCAAAATAAAAAATGCTGTTAATTGATATTGTTAGAGGATGTCATCAGAAAACTATCTGTAAAATTTGGTAACTCTACCTCTAAAAGTGTGGGAGATATATATTTTCTCCAATTGCCCGCCCCCAAGATTTATATCGATTTGCCACGCCCCAAGTGGGCTTATCGAAAAATATTTGTTCAATCTTCCAGTAATTTGTCTGAAAAAATTTCACGTATCGAACTTTACAAGTGAGGGAGATATATAGATTAAATAGAATTGGCTCCCAGGGGCGGCTATACACCAGTACATATTCCACATTTCAAGTCTCTAGCTTCTGTAGGGACGAAGAATTGTCCTTCATACGGACAGATGGACGGGCAACAAGACGGACACTGCATAAATCCAACAAACTCTTATTTTGCGAACGAGGATAAAAAACACGAATTTTAATTTTTCAGGCATTTTTACGGTCATGTGTTACAATGTGCTTTGTGACAAGTATGCGACGCGGCAAATGTATGGCTATTGTCCGTCATGGGCACTGTGCTGGGAATATCGAAAGAAGTCGATTATTGATGAGATACGGCATTATGCGGCGGACATTATAAGCTTGCAGGAGATCGAAACGGAACAGTTTTATCATTTCTTTCTGCCCGAATTAAAGAACGATGGCTACGAGGGCATCTTCTCACCCAAGTCACGCGCCAAGACAATGTCCGAACTGGAACGCAAATATGTTGACGGATGTGCGATATTTTTCCGAACATCAAAGTAAGTATAGGCAAAATTTGGATGCTGATGAGTGACTTATAATTAACAAATCACTTCCAGATTCACACTGATCAAGGAACATCTAATTGAGTTCAATCAGCTGGCTATGGCTAATGCGGAGGGCTCGGACAACATGCTGAACCGTGTGATGCCCAAAGATAATATTGGTCTGGCCGCGTTGCTTAAGGTGAAGGAAACGGCTTGGGAGCCAATGTCTGAGGTGACACAGATCTCACAGCCGCTGCTCGTGTGCACCGCTCATATACATTGGGATCCCGAATTTTGTGACGTCAAGCTCATACAGACAATGATGCTGAGCAACGAGCTGAAGACGATCATTGACGAGGCCAGTCACAGCTTTCGGCCGGGTCACAAGAACGACTCGAACAGTGTGCAGCTGCTTCTCTGTGGCGATTTCAATTCGTTGCCCGATTCGGGCGTGGTGGAGTTTCTGGGCAAGGGGCGTGTTGCAATGGATCATTTAGATTTCAAGGATATGGGCTACAAGCTGTGCCTACAGCGGTTGCTGTCCAACGATACCAACGAGTTCACGCATTCCTTCAAACTGGCATCCGCCTACAGCGAGGATATAATGCCCCATACCAACTATACGTTCGATTTTAAGGGCATTATTGACTACATATTCTACACCAAGACGGGCATGGTGCCGTTGGGCCTGCTAGGGCCCGTGTCAACTGATTGGCTGCGCGAGAATAAAGTGGTTGGGTGTCCACATCCGCACATACCCTCCGATCATTTTCCGCTTCTGGTGGAACTGGAGCTGATGCACACCGCCAGTCAGCAGGCGCCACCCAATGGGCTAATAAATCGACGGTAGCAATAGACGCGGCGGGGTAGGCCACCGATTATGGTAAAGACGATAACGACCTCTCGGACAGTTACTGGCAGCGGAACGTTGCAGTTTAGTTTTCGTGGACGCAGCAGCAGCGGCAGCGGCAATAACAACGGCAACAGTAAAAACAAGATAATTAATCAAAACAGCAGTTTAGGAAACAGCAGCTTCCGCCCAGCCATCCATGGATCATTACGCAAACCGCAAATACCCCATCAATCTGATCGATCTGATTAGCCCCAAAATCCTCTCTTTCCATAAAATCACCAAATGACTAACGTCGACGTCAATATCAACATGAACGTCGGGGTCGCCGCTTATAAATAATTCAGTTAATAGTTTAGTTCTGCTTCTGGCTTGATTTCAATCACTTAAGAGTTCTAAAATGACGAAGTTGTGGATGATCCTCTACTTTGTGCGCTGGCTCGTCAATGTGCGTTAACAATGCGACCCATTTTCGGCTGAATATTCGAAAAATTCTCAAGTCTGTTCTCATTCAGAACCATTATGCTATGGGAGGGTCTTAATGACACGCACACGAAACAGAGGATAAATCTACATACAATTTACTTGCTGCTCTTACACGCCGCGTTTCTCGTTCTATTTTATCATTTTTAATTTCAGTTTTAGCATCGAATAAACTATATAAATACACATAATTAAATTACGTTCTTGTAAACCACAACATTACGATACATGTAGCATATTTCATAAGCTGACTCAAACACACATACAAAACAAATGCAAAAATCAACAAAACAAAACAAAACACAAAAAACAAAGTAAGTTACTTTTAAGAAAAAAATGCAACAAACAAAAACAAAACAAAAAAAGAAAAACAAAAACTACTATTTTGTAAAGATTAAGCAAAAAGAAAAAAAAACTAGAAACAAAAACCGATTCAAAAATACAATTGATGATGATTTTCAAAATTGCCTTAATTCGCAAACAATAACTGGGCCACATACATATATGACATATATATATATAAATACATTTAAAAATATAGAAGAAATAATACACAGTACATAGTTGTTGTAGAGCTGCTATTCTCAAGCATAATGTACATTGTATTTTCATGCCTACATACATAGCTACACACTTCATATTCTATATAAGCAGTCTGTTTAAAAAGAGGGCAACCGCTCCAGATGTTTATACAGTTACAAAGTCTGCAATTTTGAACTAAGAATTACAATAAGAGCCTAATATATAGACGACAAAGAGTTGAAAGGACAAAAAGAAAGTTATAAACTATATATGTATATCTATATATAAATATGTAATATACAATCCCTTACATTAATGCATTATATGAGAGCAGCAAATGAGCAGCAACAAATTCTAAATATTGTTAATGCCAGTATATAGTATCGTATAATCAAAGATGAAAAACCAAACAAGCAGCATACGTACAATTTTTAAATACATACCATATTTAAAAGTAGCAATAGCAAATAAAAGTGCATTAGGATACAAAACAAAGAAAAAGAAAGAATACAAATCGGTTTGACAGCATCAACAAGTTCAATATTTACAATTCTGACAAAATCAATCAAGTTCATTAATTTCATTCGTCTTGCGGCAAACTTTAATTCATAAACAAATTCAATAACAAAAAGTATAAAAAACAAAACTACGTTTAGATTAAAAAGCAAAGATATCGAAAACAAATTAAAAAACTAATTATTTTATTTATAAAATTGCCACAGTGTAGGTTTTACCAGATAAATTGGTCTTTATACGTGGTAAGTACGTCCTACTTCCGGATGAAAGCTCTTGGGCTTTTTAGCCAAATGGAAACGCCTCACCAATAGCATTAGCCGCCTGCAGTTTGTTATTGATAGCACCCCATAATTCAGGATTACCGTGCTGCAGTGTCTCCATGTTGCCCATCATGTAGAGCGCCCAGCGGGCACGCGATAATGCCACACAAACGCGATTGGGCTGCCGCAGAAAGCCAATCTGACCAGTCCGATTGCTGCGCACCAACGACAGTAGCACAATGTTCGCCTCTAGGCCTTGATAGCTGTCCACACTAGTTACTAGAATCTTTTGGAGCGTCTTAGTATTAAGTAATGTTTTAATATATTCAACTTGGGCATTGTAGGGCGATAGTATGACAATGTTGTCCGGCTTCTGTTTTAGGCTGACTGCTAGTTTTACCAACACCTTAGCTTCATGTTTGTTTATAAAAGACATGTCAACCTGTAGATAAAAGCCTATAAGCTGACAATAAACACAACATTTTTCATTTAGCTTACCAGTTGCTCCTCGGGCTTTTGGTGGTTCACAAAGTACATGTTTTCAGCCATACTACTGACATTCTTTAGGGCCTCTACCGACTTGTCGCTAATCAATTCATCGTAGAAAATGGGCACCAGGAGCTCGGCAATGCATTTGCGCATGCGGTACTGCACGTTGAGCACGTTGGCGGGAAATTGATGGGTTATTAGACGTTCAAAGAGTGAAACTTGCAAGCCCTGTTGCGTATAGTTGCCCGTGTAGGGCTGCAACTGCTTGTGATCACCGATGAATATGACGTGCTCTGTGTAGGGCGTCAGGCAGGCCAGCACATGCGCTTCACCTATCTCGGCGGCTTCCTCAAAGATGATGCACTTGCTTTGCAGCAGACGGAACAGAAAGTTTAGCCGTGCCGCACATGAGGTTGTCATGGCTAGCAATGCCTTGTCCCGGGCCTGATAAAACTGAAATATTGTGCGCAAAGTGCTAAGCTTTTCGGCCACCAGATGCAATTGTTCCAGTGCGGACTGTATTTCTAAATAGGCTGGCTGACTGCCATCAAAATCAGCATGCAGTGCCTGCAATCGCTCAAATTGTTCCTTGTATTCACACTTGACCAGCCACCAAATACGCTTAAGCCGCGGCGGCACCAGCTCCTCGGTCATTCGGCGCACATTATATTTCTCTATTTGCGGCAGACGCGTCTGCCAGCCAAAGCGCAGAATGCTGTCAGTGTGCTGGGCGGCCTTTAGCAGGAACTTGTCCAGCGAGTCGTTTGTGTAGGTCAGCACAATAATGGGTCCCGAGCGCAGACCAGCGGCGTTCTGCAGTAGCGCATTGATTAGCTCAACCGATAGATGCGTCTTGCCAGTGCCAGGTGGGCCTTGTATTAAACAAAATTCAGTGCTGAGCGCAGCGCCAAATGCCGCACGTTGCGAATCGTTAAGTTTCAGCTCGGCAGGCGGCTTTGCTGCCGTGAACGGCTGTTTGTTGTACATCAGCTGGACACCTTTTTTGATGTACGCGGGTGGCTGAATTTCAAGCTGTAAAATTTATGCGTATAACTATGCTTATCAAAAATTTGCTGCTCTTCTCACTCACTTGACCTTCGACAATGTAGCGGCGCATGGGAAAGTTATTTGCGCTGCAGGTGCTCAGATAATTGTGGACGCGCAGATACGGCTCAAAGAATACCGGCGACTCGAACATGATCAACGGTCTGTCATAGATATTACCAATATTGTACTGCTTGGCAATCTGCACGCTTAGCTAAATCGTAAAGTAAGAACAGGTTTATAAATAATAAAGACATAATTGAACTATGTGTCGTATTCATACATAGCGCTGACATAGCTTCTCCGTATCTGTGTGTGTGACGGTGGCCAATATGAGATTTTCAAAGTCATAGCTGCTGGTGAAACATAGCAAGGCACCCGATTTAATATTTCTCAAGCATTTATATTCCGATTTCGCTCTGACACCTTTTCGTCTGTCTGATGTGCTGTCAGCCGGGCTAACATCAACGAATATTGGGCCTTGTCGCTCCTCTTCGGCACATTCTCGGTTCAGTATTAGATGTACGTTCGGCCAAACCAGATGTTGCTCCACCAAATCGTCGATATTGCATTTGGCACGCAGGCGTTGCACATACTCGCGCAAAGGTTGCGCGAAGTCTTCACAAAGCAGCTGCCGGTGCCAATTTATGTAGCCAGCTACGTCGCCGGAAGCGGCAGGTGCAGTATTTATGGGCGAACCGTCTGTTTCAGTTCGCAGTAAATCGTCTAGTTTGGGATAGATCTCGTTCTTTACATGGGTAACGGTTGGCAGGACCTCCAGCTCTTGGGCAAATTCAACGCAGAGTGGATGCTTTAGTAGCTGGGGCTGCTGACACTGGGCGAGCAGCGTTCTAAAATGCTCGATAAGCTCGTAACCAGATGGCCCCAGGACACCGAGCTTGTGTGCGCGTATAAGTAAAAATTTGATGCTACGCAGCATTAGCTCAGAGTCGGCATTCAAAGTGCCTTTGGATGGGGGCGCAAAGAGTTTCACGGCAAAGCGATTCACTTGTGCGAACAGCACCTTTTGCCTGGCGAAACCGGAAACTAACTGCTCATCGAAGCCGCCCAATTCCAATTGGCATAATATCGTCAGTACTTCCACATACTGCAGCACGCGTTTTTGGGAATCATTTGTAGCTAGCTGATCCGTAAACAGATCACGCTGCTCGGACATAAAGTAGAGAAACATTTCCAGTGGCGTCATTTTCAGCGCCTTTGCGAAATCCGCTGTGGTAAACCGACCCGGAGCCTTGGCCTCATTACTGTCTTCTAAACAAAGTTGGTTGTGGAGATTGTCTGTTCAGGTAATCATCATTTAATATTAACTTTACATGTGCACATATTTGGATTGCTCACCAGGTATGCTGCGGAAGTCAATGGGCTCCTCGTGTACCTCATTTGCCACTTGTTGCTCCATCTGTTGCTGTAGATTTTGCACTAGCTCATCTTCATCCTTGTTGAACCAATCTTCATCAGAGTCGGACATGGTGAATTTATTTGATGATGTGGCGCTGCGTTGCGTTGCTGAGGTGTTCTGCAAATTAAATGGGAATACCGGGTCTCGAATGCAGTTTAGAGTTGCCAATCGTCTTCGCTTCTGCTAAGATAATAGCGATGTGTGATATTTGGCTAATCGTTACTAGAATCAAGTATTTTTTAAGTAGTTGTCACTTGCGATAATAGCTTTTCAAATTTGGCCTATTTATCTTCACCGTCTAACTTGTCAAAGTCAATTATTGCAATTTTTAATATAAGTTCATGAACTTTTACTCAATTTAAGAATATTTAGTAATCTTTAAATAGTAATTCATATATTAAAAATACGCAATAATTGGTCAAACATATTTAAGTAATAGGCACTATTTACCATTTTGTTTATTTTTGGCTTGGTCACACCACGCAGTGTTTATTTTGATCTTCGATTGGTGCGCGGAACAAATATAATTGGCTTTTGCTCAACTTTTGTCTTTGTTTAAATTGTCATTAAATATTGTAGTAGAACAATATATAATCGAATAGCGGAATAGAGATCAATATATTAAAGCAAATCCACTGTCAAGTAATGAGAGCAAAACAGAATTTTCTATAACGCTGTAGTTATTATAACAATCAAATACAATATTTACATATACTTTATCAGTTGACGTACCTGATTAGACCCTTTTTTTAAAACAGGGAATTACAGCAAATTAAGCTCATTGAAAACACAGGAAATATGGTTGAGCTTTTTGGCGAGGACTACGACTGCTGGGAGTGGTTTCAGGCAGACAAGGAGAAAATTCTGCGCAGCTTAACGCGCAAGAATGCCATCGACGGACGTCAGGTGAAATTCACAAAGCGAAATAATTATTGGAACCGCGCCAAAATGGCGCCACCATCAAAAATTCCAACTGAGAGTCTCGAAGAGATCCTCAATCTACAGCCATTGGGCATGTTTTTGTACTTGGCTACTGAAACCGAAGCTAACTTTCTAATGGGACAAATTGGTCCACATGATGACATGGAGCGCGTTATGATCTATACGCGCATATTGGTCACCTTGTGTGAGCTGGAGTTGCCTGGTTTTCACTACGATATGCTTAGCAAAGTAGCGACGTGTATGCCGCTTATTCAGCACTACGAGGAATTGGTGCGAAAACTCTGCACCAAGAGCTTCCGAACTATGTGGACCGATCTGAAACGCGTCGATAACATTATTGGGTATATGCAGACGCTGTTGTTACAGGCCCAACGCGCTGGCGTTTTGGACAACGACGGCATGCAAATACTTTTTAATATTTGGACACATTTGAAGAACAACAATAACCCAGCTATAGAGGAGCGTCCGATTTGCATTGAGTTTCTACAGCAGCTGACCGGTCTATTCAGTGTTGACCAGGATGTATTGGCCGAGCCAAACCCTGCTGCTGAGGCAAGATTCTCTGATTATGTAGCACATCAGTTTCTAACATACATCATTTTTAGATTTATCCCAACCTGGAAGAGCTTAAGCTATGGCTCAAGCAGAAGGAGGACGCTTACCTTAATACTCCAAAGCTAACGATTAGCTACATTAACACAACCCAGTACATAAATAGTCAACGCTTGTTTCTGCGCCAACAGTTCTTGCTACCACTGCGTGAATTGGTGCGCATGCTCCATCGAAAGCGCAGCGTTCAGAACATTTTGCCGCTTTATATTGCTTTTGGCGAAGTACAGATCAAGCTGAACACGCACTTTCCGGATGCCCATAGCAGCAAGCTGTTATTCGTTGATCTATTGTCTGCTCAGCGCAAGACATCTGTCGATTCCGATATCCAATTTGAGGATTCCGTGGAGGAGTCTTTGTTAAAGCTCAAAAACGGTGCGCTACTTTGCTTTAGCACAGGCTTCGATTTCGAAAATCTTATACTGGCCACTGTGGCTGGCACTGACATAAAACAGCTGCGTCGAGGCTATGTAAGTGAGAATTGCAAGAATAATAGTAACAACAACGCATCTAATTTATTCGCTATCTTCCAGATTCCTATAAACATAGTGCAGCAGTTCAACATAGGTAACATTTATGGCAAAACATTTATTATGTTCGAAACGCCCGTCTACTTTGAGCCATACCAAAAGGCGTACAGATACCTGACCAACAGCAATGTTATCAACTTTCCCATGTCCGATTATATTGTGCATGGGCTGACCAGAACGCAACCGCCAGCATATTTAAATCACACACAGCCGCCGAATGTGTACCAAAGTCAGAAGTTTGTAAACAAACTGCGCCAAATGCCGCTAAATCTATCGCAGTACGATGCATTTCAACGAGTGCTGAATACAAACTTTAATCTAATTCAAGGTCCGCCCGGCACGGGCAAGACCCATCTGTCACTTCAGCTGATAAAGACTATGTTGGAGCATGCCAAGTTCTGTGCGCCCATTGTTGTGATTACATATACAAATGACTCACTGGATAAGTTTCTACTTAAGCTTAGCTCATATACTACTAGTATTGTGCGATTTGGTTGCCAGTCGCGGTTGCCGGAAATAGCCAAATTCAATGCACGTGCCGATACCAATATGCACTTGATAAATCCCAGACTAAAGCGTCTGTACTGGATGGTCAATCTGGAGATCAAGGAGCATTTCAAGCGCTTGCAGACGCTATATGGCGCCTTTAACGATACCGATAAGGCCTATGCAGATATTTTGGCTACGCAACGTCTGGTTTGGAATGCGCAAGAGAAACTCAATTGCATTCGAATGATATTCCAGCACTATTTGATTGTGAAAAAGAACGTGCTAGCCATGACTACCACGTGCGCGGCGCGCATGAATTTTGTCTTTCGCTTTCTTAAAAGTCGTATCGGTGAGGGCATCACAAAATTATATCGATTACATGATATTTTACGTTCCGTTTCAGTAATTTTCGAGGAAGCTGCTGAAATATTGGAGGCGCACATACTGCCCTGCCTGACGCCCTACACGGAGCACGTCATTATGATTGGAGATCACATGCAGCTGAAGCCATATGTCAGCTATATTAAAGGACTGAAGTATTCCACGATTTCTCAGTCCTTATTTGAGCGACTTATTCGCTCCGATTTTCATGTAAACGTATTGAATATACAATATCGTATGCGTAATACCTTTGCGGACCTGCTCTGCCCCCTTATATATCAGAGGCTTTTCAGTCATGAGTCGGTGTATAAGTTTCCCAACGTCCGCAATATGATGTTGAATCTTTATTTTCTGCAACATCAGGAGCTTGAGACACAATTCCATGATGGTTTTCTATGCAACGATTGGGAGACTCAAAAAGTATCTGAAATAGTTCGCCATTTGGTCGAAGTCAGCGGCTATAAAGGCAAAGAAATTGTGGTGCTCACACCCTACACAATGCAGGTCGAATTGATCAAGAAGAAAGTAAGGCGTTAAATGTAAATTACCTCGGTATATCTAATCCCTTCAACTTTGCAGTTATCAAAGACGCCAAATTTTAAAGATGTTGGCATTACCACGGTGGATAGTTTTCAGGGCCTGGAGGCAGATATAGTTGTGCTCTCATTGGTGCGCAGCAATACTCAGGGCAATATTGGATTCTTGTCTGAACAGAACCGCATTTGTGTAGCCTTGTCCCGTGCCCGATATGGGTTTTATATGATTGGCAATATGAAGATTCTTGCACAAAATTCATCATTTTGGCGTGAAATACAGAATAAGCTAAAGCAGCAAAAGGCCATTGGCGATGAATTTCCCTATAAGATAACGACAAATGAGTAAAACAGGCTTTTAAAAAATATACATTGTAAATAATGTAAACTACACATGAACAGTCATATTTAATATAAATAAATATGTTTTCTTTAGATTATCTTGTTAACAGCTCAAATGCTGACGTAGTTGGCGCTAAATAGAGCGCGCAAGTACAGTTGCTGTATTATTACCATATACAAATTTGGTCACACTGGCTTTGCCAAATTCTTGCAATATTTGTGGCGTTTAATGGCATTCGTACTAAAATTATAAAATAGCGCAATTAATGTAAATAGATTAACGCAAGATCATGTAAGTATCAGATCCGATCAATATAATATGAAATATATATACATATTTATATTGATATCACGAGATATGATCACGATGTAAACAAGATTGCCCGCGCATTTTGATGCACATAATTCCGTGTGCAAACAACTCCAAATAGACGCGAATTCAACATTGTTTTTTGTAGATTAACCAAAGATGGGTCGTAGTAGGCTGCGAAAGAAACAATTGTCTTCGGGTTCGGAGAGTGATCGTTCACTGTCGCCCCCCAATAATAAGAAATCCAAGCGTAGCACAAAAACTTCAAAGGAGGATGAATTGACTGTGGAGGCATCTACGTCACATGCGGCTCGTAAACGCCTCACAGCTTCTTCCTGTGAAATCCCCTCGGTAAATGATGATAGATTCAGTCCTAAAGCAATTATATCACTGAAATTTTTTACTTTATATAGAAAGGACTGGCAGCTGGGAGCGCATTCCTTCGCTGCGGAAAAATTGTCTCCATACGTTTAAGAAATTTTATGTGCCATTCCAATTTATATATTGACTTTGGGCCGCATATTAATTTTCTTGTTGGAAGCAATGGCAGCGGCAAAAGCGCGGTAATCACAGCGCTTGCATTAGGCCTAGCTGGCAGTGCTCGCAACACAAGTCGCGCCAGCAACATACAGAGTAAGTTGTCCAAACTGTACAAGGGTATATTTTGTACTCATTAAATCCATTTTTCCAGAGCTCATTAAGAACGGAGAGACAAGTGCAACCATTGAGTTAACCCTATGTAATACGGGACTGCGACCATTCAAGTTTGACGTTTATGGTCCACGCATTACAGTCGTAAGACAAATACGCCACGCATCTTCCGCCTATGAGTTGAGAGACGCTCACAACAGATGCATATCCAAAAAATTAAACGACATACGGCGCCTACTGCTTTATTTTTGCATAAGTGTGGAGAATCCAATCTTTGTGCTTAACCAGGAAGCTTCACGTGAATTTCTGAAGGAGTAAGTGTGCGTACACATCAAACTTCAAACACAATTAAATATATGGAATTTCAACAGTCTCGAGCCTGCATCAAACTATAAATTGCTTATGAAGGCAACGCAACTGGACTTATGCGCGGCCAGCTTAACGCAATGTCATGAGCAGCGCGAACTCATTAGCTGCGATATCGAGCTGCTTAAAAGGGTAATAAATTCATATGAAATCACAATACGTATAATTAAATGATTATTTTAACTGAGCAGAAAAAAGAAAAGTTGATCAAAAAGTGCCAAGATGAAGAGGAAAAGTTGGCAATAATTAAAAATAAAGAGGCAATTGAGGTAAGCATACATTTAAATTTGTACTCACCGATAAAAATAACATTGTTTGTCATCACCTAAGATACAATTGAAAGAGGCTACAACTATGCTGTCTTGGATAAAAGTAACGAATATTCAGGATGAACTTACTAAAATGGAGCAAACACTCAAAGTAATTGAGAAGAAAAATGCTGACTTGTCACAGAAAACCACCCAAAAGAATAGTACACAGGAGGCGCTCACCCATCAGCTTGAGTATGTAAAATAATTCATTTTATTCTACATATTTAAATATTTAATGTTCTCGTAGAAAAATTGAGGAAACCAAAATGCGAATTATGGAGAGTTACCAAACGCAGGAAGCACGGCTAAGAACTGCCAAGCGAACTATTCAAGATTGCCTTTATAAGGCTAGTTCAATTAAAGCAGGCATAAAAAATGCAGAGAAACGTCTGATGGAGGAACAAAACACCTACGATGGCTGTCAAAAACACATGAATAACTACCATGCAGACTATTCCGAAATGAAAAGGCTTCGGGAACAAAATGCTGCTAAACTCGCAACTCTCAAGGAAAAGGTAGCCGGGACTAAGGAGATTATTGCTAGGCTTAGGGATGAACAGAACGATGTAAAGAATCGCATACCATCTACGAGAGAGCACGTAGAGTCCGTAAAGAACGAACTAAGCAAATTGCATAAATCTGGGCGTAAGCATAAATATATTTCAATGATAGAAGACAATTGCTATTACTGTGAATTTTAATAATTTCAGAGAGCCTGCAATGGGAAATGGAATCACTGTTACGTAACAAATCAAATAAAGTCTCTGTTTATGGCGAACAGGCGGTGCAAGTAGCCAATGCGCTGCGTGCCCAATTCATTGGGAATGATGCCCACAAAATGCCGCGTGGACCCATTGGCATGTACATAACTGTACCCAATCCCAAGTATCGAGATTTAATAGAGAATCAATTGGCTCATTGTCTGCGCTCGTATATTGTTAGCACCGACAAGGAGCGAATATTATTAAGAGCTCTGCTCCAAAAATCTTATGCAGGTGGTAAAATACCAACCATTATCACTAGTGCCTTTACCAACCGGATGTACAATGTAGCCAAGTACAAAGTGTCATCTAGATCTTCAAATACAACCGTGCTGATGGATGAGATAAGGTGAGTTTTTGATTTAAACGCAATATTTTCAATTTAACCACTCGATAACATTGATAGATGTGACGATCCTGTCGTAATGAACTATCTTATTGATACGATGCGCATTGAGACGGTGTTGGTTACCGATTCCAAAGAGGTAGCCGAATCGCTTACATCGAATTCGGAGAATGTGCCACCGAATTTGACTCGAATATTGGTGCCAAAATTGGGGCTTGAGTATTGTCCATCGCCTAACTATGCCATGTACTCCATTCGTATCTCGCCTGCGCGTTTAATTCAGGTCAATGTGGATGACCGCATTCGCCAACTCAAGACAGAACAGAATAGTGTGCAAGAGCGTACTGCGGCTTTACAACCACAGTATGCTACGGCTAAACAAAAGCTGGATACCGATGCACAGGAAATAAGAACGAAAAGCGAAGCGATTAATGCCCATCACACTGCCAACACAAAAGCCTTGCAACGAATCATGGATATAGAGAATTTTGAGTACCGGGAATTACCCGCTCTTGATGTGCTCGTAAGTTGGTTTGCTCGGCTCCGCTTTGTAGAACATATTTAATCTTGTTTTCTAATTTGCTTTTTAGGAAAATCACTTGATTAGCAGCAGGGAGAAGATCGAGAAATGTAAAGAAGAGCGTAAAATTTTGGAAAAGCAACTCTGTGATTTAAACGAGCGTAAAACTCGTACTGAAGAAGAAGCTAAATCCGAAGAAAATACTCTCAAAATAATAAATAATAAAGTGAGCGAAATTGATACGGCGACCCAGCAACTACAAAGTAAAGTTCGCGATTTGGACCGTCATTATGAGGAAAACCAACGACGATTCAAACAAACGAATGAACTGCTTCAATCAATGCAAAAGGATAAAAGAAATTTGGAAGATGATTTAGAAAAGGCACGTCAGGAAGCACAGAAAATTGGTGATTTTATCGAAACAAATAAATCTGAGGAGAGAATCCGCGACAGAATAAGTCGTTGTAAAGCAAAGATAAAACATTATGAATCGATGAATTTGAACAACGAGGAGGTTGAGCAAAAGTTGTCCTCATTGCGTGATAGTCTTAACACGGAAACTGATAATTTGGAGAGTATTTTTTGTGTCGTAGAGAAGTTACGCATTGAATACCACACTCGGGCTCAGCGATTTCAGCGATCGCGATTTCATTTCTTTACCATGGTCCAGTTTCAGTTTAAGGTACACTTATTAAACTTCAGTTTAAATGGTACATAATGTATAAATAATTTGATTTATTTTGTTAACAGCAAGCACTTGTCTGCCGCCAATTTGAAGGGAATCTGGAACCCAACCATAAAGAGAAAACGTTGCATATAACTGTCTTCCCACCGGGCGGTAATAAGACATCAAATACGAGAAGTTTGTCGGGTGGTGAAAGGTCTTTCACCACTGTGTCCTTACTGAAAGGCCTTTGGAGTACTTCCGACCATCCATTTTATTTCTTGGATGAATACGACGTGTTTACTGTACGTTGCACGTTTTTATCACTACATAAACCAAAGCATTAATTACATTCTTGCATTTTTTAGGACGAAGTGAATAGGACTTTTATTACTAAATTGCTCATTCAAGAGGGCACAGACTTTCAAAACCGACAGTATTGCTTTCTTACCCCACAAGATACTAAAGTTGATGCGAACCAGCTAATAACAGTACACAAGTATGCATATTTTTTTTTTACATAGAAAAGTTAATAAAACAATTTGTTTATTTTGTCATTCTTTCAGATTGGAAACACCAGAGCATTAAGCTGTTGGTTTTTTTTAATAATTTTTTTAAATTTGTTGCTGGTCGACTGCACTTCCAAAATGAATTGAATAATTATTTTTTATTACATAGTTTTAATGTTAATAAATATACTTAAATTTACTGAGAAAAATTATTTTAATATATTTCTATAAAAATATTTGAAATATGAAATTCGATATGGCAACTCTGAATTTTCGCGTATGGCAGCGCTAACCTACGCGCAAGGCACGTTCAAGCAGAATGACGGGCATGTGAGCCAAGTCAATACTGAATTTATTACATGTGTGCTGTGTACTGTTTAGTTTTTTTTATATATGTCTGGGCAATTAAAATAAATTAATTTATTTAACAAAAATCCTTTATTATAGTTTTGTAGTTTCACAAAGCAATCGAACTCAATATGCTGATATGTGGCATCATACCGCTTGAACGTTTCTAGGTTACTCTAACAAATAACCTAAAAGCGATACCGGAGGCAGACACGGCATCTTTGACATTTATATTATTATTTTGTAAATTAGTTACAAAATCACAATGAGCCGAAACTACAAAGAAGATCAAGTCAATGAGGTAGAAGCGCTGGATTCTATATACTGCGGCGAAATGGAAGGTAACAACAATCCCTGTAGTGTACGACAATCACTTAATGCGAATGTTCGTGTGCCGTTGCAGTTCTACAAACAGAGCCTTTTCACAAATTTCAAATACCCATTGCCACGGAAGAGTACAATGCCGATGCAGCTGAAGATAATGAACAGGGTTTAGCGTGCAAGCTTGTTTTTACATACACAGCAGTATACCCAGATGAAGCGCCGCTTGTGGAAATCGAGGACGCTGAAAATTTTGAGGACAATTTTGAAGCGCAGCTGCTGGAACACTTACGGCAGACAATTGAGGAAAACATTGGCATGGAGATGATCTTCTCGTTGGTAAGCAGCGCACAAGAGTGGCTAAATGTGCAGTGGGACGAGCACAAGAAGACTCAGGAGGATGAAAGAGCGCGCAAAGTTCAAGAAGTCGAGGAAGCCGAAAGAAAGAAATTCGAAGGGACACGTGTGAGTGTCGAGACGTTTATGAAATGGAAACTGGATTTCGAGGAAAGCACGGGCATTGCTGCCAAACGGGAGAAGAACAATGATTCCAAAAAGCTGACAGGCCGTGAGCTGTTCATGTGTGATAACACATTGAACGAATCGGACATCAAATTTCTGTTGGAAGCTGGTGAAAATATTGAGAATGTGAAAATCGATGAAACATTGTTTCAGGATATTGGCGAATTGGATTTGGATGACGATGACGATGAGGATTGGGTACCTGGCGCCGATGACGACGATGATTAAGCCATGCTGCGATATTAAAATAAAACTCATTTAAGGCATACTTTTGTGTATTTGTAAACAAAACAGCGCAACACAGTGTGGGCTCTACTTAGTTTTACAAATAAAATGCTAACGTGTTATCAATCCAAGCTGTTTGGGTTTTGCAAGCTCATTTCGGATAACTTAAGCCCGTGGCTTTGAACACTTTGGATGTCGTCCAAGTCAAAAAACTCTTCATCACTTTCATCGGTTTGATCAACATTTGGCTGGCTGTGGACAGCATCTTTTTTTGCTGCGGGAAGCGTGTCTCGTGGAAAATTGAGTTTTGGCCATGATCCTGGCTCTAGTTTTGGCATCGTTATCTCGATCTTAGTACCAAACATTTGTACGGAAGACAATTGTACATTGATAATCTACAAGCATACAAGAGATAAATAGGAAGCAAATGATTTGAGAATGTCATCAAATATTTGAATTCTTACACCGCGCAGTTCCAGGTCCAGGTCAAACTTGGCATTTTCCTGCTCTGGAAAGACGAGCATCACATGCAGGCGAATTGGATTAACTTCAACAACGCTTTGAGCGTAATGATATTTTTTCGCATAGACTGCAACAACCACATTCGTCGCCGTCTGATGCCAATCGTAACGACATTGAACGACCTTCTTGTCTTCGTCCTATAATGCATCAATAAATAAGTGGCACATTCCAGTTTGCCCCATTCGCCTGACTTACGTCTTTGACAAACTTATGTTGACCGTACACACAGCCTTTTTGTGCCATGAACTGCGCAAAATCGGAGGTGCGCTTCTGGCAGCACGACCAAAATTTCATGCCCTCATGGAAGATGGGAACTCCGGGATGATAAGTGCACTCGCCGTAGTCGCTGCTTGTGTTCGTATAAGAGTAGGTGCAACCATTGTTTTTACAAGTTGTGCCTTCAGCTATGCCGCTACAGATAATACAAAAAACATTTAACAATATAAGCGCAGATAACGCCATCTCAATTACCCTTCGCTTGCTGCAGTTGGAGCGGGCGCAGCAACAGTGTTAATTTTCAATGCATCAATGGTGTCCCTCAATGCTGGAGCCACTGTTGGCTTCAGGACAGTTAACGGCGTTTCGATGGCTGGCCTTGACAGCGATTTTTTAATCGGAGCGCGCACCTTTATTTCCACAGTCTCGTTCTCATTTTTATCATCTTTGGGTGGCTTTTCCGGTTCGGGCGGCTTTATGCTCGAGTGTTTTGCCAGTGTGCAGCCTTTGATATTAAGGAACTCTGTGAAGTCCACCGACTTTTTATTGCAGCACGACCACCCTTTGTAGGCATCGTGGAAAAAAGGCGCACCTGGATGGTGCCGGCAGGAATCTGTGCAAAAATAACGTGGTTTAGGTGTAACAAAAGAAACTATTTAAGTGGCTTACTAACCGTCAGTATTGGTAGCTGGATCAAAGAGTTGGCCGCAACCTCTGTTATAGCATTGCTCCATATTAGTGTTAAATATTTTATAAATATTTCTTTTTACTTTGGTCTAGAATCTTCGCTAATAAGCAGCGCTGTGGAGGCAAGCCGATAGATACTCATGCAAGCTGCCAACTTGGTTTTAAGTAGATAAATATTTATTCATATCAAATTATTACGGCAAGTGTTGTAAAATATCAAAATGTCATAGAAACGGATTTTTGAATCTGTTGCATTCGATTCGCTTAGAACAAATAAACCTGTATTCACAAGCCATATGATGTGAATGCTTAGAAAGGCAACCGGCAGTACGAGAACAATTAAAACAGACAGGCAATGCAAATTATGTTAATTATATTTATATATACATATATGTGGAATTACGGGGCTCGTTTCGAAAGGGTCTTTAAACTTTTCGGTATGTGCCAATTGGAGACCGAAACCGGAATTAAAATACAAATCAATTAATGCAAATGTACTGAAGGTCAGTTCGCTTTTGGTCTACGTGATTTAAGCACAGGATTTGCTAGACTCAACACTCAGAAAGGTGTGTGCTGACAAATTGTGAGTCATGTAGCAAAGCTAATTAAAAACAGGAACGGCAACGAATCAAAACTACACTCAGCTCAAATGAGAAACTGTGCTGGAGTAGGGCCATGCTGGTTGGTTGGCTGGTTGCTATAAGGCTTAGACCTCGTTTCGATCATTATTGTTTAATGTCGTCACATATACATTTACATATATACAACATGTAAATATGTGGAACACGCTTTTGGTTTCATTTATTGCCTGCGGCGATAAGACATAAATTTTGCTTGCAGTCAGCATATTGTCATTTCATTGAAAATTCTTGTGGTCAACAAGGTTATCAACGCCGCGATGGCTGCCAACTGGCAGTGCTCGATTCCAATTGGCTTTTGTCGTTCTGTTTGCACTTAATACAAATTATGACAGTCCGTGGCGCCCGCCCGGTCATGTGCATCCACGTCTGCATCCACAATATGACCATTCGCGTTTCGGGCGATTCGATGGTGCTGTGAATCATGCTGCCGCCACCGCTAATGATCTGCTTGGGGCTGTTGTTGTCTTGTATTGTTGGGCAATCGCTCGAGAATTGTTGCCTTTTTTCATATTTCAATGCGGCTCTGCAACTACTGACAAGCGCAACACACTCAAATAAATAAAGAAATATAAAAATTGGAGCTTTTATTTTGCAGTTGCCGCCGTGTCCCAGTGTCAATGGAAATTAACACCGCGGGCACCGGCTTGGCCTATACTAGGCGTCTACGTAATTTTAACATACAATGGCAACGGCAACAACAGCCAACACGGCAACAATAACGCCAGCATGCAATTGTGTGCTGCGGCATGAAATGCTGTTGTTAAATGCAAAAGGCAAACGCTTGCACAGATTTCTTGCAATTCGCACTGCCAACAACAAGTATCAGCAGTAACAAGCAAATGAACATTCCAAGCCCAAAGCCAAGCCTGATGACGATGACGATGACGCGTATTCAGTTCACACTTCAATGGCAACAACAGCGTAAGCTTCAGCCACGATTACTGTTTGGCGATCGATAAACATCGCATGGGATCAGTTGCATCCAGCATCTAGTGTGTAAGTACATTCGGAGAAAAAGGCGGGGAAATGAATATACGGCCGAAATAGTATACATGTAAAAATGTTGTTCTGAAAATTTCCAAAAGATGTCGTTTTTGAATATCTTTAAATTATGCATAAATCATTCTTTATTTCATGATCATTCATAAATAACAACAAAATTCTTCAATTAAGTGATGAAATGTATTTATTTGTAGTAAAAAGGTAGATTTGATTTATAGAATCTTATATTTATTTTGAGATTACTTTTCACTTAAGTCAAGGTGTGTACTTGAATTTCTCTAAGTGTATTTGCTATGCACTTAATTATGTAATTTACAACAACCGCAGTGGAAGCAATAAATATTACAGCAGTGATAACAAAGCTGATTTGTTAGCTTAACGCTTGCGCGCTTTCAAGTTCGTTTCCTGAGTCTTTCGTTTTGTGCATGCTTTAACAATTACAGCAGCAGCAAATAGCAAAGAGCCGCGAGCAACAGATTTGTATATTGCTGCACACTCGACTGCACGACAACGCACAAATTAAACACAAATTGCATATTTTACACATATTTTACACATTTATTTACAACGGTGTTAGCTACTTTGCCTAGACGCCTCATTAACTGACTACTACTTACACATGACTCGACCCGCGACAGTTGGCTGCGGACCCGCCTTTAGAAGTAAGCGTATCGCGTATTATATGGACTGCTGTAAAAGTTGTACGTTGCGTACGATGTGTCCGGCGTTTGAAATGTGGTGCTGAAATATGTTGGATCCACGCCGCCGGCTGCTGCTGCCACCGCTGCCACCGCTGTAAAGTGAACAGAAGAAGAAGCACAATTGATTTGACGGCCATTTGTACATTGGCATTAAAGCGAGTGCGATTGCAATTACAGTTAACAATGTTAGGCTTGGGCGGGTGCACTTGAGATTTGTGTGCTGTGACTTTGCTGCCAAGTGGTAAATTCCAAGTGTGGGCGTCAACCGGCCGACTGAAGGTTAAGCGCTTCGTCAATCACGGCGTCAACATACTTGTCAAGTGTTTGGGCAAGTGTCCAGTGCGGCTCAGCTGCAATTGTTGTTGTTGTTGCACCCCGGGGCGTTGGCACCGCGATTTAGAATGCCCGCTTAATCATTGACCACATTAACCGCCGTTCGCAAGCTGTCCGTACATATATATATATATATACATATATATATATTGTGGTGGGTGGCTGTCAATTTGCGGGCGGCAATTGGTCGCATTCGCTGCGGCTGCGCAACAATTGCGCCTCGGTGCCGCATTTGCTTCAGTTTATGGTGCCGCAATTGACCATTAATCTAGTGGCCCATTTTGGCCAATTGTTGCGCTTTCCACGCAGCCGCTGGCACAGCCGGCTAACCACAGGCAGTCCTCATCAGGAAGCATGGGCTGCGTAACACTTTTGTGTTTTGTTGTGCAGAGAACTTTGGGGGCTTGCAAAATTAATTACACAATAGCCATTTGGCTGGCAATGGTATCGGTCATGTTTGCTACCAGTCGCCAATCGTGCATAAATTGTCAAATTGTAAAAATTATCTCAACTTAGTGTCGTTCGTTTGTTCGTTTATTCGTTTATTCGTTTGTTCATTTGTTCGTTTATTCGTTTGTTCATTCGTTCATTGTGAAATGTCTTTCCATGCATTTGTGTACTAAGTCCTCTGGCCTACTGCTCGCTTTTTGTGTCACGCGGCTCTAGGCTTAGTTTCGAGAAAAAAGTGGCTCCATTTCGTTTTTCTTTGCATTTCAAGCCTCTTAGCGATATGCAAAAATATAAAAATAAAAAATAAACCTACTAAGAATGTCCCAGTCAAGAGTGCTCGACTAGAAGATATCCTCAATAGAAACTTTTCAAGAGGATAGAGTGATATCGATATATTTCCAATTAAAGAAATACTTAAAAAATTGAATTGTATATAAAATGTTCGCAGGTTTTTATAATTTCATTAAAAAAAGTTCTCGATATAAATTATTTTTATGATTTTGATCAAAAGCCATGCCCAAATCATAAGTAAATTTAATTTCATATAAGAAGTTTATTTCTTTTTTCCTAAGTGTTGAAAACTTGCTATGAAAAATTTAAAATTGGAAAATTCAAGTGTCTGTTTATCGAAAAAATAATTTATTTTCTCAGTTTGTCAATATTGTTGTTTACTAAATGTTTCATGTTGTTTAATGTATCTTATAAGCGACATTGTTTGAATATAGGAAAGAGGTCAAAAAGCAATTTTGCTTAGATTTCGGATTTCTACCAGCCACATTCAGAAAGTTACGCAACTATATAAAGTGTATTAAGGGTTGGCTGTGTCTGCATAAGCATGTTGCATACACATACACCCCTTCTAAATACCCTTTAAACTATTTTTATTGGTGCTGGGTATAAACAGAGTAAAAATGCAAACTGCGAACATATTTTGCACAGCATTAGTCGCGCATATCATTGAGTCTCTCCCTCTCTCACTTTCAGTCCACATACTCTATGCAAATGTCTATGTGTGCGCTCATTGAGTTTATAGACAGCCAGACACATGGCCATATGGGGCTTAAGTCTCGATTGCTGCTGCAGCACCTGCTGCTGCTGTTGCTGCTATTGCTGCTTGTGGCCAACACGCTTGTCGTTATAAATTGTTCATATGTTGTTGTTGTTACTGCTACTTGTATTTTGCAGTGAGGTACTTAAGGCATCACATGTTGCCTGCCAAGAGGATAATAAAATAGCCGTGGGGAGAGTTTAATTAACAATAAGTCTCAGCTTTTAGATAGTAAACATTTTTATCAACATCCAAGTTAATAAACACTTTGTAACCCGGTAGAGGCTCTGTAATGTTTGAAATTGTTAGGCTGAGGTGAGACTAACACGTTTTAAATTATTCGTGCTATTATTTTCAGTATTGGCTCTGGCTGGGCTATAACTGCATATATACACTTGCCTAAAATTTGAATCCAGATCATCTGTATTCAGTTCAGCTGGGTCGCAAAATTGTCAATAAATTGATGAATAGATTATATGACTAATAGTCAGTCCCGGTCATAATAACTGGGTAAATTTGTTTGATTATCTTGTTGATTTCCCATTTAGCCTTAGGACTCTAATTAAGACCTGTGATTTTTAGATCAGTTAGCATTTCGCAAATGCCCAATACTCAATATTCAATTTAAAATTATTATTTTTAATATTTTATGGCTTATGGATCATTTAAGCTGTACTTGAATTCAGATTGTCATTGAAGCAATTTGATTTTAATCTTAAACCGGATTTAAGCAAGTGTGGGATCGAATTTTAATTGAGTTCCGGGCTTGAGGTAGGTTAAGGTTGGGGTTAAATTGGTTTCTAATGATTTGTAAAACCGGTAAATATTTAAATTTTTAAATTTCGGACTACTTTTGAATCGATTTATAGATTTTTAATACGACAATCTGTTAATCAGCATTTATATGTTTATGCATTTATGCTGTAAGCAATACTTTCCACAGTTGATCAGCCAACTGTATTTCAACATCTGTGTTTAATCCCACCATGTTTCGTCATCCCAACTCTTTTTTTTATAAAGCTGCGAGCGCGTCAATATGTCGTAGTGTCGTGGGCCCACTCGAATGTGAAGCCGTGTTCGGAGAAGGGCGCAGAGTGAATAGTGAAGAGTGTAGCCCACGTCGTTACAGTTTGTTGGATTTACTATCGAATTGCCCGTGGCAGAGGCCGTCACAGTTCGATTTGTGTCGCTGCACTTCAAAGCTGGCTTTGTTAATTAGACGCTTGTTTTGTGTGTGCATTTACAATAATTGCTACAAGAAATCATAAACATACGATAGTATCTAAAAGCCAAAGTGGTGCATTTGAATGTAAAACTAAAAAAACGACTACAAAAAATAATTATTGAAAAACAAGTCAAATTTTGCTGGAATTTGTTGCGTGTGGCCGAAAGATGCCAAAGTAAAAAAATTAAAAAATATGTAACATAAATAATAAATAAAAAATTCTTTTTGTACAGTAGATTTTGTTTATTTATAATTTAGATTGCGGTTTTTTTTAACTAAAAATAATAAATTGTGTTTTACAAATTAAATAAAATCAAAATTGTAAATTTGGAGAAGAGAACATAAATAAGTATATAAAAGATTAGGCAAAATAAAATAAAAAACAAAAGAAAAAAATACGCATAAAAAGCAAGAGATATTTAAATTGATGTGTTTTGCAATTAGATAACAATAATTAAACTAAATAATACCTAATAAACAACTTCATTATTACATATTATTATTATTATTGTAATGTTAGCCAGTGCGCTGTGTGTGCGGGTGCGAGGGTGTGTGGGTGTGTGAGCTGGGGTGTAGGATAGGATGGGATAGGATAGGTGCCAAATTGGCGGACTGTGGTGCTTGGGTGCTTGTATTGAAGTTCATTAAGTGCTGCGAACGCTCAAATTGCAATTAACTGTGACGCGCATTTCCGTTTCCGGCGCGGTTTGGCATTGGTGTTGTGCTGTGTGTGCGTGTGCTGTGTGAGTGTTGTGAGTGGGTGTGTGTGCTTGTGTGTGTACTTGTGTGTGCAGTTAACCAAATATTGTGCCTGTGAATTGGACGGGGGGTTGAAGGGTACGTTAAAAGACAATTATTCAACAATTAAAAATTCAACAACTGCATAAGCTAAAAAACTTCGTATTTAAACACTACTTCAATTGCACTAATAAAGCTTTAGGTGTGGGTGAGTGTGTGTGTGTGTATGCTTGTGTGTGTAAGTGTGAGTGTGGGTGACAATGGCAAAGGTTCAACTATTGTTTAGACCGTACGTCTGAGTGTATTACTTTGCTGTGGTGGCACAAAACCAAAGCCAGAGGCACCAACAACAACTCCGCTGGACTCCTCAATCGCATCCGGGGGCGAAGGTGGGAACACAACGGGTCCTGCAAGGCACACATAAAAACACAAAACCAATAAAGAATGTGAAAAAGGTAATGAGTAAAAAGATATTAATTTTTTTGACTTTACCTCTGTTCTGGCGAGGATCGCGCACCTGCGCCGCGGAGGGCTGAGCCAGCGCCAGGGGATCGAAGGCAAAGCGCGAACGGCTAGGGAATTGTCCTAGAAAATATTGCTGGCCGGCAGCAAAGGCCAGACACAGGCACAGAGCGGCAATGGTGACTAACTGCAAACGGAATAGAGGCAGACATTGATATGATTAAACGTTGTTGCTGCTGGTAATACGGCTGGTAAGTACGGCCAAAGCGATTAAACAATTGAAATCTGTGTCAATGCCAGCCGAGCTAAGCATATGAAAACAGAAAAAAAAGAAACAATTAAGCCAGCAGCGTACCATAGAATGCCACTCATGTGTACTTGACTCGAGCACGAGCCAACTGCCAAGAGCCCAGTGCCTATAGCTGGTTCAGTTCTCGGCGTTGTCTCTTTTGGCCATATTTCATACGCAGCGCGATACGTGTAATTAGCGGCGATTGCACAAAACACAACCAATTTGTTTATGACAATTGCAACAGTTTCTTAAGTTGAAATTGAAAATTTCAATCCCCTCTTTATCGCTCTCAATCCTCCACTCTCCACATTGTTGTGCTGACCCAATTCGCAGCGGCGTCAAATGCATCCAATCTAATGCAGTGATAAGCATACAGCCTCAGCTCGTTAAGGAGCAACGATCTGTGGTCAATTTGGTCAGCTTGTGGAAGCTGTGGCGGCATTCATCAATGGCCCAATGCAGCATGCTGTGCAAATTGGCTCTGTGGTTATAAATATATATAGCAACAAAAAAAGTATAGGCAAACGTAAAAATAATAAACAAAAGTGCTTAAAGCAACAGTTGGCGATTTGGAAATACCCTGTACTCTACGCTGAGCTGCATTTAAATATATTTAATTATGCAACCTTTTGTTTATATGTTTAAGATTCTTAAATATTACATCCAATTGTTTGTATATACCAGGCTATAAGTCTTAAAAATTCATGCGATTTATGTATTCTATATTTCATAATATAAGAAATATGCTTAAAAAGCAAGGTAAATGCTGACAAAGTATATATTCAAAAAGGGGTTGCAGATGCCTCCTCAGGAACCATCATACCCTATTCGAGACATGCGCAATGCTTGCAGGGTATAAGAAAAAACCAAACTGCTGGCTGTCTGCAAGGCGCTTAAATTTATTGATTTCCCATTGAATGCTCGACAGGCTGGCGCTGGAATTGGCAGCTTGCAACTGTGCCGCGCAAGTGTTGCGGGTGTTGCATCTAATGTCTTATTTAAAGCCGTCACGCAACTGCGCCAATCGGGACACTAATCATAGGGCCGCCAAGACTCAATAGAGTGGGCTTTACGAACAGCGGCCTCATCACACACAGTATACATATTTATGCAGACTGCAATAAATATAAGACCATTTGTGTGTACTTTTATTGTCAGTAATCGCACCTGAGCCCACATCCATCCATATTGCCATGTAATTGCTGCTTGCTTTTGCCTTAGTTTCTTTTATTTTTTTTTGTTTTCATTGTTGTTTTAGTTGGCTTTGAAAGCTTTTTGCCTCATTAATTGCCTAATGGGCCGCGCCTGCAATCTGCATTGCACTGCAGGGCGTATGCGCAATATTTGGTCATGTTAATTTTCAGCAGGCATTTTGTTGGTTTTGCGCTACTGCAATTGATTTAATATGCTGCAAAGTGTTTACGAGCACCCTACAAATAAAATAGCTATACAAAAAACAGAAAAAAAAACACAAGCAGCTGTAACAAGAACAGCAACAACATCGCTAATTGCTATTAGCAAAAATATGCATACAACAACAACAAAAGCAACAGCAGTAGAAAAAAAATGTCTTGAAACTAAATAATCAAAAAATATGCAAACAAGGCGACCAGTTGCCAACAAGCAACTGCGACTCTCGTCTAGACTTTAAAGTCTCGCCAACTTGTGAAAATGTATTTAATTAATTCATGTTTGTTGTTGTTGTTGTTGTTGTTGTTGATGTTGTTGCTGTGTCTCTTGTTGTCCTCAAGTTAGACACAGCAAAGCCAAGAAGCCCAAGACAGTGCCTCTGGACAGAAGATCAAGCTTGGCAGTTCTCTCGAGAGATTCAATTCATGTGATAATTATGGCAAATTCTCATATGAGAAACATTTGCCGGCAGAATAAAAACTGACGCTTTTAAAATGTGATTAATAGCACCTTCTGGTGTGGGAGGCTCTAACAAGCAATCAGCTGTCCAAAGATCTCAGGTATAAGCCAGGTAGCATGAGAAGCCGGCAAACTTTTGATCCATGATAGTAAAAAAAATCATAAAAAATCTTTAAATTCATAAAGGAAATGGCAATTTAAAGTAATTTGATCAAAGCTGCTGATAATACACTGCAAAAATTAATTGGCTGAATTTCAAACAATTTGCCCATAATCAAATTTAACTGAAATTGAATTAAAAATCCAGAACAGCAGTTGCAAGTTTACATTTATGAACTAGTTTCCAGTCGTTAATTATGAAAATACTTGATATATAAAGATATTCTTGCAATTTAAGCATGGCTTCCAGTTGCTAAATTATTTACTTTCATATAGGTATTTTTTCTCTCACTGTAGCAACAAGCGGCGTTGCCATTGCCTGGCATCTAGAGGTCCACTGTGGCATGCTACACATGTAAACCGTCAAAATGTCGTCAGCTGCGGCCTGAGGCAGCGTTTCCACGTTTCCACATTTCCACGCTTCCACACATTTGCATGAGGGAATTCTTCGCATAGTTTTGGACAACTGCTCAGTTAGCTGTGATTTTAGCCGGGTGACAGGCGATTTGAAAGTTATCGTTTAAACTAATTAAATAAATTAGGCGCTGCGCTTGGCTAATTTTTCTTTTTGCGGCTAGCCGCAAGGAATCCATATAAAATTGGCACTCAAAACCGTGCAGCACGCTAATGTGAGTTAATTTGTTTGACTCTGAGACATGAGAACAAAACGGTTTGTATTGAAATTGCTATCATTCCTCACGTTAGCTCCGAGTGGCAACTCCACACGCCCCCCACCCTTATCGAAGCCCCACCAAATTAGTTGAACAAATGACCTTAGATATGATTTCGTAATTGGGCGGCGCTTGGTGCTGGTAGCAGGCCGACATGGCAACAAACAGCAGCAGCAGCAGCGACTGTTGGCCAACGGCGGCTCATGCGAAAACCCACCCACCCACAACAATGATTAAGTGCAGCAACATGTGAGCGTGCCCGTGCCAGCGCATAAAAACCTAAATAAAAATCACAACAACAACTGGACAAATGCAAAATAAAACAAGAAGAAAAAATCAACAAAGACAACAACATTGGCTTGTTAGCAGCGACTTTGTATACCCTATAAATAGAAGCTAAAGCGTAGACTCATTTCAACAACAGTTCTGAGTATTCGATTTCGTTTCAACAATTTCTAAATAAACTTTTCGCTTACAAAGTAAATTGAACAATATTTTTATTTAATACGACATCGTTTTTATAGAATTTTGACAAACTTGTTCAAGCGACTTATATAGAATATTATAGGTGTAAGGCATTTACAGGGTATCTGGTCACTGTGTACTTGTGTTTGCACCATTTTCAGTTTATTTTTCAATCAGATTTTTCATTTTTGTGCTGGCATTTATTGGCGTTTAGATTTTGATTGGCTCAAATGTGCAGTAAAAATAAATTATTTTTATTACTTTACAAGCTCAAAGGAAAAAGGAAAAATAAAAATACTGAAAAGTCCATTCCAACAGGTAATCAGAGCGCCTTGCATTTTCACAAAAATGAAAATGCATAACAAAAAAAAACAAACTCGAAATGAACTTTCAATTAGTTGTTCCTGGCAAATGTGCAATACCCGCAGGTTTTTGGCCAATTTGCATGGGCCAAAATGAGTCATGTGGAAGGAAAAATATAAAAAATGGAAAATTAAGACCGTCGGTTACAGCTGGAGCGTTAATTAATCTTATTTAAATGGATTGTCATTTACCGAGCAAGCATTACAAATTTGATGTGAACATTTTGCCAGTTGCAAAAGTGAATGTTGAACAATTGAAATGCGCTCAAGTTTACACGGCCAACGAAATGAAAACAAAAACAACCAAATAAATGAAAGAAAAAATTGGACATTGTTATCTGTTGTTAATGATTGTAACGCCTACGGCGGCAGGTAACGCCGCTTCAGATGCTAACAGATGTCCAGGTTAACGCTCGATTGAGCAACTGTGCATTGACTTTCAACGCGGAAGCGTGAACTGCTCAATCCCGCTCGAAACTCGGCTCTCGGCTCTCGAATCTTAGCTCCAGACGCCTGGCTCCCGTCTGGATGCCTTGGCTAAAGTCAAATTCAGCGCGACTGTCGGCTGTGTTTAGTAGGTGCAACAAGATCAGCAACTGGTGCAACGCGGCCGCTGCTTTAAATTACTTTGAATTGTGTTTAATAGCTGGAAATGATGCCGGGCCGGGGCCGGGCCAGTCTGACTTTGAGTCCGTGGTTAGCTGTCCGCTGTCCGTTGTCCGCTGCCCGCTGATTGCTGTGGCTATTACTATTGCTCAAGCAATTATCGGGCATCAATTTGCCACAGCTCGTTGGCTAGGAAGTGCCAATTGACGTCTGGCAGCGTGAGAATCGAAACACTTTTCCTTTTTCCTGCTGATGCGGCCTCCAAGGCATAACAATAACCAAATTTGGTTCAAGTTCACGCTGCAGTCGTTGCGAACGGCGAGCAGAGCAAATTTGTAGCATTTAGAGGCATGACAAAATGCCAAACACAACGCACATGTCGCCTGCCCGCTGTCCGCAGCCTGCCTTATAAATATGGTAATGGCCGGGCCCCGTCCCGCGTCCACTCCGGCGATAAATCTAACATAACTATTTTGCAAGCCAAAAACGCGCGCACCGCTCGCATGTGGGCAGCACCACGCTCTCCGGGGTTTAAGCTAATGTCCAACCGTAGCTGGACATGTGGAACATGTGTATGCCAGGCACTTGCCATGCGCACTGGCTGACTGACTGACTGACTGACCAACTGACTTACTGAGTGACTGACTAACTCGCAACTCAAGACATGGCTCCAACTCTGATTGCGACAGCTGCGCGTTTTTAGCCAACGCTAATCGCGTCGCACTAAGCGAATTGTAATAAAAATAGCCAAAAAAAAAAGAGCTACAAAAACTGTTGCACCGACCGATGCGAATCCCGATATCGCATGACATGGCACAGCTAGTAATGCCAACGGCACTGGACATTAGATGCCATTGCTCCAAATAGCGCGGAGAGTTACCCACGACTGGCCAGAGGATTCAACGCGCTGAGATGGATGCTACGAATTGCGAGGCAGTAAAAATGTAATAAATGATTTTTAAACTGAACTGATTCAACTACGAATCTGTTAGCCAAACAACAATGGAACCTCAAACTGAACTGAACTTGTTTTTTTTTATATTTATGTTAAGAGTAAATTTCGTGTTGGTAATAAAACATATAAAACATATGTTAACTTAAGTATTATCTAAATAATAAATTAAAAAAGGTATAATACAAATATTCCACTATATATTATTTTCTAATAATAAATTGAATTTTTTCATTAGAAGTTGGAAAAATGCAGCATAAAAATCTGGGCTTATGAGATAAGGAACCGAACCTAAGGCCGAGACGTGGGCTTGGAATAGCTTATTTAAAACTTATATGCTCTAAGAATAAAGTCGGCGCTATGCGTGAGTCCAGCTGAGGCAAGACACACGAATTTGTTTGCCATATATGAATTTAAGCCTGGCCTAGACATGGCATATTGCAATTATGCATGATAATTGTTCGTGTGTGTGTTTGTGTGTATTGAGCAAGCGGCACTTTCCGTCGCGGCATCTTCATTAGCTGCAAGCAGGCCGGGCCAAAGCAGACCAAGCCAAGCGCAACGCAAGGCAATTGTAAATTTGATGGCAATTAATTTGAATTTGTACACGCGAAGCGTGTAAAATGCAACAACATGTCGGCGAGGACAAGTCGTTGGCGATGGTGGCGACGATTAACCAATGAATTAAAGCGATTGTCGAGCAATTAATAAATCTTTTTTCGGTGCGCTGCACGGCACGCATGACCCAATCCTAATCGAGAGCGATTTGCCAGACGTTGATTGCGGTTTCCCAGGGTGCCTGGGATGAAACGCCAAACGTTAAACTGCCGACAGCCTGCAGTTGCTGTTGCTGTTGCCGTTGCTGTTGCAGTTGCCGTTGCCGTTGCATAACTCGAGACTTTAATGAATTGAGCGCTGGCTTTTCATAGTTGTTTAATTTATGGCAGTCGCACACACGCACAGGCGCTCACGACAGCGTGTTGCAGTTGTTGTTCGCTGACGCAGAGACACGGCGACACAGAGACGGACACGCAATATAGCCAAGAAGTTGGTCAGCGACAGCTTGGTCACTTGACTGTGACTCTGGCTTTGAATGTGGCTCCGGCTCTGGCTCTCGCTCTGGCTTTGGGGATATTGGCGCGTGTGTATCGCACTTTTCAATTAAGTTACAAAACGCATGCCCAAGCACGTTTTTCAGTTTTGCCATTGCGTTGCGTTTGTTGTTATTGCTTGATCTGTAAACAAGTGTCTGCTGCTTGTCTGGCACGGTCGCGGCCTTCAACATGAACTTGAACTTCTCTGCTGTTTCCCCACCAATTTTGTTTTTTTGCGTAGCCGTGTAATTGCTGCACATTGAATGTTCAAAGACACACAAAGATAGGCGGAAACATTGAAAGTGCGTGTTTGTCTGCATAATCATAGTTCATATGCTATGCAAATCGTATACAATTTATGGCCTGGATGCTGTATAGTATATGATGTAGCACGCCCCCAGCCAATGTCCATTGTCTGCGGCTTAACAGCTTAATAGCCAGTTACACACATGCATCTCTCAATCCGCGTGTGTGTATTTAAATACGATTACGAATAGATATGTTCATTTATATGTGCTTGCGGCGGGCTTTGTTATGTCTTTAATGCCGACAAAATGCTTGCTGCAAAAATTGACACACGACAACGGGCAACAGTCAACTGGCGGCTGGCCATAAATTCAAGTGGCCAATAAAAAATTCTGAATACCATACAATAGCCTCAGAGCTTGACTCAATTCGCGGTGAATGGTGGGCTAAAAGTGTTTTGGCAATTCGAGTATTGCATTCACATTAGCATGAGCATCAATGAAAATGCTGTGAAAATTGTCGCTTGGCATTGGCAACAGCGCCAGCCAAAACAAAAGACTTAGGCAACGAACTTTGCTAAAAAAAATTGCGCATACGCAAAATATATAAAAATGCAACAGTTTTTGTTACGCTTTTTCGCATTTGTTTTCTTACATTGAAGTACTTACGAATTTCATGTTGATTTAGTTGGATTTTTGTTGTAGTAGTTGTTTTTTTGTTTGTTTGTAATGTGTTATTGTTGGCTGCGCTGCAATTAGTTAACAAATATTTCAAAAATTAATTCGCTTTCAATGATTTATTGGGCACTGCACTTTTTTTTATTTACAACACGAAACACGATCTTGTTTGGTTTTTATTTTTGTATTTTTGGCTTTGAATTTGAAATTTCTTTGGCATTTGTTTTTGTTTGTTTGCTTTTTATTTGTACGATTCTGATTATTGCTGCAGTTGTTGTAAACGCGTGCACGCGAGTCAAGTGAAACCAAAAGGCAAAAAATTCAAACGCGTTTGCTGGCTACAACAATGAGCTGGGAACTGTTAGCTGGATGCTGTGTGGATGCCTGTCAACTAGGTATTGGCTTACACGACTCTGCGCTGCGCTGTATTTAAAAAAGCTGTGTGTTGTGCCTGGTTGCGGGAGCTCGGCTTTGACTCGAAATCGGACTCGGACTCGGACTCGGATTTGCCGGATCGTGTGTATGTACGTCGAGCTGTGCGGTAAAACGTTTAATGAATTCCAACAGAAATGCTCAGTTGATTTTATATAAAGCATGGCAAGCGTGCGCCGTTGTCGACGTCGACGTGGCCGTCGTTGCTTTGTTTGCTGCGTTTTGAGTGAGTTTTTTGCTTTTGTTTGTTTTTTTTTTTCTTTCTTTCTTTTGTCACTCGAGCACTCGAGTGTGAGAGAGCCTTTGAGCTTGAGTGCTGTTGTTGTTGGTGGCCTACGTGCGACACGTGATGGTCGTTGTTCTTGGGCGGCTAGTGGCAAAAAGGCAACTTTCTAGCGCTTGGTTGCGACTGCTGCAGCGGCTGTTGCTGCTGCTGCTGCTACTGTTACTGCTGCTGCTGCTGCTGCTGCTTTCCGGTAACCAGTTTCAGCACGAGCTGCACTTCAATCGGGTCAATCAGCCTCAATAGGCGCTTATGCAAATCTAATGCAAATGTAATAGGAAAGCTGACAAGCACCTTGGCTTGATTGCAGGTGAAAACAGCTACAACAATTGCATCAACAACAACAGCAACAATAACAACAATACTTCGGCGTTGTCAGCAGCTTAAGCTTTGGCAATTTCTTCCGCCTCTGTCGTTTTGACCGTGAAAATTTCGTGTGATTGTTGGCCTGTTGGTCGGTTTGTTTGATTGCTTGCTGTTGCTGTTGTTGGTGTTGTTGTTGCTGTAGCTGCTCATTTTTCTGGCCGTTTTTAGTAAGTCGAGGAGCGCTGTTGACTTGATTTAAATGACAATTTACGTTATGTTCGCTTGTATGATTAAATATAGCAATATGCATATCATAATCATAACGCACGAATTGCCTGCCGGAAGCACTAAACAGAAGGCTTAAACCACAAGCCTCCAAGCTATTTCTAAATACAACATGCATATTTTGATTTACGATTTCTGCTGCCGTTGTTGCTATTGTTGTTGTTGCTTTATAATGTGTGCAACATAAAATGCTTGACATTTACGACCCTTAAACTAAAAAACATCAAATCCAATAAACGTCTACGAGGGCCGTTCAGTAGGTACTAACCTATTTTCGGCTTATAATTTAAGTGTTTTTGCCAGTTCAAATAGTCTGGGTACTTTTGTAAATGAAATCCATTCTGAAAGCCAAATCGCTGATATCAAAAATTACCAAGCACCGACAGTCTGAGAGACTAATTTACTTAGTAAATTAAAAAAATTGTTTTAAAAAAGCCTAAACTAAATAGCATACACGCTGCCATAAATCATTTCATCACTTAATTAGCGGCCCTCGTAATAAATGCGCCTAATTAAATACAAATTACACACTTGTCGCAGCTATGCAAGCAATGCGTTAGTTCGTTTTTTTTCCGCCAGCCAACGCATTTAATCAGCCACGCAGCAGAGCGAAGGCTGTAGGGGGGTGGGCGGTGGGGAGGGAGAGTTGTGTCGATAGCTGGTTAATTCAAAATACCAAGTTCAAGTTCAGTTGTCAGGTGTGCGGCGGGTCGGCCGCAAAATCGCCTTCTTTTTGTTGATGCAACAAGTCGCAGCAAAACCGCAAAAAATTAAATTGAATTGTATATATACTATTTTGATGTTTTGTATTGTCTTCAGGTGGCGTTGGGGTCAAGTTCAGTTGGCCAATTGTTGTAAGCAATGCAACAATTAGCTCGCTTAATTGCCGATTGCCATTGATTTATCAACTGATCAACTGAACAATTAACAACTCGCCTTGCGCGTACTTTGCCTTCTTTGGCTTTCTTTTGTTGCTGTGTTGCCATTTGCTTTGCTTTGCATTTGTTTTTGTTTTTGGTCTTTGTATTTGCTGCTTAATTGAAATAGTTGAACGTCTGACAATAGTTATCAATCAATCATTAGCGCAAATTTTGGCCTCAGCTTGGCCCGGCCCGGCCTGAGGTTATTGCCACTTTGAGGAATTGAAAAACAGCGCCGAGAGCAGAGCCAAAAACTGATTTTGGGCTCAAACTTGTCTGCACACAAGGGGCCGCTTCTAATTAATGGATATTTAAATGCGCTAAAAATAGTCGCTGATATGATAGTCCAAGTATTCGCATGTTATTCAAATCGCTTATCCTGTTACGCTCAAACCAATGAGAATTACAAGCCCATTAATCACCGATGGCTACACGCGCAACTAATTATCGGGTTCAGACATGAACATTTCACTCAAAGGTACCCTCAAATGAATTACATATGTGTATTAAAACCGTATTGTATTGAAATTAACCTCGCTATTGCACATTTTGTTAAGGAAGTCAACGGCAAATGAGTTCAAAACCTCAAGAAGAGCAATAACTCGCCGAATATCCAAGTGTGGAACTGGTCATTATCCCAACTGGTGCGCCGACTCATGCACACTCTCCGCTTGGGTTTAAGATCGCAGTAAGTGTTGACAAGTGAAATGCTTGATGAAAAGCTTAATTCCACATCTCTGATTAATATTTGTGTGTTCCCTTACTGGAGATGAAATTTGTAAATTGCCAACACTTTACTTTTAATATATATATGTACAAATAATATTTACCTCCTTTTTTGTGTTATAAGATACGATTAACCTGATTCGGTTAATAATTATATGCCAAAAATAAAATAAAGTACAAGAAAAATAAATAGCTTTATGCAAGAAAATCGTGGGATATACAATTATTTCAGTAATACTTGTGTATATAGGAGGATATAGTTGTACAGTATTAACCTTTCTTTTATTACAATGGATAAAGTATACACTAGCCTGGGATTCGAACCCGGATCTCCGTTGTTCAGTTGAAATCTTTTTCAAAACATTCATAAACCTTGTGTTCTACATATTTTGCGAGAAATTCAAAATATCCTCTCCACAGGTTTAACTGTTTGTTTTATTTATTTGATTGGATTATCGTTTATTGCACTCAAATTCGGAATCGATTAAAAAATTTATAACATTTATATTTAACTTAACAAATTCGGATTGCCTTTTTTGGCATTCACTTTATTCCCTAAGTTGTCGATGCGATTCAACGACCTTCCCCAGTTAATAATTAAGTGTATGACAGTGCTGCACTTAGATTCTGAAATAATTAGATACGTTATATGCCAATTAGCGACGTGTCGAGGAAGCGTTACTAAGGCTGATGCTGCTGTAGACGGTTGACAATATTGTACAGTTATTGCGACTGCCAATAGCCAATTAGCTAATTGTGCCCAAATGTGCATATGTGAATTATGAAAAGCGAGCGCAAGTTCAAATGTTTAACATTCCAAAGTTCCGGTCCAATTTAAATTCGATTTGCATTAAGCACGCATACAAACAAACACAAGCACACACACACACACACACAAATAATATGAAGCGTTTAGCGTTTATTCTCACGGCATCGACCTTGACAATGCTCATGTGTGTGTGCAACGCATGTTCATGCGGCTTGCAAGGAAGAAAACTCTTGACGCTGGAACTGGTTTTGGTTTTCCATTATGCGTCAATTGAAGGCGCTAATATGCGTATGCAATATGTCGCTGCAGTAACAACCACACACACCGTAAGTTTGATAAACTGGCGGCGCAATCGGTGTTACAGTCATCGGATTTAATTGAAACGGGTTGACGACGAAGTTGCATATGCGTGGTAAGTTATTTAGCCGAAACTAGATGTTCAACTACTTTCCATAGGGAAGAGTTTTATTATTTATTTACTTGTCAACTGCTGCAATTTGCATGCTTAACACTGAGTAATTATAGCCTGATGTATTTTTGGCGGCTATAATTTAAACTATATGTTGGTAATGCCCTATATAACAGCAACAAATGTTAGTGTTGGAACATGCAAGAATATATCGTTTTGAAATTATCGTAATAGTTGAAATTTCGAAATTGAGAGCACGAAATGTTCAAATTTTCTATTATATATATTGTGAGATGAATAAACTGGAGAGACCTTCAATATTAAAACTATTAATAAAATTAATTTTTTATATCAAAAACTATCGATATGCCAATTGATTATCGTTGCTGTACGGAACAGTTGAGTCTATCGATAGTGCCAACAGCTAGCAAAAATCAACCACTCATCAAACCGGCATCAGCACCGAAAAAGCAAGAAATATTCGCCTGCGCTTAAACCAAATTTTTGTATAGTAGACGCCAACGCATGCAAGAATGACGCACACAAACACAAATTGGGTCCTGGCACTTTTCGGCGCTCTTTTGGCTTTGGAGCTAGTGACGAGCTCTGAAGACAATGAGTATATGAAGCGGGAACACAGTCTGGTGCGTCCATTTCAAGGTAAGATAAGAGTCTATGATGCATACATAGTATACGAATGCCAGGGGCATGCCATAAAAATAACTCGGGTCATTATCTCTCAGGCGTTGGCGTTATACTACCCCACTGGGATTTTCTGGGCAACACAATGGTCACCAGCAACTACATAAGACTGACGCCGGATTTGCAATCAAAGAGCGGCGCACTGTGGAACTATTTGGTAAGCGGCCCTGAATTTTGTTCTATTAAATAATTGTCGCTAATGGAAGTCTCACACAGCCCATTATGGGACGCAATTGGGAGGTTCACGTTGGGTTCAAAGTGCATGGAAAGGGCAATGAGCTCTTTGGTGACGGATTTGCCATTTGGTATACAAAGGAACGCATGCAAACCGGTCCTGTCTTTGGCAGCAAGGATCACTTCTCGGGGTTAGCTATTATACTGGACACTTACAGCAATCACAACGGCCCGCATAATGTAAGTGGCAAGGCATGTGGCAAAATTTCGAATGTCATCCTCAAAAGTTCTTTGTTTGCATCGACAGCATCAACATCCTTATTTGAGTGCGATGGTTAACAACGGCACCTGGAGCTACGATCACGATCGAGATGGCACCACACACAGCTCGCCGGGTGCGAGGTACGCTTTCGTAATGTTGATTACGATACGTTTATTAGCATACGCTATGAGAACGATGTGCTGTCTGTTTCGACGGATCTCGAAAATCGCAACGAATGGAAAAACTGCTTTGTGGTGAACAATGTCGAACTGCCAACGGGCTATTTCTTTGGCCTTTCGGCCACAACGGGCGATTTGTCCGATAACCATGACATTCTTAGCTTCAAATTCTTCGACATTGACACAAACATCAGTGTAAGTGTGAATATGATATGATAATTGTCTGATGTATTAAATGTGTTTTTGGTGTCTTTTTTTGCATTGCAGCATGAGGAGATCTTGCGCCGCAGTCACATAATACCAAATGCGAAAACATTTGAGGCGCCGCGCGAACACAAAGAAGATCCGAAACCAGGAATGTCAAATGCCAAGATATTTTTCATACTGCTGTTCGCAGTGCTGGTGACGGCGGGCGTGGCCATATTTGCCATATCGTATTTCAAGGATCGCAATGCGCGAAAGCGTTTCTACTGAAAACACAAGCTCCAAGTGCGACAACAACCAAACCTAGGCATAGTTAACCAAAACATCATGTTACAAGCAACAGCTGACAAGTTTCAAGTCCTTTTACAGTTAATTTATATTGAATGTACCCCTTACGATATTTGTTCATAAGTTATCTAGATTACCCCTTTTAGTGTTTTTTTTTGTTGTTAGGTGTTCTTTGTAAAAATTGTGAAGTGGACACCTTTTAGGCAAAACAACGATGCAAGACACAGATGGGCAATTGTTAAATTTTAAGTGGAAATTTTTAATCAGAACTTTAGACAAATTGAGACCGTAAGAATATTATTGCAGTGTGTACATTTACATAAGAAAAGATTTAAAAAGAAACGACCAACCTACTGCTAACTGCAAATTCTTAATTGGCTATACCCAGTTATGATACTGCTGCTGACGCTGACGGCTCACGGATGCTGAACGCGGCGGCGTCGGGCGTACGGTGGCCAACATCGACTCAATCTGGCGCACCTGATTGCTGACAAAGCGATCGCTGGGCGGCTCATTACGTTCACTCTCCAAATTATCGTTGGACTTGTGCATGCCGCTCAATATGCACTGCTCGAACAACGACTTCGACTGGCCGTCGTCGAGTGAATCATCGGAACTGTAATCAGTCTTGGCGCAGGCGATTGTCTGACGTCTGTGGTTGTTTGGCTTGGGCAGTGTGTTTGTCTGGCTTGAGCTAGTGCTGGCACTGGCGCCACTTGGTTGTGGCCTGCAGCTGCCGGCAGCAATGGCCTGAAAGGTAAGGGCAACATTGTAGATGACCACATGTGCACGGATCTTGGCTGGCGGCACTTACCTGGCTAAGCAGATTGCAGTCATCGTCCGAGTCCATGGACAACGAGCTAAGTGAATCACTGCGCTTGGGCAGCTGGACAGCGCTGCGGCGTGGTGGCAATTTTGGCGCCGATTCCGCATTTCTTGGCAGGAGCTGTGGCGGCTTTAAGGCGCGTGCTGGGCCAACCTGAGCAGAGCCCACCGTTAAATTGGACAGTCCCGAGATCACGGAGAAATTACATGGGCTGTCCTCCACATAATACTTATTCATTTCGTCCGTTACCGGCAAATAACTGGGCAAGGCGCTGCCACCGCAGCGCATCTTGGCAATGGCATCCTCCTCAACAATGTTCATAGCAGTGCCCTGGTCTTGTGGCATTTGTTGCGGCAGCTGCTCATTGGCATTATGATCATTGGCTGTGGAGGCTATCGACAGTACCGAGAGGTTGCTATTGCTGCCCGCCTTGGACAGCAGCGCGGGTGTGTCCTCGGTGCAGTAGCTATGCGCCGCATCGTTGCCATTGGGATCATTTCCGTTTGAGATCCGGTTCACGATGGCCGGTGTATGGGTTGGCTCGATCTTCCGCTCGCGTCTCGGCGACTGTGGCATGCTCTGCGTAGGTGAATCCGGCAGCTCTGAGGGTGAGATGACACCGCTTTGCATGCGACTGTATTCGCTAATGACGGAGCCAGTCTCATCACAGCCAATGGTCTCATCATTCACCAGCGAATCCATGGAGCTGCGTCTGGAGAACATCAGCGGCGTCTCCAGTGCGGAGTCAATGGCCTGGCAATTAGTGCTTTGATTGCTGTTGTTATTATTGTTGTTGCCGTTGCTGTTTATAGCAAGGATTGGCGCTGCCGCAATAGGCTGTTGTGCATTGGTTGCCTTGGGCACGGCTGGCTGCTTCTCGTGTTTGCCGGACGCCACATCCATCAGGCTGTTGAGCGAATCGAACCGACTGAAGCAGCCCGGCGTGCCCTCCTCGCAATAGTTGATCGGTCGCTCGCCGGGCTCCGGGTCGGGCGTATGCAAGCAGCCGTCGGGCTTGTCGCCAGCCAGATTCTCCAGTGCATTGCAACGCAAATTAAGAGTCTTGGGACGCTCCACGTGGTCGCTACTTAAATCACAAACCGAGGCGGATTTGGCCAGCGGTGGAGGATCTGGGCACAGAGTGCTGCCAGTCTCATCCAATATAAGCAGAATCTCGCTGTTCTCCTCGCTTGCCACCGGCTGTGTCTGTGCCGCCTGCGCCGACCGTCGTTCCTTGTAGCGCGCACTGAAATCTGTGGGCTGGTCCAAGTCTATGGAGTTATCAAAACTGGCCTTGGCTGGCTTGTGCTCGCTGTAACTATACTTCATCGAGTAGTCAATGGGCTGCTCCTCTGCGGGCGTTCCAAACCGGCTTTTGGCTGTGGCAGCGCTCAGTTTGCGTTGCTCGAAGGCGCTCTCGGATTTTGTCGAGTATTTTGTGGAATCCGAATCGGATTTGCCGGAGTAAAGGGACTCGCGGCTTTCGCACTTGCGGGGCAACGTGTTACTGCCGTTGCTGCTGCTACTTGCCGTCGCGGGTCTAACCTTCTTGAGTGAGCCGGTGGGATTGCTGCTCAGCCGCATGGAGCTGTATCGTCGCGGTAGCGTGCCGGCATGGCCGTTGGCCAGCTCCTTCGCTGGCATCTCGCTGCTGCTCGCAAGTTCGAGCGCGTTGCGATAGTTGACCAAGTTTTTGAGCGCTGATGCGCTACCCTCGGCCACCATGGGATTCTTGGAGGTGATGAGCGCGCGTAGCAGCGGAATGGCATTGTGATCGATAAGAAACTGTTGATCCTCGGGACATCGTGCGGACAAATTCCACAGCGTACCACAGGAATTGCTCACAACCGTCTGGTTGTCCGACTTGAGCTGCTGCAACAGAATGGCCAAGCAGTTGTGCTCGCGCAGGATCTGGCGATACGACTCACAGACAGCTATGTGGCTGGACACGTTGCGCAGTATGCCGCCAGCATTCTCGACAATCTTCAGTGTCTTGCTGGGGCCCTCGTAGCTGAGCATTTGCACCAGAAATCCCAGTGCCCCATCGACGGCACAAAACTCCGCCTTGTTGGTGCTGCAGTGCGCCGAGAGATTCCATAGCGCCGAGAGTATGGCCTTCAATGTGTTCTCGCTCTTGTTGTGCATAGCGGCCAGTGCGAGGGCCGTCACGGTGCCCAGCTCATTAAATATGGTCTTCAGGTGTTTGTCGGCGCGCCAGGAGAGATTGCGCAAAACACTGGCCGTGGCCTGCAGCAGATCGTCGACATCCGTTGAATTCGAGTCGAGCTGGGCAACCAGCGCTTCCATGAACTGCTTCTGACCGCAGAGTAGCGACTTGTTGTTCTCCTCGCCGCAGGTGAGATTCGTCAGCGTCATGAGCGCATAGCGACGCAGTAAATTGCATTGCTCTCGTCCCGCTGCCGGCCCATGGACCGCATGATCGAGATGCACCAGATTTGGTATCGCTTTCAAGGCACCCAGTTCGCACATGGTCTGACGATGCTCCTCATCGAAGCTGGCCTTCATCAGCAGCTTAATCGCCGCCAACGGATGACGTTCCTCGTCGTCGGCAATTGACTCGCCGCCGCTCTGCAGTTGCGTTCGGAGGAAATTGCAACTGTAGTCGTGTATTTGGTCCAGTAGGCGTAGCACCTTCACCTCCCGTTGATTTCCGTTTACGATGTTGTGCAGAGCTTGACTGGCGTTCTTGCGAGCCGCTCCTCCCGAGCCGGCACCGTCGTCATTCGCGTGCAGTATCTGCACCAGCAGCTGGATGCAGTCGGAGCTCCGCAGTGCTGCACAGGTGTCTGCGTTTCTCGACAGCTCCAGAAAGTTGCGCGTCAGCTCCAGTTGCTTGTGAGCGTCGCTTTCGTTCAGCGTCATGTTTATAAATGATTTCCACTGTATTGAGTTTGCGCGGGCTTAACCTAAACACTCGCCGTCTAGCTTTGTACCTAAGCGTATTCCAGGAACTATAATTGGCCTGCCTGTTGATCAAGCGCAGGTAGGCGGCTCTCCACTACGATTTGCGGTATGCCATTATTCCTAGGTAAAAATCCTACAGCGCAGAAGCAGCTGCCTTTGTTTGTACGTTGTGGGCTATCGGGTTTGAAAAGCAACAAGTAATCGATAGATGTGTTCCATGTTACAAAATGTCTGCGATGGCTGCAATGCAATTAAAATCGCCAGGGCTACAGTGAAATATTTTGAGACGTTGTAAAATATTTCAACTAAATTTAAAAAAAATAAAGTTTTGCGTCGCGCCGTCATAATGTGTAATCTATGAAGGCAGTCATTAATTTTATTTCATTCGATTTGCAAAATATAGATATGTTTACTATCAGCAGTCGAAATGTTATAGTTTGATGGAATATGCTCAGCATTTCTTGCGCTGCTTAAGCTATGCATATTCCGTCTGGCCATCTTGGTAACGTGTTAGCAGTATGCATATCTGCCATCACTAGCATTAAGTTACGTCAGGCACAACAGCTGATCACACAGCTGCTGAGGCCTAGTTGAGTTTGTTGTAAAATAGAATGAATTTCTTGAAAAAGGTAAATTAAACAATAAATAAGGTAATTTAAATTTTAAACGCATATCTCCTTCTTTTTAAGGTGACCACGCAAGTGCTGCCAGTGGCTAAAGCACAGCTAAGCCTTAGCAACAAATCAGCATTGCACACCAGCGCAGTTTGCTGTCGCGTGCAGTCCGGGCGTTACCGCATAACCGTGAAACGGGATCGACCACTCACCTACGAAATGGCCAATCCGCCGCATTTTATTGGACATCGCAAGACGTGGAACTCTTGGAACACATGTACGTAGCCGTAAATTCTTTTATTAAATTTGAAAAAAATAGCATAGAAACAAATCATTTTTAGCCACCCTGAAGGATGCTTTGCGTCCATCGCAAACAGCAATTGAGGATGTCTTCATTCGCAAATTTGTAACTGGCACCTGGCATGCGCTGGTTTGTTCCGAAATTATTATCAAGCGACAACATAACATGATACGCATTGCGGCCATCATACGACAGGCGATTACTCCACGGAAGATGTACTTCCTCATTGGCTATACGGAAGAATTGTTGTCATATTGGCTGCAATGCCCCGTCACGCTGGAGTTTCAGACGGTGGCCGATAAGAAGGACGTGGTCTTTAAATATATTTAGTTCATATGCCTTTTTACTTGTCTCTTATATACATTTATACTAGTACAACCATTTGGAAGTGTTTTTTAATGCGCGTATTCGACTTCACTGTTATTGCTATGCCAAGATTTGATGGCCTTGTTAACAATGACTCCATCCTGATCTTTCACCTGCAAAAGGGACAAATTAAAGCCCATTTACATGTACAAACCATACGTCTTACCGTTTCGATTAGTGCTTTCAGTTCCTCCTGAGAGTTCAGATCGAATATCAACGATTTGATGTCTTTTACCAGCTCCAGAAAGAGGAATACGACGATTTTTTTGGCGCCGCCGCACACCTTGTCCCATATTTTGACAAGCATGGTTTCACAAATGACACCAGCAAAGCAAGTTGTGTACCAGTTGTCCAAGAGCTTCGAGTTCTTATCAAAAAGTTCCAGCTTTTCTAAGCGACTGAAATCACAAAATTCACTTTAGTATATGATAATAATGGTTATGCTGCCGATCACCTACTAAAATAAGGCAATGTCTTCGCGCTTGAGGAGTAATTGCGTCAGCTCCTTTAGCTTGCCACATTCTTTCTTCAGCTCACGCGTGTACTGGAAAAATTCCTTGGCTATCCAGTAGGTTTCCACTTCATCGTCGAATATATCGAGTAGTGTGCGCACAATTTCAATAAAATGATTGTCATCGGATTGAGCTCCTGCCCGTGCATTGCCATATAGCAGTCGATTGTTCTCCAGTAGCCACATTTTGTGCAGCATCAAGTCCCTGGATTTGGATGAGTCGAGGTCTACGCAACGCATCACGATCACCGCACGTTGCAAGTCTTCGTACACCTGACGGCGTTGTTCCCACACATTTTCGGTATTGTTTTTATGGAGTGGCATGATTCCCATGATGAGACTCCAGAGCAAGCTCCGTTGTTGTGTGGGAACCGTATAGGTATATACGAAGTGCTTTAACTTAGTCAGATTGCGTATATCATCCTGTAGTAGTTTATTGAGTGATTTCTTCTCTTCAACGCTAAAGCAGCCAACTTTTTCATAGTAACTGGACCTAAAGTTGCGCTCATCTGTGGTCATCTTAAAAATATACTTTGTTTACTTCAGTCGTCAGACTGCGCAGAAATGTGGTCAAAATACCAAAATCATGTGCGGAATATAACAAAATACTTGATTGGTCAAATGGAAAGCAAAAGGTCTGGTCACGCTATGACAGGCAAAACTAGTTGGCGCCAATTTATATAGATAGAAATATTACAAGTAACCCACACCTATATTTTATTTGTTCCGAAAGATACAATTTGAAATTTAATTATTTATAATTTATCGGAATTATAAAAACAAAAAATCAGTCCTCACCTGTTCGCAAGCTGTTTCAGTTCCACTTTTTCTACTGCACTTTTAATGCCTATGTAAAGACCCTATTACACGGCTTATGTTAAGTTGTCTCATATTGCGTTAACAGTACTCCGGCTCCTTTTAGCGTTGTTAACGTATTGCGCTTACGTAGCTGACTTTGCTATTACGTTGGTATGTAAGTACCGTTGTGCATTGCATTTCGCTACAAAATGCCAAAATATTGTCTGAAAAGGTAAACAAAGCTAAAACAGTGCTAAAATGTGCAGTACGAGAACATAGCAATGTGACGGACGTTAGCTAAGTAATGTGTTGCAAAAGAAAATTGAAATAGAGGCGGCATGGGCTATTTAATGTAAAGGCCTACAAGTACGTGTATTACACACTGTTGCTGCCTTTGCAGAGGCTGAAAATGAAAATCAATAATTCAATCAGAAAATCAAAACACGAGTTTGCCCAAATGCGTGCACGAGTCTTATGATAATTTATGCAATTATGCCACACATTTGCACGTGTCTCTGTTGTCTTTGCAGTTGCAGTTGATAAATTCAAATGTTATGCTCTGCATTTGCATTTGTTGTTGTTGTTGTTGTTGCTGTTGTTGCTGTTACTGCCGTGCACGTTGTTCGAGCTTCGCAAAATGGAACAGGAGATTGGCACCTGGGACTCGGTGCTGCTGGAAAACCTGTCCGAGGATAGCTTTATAAACAACCTGCACCAGCGTTATAAGCGTGATCATATATATGTAAGTAATATTTATATTCATATAAATTTTCATATATAAGCATATTTACTTAGACCTACATTGGAACTTCTGTTGTGGCTTTGAATCCATATCATCACATATCCGAGCATTCATTGGATAACATACGCAACTATGGCAATAAAGGCATTTTTCAGCTGCCTCCACACATGTGAGTTTGCCTCTTCCTAGCATAGTACTGTTTTACATAGTCCTTCCATTTATGATCCTTTACAGTTATGGGCTTACCAATTTGGCCTATCAGTCGCTCAAGGATCAGAGCGAGGATCAGTGCGTGCTGCTCACTGGCGAGGGCGGTGCCGGTAAAACGGAGACCTTTAAAATGATTGTCAATTTTCTCACACACATACAGGATCGTGCGCTCTGTGGTGGCACTCCAAACGCGTTACGTAAACAGTCCTCGAGTAGTTCGACGAGCGGCATGATCATGCATACCCATCGGCGCGCTTCGAGCAGCTGCTCCGGCAACGCCAATTTTATCATATGCAAAAACAGCGCCGCCGCCGGCCTCGGCAGTACATCGAATTCACGTCGCCAGTCACCGTCACCAGGTCCGGGTCCGGGGCCGTCGCACCGCTCTCGTACGCGTGCCGAGAGCAATGAGCGCCATGCCAAACGCAATATGCGTGAGAAGATTGTTGACTTTGACTTCTCGCATCATAAGAGTTCCGAGAATATTAGCACACTGCTGGAATCAGCCGCCGCGCATGCCCATTTGCATCCAACGAAATCATGCTTCAAGCACCAACAAACACAAGTAAACACCTGCACTGCCACTTACGGCCCAATGGCCGCCACGCCCTCCAAAACGGGCGCGTCCAGCACATCGCCAAAGTACATACACGGCGGCTGTCGTCAGTGCGGCCACAGCAAATGCACACGCGCTCAGAGTTTGGAGAAGGAGGAGCGCGAGGCCGCACTGCTATTGCTGCGGGGCAGCAATAATCGACTATCCACTGCCCACCAAGCGCAACCTCAGCGCGGTAGCTGCTCGAATCTGGTGCGACAGCATTCAACCGAAAGCCAATCGGAGCGTCAATTCGCACTGGGCTCCACGCAACGTATATCGCTGTACGATGCACACAAGCTAAGCAAAGTAATGGGCAGCAACTCCGTTTCGCCCACACCCTCGGCTAGCTCCTCGCTCCATCGACGCTACAAGTCGCCCAGCCAGCGGATGCGCGAGTGCGTCACTTGCGCGGATGTCTTCCTGGAGGCCATGGGCAATGCCTGCACTCTCAAGAATAACAACTCCAGTAGATATGTAAGTGGAATTCCCATTGGTGTCTCTTTGTTTATGTTAAATCTCTTTTTCTGGCTTTAGGGCAAACTGTTTGACATTGAAATCGATTTCAAGGGAGATCCCATGGGAGTCCACATAACACACTGTAAGTAACTATGATTGTTTTCATTTAGGATGCGTATATTAAAAAATAGATAATTAAACATACTTATGAAATTGTTTCCATGTCTGACTCACATAAGATATGCTGGAAAAGGTTTGAATTGCTTCATATAGCTGATAATGTTTATGCTTAATAACTCTTCTATAAAACTATTTTATTGTAATATCTATACACAGACTCGAATTACCGATACCATGATTGGAGAGCGCAATTTTCACATATTTTATCAATTGCTTTTGGGCGCTGATCTCCAGTTACTAAGTAAGTTTGGGCCCTAACACGGTTAAGATGGTTATCTACGTATCTAATTATTTTAATATGCTTAAAGAGTCCCTGAAGCTCTTTCGCAATGTGGAAAAGTATGAGCTGTTGCGCAACACGACTGCCATGGAAGAGGATCGTGCCAATTTTCATTACACAAAGGTCAGTTGTACTTTATGTGATAAATTCAATGCGGCCAAAATATTGAAAGAATGTTATTTATAGCGCTCTCTGGATGTGCTGGGCTTGACCTGTGATGAAACTAACTCTATATTTCGGATTATTGCCGTGGTGTTAAAGCTGGGCAACTTCATTTTTGTGCCGGTGACCAACATTGATGGCACTGAAGGCTGTCAGGTTTCAAATGTCTATGGTATGGTTATTAACAATTATATAGAAATAAATATTACATTTTTTTAAACCAACAACTTCCCATTTGCAGAAGTGCAAGAGACGGCGCAACTGCTCAATTTAGAAGCTCAAATTTTAATCAATTGCCTGACGAGAGCGAACAGCACGAGCAGCACACATGAGGATGTGGGCTGTGAAATGGACGCCAGACAGGCGGCCAGCAATCGGAACACGCTCTGTCGCACCCTCTACAGTCGTTTGTTCACCTGGCTGGTCAATAAGATCAATGAAACACTGAAGTCCACGCAACGGGAGAAGAATCTTGCCCTGTTGGACTTTTATGGCTTTGAGGTGTTAGATCATAATTCCTTCGAACAGTTTGCTATTAATTATAGTGCCGAGAAAATACATCAGGCAAGTCACAGTTGTGGCAGCATAATTTCTAGAGTATTGTCATAAACATCTTTTGCCTTGCAGAATTTTGTGTTCAATGTGCTGCGCGCAGAGCAGGAGCTGTATCTCAGGGAGGGCTTGGAGTGGTCCCGCATCGATTATTTTGACAACGAGTCCATCTGTGAGCTGATTGATAAGCCGAGCTATGGCATCCTGAGCCTAATCAACGAGCCGCATCTGAACAACAACGAGGCCCTGCTGTTGCGCATTCAGCAGTGCTGTGCCGGACATCCAAATTTTATGACCAGCGGCAGCAATTCCATGTGCTTTCAGTGAGTCCACTCCCGCATGGCTGGAGGGTATGTAAATATGTGCTTCTCAATTCACAGAATTCGCCATTTTGCCAACGTTGTCAACTATTCCATACATCGATTTCTGGAGAAGAATTCGGATATGCTGCCCAAGTATATAAGCGCTGGCTTTTATCAGAGCAAACTGGCGCTGGTGCAAAGCCTCTTTCCCGAGGGCAATCCACGCCGACAGGCCAGCAAAAAGCCAACAACGCTCAGTACCAATTTACGCACGCAACTGCAAACGCTGCTGGCCATTGTGAAGCATCGTCGTGCCCACTATGTTTTTGCATTAAGCCCAACGAGTGCAAGCAGTCGCACCAGTTTGATTTGCCGTTGGTGCAGCACCAGGTGCGCTACATGTCGCTGATGCCGCTGGTGCATCTGTGCCGTACGGGACACTGCTACCATTTGCCGCATGTCAAGTTCTTTCATCGCTACAAGCTGCTCAATAGCCTCACATGGCCGCACTTCCACGGGGGCAGTCAAGTGGAGGGCATTGCCCTGATTATACGCAATCTGCCGTTGCCCTCAGCTGAGTTTACCCTCGGCACCAAGAATGTGTTCGTGCGCAGTCCGCGCACCGTCTACGAGCTGGAACAGTTTCGGCGCCTGCGCATCTCCGAGCTGGCCGTGCTCATACAAAAGATGTTTCGTATGTATCATGCGAGGAAGCATTATCGGCGCATGCGCCACAGCCAAATGGTCATCTCGAGTGCGTGGCGCACGTGGCGTGTAAGTTTTGGCTGCACTGCAGCATTTGCATGCCTAATTATCAGACTTTTATGTACATATTTATATATGATTTTGTTTTTATCTCTAGGAGTGCCGTTTCGGCATTCCCTTCACGGGCCGTAGGCATTTGTGGAGTTTATATCGTGTTGTAAGCATTGCATGTTCTATTTCCTACTCATACCCACAAACCACTAATCCACCAATACTCCAATCTACTAAACCACTTAATATTTAAATACTTACGAACGGTTCTACATATTCCGGCAGGCCCGTGAAGAGTATCGTACTTTGAAGTACAAACGCCAAGTAAAGTGGGCCGTTGATGTCATTGCACGTAACTATCACCAATGGAAAATTCGACAGTATTTACTCACCATTCCCCTGCGCCTGCCGCCCAATACATTGAGTCCGCTCTCCGTGGAGTGGCCAGCGGCGCCCGGTTTCTTGGCGGATGCCTCGCGCCTGTTGCGCGCCATCTATCATCGCTGGAAGTGCTATATATATCGCAATTCTTTTGATCAAACGGCACGTAATCGCATGAGAGAAAAGGTCACAGCCAGCATTATATTCAAGGATCGCAAGGCTTCCTATGCGCGCAGGTCCATATCAGTTTTACCAAAATGTCTGAAAACGTTGTTAATTCAGATATTGTTCTGTTCCGCAGCGTGGGCCATCCCTTTGTGGGCGACTATGTGCGTCTGCGCCACAATCAGCAGTGGAAAAAGATTTGTGCCGAGACCAACGATCAGTATGTGGTATTTGCAGACATCATCAATAAGATTGCACGCTCCAGTGGCAAGGTAGTTATACATACTGTGTACAAACTTGTTAATTTGTTTATACCATTTCCATTCTTGAACTTCGCAGTTTGTGCCCATTTTGCTGGTGCTGTCCACATCGTCGCTGCTCCTGTTGGACCAGCGCACGCTGCAAATCAAGTATAGAGTGCCTGCCTCGGAGATCTATCGCATGTCTCTGAGCCCCTATCTGGATGACATAGCTGTGTTCCATGTGAAAGCGGTAAAATGAATTATTAATACAAATAAGTTATTTAAACTAATCAAATTTCACTTGCAATTCAGTCCGAATTCGGTCGGAAAAGGGTGATTTTGTGTTTCAAACGGGCCATGTCATTGAAATTGTTACCAAAATGTTTTTGGTCATACAAAATGCCACAGGCAAACCGCCTGAGATACACATAAGCACTGAGTGAGTAGGAATATCTACATTTTTTTAAATTTAATTTGTAATTCCTTTGGTTTTACACAGATTTGAAGCAAACTTTGGCCAACAGACGGTTGTCTTCTCATTCAAATACGGCGGCTTATCGGATTTGGCACAAGGGCCGCCAAAAGTCACGCGCAAGGCAAATCGAATGGAGATCATTGTTTGATTATAGGAGTTTGTTGAGCCTTTGGCATGATCAGGGTCCAGTCAGTTAGGAACCCAAGTTTTTACAATTATATTTAATTTCAAACAATCCTCATGCACTTTTAAGGTCTCTTGACATGGTCCTGGGGACCAAAATACAATTTTAGCAATATTTACACATACCTTCACACACACACACACAATGACTCAAAAGTAATATAATTTTGCTCACAACTGACAATCAGTCTAACAAATTCGTTGTCAAAATTGTGCCAAAATGGGGGAAAAAGAAGAATAACTAATATTTTAAACAGCACCATTTCTTTCATATACCTAAGTACTAACTAACGAAATGAACAACTGAATTTATTTAACTAATTTGTCGAACTAAGTTAAATTGTAAGTCAAGCACCAAGTCGATTAGCATTGCAACAAACAACTACGTTAGGAACGTGGCACAGAGGAACATTAGACATTTTACACAAAATACTTACGATGTATAATTCCGTTTTAGAAACCAAGGCATTTCTCTTACATTTAAGGTTTCATACACAATAATTAGTGAACTAATGCTAGAGAACTCAGACAGGCATAAATAACTCTATATATTTACCAAACACAATATGAATCTGCGCCTCAAAAACCAGTGAGAGATAGGAAAATAAACAAACAAAATAAAATACAACTCGTGTGAAACTTTTTCCCAAATGTTAATTAAGAAACTATTTACAAACCAGAACATGTAGTTAAATATTTAATATATATATATATATATATTTAATGTAATATATATATATACATATGTAATGGACAAAAACATTTATACATATATGCATATATACAAAAGTGACAAAAGGCAACCGGAACCGAAAACAATATGAAATTAAACAAAAATTATACGAATGTTTGTTATAACAGTTGATGATACATGTACTATATTGATATAGTACGTATGTAGATGTTTATATAAGTAACTTGTTATTGATAGTTCAGACAGACATCAAATGTAACTAACACGTTGCTATAGTTGAATTTCATAAATCGATCCATGTGTGTATATTACCGACTATTTAGTGGAAAGCTACACGATTATGCCGAATATGTGTGTATGTATGGAAATAGGTTTTATTTAGATTTAAATTGCATACAATACTTTGAAAAAGCCAAATACAGACAAGTATATATATATTTAAACACAATCCAACCAGTTGGTAGTTTATAAAACGAAATGAAAAGATAAGAAAAAAGTTTAGTAATAATAAAGCGTACGTATGGAAAAATGTTTTCTTTGTACAAACTTATTTAGCCCGGCACACATTCAATGTTCATTTAGCTTCACATCCTTTAAATGCAGTTTATAATTTGGATTTCGTCTTCTTAAGCATGTCGCGCAGGACACGACGCAATATCTTGCCACTGGGATTTTTTGGTATTTCCTCCACAAAGAGTACACCACCACGCAAACGTTTCGCCGGTGAGGCACGGTCGTGCACAAAATTGATCACATCTTCCTCCGAGAGCTGAACATTCGCCTGTTTGACTACAAAAGCCATGGGCAGTTCGCCAGCTTCTTCATCGGGTTTGCCAATAACGGCAGCATCTTTGATCTTATCGTTGGTCAACAATAGGGCTTCGATTTCGGCCGGTGGCACCTGGAAGCCCTTATATTTAATGAGCTCCTTAATTCGGTCCACAATGAAGAACTCAAATTCATCGTCATAGAAGCCAATATCTCCGGTGTGTAACCAGCCATCCTTGATGGCTGTCTGTGTCGACTTGGAATCGCCAATGTAGCCCTTCATGATGCCGTCGCCTTTAAAGCAAAGCTCGCCACGTTCGTTCGGTCCCAGGAGTTTGCCAGTGTCGGGGTCAATAACCTTGGCATAGATGCCAACCTTGAGTACACCAACGCTGCCCGGCTTGCAATAATCATCGTTCTGCACCAGCACACTCAAAGTCGATTCGCTAAGGCCATAGCCCTGGCGAATAAAAGGTACACCAATTCGCTCCTTGATTTGATCTTCGGTCTCACGGCTAAGCGGCGCAGCGCCACAGAGCAAAACCATCAGTGAGGACAGATCGTACTTTTCGACAATCGGATGCTTGGCTAGGAAGACCATTAGTGGTGGCACCATGAAGGCCATCATGACGCGGTATTTCTGAAGGTGACATAATAACAATATTGAATAATATTCTATTGACTACAATTCGCAGAGCTACCTCAATGGCGGAGAGGAAAAGATTCTCCTCGAATTTGGGCAAATAGACCAGCCGTGTGCCCATGGTTGCCGTTGTGATGAGCGTTAGGCAGCCAAAAGCATGGAACCAGGGAATGACAGTCAGCAGCGTGATCTCATTTAACGGCATCATAGTGGGTTGGCTGTGTACAAAAGTCGGAGGAAATTAATAATATGTCATGAACATGACAATTATACTTGAACTCACATTTGCGAGTCGAGCGTGGCTAAAAGGTTATACTGTGTTAACTGAACCCCCTTGGGCAGGCCGGTGGTGCCCGAGGAGCAAACAATTAACGCCACATCTTCTTCTTTGTTTGCCGAAGGCGATGTAAAATCGGGTTTCGTCTTGAACTTGTCGTTGTTCATTAAATCCATAAAAGAATGCACATGGGGATGGTTGCTGGAGGAGCCGCTGAGCGCAATGATGGCCTTGACAAACTTATTCTTTTTGGCCACTTTGGCAATCCGATCAACGGTGATCTTTGAGGCGAATATTATCTTTGGATGCGACAGATTAATGGCATGGTCCACCTCACGATCGGAGTAAGTGACATTTAATGGTGCCACGGTCGCACCCACTGCGAAACCGGCAAACATGGCTACGGCGAAGCTCACGCTGTTCTCGCTGGACAGGCCGATGACATCGTTTTTCTTGACGCCCAGTTTCTGGAGTATTTGGGCCAATCTCACCACCGATTCGTACATAAACTTTGCGGTGTATTCTGTGCCAGTGACCGCATCAATCATAACAGTCTGGTCGCCAAAACTCTTGTATTTGTCGATAACATATTGTCCCAGGGAACGGTAATCCTGTGCCTCCCGCACGGGAATGGGTCCACCGTAAACAATATTACCGGGCAACAATGTTGATGTCATGATGAACTGCAAAAACAAACATGTGTACACAAACACGATTAACATCTGTCCACATGATGGGGAGAGGGTGGTTTTTTTATTTTTATGCGAAGCAACCCTTGAACACGCCCTAACTCCAACTTTTTAAGAGTACACTTTGAACCTGCGCTAATCTTATCGAGGATTCAAAATTGCTATAAAAATATTTATTTGTTTTAAGTCAATAGATTTAGAAACTGCTATCTTTCAAAAGCCAATATGCATGCATATTTGAGATTGAGCGCCGCTCCAAAGGTCGCAATTTGCCCCCCTGGAGACAGTTGCGGTGGCGAGCTTAATGACTTTCATAAGCGCTGACATTTTCTAGTTTTGTTTAAAATGTTATTTTTGTCTTTTTTTAATTTATCAACCTACTTGACAGAATTGGCTGGTTGTAAAGCGAAGAGAAAATCGGCACACTCCTTTCCAGTGCGGCTTCCACAATCAACTGTTCGTTATTTACGCAAAAAGGCAGAGATCCGATAGCTTTGCTATTATGCCGAGATTAGATTTTGATAAGCTTTAATTACAGTGCGCAGGCGCTCTAATTACTTGCGATGTGATTTAGTAAGGAATAATATATATATATATATATATATAAATATTTACTTGGTCCACAGACCAACCTACTTTACAAATATTAGATTTGAGAGGAAGAGCGAGCTGAGAGTAGCATGTAACATTTTTGTCATGTTTATATTAATCAGCTGTTTGAATTTTCAGCGCTTTGGCAACGCCAACTTGGATTAGTTATCGACATATCGATAGCTCTATTGTTATTGTGTTTGTTTAAACTTAAATATGGACAACAACGAATCTGTTGAGCGCTTTCTTTTTCAATTAAAGTTTGTTGACATATATATTAAGTCAAATAAAAACACATGTAATATGTAAATTGGCTGAAGTGCTGAATCTCTTGGCGTATCTAACAAATATACACATTTTATATAGCTCAACATGGAAATCGTAGCGCATTGCCAATTCGGCGCTGAGTTCGAATGTGTTACTATGAGTGTACCACCGTCCATGAAATAGCAGGAATATGCATTGTGTTTGGGTGTTGCCGTAAATGTTATTTTGTAGCTGGCGTGGAAAAATGAAGATAAACCTAATCAGTTTCTGATTGGTAATCGGGTTCTCAAGTTCACAAATTTAGTTGCACAAGAAAGCGTAAGAAATGAGTGCGTCTAAAATCCAAAAGTTTTACAAATTGGACATTAATCGCACCGAATGGGAAGTACCTGAAATATACGAGCTGCTGCAGCCAGTGGGATCTGGTGCATACGGACAAGTGTGCAAGGCCCGCATCCGTGGCACCAACATTGATGTGGCCATCAAGAAATTGTCTCGACCCTTCCAATCGACGGTGCACGCAAAGCGGGCGTTTCGGGAGCTGATACTATTGAAACATATGGATCACGAGAATGTCATCGGTCTGCTTGACATATTTCATCCGCATCCGCCGGACGCGACGCTGGATGACTTTCAGCACGTCTACCTGGTGACTCATTTAATGGGTGCGGACCTGAACAACATAATAAAGATGCAGAACTTGTCCGATGATCACGTGCAGTTCTTGGTCTATCAAATACTCCGCGGCCTGAAATACATACACAGTGCTGGCATCATCCATCGCGACCTGAAGCCGTGCAACATTGCGGTCAACGAGGACTGCGAATTACGCATTTTGGATTTCGGCCTGGCGCGTCCGACGGAGTTCGAGATGACCGGCTATGTGGCCACGCGCTGGTACCGCGCCCCTGAAATCATTCTCAACTGGATGCACTACACTCAGACTGTGGATATTTGGTCTGTGGGTTGCATCATGGCCGAGCTAATCACAAGGCGAACCCTCTTCCCGGGCACGGATTACATCCATCAGCTCAATCTGATTATGGAACTGCTGGGCACACCGCCGGATGATTTCATGCAAAAGATCTCTTCCGATAACGCCCGCAACTATATCAATTCCCTGCCGCCAATGAAGCGAAAAGATTTTAAGGTTGTTTTCGAAAACGCCAACCCTTTGGCAATTGATTTGCTGGAGAAGATGCTGGAACTGGACGCGGATAAGCGTATAACAGCCGAGGAGGCACTGGCTCATCCCTATATGCGGAAGTATGCAGAACCAAGTGATGAACGCACTTCGACTCCTTGTGATCAAAGTTTTGAGGAAAGTGAGTTAAGCTTGGAGGAATGGAAAAAGCGCATTTTCACAGAAGTTGTGAATTTTAAGCCTCCTGCCTCTTTTGCCGAAGTGCTGGAGAGCATCAAGTGATAATGCATATGTAGCATTGATATGATAAGGAGGAATTAACTACAAAGTATTAGCGACGAACATTTTGTAACGCTTTTGAAAAGCTAACAAGGAATTTGTCTAAATATTGTCTTAAATTTTAAGTGTGATTCATATTAATGTTGTAACATATTTCTATATTGTATTTTTATACACTGTTATTACTGGAAATTGTTTATTAAATTAAGTTTTTAAACATATGTGTTTTTTGTCATTTCCTTTACGTTTTGCAAGGTTTTTGGAATTGTTGAAACAGTGTGTATCCTAATCTAGAATCTATGAACATTTCATAAATATCCGATAGAGGGCGCCACGAGAGGTTTCGCAAGATAACATATTTCTAATAGTAGTTGCACCCAGAGTGCGGTATTTCTTAAATATCATTATATTTTTAATGTTACCGTTGCTGCCGAGAGCACTAAAGAACATTTTATATTTTTAATGTTACCGTTGCTGCCGAGAGCACTAAAGAACATTTTATTATATATTATATATTTAACGCTCTTTGGGAAAGTGGTTTCATGTTTGTAATAACATGCTGATAAAATAAATTTTAACAGAATGTTACGCATATAAAAAATTACTAATGATGTCAACAAGAAACAGCTGTTTTTCCCAGCTGAGCAAGTGTATAACAGTTAAGCGCGAACTCTGAGCACGTAAAATACGATTTTCTTTTCATTCGTCCAAACGTAAACAAAGAAAAAAGCTAAAAAGAAAACTCATGTTTATGTTAAAACTTCGCAATGTGGCGAGGACAAGCATTTTCCTGAAGCGACACATATCCGCACTTTACATAACCGGCGACAAGGCAAACGAGAACTATGTCACCCTCCAGCCGTTTCTGGATTTCGCCGGCACATTTCGCGACAGAGCCGCCTTGGAGCAGAGCATCGCCAGCCGTGGCCTGGACATCAATCTAAACGCAGTGCTGGCCAAGTTCGAACAGTATCTTACGCATCACGAGCAACTGCAGCGGCTGGAGGAGCAACGTGATACGATTAGTAAACAAATAAAGTCGATCACAAAATCTGACGCCTCGGCCGAGCAGCTGGAGACGCTGCGTTCACGTGGCAAAGCATTGCGCAACGATGTCAAAGCTTTAAAGCAACTGCTCTATCCGATTGAGGATGACTTTATCCATGACTTTTTGCACTTGCCCAATTTGTTGCATGCCCACTGCCCCCGCCCACAGGTGGAACAACTGATTTATAGGCATAAGCCGCCACCACCGGCCGCCAATGCTGCGTCGACGCCAACGCATTTGGAGCGCAAAGATCTTGTGCATTTGATGGACAATAATCGATATTACTTGATGGAGCAGGCGGCACACTTTGATGTAAACGCCATGCAGGCACTGGCACGCTACTTTGTGACGCACGGCGACTTTCAGCTCACATCTAATCCGGATTTTGTGCGCTGTGTGCTGCTGGAGGCGAATGCCACACCGCTGACCCAGTACCATCTGGTGCACGAGGAGCATTTACTGAACAAACTAAACACGGCTTATCTTACGGGCGGTGCAGCATTCGAAAGCTTCCTCGGCGCCATGACCAAACTGTGCGTATATCCCGCTGTGCTGCCGCTGCGCTATGTGTCCTGCGGACGCAGCTACAACCGCGAGGAGGCGCTGCTCTACGGACCGACGCCCAGTCTGTACACGGCCACGCAAACGAATGCCGTGCAATGCTTTGTGGCAACGCAAACGGCGGCGGAGGCTGATGCACAACTGGAACAGGTGCTCAATCTGACCATAGACTTCTATAAGTCCCTGGATGTGCCCTTCCGCATTGTGTACGTTGCAGCGGACAGCCTAACGCCCTCGGAGTGCCTGCGTGCCAGCATAGAGGTCTATGCGCCATCCCTCAAGCGCTATGTTTGCGTCGGACGCGTGAGCAACTACGGCGACTTCGTGTCCAAGCGGATACTCTTTAGCACGCGGCGCGACAAGCACTACGATTTCCTGCATCTAGTTGGCGGTCCAGTGCTGTACACCACGCGTCTGATCGCAGCGCTCATTGAGCTGGGCGTCGACCTGGAAGCTGGCAAATTGCCGGGCGCCCTGCCCGTGGAGCCCAGCGGTCACGTACTGACGCAGCAGCAGCGAGATATGCAGGAGTTTAAAGATCTTTTCAAATAAATGCGGTTCCTTGCGAAACGATCATTGTTATCTCTTGTATACTTAGCGTTAACAATAAGTAAAAAAGTTAAGTCCGTCCGTACAATTATTTACAAGCTAATTTAATCTCATGGTCTGCAGGGTATCAGAAGCCACTGGCCAGTCCACCACCACAGTTTAACTCTTCCAGCGCCCCTCTAGAGGTGTTAGTCGCCGCATTTGATTTGCATTTTGGGAAAACGCTTGCGAAAGTTCTCGCACTTGGGCGTTGTGAATATGAATGCATTCCTGCTATCATTCAGCACGGAATTTGGACTGGGCCGTAACGCCTTCAGCACGTATGTGGTATTATATTTGAGTTTGCTAAACTCCAGCGAATCTTTCTGCAATGAAACAATTGGTAATGCACATTAGCAACTTGCGGTAAGTTTGAAAACAAAAAAAGATGATCTTAAACATGAGTCTTGACATCAGTATATAGAATTGATTATTGTCGAGAATCTTGTTTACATTATATTTATAGCTTAAAGTTATTAAATTAAGTATAACTCGTAATTAATTTGGATTTAAAATAGTCTTAAAGTAAGTTTAGAAACCGGTCAAGAGAGTAGTTGAGTGTAATATGTGTAGTTATTTGAGTTTTTCGAAAAATTAGGAACGAAGTGGTTTCAAATCGAAAATAGCTTGAACTAGTGATACACATATTCAATTGAATTTTGAAAAAAGGGGCCATATATGTATATGTATGTATGTATATATGTATATGTATGTAGCGGAAAAAACAACAATTTCGTATCTTTGGAAAAATGTTTTTGTATCTGGAAAAATTTTACAACTTTATTTGAGAACAAAGTTCATATTCCGAGAACGTTTTTTTCAATACCAAAACTCCTAAATATAAGTGTCAGGTCAGGTTAAAAGGTTGACCTTTTTACGCTTATGTCAAGAAGTATATTTTTTACTTCAAAAGTTGGTTGCTTCTATATGAATATTCAAAGTTTTCGAAAACGAAATGTTTCTAAATTTTAAGACCAAAACGCTCGTAATTGGATTTTTCTGTGAGTGCACAGACTCTTCATATAGTTGCCCTAATTCTATATATATTATACGCTGATAAATTATATATATTCTGTAGAATTCAAATAACAATTGAACCTTGTGAATATTAGAAACTGTTGCTACACGTTTTTCGCCTATATATACCAATTTTTGCGCAACGTTTGAACCATGTACGTGGCGCCCGGCCTTAAACGTGTTTCACGTGTCGAACGGCAACAAAACTCAATCGAAAACGAAAACGAAACCGAAACCGAAACCTAAACCCAATTGACCAAATGACAAATGATTTGTGTATGGTGATTGTTGGGGCACGAAATAAGCTCGTGTACTTACTTTGACGCGGATCGCGCTGAACTCGCGCTGCTCGCAATTCGTTTCTTGGGGGCACAGCTCGTAGACTCTGCGATGGAATAATAATAATATATATTTCAAACAAATTGTTTATAAACAATCAAATAACATGAATAACATGTGTATAACACAGTGGAGGGGTTTTGATGGGGCTGGGGCTGGGGCTGCCACTTACTTCTCCTTGTGTGGCTGAAAGCCCAAAATTTGCACAATCATGCCAAATTTCCGGTTCAAGCGGAAACGTACTTCATAGCGGACGCTGCTGGAGAGCTCCGCTGGCGTCGTCGTGCGCGCAACTTCATTAATGTTTATGGCTGGCGTGGAGCTGATCTCCGCCGCGTTGCTATGATGGTACTTGTGTCTGACATGGTGTGAGCTGCACTCGAGTGGAGCGTACGGTTCCTGGCTGTGCAGCGTTGTGTTGTAGAGCAGCTCCTTTTTAACCGATTTGAGGCGCCGTGATCCGCTTATGGACATGGCCTGCACTTGTATGTAGTAGGAGGAGTTGGGCAGCAGTTCCTTGATCTCGAATTGATGTGTCTGCAAGTCAGTTCGGTTAAGGATTTCTGATTACTGCCAAGTTCGTTTCTTTGATCACGGTCAAAATAACTGTTCCGCCTTTGCGGTGGATTTGCCAAATTGATTAATATTATTATTAGAATTATTATTCTTATTTTAAAGTATAGGATATAGTCACAGGGACCGTGACTGTAATGAGTTTTAGTTTAAAAATTTTACCTTGTACATTTATTATGATGCTAAGAGAATTTTTTTGTTCAACTTATATTGAAAAGCTTTAAATAAGTCTTAAAAATTTGTTTAACTAATTAAAAAATTTGTAAACATGTTAATTGGCTTTTAATAAACTCTTCTTAAAATGGAAACATTGATGTTATCCATTTTTCTCTAACAATCTTTCTCGTCATAACTCTTCTTTTCGGTCCCTGGTCATAATAAACTAAAAACTTAACAATTTTTAAATAGTGCACTGGCCTTCGTCTAAGAGAAACTTTACAGCCATACACTGGCCTGAGATTGGAACCCGAAACCTTGTTCAATGCCTAAAATGCGTAGACTTACCGAACTCAACTATCAACGACGGCTGATTAATTAATAATTTCAATATAACGTATGCAAATTAAGTGTGAAAATTTAGCTATCATTCATACAGCCCTGGATCCTCATAGAAGGTGAAAATTAGTTTGAGGTAGAACGGTTAAAAAACATCTGAATAACAGCTAGCCACCCGGATTTTTTTCGGATTCGCATTAAATTTTATGTAGAGTTTTGAAAATAATTTCGATGCCGTTTTGGCAAACTTTCAATCCAGGTCAAGAGAGGTTGCCTTATATAAAGACTATGATACATGCCTTAAAATGTTTAAAAATTAGTTCGTAGGCGATCGCATGAACAGCTTCATACAAATGTTTTCCACCCATTTTGATGGAACATCCGTCGAACAATCAAGAGCTTCATGCATATAGATTAATTTCCTTCACACTTACGTCCTTGACATAGCTGTTATTTGTGATGGTTGAGCGGTCCTCCTTGCTGCTCACATAGAGCGACCATTCGATCTTATACTTCTCCACGGGTAGATTCGACTTGGATGGACACCAGACCAGCTTGACGCTCATGTAGTTCCGTCCATCGTAGTGCTTGGAAATGATCTTCATATCGCTGGGCGCCTTGGGCGGCTTGGGATCTGAAATGCTGGACTGTATAGAGTAGCACATTGAGATGCCCTTGCTTGCTTACTGCTGGCCAGGGTGAAGGCATGCGAGGGCTGCGAGTAGCCGCGGAATCCGAATGCATTCACCGCCGCGACGCGCACCTGATACCAGCGACCGGGTCGTATGTTGAAAAAGATGGCCATGCTGCGGCCGAGGGAGGTGAGAGATCAATTCGCATGTTAGATGTGCTGCTGCGATATGAGCAGGGAGAGAGTACCTACAATTTGCTGCGTTCGTCTGTTGTCTCCAGTATCTTCTCGACCTGCTGGGACTGCCACATGCCCAGCTTGCGGGGCGAGTAGAGGCGGCCGATGTGCGAGCGGACCTCCACATGGAAGTAGTAGGGCAGCAGCGATGACTCAATGGTCAGCTCCACTTTGTGGCTGCGCGGCAGCTTGTAGTGGAGGATCTTCGGTATGGGCGGCAGCTGACTGGCATTGCGCACGCCCAGTGGCTCCGCACAGATGGGGCCGCACGCGGATGGACAGCACTTGTGCACCTCGATGCAGTCGTGATCGTAGACACAATTAGCCAGGCACGATAGACGGGCCTGCCGGGCGAGCAGCCTGCTGCTGGGGCAGCTGCCGGCTCTGGGTGCACGCAACAGCTCCAATTTGCACTGGTCGAGACAGCGCTCCATTTGGGTGCTGTTCTCGCAGCGCGCCAGGCACTGCAGCTCGACGATCTTGTCCTTGATGTCGGTGCTGTCGCGCTGGCGTTGATGCATCGGGATGGTCGCGTTTACGGCACGGCTGCCCAGCAGGGCCAGCGCCAGTGCCAACATGATCAGCATGTTGATCACTGGGGTGGGTCGATCGCTTGATGGCAATCTGCAATAAACGTTTGCCAGATTATCATCTGTCGGTCACTCTTTCCCTCCATCTCTCTCCCTCTCCCTCTCTCTCTCTTCCCTGTTTATCTCTCTCACTTAGACGCAGCTCGCATTCCGTGCATTCATAATTAACAGCATGTATGTATGTTGATTATGCTGAAGGATCGCTCGAACCGGTTTATTCCATTTCGCCTGACCAACTAACTAATCATTCTTTGCATTTGTGCGCCCGCTCGCCGTTCCCCTCGTCCAAGTGGACGCAATGAAAATGCAAAAATACATAAATGTATCTCAAGTGCTTGACAGGACTTCAAAGCGCGCATCACGGTGCGTGCCACGAACGCAACGGACAGATAGACAAACTGCAAGATTATCACAACCGCGCACAACTGACTGCAATGATACCCTGGAACAAAGTTGTGTAAAACCTGCTGACAACTGTGAATGGCTGTAAATTGGGAACTAACTTATGAGAATAAATTATTCCCAATTCAGAATAACAAATAAGTAGAACACTCCAGCACAAAGTGTTTAAAGTTATATATCTCATATAAATTATTAATTAAATGAATAATAGTATATAATCAAATATCACTTTTTGTTAAAAAACGATAACGCAATGCAAATTATTCTCAACATTATAAAACTTTAATTAAGATATGTATCCTTGCTTGCTTTGAAACGCAAAATTCTCTCTGTCCACAAACATTTCTTTTATTTATTAAAAAATTCCTTCAAATACATATTGGACAAACTATTAACTGATTTATAAAAACAACTTTTAAAGGCTTATCTAAAATTAATTCAAGGAAAAATTTATTATTAAAAAATGTATTTCTGCATGTTATTTTATTAAAAATGAAAAAATTTGAAGATTAAAATTTTAATGGCAACTTTAAATGTATTTTGTAAAGTAAATAATTTCAAGAACTTTGAACTTAAGGGCGACAGTAAAAATTTAAAATTTTTGTATTCTCAAAATTATTGGAATAATATAATATAATAATATAGAAAAGCAAAAGCTTAGATAAGCTTCTAAACTAAACATATTGTTAAGGAACATTTTTTTAAATTTGGTTCTTACAATTGTAAAATTGTAAATTTATTTAATAGGACTATCTTGAAGTTTAAAAGTTGAGAATGGTTTCCTATGCCTTAGTTCAATTTAAATTATGATCAGAATTTCTTTTGGATAATAAGCATATATGTACATATACGTAATCATATACATAGTATGTATGTAATGCTTCGGCTTGGATGTAGCTAAATGACGTATAAAAGCTGTCATTCCCGGTATTGCACAGGCTGGACAGCATTCTTCTGCGATCTGCCAATTGCTCGGAATTGCCAGCTAAGCCAACCTTTTTAAATTGGCATGCAGCTTCCAATCCACATAGGGTATTTAGCACGCAAATGGGAAACTAATGTTTTATGGTTTGGTCGATGGTCCTCATCTCCGTGTGTGTGTGTGTGTGTGTGTGAGTGTGTGTGTGCTGTTGCGTGTGAATGTGCAGCAAAGAAAATAAAATCATGAAAACTGCGGCTACGATGAATGTGCGCATGCAAGTGGATGTCACCAGATTCACAAGCACACACACGCACACACATCAGCCACTATATAGCCGGCAGAGATCTCATCACAGAAGCCCAGCCAGCAGATGCCGCACATGCCAAGACGATACAGATACAGACACTCTGGGAGCAGCATCAGCGGCAGGTAACGGGACGGGGAACGGGTAGCGGGTAGCGGGTAGCAGGGAGCGGGATCGGGGCGAATGAAGCAGCAACAAACGCAACAGAACAAACGACGAGGGATGTGGAGAAAGGTGGGGTGATGGGGATGAGGGGCGCGTTGCAGCCGCAACTGAGGGACATTAAGCGACAAATGAATGTGCGACGATCGGCGGCAACAACAATCACAACAACAACTAAGAGTGCTCTAGAGGAGAGGGGCAGACTAGAAGATACCCTCTATTCTCTGTCCTTGTTTACATTACTGGATAGCTTTGTAGAGAACCAGAAAACAATTTATTGCTGGTGTGGTCCAGGATTGAGTTCGGGTATAAACCAATATAATTAAACATTTATGATCTGTGTACGGGAACCTTAACTCTTAACTCTTAAGAACTTAAATTCCAAATTTGAAAGCTTCCTTATAGATACTTATTTCAGACAGACAGACAGACATCGATGGATATGATATCATATTTTTTATATTCTACACAACTGCAATATACCCTATTATTTTACACGTTTTCAATGGGTATTGGGTATACCAACAACCACAACGCCGATGACAACAAGATGAAATGCACCAAGTTCCGCGGAACGCAAAATTTGCAACAAAATTGGGCAGTAAAGCTGGCAAAGCAGCGCTGTCATATGGAATGGACTGCACTGATGAGGCCGCCGCTGTTCCCAGCCAGGATGGCTGCCTGGTTGGCTGACTGGCTGACTGGCTGTCTGGCCTGTTGTCTCGAGTTGTCTGGCTGCCGCTGCGTAGTGGCAATTAATTGCTTTTAACGATTCAAAAATTCAAAATTATCTTTTTTATGCTGCACACACATATCAGAGCACACACACACACACGCACACCCCTTCGGCAGCGGGGCTAAAAGATCCGGATCGATTTCGTTGACGTCGCTGCTGCTGCGGCTATGATAAATCGCTGGTGGTAGTTGGCTCTGTTGTAGCTTTTATTTTGCCCCCAGTCGCAACGTCTGCGTTCTTCGGAGCTTAGCACAATAGCTCGGGCCTGAGGCTGAGCCAGAGCCACAGCCAGAAACTCAGACTGAGACTGAGACTCTGGCACTGGCGACAATGGCCAGCCAGCGAAGCATCAACAACAGTGTGTAATATGATGCAAATCGTTTAACACTTTGACCAACAACCAACAACAACAGTAGCAACAACAACAATAGCAACAACGACATCGTCATCGCATTGTTGCTGCTCCTCAAGTGCAGTGGCAGTCGTACATAAAAAGTGTTTACGTTTAAGTAAACGCAAGAAGAGAAAAGTAAACTACCAAACGGGGAGGCAGGAGTCATCACTTTTGGAAGTCACGAATAGCTGATGCTCTACAACTTTTGGATCCATAAAAGGAGGTATCATTTGTATGATATCATAAAAGAATTCGCTCTGTTAATTAAAAAATTTTTTTAAATGTCTATTATTATGTGCAGTTAGGCCAAAAATACAGCAAAACTAATTATTTAATAAATATAGTATTAAGCAGTGGAAGGCTTTAAAAATTGTAAGTTATTATATATGACAATTTTTGCTTATAATTCTCATATCAAAAACTACTATATTAACTTCTTAAATAAATAAAATGTAGCACAATATTAATTAAAGAGGGCATAGGTATGGCATAAAGTCTCTTACTGCTGTTGATAACTTTCAACTTAGCAACCTATAGAAATAAAGTCATTTAAATTGGGTTGTCAGCATGACATATTAAAATTTATTATTTTTTTGTCAGTAAAGCTATAGATGTTCAATTCGTAATAAATTAAAAAAAAACTTAGGAATAAATCGATTTGTCAGATTTTTGATAAAGTTAATGGGTAAGTCAAAATAATATAATTAAATTTTTTTTGATAACTTTAGTTTTAATAATCTGATGTTAGGTATTCATATTTTGTGAGAAGTTTAATTTAGGAATTTATATTCTTTGATTTCTTGATCTGATTTCTATAATTTTCGTATATCCTATTTCATTTTTTTTATTATAAAACATAAATTGTAAATTGTAAATTGAAATGATCTAAGAGAGTTTTCAGTTTATTAAACTATCGCCAAAGGCATAGCACTTAAATATTTCTTATGCAAAGAGTATCTACTTAAAATACGCTACCTGATTTATGATTTCCACGTTTTCCCTCCAATTTTCGAATATTTTTTATCTCATATTAAGCTTTCAGGTAATAACATTTAGCGTGTTGAGTACTTGTACTAGAGGATCAGTTGGGTGGTTCTACTTAAGTTTTTCGCAGTTTCTCACATTGCACTAATTTGTCCATTTAGCTATAATGGGCCATAATGGGTCTTGAATGCTCAGCTGAGCATGTGCACACACTCAAGTGATGAATGACAGCGAATGGTTTCAAATTCTAGGCTAATTTTGCAGTTGGTGGTTGCAAGGTTCAGGTTCAGGCCATTGGATACGATAATGGTGCCACATTACTTCCGATGCGAAGGGTATGACGCGAACGACTTTGCCACGGCAACTATATAGCCGATGGCTACGGAGCGGTCGAAAGTGTTGCCTGGGCTATGGGCTATGGTGCGGCGTTGCATGTCACCAAAGCATCCCCATCTTCGTAGCCCCCTTCCGTACCCCAGCCTCGGCCCACATACTTACCCCCACCGATTGCCGCAATTAGCACGAAGGCAATCTCATTTTACGCCGACCAAATTGCGCAAATGGCAAGCAAACGAGCCGAGCAAAGCGTTTTTTTGTTTTCTTATTTTTATTGTTGTTTTTTTTAATGTTTTTTTTACTTACACTTGACGCACAATGAGCGAAATGCCTCTGGCAACCACTAGCACTGGGCGCAGAAATTGGCACTTGCTCCAACACCACCCAAAACGCCAAGAATCTGGCAACACCCTGGAGAGAACTCTTACTCGTTTGCCTGTGATCGATCGTTGCTCGCGTTATTATTTAATTAAGTCTCGATTTTATCTGTTCGGTTTGCGCTTCTTCGCTGCGACTACGACTGCGGACGCGGCTGCTCCTTCCGTTTGCTCGCGTGACCGTCGCGTTGCACCCACAAAGACTGACTGACACACTGAGCGGACGACCAATTGCATTGCATCTGGATGCTGAACGGCCGAACACTGTCGCTCGCTCGGCTGCTCAGCAGCTCGTTCGGTTCGTCTGTGTCGTTCGGCTCTCCCGGCGCTCGCGAAAACGTGCGTTGGCTGGTGCTCTTGCTCCAATTGTGTCGCGACTCCGAGTGCCGCTAGCAGTGCATCGCTAAAAACAAAAGATCGCATTATTTATGTTTCGCTCTGCTCCTTCATCGTCGCCGTCGTTGTCGTTCTCTTCTTCTTCCTGCACTGCCCATTCATTCAGAGTTTCATTAAAGGACGCATATATGTGTGTGTGTTCGTGTGCTTGTTGTTGCCCCACTAATGACTCGATTGCTATTGTTTTTGCATGCACCAATTATTTTATTGTATTTTACATAAGTATATAACCCATGTATGTGTGTATATATGTTCACGTTGTTATTTCAACGGGCACCTCAAAGCATATGAGATTTTGACTTTTTTCATCTTTGGCCTCCCAGAGCATACTGCCCCTCATCTGCAACACAACAATAAAGAAGCAATTATGAGCATAGATTGTGAGTAAAATCCGCTTTTTTTAATGGTCGAACTTACCACCGGCAATGTTGGATTTACAAAAATGTTAGCCCAATAGCTTTTACTATCGTTCACATTCAAAATGCAATTGTGGTCTCCATCGCAGGGATCGGGAGATATGGCCGCTTCAGTCTTAACATAGGTGAACACCCAACGAACCTCATGCTTCAGAAACGAAACGCCATTACCTGGAGTCAAAGAAAATTTCACGGTCATGCCATGTACATGATAGAGGACAAACAAAATCAAAAAATTTAATTTTCAATATTGAATATATTTGAAATGCAGAACCAATCTAGAGGACAAACCATGAAAAAGATGACATCAACCATGAAAATCGGTTCAGTATTGTCAAAGTAATGGGCGTTTGTAATATGGAAGCTATGGATCTGAGAGCTTTACTTGTGAAAATTGTTGTCCATTTTGGCATGATTTTTGACAAAAAATTTGACCCCCTCAGAATCGGTTTTAATGTTGTTTTTATACTAATTGTGACAACTACAATCGATTAAAAATAAAAATTTGCATTTTTAAATTTTGAAAAAAAAAATGTTTGAAAATGAGTAAGGGGGGAGTACATGCTTTTTTGACAAAAAACAAAAAAAAATTTTATTTTGAATAATGAATATATTTGAAATGCAGAATCAATCTAGAGGACAAACCATGAAAAAAATGACATCAACCATGAAAATCGGTTCGGTTTTGACAAAGTTATGGGCGTTTGGAATATGGAAGCTATGGATCCGAGAGCTTTACTTGTCAAAATTTTGCTCAATTTATGCGTGATTTTTGACAAAAAATTTGACTTCCTCTGTCGGTTACGTCCGACTGCAACGTTCTTACGTGTTTTTATATACATATTTTATTCTCCAAATTTAGAAAGTTTAAAGTAGAAAGAATGAGAGTTAAGTCATTCCCTTTTTCAAAGAAACGTATATTTAAATTGCTTTGGTACTTAAGATTTCAAATTATAGATCGCACTACAAATTAATGTACTTTTGCGTTTATCAGTTCCTTTTTTAAATGGGTCTCAGCGTTCTATTGGGCCGGTGTGCAGAGCGACAAAATTATTTGCTGAGTAATCAAAACACAGTTAAGCTCTATGTGGTCTATTAATGTATATATTCAAAATCCATGATATCGCTAGCCTCAATTGCATTATGAACACACACATGTTGCTTACTGACCAGTAGCCAAGTGCTTCTGTATTTACGTACCTACTTTATACGTATTACTTATCTATTTAAGCATATGTAAAATGTATTTCAAGTACTAGGTACATGCCATAAGTGAAGTCGTATAATGCCAAATTGCAGGTATTATTTTGATTTACACGCCCATTTGATCAATTATTTTTATGGCTTGTATAACAACACATTATCGCCGGCGTCGGTTCACACGATGAGTTTCCTTCTTTTCCCATCCGCTGCCGATAGGTATTTCAATTATTCCCCCGCCCCCTCTCACACACACATACACACACACACACATATACATATATATACACACACACACGCTCACATACGTTCGCCCTCGTCTTAGTTTATATTTATGTTTCCGAGTACTACAGCTTAGCGAAAACGTATAAAAGAATTTGAATGCATGGTAGCTCGTTATCAGCAGTATTTACCGTTATCATCGAAGAGCACCGTAACCTTAACAGTGGAATTGCGAGCCATAGCACAGGGCACCTTCGTACAGCTGTCAATGTTCAGGTAGTTCACATGATACAGGGAACCTGCAAAATCGACAAGATTAAATATATTAACAAATGCATTCCCAAAATTTATATAGTATACACATAGATGTTTGCTTAATTTTGGATGGAACTTATTTGCAAGGCAGTACGTGCATTCTGTGCATACTATACGCTTCGGTGCCGACATTATAAACTATTGGGGCCCAAACAGGCACCAATCGAAATCGCCATTTTGCGATCGAACAGCTAGCCGAAATAAAACCAAGAATGCCCAGATTTCTTCGTGGGCCAAATATTTAAGACCCTTGCAAGAAAATATGTATATCTATTTTTATATGTTCCTATGAACTTAATTTAAAAAAAAAAATTCTTGTTACTCTTTCTAATGCGGGTATACCCGAGTACGTATTCCCAGTTTCAAAAAATTGAGTTCATACAGAGTACAGACGATGGGATGGACACCTAGACGGACATTGCACAAACCCAATAGACAATAGGGGTCAATAAAGCTTTTATTCTACCTACAACATTTCGTAAAATGTGCTGTACAGAAATTAGGTACTTAAATAATAACATGGCCAAGAGATTTAATCCGTTTATTCTTCAAAAATTCAAGATATATATATATGTAAATACATATGCCAAAATGCATGCATATGAATATTCGTGTTAAATATATGTGGTCATCATTGATTAGTATAGTAAAAATTTTGAAGTAATGATGATACCACCGTTTGCTGCAACTGATTTATTTTACTTTGCCTAGCGTACAAAATTGATTAGTTTAGTACGAATTTGACTACTATCAATAACAAAACCAAACCTGTTTAATTTGATTTTGTTTTACTACTGTGAATGGGAAACTTTTCCTAAAAAAATTGACACTGATTAATGTCATAATTCTTGTATATCAGCACAGACGATAGTCTTATAGTCTGAGCACAAGCGCTCTTACCATTCAAAAAATAGAGGCTATATTTTAATGACTTAATTTAGTGACCGGAAAATTAGCAAACGCTAAAGATTATAAACAAAGAAGTAATTATTATTTTGATTTATTGACAGCGTTTATATACTTTTTGGAACATACGTTTCCAGGCCGAATACGATGAGTAATATTTAAAAAAGTATTCGTTTAGCATTTAAAACAGAAGACGTAGTAGTTAATTAGGACATATCATTATTTAATATTATATATAAATATATATACTATATATGTTTTGATAAATGCAGTAAGTAAGTCTTCTTTTCAACGTTAAGCTTGGCTCTTGATAAAATAGATAGCATAGAAAGATTTTACGCAGTTGTTTATTTGCATATTATATATGTATATAGTATACATTTCTATTGAATCTTTACTTTGCAATTTTAGATCAAATTCATTTGGTCAGAACATTTAATACGAAGACATTAATAAAAATACATTTTAAAAATACGTTTATAAATAGTAATGAATAGAAAAGGTTTTAAATTAATTAAACTAAGAAATGTTCTATTTCCATTAAGTGTGTTTAACGCCAATTTGTTTAATGGATATTTTGTTTCTTATGCAATAGTTTTAAGTGTTACAAACATTAAATGTTCACTAAATTTTAAAAACAAGATATATATATTATTAAATTCTATAGAAGATATAGAACAAGTTTTTTTCTGAGTGCAGTATAATATTAGTAGAACATGTTATTTACCTTTATTATTTTTTCGGATAGTGTTTAAAGGTAAACAAAAGGTGAGAAGGAATAAATATATAATTCAGAGTCCACACAGGATCGAACCCGTGTAGAAAGGAAGCAACCACCCACTCACCGCAGTCCTCAAATGGTAACGAACGCAACGACAACAGCTTCTTATAGGCACCATCTCTACTGATCTTTGAGGCACTGACCGCCGACTCGTGAATAACACAAATAGCCCATAGTATTTTCAAGTAGTAAACAAAACAGCCGCGCATGGCTTAATCGAAATTTAATACAAGATCGTGACGATTAGAATATCTAGCACAATATTTAACTGGGCTCACTCCAAATATTATGATTAAGACAAAGGCGAACGATAATGCTGCGTTAATTTGATCAAACAATCGACAGCCAACCCCTTAGCTTTTTTATGATACGTTTGCCTTCACGGCAAGCAGGTGACTGGTATAGAAGCCCCAGCTACCTACTAACTAATGGCAGTCGGTGGCGTTTAACTGGAGGTATCTGCAATTGGGGGCAGCGCACACTTAACGGCATTAAATACATACAAAAATAAATAATTTGTGTATGCTTAAGCAATAAACTTTGATTTATTGGCTGTGAACGAGCTACAGGCGACTGATTGGAGAATGAGAAGCCGACGCTGCGACTACGGGAAGGAGGAAGGTGGGGGCTGACTGATAAAACTCGATCGAGCAATACTAAGGTTTTTCGGGCTGCCCCCTTAGTATTTAGAACATGACGAAAGCTGGCAAGTAGAATGGTCTTGTCGAGGGAACTCGACTAGAAGATACCCTGAATAATACTCTCTAAATCAGAAGTTATCAAATATTTGATGATAATGATATTCGATCGAAATAGGTACATCTTTCCTAGAAGGGACTGTGTTATATAGTAACCTTAAAGCATATTATAATCTTGCGGTCCCATGTTAAGCAAATTTTGTCCCATGCATATTCAAGTTATGGCGAGTTGTATATTGTGTAGATAAATAAAGTCACCAGGTGAAAAATGTCCAAGACCTTTGCCCTTGACCAATTGCGCCGAATCCTTGCAAAATGTGAAAGAATATGTTCAAGATAAATATATGATAAATATGCTTTTTTTTAGCTGCTCGTCTCCATTTCTCCATAAGCTGCTATTGCAGCCGAATGTAGCGTTAGATCTTGTGTGTGGGATGTTGAAGAAAAAATATTGGTCGATTGCAAGGGTAAGCATTGTGTGATCAGCGATTTTTGTCGAACTACTGACGATTCTGTTCGCCCGGCACTTCAACTGGTATTTGCATTAGGAATCTTGCACATCGACAACTCAACATTTTTACCTTGAAAGTAGGCAATAGAATTTTTAACTCATTATCTATTTATCGACCTTCTGACGATTTCTGATTGCCTAGCTCTACAAAAGTCACCCAAGCCCCAAAAATTGAACGAAAAAATGTAAGTGCTTTCACATACACACACACACAGTCAGGAGTGCACGACTAGGAGATATACTGTAAGCTCGAGCTATCAAAAAATAAAATATTCGTGATCTATGTATACTGTACACTACCAAATTTGGTGTCTCTTGCTCTCCTAGTCTCTGAGATCGACGCGTTCATACGGATATTCGGTCAGACGAACGGATGTACAAAACCATTATACCCATTCTGTTACCCATTTTAATTTGCTTCAGGGTATACAAATAATGAAAATTGATAGCTGATGTGTAGATAAAAATATGAAAAAATCTCAAGCACTTGAGTTTAATTGAAATTTGAAGCTTGAAATGTCACCAAATCGTATACTATGTACTGTTATTTGATCATGTTCACGTTTATATAAATTAATACACACAAAAAGTAAATTGAATGGGAAACTTTTGGGAATGTGACTCAGCAACTGATTCGTCTGTGCCCAACGTTGCTACTCGATGATCCCCTTTAGATAGTTGGTGTTCTTAATGATACGAAAATCGGTGCGCAGTTGGATGAATTGACGCACCACTGACTTGTCCAGATAGTTCTGTTTCAATTAAAAAAAACGTAAGGCAATATAATAAAATAATAAAAAAAATCACATATCAATTACCAGTGTATCGCCAGTGCAAACCTCTTGAAGATTTTGGGGTTTCACCAAAAGCAAATTGCAGAGAGCGTGTAGTATATCAAAGAGCTGAGTCACCAATGGACTCTCTAGATCTCGTATACACTTTCTGTACTCGTTCACATCGCAAATGGCGCACATGGCGCCCGCCGTATTGAATTGCATTGTCTGCAAATGGTCGTAGATAATGCGATGCAGTCGTGTTCCAAACTCTGTCAGCACATTCTGTAGATTTTCGCCATCTACGCACTTCTTTATCTGGACAATTACAGGCTGCAGATTTTGGACCACTTGAAGGCACGCCTAAAAAAGAAGAGCTCATCAAATTCAAAGCGAAAAAAGTTAGTAGAATCTTCTTACAGCCGATGAGATGGTATCGACATCAGTTTCCGGCTTGTAATCCGTTTTCTTCTGCTCGTATTGTAGGTAAACCTTAACCCAACCAATTACTGCACTAATAGAGCGATCCAGACCCTGATCCAGTTTCGTTTCAATCTGTTCCATTAAAATGCGTTTCTTAAACACATAATCTGAGTATTTTGGTGTGTTACTGTAAATGCAAATATTGTATAAAATTCTTATAAATTTGAGGAATTCGCCCGGTTACCTAACACAGGGTATAACCGAATTATTGCACAATTTGTCCAGCAAATGCACAATGATATTTGTTTTTTGAACAACATCAAAGAAATATAATTGTGGAAATATTTTGCCCTCCGCCAATGGCACGGCTTGCAGGCCCAACTCCAAGGCATAGTCGACATGCTCATGCATGAGAAAGCGAAGCAATATATCATTAAGTTTGATGGCATTGCCGGGTAGCTCCGCTTCACTGGAGAGCAGTCTGCAGCGCTTTAGGCATGCCTTCGCTTCTTGCAGCATATTAATTGCCAGCTCCTCGGAGAGAAACGTCTCGCCGCCATAATCCTCAATGGCAGCTATATTGATGTTAGCCCGTGTGGCTATGAGCACCTCCATGTTGCGTCGGAAGCCCTTTGTTGTTTGTGTCTTCTGATGCTTCTTGCTGGCATAAAACTTTTCCAGCTCCGACGAGCACTTGGCCGTTAGACACCTGATCTCGATTTCGGCATAGCCAGCAAGGTTTTTCATGAATATTTGTTGTGTGAGCTTGTGAAGCAAATCGTCATCGATGGTGGACATGTAGACTTGCAGATCGCTGGACAGTTTTAGGGTGCTGAAATAATGAAATGTACGTCATTTATGTTCATTATGATAATTCAACAATAGATTTTCGACTAACCGTGAGTACAGTTCATAGAGCGTTCGGAGATATTTCTCCTCATCCTTTTTGTCGTCCAGCTTGGTCATGGCATACTGATGCAGTTTTAATTGATAGATATTCAGTATAAACTTTGACATGACCTGCTGCGGATTGGCAAAGACCTTCTTAATAATCTCATAGTGATGCTTGCACATGGGCACTATGCCAATGAATATGTCCTTGCCGCTATACGGCTGCATTTGGCTCTGCTCGATGTAGGCATCCACGCACTGCGTGTACCCCTTGAATTGCGAGAGTATCTGGGCCAGCACCTTCATTCGCTCGATATCCTCGCTTTTTTGCGCAGCTGCAAACTCCTCGATCAGCCGGCGCTCCACTTCATCATATTTCTTTTCAATCTTTCGCTTGGACTCGGCGAAATTGCCGGGCGGCAAGTCCTGTGAGATTGCGTATAGCTTCTGTATAACATCCGCCGCTTCGTTCAAGCGCAGCGGATCTGTGAATATATCATTGACAATAACTGGGCCCGCCATTAGGAATTCGGACATATAGCTGAGCAACTTTTGTGCCTCCACGGAGCGACTACGTGGCGTATTTACATTTTCCAACTGCTCGCCCAGATGCATAATTTTCCCAGCGACCGAGTTGATCTTCTCATCCAGCTGGCCAAACCAGTCGATGGCCGTTTGGTGTCGCTCTTGCAGCTTGGCGATTTTCTTGGCATGCGAGTCCTGCTCCTGTCGTAGGGATTCCTCTAAACGTTCGCACTTGCTCTGCTGCTTTTCCTGCAATATTTTCAGATCCTTTATGGTCTGTATAAACGTGTCGTGCAATGCCACAGGATTGAAATCTTCGCTATTCTGCAGCTCATTGTTGGTGCGCCAGGTCAGACGTTCAATGAATTCGCCCACTTCAAAGGGCTCCTAATTGGTTTCGGTCGGATAATCAGATGTTTTTAATGCATTCCATTCACTTTTATTATTTTACATACCTGTTCAAACTCCTCTAAATATTGTGACAGCATATTTTTTCGTTATTGCGGTTTATGAGGCGTTTTCTGCTGATTGTTGCTGTGCTCTTCTTCTTGTTTTGTTGAGCACAGCTGTTATTGGCATTGGCGTTGCCAGCTGTTAAATTTTGTTTATGCTGGCAGTACTCAACAACTGTTGCTCCCTTTCCCTCTTACAGTGGAGTAGCCAACTGTGTGCAAAGATTTGCTTATTTATGTTGGCAATGCCAGACAACAGTTGCGCCCAAATGTTTTTTTTAAATTTCGCGCCAATGTGATAGAACACAGCCATTATTTAAATAAATTTAAAAACCGTTGGTTTTGCATGTTTGACTGTTTATTAAAAAATATGTTGAATTATTTCCACTTAAATTTTTCATCATATCAAAACCTATTTTCGATTTATTTTTTTTTTGTACAAATTTATACGACAAAACACATTGCAATGTGCCAACAAGTTAAAATTTCAAACGTTTATAATCGCTATGTATAATTATTGCGCGGAGTTTGCGTTTTATTAAACTTTAGTTACAGTTTTAAACTGAATGCGAAAACCCTGCACAATTCGTTTCAAAATCCGACATTATTATTTTTGGTAGTGGAGACAAAAATAAAATAAGAGATATTTGCAACTATTTTTGATACATGTTTAATTTGTAGTTGATGCTTGCCCATTCCGACGACCATTTTTATGTTTATGTTTTTGTTATTTCTTATAATTGACAGCCTTGTGTACTTTCTGTTGCAAACGCATAGTTTGCTGCAGCTCTCACTGCTGACTGTGCGCTGGCTGTTGCTCCTGCTGCTGTTGCTGCTGCTGTTGCAAATGTAAATGTGGGTGGGTGTGTGTTTGATTAGATGTTGTTGGCAGGTCCAAGTCTAGCGGCAATGCTGCCGCCGCTGTCGGCTGCATTATGTGTAGAGAGGTAGCAGTACTTGCCGACGAGGCCAAGTCAATCGCCGGCATACGCGCAAATTCCTCGTAAAAAACGCCCGTAACCGAGCCTGTGCCGCCAAGCAGCGATGTACTAACTTCAGGTATCGAAGGCGTCTCCAGCAGCTGTTGCAGATTTTTAAGCTCCGTAGAGCGTAGGCTTGCCGAAAGGCTTTCACTCGATGCTAACGATGTGGAGAGCGGTGAGTTGCGTTCCATCGATGAGGCGATGTCTGTAGATAGTTGGTCACTAAGAATATTGATAAGTTTGTTGCGAGCATTAAATTCTCACCAGTTCGATCAGTATCCGGCGAACAAGTGGTGTGCCCCACAGCACTCTGCGCCTTCTCCAGAGACATAATCAGCTTCTCCTCCAATTGTACGATGATCTTCTTTTGGATGTCATACTTTTTGTTCACCGACTAGAAAAAGTGCTAATAGTATTTGATGCACTTGTTATGACAGATACTGCTTACCTTTAAGCTCTCCTCATATTCATCCTTGACGGTGCATAGCAAACGTTTCTGCTCTGCAATTACCTTCTCGGTGTTGGCCAACTGAGCCTGTTGCTCGCTGATTTTGTGCTTGTTGCTTTCGAGTTGAGTTGTCTTCTCATGAAGGTTATGCTTTAGCTCTGCAGGGGAAATTATGGACAGCTTATTTATATATGTATATGTTTTCGATTTGTTTATTGTGTGATTTACCTTTCAGCTCGGCATTGTAGCTCTCTTGGAGCAATTGGAGCTCCTCGTCGCGTGCACGATAGTTATCAATTTCAGCCAATCGATCTCGACAACGCACCTGCACTTCGCCCATTATTATAAACTCTGCCTCCAGGCGCGCCAGCTCCTGCTTGCATTGCAGTCCAAGATCCGCTTGCTGCTGGGCCTGCTGCAGTTCGGCGCTCATAGTAAAGAGTTGGCCACGTAGCGACTCTACCTCGTATGTCGTCTCCTTGCGAGCCTTCATTTCAGCATTGAGACGCGTCTGCAAATCATCGTTGGCCTGGCGCAGACATTTATTCTGCTCCAGTTCGATCTCATATTTGCACTTCAGACAACCCAGCTCTATATCGTACCTTTTTTGTCGCTCATTCGATTGCTGAATGGCAGCGTCCATTTGCAAGGCGAGATCTTGATTCTTAACATCAAAGTTCTTGAGCTGTTCACGCAAACGATCGCGCTCCATTTCCAGACTGCGCTTGTCGCGGCTGCGGCCCATCAGGCGGCGATTACGCTCGGCATGAATGCCGCGTCGATAGCACTCGTATTGCAACTGTAAGCAGATTAGCTGGAATTGTTCCTGCAGGGACGAGACAGTGATATTACTTGACGCATCGGAGCCCTCCTTGACGTGTATGGAGCGCATTATGTACTGATCGAGAAGATCTTGCGGATACGATTGACTCCTCTCGTACTTGTTACGCTGCTCCTTGCACTCAAACAATAGCTCAAAGAGCCAATCCTCGTAATGGGGCGACACCATCTCTATCGTCTGCACCTCCTTTGTCTTGTACACTTTGGCGCTACAGTCGACCCCCATTTTGGGCTCAACCATGGCCAGCATTCGGCCGCTACGCTGCAGTCGGCTACCAGCTAGTACAGTCTTTTGAGTTTGCACGCCAGGATGCACACCATTCCCATTGCCATTTTTCTGCTGCTGGGTTGGGCAATCGGCCTCGTCGTCTTCTTGCTGCTGCTGCTGTCGCATGCCGGCCAAAGCCGAACACGACTTGGCGCGACGCATTTGGCTGTCGGCGTGAGCACTGCTAAACATGGCCTTCTTAGCCGCTGTGCCGCTGCCGGCCCAGCCGCTGCTGCTGCTGCTCTCGTTGCAGCAATAACTGGCCATGCGATTGCGTCGCCTGTAGCCCTTGGCCAGTAGCTGCATGGACTGGCTGGTGGGCATATGGAGGCCACCATCACTACAAGGGCTGCCCTCCGTTTCGTTGCATTCGCCGCAGACTGTGCTTCTCATTTCCTTGGTTTCCCACGACAGCGCAGCTTGTACCGCATTTGGACCCGTCGTGGTCGTGAGCAACGTATCCGATACCTCTGGAAGCTCGGATTGTGTCAGTTTGCTAACGTCGGGAAAGTGGAACTGGCTCTGCTGATCCTTGCGCATGGGCGACGAGGGTTGGCTGCTTGCAAAGATGGCGCGCACGGCATGTGAGTTGGGCAGCAGCTGTTGCTGTTGCTGTTGCTGCTGCTGCTGCTGCTGTTGTTGATGTTGTTTAAAGTCGCGCAAATCTTTCAGTGGCGTCGTCTCCGGCGTGGCCTCCACAGCTGCTTCGGGGGGCGAGGAGCCAGTCGCACCAAGCAGCTGCGTGTTGCTGCTGGATGGCTGCAGCGGCAATATAAACTGCGCCGTTGGCGTCAACGGTATAGCAGTGCTGCCGGTAGCAGCAGCTATTTCGTTATATGGACTCCAGATCGGTGTGTTGCTACTCTCCGCCGGCACTGAGTCGAAGCGCCTAACTTTAAGCACAGTTTGATGATCACTGCTTAGCTGATTGTTACCGTTGTTGTGCTGTGCGTCGCTGTAAGAATTGGTCGAAGTCATGCGACTAAAGCTGGGCGTGCTGCATGGATAGGCCGAGGTGATGTCCTCATTTGTGGAATCGGGATGCAGCACGGGCAGCGATAGATGTGCACATTCCATGACCACATCGTGTGGCTCCATTTCCTTCCAACGAGTATTGCTCACCTCCGTTTCGGTGGTGGCCGTCAAGAGCATTGGATGCACGCGCACCGTGTCCAGCAATGGCTTAATCGTATGCTGAAAGATGCTGCCGCCGCCCTTGTCCTTCTTAATGAATTCCGATAGGTAATTAATGAAATTACATGGATACATGCCATACAGGCGATGGAATAGCATTTGCAAGCCCAACTGCAAATGCACCAGCTTATCCTTCGACAGATTTTTCAGGTTCTGTAACTTCCATGAGGCCAAGTGTCCAAATACCTCGAATAGATCATTCAAAAAGTTCGGCACCGAGTTCGGTATTATGGGCAGCAGCGTTATAATGCACAACAGCGCGCTCATCAACGGCACAATATCCTTTTCGTGCTGCAAAATACACATAAACATAGTTAATAATATAAGGGTAATTATCCTGGTAGTTCACTCACCGTTAGCAACTTGAACACACTCTTGATCAGACGATGCTTTTCGATTTTGTGCAACCAGGTGGGATGGCGTCGCACAATGAAACAGAGCACATTCAGCGCCTGTAAACGAGTCTGTTGTTGCTTAAGCCAGTCGTCCAGGCGATCAAATATGTAGCCATCGTGCGGCGGCTGAGCCTTGACCAGCACCTCCATGACGCGCAAGGAGCCCGTGTTGGTGTAATAGTCCAACATATAGCGCACTGTCCATTGTTCCTTACCTATTGGTTGGCAAATTGGAATGTTCAGATAGCGATACCTATAAAATTGGCCAACAAATTCTTCCAAACTCACTTTGCGTGATAAGTTCAACAAGTTTCTTCTTTGCCTCCTCGTTCTCGTGCGTTTGATTCGACTCCAAATTGCTGAAGATCTTATCGAATTCCATTTTGGTGTTTTAGTTAATTGGAGCGGCAACAGCGGGCAGCATGTGGTTGTTTGATTGATTTTTCAGCATGGGCTCCTTCAACTGCACTGGCTGCCACCTGCCTTCCTTTCTATCCCCTTTTGGCAGCAGCAGCAGCTGCACGTTGGCAGGCGCTGTGGTTGTGGCCACCACTCCAAGAACTTTATAGCCGTCGTTGTCGTCGTCGTTGTTGTCGTCGTGGTCTCTTAGTCGTGTTTATTGTGTTTGCTGCGCTGCGTGTGCTTTTTGCTCTCTTCTTCGTCGTTGTCGTTGTTGTCAACTGATTTACAAATTTGCATCACATTTTTTTTTTGGCAAGTTCTTATTGTGTACGCGCTGCATTGGCCAATGCGAAACGTGTACTTACCTGTGCTAGTTTCATCTTTTTCACATGTTTTCTTTAAAAGGTTATTTCGCGTTTTTCTACATTAGTGTAGCAGCAATGTACATCTTCTTCATGTTCTTCCAGTGGAGCCCACTTCGCCTTCGTGCTATTTTGATTTATCGTAAGTACAATGGGTATCGGAACTAAACACAAGAAATATCGATACCGAACGGCTGATTCGTGACACGACAAGCAACATCAGCTGGTTCAAACAACCTCGTGTTCACATTGGGAATATTAGCACTAGGCATTTGCATTCAAAGAAAACTGCATGAGCTTAAATTGGCATAAATTTTTATTTTGATGAAAAATCAAAAAGTTTCATGTTTTACTTGGCTACTTCAGCGATGGATTTAAATCAAGTTTAAGATAATAACTTGTGTTGTGAGCCGATGCGATAAAAAATATAACGAAGTGGCGGAATCTCGTAAAAACAATCCTTGTTAGATTAGTTTTCTGAATGCCCAGGCAATTGTGGAAAACTGAACAATAAGAATCCCCTGAGTCCGGGGTAAAATTGCAAATTATTACCGTATTTAACCAAAGGGCATGTTGTGGCCAGTGTTATTTAAAAAGATAAAAGATAAAAAAATATATATATATATATATTATACTTTTTAATAATGATAATATTTACCCATTTAATACTAGTTTTCATCTTTGGTGGACATTTTTTATTAAATTGGTTACTATATTCAAGCTTCTTTCATCATTTTGTTAACTACAGAAGCGACATTTTTCGAAGGGAAGCCATTTTTCTGATTTAGTTTTCGTGTACTTATTTTGCACCGTATTCGTATTCGTCTCGCTTTTCATTTAAATTCGCCTACAAATCAGCTGTTCGATTGCCCATCGATTTCCTTGCTTAAATCAAAATAAAGGGAATACCACTAGTGGCCTGTAGCCCGGCTGTTGCCCAGCTGTTATGGTTATCAAATCAAGCCGGCAAGGAATAAAATACAATGGGAATTTATATTATTGTGCGGCGACTGGCAACGCAGCCCAAAGTGGCCAGTGCCCCTAGGCGGTAGTGTATGAATAATATATTTACTTTAACTCTCCCGTTATAGACATATTATTGGTTAATGCAGCAAATGGAAAAGCGTCGTTGGCTTGGAAGTGCACGCACAAATTGCAAGTGCCTCCAAATTGTTTGCGGGCAGTGGCACGGCCTTTGGAGCACCACTGAACAGTGCAGTTGCCTATTTTGATGCTTCGATACCTGGCACGCTGCCGGTGAGTTGTTGTAGCTTATTATTGTGATGCAATCTAATATGCAGCGTATTTTATGAAAAGGTGCTCAATCGGAAATGCGTAGAGTCTGGAATAAAAACTGCCTTGGCGCTGGGCTGTCAGGTGCACGAAGTCTCTATGTTTGATCGCAAGCATTACTTCTATGCGGATTTGCCAGTGAGCCTCCAACTTTGTCACATAAAATGCAATGCTGACAATTTAAATTGTTTCAGAATGGCTACCAAATTACACAACAACGCGCTGCGCTGGCCAACAATGGTCTGATGACATTTCCAGTCATTACGCCAGGCAAAAAGGTTTACTACAAATCCGTTAATCTGTTGCAATTGCAATTAGAGCAGGACAGTGGCAAATCGTTGCACGACGAGCAGCTGAAAAGAAGTTTAGTTGACCTAAATCGTGCTGGTTTGCCGTTAATGGAGCTGGTATTTGCACCTGATTTGGAGACGGGCGAAGAGGCTGCCTCGCTGGTGAAGGAGCTAATGCTTATATTGAGACGACTACAAACCTGTAGCTGTAAAATGGAAGGTAGGTGCCAGACAAAATGAACCATATGATCCTACACGTGTGTGATCATTTGCAGAGGGCGCACTCCGTGTGGATGCCAATATATCTATACACCAGGAAGGTGATCCTTTGGGCGTTCGCACGGAGGTTAAAAATATTGGCTCTGTGCGCAGCATATCGCAGGCAATTTCATATGAAATCAATCGGCAGCTCGAGCTCGTTGCTGCGGGCGGCGTGGTAACGAATGAAACGCGTTCCTGGGATGCCGAGCACAGATGCACAGTTGCAATGCGTGATAAAGAGGTGTTGCAGGATTATCGCTTCATGCCAGAGCCAAATTTGCCACCCCTACATGTTAATCTTAAACCGGGCTCCCGTTCAACCGAAGACCTAATATCGGTTGCTGCGTTAAGTGAGGAAATACCCGAATTACCTGAGCACACGCGTCAACGCCTTGTCGAACATTACAAACTTAATGCAGAGACTGCAATCATTTTGGTGGTAAGCTATGCTCTAACTATTACCTAAACTGTATGACACACATTTTATATATGTTTTTCATTGCAGAATGAGCCTGTTCTGCTGGAGCACTTTGTGAATATTACCAAGAGTCTAGTTGGTGTGCCAATTAAAGGAGTTACAAACTTTCTTATTAACGACTTGCTGACTTACTGCAACAAGCTTAATTTAGACATTGAAGATTGGTACGTAGTTATATTCTACGTCTATATCTTAATTAATTTTGTCTATTCATTAGTGCCATAAGCGCCAATGCTTTGAAGGATGTCTTAAAGGCATTATATGCAGAACAAATCAATTTGCAAGCAGCTCGCCAACTTATTCAGCTACTGCACAATAATCCAACCAGCGAGGTTAGCCAAGTGAGATGATCTACATAGTCCATAAATTAAATTTTTTTATTGGTAATTTGTATGTTGCAGCTCATTGGAGAGCACAATTTGGAACAAATTTGTGATCTGAACACCATTGAAGCCTATTGCCAGCAGGCAATTGCAAATCAACCCAAGGCTGTGCAGCAATACCAGAAAGGAAAATCCAAGGCGCTCTTTGCCATTGTTGGTGAAGTAGCCAAGATCTCGGCCCAAAAGGCGAATATGAAAATCGTTGTTGAATGTTTGGAAAAGCTTTTGAAGCAATAAAAGAAACGCACCTTTTGTGTTATTGGACGTGTTTATTTTGTATAGTTTATAAAATATGCTTTAAATTCTTGAACACAAACTGTATTTATAATAGATAGAATAAAAGATAAATGACTTGCTGTGCCGACTATGTGTCCATGCCAATATCATTGCACAGTATTATTACAATGTTATATAAATTATTATGTGATCGATTTAAAGCTCATATATGATAAATATATACGTATATATATATGTAGTTCTGTGCTCTCCTACCTTTCAAGGAGAAGCGGAACTCGTGACCCTTTAATGTTTAATATTGTAAAATATGTGTAGTAGATGAATGTCCAATTCAGGATAACCAATTTGTATGCGAGTTAATGGAACGCACTATATTCGATTGTCTAACAAGGCAGACAATGAACAGCTAGAATTGTACTTGAAGCTTTTCAAGGGTTATGAATGCAGATTGGTGAACTAAATAGCGCGAATATAATTAGTTTAATTTTAGTATATATAGTAATCTAAAGCGTTTGCCTCAAAATAAATGCACGTGGTGTGTCTAACGCTGGCAGTTAACGTTACGTCTTGGCGGGATCAAGTTACCAGATGACAACGTGATTGCACACTCCTTTAATCACGATCGTAATCACGACACGTCGACGGCGGTAGGCTCATGGAGACCGCTGAATCCAGTCTGGAAAAGGAACCAATTTATAATTAATCTTATTAGTTCAGTGATACTATATGCTATTATAGGCCATCAATCTAATTTGTTTTTAATGTGTTTTTTACCACAAAAAAATCTTTCAAATAGTAATTACCATATATCATTAACATAAAATCAGAAAGCAACATATATGCCTATTTCAATTTTAACTATTTGCGTTTATTTTTTAGCTAATAGTTGGACAGACTGAGGGATAGCACAAAACCTTGTTTGTGAACGAGTATAATAAAAAAATTTTCCAAAAGGAAAATTTTTTTCGAAAAAAAAAAAAATTATTTTCAAATACGAAATAAATTTAAATGCAAAATCAATCTAGAGGTTAATCCACGGAGAAAATTGTAAACATCGTGAAAATCGCTTAATTTTTGACAAAGTTATGAGACTAAAATCTATCAAGTATGGTTTTTGGGACTTTACATGTCTAAATTTTTGTCAATTTTGGCATGATTTTTGACAGAAAAATCGACCCCCTCAGAATCACTTTTAAAGTTCAGCATGACGGACATTGCACAAAACCAATATACTAGTTTCACTTCGTGAACGAGTATAAAAAGTAAGCTGAATTGCCTAAGTAGTCTATGAATTGAATGGCATAAAGTTCCAACACTGTTCCAGGGGACATTTGTATACGCTTGCAGAGGCAAACAATATAAATACTATAAATACTATATACTACAGTATTTATATTGACTACTATAAATACCATAGTATTTATATTGTCTTGGCAGAGCATATAAAATTTTGCCACGAAGAGTTTAAGGCATTGCAGGAGGGCTTCTCCGACCCATAAATTATACATATTCATGATCTGGACGAAGAGCTCAGATTTTGTCCGGCTGTATATTTCGAATCAGACTAGTTTCTCCGTTGTAAGGCCGTCGTATTCCGTCTGCAGACAGTCGCAGTCAACCGGATCGGAGCACTGTATCTTATATGCCATTAATATTTCGGCAAAATCATACCAACATTAACCTACTATAGCATAAAGATTTGAAAAGGACAATCAGTCGAAAAACGTAAAATTGTATGAAAATAGGATTTGTTTTCAAGGATATCCGCAGCAAACTTGGCAATTGTGAGGGTCCCTACCTTGTAGATTACTTTAAGCCAAAAATCGATGGTTTGTTTCTGGTACTCACCGTCTGCTTTCGCTTTCCAGCAAATGGGCATCCACGGGATGCTGGGACACGTTGCGCAGGGAATCGCCCAGTGTGCTGCGCAAATGTTGCATCTCCCGGTTGGCCTTGGAGCTGCGCAGGATATATTGCTGTCGCCGCTTCGCCTCTTGGGCCAGTTGTTCGCGCAACATGGAGATCTGTTGGGATTGGGTTAACGAAGTTGTTCGGCATGTGCAGGTTAGAGTACACTCACCTGATTCTCGAGGCGCAGCACCTGCTGCTTGTGGGACTGTTCCCGAGCATCTAACAGCTTCTCGGCGTGCATTTGGGCGCTGCGGTACCGATCCGCGTCCATGCCATCCGTGCACTTGGCGCTGTCATGCATACGCGCCTTGCAGCGTGCCAGCTCCGATTCCTTCTCCGCCAGCAGCGTCTCCAGGCGGCGCACCTTCAGGCGTAGGTCCCGTGTCTCCTGCTCAATGACGCTGTGGTCCAGGCCGCAGTTGTAGGCACCGCCAGTGCCGACATCGTAGCGATTCGAGTCATATTCACCGGCGTCTCTGTCTCCGCCGCCGCCCCCACCATAGTAGGAGCTGGCCTTCTCGGCACGATCGTAGGCACCGCCACCGGCAAATTTGCTCTTCCGGTCGCACTCCAACTGCTTCACCTTGTCCTGCAGCGTTTGCAGCTTGCTGCGCAGCTCGGATTTCTCGCGCTGCGACGATTTCAGCTGGCGACTGAGCTCCTCCTCCTCGCGCCCGGCGCCGCCGACGCCGCCGCCGTTGCCATTGGTGATCACCTTGTCGCCATTCTCCTGATTCCACTTGGCAATGCGCAGCTGCGACTCGAGCGCCGAGCGCTGCACCTCGAGATCGGTGACCTGCTCCTGCAGCCGCTGGTTGCCATCGAGCTGCGCCTGCTGGCTGCGTCGCAGCTCGTTGAGATTGGTCTGGGCGCTGTCCAGGCGCTCGGTCAGTATGCGCTTCTCGTTCTCCGCCGTCTGCAGCGACTTCTGGAGCAGCTTGAGCTTGTCCTCGTTGGTCTGCGAGCAGTGGCCCTGCTCGGAGAGCTCCTTCTGCAGCGTCTTGATCTCGCCGCGCAGCTGGGTCTCACTGACGGCGCTCTTTTGCAGGCGCTCCTTGAGCTGATCCACCGTGGACTTGAGCGAGGTGCAGCGATCCTCCAGCTGGGTCATCGCGCGATTCTGGTTGTCCAGTCGCTCCGACACCTGCCGAATGTTGCAGTCCTTCTCCTGCAGCGCCATCTGCAGCCGGGTTAGGTCACCCTCCATGGCCACGCGCTGCAGGTCCAGCTTGCTGGCCCGCCCCTCCACCTTGGCCAGCTCCTCCTGCAGCATACGTTTCTCGTTGTCCAGCTTGGCGCACACTTGTCGGCTCTTTTCCAAGCGCTCCTCGTTCTGGCCGTTCTCCTCGGACGTGGCCGCCAGCTGCATCTCCGTCTGGGCGAGGCGTTCGCGCAACATTTGGCACTCGTCGGTGCGTTGCTTCAGCTTCTCCTCGAGCGCGTTCAGCGCGGAGATTTTCATTTTGCGGTCCGTTTCGAGATTGCTCTTCTCCTCCTGCAGGTTGCGCAGCACGGTCTGCAGCTTGCCCAGCTTGGCGTCGCAGCGCAGCTGTTGCTCGGCGGCATCCTGCAGCTGTTTCCTGGCGGCGCCCAATTGCGATTTGTAGTCGTCCTTTTCGCGCTCCAGCTGGGCGACCTGATGCATCAGGTTGCGCACACCCTTCCGCACCAGATCGGGATCGACATCGATGGGCGCATCGGGACATTGGGACGTGCTGCGCGTGTCGTATTCGCCGACGCTGCGCGAAGGACTAAACCTGCGCGACGGACTGAGCAGGCGATGCGACAAATTGACACTGCCGTCCACTTGGATGCCGGCTATGCGGCGCAGCGTGTGCACCACGGAGCTCAGCTTGTGCTCCGTGTCGCGCTTGTGCAGCTCCACGCAGGCCAGCTGCTCGTCCAATGCCCTGATGCGACCCTCGGCGCCGCCCAGACGCGCCTTCAGCTCCTGTATCTGCTGCGTGGCGTCCGCCAGGCACACCTCCAGATTATGCTTTTGATCCTCCAGTCGCTTTTCGCGTCCACGCGCCTCCTCCATGCGCGTGGCCAGCTCCTGTTCGCGCGCATGGAAACGATGCTCCTCCTGGTTGTTGTGGCAGCGCGCACGGCCCAGTTCCTGGCGCGTGGCGCACAGATTCGCCTCCAGATCGGACAGCTGCTTTTTGATCTGGCACAGTTCCTGCTGAGCCCGCTCCTTCAGCTCGATTTCCGCTGACAGCTTGCTCTGCAGCTCCTTGCCGCCCTCGTCCTTCTGGGCAAACTCCATTTGGGTCTTCTGCAGCGTCGCCTTGGTGCCATTCAGCTCCTGCGTGGTCTTGGTGAAATTATTCTCCGTCTCCTTTAGTATGGTGCTCAGACGCGTACGCTCAATTTCCAATGAGTTCTTGGCCTCCTCCAGATTGTTGATCTTCTGGAGCGCCTCCTCAATGGCACGCGCCTGCTCACGCTTGGCGCTCTCCACGCGCTTCACATGATCGCGCAGCTCCTTGTTGCTGCCGGAGTACTTGTCGCGCTCAATGTTGCTGTCCGCCAGCTGTCGCCGGCTGTCGGTCAGCTCCTTGCGCAGACTGTCGATGTAACCCTCGCCTGGAAGAGCAGCAACAACATTCATATTTAGCCAGCAGACATTACACGGCTCTATCCGAACTCGCTTTAGATTTAAGCCATCATTTAAGCCTTTTCACCAAGCTATCGCTATCTTTCACCCCCATCTATGGCTTGGATTATCAAAAATTCTGGAATTGTATCTCCCATGAATTATTTACAGACCTTTAGGCTTAAAGCCCATCGGAAAAACACCAAAGAGGAGAAATTTCCTAAGACCGCATTAAGTGTACACTTAAATACATCTTTTAGTCAGTCATTCATCGATAGTTAATCCGTCAGTTAGTCAGTTGGCCCTTCTTTGGCCTTGATTGTCAATCAGACAGTCAATTAGTCAGTTAGTTAAAAAACCGTTTTTATTAATATTATAATTTTGGGGAGCTATTTCAGTCCAGTTTTAACTTTAAAGGTTTCTTTCTTGCTCAGTTAATCAAGCAGTCAGTCAATCAGGTATTCAAACGGATAGTCAATCAGAAAGTAAATCAGTTATTCAATCAGTCAGTCGGTAAGTCAGTCAATAAGTCAATTAATCAGTCACTCAATCAGTCAATCAATTAGTTTGTCAATCAGTTACAACATCAGTCAGTTTATCAATCAGTCAGTCAAAGCAAATCATATTAATTTAATATTCATTTGGGCGGCTATTTCAGAAAAATCTTACCTTCAGTGCTTTCTTGCGTCAGTTCGTCAATCAGTCGTCAATCAGTCGTCAATCAGTTACTGAATCGGCTAGTCAAGCAGTCTGTCAATCAGTCAGTTTCGTGTTTACCTTCTTTGGCCTTGCGCAGCGCATCCTGCAGCTCGTTGTTGGTGCCCTCCATTTTGTCCTCCTTCAGGCGCACTTCCATCTTCAGCTCCTCGCTCAGCCGGCCGAGAGAGTCGCGCTCCTCGCGCATGCTGCACAATTGGAGCTCCTGCTTGCGTATGCACTCCTCCAGTTTGATTCTGTATCGAGTAAATGGCAAATAGTTAATATGGGTGGGAAAGACATTGCGACTACTGAGTTACTTGTGCTCCTCCTCCTTGGTGCGCATGTGCACAATCTCATCCTTGAGCTGGGCAATGGCGCCGCGCTGCTTCTCGTCGCGAGCGTTGGCCTCGCGCTTGCTGCGATCGAGCGCCTCCTGCTCGGTCTTGAGGTCCCGCGAGACGCCCTCCAGGCGCTCGGCCACCGCCTGCTTGTCGCGATGGGCCATGAGCAGCGCCTGCTGTTTCTCGTTCTCGGCGCGAATCAGCGTCTCCTCGTGCTGCTGCGCCAGGCTCTCGATGTGCGCTTGTAGGGTGGCCAGGCGCTCCTGCAGCTTCTCGATCTCATCGTCCTTGGCGGTTTGGAGCGCCTGCAGTGCCTGCTGCATGCGCTTCTCCAGCGCATTGCGCAGCTGCAGTACCTCGTCACCGTGCCGCTTGGACGCATCCTCGGCGGCCGCTTGCAGATTGGAAATCTTCTGATTGAAGTCGCTTTCGGCGGCGCGGGCAGCATTGAGCAGTTGGACCTTTGTCTCCTGTGCCTTGCGCTGGCACACCTCCAGTTCTTTCTGCAGGCGTGCCACATGATTCTTGAGGGATTCCTCGCGTACCAGCGCCTCCTGCAGATCACGTTCCAGTTGGCTGCGCTTCTCCTCGACAGCCTCCAGCGTTGTATTCGTATCGAAGAGCACCGTCTCCAGGGATTCCTTCTCCGAGCGCAGTGCGGCCAGCAGCTCGTTGAGGCGATGCGTGTCCTTCTCGTGCAGATCAATCACCACCTGCTTCTCCTCCACATCTTTGACCATGTCCTCGATGTTGCGATTGAGGCGACTGTTCGTTTCCGTCGTCTGCTCCAGGCGTTGGCGCGTCCGCATCAGCTCCTCGTTCAGCGCCTCCTTCTTGCGGCACATGGCGGTCAGCTGGTTGTGGATGTCGCACTTTTCGCGCGTCATGCATGCCAGATCCTGCAGGATCTTCTCCTTTTCCAGCTGCAAGCACTTGAGCTTCTCGCTATAGGATAGATTGTCCGTTTCCAGTTCGAGTCGTGCCTTATCCAGCACAGCCAGCTCCTTCTTCAGTTCACCAATTTCGCTGGCCTGATCCGCGGCCTGCAGACGCAGCTTCTTGCGCTCCTCTTGGGCTTCCATCAGGCAGCTCTGCACGGACTTTAGCTCGTCGCTGGTGGAACAATTGTTGTTGGACAATTTCTCATGTTTCTCCTGCAAATCGCATTTCTCCAGCAGCAACTTGTCCAAGTCGTATTCCAGATCGCATTTCTGCTTCTCCAGCAAGTTTATCAAATTGTCCGATTCGATGCGCTGCTGCTCCAAAAGATCACGATTCAGGCTGACCCGGTTGAGCTCCTCCCGCAGCGATATGGTTTCCTCGCGCAGCCGACTGCTGCGATCCTCCTCGGATCTGGGAGAACACAATTTTGAATATAATCTTAATTGTAGTATAATAGTAATGGGCATCATACCTCAAATTTAACTCGGTTATGTTCTTGTCCTTCAGTATACGCTGTATCTCCAGCTCCACAGCCTTCTTATCCTCCTCCATGGAATCGATTCGCTTCTGCAGCTTGCCATAGTTCAGCTGCAGCTTCTCAAAATCAGCGCTCAAATTCTCGAACTGAAACATTAAAGAGTATTATTATTAATATTATTATTAGTGATTATTAGTATTAATTATTATTATTATTGATTATTATTATTGATTATTATTATTATTATTATTATTATTATTATTATTATTATTATTATTATTATTATTATTATTATTATTATTATTATTATTATTACTATTATTATTATTATTATTATTATTATTATTTTGAGTATTATTGAAATGTGGAATATATTTTCGTGTATATCCTGCCACGCCCACTGGGGGCGTGTACGGGTATTCAGTCGGTTACTGCAACGTACTCACTTAATCTTAATATTGATAGTATTCTTTTAATTATTATGACTAACATTTATAGCCTGTCAAATAGTATTGGCTACTTTGGCTTTCACATAAGAAATAACTAGATAGTTAATATTACAGTTTGCATTCGAGCCTGGATCCTCGTTGTTCAGTTGCCAATATGTCTCGGCCAGTTAACAACTCATCTACCACATTAAGCATATATATATAATGGGTTTTTGTCGAGTCAGCAAAACAAACAATCTAATCAGCTGGGAGTGAGTCTAGCCGACGAATGCATTCAGATAATCTGCATGAAATCTATAATTTAATATAGAGAAGAGGTCGAAAGTAAAAATAGCCTGACTTCTATTTATATGACATTACAAAAATGCGCAACAACATTTACGTGGAAAATTTCAGTATAGAATTATAGATAATTGGATTATAGAAGAGATATATTATATCTTATTCGAGTTTCATGATTCTGATAAAAATTATTGCTAGACGTTGGTAGAAATGAATTAACTACACACAAAGGAAAAGTGAGCTGAAATTTTGAATACGGGTTAAAATTTATACCTTTACATTTAAAAGTTTATTTATGAATTCCTTAATTATAATAACAAATTCTTGAATAAAGTAAAAAATACTCATAAAAAGATTTTGCCATTATCTTATGAGATTCCCATAATTCATATATGGTAAAGTCATTAAATATGTTAAAAAAGATCTATCAAGTTTACATGTATAATCTATAAATTGTTCTCATTAAAAAAACAAACAATTTTAAATTTGAATCAAATACAAGAGTTGTCGAAAATCGGCCAAGGTCGAAATTTCTTGACAAGAGAACAAAGTTCTTATATCAAGACGCTTTTTTGCGCAATATTTTTAATAAGACAGCACCTAATCTTAGAATCGATGTACTTACTTTATATTTGATTTATATGCTAATTTCAAGTTTTCGAATTTTTCAAATAAATATTTTGTGCATACTTAGATTTTCAAAAGGCAGTTTGTCTTTGAAGGCTTGGATATCACAGGAAGACTTAACCAGTAAAACGCCTCCACAGGGAAGCTTTGAATAGGTTTTCAATTATTTGCTATATGCAGTTTTTAGCCTATCAATGGGGAAAATCTTGAGAATGATTTGTGCACTGTTCGAACGGTATGTCTGGTCGGAAGATTGTTTGTCTGTCTTATCTGCACTTGCTTTCACCTCTGGCACCCACTCACCGCATTGTTGAGATCTGCCCGCCCCATTTCGGATTGCTGCTTCTGGGTCCGCACTTCGTCCAGGGTCTTCTGCAGGCTCTCGCGCTCCTGGAGCAGCTCGGATAGCTTCGAATTGCTGCTGTCCAGTTTCTCGGTGAGCTGTTGCATCTTGTTGGTCAGCAGCTGTTTGGTGCCCTCGCTGGTGTCCAGCTGGCTTCTGGTGTTGCGCAACGTTTCGCTGTTCTGCTGGAACTTGACCTGCATGTCGTGCAGGGCCAGCTGGTACTTATGGAGGGCCGCCTGTACCGCTGATATAGTGCCCTCGGCAAAGGCGTGGGAGGCGCGTGTCGAATTGCGACGTGGCGATTTACCGCCGCTGCCGCCGCCGCCGCCGCCGCCGCTGCGGGTGGCGCTGTCAGCGCCAGCGCCAGCGCCATCACGCGTCAGATGCATGTGCTGCATGGCACTGTTGACCTCGGCGTCTGCCTCGCGATCGGCGATCTCGGCGTCTTGTACAACGGCTTGAGCAATTTCGCGCATGGAATTGTTGAGGCGCTCGATTTCGTCATTATAGCGATTAGCCAATGCCGCCTGCGATTCGGCCTGAGCGCAGCGATCTTCCAGCTTTTTGAGTTGATTCATCAGCTCCAGCAGCCGCTGGTCACGCTCCATGATCTCGTGCCGGGCGCTCTCGTACTGCACCTTGAGCGTGGCCAGCTGGGCCTGCAGCTCATCGTTGATGCGCCGCGACTGCTTGAGCTCCTCGTCGGCGGCGCGTTTGGCCTGTTGCAGTGTGAACGCCACCGAGGAGTTGGAGCCGTTGATGTCCGTGCTGACGCCATTGATCTCCTGGCCCATTTTGGCCACCTCAGCTTTCATGGCACTCTGCATGTCCTTGAAGGCGCGCTTGACGGCAACCACCTCGCGCCACATCTTCAGCAGGCGATTGTGCTCGCTGTTGTAGTAGTCCTTAAAGGCCTGCTCCTCCTCCTTGAACTCGTCCTCCTTGATGAGCAGCTCGTCGCGCATGCCGGCCCAATCGTTGGTCAACTTCTGCAAGTCATTGGTCAGCGCCTCGTTGGTCCGATTCGATTCCTCCAGCTGCTGCCGCAGCGCATTGTTCTGGGCCAGGATCTGCTCGCAGCGATTGTGCTCCTCCTCCAGCTTGCGGCACAGCTCACTGCTGCCATCGTCATGCAAGTAATCACGTCCACAACTTGGCGGTGGCGAGTCTAGCGAAGAGCTGCACGGCAGGCTGCTCTGGCCCAAGGTCAGCGAGGTCGAGCACTATTGGGAAAGATAATCGAGCCATTTAAAAGTATGAAAAATAAAGTGCCAACAAATAAAAATGCTCTAACCGCGGCTGCTCGACTGCGAATACTCTGTTCATAGGTCAGAAGAAAAGGGACAAAGTGTATCAAAATCATATCAGAACACATTCTTTAAAACATGTTAAATCTAGAAAATCATTTATAAAGGCGATCGAAATTTGCAAAAAACAAAATGTTTAAGTATAGCTTACATACAAATATGTATATAAACAGAACTAAAACAATCGACAACTGAAATCCTTAATTGAAATAATGAAAATCACATAGAAAGGCGATATAAAGGAAGAGGAGCAATTTTCACTTGATCGCAATGAGACGGCAATTAGAGTAAGAAGAGAGAGGAGCATGTAAAAGAAACGAAGTCAGGGTGCAGACGGCCGTTTTTTATATTGCTAACACATCAATTTTATTAAATTAAATCATTACGAAGATAGTTTTCCACTAAACGTGGATTTTTATTAAAAGTTGAAAAAGTAAATTAATTTAAAAGTGCAGTTAAAAAAGATGTGTGGGACTTGAAGTATATATACTAGTTGGTTGTATATATGGACATGTGTATGTATTTAATATTCGACTTTTGTACAATAAACTTATCAGAGGCACACATATGCATCCTATAGTTTGATAATGTAGTTAAACATTTTTCTTCTCAAAATATTGGGCATTAATGTATTAGTTAAGTGTAATTAAGAGACATTTCAATCATACAAATCTCTGAATATGTGTGCATAATAAGAAATGCAATTTTTAAACTTATCCAAAAGTAATTATAGCTTTTACTAAATTTTTAAATAAAGATTATATAAAATAAATCCTCAATAATTAGAAACACGAAAGAATGAAACCCAATTCATAGAGATGTAATAGGGATTCCGGGTAGATAACGGCTTTGCTACTCACCAGCACCTGGCTTGCCGTTGGTCCCGTGGTCAGCTTCGGGGCGCAGGGCACCGTCGTCGTCGGCTTGATGGTGTCGTGCATGCGCTCCTCGAGGTCGCTGCAGCGCTGCCTGTACTGCTGAATCTTGGACTGGAGTCGGCTGACGAGATTGGCCTGGTTGTGCTGGGCCTGCTTGTACGTGTCCAGGCGCTTGCGATAGCTGTGCGACTCGTCGGCCAGCCGCTGGCGCAGCTCCTGGTTCTGGCGCAGCAGCGCATTGGCGGAGCAATCCGCCGTTGGCGGCCCTGGTGCCGGGCTCATCATTCTGGGCGTGATGGCACCTGAGCCGTTGCCAATGCTGTTGGTCGTGTTGCCCGACGGCTCGCCACGCCCACGATTGCGGGAGAAGGGTAAACGCGTGGACGAGTTTGCCGCTTGATGTGGCGCTTGCAGGTCGACGGCCGTTGGGCAGGGCGTTTGCTTGAAGTTATCGCGATACGCTTGCATCTGCACGTGAAGGGAGATGGAGAAGGGGGCTATGATAAAGTCGGTACGTGAAATTGCTTGCGGTTTGCGTGTGAGGAAACTTTTGCGAAACTTTGCCGCCTACGCCTAAATGCTCGATAACTTTAGCCAAATTGATTTATTAACTCTGTTCGGGCTGCAGCCTTCCCGGGGGCAACTACTATTTCCATATCCGGTCGCCATGACAGCTGCGCCAAGCGAACGCTTTTTTTGTTTTATGCTTAGTCCTCATAAATAAACAAGCTCCCCTTTTTATCATCTAGTCAATGATATTTCTATGCGAAACATCGCCCACTTGACGATACAATCCGAGGCCCCAGGCTGGGCTGACACGGTTTGTCACCAGGACAGCAACTTTGTGTGTTACCAATTCCCATGCCCCACTGCAGCCTGTCCCCAGTAACAACATGCATTATAATTTCCTTGTCCTCGTATTTATATTAATAAACAAAATTTGTTGTTTTTCGTTTCGCGTTTTTTTTTGTATTTTATTTTTTTTTTATATAGCCCGTTGTTGAAACTTCTTTCGACACGAATGAAGTCTTGTTTTTCGTGTTCTTTGGGTCGTCTTCTAATTTTGAGGTCCTTATGCTGTGTGTCACTTGCTGTGGACTGATTTCCGCTTCATTTATAGAGACAACAACAAAAATTAATAGTTTTTCCTCGTACAAAGACAACGAAATTTCGAATATGCTTAAGCATGCAATCTAGCCTTAAGCTTATTACTTGGGTCTGTTTTCATGTGGGTCTGTTTTCTTTCTTAGTATACCCTGTCTTATGATGTTTCACTCAGATTGAGGTCGACATAAGACATAAAGACATAATCATAAAATTGCCATAAATAAATGGATTTTATGGTGCTTCCAACTTTATTCGCTTTATATAGTGTGTGCTATGAAAATAGGGTGATAAGATCAAGGTTTTGCAGATATAACTTTCGATGATTATTGGATGATATGCAACTCTTCTAAGCTGAATGCATTTAATACTTTTTCAAGTATTCAAAAAAGTAATAAGTACATATATATAAATATATACAATACCCAGACTGATTGAAAATTATATATACAACTTAAGAAAACACGTGGCCGCAACAAAGCCGGAAAATATATAGTATAAATATGAAATACATACATTTTATGTATATTATTTCTTAAATGAAATGAGATATGTTAAGCTACGGACGTATCCAAAATTAAGTCAATAACGCAGTGCACTTTAAGAACATCTAAAATATTCATCTTCGGTTTAACAAAATAAATTACGTTGCATTTTAGATAAATTTGAAATTTGTAAATTTTCAATTCATTTTTATAAAGCATAAAATATACAATTCATTTATAAAAAGAATTAAGTATGTGCTTTTTTTTAGGTGTCTTAAAGCATATTATATGTATATAAAATATAAAATATTTAAAAGTGTGTATAAGTTTGGCCCAAAGTCTGACCATCTGAACTTATATACTTGTATACATTTGCGGTACAATATTGCAAAACTACTGGAGTTAGCATTTGACAGGAAATTTGGCAAATAAATTAAGGGGGTAAAAACAAATAGTCATATCAAACTTCGTTTCGATGGCTTTAAAAATGATTACAAAATAAAAAAAATATATAATAAATCCTTACACGACGTCAATTAGCACTTACTTTTCTTGATATATATCCAATAATCGGTAACACAAATCTGAATTGTCAAATTATAGAGCGCACAATGTGAAGATGTTCTTGTTAACTGATTGAGCTTCAATTGAATACTCATCAAATTATCGTGTGGCTTTTTTGAGCACACCACTCGAGGCCCGAATTGGGCGGCAACCGGTAACGGGTAACGGTAAATGATAATACGCCACGCCCGTCCTGGGTAAGCCCAACCACACCCACTTCCACTTCAACTTCACAGCTACCACCGTTTGGGCAATTGACACAAATTTGCGAAAATGCGCAAATACGCAACTAATGTTCTTCGCATGCGGTTGTTTCAGTCTTAAAGAAAGTAATCAGGTTTGTTCGGACGGAACAAGGCTGCGTCCTTTGAACTGCCGGGGTCCGTGGAACAGAAGCAACTGAAGCACCAATCGCTGTGCGCGCCCATTTACATAGGGCAACCGGAGGCGACACGTCGAATGGATTCGCTTTCGAACTAACCGCCATTAAGGACAGTCCACCTGATCGGCGCTGTTGATACCCTGTACCCATTGCAAATTGCTAAAGTGGGTATAATGGGGTTCTAGCACATGTATGTAACAAATGCATGTGAATAGGCAACTCTGACCACCCTAAAGAATATATATTCTTGATCGGCATCAAAATCCGAATCGATCTGTATGAACACAATTTATACATAGAATATATATGTTCGTATACCATACGTAAAACAGGCTATTTTATTGTAGATTTCCCAATGCATGTAATATCGATAAATATCGAGATATATATTGTTGGCTGGCATTAAAATGCGAATCGATCTGTACGAACACAATATAAGTATATAAAGAATGTATATATTCGTATACTATAGGCAAAACAAGTATCTATTTTGGTGTCGATTGCTTATACATTTTATATTTCGTTCAATATCAATTCAATAAAATAAGTTTCTATTTTGTTGTCGATTGCTTTACACATTTCCCATTTCATGTAATATCGATAAATATCGATTTTAAACCGATGTTTAAAGAGCTACGGACACAAAATTTGGTTTGTAGTTTCCAAATATATTTCCGTACCAAATATATTTCATTATAATAACTTAGTGCAGGTTATCTCCCAGTCGGGCATATTCTACAAGGACCCCTGCCTGCTTGGATTTGCCAGGTTTGCCTGGCGCCTTGGGGAGTTAGGGTGAAGTAAAATAAACATTGAATTAACAAATTCCTCGTTACCAGCAGCAACCAAATTGATTGCGATTGCGAGTCATCGAAAGGCGTACCTGTTCACCACATCGAAGGAGAAGAAGAAGAAAAAGTCACAATTATGTTTGGCGTGCCAGCGAGCAACAAATGCAAATCGTGGCTCAAAAAGCATATTTCCAATGTGCTGCAACCGGCCTAAGCCAATTGGGTATATATTTATATATATGTATGTGTGTGTGTGTGTGTGTGTCCTGGAGCATCTTACAATATTGGTCATGCCTAACTGCGTTTAATAAGTCAAACACTGGGCAGGGCTATAAATTTCGAGCTACGTCAAATGGGGTTTACCCCTTTCTTTTTTTATTTATGTATTTTTCTTCCATCGTGAAAATGCAACCACCAAACCACATTATGTTAATTACTTATTTATGTATTACTAAAGTTAGGAACGGGTGCTAATGCGAGGAGGGTACGTGGCTATTAAAAAATAATATAGATAAAAAAGCATGAAGGGCACACATATTAAATACTTATTAAATATATGCAATGCTCTTATACAATATTATTATTATTAAGCCAAATTTCATGTGCCATGCTTTAAAAATGTGAGCAATATAGATTTTCGATACAGATCCGGCCACAGCCAAACAATTTTAGTATCTATACCTATCCGGTATACCGTGCTTATATCCGTGCGTCTGACGGAAGATACCAACCAAGTTGGACATCCAGACAATCAAATATACTCTTTAGCACTTTGCCAATAGAGTATAAATGAAAAAAATTGATATTTACATCATGTGGTAAACCTATTAGAGCACAAGTGTTAGGTGCAAAAAATAAAAATTTGGTAAACTTTTTCAATAAAGGCCTAATAAACTTTATTAAAGTCCGGTTCTCTTAATAAGACAATAAAGACAAATATATTGGAGTAAAAAAATAGAAAATTGCAAATTGAAAAAAAAACCAATGCGGAATTGGATTGGAATAGCTGGGCAACTCCAAAATTAATATCTACAGTAGCTATATAATATAGAAAACTGATCTGTTGAGCAAAATGTACTATTTAACAATAGCAATGGCATAATCAGAGCAAAGATATAATAAGAAAATGTAATGTTTAATGCAAATAGGGCAATCAAACTATTTATTGATATTGCAATTATTGCTCTTATTGCCTCATTTTTGAAAATATTATTAAAAATTAGTGCAAAGCTTATATTAATTTAGCATTTAGCAGATAGAATATTAAAATATTCATTGCAGTATATTTTCAAATTAAAATTTAATTCAAACGTCACATCATTTATTTTGATAGAAAAGATCCAAAATAATTATGTTTACTATACGTGTTCACAATGTGATTGGTGCATATATGTAAATGAAATACTTGATAAACCAAAATATCAAAATGTTTCCTGGCATTTGTTTAAAATGCTTTTGCGACTAAGTATATATTTTGCAATGTTAGCGTTAGGCAAGTGCTCTGAAGGTTATCAAAGCTCATAGGTGATGCCTGGTGCCTTCTTCGCCCTCCCCCACCACCTCCCCTCACCCACCACCACGCCTATCACAACTTGCATACACAAGTACATTTAGTTACACAACACGTTGCAAGATGGGTGCTGCGAGCATGTGTGTGTGAGTATGTGTGTGTCGGCCAACAAGAACAAAAAGAATACAGTGAAATTGCAATTAGAATAGAATTAAAATAAAAATATACAAATTTTTGGAAAATACGAATATGGCTTATCAATATGCGACTGGACCTAACCTGCTTAACCTGTGGGAACCAAGGTACAGGTATATGTATGTATATAAATATTTGTATATAAAATACTAAAGAAATTATAATATAACTCTAGCAGAAGCGGCAGGTACCAGTTTAGCTGTTTAAAGTCCGCTCAATAGCAAGGTTAAGGTGTTTTTCACTTTCCGTTTTTTTTCAATCTGTATGCTAAATATTCATCAGACAGACAATAAAAAAAAATCCACCTATTAAATCTAACTATTAGTAGGTGTGTGATTATTTTCTTTGCTGTCGCTGTGAACCATAAGTTTTTGATTCTTTTTTTTTTGTTTTTGTTTTTGTTTTTATATTTAGTTGTGATTGTTGTTGTCGTTGTGGCTTGCTTAATGAGTGTTGGGTTCATAGTCAGCGTCTTATCTGTCGCAGTCGCAGTCGCTGTCGGAACCAGTCGTAATGCCGCAATAGGCTGATTGAAATGGGATTGAGTACCTATTTCTTTCTACATGTTTATAAACGTATTAATTTTTCAACGAAGGGGTCAAAGTACACACGCCAATAGCAACTGCATGAGTGAATAATAATCATCCAGGTCCAAGTCATATCAACTGCATGAAGCACCTCTATTCCAATTGTGCAAATAGTTGCACTCGGTTTTGATGGGCATATGCCTGGCCCATTGGTGGTAGTATGTGCACAAGATGTCGCTGGCAACAGTGTCGAACCTTGAGATGAAATACCGAACTCTAGACAACGTGCATGATTTATACTTATGGGCAAATGTGTGCACTGCAAAAAAATTGTGCTCAAATCATTTTTTTCGATTTCATACCTAACGCCTTATCAAGCTTTTAAATTCAATAGAAAAGTTCTTAAATTCAGAAATTTTATATGGCTCGATAATCGTATTTAAAATTATATTTTCAAAGCAAAAACAAAATGTTCCCTACGATTTGGTTAGTAGTTCGAACCAATACCCTTATGTTCGGTTCGTGAACCTTAACCCTATGCCACTTTTTAGTTCCCTCAATAGGTCCAATTTTTATTTATTTTAAATGAGGCTAATTAAATGAAGCTATTCTGACAAATTCTTATTAGAGGTAAGCACATTATGGGTTGTATTAGAATGTAAGCCACTCTTTATGGTTAACTGGAAAGTTTGGGGCTCAAATTCCTAATAGTAAATAAAATTTGAATAAAAATAATAATTGCAAATAAACCAAAAAGTTTTTTGAATAAATATGGCTTGGTTCGGGCTTAGCTTTGGCTTTCCATTGGCCAACTGGTGTGGTACAAGATTCGTTTTATAGTAAAACAAATATTAGAAATTCCAGCAATTCGGCTACTTAAATTGTTGTTAAATATATGGCCAGCAAATAAGTTTGGCCTAAAGTCGTTTTTACATTTTTCAATTTTTCCAGTGTAGATACAATGCAAAATCTCACGGACTGGGGCTGGGGGCAGACAGACAAAAGCAAAATAAAAAACACAAAAAGTACAAATCGGAATGCGTCTGCCGTACCTACTATATGGCTATAGGTACGGGGCCGTATCTGTTTATGTGTCTCATGCGCTATTATCGCGAATCGTTCGTCCGTCCGTCCGTCCGTCCGTCCGTTGGTTGCACTGCCCAGACGTACATTGGTTTTAAGTAGAGCTCCTGTCTAATTCGAGTTTCAGTCAGATTTCGAATTTTGCCAGCATTGCACGGCAGAGATAGAGCGTAAAGATTACCAAAAACGGAAGACGAACATCACTGTGTGTGTGTGTGTGTGTGTGTGTGAGCCCAAAAGATGTCGCAGACACTAGACGATCTGCTGCAGCGACAGGAGCACGCACGCCAGCTGCGTCTGGCCACGCGCCCCAAATTTCGTCGCTTCAATTCACTGGACCGCATACCGGAGCATCCCAGCCAAGACGAGTCCGAGACTGAGGAGCATACGCCGCACCGGCATTTTATCGCATTGCGTCGCCAGCGCACCGCCGACGGCAGCCTGCTGCGTGGCCACCTGCCAACGGCGCCGGGCGCCGCAGCGCCGCAATCCTCGCGAAATATGTGGATGTTTGGACCGCAGCTGTTGGTGGCCCTGCTGTTGACACTGGTGCGTTACATGCTCTATATACCGCTGTCCATAGCGGCGCCCAGCTTTTGGCTGTCCGCTGTGCTCTGGATCTTTTGGAAGCTGCTGCGCGTGCCGATTGCCATGTTCAAGTGGCTGCTGAGTGGCGACGAGGAGCAGCCGGGCGCACCGCAACGTCCACGCCAGCGACAGCGGACCGTGCTGCTCAGCTGCGGCAGCACCATCCAGACGCTGCACCTGGCGCGCAACTTCTACGGGTCGGGGGCACGTGTTGTGGTCTTTGAGTTCGAGGGCCTGTTCGGGTTGGCGCGCTTCTCGACCAGCGTGGACAAGTTCTACGTGGTGCCGCGGCCGAGCAGCGCCAATGTGGAGCAGTATATAGCGGCGCTGTGTCACATAGTGCGCAAGGAGCGACCTAGTGTCTACGTGCCCGTCTGTGCCACCAGTCCGGCGTACTACGATGCACTGGCCAAGCCGCATTTGGAGCTGTTGGGGTGCGCCAGCTTTGTGCCGGGCGCACGGGAGACCCAGCAGCTGGACGATTGCCTGCAGCTGTTCCAGCGCTGCGAGGCGCAGCAGATCACGCTGCCGCCGCACACGGTTATCACCGCCCAGGAGCAACTGCACCAGCTGTACGAGGGCGGCTTTGTGGCCGGCTATCGGAACATATTCATGGCCTGCGGCATGCAGGGCATCATGGAGCGGCACAAGTACATCCTGCCCAGGCGCAGGGTGGAGCTGCTGAAATTCAATCAGCACGAGATCAGCGAACGTCAGCCCTGGCTGGTGGTGCGCGATCAGCCCGGCTATCATCACTATGTCACGTGCACAACGGTAAGGGACTCCCGTGTCGTGGCCAACGTCAGCTGTCGCGTCGAGCTCAACTCGAAGAATCTGATCCCGGTGCGACGCGACGATGAGGCGCAGATCGAGCTCTGGCTGCGCAGTTTTTTTGCCAAGGTGCGCTTTCAGCGCAGCATCAACGGGCACATTAGCTTCCGGCTGGTCAAGTCGCCGGCGCACGGCGGCCAGTTCGTGCCGCTGGGCGTCCGACTGGGCGTGGCCCTGCCCTACATCTGCCACAATCGATCGCATGCGCAGCTGCTGTGCCGGGCGATCAAGTGCATGTGCATACACCGGCATGGCATGGCCGCGGAGGATGGGGCCAGCTGGAGCTGGAGCTGGTCAACGCTGGAGCGCAGCACCTCCACGGTGGCGCTGGACAAACGCGATGCCCTGTTCGCCTACTGGGACCCGCTGCCCTATTGCGCCTACTATCACTTTCAGCTGCCGCTGGAGTCCGTCAAGCTGTTTTTGCAGCGACGGAATCGCAGCGAGACCAAAAGTTTATCGCCGCGCATCACGGCGCCGGTTCATTGAACGACGCAGTGCAGCAATAGCCGGCCGGGCAGCTAGAAACAGTGCTGGCAGCAGTGCGACAGCGAGAGAGATTGCACAGACTGAACAATAACAATATGTACATACTCGTGCCACATTCATACAGGCCTACACACATGCATACATGTATGTGCAATTACTATACACACGTGTGTGTGTATATTATATATTTCTATATGTCCATATGTGTACATATAATTTTTTTATTATTTTTACTTTATTCTGTTTACGCACACATCGCAATGGGGTTCAACATCTATCTAAGGAGATTAGGCTGGCTAACAAATAAATAAATAAACATAAGCATAAAGCATACATTACATACACTCAGAGAAACACGCTCTTCCAAGTCCAAATTCAAACGGTTTTCTTCTTATATTCTTTAAGCATTAATCATTCTCGATCTTATAATCGATCCTTAATGTTTCATAAATAAGTACAAAATGGAATTAAATTAAGTATACACGAGCATTTAAAATAAACGAAAAAAAAATTGTCTGAGTCAAATCACGTTTGTTGGATTTTGTTTAAAATTAAGGAGTTTTGAAATTAACAAACAAGTTAGAACGTTGCAGTCGCTCACAGTGTAACAAAGTAACTTAAAAGATTTTCAAAAATAAGGTAAGGTGTAGATTATAAAAATAAACAAATTAAAAAAAATAAAAAATCGCCGTGTCTAGGAGGTTTCGAACACTTTTGACACTTGGCGCTACATTTCTGCTCTCGGGTCACACTTCCATTTAATTAGGCGTGACAAAAGTCAACTTAAGTAATACTACAGCACACATCAAAATCGCATACACTCGCAAAAAAATCGAAGAAAAAGTATACAAAAAAATCTAAAAATACAAAATTGTTTTCGCGTGCTGCCAATTGGCTCGTCAAATTTGTCAACATAATCTGATCTTGAAAGAACTTTTTGAAAAGCGCTCAAGTAGATCTTCTTGTGAGCTTCTAATGTCTGTATGTTTTATAGTGTCGGAGATCGATGCTTTCATACAGACATGCTTTAAATTTAGGAAAAATATACAGTGAAAATGGGTGATATTTAGAGGGGGTCGTCAGGAATCTACCTGCCAGGACTAAAACTGAGGGAGATATATAAGGGCAAATCAATCTAGAGGACAAATCAAAAATAAAAATCGGTTCAGTTTTGACAAAGTTATAGGAGTTTGATATATAGGAGCTATGGGTCAATTTTGACGTGCTTTTTCTCCAAAAAATTTACCACCTTACAATCCATTTTAATATAGTTTTTATACTATTTGTAACAACGATAATCGATTAAACATAAAAGTATGTATTATAAAATTTAAAATACAATATTTTTTTCAATTGATTAAATTGAGTGTGGGATACATGATTTTTTACCAAAAAATTTCTACCGACATGATAATCGGTTCAGTTGTGATAATGTAAAGGAAGTTGATATATGGGAGCTGTGGATCAGTGATTTTATAAATGTAAAAATGTTTGCCGTTTGTATACATATGTATGTATATTTAGTGTAAATCGATTTTTGTTTTTTGCCACGCCCCCAGTGCGTGTAGTAAAAAAAACCTTTTAACGGGTATACACGAGTATATATTCCAAGTTTCAAGTCTCTAGCCTCAATAGAAGGACAGACAGCAACACTTCACTTCCTATACAAGTACAAAAAGATCTTCAAATAAGAAATAGGTAACTTGGCCGCGTTTTAGCAATTTGGCTAACAATAAAACGTTTAATTTTTTTGAGTGTACATAAACATATATGTATGTTTATAGCTAGATCTGACACACATAGGCATAAGGCCTTAAATTGTTGACTTTGCGTAGTAAAGTAATGTGCATATATTATTTTATTATTTATATAAATTACCCATTATGGTTAACTGTTTTTAATTCATTTCACACTGCAAACGGTAAATAACACATATTTTGTTTGTTGTATTTGGAAAACGGAACCAGACGAAACTGACCACCACTGTTATTGTGCTAGCGTTAACTGGCCGGTGGTTGTTTTGGCCACGTTGTCGTTGTTTGGGTTCGGTTTTCAGTTTCGTTTGCAGCCAGGTTGCTTGGCAACGGCTTTAGGTCAGTTTAATTGCGGTTAGCGCAGGCGGTAAGTGAGCCATTTGCATTATCCTTATCAGACTAACCCCCAAAAAGAGGTAGGGACAGAACACTGCACAACAAGGTGCAAATGCATGCATCAATAAAACCTCTGTTATGCCAACACGTGCAAATATTAGTTCACTTAATTATGTTAAGAACTTAAATCAGAACTGCCTACAATTTCAAAAGTATGTAAATAATTACAATAATAAGATTATGCCAACATAAATGAGTTAACAATGAATTCAAATTTGTGTGTTTTGCATTCGAATATTTGCAACGGTTACTTTGGCTGTAACTCTGCTAGGGGAAATTGCGACGTTGACATGCGAATGTTAACGTTTACGGCTGAATACTAGAACGAACGGCTCGCGTACGCACAAAACAAAAAAAACGAAAACACGAATTTTGCAAAGCAAATAAGTTGAGAAAAAGGGTTTCTTTGCCACGCAATGAACAACGGGCCAAACGATGCTGCTGCTCCGCAACGTGGCCGTGGCGCTGCCCAGCCGGACAAAGGCGCCACAGGCGTATCCATTAGCATTGAGAGTGACGGCGACGACAATGAGTCAACCACAGCTGAGCACGATTATCTGCTGCCCGCGCCGCCGCCGCCCTTGTCGATGGTGTCGGCCTCGACGCAGCCGCTAATCGGACCAAGTGCCAGCACAAGCATTAATCTGGAGCATGTCAATCAGCCGACGCGAAGCAGCAGCATCTCCGGTGCCGGCCGTTCCAATGGCAGCAACATTTTATCCTCGTTTTTGGCCCGACAACGCTCCTTCACCCCGGTGAGCAGCACACCGGTGCGCGTGACCACACAGATGAACCGTCGCTTGCAGCAGTCGCGCAGTGTGGGCGCCACCAGCGGCAGCTTGGAAGAGCCACCACTGCCATCAGCCGTCACAGCGCCGGCCAATGTGCGCCAATTGGGCTTCTGGCGTGTCAATCTTAACGAGATGTTCTCGCTATCCACCGCGCCCTCAACTGAGGCGCTGCGCTCCTTTATTGCCCATTCCAATTTTCGCTACCAGCCGCCAGCTGGAAATGGGGTGCCAACAGCTGCGGTCGCCGCTACAGCCGCTGTCCCCGGCGACAATACGCACATTTTGCTAAACCAAAATCCGCAGCCCAACCAGAACGAACCGATGCCCAGCACCAGCGCGTCCATCGCATCGCGCATGGGCGGCTACAACGGCAACGCCATGGGCAGAAGCATATCGCTGCGCGAGGGTGAAATGCAGCAACCCCGCCACAGCCTGCCCGGGCGGCACAATGCCAGTGTCATTGGTCTGACAACGCCGGCCACGGCGAGCATTAATCCACCTGCCTATGATACAACACATGTCGATGGTGTCGCTGCAGCGGCTGCTGCCACAAATGCCACAATATCAGACGGTGCCAGCACACCCAATGCCAATCCCAATCAGGGTGCACAGGAGAATAACGCCGATGACGATAACATCATAACGGACATGGTGGTCCAGGTGCTGAGCCACTTTGTCCGCTACTTGCCCATCATTTGCATACTGATGATCAAGTTCGTGCACGACCATCTGCTGGGCATACTCGATCTGCTGCTGCTGCAGACCATCATGTACAATGTGAACCGTTCGGTGCGCCAACAGGTGGCACGTCTAGCGCAGAAGAACATTGCGGTGCTGGTGCGGGATGGCTGCATTGTCATCGTGATAGTTGGACTGCGTCTCTTTTTGGCCACGACGCCACCGGATCCTACGGGCCTGATTGTGCCGCCGCCAAAGATTTACCAACTTTTTGACGTCTCCACAGCACACTACAAAGCGGAGGGCAGCCACAGCCCAAATGACGGTCCGGTTACAACGTTTCACTCGAGCGCCGAGACGCTTAAGGATGCAGCCAACGAAACGGATATGCCCAAAGTCATTCCGCTGGGCATGCTCCTCTACTATGTGGCCGTCAGCGATCTGCTGCTCAAGCTGCTCACCATACTCATCAAGATTTTCATCACCCTGCTGCCCATGCATGTGATACGACTGAAAGTGCGCGTAAGTCATATGGAATATACATATATAGAATATATTTGTAAACTCATTTCCCCTTTGGCTGCAGGCACGTCTTTATGTTTTGGTAGAATACATATCGCAATTCTATCGCGCACTGGCTCCCATCACGCAATGGTTCTTGTTTCTGTATGAGTCCTACTCCGGCCTGGAGGTCATCTCGGGCGGTCTGTTCTCTTCCCTCTACATTGGCGCTAAGATCTTTGAGCTGCTGGAGCGTGGCAAGTTCCTGAAGAAGGCCATAACAACCTTTAGACGCAATATTGTAAGTAAACAGAACGAAAAGAACAAATTAGTTACGCTGACTGCTCTTATTCATATACATACATGTGCATATATAACTTTATCTGACCAATCACAGCGAAAGTCGTGTCCCCACCAGCCTGGGAATTAAGTGAAAGACTATTGAAGAGAACATTTTATATATTATATTATAAACCTCAAGCATATTTTATAACCCTGTAGAGGGTTTTCTAATTTTGTCCATTACAATTATCTATATATTATTGATCCGTCTGTCTACAAAAGAACCATCAGTCTAAGAACTAATGTCATGAAACGTATGTTCGTCTCTGATTGGATTCGTCAGGATCCAACCACTATATTATAGAGCTCACGTCATAACAATTGGCCTTAAGCAGACGTTTTGTATGAAAGTCTCTTTTAGTTCCAAAATATCTTTACCATGATTCTAACATTCGATTATGCAAACGCTTCATATATCATATAGCTCCTCTATGTAAGGGCCTTAAATGTGAAGAATTTTACTACAAATGGATTGTTTTGTATTATATATTTTATTTAAACCAAGAAAACCGATTTGAATAAAAATATTTTTTAAATCATCGGCCGAATCTAAACCAGTTCCAAATAATATTTAAAACAAGTAAGAAGGTTGCGTTTTAAAAAGTTAGGTTTGGCCGACTGCGTAATACTCGTTTACATTAACATTTTTAATCGATTGTGGCTGTCACAATTAGTATAAAAAACAACATTAAAACCGATTCTGAGGGGGTCAAATTTGTTGTCCAAAATCATGCAAAAATAGATAAAAATGTTGACATGTAAAGCTCTCGGATCCATAGCTCCCATATATCAAGCCCCCATAACTTTGTCAAAACTGAACCAATTTTCATGTTTAATGGCATTTTTTTCATGGTTTGTCCTCTATCATGTACGCGGTGTGGCCAGTAGTACATTTTCCAAATATAGAGCCTCGATGTCAAAAACTGTGGGAGATATGACCCTTTCCGATTTTTTAAGGCGGAGGCGCTGGAGGGTGGGGGTTCTAGTGGAAGTGACTAGCTTCAATAACGGCGAAAAAAATTGCGTTCACTGATGCTGAGAATCAGGTATATGAACCGAACTTAAAGACGAGACATTGGTTCGAATCGTCAATCGAACCACCGACAATTATTTGTGGACTTACAGCCATGTTTTAAACTGTTTATACCGCAGCTTTGCCCAAAACTTGCGTTTTTTCTCATATATATAATATATATATATATACATTTTTAACCAGCCTTTTTTTATTTTTGTTGCCCACCAGGACTCGGAGCGGCCGCCCACAAAGGACGAACTAGATGCTGCTGGTTCCGTCTGTCCCATTTGCCATGATTCGTACACTTCGCCGATCGTATTGGAGTGTGGTCATATATTCTGTGATGAGTGCGTCCAGACGTGGTTCAAGCGCGAACAGACGTGCCCCATGTGCCGCGCCAAAGTCAGCGATGATCCCGCCTGGCAGGACGGCAGCACCACGTTTTTCCATCAGCTCTATTAGGCCCGTAAAGCGCCAGAATTTATTCAATCGTCTAATTCAACTCTCTATGTGTATATATAGCTTAAATTGGCATTCCTTGCAATGCTGCACATTTGTTTATTAAGATTAACAGTTTTTAATTATTAATTATTGTATTATTGTAATAAAATTTAAATGAAAAAAAAAACAGTTCTACTTTGTCTTGCGGCGTTTTGCGGCGGCAACAGACTGTGCCTCATAATATGCACCGTCGCCACTGGTTGCCTTCCTGTTAATGTCGACGTGCCGCTGTTTACTCACGATCTCCTCGAGAACCTCGCTGTCGCCCTTGATGAGGCGCGTGCGTCCCGTCACCGGATCCACCTCGCGGCGTAGTTGGCTCTGCCGGCGCTGATACTCCTCCGGCGTTTCCGGGGCATGCGATTTGCTGTTCATCAGCGCTTAAATTTGGCCAAACACGTTATAGAAAGTATATATTTGATTAGCTGCTGTGTGTAACGTGTGGAACATATTGCACGGCTATTTACCGACCTATTGGTATAGCGAAGTCCTCCTCGCTGGCACTGTCCGCACCAGCTGCGGCAGTTGCAGTTGCAGTTGGGGCCGCTGTTTCAGTACTTGGCGGCGGCGTCTCTTCCTTTGGCTGCCTCTTAGATTTCTTGGCCTTGTCTCTGTGCTTCTCTTTGTGCTCTTTGCGCTTGCTCTTGTGCTTTTTCTTGGACTTCTTTTCGCTTTTGCCCATTTTGCGTAGTTAAAATATTTACTGAATCGACAGAAAAATCCAAATAAATACGTCGTTTCACTGTTGTTTATTTAACATAACAAAAAAACATTGTACTAACGTGTTGTTAACACTGTTCGATTGCCGGAAAAACAGCTGTTGCTAGCAATTATTGATTTGTTGATGCAGCTTATCAATAAAAATTAACTAGTGCAAAAAAAGTAAGTTTGCAGTTTCTAATTATCTAACTAACAATAATGAGTGACAACAGAATCAATACTCTGTTATCTAACACTGATAATAAAACACCCCCAACTTGGAATCCAATCACATCCCGCAAGAGGCTGTGGTGCGGCGAAATATCGTTGCGCTTTGGTTAAGGGTAAATATATAAATATGAGGATTGTTTCAAAGTTGAAATATTAGTAAAAGGATTAAACAAAATTCATTTATTTTATTGTAAAACCTTGCTGAATATTTTTTTATTAATTTATTTACTTTTTTATATTGGGAACAATTTCAATATAAAGCCATATTGATGCTTATTGGACATAGTTTTTAACGAAGCTGGTGACTCTGCAGCTGTGTTATGATTTTGTATGGAACAGCTGATTTTCTATCGATAATTTGAGTAAAATTAAATAAATATCACTAAAATATTAAAATTAAATAAAATCTTGAATTAAAAAATGATTAACAGCTCTGCTTTACCAAATTAAATATTTTATTTACAATCATTGTGGTAATTAGGACCATTCGCCCCGAATAAAATGGGTGTTGCAAAGCGCCATTTATTTTGCGACATTTTACAGCACTGAATTATTTACGTAGCACGCCGATAAAAACCATTAAAACCCAAAAAAGAGCCAAACATCTTGTCAACTGTTTACCACCTGGACACATTCAACGACAACAAAACGCCACGCGACTGAGAACGCGCTCCAGACGCAACAACGGCGGCCAAATAGCCAAACGCGATATATTGGTGGTGTGAGAGCACACACACACTCACACATATAGAAACACACGCACACCTACAAACAACGACCACGCAAGGAGCTGAATTTAAAAGAACTACAACAAATTAAGATTTGGCAGCCAGACAAGTACAACAAAAAGAGCAGCAGCAGGCAAAACCTCTGCAACGTGCACGCCAACAAAGTACAATAACAATTCTACACAAAAATAAAGCCAAAGGCCAAACAGCCGCAACAATTAGCCCAGCAGAGACCCAACAACAACAGCGACAACAACAAAAACAGCGACAGCCAACGCATAACAATAACAAACAACCAGACAAGCCATAAACTGTCGAGGGAACAGCCGCAGACCGCAGATCCCAGCATCAGCATGGAGAAGGTGGCTACCAAACAATACGAAACGTAAGTGGCAACCAATTTGGGGCAACATCTCCGCTACCACGTTTGTTAGGTTATGTTCTAATGTCACCCAACTGATTTATTCAATTGACATAAAAAGAACATATTATATTAGTTATTCTCGTCGTCGGTCTGGCGAAAGAGTAAATCGGCCGCCAGCTCCTCGTTCTTGTCGCAGGCCAAGTAAACCGGCACAACCACTTCGCGATCAAATCCCAGAGCCATTAGGCGCTCCACGGCCGCCTCCTCCTCGCTGCTGAGCGTGTCAGACAACACTGGCGCCGGGTCGTTCAGCATCGAGATGAACTCCTCCTGATTGCTGCGTATGGCCTCAAAGGCGGCTGGATCGCTGTCCCTGAGGTGGGTCAGCACCAGCTCCAGCAGCTCGGGATTCTGACGTATTAAATCGCGCACGTGCGCAAAGCGCGGATCCGTTGCCAAATAGTTGAGACGTTCGGTTGTTTCGCTAATATCGGTGGGATCATCTTCTGTGGTTTCCACGCCCATACCCTGGTCAACTGTTGTGGCATGGCTGGGTATGCCAGTAATTAGATATTCGATGGCACGCTCCGGATGATTGAAGCTGGCGCGCAAAGCGGCGCGCACATCCGGCTCCTCATAGCCCATCAGCATGAGATCGCGCACCCGCTGCTCATCGGGCGCAATAGAAGGTCGCGGTGGCTCCGCTGGGGGCGCCACCGTTTGCTCCTGCTCGTGTTCCACCATCTGCTGCTGCACTGGCTCCTGTATTGCCTTCTGCTGTGGCTCACTCACGATAGTATTCTTTTTGCTCATCAGCACTATGAATTTATCCTCCATTATGTTATAATCGGCCAGCGGCACATCATCCTGCATTATGCGACCGCTATATATTAGCTGCAGAGACTCCACCGGCTGTGTGATCTCTGGTAATTGCACTAGACGTTGCTTCAGCTGCAGCACCTTCTGTGTATTGTCCGTTAGCTCCAGGGAGATTGTCTTCTGGTCCAGCGTGCGTATGGACAGCTTCATTTTTTCCAATACGTTTCGTTGAAATGCGCAAGCAGCAAATATAAATACAGAGGAAGAGAGTGAGGGAGATCGAGAGAGATCTCGAGCTGAATATTTTGGTTTTGGTTTTGAATTAGGTTTGCTTAGTTAGATTGGAGTTTGTTGGGCCCGGACTTCGATATGTTGTTGGTTTTGATAAACTAATCAAAAGTGATATGCCATCACCATTGCGTTGCAGGAAAATCTGGCCAGATATTGTCGACAGTGACGACAGCGATGTGGAGAATGAAATAGATGTGGACAAATTACCGCCACTGGAAGTGGGGCCCAACGAGAATCGCCTGCAGCACACATACTGCCTGTGGTTCTCGCGCAAGGGGACACAGCGAGCGGCCACCGACTACAGTAAATCGCTGCACGTGGTCGGGCGCTGTGCGAGCGTGCAGCAATGGTGGTCCCTCTACTCGCATCTGATACGGCCGACGTCGCTGAAGCCCTATCGGGAGTTGAGTCTCTTCAAACAGGGCATCAAGCCAATGTGGGAGGATCCGGCGAATAGTAAAGGCGGCCAGTGGGTAATACGCTTGCGGAAGAATAAAATCGAGCGCGCCTGGGAGAACGTTTGCATGGCCATGCTAGGTGAGCAATTTCTGGTTGGCGATGAGATATGCGGCATTGTGCTGCAAACAAAGTATCCGGTAAGTGCGCAATTTTGAATTATTTACTTTACAAAAAAAGCCTGAAAGCCATGCTTCGACGCCAATTATTCAAATGTGGCCAATTCGGCGCGCTCTCATTAGTGCTGTGAAACTCTGCTATATGTGTATCGATAGCATATCGATACACAACTATTTATTTTATTTACCGTTTGGCGTTTGTTTTTATTTGTATGACGTTATTTACCCTAAAACGCGCTTCATTTTTACCAAAAATAAAAGTTCTCTTTCAGCTGCAGGTTTTAATCGCATTAATTGTAAGTGCCGGCATCCATTCATAAAACTGCACACGTCGTTCATTTACGAATGAGTGTGCAAGACAAACAGTGGGGAAATTAAGTTCCACAAACAAACGAAATGCTGCTGGTGGTTGTTGTTGTTGTTTTTATATGTAGCGGCATTTGGCACTGACGTAACGCCAATGCTGTCGGTATTATTTGGTACATTTCTGTTGGCACTGTTGGTATTTTTTAGGCATCGTATCGCAACAAAAGTGAAAACAAGAAAACATCAGCAAAAGAAAACGCAAAAAAACCCGAATTAGTTACATTTTGAAACGGTCTGACAATTGTGCAATCAACTTTGGCCTTAAAAACAATTACAACTTGGAAGAAAAAGTGAACGTCTGACATAAACTTCATTAAACTTAAATAATAATAGCAATGAGAACTTTGCCGCATCTTCGGCTGTGTGTAGCATGTGCATAAAACAGTGTGAGGCAATAAGCAAGAGAGGAGCAGCCATCAACAAAAGCGAATTAAAATAAAACGCAGAGCGAATTGTGTTGAGAGCCTCAGCGCAATCGCCCTCAGCACATATTCCACATCACAAACGGCAGAGCGAGGCGTCGCTTCGGTCTTACTTGCACCGGAAGGCGACGCTTGTTTCAGATTGACGAGAGCCAGCAACGCGTCGAGTGTGCTTTTTTAGCGACGTGCGCGTAAAACAATAGGCGACAACGACATACATAACTATAGCAAAGTAACAAACGTCAGCAGAGAGAAAGAGCTGGTGAGAGAGAGAGAGGAGAGAGCCACCCACAGCACTAGCGGCGAGAAAACCAAAGCGAATGTGTGAAGTGCCCGCCGACTAACTCACTCACACACACATACACACTTACACATATGCATATACATAGAAACACTCGCACGCAAAATAACGCAAATAAAACAACAAAACGGAACGCAAAGAGAAAAACGCCCACCGTACAGCCCTGCCCCGCCCCCCGTTGCAGCTAGCGCGTGTTACCGTTGCCAAAAGCAACCATCACGTCACAGAGTCCCCAAAGCGACCGTCGGAGAAGAGAGCCGCCGTTGGAACCCTGCGCAGAAATCGATTTTTTTTGCCCATTTTCGTACGTGTTTCGCGTACGAAGTCAACCTCAACCGAAATCCGTTTAAAACACAACTGTCCAAATGTGTGCAAATGAGAGCTAAGCAGTTGCGTACGCACTGCACTGGCGAATTCGTGTGAATTTGGCTGCAAAAAGTTAACAGTAAACGTTGCAACTGCAACCGCCCAACCACCCTCTCGTCTTGCGTGAGTTGTGAATGTGAATGTGAATGCGGCGATCGGTTGCCAAAGTAAGAAGCAGCTAAACGACAAGTGCACAAAAAAAACAGCCGAAAAAAGTGTATAAAACGGAAAGAGAAACAAGTGTGCTAAAAAGCTTTTCGTGCATAAATCCTACGCATTGTTAAAAGTTATCTGTGAGCAGCTAATATATATATTTATATATAAACGCTATTTCTTGTTGCTTTTATTTAAGCAATAGCCGTGAGTCATAATTTAACGTATTTTGTTGTTTGCTGCTCACCACTTGACTTGGCTGCCTGGCATTGAGGTGCTGGTGTCGTCTCTTTGGGCTCGCTCTTGAGCGCAAACACGCGCGCCGTTAACGAAAAAGGCAAAAGGCAAACGTTGAGCTAAAGAACGATATACATGTACTAGCGTTTACTTATCTATGTGTGAATGTATGTATGTATTATTAAGCAAAAAGTGAGGTGCGTGCAGCAAACAAAATAAGAAGAAGAAGCAGAAGGCAACGAGACGGCAACAAACCAACTATAGGGAGAAGTGAATTTGTATTTATTTAGGGCACGTTGCATGCGAAAAAAAATACATATATTTAGCGGTCACAAAAATCTACGAAAAATCAATAGTCACTTTGTAAGTAGCAGCAGAAAATAAAACAAAAAGCAAAAGCAAAAAACGTGCAAACAAGTTGAGCAACAAACGCTGCAAAAGTTGACAGTTAACTGCTAAACGAATCAGCAGCAACAACAATAATAACAAAAGCTTACGTAAAGCTCGCGTGAAACCGTAAATGCAACTGCAACTGCAAATGAGATTTTCAGTCTGCTATTAGCTCAACTCAAAAGCAACAACAAAATAAAAGTCAACGAATTAAGCACTACAACAAAACGAAACGAACAGGAGAAAAACTAACTAAAACTAAAACCAAAACAACAACAATTAATATTCACTAGCGTTCTTTGGTCTTATCAGCGCTTGCTGCTTCCTGCTTGCAACACAGACAAAGCGCAATGACGAAAGACAGATTAGCTGCGTTGCACGCCGCCCAGTCGGACGATGAGGAGTCGGAGGATGTGGCCGTCAATGTGGATGGCCATGATTCGTATATGGATGATTTCTTTGCCCAGGTGGAGGAGATACGGGGCATGATTGACAAGGTGCAGGACAACGTCGAGGAGGTGAAAAAGAAGCATTCGGCCATTTTGTCCGCACCACAATCGGATGAGAAGACCAAACAGGAGCTGGAGGATCTAATGGCCGACATCAAGAAGAACGCGAATCGTGTCCGCGGCAAGCTCAAGGGCATCGAACAGAACATTGAGCAGGAGGAGCAACAGAATAAATCATCGGCCGATTTGCGTATACGCAAAACGCAACATTCAACGCTGTCGCGTAAATTTGTCGAGGTCATGACCGAGTATAATCGCACCCAGACCGACTATCGAGAGCGCTGCAAGGGCAGAATACAGCGTCAATTGGAGATAACGGGTCGGGCGACCACAAACGAGGAGCTCGAGGATATGTTGGAGCAGGGCAACTCGGCGGTCTTCACCCAGGGCATCATTATGGAAACACAGCAGGCAAAGCAGACGCTGGCCGACATCGAGGCCAGACACGCGGACATTATGAAGTTGGAGACATCGATTAAGGAGCTGCACGACATGTTCATGGATATGGCAATGCTGGTGGAGTCGCAGGGTGAGATGATCGATCGCATTGAGTATCATGTGGAGCACGCTATGGACTATGTGCAGACAGCAACTCAGGATACCAAAAAGGCGCTCAAATACCAAAGCAAAGCGCGACGAAAGAAGATCATGATACTGATATGCTTGACTGTGTTGGGTATCATAGCGGCTGCATATCTTAGCAGTTTTATCATGTAAATTGATGCAATTACTTAAAAACACATACACACACACACACACAACATATATACACACACACACACACAAAAACACAATCTCGATGTCTGTTTAGGATGTTGTGCAACCCACCCAGAAATGATTCAATATGTGTTATACCTAAAACGCATTAAACAGTTTAAGCGGCCCTTGCCAGTGAGCTAACACACACATAAACACACACACACACACACTTGATAATTTAGGCTCTATAAGTAACAAGAGATATACATATATATATACGCATTATATAGCTAATTTATATGATTAGTTTAGAAACCTTGAGAGTCTAGTGGCAAAGTGCGCATACTTGTTGTTATTATACGCAGACGGCCGCCTGGGCACAGGATATATATATCCTAATGCTCAACTCACACACACACACATACAAATACAGATTAATATACAACAGGCCCTAATAACATTTCAAATCGTTTAATTAGCTAGCCACAAATTAAAGCCGATTAAGACAGAATCGAACAAACCCATACAAAAAGCAATTAGTATAGTCTAAAAAATCATATAGACAAACATACAAATATGATCAAAATTGCTATTGAAAGTATATTATATACATATAGTAAAAAAGACGGGGGAAAACCGAAGAAAACAAATATACAAAACAAAAGTAATTGCAAAAAAATAATGAAATTTTATTGATTATTGTTATAATGCGAAGCAAATTCGCAAACTCAAAAAAAAAAACAAAACGAAAACTTAAAAAGAAGAAGTTTATAGTAGATTTTGCTTTGCATACATCAACAAACTTTAAAGCATATAGTTAATTCTTTATATTCTTTAAACATTATTTTTTTTCGTTTTGGTTTTCTTAAAATATGCATTTAATTTTGTTTGCCTTCAAAAATTCTTGCTTATACTATATTTGTAGACTCTCACAAAAAAAGATATACATATATAAAACAAAAAAACGAACAATCTCACAGTAAAATCTCTCAGTACGCAAATCTCATGCAAATGCTATGTATTTTAAAACTCTAGTTAACTTCTTAAACATTTATTAAATGATTATTATGATATATATATATATATATATATGTATATATATATATATATATACATAAATATAATAACTATAGTGACTATTTACTAAATGCTATTTACCCAATCGTGTTCATATGTATTGAATGCACATAACGTAAATTATATACAACACACATAGAGATTTAGCCAACTCGTACATACTTTATGTATATATATAAATATATGTATACATATATATATTGAGGAAGCTGTTGACTACGTTTCGACAGACGCACACAACATAAAGCAAAGCATATTTAAATGAAATAATATACTACAGACACACTACAACAAATGCCAGACTTAAATTAATCGGTAAACTGTAAATTTAAAGTTGATTATTTAGTTTGTTGCGTAAATAAATGTCCAACATTTATCTCCATCACAACGGGTTTTTTCCTTTTCCTTTTTGTGTATGCACATTTCCGTTGATTTATCAACAGCAGCAACAACAAATATAACTTAAAACATTGCAAAACAAAAATTGCTGGCAATCAAATTTTAAAAAATGTATCTCAAATTTGTTATTCATGTTACACAAATTGCGCTCATAAAATCTCGGTACTTTTATTTAATATTGCTTGCAAATTTCAAACTCAATCATACCCACACTCACACATACAATTAACACACACACCTACGCATTTCATACCCAAATAAACATTTCGCCTTGCAATATTAACCCACTTATTTATTTATTTGTTTATTTCTTTCTTTTGTTTTCAATTTCAAAACATATGACTAACAACGCCAACAACAATCGCAACACAATTGGATAATTTTTTACTTTAACCCAACTGCATGCCAAATCGTTGCCGAATATTAATTTTGTTTTTATATATAAATTACACACATGTATGCCAATAGTATCAAAGCAACCAAGTAGCATGCACTATTAAGACGTATTTGTAGTGGCCAAAAAAAAAGAATTATTTTTATTAACACCATACACATATGCGTTTGAAACACTAACAAAACTCAATATAATCAACGAGAAATGCTAATGCTTAAGTAGGAACTGCACCTTTCAAGCGCACCCAAACTACAAACAGCAACAAAAGAAAACAAAACAAAAAACAACAACGAGCAGAGCAAACTTAATTTCTAGTCCACTGCGAATGCGATTGCAAGCCGTGCACGTTTCTTTCACTTCACATTAAACGAGAGTATATATATGCAACAATTGCCACCCAGCAACCAACAACAACAACCAGCACGCATCGATTGTGTTGCAACCGAGTCGAAACGAAACAACTTCGTATTATGGCATTCAATCATGCTGCGTTAGCCTTTACCACATTCAATGTGTTTTCTCATGCCCAAAGTAACAACAACAACAACTACAACAGAAAATAATTTACTAAAAAAAAATACGCGACTCCGCCGTCCAGCCTCGCCAAAAAATACGAAAAAAAAATTCAAACCTAAACGAATACGAAAAAAAGTAAATAAATTTATAAATTTAATAGTACGTATATATCCAAAGTGTTCGCCGCCTCATCGAAAAGAGATTTCCAACCTCAGTGCCCACGTTTCTAACGCTGCCCCACATGCAGCTGCAAAGCGTCATTCCTCCAACTGAGGTGAGTAATTGTTTTTTTTTTCATATGTACATATTTAAGTGCCAATATATAAAATGTTTGCCATTAAAAACGTTGTTAAATGCCTCGTAAACCACCCCGGTTTAGTTTTTGCCTAGGCTCTGGAGAAATTCTTGCCCCATGAATGTCGTCACATTGTTCGCAATCGGAATATCTGTGTTTAGAGCTTAATTTGTGCCTAATGCGCATTTCTAGTGCCATAATTATCTATAAAATATTCTATATGAGCCCCACGACATTCTGTTTGAAATTGAATGTCAATTATAATATGAGTGCAATTGAATAGAGCGCAAAGTTAATTGGGTTCGTGAGAGTTAATGTGCGAATGATTAGATTGTTGGTGAGTTCAATTGAGCAATTTAGATGCGGGGAAAAAGTTTCATATAGAAAACTACACAAATAAAAAATGCTGGAAACGATTGGAACTATCAGGCAACACTTAAAGTATATATCATTATTTATTGAGAGAGGCAACATATATGGTTTTACCACATGTTTCTATACAAACAAAGAATGTAATTCATCAGTTGAGATAGGAAAATATGATGAAAAGAAAAGAGAAATGTTTTCATAAAAAAGTATGTTTTTGTTTTTGATTATAAGTCCCAAAACAGTGGGTATATGAATATATATTTCGCAAGTTTGCCGAAGGGAAACTAAATTTCTTAAACATTTCCATCAGTTTCTAAAAGAATTGAAAACGGTGAGGTTTATAAATAATGGTAGTTTATATGTAAACTTTACTATGTTTTATATATTCATATATGTATATATTCATTTAAAATTATTCTCAGCAAATGTGTTTTTATTGCTTTGTCATTCTTGTACTTCAACCCACACTCGCAACAGTTAGCACTTTTTGTTCTCCATTTATCTTATGCATATAATATATATTTGGCGTTAAAATCTGTTTGATGAGATCATTTCAAGTTATCGAGTCATTTGGATTTGCTTATTAGAGTTTCGAGTATCAACTGCTCTGATGCTCATTTCATATTTATAGATCTTCCATAATTTTTTGATAGTCATCAGCTTTTACAATGCTCTCGGTACACCCGCCCTAGGAATATTTTTTATGGATTCGTTTAATCTTTAATTCATTACTCTATAAACCTCGTTCCTACATGTGCATCATCGTTTTATGTATAATTTTCTCCGACATCCTGCCGGCGCCCGCACAAACTGAATAAACTGACCCTAATGTGACTTTAACATGCACTACCTACATTGATGAGTGTTTCGAATAGAATCGATGAGTCATCAATTCAGTTGTTCTGCCCATCAAAAATTTGCCCAAACAGCGATAAGGGGAAGAATACTATTTACATTTTGTGTTAATTAGTTATTAAAAGCTTATTTTTGAAATAAAAAGCTTATATGAATGAATGAATAAATGAATCACGTAACAAGCTACAAAAATTGATAAGCATTTGGCGAGTTTTATTTTTTGGTTTTTTTTCTGATTGCGAGTTAACTCTTTAGTAGATAGGAGTTCGTATGGTACACATAATAAAATGAATAAAAGAAAACAAAAAAATTATTTGTAATTGCTTTTTTTTAAGTTCTTCTAATTGAAGGTTGCAAGTATCTTTTAGAGCTGAACTTTCCGTAATTTGGCTTTGACACTTCTTTCTCCCTCTTGTTTTTCCTGTCTCTCTCTTCCCTTTTAACACAAGCTCTTGCTTTTAAGTGTTTGTGTTAGGTATCTCTTCCATGTTCTACCTTGTTACTCATCATTTGTTGTTTACTTTTTGCTGCCCATACAATTTGTATACCCTAGAAAAAGGCAAGTGCCGTGGAGTGTTTCGCTTTTTGAAATGCTTTTACAATACTTCACTTTTCCGTGATTTTTGGATTTTTTGCTTTTAAAACACTATATTTTAGTGTGCTGTTTAAAGCGGGAAGCGTTAAAAAGTGGTCTACTGCAAAGATATTTGTATATATCAAAGATTTTACTATAAACAATTTCCATTCAACACTAATAATAATCATATCTTTACTCTATTTTATAATATTATAGAGTATCCACTAGTCGCAATCTTTATTTATTGATTTCACACCGACATATTTCTTGTTAGTTTTTGTTTTTGGCCTTCACACTTGAGTTTGATGACTGCCGCATTGCAACACAGAGCCCGCTTCAACACCCTTCTGTGATCCTAGCGCAAGTTTCCCAGCCCAGCACATGCCCCTATTTGAGGCATCGAGTCATGAAATCAATTTATGTATGTATTTAGCTTTTGTGTTGTTTGCTTTTTTCTTTTTTTTCGTTATTTCAATTGCCTCTGGCCATCTGTCCGTTTAATAGACTTAGTGCGTGTTTGTGTGTGTGTATGCTTGTTGGCCAATACCATGGCTAACGATTTTTGCCATTTCACTAAGCACCCAACTCTTTCTATCGGGCTATTTCTATTTTTTACTTTGCTGTGTGACGTTGGGAATGTTTTCACACGACGCCGCCTTTCCCAGCTGATGAGTCATGAACTCTGGCGACCGGGAATTTGAAGTGCAGTTCAGTTGGGTTTTTTCTTTTATTTTATTTATATTGACTGCATTCAATTGGTTTACATGGCCAACGCTCTAGACTTTTTGTTTCTTTTTTTTTGGCATGTTTGCAAGTTTTTTAACTTATATCAAAGGAGACAATACGGAGTTAAGTTTTAAAGAAAAAACCAAAGATTGCCAACTGTCGCCTGTTGCCTAGCAAAAGTTGTACTCTTGTCTATCGCTTGAACAGATAAAGAATGTGCTTGGCTGAAATGGAATACTTTAGCTATTTGTAAGATATATCTTATTTTAATAATACATATTCATGCTTGTGCAATATTCATGTATCTTTTAAAATATTCCATTTAGTTGTAAATTTGGCACAACATTGTTGCAAAAGCTGTGGGCTCCATTTAGTTACCTGTCTTTTGACTAGCTTTGTGTTGGTTTTTGTTTCATTTTATTAAACAAGCTGAAACGCAATTTAAGCCGGCTGCCCAACCAGCTAGCAGGTGCAACCATTTTTTGTTGTTGCTGTTGCAGTTGTGTTTGTAAAAGCAAACAACTTTGTTAATTGAAAACAAATTTCGAGAGTAGTGGGGCGAGCACAGACTCCAGGACGAGGCAACACATGGAGCAGTCTATATGACCCAAGGGTCTAAATATACATACCTCTACATAGTAGCTATATATGTAGTACATATGTACTATGTGTGGTGTGTGTATCTATTTAAAAAGGCAAAATTGCAAAAACTATTTAATTGCCGATGTTGAAAAAACAATTTGAAGCTTTAGAATGTTTTGTTTAATTTCAATATATAAAAATTGAAAAGTAAGCATATTAAAAATGTTTAAGGCAAAATTGCCAAAAACTATTTAATTGCCTATGTTGAAACAAGTTGAAGTTGTAGAATATTTACAAATAGAGAAAGTAGAGTATATTAAAAATTTTTAAACGTTTTACAACCATAAATTTTAATAAACCTTGACGGTACTTTGGAGCACAAATCTCTACTTATATTGGTAAGAGGTCAGTATTAGCCAAAACATCACTTATTGCCGCTGTTTTTATGGTTGGAGTTCATTCGCCTGCTCAGCAACAGAACCTTTGCCTGGCAGTCCACCTGGGTACGGCCCTTGGTAAACTATATGTATGTGTATTTACTGTTGTTGCAGCAACAACAGCCACAGCAACAAGGGCAGTGCCTCGACTGTTAACGAGCAGCCCATTTAAAATAGCGACAGGGTCCAGAAAGTCAGTTTCGGATCAGTTTAAAGTTGGGCTTCAGTTTTTTGTGCGTACTTTTTTTTTGCTGGTTGCAAGGTTTCAGGTGGGGCGTGTAAGGTCTTGATGAGTTGTTTTTTTTTTGTTCGTTTGTGAATTCGTTGCGAGTCAGCGAGGCGAGTACAGCAATTTCCACAATTTCGTCGTACACATTTTGTACATTTAAACATTTAAATTCCATGCGCTTTCCCAACTTCAATTTCCTTTTTTTATTGTTTTGGGCCATGGATATTTTTCTTAATTTTTCAGGCATTTATATTGCACAAGCAAATGTTGAAGAGAGAAAGCTAAGTAAAAACTAGAAAAAGAGAATTAAAGTTTATGCTACATTAACTTTAAGTATATTCAAGTTTTTGCACTCTTTGGAAAAAAATGGTTTTAATACATGTGCATATATTCTGGTAACGCGCTAATTGTATAAAGCATTTTCCGGAGAATCTTGACAATAGCCCCTAAAACTTTTGCTTCGATTAGCAGCTTTTTGTGTGTTGCTTTTGTTGTGTTGTTGTTCTCGTTGATTTCCCAAGCTGCCGTCTGATGCCCTAATTAAAGCGAGCTCCCAGAACGCTGCACGAATTGCAAGTTCATTTGCATCTCGTATTTTGTGTGCGCCTTGTGTTGGCCTTTCGAGCAGGCAGCAGGACATAAAGAACAGCACAATCAACGAAAAAGCGTCGACTAATTACAGCTTGTGGAGAAGAAGGGCGAGCGGCAAGGGGTTAAAAAGGGAACGAACAGAAAGGCACTCGCTCAAGCGGGGCGAATGTTGGCCAAAGGACCTTACCAAAAATTGTGGCAAACTGTTTTTGATGTAGGCACAAAAGTTAAGAAATGCTGCTGGACTGCAGCAAAAGCAGCAGTCAAAAGTAGACGGAGTGAAAGAGAGCGAGAGAGGGAGAAAGAAAGAGATAAACAGAGTGAGCGCAAGAGAGTGTTTGGTGCAAAAATACGCCGTGGGGTTGTCACTGTCAATGAACTATCTGCATAACCTCTCATATCACATTTACTAAAGTCTGCAATGCTGCACAGGGCATGCATAAAGCGAATATAAGATGGAGTTTAAAACATTGTTGAAACAGAGAATATAGCTTAACAGCATAACCTCTCATATCACATTTACTAAAGTCTGCAATACTGCACAGGGCATACATAAAGAGAATATAAAATGAAGTTTAAAACATGGTTGAAACAGAGAATATAACTTAACAGCTATGTGCATAATGCTTTTAAACAGCATTCTCTATTAGTATTTCCAACAAATTATTGTTATAAAATTGCACATAGTATTTGTAAGTCTTGACTGTAATGAAAATGAAAATTTAAAGATAGATAAGGTGTACCATTTCCAATGTCATACAATATAAATAAGGCAGCATTAAAAATGTAAAAAACGTAAATTTGGTTTGAATTATTTTTTTATAAGAATAAAGTTTGCAATCGATTGATGATTTATCAATTTTTAATTGATTATGGGTTTGATGGATATGCCCTAAAAAGCAGAAAAACCTTTTATTGTACACATACCGACAAAAAAAAGGATTTTGTGATATAGGAATTCGATTCGCTAATTTCAAGCTTAAAATAAATACAAATATTAAAGCAACCGGACTAATATATATGGCTAAAATCCACTCGACTGTTTATAATTTTTATAAGTTCAAATATTTCCCTTTCAGTGCGTTGAACATTTCGTGATAATATTTAAATCTCTTTGGCAAGAGTATAATAAAGTTAACGTCTTTTCAATTTCAAATAAAAGCAAATTTATTTGGGCGTAGCACTGTTAATTAGTCAAGCAAATCCCTCGTCTTCATTTCTTTGGTTTTAAGTATTCGTCAACTTAATGAGCTCACTTAAAATGTGATAATACACTGTATCCAATGCTCACGTTATGCACAAAGAGCTCGGTGTTCTTAAGCATTGCATACTGGCCAAAAGAAGGGCGCGTGCATAATAGCATTTCTCGTAATACAGGATTTTAACATTAAGCTACTTCGCTTTGTTTCAGCCGCTTTGAATGCCCCTTCACGCCCCCACGCAGACAAGCAATCAGAGTCACGTTATTCATTTACTTATTCGTTGAATGTTTTAGAGCCTGCGGCGTGTTTAGCATTTAATTTCCTTTTCTATTCTCGCTCTCTCTCTCTCTCTCTCTCTTTGTCTGTCCTGCTGTGGTTGCCATTTCTGACATTTTGATTGCTAATGGATGCTTTGGCTTTTATTGTTTTCACAGACAGTTGCAGATGTTGTTGCACTTGCACTTTTTGCCAAAAGCCAAATAAAATTGTCACCAGTGACTTTTATAAATCTACATAGGTATTTGGTGTAAGTAAAATACAGCTTGATAAGATATATATTGCACTTTTGTGTGCTCCCAAGTTGGCTTAGGATGGGCATTCAAAAGTTGTGCACAGTATTGCGTCCTATATATGTTTTCCAGCAATATTAACACTCCAGTAGAATGCAACAGTCTAGTTATATGTAGCACAGTAACTTTGCTCCAGGATATCCTACAGTCGAGAATACTACTATGTTGTATAATAAGTGTACATTACTTAAAGCTAGCTGAAGGGTATTTTGAAGGGCAAACACACTCGAAATAATACACTCTTGCTTGTTGTTCGTTAACATTTCGTAATACAATAATACAAATTGACAAAGCTTTTATCCAATTTCGCTTTCAGTCAGTTGATATTCCTTTTGATTCACCTTACACTTCACTGTGTCTGGCTTCGGTGTTGATATCCTTTTGCATACTCATATCGCTGCTAAGCAAGCTGATGTGACGTTAGGAATAATTGCTACATTGTAAGTTTGTTTGCTGGGAATGCAAGTATTAAGTATGCAATGCATAGACTTGTTAAGGATTTCAGCTAAGCTCAGCACTCAGTGTGCACTAATTAATAATTTGCCTTTGTTCAGCTGTTGGCCAAGGCTGTTGTTCAGTTTGCCCTCACACTCATCCTTATTACTGCCAACTATTGTTATCCAGATAATCTTATGGAACGTAATGAAGGGATTGGGGTGGGCGTTGCTGCGAAAATCCTCATTAATTTTACAAAAGTCGTAATATTTTGAGCGTAAGCGTCAGCAACACATTACACAGCGAATATTTCCTATTTTATGAAAATTTTTGATGTTACTCTTATTTTGTTATTTATTGTGATGTTCTTGTCTCTCGCATTGTGCCCCAATTTGTCCAGTCAGCTTCCTGAGGGCGTGTATGTCTGTGTGCGTGTGTATGTGTGTATGCATGGTAATGGCCGACTGTCGACTTCCTTCCGGTTTTTTCCGGTTAGTGGCGGCCATTTTCTGCGTTAAATAAAACTTAAACAGCAAAATTTGTTATTATACACACATTCATGTATGTGTGTGTGTGTGTGAAGGACTTCCAACTGCCGCTGCCTGAGCAAAACTTCACTTTGGCTGACATCATATTTATTTTTTTATTGTTTAACTCTTGTACAATTCGCCGGCCGCCATATTTGCCAATATCAATGGTCAAACATAAAAGTTTTGCTGTAAAATTCATTCACAAGCTAACGGCGAAAGCACTGCCAACGCGCAAGGACCTGTCACACACGTAAGCAGCGGCAGCGGCAGCGACAGCAGACAGCAAGCAGCGTGTTGCCGACGTCGCGGTCACAATGTCAAACATAGAACTGTAAACAGCGCAACACAATGAAGGGACGCCTCAATCCGCACACCCATACAAAGCCACAAGCAAACACAGACACACCCGCACACACCCATATATACATACAAATACACACACATACACAAAATGGAGTCGACATGCGCCTACCAACGAAACAAACAAGAAACCGCGCCAGCCCGCCGCTCTGCCCGCTAGCTACCCACTAATCCATTTCGCTTGATATTTTTAACATGCGCAATAACAACAACAACAACAAATCAAAAGCTGAACACACACACTCACACACAGAAGCACGCGTTAACACGCAAAGGCCGCTCTTTTGATGCTCGCTGAGCGTAAGACACCCCTCAATGGGCGAGCTTTCTCCTCAGTTCGCTCTTTTACGCTTTGCTCTCTCAATTGCTAAGCTCTGTCGGCTGTGTTTTTGAATTGTCATTGCTGCACCGTGATTCGTTGTTCTAATTGTTTAATTGTTTTCGAATATTTGAAAAAAATTTCTTTCAATTTCCTAATTTTATTCGTTGATAAAGAAAACAATAAAATAAAATGTGGATTTATTATAGAAAATAGGTATTCCTTGGCTCGTTTAACAAACTGTAACCACTGTGCTCCATTGCTGCTATCCGCTATTTTTCCTGTGGTTGTTTGCCATTGTATATGTCTGAGCGTTTAAATATAATATATGCATAACTTTTGTATGCCGCTGTGTTAATTTTCACACACACACGCACACACCCAGTACACAACGCACTCGAAGCGGAGACCAAAAGCTAGCAACAGAAGCAAAACACACCACAGCAAAACAACTTTTTGTCGCTAGCGTTGTGTCCCCAGGTCCTCTGTAACCGGGGGCACCCCCAACTCCCTGCTGCCGTGTTACCCAAAAATTTAGCAACGCCCACCCATTGCCACTTCCTGTTGTGTCGCGTGCTAGTTTTGCGTGTGTGCTTGTACTTTTGTTACACTTTTTGTTTTTTTCGCTTTATGCTGCACACGCATACACACAAACACACACACGTTCATGTATACAGCTATATGTGCTTCCCCCATCCTTTTGTGTTGCCATTTTTACTGCTGTTGCTGCTGCTGCTGCTGCTGCTCCGGCTGTTCTTTTCATGTGCATGGTGTAAGTTCGCCTGCGTGTGTGTATGAGTTTAATTGCCGTGCTTAGAAGTATGCTACAAATTTTCAGCGGCAATTTGACAGCCTAATAGCCAAGCAAAATGCTATTTATAGCACACATACCCAGTCGGAGACTAATCAGATTTAACCTGGTCAGCTATATTGGCAATGATTTGAGCCCAATTCGCTTTGCACTTGCGGCTACAATCGCATTATCGTTACTAATGGGGGTGTTCGAGGCGTGGGCGTGGTTACAAAGTCGTTCGTGTTTTCGTATCGAGCTACCGCCGACGCTACTTGCAGCAATGTGGCTTCAGTCTTGGTCCAACAACTAGAGCAACAACAACGATAACAACAAATACTGTCTCTTATCGCCGCGGGCATATCATTTAATTTCCACATTATTTGTCACACAGAGAGTGAAAGCGGGTCTAGAGGGAGGCAGCGATAGTGGACTAATCTGGCCGCCAGGCAGGCAAACAGAAAATGTGCTATTAATTAGTTTTTCCGATGCTGCCCAAAAGACCGCAACACCAACAAAAGCGCACAACAACTTTTTTGCCCATGCACACAAACAGAGTAGGAGGTGCGGTGCTAAAGGACAGAAATACAGAGAGGCAGCGAGCGATAGAGCAAGCGAGATAGAGCGACAGGTACAGGCAACGCACAGAATATCGAATATTTGCTAACTTTTTTGTCATTTTATTTTTGCTATCTGTGCACATGACTTGAAATTGTGGTTGGTATATTCCGTCTGCGCTCCCCTTAGTTTTTGTCCTTTGGGGTGCAATTAAGTTTGACACTAAATTACTTGCCAAGCGCTTGGCAAGGCTGAAATTAATCATACGCCATGTTGGCACACGCAAAATGCTTCTGCAATTACTCATTGCGCTGTTTATTTAACCAACTGTGAGTCAGCCACGCCCCAGGTGAGCACTCGCGTGATTATTTGAGGCAGCTTCTAATAGCTAAAATGCTGTTCCGATCGATTGATTGATTGATGACCAAACGGTTAGATGGATGGCAATAGCATACATATAAAGGCTTGGCTTGAATTGATTTCTTTTACGGTTTACTGAACTCTACGCACCCAGGATACATAACATCTTTGAGTTTGCCACAACAAAATATAAATAGATTATGCAAAAAAAAAACAGTAGTTGAATGTCGTTGCTTATCGCTTGTTGTTGCCAATTTGCATATGGTTCAAGTTCTTAACTTGACTGAAAACTCACGTCATATCTAGACCCGGTTTGAGTTCAGTTCGGGTAGTTCACAGCACGTTTCATTTTTTCCAAGCTGTTATCATAACTGTGTTAAACACTTTGCAACTTTCAAAAGTGGATGTTTTATTGTTTCTAAATGAAAAATATTTGTATATTTAAATGCAATAATAATTATTTTTAACATTTTACCGTTTTGGGTTCAAATATAACAAATTTGGATAAAAACAATTTTAACCATAGTTTATTGTTTAAATTTCAAATTAACTTCGATATAAAATTAAAAATCTACAATTTTATTGCTCCCTCTCTGTATTTTATACATATATTTATATTTTATTTTTAAATATCATTTTGTCAAATATCGCATGCCTTTACCTAAATAAATATACTTAAAATGGTAAATTTTAGTTCTTAGAGCTATTGAAATTTTGAATCTGTATAGCGTAATGTAGTAGTAATCAAGTTAAAGAAATCAATACCACTAAATTGCTTTTTAATTTATTAATAAATGTATCTGCAAAGCGTATTCATTATTCGATTGTAATACTTAACTGCCCCTTTTTATTTCAAGGGCAGCTCGTATCAAATTGTTTAACGACTTTTGTGTTTTGCATTCGGCTTCGGCTTTTGTTTGGCAGTTGTTTTCTTGTTCTCTGCTGTTTGTCACCTTGTTGATTGTGCGAACGGTGACGATGACGGCATTGAAATGCTTGACAGCTGGAGTCTTTTATCAGCTTGTCTCCGCTTCCATATTCTCACACGCTCATTCTCTTGCTATATATGTATATATATATTTTTATCCACTTTCACAAAGTGAAAAGAGTATATTCGGTTTGTGCAATGTCCGTATGAACGCAATTTTTTTCGCCGTCATTAAAGTTAGAGACTTGAAACTTGGAATAATAAAAAAATTGTATATATCTTTTCAAAATAACAATAATACTGTGAACGAGTATTACCCAGTCGGCTACATCCGACCACAACGTTCTTACTTGTTTTTATCTCAAGTTTTCTCTTGTGTGGCAAGTGTCAAACGACTTTCAGTTGTCATCGGCCTGCGGCAAATACAAATTACCCCCGCAGCGACCTTCGTGGCCATCAAGCCGTAATTTCACTGTATGTGTGCCTCATATTGTCAAATAATTTACATCTTTATAAATGATCACATACGATGCCCGAGGCGCATCAGTGCGAGTACGTAAACAGTATTCAATCTTAGCTCGCAACTAATGAGTTTTATGTCTGCCAAATTTATTTTCTGGCGCGGCTTTCGTTTTTTTCTTTTGGCTGTCAACAGAGATTTGGCCAGCCAACTGGGGATAGTAACCAGATTACTCCCACTTGGCCCTGGGTACATTGTCTGCGACCCAGTTTATTTTTACATATCAACTTAATGGAATTGTTAATGTCAGGCTCTGAATATTTCTGTTTTTTATTTCTACTTTATGCATAAAATCATTTTTTTGCCAAAGCGAGCAAATTAAATTCTCTGCTGAAGTATTTTCAAGCAGTCCAGCCACAAAGAAGTGCAGCCTGAGCAAACAGCTTGGGGCTAAGAGCTGATGAGGCTACTTAATGCCGCATTTGTGCATCATTTACAATAATCGGCCCACCAACATTGTGGCGCTGCCCCACTTGGCCATTACTCTGCTGGCATCATTAAAAGCACATTCTGCGGCTCTGACTTTGTGGCACTTAACGTTCCTCGCAGGACACGGGCGGGCAACCACAGTAAGGAGTGGCATTTAATATGCCCATACATATTGTCAGCTCAGTAAATATCGAAATTTAATACCAACGATCTGCTTAAAAATCTTGCCGTGGCAATTGAAACTGTAGATTATTTTATCGTGTATGTGTTGGTTTCTGCAAATAACATAATATAAATTTTAATCTTTTTAAATAAAAAAGGTTGTTTTTTTCTTTTATAAACTGATTGTTAGTCTGAAATTTTTTTTGTGGATTCACAAACGTAATTTTTGAAAGTTTTGTTTGAGAATGTACACCTTTTCTGAAAAGTTTACTCGAAAAGTTTCTTTTTACCTTAAACTTAGTAATTGCATTTCCTTTAACTTGCAACGACGAAAACATAGTCATTTTGTGCTGGACAGTTTTACACAGTGTTTACTGTATTCACGAGTCCACAAATGTGTCTGTGTGTGTGTGTGTGTGTGTGTGTGTGAAGGGTTTTTATGATGCCATATCCTTTTGTTGTTCATTGCTGTCGGATTTGTGCGATAAACGCAGATTTGCACCATCTGCCTCTGGCGCTGACAACACTAAATCCAATTAATTATGCAACGAAATGCGAGTCGTAGTATCCATTGTTTATTTTTAGTCGCTGTCTAGCGATATTTAACAGATTTAATCAAATTAAAGTCCATACCAATTGCGTACACTCAGACTTTAATTTCATTTGAATTTGTTATAAGATTACACTCTAGGTACCTCCGCTCTCGTCACAATTGCCGCAGCCGTCAATCATCATCATTATTATTATTATCATAATCATTGCTGAGCTCGTCTTTGAGCTTGACCGACGCTTTGTGCCGATTTGTTTTAATTTAAGCAACAAAAACAAAAGTAAGAGAAAATAACAAGATTAAAATGTTACCTTTTGGTTGCCGACGATTCAATACCCTCTTAAAGGTAAAGCAAACTTTCAAAAACCACTTACACAACGCGTATGTTGCCGCATTAATAATATAATATGTATTTCATATTTATATAATATTCAATATGTGCCTAGTAAAACTTTTGGTAGGTGTTTTCTTCGTCAGCTATATCATCAAAGATGTCGCCTTCAATGTGTTACACATTTCGAAACAGAAATTGAATACCCTATGCAAAGGTACATAAAGAGCAAAAAAAAAATATAAAACGGGGAGCAGCTGCGCCCTTTTGATGCTCCGCACGCAACCTTTACCATGCCGAAGGGGCTAATCTGGACCTCTGCTGATGCTATTTTCTTATCAGCGTTTGTTTGCTTTGCATTCGGTCTTTTGGTTCTCCTTTTGGCTGACAATCTGACAAGCCTCAAGTACGTGGCGTTTGTAATTTGCTTTTTGGCCATTTGTCGTTCACGTCCTGACCCTGCTGTATATATTTATATGTACGTATAGTGGGGACCTGTCGGTCGCGTTCTGCTGCTGACAACGCCACTTTCTGTATTGGGGCAATAAAACGGTTGTTATTTTTTCTGCACAACTGCTGCGACCCAAAGGCATTTTATGTTATGGCAGGCACACGCACCACTTATATTACTCGCAGCACTAAAACCCAGAACCACAGACAACATCCACACAATACCTAAACAATTATCGCTTTGGTTTTGGCTGTATGCTGTACACATCTACCATGCATCACAATATGAAGGGTTTTGTTTTTATGTCAAATGAAAATTTTAAATTTACCATTGAAATAAATTTGGAAATTTGTACAACTGTCAACCTTTTTGACAGCCGTTTTTTACGACAGCTTATGGAAGAAAACGGTTCAATAATAAAACAACCCCTATAACAACAGTCTCCTCAAATATTTATAAGTATTTGTTCAATAAGAGATAAATAGTTTATAATGTTCAACAAAAAATATACATAAAACATACAACAAAAAAAATACATAATAGATTTAAATATATAGAGACATTTGACCTCGAACTGTTTAAGCACAAATCTATAAGAAAGAATCCAAGCAGAGGAAAAATATAACAGAATGCTGATAATCTGCATTATAATATTCTGTTTTAAACTTTTTCTTTCGATATGTTGTATAAAATGAAAGACAAACTTTATTGAGTTGACGAATGTAAAATACGCTCACTTACAAATTTATACATTTATTACGCTGATGTATATTCTATCGAAAAGTCGAATTATAATTTAATGTCCACTTTAACAAATTCCGACACCACCACCCACACATATAAAACAAAGCCTTAAAAATGAAAGATTGTATCTACATTGTCTAAGCTCATCTTAATTACGAATTTTATATAATTTATGAACTCAAAAATGTCTTCTACAATGCGTTAGGCAATTCGTGGCAGATAATTATTATTTATAACACCCACTCTGCAACTGTGTATATATCATAAACCTCCTTAAGGACGCTACAAAAGCTCAACTCCTTGCTGCCATTTGTTTGCTGTTTTTGACGTGTGCGTGTCATAAAACCTGTCGCCCAGTAGACGACGACCTTGCCCCGACAACAAGACGCCGCGAGGTTGTGCGACGATTGCGTTGCCTTCGCGTGGCAGACTTTCTACTTTTTGGTTACTCTTATGGAGATTGTATTGGGCTTCGAGGCGAAACTCAATTTGCATTACATTTGCTACGCGCTCCCATAATATTTTATGTAAACAAATAGATATTACATTTATGAGACGGCGTAAGAGTTGAAGAATGGAGAGTGGGAGAGGGTGAGTAAGATAGAGACTTAATAGAAACTGTTGTGTGCCCCAGATTCTTATACGCTGCAAAAGGACTGTTTTTGTTACATATGACATAATATAAACACACATATATGGATTCATAAAGTTTTACTTTTAGCTCATGTTTGATTACAACATGTTTAATCAAAATATTAAGAAAGTAAATTGGGTAAAAATAAAACAGCAAGTATAGAGCGAATAACAGCTGGAAGATAGCCTAAAAATTAAAACAGCCGTAAAACCCAAAGTAATGTAATCCACACAGAAAGGCTTAATTTTACCAGTTCATTTCCTGTAAACACTTGCTTTATCAAGCTTTTCTGTATCAAATATCAATACTTGTCTAACGAAAGAGCTTTGTTATATATAGTATTACGTGTCCTTCAATTTGGCAATTTTATTGCCAAATCGCGTCCGGCTATTTACGTCTTGTTCGAACCGAATTCTTGATTAGCTGCTGTCATTTCTCATATGCAGACAAACTCGGTTTCGCAGTCCTTTTTCCACTCTGATTTTCACTGAGGCATTTGTTTTGTTTTGCAGAAGTTGCAAAAAAAAAAAAACACACAAAAATGAAGGAAAATAAATAAAACAATAACACGAAATGCTTCATGGCTGATTGACCCATCGTAAATCTCACAGCGGGGCCCACACGGCGTATACATTTTTTCTTTGTCTTTACGTTTCGAAGCACAGCCGCAGAAAAGGCCGAAAAGCGAAGCACGCTTTTTAGGGCGCGCGGAGAGGCGCCTATTAAAAACGGCTGCCTGACCTTTAACTTGGCTATTTTCGTATATACCTACATATTTATGCACACATACATATATACGTATATATATGAATGTATGTATGTATGTAGGGTGTACGTAAAAGAGCTCGTTACGAGCTGCTGCCTTGTAGGCTCGAGGCACTTGTAACTTTGCACATAAATTAACTGTCAAAAGGGCAGCCTCTTCCTGGCTGCCAGGAATTTCTTGCTTGTAAATTTATCTTGTAATTACATAGCGCACCGTTGTTCTTAGAGTTTTTTTGTTGTTGTGACTGCTTTAATTACACAAACGTAATTAATCAACAAATTTTGAGAGACGTAAAAATAAATATTTTTGCGACATTTTTTCTCAATGTTACCCCTTGTCCCCAGCTACTCAACCAAAAAAAGAAGCTTAAAAGTAACATATGTGTATGTCGCATATTTACCTTTGGTAAATAATTTAACCGCGTCATTACCGGATGTAGTCATTTATTAAATGCATTCGCTTTTTTCACCTCTTTGGTACGTTTTATAGCGTATTTAAAAAAAATATATAAATAGTTATTGAAATGAATAATCAAAGCGATTGGCTTTTCATTTTGATCAACAAGCTGAGCAAATCAAATGGATTTGATTGCTATAGATACTTTACGAAATAGGTTTTTATTTTATAATAACTACTATGAAGTTATCCAAGGAATTCTCATTGAGTACACACATGTCTACATATTTTGTCGATTTATCAGAATCAAATGCTGACGCTTAATAAACTATGCCGCCAAAATATTTGATTAACCTTTTTTCTTATTCGCACTAGCGGTCCTTTGGGGCTGTTGTTTTCCTCTCTCTTAAGTTGGCATATTTATGCAAAAACAATTACAAAAGCCACGCATAAATTCACAAAATGCCAAAGGGAAGCCGACAGGGGAAAAAACAATATCATAAAAATTTGTACGAATACACATACTTATATATATACATATGTATGTATGCAAATGATGTGCCTGATAGTTAAAGGTGACTCCGGGCAGACGCAAATCCTTGACTGGCCCCCTTGACCCACATACATATGGCTCAGCCCGACATGCGAGAGTCCTTGTGTGCGTAATACGTATACTATATACTCCATAGATACGACATTAGTGTCGCTCTTGAGTAAATAAAGTAAATATATGCATATATTCAACCAAATTAATCATGTCAGAAAATATACCATGCATTCTTGATTTATCTGCGTAAAATATATTATTTTTCCAATATTGACATGTATATTAACAGTTGCGTATATGAAATGGAAATGAATTATTCCTTTTGCGGTGTTTGATTTCTAAAATTTAATTTGATTTTTGTATATTTGTCTATTATGTTTGATTATTTTAATTTATTATTTTTAATAACCAAATCTAGCACTGCAATTTATCGATTAAACTAACACTGCGAAATATTCGTTGATGATTTTATAGGTACGTTTTTGCAAACATTTCCAAAGCACTTTAACCTTGTTTACTAATGTTTACTTACCTCTTTAGCTCGGGAGTAGTTAAGTTAGCTTAAGTTAGTTAAGCTCTTGGACTCAAAACACAACTGTTTTAAGAGACGTTTGCTTAAGACACATTTTAAGTTTTTTTTTCTCACCTCTTGTCTGTTTTAGCTACTCTCACATACTCAAACATACTGGCTTAATGAATAGTCATAAATTGTGAGATGTTGTCCCGTTTTGAGTTTTTTATTTTTTTGCCACTCGCAACGCTTAATGTAAGGCCAATTTATTGACAATTTCCCAAAGTCATGCTAAATATATGTTGGATCATTGTGTTGTGCTGTTACCTATTGCTGCCACGCCCACACTCAGGCACACACGCCCTCATCTTTGGCGGTGAACTCGCAGAAAATTTTGTGTGTGTTCCTTTTCGGCTTAATTTGGGTTTTTCTTTTTAACGCTTTGCTTTGCAAAATTTCGAATTTGTCATATCAGCAGTTGCCGTCTCCGGTCTAACTTTGATTTATGTCTGGCTGTCGCATGTGTGGCGTTTTTACTACGTAAAACACACACTCATTCAGATATCTAGTACTTATACGAGTTTTGGTTCAAGTAAATGAAAACTTTATGCAAGTTGTATATAATTTTGTTGCTAATCTTTAGCATTGTTTTTGGCATTATCTGTCAAACTGATAAGTTAAGAACTCTCTATGCATTGCAATGACTCACAGAATAGCTTTGACTTGTCAGATATTTGTGCAAACTACAAACAAACTACAATCGGGTAGTACCAGGCTATATTTTATGTGAAATGAAAGGTTTATCAACTGTTCATGGATAGAAGTGTAGAAGTGAATTTTTATTTGCTTTTTATGCTTGCAGTAAAAAATAAATATACGAATGCAGTACAATGGACAAAGAATTCAATCAAAAAAAGAGAAGCCGCAAAATAAATATTCATAGTATGTATACAAAGTGAAGGCTCTTTTGAGCAGACACCCATGGTTTCATTTGTTATTCTTGTTTTTTTTTTGAGCTCTATGCTTTAACGAAGGCAAAAACAAAGAAAAATCTCTATTGACAAAAAAAATGAAGGCATGTTCACATTTTAATTAAATTGTGTATGTGTGTATTATTATTTTCTAAACTTTTAAGTACATATTCTATTTAATTGAATTCAAAGAAATTCCAATAGTTAACTGTGTTTAGATGTTTTGAATATATTCTTTATATAAATATTTGTCCAACTTACGTATAATTTTGTAATATTAAAACAGTTGTTTATGTAAATAAACACTCCAAGAATAGATTATTTATTATTCGATTCGAATATTTCTCCATTTGCTGTTTACCCTGCCGAATTGACAGTACTTTGAATTGTTGTGAATGCTCATCCATATTAAGCACCATCTCCCCGTAGGCCATTTACCAGACTACCAGCCCCCTGCTGCCTCCTCGATTTGCAAATCGCCTACTTGTGCCACAGGCAGTGCATGTTATCAATGTTTAAGGCATCTCACAATTGTGCAACGCATAAATGTTGCAACGGCAGGCAATGGCATTGGCAACAGCAGCAACACAGCCACAAATACAAAGCAGAAACCCGAAACCATAATGCTTATGGCCTTAACCGAAAAATGCTACATTCATTTGACTGAGAAAAACCTTTTGCATAAGCGTCAAAATAAAAGGCACTCATTATGCCCGATGATGAAAAAGGGTCTAAAGTCGTTAAATAAACATTATAATAAACTGAAATGAAAAAAAACTCCAAAATATGAATTAATTTCTTAAAATCTTAATGTTTGCTATTGTTTAAGAATATTCATCAATCAAGAACAAAAACTCATTCCTCAATAACCTGTTTATAAGAAATTTTTGGGAACAATTGAAATATTTGATGAAAATGCCGGATTATTCTTTAAAAAATTGGTCGTTTACAGGATAAAGCTAAGCTGACGTATACTCAATTGACAAAATCGATTTTCAAAGGCGTTTTAAGAACCCCAAAAAACAAACCACAACCAGCACAAATAGTTTTTAGAATTGGACAACTCCCTTCTTCGATGACAGCAACTCGACGGTATTTTCGGTCGTTTGTCAGTAATTAATTTTACTTGGCAATAGCTTGAAAATTTGTCCATCGTCAGTTGCTGTTCATTAATTTTCGCCAACTGTGCGACTTTGCAGAATGTCGGCAAAGCCAGCGTGCAAAATCAATTAATAATCACCATGTCATATGTACGTGTGTGTGTTTATTTGTCTGTGTGTGCATGCAACATGTGACAAAATGGCGCGTGCCTGCCTGTTCGGAGTATCCTGCCATCCTGCTACGCCTGACAGCATTGGGGCACAGAAAGAAGGAGACTGTGTGCTGGCGGGTCGCCAACACGACTTCCTGCGCCTAGTCGTTTCCTATTCCGCACGCTTCAAGTGCTTTCGGTGCCTGTGCAAATTTTCAGCCGAAAATGGCCGAGTTTCACTCAAATAGAAAAATCATGAATATGAGAGGATGCAAGTGTGGAGTTGCGACTGTTGCATATGCCGAACATTTTGAAAGCCGAGCTAAAATAGAAGAGATTTAATTTCTGCACAGGTATTTGTTAGTCCGTGACAAGAATGCGCAAAATCACACACCAGCTGTCATTAAAGGACATTGCCTTTCTGACTAATTCGAACTCGTATTGCCAAACTAAACGAATGTCCCATGGTGACTTGTGTGTGGATAAATTAAAATGCACATCAGCATTTTTTGGACAGACACTGCAAGTCTAGTTATTCCTGACATATGTCACGTCTAACGACAGTTGCGTGTCCCCAAAAGTTATGAAGTATTATGTAACAGTTGTAGCGGGCATTCAACTTTGTTGTGGATTTGTTAGAGCGAGAGAGAAAAGTAGGCAGCGATAAGTGGAGAGGCGCTAGAAATTATGACTAATAATAGCTTGATTTCACTGGACTATCAACATTTATTTTCTTTGCATCATAAACTTTCTGTTTTCGTTAACATGTGAGTGACAAATGAATGCTACGTTCTTTTTTTTTGCAAATATGTATTTGAAAATATGGAATGCTGAGAGTAATTGAACACAAAGAGCCATTAAGCCTTTTTTAAATTCTTGTCAAGTTCAACAATCAGCTTAAAATTAAAAAAAATAGTATAATGTTGAATAATTGCGTAACCATTGTGAAAGTAGTAGAAGTAGAATGCAACATACTTCTCCTTTGTCATATTCCTTTTAAAATGTAACAGGCAGTTTATTCACCTTGATATCTTCTTTTGTGCTATGTCTTTATAAATTCATCAGCTGGTTAATCTGCTTACCAGGCAAATAGATAAGATAATGCATATGTACCACCTTCGATTAAATTGCATTTTCATAACATTAAATTACGCTGGCAAAAAATTGAACCATTATAAAAATGTTTAAATAAAGCTGAATTACTGAGCGAAGTGCAATTAAACTTATGATTACCAAACACGAACTTTTGTAATAAGTTCGGATATATAAATTACAAACTTTTGGCATTTGTATCAGGCCCCGTTATGTGACTGGAATTTACTCATCTATTTACATCTTGCCATACGATCTGTTGTCCTTTTTTGTATTTCGTTATCCCTTGTTTAAAATCACTTGCAGTGTCCATAAAAGCAAATGCAGCTGCCAAAATGTAATGGAACCTTAATAAATTTCACAATGTAACCGCACAACAGAACAGGGAATAAACAGACAACAGTCATGTGAAAGCCAGATAGAGAAGGAGACTCAGCAATAAAAAGGAGAGAGATATGGATACACCCACTCAAAATCAATAGCTGCATTTTCTCAGTAGCTGCTCGGCTGACAACAATTGCATTTGCCGCCCGTTCGCCTTCGTCCTGCGCTGCACTGCACTCAGCTGGGTTGTTTCCTGCTTCCTGCCTGACAAAACCACACCGCAAAGCACCGCACCACAGTCCAGCGGTCACAATACAGTCCTTGTCCTTGCACTTGTCGCTGCTTCGTAGTCCGTAGTCAGCGTCCTTGCGTCAAGTTGCAATTTCTGCGTGACATTCGCAGTTCTCATTCAATTTGCACCCCCACGTCCTGCAGCGAGGACATCCCTTGAATTATGCTTAATTGTTATTTTAAGACGGCATCAAGTGGCTTCATTAGTGACCAGGCGAAGCAACAGCCAACAACTTCTGCTCTATGCTTACATTGTGTTGCCATTTTATTGTTTACTGCCTTCCTGCGCACCCCCCCACAATAAATTTGGCTCTCAACGCCTCAAGGCCAAGTCACTTAAATTATATAGAAATTCATTTTATAAATTGCGACACTAATTTGACTAATTATTTACAAGTATTTACGAGCAGTTGCAAATTTCCGCTAAAAGCGAGCAACACATGTGTTGTATGCCCCTGTCACTCATTCCGCTTCTCATTTGCTATCATCGCCGTTGTACGTGAGATATACCCTATAGTCACACATTGAAGAGGGCATTTCATCGGATTTTTACCAACAATAATTTCCCATTTCTGTTAATAAATCATAAATCCGATGAAATCCTTAAGATGAATATATGATCTGTGTAACATTTACGGATGCCGCACTAACGGGAAGTGTAAATCGGAATATGGATGAATTTAAATGTATACTTTTAAATATGAAAAATATTATATAAAAAATGAATTCCGTATACTGCGCTTTTAAATGTGTGCTGGGTATCTAATAGTCCTATATTTAAATTGTTCTTATTTTTTTTTACAAATTTGCTTGTAGGCACATCTTGTCTGGGTGCAAATTAACCTTAGAGACGTGGGCCGCTGTATATATACATATATTTATATAGGCAGCAGCTGGCGCTCATAAGTAGGCAACGACAGGGGTAACACACATCATCATTATTAGCAATATCATTATTATCGACAGCATTGTCGTGCACATTCAATATATATTACTGTTTAAGCTGCGCGAAAGTTTTCAATTTGTATGCTTCTTTTCTTCCATTCGCTTCTTTGGCTTTCTTTTTTTTTGACGCTAGTCTTAAAATGGCTGCCATTTGCTTTCCGTTTCCGTTACATTCTGCTCACGACTTTTGTTGCTGATAAGACGGTACCCTCAATGTCAAAGTAGTGGCAATAGCAGCTCAGTTGTGGAACCCGGCCTCTCATGTAATTTGATTTGCTTTCGTGCCTAGTGCAAATATGGGTTAATGCGATTTTTATGTCATTTATATTGTTGATTTTTGCTAGACTAGGAACATGTGATTGTGAGCGTGTGTGCATGTCAGACTTTTATGCGGCTCACGCAAATAGCAATTTACTGCTTGGAAAATTTCGATACATTTCTGGGAGCTGGGCCATCCATTCATGTGGGCAGGCGGCATTGCTATCGATTGTCATTGGCCTGAGATTTCTGCTAAGAACTTAGACCTCCAATTATGTTCAAAGTCAGTCAAATATTGTGGTATAGCCTTCACCGTTAGCCATTTGCCATAAGCCAGGAGCCCATTGTCTTAGCAAATGGTTCAATTTCAATAAAAGAAGCAATGCATTCAAGGAGCTCTACACTCAGAGAAAGAAAATACCGAATTTTGTACTCAAGTCAACTAAAAACCGTTGTTCAAATCCAGATCGATGAAGCAAGTTACAACTTTTCTCCGAATGTCCTTAATTAGATGTCAATTGAATATACAATATATTAATAAAATTTTCATGCCCATAATTCCAACATATCAATCAGCAATTCTCGAACATTACGTAGCATCATCGTAGCACCGCAATGTTACAGCCACAACCGCAATTCCAGAACATTAAATTGCACATAACTTGTCATTGTTGTTGCTGTAGTTGCTGGTTGATATGCCTGTCAAGGACTCGAGTTTATATGTATATTAAACGTTTGTTGCTGATGGCAAGGCAACTAGTAAAATTGTTTAACTTTAAACTTCTTTTCTGCTGTGTTACCAAGTTGCAAGTAAAATGAGATGTTTAAATGATATAATCAAAATATGATATAATTTAATCATTTTTTCAAGCTTACACAAAAACTATAAATTTCAATCACTTCAACCACAAATGAATTATATTTTAATCAGATTTGCAATTGCAATTGATTAAGCGTATTAAAAATGGAAACCAAATTACTTCGTTATTAGTCATTTTTATTCAAAAATAATTACATATACAAAAACAACTACATAAAAGTAATGCAGATCAGTAATATTATATAACTTTAATTAATCAATAAATAGCAGCAGCTGATTTACGTATACCAGCCAAGTGCACATTCCACATGCTGCCACAACATACTCACACACATTTATACATACACATTACGTTCGTGCCTCTCATAAACATATACGCGGTTGCAGGGCCGCATCTGGATTGTTGCCCTGCTGGAATATTTCAACGTACATATTTGTATATAACATGCAGATACGTATACAGACGCGTATCCGTTTACACTGTGGTGCAAAACCGTTTATTAATTATCGCTCAAACGTTTAAGTCCTAACACATTTGATACCCAATGAACGTCAATTGTGCATTGGTTTAATTCTCACAATGATCAGTATTGATGCAGCTAATCGTTTCATTTAGTTTTGCTGGCAATGTGAATAGAAAGTACAGAATTTGTAATTTCTAAAATCATTTAAGAAATCCCCAAAATATGCATTAATGTTTCCTATCCACTTTAAAAAATGCATTTAATTTACAAAAACCAAAATTTGCGGCACTGTGCTAAAATGTTTATCGATTTAGTTTGTGCAGCTGAATATTTTGTGGGCGGATTTATCTTCAATTTGTTTTCATGCGTTTGGCTGTTAAATTGTTTGGCCGACAACCGATTTTAATTATGCAAATACTTGACGTCAGACTGCATTTAGCATGATATATATTTATACGCTGTGCTCATTACATGTATGGAAAACAAAAGTGAATTGGATAAAAAAGGGTATAACAGAAAAAGACCGTTTTGACTAGTATTGCAAATAGGTATTATCTACACATAAATAAAGGGATTATTATATAACCCCTTTAAAAAAATGTATACTATTTATGGTTGATATGTGAGAACAACATTAATCTAAACTAAAAGTAATTGTTATTTGGTTGTTTTTACATCTACTTTCTACATACTGTTTACGCATTATTTCCTAGTTGAGCAGTCTCTCCTTAAACATTTTACGATATGTTTATTTTCTATTGTTACAGATTCACTTTTAGGCTTGTACACTCCTTTAGGGGGAGAGCTATTTATGATTACATGTTAAATGAAAACGTAGCTAGCACAGTCGTTTAAATTAAACATTTTCAATATATGTCTAACTACATATGTGCACGAGCATGTATTGAGTTTCTATTATTCACGCCTTTGCCATTTAAATTGCCACCTTCCGGTGAATCAATACACTGAGAACTACGAGCTGTGAGGCCGCCAATTGACTGGGGCAATTTGTTTTAACTATATGCGGTTATTGGATTGTTAAAGCGGTCGGAATTTCCCAGCGTATGGAATGTATGCAGTTCCCAGTAATTTGATTAAAATAAACTAAAAATATTCAGTTACAACGTGAATCACCAAAGTGTTCTGTTTGAAATGGAAGATGACTTGAATAATACATCATCATCAAAATAGTAATTTGTTTAATTCAATGCAATAAATGGATTCTTGATTCTTCCGTTCTTATAATATTGGTGTAATTGAATTAATTAATTTGCTTTGCTGTGTTCTGCCTTTCTTTAAAAACTATTTGTTTTCTCAATTCGTCTTTGCTTGTGTAATTAAAAGAGCATAACATTTTTTTAACCACAAAAACCAAACCAGATGACTTATAATTAAACTTTCCAGTGACTTAAACCATACGCAATATCGTTTAAAATAAAAATAATATTTATACCAACTGTTCCAAGGGTATTTCATCATCAACTATAAGGTCAGCTTATATTTATTTAACTCAAGTGTCAACAGTGTTGTACAATAATTCATAAAAGTACTTATTTAGGATCTGCTATTAATTTGTCAGTTAGGTGACATGCATATAAATTTATTTTAAGTGCGAATATATTTCGTGACTCACAACCTAAATGATGATGATGAGATGATGATGACTGTGAACTTGTTATTACTCTTAAGTTGAATGAGTGAAGCGCTGACTAGAGCTTGACAATTGCTAATGAAACGCAAACTCAGATAAAAGCACACACATTTACGTACACGTGCTGACAGTGGTGTGTGTAACACAGTCAATAACAATGAATTGTCATCATTCGCATCATTCGGACTATTTTTGATTGTCCGACACACAAGGGATTTTAATTACAATGCGAAATATGCAAACTGTTTCTATTTATTCAACGTGTGTTGCATTGTTTTTCCACACTTCTGCTTCATAACTGGCCATTTTCAATGGTCAATTTCCACATTTTCCGCTTGGACCATCAAGCCTGAGAGTTCTGAACGCGGTCTGCCCTCACCTACGCTCCGCTATTTCTGCCCACTATGCAATAAAGGGTTTTCTCGTTGCATTTCAATTGGCCGCGGGCCGCAAATTTTTTTTGCATATTTCGCCCGCCCCTTTTTTCGCCATTTTTTTTAGTCGTTCCAGAAGTGAAAAGAGTATATTGGGTTTGTGAAATGTCCGTATGAACGATTGTTTTTTCGCCGCCATTGAAACTAGGGACATGAAACTTAAGATATATACTCTTGATAACCTGGGTCAGATAAAGAGTAAAGATTTTTAGTTACGCCCACTGGTGGCGTGACCATGAATTTTAAAGCCTAAGTCATCTATTTTGGCATACAGCTTTTTGATGACTTTCTTTATAAATCGGACACTCCGCCCACTCCCGTCCTCAACAAAAACTTTTTTTCCAAAATAATCATAATTATATATTATGTATTATCATATGTTTTAAGCTGTTAAAATTTTGTGAGTGAGTATTGAGCAGTTGGTTACACCCGACTGCAACGTTCTGACTTGTTTGGACTTTTCTCTGTGCACGGTTTCAACAATGCATCGATTTCTGCACCGACCACGCCCATTTGATTGAATTAGCCGATCAACTGTACGCGATAGAGCAACGTAATAGCCTAGTCGGATTATACTGAGAAATAAAAAGCGTTTTAAAGAAAGATGGATGGAGAGATAAGTGGTTAATCGCGCAAATTAATTAAGTGATTACATCGCATCACTTTGTATGCATACTAAAAATTATGAGATTATATTAGAACTCGGTAGATAAGCTGCCTAAGAGATCTATTTACAGGATTCTTTCTGGGTTTAGCAGTGTTTTCACGGAAGAAAATATTACATTTTGAACTAAAATAAGAGCTTGTGCACATCAGATTGTACTCAAATATGATTAAAGATTTTGATTTATATTACTGAAAAACTTGGTGCAGAATATATTCCTTTTAAAAGCCTGCGTCTTAAGGGTATTTTAGAATTTGTACACATGTATAAATATATGTATGTAGCATATACTTATCTCAATACACATGCACATGTCTATGCATAAAAATATATATATTTGCTGTACAAACGCTGTTAACATTACGTGACGCCGTTTGCATGCCAAACCAGCAACAGCTTGGCGAAAAGGCAGCAACAGTGCCAACAAAAAGTTTCAGCTCAGTACGTGCAGCATCTAGGCTACAGACGCATTCATATATACCACGCGTACATAAGCAAATAAGTGTGTATTGCCATAGTGTATATATATATATATGTGTGTGTATACTCTGTATATGCATGCAACTTGGCAGTAAGGGATTAAAAAGTGGGCCAAAACTCATGTTGTGCCTAATGAATAAATTTTCCCCAGTAGATTTAGGCAAAGAACGTGATTTCAACTTATAAAAATAGGTCATTGAAATCAAAATTTAAAGTATTGGATAGTTTTAAATTGGAAAACTAATACAAATAAACTTGCTGCAAAAGTTGTCTTAATGAACGAGAACTAAAAGTTAGTAAATTTGCTTCTATATAAATATAATATTTGTCAGTAACATACAAGAATTCGTTCTTTTAATTAAGCTTAATAGTTTTTAGTTTATCTTACTCTTATTTCCTCTGTTAATTTCCTTTAAACAGTTCTTAGCTCCTATTTATTTTCTTTGCAACAAAGTTTTAGTTGCTATGCCATTATCCCTTGCCTGTCGTCCTTTTACTAATTAAATTGCTCAATTTATTGTTTTATACATATCTCCAAATGATTGCCATCGTCAATGCGCTGCACAAAGCCCCACAAATCTTTTAAGCCAGCAACGCTCAACCTGCTCAGATTTCGGCACTCAAGCACTCCTGCGCCGACTCCTACTCCTGCTCCTGCTCCTGCTCCTGCAGACAATAGCAGAATCTCATACTGCTTTAGGCTGGTATTCACCAAAGGAGTTGTTGCATGTGCCACAAACAGCTTAATTCAGTTTGCAGTTGTTGCAACAAGCGCATGCGGTTGATGAGATGCATATTGAGTTTCGAAGATGTCCACAAACTGTTCAGATATGCATCATCTTTTAACTGGATTTTCGGGTCGCACACGTATCTGTGGCAAATGCTTTCAACTTTGACATTTCCGTACATTTTAGTATGCAAAATACGACAGACGATTCAATTGAATGATTTAAACGCTCATCAAGCCCACACACGTTCAAATCGTCAACTTTAGTCAGACCGGCTCTCTAGAAAAGAGTGTGGAAACATGATTAATTAGTTCGTATCGATTTAGCCAACTGACACCATTATCCTTGACATGCTTTCTATCCAGTGTATCCAACAGCACTTTTGCTTAATCAAGTCTCAATGTGGTATCGCGAGACACTGTTTGTACACATGGCGTATACTTAACATTGCGATAGTATGCAGCTGCTCCATTCATTTTTTATGATTTACGATCTGTAAGTGCCTTAGTCAAGAACTGGAACTTGCTGCAGATGGCGTCACGTTCTCATTTCTTTTGTCTATTTCGCTTGGCCATAAAAGGAAAAGCAAAAATCTACTTAGTTACCAGTTAGCAGCACTCGAACTTGACTTGGCCACAAAAGCCAAAGAAAGAAAACGTTGCCGCAAATTTCGATAATTTTCGCATTATACCCATTATATGTAGACACAGGCGGGTTCCATTAGCATCAGAAATGAGATAAATATTCAAAAATATTCACAATGAGACAGGGCAAATAAAGGCTATAAAACCAAAAATGTCATTGGACACATGCAAACGGTAATTTTATAAGGAGAGTTTTACAAATTAAAATAAATTTGAGCATTTCAATAGAGCAGCCATCACCTTAACACTGGAATTATATCCAGTTTTATGTGTCGATATCTTTAATCACTGCATTCATCAGATAAAATGATGTAACATTTGTAATCACATTATACATACATCATTAAACACAACTCCTGACAATTAAATTTAAAAATATGACATTTTCCTTTTCTTCTAATATATTTGTATTTTGTCAAAAGTAAGCTAACAGGCAAAAAAAACTCCATTTATGAATAGAGTTCAGTGTATCAAAATCGCTGAGTATCTTATATGGAAGCTAACCCACTCGCACGGATTTTCTTTTGTTGTCTTTAATGTTTGTTTTATAGCTATTAGCCTAAAGATTGCCTTGTCTTCCTGGGCGTCGTTGCGAGCTTTTCTCTTGCCCTTATTTTTTATCGGAAACTTGCATTTAACACGCACATGACAACCCCGTGGCAAATGAAACTCGTTTAAGCTACACGTTCTCTGTACAAAATGGCGTCTCGTGGCTGCTACTGTGTGTCTGCATGTGAGTGTGAGTGTGTGTGTATTTGAGTGTGGATAATAGTATGCAAAGACGTGCTAAATTTGGAAATGAAATTTAAGAAAATGAAGCTCGATTCAAGGGTAAAGGCAAAATTCGCAGCTGACGTCAGCGGCAGCGCGTTGACTGCCAATAAATTAACAAACCGCGCGTATTTGTTATTATTGTTGTTGTTGCTTCTTGTCACCAGCTACACACAGGCACATACCCTCTTACACACACACTCACAAACACGCACTTGCAGGCTGGCAATTTAAATTCTAAAAAGTAAGCAGTGCCTTTTTTCGTGCCCGTCGTCACATTGTCATAATTTATGCAACATTTTTGCATAAACATCGCTTGCCACGCCCTGTCGCACAGTCCACATGCGGCAGCAAGGCTTGAAAGCCAATTTAAAAGAGCGTAGACTAAATTGATTTAATACAAAAGCCGACTAGAAGAGAGAGAGAGAGAGAATGAGCGGCTTAAAGCAAATCGCATAAGTTGGCAACTTTTAATGAAAGCGCGCACAGGGAAAGTAAAAGGCAAGGGATGAGCGACAGGCGGCAAGCGATGCTCACGCCCAGGCACAGTCCTGCCGCAATCCCTTCCCTCAACGGGCTGAAGAAATCCTTAACTATAGCCGAGTTAAGACGTTGCCAGTTTAATCCCAGAGTGGAGAGTGCTCCAGAGACTAAGACCCAATGTATTTATGGCAGCCGTAGGTTTAGACAACGACCTACTACTCTGTTTTTTTTTTCTGTGCTACGCATTCCGTTTTACATAGAGCGGATGCCAACACTCCGCGCCCCTGCCAGCCTCAGCCCCCAATCAGCCAGTTGGCTTGTGTCTATTTTTAAGGCCCCACTGTGCTGAGGGTGGAGCTGCGCGACTGGAGTTTGTTTCGGTTTGAAGCCATTGCCGACCTCGAGTCATAAATTGGGAACTGTGGCAGCATAACAATAAGTCACAGATACAAAAATATATACGCACATAAACACAGCATAACTCACTTTGCCATCTCTTTTGCACACACACACACACTCATAACATTGAATGATGTGCTGGAATGGTCGAAATACGTGGTACCCAGTGAAAGAATATTAAGAATATTACGATAATTTTGAAGATAAAAGACGAATATATTACTGTCGAGAGGCGAAGAAATATATTTAGGTACAATTTGACAGTGTCTGGTATATTAGAGAAAACAATTGGGAATCCTGTAGTGAATTAATATGACAATTAAGGAAATAAATGTACAGTTGTAGTTTGAAGATGGAGATAAATCAATGTACCAGCGGAAGAGTTTTGTTGTAAAGAAATAAATTAATATACACTTAACAAAACATTACAGAAAATGGAAAAGGAATTTTGACTTAAAACCACAGAACGGTTTCTATTAAAAAGGGGGTATTATTTTTCAGCAATTATTTATTTTTTAAAAAGTGTAGCAAAATTTTGAATTATATAAATTTTGGTTAGGCTGATAGGTGATACATTATAATAATTAACAAAAAATAATATATTGAATAATAATTATAAAGAATTTATTAACTGAGTAAATAAAAATATTAATTAAAAAAATGTGTAAAAAAAGTTGAAGATATTTACAAGGCCAGCATAAATTTTTTCTAACAATTGTGCTCTTTGAATGAAAGGTCCGCCTTTTCCTGAATGACAAATGACTTTATGGATAACAAATGAGGGCTTATGCTGTACAAATGGAAAGAACAAATGATTTCTGGTATAATTACGTATATATAATAAAATGAATAAGGTTGCTTTCGCCAAGTGTTGTTTATAGGGTATGCCAAGCATAGACAGCAGGAGCACTTGAATACGCAACATTCCGCTTCGAGTGTGTATATAATGTGTGTGTGTGCGTGTATGTGTGTGTGTATGGGGGGAGAGGTGTTGCTGGTGTGGCGTTTGAAGGCGGCACATGGTCCGAGAAGCGGACGTCATTTGTGCAAACATAAAAGCATTGTAAACAAACATGGCAGAGCTTACTATCCACACACACTCACTTATACGCACACACACACACACAAATGCCCACCCACTTACGTACACATCCAAATGAGGGGGAGACGCTGAGCTGAGCAGAAAAGCCAAAGCAAAAAGTTGAACCGTTAAAATTGGTTTACGTGTGCGCTGGGGACACAGAAATTGCCCGGAGCCCGAAGGCGCCTGAATGGGAGCGACAGGAGGTTGGTAGGGGTACGTGCCTGACAGCAACTATTGTTGTCGTGTTTAGTGCTTTGCCGCTGCTCAAACACGGTTCAGTAACAGTTGTTGTCATTGTTCTTATCAGCGCATTTGGTAGTCTCCTAGTTTCCACTTCTACTTCTTCAGTCTAGGATTAGATTTTACCCCAGTATCGCGTCTTGATCCAGTTGGCAACGTTTTTAAATTCAATTTTATTAGGTGCATAGAAAAAGCTGAAAGTCGTTCGCTTTGCAGTTTGGTTCTTAGACGTCCAGCATTTTAATGTGACATCAATGCCATTATTACAGTCCCACAGTTATTACTCAACTGTTCCCCTTTTTTGACAACTATTGTAATAGATCGAAAAGCTAATTTTAATAAAGAAGGTTTCTTAATATTCATACTAAAATTTAGAACATGCTTTTTCACTCTCGCATTTGGTAGCTTAATAGTATAGCCCATTTTCAATACGTACACAGGGTATCCTTTGATAAAACCACTATCTTTGGTTCATTAGGTAACCCTGTCAAGTCTTCTTTGCCAGATCGAAAAGCTAATTTTAATAAAGAAGGTTTCTTAATATTCATACTAAAATTTAGAACATGGTTTGTCACTCTCGCATTTGGTAGCTTAATAGTATTGTCCATTTTCAATACATATGCAGGGTATCCTTTTATAAAACCACTGTCTTTGGTTCATTAGGCAACCCTGTCAAGTCTTCTTTGATAGATCGAAAAGCTAATTTTAATAAAGAAGGTTTCTTAATATTCATACTAAAGTTTAAAACATGGTTTTTCACTCTCGCATTTGGTAGCTTAATAGTATTGCCCATTTGCAATACATATGCAGGGTATCTTTTGGTAAAACCACTGTCTTTGGTTCATTAGGCAACCCTGTCAAGCCTCCTTTGCCAGATTGCGAATGTAAATCACAGGACTTGCAGCTGCTGCTTTTAATAGCGCAATGCGCGCAACTGACACTGATAAATTCCTCGGCATTTGTCCCGATGATGCGAATGACATTGACGTTTCATTTCGACGATGCATATGGGTGCACGTACATACACTCAGAGAAAAATTATGTTATCTTTCTTGACTGTTCTTAAATTAGGAAATTGCTATTGGCAAAAATGATTCCTTTAAAACTACTCTTAGATTAAATAATACATTGAAATAAGAATTTCAATCTCAAGTTAAGCTATTTTCACCTTGGCTGGATTTAAAACGAAACTCCTCCAATATTTTCTCTGACTGTACCTTCTGATGGACAGGCGTACCCTATATATGACATATGCCTTTGTCCGTTTGCATGGAGCCTGCTGATAATTTGCATATGTTAATACCAGCAGGACACGTGCATATGTCTGTTTACATGTGTGTGGGAACGCTTGCTTTTATTGGTGTCTGCGCGTGTGTGTGTGTGTGTGTGAGTGTGTGCACTTCCATCAATGCGTTGCGGTTTGTGTTGTTGCTTTTGTTGCACGTCAGGCACAATTTGCAATCGAGCAGTGTCCTTGATTTCCACATGCGCCACGTGCATATCTGTCTATTTATAGTGTGTGTGTGTGTGTGTGTGTTATGTGATTGGTTGGGCGTGTGAGTGCGGTCGTTACTCTAATTGAGTTATATGTGCTGCATCACTCAATACATTTGACCAGCCTTCGGATGCACATACTGGACATCCCATCCGCTTTGAGTGCAGGTTTTTGCTGCAAAAATTGTAATGCAAAACAAACACACACGCACAGACGCAGCGTAACACCCACACACAAGAAACCCCTGGGCCCACTGTGGGTCAGCAGCCTAACCACAAATCCCCAACACGCGCCAAGAGCCGAGCACCGAGCAAGTGCCTAAAATGAGATTTAGCAGCAGTTTTAGCAGGCTCTGCGGCAGACTGGCAATTTACCTGTTTCAATAACCTTCCACCCACACACACACACACTCATACTCACACACCCCCGACCCGATCGAAAGGTAACTGCTGGCATTTGTTTGCCCTTTCACAGCCTTCTGCCTTCGTTTTGCATACACCTTTTGTTTCCCAGAATAGTCCTGTATACAGTTTGCTCGATTGTTTGCGCACAGTCACAACAAATTAAACCATTAAAGCAAATCGAGCTGCTCTAAGCCCGCAAGCGGCCAAGTGGCTGCGTTGGCCAAAACCAAAGTCATAAATTTTAAATTTAGTCAACAGCTTCCCAAGAGTGCTCGCAGATTGGCCCTGTTCCGCGCTTCCCCTTAACGTTGCCGGGCTCTGCTGCAAATCAAACTAATTTGCATATTTTGCGCGCTCTCCCATTTTATATCGCCGCATCCCGCGTCTTTGACTACGACTTGGCGATGAGCGGCAACAGCAGCTCTCCGGCGGAATGAGTGCAAAGCTGCTTCTCAATTAAACTGTCATGTCAAAGTCAGCGACCGTCAATGTGCCCACTGAGGACGCCTCCAGCGTTGGCGTTGACGTTGGCATATACTTTGCCGTGGGTCCCTATCTCTTAGTAAGTTATTGAATACGCGGAAACTGACCACGGTTACTCAATTGGAGGCGGGGCAACTATACGGAATTTCACATAAATAAAGCTTTTTTTAAACCCAACAGTATAATTTATTTAGCTTATACACTAATAGAAAAACAAATTATTTTGTATTTAAGTCAGGTACAAGCAATATGGAAATTAAATAATACTCAAAGAAAATTCCTTCCTAATTATGTAACAATACCCCTGAAATATAAAAACAAAAATGGTTCCCACTTAATTAAAAATGATCACAAACAATATATTGACAATGTCTCTTTTAAAATAATTGGTTTATCGTAATATTTACCTATAATATGTATCTGCTCGCCCTCTTACACACTTAATGTGCTTTTCAGCGCCGACAGCTTAATTTCATTTGCGGTTGCTTGCTATTTTTATAAGCGAATTAATCTAGACCAAAAATAGCTAACGACAATTTGACATCCGACATTTCCAGCTAACTGGGGGCGGATTTTCCCATCTTAATTATCAGCCAACGCACTCTGATAACATTTAAATGCTGTGTCAAGTACCGTGTGGAATGGTTTAAAAGCATTTATATGCATAAACAACTATTGATATATGTACATTTATTTATACATACATATATTCATTTTTGTTCAAAAACATTTTCTATAGCCGGCTTCTTAGCTCATGCAATCTCTGCAAAATAAAAGTTTTTATTTTGTTGGAAAACACACAGATTATGAGAGTTATGCAAATTGGAAATCATGGCATCGCCTAACTACAGTAAACGGGAAATTCCTTTGAACCAATTTTCTTATATGTGCATAAATCTGTTTCCTGTATTCTGGGAATTGTGTATAACATACTTTTTGAAGAATCAAAACATTTAACAAATAAATCTTTTCTAAGCAACGAAGCTTAAATAATTTTGCGAATGATGCGAATGTAAAATCCATAACAACCTTATCATACCTTTGTGATTTTAAATTTCAATTTAACTGCTACAAATTGCATAAATTGTAGCTTGAAGGTCTTCTCCTCGTTTCTAGGAATGTTTTAATGAGCATGTGTTTTTGGGAATTGTAACATTCCTCTTAATTTGCAAGTTGCATTGGAATGCAATTCTACTAAATCGCCTTAAGGGCTCTTAGTACCATTTGCTAGGCGCTGTTTGTGTGAGTAGTGTGATGTTGCCTGTCTGTCTATTTGATATGGACGAGCCTTGGAATTCTAACTAAACGTCAAATTGATATTGTCGACGACGCTGCAGTCGCGTCGGCGTCTCCGCGTGATGACGCAAATAACGCGCGTAGCAACAGCTGATGTCATCTTTACGATGTCTTGGCGGCGCCTCGGACCGCCGTCAAATTAAATAAATGGAAAATTCGCCAAAGCCATTGATGAAAATTCTAACACGCGCAAAACAACAAGTTGAAGTGTCCCTGTGTGTGTGAGAGTGTGTGAACCACAACAAGCAACAATAAACACTTGAGTAGCGAACAAAAACAAAGCAAATGGCAAAACCATGAGAAACTATGAGATAATCTTTCCATTATGCAACCCATTTTAGAAATTCTTTTAAAAATATTTAGCTGGTAACTCACACACATTTGTTGGGTTGTGTGGAGTTTCCAATTTAAGCACAAATATTTCAGAGAGAAAACTGAGTTAAACTTTGGTTTTTTTTACTTTAACCTCTTCTTCGTAAAGTGGAAAACATATTACTTAAATTGTTTTTCTATGGATAGAGGATGAAATAATCTATAAAATACATCAACGTTTTGTAAATTTTTCTCTTCATTTCGCCTCAATATGTTTCTGTTTTTAGCAATAGCTAAAGAACGTATTTCTAAGTAAATATTCAGAAAGTCAGTTGATTTATTTATTAATATTTTTGTTTCTTTGATTTCATTTTATTTTTTACTGTGTAAACTTTCAATGCTGTATAGCAGCCTTGATCCCATATTTCGCTTTTCCGGCTCGCTAAAGAAGCTTGACGCCTAAACTGATATGCCTTAATAGCGGAGGTAGGGTATACAACCACCGAAGCTGCTGGAAATGGCGTTGGCTGGACTTCCGTTTATGTCAAAGCTATGGCTGCCGTCACCACATTCTCACACCCACACACTTAGGCATCGCCACAACTGAAGCATGCCCACACACACACACACACACACACACACACACACACACACACACACAGAGAGAGAGAGAGAGAGAAATAGAGGGAGTGTGAGGGAGATGTGCGGATATGCCGAGTGTGATATCCTGTTGCTTGACCTATATGAAGCAGCCACACACGTTGTCACAGACATGGCCACATTGATAATTCCGTTTCCGCAGCTCGTTTGTCGCATTGCCTGCTTTTAGGCGCCCACGGAGCAGTACGTGTTAGCCAGCGCTGTATGGCCTGCAGTTAGTTTTGTGGCTGCTCATGCGGATTAGGGCTCGTGCGAGAAATGCACTCAACTCACGGTGTCAATGGTGGGGAGGGGTATTACGTGGCATTTACCAGAGGCAAAACTTTTGCCAACAATTGTAAATTCAACTCATTCGTTTTATTCATATTTCGCTTGCAGATGGAAACCAAGTTAAAAGGCGGTAACAACAGTCGCAGCTGAGAGACAGTCACGTAGTCCCAGCAGGTACCAGGATGCAGGAACAGAGGGAGCAGGAGCAGAAACCGACGAGTGCCTGCTGACTAATTAACGCGTGCGGTGCGCGTAGCTGGGAAAATTAATAACGCCCGCCACGCCCCGTTCCGTCGAGCGTTGCCTGCAATCAGCTCCAGCCACACGCCTACAGCTGCAAAATTAAATTTAACCAAGTTTATTTGCTGAAAATAAGAGCATAGCAGTTGGAAAAGGTTTTGGCCAGCAACGGCAGTTGGCCATTTACAAAAATGTGAACATAGACTGAGACCAGAAGGCGGGCAAAACGAGTAATTTAATTTCGATGGAAAGGGGAGGGGGTAGGGTAGGGGGCGTAGGGCCTATCTAATAGTCCTGGCACGTGTTTCCATTACAATGTTGTACGGTGCTCTCATGATCTACATAATTATGATGTGTTAAATTTGTCGCCAGCAATTTCTAAATTCTTATTTCCAATTTGCTACATGTAAATAGTCATTATATTTATTATATATAACTTCTGTGTAACAATAACAACAGCAACAACAACAGCAGCAACAACTCTTAGTAACAAAATTATGCGTTTTTTTAACAAATTTAATAAACAAATATTTATTACGAAATTTAGTATTTGTGCATTAACTACATTTATAATGAATAAAGCGAAATGCATAAACACAAAGAAAAGCAAGAAATAAACCTATTAATTAGTAATTATTATAATGTGATGTTATATATACATATATATAAATATAAAAAAAATTTAAGCAAAATGTTAACCAACAAAAGTTAAAAACAAAAACAATTTTATTAAGTAGATTTTTTGAATTAAAATTTAATAATACGAACATATACATATAAAATATAATGAAAATAAATTAAAAAGACAAACAATCTTTGCTGTATACACTTGAACAAAATAAAATTGCGTTTTTCTACCATAGAACAGAAAATCAAATTGCGTAACGAAATTGATTATAAAATGTCGCAAATCCGTAACTAGAATTGTAAATTTTTCAAATTTAGCTTGCTATAAACAAAATGTAAATGTTGTGCGAAAGTAAACAATTAGATAACATCCAATTGAAAAAAAAATAATAATACAACTTATTATGTGTAACAAATTAGCGTCAAATTTGTCATTAAAATATTTACAATTGTCTTTCATTTAGTTCTTGTATGTGTATTTACTAAGTGTGCTAAGTACAATTTCTTACTCTATAAAATTGATTCAGTGTCAGTTCTACAAGTATAAGCTATATAACAGCCTTGTTGTTCATAATCAATTTTCCAAATGCACGTTTTCTTCTCAACCCAACTACGACTTTTGTACATTAAAACAACATATTAAGAAATTATAAAATATAGTTCGATATATAAAATATATATATATATATATATGTATATGTATGTATTTCTACAGTTAACGGCTTACATATACATATATTTTAGTTTTCTATGTAAATCGCATTTCTTCCACTTTCACAAAACAAACCGCAAAAGAAAAGGGAAACAAAAAACGGAAAACTTTCAGTTAATAAATACTTTATAATTTTTTTATGAATTTGTTTCTGTTCAGCCACGCTCAAAATTATGGCGCGCCTAATCAATAAAACTTGATATAAACATTAGTTTTTATTACTTTTTGTTATTTATATTGTTAAAATAAATAGTTGCTTAGCATAAGTTTTAATTCGCAGTAAAAAAACAATTATAAATTTCAAATATACATAACTTTATTTTTGTTAACATTTTTAGTTTTCTTTTCCTATTGATAAATATCCTTGATTTTCATTTCTGTTTATTTGGACCAGGAAATGATTTGTACAAATAAAAAAACCGAAAAACATTTAACATGAAAAAACTTCACAGATACAAATGGCAAATGGGGAAAAAAAGAAGAAAAACAATTTAAGCGCAGAAGTTCAATTAATACAAATTAGAATTTTAATATAATTAAATAGTTACATAATTTCAATATTTATACGCATAAATATTAAAAAATAAATTTAAACAAAAAAAAATTATAATAAAAAAATACAATTATATGATGTATTAAAAAGCATAGAAAGTGAGTTTCAAAACAAACAAAAACTATTTGTTTCAGACTCTTAAAATTGTGTACTTTAAAATTGAATAAAATTCAACAAAATTCTCTAAAGAGAATGCCCAATTAAAAAATAGATTGAAAAACTGCTTACATGTCGAGATCTAAAAGAGTCGTAATTCTAATTTATCTTGCGACTTCTTCAACTTCTCATCTTGCAACCAGCTTTTGCGGCACACTTCAATTCTTTTAAGCTGCACGTTTGCAACATGAAAAAAATAATGGTTATTTCGAGTATGATGATAATGATCATGATGATGTGTTCGCCCAATATAATGCGAGTGCATTGGGTACAGTTACTCCAACAATAATTCCAGGCATATCGAAGCATTTCAAGCACTCAGACAGCAATCAGCAAAACGGCAAAACAAATAAGTAAGAAATTATAAAGGAAAATAAACGACGGCAATAAAAGGACAAACTTAGCACTTAAACAGTTCTCGGGCAACAGTTGGTCGAGCGTTGTGACAGCCACGCCCACCAAGAGAACAGACACACACGCACACACACAACAAATAAATAAATTGGAAAGTGAATGTTAAAAATATAGAGGGGAAGTTAAATATGTATGTATATTCAAAAAGCAATAATACTGAAGAAACATGATTAACAAGTGGAACACAGTAAAAACAAGAGTAAACAATTAACATGAGCATAAATGAGTATTTATATATATTTTAATTAAAGTTACATATAAATATAAACAACAAATTTAATTTAATTATATATAATATATAATATATATACATATATATATATATATATATATATATATATATATATATATATATATATATATATATATATATATTATATATATATTTAGTCGAAATAAATTAACTAGCAAGACGAGCATTGATGAAATACTCAAAAATTTAATATTTACAAAATATTAAAATATCAATGTGCAATTGAAGAGCGTTTAAAACAATGCGCAAAATAAAAGCCTACACACGCCTCCAGATATATAAATATAGAGACATACATACATTAAACATATACATACAAGCATAAATATAATTCTGATAAACATAAAAACTCAATAAAGCGAAAGAAAATCATTTAGTTTGCGTGCACACACAGTAAAATTAACAACAAATTAAATATATAAAACACACACATATACATAACTATAACATTAAATCAAAACTTAAAAAGAAACTTAAAACTGTACTTATTATAAATTATTATATAACAAACAACAAAACAAAAAAGAAGCAAAGAAAAACGGTTCAACTCAAGTTTTTGAGCAAATACTCGATAATTGTTAAAAATGTTTAAATACTAAAAAAAACAAAAAAAAAATAATACAACAAAAACCAAAAAATTAAAATAAAAATATATAAAAACATATATATTTAAAAGTAAAAGTCAAAAGAGCCGTGTAAAACTTCATATTAAAAACATACTAACATCTATATTTTTCCCTCTTTAGAAAATTTAGTTATTTATTGAAAGTAACAAATAAACATTACAATTAAGTGTTAGTCTTATATACATACATATAATTATATAAAAAATGAAAACAACAAAAAATGGAGAAACGTGAAATAAGTAACGAGAAACAAGTCAACAAATTTCAAGTGCGATAACCGAACCCAAACAAAATGGGAGAAAAAAAAAACAAAATCCAGCAAAAAAGATTTAAATTAAGATGATTGTTTCGCCTTTTGTGTTAGATCAAATTTGTTGTGTTGTTTCATTTTTAGTTTACAATTGGTCAAGACATACAAATGATTTACTTACATTGATTGAAAAATAAAAATTATTAAACAAAAACAAAAAAAAAGGATTTTTTGTTCTATGGCATGCAAATGGCTTTCAGGCTTTTAGAAATCTGATTATATTTAACACATAGTATTTTATTTATTAACTCATTTCACTATCACCCTATGCAGGAGGATAGCTTATCAGTATGGAATCGGACTGCCACTGATATGACCAGTACAACACGTATCCGTGATACGTTACGCAGGATATTAAATATACCTCTAACAACTGCAATGGAGTATAAGATACACTGTGATAGCCTTAAATACGTTACAATGTAAGTATCCTGATGAGCCAGACGCTTTCATAAAATTTTCAGCACTCAATCCTCAACGAAGTAACACCTGCCTAGGCCCCACAGTCGTTATCGAATTCTAAATAATCCATTTCGAAATAAACACATGCGAAATAATATCAGATCTTGGAAACACTGAAGCATTATAATCGAATGTGGCAACTGTGGGGAGGGGGACTCCCCTGATTCAATTTTGGCAACTTGTTAATTTGTGACACTAATATTCTGAATTCTTTTTCTTTTATTTTGCAGTAATAAAGGCGCATTGAAAAGCTGAAATTCAGTGAATAACTACAAACACAAAACAAAAACAATAAAAAAACAAACAGATGATTTAGTCACTAGCAAATGGAGCAACAACAATACTGCAGCAATAACCACACAACAACAACTCTAACAAACAACACATAACAGCAACGAGCACAAAGAACACAAGGACAGCAACCCCTGATGATAATTACGCCGATGATGATGATGATAATAATGATGTTGATGAAAAAGATGATATGAAGTACCATAAAGACTAACCCATTTTCCCATATACCCCCATAGCAAGACAGCTTAATATTTAAGCGCTAATAATACAAATCTTTGTATTTTCAACAATTTTACAAAGCCAGTTGTATATATGAAACGCCATAAATATTTTAGTTTGTATGTATAAAGTTTACATTAGCCATTCCCAATGAAAAGTGCATAAGCCAAATCTTTTACAAATTATAAGCTGAACATTTAACAAAAACGACTAAGAAACCATTGGCAAATTCTTGTTTTTTGTTTTCAATGCTTTGTAATATACAATTACTTTGGATACACCTAAATCCTATCAATCCCTTCCCAACCCTCATCCCCACCCCCAAGCAAAAAAACTTGCGCTAGTAGTACGAACAATTACAGCTTAAGCAGTAGCAGCCTTTTCAGAACTAAGAATAAGAAGATATATTCAAGCAATAGCCAGCACCAGCTAGGGGTTACTATAATTATCTGTTTGAAATGATTATTTTAAAATTATTATGAAAACTGAATAATCAAATTGTTTGTTTTTGTTCATCAAGAAATACAAGTTTTTTACGTGAAGAAAAGAAAAAGAGAAAAAGTAAAATTGAAACGAAAATGAAAAAAACCCAGTTGTTTTACATATGTATATGCGTATACTTACCTAGTATGTATATCACCATCCATTACAATTACATACACACATACAATTTTCTCCACAACCAAACTTACAGTACAGTACAACCAACCAACAGATGTCTAATAAAGGAAACTATTAAAGTTGCAGAAATTATTTTCAAATAAAATGCCTGTTCTAAATAATGTGTGTGTGCATAACAGCACATTCTCTCGAATATCGGTAATGAACGGGATTCTATTACGGATCAGAAAGATCAATCTCTAAAGGTTTTTTATCAAACTTTTTACATACGGTACTCTAATTTACTTGCAAAAGTTTGTTTTGTAAGATCGTTACAAAATGAAATCAAAATGTTTTATTTATTGAAAATTGCTGGGTCGTGTATAAAATAATAATTTATGCCTAATACTATAAGAGATGACCCCTTATTTGTCCTCATAGCAGGTCAGATCAATAATGTAGACATTGGATATGAGACAATCACCTTCCTGTTAAAAAAGGTATGTTGTTAAACTTTGAACAGATTCAGCTAAAAATATCTATCACATACCGCTGGAGTAATGCCGACCAGCGCATCAGCATGGCCATAGAACTCCTCCTTTAGGGATATGACAATTGTCTGCAAATTGGTCGTGTGATCTCTAATATATGAAGCGACTTTGCCAATATTTGTGTTGTCCAAAGCGGCATCGATCTCATCAAGCACAAAGAACGGCGCTGGATGATAACTAACGGGTAAATCAATGTTAGCAGTTGGTTCATATATAAACATAGTTCGCGCTCACCTGTGTGTGGAAAAAAGCAGTGCGAGGGCAGCTATAGTTTTTTCACCACCACTTAAATTGCTCATGGGCTGAAAACGTTTACCGGGTGCGACACAATTGTAATTGATGCCATCAAGATAGGGTTCCTCGGGATTATCGGGTCCAATGTACGCCTGTGCGGCCTCATTGCGCGCCAGTTTCTTATAAATGCCATCAATGGCATCAGATATGTGCTGACAGCATTGCACAAATCTTGATGACCGTTCGTTCTTCACTTTTTCGAATGCCGCCTTAGCCTTTTTGGCCTTACGTCTGGCATTCTCGAACTCTTCGTTTGTGGACTGCACTTTTTCCGTAACAAGATCCAGTTTTTGCATGGCCTTCATATTTGGCGTCTGTATGCGTTCTAAAATATCCAGTTTGCTTTGCAGATCTTTAAGCAGCTGTTCGTTGGTTTTCTTGAAAGCGGAGTCGTCTTTTAGTTTGCACAGCTCCCGTGGCAGCGATCGATAGTCCACCTCGATGCTAGAAACGTTTCAAATGTCATTAGCTGCTTGAGATTTTAGATCTATCTACTCACAGATTATCATGCACCGTCGACGTTGAAGGTTCCATACTGTCTACGTCACTTTGACGCACTGCATCGTCCAGCGAGCCTCGCAGTAAGGGCACTACTATACAGTCCGTCTTCGAAGTTAGGAAACATTGTTAATATACGTATCAATTTTTATCTTAAAGCATACGACAACGTACTTTCGCCTGCAGCAATATGTTTTGTCTCTCATTTTTCTTGGCCTCAATTTTGGACTCCGACGATGACATTTGGCTGCCCACATTGTGTATTTCCTTTGCTAGATTGGCAACATCTCGACGCGCTTTGGAAATGTCCTCTTCCATATCATCAACTGCCTGCTTCTTTGCTTGTTTTTCTTGCTTAAACTTTTCCATCTTATCCTTCTCTTCATCCATTTCTTTTAAATACCGTGCTTCGGCCGTTTTTAGCCCTTCCAACGCATCTTCCTCATCCTGAACGCTACGCTCCCAGCGCTCAACGTTCTCTATTAAAGTTAATGTGGAATTTAATACAAAAAAAGGACTTTAATTGATAATCAACCCACTTCGCGTGTCCTTTTGCTTCTCAAAGTCTAGCTGAGTGTTAATTGCATCGATTTGTTGCTCGAACTCGGCCCGTTTGCGTGCCCGTTCCTGTTGCATGACCAGCTCGCGCTCCTCATACTGGCGAATGTTCTTCACGCCCAGTCGACGGCAGAAGGCGGTGAACACCTTGTCCTCCACATTATTCATGTTCTCCTTGATCTCCTGTATGTGCTCCTCGCGATCTTGCATACGACGCTCAATTTCACTGATTTTTGGCTACGATTAGATTAATATGGAATAGTATACAACAGTTTAAATTTGGATTTCATTTGCCTGGCACCCACCCCGAAGTCATCCAACTGGGTTTGGACTTGATTCAACTGGTTATCGTATTGGCTAATAGACTTCTTAGATGACTCCAAGTCCACCATGCTGTACTTGAGGCGATTCTCTAGGCCCTTAATCTGCGACTCCACGGTTGCCAGCTCACTTTGCTTGCGCGATTTTTTGACCAGCTCTTTTAGCTCCTCGTTAAGGCGCTCTTTCTGCATCTTGAGCTGCGCCATGTGCTTTTCGTCCCACCTTTTCGCTTTGCGCGCCAAATCGTGACTACCGCCAGAGATAAGACCGGACTTTTGATAGAATGTGCCATCCAGCGCAAGAGCATCGAAACGAGATCGATCTATCTCGTAGGCCACCTTCATGGCATCCTCCGGTGTTTCGCAGACCAGCGCATTGCCAGTGGCGAACAGAACGGCACGCTCGATCTCTTGCGGCTCGAACTTGAGCACATCGAATACCAGCCGCACATTGCGCGGCTCACTGATGTTGCGCAGACGTTCCTTCAATGGTTTAACCTGCAAGTAGTCCAGTGGCAGGAAGGTCTCCACCTCCAGCATTTGCTCTTTCAAGATCTGCAAAAGGCGCAGGGAGTTAAATATGTAAATATAAGACAAACGTATATTCCGACTGAATGATTCCCACCTGAATGCAATGGCGAGCTGTTTTCTCGGTGTCCACGATGATGGCTTCCATAAACTTGCCCAATACCTTGGTGACGGCCACGTTGTAGCGTTTGTGTGTGGGCTGGCACATGTTGATCATGCGATCGTAGACACCGGGCACCTGTTTCTTGAATAGTTCGACAACCTCTTGCTTCTTCTTGCGACGGGCATCCTCGTGCTTATCGCTTTTAGCGTCGCCCAATTGATCGCGAACATTTTCGAGCTCACGCTGTTTTTCAGCAATTTTTTCCTTCGAACTGCCGACATCCCGTCGCAGCTCGTCCTTTATCCTATTCTGTTCTTCGAGCGCCGCTTGAGAGGATTTTATATGATCCATCAGCTTGTCCCGGCGCTTAACCGCCTCTTCGCGCTGCAGCGACAGTTTCTTGTACGACTCCTCGACGGACGCCCTGCGATTTGTTTCACCATCGAGCATATCCTGTTCGGATTTTTGCTCACGGTTGACCGAGTCCAACTCCGAGCGATATTGTGTGGCGGTTGCTTCGGCCTCCTGTTTCAACCGATCATATTCCTGTACGAGTCCTTCCTCCATGTTTACGCTTTTGCCACGCCGTTGCGACTCGTTCTCGATCTCATCTTCGAAACGCTTTTTCAATGCCTCCACATCACTCAGTTGCTTCTCTAGCTTTTGTATGTCCTGCTGATGCGCGTTGTCTGCCTCGCGCGCGGTTTCCAGGGTCTTCTGCAAGGACACCAGCTTCTTCTTGCAATGCGCTACCTTTTCCTTGGCTTTTATGTATAACGGACGCCGCTTATTGAGCTGTGTCTCGAATTCGCGTATCTCCTGATCAATTTTAGCCAAATCTCGTGTTATTTTGCCGGCATCTTTTTTCTTTTCTCGAAGCACCTCGTCCGCCGCCTCTTTGCGTTGCTCAACGGCTTTCAACTCCTGCTGTTTCACCTCCAAGTCAGCGTTGTACTTCTGTATGTCCTTTTCAACGTGAAACAGTCGAAACAGTTGATACTCCACTTGCTTTTCGTTCTAAAATTTAATCAAAAATAGATTTGATTACAAACAAATGCTAAAAAAGTGGGACATTATGCACATACATATTCATCCTGTAAACGTGTGTATCGTTCGGCCTCCATTTTCTCATGTTTGGCCTCCTTGCGCTCCGCAGCAATGCCCTTTTTTTTCTGGTACGTAAACTGTGTCTCCTCCTCAGCGACAATCATCTCCTGCTTGAGACGATTGTAGTCATCCTTTAGCAGCCCCGACCTAGTAATAAATACGTATTGACTTAATAAAGCAATGTATATATTAATTGCTGTGCAGCTTACCCGCTAATTTCCTCGAAGAGCGCCGTACGCTCCTTGGGCGTCTTCATGGCAATGTTTTCTACAGCGCCTTGGAACACCAAAAAGTTTTTTGCCTTTACATTGATGCCCAGTTTTTCCAACTTATTCAGGTAGGTGTTGCTCGAGACGCTCTTAAAATGTGAAAGTATTGAGTTTAGGTTTTGTTACACATAACACGCGTTGAGCACCGCATACCTCGCTATTGATGCGATACTCCGAGGAGCCGCTTATTACGGCACGTTGGAAGTCCATGTGCTTGTCACCATCCAAAACAAATTTCGCCGTCACATAGCAGCTGCGCGCCACGGGCTTGCCAATTGACGAGCCGTGTATTAAGTCGTTTAGTCGCTTTACACGCAGGCTCGAGGTCTTTTCGCCCATTACAAAGCTAATGGCGTCCATAAAGTTCGATTTGCCAGAGCCGTTTGGTCCAATAACGGCATTAAATTGCTTTAAAGGACCCACAATAATGTGGCCGCGGTAGGACTTGAAATTTTCCATTTCAATGAATTGGAGGAACGCAGTATCTTCGTCTGGTTTGCGTGCAGCCTGCGCTAGCGATCTGTGCCCGACATCTTCGTCATCTTCAGCCATATTTTTAGTTAACCGTTTAAAATACCACAAAAAAAAACAATAATATTTAGTTTTTCCTAGATTCTCTTGCGCCAAGAAGCTTCTCTTTCAGATTGCCATTCACAATGCGTTGTTGACAGTGTTGCAAAATGCAAATTGAATGTTAACAAAAACAATCGACCAGACACTAACTTATCGAAAAATATCGGCAAAAAGAATGGTTCTCCGTCTATTTACAAAGATTTTACACAAAAAAGCCAAACTATCCATCTGAATTTGGGTCTTGATTGAACACTTATTTGAGATATGAATTAAAACCAAATTAACTGCTTAAAAGAATATGCAAGCATGACAAATAAAAATACTAAGGCCACAAGGACGTAATAAAAACTATACCATAGGCAAGAGATGGGTCTAATTTACGACGGCGCCTTATCAGATTTCTAGCAACAATCTAAGAATTTGGACAGAAATTAAATAACCAGCAACTACTGCAAAATCATTTCATTTAAATATTTATATATTTTATTGAATATAATATATGAATATTATTATATTGAATATTATGTAATTAAAAGAAACTTCAATTTAAAATTAAATAACATATTTATCAACATAGATTTTTGGTTGAGATCTGATTAACTTGTACAATCATTTATAATAAATAATAATAGGTATCATTTAATTTATATTGGTAAACAGCTTTTAAATTTTAGTCGACCTCGTCGACGGTGGGTCCATTATACCTGTCTCCCGTTTGCTGGCCATTGTGGGGCCCTTGAACGCCGTCGCCGGCTGCTCCAGCGCCCTGCTGATGCATCCGTGTCATGACCGGACTACAGAATTTGGTGAGCTCCTGAAGCTTGTATTCGTACTCCTCCTTCTCTGCTGTCATATTGCCGTCCAGCCATTTGACGGCTTCACTGCACCTCTCTAGCACGCTGCTGCGCTCAGATTGGGGGATCTTGTCTCCAGCCTTCTCGGCCGCCTCTTTCACGCCAAAGACGTAGCTCTCCAGCTGGTTGCGGGCGGCGATTCTCTGGCGATGTTTCTCATCCTCTTCGGCGTACTTCTCGGCTTCGCTCACCATGCGGTCAATATCGGCTTGCGACAGACGACCCTTGTCGTTCTTGATGACTATGTTTCTGGCATTGCCGGTGCTCAGCTCCTTGGCATTCACATTCAGAATGCCATTGGCATCCAGATCGAAGGTGACCTCCACCTTGGGCACACCACGAGGGGCTGGTGGTATCCCAGTCAGGTTGAAAGTGCCCAGCACGTTGTTGTCCATCGTCATAGCGCGCTCGCCTTCAAACACCTGGACGGTCACAGCCGGCTGGTTATCGGCGTATGTTGTGAAAGTCTTGGACTGCTTGCAGGGAATGCGGCTGTTCCGCTCGATGAGCTTCGTCATTACTCCACCAGCCGTCTCGATGCCCAGTGAGAGGGGAGCCACATCGACCAGCAACACGTCCTTGATCTGGCTGCTCTGGTCTCCAGACAAAATGGCAGCTTGGATGGCCGCACCGTAAGCCACAGCCTCGTCTGGATTGATGGATAGGTTGAGGCTCTTGCCCGAGAAGAAGTTCTGCAGCAGGCTCTGCACCTTGGGAATACGTGTGGAGCCGCCAACCAGCACGATGTCATGAATCTGGCTCTTGTCCAATTTGGCGTCATTCAGAGCCTTCTCCACCGGCTGCAATGTGCTGCGGAACATGTCGGCGCAGAGCTCCTCGAAGCGGGCTCGACTGACCTTCGTGTAGAAGTCGTGACCCTCGAACAGCGCATCGATCTCAATGGTGGCCTCGCTGCTAGACGACAGGGTGCGCTTTGCTCTCTCGGCTGCAGTCCGCAGGCGACGCAACGCCCGTGGATTAGAGCGCAGATCCTTATTGAACTTACGCTTAAACTCGTCCGCAAAATGACTGACGAGCCTGTTGTCGAAGTCCTCCCCACCGAGATGCGTATCTCCAGCAGTTGCACGCACCTCGAACAGAGAGCCCTCGTCAATGGTCAGGATCGAGACATCGAAGGTGCCGCCGCCCAAGTCGAATATCAGCACATTGCGTTCGCCCTTGAGGTTCTTGTCCAGGCCGTAGGCCAGTGCCGCAGCTGTGGGCTCGTTGATGATGCGCAGCACGTTCAGACCGGCGATGGCACCGGCGTCTTTGGTGGCCTGGCGCTGGGAATCGTTGAAGTACGCCGGCACGGTGATGACGGCGTCTTTGATGGTGGTGCCTAGGTACGCTTCGGCTGTCTCCCTCATCTTGACGAGCACCATCGAGCTGATCTCCTCGGGGGCAAAGCACTTCTGCTCGCCTTTGAACTCGACGCTCATCTTCGGCTTGCCGTTGTCGTTCACCACTTTGAATGGCCAGTGCTTCATGTCTTCCTGAATCTTCGAATCGTCGAACTTGCGTCCAATCAAACGTTTGGCGTCGAAAACACTGTTCTTCGGATTCATGGCCACCTGGTTCTTGGCCGCGTCTCCAATCAAGCGCTCCGAGTCGGTAAACGCCACATAGCTGGGCGTAGTCCGGTTGCCCTGGTCGTTGGCTATTATGTCCACCTTTCCGTGCTGGAAAACACCCACGCACGAATACGTGGTGCCCAAGTCAATACCAATGGCCGGCATTTTATAGTATCTTATAGTGTCCTCTTCTGGATTGACCACCGTGTACTTTATTCAAATGGTTTTTTTGTGCAAAGCACTTCAACTGCTTATTTGAGTTTAACTTTTACCAAATTATTTTGTCTGGTCTGAATAAATGTTGCAAAAATGCGTTGGCGGTAAGCTCCTCATTGATTCACTTGCAGTGATTCCCCTACGATTGCTTGCATTAAACTGTGAAGAGGCGGAAAATTGCTCGGCTATTTATAGTCTGAGGCAGTGGAATATTCGAGGTTCCCCTCGAAAGAAGAGTGCTGAATGCTCGAGACTATTCAGGAAAGTGAGAGCGAGGCACACTATGAAGAGAACTGCAAGTATATATGTATATATGTAAACATGTTTTTCGGGATGTTCATATGTTCGCGAAGAGGGGATTATTTTTCACACTGACAAATATTTAATGTCCAGTAGTTGGCAGAGAGCACTAGAGTACTTTAATGCTCTCTGAGTAGTTGGCATCAGTTGAGTGTTTGGCCAGAGAGAACCAAAGAACTTTAGTGCTCTCTGGTGTTTGGCAAACCAGGATAACATTCGCATAACATTCTGTTACTGAATTTTTTATGCTAAATACAATTAGAAACAATATGTGTTTTGTTCTCGTAAATATTGGTCAACTTCACTAAATAGTTTGTGATGTTCCTTCTCCAGTTTTCTGCTGCTTCTTTTTTGCCAAGATGCATGTTATTTGCGCGTGAAGGTTTTCCAACTTAGCTTGAAGTCTTTGTCACTTCTCTAAAATTCTTCGCCGATCCTGTCAATTTAATGGCAATGGCTAAATATTAATAATTAGTTAATTAAATGAAACTTCATGTCCAAGAGGTAGAAAATTTATGTTTTGTTACGAGCATACATGTGTTTATACCTACAATATGCAATTTTAAATGTACACATGTATGCACACTTTTGTAACTAATGTGCAATACAACAAAAAAATATGTTATTTTGTTCGCACATTAGCTACAAAAATGCTAACTTGTCTGCACTGATGTTTCTCCGTTCGTTGAAACATACACACATATTGCGCTCTCACTCTCCTGAATACTCTCGAGTATTTCGCACTCTTCTTTTGAGGGGAACCTCGAACATTCCAACCACTGCCTCAGAGTATAAATAGCCGAGCAAATTTCCAGCTCGTCTCAGTTTAAAACAAGCAATCGTAGTGGGAACAACAAACTAACCAAAGAGAAACTGAGCAAACATATTTGAAAAATTTATTCACAGCAGTTACAAAAATTTTTTTAAAAGTTAAACTCAAGCAATTGAAGTGTTTTTCACAAAAAGCATTTGAATAAAGTACACGAACAGAAAGACACTATAAGATACTATAAAATGCCAGCCATTGGTATTGACCTGGGCACCACGTATTCGTGCGTGGGTGTTTTCCAGCACGGAAAGGTGGACATAATAGCCAACGACCAGGGCAACCGGACTACGCCCAGCTATGTGGCGTTTACCGACTCGGAGCGCTTGATTGGAGACGCGGCCAAGAACCAGGTGGCCATGAATCCGAAGAACAGTGTTTTCGACGCCAAACGTTTGATTGGACGCAAGTTCGACGATTCGAAGATTCAGGAAGACATGAAGCACTGGCCATTCAAAGTGGTGAACGACAGCGGCAAGCCGAAGATGAGCGTCGAGTTCAAAGGCGAGCAGAAGTGCTTTGCCCCCGAGGAGATCAGCTCGATGGTGCTCGTCAAGATGAGGGAGACAGCCGAAGCGTACCTAGGCACCACCATCAAAGACGCCGTCATCACCGTGCCGGCGTACTTCAACGATTCCCAGCGCCAGGCCACCAAAGACGCCGGTGCCATCGCCGGTCTGAACGTGCTGCGCATCATCAACGAGCCCACAGCTGCGGCACTGGCCTACGGCCTGGACAAGAACCTCAAGGGCGAACGCAATGTGCTGATATTCGACTTGGGCGGCGGCACCTTCGATGTCTCGATCCTGACCATTGACGAGGGCTCTCTGTTCGAGGTGCGTGCAACTGCTGGAGATACGCATCTCGGTGGGGAGGACTTCGACAACAGGCTCGTCAGTCATTTTGCGGACGAGTTTAAGCGTAAGTTCAATAAGGATCTGCGCTCTAATCCACGGGCGTTGCGTCGCCTGCGGACTGCAGCCGAGAGAGCAAAGCGCACCCTGTCGTCTAGCAGCGAGGCCACCATTGAGATCGATGCGCTGTTCGAGGGTCACGACTTCTACACGAAGGTCAGTCGAGCCCGCTTCGAGGAGCTCTGCGCCGACATGTTCCGCAGCACATTGCAGCCGGTGGAGAAGGCTCTGAATGACGCCAAATTGGACAAGAGCCAGATTCATGACATCGTGCTGGTTGGCGGCTCCACACGTATTCCCAAGGTGCAGAGCCTGCTGCAGAACTTCTTCTCGGGCAAGAGCCTCAACCTATCCATCAATCCAGACGAGGCTGTGGCTTACGGTGCGGCCATCCAAGCTGCCATTTTGTCTGGAGACCAGAGCAGCCAGATCAAGGACGTGTTGCTGGTCGATGTGGCTCCCCTCTCACTGGGCATCGAGACGGCTGGTGGAGTAATGACGAAGCTCATCGAGCGGAACAGCCGCATTCCCTGCAAGCAGTCCAAGACTTTCACAACATACGCCGATAACCAGCCGGCTGTGACCGTCCAGGTGTTTGAAGGCGAGCGCGCTATGACGATGGACAACAACGTGCTGGGCACTTTCAACCTGACTGGGATACCACCAGCCCCTCGTGGTGTGCCCAAGGTAGAGGTCACCTTCGATCTGGATGCCAATGGCATTCTGAATGTGAATGCCAAGGAGCTGAGCACCGGCAATGCCAGAAACATAGTCATCAAGAACGACAAGGGTCGTCTGTCGCAAGCCGATATTGACCGCATGGTGAGCGAAGCCGAGAAGTACGCCGAAGAGGATGAGAAACATCGCCAGAGAATCGCCGCCCGCAACCAGCTGGAGAGCTACGTCTTTGGCGTGAAAGAGGCGGCCGAGAAGGCTGGAGACAAGATCCCCCAATCAGAGCGCAGCAGCGTGCTAGAGAAGTGCAGTGAAGCCGTCAAGTGGCTGGACGGCAATATGACAGCAGAGAAGGAGGAGTACGAACACAAGCTTCAGGAGCTCACCAAATTCTGTAGTCCGGTCATGACACGGATGCATCAGCAGGGCGCTGGAGCTGCCGGCGACGGCGCTCAAACTGGAGACAGGTACAATGGACCCACCGTCGAGGAGGTCGACTAAATTGGCGACATTACATAGTATTATTCGTGATCATATTATTAGTAGTTGATGGTATAAATTGAAAGATCTCCCAACTAAAAATGTATTTACTTATGTGATGTATTTCCGTTAATTTAAATAGAATTTAATTCAATACTAAAAAAATTACCAAATTTTGCTTTTGAATTTGAGTATCTACTTGGGCAATCCTTCACGCTCGGCCCAATCCAGCCACGAGCCTTCGTAGCTTTTAATATTTTTGTAGCCCAGTGCTACGGCGGCTTCTGCGGCCTTCAAGCTGCGTACGCCACTTCTGCAGTGGAATACAAGTTCCGTATCGAGCTTCGGCTTATCACGTGCATATTTTGATTTGAAGAGTTGTTCGCTGGCCGTCAGCTCTTGGCAAACAATGCCCAATGGAATGTTTATGCTGAATGGGATTTGGCCGGTTTCCTTCAGTTCGTTTGGCTCACGTACATCGATTAGCAACTTCTGTGGATCCTTCACCAATTTCTTTACTGCAGCATAGTCTACGATGCCAATGGCGCTGCCACTGCTGCAGAAACGTCGAGAGGCGCCAAAAGAAATTTGATGCAAGACTGTAGGACTCGCCTGTAGTTTTGAAGTTTTTCCAGCCGTTAAATGACGCAATGTGCAGCCCGTTGCTCTAATTACAAAGGGGCAATTTTTATAAAGTATTTTTGCCATTATTATGAAACCTTAAAAATAAACGTTATGTAAAATTGAGCGGTAGTGCCAACGAGCACTAATGCTTAGCCGGCTCAGCTGTTTTGGCTTCACAGCGTTGCCAGTCTGGTTTTAATACGATGATTGGAATAAACAGTTTGATTTAAAACTATGGGTCTTGCCTGTAGCTTCAAAGCAAGTTGCTATAATTACAAATAACAAGTATTTAGTAAATACTTTTGCCGTTGCTGTGCCATTTTAACAACAAACGTTATACTAAATTGAGCGATAGTGGCAACGCACAATGATGCTGAGCAGGAATTGAGCTGTTTTGGCTTCACAGCGTTGCCAGTCTGGCAAATTTTTAATCAGTTGGTTTGAATTGAATTTGAAAATTGAAAACTATTAATTCTTATGAAGTATGTGTACAGACGTACATATGTAACATGCTATGTACATATATTGTTACCAAGCGCTTGCATTATCATTCAATGAATACGTAAAGAGTGTGTGTGTCAAGGCAAAGGCTCAATCAAGTTCACATCACATGATAAGTTGAATACCCAAGCCGTTTGCGTTGTGGCTGTCGTTCCAGCTTGATTAATTCAATTAATCGTTATATAGAATAGCGATCCCGGATTCAATTACACACGCTTAAGCATACACACATGTATGTACATTGCGGAGATACATACATACACATACAAGTCAATGTGAACAGTTTTTCACACAAAATTGATAAGCAAATAATATGTTTTTATTCCTCTGGTATATGTCCGGATTAAAATGAAGTGGAATAGTTTCGGCGGTACAAACAATAAACAAATGTGTTTGCTTCATTTGTGCCCACCTAATCTTCAGTGAGTTATTACAAAATAAAGCGTGGCTATTTTCTAATCACAAACTAAAAAACCTGAATTCACACTATGATCGTTTTTCCCATGGACCGCCAACACCGTCTTGACTGATAACAACCCCTATGTGTCTGTCTCTGTGTGTGCTTCCCAAGAGCCCCCAGTTCATCAACGTCATCGAATGGCGCGTGCCGTAAGAGTTGCTTTGAGGCATAATCTGAATTGTAGAATAAACTTGTAAACAAGTTGTATCAACTAAAAATCTACAAAATTATGTTTGTTTTTTCTAGAGATTACGAATTCTCTAGAAAAGAATTTGAACTAGACATCAATTCCGGTTTCTTGTTTTTAATGCAAACTTTATTAATGAAAATATGTATACATATATGGCTCTTACTACTAATGAAATCGCAAAGCTATAAAGGTACGTTGAGAAACGCAGCTAAATCATTGGCAACTAAATACAAATAGGTACATAATGCTTGCACTGAATGCTTATACAAAGAACATTGTTCATATTCAAATCCAATGACAATCTACTTTATTTGTATGCGCATGTGTTTTAGGATGCGTCCAGTAATATGGACCTTTTAGGTAAACGCACATCACATGGTTAATGGCCTCTTTAGGTTATGTTCGTCAGTTGCTGTCCACAACGTGTCCCAGAGAGTCGCCAACGCTTATCTTTTGACCGGCCACAATGTCGAACTTAAAGTTCTTTGGGGCTTCGAAGAGCAGCACTATAGTACTGCCCATGTTAAACTGACCAATAAGATCGCCTTTGGAGAACTTTTGGACCGGCTGCTTGCGCTGCTTCGCACCTAGCTGTAGCTCATCGTATTCGTAGGTGCTCGGCGGGTGGGCGCCCAAATTGAAGCCAGTCCAGCGATTTGTTTTTAGCTCCGAGTCCATGTAGATCTCCACAGAGCCTACATTGGTGGCACCCACCGCCGTGTAGCTAAAGAAGCCATGCTTCCACTTGCCCATGTACAGCACACGCTCATTCAGACAGAACAGGCCTGGGAGCCAGCTAGCCACCTTGGGGCTAACAGATAACAGCTCGCCAGAGAAATGACGTCGCACCGTCGGCTCCCACGCGGCGGGCGAATGAAAGCGATGATAATCGCCCGGTGCGAGGTAGATGACGCATTGATATAGCTCCGTGGAGCCATCGCGCTTCCTCTTTAGGGCCTGTGCATAGCTGATCGGCTCATTCGATTGTTCGACCGTCTGCAGCGGCCCCAAGAAATCCTCGATGCTATAGTTGACGCCCTTCACCTGTTCGATGAGCGTGTCCGAAGCGCTGCCAAAGTGCAGCACCTTGCCATCGGCAGGTGAAACCAGTGGCGATTTAGGGTCAATGATCCGGACGCCCTCCTTTAACGGGCGCGTAAAGAACTCTGCCAGGCTGGCGTAATGATTGTAGTCTGGATACAGAGCCTCGTCAATATTCACATTAAACATATTCGAGTACCAGCCATAGATGTACGGACGCAGCGTATTGGGCATATAGCAGGATGCCAGCCAGCCCCAGCAGCGGCTCATAATGCGCAACGGCAGCGAGCAGTAGACCCTCGACTGGAACTCGGAAGCGGTGCGCTGTGTGCCGTCACGTCCGCACCGAATCTTGTGCAACTGCCATTCGATGGCGCCAAATACGCACAGGCCCATGGGTGCCCAGCGCAACAGAAAGCCGGTCCAGCGTGAGAACACACTGCGACGCACCTGTAGCTGTGTCTGTTGTTTGACACGCTGTGGCTTCATCTTGGCCACAGACGACTCATTGGAGTTGGCATTCGTGGGCAATTGTCGAAAGTGTCGCAATACGGGCCAATTTCCGTTTCCATTTCCATTTTGTTGTGCGTGCTTCGGCTGCAACGGCTGCTCCTGAAGCGCCTTCCTAATGTTGCCGGCCTTTAGCAAAACGCGGCCGCGCGGCACAAAATATGAAACCATTCTTATTGCTTCTGTTGCTCAGTTGTGCGATTTCTCGTTGTTTCCGTGCGCAGCGCCCACTATTGCTGGTTGTTGCGACCACGCCGCCGCAGTCGCCGCTGATTACGTATTACGTATTAGCTACCGCTCCAGATAAAAACTGGCGCGATGTGATCGTATGTTAATGTGAAATTGCCTAAATCACAACTGCAAACTTGAATCTATAAATGTATATGCTTGTGAATCTGGAAACATGTGCATAAAGCTGCAACTGGATGAGTTTTTATGTCAGAATAACTCTGTTTTGGCTGACGATCAAGAGCTAAATGCGAGGGTGAAAAATACTTCCGTAATGTAGCACTGCCTCGCGACAACTGAAAGATTGAAATGAACGGATAATGCGTTGAAGATTGGGATTGTGCGAGTGTGAGTGACGGCGCCATAATGACTACGTCGCATGTGTGCTATGCTCACCAAAACAAACGCTCTTCGCGAGCGACTGCTTCTACTTCTGCTTGCTTATCAATTGCCGTTTGCTTCGAGTGATTGTAACATCAACAATTGTTAGTCAAGGTTGCCTACCTCTTTAGTAGACCAATGTTTGTGGCTCTCGAACAGGTTTTTATTTATGTTTTTGTTTTTGATTTCAAGCTTAATACGCATTTGTTTTGGTCGCTTTGTAAGTTGACAATTGTTTAGTTGTTTTTTTTTTGTAGAATATACAAATGTGTTTGTTACTGCGCCGCAGTTTTATGAGCGAGGGTGGCAACTCTGCAATGGAAACATCGAACAGCTGATTGATTATTTGTGCTCTACTTTAACTTGTAAAAATTTCACTTTTTGCACTGATTACGGAGTCTTTTGACAGGAAAGGAATCATGACTGAGGCGGAAAAGCAACCGGTCTCGTTTGCTTGCCAGCGCTGCCTGCAGCCCATTGTGCTGGACGAAAATCTGGAGAAGATTAGCGTACACGCTATGGCCGAACTTTCACGTACGATTCAAACTCACAACCAAATGAAATTGAGAATGTTTTCTAAAATATATATTAAATAATAATTTGGTCTTACAGTACCAATCTATGGCGGAAATGTGAATACCATTGACCCACAGGATGCCAACAGCTTTGATCACTTTGTGCCGCCTTACAGGCTGACTGACTCTATCAACGGCACGGGTTTTACGCTGGTGTCCGACGGACGTGATACCAAAAAATTGAGCGCTGCATTTAAGCTGAAAGCGGAGCTCTTTGATTGTTTGTCCTCGAACTCAGAGATTGATCATCCGCTGTGCGAAGAGTGTGCCGATTCCATGCTCGAGATCATGGACCGAGAGCTGCGCATAGCTGAAGATGAGTGGCATGTGTACAAAACGTATCTCAACGAGCTGGAGCAGCAGCAAGAAGGCCCAAACGTGGATGCCCTCGATAAGGAGCTGGAGGAACTGAAGCAAAGCGAGCAACAATTACTAACCAAACTGGCGGATCTGAAGACCGAGGAAAAGGTCTTGAACGATGCCATTGAAAAAGAAGAAGTGGAAAAGGAGAAGCTGCATGAGCAAGAGGAAAGCTACTGGCGTGAGTACACCAAGCATCGGCGCGAACTGATGTTGACGGAAGACGACAAACGCAGCCTGGAATGTCAGATAGAATACTCAAAGCAGCAGCTGGACAAGCTGCGCGACACCAACATATTCAACATAACATTTCACATCTGGCATGCTGGACACTTTGGTACAATAAACAATTTTCGACTGGGGCGCCTGCCGTCTGTCTCCGTTGACTGGTCAGAGATAAATGCTGCCTGGGGCCAGACGGTGTTGCTGCTATCGGCGCTCGCGCGTAAAATTGGACTCACATTTGAACGCTATCGCGTTGTGCCATTCGGCAATCATTCCTACGTGGAGGTGCTGGGCGATAACCGCGAGCTGCCGCTCTATGGGAGCGGTGGCTTCAAATTCTTTTGGGACACCAAATTTGATGCTGCCATGGTGGCCTTTCTAGACTGTTTGACGCAGTTTCAGAGCGAGGTGGAAAAGCGCGACACCGACTTCCTATTGCCGTATAAAATGGACAAAGGCAAAATAATTGATCCCTCCACTGGCAATTCCTACTCCATTAAGTACGTGTAGACAGACCCTATTTACAGATACTGAAATTCACGTACACTTTTTAACTGTCTTTGTAGGATACAATTCAACTCGGAGGAACAGTGGACGAAAGCTTTAAAGTTTATGCTAACAAATCTGAAATGGGGACTGGCCTGGGTTTCATCACAATTTGTCACGCAATGAAATAGACGGTTATCTGTCAATCTTTTATTTATATGTATTATTATTTATAGTAATTAATGCTAAAAATTATAAACAAAAATCCTTCAACATTTAATCGCTCTCTTTGTGTCAGCTTCCAGTTCGCTGTCGTCAGAGTCTGAATCGCTGCCAGAAATATCGTCATCAATCCAAAGAGCACCTTTCATCTTTTTTATAGGTTTTGTGCTGCTGCTGGCTTCAACTTTTCGTTTGGTTCCAGTTGTGGAGCTGCTGCTGGATGCCGTTGATACAGTTTTGGGTGCATCAGTGCCCACTGTTGCACTCAGTTTCGCTTCCTCGGCTTGTTTTAGCCCCTCTTCAAATGCATCGTTCACCTTCTCGGTCAATTTGGCTCTGGCTTCCTCATACTTTTCGTCCTTAAAGTCATGCTTAGGCACCGAGAGCAGCTTCTCAATTTTGCGCTTCTTACGCTCCTCAGCTTCACGTTCGCGCTCGCCTTGTTTCTCCAGCCATGCCCTGACGCGCTTCTCTTCATTTATGTCGCGCAAGCGACGTCCACTTAAATCGCGACATGCTTCTCGGTTTGTGGTTTTCTCGATTTGCGCGCCAATGGCCCGGAGCATGGAGCCGAAACCGCCCTTACCACCCACTTGGCGGAGGATGCAGTGGATGCTCTCAATGTCATTTTTCTCCCCAATATTTTCATTTAAACGTTTACCGTTGCACATGAGATAATAATCTTCGGCTTGCAAATGCTGTGGAAAGTTTTGGCATTAATTTTAATGGATTTCATCAGATGGATATTTACTTACTGTTGCCTCCTCGATGCGGGTGCATATTTGTTTAAAATTAATGTCTATTGTATGTACAGTAATTAACTGTTTATTGTTGAAGAAAATATTAATCACCATTTTCAGATTTCTCTTTTCTGCTGTTGTTCTTCTTGGCATTTCTGCTTTGTGCATCTACATCAGGCCTTTTTACGTGCGTTAGAAAGAGAAAGCGGTGATGCAAGCGTTTATCAGCCCGCTCAGTGTTGCCACACTATTCATAGTTTATTAACATTACTACAAATCTGTTAAAACAATGTTGATTTTCATTGAAAAACACTTGTGATTGTCACAAATGTACAGTAAAAACGCTTTGAAACCACAGTCAATAGTATTTACATTGTTTCGGAGAAATATGTTGGGTTGCCGCCATTGATATAAAGCAATTGAAGCGAGTTGGCAGCACACGCTCGCACACAAAGTGCTCATTTAATTAGTTCGCATTTTAGACGACGAAAGGTAAAAATTTGGCGACGCGTTTTTAGAACTATTTAAGCAATATAACGTAACGAAATAAATTATAATTTAAGAAAAACCGGTAGCGGCTACAATTTGCTAACGAATTATATGTGTTAAAAATGCAATAGTCAAGTGAAATGCGGTAAATTTACAGCCGCGGCCACGTCACAGGGCGCAATAAAATTAGTGCATTTTTGGAAATTAAATCTGAAATTCTAAGCTGAAAGCGATGGTAGCCACGAACAATGGGCAGTGTACGATGATAGCAACAGTGGTGGTAGTTGTGTTAATGATAATACTAGCTTTCTGCGTCGGTTGCGGGTAGGAGGGATAAAACGGCAAATCGAACAACGCTTAGCATAAAAGATGGCAGCAGAAAAGTGAACAAGATACATACATATACATACACACATGTATGTATATCTATTATATATATATACATTTATAATAAATTTATATATATACCTATATATATATATGTATGTATACATATATAAAAATTGCAGACTCAAAAAAATGTTGCCTTGCTTGAATTGAAAAAAATAAATACCAAAGAAAAATCTGCAGTTTACATTGAACAGCAGGATTGCAACGTTACCCAAAAACAAAATAAGTGGCAACTCGTGTGAGAAGCAAACGAAAAACTCAAACAAAAAGACAAACGCGACGCCCGGTTTTTCCGCTCACGTCGCCGCCGTCGCTGTTCGTTTCTTTTATTTTGACTGTGACTTTGAAAAACATTTCGTTGCGCTTCGCTCATGAAAATAAGTTTACTTTAGTGGCGATTTTAATAAATTTGTGCTTTAAATTCGATAAACTATGCTGTTGATATTAAACTAATGCAACCGTGTGGGTTTTTTTCTTTTGTATTTTCTTTTTGGCCGGTTTCGGTTTTTTTTTGCAAATTTTCATCTATCCATATTCTCTGCCATTGTGTATTTTGTTATCGACGGTCATTCATCTTCTAGTTGATTTTCGTTCATTCTTTCTCCCTCTTTTTCTACGCGCGCGCGTGTGTGTGTGTGAGTTTGTCAATGCTCTATAATTTTTGCTAAAAATCGTTTATATTTGAACCGTAAAAGTTGTATGTATATATATTTAGTCAAATACAACGTTCAAAGTTTCTGGTCGCCTGATGCATTTTAAATGGGGGAGAAAACGTTTTTTTACATTAATGCCAATAACTGAGACTGCTGCGGCCCTCGCTTCACACTACGTTTTTTGAGAGAGCCTCGCGTGCGGGTGTATGGGTGTGTGTGTGCGTGTGTGTGTGTACGCAAGTATTAGTGTGTGTCTGCAATGCTTTTGCGTTACCGCTGCCTTTGTTTCATATTCACACTCGTATTCGTACAACATTATCCATATCAAATACTCGCCTAATTCCCCATAGCAATAATTCGATCATGTGCTGCATGTTGGTTGTATTGTGGATTGTGGATTGTGGACTTATGTGTCAAATTTTCACAAAAAATAAAAACAACATATCGTCTTCTTCATCGCCATAAACTAATGTATATTTCTTTGCGTATATTTTGTTCTTCCAGTGATTCCAGTCTTCAACTTCGAATCCAACCATCAATCTAGCGAACTTTCACTTAAACAACCGTTTATATAATAATAATTACATTTTTTGTACTAGAAATGAGCAGAAAGTCAGTTGATATATATATTATATACAACTTAGTGACGCAGCACTGAGAAAACTAACATTTTTCTACAAACAAAAAAAATTAATAAAGAAAAACAACTTTTGGTATAGAGTAATACTTATAGAAATATATCCAAACTTAGTTCGAGTTAGTGTACAACTTTCAAGGAGTATGTACCACCTGGCAACAACAACAACAACTGGAGTCAAATAAGCTAGAGAGCACATTAATATATTCCAAAACACTCCATTAGCGCATAGTTAGAATATATATAAAGAAATTTATTGAGAACAACAGCAGCAGCAACAACAGCGAAAGCAATAAACGACGAACCTCAGCGTTAAGCAAAAAGATTTACTATTAACATATATCTAGATCTATATACACTGATATATTATTATATAGAGTAGTTCTATAGCCAAGCATCGGAAGTATTCAAAATTGTTTTCAATAGAAAGAAAAACAGACCGCATAAAAATATAAAAATAAAGAGGAATTCGCACAGTTTTCGTTGTTAGCTATTAACTGAAGTTTTTTAGTTGTTCAAGTTGAATAGTGTATATATATATAATTATATATATATATATATACATTTTGTATATGATTGTGAACGTGCGTGCATTGCATTTTTATATCAAAATAAAATAGTTAGGAATCGCTGGCAACTAGTTTTTCTGATAACAATTTTTCTATTGATGTGGATATTAGTTGTATAGAATAGTTAATACAACATCCAGTGGACATTAGAAGCAGCAGCATCAGCAGTAGAATCATTACCCTAGAGCCCCGACAGCAGCAGCAGCAGCTAACAGTTGGTGAAAACATGGACGAGTCACAGCCAAAAACGTTGTATGTGGGCAATCTGGATGGTTCGGTATCGGAGGATCTGCTGATTGCGCTCTTTGGTAAAATGGGTCCAGTTAAAAGCTGTAAAATCATCAGAGAACCAGGCAATGATCCCTATGCCTTCATCGAATATTCCAATTATCAGGCGGCCAGCACCGCCCTGACGGCAATGAACAAACGCCTCTTTCTCGACAAGGAGATCAAGGTGCGTTTGCTACTAATATATATATATATAGATATATAAATAATGCTTTATTTGCTGCAGGTCAACTGGGCCACTAGTCCGGGCAATACGCCCAAGACAGACATCAGCTCGCACCATCACATATTCGTGGGTGACCTCAGTCCCGAAATTGAGACGGAGACACTGCGCGAAGCGTTTGCACCATTTGGCGAGATATCAAACTGTCGCATTGTGCGCGATCCACAGACCATGAAATCCAAGGGCTATGCCTTTGTGTCGTTTGTGAAGAAGGCCGAAGCTGAGAATGCAATTCAGGCAATGAACGGCCAATGGATTGGCTCGCGTTCGATACGCACGAATTGGTCGACACGCAAATTGCCGCCACCGCGAGAATCATCCAAGTCGGGTGGCCAAGGTGGCGGCATGGGTGGGATGGGCGGCGGTGGCGGTGCTGGCAACGGCATTAAGAACAACCAGCGTCACACCTTCGAGGAGGTGTACAATCAATCGAGTCCCACAAACACCACCGTTTATTGTGGCGGCTTTCCGCCCAATGTCATTAGCGATGAGCTTATGCATAAGCATTTCATGCAATTTGGCCACATACAGGATGTGCGCGTGTTCAAGGACAAGGGCTTTGCGTTCATCAAATTCGTTACGAAAGAGGCGGCGGCCCGCGCCATCGAGCATACGCACAACAGCGAAGTGCACGGTAACCATGTCAAGTGCTTCTGGGGCAAGGAAAACGGCGGCGATAACTCGGCCAATAATGTTAATGCCGCTGTTGCGGCGGCGGCTTCGGCCAATGTGGCTGCTGTTGCGGCTGCCAATGCGGCCGCCGCTGCTGGTGCTGCTGGCATGCCCGGCCAAATGATGACGCAGCAACAGATTGCTGCTGCCACTGGGGCTGCATTACCTGGCCAAATGATGACGCCCCAACAGATAGCAGCTGCTACTGCCGCGGCGCAGGCGCAGTATCCATATGCGGCAGCCTACCAACAGATGGGATACTGGTACCCACCGGCGGTGAGTACCAAGTGTGATGCTGCATATTAGATCCATGACTAATATTTCTCTAATATTATCTCTTTTTAGCAGAGCTATCCGGCCCAGATGCAAACGCAGTACATGCAGCAGAGCTACTATCCTTACACCTACACCACCAGTGCTCAACAGGCAGGAGGCGTGCGTATGTATCAGAACCAATTAGTTTAAGATATTTTTGTTTTCTATTTTTGCATGTATTTTTTCATTCGGTTCCATCTTTCGAAAATTCTAGTAATCTCCAACGAAGCAAATGTGCAGCAGACTGTATAACAAAACTCATAATAATGTTATCTTAAATATTTAGTTCTTCAACGTGAGTCTTTAAAGCAGCTAATATAGCGGTCCGATCCGACTGATTTCGATATGAGGTGCCCGTTAAAAACATCTATGACAAGTTTAAACAAGATATTTTTAAAATAGAAAAGTTCAATAGAAAGACAACTGTAATTTGCATTTAGTGCAAAAATACTCATATTCAAAAATATTCGCAAGAGTAAAAAAGTCGGGTTTGGTTTGAAAGATATGTCAAGTTGAAATTATTATCAAGGCTGTAAAAACAAAAATAATTGTTGATCAAAATACATAAAAATAAGCAAATTATTTTTTAGCAAATTATCTTTAATAGTGTATCTGGGGTAAGGCAATATATATTTCTTGCTTTTACCGAAGGAATAAAAAACACCAAAATTTAATATGTTGTACAACTGAGACAGTTTAAGGTTCCGTCCGTAATTTAAAAAATATTGAAATTTCAGGTCCGAATAGTTGCGATTTAAAACTGCTTTGCAGTCTTGATTGCTATAGGCAGGCATATACAAATTATAATTGATAAAATGTTAACACAACATATGTGCAACCGTTGCAATTTCAACAAATTAAAATAATCTTAAGAATTTGAAATGCAGTAGCCATAGATATAGGCAAAGGCTTTTTACCGAATTACCAACTTACCTTCTTTTTAATCTTGATCCTGATTGTTTAACTGTTGTATTTATCATTTGCAGCTGCCGGGTACCGCGTGATGCCCCCAAATATGGCATGGGGCGTTCCAGGTGCCACTGTGGTGCCAGGCGTCAGTGCCGCTGCCAGTGCGGCTGCTGCCGCGAACGGTTCGCTTGCCCCACAGATGATGTACAGCGCTGCGATGCCACAATATCAAACCCAATGAGCTGAGACGTGACGCCTGCTTCGACGCCGTTTGCAATATCCAGGCAGCCGCTGCATCCAGCGACCGCATCCGCATCAACGACCGCAACAACTACAACCTCAGACCAAAATCGTGTTTGCGTCTGAGCCCATTCGCACCGATGACAAAAACAACAGCAGCAGCAGCATTAGCATAACAAACGTGTCTTTAGTTCGCAACAACTAAAGTTTGCTCAAACGGGACGCTTTTTGTTTCAATTCCAATCGGTTCTTGCGTTACGTTGTATTATGTTGAGTTTGTTTTGCTATGCGTTTACGGTACGTAAAAAGCGATTAAATGACGTTACAATATTGTCATCAATTGCCATATGTTATGCAGATGTGTGTGTGTGTGTGTTTTAGCAAAAGTTAAAAGCAGTCGGTCGAAGCAAAGCGTTGAACTAAAAGTTGAATCGCGCGCAGCGTCAGCGGCAGCGCTCTGAAGCTCTGGGCGACGGGCGGGTAGCTGTAACAATCTAATCCAATCTAAGTACATGTTAAAATAATTTAATGATTTGTAATTTAAGGCAGAAATAGGTGTATACCAGAAACGGAAACAAAAACAAAACAAGTAAAGATAAAACGACATCAACAAATGAATAAAACAAAATAAAAACAAAAAAAAAAACATACAAAAACAAAAAACAATCGAACGTGACAATGCAAATTGTAACTGTTGTAGATTTGCAATTACCGCGTTAATGATGTGTGTCAACAGAAACTGCAAATAAAAATGCAGAATAACAACAGGCCGAAAAAAAAACAAACAAATTTAGATATTAAGCGATTGTAAATGCGAACATATATTCACAATTGCGATGTGAATTATGTATGTAAAATGTAAAATAAAGAGACAAAAAAATATATAAAACAACACAAAAAAGGATTTACATTTTAATTAATCAAACAATTGGCTAAGAATCGACTAAAAAAAATGATTTTGATACATTTTTTGATGCATAATTCCATTTTAAGGTGTTTTCTTCAATAAAACACGGGAAATCTTCCGTGTGCCGAATATTAAAAGCCCTTAGAGACACAAAAATTTAAGGTATATGCAAACTGCTAACTATATACATATATATTATATAGTATCGATATTTTGCTCATATGTTAGGAGCATGCGAATTCTCAGACTCGCCAAGTTTTCTTCGGATGTCTTAAAAAAGTTAATCATACAAACTAATTTTTGCCTGATTTCTATAGTCCGGATATTGATGAATTTTACCGATATGTGTATGCATAGTTTGGTCACGATATCTTAAAAAACAAAACTAGTTATTTAACTTATTTTTCAACCGAGGTATACATTATAGTTGTCCGATGTTGATATAATTTTGCGATTTATTAAGGAGCATATTGACACTTAATTGCTAAGTTGTTTATACAAAGTATATTTAGTGACCGATTGTACCCATCGCAGCCGTATATACTGGTTATATAAAAATGGTGAGGCATTGGTGATTAAAATAGAGGAGTCAAAATATATATAAAGTTCAGTGAATGCTCCTAAATTAAAACATCCTGGTATTAGAGTTTGTTCAGAAGTAAAAATCGTCAATTTGGTCAATAAATTCATTGGGCACCTTAAAATCAAATTTCTTTACAATTATATTTAGTTTTTAAACGTTTTTGGATAGAAAAGATTGGAAAATTATGAAACTGGTATATAGAAATCATAAAACTTTAATTATAATACATTATTAATATATCAGTTTGAGTACTCGTTCACAAAGAGAAAAGAGTATATTGGGTTTGTGCAATGTCCGTCTTACTGTCCATATGAACGCAATTTTTTTCGCCAAAATTGAAGCTAGAGACTTGAAACTTGGAAGAAATAGTCGTGTATACCCGGGTCAGACAAAGTTTTTAGATTTTTGTGCCACGTCCACTGGGAGGCTGGCACATCGATACATGACGATCGCAAATCGATAAAAGGTAAATGTTTTCCACAACATTAAAGCTAGCGTCACGAACTTTGGTATTTAGATTACTCCACTCAAAGATAGCGACCTTGCCATGAAAAAATGCCATCAAACATAAAAATCGGTTTAGTTTTGAAAAAGTTCAAGTTTAAAATATTAAAAAATCCGAGAGCTTTACATGTCAACATTTTTATCAATTTTTGCATGATTTTTGACAAAAAATTTGACCCCCTCAGAATCGGTTTTAATGTGGTTTTTTATACTAATTGTGACAACCACAATCGATTAAAAATATAAATTTTAATTTCTAAATTTTAAAAAATTTTTTTTCGAAATTAAGTAAGGGGGAATTCATGCTTTTTTTTTAAAAAAATTCGAAAAAAATTTATTTTCAAAAATGCATATATTTAAAATGCAGAATTAATCTAGCGGACAAACCATGAAAAAAATGCCATCAAAAATGACAATCGGTTCAGTTTTGACAAAGATATGGGCGTTTAAAATATGGGAGCTATGGATCCGAGAGCTTTACTTGTCAAAATTTTTATCAATTTTTGCATGATTTTTGACAAACAAATTTGATCCCTCAGAATCGGTTTTAATGTTGTTTTTTATACTAATTGTGACAACCACAATCGATTAAAAATATAAATTTTAATTTCTAAATTTTTAAAAAATTTTTTTTTGAAATTGAGTAAGAGTACATGCTTTTTTTTTAAAAAATTCGAAAAAAATTTATTTTCAAAAATGCATATATTTAAAATGCAGAATTAATCTAGCAGACAAACCATGAAAAAAATGCCATCAAACATGACAATCGGTTCAGTTTTGACAAAGATATGGGCGTTTAAAATATGGGAGCTATGAATCCGAGAGCCTTACATGTCAAAATTTTTATCAATTTTTGCATGATTTTTGATAAAAAATTTGATCCCCTCAGAATCGGTTTTAATGTGGTTTTTTATACTATTCGTGACAACAACTATACTGTGAACGAGTATTACGCCGTCGGCTACGTCCGACTGCAACATTCTTACTTATTTTTCTTTAAAATGCGGAAAATTGCAAAAACAAAAATACATGTGGAACCAATGCGTTTCTATTTGCAAATGTTTGCCAATCATGTATCAGAAATCATAAATCAAGGAGAGCTGTATATACTGAATAGGTTTTTATATTATTTATTATACCCTGAACTCATTGAAAATGGGTAAAACAGCGTATAATGGTTTCGTGCAAATGTATGTAACATGCAGAAGGAGGCCTCTCCGACCCAATAAAGCATATATATTCTTAAATAGCATCAATAGCCGAGTCGATATAGCCATGTCCGTATGCCTGTCCGTCAGTCAGTCCATCCGTCTGTATGAATGCGTCGATTTCATCCGCAGAACAAGTTTATTTCAAATCATCGATAGTTCGTCTCGTTTTCCTGTCGATAATTATCGGTTTTTGCCGGGTTTTTGAGCATATCTCAGAAACTATATAAGTTACAGCCACCAAATTTGGTTCGATATGTTAAGGTAAAGAATGTTTCGGATCTTGGATACCGTCCCCATTCGCCCCAAAATATGAAAAAAAAATATGAACTCAAATACTTCGTGCTTGCGCTTTGGTTGGTACATAGATTTCAATGCCCTTGTTATTCCCTGAAAATTTCTTTAGGTTCATGTTCTTAGTTTAGAAGTTATTCACGAATTTAGTGGGCGCCAATATCTTTATGTGTGTGTATGTGTCATTTTGTGTAAAAATGCAAGGGGATTGAAATGAACGGTGTTCAGGGTATCCCCTAGTCGGGCGCTCCTCTCAAGAGCCTCCACACTCGTTTTTATAATTCATTGCCTTTTAAAACCGATGTAAGATATACTGTTTCAGCCGGCCCATACCTGAAGATCGATCATCTTTCTAATTTCGATGATCGCATTAAGTTAATAAATGAAATACACATAAAGAAGTAGTTGTTGAAATCGTTTTTATTTTCCTTTAGCTTATGTATGTATGTTCTGGGTTGCAGTGTGCCCTCTGACCAGGCGTTAAACTATAATGTGTGGGCGCTGATAAAGCTGTTAATTAGCGTCGTAAGCAAATGGCGTAATTCTAGGTACAATAATTTGGTAACGTTACTATAAATGATAGGTGCAAGCATCTATAAATGGTTGGGCTAGTTCAAATTTAACAAAATGACAAAAAGTAGACAGCAACTATTGTACATTTATTGAGGAACTAAAATCTAGGTAATGTTTAGAGCTCTCGGTTTTGTTTTGTTTTATTTATTTGTGAAAAGTGCATTATTCAACGAGGCGCGTTTACCTTAGGGCTATGCTTATGTCTACGATTACGTGTAAATATAGTTGGGGGAGGGTGATGTTTACTAAAAACAACTTGTTATGATTATTGTAGTATCTATGGCATAAACTGTACAACAGAAACTTGTTCAAGGCTAATACGTATTCAACTGGAAGTATAGTGTACTGTTGAGCCACCAGCAAACGGCTTTAGAATGCCACACAATTTTACTTAAATAACTTATTAAAGATTTTCAAAGAATAAACATAGTTTAGCTTCATGGAATGTTCATAGGTAGATACAAAAATAGTTAAACGTGAAAATTGAAAAAATACATAAATACATTTTACAAATGTTTACTTAGGCAATTAGCGAAAAACATCGAAAAAGTTCTTGAATAAGATACATAAATAGACATTACAATAAATGAGTATAATGTGCAGTAATATGCTTTTAGACAATATCGCTTATTAATTATGTTTCGTATGGACTATTATGATCTCGGCACCGTTCAAACATAGCATTAAAAACAAAACTTAGAATGAAACTATTCGTACAATATTCTTAAACATAGATCGTAACACACTCAACTTGTATGACGGAAAAAATGACTTTCACTTTCATATTCATTAAATTAAATAACAAAACTTGTGAAAACAATTAAAGACTACTAAGAAGATAAAAGCTAAATGCTTAATGAACGCTCTTTAAATATTAAAAATACAAGTCAATGATGAAAAAAACTAATGCAGTTGCAAGTTGCATGATGCAACAGCAAGAACAACAAAATGTAAATTCCTTCACTCACATCACATTCTGTTGTGTCGGCAAATTCACGCTGTGCAGCCTGACGTGGACAAGTGGATTGTTGTGGCCCAGTTTCTGGTATTGTGCTTAGCTATTGGTTGCCCGCTGGGCTAATATGCCAAGCAGCTGGATTTTTTGTGTTTGGGTGGGTGTTACCAGAACAAACCGAAACCAAAGGGGAAAAATCAAATAAAAAACGCGACCGAACTAAATGGTTATGTCGCCATAATCCTGCGACCATTTCTCGTACGAGTTGAGACTTTGCGGCGCCACCGAACGGCGTATGCGTTTTAGGGAATTCTGGAAATCCTTCTCTGTGATTGGGCGCATCGCGCTTATGTCCAGACACTTGACCTGCTCCACATTTAGCTCACGTATGGGCTCCAACGCTGCATCCTTCGCTAGGGCCGTCAAATCGGAGCCCGAATAGCCGTCGGTAATTTTGGCCAAACGTCCCAAGGCCTCCGTATTCAGCGGACTGCCCTGTTTCTGGAGCAGACGATTTAATAGCAGCTCGCGTGTCTGTTCGTCGGGCAGTGATACATAGACGCGCTTGGTAAAGCGACGCAGTGCAGCCTCATCCAGCTCTTGCGGTCGATTGGTAGCTGCCAGCACCACAATGCGATCCCCTCCGGATTACCCGGCAACCCATCGAATTCGACCAGAAATTCGGTTTTGAGACGACGCGACGCCTCATGCTCGCTGCTGCTGCGCTCCGAGAGCAGCGAGTCGACCTCATCAATAAATATTATTGATGGCTGCATATGACGGGCCACCGCAAAGAGTGCGCGCACCAGTTTCTCGCCATCGCCCACATATTTGCTGGTCAACGAAGCGGCAGAGATGTTTAGGAATGTCGCGCTGCACTCGGTGGCAACGGCCCGGGCCAACAGCGTTTTGCCATTTCCGGGCGGCCCAAACAGCAGCAGACCCTTGGCGGGTGCGCGCAGACCTTGAAGAAGAGTGAATTGTTTCTGAAGAGATTCATGTGATTGCTGGCGGCGTCACCTACCCGTAAAGAGCTCGGGTCGCACGGATGGCAAAATAACCATCTCCTGCAGCGCTTGCTTGGCCACATCCTGACCGGCAATGTCAGTCCACTCCACCTTGGCGCCGCCCTCAACAATCTCGTCGAGTATGAGCTGCACCAGCTTCTGCTCCACACCCTTGACGCTAATCATGGGCGTACTGGCGCCGCTGCCGCCGCCACTGCCGCTGGCCGCATTGTTGTTAATGGGCGTGCGTGAACGCAGCGGCGGCGTATTGCGGCCGGAAGACTAGAAAAGGTATATGATATTACATATATGTATTAAAGGAGACATGCCCGCAAATTGTGACTTACGAACTGGCGTCGCACGGCCGGCGGAGTAGCTGCTGTTTTGCCTGGCTGGCGCTGCAATGCGGCGCCCGTTGATGTCGAGGTTGTCTTCGAGCCGAGATTACGCGGCAGGGTTTGTGACTTGTTCACGACGGCCAGATTGCCGGGACGCTTGTTCCCAATGGTCAACTTGCGTCCAGAGGCTGCACAAAAGGGGAGAAAACTTTTAATGATTGTTGCGCTGCACTTCTTAAGAGCTATTAGACAAAAGTAAAAGCTAAGACTGTAACTAAAATTCAAAATAAAAATGCATGCAGTGCACGGAGTGGAAATGCGAGATTGTGAGGAAAATGTTGATTGTTCGCTTGCAGACGTTGTTCTTATATATTGCTGTTGTTGCCGTCAGACTGGACTGGGTGCTTTAGATTTGGCTTTTGGTTGTTGCTGTTGCAGTCGTATTAATATGTTACGGCACTTACCCGCTGGCACGGCTTTCGATGTGGTTGCGATGCTGCTGCTTCTGCCGGCGGGTTTGGGTCCGTAGCCGCTGCTGCGCATTGTTATTTTGGGCGGCTCAGCGTTTGCTCTGCTGTTGGAGCCACTGGCGCCCACCAGCATGGGCTGCTTGAATTTATGTTGCTGCTGCTCCGGCAGCTGCTTCATTTGCTGCTCCTTGAGCGTCAAACGCTGCATTTGCAAATCTTCCTCACGCAAAGCTGCGGCGTTGGTTTTGTGGGGGCAATGCACGCGAATGGGGGAGAGGGGGGCAAAACCAAAAATATGTGCAAACACAATGATACACGCACACACATACACGTGCAAAACAAAAGAAAAAAACCAAAATTTATGAACAAAAAGGATGAATTACACTACGCTTAAAAGGAGTTAAGGATACAGACGTCTAGCAGCTACTTACCGAGAAAGTGCAGACGATCTCGGGCCATGGAGAGATTGGTTTGCATTTTGTCATGCAGACGCTGGGCACGGTCCCAAACATCGCCGCGCCCGCTCCAGCAATCCACGGCAATGCCATCCTCCAGCTCCTTGATGCCCTTACGATACAGCTCAATGGCCAGCTCTTTGTGACCTGCAAAGAAAACAAAACAAAAAAAAAATGGTGCACAAAAGGAACATGGGCAAACCAAGTATTAATAACAGACATTGCACTTGTGTGTGCGCCTATTGATTCTCAGCACACATACAACAGATACAACAAAGCGCAGACTGCGTGACGTGATGACTCATAGAGCACCACTCCAGCAGCCGCACATTGAAAGCAACCTCGGAAGGGGAAACGTGAGGCTCACCTTCGTTCTCCTCGTCGATTTTGAGCGCCTTGGAAATGTACTCGAATGCGCGTCGATGATGGTGCTTCTGCTTGGCCAGCAGTGGATCACCGGGCCCTGGGGAGTAGCCGCCGCCACTGCGATTTGTTGCCATTTCTAGCGGTTGTAGGGCGCGATGTCGCTGTGGCAGGCTTTGCGTCTGCTCGATGCCGTTGTCGGTGCGTTCGAGTGGGCAAAGGATTGCCTGCTGCTCCTTGGAGTTCTGGACAACGATCTCAATGTTGCAGTCGCGTCGATGCGGACTGCGATAAATCACCTTTGTGCTGGCGCCGTACAGATAGCGAAAAATGCAGAACAGCTGATAGATCAGAGAGCGCAATACGTTGAACAGAAATATAATGGGAAATGAAACAACGTAAAGATTTTGCTTGTGCACCGAACTGACACCTCGCGGTGCGTTTCCACTGGTCGGCGTTAAGTCCGCATCGGTGGTGTCGTCGTCCGGCGAACTGCCCGGCGTTGTGGCCGCTGTTGCTGTGGTTATCGCTGTGCGTTGACGGTTCGACGACAGCTTCGAGCTGGATTTGCCGTCGTCGGTTAATGCATCGCTGCAGCTGCGACTCCGATTGTTGGTGCTGTTGCCGCTGCCGCCGCCGCCGCTGATCTTGACTGGCGATTTGGTGCTGCTGCTGGCGCTGGATGAGGACGATTGGTTTTTAGTTCGTACCATCGATATTCGCTTCCTCGCCGCTACGGCACTTTGACGCTGACTTATTTTCTACGCGAGTTTTTTTCGCAACACCCACCACCTCCACCCCCACCGACTGTGAAGCGAGGTTTTCCACTCTCCTTTTACAGCGCAACACACAAAGACACCAAACTGTAACGCGTACGCGAGTATTAAATAATGACTGAAAACAAATGAAACTGAAATGGAACACACACAACGCGCGCTATTTGTTGTTGTTAATTGTTGTTGCTCATTTTTCTATATATGTATTTATTGAGCGCCGTTTTATTGTGCCGTTTCAACTCACAAAAACAAATTTTCTCCGTCTCCGTTGTTGAAGTTGCCAGACGCTTCGAATATTTCGATTTAAAAAAAATGTTAAAGCCTCAGTTCGAAAAACACCTTGTTTTCAAAATTTGTAGTTTGGTAAAAGAATTTCAAAATACTATATGATTTGAATGTCAGCAAATGCAAAAAAGATTAGTTCAGCTTGAATATTTTCAAATTGGCAATTGGTCCGGCAACACCACATGGGCTGTTCTAGGGTTGTCGTAGCTTCGAAAATTTCGATGTATTGAGGTATCGATACGCGTGTCTTCACAAATCAGCTGTAGTCTCGGCTGTATCTGCGGTTTTTGCATAACAAAATCGTTTTAAAATTATCTAAATAAGCACAAGAGAAGTAATCAAAATTGCTGGAATCGGAAACGTAAGGCGATAACGTTGTGTACGAGTAAATATATATAGATATAGACAATGGGTCAATACACGGCGTCGCAGCGCAAAAACGTGAGAATTCTGCTTGTCGGCGATGCTGGCGTTGGCAAAACTTCGTTGATATTGTCCCTGGTCAGCGAGGAATATCCGGAGGAGGTGCCCCCGCGCGCCGAGGAGATCACAATACCGGCGAATGTAACGCCCGAACAAGTGCCCACCAACATAGTTGACTTCTCAAGCGTCGAACAATCGGATGACGCACTGGCCGCAGAGATAAACAAAGCGCATGTCGTATGTATTGTGTACGCCGTAGATGATGATGACTCGCTCGAACGGATAACATCGCACTGGCTGCCGCTGGTGCGCACTACATGCAACAGCGGCACCGCAGACGGCGAGCCCGATGCGGCGCGCAAGCCAATTGTGCTTGTTGGCAATAAAATCGATTTGATCGAGTATTCAACCATCGACAGTGTATTGGCCATTATGGAGGACTATCCGGAGATCGAGAGTTGTGTCGAATGCTCGGCCAAAACGCTGCACAATATATCCGAAATGTTCTACTACGCACAAAAGGCGGTTCTGCATCCCACCTCACCGCTCTACATCATGGAGGAGCAAGATGTAAGTTTATACCCTTGCGGGGGTATTATTAGAGGACGCAAAGTACAAATAATACGGACCGAGACGATTTGCTGCCATGCCCGTTTGTCTGTCACATCTGTTGCTATGCAAACTTATCCCGCACAGTTATAAAGATATCTTGATAAGACCTAACATAGGTTCGGCTCTCAGCTGGAACTAGTAGACAAACTAGTAGACAAACCGCTATTATACAGGGCTTCTCTGTAAGGATTGGTAAAAATTTAGCTTTGTTTACCAGATCTATAATATATTTTAATCAAACTTATTAATTATAAGCTTAACTATGCCCCTAACATAGCAGCAAAGGCTTAACATTAAACCACTATATCATAAAGCTGTCATATAGCAAAAAAAAAAAATTGTCAGAGGTTCGGTTTGTGCACCCGGTTTTCCACAATAAACTCTGTTTTTAGTTGGAACCGTCACATGGTTTATATTTTATATTTCTAAAGAAGGTAAAAATCAAGTGACGAAAGTATATTCGAGACCCAATATCAAATATTCTGACGAAGGATATTCTATTTCATATATGAACATTCGAAATTATCAAAATATTTGGATATTCCGCCAAAGCTCCAGCTGTAAGGGTATTAAATCTTCGGTACTCTAAAGATAACTTATTTTTCATTTTATTTTTTATAAGCAAGCTTTATCTTTATCGAACTATATACATAGCTATCACAGTACCATGTATATGTTTATATATTGTCTGTAAGGTAGTTTAACCTTTGGCACCCCGCAGATAACTATTCTTGGCTGATTCTAAAACTCATTTCGATTTCAGCTAACGCCTGCCTGCAAGAAATCGCTGGTGCGCATATTTAAGATATGCGATATTGATAGCGACAATCTGTTAAATGATTACGAGCTGAACCTGTTCCAAAGGCGCTGCTTCAATACGCCGCTGCAGCCGCAAATACTGGATGAGGTGAAGTCAGTGATACAGAAGAATGTGCCCGATGGCATCTATAACGATGCCGTGACGCTGAAGGGTTTCCTCTTTCTGCACTGCCTGTTCATACAGCGTGGCCGAAATGAGACGACGTGGGCGGTGCTGCGACGCTTTGGCTACAATGATCAATTGGAGATGTGCCAGGAGTATTTGCGGCCGCCCTTGAAAATACCGCCGGGCAGCAGTACGGAGCTATCGCATCGGGGCCAACAGTTTTTGATAGCGGTATTTGAGCGCTACGATCGGGATGGCGATGGTGCCCTGTCGCCCGAGGAGCACAAAATGTTATTCAGCACGTGCCCCGCGCCGCCCTGGTCCTACTCCACAGATATACGCAAATCATGTCCGACCAGCGACGCCGGCTGGGTGACCCTACACGGCTGGCTGTGCCGCTGGACACTGATGACACTGGTCGATGTGGTGAAGACACTGGAGTATTTGGGCTATTTGGGTTTCAATGTGCACGAGAACGACAGCCAATTGGTGGCCATTCACGTGACACGCGAGCGTCGCATCGATCTGGCCAAACGCCAGAGTAGTCGCTCCGTTTACAAGTGCCATGTGATTGGACCCAAGGGTTCGGGCAAGACGGGCTTGTGTCGCGGTTTCCTCATCGACGATATGAGCAAGCTGCTCGGCAAGGAGTTCAAGACCAATGTTGTTCACTGCATCAACTCGGTGCAGGTCTATGGCCAGGAGAAGCATTTAATACTACGCGATATTGATGTGCGACATGCGCTCGATCCGCTCCAGCCGCAGGAGGTCAACTGCGACGTTGCCTGCCTGGTGTACGATGCCTCAAATCCGCGCTCCTTTGAGTATGTGGCACGCATCTACATCAAATACTATGCGGAGAGCAAGATACCCGTCATGATTGTGGGCACCAAGTGTGACCTCGAGGAGCGACGACAGGACTATCTGATGCAGCCGGCCGAATTTTGTGAGAAGTACAAGCTCTTGCCGCCGCATCTGTTTAGCCTGAAGACCAACAAAAAGGAGCTGTACACAAAGCTGGCCACAATGGCAGCGTTTCCGTGAGTATTGAAAAAATGCTTTTTCATTGGGCCAGGGTCACGTAAAGCGCATTGGGTTATTGGTCACGGGTCATGGGCGTGGGCTGTTGCTTCACTTACATCTGCATCTGGCATATATTGGATTAATGGCTATATTATTTATATATTCTCTTATTTCCCCGTCCCAACCACTTACCCACTACGTCTTTATGTTGGTGTTCTTGTTTGTTTTGTTGATGTTTGTGCATCCTCTATGCTTTTTGGACTGCTGCCCACCACGGATTTGCTGCGATTGTAGGCGCTTTCAAGCCGCCTGGATACTATTCTACAAGCACAGGTTGGTACAGCTGTGGGAATCGGCGTAAGTGTTACACATTCAATTTCAATTGTTACTAATCTTGTCTGGTTTGCTGTCTTATGTATTTCTTACATGCGTTACGAGTACTATCACAGTAAATCCATATCCACCCACCCACTCAAACACACACACACACACACAAACTTCTTTCACGCTTCATAAATATGGTGTCGTCTGCAGCATAATCCCAATTCCTTAAGTGTTCATTTTACATTTGTAATTCGCATCCTTTTGTCTAATGCACAATTTGTTCTACAACTTTTCTTAGGTATTTGCGGCAATTTGGACTCATGACCGAGGATCCGAAGGTTTGGCTCAAAGCCGGTCTGGGCGTTGCCGCTGCTACTGTGCTGGGCTTTATAGTGCTAAAGGCGATAAGTGCAACTGGAACGCATGCGCGCTAATGGTGGCCGATTGGTCAACCAGCCTCCAATTTGGATTACTGACACAAATTCTAACTGCCAGGGCAGACGCGCAAACACACAAATCATATAGAAATCATTCAGAAGTTGATGTAATTTTGGCGTTTTTTTTCGTTATTTTCCTTTCTTTTGATAGTTGTCATCAAAATTCATTGTTAAAAAATAGTACTAACTATTGTTCTGGCCAACAAAAAAATGAGTCATGTACATACGAAAAGTAGCAATAGTTAGGCGTGGGGAATACAGGTAGAAACAGCAGATAATTCGTCAGTCAAGCACACATCATACATTGCATTTCTATAAACATTTTTATAGTGCATATATAAATATATATTATATAAACTTAAAACTGTACTCACTGATAAGTCTTATAGTTTACGTCATATTTATGCCCATTAGTACTCCTAGAGATCACGCATACAATGTTGTGATTATCATGTATCTAACTAGCAGTTCTCCATATATATATATATATTTAAATACTATATACACATAGCGTTGTGTATTAGGTATATATGCAAACCTATATATATTCATTTAGCGCCAACACTTGTAAATAAGCGCAAATCCCAATGAGCAATAAAATCTATTTAAATATTTACTTTAATCTTAACGTACTAGTATTTATAGAACCCTCAATATATTACTTATAATGCGCGTTCTGGAACTCTTTCAGTTTTGGTTGCTTGTCCTGGAAATTGTTTAGTTTTTAATTGCATTCGCCGCCGCCACCGTGGGTGACATGCAGTTGCCATCGGGATAACGCTTCTGGAACTGTGTTATTAGCTCGGGATCGACCAGTCGTATGCCGTCCAGCTGATTGCCCAGCGTTATCCAGTTGGGCTGTATATTGTGCGGCCGGCCAAAGAGCTCAATTTTGCGCGTGCCCGGACTGAGGCGCTCTATGATTCCGTAGATCTCGTCAGGCTTGTGGCTCGTGGCGCGTACTTCCGCCACAATGACATCGCAGTCGAGGCCGCGATTTAGATTCGTGGGATTGCCCTTCATGCCAACCAAGCAATGCTCCTTGCCGTGATTCAGCCAGTGGCCGGTGCGGCCAGTGCGTATGATGCGCTGCAGCTGATTCGTTTTCACCCAGATTAGCTCATCGACGCGTTCGTAGCCCCAAAGCTTGAGGCAATCGCGACCCAGCTCCATTGCACGTCCCGTTACCCAGAGAAATATGAGACCTTCCTCCTGCAGCGCTGGTATGCCCAGAGCGCGCATCTCGTCGTCGGACATGGTGCCATAGGGCAGCTCCATGTGTATGTCCCATGGCGGATCAGCCATAACGACAGCAAATTTACCCAATACCGTCATGTCCAGAAATCGCAGGTCGCACTGTATCCACTGGGGCGGGTACAGCGTGCAGCTGGAGTCTACGCTGCGCTTCAGACTGAGCTTCGTCTTCACATCCGTCGGCTTGTTGTTGTTGATGTGGGGTAGCGTGTCCACCTCATAATGCACATACTTGCAGGTGGCCATGTGAAAGCAGGTGTTGAGGAAGCTGCAGTCGCCCAACGACTCGTCCGTGTGCGACTGAATGATTTTCTTGAAGTGCAGCTTTGTGCATTTGTCCGAGTCGCCGGAGGATTCGCTATCATCCGTGGATTCTTGCGATTCGCCCTCACAGTTGTTCAGTGCTTCCGATATGATTTCACCATCTTCGGCATCGTCGGAGCCCATCTTGACTAGCTTGCTGCTCTTGGTAATGGCTGCCTCAGCAGCACCCGCGCTCCGCAGTTCCTTCTCTTCACGACGCTCCTGTTTCTTTTTGGCCGCCATCTCATTGGCCACCTGCTGCGCCTTGAGGCACTCGACTTTGGTGCCATGCGAGCAAAACTCCATCACTTGGGCGCCACCGTGCGATTTGAACTTCTCTGCCACAGAACGCTCCTTGGCCGTTGGCTTGGTCAGCAGCTCCAGTATCTCCTCGCCGACCTGTTTGCTCTGTTTCTCGCGCGTCGAGGGCAGGGACAGCAGCATCATTATGTCGTCGGAGGCATCCAGGCTGGTGGATTCCTTGCGAGCGGCGCTTGCATCAGTTTTCAGCATTTTTCGTTGCACTCGCTCATTGTCAGCTTTCACATCCTGCCCATCCTCCACTGCTGGTGATTGATTGATTAACTACAATTAAAATATAAGCTCATATAATTACATTTTCGCTTGGCATCCGTTTCCTCATTTTGTTGGCAACTGTCGTTGACATCATCATAGATCTCCAGCAGCTCCTTGGATTGCACCGAGATAACTTCGTAGCCTGCTTCCGTGCCAATTGTGACATTCCTGATGCCAATGGCGCCTTGATTAGCCAGCTTGCCAAGTATGAAATTGACCATTTCCATGCTTGGCTGTTTCTCCAGAAGGCAACCAACTTTATTCACAACTTGCGTCGAGACAATGGGCAGCACCAGAGTACTGGCACTGAGCGCTTGCAGCACAGCCTTCTGAACCTCGACATCGGCCTCAACTATAATATATATTTGATATATTTAATACACATATCTAATTGATGCCGGCAACGCTTACCGAGTTCTTTTTTTGGATTGGACTGATCCTCCTGTTTGTCCGATAGTATTTCGAAGCGTTCCTTTTTACGCTTTTCCAATTTTTCGCGCAGGGTATTGCGTTTTGTCTTCAGAGATTTAATGTCCCATGCGTCCGCCATTGTTTGTAAGTTTTCTTTGCGTCGCTGGAAAACTGTTTTGTTTACATCAAAAAACTTCAATGTGCAAGATTGCCGCACCCCTGGCACTAATTATCGATAACATTTAGTGTTGCTTTTCAAATATGCAACAAATGTTCGTAATTTTATTCAGAACTCCAGTGGTGCTGTTATGGCTCTGAAAGAGACAGTGAATTTGTGCCAGTTAGCGCTGTTAAATTCAAACTCTTTCCTCATTTGTAGATTTTTTGCCCAACAAGCTGCTATCTAAGATAAATTTTTGGTATATTTTGCTATATCACAAATAATTCCATTAACAAAAATCCAAATTGTAGTTGTTTTGCAGAAAAAAACTTACGGTCACTGTTAATAACAGTGCAGCAACTGTTAAGTGGTTGTTGCTGGCTGTGTGTTAGTATGCTGCTGTTAGTATGTGTTTATCTGAACGAGCAGCGGACGTCGTCGTTGGTTCCGCGATTTTTTGCTCAATAAAACGTGATAAAATTAAGTAAATAATACATGAGAGAGTTTCTCATTGAAAACAAACGCTATGCACTCAAAAATAAATAAAAATTGTGGAAGGTGCTGTTGTTGGTGCTAGGTGCTCCTGTACATACAATTGTAGGTATATACATATGCACATCACAGACACACACACACACTTAAAATCACATTGTGGGCCTTTTGTTTCTTTTTGTTTATGCGCGCGTAGGAGAGCATAAAATGCGCGAATAAACACACGAACAAGCTTAACACGGACAGAAAATTTGCAAAAAGCGCCAACGTTGTGTGTGTGTGTGTGTGTGTGTGTGTTGTGTATGTATATGTATGTGTGTGTGTGTGTGTGTGTGTGGGGGAGTGCGCACATAGCGTCCGCACATTGTTATTGTTGCCGCTTGCGCTCTTGACGCGCCCCAGCAACGGGGCTCTCTCTCATTCACTGTGGCTTCAGCATGCGAATTGAGTGAATGTGAGAAATTTTTAACCCGACATTTGCACGGCTACTTTGGAGCATGACGGTTGTTTCGGGCTTTCATCGGCATAGAAGACCCAGCGAAAACAGAAAATTCTGTAACAGATTCTAATTGGGTGCTAGCTAAAAGTCGTGTTATTGATTCTGTGTGCGTGTGCGTGTGTGTGTGTGACTGTGTGAATTTTGCAGTTGCAGCAGCGCCAAGCGCTTCATCTCCCATCCCCCCTTTCCACCACGCCTGCTCGGTTTCGGTTTAGATGCGTCGTGATTCTGTGTATACTACGAAATAACATTTTTAGTGAGTTAAGGGCGAGCAGCGCAGCAGGCAGCCGCCCAATCGGTGCAACGGCGAAAAACTAAAAAGCTTGAAAAAGAAATCATACACATACTTACAATATACATATGTGTGTACGTATGTATGAGGAGAAAAGAGTTTGCCACGCTCCTAACGCTACTTTCGAAACAATGAAAAAAACGAGCAATTCAGATAAATAATACGTAACGTTAAATTGTAATTTAACTGAACTCTATTTTTTGTTAGATTCATAATGTGCAACAGAAATTAACAGCAAACACACAACAACAATAATAAAAACAAAACATCAAAAACAACAGCGATTACAACAAATTAATCATGAAGATGGTCGACAAATCGTCAAAGTTGATTGACAAATTTGTTACCAGTGGCAGCGGCAGCGGTGGCGGCTCAGCCTCAGCGTCGGCGGCCAATGTAGCTGCCAGCGCTGCATCAGCCACAGCGGCGGGCTTAGCCAGCGGCATCGGCAGCGGCGCTGGCGGCAGTAATATGACAACAAGCAATGGACAAAAGCCGGTGCCTATGAAACTTTTCGCCGCCTGGGAAGTCGATCGAACGCCGCCCAATTGCATACCAAGGTGAGTTCAAGCGCAGTATTTACATAATGTGCAATTGATTAGCAAAAATATGGTGAGAGAGAGAGGAAAGACATAGAATAATAATAAGAGCATCGCAATGTTGTTTTTCTTTTCAAATATAACATACTTTAGTACGATTGTTTTTTTTTTTAATTTAAGAACGAACTACTTTATTTGTTTTCAGAAAACTTGACCTAACTCACTTATTGCGATTGTTAGCTTGCTCAGAATATTTATGGCAAACAAATAAAATTTGGAAACTTGACATAGATTTGACTTTTTGCTTGTTTTTTACTTACGAATCGTACCCATATATCATATAACTGCTATAGGAGGTATAGGTCGTTGTTGTGTGAGGAAATATTTGGTTTCTCAAGATATATTGTAGCTCTCATAGCAACAATCTGTAAAGAAATAAGCCTTGTTTAATAAACTTATGTTCTTATAAGATATCTTGTGAATTTGTTTCTTTTGCCTTGATTAACATCGCGGTTAATGTTATATATAGACTATAGAAATTTTCTTTCGCAAATTTAGCTTTTGTTTGAAAAATTGTTCTTTTTATAAGCTTAATCCATTGCAAATAGGTGAACATTTATTTTTTAAAGATACAATCGTTGTGAAACATAGCTGATTATAAGAGAAACCGGTCGGAAACTCAGCAAGGGTATTTATTCTTCGGCTATTCGAAGATAACGGTTTTTTCTTGTTTTTGTTTGCTTTCTTTCTATTGTTAGCAACAATAATAATTGCACAACAATTGCACTGTCGCAATTTTCGTTGTTGTTGTTATTGTTGTTGATTATTATGGTTGCTGTTGTGCGGCAATCAATTGGCCTTTTGGCTTTTCTGTGACTTGACATTCATGTTTGCAGCCTTTTCTTATTCTGATACCAGCTACTTTCTTGGCTCTGTGCTAGTGACCCCAAAGATTAGTCTTTTTTATTGTTTTGTTTAATAACAATTTGTATTTGCCTAATTCGCGTGAGTCACATGCAGATATAAGATATTAGATACATGATATAAGATGTGGCGCATATTTGCCCACAGATAACGCAATTCCACTTTGGCTGAGTTGGATTTGAAAATAGAATATCTCCCCCGGCGCCTCCTATTAAAATATCATTGCGTATTTTCTGCGAATCGCAATTCAGCAGACGCCACTCGCATTTCTCGAGAATCGATAAATGTGCTGCAAGTATTGTTTAACCACAGAGCATATTTTATTCCAAATCTTTTTGATCTGCTTGTAAACAGTAGCCGTATCAGCACAATATATTTCGTAGTAGCCTTACTTTTTGCGATATACTCTCTACATTATTATTATTAAAATCAATAAAAATCGATACGAATATAGATCTCGGAGATAAACGCTAGAAAACCTAAATTTGGCTTTTAGCTACTCTTTTAGCATTTACCTTTTGGATACGTTTCCACTGACCTTGGTTTATAAGACTATAAATTAATTTATTGATATAAGTCATATAAGGAGATACCCCCTGATCATTAAATAATAATCAGGCAATAAGGCGAAATGTTTAGATTTTTGTGCATTAATGCGGAGTACCTCCTAGTCGGGCACCCTCGACAAAAGCACCATTGTCCCCTTTGTTTTGTCTTGTTTGCTTTAACCGAAAAGGTCATGCACCGCTGCAAACTCAGACTGGTGTGGCTGAGGCTGCTTTATCTTTCGGGCCACATTCGAGGTTTTTTGACTGCCGCCTGGCTGTTTGTTGTTTGTTTATAATTATGCGCTCGCTTGAACCCCGCCTAAAATTAGAAACTGAGGCAATTTATGAAAACAAAAAAATTGATATCAGCTTCGAGTTTTACCCAAGTGACATTTGCAAAGCGAGAAAAATAAACTTTTCTGTTCAGGTCAATATTCTTCGTAGAGCGACCTTTTGCCCCATCCATTTTTAGCATCAACTACTTCAAGTGTATATTTTTTTGTGTCTGAATAGGGATTGTATCTGCGCGCATCCATATAAATGCGTCACGTACGGGATTACGGCCTGGTATTAGGGCACGCGGCATTAACGCAACAAATTGTTACTGCGGCTTTGGTTGAGCAAAAATACGTGATGTGGCCAGGCCTTTGGCGAGTGTAGCCCGACACTCGTTCAACCCGTCGAAGTCGTTAAATTCAAATCAATGTGTTCCTTCCACTGATTACCAGATGTAAATTTGGCTAGTGATAAAGTCGGCGATGCGAATTGCAGACAGTTTTTGTTGTGCTAGTGAAAAGCAGCTTGAGATTATACTCATATGTTTTATACAATTTATTATGAGTTACAAATAAAATTAGCCTTCTTGACTGCTCGACTAGGAGATAATATGCGTCCAGGTAGTTGAATGAGAAAATATAACTAATAGAAAAAGTAGCATTCTACATTCTACGACACTCTATCAGAAATATCAAAATCTGAGAATGACGAGTTGATATTAAGAGACAGTTTTGAAAACAATATGCAAAATTGATTGGCAAACAATAAAAAATATAATTTGTAATAATTATAAAAAATTACTTGATGATAAATTTGACATTTACCCGATTTTAATGATACTCTTGAATCAATTATTATACCCACATGGAGAAGCGTTCGTCAAATCTAGAGAGCTCTCTATAATTTCAGAAAGCTAAGATTAAGTGTATATAATTACACAACGCTTTAATGCTCTTTTCTGTTTTTATTTAGTTGTGTCTACGTGCACTACAACTTTTTAACTTGCTTGAAAAATGTTTTTATATTTTCTAATTGTTTAAAAGAGTTGGAAGAAGATTTAAAATGTTTTATCTATTCTTATATAAAACCATTTTGTTTTTTAAATTACATTCGTTTTTCCCATCTTAAAACAATATTATTTGTCTAACGATATTTATCTGTAGATTATAAGAGACAAACAAACAATTTAGTTCCCATGTCACTTGGAGGGTCTTTTATATATAACTTGGGCTAGGTTCAATTTCTGGGCACTTGAATTAATCCCTACTCTTTATCTTATCTTTGAATGGGCGCAACAAATATATGCAATGTAAATTAAAAATTGTATATTTATGGCTGTAAACAGATTTTTTTCGAGCACATGACAGATCAACAATCAACATGAATCTGTATGTACGTACGATTTTATATATGCGTATGTTTGTGTGTATATAATACGGCAATCAAATGTTTATATTGCTTTTGGCCATCTTTTCATTGGGTTTTTCTGTGTTTAAAAATAGAGCGCCTGGCGACAACTTTTGATAAACGCAGAGCAACAGCTTTTTTCACCAAATGTGAATTTGTAAACACGCAGCAATGTTTTTACTAGAAATTAATTGAATGCCAACAGCCAAGCAAAATTAGCAGTGTGACATACTTATTTTGCGACAGATACATTTTCTATTTTTCTTGCCGTATTTGTAGTTGGGCCAAAGGGGTCTCTACGTAAATGTGTGTATCTACAAGTGGAATTTAAAACGCGACACGCGGCAGCAGTTGTTTAAATCGAACACTCTTAGAATATGTGGATATATGTATTAACTATTAGCATTTTTGTCAACATACAGAAAACTTCAAGGTTTTCCATAAAATTGTATGTAAAACTATATAAAACTGTGTTTACTGGCTTATTGATTGGCTAGAAAACTGATTTTACAAATACTATTTTATATATGTTGATACGATAACGATTTACATTGAATTTGTATGAATAGATAGAGTGTCTACTTTTTCTATGGTATTATCGCTCTTATTTGTACTATTTACTGTAGTATATATATGTTAAAGAATAAATTAAAATAAAATTAATTCAAAAAATAAATTAAAAAGAATATCGCAGTGTTATTATTTTATTTTGTAACAAAAATAAACCCCAAATATTGTTTTGCGAGCTGGATTCATTCTTAAACCTATATGTATATAAGCATTATATGCTCCCAAGTCTTTGTTTAAAATCATGTGCCAAATTATTTTGAGATTTTTGTTTTGTATTTCATTTTGCACTGTACTTGTTTAAGGGTATCTACAATTCTACATGCCAAAATATGTAGCTATTTTCTAAATTTTGTTTTGGTGCGCCGGTTGCCCACCCAATTTTAGCCTTGAACTTTTTGTTTGTGCTTGACAACAACAAGAACAATAACAATATGTACACATATATAAAGCATCTATGCATCTACAAACAGTAGATAGATTTTAGATACAAATATCTGTGTATGTGTATTTGACAAATTGAATTGAATATAAATTTCACTGCAGCACCGTCGCTTCGGTGTCTGCGGCATTTGTAACGTTGTTTTTGCTTTTTGCTGTTTAGGCAAATACTTTTTCAAATGCAGCCAATTTACGTTGCATTTACGACTGTCGTTGTTGTTGTTGTGACTGCAATAACTAAAAGTCAGCAATGAGTTTAAAATTGATTGTGTTCGATTTTAATGGACTTTACTGCCCGATGATTCAGTTGTTTGTTGAAGGGGCTTGGCATTCAATTTGTATCAGCTACAAACAACTTAAGAGAGTAGCCGACTGCGTGCACGACTGTGCAATTCTCTGTTTCTAGCTCAAAATTGGTAGAAGTGGGTGTGGCAATAGCATTTATGTATCTAATATTATATATTTTGTATAGGGTCGGAGATGCCTCCTACTGGCATTTAGATAAAAGTTCCCTTTTCCATCAGAACTAAACCAATGTGCTTGTTTATCGCTATTAAAAAGAGATTATAACAAGTTCAACTGTGCATTTCCGTACAAAAAAGTAAATATTTATGGCAGGCGAGTGAAAATTGCCAATTGCTTGTTATCTTAAATGAAACAATCGATTCTAAACCACATCGATTAGCCGATTGCGTTGCTGACCCAAATACCACAGCCGCTGCAAGCCCAACTAAATTGAGCCCGACTTGGCTCACATTTCTTAAAGGCAGCAAAGCGGGAATCGGGAGCCAATGGGCGGGAATAGAAGCGGGCGTTATAAGCGCATTAGCCGCGTTCTTTGCGGCTGCTTATAAGTTGGTGTTAGGTTAATGCTAATGCATTTACACCGGCCAGCTGGAAAATCTCTGTGGTCATTAGGGCCGACAGCTTGAAATGGGTAAGAGAGAAGAGTCAATTATAGCAAATGCACAACAGCTGGCTAATGTTCGGTCGGAGGGAGAGAGAGAGAGACTGAACAAAGCAAAATAAAAATTGGAAATGCAGTAGTTGAATGTTGAGTGGCAGTGGCAGCAACAGGAGCTATTGCCAACAACAATGGCAACACAATCCAAAGATTCTGACTCATCCACAAGGAGCTGCTGGCACGGCATTGTGTTTGCACAGTCCTCGACAAGAGGGACAGAGAGGAAGCGAGAGGGGCGGAGTCAACAAAATGCAACGTCAACGTTAAGTTTGTTGACTTGTCCACTAACCTGTGCCAAAGTGGAGCTGCCCGTGACTACAAAAAAAAAAAAAAAAAAAAAACAACAAAAACAACAATCACGAATGGGTTTGGTGCGACTAGTCTCAGGAAGCTTCCGCTTCGACGTGCAGCCAAACGAGCAACGGATGTCAGCTGCATAAATCGTTGCCTGTCTGTCGCTCACATCTGCATACACACAACACACAACCACACACATACTAATACATGTGCAGACCATAAAACTGCAATTTATTAGCATGTAAAGTGCGCTCTGGGACTTGGCCAGGGCAAAACAGTCGAATGCGGCGCAGGTTTTGCTCTGGGCCATGACTTTTATGGAGCGGCCCAAAAATAACAAGTAAGAGTAAGCCAGACGCGAATGCCCTGCTGGTCGTTACTCTGTACCCAGCTTCGCGAAAAACATTTATTTATAAACAACTTCTGTTTTATTTTTATACAATTTAGGACTTAAAGCTGTTGTGGAAGTTTGTAAATGACACAAAAACAATAAGGTATATTTTTAAAATTCTGCGTAATATAGGCGCATTACCACAGGCTCAGCTCGTAGTACTGAACAAGAATAAGTAAGTGATTTTATAGGTTTAAACATTTCTTCTGCTTTTATGCATTTGCACAAAAACATTATACCCTTTTTCGTTTTTACCCATTTTCAATTGGTACAGGGTATGTGAAGAGAAAACCAAAAGCAAATGAAAACTAAATACACAAAAACTCAATCTCCCATGTAGTTGCAGTCGCCAGGTTTTCCAGTGGGTCGCCCAGCCACGCCAACGCTTGGTATATGTTCGAGTATGTGAATACCTATGTATACCAATACATACATGGCTTGCTGCATTGGCTATAAAAATGCAATCAAATTTGGGAAGCAACTCTCGTGGGCATTCAATTTGGTTCACAATTTTTTGCCGACGACTTTGTTCATTTTGCGCCACTTCCATTTGGCTTGAAACAGAATGCATGTTTTCTTCATGCATCATTAATTAACGTTATCGAACTGAAAATCAAGATTTAAACTTGAAGAAATTTCGATTTTTAACTGCCTCTTTAGGAACGCAAAAATATCCGAAAAATAGCCAGAGTTTTTTTTAATGCGTTGTATATAGTTTGAAATAATTTATTTTAACTTTTAAGTTTGTCTTTGTTAAAACATCTTTAATTTATGTTAACAGATCTATAGTAATATTTGTTACGACGCGAACAATTTTGTTAATACATTTTCTAAGATTTGGATATTTAAGACAGACTTTTTCATTAATTTATCCACTCAGAATTCAACCCATCGTACTGTTTAGTCAAACAATATAATCGATTAAGTTCATGTATATATTTGTTTATTGCCACGAGAAATTGAGTAGAGTTCAAGTTCAGCATCCACTAAATTTCAATTAAAATTTTCGCACATGACACATGATTAATGCACTCTCAAAAGTACGTTGTCTCATCTTAAGATGACGTCGTTGATGACACATGGCCAGTCATGAGTGTGCATTGGGTTGCCGGCCTGCTTCCAGAACTGACTGTGGCTATAGTTGTTATTATTTGATAAACAAATATATATATACACATACATAGACAAACCATTGATTAACAAAATAAGAAATAAAACATGAAAAAATGGGGTTATTGGCCGACGATTTAATTCTCTTCTATTTACTTATTCTACTATTAATTTACTTTTATGTCAGCTGATCCCTAATATATGATAATTAATCATGAATATAAATTGTTACTTTACTTACATAACATATACGGTATTCGGCTATGACTTAAAATTAAATTTTCCTCTGTGTTCTACACACTTCACAACGAAATTATAATACCGACTGGAGTTAGGGTATCAAAGCTGTGAATTAATTGAGAAGCGAGTCGCAGTTGAAACTCTCGCTGCTGATTCATTTCGCATCGTTTGAACTGTTTTTTTTTTGTTGTTTGGCTTTAGCTTTATCATTATTATTTTTTTTTGGTCTCGTGCTGCCGTCAAGTGGCAATAGTTGAATTGAAGCGAGTGCGGCACATGTGACGGCAAGTTTGAGTGTCCGTCAAGTGGAAGCCAGGCCAAAATAATAATAATAATAAATAGAAAGTGAAAGTCGCCGAAATTTGCAAAACTTTTGCATGTGCTCCAAAATGAACCCAACTTAACTGGGCTCGATTGAAGAGAGTTCAGCTCTATTAGACATTCGAGACAAAAGCGAAGGTTAGGCAAAAGCAATCGGGCAGAGCTCAAAATGGTCTTAAAATGTTAATGAATTGTGGCTGCCGCAATTATGAAATGCCGGCCAAGTTGTTGGCCCAGAAAAAGTGCTTTGGACAAAACGAAAGAAGCTGCTTGACATCAATTCTGGCTTCTGCAGATATTATTTTTAAATATATTCATTCAAAATACGAATTACATATACAAGAAAATAACTGACATTTTCTTGCATATTAACGCACAACTTTGACAATCTTGTAACCGTATTCATAGTTCTTAGAGATGGGGAAAAGACTTCATCTTTGCCACATCCACTTAGCACAGTTTTGAAGTAGCCGAGAGCAGACATTCCGGGCAAGAGTGTGGCGCGTTTTTAACGGGTTGAAAGGGTAGAAAAGACAATGGCCTAGTTTTTTTCAAGCTACTTTTGCAGGCAACTTTCATGACTATTTAGATTTCTTTCAGAATATTACCTTTACTATTGACGCACAGTTTGCAAGCACTTTGTTTTATTAAATTTTTATTATATTTTGTTTTGCCAAAAAGTTTAAAATACTTTATCTTACTTTTATCACATAGGTTTATGTTCAGCTCGTTTCCGTTATAGCTGTGGTTAAACTGATAAAACCTATGTGCTTGAAGCACTTTTGGTATTACTCATATACTTATATTGTATATCTATCCAAATTATTTCAGTTTACCCATTCCTATCTTTGCAAATGATTTGCATACTTAAAGAAAAAGAAAAAATAATAAAATTCCATTGCTACTTCGCTACATGTTTTTAAAAAATGAAAAAATCTCAACACATTTTCTTTGCAAGAAATAAACAAAGTCGTTTATTGTTTATGTGGTATGCCACAATATATGCTTTTGTATACAAACGCCAGGCATTCATATGTCGATTCTTTCGCTTAGAGATCAAAATGAATGATTTAAATTTAGAGAAACTAATTCACAATAGTCAAAAAGAATCTTTTAGATGCAGCATATCAATTTAAAGCTCGAGAACATCGAAATAAGTTTAGATAAAATAAAAATAATATTTAGGATTGCTTAAGTTAAGAGTTTAATACAGTTAGAAGGAAATTTGAATAGAAGATGTTACTAAGAACTATGTAAAGACAGAGACTGGAAGCTTGTAATGCATACTCGGGATAACTCGTGTCAGATAATATTAAGACTTTTATTGACAGATTAAAATATACAACAATTTCGACATGTAAAGCTCTCCGATCCATAGCTCCCATATTTGAACCTCCCATAAATTTGAACCAATGTTCATGTTTGATGGTATTTTGGTTATTATTTTCTCTTATATTTCAAACGCCCATAACTTTTTCAAAACTTAACCGATTTTTATGATTGATGGCATTTTTTTCATGTTTTGTCTACTAGATTGATTCTTAATTATTTTTATTCGTATTTAGTTCTCGTTATTAAAGCTGGCAAGTACCCACCATATAATCTCTTGTATTACACAAAAATATACAAATTATAAAAAAAGAAGAAAATTTCATTATGAAAGCAATTTTACAGATTCCTATGGTTTTTATTATACTTATTTGAATAGCGGCAATTTCCAAACCCCCAAGATGTGGTATTCTAGAAAGTGGTCAAACAATTTCAATTAAATTGAAGAATTGAGCGGCCAGCAACTTGTTAGGCAATGGCATCCTGCTGGGCTGGTCACCCGCAGTGTACAGTGGCAATGTCAGTCAACTGCATATATATAAATATATACCGCTCCCACCGGAACCCTCCCATATTGAATATTGACCAACAACCACTTTAAAGCCAAAGTGTCAGGCAGTAGTTAATTTTATGAGACTCGTTTTACACTCTCCTGCAGCGCAGGCTTCAAGCTTGCGTTTGGGGCGTGGCTCAATATTAACGCGACGTGGCGCCGTTGTCGTTTTGAAATGTGTTTAAACCGTCTTTTGTCTTGACACGCTTTGTAGAGCATTTTGTTTGTGCTTTGGCTTTACACTTGGTTTTTTTGCTTTCTTATTTTTATAGATTTCTGTCAGATTTTTGTTTTATTTATTTGTTTTATGAGGCAACACTTAGCTCGCACTTTGTTAGATATATATATATATATATATATATATTTACTTATATTATATATATATATGTATAAACTTATATAAATATAGGAGCACGTGCGTATGTACATAATAGAAATATTCCATTTATTTACTATGAATACCGCCCACAAGTCTAACCAAGTGCGTGGTAAATATATGCATGCTGATATGTATTTATTTATTTATGTAGGAAATTCCCTAGGTCTCTGGCACAGTTTGAATTTTATTTATATGAATTTCCAACGTACCCAGTGTCAACAAAATCCAAAAGATTTGCGTCACAAGCTGAGTAAAAGCTAATAAATAAATAGATACAAACAATATGTACATATACCTGATTTTCTAACAAGCATGGTTCATTTCTGCTGACAGACCCTGACATAAATAATCGCCCAAATGCTGTGGACTTGCACACCATTTACGATTTTATACTTCCATGAGCTCTGTTGCATCATTATTTGTATAATTTGTTTAATTTAGTGCTTATATAATTATTCGTGTGTTTACACTTGAAACATAATATGCACATTAATGGGCACTTTTACGAAGTATGTGACCTTTTATGGAGTAATTAGCTGAACACATTATGTACGCTACAAGATTTAACTAAAGCATGTTATTAACAGCTAATTATAATCCATGCATTGCTCTTTTTATTTATGCAATTAAAAATGTGTAATCTTAAAATACTTTAGTAACAAATGTATTTTCCTGTGTATTTTCCTATTATTAACTTAAAAAATATAATATTATCGTTTTGTGACTCTTACAAATATACTTTTCGCTTGGAAACTGAAAAATGCATATATTAGAATTAAAATCGAGTATGTCAAAGTCTAATCATTAAATCATAAAATTTTCAAATTTAGTATTTTATATGCCCTATTGTATGCAAAAATTTAGCTTCCAGTAATTCGCATCACCTCCAGAAGCATATGCATTTGCGAACACATATATATTATTTATGAACTGTTTTTATTTGCCAAAAGATTTAATGCCAATATTCTATTTCTTTTAGCACCTCTTAACGAGAATTTGAAATCAAAATTAAACCTAAATTCCCAGAAATATTGCACATAAATTGAAAGGCAATATATGTAATGGTTGGCTATATAATATATAATGCAATACCATAGGCCAGACACAGAATGTGACATTATTTTTTTTTTCGAAACTTCACTTTATTGTTGGTAAATTGTTGTTCAAAAATTCAATTGATATTATTTATTTATTTATATTTTTGAGAGCCAGCCATCTGTGTTGTTCGTGCGTTTCATTTGAGTGGCCGCGCCACCCCCGTTCAGCATCAGTCCGTGCACTCCCGTTGTCCGCCCTCGTCAACGTGACGTATGAGTAATCGGTTGACAGATTCATGCGGCACTCGTTATTAGTTATTGTTTATATATGTGTGAGAATGTAACACACAAACATGCATGTAGCAATATATGTATTTAGTATCCAAGCCGTTGAACAATTTGTTAATGACCCATATATCATATAACCCAGCGACCACGCCTCCTACTTACCCACCTACCTACAAATGAACCATCTTTCTCATCGCTCTTTATTAAGCATTGTTGCGGCTTCTGTGAGTTTACGCGCTGCTTCTTGTGTTTCTTCGGTTCATTTTTCGCCGATGGTTACAAAAACAATTTGCCAATGCCATTTTATCGATTGCATTTAACATTCATTTTACATACGCATACATATGTATGTATGTGCATAACAACTCGTAACAACTGTCATCATCGCTCTTTGTTTAATCCATCAAAGTATTTTGAGTCTTTGGAGTCTGTCTTCATTGATTGAGGGCTGGCTATATATAGAGATACTTGTGGCGATAAAAAACAAGAAAATATTAAATTCCAGCTTGTATAAATATACGTTTGTTGCAGAAGGGAGGATGCATTTGAAACACTATAATAAAACCGATCAGACCAATATACAGAGCGCTGGTTAAATTGTATAATACTAACAGTTTGTGCAATATTTCCTTTGATTTCTCGTTTTTTTTAAATATTCATATTTATATTACAGATCAGTACCAATAGCAAAGTTGGAAGAAAATTCTCAATAATTTAAAAATACACCCAAAATATATTTTTTCCAGATTAGCTGTATCTAAAAAATGAGTCACAACAATTTTAATATAGTGTATAAATAATATAATGTATTTCAAATGTAAGGAGAGTGTCATCTCTGACTTAAAAATATTTATATTATCTTTATATCAATATACGAGCTGACTCATCTAGCACTGTCTGTAAATTATAATCTTCGAGGGGGTGTTGTTCTTTTGTTAATAAATGAGTAACGCATTTAGGGAGTATATAAATTGAAGATCACCATTAATATTTTCGTATATATAGCCTGCTTTGCTTTTTTCATGTAAATGGCATAGATTTTAGTATAAACATTTTCTTTCTCAGGTAATTATCTGTTTTAGTCATCTATTGGGATTGGTAGTTTTAATTCCGAATACCTTTTAAAAATTAAGCAAATCGGCTAAATCATGTTAAATACTAATAAAAGCTGAAAAGTATAACTTTTAACGGGATTTCATAAATTTCCTAATCCGATGAGCTCTTTATATACAAAGTACCTTCATCTCATTTATTTAAGTTATAATAAATTTGTCCATATCAGGACTAATTGATTATTTCTTTAATATACACATTTTTTAACAAAAGCAAATTAACTTGGTAAACCCTTTTCTCCTGATGTTTATCACCCCAGCAAAGAGGTGTGAAATTTAATTACATAAAGTTTTTAACACATTTATTGCATTTTAAAATACCAATTAAAAGTTTCCCTTGTAAATCGGCCTTTAAATATTTATTAAAGTTTTGCAATTGTTATTACTGTTGTTGCTTTTGATTTGAGCTGCTTTTACCTGCTCGGCGGCTGCTACCTGTTGTTTAATGCAGCATTTTAACTTGCATTTCTCAATTATTGATAACCGCCAGCTGCGGTGCCGATGGGGCGTGAACTTGCTTTGCTTTGCTGCCAGTGAATGAACTGCAGTAACCTTTTGGGACGTCATACTGTGGCGCCTGCCACGCCCATTTTACCCCCTTTGTACCTTTGGTATGTTGTGGTGTGTTTGTCGTGTTGGAAACTTGAACTGCAATTTACTTGCTAATTATTGCAAATTGCAGTGGTAAATGATTGATATTCAATTCTTAATGCCCTGTATAAATGTTTGCTTAAGAGAGTGTTTACACTCTAATGGAAGTATCATAAGTAAAAAATTGATAAGTCGGATACCAGAAAATACTACTAAAAATAATATGCTAATGTAATGCCATTATAGAACAGTTCTACTAAAGTGTGGTGAAATTGTCTATAAAATGACTGGCAACCAGAATATAGGTTTATTTTTTGTATAGCTTACTTACGTATTGCGTTATTTACAATATTTAACCAGCGGTTAGTACAGGGTGTTTGGTTTGCACATCCAATGCTACATTGATAAAAACTGTTGCTGTTCTTATTGAACGTAATGACAGTTATTTGGAATATTTAAGCGCTTAAGCATTTAAAACCGTGGCCGCAGGCCCCTTGTTCAATCTGATGCCTGAAAGCTCATGCACATTTCCCATTCGCATACCCAGTCTGAATCCCATTCTCATTCCCGTTGCCATTGTTAAGCGGACGCCGTTTCCGGGCATTTGAGCATTGTCGAGGCATGCGTAATTCTCGAATAAATAAATTGAGCGGCCGCACAGGGTGACGAGCCACGAGTCTCGGGGCATGTATAAGTAAAACTCACGTCAACACAACGCATACGAAATGCATTTGATCAATAATGCAATGACCCAGTCTGTCCGCCGGGTAGGGGGAGGTGGCCGGTGGATGCGGCTGCCCAGACTGGCGCCGTCGCAAAACTTATGATTAGGCAGAAAGTTTCTGTATAAGCAATGACGGTGGTGGCGACGACGCCGGTGGCCATCGTTGAGCACCACCTAATTATACACCCACCTGCAAATATGTAAAAACTGGTTTCGTGCCTTAAATTCATTAAGAATTTAAGGCCTGGTCGCCGCCCGCAGCCCGGCGACGGTGGCAATTTTAAGCGTTTTATAAATTCATGAGTCATGCCAAAGTCTGTCAAATTCTCTATAAATTACAAACTGTACCCAAAATATGTGTATGTAGATGCGTGCAGGCAGGTGTATTGTAATAATTCATATTTGTATAATACATGCCATCCATTGCCTTCCGCAATTTGTTGGGATTATATGTGAATCGATATGGTATATATTTCAGGGTAGGCTTTTGTCGAAAATGTACACACAGAGATGTGCCTATACTTAAATGAAACCCTACAAATGGCCTATAAGTCGCGACATCGCATAAACTAAGAGTAATGTAGGCTGTGCGGGTCGGGATAATGACGTCTGGCCCAAAACGGGTAGGGCAACCTCTGACGTTGATTTGTGCTGGCTCAGTTCTTGCTCTCGCTGTTGTTCTTGTTGTTGCAGTTGTTGTAATGCGGCGATTTGCTGAGCAATGACACTTGACGTCCGTTCGTCTGTCAGCCTGCCTGTCTGTCTGTTTTAAGACCCGTTCTTGTTGTCCTTGAGGTCGCGGCATTAAGCAGATATTTGTCATATCATTTACGAGTGTACATATATATACACACGGGGTGTGGTTGTTAAGTTATTAACACATTGTACATTTTGAGGGTCATTTCCACTTGTTACTTATAATTAGAATTCTATTTGCTTCTGCAATTTTTGTTTTTTGTATGTGCCGGTTGATATGCTGTTCCTGTCTAATTTCCATTTCTTTAATTTAACTCTCATATATTTCAAATTTCCATAGAACATAAAATTTTAACGTTGTCAAGCTTGATCTATAAATTTGTTATATGAACTTATCATTCAAAACCTGTCATTTTTAATTTGACAGTCTGTTTAACTTTTTGTGAAATAGAACGGTCATAAAATATCAAACGTGTGTTGTTTATTCATGATTGCAATTGAAGTATGATATTAATTTTTTGTTGTCTTACCGATATGTAAAACAATTGTAACACTCAGTTGACAAGAGGAACTAGCTGCCTGTTAAATTTCAATTTTTTTTACGTCCTAGAAGCCAATTCTCAATATATGTAGCAGCTTCAGCACTATCTGTTTATACAACCCTCGTGTTGTCAGAGCCCAGGCAGCTCTTTGCCTTTGTTACGTGGCACTTGTCATTGCAGGAAATGCAAAATACTATTTAAGTAAATCCCCCTCCAACGCAGTCTTTTGTGAGACGCTTGTGAGTCATATAAGTCGACAAACATTTCTCATAGCACGCAAATGAAACGTTAACTACGAGAGTATTTGCTAAGTGAGCGACAACAAACTGCAAATTAACATGTTAACAAAATTGCCAGTTATCTGTCTGTCTGTCCCACTGTCTGGGGTGTTAACAGCAGCCCACAACAACAGCAGCAACAGCAGCAGCAACAATTGTAGATCATCATTATAAACATGAACATATGAATATTCACGAGACACACGAGCTGTCCACAAGTCACACGCAACTCAAATAAAACAAAGCAAGACATATTATTTTTTTTTTAAATTACTTTTTGTTTATTTTGTGCGTTGTTGTTTTAATTATGTCAAAAGGTGCTGATAGAATGAGTGTCACAACAAGAAACATTCACATATGCAGAATAACGAAGTCTGCATACGCTAACCAGATGAGGTAAAAATTGCATCGGGACTTGGTTCTAATCGATAAAGTAAATTTTAAATAAATAAATTATAAAATACTCAATAAAAGCATTTAATTTATACATCAAATTTAAATATTTTAATCTAAGAAATATTGCGCTTCAATCAAGAACATTCAGCTGAATTGACGTTTAATATGTCTTAGATTAAAATATTGAAATTTCAAATGGTTCTTAAATACAAACTTTGTTTCTAAGCTTAGAAATTTTCACCTTGTGTGTGATGCCAGCAAGACTTGTACTTGGTTTAAGTACAAAATGCTTGGTTTTTTCTTCAAGTGTACAGGCATAACATAAATTGATCACAACTGCGTCTGCCTTAATTTAATGTTTCTTAATGTTTCTACTTCATTTTTTTAACAGCATGTCATCGCTTTTGGCGTAACAGATTTTCTATTAATTCACTACTTACTGCTTATTGTATGTGACAACATCTGAGCTATTAGCTTTCGTAAATTAACATATAGCAAATACATTAATATAATTCGTTTTAGATTTGTGCTAAAATGTTGACATCTTCGAAAAATATCCTCACTGGGTGGTTCAATAAAACTCGAAGCTTTTCGACAAGTATCTTAGAATGTATTGGTATATTTTCCGCGCGCCATCAACTTCAGTGGGAATGTGAACATACCCTCATCTAAAAGGCCGCTCAAAGCATTTTCCATTTGCTGATGGATGCTTATCAAGATGGGGGAATTATGGGTCGCGTCCGGGTCTGAGTCCGGGTGCGGGTAACGCGCCAGTGACACAGTTTTAAAGTGCAGCTGTATGGGGGAAGTGTGGGAAAGGGGGAGATGTGCCTGCGACTTGCGTTTGATTGACGCGCTCTCGCGGTTTCAATTTATTTATGCGCAGCATTTTCATTTTTTGTATTTTTTTCATTTCTCATTTTAAGCTGCAACAACTTCCACTAATCAGTTTCAATTTGTTGCGCGCTGCTTTTCGCTTTTCGCTTTCCGCTGCCTTTGGCCCGTGCATATCAGATAGGTTGCTGATAATTAAACCTATTTATAGTCCAATAGTTGCAGATTAAGTAATTAATACTCGACGGTGTATTGAGCGAGCGTTTTATTAACTATTGGCTGGTAATTGGTAATACGACTACTCATGGACAAATATAAATTGCGAAAGGTGTTGAAACCCAATTAGGCTTATTAGATTGTCTTTAATAGCTTTCTTGCTTTATCCCTGGCTACACCATCGTCGGCTTAATCGTTTCTGTCTGATACCGAATCCCGATCAGCCATTAATCAAAGCCTCGCACAAAGGAAATAAGGCAACGGAGATAAAGTTGCCTTTTGCCTCTGCCTTTTGGCATCGTCGCTTATCCGGGTACAATGAACCTTTTTTATGTTGTCAAACAGAATTTGAATATCAAATGAAAGTAAAATGAAAAAATGTGCGGAAAATTCCTTCCGGCAACATTCGACGTGTGTCATTCATAAAAACCAGCAAATTCGCATTGACAATGCTCGAATAAACGCAAAGTTGGTAAAGAAAAGCCGAAAGCCAATCAATAAAAACAGCAACAGCAAAAGTCTCTTCACATTGGCCAAGTCATTCACATTGCCACAACAAAAACAGTCAAATTAAAAAAAAAACAAGTAAAAGTGCTTTTGTTGAGAATGCCAGACTAAAAAATACTGCTCATTCATGTTCGTAACATATATTTGCACATTAAGAAAATATTGGAAAATTCATTCCTCATCATTACCTCTTAACCTTTAGCTAATTCAATAAATTTGTGTTTACCATTATAAAATCAGCTGACATTTAAATGTTCCGATTATAAATTGTTTTAAATTTTAGTGGAACCCTGATTACGAGGTCGTTGTCGCTTCTTTCTGCCTGATACATTGATTTCCGTAATACCGTTATACCCTCTTTTCTCATTCAATAAGGGCACAGGGTATAAAAAGGGTGTGTGTTTTTATTTGCCAGTTAGTATGCGTGCTTTCCAAAAATAAACGCCAGCGAAAAAATTACAAATACTGCAAATGACAACTTGTTTTTATAAGCAAACATGCAACCCAACAGTTTGCGTCAGCTGCATGCAAAGCAGAGGAGACTCCTCATGTTTTTCAATTTCAATTAAATAATTTATGCATCGGAATAGCAATTTACATATATCTGTTAGATTGCGCCAAATATCTCATTTGGCTTATCTATTTGTACATTTTAACTAGTGTTTACTTAAAAATTTGATATTGAGCTATCTAATGGGAAGTGAAATTTAAAGACAATAACAAGCACTGTGGGATTATTGATCAATCTTTGCTATATATGTGTGCTATGTATGCGTGCACTTATATAATCATGGGAATCATTCATATATACTATATACACATATTTAATATTCATTGCTCATTATTATTGTTTTATAAACTGTTTTACCTATAAAACCACTCATTTGTGTCAATTTGTTCCCAGTGAAAAGAGAAATAACAACAGAGCTTTAACGTTGTAATTAATTCTTAATAAATCATCGTCATTCAGGTATTACACTTTTTAATGTTGAATTCAATCATTTGACCGTGATGTAAATTTAATTAATATTTGAATGGATTGATTATAAAATAAGTGATTTAAATAAAAATTGGAATGCTTTCATTGAGAAGTAAGTGAATCGATATAAAATTTAATTGCATTAATTTTGAATAAAAAATAAATTGTATTGCATTTCATTTTTTCATTAATTGTTCGTTATTTATAAAAGTTCAATTAAGTTAAAGAATTTCTTGTTCGCTTTTGCTCTGCTTAATGACATTACATATTTTACAGTTGAATTCCACCATTTAAAAAAAATGGTAATGCTTTGATTGAGAAGTAAGTGAATGGAATTAAAATTTAATTGAACTCCTCGGTAGATTAATTGTGCAAGTGCTTAGGCATTGAGGCAACTGAACAGGGAGAATTCGGGTTCAAATCTCAGTCTAGTTTATGGATATAGATAACTAGTGCAGCCAGTGCTAATAGCAATAATAACATGTGCAATTCATTTTTTCGTTAATTGTTCATAAAAGTCCGTCTAACTAAAAAAATTTATTGTACTTACATTGACTTTGTGAAAAAAAGAAAGATGTACAATATACCTAACACAATAATTTGCACATTAATTTCATAGGTAGACTACTTAGTATTGAAAAATTTCGGGACCATGAAAATTTTTTTAAAACGTCCAATGGCTTAACAAATTTTGACCTTGGTTTGCTTACGCTTGCGCTTGATTTAGGTACAACATTTATGGCTTTTTTACTTCTATTGTAGATATAAATAAATGTATACATTTTATGTTGATTGCCACGTGCCCCTCTTTATGGTAGTGTGAAAAATAGTTGGCAGATACGCACGACTAGCCCAATAACTAAGTGCTATGTATATGGATTGCCAGCTGACGTGTCTAGATGTCAGTCTGACTATGAAATTTGCATGTACTGAAAAGAGGTGACCGTTTGAATTATTAATCAAGTAGTTAATTGTGTAAACACTCGAACTTGGCCCCAACGGCATTCCAGGCCACGCGCTTTCATTAAGGCGCTTTGAAAGAATTCAATTACCATAGAATTCAAAAGCGTATTATGGTACGGCGATAATTTTTGTTGATGGAAAAGTGTGCATCAATATTTCATCTTTTAACTGCTGAAACTCGACTCCAATGTCCATTTGCATTTCCAGCCGGATACGAGTATTATGGAGATTGCCTGACCCAAATTGGTAGTGCCCCCATGTGAACTTGTGAACAAAAGCTTATTAATGAGTGCGTAATCTTTAAACTCTTTGTGTATCCTACTATTTATCTTTCTTTGTGGTACATTACGAGGCATAACTAATCAGGAAATATTTTATTTTTATACATGAATTATATATGAATATATAGTATATATTGCACAATCAAAAGCAAAACGTTGACCAGCTAAGAATCATCATCCTTATAAATATCTTCCAGCTCTTGTGTTTGGCTCACTTATCAGGTTATTCAGTTTTCTTTTAGTTTTTGTTTTGTGCATTGAGAAAACCAATTTCCTCTTGTAATATTTTTATGACCTATTGCGTTGAGTGTTTTATGTGTGCTTTATGTTTTCATTTTTTCTGCGTTTTTTTGTTTATTACTCGCTCATGCCGGAAAGAGTTTGTATCTAAATCTGTAAACTGGAGAAATATTTTTTCTTCTTTTTTGGTTTTTCATTTTGCTTACGGCTTTATGTTTGCCATGCCTCTAGCACTTCCATTTCACTTACATATTTGTTTGATTACCGTTACAATTTCCTTGTATATACCCTGTGGCGATAAATATGGTTAAAAAGGAATATTGAAGTTGTACTGATGTACAATTGGAAGGAAATATATTAAAGTAAATATTATAGACTAAAGAAGCGTAGATGATAAAAAGAGAACTAACAAAGTTGTACAGGATTCAAAATAATGTAAATTACAATGAAATCTACAAAATTTGCAAGTTTATGAATCCTAGTGAGAAGTGAGGGTTCTAAGAAATATATGTATGTGTTTACATCTCGCATAGGCGGGGAAACAATTTGAAATATGCTTTCGAATTTACTAGAATCAAGTTCCTGGAATTTCCCACGCATTAGTACTTTGTAGTTTGTCAAGTTTCGATTTCGATGGAATACAAGTCTTACTTAACTTGGAATGCCTTTAAATTCAGAGTCCAATATATGTATTTAAATCTCAGTTGTTTAACTGAATTCTTTAGCATGAGAAAACAGCTGAAATTGAGGTTTAAGTTTCCACGTTTAATATTATATTTATAATATCTTTATGATATCTGGAAATTAAGTAAATACTTCCCATGTTCTCACTATTGAAAAAATAAATTTGTATTATATTTATATTAACATTTTACTAATTCAATATTTTGTGTATATAATTTACAGACTCTGTTCGTTGACAATAACACGTCTTTCCATCCTGACTCCGCTGCCCGGGGACACGACTTCGCTCTCGCTGGCGGTCAAGATGCAAAGCTCAAAGCGGACGCTGCGCAGCCATGAGATACCCATCAATGGCAGTGCTCTGACATCGATCTCGTCCAGCAGAGAGAGCTCGATGCAGGGCAACTCACCGCTGGCCAATGTGATCGGCGGCTCCGGCCTGATTGGTACGCCGGGTAATGTGGGTAATGCGGGCATTGGAACCGGCCTTGTGCCGCTGACAGAGACGGAGCTGGACTTGCACTTTAGTCTGCAGTATCCGCACTTTATCAAGAGAGATGGCAATAGGTGAGTTACGAGATAATTTGTCATCACTGTCATAAACTCACCCACTTCATTTGGCAGACTGGTGATTTTGTTGCAGCGTCGCAAAAAATACAAATCGCGCACGATTTTGGGCTATAAGACACTGGCCGAGGGCATTATACGGATGGATGCGGTGCTGCAGAAATCGATGGATATGATCATAGAGCTAACTGCTTCGGGCAAGAATGGCCGGCCTGGTACCGTGGTTGCCTGCCTTCGTGCCGAGCGCGTCTCATCCATTCCAGTTGACCATGACAATAAGAATAACAACAGCGTGCTGCTGGCAGGTGAGTCACCCACCCAACCCATCCATCCAGCCATCCACTCCACGCAGTCCATCTCACGCAGCCATGCAACTTATTGCCAAATCCATAAGGCACACATGATCATGATCGTCCAAGAGTTGAGAATTAAAGCGTTAATGACGCAAAGCGGCCACATAATTGCCTTGGCGATCGCGATTGCGATGGCGAGGGCGTGAACTACGGCGGGGCCGAAGAAGGGGAGGGAATACTCAAATAAGTTATCTGCCAGACCTTGCGCTGGATACCATGATGCATGTTATTGTTGCTGCTGCGATGTTGTGGTTGCTGCTGTTGCTGTTCTTGCATCTATATATATATATATATTTTTTTACATATATATACTTATATACCGAAGATGATCCCAATTTGAGTTTATGTTTATGGTAATTACTTGTGAAACATTTCTCGAGCGACGAGCGATTCATGACGTCAGCTCTGCTGACCGCATATTTCAAATATATATATATTTTTTGTTCTACTTACAATTTGCTGCTCCTCTTGTAATCGCAATTTTCCAAGTTTCGTATGGGTTAGCGGCAGCAGCCGCCGCCGCATGGCAACAGCAGACACAACGCAACATTGCTATGGGTATTTAATTGAAAATACTTTTCTCATACACTTGCAGATGGTAACATAATTTTGTCACGAATTTAGCAGTTCAGTACAGGCTTCTCCGACCTTCAAATATATCTGTCCTTTTCAATCATGATTGCAAACCGTTCAACTTATGCTTCTAAGGTTCCGTTCGTCAACCTTGTTTTCAGTTTATTATTTGTACACATTTGCTTTACGAAAAAGAGTTAGAATTTAGTAAAAATACTGTTCCAAAATTCTTTTGAAATCCCTAAAAAAGGGTTTTGAAGGAACCATTTTCATTTCCATGTTTTTAATGTTGAATTAATCTAACACAAAGCTCAGTAATTAAATGAATTTTATACATGTTAGATGTAATTAAAGAATGAATTAATATCCCATTACCATATCAGATAGTTACAATGGATATGATCAGTCAAAACTTGAATCAAGTTGTAATGTATTTCTACATTTTTAATAAAAACAACTCCGTCATACTGTTTCGTCAAGATGCTATGAGAGCATTCTATGGAAAAGTGAGTTCCGTAAAAAACCCGCTAGTCTGTTGTGGTTAAAATTAGAATATAAGAGAGTATATTAGCCACAAACTTGCGAGGGTATTTAATGTTCGTTAGTGCACAGATGTGTACATGTTCTATTTTCGTGCTCAAACCACACATCCCATCCAATTTGCAAGCCGCAAGCACTCAACCTCTACCCGACGAATTGTGAGAAAATTCAATTATGAAAATAGCGAGCAGAATTTTCATTTAGCATGCGGCTTTTCACAGCAGCTGACGCAAAAGCAGCTCTTTCCTGGCTGCAAATTGCGGCACAAGCATTGTGGTTGCAGAACTGTTGAACTTCTGGTGCAGCCACATTTTGAGTAATTTGCACGGCAAACTTGGCCAACGGCAAGCAATGCATCAATGTAAATGGCCAAGGTAAAGCCCTCGGCTGGCCTCAAATGCGCACATGCAACGAAATGTGGCGCACATTGGGGACATGTTGCAGCTGCGTCCTTGCAATTGCACTTAGTAGTGACCATCGCCAGTTGACGGTCAGAACTTGTCGCTTTTCACTTGGCAGCCAGCCCAAATAGTGTAGCCCATTGGGAATTGGGTCTATGTTGAGCTTAGGGTCAGCCATGCAAACGGCATTTGAACTCGGGCAGATTGTTGGTTAGTTGTTAGCGATGACAGTTGTTAAATTACTTTTCGGGCTCGCTATCTAATTTGCAAAATGAGTTTGGGTTAAGTGGGAGAAGGCGCCTTTTTTTACCTCCACCTATTTTGTCTATTGATTTTTCCACCTTTCCTGACCGGCTCACAAAACGCTGCCAACAAAAGCCGAAGGCGATTTGCACAGGCAGCTTGTTGAATGCCACACCCAAAACCAGAGATTGCGAACCTGCGGCAGCGGTGCCAGTTTTTAGGCACTCCCTAGCTGGCATTTCCATGAATTTTTCATCACACTCGATGAGTTTACATGCATGCTATACCCTAAAGTATTGTAAGTAAGTATTGGGTTTAAATTAGGTTTACCGAAAATCAGAATTTGACAGTGGCACGAAAGCCAATTTTTAAGAAAATCGAAATGAAATTTATATTTCTTTTATGATTCTATTTCTATAAGTCAATATTCATAAGCCCACAACATTTCGTTTATTAAAAGTGAGTAGAACTTGTTTTATTTTTTTTTTATATATAGCTTTGAATGTCCTAGAGCCTTTTTGAATTGTTCAAGCTTATGGAATTGGTTTCAACTTTTAAATACCTATATTTTTGTATACAACATTTCAGAATAGCTTTAATAGTTTCGAAACTTTTAAAATCACTTAAATCATTTAACGGCCAAAAATTAATATTTTGCCAGTTTCGAAATAATAGAAAGTCCATTTATAAATCTTATATTCAATATAACCTCTTTAAGCTATACAATAATTAGACTTTTTTAATAGGAATAAATACAATTTACAAAATCAATATTTTTTATAAAGTATACACTTTCATTTTTATTGATAATGCTCGCTGAGTGCTTATTAAATCGATTGAGTACTGCATAATAAACCTAATTTTAGACGGTTTGACAAGGAGGTAACGAGAAACAATAGCAATAAAGTTCAAAATGCATTTTGCTTATCAAAGAACACACTTCTTGAACTAGTTAATAATAAATCGCGTACCTTGTGCCATATAAATATTCTAAGCGCACTTAAGAATGTTTAATAAAGTTTCGTTAAAGGCGTTGAAATAATGATGATGATGGTACTATATCCGTTGTCAAGAACATTTAAAGGCAGCCTTGGGTATTACGCAATAGAATTGCCTGCATTGTCATTTGTAGCTGCTTCTGTTGCTAGCAATGACAGGAATTAAGTCATTTGTCCTTGTGCGCCAGAGATAAGCACAAATACAAAAAGAGAGAAGAGAAAAAAAGAAGAACATGACAGGCAGGTGGGACCGGATGAGGCGATGCGAAGCCCCTTGGGCTGGGATTGGGCATACAGTCCTGCCTGCCCATATATATTAATATACATATATATATATATATACGTATTTATCGTTGAGTGCTTAATGGCAAAATGCGTAAATTATGTCGAGCATTGTTCATTCTTTGAGCTGCCCACAGTTTCCCTGCCATGCTTCTCGATGTCTCGGGTGCCATCTAATGGCAACGTCCGCTGCCTCTGCTATGACTGCGGCTGATGCTTTGGGTCTGCGCTGTTGGCCAAGGTCAAAGTAATGTAGTACTCGTGTGCTACTTTTTTGCTTTTATTATTTTTTATTTATATTTTTTTTGGGTGTTTATCTCTCGGCTGCCAGCCACAGCTGCAACCATGGAACGTCCAGCAACAAGAACAACAGCAACAACGACATCAGCGGAACCACACATATACATATATACATATATAAAACATTAAATCAATGTCGCTCGTCGCTTTTCAATACGCTTTTCATTACTCATACGCCGCGTGGTACGCACAGTGGGCGCCCGTAAGTGTGGCACTTGGTGCAGACGTGTTCGTGGATATGATTTGTGGATTTGCCCATGATACGTCCGCTCCCTATTGGCCACTCTTTCGCACCCCGGTGCAACAATTTGTCTGTTTTGTTCCATTCATATAAACCGCAATTCTCTGTAAATTGCACACCCACGTAATGTGCGTTGAGGTGAAATTGTCTAGTTTTCGTGGAAATTTAATTAAAGTGCATAATTGGACCTGTGCACATGAGAATTATCGCGAAGTAAATTAATTGTCATAAACAGACATGTATTTATAAAAAGTACAGTTCCGATTAAAGACGAGTTTAATGCGCATTTTCAGTTCGGGCTAAAGATACAGTTTTTTAGGGCATAAAATAAAATTATTTGTAATAATGATTTGGCTACGGTCAAGTTTTCACGAATAAGCTGAAAAGGTACTTCCCTTATCTTTGGTTTATATTTTTGCCTGACTATCATTCAATTTTCTTTCATTATCTTGCTTGCACTAAGTACGCAGACTTCACAGTGAAGATACCCTGCACATTAACTCAATCTTTCCATAAACCGGCTGTCATATTTAGGTAAAAGAAAGAAAAGATGGGTCGACAGAGATATAAAGAAGCATTATCTTGTCATTATAATACACTTACAAATGCCATTGCAGATATATAATAAAAAAATTGCAGTGAGGTTGTTCTTGCTGCCGTCTACAGATACAGACACTCAATTGCAGCTGCTGCTCCACTTCACATGGCAGCCACTTCACAGTGGAATCTTGGTTGTTGTTGTTGTCTGATCGTTGACACGGCACTTGTTGGAGATAACAATACGAGGAGGAACCGTCAGTCATGGCACAATGTTCTCGGCTGCGGCCTGCATTTGCGCGAGATGCTTGTTTTCTAATCACCTGGTTTTCTAATCAGTTAACTGTTTATTTAATGCTGTCAAAAGTAACACTTATCCACACACAACAATACCCATACACACACACAAACGCGTACACGATATTAGGGCCTCAAAGTTTTGTCCATTTTCGCTTGTTGCTTGAGCACGCGATAGATGGGCCCGTCGTTGCCGGCCGGTATAAACGCTGAATCGAATAGTGTGTAAGTGATAACGGCAGCAAAGCATGCAAGCAAATAAACAAAAACAGAAAACAAACCAACAGACAGACAAACAAACGCACAGATCAACGAATTACCGGCAGACAATAATAAGTAATACGCAGACGACGACGATGACAACGCCAGAAATGTAATCAAAATTTTTTTCCGCCTTTTTCTTTCGTGCACTCAATCCCACACACTCCAGCCCAAGACTTAAGTCACCTTCCATAAAAAAGAGAGAGTGATAGTGAGAGAGAGGAGACTAAAAAGAGTCCAGCGCACTGTCAAGTGCTTTTTCGTTCTCAAAGTAGCGGCACATGTACGGTACATATGTACCAATACATGCAAATATACATGCATGTATGTATGCTCATCGATGACTATTTCGTCAATTAACTGAATCGATGCGTAAAAATAACTTTAATTACCGTTTGCCATGCCCACGCATTGCCAATAAGCTTTCGTATACGTATAGTTCATATTCACGTATGGTACACACACACACAATGAGTCTATAGAAGCGAGGGTAGTTCGTTGAGTATGTACAAAACTGAAATTTTTGTACACTTAAAAGCCAAGTTTAATTAATTTTTTGGTAGTTATTGTGCAGCATTGTTCGGTATACTTCGATATAGAAATACAATTCCCAAAAAAAATTTATTATTTACTTTTATTTTGAAGCCTTACTTTATCAGCCTTTAAACCGGAATTGATTTGAAAACATAAGACATTTTTTTAGAAACAATTTCTATACCTTGTAAATTTTAATGAAAAATTTCAAATAAAAGCATTATAATATTTATTTTTTTCAATAAATGTTAGGCTTATGAATATATGCAAATTAAAATTATCAGTATATTCAGCTAATTGTACATTTGTCCAATATATAAATATATACAACATACATTTAAGAGACTACATAACATTTAGAATGACCCTCGTGTATACTGAGGTTTTTGCCCGGCATTGCCCGACAATTTCTCGCAATGGTTTTCAACAATTTCCCCCGGTGCGCGGCCAGCTCATCGCCCATCGCCCATTGCCTCTAGTCCGCTGTCCGTTGCTCATTGCATAGGTGAGAAAGTGCCGCGCTCTTTGCAGTCAACGCGGACGCTGCTGCCCTCTGCTGCTAGCGCTGCTGTGGTCGCTGCCGGCGTCGACACAAAACGTGCCAAGAGTCAGCACAGCGCATTCATTTGGTTGCCGAGCGTGCAACGAAACGTACGGCGCGCAAAACGTTCTGTCGAATCAAAGTGAAAGAGATGAGCCGATAACTCGACGCTGATATCTTGTGATTAATTTTACTTACGTACTTACTTACGGCGGCAAAACAAAAGCAACAGCGCGCGTGTTTTATTTTTTGTTTCTTAACTGCGCTTGTGAGGAAGTACGCAGTACGCGTTCAAGTAGAATATACAAAATTATAAAGCAAACTTCATAAACTGTTGAACAAACGGGCCCAAAGCCACAACGCAAAAAGAAGCTGTCGGCAGCGTCGTCACATCTGACAAACGGTTAACTATAAGTACATTATAGTTAGCCGACCTCATATCAATATATATACATATGTATGTACGTGCTTGCGAAAGTGAATCCATATTTTGATCGCTTCTATGTTTTTGTATCCAACAGATCGCGTTGCTGAATACTCGGACGAGGACGAGGAGGCCGAATTCAGTTCGGGTGAATTCAACGACGAGTCCAACGAGCTGGCCATCGCGAGCTACGATCAGAAGCGTGACTATAATCCGGCCAAGCATGATATGCGCAAATATCGCAACAAGCTGCAAAGATCGGGCATTGAGGATATCGCAATAGTTGGGCATCATCAGCACCAGCACCATCCCGTGGACAGTGACAGCGAGTTCGAAATGAAGGACAAGAGCTCTTCCCGTGCCAAGTTCAGTCGGGTGAGTCACGCTGACAAATATACATAATTTAAGTAGAATGTATCTAGTTCACATGTTTGTTTTACAAACTACGCATGGCATTATGCATATACATACATACTTATATGTATATACATCGTGTAAGCCAAAGCAGGTGTGCCCTAATTTGTCCACGTACTTATTTTTAATAATTGTTTTGCCCGTTTAACATGGCCACAGTCAAGGGCACTTTCTACTAGAAAGGTTTCCAATTTTAATTATTTTATCATGCAAACTGAACAAATATCATTTAGTTATCTTTGTAGTAGATTACAAACTTTTGCATTTGTATTTAATTGGGCTAAAAACAACACACTTGGCAACAAAATGTGTTAAAGTATTTACATTTTAAGAAAGTTCCTTAAGCTTTTCTTAACCTTATATGTATTTTAAAAAATACACATATTGCTGAATATATTTTCAAGCTATTATTAAATATTATTAATACAATTGAAATTTATATTTTTTTAGAAAAATATATACATTTTTTTCCTATTAATTGCATATTTTATAGTCCACTGTTACAAGCCAATGACTTTTACCTATTTTATCATTTGAAATCCAGCCTGTTTTTACCTGGAAATATCTTTAATATTTATAAACTTATAACCAAAAGTTTGTTGGTGCACACGCTGTTATGATCGCTCATTTTGCACGGCTGCAATTATCAAAGGCTTTGGGCTGTGACAAGCCGCCAGCCACAGACCTGCTCTATATTAGTACAAACATACTTACACACGTCTATATATTATATACGTGTGTATATTGTAGATATGTACATTGTTATATTATTTTGTCTGCAGCTATTGTTGTCTCTATGTTGTTTTCGAAATTTTAGTTTGGTGACGCAATAATCAGCCGCCTGCCTGCAATTATTTCCGTAAATCAAAAACATTTTCGGCATTCACTTGCTCAATCTCACTTTGTACTTGGCTAAAGCATTGCATACCCGTATAGTATAAGAACTATGTTTAGGTAATACTGTGGCATGGCTAAGAATTTGTGATCACACTTGTTGACAATTGTTGTTATTGGCCTTGAGCAATCGCATATCGCGAATATATGTCGAGTTCAAAGGGGGCCAAGCAATGCACAAGGCTGTGCCAAGGGATTTGAATGCCACAATCCGAACGAGAATCGGATTATTTCTTACCATTGTTATTTGCAAATAGTTCATAGCCCATAGCCATAGCTGGCGTGGGTTGTGCTGTTGAAGCCTGCGTCTATCCAAAACCATGTTGACGTCTCCCACGCATGTGCGGGTATTACGCCATGATATATGCAATGGTTCTGCACTTGCTTCTGGCTCAAATGCCATTAACCAGAAATAGCTGCAAGTGCAGCCGTGACAGCTGAATAAAAAACTGATTGACTGACTGCGTGCAAATTGGATTGCGTAAATGTCAGGGAGTAGGTTTTACACAAGTCTAAGACACGACAATGTGCTCGACGAGTATTTACCCAAACATAGCTTACAAATTATTTTTTAGCATGGTGTCTTGAGCATATCAGTCTTATATGTTTTATTCGATTTTATTTTTTTAAACAACTATTTGTATCCACATAAGCCAATACATTTATAATATGATTATGCAATACTCTTTCACAGTATAATAATAGCATAAAACACTGGAAAGCGGTCTAAATTATATTATTATTATTTTGGTAAAATATCGGTTGTTTTAATTTCTGGGCGTGGCAGAAATTGTTCGTCTCGGTATTTTAAAAATGTATGCTAAATTTGGTGACTCTAGCTTTAAAATTATAAGAGATATGGTTTTTCTAGCTATATACAGATTACATTTTATCTGAATTTTCACTTCGTGAACGAGTATAATTATAAAAAAATGTAAGCTGCATATATAAGATGGTTATTTACTATTGTTTAAGGTCTTTTATGCTTAGACATAGACTTTTCCAAAAATATGCATATGAAAACCCACACACATGTATGTATGTACATATATATATTGTCTTTATAAGGTCAGAAAACACTTGGAACTTTCATATTTATAGCTTTCAATAGCGTGCATAATAGGGATCAGTGACGCACGTCAAAATCACAGACTTCTTGGGTTAGGTATAATTAGAAAATCAATTTCATATTTCTTTGTGTTTATTCTGGAGCACCCACAGACAGAACGACAGCCCTACAGCTAGTCGGGATATTTAGAGAAAATTTTCTTAAGAACTCTTATAAATATTTAAGCAACAACAAACAGCAAACGGCCAATTATAAGCTGCAGCAGAACGAATGAGCAGGCAAGCCGACAAATTTGATGAGGGGCACGCATTCTACCTGCCCCAACTCCCCCCTATTCCCACAGCAACCAGTTGCTAACACACGGTGGCATGTTTGATTGTTACGCCCCCTTTGTCCGCCTGTCATTCGCACAGGTGTAATATTAGCCAGCGGCTTTTGTTTTTATTGCTGTCAGTATAATGATTGTTGTTGCTGTTTATAAATGTGTTGGCTTTTATCGCCAGGATCATTTAAATGTCTGCCGTAGATAAAAAGTCGCTTAATGACAGACAGACAGCAAGAAAGACGGCCAGCCAGTCAGCCAGCAGCGCAATTAAAATGCTCTTTTTTATTTAAGCATCGCAGCTGCATAAATTTTGTCAGCTGCAAGTTCCTTGAGATTTAAATTTAACGGCCTGTAACAGCTTTAGCTTTATATTTTATGGCCTGTAGCTAAAGCATTTAGGGTTATATTATGCCAGGGAAACTAGTCAGACTGCCCATTATAAATAATGGAGTGTGCGCAACGAACAATGCGGTTAAATATATGCACTTAAGATTTGTCTTTAAAGTAAGAACTTTAAACACAACTTGTCAATATTTTTCAGTTGTATATTGACTTTATTGAACTTTAAACATAAGGCAAGCACTAGGTAATCATGGATATAAAAGCTACTATTTGTGTGCTGCAAAACTAAGATATTCTTGATTTGTTCATGCCATGCATCAAGATACTTGACAAATTTTTTATGATTAATTCTTATTATACCAGGGAAATCATAAAATTGACGCTGAAACCCGGTATTTCTCGATACAAATGAATTGTTTTATAAATGAGAATTTATGAGCACCTTTTTATAGTACGGACTGATAAATGGACATGGATAAATAATTTGAGCTCTTCGTCCTAGTCAAAAATTTATAAATATACCCTAACGAGTAGGACATGCTTTTTTTGACAGTTACGTACATTTGCAAAAAACCATTACACCCTACCTTCAATAGGTACAGAATGTAGGGTATTCATTATATTTCGGCCCATTAAACTTATGACGATGTTCAGATGTTGGTTATCTTTTGTTTCTTATGGCTTGTTCTCCAATTGTTGAGCTAATTGTGAGCATATTTTCCATTTCCCTTTTTCCAGACGATTTCACTGCAGCAGCGCAACTTTAAGCAGAAAATTGTTGCGCTCCTAAAGCGCTTCAAGGCCAGCGAGGAGCTGGAGGATGAATCGCATAGTGGCACCGCTGCGCTGCGTGGTGAGCGCGATTTGGATGCACTCTTTCAGGAGCTGGAGTCGCTCTCCTGCTGCGAGGGCGATGATTCCGGGCCCGACATGGACAGCATATCGATTGGCTCGACGCCGAAGCCATCGCTGCGTCCGTTCTTTACCAACTCGCGGATAATGCTGCACGACAGTCTCGTAGGCAACGGCAGTGGTGCACTTGGCAGCGGCATTGGCGGTGCAACGGGTGAGTTTGTGGTCCTTGTTCGTGTTGGAGGCGCTTTGGTGGGCGCATGCCTCAAGTTATTTCATTGCCTTTGATAAGCTGCCAATTGATGATATTTTTGTTGCTTTGTGGCGTTACATGTTAAATACGTTGCAGGCAGAAATGGCGCCTATTTCCGTCTTCGTTTCCGTTTGTCATTGGGGGGCCATAAAGCGCAAAAAAAATGTTGCAGCCCAAAAGCAGGCTACACTATTTGGCCATGTCCAAATCGACGTACGACTATTGTCTTTTTTTGTTTTAATATTATTTTTGTCAGTTTTCGGTCAAGGCTACCCTGTTTTATGCGAAAATATGTCGCACGGTCCTATACGCACACACACTTACACAATTGCGCATACACAGGACACGCGCGCACACAACACACATACACACACACACACTATTGCAAGGTCACGCATTGTGAGTGATGAAGGGGGACAAAAAGAGACAGAGGGCAGCTGGGCGAGTGCGAGATACACTTGCATTAAATTCAGTTGACCATTCGGGAAATTGTCTGACATATGTATACATTGTACACATATGTATATACATAAATTCATGTGTATGTGTGTATGTAATGAAGGGGGCATAACTGGAGGCGCTGCTGCATACTTGCGATTATGTACAATTAACTTATTTATTTTTTGTTTTCATTTAACTTAAGTACTGACACTTATTCGATTGGAAAGCTTTACGAGTAAATCAAGTTCTTAGTTGTACATCCTCTTTTATATTTAATTTAAATATATATATATATTCATATGTATACATACACACAAACAAAACAAACAAAAAACAGAAACATTTTGCATGGCTTGAACAAATTTCTTTTGCAGGAAACTCTGAGCGCCGATCATCGGATAAGAGCGACCAATTGACCAATTCATCTTTCAATATTGAAAATAACAAAAACCAAAAATGCATTCATTTAACAAACAATAACAATTCGGCAACAACACCAGGTCTGTGAAAATTGCAGCAAAAAAGATACTACACCTAATACTTAAAATTTTAGAACACCATTAGCTCAACCCCACAACCAATACACACCCACAGCTACAACTCCACACCCCCACTCAAAAAAAAGTACAAGGCACGTTTGATATAGATTAGTTGAATGATTGAATAACCCTTTGTGAGTTAAATTTGATGGCAGTCACCATATCCAATGTGCACTGTACTTAAAGCAAACTGAAAGAGAACACAATAAATAAGTTTGTTTATTTTTAAAATTCTAAGCCTTGGCCTGCCTCACCATTACGCACGCCCTTACACACACGCATACAAAACTACTCAACGCACACACACAAACGTATTCCGTTGCGCATGCAATTGCAGAGCTTGACTTGACAGTGTGACCAACGCCCGGCTGCTGCTGCTGCTGTTATTGCATGAGTTAGCAGCGCTGTAAATGTTGTGCCGTCGGAAAAATGCTAAATGCGGGCTAATATAAAAGAATGGAAATTAACATTTGCATTTACTTTAACTTTTCTGTTCCACACTATTATTTATAAAACAAAAAAGAAAAAATCGTACGTATGCCACGCAAGCGCGCTCTTAGCTTTATTGAAACGCAACATAAATTAATTGACGTATTTATTTTCGGCTATTTTTCCAACTAACAAACCTCTAAAAAAATCCCAACAAACGCACCCTTAATCACAGCGCCAATGGCACTTTCCACTTTCACGGCTCCTTCAATTTTCCTTGCATGTTGTGCTGTGTCCCCCGCCCTTTTGATTAATTGCGACATTGCTAAGAAAATTCAAGTGGAACACGCTATACAAATAAAAATAAAACACAATCCAAAGGTGTTTATACACACCTTGTGTACATATGAGCATATATGTACGTATGTACACAAATACTCGCGCGTAGGTCTTGCCATGTTCGAGTAGTAAAAAGTTTTAACTCTATTTACGAACGCCGCATTTATTTATTATTTACGATGTAACGTCGTCACATACGCACCGAAGCACCTTGGCATGAACTCAATTAGGGTCATAAGCAAGCCAGTTGTGTGTGCAGGGCTGGGGGTGTGGCGGGGCGTCTGTGGGGGAGCATCTTAGTTACCGCCTGCATGCCTATAAATAGCTTTTCTCATCCTTTTTTATTTTTTTGTTTGATAAAGCGAATTCTAGTGAGCACCCCACCCAACTCAATTATTCCTCAACTCCTTTCACGAACTATGTCCTTCGTCTCTTGTTGGGGCTTTGTGGTACATCCTGCTCATCCGTCCACTTGTTGCTCTCTACTCCATTCACAGATCGCGCCGGTAATGACAGTTCCGGTAATGAGGGCAACGCCGGTTACACCGATGGCCAGACCTCCGATCCGCAGAATAGTCCGCCCAGGGACAAGGATTACATGCGCCAGCAACAGTATCAACAGCTGACGCCAGTCAGCTCCGTCACCGGCAACATGAGCACCGTTAGCCCGGCCCAGGCGCAAACCGAGAAGCGCTCGCGTCTCTTTCGCACCTCAAGCAATACGCTGGCCGTGGGCAGCGCCGGCGTCGCCAGCGTTGGGAACAACAGCAACGCAGCGGCGAGCAAACGGAAGCACACGCTCAGCCTGAGCTCCGAGCCGCGGTCAGCGTTGGAGGCTTGTCTGTCGCCCACAAATGTGGAGCCGCGCAAGCTGTTGCTCGATCAGCTGAGCCGCGTGTTTGCCGGCGACGACAATGCCATACCCGAGGTGGTGACCATCATTAGTCCGCCAGAGGCGTTGGGCGGCAGCACGCTGCTGGCCAAGCTCGTCACCCTGTTCGCCAACTCCTTCAAGCCGGCCTTCGTGCCACAGAACACGGCCGAGGTGAAGGCGGTGCTGCAGGCGCTCATGGCCAAAATTCAGAAGTAGTAAGTAGACAGGCCCAGTTCCACGTGTCCGGTCAACAAATTAATATTCTCCGTCGTCCAATTAGCTGCAATTCGAATGCCAAGCCGCCGCACACGGTGAAGGTGCTGCTCATTGGCGGAGACTGGCTGCAGGGCGCGACGTTGCGCCACTATGTGGAGCTGCTGGGCGTGCGTCCGCCCGACTGGCTGAATCATTTGCGCTTCTATCTGGTGCCCATTGGCGGCGGCAGCAGCAATGGCAGCGTGGCGCGCCATCTTAGCCAGATGGATCAGGCGTATGCCGCCATGTTTGGCTCCGATAACTGGGCCCAGTTGTGCGAGCGTGCGGCTGCCACCGCGGCGGCCGTCAGCGCCGTGACCACGGTCAATGCCACGGCGCTAACGGCCAATCTGGCCGATGCGGCAGCCGTGGCCAAGTCGGACATTGCGGAGCTGGTGCAGCGCATACAGCGCTATCTGCACGCGGCTGGGCCCTGCACACAGATACCCATTGCCGAGGCCATGGTCAACTACAAGGACGAGGATTCGTGCCAGATCTTTGTGCCGTTTGTCAGCGTGAGTGTTAATTAATATATTTTTCGGGCTCCGATTTAAAACAAATTTGCGCTTGCAGGACGTGCGCATTGGCTATTTGGACTCGCAGGCCTCGCTGGACCTTGAGGAGAGCGCCGCCTTCAATATGACGGGCAGCGCTGGCAGCGGCGGCTCCGCAAATGCTTCCAGCATGCCAATACCCATAGGCAATCAGAGTGCCACGGCCAATATGCATGGCGGCGCATCTGGTTCGCCGCCGCAACAGCAGCAGCAACAGCTGGGCCAGATGCAGGGCCAGAGCATGGGACGCATATCACCGCCACTGCAGACGCCGCCATCGTCGGGCCAGTCGCATCGCGAGCGTGGCGCCAATGAGGCGCTAACAACGCCATCGGCTCTGCAAATGCAGACGTTCAGCGGAGCGCTCGCTGCAGCGGAGGCCGTCGAACTGCAGGTGGACTATTGGCCGCTGGTGCGGCCCGGCGAATCGCATGCCAAGGAGTCGAAGGGCGGAATGTCGCGTGGCGGCGACTCCGGCGGCGGCAAGAATAGCATTAAGAGTACGTTTAGGAATCTGCAGGTGTGGCGCCTGCCACAAAATGCACAGCAACTGGGTGATATGTCCAATGGACTGACTGTTAGTTTTGCCACCAAGGAGAAGAAGCAGAAGCAAAGTAAGCAGCAGCATGGCCCAAAGCACATTGCCCACTACTAAAACCAATTTGCACTTACAGTTATGCGCCTGGGCAAGAAGAAGGACAAGGAACGTGATCTCGAAAAGGAGCAGTGCGTCGAGGGTGTTGCTCGTCTAATATGCTCACCCAAGCAGTCGCATCCAGTGCCGCTGCGTGGTAAGTGTTTGATATTGTTTGCCCAACCACTTTCTAATGCTCTTCTTTCTACACACATATATATTCTCAGTTTACATCGATGGCACCGAGTGGACTGGCGTTAAATTCTTCCAGTTATCGTCGCAGTGGCAAACGCATGTCAAGAACTTTCCCATTGCGCTCATCGGGTGCACGCCCATGTCGTGTGCTGAATTAACCTAGTCATATAATATATATATATATATTTATATATGTATAATGCCCATTCTCATGCAAACTCGCACACGCAGACACATTGTAGAGCAAGGGAACCACACACATGCGCGGCGATTAATATTACTAAGATGAATGATAATTTATTTTATAATTAATATTTGTAAATTTTTAGTTAATAAAACGTTTAGCTTGTAAATTTCTTTTTAAGTCATCAGATCGCGAATTGTGAACTTATCAAAGCTTTTCGAGCCACATACATCACACAACCACAAAAACACACACACACAATATGTATCAAAAATATAATATATGTAGAATTATAATGCCGAACGTTTAACACTTGTTCAAAATAACGCGTATCAAATATCCTGTACGAGAATACAAAACTATGTAGTTACAGTTTCAAGAGTTTATTAGCAACAACGTTTTTCAAATCTAGTTTGTTAACCAAGGCTATCGAACTGTTTGCCAAATGGTTTCTAAGCGGTTACAAACTGTCAACTTAGCGTGTTCTATATTTTTGTTCGTTTTTTGCCAAGCAGGCGCCTCGCTTGGGGAACAGCCCGTCGGGAGCATTGCCAAAAACAGCTCGTCTGAGCCAAATGATCTCAACTCTGCTCGCGCAGTGGCAACAGCCTGATATGCCCTGGCATTATTTACTGAACTATCGTATCTATCGTATATGGTTATGCAGCATACTATATAACTATAACTGCTTAGCAATGTGAACTTAACCAACCCGTCGTCTATATACTACCTAAATTCTGACATTATCTGTATGTGCAACTAGATATATACTTATACATATATATATTTATATATATACATACATACATAACTATCTTATATACATATTCTAACATATGTACTACTCTAATTGTTGTGATTTTTGAAAATTCATAGTATGAACAGCCGATGCACAGATTGTATAAGCATCTATATGTATGCAAGTGTAAGCATCTGCATACGTTATATAGAAAAGATATGTAATTTGAATCAGTTTGAAGCAATATATACCAGTTGGGTGCGAGACTTTTACCCACTTTAGATGAAGAGCAAGAAGTTGAAATATGAGTGCGAAGTGACGTAATAAAATATTATAAGGTGTGTAGTTTATAAATGTATTATTAAATATATTATATTTAAACACAAAACGGATACTCTTTTGATTGCAAAACTGAAATTTCAGCTTTAACGCACATGAAGTCTTTGATGCGACAGGCCATTAACCAGAATCGAGCGTTTCCTGAGACCCAGAGCCCCGTCAATGCCGCCGGGGGGCAGGTAAAAGGTCAAGGCCTCGTGACCCTTGGGTTGTGCAAACTGCACAAGATTGGCATTGCTCTCGCTGAGTGCCAACAGCGACCATATGGCCAGGTTACGTGTCTTGCCATGACGTGCCAGCACGTAGAACTGTGAAAAGGCCAAGTTCAAGGCATGCTCAATGGCATATTTGAATTTGTTAGCTGCACTCACCTCATCCTGGTCATCGATCAGATGGCCCACAATGAGCGCCCAGTGGGCTCGATGGCCGGACCTCTGGCACGGTGCGTGATTGACGTCGGCATCGTAACTGAATTTAAAAGTGTCGATTTAAGGACAACCGAAGGTATTAGAAGAAATTTAAACAAATACACAATTTGTAGCACTTTATTAATAGCAAACTAAATACGATTTGTTGAAATGCAGCATTCTAAACTAACTGAGTGGCACAGTTTATCTACTGTCTACAGCTAGCCCACCCGCATGGGAGGCGACACCAATATGACGCCGTCTCCTCGCACGAACAGCATGGGAATGGTGCGCTTGGTGGTCTTGTAGACCTCCTCGTAGGTTTCCTCGTCAATTTCCACGGTGGTTACCGTTTCCTCGGCATCGCCCAGCACCATATTTAAGTGCTGATCGAAGGCGTGCAGTCGGCCCCTCAGTTCCCGCTCATTTCGCATCTTTACGTACACCTTCTCGTCCAGGCTGAGCCGAATAAGGTCTAGCGGCTCCTTGACCGGCAATATTACCTGGCTGAGCTGCAAGTACGGAAGTTAGCACAATAACTGCGGATGATATATGCCGGCTTACCTGCTCCTCTTCAGTTGCCATTTAATAAATAATAAACACTCGACCGCTGTTAGTTTGCAATTGGCAATTATCTTGTTTTGCTTTCTTGTGTTCACTTTTTTGCACTAAATAATACCAACATTTAGTATATACTTGGCACGCGGCCTCAGTGCTGCCCATCAAAATGCAATTCAAAATGTACATTGAATATGTTTTGAAAATATCCCCACTTTTTTCAATTAATCGATAAATACTTTGTTTAAAAAGGATACGGCACCAGCAGACAGGCCCCAGCGCATAGCTGTTCCTTGATTTTGGCACAATCTAGAAAGCCTTCATAAATTTGACAAGCGCCTGTGCCATTTAAATACTTATGCGTCAATTCATACAAATATTGCGTGCTGAACATTTCGCCATTTCTTGTGTACTTTTGATCAGTAGCATCTGCGAGCAGTTCCTGCACGGTAGGCTGTCCATTAAGCAACATGCTGAGCGCCGTCAGGCCACAGGTGGGTCCCACCTGTGATGAAAACTTAAAACACGTACCGAATATTTACATGGAATAGGTGCTAACTTGTAGGAGGCTGGCGATGGCATAATATTGGCAACTCTTGGGCTCCACATGTTGGCAAACGCGACTGAGAAAGCAGCCCTTCTGCACATCCGGATATTTCAGTGCCCAACTGCACTCATCGCTGGGTATTCGAATAACAGGAGCGGCAATGTTATCCTTTTCAGCGGTTGCTCGACAGCTGCTTATAATAGGTGGTGCTGGTGGTGTTGGTGGTGGTGGCGGTGGGGGAACGGACGCGGCTTGCGACATTTAGATCTGAATCGCGACTCGTCGTTTGAACTTATAAGATAAATAAGTAAACAACAGCTGATTTTTTGTTATTGGTAGCACTTCTACTCACGATCATGCCAACTTGTTTAAATATTCGCATTTAAACTAGGGTTATGCACATAACTACAAGCGATTTTGGTAAAGACAAATTAAGTGTTGTAAACAATTCAAAATAAACCCATACTTTAAAACACACAATAGTAACGCAAAAACTGTAGATTTCAGTTCCACCCTGAAAGTTCAAGTGTCTTCATATCGAAAAAATGACTCAAATTCAATTTTGTAATTTGTTTTGCGGTTTTTAAAATATATAAATTACAAATTTGTGGTTTCGTCTTCGTGTCAGCATCCATTTTAAAAACAAATACATGTTCTTATAGGGTATTATTACAAAGATACCAAAACAACCATAATTATTTATTTAAAAATTTAAGACTTTATTGATTCTAAGATAGACTTTTTGACGATTTATTTGCAATAGCACTTTCCTTGGATGGGCCTTCTATGCTCAAGGGTAATGGCATCGGTAAAGTCGTTGTTCAACTGCGGTTCACTTTCAGTCTCTTGCAGGGCTTTTGTTGCTATTGTCTCAAAGGCTTTCACCACATTACTGCCATCCTTTGCCGAGGTCTCGTAAAAGGGTATATTGTTGTTCAATGTGCACCACTGCTGTGCTTGTCGATGAGATACCTGGATTGAGAAATGCATTAACTAATGGAAACTTATATTTTGCCAACTGTGACACACTCTATGATCATCTAAGTCAGTTTTATTGCCAATCACGACAAAAGGAAAACTATCGGGATTCGGCGGATTTGCCTGTATTAGGAACTCATCCCGCCACATTTCTAGATTTTCGAATGTTTTTGGCGCCGTCACATCATAGACTAGTGCACAGCAATCAGCTCCACGATAGAAGGCCATTCCGAGTGATTGGAAGCGCTCCTGACCAGCCGTGTCCCAAATCTCGAATCAACATTATCAGAAGATCGTGCGATAGAATGTCGATTTTTTGGATTTGCTTCATACCTGCAGTGTGACCTTGCGATCGTCTATAACAACGTTTTTCGTAAAGAAGTCCGTTCCAATTGTGGCTTTATACATATAAGAAAATTGTTTGTTGACATAGCGATTTATCAGCGATGTTTTTCCAATACTGCTGTCTCCTAAAATTATGACTTTCAGCACTGGTTTCGTGGAATAGGACATGGTAGTTGGTGGCTTCAACATAATAATAGGATACACAATTAGCACAGAATCATATTAATCACTGGCATTTTAAATATGTATAAATATAAATCCTTACAAATAATATATTTGCATCTATAAGTTATACTCGGGTAACCGCATTTAACTACAAAGATCTGCAAATGTAATTGTGACACCTTTTTAAACTAAGGATGCTTTTTATACAAATTGTAATTGGCTCTTGTGTGTTCAGATTAGCACTTTGTAGAGCCACGCCAATTCTCGATCAAAATCCGATATAAATCATGGGGTACTTGCCCCGCCTAGCTACGATTTTACTTTAAATACGCACATCAGAGGTCCATAATCATTGGACATTATATTTGATTTCGTCGTTAAACATACCTACGATATTATTTTTGTTTTTATTATTTTTTATTTTTCTTATAACATTGATCCGATGCACTTCTGAGCACAAATTCAATCTTCGGACTTAAAATGTAGCAATAACTACGTCTAACTTGAAAATTCAACTGAAAATAAAGTGAGCTTGATGTACACATATATAAATACGCCAGCAAATATAATCTTTGTGGTCGGCGGTAATGAATGTTTCAGTATATTATAATTCATCGTTGGAAGAGAATCTACGCTTTCTTTTTTTTTACTCGTTCACGAAATGAAGTGAGTACATTGGTTTTTGGCAATATTGAAACTTAGAATATATATATATTCGTGTAAGACAACGTTTTTTTGGTACGGCAAATCGTCCTGTTTTAGAGGTAGTCATCAAATTTGGTAGTAGATTACTGATCAGCCCTCCAAAGATGGAAAAGTTTCGGCAACGCCCATATATTTTTTCAAAATTACAGTTTGAAGGGAACGCTTTGACGGTACAATAATCATTAAGACCGTTTTTAACTGTTTTAAGATGTTATTGCACTGCGAATTACCCAACTACAACGCCCTTATTTGTGTCCAAAAAGCACGCACCATGGTTATAGAAAAACCAGCCGTGAAGCAAAGCATTGAACCCACTTTTTGGGTTCAGTTATGATTCTAATAAAATCTCATTTTGCAATCACCCTCAAACTGTTATAAAAGAGGAAAATTAATTTTGTTGACTATCTGTATATGTTTTGAATGTTACGAAAGTGGTAGATTTTGCTTTTTTTATTATACAAATTAAACCAAAAGCATGAAAATGTTAAATAAAAATATATGAAAATTACATTATTTAAATTATACACAAATGATGTGTATGTATTACCAAATGGTAGCCATTATTTATAATTGTCTACGAGTAAAAAAAATGAGTTCACCAAATGTATGCTCAAATTGATTAACATAGTATCTGTTTGAGGCGGGAACTGAGCTGAGCCAATAAATTGCCAATCGCGTTGAATATGATAGATAATGCATACAATTAATTACAATAAAAATGTATATTTTTGTTTTATTAAATTTACAATCACAAGAATTATTTTTTTTTTCGTAGATAATTTGTTATTGGTGATTCTGAAGTTTTTCTATTGCAACGGCTGCATCTGTTGCGTGCAATAATTTTACTAATGGCAAAATATTACTAGGAGGGCATGCACAACATGTAAAAGTATTTTAATGATTGGTAAACAGACCATAAATAGTAATAACGGGAAACTTTTACGTTACAAATCTGCCAAAGTTTATCTGAATTTAGCATCCTATCATTATACCTATGCTGTGGATGAAATTTTTTTACTTAAACTTATAACCTTGCTGTCGTTTATCGTATTTGCTTTTTATACTCATATGCTGTGTTATGTATTTTATTTATAATATAGATTGTGTAATTATGCACTTTGCGTTGTATTCTGTTGCTGCAGCTGTTGCCTGTAATATATTATTACATTAGCATTGACAATTGTCAGCGTTTCCTGGACGATTATTTTCAGAGTTCAAGCGTATTTGATCGGGAAAATCGTTGATGAGTTCAGCCTGCAAATAACGTAATATATGAGTTACCGACACGAGCAAACAAAGATCGAATATTACCTCCGTCTCCTGTTCCAGCGCATTTTTTGCTATAGTTTGAAACGCCATATCAACGTTGATACCCTCCTTTGCTGACGTCTCATAATAAGGTATGTCGTTTTTCGATTGGCACCACTGCTGTGCCCGGCGCGTGGATACCTAAAATAAACAAGACAAGATTATGATAAACAACGAAAAGATACGAAACTGGCTAGGTTTTTATCATACTTTAGTTACAAACAAATAATCAAAAGTAAATTAAAATAACACAAAAAGAATGTAACAAAAAAGATTGCACTATGCAAAAACTGCACTACTCTTTGCCCTATAATTAGGTTTACAAATTAAAATATAATAAACTTAATAATTACTAAACAGTATTAGCAGTTGATTATATTTAATTATTGTGAATGGAATGCCTAGCTTTTAGTTTCTTATTTTGACTCGGCTTTTAATGCTGAACAAGAATATGTGTATATTTAAATAGACCTCCTACAGTCTAATTGATGGTTTCAGGCGTATAATAAGTGGATAAATTGAATGTTTATGGTAATTAAGTGTCTACTTACTTGGCGATTATCTAAATCCACTTTATTGCCCAGCACGACGAAGGGAAAATGCTCAGGATCCCGTGGACTGGCCTGTATTAAGAATTCATCACGCCATGAGTCTAAATTCTTGAACGAGTTTGGCGCCGTCACATCATAGACGAGCACGCAGCAATCAGCGCCGCGGTAGAAGGCCACGCCAAGTGATTGGAAGCGCTCCTGACCAGCCGTGTCCCATATCTAGAGAGCAATCAATACAACCAGTAATCAATTTTCAAGAATAGTCGAGTGTCGCTCACCTGCATCGTGACCACGCGATCGTTGACAACCACCTCTTTCGTGCAAAAGTCTGCTCCGATCGTTGCCTTATACTGATTGGAAAAGCGTCTGTTTACATATTGATTCATTAGCGACGTCTTGCCAACGCTGCTGTCGCCCAGTATGATGACCTTCAGCAGAGATTTCTTTCTGGTGGCCATATCGTTTTTCCTATATTTTTCCTGTTAGCTTTTAGATGAGCTGAAATAGACAAGACATATCGACCCATTAGTTAAAAATACCTTTGCACTAACTTAGCGTGCATAATTAAATTACACGTTTATCGCAAACGCCTCGGATTACCAGCACAGCAACACTGGCAAAATCAAGGCTCTAATGGGAGCAATCGTACTTTGGGCATGGGTGTATGATAAACTCTGATTTGACGCTACACACACACATGACTCATGCGATGAACAATGAGTGACCGTTGAACGGAGCACGCGGTAGCGCGGGCAGGGGAGGAACGGGAGCCCGCATTGAAGCGATAATAAAACGAATGATAGTAAGCGTGTGCAGCGGAGAAAGTGACAATGACAACACTGACGACGTACATGACCAACAAAGCAAATGAACAAGGCGCAATCGAACAGGAAGTTTCGCTTTGGTTTCAAGAAAATCATTTCGACATAATTGTGGCAAACGGAAAACGCCCATATTTATCACAGTTAGAAGGCCGATTACCTATCAAATAATAATGTAAACATAACTGTAAACGAATCTTTGCGAAAGCTGAAAAATTGCCATCGACACTCCGCTCCACCCGCAACGCGACGGACCAAGAAATGACTTGTTTTGCGCACCACTACAATAACATATGCATGTGTATGTATGTTTTTCTCTGTCTCTGAGCTCCACTGGCAATATTCCATACTGTTTTTACTGCTGCGTAACACCATCTTTCCTGACTCTTTGTTTCGAAAAGCGTCGTTTTTCACTTTGCACTGTAGTACAGACACGATTTGAGGAACTTACGGTGTTAAAGATGTAAATTTATTGTTTGAATGCACTTTATTTCCACTCAACTACGCAGTTAATTTCTTTTTGTTTTCTACAAATTTTGGCCAATATCAACTAATTATTCGATACAAAATATTGCGACTAATCGACATTCGATAAGTAGTTGTAGATGGGCTCTGTTAACAGAGCACTCCACACTTAACAGAGCTACTCCACATTTAAGATAACTATTTCGAGTTTACATAACTACCTCCATATCATTTTTTAATCGAATGTCAAATTCTAACAAGAATTAATTAAGAATTGATTAAATGAAGAATTTCTTTTGTTAAGTTGAACGTTTTTTTGTTTTGGTTTTTTTAACCTCATTTTTCATATTTGGTAATGAAATATTTAAGGGACGCCGCAACTGTGGTACTGCTTGCTTAAATATTAAATCCAATGATTAAAGTTTACAAAAAATTTTTACTGCATTTTAATATGGAATAAATAGAAACATAATTTAAAGAAATAAAAAATAATTGATAAATTAGGTCAGTGAAAAATAATGCAGACTATTCATGTAGTTTTTTTTCCAAACTTATAAGTTTAATTTTTATTAAATTTCATATTTCTATGAACCTTTTCATTGGAAATTTGTTTAATTGCTTGCAGAACTGAAGTGTTTCTTTCAGTTGTAGTTAATTTGTTGTTTACTGCAGTTTAACAGAAATACTTCTACTTATTAAAATTATATTAAGCACAAGTACCATCCAATTTTAATTAGTACTAGGTTCCAATCTCAATTAAAGAGTTATGCACGTATCAAGGAAGGCCAGACATAGCTCTTCCTTTGTTCGACTGGATGACCCTTATCCAGGATGCGACGCTGTGCCCCAATTTTGAATTTTCTTGGAGTATATTATAGTGAAATGTAAAAATGAATTTAATATATATTCTGCTTTTTTTTTAAATTTAAATATGAAATGTATCTGAAGCCAAACCATAAAAAAGGGAGATAAATTCTTAGGAAATTTCAGCCGTTTGATATTCTTGACATAAATTGTTTATTTTTTGGTATTATTCAATTTTATTTAATTGTTTGCATTTGCACATTGCTTATGCAGCTGTAATCAATTTTTTACGTTTATTTAATACCCTTATATTTTTATATAGTTATAATCTATTCACTCTACTCTGTGTCTGTTCACGTGCTTTATGATTTTCCACTTGCTTATTCTTCAACATCCGGAGCAGCGGCTCCATCAGCAGCAGGGCTTTTATTGGCGATCTCTGAAGCGATCTTCTTCAGGTGATTGATATCGTGGGGACTCAACTGGGTCAGGATACCGGGCAGCATCTCGAAATCGTCTTGAGCTCGCTGTGACCGGTTATGGCGAACGTGTTGGTGGGCAGCGATGCCTGCGTCTTCGGATTGTGGTAATGAATGACGGTGCCGTCCTTCTTGATAATGTTCACTTCCTCGATATCGGGTATGTTATTGACCGAAAGTTTTTTCAGTGATGCCTGCAACTTCTTGTCATCGGTTGCCGGCGTCGAGTGGACAAACTTCTTCTTGCGGCGTGGCGTGCCCTTGCCCCCAATGCGCACCTCAGCCTGCAATTTCTTAAGCTTCTCTGGATTCATTCTGATTTTCAATAAATTTTTACTAAATGTCAAAAAGGATTTGATTTGTCGTTTTGAAGCTTGGTACAGTATCAACCAACTAAATCGCTCCAAACATTGATATAAAAAAATGGTCAAATGTGCGCGTGAATTTTGACAATCTTTTTTTTTATATTCATTTATTTTATTTCAGAAATAAACCTAAATAAAATTCTAAAATAGCTTAGCGAAGTTGTTTAAATTAAATGTGAAATTGTGAAATCTGAAACCCTAACCATGAACAAAAAACATTTTCGCATTAATATCGGTTTTGGTTTTAACCAAAGTTGCAAACCTAGTTTGAATAGGATAGAACACGGAATACCCATTATTATTGCAGTTTGAACGGACCCTGAACAGAACCAGCTTGAAAAAGACTGTCGAACCTGAATACTTATTAAAAGATGGTTTGGCTTCAACAATTTTTTTATTTAAACATAGATGGGCACGCGCTTAACGAATTATCCGTTAGACCACTGGGCACACCAATTGGTAATGCTACTTTCATCTCAAAATTTCAGAATCAGAATTTCGCGCTTTTAAAAAAGTAGTTCGTGAACAAATTATAAAAGATAAAGTAAAGGCGCCGTTTTATTAAACTCGTTTACGAAGTGAAAAGAGTAAATTTGGTTGGAGCAATGTCCGTCCGTCTGTCCATATGAACGCAATTTTTTCGCCACTATTGAAGGTAGAAACTTGAAATTTGAAATAAATAGTCGTGTATACCTGCGTCAGATAAAGTTTTCAGATTTTTTGATACGCCCAATTGGAACGGGTAAGCCCTGAAAATCCAGATTTCCCACAATTTTAGAGCTTGTCACCAAGTTTGGCAGACAGATTTCTGATTACCGAGCTGAAAAATATCAGCCACGCCCATCTCGCCCACAAATTCCAAAATTCGATGTTTTTCAAAATATAAAAGAATAATAATTAAGACCGTCATTAACTGTTTTAAGCTGTCAACTGTGAACGAGTATTTCGCAGTCGGTTACATCCGACTGCAACGTTCTTACTTTTTTTTAAATTCTTTCAGAAGCAACACTAACAACAGTCAATCTTTGAGACCTTGAGTGCAACGTAGGCAACAATATTGCCTGGGGGCGAACTATCACTGCGCTGTGGATGCTGTGGACCCATTGCAACATGTGGCCATCTAATCGGAATTAAGCAGTAAGCTTTTTTAAGCCCGAAAAATCGGACAAATAGCTGATTAGCATTCGGTATCGCCAGTTGCGTATTTGCATGCTACGCAGGAGCAATAGCAACAGCAGCAACAACAGCAGCAGCAGCAACGACAGCAGCAGCAACAGCAACAGCAGCAACAGCAACAGCAACAGCAGCAACAGCAACAGCAATATCAGCAGCAATAGCAATTTCAGATATTGACAGCCAACGCATTTTATGCCTCACACGAAATCAAAAGTGTTTCAGGACGTTAGCCAACTGCGGTACTTATTGTTGCTGCTGTCATTATTGTTGTCGCTATTGTTTCTGGTTCTACTATTTTTGGCGCTCACGATTAAAAGTTGTCATCTCTGTTTTCTGCTGCTGCTGCCGTGTTGCCAGCAGTGTTTTTTTGTTTGAGTTGTTGTTGCTGTTTTAGTTGTGGCTGCTGGCGCCGACAGAGTCCATGGGAATGGGAATGCCAACACCAGCGTTGCATACTCCACGTGCCGCGAAATATTTTTTTTAGCTTACAAAAATGTTTGTACACAATTTGCAAGTGCAAAGAAAAAATCATTTGTTGCAGCTGCAGCTGCGTCCTAAATACTGTTAGGACAGTATAAAAGGAATATGAGAAAAAATACTATGAAATGGAATACGAAATGTTTGCATATAATAAAATATTATACCAAATTTCGTATATGTATATATGAAAATTCATGGTATTTAAAACTATAGTAAACAATCGAATAGCTCAACCATATATGCATAAATTTACTTTCTATAATCAGATTATTTTTTGAATGTTTAATTGAAAAACTAGTAAAATGATTGTTCTATCTAACTATCAATCGAGAGTATTTCAGCTGTGATGCATCAAATGAAGCTACAGTTTTACATTTTATTTTATTATTGGGGCAATTATTTATATAGTTACATTGGGTTAAATTTGACTTTAATTATATGTGTTGTGTTTGGTTGATTTGGGAAACGGTATTTCTGCTGCGTAGCGTTCTAATTAACTCCGTATTTTGGTTTCTACAGGGAAACATATCTGTACCCACTGCATCTCAGACTGGTTTCTTCCTGGATGGTGTACTTTAATTTCCGTTCAATAGTTTTAAATCCTTCGCACTCACCAGAACTCGCGTGCAGCAGTAGAATTGCTGACAAAACCAGTCCAAAAACATTTTTAGCCCCTTGAGGTGATTGTCTAATCAAAGTCAAGTTAAAATTTAGTGGCTAAATTATGTCAAGCGATGTTGTTGTTGCTGTTGCTTTTGCTGCGTTGTCTTTTGTTTGCCGCACTGCAGGCAAGAAATAAAGAATATGTAAAGAAAAAACTACAATTCGCACGCCACGCGCCTGATAAACGTAATTACCCCACAAATACGAGCTTAGATAAATAAAGAGAGAGAGAAAAGGCCACCAAGCTGCGATGATGCCAAAAAGATATCACATATACATGTATCTAGTTTAATATTTAAACTGAGTTATATATAATCTTTTCAGGAATATTTTCGGACATATGCATTACGAATGAATACAAGAAATAATAAACAAATTTAAAGAAAGAAAGTGCTGGACTTAGAGATACGCTGCGGCCGTAAGATACACTTCCACCTATTTCTATACATACTATACAAACATTCAATAGATTAGGGAAATTGTTATTTTACAGTCACATACAAATTGGAGATTGCCAGCGAAGCCTTTGGCATATGATCAGAGTGTTTCTCTGAGTGTACGCTCAGCGATGAGCTGGATGGCTGCCCAGATGTCAAGTCGCAGATGCGTAATTACAAATTGCATATGAATTGCACTTGATTTGGCTTATGAAAATGCCTTCAATTCGACTGGAGGCCACTTAAATGCCAAATTAAATAGAATTTATTTTTTTTTTATTATTTCGACTTTAAGCTGTGCACCCACTGCGGATTCGATGACGACAGTCGACGTCGGACTGACGCGTTTGCTGACGTCTTTGATTGATAAGCGTGTTGGGGCTGGTTTCCGTGGGCTATCATCTTATAGCTTGCTGGTTTCTTTTTAGGTTTTGGCAAACATTTTGTCTTGGCGCTGCTTATCAGCGACGCATTTGCAAAGTTCCGCAGTTGCCGCGCTTCGTATCTGTATCTGTAAGATACAAATGCGGCAATTGCAAATCACCAAATGCGAACCTTCTTATTGTTGTTCTTGTTGTTGTGGTTTTTGTGTGCTTTTCTTTTATTTTCGTAGCAAATTTGTGCACATGGTTTTTTGCATGTCATAACCTTAGCCTAGACCCCACACAAATGCTTACCACTTGAAGTACCCGCCGACCCCATGTCTGCGTGCTGGCCCAAAGGGGTCGCCCAAGAGATAAATTAGCCTGCCAAGCCGGCTGGCAAGCTGTCTGGACTGACCTGGGCATAGCCTTAGCCATTTGGGCCATTGCCGACTGCAGCCGCTTGCTGATGTTGCCTTTTTCATGGCTTCCGTTGTCGTTGTCGTTGCCGTTGCCGTTGCCAAAATCAATGCAAATTTTTCGGCTTCCGCTGTCGTTTTAGCCACCGCTCGGGCCCTGGGCCTGCGATGGCTTGTGGCGAGCGCCTGCCAAATTAGGCCGGCGGCGCAATAATTGTTATGATGCCGTCCGTTAGTCTAATATTTATTTTGCATATGTGTTGCATGTTTGGCCTCTATCTAGCAAATACCCTGAGCTTGTTAATACCCTATCTGGTCAGCGGACATTGGCGACAATTTCGACAATTAGTAACTAAATACGAGTTCTTCAAGCATTCGCCTTAGAAATTTCGTTTGTACTTAAATCAAGTACAATCATTGTCATTATTCAAAATTCATAAATACTATAAGTGTTTAAATTTTTTCCTTTAATTTTCTTTTCTTATTTACAGATTTTTATATTTAATTTAAGAATAGGAATAAATGTTCTTAAAATTATTGGAACTTTTCCATTAAAAAAGCCTGATTTAATTTGTATTTATTCAAACATATTCAGAGTATCAACAGCTTCGGTCTTACATTGATTTGTTTGAATAGGCTTAGTTTTTCGTTTGCATTTTTGGATGCCAACGATATGTTCTACCATTGAAGGTCAGTTCCGGGCGTATTTGGGGGCGGAGGCGTGGGTGGCCGTTGCGGCTGCAATAGCTGCAAATTAAAATTCGTTTATTGTGCCAAAAGTTATGCAAGTTTTGTACGCTTCCGACGGATTTGTGTCGGCTGGAATTTTATAATTCCGAATGGCCATCGCAAACACGTACAAATAATTACACAAGCGCATGAGGCAAATGAAAAAATTAATTTAAGTGCAATGTCGGCGACTAGCACAAATCCCGGCTCATCAATTTGGCTTGCCAAAGCGACACAAGCCAAATTTATTTTGGCCAAGAATAAATCTACCAGCGCACAACTCGCCAAGGCAAAACCAAAAGTCACAGATACACACACACATACACACAAACATATTCAGTGACAGTGATATGCTGAAAACATAGCAGGACATGTGTAATTTCTCACGTGATTCAGCGATGAATGTGATACGATTCAGAGTATGTTGACTGAAAGATACTCTATATAAAAATACAGTACACTATTTCTTAAATAGTCACTAAATTTGTATTAAAAAGGATTTCTGTTTACGCTAGTGAAAAAATTCGATAAAAGAGTAAGTTAAACCGATAGCGAAAAAATATACCTTATATCAGAAAATATATAGCAAAGTGTACATTTTGAATATTTACAACTTGTTATTTAGAGACATCTGTCCACTATATTTATTTAAGTCTTAATGAGATGGATAAAGGTAGTTCCTGTTTTCTTTCTTCCTCTATAGAAATAAAGGACAAATTAATAGAAAGAGTATTTATTTAAAAATGTCCATATGCTTGCTTACTTTTACAATAAATCTGTGAACACCCCATGATTAAATAGTTTAAGTTTTGGATGAAGAGAATCCATTATCATAATATTTAGCTAAAGAACAGAAAAAAAATCGAAATTTTCTTATTCTCCTTTTATGCTCAGCAAAAATAATCCCGGCAAGGGTATTTTTCGGCAAGCGAACAAACAAAACACTTCCAAATGAAACAAACAATAAAATTGTTTGCACTGGTATCTGGCTGCTCCTATGGTTGATGTTGTTGTTGCTGCTGTTGTTGTTGGCGTGTGCGCATAAAAGAAAAGTGCTTAAAAAATAACAGTAAATTACACAGACACAAGCGCCACGCCAAGCGGCACGCCACGCCCCCGCTTCACCACCTCAGCGATGCATGACGAGCTTGCATACTTTTAGGGACAGCTGATTTAATTCCGCGCCAAAGGATGCCATGCGGGCCACAGGCACACACTATCGAGGCTCGTCCTTGCCAGTAGCTGGGCGCCCCGCCTCGGGGGTGGTCCGCGGCGCAGCGCAATTTGCAACGCTGCGACCGCTGCTGCACCTGCCGCTGCGCTGACTCAAGCTGAGCACGCATACACATAAAAAAAGGGGGGGGGAGAGAAGGGGCTCTGCTGCGGGCTCGCGGGTTTTTGCTCGTGTGTGTGCGTTCAGCATGCATTTCATTTGTTTGAGCGGAATTTGTAATATGAGTGCGCTCTAAATGGTTTTCGGGCAGGGAGTTTCCTAATCAGATTTGTGGCAAATTGCAGACAAATGCATTTGGCTAGTTCCGTAAAGCACTTGTACGCCATTTGTTTTTGTATTATACATTGTTAAGGCCCTGTGTATACCTTGAAGCAATGAGATTTGCAACCGGTAAACATTTATTTGTTTATTTTCATTTTAAGTGCGTATGTATACTAAGAATTTTTTCTTAAATCAAGTGCAAGTAGAAATCCGGTAAAGCAAAGATTAAAATTCTGCTGCTTAGAATGATTTTTTACTATCTTAAAATTTAAATATAATACTTCACCTAAGAAAAATTAAGCTTGATTTAAAGTTTTTATTTCAAGTAAGAAATGTTATTTAACGTGCAATTATTTCATGATTTTTATTCTATTTATGCAACTTTAACAGTCGATCATAAAGTTAATATAATCAGACTTTATTTAATAAAATTGAAGAACGAATGCACCGCAATAAAATCAAAGCAAATGCAGCTTAAAACAAATGGTAGAAAAATGTAACAAAAGTTAAAAAATGTGTTTTGTTACATAAAAAAAAAATAAAATAAATAAATAAATAGAAGCACTCTGAATAATATAAGAAGTTTGCACAATCATATTAAGAACTTGGCAATAGACGCTTTAGACAGTAGTGACGTTAGATGATTAAAGAGATTGTGTTGGACCTTTCCCATAGATTTATAAATTAAAATTTGAAAACAAAAAAAATAATGAAATTAGTAAAATATATTGATTGAGTTGACTGGAACTCAACCAATCCTGTTGCGATAGATCGCAAATTTAAATTTTAGGAACATAATGGTACAAATTGTATATCGCTTGTACTCGGACTTAGAACGGCATTTTTCTCTGAGTGCATATCTACCATTTGGCCAAGTTAGCTTTATCTGTTGCGAAAGCTTTCAAGTATATTAAAATTGATATTTCATCTGTGTGCCGATCTCATGCTCATATCTGCTCATCTCTCTCTTTTACTTATGCCATTTCATTTTGGCCACTACACGAGCAATTCATTTTATTCGGTCTTTCCTTGGTCTATTCTTTTGTACAGTTCTTTCAGCCAGCGCTTGTTATTGTTTTGTTTCCGCTGCCATTGTTATTGCTGGTGCGGTGGTGTGCTGGTGCGGAGCTGCTGCTGTAGAAACACTAAACAATACGGCGAAATTACTTAATTTCATGTTGGTCTAATCAAGTTGCCATTGCCGAGCGAGCCAACAGCGAGTGTGTGGCTGGCACGGAAGGCCGCACAAAAGCGTGCAATGGGAACGGCAGGAGAGAAAGGTGTGTTCAGGTGCGGATTGCCAGCAAATAACGTGCCGTTCTCGTGCCAAGCACACATGTGTGGGGCCCTGGGCTGTGCACACACACACACACTCACACACACACATGTATGCTATGAGACCCCCGAAGCCAACTGACTGCTGCCATCTTCATTTTTCTCATTTTTTTTGGGCCAACGTTTAGTGGCCGCTCGTTTATGCTCCAAGCAGCAGCGAGGCAACAACAACACGAAATAGGTGGACAGCTAAACGCTGACAACAACAAGCAGAACGAAAGCTAAAACTATGCAAGGCTTGCAGCCATTTAACATCTGGCCTGGGACTGGGCCCGGCCTGGGCCTGGGTCTGGGCCATGTTACCCTGAAAGTGTGTCAATGTCGGCATCCGTTTCCTTTGCCAAGGCAGCGCAGGCAGCAGCAGCTGCAGCTGCACTCGTATGGCCACTTGAGATGCAAACAGGTAAAAGGGCCACAAATTTAAACATTTGTCTACTCCAACACGCACTGTGGCACACTCATGCACACCCACGCACACCCCCACACACCCGCACACACATTGGTCCGCTCAGCTGCATTAGCGTTTGACACTTGGCGTGGAAACGAAACGAAACCAGGCGAAACATTGGTAGAACGGCCATCCGCAATAGCCAGCAGTGGCATCCGCAGCGAACGTTTTGGCAATGGAACACGAAAATGGTGCAGCCTGTGCATGCTTTTGTGTGTTTCTTGTTGTTGTTGTCAGCTTCTGGGCCCAGCAAGCAGCGCCTGCTGTGACAGCGCAGCGGGCGCGCGATTCTGTTGGCCACTTTTTCATTCTGATAAATTGGCAGCGACATTTCAGCAAGAGTTGACAATTACCAGCGCATACATGAGCTCATCTACAGTATGTGTGTGTGTGTGTGTGTTTGTGCCGTGTATAATTAAAAGCAAGAAAACCAGGCATGAAATTGTTTTGCTTAAATGTCTTTGACGGCTGCTGCGGCCAGTTGGTGGTCCACATTTGGATATGATCGAATGAGAATGCGCCACCACTTTAATTATGCTGCCAAGTAGCACCACTGAGTGGTGTGTGTCAAGGCTAGGCTTGAAATTTGCCAGTTCATTTTGATTTGTTGTATTGCTGGCCGTGCACTGCACAAAATATACCCAGAAAATATGCTATACAAAAGAGTCAATATTCAAATATCAAAGTAAAATGTTCAAATTTTAACACCTTAAGAAAAATAAATTTAATAGAAAAATTAACAATAAACTTTCAGTTCATATACATAGAAAATGGTTACTTATTTATTATTTAAAGGTTAAAAAAGATATATGACGTTCTGTTTAAATATTTATTTTCAAGGCATTTTCATTTTCTTTGAATTGTAAAACATACATTAAAATTAAATTATTTAATTGCAGACTATAAAAATAGATTTTAATGGTTATTAAAGAAAAGTTTTCCTGATGAAGTACGCTACTACCAAAAAATTATCTAAGCATTCAGTTGTTAGAGCATTTTCAGTTCCTTTGAAGTTTAGTTATATATAACCGTAAATATAAATTATTTACACAGCGCATCATCCTATGGGACAGTTCTTCACAAACATGTCCGTGAATCACTTGAGTATCTAATCTCTGTGTATCTAATCACCTGAGTAGAATTTTAAACAATGCTGCGATAAGATTAACCTGGCCGTGTATAAATGTTATAAAAAATGCAATAAATATAAATCTTGTATTTGTGCTTAAACTTTTTAAATCCAATTCTTTTATAAAATTGTTTTAATATGTTCGGCTGCATATATTCAACATGAATTCTAAATTAAAATTGACTGCCCTAAAATAAAATAAAATGGAATTTAATTTAATTAACAATTTTTGCAAGTGTTAAATCTCCAAAAGTCGAGCAGACACCAAAAATGCCGCATGCTGTCCTGTAACGCTGCACGTGGTTGCCGAAATATAGACTGCACATTGCCACACACACACTCTCACACACACAGGGATGCATGCAGTAGCGACAAGTGCAGAGCAGCGTCGACAGCGACGCAGACGCAGACGCAGCGATAAGATAAAACGTGCGATGACAAAAGCACCCAAAGCGAGCCACGACGACGACGACGACGACGACGACAACGTTGACGATGGACGCCGAAGCTCTGCAACGAGGCGACAGCGACGCGTCGCTGCTGATGCCGACGCCATGGACTGGCTGGCTGTTGGTTGCCGTTGCTGGCGCTGGTTGCTTATAAAAGCCGCTGGCACGGCACGAGCGAACATCACAAAACATCGAAGCGCGTTGCCGAGCACACATCCCAGAGTGGAGGCCACATAGACATCCACATAAGCAGCCAGAGTCAGAATCGGAGTTAACCAACGGTAAAGTGCAACAATAACACTAGCTGTCGCTTCAGTTTTTGTGTGAGTGTGTGTGTGTGTGCGAGTGCTCGTGCATTTGTATTTGTGTTAAGAGTTTCCGTTACACAAACAATGTCACAATTTCGAAAATACATTTCAAAAACCGACAAAAGAACAAGAACAAACCAAAAGTAACGAGCACAAGTTCTTAAGGGAAGGACACGAACAAGAACAAGAGCAGCAAGGATGAAAAACATGGCCGTCCCAGCAGGAATCCGACAGCATAGTCAAGTGGCTGGCTGTCAGTTTTGTAAGGATTTTTCCGCCCACCTGGCCCCAGTTTGAGACCGCTTCATCATTGTGAAGAGCGGGAAACTTAACAAGTGCAAGAAACGCTGCTTTTGTAATGAATTCATTCAAAGTGTTGACGGCCAAAGTTTTTCAAAAAGTTTTTAACACAGCAAAGAGAAACAGGCACAAAAATATATGCACACAGTTCTGCCCAAGGATCCTCGTCCTGTCACGGTTTGCTTGGTCAACCGTTGTGGCCAGCGTCGTGTGCGCCGCAGCCTAAATCAGCGCTACAGGCTTCCCTCTCTCTCTCTCTCTCTCTCTCTCTGTCTGTCTCTGTTTGGTCTCTGTTGTTGCCCACTAAATTAAATGTAAATTAATGCAAATTACACAAAATTACTGCGGGCCACACAATGCAACAACTGCAGCTGAATGCAGTTCGCAGTTTTCAGTGCTGTCTGCCCCCAACCGATGGGCTGCATCAAAAGATAAAACGACTGTCGCTTTGTCTATTATTTTAAATTGGCTACGCAAATTTGCGGCATCGCAAAAGTAATTAGCGACCATTGTAACTGTGGCAAATATAGCTAAGTAGAATCCGATTTCAGAATAGCATAAAGAGAAACAAAGCTACTCGTAGAGCGGTTGATAAGCTCAGCTTAAGATAGATAGAATGTATCATCTATGATCTCAGTTCATTTCTTTTGTCAAGGTTTCAAATTCAGTGTCTTACCTTTCAAAAAGTCAATTAATTTCTAATATTTTACACTCCGAAGAATAAGTGACAGCTAGTACAATAGTGAATTAAAATATTTGACATAGCAAACTTTTTATGAATTCTGTAGGTATAAATATATTATTATATAGAATATATTATACAGAGTTTAACATTAGTTGGCTATAAATATAATTATAGAGTACATTTAATCAAACAGCTAGTCTTCTGCAGCAATTAAATGGTTTAAGTTAAGAGAGTTTTGCGTTCAAACTCTATGAGATGAAAAATGCTCCCATATATAACTACATTTTTATCAACATCGAACTATTAAAGCATATAGCACTTATAGGAATCGATCGGGATAGTATGATTTTTTATTGAAAACCTTATCGTTTTCAAAGATGTAACCGATTTCGGCAATTGAGATTTTCATTTTCATCATAGCTTTCTAACATGTGATCAAGATATTACTAAGATCAAACTACTATGAAATTTATCCTTTTATAGAAATTGGTCATGAGCTAAGTTTTTGGGTGCAAACTGTGAACTGTAAACTATCGATATAGCGAATATTTTCTATATTTTCTTTCTTGTGAAATGTTACCATGATATTAATATAAACTAAGTATAATATCAAGTAGCTCTGGATGTTGTGCGTTGAGTGACATTCAACACAACTTACTTGCATTTGACACTCACACTTTAAGAATCGGTGAAAAATGACCGATTGTACGAAATAAGCGAACCTCCTGGAAAACTTTATTTTCTTGATTTAAAGTAAAAGTTAAGAAAGTTGAACTCCAAGAAACTTAATGCAACTGCAAGGCTGCATTTCCTGCTTTGGCCGACCGAACAAAGCAAACTTGATGCAAATTTAAATTGATTGTGCAAACACTTAACTTCATGTTCAATCTCAATTTTTAATGGTCTTGTCAAATACGCAGTTTACGCAAGGCTCTTTCAAAATGTCAATTAAAAATGTTATGGCCTAATATTGGCCAAATAATTATGGCGGTCATGATAAATGTTAATGGGCAGTGTGCCATAAAAATGACAACAAAAATTGTCACCAGTATTTCCGTTATTAGGAGCTGAAACCGGGTCTAATTAATGAGCCGGGCTGCTATTGACTGGGCCCAAGCCGAGGCCACAGCCACAGGCAAAGCCATTTTGTGGCTTTTTGCGCGTGGTTTTTATGCGCTGGCGCATGTGTATTGATATTGGTATTTAATGCGAAAGTTGACGCAGGCCTCCAATCGTAATGAACGAATAATGAACGGGGACACGGTTTAGGGTAAGGGCAAGGGCTCGGCCAACGGCAAGGGGTAGTGGAAGTGTGCGGCGGAAATGCGTTAATATTCACGAAAACTTTTTGAATTGGCAACAGCAACGACACAAATTAGAGCGTAATGCTTTATTTCACTCACATGTCGCATTGTCGACCGCACCACCTGGCGTATGCGTAATGTGCAAATATTTCACATAAAAGCGCGAATCCAATTTGCGCGCATATTTAATTATTAATTTCAGTTCTACATAAACTGCGCAACTGGCTATTAAAAGGCTTAAAATTTCATTTTCAATTACCAACTCGCATATCGCATTCGAATGCAAATGAAAGCCAATTTCATTGGTGACACAGTTACCTTAATTCCATCTGTTCGAGCAGCTTACAGAATGCGACGTGGCAAATGAATAAGCAAAAAAAAGGAAAACTTATTCAGTTCTCGTTACAAATTAAAATGGAAAGCGCATTAAATTCAATTACATTTATTTTAAAAAATTTTTTTGCCACGCTTTGAGTAAACCGAAGTGTGGTTTCTTTTTTATTTTCGCATTTTTTCACCCCCTTTTGACAATTGGCACGTGCGTTCGCAATTAATAAACTCCGAATGGCATGCATTTATATGTGTGTGCGTATGTTTGTGTGGTAAACATACCTTTCGACCACATTCTAAATGACTGTTCGACATTAATAATTTAATTGTTCAAATTAAAAATAATATCGAAATTTATTTAATATTAATTTATTTATTGTGTTGTGCAAAGGCTGACTTAACACTAGATGAAGTGCATTTTAAATCGTCAAGTTATGTCAAGTTTGGCTTTGCATTTCCATTGGCAACGGAATAATCCCGAATATGTTGTGTGCTTTTAATTAAATATTGATTAGTATAATAGAGTGCTAACAGCTGTAGAAAAGGGGAAATTTTAATTTTTGTTTATACGTCATATTTCATAAAAAATACATTTAACATATTTCCACGCATTTTATATCAATATTTGATGTAGCTGTTAAATTTATATTTCTTATATATTTATATATTATATATATCGTTAAAGTCTGCAGGTATGAAATAAATCATCATATTAAAATACAAGCATAAATGTTTATGGGTCGCTTAAGATACCAAGGCTTTTTTAAGTTTTATGCTTTCTATTCCCATTCAAATAATAATATTAGCACAGCACTAAACAAATCCTCTTGACAGGTTGCAAAATTCAAATAGTTTTAAGAGCATAGCAAAAATGTTTATTGTTCTTGAGCCATTTAATTTAATTTAATTTAATTTCGTTGCCAATGTGCATTATAGAGGCAAAAAGTTTTTGTTTTGCAAAGTCTTTTGGTTTTACGGCCATTCCACTTTCGCTGGCAGCCCATCAGCCGGTGAGTAGCTCGGAGCCATCGACATCAGTCTCAGGCTTACCAGCTGAATCCGCATTCGCATCCGCATCCGCATCTGCGGTGCTGTCGTTGTCGTTGTCATCATGTTCATTGCATTGCGCTTTCCACTTGACATCCTGGCTGCAATTTCCTTGTTGTAAAATTATGCTTTTGCTTTGCCTTTGCCGCTGTGCGATGAGATGATAAATAAAACAGCAGACGGCTGCAAGGTGATTCGGTAGCTTGGCCACAGTAAACTAAAGTAAACAGTTGCTAAATGAAGCCGTGCGCCATGGCCTCGCCCCCGCCCACGCCCACCCCATAGCGATTAACGGCATGGGAACAAAAGTAAAATGGCTGCTAATGACCATGCCCATGTGTGATGAGGTAGCTGCGCTGTTGTTTTCATGCCACATGCCACGTGCTGCATGGCAACCTGCTGGCATATTTTGCTCTGATTTAGCAAACCGCCTCTCACCTCGTTGGCTGTTTGCTTTTGATTGAAGGTTAAATGAGGCATGCCACGCAAGCCTGACACATTTCCAGCGCACAGACTCAGATTCCCCGCGCCCCCTCAACTCGTAGCGCCTTTTGCATTTTCACAACGCGCATCCTTTGTGCATCCTTAGACAGTCTTATTTTATTTCCTTTAGCTGAATTAGCTGGCATCAAATAAACTAAAGAGGGCGCTCCAAGGGCGGACAGGCTGTCAGTGAAGCATCCCGTCACGTGCTCTGGTGTATACGTTTTTTTTGTGTTAATTTTACGAGTCATCAGCGGGCCAAGATTTAGCGGGCTGACACGCCCGTTTAAGCGTCACCGCCCCTAATTGAGCGCACTTTAAATGTGTAGATATTTTCCACTTGCAGTGCGTTTTATTAGACAATTTTTTCATTGTTCTTCTCTTTTACTGTTTCGTTATCCAATTTTCCACTTCCATTTGCTTGCAGCTGTCGACGAGCGAGGACTGCACGACCGAGCCCCAAACTCAATCTCAAATTCAAACCGAAAACTAAAACCAACAAAACTACAAAATGTCCATCTCCGATTTTCGCAAGAAGAAGCTGTTGTTCCTGTTCAACGTGTTCTTTGGTGAGTTAAAGCTGTTCCCAGTGGAACTAATGATAAATTGAAAGACAGAGCTTAGCTGCAAATATATTTGAATTTGTTATATATGGATGTATGCACATATATGCATATGTAATTGAATATATTATAAGAAATGTTTGCTTCTCTGACTGAACTCTAATTTATACTGATTGTATTCCAGCATATACAAATATTTCACTTGATCTAGCTAATTCAACAACTAGATACAAGCATGTATTGCCTTTAAGCACATATTTTAAGTGCAACTTAATGCAATTCAATTTACCCAAATGCTTTGCGCACGCTACGTATACGCAATGTGTGCTGAATTGTATGTGTATTTGCATATGCTCATATGTGCTGACTTCTATTAGCCAAGTAAAGTGCACTTTAAAACAATTGAGTTGTAAGTTTTGGTAAATTAAACTGACGCTGAAAAGTAGGCAACACATTTGGTGGTATTGCTTTTACGGGTGGCAGTGCTGCAGAATTGTGCCACAAAGGTGCAAAGTGCTTTTCGATTATGACTAATTGTCAGGTAGTAAACAGTAGACTGTCGCTATAGCGCCTTGTTGGCCCAATGCCAGGTGCTGCCGCTACTGCTGATGTTGGCGTCATAAACCACAGGCGCCAAATACTTGACACTGAAATTTGAAGTGGCCATTTGCACACCGTTGCACTCCGCTGGCCAATGCAAGTGCCACGCCCATGCCGAAATGGCCAGCAGCCAAGGGCCGAGCGAGAACAAATAGGCATGCAAATCTGCTCGGCACGCTGGGCAGGAAGTGCAACTGTGTGCCAGCTGCACGACCATGAAATCCGTTAAACTAGCATTAATGTTTATCGCCGTCTCCTTTCTTTTTTTTGGCTGGCAAATAACCAACTGACCAACAACCGGGCAAAACATGCAAACAACGCAATTCACGCGGAATGCGCAACGTTGAATTGGCTAAAATAACGCGGGTCAACAGATGTGAACCAAAGCGGCGAAATTGACGTTAAGGACTTCGAGCTGGCCATCGAGGTAAGTGGAGCGAATGCGGAAGCGTTAAAATATGCCAAAAAACAAATGTTGAAAATTCCAATTGCTGCTGATAAATATGCAAACCTAAGAATGTTTATCGACCAGCAGCTGAATCAATAAAAACAACAACAACCACAGCGTTGACAACACCAACAACAAGTGAGCACGTTGCAGTCGTGTGTACCCCAGTGCGCAATACTCGTTCACAGCTAAGAACAGTCGAAAACAGTTAAAGCTATGATTGTCATTTTGTAAAAATATAGAATATTTCGGCTATATCTTTAGAGAAGGTCATTGGAAAGTTGTCTGCCACATTTGGCGAGTCCAGCTCCAAAATTGTGGTAGCTTACCCGTCCCCAAGGTGTGATCGATTTGCCACGCCCCAGTGGGCGTAGACAAGAAATTGCCTCCAAAATGTTATTTATATTGGCTTAAAACTGTGGGAGATATATAGATTAAATCAAATTGCCGCGCTCTCAGTGGGCGTGTCCAAAAATTCGTAACTCTTTATTTGATGCGCGTATATACGAGTAGATATATATTTGAAGTTTCAATTTTTTAGCTTCAATAACCGCACGACGGACATTGGACAAGCCCAATATACTCTTTTCACTTCGCGAACGAGTATAAAAACAATTGGAAACAATTGCAGCCATGTGCATGCTGAAAATTTGCCTTCGCACTCTGTTGATTTTGCATGGTATTTTCTCTGGTGTGTGTTTTGTTTTTGGTTTTTGGCAATTCACGTTTTTGTTTTTCGTTTTCGTTTTCGTTTTTTGTTTATTCAACTTGTAACTGATAACTCAATTTATGCTGACATTTTTGTTGTTGCAGCGCGTTTGCAAACTGCGCGGCTGGGCAAAGGACACGCCAAAGAACAAGGAGACTTACGATGTCATGATGGAAATTTGGACTGGTCTGCGATCGAAGGCTGACAAGGATAACGATGGCCAGGTGAGCTGACAGTCAGCCAAATTGACTAGCTGACTGTGTATGTGTGTGTGTGTGTGCGTGTGTGTGTGCGCGTGTGTGTGTGCATAGCTATAAAAAAGGGCAACTGCATGTCAAGTACTTCGTTTTGGGATTGCGGCTCGTCATTTGAATGGCTTCATTGTCAGTGGCAAAAGTGTTGAAATCCATGGACTGCACTCGATGCCATTGTGACAGCAGTTGACAAGTGGGCATTCACACACACACACACACTCGCACACACACTGTCACGCAGATTATTTGTGTATGCATGTTTGTAACGGCAAACATTACAAAGTCGGTCGCACGCTGCACAAAAAAATGTTCATAAATTTTCTTTTTATTAGTGTGGAGTGTGCCGTTGGGGGTGTTTGGCCGGGCTGGGGCTGGGGTGGGGCTAGCGTGGGACTAACTGGGGCCGCTGGGGGTGGCTGTGTGCCAGTAAGCAAATTCCACGTCTGCAACAATGGGCGGAAATTGAATTGTGAATTATTTGAGCAATGCTGTTGCAGTTCCGGGCCACGACTTCAGTTAGTTTTCTAGGCCGTTGCTCATTACAATGACAAACTTTACAACCGCTTTGTGCAGCCACGGGGAAGCATCCAGCCTTAATCACACTGCGTCTGCACAAATCAAATCATGGGTATAAGCCAGTCGAGTTGTTTGAGAAAATGCTACCGTAAGCAGAACCATACACTCAGAGAAAATCTTTAAAAATTTGCACTCAAATTAATTACCAGCGTTGTCGTGTCAAAAAATGCGAGCTTTACAACAAAATTAAAATGTTTAGATATATTTTTGATTGAACTTGGAATTGCATCTAAATTCGAGTTATGAAAACTGCGCACTAAATTTAAGTATTTTGTTTTTATCTTTCCAAAACTCGATTGTCAAATCAAGAATGCTTCATACTTAATTGAAAACTATTTAAGAACGAAATGTTTTTAGGGTTTGAAGAACGAAAATTTTGCCGCTCTTTGTTGAATTTGGCTGACTTTTTTCGCTGAGTGTAGAAGTGAGGCAAGCACAGGTGCTTAAAGTCTGCATGACCCACTCCGTGATGTCACTCCGCCGGAGGCTCTGCTGCCGCAGTGGCCGCACTTTGATTGTGACACAGATAGCCTGAAAGTTTTGGCTTTTAGCCAGCAACTTGACGAAGTTGGCTGCAAATAAGCTAGAGTCAACTGTTTGCGGCCTTTGTGCAGTTTTGGCTTTGTGCTGGCCAGACTTGGATTTATTGTTGTTGCCTTAACTCATTTTAGAGCACACACACGCACACACATACACAACAATACGAAACAACAACATAACTACAGCTACAACAACAACAGCAACTTAAGCCAGCCAGAGACACGGTCAAGGATGTGCGGCCTTTTTGGCATTTCAATTTGGCAACGCGCACCACTTAGATGCAATAAACATAAAAAATATGCAGTTAGTTCGACTCGAGGGTGGTTGTGGCTGTGGTTGTTTTGGGGGCAAGCGAGGTCTAGGGGTGGGGGGCTGTCAATTGGCACTGCAATTGATGGCGCTGACCGCACATTGTCTGGTGTTTGTGCTTATTTATGGCCACATTAAAACATGTCCAACCGCCCGCCGCAGGACCTGTTCTGGTCAGAGTCTTTGACCAAAATTAACGTTTGCCCCACTACAACGAGCCGCAGTCAAAGTTCGTGCGCCAGGCGGGTCAAGGAGCCGCAGTCTGTTCACGTTAGCCAAGGCGCCGATTGCTGATGTTGCGGTAATTGCTCTTGTTTCGTAGAGCAAGCAAAAAAACAAAAACAAAAAGACGCTCATAAACGGTGGGGCAAAATGTGCAGGTCGCATAAATTACAGCCCGCATGCGCCCCCCTGGCTAGAGCCCCCAATCAGCCATTATGATGTTTTATGAGCAGCTGCCCCGCCCACCTGCGGCTAGACGTTTTATGTGTGTGTTTTCAGCGCATTTAGGGCGTTGCGCATAAATCTGATGCTTTTAACCCGCTTCTGTACATCTATCCCGGCCTCGTTCGCAGGTCAGCGTGGATGAGTGGTGCAACATGTGGGACGCGTACGCCAAGGATCCCAGCAGCGTAATGGATTGGCAGAACGCGTACATGAACTTTATGTTCGATTTGGAGGATGCCTCGCACGATGGCGGCATCGATGTGACGGAGTTCACGCTGGTCTGCTCCAGCTATGGCCTGGACAAGGGGGAGTGCGAGCAGGCGTTCAGCAAGATGGCCCAGGGCCAGTCCGATGTGACTCGCGAGCAGTTCGCCGCCTTGTGGAAGGAGTACTTTGCGTCCGAGGATGCGAACGCGCCCGGCAACTTTATCTTTGGCAAGACCGCATTCTAACTGCTGTTTCGGAAATGCCTGATCGATTTCGTCTTTATCGCCGATGAATACAACTAGCAAAATATCAAAATCACGTTCTGAATCAACAGGCGGCTTCAGATTCCACTTCAATTGTGACAATTTGTAGTCCCGTTAGCAGCTAACATCCCAAAAAAGCTACGACGTTGTTAATTCAAATTAAATGTTGTTTGTCAACCGTAACTCAACTTTTGCCCAAATTCAATGTTCTAATTTAGTAGCCTAATACATATGTTAAATCTAATGAAAAACATCTAACTATTTATATTTTATATTCTACTTATATAGTATACGAGTATTTAACTAATTGTTGTACGTGCAAGCACTATATGATAATGATATCTCAAAGCTCAATTAGAACAGGATTCGTGTAATCTGGTGAATACTGTTGATGCGCAAAATTAAACCAATTAAACTGTCAAATTGTTTTGTGTGTGTAGTCGTAGTTTATCGTCTAAATCTCTGGCGTTTAAATTTAAATGTAAATGTAAAGTGTTCCAATTACAAACAATAAATGCTAAATATCTACAACAAGTGCACGCAACATCTATACGGAAAAAACCATTACTTGTTGCTGTTCCAGTGGGCGACGCCCCATTTTACGTCCTTACGACTACCGCAGTTTGTGGACCCCGATAAGATCAGCAATTGGCTGGCAATTTATGAAAATTATAATTTTATACGGGGTCACAAATAAACTTCGGTTGAGCTACCTTACTGTTGAGCTTGGGTGCACACTGCAGCGATTTACTGTTCCAATGGGGTGGATACGTAATTTATGCAGTTGCAAGTGTATAGAACTTATGTGTACTCTTACATATATACATATGGCAACAAAACTGGTTTTGGAGCGCAACGCACACATACACCAAAAGCTTTCTGGTTGAATTAGTTTGTTTCCAATTCATACAGTTGCAATTCAAAAATAACGTCGAAAGCTCGCTTCGTAAAAGCTTCGGCTGCACAGTTTTATAGCAGCGAGCTTAACGTGGAGCTTTCAGTCGACCCTGCCAGATTTCAAAAATTATTTTTGCGCCAAGTGGCAACGCCGCCGAAAGCTTTGCAGGCTGCGCAACAATTTCTCTCCTCTCTGCGCATCAATATTTGGTTCGGTTCTCTTTACACTCGTTCACAAAGTGAACAGAGTATATTGGGTTTGTGCAATGTCCGTCTTGCTGTCCATATGGACGCAATTTTTTACGCCGCTATTGAAACTTGGAATATATACTCGTGTACACCCACGTCAGGCAAAGTGTTAAGATTTTTGTGCCACGCCCACTGGGAGGCTGGCAAATCGATAAAATAACGATCGCAAATCGATAAAAGGTGAATATTTCGCACAATATTAAAGCTAGAGTCTCCAAATTTGGTATGTAGATTGATGGTGACCCCCCTCAAGGATAGCGATCTTGATATCCCGGCCACGACCACTAGAACACCCCCCCCAGTGCCACGCCTTAAAAAATGGAAAGCTCCCGTAAACATCACAGAACAAATTTCCCGGACACCCCACGCATATGATAGAGGACAAACCAAGAAAAAATGACATCAAACATGAAAATCAGTTCAGTTTTGACAAAGTTATGGGCGTTTGAAATATGCTATGGATCCGAGAGCTTTATATGTTAAATTTTTTTTAAATTTTTGCATGATTTTTGACAAAAAATTTGACCCCCTCAGAATCGGTTTTTATGTTGTTTTTTATACTAATTGTGACAACCAAAATCGAGTAAAAATAAAAATTTGAATTTCTAAATTTTGAAAAAAAAATTTTTCGAAAATGAGTAAGGGGAGTACATGATATTTTATCAAAAAATCAAAAAAAAATGATTTTCAATAATGAATATATTTGAAATGCAGAATCATTCTAGACGACAAACCATGAAAAAAATGACATCAAACATGAAAATCGCTTCAGTTTTGACAAAGATGTGGGCGTTTGAAATATGGGAGCTATGGATCCGAGAGCTTTACATTTCAAAATTTTTATCAATTTTTGCATGATTTTTGACAAAAAATTTGACCCCCTCAGAATCGGTTTTAATGTTGTTTTTTATACAAATTGTGACAACCACAATCGATTAAAAATATAAATTTAAATTTCTAAATTTTGAAAAAAAATTTTTTTTCGAAAATGAGTAAGGGAGTACATGCTTTTTTGACAAAAAATTGGAAAAAATGTTGTTTGCAAAAATGCATATATTTAGAATGCAGAATTAATCTAGAGGACAAACCATGAAAAAAAATGACATCAAACATGAAAATCGGTTCAGTTTTCACAAAGTTATGTGCGTTCATATGGAGACGGAGGCATCTCCGACCCCATAAAAAATATATATTCTCCTTCTGCATCAGTAGTCAGTTTAGACATGACCGTTTATCTATAGCGACCGTCTTTCCTTTTTGTCCGGCAAAACGTCTGTTTGTTGTTTGGTTTATTTTAGTTTATTTTAAATTATCAATTACCAGCCCCGTTATGGGATTATGGGATTAAATTATGGATGTTTGGCTTGGAGTACCTGGAATCTCCTAGTCAGGAATTCCCAACTAGAGAGCTCATAATAAACAAAAAATATCACAAATTATAAGGATGTTAAGAGAAATTATATAAAATTGTCAAAAAAATACCTTAATTGTATTCTTTTTTTATTAATTTAAGGCAAAGATTTTCTTAAAAACCTATTGTCTGGCGTTCGAGGTTAAATCAATAGAGCAAAATTATATTGCATAATTTCAAGGTATCATTCATGGGCCGCAGATGCGCAAAATGTTTAATGCAGTCCCAGCTGATGCAATTCCGCATGCTTTAAGGGCGGCAATTGCAATTAATGCAAACTTTTTCTCCGACATCACAAATACAACTTCTAACGCTACATTCGACGCTACACCGGCCATATGATGGAGAAAAGGGGAGCAGGAGTGGGGACAGTTTGAAAAAGCATGCATATTTTATGACCATGTTATTGCGCATTTTGCACGGATTCGACGCTTTAGGTTCACCTATATTTTTGTTTTAATTTTTAAAAGACTATAACTCGCCTAAAATATATCCAATTTTGGCAAAGTATGATTTCTAAACTCATGAATGTCTATAGCATTAAATAAAATCGAAAACTTTTAATGGCAATCCATAGTTTCGTATCTGTATCCATACAGATCTAAAAAGATTTAAGATTTGGCTAATAAAATGCGGTTCTTTGTTTTTCAATCAATAGGCGTAGGAGGTATTCTTTTAAATCTGAAGGTAAACACAGTATGTTCATTTTTTATTAACTTTGTGTGTATATTTAAATATTTTAATTTCTTCCAGTAGTTTTTAATTTATGTTTTACTCTAGCAATAGAAAAAGTAGTAGAAATAGCAGTAATATAGTAGTAGTAGATACAATGTTACAATTTAAATATATAATATATATATATATGCATGAAGGTATGCATGTAAGTTAAGACTACAAATAAATGTAACTCTTGTGAAATACCTAGAACTGAAGTCGCCAGACTCAGTGCATGAGCAACTGTTGCTGTTCACAAAGATTTTGGCACATATGCGTGTACGTTTGTATGTGTGTATAATGATAGTATGTGTGTGTTTGTGTTCTATGATAGACATAGCGTAGGTTTGTTCGATTTCTACATTAACAATAACAAATTACTAAAATTAAGACCAAAGCGCTAAGATTCGCCTGGATATTGCAGAGCCACGTCCACGACCGCTGTTGGGATTGAGGCTGGGGTCGGGCGAACGCGTTGGCAGCTGAGGCAATCAGTTTTTTGTTTTCGTATGCTGCAGCGCGTTCAGCTCGTCCTTGAGCCACGTCTGCCAGTTCTCCTGCGTGGGGCGAAACAGAGTTTATAAAACCAAAAATGGCCAATGTTGATACCAAAAACAAAGCGATTTGTATGTTCAGCTCTAAGTTCCAACACCAAGTAAAGCAAAGCCAAGCCAGAGAGAGGTGTGTACGTACGATGTTTAGCTACGTGTGTTTAAATGTAGGTGTGCGTGGAAACGGGAAAGTGGGTGTACGTTGTGAGAAGTGTGCGTATGCTAATAGAATCTACTATAGTTAGCCGTTAGGGGTAGCTGCCACTTTGCATTGGTTAGCGCTAATTGCATGTGTCAACAGAGAGCGAAATGGAGCCAAGTTCGCAGCGGAAATCGGAAATGCTTAACTAGTCGCTTGTGCGTGTCTGTCTTCCTGTCAGTATGTGTGTCTGTGTGTCGGTGTGTGTGCGTGTGTGCTTATGCGCGCTCGTGTGTTTGTGCATGTGTAGGGAATCTATTTGCTTTGGTTGTGTTTCAGTGTCTGAGTTTGTGTTTGCCCTTTGTCGTTTTGGGTTTGGTCTTCGCTGTTTCCCGTTTTAGTCATTGTTATGCAAATTTTCCTGATATTCATCATATTCGTTTTCATTATCCTCCGGCGGCTCCTCCTCCTCGTCGTCCTCCTGCTCATAATCGCTGGCATTGCTCTCCGGTTGCGTTACATCCGGCAAATAATCCTTGTGCATGGGTGTTGAGATGATGGGCTCCTGTGCCGTGGTGTTTGCATATGCATATGCATATGCGTGTGTATGTGCCCGCGTGAGAGTGTGTATGTGTATTAGTGTGCAAAAGCAAAAGTTAGTTAGCCGAGTTAGTCAACAACAACAACAATAACATCAACAACAGGAAATACATAGTCTAAGTTGTGGCGCATGCAAAGTTCCACGCTTCAGTTTAGCCAATTAGAAAGTGAAATATATTTTCGCTTGTTGAAACGCATGCTAACCTTTGGCGGCCGCCAGCCGCAGCCCGGCAACGGCAGCCCGTCGACGCCCAGCGGACAGGGCGCGTCCAGTCCGGGCACGCCCTGTTCGCCCTTGTCGCCGCGATCTCCTTTGCGTCCCCGTTTGCCCGGTGGCCCAGCATCGCCGCGTGAGCCCTGCTCGCCGCGCGGACCCTCCTGGCCGGGGATGCCGTCGGTGCCCTTTATGTGTGTGTGTATGTGTGTGTGAGTGTGTGTTGGTGTGTGTAATTGTACGTGTACGTTTGTGTGTGTGTGTTTAGGTGAGTGTGGGTTTTAAAAAGGTTGCCGGTACGTGTTTAGGAGGTTTTGCATAGATTGAAAACAGTGTACGACGCCAACACAGAGAGTAGGAGAGAGAGTTGCATGCATACAAAAAGATAAAAAAAAACAATAAAAAAAGAAGAAACACAAATTATTCAAATTAGCGACCACATAAGGTAGATAAACGCATATGCGTGTGTGAGTGTGTGCGTGTATGTGTGTAAATACATATGTGCTACATCCAATCAGAGAGATGTGTGCGCGCTTGTGGTATGCTTACCGGCAGGCCCGGATCACCGCGCTCGCCCTTGTGTCCCGTCTCGCCCTGTGCACCCTGTGTGGAGACAAAGCATTCAGTTAGACAATGTCGAAAAATCGAAGCGGACGTTTTAAAAGCTGGTTAATGTACCTTCATGCCGTCCAAACCAGGCGGACCCTGAAGCGATTGAGAATGAAAGAGGAAAAGCGTCAGCAAAGGGATTAGAACACAAAACAAATGTATGGCCTAAACGGCAGGCGCAATGGGAGCAAGAAATTTGTGAGATTGATCTATTGTTTTTTTTTTATTATTTTTATTTGTTTTGTGGTTAAGTTGTTATTAATATTATGTACACATAGGTATTTATTTTGTTTTAGTAAAAAACCATCACTTTATTGGAAATGCATAATTAATATGAAAATGATATTGATTTTATTAGCCGCTTTACAATTTGTTGTGTCCTTTCGGATTAGCGTAATACTCATAATTTTTATACTGTGACACTAGGCAGAAATCATACGCACACTGACATGCATACGCACATATATATATATAGACATAAATAATTTGAATATTTATGTGTGTGCGTGTTATTTAATTGCAAAAACTTGTTCGTAGTTAACAAATGTACACTTACAATTACCGTTAGCAGCTTATGAATTAAATGTCCAAATTGAATTTAAATATATGTAATTTTAAATTTAATGCTAATGTTTAAGTTAAATGTAATGCGCTTTGCTAGGGACTGCACAATTCATTATTCTAGCCTATGGATCTCGGTTAAAGAATGAGTTAGTTAGTTTAGACAAAAGTTAGAGGCGTAAAAGTTGAGTAGAGTTAAATGTAAAGGTTGAGTTAAGCGCAATCGTGGCTATAGAAAAGTTAGCCCATTGCATAGCTGGCTTAATAGATGGCTCCATAAATATCATATATTATTGTAAGTTGACATTTTATATACACCTTGAGGTTGGCTAATCTACTGGTTTAAATGAAAATTGACATGCAAAATCGCCTTTGGGAAACGTTGTTAATTAATTTTTAGGGGCGGCACTTTTAATTGAAAACAAATTGACATACATATGCTTTGTAATTCACCAACACATTTTGGCATTAAATCCTTTGAGGCTTTATTTCATAATTTGCACATACATAGGGACATCTTTACTTATTGTTTTTTGTTGTTTTTAATGTTATGCAAATGTTGAGCGAATTTTATTATAGTTCAACATATCATTTAGAGTTGGCTTTTATTTGTTTTTTTGTTCGTTTAATTTGTTTTTATTCGAAATATGCTCGTATTATTTGTTAAATGTAAATTTATTATTATTTTGTTTAGATTGAAAGGTAGATTTGCATTAATTTATTTGAGATGTTTAATGAAACCAATAGGATACATGATAAGATTATGTATTTATTGTTAATATGTTATCCCCAATTGATGCTCACACAAAGAGGGCGGATTTTTTATGCATTGTAAACTGGGCGTGTTCCAATTAAAGGGTAATTTCGAACTAGAAATTGGGGTTTATTCTGAGGCCGCATTGTTTTTCACCGGCCAGCCGATGCTATTGCAAATGCTCTATTGTGTTCTGATGGTTTATGGCTTTCGACATTTCATATACACATGTATACGGCTTATGTATGTATATCTGCTAGAAGGTATATTTAAACTTTAGCCTAACTAATTTATGTTTCAACGCAGTTTGTATTGAAGTTACATATAACACTGAAAAATATGCACAATTGGAAGATAGCTCTTTGTTGTTATCGCATGATATTACAATTATTTACGAGTATTTAAAGATTCGTTATTATTGTATCATTGTATTTCAATATGTATATTAAACAGTTTCTTTGTTGTAGACATAAAACACATTCAAACACGATAATCTATTCGCAAACATTGAGATAAATTTCAAAGATAGTATATTATATTACAGTTATCACTTAGGTTTATTTAAATTGTGAATGTTTCGATACTATGTATTTATCTTTCTTGCTGTTACCTCCTTGTCAAGCACTGAAGCTTTGACATCCTGTAAATTGAATATACGACAAAGCCTCTGGACGGCACCTAAGAAAATGCAACAATGCGGCAGCAGCGGCAGCAGCACTTCAAATATATTGACTTTGCGGCTGGCAGTTAAATTTATGGGTCAATCAAGAAAGTGACTATCAGATCGAATTATGTTGTTGCATCTGCAAGATACTTTAACCAAATTGCAGCCACAATATGATTTTCCTGCAGCTTTATGTGCCACGGTGCGTATGATTTATGCAACAGTTGCGGCAGCTGCTGGTGTTGCTGTTGCCGCTGCTGCAGCAGTTGTTGCAGCTGTTGTTGCATTGGCTTTTGCTTGAATGTACTCGGACATGCGAACAGCGGCGGCAAGTAAAATGCAATTAAAATATTTGCATTGTATATTTGTTAGCATATTTGAGAGCTTGTTTGTTTGTTTGTTTGTTTTAGGTGTTTGCGTATTTGTATATTCGCCCCAATCTCCTCTGTATATATATACATACTTATGTAATCAATTTAGCTGGTTGGTTCAATTGATTGTTGTAAATATGTTCGATCGCGTGTTTCTATAGAAATAATTATGTTTTATTCTGTTTGTTTGTATACATAAATACTCATTTGGCTCTGCTAACCTCGAAATGTTTGCCGCTCTGTTATGTTTGATTTGATATGAATGCATTTTCATATATTTGTTTATTTGTATTATTTTGTATTTTGTGTTTGGCGTTCAGTCGCATGCATTTGGGTTCCCATTAATTATACATAGATATGGAGAGATTTTTAACTGGCATGCGTCTGATATTTCGTTTTGGGGCTTGCATGTATATATATATATATATATAGATAAATATATATATGTACATGGGCGCTTGTTTGTACAATTTAATATACATACATATACACGGAGATATATATATATATATATGACTATATAAGGGTAGACAATAAAACGTGCGGGGGTCCACACAGTAACATTTCCTATGCGTATTTAATTTGTTTATATTTTTCTTTTTTCCACATTGTTCAGCGTATTATATTTGTTGCCTTCTGTGCGCTTGTGTGTGTGCTTGTGTATGTGAGTGTGTGTGTGTGTTTGTGTAAGTTTATGACGCATTTAATTTGCTTTTTGGCGCAATGTGTTTGTTATTTATAATTAGACTGCACTTTGAGTAAGTTGTATTAGTAGTCGCCCCACACCTGTTCCAGGTCGAAGAAAGAGAGAAAGAGAGAGAGACACGAGAACATATAAGTGGTTAGAGAATGTTTAGTCACATCAGCGATTATAACGGTTTACCAAAGCAAAGATGATCAACAACAATTTTGTAGCAACATAAAAGCCAAACAATAAATTTTTAGTGAGCCAATAAAAATACAATGAAAAGGTTCGTTCAACAATGACCTACCGGAATGCCAGCTTTGCCCGCCGGACCGGAGGGGCCAGATTCGCCACGCATGCCCATTGGACCCTAAAATGATGTCACAAAAGTGCTTAAACCACTTCCGAAGCTGCAAGGTGGAATCTCAATAACTTACTGGTAAGCCCATGGGTCCTTGATCGCCCTTGTGTCCCTTTTCGCCCTGCGCAGAAGATGAAATATTTGAACAATAGTTACGGCAAGAGCTGGGTTTGTGCACTTACGGAATCACCCTTGCGTCCATCCAATCCGCGATCGCCTTGCGCACCAGTGTGACCAGGCGGGCCCATAGGACCAGGTGGACCAGGTGGTCCATATAGCTGTCGTGAAAAGAAAAACATATCAGTTGTGGGCTGTGGGAAGACATAGGTAGCCATACACTCACGTATTCAATGGTGGGCATATGTGGGGCATCCGACATGCCGTCGTCCTGTCGGCGGCGCATTTTGCGGTACTGGAATTGATCGATTTTTTATATCGATATGAATTTGAGTTCTCTTTTGGTTTTATCAATTTTTACTCACCGAATCGCCGCGATCACCCTTGTCGCCCTTTACGCCTGGATAGCCCGGCGGTCCTGGTAGACCCGGCGGTCCCATTAGGCCAGGTGGACCAATATCTCCGCGATCGCCCTTTTCGCCGGGCGGTCCTTGGTAGCCGGGCAAGCCAGGCGGTCCTTCGATGCCCGGCTCGCCAGGCAGGCCATCCAGGCCGCGTGGACCCAGGGAACCCGGCTCACCGGGCTCGCCGGCTTCACCCTTGCTGCCATCGCGTCCGTCGCGTCCGTCCTTGCCCGCGGTGCCAGGTGGCCCGGGCGGACCACGCAACAGTGTGACGGGCGGATCGTCGTAGTCCTCCTCCAGCTTGGCGCCGCCAGGTCCAAATAGCTGCTCAAAGCAAACGAATGCGTTTCGAAAGTGGGGGATGGAAGAGAGATACGATGGCAAATTTAGTGAGAAGATTAATTTATGCCACGTGGCGCCGCCCGAGGCGTTGCACGCGCTCGTTCCACACACACGCACACACGCTTTGATGGCGCAACAAAAGCGGCGCGTAATTCGCTCGCATAGAAAAAAATAACTTAGCCTCCCCCCAGGTGGTGGCGGTGGGTGTAGTGGTGGTGGTGCTGCCGCCGCCTGGTTGGGGGAGGGGTTCGGGGGTTGCGCTCTCGCTGCGCCGCAGTGAAAGTCTTTTGTGTGTGCGGCGAAATTGTGTTAAGTGCAAGTCGGAGCCGAGACCAAACTCGCTCCACAAACTTAGACAATGCTGGCATAGAAAACCTTTAAAATTCGCCCGTGAGGAGGGGGAGGTGGGGGAGGGCGGTGTAGGAGTGCGAGTCGAAAATAAAGTCAAGCAGCGACGTGCCTCAAGTGCGGTGTGCGAGTGTGTCTGTGAGTGTGGCTTGTGTGTTTTGTGCATTGCTCTTTGGCTTTTGCTTGCTTTGCCAATGAGACCGAGAATGTGTGTGTGCGAGTGTGTGTGCGAGTGTGTGTGCATGGTGAGCTCTAAAGTGAAAGATAATGAATTGGTTTTTGTGCGCTTCTCGAGAATTTCGAGGCATATTTTCAAGGAGTCAGCGACAGAATCAACAAAAACCGCGTGCGCTTCGATGAAGCCACAGCAGGCATACACACAGCCACACACCCACACACACACCCACACACACAGCCACACACACACCCACACACACTCACACACAGTTGCATTTAGCTGCCATTTGGGACAACGGAATCAGCAAAGTACTTGGGCTTCAGCTTCAACGTCTATTACGCAAATGTTAAAGCCCATAAAAAGCAACAATAGAATCAGCTAAAGAAAATGAAAACCGTTTACACACGTGGCTCAAACGTATAGGGAGACACTTAGCCAAAGCATTCAGCAGCAATTGACTGCCAAGGGAGAGTGCACAAAGTTGAGAAGCTGAACTGGCAAACTTTAAGCTACGATTTTAATATTTATCCGACTTGGTTCACATACACTCAAAACAACAAGAATTTAAACTGGAATATTTGAAAAATTTTCCTTCAAAATCGAATTTTACGTTAAGACTTTTTAAAAATAATAAAAAGTGTATCTTATAATAAATATTTTTGTAGGTAAATATTTTGCTTAATGCAATGTAAAGATTTGATTTTTTGAGTGTATGTTTCACATACATGTATCATCACATACATGCATCAGAGAGTATGTGTGTCCCATCTTAGATAATCTTTTTACGTACTTTTGCTGGCGCATGAGAAACAATTAAATTTTATTGTATTTCTTGTTGCACTCCGCTTGACGCTTTGTTGCCTAAGGAAGTGGCGTACTTACAGATATTAAAACACAGCAACAATGAGATAGTATAACAATGCAAAACGCTTAACACACACATACACACACACACACACACACACTCAAGCAGGGTTGTGCCTGGGCATATGCTTAAGTGATGCTACGAAATGACGGCCGTTCGTTTACTCAAATACAAAAAAACAAAAGAAATGGCAGAGGGAGAGAGAGCAACAACAACAACAGCAACATCAATGCAAAACTTAGCCGTAAGTTGTGCCCGTGCTGGGCGCAAGGAGGTGTGGCAGGAGCAACGACCATGACGCCGTCGTGGCTTACCGCAAATGCAGTTGCCGTCGCACGAGTAACTTTTGCCCCTTATGCACACTTATTTAATGCGCAGCTCATCTGCATCATGTGTGTGTGTGTGCGTGTGTGTGTGTGCTGTTGCCCAGCTGGCGCTTTGTTGCAAGTTTTACAGTTTTACACAATGTTGCCAAGACACATGGGTTCGGGCGTGGGGTGGTTTTTCGCTTTTGGCTTTCTGAATTTCCGCTTCCGCTTTGCGTGCTCGCCATTGTTGGGCTTCGGTGATTAGTCGTCCATTTGTTGAGCAATTAAAGCGCTTGGAATTAAAGCGCACGCTTAACGTTTGCTCTGCGTGCGGCATTGGCGATAATTAAGGCACATTCAGCGGGATTAGGAGCCCACATTGCGCTCCGTCCTCGTCAGCCAGTCCGTCAGTCGATAAACAAATGCCAGCGACAAATCAACGACTGTCTGTTATAGCGGCAACAAAAACTGAAGAGCCCGAGCAAAAAGGTACGGGCGAAGGGTTTAAAGGCTTTAAGGAGCCGCCGCCAACGGCAGCTGCGATAAATAACATAAATAAAAGATACAGAGCCAAGTGAATTTCGGCAAATGTTTGTTAGCCAATCGCAAGGACGATTCTGTTGGCGCAGCTGCCTAACTACGATAAAAACTTCTTGTCTGCCTTTTCGGCAGCCTCTTTTGCTCTCTCTGTGTTGGCGTGTGTGTGTGTGTTTCTGTGTGTGAAATCCATTAGAATGTATCAATATTTGTGCGAGCGCCTCCAGTTGATTTTAATTTTCAAAGTATTCGGGCAAACATACGCAGGCATACACACATACACATATACACCCACACACACGCACACACACTCATGCATGCCGCCTGCGTATGCTGGGAGGCATTTCTTTAAATTATGCGTAAAGTTGTTTTTATTTGCACAAACGCTTTTCAATTTAAAACCTCGACCCGCTTTAACTTGCTGCATACTTTCAGGCGCCGTCGATACCGAAATTCAAAAATATTTGTAATTGCAAAGTAATTGCCCGGCTATCAACGGCCACGCCCACTGGTCGCCCCTCGCTCGGACTCCGGTCAAGCGTCGCTCTGGATATTGGAGTGTTTTCAACGTGGGCTCAGCGTACATTTCATTGAAATTGCGTAGTCAAAAGCAGACAAATGGCCGCACGTAAGCGCGTTAAATTGAAAATCATTTTGATCTCGGCGCGACCTTCTTTCCGGCGACACTGCTTGCCGCAATGGGGCGTGGCCACCGCCCACGCTCGTGCTCAAGTGCAGCCATATGCCGCGGTATCGCGTTGTCCATGCCATCTGTCTGTTGGTGTGCGTGCGCGCATATTTTTCCCATTTTTTCATTTTTTTTTTAGCAGTTTCCCTTTGAAATTTCATATTTTTCTCATCCACAGCAGCCGCAGCTACGGCAATAACAACAACAAGGAATGGCTGAACACCGCCCGAGGTGAAAGTTTTGTAGCTCGTTTCCGGCTCAAACACACACACACACGCACACAGAACCTGTCCCGTCACTCGCCTGGAGTTGGCCCAGCCATGTAATGCGTTCCCCATCTTTCGCTTGCCACAAAAGTTTACAAGAATCGCACAATGCCAGGGAAGTTCTTGGCAAGTACGCGGCCACATTAAATGCGTAATATGTTCCGCTTCATATCGACTCCAGGATGAGGGAGCAAACGAGAAAAATCTGAGCTTAAAAATGTATAAGTATGTGGACTAAATAATTCAGTTGCTCCTATATAATGGTAGCATATGGTTTTATTTAAATAACCTAAATAAAGATCTTTAAAAAGCAGCTCTGATATATTCTTCTGCAAGACTCAGCATACAGCTATTTATGTTTCGGACTTTATAGTTGAAAATGTTTGAAACGAATTTGTTTAAAAACTTTTAAACCTCTATAAAATTGTAAATTCTGTAAGATTAGCTGGTGTATACAAGAATATTATGAAAAAGATTTTAACTTTAACTTTAACAAAATGTTCTATTTCGTTAATATTATTTTTAAAATTCATCAAATGTGGTAAAAGAATATTTTTTTTAAATATTTTAACCTCAGAGCCTCATTACCAAGTATTCTTATTTATTTTAATGTGTTTAGAGTGTTAAGAGTTCATATATATAAATATTTGCTTAAAATTTCGTCTTGTTTGCCCATTGTAATATTTATTCAGCCGCAAGGAAAAAAGTCAAGACGCGTTGTGAAATTTCGCGTGATTTTATTTTGACGCTAACATTGTTGCCGATGTTGTTGTTGCTGTTCTGATATTGTAATATGCCGGAAATTTGGCAGTATTTAGGGAAATCGTTGCTAAAGATTCCGCTGCCGCCGCCGCAGTTACCGCCACAACAATGCCAGCTGCGGTGGAGTCGGGGTATATTGGCAACGGCGTAACCCAACTTGCAGACGTAACGTAACATTATGCCATTTTGGGAGCTGCAGACCCCAATGGCCGCCACCTCCCCCCACATCAATGGCAAACGCGTGCCTATAAATTTCCCTTAGTTTGTGTGGGTGTTTGTGCGTGTGTGTGTGTGAGGGCACACCCTTGTGGGCGGGGCCATTCATTTGGTGTCGCTAACTTGAGATTTTTATTTGCCAGCATACGTAGCGTTGCGTGTGCTTGTGGCACCGGCTGGATTTCTTTATTCAATCGTTTTTGTTGCTCCCACAGCGCCCTCATCATCAGTTGCCATAAAATAAAAGTTACGCACACCCCAGGGGCAACATTACAAGCCACACATACACACACACACACACACACACACACACACACCGCATACCAACACGCATGTCCTGCGGCATGGTGGCAAACATGCCATGCTTGACCGATTTCGTTGGGTTTCATATTCAATATGGGAAGACATGTGAGCACTGACCACAAATAATTGCCAAAGTGGCAAAATGAAAAGTTGCGTACAAAAAAACAAGATTGAGGCAAATTTGCATGCTGCGCAGTTTTCAATGAACAATGACGTCACGCACACACACACACACACTCACTCTCGATAAGCAACATAGCAGTTGACACAGCATTGCTGGGGCTTATCAAATCGAGCTATAAACCCAACCCAACTTAACTCAAGTCGAGCAGAAGCAATGAAAATTCAGCCTGAGATTTTCTCTGGGCTGGTGGAAAGTGCTAAGCTTATTGCGTCGTTTAGGCAACACCCGAAACGAATTGCCGCCCAAAAGACGCCAGCGAATGTGAACCCTTTGAGTGGCAGATACGAAGATATAAGCACACACACACACACACCCAAACCAAGGCGCACACACCCAGATAACAGGACAGTCGTTTAGATCTTTCACGTAAGCAACTTTAAGGCTTTGATTTGCGAGGAAAAGTGTGTCAGGTTTCAAAGTGGCGCAAACTGTCGCCTCAAACTCGTCAGCGGTGTGCCACATGCGACTGTCTTTCTGGCCAGCAGTTAGGGGCCTGGCTTGGCTTATGTTGCCAGGCTACTAGGCGGGCATTGGGCGTTGGGCGGTGTTGTATAACGTGTAACGAATCTGCAAGTTTTTTGTTTTTGCTTTGTTTTGCGGGCAACGGCAATTTTTATGACTCTATTTACCCAGGGCACACACGACGCACACAAGAAACTTGCCCAACTCTGCTGATAAGAAATGCGAGCTGAAAGCTGGGAGCTGAGTGTGCTGTCTTCGAAATTTATGCAGATTTTGAGGCCCAAAAGACAACGCACACTCACACACACACGCACACTCGCTGATGTGACATTAGCATGGTGTGAGCGAAGCGACGATTGTAAAATATATTAACATAAATTTGACATAAATGCTTCAAAAACAGTTTTTGCCGCAACGCTTGAGGCAGAAGTTGTCTAGGACACACCGTTGCGGGTGTGTGTGTGTGTGTGAAATATTGTTTTAACTTTATTAAAAAATGGCAACGCAAATCTAAAACAGCTAAAGCCAAAGCGACATCAGTGCGCATAATAAATGGCAAATCTCTCTGCATTCGCCGCTTAGTCATTGGATATTCATCATACGCCCCGTTGCCACTCGCAGCAGCGCCACTCGTCAAAAAAGTTTGAAATTAATTTAAATTTTTAATATGTTGCCTGATCGTAAATTGTATATTAGATGCGGAGGCACTCAGCAAATTCCACAGCGCGCAAATATGCAAAAGAAATATTGGCGTCCGATAAATAAAAGCACAATTTATTTTGAGGAGTCCATTTCCAATTGCCTTGGCATATATCAATGAGAGACATTTATTAGTGGACTTTGAGTGAAAAATGTGGATTGCAAATTGGGGTCTGAATTAATAAAAAAATAAAATTCAATAAATTTTTATTACCTTGAATTATCCTTGCTGATAGATAGATATGGAATAAATGACTATACTAGACTGGTTCACAGTTTCTCAACTGCGAAAATTTGCTTTTCAAGTTTCAAGATAACTACTTCGAAATTCAACAAATGATACAAAAACAAGAAAACTCTCAGGTTTTTTTATGTAGAGAAAATTAAAAAATTATGATTTATCACGTTGTTCAAATAAGGGTTATTTTTAATATCATTTATGTTTCGGTTCTTACGCAATTTGTGATCTTTAATTAGTTGTTGCATTAATTAGTCAAGTTATGTTATTGTCGCATTTATTTTTATATACAGATCCATAATTCATATACAGATCTTAACTTAATTTTCGTATGTCGTCTGACACATCTGTCGCAATGCTCAGGTTTGCGTAGAACATTATTCCATCACATCGCAACTCATTTGGGTCCACGTCGCCTCTATTCCCCGACTTAATTCGTTTCATATGCTAACCCCCGCTGTCGGCGTCTTCCCTTTGCTCACTCAAATGACGCAATATTCTCATATGAGCATTTTATTCTGACGAGGCGACGAAAATAACATGTCAAATTTATAATGCCTACAATTGCGTTTATTTTTTTTTATGGCCGTAGCCGACGCGACGGCAGCGTAAAAAGAGCACAAAGAAAGAGTGTCTGCTTCCCACATAACGAACACTTAATACTCTTCAGAAACGTTGAATACTTTGCTTTAAAAAAGTCTTTTTGTTATATGATTTTAACTTCTTGAAATTTCAGGTTTAGGGCTAAATTATGCGCTCGAGTTGTTACATATATCATGATAAATTTAAACACCCTCGGTCAGTGTATTAAAACGAGTGAGTTTCGGATAAAGCCATAATGCAAGATGCAAAACCAACGACTGAGGCGTGTTGCCATAGGGCGTGGCATTATGGCGCTAGACGGATAAATGTTTTCCAAAACAGCACACGAGAAATTTGAATTTTTTTTGACTTGCTGAACTAATTACAAGAATCTTTTTAATGCAAGAAACGCGCTAAATTTTTTAAAAGATTCACTGAATTTTCGTATCCATTCCGCACGATGCGCGAGTGGTAAGCATATTTTTTCGTCATTTTGCCTCATCACCAGATACATGCACATTTCCATTCACATTTTCATTCATCCAAATGCCTGGTATTCGACTGGAAGGCTTTTCACGGAAAATCAAAGCCGCTGATAGTCGAATTGAAAAATCGACGTCCCGCTGCTGCCGGGAGCCGTCACGTTTCACCAGCTTCGGGACCAGCCTTCATCGAAGATGATGGCAATTGTTGCAAATAATTTTTTATGCTTAACATTGCCTCGGTGCGCCATGGCTTGGGCCTGAATCTGTACGAGTAGGTGGATGGACAGAGCGAGAGAGGGGGAGCAGGCGTGGGGCGGCGCGAACTTTTGTTTGTTGCCAAAAGTTTTGTTTGTTTGCCAAAGGCAGCCAGGGAGCTGCGACTGCCTGCCGTTTCTTATGACTTTCATTTGTTTTGACATCACGTCGCTGCAGCGCAGATAGAGGCCGAGAGGGGCAGAGTGGCAGGGTCAGGGGTAAGAGCAGGGGCTGTAATCGGCACATTCGAGCACCATGGCACGAGTGCGCATAGCATTGAAAATACTGTGGCAGGAGGCGCGGCATGCATTACCCGCAGCTGAAGCATGTAGCGAGGATGGCTCGAAAAGTTTTGCGGTGGATGAAACAATGTAAATAGTAATGTGGCTCTGGTGGCTCTTTTGATTTTTGCGATTTAAATGTCATTAGAAAACTAAAAAGGGATCGAGGTTCGAGTAACAAGCCTGTGTGGATAGTTTCTTAATAAAAGAAATACATACTGTAGCTCAGCTATAGAAACCGTTGGAACAACTCTCGGCTAACTCAAAGAAATTCGACGCAGAAGTCATAAAAACGAAGCTGCACGTTGCCAGTTGCCACTGCCACTTCATGTTGTTTTTGGTGTTTGCTTCTGGCCGTATTGGAACTCAGCTTGAGTTTGGGTTTGCCGCTGTTTTGTTATTACGCGTTATTACAACAACAACAGTACAACAGTAACAACAGCAGCAGCGGCAGAAACAACAATAACAGTAAACGGCATAGCAATGGCCACGCCAATGACTGGGGCAACAGCAGTTGGCCAAAGGCGTGCTTTATGAATTTGCCACTCTTTGCCCTGCTCCGTGTGTGTGCGTGCGTGTGTGTTGCACAATAATCAGACTGTTTTACGAAAATTGGCAAAAACGCGCAAATATTTGTGGAGTGGCCAAGGCAGCAGAAGCAGCTCCTATCGAGGCCCCAGCACATTTCCGTTTGCCAGCGGCGCTTATGCATTTTTCATAACGTACAGAAACACGTGCTAGATACATATTCATATGCCCCCGCCACATTGTACCCGTGAATCCCCCTATTTGATTTTCCCCGTGTATGTGTGTGTGTGTGTGTATATATTAGGAGTGCTTTGCAAAATATGAGATTCCGTGGCTGCTCTCGTGCATCCATCAGCACGTCACGGGGCGGCAACAGCTGCCGACCGACTCACCAAGTGCCAATAAAAATGTTAAGTATCTTTGCACTGTTGACATTCCAGAGCAGCGCCCAAATGCCTAGATAAATGCTGCAGATACTCTCTAAAACAGAGCGTGGGGCACATAAATTAGGCGCAAGATTTAAGCGCCAAAACATTTTTGACAATTTCGATGAGGCGCCAAAGTGCGTCGTGCATAGTTTTGCGCCGCGGGGGCACCACTCAACATTTTGGGGAATTTCTATAGCACGCGAGCTTCCATTTGGCGTGCGTATGTGGCAGATACTTTAAGGCTTAATCAAAGGCATTACATCAAGATTTTCCATCGCTCTGACAACGCCTCAAGCCTGTAACTGTAATGAGTTTAGTTGAGCGTTGAGCTTGGCTCCTTGGGGTGCGTACATGCTCATTACGCAGTCAAGGACATACACATATTACTCATAAATAGAGGGAGACGAACTCGTATATACGTATGTACATATCTAACATGCAGGGTGGGCGCCAGGTGGCGCTAGTCGAATGCCTGTCCATGCGAAAGGATGCGGATGCGCCCTAAATATTTACAGCTTACGTAACTCGCCGTCAAATATTTACAGATTAATTTAACGAGTATGTAAATTAATGTTACGCTTCTACGCATTTTTACAAAGATTTACACTTCAATTTACATATTAATAAATTTTCTTCATTATTATTGTGTTGTTTTTCGCTATTTTTTTTGTTCGTTCCTTTTTCGAGCTCGCACTTAATTTGCAGCCGACGCTGTTTTCTAATTAAAATTGACTGCAAAGCGAGTTTCGCATTGGTTATTCGGTTTGCTTTAACACTCACCCGCTTGCCCCGCTTGCCGCGTGGTCCTTTCTCGCCAGGCGGTCCGGCCGGTCCAATGGGTCCCACCTCGCCGCGTTCACCGCGCTCCCCGGGCGAACCTGTAAATGTTAATATTTGGCATTTAAAGTGAATGATTTCAATAGCACAACAAACAACGCAAACACATAGATACCCTATACAAAGATATTCAGATACACTTGCTGAAAAGTCAAGTTAATTACATAAAACGTGATCTTTAATTTTTGAATTGTGATATATGTTATTGAGATAATAAGGTTGTTCGATATTATTTTAAGAAGAGTTGCAAACTTATAGTTTCTTTATTATTTCAATTAAAGTTACATTTTGTAGAAGATCTCAAGCTGTGGACGATATTAATAAATACATATAAAACGTAAATAGAAATAAATTGTGTATTTTAGGGTACTTTAAAAAACAATCTTGCTTTGGGTCTGTATAAATTCCATTCCGACATAAATGTGAACTCTTTGATCATTTGCTTATCTATGTTTTTATTTTGTTGAGTGTACAGATACATTGACGCAAACACGCGATGCGACAAGTGTGGTGCAAACAAGAGGCGGGCCTCTGACGCAGCTTTGTAATTATACCCGTTATTATCGCCGCTCGATGGACTGTCACCGTTCATCTGTCAGTTAACGAGCGTTTGTCAGTCGTACGGTCAGCAATTTGTTCATCTGCTGACGATGTCGGCAACGATAAGCGACTGTTGCTGTTGCTGCTGTTGATGGCTTTCGGTTTTAGTTTAAAATGCAAATTGTTTATTTGCCAAAAATAAAATGCCCAAAGCTAACAGTGGCTGACAACCGCTCGTTGTATGCTAATGAAGCGTGTGGTTCTCGAGTAACTTGACCCATTTACCATGGTTAGTCTATAGAAACTGACTAACTTTTGCTTTTATTCTTGCAGCAACATATATGCGGCATTTTCTTTGCTAAGAAAACTGCTGCAGCAGAAGTCAATAAACATTAGCAATTCAAATTTAATCAAAAAGTGCTTAGTTTTTCTTGAACTCGAGAAATGTTCGCGCAGTAAAATTAAAACTTAATATGCCTTGGACTGCTCGTAAATCTGTCAACATAAAATTAGATTTGCCCCACTGTGGCGCTACTAAAAAGCATCGACAACGAGGCAAAAACAACACCACAAACAACAGTAACAACAACAACGATGTGACGACCTGTTTAGTTAAAATAATGAGAAATTGTTTTTTTTTTGGCTGTGGCCATTAAATGCGACCATTTATACAACCCGCACACAGACACGAGGATAAATAGACGTAACACACACACACATACGCACACAGAATTCATATCATAGATAAATCCAATTGTGGGCTTGTCAAAATATGCCTGTCTATGTATGTGGAGCGTGTGTGTGTGTGAAAAGATATAGAAAATTTATTAAGTTCGTAAAATTGCGTTTAGGGCGGGCCCCTCGTTGAGTTGCCAGGACACTCTCGCCATCACTCCCTCTCGTCCTAGGACAGTGCGCATAAATTTGCCTGCCTACAGTCTGAATGGTATTTGCTTTATGGGTCCTGTGCCTCGTCGTCTGTTGTTTATTTATAAAGTATTTTGCTGGCCCTCTTTGTTTTGGACTCGGACTCGGTCTCGGACTCGGTAAGTATTTATGGCGGCATAATTTACCGTTAAGCATTTTAGGCGACAATTCCAGCCACAATCAAAACTATTGCCAACTGTCGACAACAAGCCAGGGCCAGCGCCGCGGGGCCTGAAGTGGATTTATATAGTCAGGATATTGGATTGTTGGTTGTCCGCTTGAGTTTCCCCATTTCATTTGGCTTTTTTCCTCTCTGTCCTCTGTTTGTGTGCTTTGCGAAAAGGCAATGCAGATGAAGTGCAAATGATAAGTTTTAATTTCGTACACAAAGCAATGGACAAATGCAAAAGAGTCGAGAATAGCAGAGCATGGCCGAGCGCAGAGCTACCCGGATGAAATGCAATCAAAATATAAACTCAAATGAAATTCAAATAAATCAGCAAATAAATTGAAAATTTCGGTATTACAGCTGGGACTGGACCAGCTGGTGCTGCGGCTGCTGATGCTGCCAGCATTTTCTGCCCTCTTCTAGAGACGCAAAATACAAATGACACATTAAATTGCCGAAACATCTCCCAGGTCCAGCTCGGGGCCGGCCCACACATAAAGCACAAGTCAGCTTAACTAATTACGACAACGATAAGATAAGCAGTCAACAGGGAGAGAGAGAGGCGGACGTGGCGACCAGACGAAAGAATTCCAAATACAAATGACATTCAATTTATTCAAATCAAGCCCAAATGACTGAAGCCCCGGCACAGAACCAGACCCTGGTGCAGACGTATGTCCCATGAGCTGGCGACTCGATTCTGGCGCTGATTTCGGAAAATAAATTGCAATTTCATGTCCATCAACGCAGAGCACAGCAAAGTCATAGAAATGTGCCCGGGCCGGCCTGGGAGTAGGGGCCACGGACAAGGGTCTGATATTGCGTTGGGCGCTTGGAACTGTCGACAAATGTGGCTATCGCCGCAGCAGATCTTGTTCTAAACTAGCCAGAAATCTAAAAACAATGCGCACAACATTAACGCAACTGCAGCTTACAACTGCGACAACATCGACAACAACCGCAACGACGACAACAACAACAAAAACTGCAGCGGTTTGATGCTCTGATAAGGCAAGTGGGAGGCTACTCAATGCGGGTCGTAACGAGCGCTTAATTGATAGCGGTGCACGTTGGTCATCTGCATTAGGGGTATTCCAAAGATCGAGGAATTAGACTACGAAGCACATTTAGACACTAGAACAACGCAGGACTGAGAGACCGGGTTAGAATCAACGTCTAATCTATTTATGTATACTTTAGATACACTACCTACTTTAAGATACTTTGTACTTTTATTTAGAACGTTACAACAATGTTCTTCTTCTATCATTCATAATCAGGTAGACGTTCTAAGAATAACTAACGATATATCAAAACTAAAAAAATAAAAAATAAAAAAAAAATACGGATAGACGAACGGACGGAAGCCGCACATTGCACAAACCGAATATACTCTTTTTAGTTCGTGTACGAGTTTAAACATAGGGATTCGGTTTCTATTTGTTATATTCTGGCATTTCGAAGGATTACAGAACAATAGTAAATACCATAAAAATAGACTTTTATTTCATAAAAGCAGAAACGAATATATTTTGTCTATTGCTACTCACTCTGTTGACATTTATGACTCCTGTCCTTACCTCTCTTATTACTGTCTCTGCCGAAGACTCTAAGGCATGACTATTGTTTGTTTATTACGCACACTGAAGACCCCTAATAAAACAATTGGTCAGAGAGCGTCCAACTCAGGGCAAAGGTAATTACATAAACTTTTACCACACGCTGAATGCTACATGCTACATGCTACATGCTGCATGCTGGACTGGCGGTCCGTGTGGAACGTGGAACGAGTAGCGATGCTAATGAGCCGCTAAAAGCAACATAAATGACATAAAGTTGCGTTTTTACGACTGCGGTAAGTGTTTCAAGCTGTCCGGGTCTACAAATTTTTATGAGAAACGCCGGATTCGAATTCGGATTTGGATTCCAAAGCGTTTCAACTATTCGAGCTGTCCGCCTGGGTTATTTTCGTTTATTAAAATCGCATAAAGTGCAGAAATATGTTAGGCCAGATCGTAAAAGCAGCTAGCAAATGGAAATTGTTCGAGCTATTGTGGGCGTGTGGGCGTGGGGGCGTGTGTCGGTAGGGACCGGACTCCGGGCGGAACGAGTGGGCGGCTGCTGCCGACGAATTGTGGGATATTTAATTGACGTCGACGTCAAACTTTGCGGCATGTGGCAGCACACAAAACACAAAGGTCGTAAATGTTATCGCAAAATGCGGCAGGCAAACCAATTTCCAAATGTGGAAAAAAAAGAAAACAACAGCAACTAAAAAAGAAAACTAAATTTATACGAGAATATTTCAAAAATTTGTGCGGCCATAAAAACAGCAACGGAAATGCATGCAACGCATTCAAAGCAACGCGTTTGGTATTTGATTTACATTTTAACGAGCTGCTTTTCACACCAAAAGCCCAAATCAAAATCCAAAATGCGCTCTAATGGGACAGCGCTAGTCAATGACTCAATTAGGCGGGGACCAGAGGCGAAGACTATTCCCAGAGTCAGCTGGCAATAAATTAAACAACCCGCAGATGAGCCGGCAAACGGCCGCGTGGCAACACTTGAAAAACCCATCGAATCGATCGATTCCCAAACATCAATAAGCTGCGGTTTACGTAGTTTACGACTAGCCTCAATGTATTTGAATTTCCAGCTATGGCCGTGCTGAGAGTTAAGTGGCCTTCAAACACAAACAAACCGAGAGACAGCTGCCTCCAGAGTTTTTCGGTTCTGTGACACTTACCAGGTGGTCCAGGCGGTCCCGGCGGACCCTCGATGATGCCCGTTGGGAACTCGTCACCCTTGATGGTTGTGGTGAGTCCGCGATCACCGCGATCGCCCTTGTCACCCTGTAAACGAGAAGAAGAAGCAAACGGGCCAATGAGTCATAGGGCTGCATCTGTATTGATATCTGTCTGTTGGAAAATTAAATGGAAATGCCAAGGGCAGAGGCGAAAAGGTGACACACGAGAGAGAGAGGCGCTTAATACATAAATAAACGATAAATAATGTGGAAAACCGAGGAAAAGACAAAGGGAAAATCGGAAAAACAAAAGAAGACGGCAGACAGACGTGAAATTGAAACGCACACACAGCCAATCCCCCTGAGATACACACACACTCACACACACACACACGTACGACGACTCATTCGTAGTCACTTAAAACGTCACAATGTTTATCCAACAGATACAAATAGTGCATTAATCCTTGTGACATCTTTGTTTTACTTATGAATCGCATTCAATCCCTATTTCTCTCTCTCTCTCTCTTTCTTTCTTTGCCCTCGCCCTTTTTGTCTGTAAATCCGTATTGGTATTTCGGCTATTTTTACTTTTGTCTGTGAATCACTCACCTTTGTGCCAAGTGCGCCCGCCACGCCGGGCGGTCCAATCGGTCCTGGCTGACCTGCCTCGCCCTGCACTCCCTGCGGTCCAGTTTCGCCGGGTGGTCCACGCTCGCCGGGCACGCCTGGAAGGCCAGATTCGCCTGGGGGTCCCGGCGGACCAGGCTCGCCCGGCTCGCCCTAGATTATTGAAAAAACATGTTTATTAGCATCAAGATCCCACACATTTTCCGCTTAAATGGAGAGGCACGTGCAGCAAACAAAGATTAAACCACATAGTAGGAGGCATGCAACATACATAGAAACCAAGACACCAGGACCCGAAAACTTACCTTCAGCTGTATGACCGTGGAAGCGGATACGTTAACGCCCGCTTCTTGCAAGTCCTTACAACACACACACATAAGAGGATTAAACGTAACGTTTCAAAAGTAAAATAAAAGTTAAATTGGTTAATGAAAATATAAAATTATTAAATTTAATATAAATATAAACTGAAGCTGCTGCAAAGTAAATTTAGTTTCGAAAGCAAATGGAAAAATTAAACATTAGTTAATTAAAGAAAATGTAGTTTTAATAAAATTAATCGAAAGAAAATAGAAATTTATTGAAAAAGTCACTCAACCAAATTGGGGTGTACCAAAAATAATTCAAATACAATTAAATAAAACAATGAGATCTACGCAATTTATCAAAACGTTTTTACAGTTTTATCTACCAAATTAAAAACCAAAATTAAAGTATTAACAACCTGCTCATGATTTTATTTATAATAATATAATCTATAATCTATCTTACTCAATTCGTAAGTAAAAACTTTAAATACATGTCTTAGTTGCATTGACATGTTGTTTTACCTTCTCAAAAATAAATAGTTTATTTCTATTATTATTTTCGGCACAATAAAATACTGTCAGAAACCATAAATCTTTGTGGCCTGCATGATAAATTGATTTGGCTAGTTGGCTAATTCTTAAAATCGAGTATTTTATGGAGTGGAACATTTCCGAATGAGCACGCAAGCCACAAGCTGATAGAGAAAATGGGTTTCTACAAAATAAACAAGAAACTCTATCAACTATCATGGAACCAACGATAAAAATTCTTTAGGAAATATTTAAACGACATTTAAAATTGCATGAGGATACGGAAAGGAAAGGAATGGACGTCTAGTACGCCGACGGTTGGTCCCCAATGATACAAAATGACTAAGCAGAAACTATGCAGAAGTAGCAACAAATTTATGGTGCAGTTTAAACCAAAGAGCTGAGCCAAGTTAAAAGCATTACGAACAACAATGAGCAGGATAATAAACAAGTACAAATACAAATACATACTACATCTACAACAACAACTACAAAAGCGACTAGAACGAAGGACAAGTCCAGAGGACAACAAGTTGCAAATATTTGCAGCTCTCTGTCCAACTGCATTTTGCGTTGAGATATGGCCATGGCAATGTGCCGCAGCCGCTACTGCGAGGGTGTGGGGTTAGGGACTAAGAGTTGCAGGTTCTGGGTGAGGGTTAGGGGGCTGTCACGTCTAGTCTACGGCAGTTGAAACGTATTTATGGCTGGAAAAAATACCTTAACAGCAACAATTTCCGCATAGCCCAGTGTGCCGCCATGCAGCGTTGTCACCGATCTCTTGAGGCCCTACGGGAATGCAGAAAGCAGAGCAGCGTTTTGGTTAGAAATTTGCAAAATTTTGAATAACAGTTTCGAATTGCGGGCTTTCAATTTCGAATGCAGATTTGCAGCAGCCGAGTAACTTGGGCCTCCGATTTACCACATACCTTGACTGTCTGGAAGACATCCACACCCGGATGGCCGGTGTCGCCCTTTTGGCCCTTGTCGCCGGGTTTGCCAGCAGCGCCCTTTTCGCCGCTGATGCCATTGAGACCCTGGGGTGTAGTTGGGCATATATAACGGTTTATTTTTTATATTCTGCCCCCGAGTACTTACCGACTCGCCCTTGTCGCCGGGATCGCCCTTCTTGCCGCGCTTCCCTCGCTTGCCGGGCGGACCGGGTGGACCTGGTGGACCTGCAATTGAAATGAAATTTCGTTGTCAGTGGAGAATTGCTGAAGGTTTTTTTTTTAGCAGTCAACTGCAAAGGGCAAAGTTAGACTTTTGTCTTAAGGTCAACCGATTCCGCCTCATTAGGTGTGCTCTGAACTTTGCAGCTGACCGCAGGAGTTGCGTCCAGTGACACAGCGAATTCTATTCCTTCCAGCTCTACCTCAACCAGACGCGTTATTTTCCAAGTTCGCGCTTTTTTCTTTCCTTTTTTGGCTGTTTTTTGCGCATTTTGCCCGCAACTTGTGCAAATTCATTTAGCTGAAAAATGACTTTCGCTGCAGCAGGAAGGAAGAGGACAAAAGGGGCCAAAGGGCACAACAGAAACTGTGCACAAAATATTTATAACCACTTTGGCTGCTATTATTTCAGCGCTGTGGAAAACTTTATCTACTGCCCCAAGAAGATGCACCAAGGAGCAACAGCGCAGCGTCACAAAACAGGACAAAAACTCGACTCGATGCTTTTCAATTATTTCGCATGCAATTTTACGGGGCATAAAATTTCAGGCATCGTGCCTTATAGCTAGTCCTGGCAATTATTCTTATTAGAGCCGACGTTAAGAATACTAGTTGTTGTTATTGTTAGCATTGTTGCTGCTACTGTCGTTGTTGTAGCTGACAGTCCTTTGTTGTTGCCTGGAGACAGGAAATTAACACCTACATAAAGGCCAAGGCAAAGAAGCTGGCAACAACGGAATGAATGTCTGGTCGCGTCCCTGGCAAGCTCAAATGAAGTAGGTGTGAAAATATTTAATTAAAATAACAACCAGCTACAAACATGATAACAACAAAAACACAAAAACAAAAAAATAAAGAGAAATTAAAAAATACAAAACAGAAAAACAACAAAAGCAACAGGAAACACGCGCCGTTTCTACCCTACTTCTGTTTTTTGTTGTTATTGCTTTTTTTGTGCTGCGGGAGAAAAAGCAGACCTTTCGGCTGCTGTTTAATAATTGTTGTAATTAAGTAATTCCGTTTGTAGCTGCTCTCCAAAAAGGTGCAAGTGAATCTAAAGAAAGGCCGAAGGCAAAGGAAGCTGCCTTTAATGCAGGAAACGCCAGCAAACAATTTAAATTCATTTCGCGCCAAAATGGCGCCACAAACTACCAAAGTGAAAAAAGCCCGACCCTACGTGGCCCAGCACGGCACGCGTCGCTGTCCAAATGTGGGCGGCTCTGTGTATGTGAGTGGGTGTGGCAGATTGTGTAGGTGCGATGTGAGCAGCCACAGGCAGACGCAGACGCAGACGCAGGCCAGCCTGCCAGCCAGCATGACTCCGCAGCAGCGGAGCAACGCCCCTTAAACGCAGGCAGCTCATTTAATTAAAAAAGATTTCGCTGCCTCGCCACATTGGGCTGAGAGCAGCGCGAACAAAGAAAGACGCAAGCCCGGGCTCTGAATTAGAGTCGAAGATCGGAAGCACCAGGAGAAAAGGTGTAATAACCAGAAATTACCAAAAGGTGAGAAGTGATCTTTGCAGCGCACTCAAGTTTCTCTAGCATCTGCTAGAGATATTTCAAAGCGATTCAGTTGTACAACAGCCCATAGAATTTCAAAATTTGTTCTGTGGATTTCCTGAGGCTATCTTAGCCAGAATTTTGTAATACCTGCTTGGTATTTACATTAGAGAATTGTTGAGTTATTTATTAATTAAAGTTAGATTGGGATTTCTAAATCCCATATTTACATTCGTTGGCACTCGACTGTTTATAATAAATAAATAATATTATTATCATCCATATTCATCCATCAGTATGGGATTTACTGAATTTTGAATAGCAATGACTAATTTAGTTTTTGGCTAAGACAACATAAGATCCCATAGACACTTTATCTTCTGAGGTCTGAAATGTGTTTTTTGATGTTAAAGCGTATTCCATATATAAAAAGAAAAAAGTTATTTTTAACAAGCCAAGATTAGGTGTTAGTTTCTGGCATTTTCCCACTGTGCAGTGCGGTAGCTAAGTAAAAATTATGCGCTCATGCCGCACTATGCAGCACTTGGTAAGTAATAAAAGCCAACCAATTAAGCGTGGCTAAGACGCAGGCACAGCTTGAAACAATGGACGAGCATTGCCTGGTTGCTTAGCCAGCGCTTGGGGGCCTCTACTTGTGGCAACTTGGTAACTTGGCCAACTGGGGCATCAAGTGTCGTAAGCCAAAGCCAAACGGAAGTGCCGCAGTAGCAAAAGAGTCGCCTAACAATGCCATCGGAAGTTACCAGAACAGAGGCAAATGGGGCAGGCAGAGAAGAAGCAGCCGAAGCGGAGCCAAAAAAAAAACAAAGTTAAAATTGCGCTTAATCTAATAACAACATAATAATCATAATCATAATATCGTTTGCCTTCACATGCGCTTGGCCCTTTCCCCGGTTGTGTTGCCATTAACGCCGCATTTTTCGTATTATTTTCCCGTTGATGGCGGCGACGGTTGCCGCCATTTTGGCAAACAGTTTGTTGCCTGTTAATGCTATTTGTTTTTGTTGTTGCTGCTGCTTTTGTTGCTGCCTAATGCGCTAAGACATCCCAATGATATGGAGAAATGAGAGAGAGAGAAAGAGAGAGAGAGATGGGGAAAAAGATAGAATGGGAAGTCGGTAGTTGTCAGGCTGGGAAAACTAAGTGCGCGCCCTGCAGATAAAGTTGTTAAGTCAAAACTTTTTTTATCTTTACTTTTAACACTCAGAGAAAATGTTAGGGACATTTCCTCCTTGAGTATTCTTAAATGGAATATAAATTATTGTTTCATAATCGACTGTTCATGCTGCATAAATAACAATAAAATTCAAGATAAAAGTAAACACTTGTACAACAAAATAAGCGACAAATATTTCATGGATAAAGTACTGTATTTACAGACTTTGGGATTATAAAAGATGTTCTCGAAATAACAATTTTATACTCAAGCGAAAAAAGTGTCTCGCAGTCGAGATTCTGACAACACTTGCAATTGATTTAAGTTCCAGACACCTACTTTTTCCTGAGTGTTCTTTATGACAGCCCCATCGCACTCGATAATCATCTTGATAATGACGATAATGATAATATGTAACACTGTTGTTGCTGATAATGATGATGGCAATTGAACGCTCTCAATGAGCGCGTGATGCAAGTCGCACACACAACGCCCATAAATCCATATCGAGAGGTTGTCCTCGCCTTCACCTCCTCCCCCACAAGGCTTTGGCTTGGGTTGTTGTTAGTCGTAGACTAAAGTGGCATTTACTCCAAAGCCGTAGCTGGTGCGGCAGCATCAACATTCGTTCAACTGCCGCTGCAGTAGCTGCTGCTGAGCCCCACGGTTTGCTATAGGATGAGTCGTGTCTCTGGATGGGGCTTCAGCTTTGGCTCAACGGCCAGAGCGGAAAAAAGGAATTATGTCAAGTTGTGCGCGTAATAAATACTCGGAATCGTTTACGTGCGTACAACACCACAATGACACGTACAACAAACAAGAGCTAAACAAGCCGGCAAACAGTCAGACAGACAGCCCGACGGCTGGACAGACGTTGAGAGTCGCGAGTGGAGGCAATTGACTCCCGAGGCGGCAACTGAGGTGGTTGCTCAGCCAACCGGCGATCATCGTTGCAGGAAATAGCCTTTCCAGTGCCTGCTAATGTTATCCAACTTTGCCGCCACACTTGGGATCCCGTGGATCTCCAAGGAGACTGCTGTAATTTGAAAACTTGCTCAAAACATTTTAGCTAACCAGGCAAACTATGATAAAAGTTGGGGTTTGGGTAGAACTATATTTAATGCTAGTTCATTAAGTAGTTTCGAAATTGGAGTTCCCCGTGGGCCTGATGGTGCCACTTTACTTTCTTTTGGATAAACAAGTACGTAAGTACATATATTTTCTGGTATTTTATGAAATATATACTATTTGTGTGTATGTGTGCGTGTCAACAATTGAGTTTCAGCCGTGCAATGCAGTCAAGCGTTAAATCACAGGCAGCGTCTGGAGTTGATGATTGGTTTTTGGCTGGGTATCGGTTGCCATTACGGATTGGCAGTCATGTTGTTTGTACTTTGCTGGCTTGATTGCTGTGGTTCAATGAGTGTGTGTGTGTGTGTGTTCCTGTGCATGTGCGTAAATAACGCTGATCTTTGACTTATGCGCAAAAGTTTTCAGTCAGCGAAGCAAAACTTTGCTTAAGCAGGCGTTTGTCTAATGAGTTTAAACCCTTAGCTGTTCAGAATTTTCATTAGCCGCGCCCAAAAGTGGCTTCTGTCTACACACACACGCACACACACACACACACACACACATATATGTATCCTTGAAGTCGCTGCAGCAGCTGCTGCAGGCTGCGCACTTGCCTGCCATACGACATCCTGTCAAGGACGTCTGCGTGCAAAATGAACTCGAAATGCAAACACTGATGGCAAACTTTTAACTTGTGCCGTGTCGTGCACGACGTTTCCGCTGCATTCTGTGCACACAAAAAATGAACAAGAAGGACTATTCATATGCTCAGTTGGATTGTTCTAGTCGTTGCCGATATAACTGCGAAAAGTTTCTCGTTATGGCAAGAGATCCATTTGCTTCGACTTCTTGCTAGGCATCCAGCGAGGACACTTGATTTTTTCTAGTTGTTGTAAGCTGTTGCTATTTTCTTTGCAAGTCTTCAATAAATGCGAAGGATATGCGATATATATATATACTTATATATGTATATTTTATATGTATATTAAAGCATCACAACTGCAGCTGCTGCCACTGCGAAACTCTATGCCCTTGTCCTTGTACTCGCCTTTGGCGCCGTTGCGCCCTCTGCTTGATATGCGATACTTTTCGCAGAACAGATAATTCTTGGTTTGCTTGACTACAAGTCTGTCTCCGTTCTCGCTAACGGTATTTTGTTGTATCTTTTGTCTTATGTTGTTGCTGCATTTGCTACTGTTTCACTGCCCATAACGATACCCAGTCTTAAACACACACACACACAAACACACCAGCTACACATACGTATACGTAATGTGGAGTCAGTAAATCCATGTTTATGCATATGCCGGCTGCTACAGTGGAGCCTGCAACAGCTGGCCGAACAGGTTAAGGTTCGTGCAACGCTGATTTATGAGAGCTCATTAAAAAAACCCGTTTTGGCTGTTGTTAACATAACATAACACACTGGCATAAGCTGGAGGAGTTAATACATTGGCCATAAATCAGCTGGCAGATATAATATGTGTCGTGTTTATTCGATAATTAAAAGGACATCGCAAGGTTGAAATTAATTTAATTGCCAAATTGTAGTTTACGATTGTTAAATCTGCTGTTCAATAATAAATCTTACATCAATTTTGCATAGGTCTTTGTGACAAGAAGTTGTTCATTATAATAGCCTGATACACACTGGTATTATGTGTCCAAATTATTGTGCATGACTGGAGACAATGGTGTCTTAATTGAGTTATGATCACCAAGGCAACCTGCTTGAGTAAGCAAGTAATTACGTGCAGGCCAATCTATTCGTGCATCAATAACAGCCATGTTGCTGGTGGCCAAGTTCTGAGCCAAGTCGGTTGCCGTTGGGCCTCAATTTTGATTGGCTCCTTGACTTCCTGCGATATGATAGTTTAATAAGTTTGCGTTGTCAATGCAATAACACAGAGACACACACACACACACAGAGAGCTATACACACACTGCTTGCAGCATCTGTCTAGCTAAGCTTAATTTAGTTGCAAAAGCTGCATGTGTGTGTGTGTGGGCGTGTGTGCCGCCCATGCAGTATGTGGCATGGCTTGGCAACAAATGACGGACAAATCTGTTGCATTAGTGAATCCGTTTGTTGCATGCAGCACATCGATTAAACGTGCTGCCTGTTGCCATTGCCTTTTCACCAGCATTGGCGCCTGCCCAATTGAATGATAGCCATAAATTCAGCCAGCTAATCAGCTGCCTGCTTCGTCTCTCGCTTTTGTCCCATTTATTTGCATTGTGTGTGTGTGCGTTGTTTTATTGCTGTCTAATTTGTTTTGTGTGTGTGTGTGTGCTGACAACTTGAGCACATGGATTTTTCAAATGAAGCAACTTTAATACATTGGACCAAGTTTGTAGTCGCTTGCAACATCAACAGGTCGCCGCGTTGGGGAATTGTTGCTGTTGCGGCTAGATGCAACATTGCAATTAATTAACAGCACTTATGCCACGCCCCCACACTGACTATTGCGCATGTATAGAATGTAAACACGCAGCGTTTGACAAATGTTTGCGGTCCGCCCATAAATATTAAAGGTAATTGCCAGCGCATTTAAAGAATACATTGGTTAATTGCAAATAGCGATGCATTCACCGAATTCGATTCAATTCAAATTGATTGACGGCAATTGCCCAACCGCCCGCCTGTCAGTTGCGGTGGGCACACGCCCCCCGCCCGCCCCCAACTAGCCGGCGCCCTTGATATCTGTCGAGTAATATGTCGGCTGTCAGTTGGTTTGACAAACGGCAAACTGACAAATTAGCTTTGTATTTATTTAACATTTTATTCCAATTTTTTGCTTCTTTTTTTTTGGTTTCTGTATTTGTTGTGTGGAAAATATTTTCATATTTGGTTGGAAATTTGCATTTTATTTGTTATTCAATTTATGATCTTAAATGCAAATTACATAATTTATTGCAGTTTACGCTTTGATTTATGCAAGCCCCATCAGCTCGCATAATTATTGTATTTATTTTATTTTTTACAAAAATTTTGTTATACAAATGTGGTTTTATGATGTGTAATGTAATAATAATGTGCCATCCAAGGGGAATTCTGACTGTAGAGCGCTTAAGCTGACATTAAAATATATTAACCATTGTTAGTTTCCTTTTTTTGCGCCCATTTCAAGACCTCAAAAGTCACTTGATAAGCCTAGTCTACGGCTGTCACTCATTTTGGCCACAGACAACTAAGTTATTCTTAGCCAATTTGTTTTAATTTCCCCAACTGACAGCTTGGCAGACAAAAGACTAAAATACGAATTGCGAAATATAAAGCTTATTAGTTTGAGCTGCATCCCATTTCCATGCGGAATGAAAAAATCGATTGTTTCTCGATGGGTTTTGGAGACGGCATCGAGCGGCTAGTGAACAGCTATAGGGTATCAGTCAGGGCTTATCGGCTGACAACCTGCAAAGCCGCTTACACTTTTTACGGCAAGTTTATCTACCGAACCCAAATATCATGCCGGGGCGGGTTTCCCAGTGAGTCATTTTCCCCAGAATCCTGCAGCTTGAAGTACTTCGAGCAACTTTTTGAATGTACACAATTTTGCTTACTCGAGCATTGAGAAACTTAAGTTAATGTTTATGTCAACACCAAACGAAAAAAATAATCCCAAACGATCAACTAAAGCGCACATCCCTTAGCAGGGACTATGAAAAAAATAAATAAAAATAAAAAGGAAAACTTGCAGCCGGAAAAACACTTGTAAATCCCCCAGCGTTGCTTATGTTTAAGTAATTGGCAAAAGGCTTAAGCTGCTGCTTACCCTGACACCCTGGCACACTGACACCCCAACACCCCAACACCCCAACATCCCAACACCCCAACACCCCAAAGTGTGCAAACCTTTTCGACTCTCAGCTCAAGGTTGTTGCAAAGTTTTCGTTTTTATTTTAGTGTCTTTATAATACCCTGGCTTACGTTAGTCTCACAAATATGAGTGCAAAACTGAGATACACTGTAAGTGTTTCTGTTGCAAGTCTGCTCCATTAGCTCCTTCCTTACAGGATGGCTACAAGAAGTAAAGTGCAAGGACTTTAATGCTAAATAGACCCTCTAATACAAGGAGGGTATTTGTTCAACGACTCTGCAAATCTACAATAAAAATACAAATTAAATCCCATTGATAATCCTATGGAAATTAAAGAATAACAAGGAGAGCAATTGCTGAAGTAAAATAAATGCGTTCAAATGACAAGCTACTGGAAAATAGAGCAAAAGAGTTCAACAAAAGAATAATCCCAAACAATTTCATCAACAGCAGGCAACAGTGATGGGAAAATAATACTCCCATGGAAAAAACAGAAAAACAGAAAAAATAAATACGTAGCTAGGTAGCCGAGGAGCGGGTTGAAGGCTCTTAACAATAGAAAGTGTTTGACGCCTGAAAGTGAACAAGAATTTAATACGCTTTTTTTCTGACGTGTCGTTGATGGATGGTGGCTCCAGCCTCAAGAAGAGGGGGCTTCAATCAGGCATTAGCATATTTTTCACTATATCCAAGAGCGGGAGGCAAGCGGAGGCGGCTCACTTACTTTCAATACGTTTCCACGCAATTGCATCGCAGCTGGGAAAAAATAATGCTAAAAACCGCAGTTAAGTCGGTCTGCAACAAAGAGGGGAGAGGTAGCAGGGGAGATGCTGTTGTCGGTGACAACAGCAACGGCAAAGAACAAAGCGCCCTCAGCACCTACTGTAGCAGTTTTTGTATATGTATTTATATATAGACTCGTAGCAGGGGTAAATCAAGAAATTAATCCCTTCAACAGCTGCGACAGCAGCAAACAAATAATGAAAAATATTTGTGCGCCTTATGAACACAACAATGAATGGAAATCAAGCTGATGAAGAATGATATAATAATAATAACAACAGCAGCAGCGGCGGCAGCAGTGGCAACTGTTGCGAGGGATTCTGCTTGCGGATGAGCCATAAAAAATCTCAGTAACAACAGCAGCTACAACAACGGCAACAACAACAGCAACAGCAGCAAAGGGCAATGATAATAAAAAGTGACAAGTGATACAAAGTAAATTCATGCGAATACGAAACAAGATGAGGGCGAGCAGTGCAGCAATAAATGGAAATATGTACATATAGCTGAAGCTGTTACTGTTACTGTAAATGTATCTGTATCTGTATATATACATATTTATTTTGGGCTCGTTGCCTGGCTGACTGAGTGACGTAGCTGTGGCTATGGCAATGCACTCTACCCGTGTCCCAGGCCCGATCCCATTGTGCTCCTCTTTCACTTGCTCTTCTTATTGCTATCTTTTTCTGCTGACAAGCCGCCGCCTGTTAGCTCTCGTGTGTGGCATTTTTGCGTGAGCTCCATAAGCCTCCTTCCCTTTTCGTACACATATATCCGGATGAGTGGGTAGCGTAATGGATTGTAACCGAGCAGAAATTGCACAATACAGCACATATACGGTATAAGCGGCGAGTTATGGCTTAATTGTGGCGTAAGTCAAGTTATGCGATGGCACATCAAGAACTGAATTGGCCAAGCCCATAAGCCGAAAGTCATAAGCCAAGTTCACAGCAGCATACTTTAAATAAATCTATATCTACTTTATGCTTCGCACAAATTACATTTTATACTAGCTAGCAATCGTGTGTTTCATTTAAAATTTAAAACGTATTGCTGTTCGAATGCACTCATATTGGTATTCATTCTCCCATGCATTCCACTGCACATCCAATATGATAACTAAGCAGTCGTGCGCTTGTCAGTTAACCACCAGAGATCACACACATTGCCTCCACTTCACACTTTACGGGCTTTGGACTGGCAATAACTCGTACGACAGCGTGTTATACGCGGCGTATGCGCAATATTTCTGAGTTAAGGGAGCAGGGAGTTAAAGGGGGAGATCAGGAGGAGGTCTGTGTTGAAGCCAGTTGGGCAACGTTCGCTAACGTGGCGTGGATGAGATGAAGTGACACTTACACAATGACAATGATGTCGATATGCGCGATATTCTGAGCCATCATTCATCTCCCCAGCGCCTGCCCGGACGCCTGACATTCCCGCCGGCTTCGCTGATGATATGAATGAATTATGTGGGTAGCTGGGCAGCTGGATAAGTGAGAGAAGCTGCGATGGGAGAGCAGCCTGTGTCGACATGCGTTAAACTTGCGGCAATTTTGTAACAAGGCAGACGACATCACCAACGAAAACAGCGAACAATGTTGCGAACAAGCAGCCAGACGGCAAGCTGCAGCTGTTGCTGCTGCGTGTTGCTTGTGGCATATGTGCGGCAAGCGCTTTGTGGCATTGTTCATGTGGTATAATTTAAATAATTGAAAGTTTTACGCTTGCGCGCATAAAGCAATGGCAGCAGCAGCAACAGCTGATGGCCGGATGAGTAGAGGCCGTGCCTGGCGGTATTCAGCCTGCAGCCTGTGTCCTGGCCACATCCTGCAGCAGCCGTCAGCTGTCGTTGCAACGTAATGAGCAAATTTCAGGTTGCCCCAGCCTGGCCCGACGCACACTGTCTGCTGCGCAAACAACATGGGAATTAAATTAACCAATTTTAATGTGGCAGACAGCCCTTTCTCCACCCAACGCCCCTCCACCCCGGGTCGACCCAGGGCAAATTCAAATGAGCAGCGACTAAAAACATAAAAGGGATTTTGTTCTTCTGCCTGTTGTTGTTGTAGTTGTTGTTGTTGTTGATACCTCAGGCAACTGCAGACGCGAATTACAATTAAATGATCACAGATAGCTTCGAGTCGACAAATGCGCCGTTGCCCCAAAGCGCAGGGCAGACATCCAGCCAACTCCTTGCCCCGGCTCCAGCTGCAGCTTTGGTTCCGCAGCGCCAACTCTTTGTCTGGCGCAGACTACGTGAGTGCAAACTGCTTACGTTCATATCACACAAATCATGTAGCAGCCATAAATTTCGAATAGCCAGCCATTTTATACACACACACACACATGCAGAGGAAGAGGGTAGAGGCAGATATAGATGTGGACAGTGGGACTGATGCTGATGCTGCTGCTGCTGCAAGTGTCGGAGATTGGCCAGCGGGCGCAGGTTGACTGATAAAAAACGATGATGCTGCTGGGCTCGCAACTAGAGTTAGTTTTATCGGACAGCCGCAACAGCAACATAAACAGCAACAACAGCAGCAACGGATGCCGCCTGCAGGCGAGGGTTCTCTAAATTGTGGGCGAGCTGTAATGAAACTTGACATGTTATTTGTTCATTGAGTGTGCGATTGTGTGTGTGTGAGAGTGTGTGTGTGTTTCTATTAAAGTATGTGTCCAGTTAATGTTGATGGCTGCTAGTCTGTGAGCATAAATATTGCAGCTGCAACATCGCTGTCGACATCGCTGCTGACATGGCTGGAAAAACTTTATCGGAAAATCGGCGAACCTCACCGCAACCAAAATGCAAATGAAAATTGGTAGAACACAGAATACACTACGCTTCCCAGCCAATTAAAGAGTTGAATGTAAATCAATATAAAAAGAAAAGGTAAATAAAACTCGAATGATAATTATATGTAATGTGCTTGATTTAAAGCTGTGACTACTCTATATAGCATATACTGGGTATCTTCAGTTCGTTGCTGTAAAATTTTGAATAATTTAACTTGGTTTTGTTGCGTTGCTTCGCTGGGACGTTGAAGCAGTGACTGAAAGTTGCGCTTTGTAAATAAATTGAGTGTCAGAGCCATGATAAATACATAAAAACACATTCACACACACTCGCACACTTGCACACACAGACTAGTGTACACTCACTCTAGTTGCGCGTATGCAAAGTCTATTTATTTAAGGGCCAAAATATGCAGCAGACGCAGCAGCTTTCTATTATTTTAGCTTCTATTTATGCTTCTTTTTTTGTGAGTCGCGTTGCCCTTTTTTATGGCAGACTCCACTTGTCTATTGTTATTGTTGCTCTGCAGCTTCATTATTTTTATTTTTATTGGATTCCTGCGAAACAGACAGCGAGCTGAGGTTCCCCTGGTTGCCACGTCTGCGCTTGGTAAGATATGATAATGCGTTCGCTTTGGGTTCAATAGAACCGTTTGCCAGCCAAGGATTCGCAGTCAAGCCGGGTCGCCTAATCTCGGCGTTATTCGTTCCCCATTGAGTGCTGCACCCACACTCGAACTGCAGTTGATGCCAAGTGGCCCTTCGTGTTCGGTGCTTAGATGCAGTCCCAGACAAGTTGCAGTCTGTCATGTTAAGCGCCCGCTTGACTGGAATGCTTATAATGGCATATTACACATACGCCCCGTGGCGCGCTGTCTAATAAATACGAATTTGGACAGCATGAATTGCCAGTCGAGCACAGCCCCAGGCAGACCAAAGGGTTCGGCCCAGCCAACTCTGCCAACTGATTCGTATGCATTGGAACACGACGAGGCATGATATCTAATATTTATTGGCACCCAGTGCGTGGGCCCGGACACGGAATCGCTGACTGCATGACGTGTCTAACAGGCTCATTAGGCACAAGTGGCAATGCGCTAATTATGAGCAGATACCACCGAAGGGTCAACCGGGCACCAGCTGCATAAATCTGCCGTCGCATTGCCAATTATGCACTTTGTGCCAGCGAGAGAGCCATGAACAGCTCCCATAAATCTTGGCCCCCTTGTGCTCGCGGTCGCATCATGACCCCAAGTCCAAGTCGCATTATGACAAAGCTTGCCGAGCTGCATAGATAGCGTAATAAAAAAAATTAGCACAAAAGCTATAAATGGGCTTGTTCGACTAGCTGATACCCAGTTAGACTGATTCAAAAGATCAAATGATTTTTCAAAAAATAGTATTAACTGTGGCTAAACTATAATAATGTAAATATGGATGGATAAATATGATGCGAACACAAATTCATTTCCGTTCAAGAAAAAATATATTTCAAAATGTAGATAAATATCCATCAAGAAGATATTACAAAATTAATATATTTCTCCTTCTGTTTAACTTTACTGTCGATTTTATATGTTCATAATTTTACAGATTCTTAGATTGGAAGCAGTCGTTGTTTATACTGATCAAAAAAGAATGTGTTGTCATTTGCCGGTTCCATTGCATGTCCTATGCTACCTATTTTATGGCAACAGGGTATACAAATGAAAAACTGTAAAGTTTAAGCCGCTGGTCACAGCTGTGACCTGCTTGTGCACTTTGAAAACAGATTTTAGTTTGTTTAAAATATATCACAGAAGTCAACGTGATGGCCGCTAAATGGGCCAGCTTGTAGCTGAGCATATGATGTCTATATACTCTTTAAAGTAATCATTCATTATATATAATTTTTAAAGTTTACTGTCTTTAAGAAAATGGTATATAAAATTTATAAGCCGCAGCCGAAAGTTATTTCGTTAGCGTAATTATTTTCTGGCCTAATGCGAAATTTAAAATTCGCTGAAAATTCAATGTGCCGCATCAACACGTTGTAAAAAATGTTTCTGGCCAACGTTGAGTGGCCAAATTTCAAATTAAAATTAACATTATGCTAATTTTGTCTATTGCCACCGCTGCCACTGCCGCTGCCGCTGCCGTTTTGGCATCGTCGCGGGTCGCTGGTTGCCAAACAATCAGCCCACCCACGAACCTGGCCTTAACTTTTGCGCCAGCGCTTCTTGCGTTGGCCCCGTGGCACTGGCAACTTGGGGCTGTCACCTACTTACCCCAATGGATGTGGCTAGGGGTAGTCGTGAGATGGCAAACTTTTTATGCAAATTAAATGTCTGCGCTTGACGCGCGTGCGTTTTGTTTGCTTTAAGGCAGTCAGTCATTGCCATTCTCTGCAGTTAGTCTGCCACATGCGGCCTACTGCCTGTGCGCCTGCCGCCTGCCACAATGCTGCACTGTCGAAGCGTCGAAGTCGAAGGCGGCGCGTTTTGCGCGGTGTTTTAGCCGCTAGGGCAACGTGAACAAAGAATTACACTAAAAAAACACGCGGCCCGACAATAAGATACCTACAACTATAAAGAATTTTACATATAATTTGCTTGCTAGTGAAATAAACATAAGTATTGTAAATACTGATTATTTGAAAATGTTTTGAAATTTTTTAAAACTGATATTTTGTAAATTAAAAATAGCTTGAGAAGTCCAATTACATTTCTAAAAATACAATCAAAAATATATACGTGTATATATGTTATCTACCCATCGATATGATGCGTCTGTATTTTGCATGCCCCATATACACAATAGGGCTTAGGTATTTGAAAAAACTATGTTTTAATGAATTTCTTAGCCGCAATGTTGAGAGTTTTGTGTGTTTGCTTAATTAAAGTGTGTCTGTCTGTGTGTGCTACTGCTGATGCGGCTGTTGCATTTGCTGCTGTTTATTTACCTTTCAACACGCTGCGCTTCATCATCATTAAAAAAATAGCAGCATGCAGACAGCCAAAAAAACAACAACAAAAATCAAAACAAATACGCAAAGTAACAACAAAATGCATGACAACACAGCGAGATTGAGGGGGAGCAGGGCTTAAATTTGTTGGCTGACGACTTTACGTTGTGCTACATGAGGCAACCGACTCTTTGAGGTTGTCAGGAGTAGGACTAGAAGCCACTTTTGGCGTTGCAACAGCAACAGCACCAGCAGCAACAGCAGCAGCAGCAGCTACGGCAGCAGCATCAGCGGCAAATTATAATTTTCAACCCACTTTTTGCTCTATTATAAGTTATTCTACTTTGTTTGTTGTTGTTGTTGGTGTTGCTAGCCAGCCTGATAAATTTATGCGCCCTGCTTTTAAGTCTTGTTGTTATTATTTTCCTGCTTCCGCTGTGCCTACAACTACAACTACAACAAAGTTGCGCCACGCTGTGCGAAAGACAAGCAACAGGCTGTGCCACAGGCAAGTTCAATGTGGGCGAGTTGTTGTTGTTGCTGTTGCACCAGTTGTTGTTGCTGTGAGTTACTTGGCTCGGCTAGCGCCGGTTATGCTCAGCCGTAGAGTCCGCCAATTTTCAAAGTTCTGTAATTGTTGTTGTTGCTGTTGTTGCACTCAAGTGCTTTAGCAGTTGTTGCCACTCTTTTTGCTGCTGCTGTTGGCTGAAGTTGAAGCGGCTGCCACTTCAGCAGTTTCCTCCTCGCTGCCTTCACTTTTGTTTGTGCTGCATTTAATTTGATTGCTTTTGATTTATCTTTCATATAGTGCTTGCTTAACTACATATATATATATATGTATATATAGTCATAGGCCCTATATGTATATAGAATTTAAGAGTGGCGCCTCTTGGCTTAAAATAATTCCACTTGATACACAAATTTTCTTTGCCTGCAACATTTGGTTGCAGTTGCAACAGTTGTAGCTGCTGCTGTTGCCGTTGCATGTGGTTTGTGTTTTGAGTTTGGCCGCCAACTTGATTAAGCGCCAATTTATTAGTCATTCATGGACTGGCCGTTGCTTTCAACGCTCCCCAGAAATATTTTTCACTGCTTCTGCTGCATTTTTGTTTTTGTTTTTGTTTTTGATTCTGCGCCTTGCCACAAACAACAAAATAACAAAACTTAGCACTGCCACTCATGAATCGCTTCGTGAGTTGCGAGCAACTTTACTGGCCATATTTTTCGGGCTCTGGTAGCCATTTGCAATGGCGCGCAAAGTTATTAGCCTGTTTGCAATGGCTCATAGAATTTCTAGTTGTGTTTCCAATTGATTTACTACTTGGCTAAATGGGCGCCTGCACACTTGTTATTTTGTTTATACAACTGCCAGAAACTATTTTATGAGCACTATGAATTATGGAACAACTAGGCAATGCCACGGAAAATAAATTGGAAATGTGCTGCCGAGAAAGGATTTTCAGTGCTGCTCACAAAATTGCACTTCAATAAAAACGGCGCCGTTTTCATTAATTACGGAAATACCTCAAAATGTTTTCAAAGTCGTTCTTTTAAAACAAATAAATAATACTAAGGGTATTTTTAAAAGTTTTCACTGCCCATATTTAAGTTATTAGTAAGAATATAAATATAAAAGTAACTCGACACGATCTGATATAGATATTCTTGAGTTAGTGTGAATCGCATATATTCGTCTTTTTTGTTGATTAGTATTTACTATTTGAACATTTCTATAAAATTTAAGTTCTGAAAGAACAATTATTCGGGACAAAAGGCTTTATATACAACACGTATTTTTATAAAATTCATTTAAATTTTCCTACAATTTCCAAAAACTTCATATAAAATCATTTAATTAAAATGAATAAATGAACTATATGACTACTTTTTCTACAATGAGGAACAATATGTAGTCCAGTTAGAGAATGCTCAAACTTGCAGCTGACAGGTTCCTTTTTAATTAAATGCCAGAATCAAGTCAAACATTTCAATATAAATTGCCAGCTTTTGTAGTATTGTTGGCAGAAAAACTAGAAAATGTAGTAAATTCACTAAAATGCAGAAATATTAAGTAAAATTTTCATTTTGTCAAGTTGCTGTCAGGTATCCCTTGCAGCAAATCAGGGCAGAGAAGTCAGGGCCAAAGCAGTGCAAAAAACAGTTGGCAGCAGTTAATCAGACGACAAGCACAGCAACAGAAATAAACAAAAGGCAAAAAAAAAGGAAAATAGCTTGGGAACAAATACAGCTGGCCAGGGCCAAGCGCCGAGAGCTGCAGGACTTATTTCCGACCGACCAGGCTTGAGGCTTGGCACACTCTGAAAATGCAGCAGCGTCACGCACAACGGACAGCAGACTAATTGCAGCTGGGGCAAGCCGATGGGGATAGGTGGGGATGGGGGAGCGGGCAGCGACCGGCGTCAAAATCAATTAAACGGGCAACAGGCGAACGGTAATTGCAGCTAAAAATCGACGCAGACCCCGCACTCATAAAGAGTGCCACGAAACACTTTGCGCTAATTGCACGCAGTTTCAATGAGGAACGAGGCAGATGGGAGATGGGTTATCAAGAGTGGGTGGGCGGGAGGTGCGGCTGTTGGGGACTGTGTAGTAGCCCCGGCCACGTTGAGTGGCAAGCCAAGGCGAATGGCAAATAAAAACAGAAATTAAACAAAGTAAATAGAAATTCATCAACGTCATTGGCGGCAGCCACAGCCTCAATAAAATCCACAAACAATCGTCGTCGTTGCCCCTGGGCTTGTTATTCTTGCGCTGAAGTACCGCTTGCATCGCCTCCAGTCGTAGCCAGGGCTCTGCCCCGTTGCCGTGTCTGTTGTGTTTTTGCGGTGCAGACATTAAAGCAAACAAAACAATTGCAACCACGGGCGGGCAGGTCAGCCGGATAGCCGAATAGCCGGACTCACAGACCGAACGCGCACAGACAACCCGACACAACGCCGCCGTTGCTGTTGTGGCTCATTTTTAGTGTGCAATAAAAAGCGATCGACCGCCCATCTGCGTGCGGCTTTTTCAATTGATTGGAAATTATGCTCGCAATCTCATTTGGGGTCAGCACCTACTCCGCGCACAGGCCTTCCGCCACATGGCGCACACCAGGCTGCACCTCAAGACCCCCAAAACAATGCCAAACGACTTTGATGTGCGCTTTGACAGACTAGATCCCCGCTCCATCCGCTTCCCCTGCCGACCCGCTGGCTGTCTCTTTTGATTTCGTTCTGGTTTGCTGTTCCCCAATCATTTGCATCCATTAATCAATTTATATAGTTGTGTCTGCATTGTTTCGTTGTTCTCTGCTCTCTCTCTATCCCTCTCTCTTTTCTCTCTCCCTCACCTTTCACTGCTTGAGGCCTTTGGTGTCTTAAGTGGGCATCAAGTAGGTTTGGTTTCAATCTATCGCCATTGGCCAAATGCTCAATGCAGCGCGCTTATCTCGTGCCACACAGCCGCCACTTTGCCACACGGCATGCCCCACCAACGGTCGGTCGGTCGGTCGCCCTCCTGACCATTAGCTGCTTTGTAACGTCATTTCCCATATTTTTTTGCTCCCCTGAGGGCCCAACGGACCCTTTTGTCTGATCCCCTCGCTGCGCTCGCACCCCACGTGCACTGAGCGCAAAATTTGTCGGTAGGTCGCCACTCGTTTAGTCAGTTTGCTGTGGCTACAAGTTTAACATAGTTCATTGTCTTGTTGTTCATCAACTTTTTCTATAGCAGTCGCTGGGGACCCAACAGCTCCCCCCCTGCCCCCACTCGCCGTGTGGCCACTGCAACAATGGTAGCTGCCCGAGCGAGGGCATTCAGTATTTGTTGTTTCCTTTTTGGGATGTTGCAAAATAATTTGAACGTGTGTTGTGTTGTGTTATGGTTGCCCTACACAAAATAGTTGTTTGCGTGCGAGCATATCGAAATACTGGCTAGTTTTGCAACACGGGCCAGTCTGATGTAGGCGATATGCTTGACTATTGATGTTATTTTAAAATATATTTCGATAAATTAAACTAGCAATTTTGATGAATATTTTATACATAATTCAGATACACACTTTATTAATATACTATAAATACTATATCTAAAATGTACACGAAGAAATAGGCTAGAAAGTAATGGCAGATAACTGGAGGTAACGATGGATAAAATATCTGATGGTCGCCACCATCCATGTTATGGACAGTCTTAAACATATTCAATTAAGTCCCCACAGATCACAAATATCGCTATTTCTGGAAGCTAAAGTTAGAAACCTTGAGCTTACTATAATCATTGCCATCAGAACTAGGACTTTATTCAATGGTGAACAGAGTATTCTGCAGTCGCTTATACCCGACTGCAGCCGACCAATGTTTTTCGTTGTGCATTTTTTCATTTCAAAAATACATTTTACAGAAATATTTTTGTAGCAAATAACTACCAATGACAAAAACATACTAGCCGGAGGGAACATCACCGACAATAATTGAGAATTTATTTTTGACCTATTTGATGGCTACGCAGAGTATTTCAAAAGTCGCTCACAATCAAGGCACACACAAGATTTCTGTTTATTTTTTTTTTGTTTTTGGAATTCCACGGCCGTAAGTGGCCGTGCTGTAGCTATTTTTATGTACACAGACTCACTGATTACAGTGGGTAGTAATTAAACTTTCGAACTCTCCACGGAGCTGGCATTGACGTGTCATCCGCGACAGGCCGAGGACTCGACTCCTGCTCAGCAAGGTCGCCCTGCGGTCCCGGCCGCATAATCAGATAAGCAGCAAGGAGCCCGCAATAAAGGGACACGCCTGCAAATGCCTCGCAATGAGATTCATGACGGGCATAGACAAAGTTAAGCAAGATTTCGACAGTGGCCAAAGGGCAGCAACTTGGCCGGGCCACTTAATTGTATAAGAAATGAGCCAGAACAACAACAACAACAAACTGAAGAAGCAGAAGAAGAGCCACGCCATGCCCCACAAACGTTGCGACTATGACTTGGGCGTTAATTACATTTTTATTATTTTCATTTGGTTGGCGCAAACGGAACGCCCCGTGCCCCCCTGTGCCACAAAACCGAAACCAAAAGTCGCTTTCAATTCGAATTCCGGATTTTGGGCTGGCTAAATTAATGATGCCATTGACGGCAGCCCAAAAGTCAATTGGGTGAGTCCGTGATTGGACCAAGAGGGCGGAACCGCCGCCCGGGCGGCGCAGTCGCTGCATTTGCCTAGGCGCTGCGGCGTTTGCTTCATTTTTCATGCCACTCGACGTTGTTGCTTGGGTTGCAGGTCACGTGATGCTGTTAATTGCATGTCCATGGCCGCAACTTGGCGCACTCTCTGGCGTCGCAGTTGCTGCTCTGGGCCAAGTCACTTGACTACCTTTGCTAATTGAAAAATGTTTGTTGTCATTTTGCCTGTCAGCCTGTCTTGTTGCCTGGCCCGAGTGCCGGCGCATTTGCAACTAATTGAGTTTCCTTAGCCGTCAGCCAGGTAGAGCGCAGCCACGATTTTGGTCCCTCGGCCCGAAACTGAATACACAATTGAAATTCGAAAACTTTCACACGACGGCGCCGCTCATATTCATCTCCATCTCCATCTTCATCTTCAATGGCATGGGCATGAGCATGAGCATCGACTATCGGTCCGCTCCATCTTCATCAGTCCTCATTGGGCGCCCATCACTCAAAGTAGCCTATCAAGCATCTTAGCGGGCTCTTTTGTTAGCTGCCTGCCTGACACTTGAAACTCTGCAATGGGTCAATGTAAACTCGGCCGGCTGATGATTGTTATTATTATTATTGTTGTTATTGTTGCTGTAGTTGTTGCTCATACCCTCAAAAATATAAAAACCATTAGCAATTCATCTTCAAGACAGTTTTTGTTGCCTGTGCCTGCAATTAGAGACGCGCGCACACACACACACACACCTAACCACACACCCACAGACAAACCTGAGCTCATATTGCATTGCTCCGGGCATGTTGGACGGCGCTCGTTGGGGCCAAGCCAAGTCAACTTCCTTAACACTTTGACAGCAATTTGCGAAATATGTTGCCGGCAATCAGCAAGGAAGTGAGAAAACAACAACAACTGCCAACGAATACAACAACAATGCCCAAGGACCAACTTACAAGTCGCATAAACAGCGCGCACAAAAGTATGCTACAAACTGCCAAGCCGTTACACACACACACACACACAGCTAGTCCCTTCCTCTCGCTCTCTCTGTGTGCGTGTGTTTTCAGGCTTTTGTGCACAATCTTACTGACTTCCTTCCGGGCTGCCGGCGTGCCCACCCGGCCCCGACTTCAACTCCGTAGGCCGGCCACAAGTGTTTGGCCTGGCCGCTTTTTTGCCCGCCTCGCTTTTTGGCAATTAATTAAAAAAAGACATACAGCTGCCCCACCACCCGACACCCTTCGCTCCAACAACCCGTGGTGCTGGCCTGATGTGTGGCTGTAGCGTTTTCAACAATTTGTGTTACACTGTTGTTGTTGTTGTTGTTGTTTACTTTATGTTTGTCTAGCTGCGATAGCTGTCCAATTTCTCTGTCTGCTGCCGGGCTGCAAAAAGTTTTTGGTTAGAACCCAAATAAAACCTGCAGGCACAGCAGTTCGCTGTCGTCTCGTCCAACAGCGTCGACAAGTAGCCCCAATAAAAAAGGTAGCCAAGTTGCCATTTGTGGAGCTTCCGGACTTTGGTTTGGAAGGCAGTCAAAAAAAGGCTAAAAAGGTCAAGTATATTATATAAAGATCAAAGAAGTATACGGTTTTTCAACTACTATCCGTCTTTACCTCTTTCTAAACCAATGGAATTTAAAGATGTCTGCAGATAAATGAATTGCTAATGAATTAAATAGTTTTCTGATTAAAAATAGTTTTTGATATAATAATAATAATCTATAAGCATGTGCTTAAGTTAGGGTAACTCGCAGTCGACTACAGCCTTTGTATTTTCTTTTCTTTTCATTTCATTTGGTTGTTGTTGTGAGCAACGTTTCTTGTTATTTATGGTTAGGTTGTGTTTCTTTTGTTGTTGTTGCGCCTGACTGCCATTGCTGGGCTACATTTGTGCGACAACAACAACAACAACTGTAACAACAACCCCTGACAACTAACTGCAAGCAAATTGAACAGCAAATCAATAGAAAAAAATTGTTTTTTCTTTTTTGTTTATTTTTTTTTGTTTGTGCACAACAAGAGTTCTACTTTCTACGTTGGCTCCTTCACTGTAACCGCGAATATTTAACTAGTTTTAAATTTTTACTGCCACGTGGTGGCTTGTTGTTCTTCTTGTCGTCGTTACTCTAGCTGCTGCTGTTGTTGCTGTTGTTCCTGTTGTTGGGCTTTTCGGCAAATATTTGTGTTAGCTGCACTTATTTTTACCCAACAAAAGTTCATGCCCCGCGCCATTTTGCCAAGCATTCAGTAAAATTTGTTGCTTGCCTTTTCGTACATTTTTTTTTGCTTTTAAACTTTTATTTTTTTTGTATATTTTTTGTTGGCTTTTAGTTGTTCGCGTTTACGGTTTTAACGGCAATGCAATTATGGCCGTGTTGTGTAAGAGATTATGGCAAATTTGTTGAACGCAGTTGCAGTTTCCCAATATTTATAAAATTGTTTTAAAATCGATAGGACAGAGATCGTCGCAGGCAGGGTAAACTTATAAATTCTTATTGTTGGTTTTTCAAGCAAATCTTTAATGCTTTTTGGTGTATCTATCAATCAAAAATTAAACACATGCCAAACAGACTGGAATAAAAGCAGCTGAACTTGGGCTATCATGTGAAAGCCAATTTGTAAAAGCTCTGCACATTGATGACGGGAAATAGAGGATATTCAAATCAACATCGCTGTAGAAAAAAACTTCTATCCTCTGTATATATCAATGGATTTTTGCGTCTTTCCACCTCAGCAACACTGCATGAAAAAAGTGCCACAAATTTTGCTCATTGCACAGTTGTTAATTGGTGGCAAAAAAGTTGTTTTTTCGCAAAAAAAGAAAAACGTAGCAAAAGCAACGGAAAAAGCAGCACATATGGGGCTTGTCCGCTAGAGGGCGTAACCAGGTGGGCGGCACAAATTTGTTTGTTTGCAGCGTGTTACTTTTAATTAGAGAGTTGGCCATTGTTGCCCGCAGCACTCGCTAATCAACAAACAATGTTCAACTTTTGGCAGTTGGAAAAACTTGCTAATTACCAACACTAAACATGTCGAAAGGCAGCTCCGGCCAACTCGAGCATATGGAATAGAAAGCTGCTGCTTCAATGATGGAGTGCCCAAGTGTTCCGATTGATACAAGTATGTATGTATACATGTATTGAGATACATTTGTATTGGTTCAAATGAGCGCATGACTCATCTAAGGCGTGGCCGAGGGCTACACGCCTAATTACACTCAATGAGTTTTTATGGGAGACGCGCGCAATTGAGCCGAATGCTGTGAAAATGAATAGAAATGAACAAGAGCTGCCGCCTGGCTGGGCAACAGGAAAGGGGCGTCGAAAATCTGACACCTCTGCCTGCAATACAACACACACACACACACACACACATTCACATTTACAAACTGTGACGGAAACGCAGCGTCCCAAAACCCTTGAGCGGCACTCGATGTTCGGCTGAACGCGCTAATGGACAATCAACAACGAGCAAATGCAAATGGCAAATTACCGGCTAAATGCAACGGCTGCTGCACGCAAACCGTTAGCCAAACGGACAGCGACGCTGTGGCAAGTGTTGCTGCTGCGGCTATGCTGAGTGCCACAGCAGCTTCCCAGTAAAAACCAGCTCAGCTGACAAGCCACACTTAAGAACTCGAAATTTGACAAAATTGTTAAAATATTTAAAAGGTAAAACTGTTTTCCTTTAGATTTGTTTAACACTGTGTATTGACACTGCGTAATTTAAGCAGTAATTTAAAAAATATAAACTAATAATTTGAAAATATATACTAAAATATAAAACATTTCATGGGATAGCCATCTATCCATTATTATAGTGCATTTCTTTTAAGCAAAGTTTTGAAAGTTTTGAACTTCTTAGCACGTAATATTTCAAATTTTTAATTCCATAATAATAATGACTCCAAAGACAATCGAAATAACTTTGCATACACTTGTTTCATGGTATATGGCTTATATGTTTAGTATATATTGGAATATTTTCTATCCAAGTCATACTGGAATTTAGAATATAAACTATACATATTTCATGCTTTTAGTTTATATAGAGTTGTACTATGTATTTAATGTAACTTCAACAAATGCCATATTCTAGCATATTTTTAACATATTCAACATGAAAGCAATTTGGGCTGTCAGGCTGTGCAGCAAAGTCGCTATGCCCGATTGCCAGTGGTGGTAAGTGGTGCATGTGGCAAACGTTTGTAAATGCGAGGCAGTCGGCTTAAGGCGCACAACAATGCAGCTTAAAAATACAATAAATGCAATCAAAATAACAATAAAACATGCTACATTTGCCACAAATGGCAGTCAGCGATGCCGTGGCAATAACAACTAGGCGACGCCGAAGTCGAAGCCGAAGCCGAAGTTGACGCTGACGTCGACGTCGACGGCGACGCTGGTGCACAAAAGGCGGGCGCTGAGCTGAACTGAGCTGTTTAAACAAAACCGGCAAAGAGGCAGCGCTGTGTGCGAGTGTTCCTGTGTGTGTGTGTGTGTGTGTGAGTGTGTGTGTGTGTGCAAGTGCAGAAATTATGACAATATGCAAACGAGTTTTGCAAGCAGCAGAACAAGCAAAAGGCGATGAAGATACAGAAAAGGCAGACAAAGGCGAACCACGAGGCGGTAGACAGCCAGTTGGAAGAGGGCGGGGCAGTGCGGGGCTGCACAGGAAGTGATGGTCTAGGCAGATGCGGAGGCTGCCGATGCGGCTGCAGAGGCGTCTCCCCGCTTAAGCCTGCCGACATGCAAAGGGCATCAACAAAGGCCTAAAAGGAAACGAGAAAAATGGTAAGCCCAGAGCCCAAGCCGATGATGCTGTTGCTGATGCTGATGCTCCGGCTCAGGCTGAAGCTGAGGTTGATGATGATGATGATGCGTGTGTGGCGGGTTAACAGGAACGTAAACAGAGTTATTGCCGCACAAAAGCCAGATCGAACGAGTCGGTAATAACTGCCAGAGGGCCGGGCGGGCAGTGTCTGCTAAAGACCGGGCTGTGTGCTGGCAACAAACGGCAATTAACAAAGGTCGATGCAATGTCAAAAAGGGCAGCAAACGCAACAGTGTTTACACGCAGGATTATTGATGAGCATTTGGGGCAAAGGTTGAAAGTTGACGGCTGCAGGTTAAGGGGCACACGAGATTTGGCAACTGCTGAGGTGTCAACTGGTTCATTAGCTCCTTTCAATCAAGACGAGTATTTTAATAAGTTCGTATTGTGTTTGTATGAGTATGAGTATGAGATTCTTGTGTCTACCTATATTTTTGCAACACTGAAATTTGAAGCTCTTATAATTTAATTTCTATTACTTTTGAAATTATGCAACTAATTTAACTAATAAAAAGTATTTCTACGTTCTACGTAATTTTTTTTTAAATATAAACCCAGATATATAAGTTTCTTTAAATCATAAAATGCAATCTGTTTAAATTTGAACTACAATTCATTAATTTCCTATGCAAAATGCAAACCTTTTTAGTCTTTTTCAGTATTTTCTGTATGTTTTTAAGCTGAGGTTCGCTCAGGTCCGAGTTTTACTGGTGCTCATCACAGTCAACCCACGCATCAACAAACTCAAAATCAAAACTTAGCTGCATCAACTCGGCTAGTGCAACTTGTTGCTGCTGGCTACACTAGATATACAAATTATGTGAATTTTGAGTGGGTTTGACGACTGCAAGATGCAGCTGCATCAGCTGCATCAATGCTGCTGCGGCCACAGCCAAATGCTGTGCAGCTCATCCAAAGAAGGTGTGAGTTTTATGTGGAAACCGTTTTGTTAACAGCTGCCTGCAACAAAAACCCAACGCATGAATAGCAGCAACAAAATTACAATAAATTATATAAAGTGTTAAATGTGCTCGAAAGACGGACCGAGAGCAGTGCTCTCTCTCTCTCTCTCTCTCTCTCTCCCTCTCTCGCTCTCTCTTACTCTTTAGAATAGCGCAGATGCAGATACAAAAGCGCTGCCGTTGAACTCGCTGAAGACGCTTCATTTAAGAACATACACAAATATGTATCTCACACGCATTTTGTTCAACAAAATGTTTAAGAAAAGATTTCGTTTGTTCTGAGCAGCTGGTGCGACCCTTTTCTAGTCTAGTTACAAATGTATCTCAAGCTTTGGCTGCGACCCTGAAGATTTATGGCGCTTAATCAAGCAGCGAACCCTAAACCTATTCCTATTCCTATTCCTCTAGCATAACCAATTTGTAGTGACAACTATAAGCTGCGTCCCAAGCGCCATAAAAAAGAACCTCACACTAAAATATACATATGTATATATATTTACGTCTCTCTATGGCTATATCTGTATCTGTATCTTGAACGCGTCCTGTAAGTTGCGAGTTGAAGGTGTCAGAACGTTGACGCCATTTGGGTTTGTTAAACATAATAAATGTGGATTCTCAGCAGTTTGTTTTTTGGTTCTTTAGATGTGATGCGGGCTTATAGTTGTTCGTGTTGTTGTTGTCTGATAAGACGGCGAACCTGGTTGGCATGGACTTTTATCCATTATTGTTATTGTTAGCATTGTTGGCGTTGTAGTGTTGACTTTAATTGACAACTCTTTGGCATTGGTCCAGGTATAACCTCTTGAGCTTATAAACGCTGCTGCTACCCAACATCGACGGGCAGCCGCACAGTGGGCCGCAGTCGCTGATGAAGAATTGGGTGCTGTTTACTTGAGTGCTGTTTGTTGTTGTTGGTGTTGTTTACTTAAGCATTTCACTTGCGTTTAAGTGCACAAACGAAATGCATTTGTGATGCCTAATATGTTTAACTATGTAAATGTTGCCCTGTTTATGCGATGCGTTCAGAGAGGGTGTGCGTGTGTGTTAGACACTCGAGAGATGCTAAAACGTTTTACACCAAAAAGGCCAAATATAAATAAATATGAGCAGCAGCAACAACAACAACAAAAGCAGCGCATAAGCGCCACACATGAGTGGTTCCAAGAGGTGTTAAGTGAGAGAACAGCGCGGGCAGCAAATGCAAATGTTTAATTTCCAGCAGCACTTTGCATAATACAATTTTCAACAGCGTTCGCATCACTGTGCAGCTGCTCCAGAATGCAGCGATGTCTCGCATACGAAATGTAAACTAACTGGAATCAAAAGCGCTGCATAGTTATGAATGGCGCGGTGGGCCGGGGTGGGCGGGGCCACAACCAACAGCAACAACAAAGTATTCAGCAAGTGGAGCATAGAAAAGGCAGCAGGCGGACGGGCAGCGGGTAGCGGGAAGCGGGTAGCGGACCCGACGATGTCGCTTTAAGCTGATTAAATTTGTAAGCTGCGCTTGCGACAACTTGACAAACTGGTCAGTGTTCGTCGCCTGGCTGACAAAGGGTCTGGGTGCAACAGGAGCGGCGGGGCCGAGCACTGAGCCCCTGACAACGCTGCACTGCGCACGCGTTCCGTCTGCTGCTGCCAGCCAAAATGCAATTCCAACGAAATTGACGTGACAACCACGACGAAGATGAGTGTGACAAAAGCCACAGACCCGGCCCGGTCTGGCGCGAACAAAACCACAGAACCCCAACACAGACCAAATCGAGTCAGCGACAGAGCTAGAGTCAGACGAGACGTAGACCCGGTTAAGAGCGATGGCTCTGAAAATGAGAAACCAACAACTAGCTTTTTGCATGCCGACAACAATATGCCCTTCTATTTGTATCAGTATAATATATAATATATAGTAAGGACAGAAGCAAAAAATATGCTGAAAGAATTCATTTCAATTTCCGATTTCATTTATATTTAACTAATTGCGTTAAATCGAATCGAAAAAATGTATAGTCTTTTTTGATGTTAAAAATAATTATCTATACTTTATAAATAAGATATTTAATTTTATATAATAATTTTTGTTATTTGCAACAAATAAACTGTGAATTTCAATTTTAAATACTTATTCTTCAAATTCTTTTCACGCATTTTTTAAAGTTTTAAGAATTTAGTCTCACCCGTCCCAAATTTTACATAATGCTGGATTATAAATAATGTAAAATAGATGATGAACAAAATAGTTTGAGCCATAGCAGGATATTACAGTCTTACGCAAACGTATGAAAATATTGTCAGAAAGTGACACTAAAAAACATTTTATGTTTATATTAGTTTTTCTTTTATTATAACAGTGAATTTCTGATGTATAATTTTTTTTATTATTTTATATTATATTAATATATTAAAATGTGCGAACACGGAAAATAAATTCCCAATTGAACTATTTCAAGAATTTTATACTATTGTTTATTGTCCTCTTAAGTAGCTTTTTTCTGGAACAAATCGACTGTTTTTCCATAGAGCCAATATGTTTTTTTGAACAACATTTTTTTACACGAATTGAGTGTATTGGCATATACATATTCACATTTCAGGAAACAAATACGATTGGATATTGCTGATACCTGTCAAGAACTAGAGCATAATGAACAACAGACCCAACCGGGAACAGAGGCAACGAATGTGTCAAAAGGTGTTGCATGCCATGCACTTGAAAAACTTGTCGCTTGTTGTTGTTGCAGTTGCTGTTGCTGTTGCTGTTGCTGTTGGTAATTTGAATGGCGAAATGACGGCCGATCGGCCTACAGTGTGAGACCCGAGAGCTGCTCCACACGCTCCATTGAGCGGTGGCCGAGTGCGAAAGAAAGGCGGCAACAGCAACAAAAGCAATAGCGGCTGTTGAAGAGGCGACAACTACAACGACTACTACAACAAGTTGAACAGCGAACGCGACATCAACGGCGACACATTCGCATTTTGATTAGATTTAGCCAACGCTTTGGCGCTCCAATTGTGTGCAGAGGCCGCAGACAGAGACGCTGGCGCGGACGCGTCAAGTCGCGGTCGTCGCCGTCATCGATGTTGCCTAACGACGTCGCATGTCTGACAATGCGTTTCGGCAAATGCAAATGCAAACGCAAATGCAAATGAACTGGCTGCGCGGCGGGCCGAGGCAGAGCCGACAAGGCGCGCCCACAAAAAGGAAAAACCCACAAAGCAAAGCGCAACTTAATTGCACGCCTGGGGTGTGCCTAGGCGTTGGGGCACGAGGAGCTCATGGGGGGGGGGGGGCTGGCTCTAACACATCGCACACAGACAGCCAACTGATAGTCGTCGCGGCCATTGACAAACGGGCGACAATTTTGATTGAGTTTTAGCACGCAGTGGCGTGAAGCAAAGGATGGCCAGGAGTAGGTACTCGAACTGATGAATCAGACCGCCACAACAAAGGAAGGTAATTTCAGGCACCACTATACGAGTTTTCTTTATTTTGGTTTTTTTTTCTGCTTCGCTTTTATGTGCCTGTGGCTAACAACCTCTAAAAGGGTGTCATGTGAGACGCGAAAAGTGGTTGGGCAAATTCTATTTGATGTCGCTTACACATGCGTGAGACTAGGCTATGACTGACTGCTGACTGCTTTTGGGCCACTTTAAAAGGCACTTATAACTTTCACTAAAAAAATATACCTAAAGGTGTTTATTATTATAAGCCCCTGATCTGATAAGCAATCATAAACAGTTCATCTCAGCTCAAATTTCGGTAGTTGTTTTACATTTTGTTAACTTGCACAGCCAACTAACCGTGAAATTCTCAATCAGCAGATTGTAATCTTATAGCATATACAAATTGTGGCAGTCGAAATTCAAGAAGACAACGGATATAATATATGTACATACATTTATTTATATATATATATTCATATATCTTCCCATTTTTGTAAATTCCCTGACGTGCGGCTCTCATATTACACATCAGGCATAATTTATCAGCATTAAGGCAAAAAACCAGTTCTCCTCAACTGTCACCCTGCCCTGCCTCTAGCTCTTGCTCTTCTTCTACCATCTTCAATCCGAACCTCGTTAACAGCCTCAATTATTGGTGCACTGCACCACGCACCACGCACAGTGGCAGCTGAAATGGGAAACGCGCGCTTATTGCCCCGTTTTGAGGGTCGATACGCTACGCTGCGCTGCTCAAGATTTTTATTGAATTTTCTGGGAAAAAGATGTAAAAATCAAATTTAATTATAACGAAGCGTTAACATATTTCTCGAAACGAATTTTCCTCTTTTCTTTAACGATTATTTTGTATATTTTGTTCGACAATGATCGATTGTGATTTGTAAGAATGCTGTTCAAATAATATCTTAACCTGGAAACGAGTTTGAGAATGAAATGCATGAAATACGTGTAATGGATATGGGCAAAGTTAAAGATTGATTTTGATTTTGATGCTGTTGTTGACTTTTGCTGTGTGCGAAAGAAAGGGAAGGCAGAGGGAGGTTGTGGACTAGTAGACTGTGTGTTCCTTGGCAGGCAGAGATTGTGTTACCAGCTTGTAAAAATGTTTGGAAATGACCAGCACAGGGCCAATATGCAGACAAGCTAACCGTGTGACATTGATGGGGGTTTTGATTTTGATTTTCATTTTTCATTGATTGAAACATAAAAAAACAAAGCTAGCGCAGACGTAGAAAGAGACATGCAGACAGACGGACAGTCAGACGGAGTTGTCTGTCTGGCTGTGGCGCAGTAGAAATCTTCGATTTTTCATGGCCTAATGAGCCGTGCTGCGACGTTCGCAGCGGGGCGTATGAGTGATATTTTTTTGCGCTTTTATGGATTGCGCGTATAAAAATGATGACATTTTCGACTTTTATGCATATTTACAGTTAATTTGCATAAATAGTCGAAAATTGAAAATGAAACGCTGCGGCCCGAGCTGGCTGGAAAAATTATGCAGCATAAAAGGCTAAACACATTATTCGGCCATAAAAGCGACAGCCTCAAGCGGGGAGTGGCCACAAAAACGCTGTCTATTATGTTTGGGTGGCATATTCAAATTTCAAATGATGCAATAAAATTCACGTTAGCCAGCAAAAACGGTCTCCAATTCCTGCCCTGTTCCTGCCGCCCCATTCCCCCAAACTCAGCACATTTGAAACGCCGCTTTACGCTTCTCGTTGTTTTTGCTTTGCAGCGGATTTTCTGGCGATTTAATGCACAGATTGGCCGAACCGAAGCCAAACAGATGATAAATTGCAAGAATTTCTATTTAAAACGTAATTGCTAATCCTACCTGAAAGCATAATCCACCCACTTGGCAACGCGCGAACTGACGCGCCGGCAATACATCATCTTTATCTTTTGGCCGGGGAGCCGCCCCTTTCCCCCGCCAAAGACAATGCCAATGACAGAGCGCCGCTAGGCGGAAGCGGACTCCTCTCGCCACTGGAGCATGGGCATCGACAAAGGCGAGCCTGGGAAGCGGGGAGGGCGGCCGGCGGGCAAAGCAAATGAAAACAAAACCAGACTATTTGTCAACGCGAATGAAGCCATTTATTATCCATCATAAAACTTGTATTTATCGCTAAATGCGAGCAAGGGCGGGGGGCTGGGCTGCTGCCTGCCACGCGTTGCACTAACGCTGGCAAATCCCATGAGTAGCGTCAGCAGCAGCAGCAATGCCAGAATGGCGACAAATCCTGGCAGACGACGAGTAGTTTTGTGTGTGTCAGTCAAACAAACAATGCGATGGCAAAAATAAACGTCGGCCGACGCCAATGGGCCATGGGTAATGGGGAGTGGGGAGTGGGGAGCGGAGAGCGGGGAGCGGGGAAGGTGACTGTGGCTGTAGCCCTGGCTGTGGTTGAGTCTCTGCCAGCGGGCTGGAGCGGGCAGCAAAGCTGCGCACAGAGCACGCAGTGTCAAGGCAATAAATCATAAAGCAGCAGCACCGGCAGCGGCCGGTGGAGCTGAAGCTGGAGCTGCCATTGGACGCTGTGTACGTGAGCATGGCATGAAATTGGAGCATGTGCGTCGTACAACGGCACTCGCTGAATTGTCGCTGAAAATCACGTAAAAGTATAAAAATGAAATCTGTTTACAGGCAATGCACGCCCAGTGCCGGCAGCCGCTACCCCTCGGCCCCTCAGGTTCCCCTGGGCTACTGCACCCGGTTCGGGCAATTGGAACTGTATCGCTGGCTGACGCTTGTCAAATGTCGCAGTGGCAGCCCAAAACGAGCCGCCGAGTCGAATAAATTTCAGTTTGGCGCTGAAATATTTACGCAGCAGCCAACGCGCTCAATTTCCAGGAACAGGCAATGAGACGAAACCACACAAAAAGCCAAACCAGCCACAGACACAGCCAAAACCCGAACCTAAATCCAAGTTAAAGCAAGGCAAAGCGTATCCAAGCCTCATGTGCAGACTGGAAACCAAAAACCGAAAAAGAAATCCGCGCATATGCGGCTAATAAACTAACCAAACATCCCAGACAGTTGCAGATCCGGACACAGCTGCACACACAGACCGCATCTACAAGATACGAGATACAAATTCTGTATCTAGCATTCAACGCTCAGCTGAACAGATGAACTGTCTGCTGGCGGTGCGCTCCGACTTGACTGATGGACAGCACGCAGCCAAACGAGAGAATAGTGCTAATTGCCAAGTTCTTGCGGTAACTTCACAAAGTCTCAGTTACACAAGGTATACAAGCGACACAATTACAACAGTTCAATAGTCACATCGGCATGCCCTGTAGCCATAAATATCCTTATATTGAACAAAATATTTATTTGGAAACCCCCAACAAAATTCCTGCCTACACCACTGTGTTCACATTTTTGTCATTCGTTTTGTTTATTTTTAATAACGATATAAATGCGATCATTGTCAATAATAAATTTAGTATCTAAGTTATCCAAATCAAATTTATTGTTTTTAAATCAATCTAAAATTTATCATATACATATCCGGTATTAATTAATTCCATTCAGAGAATAAAAGCGTATTCACGTATATAACTTGATAAAAAATGTTGATTTTAGAAATATTTTTACTTCATCCCGAAATTCCGCAATACAAAATCCAATGACAATATATGTGCTACTTTCATGAAGAATGTTTTACGCATATTTTAAGCATGCAAATTCCTTAAATAAATATAATAAATATATTGTACAATTTTAAAACCAGAATGTATAAATCTCAATCAACGAATATTCACAAACGGAGTGTACTTGAAAATTCAAGAATGAAACAATACTTAGACTATAACTCAAATTCTGAAATAAACGCAAAAGTTCTTAAGGCAACCGTCGAGAGGCCCTGATTGAGGGATGTGTTTGTATGCCTTATTTGTATGTTAATATATGCTTATACATGCAAGTACACGTATATGATTTTGAATGTGTAATGTGGGCCACTTGATGTCTAGTTACAGAATATCTCAAAGTAAAGCACTCTCATCTCGAGCTCATCCCACTTGTTCTCCATGGAATATACAAGCCCTTTGGAACAGCTTGTTATTGAAATTTTAATTGACTTCTCACCTGACTGACGTCGATGCTCATCAAAAATTGGCTCGTGTAGAAAAATGTGCCAGAAAATAAATTGCGAGATGGCCACAAAAACATGAAGGAAAATCAGCGTCGGCATCAGCATCGGGGTGAGAATTAAATAAAATTTATGAAATTTTTGCTGGTAATTCATTTATTTTATTGCCACCAATAAATTAATTTTATTTCTCATATATAGTTTGCCGCTGCTGCTGTCGGTCTTGATTTTTTTCCAGCATTTTCCAGCGGCCTGTTTCTCTATCTGACTGAGACGCGTTTTTGTGTTATTTTTAATAGCATTTTTTCGATCGAGGAATTCCGACGCACAGCAGCCGCCACAAGCGATGAGAAGTCGAAACCGCAAATAAAACAAAATACTCGACAGGGATGGGTCAGGGCAAAGGATAGGCGAGGGGAGCCAGTGGTAGGGGGCTGGCCGGCGATAGGCAGAGGCTGTGTGGCAGGCAGCATGGCAAATAAATAAATTTGTCAACAAATGTGGCATCCAATGTCGCGTCGTGTGTGGGTGAGCCCGCTGCTCTCGAGAGGATGGGGCGACGCAAATAATGACGACAGTTGCGCATTAATTTTGTTTCACTAATTAATAATTTGTTGTTGCTGCTGCTGCTGTTATAATTGCTGTTGCTGTTGTTGTTACCGTCTGCTGCTGTGTGCTGTCTGCTGCGAATCGAAATGGTTTATTGGCCTATTAGCGCGGCATTTAAATGGTAATCAAGGCGTGTCCAGTTGTCCAGGTAAGCCGAAAGTCACGCAAAGTCACAAATGAAAGCCCAAACAACGACAGGCACAAAACCGACCCAAACCAACGGAGGCGAGCAAACAACTCTCCAAGTCACATAAACAAAATGCTCAGCATGAAGCAGAAAACAGGCAACAACAGGAGCAGCAGGAGCAGCAGGCGCAAGCGGGTTCAGGCCAAATTGAAAACGAAGAGGAAATCAATTGATATGTAGCGACAATCGATATGCCGAGGTGTGGTCTGCTCTGCACCGGTATGGCATGGTCTGTTACCATTCGGATTGGTACTGCCAATGGCCGAAAAACACAGGCGTCTGTGGCCACAAGCACAAGGGTGGTGGGGGGATGGGCGCGCCGGGCGAGTTTGTCGTTCTGCTTTGGCACGCCCTTAAACCGCACCGCAGAAGCAACAAGGGGGTGGCGGGTGCGTTGGCCTCTCGCCCCCGACTGGCTGGTACCTGATGGCAGCAGCAGCAGCAGCAGCAGCAGCAGGCGGCGGCGGCAGCGGCAACATATGCAGAAAGACGCACTGTAGCAGCCGGGAGACATATGAGTATATCCACTCGGTGTTATCCTGACAACGTGATTGAAATTTATGACTGGCAAAAATATACGCAGGCAGAGCAACAGCAGCAGCTGTGAAATATAAAAACACGCACACACACGCATCAGTGTGTGTGTGTGTGTGTATCTCTTCGTGCGGGGGTGAAGCCGACTTGGGCTAGCACGTGAGCTGAATGCGACTAAGGAGGGGGGCAGCGGGGATTTCGGGGTGCTTTGGTTCGTTCTCTGTGAGAAATTGCACTGAATAAAAAGCACTTGTACGCATTAAAACCTAATTGGGAATTTCCATAGTTCATATGCCATTTTCTCTAACTGTCTCTATGTGAGTACATGAGTGTGTGTGTGTGTGGTTGTTTGCGTCTATGTGTGCTGCTGCTCTCTGTGGCATGTTCTACATATTTTGGCTTGCAAAGTGTCACACGCAGCCAACGATGTCCGTTGAGCGTCAAGCGTTGTCTAGTGACTGTTGTTGTTGTTGCCAAAGTGGATTTTGCGCTTGGCTATGATAAATTGAGGGACTCGCAGCAGAGGGAGCAGCAGCAGCAGCGTATGGTCAGCATTAGGAGTGAAGGGAAAACAACCAAACAGAGCACTTGCCCGGCTGCAGCAGATGGTAGATGAGTGTACTGCCGGGCATGGGAGGGTGCGGGGGTGCGGAGGTGAGTGGAGCACTGGACTGTATGAGAAGTGGCCAAATGTCATTTGCAGTTTGACGAGATCCGACACGGGGCTTGACTGTGGCATTAAAGCCTGCATTTCACATGCTTTTTAATTCTGAAAATGTATGTATTCCATGAATACCTAAATAAATAAATTTAAACATGTTTACATGAAATAATTATAATTGTAGTTAAAGTTCCACCATCAAATGAAACTTAAATTTTCAAATTGAAGAAGAAAAACATCAACAAAAAAATAAATATGAAATATTTATTCATAGTATGGTTTATGTTCTTGGCATTTGTCGGTTTTAGCCACTGCACACTGTACTGCCCTGCTGCACTTGAGCGCTGTGCCACTAATTTTATCAATTTCAACTGCAAAACGACAAATCCAAACTAATCGACTTAGCTGCAGCGTATTCCAAGTTGAGCACCCTTCTGCCGAGCTGCAATGTCCTTGGCACGAACTTCAGGACAACTGTGCTGCATATGCGGACAGCTCAAGTGCTGGCTATGAAGACTTTTGCCGCAGTCGGTCTCTATTCCCCTCCCTCTCTCTCTCCCCGTCTGAGATAAGCAAACGATGCTGCTCTCCCTACCGCCCCCGTGTGGCTTTGATTTATTGTGTGCGGCTCAGAGTTGTGAAAAGGCTGTCCGGGCCGAAGCTGGAGACGGCACCGCTCGCCTGGCACGCGCTTATCAAAGCCGTCGGGAGTGCCGCAGTCCAAAATTTATTTATTTGCAGTGACTTTGAAAAGAAACTTCGACCGTTGCGAAACTTTCGACCTGCGTGCGCATCGATTAGAAAACTTTTTGTCGTATCTTGTCTCCGTAAGGCGAGCTGGGGGCGGGGCGAATTGGCCAAGTTGTTAAATAATTGCGCTGAGCATTTAGTTGCCGGCGAGCTGCTGGCCCTACTGGCACACGGTGCGTATGCGTCATATGCTGGGCAACAACTGCAGCTGCTGGCGTTGCCCGTTGCCAGTTGCCCTTTGTGGCTTGCGGGTGGGCGGCGATCCATACGTGGCCCGGATTAGCTGCGAAGTTTGCCAGCAGCTTAGCGGCACTCGAGTGGATGAGTTAATTGTGCGAATGTCAAGACAAATTGCGTTAATGCGCCAAGCGCACAAAGGACAGCAGCGACGGCGACATGGACGTGAACGTGGACGTGGATGGGGACGAGGATGAGCACAAGGACGTGGCAGGCACAAAGTTGTTCATGTCCTGGCTAAATCCCATAAGCAAAGGTCAGGGGTGGGTCTGATTGCGCTGGCGATAGCGATGTGTGTGAGTGTCGCAAAAGTTTTTAAAAAGTATTTTAAGCAAAATTTATGCAAACCACAAGGCAAGCTGGCAGCCAGGCAGCCAGGCAGCCAGACAGCCGTACAGCCAGCCAGCAAAGGAGGCACTCAAAGGACACGGCTAATCCCCGAGTAATCAAAGTTTGGCAATGCCAAGCGAAACGAGCAGCGAAAGAAGCTGCAAGCTGAAAGCCAAACATAGGACAAAAGGCGCCAGCCAACAGCTCAGACAAATTGCACACACGCACACACACACGCACATGCACACACGCACACAAGAGTGCCCCCAGCATGTGTGGGTAGGCACGGGAGCAAGGGGAGCGTGGGGCAGCGTATTGTGCTCGGTGATTTCAGCGAAGCTAAAAAAAAACACTTTTCCAATTAATGAAATCTCTAAACTGCCATAAATTTGCCCAGATGAAAATAATTAAATTGCGTTGGCTTCACGCCTGCCCTCACACACTCCTAAACAAGACTTGTTGACTTATGTGTGGGTGTGGCTGTGTGTGTGTGTGTGTGGCGACTGACATGTCTAACCAATTGTGCATTAACCATGCCCTAGCCACAAACCGCAAATAAAGGCGGTTGTCGGTCAACGCATAAGCCATCAAATAGACAAGTGTCGCACATGAAGTCCACGCGGCGAGGGCTGCTCAATCAATTCAGAGAAGATGACTATGACGAAATGTAAGCGAATTAAATTGTTGGCAAATTTTGCAAATTAAATTGCTATATTATTAAAATAATTTACAATCATATTTTGTTGTTTTTCAAAATTGCGTTCATATTTTATAAATATGCAAAATTATTAGACTTTTGGAAAGCCTTTTAAATAATTCAATGATTTTAAGCTACGAACTACGTCTAATGTAATTGACATAATATAGCCGAAAATCAGCTTGAAGCTGGCTTTATTTATTTGGGCAGTCCATTCGACAGGAATATAAAGACAGCTTGGGAAATGTAATGCATAAAAAAGGTAATAAAATATTTAAAATATACTAGAAAACATTTTTCAACAAAAGTAAATATTAAAATTTGTATACGATCAGATGTATAACTACAGAGTAGGTTCAGCCTAGAATAAAGTTATGTAAATAAAATTTTGCGTAAGTCCTGCTAGGATATCATTTATGATTTGTACAAATATATAAATATGATTAAATAATTAATAAATAATTAATAAACATATTTAAATACATCAAAATTCAAGCTGGAGTTTCGCACATGTTTTATGAACTTTTTACTCCAAAAACGCTTGAAACTAACTTGAGCCGCCCTCGTATGGAAATGTTTGTTTGGGTTTGCAATGCGAATAGTTTAACTCACCTGGTTGGCACTGGCATTCGCCATTGGCTGCTGGGTTGCCTCCAAGGCCGGCTGCCGCTGCTGCAGCCGCTTCGGCCGCCTGCCGGCGCTGCTGGCGTCGCGTCAGCTGCAGGTGGGAGACATCGCGGCGCAGGCGATGAAGTTCGCGACGCACATGGAGCGCCAAAGTTGGCGAAGTGCCGTTCTCGCCGCTGCTGGGGCTGGCTATGATCTGGGCCTGCTCGGCGGGCCAGTGCAGCAGCTGCTGCTGCTCCAGGCGCAGCTCCAGCTCGACGATGCGCGCGTCCAGCTGCTGCAGGCGCTGCAGCCGCTGTTCGAGGCGCGTTTGTCGCACGTTCGCGTAGAGCGCGAAGCTGAACGCGCACAGGCACAGCACGTAGCAGGCGATGTGCAGCAAGGACATGAGCTGGACTGTATAACGCGGCCGCTCCTTGTTGCTGGCTGCCCTTGCTGCTGGCGCTGCTGCTGCAGATCGCTGCTGGCAGGTGGCCGATGGCGCTGCAAGGCGACTAGTTGTGCTCGATGCTGTTGTTGGCGTGGCGCTGTCAGCGGCCGCATGGCCGAGCAACATGCGCTGCTGCTCCATTTCGACGGCGGCTGCTGTTGCTGACGCGGCTGCTGTTGTTGGTCTCGTGCTCGCTGCGTTTGGGTCGCTGTGCACTGTTGGCGTTGTCCTTGCCACGGAACTGGAACTGATTGGGTGGCCGCCGGGCGGCGCTTTGTGTTTGCGCATGCTGCGATTGAAGACTGTCGCCTGTTTTAAACTAATGCTAGAGATGTTGCTGCTGTCGCTGCTGCTGCTACTGCTGCTGCTGCTGCTGCTGCTTGTTCTGTGCTTAAGTGTGTTGGCGGCACTCGAAGCGTCCTTGTCGCATCACACAAACACATGTGTTGCACTGGCAGCTGCTCGTTTTTGGCCAATGCTCGAGTGCTTGGCTATGTCCTTGTCGATGCTCTATTTCGTCGCGGTATTTGGCCAGCACATAGCGCCTGTAAAGCTGCTATTGTTGTTGCGCTTGCTATTCACGCCGTTGTTGTCACGGCATGCGAGCCGCATACAAAAGCTACGCGGCCATGGGCGGCGGCTAGTGGGTGTGGCTGTAGGTGGGTGACGCGGGGTCCGGGCTCCGGGTGATTGTTGGGTATACCGCAGGAAGAATCGCTCGAAAAGTCTGAGTTGAGAAACTAGCTGCGTGCTTTTGGGCGCTGCTGCCACTTGTGCCACTTGTCAAACTCTTGCCGGCGTGGCTTTTGTTTTTGTCTTGTCAATCGTCACAGCAGCTGCTTCTGGGTTCTGGGGCTGCCCGGGGCTCCTCGACAAGTTTTCTGACAGCGCCGGGGAGAATTTTTCCTTTTCACGTTCGTACTTTTCTTGGGCCACCGCGCAGTTTTCACTTGTCCCACAAGCGCTCTTCACATTGCAACTTATTTAGTTCTTGAGCTCTTTTCACTGCAACGAAATGGAGAGAAAAGTGAAAAAGTCACAAAAATGTACAAAAAAATAAAAGAAGAGAAAACGCGATGGGGGAACAAGTGCAGGGAAAAAAGTTTACAAAAGTTGCCAGAAAATCGGCGCAGGCGTTTGCCGCATTGGCCATGCTTGAATTATGGCAACTGGACCCAGTCGACACATTTTCAATAATCAACCAGGCAACGTTGCCAGGACGACATCCTTGCACTGACGTGTCCTGGTGCTAACTTCGTTTTAAGTTCACCCAGCCGTGTTTAGCGGCTTCCAACGATGACTTGGCCAGGCTCAACTTGTTCACAAACTTTTTCGCAGCTCAACAGCAACTGAGAAAACAAAAAAAAAGAAAAGAAAAACACAAATTCAACAACAAGAGCAACAACAACCAGCTGCTATTGAGGGGCACCAAAGCATTTGACCCACAGACTTGGCGTGTCAAAAACATTTGTAGCCTACTGTTAAGTTGCGGATGGGGAAGGGTGAGAGTTATTTAGCAGGCGCCACTTGAGCTTCAACAAAACAACAGACAATATAAAAACCATAAAACAGAATTATTGTCGTGTTGGAAAATTTAAGAGCAGCCTAACTGAAAGCTTAATAAAAAGTTTCTAAGCATGAATCATGTATTCAAGTACATGTTTAAAGAGTTCTTGTGGGTTTGACTTGGGGAAAGAAGCTAGAATAAGGCATATTTAAAGCTGAGAAATGGACTACATACCATTTATATATTAAATATGTTTGAATATGTATATAAATATTTCCAAAAAATCTAAAGTCTAGACAAAATACATATACGAATTGTTGTAGACATCTTTTAATTAATGTTTTGAAATCCACATATTTTTTTACGTAAAGTATTGAAAAAAAAACAATTAAGTATATTAATTTACAACCCATTGAACTTATGTCTGTCGTTTCTCAAGTACAAAAATTAATTATAACAAAAAAAAACCTTTTCAAGTATTATGTGCGCTGCAAAACGGATTATACAATACATAGTATGTCTGTGTGTGTATCTATTGTGTGCGTGTATATTGCGCAATCATGCGGCAACCACAACACACAGCAGTAATACAGAGGCTGAATCGCTCATAAAACTCAAAAACAATCGTATGAAATGCGCACCAAAGTACGCGCCACAGCAACCACAATACAAAAATTGAGCATAAAAGTCAAAAGGCCAATTTCGATGAGCAGGCAGCAATAGCAACCACGACAGAAGAGCAGCAACAATGAGCAGCTTATGAGGCGAGCAGCGGGTGCAAGTCAATGGAATGTTTGGTACACCCTAATAAAACTAATTGAAAGTCTTGTGCGCTGTGGGGCCAATAATAATGCCAATAACAACGGAAAACAGCAACAACAACAACAGCAATGCAACGAAGCTTTTAATTTAACAAATAAGAGCGAGCCAAATTGACAAGCAGACCGAGAGACAGACAACTGGACAGCCAGATAGCCAGCCAGTTATATGGCCAGTGGAAAGTCAGAGTTGACCTGAATGAGCATTGCTTTTGCGCTGACTCTGCAGTCGGACGGACGGCTGTATCTCTGTAGCCAGCTAGAGGTTAATGCTTTCTGATGCTAACTCAATATAAATAAATTGATTTCAAATTTCAACAGCTTGGCGCGCAGCTTTTGTCAATTACATGGATCCGAAGCAGCCCTCGGGGAGGGCGGCCCCGAAAAGCATGCTATGAATTTTTGTGCGCACAAATTCAATTATGTGTGTCGGTCATGAGTGGGTGATTGTGTATGTGTGTGCTTGGGTGTTAGCAGACGCTACTTAGTAAACGCACACAGACATATCCATTTTATATATATATTCAAGGGAATACATACAATGTGTGTCCAGCTGGCAATTGAAAAATTTGATTTCGAATTGAAATGCAAATCAAGCAAAATAGAATGGCATTAGACGGACGAGGGCCACTGGACAAACCAATCCTGGCCAAGAGCCAGGCTCAGCTAACTGGGCACACAATGTTGAGTTAAGTGCGGCACGTATGTGTCTGTGTGTGTGTGTGTGCGTGGGTGTGTTTGTGCGTGTCTGTGTAAAGCTACTAGAAAAAACGATAGGGAAGCCATCGGCTGTAAAAAGCTCAATTGCAATGCATTCAAAAGGATTATTGTCCTTATTTATTTTGCTAAATTTATTCGTTACGCACAAATGCGCAAACCAATACACACACACACACACACACACGCACACATCTGACCTAGGCAATTCATGGAAAGAAAATGAAAACATGAAAGAGAACAGCACACACATAACACGAGGGCAAAATCAAAGCAAATAAACAATAAAAATAATCGGGCCGTTAGTAACACATGCGCATTTTTCATCATCATCAACAACTGGAGGCAGCAGGAGCTGGGCCAGGAGCAGCAGCAGTTGACGCCTCAACAACCACCGGTCGCAGCACATCTATAGCCAGCTTTATTGTTGCCACTACACGAGTACACAAGCAGCAACAACAAGAATCAGAAACGACACCCAGCATCTTCGGGCCACGAAGTCGCCCCAGCCTTGGGCCTTGGGCCTTGGGTGCTGGGTGCTGGGTTAGGGGTAATAAATAGTTGTCGTGTCATATGAAAAATGCAAGCAGTGTTTAAGTTTTTCTTGGCAGCTAGTTCCGGAAGCATTTGCCCCCAGCTGCCCACTGGCCCACAGGTCCACAGGCTGTGGATATTCCATTCCTCGGTCGTAGCCAACATTTTTTGCTGCTTCATCGCCGAAATTGAAAAAGCGTTGGGCAAAGTCAAAGAAGAGGAATGTTAATGTTTGACAGGCCAAAGCAACCAAAACGGAGCGTCTGCCCAAAATCATTCATAGCCGAAAAAGGGAATATAATTTTAAGACTGTTTGAATTTAATACATTTTATGAAATAATATTAAATTATGTACATCTTAACATGTCAAGTTAAATATGAGTAAACTCATAAAAATACTTCAGAAATACCGGATATACTAGAAATACCACAAAAATAACCGACTCCTTGACCAATTTCCAGTATGTAGTGATAATTATTTATTCATACTCTATATTTAAGAACCTTTTTTTCTTTCAATGAGCTTTTAAACAGTACTTTTTAAAAAAATGCCTGCCCTTTAAAAATAATAAAATTTAAATTTTAGTATATTATAATTATTAATTTTTTATTTTTGCACGGAATGTTATGGCTATGAATTATATAATATGTATAGTAATAAACAAGAATCATCTCTAAAAACAAACCGATTTAATTTGTGAGCAACCATTACACTAAAAATGTGCATTACTTTAATATTATTTATTACACACCACGTTAACTGCACCATCCATTAGAAATTCTATCTTTTAGCCTGACAACCATTTCCAACTCCAATCATCTAATGCTAAAGTACAGCCCTCTATAAAAGAAATGTTTTTCGATTTCTCCAGCACAAAAAAAGAGCAGTAAAACATTTTTGCGACCGCATCGGTTTATGGGTAAATGATGTGCCCCACTTCGGCCCGCCCAACTCGGCTTTCGTGGGGCATGTCTAACACACATTGTGGCTGTTGTTGTTTATGTTCTTGCCATTTCCTTATAATTTTTACAGCTTGTTTTGCTGCGGCTGCTGAAGATGCTGTGGCTGCTCTGGAGGCTCTGGAGGCGCTTTCCAGTGGGACTTTTTTATGTGTCGACTACACATAGTACAAACTATTAGTGGTATTCATTGTTGTAGCCAAAAAGACTCTTTGTAGTTTTATGTGCGTTGTTTTACAACACTGGCGCACGCCCACTGCCGCACAACTTGCCCCTGGGAGAAATTACTTAATTTCGGAATTTCAATTTAGCACTTAAGTCTGGAAACATGGCGTCGCCGACAAGGAAGACGAGCGGACTTGGGGCCCAGTTTATAGTGCACCTAGTTGAAGCAACAACAATAGAGTGTGTGGTAAATGCGTGTGCGTATGTGTGTGGTGCGTGTGTGTAAAAATCCAGCTTACACATGTTGTGACTTTTAAAAATTTCCGGCATTTTTGGCACGCAATGTTTGCTTTTGTTTACTGGCTACCAGCTCGATGCCCGTTGTGCATCCAGTCAGCAGCTCAGACAACGCCTGTCGCCTGCCCTTGTCCCTGTCCCTGTCCCTGTCACTGTCACTGTCCCTCTCGCTCTGCACTGCGTTGCATGTTCATTTCACAGCCAGCAGAGCGGCAAGCGAGAGCTAAGGGGCAAGAAAAACTATGTGTGTGCATATGTGGTGTGTGTGCTTTTTCTTTTTGCAAAGAATAACAGCAGCCACAACAACAAACTGTAGCCACAACAACTCCTTACAGAAGTTTAAGTACCAGTTTTATACCCTGTTCCCTGAAGACTCAAGGCTGTGCTGGATATGTGCTGTCCGTCTGTTCTTATAAATGCAATTTGATCAACTCTATTGTGTGCGGAGGCTTCACTATATACTCCTGTATAAACATTTCCTTAATAGTTACTAGAGCCAACAAATTGGCGGGTTACATTGATGACATTCGCAAAAGATTTAGTCTAGAATAATTTAACTGCGGCTGCTAACGCTTACATCTGTTTCCCACGGTGAAAAAGCCACAATTTAATATTCATTAACTTACTCAGAGTCATAAGCAACTTTTTAATTTTTGATTACACAGTGCACAGGGTATTACGAAATGGGTTAAACCTAACTGCTATGTTCTTGCTTGCTTTTGAGGATATTAAATCTGTAAAATGCAAACTCCTGTATATACTAGGTATACCTGTCACAGACGGACCTACGATCGATAAGCTTACTTTTTGAAAACTAAAATGATATTAGATTGGGAACAGAGTATTGCGCAGTCGGCAGATTTCTGCGTAATTCTGCGAAGAACTTTGGCATTAATTTAACATCTATATAGCACATATAAAGTTAGATTAAAGCGTTCGCTTTCTTGAAGTAATATATTAAACATAGTTTCTATAAGGCTGAGTTAAGTTTTCAAAAAGGAAAATTAAAAAAGTTTTTAAATTATTGGAGACATTATTAGATTTTGTTGAATTAGCGAGATCTAACGAAATAGAGTGGCAATTAACTGCACATACACACAGCACACACACAGCACACACACACACACGCGCGCGACCTTCCACACATGTAAAGCTTCTCAAAGTTTGCGGAAGGCAGTTAAACTGTAATAAAAGCAGACAAGGCAGCGAGACGGCGTGAGTTTGAGCGAGAAAGGGAGAGTTGTGGGCGAGTATATGCATTCACGATTATCCTTACTGTGTGCTTGGCCGCTCTATTTGCACCTGCCACACACGCCGGGCATGGTGCAACACTTAGTCAAAGGTGGCCACGCCCCCGCCTTGCGGTAAGCGAGTTTGTTAAACAGTGTAAAGTTACACGCAACTAAGCACTTAACTGCACAAAAGCTCGACCAGCAGCGAGGAGTGTGTTGGCCGAATGGGAAATGAAGAAGACATGGCACCAACTACATGAAACTTGCAACCACAGGCGCGACATGCAACCTTGCACTTGGAGCGGTCACCCAGGGCAGAGGCGACGGGCAAGCAAAGTCGAGTTGCGTGCGTTTTTATGAATGAGTCCAGGCAGGCGCAACAAATGTTAATCCGCGACCCCGCCGAAAGGTCGGCCAGTGGCTGCCCGGTGAAAGCCGCAGGGCCAACCACCGGCGAGTGAGCGGCAATTGGCAGCGTTGGGTGGCCTGGCCAGTGGCTCGGTCTGTGATTAGGCGCAAATTGAAGGGCAGGCACAGGGCACACAACTCTGCTCAATCCTCTGTCCACTGCAGCTGAAAGTCTGTCCAGTGTGTGCTGCCGTAGTTGTTGTAGTGGCCAAAAGGGCAAGCAAGGCAAACAGACGCAGCTGGACATTGACAAGGGGACAGGGCCCGGGCTGGGGCTGGGGCTGAACTAGACAAGACCGTGTGCGGTGCTGTCGTGTGGTGTGTTTGGGCTAAAGCCACAGAGAACTGGCCCAACAAATTTTATGGCTTCTCTTTTTGGCAGGCATTGAAGGCATGGCAAGCGTTTAAACAGAACCTTGAAAGCGCTGCAGCTGCCCCAGAAGGTAAAGCGACGACAAAAGAGCCCAGAAAAATGATAAATAAGTCTATTCGTTAATAATAAACAGAGAGCTGCCATAAGAAGCACTTCTCGGAAATCTGAATACAAATAACCAAAAAAACCATACCAGTGAAGATTGTTTAATACATCCCACAATATACGCTCACTGTTCCCTTATTTATTATACTATACTAAGAGATTTGTATAAGTTAAAGTTTGCAAGTAAATTCCTACATTTAATTTTGGAAACTTTGTCCAAACTGTTACGAAGGTCATTTACCTTTTATTGTTCTTCAGATTAAAAAAACATGCAAAAGTGATTCACATTTTACAGCTGTCAATTTTTTTGGAAAAATATTATAAACACACATAAACTTAGTAAAATATATTGCTTGAGTTTAATGGATCTTAACCAATCCAATAATGTAATTTCAAGCTTTAATCGATGTGTTTATTGTCAAAATATAGATCGCAAATATAAACAAAACATGTGCTTTGTTTAATTTTTTGATCGACCTTTAGCTACCTTAAAAGAGTACATATAATCCTTAAGCCACAAAGTAATTATGCAGCAACACAGACAGGGGCAGACAGAGGCGACATCTTGTCAGCCGCTGAAAAACTGCATTCCGCAAGCAGTTGCAAGGAGTAGGGATGCGAGCAGGGGGTATAAGCGACAGGTTGCAGGCAGGAAATTACCAGGTCAAAGTGTGTATAAAGCGAATTTAAATTTGCCGTTCAATGCCAGAGAGCGTTAATACTTCCTTTACCCATCATGCTGCTGATTGCTGTACTTGCTGTGGTTTCTCCGTGCGCATCCTTGGCCGGTGAGCCCTATTGTATCCCGATTCCAATTACCTGAACAGCATTTTAGAGTCAGCTTAACATGGGGTTTGGCGTGTCAATTCAGCTTTAACTGACAATGGCACTTGGCTATCGTAATTATGAAGCTATTGAAAGCTGATCAGATGTATTTTATCCCTACTAAATAGGAACTGCAAAATGCATGCAGGAGTATAGTCGAAATTGTAATAGCCAAATAATTCCCTTCAAAGAGCTCTATTGTTGGTTCTGGCATTGTTTGCCGGCCAGTTAAAGCCGAAACCGCAGCTAGCTGACTACAAAAGTTGTGCAGGTATTCGGAATCGGGTTGCAATAGGGCCCACTAAATAAGGACACACATCAATGCCAATCCGTTGAATGGAACCCCAGAGATAACCACGATGCATATTGCATGGACGGCAACAAGAGCAACAATCAGCAATCAGTGGGTAGAGGAACAAGGGGGAGTTAGAGCTATCCGGCAACTGGCTAAATGGCAAATTTAAATTCGCTTTACACACATTTTGGCCTGGCCTTTAGGTAATTTGTTGCCAGCAACCTGTCGCGTATATTTGCACCGCGCTGCTCTCCTCCTTGCGACTGCTTGCGGAATGCAATTTTTCAGCGGCTGACAAGATGTCGCCTCTGTCTGCCTGCTTGTCTGTGTTGCTGCATAATTGCTTTGTGGCTTGAGGATTACATGTACTCTTTTTTGTTGCCATTGCCCAGCTACGGGCTGGCGGGCTGGCTGGCTGGCTGGCTGGCGATTGCCGTCTGCCTGCCTGCCTGCCTGCTGACTCACTTAAGACAGCGTCGCTCACTAAGCCGCTGGCTTGGGCTGATTTGCGGCCACCGCCAGTGGCGGCTTTTAAGCCTTAAATGCATTCAGCTCATTTAATTTGCAATGCGCTGCAAAACCAACCAAGCCACCAGCAGCTTTTATGGCGCTCTCGCTCTCGCCCTACTCCCATCTGTCTGTCTCTGTCTCGTTTATTATATAATTAAGTTAAAGTGAGCGGCGGCTGGCAATTTGCGTAGAGCTCCCAGCTGAACCCCCAGTTGGGTTTGACGGCTCTGCACGCTAATTTCTTAATTTTCACCTTCCGCTTTTGCGGTGGCAAGTAACTAGCGGCTGACTGGCAACCGCAGCCAGAACCCCGTAGCCAGACCCCTACCCGTACCCGTACCCGTGCCCTGTCAAATCTATTCGTGGCCGTGTGAAGCACAACCCCTTTTGCTGGGTGCCCAAAAATCATTTCCGTATTTCTATGTCTATTATTATTATTATGACTTTTATTGTTATGCTCAACCGCCGGCTGCTGCTGCTGCGATGCTGATGCTGATGCTGCTGCTGCTGTTATCAACACCCGCAACAATGGCGCGACGACCCCAGCGCAACTCCAGGCTGAGGAACTAACTGGCCAGAGCCAACCCCCCCTTTGGCTGATTGCTGGTGCTCTCGCTGGTTCATTCGCGCGTTAAATGTGCAGGGGGTGGGAGAGGGAGAGGGTGGGCGGAAGGCGGAAGGCGGGTTGCCGGCTGTAAATGAAACCCCCTCTATTCGATTGAAACTACGAATGGTTCATGCTTTTGCACTGCTCTTTGGCTCGATGGCCGTTTCGTGTTCAATTTAGCGTCATAATTTCGTTTATGGGATGGACTCTGCTCGCGTTTCACCCGGCCCCTCTGGCCCCTCGCCCATGGCCCACGGCCCCCGGCCCCACCGCCCACTTGCCACTTCACCCTGTCACTGTAGCTTTCAAGTGTTTTGTTAAGTTCATCAAAATTGTCGCCGGCTGCTCCCGCTGCTGCCGCCACTTAACGCAATTTTCAGTTGCGGCAGCCGCGACTACTTGACTGTCATTCATGCACTCATTTCATTCATTCATTCGTTCACTCAGCCTTTCGAGCATTTCACGCCATTTACAGTTACAATTAATGTTTGTTTGCCTGTCGCCCGCATCGCACCTACCCCCAACCCCACCCATACACACACACACACGCACACAACATCAAAGCAGTCCCAAGGAACCCTGACAGCCTAACCCCCAAACCTGCTCCGTCCCCCGACACGCTCTTATCAAAGCAGCTAAAAGCTTGCATATTTCATAAGAGCCAAGTTTATAAAAAGCAGAGTCGAAAATGCGAATCCGACAAGCCCGGCCAATTGCCCCCGGGGAGCAGAAAAGGGTCGCCGTGTGGCAAAAAGCGCAACCTTTGCACTAAGCAACAAGCAACATTCAACATAAATAAATATTTCTGCTAGACTTTACACCTAGCCTGTTTCGCCTCTGGGACAACCCCCTCCCCACACGCAACTCCGCCTGCCGCCTGCCGCCTGCTTGGGATGCCTCTGGTCAGCTGGGGCCTGTCATAAAGTATGTTAAATATTTGTTGAGCGAGGTGCGGTCAGTAATTTAAGAGTCCAGTGCCGGAGTTCATTAGATTTGTGCTCACAACTCGATTTGCCAGCAGCCACGAAGGAAAAGAAAGAGTGGACGTAGAAGTGGAAGAAGCAGCAGCAACAAATGCAACTGCCAGCTGGTCACACCGGCTAAGCTGTGGCGAGCATATCAATTTTTGATTATACCCTGCTAAGATTTCGTATATTTAAAAACATTATGTAACTCATTACGTTAGACATCCGACTCCAGAAAGTATATACCTTCTTGATCAATATCAACAGCTATATTGAATTGTACTAAAGTATCATATAGTTATCATGGGCATTTATGTTCGCAAATTTATATTCTGTTACAAAATTACCTATTACTTTCAAAGTCATCATGATCGAACATATGTAAGTTAAATCATTTGATTTTTAACAATATGGCAAAAAATGGGTGCTAATAAAATAAACATTTTAGTTTATCTATAACAACATTTGACTACCACATAACATGATTGTCAAAGGAACTATTAGTAAAATACAGAAATTTCGATAAAAAGAACCATCATGCTTTTTAAGATATAATAACTAACCGGTTCACCAATGGTACAACTGTCATCAGTGTACTACTATATCTTAAAGATCTTTTCTATAGTCGGTTGTATATAAACAACATTCTCTGGCATTGTATAAAAATATATATCGCATATTGGCTATAAATCTGCAAGGGTATTTAATGTTCGACACTCTAAAGAAAACCATTCTTAGTTTTTTATTTATTTTCTTTGAACAGCCATTTTTTTGCACTTTGGCGGGCATTCGCCTAAAAGCGTGCTGGCATTTTTAAAAGTTATTTTTTATAATTTTTTTTTGTTGTTGCTGAAGCTGCTTTTGATTTGATTTCGTTTATTCTGTGAGTTGGTTGCTTTTGTCATTTGCTCAACCACCACCCTAATTTGTTGCTGTTGTTGTTGTTGTTGTGCACGTTTTGCATACAAAGCGCACACACACACACATTCATCCATTCCACATGTATACAGGGGTAAACCAGCTCATTATGTACAAACATGTTCACACACATAAACATAGCATATAGTCAGAATGTTTGTGTGTGTTGGCTGCAACTCTTTTACATACTTTATGCTTGCACCTTTGCGTTTCACTTCACTTCGGCTGCCGCTGCTGTTGCCGCTGTTGCTGATGTTGCTGATGTTGCTGATGTTGCTGCTGCTGTTGTTGTGTTTGTTGAAGCTGCTGCGTCGAACGATTTATGCACTTAACATAATTTAATTTCTCAAAAAGTGCCGCAGCCAACAACAATGTAAGGCTAGCACTTGGCACACAGATATTTCTTGGTTGTTGTTGTTACAGCTTTGTTTTGTTTGGTTTTGCTTTCCTTTTTCGTTTTCGGTTTTTTCTGTTGTAGTTGTTGTTTTGGGGCTTTTAATCAAAATGCAACAACGCCAAAATGAAAACAAGCACCTCGCGCGGCCTTAAAGGCAGCAGGCACCAGCTCCCAGATGCTTGGACGAAACGGGTGCTGCAGGCGAATTATTCGCGAGACACTCACATTTACACTCACACACAAGCACTTTCATAAAACGTCGAGTTATTTTCTGTTTCTTTGACAAGCGATTCGCATCCGCACCGTTTCAACACGTCCACTCGCAATGCAAGTCGTCGCGCAACTGAAAACTGGAAATGAAACCAAGTTGTTGCTGTTGCTCTTGGTACTGTGGCCGCTGCTGGCGCCGCACAGTGGCTCTCTGAGCGTGTTTTGCTAGCGAAAACTAAGCAACCAATAGGAATATGAAGATCTTAAATAAGAAAACTGTTCTGTGAACTAGGAAAATCCGATTACACTTGCATTTAATGCAATTATATTTTGTTTGAATATGTTTTAATAAAATTATGTAATTTATTATTAATAAGTGACCTGTTACGTAAAATTAAAATAATTAATATATTATTATATGAGTTAAAATTTAAACACACAAAGTTGTTTAAATTAAATATTGCTTAAAATGAATTTAAAAATTGTGATACCTTAAAAAACATTCTATTCTTAAAAATATCATGATTAAAGTGTACTTTGTTTGTTTTTTCAATATATGAAATATTTACAATTTTATTTTAAGTTTTCCTTAAACCTACCAAATTTGCCACACTGTGCAAGGGCCGATGATGTTGCTGTTGCTATCGTGTTTATGTTCTCTTCATGCCAACGCTGATGCTGCTGATTTGGACCGTTCTCTGCAATGCAATCGCATTGGCAATCGCCGTTGAATGGCGTTTGATTTTTGACTGCGGTCGCATAAAAGTAAAGCACAGTGAAATGAAGCGAGTAATGGCTAAGTCATAATTAAATTCAATTGGACACAGAATTAATGCAGATGTGCACTTACAGTTGAAAGACAATCAATTACACGTAATTGACCCGATAGAATTTAACATGGAGAATAGCTTTATCAGCTAGAAACCAGATTGACAATTATAATAATTAAATGTATTTAAATTATCTACACACCGTTTTATAGGAATGCTTACAAAATTCCGACTGATTAACAATTAATTTGGGAATATTATTTAAACCCATGCGGACCAATCAAAGCATTCCATAACACATCCAGCCCTTTTAATTAGCCGGAATAGTTTTTGTACGGCAAGGTCTGCAACAATGTTCCGTTTGCCACGCGTTCCGCACACCGTGCGCTCTTTGCCGGCGCCCGCTCTCTTAGGCGCCCACGCAACGCGCTCTCTTCCTACGCTTCGCTCCACACACAGACAGTTCTAACGGTACACTGGGTGCCGGCACACTGACATGAGCATAGTGATAGTACCCTGAAAGGCGAACCACTTGGGTACTCTCTGGGTGCCATACTCATTTCCGGTTTCCGTTGCTTTGTGTGCGTGTAAAATTTGAATTGCGTTGCGAAATTTGGCGCGCTGCGACTCGACTTGGTTTTATACTTTTTTGCGTATTGCAAATTATAGAAAACACATTAATAGCCAGCCAGGAGGACGACACCCGGAACGGATGTTTGTAATTTCCATGAGCAATGACGACAGCCGCCATTGAGGTTGTGATTTGAATAACAGCCCCAACTTTCTTGTCTTCCTTTATTGTGGGCGTGACTCGTTGCCCAAATCGAATTGTCTGCGAGCAACTGAAAACTCATTTTATTAGCTGCCAATTGCCGGCAATGAAAAGAACTTCCCTTATAGCAGGCTAATCAACGTCTAGAGGCACAAACAGACAGCCAGAGAAGGAGAGTAGGAGAGCCGTCGAGCGAGCTTTGAAAATTCAGCGCTGATAAGAAACGCACTGCATTGATAAGATAAGACCAGCTGATAGCACGTTAGTTTTCGAGAGAAAGCTTTGGCCATTTGAAATAAAACCGATTAGTCACAAGCTGAATAGCACGAAAGACGGACATGGACACCACGGACTTTTCGCTCACGTTTGGTACCAAAAACAAGCGCAAGAAAGACAAAGCGGATGCAACGCAAACCGCCAAGACGCCCTCATCGGAGGCGGATCTCAATCGGATTATTATTTCCAGGCCAACCACCGATGATACCTACGAGAACTGTGCTCGCGCTGGCGTCGCCCTGATCCTTAACCACAAGGATGTCAAAGGCCAGAAACAGCGCGTCGGCACCGAACGCGACCGCGACGATATTCAGCAATCGTTGCTGAAATTCGGCTTCGATGTCCGGCCGTACAACGATCTGACCTTTGCCGAAATCAACGAAATACTCAAAGAGGGTGAGTAATGCCCATGGGTACATATGTATCTATGGAAGTGATATGAACACCCGGGGCCAAAGACAAGTAAGCTGAGGTCGGGTGTAACCGACTTCGCAATACTCGTTCACAGTATAGTAACAACTTAAAACAGTTGCGATCGATCTTAGTTACCAATACTATTTTGGAAAATCTTCAATTTTTATAATAAGTGGGTGTGACTCGATATTTACATACCTACTTCGATTTTATTTATTTGTCACGCCCCCAGCGTGCGCACACAAAAAATCTTTATACTTTATCTGACGCGGGCAACAGACAAGACATATATTCCAAAATTCTAGTCTCTAGCTTCAATAGCGGCAAAAAAAAATTGAGTTCATACGGACAGAAAAAACCGAATACAATCTTTTCACTTCGTGAACGAGTATATAAATGGCGAAAATCGGGCTATTGTCGGTTTGTACATGTGCTTGGTTTTTGATCGGAAATCCGTTTTGCTTGCAGTGGCTCGGGAGGATCACAGCCAAAATGATAGCTTTGTGCTGGTTGTCATGTCGCATGGGTCAGAGGGCAAGGTGTATGCCAAGGTAGGTACCAGTGTTGATTTATTTATCTTAGCAGTTGGTGACTTTGGGTCTTTTAAGGACATGTCCTATCCCGTGGAGCGCCTGTGGAATCCCTTCCTGGGCGACAGCTGCAAGACGCTGGTGAACAAGCCGAAACTCTTCTTCATACAGGCCTGTCGCGGCGAGAACTTGGAAAAGGCTGTGGAGTTTACAACGTTTTCGGTGATGACGCGGGAGCTCGCTCCACCGGCGGCCTCAGTGCCACAGCCGGTGACCTATGCCATACCCAGTACAGCTGATATGCTCGTCTTTTACTCCACCTTCGACAGTACGTGGCAGATATCCTCCACATTGATTTCACAACTGTATATGATATCACTAATGCTGACAATGCTTTAGAATTTTTCTCGTTTCGCAACGTGGACGATGGCTCCTGGTTCATACAGAGCCTCTGCCGGGTGCTGGATGCCGCGGCCAGCGACGAGGCCAGGCAGCCCGAGGGCGTCGATCTGCTGCGCCTGCTGACCGCCGTCAACCGCAAGGTGGCCTACGAGTACCAGTCGAATACGAAGAACGAGGCGCTCAACCAGATGAAGGAAATGCCCAACTTCATGTCCACATTGACCAAAACCTTTCAGTTGCGCGTCAAGCCAAAGGTATGAAGGCCACAGAGCTGGGTCAGTGTATGCGATTACATAAACATTAAAACGATTCGAGTTTCGCATATCGTATTTTTTATTACACTCGTTCACAAAGTGATAAAAGTATATTGGTTTTGTGCATTGGTCGGAAGTCCGTATGAACGCAATTATTTTCGCCGCCAATAAAGCTAAAGACTTTAAATTTGGAATATATACTCGGGTAGAGTATAGTCAGATAAGGTGTTAAGATTTGTTGGCTACGCCCACTTGGGCAAGCTAACTAAAAGTATGATGATAATCCCCTCTATAAATCGCAATGTATGTTTTGGACAAGTGCACCGAGAACGTGGCAAATTTCAGCCACGCCCACTCCCGCTCACACACAAATAACAATAATAATTAAGTTGTTACTATGCTGTGTGCAAGTACAGTGCAGTCGGTTACACCCGACTGACACGTTATTACTTGTTTGTATCTGTATCTATCGATCGTGTTGTGGCACGCTTATCTGGAATTGCTCTAATTCCACTGGGGCGCGATAACGAGCCACAGTCAAAGCTACATTTATAACTGTGGTTAGATTGTGGCCAGATAGCCAGGCTGAGGGAGGGGGAGGGGCGACTGCAAGCCTTGGCTATGCCGGAGCTGCTCCGCGCGTCAGTTGCATTGGACATGCCACGTTTGCCGCACTTTGGGGCGCTCTGCCTGCTGCTGCTGCTGCGCCTGTGGCAGACGCTGGGCCTGGCGCCGCTCACCTTTGACTGTGGGCGTGGCGCACGCTGCCGCCGCCTGGCAACAGCCGCTGCGGCGGTGCAGTGGCTCGGCCTGTTGGCGCTGTCGCCGCTGCTGCTGCGTCAGAGCGTCGACCTGTACGCGGCGACCAATGTGCGCCACTCGACGCTCTTCAGACGCATCGCACTGGCCACCATGGCCGGCGATGTGGCCATATCGCTCGGCCTGCTGGGCGCGCATCTGTGGCAGCGCCAGCGCCTGGCCACACTGCTCGGCGGACTGGCGCGACTGCAGCGCCGCACCCGGCTGAGCTGGCCGGCAGCGCTGCTGCTGTGGGCCAAGCTGCTGCTCTCGCTCTACGAGCTGCTCTGCAACGTGCCCTTCCTGCGCCAGAATGCCGCCCGGCTGCCCTGGCCGCAGCTGCTCGCCTACGGCGTCCAGCTCTACGTGCAGCACATGAGCAGCGTCTTTGGCAACGGCGTCTTTGGCGCGCTGCTCCTGCTGCTGGCCAGCATGGAGCAACTGGAGCAGCAGTGGCAGCTGCTCCCCCACGACGCATCCCAGCGCGCACGCCTCTTGCGCCGCGAGCGTCGCTTGCTGCTGGTGTGTGCGCAGTTCGTCGGGGTGTTCCAGGTGGGCATCTTTCTGCTGGTGATTGGCAGCTTCATCAACATACTGGCCAACATGTACGCCTACATGTCCTACTTTGTGGAGCAGCACGGCATTCCACTGACCATATCCAACTACTGCCTGATAGTCGCCATCCAGTTGTACGCCGTGGTTCTGGCCACACATCTCTGCCAGCTGCGGCACACACGCCTGCGTCGGCGCTGCCTGGAGCTGTGCTACGTGCCACAGGAGTTGACCGAGCAGCAGGTGGGTTGCAGTCTCGATAATATCTATGTAAATACTCCTAATTCTCTTCTTACATGAATTTGAAATAACAACATGTTTCTCTCTTTACGCGAATTTGAGTTATCACGATTTTAAATATTCCATTAAGTGAAATGAGTATATTGGATTTGTGCAATATCCGTCTTGCTAATAATATTTGTCCGTTAATAATATTTGTAATATATACCGTGTATAACTGCGTCAGATAAAGTCTGACCATTTTGAAAAGAGTATATTTTTTTGTGCAATGTCCGTCTTGTTGTCCGTATGAACACAATTTTTTACGACGCTATTGAAGCTAGAGACTAGAAACTTGGAATATATACTCGTGTATAACCACATAAGACAAAGTGTTAACATTTTTGTGCAACGCCCACTGGAAGGCTGGCAAATCGATAACATGACGATCACAAATTGATAAAAGGTGAATATTTCCCACAATTTTAAAGCTAGAGTCACCAAATTTGGTATGTAGATTGCTGGTGATACCCCCAAGGATAGCGATATCCCCATGTAAATTTGCTATTCTCAATTTTGAAAGAAAATTTGTTTCGAAAATGAGTAACTATTGTGTACTGTGGACGAGTATTATGCAGTCGGCTACATCCGCCTGCAACCTTCTTACTTGTTTATAATATTTTTAATGATTGAAAATGTTTAAGCAAGGAAAATAAATTTTAAGCTTTTACTGTTTATTGCACTTTTAAGTTGCATACTTTGGTGTGGTGCCAATCCACTATTTTTCCATGAAGCCCATATATTTTTTTACACGAATTTTGAAGGATCGTATCTATCGTGTAAATAAAGAATAAGGTTCATATATGTTATATAGTGTATTTTGCTTGCAGGCCGTGCTGCCCACTCCGCTGTTCATGTGGCCCTTGGATAGCCTTAAATTTTCCATTTTGGGTCTCTTCAACTTGGACAACGCCTTTTGGCTGTTTCTCGTCTCTTATGCCGTCAATTTTATTGTCATCATTTTGCAGTTTACTGTGGAGCACATAAAGCGTTGAAGAGCTTTTCTTGGTTTGTGCTTGTGCTCTGGCTTAGCGAGGACACCCACCCAAGCCAGCGCCATCTATCGCTCATATCACTCAAGTTACAGCCCTGAGCACTTTGCACTTGAAGTCGTCTTTAATCTTTTATTTCGTTTTTGCTGTTTGGCCAAACGCATAAACTGGATAAGAAAGTAGCCAAAAAATCGAGAGCCACAGCATAAGCAAAACAAGTTGCAACAAAGAAGACACCTGCTTTTTTTTGGCTCTACATTAATAATACTCTGAACTTTTGTACTATTTACTTGTTAGTAAAAGATACTCTTATTAAACTTTAAGTCATAAATAAAAGAAATTCAAACTCGATCAAAATAGAGTGCACATTAAATAAGGTTTTACATTTTATTTATAATATGGGCACTAGATAACATATAGGTAATATCAAATATCAAAATTAAGAAAAGTAATTTGAGAATAATAAAAAACTTTAGATTTCGCAGTTCTCGTCTTACACATTATACATAAACATTGATAAAATAAAATAAAATAGGTAAGTAAGTCTTAATTCAGACATTTGAAACAGAATTTCTACAACGATCTCTTCATATATCAATTAAGTTTTCAACAGATTGTTCCTATTAGAGCTGTATAATAAAGAAGTGCAATATTTGTATGATTTCTTCGTATCTAGAGTTAAGTTTATTAAAGATATTTTGCAAAAACAAAAATACAGTTGTTTATATAATAACGACATTTTTGATAGTTCTTGCTCATTTAATTAAACCTCGTTATTGCAACGAATGTGAATGTGAATGTGAGCAGGAGAAAATAAACTAAGAAACAAACATTGTTAAATGCAAATTTTGAAGCATGGACATATTTAAAACTCATATTATCTGTTAATATAATAACATTTTTCATAATAAAAAAAGTTACCTTTTAAGCAAAGTAGTTTAATTTCAGGCACAAATTTTTTTTTTTTTGTTGCCCAATACTCTCTATGTTATACCTCTCCAAAGTTCTATCAAGATATTAAACTTAGAGACAGTTAGGATGGATATACAATAATAATACGTACATACTTAAAAAGGTCTCGGAAATTATTTCCCTCTATGCTATTTATAAAAGCTTTACAAATACTCATTTAGTCTAAAGTTAAGTTAATCTTAAAGTTAATATCTTAATGCAATTGGAGATTCTTCTATCAGTTCTGGCTGTCTGAATTCCATGTCTACACCACATTCCCCTGTCTTTTGAGGCAACAAACCATATCGAATTGGTTGGTGTTGCATCATTTCACGTATAACACGAAGCAATAACCAATTGTTGTTGTTAGTTTTTGGGGACTTGGGCAATTCATAACTTAATAGGGCAAACTCGTAAGCTGACTTTATGATGATATGCATAGTCAAATTAGTTTAAGTCTTTAGTTCGCAGTTTCCTCCTTTCACTTCTGCAGCTAGTGCGCTCACAACTGCTTGGGCTGCCCTCGCATATTAGCATATATTGAGCATTTGCTGCTAACCGCAAGTACAGGAGCCTTCGCACGCGCCAATTTTCCAGGCCGCTGGGCGGATTGCCCCGCAATCCACCCCACCTCCCCCTCCCACTGGCTGCAGCTCCGATTCCAGCTGCGACTTCGGCTCCACTCAGGTGTTATGTAAAGGCTATTAACCACAAATGCAGTTGTTGCTGTTGTTGCTTTTGTTGTCTTGGCCTGCTCTTGAGATCAGTTTGCTGCTGCCGCTGCTCGCTTTGTTCGCCCCGTTCGCTGCTGCATTCTTTGAGCGCATCTCCAGCTTTGGCCAGCACCGTTAAGACGCCTCTGCGCCGGCTTTGACTCTGGCTCTATGCTAACCAAGTGCATTCATCTGGCCCGCGGGGTGGCCGCCGTTCGATGCCAGCTTATCGCATTATTGTTAGCCACTGTCTCAGATTGTGTTTTGTGTGTTTTGCTTTTGATTGTTATACTCGCTCACAAAGTGAAAAGAGTATATTGGCTTTGTGCACTGTACGCCTGTCAGTCCGTCCGTCTATCCATCCAACGGCGTGCGTGTGTCCGCAGGAACCCAATGTTTTTGCCGAAATGGGATAGCTCGAAAATTGTTTGCTAAAATACTTATATGTTGGTAAGACGTGAAAATCCATATCTTCCAAAATTTAAGAGCTAGAGTCACAAAATTTGGCAGGCAATTCGGATGACCTCTTCTCAGAACAATTTCAACCACGCCCACTTCCGCCCCCACAACATCCCTTTCCAAAATAGCAATAATAGTTCAGGCCGTTTTCGTCTGTTTTAATATGTTAGGATAGTGTATTGCGCAACCGATTACACCCGACTGTGACGTTTTTACTTGTTCCAGGTGCAGCTGCGCTTGGCTGGCTTGGATCTCTGGCCAACTGAGAATGGGGCGTGTTAATGGCCAAGGCGGCTAACACCACATTTCATTGGGGCGCAACAAGCTCAGGCAGCGCAGCTTGCGCTCTTTTAACTTGGCTTCTTCCTCGTCTGCTGGTGCTGCCGCTTCTGCTTCTTCTTCTTCTACTGCGTGTTTGTGTTTATGTTAATAAGTTTGGCTCTTTATTGTTTTTATTATTACCAAGCAAACTCTATTGCTATTTTGTTATTGTTATTGTTGCTGTTGCCGTTGCGCTCGTCTTCCTTCTTTCTTTTCCATTTCATTTGATTTCTTTTCATTTTATTGCTTTTCAAGCCAAAGCGCATTTTTTGCTTGAACAAAGCTCCAACGGTTTTTGAAGACCTCTTCACAAGTCAGCTGCTCTTGACCAGCATCCAGAGCCAACTAGGATAAGCCTGCTTGCTGCCCAACCGTTTGACCCAGACGACAACTTTGCTCCCACCAGACGAGTGCTGCAGCATTTTCATTTTCCTGCCACTTGCGGCACTTGTCGCTGCCGCAAAACTAGTCTCATCATATGCTCACATAGACCTAGCTCGGCTCGGCTGCGCTTGCGGCCCGGGCACATCATTCAGTTGTTCGTGAGGTGTTTGCGTTGTCGGTTGTTTCGCTGGTTGTTCGCGATGTGAGTGTCGTTCAAATTAATTCAAATTCAAATTCAAACGACGCGCGTTCAAAACTGACACACCAGGATATTCTCGTGCTTGGAACATGTGCCAGGATATGGCTTTGGGCCTACTTTATGCCGCCTGCTTCTGTTCGTTGATGTCCGTGTGGGCTGCTGCAGCTCAAACGGGTCCGGTGCAAGGCAAGTTGTTGGCCAAATTGTCGTTTTAGCCTTGTTAGACAGTGAGTGTAAATCTCCGCCAGTGTGTGCGAGTCTGTGTGTGTGTGTGAGTGTGTGTGTTAGAGAGTTGTGCGTGCTACGCTGTCCACTCGACGTATTTGTCAATGCAGCTCGAAGACTGAAGACTTGAAGTCTCTCGTCTACCGCTTTGTGTTTTGTTTTTGTTGCATTGGCCAACTTGTTTGTCTCGTTGTGGCTATTGGTGGACCGTTAAATAACCCAAATTTCAATTTAAACCCCATACATTTACATATGTCGACGGCGATAAGCGTTAAGGAAGTGAGCCATAATCGTTGCAGTGTGCCAAACTGGCTAATTTGTTGTTGTTGGCTATTGATGCAACATGTGGCACAGATATACCACTGGGTTGGTCGCTAGCCCAACGGCAATGGACCGCCTTCCGCAACAGGCGCCAAAACCTGTTGGCCCATTTCCCAACCAGCTCCTGCTCCACACGGCGGCACCTTTCGCCCACCTGTAAAGAACGCCCCAAAACGATGTGAAAACAAGTCGCGAGTTGACACGGAGAACTGGAACCACTTAAAGAGTGCCGCAATGTTCTAATTAAATCTTAATTTGTGTGTGTGTCTCTTACTTGGAATAAATAAAACACTGGCCGCTTGAACTTAATGCTTAAGTGTACCCTCTGCCCCCCTCGTTCCCCACTTCAGTGCCGGCAACTGAAACGAATATAATTGTGCTTCGTATGCCCAGTTTTGCGGGGTGCGAGTGTTGAACATAAATGTGAAATGCATTCAAATTATATATCATTATGCGATATGGGAGCAATGACAGTGAATGTGCCATAAAGTGTGCAATATTTACACATTTCAAGCGAACTGGACCGATTTGAAAACTAAGGCACATTAATCAAGAGTGTTGCAAAACTATTTAAGCTAATGCTCATGTGATTGAAGTTATCAAATGTATCCGATGTACATCGATTAAGTAATTGTGATAAACAGACCGCGATAGATAAGTTGTCCCGAGAATTGAACAACAAGAACCTGGTTCAAATCCCAGCCTGGTGTTTGGATATAATGTTGTCTTAACCGATGACTATTGAAAAATTTCCGGTTGATGATTTTAAATAATATCCCTCACTTTTAAAAATAAAATAATTGTAAAATAATAAGAATATTAATAGTAATACAATAACAATAATATTTATATAAAAACAAAAATAATAATATAATCCAATAACGATTATTCATATTTTTTTTAAATTTGAGATCCTTTCAGTAAATCAGACGTATTTGAGCATATAACAAATAAATTCTTGATGCTATAACTCCTGTGTAATTTATAAATTTAAAATACAATTTTAATTCAGTCAATGACAATTTTAACAATTAGAACAAAATATCGTAGAGCCAAAAAAACAGATTACATTTTTATAAACGATTTTCTTTTCTTAATTTATGTTAAATAGAGCATTCTATACTATTAATACCTTATAAAATATGTCCTGGCATTGAATTATTTAAGGTATTCAGCATAGAAAGGTAACATCTAGCCCATTCTTAAATCATTGTGTTCTTGAGATCTTTAGACGCTTTCGTATAAAATCTTTGAATATAAATGCCCCAGGGGTTTACAATAGGATAACTGTTTGTTGGAACTATTGAACTTTATAATAAGCTAACACTGAACGCCTGATAACTATTGTTGTGTTCTAATTATTTGAAAACTATTCTAGTTGTTGTTTATGGGATTTTTGCAAATATTTCTAACGGAATTCTGCAAAAACGTTGGCTTTGAAAATGTTATATGTTAAATTAATTGCGCATATAAAAATTAGAACTATACGAGTAAAACTTAATAAATCTGGGATACACATTTCAGGGTATTTTTCAATCAACTTTTCGGTAAATGTCTGGAGTCGGTTCGATTTTCAAGCCAGTTGTTTGTTAGATATATTTCAGATATATTCGATGATTGTCTCTTTACAATCTCTTCGACTCCCACTTCTTGCACCAACTGCGCTTCCGGCCCGATGAAGTTTTGTGGCACAATTGTAATGCTACATTTCCATTGCATATGTGTGTATAAATATATATATTTTATATATATATATATGTATGCTTGGCAATAATCCGAGTTCACACCGAAACGGGCTAGAAACTGCAAGTAAATAGAAACTGCAACTCAAATTGCAATCGCTGGCAACAGCAACAACAACAGCATATAAACTTGCAAAAACAACAACAACAAAAAATGAAATAAGACTAACAATAAACAAGTAAAGCCTACGAAAGACTGCGAAGATTTCACTCCAGCAATAATAAGACAACAACAATAAACAGCAAAGACAAAAAGACAAAAAGACATCTGAAATGATAGTTTCTCGCCGTGTACTAGATGCTCCGAAAAAATGTCAGAAAGTCAGCCACTGCGCCAGTAAGCCAGCGAAGACAAGTGGCCCAAACCCAGGCTGATGCCCAAGTGGCGCCGTCTCTTTTGTGCGGCTGCTTGTCAGTTGAAGCACATTTGGCTGCCGTCGCCGCTGCAGCGTTGCACTTGTTGGGGCAAGCCAAATAAAAAAAAAAAAATGTAAGGCAAACAAAAAATGTCTAATTATGTCATGAGGGTGGGAACCGAACCGCAAGCCTTAACGCTAAAATAATTCGCTGATTGCAGTGGAGCCGCAAGATGAGAGATGGCAACAGCGGCTGCGGCTGCGACGGCGACGGCGACTGCGACTGCGACAGTTGAATGCATGTGGAAAAGTGTTGCAACTGCTCATGAAAATCGCAGCTGGGTGGGCGGAACGGCGCCCCGGCCACGCGACAAACGTAGAAAGTTTCGGCTAGTTTGCCAGTTCCTCAAACAATTGGCCCAACGATTCGCTTCGCACGTTGCCTTATGGAGATTTTCAATTGTGTTGTGTTTTTCCGTTTTCGGTTCTCAGCGCGCAATTAGCATGCCAAAAAAAAATAAGAAATACAAATACAAATATATATTATATATAGAGAAAAACTAAAAGAGAAACAAAAACTTGGTGTAAATAATTTGTCAACGTTTTTGGGCGTATCTTAATCGCAGTATCTGTAATTGCTCCACTTTAGCGGGCTCCGGCAGCTGCGCCTTCCACTCGCTAGATGGCGTTGCCGCGGAAAGCGAAGGTGTGCGCTTCATACGGCTACGTGAGGATGCCCAGGTGGGCAAGGAAATACTACGACTGCAGGCCTACCCACGCTCCAGCGTGGCCCTCAAGGGCGCCGATGCCAGCGGCGATCACAAGTACTTTAATCTAATGGAATTCAATGCCACAACTCTGGTGGTTAGCCTGGCGCGTTCCCTGGAGCGTCTGGTGGACCGTGACGTGCCCCGGAATTTGCTCAAGTTTCGCATACTCTGCGCTGGCAAGCACGAGAAGCTCGAGGAGGTGTGTTAGGGTCTCTCTTTTAGTTCGCTCCAACTGATCCGTAATTATGCACCCACAGGGCAGCTATCTCTCCATCACGGTGTACATTGAGGACGTCAACGACAATGCGCCGGAGTTTCTCAATGTACCCTACGTGGTCGATGTGGACGAAAATACGTCCGTCGACAGCATCATCTTCGACGGCGTGCAGGCCTTCGACCGCGACAAGCCCAACACACCCAATTCGGAGGTGCACTTCAGCATGTCGACGGTGCCGGAGCAGCTCTCGGCCGACGGCAGGCCGTATTTCGCACTGAAGAGTCCGCACCGGCCCCTGCTGATACTCAAGCGCGAGCTGGACTTCGATAACGGCATACGGCAGTTCAGGCTGCCAATCTTTGTCTGGGACCGCGGCACGCCAGCCAATCAGGCCAACACGACGATCACCATCAATGTGCGCGATGTGGACGATCTGCCGCCGAAGTTCACCGAGGGCGTCTACCGCACCAAGATCAACGAGTTCTATCCCATGACAGGCATACCCATACGCATTCCTCTCTACTTTGCGCCGCCGATCATGGCTTTTGATCAGGATTCACTGAATGCCACACTCGTCTACGAAATCATCTCCGGCAATGAGCGGCAGCTGTTCCGCGTGAACGCCCACAATGGAGTGATGTACCTGCAGAAGGAGATTGATCTGGAGGAGGAGAGTCTGCCGGGCAACACCTTCGTCGTTCAGCTGGAGGCAAGGCAGAAGGACAATCCGCTCAAGAAGGCACTAGCGCGGTGAGTAAAACGGTTAACATAAAAATGTAAATTTCTCCCTTATCTCAAATCTAAAATCCTTGCACAGCATCGAAGTGGAGGTGCTCGATCTTAATGATAATGTGCCGGAATTTGAGGCCGATTTCTACAACATTTCCATCGTGGAGAATCTGCCCACGGGCTTCAGTGTCCTGCAGGTGAATGCCATTGATCGCGATCAAGGCGAGAACTCCGAGTTCCTCTACAATCTCGTGGAGAACAAAACGGCTGCCGGCGCATTCCGCATTGACTCCCGCACCGGCTGGATCACCGTGCGCGATGATCGGCTGCTCGATCGGGAGCAGCGCAGATCCCTACAGCTGAAAGTGGAGGCCCTCGAGCGCAATCCCTCCTACCTGGACGATAAGCATCTGAAGACACCGGGTCCCAGCACGGTGCGCGTCGACATCACGCTGCTCGACAGCAACGACAACAATCCCAGGTTCGATCATGGCAATCTCTACGAGTTCAAAGTGCCCATAACCGCGCCTGTGGGCGCCAAGATCGGCCGCGTGGCCGCCCACGATCCGGACGAGGGCCCCAACGGGCAGCTGCTCTACGATCTGCAGCGCCCCAAGGGCAGCGGCTATATACCCTTCCGCCTGGACAGTAAGAATGGCACCATTTATGTGGCCGGACCTCTGCGGCGCGGCCGCATCGCGGTGTTCGTGGAGGCCAGCGACCAGCCCACAAATCCCTCAGAGCGTCGTTTCTCCTTGGCCGTAATTACCATCGAGGTCTACGCCACGATCGATGATCAGGCGATCGATTTTGTGGGCGCGCCCTACGAGTTTTGGGTGGGCGCCAATACGCCGCTGGGCACGTCGGTGGGTCAGGTGCGCACCACCTTGATACACGATGGCGAGGACGAGATTATGTACGATCTGCTGCACACGTATTCCGAGGGCGTGCCCTTTGCCATCGAGGAGCGATCGGGAATTATCACCGTAATACGGGAGCTCTCGGAGTTCAAGAGGCACATTTACAACTTTGAAGCGGTGGCCAATTATGTGAGTAGAGAGTGCAGAGAGGAGAGAGGGGAGTGAAGAGTGAGAGATTCTCATCCATTTACAGCTCTTTGCCAATTCGTCCCAGCCGCTGATCCTGTCGCGCAGCTCGCCCCCGCTGACCACAGCCGCCTCGCCCGAGCTCAGCGATGAGGGGGTGCTCATTACGAATCTGACCATTCATGTGGTGAACAAACCGCAGCCGGAGAAGGTGCCACTGCGACCAGTCATCGAGTGAGTACAGAGATCGGGGCATGTGTGCGGCACACATTTATCGATTTGCCTTTGCAGGGAGATCAATATGAACGTAATCAACTTCCACGTGGAGGAGAATCTGGTGGGCGGCATTATTGGCCAGCTGCTCTACAAGAACGCCCTGAACGTGGCCAGCAACAACGAGCTGGGCAGCTTCCGCGAACTGGGCACAGCTGTGGGCAGCGCCAACCTGACGCTGGGCAGCCGCTTCCGCAGTCGCAATCGCAGTCGCAGCTCCAAGTCGAAGCGACGCCTGCCGCGTCGCCTGGCGGGGGAGGCTAACCTCAAGCTGCGCTACATCATAGCCAACCAGCAGGAGGTGATCAACAAGATAACCATCACGGAGGATGGCACGCTGCTCACGCTGATTGGACTCGACCGGGAGCTGCAGGCCAGCTACGAGCTCACCGTGATTGTGGAGTACAGCACGGGTCTGGTGAGTGGCGCGGGCATCTACCAGGTGAACATCAAGGTGGACGACGTGAACGACAATGCGCCCAAGTTCAATGCGCTCACCTACGTCGGCCTGATCAATGAGAACTGCGCCGTGGGCACCGAGCTGTCCATGAACCAGGCCATCCAAATCACCGATGCGGACGAGGGCGTCCACGCCGAGTTCCGCGTGCAGCTCCAGGGCGACTACAGCGATCAGTTCAGCATCGAGTACGTCAATGCCAGCGCCGCGGGCAATGGCAGCCAGCACAAGCTGCCGCCCAGCACGGGCGCGTTCAACATATTCAACCTGACCGATCAGTGGAACGAGGAGTTCAAGTACCAGGAGCTGCACAACTCCTTCATGCAGACGAACTTCAAGCTCAGCACCGGCCCCTATTTCCGCATCAGCTACACGGGCAAGCGCGGCCTGGACAGGGAGAAGCAGCAGCTCTACAACCTCAAGATGGTGGCCGCGGACACGGGCGGGCTCTCCGGCTATGCGCACCTCACAGTGCTCGTGGCGGATGTCAACGACAACGGGCCCATGTTCGAGCGGATTTCGGTGTTTAAGGACTCGCGCTTGGAGATCCGTGAGTACAACACGGACATGGAGATCTACTTTGTGGAGAGCTCGCACGGCATGGTCCCGCCGCCAGCTGGCGCAGCTGGCATGATGCTGGCGCCACCGGCTTACCACATACCCGGTTCGCCGCGACTGCATGCGGACAGGGAGAAGAGCGGCGGCGTTGTGGGTCGCGCCAAGTCGAGACGCCGCATGGCACGCGCCCTGCCTGTGAAATGTCCGCTGTTTGCCGTATACGAGGATACGCCCGTGGGCGCCAAGCTGTTGCAGCTGAGCGCCAGTGACGAGGACTACGGCAAGAATGCCCAGCTGCACTATGAGCTGTACGGCGAGCAGGTGGAGCGCTCGCCGGGCATGCCAATGATCAAGCTGCAGTCCGTGCGCCACTTCGCCATTGACAAGCTGAGCGGCGAGCTGACGGTCAACTATCCGCTGGCGGCCAACATTGAGATCTGGCTGAATCTCAGCGTCACCGATATCGACGGCCTCAAGGATACCACCTGTATGCGGTTCACGGTCATCGATGTGAACAACCACGTGCCCGCCTTCAAGAAGTCCTGGTACAGCTTCGACACACCCGAGGGCGACTACAGGGACAGCGTGCTGGGTCAGGTCCTGGCCATTGACATGGACTACGGCGAGAATGCCAACATCACGTACACGCTCAGCGACCAGCTGCTGCCGTTCACCGTGAAGCCCGCCTCGGGCGTGCTGAAGATCAACGGGCAGCTGGACCGCGAGCTGCGCGCCAAGTACAATTTCCAGGTGATCGCCAGCGATAATGCGGAGCCCATGCAGCGGCTGTCGAGCAGCGTGGACGTCGAGGTGAACGTGCTGGACATCAACGATAATCGGCCCGAGTTCATTGGCTACGACGATCAGACCAAGGCGGTCAAGTACATAGCCGATCTGGCCGATCGCACCTTGATGTTGCCCGTGTACAAAGCGTATCTGGATCGCAGCACCTTGCCGGGCATGTTTGTCAAGCAGGTGACGGCCATCGACAAGGATTACGTGGGCAATGGCAACGGTCTGGTGCTCTACTCCATTCTGCACCAGGAGCTGCATGCGCCCGTCTTTCAGATAGACTCCCGCGATGGCACTATTACCACGGTGTCCAGCATCCGGGGCTACAACGACTATGAGCATCTCAATGTATCGGTGATTGCCTCCGATCTGGGCAGTCCGGCGCTCTCCGCCACCGCCGTCGTGCTGATCAATCTGCAGGGCCAGGCGGTCACTGAGCCCACATCGTCGCCCAAGCCGGAGATTCCGTTCAATGTGACCGTATTCCAGCATCCGTACTACGACGTCCAGCTGACGGAGAACAACGAGGCGCCCATCGAGGTGATGCGCCTGAATCTGACGGCCGGCCTGAACGCCGACAACTACCGCTGGTCGCTGTGGCTGGAGGAGGGTCTGGACGAGACCGACGCACATCCGCCGTTCGAATACGATGCCAAGAATATGCTGCTCTACGCCCTCAAGACCTTCGACCGGGAGCACATCGCGCGCTACCAGCTGCGCGTCCGTGCCGACCGCCTCAGTCGCGAGGCTCGCAACTACGCCAAGGTGTCCTACCCGGTGGTCGACGAGCGGGTCGAGGGTCTGTCGGCCAGCGAGTGCCGCATCTTGGTGCGCATTGCGGACGAGAACGACAACTCGCCCAAGTTCCGTGGCAATGGCCAGCCCATTGTGGCCGTGCTGCCCCGCAGCGCCAGCTTTGGCTACCACGTGACCCGCGTGGCCGCCTCGGACGCCGACGAGGGCCTCAATGCGGAGATCCGCTATCGGCTGCTGAACGAGCCCACGCGACTCTTTGGCATCGATGACCTCACGGGCAACATCCGCCTGCTCGGCGACCTGCCCCTGGACGAGCGCATCTACGGCTTCGACGTGAAGGCCACCGACCGCATCGGCGCCGACGACGGGCGCAGCGGCATCGTGAACGTCTTCGTGTACATCATCGATGAGGCCAAGCAGGTGCGCCTCGTGGTGGCCGGCAAGCCGGTGGATGTCGAGCGTCGCATAGACAGCCTCATGGAGGCGCTCAGCGCTGCTATCGGGAAGGATGTGCGCGTGCGGCTGCTGGAACCGAATTCTGGAGGAACGGAAGTTGCGTGAGTAGAGCCAACAGATATTGCCAACTTTGAGGAAGGGCAAAAGTTTCCTTTAACAACTATGTCATAAACAATATGATCTGTCTAGATCAATCATCGTCTTGAATCAATCAATCTTTCCATAAGACATATGACAGAAATCTTACCAACATCAGACTTACCATACCCCTCATTATAACGCACGATTGGAAATTGTGTTAAATTTCTATTCTACTATCTGTAATACATATAACAAACTAATACAATTCCTTGGCTAAAGAATGTTTCGAGTAATTCTGTCAGTCTATCTGATCCATCAATTTTAAACATAAGTCAATCGTTGGGAGTTCAACAAGTCTTAATTTGAGCTGGTTTCAATTCAAAATCGAACAGGATAGCCGTAGTTTCATAAAGTTTTCTAAATTTTTAAGCCGCCTTCGTTCTGAAATACATTATACATAAAAATATAAATATAAATATCATTCTTAATTTCAAAATTGACCGATTATTTTGCAAACTTAGATCAAAACACTTAAATTTAGTAAAATATACAAGAATTTTCGTACCTGAAATCATGGAAGTACATTTAAATAACAGTGTTTTTGATTTGAATAGACCGCTCTTAAACGAAAATTATCCCAAAATTTACAAAACTTGTTTACTATGTAGGAAAATGTATCTTAAATAACAAACATTAAATTAATTAATTTTTTTTTTAAATTAGACATCTTAGCTTTGACGCCACTTTTAGGCCACTTTTGATTTCGAGAGAATATTAATATTGAGAAATATGATTGTGATTTTTATTACTGAAAATTGCCAATTATTGTTTTAATAATTTTAATTTTAATTATTGAAAAACATGATCGAAATAAAATAAGTTAATAAATTCCGCCCTGATCGGATCTTGACAAATGTTTTCTGAAACTTAGGTATTCGTGTTTTTCCCCTAATTATAGATAAAGCTGTTGTCTTTATTATTGTAAAGCTAAGCTAAAATGAAATCAGAAATGTCTGCTAAAATTAGAAAAAGATTTGAATTAAGAGTTAACTTAAGACAGGCACATTTCACCTAGGTGGTCGCAGTGCGCAAAACCCTACTAAATTATTGTAAATGTAGTATATAGCCTGACTAAATTTGTATTATTTTCGATTTCTCTTTGCACAGCACCAATGCCTATATCTATGCCGTCGATCCGCACACCAATGCCATTGTGGAAATGGAGCACTTGCAGGAGTAAGCAATGCACCCTGTAAACCTGTTGCAATCAGAAAGTAATTGCTTTCATGCTCCTCCACAGGTCGTTGGCCGGCTTGCAACTGGATGCCCTGCAGCTGCAGCAGCAGCACCAGCAAACGGATAGCTCCAAGACGATGCCGCGCATTATCGAATTGGCCGAGTTTGGACAGGCACCGCGACCCACGCACGCCTCCGCCTCCAGCTTTATGGGCGGCCTGGAATTCGTGACTCTGGTGCTGTTGGCGCTGATCAGCCTGGGCGCACTTATTGCCGCCTGTTGCTACCTGTGCCTGCGCCAGAAACGGTAAACAAAATGATAAACTGCAACCGAGAGACTGCCAAATGGGCGCCTTAAAGTAGCTCATAGATGCAACGATATACGTGTTCACGGACACATACACTTACTTATATAAATTAGTTTAAGGCCGTCTAATAAATCTTTAAGTCCAGATAAAAAGCCTCGCTTGTTGTTGTTGCTGTTGCTGTTGTTGTTGACTGTCTTGTCGTGCACTGGGAAGGAAACCTGCTGCAGCTGCAGCTCACCTGCCGGCTGGAATTCTAACTGTAAAAAAAATCACGGCAGCCACAACAACGACAACAGCAGCGGCAGCAGCAGCCGAAAGAGCTGGCAATTAAGCTTAGCTTAAGTCTTCAGCTCTGTTGACAAGTGCCACTCAAGCGCGCAAACGAATACAAATGTGAATGCGAATGTCAAAGCCAGTCAACAAATATGACCATCTTGTCTTCCATGTGCTTGCAGCCAGCTCTGGTCACAGCGCGACTTCGCCGCCTCGGAAGCCGGTCTCACCTATACCATAGCCGGCATCAACCAGTCCCGCTCGCAGCAGCGCCGCCAGCGCCAGCGCCAGCAGCGGCACACGCAGCGCTGCAGCAAGGGCAGCGGCAGCGGCAACGGGCAGCGGCCGGCGAGCGGCTTCATGAACGAATCGGTGTGCTCCTCGGCGCAGACGCAGTCGACGGCCACGGCCACCGAGAAACTGGAGCAGCAGTTGCATCACCACCACCAGCAGCAGGCGCTGGCCACGCAGCAGCAGCATCATCAGTACCTGAACGAGTGAGTAGAAGCCAGCCTCAAACGAAAAGCCAACCGGTTCCAACTCAAGTGCTTCTCGTCCCAGGCAGCAGCAGTGCCAGCGGGAGTACATCGACGTCCCGCTGCCCAAGTCCATTGCCAAGGCGGCAGCCGCAGCAGCCACCGCTGCCGACGGCAGTGCTCCATTTGTGCTCAAATACAATTCCTGTCAGCCGGTGAACAACCTGTGAGTCAAATTTACAGCAAGCTAGACTAGGGGCTACCCTGTACCTAGCTCCGAGTCTTGAATTAAGCTTTCCTCCATTCATGCAAGCCCCAAAAACCACACCCAATGGGTAATTTATTAGTCACAAACTTATTTTCTGGCCTTAAATTTACTTTTATTCTTCTTCTTGATTGATTGATTGTGCAATCTCCGTCTTGGTGCTAGCGACTTCAAACTTGGAATATATGCTCTTCTATACCTCTTCAGATAAAATGTTAAGACCTTTTGGCAACGCCCATTTTGGGCACGGCAAAACAATAAAATCAAAATATCATCCTCAGTTTTAAAACTAGATACAGTACATATTCCAGATCGATTACTGATGACCTCCTCTACGGGGCAAGAAAAAAGGAATTTTCCACGCCTATTTGGAGACGCATAAGCCGTGAAAATCTATATCTCCCTCAATTTTAGAGATAAAGTCAGACAATTTTCTACCTGCACTAAAGATCGAGTCGAAAAATGTCAGCTGTGCTTTCAGTTTCCCAAATTAAAAAAATCAATAATTTAGACAATTTTGAACTGTTTTAAGCTGTTATTAAACTGTGAATAAGTAATGCGTAGTCGATTACACCCGACAATTTTGAACTGTTTTAAGCTGTTATTAAACTGTGAATAAGTAATGCGTAGTTGATTACACCCGACTGCCACGTTCTTATATGATTTCGGTTTTAAACTCATATTTATGAAAATAGAGGAAATGGGGAAACATTGCGAACCAAGAGAAAATATATTCCAAATTTCAAGTCTCTACTCTAGTTACCTAGATTTCTCTTATACAGACGCACATGGCTAAAACGGGTTGGCTCGTTGTCCTGAGATGTCCTTGCATACATTTGCACAAAGCTAAACACCCTTCTCACCCATTTTTAAAGGGTCAATCAGTCCAAGCCACGACTTAACCAACTATTTTCCAGCAACAATTATGAAACGTCGCTGTTCTCGCTGCACTCCACCGGCCAGGACTCGGGCGTGGAGTTTCTGAGCAGTCGCGAGCTGTACGAGACCTCGCCGGACTCCTTTCAACACGGCGGCTCCAAGCGCGCCAGCAATGGGGAGCTGCTCTGTCCGCGGCACGCCAAGGCGCACTTGGAGCTGCGCCAGCAGCCTCACACGGACAGCAGGTAGGTCCACTCAACCAGTTGCAAGACCGCATTGCTTCATTTGCTCCTGCTCCTGCTGCAGCGACACCTACGAGGATTCGCTGAAAACGGACGAGCCGCTGGTGGCGCACAATTGCCGCAGCGGCAGCTGCGAGCACCGAGCGCATCATCAGCACCAGCATCCGCATTATCAGAACACCAAGTTCGAGAAGCGTTCGTCCTGCGTGCGCCACTCGTTCTCGGGCGTCAAGGATGACCTCATGCAGAGCTCGCCGCAAATCTCGCTGCGTCCACGTGGCCATGCGCTGCGCAATTCGATGAACGATCTGGAGCAGCGACTGCACAACCTGGAGCAGTCCTTTCGACGCCCGCTCGAGTTTAGCAAATCGAACTCCCTGTTTTAGTTGTTAAGTAAACCAAGTGCAATGCTTAGTGTGTAGCTCCTCACTGATAAGAACCAAGTGCAATAAACGAAGCTTTTTTTATTAGAGACATCAAATCAGCATTGCTCTAGCTATCAAAGTACTTGCGAAACTCCAGGCAACCCGCCCAATTCGCATCCCAGCCAGGAGTTGCCAGCTTGGCCCGTTCGTACCATCTGGCCACATTGAGATAACGCTTCAAGTCGAAGCCAGCCACATCGAAGGACGACACGGTGGCCAAGATTGAAATATCCGCCAGTGTTAGGCAGTCGCCTGCCACAAAGCTCCGATCCGCCAGAAAGGTGTTCAGCAGCTCAAAGGCAAGCTCAATCTTCTTGTAGTACTCCTCGTTGGGCGCCTGCTTCACAAAGATCTGCGGGTAGTAGTAGTCCGCAAAGCTCTTGTACAGTGTGCCCATATCGAAGTACAAGCGCTGATTGATCAGCGCCTGTTTTTGTGCATCCCTTGGATACAGGGTATCGTCCTTGCCGTACTTCTCCACCAGGTAAACCATAATCGCACGCGATTCCCACAGCGCGAAGCCGTTATCCACCAGAGTGGGTATCGTGTGCTGTGGATTAATCCTCAGGTACTCCGACTTGAACTGGTCGCCAGCGCGTGTATTGATAAAAATCAACTTGTCAAATTCAATGCCAATTGCCTTGGCCGTCATAATGACCGCACGGCAGGGCGCAGATCCGGGTCGATAATAAAAGTCCATATTGCTGTTGGGGTGCGCTCAAAAAAATAAATAAATAAAAGAAAAAACCAGTCATTACCATCAAAAGCTGTCACAAAGCGACTAAATATAATCAAACAAACAGACAAAGAAAACCAACCAAGCGTCGCAAACATTTCGAGATAATCACTTTCCTTGGATGACGTAACAGTCGTCGAAAAAATACAACTTTTGTATACTATTTACCTGTTTATCGGGGTTTATCGCTGGCCAGTTTTTCTAACAAAGAGCCGCCAGCAACTGAGCAATGGTCTGTGCTTACATATTTTATATAAATGTATAGAAAAGTATCAAACGATGGCACAGGCCAGGTGATAATTGATGGAATTATTGTTTTTAGCTTAAGAGAGTGAAATTCAGCTTCTTGAAAAAACCAAACTGAATAAGATATGCATTTGTGCTACTCTTAATTTTCTCTAAACGCTAAGTAAATCTTACTAGCTTCATATATTTCAACTGATTTATTTTTTAATTTTTAACAAATTTACTAAAATATCCAGGGTTTTTGCACTTAAATCAAGCAGAAACGCTGTCGAGATCCCACATTGGTTGAAACTTCCTTACTTAAGAGCAAAGTTCTGTCTAATTTGGTATAATTACATTAAGAACTCGGAGTTTTACTTAAAGTAAAAAAATTGCTCGATACGAATAATGTGTAATGTACTTGTTATGCATTCAAAACATTCTCTCTCACTATCTTGTGGACAATCTCAGTACGTGCAGTTCATAACTACCTAAATATCTTATCTCAACAATATTTTCCACTACTCAGCACTATCAGCACCCCCAACAGACTGATTATAAACTCTCAACAAATGACCCAGTAACTTTTATAACACTGATTAGATAAACTAATACGAATCGTTGACTTGAAAACAAAGCGAAAATGGTAACATGATTGGTTTTAAAGTTTATTAACAATGTGCTTTGTTGTTTGCGTATTAATATCAATTAAATCTCCAATTCGCTTTTATAGCTGAGACAGATACAATTTCTTGTAAAATAAACAGCCCTCCCAGTTCTCCTCCCAGCCGGGCACTTCTTTCTTGATGTTCTGATACCACTTGGTCACATTTTCATACTTGCTAAAATCGTAGCCGGTCACCTCAAATGTGGAAACAGTGGCCAAGAGCGCAAAGTCGGCCACACTTAGATTATCCCCCGCTGAATACCTCAGGCCCTCCAGCAATTTATTGAAGGCAGCAAAGGCAGCTTCAATTTTTTTAAAGTTTTCCGGATCAGCCGGTTTCTTGACATCCTCAAACAATTGCGGATAGTAATAATAGACATAGCTCTGATACAATGTGCCCAAATCGAAGAACAGGCGATGATTGATGAGAGCTCTCAGCTTGGGTTCCTTGGGATACAAGGCATCATCCTTGCCATACTTTTCCACCAGATATAGCAGTATGGCACGTGATTCCCACAGAGCGAAGTCGCCATCAACCAGCGTGGGAATTGTGTGCTGCGGGTTAATCTTGCCAAACTCTGGCTTCAAATGATCGCCGGCATCCAGGTCCACCTGCTTCTTATTCAGCTCAAGTCCCAAGGCCTGTGCTAACATCAGAATGGAGCGGCATGGTGCCGAGTATAGCATATAGTAAAAGTCCAGCATATTTTCTGAAATTGAAATTGAGTAATTGAGATTATCGTATATTCAATTATATTTGATAACTCACGAACGATGTGATTTGATTTTTTTAACTAAGTCCTTAGTTTGATTAGTTTAGGAATGCTGAGCTGATTAAATTGAAAATTTCTTATTTGTAGAGCTGGAATATATAAATTCAAGAATGTTCTAATTGAATCAAGTAGAAGCGTTATTAAAATCCGTCCCACGAAATTTCTTAACTATCTTATCTTATCTCGAGTCAAATCTCATAAATACCCTAAAATATTACTCAAGTTCAGTTATTATTCTAAAAACTTTGTACTTCCATTAATAAAAACTTACGTGTTAATTCAAAGATATGTATTGCAATTGCTACTAACCGATTGTTTCCTAAAATATATATATTTATATTTAGGATTTTTGGGCTTCTGTAGACGTAGTATCGTAATATAAATGATAAAGTGTATTTGATGTGCGACGCGCGAAATATATCTTTTCGTTAATATGTTGTTTCAGTTTACAGTGCTTACATCAAAACTTTTCACTTTTCGCTTACTTTTTATTTGCAATCAAGAGTTTCCTGCTGGCAGCAATCACTTTAAGCAACTGATGTGGGATATTGCGATAGCGCCCGGCATTTACCCGGCGTGTGAGGGAAAGGGAGCATCCATATAAAGCTCTCGCATCAGTGCTATTAAAGTTCCGTTTTTCAAAAAGGGGAGCGTAGTAGATAGAGAGAGAGAGAGAGAGAGAGAGAGAGAGAGAGAGAGAGAGAGAGAACATTCACACATACACACTCTTCATGAGAGCTCGCCATATGCAACAGAATACAATTGCTGACTCTCTTGGCACTCTGTCCACCCGGCCATATACATATACATTTTAAATTATGGACACATCATCTGAGCTGAGCCCACCGTAAATACAAAGAGAAGTCGTGCCATAAAGTCGTCAATCAAAGTCATCGAGTTAATCTCTTAAATCGTATTCAATAAAAATGAATACTCTTTTATTTAAGCAAAAAATTCATTCGCACCAAACTCTCACTTGATGCACATTAGCACACAACATTTGACGATTTCAAATCGTTTTGTGATTAAGTATGAATAAATTATTGTATAAAATATTATACTCGAAAACGAATTAAGGTTATTCGAAGTATTTCTTGAACTCCTGGCAGCCGGCCCAGTTCTCATCCCAGCCGGGAGTCACCTTCTTGGCATTCTCGTACCACTTGTTCACATTGGCGTACTTGCTGATGTCGAAGCCAGCCACCTCGAAGGTGGACACGCTGGCCACCAGGGCGATGTCGGCAACGGTGAGTGAGTCACCGGCAGCATAGTTCTGACCCTCCAGGAAGATGTTCAGGAACTCGAAGGCAGCCTCGATCTTCTTGAAGGCCTCTGGATCGGCGGGCGCCTTGGCGAACACCTGGGGATAATAGTAGTTGGCGAAGCTCTGGTACAGGGTGCCCATGTCGAAGTACAGTCTCTGGTTGATGGCGGCGCGCTTCTTGGGGCACTTGGGGTAGAGCGAGTCGGTCTTGCCGTACTTCTCCACTAGGTAGACGAGAATGGCACGCGACTCCCACAGAGCGAAGCCATTGTCCACCAGGGTGGGAATAGTGTGCTGCGGGTTGATCTTCACAAACTCGGGCTTCAGATGCTCGCCTTCCTGGAGATTCAACAGCTTCTTGTTCAGCTCAACGCCAACGGCCTTGGCGACCATGATGACGGAGCGGCAGGGCGCGGAGCCGGGCAGATAGTAGAAGTCAACCATTTTACTATAATTAGAAGAGCACACAAGACAAAATTTTGGCCATTAGACGCGGTTTATAATTTCAACACAAATAATAAAATTCCATATGTTGTCTGTTTTTTATTTTTTTGAATTCATAGTCCTGTGATGTCATGGTAGGTTGGTTTTGTTGAAACAATTGGGGCTTTGCCACAAGTTCTTTCGCACACAGACACAATTACACTTTTCTATATACATATATGTGAAAGATACACGTAGACACTTACTTTTGTTGGATTGTAGAAAAGACGCGGCGCACTGTACCAAGTATCAAGCAACACTGTTGGGTCTCTGGAGAGGCGCTCGGCTTTTATAGACCCCGGCCGCAGCAGAAACGCGAGCGAGCTGGCAACCGGCCGCCATAAAACCGGCAAACAGACATGACGGCAACTACGGTTCGCGGGGAGCGCAATCGCGCAAACATACTAACACACATACTAATCTGTATGTATATAGTATAGGGTATACACAAAGTTAGCTGCCATAAAGAGCGACTACAGCTAGTTGTTTTTCGCGTGTTTGCCGCTGCTTTCGTGTGTATAAAGAAATTTGTAAAGAGTTGGATATGTGGCCGACATGTGAATATAATCCAAATTATGATTTCCAACTAACTTGTAGAGCATGCAGCATCGCATACCCTTCACTTGTGGTGCCACAGAAAGCGGCAACTTTCTAATGAACTCGTTGCACCACATTGCAGATCGCCCCGGTTTTTGAGCAGTCTTTTTGACGCTCCCTGTTCTCTACTCTCGGCGCTTTTTGGGTCTTTTTCATTTGCTTATTCTTTTATTCGATAATTTGTTTGGCTCTCTGTGTGTATATTTGTTTGTGCTTAGAATTCCCTTCTATCCAATTGTATATGGGTGTGTATATCATATCAACTGTAGAATATACTATTACGTACATTGTAAACATTTTTGCTTATTGCTTTTGTGTGAATTCTTTGCAACTTTTGCAGCTGCCAAAGCGAACTTAAAGCACTTGAGTTTAGATTTGAAAATAATCTCGACAGCTTGTTGTTGAAACCAGCACAAATATTTACAATTCCATACACACACACACATACACATACTTTTGGATAAAATACGTGCACATTAAAATAATCACCAAGAACTAATTTACTATGTACTATACAATATACACTATTGATCAATGACCTTGAACGTGTCAAATTATATACGGGCCATACTGACATTTGGACATACATACGTATATATACGTACATAACTCTCCGCGACGGTCAGCTACCTACGCCTTTGACATGCGATCGATTGAGAGGTAAAGCTAATGCTAAAAAGGCATGTCACATTGTGCATTGATACCTGTATTGTTGGTATGTATTCAAACATCTATATGTGAAATTCCCAAGAGTTAAAAATTTCCTTCAAGGGTAAGCGAACGTCCACTCTTTTAATGATGATTGTAGGGGCAAATTGCTCTACCACCCAAATGTTTATTTTCTTGGGAAGGAAAAAATTACTCCTACACTTATATTTGTAAACTGCATGTACATACGTAAAGTCACGCGAAGTGTACTTAAATTATAATACATATTTATATACGTTCATAATTATAGATTCGTATGTATAAACCATATCCAATTATTTTACAATTATCGTGACCAAATTAAACCATGTAAAAAGCCAAAGAAGTGGCTTTTTGTTAGTTTGTCTTATTATTGAATATGTAAAACATATAAGTACGTAAATATAATAGTATATAAACACTAAACTTCCCTTTTTTTTAGTAAAATATATAGATTGCATGAATTAAACAAATAAATGAAATAGAAACGAAACAATATCTTAAGCGATTTTTTCGAGCGTTGGCTTCAGTTTATACGATAAACATTCAGTAAATACATAAACAATGGCTGATATTCAATAACTCGAAAACTTAGTTCTGTAGAAAGTCAATCCCTGGTGAAATTCACATATTCGAAATCATTAATGACTTGCATATCATTCGCACATACTATATAGCACTCGAATATTCTATGGACATCGCGGTATGTCCCAAACATTTTGTAATTATTATCAGTTTCACAAGTTGCAAACTTTACTATCAGCGTGACACTGCAAAAATGTTTAATTATAAACAATCCGAGCATTTGGCGGCACTCTCTGTGTGGTGCTACACGTCACTTATGTACATATATATATACGTATGTATATTCCGCTGTCGAGATCCGATGCGTCAGCATACGAGAGCGAACGACTGACAAAGTGAATAGTTAGCCGGCAGCTGAGAGTGATTAGTTTATTCACTTCTCCGATCTCCAGAATTTTCGAAGCTTTTAGAAAACCCCACAGCATAAGAAATAGAAGAAGAAGACACCGGCTTACTCATTTGTACATAATTTGAAACATTCAATGGAAAACATAAACAAAAGAGGAACCAACCAAACAAGTGGTTTGGGTTTTACACATCGTGATGTCTGACGAAGAGCGCAAATTATAGAGAAAGGTCGGGGCGTCTATGCCATGACCACTATTCAGATGCCTGGAGAACCAGTTTGCCTACATTAACGACGCATGCGTCATGAGCCCCGCAAGCAATCAGATCCCCAGCTGAGCAAAGAGCTTTAGCGAGCAAAGAGAAGCTGGCAATTAAGAGATCGGATTAAGAGAGGCAAAGAGGTCGCATGCCCTGTATTTTATTAAAACACAAACCAACTCAATTTAGTGCTGTAAAATGTTTGTCTACCTATTTAACTGCCATATAAATGAATTACATTTATTTTTATTTCAATTTTATAATTTATTTATTATTTTGATTAACGTCAATCAATTTTATTTATTGCATCACATGGATTTCGCATGGTCATACCTCTATTAAAGGTTTATAGGGTACTATTTAGTCAGGCTCTCTACGATAAAACATTGTTGCTCGTTTAATTTTAATAGATTAATGTTTGTATGTTTGTATATAGATATGAAAATATGTAATACAAACACTGTTTTTTATCTTTCGGGTAAATGGTTTTTTTAAACTCATTCACAAAGTGAAAAGAGTATATCTTTTTGTGCAGTGTCCGTCTTGTTGTCCGTATGAACGCAAATTCTTTCGCCGCTATTAAAGCTAGATACTTGAAACTTGGAATATATACTCGATTTTTGTGCCACGTCCACTGGGAGCCTGGCAAATCGATAATATAAAGATCGCAAATCTATAAAAGGTGAATGTTTCTCATAATATAAAAGCTCGAGTCGCCAAATTTGGCATATAGATGACAGGTGACCCCCTTCAAAGATAGTGACCTTGATATCCCGGCGATGAACACTAGAACGCCTACCCAGCGCCCCCGCCTTAAATATTCGGAAATGGAAAGCTTTCGCAAATATCACAAAAAAAAAGGAAATTTCATGGCCATCAAATAAGTGGGATTACTTGATAAAGGACAAACCATGAAAAATCTGGCATCAAACATATAAATCGGTTCAGTTTTGACAAAGTTATGAGCGTTTGAAATATGTGAGATATGGATCCGAGAAATTTTTTAAAATAATTGTGATACCCACAAATTATTAAAAATATAAATTTTCTTTTCTAAATTTTGAAAAAAAAATATTCGAAAATGAGTAAGGAGGAAGTACATGATATTTTTCCAAAAATCCCAAAAATCTTATTTTCAATAATGAATATATTTGAAATGCAGGATCAATCTAGAGGACAAACCCTGAGAAAAAATGTTTTAATGTTGTTTTTTATACTAATTGTGACAACCACAATCGATTAAAAATGTAAATTTGCATTTCCAAATTTTAAATCATCAAATACAGAATCAATCTAAAGGAGAAACTAAAGAAAAAATGTCATTAAATATAAAAATCGGTTCAGTTTTGACAAAGTTATAAGCGTTTAAAATATGCAAGCTATGGATTCTGGAGCTTAAGGACAAAAAATTTGACACCCTCAGGATGGGTTTTAATTTTTTTTTATACTAATTGTGACAACCAGAATCGATTACAAATGTAAATTTGCATTTCTAAATTTTGAGAAAATTTTTTTTGTACTGTGAACGAGTATTACGGAGTCGGCTACATCCGACGGCATCGTTCTTACTTGTTTTGAATAGTTGTTTTATGTATTTCTGACTGACAGCTTCGTAATTTAGCGTACATAATTAGACTGATATACATATGTATGTAATATTATACATACATATGAACATACAACAACCAAAATATATAATGTATGTATTGCTAATAATAGATAGCGGTAGCTATGAAGTTTAATTATCACATACACACACCTACATTCATTCATACACATATATTCGAATATTTGGGTAAAAACAATTATTATTCGTTTCTCTCACACATTTGTGAAATGGAAATTTGGAGCATTTAAGCAGTATACTGAATATAATTATAGTGGCTAAGAAAATTGTACCTTTACAAGTTCAAAGCAACTTCATTAATGGTAAAGGAATTTCATAAATGACAATTTTTATTGTTCACATTCGATCAAACCTCTCTTGTTATCTTGTTATATTATGTACCCATCCCATGTTTAAATTCTATAAGCCCACAATGACTAGCCAATTCAGAGCCCCAAGATAATGAGCCAACGTGGCAGAGCGATAACGAGCAGTGCACGTCAGAGCACCACCTTTCAGTATATTAGCCCTAGCACCACCTGAGAGAATTCAGTACTCGTTCGCACACTGAAAGCACTCGACACGAGCAATTTAATTATCAGAATGGACTTTTATTATTCACCGGGCTCAGCGCCATGTCGTTCCGTTCTGATGACAGCTGCCGCTGTGGGCGTCAAACTTAACAAGAAGTTGCTCAACACCTCCGAGCAGGAGCAATTGAAGCCGGAGTTTTTAAAAATTAATCCGCAACATACGATTCCAACCCTCGTGGACAATGGTTTCTCAATATGGGAGTCGCGTGCCATTATCGTATATTTGGTAGAGAAGTACGGTAAGGACGACTCGCTCTATCCGAAGGATCCCCAGAAACGTGCATTGGTGAATCAGCGTCTATTCTTCGACATGGGCGTGCTGTACCAGGCCTTTGCCGATTATTACTACCCCCAATTCCGCTTCAACAAGCCAGCTGATCCAGAGAAGTACAAGAGTGTGGAATCTGCATTTGCTTTTCTAAACACCTTCCTGGACGGTCAGCAGTATGTTGCCGGCAGTAACCTGACAGTCGCCGATATTAGCATACTGGCCTCTGTTTCGACTGTCGTGACAGTGGGCTTCCCTCTGGCCAACTATCCAAACGTGGCCAAGTGGTACGAGCATGTCCAAAAGGTCACTCCCGGTGTGGATGAGAACCAAAATGGTTTGGAGAAACTAAAGGAGCGCATGGCAGCAATGCGCAAGCAGTAGAAACCGATATACTTAAGTCTACAAATATTTATTATGTTTATTATAAAATAAGTACACATATTTTATTTAACCAGATAATGAACAAAATTTAATAAACGTCCTGCGATTTCATAAATTTAAAAACACCAAGCTAAACTTTTTACTACTTATTTATAAACCAAAACAAATAGAAGCCAATTATTTACTAAATGCCAGACGACCGATACAGAGAGAAAGAGAGAGAGAGAGAGAGATAAGCAATATCAGCTTTTTCCGCATCAGCTTTTTCCACTTGCTCACCCGACTGCCCGAGTTTAGCACACCCTGCACGATCTGCAAGGCAGCAGACTCAAAACATCCGATCATATTTAACCATGAACTTTTCTTTTTTTACTTCCTGAAATGCATAAGAAAATACATTTGTTTAGCATATCGAAAATTAAATGCTTTTGCAAACATATTTTTTTAGAACTTATTTCATAAGTTGTTATTTGTAAATAGTCCAAATACTGCAATAAATTTACGGACTGACGTACTGCTCAGCGTCTGACCAAGTTATATACTTACTTAATGGGGTCAGAGAAGCCTCATTCTACCTGCTTCATACATTAACACAAATCTATTATACCCATTTTCAATGGGTTCAGGTATAATAATTAGGTGGGCATTCCGCACTTTACGCTTAAAGCTCCAGCTTATTTGTACATAAACACAACTTTTTACGAAGTACAGATTTTTATATTGATAGCCGGCTTTTGCACACTTCGTGATGGCTTGTTTTTTTATCCACATTTCGTGGAGTTTTTAGATCCATTTTAAAACATAACACAGCTAATATAAAATGAAGATTTAAAATTAAGGAATAATTCTTATTTGTGTAATTTCTATTTTTCAAGTGAATCAATTGAAATGTTTTGTAAAATACGTAGAATAGATGTACGTTTGTACATTTAAACCAGAAAATAATTTAATTATTTCAATTAACACAAACACAGCGAGCTTACATCAAGCTACTATTTCTATTTCCAGAAGTTATTGGGTCCAAATATGAAAAAAGTTAACATAGAAGGAACGGAATATAAAAGTACTATATGGGTTTGTATTATACCATATGATTGCGCCAAGTGCTTTCGTATTTATTATTCTAAATACTTAAGATCTTACATATAAAGATAACACCGATGACTCCTATTCCCTTTTATGTAGGTACACAAATAAAACCGAAAGTAACAGTGACAAACATAAATTGATAAACAGCCGATAATAGCTGGCGAGCTTCTGCTATAAAAGCAGCAATTGACACTCGCTCAAAGCCAGTTAACGTTGATTGTTCGGCTGCAAAGCACGCAGGTTTAACATGGACTTTTACTACGTGGCCGCATCGGCTCCCTGCCGTTCAGTTATAATGACGGCGAAGGCGGTGGGAGTTGAGCTCAACAAGAAATTCCTTAACGTCCTGGAGGGTGAGCAGCTGAAACCGGAGTTTGTGAAAATCAATCCACAGCACACTATTCCCACCCTGGTGGACAATGGCTTCGCGGTGTGGGAATCGCGCGCCATTCTTATCTACCTGGCTGAGAAGTACGGCAAGGACGACTCGCTGTATCCCAAGGATCCAAAGCAACAGGCTCTAGTCAATCAGCGGCTTTACTTTGATATGGGTGTTTTGTACAAACCCTTCTCTCAGTATTACGGCCCGCTGTTTCGCCAAAACAAGCTCGGCGATCCTGAAGAGTTCAAGAATCTAGAAACTGCTTTTGGTTATCTGAATACCTTCCTGGAAGGACAGCAATATGTTGCTGGCAGCAAGTTGACAATTGCCGATATTGCTATCTTAGCCACCGTTTCCACAATAGTGGCAATGGGCTTTAAGCTTACCAACTATTCCAACGTTTCCAAGTGGTACGAAAATGCCCAAAAGGTGACACCCGGATGGGACGAAAACTGGGAGGGTTTGCAACAAATGAAGGAATTGTTTGAATCGAAAATGAAACAAATCAAGTCCTAAATTAAGTTCTCTTCTATTAAAATATGTAATTTGTAATAATGTATTGTTAATTAAAATGATTAAAATCATAGTAGAGTTAATTTCTTGTGGGTTATTTTTTTGTGTCGTGAAAAATATTTTAAAAATTATATTCTGTATAGAGTGATGTAACTTGTCTGGTTGCATTTAATTACGTTTTATAGCTATTGTAGCTACGGTTCGCTGATCACAATGATTGCATACACTCAAAGAAAAAGCGTCAATCTCGAATCCTAGCACTAGCGGAATATAATTCGTATCGTTTGGTTCTTAAATTTTCAAGAAATTTCATGAACGGAAATATATTTCTTTAATTAACGATCTAGAACTGAAGCGTTGTGAAAATCGTACTTAATCTGATTAAAATTGTTTTAATTTTTCTGAATATTATATATTTAAAAACAAATGAATATTTTAAATTTGTTAGCATGTGAAAAACACGGCATGCTCGTGAAAATCGAAATGTGCGCCATCTTAGATGAGGTCATAATCCAAAACTCATGGCTAATTAGATGACCCTTCTCCCAAAGTAAAACAACATTTAATTATTTATAATGACTAAAGTTAAACATATATTTATTTCGATTCTCCTTGGTTTACAAGCAATTACCATTAAGTCCGGGGTCGTCTAATTTGCCACCGACTCCGGTTCGACAAGCTTCTGCAGCTGGCGATACTTGTGTATGGCATTGCGCACGAATTCCGTTGTACGCCGTACGCGCTCCGGCGTAATTTCCTCGGCCAGCATGCGGCCCACATCCTGCGCCCCACCTGAGCGCAGGTAGTTCACAGCTTTATTGGGAATCTCGCAGATGGGCGTAAGCCGGCAAAGAGCGCTGGTAATGGCGCCTCCAAAGAGAATCACGCCCACGGCGGATATCACCACGGCAGCAATGCGGAACAGCGTAGACATGAGTATGGTGGGCAGCAGTCGGGACGCAAAAGCTATCAACGGATTCATACCGGGGCTGGGCGCTGCAGCAACTGTGGCGCTCGCATCTGAAACGCTGTCGGAGGCAGCTGGATTTGTGGGCACCAAAAAGCCCTCGTAACCGGTTTGCACCATGATGGGCCCTGGATAGGGATAGATGCCAGGCGCGCCCGTCATCGGCGACGGATAGGCGGCCGCAAGAGGCGCCAAGCCCGCGGCACCGCCATACTGGCTCAGATACTGTTGGAAAGCCTCGGGCGTGATGAGGCCGCTGGCATAGATGGACACGGGCTCGTTGCTGCTGCCGCTGGCCACATTGTCAGCCGGCTGTGAAGAGTTGCTTTAGCTCTACTCTCTTTGAGTCTGCCAACTTTTACTCACCACTGTTTGGTCCTGTGCATCGCTGGTGCCCGCCGTTGGCTGACTCGTTCCATTGGCACTGACTAAGCCGGCTTCGTGCGGTTCCATGTTGGCGTCAGGCAGCTTGTCAGTCTCCTCTATGGTATTGACGGCCGTTGCGACTGGCGCGGTCTCAAGCGCCGGCAGCGTGCGCGCTTCGTACAGCATCATGAGGAGCAGCATCAGACGCAGCGACATGTTGTACGGATTTCTATAGCTCATTTTGCGGCACTTGCTTCACTTCAGTTGCACGGACGACTGTTGACGGTACTTGCGCTGCAATGCTGCTTTATAGGCTTGCGCTGGCCTTGCGTCCCGTGTCCATTTTGAAGGCCTGTTATCCTTGTCCAATGCGGACGCTGTTGTCCCTTTTGCGATTAATGTCAAATTTTCCAGGAATTTGATGCCTAATGTCTTTGGATTTTCGACAATTTTCCAAGACGGCCATTGTCCTTGGCGTACCTGGGCTAAGTGGCAGCTCAGGTAGATAGGCAAGTGACCGCGGTAATTCCCACTCAACACTGCCGGCCAAAATAGAGTGCCTGGTGTGTGTCTTGGCGAATTATCTGCAGTTTGATCTCAACAGTATGCGACACCTTGTGCTCGACTTCGAGTGCCAAAAGTTACCCCAATGCATGCCCACTTTCAATTTCAGGCCTGGCTTTCGCCTTCGCTTACCCCGGCCATGTGTCGGGCTGCTCCCAGTCGGAAAGCCGTACAGCAATCAATAACAAATAAAACACGTAGCTACAACAAATTATGGAGTGGTTTAATTTTAGAACGAAAAAACACGAACAAGAAATTCTGACCGAGTTTCGGCGCTCGCCCCCAATCAAGCAGCAGCTACTGTCCTACAGCCTGCCACCCGCACGCCCCATCGCCCGCCCCAGGTGAGCACACATTAGCCGAGGCGACGCGGTGGTCGTCCAGGTAACGTTCGCTATGAAAACTAAACGAAAATAGCATAACAATACAAACTTGAAACAAAGCGCCAAGCAGCCACCGATGACATGGAAATTCTGAAAATTCAAACAGGCAGGCGGCGACGGCGGCGGCGACGGCAACGGATACATCGACGGACACTCACGTCGACAAGTTGACACAACGAGATTATATCATCCTCGCAGCAGCCATTGGCCAGGACCAGAGCTCCGTCGCGGCGACAGCAGAGCTCGACACTCGCAGCCACACTGGGGAACTGCATAGACATCGACTCCGTGGCCGTTGTGCAGCACAAGCTGGTGCAAAGGATTGTGTGAGTATGCAGCAGGTGGGGCACAAGCCTTATTATCAATAATGGATAAATAAGTGAAGCCAAACGGCTGCAATTAATATGTCCGCGATTGTCTTTGTGCTGGTCTGATCTGTTATCGGCCAGACGTTCCCATACCCTCTAATTGTGCGGCCTCTGTGATTAAGGTGAAAAACTTTTCTGATTTTAGTTTAAGCTAAAAGCTGCCTCGCAATTCATTTATACTTTGCTCAAGTAGTTCTTAATTTACTTACATTTAAGTATCTGTAATTTAATTAAAAACTTTTTTTTTGATGTAAATATTTGTAAACGACCTTCAGGATCTTCCATCCATTAAGGTACTTCTTTAATAGAGTTATGAAATTAGTATAAATAATTGTGTTTGGCTGTGTTTTAACTAAATTTAATTGAGACTTTGACCTTGGTGGAGCACCTTATTGATGGCCAGTGGGAATTTTCCCAGCAATTTACATTAATAAAACATTTGAAATCGATTCATTGATTTTCTGCAGACGCACAGCTGCGGCCTGTGGCCACCGTTGTTGCTGGCCAATCTTGAATCGCCTTTCAGTTGTTTCTGATGAACCACACCGAACAAATTGTAACCGAATTTGTCTACTGCCTACTTATCAGAGGTGGAAAGATGTCTCCGCCAGTGCTATACTATCTGCCTCCGAGTCCGCCATGTCGCAGTATTCTGCTACTGGCCAAAATGCTCGGCCTGGACTTTGAGCTGAAGATCGTCAACATCCTTGAGGGGGAGCAGCTGAAGCCGGACTTTGTCGCCATGAATCCGCAACACTGTGTGCCCACCATGAACGACGAGGGACTGGTGCTGTGGGAGAGGTGAGAACTGCTTCCACACAGTAGCTGGAAGAGAAATCCTGAAAATCCCTATGCTTGCAGTCGCGCGATACTCTCCTATTTGGTGGCCGCCTATGGCAAGACCGACGAGCTCTATCCCACGGATATACGCGTACGGGCCCTGGTGGATCAGCGTCTACAATTCGATCTGGGCACACTTTACCTGCGCCTCACCGACTTCTACGTGAGTGGCTGACAGATCGGACTAACATACTATACCATATATAATATCCACGCACACCTTCCCGTTGCTGTAGTTTCCCACAATGTTCATTGGCGCTCCGCTGGACGAGGGCAAACGTGCCAGGCTGTCTGAAGCCGTGGGCTGGCTAAATGCGATACTTGAGGGCCGAGAATATGCCGCCGCAGATCATTTCACAATTGCAGATCTGACACTGCTAGTTACCGTCTCCCAGCTGGAGGCCTTTGAATTCGAGCTCAGGCCCTATAAACATGTCAAGCAATGGCTGGAACGATGCAAGGAGCACATGGCGCCCTACGACTACGACGAACTGAATGGCAGCAAGGCGGCGTTGCTGGCCGACATGTTCAGGGCGAAGATGAATCAACCCGGCGGCTCCTAATTGCCTATAAATATACATGTATCAAATCTATATAAACTCGTGTGTGTGTTAATGTTGTATTAAATAAATTTTGCATTTTGCATTTTGCTTTCAATGTTGAGTTAAACTAATGTGTTCTTATCTCTCTGTCACGACTAGATATAGATGAAAACTAGATAAGTGAGCATTTTAGTTGAAATACCTGGACCATAAGCTAGTCCATGTTCTTCATTTTGTACAATAAAAACTGATATATACAGATAATTATTTTTTCGATTATTAAAATACACCATTTACAAATGGATGTAGCTATGGCAATATATATAAAGATATATATATACAAAGAAATATATAGATATATATATTAAGTATATACAAAGTATAATATGCGCAAATTAATTTTCGAAATAATCTTTAAGTTCTGTACATTTATCTAGTCTATTGTTATTTCGACATACCTAATTTTTAAAAGGTCTATTTTTGTCAATATTGAAGTTTTCTTAATAATTGTGTTTATTTTTTTTATTTTGTCCAAATTTTCGTTTTAATTATTCTGAAGATTGAATTGAGTTAGGACTCAGGCATTCTAAGATGTTTTTAGATGGGGACTTTTAAGCGGGTCAATAAAAATCCACTCAGCTCTTTTCAAAAAGCAGATCGAACACAAACGTAATTTGTTTCTGTCCTTCCAGCACACTGACAACTGTCAATCATATAAAAATGAAATCCACTTATAAATAGCTTGTTTTTGTTGCTGCTGTCGCTGCCACAGGCGATGGCTGAAACTAACGGTTAACGTTGGCGCCACCTCCAGCAGTGGCAGCAGCCTCATAAAACACCTCAACTTAAATTTACTGATTCGAAAAAAAAAGATATAACTGGCCCTGAGCAGAACTGTTGTTGGGGTGGCGTCCGGCTATTTTTAAAGCACACCAGCATCCGCATTACAGTCGGCCACTGGCAGGATAACGGTGCGATGCTCAGTTTCACTTTGGACGCTGGAGATGGTGGCCGCGTGGCTAACTTGGGTGTTGCCTCTGATTTTGGCCAGTGGTCAGCGGGCTATTGGCAGCAAGCAGGCGCACCTGTGGCTTGGTGAGGCGCTCCTCGCTGGATTGAAGGCCGGATTGAAGGCATAATTAATTGATGCGTATTTACAGATTGCGCCTGCCTGCACGCAAACGAGCGCAATGCCACACAATGGGGCAGCCTTAGCGTAAATGCGAGCCACGCACTGGGCGCCAAAAACAACTGCCTGATGATCTTCATTGGCGGGGCGGCCGACGAGCTGGTGGTCTTTCAGCTAGAGCAGCTGCAACTGCGCCCCGGGTGAGTAGCAACGCTTCCGGCCGTAGTAAGCCAGCCGTACAGTTGCCCTCCGCAAGCCGAATCCAAATCGATCGCAGATCTGGATCTCTCGGCCACTGGCAGCTGTGCGACAGCCATCAAAACTCAGCGGCCATCGAGGAAATTGCGAATGCAATGTAATTAAAATACCTTGTGAAGGCCAATATGGGCGCTCGTGTGGGGGGTCCGTGGAGCCGTGGCCGGCATGCCTGGTTATTTATATAAATGGTGGACGCGCCCGCGAATTTGTGTCAATTTATACGAAATTTGCAGCTATTTTGCCTGCATTAAAATAACGCAAAAAATATATACAAATTTCGAAATCGATTTGTCAATAAAATTGGCGAGCAGCGGCGCCAACAATTTTAGTGGAGCTTGGGCAGAGCGTTGCGCACAACGTTGGCCGCTGTCGGTGCGACAAGTTTTTAGTGGAAAAGTGAAAAATCGCTGGTGAAACGCGTGGGAATCGCTCGTTAAACGCGTGTGAATCGCTTTTAAAACGCGTGTGAATCGTTTGTGAATCGCGCAGTTCAACATGTCTATGGATCCTTCGGTCTCGCTGGATGATCTAGAACGCGTGAGTGCCCACTAACCTGGCTAATGTGTCGATCAAGCCACGACTGCTCATATTGCCATCCATGTCTGTGCAGCGGCGCCGTCGAGCCAGCTCAGCTCGGAAAGCTTCGCAGACGCCGCAGCCACCGCCGCATCTGGGAACCGACTCGGAGGCGATGGCCGTTATCAATGAGATACTCAATCCCAGGCTGAAGCTGCCGGAGAGCACTGGCCATTACAGACTGCCCGAGGAGCTGAGCGCCGACGATCATGTGTCGCCGCAGGATCTGGACATTGCCAAGCTGGCGGAGTTAAAGGAAGTAAGTGCTGGTTAGAGAACGACCCCAAATGCTGTTGATCGTGCGTTTTCCAAAGGTATTCACGCTCTTCGACACCGACTGTGACGGGCTGATATCCAAAGACGACCTGCGGTTCACCTACACGGCGCTCGGCAATGAGCCCAACGAGCAGCTGCTGGAGCAGATGATGCAGGAGGCGCACGAGCCCCTGGACTACGAGGCCTTCGTGCAGCTGATGTGCCGTCGCACCCTAGAGCTAGATCCGGAGGAGGTGCTGCTGGAAGCCTGGAGCAAGTGGGATGATCACGGCACGGGCAAGATCGACGAAAGAAAGTGCGTACAGTGCACCAGCCCGAAGGCCTGAAGTGTAATCCATTTCTAACACTATAGAATCTATGAGGAACTAACCAACTATGGCGATAAAATGAGCAACAGCGAGGCCAAGGAGGCGCTCAGCCATGCGCCCATGGCCAAGCCCAAGACACTGGAGGAGCCGCCCATGATTGATTACCCCGCATTCTGTCGCATGCTCGGAGGGATGCGTAAACGAAAGAACTAGCAGCAAAGGACGCTAAAGCACAAGAACCAGCAGCAGGAGGCAATCCGATTTGAATAAATAACAAAAAATACAAATTAAAATGTTTAAGAATTTTCCTCAATATCATCATGTTTCTATAGCATAGTTTTTAGAATATATCTTTAGCATTATTAGATTTGCCCTGTAGATAATATTATTTTATATACGTTTTATATTTAGTTTGCCTTATCCTTTTTTGCTTTTCTGATCTTACTAATTTTGTATTTCTTTAACAACCTTGAGAAAAAAACGCCTGACATCCCAAAAAATTCCCAATAAAAACGCGCATATCATATTTAAATTTGGTAACTTATTCACGAAGGGTTTATGCTTATGTCAAGTATGAAAAATCCTGTAATGAGTGTTTTGTACTTAATATAAGAATTTTATTTTCATTTATGCAATGTCAACGGTGAAAAACCACTTAGGTTGTGACTATTCAAAAACAATATTTCCTTGGAAATTTCAGAAGAAATTTGATAAAAACTGCTTTATTTAGTTGCATGTACCCAATTCTAACTTGCATTGACTCGCGAAATTTTCCACTTCTGAAATCGATCATATTTTGTTTTGAAACCCATTTTTGTTAGCATTTGCTGCGTGTTTTTGTGTTAACCTTAACGCCAACTTTTGTTCGAATTTTTATCAAAATAAATGGCGAAGAACCAAACAGCAATGCAACATTTTATTTAATGGCAGCTCGCTGGCCGCTTGGCTATTTTTAGGGCTGGCCAACGAGCCGGCCAAGCGGCCAGCCCCAAAAGTATCGGCCAATAAATTTTCAACATCATTACGTTCTGGCCATTTCGGCCATTTTGCCATATGATTAGCACAGCGCGGCAGTTTTTGATATGCAATTTTGTGACAGCTGCTTGGACACCGTGGAGGTCTTTCCGTATCTGCGCGAACCCGTCATCGAGAACTCGACGCTGGCGGCGTACACTTGGTGCCAGCACAGCACGATGCCACGCAATGCCACGCCTATTTATAGCGCCGGGCGGCTACTTGGACTGCGACTAAGCTTTCAGCAGCCGCCCACCAAGCTGGCCGACTGGCCTTTAAATCTGACGGCGACCTATCGATTCCTCAAGCAAGGTGAGCAAAACTAATAAACATTTGGAGCTCGGCGTTTATGGGCCATTTTATCCGTGCAGAGCTCTTTAAGACGGACGGACGGCTGGTGCCGCACAGCTTCTGTGATTTTTATTTCTTTGCCAGCACCGGAACCGGAACCGCAACCGATGGCAATCTGGGCCAGGGCTACTTCCACTCACCGCGCTTCCCGGCCCACTATCCGGCGCACATCAAGTGCGCCTACAAGTTCATTGGCCGACCCGACAGCCGCGTGGAGCTCTTGTTCGAGGAGCTGCAGCTGCCGCCTGTTCTCAGCGGCGGCTGTCAACTGGACGCCCTGACCATTTTCGATGCAGAGTCGGCGCACATGAACGCCGTCATTGATGTGCTGTGCACACCCTGCCCCACGCGCCGCATTCTGAGCAGTGGCCCCGATCTGCTGCTGGAGTTTAATGCCAGCTCGAATCGCACCGCCAAAGGATTCCGCGGCAAATACAAGTTCGTGCCCAACGAGGAGCAGGCGCTGCCCATGGCGCCTATTCTAGAGGCAGCCAGCGTGGCAGCGAAGCAACCGCCCGCCGAGGCGAACAGCCTGCAGCTGGAGGAGGAGAAGGATGCGCGCCGCGGCCCGCGCACTAATCGTAAGTTGGCGCCCCATAAATTAGCTATAGATTCTGACTCATACCCAAGCCTCAGACGCAATCGAATTATGCTAATCGGCGGCAAACTTCTTCGCAAACGCCGCAAATGCTGGCAGCTTCCGTCTGTCAGAAGCCCGCCGGAAGGCAGCGCCCTCGGCAGCGGTTGCGGCCAATCGACTTGACTGGGTCGGGGGGCGGCGGCTGCCGCGATGTCTATGGCTGCCAATGCTATTAGTCTGATTCAAGTTGTCGACAAGTCAAAATGTTGCGCTCTGCGCTGTTGTCACTGCTCTATTTAACAGCCTCCGCGTGGCATTCGTCGCCAACCTTGTCCTGGGCAGGACCTGGCACGGGCAGTGAGTGTTCCTTTGAATTGTGTACCAACTATTTATTTAACTAGTTTTAGTGTTTATTACATAACAATATTAGCACCTAACTAGGAGTTTAAGCAGTGACCACAAAATGGCAGCAGCTCCACTGCAAAGGACGACCTGCAAGAGCCGGTGGAGTATGTAAAACCTGTGGAGAATGGAAGCAAAGATAGTCAGTTGGGAATACAAGCAATGAGAGCAATAAGAACGTTGCAGTCGGGTGTAACCGACTCGCTCGCAGTGTAATCAGCGAGCCCAATGGCCCCAATGGGCGATCTATAGAGAAGGGCAGCTGGGCTTTACGCGCTGATACTTAAAATCCCATACATCGACTTCGCTTCTTAGAAACCCATTCTTCAAATACGTAAATGGTCTGGGCTCCTTTCTGATGTAAGCATCTTAACCTAGTTTGGGTTCCAAAACAAATCCACGGCATTACAACGGACACAACTGTGGCCTAAGGGCGTCGATCATAATCTGTCTGCAAATATTTATAGATTAAATCGCTTTGCCGCGGCCCCTGTGGGCGTCGCCTGCAAATGTTAACTCTTTACCTGGCGCAGGTATACACCAGTATATATTCCATTTATCAAACCTGTAGCTTCAATAACGGCGACAGAAATTGCATTCATACGGACAGACGGCTGGCAATCGAATATTGCACAAAGCCAATAGTAATATATAGAAAGTCGGGACTTACCGCGCCAACTTGCGTTTGCCCTGCTTCAGTGACTCATCGCCGGGCTCCTCCTTGGCCAGGTAGATGCGCATGCCGCCCAAGGCGCGGTAGAAATAATCGTCCCAGTCGAGGCTGCTCATATCGAACGCGAAGAGCTGTTGGTCCCTGGCCGAGAGGCCCTGCCACAGCCGTTGCGTGTTGTGCGTCTCAAAGTACCAGTTGGAGTCCGCAAACGGTGACAGGACTTCCACATTCTTGTGTATCTTCTCGTACAGCTTGATCATGCGCGGCCTGCGGCCTTGCAGCCGCAGTGCCACATCGATGCAGAAGCCGGGCAGGATGTGGTAGAAGAAGGCCACCAGCCTGAACAGCCAGGGTGTGTTGGTGGTGTGCAGGAACGGCAGCCAAATCATTTTGGTCAACGGGTAGACATGGCCCAGGTTCTCCGCTTTCTCTTTGAAATCGCCCCAGCTCAGCCTGTTGCGATCGCTGGGCACATAATTGTAGATGGGCGGTGAATCTCTGGCAATGGCATCCGTCTTCCTGCGCGTGGCATCCTCCTTGGCCGTTTGCCAGGCGCTGGCCAACGTCAGGTTGGCGCAGTAGTCCACGGGCACCATGTTGGCCTGCGTTTGGATGTTGACGCGGACAATTCTCAACACTCCGAATGCTGTGCCAAAGAGTATTGCAATGGGACCGTAGAGGTTGTCAATCCAGCCGGACACGGGCTCCTTGTAGCTGCCAATAACTAAAAATAGTTAGAGAAAGTCAAGCCCAGGCACATTCCCCGCAATTTAGCTCTCTTACTTATGCCCGGTCGAAAGATGCATATGGGCAAGTCCCCCGCCTCAGACTGCACCAGCTGCTCCGCCAGCGCCTTTGTGTAGGTGTATGTGTTGGGAAACTTGCCAAGCAGCGCCGGCGCCATGCTGTCTATCAGCTCGTTGCTCAGGCGCTCTCTCAGCGTCAAGGCTGTGTCCGCGCTGCAGGTCAGGTGCTCCGGATAGAAGCTCTCGTTAATACGCTGAATGACGCAGTTCGAGAAGGCCGTGGACACGTGCACGTACGCCTCCAGGCGACCCATCTGCCTGGCCAGCTGCAGCATGAGGCGAGTGGCGCGCGTATTGATGTCCAGTGCCAAATGCAGTGGCTCTACGAAGCGCACGGTGGCCGCTCCATGCACCACCACCTGCACCTCGTCCAGCAGCAGCTGCCGATCCGCCTGGCTAAGGCCCAAATCCGGCTCCTGGCAGTCCCCACCAATGGGCAGTATGCGCTCCAGCAACTGGGATTGGATTTAAGCAGCAGACCAAATACCTAATTGCGAATTCCAATTGGACTATGAGCACGCTTTCTAGTTAGCAATGTGGTTACTCACGCCATCGTCCTGCCAAGCAGCCAGCCGCTCCAGCATGTCCTGGCCACGCTTGGCTCTGATTAGAACGTAGATGCGTTTCACATCTGTTGTGCGCAGCAGCTTCTCAATTATCACTAAAAATGACACCAACAATTGTAATATCGGCAAATATCTTGAGTTCAATCTTAACTTGAACTTTACTTCTTAAAGTGTTTTCCTTTCAACTCTCAATTTTAAATTGAGAATCATTTGAATTGCATTCAAGAACGAGTCTTGTTTCAAATTATTCTCAATTGATTTAAAACGCTTATAAATGAACAATTGCACGAAATACGAGGGTAGCTTAATAATAATAACATATGCATTCCCTTACATAATATAACAATGCATTTGCTTATGATAATCATTAATTTTGTTAAAGATATTTAATTTTCTTTTTGTGCATCAACCTTTCTTCATAAGCGAATCTCACATTGACATTCTTCTTTCAATACGTGATTTAACTCTTGTTACCACCCACGTTCGTTTATTCATTCTTTATATTTTCAATGTCAAGTATTTTTTGAATAGAGTCCAAGGTTTAAATACATTTTAAGTAGCTTACAAAAAATACTTCAGTCAGATTTACAGTCCAATAATAAAGCTTGCTTTTAGACAACCATTTTTAGCGAAATAATGAGACTAGGTTAATTTATTGTCATTGTTTTTAAATTATGGGTGCAATGTGAATGTAATACATGTATTGCTCTAATGTAACTAATATATTTTTCTCCATAAATCAAATCTTGTCAATGTGTAACTTTTTTAACTTGAGAAGAAAATTCCTATTACGTATTTTATAATACCAGAATTCATAGAAAATAATGAGTTGGATCATCAGTGTTTAAGCATTTAGATACGAATCCCATGTTGATTGTTTATAACTATATCCCATTCTTTAAACAATAACAATTACCCTTATTTCAGGTAAGAAAATTCTTGAAATGAGTATTTTGTACTTAATCGAAAGTTGCGTTTTATTCAAGCAACATTGGCGCTTGATTATCCCATCAATATTCAAGAGCGAAAAATTTCAAGAGTAAAATAAGAACAAAAGAACATTGCCTTTCTCTAAGTGTAGTTACGCCAACGAAAACAAATACACGTGTATCTACATAAAAATACATATATGGATATATAATTCAATTGAAGATTCATGCTTACTCCCATTACGCGTACTGACTTTAAAAATAGTGTTTGCTATTTATTTATTGAGTTGAATTAAATTGAATGTTTTCAATTCAGCCGTTTCTTAAGTCGCGTATTCAAAATCATAATACACATTCGTATTTAGCTAGTGTTAATAATTGTTCAATACACTTCACAAGGATTATCGATTCACTTAAGATGTATACCTTTGCCCAAAAACCCACTGCCACCAGTCAAAAAAATAGTTTTGTCTTTGTAGAAATTTTGCATTTCGGATGCCATTTCGCTTTCCACATTCATTTCACAACACAACAAGCCACAACTCTGAGCAAAGCAAATGCAATGCAATTTAGTAAGTTTAGTACGATTAGTTTATAACGCAGTCGCGACCGCCGCTTGAATGAGAAGAGCTCAGAACCCGCTGACGTTATTTATACCGGGGGCAATTGCCCGGTAGCAAACAGTTAACTAAGCACTCAGATTGAAAATGTGTGATATAACAGAAGGAACCACAAATTATACATAATAAGCTTCACACAACGATCGTAAATATCGTCATTCACTTACACTCACTCTTCTCCCAAAGCAGAAAGCTTCGTTCTTTGAAGTAAATAAAACCCGCATAAAGTGCACATTACGTATTAGCGTAAAAGGCTGGTTAAAAGATACATCGTTAGTGATCGGTAGCTTCAACGGCATGTCGAGTATTTGATCCGCAACAAAAATTTGCATGCGAATATTATTCGGCTCAAACTGTAACTTGTAGTCAGCACTTTATTTTCGTTCCGCCCGGGTAGAGTGTAAAGGTCCGTAACGCTATGAAAACTCAAAGCAAAAATTATTTGGCTAATTGCAAAACGTAGTAGCTGTGGCTCATTGAGTAGTTCAAGCTGTGTACGAGTTCAATGAGACTTAAATGGTATTCTGGCCAGACAGGTTTACTATAAACTTCCTATTCACATTAAGTAAATAGTATGGCTGTACCTTAGTGTAAACAGTTGAATGACAACGTAGTTACGATCCGAAACAAAACAGTTCTTGACGTATTGTAAATTAAATCAATAACAGAGTGATAATTAATCTCACACTTCACATAGAAAGATCTTATTTAACGTTCAATATAAGCAGATTTGAGAAGCAATTGTTTTAAACTAAAATTGCCCTTTGGCAAATCACGGATTGGCAAAAGATAAACAATTTGTTTGAATTATTCACGTGAAATCAACCCAACCCAGAAACCATTTTCGCGTGTGATACCCTCAAATTGTCATACTATACGTAAGGAGTTTCGTTGTCCAAGACAACACAAACACAGTTCCAATCAAGTTGGTCGAGTTTCCAATACTAGGCATATTCGCAAATAAATTGTTTGTTTTAAATTAATAAACTGTAGATTGCAAATTTAATAAGCCCCTTCATTAAAAGCTTAAATATAATATAAATTTGTGTATAAATATGGTTATAAAAGCTATTTACATTTAGCCAAATGTATTCCTCAATTTACAAATTTTAAAGCAATCGTTACCGCAACAAAAACATTTAAGAATAAATTAATATGCTTAACTAGGAGTTTAACAGCAAGGCATAGAGTGGATAAGGCTCAAGTTTGTTGGCCTGTAACGATGCTTCTACCCATTTTACATTTAGATGACGACAGCTGCGACGGTAAAGGGGTCTGAAAAATAAAGTTAATATTAAATATAAGTGCGCAGATTTTTTAAGATTTTGTACCTCAGCTTAGTCAAATCAACTTTTTCTGTATCTTCATGGAATACCAAGGTGGCCTTTTGTGTATTCGTGGTCAATACGCCACCGTGACGCACAAATTCATCCATGTGCTTCTTTTGCCGTGCTGCATCGGCAACGAAGTGCGCTTCTAGGCCGCTAAATAATTTGGCATCCGCGCTGTGGACTTTTGCCTTGGGAATTTCAAGCGATATGTTGGGCTCTACCTTGTTCTCATCCTTCACAGCCGCATTGGCCGTTTTGGGTTTGAAGAAATCTTTTACACTGGCTTGAGACGTTGATGGGGCCACCTCCAGCTTGGGCATTTTTCGAGAGCTGCGTCCTTTGGACGGCGTTGGTTCCTCGCTATCTGAGTTGTCATTGGACCGTTTTGGTTTTTTATTACTGCTCGCTGAAGCTGCACTTGGCGCTCTGCCTTTTTGCGGTGTTTTCTCCAGTTTCAGCCCGTTGTTCAGGGCATCATTATTATCACAGTTGGCCAGCAGCAGATCCACATTCACATTTTGCTTAGAGGCGGCATAGAGTTGTTCCAGGTGTGCCAGATCATTCGCCTCCATTGCGGACTTGTCGCTGCGCAGGCGCGTGATACGTGGAAAGCGTATGGAAATGCCCGCTGCGGTGTGCGCTTCCGATTGTGTAAACTCGGCGCCCGTAATTTCCCATACTGGCATTTTCCCCGGCGTCTTGGCGAGCACGTCGGGTATAAGTGCTTTTTTGCAGAGTAACCAGTTGGGAATCTTGTTGGCATCAGCCCGTTCGGTTAGCTTAATGAGCTCCTCATGTATCTCATCGTTGGTCGAATCATCAAGGCCGGAGTGGACTTTAGTGACCGTCTTCCAGAGACGATCTCGAGCATCATAGCAGCCCATTAGAAAGATGCTGAGCACTCCGCCTTTTTTACCAGACCCATACCAGGCGCCCAACACAACCAAATCGGCCGTATCGGCCATTTTGCCACCAAAAAGATAGTCCTTTTTCACTTTTAGCCAGTGGCGTTTGCCCGGCTGGTAGGTGCCACCGGGACTCTTAAGCACAACACCCTCTAGATTCGCCTGAAGCACCTTGGCCGTCATCATGGCCAATTCATTCTTTGTCTTCAAGAACTGCGACTCGGACAATTGTACGTGAGATTTGATAGGCTGTATGTTTTGCTCCAAAATCTCGCGGCGCTTGCAAAACGCACTAAAGATAAAAACAGCATTAGCTTCATTGTATACTGAAGTATTCTCACACTTCATACTCACAGCTGTGTCAGATCCTCGCCATCATAGAGCAAGCAATCAAAGACGAAGAGACAAACCGACGCATTGGCAAAGGTATGTTTCTTGTGCGCGCCCAGCGTACCAAAGGGAAGCAAAGCACCCGTTTTGGTATCCACCAGTATGATTTCCGAATCTAGTATCATGTCGTCAGCACCGGGGAATGCGCGCGGTATATAATCCTTTAGGTCTTTGATTTTGTGGTCCATCACAGGCTTCAGATTCCGACTGAAAAACTTGAATTCGCCGCCCTGCTTATGTATTTGCACTCTTTCGCCATCATATTTGACCTCGCTGTAGAGGCCTGTGGGATTCTTTTTGAACGCCTCCTCCACAGAGTTGCAGGCACTGGCCAGCATGGGCGAAACAGGCGTCATCACTTGAATGGCGCTCGTTGACTTCTTCGCCTTCTTGCCGGCCACCTTTGCGGGACCCTTAAGAGTGCTTGTGGGCTTGCCCTGGCTGCCAGAAAAGGCCTGCACAATTGACGTTAGATCGCGAGAGCTTTGATACGCCGGATAGGCCTGCGGCCCAAAGGCATCTAGAATGTGCCTAGCACGTGCATTAATACGCAGGTCCTGCTTGATCAGTCTGATGAACGTGCGTAAATCCAAGTCTGTTGCCTGCTTGCACACCTCCTGCAGCACTTCCGTTTGCTCATCCTCCTTTGTGCGCTGCTCCAGCTGACAAAGCAGCTTTTCCACGTCATGCAAGTAGAGCGTGCTTTGAGTCTGCGGCTTCAGCTTGCTGGATCCGGCAAAGTGCTTGCGCAGTGTTTCCGAAATGTCACCATCTTCAATAAAAATGTAATTTCAAAACATGCTCCACTACAGCCACTCAATGCCGCTCACCCTGCTCCAAGTCCAGGTGCATTTGCTGCTGGTCGACACGCAAGATGCGTGCAAAAAGCTTCAACAATGCCTTGTTCTGCAAATTGTATACCCGTTGCGTGGCTCCCGGGATAAGGAATTGCACCCATTGCAGCAGGTCACCCTGGAAGCCTGTGCCGCTGCTGCCCTGCTTGAAGAAGTGCTCCAGTTTCTCAACCTTGCGCAGATAGCTCGACTCAGCGGCAATTTCATCACAAATGCGTCGAAACGTGTCCAGCTTATTGTCATCGTTCTGCGCTTGCTTGCTCGTCATGGCTCGGCTCCAAGTACGAGTATGAGTAATGCGCCACACACGAGAAATGTTCAGCAATGCAAGCATAAGTTACAATCCAAACATAATAGGCAATCTTTATTTATCGTCTTCCAGAACACTGCAGGCAGATTTACGATTCGCGCGTAAACAAGTCTGGCATCTTCGAGTCGAATCAGCTGTTGGGAACGTTTATCGGTGTGTCGATAAATAAAAATATCGATTCGTCGAAGGTAGTGCAGTGCCGCTACGAATTTAAATCGCAAAAACAGGAACGCATTCAAATAAAGTTTCACGACTTTAACATTCCAACTGAGCACGAGAACTCCAGCCGCTGTCGAGATGAGGATGCACTGCATGTGCTGGCTGAGGAGCGTGGCAAATACGAGACGCAAGAATTGTTGTGCGGCGCATTTCTGCCCAAGCCGATAATGTCCGGCGGCCAGCAGCTGCAGCTGCAGTTTGTGGGCAAATATCCGCCGAAAATGACCAACAAAGTGCAGTATTATGGATTTCGGGCAGAGTATCGGTTTCTCACAAGTAAGCGGCAAACAATACGTATTTCAAACATTTTACCCATAACATTTATTCTTAAGATTTTGGCATAATGTCTGGTGTACAGCAGGGCAGCGAGTGCACTTTTGTCTACAACAGTAGCGAGCGGATTAGCGGTCTATTCCACTCGCCAAACTTTCCGGGCTACTATCTGGAGAATGTTGTTTGTAATTACTATTTCTATGGAGCCGATGAACGCATTGTCCTGCGGTTTACATACTTTGATGTCGAGGGCATTAGCACGTAAGTTCACATTTTTGATTACCGTAAAACATTGATTACAACTATTCGTGTTTTCAGGTGTGACCATCAAACTGCCAGCGATTACGTGGAATTCTCAAATTTCATGAGCACGGATCGCAAGTTCAGTAGATATTGCGGCAACTTGCCGGACTTTGAAGTGCGTTCCGATGGCAGGTTCTTTCGCGTATCCTTTTATTCGAATGATCGTTTCGTGGCCAACGGCTTTCGCGCTCTATACACATTTGAGTCTAGGTCGAGCAAAAGTGCTGCCGCCAATTCGGATTTGGGAGACAGCACAGTTTCGATGCAAAGCTTTGTGTCCAGTGGAGCGCACCATATACTTAAAATGGCCATAATTATAACTGCTGTAATCACACTTAACTCAATTTATGAATAAACCATAAATATATTTAAAAATGTTTTATGGGTCACACTGTATGCTTAAATCGCAAAAATTTATCGATATATGATATCGATTTCAATATGCCAATATTGAGCGTCCACGTGCGCTTACCAACACTCAATTCAATTAGTGCCGCGCAAGTTTTTTCTACCCAACATTTTGTCGTTTTCGGTATTCGTTCATCATTCGCCGACAGCTTTGCGAGGCAGTTTTTGCTCGCGTCGCGTTGAATACTCAGTTTCGTTTGTTGGAACTAATAAGGGTGGCTGGTCGTAATTGTCGTGTGTTTCCGTATGTAAAAAATCTGAGCTTAACAAAAAGTATTATACCTAGTGATAAGTTTCAAAGCAAAAGCAATACAAGGAATACAGAAGTGGAAAATGTTATCACGCACCAGGTGAGCTAACCAAGTGACCAGGTGGGCCCTGGCATCAAGTTGCCAAAGGAATTTGCCTCGCTCGCAACTATTTTCGGTACATGTGCGAATTGGTGGGGCATTATGCAATTTCAATTGTCGGGCGACTGCTCCGCGTCCCAGCTGATTTTGTCAGTGACCTAGTCTCTTTCGTGACAGACGAGTGTGCGCCAAAGCAGGCGCCCCCGCCCCACCGCAGACCCTCGCCCCTTGTTAGCAGCTTTCGCTTTCACGGGCACTAGCAATACCGACGCACACGCACACAGGCGCAACCACTCCCCTGTTGGTGTTGGTAAGCCCAGGCGAAGGCTCGCACATGTTTTGGCATTGACCTAACTCCTGCTTTTTGCTGGCTCCCGTGGTGCTGGCAGCAGCTGCTCGGCAGCACATCATTTTTTCCGCTCCTCATTGCATAATAGTTGACAGCTCGAGTGCGCTTTTCTTGGCTACTTGCAAACATTAAAATAAATACGAGAATATCAAAAGAAAAATAAAAGCGGCAATTACACACAACAAAACAGCTGAAAAATCAATACACACAAACACACACACACACACAGACGCGAGCTCTCGTGTTTGCCCCAACATCAACGTATTTGTGCCTGCGTCTGTATAAGCCACCTTCACGTTCATGGACATGGACACAGTCTATATTAATTGCAGATTCTATATACAACTAAATCGTTCTACGTTTTGCCAAATTCTAAATTTATATACACACTCAAGCAAATATATTCTAACGTATTGTGTATGTGTACATAAAAAAAGTAGCGCTATTATTTTGTTTATTTTTTCTGTCGGCCTCTCTTCTCTTCGTTGCCAAGTTCAAACGTTTCTTTTTTGTTGCGCAGCTTCATCAGCTGTCTCTGTCCCTTGTTCCGCTTCTTTTCTATTCGCTAATGACCACATTCCAAATTCACACATTCGAGTACATTGACTTCTCTTTGGCTTTAACATAACGTAAAACTTATGAGCCTCGTATATACCTACAGTGAATAGTTAGATAACGGACAGCTTGGCCGAATATTTCTTGACGCGGGCAAATTTGGTAGTCTCATCTTACCAAGCGTTGGCTACAATTCATACATACACAGAGTGGAAAAAAACCTCACGTCTAGATTTATACTTTATGGGATATTAGATACGTCTGTCTGCCTGTTAAATGCATTTTCACAATAGTTTTGACCTTGCCATTTTCAATATTTTATTGCTTGAATATTTTCTTTAACATTTCTTTTAAGCGAACGGGAGATATTCGTTTAAAAGAGTTGGTGTCCCTTAAATAGAGCTTTTACAGTACTTTAATATATAATATATATATGCTTGGATATACATCTGGGGTTTTATGGGCTGGTCAGCCCATAAATTTTGTATTACACGCTCACCCACACACTTATCAAGTTTACACGCACACACACTTAACTTGTGAGATCATATCGGATGTGTCATTATTATTATTGTTATCAATTATTACGGTAATTTTTATTGCAATAGCATGCACTAATGGGAAATATTTTTATTGTTAAATTATTCATTAAATTTTCATTTGTTAAATTCATCTTAAAGGGGTAAATATTTTTTGGAAATGCTTAAATATTATAGATATTATACAAGAAAAAGATAAGTAATAAATGTAAAAAAAATGTTGAATGTAGCCAAGAAGGCTGTGTAAATAAAAGGTCCAAAATGTTTACACATCTAATATGACATCGTATTAAAATACATATTATATAAACAGAAGCTCGTGGTGTGTATATGGGGATATCGTAATGCCAAACATTTATACGCTATTTACATGTCGTATAAGCATAGTAGTACGTACGGAAATGTTTACGACATTTACGTACACTTGTATGCGTGATTAGATACAACACTTGCTATATATTGCTACATGGGGTATATACAAATATTTGTTTGTATATGGGGCATATGCGAAATTATTATGAATTTGGCGCTCATGTGAGCTCTCTGGGCGCTAGGCTGTGCAAATAGTATCAAAATGACGAGTGCTGATAATGATAATGATAATGGTAATGATACATGTCCATGCCCCTTACACTCTACCGTTAATTAGCAACCCGTAGTGTTTTGAGCAACACGTCATGAGCGCGTGCGAACAAAGGCGCGTCATTAACGGGTTTTTGCTTGCCGTGGCAACCATAATCCCAGTTATGGACATCAATGAACCGTACACAAAACTTAGTCACAAGGGAGCCGTAATTAGCTTCAATTATGCAGAATCGCTGAGAAACCATTTGCAAAACATTTGTCGTCATGTTGCTATCGCAGCATTTGGAATCTTATCGCGCCTCCGCCGTAAACAATGCGGCTTAGTTTAGCAGTACTTCGATAAAAACAACAAACTAGTTTGCGCTAGTTGGCGTTGACGTCAAGATACCCTGTACTCATGGAAATCACCAACCAACAAGTAGCTGAAGTAAGCAAATTCTCGAATGTCTGCTTTTTTATCACATTGTTATAAAAATCTCAGAATTTAAAGCATAACGATTATCGTGAATAAATTGAAGTTTAGCATTGAAAATCAACACATCTATTTAAGTACCTCTTGATTGAGCTGGTGATATGTACGTTCCTATGGAATCGTGTATGCCTTCATTTGCATACCTTTTCACAGCATTATTTTGAAGAGTATCGAAAACAGCTGACGCTGGCCTTGGACTTGGCTTCTTAATGTTGTTGCATCAGCTGCCAAAATAATACATATTAGCTTTATTTTACCTTACTCCTCATTGGGGGACCAGCGCAGCGGCTGAGTAAAGTGCACGGAGTACGGCGTGCGTTTGTGTGTGATTTTGCGTATGTATATATGAATGCAAAAGGATTGAAACGAATGCAAAGACAGGGTTCAGGGTATCGCCTAGTCGGGCGCTCCCGACTAGCGCCTCCTCATTTGTTTTGTTTTGTTCTTCTCTTATTTTGTGTTTGGCCTTGCAGTTTTTGTGGAAATCTAGGGAAATTGTGCCGCACCGGCTCCGCAACGGTAACGAGCACAACTGGAACAACATTGCCGGCACTATCGGCGCTGGCGCTGACCGATGCCCGTGGCTTTCACGATGTTGTCGGCGACATTGTCTGCCCCTCGCAGGTGCGCGGCATTGATCATATTCGCGATCCGCGCTTGAATAAGGTAAGTGGCTGCAATTGCGCCCCCGCTGTGGCTCTGATTCGGTGCGACTGATGCTTATTATTCATCTGCAGGGCTTGGCCTTTACGCTGGAGGAGCGCCAGGTGCTGGGTATTCATGGGCTGCAGCCGGCACGTTTCAAGACTCAGGAGGAGCAGCTGCAGCTGTGCAAGATTGCCGTTAATCGCTATACGGAGCCACTGAACAAGTATCTGTATCTGAGCGATCTGCACGATCGCAATGAGCGACTGTTCTTTCGCTTTTTGTCCGAGAACATTGAGGATTTGATGCCCATTGTATACACGCCCACAGTGGGCCTGGCATGCCAGCGCTTTGGCCTCATCTACAGGCGTCCGCACGGCCTCTTTGTTACATTCAATGATCGAGGCCACATCTATGATGTGATGAAGAACTGGCCGGAACCGAATGTGCGTGCCATTTGCGTGACCGACGGCGAGCGCATCCTGGGCCTGGGAGATCTGGGCGCCTGCGGCATGGGCATTCCAGTTGGCAAACTGGCGCTGTACACGGCACTGGCGGGCATCAAACCGCATCAGTGCCTGCCCATTGTCGTGGACGTGGGCACCAATAACATCGATCTGCTGGAGGATCCGCTGTACGTGGGTCTGCGACAGAAGCGCGTCGAGGGACGCGAGTACGACGACTTCATCGATGAGTTCATGCAGGCGGTCGTCAAGCGCTACGGCCAGAATACCCTAATCCAGTTCGAAGACTTTGGCAACCACAATGCATTTAGATTCCTGGACAAGTACCGCAACGAATACTGCACCTTCAACGATGACATACAGGGAACGGCTGCTGTGGCTGTGGCCGGATTGTACGCCTCGAAGCGTATTACGGGCAAGTCCTTAAAGGACTATACTTTCCTATTTGCAGGCGCCGGCGAGGCAGCCATTGGCATTGCCGATCTCGTGGTCAAGGGCATGGTTGAAGAAGGCGTGCCCATCGATGAGGCATATAGCAAGATATTCATGGTGGATATTGATGGTTTGTTGACCACAACGCGCACGGTGGGCAAATTGGAGGGTCATAAGGTCCACTATGCCAAAGACATTGAACCAATGCAGGATCTTGAGACGATTGTGACGGCCATTAAGCCAAGTGTATGTCCTTAATTTGAATTACAAACACAACTCCAACTAACATTTGATTCTACAGGTGCTAATCGGCGCTTCGGCTGCCGCCGGCCTTTTCACGCCCAAGGTCCTGCGCACCATGGCGGACAATAACGAAAGACCTATTATATTTGCGCTCTCGAATCCAACCAGCAAGGCGGAATGCACGGCTGAGGAGGCCTATCATAATACGGATGTGAGCTGTTTTCCTATTCAATGTTTTGCTGAATATAAAGACGTCTTTGATTTATTGCCAGGCTCGCGTCATCTTCTCTTCGGGCTCGCCCTTCCCACCGGTCACAGTGGGCGATAAAACCTACTATCCCGGCCAGGGCAACAATGCCTACATATTCCCTGGCGTGGGTCTCGGCGTCATTTGCACGGGCACACACCACATACCCGATGACATGTTCCTGATTGCCGCCCAGGAGCTGGCCAACTTTGTCGAGATCGAAGACATTCAACGTGGCTCATTGTACCCGCCGCTGCAGAGCATTCGTGACGTGTCCATGAATATTGCCATTGGTGTAACCAAGTGTGCATACCAAAAGGGTAATGTGGTCCTCGTTCTTGTTGATCTTGTAGCAAATAGTTACAACTATCATGTATCATTGAATTAGGTTTGGCATCCACATACCCGGAGCCGCAGGACAAGCGCAAGTGGCTGGAGGATCAGCTGTTCAATTTTAACTATGAGAGCTCGATGCCAGTGAGCTGGACCTGGCCACGCATGCCCTTCATTAAGACTCGTGAATTAGTGCCCACCAAACTCTACGGCAAAAAAGTGATTAACATTTACTTTTCTTTCTATTTCTTTTTCAGGCGCAGAGAGTCCGCTAATTGCCGCTATAAAATAAATTAATCATTCAGTTCTATTGGTTGATCGGTTGATGGCACTTATGTCTTGCATTCTAACCACTCTTCGTACTACTACTCCACTAATACTACTTCCAAGCGACCAGCAACAGCACCAATCACTAACCAAGCCTAGGCATAGATTATTTCTGCAACGGTTCACACTATCTGCATAATATTGATTGATATCATTGATTCACTCGCCATGTTGCCAAGTTCAAGATCGGCCGGCGCACGGATGTGGGGCTCCCCAGCTCTCATTGGTGGCTAAAATACGAGCGAACTTCAAGATTGTTATTAAAGTTACTCATATAAAACAAATTAGTCATAAATCCGAGCTGTAGTAGCTGGCCAAACGCAGTATGCGAGAAAGCCATGTATTTTCAATATGTTCATATAGTAAAATGTGTAGAGAATGTTTTTATTTGTGTAAATTATTAATTTAAATTGTATGTGATCGATAATGATAATGTTACGAAGAATGCGAAACATACTTAACTCACAACTTTTATATACTAACTGCTTTGTTTTGACTTGCCTAACTTTCATCTTAAAAATTAAGTTTAATTGGCTTGCTTGTTTTCATTTCCCGCTGGTTCTCTTTCTCCCACTCTCTATCTCTCTCTCTCTTGTTTTAACTATCTCTCGCTTTTCGTGTTTAATGCTTACTAACCTCGTAGGCGGCAGTAAGCGCGGCACTGCGATAATCGAAATCTCTGCTTATAATCTCAACTCTAAAGCAAATGAAAAATTCATGAATTGTTTGATATTGATCTATTGCTATTTCCCTTTCGTTGACATATAGAAAACGAAGAAATCCTATAAATTATTCAACCCACATCGACCGCATAGAACCATTGGCATATGTAGACAGCAGAACGGTGAGATTCTGCCCATCCTTAAATGAAAGTTAAAGAGCAGCCGTTGACCTTAATCATTAACTCGTAATCTAAAAGTTAACACCTTAAGTTAAAAGTTTTAATTTAATATAGCGTATATAGAAATATATATATATATATGACTATAGAACGAATTATTTTTGTTGATCCATGTCTGATATTTATTAAATAGCCTTGCTCTAATTTATTGTTACAAACGTACATTTTAATATACCATACAACTAATGCATAAATATGGTGGAGTAATCCGCAAGAAATTGTACAATTGACCAGCTGATGTGCGATAAGCAATAAAATATACAAAAATGGTTATTTCAAATCTGTGTTTTTCACCTTTAAAGTGCGCGCTGTTTAATGCATATTGATAAGAAATTACAAGGTGTTGACTGGCGTAATCTGGTTTATAATATATAAATGTGCTGATTACTTACATATTTCCCGGAAGGAAATTATTTGATATTTAAAGATCGGCAATAAGTTAAATGTTTTTAGCTGCGTTCTTGTTATAAGAATTTCCCACAGCGCTGGATTTTGATAGTCTAATATAATTCTTGGGGAATTGCCAAGCCAAGCATTCATGTCGACAAGTTTCTACAGTGTGGTGTTTAATTATTGAAATTTGATATATTCCCACGATACAGAGTTGTATATTACTTTGAAATGGAAGTTCCCTAAATGTAAAATAACCCAATTTTTTTAATATCAAATTTTTTTGTCATTAAATGTTTTTATTTAAAAAGATAAATATTTCTAGAGTAAACACCACATGGCGTTTGAGTAATAATTACTAGAGATAAGAAGACGGGCGTTATTTAAACATATTTGCAATTAAGGTATTTCTCATTAAGCCAAAAAACTCTAAGATACATTTATGTTTTAATATTTTGCGCGAGGGTATTCCAACTTCGGTTCGAGCGAGTTGTGTAAGCCGAGACAAAACATGCTGCTTCCGACCTTCTATCTGAGAGCGCGTTCAGCTTAGCTGAGTGACAGCTACGCAAAAGCTTGAGAGTCTGCTCCGAGAACGCCAAGCGACTTGTAAACAAAGCCCCTAAGCGGAGCTTATCAGCAAATTAGTTGATTTTCTATAGAAAAAACGAATCGTATTTAAATATGCTTTGTGCAGCTTTTAATTGTGGAACTCGATGGAGTTCAACGATTTGCTTCAACGAAAGCCAAACACTCCGGCAGACGCGTCGTACTCATGCGAGCCAAAGGGGAAAAACCAGCGCATCTGGCGAGTGCTCAATTCCCGACGCAGAGAGATGAGCTAAGCTCTGATTCTGGCTGCTAAGCGAGCTTCGGTCCGGTCGCGTATAAAGTGGGGGCTGGGAGCGCGCTGCGCACAGTAGTACTTGAGCTCGTTCAGCTAGTAGATGCCCAGCCATAAGATGTTGCGCGGCTGCTTCCCCGTCGTCGTCGTCGTCGTCGCCTGCCTGGTCGCCGCTCGATCCGCGCGAGCAGGTGAGTGAAGAGAATCAATCATGACTCGTTTGAGCTTGTTTTTACATATTAATTACTTGTGTACATTGACGTTCACATAGCGTACGCGGATAATTGCAATACCCCAAATGGCGAACGGGGCCAGTGCATGCCGTTTTCCTCCTGTGCGGACATTGAGCAGCGTCTGCTGGCCGCCCAAATGGCCGGGGAGCGCATCCCGCCGGAGTACGCCAGCTACCTGCAGAAGGCGGCCTGCGGCGAAGTCGATGGAGTGGTAAATAGGAGCCGTTTAAACTAAATCGCAGCTTAGCTAATCCGCGTGGCAATCTGTAGCGCCACTTTTGCTGTCCCACGCCACAGATCCAGCACAACTCCAAGGTCATGGAGCTGTTCAAGAGTGCCAATTTCAGCTGCGGCTCCATTCTCAACCAGCGCGTGGCCAACGGCTACGAGGTGCAGCTCTCCTCCCGGCCCTGGATGGCCTTGCTCCGCTATCAAACCTTGGGCCAGGCGCGTTACCTCTGCGGCGGCACGCTTATCTCGAACCGTGGGTCAACATAGCCCATGAATATATATATATTACTAACAGACTATTTGTAGGCTACATTCTGACCGCTGCCCATTGCGTCTATGGACTGGAGAGCCAGCTGTGAGTGTTAGATCATCAACTAGCATAACTGCAAACTAATCGTCATTGATGCCACTTTCAGTTTCGAGATACGCCTGGGCGAGCATCGCATCTCCACGGAGCAGGACTGTCGCCAGCAAGGACGCAAGCGGAAGTGCGCACCCCCAGTGAAGGATGTGGGCATCGACAAGTACATACTGCACGACAAATACGATCACAAGCGCATCACGAATGACATTGCGCTGCTGCGCCTGAACACGACCGTCAACTTCGAGAGTGAGTCTGGGCCACAGCCACCTTTGACCCGGCCTAATCGCCTTCTCTGCCCGCAGAGCACATTAAGCCCATCTGCCTGCCCATCAGCGACGAGCTGAAACAGCAGGCGGAGTCGCTGCCCAACTACTTCGTCACCGGCTGGGGCACCACCGAGAACGGATCCTCCTCGGATGTGCTGCTGCAGGCGAATGTGCCCATCCAGTCCCGGTCAACCTGCTCGCAGGCCTATCAACGTCAGGTGCCCCACAGCCAGCTCTGTGTGGGCGGCGGCGACCTGCAGGACTCGTGCAAGGGCGACTCGGGCGGCCCGCTGCAGGCTCCCGCACTCTACCTGGATGAGTACAAGCTGCGCATGGTGGAGTTCGGCATTGTTAGCATGGGCGTAACATCCTGCGGGCAGATCAGCTTGCCGGGCCTTTATACCAATGTGGCTGATTATGTGCAGTGGATAACAGACGCCATGGCCAGATATGGTCTATGAATCTGACTGACTGCACATATATATTACATATATATCATTCTTTATAGAATATATCATACAAATATAGATTTACTTGTGCGCTTTGAGTTTCAATTTAAAAGGTTACAAATTTGACCGGTAAAAATCAAAACGGCTCACAGCGCCATCTATTGGATATGTTTTGAACAATTGAAAAGTTCATTTTGCTCGTTCCGATAAAGTTCAACAGTCTCTCGCGTGCGTTCACTTTTAGTCAACGGTTCTCAATATGTTGCAGCAGAAAAAGAGCGTCCAATATATGGCGCTAACAGCATAACAAAGCCCGCTAGAGGTCGCGATTTCTGTTTAATGAGGGATTTTTGAAAACAAGGAGGGAAATTAAGTAGCAGTTATAAAATGTATCGTTTGAAGCGTGCACTTTATTACATACAGTTTTAATGAGACAAACAAAACATTTAATATTAGGCACGCTTGTTTATCAAGCTACTTCATATACAATTTAAAAATGCATAAAGAGTCTGGTATTCAAAGGACACATTTGATTGTGCAAATACGACTGCTAACACTTTCATATCAAAACAAGTGAAATACTCTAATTGCAAGTTATCGACGATAAAATACCCTGCGTACATGATGTTTGCATAATAGAAAATACCTATTTTATTACCTAAGTGCTGTGGCTATTATTCGATTATAAAGAATCTTCAAAAATATACGTGCCTTAAAAATACAATTTTGTCTTTTACTTAAATCGCATATTTTGCTGTCTTTAGAAACATTCGGAATTGTCTTCGTTTGACATATTTATGGCTACAGGGTATAATAAGTGGGGGGTTCGTTTAAACAAACATGTCGTGCATTTAAACGAATTAAATGTAAACACTTGGGCGGCATCTTCAGATTCCCGAGACATTAGTGGCCACTTACACACACATAAGCGTGTGTGTGTGTGTCTGATGGCAAAATGAGTTATGCATAAATATAAAGGACTGTGGCCTTGTCGTAACTAACGCGGGGATAAACGAGGTGTCTTTTAACCTTTGGTTCCATTTCTGAGATTGTGCTTCCTTTAAGCTGAAACAACTTTTCAATGGGCGAAGCATTTGCACATTTAAATGCAAAGGCAAACACACTTTTAATGTTTCTTCAAACTTTTTGAAGTTTTCTTGTTCTTTGCTAAACCATTGTGTAAGTAAATGAATTTTCGAGCATCGGTACACTCAGAGAAAAACGCCGTTGCGAATCCAAGCACTGCCAAGTAATAATACGAATAATTTTGTTCATTAATTTCATAAGAACTAAATTCTCGAACTAAGTATATATATACATATATATATATATATATATATTTTTTTTTGTTTTCTTAATTTACGATTTATCATCATATGAACATATATTAAGCAGATTTAAATTTTGAAATGATGATACCGATATATTTAAAAAAAAATGGATTTTTAAAAATATTTTTTGGGCATGCTTTTTATACCCTGAACCCATTAAAAATGGGCAAAAAGGGTAGACTGGTTTTGTGCGAATGTATGTTACAGGCAGAAGGAAGCATCCCAGACCCCATAAAGTATACATATAGTTGATCAGGACGACGAACTGAGTCGATTTAGCCCTGTATGTCTGTGTGAACGCAGTGAACTCGGAAACTACAAATACCGATTTAAAGATTTGAGTTTTTAGTTTTTTCTTAGCATATCCCCTAGACTAAATGAGCCAGAGCCACCAAATTTGGTTCAATATTTTCTCGTGAAGCATACGCAGCTTAAGAATATTTCGGATTTTGGATACCTCCCCACCCATATATACAAAATAACGCAATTCAAATACAACAGACTTGCGCTTTAGTTACATATATTTGAATGCAGTTGTTACGTACTACAATTTCTTGAAGATCACGCTCTTAGTTTACAGGTTATTAACGAATTTAGTTTTTATTGAATTTGTGTATGTGAGTATGAATGCAAGGGGGTTGAAATGTATATGAAGACAGAGCTCCTACTTGTTTATTATTATGAAATATATTTAACAGCTATCAATCGTACTTTAAATAGTATTCGCTTTATGGCTCTCGGCGAAGACAATAATACAGCTATGCACAATGGGATTCGAACTTCTGTTGAAGTAAATAGATAGAATCCAGTCAATCCATCTCAATGCACATTTCTCGAATCACCAACTTGATTGGACTGTCTGGCTGTTGAACACAGTTTTGTCCAAGCCGCGTTACAAACTAAGGCAAGTCCTCGAAGAGTCCTGTATTGTTACTGCTTTGTCAGAGGGAACTTTTGGTGGGCGGGGCAGGAGGCGCAGGGTTTTTATCTTATGGCTGTGCTGGTCGCACTAATTGCAGAAGAATGCAAGGAGCCGTAAAGGATTTGGTTGGTCGTGCGAGCAGCTGACTGCGCTGCACTGCACTCATTGGCGGCGTTAATTAAAACCATCTCAAGCAACTCACAGAAACTAATAACAGCCAAACAATTTTTGAGTCAAGACTTTCAGCCAAGCTTCCGACGCTTTCCTTTTGCCATTCCATATGGCGCTGCCAATGCCGATTGTTCCGTTTGTTCAAAAATAAAAAAAGAGCTGCGGTCGCGGTTGCGCCACGCCAGTTGGCCAGAGGCGTCTTTGTTTTAGGTGGCCGTTGGCTCCACATGGCCCCTACAGTTGAGATTGGAGTGCTTGCGGACTAGTGGGAAGTGGTCGTCGCGCCGTCTATGTAGATGGTTTGCTTTGTTGTTTGCCTGATTGCCCGTTTGTGCTTTTGTTCTTGTCCTTGTTTTTGTTTTCGTTACGCGGCTGAACTGGTAAAGCTGAAGCGCAGCTGCAAGCGGAGCCCTTTTGCCTTTGCTGTTGCTGTCCTGCCGGCCTTGCCGCCCTTGCCGCCCGTGTTTGTTTTCCATTACAACATGTTGTTGTTGTCGTGCACTTACGTTGGGCCCGAGTAGTGCAACAGCCGGCGCCAAAATATTGACACTAGCGAATTGTTTTTGTGTCTCCAGCTCACCCACTGTAAACCCAGCTGGGCGTGTAACCAAATTAATGAAACTTAAAACTGCCAACAAGCCCAGTCAGTGGCCAACACAAACAGCCAGCAACCGGCAACTGGCAACTGGCAACTGGCAACTGTTGTTGTTGTCCTCCGTCAGTCGCTAAATAGTAAATGCCACGGCCCATATTCACGTAATACTCTTGAGCGGATCAGCGCTGACAAAACTTATTTGCGGTAGCACACGAAAGTGATTAATGCTGAATATCAAATATCGAATCCAGCCTGCAGATAACACTGATGTACTTTTTTACGCGGCCTTTATGTAGTTAAATTCGATTGAATGTTGTGAAATAAATGAGTTGTAAATATTTTCAATATTTAATTCAGATATGGAACAGCATTTGTATAGATTTCCTGTGGGTACTCAAATTTTCGTCAAATAAATGATATTTGTATCAAAGGAGAGGCATATTTGCTTTGTTTTATAATTTCATCTGAGCTTACAAAAATTTACAAAAAATACTAGGAAAGTTACGCAAAAAGCTCCAGCTTTTGTGTACCTAAAGAACAAGTATTTTTTATTATTTGGAATTGTTTACATATAAAACTGAATATCTTACGTCACAAAAATTGATATTCGAATATATATAATATATATTTTTTAATATTTATGCTTGAAGGCGTTAGTTTGCCAATAAAACAGAAGAATCAAATGGTGGATGAATGCTCACCGGCAATATAAATACTTTATGGGGTCGGTTATGCCTCTTTTAATAGACCCCATTTGCAATGGAAACGGGGTATAAATATACATTTTCAGTGATGCATTGGACACAAAATAATACGAAAATGTGATTTTGAATTGAGAAAAACCACTTTTGAAAATACACTTGACTGTAGCAGAGGTGCAATAAAGTTGGCACTGCATGTCGTTAATATAAAATTATAATAAATAATGATTTAAATGAATTATGCACAGACTTCAGATCCTTGCGGGCAGAACTGCCGCAGGCCATGGAATTCATGAGTTCTTCCACCGTCTGGCTTGCTGTCGTCCATACTTTGCGAGCGGCTCCTTGGTGAAATTACTTATTCAAACTTTTTGGCTTTTATTGTAAATTTGGCATTTCCGAATGCAATGGCGGCGCAGGATAACACATTTGCCCTCAGTGCGTTTGACTGGGTGTGCGTGTCCGGGTGTGTGTATGTGTGTGTGACCTCGCACATTTGCATGCTGAATTTAAATTATACTGTCCGTTTCATGCTCTGACACTTATGAGACAAAATGAAATAAAAGATGACTCCAGCGACAACAAAAGGACTGAAATAACAGGAAGGTAGCAAGGCAAGGATGTGCCGAACGCGCCCACATGGCCAACAAGGACGACAAACAAACAAATAAACATCACCTCCAACTGACGTGCGCCCAAACACGTCGAGCTTGGGGCGTAAGCTGTGCCAGTAGTACTCCGAGTTTTCGCATATGTCCATATTCCGCACACTCAGCCACAGCACACACCCGCAAACACGCGCGACACACACACACGCACACACTCACACACACGCACACTCATTGAATGCGCTTTAATATTTCAAAAGCTTTAATGAAATCGCTTTGCTTTCCTCAACTGTCGTTTGCCTTTTCAATTTGCTGCTCGAGACGTGGCGGCTTCTCACGGCTTGTGTCTTATATACATACCACACACATACATACTCATATAAAGGAGCAATGTATGTATGCGCTTCCTTCCAGGTGAATGTTCGGTTTATGAAATGAATAAAAATTGTCGCATTCTGTAAACTGTCAAATTGAGTGCACTTCGTGTGCCACGCCCAAAATTACTTTCAAGGGGCCAATGGAACATTTGGCACTACGATTGCATAAAAATTTAAGACTTTAGCACACCTGGGAAATTTATGCAAAATATTTTAATAAATATGTTATTGCGAACAGCGAAATAAAAATAAGAGCCATGTTTTTTTTTTGCGATTTGGCATGAAATTTAATGCGTGCATTGAAATGGCCTGTACCTAATACAAGTTCAAAGTTAATTTCATGTTTATCCAGCAGCCAAGCGACCGAAACAAGTTTAAAGAATTGTTTACAGTCGAATGCATTTGAAACCCCAAAGACCAAAAATAAATATGATTACCGCAACGGAAGCACCGCCAGCACCACAACCACCACCACCACCAACAGGAGCACCAGCAAACAGCAGGCCACATAGCACCACACAGCGCCCCCGCCGGGCGGTTCGTCGGGCTCTTGTTAGTGCCTGTTTGTCTATCTATTTGGGCCATTGTTGCGTTGACATGCCGTAGGCTTCTGGTCATTTTGTCCTCGATTTACGTTTTCAAAAACAATTTTCTCTCATAATGATGAGGCGGTCGCTTCCGATTCGCTTACCCGCTCGCCTTTACTCGACTCTCGTATTTGCCAGTGATAGAAGCCAAGGCAATTTAATCCCCAGTCCAGCTGATGCTTAGCATTCGTATGCCCCTTACACGGAAAATGGTCTAGGAAGTGTGTAATATAAGTAACAAATTTAAGGAGGAATGTGTACAGGGTATTTGCCAGTCGAATTTGCCGCCCATCACTTGTGATATTTTTCTCAGCTTTTATGGAGCATCGCACAGACATTTTGTTGTCTTACCAATTACTGTATTGTCTATGGCCATGTGTGCCTATGTTTGGGAGTGTATGTGAGGCCGTTCTTTTCCATTCCATAAACAGACTATTATCGTTCAACCGAACATAACTGATTTAATATTGGATATGACAGCGGAATGGCCCAGGCAAATGGCAACTTGATTTCTATAACAAATTAGTTCATTTCGTTATTGCGCCAAGACGCAACAACATTATTTCTGTGCTCAATCTTCCAAATTTATGCGGCATGCGTCCCATTTGTCCGGCCCCACTTGGGACGCAGATTTCAAATTGAGTTCGTCGGCCATCGACATCAAAGTCTATTAATTTTGTGGTGGCGCCAGACAATCTCATTCTGCCTAGCAGCAAATTGGTATCCAGGCATAGTTCGAGCTGTGGCTCCTGCTTTGTCTACTGTCGAAGTGTGAACATATTCTGCTATATATAAACAGTATTGTGCATCATGTATTGTATATCAAGGATTCTGTATTAGCTACAGCGTATATGCATGTGTACACTCAGAGAAATCCGACATCGTGTACTTAAATTAAATAAAAGCTTGTTTTTATAATCTTACATTTCCGAGTTAAAAATATCTAAATTCTTAGAATAAAAAGTTATAGTCTCAATCTAATCTTGGTACTTCCGTTGAGAATCTTTGATGGTTATTTAAATTTAGTTCAAGAATGATCAATCATAGGATCAAGAATGATTCATAACTAATTAAAAATTATTCTTTAAATACAATTACAAAATGGTGCGAATGTTAATGCATAAGTACTTTTCTCAGAGTGCAGGCATTTTAACCATCCATATGATGGGAAACTTGACTTGCAGTGGCAAGCAGGACGTCAATAATGCGTAATGTGCAAATTAATCTGTTGTGAATAATTAATTAAAGCATTTGGAAACATTTTGTCAACTCGTAATTGGGGCTTGCCTAATAAATGGATATTAAGTCGAAGCTTTGCAGTTATTCATAAACTTAATCACTGATTCAATCAGCTTAGTTCCAATCTCGAATGCCTGCAGCTGTTCTCTTTGGCCAAAGTTTGCATTCGGATTGTGTTTGCCGAGTTCAGATATCCGCAAATATTTGCACAGCCAACAAGAAAAGGCATTGGCAACGGTCCACCATCAATTAGCATCTCCGCCAGGCATTTTGAGTTAGGTGCATCAGGTTCGCATTCCATGTTTTTCGAGTTTCATCTGCAGCTCGGTTCGATTGTGTCTGTTCTGTTGCACGCACATTATGCGTAGGATGCTCCTCATCATCGTCATTGCCTGCAGTTGCAGCTTCTGCATACCAAACGCAGAAAGGATACTAAGACCGAAGTATATTTGCATACGGCACAAACAGGGCGCCAAGCGCGTCCCCGGCAGAGCCACAGCCGAAGCCGGAGCCGGAGCCGAGCCGGAGCTCTAGCCAGGCATAGTGCGTATCGTAAGCGACTTTGTGTCATTAAAATGATGCAGGCGTCCTCGTCGCGCAAAGAACTGTAATTAAAATGCAGACCGCAACGACAATGACATCGCTTGTGGTTTCCAAACACCGCTAAATAAAGATGCACCCGGAGCAGCCGTACCTAGTCAGTGCACTCAAAGGATGGGGCATGCTGCTAGAACTGTAAGCAATAATTTATTCAATATATGTATGCAGTGCCGCCAAGTACACTATAAGTATGAATTCAGCTTTTTGCGAGTCGACGGCATTATTTTAAATTCTATTCACAATGGAAATTTTATATAAATAATTGTGCTGGCGCATATTGTTTGCGTTGAAGGTTAAAAATACAAGGATATCCTACTCCCCTCATGCTTTTTTAAACATTTTTTCTTTTTAAGTTAAGACCGAGCATTTTAGTTTTACCGATTGCGGGTACTTAAATTAGTATAAAACGCGATTTTAAAAGTGATTCTGAGTGGGTCCATTTTTCTGTCACTATCGGGTCAAAAAGTTTCCGAATCCGGTCTTGCTAGATTTTAAAATACCATAACTTAGTCAAAACTGAACACATTTTCAAGATATTTACCATTAAATCATGGTTCCACATCTAAATTGATTGTGTATTTAAATTTCACTCGTATTTAAAAACAAACTTTTTTTGGTTTTTTTTCAAAAATGATTTTTTCCTTTTTAAAAAATGATTTGTTAAATATAGAGTGTCGAAATTTTATTTGTAACTGATTACCGCTACAAAAATTAGAATAAAATGTAACTTTAAAGTGATTCTAAGAGGGTCGATTTTTGGTTAAAAATCATGCAAAAATTTACAAGTATTTAGATTTGTTAAGTTCTCAAAAACATTCATGCTAGAACTTAAATTCCCACACCTTTGTCAAATTGAACCGCTTTTTATGTTTACCACTTTCATCAGTGTTTAACAGATTTAGATTTTTAATTGAAATGTAAACGTCTAATGTATTTAAGCTGTAATGTACTGTTACCCACTTACGGTTTCTCTTGAACCAAATATCTAAGTATGTAAATTTTTTCGTCACTAGCGTTGACTGCCGTCCACATTGATGATCCTTTGCTGTAATCCTTACTCTGACTTTAAATTTACATTTTATAAAATAGTCACACATTTTCACACTTTTCAGCGCCATCGCCCATATGATAGTACGCTTTAAAGACATTTTCGCACATTCTCACGTGACTCTGAAAATCGAAAATCTACTATTACCAAAATACCAGTAAAAAGTCTATGCACACACACGCACACGTCGACTATTGTTGTTTTCTATTCGAGTCACGTACGATGACAGCTAAAATTTAATTTTCTCTGTTTATGTGTATTTTTCAATATACCTCAATGAAATGCAAACTCTGTTGATCTTTTAGCCAATTGCCGACCTCTACTGCAGAGAAATAAACACTGTACACAACCGCCCGCTTTCCACTACTGCCCCTCCCCTTTTCCCCCAAAGCCCACCGGCCTTTACACGCATGGAAAATGCATTTGAAATTTCAAACAATTATTTCCATAGTCAGGTAAACGCATAAATAAATGCAACGAATTTGTTGTTGTTCTTTACATTTTGTCAGTGTTGCGCTTGCAGGCACCTCTATTCGCCCATTCACTTTTATCTCGAAACAACATGCAAGAAATCGTTGCCTGCACTCACCTGCGCCCAACGACCCCTGACCCCACTCTGCCCGGCCGTAATTTCTCCGTCATTTTGTTGTGTTTGTGTTTGCTGAAGCGTTTGGGACTTGTTCCGTGTCCACAATCAAGTTTCAATTGCAGCTTCAAGCTAGATAGCTAGAACGCCCTAAACGATAATCGAAAATCGATTTTCCTTATAAGTTGAAATGCCGGAGGTTTTTTTCCACCTGTCTCTGTGCCTGCGTCTGGGTCCTGGTACCTTCAATTTAGATGCAAACATACTTTGCATACATGTCCGGTACACCCGGTGCAACTTTCCGCTCTTTGGGGGTGTAAAGTTGTGAACTTTGATTTGCATTTATGCAATGCTAGGAGCATGTTAGCGTCGTCAGGGAAGAGCATACATATTTATATTGGGGTTCAAAGCGAAACCGAACCAGCTTCCAAAACAAATTATTAATGAACACATCAGATTTGAATCCAACACAAGTTTAACGAACAAACTCAGAACATAACAGAATTTCGCGGAGCTTTTGTGCTATTTATTAAATTACTTATCTGAGTAATTCTCTAGTCAGTTTTGGGGTTCCAATTATCTGAGTCCAATTACAGAATAAACAATTCTTTATGCGAATTTCGGTATTTTCATAATGACGCAATGAGCATAGCTCATTTCGTAGCTGACCGAGAGTGTGTAGAATAAAAAAGCAGAGTTGGAAAACAGAGCGAAGGGAATTAATTTGACAAGGGGATTCATTTGCATTTGGAAATTTACTTATTTCGCACTTTTGTGCGGCCAGAGACGGGGCGAGTGCCAGGGCGATTGTCAGGGCCAGGGACTGGAGCTGACAGGACAGGCGCAATGAAAGACTTTGCTAACTCTCATACCCGGACACAGCGTCACACAGACAATTATGTTCTCGAAAATATGTAAATGTGCACATAAATGTGGGTGTGAGTGTGTACAGATCCTTAAATGTGTGCTCGGTTATACCTTTTATGTGAAAAGTTTGTTCTTTTATGAGGAAATCACTTAAAAAAGTTCACAGAGATACGGTGGCAAATTCACATGGCGGTATTTATTTGGTTTTACATAGAGTCCTGAAAAAATTGCTGTTAAACGATCCTTTCATATTTTTACCATTTGCCGAAATTTGGTATTTTTTTTTAAAAGATTGTTGTTTTCATTGTTCCTATGTGTTCTCTTAGTGGAAAAAGCATTCCATATTCATTGCTCTTTAATAAACTGATTGTCTATAGAGGATGTTTCTGTGAAATTCAGGAATCTTCATTCAGCGCCGAGAAGCATTGTAAGCCACATGAAGATGGTTTCGAGGTCTAAAGAGTTCAGTCAAATAACTAGTGAATATCCCTAGAGATTCTCCGACAAAATCATATTTATTTATATTTCTCCATACTTCTTTTTCAAATTTTAATGGCGTTAACTTGTGGGTTGATTTTTGTTGCGCTGGAATTCCAAAGCCCAATTGGAACCATGGAATTTGGAGCACCTAACCCATTCACCTTCTGCCCGCCAGCTCCTTTATCGCCTCACTCAACCATAAACACTTTAGCCCACATTGAATGACTGTGTGTGGTTTTATAATGGGTGCATGTGTGTGCGAGTATAGGTGTGTATGTATATGTGAAAATCATTTGCCCCCGTATTTGTGTGTGTGTGTGAGTTTTTGGTTAATTAAAAATGTGCTGCGCATTAACATAATTGCCTTGGGAATACAATTGAATGATTAATAATAGCGCAGTGATTAAACGAAAAGGCTCGGGTAGGCAGAGGTCCCTCGTCATTGTGTTTGTTATAGGCCAAAGCGGGGGGTCCTCTTTCTCTTCGTCCCGTGTGGTTATAAAAGGTGGCAAACTGCCCACATAAACAACACTTTTAATTAATTTTGTCATGCGCATCTAAAGTATAAAATAATTAAGCTAGACCTCGAAATGTGGTCAACAAATTGTCTAAGTGACCGACGCATTAAATTAACAATGCGGTTGCGGGTTCGAGTTCTAGGCAAAGTGTATAGACAAGTTTCAGTCGGGTCTATAGAAAAGTACGTAATATAACATTATTATTTTAGATTATATCCTGTATCCTGGTTATAACATATAGACAGCCATTTGATAGTGAATGCTGATCACATTTATATATATATTTAGAAAATATGCAACTTCATACCTTTTTAAGACCGTTTTATTGATGCAGGGTATAAATATAATAATTATAATTAAGTAGGCTCATATTTACAATTACATTCGAGTATATTTAATTATCAGTAATTTGATCCGAAATTGCGCCGCATTGGTAAATAGAGAAATTGGCCGTTAAATTGCCCCCACTATACTAAGAATTAATGTGTGTGACCACGCAGTGGTTTTTAACATCGATTTTCGGTAGCGCAGTACCAAAGGATTAAATTGTCACGTATCAAAAGTAATTAAGTGTTGGTGGAGCTGTGACCAAAACCCAATTGGAGGCGGGGGTGGTGTCCACCCACCGCGGTGGGGGGCCGTTTGTAAACCAATTCGGTTGGGTTGGCAACTCAGTGCGGTTCGGATTGGGCTTTGGCTTAATTAAATTAGGCCACACTCTGCCGCAACGTGAAATGTATATGAGCATGGCGAGAACTTTGATTGCAGCAGCTACCGAGCATCATCCTTCGGGCCGGAAGTCGTAATGGCCAAGTGCATTTTTTGCTCTAGTGCTATAATAGTGCGCTTTGAGCCTGAAATCCCGACACTCGCAAGTCAGCTCTCATATCTCGGTTGGGTTGAGATTGGTTTAAATTTCTGGCTTTACTATGGGTCAGGAGCAGGGTGTAACCGGCGTTCGGGATTTTGTTTTTTTCCTTTCGCTTTCAATTGCTAAACGACACTTTTGTTTCGATTTATGGCGCCGTAAAAGCCAAAAGTGGCGCAGTTGTAATTTTACGGCCTTGCGCAATACTGTGCAGGGATCGGGATTGGGATGGGGCTTGGGATGCGGATTGGGATAGGGCTAGAGTCGGGGGATGAGCACAGGGCTGGGGCAATATGAATTCGAAGGCAAAGTGAACACAAGTTGAATGTGCAAGTGAGTGGCCCGTTTCGATTTGGTTTTAACCTCACACAGCCGCTTAAGCTTTTCATCCTTGTGTCATTATAACAGATTTATATGCTGCTAGCTTTACTACATAATAAGAACAACAACATCAGCAGCAATACTGTCAGTTTAATTCGATCATCTGAAAAAACAAAGAACACAACACCCTGCCCACGCAGTTGCCACGTCTTTGCCTGCTAACAAGTTGTTTAAACAATTTTTACAGCATTTTGGCCCAATGGTTTTCCATATGACTGAGCACCGCTTAAAAGTACGTACGAAAAATTTATTGGATCGTTTTGATTTATTGTGCATGCAAATGTTTGCTGTCTGTTCCATTCTCCATCCTCCAACCTCCCTCCTCCATCCTTAATCCTGTTGCGCTTCCATCGAATTTCAATGAGGCCATCATTATCGAATTGCCAATCATTTCTGTATTGTCTGTCAGGATTGCCAGCCAACAGTAAGCAAACACACATCATTCACACATACTACACATGTTCAGGGTTGTGCGAATATATGCTTTATGGCTGTATTATAGAAGCGAAAGTGAAATCAAAATTTAACTATAGTTAAAAAGGACTCTGGTAAAACAAACTGATGTAATCCTTGTGAGGGCTTTGTGTAAGCTTAAATAAGAATGCTTTTATTTAGTCCGAAAACTGAACTCATTAAGTCCTTGCGCAAATATATTGTATTCTTTGAGTAATTGTTTAAACATGGAGCAATAAGATTGTGTAATATGCGATAAAGAATTTCCTTTTTGATATTGTTTTGGGAATTCTGTGCAACATGTTTTATCAAAAATTTTTAGATTTATATTTCGATTTGATTTCGAGTGTAAAATATCTAAAATATATTTAAAGTAATAAAAAATAAGTCGAATGTCAGGGGGACTCGACAGGGAGATACCATAAAACCACTGTCATGTGTACAAATAAGAGACAGCGTGGGTCTACAGAGCTGTGTGTACAGAATTTAAAAAACAACAATAAAACACATTTCGTGTCTGCGATTTATATAATATATTAACTTTATGGGGTCAGAGATGCCTGTTATATATTTTCACCAAAAGATTATACCCATTTTTGTAAATTTTCAATTGGTTTAGGGTAAACGTGTGTGTTTAAGGTATTTTAAAGTAACAACATACGTATTTCATGCATTTTAATTTCATTATTGAATAAGGACTGGTTGTCTATTTTACATATTGTTTTTGAAAGTATGCGTGAAATGCGTCAGTTTTAAAATCCTAACCGAATGGGAACACGATTACAAGCCGTGTTACAGGTTGAGTGACAGTCGAATTAGCCAGAATTAAATTCTGTGAAACGCGCACATCAGTTACGAGTAAATTGATTTGCCAATTGTTTTCCGTAATTCGTGAGAGAACACAAAAACCCACTCGGTTGAGAAATTAAGCCAAAAGAATCCCGGCTACAAGCCGAATATGGATTTATTATGTTTCGAGCTGCTGAGTTTTAAAGAAATTTCCTTTTATAAATTTTTTGGGGTAGCAAACACACATTTCCGCCGGATGTCTGTTAAAAATATGCGAGTTTTAAACCCTTTCGCATAGCTTCCTTTAGCCACTAGCGGGCAGGCGAACAGCAGCAAAAGAACAGCAATAACCCAGCGAACGAGATGGAGTTAATCGGATTCGGGACATTGTAAATGCCGTGAACAATGCCAAGTAAAAAGCAGCGAGCCAGCAACCAATTCAATTGTGAATATTGAATTTCGTTCAATTAATCATCCATACGAAAAATGATGATGACGTTGATCAAAAAACCACAAACGAATTGAAACGAGGCCTACGAGGCAAGTCAAATGGAAGCCGTTCTCTGGGTAAGGGATAGGGACAGGGATAAGGGCAGGGATGGGGACAGGAGGCTGGGCCTGTGCTGGAATGCTTCGCTGGTTGTCTGTTTCGCACGCTTTTGGCTGGAAACTCATGGCTGCATTTGCGTTATTAATGAATAAAGAATTTATGTCAGTGCCTTTTCTTTGATTTATAAGATTTCATCAAAACCGCCTTCGGTAGCAACGACCGGAACACATGTACCGGATATGTGTAAGACTCCGTGAAATGTGAGCAACTTGGCGGCTCAACTTGAGCTGAAAGTATCCAATGCAAAGTCAAATAATGAAGTCGAGCTCCAGCTCTGCTGCACAATTGTAAATCATTCATTGCCAAATAGAAACTCCTACGAGTCAAAGTCGAAAGCCCAACCAATCAGAGGAAAGATTAAAGCGAATCCGAATTCAACGTCAATTATGTATGCGCAGATGGGCTTGGTGTCCCCGGGTTCTTGATTTCACATAAGGGGTTCCGTCCTATCATTATTCAGCTCCACTCAGCTCCACTCGTCTCAGCTCAGCTCAGTTCTTTGCCTATTATTGACATCATCATGCTGTTTGGTATCCTTAGTAATCTCTGCTGTTTGCTTTTACACAAATTAATAACGAAAAATGTGCAGAAGCGTTGTCTTACAAAGTTGCCAAAGCCCATTTGAACTGCGTAAGGCTCAAAGAATACACGGGTTTCTAAAGAAAACACCTGCAAGCAGTCAAACAGAGGGGGACACGTGAGCTCATTCATCGGCCGCTGGCAAAGCGAAAGGATGTTTGTCTAGGCTCAAAAGGATTGCAGCCGTTGAATACGCGCCCGTGCACACGTGTTTGCAGCTGTGAATTAGCGAGTTAGTTGGGATAAATATTTGCTCGATGTGAGCATATAGATATGTGCTTAATTCATTGCTAATTTCAATAGTTTGCTCGTACCCAATGTGTAAATATACAAAAAATATCCTTAGATCGTGAAGCTATTAATTAACTCCATGAAATATTCGATTTAAAAATAAAGCTTAATTTGCGCCCTTCAATTTACACTTAGACCTGTTTCAAATGAACTCCTTCTAGTTAATTAGGTGATGCTAGCATCAAGTGGAATTATTAATTTTAGGAGCTGTTTCTCTGCTGGGCATGAGTTAAATTAAGTGTGGCTTTCAATACTGCAAAGGGCACCGCGAAGTTGGCAACGAGGGGGCGTGGGGTGTTGGCCATTTGAAATCGAATGAAATTGCTGTGGAATCGCATTGCGCTGCGAATGCGCGCGAAAGTGTCAAATGAGCTTACAGACGGATTATTTTCGCCACGTAAAAATAATCGCATTAATTTGTCGGACAAGCAATTACAACGAATGAGTGGACTGCAATGTCCGCATCGGGACAGGGGGAGGCGACGGGCAATTGAAGGACTGAAAGGCAAGCAAAACATACCTTAAAAGGTCTTATACACAAATAAGTAAGTACTTTTGTAAATGTAAGTGTGCGTGTGTGTGTGTTTGTTGTTATGCCATTTAACCCCCTGGCCCTCGCTTAAAGCTGCTGCACAGCAATTACCCGCGAAAGAACTTCGAAATTGAAGCTGAATAATAGAAATGGCGTAAAGGAGACGGCAAATGGCAATAGACAAAATACAATGCACAAAATTACAATGGAGCCGGACGGTGAATGAACGAACAGTGAATAAGCAATGAGTGCCTGGCCCGGAGTGCTCAAGACGGTGTGGTTAACGGAGCTTGCAAGGCGGAAATCAAAAGCCACTTTCCTGTAATTGCGCCTGCAACAGTAGGCCACTTGGGAGCAGCCAGGCGAGTCTGCCGCTGTGAGGCGTTAATTAAATGCAAACCAACATCAGCTCACACACACACACCCCGCCATCACCGAAGTGTATATACATATATATAGGCTGCCAGACAACAGATATAGGAGAAATTGAAAATGAGGTCTGCCTTGTGTCTGACTGTGGTTTTTGGTCCAGCGGAGAGCATCACAAAAATTATTTAGATAATCATCATTGGGAACTGTGGCTTCTGGCACTCAACTGCTCGTCTCTGGCTACTACTGCTGATATTCGATAAGCCTTTAATTCCACTTATAGCTTAATTCCTCACACTTCGCAGCTCAGCATACTGGCAAGTACCACGCGGCGTATGTGTATTTATTGTCATCGCCCTGCCGCACTTTTACGATTTGTAGCTGATTAAGACAAAGCCTACACACTCGAACGAAACCGCACAGCAGAGACCAGAGTTCCACCGTCTCGACGACGAGGACGAGGACGGATCGGGAACGAGAACGAGGAGAGTCCCCTGCGGTGCCGAGTCGGGCAGGATGCTCAAGGGAGCAAGAAACGCTTGGACGGGATAAACATTTGCGCAAATTTACAGAAAAGGCTGATTTAACTTGTGCTTTGCTTAATTTACTACAAAATTAAATTGTACAAAGCGGAATGCCTTCCGTTGGCCATTTAAGTGCGAATTGCTTGCTGTCGCTGCCATCTGGGTGGTCAGTGAGCATCGTCATCGCATTTCACGTCCATGCCCGGTCCCCAGTGACCTTTGGCCCCGGCGCCGAGTCAGCTGCTTCGACGAACTGAATTGAATTGGTAGCTCTTGTTCATTTTCCGCCTCGTAAGTCTCACTGAACTCAAACACTTGCGGCATCTAAATGAGAACTATTGTTAACAGCCACGGGGCGAACAAGCACTTTTATTCAACAGTCTAAATTTTAATTCTCGGAAACTGCAACCCACTCGGCATCATTTCAAACATGGTTTAAACCTAAGTTTGGCTTTTGGGCAACTAGTTCGCACACATAGAAATAGAGCTAAACTCACAAGGCTATTGTGATCCATGAAAAGGAGCTATAACTCCTTCTAAGCCCATAAACCCGTCTTGCTCTGACAAAGTCTGGTTAGAGCGTGCCTTCCGTTGCCTGTTTTGCTATGTGTACTTCAATTTTGGCCAGTTGTGTTGACAGCATTTGGTGTTGATTGTATGCAGCACCCGGAGCTTATCAAAACAAAGTTTCTCTTTTTGTCGCATGTGCACGTCCCTCTCTCATCTGTCCCATCTGCAGCAGATGAAGCACTGCGTATTCGCCTAGTTGGTCTCTGTTGTTTGTCCCGGACTCCAAAAGTGCATTGACATGAATCGAATCTCCTTTTGACGTTTGATTGCTGTGACCCGGGTCGTCCTCTACGGGTAACTGGCGCAATGGTTCGGGTCAGCGATGATTGCCGGTGGTCACGGTGAGTGGCTAATAGCGATTTAGTCCACTTACCAATTGGACGACTTGCAAATTTGTGAACTTCTCCTTGACCCCAATCCGAGACGCTTGTATGTGTCTGTTATGTCTTTTGCGTACCGTTTTCTTATTTTAAAATAAATCAGTTAACGTATTTGGCGAAACTTTCTGTGCCATTATCGACGTTTGCTCTTTGCGGGGCTATTTAACGGTATCTCGGCACATTTTTCAGAACAAGTTGGACCAACTTTTGCCGAACTTGTCGCTTTTGGCAAAATGCAAACTGGCCATTTTTTTTTTTAGCAAATATCAAATGAAAAGTTTTCGCCCAGTAACAAACAGTCCAAATTTCTAGCCGCTCGCATTTGTTAATAGACTGCTGGGTTTCTAACTCGGCACTCCTTTAATTAACCCTCTTTGGCGCAATCAATAAATCAATACGTTCATTTATTATACCAATTTTTTATGTTAGCCATCTAGACAACATACTTAGCCATATGGACGAACTAAATTGGCTTTAAAATGGGCGCATGGGCAATTTTCGAATACTGGAATCCTGACAGAATGAAACCCTTTTTAGGCGAGCAAATCCAAAGCCACACGAAGCGTTAACAGCTGCCAGAGCTACAAACCCAATTTGGCCGTGGAAACACAGTGCTGGGCATAAATAAATCACCCACAACTTGACCCTTTGATCTAAAAGCAGATGTCTGCTCGCAAAACGGTTGAAAAATTCCACAGACGTCGGCTGCCTGATGAGCCGCGCCATTTTGCGAGCGCACTCCTCGGCTGACCCCGTTGACCCCGCATGCTCGCATATCCCGTGGGGCACGCTCAGCATGTTTGGTATTTGAACTTTAGACACTTATGCGAAATAAATGCGGATACCGTCCTGGTCTAGACTGCTCGTATTGGTTTTGGTGTTACAGTTTCTGCTTGTACCTGGCCAAATATAACAGCTGTTTCTGCAATGCACACAACCATTTCAGATGAAATAACTTTAAAGTAAGGTACTTTTAATCGCTGCATTCTACCAGCTTTATTTTGCACACACATTAACTGCTTGAAATTCATTTAAGTATATGTTACACTCACATTGCTAAGTAATAGTTGACCCAATTATTTGCAAGGATTGTAAATTGGCTTAGCTTTATAGCAGTAGTACCAATTAACCAAAAAGCGGGGCGTTTCAGTTAGGTTTCAAATAACCTTATGAGTGCAGTTCTACAATTAATTGTCTCACACAACCTTAATTGGACTTACAGTTGAATGAATGCCCTTTGCTCCTGGCTATGAATCGATGTTGGGAGGCCACAAAGACTCCAACATTCAAAAATGCCAAACTGTACGCACAGAAAACCTTGAACAATAGACCGACATTTTCGGTTATCAAAGTTTTCGCACACGCAATGAGCTCTTGGGAGCATCTGTTGACGTTCCCAACATTCTCCGCCCCGACATGTGCCCGCACGGCCACTCCACATAGAAAACGCCAAAAAGCCGAGAACTGAACGTCTGCTCGATTGACTTCTGCAAAAGTTGACTTAAGGACTTTTAAAGGGCGATATTCATTTGACATGTCTCTGGTATGGGTTTCGTTCTGTGTGCCCTGCAAGGTAACGAGCGGAGTCGTATTCCTCAATTGTATTTCATTAAAGCACTGTTGCCAAGGCACAGACAAAGGAGACCTGGCAATTGAATTGTAAGAATACGACGCACTCATTAGCAACTTTATTTGAAAAAGTAAGAATGCTTCAGACGAGATTGATGTCGAATAGTTTGGAATAGTGGATGTACACAAATCAGAATTAAAAAAAATTTTGCTGTGAGGTACTCTCATGCAGCTAATCAAGAAAATAGCATTATCATGATTTTTATTTGAAGTATAGGATGAAATAAGCACTATATCCATACATTTACCTGGAACTCGTGCCCGGTTACGGATACGGATTTAAAATATTTAACTTGATATTTAACTCAGCATTAATACAAAAATAGTTGAATTAATAAGTTAATAAGATTAACACTCATTTTACTACCAATTATAATGAGTAATAATTCGGAGAAGGACATTGCAAGTAAATTGTTTGCCAATATACGAAATGCGAACCAAATTCTCAGTGACTTTTAAATATTAATACAGCTAATTGGTATTTAATATTTGTAGAATATAGACAAGCGATTCATTTGATTGCAGTCCATTACCAATCGTATTAATGAGTTTTTATTGAAATTGTTTGGTCATCGCAATTACACAGTTTAATATATATTTGTTTAACATTCAGTGTATTACAAACATTTAATATTAATGTGCCATCTATGTTGACATGACTTGGCAATAATAAAGCGGATATTAAATACTTACAACTTTTGCAACAATGGCAATGGACAATATACCATGTACACACAGTGTACAATGTATTTAGTAGCAGAGTGGGAATAATGCCGTGGCCTCTTTTCTGTGTGTTAACGTAAGTTACAAAGGCATTCGAGCAAATTTCCGACACAATTTTCAATGTAGCTGTTTTACGTCTGTTTTTTCTAAATATATAATTTTTTTTGATGTCATCTGTTTTGCTTTCTTATATTTAATTGCTCATACGCACCGTTATACGTTTAGCTTTTGCTTTTGCTTCGTTGGCGCTGTAGAGGGGTCCCCAGTCTTTGGTCTCTGGCCAAAAATGATGACAATGGAGCTTTATTTCGTCTCGGCTTGCCTTCTTGTTAAGTCTAGCTCTCGAGCCACTGTCCCGAGGACAGATGCGATGGCCGCTCTCTCACACATTGCTCTATGTTGGTTTTTGCTCTCGACCATCTGGCAACTACTCAATGGGCATGTGTATGAGTGCCTCCGTGTGTGTGAGCTTATTTATTCCCTCTCTTACTCTTCTTGTTTGCTTTAATTACGACTGCTTCTTTCGCAGACATTCACTCGGCTACGGTTCATGGTCTGAATTATATGTTTGATAAATTGCTGCTGCAGCAAATCATCGTCAACGCTCTAGCATGTATACCGTTATATTCTTATCAATGCTGCAAATGTTTGCTCTCTAGTTTTCTAGTTGTCGTTGGCTATTTTTATACTCGTTCACGAAGTGAAAAGAGCATATTAGTTGTCTAGTTAGTCTGTCCGAATGAACGAAAATTTTTTCGGCGCTATTGAAGATAGAGAAATGAAATTTTGGTTATACTTGTAGTTATCTGCTTCAGACAATGTGTTCAGATTTTTGTGCCACGTTCACTAGGAGGCTGGCAAATCGATAACATGTCGATACACCTCAAGGTCGCAAATCGATTAAAGGTGAATATTTCCCACAATATTAAAGTTAGAGTCACAAAATTCGCTATGATAATTGCTGGTGATCCCCCAAAAGATTGTGACATTGACATCCTCGCAACGTCCCCAGCCACCCCGCCCTTACGAATCGCGCAAGCCTATATCTCCCACAGTTTAAAAGCTAGAGTCACAAAATTTCTAAGGTGGATAACTGGTCACCCCCTTTAAAGACCGGAACAAAATTACGCAGTCGTTTACGTCCGACAGTAACGTTCTTACTCGTTTTAATTTAGAATCGCGAACTTTTATTTTGATTCTTCTTCTTTAAAAGTGATTCTGAGGTGGTCGATTTTTCTGTCAAAAATCATGCCAAAATTGACAAAAATTTAGACATGTAAAGTTCCCAATACCATATTTGACAGATTTTAAAGTCTCCTAACTTTGTAAAAAATTAACCGATTTTCACGATGATTACCATTATCTTCATGACTTAACCTCTAGATTGATTCTTCATTTAAATTTAATTCGTATTTGAAGATAATTTTTTTTCGATTTTTTTTCGAAAAATATCCTTTACTCCCCCCTTACTTATTTTGGAAATTAATTTTTTTTAAATTTAGAATCGCGAACTTTTATTTTTAATCGATTGCGGGTACTCCATTTAGTATAAAACGCAACTTTAAAAGTGATTCTGAGGTGGTCGATTTTTTTGTCAAAAACCATGCCAAAATTGACAAAAATTTAGACATGTAAAGTTCCTAAAACCATATTTGACAGATTTTAAAGTCTCATAACTTTGTCAAAAATTAACCGATTTTCACGATGTTTACAATTTTCTTCATGGATTAACCTTTAAATTCATTCTGCAAATAAACTTAATTCGTATTTGAAAATAATTTTTTTCCGATTTTTTTCCAAAAATATCCTTTACTCCCGACTTGTTTTATTAAGCATATCTGAGAAACCATAAGAGCCAATTTTGGTTCAATATTTTCGCGTGAAGCAAACGGAGCTTAAGAATATTTTGGATGCAAAAATATGAAAAAACGCAATTCAAATACTACGAACTTGCTCTTACGTTTGTAGATAGCTTTCAATGTTGTTGTTTAGCCCTGTAAATGTCATCAAGATCATGCTCTTAGTTTAGAAGTTATTCACGAATTTTGTTTCCCTAGAGGTGCCATGCGCAGCAGCTGTTCACAGCGTGCATCCTGAGTTTACAAGTGTGTGTCTGTATGGATCAAATATGGAGACAATTATTGCAAAATATTCAAGACAACAAGTATAAGTTCAGTAATATTGTCTTACGAAACTGATTTAGCAAACAATGTAAATGACAATGGCGTTTCATTATTGAGAGGAAATTTGGGCTCATACATGTTCAATCATTCCCGATAATTTGCAATATGCTTAAATTATTAACTAAGCTCTAATTCAGTAAACTCATGCTATGAGTGCCTAGTCGCCATTTCCCGCCTTTAGCCAACATTGTGAAATTGGTGAATACATTAAATATTCCCATTGTTTGGATGCCAGCTTGGCAAGTGCGCAGAAAGTAAATTAATATGACTTTAATGGGGAAAACGCGTAAATATCTTAACGTTGGCCTTCGTCCTTACAATGGGGCCTCCACAGTGTTGGTCCTTAAACTGCCGCACAGTAATTTTCACCCATTTTCCCACCAGACTGGGACAGCAATAAAGAAAATTCCCGTCCTACAAATTGTGTAAGGTGTGGAAAACAGCGTAACGGGCAACAGGGAACACGCGTTCATGAAATAGCTACTTATATTGGCATGTCAGCAGCTCAGTGGCTGTGTGTGTTTGTGTGTGAGTGCAGGAGCGAGTGAAGTTGGCTACAAACTGGCCACGAACAGAGCACCACTTTTGGCTGCTTTGAAATGAATTAATTATGTTGAGCTTGGCCACGCTTGTTTAAAGTTAATTGCAACTTAAAAATGCAAGCAACACTTTTCCAGTTCGCAACGCAGTCAAAATAATATTTTGGGTAATTGCCAAGGTGTTGGCCAGTCTAACCACTTGAATTTCTAATCTGTGTTCTACAAAGAATTTTACTGCATTTAAAAAATATTTGTTAGCAAGCTAAGTTTAGTTTCCGAGTTATCTCAAGAAAATTGCATTTGTATCAAACAATTATCGCATTTATTTGATGCCATTTCACAAATATTATACATAAGTATCAAAAGGATCATCATCTGCACGGAAATCAATAAAACTGATTCGACTATAAATTCCAGCATCAAACTTAGCTACCTTAACCGAATAACCAAACAAACATCTTGCCTTCTTGACGAAAGGTGTTCATGTTAATACATATTATAAACAAATATATAACTGCATATGTGTGTGTGTGCCTTTACGTTGGCAATTTATTAGACTATTGTCAAGCTCAATATTACTGTCAATGTATTGACCAAATTTGATCAAGGGATGAACCGTACAGTAAAAGTGACGATATTCAATTTAGGCATCCCACAAATTTTGCCTGTTTGCCTGTCGCCCGGCGAACATCAAAAAGGTGCCGGGAACGGAGGAAACGAAGAAGGGAGGGTTTCGTCGGTAGCCCACCTGCGCCGTACAAAAGCTGCTCTGAGCTCTGCCGTTATCCTCTAATAAATATTGATTTCAGGGTAATAAAAGAACATGACAGAAGCTAATAGCATCCTCGATGGTATTAACGGCCCTGTCGTTCATCGGTCACAGCAAGCGTCCTGGCTCTGCTCCTGGGGTGCCAATACTATATCTACCGAAATTTATGGATTAAACAAACGTTCGCTTGCTCGCTCACACGCACACACGCGTAAGTGGGAAATATATATATACGATTTACAAAATAAATCGATGTAAATTATTTGCAACAAAGCTTGAAATTATTCAAAATTAAATATAACTACCGTGTTCAAATTATGTAAATTTTTTCTCGCTTTCAACCCAAAGTTCACCTTTCAGCTGTTGTCCTCCTTGCTGCTTGTCATTTTTCTACACGTGCCACGACCAGAGCAGGTTACAAAACTGAAACCGGCGAGGATTTCGTGCAGATGTGTTTGGCTGCTGGGACGGTGAGGGATGCCGTCTCATGGAGATAAATATGGAAATGTCATGTTTACAAGTCCTGGCAATAAAAGCCACCCATGAAGCTTATAAAATGCAAATGATTCGCTCAGAATTTCCTCCATTTCAAATGTGCCTCTCACAGATTCCAACGAAGAGCATGAATTGCCCAAAAGAGAAAATTTCCTCAGCAGGTATATTCTTTGGTTAAACCGAATATTTCGTGTTCGCTAGGGAGAATATGTTGGTATGTTTGTAGGTCCCGTCATGTTCACACCTAACACAAGCAAACATCGGAGTAATGTTTTGTTAATACAGAAGTATAGATTTCTTGGAGCTAATATAACGAAATATATATAAACAAATAATTTAAAATACCTATTAAAAACAATAATTTATAGATTTAGACAGCTTATAGCTGGGAGTAAACCTACTTTTATAAAATAATCGGATATTTTTTAGTAAATATCTTCAGCCGTAAACTTATAAAGCATGACTCCTCCTGGATTAATTTTTGCTATAAATTTATCCCTCGGCTTAAACAGCCCCAATTCTTGTTTGATGTCGAACAAATCCTGCAACATTTTCATAATTAGTATCTATAAGCAATTATGTGTTTTAAATTTCTACTGACATTAACTACATAGCCCATACGATTGGTAAGACCCAAACTTTCCAAGACAATTTCATATGTTAATGGACACAGTGGGCAGGGGTCGTAGTCTCCAATGTGGACAAAAGCCACAGCATATGAGTATCTGTTTACGTTATTGAAAGGCATGATAGGGCGCAGCCAAACCTAAAAGGTGTAAGATATCTGGAGCTTACAAGTTGAATGAAAGTGTATCAAAACTAACCTTAATACTTTGCGAATCCCGTACGCAGCGGCCCGCTATGCCGAGTGGATCCTGATTGAGCTCTATCACATCTCTGGAATACACATATCATATGTCAAATATTATAGCAATGTTTTCATGAAAATGCTAACCGATTTTGTAGTAATGCCTTGATTTCAGGACGTACTGTCTCCAACTCATTCGACATTATGAGTGGAGCTGCAAGAACTGCCCAAATGGCCAGTTGCAAACGACTCGAGTCATAGCTGAGTTGAAAATTTCCGAGCATTAGCTGATGTCAAGAGTTTGTCATGTTACATCAGTTGAATTGAATACCGCATTGCTCACCATATCTGGGTCATTCCAATGCCCAGGTCCGGAATTTTTATAAACTGATCTTGATCTTTGTAGTACCTGTACATGGTCTGGGTCACAGACTCGAACGTGTCTCTAATATCGTCAGAAAATCGCCACAGATTGCAGTGTTCTTTGATCAATTCGTATTTTGGCTACAATTTAAGAGTTTGGCATAACAAAAGGTTCGAAGCGAGAGCGTTAACTAACTTTTTTTTGATAGTATGGCCAGCTACAAGAGTAAACCATGGGGCGGCCCGTCCGATTCAATGCCTTGCCAAAGGCGGGGTATGCGACGTCTAAGTTCATTCCGTTTATTGCGCATCCGTCCAACTTCACATAATCCACGTTCCACTTCGCGAACGTTTTGGCATCGAGTGCGAAGTTTCCCTTAGCACCGGGTCCCCCATGCATGCAAGTTTTCTCACCGATATCGTGATATAGACCGAACTTCAGGCCTCTTTCGTGTATCTGGTGGGTAGAAAATAATGTTAATGAAATTACGAATGTAAAATAACACTTACGTAATCTGACAAAAAGTTAAGCCCGCTAGGAAAACGTTCTCGATCGGCCACCAATTCATTTGTGATTGCGTGGCGCTCTTGTTCCATCCAACAATCATCGATTATTAAATATTCATATCCGACCGCCGCATATCCCTCAGATACTAGCAGGTCGGCGGTGCGCATAAAGAGCGCCTCACTGTACACGAAGAATGAGACCAAAAATATTGACAGCTTTATCCACAAGCTTTGCATTTTCACCTGATGCAATCCCGGGGAAACTTTACGCAATCGGTCACACAGCGGAACCGTTCGAACGGCATCCAACCCATTGGCGGAGTTCTGGCTAAGCCATTGTTAAGTCCGGCAACGCTGCACAAACACAGACAACTTGCAAGGACTGCCAGCAGCATCAAGTTGCCATCGTCTCTTGGCATTCTGGCCAGGTTTGCTGTATGGTTTACTTTCAACCGATTGCAAACTTTAGCTGCGGCCCCTCAACTAATTAGAATTTAATGCATGAGCTCTTTTAATATTCCGTTGCAAATTTTGTGGGTGAAAACTTCTACATGTGAGGGTAAAATTTTATTGTTTTTTTGATTTTCTGATCTGTTCGCTTACATTGTTGTCGGTGCTTACATGATAGAATATATATAGAATATAGAATATTTTTCCTGCTATAACAATTATTGTTAATGAAAAACCGTAATTGCTACAATTAAGTTCGAGTATAATAGCTCATAATAAGTCTTCAGCTCACCTAAGCCCCTCTTTAAAATATGAGAATAGACTAAGCTCGGGCTGGGGCCGGTGCAAGTTTGTCGAAAGTTTACTCTGGAGCGGGCCCCAGGGCTCGAAAGTTTGGAGTGCAGCGCTTGGAATAATTTAACAGGCAGGCGCCTATTTGCAGTACGCGCTACGTGGACTCTTAAGCTCCTCTCGTTCTCTAGCGACGCTTTAGTATGTGTTCATTTTTCAGAAGTGTTGGAGACGCCTTGCGGAAAACTCAAAGAGCACTTGACTGATGAGTTTTATAATAAGTTAGGGGCACTAGACGGAGCAAAAGACTCTGCGCTGCAAGAGTCTGCAGTGAACATAAAGGTAAACAGGTAATATTAAAGAATTAATACAATCAGCAAGTTACGATTAAAACAAAAGGTATAATCGAAAAACAAATATAAAAACTTTATTAAAGGGTGAAAGTTTCTTGGATTCATTTTGGGTAGCAAACTTGAGAGCGTATAATGTACACAAAAGCAGTAGTGACATTAACTGCAAGCCAAAGATACAAATGTATCTTACGAATATGGACCTACCATTGGAGGCGGGTACATCGCTGTGCTCAGGAGGAGTAAATAAACAAACTGCCAGCACGTTATGCCAATTAAAGGGATCCCTTGCGGACTTGAATGTTAATGCTGAATTTATGCAAATTAAATGATTTGTAATATGCTGCGAGTATTCCTCGGAAATGCAGATGTTGCCAGCCTGATGCTGACATCCTGGCCCCGGCCGGTCACACCCCTTGCCGCCTGGCCGCTTGCCGCCTTGCCGACTAATTAGTTAGAAGGAAGTTCGCTTGTTGGTTTAACTTCACTTCAGGCCACTGGGCGCTTTAGTTACCCCATTTCAGCAATTTCAAATTGGCCGAGTGCGCAAACTGCACGCGGTGAGCGGAATTTATGTATGTGTGTGTGCCATTTGCTGTGGCAGCCGTCGCATCTGATGTTCTGCTGTTGCTCTCTGAATCTTGGCCAACTAATTAATTTGTACTTTTGCTTCTTGCCCCGACTCTCACACCGGTCCCGCCTGTGGCAGAGACACGGGCACAAGGAGCGCAGCGACCCACCGCGTGTGCACGTGTGTACGGTGTACGTTCGTGTGTAGTTTCTCAGTTAATGCCTCAAATATGTTAACAAGATACTTTACAATTTGCCATAAAAAAGGCAAAGCTGGCAGGCAAGGTAAGGGGCCGGAATACAAACTCGGAACAGTCAGCGGATTTCTGAGTTCTGTTTACATAGGTTTTCCATGCCTAACCTCCACCTACGGCCTCGCTTCTTTTCGGCACCGAAATGGCTGACAACACACATGTTGCACCCACCCACGCACACACACACACACACACACACGTGCACAGTTGAACCCCTGGTGAGTGAGTGCGTGCCTACTCAGATGTGTTGTAAAATTATGCATTAGTTTTATGTCATTTTGTGGCATATTAAAATCTCCTTAATTACGAAATGTAATCAACAAAGGTTTGCTGCACACTTTTCCTTCTTGGCTTTTCGCTTAAAGCGCTTTTCGTGATCCGCAATGCTTGTGTTGTTGTTTACATTTTTTGTTAGCCATGTTGTTGCTTTTGGCCCGAGCCATGTACGTGACAACCAGGCAGAGGCAAGAAAAGTCTTAGTAAACGAAATCCTAGTCCAACATTTTTCACTTCGGCTAATGTTTGTTTTTGGATTAAATATATGTGCCATGTACCAGAGTATAAAAAATGCTCATCCATTAAATAAATGTGCTCAGGAGCCTTGTGTTTGTATGTAGTTTGTATACATATATGTGATTACGAGAATGTATGTACATGTTCTATAAAAAGCAACATGTATGTATAATTGTATATACAAATTATTATTCAATAAAAATTAAGACTCGTTAAATTCTAAATTGAAAAAAATAGTTATATTCAAATAACAATTTACGCATATTTCCAGTTTCAGTTCTGTTTTTAAAATGAAAATAATTGCAACGAAAATATTTATTGGTACTACATGTATGCGACAGTTTTGTTAAGCACTTGTTTCTGCCCATTAAAATAATTTTAAAATGTCTTTCACGTCCTTATGGAGTATATAAAGACATGATTAGTATTAATTAATTAAGTCATGTCAGCTTTTGGTTTTTGGCTTTCCTAAAAACATAGCCATTTATTATGCCAATATATTTTATTATGCTATTGAACTTAATTTTGTACTAACAATTGCACAGAAGACATTTATCATTAAAGTGCAAAAATCGAATAATTATGAAGAAATCGAGTATAAATAAATGCCGGGCTATTTAACACTTGGCAAAAGGGTATTTCCGAGTGCAGCACTCTCGACAAGCACACTCTCGTTTGCTTTTATTTCAGGAATGCGCTGTGAATACTTTTTCAAATATTCAATATTCATTAAACGTTCATCACAATGCGAGGGTCATTCAACTGGTGGAGAATTTTCGACATTTCTGCAGTTAAAAACAACGGGCTTAAATGGTTTGCATTTTGTTGTTTGGCTTAAAAGCACTCAGAAAATAAACTGTTTCATTATTTACATTAATTAATAAGATAAACATGCATTTTAAATTATGCAGTAAGTTAAACTGCAGTAATCAGTACTAATAACACATGCATTCCCCAGTCGCTTTGCCTGTGGATCGAAAATGCAATTATGTAAAAAAGAACAACAAACGGTTAATAATTGATTGATAATCACTTGTTATTGACTCAATTCGTCCTTTCTCTTCATTATGGCGTATGCACAAGAAAAGGTCTGAATACGATATGAATTTCATAGGAAATTAGCCAACCTGCGAGACAGAATACACAAGGAAAATTCATACATACGTTAGCCCATTCATTGGCTAACGGCAATGTCGTACAATCGTCCTCGTTTATGGTGCTTTAATTGCCTCAAATTGTCTGGGCTAAGTACGTTTTGGTGTTATCAGCGCCATTAATAATGAGCACAATGTGGCGGCTTCGACTCGTTGGGCATTCATAAAAAAATAATAATATAAAAAATAAGAATAAAAATGTATATATGTATAAATTGAGCTGAATGAAGTCAACGCTAAAAAAGTGCATTATTTATACAATTATGTATGAAGATAATACCTCTTTTATGACGCCAAGTGCTCGGGTCGAGCGGGCACGTGAATGGTTTCGCTCGGGGGGAGGGCGGGGTGCACAGGTAGGTAACAGGGGCATTGAGGCATAACGCTTGCCTGTTGGCTGTTGGCAGTTGGTAGTTGGCAGCAACAAAAGCCTATTATTCTGCACGTAATAAACATAAAGTTGGCGCAATTTGTAACATAAATTTAAAGGGCTAACGTAAATCTTAGCGGCAATTATGTGTTTGGCGAACGCGGCGTATACGCAACGCAACGCAACGCAGCGCAGCGCTGCCCGGGTTCATAACTCATGCGCTTCATTTCCAGGCAGGCGGGCCAGGCCCCACCACTATCACAAACACAAATGCCAGCAGCAACAGCAACAGCAACAACAACAGCAATAATGTGGAAGGCGAAGCCAGCGAAAGGAATTCAAATAGCCATAATTTATCACGTTGAGATTGCAGCTTCGCTACGCACGCAGACGAGCAGCAGATGAGTCGCCGCGTTTGTGTTCTGGTCTGGCTGTAGGTCGCCCCTGGGTTCAGGTTCGGGTTCGTGCTCGGATTTGGATTTGGGGCGGCATCCAACCCTTTTGAATGCCAAAGGATTAGGCCGCGCTCTGTCAAGGCAGGGATAAGAAACCCGGAGCCAAAGGAGGGACGCGGAACGCAATTAGGCATGCGACAAGACCGCGGCCGGGGGCGGGGGTGTGGGCGTGGGCCTGGCGTCTGCCCCGTGCTATATTGGGATTTATGATTTTCTTTTTAATCAGATTTATCTTAATGTCTGCGATAAAGGTAAAATAAATCGCGAAGATTTATTAGCGCTAATTTTGCTTAATGCGCAGGTGACTATGAACGGCAATTGTGGAAAAGGACATTCGAAAAGGACACAAACACGAATATCTATTCAGCATGCTCAAACCAGTAAATGGGTTAAAAGAATAAAAACAAAGACTTTAAATACCCATAAATGGATTATCTGTGTGCTCGATTTGACATCATATAATTAAAGGAAATCAATTTAATTTTTCTTTCTTTTTGAAAGGCTCTCCAGAAATGACATCTTGACCTGTACATTTCATAAATTTTATTGAAATGAATTTCCCAGGACGGTAAACTTAACCGAAAGACCACTTTGGTTATGGTTTTGTCTTATGAAATAATTTGCATTCATTTGAATTTTGAAATCAACATTTCTACCACTCCTTCTGAGAATTTTAAAATGTGTGTGATATTTTTCTTAGAAATAATACAGTGGAGAGCAGCCCCTTCTAAGCAACTATAGGGTGTTAAAAGACACAAATCCGCCCACGGCAGAAACAGTTTCCGTTGCAGGACATAAAGCGTTGACAGCAACAGCGACACACAAAGCGCTCGCTGCATCAGCATCAGCATCAGCATCAGCGTCGGCAGCAACAGGAGAGCAAACTTAAGAACTTGAGAGCAATTCCGAACAAATAACATTCGCAAAAATATGAAGCGACCACGCAGCAGGGGCCAAGCGAGTGGTTCGTGCCACTGCCGCACTCTAATCTCCGAGCGGGGCAATAAAAGGCAGCTCGCAAACTTTGGCTTTGGTCTTAGTTCATATTTTATTTAGTCGCTGTATCCGGCCAAAAGTTTGCCTGTGCTCTTGCCTGGACTCCAGCTGGAAATACTTGGAATTTGTCTTGGCGCGCTTATTTTAATTTTTTGTGCGGCAGGCGGCAACTTTGCATAGCTGTTGTGTCCCGCCTGCAACTCCTCTCATTTAAGTGTGGCAAGCGAAGCGTTGGTTTTCCCTTTGCTGCGTTTCTAGTGTCATAAAAACGAATAAACTGAGACAGAAACCGAAATAGCAGAAAATGCAAATCATTGTCCTGCGACTTGTTCCGCTTGCCCGGGCTGTCCAGTCCCAGCTCAACGCGCAAAAACATCCAAAGCCGCAGGACGGAGTCGCTCCGGCGCTGCCTTCACTGTTACTATCCTTAAGAACAATTGTGATGCGGTTTCAGCGCTGTCCGTGTGCCTGTCCCTGGCCCTTTCCCTGTCCCTGTCCCTGTCCTTGTCCCTATCCTTGTCCCTGTCCATGTCCATGGCAACCTGTGATAATCGTCTTGTGGGCAGTTGTGCTGGTTCCTCCTTCTTCTCGGCTTTTCTTTTCGCCTTTTTATTTTTTTATTGTCACTTTCCCAACAACTCTAGTGCTCAAGTGCCTGGGATGGGACCAGCCCCGGACCGGCACGGCACTGGCCGCCCTTTTGCTAAACATTTATCATTTGATTACAATTTGACGGTCAATGTGACTTTCCATCGGAGCAGCAGCCAGGAGTCTGCTTGGAGGGCAAGTTGGAAAATTAAATGTGTTGTTTTGCTGTTGATTGTAAAAATCATTTCGTTGTTTCAGCTGGTTTGTTTGCTTACGGAAAATGCTGTTCGTCTTGGGAAGCCGCAATGAATAAAATTTACTTTTAAACAATTGTTTACATTTTACTTGGCAGCATCTAAATATTAAATGTTATTATGAGAGAGTTGTCGCTCGGCTCTTCATATTTCATAAGCCGGAAAATTAAATTACGACCGCTTGTTTACAGGCCACAGAACATTGCTTAGGTCGAGTTTAAATAACTTGTACCTGAGTAAAGTTGAGCGTCGTTCATACCAGATGGTTTTAGATTCCGTTGAGTATTTGATACCCATTTTCCGTTTATTTATTTCTCTTATCTAACTTTTAATGAGTTATTAATACGTGCAATCATTTTAAAGCTGGCCGTGATGTACATTTCAGCAATAACCTTGTCTTTAATTCAACAAATTTCTTCCGTTTTTTTTTGTTATTGGCTCAACGTAAGGCGTTTAATGCCACCGTAAACCTTGAGTAGATATTAGCCCAAGTTTACGAGAGCCGCTTACTTCTATTCGTTCAAATGGCAATAATTTTACTTGAGCCAACTTTTGGCCACGCTCAGATATTTGTGCCTAAAGTATAGTGGTTAATGTGCAGCAAACGTTTGCTTGGAGGTGGTTTTATGTTATTTTTGTTACCGCTTCGCTTGTGTAACCAAATCGTAAAATTGTTACTCTCTGCCAAAGCGCGAAAGTGCATAATAAGTCTGCAGAGCTGCCCACTACTTAGCCGGCTAAACAAAGTGCCATAAAGCACTACATCCCCAAGGCCATGCCTCAATTTGTCTTGAATCTAGATCAAATTTTGAAAAATATATATACAGAGTACTCTAAGCTGCAAGCCACAAAAAACTGTCAGCTGAAACAAAAAATAATCGGAGATGACAGAAACGGAAGCCGAAAATAAACACAACAGCAACAAATAAATCAGAATAATTTAACCCATATGGTACATAATCATATTTCATTATATGTATATATAGTATGTACATATTTATTCAGCTAGGACTCACTAGTGCAGGCCCAAATTATACAGTTCGAGAGCGGAAGCTCATTTCGGAAAAGATGCGCATAGACAGGCCCGCAATTCATGCACGAATAAAATTGATGAAGGTCAAACTCTGGTTGACTTTGCGGTGATAAATGAGCGGTCAACCTAAAGGAAAACACCAACACATTCGAGCAAAAACCACACACACACACACACACACATTCACATCCTGACAGGAGGCCAAGGGGAAAGTTGGCCGACGAACAAACCTCCAGAGGATGCAGGCCTGGCCTGGCCCTATAGCATAGGTGGGGCGTATGGTGTGCGGTAGGCGCTTAGTGCCGAACAAGCAAACTTATGCACCTACTCGCAGTTTTTGTTGTTGTTGGTGTTGGTGTGTCTGCTATAAGCACGCATACTTGAAGAAATGAGCGTGCACGGAATACGTAAAGCATTTTCCGGATTCGGTCGAGTGGGTCGTCGGTTCGACGGTAGGCTCGGTGAGTTTGCCATAAATAGTCCTACTCTGTGCACTTGATATGGTCGGCATGGAACCAAAATATTAGCAAATCTTGTTTAGAGTGTTTGGTAAATTTATTGCTCTCGTGTCTGTGTTAATACGCGCGAACATATTGCCGACCAGCACAATATGTGTGTGTGTGTGTGTGGGTGAACCGTCTGGATAAATGCACAGACACAAAACAAACGTGATCAGAACCTATTCTATTCTATGCAACTATAGCATTTCGTTAAGCGCAATTCGCTCTTTATTTGATGGACTCAATGTTTAATTATGGGTCTACTAAGCCAAGGCTGTTCTGGCCATGAATCAAATTGAGACGCCCATTGTAATAAATCAATCTCTCTTTGTGTATGTCAAAGCAAAAAAAAAAAAAGATTGAAAAGTATTTGTATTATAAAATTTGATTACATTATACCATAAAATTTTCAAATTAGAAATGCTAATGCGAATAAATTGGCTTGAGCCATTGTTAAGTGCAGGCACGTAAACTGCGTATTGCCTGTTGTGACTTATTTCAAACTTGTTGATTTATGAAAATTCGATTTGACTGATATCTCGCAGAGAGCCAGCGTTCAGCTGCGACACAACTATATATAGAATCTATAGTAAATAAATAACTTTTTGCTGCGCTCCCCAGCGCCAGCCCAACAGCTGTTTGTATACATGATTGAGTTTTTCTTTTGATATCATAGTTTTTTAAGCATTACGCAAACTTGGTGGATACAAGTTGGATAAAGGAGCGCAACACCATCACCACTAGCAGCAGCAGCAGCAGCAGTTCAGCTGTGCACGTCAGTCTTTTCGACTGATTTTCCATCACGTGCTACAGATGAACTTAACTTATCCAATGAGCCGACGCGTCGTGTTAAGTTGATGTGAATTGATGCGTCTGACCGGCGACTCGTCCAATCTCAACTACAGACTCACGTATTTCACTGCAGCATCAAAGGAACGTGTTCGCGCTGTCAGTGCCAAGTTTTATTCCACACTCTGCCATTGCCACGCCCTCGCCCTCGCCTACCGGCCCACTCTCCGTGCCACTCAGTGTTCATTCAAACGTTATCGACTTATTTTGTGTTTAAGTTTGCTTAAGTTTATATTTTTCATTATGTTTATGTTTTCGCATCGTTTACACGTCGGCCTTAGTGGCAGCGGAACGGCCTTCCCTCTTTCCTTGGCCCATTTTGTGTGCTTAAATGTGTTTTATACTTTGTATTCTTCCTAAGAGTTTTAATTTAAAAATGAAAGCAACATACCCAAAAGTAAAAGAGAGGCAAGAAAAACCATATTCTCATCGCTGGAGGAGGATCCCTTTAAACTTTTCGTGTTTCATTTTTGTTTTTCGTTTGCTTTCGTGCTGTGGGTGACTCAGTGCTGCGAGTGGGGGAAGCAGATCTGAAGGGGAGGGTGGGGCTACACCAAAATTCAATAAAAGTCCATTGAAAGTTAAGCTTGTCGGTTTTTGTTTCACATGAAAACCTATGCACAATATCCATAAAATTAGCATTTCGTTCAAAACATTTTATTTAACATCTGAGATTAGATAAAATTGAGGCTTTACAGACATCCTGTCGTTCTGAATGGAATGCGTGTTCTTTCTGTTTTTTATCCCAAACATATACATATATTTCTTTTGTAAATATGTAAACAAGTTAATGTTATTTATGTATCCGTTTTGCACACTATTAGATTTCAGCACGTTTTTTTTAAGATTATTTGCATTGTTAAGCACAAGTGGAACTGGAGAAATTTGAATAAAAAAACAAACTTTTGGAGTTTTATTGTCAGTTTCTTGAGACAGCATAAAAGTGAATTGGTAATCGAGTGTACAAAAAAGGTCCTTAATCTACATATAAGGAGCTTAAATAGTTTAGATTTAACACACAGATATGCATAAGTACTTGGCGTATATTATGTAGATTTGCAAACCTATTGGTAAGTTAGGAGGCACACTTTCACATTTGTCCTGAAAATATCAGGAAATTAAAGTCGTATCTAGCATTAGCAGTAGATTATCAGAGCTTTTTCATATTAACAATATTGAAACTGAACGTCTGCGTTTGAAGAGCACTCAATATTTGCAATCTGAGGACTCAGTAGAGCGCATCTCATCGGTAATCAAGGACCAGGTGAATGTGGCATTTCAAATAATGAACGCACAATTTGCTTCGATGCTCTGCAGACTGGACTGGTGCAGAGCTTGGCCGGCCAGCCTTCGATTATGGCTCATAAATTGATTTTTATTAAAAGCCTTTTAATAATGTATCTCCCTCGACAGTGTGGCTCTGGGCTCGCATCTTGGGGATTTCATTCAAGCGCAAATAAATTGCAGAAATATGCAATGCGCCAATTCACTGCCCAAAGAGCAGCAGCAGCAGCAGCTAAAGAATAACCGAGCGGATATTGTTTTCCGAAATCATTTCTTTACGAGCGTCCTGCTTCGCGCTCGCGGACTTGCCTTCCCTTTGCTATCATTTTGCCCTCCTCCTTTGGCCGGCCCCGCCTCGTTCTGTGCTTTCTGCTGCAGCTTCCTTTTGCTTAATTTTTCGCCCATTGCGCACACAAAGTGAAATTACCCATGAGGGCTCTTGAGCTGGCAGCAGTGTTGACTGAGATGGAATCGCGATGGTTCGCAACAGAACTAAGAAATGCATCAAACTGTTTGTTCAATATTCAAAAATGGAGAATGTGCCATAAACAAACATATTTACAGGCAGCTCGCCAGTCGACAGTCCAGAGCGGGCCAGTCTTTCCACATTGTCAGCTTTGGAATTTTAATTAGTTCGCAAATTGCAAATCACGGCATTTGACGGACTGGTAATTATGAACAAATTCCACAGATCAAAATGCAGAACATGTCGGTTCTGGTTCGGGAATTTGGAAAATGAGGGACCGGCTTATGATTCATTCCATTTTTTAATCATCATCGCTTGCCAATCAACGTAGTGCGTTCATTTCAAGTGGGGCTGTGGGCGTTATGGTCTTAGCCTGGTTCATGGCCCTGCTTTTTACTCAGGTGCGTCCTTCGTGGCATGCAAATGAGGCATCAACCAATGAACTGAAACTCGTCAAGTCTTTGAAGTTATTAGAGGCAAGTGAGTCGGCGTATTTTGGTAAACTGGCTTGGCTTTGCGTCCATTAAATTATAAATGTTTACAACTCTCACATACAAACACATTATGTATGCGTATGGTATGCTAATGCAGTCAAATTTGTATCCACCTCAAATGCTTCATACGCCTATATATTGTGTCAATACAGGGCCAGACGCATTTTCCGATGAAAATATGTAATTTTTGCATTGCAATGCCAATCCATTTTGTTTGTACGCCACGCCCACTTGTGTTGAGTCGGCGCCCACACAAACAGACAGAATCGTGCCAGCTTCAGCTCATGTGTCTGTTTTTATGGCATCACCCAATGCAAAGGCTTTCCAAAAGGCACATACATAAATCTTTATCGATGTGCGCCCAAATCCATACACCGAAATTTCATTTCCGATTCGCTTTTGTTTTGCTCTGTACATTCTGTTTGTGTTAATTTTTTTTGCTTTTTGGCTTTTTTGATGCTAAAACAAAGCGTACTGCCAGGCTGGCGAATTGCTTTCGAATTCTTGGCTCGGACACGGTATCAACAATGCCGAGAAATATCCTCGCCAAGCTTCTGCTCAGGCCATGTGCCAGAAATGTGTTTTGGCAAGGCGTATAAATTAAATTCAATTTTTGTCGACGTGTGAAATTGCCAAAGACAGTCCCCAACAGAGCTGTGAGCCCGCAATCTTCACATAAGTATTCTATACACTCTGTAAGAACAAGTCTGTGATGAAGAGTTTTCGATTTGAAATCAAAATGTTCGTGCAGAGTAATTGTAATACATAATATATATTTCATTGATTTAAATGTAGTGATATAATGCAAATGATAGGATTTTTAAAAAACAAATAAGATGCCTTCATTTACGTTTATTTCATTTGTTTTATTATGTTTTATCGACAACGGGTGCCAGGAACAACACAATGGGTCCCAAGAATCCGTTTCCATTTCTATTGTAATATTTATTTCAATGGAAGAACAATGCTGTTAACAAGTTGTAAATCAATATTCTCATGTGCTTGTTGTGAAAGCCATTGTTGGGCTCAGTGGATATATATTTAGAACGTAATTAGCTTAATCATTTGTGAAGAAATTGTTTGCGTTAAATCTAGCATTGTTTATAAACATTCGCGTCTGATTTTCACTGATTTCTGCACAAAATTACTCAGTTTCTGTGCCAAATGTTGTCTAACTTTAATTAAATTGTATACCAGTAGTGTCTGTGTTTATTTTGCAAGTTGCAGCAGTTGACTTGAAATTTGTTAATGCCCAATCAATACTATTTTTGGTATGACAAAACTTTGGGGTTGTGCTGGGAACAGTTTCTGATAATTATCAAGAAAGGATGCCTTTCATTGGCATAACTTCTTGCAAAGAGCTTTTTTCGCATTCCCTCCACTGTTTGTTAATTGAACTGATTTCCATGCAAAATATTTTTGAATACTCAGTGCGCGCAAATTGGCATAAAGATTATAATGAGGTTGTGAAAAGGCATTTAAATATTCGAATAATATGATAAAGTATTTTTTCGTAAATTTAAACAAAAGCTGCGTCTACAATGCAATATTATTCAAGATAATATAGGTATATATTTAATAATTGTTGGTAAGATTTGCTTTTATATTTCAAGTGCTCGGTCGGTTGCTGCTGTGTGCTGTCCTATATCATCTCGTACGTCATAACGCAATTAGAGCTAATTGCAACTAATTGTCAGTTGAAACTCGAAGCGCAGTGTTGCAAATAAAGTGGTTAACGGTCGCAACTGGAGTACAGACAGGTCACGTTGGCCCAATGTCTAAACAGCACGGCAGTAATGTGGTGCTGTTCTGGGATTATCAGCAACGGCACACGGGATTGCTTAATAAAACCAGCGAATGTCGAGCAAAGTGCCGTTAACTATTAAATTAACTTGGCTGCATCGGATGTAGAGTTGCGGCACCAGGTTTCAGGAATTGAATCAATTTGGGCAATGAATGCGACCTCATTGGATTTAATACGTGCCCAGCGCATCCCTCTGCAACACTCCGTGACTCCGTGGGCGCCTCTTATTCCGCACTTAGCACCTGGACGCCAGTTCGCGCAGCACCTACAATGCCTGCAAATCGCTTAGTTCTTCATCTGATTATTATGCAGGAGCAAGCACGAGCTCGTTTAGCGCGAGGGTAAACGCTGCCACAGATTCTGCCCCTCGCCGCATCACCTCCAATATCGAGCACAGTCGGACTACCCGCCGGTAGAGTGCTATTATTGAAGCAACCTAATTAGTTTGTTATGTTTGTTACGGGTAGCAGTCAGTGCTCAGTTCACGTCCTTGTATCTGTCCCACTCCAATTACACCTAAGCACTCTCCAATTGCTCACCAGCACCTAACTAAACCTATTTGGTTTTGCTGGAATGTTGGTCATCGGTGTCCAAAACTGGTACCAGAGAGCCGCAAGAGCAATACGTACTCAAATATGCGCATATTCATGCCAATAAATGTATTTACTTGTCGGCATGGGAGGCTGGGGAAGGTGGGCCTGTGCTTCACATGAGCATTAATCAACGGGGAGGGCTGTCAGAAGAAATTATGGATGTAGCAATTAAATGGACATCGATAAATATGCCAAAATCGAATCGTTTACCTAATTGATACATAACTTACTTAACTTCACATATTATGTCGAGTACAAACAAACAACTAAAAAATATATTAAAGAACTTTCTGTTTTAAATGTATTTCAATTTATTTTATTTTCCTAAGCCTTTGTTCTCTTCTTTGCTTTGAATTTATTATACAAAAAGCTATGATAATAAAAAAAGTTAAGCTAGTTTGTGTGCTGAAAGCAATTTTATTTACCCATTTAAAGAAAATTCTTAGTTCAACAAATAAATAAATAGGAAAAATACTAAAGGCAATTGCATTGTAAATTGGCTTAGCCAAAGAACCAGCTGGGAGACGCCACCAACTGTGGCATTTGAAGGCGAAGAAGAGGTCTACTCCTGCAAACTGGTTACCACCTCTCGGAGATGTCTAAGCATGCCTCTCGCCATCGCGTTTTGTGGCCGGCTAACGGGCAACTGCCAACTGCCAAATGAAATTGGTTGACGGTTATTCGTTGAGGCGAAGCTCGTCGCGTTTTTGGCTTGGGTTATGGTTATGTCAATCATTATGTTGATGGTAACGGTTATGGGCCACTCGATTACCGCCAAGATGAGTTGCCGTATTATGCCCATTCGCCGTAATGGATATTCAAACGGCCTGCGGCCACGCCAACTATTGGCAGTCCTTAACCTCAAAAGTCTAGATGTAAATGGATTGTGAGCTGGTCACACGGCCACTTAATGGATTCTATACGTGATAAAATCTTTCACACATTGCCAGTGGGATCTCCAGTGGGCTGCCAAGGGGTTCGCTTCGAGTCGACAGTTTGCGACATTGGCCCAGAAATGGAAGCATGACACCGTGCAACATGGCCGTATTTATTTCAGGATATGGGAAATGCGAAAAATTGGCAGGTTTTAAATTAATCGCACCCTTCAACTTGTCGAATGGCTCACGATTAAATAAACGAGACGAAATGTCGGAAGCACAAGCGAATAAATACCTGTCTCTCTGCCTGTCTGTCCGTCTGTCTATTTGTGTGTCTGTCCTGCTGACACTGACGCTGACTCTTTGACTGACAGAAAACGCAAGCAACTGTCAGAGTTTGCAAATTCATTCCAGATGTAAACATTCCCATAGGAAGCCATTTCACACAAGTTTCATGTCTGTTTGCTCAAAATTGCAGCAACTGGTACTGACGTCCTCATGTTTGTGTGCGTGTAGATGTACCCTATGGCATGTGTGTGTGAGTGTGTGTGTGTGGGTGTGTGCATGTGTGCAAAGGTGTAGGCAATGTTAAAGGTAGAGTTTGCTATTCGCGTGCACTAGTTGCCCTCTGCAGCCGTCAATAGCATCAGCAAAAGCTGCCCAACTTTTGACTTTCTCGTTCAAACAACCAAATATGCAAAATCACTTGGGGTCTTTCGGCCAGCAGCACCGAGAATCATATACCTTTAGGTGAAGTTGAAATTGCAATTTAGCAATCTTCTAAGCCTTATTTCGATTGGCTATATACAAGGGACATAACTTTGTTGTAAATATAAAGTACTGTTCGAGTATTCCTAAGTGCCCGAAATCAAAACTATTCGAATAAAGTATTAAAGACATATTTTCTTTATTGTTCATTTATGCTGAAAGTATGCGATTTTGTGATTGCAGCTGTGCATATTTCCAAGAAAAGTGTATGTCACCTTAGGCAGTCAGGAAATAACTTTGGAGCGCAAAAACAAACGAGTCAAAAATAAACCTGAACTCGATCTGGCACCCTTCGTTCGACTGATGGCCATTCACGTTATTTTCATTGATTATGTCAGGAAAATAAGTTTACTTTGGAACATTATTGGTCCCATTCACAGCAACAAAAAGTCAACTTGTCAAAATGTTCGAAAGCACTTAAAACTTTTACGCACTTTGTTGTTTTCGTGTTTGTAGTTGTAACATTATGGCATTTTTCCACTAAATCTACATCCACATCGACAATGGCGCAGACGGCGCTACTCTACCCGCTCCTAGTACCAGGCTAACAATGCCCAGTCCCGCGCCCGGATCAGCGCTTGTGCACGGGATGGTCACTTGGTGTGCCAATTTCGCACTTTCCTTTTCGCAGCAGCCAGCAAAAACGGAATAGAATATTTTTTTAAAAAATACTTGAAGCGCTTCCATTGAAGCAAAGGGCCGCAAGCACTTGTGTCAGAGCCTGTCGCAGTCTTGCCAACTCCACTGGCAGCTCGCCACGGCCCGGCCTGGCCTGGACCAGAGCTCTAACAAGGCAATTGAATAGCACTTTCCAATAAGTACGCAGCCACAGCCGGTGCAAAAAAGGAATACGACAACTGGCAAAGGCCAGCCCGGCCATTTCTACATTAGGGCTTTGGCTAAATTGTAACATCATTTGATTTTCGGTCTGTCAACTTTGAGCAAGCGGCCGAAAGTTGTGCGCTGATAATCTTTGTTTACAGTTCAGCTTAAACATGGTCAGGATGTGGACATTGGTCACAGTCAATTAGTGCGGAAGTTTTGATTTGAACTTAACCCGATGAAAAACTTTACACATAACAGATATAAATGGATGCGCCCACATCGTCCAGAATTTGTTGTATAATTTAATTGAGCATACAGGAAGTCAGTTTGCCGTTTTCAATGATGTATGTAAATGGCTTGTCAAAACGGTAATATATATGAGATGTTTACTAAGATATTTAAATTCTGTGAAAATTTTAATAAGCGAATTATACAACATAAAACCGGTATTCAGCCCATCAAAGGTTATCATTAATCTTAAGCATCACTTCTTGGTACTGGGCTGAGATTTGCTTTTAAATTTAATGAAATCAGAGTCAAGCGTCTGCAAATGATGTGAGTGCAAAAACCTTTACACACTGGTATTTGGCAATAATTCTAACGAATAGATCCTCGCTAACCCATACACGCCAAGCCCAATGCCCAATGTTGGCAACGTCCTGGCCCAGTTCATGCCATGAAAGTCCGATAATTTATGCCAAACATTTTTTGATGCCGCGTCGCTCAAGCGAGCGTAACCCTTGTTTGAGGTTGAGTAATAAAATGAAATATTTATGGGTTAACATTAAGGGATTTGGTTTTTGCCTCGGCACAAATGCTTATGCTCATGCATACTGTATATTTGTATAGCATCCATGTGTATATAGGGATATATCATGCGGCACGTAACACTTTGACCTGGCTCGATCCCGGCCTTGTTGCGGCCGTATTGTGGCTAACATTGACCACACCGGCTTATTTATTGCATTCGAGGCGTTAACACGAAAGCATTTTGCGGAAATGGAAACTAAATAGTCGTGGTTAAATTATTAAACGCCCCATCGCGCTGCCTCGGCGGCAAAGGCTGGGGCCATCGTTTTTCTTTACGATCCAAAGTGTTGCCAATAAAAATTTACTGGCACACAGAGTGTGTCCATGTTTGTTTGCATAAATGAATGCAAACATATAATTCCTGTGTATTTCAGCAAGAGCTATCCAGTACCCAATAAATAAATACATAGTACTCATATTATGTATACATACTACATATAGACATTCTCCAAAACGCTCTCGAATATGGTAGTTGGTAAAACTGTTTGGCAATACTTTAAATATTTTATGAGTGCTACCACAGCCAAATTGAAAGAGAAGGAGCGCCACAGGGAGAGCGAGAGAGAGAGGGAGAAAAAAGATTATGATGTAACGATTTATGGGTAGCTCATTGGGATGAGCACAAACGCAAACATTTGGCTGTCATAAAGTAGAAAACTACAATTTATGTATGAGCTTGCAGCGTAAATACTTACAAGTAAGTTTAAGAATCGAAATTTCCATGATTTAAAATTTGTCGTTCGTTTGGCGTAAAGACAGGCTAAATATATTACAGTTCGTGCATTATTAAGCGAAAAAGTAACTTAAAATTTAAGAAATTATAAGTTCAGACTATGGGAAAAAAACAAAATCTTTTAATATTTTTGTTGCTTGAAATTTCTTAACTTGACCCTAAATTTTTTAGACACAGTACTGCATCGAGTAAGTTTTTCAAATACAAACAGTTTTATAATGTGAATTTTGTACTTAATTTAGAAATGTTTTTTTTTTGACAACATTAAGGGTCCATTATTCGGATTTAATTAAACAACACATTAATCTACAGTTAATGTGTTTCCTAAATTATTTAAATGATGAAAATATGTATAAAATTAATTAAATTTAGCTTTCAGCTCGAGCGTTTTTGAATGCAAACACAAATTTAAACTTAATTTTCTGCCGAGTCAGCACAAATAACCCAATAATAAGAATGCTTGTGACTGATCGATGCAGACAGGAAGGCCAAATATGATATATAAATCTAGAAAACAAATGCGCACAGATTCGATTAAGCGACATTTGCATGCTTTAAGTTATCGTTATTTTATTATAAGTTCGAAATCGAATCAGACTGTCCGAGAGATGACTTCGAGATGCTGCCTGAACAGAGGCGTCATTCACGGCCAGATCAGAATTCGCATCATATTTGTCAGCCACTTGAGCACCAAACACAAAGTGTCTACAGCAAATCACACATTGATCATAAACTAACAAAACACAAAACACAAAATAAAATATAAAAAAATCATAGTTCGACTGCCCCTGGGTATAAAAGTGAGCGACAGCACGCGGCGGTCGGTTAGTTATAACGTGGACGTTGTCATCATCAACATGCCGAGAACAATTCCGATTTGGGCTCTGCTCATATGTAGTGCGGTCATCGTGGCGGACGCCAAGCCGATCTTCGTGAAGGTTTTTGCGCCGATTGGTGGTAAATTTATGAAAAATTCGAACAGTGCGAGTGCAAGAGGACTTAATACGATATTATATAACATCTAAAATGCAGGGTACTCCACTGGTACGGTCCGGTCCACAGCTACGGTGACACCCGTCAACACTCAGTTTATCTCCAGTCTGATTTCGCAGAAGATTCAACTACTGAATAGCATTCTGCAAGCGAAGTCATCCTTTGGCGGCTTTGGCATCCGAAAGGAGATCACATTCACATCGGGCTCCACAACGACCACTGAGAAGCCAATCACCCAGCAAACTACAGAGGTAATCACAGACTATATACCGGAAGTTAGCTCCAGCACTCAATCTGTGTACACAACAACAACAGACGGCGACATTGCGACGCCGAAGCCTACAGTACATCCCGTCAAGCCAATTACAACGTCAACGCCACTAATACCCACGCGGAGCACCACCGAGAGCACAGAGGAGACTACCACGAGAAGTACCCATGGCTACACGTATCAGACACCCACACCCACCAGCCATGGATACTCATATCAGACTGGTGTGGAAGTCTCTAGCACCGGGAACGCCTATTACTTGCCCGCATCCGAATACTGAATGTCTCAGTCTATACTCGAATGTACATACTCGCAGATTTGTAGGAATATATACAAAGAACATAAGTTAAGCGCAATTATCGAATGTCTATCTATTAATTGATACTCAACTTTAATCGTTTCATTGGCGATAATTAGAATACATTTTAAACCCTTGAGAACAGTCGATTTTTGCTGGGTGCGGAAGTGTTTCGATACTAGTTCGCACGTTGCTCCTATTGACAATGGGTGTTTCTGTGCGACCAATTAGCATAAAAACCAGTTTCTGTGAAAAGATGACAGCCTCAAAAAAAATATGGCGAAAACAACAAAAACAAATACAAATTGAATCTTGGCTCTCAAAACTCACTCAGACTTGTTGATTGATTCTAGTGTAGAAGTCATGAAGTTGAAAAGGCAAAGAACGATTTCACATATTCAGACCGGAGAAATAAGTATGAAATGTGAACAGATCTTTGAAGTGCGCCTGGATACACGAATTTCAGGAAATACAAATATAGATATATGTGTATTGAAGTGAATTAATTCTAGATCATACACGCGTTTCAGTATTTTACAAAAGATGCTTTTCGTTTCAAGGTTTCAAACCGGCTGAACCACTCAAAGCTTTAATCTACAATCATTAAGCATCTTTATATTTGGGGATTTTTTCACAGAACATTGTGTTAATTTAATGCCGAGCATGAAAATGTCTTTTATTATATAAGAAGGCAGTTAGACATGACTTAATTATCTGTTACTCACTTCGAGAACAAACGGGTTTTATGTTTATTTAAAGTTACATCCAGCTAATTAATTATAACTTTACATGGTTATTAATATTTCAATAACATTTAACGGTAAGGTTATTGATTGGGTTAAAGGTTAAATAATAGTTAGGTTTTGTCTTTGTTACCAGCCCCATTCATGTCGATCCAACTGTTAAGTGTGTCTCGAAAACATTTTCTAACACGGAATCCAATATAATCGTTGACTGTTATTGCCGAACGAACATAAAAGTTAATTTGTTATCAGAGTTGTGTATACCTCACATTAGGTCTTTGGTTTTCTGCCCAGACACCTCGGGCTAGTGTGCCCATATATTTTTATGGCGGTACAATCAACTTTACAGAAATATGAAAGCCATTAGATCAGACACAATGTTGTCTAAGGTTGTTTGTCTGACAGGACACGTGCCGGGTAATTGAGAAGGCTCTCAAGTTCAGCGCCACATGGGCAAACATGTCCTTGAGAGTGGTATGTCCTTGAACAGAATTAACTGCCTGGCATTACCGAAGGAGTTGGACTCAACAGCCGTCGCTGTTCCGCCGCCTGTCCATTAGGGCTGCTGTACAGATTTCGATTAAATGTGTTTCGGTGTAAGTATTTTATGCCCACTCAATTTATGGAGGGCCGTAAACTAAGTAGAATTACAGGCGCGCCCGGAGGGGAGCATAAATATTTTATGATTTAAAACTGGCCCAGAGTGCCTGATGGCAGCCAACTATTGAGAGTAATTCTCACTCTCCCGGCTAAATGAATTCTCCGCCGGAGGCAGTTTAGATGCGAGGGGTGTTGAGATCATCTATTTTACTTTTGGGTAGGTAAGCGTCTTTCGCGCTCCTTAAAAGCTATCTGATTTATGTTAAAATCCACTTTGCGCTAATAAATCTTTTTAATGTTGTACAGCTTCAAGAGGCTCCCCAGAATCTTGGCATATGTTCTGCACTTAGCATACATGTACCACTCTTTTCGTTTTCAAAATATTTTATTCAAGGTCTCGTATTACAAGCAGCTTGAGTCTACCAAATAGGAGACTTGTTCAACAGTATCACATTTTGTTATTTTAGTCAGATATAAGAGAGAAAAAATTTCATTTGGTTTTAATTTAACAACAAATCTGAATTATGGGCTTGTTCTTAAACAAAACTAGCTGGAAATCCATAATCCTCTTGTCGAATATTTCTCAATTTTTGTTCTCATTGCAATGCCGCGTATTATGCAATGAAATTCATGGTGGGTATTGTGGCATCATGTGTCAAAAGTTATTTGTCATACACTCGGCGTTCCGACCACTTCCCTTGCTTGTTGTGTGCGTGTTGTAGGTGCTGTGTGTATACAGATGAGCCTGAAACCTGAACATGAATTGGCGAGGGACGTGAAGAGCTGGCAAATAAAGCAAGGGAAATGTTTTCACTGGTTGCCTGTCGTGCTGGTGAAATGTAAAATTTTGAAAAGATATGCAGCAGCACGTAGCCACATAAATATGTTTGCATACGAAGCTGCTGTGGGACGCAGCTCGTGCACTTACCGAGCTCCTCACACAGATACACACATACAAGCACACGCACATATGCAGTCAATAGTAAGATTGTATGTGCGTATTTGATTGGGCAAAAGCAAAAGCAGAAGCAAAAGCAAAGGAAAAGCAAACGTAAACAAAAGCAGCCACAAGAGAGCAACAACAGTTGAATTACCAAGACGCAACATGAACCACCCAACCACCCAACCACCCATCCACTCGCAGCGCAAGCGAAAGTGGCAACGCACACGACGCTGCGTGGTTCATTAGTTCCACGAAATATTGTAGCCAACATGGCGTATGAGCGACGTTATTCTTTTATGCAAAATGGCATCAGCCAGTGGTTTTCGCATCACCCATTGGAAACCCATCGGCGTACACGGCAAGGAAGAAACGGAGACGTCTGAAGCAGACGCAGCTGTCTTGCGGAGCGTAAATTTGTACCGGGACTTCGTATTGTCGAACGAAACTGGTTGTCCCTATGTAATAAAGCTAGTATACGATGCGGTTGCGTGCTGTAGTTGAGCTTGCTCGACTCTAAGATATCCTTTTTTTGTTTAGATTATGTTATGTGTCAGATTTATATATGCCAGATTAAATTGGCTTTTAAGTGAGATTCTAGAATAAGGCAAACAAGCAAAAAAAACTTTAACGTCCAAATCACCTTTCGCACATGGTATAGGGTATGAAAACTTTATTATGGAACTTTTTGGCAAAAATTTTGCTTCGGTATTTTCTTTGTGTTGGTTGCTTTGTTTATGTGGCACGCATCTCCATTCTGAGCCCGCTGTGGTTTGCAAATTTGCGTTTGAATTGCAAATAAAAGCAATGTGTGTAGGTGCTCTTATTGAACCAGAAAGCGGCTGCTTCCATTGCCCATATTATTGGATGGCAGTATGTTTATGGTAGTACATATTTTCAGGCTACACGATATGCACTTGGGCTCATATTCGGTAAAATGAAGAGATCTAAAAACCATTTATTGGCCGACGGCTGTGAAGCGAGACATGGCCACGTACCCTGCGGACTTGTTCATTATTAGACGGCAGCATCAAGTTTGCCTACTTGGTCACTGGATATATTGTGAATCTGGCCACCTGCCGTCTTTGTACCTGGGTGGATGTTTTTGTTTTAGTTTGTTTGAATATTTTGTTTTCATGACAAAAGACATAACAATTATCATTTGAATTATATTGGATTGCCTTTGTTGCGAAACTTTTCAACTGACTGATACACTGGCACTTGGCAACCCCAAACCAGCTTTTTATTTGGTTAAACAATAACAACGACGACGTCGACAGTGCTCCCATGGACATGGACAGCACCAGGGCCACCCCCTTAACCCCCTAACAGCTATCAACAAAGTGCGCACGCGGCATTGCAAAAGTTATTTTCTGAACTAACTTTGGTAACTTTTTGTTGCATATTTAAAACGGGTTTACGCGCAGCTCTTAGAACTGTGGCGAATGAAATGAGATAACTTTGCAAATATGTATATTCAATTACCTTGCCCCACCCACTCCCCAAGGATATTTCACGAAGTTTGGGCCTCGCTCCGTTCTGAATCTCTCAAAAGCATTTATCATCCCGAAGGTAAATTCAACTGCTAAACATAGATACGAAACCCGTTGAAAGTTGCACATCCCAAATAGGGCCAGAAGACAAAACGCGTTTTATTTATTTTTTATTTTTTGGATTCATTTTTTTTTTATTTTGGCAGACATGTGGGATTTCTTAGGGTGCTGTCCTGTGCCTGACAATTACAATTTGCACAAATGGAATCTCTGCTGTCGTCTTCATTGTCGAAGGGCCTAAATAGGAGCTTAGGACGACTACTGACGTTGAAAAATAAATTGACACCACAGCGTCTGGTGCTAACGTGGCGCAAAACACACTACCACAATACCACAAATCCCCCAGAGTCCAAGTTACCCATCGCCCGCTCCATTTGATATCAATCAATGGCGTCAATCCACACGACTCCTGCCACCCGCAAGTGTCCAAGCAATTGCCCCAATCAATTGAGTGCTGAAGCAGAAAGTCAACAAGAGCCCGTTGACTTGTGGCTTACGTTGCCACAGATGATATCTGAGTTATAGGTGGAGTCCAAACTGTTATCTAGCTAATGACAACAGCACAACAACAAAACAGAATGCTTGGCAATTTACACAATCGTCCTAAGTAGTTTGTTGGGGAGCGACTTTAAGCCTGTGTACCGGATGGTGAGCTAAATAATAAAGATATATAATATATATATATATTTATATACATAATGTATATGGAACCCAACTGCCGAGCTTATCATTAATTGCTTTAATACAAGTCCCTACTCGAAGTGGATTTAACTTTCGACGCAAAACTCACACTTTCCGCAATTGAATTGGCCAAACGTTGGGCCGAAACGAATGGAGATACCGTTAAAAATGTGCGGCAATGTGGCAATTGGCCATAAGCCGGATATGCATTACAGTTTCTAATGAGGCAATTGTAGAAATAAGCTGAACGTGCCGCCATCGAGGTCGACAAGGACTCCGGTAGCAGCAACAGCAACCGCAATGGTAACGGAAATGGTACTGGTATAGGTGAAAGGTAAAGGCAACTGCTCACGACTGTGGCGAGATAAAAGTTTCTTATGTTATTACCTGAACGTGTTTGTATAACAGTTTCACAAGTTTTTGCCTTGTCGGAAAATGCATAAACATGCTTTCATTTCATTTCATTTCATTTTCGCACCGAACACCACATTTAGGTGGGCTAGTTAAGAGTTGAGCCCGAGTTCGGGAATCGAGACTTTTTAAGCGAATATCTTTCGGGTTGAGTTTCGCGGCTTTGGAACTTTGAATACGCTGACACTTTATAAAGCCCACTAAACTTAATACACTCGAAAACCAATTGGCAGATGGTCTTGCCACAGAGCTTCCACTTGGCAGCCGTTGCAATAAATATATATATGCGAAGCATTTCAATTTCGCCCACACACATACCACATAATCCCCAACAGCTTAACTCTTCTTTAGTAAGTCGCACACTCGTATTGACAGTCCGTGGGTTAATTAACCATCAACATATTGGCAGCCAAAAACCATGGGCAAAAACAAGAGATAATGAAATAAAAAACCTTTATAATATACTGGTATATACTAATTTGATTTTTTTATTATTACTGTTATTATTAAATTTTAGCAAATGAACTGATGAGATCTCAAGAGAGCTTCGCGCACTGTGAAGTATCTATGAAGTACAGCTAGGTAAAGACTCAATCAGTAACCGCCTGTCGACCATAGACAGCCGGCTGATTTTAAACAACATTTTTGCTAAAATTTGTTTCGTTTCGGCCATTTTGGAGAAAAACAATACACTTAAATGGTGGAATTGGCCGTTAGCTGCTGTTGCCAATGAAAACATCAACCCAAATATGTCTAACGCCTTTTGGCTCCAAGCAACGGCTGGCCGGAGTCCAAGTGTGTCTAGGGTCTTCGTTCTGTAGCCCTTAATCTAGATTATGTGCCCTTCGAAAATTCAATGGGAATTGAAAATAATAAGAACATTGCTGAGCATGTTCAATTCGGTGAAAGTTCTATGTGTGTGTGTGCGTGTGTGTGAGTGTGTTCGAGTACCTGGCGATGGCAGCAACGGTTGCCGCAGGAGGAAAGGGAACGGCGCCACAGCGAATTTGGCTTAGCGGTGGCCATTTTGATATTTTCCATTTATTCGCTGGTGTTTTGCTTGGATTTGGTAGTTGGTTTTGGGTTTGGTTCGAAGACATAACCGTTTACTGCTGATACCACCGCAGCTTCCAATAAAAACGAACTTTACGTCTGCCGCACGAGTGGCGTTGCACGGTAGTGCTGTCGGCGCTGCTGTCCGTGTTTGTTTTTCTCTGTTTGTTTTTTTTGTGGCACATATTTAGGGCATTACATTTTTATGTTGTCCAATTTAAATTTGAATTTAATTAAATGTTGAATTGGACTTACAAAAGGCGCCCTGTGGGTGTTGCAATTATGTTAAATACACACAAAAACAGTAAAGTAGGAAGTAATATGTATATATTATGTACAAAAATACATTTGCATACACCTGTTATTTTTATATATGTTTATTTATAGATAAGGATATTTTATGTATTATTAATTGACTCGCAATTTCGCTTAACACTTTTGTAGCTGAAAAAGTTCAGACATGTTTTAAAAATGTATAAGAATTTATTGACATTTCTAATGAATTCTGATTCTCAGCTAACGCTAATCTCTAGCAACCAGGACTCGGCGAACAACATGTGATTTATTGCATAATATAAGTAATCAGTAAATTCAAAATTTCAAGAAAAACAATTTAAACAGTTTCCCTAAAAATTAAAAATCAAGAAGGTATTGATTAGGACCACAATAAGAATGTATTAGTTTTTCCTCAGAGTCAATGAAACCTGTAAAGTAATACCTAGAGTGTTCAACGGTCACATTCGAAATCAAAACGCTTTTAACAAAACAATTTCAATTTAATTATAGAAAGTAGTTTGCATATTGATGTGTGAAAGGGTAATCGTAAAATCCAATTGTGTGTGTATCGGTTGTGGTACACACAGGCGTGTGTGAGTGTATGGGTGTATGCATATACAGAAATTCATGGAAATAGTGCGCACGAATGCGCTATAGGTAAGTACTTAGAGAGCCCCAGCCCCGGCAGAAGGTCGGCTTACTCCACTGTTACGGACTTGGCCAAGTTGCGCGGACAGTCGACGTCGCAGCCGCGCAGCACGGCGATGTGGTAGGAGAGCAGCTGCATGGGTATGACGGTGAGGATGCCCTGTAGACAGTCGACGGTGCGGGGAACCTCAAGGTTGCGCGACGAAAAGGCCTTGGTCTCCTCGTCGCCCTCCTCGCAGATGATCACGGGACAACCCTTGCGCGAGGTGACCTGCTGCAAGGCGTTCATGCACTTGACGTAGACGGGATCACGCAGCACGATCATCAGCACGGGCATCGAATCGTCCACGAGGGCCAATGGACCGTGCTTCAACTCGCCGGCCATAATGCCCTCACTGTGCATGTAGGTCAGCTCCTTCACTTTCTGCAAAAGATAAAAAGGAAGAAACGTTAGGTCCGCTCCGGTTTGTGGGAGTAAGAGATTGGCACTTACCAGAGCGCCCTCCAGGCAAGTGGCGAAGTTGTAGCCGCGTCCCATGATCAACAGCGACTTGTGCTGGTAGAGATCCTTGGCCAGCTCCTGCACCTTGGAGTCGAGCTTGAGCACCTCGCGAATCTGATCGGCCAGCTTGGACAGTGCATGCAGAATCTCCAGGCGACGCGTCTGCAGCGATAGGCGATCCTCAGACATGACCAGCGCAAACATAACCAGCGAGATGAACTGCGATGTATACGCCTTGGTGGAGGCAACGCCAATTTCCGGGCCGGCATTGATGTGGACGCCGCAGTGGGACTCGCGACAGATGCTGCTGCCCACAGTGTTGGTGATGCCCACGATCAGAGCTCCGCGCTGCTTGCAGTAGCGCAGGGCCATCAGAGTGTCTGCCGTTTCGCCGGACTGCGAGATGAAGAAGCAGACGTCGTCACGGAAAATGGGCGTGTTGCGGTCGAGGAAGTCCGAGGCGAGCTCAACCATGACCGGCAGCTCGGTCAGCTCCTCCAATAGCTGGCGCGTGGCCACGGCGCTGTGGTAGGAGGTGCCGCAGCCGATCAGCATCAGGCGGCGGCAGCGTTTGATCTCCGGTATGAACTCCTTGATGCCGCCCAGCACGATGGAATTGCCATCGAAGCGGACACGTCCGCGCATTGTGTTCACCACCGACTCGGGCTGCTCAAAGATCTCCTTCTGCATGAAGTAGTCGTAGTTGCCCTTCATGATCTGCTGTATCTCCATTTTCAGGGTGGTTATCTCACGGGCATGCGGATCGTCCAGGCTCTTCTTCAAGCGATGGATGCTCAGCGTGCCATCTCTTACAGCAGCGACATCGTCATCCTGAAAGGAGATTATGAACCAGTTGGAGCTTAAAGAGCTTAGCTATATTTTTGTTGCTCTTACCTCCAAATAGATGACGCGATTCGTGTGCTCGATAACAGCTGAGGCATCCGAGGCGAAGAAGTACTCTACCTCCTTCTCTTCCAGGGGCATAAATTCCGATGTGCTATCCGAACGTGGCAACACTGGTAATTCACGAGTTTGTCCATGCGGACGCAACTCTGTTCGGTTAGTTTGGCATTTTTTGATTGTGTTGAGTGTTGACGTTGCCGATTTGCATTTGCATTTGCAGTTGCAGTTGCAGTTGCAAGAAGTGTTGCAAGTGCGTTTGCGTTTGCGTTTGCGGTTGCGATGTCGATGTCGATGGCGATGTCGATAGAGTTGCATTTTGAACAAATTGACCAACGCAATGGGGACGGAACAGTACAAGGCAGGCGGGACGCAATTGTCGGCGGTGCAAGCGATAGCATTTATGCATGTGTTTATTTATATGTGTAGTTGTGTGTGTGTGTGCGTGTGTGTATTGGCCCAGTTTATGGTGAGGGTAATGCAAATCAGAAACGAAATAAATAGAATTGTCAACATCAGCACTATGGCAACAACAACAAGGCCTATATCTAACTATTATGAAGGACGTCCACATAAACCCACCACCACAACAGGAATTTCGGTTAAAATAATTGGGAAATTTATGAAAGTCAATTTATAATTAAGCGGCACAAATTGAATTATGCCTATTTTTTGACTTTTTAATTATGCTCATATCTATGCCCATGCCAATAATTGTTTTGAATAAATACGAAATTTAGATTTTAGTTGGCACATAGGCCAATTATGACCTTTTATCAAAGTTTATATATTAGAACCTGTCATCAACAAACAAATGTATTTTATTAGTAAAGCGATTTGAATAATTGATTGTAAAAGTATATGCATGATAGGAATATATATAATTTTTTTTTAGCTTTTCTTGCTTCTATTAAATGTCATATGAATTGCAGAGAATTGCATTTGACTAAAAAATGTTTTTGAATAACATAACAATATATAACAATAACATAACAACATAACAAATACGCAGTTGACAAATTTTTTATTCAGTTAGTCCGGATTGTCAATTAAATGTTGATTCTAAAATGCATGCAATTAATAAGTAATCGACTTAAAGTGTAAAAATTGCCAACAGAAACAAATCGATTCCTATTGAATTTTATAAAATGCATAAAATGATAAACTATTGAGCGTTAAAATTACAATTCCTTGGAATTTAAATGCCTGTTTTACGAGGCTTAAAGAGAAGAATGCGAGAGAGAGAGCGAGAACAGAAAGTGAATGTGGTTTCTTTAATATAGTAGGCCGAAGAAAAGCAAATAAGCATGCAAAGTATTTAAGTCTAGTTTTCATAATAATTGTATTTAAAGTTGTAATTACCTTGGGGCTTGCCAGAGTCGGCATCTATATAAACGCAAGAGGAAAAAAAAACAAATGTGGAGTAAAATGTTAAAGACAAGTTATATCAAATTGTATATACCTATTAAGTAGGACCAGCACCAAGAGATTGAAAAAAGTGATTTAATTGGGAACTTAAGCGAACAGAAATCAGTTTGGTATTGTTATTGGTAGGACATACTAACGACCAGCCACCTTCAGAAAGCGTAATGTGATAGGATGAAGCGAAGATTAGTTGTCTACCTTGATCGGAGCTCTGCGTCTTGTCGTCTAAACGTTGCAAAGTATCACAGAGGGTCAGCAGAAATACGGCAAACGAGGAGGAGGGGTCGCCGTAGGATGTAGTGGGGCGATAGTGTTGAAGAGTTTCAAAAAGACGGCAGGGAGCGACAGTTGGTTATTTGGAAAAGAACGAACACGTATAACACAGACAGATACGAGTATGTACATATATAGGGATAAAAGACAAGAGATATCATATATAGAAAAGAAAGTCTACAAGTAGATAGCTGCAATTTTGTGTGCCTGGCATCACTTACCTTTTCCGTATAGAATGGGGATGTGATCCGTGGCCAGGCGCGTCTTTGTCTTAATAGCGACGAGCAGAGGGGAACTACGGCGTGAGGCAACGCACTCGCCGGGGAAGTGCTTCGACTTTACGGCAATTGCAAATGCGCCCTCCTGCAAGCACGTAAAAGTAGCCACATCAAGAGACCGTTCGTAATGAACCCAGGTTTCCACTTCAGTGGGTGCACTTACCACCTGCTGTATGGCTTGCTCCACGAGCTCACGGAACGAGTAGTTGGGATGCTTCTTCCACAGGTGATGCACCAGCTTGGCAAACACCTCCGTATCCGTGTCCGATTCGAACTCGTAGCCCTTCTTCGCCAGGAAAGTCTTGACATCGTTGTAGTTCGTGATGATGCCATTGTGAACCACAACAAAGCTGTTGCCTTCATCGGAGCGTTGGGGGTGGGAGTTACGCTCGCAAGGCACGCCATGGGTGGCCCAGCGGGTGTGTGCGATGCCCACGTGGGTATTCACGGGCTCGCTGTACTCGCCACCGCTGAAGTCTGCGGAAATGCGATGCGAATCGGTTAACAAGTGTTGGCGGCACATTGTATCAAAATCAACTGCGGCTGCTTACGTTCTTGAATGGCGTCCTCCAGCACCTTGACCTTGCCGGTGCGCTTAACCATCACAATGTCCTTGTTGTCCGGTGAGTCGATGGCTACGCCCGTGGAGTCATAGCCACGGTATTCCAGTCGCTTCAAGCCTGTCACCAGCAGATCCAGCACCTCCTGGCGTGACTTGGGTGTTAGATAGTTCAAGTAGGCGAAAATTCCTATAGTGGAAGAGTAACACTTCAGATATATTTTGTATTATCTAGTACTTCATTATGTCTATCAAATTGGGCACAGCCTGGTGGAATTTTAAATGTATGTATTAAAACAATAAAAACAACAAACATATTTTGCAAGAGCTAAACTTATTGAGTTCCAGCCCAAAGTCCGACCTGTTATGAGGAAATCTGCATTCAAAGGAGAAAACCAGTTTGGAATTGGGCTTTGCAAGTAACTGCACCACTTGGATAAGTGGCCCAGCGGTTTTGTGGGCGTTCAGGTAAAGTTATTTTTGGAGTCGAGTGCGGCGAAAGACCGTCGACGCCACCGAACGTAATCGCATATATGTACATATGTACAAATGCAGCCAAATTGTGTTTCTTAATTCTAGATTAACTTGCATTTAGCCCAATATACAATCTCTTAAAAGGTTACTATTGTGCACGTATTCATGTTTGTATGGCAAAATTAGAAACTCTTTTGAATTATGTAAGAGTATGAGTGAGTCAATTTGTCCCACTTGGTTCAATCTTGTAATATATTTAGATGCGGACTTTATTTAAGCGAATCAATGATGCAATTTATTATATTACTCCCTATTACTATTACTCACCACACATTTTAGGTTATTACTGGTGATTACCCTTTGAATTATACCTGAAATTATAGAAATAAATTGAGGATGTCATAATTGTTATTCACCTTATAATTATATTATTTTTAATCGAACTTTTAACCAAACCCTTAACTGAAGAAATCATATCACTTATTACATGAAATGCATAGAAATAAGCTTATAATAATAATATAAACAAAAATAATAAGATAAGTATACATATAACATTAGCTATAGTAATCATAGCATGTATAATAAATATTTATCATGAACTAGAGTATCTCGTAGACACTCTAATGGTTTTTATTTGAGTTGTTAGCGCTACAAATAAAACCAGGTTTCGTCGTAAAAACCGAGTAAAGAGAGTCTTAATTTCAAAGAAGGGTGATTGCTTACCCTGACTCTTAAAAGTGTGTATGTGGTTGTGTGTGTGAGTGTGTGTACACGTGCACGGGTATTCTTATCAACTCGTCAACTCTTCAGAATCTTTCTTTCCGCTGCGGCTACCGGTCTACTTAGGTCTGTGTAGTTCTGGTTCGAGGCTCCGACCCCGTTCCCGCTGGTACTTGGTAAACATGATTTCTCAGTTCTAAATCAAATGGCAATTTCTTGTATTCAACATTCTCGTTTTGTTTTGCGTTTTAATACCCTGTACCCAAACAACTGACAAGCTGAGGTACATTAGCAACACTTCATTTTAAAAATTGTAGCAAATCAAGATACAAGATAAATCGAGTTAGTATAAAATTGCTGATAACACATTCATATAAAAGAAATTAAACAAAAACCCTTCTTTATAGACGCTGTCTTGTTTGAGTGGTAGTGTACTTTAAGATAAAGGGTATTGCCCGGTTAGCAATCTCGAGTGGAATACTCTGACTTGTATTGTTTTAGAGCTGGTGCTCAGTTGTTGTTTTTATCTAGTTATATGCGTAGTACGATATATGTATGTATGTATGTATGTCGTCAACATAAGTGAGGGCCATTCCAGGTCTGGGTCTGTATTTTGACTGTGAGAGTTGTGTATGTTAACATGTATGCATATAATTCATGTATGTAGATTTAAATCGCTATCACAGTGCGCACCAGTTAGAGCATAATTTCTTTTGAATGGTCGTAACAAATTGGATTTTTTATCATTTAGAAGAGAACGTGTTTACCGCGTTCCGTTCTGAATCTGTGCCTCGTTCTGCAGCTTCGTGCTCAGTGGCACAAAGAGGGAGGGGCATCAGCTCTACGGCCAATTCAGGTGCAACACGTACTCAACTGTCTTTGTCTTTGTCGTCTCCGCCCCTCATACGTTTGGCTATTGCTGTTGAGTGTGACAGAATTCTTGAAAGCTCTCACATGCACCTTGCCACGTCTTCCACTGTCTCTCCAGGGGCCATCATCAATAGTTAACACACTCTCCCACCCTTCTCCTGCAGCTCCTCGGTCACGCTCGTTGGCTGTGATTGGCATTTTTAATTTGCTCACCGGTGCCGGCCGGGTGCCAGAGCTTACAGTTTCGAGTGGCCAGCAGAAATGAAGCCATGCATAGTACGGTAATTAAAACGATTTCCCCGTACAGAGCTCACCAGCAGTCGTTTAGTTCTGGCTCTTATTGGCACTCATGGCGCACTTGCTCTTCGCACGTTGCAATGAACAATTGTAAACAGAAACATTTCCACTAATGAATCAATTACAGCTACAAGACCCAAAAAAAAGCCAACTTATCATGCGTTGATAAGAGCGCGAGCTCAGCGTGGAAATGGACAGAGAGTATTTGCCTGACTGCCGCCGATCAGGCAGATCTTAAAAACCGGAAGAGCTTCGACTAAGCAACAGCAATAGAAGTTAGAGTGCACCAGGGTAAAAGAAAGATCCCTGACAGATAAAAAATTTCCTTCTTTTTATATCGCAACTACTATTCAGAAAGTTTCTGCTTAATCATAATTATTACTATTTTTCATATATTTCCCACTCAAATTGCATTAATTATAACTAGAAAATAATTTACTAATTAAAATGTTCCTGTGTTAAATTAACGTTCAATAAATTGCATTTGAAGTGGCAAAAACATTTCAAACCTTAAAATTAAAAATTTTCGAGTTATCAGCTCATTAGTTCCCGGAGGAACGTGCGAATAACTATAAATAATTGTACAATGATGTTGATAAACAATTACGGAAATGGCATTGCTATTATTTGATATTGACACCTTTCATGCATCAGTTTTGGACCGAGTCTGGGCTTTTCAGCCAGTTGAGTAAACTCTAACGAAGCACAACAGAGCCGGCCCGTGCCTTGGCATTGCTCCGTGGCTTATTTGTTGGCTCAATTCGGCAACATTATTTTGTTTATTCAGTTTGCATGTAAATTATAGGGAGTTTAAAAACGGAGTCACATATTTTTAGTTTTTGGGTTTTTATTTTTTAAAGGGACGCCCACATCTACTCGTGGTACTTGCAACTTTTTATCGGTTTTGTTTTGTTTTGTTTTTTATGCATTGCGTTGGCTCTGTATACGTGTGTGCGTGTGTGTGCGCGCGTTTGTGTATTTGCGGCCTGAAAGAGCAGTCCGCAGCGCTGCAAACAGCGAACAGGTATTTTATATAAGACGAGACAACGAATATTGACCGCAATTTCGGGTTTAAAGCGAGTTTTGTTGCCCCATAACATTTTCGTGCTGTTGTTGTGCTGCTTTTGCATTGTGTTATTAAATAATTCAATTAGTGTTTGTTGCGCTGGCAATACCGCAGCACCACAGCACCGCAGCAGACAATCCGCACCACTCACTCAACAATCAGTCAACAGATTTCGATGCCGAATTTTTAAATGCGCGAGGTGTCCCGTCAAACACCAGTTGGCCACTTGGCGATCCTTTGATTTTGATGGCGTATTTAGTTTGGTTTTAATTGTAGCGCATTAAATACAAACTCCAGATTTGTTGATATACACAGAAAAACTAAACACACTTTACACTCACACAGTATGCACAGCTCGTGGTTGGTATATTTAATTGGTTGTGTGGTGCTGTCTTTGACTTTGACGTGGTAACAGGTTGGTCCGGGTCTGGTAACGCACTCGCTGCTGGCCAACTTCGCTGTGAAATAAACACTGAGCTCACTTTGAAAAGCAACGCACACTAAATACGCTGCTTTTATAGGCTAGCGACGCTATCGACGCCGGCGTCGGCCCCAGATCCACAGTAGCGCGGCGATCGATAATGGCAAAGAGCCTGAGTCAGTGGCAGAGGCACAGCCCGAGCATGCTCGCGCTCGCAACCATGCTCGCACTCGAACACTCGAACCAACAACAGCAACAGTTGTGAGAGTACAGGCAAATATCGTGCTCCAACGCTCCAAAGACAGTTACGCCCATCGCGAGCATTAAAGAGCGCGAACCCGACAAGAGGTCTGTCTTCGGGTTCGGCTTCGACTACTTTTCTTTAAACGACGATTCTTAAAAGTACTGCAACTGTATGTGTATATAAATATAAAACCTATTTTTAAACATTTTATTTGAATAAAATAATTATTTGGAGAATATCTGAATACACATTTAAAATATGATTAATTGTTGCGTTCGTGATTTTGCTTATAGCATAAATAGCGACTATGATTTGGGCAAGCGATATCACATCAGTTGCATGCCGTGGCCTCTCCCTAGTTACATTTTTGGGTATATTGACAATTGCACGACTTCTATGCAGGGCCATAAAAAGACCCGCAAACTCGTTTTTCGTTATCGACTCATGAAGCCAATTTCAATTGAACTCTGATATTTAGCCTGTAAATGTCTCAGTATTTATATTGTATTTTATGTTGTGTATCCAGCTGCGACAGATTGATTAACATAAATTTAAATGAGTGCTTTGGCTATCGCATCAACTAAATGGCATTAAATCAATATGAATTTTGTATTTCACATTATGTGTGGCTTTTCATATTAAATTTCAATTAATTAATTTGTGAATTGACAAAGGAAGCCAGCGTCAGGCGCAAAATGTTTAATGTGTTTAAGTAATGTATCATAAAAGGTTTAATTTAATTTATTTTTAACACCGTTTTTTTACGTATACATTTCCCTGGCTTTGTTTTGCTTTGTCTATCAATTGTGTTCGCAGGAATAATTGCGCCAATTGATGTGTCAATATTTTACATTTTAAAATAATCCCCATTCCTCGCTTAATGTACATTTTTTCTGAACTAAATGAAAAATGCAATATGCATAAATTCATAAAATATCAGATGCATCTACGACAAAGAAAATAAAAAATACAAAATATAGAAAGTGCATTATGTGAATATTAAATTTAGCATACAATGTGCCCAAGTGGAAATAGGTGTTGGACACATGTAGAAAATATTAAATGAACAACAAATATAAAGCCCGAGGTTGGCTGGAGCTAAGTATTGCCAAATCCCCCAAACCGGTTCAATATGAAAATTATGTGTTAATACAAATTATTTCTGCTGTTTTGTGCCATGCCACCACCTCCAGCAGCACCGGTTTTTATACGTCAGTAACCTGACCGTACAATATAAATATTTATGATATCTTTTTCTAACTCTACCGCCAGCATCAGCTCGCTGCTGTCCCTACCAGAGTTTTTATTTCTGTCTCGGCTTCTGCTATCGAAGTCAGTTTTTGTTTTGTACAAAATATGTGACCTTGACTTCCATTCGAAAGGAAAAGTGATGCTCCAACTGGCGGCTCGGATTAAAAACCTGTCTGCTGGATCACATATTTATTTACAAAAACACAGATCACAAAACAGTGCGAGCTAAGACAACATGTTTTAATATGACATAAAGAATTCCTACTGAGCGAATTACTAAAATTTAACAACTTAAGTTTATTCTAAATTTCATAATAGTAATTCTGTATTTAAAAGCTTTTCTTTCCATACTCTTTTCTCTCTCAGCTCTATTTCTCGCAGCTGTAGGCCAACCCTATAATTGGCAACTGATTGAAGTTAATGGTGAAAACGAGTTTCGAGTGAATTGGTTAATGTTGTTGGGCCAAGTGGCCACCAGAAGTGTCGACTGCAAGTCGCAGTCAAGCCGGCCTGGCTGACCTTGCTTTTAAACGTCTTGCACTACCGGCAGACCTCTTACTTCCACGATATTGCTCACACACGGCTATTGCCACATTTAGTTTGAGGCAAGTTACAATTAGTAGAGTTCTTTGTTATTTTCATATGGCAAATAATTATTATACCCTCGAATTTGTGCAAAAATTTATAAGACTGAACCACGTCAGTTAATGTTAGCGCCAATGCGGAAAACACCAATATTGTTGTTACTCACCAAACAAGTTTTACAACGCCACTAGACATAGTTGGGTGCGGCCATTGTGCAGGAAAGTGTTGTGCTTATCAATGCGTTGATAAGTAAAAACAAAACCAAAAACAAAATTTATTTACTAATAATTTAATGGATAGGTGCATCTCTCTACAGGCTGATGCAAGAACATATTCAATGAGATAATTATTTAAAGACTGTCTGTCATCCAGTAAACAAGGGACATTAATACAAAAGAGTTAAGTTAAGTTTAAACCACCATAAATAATAATTGGTTAAACTCTTACCATGGATGTAAATGCAAACGAAATACTTTTTGCCGACTTCTCATGTAAACCGATGCATAAAGTTTATATAATTCTTTGTTTGTTAACGGAACTTTTTGACGTTTGTTACAGTTAATGTTGCAGATGAAAAGTCTCACCGTAACTTTCAAAGTTTCATCTGTAGCAGCAAATTAAAATTAAATGAGATGGGTGTACTCGTGTTTCCTCGTCAGTATGTCAAGAGAACTCCAACTGTTGGAGTAGTGGAAAAGAGTACGTCGAAAAAGTGACTAGCATTTATATAACAAAAATTGGTTCAACCGCCTGTCGACCCTCCAAAGCATCAACGACCATTTGCTGTTGCAAGACAAAGGACGCTTAACTGTGGTTGCCCCCTCGGGATACCCGGTGATGTCGCCAGAACCAAGTCTAGACGCATTTGCATTTGCAAAATAATCTTCAAATGCGGTAAGCAATAAAAACTCAAAATCCAAATCCTTATCCAGCTGTGAGCACTATAACGTAAGACACCATCGGTGTGCTTAAATGGGATTTGAGCTTTGTGCTCAGATCAAAGTTAGCAGCAAGTTTAACAAATTGCCCCTCTGGGCTTCAAACTCCCTGTGTTCCTAACTTATATGTCATCATAAAGCAGTTTAATATGATTTACTGAATGGCTTGAAAGCACAGTCTCTCCTGTAAATCATTTCATGCTCTTTTTCTTTACAAGTTTTTATTCAACTACAGCTACTTTTCGATTAGGTTTCCAGGTTCGATTAATAGATAATTTGGAGACATTTTTTGACTCTTGTGGAAGGAATAAATGATGTTCCTCACGGTTAAATAATAAGTCTGCGCAAGACGGCACGATCAAGACTTATTCGACGTCCGTTTTCGGCTTACCGACTAATGTATAATTGTAACAGTGTGTGTTTATGTTAGATGCTTGATTCTAACGAGAAAGAACGAGAGCATATCTTAATCTTAGGTTAGCTGTTGTTATATATATGAATGAGTTTATGTATTTGTCCTTCTACACTCTTAAGTATTGAAAACCGTTCCTACTATAGCATCTAATAGCATCTTTCTTAGCTTTTTAGGCACAGCTCCCCGATCTTTATAATTATTGGATCGCCGGCGTGTGTTAACCTAACTTGTTTATTGCATCAAAGGGGTGTTTTTCTCCGTAAGGATATTTATGTGGTGGGGTGGAAGGTCTAATGCCAGCCGGCACTTTGTTTATTTAAATAAAAATTTCACAATAATACGAAACAAGTGAACTAACGGCAAATTCACAGCGGCCATTAATTAAATTTATGCACAGCCATCGCCGTCTGGCAAGGACGATGTACGAAGCCGGAGGCAGGGAAAACATCGGGCGGAAGAGCCAACAGCACGGCAGTTGGCGGTTGCGGTGCGAGCAATGGCTATGGCGATTGTGACAGTGGTGGTGCCTTCAAAGCTGGTCGGTGGTTGCAAGAAACTGTGTCCTGCTCAGCCACAATATGAGGCAAGCCCGAAAAGAATGAAAAACAGGAGCGGCAAGCAAAATACTCGTATATAAAACGAGAAAATATTTCAAATAATTCGCTTGCTTGCGCCTGGGTCGGCGGTGTAGGTGGTCTGGGTGGTGTGGGCGGTTCGGATGGTGTGAGCAGTGGTGTGACCAAGACGCAGCCAGGCTGCTTGTGGCGGCACCAATTATGGAAGTAAAATTTATTATTTTTTATTGTTGCTGTAAAGTAAATCGAGTGTTTGTAGTTATCGTGTGTGTGCGTGTGAGAGTTTATGTTTGTACATATAAGTAAGAGTGTGCATGTGTGTGTGTGTGTGTGTGTGGGAGTGTTTGTTTGTTTGTGCTTTCATATTTTGCCATGGCTGTACGGCCATTGTGTACAATGTTCACATGAATGCGATGCTGTTTCTGTCGTCGGGTCTCTGCTTTATTTTTAGTGTTTTTAGTGCTTGGGTCAGTTGTTTTCGGTGTCACTTAGTTTATAAACTATTTATGCCTTCCACTGCAGTAAATTCTTATTTTGGCATTTGCGCTTTTGTTGCTGTGTGTCGATGTGTGTGGGCACAAATAGAGTGAAATCGCTGAACGATAAACACATACATACAAATTTTCAAACAGCAAAAAATCAAGCTTAAGCAAATGTTATTCAGGCCAAAAAATAATTGAAAGTTTTGGTCTGCGGCAAATAGGAGTACAGGCCATAGACAGGACAGCATAACCGGCTGTCCACCTACATAGGCGCTTGGCTCGAACTTCTTGTGCTTGTTTAAGTTGTTCCAACCAAAAAAGTGGAGCAACTTTTGATTTATTTCACTTTTGTTCGCCCAACAATCTGCACTCGACTGTTGGCACAGACTGCGGCAAAACTCACTGTTAAATGAAATTAAAAACTAATTTATGTTTCGCAGAGAACTTGTAATATGGAGCAGCCAAATATGATTCTTGGTATGATGAGTATGATGAGTATGATAATTCAAATTAAAAAGTTGAAATTAATTTTAGATGACCACAAATACAACACTTTATTTATCATTTTAATTATATACTGGGTATTAACAAACACATAAAAACAAAAACAAATAACAAAACTAGCACTTAAACGCGGATATGTTTTAATATTGTTTTTACCTCAACAATCGATTAAAAATATAAATTTGCAATTCTAGATTTTGAAAAAATAAAATTTTCGAAAATGAGGAAGTAAAGGGAAACATGATTGCATATTTATTCCGTATTATGATTGCATACTTTTAGGGGCATTTTTCCGTGTTCATCAAGGTCAAAAATTTATAGTATACTTTTACAAATTCTTTAGCTTTCTTATAACTTTTTAAACGATAAATTATTCTGATGTTTTAAGGCTCTGACCGGATCCGTTTCGCTGACAATATACACACTCAGGGCAAGGTATTTGACTCATAACAGCTTCCTTTGTGTTAATGGCTATGAAAGGTGTAAAATGCGGCATGGAACAAAGACACTATTCGCAGCTAATTTAGCATTAAAAGGCTATGAACGCCAGCGAGGAGATAGGACGCTAAAACGATAACACAGTCACTTGCAGAGAGGAGTACTCGTAAGACAATTGCGAAGACGGTGATGGCAACAATAATGTCGCATTCATTTGGTTGCTTTAATAAAAGTTAATGTGAATTTTAAATGAAACTCGTAAATCGGCGTCGTCAAAGCGGGGCATATGGCATACGCCTCAGCGTTGTAGTTGGGCACCTCTCGAGCAGTAGGGGTTGCGGTACTCATCGGAGGGGTTAAAGGAAATCCGTGTCGCGCGCCAACGTCATAAAAGTTAAGCGAATAACAAATGTGACGACGTTGGCTGCCCCGTCGCGTCATTTCGGACGGGGGAGCGATGCTCGTAAATAATTTAAATGTAATCGTCAACATCCGCAATGACATTTAAGCACGTGCCTACAATCGACCCCTGCCACAGGTCACACCCACCCAGCTCTCTGGCCGTTGCACGCCCGCCAGCCTGTAAAATCTCTCGTAAATTATAAATTAAATATTTACACCAGATTGTGAACACTTTGCGTTTATTAATATCCAGTGGCTTAGGTGCGGCAGTTTCCCAGACAACAAACCTCGCATACTCCTAGGCGAGCTGCATTTATCCTGCCAGGACCGCTGCTGCGGCTGCCGCTGCCAGTGCGTGCGTTTGCGTAGAGTAATTAAATCTCGGAAATAATTTGACATGCGGAGTCAACGTTCTTCATCAACGGCTGGCGCTTTAATTCCATTTTAATATTGGAGATTTTAATTAAATTCCTAATTTCAGGCTGGCACATGCACATCCTGTCTAAATTATTTAAAGTAAATTATGATAAGTACACCGCTAAGAGGTCTTTTAGCTTGTGGCTTGGCCATTTCGTGCAGCGGTTACCAAACTCGCAACAAAAATGCTCAAAATTCCATTGCTAGCCAATTCCTACATATATATTTCCTGGTCTCATAACTCTGCCAAAACTTAACCCATTTCCATGTGGAATGACTTTTCGGGTTTGGTTAGTTAGCATCGAAGATTGGTATTACAACTTTTAATTCACTTATTTCCCTTACAAGATTTTGATTTTGGTTATAATTTTTTTATAACTGTTTTTCTTTGTGGCTTCAAGCTGTCATAACTTTTGAAAATCAATGAGGAATACTATTTTTCTCTTCGTTTATCATTTGAGTTGACTTAACATATCAAATGTATCAGTTTGTATCAATTAAAATGATTTATAAAATTTATTTGTCATTTTAACACATCTTAAAGGATTTTGATGATGAAATCCTATCAAATGGATTTGTAATTTGATACAGTAATTTAAAGCTAAACTATGACAATAAAGGGGGAAACCTTAAACAGTAAATAAATAAATGCAAAATAGGTTACACATTTGAATTTGAATTACAATTTAAAGGCAAACAAACCGCATTACCAAACTCGATGTAATTATTGACAAATTACAAAATCAACAAACCACTGAACCATAAACCAGCATCAACAAATTAAAATGTCGGCCGGGATAAAACAACATTTATTATTCACAATAAGACTCAACAATGATGAATGAATAACTGAGCCACGCCTGCAGCCACCACATGGCGTAGACGAAGGAGTAAGCCAGGAAATTACTTGCGACCGACTGAACACAGAGATTATATACAGATTACCGCAGCGGCGGTTGCTTCTTTAAGCTGGCACGATTGCTTGCTAATGTAAAGTGCTATTAAGTGGCGTTTGTTATACGTTTAAGGACTTGGGTTGTGGTCAAGAAAAACTTATTTCAAGTGATCCTCCATTCAAGCGTTTTTTCTTTGGTCAGAAACTGTAAAACTCAATAGAGGGGGCAACTTCGACCCCATTTCAAAATAATCTTTAGTTGGAACAGGCATTTAATATATTATATCATTTATATAACTTTAACTGAAAATATATATATATTAAACATTTGTGTTTTCAGACACACAAAATTTTTAAGTATATTCTACACCTTCTAAATGATTTTATAGTACATTAAAAAAAGAAGCTAGTCATCTGCTTTACCGCTTTGTTGTTGGCACAAGGACGAAAAAATACTTTAGTTAATGTTATTGACTTTCGTATTAATGAATAAATAAATGGCAGGAAGTGCTATTGCATTAAGAGCTTTGTTCTGATGTTTTCAACTACTTTTACATTCAAATTTTCCGTGGCCTTGGCGCATTAACTAGCTCAGCGCTAAGTAGCTGGACTACTTCTGGCTTAACTAAACTCGCAAGGATAATGGGATCTACTCTTTAGTTTGCTTTGTGCTTTAAATACGAAGAATGTTTTTTCCCAACTCTTTTTAAATGATTTAAGAATATCAAAACTCACATTAATTTAGCCCTTGGATAGAAAACATTGCAGGTGAACGGAATTCTCAAAAAAAGTTTAATTCAATTAGTTTTTAAGCACGTTGTTTTACCGAGCAGCTCTGAAAGGATCCAAATGCTTGGTGTGAGAGTCTGATTCAAAGCATGGAAGCAGCGAGCAGGGAGCTGATGATGGCTGTGGGTGCTGTTGCTATGGTAGGGAGTATAATAAATTTTCATGAGTTTTTACTAGAAACAATAGATGGTATTTACTTTGTGATTTATTTGGTTAAGTGGTTGCTAGAACTGCCACCGCTCTCCAATACATTGTTTTGTTTCTTGTTATTGTTCCTTTTCTACATTTTTATTTTCTCTCCATAGCTAACTATATTCGTAGTTAAAAGGAAGAGCAACTGCGGCTGCCATTATTATTCCTGCAGCACGCCTCAGCGAGTCCTTGGAACAAGCAAAGGGGCAAACATGTCAACATTTGCCATAACCGGCATAAGCCTTGAACTTTCTTATCTTACTGTGAGGTCGCATGTACGTACGCATATATATGTAAATACATGTGTGGTTTACATCCATTTGTACGTATGTATTGCGTGGGTGTATTGCTGCCCATGGTCGAAGGATTTTGTGCGGAAGAATCGAGTTTATTTCAAATTTATAAGTATCTTTCATAGCTACTGCTACTTCCATGTGCGTATTTTCACAAGGGTGAACATACATACATACATACATCTAAATATATATGTAACAATATTTATTTCTTTTCAAATCTGGCCGAATATAATAAAATATCTTCCATTTTTGCATCACAAGCATAAAGAAAACACACTTTTTCGTTTTGCACGTGAGTTTTACCAAATAATTGACACTCATTGAAAAAATATGATTTACCACGGCACAGACACAAATTTAATAATATTTTCACTTTAACACAAATTTCATTTCCTACATTTTTGATATTCTTAAAAGTTTTGATTATAATCAAATAACTTTTTACTGATTTCGATCTCTTATTTAAATGTTATAAAGCAGATTCTTTACGTATAAAATACGCCTGCAGAGCTTTGTACGTAGTTCCAATGATGAATATTCATTTTTATAATTTAGAAGAATAACTTAAAGGATACTCAAGCTCCGAGCTTTAAGTCTTGTAGGACCACAATCACCTTTAAAGTTGTTAACAGGGAACGGAATAAAGTTGCGAAATAACATCACTTTCGATGAAGTGATAATCTGAAAGCAAACGAGCCCTTTCGCGGATGCGTACCGCCCTCAACAGTGTAATCTGTGGGACGACTTTATGAGTGTACTTTCCGCTCACCAAGGACAAAACTTACCATTTGCTTGTTTAGGGGTCGAGTCCACACTTTTTGCCAGTGCAAACCCGTCTGTGGTTAACGGAAGGCAAATGAGATAATCAGACCAAGAATTGGACCGTGGTCCGCTTGCATAAACTTATTTCGCTTTGTTCATTTTTAATATTATAATTCTTGCTGTCCGCGCAGGTGGGTCGACAATAAAAGGTGGTAATGTTGATATTTTAGGGCTGTATTATATCCACCCCTACTTGGATGAAGATTTTGTTATGCTGGGCAAAGTAAAATAATAAATGTGATTTAAAATTAAAATATGCTTTTGACACAGATTTCTCATAATTTTGTTCAAAAAAAATTTTACTTAAACTATATAACTCTTTGTTTTGACTAACTGACTGCCAGATTGGTGATCAAAGTGCAGCTGAAGTTATAGTAACTAGGAAGCTGATTATGTTCTGTATATACCTTATGTAATTAAAGTCCACAAAAAAAGCTCAGAGCTAATTTCAAGGATTTACATATTCATGTAGATACATTAGTATTTAATGCGATTAATTGTTTCAAACTCATAATATATTGAAGAAAAATTATTGCATGAATTTCGACCAAACATTTTAGTTGTGAAAATAAATTCAGTATAATATAATATAATATAATAAACAACATAAAACAAAAGGCCATTCCATATGAAAATTGGAAAATCCACTCAAAAGTCAAAACAGGGCAACTTGTGGTTTTTATACTCGTTCACGAGGTGAAAAGAGTATATTGATTTTGCGCAATGTCCATCAACGCCCACTGGGAGGCTGGCAAATCGATAGCATATCGTTACACCTCTAATCGCAAATCGAAAGAAGGTGAATATTTCCCACAATATTAAAGTAGAGTCACCAAATTTGCACAGCTACTAGAACACCACTCAGCGGCCCCGACTTAAAAAATCGGAAATAACTATATCTCCAACAGTTTTTGTGCTAGAGGCTTGATATTTAGAGTACGTATTACTAGAAAGCTCCCCCAAACATCTCAGACATTCTTCCGGGCCACGTTCCTTCCCGCCTCCGTAATCGCTAAAATCGATATGTCTGTAAGCACAAATCAAAAATACATGTATAACTCCCAGAATTTTAAGGATAAAGTCACCAAACTTGAAATGTACATTGCTGGTAACCTCTCCAAATTGCGATCTTGATATCCCGGCCACACCCACTAGAACTCTTAAGGTCGAACCGAAAAATGTTAGCACGCCACTGCCCATGATATATAAAAATTTATATTTTTCTAAAATCACAATAACAACTATTACGAACTGTGAACGAATAGTTCACAGTCGGTTACGCCCGACTGCAACATGCTGACGTACCTCAAACGAATTTTCAGAAAAATTAGATAGAAAATAGCAGGGTCGAAAGGTTTACATTTAATTCGCCCTAAGAGCATACGGCATTTTTTGATGCATGTTTTAATTCGGGTTATGTATATTAAATAGTTTATTTTTCTCTCGGACAGATAGTCTGACGGAAAATAAAGCGGTTTTACATGTTACATTTATTTATTTTTGCGACTTTAGTATTGTATTTCTTTTTGATTGTCTGGCTTCAGGAGATACTAAATATATTTTTAATACGGCGTGAACAACAAAGGTAGTAACAACTTAATGCAAAGTTAAACCACGAAAATATAATAACATTTTCCAGCGAACTACCTTGTGGAAACCAATAAATAATTCCCAGCCCAGTTGCTGCATTAAAGTTTGTAAAAAGTTCTGCAGTCGAGAAACTAATCCGGTTAAATTTTTGATAGTTGCTGGTAGGGAATAACGTGCTAATGCGTCGATGAGAACTATTTCGCACACGAATTTTGGAAAACTCATTAAGTCACCGCCGAACTCGGTGCGATCCTAATAAATTTACAAACTTTGCCAGCTACACAAAACAAAGTTCAAAACTCTACTAAAATATACAATTTAATGCGGCAAGTAAAGCCTGCTTTGTTCTTATAATGCAGCATTTGTTCGGTTGGTTCAGTTTCTAAGCAATGTTTGTGTATTAATTAACTAGAAACATTAACATTGGGGCTAACTTGTCCGTCTGAGGGTAAAAACATATTAGGATTGATTTGGTTACTTTATGCAACATATTATGCATCTTACCCATTTTTTTACAAAGCGCATATTTTTAATAAGGAGCTTAGAGCTCAGAGTGTAGAACGCATGTTTTGAAGTGTATTCCGAGACAAGTGTTTGTTCGACGTTATATTCCAAAGTTTTCTTGCCAACTTTAGCACTAATATAAATGGCACGCAGACACACAAGCAGACAGCATTACGCAGAGATGCAAGCAGGCAGAGGCCATCCACGCACACACGCACGCACACACACACACACACACTATTGCACACCCACTCACAACTCCCGGCATGTTGGGGGGCGTTGGCATATAAGTAGAAGCCGTTCGTGTCCACATGCCTGTCTGGCGGCCGCTTATAGTCTACATCGCAGTTATTGGCATCGTTTAACGAGCATTAAACGGTTTGCAAATATTTACGACTGTTACAATGCAAAAGCTCTTTGAAACGTTTCTGGCCGGAGCGTGGATGTAGTTGGTGGTGAGCGTGAAAGGCTAACAGCTCCGTGCTTGAGTGCATATCTTCTGGTTATTTGAGCAAATAATGGAAAGTACTGGCTTCCATTTTAATTGCACACACTCCCACACACACGCACACTCGCGCACTAGGTGAAAGTTGCAAGTGCATTAAATGTTTGCCATTAAGAAAACTGAAAACTGCTGTGCATAGGCTCAACTCAGAGTTAAAGGCAAGTTACAGCCGGAAATTCTAGAGGCCTTTTAGTGGCTCGTAGCTCACTTTGCGTAGTCTAACTTACCTAATTGAATTCACGCGCAGCAGTCGCTGCTGCCTCCCGTGAATGGGCGACGCCTCTGGGCGTTGGCGGCAGTAAAGTGCAAAATTCAATTTAACTGCATTTCAGTTTGCGCTTCTCGTATCTCACGGGTCGTACGTCCAAGTGATGAATGCACGGCATTAATCTGCCAGATGCGCAATGACTTCTGACTGTCAGCCGAGTCTGCTAGGCTTAGGCGGTGCGAGGTTCAAGCGCGGAGTATAATCCTGCTAGTCGCAGCGGCAAAATGAATGGCGACATGTGCCTGAGTTGGCTTCATAATGCACATAGGTGCGTATTTAAGGTTTGGTTGGGCCAGGCCTTAAGCAGATGCCTCCACCTCCCTCTGGCTGGGCCGTTTACAATGCAAAGTCGAAATGAGGGAAATAAAGCAAATTGAAAATCACACGCATATCTGTTGCATATGAACGGAGCTTAAATCTGGATTAAATATTCTGTTGTTCTTTCGGTTGATTTGCGCCGGCTTTTTCTATTTTTTCTCTCTTCTGGCAGGCCGCCCAGAAATGCTGCTGGGGCGGAGCAGTGTCACTGGCACCATCAACTCCTAATGCAAATCCCGATTGCGAGCCAAGGCGAGGCAGTCAAGCGTTTGGTGTCTGCTCCGTCCTGGCTACGCTTCGTCTTCTAAGTAAACAAAAACAAACCGCGAAGATTCGCACACAAATAGATTTGGTTGTAGTCAGGATAGAGGTCTGGGAACAATAACAGGCGCTAGTGTATAATTAGATCGACTTTGTAATGGCGGCCAACATGGCGCTAAAAATGTCTGCCACGGCACTTTATCGCATCAGCCGCCGCCCGTGCCCCCGTTCCCGCCCCTGCCCCAGCCTCTGCCACAGCCGCAGGACATAAGACGCCCCCATTCAACTTACTTGTTTGTTGTTTTTGTTGCCATCGTTTGGAGCGCTTTCGGTACTCGTGCGAATATAAATGCCAAAAGCAAGCTTAAGAAATTAATGTGGGCTCCAGCACGTTGTTGTTTTTTGCTCGAACTGCGTACTACGGCAGCACCGAAAAGTCGGCCAGGACCTGCACATATTCCGAGCAGCCCAAATGATTGCGGCGGCCTCGCCCGCCCAAGGGCAGATGCTGATGTATAGCACCCGCCTGCCGGCAGCAGACAGTTTGTTTAATCAAAGCACAACTACAACAACTTGATCAAATTTTCACATTTTAATGCGCACATTTTAATGCATTTAGCGATGGGCTGGCAAGCAAGAACCGGATACGGCACCAGCACCAGCTCCATCAACAGCACCAGCTCCCGCACCAGCACAAGCACCGACACTATCGTCGGAACTGCATGCAGCTCATTTCCCGAGCGCACACGCTGTGCAAATATTGTGCCATCTGTTGTACTCCTGCACTCCTCCTCGACGCGTCCTCGCGGCAGCAGCCAGCTGCACTGGCGATTGGCGTGCATTAGGAGAAAGAGTGCGGAAGCGGATGTGAGTCCCACTCACGATAAGTGCCTTTTGTACATAAGTGCAGCCCACTGCAGCCCGCAGGAGAGAGAGAGAGAGAGAGAGAGAGAGAGGGCGAGTCCGCACGGGCTTTAGGAGTCAAATGTGAAATTAATTTCCAGCAATTGTTCGACACAGCGTACAGAAATCACAAAGAGCCGGGCAGGAGCCGCAGCTGCCGGGGGGCAGGATGGAAACACTTGGCAGCGCTGAATGGCAAACAGCTTGCTGTGCAAAATTGTTCCTAGTAATTTGTCTCCGGCACCGTTAGCGATGGTGGAGGGGCGTATCCCGGAATGAAGTTTATTGCCGTAGAAATAATGAACTGAAGGCTAAATAATTTATGAAGGCAATTGCCAAATGAAATTCGGTTCGATTCTTGTAGATTTTTTGAACCCTGAACTCGTGAACTGCGAACTTTTTTTGTTGGTTATATTCGTCCTTATGCACCAGCATTATCCATAAATTATTTAATTAAAAGCCCTTTTTTCGATGTGTCCTTGCCAGTTTGGGCTCTTTGTTTTGGAAGTACAACATCAAGCGGAACACAATGCAAAGTTGCCTTTGGATGTACTTCTTGCCACAACCTTATCGCGCAAGGACAAAGGATTCAACACTGTCGCACAGTCACTGCGACATGCCACACAGTGGCAAAGCATTTAAGGAGACTGCAAAAAGCGGCCACCACTGAACTGAAGTGAATTGCCACTTCTTGCTGCACTGGCCCGTATGGTGGAGGTACTGCCACCCAATCCGCAACCGCCGGTCCGACGACTGCGAGGACTACAAACGACTGCAAATGAGGAGTTAGGTGGCGCGATAATACGCCGTAGTTGCGTAACAGTTGCCAGGAGCATGCAACAGACAACAGAGGACAGAGCCAGGGATAGGGGCAGAGGCAGAGGCAGTGGCAGGCTTTGTATCTGGTTTTTGTCGGCGTGCTGCATGTGCGGTTCGTGACTGCTGCATTTCTCACGCTGAGCCCTCGTATATCTGTGTGGGCTTTTTATGCCCATTAACGCCTCGCCAAGACGGCTGAAAAGGAAGCGCTAAAAGAGTTTTATGTGTTTAAGGAAATGCAGCGCCATCGCCACATGCTTGGCGATGACAACTTCGCGACAAGGACGACGTCGGCCCACAAGCCACAGCCCACGCCCACAGCCCACGCCCACAGCCCACGCCCAGAGCCCGTGCCTCAGTGGAGCGGTAATCAGACGACTGGCGAACTTGGCCAACTGTGGCGACAACTGCGACCGTCTGCTTTGTGCTTTTTATGACGCACCCATACCCCAACGCCCTCACACTCTTTCGGTCTGACAAGCTGCGCTGAATGCACATTTTGTGCCTTGAATGCCTTCAAGAAATATGGTAGCCCGCATTGTGAATACGTCTCCTTCGCCACCACATTTTGCGCCGCCTTTGAATACGGCATGCGTCTCATACCCTCCTGGCAGCAGACTTGCAAACGCTTGACATCACGTCAAGAACTTCAAGCTTGTCACTCCCCACTGCCTCCGCCCGCTCGATTTTTAATAATATTGTGTTGAGCTTGGGACTCGGAAACGCTGCTGTCGGTGTTCGTCTGGTTGTCCCCATGCCGGGAGCCAGCAATTTACCACAGGTTGATATGAATGCGTTGACACAAATATTATTTAAAGCGGATTTATCAAGACTGACAAGAATTAAAAAAAATGTCCAAAGTTTTTGCAACAAATATTAAACATTATTGTAAGCTACATAAAACATAGTCTTAAACAGCAGTGAGAAGCAACGAGTCTACGTTAATGTTAAGCTAAATAAATCTGCTTTCTAACCATACGGGGTTTGAATAGACATATACATTACATAAGCCAACTAAGTCAAGTCACTGTGATGTGGCCTAATTGGTTATGAATCAATCTCATCAGGGGCCGAAGGACACGCCTATAATTCATCCTGTGGTCCTGGACTCTGACACGCTCTAATATAGTTGGCACCCGCAACTGTGTGATTGACAGCAGCAACGTCAAAGGCAACACTCTACATCTCAAAAGCATTATTTACAACCTAACGATATCTTGTGGGTGCGCCTTTATGAAGCCGCAAAGTTACCAGCTGCAGCAAATGGGCTGCGGCACAGACAGGCCACTGCGGGCTGGACGGTGGAGCGGGGCGGGGGGTCCACAACACTGGCAGCCATCATGGCACGATGGCGACGATGCCATCAGCCATCATCATTTGCAGCGCATCTGCTGCCTTTTGATGAACCCAGCTGCAGTTGGCTCTATTGAAGTGCCAAGCGAGGGCAACAGGATTCATTGAATTGATCATAGCGTGATTCACATTCTTATTCACACTTGTGAATACCAAACTGTGAAATGCAATTTGCGAACAGATAGGAGCTACCACTAAATAAGCCAAGGCTAATGCCAATGGCTCTGATGGGATTTCAAAGCGTGCTTTAAACGCATCGTCGTGCATTTACTTATTTGTGTCAGTGTCAGCTGGGTGCTTTCAGTGCGCACGCTGCTAATTTCCCGCGTCTGAGTTATGCACCTAGTGTCAGGCGTCAGCCTCAGCGGAACTCAGCCGTACGGGCACTCCCCCAAACCGTCAAATGCCAGCAGTGACACCTCGACTAGGTCGCTCAGGTGGAGCGTTTCCTGCATATGCAAGCGAATATTTTTAGCGGTTGCAGCGGTGCAAACCGCGACCCTCACTTATACTCGTATCTTGTTTGTGTTTTATGCTCAACGGTGTGAAAACTCCAGCATGTAAATTACTATTTTCGCTCTGGCGAGTGGGTCGGCCAAATGCGTGGTGCAGAATGCCCAAAAGCGAAAAAGAAACCACGGATTCCTCTATGCCATGAAATGCACATACATTTTTTAATTTATATAAGTTTTTGTTTGCTTTGGGTTGCCTTTTAGCTCGAGAGCCCTGATAAGAACCCCCCAAAAAAAAAACGGATGGGGAGCGGCACAAATGGGAAGCACATAAAATTCCAAATGACCACTTTTCATAAAGGTGTTTCCGGAGCTACTCAAGTGACGTCGACGTAGATCAGTTTGTGTCTGCAACCAATGTACACAGTGTCAGAAAATTTATGAGCAATTTATGTGTACGTATATATATACATATATATATGTACATATATATATGTATATAAATTTCAATAACTGCTGCACTACGCCCAACAGATTTCAATAAGAGCTACTCAAATATATGGATACAAATTGATGAAAAACGAACCAATAATAAATTTCAGTTTTACAAAAAAAATAATAATAAATTTATACAAATTGGTACCTTGTATATAAAGGGCTCTTGAAAGCTGTGCAACATCGAGCTTTAGTGCATTTTTAGAGCTGCATTCAAATTATATTCAGCCGCTTTACGACTGGGTACAGCTCGAGGCATGTTCTGGTCCAAAAATTAATTATGCCCCAGCTCTAATTGAATTATTGCGTATACGGCACGTTGGATTTAATGCCGTGCCACGCGCACCATAAAAACCACCGAGATGTGCTTGGACATGGCGTCCGAGACTCGGAGGCACGGTTATTGATTTGATTTACTGGCGACGCCAAAAGAAGCACGCACCTTGATGAAATTTTGGTGAAACATTTCGTCATACTTTTTATGACAATTTTATATTCGCTTTTATTGGCATTGACATATTTCTTATCGTAAAGCAAATAAAACCAAAAATGATTTCCGTCGCAAATTTTTTTATATTCCAGCGAAATTTGCTGCGGATGTGGCCAGAAAGCCGTTGAAAGCTCTCGTCTGGTCACAACTCTGGTTCGCTTCCATCCTGAAGCCGGTTTCTATCCACATCATCATTTGCATTTGCGGGAATTCATATGGACTTTTTGTTTTTAAAATCTATTTCTGAATGCTTTTGGGCTTTTGGGAAACAAAAAAGAAGTAGCAAAAATGTATTCCATTAAAATAACGCAACATTGTTGAGACGCAGCGGACGGATGAACGCACGAATTGCATTGCCAATTCAATTTATTCGTGAAGAGCTGCTGCCGCTGCTGGTCCCCGCATCCTCGGCATGTGTTAAATGAACGCTGCAGGATTTCGAGGCAATAAATGAGTGTGTGACATACGAAATATGCAAATACAGGACAACGACCGCCTCCATCATGTCTCCCATTTGTGTGTTTGTATATGTATGTCAGTGCGAATATACAGTAAAGTCGATCTTTTTGTCCAACTCCGAGTATTCAGCTCATATATATTATATTTACTTTAACAATTTACTCTTTTTAAAATGAATTTTATAGCCTTAATTGGTTTCAATATTGCGACCTGCCTGTTGGGCAGCTTAAGCAGGTTTCACTGTACTTTAATATGTATGCAAGTGAACATATGAATATATTCACAGTGCCTGCGACCCGCTATTGTTATGCTAAACGACTGTTGCATATCTTCGAGTCTTTATTAGAAGCGAGTGGCCTCAACGCACTCCGAGCACCAAATTCGGACCGGACAGTGCCCTCGACAGGCCGTAATGCTACTTGTAAATCTAGTCAAATGCGAGATTTGCAAATATTAGGACAACCACAGAGTCTGCACAATATACGAGAGTAAGGCTTTAAGTTTTTGCCATACATTAAAGTAACTTTGTGTCTGACGCCTGTGATAGCGTTGGCAGGGTTTTAGTTTTTAGCTATTGTACAACAGCTGTATATTTTACGGAATCGGGCAACTTAGATACTACACGGCTTAGTGCCTACAATATCTCTTTATTTAAGTGGCCATGCGATGAATTATGCAAACGATAAGTTTAAAGCCAAATAAGTTATGGTGCTTGGTAGTCCTAGTTAACAGTTTAATCGCTTTCTAATACACTTATATGCCATATAAAAGCGGACTTGTGAATCCTTTAAATTATTAAATTTTGCCCTGGTGTATGTAAGTAAACAAATATATATATATATATATCTAGTAGCCTCCACTGCGCATCATCGCTACAGACCATCCATCAAATTGGTCCTTGTCCAAAAATCTTTGAAAAGTTTTGCACAGGGGGTAAGCTGCCTGTCTCTCGGCGATAAATGAGTTCTAATCAGGCAGGCCTTGGCCCGTCCATCAACAATTCCTGTTCCAGCGCGCCTCTCAATAAAGTTGGGCAACAGTTCCATGTTAATTTAATTTCATATTCTTGTAGATTTACCACAAATTTGTCACTTTATTCGGCTTTCAATGCACAGCGAACTCGTTTGAAAAGTTGGCCCGCAGGAAAAGTTTTTCCGGTCACACATTATGGTGACATTCATTCTGCCCAGCAGCTCTTGGACAAAAGGCGTGTGAGTGGCCTGTGAGTGGCCTGTGAGGGGTTTCTGGGAGGCTTCATTGATGATTCAATAGCAAAAATGTCCTGAAACGTCAATTTAATTAGGTCTGAAAATGGCGTATATATTGTTGTCATGGTGAAACTTACGATTTTATTAAAATGGCTTTGATAACACATTCTTCAAACGAAATGATTGTTTGAAGAAGATATATAACATTTATGTTGTACTAAACATGAAAATAAATATATCGCTTTTTATTGTTCAATTGATGGTTAACTATTAAACCCTGTTTTTATTGTAATTCAAAACTAGTGTTCCAAGATACTGTCCAAATGCAAACATTGCAAAATATATTCGAATTTCATTAAATGAACTTTAAACATTGTTTACTTTGTGCTGTGCATATAAAGCCCTTCAGAAGCGCTGTCATCTTAAATACCAACAAGAATGAAGAGTTATCTTGTCAGACCGATTGTTTAACACTCTGCTCGCATAGGAAATAAAAAATGTCTTCTTTTTATTATCATATGTTCGCGACAAATAAATCAACTACTGAAGATATTCCCAATGTTCTATCAACATAGCTTTAATCCCCAGCAACTTCGACCATTCTAATTAAGACGACCGGAAGACAGATATGTACCTTCTAATGAGTGCCCAATTCAGAAGCTTAACAAAAATGCTTTTGGCAAGGGCATTCTCAACCACTGAGCAGCATCTACGTGAGTAAACACACATTCACACACTCAAACTTGTACTGTCAGATAGAACAACATAACCCCAATGTGCATGCTTGTATAACGGGACAGCCAAGCTACAAATCAAAGTTTCATTTGCTGCATCAGCAAGTTTCAGTGCAAATTTCGGGATGCAAATTACATGTGGCATTTCGGGCTAAAACAGATACACTCACACACGTGCAGCAGCATCTGCATGAAAATCTTAATTGCTTTGGCTCTGCCAAAAGACGACAATGAGTCGAACTCTCAGTTGGGGCCGTTGCGTCGACAGCCGGTCCTTAAGGATGGGTCCACATCTGCTTTAACTGCACTCGCAGGCAGTGCACTGCACGGATTGTGAATTTTCTTGAGTGTTCATGCTCCGTTCGTACTTTTTATCGTACATAAACTCATATAAAACTTTACAGCGCTGCCTCTGGCTGCCAATGCATGCGTTACCTCCCGCGGGAGTCGAATTACTTGATTTGCCGGAGAAGTTCTTGCTGGCTGACGCGGTGCCATAAGGTGCTTAAACATTATTTTGACCGCTTTGACCTTCAAGGCAGCCTACTGGGCGCCGAGCTTAATGTGCGTACTCTGCATTGCAGACATAAATGTAAGGAAAAAAAAGAAAACCCAATAAAATGTAAACAAAAACACTAATAAAAGCAAAAATGATATGACCTCTTTCCTGGGTCAGAGGCTCACATTCGGCAGCCGTGTATAGTATGAAATGAACATTTTTTATTGTAGAATTTCAAAAGAGATTTTTACAGTTGCCGCTCGCGTAGCGCCTCAGCACGCCGATGTTCTGTTCTTGATGCTGCTGCAACATGTCGTATACGCAATTTTGTGTTTATTGCCTTGTAGCGCTTTTATGACTGTATATGTGCGTGAGTGTGTGTATGTATGTGTTAGCACCGACTTGCCACATTATACCCTGCTTAGCCCTGATCGTTAGTCATAACTCGATGAGCATTTGTTGCTTCTCGCGACCTGGGACGTGCGACGTGCGCCGCGACCGATACACGAAATCAATGGACAGGCAGGCGAGAGTGGCGCAGCTCAAGTAAATTTCATTTGGGCACCAGCATCATAAATTTGATTGATGACTTTGACTGATTGCCATCATGGCTGGGACTTTAGTCCGCACTTAGCTGCTGTCTGCATTTGCGGTCAACTGATGATTAACTCAATCTGCTTTAGCTCGGGGCTAATGTCGAGTGAATTGCCGACTCTGTCACGACTATGGCAACGACAAGTTGTCAACGGCGTAGCCGTCTAACTGCCAGTTCATGAATAACGCACTCACGTAGCGCCCACACACACGCACACACACACACAAGCACACACATTCATACACAATCACGGAGCCTTGCATGTGGCTTGAGCTTAAACAGGCAATAGTGGCAGTCAGCACAATTCGATTGCCGGGTCACGATTGCGTTATTAATTATGCTACAGACAGTGGTCAGTCATGGAACTTATTGTGTCATTTGAAGTAATTATCCGAGGTTAAGCTGTAGCCAGTGTCCGTGTGTCTGGGCGTGTGCTGTGCGTCGCAACCAATCAGAAGCAAAAACGTGATACGACAAACTGATATGCTGCTCCAATGGCAGCCACGGAGCTCGTGAAGGCCACGTTTGTTGCCAGCATGTGCAACTAATATGTTCATATGAAGAAGTTTGCGCAATTATTCCGGCAAACAAATTAAGAGCACATGTGCCCGCCCAATGCGTCCTTGCCCCAGTGCGCTTCTCCGTATGTTGCACTTTTAATTTTATTAAAGTAGCAAATTGCATCTAGGAAAGTTTCTTGGCCATATGCGCATGCATTGCCATTGGAGCTCGTCTAGATCGGCAATCTAAATCTAAACATTCGCGGTTTTCCATTATTCCAGGACAAAGCCCACTTGCCTTTGACGTCTTACAATGGGCCAAATTACGCACCGCTAAACGCTGGCCGAGCAGGCCGAGAATCAGCCAGCCTGAAACTCAGTCTGAAGCAATCCGGGCAGGCACTCGACGTCACAAAACTTTCCTAATTGCCTCTGGCAGCAAAAATCGAGTGCCCATCGTCAAAGAGCTCAAAAACTAAGCTCAACAAAACTCAGAAGGAGGTGCAGTCAGCATAGGACTAGAGCTGAGCGCTTTGCTAACAGGGACGAATATGCACTGGGCTTCATACAGGAACATTTTCCTTTGACCCTGCTCCACTCGAAATGGGAGTTTGCTAGATGAATAACGATAGTTGTTTCAGTATCATTGTCTTTCTCTGGATGAGAAATCAGAAAATCCTGAAAACGAAAAACTACACTTTGAACTCATTAAAAGTGACTGGCTAAGATGAGATTTTGGCTTTAAAAATATTTCAGATCACATTGATTCTTTTTCAAGTGAATGCTTTTATTAACAGAGGTGCGCATATATTTGTTTTGTTTAATTTATGAGTATAATATTTTTGACTGTTCGCTTGTAGTTTTCATTTATTTGCGGGTTTTACTCATATTTTAATTACAAGTACTGATATACATATATGTATTAATGTGTTTATTCAAAAGCAGCATGTAAAAGAAATCTTCTTGTAAAATAGACAATACCTTTAATTTTAATTAAGCATTCAGTGTGTTTTGCCTATTCATTCGTCGATTACAAAGAAGTCATGAAGCGTGAAAGGGACATCTCTCGCAAGCTTGAGAATTGCATTTTACATTAATTAAACACAAAGGGCAATGGATAATAGACGACCCTTTAAGCCGTTGCCATATCAACTACGCCAAAAGCACAAAACTATCTTGTGTTTACTGACAACAAAGCACGCATTCTAAACAACTATTTTTAATTGGTTGTTTCACAAAGGACAAACAATTCAATATTCGCCATCTTAACAAGCAGAGACTTATACTTACTCCTATATATATAAGATATATATCTATATATCTATATGTATATGTATATGTATTCGAAATGTGACCCTCGTCAAATACTTCAATAAACTGTTCGCCATCTTGGTCCTAGGTCATGACCCGTGCAAGAAACATCTGATGTTTGGGATGATTATTACAATTTCAGCTATAATTGGACTAATAATATTCTAGGATCGGCACGCTCCAGAGGTATATAAATGAAATGTGAAAATATATATCTTGTAACCATTTGCATTTGTCAAAAAGGTTGGCAAAAAACATATCATTTATATGACTCGCTTGTATGTCAGATGAATAAAAGAGAGAGACCAAAAAAGCAAAGCACTTCCAACTGCTGTTAACTGCTGACTCGTTACTAAGTTTCAGGAGGGCCGAAAAGAAAGACTTGTGTGGCCAGGGCGTGTGTAAAAAATTAGATAAATTATTTGAACAGCATTCAATTTGCGGCAAAGGGCGGCGCACATGAAATGCAAACACGAAACGTAAACAGAAAAATTTCGGCTTTGGCTGTACAGAAAGTCAAATGCAAGTGTAGTGGCCGGCAGACGGCTGAAAAAGAACGGCCAGAACTTTGGCTTCAACTCATATTTTATTCAGCTGTACCGAGGGACAACACAAGTGACTACTTCGGCCAGGGCTTTGCTTTAGCTTTAGCCGCGAAAGACCCGGCTAACGAACTTCTGCAGCTGAGCTCTTGCCATTTTTCTTGGTTTTTTTCGCCAAGATTTTTCCACTATACTGGTGAAAGTGAAAAAATGATGAGAATAAAGTGCAAGTTTACAGGCCGTCGTCGCTGACAGTTTCACTTACTTTTTTCTTAATTTGCATATTCTTTGGAATGGGCACACTTATTCAACATCTGGCTTATGAGGATAACCTAGGGTCTTAATTAATGTAAAAGCTTCTAATAACTGTTCTAATTGTTAGGCTTTAAGCAAAATTAACAAGCAAAGCATTTTTTTAAAAAAATTTTTGGTGGATCTGTATAAAGAGTACAAATAAAATACATGTGATTTACAGATTAAGTCTGTTAAAGCTATTTGATTCAAAATTTAGTTAATTGTATTTTGTAGCCGCTAGCTTACATATGATGGTAAATAAGCAATCAAATATACATTACGATATTATCTCTATACCCCTATGACAACGCTAAAAAGAATGCTACATAATTTACTTTGCTGGACTATTTATGAAATGCTTAACGAGAGTTCGCAAGCATTTTACCTTTCAGCTCACAAAAATATACTCATTTTTCAATGAAAAGAAGAAAAGAAGGTCATACTAAATATTATCGATTTAAAAGTGCGGTCATGCGAAAAATAGAAAGAATCTCTACTGAGCTTCCGTTTCGGCTAACCTGCTTGACTTTTTTCTATTATCCACAAGTTTGACAAAGGAAAGGAAATTATCATAAGTTTCGATAGACATGCGGGGGCGATATTCGCCTTAAAAGTACTTATGCAAACACATACAGGCACGCTCGCCCACACACACGCACGTGTGTGAGAAAGTGTTTTATGAATTATCGATTATCATTTAAGAACATATTAAAGAGCACAGCGGGAGATTGGGAGACAAAGGCTACAACAACTACAACTGCCGCTGTTGATGTAATGAAATTCCTTCAACGCATTTTGTCTCTGTCTCCCTCATTGTGTGGCAAGCTGTGCTCGTCAGTCAACAGGATATTCCACGTCAGTGCGAAAATTTGGCAGGTGCCGGGGGCGCAGTTGACATTACCAGACGCACGGGTGGACACAAAGAGACAAAAGTTAAATACCAAAAAGAAATTAATGTAATTAACACAGAGTGTGCCAGGCAAATTTCCGGCCTGTCGACATCGTGAACATCGTGTGGTCGAGAACACTCCTCGTGATGAGCCCCCACTTTGCAGACGCTCGCTGCTATTTACGACCAAGTAGCTGTTGACGTCGACTAACCAGTCAGTGGCTAAATCCTCATTGGCCAGACATGCAACAGTTTTACATTTAAGCGATTTTGGCACAAAAAGGTCCGCTTCAGATTGCGCCCAGCTTTTGGGCAAAATGCTAAGGATGACATCACGCAATGGAACTTGCCACCAAGGGGTACAATCAGAGCACATGCAACCGAAAGTAATTACAGCGTCATGTGGCACGCAGGTGCCACGGAAGCTCTTCGTAAGAGGAAAATAAAGCCAAACAGTCGCGAACCTGACTAATGGACTGTAGAGCACGGTGTGTGGCCGGGCATGTTTCTTGATTGCCACAAATTAATTAATAATGCTTGTAACATTATCTTTAATTAGATTGCAGCAAGTACTTTCATACTAGATGGGGATGAGTCCTGACACACACGCTAGTGGTAAGAGACAAGAAGGAACTACGTCAGCATTATAAATAAGAGGAAAAACTAAAGAATAGACATTTACTTAATTTGTGCGCGGAGATGAAGCAATGTTACTTATGAATAGTAAATGTGTTTCGAATAGTTTTAAATATAAAATGTATATTTGTTTATCAATTGGCAGGCTTGCTTAGCATTTTGCTTAATAATCCAGTAGTTTTAGTATATCCAAAAACTTATAAATAAGATAGATTAAGCCAATTCAATTACAAAAATAATTTAAGATTTCCTTGTCTAAAAAAAACTATATTTTGCATTTTATTATGAAATCATAATTCAGTTGCACTGTCCTAAAATCCAACGACCTCACAAGCACACAGGACTACGCCCTATTATTGATGTGGAAGCATTTATTTTCTCATTGCAAAATTCATAAAATGTAAACATATATATCAGAGTTTTGAGTAGAATGGGTGTAAAATGATGAAAGCCTCTTCAATGAAATATATAAATAATATATAAGTTCACTGAATGGTATTACGGAAAGCCAGTAAATATTGTTTTTATGTTGAGTAACAATTACAAATGTTGCATTCACCGTGTGTGCTGCAGGCTCGTTAAGAAATAAGCCAGTAGTTGAAGTTAAGCTATCTTAATTTAGTTTATTTACAGACTTTCCATTGACGCCCGGCACTTGGCAGCTTATTACCACCCAATACAACAATGCTGTTGTTATTGTTGTTGGTCCTGGTGGCGTTGGTGTTGGTGTTGGTGTTGTTGTTGGCGCACAATAAATATTGATTACGATGGTGTTTGAAACTGTTGTGGTTTTATGTGGTTGAGATGGCTGGCTTAATGTTCCGTTGAAATTCTAATTTATAAACCAATTAGCAGCCAAAGCTCATGGCCCACCCATAAATTTACGCCGGCAACAAATTTAATCAAACAGTTCACTCGACTGCCGGATTCTTCTGCTCGCGCAGCTTTAACCGATTTCGCATAGTTCCTGGCACTTTTGGACGCGCTCCGTTGTTTTTCCCCCGGGTGTCTTGTACTTGCGACTTCCAACTAGATTCCATTCACGCTTCGTTAATTCGAATCCGTACAAATACTAACTAATCGTAGGGCGTACTTGGATTGCCTGCTTAACATAGATTCGTATACTAAGTTTGATTATCTAGAACAAAGCCATAAACACAACCAAATATTTTAGGGGATTTAGTTTGTTGAGGCGTCGAATAAGCCACTGCGATTGGCATAAGCACTGCTGAAATTAAGGCAGATAATTATCACAACGAAAATTTGTATTTTTCTACTTCAGTTAATAGCTTTCCATGAACAAACCAGTGGATTTTAGATTTTTCAGTTAGTATTTTATTCATGAACTATGAATTTATTTAAATGAAACATACAAAAGGTACAATACATAATTAGTAAAACTATAACCAAATTATATTCACAGTTTTTAGTTTGAATAGAAACTTTATTCTAGGTTTTGGTTTCCATTAACACTTCCCATATTATTTTTCCAACATTTTGTATTTTTTGATGCAGTATCTAAGCGTAAGGCTGCAATTACATAATGCCGTTGGGTCTTTAATTTATACGTCTATATATATGTATTTAATGATTTTTTTACGAATAGTTGTTATTATTACCAAGTACCCGAACTCTTCGGGTACGCAATTATATCTTATTCATAATGCATTTAGCAGAGCTCATTTCCTAAATTTTAGCGTAACACGAATATTTTTGTACATTTAATTTATAACCTCACTATTGTGAACATGCGTAATCGTTAATTATTAATTGAGTTACTCCAATCCTATCCTATTCACGAACCGTTAAGACTACAACACGCAGAGGACCAACGGACTAAAAACCCCCAAGTAAACAATTTGCTCGTTGGTGAAGATAGTTTTTGTTTCCGTTTCCGTCATGGTCCGTTCGGATGCAACTGTTCTTTGATTGCGGCCAGCTGTTCGTTCTATTTGTTTGCTTAATTTTGCACTATGTCCTGGATTGTTTTTGCTATACAACTTATTTACACACTTGGCTAATTGGGGGACGGGTGGCTATTTTAAAACGTGAATCGTGTTACTATAGTATTGTATATCGTATATTTGTATTTAGTACTGCTTATATACACGTTGATTGGATGCACTCCAACTTATACGAAAGTACACACTTAAATGCTAGTTAGGAAGGCACTTGACATTTGAAACAATAACGTCAACTTTAACAGAGAGATGAGAGACGACTAGAACAACGAAAACGAAAAACTTCTAACGTATTTAATACACATACACATATAGAGTATGAACATACATAGATCAGCAACTGAAAAAGATTTAAGTCTATGACTATCTCCTAGAACGATGTCTGCAGCAGCATTCCCATCACTCACAAACGTCTCGCAGGCTTAAAATATTTACATCCAGCTATGTAGGTACTGGTATCACCTTGACACGCAGGTGCAATCCATTAGCTCGCTGGCCAGTCATTTCCTATACCCCAGCCAGGGCTTCGGGCCGGATATTAATTACGCTCATCCATTTGTAGCGTATTAATCCGAAATACACACAACTGAATTATGCACACACGCGAAATCGCTCATACGACAAGTTGTGCACAGCGGTTGAGTTATGATGCCGCATCCTACTACAAATCCTGTCCGCTTTGCTTGCCCTCCCAATAAAGCGTTTACGAGGCTCTTCGCCTTGTACAACGCGCACTCACACATACAAATATATATATATACAAACACACACGCTCTAAGCTATAGCTGCTCGCTCTTCCCCACGTCCACATATACGATGGAGTCGCACTCGCAGAGGTGCGGACAATTATGAAGATGCCTTTGGGTAGGAAAGTGGAAGAATCATGAAATTTATGGGGGCTGTATGCACAAAAACACAAATACATGTACATATTTGGGGCTCGCAACGCATCCCATTGCTCGACACTGACAACCCATTAGTTTTCTCTTTGCCACCGACTTTCGGTAGATTGTGTGTGTGTGCTCGTTGTTGTTGTTGTTCTTGAGTTTGCTGTTGCTGCGCATTCATGGGATCTGTGTTTATATTTATGCGTACGCTTACATTATTGATAACATTAAATGAGCTTCACGCAATTTGTTTTCATTTGTAAGGTTGAACCGCATAATTTTATGCCACCGAGATCCACGACTGGCGCTTAGCTGTTGACTGTTCGACTGGAGCGGCCTCTTGGCGCGTTCCAACTTGTGTTAATTAGGTTCGGTTGCCATGAAAATGATTGGGTAATTAAATATTGTGAAAGAGCAATTATGCCAACTATTCGAAGGGTCAGAAACAGGATTCCACTGGCATCGGCAGGATATACAATATGAAAACATGTAATTTAATCATTCATTCACACGGGGAACTCTGCGCAGACAAACATTTTAAACACTTCAATGCTTAACCTACAAATTGTTCTATACTAAGTTCTTAATATGCTGGCGCCTTACTGAGCACCGACCTCGGACTTTGAATGTAATTTGTATGCGTCCGTTTCATACATTAGTAATTTACAACTACACGAAGCTCGTCCATTTAAATACATTTACGTGTACACATACTATATTTTAAAAACAGACATCAGCCATTGTTGTCCCGACTCTGTGATCCATTCACTCCTTACACACCTGTTGTAGTTGTTGCTGCTGCTGCTGCTGCTGCTTCCGATTCTGGCTGGCGGTCTCTGGGCTTAGGTCATTCCCCTGTAGATTTGTATTGTCGTTTATGCTAGAAGTAGTCAGGGGTACCGTTGAGCCACTGTCGGCCTCTGGCTAGGGCCTGGCTGCCGGCACATGAGCGCGTCTAAGGGAGTCGGCGGCTCCGCCTGGTTACCGTCGCATTCTGCCTGGTATAACTGTGGACGTTAGGGAGGTCACGTTGATGGCTGTGGTGTACACGTGAGGCTCACAGTCCCCGGTGCTTGGTCATCCGTAATAAAACTGCGAGCTTACGGGTAAACCGGTCGAAAGAGTCCGCGGGGCCGTGCCGTCATACGAGAGCTGAGGATGGAGCATGGCCGTCGTGCCCGGCTTTGTGCGCGCAACGTTGATGTGCCCGGGGCAGGCACATGACTTAGCGATGTCATGGCCAGGGGCGATGTGGTCGGCGTCTGTTGTACCGGCGGATGCGCTGGGGAGCCGCCAGCTAGAGAGGAGGGCGGTGTCGGCGTGTTGCTCGGCCGCTGCAGCACGCCCATGCCCTCGGCATTTATGATGTAGCCACCGCGAATGGTGGGCGCCGTTGTGTACTGGGTCAGCGAAGTAAGGGGTACCATGGTGTCTGCAAAATCACGATACGGAAGAGGTTGCCGCAACAGGTCAAACTGGCCAGCTGAGCGCTGCGGCTGATGAAGATACCCACTTATGCCACTGCTGCCGGGCAAAGCTCCACCGGGACCATTCGCACCAATTACAATGGCCGGTGCCAGAATGCCCGCCATGGGTCCCTGGCCAGCAGGTGCGTTGCCAGCGCTACTTGTGGCCACATAGGTGCTGGGCGAAATGCCGATAAGGTCCGGCGACTGCCGTGCGCCCAGCAACATGGGGTTAGGAATTAGACCAGACGCTGTGCAGGGTCCGCCGACGGCGGTCAACTGGCTGGGCGCGATGCTGGCGTACAGGCTGCTGGCAGGCGCGTAAGTGATGTAGTTCTGCAGTGTCAGATGACAGATGGCATTGGCGTTGACTGCTGTGTGGGGATGGGCAATGCTACGCACCTCGTTCTTGGACACGCTGGGCACCGGGATGGAGGTGGTAAGGTCAATGTCGGCATCTATCTCGGAAATGGTGTCGTTAAAGCCGCTCGGAATGGTCGTCTCGTCGCCCAGGCTCCCGAGGGACCCCCTGGTCGAGGAGTTTGAATGCGTGTCGCTGGCCATCCGACGCTTCTGCAGGACGAGGCGCGTGGCCACAATGCCAATGGAGAAGAGGACTCCGACCGATCCAATAATTAAGAGATACAAATAGAGACGCTGTTGGTCGTCTGCGGAGGGCAACATAAAAATGAAATGGAGTTAGGAAATCTCGTATATTAAAAACAGAAATTCATTCGTCGGGCCAAGCTGAGCCAAGGATTTGCCAAATAAGGGCGACTTAAGCTCGGTCCGTCTTATTTTAAATTGAATTTAAGTTGACTTTAAAGCTGTTTGCTTGTGAATAAGATTTGACATTCGTGATGGCGACGTCCTTTGTGACAGTGAGTCCTTGTGGGATTACGCCTACATTTCAAGACTGTTTTTCACGACGCCCCCGGCTGGACGGACGCTGATTTGTGTTTTCTATTATTGCAAATGTAACGGAACGTTTGGGTCAAGTCGGATGGGACTTACCCTCCAGACTTAAGTCGGCGCTGTGTGTCATCACCGGATTGACGCCACTTCCATCCGCGTCTGCGTCCAGTGAGCCGTTGGTTACAGTGTGAATGCCCTCTGGATTGGACTTGGCAGCGAGTCCGGCGCCGCTGGTTCCGTTGCCCTGCGCTGTTTTGGTCGTATTGCTGTACAGCTTCGGTATGGCCTCCGACTCCTTGTAGATGAGCTCATCGTCGTACAGGTCGTTGATGTCGCCCTCAAAGTCCTCCGTTTCGTCGGCCTCCACCTCTGACTCGTTGCTCTCCTTTAGCACTTGCTTCGGCACTGTGGAACAAAGACACAGAGCGCCCAAATGAGCAACATAAATCATGTGGCCAAGTCACCGGTAACGGAGGGTCGGACGCCAAGCACCAGGCATCAATCTTGCGCCCTGACGCGCGATACGATGCGATGCGATGCGAGGTGATGGGATGCGCCAACAAAGGGGCGCCCTAAATCATTCTGAGTGGCAGGACCAAGCGCCCCTTGATTTTTGCCACGACCTACTTACCGCATGTGTAAACAACCTTCAAATACATTCGCGAGTTCGGCTGGCACGGCGTGCCAAAGGTATTCGCATCAGCGGCCAAGTTGCAGCGCCGCCGTCCGTGGCAAATTTGCATCACAGTCTCCGTGGCGAACGAGGCAAGGCATGCTGTTAAAGGTCAGAGATAGAGCACAATTGTAGCAGGATTGCAGCTTGATTGATGCAATCCACGGCTAAGCCGCAGCTCGGCCACCCCACCCACAATACTTACTCTCCTCGCGGACGCCCTGCGGCTGTGGGCACTGAATGCTCTCATATTCCGTGCGTCCGAAGCTGGCGCTGTAAACAGCAATCCGCGAGTACGGGTTGCACTCCAGTTGTGCGACATCGTTGTGGCAGGCAACCTTGCTGCGGAACTCGTCTGCAAGAAACAAAACGCATCGGACGACATTACTTTGATGGGATCTCTCTCTATTTATCCGCAACTAGCAACTGAATGTCTAATTTCCTTTTATCGTCAAGTATCATTTTGTCTCATTAGCGAAGGGGAATGCGTTATTCGTTGTTGTTTCTCCACGAATGATGTATCCCGTTGCCATGAAATTGTTACACTGATTAAGATAATCAATGATTCCGAACTTTGTAATTGGAAGTCACGGGCTCATTCAGTTCATGCTCGGGGCGTCATTATGTTAACTTTGGCGTCGACAACAGCGCTAAATGCCAAATACATATATACTATTATACGTACATTCGACAATGGGCCCGAGCATTTGCTGCAATTTGAAGCTCTCGAAAGACCCGAAAGACTCCAGCTCGGGGCCATGTGCGCCGTGCGCTGCGCGGAAACTTAATTTCGTATCGTCGATGTTATTTCAAGTTATACAAAGCACGTGCAAATGGGATTGGACTGGCACTGGCCCAGGGCTGCCGTTCAGGCGTTCTGCCGGTTCGCATTCGATACGCTTCCTTGCCCCCGACAGCCGGGCAAGCTCTGGGCCCCAGACCGCCAACTGCTGTTTAGTGCTAACGGACTAGTCGATACCCGCCCGAGTGCCGTGTTGCCTCCATTCCACCTGAGTGAATTTTTGGAACGCACAACAGCTCGCTAAGCTGGCTGGCTGTCTGGGTGTCTGGGCCATTGCCAGTCCCAGTCCCAGTCCCAGTACCTGTGCCTGGGCCCGTGTGCATCAGTCTCCACAGTATTTGTTTGGCAAAATATCGGCACTGTGTGCTCCAGGGCATGCCAGAGGACGAGGACCTTTTTGCCGAACAACGTATATATGTATATACAGCTGGCAGCCTCAACCCCATCGAAAAGCCAAAGTCCGGATGAAGCCAACTCTCGTTCAACTCATTCGGCTGGACGTTTATGTGTCGATTCCGGCAGTCGAGATTGTTCAGCTCAGTTTGCGCCGCCGTTGTGCTTGTAGTTTACGAAATTTGTTAGCCATTTTACGTGTGCTATTGTACGCCCAATAAATTTGGCCAAATTAAACAAAACTTGCGCTGCAGCTGCTGACTTACATGGGCGACATTTGTAGGCGACCTCGACGATTTTGCGGCGCTTGGGGCAGGGGTCGTTGCTGATTGCATTGGAGCTGGCCGTGCTGCTGTGATAGCTGCTGGTGCCGGATGAATCGCCCACTCCGCTGGCGCCCAGGCCGTAGAACTGGGGGGAGCCGTGAAACTTGCAGTGCTTCTTCTTCTGGCAGGCCTCCACCACGGTCTGCAGCAAGGAGTACTGTAAGCAGGGAGCAAAGGTGGGAGAACAGAACGAAAAATCAGTTGCAATTTAGTTTTCCAATTTTCTTTCACTTTTTTCCTGTACTTGTCGCATTGGTGTGCAAACAGAAGAAGCTGAAAAGTGAACGAGTTCAGGAACTGGGCGGAAATTGTAAACTTTTACAAATTGAAATAAAATATTTGCATTAAAAATGTAATTGAAGTGTTTCCAGTTGTGTTTGAGCTGCTCTTTTTATTATTATATATATAAGTATAAGTGCTGTTTTAGTTTGAAATGATGAAACTTGACAAACGTATGTGCCAATCCTACCTAAACGGGCAATCAGCTTATGAAATATAAGGTAGAAATGTGAGTCTTGAAGTCTCTTCATTGTATCTTTGTCTTTTTCAATACTGCCCAAGTGGAATTCATCATCATTAAGTTCTGTCCAGTACAGACGACGTAGGATGTAACTTTCAATTAGCTCACTTACATAAAGGTACACATTGTTTAGCTATCTTACAACTATAATACGTATACAACATGTTGTCCATCATATGCTCGGCATGTATTCAATCAAGAGCTGCATTGTCGCTAACGATCTGCATTTTTCACAGAATTATGTTAGATATTCTGCTTTGTTTATCGTTCTATTTAGTGTTTCAGCCAACGGAGAGACACGTCCAGATCCAGGCCAGCACAAAATGTCCACGGGTAGCATATCACACGAATGCTCGTAATCCCCAGCGAGAATGTAAACTGTTTATTTTCAAGTTATTTTTCACTATCTTGTGTTGACAGCACAGGCAGACGAACGGCCGGACGGACGAACTGACGGACGGACGGACGGACGGACGGGGCCCAGCCGACTGACAGCAGGTTTAGATTTGCTTGGCACTGGCAGCCGTTGGACGAGTCGTCACAAAATTTAATAACAACGACGACGACAGTGACAACAACACCCTGCAGGGAAGTAGACCCGCGGCGAGAGAGCGAGAGAGAGAGAGAGAGAGATGGAAGGAAAAAAAGGGAGATGAGCGCAGAAACAGCGCGCGATGAACAACAAAAAGAGCTCGTCGAACAATGGCGGGAAATGGAGACAAAAACGATGCGAGAAATTATATGCTGCGGTAGCCATTTTTAGCGCCATGTTGGCGCTGTCGAGCAGAAAGTTTTGGGACTGCTGCTCGGCCTAATGATACCCCATGGGACGTGGGGCACAGGCCCCATCTTGGCCAACACAGCGGGCAGGCCGACATGCCAGACAAGGCATTGACTTTGCTTGACACAAAGGCAACTTTTGGCCTTCGTCAATGTTTTTCCGAGCGTTTCGCAGCGGTCCGCATGCTGTTCATTTGGGCCCTATATGTAGCCCCTACTGTCAGTTTTAACGAACATTAAAAACGAAATGAAATGAATTTAACTGTCTCGTATTGTTTTCTCTTTTGTTGAAGTTGCTTCAAATTTAAATTCATTTCACTCGCTGTCGCCGACTTGGGGTTCAAAGGATGCCTTCAAATGTCGAAAAAGGCAACTGAAATGTTTAATGAATTGGAAGCGTTTTTCTGGAATGCGGATAAACGCATTTTCTTATCCCATTTTAAAAGCAACTGGAATTTAAAACGACATTCAGTTAACTGCTAAATGTTGGCATAAACAGATTCAAAGAAATGTCTACATACCGCAATTTCTGAACAATTACGAAAAGGCCAAGTTCAAAGAAATTGTTGGTAACACAATCTCAATTTGCGCTGTGTTACAATATATTTCTGGCTGCATAATTCAAGGCTTACACTGTAAGCGTCTCAAATTGCTACGCCCACTTTAAGAAAAAGCTTTTCCTGTTTTCCATATTCCGCTTACTCTTGCCGCCTAATGCTTTCAAGTTCGCAACCATTTCGTGGTCACTGCACTCACTGCTATCTATCTCCTTGCCTCAAATTTGTGCTTTTCATTCCCAACTCAGGGTCTTCGTGGTCACATTTTTTACAAGGCTTTCTGGGGAACATCCTGTAATGAGTGCCCACTTACCTGAAGCGCATTTGGCCACATGCAGTTTTCAGAAGAACTTTCGCTTTTTTGAGCTGAAGATTCGGTAATGGTTGCGCTCGGGCTGCTGGTGTTACTGGGTACTTCCACGGGAATGGCATAGGCTCCGTTCACATAGCGATTGGCGGGCACTTTCTGCGAGGTGGACCCGAAGATAGAGCCTCGCAGCAAGTACTTGGCTTTGGCCCGAATCTCGGGCTTAACGGTGCCAGAGATGGGGCACAACTCCTCGATGCTGTAGCCATCTGAACGAGTGGAGCACGAAATGGCAGACGTGTTAAGAATAAATGGCCCGTGGATGGCCCTCCAGGGAGCGAGAGAGGGAGCGCGAAAGAGACAGCTCTCAACACTTACCTTTCGCCACGAACTTGTTGTACTGGGCAAATTCAATTGAAATGCTGGTGCCGCGCGGGCAAGCAATTACCACCTGATCCGTATCACAGGCCGCCTTCTGATATGTGCGCAGTGTGGCCGATAAAAGTGCTGTTGGCAGTACGTGGAGAGGTTTAAGTTAATTTCCATTCACGTTCGCCGAGGTACATAAAAAAAGAGAAGGCAATAATTTCATTAAAATTAAGATTAATTTGATTTATTTTACGATTATAATTATTTATTATTTAATGTATTTATGAATTCGATAGGATCAATCAATACAAGTGGACGCCGATAAAGATTTAATCAAGTTGATTAAATTTAATTACCGAATTTTAAGTTTCTGCGCAACATCAGCGTTTACGTAACTTGCAGCATTCGGCTTAAATCAATTTGTGAATATGTATTCTCCGTGCAACCCAGTTGCATCGCTCAACCGAAGTTGTGCCTAAGTTCTGTGCTTCATAACGGACTAAATTGAAGCTGACAGCGAGCTGTCTTTCTGTCTCTCCCATTGCCTTTAATAAGAATTCCATGGGAGGCGATTAAAGCGAGTCCGTGCGGCGAGCACTCGCCGCAATCAGCTGAGCTAACAGAGGCCAACGCAGCTAGGGCAAAACATTGCCACGGTGGGGCACGCCAACAAAGTGGTGGCAGCGCCACGCTGCCAAAAGCCTTCAAGTAGCTCCGTCGGTTTTCTGGACGTGGCAGGAGCGCGGCGTCAGAAATGCGTTTCCGCACTTCAAGCTAGGCGCGAAGTGCACATTTTCAGCGCTCCTCTGCGCCAGCGGCCTCTGGGAGCAGCCAAATTATACAAAATTCTTGGTAAATATTTTCGTACGTTCGTTTCTGTTGTTCGTACCTTTGCCTAAAGCTACAACTTAGTTAAGTGTGTGTGTGTACGCAGCTGCAAACGTAAGTTACATAATGTATAACCACTTTTAGTTTTACCATATAATATCCTTGCCTCAATGTAGGCCATGTATATGTTTATGGGCTTTCAATTAAATGCTGCAATGCATCAATTTCCGACAATTTCGCAAAATAGTCAAAAAACTAAATGAAAATGCCTATCTATCGCCTGAGCAATTTAAATACCGAAACTGTTGTGGGTGCGGTTCTAGGGGTGGAGGCTGGTTGGGGTTGTATGGGCATGAAATATAATTTAGCCGTTACCGTTCATTACTCGCTCGGCATTTTATCTCTAATGAGTTTGGGGAGCTGCGCGTGCGAATTGGTTTTGTTTTTGATGACTGCCCATGGCAGGGGCGTGACAGGCAGCAGGAGGCGGCAAGAATGCGAGGATGCGGATGGAAAAGACACTGAGATTGAGGATATTGCAGCCCAATGCGGGCGACTGCCGACTGGCGACTGATTTATATTGCAAGCCATAAATTATATTTAAATGGTGCGTTTTCGCTTCTGGCAACATGAGCACGCAGCCCAGCTCGTAATTATTTCCACATATATATACTCTATATATATATAGTGTGTATAGTAAATGCGTATAATCACGGAGAGTCCGTTGGCTGGCCCATGGCCAAACAGCCAAATGGCAGGGCACCGCCCAGAGACAATAAATTTCAAGTCTATAGTTTGACCGCCCATTCGCCTATCGCACGGATCCAAGTGGGCCACATCAGTTGACCAAGTGGCTCCCTCTATCTGACACCATCAAGATGGATTGACAGAGGTGTATAACTCTCTACTTTACGCTACTCGCATCTTGTGTACTTTTTATTAACCTGCAAATATGAATATTAAATTCCATAATTCTGATTTGCCGCACATTCCAAGCACTCGTCCTGCTGTTCATATCTCTGATATTGTACGCTTGTGCCAGCTGGCGGTACGTTAAATTAATTGTTATGACTTTACAGCTGGGGCGCTGGTCTAGGGAAACTTGCAAATGGTTCCGCTAGTCCTTGACTCAATGTGTTGGCCGTTGCCGGTCGGAAGCGAAAGTCTCTGAAGTTTTTATTGGTGCCATTTGACTTCGGCAATCGAATTACTTTGGCATGGAGCGAATCCAAATAAAAGTTCGCTTTGCACTCGGCCATAAAATCCTGAGTCACCCGCCTGCCCGCCCGGCTGTCTGTGCCCCAAGCCCAAATACAGCGGCGCTGAAAAAGTTTACCTTTTAAAGTGAAAGTATTTTCGGAGGGTTGCGGCAATTGAAAATACAATAATAAAAAAAAAGAGAAAAAGCAAAAGTCCCTTTGACCTTGCGGTTAGCCCCGGAACAGTCGTCGTATATGGACGTATGTACTACATATGGAGTATACTTGATCGCCCGTGTCTCCATTTGCCGGCCAGTAGTTGGATGATGCCGCACTTTTTAGGCGTTGCCTGAAACTTTTTATTTGATTTGAAATTGAAAGCGCTCCAGACAGATGCCGGTGGCAGGCGCTCTTAAAGGCCGGCCGTTTTACGAGCCTGCCGGCTGGCGGCGGGTGGCGAGAGGGGGGGGGGGGGGAACTGGTGGGGAGTGTCGTGACGGAAAACTGTCGGGCATGAAATTTGTTTTGAGCACCGACATTACTTTCTCAACTTCGGTGTGCGTATGTGTCTGTTTTCCACATGTGCACCGCATCGTTTTACATACTTATGAATAATTTAAATATATGGACTACACTCACTCCCCGCTCCACAAGCCCAGATGTACAATCCTGGAAACGGAGCGCTCGGTTGAAAGATAACGATTGAATATTTATATGAATGCTTATATATATGTAAGATTATGTCGGCACATTGAATTAAATCTAGTCTGCAATGCTTCTCAGGGCAAATACTCGCACCAACTAGAAAATCTGGCCTATTACCTTTCATGAAATGTATTTCAGTGGCCAATGAAATTGAAAACCAATGTGCGCAGTGTTTTAAAGAAAACTTCACAGTTATATAATATTGATAAGTTGCACGGGTCGTTGACCGCTTGTCCTACATGTGACAGAAATGTCAAGTGGGAAAGTGGCAAAAGAAGAAAAAATAAAAATTCTGCCCTCCAGTGACTGTTGATGCCAAGGCCGAAAACTGTTTTATTTTACGAACACACGCTTAGACGTTTAACCCATTTAAATGGAAAGTAATGCAATGACGTATCTGTAATCCATGGAGCTCTCTAACATCAATACACGTTCGTCCAACTGTGATACCCTCTAGATTAAATCTGAAATCAATAATCGGCTGTATTGCTTTGCGATTCAATTGACTTCTGCCCAAGTTAAGCAGCTTGAGCGGAAAATGTTTTCCCAGAAATTTGTGTATTGCCTCAACTCAGATTCCATTGGCCAATGCGCCTTTTGTTCTAGTGAACTTGGGATAACATTTACCATGAAATTTGCTTCAGCTTCTCGGATTCTAGTAAATGACAGATAGGTTGCCATGGATGATATACTTATATGATAAATGTGTGCACATATGAATAGATTCTATCGCCCTGCGCAATATTTCTCAATGCGAGAACATCGACAATTTGTTTTACTTTTGACGATTTCCAAATCCCAGTGGAGCTCCCTGTGCACTGGGAGCCACTACGTTCTCTTAGCCTCAATTTAGTTGTCACTTCTATTTGCCGTACGCTGTGCGCTCGCCTCCGTAGGCAAGCCCTTCCCCTTAGTCCGCACTGTCAACATTCAAGTCGCAGCATTGGGACAGCCAATGTACGATTGAATGCTTTGGAAGCCATCGGGATTCAATGTGGAGCAAAGCAGAAAGAGAAGCAACTGTCATCGGGAGCTGCCGAGTCAATGGCGCAGAAGAAATTGATTTGTTTTGATTTATTCCCATGTACTTGGACTCCAGCTCCAGCTCGGGCCCGGGCCCGGGCCAGGACCCGCCTCGACTTTGCCCTCTTCCCGGCGGGCTTCGCACTTGCCGCTTTGATGTTGCCGTTGTCCTGTTTGCCTTTTTGTGTTGCTCATGCAAAATTGTGTTGATTTCTTTCTGGGGCTGCCCCACTAGCTTCCATATTTTATTGTCCCATTTGCCTTGCTTAATAAATGGGAATTTGCCACTGTCGATGCTATTGAACAGAAACCCCGGGGCCGAATTGACTTTGCGGCATTCTTGTCCTGCGGTCCCAAACCAATAAAATATGATATGTATCTGTTATCCCTGGCGCCCAGTCAATTCTGGCTGCTGCACAAATAAATCTAATTAAATGAAATTTAATACTGCTCATCCATATTTGGACAGGCCAAATAGTATCGATTGTGAAACAGTTTCGGGCCATAAAAGGCTAAATGAGACCAATACGAAAATCAGGGGCGAAATCTGAGCCATAATGGAAACAATAATTGACCATGAAACAGGCCTCATTGCTGAAGGAAATATATAATAAATAAAATAGTGTTCATTTCAAGTTTTCCTCTAGCCGTATTTCTTTTCACACTGAAATGCAATTGTGGACTGTAAAAAATCAGGAGGTCTGTGGTCTGACGATGCTTGTAAATTTAGACCTCAGCGGAAATAAGTCATTCATAAAGTGCAGGCAAAAATAACAAGTAACAAAAACAACAACACGGAAGTGAAAAGAATAAAAGTAAATTGCAAAATGTAGACATAATGTTTTCCCTTTTCGCTGACGTCGGCTTTGTTTACAGCTCGGGTTTTGTAGTGGACCCCGGTCTAATCCTGAGGAAACAAAAGTTTATGACATTTTACGAGCTTTTTTAATACTTTGTGAAAACTTTGCACATTTCCATCCGTCCGCGCTTATCCATCTTTAAGCTCAGCAGCTCGTCGGCAACAAAAACAAAATTTATGAACCTGTTTTGTCATATATGGATGGATAGACAACTGAAAGCTGGGCTGGACAGCTGACTGCGGACCCTGGACATGGGGTCCTTCGGGGAGCGTAAGGCACACATACATATGTACAATGTGCATAAACACATACATATAAAGCTTTCTATGCTTATTTAACTCGCTTTTCGCATTGTTTTCACAAGCGGAAAACAACAGATTCCACTCATGGCACGGCACGGCCGGGGCGTGTGGCATGTGGCATGTGGCATGTGGACGCACTGCGTCGAATTATAAAGTTTTTCGTTCGTCAACACATCAGCGACTAGCGATGGTGCGTCAGGCGTGGCGTTCTCCAAAATTCTCGAGGCAGACATTACTCTGCGTAATTGAGAGCATAAATTTTATGAGCTCGCGCTGCGAGTTTGTTTTATCTGATGGGCAATGAAATATTTTCGTATGCACATTAGATGAAGCTGGGCGCCGGAACAGAATTACCTTTGAAGAGCTACTCCAAACATAGAGAATTTTTAAATCTCTTGTCTCAAATATGCAAGGCACTCTAAGTCTAGCGGATATATGTGTATATGGTATATGCTCGCGTGTAAGTATCTTCAGAATTTATATTCAGTTGGCATGTGCTTACGTTGTATGTAAATGAATAGATTTAAGGACCTTAGGGAAATGCCAGTTATATTTGCGGCACAATTGGCGAGTTGGCGGGCGGGCGCGCAGTAAACAGGATATTGCGACATCTTATCCTTATCCTTATCCTGGAGTTGTTTCGCATTTGTGAAATTTGATTAACATAGCAAATGGAATTTCATGCTGCCCTAATTTATCATTTCGCTCACGTTATCCTTATGCAATTTACCCGCCGCATTATTAATAAGCTCTCAAATGGCGTAAGGATGCTTAATTAACATATGATTTGATTTGATTGGCTGTGTCTCAACCAGATGTTGCTTACCCAAGGGATCAATGCGAAATATTAATTCGCCTTCGGCGCTGGCCGCGCTCAGTGCGCACAGAAAGGACAGCATTAAACACTGGGCCCGTGTATAATCCATTATCCTGCCAGCTGAGCTGAGCTTGAGCTCTACTTGCCGCCGGCTTGCTTGGACTTAACTCCTATGCGACGTGCGTTAACCGGCATCGACTTCCGGCATTTCAGACGCACGTACGGCCACGCCTCTGATGCAGAGATCCGCAGATGGATTTTCGCATGGACTCCTCTTTGGTGGAAGGGCGATCGGCAGTTGCACAAAGAAGTCTATTATTGATTTTATATTTTTCTTTATTTTTTTTTTTGTTGGCTTCACGTTATTTTGCTGTGTCTTTTCGAGCGGATGTCAGCTGTATTCGATTTGCTTTGCCGCCGGCGTGGCCCTGTTTGCAGTTCGCTCTTTCGACTGGTTTGTTAGCACTCTTTTTTCTGGTTTTTCACATTTGCTGCTTGCGTTGCAGGAAGTGCGCGAATTTCACAATTTTTCAGCTGCGCCACAAAAAACAATGGTGCATTTATTATCAGCGCGGTTCGAGTGCGAGTGGCCCACATTGGGAGGCGCTCGCAGCCGCCAAATGTCGATCAATAAAATGCACACAAGCCCACAATCCAACTGGCCATGTAGGTAATCAAATTGAATGGCCAGCGCCACTCCGCACTCCGCACAAACGTCGCCCTCGTCGCCAACGGCAATCGGTTCCGGCGTGGTAACGATCCTGGATGGTCGTAATGCCTGCGATGCGAGTGGAATCGATGCAGTTGCCACGCCGCCGATAACAACAATGCACTGTTTATATGGCCACGCCCATGCAGCACTATGCTGCCCATCAAGCCCATCAAAATGCGCGTGTGCTCGTATGCAAATCAGGTCCGAAAAAAGAAATGGCAAGAGGCAAAAACGGAATTCACAATTGTCGCGCCGCCGCTGGCCGTGATAACTGCGATTTTTTGCCCATTTCAATTTTGTTTCGTTTCTTTGGGATTCACAATTATTCCCGGGCCGGACCCATGAAACAAAAGCCACATTGATTGACGCCCTGGCCCCGGGTCATGTTGCGTTGTGTTGCAAGTTGCAGCGTGCAACCATATGCCAATTGCTGTGTGTCATTAACAGATCGCTTAAAAACGCTTTTCGACGCTCTCTGCAATTGCAAAGAATATTTGGTCAGAGGCCCCGGGCGTGACATGGTAATCCGATTGCTGGTCAGATGTTCAACTAGCATATCATTTGCACAGGGCGCGAAGTGGGGACGGAGGGTGGGGGCGGGGCACGCTGGCGGCAGCAACTACGCATCCATCATGCAGCACATTTGCCACCAATTAATTGTAATTCCGTCGGCAGCAAATACGAAGCTGAACTTTTAATTAAAACTGTGTTTGACAAGCAAAACGAAGTTTTGATACCAGCCAGGACCAGCGCAAGGATAACACTGGCGTACGAACATCTGTTGGCGTTCTTTGAAAATATTTCATTTAATTTCACTTGCATTTAGCCAATGAAATGTTTAATAACTGTCTCATGTGTGTCAATTGATAGCCAAGTACTAGTCTAAACTGCCTGTGGCTGTGTAATTGTAATGTTGACTGACATGCACACACACTCGCACACACACACACACACACAGATCACACGAAATTGATATGCAAATACAGCGAGTTAAGCTTCATTTCAGAAAACGCGCAGCTACAAGATACAAACTGTAAACTTAATCAATTCTCAACAATTCTGAAGGGGTTGCAAGGACACACACGGCTACACTCAGAGAAACAAGCGAGCACAATGGAATTTCAAAAGTTCACATTTTGTGAAGAATAAAATTCTTGAATCCATGAGAATTATTGTACTTAAAATTATATTCAAGTATTTTGAGATTTCCAAGTACAATATTCCTGGCCTTTTCTCTGAGTGTGTACGCGTAGGCATTCATGCTCATTAGTGAATGACAGTTAGTTGACGGAATGACAGACTGCCTCGAGGCGCTAGCAATTAAAGTGCTATCTTTTGATTGGAACTCGTCTTTACCTTGGCCAACAGACAAAGCGTTGGCAGCCAAAATCCTTGACTGGGGATGGGCAGTTACCAACTGTTTTTGGCATGTCTCAAATTTTGTTATTCAATTATCATATTTCGACTGCGCCCTGGCAGTGTGGCAGGGGGAAGGTTCGGGAGGGCTGGAAGTTAAGCACTAGCTGCGTACTCGACATTTGATTAATGATGCGAGCCAAGCCAAAGTTTTTCTGCTCCACTTCAAAGTTGCTGTGCGTGCCAGAGTGTGTGTGGATGGGCGTGTGTGGGTGCACACTGGCAGGACATATACCCTCACATATGTGTGTGTGTATATGTGCAGTTGTAACAGTTTTCCACTGCCATTTAGCACAATTGCAAATGAGGCCGAGGTGGGCCGTGGACCGTGGCCCAGTGGCCCGTGTGGTCACAGAAATGGCTTTATTTCAGCTAAAACTGGCGACAAAATTGAAATAAAGCGACGGAAACGACGCAAAAATAAGCGAAGCGGCAAACCGCCTACACAGCCACACACACACACACACACACACACACACGCACATTTGGGAGTTAAGGACTGGGGCACGACACGTGGGAGTCGCGACGCTAACCAGGCTGACAGCAAAAGCACCGGCTTAACGTTTGCTAATCATGGCCAAGAGCGCAAGCTGACAATTTCTTGTTAATTTCGCATATTTGTGGCGGCTTCCTCGAGTTGCACGTCGGCGTCGCTGGGTGGGCTTAGCTGCTGGCCGTTGGTTGGTGGTTGGTGGTGCTGCTTGTGTGCATTTTGAGTGCCCCGCCTCGTTGAGTTTTAAGCATTCTTTTGGTTCTTGTTGTTGTTTTTTTTTTAATGCTCATTTACATTTTTTTAGATGGCCGCAATATGCGAAACACACGCGCACTCAAAGGAATATCTCACATTTGGCCACGTTTAAAAGCACGTGCAAAGTTTGGCTCCGGCCACGAGGATGCGCACGCCCCGCCCACCACAGCTGCGGGCGACGTAACCGAAACGCAGCTGAAGACAAGTACGGAATGCGGCAGCTTTGCCCCAATCGCTGTTCCAAATTTCATGCGCACTTCACGTCCGTTGCGTTCGAAAGTCGGCGAAGAACTGACGGGGACTCGGCGGCAACAGCAGCATCGGCTGCTCGAAGCCGAGCAAGCAGCTTCGGTCGCGACGAACGCGAGCCGAGCTGTGCCCACAGGGAAATACTCTCTTCGCGGCGAGCCGAGATGGCGAGCACAACAGAGACGGCGAGCAGGCCATTCGAAGAGAGCGCCGCACTAGACGCTGACGTTGGCGCTGAAGATGGCCGTGTTTATAGTGGGGCTGACGAACTACAAAATTGGGTCAGTGTGCCCCCTCCCCCCCTGGCAGGCCACTGGCAGTGCTGCCAGTGCCAAGCGGCGCGACGCCAAGAGTTTTTGGTCTGCGAGCCGCATTTAATCGAATGTAACGTTTACAGTCAACTTAACACATTGATTTAGCCTATCGTAGGTAAATTAGCGGCCAACTGCCAGAGCCCTCTAAATCGTTCGGCACCCATGCGTGTGTGTGAGCTTGCGTGTGTGTGTGTGTGTGTCGGATACGGTTGTGCGTGCGGTCGGGTGATTACGGCTGCCGCTCAGATTGGCCTCATAATTCGCTACCAAATCGCTTTTATCACTTACACCAAATATATATACAATCTGTCTATGGTTGTGTGTGTGTGTGTGCACACGTTTGTGTGTGTGCACCTTTTGATTGGACAAGGACACGTCAAGGCGAGAGGAAACGACTTGTTGCTGGCTCTCATGCGAAGGTGAAGGTGCCGTTGCCATTTGATATATATATACTATTGTACATATTTGCGTACTTATTTTGAATTTAAAGGCGAAGCTTTAAGTCTAAGAGCATGGAAATAGAAATCATTGGTAATATGTATATTTATATTTTTAAGTGACCTTTTACTAAGCACAGTCCAAAAGCAATCCAATCGGACTATATACGTAATATATTAATTTTACAATAGGAGGTATTAAAAATAAATTTCAAATTATGTTTTCAATAGCTCTAATCGTTAATAATCTTTAGAAAAACAAACATTAAATGAGTTTATTGCTAAATTGCGGTTTTTCCAAACTTTTGTTGGAAGGACAAAATGTTTTCATGGTTGGAAAAGTCCATTGAAGCCTTAAATCTACCATTTTAAAGTTAAATATTTGAATACATTTAAATACATTCATCACACTTACTTACATGCCATTTAAAGCCAAAGAAGTTTATTTTACACAGCCAGAAACTCCAAAGGCTTTCTTTCATAAATTTATGTATTTATTCATTTTCATATTTATTTTTCTGACTGCTGCTGAAAGGTAAATATATGCACAACAGTCAACCAACCAAATAATCGCAAATAGACAGGTGTCTATTATGAGTCTATGTATGTGCATGAGTGTACATATGTCAATAATAAACAAACACCTACCTAATTTAATGGGCCAGCGACTTTTGGCCAAATTAGCCATGTGGTCATGAGCATTGGCCTTTGCGGCTGGGCTTAACAACAAAGTATTTTATTTCCAATGAAAACTCAATTATGGCAATTTTGTGTTTCACTTTCATAATTTAAATGGTATTTGCAATTTTAAATAAAGGACAGGAAAGTGTCTGGAATTTGTATTTAAATACAAACGAAATATTATAAAAAAAATTATTAGGATAAACTTGCTGCAGCTAATAAACGAATGTGCCCAAAAGAATATTTAAACGTTAATTTCGTTCACTTCCTTAACATCACTTGTGGCTTAAAATGAAAAACTGTTGGCTGAATACTGCAGTTGAATAGCACGAAGACATTTTACAATATTCAGTTTTGATGGATGGCCCACTCCGCAGCGCAGGGGAGCTCCATATATCTATTGTCCGTGCTTTGCGCTGTGGCTGCTTTTTTGACAGCCATTATTTGTCCCTTAGATAAATGCAACAGCAGCATCAACATCACATAAACGACAAGCACAACAATGAAGTCCAAGAACGAGGCTACCTCGCCCGGAAGAGAGCTGCGAAATGCGATGCTTTAAACTTCCTCCATAAATTATAAAAAGTCACTTTTACACGACCCATCCACACAACCGGGCTGCAATCTAAGTGGAAATGCAGCAAAGCTCTTGATTTATTTCGCATATTCAAATACAACCGAATCTCGCAAAACAAGTAAGAGTCGTTAGTCGAGAGTTCAGTCTAGAAGGCATCCTGTGGCCACTGGTCAAATCGTTAAATCCTCACAGCGCACCTATCCTTATAATAAGGAAAGCTACATTTTATACTCGTGAAAAGGGTATATTTCGATACTGTGATCAGTGTTAAGGTTTCTTGGATAATGGGGTGTGTCAATCCGATTAAAATGATATATCGCCCTCAGCTCAAAAGTTAGATGCATCACGATTTCAGACAGAATACAGATTCCTCCTCTAAATATCGCACGAAAAAATATTGAATTTGCCCACCGAAGGCTTGTCAAAATAAAAAGCCAAAACCAAATCTGTATATCTTGAAGGCGGGTAAGACGTAAAAATCCATAGCTTCCACAATTTTGGAGCCCGAGCATATGAAGGCACAACATCGAGATTGGTAAAGAAACATACACTATGATGGGATGCAGGGTATCTCCTAGTAGAGTGCTAAGGACTAGAGCATTTTGCTTGTTCAATTTAGTTATAGTGTATTATATGGCCAAACAACAAACAGCGTTACATTATTCCAGCCCCAAAAATGGCTGATATCTAATTTAGTATCAGATATCAGCTTCTGTTCGCGGAAAAATAATATTTACGATGTGCCGAATCCCAAATTATTTTGTACAAAATAAATTCTGTAGTTTGGAAACTGTGGGGCATCAATTTTGGTGGATTTTAGCGTTTTCCCGCCGAACTAGTGTTTTTCCCAAAATATCGTAGAACGAAAGTTTCTTAGTTCATAATAGGGAATAGATCCACAAAGTTGCAGAAAACTAACTCGTATTTCATTCCGAATTTGGAGAGACGCTAGAAATTTTGTGAAAGTAATATGGGATTGGAATGAGTAACACTATGAATAACATCATGAACCAGATGAGCTGTCACATGTTCTGGTATGTTTTTCTTCTAGTTTAATCGAAGCATCGATCGCTATATAACTCGACCTGGACAATCGTAGCAAAACTTCAAAAGTTTGCGTAAATAAAAAACTAGCAGTGATATCGTTATAAGCTTGGAGACTCTTTTTTTAAAGTTTGTGTATTATCGACACTTAAAAGATCCACAAATTAAATATTACTCGAAAGAAACCTTTGTTTAATTAGTTGTCAACAGCTGATCAACATTGATCTCAGCGAGCATGCCACACTGATATAAAAGTTGCTCAAATAAAAACTGGAAATTGACTTTTGACCACTCAGAAATGCCATTAGCGACTTTCTGCTGCGAAAATGTTGGCTGCAAACATTGTTAATTTCTCACACGTGCATCCAGGGCTGACCAAAGTTGGCTGCTCTGCGGCTTGGACGGCCACTTCGTGCATTAACATTCAAGTGGCCGGATGAGCGAGTGCCTGCCAAGGATGCAACCTGCCCCCACCCACTGCCCACTGCCCACTGCCCAGTACCCATTACCCATTGGCCGTGGCACTAGCGGAAGTCGCTTAGGAATGCGCAGCGGCCAGCCGCAGTTGCGGAGTCCTCCGCGCAACGAGGCCACTGGCAACTGTCACGCATATTTAAGCTGGGCGGCGCCCCTCCCACACGCCGGGCGAACACCTCGCAGGTGGCCTGCCAAAGGCCACTCCGTCAGCTGGCCGACATGCTGTCCGCCAAGATATGTTTGTGGCTGGTTATCTGAATGATGCACACTGCTCCCCACTCGCCACTCGCCACGCCCACGCCCATGCCCCTCTCGCCCGGGTCGCTGGCCACGGGCCGGTCGCCGCCTTTTTTTTGGGGCTTCATTACGCGACCACGTCGCTAATCTGGCTTTGACTTTTGTCCAGCCGTAAGGTCGCTGCTTGCCAAATGCAAATTCAAATCGAAATGCGGAGCCGGTCAACACTTGGTGCTCAGGATACTTCTCGTTTTGTTGCCGTGTGTTTATTGGTGGGGGCTACACTCCGAGATAATTTCGAGAATTGTCTACTTGAATCAAATAAAAGTGCTGTTAAATTCCGGCTAGAGCAACCTTAATAAAACTTTAGTAAAAAAACATAATTCTGAATATTAGATTCAAATGCCGTATTCAATGCTTGAAAGCAAAATCAAATCTAATAATAATAATAAAAGTAATAATAATAATAATATTAATATTTATAATAATATTAAATATTATGCAACTTTAAAATAGCCTTGAAATTTTAAGAACATATCGGTGCACATATTACGTGGATTTAGAAAGATGTCTTTCTCTAAGTGTACGACAAGATGGTGCTGAATCAATAAACAAATCAAGATAACAAAGTACAAATACAAAATAAATATGTAGAAATAATGAAAGATAAAACTCAGGTCTAGAGATTTGAACCAAAGGCCAAAAGTGGAGCTTATTTTCGTTCATAGAATCCACTTCCAAAACATAATTACTTCCAATGCATTTACAGAGAACTGCTTGTCCCAAACAATAAAACGGATGTGAAGCAGAATTATACGTGTGGAGCCTGTCAGCACGTGTGGAGCAATTTTGTTGAATTGGTTGTGGAACTGGATACTCTCAGTTATACACACTGGTATAAAATACTGGGAGAACAAAAAATAAACAATATTATCTGTTCTACGGCAACTGAATGAAATATATGTTCGGCATTTTACAGCACTTTACCAGCAGTTTTATCTGAACTTGTTATACCTGACATTTGTTATACACACGAAGTGGTGTAATGGTACCTTTTCAAAAGTTATACTATTAAGTACAAGATGTTTTATAAAACAGTGTTATATTAATTTGTGCTACATATGACAGTATTACACGTAACAACACTAACCAACAGTTTCAGCTGAACTTGTTATACGTTATGATTAATGCATTGTACTTGCCATTTGTTATATGTAAATACGAAATTTTCAAAAATTGTTATATTCAGTAGATGTATACCATGTGGTTGAAGTATCTACTATATTATGGCCTATGAATTTAATAATTATGTATGTTACACAACACTAACTATCAGTTTTGTGGAAACTTGTTATATTTTGTACCTGCTATTTGCACACATATGAACTGATATACTGTGCACTAAATTTGTAATATTTAGTATATAACATTTTGTAGATGAGTGTTAGAGTCGCTAGAAAAATGAAGATTTTACTGTTCTACGCCACTCAGTCATACGATTTATACGCTGAGTAGATGTGATATATACCTATAACAGTTTATGGTGTCTGTTATATATACAGTTTATGTTTTTATACGAACTCTTAGACTTATAAATAAATCTCAGCACAAGCGAATGTGCGCTACAAATATTCGGAATGACTTTCGAGCAGTGTCGTTTCAAGCAGTGGCCGTGTCCCAAAAGGAGAGCAAGCAGTTTCTCTTCAAAAACCCAAAGCCCAACATAACTCTGCAGAAAATGTTATTACACATTTAATTTCTACTCGCCCCATTGTGTTTAATGAATTCTCTCAAGCAATCTGAACTCAATTCAGCGAACCACGAAAAGAGGCGCTAAAGGACTTAGTTGCCCCCGACAGTTGATCCATCCACGTGGGCGACCTACGTTGAAGTTTAGAGAACGATTTATTGTTGCAGTTATGGAGTGACATATTCGCCCACACACATTTAGGGGGCGACTCCGCCGCGGGGCGTTTGCTCATAAAGTGTGGCATTCACTTTGGCCTCTCTTCGACAGCTCCTGAACTCGAGAAGTTATTACTGCAGCCAGGCAGAAAATTGCTTCTTTCTCCGCGCGCGAATTGTTTACACTCCGTGCCGCGGGCTGCAGATGGGCCGAGTGCTCGGTGGGTATGCCGCACACCTACACCTCAGCACACACACACCTGCAAACACCTGCACTAGTTGAATTCACCTGGCAGAAAAGTCGGCGCCCGCATTGTGCGCGAATTTCGGTGCCTGATTGCCGCTAATGAGCGTCAAATTGAAATTCCTGCCTGGGGCGCGGCTTACCAAGAACGAGTACAGTGGCAAGAGGCATCATCGATTTCGCACCAGCGCACACACACACTGAGAGTGCCCATTCCCTTGTGTGGGTGGGTTCAATGTGTGCTCCAGACTTGCTGCTCCTAGTAAATATAATTTGGCGTAGGGCCATCATAATCCAGTCGCCCGCCTACCAATGGCTGCTTAAAATTCCGCATGCAGCTCATTTTGAGCCGCCGCGCCCCGCCTTAAAGATCCCCCCCTTCCCCGGGTTAGACTCGCGCCGTGTCCATTAAAATGCGAGGCGGCGGCTCGAAGAGCTACTGCAAACCGGAAGCCTGGAGCCGCTGACACTCTGATGTGCACACGAAGCATGTGTGTAGGTATCAATCCAACACCCACACACACACACTCTGCTGCTATTGTTGCTTTGAAACATTGGAAAAGTTGTGCGGGCTTCCTTCGCTGCTTGCTTCACCGGAATGTAAGTGCCGGGCAGTAGTTTTTATGCCTTCGCCCAACTTTTTGTCTGCGTCAATGATGACGACAGGATGTGTCAAACAGGACTCACTAAGTCACCGACTGTTAGGCCCTTTCATAAGAAAGAGCAAACTTTCACAGCGTTTGTTTGCAGCTCGTGTTAGTTGAAGGCTGAGGTGCGGGGAAAGGTGCAGGATATGACTATGGAACTGTTGCCACACGTTGGAATGATAGCGAACTTAATTGCTAATGACTGCAAGACTGCAAGACAAATGGCTCAACGAATCACCTTTTTGGTTATACTCCTTTTCTCTTTCTGGCCAGAGTGTAACCAAGCAACTATTTCTCTGATCCATTTGAAAATATTTATCAGCCATTTATAGGCAGACGTAGAGCAACTAACAGATCGTTTGCCCACTCGACCCTAATCTGGAAAAGAATGGCGGAACGCGAGTTCAGCCAGTTCTTGGGATCAGATGCGACGGTCTCGCTAGATTCATGGGAAAGGGCCTGTCAAAATTGTCTGTAATTGCCGCCGAGAAACATTCGTTTATTTTTACTGTAGGTTGTTTTCCATTTGAAACTAATATTTTAATGTTGCATAGAAACGACAATAAAATTCAAAACGTGTTGCGGCTAAAAACAACAGAACCGCACGGGCACCTCCAGAAATAGCTGGCGGTCGCAGGGGCCGATGACAGCGTGTTGGCGCTAGAGGGCAAATACAATTTCGTTTATAAATAGAACTTCGAGAATTAACGTCGCGCACTTCAGTTCCAATCGTTGTTGTAGAGTGCAACAGGTGCGCGGCTTAGGACGCCCAAGGGGATTATCTGTATTCTCCAAAGTAAAGGGAAATGGATGCGGGGGCAACAAACAGATAAATCAGCGTGCGCAAGTACGAGGCCGTGGGGCTTCTTAAAGCAAACCGCTTTCGAATACACTCAGAGGTCAGGCCGACAACATCTGTTGGCCAAAAATTGCATTTCTGACAACGTTCATTGGCTGGCCTCGGCCAAAAAGGCTCTTGGCTTAATTTAGCAAAGCTCTTGGACTGATCCAGCCGTCCTCAAATGAGTTAATGAGTTGTTGGGCGCCAAACACCGTTAAATAACTGCGTAATTATGACAACGCATTGTTGGCTAAAGTACTAGAGTTTAAGGCCGCTCAGGCGCCGTGTCACGACTTCCCGCCGCAGGCTCCAGCTGGGGCACGAACACGGTTCGACATGCCAGGCACGTTTGGGTGCGCCAAAAAGATTTGAATTTTTTCATTAGACCAACAACAACAACAACAACAAAATAATAGGGTCGTAAACAAAGAAATCAACTTAAGGCTGCGCCTGCCTTTGAACTCGGGTAATTAACGCGTCGTGTTACAAACACCAACAAAGAAAATGTAACATTCCTCACTGATACGCATCGTGGCCACTTTTCCCAATTCATGAACGCAGGCTTAGCCAAAACTTTGCAAATATTTTAGAAAACAACATCCCGTAACTCACTTTCGAAAACCTTTTTTCCTTTTGTTTCAAATCTCGAAATTTCGCATTTTTTCAATTCTTTATATTAAAGCAAGTAAGAACGTGGCAGTCGGACGTAACCGACTGCGTAATACTCTGTCCAAAAATAACTGTCGCAAACGTTAACAATTATTAAAAAAATAGATTTCTGATCTGCTCAAAACCTTCTAATAGAGAGCGACAAAATTTGGTTTAGGAATATTTGGTCTAATCGTATTTGATTTAAATTTGGGTTTGGCATTTGGATTTAAAACGCCTGGACGCGCATTTAAACGCCTTTGCCAAAATGTCAGCGATGCTTTTCGCATAAGCCAAACATTGGCTTTATTTGGGAAGGGAGACGGATAAAGCTTGTTGTCAATTTGCCTCAGTTGAAATATGCCAGAGCACAAAACTGGGGAAATATTCAACGAAATTTGGTTCATTTATTTATAATTATAATTTATTCAAGTACTACAGCTATGCGCTTTCGTTTGTATATAGATTTAAAAAGTTATTCACGAAATTAGTGGGGGCCAAAGTGCATATATTGCGGCGCGCGTTTGTGTGTATGTGTGATTTTGTGCATGTATGTGCGAATGTATAGTTGAAATGTATGTAAAGACTAGACTAGACTAGAGCCTGACTTGTTACAAATTTGAATTTTAGCTTGATTTGATTTTTAGCAAGCATGAGAGCTTGTTTATGTAAGTGCCATCCCCAAAAAAAATAACTTTCTTCTAAGTTGTATTGATTGCTTATCATAATCATCATCTTAAAGAAGCTTAAGAGGATTAACTAAATTAATCTTATACTTTCTGTGTTAATTAGGGTTTATTCTTGAATTGCGTGCAATAGAACATTTTCCGTTTCCACTAAGTTGTTAGTTACTTCACGCACGGCTTTTTATTTTTGTCGTTAATCGTAGAAGGAAGTTGGGGCTCAAATTGAGACGTTATCACGCAAGCCGAGAAGTAAAACGCTATCTTGGCATGCTCACCAATATCTAATATACTTATATGCCACGTTATAAATCTTGATTCTTGAAGGCAATCTTGAAGAATTCATAAGTTGAATCCAGTTGACTTAAGTAAGGAAGGAATAAGTAGAGGCCTTGCCTTAAATTAGTTTGACCTAATTAACTCCTTTCTGGCGAGACTGGCTCTTTTTGTTTTCTTTCAACTTGGAATTATAGACCCCTTCATCTGTAAGTCTACCAACCCTATTATGGTTAAGATGCTTTTACAGCCCGTCTGAATAAAACTGTTTGCTTTTGACTTAACTCAAATTCGCCCCATAATTAGTGAGGCTTAACTGCAACTCTTGCCACAATCTGCTGGCAGTTGACTGAAGCAGGCCAATACACTGGCCGTAACGGGTCGGAGTTGTAAGTACGAGTATGTACAAGTGAATTCTCTCCTTGGGAATCGACAGCGCCAACTTAAATTTGTCGGCTTTAGTAATGCGTGATGCATGCGAGGCTTGATAAGCCCGAGAGCGGGGAATCCCCACGCACGCATATATTTGGAGCCGCAGTTCCGAGGCGCTTGTGCGACATGTCCTTAATAATTTGAGGCGACGGCGTCGAGTTTGTCGTCTGTCGTCGGTTTTTATTGCCGCGAATATTGCCGCTCATAACTTTTTAATGCGGACGTTTGCCCTTTACAAACAAGTGTCGCTCCGACGCTCGACAGAAACTTCTTCTCGCATTGCCAAACTGATCCCCACCCACACATAAAGCCGCACATACGCATACAAATATGTGCGTACGTATGTGCCATAGGGAAGCATATTTATTCTGCGGATTCCTGGCTCATTGAAATGTACGCACTTTGTTTTGCATGTGTGTGTGTGTGTGTGTGTGTGTGTGTGCAATTGCTACCGTGTCGATGCCACTGGGCTTATCTTGCGTAAATGCCTCCGCAAGCAGCAATCAAAAACGCATTTCTCCCCGCAATTGCGAGTGTCACGTTCATTATTTCATATTAAATTTGAACCCCACGCCAATCATCCCACGTTTCACAGGCACACATTAACTTAAGTGTAAGTACTTATTATAAAAATATATATATTTGCAGACCCACATTCATATATATAATTAACTCAAACAAACCCACAGCTTATTTCATAGACATTAATACTCAACGCCTTAACGCTAATACTCCAGCTGTTATCATTAACTATGTGTCTAAAAAGGTGTCTTAATTAAAGATTAAATTTAAATGCCTTATCATATTTTATTCATACATGATACATGAGATTTTCCACTTTAAGTTCTGCCTGCTATTTAAATTCAGATCGAGATTTAGAACATGCTTCAATAAACTATATATATATTATAATTGTAAAATAAATATTGGTTTGAATGTGCAGTCTATTAGAATTAAAAATGGAAAGGTTAAACAGTTGATTTAGTCACCAAATGTTTTACCAACATTTTTATGCTATAATATTCTTATAATATGCACACACATCGCTCAAAATACACTTTACATACATATTGGTTTGTGTTTCGCTTCCCTCTCACGTTAGAATGCCTGATCCGCTAGGCTCCTTGTCGTCGGTTAAGTAAGAAATCAAATTCCGGAAAACAAATTCACAGAATTATAAGCAGATGCCACAGCGTCACTAACCACAAATAATTCCCGGCATTTGCATATTGCGATTATCCGAAAAGGACCTGCGCCTGTTGCTCCGTTTCTTCCCGCATTCATGCTGAGAAAGGCATACAATTTTGACGTATTGTCTTGCCTAGAGCTCCGCCTGACAATAACAGAGACAAAGGAACCAACAACACACACGCGGCACGTACGTGTCAAAAACCGTTTTGGAAGCCATCAATCTCAAGGAACAGCAACGACAGATGACAATCAGCGAGCAGCGAGGTAAAAAAAAGGAGCACAAAAAAACATCGAGGCAACTTCTCCAATTGATTATCGCATCAAGTTGTTGGCATGTTAGCGAGAGAGAGGCACCAAAGTTTCTCCCCGATGACATGTGATGTTACGTAAGTCCGAACTTGGAGCAGCGTAATTCCCATGGGAGCACATTTATGGCTTTCCACATAAAACAGGGCACTGTTACACTAAAAACAAATAAACTCTAAAACAAGTATAAGTGCTCTAATCGAAATTGCTAGCCGAGGAGATCCCCTGTACTGGGCATTAAATTCAAACACCATCTACCAGAAGCATAAACAAATTTTTATATTTCATTTGTAAATGTACATGGGCAATAAAACTGAATTTATATATTAGCAAAAACTATTTATAAAGTTCTGTTGAATAAATAAATATACTAAGGGGAAAGATATTCAACATGTTAAAATAAAACATATTTGATATCTCTATAATTAAACTTTGATTTCTTTCACAAATCTACACAAGTCTATCATCTCCCTTCTTAACAATTTAATGGGCACAGGGTATCGAAGCTAATAGTAGGCAAAATGGTGCCATAGAATTTGAAAGCACCTTAGTTAGGAGAAATAAAAAGGAACACAAGCCGCTTAAAATCGTTCACTTGGAAGGCAATTAAAATATAAAATCCTGATAGTGGCAGATTGCTCAGATGAGCGTAATATCTTTGTGGTACACAAAGTCGACCCCAGCAGGGCTTAGAAATAAATGCTGATGGGTATTTCAGAGTTTAAAGTTTTCGCATTTTTCATCGACTTAAGCGAGCAAATGTAAATAGGAGAAAGTCGGAACCTTAATGAACTCGCCCCGCCAGATTCAGCCAAATCAACGGCACAGAAAAATGTCAAATAACAACTCAAATAAATAACAGATAAGAGCCATAAGCGCGACTGAGAAACAAAGGACACATTGTCAGGGGCTGCAATGCTGTTGTTGTTGTTGTTGCTGTTGTTGGTCTTGTTCTTGTTGTTCTCGTTGTTGTTGTTCTTGTTGATTTCATTTTGCCATCCACGGTTCGGGGAGGCAGTGATGTGAGCCGAGCTGTAAATAAGGAAAACGATAAAGCCACTTACCCAATTTCTCGCCGCACAGAGCATAGTCAAAGGACTGCGCCAATATCAAGGCCACTAGTGCGAGTCCTAGACGCAGGCATCCGGAGCGAGTCCGGGTCCGCCTCTGACTGGGTCGTGGCACCATCTCGAATCCTTCGCCTTCGCCTTCGTGGGGCGGGGCTACGACCAGTTAGGGAAACGGAGCCCTTAGTTAGAGAAAGGATTCCTCTATTAAGTTAGATGTTCTTTGCAAGTCCTACGCACAATTCGTTGGGCCTCTGACAGCAGCAGCGCTCATCTGCAATTAGAGTCGAGCTTTGAGTCTTTTGCACTGTCCGCCGCCTAAATGGACTTGTTTCCGCTCCGCTTGACGCTTTCAGCCAACAGCTGCATCAGAGCATATGGTAATAGACCCTACTGTAGGGCCAACTCAATTGACCGGACGCGTCAAGGCTGCAAGGTTCTTTCTTTTGGCTCGCTGCCTTCGAATTGTTGGGCAAATGTCGCATTAATATAAGATCTTGATCTCTCTTATTTCTTTCTCCGGCTTTAGTTTTGCTTGGTATTCTTTAGACCAATTGGGCACATAATTTTTTTAATCAAGAAATTAATTAAGTGCCTTGGCTGTCATTGATTTCAGAATTGAAGAAGTATATCTGCAAAAAAGACAAGTGTATTTTGAATGATAATGACATGCCAGATTGCGATTTTTCTCGCGATGTTAATTGTCAAAATAATGAAAAATATAATTATACAAAAATGACTGAAGTCATGGATTTAACGGAGTAATATTATGAATATTTTACGGCTCTAAAATTTACGAGCAACAAAACGTATTTTTGTCGATTCTATTAAAAAAAATGTTAGCTGTCAGAAAAATGACTTACCATTCTTATGTTTATTTGTAATCCAATATGAATTGAGATTTGCCTGGCTTTGAGGCATATTGTTTCGAGTCAGGCAATCCAAGTATTCAATCAAAGTCACACCTAAGCCCGAGTTCCTTGCCTTTATATCATGGCAATTTGGCTTATTATATTTTGTTCGGTCATGCTTTCATATCACTGTCCAAATCTCGCATTCAATAGGACATATTCTTGACTTCAAGACAATACACAACACGGCCTCTACAACTTTGTCAGACAGGCTTTTCGGCCTCACGAAAATTATTTGAAATCTGTTTTCTATCGTGCACAAATACGAACAAGTAAATACATATACATATATTTGCTTATTTATCACTAGAGTAGCCTTGGCTTTTGTTTGCTTGGTTGAATCTATTTGTGATAAAGCCAAAGACCCCTATTATGTTAGTTCCGTTAACAACACATTTCACTCTTGGGAGGATATTAATTTGCTGAGGGAGTTTGTAGCAATTCAAATTTGGTTCGACGTTGATTTGTTGTTTGTCCCCCTTCAATCGCAATTTGTGCAAAATTATAGCCAAACAATTTTCACAATTTCACAATAATGGAAAAACAAAACCATTTCGTACACAAGCTTCATTAATGCCAACAAAATAAGTTGAGTCACGACAGGAACAGTTTAACCTTTCCACTGTTACACGCATTGTAACTCCTACCAAATTTGAAAATTTTTTTGATATTTTGAGTTTTAAGATATTCAGATCACCTTTTACTTTTTTCACTTAAGCTCACAATATTTGCGAACGATAACTTGGATTTTCTTCACTTGAGTATATCGCCATACGAACATTTCGTTCTAATGAAATAATTTTCAAAAATAGTCCGTCCGTTAATTCAATTCACTTTACGGGTGCGGAAACGTGCCACACTGGCATCATATTGAACTCGGTGTTTTCGACAGATGCGAAAAGTTCGCGACAAATCTGAGGAGCCGCCAGACTTGGCGGGGACTTTGATGGCTTGCGTCCGATATACTGGGATTTGCTCTGGCTGTGGTGCGAAACGAGGCAGGACTGAATCGCGGCTCTTGGCACAGAAACGGCCCAAGTACTTGAACGGCACACGAGCCGAGATAAGGATGCTTTCCGACGGCCCTCACAGAGATGCGAGATGCTGGCGTTCAATTTTAAGAGCGCCGCAAACAATCCGCGAAAGCTTTCGTCTGTGCAGCGGTGTGCTCTATAGTCGCACTGCTCTAACAGCACTCGGTGAGCTGTCTGTGAGTGCGAGCAGTTGAACTAGCCTTGTCCGCTGAGAGCGCATCAGACTGCAAAGGCTGCCTGTTTTCAAACACTGCATATTCGGACTTACACATTAGACTTGTCGAGTAGTCTTAAACGAACAATGACAACATTGAATGTTCAATCTGGGTCTTGGGTAAAGAAAACAATGCCATATAATTAACGAAAATATAATACCTGTCTTTATATTGAAGTTATTCTAATCTAGAGCTTTGTAGCCGATACAACAATATATATTTTCTTAACACTGATGTCTTGTTATGGCAAATAATTAAATTTATGCCACTGCCACTAACAGCAAGCCAATTAGTCAAATTTACAATACGCTTAGATAAATAATACGTGCGCACATGTAAATCTACTTAATGCAGGCCAAGTGGAAAATGTTTCGTTTGCTTCAACACGCACACCTTATCACACACCCAAGTCGCCTTTGCGGGCCGATATCATCATAATTCTGCGACGAGATGCTGATTGAGTCTTAAAGTGATTTAAGTCATTAGGCGTCTAAAGTTTTATTGGTCACGGCCATGCAGCCAGCGTAACTTTGCGGCAAAACTTTGCGGCTTACATTTCCCAGTACCTTGTTTATCTAAACGTATCTATTTGCTTAATGCCCGTTTAACAGCACAAATGACAGTGATGCGGCGCTCGGGCTGGGTGTTGCCAACCCTCCAATAAGGTTAACTACCCAGAAGATTTCGTGGGTCTGTGTTCCTGCGCTGCTGTGAATTAAAACCGATATCAGCAGCAAAGCCGTTATGATAGAATATCTCATTTAAGGCAACCTTGAACCTGGCCACATTGGGATTGCAGCAAATGGGCAGGATGTATCTTCATGTTGTGGTTTTCCCAATAGAGGTGGCCATCTGAGGACAGCTTTTATTTTGGACCACCGATAAAATATGGAAATTGCGTTCAGACTAAAAAACAATTAGGGCTATCGAATACACAGTGCGAAGAAGGACCTATACCTAAAATTGAGAACATTAATGTATGAGTAAAACTAAAACTATTAAACATTTTTGACTATGATATGAGAACAAACATTTCTTTAGGAGTTTTAAGTTATTCAGTTGCTTCCTAAAAATATGGGAGATTTATGTCTTAGTTTCTTTACGTTACATGGATGAATCAAGACATTCCCTATAATTAACAAAAAGGGTACAATAAATTGGTAAACCCATAAATTTTTACACGTGTTGAACTATGAACAAACATTTTAGCTATTCACTTGTTGTGACCAAAAAAGAAGAAGAATAAAACTAAAAAGTTCACAAATATCGTTTGATTGCGTGCTTGTCAGCTGCAAGGACATCGTCAAGCTGCATAATGAAATTCATGTTGCACTCCTGGGATTGCTGTTAAACTTGAAATTGTTGGGGTCTGCAATGGGCGAATGCCGAACGAAACCCATTAAATAGTTTCTAAACAAAATAAGGACAGTTGAGCAGCCGAAACCCAAAAAGTTTAAGTCCTTCGAAGGCGCTGTTGGTGCTGCGTGTGTTGTCACCTAATAAAGGGAGAAGAAAACTTTGCGATATTTTGTGATTGTTTCTCGTTAAATAAAAATACCGTCGACGATATTTTGTGGTTGTTTCGCTTTTGGTTTACTCTATTAATCCCCTGTTGGCATTTAAGTAAATGTTTGCTTCTTTACATACTTTTTGCTGTTCGTATTTATTGTGATGCGCGCAATTTACAAAATTGAATTTTTTGGCAAACTGGCAACATGATACAAAAGGTCGAAATGTATGTTTATACGCATAAACATACTTATGTACATATGTATATGTCTGCCTAAGCCTCAGCAACCTTTATTATAAAAAAACAAGATGATTTATCAAACAAGAACAAATCTCGTCGTTTTTTGTGCTATGATAAAGTTAAAGTAGTAAAAACTGTAGAGAAAAAATATGATAAATTTGACATTAATGGCAAAGTTGCAAAGTTCTTAAGCCTATAGTAAATGCTCTTCCGGAGAGAAAACTTTGAAAAAGAGCATTATTTATTGTGTAGTTTGAAACTAAAGGGGAAAAATCTATTTTATAGTGTGGCTCCAATAGGAAAACATAACGATTGTTAACTTTTCAATTATGCTAGTAAAGCTAATATTGAAATAACTCTTTACACTGCGATGGTTTTCGGTATCAATACCATTTAGTTGGGATTTGGGAATAATGATAGATTTGAATGATTGCATCCACAAAATATTTTGATATGAAATTGTTTTGCGAAATACGCAATACGAAAATTGCAAATAATTGTGTGTTAATTAGTGTGTGCCTGCATTTGGGGGATATTATGGAATTTGTCACAATATAATTAAAGCAGCTGTTGTGCAGACCAGCTTGTGGTCGTTGGCTTGTCAAGTTTCGCTTGCCTTATTGAAGAGTCATAATGACAGCAAGGTTGCCGATGCTTTGGTAACCTTGGCAATTCAATTTACACGGCTTATAGGCATTTGGCCGAACAATGCCGTCATATGGGCTGATGGCCCTTCTGAATGCCAGGCGTCGCCTTCGACATACCGAAGCATTCGCATTCGCATTCATTTGGTAAATGTAAATGAGTCTCCAATTGTCTCTGGCAATCATGAACAACAAGGGTGATGGGCGCGATGATAACCACGGCACGCAACGAGTAATTGTCAGTTTTATTTTGCTTTGTCATTTTAACGAAGTTCCAGCATCTTTGGAAGCCAAACGCGCGGAAAACCGATGTCGTGTACCACAATGTCCTTTTGTTTTCTTACATTTGGGTGTATTTATAAACATAACTGCTGTTAAACACACGGAAGCCTCAATATATATATAGAATATTCTTTTGCGCTTAATACTTAAGACATTTTTGGTAAAAGTATTTTACGGAAATTAATATACAAATATATACAAATATTAATATGTTTGTTATTTAAAATATTCCAAAAGACTGTTGATTTCCAGCAAATTTAATATGTTCTCCAAAAACAAACAAATTTTACAGAATTGGTTACATAGCTCATTGAACTCTAAGTTTGATGTAATAAACTACCAAAGTTAAGCTCCTTTAAGAAACGGTAAATGGTTAAATAATATTTGCTGCGTTTAAAACACACTCAGATTGCTGCACCTTTTCCTGCCCAACAAAGCGGCAGATTATTCGTAAGTAAACGACAGGATACGAGCAGACCCACCCATTGCCGCAAAGGCTCCAGAGCCTTTGATGGGTTCCACCATCTACGTCTGGAGCTGTGTGCTGGCCAAGCCCTTGGTGCATATGCAAAAGCTCCTGTGTGCACACATTACGGTATCTAGTGGGCCTCCAGTTGTTGTTCTTGCTTCTTTTGGAGTCGTCTAGACGAACGAATCACGGAGGCGACAGTCCCTTCACACATGTGCGGACACCGGACTTCGATGCATGTGCTGGCACGCAAACAAAACCAATGCTGGTTATCCTTTGAGCAGATGGCTGCAGTTTGCCCGACGCAGTTCCTCATTTCTTCGGTCATCGTCAGCCGGAGCAGACCTCGGAGCTGCCACTTTTAAACGGAGTTTCAATGCAAAGTGGTTTTTACAGGCTCAGTGATTTTTTCGTGTGCAAAACTGTGATGTCAGTTATGTCCTTTAACTTGCTATGGATTGTTGCGGCAGCTATAATGGTTCACGCTATTGAGAGTTATAGTACTCCGGAAAATGAAGGTAAGTGTTGGGTGGCAATTTCAGAAATGTGAAAAATAAAATACTTTTATAAATCAGTATTTTAAATAAATAATGTGCCATGGAAAGAATAAAGCCGAAACGGAGCAATTTTAAGCGCATATTTTGTCAAATACAACTGTGACAATGTATATTCCTATATTAATATACGTAACTGCCAGCCCATTTGTTATTTACATATTTATTCAGCACTGGGCTGTTGTTCGGTTGTGAACTTCGCTTTCGTTGTAAGGCAATGCAACCTGATACACCCTGTGCGAAGTTGCAAACCGAATGTTTTGCAAGTTCAAATGTTTGCAAAAGCTTTACACAGCTTTCAAGCTTGGTGGGAATTTCGCCTATATTAGTTAAGCTCCATTGAGTCATTATTACTCAATGGCTTAAGCTCATAAACGGGCATTTTTCACATTTTTTAAGCTTTTCTAAGACTATTTTTGTCTATAGGATATAATAAAATAATATTAAATAGATATTTTAAGCAAAAATGGCATGCAAATACCATATTTATGAAGCTATATTTTTTCTAAAAAATGTAATAATGTCTAATGTAGCCAGGCAGAAATATCCAAAATATTAAATATGAAATATTAAATTAAATGTCGCGTTCATAAAAGATTGTGTTCACAAGTTAATTTAGTAAAATTAGCGCTACCAAAATTTAGTAAAACCAATAAAACCCTATTGAAAATAAAACAAAGCCATCTCCTATTATAATACTGCATTGAATTCGAGTTTTTTTTCAATCATTTCCTGGCGCCTTCATTGTTGAGTTCATGAAAACAATGTAGAAATATGCGACACCACAACAATGCCCCCTTCTACTTGCACCGACATCAAACATCGTCCCCAGTCGCCGCCCCTCTAAAAGCCATGCGAGTCTTTAAATATCTAGGTATGTGTATGCATTTTAAACATACGTCCCGACTCATTGACAGCGCCAGTTCCTATTTCCCCTACATTTGAGTCACTTCACTTCAAATTCTGTGCGTGCTTCATTTTCAAATTATTCAAACTCATCAGGCAAACAACAAGAGCGCCCAAGTGTCATAAAAACAAATATTTCGAGAAGCTCGAGACAAGGGAAGCGACCATCTATGACAATCTACTTACAAGTCACATAAAATCAATCAGAATTCTAAAGCGCGCCAGAAAGCATATAGACTTCAGGGTGACTCCGAATTGTTGGGGAATGCAGGCAGCAATTAGTGACGGTCGATAAGAGTAAACAGATGGTAATTTCATAGCTGGGCGTAAATCAGCTACATATTTACATTGAGTCGGCCACTATTCGCTCTTTGAGCAAGAGCGTTGAACAAGGAGCGTCAACAAGCATTCAAGTGGATTTTACAGGCTCTTATTAAGCACCACATTGAACAACACATTGAACACCTAAGGAATTTCAAAAACAACATTCCAACAAATCAAGCACACACACATACTACATACCTATACATATAGAGAAGTCATTTTGGCACATTACCCCAAGAGAGTTTTATTGAGCAGCATGTGAACTTAGCCAAACATTAAATAGAATAATTGATATGTTGGTTTCAATTTGATAAATGCCATTATAAAATATATTGATAGGTTGCCCAAGTTGATGAAAACAAAGTGATTTACTATTAATTATTTGCCCAAATTCCAAAATTGCAAAGACAATGTTTATCACACCTTTTCACACACACACACACACACAAACATACGGGTTGAGCAAATATGTGAGGCATTATAATGGCATTATATAAATAATTATTGAATAATGGGCGTTTAAGCTCTTTAAAGTTAAAATAAGCAAAGACTGTAGCTATATAGGACAATCTCCAAGTGATATGCAAATTGAAATAAACTTGTCAGACACCCGCACACACACCCACGCACACACACACACACAGTCGGACTCAAAGGTAGATATGCAAATGGATTATTATAGCAATCCATGGACATGGATGAAGTGACACACTTAATGGGAATCACTTTTCGCAGTTCGAAGTGCGACACTTTAAGTTATACAACTTTATCAACAGATTTTCCCTTCCAGTCGACTCAAAATGCTGTTGTTGTTATTGTTGCTGCCAGACTGATGCGATAGAAACAAGGGCACAAATACATCTCCATTGATGTCGCCCGGCTAGTGTGTAGTCTGCTGGCGAGTGTCCCTCTGCGGGTTGTCGGATATTCAACTAAGTAAATTATGCAAATTCTTATGGCCGAAATGCCTACTTGGCAGTTTACGTTCGAAATGCCGCCGAGCGCAGAGTAGAACGAAACGAACCAGAAATGGGACGCCGACTTTCGGCAACAGACAGCTGTAGTCAAGGACGGCACTCGAAGGGGGGGCGAGGGGGGCATTTTTGAGTGGCAGCCGCACACTGATTGCTCTAAACGATCCAACTAATATATTCAAAAGTTGGCATTTATGCATGCAAACATATTCGCATGCACATGAACAGGAGCATTTGCCATTTGGGTAAGTTCATTTATGGGAACGTTGATAAAAAGTAAACAAGGACCCAATTTTGTAAAGCACTTGACAGATGTTTGATTGTGTTTCTGTTCAAATTATATATGACACCAGCAGCAGTAGCAGCAGCAGCAGAAGCAGCAGCAACACCAACAGCAGCAGCAGCAACACCAACAGCTACAGTTACAGCAACAACAACATCGAACTGAACATGATACAATATCGTTTTGCGCCTGCATTCATATACCACAACAGTTGTGCCCCATCCCCTATATACGGTCTCGAAGGGATGACAATCTCGAAACAGTCTCTGTTGGCCAACTACATATGAATACAACGAATCCGGTCCTCCCACTGCTCTGATACACATGAATGTATGTATAAACATGCATATTCCATACCCATTGACATCCCCCAGGCCCAAAGCGTCCCGTGTTCGGCATTCGCACCGAGCATTACCGGCCTCAAAATCCACAGAAGCAGCATTTGTAGGACGCGTGTGTGGCGATGGGGATGGGAATGCGGATGGGGATGATGAGGGAGGTGGAGGGGCGAGTCCATGTGTAGTTAAATTGAATTGAAAGCTTTGTTATCGCACTGACAGAATTATGATGCGATAATGCTCCTAATGACCTGTTTTCGTTGTCAACTTCGTTTAAAAATAAACTAAAACTGTGAAATTTAATTAAGGAGCCCTGCGCCTGGCAAAAGGCGCAAAATCATTTTGGTCAAGCGATAAATTCAATTTAACACCCACTGTGTTAAAAACAAAAATAGCCCGCAATCAGCTCGCACCCTCGGGCACACGTAGACACACGTGTCCCCGCCTCCCCAACTCCAGCCTATTAACGGTAAACCCATCATTGCCACTTTCACGTGTGCTTCACCAAAACCTCCGACAGGGGTCGCAACCATTTGAGGGCGAACAATCCTGTTTTCTGTTCATTATCGAGTGTATTAAACTGAGGTGAACTTAAAACGATGCTTCGATATTCCGGCTGCAGTTCAGCCTCGGAACGATTCGCAGGCAACCTTCAAAGTATTTAATTCACTTATGAAATTGGAAACCTAACAGACCCATAATCGAACACTGCTGATTAGTATCAGCTGCAGCTGTGGACTTTTATGCGAAAATTATTCGCTGTATGCCGCATAATGAGGCATACCTTCAGCTAATATAGTACTCGTACATACGTGCACATGTACAGACGTGCCATTAAGGCCACCTTGTACACAATGTTCCGCCAATTTCTCAGCATGGTGTGGTTGGCTGTGACTCTGGTGGCAAGCACCAAGTCAAATGAAGAGCAGAAGATGTGCGCCATGCGACAATGGCACAAAGTGTCATGGATGTTACTGCCTACCCCGAGCACAGCTGTGCCAGACAACTCAACCAAATACAACGACTATTACCAGCAGCAGCAGAAGCCGCAGCAGGAGCCCCATCAGACCAGAGGTGAGGTGGGCGAGGTAGGCAGCACTGTGTCTGCAGACCTACGACAAGCCGCGGGCGCAGTCATCGAATCCGCACCAGGAACTAGCTACCATTGCTTGCCATAGGCAAACAAAGAGCGCTGACAACGCTGGCGGCCCAAACAAAGGCGTGTGCCTGGTCGAAGGCCAAGCCCATAAGGGGTAATACAATGTATGTTTGTTTTTAGGTGCGTGCACATACTTAGTGCACTCTGTTAGCCAGCGGAGTCTTTGGCTAGTTGACAACTGGACGCCAACGCTGTGGCAACTGTCAAAGCGCACTGATTATATACTCTGGATATGTGCAGTTCCATTATATAAATTGCAATTTTAAAAGCTAATTAACTTAAATACAGCCCGGCCTCTGTGGACACATTCGCTGATTTTTGTAATTTCAGATATGCAATTAATATAAATTTCATAGCACAAAAATGTTTTGATATATAAAAATCAAATTTTAAATGAAGTTAAAGCTCATTAAAAAACCTGGCGGAAATATTTATTTTTTACATTTTATATATTTAAAAAAGATAAGCAAATTTAAGATTGAAAAACTACAAGATCTATTATTGAAGAGTCAAGGCCAACATACTTTTCGTAACGCTACTTGTTTAAATCAAAACAATTTAAAGATCATTTTCAATTTTTCTGAAATAGCAGCAGTGCCGAATAAATTGGTCAATTTATAAGCACCAATGTGATTAAATTATTAAGCAACTTATTTAAGTTTCTGAGATTTCAACTTCACTCTTTGGGCAAAAAGGCTGTCGTTCTGCTCAGCGTGCTGCTCTGCGGCCCATCAAATCAACTCTAAGCCAATCTGTTCCGCCCAATGGGCGCCACCGCAGTTGTTGGTGCGACAAAGAAACCGCGCTCACCAGCACCAATGCCCCACACACTCACCGCACGTAAACGCGCGCACACACACACACACACAATCACACTCGGAAAAACGCATACCGAAACCAAAGCAGACAGACGACTATGCTCAAAGGGACGGGGTGCCGTTGTGCCATGGGTAGAGCAACAGAAAACTAACCGCAGCTGCACGTGTGGGGCAGACGGTGGAGGCGGCAAGTTTGCCGCACGTGGCACATACGGAAACAGGGAGGGAAGCACGCCAACAAGACGCTCCCGCTCATCGTTACAACTTCAACGGAACAGCCGAAACATGTGGAAAAAAGTCAGCAGACAAGCCCACTGTATGTGGTGTCGCATTGTAGTGAAAGTGTCTCAGTGTACACTCACAGCCACACCCACACTCACACACGCATGTGTGTTTGTGGGTGTCGGCTGTTGGGAAAGAAAAACTACATGACATGTTTCAACGTCAAGCGCTGCGTTGCGGGGCCGGCGCACGGCCCGCCTTATCAACAGGCGGCAGGGCAGATAAAGCCGAAAGGAAGAGCGCAGACAGGCCCAGAAATCTGAATTAGGCGGCAAGCGATGGTTGCGCCGTGTCTCCGTCTCCGTCTCCGTCTGCGTCTCACGTCCGTGTCGTGTGGCATTACCCTCCACGTCGATCGCCAGGATTCTGGGCATGTCGCCCTAGGTACCTACATATATTTATATATGTACACATGTATGTACATTTATAAAAAAGAGCTCGTTTGTTTCTTTGTGAGCGGTTCGGCGCTGGCGGTGTCGGTGTCGGTGTCGGTGTCGCCCTGCACAACGTAATTTATTTTTGGCGCAATTGCGGAAGAGAAGGCTGCGTCAGCCACGCCACTCCCATGTTAAACCCGCCAGGACACTGGCTGCAGCTAACCTCGTGGTCCTCGCACTCTTTGTGGCAACATGTGAGGGCATTAAGTGTATTCCACATGAGTGGATTTGCCGAGATTCGCGATTCACAGCGTGTTAGCTGTTTAACTTGGATCAAAGAGAAAGCACTTGCGGCGGTTTGCTGCCCCCCTTCACCCATCAACTTAAACGACGCAAAACGTCAAAGTCGAAACATTGATGTCATTATCAATTCAGATCGTATCTCGGTGGATGAACCACCTCTATTACAGTTTATCCAATCTACTATTTTAATAGAATCCGAAAATGTGATATTGGCGGAGTTTTATATTTTATTTGATCCACGCTCGAATCCCGGGCTAGTGTGGGAAGGTTGATACTTTATAACTATACTATACTTTACTACTATTTGTATTATATTTTGCTATTACTTATGATCACTGCATTGTTAAAACGTTGCCTACAACTAAAAGACGGATCTTTACAAAGTTTCTTAACAAAACCTTAAAACCCTATCATCTCAACTCGTAGTTCTGATCAAAAGTATAAATACCCTTAATACGATACACATAATGTGTTAAATTAATAATATCCTTTGCAGGCGCATAAGTGTGCATTAGAATACCAATATCTATATCGAATCAAACAAATCCTCTCAATGACATAATTCAGCGCAGCTAAAGGATATTCCGTGAATAGAAACACAAAAATAACAAGTAAGAACATTGTAGTCGGACGTAACCGACTGCGTAATACTCGTTCACAGTACACAGAAGTTATTATTGTTATTTTGAAAAAAATATAGAATTTGAAAATTTCGTAGGGGCTAATTTGGATCGATCTTAAGAGAAGGTCACCCAAACACAGTCTGCCAAATTTGGTGAATCTAGCTTCAAAATTGTGGGAGATACAGATTTATAGATTTATATAGAAAATGTTGTGGGAAATATTCACCTTTAATCGGGCGTGGCACAAAAATCTTAACACTTTGTCTGAAGCAGGTAACTAAAAGTGTATATCCAAAATTTCAAGTCTCTATCTTCAATAGTGCCGAAAAATTACGTTCAGCCGTACATACGGACAGACGGTCAAACAAACAACTGGATGGACAGCATGACGGACATTGCACAAAACCAATATACTCATTTCACTTCGTGAACGAGTATAGTAAAATAAAAATTCGAAAGTAAGTCAGTGGGGAGAGTAAAGGATATTTTTGGAAAAAAAATCTAAAAAAAAACTATTTTCAAATACGAATTAAATTTAAATGCAGAATCAATCCATGAAGAAAATGGTGAACATCGTGAAAATCGGTTAATTTTCGACAAAGTTGTGTGACTTTCAAATCTGTAAAATATGGTTTTGAGAACTTTACATGTCTATATTTTTGTCAATTTTTGCATGCTTTTTGACAGAAAAATCGACCACCTCAGAATCACCTTTAAAGTTGCGTTTTATACTAATTTAAGTACCCGCAATCGATTAAAAATAAAAGTTCGGGATTCTAAATTTAAAAAAAATAAATTTTCCAAAATTAGTAAGGGATTTAGTAAAGGATATACTCTCAATATACTTTTCACTTCGTGAACGAGTCTAAAAAGCGAACACAATTTTGGTATTGCAATCACGAACAAACGTAAGAAATAAGCTTAACATAAAAAATTATTATTTTAGTACATATTTTAGATAAGTGCCAAAAAGTGAACATAGACAGCTTAACAACTTAACAACGCCACATATGCGAGTATTTACCGATGCATATATGAATGGAATATATTATTAGCATATGCTTAAGCGAGTCCGTATACTTGCTTATATCCTTATATACCAAAATGGCCATTTGTGTGTGTACGGACTTATCGTTAACAATTCATGTGGCCCGAACACGAACTATGTTCAATTTGTTTATTTTATGGGTGCGAAATTGTGCAAAATGTTAAGTAAACACAATTTATTTGCTAAATATGTCACTGGGTGCGCAGCGAGAGTAGCCGCTGCCCCATTTGCCCAGGTTAAACTTCAGTTTGTGCTCTATGGTTGAGTGCCTTTTTTTTGGTCAAACGTGAGTCCATTTCAGCAAATTAGGTTGAAGTCGCGAGCGTTCGCTTCAGATGATGGTACAGGACATTTTTCAAACCCAATGCCTACTAACGACCTTTGAGATGGGGCATTCCAATGGTTTTGTCAAAGTCAGCCCTCGGCATGAGCCTCAATTTCACGGCAAACTTGTCGCGCAACCGAGTCGACACATAGGTGCAAATGTGTGGCACAGTCGACTCTGATGCCGCCAGGGGCATCATTATCATTTCCAACGACATTGCGTCATTAAACGAGATGTTCAACAACCGGAAAGTCAAATGTCCTTGCGCCTCAATGGGCTGATCGCAGTCAGAGACGTATTTACTGTAGGCACAAGCGTTAACACACACGTATGCATGTGTGTGTGTGAGTTTGTGGCAGATGCAACATTTCGCTGTCGCATATAAAGCCCGGGAATGTAATTTCAACTGCGATTTCAGTTGCCTAAACGATTCAGTATGCACGAGAGTATATTTATCACAAGTTGTGGCTCATCAGGACGTACTTTCACCGCTACTTTCACTGGCCAGCCGCAAGGACCACACAACTGCCGCATGGCGACTGAACTGTAAATTTATGGCGTGCATTTGTTTTGCACTCTCGATTTGATTAATGTTGTGACAGCTTTACAAGTGTCGCGCCCCGAGCAGTCGGTGCGGTCAAAGTTCGTGAGGGGATTCATCATTCACACAACAACAACCAACAACCAAGAACAACAGTTGTCTGAATGTCGTGTGTATGGAGTACACTAAAAGCTCTTGACTGTAGAGAATATAAATTTTCACATATAACACTTTGGCAGAGACGGTCAATTTACGTGAATGGAACTCGAACTCCCATAGGTAATTGTATCTATATCGAAATATGAGAGTTGACTTTTACAGAGGCACAAGGCTGTAGGCTTTTGTGTGTGTGGGTGTGTGATTGGCCACGGATATACTTAACTTGTATTTCGCATACTATCTTTCTCTCTGTGTAAACCGTTTTAGCCGTCCGCCTGTTAGCATGGGAGGCGTTGCCTTGACTTCTTGTCGCGGCCACAGTTGTGCCAGAATGATTGAGGCGTTTATATAATCCGTTTGTCATGGCCTCTGACAAAAGCTAATTGTCGCTGGTGTTGGGCGTATGCGTGTATACGTGTGTGTGTGTGTGTGTGTGTGTCTGTCCACGTCCCTGCGAAAGGACTCGCAAATGGTTTTATTGTGACATTTCATTTTTACGCCCTGTGAATGCAGATGGTCTTGATTAATTATAGCCAAACTGTCGAGCTGACGGCGCCGGCAAAGAGTTGGCCGCCTGATTTTGGCGTTCTGCGACAGTAGACAGCAAATGTGCCCGATGTGGGTTATCCTTGCCAATGCCGATACCCCGGCCTGCACTCACACCAAATCACCAACATACGTATGTATGAGCGAATGTAGTGAATTCGGTAAGCTATGCTTGCAACTTGTTGTAGCGAGAGGAGCAGGAGCTCACGGCGTGTCAGCGATAATCAGTTGGCAACAAAGTTTTAAGCGTGAACTCAACCGCAATTTCCGCTTCACCAAGATAAACGACGCGTCGTCAGCGGTGGCTCTGGCGCCAGGAGTCACCAGGCCCACGTACAATTGTTTACCGAACATAATTTATTCAAAATGAACATTTAAATAGGTGCCTGTCGTTGGAAATTCATTTGCATTTAAACATGAAATCATTTAATGCGATTGAGTGCTCAGAGTGCTGCATTCGGATACATTTTTAGCACGTTGAGGGTCGATTATGTTCACGCATCTGCTTAACTGGGCCACGACTTTCGACCTTCAGTCGCATAAGTAGTGGGTTCCTTTTCCTATATACATATCATTAAAATTGCATTCAGTATAAGAGTATTTACTTTAATCAGAGTGGACATACGGTCGAATAAATGGGCAATCTCAATTAAAATCCGAATCCCGCACATAACGAAATTCCAACTGTTGGCCACTCGTATTTCAGATTGTGAAATTTCAATCAGACATAACACCGCATCGATTTAATCGATGATGCTCAATCGAGCCAACGACGCAAATAAACAATCGAAAGGCCTGCCCCCGGGTTCAGCATATATTTATTATCCACATATTCAATATATATGTACATAGTGGATGTGGATGTTTGAGAATGTTAACCTTTAACCGGTCGATCTCCGTCTGACATTGTCCATCTGCATGTGGAATTTATTTATCTTGGTTTTATGCAAATGCCCGGGAGCATCTGATTGTCATGAGAATCTGCTGCTTAGACATGATTTCATTTTATTTTCTCGAGTCTCCGCATTTCGAGTCCACTCAACTTACTTACATATATTACCGATATACTACTAAGTACATATGTGAATTGAAATGTTTACTTGTGCCTATTACGTGTGCGTAAGTAGTAGTTACTGATAAGCCGTTATTTTCAACGGCAGACAAAAAGGTTTGTACAAAGTGAAATTTATATTGACAGCCGGAACTCAACGGTAAAGGATTCACTTAAGAATTCCTTTGTTCAAATTCTATGAAAAAATACATCTTCAATAAAATTGTAAATTCCCATGTTTCTTTATATTCACTTCAATTATATAGCGTTCAAAACGATTTTTTTAAAATTTAAGTCATCTGCAAATAAGTTGTTTAAATACAGATATTGTATTTCCATCGAAAAAATTGGCACGGCCTTCGGATTTAATTATTGGTGGTTACGCATATTTAAATAATTTTCACAGCTGAATGCAATGCAGACTCAAAAATAAATTCATCTTAGGCATTCAGAATTAAGTTTCCTGAAACTTAATTCGGCAAGATTACCATTCGTATTTACAACTTATATATCTTAGGGCCGGAAAAGAACAACAATTGAGGTAAACAAAACCAGTCAAAAGGGCTTCTGTCGACACTCTATTGTTGTCAATAGTTACATAAATTAGAATCAAATTAGGTCTGCCAAGCATCTACGGCATGCAAGAGTAACCCGTCAAGGCATGTGTTGCGCATTTTCGTATAAGAGTTGATTTATTTGCTCTCTGCATGTGCCTGTGTTGCTGGCGCCCGCTTTTCAACATTTCCCACAGTGTGCGTTCTTAGCAACATGTTGCTGGCAAGACAGCAACAGAGAGAGTATAAAAAACGAAATGTTTTTCGTTTGCCATAATCCTTGACCAACGATTTACCGCTGCTTGCACAACACTAACTTATTAATAACTAATTCATTAATAAACATTAATAATAATTCATAATAGGTTGTCTCGTTTACATAAAATTTAATTTTACAAATAATAAATTTAAATATTAATATAATTATACTAAATTACGTTTTTGTGCACAATAAAAATTTAAGTTGCATTTTACAATTGCACTTTTAATTGATTTAGTTGCCTCACGTGTTCAGCTAAGTTTCAGCAACCTTTTTAAGGAAATTATAGCCTGCAGTCAATCATTAAATATTTGTATCACTTTATCATATGAATTGATCTCGTAATTTCACTCCTGGATCATCACAAACTCCTTCAACATATTGTCACTTTGTTGATGCAGAGGGTTGAAACCACTTGGCGCTCTTTCAGCGAGCGGACGAGAAAGAGAGAGAGAGAGAGTGAGAGATAGTCGACTGAGCGCTAGCAAGTTTGTTGCTATTGTCGTGCGCCTCGTAGTCCGTGTTCGGTTGTCGAGCGTGCCAGTCTAACGGGAACAGTGGATACGTTAACATCGCCACGCGGCTGCTGCTGTTCTACTTCTAAATGTGTTCGTAATGGGTGCCCGACACCCCCACAGTTCGTTTTGTAAGTGTTGAGTGTCTGGTGCTGCTGTTTCTTCTGCCACTACTGTCGCTGCCTCTGCTGCTACCGCCGCCGCTGCCGCTGCTGTTGGCGTGACATCAGCATCACCACAGATGCTGTTGACACGTTCGAAGGCCATCGCCAATGGCTGCCGCACCGGGGATGCCACAGCTCGTGAATGTTCGGCGTTTTTGGCAAGCAGCGCGCTGCGGTCGCGAATTTGAAAAGTGGAGCGCCAAAATGCCGTGAGAGCTCCATATCCGTGCCCGTCTTCGCGTTCGTCTCCGCGTCTGTGTCCGCCTCCGTGCCCGTGCCGGAGTCGCCTCAATTCCTACCAATAATCGCATTGCGGCAACTGCCTCCGTTCCGTGTGCCTCGCCGTGTTATTTGTGCAATGCGTATAAAATATGCCACTCGGCCCAGTGGAAACGTGCTAATTATAATATGTTAATGTGTGTGCCAACGCCGCCGAGTGCAACTTGTGAAATTGGCCAAAAACCGCGCGACCGCAGCCCGGAGGCGTCCACCTGACTGAGGCGGCGGCACAGCTACCGTCGCAGGCTGCGGCGGCGGGCGATGTGTAAATATTTGGCACACATCGAGCACCGAGCCAAAGCCGACAAAACGAAAGCAACAAAAGCAATTATGCAAATATTGCAAAAATAACGGCAACAGAATGTTTCACTGTGGCAGTGTGCATGTGCGTGTGTGTTGGTGATGGTGAGTGTGTGTGCGTGCTGGTATGTGTGTTAGCCAACTCGAATTGATTAGCATAAGCGGATGCGGCACTGGGCCTGCCTGTTTTGCTGCCTTTGCCCACGCACTTTAACAAATTGTATATGCAATTCATACACACACACACACGCACACACATACGGCTGTGTGGTGGTGTGCGATTGCGATGTGCACAATTAGCGCCAAAGTCCACAAAATCGACTAATCAAACAAAGGGACGGCAACGGCGGAAAACTCAAATTAAATTGGGGGGATTTTTCACGCCTCTGCTGACGTCGCTGACGACGTCGCCGACGGCGTCTACGTATACGCTACTCCGCCGGGCCGCATCATTCGCAAAATACGCGCGTAATCTATTTTCATCGCTCGACTTATTTTAATCTAGATGCGGCCCTCTACACGCGGCCAAGATAGCAGCCGCAGTCAATTGGATAGCTGGGGGATAGCTACCCAGAGCAGCTCCTCTGGTTGTCTCAATCTCGGTTTCACTGCGCACAGTGCAGCAGGACGAGGACAGCGCCGTTCGTCGACGGCGTCTGGCTGCGGCATCAATTTGAGGCTTTGCATTCTCGGTTGCGAAATTAAAAGTAATTTTTAAGGATTTATCACGGATTTGCAGCATCATCGTCGGCATCCTGACTGTGCACATTTTTTTTCGTTTTTTTTTATATTCGGTTTTTGGATTCAGATTATAAATTGATATTAATACGCGTAATTTACATTGCTGCCACTTACCGCAGTCGCGCTGGCGGTGCCACTCGAGGCACTCTCAGTCATGTCTCTGTCACTGTCACAGTCTCAGCCCACATTCCTGCCCCACCGCCGACCAGCCCTTCTGCCCATGGCTGAATTTATCGCGGCCAGCATCAGTTTCGAGTTGCGCGTGTAATTAAATTATCGCAAGTTTATCGCGGAAGATGAAAAAGTACCCAGCAGAAAATGGGCGGTTAGCTGCGAACCCGAAAATGCCTGGGCTTCAGTGGAATCTCAGTTAGAGCTGAGTTAATTACGTGCTTAGATTTTCAGCAGCTTCAACTTAATTATAACATACTTCCTTGAACAAACTTTTTATGGTCGGACGGACTGCAATCTGCAGTTAAACTGTAACATAAAACTAAAAATGCAGTTTGAATTCAAACGAGGTCAAAAGTTTGGCGCAAAAACCTTATGACTTCCTTGTAACACGCATATATCTCTACGAGCAGCTAAAAGCATTCAACTGCATTAACGAGCTCGAGTACACATGGGATCCGATTAGAGAGAATGGAAACGATTATGCATGATTTGAGTGCCGAGAGATTTATATAGGAGAAAAAAGCATAAATTTAATCCGAAATTTTACAAATTTAAATGACAATATTTTCAAGTGTGTATGGGTGAAAACATTGATTTCCCTTGAAACCAAATAGTTTGAAAGTGTATTTAAGGTAAATCCGCATCTACGTTTATTTTTAAATTTTTAATAACTGAAATTGGTTAAATCAGTTTTACATGGTTTTTTTTTTTTTGAATATGCGGTAACCTGTGCGCAATGCTTACGTTGATACATATGCAAATCTTTTTATATTCTGTACCTGAGTGTACAACGGGATTAACATTATCTGAAAATATATTTAATGGGAAAAATTCGGCCTATTCCAATATATGTATAAGATATATGCATACAAAAATATACACATAAAGTGTGTATATAAATATATACACAATATATTCTTAGAGTAAAACACAGCTGTCCAGTTATTAACCGGATCACATTCATTCCATTTTATACTAAATATTTCAAGAATATTTCGTTTTTTAATATTCTTAATTAAAACCTCAGTTGAGTAGAAAATTCTTGGTTTTGTATCTGACTATTATTCTTCTATGTATTAATATCCAGTGGTGTGGATGGTGTGTGGGGGGGTGTCTTGGGCGGTTCAGGCTACCCCTTCTAAGTATATTTGGAAGTTTGTAAAAAAAAAGTGGCAATCTTCCAAATACTCTTGTTGTACTACTCATATTAAGTGAAGTGTCCTTATAGTAGTTTATAAAATATGTTGATGTATCATATATTATAATATTGTAAGAAATTATCATAATTTTTTCTTTAAAAGAAACACTTATTTTGAATACCCCTCCCCTCAACAAAAATGTGCCTACGCCACTATAAATATAGACAGCATTAATATTCGAGTATATCTATTATAATCTATTTCAAAGATTTTAAGAGCTGACGACAGCAAATTAAGCGAATTGTGTTTATTTAGTTAATTTATTTAGCTAATTTAGTTTATTTTCGATTGGAGTTCGCTAAGCACAGCTACAGGGTATCCCGAAATCGAGCACCATCAACATAAGATTATTACTTGCTTACATTTTCATTATTTGTGTTTTTTTGTTTTTGTCCTTCTGTATTGTTTTTCTTTCATTGTACATTTGCGAATGGTTTATTTACATTACTTTTATTTTATAATATACAGTATGTGCGGGTAAAGGAGTCGACTTCCAGTTTCATTGGATATCTGGGGGGCATTTATACATTTTTTCCGGTTTTCACTTGGCTTGCACTTTTTCCCGTTTCCCATTTCTCTTTTCTCGTTTGTTGTTTTTCGCTTCTCGTTTTGCCTCTTTTATTATTATTAAACCAAAATAAATTGTTCGATTGTTTGCTCAACAGAGTGTTACTTTTTAAAGGCCTCCAGTGCTGGCTACGTCTCCCCCCAAAAGCGGTTCATTGGCAAAAGGGCATAGAAATATGATGTTCCCTTTTGGCAGACGCGCACCCGAACCGGTTCGCATCGCATCGAACACATGTTATACTTTCTTTTTTGTTTTCGTAAGCAGTTTCATGTTCTTTCCCAATTCTATGGCTGCGTTCTCGGCCTCGGTCTCGGTCGCGGTCTCTCTCCCGTTGCTAGTTTGGGCTCTGCTCCTGATGCTGGCCCGGCTCCTAACAATCACAATCAGACCCTGGCTGTCGCGACGGTTTGTTTGCTTGTTTGCACATTCTTAACTGGCAATCAGAAGCTGGCTTCCCCCCTTCCCAGATTGTGGGCCTACACAAGTGTATGGGCGGGACAGGGTGTGTGCGATTGTTGTGGAACTTTTGTCATTTTGCTAATTTACCATTATTTACTTGTTGTTTGTTTGGCATCAGCCCAAAAAATATTCTCTGCATAATTGAAGAATATGTCTTAGACAAATATGCAACAGCTAATGGATTATACGCATACACTCAGTCCGAAAGACGCCTAATTGCTGCAATGAAATGTAATGTAATTGATTAAAATGTGGTTGAGAAAGCAAGTTAACCTAAATTAAATATATCTGTACGCAATTTCTTATTTGAACTAGAAAAGACTAGGAAAGACCACAATTTTAAGCTGTAATTAAATAAAATCAATTCCACTTGACTTTTGCCCGCGACTGCGAATTTGATGCTGTAATCAGCTATTTATTTTTGGAGCTCTGCTAATATTTTATTAACGCCTCGTGCGGCTTGTCTGTGAGCATCGGCATCAAATTCTGAGCGGTTTCGTTTTGGCTTGTTTGCTGTGTGTGTGTGGGGGTGTGCGTTTGTGTGCGCTATTGAGTCGACTTAACTAGGTCAGGGGATTAACTTTGTTAATAATAAAACACATAATATTGCTCCTGCAGCTGCCGTGCACGAATTTCTTTACTTAAAGTAGCAGCTGGCTTTAAAATGTTCGTTAAGCGGTGCGCGCCAGTGTAGAAGGTGGACAGTTTCTGGTGTGGGGAAAGGGGATGTCGGAGGAGGAGGAGGAGGAGAAGAGAGGGAGGCGGGCGTATTTGCGGGTCGCTCTGATTTCGCTCGCAACGCAGAGTTTTCGACTCAGGCGTTCGCTGGCAAGGAATCTCCTGAATTATTTATGACAATTAAGTTGTAATTTCATTTTATTGCCTTCAGCAGAGCCAACATTTCACCGCCTGCCACGTCCCAGATCCCACAGCCCACAACGGAGCTGCCATCGTGCGCCTCCGGCTCGGCTCGTATTCGAATATGTAGTTCGGCATCTCCAACTTTGGACTCCACTGGCGTTTCTTTGTTCTTTCGTCAGTTGACGCAGCTGCGCAGCATCCCCGGCATGACCATCGTCTCACGCCATCCTATGGCCATTCGGAGCCCCTTTCATTTTACTTTCGCCAAATGCCATCGTAAAGCGGAAAATGTATGTTTTTGCCCTTGATACCACGAACCACTTTTTGTTAAGTTTCACTCGTTTGTTTTCTTTTTTTATTTTATTTTATTTTGTGGCTCACGCACTTTATTATACGTACGCGTATATTCTCATATAATGTGTTAGGTGTTGCAGAAATTCTACCTGTGTGGAAAATATTAGGTACAGGTTCCATTGTTGCCATGAACAGCATTTTGGGTGCACTTGAAGAGGATGAGTGCTCACATTGAAGAAATCTTTTTTCTCGGCATATCTCAAATAATTGAATAGATGATTCACCGATGGGAGTTATGAAAACCCAAAAAAAACCAAAAAAGTTTCCAGGATTAATTGCAATTGTTTTGAAATTCAGTTAAGCTGCCTGCTACCTTTATTGAAATAAACCTGCCAAAGCTCAGCCACACGCGTATTTCGTTGGGTGAGAGATTAATGTTGAGCCTATGCATAAAAAGAATACTGTAAAGGTAATAAAGGACAAAGGCAATTGTGGTCAGCATGACTGGCCTAACTATGCCCTCATCAAGCATGAGCCCGGACCGCTAGGCCACATTTAATATGCCTCATATTCAACACGACACAGATGCTCCAAGATTTGCACGAACCCTGATCAATTATTTAGTGAAAGAAGACACCATGCTATTGGCGTTGCCTTCGTCTCTGGCTTGGTCTTGTCACGTGGCTGTTTTGTGATTTTTGGTTAGGTAGCGCATGTACCAGACATTATTTAATAACACATTCTAGTTACCCATGAAAGTTGTACGAGACCCGCTAACCAAATTAGTCAGGCTCCTTACTCCATCCCATCCCATTAGGCTGGGCACATCGGTGCTGGCTGACTTAAGCGTGTGTTCTGTGCTACTTAACAGGCCCACAGCTGGGGCCCAAGTTGCAGCTGGTGACTTCTTCGAGTCGAGAAGCCATTGCACTGTCAAAAGTTTTTGACACGTACAACGACTAAACTTTTCAGCGGTGGGCACGACATAAATAAACACGCCCTTGTCGTTCCAATGGCCATGCCTCACGCCCACTCCGACTCCCACGCCCGCGTTTGCGTCCGGAGCTGGGGCCAGTACAGGGACTGACGTAGGCACAGGGATCTGTACAGAGTCCGGAACGTGACCAGCAGCCGGCCAGCGGTTGCTCACGTGGCCAATTGCCTGGGCCTGTTTTGTCCGCTTTGTCCTTTGATGCTGCTGCGCTCGTAAATTTTTCAACAAGTTTTTATTATGGTTGCGTGCTCTTGCAAAAAAACACAAGTCAGACTCTTGCAGTCGGGTGTAATCGACTGCGCAACACTCGTTCACAGTGTAAGACCAACCTAAATATGTATCCTAGCATTATTTGTACAGTAATATCAATATTGGTTATAATTGATGTTGAGAACATATCAATTTTTGTAATCTGCGCGATCTTTAAAGAATTTTATCAGTTTGAAATATTTGATCATACTGTATTACATTTCAAAATTTGCATCAATTTGGGCATGACTTCTGGAAATAAATTTTACCCCCTTAGAATCGGTTGCAATGTTGTTGATGAAATTCTAAATATTAGAAAATATATTTTGTCCGAAAATTAGGGGGATCTTTTTACATGATCTTCTTACCAAAAAAAGAAGCATCCAAATTTTATCTTTAGTCATGCATATTCAAAATCAATGTAGTGGTCAAACCATGACCAAAAGTCGTCAAACATGAAATATCGGTTTAGTTTTCATAAAGTAATAAAAGTTTGAAATATTGGAGCTATAAATTCGAGAGCTTTAAATAAAAAAATATTGTTTTATTTAAATTGTAATGAGAAGATATATAAATCTGCGCGAATTACCACGCCCCCAATTGGCGTACCTAACCAATGTTAACACTTTACGACTATACGTTCCGACTATATATTCCAAGTTTATAGTCTTTAGCTTCAATAGCGGCGAATAAATTGTGATAGCAAAGACATTGCGCAAACCCAATATACTCTTTTTACTTCGTGAACCACTATAAAAATCACAAAAAACAAACGCCCCCAACTCACTCACTTTTACTCACATACACACACACGTATGTTTTCGTGATTGCGTCGAGCTTTTTTCTTTATTTATTTAATAAAATTTAGGAATACGCCTGGAAATAATTTATTGCGCTGGAATTTGCACATTAATCCTGCGAAATGTTGCCAAATTATTGAGCCAATAAATATTTACCTTGCTCACTGCCCAAAAGCCCTTTGCAGCTATTCTTCCCTTTTTCTCGTGCTACCTTTCTCTTTCCTTCAACACAGCTACCAAAACTTTTCAATCCCCGTTGGCAGAGCTGACGCTAAGCCATAATTTTGATTTAGACCTCTGAAAGCTGCTTGAGATTCCTTAAGCGTGCATTTATCTTTTTCGAACACTGGTGTCGACAAGCGGCCAGGCAAGGGTTCCACAGTCAGGCACTCCGAAAATTACCATATTCAGGATCCTATCTGCCAGGACTATCAATCACACAATGTGAATATGAATTTTGTATTTTGAGGCAATTTGCCCAGTTCAAGATTTATTTACGCATTGTGAGTACAGAACTGTGTTACATGTCCTGTGTATGACAGCTCCCAAATGAATCTAGGTGCATTCTATAGGTAAATCGGGTTTAATCTAACTGCATTGTTTGCTGTGTGTACTGAGGTATTAGTTAATAACTGCAGAACTTACATGGACCCGAGTTTAATTTGATTTTGCAATTGTAGGCATTGGGTCTGAGAATTTTGTGTGCGAGAAATTCATTCATTGGCCTGTCTCTAATTCAAATTTGCAGTCATATCAGGGAGTCAAGCAATTTGCCAAATTATTCAGCAAGCAGAAAGCGAATTTTCAACTGGTTGCCGCCGAAACCGCCGATGAATTTTATCGAGGGTGGCAGACTCTCTATTTGCGCGTTTTGCGGCGAACTAGTCCAGGACGGGATGTGTTGAAAGCACCATTGATTTCATTTGGTTTTGTGTGCAAATCGCGTAAAATAAAAAAAAGGAGAGAACCACACAAACGCACACACACACACACAAAACAGGCTGTTTGATATTTCCACGGAATTTTGGCGGTTGCGAATAAGTTCGCTGACCGACAAATTTCAATATGAATTCAATTTTCCGCTAAATTGAACTGAGCACAAAAGATGAGCAAATTACGAGCGCAACTTTACGCTTTAATAAATTCGAATAAATAACTGTACGCAACTCAGCTTGTTAATGGCAACAACTAACATCCATCTAGTTGAGCCCCCAAACCCCACCAAATCCCACACTTTTTAAATCCAGTTGACCCTCAAGTGGTCCTGTGCAGCTTGCGGCAGCGGAAGCTGCCCAAGATGAAAGTTAAAATATTCGTATATATTAATTTCTGCAGCAAAAAGAAAAACATCGTAAAGCCATAAACCAAAGTTCGGCAGAAAGTTCATCATCATGAGTGGTGGCTGCAACAACCACTACCAAACCTTCAACAAGCAACAACAGCAAAAGCAAAAACAACTAAAACGCCTGCGATGGCACGTCAGAATCCGACAGATTCAGATACAGATACAAAGGCAAGTCAAAGACAAGCGTCGACTGCGATGTCGGCGTTGACGTCAACGCTGCCCGCTGCCGATGTCGATGCCGATGCCGATGCCTTTGCAGCTGCAGCCCCCTAGAAGGATGTATAATGGTGTCACTAGTAGGAGAGGCAGAGGCGGGTCTATGGTGTTGGTTATGCGGTGTGCGGGTTGGGCAGGGCAAGCACTTTCCGCTCAGTTTGCAAAATATGAAGTTTGCTTTTGAAAGTTTGCGGTTTTTGGGTTTCTTGCAGGCGAACAATAAGAAAACGTCAAGAAATACATTAAGCCAACATAAAGAAGCATTTTTCAGCCAAGCGGGGCAGCTAAACATATGCACGTTTGTGTGTGCTGCTGTTGTGCATGTGCGTATGAGTGTGTGTGTGTTTCAGCTGACGTACTCACTCACAGCTCTCAGGATAACAAGGGATTTGTTTGGTCTCTACATGCTTAATACTCAACCCGATACGAAGCTTGCGTCCCCATTTCGTTACGTTCAGCTTTCATCAGTTTGTGTTCACCCGTCACTCCAGCGGGCCAACATCAGCTTTCCGGTCTGGTCATGTTGGACGAGCCGCCCGCAAGTGTCAGTTAATGAATGTTTTGTCATACTACTCGCATCTTTCAACGACTTTACAAGAACCTCAGTTCGAAGCATCCACAACAGGCCCAAAACAGCAAATACACAACCTAGCACCAATTTGTGGTGCGTGTTTTTTTTTTGTAAATTTCGGGGCTTATGTGCGCGAGTGTGTGTGTGTGTGTGTGTGTGTGTGTAGAGAGAGAGATGCCCATTACTCATCTCGTGCGGGTTTCTGTTGGTGGCTTGCCACACATCAATGTTAGAATTTCATGGATAAATGAACACATTGATACCTTTTGTGTACTTTTAATCTAGCCGGAACGCCCCCAGCTCACTTGTTGGCCAAAACTATTGCAACCGATCACTACAGAAACTTTTTTGGGTGGGAAATCAGGAAAAGAACATTTTGATAAACTTCTAGCCAACGTTGGCAGCTGACAAAATACAAAATCGCATCATGCATAAATTTCTATTTTTTTTATCTTCCGGACGAAAAACAGAAAAATTTCAAAATGTAAGCAAAACGTTTCTTTACTCTGACCAAGGGACAACAAGGACATTTTTGGAAAAGCATAGAAAGTAATATTTGTCAGCTTGTTTGTAGACTTGATAAAAAATAACACTCGGTATTCATTAAAAATGTAGCTTGGATAAAATTTCCAGCGGGACGAACAACGCACTTTTTGCATTCCCCGAACTTGACTTGTAAAGTGACAAGCTCGACACATGGAAAATATGGTATGAGTTTATATTTCATATTCAGACAAATTTAACATTTTTCGCAAGAAATCCCACTTCGCCATTAACAAAATTAATTGGCACCCTTAGAAAGTCGTGTACTTGCGGTACTCAAGTAAATTAGATACACAGAATATTTAACACCCCTGTCAAATGTAGCCTGAATGTTAAAATTGTATGCTGAAATAACCCCAAGGGAATTAAAACAAAGTGTCAAAAACAAGCGGATTTACTGATAATCCTGCTTTATTTTGTATTATGGGTTGATAAAAAAAGTTTACTAATTGTTAACCGAACTAATTAATTGTGATTTCAGTGGCGAATTTATTTTAATTTAAAATTAATTTCGAATTCAATAAATAACCTCAAACCCAATTAAGACGCGGCGCGAAATTGAAAATATAAATAATTTAATAAATTGTATCATCGTTAAGCAAATAAAAAATGTTCAAAGCGAACATTGTGGGTGCTTTTTTCTTGTTTAATAATCGAGTTATCAGTAACGAGTAATGCAATTTGTTTATGGCTACAGTGTACATAGAGCAGTTATAAATTAATAAAAGAAATTAATGTTGAAAAAAGAAAAAACTTACGAAAAAAATAATAAGCGCGAAAGGCGTGGAAAATGAAATTAATTGCTTTGCTTACAAAACAAATAACAAATAACAAACAGGATAAAATTTAAAACATAAGGACCACAAGGAAATCGGAAAACGCGTAATAATTTCAGCTATTAAAGAAGAAAAATTTGATAAAATGAAAGCAAAATGAAAAGTATATAAAACAAAGTGTTATTCATTTAAACTTCCCTTTTAAAGCAGATTATACGGTCGATGCGACGATGACAATGCCATGAATACGAATATGAGTATGAATGGGTATATGAATAAGAACATGAATGCGAGTATATTGACCGGTCGTAACAGTCATCACATTCGACGCCGTTGACGATAACAATAAATATGAAAATTCAAAAAAATGCAAATTGCCAAATCTGAGGGCGCACAATAAAATCGACCATAAAGAACATCAAATCAACAGCAGACGCTAAACAACGATAACATTGGCCAACACCGAGGCTGAGCCGACGACAGCAATAGCAATAATAACAACAGCAACAACAACAACAACTCTGGCCGGTGGCAATGGCCGAGCCGGAGCCAAATCCCGCACAGCATCTGCAACGGCAGCGGTGGCAGCATCATCCCCAGCCCCGACCACAGCTCCAACCTAGCGAATGTCGGCACGTGCAGTACCAGAGCTCCTGGGGCCGTAGCTGGAGCAGAGTCGCCTGGCTGCTAGCTGCTGTATGCCTGCTGACGCGGCCCGTCATGCCGGAAGTTATTTATCGAGTTGATCCTTTGGGTAAATGTTTTGTTTTATTTTTTCCTTTTTTCACATTTCAGCCACATCTACATGTAGAAATTCGCGTCGGTTTTGCGTTTTATCTGCAGCAATAACCGTCCCCTGTCGACGCTGCTCAACCCGAAGTGGGTCCTGTGACGCTTTTTAGCTAATGCCCGGCAAATGCAGGCGCCAACCCCAACTGCCAAAAGAACTCAGCTGGCGCTTTTTCCGCCATGTTGCCCTTTGGCCAATATATATAAGTATACATGTATTTGTGTATAAATCATAATTAAGCACAAATATACACTCAACGTGGCTGTTTATGGCTTTTGTGTATTTTGCGTTGTCCAGTTTCAGTTCGGAGCTGCAAAAATATTTTCCACGGACAAAGTTTCACAAATGATCTGAAAAGCGAGAGCGAGCCAATATTTATGTTCGTCATTAATGATTAATAGGGTAGCCAAAACAAACATTCATAAATTAAACCACATTAATTAACTGCCCGTCACAGTAGATACTCGGATAGAGATGCTGCCAATCTAGGTTCCAATGTCATGAATGTTGAATCATGGCCATGGACTACTTTGCGACTACTTTACGATTTTTTTTCTATACGTATGGTAACATCAGCACGCGCTATTGTACATATACAAATCTTTGTTGGCCTGCCCCCATAAAATCCATGTTAAATTTAGAGCTCGTTTTATTTATATATATATAGTAAACACATGCTCAGAAATTGCGACTTTGATAAAAGATTCTTATTGCGCTGTCCCTGTGCAAGATGACTCATTCCAATGTCTTGGTCTTGTCCGTCAGCAGCATAAATATTTGCTGAATTTATCGATTAAGGCTGTCGCCAGATTGAAGAACTTAACAAAAATCAATTACCACACTTGCACCAAAAATTTATTTTAATTAAATTCTTTTAGAAAAAGTATTGTGGATTTTTTCGCTTTCACACATTTAACGCACAAAGATTTCACATCCGGAGAAAAACAATTAAAGTCGAATACTTTTAAATTGCGTATTTCACACAGCACAATTCTCTTATATAGTTAATCTTGTTGGTATAAGAGTGCGGCCACAAATTTCGGCAGCGCTTAAAAAGGGCATGAACAAATTTAACGCTCGTATGCGCACATCCCTGAACTTGGTAACGAGTGTAATTAATAAATATTTTTCCAAACTTTCTTTTCAAGTGCTTAACGGTCTGGGTCATTAATTTCAAGGCCGCGGGAGATAAACATGTTTTCTATACTAACTTGGTCGAAACTTTCAATTTATGTGTTGTCCCACCAGCGCCCACAACTCCGGCAACTCCCATTAAATGGGGCGGTATTTGCTTTTACTTGTTCGGCTCGCGTACACCATAAATATTCAATTGCTGTATCTGTGTGGGTGTCTGTTGTTTTATTTTTAATATTTTTTGCGATAGATTGCGCATACAAACACATCAGTCTGGTACATATGCTCGGCCTCGCCCACCTAATCATAGAGTCAGATGAAAACCACAGTTCTGGGAGAGCGCGTGTACTTAGAGCTCGCGTACTCCGGCAGCTACTGGCGCCTTGGGTCGCGTTGATAACGGAAACTTTCACGGCCTACGCGCTTGTTTCACATTTCCCAGCGTCGGTTCGCATTAAGATGTGCTTTAATCTGCCATCTTTGCTTGGCACGGTAAAGAGCTGGATAGCAGCCAGTCCAGGGGTCGGAAGAAGAATGTTGTCCTTGTGCCTTTGTCATATACGATGCCTTTTAGTGTCTTGCTTGAGCTGTAAAATTTAACTGGAGGCGACAGGATGCTGAGCACTCGCACACGAGTGACTCTGCAGGCTCTCACAATGTCTGAGAAGGCGGCACCGTCTTCACCTCTGAGTCGGTTAGACTCTGCGACCACATACACACACAACAAAAGCCGCAGGGTTTTTAATACTCGTGTTTTTTCTATTTTTAATACCCTATACACAAGTATAAAAAAAGGATTTTCTTAACCACGAAAATGCGGCTTTTATGTATAGAATACCTAAGCTCATCCACATTAAAGCACTTAGTTCATAAATATTCATTTAATTTCATGTATATTTACTTAATATCGTATTTCCATGGTACACATATAAGGCACGAGAATGTTGTACAGGGTATCTTAAACTCGTGTACAGACCAATGCTCATTGTTCTTACTCTTGAAACAATAACACTTGTGCTTGGCTGCTTGCGGGAGCAGTCGGCGTGTTCTCAACTAAACAACCAGGTAAATGCTTGCCAAAATTATGAAAAGTGAAAGAGTTATTATCATTTTATGTCGCATAAATTTGCATGAGAAGTCCACGTGGAGTGCCTGCTGGGACAGAGCCTAAAGACGGTTGCTCCTGTGCCTGGCAACGCGCTCGTAAACCGTCGGGCAGACGTCTCTTGGCTACTGATTTAGGTGAATATAAACGTGCACACGTGTTAGGCGTACTTTGTGCCCTGTTACTAGTGCCTTGGGGCTGATATAGCTCTTCACAATCCTCTCTCTAATGGCCACGTTCAGTTCGCAATCACAATTATCAAGGTGTTCAAATAGGTTTTCTCTCTCTCTCTTTCTGTTAAATAATTTACTACATTTAGCAAAAGTTATCGCAAGATGGAAGTGAAATATTATTGAGAGCAATTAAATAAATGATTTTAAAAGCAAAAATATGAGTTTATATTGAAAAGCTATACTCCAACTATTGTAATGTATGACCTTTTATATCGTATTAAAAGTTAGTTCTGATTTAAGCACTTCACACAAATTAAATAATGCTTTTGATGTGTGCAACTGACACTTCATTCCCCATAATTCAAACTATGTTTCATTAGAACGCTAACGTTGAAAATTGGTTTTCAATAATAGAAATACTAGACGAACACAATGTACATGTATGCATGTGTAACACGTGTATCATATATACACACATATTGCTCCAGTTCGCAATTTTATACTCGTACTCCTAACACAGATTGGCACACCCCGCATTCCCCACGCGCTGCCCCCTTTTTGGCAGCCATTGTAAGGCATTTGTTTTGTAGTGTAAACACTTACTCATGCATACACACATTTTTGCACACATTCGCACACACACGTAAACAATTTGGGTAATGAAGTCAGTGGCTCAGAGGATGCCCCATCACCGTTGTCGCCTCTAAAGTGGATAAGAGAAATGTACAATAAACAGAAACAAATGGCACACCATTTTTTCCGCTGCCGAATGCTACAAAAAGAAAAAATACAAAAAAAAAAGAAAATGTTGGGAAAAAATTTCACATGAAATTGAATGTCTGAGTTTGCTTAGGTGTCAAGTGTCAGTTAAGTTGAAGACTGAACGATTGCATAATGGAAATTCAATTTACTTCAAGACTATTTTTCCATTAGACACTGTGGCACTGTGGTACCTGCCACACTTCGGTGCACAGCAATTCGATTCCGTTAAACGTTCATAACAAATACAATTAATTTTGTATTCTACTGTTATTTAACCACTGATAAAGCAAAGAATTTAAACGAATTTCCCAAATGACAATTCAATTGATTACAAAATACCAAACAAACATGCTGGAAGAATTTAAAATCTAACATTGCCATGCCAAAGTTTTTATGCTCGATAATGTTGAATTAAATACTTTTAGGTAAAAGAGCTCAAAGCATAAACAGAAAAATATAAATAAGTGCAAGCCAATTTTGATTAAAGAAAGAAAAAAAGATTAAAGAAATGCCAAATGTAGTAAAATGTTTGATTGCATAAGAAAATAAACTGATGTAATAATCGAAAAGATGCTATCTAAAAGAATAATTTTTTTGCATAACTTGCGAATTCTAGTTCTACAATCTTATGGCATTGGTATAATGTGCAGTTTATCCATAAAGTACGAAATTCTTGAATTTAATAACCACTGCGAGCTTCTACATGTAGTTGATTGTCTGTTTGCATTTGATATGCGTATGTGGTTCTTTTTTGACTTTGGCTATGTGCTATCTATATATTAATGCAGCCCGATTTTTGGCTTTGTTTGCTTTTAGCTCTCCTAGCGGCCACCTTGCGGACGTACCAGCGTGCCGGATGCGATTCAGAACAGCTGTCACTCAGCTGTCCACGTGGCACTAGCATTTCCATAGAGCTGGCCCAGTACGGACGAGCGGGTGGTAAGTTCCATTGTCACGTACGAATCAGCGAAGTGGTGGACGAGAGTTGGAGAAGATGGTGGGGGGTGGAGTGGGGGTGATGCTGATGGACAGTCCAGCGTCAAGTGGACTGAACAACGAATGGTCGGGCTCTTGGACTGAAGCGACTGCCAATATCGCAATTGATTGATTGTTGCCTAAAGTTTGCCCGTTACACGCGTCGATTGTACGCATTGTGTTTTACTTATTTGTGTGCACGTGGGCATGTTTTGCCTCTCTGTGTACTTGCCAACGCCCACACGAGTGGTAGAAGTCGCAGTAGAATGCAAGCAAACAAGCGGACAGGCGGATGAAACAGTCAGACAATCACAATGAAAGCAAATGAGAAGCGGACCGTGCTCCGCATACGCCCATATCAAGTATACGTACGCTGGGCTGGACATGCACGGTCGGTGGCGATATTTGGCGTTGCTCACAGATTGAGATGGTCAGTCGAGGCGCTTGCAGTGAATGCTGTTTCCACTTGCCACATGCCACACACGGCACTCGACCTCCAAAACCACTCCATGCCACTCCACACCACTTTAGGCCACCCCACTTCGCACCACTTCGGCGTACTTTGAAAAGCGACGACGACGACGACAACGGCAACGGGAACGACAATGACAACACGTTCATAAAAAATTGCCCTCTCGTCCACTTGAACAGATTTATCCGACCACAGCTTGTGTCCGCCGGTCTCGCAAGAGGACCTCACCACGACCGGAAGTGCCGGCGATGCTGTCATCCACAGCGGCACAGAAATCGAAGTCAAACCGCCGGAAACGTGTACCGTAAGCGGATTACAGGTAAGCTGAATCAGTATAATTGCAATTCCATCATCGTCGCACTCATCATCCAAAGAAGGCTCAGCCATGTTCAGCACACGGCTGGACACACACACACACACACACACACCATACACTTGAGCATTCATATATGTATGAATACTTGTGTATTGATATAGCAGGGATCTATCCATATACTGCAACGACATCGGCCTGCTTCAACGACTCAGGCTGTGCTCCGGCTTACCTTTTTCGCCTAAATGTATTTTTCCCATTTTCCGCACGATTCCACAGTGTGCATTCAAAGACATTGGCATACATACAAGCGCGATAAAATGGCTCCTTTCTGGTCAGACACACTCACACACACACTCACCTACACACCACATACGAAAGCAGGCAGTTGAAATAAATCAGTGAAGTAGAACGATGCCATAAAAACAGCAATAATTCATAATGAAAATCGATTCGATTCACTTTGGCCAAGCTGAAGGCATAAATCATATAAAATTTTTAGTTACTTACCCAGTCAAAGCTTAAACCGCCCCAGTACAGCATTTATAAGTACACATACACTCACACACATGTATTGATGTATATGTAATTCTGTAGTCGAACTGGCAAAATCGTTTACAACAATCTTTCTGTGCCATCATTAGTCCGTAATATTTGATTTTTAGAAATTTCATATTTATGTTTACTGTAATCTCAAATACCCAAAATATTGCAACTTGTGTATAGGTTATGTGCCAGGCCAATATTAGCATTGGGATAGACATTTTAGCTACGGCTAACAGATAATCAAGTGTCCTCGACCAGAACGTTACAAATATAATTTAATGGAGCAGTCAAAATTAAAACTTTGAAATGAAATTAATCAACGTATGGTTTAAGGGAGCCTACACACACCCACACACACTTTCATTTCCAGGCGATACTTATGGGAAATATATACGGTGTACAAATCAGACAGGGATTCCATATATTGCTTAACATAATTTAGCTCAGTAAAAGCTGCTGGTACGACACACGAATATGTATGTGTATGTGTTTGTGTACATAATGCAATTTGTCACATTTATGAGGTCGTTTGGACGTCGCATTTAACAATGTCGGCAGCTTTAGTCGAGCCGATGTTGTGGTTAATTTTTCATTGAACCATATCCTTCAAAAATGGCTTTTGACGAAGCTGGCCTCATTGCGTTTCATTGCGCACATCAACTTGAAATAAGACGATGGCTTTATGTGTGATGTGTGACATGCGGTGGAGAGCAACCGCAACGGGCACCCGGCCAGGGACAGGATACTCACGCTTCATTTCCGGAGGCTCCTTAAAGCGGAACTAAATTGCGCCCGGCCGCAAGCTCGGCCTTTCGCCCGTAACGCCAACGCCAAAGCCAGATCACGCACTTCAAGTGTGGTTGCGAGTGACCCATAAGCCCATGTGAGAGTACCGTATACGCTCGAACAAGAGTAGAGGGTAAACAAATTATTACGAGATGGAAGCTCACAAAACAGCACTCGTGCGTGGGACGCACTTATCGATACACAGAGAGTGGTTCCTTTGTCAGGGCTCAACCTCAAAATGCAATTACGTTTGCTGCTCCCGTTTGAGTGCGGTTTTGAATATCAACTTAATTAATTGCAAATCAAAATATTTTATAGCTTCTGAACGGAATATTATTAACTTGCAGTAATTTTGTGGCTTAAGCTTATATTAATATAAAAATAAAATTGATTAATCTTTAACTTGTTAATTTTCAAGCTAACCAGGCACCCAGACAAAATACCAAGAATTTTTAATTTAAATCGAATACAAGGACAATTTATGTAAAACTGAGGCAATGCTGAAAATTGTGTAACTTGAGAACTAAATTATTAATAATCTTACAATTTCTAATTAAGAGTATCAAATGCAGTACTCTACAAATAAACTTAGCATTTCCGCTAAGAATAAAATAGGAAAGTCTAGCTATGATCTTTTTTGTATTTAATTAAGAACTGTGTTGTTCATTTAAGAATAGTCAAAAACGAAATGTTCCTGGAATTATAAGAACAAAATGGATTTCGAATACTGACTTTTTCAAACAGTGCTGCGATTCTAAAATACTAAATTAACTTAAGATCCAGATAGTTCTCATCTATTAGCTGTAAGTTTAATAATCACACAAATAATAATTTGAAAAGATTACCCAAAGACAAGCACTTACACATTATTAAATTGAAGGCGGTTTGGTAGTGATTTGGGCTATTAGAGAATGGCACCCTTATCGCTGCTTGTGTTATCCATTAAGTAATTGCACACTTAACACCACCCTAAGCAATTTACAGTTATTAATCTGATTATAATTATTCACCTGTGTACTCTCAGCTGCAAATCGGCAATTTAATTCAATGTAAACAGTGACTGCAGATTGCGAATTCATACCTAAAGTATATGCAACATTACGTGTGCAACATCTGAGTGCTGTTGTCGCGTTGTGCCCCTGTGGAATTGTTAAGGCATATAAAATGCATTCATAGCTTAATCTCGTAGGCAGACAGAGATTTACGACTCTGAAGCGGAGGTGGCGCCCCGCCAGACCCAGCAGCATCCATTGTTGCCTTGCCGTCTGTTCGTTTTGCCATTTGCCGTCGACTCCAAGGATGCGGCTGCTGCAGCTGCCATATGTGCCCAATAATCTATCAATAGCACCCTCATCGAACCTGCCCACATGCCCTGCCAATATACCACACACACACACACACACACACATTCATACATACTTGCAGGCACTATATCTTACTGTGTGTATCTGTTTTCTTACAGTACGCCCTGCTGCAGACTGTGGTGGATGCCTGCCAAAAGAAGAGGCACTGCAAGTTCGCTGCGAATTCCAAAACGCACACAAGTGGAGATCCCTGCTCGGGTATACGAAAGTTCGTCGAGATTGCCTACAAATGCCGTCCATGTAAGTATGCCAGCCCTTTATCAGGTCAGCCAACCGGCACCATTCCCCACTCGCATGGATTTTAAAAAATATAATCGATGGCAATGCGCCGAATGCGGCATCCCATGGAGCATCCCAGGTTATGTGCCGGGCTATGTGCAGGTTCTCGTTTTTGTCCTTGCCCCGTTAACCATGATATATTTTATTTGCTCAGCGGCAGAATAAATATTTGCCAGATGCAAAAGTGCCAAACATCAATTTAAGTTCTGAGGCAAACAAACAAATTTATTTTCACTAAAAGAAATAAGCCGTCATTTATTGAAGCCATGTGCAGATAATTTAAAGGCCAATTCGAGGAAATTCTCTAGTCGAAGTTTAAGAAAATTGTAATAATACAAAAGAAGTTTGCTATTTTGTATATTTATTATAGGTAAATATTTATGTTTCGATTATGCAACAAGATAAATTTTTGTACACACAAATATCGTTTGGGTAAATAAAACATATGTAAATAATAAATGTGTAGTTACCAAAACTAATGTGATAAGCTGAAGGGAAACTGTTGATAGAGTAGCTTTAAGCCTGGAAGGGTTTACAATGGACTGCGTAGGTCATATTACACTAGCACCTCTGAGACCAACGCCATCCACAGCACAAGGTGCTATCATATTATTCCAAAAGCACTCAACTCATACTTTCGTTATGGTGGCGGAAAAATAAAATTAATGAGAACTCTAACTAAATAGAAGTTGGTGGCGATAAGAGGGGGCGGTTCTGGGTCCTGGTTGGTTTGCGCTGCAAATTCAGCTAGAAGCATAATGAAAAATGCAGCTGTGCTTTTGCTTTTGCGAACATTAAAAATAGTTGAATAAACTTTTTGCTGAGTTATTTGCATAGTTTTGCTCTGTGAATTTTGCAGCGCTCTCGCCTCCACCTTCAGCCCGTGGAGTGCCAACGGCGATTGGGCTAATGACACTCGATTATTTACGATTCGCTAAGCAATTCATGTTTAATCGTAATCACTCGGCAAACATAAGCCGATAAACGAGTGGATGAACCACCTAAGTGAGGCTCTCACTCCAAAGCCGCATTTTGCTTTGAGATTCACCTGAAACCCAGAGACTGGCAATGGCTTTTCCATCGTCCTTGCCATTGTTTCCATATTGCAGCCATGGATGAAAGTCGTTAAACGAGTTCTTAATGCCCCGAACCGACAGTTCAATTCGACTGAATTCAGATTCGAGCTGGCAGTGCAAACAAGAAGGAAAGAGACGGATAGAGAGATAGAGACGGAGAGAGACCTGTGCATTCCATGTAATTCTTTGGTAATTTGCGTCAGCCTTTTAGCCATTTCCAGCATTTTGCAGCTTTGCCAGAAATATTCGTTTTTTTTGTGACAAGTGACGCAGATGTTATCTTGTTAAAAAGCACACAAACAAACCGAAGAAGCGAAACAAACAGGAGAGAGACAAAAGAGGAGCGCAGCATTCAAATTAGAAAAGGGAAATGCACAGCGGGTTGAAAAAGGGCAACTTGTACTTGGTCCGCATAGCTCAGTACTCGGCTAGCACATAGGGGCAACGCGGCGGCGTTGCTGAGGTAATATAATTAAGGAGAGCCGTTTTTTTTTCTAAATTGTCTGTTATCTTTTGCTCATTATGGACACCAGCGACAAGTAATAAAACTGCAAAGTACGAGTGGAAAACGTTGAAAAATTACGGCCTGGTTATGTGCGTGGGAGCAAAAGCTACCCAGCCCCAAGCGCCCAAGCTGCCGGCGTTCGAGGCAAGCATTGCAAAGCAGCCCCGGCCGGCATAAAGGACTGGGGATGGGGAGAAGTACACCGTGCCAGACGGCACATTGTGGTCATAAAAATATGGCAATTTTCAACTTTTCTCACGTCTCTCCATAATAAAACGTGCACTCGCACTCTTAAAAGGAGCAAGGAATCACAGCACCCAATAGGACGGCCGTGCACGTACCATGTGGGAGTCACATCGAAAGGCCGGGGCTATGCAGTCAATGCCAGAGGCCCAGGCCTGTAAACATGCTATGCAAATATTTACCAAATTTATTAAAGTTCATCTCGGACCATCCTCTTGCCACAGACACATTCCTCTTGGCATCAAACGATGTATATATGTATGCTTGTACCCATGTATATCTTTAACGCAGCATTTTAAGGTGCCTGTCAAAGTGCACAGCAAGAAAAAGAGCGCCGGCAGCGCAATTCATAATTGCTTGAGCTTCGTCCTTCTCTGAGCTCTACGAGCAAATTGCCCAATAAGAAACGAATATCTTGAAAATCTTACTCGACTGTACATCGACAATTGCAAATCTAGAGTTGGCTGACTTCCAACAGTTTGCTTTGTAAGACCTAAATGTATGTATGTAGTGATAAATTGCTAAGCATATGTGCAATAGAGCACACACATATAAGTATCTTTGTAAGCTGAAAAAGCCCCCTAGATATATAGCCAAACACAGTAATTGGATATTAGACTTGTATTTTATAAATTACGACATGACATATTAATATATTACGTAATTAGATAACAACACTTGTAAGCTAACTAGTGGAACTTACTTTATATAAAGTATTGCAGGAAGTATTTCATAAAAGCAATGTATGTATATTCATATTTATTTTATAAAATAAAATGAATATTCATATTTTTTTATAAAATTCAATATTATTTTACGACGTTGTTATAAATTCCACCAAACACTTATATTACCATGCGTTTCATTTTATTGAGATATTTGTAATTAATTTCGAACTCATTGAATTGTTTGGGTTGAAATAACCAAATAACTACATTTATTGTACCTGATTTTATTTTATGAATTGTTGTGCATTTGAAATGACAACTTAAGTTGGAGGCAATATGGCGTATACGTAATTAATAAAATAACAAAACCTGTTAGCATTTTTTATTCACTGTACTAAAGGGTATGAAATGGGTATAATAGTTTTTTGAAAATGTACGTATGGTAGATAAAGAAAGTATCTGAACTCAATATTTGATTTAGCCATGTCCGTTTCTCGATCTTAGGATTTATACAATACAAAATCATTATTTATTTATATTATTTTTTATTACAACCACCATGACCTGAATATTTCAAATTTTTTTTGTCACAGCATTTACTCACGAGAGGCATAAATAAATAGCACGCAACGAATATGTTCGAAGCTGGGTGCAGGGTATACCTAATCGGATACTCTCTATTTGACAACTCATGCTTGCTTTGTTTTAATAATTGTTGTAAATTGGAAATGACATTTTAAGTTACAGGCAACATGGCGTGGGTATTAATTAAACTAACATTTACATGTATGCAACAATGTACGCAATTAGTCAGAAATGTATCAACAAATCAATTTCCCTGACAAGCAATGCACTAAAAAATCGCGATGGAAAAAACATTTTAATTTAAATATATGTGTAACTTTTATGTATTTATTAATGCCCTTCTCGTGTACTTGCTGCAGCCGCAAATATAAGTCTGCAAATTCCAGTGGCCGCAATTAAAACATATTTTATCGGGAGCATATTTCGACATGGTTTAAACAACTCTTGCATTTCTTTCTGGCATCGACACAGACGAATTCCGGAGCAAGTTGGCCTGCGAGAACGACAACATGCCGCTGATGTGCAATCCGTACTCACGCATCGCCATCTACAGTGCGTCCTTTGGCCACACGGAACGAGAGAGTGTGCAGTGCGGTGGCCAGGGCGCTCCAGCGGGCAGCGTGCTGATCCATCGGGAGGACAACGGCCAGCCCAGTAAGCATCAGCTATAAGTTATATAAGTTCATATATCAATGTGTACTTGCATTCTCAGCCTGCCTGGTGTCCTATGCCACTGAGACCGTAATGCAAATCTGTCATGGACGTCGACGCTGTTCGGTGACCGCAGATGCCGGAACCTTTGGACGTCCCTGCAAGTCCGACGTGCGAATGTATCTGAAGGTTGTTTACACATGCAGTAAGTATTTGAGCTCAACATTAAAAGTAGCTGAGGGCAAAGCAACCTTTTTGCGATTGCAGTACCCCGCAAGGTACTCAAGGATCGCTACGAGACAGCTGCGGAGGCAGACGAGCCGCAGCAAACCGATCTAGACTTGGACCAAGATGAGCTATACGACGAGGATCAGTTTTATAAGGAGTCCGAGGCTATACCGCCAGCACCCAAACTACAAGGCGCCAACGTGGGACGACCCTTTGACTTTGACACCGGCAACGGCGGAGAAGAAGTCACGAGCACGCTCCTGCCCCCACTCTCACGCAACGATGGCTCATTAGAGGGTAAGTTGTGGGTCTGCATGACAATGAGCTTGTGTGTTCCAGTTCAAGATTGTCCTATTGGCTTGGACTCGTTAGTTCCATGTGTGAAAACAAACAGAGACTGCTGGGATTGCCGCTTCGGGCGAACTATAGTTTTATAATTCGATTTCGCTTAACGTACTCGTATCACTTTTTAATGGAGTCTGTCGCGTCGGTGTGCGCCATGTCCTTCACTTACTTCAAAGTGCCTCCATGGCGCAGTGTGCATAAATATTTTAGGAGCATGCCCATCCGTCTTCATTAGCCAGCTGTGTTCCTGGCGTTTGAGCCATATAGTATGCTTAGCAGCCATCCAAGCTGAGCATTATCTAGTAACGTTAAGTAACGTCAAATTATGTTTGCCGTCGAGCGTCGCGACGCCTCGCCCGTCTGGGATATTCGCGTTTGCCGTTGATGGATGCGAGGTCACCAGACTATCGGGGTCTTAACAGAAATGCTCGCCCATTGCCATCTTTCGCAGAGCGACTACAGTCATCTGTGCGACTCCTAAATCGCATAAAAGAGTCATTCAACCATCAATTGGTGCCTGAGTCAGCCACAGCTCCAGCATTGGCCAATGAGCACATTATCACAACGACCGATGGGGCTCGAAACGAAGATAATGAGGATAAGGCCATTGAGTTGGAGACAGAGGGCACCGATTCTGATGCCGAGGCCAGCACCGAATCAGGTTTTGAGATGGGCAATTTCTTCTATCGCCGCAAGTGCCAGATGGCTGATGATTGGGGGCCAATAGGTCTGAACTGCACCGATGAGGACATCGTCACCGAACGTGTCGAAGTGGTTGGTTTCTTGGCAAATTGGCTGCACACCTATCTGCACATTCGAAGTGAGTTCGAGATACCCTCCCCTGGCATGCTGTCGGTTCACTTAGGGCCTTCATGTGTAACTAATCGAAGTTTTTGTTCGCACACACTCACACACAAGCACACACAACTTCGTTGACTACAACAACACCAACAAGAACTACAGCCACAGCTATGTCACGTTTCGAAACACTGTAGACGATGTTAAAAAAGAAACCATCTGCCCTCTCCCACATTTCCCTGCCTTTAAAAAGCGACTCGGCTGACGGCTCAGCGGCTGTCATCAACAGAGCCCCCCTGGGGGGATAGGGGGCTACCGCCCACACAAAGTTGCATATGCTGCACGTTGCACCCGGCTCGTTGCTTACCACATGGGAAACTTTTTGATTTCGTTTTAGTCATAAACAAAGTCGCCCGATTAAAACTTTAACTCACTCCGCTCCACCCACGCAAATGCAGACAACGCGCTGACGAGCACACAGTCACTGCAGCTCGGCCAAGTGTAAAACTCATCATGCTGCTTCGCCAGGCTTTCACTAACTACTTGTTACGTTACTTCTTGTTACTATTGGGAATGGGGCATCCATTCACAAAGCCCGTCACTTATTTGCATTCTTTCTATCGCTTTGGCTTAATTTCGCATGCAGAGCACCAGGAACAGTTTTACTTGTATCTCATCATATCGGTGACAGCCGGCGTTCTGCTATGTCTAACGCTTGTCATCGGCCGGCTCACCCTCCAGCGACGTGGCGGCCGCTTGAAAAGGAGCTCCAGTGTCAGCGGTGTGGCCAAGAACTTTGCTGAAACGCCTATTGACGGCGGGACTGGTGGCAGCGGGGCCGGTGGCGCCAGCAATTTCCAACAGATGGCAACAGGTGAAACACATCTGGCCGACACCTTTGGCGACGACATCTCCGACATCGATGTCGACGTTGACTTAACCACCCCGGTGCCATTGTCCAGTCTATCATCGCGGAATGAGGTAAGTTTCAATTGTAATTGTATATCGGGGCATTGTTTAAATATGGGACCGATGAGGACGTAAAATAGGGCTTACCGAACAGATCAGTGCTGTCTACTAGTTAGCAGTATTTTAACAAAGGACTTAGCATACGGTAATTAACTAAATCACCTTCCAATAGCTGCAATGAGCTCTCCCCGTGCTCAGCCCAGGGACCAGCTATGGCTTGGTCATTACCTGTAGTCATTACCTAAGGTAAATAAACATTTCTAAATATGGAAATTTCATTGTTCTTGCTTAAGCCGACAATAGACAACGAGGGCGCATCAAAAGCAACGGGCTTGTTGTGGTTCTGCTGAAAGGAAATGAGAGGAAACTGGGCGCCATGGTAGTTCCCTTGCCATTTAACCCATTTTGGGAAAACAAAAGCGAGGAGTCCTTAAATCGCCCTGCTGCCCACCCAACCTTAACTCCCACCTCCACTGGGAAAATGCTAGTAGCCTTGCTCCAAATGCTCGTTGCAACAATTTTTGTGCTTTTTTGTTGTTTTATTTCATGGGGTCTGAGCATGAGGAAACGAGCAACAACAAAAACCAAAGCCGCCTTGTACAAGTATAAGTACTATATATACACGTATATCTATTTGTACATGTATGAATGTGAAAGCACTCTGGATGGTTTGTCGGACTATGTTGAAAGGTTGAAAATGAAAATTACTGCACCTGTACAGCTCGGACAGTCGCCCAAGGGATATTTTACATAAAGGATGAAAATAACAAATAAAAACCGAAAACCCAAAGATGCTTACAGCAGTATCGGCCTGTCGATTCTTTGAAGTTCCTGCAGATTATTTTAAGTACTTGGCCGCTTGATTGAGCAGTCGCAAAAATCAAAAAGACTTTGCACAAGCGCAAAATTAAGCACCAGAACATGAATTAAGAAAGGATAACAAACGCACGGGTAGCTCCATATTGTGGCTAGGAACAGTGCAACAATATTCACTGAGATACAATCACCCTATATAGACAATCGCATCTCTGCTCGGTGCATCCTGGTTAAATTATAACAAAGAATTTAACTTTAGTTACGTAGAGTCTCGAGTGTCAGGACCGGTGGCAGACAACGCCATTTTCAATAGCAAGAATACATGAATACCAGCTTAACTCTACTTTACTTTGCTCTGCCTTTTCATATCCTTTGTCGTCACCGTCATACTGAACGTCAACATCTCGGCATCATCTGCATGCGCCGCAAAATGGTATTGCCAACTGTTGGGCCCGGGCCAAACAAACAAAAGACCTACATGACATACGCACCGACGCCCAACTGCAGCTACGGTGGCCTATCGGGCGTCCAAACACACCACCCCTCGTCAACGGCAACCAGTGTGCTGATGGCACCGCCTTCGCAGCCCAATATTTACACCAGCATGGGCCATCCAGTCGTTAGCGGAGCTATGACTATAGGTGAGTAATGTGAAAAAGTATATATAAACTATATGTAAAAAGTCGGTGAATTATTAAATTCAATTATATTTAAGGGCCGGTTCCTTTACCATTAATTTCTCACGATATGCAACAGATTCTCAAAGTGATCCCGACACTACTGTATGCATATATTAAATATTATTATTTTACAGCCTACGAAATTCCCTTCCACATATTACACATATATATATACCCCTTATCGTTTCGCAGGTCCTCACATGCTGGGTCCTTCGAGTTTGAGTGGCGTCTCGCCAGCTTATCTGAGTGGCACCATCATGGTGCCGGGTCATCAGCACACGCACGCTGGAACCCTGCGGCGCACCCTGATACCGACTAGCATGGGCCTGATGAGCTCCCCATCGCCACCGCCGGCGTTACTGGGAACCGGAGCCGGCATGGCAATGCCGCCGCACTCGATGGCCTCGACCAGCGGCAGCGGGGTCTACTATGACAGCACGGTGCCTCGCACTCTGGCTCGGGGCATGTCGACGGAGAGCAGCGGGCAGTATTTCTATGGATGACACTCGCTTAATCGCAAGGCTTCACTGCCAATCGCCATTGCGGTACGGCCGCAGCCGCACTTGAACTTCAATATGCTGCCGATGTCGGCTACCATAGGCTTGGGCTCGCCAATAGTTGGTGAATCCAATGGTAGCCGTGCGGGTACACCCACCAATGGTAACAAGTCGGACATACCAGCGATCACAGTGACTGCCTCGCCAGGACCGGGCTCCATTCTTTTGGCCATGAAGCCGCCGAATTCTGCCGTTGATACTCGTTCGACCACGCCCACCGGTGGCAGCGGCATGCAAATGTCAACGTCTGGGCGTAGCCAATGTTTCTAGGATCAGTTTCAGGGCCCAGCAATTGTTATCAATTATCTCTCTGAAACTGGAAGAAGCCAAGAGCCAGAGGATGGAGACCTCTTCTATTTGTAAATAACGTAACACTCACTTGTCGCTCCGTTTATCTAATCAAGTTAGTAAAATTTGAAATTGAAACTTACGCATATTTCTACGGTTAATCATAAAATGACAGTTTAGAGGCTACCCTGTAATCATAACCAAATCAAATTACCATTAATGGACTAAGATAGGCATGGGGCTCGACTCGTACTCGTACATTCGAGAATTTCAAATTGTTTTAGTGCATCTAGAAAAATCAACACATTTAGTATAAATTTTAATGCCTCAAATACATTGGTATATACACTTAGTTTAATACAGTTTATAAATATATAATATATATAGTACTCACATTTCATGAATTTCTAGTCTTAAGTAAGTGCATGAAGTTTACATCAAGTATAACGTGGGGAGAGAGATCCATTGGGAGCATAACTTGAGAGTTTTATTTGCCTTAAAACCAACAATGGTAACTTATTAAAATTACTGAAAGTTTGTATATCTAAAATACTCAATGTTACGAATTAGGAAACAGAGAAACAGTAATTAAATATACGAATTCTGCAATCTGAATAGCAAAGTAAAAAGCCCTGAGTATGGTTATTAACCAAATTCAGTTGAATACAATTGAGTACAAGAGCAAAATACTTTATATGTATACTTGTAACTATACACGCAGCAACTGTTTTTTTCCTAACTTATTTAGTTTGATTTATTACTTTGCTGAAATACAAGCCAAGCATATTTATGTTACTTTTACCATTAAAATAAAAACAAGAATATCTGTAAGATAGACAAACAAAAAATGTATTTGACATACATGTTTAATTTAGCGGCAGGTTTCAAAGACCCAGTGCTGATTTTCTAGATATTTATGTACTTACATAAAAGTACGCCTAAACAAAAAACAAATACATCAATTATAAAATACCATTCACATATTAAATGTGCTATCACCGTTAAATGTACTCGTTCATAGTAAAAGAAAGTGAATCATACAAATAAGAATAGTTGAAAAACTTTAGAAATTGTTAAACACAAGCAGAGAACCAGCCAAATAACCGCAAATAGATGCGTTTGTTTGCATTAGCGATGTAAATGTTTCTTCCAGTCCAAAACGATTCAAATAATTATTTCTTTATGTATGCTAGAGGCAAATACGAGTATGCTGTTATTGGAAATATTTTCTAAGATAAGCTCAACGGAAGACCAGAACAATTATTGTTTAATAAACTAAAATGGGCTTATTCCGTTCTTACAGAAATCAAAATGAAATCAATTGTGAACATTTTGTTATCAATTATAATTTTTCGGGGTTAAATCATGAAACAGGGTAATAAACGAATATACGTATTATTATTAAAATAATTTCTTGTGTTCTCGATATGGTGAGTATATGTTGAAAAGACAAATAACTGAGTGTCTAATATTCGGAATCGCAGTGAAATGAAGCTTAAGAAGTTGAAGAATTGAAGATCTTTCTATTCTTGTATGTTCTTCAGATAAAATTTAACGTGTGATTAACTATCGCATGGTTTTATTTTCATTTTATTTTTCCAATTCTTATGAACAACATTATCCAAAAGAACAGAAAAGGCACAGATAATATCCTCGCCGAAAAGTAATACAAAATATGAGTCTGATTGTGTCTTCTTTGTCTGCAGCCGAGTGCAAAATCTAATGGACTGCAATTGATTACGTCTGTCAATAATGATGAAGCAGCTCGTACAAACAATAAGTAGACTGAGTGACTGAGTGACTGACTGCTCTCGTTATGAAAATGTATTCACGAGCGTTTCCTTTGTTGGCATCGACAGGACCAAAGTTAAGGGTAATGATTCTTTTGCCAGCCAGGCAGACAGCCACCCAACCACCTATTGGCAATAAGTTGTTAATGGGTCTGTGGCCCAAGTGGGCACCGCTTGTTAGTATATTGGGGCAGAACTTCTCCATTTACACCACAAGCACAGGGCTAATTATGATAAGTGGCTGCAAGTAGTTGTCGCTGACAGCCGCAGCAACTTAGACTACCGTTAACAGCAGTGACCAACCTATCTTCTCGGTGCCGTGAATCAACAGCAGAACCTAGAAAGAGGCCCAGGGAGCCTGGCTATGGTTTCGACAACAAAAACAAAAGTTTTTCAATTAAAAACGTTAAATAGCCACAAGCACTTTGCAATAAATTCGTACTGCAAATGAGTGGGGAACAATATTACACCTAATGAAACGCCATTCCCAAAACAACAACAACAGCAATAAGATAATAAAGCAAAATTGAAAAGCGTGGAAGTATTTATAAACAAGTCTTTTAAATTGTTTGCAATCTATGTTTGAATGCAAAAATTGGTATATGATATATTTTACATAAGAAATAGATTCCAAGTTATACACTTAAAGCAAAAACGAAGAGTTTTGTACCAAATGAAGTATAAGAATTGTCAAAATCCGTCTAAGACAACGACTTTTTAACTTTCTTTATCTTAGAATATATATTTAAAGCCAAGAGATTTTTATGTTTGTAGTAAGTACCAAAATTCATGTAAAAGAATTTTGTCCTATTTAGACCTAAATCAAAAATGACTTTTACTCAATTTAAGAATATTCACGAACAAATATTTCTTAAAATTGAGGAAAATCCAGTACGAATTCGTGTATGTATATTTAAAAAGGCGTATTTTCTCTAAGTGTACTTATATATTTTCGGTATATAGGCAATTCGGTACATAATAATATATGTTCGTTGATTTCTGTTTGTTTTACTGACAACGGGGCGTACGCCACTTTTGTGCAACAATTTAATGAATTCGCTGTTTAAACGCTGCCAAAACCATAAAACAATGTTGAAATGGCCAGCAGCGGCAACAACAAGCGATGTACACACATATATACATATCCACAGATATCTACATAGATAAATTCAGTGGCGTAGAAAGGACATTTTGTAGGGGTAAAAAAAAAATTGAATTTATTATTGCATTCAAAACGTATTGATTTCATTCGGATGTGGCTTTGTTCAGAAAATATTCAGTGCTGAATGAGAATATCGAATATTTATAGTTTTTAATTTTTACAAACATGTGTATACAAACGCTATAAAAGCTCCTTTATATGAGGCTAATAAACGTTGTTTATTATTGTTTTTTAAGTTTTTACACGTACGTCGCAAAATGCGTCATTAATGTATGGTTTTTTCGTAAGCCCCATTCATATATTTTTTCTGCCGATTTTCCCAGAAGTAAAATGGACTACAGACATTCGCAGCTACGCTCCTGCAAATATATATGCAAGCAAGTATGTACATTTACGAACCATGGGTGGTACCACCCATTGGTCATTTACAATGATTTGCCGAAATATTTTTCGTTCCGTTAAATCAGTAAATGAAACACCAAAAATATGTTAAAGCGGTTAGTTTTAAAGTTCGTACTTCGATTGAATAAACATTTTCTTTTTCGTATACATATTTATTATTAATTAAGCTCTTTTATAAGAAGCATTTTAAAGAATTTTGAAAGTCAATCTAAAATGTTGCTGCACAATCCACTTCTGGCTATAGTTTTAAAGTTAATTTATTCTTTTCTATTTCTCAGACATCAATACCAGCATCAGGGGCCAGGAGCAGACAGTTTTTAATTACTTCACAAAGAATTCTATAATCAGTTTAAAATTTGTAATGTGTGGAATTGAAGGCTATATTACTTTGCCCGACCCTTGACCTCTGCTGGTTGGGCAAGCACTGCCAACTATACTCCCATATAAAAGTAATTTAGTTGGTTTTGCCTTGTTTTAGTCAGTTGCTGCAAATGAAAGGCCAGCAAAATTGTGAGCAACTGGCTATTTGGCTGGCTTATTCGTTTATAGACCACCCAAGGGCATATTAACTATGTTACGATGTTTGCAGCATAGCGAAATGAATATGTACAAAATATGAAGACATGTAAAAACAACATTTGAAAAGGATACAAAATACAATTAATTAAGTTGAGTTTTATTCTGGCTTTGACCGTTTTAATAGGCCTGCTGAGGGTATATCATGATCGGTGTGCTATAAATTACTTAATTTCGAGCATCCTGCACGTTCCTGTTGCTATCCACAGCCTTTTTACAAATTGTTTTAGATTCTCCGCACGTTCCAAGCGACGCTTTTCAGCTTCAGCACCATCACATTGCATGCTGTGCTGCAATGGCGAATGCGCAAACTCCCACCTGAGCCCGAATTCGTTGGGAAACCAACCTTAGCCGCACTCACGTCTGCATCCTCATGCCACAGTAATTGGTGAAGTCACTGTCCCTGTTCACGCCCACGACGTAGCCCCAGCCAGCGTGGAGGCGAAGCACCAAAAACGCTGATTCAGGTCATTGTATGTAAAAATTAATGGAACATTTTCCTGCAACGAGAATTTCATCTTTTCTTTCACGTATTTGTACACGGCAGCTTTTCCGCCTTTCTGTTCAACTGCTGTTCGCCAATCAGTCCGCGCTGCCATCAGTTTTTGCTTCCAATTTGTGTTAGTTCGCCTGAAAAGTTTCATTTATTTCATTTGTAAGTCTGAGTTCCACACAAAACCGGAAACCGTCAACCCCTCAAAAAACTGTATGGAAAAACTATTTAATTCGAATGCCATATTCCCATTAAATTAGTTGAACATATATTTTTGAAGTTCCTAAAGGATTTAAAAGGTATAAGCCCGACTTAAAAAAATTTACAAAAAAAACGGTGCTCATAGGCATGAGAAAAGGATTCAAAAAAACTGAAATGAAAAACAGCAGCAGCCAACAATTGCATATATGCAAGCCATTTAAGCCCTCATTAAGTCAGAAAAAGTTGCTCAAATATTTCAACTATTTTACGACGCCTAAGCACCGGCATCGACGCTTAGGCAGAGAAAGAGTGGGCGTGTTGGCGGGAAAGGTTGACGGTGTCCTTATGGAATTTATGCAGCCCGTGATGGCCTTATGCTGAAACTTTCGCCATTGCCTGAGTCATGCCAGCGCCTCAACGGGGGATTGGGTAACGTTGTAATGGGTAAGTAGTCAAAGTGAAGATGGGCATAGCCTGGCGTGTCTGTTGGTAAATGCTCTTTAACTTATTACTGCCGCAGCTGCTTGGGCGTCGTTATGCCAATCATTTCAATTCCGGATCCGAGTACATTTTCAGCCGTTTTCTTCAAATGCTTAAGAGTTTACTGCTTAAACCCTTAAACCTCGACACGCTGCCTTTTCAAGATATCGCCTTTAACCGTATGACACTTGAGTTAAGACTGCGATTTGCCATCGCATAATAAAATGATACCACAGAAATTGCCAATTTAAAGCGATTAAGCTTGCAGTTCGTTTAATTTCCTTAAGAATGGGTAATAAACGTTTACATTTTAATGCTGGCCGTGTATGCAGCGCAATGTTCCTTTCCCCTTTCCCCGACCATACTTTGGTAATGAGAATTTCGCTTATACTAACGCTCAAGTACTTCCCTGAAACGGACATTCCTATAGCATAAAATATGTTGCTTGACTCGCATTGCATCCGCTACCAACCGACCACGGCCATTGCGCATTCGTGCCCCTTCAAGCCCTAGCTACTCCAATAGCAAAAGGCGCCTTTAAAATTCCATGACCCTAATTTTTTCGGAAGCAACTGCAACATTTGAAAAACTGCAATTAGGCTGTAACATGTCGTCGGGGGTGCCGGGTACAGGGTGCACTGTGCAGGGTGCAGGGTGCGGGGTGGCGGGTGATAGGGTGCGTCTGCTTTTGGGTTAAGCACATGTTATGTTACAGTTACAGTGACTCAGTCACCTTATACTTCGCCCAGTGCACGCTTAACGAGCAGCGCGGTCGGGGGACCGACACAACTGAAATGAGACTCGGCTTGGCGGCACCAGCTGCACCAGGCATCCAGATGCAGCAATTCAAACGCAGGTGCAGGCGGTGCCAGCGTCACCATTTCAACCATCTCCGGCGCTTTGCAGCCTCTAGCTTTAGATACGAGCTGAGCGCATTGCTGTGTGTGCATGTGTGTCTGTGTCTGTGTGTGTGTGTGTGAGAGTGTGTGCTTTGCTCTGCTGGCTACCCGCAGATGCTGTGCATGCATGACAAATATAATTGCAACACTTTGTGGGCTTGTTTGAAGTGAGAGGAATTTTGACACCATTTCGGTCTAAGGACGCATTTCTTTGCATCTTTAACTTAATTTGCCGCCGTCACAGTTCTTAATTAAAGCCACATGCTTTGTTTTTCATATTTTGTAATGACATTAAAGTAAAAAAATCAAAACATATAAGAACCTTGCTGTCGGGTCTACCCGACGGCGCAATACTCGTGCACAATTTGGTGAGTCTAGCTCTAAAATTGTACATATGGATTTTAATGTTTTTAGAAAGAGCTCATTAGTAATCGGTCTGGAAAAAATTGATGTATCTAACACTTTAATCTATTTATATTCCAAACTTCAAGACCTCGCTTCAATAGCGTCGCAAAACGAAGGCATTGCACAAACCCAATATACTTTTAAGATTCCTTAAATTTTTTTGGGCTAAAATGATCGGCAGAGAACCAAATATTCTATGCTATATGGGCATTACTTGACAGATTAGACTAACGTAAAGTTGCCTTGCAGGCCACAATAGTAGATTACTTAACTTTTAATCATTTATTAATTTTTTGTTGTGTTGTTTTGGGTGATCAAGGAAACTTTAGATATGCGATATTTACAGTTGAAGTAAGTTAGGCTGTATATGTTGTGGTGTCGAAGCCATTGCCCAGCATCTGCTGATCAATCCAGTCACGGGCCAAGCCCACATTTGCGTAGGCCGCGGGCACCTCATCGTTGCATCCAATGCCCCAGGCCACAATGCCAGTTTGCTGATAGCGATTCGCAGATGGCAATCCGATGGGGCAGGCGAGTGGTGCGCCGCCGTCGCCTTGACAGGTGTCAATGCCTCGTTGACCGCCAGCGCACATGAACGACCGATCCAGGGCGAATTTGGGGCCGAGGCGCGTATTGCGCAGCTGTGATTGGCAGGTGTTGAAATCGACGACGGGCAGCGGTACGCGTTTCATGATAACGCTGTACTTGCCGGCGGCACCAAACACATCCTTGCCCCAGCCGGTGGAGAAGCAAGTGGTGCCGGGCGCAGCGGTAACGCCCTGGGGCGGCAGGCAGACCACATTGATGTGATCGTCTAATGTGAACTGCTGCGAGAGGATTACCAGCGCAAAATCATTAGCTACGTTCCTGCTCTTGAATTGCGGATGCCGAATGATTCGCTGTGCCGTGCGCTCCTGATAAGGCAGACGCTCCTTGGTTGTCTGTGCGTCCCACTCGCCAGCTCGCACCACGAAAGTGCCCGGCGCATGAGTGAGCAAACAGTGCACTGCGGTGAGCACCACTTGCGGATGGATGAGTGAGGCGCCGCAGAAGTAGCTCAAATTATTGGCATGCAATAGTGCCAAGGTCCAGGGGAACTCGCCAAAACCGGCTTCATTCTGCGTGGCGCCAGACAGTGTGAAATCCAATCCGCCTTCGTTGCGAATACCACAGCCGCGGGGCTGGTTTGGTCTCTTTTCCAGTGGCGTTGGGTTCAAGACCACTTCGCGTGTGCGATTGCCGGCACAGCAAACGTCTACCGATGAGGGGCAAACGGGATCATCGTCGCCAAAGCGAATGTCAATTGCTCCAAAGCCATCGAATTCACCGTCCTCGGTGATGCTGTTCGTCGAAGGATCGCACATATAGTACGGCACGCAATTACAGTTTGCCGTCTTGCCACTGATGGATGTGAAGTCAATCAGCGGACTTGAGGGATCCACGGGAACGGGTGTAACCACCTCTCCAATGCCACCGCGTATCGGCTGAGCCGGTGTATTTGGATTTGTGTTGAATATATCCTGAATATTTTTCTCCACATTTGAAGCTTGTTGCGGAGCAGCAGAAACACAGCAGAATAAGGCCAGGCTTAAAGCACCTATGTTAGCCAACGCGAGTTTTTTGTGTAGCCCCATTCTGATCTGCAAGTATAAAATATGAACTTGTTAATCTCGTTTTACTGTAAAAATAATTTAGAAAATTGAAAAAAAAAACTTAACGCTTAGAGACACCTCAGTAATTAGGCAAGATAATGTTGGGCGATCTGTCTTATAAATACACTATGATGAAAGAATCCTTATCAACTGTTAGCACCAAACAAAATTCAGCAGGAAGTAAGTAGGTCACTAAATATTTTTTAATAACCGAATGTATGCACTGATTAGATGCTGAAAATTTCTAATGGAAACCTGTGGATCATGTTTGACTCGTTTGTAATCTCACTAGAAATAAATAAAAACTGTATATAAGAGCGAGCTCTCATTATTTACACATACATGTTAGATTATTCAATTCAAAATACAAACAAACTTGAAAAAAAAGCAACAATTATAGTTACACATGAGTCCAATTAGAAATTCCAAGAAAATTATGACGTCAAATTAAATCAAAGCGACTAGGGGGCATTTCCGAAAAACGGCAACTTTTGCCTGAATGTAGAAACTCTTACCAACCTTGGCTTGTGCAGTTTTGATAACCTTGACTTTTGGTCAAAAAGCCCCACAACGGTTGATTAGCGCGTTTTGTTTGTTTAATCTCTCTTGTGGAAGCCAGAGAAACTTGTAAGCCCGTATTCCAACCAACTCCAACCAGCGATTCAAGAGCTGTCGACGCGAGCGAATTTTATTTCAGACTACCGCTGAAAGCTTTGAGCCAATCAGATACATTGGGCGAACTCGTAGAAATGCCCATCGTTGAGCTTTAAAGTAAAAGCTTCAGAGCGTATTAGCTCTCTTTGCTTGAACTTGCGCTTCAGTCTGATAGGACAAAGAGATAATCTTGAACTTATAATAAACGCACGTAGAGAACTACTCAAATTTGTTTCACAATGCTCACACGTCACAGTCGCAATCCAGCTTTTGATCAGCTCAATGAAAGAAACCGGTTTAGGGGGTTTGTACGGCATACACAGGTCTACAATTGTAGGGTCTTCAATTGTTCATAAGTCGGTCAATATATCAATGCACTTAATGCAATTATTACACATACCCCTTACTGCCGTTAAATATAGCTTATTGTATGAGTCCGCATAGGTAAAAAATACAATGTTAATATAAATACGAAATAAATATATTACTCAATTATATGCTGATAAGATGATAGCATAACCTAAAGCTTACGACTTAATGACATAGTATTGTCTAGGTCATAGTAGCTATAACAAGTTACTTAAATGTTACGTCGAATGCTTTTAACTATATCCCTTCTAATAATCATAAGAAAAATAATAATAACAATACTTATAATATATAGTATCATTAAAAATTATTAAGACAATTATAACTATAATTATAATAATGATTTCAAAAACAACAATATTCCTATAAAATGTAACCTATTAATTCGAAAAAGTACTGAACCCTAAACCAATTGAAAATCGTTGAAAGGGGTATAATAGTTTTGTATGTAACAGGCAGAAAGAAGCATCTGTCCTCATAAAGAATATTCGTAGTATTTAGCCAAGCCGATTTAGGCTTGTCAAGTTTATTACAAGTGATCGATAATCCATCCTGTTTTTTAAATCGAAAAAATCTACAACAACCTCAGATATTTGTAGCTTATCTTGTAGAATTTGGTATCTAAAGGCACCAAAATCATTTCACATGAACATTGGAATAGAAGCTAATTAATAGCACCTAAAGAATCTATTGCAAATAGTTTTTGCTGATAGACTTTTGCTTCGAATTTCGATTGTATAGTACGTATAGTATAATTAGAAGTTATTCAAGAATAAACTTTGTATAGTGTGGGCCAAGCACAGCCGCTAAGTAGAGTGCGCAGCTTGCGCCGCGTGTTTGTGTGTGTGTGGGATTTTGTGTATGTATGCATGAAGGCAATGCGTTTGAAATACTGAACCTAGCTGCGTTCAGAATATCTACAAGTCGAGCAATCCCGACTTTTTTTTGCCGTATTTCTTTAGACCAGAAGACTGGCGAGCGTATAGTCAAATGAAACGATCGCAACACAACCAAAAATACAAATAAACCAATAAAATACATTCATTTAGTAGGACTTAGTATGGCTAGACCCAAAGCTATTATGCACAAGCTGAAGTTTGCTTTTTACATATCTAACAGTGGTATGTATGCAAAATATTTGAATTGACACTGTCGGCCAGAATGTGTAGCCCCTGGCCAAATACGCAAATATGCACACACACACACACACACACACCCAAACAAACACACACGAGCCCGTATGCATATATAGGAAAGGTATGAAAAATCTAAAACGTTTGATTGGCATTGATTGTGGAAAACCCTTGGGGCATTTCCTGGCCGCAATCAAGCCAAATTATTAGCAACAATCATTGCGAGTCTTACTTTTTTGTTCCTGTTGGGATAAAAAAGTAACACAAATGTTTTTTGTTTGCAACATGTTTGAGCATTTCACCATTTTTTATTGGTCTTAATTGTCGGATGTGCTTACAAAATAGTAAATACAATGCGCATATGTATGTAAATAACTGAAATTTATAGCACATTTGCTGTACATAGAAAGTCTTCTGAAGCACTAAAAAGCTTCTTAATAAAATAACATGAAATGTTTTAAAAGAATAAATAAAAAATAATAAATTGATGTTACTCTATCAAAACAAACGGTATGCAGCTTTACCCTAGAATTAAATTACATGCTTGAATTAAAAATTGATTCGATCACTAGAAACACTTGAATTATCCATCAATGATTACAACGATAGTGCATATGATGATTACCAAGTAAGCGAAGTCTGGTGATAAGTTGCAAGTTTTCATTTAGGATTGCAAATTCTACACAAAACCAAATTAAGTATTCTATGATTTTTAAGTACTTAAAGAGGTAACTTCCGATTTTAGGAACTGCTGAATTTTAAATTAAAAAGGTGCTGGTGATAGCGGTTTATAAACTTATGTGTTACACAAAATCATCAAAGTGCAAACTGCAACAGAGTTACTAAGGCTTGGGGATTATAAATTAAGCTATCTGTGTCTGTAGTTCTTGAATGCAACATTTGACTATTCATGTATGTATGTACGTTGTACACATTGTACATACACTGTTAAAGACTGGCAACAATAACATATGCATAGGCATTCTATTAGGTAAGGTCAACGAACGATTCTCTGATTTGCATTTTGCCGGTGGAAGCGGCTTATTCAAGTTCATTAACTTTGAAAACATTACAACAACTTCTATCCAATCAAGCAACTACATATGTACATTTGTACGTATACTTGATTGATTTTCAGAGTAAAAAAAATTTAATCAACCTTGTACTTTACAAAGTTCTTTCAATAATACCCTACGAAATATAAGATAATATAAGATAAAAATAATGCAAAAATATAAGAAAACCAAAGTATTGACCGAAAGATCACAAATAAATTGTATATATACAATTATATATTTTCTGGCAGTTCTGATCAGAGTCTCGACAAAACTTCGCAAATCCTTATTTCTACAGGATCCACAGATCAGAACTATGAAGTGTTTTTAAGTTCACCGGCAATAAGAGAAAAAACCATTATTAAATGTATATTAATACTTCTAGTAAAAAGCTAATAACAAACATTATATACTCAGAACTAAATGCATGTTGCATCATAAACCGTCAAGAATTCTATTAGTGCTACAAAAAAATCCCTCCCATTGAACACGTGGAAAATATGCAAATCCTACCCCATGCACCCTACCCAGTAATTTTACGTTTTCAGTCTTATTGAATAAATAGGTTCAAAAAGTCTGAAGAATTATAAGAATGATTAAAATAGATTATTTATATTTGTATTCAATTTTTTAACTGAACTTAAATATAAAAGTGAAATATAGGTATTTGGTGAACTACATAATTCCTATGTATATATAGGTACCAAGATTTCGCACCTTGAATTTACAGTGCATTGCGAAATGAACTGTTTATTTATACAATCCGTTGACTTTAATTACTTCGGAGTGTTTGTGGTCAAAGTATTCACCATTTTTTTCCTTCTGGAATTTGTAATATGCCCCCTTAACAAGTGTATAAAAGCAGCTAGTGGGCAAGTTGTGGGATTAATTGCTGTTTGTCTGGCAATTCGGTCGTATATTTTCGCTGGATTAATTTTCAGAAGGAAACGCAAGGCTTAACCGTACTGTGATTAATAATAGTGTTGAAGTGAAAATAATTTTAAAAGGACAATAAAAACGATTATTATCATTATCCCTATACTGAATCAAGTGTAATTAACTCAGTGCAATGGCAAATAATAAAAAACTCTCAAGATCTCATCCTGAAACCGACGGCGATGACATTGTTATTTCCGGAATGGCTGGAAAATTTCCCAATTCTAAAAATATATCGGAATATGAATACAATCTTTATAACAAGGTTTGTTACTACACCAAATATAATAAGAACAACATGTGCAATGAAATACTAAATTATCAGTTCTACAAATTCCTAAAATTTAAAAATCATAGAAAATTAAAATTACAAAATTTTTTTTAATATTATTATCTACGCGTCCAAATCAAGAGTCATATGAACATAACTTTGCATTGTGAAAAACTATTAAAAATGCATATAGTTTGAGTTTTTCTGGATACACATTATGAAATACTTTTAAAATCAACCAGCTTGAAATTGTAAAAAAAAAATTATTAGATTAAAAAATATTCAACCATTCAATTAACGAAACCAGATGTGCCCAAACAAAAAATTAAATGTTCTTCTAAAAACCAATATGATTTAAGTTTTCTGACTTTAGCATTGAAAGTTATATAAAGTAAAAATATTGACGTGTTGGTTATTACGAATCGCAACCATTTTTAGATTGACATGATAGATGACGACGAGCGTCGTTGGCGGCACTTTAACCCAGAGATTCCCAAGCGCTCTGGTAAAATTAGCGAACTGGAAAAGTTCGATGCTACATTTTTTGGGGTGCACTTTAAGCAAGCGCATACTATGGATCCCCAAACGCGCATATTGATAGAGACGGCGTACGAGGCGGTCATCGATGCGGGTATAAATCCGAAAGTGTTGCGTGGTACCAAAACTGGAGTCTATGTTGGATCTTGTATATCCGAATCGGAAAAACCTGGTTCTATGAGAAAGTTTCGTCCGGAGGCTTTGGTATCACCGGCTGCAGTCGAGCAATGATGGCCAATAGAATTTCCTACAGCTTGGGATTGGAGGGTCCATCGTTCTTGCTCGACACCGCTTGCTCCAGTTCAATGTATGCCCTGGACAATGCTTTTAGTGCGCTCCGAAATGGTGAGATTGACGCCGCAATTATTGGTGGTTCGAACCTGTTGCTCCATCCCTTTGTGACTCTGCAATTTGCTCGGTAAGCATGTTTTAGCTTAAAAGGGAAATGGCAAATGAAATATATTTGATCTTTATGGCAGACTCGGTGTTTTGGCTCAAGACGGTTTCTGCCGACCCTTCGACAAAGATGCCAGTGGTTACACGCGCGCCGAGACAATCAACTGCATGTTTCTCCAAAGAAAGCGAGATGCGAAGCGCGTCTACGCAAGCGTCATTTACTCGAAAACCAACTGCGATGGCTACAAGCCGGAGGGTATTACGTACCCTTCGGGCAAGATACAAGAGAAACTGCTGGACGAATTTTATAAGGAAATCGATTTGACACCTAATGACTTGGGCTATTTGGAGGCCCATAGTACTGGAACCGTGGTGGGTGATCCGGAGGAGTGCAAGGCGATTGATAATGTGCTCTGCAGCCAACGCAAGGAGCCACTGCTGGTGGGCTCTGTTAAATCCAACGTGGGTCATTCGGAAGCCGCCTCCGGCATCTGCTCTCTGGTGAAAGCATGTTTTGCTTTCGAAACCGGAATTATTGCTCCCAATATTAACTTTACGGAAGTGAAGCCGTCAATTACGGCACTCGCCGAAGGACGCCTGACTGTGGTCAAGGATTGCACTCCGCTGCCAAAGCCATATATCGGAATTAACTCCTTCGGTTTTGGTGGTGCCAATGCCCACGCCATTCTGAAAGCGAATCCGAAGCCAAAGGTAAACTTTGGTCTGCCCAAAGATGATCTGCCCAGGATTGTGACTTGGGCCGGCCGAACGGAGGATGCTGTTAATGAGGTTTTCAATGCAGTCGAAAAGAAACCCTTGGACGCCGAGTTCATTGGCCTGCTGCAAAATATACAGCAGGAGGATGTCTCCGGCATGGTGTTCCGAGGTTATGGCATATTTGCCAATAACGGCCCGGAACCCACCAAAGCCTTGGCCAAGGACGTGCAGCATTACACTGGCTTACAGCGACCCATTGTCTGGGTGTTCAGCGGCATGGGATCGCAATGGAACGAAATGGGCTCATCGCTGATGATATTGCCACGTTTCCGGCAGTCCATTGAGATCTGCCACAAAACACTATTGCCCAGAGGAATCGATCTCATTAATGTACTCACATCGAATGATCCAGCCATTTATCAGAATATCTTGCACTCGTTTGTTGGCATAGCCGCAGTACAAATTGGCCTGACTGATGTGTTGCGTTCCCTCAATTTGAGTCCCGATTATATTATTGGTCATTCCGTTGGAGAGTTGGGCTGCGCCTATGCCGATGAAGGTCTGACGGCTGAGCAAATGATACTTGCTGCTTATTATCGTGGTCGAGTTAGTGTCGACACTGAAAAAATAAGGGGATCTATGGCCGCTGTGGGCATTGGCTACAAGACGATTAAGAATTTGCTGCCGAAAACGATAGAAGTGGCATGCCACAACAGTGCCGACTCCTGCACCATCTCCGGTCCAATTGATGATGTCGGCCGATTTGTAGCCGAATTGAAATCGAAGGACATCTTTGCAAAGGAGGTGCCCTGCTCGAATATTGCATATCACTCCAAATATATTGCAGCTATGGGCCCCACATTGTTGAACCATATGAAGGAGACAATTCCACATCCGAAGCCCCGAACGGCCAAGTGGCTGAGTACGAGTGTTCCCAAAAGTGAGTGGGAGAAGCCGGAATTTAACGTATGCTCAGCCGAATACCACACCAATAATTTGCTGAGCAGTGTACTCTTTGAAGAGACTTTCTCGCTGCTGCCAAAGAATGCCCTGGTTATTGAAATCGCTCCACACGGCCTATTGGGTGCTATCCTTAAGCGATCTATGCCGAATGGCATTTATATTCCACTGACACATCGCGGCAACAAGAACAATGCGCTCTTCTTCCTGACAGCCCTTGGCAAGTAAGCAGACTTCTCGACGGACCCTTCGAATCCGTATGTACTCACCCATTGATCCATCCATTTTCAGATTATTTCAAAACGGAGTTATGGTGCCTGTGGCAAATCTATATCCGAAAGTTGAGTTCCCTGTGTCGCGATCGACGCCGAGCATCAGTTCACTTATCCGTTGGGATCACAGTGAAGATTGGTTTGTGACCAAATATGAAAATATGAAGACTAAGGCTAGCGGCGAACGCATATTTGCTGTAAACTTGGCCAGTGACGATGAGGAATTTATGAGCGGTCATGTCATAGATGGTAAAATTTTGGTACCGGCCACGTGTTATTTGCAATACGTCTGGGAGACTTTCTCCCTTATGTATCATGGACCAAGTTATATGGATGTTCCAGTCGAATTCGAAGAGGTGCAATTCCTGAGGGCCACAAATATGTCGGTTAATGGATTAGTTGAACTGAATGTTATGATTCACTACGGCACAGGCCACTTTGAGGTACGTTAAAAGCACAAACTTCCTTTATTCAGATATTTATTTAGTTTGTTTCAGATAACTGAAGCCGGTGCCCTAGTGGTTACAGGCAAAATAAGGGAAATTGACAGCCTCGCCATTCCGGAAGTGTATAACTTTGAAAAGGAATCGAAATTTCCAATGGTATCCAATAAAGACTTTTACAAAGAACTCAGGCTGCGTGGATACCATTACAATGGAGCGTTCCGGGCGGTGGAGAACGCGCGCGCAGATGGCTTATACGGACAAATCAAGTGGAAATACAACTGGGTGACGTTTATGGATGCAATGCTGCAAATCCACATATTGGGCACGGATTCGCGCTCTTTGCTGTTGCCAACGAAAATTCGCAAGCTGCGCATAAATGGCCTGCATCATTTTAATTTGATGAACAAAATGGATCACGAGGATCGAGTTTTCGATGTGTTCGTCGATCGTAAGTATGATCGCATCGTCGCTGGTGGCATTGAGCTGATTGGACTTCAGGCCAGTCCGGTGCAAAGACGCCGACCCCCAGGTATCCCAGTGTTGGAGAAATACGAATTCCTGCCCTATATGCCGACTCCAGTAGTAAGCGTTTCGAATGCAGCCCGTATTTGCGTACAAGTCGCTCTCGAGAACATTTCGATCTTGAAGATAAAACTGGTGGAAGTGGATACTGATGGTAGAGACACGGTGTTGGACAAGTTTATCGATGCTGTCGAGGATTTGCCAGTTATAACTGGAGAGTATATGTACTTGACCAGCAGAAAGTGCGACGAAATGCCTGGCGTACATATAGAAAATGGCAAAATATCAACTCTATCCAATTACCATTTCGCTGTGGCTGGCGGCATTTGTGGCGAACTCAACGAAGATGTGATTAAGAATGCCCAAAAGGTGCTGGTAGATAATGGTTATCTTTTAATCAGAGAGCAGCCCACAACGAACATAGCCAACTTCAATATTCCCGAACAATTCCGTTTGATTATGGTTATTCCCATTGACGACAACAATGAAGTTTTCATGCTACTCCAGAAGATGTCCAAGAAACTGCAAATACAACCAACTGTCGTTGAAGTTTCCGAGAACGATACAAAGTTTGAGTGGATAAGTCAGGTGCAGTCCGCTATAAGCATCAAGACTCCTGTTGTTGTATACGCATTCAAAGAGGAAATGAATGGTCTCATTGGCATGGTGAATTGTTTGCGCAAGGAGCCCGATGGCAACTTGGTCACCTGCTTTTACATCGACGATCCAAATGCACCCGAATTCAATCTCACGGATCCATTTTATTCGGCTCAGTTTGCACTGGGCTTGGCTTTCAACATTTATCGACATGTAAGTGCTTGCCTACAAATATTACCTTAGTAATAGAGTTCTTAACCCATGATCAATGCTTTTGTCTAGGGCTGCTGGGGTAGTCTCAGGCATTTGCATCTGCCCGTTAATAACGAGGTGAAACCACGACTGGATCACATATATGGTAATGTGATGCAACGCGGAGATTTGTCATCGTTGCGCTGGTTTGAAGGACCCCTGGCCATCGAGGACTGCCTGATCAAGATCGCGTACTCGTCGCTCAACTTCAGGGACGTAATGCTGGCCACCGGCCGATTGGCAGTTGAGTTATATGGCTCAAATCGTATCGACCAAAGCTGTGTACTGGGCTTTGAATACTCGGGCATCCATACGAAAACAGGCCGACGCATAATGAGCATGGTAGTCAAAGGCGGCGTCGCCTCTTATGTGGAGAAGCCCTCGAAGCTTATTTGGGACATTCCCGATCAGTGGTCCCTGCAGGAAGCGGCCACGGTGCCCGTTGTCTACATAACCGTATACTATGCGTTCTTTATGGCGACGAACATTCGCAAGGGAAAGAGCATTCTCATACACGCCGGCACTGGTGGTATTGGCTTGGCGGCAATCCGGGTTGCATTGGCCTACAATTTGGAGGTGTTTACCACTTGCAGCACACCCCAAAAGAAGCAATTCCTGCTGGACACCTTCCCCCAGCTGAAAGGTTTATATACCCAAACAAGTTCCTTATTTTCCATCACACATTTTTCAAAACTCTTTCCAGAATCGCACATTGGCAACTCCCGAGACACCTCTTTTGAGCGAATGGTTCAACGTGAAACCGACGGCAAGGGCGTAGATTTTGTGCTGAATTCCTTGTCGGAGGACAAGCTGCTGGCTTCGGTGCGCTGTCTGGGACAATCGGGTCATTTCCTGGAGATCGGCAAATTCGATATGGCTAACGACAACAAGCTGGGCATGGGCTGCTTCCTCAAAGAAATCACCTTCCATGCTGTATTGGCCGATAGACTGTTGAATGCATCCGATGATGAAATCTGGGTAATCATGCGCCACATCTATATATATCTATATATATCTTCTAATATCCCTGGCAATTGCATATTATCCGCAGCACTTGAAGAAACTGATTGATATGGATATAGCCAGTGGCATTATACAGCCGCTGCCAGTTACCGTCTTCCCGGCTCCTGAGATTGAGCAGGCCTTCAGGCATTTGATTGGCGGCAAGCATATCGGCAAAGTCGTTATTCAAGTGCGTGACAACCCCGAGGCAGCCGAAACGTTGCCGGTGCGCGTCCTCACCCAAGTCTACTTCAAGCCGCACAGGACGTACGTCATTCCGGGCGGCTTGGGTGGATTTGGCTTGGAACTAGCTGATTGGATGGCCCTGCGTGGTGCCCGCAAGCTAGTGCTCAGCTCCAGCCGTGGCATTACCAAGGACTATCAGTCCTATCGCATTGCGTACGTAGACCTTTATTATCTGATTAACACCAAACAAGCTTAGCACTCGCCTCCCGTATTTAACAACAGGCTTTGGAAGACTTACGGCTGCGACATTGTTGTCAGCACGGCGGATATAACAACAATGGACGGCTGTCGCAAGCTGTTGCTGGATGCTGCCAAGCTGGGTCCGGTTGGCGGCATTTTCAATCTGGCCGTGGCACTGCGCGACGGCATCTTTGCCAATCAAAATGTGGAACAATTCGAGCAGAGTTTCGCCCCAAAAGCGATTGCCACCAATTATTTGGATATTTTGTCACGGAGCTTATGCCCGGAACTGGAGCATTTTGTGGTCTTCTCGAGCGTGTCGTGTGGCCGCGGAAATGCCGGACAAACGAATTACGGCATGGCCAATTCCGTAATGGAACGCATCATCGAGTGCCGCTTCAGGGACGGACTGCCCGCCAAGGCCATCCAATGGGGCGCTGTGGGCGAGGTTGGCCTTGTCGCCGATATGGCCGAGGATAAAATTGACATGGAAATTGGAGGCACGCTGCAGCAAAGAATCTCATCGTGCCTACAAGAACTGGACACATTGCTCACGGCGAAGACGCCGATTGTGGCCAGCATGGTCGTCGCGGAGAAGCGCTCGGGACGTTCCGGTAATGAAAATATTATCGATACGGTCATGAACATTATGGGCATACGCGACTTGAAGTCGGTGTCGCTGGGCACAACACTCTCCGAGATGGGCATGGACTCGCTCATGGCTGTCGAGATCAAGCAAACACTCGAGCGTGATTTTGAGCTCATTCTGACGCCACAGGATCTGCGTTCACTCACCTTCCAAAAGCTGCAGGAGTTCGTGGAGGCTAGGGAAAAGGACAACACCGATGCGGTCAAAATGATTTTCGCATCGGAAGGCAAGCTCTTGGGCATGGATCTGCTGATACGCAATCTGGGCGATGAAGCCCACTGCGATCAGATAATGTATGCCCTGAAAACGCATGCGGCACCATCCAAGCAAAGTGTTCCACCAAATATCATAATACCGGGCCTGGAGGGTACCGCCGGTCAGGCATGGTATAACATTGGCTCCAGTCTGAGCAGCAGGGCTAATGTCTTACAACTCCATCAATTCGCAAGATCAGAGACTATCAGCGAAATTGGACAACAATCATTGGAGGTAAGTTAATATGCCAATCAAATAATCTCGACTCTAAGAGCTCTCTTTTCGCAGCATGTGAAGGCCCTCTTGAAGTCCTCAGATCCATTCTATCTCATTGGATATTCGTATGGCTCCTATGTGGCGCTTCAGCTGGCCGCGCTACTCGAGAATCTGGGCTTCCATGGCCACATCTTGCTAATTGACGGCGCACCACACTTCCTAACAAGACTAACGAATCTCCACCTGGGTGCAAATTTTACAGACAATTATCTCTATGACTTGCTCTTCTCTAGTATCGTCAATCAAATATTCCCAGAGGAAACTAAGGAATCGGTAGCACTAGTTTTCCATAAGCTCGATACTGTCCAAGAGAAGATGGACTTGTTCATGGAGTACGTGAGCAGACAGAATGTTTACAGCAAAGACTACGCCCGCGTAATGATCGAGGCCATGTTCCGCCGGATTAAAATGGCGTCACAATTCGATGTGAATAGCATAAAGGACCTGAAGTCGCCCATAATGCTGGTCCGTCCCGCTGAGATCTCTCTGCAGGATATCGAAGAAGATTATTGCGTGTCCCAGCTGACCTCGGGTAAAGTCACACTCAAAGTCATCGAAGGCAATCATACGAGCATGCTGGATAATCCAGTGCTGCCCCAGATTATAAACGACTTTGATCCCGGCCTAATGGACGACAAGAATTTCGAGGTCTATATACGAGAGGTTAAGTCAGTGGCCGTGGTTTAAATATTCTTCACTATCTTTCTTTCTACTTATTTTCACTTTAACACTTTAAAGCTTGCATCAAATATTATTACAGTACTAAAATAAAACATGTTTTCTCAAAAATTAATGGCGTATCGTTTTGGAGCTTGTCTTTCAGAGTAAATTGCTAATTTACCTAATTGTCGAATATCAATTTTGCTGAATCATTTCAAGTGAACGCTCTCAACTGAACTTCCAACACATGCCTAAGTCAGTTAGTTAATCAGTCAGCGAAATCCAGTTTGTTAAAATCAAGATCAATCACATTTCCAAGAATATTTTATATGATTAAAAGCAAACAGAAAGAACAGGTATTTTTGGGCTGCCAAAGATGAAATGCCCCTGCAGAAATATAGAAGATGTGCGCTATATTTCTATAGCTTATTGAATTACACGATCTTAGATCGATTGTTCCTATCGCTGGCTTTGTATAGAAGTCGATCGTTCCTACATAGAAATTTAATAAATTTAAAAAATAACTAGATTGTGCTTAGAAACAAAAATGTTTTCATACTTTTCTAACAATCCTTTCTATTGTAGCTATTTGCTATATCTCTCCAAACTTGATAAGACTTTGCTTTACGAGCAGCATATATGTTTAATAACAACCATTTTAGCATACAATAACCAAGTTTTCCGACTTTGCAGATTGTAACGAATAGTTTGCAGGTAAACACACATCCAGGATAGCTATATCGACTCGGAATATATATATACTTTATGGCTGTTCATGCTGATCAGGAATATAAATACTTTCTAGTGCAGCTGACGTCTCCTCGCACTTCCCGACAATAGTACATAAACACGGACTTAAATGAAAACCAAATAGAAACTGTATTTATGTTGACTCATGTCGAACGCGGCGTTTTCAGCGCCTGCTGCACCGTCTGTTGGAGCAACTGCATCTTGTGGTAGCTGGCCACACTGCTGAATGTGTTGAGCAGCGTTTCGATCTCCTTGCCACCGATTAGGGGCATAAAATTGCCGGCACAGGTGCAAAACTCGGCGAGATTCTCGCGTTTGATTTCGTTGCAGCGCGCACAGCGCAAATCCTGCAGCACGTAGGACATCACCTTGCGTTGCAGGACATCAATCATGCGCATCTCAATCTCCTCATTGTCGTAGGCCACGTTGCACTGGGCGCACAGCCAAACGGGACTGCAGCGGGAAGAGAAACGAACATGGTTAAAGATAACCGCAGATGGGATATACTTCTAAATAACTCACATGCCATCCTTCATGGCGCGATGCTTGTCCTTGCACAGATCGAGATCGCGACAGTGATTGCACGCCTTGCAGATGACCTCGTTGATGATGTACGTATCACAGGGATCTGTCCACTCGGCCAGATCGGAAAACTCACCGACACCCACCAGGCGGAGCATATTGCGGCGCAGCTCATTGATCTGATCGGCGAGGGCCTTGTCCACGCTCAGCACCTTGACAATGGTGCGTATGAGCTCCAGGCCGGGACTGGGCTTGCCCTTGCCATAGTTCTTATGCAGCTTTAGCACAAAGTCGAAGGCGCAATGCGAAATGTCCTTGATGGCCTGCTCGGTGCTCTTGCGCTCCGCCAGGGATTGCATGAAGAGCGTGAGCAACGATTCGAATTTCTCGCGGCATTCGTTCTCCTCCGGCAGCTGCTCCCCAATGGTCCAATTTAGCTCTAGGGATAGCTCCTCCTCGTCCTCCTCCTCTGGCGGCTCCTCTATCGCCGCCAGGCCAGCTTCAATTTCCTGCACATCATCATCATCATCATCATCGTCATTATCATCCCCATCCTCGTTCCGGGCCTGGCTCTGACGCAGCGTTGTGCTGCCCGCCGCAATCGCAGAGACAGTCTCGTCAATGCCCTTGGGCAGCCTGCCCCGTATGCCCGAGAAGTTGGACTGATCCAGCCAGAGCATGAAATTCCAACACTGCTCAAAGCTCAGCTGAATGGAGTGGAACATCTCCTTGTTGCGCAGACTCTGCACAACGTAGTCGACGTAGCCCAGGGCATCGGAGACGTTCCGCTTGCCCGAGCTCAGTATGATCCTGTTGAAGTCGGCGTAGACAATGGTGGCGCCCAGGCGCTTAAACTCCGCTATGATCCGCAGGAACATTTTCCGCATGAGATTGTTAAGCGATCGACGCAGCGCCGGATCGTAGAGCAGGGCATTGCTGGAGCGCACCCAGCGATAGAAGTGCACGATTTGAAAGTCGGAGAAGATGTTCTGATTGATGGACACCTCGCGCAGCCAGCCGTTGACCATGGAGCGCATAACGCGAAAGGCGGCCGAGCACAGAGCCGTCTCGTCATAGCTGGGCAACGTGGCCGCCGGCACCGTGCCGATCATTTCCTCCAGCGAGGCCTGCGGCATCACATCGAACGTGATCGCCGAGGAGGCGCCCTCCATTTCCTGGATCCGGTTCGATTGGAGCAGCGCGCTCACCGCCAGGCTGTCCAGCGCCAGTTCGACGCAGACGTCCGAGTAGAAGCCGGCGCGGTTCTGCACCACCGTGATGCTCTCCTCGAACTCGGCCAGCAGGCGGCTGTCGTCCGCCTCGCGGCCGCCCAGATCGGGACGCGTGCTGGCCGACCACCAAAGCACAAAGTTGTGCTTCTGCAGCAGGCGGGCAAAGAAGAGATCGGCGCCGAAGAGCACCGTGTCCGGCGGCATGTTGCCAATGGGCACGTGAAAGTAGCGGCACTGATCCAGCATTAGCTCCAGCACGTTGTTCAGATTGAGGAAGTGACGCACCACGGCGCGCGCACCCTGACGCTGCCAGTCGAGGCCCGAGAGCAGGCTGGCATCGTCGGAGATGTGTATCTGGGCCTGCGGAAACTCGAGCAGCACGGGCATGGCGGCGCTCAGCTTCCGCGCCTCGGTGGCCGTCTGCAGGCAGAGCATGGTCGGACCCGGCTGCTCCTGCTTGTAGGCGGCCAGGGCGCGCTGTATGTGCCGGTGGATCTGCTTGACGTCCACCTCGATGAGCAGCTCAAAGCTGAAATCCTCCGGCGGCAGTTTGTCAACGCTTGCCGCCTGCTGCAGATTCTTGATCAGCGCCAGCCGCTCCGCCGTGTAGAGCTGCCTCATGTTGGGCATTTGATTGGCGCGCACCGTGTCCAGGGCGAAGACGAGCGCCTTCTTGCTGGGCAGCAGGAAGAGCGCCCAGATCTCCTTCCGGGCGGTGGGTATATTGTGCTGATACAGATAGATCTTGCGCAGCCGCGTGCTGGCCTGCTGCAGGTATCGGATGTGCGACTGCGGACGCTGCTCCAGCTGCTCGATGCTGAAGCTCTCGAGCTCGCGCGTCGACAGCAGCGCCAGGCGACGCGCCTCCTCGCGCTGCACGCCACAGATGCAGCCCATGTCCATGAGCGCACGGAACTCGAGCGTCATTTGCGTCTCGTAGATGCCCTCGATGTCGGGCGTGGCCAGGTCGGCCAGCATGCCCAGGCAGTTGTCCCTGAACAGCTGCTCCGGCACACTGTACCGATACAGATTGTAGACGGGCCGCGAGCGGGGCAGCACCCGGTTCACCTTGCGCCACAGCTGACCCTCCTCCGGCGGCGCGGCGCTGCGCTGGTTGACGTAGAAAATACGCGGCACGGTCAGCTTGATGCGATGCAGCTCCTCGCCAATTAGCGCCCACACGGTGAACTGACCCAGGTCGTTGACCGGCACCAGCTGCAGTATCTGCCAGGGCTGATCCAGCAGCGTGCGCTGCGCCCGTCGCAGGAACCCGCCCAGCGTCGCCGTCGACGTTGTCGCCCTGGCCGCTGCCTGCGCCGACGCTGTGCCCGCGGCGCTGTCGTCGCCGGCGCGCTGGCGCTTGCTCTGCTGGCGGCAACGCTGGCGCTGCGCCTGCTGCCAGGCCCACTTGCGCTTCTGGAAGCGCACCCAGTCGACTATGGTCTTCCGGGTGTCGCCAATGGCCGGCGGTGCGCCCAGGGCCTGGCGCCAGGTCGTCGGCTGTGGCGCCGACGCCGCTGCAGCTGCCTCGCCGTCCTCGTCGTCCAGATGCGCACGCTTGCGCTTGGTCACCACCGGTCTGCCTGAGGCTGAGGCCTCCGACGAGTCCTGCTTACCCGCCAGATCCTCCATGTCGGCGAGCTCCAATTGTTTATCCTCGGTGGCCAGCGCCGGCTTGGGCCGCGGCCGGCTGGTGAACATCTCGTTGATGCGCCGCTGCTTGAGCACATCGTTCTTCTCCAGCATCTTCTTGTGCAGCCAGTCCGGGTGCTGAACGCGCGGCACCGGATTGGCCAGGCCCTGCAGTGCAGCGGGTATGGTGATGATCTTCTGGATGGTGCCGCCCAAGCGCTCGATGTAGTAGTTCCAGTCGAGCACGTCGCGTATGTCCGCATCGCCCATGGTGTTGTCCTTCAGCCAGCGGCGCAAATGATGCCGCCGCACGCTCGGCTCCGACTGGAAGATGGCCAGGGGCACGGCGCGCTCGGTGACTGGGGCGCCCTCGGGCTTCTTCGATATGATGTACTTGCAGGCGAGACCCGCATCCTTGACCATCTGCTCGCCGAGAAACTCGGCGAGACGCTTGGCCGTCGATATGGAGGTGCTCTTCTGGGCGCCGTATTCCTCCAGCTTCTTGGACATGGACTTGTTCTCGGCGATCAGCTCGAAGAGCTCCGAGTCGGGCAGATTGGAGCCGCGACTGTAAAGCACGTCCAGCCAGTAATCGGCCACCTTGGCCACGGAGGCATAGCACTCCTCCAGTGTGCTCCCAGCGAGAAATGCCTCGAAAACGGAGCTCTGAAAGTTCTTGATCAGCTGCAGCTCGCCGCGTCGCTTCACCTCGAAGCCCTTCAACTCCGCCAGGGAGCCATCGAAGTTGAATACCGCATAGCGTTTCTTCAGCTTCTTGCCCTCCTCCTTGGCGGCGGGCAGCACCATGGCCAGGTAGGGTCCGTCGACCTCGAAGAAAATGGAGTTCTCATCGCGTATGTCGTAGCTGGGCGGCTCCGATCCGCCTTTTGCCGGCTGGCGCAGCTCGTGGTACTGATCGTTGGTGAAGTGATCCTTGACCATGGTGTTCAGCACCGCATTGGGATACGAGATGTTAATCTTCTTCTTCTTGTCGTGCGTTGTGTGCACGGTGAACTCCTGCGGAAACGAGCCCGGCAATATGCACCAGATACCGTCCGTGTCCAGCTCCAGCGGTCGACCCACGCGCTCGATAATCTCGCGCGCCTTCGTTATAATGTTGGAGCCAGTCAGACAGACGATGCCCGCCATGGGCATGGAGTGCCAGCGGGCACCGCGTCGCATCACATACCCGTAGAAGGAGTTCAGGATGCACTTGTGCGCCAGCTGGAGCGAATCGTAGAGCACCTCGCGCCCCTTGGCCGCCTTAATCTCGGCGGCATCGCCCGAGGCGACGGCCGCGTTGACCGACGCCTTCGCCGTCTTGGTCAGGCCCTTGTACTCGTAGCGCCGGTCGCGAAAGGCGCGCACCGTGTCCACGTAGAAGCTGTTCTCCTTCTGGCAGATGGTCGAGTTGCGCGTCTCCAGTTTGGTGATCTTGGTCTTCTTGTACGCCTTGCGGCAGTAGTCCGATAGGCGCTTCTTCTCGTACGCCGCCTGATCCTCCTTGGAGAGCTCGTGGAAGGCGCGCGTCGGTCCGCCCGGGAAGAGGGAGGGAAACTTCTCCGTCTCCAGCTGCTGCTGGATGCGCTGGAACTCGTTGCGCGAGGCGGGCAGCATCTCGCCACGCCAAAGCCAATCCATGGAGCGCTTGCAGCGCACTCCGGGCCTATTGAAGTCGCAGGCGGCGCAGTCCATGTCGCTGACCATGGCCGACGGCTGCAGGCGGTTGGTTAGAATGATGTTCGGGTACATGGCGCCCACATCCAGGTGATAGATCACCGGCTGCTCGAGCCGATTGGGTATGTCGTGCAGGCCTTGGAGTGCCTGCACAATCTCCTGCTGCACCTCATCCAAATTGCTGACCAGCTCGAGTGGTATGCCCTCCTCCACCTCGATGGCTTGCTTGAGCACGGCGTCCACGTGCTCCATCAGCTGCTTGACCATGCCGGGATCCAGCCTGAAACGGCAGGGTATATCCGCGCGAAAGACGCCCGACTCCAGGGCCTCCACGTGGCCGCCCACGTAGGTCTCGGAGTCGAGCACATGGCCCTCATTGGACAGCTTGTTGAGCTCGCTCTGCTGCTTGTTGGGGTACACGATGTTCGCATGATAGGCCTGGACCATGAGCAGAGTTTCGCACAGTGTTCCGGAGCCCTTGCGCAATATCTCATCCGGCTCCATGGGAATGATGGTGTTCAGGGCAAAGATAAACGGATGCACGTACTTCATGTACAGGTAGTAGGTGGCCACCGCATCGGAAACGGAGTAATTGGACAGCACCTGTGGCTGCTCGACGGCCATGCGGCACATGTCCTCCGGATCGAGTTCGACGGGATCGTAGCGCAGCTTCGCCTTGGCCACCGCCTTCAGACCCTGCGAGCCAACGGGCAAATACGAATCTCGCTTCACCCAGCACAGACAGTCCATGTGAATGGCGGGCCGGCTCAGATAGATGCCGTCGCGCATCTTGGAGAAGCCAATCTCCTGCTTCATATCCAGGTCGTAAACGGCTGCGCGCGTCTCCACGAAGGGCCAATCGAAGAAGTCACCGTTGTAGGTGACCACAATGTGCGGACGCACCTCCATGATGTGATCAAAGAATTTCTGCAGCAGCTGCATCTCGTTCTCCTCGTTGAATATGATGAAATGTCCCTCGAACTCGGGCTTGGGCGTGTACTCAAAGTCATCCACATTGGAGGAGATGATCTCACGATTGGTAATTAGATAGCCCTGGCCATCAATCATATACGAGATCATCATGATCTGATCGGTTTGCGCATCCGGAAACTTAAGCGGCAGCTTTGTCGTCTCTATATCGAAGGCCAGCACCACCGGTTCCGGTCTGTCCAAGATGTCCGGGCGGCATGTGATAACGGGCAGCTCGACGCCGCTGCGACAGCGTATGTTGTACCACTGGCCGCAGAAGATGCGCAAATCGATCGAGACGCGCACATGGTAGGGCACATCGTGCTCCCGTATGTCCATGATACAGTCCATATAATCCTGCTGCCGCTTGCTGCCGCCGCCTTCATCTGTGCCGCCACTAGTGGACTGTGCCAGCGAGTTGGCCAGCATTTGCATGTAGTACGTGTTGGATTTCTCACGCTCCGTATTCCGACGCACTGCAGCCATCAGCTCGCGTCGCACCTTGGTCATGGCCGTTTGGTTGAGGAAGGACAGCTTGAGGTACTGCTGCTGCAGCCCCGACAAGTGATTGGCCAAGTCCAGATCCTCCTTGCTGACGTGCTCCAGACTGGCGATCTGGCCGGAGTACTTGCGGCCCAGGAAGCGCGCCACCTCCAGGTGCATGTTCACCTCGGGCCGTATCAGCAGATACGGCTGATAGGCCACCGTGCACTTGAAACGCGACCCATCCATCTGAATGAAGAACAAATCCAGAGCAGCCACCAGGCGACGATCATCGTCCAGCACCTCGTTCTGCCAGAGAGCAAAGCTGAATCTTTAGTCGCTGTTGCTATTCCTGCTCGCACTCACCGTGTGCATGTTGATGAGGTAGCCGGTCCGCTCTTGGCTGTCCTTGACCCTGTCAAAGCCGTACTTGGAGTCGATCTTGTCGTTCTCCCGCGACTGTCGGTATCCTGCCTCATTGAAGAAGTCGTCGCTGCCGAATCAAAACAAACAATAAATTTGCGACTGCACACCGAATAGAATTCACACCCACCCTTCGGCGCGCGTTTCGCTCACGAACTTGCCCGTATTTGGGAACGCCTTCGCTTTGCCTCCCTCTGACATTTTAACGTTTATTTGCGTTGCATTTAATATATTTATCACGCAAAGCAGCTGCCTTGATTTGGCGCCTTTTGTTGCAGTTGGCGATGTGCAAAGTATCAAAAGTATCGATATAGTAACATTTGCTGACCGCAACCAACTTCACGTGAGCAGAAAATGTGCGCAACGTGAAGTTGGCAACACTACGCAAATTTGACCAACGTGAAGTTGGCCGTAGGCAATTTCACACTTGCATGAAGTTGGCTGTAATTTTTAACGAAAATTGCTCAACTGACGAACTGCTAATTTTTGTCAATTTGAAGCTTTGTTAAATTAAATTGGAAAATGTAACACTAAGCACAAGAAAAAATCCTTTAATTGCGTGTATTCTTATTTTCTTTCATTGAAATAAATATAATTTAAATGGAACGCTTATTGCTTAAGATAACTACTTTTGTATAAGCGCGCCAAACTCTCTGAGCATAAATTTGAAGTAAACAATAGATTTTACTAGTAGCATTAAGTTTTAAATTATAATTTTGTTTATATGACTGCAGAAAGATACTGAGATAAATATACACGACGCAAAACAAAAATCAGTACAACATTTGTGTGTGGTATGCTGATCAATAAAAAAATTTATGACCACATGCTGTTGCCTTGTTATAGTTTTGGCAAGACATTTAAAAGAAATTAAATTGTGTCCTCATATAATATTTCCGATGCGCAGCTCGTTTTTTTGTCACTTGAGTTTGTAGACCTAAATATGTATCTAAAAATATGTATATACATATTTAAGTATGTATGTTAATTTCAGCCTGGTTAGTTCGCAGTTTATTTTCCATTATGTGGCTGTTAAATTGTCTGCTTGCATTGTGCATATATTTTCAGCCTCAAATCAAATTACACACGCACACAACAAAATTCATTCATAAAATCCGGCTCACCTACACGCGTAGTAAAAATGCAGTCGGCGAGCAACGCATACATATGCACGTATGTGTGTGCATGCACACAGGGCAGCGCTGCGCGCAAGCGCTCTTCTTGCTCTCGTCGCTCTCTCTCTTTTGGCACGGTGGCTCTCTTTCGTTCAGTTCGTCCTGCTGCGCCGTGCACTTGTCGCTGTGTAGCAATTTAATTGCTGCCCCTGTCAAGTTGACAATCTCTTTGTTATGGGCATCGCTATCGCTGCCAGTCAACCATATTGGTTACACGTGTTCGTTATGCAACGCTGCCACTGGAACAGGGAGCAGGAGTCGCGACCGAAGCTCAATCTTATTGCCCCTTCCTGTAGCGCCAGTGCTGCCTGACTACATATATACATATGTACACATACATACATATGTATGAGCATACATCCAAATGTAATTTATGCGAAAAGCGTTGCCAGAATATAAACACATGCACATGTTTGTCTCTCTGTGTCTCTAGCTGTGTGTACATACATACATACATACATATGTATGTATGTTTGTTTGTAAACCTGTTTGTAGCCTTTCTGGGAGCGTTTCATATGAACAGTGGGCACATTCAACAATTCATTTGCAGTTCTGTGTCACTGTGCGTCGCTTGCTAAAAATGATTGCCGCACACAGACACAACTACGCTCACTCACACACTTGCAGTTACACACACGCATACACACACTTGCAGCGTTCTGACCACGCAGAGTTTTTATTTTGTCGTCGTTGTTCTTCTCCTAAAAACAATTTGTTTTTGTTGTTTGGGTTATTCTGATTTTCTTTTCGCTCAGACTGCACATCGGTGTCTGCCTGTGTGTGTGTATGGTTCTTGCTCTTTCTATTTGCGGAAAATTGTATCTCTTATTGCTCTCCCACTCGCAGCGCGCTCTTGGGATCGTTAATGCGTGCATTTGACAAAATTATTTTGCATATTCACATAAACGTAAATCCGAATGTGTATATGTATATGTATATTTTATATTCATTCGTTTTATATTCTGTTTCTTTATAAGCTTTTGCGCACACCCATACATGGAGGAGTGCAAAATAATACTCTCGCTTTTTTGGCGTTATCAGTTGCCACGCTCTTAGCTCCACGGTCGCCGCTCGCTGTTTGCCGCTCTCCATCTTCTTGTTCTGCTTCTGGTGCTGTTGGCGCAGGCACTTGCTCCGCTCGCTCAATTCCCTCACACATGAACGCGTCGGCGTCGGCGTTCGACGTGTTGTTGTGTCTGCTGCTGCGCTGCCTGCTTCAGTTTGTTGTCGACTCTCTTTGCGTTTGGACGCGGTCTGTTTGTGTCTTGCTCGCATCGCTTAACGGTTATGTGTTTTGAATATTTGAATGCTCCACAACTATACGCAATAGAAAACAAACAAACGTACACAATTTAATTAGCAAGAATACTGCTCGCTGTTCGCTCTGATCGCGAGTGTCGTCGTCAAACGCCAATCGATAGCCAAATCCCGTTGTTGTTTATTGTTGTGTCATCGAAATGAGTGCAATTGAAATTTGAAAACAGAAAAAAAATAGATATATGTATTTTGCTGTTTCTGTTTAAACAAATTCGAAGTATCCGAAAGAAATGTGCAAATATTGAAAGAGCCAAATATAGCAAAAAGAGCAGCTCGAAGCGGCTAAAACGTTAAACCTTTTCGTGCAAAAGAGCCACAAAGATTCAAAAAATCTGTCTACAAACCACAAAATCGCCTAAAAGATCGTTTGTGCGTGCGCGCGTGTATGTGTGTGTGTGTGTGTGCGTGTGCGTGTAGTCGGTTCTGTCTGTGTGGGTCGCTCTGATCCGGCGTCGTTCAATCTCTGCCGCGTCGGCGTCAGCGTTGCGCCTATAAGCCGAACTAAAGCCAAGACCCGATCCGATCCGATCCCCGATCACCGATCACCGATCCCAATTCTCTGCGTTTCCTTTCGTGCGCTTTGTTTCAGGCACGTACGTAATCTCTCTCGCCGGGCATAATCAACCTGCCTGCTGATCCAGGCGATATAAGCAGAGGGTTACAGATACAGATACAGATACATACTATAAGCTGTGACCACGAAACTGAGAGAAAGACAAATAGAGAGAGGGAGAGTGAGAACTTAAGCTGTCGGCAGCTCCTGCTTTTTTGCCGTGCGACCCCGACTATGTTGCCGATCAAGATTATGCGCCTAATTTGAAGTTGTAATTAATTTGGATACCCTAATAAAAAAGAGAATAAAGACTGTTAAGAGGAGAACAAAACAAAGAAAAACCAAAAAGCATAAAAGCAACAAAGTACAAGCAGCTACCTCTGCCCGCATTTGAGGGGCGTGCTACGCGCCTCTATTTTATTGCCCCACCGGTGAGTGAAGTGTTGAAAACAGTAGTTGAAGTATTTTTATTCAACTTTAGCTACCAGCTAGAAACCCTTTCGTTATGCGCGTATGTGTGTGTGTGTGTGCATGTGTGTATGTTGCCTGTTTTCTTGAATGAATCTAGGAAAAAACTGGTTTAGATCAGGTTGCTGCCGCGGCCTTAACTATCACAGCAATTCAGCCCGGGACCAGGACTGTTGGCGATCAATAAGATCTGAGGCCTTTCGCTGGCGGGGAGTGGTGCCAGGGGGGGGACCTGACCACGTCATGCTGCCTCGCAACCCTTGAACATAATTGAAATTACTACTGTTACAGTTTCCGGTGCGGCCTTTGATTGCATTTCTTTTTCTGTGTTCCTCCTTTGCCCACTTTTATGGCCATCGATTCCCATTTCGTTAATGGGAATGTGTGAACGCTTGTGGTTTTGTTTTTGGGATCGCTTTTTAAAGCGCTACTGTTAGGCTTCCTAATGTGCCCAGAATGTGGATCAATGAACGCTTAAGATCATTTACGAGCAGTGATAATATGGGCCATCAAAATACTCAGCAGTTACTTGTTTTACTGAAATATTGGTAACACGCTGAGCGCTATGATCAAACTACGCTAATGAATGGACAAAATGAGATTTTATATTTTATATTTATATAAATTAAATTTATAAATATAAAGAGTTCATTAGATCAACGTTTTATTATTAAAAGTTTTTATAAAATCCGATTGAGTTCATGCAGTTTATACGAAAATGATGACAAAGCAGATAGAAAGACGCAATGAACAGGAGAAGAGAGAGAGAGAGCGAAGGAAATCAAGGTAGAATACGATCATGAATTTCAATTTAATCATCAAACCAATATTGATAACTCAGCATTCATATCAAGATTATACACTTTATTGAAATATATCATAATTTATGTATAGAATTATAATAAGAGGGAGCATAGAAAGGAAGGCAGAGCAAGAGAGTAAAGGAAATAAAGAGAGAATACGGCATACTTTTCTACAACGATCATCAAACCGATCTTCACCAACTCAGCATCCACACCATGATTTAAACATTTCATATAAATAGATCACAACATATGTATATTTACTCCAAAGATTCTCGTTTTCTTAAGGATTTTATTAGTTTTTTTCGCATTTATTTTTTTTATTTTTTGTTCTCATGTCTTACGACATTTGACCGATTCCAAAATACATGTTCTTCACTTACAGTTCACTGCATTTTGAAGCTGGTTCGTTGCCCCATGCCACGTTTAATGATCTTGGTCCTTGCCTGCACTGGATATCAACCTGCCGCAGACAGACCGAGCTCAAGATCGATACCAAAATCACACACACACACACACAGGGCTGATAGGGAGCGAGTATAGAAAGACAACGGGACAGACAGTCAACACATGTGCGCAGCCGCACAAGCAGAAGATCAGCGAAGATCCCTTCCCAAAAAAAGAACAGCAACAGCAACCAAAGTGTATTCTACCGTTACGTGCACACAAAAATTGCACCCCTATTGTTGCATGCCACGATGTGGTCGTCTGGGCCTGGGCCTGGGTCCGGGCCCAGGCTCTGATTCGGAGTCTGGGCATGGAGTGTGCACCATATCGAAATATCATATTCGTTTACAATCTGTTTCTTCAGCATCTGCTGTCCGTTGGCTGGACCATTTTTTCCCTCTTCTTCTTTTTTCGCTGCCTGTAGCTGCGTCTGGTTTGGCCGCCTAACAAACCGAAATGCTCCATGGATATTACTCGCACTTTTCTAGGGAAAACATATGCTTCGAATTTTTGATTTTTCTTCGTAGAAAGTTTCACTCGGCTGCTGTCTTCTTGGCTGCTCCCTTATCTGCGTCGCTGTGAGATAAGATCGTGTTGTTAAGATACCGGATTGTGGGCACAAAAATTACATAGTTTGGCTGGTTTTGCGTGTTCTTGTCAGGTGCGGGTCTCCAATCGGTTTTGTTGAATCCGTTAGTCAGCTGAAGAGTTGCAAAATCGAGCAGGCTTTGGGTAGGATTGCAGGATCTTCAGGTAGCTAGAGCATTGTTAAAGATCAGAAGATATCCTAGTCGTCTAGACATACAAATCGTGTTCTTCGATAAAAATAACAAAACAAAATATATAATAGTGGATCGTTAAAAAGTAAGGTGTATTTCTGTATTTGTTTTGATTTAATTGGCAGCAATGCAAAAACATATAAAAATAAAAAATAAAAAATTAAATATAATTTTAAAGAGATTATTACGTTATGGGTATTGTACCATTTATCACGATTAGGTTATTTGTACTTGAATTAAATCCAAATTAAGGCTTACAATAAAAACTGAATTCAAAGAATTTTTTTGCGATATCGCATAACATAAATTCTTATCCGAAAGCCAAACATAAAAAGCATTTAAGAAAAGAACAGAATGCACACTTAACAACTATAGGAAATATTGAAGTGTGTGTGTAATTCCCGTTAATTGGCTGATAGTGAGCTCTTATGCTAACAGATTGAAGTAAGGGTACTTGGCTAACATGCTGATAGTCACTATCGCTTGTTTCTGCCACTTGACCAAGTTGACTGGTTGATTCTTAAAGCAAACGAAAAGTTTAAAAATTTTACACATATATATATATATTTATATATATATATACACACACACACACATACATATATATATATATATATATATATATATATATATATATATATATATATATATATATTTATTTTATTATATTATTCAATAGCACAATTCAATTCTTGGTATTATCGTATAAGTGTGCTGCGGACACGTAAAATCAATCTGAATATTCGTTTGCTTATTATTTTTGCCAGTTTTATGCGTCAATAAATTATTTTCGTGTGAGAAGTGTACTAAGTACACACATATGTCGAAAATATTTGTAGCGCATACACCATATTTACACATATGTATACATAAGTATGTCTATATATTCACAATATATGCACTATTGCGCTGTCAAATCAATTAGATGCATGTGTACCATATAAATATACCATACACTAAAAAAAAACGATCTAAAGCCAAGCATTAAACTATGTTGAGCGGGATCTACCGTTTTTCTATTAATAATATTTCAAAATATAATACTTAATTTAAAAATATTTAAGAACATTTTTAAATTAAGTACGATCCTTTCTTGACTTTAGAATATATAGAACAAAATTCTGGAATAAATATTATAGCAATTTTCGCACTTGAACAGGAACGTAAAATGTTCTAAATTAAAGTGCAGGGTTTCTTAGATTGAGTCTTTTATGTTAGTTTTATATTTAGAAATTTCCGGATTAAAAAAACTTTTTCAATATGAACATTTTATCAGCTTAAGAAAGCAGTAAGATCATTTAAACTATACACATTTCCTGATAAAGTCGAAAAGTATTGACTAAAATCTGGAAATAAATTAAAATTAAACTTTTTTATTTCTGAAATAAAAAGATGAGAATTTCTTTTCCAAGTTATGAAATTTCCATCTTTCACGAATTTTAACAAGGCTAAATTCTAAGTGTATGTACGCTGTACATGTCATAACACTGTTGTTGTTGTTTCTGCATTGATTTGATTGCACTGAAAATTTAATGTTGTTGTTGACTGCACACTGGGATTTTATTATCCATTTAAATGTTGATTAACTTAAATTCGTGTGTACTGCACTCAATCACACTTGATGTGTGACAGTGTATATACGTGTGTGTGTGTGTGTGTGTTTGTGCTTGCATTTGCGTGTGGGTGTAACTGGGGTAGCCAGTTGGCCAGATCTACACAAATAACGGCCATAAAATCAGCAAATCAAATGAAAATTGATTTCACAAGCGCACACAAGCAATTTATGCAGTTAGATCAATGCGAATCCGAATCTGCCCGTTTAACGTATACATATCCATATGTAAATGGCCGTTTACATATAGAAGCGTATATATGTATGTACATCTACACAGCTATATGCAGATGGGAGATAACGTGCGTAGATAACTGTTTGCCATACAGACGACACTTCCAAGCGTCAACGTCAACGTCACGAAGCCCAAACTTTATTTGCATAACGTATCTAATTAGGCAGGCACTGCCACAATCAGATTCAGATACCTCTGCTCAATGCATAACTTAGCTACGCATCAAGCGGCACACGGATACATACATAGGCATACCAAGCATACGAAGATAAATATGTAAGATTTTTTTAGCCTCAGGCTTGAGAGAACTATGCAATGCTTATCACGAGCACACTCAATGTAAATATTATTTAAAATGCGTAATTGCTTGCTTGAATTTATCTTTAAGTGTATTATTTATGGTGGCTTCAAAACACCAGCTACTGTATCTCAGATTCGTCCATTCTACGCACATAATCGTACATAAGTATAACAGTAGTGCGGGTCGGGCCAAGCGAGTATGTTATGGTTGTTCCGGATTTTCGCTTCTTTTTTCTTTTTCTATTCATTTACTTTTTGTTAAGTATTTAGCGTCACTTCCGTTTGATAAAAAAAAGTTTCCTAAGATATTGTGTGGTCTTTGGCTCTTTTGTAATATTTTGGTAGCTCATTAGAATAAAATATTAAGCTTTGCGATCTCGGTCAGCTTATCAGCAAATACGGCCTTTGGCAGATTGATAACAACCCTACCGGAAGCTGCTGCGACAGTTTATATTTATATATATATTTAATTTAAATACCCGTGGTCTTCTTTGTACTGGATTTTTGTTGTGGATTTTCCGAGGATACCTGGTTGGAATTCCAGATTACGGCATATGTGCTTTATCGAATAAAAATTTTTTCACGAGATAACTAACTAGTGACGAACATATACTAAAGCCCAACAATTTCTGATATCAAATGTTGTGACGAAAGATTTCAATTTAATATTTCACACATTAAATTCGAAATTTACAAATTATTTGGACAAAAGTTATATTAAGGCACAAAGAAGCTGGAGCTTCTTCTTTGTGCCTTAATATAACTTTTCCGATGTGCCGAATTCTCAACTATTTTTCTAATTTAGAATCTCATGATGTATACCATTTTAATCATGGTTTTACGTTTAAGACGATTTCTTTTCATCTACCAAATTTGCAATTAAAAAAAAAAAAATTATATTACATAAAGCTGTGTGACTTTGTTACTTAGTTTCAATAAATAAATAAATGATTTCTAAATACCTGCCAATTTGTTCCATTAATATGTTCAATTTCTAGAAACTAACCTAATTTCACAGATTTGTTACTTTTCAAAAATTACAGAACATCAAAGTAAGTTTAAGAACATGCCGATTCTTTGAACACAAAATCTCAATCTGAGCGTCACTCTTTGTGGCTTCGGCAAATATTGAAGAAGAAATAAATCCATTAGAAATATATTTAGAAAATCGTACACTTCCAGCAAGAAAATCAAACCCCTTAGCTCTAAAAACTATATATGATGGATGCTGTATAAACAAACCGTGTTTTATATGCAAACTGCGGCGGCTCCTTTTGTTGTGGCCCTGTCGCCGTTGAGTTGCTCAAATGGGGCGGACACTTTGATGTTGTTCTTGTCTCGTGGCGCGAGCAATTTCAAAACGTTCCGATCGTCGTTACTATGTACATATTGTACTTAAAACCGAGACGAACGAGACGTTGAGTCGCACCAAAGCGTCATAATTTCTTGAGTCAACAAGGCATCCCTGGCACAAATTGAGCATAAAGGTGCGAACAGCGGCCATAGTTAGAGGTGTGAACGAGGTCCATACTGCCTGCTAAGTAATAGGCCAATAATACTAATATGGGAAATTGAGTTCGAAGCGCCACTGCACCAATCGCATTGATTGTTTATCTAGCACTGTGCGCTTTTACTAATTGTGCTTTGTTTGCTTTCTCACCATTCTAGATGAGTGCACAATATGGAACTGGCTATATGTAAGACAGATTTGTCTGCAACAAAATTTATGCTGCCTCCCGCGCTGCCAAATGCAGCGGCAATTGCAACAACAACGGCAACGGCAACTGCAACGCACTCCTTCCTCGACAGGGCGGTGAATATCAACGAACTCTTCAATTTCAACGCGGGACAACATTTGTTTAAAGCCAACAACTCGATATTAAATAGCAGCAGCAACAACAACGGCAGCAACATGCGGCTCAAAAAGAATCGAAAAGTCACATTTCTAACCAGCCTGGTTGAGGTAGGTTTTCACATAACTTAAACTTAAATTATATGCTAACTTTAAATCTAATACAAGACTATAGCTTCTTTTCTTTTATAAAAATTCACTACTTAGTTTTATTTAATATTCCTCGATCAATATCTGCTCTTGCAAGATTAATTCTGAAAGGAACTCAAAATAAGATTAGATCTGTGGTCAGTCGCCTGATCGATTTGCTATCGATCGTCCCGAAGCGTGCTGCATTTATTTTCCATAAGCTACTTTAAAGAATTAAATTCATAAGCGGCCTTCATAGCTAGATTCGTCTGTTGATCAGCTGGCTGATCGATCCTATCTCCACTATATTTTATGCAAGTTTAACAGACTTCACATTGATCAGTTCAGACAACGAAAGGCTGATGCGATCTTGAGGCTTTTTAATATTCATAACACGTCAACAGATTCTAAATTTGGGTGCCCAAACAAAACGCTATTATTATGTATTATGATTTTATATTATAATGCACTTTTAACACCCTACCATCATAAAATCAGGCACATTGGATTTTAACAATATAAGCAACATTTATAATATTAAAGATTACAATAAATTGAATGATACAATGGTGCATAAAATGTTAGAATGATTTCCTTGCGTTTTTAACGCTGATCAAACGTAGGGTATATTTTTGTCGTTGGACTGCACAGAACCTTTTTATGCGCCATAAAAGTAATGAGCGTGCCACTTAATTTATGACTGAAATAGTCAGCGAAAGACCTGCCCGTAATGTAAATAACCAAGAATCTACGTAACTCTTCCGAAAATGGCACACAATGGCGAGGATACAGCGCAGACAATATATGGCAATTGTAAGGCTTCGCCCTGCTGCGTCATTATATCAGACAACAGCCCGATCAACGGTCAACTTAGGATGGTCCGATTTAAATTATACTCATTCACAAAGTGAAAAGAGTATATTGGCTTTCTGCAATGTCCGTCCGTCTGTCCGTAACTAACTTTAATTAACTTTACATGTCAAAATTTTTGTCAATCTTGGCATGATTTTTGACAAAAAATTTTAGCCCGTCAGAACCAGTTTTAATGTTGTTTCTTATACTAATTGTTTCCACCACAATTCAAGTACTAACGGCATATTTAACGGCTTTCTTGTACTTGATTTAAGTACGGAACTATATGTTTTTGATCTTTCACACATGTCATAGAAAAGTTCAGTCAAAAATGAAGTTATTGTATACAACATTTTATTCTTCTTAAAATGTCATCAAATTTTGATTCATTGTGTTTAAAAAAGTTGTTTAAAAATTATATATTTGCAAGGATATTGAAGCTTTGGCACCTTCAAAATATTTATATATATATACATATAATTCTTTGCGAGGTGCAAGTATGTGAAGGTATTTGTGTATATGCTGTCGTGGCCATAGGTTGCGGTAAACATATCCGTTGAGCTGACCACTTTCATCCGGTTGCTCGGTCAACAGCCTGGACGAGCCCGGCTAAGTCAAAGGACATGCATTGAACCTGGCCGCATGCGCACTCGCGTGGAAAATCCAGTCAAGTAATTTAATCTGTAGTCTGGCAGAAAGTTGTGTCTTAAGTTTCGCCTTTGAATAAAGTTTTTTAGCTGTGTGCAGAGGACATTTTTTGTGACATTTGAAGCTAACCATGTAACAGAAGCTCAACTTTTTGGAGAGACTGTCGCCCGCTGGAGCAACGAATCAAATTCCAATTCGAAATTCAAATTGAATTGTCTGTTTGGCGTCAATTGATTACGATATTTATGAAACATTTCGTTTGACTACTTTGACCTCCATTATCATAAACGACAATAAACGACAGAAACAGCAGCCACCACAGACACATCACAAATAATACCCGTCTCCCTCTCACTTCTCGCCCCTGATCTTCGCCCAGAGCATTCTAACTGTGTAGTCTGTGTGTGTGTGTGCGTGTTTGTGTGTGTATCAATGAATGTGGATGTCAAATGTACAATTCAATTTATTAGAACGCGTTTAACATGATCAAACCCAGGGGACTGCCTCGACAATTGGGGCAGTCACAGTGCCCGAACCACCCCCTCCCTTAGCTGACAATTGCTGGCAATCTATTTAATGCTCTATTCAGATTGAGACCGCGACTTGTAGCTATGAGCTTTACAATTTCAGTTTAGGGTGCCGCACTCAAATTTACAAACAAATTTACAAACTGGCCTGAAAGTGCCTCAGCTCAAATCTAACTACCCCAGTGCAAGACCATTTGACATCATTCATTAAAATCGGTGGGCTTAATTTGCTAGGGTTACATTAATTACGTATATGTTGGTCGAATTGCAGAATTAGTTAAGCCAAGTATCAAAATTATTGACTGTCAATTGCAAGTATTCCTAGGTAAAAGTAAATGTATATATAAAATTTATTATTTATTTATTTACTACTTATCTTCCCTTTTTATTGTAATTTTTTTAAGCTAGTTTGTGAACAATATTTACAATGTTGTGCGTCGTTAGTTAGTAGTTAGTGTTTTAATAAGGAAATAATAAGGTTTTATTAAGGAAAAATTGAGTGAAACAATCAGTATATATAAAAAAAAGTATATCAAAAATCTCTTTATCTTTATTAGCTTTTTGGTTGTTTTTATTTTTAAATTACAATTTTTATATTATTTTTTTATTTTCTTAATAATAATATCATGTTTTCGTTCTTATTTATAACCCATCTTACAGTCGACTGCAAAATATATCAAAGAGGAGCCGGTATATGGTTGCAAAGATTTGACTGTATGCAGTTTATCGGATATTTCAGATCACGAGGCCTCGTTGGGTGAGTGTTAAACAATAAAAATGATAAGTTTATTAGATAGGAACATCAATATAAATCTATACCAAAGCACATCTATTTAAAATTTGATCATGTTTATATTTAAATCGAGCCATAGTTCTTGATTTCCAATGGGAATCCCAAAAAATTACTTTTTGCGTGGTATTTCCAACGTACCCTCCACAATGGCATAACTGTTAACCCGATTGTTATATGGGGCCTAATGTTGAAGACGTTTGTAGATAACATTTTTCTAAGAAATGGAAATAATTAAAGAGCAATATGTCGTGCGAATGTTTTGTATTTTCTTATACGATTGTACTCAGTTCTTGGGCGCTATCTTTGCACTCAGGCATACGTAGATGTATGTGCATGTATATATGTAGGTCTATACCATTATCGGGAGAGCGCCGTGGAGATTGTGTGTATGCACATATGTGTATTAAAAATATTACACACACGCTCACACAAACACACATACACAGAAATGCCATCATCAGTCATGTTCAGACTCTTTGGCTGGCCGATTTGTTTTTGCAATTTTATTATTCGCATATGCCTTTTGAACGCGGCGATAAAAACACCAAATAGAAATTATTTGCGATAAGATAAGCCTCAGACGCACTGGCACATGAAAGTTGTGATTGGACTGTAATTTCGCTATTAAAATAAAAAGAACCTAATGAAGGACACATGCTAGATCGAATAGATGGTTGTATATGATCTATATGTTTTAATGTATATGCAATGATGCATTGCATACCTACATACATAGTTGGTTAATATTTTTTTGTAAAAAGTCACGTCGTTTATTTCCGGTGTCCATTCAGAGGCACAGGCAACACACAGGCACCGCGCCCCAAAACGCCGGCAAAGTGCCAAGCGAACTTACAGATTCATTCATTCTTTCATTCACTCATTCGCCCCAAGTCAAGTCATTCAATTCGAACACAGAAAACAAACCAACCAACTTACACACAGACACACATACACACACATTTGCATTTCAAATACATGAAATAAATATCTTAAATGTGCACTCTGTGCTCCGCGTCGTTCCCAGTCCCCTCTGGCTTGCTCTTCTGGCTGTTGCTGCTGTCAATCAGGCAATACGTCAGTCACTCACTCTGGCAAAATACCTTACGTATACGTTATGTGACAAAACGTCGTCGTTCATTTGGCATGTGTCTTCTATACTTTTGTCCACTACTGTGCGGCTGCATGCTGCTATGTATGGTTCTATTATACACACACGCAAACACACACACACACACACCCAATCACGCAGAGGTACATACATATGCGTGCTTATGTCTTAATGTATCTGGCCGCTTTATGGTAATTTGTATGCATCTTTGCTGTGTGAATGCTGATGAAAATGTTTCGGTTGAGGCACAATTGTGGGAAGTTCTTATACAAAACAAAGCGTCTAAAACAGCTTACATAACTACAATTGGTGTCTGTATCAAGCTAAACTTGTCTTGAACTAATCCAGAATTTAATTAAATCTGTCGTTAGGCTTTACAAATAAATACACCGTGTATTTAAAAATTACTATTTTCATTACGATCACCCTGTATAGCTAACATTATTGCTGTTTACAATCTACACTCAGAAAAAACCAAGAATTTTGTACTTATTCAAGCACTTTTTTATAATTTTATAATACATATACAATATGTATATAAAACTGAAACAATCTATGAAAGTACGAAAATTCTTGTAATGATTAAATTCAAGAATTTTATTCTTATTTATTCAACATTAATGATCAGTTATGAAATTACATGAATATTTCCAGATGAAAACAATCGAATCTCTTTTTCGTTCTTATTTGAAGATAAAACTGAATGTTTCCTCAAATTTATACATTTCAAAAGAAACCAAATATAAGTCATATCAAAATCAAAATTAAATAGGCTTTAATACTCAGTAATAACATGGTTCGTTTTAAGCCGGTTCGAATAGGTTGAACCATGGTTCGCCTTAAACCGATTCGAAAAGGCTAAAAACTCAGGGATGGTATTCAAATGCCTCGCTTAAGCCGCCTTACACAGTTTGGACTATGAGTTGTAATATCATACAATGTATCTTACGGATGCTTGATGTATTTTTGTGTGTTTTCATTCTATGTATGCAGAGCAAATTTTAACAATGCATTGGCAGCTGCTGAAGTGTCTGATTTTAATGTTGTTTATAAAAACAAATCTCAAAATGAGATATTTTTGTCTTCGCACACATACTGACACTCACGTACGCATGTATGCCTCAAATATATGTATATACAAAAAGTATTTATGCCTTATCGCTGCGTCAAAATCAACAAAAAGTAAAACCAAAACAATTTCAATGTCAACGCGCCGCAAACGTATGACAAAAGTCAGTGGCCAACTATCCCAAACAGTTGTTGTATGGGCCAGCCCCAGCCCCAGCCCCAGTCAAAGTCCCAGTCCCACTCGCAGACCCATTCCCAGTTCCTCACTAATCGTGTTCGGAGCGGCGTATGAACTTATCTTTTGCCGCTAGAAGATCGGCCATAAAAATGGCAACAAAAACATGCAAAACGGCGACAACTGCGCAGATGCTGAGGACTCAATGAAAGGGAACGAAAATAATAATAATAAAATAAGGGGGGAAAACAACGCGGCACGTAAATTTAGTTTACAATATGTACACACATATACATATAACGAAAAGGGCGAAAGATACGCACAGGCAAAGACCGAGATATGTTCATATATATTAGTGTATCCAGCCTGCCCTTATTTTAATTATATATGTACATGCATATGTGTATACTATATATATATATGTATATATCTTTTTGCGCGCCTTTAATCAGCGCATATTAATCATAAACTTTGAAATAACAGCAAATGCCGCAAGAGCGACGAAAAAGTAAAGCAAATATAATATTTTTTATGTGCTATGATTCGTACGAATTTGTTACATGCTCGCTTGTATTGGTGAGAAGAGAAACGAACTGAAAAGCGAGCAGAGGCCTCGACAGCGAAGAGAGCCCCACTACTTTCATTCATTTTGGGCGCTCACTTAACGCTCGTTCATTTCATTCATGCGCTCAGGCAGTCGCTCTCGCGGCTCTCTCGTGAACAAAAACAAAAAAAAGAAAGAAAGAAGCAAACACGTTCGTTTTCATTCATACTTACGGTACGAGTAGAAAAGTTTCTGGTTCTGTCTGCGCCGTTGTTGCTCTGCTCGATCGCCTCGCGGCGTTGAAATGCAGTTGATGAATGGGGAATACAGCAATAGCAAACAGCAACAGAAACATTGGGTCGCTTTGACTTGGGGCTGGCTGGCTGATTTTTTTTGGGATGGCCATTGTGGGGAACTTTAGTTGTTTTTGTTATTTTTTCGATTTGCTGCTTTGTTGAAGTTCTCCACTTCGCTCGCGCTATCCCTCTTTCTCGTTTATAGTGTGCGTGTGCGTGTGTTGTAGTTGTTGTTTTGCCTCGATGATGTTTGATGCTTGTTTCCTTCCTTTTTGCGTGTGCCCCCAGCAATGTTCCTGCAAACCGGCTTCGTCTTCATCTTCGGCTGTGGCTCTTTCGACTTCTGCTTCTGCCGACCACGAAGACGTGGGCGCGTCTTTCATCTCAACTTGGACTGCGTCTTAAGCTGCACGTTTTGTGTTTGTGTCTTTTGCCTGTATTTATTTTGATTTTAGCTGCTGCTCCCTGCCGTCTCTGCGGCTCGTTATTTATTCATAATTTGGAGTCGGACTCCCCAACCGCCTAACGCACATTTGTGGACAGCTGCTGCTGGAAACCAAACCAGTTGCTTGAGTTGGCTGAGACTGGGGCTGCGGCTGTCTCTCGACACTTGCTCCGTGTTTCTTATTTAAGTTTTGTTTTAATTTAAGTTTTTACCTTTCAAATTTCTTGTTCACAGATTTCTTGCTGTTGTTGTCTTTTTTCGTGGAACTGCTGCGTTAACAACTTTTTGCCTCTTTTTTTTATTTTGAGTTTACAATTTTTCATTCATTCATATAAATGTTTGTCGTTGCGCCTGGTACGAATTCATATGTGTCTGTATGTATGTAATTGTAGATATGTGAGAGTGTGTGCCGTCGTAGTTGTAGTTGGCTCTGTTTTATATTTCGTTTGCACGCCACTTTTAACACACTCACAAATTCGTGTATGTATTTGAGTTGTTTGCATTTTATGATTGTTTGCTCATTCATTCATAAGTTTTGTTCAAGTTTTTTTTGGTAACAATTGCTTATTACTCAAAGCTCTTATTAATTGCAATGTAATTTTCCATGATATTGACCATTTGGAATATAAAAATGTTTTGCAAAAATTTTAGTTATAGATTTTCTCTTTTGTGTTACCTTGGGCAGAAATCATAAAAAAAATAAATTCTTTTAGTTTTGCGACAAGAAGTAATAAAATATTAAAACTAAAATACGGACTGTCTTCTGTTTAATAATCTTTAAATGCAAACATACGTACATTCACACGTACATATTAAAAAGCAAATTATTAATATACAATATTGCGCTACCTAATTCCGTTTGGTTTGGGTCTACACAAAATCATTCATAAAATCATTAAAAAAAAACTTAAGCGTAGATACAATTATTTTTTTTATTTTCATTGCGCTTTGTGTTTGTGTCTTTCTTTTATATTTTGTATTTATAATCGTAAAACGGAAATGACTAAATTGATGCATCCCCATAATTTGCGCAGTTTTGACTGCTGTGCTGTAAAGCCCGGAGCATGGGTAATCAGCACGCGCCGAGAGGTAACATCAGATGGGGCAATGTCGTTGCATAAAAACTGACCCAGCACAATGAAAGAATGTCGCACGAGTTTTGAAGGTGGGAGGTAAAGTAAAGGCCTCTAAACTGAAAAGCCGACGCTCACGTGGGGAATAAAACATATTGACTGAAACTGATACCGATTCGAGTTGAGGAAAATTGAAAACCTGTGTACATCACACACGCGTTAAGTTACTGCAACCCACACCCACCCCCTACAAAAACCATTGACAACAAACGGCCTTCAATCATTTGAACTTATTGCCGTTGGTAATTTGTGTTCTTTGCTTGTGGTACAACAAAAAAAAGAAGAAAACGCACACAAATATTTGTAGCTATTTCTGATAAGCGTCTTATCAGCACTCCATATTATAATGCAAGTACATGCTTTCAAACAGCTATCGACACCCAGTCAAAATCGAATATTTATAAATAAAAAGCAAACTTTAGGCGTTCTTTTGTTTTTCCAACTATATAAAAAAAATTATCAAATTTGGGATATTCAAATTGATTTGTAATACATCAAATATGAAAATATTGTCTTTGCTAATTTTCAGTATCTGAAAAGTGTTGCATACTTTTGGGCTGTTTGATTAAAATTAAAATAATATAATGCAAGAAACAAAAATAGTTTGGTTTTTTATTGACAATTATTTTTATACTCTTGCAAAGGTTTTTATAATTTTTCATAATTGTAAATTTGTAACGTTTCAGAAACATTTAAGTAGATATTTCCGCCCCCATAAGTATATGTACATATGTCCTAAATCAGGAACTGAGCCGGTATAGCTATGACCGTCTGTCTGCTTGTTTCTATGGAAACTAATAACTAGTTTTAAAGCTGTCGTCAGAAGGTTCGTCTTTTTGCTGCAGAAAGTATAAGTAGAAGAAGAGAGAAGTATGAAGAAGTCGGGCAGATCGGACCACTACATCAAATAGCTGACATATAAACTATTATATATGTATATTAATGAAGTTCCTAACTGAACAACTTTTTGTTGAAATAACATTTAATTTTTATTTAAGCATTTAACTTTTACAATTTTAAAAACCAGCGTTTGTTGTATTTTAAAATTAATATTAACATTCTTAAATGTGCATCTTAACCATCCTCAAAAAATATAAAGTAAACTTTAGCTTTGAATATTAGCGTCTCATTAATCATAAAAGTATAATTCATCAGGTATTCACCAGTTGGCAATAAAATTGGTAAGCTGTCAATATAATAAAAGTCCTTTATCCCATTTACACCCTACAAGAGCAGAATTATAATATTATTCGAATGGAATTGTGAATACTTTGTTTAACATTTCAACTTACCACAAACGGACAAGGATGAAAGTATGTTGCAGAGTCCTTAATAATATCTAAGATAATTTTTGCCGCTGGATGATATATTTTTTTCATTAAACGGCATAAATTAAAGGTATAATCCATAAGCCACGGCTTATACCCATTTTCCTTTTTGAAAAATCTCATTCTAACATATATATCGTTTAATGGGTGCAACACATTTGCAAGAATTGTTAGCGTAGTTTTATTGCGGCTAATCGCCCGCAGACGGCATTCATTACAAGTTATACATGATTTATTATACGACTCGCATACAACGTTTGTCATCTTGAATTTAAAGGCCTACGCAAAATAGATTATATGATTATAAGCGCCAGTTACTGATAAAATAGTTGCTTACATTGCTGGAGTTGTAGGTTAGATATAAAATTCCCAACAGCCCTACTCCGAAAATAATCCGCTCAACACTCATTTCATTGATATTGATTGAACTACTGCGCTGAACTAAATGTTACACATTATATATCATACACATATTTTTAAATATGTGTATTACGGATAATTATAATTAAAATATGAACAATTATGGCTTGAATTGTCATAAATTGATGACCAATTTTGTTTGTATAATATTCATGTTGAATATAAATCTTGCCGATTTTTAAATTATGAAGTGCTAGTCGGACGTAACCGACTGCATAATACTCGTTCACAGTACACAGAAGTTATTATTGTTATTTTGGAAAAATATAGAATTTTTATATTTCGCAGGGCCGGGGGTAGGCGTGGCCATAATTTTTTGGCTTGATCTTAAGAGGAGGTCACCCAAACAGTGTCTGCCAAATTTGGTGACTCTAGCTCTTTAAGTGTGGGAGATAAAAGACTTGGGCGATTCGTGGGCCGGGTGGCTGGGGGCGTTGTAGTGGGCGTGGCCGGGATATCAAGGTCACAATCTTTTGGGTAGGTCACCAGCAATCCACATACCAAATTTTAATCGATTTGCGATTTGAAGTGTATCGACATGTTATCAATTTGCCAGCCTCTGCTAATTTTCAGTATCTGAAAAGTGTTGCATACTTTTGGGCTGTTTGATTAAAATTAAAATAAAACATACCATTAAGCGGTTGTAAAATAAAATTTTCAGGTATAATGCAAGAAACAAAAATAGTTTGGTTTTTTATTGACAATTATTTTTATACTCTTGCAAAGGTTTTTATAATTTTTCATAATTGTAAATTTGTAACGTTTCAGAAACATTTAAGTAGATATTTCCGCCCCCATAAGTATATGTACATATGTCCTAAATCAGGAACTGAGCCGGTATAGCTATGACCGTCTGTCTGCTTGTTTCTATGGAAACTAATAACTAGTTTTAAAGCTGTCGTCAGAAGGTTCGTCTTTTTGCTGCAGAAAGTATAAGTAGAAGAAGAGAGAAGTATGAAGAAGTCGGGCAGATCGGACCACTACATCAAATAGCTGAAATATAAACTATTATATATGTATATTAATGAAGTTCCTAACTGAACAACTTTTTGTTGAAATAACATTTAATTTTTATTTAAGCATTTAACTTTTACAATTTTAAAAACCAGCGTTTGTTGTATTTTAAAATTAATATTAACATTCTTAAATGTGCATCTTAACCATCCTCAAAAAATATAAAGTAAACTTTAGCTTTGAATATTAGCGTCTCATTAATCATAAAAGTATAATTCATCAGGTATTCACCAGTTGGCAATAAAATTGGTAAGCTGTCAATATAATAAAAGTCCTTTATCCCATTTACACCCTACAAGAGCAGAATTATAATATTATTCGAATGGAATTGTGAATACTTTGTTTAACATTTCAACTTACCACAAACGGACAAGGATGATTGAATGTTGCAGTGTCCTTAATAACATTTAAGATAATTTTTGCCATTGGATGATATATTTTTTTCATTAAACGGCATAAATTAAAGGTATAATCCATAAGCCACGGCTTATACCCATTTTCCTTTTTGAAAAATCTCATTCTAACATATATATCGTTTAATGGGTGCAACACATTTGCAAGAATTGTTAGCGTAGTTTTATTGCGGCTAATCGCCCGCAGACGGCATTCATTACAAGTTATACATGATTTATTATACGACTCGCATACAACGTTTGTCATCTTGAATTTAAAGGCCTACGCAAAATAGATTATATGATTATAAGCGCCAGTTACTGATAAAATAGTTGCTTACATTGCTGGAGTTGTAGGTTAGATTTAAAATTCCTAACAGCCCTATTCCGAAAATAATCCGCTTAACACTCATTTCATTGATATTGATTGAACTACTGCGCTGAACTAAATGTTACACATTATATATCATACACATATTTTTAAATATGTGTATTACGGATAATTATAATTAAAATATGAACAATTATGGCTTGAATTGTCATAAATTGATGACCAATTTTGTTTGTATAATATTCATGTTGAATATAAATCTAACAGACTGCATAATACTCGTTCACAGTACACAGAAGTTATTATTGTTATTTTGGAAAAATATAGGATTTTTATATTTCGCAGGGCCGGGGGTAGGCGTGGCCATAATTTTTTGGCTCTTAAGAGGAGGTCACCCAAACAGTGTCTGCCAAATTTGGTGACTCTAGCTCTTTAAGTGTGGGAGATAAAAGACTTGGGCGATTCGTGGGCCGGGTGGCTGGGGGCGTTGTAGTGGGCGTGGCCGGGATATCAAGGTCACAATCTTTTGGGTAGGTCACCAGCAATCCACATACCAAATTTTAATCGATTTGCGATTTGAAGTGTATCGACATGTTATCAATTTGCCAGCCTCTTAGTGGGCGTGGCACAAAAATCTTAACACTTTGTCTGAAGCAGATAACTACATATATATATATATATATAATTCCAAAATGTCAAGTCTCTATCTTCAATAGCGCCGAAAAAATTGCGTTCATCCGGACAGACAGACGGACGGCATGACGGACATTGCACAAAACCAAAATACTATATATATACTATACTATACTATATAAAATACTATATATATACTATATATATATATATATATATATATATGGAGCCATATATATATATTTACTTTTCAATTCGTGAACGAGTATAATAAAAGAAATTTTCCAAAACAAGTAAAAAAAATAAAAAAAATGTATTTTCAAATACGAATTAAATTTAAATGCAGAATCGATCTAGAGGTTAATTCATGGAGAAAATGGTAAACATCGTGAAAATCACTTAATTTTTGACAAACTTATGAGCTTTTAAAATCTATCAAGTACAGTTTTGGGAACTTTACATGTCTAAATTTTTGTCAATTTTGGCATGATTTTTGACAGAAAAATCGACCAACTCAGAATCACTTTTAAAGTTGCGTTTTATACTAATTTGAGTACCCGCAATCGATTAAAAATAAAAGTTCGCATTTCATAAACAAAAAAAAATTTTTTTTTCAAAATTAGTAAGGGGGAGTAAAGGATATTTTTGGAAAAAAAATCTAAAAAAAAAATTATTTTCAAATACGAATTAAATTTAAATGCAGAATCAATCTAGAGGTTAATTCATGAAGAAAATGGTAAACATCGTGAAAATCGGTTTATTTTTGACATAGTTATGAGCTTTTAAAATCTATCAAGTATGGTTTTGGGAACTTTACATGTCTAAATTTTTGTCAATTTTGGCATGCTTTTTGACAGAAAAATCGACCACCTCAGAATCACTTTTAAAGTTGCGTTTTATTCTGATTTGAGTACCCGCAATCGATTAAAAATAAAAGTTCGGGATTCTAAATTAAAAAAAAAATAAATTTTCCAAAATTAGTAAGGGGGGAGTAAAGGATATTTTTGGAAAAAAAATCGAAAAAATTTATTTCCAAATACGAATTAAATTTAAATGCAGAATCAATCAAGAGGTTAATCCATCAAGAAAATGTTAAACATTATGAAAATCGGTTAATTTTCGACAAAGTTTTGTGACTTTAAATTCTCTAAAGTCTGGTTTTGGGAACTTTACATGTCTAAATTTTTGTCAATTTTGGCATGATTTTTGACAGAAAAATCAACCCCCCCCCCCCCCCCCCCTCAGAATCACGTTTAAAGTTGCGTTTATACTTATTTGAGTACCCGAAATCGAAACTGTGGTAAATTTCGTAGGAGCTGGGGTAGGTGTGTCCAACTTTTTTTTGGATCTAACACTGTCTGCCAAATTTGGTGACTCTAGATTAAAAATTGTAGGAGATATTAATTTTCGCAATTTATTGGGGGTGGGACTTGGCGTGGCCAGGAAATTTACTTACCTTTAAAATGCGCCATCTACCTTGAAAATTTGGTGACTCTAGCTTTAAAACTGTGGGAGTTAGAGCCATTTCAAGGAACCATTTCAAGGTCGCAATCTTTTGGCGAGGTCACTAGCAATCTACATGCCAAGTTTGTTGTATCTAGCTTTAAAATCGTGTGAATTATACACATGTTACCGTTTTGAGCTTTCAAATATATCGGTTTTAGCGATTACGGAGACGGAAGGGGGCGTGGCCGGAATATTTTTTCTGTGATGTGTGGGGGAACTTTCCAGTAATATATATATATATATATATATAAAATATATATATATATATATATATGATATATAATATATATGGAGCCCTTAACTCAAAAACTGTGGTAGATATAGCCATTATCGATTTTTTAAGGCGGGGGCGGTGGGTGGCGTTCTAGTGGGCATGGCCGGGAAATCAAAGTCTCAATTTTTGCAGGAGGTCACCAGCAACCTACATACCAAATTTGGTGACTCTAACTTTAATATTGTGGGAAATATTGAGCTATTATCGAATTGCGATTTGAAATGTATCAAATTGTTATGTTATTTGCCCGGCTCCCTGTGGGCGTGGCACAAAAATCTTAACACTTTGTCTGAAGGAGATAACTACAAGTCTCCATCCAAAATTACAAGTCTCTATCGTCACTAGCGCCGAAAAACGTTGCATTCATCCAAACAGATGGACGGTGGCATGATGGACATTGCACAAAACCAATCTACTAGTTTCGCTTCGAGACCAAGTATAAAAACATTCAACTGTGTCGAGCACAGCTGGCGCTTAGAAATATGCAATATTTCAAAAACAAAACAGATCAAAAATGTTAATAATAATAAGTATGCAATATTCTTTTAATACTAACGTTCTATATTAAAAATAATTTTAACAAATGAATAATAGTAATAATATAATTTATAATTGAAACAAAAATGCTTTTGCAATATGCAATTGATCCGGAATTCCATGCAGAATGGGTAGAAAATAATTTTTTTCGACACGCACAAAAGTATGCTTTAAAAATATAAGGCCAACGGAACTCCGATTAATCAAGTTTGGTTTTCGAAAAGCATTTTTTGTAATTGCTAATTTATAAGTAATAAAAACCTTCAATAGAAGTGCAATAAGAGAGTAAAGTTGGACATTTTTAATCTAAAATCTAATATGATTGTTATCATATAATAATTTTTGATTATTATCATTTATATAATCTTTTAATAATTATAATAATTAACTCGACTAGTTTCATTCAATGACCATCTTAGGCTTAATTCAATTTATCATCCGCACCAAATTTGGTGGCCTATTAAAAATATATTCAATAAGGCTAACGAAATGCTACTAAAACCACTGCAAAATGTCGCCACAAATATGAATCAATTAGTTCGTGCAACAAAAGGCAACATGTCCACATCGTTGAGCAAATATATAGACAGATACTTGGATGTGCCAACCGACAATTGCCATAAAAGCAACAACAGCACTAACAGCAACATAAACAGCAACAAATTGCACATATAAACTCGTTCTTGAAGCAGCATCAATTGGCCAAGTGATTATATGCTGTCAGCGGGAGGGAGGGGCCGGGCGCCGTCAGCGTAGCCAATTGATAATGCAATGGCCAGCGGTCAATTGACAAACGAAAATCGATGAAATTCGAAATCGTATCTGGAGCGTGTGTGTATGCCATAGATGCAAGTATCTAAATATCAGTCATTGCTGCATTTATCATGAAGAAATATGAGACACCTGCAACACGCTCGTAATATGATTCGGCTCCGACTGCACAATTTTCCAGATGCCTGCGCGTCAAGCAACAATACAGACGGTTGGGAGGGGGCGGTGGGGAGTAGTTTATAGTTTATAGTTCTCCAGGAGCTACTGATCAATTGAAGCGTGTCCGCCTGGGCCCAACCAGTATGGGTTGAATGCAGCCCATAAGACTTTTGGCCAATTTAACGCTGCTGCCCACCCCTGGCCCTACCCTTTGCTCATTTCGCTTTAAGCCCAATTGATAATTTAACGCTTCAATTGGCTCAACATAAAAAAACAAAAAATTAACTACATACGTAATTCTTTGGCCCAGTGCGCAGGCGTCGCATCGTCTGTTTTTGACCTTTTCCATTATTTCTGTTCCTTTGTTTTAGCCATGTCATAATTTGTAGCACATTTTGAAAAGCGATAAAACGTAAAAAAGTGCTACGTTTTTATTTGTCATTGGAATTAAAAGCCATTCGTCGTAGCATTTTCTTGGGTAGAGTTTCTCTACGTTCCATTAGAGGAAATAGAAACGAAGAGTCGGATATACTTGCATGCACTTACGTAGATATCCATTATGTGAAAGTGGTTTGCTACAGATCTTAACTATGTAGGATCTTTGATTAGGCAAGTAGTATTATATTTTTTACAAGTCGGTTTTTGTGATATCTCAAGCATAAATTATCATTTATTCACAGTTAATTTGCCATTCCAAATCCGTGAATATCACAATAATATAAGAATAATTATTATAGTAATATAAAAAATACTGCAGCATCTTCCAATTTAAACGTTGCTTAAAGATGAGGCTCTTGCGTGCAATCAAATATTTCAAAGAAGATCTTTAAACAGATATTTAACCCCATTAGCCAATTTGCCTGACATTCACTTTACTCATGTGGCTCACAGTCAGCTTTGCTGGCGCTTTTGTGTCTATGCCAAGTTAAACCCATACGCTCTGTGCAATGCTCTAAACAAAAACAATCGATAAATTTTCATAGCAGATTGCAAGTGGCTGCTGTTCCGGGTGATGGCTGTAGTTGTAGTTGTTGTTATTGTTGTTGTTGTTGGTTATTTGCCGTGGAGCTGCGGAGCGCCATCCACACAGTGGGTTGCCTCTGGGTTGCCTTTGATGCTTGGCGCAATTTATCAACACATTTTATTGAGTGTTTTTGTTGCTCGCTTGCATTTTTAATTGTTGCCGCCTGATGCTGACCATAACACCACAGCCCGAGTCCCGAGAAAATACTGCCGAAACCGAGTCGTGCCGGAGATACCTTCTCGGGGTCTAGTGTACTCGCTTGTGTGACTGAGCATAACTTTGTATACATTCCATAGTAGATCGGAAGTTAATTTATGCTATTCGAGTGTGTATATATTTGCTATTGTATCATTTAGTTTTGTTTATTTGAGCCAAAAGATTTGTTGCTGGGCGCATAAATTAGTTTGTCATTGATCGCATTGGCGTCTCGTTGAAAACATTTTTCGGGGCAAGTACTTGTGCCCGTGTCTGTTTAGGTAGCAACAGTCGCAGCCTTGCCACCGGAAAGGTGGAGCAACAAATGCATCGGCTCGGAGCTGTGAATCTTTGTGCCTCGACAACAAAAACACTTCAGCACGCAAGCTGCAAAATCTCAACTGGGAGCAGGTGAAACTTGCGCCCATCTCCGAGCTGGACAGACCACTTTTGTGGCAGCTAACTGGCAAACTGGTCTCGGTCTCTCTATTAAAAATAGTCTAATGATCAATGTGTAGACCGCTCGTCCACCCCCCCGCCAGGCATATGCAAATGCTGGGCTGCGGAGAGAGCGGGAACGAGCTAAGGGTGAGGCAGCCGCACTACAAGTTGGAATTGAATGCAATGCAACGACGCACAATTCGAGTGCAGCTTCCAGTTTGATCTGAAGCTGGTCATCATCAGGCTAGGGCAAACGCCAGGTGTTATGCTGTGGATGCTCCACATTGCACGCCATCCGACTGGACACCACTTGATTGTCCAGTTGTTGTTGCTGCTGCTGCTGCTGCTGCTGACTGCTGCCTGCTGCTGCATTCGCAGTTGCTGTTGTTGCTGCGTTCTATTTGCCTCGCGTGGGCTTATTACGGAACTCAAATTGCAACTTCATGCGGAATTATGTTGTGGTTGCGCTGCAAAAGAAGCGATCACAGCTGCCCACTATCAATTTGTTGTACGGAAATTAAACTGATTTCGCTGCGGACTTATAATTTGTGGACCCATATGCGTAGTGCCCCCCTACGTGGGCAGCAGGCGCCATCCGACTGAGATCTTACTTAAAAAACAATTAATATTTCTTTTGTACGCTTTGTTGTTTATCTCGTCGCTCCACCGCTCGGCGGGTCTCGAAATGTTTTCCGTCACACTTTTAAGGCATCATCATCAGCATTAGCATTAGCATCAGTGTCGCTGAGAGCGAGACGCCAACGTCTTCATCTTAATTGTTATCAACTAATGGCCATATATTTGTCAAACAAAGCAAACGGCACAGCTTCCAAAAAAAAAAATCAACATCGTTCAAGCTATAAAACAAACAAAATGCTTTGCTCTAAAAGATACATTTCATTTGGTGTCTTAATTTATGCAACGCCGTTTCCAAATGGTTGTTAAAAGCCGCCACTGAGATTATAATGGCTAATCGCTTTTATTATTGCTTTACTTTAAGTGTGTGAAAGCTATTATTAGTCGCTGAGCGGTAAAGTGAGAACTTTAGTTGAATGGAGTGAATTGAAAAGGTAAAATGTTCTCCAGCCTAGCCAGGAATAACAAATTTTTAAATATTTAATAATACACTTCTCGTTATAAAGCAAAATAAAGACGAAATCTTTTATATATAAAAGTACGTTCTAATTAAACAAAAAATAAATTCAGATTTTGTATGAAATTTCAGCTAATACATTTTTAGATTAGACGTGCTTTCCTCTGCATTTTTATATTCATATTGTTTAACTGACAGCTTCGGTAAGGCACAAGCCCCAATCAAGCAAATACATGGTGTATCTCGACAAGTTGTTGATAAAGAGCCTTTGTCACTTGCAGCTCGACTTCAGCAGCTCTGGACGTTTGCTAATGAATAATTATTGCTAATTGATGTTGATAAAAATGAATTTATGAATGTGTTATGTGTTGTGGCGTAGTCGCTGCGAGTTCTATCAATTAAATTGGCCTCCCAGCCAGTGGGCATGAATGAATAAACAAGTCGATTTGTAAGTTGATTGGCAAACTCGAATGCGAACAGGCGGAAGTAGCTTTTGAGTTAACTATCTAGCTATCTGGTTGGTAAACAGTTAGATCTGAAGATGCGTCACAGAATCACACGATTTGCGGCTGAAAGAGATAGCAGAGATAGAGGAGGCCTTCTCCAGATATTCATTCATAATTTGCGCTGCGGCTTTACGTATATATAAGCTCGTATATATATTTATATAGAAGCCATAATCTGCGTATCTATGAAGTACAAAGCGCACAAACAAAAGATATACAACGTAACTGCTTATATGCGAGCTTGTATGTATACACATGAAGCATATTTAATTTGAGGCAAACTAGCAATGATTAGGAACATCCGGTTTACTAACCGAAAAACCAACCGAACGACCAACAACCAACGAACAACGTAGCATCCACAGTCATTGAACAGTAGCAGCGACGACGACACTCGAGTTGATTCGTTTTCGTTCTTATGTCTACGACGACGACGATCGTCATCGTCATCATCATCGTCATCATCATCATCATTACGAACATCATTGATGATGATCGCTGAGTGGGGTGCCAGCTGAAGCGCCAGGCATTGCCTCTTGCAGCTTCAACATAAAGCGAAGATAATAATGTTGTCGCTGTTGTTGTTGTTGCTGCTGCTGCTGTTTTTTGTTCGGTGTGGATGCTGTGAAGTTTCTGTTTGGAGTTGGAATTGTGTGTAATTTGTTTGCCGGCTACTGCTGCGGCTACTGTATTTTAGATGCTCGGCCTGCTGGACAGGCAGCCCAAGCATCTCCACACGATCGCGCAGTCGCCGTTGTCGTTGTTGTCGCTGTTGTTGCCGTTGTTTGTTGTAGCCGCTACTTGAGCAGCAGCAGCAGAAGCAGCCGCGGCAGCGGCTGATGCGATCAGCATCCCGAGTTTATCTTGCGCTTCAAAATGCGGCCTCTTCCTCAAGCTCAAGATGCTGCCTGGCTTGGACTTCGCTTCCTTTCGCTGCCTCATTATGTTCTCTCTATGCTTTGAATATTCCTTTAAGTGAGGTTCAGTTTGTATTTAATTAATAGAAAACTAAATATATAATATAACTAGCTAACTAATAACAGTTTATATTAAATCAGAAAAATTCAATTATTTTAATAGAGACATTCATTTAAATTTAAGCTAATAAAAGAAAGTCTTACAATTTAAATTTTTTGTTCCTAATTTTATTTAATACAATTTATTTTTTAGCCGATTGTTATTTATTGCGCTATTTATCAGTTATTAGGTTCTTGACCCTATTTCCGTTTCCAACAATGTGCCAATAGTGTATTGACCGTGTTTCTTATTTCTAATTCACGTCGATCCCATGCGCCACTTCCCGTTGCATAAATTATTGTATTAATTGTGAAAAATAAAACCTGTGAAAATATTAAAGCGCGCTTCCCGAAACGATTAAAACCCAATTAACACAAATCGCAGCTCCAAGAACTGGCTTCTATTTTGAGCCTCTTCGCCTACAGTTGTATGCAAATGTTATTCATTGGCTAAAATAAATTGATAATTAATAACTTTGATGGCTAGCAGATAGGCAAAAAAAAAAACAAAAAAAAAGAAAAAGAGGCTATACAAATCCAAAAACTCGTTTGGCACGGAAACATATCCTGTGTGCATTAACTGTTTTACACATGCTTGGCCAACTTCCGCAGATGGGGGCATAAAGAAAAGCAACAGCAGTGCGGCGCTTTTCCAGTTTAGTTGGCAATTTTTTCTATATTTTTTAGCTCTTTTATGGCTGCTTCCTTTACGGTTGCGGATGCTGAAATAGGTTGACTTGGGCTGGTCACTTGTTTGCAGTTTTCCAAAGCTGATTTGAATGCCAGATACTATCCTGAGCAACAGCTTTCGCATTTCATTTGGCGCTGCGAGCTGTTCGCTGTGAGTGAACCGAGCAGCACCCCACATCATTCACGGGACGGCTCGGCTCGGCTCGGCACGGCCAGGCTTGGCTTTGGTTTGGCTCAATATCTGGCTAAATGATCAGCTTGGAGCTTGGTGCAGCTCAGCAGAAAAGAAAAAGTTGCATGCGTTTCGTGCTGCTTGGCGTTGTCTATTTTTGCAGTGTACTGTTGTGTATTTTTTCTCACATTGACCGGATGAGCAGCTGCTGGGGATCAGGTGAGGATGAATATAATAACATAAACCCCAATATCAACAGCAACAACAGCAACAGGCATCGGCAGCCGCAACGGCAGCAATCGAACTGACGAAACCAGTTTCATTGAGAAAACGTAGAATCGCTGGGGGCCTGAGTGGTTGGGGCCGATACTGGGCACTGGATACCGTGTGCCGGTGACGGAGCCGAGAGACCACTACATGAATTAATCACTTCGTTTGTTGTGGACCGATCGAGCAGGCGGGTGGTTGGTATTAACCCAGCATGTGCGGATGTGTGCGAGTTTCCAGATCACCCGAGCTGTGTGAATGAATCGCTAGTGGGGTGTGTGTGAGTGTGTGAGTGGAGCGGGGCTCCCTCATGCCGTGCTATGCACATTTTATGAATGAAATGATCGACAGCTGAATTGCGAAATTGTTAAACAACAACAAATCTCGGCTACAGCCCGAACAACTTGTATTGTGGCCGATGCTGCGGCTACGACTGCGGCCGGTCCATTGATCGATCCAACAGGTCGAACATTCGACGTCGTCGTCAACGTCAACGTAGCGCCGGTGGAAACATAATTTCTCTTAATTATATTGCCGGCGATCTTGTAGAGTTAATGAGTGTTGATTAAAATTTTTGTTGCTCATGCGATTTATGTAGACAACGCGCTGCCTAAAACTATCTATATAAACGATTATGTACAAATATATAGAGAGTGATGGGATATCCTACTCCATCAGTGAAGCTGCTGTTTACTAGCTACTTGTTTATATATGTATAACATTTTTATTGGTTACAATCTGAAATGTTGATTCAATTAACAGACTGACAGATCAGCCCAATTGGGCGATCAATCAATTTTGTTACACTTGTCGATATCTGCATATTTTGTATGATTTATTTGGCCAATGAAATAACCGAAATTGATCATTTATTGTGTTGAAACGAAGTTTTAGCCTAATGGAATCATAGGAAATGATTATTAGAATACCTATATTTTTAGACAATCTTATCATGGGAATTTGATAATTATTATCAGTCAAATGGGAAACTTTAAATAATATAGAATTTGGGAAAAGATTGTAAATTTTAAAAATAAAATTAAAAATAATTGCTTGATAACTTTCGTAGCTCTCTCTTTTTGCTTTGTTTAAATACGTTATTTTAAATAAAGATAAGATCCGACCTTATAATGCCATAGGCATTTCCGTTCATACATTTTTATTGCTGCATGTTTTTACAATTTTTTTCGGGCTATAAACGCCCGGCTGTTATGTATATGTAATCATAATCTCGATGACTGCACTTCAAACAGTTGCCAATGTGTCTGTTTGATATCAGACACTCAGTTGCTTTCCGTTTGGCAGTTTCTTCACACCTTATAAGAAGCATACCCGTTCCTCTTAGCTCGGTCCCTACCTCCTTACATTTACCGGCCCAGACGCAGTGCAGCCACAACAAGTGCAATGGCAACAAACATGAAAGCAAATGCTTTGATCTATCGACTGCAATAACACCTCGTAGTGCCGCCTCCGCCCCCGGCAACACCTCCTCCACCACCATCGCCCCCAACTAACCTCGATCAAGACTAACCCATTGTACCACTCATAATTGTACGTTATAATGATTTTAGCTTTTAATTACGGTAACGGGGGCTAGAATAATATGACAGGAACAGGAAGAAGCTGGGGTAGCTATTGAAAACATATAACAAATCGTTTCGAGAAACATAAAAATGCGTTTTTGTTGGCTTTCGATTTTCTTTTTCGCGTTGTTTGATTTTCCGCTTTAGCTTTTGTCGTTTGATGTTATTTCAACTGCTGGAAAATCGTTGGAAAATAAACAATGCGCTTTTTTCGGACGGGCGACTTAGCACGAATTTATTGTGCAGCAATTTGCTGGCCAAATACATTGCCACATACTAAATAGTTATATAAACGACTATACTAAATATATTTTGGTAATTTTTTCTCGAATTTTAGCATAATGTGAACCGTAGTTGGGCGTTGTTTGTAAACATGACAAGTTCCGTCGAAGACTGCACGCAAATTCATTGAAACAAAAACGCCGCGCAGTCTGTTTGTGTTCTTTAATGTTGTTGTTGCTGAAACAATATACCCATAAAGATGTGCTGTACAAATATGAAAAACAATAATGTGTTGTTTGTGGCGTTGGGTTCAGTGCGATTGCAACTCATACATACATATTAAAAATTAATTTATTCGCTTTTAGCAAGAACCAAAAAGAAAACCAACTATTAGGCGATTGATCTCAGTTCCGTTCGCGTTGCCGTGTTTCTCGCTCATTGCCAATGCATTCACGGCACAAAATGTGAGAGTTTTCGTTTGATCATCAATTTTATTACACAAACGTCTTGGGGCTTGTTGTTGTTTGATACCTCGTACGTAGCTAGTCAGATGGGTATATGTTTTGATTGAGCACAAGTGCACAATGTAATAACCAAGTATGCATTTTTAATATACCTTTATAAATTGAATTGATAAATTTAGTTAAGTGTTGCTTAATCAATACAGTTTAAACAACTTGCTTAACAAATTTAATTAGTTTACTTGTTTAAAAAGTATAATTTAAACGTGCTAGTTGCTAAGTTTAGGTTCTTTAAAAAGTATCTTAAGCTTAACAAATTATTTAACCGTTTACTGGGTATCTCATGGTTCTGCGCCTACCTTTTCACCTCTTCAATTGCTCTCTTTGGGTTCTTTTTTTTCGGAATTTCCAGTTTTTCTAAACACACACACACACACATTCACTTGGTCTAGCTATCGATTGACTTTGGCCTGTCTATATAAATTGTATTTTGTGTTGATCGTTTGCTAAATAAACATTTTCATTGCTTGTTGTTGTATTTATTGTATTCGTGTATGTTTATTTTATTCGTTAACTTTTGTGCCATTTGTCTTTTGAGATATGGTAACATACTTAGCAAGAAAAACGCTCATTGTTAAAATAAGTTAATTGTGCTTTATAATTTGTCGAATTTATTATGTGAAATTTCTAGGAATTCTGAATTTATATATTTTTCATACTGCACACCGAGCACAAATACAAACAATCAACAGACCTTTAGATATCTGATAAATTGGATTCATTTGCTAAAAATTACTGCATATTGATTTAATGATTCATCAATATAACTCTGGCTACTTTGTATCTATTTTATATAGTGAATCTAGAATAGGTGTATCTGCGTTGCAAATGTAAAAACTTTATTTTCAGACAAAGAGAGAAACTACAATTTAATTTGTATTCCGATTGCTCTCAAAACCAAACTTCACTCCCCCAATAAATAAGCCGTACGCAAACTTTTATGACTCTGAGCAAATGCAATTAGACATAGTGTCTGTACCGCCCACCCTTAATTAAAGCGCTGAAAATGCTGTCCGACTAACCGTCTAACTGACAGATGAACTGACCAGCTACGCACAATTAAAGATTCGAATGCGCACGCGCGCAGCTTCTTCTATGGGGTTTTTGTCAGATTTCCATAGGCTAATTGAATGAAATTAAAATTGAAAGACAACAATTAAAGCAGCAGCTGGCAGACAAGAGGAATGTCGCTTTAAGACTGTCCCCCTACAAATTGAATCTAAATGCCAAGCCATTGTTGTTGTGGCTTAGGCAAAGGGCACTCGACGCCGACTTATGCCGGGCATAGACAGCGCGTTATTTGGACTTGTTTTGATAGCACATAGTGCTCAGAGATATGCAAGTAGTTCTAGGAAATTAAAATGCCGCCTGCTATCGCTAGTGTTATCGCTATATATTTATATTGTGCATATGTTGACTACGACTATGGAACTATGTTTGGCGTGTACTCAAATGGGATTCCCCATTGGCAGGTTTCTGGTTCCTAACCTCACAAATGTAACAAGGCCCCTCGCCTGGGCAGCCAGACATTGACCGCCTTTGTTATCTGCTTTCGTCAATTCCGGCTGCCCTAACTGCAAACCAATTACTACTTGGCCAGCTCGAGCGGCTACCTGGTCAGGTGACTAAGCAGTTGGCTGGCGACTCTTTGTCAAATTTTCGCACAGCCTTAGTGGGAGTAGCGCAATGGAGTTCAACAAAAATGAAATAAAATGAAATGAAATCAGCGCTAAAAGATTGAGGGGAGACAACAGCCCCAGCCGCAGCAGCTTCAAAATTTAGCCAAAACAACAAAAAAAAACCCCAAAGGCACAAAAAGAAACCAAAAATGTTCGTATTCCCACGACTCTTGGAGCCAGACGCTAAGCGACGAGTCCTTGATCGAGGCATTGAAATGTACGAGTGCCTTAGTAAGTGATAGTTGCTTTCAGATTAAATTGTATGCATTCTGAGAGATTCGCACAGTGGCCAACAAGTCGAGCATGCCGCAACCAGGTATGCAGGGTATTCACCTCATCTACAATTCGACCAGTTTCTTTAAGATGCCTTATTTTATGTTTTGGGGGGATTAGCAGGTAAAGGCTGAAAGGCAGCCTCTTTGTGCGCCGCTCGCAGGATCCGCTCACAGTGTCCTCTCAATGAAGGACGAATGTTTGTTTGTAATTCGAGTCGTACCATTCTTTTTTTCGGGGTTTTTTTCATCTTTTGCCTAAAACAAATATGAGAATATATGTTAAAATACATACATATGTAAAAATTCAAGCCAAAAAGAATTTCAAGTTCAAGTGCGTGGGAATTTTGTGTTCTGCGAATTTTTATTGTCTGTAGAATATTGAAAGAAGGATTGATGGTCACTTGTGAGTTAGCCACTAGTTGGAAATGTATTTTAAAATCTCCACAAACTTTCAATTAAGGATTTTATTCTAATCAAACTACCAAAGAGATTTATTGCAATTTGCGAGTAATTAATTTGCTATTGAATAAATGGACAATTATCACACGGCTCAGGTGCAGTATTTTTCATGTCCGTTTCTTGTTGGCTGCTACCCTCGTCAAAACGGCAATTAATTGTATCATTTTGTACGATTGTTTTTTACACCAAATATTCGTATTGGGCCCGATCATTTTGCACCCTGTTTGCAGAGCACGCACCGGGCGTTCCTCTAGAATCTTCATTGCAGCATGCAACATGTGAGAAACAAATACATACTTGGGCACACATACACACACACACACACACGCACACACACTCGCACATGTACACGCTCACCGAGGCGGGCATACACAATTTAAGTGTTGAGTGTGTAATTTTATATTTCCGGTGTAGTAAGTTTCATACGACAACTCAGCTCTTTGCCAGGGCCACATCTTTGGCTGGTTTTCTCTGTCTTTTGCTGCTGTTGTTGCTGCAACTCCTCCTGCTGCACTTGCCCGCTGCGTTTGCTTTTGCTTTTGCTGTTTCAGCTGCAAAAGTGCAACAGCAACAACAACAACAGCAGCAACTACAACAAGTATCTGTCCGATGGTTTGGCGCTGCTTGTCAGGCGACGGCGACGTCAGCGTTGTCTCACACAATTCCTGCAATTATTTTTATATCGAAAAAAATAAAAAACGAAAAAAAATTGAAACACCCCACTGCACTATCAGCTCCATGCAGACAGACACCGAGACAGCCTGTCATGCATACATATTTATTTCTACGCCACTGTGTGCTTTGTCGTAATTTGGACGTATATTATTTGATTTATTTGCTTTCAATATAATTCTTAAGGTTCCTCGTTTTATCCAGAATTCATGTTGTTATGTTATTTCTTATATGCTATTAAGGAAATTTACTGCATATACGATTTTCGAAGAAATTACGCTAAAAAAATACATATACTAAGCATGTACATATTTGCTTTAGCTATAGCCAATCATAAATACTCTTGAAAAATTTAAGCTCGTGTTCTAAAATTTGTTCCATTTCAGCTTTTTTGTTATTCCTTATTAATATTGGTTTGGTTTTGACAGGTTTAAAAATCTGTTCAGTTTTGAACAAGTTGTAATAGTTAAGAATTTCGACCAAAGGCTAATAAGATTATAACGAATACATGTTGTGTGTGGAAGTGTATGTGTAAGTTCGAAGCATGTGACGTAGGAGCTAGGAACAGGGTATCTTATAGTCGGGCTCTTACTTGCCTATATATAATACATACATATATTTTATGTTCACAGCTTTTCCAAGAACTTGTCACATTTTGCCTCAATCTCATTTCGTATTTGTATAAAATTTACATGTCGCCCCTTATTGACATAATTTACGATTTAAGCATAAAAAACGCAATCTTTGTCAGCGACTATGCTAACTTCAAATTAGAATACTGAAATCTGTTGTAATCAACTTCAATCAGATTTGTATCAAATTAGTTGAAAAATGCTCAAAGTTGCCTTAAATGGCTCGAGGCTAGAACCATTTCCATCTGAATGGATATCAAAGGACATTGAAGACAAAAAGAAGTCAATTGTTTGAGATGTGGGCAAGGTAGTAAAAACAGGCAAAGTCCTTACTGTGGGTGACGAAAGAAATTGAGTTAAGCGAAGCAGAGTTCAGATATACATAACACTGCTCAAATGCAATTTGTAATCGAACTATATTTAAATCACATAATTTTTACCGGTCTGGCAAAGCCTGGGTGGGAAGCAAACTACATTTACAAATTTAATAGAATTGAGCTCTTTGACTTTGGACTGCAAACAGTAGACCCAACTTCAACTTCAACTCCAACCTACGAGTCTATGAAGTTGGTAATGAAATATCTAACGACCGGAAGTCAATAGCAAATACTTAATAATGTTGTTGGAATTCGTTGCGTTGCTTTGTGGTTGGTTGTTTCGTTGTTCGCCTTTGGCTGCCATTTGCTGTTGCTAATTTCCATGGCTGCGGCCAAATTGCGTGTAGCTACTTGTCCTCCAACCTGCTGGGCGGGCACTGTTAAAGATGTGCGAGAAAACGTTCTAATTGGTGTGAGGTATTTATAAAAAACGTTTTGCAAATGAAAAATGTCAAATGTAACTAATTTGCGATAACTACAGATGTATCTACTATTTACATAAAAAAACAAGTCAAGTACACAACTGAGAACAAAAGTATGATATTAATAAGGTTTTTTAAAATACCAAATTTTCTAAATAGAGGACTCAAATGTTGAATATAATCTGAAACTCGTTCACATTCTTGTAATTTGTAGTTTTTAAGAATTTAGTTTTTATTTATACGAGATTATTCAATTTAAAGATAAAAAAATTCAAATAAATATTATTGTAATTTTATGAGCAAAATTGTACGAATTCTAAACTAAACTAAATAAACGATCTTTAAATGTGTATAAATATGAATGCATGCCCTTAACGGAAGTTATCATTAAACGCTATTACCTACATATAACGAGCTTCTACCCTAGAGGAGTTCATTGCGAATCAAATATAATTGATCAATAATTCAAATAAACAACTTGAATAAACTTTCACACCAATATTAACTGCTTGGAATTTACGATTTCCTTTTTTTGGGGGGGATTTTTTCCCTTCTACATCATTTTATTTATTTAAATTTTCCAAAAAATTTGATGTGTACTCAGCACCTTTAATTTAAGTTAAGTGCGGTGTTCCAATTCTAAGAAACTGGCAATCACTATAAAGTGGACTTTAAATGAATTGCCAATCTACCGTTATGTTCGATAACGATCACATTGACTTTTATACAACCGGAAGTTAACTTGTTCACACGCGTGCCAAAATATATACGAGTGAGTAAAATGTTCCCACATATATTCGTGCATACATATTTTTTCATATCGAATACATTCATATGAATTGATGATACAACTATTCATTTTATAACTGGTGTTCATATTATATTTTAATTGTGTATACGGCCTAATTACAAGTTTGTTTCGGCAATATGTTGATAATTGGCCCAGTGACAGTTAGCCTTATCATTCTGATAAGCAATCGGAAATGGTGGCCGTACAAAAATAACCTGCACTAATAAATTTTTGCGAGTACTTTATTTCCTTGATGGCCACTTTGACGCTGTGCGTTTTCTTAGAAATTTGATAAGCGTCAAATGCGCATTACTCACATAAAAACAAGTAACTGAAGATTATAAGTCAAATACTCAACTGACTCACTGACAAGTGAGCGTCTTTCATGTTTAGTTTTTAAAGATTCCGATGCTTTTGCATAAAGAGAGCCCTCCAATGAGAAGTTTTATGGACTACGTGACATTTATAACGTACTTGTAGAACTAACTAGTCAAGTGATTGTATAAATTATGCCTTGCATTGAGATATGTCCAAACCCCATTCAGATTTCTATTTTTTATACTTGTCCACATTCTGTAAAGAGTATATTTGGTTTGTAGAATGTCCCTCTTGCTGACCATAAGAACAGAGACTAGAACTTTGGAATACATACTTGTGTAAGCTCGCGTCAGACAAAGTGCTAAGATTTTGTGGCTAGGGCCACTGGAGGCTTAAAATGGTGACCTCCTCTAAATATGCAAAATAGAAATAATAATTACGAGTACATTGCAGTCGGTTACACTCGACTGCAATGTATTCACTTGTTTCATACTTCATTCTGATACATTGGCATTGTAAACTAACACTAAGCGTAGGCGATAATACGGAGCATGTAGAGCTTTCTGGCACGCGCCCACTAATACATATACATTTAGCAGTACACGTGCATACAGAGATACATATTATTTTATTTTACTTGATTTTTTCTTGGCAAATTAAAATCATAATCCGTTCGCAAAGTCCACAAAGCCGCATAATTAAATTTCTTGTGATTAACTCTCCACACGTTTGCATGGATCGTGCAGCATGTAAAGCTTTGATTGACCTAGTTCAGCGCCAAGAGCGAACAATGAACACCTCATAAGTATAGATATGTGTGATTGCCAACCGCATCAGACTGCATGCAAGCGAAGGTCTAAGAAGTATTCGAGAGGAACATAGCCTAGCCATTAACACCCAAGTGGTTTGTCGTTTTGGTGTGTGTGGCCCAGCTATGGAACTCCATCAAGATTTGTGCATGCCAGCCAGCAGTAGTTCATAATGAATTTCAGACACGCACAGACGTTTTGTAATTTAAAGTTGTAACTACTGCGTTTTAAAGAGCTTTTCCCTTATGGCCAACTAGTCATAAGGCCAATGTATGTACATATCAACATGTGCAATGTCAAATATGTGTAGTTGGCTGTGCTTAGCAATTTGTTGAACACGCAGATGCGCCCACCTCGAAGGGACATTGTCCCATCTTGCAGATACATTCATGCATATTTATGTAGAGCTGTTAATTTATGTATTTTTATGATGTATACATATGTGATTATTTGAGTGCTGTGGCAGGGTTTCCCCTTTGCGTTTGTCGCCAATTATTTGCGGTTTTGTGATAATGACCAAATGATCTTAACCCGCCGCTGCCCGGCGCGTCGCCGCACGTAATTTCAATTCATTCATAGACTCGAAACTCGACGCCGCATCGGGCGTTTGTTTCATTCATAAATTTACCTGGTCGCGTTGTCATAATAGCTCTATCTTATGGCCTTTTGTCGTATTTCTCTTTCTTGCCTATATACTCGCGCACTCGCACATACTATATAGTATATATAGTACTTGCAATTTGTGCGACTCGCTGTTTGCGTGTACGTCTACGTCTACCTCGACGTCGCGGTCTGCGTCTTGGCTCTCCTAGCCGTTTTGCTTTATCACATATATTATTTACCACGGGCCTGCGTTCGATAGCGATACGAATACAAGCCAAAGCAAACGGAAGCAGCGGAAGCGGCGACGCCGACGTCGATCATTGTTGTTTTCACTGCTGCTGCAGCTGTTGTTGTTGCTCTTGTTGTTGTTATTGTTGTTCTTGTATATATTTTTGACGCTAAGAAAACGAGCCGACGCGCCGCTTCTCCTTCTCTTCTACAACTTCGTGTTGTTGTCTCATTGTCTGTTGCTGGAGTTTTTTTCGAGCGAGAATGCGCGTGTAAGGCAACATAAGAAATTCATTCATAAATTCGTTGCCGTCGTTGTTGCTGTTATTGCTGTCTGCCTGCACAAGGAGCCGCAATGTGTGTGAGGAAACTTGAGTAGGTTTGCCATATGTGAGGCGCATATATGCAACCATATGCTTATGTGTGTATGCGTTTTAATAAATTACGGCAGCGACTTTATAGCTGGTGGTCACTTGATCTTGATTGTCCAACTAAACGCTGCAGTTCTTTTTCGCCAGAGCCAGAGCGGGAGAGAAATACAGAGAGAGAGAGAGGAGAGAGCGAGAGGGGGTAGAGCTTTTGAACTTTGTACACGCTTGCCAGTTGACTTTTGTGCACCTGTTACACCCTGTACGCAGTGTCACCTGTTGCCAGCCTTTGCCGCTCGCCTGTTTTTGTTTGTTATTTGCTTTGGCTTTCATTTCGTGAATTTTTTTCTCAGTGCTAAACAAACAGCGTGTTGTTGTGTTGTTTTACTAGGTGTAGCTGTTGCTCTGCTGTTGTTGCTTTTGTTGTTGTCGGCACGATGTGATGGCCGTTTCCGTTCCACACACACATACGCACACGCGCACGCACACATGCGAACGCGCTCTCCCACTTATGACGCTCACACGTTGCGCCGTTCAAACAGTTTCGTTTGTGAATGAATTCCATTTCGTTTCGTCGCGCTCTGAGATTTATGCGGTGAGCATTTCAATTCCACTTGTTGCACAGCAAACACGCTCTCACTCTCTGGGCGCGCTTGTGCGCTTGTGTTGGCTTCTCTCTGGCTCGTTTCTTCTCGTTGTTTAGGATACCCAACGGACGAGGCGATCGTTTCGTTTCAGTTTGGCTTCACAAATCCAGCAATCCAATAGATACACAGAGAACCGACCAGTTACAAAAATTATTTCAGTTTTGTTTTTTTGTTGTACATTGTGCAACGTGAATTTAACTTAAATAAATTTAAATAAATCTTATCGCGCTTCGCGTGCTTGTGATGCTTTTGTGTGTGTGTGTGTTTATGTGTGTTTATGTAAAACTCAAATAAAAGAACGCAACTGATAAAGCAAACAGTCGTTGCCAAGCCAATAATGACTATATAAGATATTATAAGTTAAGTGCTGTGATGACTAATTAGCGTTTATTGCCATCAATTTAAATAAATGTGCCCTGCAAATAACAAAAGACACACCAAGCAAACAGTTAGCGCCCCGAGTTACGTTGCTGTATGAACCAACCACTAGATACATTTCTATCTACAAGATTAAGCGGCGCGTCGTTAGCGAAAGGGTCGCGACTTTCACTGACATTTCGGGTTAAATTTGTTGATGCTTTGATTTTCACGCCAATAAATTGAAAGTAATTGAATCCAACGATCGCTGTTTGGCCACCCTTCATAAATGCTTCTGAATGATACGAGTGATCTTAAATTGATTTGACTTTTGACACCCAAGAGCACAACACTACTTAACCCACACACAAATTCATTGCCCAGTTGAGACACGAGTTGTAACTGCAAAATTATGACAAATGAATGGATCGATTGGAATGATTGTCCCATGTTGCCGCCACTGCGCTCAACGAACTACAACAACAACAGTAGCAGCAGCAACAACAACAACAACAACTACAACAACAACCACCAAACATTTCTTAGCAACAATTATCAATGTTTTACCAGCAAATTTCATTTAAAAGCCCACAAACTGCAACAATTGCACACGAGCACCGGCAAACTGCGAGGTAACTAAGCAGATACAGATACAGATTGAGATAACAGATACACAGATAGCTAAATTATAACTTTAAGAATTTATCGGTATGCAACAATATATAATCTTTTATTACTCTTCTTGTAAATCCATTGCAGATGTACCCACAGCATTGCCGCCCCTCACGCCCGGCACAAATCGCAAGGTGAATGAGGTTCTGAAAGCCTCGTTCGCCTCCTGGGAGAAGGAGGTGCAGAACTGTAATATAACCAAAGGTAAGGTTAGCTAACTATAACTGAAAGAAAACAAACTTTCCCAATTTGAAAAATTCCCATGCACTTGTCTAAATTTCAATTGGTTGCATTGGCAACGCCAATAAAATAATAATTTACAAACAGTCCCATACAAAGACGTGATCATAAATGAATATTAATCGTTTCCCACAGCAATAGACGTAGAAATAAAATTTGGTTTACAGCGCTCCCACGCACAATAACAACAAAAATAACAATACGAATACGAATAATAACAATTAATTAGGCAACCAATGAATGTGGCATTAGAAAAGTAATTAATCGAATTACGTATTGCATTTGTTAAATATTCTTTGTAGATCCCCGCGAATGGACGGAGGAGCATGTCATCTATTGGCTTAACTGGGCCAAAAATGAGTTCTCCTTGCTCTCAATGGACCTGGGGCCATTCTGCAAAATGACCGGCCGTGAAATGGTCGAGCTGGGCAAAGAGAAATTCCTGGCCATAACGCCGGCATTTACGGGCGATATACTGTGGGAGCATTTGGATATACTACAAAAAGGTGAGCACGTGACTGGCATAGAGCAGCAGCAGCTGGCGCCAGTCGGACCTTAAGTCAATCAGCTATTCTGTCAACCAGCCAGCAGTAAACTTCAAAATTGAATCCCCCATAGGGCTTCAAAATATATGATTGATTTTATAATATTTTCGAACTTCTGAAATATTCTTTATGATTTATGATTTTATATATTTAGAAGAGCTGATAGTAATTATTAATTTACTTTATATATAAATAGAATGAATTATCAATTGGCTGGCTAGTCAAACTTTAAATATTCCTTAAGCAATGATTCTGAAAAGGCATACAGAATATTAATATATAGACAGTTATACAAAATAAACCTAATCCGATATATTTTTATAAATTTCAAGCCCATTGTGAGACAATTAATATGAAAGTAATTTAATTTTTTTGTACAAATTTTTTTTTTAAGTTCGGAAATTTTATTTACTTACAGTTGACAAACAAAGTCGGCAAATAAAAGTATAGAAAACATAGTAGATTTTTTATTCACGAAAAGAAGACACAACAAACAACTTCCTTTTTCTGGACTTTCTGCATCCTTTAACCTAATAAAGACCTTTTTAAAGCTGCGTGCAGGTCAAAATTTACTTGCCCACAAGGTAAAACGCTAAATTGGCAACTCGGTTGGCGGAAGTCTTCAGCGTAGCTGAGCAAAAGCTAACGAAATCAGGGGCTAAATTTGTAGTGGTGGTGGGGTGCCTGATTGTTACTAAGTTACTTGCGAACGGGTTCTGTTAACCGAAGCCTGTTGCGTCCTGTCCGGTCTGGGTCAGGTCCGGTCGCAATTCGATTTAACTGAGGTCTGCGTCTCGCACAACAACACGACACTTAAGTCAGCGGCAAGTGTAACAATTTTTTTTTTTTTTTTAATAAATTATTGAATTTAAAAACCTAAAAAGCTTTTAGTTTGGGTCTATCCTAATAATGTAATGAATATATTGTCTAACTAATTGAATTTCCGTTGACAGATTGTGAAAAACCAAATGAGGATATTGTGCATGGAAATTCGTTTGAATCGGCTACCACTGCCTCGGTCTGTGGATCAGACCATCAGGTACCCAATTACCCACCAACAACACCGGCCACGACTCCGGGGTCGAACAACAGCATTGCGAGTCGCCTGTCCATGGATTATGTGACAACAACAGCAGCGAGCAGTGATAAGAGCAATAGCTTCCACCCAACACCTGCCATGCCACACAGCGGTAAGCAAATATTATCAATGATATACATTCATAAATATATACATCGGCTTAGTCGGATAATTAGCGTTAAATCATTGGCAACTGATGTTGGCCATTGTTCATTAAGATCGACCCATTAAGCCATCAAAGTTGTTTATGGCACATCCTCCTATGAAATTTTAGGCGATACAAGTATCTATGTATCTGCTAGATAGATTGGCATATGTTTAGTGCATCCGGCGGAATGTTATTTCAACAATAATTTTCTTGAAAGGCAATCGAGGCACCTACGATTACGATTACGATCAACGATTACGATTATGTATGGCAGCGATATCTGTCTTGCCAGTAATGGGCAGATTCAGATATTTATTAATCGCTAATGCGGTATGCAATCTATTGAGTGTGGAGTGCGAGCTGTTTTATTTGTATTTTTGGATTGGCTTTTAATTTATTTATGTGAAATTGAAATTGAAACGGAAATTAAATTTTAAAACAAATAGCTAAATGCGTCTGCGGTGCGCCTGGCGCCAGCGTAGGCTGCCGGAGACCACGTCGACAGCATATCTAAATATCTATTTAAATTGTTTACATATAAGGCATTGGCAACGGCGACCCCTCAGCACAGCTTGAGATACATTTTTTTAATGCGTCGCCGTACAAATTGGAGCGACAGCGTCGCATCATTAATGCATTGTATCTGTATCTGTAGCTGCATCTGCTGAACTTTGCCACAGCCAGTGTTAACATGATGTAGCATGCGCCACACAAATTTTTATATATGAATATGTATTCAAAACGCTGCCCACAACAAGCTGAAGTTGCTTTAACAGTTAGTCTTCGACCGCACAATATTATGGCCCAGTCGCCGCTGCTGCTGTTGACATTATAATAAATTAATTGTATTTATGGGCTTTGACACATTATGACCATAAATGTTATGTATATTTCCATATTCGGAGCCATAAGTGTGCGCTCCTAATTAAATAATCAACCAATTTGACAAAAAATAAAAACTTTTGACATCCTTAAAATAAACTACACGAAGATTGCATACGCTTCCTAACAGAAAAAAACAATACAAATTGTATATTATTAGCGTTTTAATGGATATATTTATGAATATTTACATAGATATATAAAAACACAATTTCCGAAACAGATATATTTTCCGATCCAAATATATTTTAAAGTCTTGAGCTAAATTTCAAAATTGTTAGTGACATTTATTCATAACAGTTTATAATAACAAATATAAATTTGATTAGAGAATCCCTAAAATTAATGCAAAAACAGAAATGAGGTCAATTTGGACTGGATTATCGTATTTGACTAATCTAATAATAAACCAATAATAATTTTACAATCTATCATTTACTGCTCATATTAAAAAGTTTCGAAACAAATTTTATTGCTCCACAACGAACATCCTGATGCAGTCGAACGACTCTGTTGGGAGTTAGTGACAAAAACTTTCGTCTGAGCAGCCACAAAATCCAAACTAAAATCTACATTAATGCTTAATCATAAATCGTCGACAGTGCGCGGTCTTAAATGGTTCTTTTAGTCTCTTCGGCTCAACGTCTTCAATTTGATTCAATAATTTCTATATGGACGTAGATCCCCTGGGACTATGTTGTTTTTCATTTATATTTTTTTGTTTTTGTCATCTTACGGATCGGTCCGTTGCCCGTTGCCCGTTGCCCGCATACAAATTATGTGACTCGGCTTGTCATCGTTCGGTGTTTAAGTCTGTTACCCCTCCTGCTGGTTTTGTAGGTTGTTTGCTTAATTCGTTTCGATTGTCTTTTTGTCAGTCATTAATTTGCTGCATTTACATATTATTGATGTTTTAGCTAGCTCCCTCTACCCCTTAAACTCCAGTTCTCTCCCATGCTCACTTAGCCATTTGCATACATGAATTTATGTACTCGTACATATATCCATGAAGCTTTGAGATTGTGTGAAAATTGTTGAAATTGCTGGATATCTGAGCTGGAGTGCATGACTTGTTGACACTTTGACTTTAGCTCCAAGAGTTGCTTCTCAGGGCCATGTCCTTAAGTGCCGAGGCAATTATGTAAATTAAGTCTTGATATTTATTTCATCCAGGTGTTCGTCTGGCGGATTTTTACTAGTTCGCCACTCGACATTTTAAATTAAAAGCAGCTCTTGAACATGTCTTAAAAACCATACAATCATCAAAACTAAAACAAATTATGATTAATTGTGCCCATTAAAATTGAGTTTATGCCTTGCAAAGGTTTTCCAAATTTAACAGTCGAAGAACCAAGAAACAGTGTCATGAACGCCCAGCTACTAACTTGAATTTATTTTTACGGTCGTTTTTTAAATTTTTTTTTACATTTTTTTTTGTTTTCTTGTGTGTATTCTTTTGTAAAGTTTGTTTTAATTTGAGCTGCCGCTACCCGCACCTTTAGCACCGAACTGGCATCCAACAAATACAACACCTACAACCGAAGTCAGCGAAGCGCAAAAAAGTTGAAAATGCTTTGAGTTTCGTCATCGGGCAGCGATTTCTGAACACATGCACATACACATATAATCCATAGTTAGGCATCCCATCCTTCCACCCCCTCGACGAGCACGTCGAGTGATTTACAACAGTGTTCCATTCTGGAACGCATTACATTTAGGTGTTATGTGGCATCGTTTATAGTTTTGCTTGAGTTCTTCACTTTCAATGTGCCTACTCTCTTATGTAGATAGATATTTGTTTTCTTTTTGATTTTCTTGAATCAACGTTTGCAGCTCACGCTTACTCATCAGTTGTACAAAACGGCAAGATACAATAACTCACAGATAGCTCACATATGATTACAGCTATGTGTGTGTGTGGACAGCCAGGGTCTTTCAATGTTGTGGTTGAGAGCGCATCTAGGCTAGTGTATCTTAGATATTTGCACGCAAAATTGTTTTTATTAGCGCTGCCTTTGCATTGTTCTCCCAGATACAATGCGATCCGAGGCGACTTCAAATATGGTCAAACCCATATGCTTGTTGGCTTAATTAGAAGCCCTTACACCCAAGTAGGTTTAAGAAAGGCCATCTACCTTTCAACGCCAGCTAAATGGACGGCTTGGACTATTGTTGAGCGTATATTTGCGAAAAATTTGTTCTATTTTCAGCTCAATTTCTTTTTTTTACATATTGTTTTTATTTTTCGCGTAGCGTTTTTTTTTTATTTTTATATACATATATATTTTTTACACAATAAAATGCCTGATGCGTGAAATGTTTGTCCAAGCTTGAAGAGTTGCCATTGTTGCCGTTGATGGCTGTTGATTCATGTTCATCATCATCAGCAACAACAACAACAGCAACAGCAACAACATCATGCTGATGTCGGCATATAACCTCAGCCCAGCCAGCCAACCGATCAGACAGAGACCTGAGAGTCAGCCAGCCAGTCCGTCAGTTGGCCTGGTGAGTGCTCCACTCGCTTTTCAGATCGCTTGGCCATGCGAGCTGCGTCTTTGCTCGTGCCGCGCGTAGGTTGTTGCCTCACAAAATGACACATTTAATGCATATTTGACTTGTAGATACATTTGAGTGCGCATGCAGACGCCCCTCTTCCACCTTCGGCTACTCGACGCCACGGGGTCAGAGTCAGAGCTAACGCTTCTGATCGCCATATTGCGTGTCACACACCGAGCGACAATTCCACACACACACACACACTCAAATCATTCACTCACATGTCTTGTGGTGAACTCTCCCGACGATCGCGAATATAAGTACAAGTACTCATGAGCGTGTTTGTGACATTTGTGGACTCTTGAGTGTGTGCCAAGCGTTTTAGTTTAGTTACAGTTTGTTGGTTTTGAAAGCGACAATGGAATTCTTTGCATGTGACAGATCACACGAGTACTTATTGACACACACATACATCAGCCAAAAGCTAAGGTCAATTTACTTTACAGCTACACGAGACGGCGTAAAAAAGGTGGGCTAAAAATGTTATAATGAACTGTTATAACTAACAATCAAATTAAATCGATCGATTAATTAACTGAAATTAAATTGAATCTGAGTTGAATTCTAAAAGTTAGTTTTGTATAAAATGTTATTGTAATGAAAGTCAAAGTCTATAAAAGATAATACGCCAACCACGTAATAGCAAAATATATGGATTCATACAACTTATTAAAATTGAAATATGTTTAATACAATAAGCACAAGTTGAGCTTAAGATTCTGAATCCTTAGTTCGAACCTGCTTCCCATAAAAATTATTGGAAACTATTTAAAATGTATCTGGTGTGTTGCGACTGAGAATCGCCTAGAAGGAGGCATATTTTGTTTTTGTGTTGATTAGCATACAATGTAAAACAGCTAAAATGAATAACTCATAAAGCCTTCCGCCTATATTAATTACGCTAAATTCAGCCATTAACGCAAGACAATTTTCACCTCCCACAAATTATGGGGCAACGGACCAGAACACGGGGCCGGTCAAAAGACATTCATATTCCGCGAGATGGGAAGCTAAAGAGAAAGAGAGAGAGAGAGAGGGAGAAGAGAGTGCGAAGACCAGCTAATATTCGAGCCACGCACCATGGCCAAGATACCGCACATAAAACCCCTAAGTCATAACATCTACGACTAAAAATTATGTTGATTGCAAATTTGTTAAGGTCATAAAATAAAATTTCATTTTTAATTTTAACGCCATTGTTTCTGCAGCGAGGCAAAAAATAAAAAATAAATGAATTAACTTCTGGGGAATCTAGAAGTTAGCATCTGGCATAGGCATATTATTATAGCATTTAGCGGAATTTAATGCGCCCACTTCAGGCCGTGGCAGAGGCTACACTTAGAATAGCATATTAATCATACTCAGAGCAACAATGGCTAGACCCCAACTTGGAGGCCTTCAAGCCAGAAATCACATTGCTGCTAATTAACATAGTCGAAACGAAGTTGAAGTTGAATCTAAAGATTTGTACTACGCGCCTGCGCGCTTCGTTGGTCAACTATTGGTGGTGCGAGTGGTGCTGGTGGTGGTGCTAGAGCGCGCCAACCTGTGAAACGTCAAGTCAACGGTTCGGCTTAATGGTATTTTCAGTTTGCAGCTTGGTTCAAAAGCCGCACAACCTAGAATTTTGATCTGCTCGTATCGGGGGAGTTGCAGCTCTGTGGTTTCCCTTTTTTTTCTCTGTTTTTTGCTTTTGTGGTCGCTGCGATCGCTAGTTAGCTACTGCCACATTGTAGTGTTCTCGGTAGATTTCGTTTAATTTATTACCATATTCAGCTGAATCTGACGCGCGCCAACGGCAACACCAGCGATGGCATTGGATCTAATATATAGTGCGCGCTGCGCCCCTCGCCTCGCCCGGCGTTACGTATTCATAGGTAAAATTCAAATGGATTTTAAGGCTGCTCACTTGAGTATGGTGGCAATTCACGTCTATCCGCTTGCACTCACAGCATATTTCTATATGCATATACACTTAAAAAAATACCTTTTTTATTCAATGAGAATAGCATTTGAACCGAAAACAATATTCTTGATTTAAGTAAAAAAATACTTAAACCAATAATATTTAATACATAAAATAAGCGTACAATTAACATGTAAAATTATGAATGTACATTTCTAAGATTGGTTACTTTATATGAGTATATATAAAGTTATTCTTAACTCTCCAATTTTTACCTTGGGCATGGATGGATTTGGGAAACAACTCTGGGTTGTTTCTCTAAGTGTATATATATTTTGTATACCCATTGTTGCTGTCGACGCCGGTGACGATGACGGCGTCTCCTCGATGTTGGGACTCGAACTGCCTTTTTTCAGTTTTTTTGTGCTCGTTTTATTTCGTTACGTACGTAGATGTAAATTTACGCCATAGAAAAGCGTTACGGTCGAGTTAATTTAAAACAAAGAACATTCAAAAGAACAACATCAACAGCAACTGTGAGTTGGACTTTTTGTTGTAGTTGTTGTTGTTGTTGTTGTTTTTGTTTTGTTTTTCGACTCGGGGGTAAAAAAATTAAACATTAAATTGTATAATGCGAAAGCCGCTAATAGCAACAACAACAACAACAACAACAGAGCCAAAGGCAATGAACGAAACGCAGCGACGAAAGATACGAATTGCATAGTGAATACGAATACATTCAGACTTCGATTCATATGTAACTCCAGCCGCAACTAAATTTGTAGCTATTAGCACTTGCTTTTGCTGTGAACTACCCTGAACTTTCGTTAGCTATTCTAAGGAAAATTTATATTGAATATTAGGGATCAGTGAAATATCTAAGCACAAAAATTTATTTTAATATGATAATACGGTATTCAAATTTAATATCAATAATGATAAAACACAAAACGATTTTATATTTTAATAACATAGGTCTTTTAGCTATAATAAAATAGCTAAATATAACCAAAACTATTACAGCTACTGAACCAAAACGGTGCCTAAGGCTTAAAACATAACTTTTGGTTGCCAAGCAATGCAAATCATTGAATCGTATCCACAAATTTTTTTTAAAGATTTAAATGACTAAAATTGCTTATTTATACAAAGCTTGAATCGTAATAATTATTTAAATTAATAGCATAAATGTAGCTTTTGTTGCCATTATTACCAAGTTTGTTAATTTTTAGTTCAATTTAAAGAATTGCATGACTTTGCATTTGGGTACAATGCAATTTAAGTTGAATACTTAGACTAATTACGATTTTTAAATCATTCATAAAAAAAACTAGCTTAATGTCAGTAATAACGTATTGAATTTTGCGTAGCTAGTTTTACACTTCTATCAACATTTGGCATTGCAAAAACGCTTTAAAAAACGTATCGAAATCATGCATGGGGGCAGGTTAGCAATTAATTTGCAATCAACTTTCAAAATTTTATTTGCTGAGCAACAACAGCAAACACAACAACAACAGCAGTAGCCAAAGAGCGACAAGCAAAGCACTTTATGCATCATTAAGAATTAGGCAAACAAAAAACAAACGACAAAATGGAGAAATATTGAGACACACACACACACACACACACACGTACGCACACAACCTAAGTTATCTAAATGTATCTGTATCTGTCCGTTGCCCAGTTGGTTGGTTGGACACAGATGTGGCCCGAGTTGGCCAACATACGCCAATTTATAATTATTAACTCCGGCAAACGAACAAATAAATAAAATCAAATTATGTTCGTGAGTGTGTTTAGTGAGGGAAATCGTCTTTGGGGCACAGATTGAGATTGAGACTCTGACGGAGACTGAGACTGAGACTGTTACTGGAACTGAAACTGGGGCTGCCACTGCGACTGCGGCTGAGGCCCCCTAAAGAACTACGCCAACATCCGCTGGCAGCGTCGATGAATGGGGCACCAAAAGCCGGTTGTTTGCCAGATTGAATGAATGAATGGAAATGAATGAACTGTAACTTGTTTTAGATTTGCGCTTAACTAAACAACGGACAATCTGCCTAGACTCCGACTCCGACTCCCGACTTTGCCTCCTCTGTATGGCTCCTATATATACATATATATCTCTATCTATTAGTTCGATTGTGTGTGTGTATGTGTGTGTTTGTTTTTGTGTAAGAGCTTCGTGTAATTTGGCTTACCTCTTTTTTCAATTTTTTTTTGCGTCTGTTGTTGCCTCAAAAGAGTTCACATGAAAGAGACGGCAATGGCGACAAAATGTTGACCGGATGTGAGGCTGCGCTTTTTTCTGCCATTGCTCCTGTATGTGTGTGTGAGTGTGTGTGATTTAATAATTATATTATTAATGCGAAATTCAAGTCAAAAGCATACAAATTATTAAATATGTTGAAAACATGCTCCAATTATATTCTTTCTTTATTTGTAACAAATTAAATACCTAGAGGCAAGCACAATTTCAGGGGGTTTTTGTGTGTTCAAAATTAGGTTTTATCTTTTGTGTGTAGTGCCCTTATGATATTAAATAATGTTGGAATAATATTTTGATTTGGTGCACACACCGTGAAAATTCAATAAAACCATTTTTGGTAATTCATGAATAACTTTTCCTAAGTTGCCTTTACCAGCCACAATTTCCTGACTAACGCCCCGAAAAAGTAATGCCAGTCTGGGAAAACAACCGCCAGATTGTGACCCGCCTCTTAAAATTCGCGCCCATCATTCAGTCAGCGTCTTTCAATTTCCTTGCATATTTCCGCAGTTACAGTTTTCATCAGCCTTTTTGGCTTTTCCATTTTAAATGCATTTTTTGTTGTTTATTTGCCGGCGCAGAATTTGCAATTTTCATTAACGCAATTTTGTGGCCGCCAGATAATTGAATTGCGTGAATTTTCAATTTTTCTCTGCTTTTCACGTAATTGAAATATTCACAAGACTTGAATAGAAAGAAAATAAATTTAACTTTATATTTTAACAAGTTTAATAAAAACTTAAAGCTACATTTGTTTCACTGTCATGATAACAGTGTAATTTTTCAAAATCTATTTAATTGAATAATCACAAAAGTCTACATATGTTAATAAAAATAAACAGGTATCATATGTGACCTTGGGACAGAGAAAAATCTACCCCTAGCTAATTGTGCATAGCTCTCGGGTGACCCAACACCCTTGGGAACAGAAACCAAAATCGAAAACAAAAACATTCGATGCCAACACTTGTCACTCGACAGACAAATAACAAAATTATATAGAAATGCAACAAATAAACTAGGGAAACCGTACTTCAGTGAGGGTGACCTAGACTGTGGGCTGTAAAGTTTTGTGCGGCCATGTGATGATGAGGGTGAATGCGCCCCCAGCTAAATTCCAGCAGTGGCTGCAGCAAGTGCAGCATTTGTTGGGGTGGGTAGCGCTGCCGCTGCTGTTGTTGCTGCTGCTGCTGCTGCTGCTGCAGTTGATGACTATCAGTGAAAACAACCACCAGCAGGACCTGCGCCGGCATGTCCTGCTCCTGCCACTGCGCACAATTTGTTAAGTTGGCGTTCAAAAAATGCTATAATTTGTAGTCAGTGGCTGGCCAAACGACCAGCACCTGAGTAATTCAATTGCGAGTTCAAGTTCTCTGGATAACGTGGGAAAATTCTCATTCCGAAAGCTAATGCAATTTGGGCTGCGGGCTCGTAAATTCAGTGCAAAAGTTGGTCTCTTGATTTTTATCAGTTTGCCGCCCTGCTAGTTACCTATTTGTATTTTTTTTTTTATTTAGTTCTCTTTCTCTCTGTCGCTGGCTTTTACATTTAATTTTCACATCGTTATGCGTATTGTTGTTGGCCTGGCTCCGTCTCATTTATTTGTCTACAGTTTGTTTTTGTTTTTTCTTTATTTTCTGAATTTTTTTGTTTTATTTGGGTGGTTTTATTTTTTCTCGCTCTCTTTGTTTTAAATGCGTCAAAGTGTAAATAAATTTGAATTTTCAGCTTGTTTTAGCTTTTAATTTTGGTTTTTTTTTCGTTTGTCTGGGCCTTTGCAATTTCAGCCCAGAGTCGGACTCGGGCCCGTCCCGGATTTTTTTTTTTTTTTTGCTGTCGGCATTTTGTCTTTTGATCTGTGCGCTTGCGCAGCTGATTTGTTGTTGCCTTTGCTGTTAATGTTGTTGATGTTGTTTTCATATTGTTTCATTTGCAGCTCTTGTTGTTGTTTACTTGCCATGTTTCTCCTGTTTGCCCAGACTCTAGTACTCATAATACATATTGCCTAAGTTCTCCACCTCGTTTTGCATAGATAAGGCATCAAGGTACGAAGAGTTTTCTTGGGGCAACATTTAAATCCATTGTGGTAGGGTCCTGCTAAATTGGCTTGAAAATCTATTCAATTGCCAAAAATATGAAATAAAATTTATCTTAGAAAACGAGAAATATAATTCAAATTGTGATCATAATTTACACGGATAACAAATAAATCCTGGAATCTTCTTTAACTTTTACAAACAGATAAACAATATATACATACATATATCGATGTAGGTTAACGAATTATTGTAGTGTCTTTGCAAATTAAATTTACAAATTAAATTTACATGAAGTACACCCGGAAATTCAACTCTTTAATGAAGTCATTTTAAATTAACAGTATTTGCTTTTAGTTATATATGCTGTAGTAATTATTTCGCAGTTTCTGCACCCTGGGTCACAACCTGTGTCTCCCACGCTACAATGTTATCCTTTCGCAGGACGAAACATTAAGGCGCAATGAGCCGGAACATGAGTTTCGCCTGTGTTGTGTGTGGGTTGAACATTTGTCGTGTAATTTATCAAAATTCAAACCTTGTAACATTGTTCATAAATAAGTGTCTCGAAAAGAAAACTTGTACTACCCCCAGCAGCCGTGGGAAAACATTGCGCAGAGCTAAACGCAGCCAATGTGACCGTATCTGAGGTGGGCTATTAAAAAGCCATTGCATATGTGCAATTAATGAGCTACGAAATGCAGTTAACAGCCGAATATATACCTATATATGTATGTATCGATTACCCGATGGTTTGCCAAATAAAAAATAAAAGGGAAAAAGCAGCAAAGGAAGGTTTATTATTGGTCATTTCATGCGAAAAGCGTGAAGAACAAGAGAGGCGGAGAACAGCATGACAAATGAGCAAGGTTGTTGTGGGTCGGAGTGCACAAAAGCCGCAGGATATCTCGGTGAATCACAAAGAACAACAAGCAAATGAGAATACAACATCCGGTAATTTACTTCCTTTAGTTCCGTATCGATACCTTGAAGCCCAAAGGGGCCCTTAACACTGAACGTTCTTCAGCTCAGTTCAGTTCAGTTCAGTGCCTTTTGTTAGCAGGCAAGTGGTAGAGATTTCGGCGTTATGAATGAGCCACAAGTGCAGGCGAGCTAGAAAGAGAGAGGCGAGAAGAGCGCACAATGAATTGGCTGCAGCAAAGGACAATGCGTCGGCGCAAGTAAATTAGGCAAGCCGAAGGCAGCGCCAAAGTGGCCGGCCAGGTAGCGGCAACAGCGGCAGTCACCGGCCACCGAGGCGAGCCCATCGCCTGACATTCTAATATCCTATTCCCATATCGCCCGGCTGCATCTTGCGTGTGTGCAGCGTTTCGTCCAGGCAACGAACAGTTTTCTCACAGCGTTCACAACTCGGAACCAGAACTCGGAAATGTGTGGGTGATTGCATGCGTGTGTGTGTCTGCATGTGTGTGTGTGTGTGTGGCATACAATCTGGCTACGAATTACGTTGGAAAAAGCGCAAACTCAGCCGCTCACACAACAGTTGTGCGGGACTCGGTCTGGGGTCGGCGTCTTTCTCGCACTTTCGTACTCTCCGCAGGGCACACATGTTGTCCGAAATTTGTTGTTGCTGCTGCTGCTGCTGTTGCTGGTGTTGTTGTTGTTGTCGTCGTCGTAGTCATGGTGATAGTTGGACAGGTGCACAATTTGACGTTCAGCCAGCCGTTGGAGTTGCGTTCTCGCAGGGTTCAGGTTCATTCGTTTATGCTTTGCGCTGTCGTTGCTGTTGCTGTTGTTGCTGTTGCCGCTGCTGCTGACCGCATGCCACCTTCTGTGCTCAGTGGGAAACGGTATTAAATGAGCCATTTAGCGAGTCACTCAAATTTTAGGACTTACCAACTGTCCACAGTTCAAGGCCCGAAGGCATCAGCAGCCGACCCGACCAAACCAGATTCATAACTTCCAACTAGCTCTGATTGAACATCGATTGATCGATGGATCGCTTGATGGCTACTTCCTGTTCAAGTTCAATATGTTATTAGCCCGCTCCTTTTGAGTATTTAAAAATAAAAACAAATAGAAAATACTCACCCATAGCATAGCAATGCAGATCACTTTAGACTGATCCCAGGCAGGCTGTTCACAATTAGCTTGTTTTCCTATTCGCAGGATAATTCTGAAATAACAGCAATTGAAGTGCGTAAGACTTCATCTTGTGATCTAGAATGTGGACCAATGGTCTTATACGATCACGTGCTTTAATTCTAATGCATTTCGAGAAGAATGCACTACGTGTTCACTTGGTAGCCTACGGTAGCGTTCTGGTCAAGATCAATGCTTCGTTAAGTAGTTGGCATCTGAGCCAAGATCAACAGCTTGTAGCAGCATTTTTAATCAAGAAGCTCAAGTGCCAGCAAGTACCGAGATCAATAATATTTATAACCAAGCCTCATTTATGGCCGGATCATTACGTTTTGCCTCATCAGAGCTGAAGATCAATGATGGTGCTGCTGCTGTTGCCGGAGACCGACTCCTTGCAAGCGTTCTATCAAAGTATCTGGTTTCATTTCCGCTCTATATGCGCGCCAAGGAACTGCCAAGATAATGCAACTCACAGCGCAGTCTCGCATACCCATTTTCATGCCGATTCCCATTCCAATTTTCATTGCTATGCCCATCCTCATTCCCATGCTCCTGCTGATGTTGCTGCTGCTCCTCCATTGAGCGCTGTTGTTTGTATTTTGTGTGTTGTTTACAAGTCTAACAATCAAAGCATATCTTTAGAGCTGCATCTGTTTATTTTGTTGTCAAAATGCAGGTACACAATCTCTCCACTCGTATCGTATGTGATGATGCTCTATATACTTGTAGTTAAATTGCGGACGCATCTTGGCCAGCTTCATTTTACGTGGAAAATTGATATTTTTCTTTGCCACCGCTGCACGGAAGCAGCAACAGGTGTGTGTGTGTGTGTTTGCGTGTGTCTGTGTGTGGGGCGTTGGGTTGGTTGCCTGGTGGCCCAAGTGCAGCTGTAATTATGATAGTATGCGTGTCAAAACATCAACAACAACAACAGCTAGAGACTAACAACTACTGCTGTGTTTATGATTTCCTTCCGTTTTGCAGACTAACAGTTTATTTATTTATTTATTTAGCTTGGCTTCTAACAGGTTCTGTGTTGAAGTGGATTCTCCACACATTCTCCCGCTCTCTCTCCTGCTCGCTCTCCCGCTCTCTCTTTCTCTCTCGGTCTCTCGGTACGCTTATTATTTTCTGGCTCTGTTGCTGATAATTTATATACACATCACGCTGCATTGACATCCGATTTACATTAGTGCCACAAGCCGCATAAGCACTGAAGTGCGACAGAGAGGGACAGCTTGCTGGTGAGCGAGAAAGAGTAGGAGACACGTGTGGCAAGCAGCGGAAGTGCTTACTCAAATACGAAAGCAACTCGGGCCCAGACCTTGATTGTGCTCCTCTGCAATTGCAGCAGTTTGCACACGTGTGCCAGGTAGAGATCCAGCTTTAATTTGATATCAATTCAGACCTCATTCAGCCAGCTCAAGTGTCAGCGAGTGCCCTGCTTCTTCTCCTGCTCCTGCTCCTGTTCCTGGCTCCTGGCCCTTTAAATAGTTGAGCTCTCTCTCTCCGCCCTCAGCAGCTGTTGAACCGAATCCTTGTTCTATCCCCCTGGCCATTCGGTAGGCGCTTCCTGCACCTCCCCTGAACCAGTGCCAGTTGTTCATCTTTTCTTCGCAACGCGTTATTGCATTAAATTGTAATCCCTTTTGGCACCAGGGTTCTAGTCTTTTGTGTGGAGGAACAAGTTTTTTAATTGAAATTCAACAACATTTGCCGCCGCCTGCTCCTGGGCAACGCCTCAATCCTTTTGGCACACACCATCCAGCCATTCAACAATCGGTATTCACTTCGTATTCACTTGGTATTCATTTTGTATACTGCCTCTCTCAAGATGCACACCGTACGGTACGCACATATAATTATTATGTTCGCCTCGGCGCGTTTTGTCAAATTTTCGATTCAAATTTACGAACGTGTGCGTTTTGGGCAAGTAGTTAGGATACGACCCGAGTGTTGTCGCCAGTGATTCCGTTTGTGATTGGTGCGTTAGGTTGCGGTGGTTGCTTTTCGGTGGCTCCGTGTCTCCTCTTTAGTGCGCACGTGCTTCAACCGGAAATGGCCGTAAGCGAGGCGCATCAACATCATCAGCAGCAGCAACAACAACAACAACAGCAACTCATCTCTCCTTTTCGCTCTTACACTCCAGAGCTCTACAGCTGTCATTGCCTTGCTCAGTATTTTGTTTTTTAACATTTCTTTTTTTTTTTTTTGTATTTCCGCTGATGCTTCCATTGTTCTTGCCACTTTACGCAGCAAATCAAAATATCAAAAATATATATATGTATTTATATTTATGTATATAGTTTTTACATTACTATTTTATTGTTGTTGCCAGTATTTGCCCAGTTCTGTCGGGTGGGCGCGCGTGCTGCCAGAATTTGTAAGTGGCCAAAAAATAAAAATGATTTGTATACAAATCCATTTAGCGATCCTTTTGTGGTAAAGTTTATTAAAGTCACCGCAAATGGACAACAGCTGTTAATGTGTTTTCCAGCGCTCTGCGCTTTAAGCAACAAGAGATATGTTCAAGTCGAAGAGTTTGTAAAAGCCGTTAAATTGGCAACTTTTATGCTTTATCAGCACTTATATTTTCTTTATTTTTATTTTAACGCCAAGGTAAAAACTGAATGTACTTGCAACAACATTTCCTGGAAATACTTGAACTTTACAATTTTGAGGCCATTGCAGTATTTTTTAATATACTCTTCTCAGAAAATGTAAAAGAGTATATTGATTTTCTGCAATACCCGCCGAATATATACTGCCATAGTTTTAAAAGCTAGAGCTACTTAATTTTGCTTTTACATTTTACATTATCTAAAGTTTGAGTCAACAATATTTTAGCTACGCCCACTTAGGGGCAGGTAAGCCGCGAAAACCTTAATAAGGAAATTAATTAAAATATCCTATAATAAGACAGCCACGTCCACCTTCGTTTTCTTTTATTTTAAGTTGTTTTTAGACTATGAACAGAGCATTGCACTGCCAGTTAAACCCGACAGCAACGTTATTACTTGTTTTTTTTCATTTATTTTATGTCGTGCCATATTTATCAGTCAAGTAAAATCAATATGATAACATGTCCACGATAAGATGAAGGTGCAAATAGTATTTTTTAATGGCTGACAAAGTAAAAATTGAATTAAATTTACGTTCTGATTTCCTTAATGCACATTTCAAAGCAGTTTATCATTAGGCATTTTTGAGTATTTGAATCATTTGAACGTGTCTTTTCATATTACACGTAATTTGCACATCATTTTGCCATTGGTTGTTGCCACAAATTGCGCTACAACACGTTTCAGAAACCACCATTTTTATTTTAACAACAATTATGCAACATACAAAGAAAATCGTCAAGATTTGCTTTTTTTGGCTAACAAATTATGGCAGCAACAAAAACACGTACGCCTTCATTTTTCACCCCAAAAATAAAACAAAACAAAAAAACCATAAAGACGGCAACTAATTTGGTATTGTTGAAGACTCGACATCAGCCTTTCAACGCTTGTGGGTTGTTGGCCGGTCCGTTGGTTATGATCTCATACAGAAGGCAGCAGTAGCCAATCCCAACTTTGTCTAATTATGTGCGTATGTGTGCGCGTATCTATGAGATGCTTTTTCTTTTTTTTTGGTCCATCAGTGAAAAATGCTGCCGTTTGTGCGCTGATGAGCTATTGCCCACACACGCACACACACAGTTTCGATCCGAATGTGGCTGACCAGTGTCCAACGGCCAGTGGGCCGTCTGTGTCGTTGCTGCTGGCCATTTTGGTGGTCCAAAATGGTTAGATGTGTTGGCGTCGCGTTGTTAATGGTCTCTTCTGGCTAATTTGATGGCAACTGTACTACAGATGAGCAATTAGCGACTGTCGAAAGCACATGTTGCTGCCAACTACAACAACAAGTGGAGCCCAATCGCATATAGAAATTGATATAAATAATAAATTTCGATATACTTCGCTACATATGTGTGTGTTCGTCTATAAGTTGCATACTCTTACTTAACCCACAGCCAGAGAGTATCTGTGAGTAAGCGTTGTGCCAGTACGCCTTCCTCTAGATTATTATTATTGCCAATGGCACATTAGTACGAGTGTGCGAGTGTGTGTGTGCGAGTGTGTGTGCGAGTGTGTGTGCGAGTGTATGTGGCTCGTGTGGCTGTTGCCGAGCGCAGACGGCGCACGAAGGCGATGCCAGCACACGAGGCGCTCCCACACAGACACACACGATTGCACATTCACAGATACAAGCGAGTGCGCTACAGATACACACACACACTCGTAGATACAACGGTGCCGACACAGGCAACAACACGACGCACAACTTCAGCGCAACTTCAGTTCTTAAACGGATGTCGAAGGTAGAAGAGCTGCCGTCGCTCGACCGAACGCTCGCTTGAATTTGATCAGTGATCAGTGGACACAGCACAAAAATCACGCATACGCGCCGTTGTACGAGATTTCGAATGGGATTTTAAACAACAAACAAACAAATAATAATCAAGTCAAGAATAAAAGCAACTAACAAATGAATAAAAAGTGGTGCAACCTTTTTGCTAATATACAGAGAAAACTAAAACAAGAAATATAAGTAAACGCGATATAAAATATGTACGATATGCGCATTAATTTATCAACTTACTTGTGATGTGTGCGTGTGTGAGTGTGTCTGTGTATATGCTTGTATGTACACAATGTAAAGCATCTGAGCAGCGGCGAGAGATTTTTTATGAATTGCCTTCAATTATTTGCCATTAAATGCGAGAATTGCCAGCAAGTGTTAAATTTTAATCTGAATTAAAAACGCGACGGAATTCGTAAATTTGATACAGAAAAAATACCAACTACAATTAAAAAAAGATATTTGAAAAATCTCAACAAGTGTGCGAATAAGAAAAGAAAAAACTACAAAAAAAAGCTAAATATAACTCAAAGGAATGCAAAACGTGCGATAAGTGCGATTTCAACGAAATTATCAAACAATTAACCCAAAGTTGTGCAAAAAATTGTATCAAGCGAGCAAAAAGTTTGCTACTGAATTCGCAATCTGAAAACGAAACTGAAATTAAATCGCTATCAACGAAACGGCGCTACTTAAATGACAAATAAAAACCAAACCAAAACTCAGACCTCAAACCTCAAGTGCTAACGCCCACATGCTATAGCATCTATCTGCATACTTAAGCGCATGATATATGTGTTTTATGAGAACCAATTCTAGAAGCCACTCAATTGATTAGAACCCGCATGGAACAGCAGCAGCATCAGCAGCAGGAACAGCAGCAACAGCGGCAGCAGTGGCAGTGCAAAAATTAAAATACTCGTATATTACCCAAAAGTGAAATCAATTTTAATACAACTGCAAGTACCACCAGCATAAACAAGCTGAAACCACAGTCGACAATCCACTTACAATTTATGTGCATGCTAGGCGAGGCATTGTCAATTGAGTTGACAGTTGTTCAGATCCCGCAGATTTGATTTGTATAGAGTAGAGAGTATAGCAACAACATTTGTGTGGACTAACCAAAAAGTCAATGACGTGCATTTTTAACATTCAGTTTTTGACAATTGATCAATTGGAAAACGCGAAGAAATGCCGCCCTCTGCGTTCCTAGTTAATGCCACCATAATCAGTGCAGCAAACGCGTCGGATAACGACAAGGCAACAGCAACAGCGGCAGACGAACAGCAGCAATTCAGAAACTTGCAACATTACGCAGCACACCGAAGCAGCAGCATTAACAACAATTGCCACACGGCGCCCAACTACAACTACGCAACGGCAGCAACAACGAAAAATATGGTGCTACAAAGTTATGACAACTATTCGAGCTATCATTTGCCGCAGCAAACGGTGCATCTGCAGCATCAGCAGCATGTCTTGCCAGCGGTGCAGCAGCAGCAGCAACATCTACAACAGCCACAGCAGCATCAGCAGCAACATCATCATCAGCAGCAGCAGCAGCAGCAACAGCAACAGCAACAACAGCAACAGCAACAGCAACATCATACGCACTATGTCTCACCCACGCAACAGCAACAGCACCAGCCACAGCAGCAGCAGCAGCAGCATCGCTTGTCCGGCGGCAGCACGGGCAGCAACACGGCCTCCTCTTCCTCCGGCTCCAGTTCCAGCGCATCCTCGAGCGCCTCGTCGCACAGCTTCGCCAGCGCTGGCAGCGGCGGCGCCAGCGGCGGAGGTGTTGCCATTGGCAGCCTGGCGGGCGCCTTAAGCAGCTCCACAGCGGCTTCACTGGGCCTGGGCTACTTTAACGATATAACGCCCTTTGTTGGCGATTATTCGCCGCCGTCGCATCATGCGACTGGCAATGCCTACTATACGGATTCGGATGTCAACTTCTTTAGCTCAGGTAGGGCACAAAGCTCATCAAATATTTGCGGACATCAAATGCCGCACAATTTTAATTACAATCGAGGTGTTGGCGTGTAAAGAAGTAGCTCAAAGATGTGCACACAACCCTCAACGCATAATTAAATTGTAATTCCTTTTCAAGTGTTTGTTTGTGTGACGCCCGCAAGCAACCACAGCAACAGCAACAACAACAACAGCAACAACAACAGCAACAACAAACCCGCAACAAGTTGAATGTAGGGGGAGGAGATTGAATTGGTGATAAATGCCTTAATGCGGCCATCTACAAATTTGTGCGCCGTGGCTGACTAACTATAAGATACATAGATAGATAGATACATAGACAGATAGTTAGATAGACAGATGCACCACTCGCAGATACACGTTGGCTCCCAGCCTGAGATGCTGTGCCACTGTGTAAATAACCGTGGGAGGCACCCAACTCTTTGTTGTAGTGCCGCCCGTTGCCTCAGCCAACGGGCAGCGTTTTGTATCTTTGTATCTGCGCATTACCGTCACCGAGCGAATGGGAAAACGCGCAAAGCTTTTGCCCGCTGCGTGCGAGCGAGCGAGAGTGCACTAGTTGCTCGACTGGCTAGAGCGAGCAAGCGCGCCAACGCGCATGTGTGTCTGTGTATGTGTGCAACAGGTTTTCGTATCCCACAGATACATGCACACATACGCAAACATTCGTTGAAACGTGTTAAATTTCGACGTATTTGCAATTAATGTAGCGTGCGCTCAGAAGCCACATTAGATTGAGAGAGGGTAGCTCAGCTCACTCGCCTGCCTGTGTGTGTGTGTGTGTATATGTGAATGTAGCTGTAGCTGTTGGTGTATGCGTGTGTATCTGTGTCTTGTATCTATTGCGCCTCTGGGCAATCGTATTGGTGTGCGCTTCGAATTTTGATTGGCTTCCGAAGCGGTTGCCCTCGAATTGTGTTCGTGTCAGAGACGCCCCATCTGATGCAAACGTTTTTTTTCTTAGAAGCAAATCAAAAATTATAATTTCAAAGGATTTCATATGGGATGCTGTACAAGTGCAAATAATAAATCAAATTTACATTTAACAATTTTGGGAAATTGGATATTTTTAATTTTCAAGCACACTAAATTAAATGTTTTTTAGTATATATGGAATATTTAATTATGGGTAAAAGCGTTTAATATTGAAAACATTGGCCTGATTGTAATCTTATACAAACGATATTTGATACATATGTTGTTAAATAATAATCTTATATACAAAAAGTATAGCATATTATCATATTAGTTTTCATGATTAATTTTTTTGAGTCAGTAAAAAATATTTATTTATATATAATATTTAAAAGCATATTCAATATTGTATTATATAAGAATTACATTTAAAACTCGATTTCAATATAAGCAGCTAATCCTTAAAATACATATTTGTTTTTCTTCTAGGCTACAACAATACACACGAAGGCACCAACAGCAGCCCGCCACCGCAGCAATCGCAACAGCTCGTCAATGGCAACAGCAACAACGCTAGCAGCAGCAGCGGCAGCCACAACAACAGCAACAACATGCTGCCGCCTGGCGTGCAGCAGCAGAATGCTGCCGATAACAACAACAGCAGCAGCAGCGGCAGCAACAATAACGCCAACAACAATCCTAATACGGGCAGCAACAACAACAACAACAACAATAATAACAACAACAACAACAATAATAACAACAACATCAACTACATGACAGCGATGGCAGCGGCTATCTACCAACAACATCAGCTGAAGGAGGAACCGGGCACCCAGTCGGGCAACGGCGCCTACGCCTCGAACGCCCAAAACGATCCAACAGATCTCAGCAGCTATGGTCTGCCCGCACATTTGGCCGCGGCAGCGGCTGCTGGACACTATAGCGGTGGTGGCGGGGGCAACCCTGGTGGCGGCGGCGGGGGCGCTTCTGCTGCTGGCGGCGATGATAGCGACTATCACAGCACACTGTCAGCGCAGGAGCACCAGAGCCAGGCCTCCAGCGGCGGCAATGGCAGCGGCAGCGCGAACAGCAACGGCTACATGGATGGCAGTCCAGATTTCTACAATTCGTACGGTCGGCCACGTTTCCATGAGACCTTCCCGCCAGAGTTTACGCCGTATGATGCACAGTTCCCAACGATCGGCGCCCAGCCCAACATGGATCAGTGGGGCGCGCATGCCCATCAGCATTCGGCTGCATATATGACCACATTGGGTCTGGACAAAACGCTGCTGGGCGGCTACACAACCCAAGGTGGCGTGCCCTGTTTCACGGGCTCCGGACCCATACAGCTGTGGCAGTTCCTGCTGGAGCTGCTGCTGGACAAGACCTGTCAGAGTTTCATCTCCTGGACGGGCGATGGCTGGGAGTTCAAGCTGACCGATCCCGATGAGGTAAGTTTACGGCAATTGATTGCTAACTGTTATCGTTACTAAATCATGTGTCTACCGTCCGATAGGTGGCGCGTCGCTGGGGCATACGCAAGAACAAGCCCAAGATGAACTACGAGAAACTGAGCCGCGGTCTACGCTATTACTATGATAAGAACATCATACATAAGACGGCTGGCAAACGCTATGTATATCGCTTCGTCTGCGATCTGCAGAATCTGGTGGGGTAAGTAATCGAATCCCGAAAGCGATCCTTTGGCAAACATCTCTAACTAGAGTCCGTTGTCATCTTTTGCAGGCACACGCCAGAGGAGCTGGTTGCCAAGTTCGACTTGAAGATCGAGAAAAAGGATGTTGACTAGCAGTCCAGCAGCACGGAAGCTGCTTGAGGTGCAGCAGCTGTAAAGATTTGATCTGCAGTGCGATAGACAGGCCACAAATTATAGTACTCAACGGGAAAATATACTTTTGAGAATTATTATTTCCAAGCGTGATGTTAAATTTTAAGCAGCAGCAATACCTGCGATCTTGCTACGAGATTAATGTGTGTTAGGGCTTAGTAATCACTTTGTAATTATTATGTAAAAATTAGACTTTTGAATTAATTTGAAATTAATTGAAAATACGCTAGCGACTAGTTTACTCAATAAGATGTTGATTTTAGGCTTTAGTCATTAGCATTGAAATTCAATAAATCAAGCAAACCAGTTTCAATATGCATTATTCCAACGCGATAAAATGAAGCTAACATCCGGATTCAATGAAGCGAATTACATTTTTGGAAATTCTGTTGTGCAATGCGATTGTTGTCGAATTCAAGTTCTATATGCTATCAATTGTATCCATCGTAAAAGAGGCCATAAGAGAATGAGTGCATGTCCCCAAAGTGATATTAAAAGATACATTTTTGTTAAATTTTTACTTTTCATTTTGCAAACGGGGTTGCTTTTTTCTAGTTCACAAACATTAAGTTGTGTGTGCGTGTACATAGATAATAATTAAATATTATAATTAAATAATAATAATGCTTGTAAGCAAGTCTATCATATTTATGTGTAACCTGTGCTACTGGTACAACTAAGTTATATATATATACATACTAAAATTATACCTAATCCTATCCACATTAACTTTACGCGCTTCCAGGCGTACCCAAAAGTTTTAAACGTCAAACGGCACCACAGTTAAAACAAAACGATACATATATTTGTATATATGTTAAAATGCCCAATAAGATCTGTATAAGTATAATGCAACTCTATACAGCATACTCTAAGTTATTTTTTAATTACTTGGCTGCTTAGAGTTTTCCATGCGTTAAGAATTGACCATTAAAAATATGTTTACATGTGTGTATAGCTATAAAATATTTAAGCCTAGGTTGTAGCCTGTAGCCACGTATTATGTAGAGCAATTTATACAATAAATACAAAATCCAAAAATATCATAAAATCAAACATTCAAAACCATTAGCATTTGCGTTTACAATCAAATATAAATAATCCTTGTCAGAACTGGCGGTTGGCAAATGTTCATGATATTTTGGTACTAATGTGCATTCTATCAAATTTAAATTTATAAATTAAAAACAAATTAATATTTGGCAATGATTCGACGTATAAAAAATTGCACTAGATCAGAGCATTTTAACATTCTGTTTAGAATACCAAACCGACATGAGCACAAGATGCCCGAACACTTGAGCGAGGTAGCTACGGCTAAAGATCCCGAGTTCTCGTCCATGGTCTTGTACTATTATCACAAGGCCGCCCAAATCATGGAAAAGGAATTGGTCAAAGAGATGGACCAGTATCCCCATTTTAAGCCTGAAGAAAAGCAGGCGCGTGTGAGTGCTATTTTGAATTTGATAGGCAACGTGAATACCTCGCTGGAAGTAAACTTTCCAATTATAAGAAACAACGGTACCTATGAAATTATCACTGGGTATCGAGCGCATCATGTTCGAAATCGTCTGCCTCTAAAGGGAGGTAAGTACCGAAATTCGAAACAAATGAATATTCGTTGATCCACCCCCTACAGGCATTCGCTACGCCATGGATGTGGATGAGCACGAGGTGAAGGCTCTGGCAAGTATAATGACTTTCAAGTGCGCCTGTGTCAACCTGCCCTATGGTGGCTCCAAAGGTGGAATTCGAATTGATCCCAAAAAATACACGGCGAAAGAATTGCAGACGATTACACGTCGATATACCATGGAGCTGCTGAAGCGCAATATGATTGGGCCGGGTATCGACGTACCCGCTCCTGATGTGAACACAAGTCCGCGCGAGATGAGCTGGATAGTGGATCAGTACATCAAGACATTTGGTCATAAGGATATTAATGCGTTGGCAATTGTCACTGGAAAGCCAGTACATATTGGTGGCATCAACGGAAGATTTGCGGCAACAGGCCGAGGGGTGTGGAAGACAGGCGATCTGTTTTTACAAGATAAGGAGTGGATGGATCTAATTGGATTTAAGACTGGTTGGAAGGACAAGAAGGTAATTGTTCAAGGATTTGGAAATGTTGGATCATTTGCCGCCAAGTTCGTCCACGAGGCTGGTGCTAAGGTGATTGGCATTCAGGAGTTTGATTACTCACTGACCAACGAAGAGGGCATTGATATTGAAGTGAGTATCAATAGTTTCAGTTGACATTGGCTAATAAGCACACTTCTCCTAGGATATCATGAAATATAAGGCAGAGAAGAAAACGCTCAAGGGCTATTCGAAGGCCAAGGAGAGTAAGGAAAGTCTCTTAATTGCCAAATGCGATATATTAATGCCGTGTGCCACACAAAAGGTTATTACAAGTGAGAATGCTAAGGACATTAAAGCTAAATTGATACTGGAGGGCGCAAATGGTCCTACCACGCCAGCTGGCGAGAAAATCTTGCTAGACAAAGGGGTCTTGATCATTCCAGATTTGTATTGTAATGCGGGCGGAGTTACTGTGTCCTATTTCGAATATCTGAAAAACATTAGCCATGTCGCGTACGGCAAGATGACATCAAAGACATCGTCACAACTTGTTCATGGGATCATAAATTCGATCAATGATTCGCTGAGTGCTGCTGAGGGGGGTAACTTCGTAAGTAGTTAGGACATTTGTTGGATTTCAAAAGTCAACTTACCAATTTCGACGTAGCCCGAAATAAAGGCAAACAAACGCCTTATGGGGATTCAGGAGTGCACTCACGAAGCTGATATTGTTGATGCAGCTTTACAAACAGTTATGGAATCTTCAGCATTGGGAATCAAAGCCACAGCCAATAAGTTCAAACTGTGCAATGACCTGCGAAGTGCTGCCTATATCTGGTCTATATTTAAAATATTTCGAGCTCTGGAAAGCTCTGGCATATCTCAGCAGTAGTTTTTATGATTAAAGTGACCTTAGTTTAGTTACGCAATTTTTAGAGATTGTTTATTTATCATTGTAAGCAATTATAATTTCTATTTTAAGAAGACATGACAACTAAGCCTTATCAACGTTTATCTACCTTACCTTCAGGTACACAACACATTTGTATATGCACAATATGATTCAATAAAACAACTAAATAAACAAGTTCAATGCTCTATTCGAGGGATTTCGACTAAGACATACCCTGAACCCCATCATTATCTCTACACAAAAATGTAGCTAGGTGCACATTGGAAGAAGATACAGTCGCAGTGTGGATCTTAACCCAGACCGAAAGTGCCCTAGTCAGGATACCCCGTACCCAAGTCATTTACACATACTTATAAAAATATGTTTTTTCTCTCTTTTTAAAAAGTTAAATATTCTTCATTTGTGTATCACAGATTAAGAACATGAACTTATATAGTATAGATTTCAGAAAAACGAGACGGGTTACTGTCAATTTGAAATTAATTCGATGCAAGAAATTCAAAAACATATATACTTTCTGTTACATACATGGATTTAGAGTCCACTAGATCAATTCTGCATTTCAAATATATTCATTATTGAAAATAAAATTTCTCGGATTTTTGATAAAATATTACCCATTTTCAAATAAGTTCTTTTTCAAAATTTAGAAATGCAAATTTATATTTTGAATCGATTGTGGCTGTCACAATTAGTTTAAAAAACAACATTAAAAACGATTCTGAAGGGGTCAAATATGTTGTCAAAAATCATGCAAAAATTTACAAAATTTTGATATGTAAAGATCTCGGATTCATGGCTCGCATATTTCAAATGCTCATAACTTTGTCAAAACTGACCCGATTTTCATGTTTGATAGCGTTTTGTTCATGGTTTCTTCACCTAATTTTATTCTGCATTTAAAATATACTCATTATTGAAATTAATATTTTTGGATTTTGTGATAAATTATCGTGGGGCGTTCTACTGATCGTGGCTGAAATATCAATGAGGGGGGTCACCAGCAATCTACATACCAAATTTCGCGACTCTAGCTTTAATATTGTGGGAAATCTTCACTTTTTATCGATTTGCGATCGTTATATTATTGCTTTGTCAGCCTCTCACTGGGCGTGGCACTTTGTCTGACGCGGGTAAACATATATTCCAAGTTTCAAGTCTCATGGCGGCGTAAGAATTGCGTTCATACGGACACCAAGACGGACATTGCACAAAGCCCAATATGCTCTTTTCACTTTATGAACGAGTATAAAAAGAAGCAATAATTTATTTATTATTTTAAATTGTATATAATAAATTTTATTTCAATTCATTGTAAGTCAAACCAATAAAATTAAAATAAAATATAATTAAATTCAAAAGTGACTCTGTGCTCTTATAAATTTATATTTGGAACAAAATTGGGTAAAACCCCAATTTAATGTATACATTTATTAAGTTTCCACTATATCGAACATAGAATTTTCCTAAAAGTTTCATAAAAGTCGATGCCAACTTTATGGATTTAGGAAAAATACCTAAAGTTATTCTTTGTATAGTAAAGCAATATTATATATTTTTGGGGTCTCTAATGCTCCATATATACATTCGCGTCAAGTTATAGCACTGAAGTTATAGAGAAAAACAAAGTACTCTTTGATGTTTAGCATCTGAAAACTAGGTTTAAAGAAAATAAAAATCGGACCAGGACACACAAGTTAACATCAAAATTTTTAAATCAATATTATTTGTTTTATTTAAAAATGCTTCGAGGAATTAGCAATGTCGTTTTTCGTGGACGCCTGGCCGCTCCATTGCAATCGCAAAAGCGACATGAGCACAAGATTCCCGAACATTTGAGCAAGGTAGCTACGGCTAAAGATCCCGAGTTCTCGTCCATGGTCTTGTACTATTATCACAAGGCCGCCCAAATCATGGAAAAGGAATTGGTCAAAGAGATGGACCAGTATCCCCATTTTAAGCCTGAAGAAAAGCAGGCGCGTGTGAGTGCTATTTTGAATTTGATAGGCAACGTGAATACCTCGCTGGAAGTAAACTTTCCAATTATAAGAAACAACGGTACCTATGAAATTATCACTGGGTATCGAGCGCATCATGTTCGAAATCGTCTGCCTCTAAAGGGAGGTAAGTACCGAAATTCGAAACAAATGAATATTCGTTGATCCACCCCCTACAGGCATTCGCTACGCCATGGATGTGGATGAGCACGAGGTGAAGGCTCTGGCAAGTATAATGACTTTCAAGTGCGCCTGTGTCAACCTGCCCTATGGTGGCTCCAAAGGTGGAATTCGAATTGATCCCAAAAAATACACGGCGAAAGAATTGCAGACGATTACACGTCGATATACCATGGAGCTGCTGAAGCGCAATATGATTGGGCCGGGTATCGACGTACCCGCTCCTGATGTGAACACAAGTCCGCGCGAGATGAGCTGGATAGTGGATCAGTACATCAAGACATTTGGTCATAAGGATATTAATGCGTTGGCAATTGTCACTGGAAAGCCAGTACATATTGGTGGCATCAACGGAAGATTTGCGGCAACAGGTCGAGGGGTGTGGAAGACAGGCGATCTGTTTTTACAAGATAAGGAGTGGATGGATCTAATTGGATTTAAGACTGGTTGGAAGGACAAGAAGGTAATTGTTCAAGGATTTGGAAATGTTGGATCATTTGCCGCCAAGTTCGTCCACGAGGCTGGTGCTAAGGTGATTGGCATTCAGGAGTTTGATTACTCACTGACCAACGAAGAGGGCATTGATATTGAAGTGAGTATCAATAGTTTCAGTTGACATTGGCTAATAAGCACACTTCTCCTAGGATATCATGAAATATAAGGCAGAGAAGAAAACGCTCAAGGGCTATTCGAAGGCCAAGGAAAGTAAGGAAAGTCTCTTAGTTGCCAAATGCGATGTATTAATGCCGTGTGCCACACAAAAGGTTATTACAAGTGAGAATGCTAAGGACATTAAAGCTAAATTGATACTGGAGGGCGCAAATGGTCCTACCACGCCAGCTGGCGAGAAAATCTTGCTAGACAAAGGGGTCTTGATCATTCCAGATTTGTATTGTAATGCGGGCGGAGTTACTGTGTCCTATTTTGAATATCTAAAGAATATTAATCATGTGTCGTATGGAAAAATGAATTCAAAAATAACGTCACAGCTTATTCATGAAGTCGTGAATTCCATCAATGAATCGTTTAATCGTTGTAGCGAGGGTGAATTTGTAAGTCGTTCAATCGTCGATCAGAATTCGGGCGTTAGTATGTTTAATAATATATTTTTATATTAACCAATATACTACACAGCCCGAAATCGAGCCAAATAAAAGACTTCGGCGGATTCGCGACTGCACCAAAGAGGCTGACATTGTTGATGCGGCTCTGCAAACAGTTATGGAGGCATCAGGCAGTGGAATTAAGGCCACAGCCAATAAGTTCGAACTGTGCAATGACCTGCGCAGTGCTGCCTATATCTGGTCGATTTTTAAAATATTCCGCGCCTTGGAGAGCTCTGGCATTTCGCAACAATGATTTTAAGCTCATAATTTAACATCAATAGGGAAAAATTCCAAATTATTTAAATACAGAGACAGTTATAAGTGCCACCGGTGACATTAACTAATCTACTTTTATTTTATAAAAAACGGGTATGACGAAAGTCGATTTATCCATGTCCGTCTGCATGATTGCAGCGATCTACAAAAGCTAGCCCCTTAAGATCATATGCTCGTATATGTATATATGTATACCCGCGTCAAAAAAGTGTTTGCATTTTTATACCGTCGACCCATTCAAAATGGGAAGCCATTAAAAACAGGAACAGAAGGAAGAATCGTAGACCCCATAAAGTATACATATTCTTGATCAGGACGACGAGGTGACTTAGCCGTGTCCGTATGACAGCAACGATCTCAAAAACTACAAAAGCTCCAGACAAACTTTTCGACTATAGATTCTCATATACCATACGCAGTACGAGTTTATAATTCCATTCTCTGATATTTTGCACCGCTTCATTAATATCGATAAAAATCGACTTAATTTTCTTAGCATATCTTGGAGACTCTAAGAGCTAGAGCCACCAAATTTGGTCCAAATTTGGTTCTTATGAAGCATACGCAGGTAAGGAATATTTTGGATTTTAGATACCTCAACCCACTCGCTCCATGCACCCAAATTTGGTTTGTCGACTCATAGCCTTCATTTTATGTTTTTAAATATTAATGGATTGGAACTAGTTCTATATATTACATATTATTTATTTAAAGTATATAATATACTAGCCCTCTATCACTCAGTTCTCAACTTTTTGTACTAAGTAGGTAATGCTTTGTGAAGCAAATCTTGTTTAAGGTGTCAGTTGTACGAATTAATTCATCAGGCTCAGAGCTAACAGAGCATTGATAAACATATAGAACAAATTTATTCAATTTTCAACACTCGTGAGATATTGAGCCACTTTATGATTTTGGATATTTTGCAAATTAAAAGAAGTTTCTGTATTTGAAAGCACAATGGAGACCGAGCCATTCAATAAAACGGCATTCCTTGAGGGGTATCTAATGAAACATAGGGAGCTGGGGAAGCGACAGCGGGAGTACAAGAAATTGCTTTCAAGCAAGCTAAAGACGCGCAATGAGACGATTATCGATGCCAGCTATGAGAATACTATTGATCGTCTCGAGGAGGAGAAGAATGATCTGCGTGCTCAGATCTGGGTGGCTTCCGGCACAACGCATATGAAAAAGGATGAACGCTATTTGGGCCAAATACGTTGCCATGTTGAGTGCCAGGAGAATCTGGCCGAGGATATAACCAAACTGAAGACGTCCATTTGCAATATGGAACGCGAGATAAGTCGCGTGAGCAAGCAAATTTACAATCTCAATCGCCTGACGGTGCCGGAGCAACAGCATCAGGCCCATGTGGCCAGAGTGCGCAAGAAGATGGTCATACTGGAGAATTCGCTGGAGGTGGGCGTGCGACAGGAGTGTGGCTTTACGGCGGCCAATGGCGAGTTGCGGGAGCAGCTGATCCGTATACTCAATCATCGCACCTTCTTTAACGATTCGTACACGAAAATGGTGCAGAAGCTAAACAGCGACAAGAAGTATCTGATAGATCTCATCGAGTACGCGCTGAACACCTTCGATGGCTGCATCGATGTGTACGAGAAAATCGACAAGATCACCAAGCGCGAGACCAAAGAACGCGAGCTGCGCCGCATTGAGCTGCAGAGCATTATGCGAAAAGTGGCTGCCGATGCGGACAACACGGCCTTCGTCGAGTGCAAGGGCAGGGAGAGGGTGCTGGCCGATTTACCCGCCAAGGAGTACAAGCGTCGCGATGAGTTCCGTCGCAAGCACAACAAGAAGATCAATCTGTATAATTCGGTGCTGAAGAAGATACTCGACTACACCAACTCCAGCAATGTGGAGGAGGTAATCGAGAAGTTCCAGCAGCAGGAGAGTCTCTACTACTCCTTCTTCAACTATGCCAACGAGATGAGCTACCATATCACGCTGCTGAACAATTCGGTGAATCGCCTCTTTGAGGATATTATCGATCTGAAGCGCGAAAATACGAACACACTGCAGGATCAGATAGATCTGATCAACACGCTGGAGCAGCAGGTGCGCAAGAAGCAGAACACCAACACGGAGCTGCAGAAGACCCGCGAAAACAATAACAGTCGCCTCGAGAATCTATTGCAGGGCGTTGAAATGCTTTGCGATATGTGCTCGGTGGACACAGCGCCTTTGGCCGAACTCCTGGGCGATCACTCGCACGTTAATCTGGTGAATGTGGAACGCTTCCTCAGGCTGCTGGAGACACGCATTCAGGATATTGTTGCCAGCGTATATGTGTTTGAGCGCCAGGACGAGGGCAACTTCGACTATGTGGTCAAGCAGATCGAAAAGATCTGTGAACTGCCCACCGATCTCAATGACATTGTGCTCACCCAGCAGTGTCCCGAGTGCGCCGAGGGCGAGGCCTTCAACATGGACGACGGCGGCGATGGTGTGGCCATACACACTGTCAAGGAGGCCAAACAGAAGCTCTACGAGAAGATCACCCAACCAGAGATGCAGTATCGCCTGCACAGCATCAGCCAGTGCCGCTTGCCGCGCTCCCGGATGCTGGCCGCCAAACGAAATATGTAGGTTCTGCGTTTTCCAAGTCATTCATCATTATTCTTATCACGGCCAGTTACAAATAAATTTTACTTATTGTCTCATTAAATTTGCAGCTTTTAATCACGGCGAACGGACATTCAGATCGAGTTATATATCGTTCGAAAGGTTTTGTTTAAACTAGAAAAACATACCACAACATATGATAGCTCAACTGGTTAAAAAGATATGGGGCTGTAGGTGAATAGGACGAAATTTAAATTTTTTAATAAGGTACAAAGAAGCTGAAGCTTTTGCGTAAACTGCGGAATGCCCAACTCTGAACCCATTGAAAATGGGTAAACATTTTATGATTTTGGGCAAATGTCCAGGCAGAAGGAGGCATCTCCGACCCCATAGGTATATATATTTATCGATTTAACCCTGTCCTGTCTGTATGAACGCTGCAATCTCAAAGTAAAAAAGCTAGCTCATCATTTCTTATTCGATATTTAGCACGCTTTCTTTAAAATCGAAAAAAAGCGATTTTAAGACTTGGTTTTTCTTAGTCTTCTTAGCATATCTCGTAGACTATAAGAACTAGAGCCACCAAAGCAGGGTAAGAATTTTTCGGATTTTGGATACTTCCCTCCACTCGTCCCATTTATGACAAAAACACAACTCAGATACTACAGACTTGCGCTTTGGTTCATACATAGATTTAAATGATCTTATTACGTACTACAAATTTCTTAGTCTAGAACTTATTCACGAATTTAGTTTTCATTATTATTTTTATTATTTTATTCATATTTCTCTCCAGCCCAGTTGCCAATGAGCAGACTGATCAATCTATTTACATCAGGAGCTGCTGAAGTTGGCTTCGAGTTCTCAGCCACAGTGCTGGGAGTAGAAACTTCACTTGGGTCCACAGTTGTGTCCTGGTTGCAATCGTACATCCTATTCAGCTTTTCCACATCCAAATCAGAAAACCCAATGCGCTGACCCATTCGAGAGTTGCCAACCGATTGCTGTTGGCATATTAGATAGTATATATAAATATAGATAGGTATGGCTCCAATCTTACTCACTTTGGCTACTATAGTCGGTTGGCCGTTCAAGAGAAGGCGTTTCCTGAATAGTGCATCACACTGCCGTAATCGTAGGGCACCCCAAAGCCTTCGGTGTTGTCCATCTTTCTGAAGTTCCTCAGTGCTCCATAGCGTATGTTCGTGTACTGAATAGCCACAAAGTCGTCGCGCTCCTTGCGGCTCTGCTCGTGCATGAAGCCGACCGCGTGCATCAGCTCGTGGAGCACAGTGCCACGGCGTCGAAGGCAGCCCGGTGTCTGCAGGTTGACTTGCTGCTCGCCACCCACGCGGCCCACCGACGACCAACAGCCCGACCATTCGTTGACAATGGCAATGTAGTCCCTCTGGCCGCTGTGTGGCACGAATCTGATGCAGGTGCGCCTGTGGTACTCCTCGATGGCACTCAGAATGACGGCCACTTCCAGGGCATCGAAGTCGCCGTCGATCACGTAAGGCACCACGCCCTTGGGCCAGCGCGAACTCTGCGTGGCCAGGCCGTTCCTCATGGTAATCGCCGTCTGTGGCACGAGGATGTCGCCCTCAACGTAGCTGCCCAGCTCCTCGGGATTCACATTGTCTGTGCCGTTGAAATTGTGCACCAAAGCGCCGGTTAACTCGTGATCTGGTTTGCCAAACAAATCGCTGCCATAGGAGCTCAGGTCTATGATGTCCTTACTCGGCGCTAACAGCTCTTCAATCCCATTTGAGGGCGCTTCTTCGTAGGATACCAGTGGCACTGCCCGGACGAGTGTGCGTCCCAAAAGTAGAAGAAAAACCAATCTGATTACCATGTTTAGTCTTTCGATTGCTTACTTTAGTCTAACTATGTTGGACTCTGGCGGGAAACGGGCTTTTATATGTAAGCCCATGTAACAATCTCTAACGCGGATGTTTTTATCAGCTTTTATCATCTGTAACATCTATCTCTTTCTCTCTCTCACTCTTTGGCAAATGTTTCCGCATTTTGTCGTCAACATTTAAGTTGAACGAATCTGAGGAACCTTAACCGATAAGCATTATCGCTCTGACCTTTTTGATTTATGCATTTATAAGTATATATGAGGAACTGGATAAGAACTTTTTGCCTGTGATTATAACGATGTAATTATGATTAATATTAGATATTAAATCTATTCTTGTAATACTTGATAAAAGATAGACACCTTTTAGCGCCCTTCAAAGCGCGGCTGAAATTCTCCGTAAAACCAACCCGATTTAAATTCTTTTTTGTTTTCATGCAATGTTCATAAATATGTATGCTTAAAAACATTTCATGAATTAAATGTCAAACTTTGATATTTTACCTCAAAGGACACGATATATTTCAAGAATATTTATACAGATATTTAACTTAAAAAATACTTTTATTAAAAATTTTTTAATAAATGATCTAATTATATATCCCTAACAATATTATAGAGATCATACAATATTTAAAAAAACTTTTATAAAATATGTTAATTTTCTTATTGCCCCCTTTAGTTTAAAAACAAAGACAAACCAGAATTCTTAACGTTGTTTTAGTAAATTCAATTTGAGCTAGTTTATTTCTTATATACTTTGATCAGGTAGAGATTCATGATAATTAATCGTAGACTAAATTGTATGTGTAATGCATTAAATAGTTGGTCGCAGATGTGATCGTATGATGTAGTAGGTTCTTTGGCCAGTTCCCATCTAGGCGCCAGTTTCTGGGGCCTTTTCTCCTTCTTCCTCTCCCAAGCCCAGACCGCTGATGAGCCCGCTGAGGAAACTATCCACGATGGGGTTGCCACCGGGTACCACAGGAGCTGGGGCTGGTACAGGTGCTGGGGCTGGAGCTGGAACACCTGCTCCCGAAGCTGGCGCAGATCCACCCACATAGCCGCAGTCGTACATGCGATTTAGCTTCTCGACATCGAAATCCGAGAATCCGTTGCGCTGGCCCATTTGCGAAGCCCCGTTCGGTTGCTGTGTGTTATGTAAACGAGATGCCTCAGAATATGGTTGCTGTCATGGTAATCTTTCAACTCACCGTTGCCACTATAGTCGGCTGGCCGTTGGTGGAGAAGGCGTTGGCCGAATAGTGCATAACGCTGCCATAGTCATAAGGAACTCCAAAGGCTTCCGTCTTGGCGGCCTTCTCGAAATTGCTCATTGCCGCGGATTGAACATTCCTGTATTGGATGGCCACAAACGAATCACGTTCCATGCGATTCTGCTCATGCAGGAAGCCAAGGGCGTGCATCAGCTCGTGTATGGCCGTGCCGGGGCGACTGAGGCAGCCGGGCGACTGCAGATTCACCTCCTGCTTGCCGCCAATGCGACCCACCGACGACCAACAGCCCGAGCTGCCGCTCACAATGGAAATGTAATCCCGCTCGGCGCTGCGCGGCACAAATCTGATGCAGGTACGTTTGTGGTACTGCGCCATGGCGTCTTCTATGGTAGCCATGTCGCGGGCATTGAAGCTGCCGCGGATTTCGAAGGGAACCACACCGTTGGGCCAGCGCGAGCTTTGCGTGGTCAGGCCATTTTTCATGGTAACCGCCGTCTGCGGCACGAGTATATCGCCCTCCAGGTAGCTGCCCAACTCCTCGGGATTCACGGTGTCTGTGTCGGCACTGAAATTGCCCACCATGGCGGCTGTTAGCTCCTGATCGGGAATACCATATAGGGCACTGCCATAGGAGCTCAGATCTATGATGTCCTTACTGGGCGCCGATGTCTCTTCAATGCCGTTCTCGGGCAGCTCAATGACCTCGGTGTCGTCGATGTCATCGTAGGATATCAAGGGAACTGCCTTTGCGCAGGCTAGTCCAAGAATTAGTAGCAATGATAGTTTGAACATGTTGGATAAATTGATTGGTAAATTGCTGTTGTTGCTTGCTGGCTAAAGTTTGACTGTGCTGCGGTCTGGAGAGGAATGGATTTATATACTCAAGTCTGCACAGTAGAATCAGACGTGCCCGCTTTTATCAGTCGGCGACGGGCTTTTATATACATACAACATATTTTTTTACCGGCAGACCTTCAGACCGGCGGTCGTCATTGTTGTTGTTCTTGTTTTATCGTCATCGTCTTGGCTCTTCACATGCTTTATTGGTGGATAAATATTTGGGTAACACTCACAACCGGTCGTATAACTTTTTGCTTCGTATGTTGTCGGGCACAATTACTTTCATAAACTGTATCAGTAGTTTGTTTGCATACTTAAAGTTTAATGACATTTTCTTAATGTAGTTTTGTAGTTTTTCGCACATAACAATAACCGATAAGCATTATCGCGCTGACCTTTTTGCAAGATAGATTTATACGCCCAACTGGGTGACACTTCGTTTACATAATGCCGCTGTGATCTAGAGTGGAAATATCAGCAGTCAGCTTTTAAAACCTCTTAAATAGTAGGCATAAATAATTGTACTTATTAAATATCCTTGATTCATGGCTTGTTTATATTAGAGTTCCTTACAATTCACACAATATATTAACCTAATTGATGTCTTGTATTCAAAAACAAGTTTCACTTCTAAAAAGTATATGAGTTCTAGCTGATTTCAATAATACAATGATGTCGATAAGATCAATTCGCATAGTTAAATACTTATTACAATGCACATTAGAATCAATATGGCGGCAGCTTCAAATAAAAATGGGAAAAACATTTCGAAAATTCCCATGCTCTTTTTGGCTCATTAGCCAGAACAGCTGTGTAAGCCGTGTGCATGAATTGGGTTCAAGTGCAGGCGACAAGCAGCAGCTTATATTAATTATAGATGATGTCATTAAAAATAATAATGGGTAAAACACAAATTGTTGGCCTGTTATAGTAGCATGCTGATGGTAATTCTCTATGTATCGAGACTCATTTCTACAACCATATTTGAATCGGAATTGGACTGCTCTTCTTCCTCATCGAATTTAAGATTCATTTTTATGCCACTCAATTTATCTGCATTAAGCACACGGCGACTGCTAGCCGTTATGGATTCGGTGACATCCCTTAATGCTATGCTGCAAATCTCGTCAATGGTGGCGCTATCATCCATTAAATCTTCAATACATTCCTTTAATATTGTGGAGGTGACAATGCAGTCACGATTCCGTGCTAAGCTCTTATGGAAATACTCAATGGCCTCGTCCAAATTGCCAAGTAGTGCGTGTATAAAGCCAATGGCAGTGTATGTGGTGCCGGTGAGGGGTTTTAGCAAGAGCGCCTGCAAGAAACGACAAAGCGTTAGGCAAATTTGAAGTAAAACAAAACATTGCACTTACAAATTGAAAATTGTAGAGCGCATCCTCGTATTTCTGTATTTTGCGATAGGAGTGACCCAGATTTACAAAGAGCGGTTCCCAGCGCTCTGAGACCTCTTCATGGTTTGCCTTGGCGCGCTGCCTAACAATGTCCACAGTACACTGGAAGATTGTGGCAGCCCCATCAAAATACTCGTACTCGTATTTAATGACGCCCAGCTCATGCAGCACATAAACATCCATTGGTGCTATGGTCATGGCTTGCAAAAAGAATTTCTCCGCCAATTCCAGATTTTTGGTAAGTCCACACTCGACACCAATATAGAGCAATGGCAAATGGCAACCGCGCATAAGCTGGGTTGCTTTAAAGTAGGCGGCCATGGCTTGTTCGTGCTCATTCTCGTTGGCAAAGGAGTGGCCATAGGCCAGCCAGGCGGGGCCGTAGAAGCGATCCAGCGATGTGGCTTTTGACAAGTAACGACGGGCTGGATCACTTTTGCCAATCATGTCGTAGTAGCAGCCAACGGCATACCAGGAAATGGCCTTATCGGGATAACGGTCAACCAACTTGTGAGCCACATAGAAGAGTCTATTGAAATCACCATTTTCCACCAGGCATGCAATTTGTATAGTCAGAGCGTTGTTGTGAAATGGATCAACCTTTAGCAACCTGAAAGCAATAACAAAGCATATTATTAGAAACAACAAAAATGGGATAAGTGTATGGCATAAGTACATATTTAGGATTTTCATGCACTGCTTGTAATCGCAGTCATAGAAACATTTTTCAGCTTCCGCAGCTTGGAGATCAGTGCTGCGCTGGACTCGGGCTAGGCAATCGTTAAGCGACATTAAAGTATCAATTTCGTGTTCGCGGGAGCCACGCCGATTGGAAGCATCAAAAAGTGAACGCTGCGTGGCATCAATCATCGATGAGGCGCGAGACAGGCTCGTTTGTAGAGAAAACGACGGCGCCTTGAGATCCTCCAAAACTCTGAAAATTCAACCAACATTAACACAAGCTCTGCACAGATTTCTTTTTTGCTCAATTGACACTCACTTTTGGGCAGGCGACATAAACTGACTTGGTGTCACTGGTGGCTTGGGCACTGAGCCCTTGGGCTGTGGGTCCGTTGTGCAAGTTTGCTGGACGCGCACCGTAAAGTCCTTAATATATTTAAGCACATCCGGATTGATAATGGGTGAGATTTCTTCGGCATTGCGTGCCGATATGAGTTCATAGTATTTTTTCAATCTGGATTCGTAGAGCTTCAGAATGAATTTGGCGTCAGCCTCGGTGGATTGCTGCGCTAGCGGCAAATGGTGCATCAGTTCAAACTCTATAAAACGAAAAGAAAATGTTATTTGGACAAGGGCCTAATGCTGTTTTCATGGCACTCACCCTCCCAAGCCATCAGCATTTCATGCTGAACCAGCGAGTCCAGTGCCTCGAAGCAATATATCGATTTGTGCAAGGCCTGTACATAAAAATCCATGGCCATGCCGCGATTATCCAAGGCCTCATAAATTTTGCCTTTCATCAGGAAGATGGATGCGATCAGCTCGTTGCGATTTTTTTCTTCGCCGCCAAAAACGCTGTTGCTCTCCAAACAGCAGCCACTGCCCGCATCCACTGGTTGAGTAATTAGGGATGTGGTCATGTTATCTACCTCCGCGATTTGCATTATGTTTGCCGCCTCGTTATACTCTTTGGCCGCATAGAGACTATCCAGCACCAGACTGAAACAAGGCAGAGATGTCCTCTCCAGCTTATAGTGCTGAATGGTATGGGCAGCGCGATGGAACTCGCCCATCAGAAACATGCACTGCGCCTGGTAGTAGACATCGCGCGGCTCCTGCCCGCTTAATACGGCCACTTTCTCGGCCCAAAATAATGCAGTTGAATAGCGCCGCTGCAATGCACAGTTAAATGGACTGATATATATTTACAGGTTTGAATTCAACTTACCATATCTATAAAGTTTTTAACCAGTTTTCGGTATTCAGCCAGATCAATGTGATCATTTGTGCCCTCGTTACTGCTTTGTTCAGCCATGTTAGAAAAATTCAGATTTTAAACCAATTTGTTAATTTGCGTTTGCCGAGAAGCGGTAATGTAAAACGAATAATCTGGCAACGCCATCGAAGACAGCTGTTCTGTCATTCACACAAAAGCAGTAGTGTACTGTGAGAAATTATTGGCTCGCCTTTTGAAAAACGTGAAATGAAATCAATTAGCACCGTAATTTCAAATTATTTACTTCTTGCAAATTATAATTTTGTAAGTTTCTATGCAGAATAAAAATATAAAAATATTTGCACACCAACTGTTTTTATTCAGCCGTATTACAAATACTTCGGACTTTTAGCCAACTTCTTTGCAACTTGTCTGTTGTCCTGTGGCCTATGTGGAGGTTGGGGTTGGGGATTTGGGGCAGCAGCCAACAAACATAGAGATTTCATTTGCGCTCTCTCAGCATCTGTCGTCGCCAGGCTTCAGTGTATTTCAATTGCTCGTTAGGTGAGGTTATTGCATTTCTGACTTGAACGGCAACAAAAAAGTTGGACCCAGCGGCAGTGCAAATAAAAACACTTCTTTTTTTCGTTGCTGTTAAAAAAAAATACAAATAGAAAATATATACAACGCCTTCATCTTGTAGCCTATTTTTACAAGTGTAAAGCACGAGACTGCAAACTATACCAAGAGCAACAACAGTAGCATAGTAAAATTAACGAAAACGTGTGCAAAGCACACAGCACAATTCGAAGTAACGGTTCCCAGCCGGATAGCAGTGTGCAAAAAAAATGTGCTTTGCACGCATGCAGTAGGACGACAAAAGCTGTAAGCGAGTGTAAAATTGAAATTAAATTTAACCAATTTATGTGAGTGACGCGTGCAACAAACTAAACATAAGCTGCAACTTCTATAATTTCGGGTATGTAAATACATATGTATGTATGTACGTTCATTCATTCACACACACATATACATACATATGTACATGGAAACATACTTGTGAAATAGTAGCGCTGTTCATCTGTTCATACGTATATTTAAAGAAAGTAGATGGGCCGGCACTACAAATCGTTGGCAAATTTCAATATGTACATGTGCTGGGGCAAATCTAAGTTGCAGCATTCTTTTCTGTCTCAGATGCAGTTATACTCTCATCGTGTGCAGTTTCGATGCCCTTTTATAGTGCGTGTGTTGTTGCTGTTGTGGCGTCGGTATCTCGGCCCTCATCACTGTCTTTTTACAACTTTCCGTTGTTCCATGAGTATTTTACGTCGCGCACGCCTTGGCACACTCACGTCATTTGCCCAGCAGCTCCGAGGAACAACAACAAATACTACTCTCCTACTAGTCGACCACTTTTTACAACTACGAATACGCACAGAGAGGACCACGGCAATAACAACAACAAGAAGAACAAGAACAAAAACTACCCAAGCCCCGTTGGCGCTCACTTATTGTTGTTGCTGGGTTTGCTGGTTCTGCGGCGTTCTGCTCATTTCATGCTGATTTATGGTTCTAATAATAGCTTCGCTTCCTGTTTCTCAAAAGGATTACAGCCGCTGGCACACGCACACGGCCGAGACGCATCCATACAGACACGCACATACATGCATACACAGACATCAACACGTCCTCAGGAACGCACAGCACAGGACTTGCCTCTTTGAGAGCCGTGTCCTTTTAAGCCCATCAACATTTTAACCTATGTAAAAAAATTATAAAATAATTGAATTACTGAGACCGAGAAAATTATGAACCAGTCGCTCGCACGAAAGCATTTTAAAGCGAAGCAAGGGACATGGCGGCAATTGGTTAATTACAGTTATGTTTGAGGGGATACGCCTTGATCGATTTACTGCGTTTAACGCTTAAGTGAGCTCATTTTGACAGCTTGAATAGTGTGCGTCTGGGTGTGGGTGATTGTGTGTGCGTGGCTGTTTGAGTGCTTTAGGATTTTCGACTAGGGGAGAGGGAGCTTACACCCATTAAGTAAACCATTGAGACTTATTATAAATATAGAATGAAACCTTTTCCAAGTGAATTGTGTAAAGTTTGTTTAAATTGAATATGAAATTAAGTGTTTGTAAAAGCAGGTGAAATTGGTTAAGTTATCAAATAATTAAGTCTGTTTTGTTGAAAAGAATATTATTTAAGCAACTTAATGGTTTCAAGTTAATAAGTAATCAATTTTTGAAATATAAATTACAATAATTAACACAACATATGAACCAAATATGTTCAATAATATAAAAGATTTAACTGTATAAAATAATACAGAAATGGATATGAGTTAAATTTGAATAAAAAAAATATTTATTTTTTAAAACTTATAAAACGACAATTCAACAACTAAACATTTATTAAAATGTAAAGACTTGCAAATATCTTCTAGAACAAAAATATAGGTTTAAGTGGCTGTATAAATCTCTGAGGAAATTAAATGCCCTTTTAAAAGTTGTTTTTATAAGACCTTAAGATTTTAAGAAAGAGAAAAAATTGATTTTATTTTAATTAAAATACCATTTTTTAACTTCTTTTAAACGTTTGCAGATCGTACTAAAATTTAAATAAATGTGTTGCTCTAACACTAAATATATAAATATTTATGTGAATCATGCAAAGCTACATTTAATTTGATTTATATTTATATTATTTTTTACTTATTGTAAATATCTTTTTATATGGACTTATTTATTGTTTGTTCATTTCTTCCGTTTACTTCAATAGGGTGCACCATAAGACTTCCATCATTGACGGGAAATAATGAATCGATGACTATTTGCGTCAGCTGATACGGCCGCCGCAACTGCCTGCTTTTTGCGTAGTGAAGTGCCGAGTGGTGCCAAATCCTCTTGTAACAACAACAACAACAGGAATATCATCAGCAGCAGCAACAACTTGGAAAGCTAAGCAAACCATTTTGGTCAGCAAACATGTTTGCCTGAGGCAGGCCAGACAACATTTTTGGGCAGCCGCATCATCAGATCGAACCTTGCTCAAATAAAGGACACGCTGCGCAGCACGAACCATTGAGCGTATGTCCAGAGAGCGCCAACTGTAAGAGAGAGAGAGAGAGTGAGAGCGCGAGAGAGGCAGGCTGACTGAGAGCAAGTGAGAAACGGTTGCTTGGAGCTGTGTCCTGTGTTGTTGCCGTTGGCCAGCACAACAAGAGACCAAGAGGCGCGAGCATACGGAAGTGTCGACATCTGTTTTGCCGCTTTGTCAGCTTATCCGGCAGCCGATGCTGTAGCCGACGACAGGCGACCACAACGCCAACGACGACGACGAGAAGGAGCGCGCACACGAGACACGGCTAACGGCAACGTGAAATACAAGTGTGGAAATTGGAATTTTTATTCAAAACAATGCCCCTGCTGCAACAGGTATGTAAATAATAATAAAACCCATTCGCACTCCCAGCCGAACCGAACGGCATGGTTAGCCGTAATTGAGCCGCTCACGTTCGGACTCCCAGTTGAGCAAGAGAACCAGAGCGCATCAGCTGGTTTTAACGCAGTTCCACGCCCTGCAACCGCTAACCCCACCACATCACCACAACCCCCTCAGTCAGTAGCTCCACTACGGCAACGTTTTGCACCTTAATATGATTGTGTATATTTATGCTTGCGATACGGCGTAACTGACTGATTGTGTCTACGGTAGTAGTACCTGGGATGATCCTAATCAGATTAGTGTTTAACTTTATACGCCATACGACGATGCGGTGAGCCAGCATTGAGGTTGTTGCTGCTGTTTCTTACTGCACTTCTTTTCATAGACATCTACTTGGCTCAACTATTAAATGCGGCCCGACTCCGCAACTCTTGTTGTCTGTTGCACATTTGAGGAGTTAAATTCGATTAAACTTGTGGCGTTTGTTCATAGCGCCAGCGCCTAGACAGTGCAACGCCTTCATCCAAGCTGTCTGTCACTCTGTCTACTTGTCTCTATGTGGCTGTGTGTGTGTGTGTATGTCCCCGTTGAATGTGCGGGTGGGCCAGTGTGGAAGAGTGTGCGCGCATGGAAGGCGTTTAATTGTACTCTTTGTTGCGCAAAATAGTTGCGTGATTTAATTTTCTGGGCTTTTATATATTTTTAATTCATTTAAGTTAGATGATTTGATTAGGCGACAAGGGCCTATGACAGATGATAGCTTATATTTCTGCCAAGTCCTTTGAATGGTAAACAATACTGGTATCTGAGTGCTCCCATAAAATCAAACCATTAAAACAACAAATTGAATTGCATGTTGTAAATTTACTACCATACTGCGTAATGATACCAAAGATCTTATTATAAGTAAATGTCACTTGACTTTATTACATTGTCTTGCTGTCTCAATAATGTTTAAGAAGATTACGTACAATTGACAGCGACATGATTCGTTGGCATATGTCTGGCTGTAGTGAATGTTGCATTTTTATTGAAAGTATATTTATAATTTAATGAATTATTTTTACTGTACTGTAAATCAAAATGTAACGTTTAAAGGTAATATTTATTTTTTAATATATTTATTATTATTACTATTATTATTATTATTAAATAAATTTGCCAATTTTGAAATGTAAATTGTCAAATTTATAACTCCGGCTACATCTATCTTCGGCTATTTGTTATAACGCCAACATTTTTAGTAAATATTTCTTAGCCTAACAGAGGGTTTGTATAGATAACGCAAAATTGTTTGAGTAGTTTCTTTTTGTGATTCAGTATTTTTCAAACTTTTTTTAATTTTGGCATTTCTAATGCAGGACCTGTCGGCCGTTCAGGTTATCAAAAATGGCTGCAAGTTCAGTCTCAGTTGTTTCATGTTATTAATTGATTTATTACATTATGTAAAATATTAATCTAATAAATAATTTAATAGCTGCCTGTTTTTCGTGCTCCAAGCTATAAATGCTTTGTGTATATCTTTAAAATGTGACATACTGGTAAATGTTAGTTCAGTCAATTTCCAGTAAGCCCCTGCCCAAATTGTCACTTGCGACAGCGGCGTCCGCCCTCTGTTGGCTGTGTTCGTCCCTCGTCAGTGCTTAGTCAAGTGACACACATGTAATCATTATAATATACTAGTAGCTGTGGCACGGCTTACGCACATGTTACCCGTTGCTGTCATGCTTAAACGATCCTAAAGTCCTGTCAATATGTGCTTGTACGTTTGAATGTGTAATTGTACTGTAAGACGCCAACGTCCGCCTCCACTTGCATTGCCATTGTTGCATGCGTAAGCGTCTCATCGCTCATCTCTCTCGCTGCTTGTTTCCCGCTGTCTACCTAACTGTTCTGCATCCTCGTCTGTCATTCAGTCGAACGCCAAGCTACAAAGTTACTCATTGTCGACTGTAACGGGCCCCGTCTATTGCTCATCATTCAGCCATTTAAGGCCGGGCGGGAGGACGGTGGAACGCCTACGTCAATGGGGGGCTGTACGGCCTGACAATGGAAGCTGCGCATTTGTTACAATGTTTACACAAATATTTAAGGATAATCCGACGATTTCAAAGGGGTTATTATGCAATTTTTCTTCTCATTTTATTGTGGCTGCAAAAAAAATGAAAAAATGTGGATAGTAAAAATAAGTAAATGCAAAATGTCAATTTTGTCGTGTAAGCGGCATTCCCATTGATGGACAAGGGGCTTAAGGCGGGGAAGAGTATAACAAGCCATTGTTGTTGTCCTAATATAAAAATGCATATTTATACGTACGTATATCTATTTATGTATGGGTGTATATGTATTTATTCATATTTATTTTCTGGTAATGTCTAAAAAAAAGCGACTCCTTCATGCAGTAATACTTCCTGTGCCAGTGTGGCGTATACTTTATATTATTTCATTTCCGTTACCCGACGTTTTATTTATATGTATTATGTAATATATTTTATTTATGTGCCGCTGCCTGCTGTTAAAAACGCCTATAAATAAAGTACATTTGTCGTTTGTACAACATTTTATTTGCAAAGTTCTTTTTGCCTTGCGCTCATCATAGCCTGCTGTGACACAGTTTATATCCCCATCATTGCGAAAGGACGGATTTATTTACTCTATTTAAAACTGGTCTTGCTAGAAAAGCTGAAAAGCCCTATCTAATTTGCTGGAATTAGGGACTTGTACCTTTGTATAGCTTAGAATCGGAAGATTAAATAGTGTCCAGTTCGTTACTGAAGAAAGTACCCAAAGTCCTTTGAAATGTCGTTTTTGATTTCAAACCAAATTTGTTGCCTGCAATTGCCAGTTATTAGCCGTCTTACTTGATACTCAATAGGCAAATCATTGGCATTATACAAAACGAAATGAAATGAATAAAAAATCATTTCAAAGTGCTCCAATAGTAAATCGTTGTGCTAAGCATTTGCAGTTACAAATATGCACATGTATATATACAGTACTATATATATACATATATACGTTTGAATATACTTGAGTTTTGCTTTTTACAAAAGGCAGCCACCAGCCTGACAGCTTAGCGACTACGGCTATGGCGATGGCCAGCGGAATGTCTTGGAATGCCTTGCACCAGTCGCCCTCTTCGTTGGTGTCGTGCAAATGGTCTCGTAGAGTCCTCACAATGGCGGCGAAAGCGCCTCGAGGCACATCATTAAAATGTCGATACCAAGCAAATCACACGCCCGCCGCCAGCCAGTTGGATATAAAAAAATGCGACGCGTTTTGCGGTGGGGCGCCTGAGGTTGCCTGGATTGTCGGCTTGGTGGTGCGGTGGGTTCTATTGGGCGTAGCCAGTGCAATGTGGAGCGTTGGCATTAAAAATTGCAAAAATTCAATTGAATTTACTTTAGCAGACATCCTCGTCGCACACTCCCACCTTGCATTCAATGCATGAGGCCATGCGTGGGCGTGGCAGCAACAATGCTGTTGTGCGTTATCATTAAAAAACCAACAAAAGTGCAGCCAAAGAAAATAAGACGCAAAACAGCAATGTACAAAAACAATAAGCGTAACCACAAAAGGCCACCATGCAAAGCGGAGTTTGTTGCTTTTTAAATAGGCATGAAAAAGTTTTGCTGCTCAAAAAATAAAAAACAATGTATGAATGCTGTTTATAACAATGCTCGACTATTTAATATCCTGTGGTTTTTCAAAAACAACAAAAATAAAAAGAAAACTTTTAAACACAACAATGAATGATATAACTTAGCATTAGTGAAATATAATGAGATATTGTAATTATTATTGTTACAATGACAAAAATATATATTCGCACATTACATGTTTAACACGTCCGCTTTGTAGAATTTGTTCTACCTTCGAAACCTATTGACGGACCACTTTTTGTTCACGAGTTAAAATAGTATATTGAGCTTGTGCAATGTCTGCCCTGCTGTCCGTCTATTCATATGAACGCTATTTTTCGACGTTTTTGAAGCAAAGACTTGCTAATTGTAAAATATACTCGGGATAACCCGCGTGTTGAGATTGTTACTGACAAAAATGGCATTTAGATTATGGTTTGTCTAGATTGATTTTGTTTTTTGTTTTTGAAGGAACAACGTTTACATTTATTATTAAATTTTAAAATGTCTGTACGATACAAATGACGAGCAGAACAAAAGTATATATATTTAAATATACTTTCGATAAAAAAAAACATTTTTTTTTAAATTTATAACTGTTTTCTTTTTTAAATAAATTTATTGTCGCAATTAGCCCAACATTTTTGTCAAAAGCTGCCTAGCTGCCATATTTCAAACGCCCACAACTTCGTAAAAACTAAACTGATTTTCATACATTCGTCATACATATAGACATTTGTGAATTTACATTTTGCTGCTACAGCTAATAAGCCTTTTTCTACAACAAACTAAAGGGTATGCAAATATGCATCATACGCCCTGTTGTGCGCGATCCAATGCAGCTCGCACAGATAATACAGTGCGCAAAAAGCGCGTGTTTTATTTCCACTTAGCACTCACACACACAGACACACGCTCTTTCCAGTAGACAACACACGCACACACCCATATTGAATGCCTGTTGACGGCTGTTTAAAAAATTGTCTTCTTTTCACTGTTCCTGTTTCGCTCGCTCCACTCACTGGAACAATAACAACGACATCAGCAACAAAAGCGCACAGGCATCGGAAATGTTGCCGTTGAAACTGAAATGTCGCTATGCCTGCTCCTCCTTTGTTTGTCGTCCACGTTAGCATCGCCGTCGTCGTCGTCGTCGTCATCGTCGGTATCCTACGCCCATGTGAACGGGGCGCTGTTCTGTCAGAGAGTTGCTTGAATTACGATATTGTTATTATTAAATGGATGCTGGGTTGGGGGCAGCGGCAGAGTTTGCTGCAACTGTTTGATAGTTCATTCAAAGCATCATTTAATGCTTTGCACTCATACAGCGTGAGTGCGTGTGTGTGTCTGGGTGTGGTGTGTGCCATACACTTACTATATGCATATATTAAGCGACATCGTGTTAAGGCACAAATCAAGTGCTGCTGATGAATTGACATTTAACATGCAACTCAATTTAATTTGCCCCGGCAATGGCATCTCCATGAAAAGCACAACACGCAATACAGACACAAACAACACGCGCACACACACTTACAGCGATTGCACCAGTTACAACAAAAGCTGCTCGCTGCTTGCTGCAACTGTCTGCTATGTGGGCGCGTGTTGCATACTTGTAGGCGCACTGCAATTACGTGCCACTGCCACAGCGTTAGGACCGGCATTGTGTTCGTATGACCTGCAGGCATTTGAATCCCATCCAATCGATTACGCCTACGCCCACGCCTCACACAGCAGCTGCCCTGTAACTTGGCTGGAGTAGAATTATGTCCTTGCACTGTAAGTGTGTGTTGCAGTGCTTTTTAATTTGCAATATTAAACGCTCAATTGTTGCCCAAAACTAAAAGCAGAGATAAGCGGCGGATCAGCTTAATAGACTGTGTCAGGTGCATGTAATAACAGGACAGGCTAGGAAGTCATCAAATATCAAGTATTATCGAAAGGCGCGCAGCTACAAAATTGTTATCGTTTGCCACTTACGATAATGAAAGGACACGTTCAACGGACAAAAGAAATCATATAAAAAGGCAGTTACTACGTAAAAAACTGTAACGGGTGCAGAAATTATTAGGCAAATGGACAGATTCCAGTTGTGAGAATTGCAACGATGAAGTATTGTCTTACCTGCCGGCTATAAAACTGAGTCTTATTTAATAATAATTATATATATTGTTATTAATTATAATAATATAATAATAACCGATTTTGTGCTTGTTTTTGCGTTAAGTAGCCAACATAATAAGGTATTGCAAAAAGAACAAGTAATGGGGCTCTATTTGGAGGCGTCCGACTAGGGGATACTCTGAACTCAGTCTTAACATAGATTTAAAAACCTTTGCTTTCATATACATACAAAATTACACTTACAAACATAGAAACACACGGCACAAGCTGTGTACTTTACTAAGCAGCTGCGCTTTGCCCCCACTATAGAATCTTCATGAATAGACTCTAAACTAAGAGTATTATCTTAATGGAGTTTCAGGACTTAACAAAAGCATTCAAATCTATGTACAAATCAAAGCGCAAGTTTGCAGCACCTGAATTGCGTTTATTTATTTGATATTTGGGGCTAGTGGGATAGGCTTCCAAATCATTTTTAACCTGCGTATGCCTACGAGAAGATATTAAACTAAATTTAGTGGCTTTTTGAGATCGAGGCAGTCATACAGACGAACGGACAACAGACCCACATCGACTCGGCTAGTGATGATGACCAAAAAAATATTCTTTATGGCCTCTTCTGCCTGTTACGTATATTTGCACAAAACCATTGAAGCTTCAAAAATCACGCCATGATACCATGATATAATTGTGCATTTTTTATAAGTGACAGCAATTTTTATACTCTAACATTAGATATACTTATGTTATAAAACATGATACCTATTAAAGAAGACTTTTCTTACTAATGTTCTTGATCAGCATTGGTTCCTATGTGTTTCTCAGCTTTCTTAAGTATTATTGATAGTCACAATTTTATGTATATATAAGTCTATATACCCAATAAGTCTATATATTCTCAACAGATTTATACATCGAAAGGGGTTTCAGTTTATAATTTTATATGTTCAGTTCGACGGTGCTTAAAATTTAATGCGATTCGATGCTAAATCAAAATTTCATTTAATACAAATAAAACAAAACACTTGATTGTATAACAGACCTTAAAATATCTGATTTAAATATAAACTGATTGCTGTTGTATAGCCATTATCACTCACTTAAGAACCTAAACTTGAACACTTTACGTAACATGTTGTGTGGCAGCATTCTATAAGCAAAGTAAATTCAAATGTATTTGCCAATAACTTTTATTCTTTATGGACTGCCTCTGTTCCCAAGTTTGCAACATGTAATCGGCCATAAAAAATTACAGCTGTGCATTAACCTTTTGCGCTTTGCTGGCCACTGGGGGGAGGAAGGGGTGGCTCGAATCGCATCGCATTGCATCGTAACGTATCGTATCGAATCGAGTCGAATCGCATTGAACAGCGACGACGACAACAAGGACATCATCGTCAACGGGCGCTTATCACTACATGCCATCAAATTTTAATGTCAAACCCTTTTGGCCAGCACCGACCAAGATGGGACTGACCCAGCAGCCGCAACGCGGAACAGGGGCAGCAACATCTAATAAGTGTTGTAAACGATGCAAACATAATAATTTGTAAGACTTCTGAAAGCGGAAACTTGTAATTTTCTCAAACAGCCAACAGAGACGTTGTACCGAACTCAGACCCAGAGCCCTGTCCCTGAGTCGGGGTTTCTTTGTGTTTGCTGCACATATGCACTTAAATGCAGCCCAGAACATTCCAATTTCAGTCAAGCGCTTGCCAAAAAAAGAAAAGAAAAAAAAGATAAAGAAAGAAACGAAAACCCCAGAAAAGACGCACATAAATGCGATGAAGATGAAACCGGCAAGCAAATGTACAGCAGCCAAGTCGAATGGACACTGGATAAATAACTACTGAGTTATAGTGCTGACTCGATGGCTGCTCCTTGGCGTCTATACTCTCGAACGCGTAGTGATTTCGAATATCTTCATGGGGCAATCAGCATCAGCAGGCAAGCATCAGCGTGGAGTCAAGCACAACAACCACCACAGCAACACCATTGAATCAAATTTGGAAAATCCTTGACGTCAAAGACAAACAAAGGGCAATGGCAATGCGGTCGGACAGGATGTCCATGGGTTGAAGCAAATGTCCGGCGCACGGGGTGTCGTTCTCGTAAATGTGGCAAGTGGTTAAGATTTTTTGTCGTATTCAATTTCCTAGTTTATGGGTTTTATTGTCAATGTAAGGGTACGTTAACTAGGCCATGCGTTTTGCAATGCAGCTTAAAAATCATCTGCTTCTATACATAAACAGTTTTCTTGTATTTTAAATATATATAACGAGATAACTTTTGTATATAATTTACCAATGCAAGTGAACCACGTTCGGGCGCTACTTTATTTGCATAGTTTGACCATACACTTGCTACTATCCTTAAAGAGAACATTAAGTGTTCGTCAGAAAAAATATGTGAATTACATAAGTAACACTAACTAGTTTCTTTAGACTCTGTTCTTTCCGGCGGATGTTAACGCAAACGTGGCCTCCGAATTACAAAGCAGCTTGAAGACTTTTTCTAATTTGTATTCATTGACGCCGTTTTTATCGCAGGCTGGTAACAAACTGTGAAATCTCCATACGTACGGCCATGATAAATGTGTCAACAGGCAACGACAATGTCGCCTTTCAGCTGGTTGTCCACTAGCCGTCTACACATCGACTTACAATCGCACTGGTTGTGCGCGAGTGTGTGTGTGTGTGTGTGTGTGTGTGTATGCTTCCTGTGAGTGGGCGAGTGTATGTATGCTCATGCTATTTCCGACTTTTCACGTACCTTCATCAAGTTGTCATTCAATTTTTAAATCCATAGCAAGTTTTGTACTTAACATAGTTGTGACAAGTTGACAAAAAGTAAGTATGCGTTGGCTGACTTCCATTTAAAAACTTGCCACATTGGTTCATCTTGGGGAAGACATTTAATAAGTGGCAAGAATGCTTGTCCTTATAGTACTGCAAACTTTAATAGAAACTCCAAGAATGTTGAAATTTGTTTGCAGTTATCTTTACATAAAGATCAATTAATTTCGCTCTGTTCAGCTTTTTTGCTTAAAAACGAGTTATCCAATTAAAAATCTTTTTATATACACTTCCACACTAATTCCCAATTAAGCTAATTGAAGCACTTTTTTAGTTCGAACACACGCTTATCCACATATGGTTAAGCGTATTGGTAGAACATCATCCACTTGCATCAGCTAAACCTTTGCTGTTATCTCTGCTGAGCATCTATCAGGACTCGTCTGTCCTGCATTAATCCCCACGTAATGAGTTGTACGCCATTTTGCGCTAAATTGTTTGGTGAGTGCCTGATAACAATATTTGCACTAATTTGGCATTTTTAAGTGTGCTCCACTGACACTTGATGCGCTTTTAATTGCGCCGAATGCTCGAGTGTACTTTTGTCGAGCCAGAGAGCATGTCTGCTTGTGGGCTAGGAGCCGGAGGTGGTTGCCGTAGGCAATAGCTGTGGCTGTTACTGTGACTGCGGTTGGCGGGGATCCTGCTTCTTCTGCATCTTCTTTTACTGTCTGGCCGTTTGCTGGCTGCCTTGTGGGTGTCCTCGTGCGGTTGGCTTGCCAACTTGGCTGTGTCGTTGCCACATCGCTTGCCGTCATGTGGCAAGAAATGCAAAAGATAAACGATTCATTAGTTGCCACAATATTTGGTTGACTTTAATGGCAGTACGCTGCATATGTGTAAATGTAAGAGTGTGCCCTTTCCCACAATTGTTGCTGCCTGCCGCCAACACATGGCCGTACGAACTTTGATTGGCACCCGCTTTTATTACTATTCAAATTCTTATCCTTGCAGTACGAGACGCCAGATTGCACTGCTGCCGGCGGCAATATGCGTGCCTTGAGCGGCGCCAGCGCCAGCGATTTACTGCAGAAGCATTCGATTAGCTCAATACTGGAGCAGCATCAACACCAGCAGCAGGATCTGCTGGGCAGACGCGCCGATACCAGCGATGGACTCATATCATTCATAAATGGTTCGTAGGAAACGTTTGTTTTTTCTTTCGCTTATTGAACTCGATTGTTTGAAATGATTAAAATATGTGACATATCTAATATGCATGATAAACTGTCATTTGTTAAATCAGTTTTCGATTTAGATTTAGCTTGATTTGGGTTGCCGTCGGAATTATTGTCATGGTATAGAATTATTATTGGCTGTAAATTCATTTTAATCTGGCACTGGTATTTTCTTGTCAACTTTATTTGGAGTCTGGCAAACGGACTTATAAATTTCAGTCATTTTTTACCTTTTGAAGTCGGAACACAAATATCCTTCGATAGTTAAATTATTATAATTCTTTATATTGTTTAAAGTAGTTTAAACTAGGATCGAAGTTCCTTGTATAAATTGCATTATAAGTGTACACTCCCAATTGCCATTGGCAAGGAAGCGCAGAAATTTTTTCAAGTAATAGTCAAATTTTAAATATATAAATACCAAATTTCGTGTGTGAAGTACACGCAACCCGAGCAACACAGCATTTGAGCATTTCAGCCTTCCAGACCATCAGAACAGCAAGAAACTTGAGACCATGTTGGGCATTGAGGAACTATATATGAGAAAGACGCCAAGTGCTCTGCCAAGTGGGTCGCCCACGCAGGAGACATTTGAATTTGGCATCAACTATGACGGCAAAGCTATCGGCAGTAACACCAATAGCACCAAGACCAGCAGCACCAGCAAATCACCCAGCATCACCATTGACGAGAACCTTGGCATGATGGCAGCTGGTGATGGCGATGGCAGACAGAACTTGGCATACGACAACAATGCGAGCAGCAACAATAACGCAAGCCAATGCAATTGCAGTAAGTTGCCGACTATTTTGGCTGCTCAGTGCCAAAAAGACTTCGTTTCGTGGCTCGGCAAATGCAAAGGATCGAACTCGGCATATTTACGCCTAATTTATTAGCAACATTTTGAATATTTGCAAAACGCTTGAGAGAACTGCTGCAAGCCAAGAAAACAAGAACAAGAAAATGGCTGGTCAATGTTGTAGTTGTGCTTTTAGTTGCTGCCAGTAGTTGCTGCTGTAGTTTTGTTTGATTTATTGATGGCTGCGCCAAGTCGACGATAACTGTTGACATTATTCATATATATATATATGAGCATATATATGGATTTCTTTATATGTATATACATTTGACTTGCGACTATCTTGCAGATCCAATCACGCTGAACGATCTGCTTGGTTTATGTGGCGGCAGCGGCCCTGCAATCGCAGCCCAGGCAACAACAGCACCAGCCCCAACAAAAGTAGCAACAACGGCAGCAGGCATTGCAAGCGGCGCCGGAGGTAACGGCAGCAGCAGCAGCAGCAGCGGCGTTAATAACTTGCTACTTGGCAATTCGGCGACTGCTGCAGCTGCCGCTGTCGCTGCCACTGGCGATTGCGGTCAAATGTCGGCGACTGCAGTGTCCTATGCCCCATTGACACCGAGCTCAACTCAGTCTTCGGCCTCGCCTGGCACCAAGTCAAGTTTTGATTACTTTCAGGTAAGTTTCGAACGCACACGTGTGCGGGACATGCATATTGTACTATATTGTAATTGCACCGAATTTGCACCAACTACTATCTAACTTTTTTGCTTGTGTCTTTGCGTCTCTCTGTACTCGTACTTAACCAACGTTCGTGGACTGTATACAAAACGTCTTATGATTTTTGATTGATTTCTATGTTGTGTGTGTGTGTCTCCTTCTCTCTTTCTCCTTCTCTCTGTTTTTCTCAACCTCTACATCTCTTTTACTATGTGTGTAATTTTTTTCCATTTATTTTATTTCTTTTTTGGGTGAATTGGCGAACTTAGTTTGAAAATGTTGCACAAAGTAACCCACTTAAGGCTTTCCAAAGATCAAACATCAGCTTCGATTGCTCTGCACCCTTATCGCCAAGTACGCCTTCATCTATTTACAATCGCTCCTTTCACAGTTCACCTTTAGTCAGGTAACGATGCGGCACTCATTTTATTTTTGACGAACCAATTTCTATACTCACATAATTCCCCACACTATTTACAGTGACAGCAGCAATTCCTCCAGCGCCAATGGCTTATCGCTGGATTCGATAAACATGCTTTATCAGCAGCAGAGCTACAGCAACTTGAATAGCACTAATAGCGGTAATCTCGGACTGAATCTACAGAATGCATCCACGCGCTCCAATTCACCGGAGAGCCAAAACAGCAATCAATCTTTTAACGAGCCTAATTTGTTGGACATGATTGTAAGTATTGCCCGCCAAGTCAAAGATGTGTGATCTGATCATTCTGTTTTTTGTTGCAGAATCTGCTCTCAGTGAATAGCAATAAGCTGACATCTTTGCAGCAACAGCAGCAGCAGCAGCAGCAGCATTTTCAGCAGCAGCAGCAGCAACATCAGCAACAGTTACAGCAACAGCAAAAGCAGCTACAACAACAACAGCACCAACAGAAGCAGCTACAACAGCAACAGCAACAGCAGCAGCTGCAACAACAACAACAGCAGCAGCAGCAGCAGCAGCAACATGCCCAGCATCATCACCATCAGCAGCAGCAACAACAGCAGCAATTTACCAACATTAATCGAAACTACGAATCGCAGCTGTTAAGTGGATCGCAACAGAACTTTGATTTGGGCGGCAACGATTGCTTGAATCAGTGTAGTCTAGAGAACTTTTCCATTGTTGACATGGAACTGGCAAAGCTGCAGAATCTGCAGCGCATCAATACGCTCAAGTTGCTGCAGGCTCAAACCCAGCAAATGCCATTGCTTAACCAACTGTTACAAAGCTATGCGAGCAATTTGCCTGCTGTCGGCAGCTCAAACAGTATTAACAACACTTCAACGGCTAGTTTGGGCAACCTAGTGGGTGGTGGTACTGATAGCACCGTGGGTTTGGCACCAAACTCCATTGGCAGTTCTAGTGATTGGCATCTGGATCGTGTTGCCAAGTTTTATAAGAGTTCGGCGGCTATATGTGAAGCAACATGCACTTGGAGTGGCCAATTGCCGCCACGTTCGCATCGCATGTTAAATTATTCGCCTAAGGTTTTCTTGGGCGGTATTCCGTGGGATATCAGTGAGCAATCATTAATACAGATCTTCAAGCCATTTGGTTCCATTAAGTAAGTCTTGAGCTCCTATTAAATGTATTCAAATGATTCATTGGCCCATTTTTACGTATCAGAGTAGAATGGCCCGGCAAGGAACAGCAGGCGGCACAGCCCAAAGGCTATGTCTACATTATATTCGAATCGGATAAGCAGGTGAAAGCCTTGCTATCAGCTTGCGTATTGCAGGTTGATGATTCGCATAGTGGCAGCAATTATTTCTTTAAAATTTCCTCTAGACGCATCAAGTCGAAGGATGTAAGTACGACATGGACACATTCCTAGTAAAATGTTTTAATATTTATATCTTCTGCAGGTTGAGGTAATACCGTGGATTATAGCTGATTCTAACTATGTGCGTTCCAGTTCACAGAAACTGGATCCCACTAAAACGGTTTTCGTGGGCGCCTTGCATGGTAAACTTACTGCTGAGGGTTTGGCCACAATTATGGAGGATCTATTTGATGGTGTGCTCTATGCTGGCATTGACACGGACAAGTACAAATATCCAATTGGCTCCGGGCGCGTTACTTTTAGTAATTTTCGATCTTATATGAAAGCTGTGTCAGCAGCTTTCATTGAAATACGCACCACCAAATTTACCAAGAAAGTTCAGGTGGATCCGTATCTGGAAGATGCTTTGTGTTCAATTTGCGGGGTCCAGCATGGGCCATACTATTGTCGCGAATTGTCCTGTTTTCGGTATGTATGAAACAACGAAATGAGTTAACCTCTATTTTTATCAACTAAATATGTGTATCTGTTGCAGTTATTTTTGCCGCAGCTGTTGGCAATGGCAGCACAGCTGTGAAATTATTAAAAATCACAAGCCCTTGACACGTAACTCAAAGTCGCAAACCCTGGTGGGCATTGGGCCGTCAACGTCTTCATCGACGATTTCGTTGGCATCCTCGGGCAACCGCTTGAATATGGATCAGAAGCTGCATCAACACAGTCATCATAACCAACATCAGCAGCAACAGCAGCAGCAGCAGCAACCGCAGCAGCAGCAGCAGCAGCAGCAACCGCAGCATCACCACCAAAAACGTATCCAGCTTCAGCAACATGTCAATCAGCAAACAAACAACTTGAACCTCTTGTCAAATGCTAGCGCCACCAACTCTGCGGCCAACTCATTGTACAAATTTCAGCAACAGCAACATTAGCCGACGATTTAAGCCTGTGTTTACTCCATACTTTGTACGCACTTTTAGCGTGCCGTTTTAACATAGTTCCATATTTATGTTCATCATGGAATGTAATTTTTGAATTTTAAGTGATACAAAATTTTTGCAATTTTAGGCAACAGGAAGCTTAATCTTTCCGGATGTTCAGATTTGGACGAAAATTATTTGTGTTGCACACCCATTCACAATGAACCTTGTAAAGTTACACTCACTTTGATGTATTTACTTAAACGGTACGATATTAAGTATATATACCTTGTACATATATTTTTCTCATTTTGGCTTATCACGAGCATTTCTCACATAATCAACACGTATACATAATATTTTTTGATAATCATGCTAACATATCAGCATTTAAAGTGGGCATTCGAATGGTAAACGAAACCCCCAGCTACTTGAAATGGCCATTTCAACAATTAAGTTTTTCTATTTTGGCTAGAAAGCTCTCTATTTTGCACACCGTATTTATCTAATTAAGACTATGCCTTTCTGGAAACTGCACAAGATTATTTTCTGTTTAGTTTTTTTTCATCGTTAAAATTATATATTTTGTTTTTGTGCTATTAATCAGAATTTTATAACTTCTTTTTTATTAGCCAAGGCAAAAATAGTTTTTTTTTGGATTTGTCCGTTAAGCGTTAACACAAATTCTAATTTTTAAATACGATTTAAAAATTACGAATTTATATATTGCTCTTAAGTTTTGTCACACTGAATTTGTTATATAGTTATGTTTAGTTTGTGTTTTTCTTAGCTTTAATGAATTTTTTGTTAAAAATTTACATTGATTGTTGAATTTTGTTTTTCTTTTTGGCCCTCTTTTGGCTAAACTAGTTTTAAAGCTTAAAAACTTTGTTCCTATTATTTATGTCTTACATTATTTTTCATGTTTTTTGAGAACGAATCTCGATGCTTCGTATGTAATAACAAACCATTACATATTGTACTTAAACAACGCTTTAATTTAAAACCAACATATTATATTTTGTACACATGCCTAAAATACATACTATTTCATACAAATATATACATAGAGCAAAACAAATTGTTTTCAAAATTCGTACTGTTATCTTTGAATACCTAACCTTAAATGCTTAAGCAACACTAACTCTGCGCTTCCCATGCTGATACTTGCCAGTTAGTCTAATATCAAATATTAAATTCAAACGAATTTAAGCATAAATACAATCAAACTATAAATTACTTTACCATGCAACTAAAATACTCCAAATATAAATTATGAATGCGCGAATTGCGTTTTTCAAAACGAGTAACTAAATAAATATAAACTATTTAAGTGTATACCAACTGGTTACAGTCGATTAAACAGTTGTTAAATGAATACTTGAACGCGAATAGGGCTATAAGTTTTATTTACCACCATTTTGTTTTGCCAAATATTAAGTTTTATGGACGTAAGGATGTAAGAGAATAACTGCTCACACATTAAGAACCTACAGGGATTTTATGGTAGACTTCAAATAGCGCGAAAGAAACAAATGTTAATATAGCTGCCATGCAACTAGTTGAATTTGTTTAGTTTTTTAATGGACCTACACAACAATAAGCAATTTTTAATTAATACAAATCTGAAAGAAACGCGGGTTTTAGGGTAAACTTGGATGCCTCTTAGTATAACGGTTTCTGTTGTATCGCCTAGCTTAGTTCATTTTGCCTAGAAACTTGATCAGTTGTAAAATATGTTTTTGTCGGCAAAAACTACATTTAGTTGATGTAAGTAAATAATTAACTATTAAATCTTGAAAATGCTAGACAATTATCACCCAAAGTTATTATATATACATATATATAGTAAATATAACCAATAAACGCCTATACATAGTTAATGCCTTCAAAAAACCAATAAAGTAAACAGCAATTCACCCACACAAATGATAGAAAATCGCTTTAACAAAAACCACAAATCAAAATGCTTATACATATGTACGAACATATTTATTAAACCATATACATACGTGCATACCAATAAATATCTATTAATCCAAATGTATGTATAATGAAAACAAAATCAGGTGTCGTCAAAAAGGAAATGTAAGCGGATGGAATATGATAACATATACAACTTAGTTCGAAATGCAAATATTTACCAAACTCATGAATATTTCATAACAAAAAAAGAAAAACCAAATAATCAACCTTTACGAAAGCGAATGAACATATACATATATACACACGTATACATATAATGAACATATACCTTTAACTAGATAATAAATTGTATATATTGAAATATATTTATACATAAAATGGTGCTTTAGCTGAATTATAATATAATTATATGTAATTCTAAGACTTATATACCCAACAAACAAGAAATAAATAAATAAACAAGACAACTTGTTATTCTTAATTGATTTCTTATTAAAAGTGTAAAACGAGTCCTGTGGCAGGCAGCACCATTTTATTAAAGCAAAAACGAACATAATATTTAATTATAAACAATTTAAAGGAATGTTTTTAACTGCTAAAAAGAAATCAAGAAATACTCAAGCAATGCAAATCAACATTTTCGATTATGTAACACTCACGGTCATAGAAAGGTGTCCACTTACACTAGGACATACCGACATGCTTACCTTTTAAATAACTAAAATTTATATACTTTTACTAACTACATTAAAAGTGGAATTAAATACTTTTAAAATCAAAATTTTTAAGGCTATTTAAGGGAATCACCCAGGCCCAAATTGGTACTTAATACAAAAATTATAAATATATTTTTACTTTAATGTTTTTAACGCTTTTACGAGCAAACTAAATGGCGTTTTTAAATAACAAAAAAGTTACAGAAATTTTAAAGATTTTCCACAAAGCTTTTTCGTATTATCATTCAAAAGACTTTCTTTTAAATACAATACAAGCTCAGAAACATCAGACATTTAATGTTGTTTACAAATTTAGAAATTAAATGTATCAATGAATTGAATAAAACGAAATGTAATGGAACCAAAATCGAACGCTTCCCACGCAAAACCGATAATATTAAATTTTAGCAAAGTAAATAAACAAAGAAAAAAATATGCAACGTTCTACAAACAGTGCACTAAATACTTATAAACAAAAAAAAAACCAAAATATATGTATTTTACAAAACTAATTAATATGTTAATCTACATTTATCTTTAAGGAATTTCACACTATAACTCTAAAATGCATATTTTAAAACTCAGCTAAGGTGAAAGGCAGTTATACACTACAACATTACCTACTCTTATAAACAATATCTACACATTCGCCAAATATCTTTACCACGCATTAACTCAACTATGCTAACTATATATATTTCTAGCTATATTTATGAAGAATATTTTTAATAAGTATAATATTTCAATACAGCATTGAGCAACACAAGCGACATGTGAGACACATTTTGGGGGAACATTAGCAAAACACATTTGCAAATTGAATTTTAAACTAACAATACTTGCACGGCAAAATGTTAAAAACAGAGATAAAAATAAACACAAAAAGAAAACATGCAATATGAACGGTTTTTAAAAAGACTATTATACACACATATATACACACAAAAGAATAATAATGATGAACATTACTAAGCTTTTAATGCAATATTCAAGTACCATATATTTTAATAATGGATAACTTAAATAATAATTGAAGGAGCGCAAGTACGTATACGAAAATATAACTTGTATGCGTTATTAAAAATTCAGATTGTTAAAGCATAGTGAGGTATAGGATGAATAGTACTTGGGGTATTTTAGCTTCGTCTGACATCGGCTTACAAGATCTATGTCAAGGGAAGCGTTCTCGCCCTAATTCTAATTGATTTTCCCACCTTATATATAGGAATATAAACAAAATTACTGCAGTGCCATTTTAAATAGCTTCCGATAAGTAAAATATAAATATACATTTATATTAAATATATATATATATATATATATATATATATATATAAAAAGAAAATATATATACATACATATATACATACATGCAACCAATACATAAAATACGTACATACCTAGTATATGCATACATACATACCTAATTATATATATATTTAATAAATTGTTATGAGCTAAAGTTCAAATTGCATTACGGTTATTATGTAAACAAATAAAGCAAATGGAACAAAGTTGAACATATTTTGAGTGCAGACATTTTTGAACTTTTTGATGCTTTTTTGTATAGCATTTTCAAAATGCAAAAAAAGACTACAGAAAAAATATATGTATGTATGTATGTACCCCATTATAACTTCTCATACGTGCATACATATGTATGTATATAGATCCTGTAATCAAAAGCGCAAAACTAATTTAAAAAACAGAATAGTTAGGTATATTAACTAATTAACGAATCCCAATATCTATAAATATCAACTAACAAGATTTTTAATGAATAAACCTACATGATAAACCCAAATATATGCGCTTAATTAAGTTATAATTAAATAAATATTGAAAAATATGGGCTAAAGAAAAATAGAAAATATATACATGTATTACGCTAAACTACACACATTATGAATTAAATTAATTTTGATTACATACATATATGTAAATTCATAAATATACTTATTAAAGAGCTTAAAAGAGGCGGCAAAGTAAAACAAAAACCCAATTATAATAATAATTGTTAATATGTATTTACATGCTTAGACAGCAACCAATTTACTTGTGTACAATAGAAGCATTATATAATATATATAATGTTATTTTCAAACGAAATGTAATAAAAGCAAATAAACCCAACCTTAAAAACAAAAGAAAAATTGCAGTCAGGTGTGAAAATAGCTCTATACCTACATAACTTGAAGAAAGATTCTTTATTCAATGTATTATACTGAACAATACTTACATACATGTATGAAAAGATCACTAATTACGAATCAAAAGCATAATTAATGTAAACAATAATCATGACTGCTAAACTAAACGGACAAATAGTGCATAACACAAAAACATGATAAACCATGATATACCCTCAAAGAGTCGACAATATATGAGCCTGTTAATTAAATAGGTAAACATTATGCTGAGTATGCAAAGTATTGTATATCAAAACGAACAAAAGAAGGAATAGATAATAAAGGACACACAGACCAAAACTCAAACAGCTTATTTATTTGAAGCCCCAAATTATTATCGAGCATTTCAAATTGCATCTCCGTCTGATGAAAACAGAATTGTAGAGTTTATAATTTATATTTTTTGTGCTTACATATATAATAACTTTTCAATTGCTTGACGAAAATTTACATGTACACAAGATTCCTGCCCTATCCCCACACACATAAGGGCCAGTCAAAAATGCTGACCCACAATTATTGCCCTGAAATGCCAATTACTACTTGTTCAGTTTTCTCTTGGCGAAAATTTGATAAATCCCCAGACAAGCAGAGAGAGTGCCAATGGTGCCCACCTGGAAAGTGGACAATTTCCCACCCCAGAGATAGCCCTTAGGTAGAGTGCTGACGGCGTGCACAAAATCTAGTGATATGCGGACTATGGACATCAATTCCAGTCGATGTTTGGCCAGCGATTTTGCGTCAATTGCAGTTGGGCTATAAAATAGATGGGTTAGAAATTATTTCAAAGAGATATCTTTACTTACTTGCAGAGCTGGTGACTACGATTAAGTTTCTCTTGATTTAGCCAGAAATTCCGAAGCGTCCTACAATTGAAATATAGTAGTTTAAATCTAGCAAAGATAGATTTGATATCGAACTAACCGCATTAAATTCAAGTAAACTGAAAGCACCCAGAATATAGAATTGGCATTATCCCAATTGTCCGCATGTTTCACATTCACAATTTTGTGCTCGGATAGCCAACATATCTTCTCAATTGGATAATATAGCAAATCCACAATATTGGCAGTGACGCCCAGCATTGCCATAATGCGATCCGGTTCACTCTCACCCAGACCATACTCCAGTGCGTACTGTATCATGGGTATATCATCAATAAGACGCAGCGTTGCTCTAGCTCCGGATATCTTGGAGCTGGCAATTGCATAACGTTTGGCCAAGTCCGGATTGCGCTTGAGATGGTAACCAGCTACAAGTTTAGCGCTATAGCACAACGCTTTCATCACCTGCGAAAATATAAAAACAAGTTGATAGGCTAGTCAATATTTAATATGTATTTAAATCCACTTCGGTTTGTTTACTTGACCTCGGGTTTTTATTTACTTTCTTTTAATTTTTGTACTGCTCTTTATTGCAATTTATGAAATTGCTTTGCAGTAATAAAAAGATAAAAAAACACCAGCGATAAAAAGAATACAACGAACGCGACAAACATCTTAAAAGCTGTTTTCCACTAAAGTGGTTTTGGTAGCGCCTGGAGAATTTGTCGATGTGGCGATGTGGGCGACCGCTTGGCTGGTTACGTTTTATATTTACTTTATGGTTTATTAATACCAATAGGTATTTGTCTATCCTTGTTTGCGTTACGATAGGAAGCAATCAATAAACGTTAATTGAAAAAGTCCTCGGTAGAGGAGTTCTCTAAGTGGTCAGACATTTAAGGAGCCGAGTCCCAGGCGATTTATGGATGAAGTGTTTGTCTTAGCCGAAGGCTATAGCTAACTTAACAAGTAAGACTGGAGATACATAAAAATTTATAAAAAAAAATGACTTGATTATTCTTTAATAATTCTTTGCTTCCTAAACGATATTGATGAAACTTTTTACAACTTTTAAGAATATATTTATTTTTTACATTTAACATATTCAAATGTTTATGCAAGACAAAATTTTGTCTCTAGCTTTTACAATCTACGAAATACGTTTAAATAATCTGAATTAGTTGGAGATTTTTATAGATTTTAGAAAAAATGACGGACGGATGGATACAAGAACATGGCTATTGGTGTCTCCTTTTACTGTCTGTTACATATATTAAACCAATATACCTTTTTTACTCCTTTTTAATAAGTTCATTGTATAAAAATAGGTTGAATTGTAGAGTTTATAATTTAACTATATCCTATACTTTTAATAATAATAGTGCTCATTAAATAAAATATGTGGTAAATAAAAACAAACTCAATCAATATTCATCGTTATTGGTTACCATCAGATATGGACACTTACTAACCTTTCTCTCATAGTTAATAATTTTTTTTATTTCTTGTCGGGTTAATGTTCTGTACGTCGTAATCTTTAGCATTATCTTAACTTGAACGTAGACTAACTACTACTAGCATCAGACGCTAGCTGATAAAACTGGGGTCCAATGCAGAATACATGAGGAAAGCGCAACAAGAAGTAAGGCAAGGTTCAATAAAGCCGCTTCCGACTGTGCTCAAGGTGACATACAACAAAAACCTGTTAGTGCGGTACATCAAGCCTATTAAAACGCCTCACACCTAGCTGCCACGCTGCATTTTTTAAATAACGAAAATGAAACGTTTAAAATGTGTTTATATATTTTAAAAGCCTGTTGAATTAGCTAATAGAAGCTTACCTTATCGCGGCCCCCATAGGAATCTATAATATCACAGAATTCGGTAACAAACTTTGTTGTGCTGGTCATTTTAATATAATATTTTTATTTTTATTTTTTTTTAATTGTGGTCCCAAACGCTCAGTTCTTGTACAATGGACAGAAATAATAAAGAAAACGCAGTAAAAGCTACCGCGCAAACTGATACTAAACGACAACACAACAAAAATTACTATCACTTTTCGAAACAGCTGTTCTGTTGGTATCATCGATGCACCGCACAAAAACATCGATTACCTTAGCGGCTATCGTGTGCAACACTAGCGAAATATTTGGCACTGCACAGCACTACACAGACACACAGCACGGATGTTTTAGCGACTTGCAGGATTGACGGATTAGGATTCTTTTAAGGACCACGAGCGGAAATATGAGTTTGCCGAATGCGAACAACAATAATCATGCATCATCGCCCATATACAACAACAAGTCAGTGATAAAAAAAAGTTCGAAAAGCGATTTAATGCGTGCTGCAGTTGGTTTGTTGCTGAAGCAAAAAAACTATGTTGTAAGTAAACTCACAATTAATTTTGAATTCAGTATGAACTTTATGCATTTGCAGGGCAGCGAAAAGTTTCGCAGATCCGACTTCCTCCTGATGCAAAACAAAAGTCAATTTGCGGTAAACAAAATGCTGGACACCGATCTCCATGGCGGCAATAGCTTCACGTTCTCGAACATCCAGGTAATAACAAACAATCAGCACATGGTTGACCAGCAGTTCGGACGCTTCTCGCAGTTTGTGGAAGTGCAACCGGAGCCATTGCGGCTCGAAATGAAACGCTTCTATGCACCGATGCTGTGCCATTTGTACCTGGAGCTGTTGAAGGCGCGCGAGTCGAAAAGCGCCGTCATGTTTCTCAAGAAATATGCGCATCTGGTGGCGCCGGTCGATCTGTACGATGCGCCACTGCCCACCAAAATCAACGGCTGCTCGGTGACGAATGAGACTCAGTTGTCGAGCGCCACCGACTGTCACATACGGTTTGCCAGTGAGGCGCAGGGCACTGGTGATACAGAGCTGGAATACTTTATGAAATTGGTACAAATACTATCTGGCTGCACGAAGCTGGAGGTCGCTGAGGCGGACCCAACCGTAGCGCATTTTCGGGCCTCCAAATACGAGCTACACACAACGGCGCAAGTGGTAGACAAAATTGGCGCCTATTTGCAGCGACGCGCACATGTGCTGTTGATGAACTTGATCTACACCTGGCTGCATATTCACATTGTGGACAACGACCAGCTTCTCTTTACGGAGGATCATCTGCTGGGCGTTACCGAAGAGCTTGATGTGATAGATGGTTTTGAGATTGAAGATGGCGCCAATCCAAGCGCTACATGCAACAGCCGCAACGAGCACAAATCCAGCAAATCTGGCGAGAAAAGCACTAAGAAACGTCCTGCCGAGGATACAACCTTCAAACTGGAGTCTGAAATTAAAACGGAAGGTGGCATTTTGGAGGAGAATGCGCCACCTGCTGATAGAAACAAAATCAACATTGACGCCTGCCTCGACGCACTAAAATTCTCCACAGCGCAAATACTAAAGGCCCAAGTGGATATGCCATGTTTTTATAGGATCTGCGAACGGTCGCGTGGGCTCACCACGGCTCATTTAGATAACAACGAATGCCACATGTTGGCGGGCTTTGATAACTCCTCCGTTCAGCTGTGGCAGCTGAACCAACATAGTTGTAAAGGTAAAAATTTTTATAGACGTGCATCGCATTCACAATGCTCCTGGGAGCTTAACAATTGTACGGACGAGGAGCAAGAGGAGCTGGACAGCGACGAGGAAGCATTGAAATGCAGCGCAGAGGAGCGTCGCGAGCGCAATAAAGCGTTGCGAAACAAATATTCAGATAACTCCTTGTGAGTATTCGACAACAAACAGTTTGAACACTCCGTAATAAATTGTTTCTACCATTTTAGCAACGAGTATGGCGGATTGCAGATGCGTGGCCACACCAAAGGCGTCACCAATGTCCGTTTCTCGTCCCATTATCCGCTATTTTATAGTGTTTCCAAAGACTGCACGTTGCGTTGCTGGCGGGCGCATAACTTACAGTGTGCGGCAATCTATCGCAGTCACAATTATCCCATTTGGTGTGTGGATGAGAGTCCCGTCGGCCAGTATGTAGTCACTGGCTCCAAGGATTTGAGCGCACGATTATGGTCCCTGGAGCGCGAGCATGCGCTGATTATATATGCTGGCCATACGCAAGACGTGGAGGTAAGTGCAATGCAATCGAATAGTGTGGACAAACTAATAAATAAAATGTCCTCCCTTCAACAGTGCATTGCATTTCATCCAAATGGCAATTACCTAGCCACTGGCTCCGCGGATCATTCGGTGCGTTTGTGGTGCGCCACCAGCGGCAAACTAATGCGCGTTTTTGCCGAATGCCGACAGGCAGTTACTAGTCTGGCCTTTAGTGCCGATGGCAAAATGCTAGCCGTTGCAGGTGACGAGTCTAAGGTACGCATCTTTGACTTGGCTGCGGGTGCGCAGCTGAGCGAGCTCAAGGATCATCCGACCAGCGTCAGTTCTTTGGCTTGGGGTGCACACAACCAGCAGCTGGCCACTGCCTGCATCGATGGTAGCCTGCGATTGTGGGACATCAAAAAGCTAACGCCCATGGGGTAAATTAAAAACAATTGCAATTGAAATGTTTTGAATTAAAAAATTGTTGTTTTACAGCGAAAGCAGCAGCGGCGCCAGCAGCGCATACTCATCATCATCATCATCATCATCGTCATCATCAGCTACAACGAATCGTCTCTTAACTTTGAATAGTTCCTGCCAGCGTCTGGTTGATGTATTTTATGGACGCAGTAAAACACTCTATTGTATAGGCACTTAAAAGTTATTACCGTAAATAAGGATAGTTTTTGTTTTAAAATAATTTATTTGTAATAAGTCTGTATAATAAGTATTACTGTTACTATCAAGTGGAACTATGTGTTTTCTCTTTTTCTTGACATTTTAACAATTTTTAAGCTAGCATATTTTCGTATGCTGAAAGAAGAATTAATATTTAATCGTGATGCTTCTGAATGCCAGACCACTGTATGTACTCGTATATACATACAAAATCATCTATTTGTTTTTATGGATTTCTCAGCTACTGAGCCTTTATATATATAAATATATATATATTGTACTGAGCAATAATATATTTAAAGCTGCCCAAAGTGTTTCATATAATTAACCTAATAAAATGGTTTAATCTATTTGAAATTCAATGTTAACTGAAACGACGAGTTATTACTGCAGCAAAGGCTTAACTATAAAATGTGTATGTATGTATAAGTATGTAAGCATATGTACAATTATGTGCAAACAATGATTTTGGACACTCGCACAGCCCATTGGAAGAAAACATAAGTTTACTTGAATGATATCGATGTGTTGTAGTAGCAATCAATTTACAACTTTTATGAATCAAGGATTGGTATTAAACCAGCGATAGTACAAAAATGTAATGAGCAGTAGTGGGGATGATAATAGTTTTAACAAAACGCTATGCTATTCGACTTGCAAACTTAAATTCTACATATATGTATACATATATATCAATATTTATAAATATGGGTGCAAAACATGAATAAATAAATTGGTATGTATTACATATTATTTTGTCACAGTCGAACCTATTGTCACTCTAATAACCTCATCCATTTTTATGAATTGTGGAATTTAATATGTTGAACAACAGTTCCGACTACAACCATCTAATCAATGTTAGGTGTTATTCATAACAAATGAGTATAATTTCCATCCGATTGTAATTGACTTGGCTTAGCGTTTGTGACGTCCACGTATCAATTGCAATGCCTTTGCCATTAATGGTGCCTTCTTGTTGCGCATTGGAGCCGCAGCTGTGGATCATACAAATTTGTAAGTATTAATGTTTATGTCCATAATATTGATCAGAAGGGTGTCACTAACCAACTTGCGCAGAATCGCGCGCGGCGCTAAGCACACGAAGTCTGGCATCGCCTACTTTAGCTGCATTAGGGGTGACATTGGATAAGGCTGCCACGCGTGCCGCTGGCGTGGCTATAAGCTTGCCCTTGGTGCCATATTGCTCCTGCTTACGCTGTACATTGCGCGGTGGTTTTACCATCGAGTCGACAAATGCCAGTTGGGTTTTGCGTACGGGCGCCTCGCTTATTTTCTGTGACGCTTTTATGCTCTCGGCTATTGTGCTCAGTTTGCGTTCCTTTTCCTCCTCGCAGCGCTGTTAATATGCGATGCATATTGTTATTAATTGTATTATTAATTATAGCTTAGTTTGACGTTACCAAAAACATTTCACGCCACGTTTCCATTTCCTCCCTGCGTTGACTACGACAATGTCGCTGTACATGTTGCTGCCACAGCACATCGCTATCCTCCATAAGATAAGGATTGTACTCCTCAACGTTCAATAGCTGATGTGGAGTGGCGCGCTCCAGCACTGAACGCAACACATCGAAAGGTACACCACCCGTATATTCCAGAGCTACATGATGCAAATGCAAAGTAAATAAATGAGATGGCTTTTTGGTTTAAATTTCACTGATTATATCGTTACCATCTATATTCTTTTGCAGCACACGCGTGCAAAGATCAAACAGCGACGGCACCTGCAGTATTTGTCCAGTTCTTACACCTGAGTAGATTTTAGTACTGCATAAAAGCGAAGATTATGAGTGAGATTTTGGTTAAGGGATTAAAATAGAAACAACCAACCGCATTGTCTTGGACGAAATGCCAGCTGCCAGTGCTTCAGACTCATTAAAGTTGCGAGGCGCCCTGGGCGCACTGCTGCCGAGACCGTGATTGAAAACCACATCCATGACTGTTTGATTCAGCGGCATGGGCTTATAGTTGTTTGATATTGTGGGCAATTCTAAGGCTATGCTAGGATCAAGCGGCTCTAGTTTAGCTGTGGGAGCTAGCAGCTCGGGTTTCTAAAAAGATCAAACAAAATTTAACATATATATATTATGAATTTGAAATGATGCTGTTTTACCTTTGTGGTTGTATGCCTGTTGGTGCTGCTGCTCGGAGTTGTTGTTGTTGTTCGTTTAGTTAAACTAGAGCTAGTGGAGGAACCAGTTGCTGCTGGCTTGCTGGGAGTCTTGACCTTGTTAGTATTCTTTTTGCCACTCATTGGCATGTTGAGCATGCCAAGCACATCGTCAAAGTTGGCGCCCATGCTGGAGTCAAACTCATCAGCGGTTTCCTTGCGCTCAGCTGTATCCGCCTTGGGCTTTGATTTTGATACCTTGGCCTTGGGCGAATCATCATCTGGTATACGCTGTGGACTGCGTGCTCGCTTGGCTGGCTTGGCTGACGTTGAGGAAGATTTGTGTTTCTCCGATTTCTCTTTGGCCACCTTTTGTTCGCCGTGCTGCGATTTGTCCTGTTTACAAAATAAGTGCTTAAACATGCAATGATGAAAATTATTTGATGTATAACTCACCTCTCTGCTTTTCTCATGCTTGGATTTGCTGGGATCGCTGCTTCTGTGGCTGCTGTGATGCCGATGCTTGCTGCTGCTGTGATGGTTACTCTCGCCGCTGCTCTTGTGGTGGTTGCCGCTGATAGGCTTCGCAAGTGATTCTTTTGACTTGCGGTGCTCGCTGCTGCTGCTGCTCTTTAGATCCTTGCGGTGCCTATCGCTGTCGCTGTCCTTTGGCTTCGACTTGTCGTGACTACTGCTTTTGTGTCGCTTATCGCTATCCGATCTGCTCTTTGAGTGACTTTTACTGCTGCTGGGCAATTTGTTCGTATGCTCGCTGCTCTTGTAACGTTCTTCATGCTTCGACCTGTGCCTGTGCCGGGAGTCTTCGCCGCCGGAGGAATTGCTGCCTTTGTTCTCTTGATCCTGATCCTCTTCACTAGAGCGCCGACCGTTTGATCTGTTTGAATCCTCCTCAGTGCTGTTAGTTTGTGGCGCAGGCTCTTCCTCAGCGGCGACCATAGCCTTCCATTTTGTGACTAGAGTTTTGGCAGCAACGCCCACCTCTCCGTTAATCTTTCGCAGCGCATTGACCGTTTTGCCAATGCCCGTTTCCTGCAGGTGCTCGAATGTGATGGGCAGGTTGAACAGCTTTGTGATGCAGTGCAGCAGCTGCGGGAACAGGTAGAAGCCGATATACAAAGCAACGCATAAAGATTAGATAAGGCTTTACAGTGCGTTTTCAAATAACAGTGTGTATACAGTACATTTAAACATCTTGAAATGCACATATACATACATACATTTATACTGTAGAGAGAGAGACTCAGGAGTGTTAACAGTGAATTGAAAAATTAAGTGCCGATTATATTAAACATTTATATTTATGTATGTATTTACAGTCATGGAAAAAATAATAGAAAATACATACATATGTATGAGAAAAATATTACTATATGTATGAATATATCACGTCGTCATCCAGATTATTATGTTAGATGGTCGAAAAAAATAACAAGAAATATATTTGAAAGCGCTCAAGTTTGAAGGTCTCTTTAAAGTGATAGTATTAGAGAGAACAGGAGAGTGAGAAAAATAGAGAGGAAGTGCGAGTCTATAAGAAAGGGGGTGAAAGAAAGAAAGGGAGAGGGAGAAAGAGAATGGAGTGAAAGAGAGACAAGTGAGAAAAAACGATTAGAGAGAAAAGAAGGGAGTGAGAGACAGAGAGAAAGAGAGAAGAGGGGAGTGCGAGAGAAGAGGGGATCGAGAGAAGAGGGAGTGCGAGAGAAGAGGGGAGTGCGAGAGAAGAGGGGATCGAGAGAAGAGGGGATCGAGAAAAGAGGGGATCGAGAGAGAAGAGGGGAGTGAGAGAAATACTATAAATTTATAGTAAGGAGGAGAGTAGAAATAAGATAGTGATAGAAGAGGAGAGAGAGATAGGGAGAAGGAGAGTGAGAGTGATAGAGAGAGAGAGAGAAGGAAGAGGGGGAGGGGAGGGAAGGGAGGGAGAGTAATAATAAGAGGAGGAGAGAGGCAGATAAAATAGCTCATTCATTGTAAGGACAGAGCGGATTGTAAGACAGTAAGACAGAAAGGAGAGGATTGTAAAAGAGTGAGGGTAAGAACAGAAAGTGAGAGTAAAAAGAGGAGGGGTGTGACTGGCAGCTTATTAAATTACCCAAATAATTATATTAAGACCAGTATTTTATATATCATCACTACAAAATATACAAACATTTATAAGCCTTAACTAGGCTTGAAAATCGCATATAAAGGTAATATTTAATATGATTTTTTTTGCGGTAGACAAATAACAGCTAACATAAAATAAGATAATCAGCACAACAGCTTCCGCATATATATATATATATATATATTTTATTTAACTAGTAGGGTCTGGTTATTTCATTAAGCACACAACATACATATTTACATATGGGTGTGTATGTATCTATGTACTGCATGCATTTACACACGTGCATATGTTTATGAGCTGGCATTTACCAATTCCTGCTTTGTTTCCCAATGGTTGCACTTGCAGCAAATTTGCAATTTGCAGTGCAGGTTTTTCGCAAGCTGTGGAAATTGGGCCCCGAAAAACCCCACGATGTAGATGGGATCGAAACTGGGGAAAACTTACGCGTGTCTCATCCTCGCCGTGGCGCTCAATGCTGCGCTGATAGTGACGAACGACATCTGCCAGATTGCTAGTGGACGTCATCACGCTGGGTGAGTGCACAAATCTAGCTTGGTTGTAAGTGTTCGGGGTTTGGGCTATAAAAATGGCACGCAGGCAGCCTCACTCTTCAACTTTGCCAGTGAATTGCATAAAAAAGAAGTTGATTTGGGGCACAAAAAAACACACACACATACAGAAATATGTCTCCTATATAGGAGCACAGCTATTTGATATCTTATTTACAGGACATAGCTGCATTAAAATTTTTTAATTGTGTTTAATAACTATTTCACTTAACTGTGTGACTTTTCACTTTGAATTGTTCGTTAGTCAACACTGTATAACAGCTGACAGCGTCTGCTCGAGGCAATTCGGTTGAAAGCGCACATTCGAGTCGCGTTATGTTGGCTGCGGCCTCAGCTGATTTTGACATTTTACGGTATGATATCGATACACATTATCCAATCGATACAGCATCAACAACACTACATGTATTGCAGTGTTGGCAACACTGTGCCCATTTTGTTGTGAATTATTGTTAATTTTTTAATTTAATTTGTACAAATCGTGCATACGCAAGCAAAGGCAGCACAACATTTGCGGCTTAAGTCCAGAATGCGCCTGTTTCTATAAAGAACAACGGAAACCAATAGAAACTACGTCCGCGCCCGAAACGAAACGTGTTAAAAAATGACCATGGGCGAGCGTGAGCCAACTTCGTCTCTCGTTCTGCCCGTTATACTGAGGCCTATTTTCACACAGGTAAGTTGCCCGAGACTCCGTGCGCGCGGCGGGGGGCGTTGGCGTTAGCGTTGACGTTGTTGGATGCCCCAGTTAAATGCAATGTTGCGTAAACGTTCATTGTTTACAGCTCGAGCGACGCGACGTTGCCGCGGCGCAGTCACTGCGCTCGGCCATACTAAAATCGGAGCAGAACAATCCGGGCTTCTGCTATGACCTCGTTGCGTCGATCGTGCGACGCACCGATCTAAATGTCAACCTAAATGAGGCCGTCTTGCGTTTGCAGGGCAACATCACCGAGGCCGATCGTAAGTTCACAGCTTGCAAACACGAAATTTCTGCGATTGTTTTCATTTGTTTTAATGCATTTCATGGTTTTCTTTGTCCCAATATGTGGCGCAGTTAATGAATATCGCTTGACGCGCACCGAGGAGCCTTTCCAGGAGCTAAATCGCAAATCGGTTGCACTGAAAGTGATACTCAGTCGCATACCAGACGAGATCAATGATCGCAAGACCTTCCTTGAGACCATCAAGTAAGTTAAAAACTCCATTTATACATATGCATATTACAAGTGTATGAATAATGTTTGATTGCAGGGAAATTGCGAGCGCCATAAAGAAACTGCTCGATGTGGTCAATGAAATTGGTTCCTTTATTCCGGGCGTCACTGGCAAACAGGCTGTCGAGCAGCGAAAGAAAGAGTTCGTCAAATATTCAAAGAAGTTCAGCACAACGCTGAAGGAATACTTCAAAGAAGGACAGTAAGTTGGCCTTTTGTTATCGTTAATTATGTTGACGCCGTGGGTAAACAGCACCCAACGGAATTCCAAGCAGTATTTATCAGCCGGTTTCTTTAATCGCCTGGTATCTGGTTTCTTATCTAACCGTGCGTTCCGTAAACATGATGTCATCCTACTGGCATTGTGAACTTGTTAACTATCAGTTTATCAGTAGAAAATCGTCGATGATTTGCGCACCTATTGCATTGAAAAGCGCATACAAATTCGCATAAATTATCAAATATCAAGTTTATAAATTTGTTTCCCTTCGATGTAACGGATATATATAAAGTTTGATAATTAAGTCAATTTGTGGTTTGTATAAATTGCGTTTTAGCTAATGGCATTTCAAATTTCTTTTTTCTATTTTCAGACCGAATGCAGTATTCATAAGTGCACTTTTTTTAATAAGGCAAACGAATCAAATTATGCTGACAGTTAAGAGTAAATGCGAGTAGAAAATTAAATGTTTTAATTAATGCAAAACTTAGTGGCATTTTAATTTTATGTTTAACTAACAATTAAACAACACAGCAAACTAATAAAAAGAAAAACAAATAAGCAAGGAACACAATTTGCAATAGGAATAAATATACGCATACTAGAGCCGAGTGCAGAAAAAGCCTTCTTGTAATTAAAAACAAAAATGATAAATAGGCCTAATGTATTTAAATAATTGTAATCACAACTAAATTCCAATACAAAAGCAAAACCAAGATGAAGAGCTAATACCTTAGCAATTCGAATTTAAACATTATTTTGTATTTAGTCAATTGTGCGCGCGGGACTTTTTTGTTTTGTTTACAATTTATTGTAAATAATTCATTCGTTTTCTGTTAATACCATACATAAATCTTCTATTTTTTATTTAGGAAACGCGAAAATAAATAAGAATAAATTTAATGTTAGCAAAAAACAAACAAAAACGAGACACAGGAACATACTATGAGAAAAAGATAAAAGATAACAAAAATCAATTGAATTTTTAACTGTTTTTAATTGTTAGAGTTTGAAATTTATAACTATACATATAAACAATACACTTAATACTTAACGATATGTTCAACTTGAAACGCTAAAGACAGTAGCAGAGATCGCTAGATAACAAGACGAAGAAAAATTATTTTATTTTTAATAAATGTTATATGAAAATAATAAATAAAAAAAGAGACACAAAACTCATATTGTAGAAATAGGAAAACAAACGACAAATAAATGTATTTATATTCAAAAAATTGCATTTCTTTACTATTATCATTAGATTCAAACAACTGTTACGCTTACAGTAACAGTAACAGTAACAGTGCATTAACATTTTCAACCCCAAAGAGAGCTAAAGCCGCGAGCCAATGCAAAAGCTTGGAGAAAACTTCCCATTTTTCAGTGTCATTTGACAGAAAAATCGATTCGTTTTCACACTGGGCCATTCTGGGCAGGCAGTTGGATAGAAATCAGAGTACAAACCAGCCGAGCAGCGCGACCGAGATGACCCACTTTTCGGTTTTCGCATTCAAATCCAACTGCTATATAAAATAAAATTGCAATTTTTTCTAAACTAGCATTTAGTTTAAAACGCGTTGTATATTATGTAAAACTCCAAAGCCGTTAACTAGTGTAAACTCTATGCATTTATGTAAATTCTCTAACGCTAACGTGGAAGTGGAAAAAGGCGACCTGAAAACTCAGCAGTCCCAACAGCAAACACACAGCAGCAGCAAAAAGGTTCGCTTATCGTTCGAGTTTTCGTTTTCTTAGTATACTACAGTAAATGACAAACGGGTGCCACAATACTGCACAAATTATTTTATCGTTGAAAGCAGAAAGTTGGTCAAGCAAGTCCTAAAATTCAGGACGAGCACTGAAAAACGAAGGCTGCCAGTGGCAGTTGGCCTGGCGAGCGAACGGGCATACGAAAAATTTCGCTGTACACCAAATGGGGAAAAATGTTTTCTCGGCAGCCGTCAAAGTCCCCGCTGCTGCTGCTCGGGGGGCAGTGTGAACGCGATATATTTGTATTGTTCCAATGAAATTAAAAAAGGATTTTGCTAAAAAAAAAAACATGAAAATAATGCAATAAATTCTTACGCGTGAGTAAAAAAAAACACCTAATAAATAATAACAAATATAAACATTGTTAAACATTGCATTCAGAAAATGATTAAAAAAATGGCCCCAAGGGTGATGTGAAAAGTAAAAGTGTGTGCGATGGCCACAGAGACTTCGCCAGAGGCGTATCGATGAAACGATAAAAAAAAAGCTGGCAAGCCAACGTAAAATTACACCCACACAGACACATACTCAGGCACATGCATGTGCGAGCACAATCACATACACATGCAGAAACGCGCGCACGCAAAGGCAACGCGAATACTTGTGCCAATACAAAAGGAATATTGAATGAAAACTAAATATGCATATACGTGGAAATGTGCGAGTGTGTGTGTGTTAATGTCGTGCTTCTGCTTATGCAAAAAACGCATAAATAAGTAACCCAAAATTGACAAACAAACTGCATTTGTGCAAAAAGGCGCGCGCGCACAAGTCGCAAACACGCTTAGAACGTGGAAAAGCCAGTGGAACTGGAGTAGAGCAGCGGTTCATCGTAGTAGCTGTGTGAGTGTGTATGTGTGTGTGTTATATTCATAGCCGCAGTAACAGCCGCAGCCGCAGCCGCAGTAGCCATGATAGCAGCAGCAGCAGCAGCGGCAAAAGATAAATGAAAAGTGCCACATTTTGCTTTCGGGGGCGGTTTTGACACTTGGCGCGCAGCAGAGGCAGCAGCAATAACAACAACAACAACAACAACAGTTGTTACCCCGCGTGGGAGGCGTAAAAGTTGTTTGCTGCGTGCGTAACAGAAAGCACACACAGAGATATGTATACAAGCACATACAAGCGAACGCATACAGCAGCAGTGAAAGAGTGAGAGCCGAAGCGCTGAGACAGTGGCTTGGAGGGGGGCTGAGGGGGCAGGTGTTTGCCATGCGGTTGTCTTGTGTCACTCACAGCTAGCTAACAATGTGTGCGTGTTTGTGCATGTAAACAGTAACAGCTAAGACAATAACAGCGCTGTCGACTGCGCCTAAGCGCTGTAATAACTATTTTTGGATTTATTCGTAATTTGCTTTTGCTCTCTTATTGTTGTTGCTGTGCACAGTTGTGCTAAGCTCAAATATGTATATTTATGAAACGTTATTATTTTCGGCAAATGCAACGATCTAATGTCACGCGTTGCCAAAAACAAAAATTAAGGAAAACTAAATTCAATACTGGAGCAGCTTTTCAAAGGTTGCTCGTACGCTTGTGTGTGACAGGATTAATCGTGCAGCATATTCAAATTTGACATGTGCCTATCATTCAATGGTATATGTGTAGTGATTCTGAAAAAAAATATGAGATAGAGGCACAAGCGGGTGTGGGCTTTACACATTTCTCCCGATTCACCCAAAAAACTATGCTACATATTGTGAGTGTGTGTGGGACCCGCACGAAATTTGTTCCCATCTTTGTACTTGGTAGTGTGTGTGTGTGTGTGTGTGTGTCAGAGAGAGTGAGTGTCTAGTTATAAATAGGCAAGCTATATTTTTTGTTCATTTTCTTTGCTTTTGCCTCCTCTACTGCTCTTTACAATTTTTTTGTGGTACTATTGAGGTCAAACTGTCAGCAGGATAGTGAACTTTACAAAATGTTAAATGTAAAATTGGTTGACTTTAAAGAGGCCTTATACACACAAAGAACATAAAGCATTGGGTATAGTTTTCTCCGTTTTTTGTTGATATCCTTTATCTATTATTCACTGTCTAATTATAATGAGAGTTAAGAATTGTTCTCAAAGACCCTGCGAAGTATGTCATGAAATATATACTTAGTGCAGATAGCACTCAGTAGTCAGTCAACCAGCAGTTTGCTGGCTGTTTGCTGGCTCCCAATTTATTTGAGTTTGAGCAAGAAACTTAGGCCATATGCAAATTAATTGTGTTTTCCCGGAAAACTTCTGTGACAGAAGTTTCAATGCAACTTGAAACATTTTTACCTGCAACCTCAAAGTTATGTTCTTTTATTATACCCTGGGTAATAAAACTGGTGCAATGGTCATTTCCGATTCTATGAATAGATCGACCTTCTTGGTAGGTTTGTCCATTACACGCGCAGAAAAAGTTAATTTTCAATTAGCCCGCCGTTTAAGCGTTATAGCTTTGCGCTTTGGCTTATAATCATATTTAAATATCATTTTTAAAAACTTTCTAAAAACTTGCGACTATGAACTCTAAGCATAAGTTATTCACACAAGTATTCACTATTGTGTATCTGAGCTGGGTACAGGGTATCTGCAATTCAAGCACTTATTTGTTCTGTCGTTTACTTTACAATTTGGAGTGCATCAAAAGTTGACGCGCCAAAAGCCGAGAAAAGTTTTTAAATTACTTTCAAGTTGTTGGCAGCTGCTTAAAGTTTACTGACCCCCTCTAACTTTGCCTTTGCCTTGCCATTTCCAGTTGTAGTTTTTAATTGGGACTCTTTTTAGTATTTACCGTAGACATTCCATCCAAATTTCGCATGGAAGACATGGGCACAACTCACATGAAATTGAATTAAAATCCATGCGAACTTCCATTTAATTTACTCGGATGGCAATTGCCGAAAATTGGGTTAATAGACTGTAAAGCAGCGTCAGGCTGCAACCTACATTCGATTGGGATTGGGTTTCGGATGTGGGCCAAGCGAAAGACAGTGAGAGAGAGAGAGAGAGAGGCAGAGGGAGAGCAGGATGCCTTGTATGCGGGTCGTGTGGCTAATCCGCACTTGGAGAACTCATTAAAATTTAAAGCAGTTCACAGCAGCTGACTTTGCTGTTGTGCCTTAATTTTGTCTGTTGCTCATCTTCATATGATATGAACAAAATGTTAGCTAAAATATCGTATGCATGATATTTTTTTATTTATTGATGCTGGAATCGATCTTTACTTAGCGAATAAATTATATTTATACCAATTGACATTATTATATATTTAGAAAAAACATATAAGGAAATGTCCACACTTTCTGCAGTACACATCCACATCCATCTACTAGTCCCATTGTAAGCCATCAAGAAATTTATGAAAAATACGAGTGCAAAGTAAAGAAAACCTACACACACCCCCACACACACACACCAAAGAGCCATTTAACGCCCACTTCATAATCATAATTAAAAAATTTTGCGGCCCGCAGACAGCGCTGTTAAGTCATTAACAGTTCATATTTCTGTTAAGATTTCGCCATTGCGCTTGCGCCAGTGTTGGTAAATTGCAGTCGCTTGCTGGGACATTTACTCGCACGGCGACTCTCTGACGAAAGCTGGAGAGCTGGACGTAACTCAATCGTCGAAACTCTCGCTCTCACACAACAACAGACAATGTTGTCATCTCGGTCGCACACTCCAATCGGTGTGCATACTTTTGCAGTAAAGCCAAAGCAATAAACGACATTGTTGCTGTTGTTACTGTTGTTGCTTTTGCAGTTGTACCCACGCACACACACACACTCAGTTACACAGGAGCTGCGGCAGAGGCATTCAGAGCTCTGTGCATAACAGCAACTAGTGGCCGTAATGAGTCTTTGCTGCTGTTGCGCTTCGCAGTTGATTGCGCTCTGCTGTGCTGCACACACGTCTAACTACAACGGCATCGGCCAGGCAATACACACACACATATAAACTTGCAAGAGTGTAGTGAAAAACTACTACTACCATTTCTAAATATAACTGTAGCTCTTCATCCATTTATAAAGTTCTTCAGACCATGATTTCCAACGCATTGCTGTTGGCCCGCAAATAGAGCTCCTCCAACTGGATAGCGCGTGCAATATAAGGTAGGCGAAACCTTTGATATTTGGCACACAACATGCAATAAATGAGCCTGAAAAGGTTTGTTGCTGGCAGCAACGGAAGGGGCGTCAAGTAAATGTCACAGCCCACCTGCTGGATGCTGTCATGGAACGCCCACAGATGGGCGGGGCATCTATCCACAGCAGCATCGGGATAAACCTTGTCATTGCTTTTAAATGTCAAGAGGACACGGGGGTTGGACGGGGAATAAATACGGCAAAGTGGTTTCGCACATCGACAGCCAGATGCAGCTGTATGTGGTTGCGTGTGGTTGCGGCAAAGTGTATTAAAAAAGTCATCATTGCGTTCCGGATCCATTTGGTAAATTTCCTGTGCACAGCACAGCCCGTAAAGTGATGCAAATTGAATTTCTGCCGCGATTTATTATTGAATTTAAATTGCAATATCACACTGAAAGCCACTAAAGGACAGGCCAGTCCGCTGCGTCAAAGCTAATCGTAACTATTTGACTTCCAGTTTTATATTTATTCGCAACTTTTATTTCTGCTCTTTGCCCGTTGCAACGTTTTGCTGCTGTCTAGACAAACTGGCGCGTGTTGAATACCCTGTATGTGTGTGTCTAAGGAGTGTAATGCACTCTAAAGAATTCTAATCATTTCGATTTTATTGCATTCAATTAATTTTCTTTTTGGTGTTATCATCATAGTTCTAACTACGGAGTGCTATATTCATTTATTATATATAAATTTTGTTTTTATATTAAAATATCTTTATCTTTTGCAGTATTATGTTTGATGTTTGAATGGAGCCTTTGTATGGAATTTTATGCAACTAATTAATTACAGGGCATTTCAGTATCTGACAACTTGCATTTTCTGGGCTCGTTCCTCAGACCACAGTTGTTTTTATACTTCCACGCGTCTAGAATGGCGTATGAGTAATAAAACTGACTGTACGATGCGTATGTGTGTGCTTGTGCGTGTGTATGTGTTGGCAATGGCAGACAGTGAAATCAAGGCATTCGATTGCAGCGAAAGTGTCAGGCGTCTAAAAGGGAGAACAGTTACCGTTACGCATTTATGCACACGGCAACGTGGCGTGTGTGTATTATGGGGAATTGCATGGGAAAGGTCTTTAAATGCATTCTGAAATCTGGCTCACGACCAGTTGAGTAGTATTTTTGAATGAACGTGACGTTTATTGTGGCTCGGCCTCGAAAGGCGGTCAAAATGGTAATTAACCTAAAGTTCAAAGTTCAAAGCGCACACAGACTCACGTTTGGCAAGTTCTGTGTGGGCCCACGTTCTATTTATAGCCAAGTAAAGCAGTTGACCCATTTCTATAGTTCGTGCACATAAATAAATAAAGCCCAAAACGAGCAATAACCCATTCGCCGTCGGAGCATTTTGTCACCACCCTCGGAGAGATTTATAGACCAGATCTGAGCCCATATTGAGAGCCATTTTCTTTTGTTTTGCACTCTCTTGCAGTCGTCAAAAGGGCAGCCACAGCATGCCGTACGAGTCGATGCACCATCATCAGTCGGCGGCCGCTGCCGTGGCCGCCGGCGTAGCGCCCAATAGCATGCTGGACGCGCTCAGTCTGCAGCTGCGCGATGCGGAAATGCGACGCACCGAAATCGAGCGGGCGCATCAGGTGAGTCACCGCTGAATCATTTATTTCGATGTTTATCTGCAATTTCGCGTTTATCTCTGTGGCAGGAAACTCTGGCACAAATACGCAACCTAAGCGGCAGCGCACGTCCCGACACCGAGGCGGTGGAGAATCTACAGTCTCGTGCTCGTGAGCTGGAGAAGAAGGTGTGTAGAACGTGCGGCATATCCGTGACGCGATTAAAACTGTTTTGCAAATGCGTATAGGTGGCCCTGGAGAACGTGCACTGCGAGGAGCTGCAAATTGAGCTTACTGCTGCGCTTAAAGCCAAGGCAGCTCGCCCAACTGGCCAAAATGTGGGCCAAATGTGTCCTTCGTCGTCGGCCGCAACGTCGGCGGCGTATGGCCCAGGCGCAAATATTCCAACTTCGGCCAGCAGTTCCACCGTCACATGGGCACCGACAATCAGTCACCAGGACCAAGGCTCCGAGATTGATATAATAATGGCCAAGATCGAACAGGTAACCGAAACTTTTAAACACTGCACTGATTAAAAATTATTAAAAAATTTAATGGCATTGTACACTGAAGAAGATGGAGAGTCCGATATATATTGTTGGTCAGCCACAGCAGTCAAGTTGATTTAGTTATGTCCGTCAACCTGTTTAACATCCCAAGTCGATAAAGATTTTTTAAACTACGTTTTATTAACCTTAAAAAAGCTAGCTTTCAGGTTCTCCTTTAGAAAATATTTAGAGTTTTGGAGACCTCCACGAAACTAGTGAAAATATATATTTTATGATTGCGGTTGGTTTATTTACACATTTAGACGTCGTATTTCATTCCTAAAAATTTCAATAATTGGATCATTTTATCTTTAATAATTATTAATAATCACTTTCAATAATAATAATACAAATAATTGAAAACTATAAGTTTGAACTTAGGTCTCAAGTATTTATTTATATGTTTATGTTTATGTTTATTCAATTGTCAGATTAATCTAGATGCCAACTCAACAAAAAAAACATTTATTTGATAGGTCCGAAATTTACTTGGAATTATTTGGGGTACAACATTCACTTAAATGTTGTGTGTAGATGTATAAAACATCTCTATGGAACCATGTATTTTTCGGTCATTTTTGACTAGATTTCTTTTCTTTTTTTTCATTGAAGACAAAAAAGATAAATAAAGCTATGGAATAAAGTTACTCTAACGTCTCCTTGCTGATTGCTTACTCGATTCCACTTAAGGTCGAGTTGTCTGTCGACATATATTCAAAAGCGGACGAGTAATAAGTCTTGAAACTGTTGAAGCTACCCGAGCTACTCAATTCGTTGTCCGCAACGTCGTCGGGCTCGGTCTGTGTGCCGTCCTCGGTGTTCGACGGTAGCCCCTGCTGGAAATAGTTCGTGATGTTGGAAGCGTTGCTAATCTGCAGCTTGAGGCGCATCTCTTCATTGTCTTTGGTCAGCTGCTCAATTATACGCTGATTCTCTTTGCTGTTGTCCTCCTCCAGTCCAATATTGAATATCATGACTAGAGTCATCTCGTCGAGGCGCTTCTCCAGATTGTTGACCACCTCCTGCAGTCTGCCAATGTACTTATCGCGCAGATTATACCGCTCGTTGAGTATATTGGTCTTGCAGTGATAATTGTACATGTCCCTTATTTTCATCACGCCTTGCTTGTACTCGTCCACGGTTTGCTTTAGCTCGGCGTTCTCGAGCAGCTGCAGAATGCGGTCCTCGTCGTTGCAATACTTCACTAGGTTCTTCAGCAATTGATCGTCCTGAACACCGCAACAGTCGACTAGCTTCTGTTCCACAATTTGACTGTCAGCCAACAGACATGACGACTTCTCCAGCAGCTCGTTAAAGTCACCAGAGAGTTTCTGTGCCTTTAAAATCAGGTTAGATATCACATTCTGAATGTTGATCATGTTTGATGCACTTTTTGTTGTACACGTTGAATTTGGATATTTCCGTTGGCCAACTTCTTCAGATTTTTCCTGCTTCAGAAAGCACAGACAGTGAACAGTCACGAATAATTGCTATCAGACACTTAGTTAATTTATTAAAATCTACTGACTTTTTTACAATGTCATCTGGTACATAGCCTACTTAACTACTAACCTACAATAGTAGGAAAAGTTGCAATAATTTATTAAGAATATAGAAAAAACAATTTATTTTTCTATTATAATAAATAAATTTAACATTTTGATTTATATTTGGAGGAATGTAACAAACCGAGTTTTGCAGCTAAACTTATGGGTATGCAAACAACGTTTCTACAGTAATAAATAATTTTGTTGTGTTTGCAACCAAAAAACATCAAACTATGTTCCGTAATGGTTTTAAAAATACCGTTTTACAATTGTTTTCATGTTAATTCTTTTAATTCGAAATAATTAAAGAAATTTTAAGAAATAATCTCTCAACAAATATTTTTACAATAAGTTAAGAAAAAACCAAAGTCATAATAATGAAATTTCGATTGAAAAGCGCTTTTGTTCCGACAAGCTCAAAGGCTTTCATAGTTAAGGAATGTTTTTGAAATTTAGAAACTTAAATGTAAACAACATCTTGTTGAACTTGTCAACATGTTTGATTGCAGGACAATCGCGTTTTGGCCGAGCTGGAACAGCCGCGAACTTCAGCCAGCGCCAGCATGTCGGCGCTGCCGCCCAGTTCCATGATGAGCGGGGGAAATAGCGAATTTAGAACCATATCAAAAAGTGGTAAGTAGTCTATGGGCAATATATTGGGAAGTGCGTGTAATTCGTCATCCTTTCTCAACAGAACTCGAAGAAGAACTGAATCGATATAAAAGAGCCGTTTTGGGCAGCGCATCGGGCGGCGGCATGTCAGCCCTTTCGTCCGGCTACTCGAGCCTGCCACAATCTTTGGCCTCGACGCTGGCGAATGGCGCCAGCACCAGCTTGAGCGGCACCAGCGTTGGCTCACAGAGCGTTGCCGCCGCCGCCGCTGGTGGTCTAACATCCATATCGGCCCTGGTGCCCAACTCAATCAGCGGCATATCCTCGAGTCTGAGCAGTCATGCCATACAATCACTGAACGCGGCTGCCTATGGGGGTGGCCAGAGCTCCGTTGAGAAGCTGCTGAGTGGAACTAGTGGAATAACTGGCATTCCACCATTGCCGGTAAATATTCACACGATGAAGGCTATGCCAACGGCATTAAGTCAGGTAAACCAACTATTTTCAATTGCAATGAACTACGTAAAACAAACGAAATCAAACTACAACTATTTAAATGCAATTAAATTAGTTATTAACCAAACAATCGCTTTTGAGGCCTGGCATACGAAACGGCTTTGGCTCCCCTTGGCGATCATCTGCTTCAAGTAGCCTTCGTATTTGTTCATTTGTTGATCCACAGTGCTAAACCAAGTGGCTCTGCGATTGCCGATCACCGTGTAATAAAATCACATTTTGTGCTTTGTTGTAGATTCATAATTGAAAATAATTACATAGCCACATACATTCATACATACATACAGACCACCGCCACACAGTACATTGCGTTTGACATACATACATACATACCTACTAACACACATATATATATAGTCTGACCAGATGAAAACACTCTGTATTTTCATATATTCCATTATTCACTTAGTTTTCTTTTTTTCAATATTACCGAGCTACGAACTCAAAATATTTTAAATAGCTTATATTTCTTCATTTATGTGCACACTTAAAATAATGTAGCATACATTTTTGGGCTTCATCTTAACATTTAATTTTAAGGTGTTTTCCATTGTTTGTTGAATATTTAAACTGCATGCATAGCTGTTTTTATCAGCATTTACTTGTTCAGTACATTTACGAGCAATATATATCATTTAAATTAGTATATACATATATAGATATATATACATATGCCAAGACTAGACAACTGAGTATCCCAAAAACAACTTTAAATTTTGATTGTAAATTTGAGCATTGAGGACATACATCCCACTCGAGCTATTTGTTTAAGATATATTAAAAAACTCAGTTTGTTTCTTTTCAATTTTGATCCGATTGTGACTATGAGAGCTATATGATAAAGTAATTCGATTCATTTGACTTAGGCCAAATTTCGACTTCCAATGTTGGTCGATTTTGCATAAAAACAGACAACCGGTCGGAAAAGTTATATCGATTCAATTCGTTGTCTTGATGAAGAATATATGATCTTAATGTGGATAAAGTTTTTACCTTCAAAGCGTTTAACATTTCGCCACAAACCCATAACAAGTTGTTTACAAGTATTTATGTCTAATAGCTTGCATGATTATTTGACTCATTAATATAAATTCTCAATAAAATTCCGAATATGCCTCACAGCAATTTTACTATCTGTCTTGCACAGCACATTATAAATTCACATTTTTCACAAACTCAATTGCAATACTCCGACTTATTCTCATATAAACCAAATCAAATCTATAGCAATAAAGTGTAAATTTCTAGGCATTCCGTTTCGATGTTAAACTACTTATCCATTGTTCATGTCAATTGCTTGGAAACGGCTTCAGTTCATATAACAACCTATATACTCATAACTAAACAACTTTAGTCTGCGTTGTAATTCACAACATGTTCAAAAAAAGCGTTTTCAAATTCGTTCTCATAGCTAATATAATGCTGTTTCTAGCTGGCTTCTTTTTATATATTGACCAATAAATGTGACCTGTGATCTCTTTTCCCGTTTTGTGTGCTCTTTCTTGTCTCTCTCTCTTTCTCTTTCTCTTTATCTCTGTATTCTCTTTCTCTCTTTTTGTACAATAACTCGTTCTTCGATTCGTTCTCTTCCAACTCTGCCGAAACTTGCGATTCGCCCCGCAAACGAAAATATGAATCCTCTGCAATCCTTGTGTGTTTAATGTCTGTGTGTGTCTATGCAATAACTGTATCTGTGTGTGTACCCCTAAAACGCCCACCTATATTAATAATACACTAACCCAAATAACGACAACACCAACAAACACAATGTAAATTAAATAATCAAATATCTTGTCAAAACGCACATGAAACTGAACTCGAAATTGAACCTAAAATTGAAATTGAACTTGAAATTGAAATTGAAACAAGAAGCGCGGAACAATACAACTGTACAATTTACAGAGCACAACCATGCCCCTCCTGTCACTCAACTCGCATAACCTGCCGCCTGGCGGCTCGACCAGCTACTCGGCCCTGGGCCTGAGCGGCGGCAGCGGCGTCATCGGGACCTCGCTGACCCATCCCACCATGAGCAACATCAACATGCTCGATACGAGCGCCCTGCTTGGCCTGGGACCAGCCGGCGGCGGCATAACGGGCGCTACTTCGCTTTACGGCCTGAGCGGTGGTGCCGCCGGCGCTCTGGGCAGCTCCTATGGGCCACCTTTTATGGATGCCGCCACGAGCGCCTCGTATCCATTCTCGTCGGCCGCACTGCGCCAGGCGTCCAAGATGAAGATGCTGGACGAGATCGATATACCGCTGACACGATATGGCAATCGCAGCTCGCCGTGCTCACCCATTCCTGTGGGCCACAGCAGCTGGGGCCTGGACGAGTTCACCGATGGCCTGAGCGCCTCCTTGATGCACAATCGGAGCGGTCTGGCGCTGGGCGCCCTCGATCTGGACAGTACGTACAGCGGAGCTATAGCTAGATCGTTAGCTAAATCCGAATGCTTCCACTTCACAGCTCGCAACCTTGCACTGAACGGCGCCAGTGAGCCACAGGTGGACATGTTGGACATACCGGGCAAGGGACGCTGTTGCGTCTTCATAGCACGCTTTCCCTACGATCCGCCAGAGTGAGTTCATTTGAGGATTTCTTAAATGCAGAGTTCAACTCTTATATGCCCGTTGCAGGGAGGCTGAGGGCGAGCTTTCGCTCTGCGCCGGCGACTACTTGCTGGTGTGGACCAGCGGCGAGCCGCAGGGTGGCTATCTGGATGCAGAACTATTGGATGGACGACGCGGTTTAGTGCCCGCCTCATTTGTGCAGCGACTTGTGGGTGAGTTACCGCTGAGTGAGGCCCGCGGCAGGGGATGCCTCCTAATGCCTCAATTTCACTGCACAGGCGATGATTTGCTGGAGTTCCATCAGGCGGTGCTCTCGACACTGCGCGACGCCGAGGATGGCTCCATGCAGTGCGACACAACGTCGCTGCCTTCCTTGCCGCCGCACAACCCATTGCTCACACACACGCACGAGGATCTGGCACGTTTGAGTGAGACGCACACCGATCTGGAGCACGATCAGGATGACATTAGCGATAATGGTAACTACTCTATTGTTGGTCGATTTTATATTACAATATATTACATTATATTATATTATATTATATTATATTATATTATATTATATTATATTATATTATATTATATTATATTATATTATATTAAATTATATTATATTATATTAAATTATATTATATTATATTATATTATATTATATTATATTATATTATATTATATTATATTATATTATATTATATTATATTATATAACCAGTATATCGGTTTTGTGCAATATCCGTCTTACTATCCATCTGTTTGTCCGTATAAACATCTTGTTCGCCCCAATACCCATGTATACCCTCGTTATATGAAGTGCTAAGATTTTTACTAACATTAAAATTAACAAAAATTTTGATATTTCTAACGCTCATAACTTTCGCAAAGCTGAACAAATATATTAGTATAAAAAACAACATTAAAACCGATTCTGAAGGGTCAAATTTTTTGTCAAAAATCATGCAAAAAATTACAAAAATTTTGACATGTAAAGCTCTTGGATCCATAGCTCGCATATTTCAAACGCCTGTATCTTTGTCAAAACTGAACCGATTGTCATGTTTGATGGCATTTTTTTCATGGTTTGTCCTCTACATTAATTCTGCATTTAAAATATATGCATTTTTGAAAATACGATTTTTTCTCATTTTTTGTCAAGAAAAGCATGTCCCCCCCTTACTCATTTTCGAAAAATTTTTTTTTCAAAATTTAGAAATGCAAATTTCCATTTTTAATCGTTTGTGGTTGTCACAATTAGTATAAAAAACAACATTAAAACCGATTCTGAGGGTGTCAAATTTTTTGTCAAAAATCATGCAAAAAATTACAAAAATTTTGACATGTAAAGTTCTTGGATCCATAGGTCGCATATTTCAAACGCCCATAACTTTGTCAAAACTTAACAGATTTTCATGTTTGATGGCATTTGTTTCATGGTTTGTCTCCTAGATTGATTCTGCATTTCAAATATATTCATTATTAAAAATAAATTTTTTTTGATTTTTTGATAAAATAAAATTTTGAACATGTAAAGCTCTGGGATCCATATTTCCCATATTTGAAACTCCCACTGTATGTAGCTGATAAAAATAATTGTGCAAAAAACTTAGTAGCTACTCTCACTGCTGCCCCCATAAATTACAATACCCTTACCGAAGAGGCGCACTGGACTAGGGTAGAGCCGTAGTGATAATTCCGCAATGGAAAGCTGAGAAAATCTAACACAAATACATATTTTCCTTCTCCACGTGCCACCATTAGTTCCAGCTCCGAAGCACTTGACGCTGGAACGGCAGCTGAACAAGAGCGTGCTCATTGGCTGGTCGCCACCGGAGCCGGTGGGCTACAATCTGATCGACAGCTACCACGTCTATGTAGATGGTGTGCTCAAGGTCACGGTGAAGGCCAACGAACGCACACGCGCTCTGATCGAGGGCGTCGACTCCACGCGGGTATGTTAAATGATGTAACCAAAGTGCTTCAATTGACCACATCTTCTTCATCTTCTTCTTCTTCTTCTTCTTCTTCTTCTTTTTGTGCAGCCGCATCGCATTAGCGTGCGCAGCGTGACACAGAACCGTCAGACGTCCAGGGACGCCGCCTGCACAATGATCATCGGACGAGATACTTCGCACTTGGGCCCCTCGGCGGTGCGCGCCTCGCACATAACGTGTTCCTCGGCGGTTATCTCGTGGCTGCCGGCCAACTCCAACCACCAGCACGTGGTGTGTGTGAACAATGTGGAGGTGCGCACCGTCAAGCCGGGCATGTATAGGCACACAATAACCGGGCTGGCGCCCAGCACCCAATATCGGGTGACCGTGCGTGCCAAGCATTTGCGCGCCGTTGGCCAGCACACGCCGCAGGCACCGGGCAGACCCGGCCAGGAGGAGGCACCCGGCGCGTATGCCGATTTTCGCACACTGACCAAAGGTCTGCCCGATCCGCCGCAAGACATCCAACTTGAGGCTGGCCCTCAGGATGGCACCATTCTGGTGACATGGCAGCCGGTTAACAGACCTACGTCCACGGGGCCTGTAACCGGCTACGCTGTGTACGCCGATGGTAAAAAGGTGACGGACATTAACTCACCAACGGGCGATCACGCACTCATCGACATCGGCAAGCTGGGCGTCTTCAATCCCCGGGCCGTTACCATACGCACCAAATCACGCGATTCACAGTCGGCGGACAGTGCGCCCATTTTGATACCAAGTGAGTGAGGAATCGGGCAATCACATAGAGCATCCATAATCCGTGCATCCTCTCACTCTTGCAGACACCGTGCGCAATGCTGTCGCCCGCCGGGGACCAAATCAAATGGGCATGGGTCCGCAGCTGCCCCAGCAGGGACCCCATGGCATGTCCACGCAGCAACAGCAAATGGGCATGCCTGGGCAGCCGGGGCAGCTACAGTCGCATATGATGGGCGGCCAGCAGGATCACACCCAATACGATCCCAACCAGATGCAGCAGCAGGGAATGCAGCAAGGCCAACAACAGCCGGGTCAGGCCCAGCCGGGTCATCAGGTTAGTGTGTGCGCCGCAGTTCAATGCCAACTGCTGGTCCCGATCCATATACGGATCGATTGGCACTGGGCATTCACTGTATATAAATAATGTTCTGTGAACTCGTTTTTTTTTATTATTTCGATGCAATTGGTTGTGAGTTTTCCAAATTTCAACTTAAACGCCCACATCCTTAACGAGATTGTACATAAAGTTCTACGAATGTAGATACAAATCGTACTCTATCCATCAATTATCCGATTCTGAATGCTAAACTAAACTTTTAAAAACAACAACCCTTTTAAAAACCTTATAATTTGTAAATATAACCCCGCACCTTCTAAGCAATTTGCAATACGATGGAATGGGAAATCTGAAAAACAAACATATACATATATCCTTGAGCCCCACTTATGTTCACTTTGTTTCGAGAAGTTCTACTTCAAATTATTTTTTGGTTTAAATGTACATCAACTTCAGAGTTCATAATGGATATTAAAAACAAAAAAAGGAAAAGTATTCTATCAGCTACATACTTTCTATATCTTTGCTACTCTTTTCAAGATCTATTATGAATTGCCTTATTCTACTTACTTACTTCTCCTAAAAAAGCTATTTTCTATGAATTGTTTTGCAAAATAACCACATTATATACATACACTATATAAAATATTAGACAATCGCACAAAAATTCACACACAAAATTTGTAAAAAGTATATTTATATATGAAATGAACTGTTGCCGAGAACTGTGAGAAAGTAATACCTACGATTATAATTATAAGAATTAAAAGCAATTTAAATTGAGACCTGCAATCAAATTCCCTCACCCAAAAACCAAAATGAAAAAAAGAAAAATCAAAAAGAATTTGTATGTATGTAAAGTTATTATTTAATTAGTTACTATTTCGGTTCTATGGACAGCGTATGCCGATTTTTGCTAGTGTTTGTTTGTATTTTGATTTGGATTCGTGATTTTAATTTTGTTTTTTTTTGTTTAGTACAGTTCACAATAGCATGTTCCAAATTGCTGTCAAATGCAAAATAATTTATCAAATTAATTGAGTTACTCAGATTTAAAAATAGAAATTTTACGTACTTGAATAAGTATTGAGCGGAAATGCCAACAATTGTATTAAGGAAAACGCAATGCAACGAACAATTTTAAACAAAACAAGTTATACATATTCATTTTCATTATATGAAACCAATACTGAAACGATACCGTTAACCCGTTACCGTACCGTACCGAAACGAATCGAATCGAATCGAAATGAAATGAACCGAAACAGCCCGACGGCAGCTCCGGCTTGTTAGGTGGCCTGCTCGGTGGCCTCTTCTCGAAACCCACACAGAGTCAAGTGAACCAGAATGTAAGTTATACCCACAACATCTCTCACATACTCATTCGTATTATTCCCACAAACACACACACTAACATACTTACACACGTACACAACTAACCTAAGTTGAAATGTAACTCTTTTGCCTAAAGTAAAACTCATTTTAAGAGTTCGCTGCATTTTTATTAGTAATACTTATGTCGACTTATATAGCTTAAAAACTACTTACTCATAACATATAGTATATATATACAAAGTAGACATATGCTTTTTGTTAAGCTTGAAAATATGAATACAATGCCAAGTACGAATACTAAATTATATTTTATTTCAAGACTTTAATTTCGAAATTCGTAAATTATTTATGTTTAGCAGTTATAATGCTTAAAAGATTTTTCTTTTTTTTTGTTAATTTATAAATGCTTACCTATATCCAAGGTAAACTTGTGCCTCTAGGGAAGTTTATGAATCTATTAACGAAACTGTTCAGATATTGCATGGTTAGCCAGGGTTTTCTTTTAAATGTTTGCATATCTTAGAAGTCGTATCTATATGGCATTCAAAAGATGAGCAACTTTGCATTGAGTTTAGTGATTAAATTCAGAACAAGTAAGGCTTATTAAATTAGCTACCTCAAATGAAATTCAATTATGTATATTGCTTAACTTAATCCTGCATATGTGAAAACGTAAAAATCGCCTCAGTGCCTTCTATATAGAGCATTGTTTACCAAAGAGTGTTGTACCTTCTGCTAGCCTATATCAACTAAGAACCTTGTATTATAAGTATGTATATGTAAGTATTCATATCAACTAGTATCCAGTAGGCTTGCATAAATCGCAGTTCATATTAGAGACATGTGTACACAATCACACACACATATACAACAAAGACAAATCCACATAACATATACATAGATAATTAAATTCAAACTTGTGCTTCCTTATTTCCACAAACTAGCTTCGTACTTGCCTTTGACCTATCAGCCATAGACTTATGATTTTCCAGTTATTCGTATTTAGCTCCTACTTAATGCGCCTTTCTTAGCACACGACTACACACACACACACACACACACACGCATACGAGTACTATATACATAGTAAATATATATATTTAACCTCTTTAGTTGTGTCGAGCTTAAAGCTATACGCAGACGCCCGCACATTGCTAAAGAAATTACCGCTCTATAGACAATGTGAATGAAAAACAGAGTACAAATTAAGAAAAACCCTTGCGACAATCTTAAAGAAGAAACGCTAACAAAATTTCAAATTCATTTAAATTAATTCAAATTCATGCGCGTGCTATCCTCGATCGACAATTTATCGATAACCAGGGCTATCAGCCGGGCGCAGCGCAGCGCGGCATGGTGCCAGGACGACCCCAGGGACCACAGCAGCAGCAGCAGCAGCAGCAACAACAACAGCCGTACGGGGCTCAGGGCCCCATGGGAGGGCCTCGTTTTCGAGGACCCGTGCCCGGACAGATGGCTATGCAGGGTCAGATGCCTGGCCAAATGCAAGGTCAAATGCAAGGTCAAATGCAAGGTCAAATGCCAGGGCAAATGCAGGGGCAGATGCAGGGGCAGATGCCCGGACAGATGCCCGGACAGATGTCTGGGCAAATGCCCGGACAGATGCCTGGTCAGATGCCTGGACAAATGCCTGGGCAGATGCCGGGGCAAATGCCTGGTCAAATGCCTGGACAGATGCCGGGACAGATGCCTGGGCAGATGGGCCCACGCGGCCCCTCAACCAACAGCAGCAGCAGCAGCAGCAGCAGCAGCAACAGGGTCAAATGATGCCCGGCCAACAACCAGGTCAACAGCAGCAGGCACAGCAAATGGCCAGCGCACAGAAGAAGCCGCGCTACTTTTTGGCAATGTTCGACTACGATCCATCCACAATGAGTCCCAATCCCGATGGTTGCGACGAAGAACTGCCATTCCAAGAGGGTGATACTATCAAGGTAAGCTCACTGTAATTTTGCCGACACACAGAACCACCAAAACACTTTGCAGCCGCAGCAGCAGTTGCTGACCAATTTAGGCCCCGGAACTGGCAGTACGCGATGGTATCAACGGTAAACCAAAAAAAAGGAAGAAAAATGCATACGGTAAAGCTCATCTATGAACAGCAATAAGCATCAGATAATCTGGAAATCAGCAAATCGGCGCTTGCTCCCAATTGGATGCAGAATTGGAACGAGGCCAAGAATTGGCTGCGCTTGCCGCTAATTGAATGAATAAATCTGTGCATGTTTTTCCTTCGCCAACCCTCAGTCTGCCCCACCATACAGTTGAGATCGTTATTAATACATTTCTTTATACCCATACCAATATTTACTACAACTCCAACTACGTATTCAGTATCTGCCATAAACCTAACTAAACCTATACCCACTACACACTAAGTAGACGTTGTTCTCTTCTCTAATAGTTCTATAAATAATCGTTAAGTTAGCGATATGCACCCTACATATACACTACCAACTAGCATTATCGGCTATTTACCGTGATTCTCGACTGTCGTCAATATTAACACCCAATCCTTTTCACACTCCGGCACACAGGTCTATGGTGATAAGGACGCGGACGGCTTCTACTGGGGCGAACTGCGCGGCCGTCGAGGCTACGTGCCGCACAACATGGTCAGCGAGATGGAGGACACCACCGCCCAAATCACCGGCGGCCAAATGCAAATGCCCGGCAGCATGCAGTCGGCCACTGGAGCCGGCACCGCACAAGTAATGCCCGGCCAGGGCGCACCGCAGCAGAGCATGCGGAACGTGAGTCGCGATCGATGGGGCGATATCTATGCGAACATGCCGGTGAAGCGGATGATCGCCCTCTACGACTACGATCCCCAAGAGCTGAGTCCGAATGTGGATGCCGAGGTGAGTGGCTAATAGCAAGAACAAGTAGACCGCAACATTTTTCGAATGTTCTCACAATAAACATTCCCCATTTTGTAGCAAGTGGAATTATGTTTTAAGACGGGTGAAATCATACTCGTTTATGGTGATATGGATGAAGATGGTTTCTTCATGGGCGAGCTGGATGGTGTTAGGGGCTTGGTACCATCTAATTTCCTGGCCGATGCGCCCGACCAGTACAACAATCAAATGGGACCTGGCGGTGCCGCTGGGCGTGGCAGCCTCAGTCAGCGGGGCAGGGGCCAGGGACCCGGCGCAAGGGGACCACCGCCGCCGCCACGAGACAACATGATGCCCGGCGTGGCCGGTCAACGTGGTCCACAAGGCAAAAGTAAGTAGGCTTTGTGCAGATCAATTTGGTCAATCAATTTTTTTAGCATTTTCAGTTTGTTTACAATTATTTTTCATTTAATTTCCATACAATTTTTACTAAATATGATAAACTTATTCAAAAAGCAATTACAGGCTTACTATTTATAATTTTAAATTATTGTTTAGTTAAAAAAAAAATAATATATCGGAAAATCTCAAAGCAAATCTCTACAAAAACATTATACACTTTATAAGATAATTAAATATGCAGGTTTTTCAGACTACACAAACAAGCAGGATGATATATAGCAACTATTCCTATGTACTCTATGTACTTAACTACAAGATTCTGTTGGTTTTATTTTATTCGTAATACCAATATATATATACATATGTATCTATTTGGAATCAGCGATAATGAAACACTTATGAACAATACGATCATACCTCCAAAAGAAAAACAAACAAATTACGTGACGACACAGAAAATCTTTCACTCTTCTCTCCTTCTGTCTAACTCTTTCGCAAAATTTCAAAATATAACAATCAGTTACAGATGAATAAATACAATTTCTATTTTAACGCCGCTAAATTTTAAATATTTTTCATTTGTTTCTGTTATGGCTCCGCAAAACTTTTCTAAAATGTTATGCCATTTTTTTGTTCAAATATTACAATAAATTTTTATCAATATTTCATGATTTCAGCACCTATCAGTTAAATAATTCAATAATCCTTGTTTATACTTGTTTCTTTTGCGTTTAAAACGAATTATGTTATCCTTATCAAATACAATATATAGATACATAGTTGTTGTTATTGTTGTTGTATACACAGTCTTTAAATTAATTCTTGCTCTCGCTTCCTCTTTCCTTTTTTAATGGACATTTCTTTCATATTTAATTAAATATTCAAACGAAAAATTAAGAGATTTAATTACCTACACTTAATTACATACACTTTTATTTATATTTTTCAAAATACTTTACACACTATATACACTTTTTAAATTTTAAAAGTTGTGTCCACTTTCGTCTTTTGTATTGCGTGACTTTCTTTAGCCTTGCAATTTTCTTGATGTGGTCTCTTGCATGTAAATTAATCCAAGTAAACTTGAATGTATTTTAAGTTCGTTTTGTCTTTAAATCGGTTTGTTATTTTGTTTTAACTATTTTGTTACTTTATCAATTTATTTGCATAAAACAGAGACTAGTTACTTGCACCTGATTGTCGAATGAAATGTTAGTTGCTCACCGATCAGTTATAGAGTAAATAAAAAAGATCTTATATTATGACGTCTACAACTTACCATTTAAATTTTGATAAAAAAAATTTCTATAATTCCGAAGAGCTATAATTATTAAACGGAATACGGATTTAGTTATAGGAGAGATCTTCATGTACCCGAGCATACATTAAGTATTTATGCACATATGAGTATGTATGACATATTTATGTGTATCCCCAATCAAAATCTTAAAATCGAGTATACTATCTACCCCGTTTCCGGTTTCTGTTTCCCATGTATACGACTTCATTTGCGCTGCTTCTTTAAAAAAATACCTTGTGTTTTTATTAATTAATTACATGTTATCTACTTTCCTGCTGGTTTTGAATGTTGCTCTTGTTTGTTTGCTCATTAGCCGATTTAAAAATATTTTATACATTTTTTTTTGTTTCTTAGAGATATAACAACAAAAACAACAACACCGCAGGGGCTTAAAGCACATATATAAAAGAATTTCAATCGAATATGAGCAATCTCCTTGTAATTTATGTAAATTTTCCTCATGTAAAATAGTAAAGTTTTAAAGTTTTAACTAATTATTATCATATACATATGTATTTACAATATTATAAGCGCCACATAAGTGGCCGTGGAAAATCTATTGTCTATCCTATGTATAATCAATTTATTCATAAAATCTAAGATGCTGCTCTTAGCAGATATATAGGGTTTTTTTAGTAAGACCAGACGCCAAGCGCAAAAGGTAATATTTATGCACTTACATACATGATATTCATAAATTTTAAACAAATATAAATAACAACATATATGTACAAAAACTCTATTTAAATGAAAAACAAATATGAATACGAATTTTGTCTCTTGCCAATATTCCTAGCGATCCATTACTTTTGGCGCCTTTTTCTCCGTTTTGTATTGTGTTTTCGAGAAATCGTTTTGCAAGCAACCAAATTTCAATGTCAATGCCCCGTAAATAATTTGAAAAGTGTTCTTTACTTCGTTTGTAATTGGTTTATGTTTGATTTTGACTTCCTAATTTATCATTGGATTATATTTTCAATTGCGGTGAATTATGTAAAACAAACACCACGAAACTCGTTCTCGGACCCACGCGATTAACGATATTCTATAAGTAACAGATACCCTTACCAGGCAGCAGCTGTGACTCAAACTCTTTTTCAAATCTTTGAGACTATTCAATTAGTTATCTTCTTTTTATTTACTTTTATTTATTAATATTTTTTATTTTCTTAAATTTTACTTACTACTACAACTTCTTTCAAATAATTTTTTGTAATGGTCTGCTGTGGTAAATGTGAAGTCTTTATGTTATATTCGTTGCTATAGATGCTCGCCCTGCTTCCCCTACACTGTTAGACAACACGGGCCACCCTGCCCCCGATCACCAAACGCAGGTAAATACTCTTTCTCTTTTGATTTCTTTTGTTTGAAATAAATACTAAATGAAAAAATAAAAACAAATTCTCCTTTGTTTTGAAAATAAATGCTAAAAAAAATACTCAAAAGAAAAAGTTAAGAAAGCGCAAAAAATATATATAACCACACCCCATACGCTACAAAAGCTACAAATACTATTATTATTAATACTACTACTACTACTACAGCTAAAACTTGCTAACTTGCTATCTCTGTCGCTCATTTGGTTTCAGTTCTCTAATTCAAAAACAATCAATTGTGATTTACAAAATCATTCATTCAATTTATGCCCACACTGACATTGTCCTATACAAACATACAATCTAGAGAATACAATACAGTGTCCATTCTATACGACATCAATAAACGTCAATTGCAATATTGATAAGACCACACACTTCTCATGATCATCGTCAAGTTTATACTTAGTTCAATTGAATTTTCATTATATCGAATACCTTCACGGTTCATTATTGTATTTGTATAATCCAGTTATCATGAATTGATCGTCCATCGTTTCGTTTCGCTCGCTCTCTCTTAATACTAACGCATACGTTTCGTACTATCTTATCTGTCTATATTTATATATATACCCATACATAACTCTCTATAAATACTGATCTATGTTTGTGCGTATATTCAATGCTCTGATAATCCATCTAAAACGCTTACAGTACAGTACATGAACAAAATTTGCTTATCAAATAGAAGCGATATACATATTTAATCTGTGTATGTATAGCTAGCAACATGTTTATAGAACCTCGTATAGTACAATGAATAAACCAACAGACCAACAGAACCAACAAATTTAAATACAACAGCAACAACACTATCAATATATTTATATATATTTATATATAAATACTAACTGTACATTGTAAACAAACCAGCATCAATCAATCAAGCAAGCAAGCAACTTGTCCGTGTACATTTACCTACATATGTATATGATTGTTCAGCAAATACTTAAACTTAGTATATACTATAACCCGCACATATTATTAGTGTAATATGTATATACATTATATAGTATATATATATAATGTATATATATGATACATGTGTGTATAATCTGTAAATTGCATTTGCATTGCGGCAACGGCAAAAACTCAGCTTCTGATAATCTTGAAACAGACATCATAAACAGTTCCTACAGCACCAATCATTATCACATTTACTTACTTTTTCTATGTTATTCAATTTTTAAACAGTAATCGCAACATTTTGGTATATTATTTCCTGATACATCATTTCTTTTGTTTATGATTCTTTATGGTTTATTTATTGATTTTGATTGCTAAATACTTACCAACTCGGCTTCCAAATATGAATACAGTTTTCACAAACAACTTTCAAACTAGCGCTCATATCAATATAAACTTTCTTCAACTGACAATTATATAGGGATATAATCCAATACCGGCTCTAGTTCAAGGGCTGCAACTTACTTGATTTTAATTTTTTGTAAAGCTTTTTAACTTATGGTTTCTGGATTTTTAAAGAGACACGTAATAGTCTTGGGGCACATAAGGAGTGTGTAAATACATATATACATGTAATTGAAGAAAGTACTAAACACCCAACTCAAAACATTTCAACAATTTAATCCGAAATACACATTGCAAAACGTACCTATTGCTGATAAGATGTGATAACCCGTATACATACTCGTACTATATCTAAAATATCTAAATACATTTTTGTTTCCTTACTGCGTATACGCTACTAAATACATATATATTAATTGCTACTATTACTATATGGAATATTGGATGTAATGTGTACAAATTTCTATGTGATTCACTGTATGTGTAAACTATACGATTTTTTATTTCAAATTTTTTAAGTCACTTAGTTCTGCCTTCCATTTTGTGCTTTTATTTTTTTAATCTTCCTTTGTACGTCTTACTTTGTTGCTTTACCCTTCATAGCCATATAGGATTTATTTGATTCACAAACTATCACAACCTTTTCTTTTTTTGGTTTTACGTTAGGCTAAATTTTGTTTTACCAAAAGGAAAAATCAATAACATCAAGTACGAAAACTAAAAATACTCTATGCTGATTGAACATCAACTTGCGGAAGATTTAAAACAAGTAACTTCAATTACAGCAATTCTTATCCGGGTTTTAAATACATTCTATACACATACACTCATACATGTACACACAAATAGAATAGTTAACTCTATTTATTAAGATAGTGTACATACGTAGCCTATGCCAGTATCAACATTTTTAAATAGAGTTTTTATTTCATAATTTTCTTTATTGTCTTCCCGAATACACAGATCACGTTCTGTTGCCAGAGCGCGTTTTCACAATTAGTTTGGTGATATTCTAGTTACATACCTAATTTTGAATTTGATTTTTGATTACTGCAAGTGTATGCGAGTTTTTAAAGCGTACTTTCAGGCATTTTTTCTTTTTTATTTTTGTTGTTGTTTTGTGTTAACAATCAGTAAGAAACGTTGCTAGTTCTACATAAATTCTCACGTTTCGATCAAATGATTTATCACAAATGTTAGCATACTTGTACTGTCATTCGTTTTGATTGAATAAAGGAAATAAACAAATCTCTCAAAACGGAATACTCTCCGATCTGGAGATGTCACAATTGCTTTGTTTCGTACGCAAAGTTTGTTGAGACGACTCTAAAGACTTGGAGCAATTTCTGGCAGTCGAGATTGACAATTTCCTCTCCACACTTAATGAGGTTTTGCAATAGTTTTAATATCTAAATATTGACATATATCTATATATTTACTATATAAATAAATATATATTTATTAGCATATACGATACGTTGCGTAGTAGTTGAACGTAGTTGCAATTACTTACTAACCAATCCAATCCCGTTATCTAACTAACATACAAAATTGTAGGCGCGCTTGCTGAACTACTAAATAATACCTAGTTTGATATTCAAATTTTTGAAATGAATACGCTAAATTAATGCCAATTTCGAATGTCCACTCGAAAGATCGTTCAACCACATATTACGAAATGTAATGCGAAAATACCCATAAACTACAATTATTTAAATGATTAGTTGCCATTTATTTGAAGAGCGTTCAATCGATTGGAACCACTCGACTAATTTGCTATATTTTGGTATATATTCGAAACACGCCAACTTGCAGATGATCGGTCGCGTTGGTAATGTTGGCATGCAGCAGCAGCAGCAACAACTCCAGCAACAGCAACAACAACAACCGTACGGTCAGCAACAGACGCAAATGGGACAGCAGCAGCAACAACAACCACAACAACAGCAAATGGGCATGGGACAAACTGGAATGATGGGAATGGGCCAACAGCCGATGGGCATGCTGGGCCAGACACAGCCGCAGCAGCAGATGGGTCAACAGATGGGTCAGCAGATGGGTCAGCAGATGGGTCAGCAAATGGGCGGCATGGGCCAAATGGGCATGGGTCAAATGGGTCAGCAGCAGCAGGTGCCTGTGACGACGCAGGCGCAAACGGGGGGACTCTTCTCCGGCGCGACTAGCCTGCTCTCTGGTGCTACTTCGGCTGCCACCGGTGGTCTATTTGGTTCAAAGCAACCGCCCAAAACGGATCCAATGCAACCACCTGGTGGTGTGCAGCCAACGCAGCAACAAGCAAACGCCTTCGGTGCCCAGCAGATGACACCGGGCATGCAGCAGCCCGGCATGCAGCAGCAGCAGGGCATGCAGCAACAGCAGGGCATGCAACAACAACAACAAGTGCCACCGCAAGCTCAGCCGCCGCCACAAGGGCCGGGCGCCGGCCTGCTGGGTGGCCTCAAGGGCATTGCAGCAGCGGCGCCCGGCGGCGACGTACTCTCGAAAGGCAAAGATCTATTTGGCAAGTTTGGGTTCGGCTTTGGCAAATAACCCTGGTCATTCCATAGGGTCCTGTTATATTATTCGTAGATTAGACCTATTATTATGATTATGATTATTGCTATTAATTACGATTACTAAGCTAATATATACATATACGTATACACAATTATACAAAGATAACGTTAAAAGCAAAGACAAAAGCAAAACCTAAGCAAATCCAAGCATCCCCAGTCAACTGTGGGGCTTTGTGAATGATGTTGTAATGTTGATATGATGAATACAACTAATAGAACTAATGATAATATTTTTTATTAATACAATTGATAGAAATATTAATAATACTAAATGCTAAACACAGATACAACCAACACAACACACAAACTACAACAAGAACAGCAACATCACTATAAACTTTAAAAACACAATAAAACTAAAAACAAACCACATAAATTGTTGTAAAATTGATTTAATATATAAAATTTCCAGTTTAAGTAACTTGATACAAAAAAAAACCAGTAAATAATTAAATCAAATTGATGATAAAAAGACAACTAACTAAATGATAAAGAAATAGTCAAATGAAGAGTGTAAAAAGCGAAGAGCTGTATTGCAACTTCACCTACACACATAAAAGACACACAAATACATATATACATATTATATATACATTCATATATATACATATATATATATATATATATATATATATATATATATATATATATATATATATATATATATATATATATATATATATATATATATATATATATATATATATATATATATATACGTTAAATAAGGCAAATGATAAAGGTGGGAGTAAAAATACATATATTATATACATACATACATTATATTTACAATTATTTGTTAACGCACATTGTTAAATTTGCTACTGTTGCTGACCAGTTTATAAATAAATACGAGTAATAAAACAAAAACAAAAACTAAAAGTGAAATCCAAAACATACATATATTATATATATTTAAAATATATTAAAACCAAAAGCAAAAATGAAAAACAAAAAAAAAATACACATTTAAATTAAATTTATAAATCAAAACCTAAGTAAACAGAAGGAAAGTTGAACAATATAAAAGGCGATGGACAAACCAAACTATGCAAAATACTTATACATAAAAAGATAAAAGGAAATCGATATGATGCAAACATATGTACGCATATACTACATGTACACAACCCAACACTTATACATATAAACGACTTCACATGCCTGCCAAACTTTAATTGTCAAATAAATACCATTGAAAAATCTGAAGCTTTCTATAGACTCAAGAACCGTCTCTCCGATTCAATTCTGATGAGCTAACTATAACCAATTCCTACAGCTTTAATGCTTGTTATTACGTTTGAAAGGCAAATAAAACCAAAGCGCATATACCAAAAATTAAAAGTAAAATAAAACTGAACGTCGTACATGTATGGAATACGCAAATATATATACATATAGTATATGAATATAAAGCATTCACAAATGAACGCATGGAACTTACATACATACAAATGTGCATACAATTTAAAGGCAAGACATGAAAATGTTTGGCAAATTCTTTGTGTAAAGTTTCTACTGTTTTCTTTGTTCAAGTCTACAAATCAAACCTTCCAACTACTTACTATTGACTATCCATAAAAAACATATTTACCTAAAAAAAAAATCGAAAAAAAAACAAAAAGAAATCCATGCCAATTTCAATGGTTGCTTTACCTTAATATATTTAAATGACATACAGTCACTCATGTATGTTTGCGAACCACTTTCCTTTTCATAATTGCTTTTTCCTGTATACAAGATTGAAAGATGTTTCCTAATGTTTAATAATTGCTTTAGCAACACACATAAAAAACTAAAAACAAAAACAAAAACAAACAAATTAATTGCGTGCATACAAACAAAATACAATGCGTACCTCTTGCTTTACGAAAACAGAAAGTATAAAAACAAATACAAAAAAAAAAGAAAACACACAAAAATATATAAAATAAACAAATACAAAAACTATGAAATTATAAAATGTTTGTAAAGAGCGCATAATATGGTATATTATAAAGATATGCGTAGGCTATGTGGGAATGAATTGTGAGCAAAAAAATATTACTTTAATCGAATGACATTTTCAGCACTGGAATCCTTCATAGACACAAAGACACACACACACACATACACAGAACGACCATAAAAGCTAAAAAATAATAAATGTTACACGACATTGAAATAAACGTAGATTCAGAACTCAACTGTAAATTGTAAACTGGCAAATAGTTGCAGATACATCTAAGATAATTATGTATGTACATCAGCAGAAATAGTTAAATATGATTCCAGTCGATTCACGTCAAGGTGTGTTAAATACATACTCAAATCTACATATATATTAAATGAAACAAGCGTTAACTTTTCCCACGTAAATAATTTTTACCTTACAATCAAATCATTGTATTATTTAGCCACACAGCGGACTAGCAAAAAAACAAACCCTAATTTTACAATTAACTCACGTTATACACAGAACAGGAAACGACATACAGCTTCGGCATATCCGAAGCTGAAATGCCCTTGCACGTAAAGCAAGTCAAACAAAAAAGAATTACACGAGTCCGAAGTTTTTGTAATCTTGGCCAGAACGCATTTGTACATATAGTATAGTACGATTCAGCTAACAGGGCTTGGAAGCAAGGGTATTTGTATGTCAACCTCAATAAATACACTCTACTTAGAAAGATATACTGAATGTACACAATTTATTTAAAACAAAACACAGACATACAAATCAGAACAAATAAAACCTTCTAGACACAAATGAAGATAATAGCAAAGAAAAACGAAAAACTACGCAATACGGAATGATAAACAAACCAACTAAATTGTTATACGGTATTATTATACTTTTTCTATAACTTATAATTTCCTTATTGAATAACAAAAAACCAAAAAAAAAACAAAAACAAATGAAAAAATAATTAAATACCAATTTAAAAAGAGATATGATGCTTATTATTGTGTTTATGGGTAATAATTAATATAATAGCTCGTAAGCAATTATAGGCTTATTTTTACGCTGTATTTTTGGGCGCTGTGTTTCATAGCCCGCTCCTGTGCTTAAAACATTATTTAGAGAGCAATTCAATTATGTTTTTTCCTAGAACTGGCTAATCCTGCGGCCCACTTCAGCGATTCAATGAGAATTCACATGCTTTATTCTACACTTAGAGAAAATTTCAAGAGCATGGCGTTTTTTAATGTGTTTTGATTCGGTGTGCATCATTCTTTTATGATTCATGCAAGAATATTCGTACTTAAAAAACCTTCAAAAGTTTTTTATTGGAAGTGGAAGTTGCTTAATTTGCGTACTGTATTTGGGAACTTTGGGATTGGAAAAGCGTTTTTCGAATAGGAATATTGTTCTCATGAGCTTGGTGTATTTTTCTCTGAGTGCTTTACATGATTATCTCTTCATTGTTTGCTCTTCACAGCTGACGTACGGAAATGTATGTGCGTATGTATGTGCACAGATACATACGCTTTAGTATATAGAGTATTTAAACAGAATACAATCGAGTAATAAAATGCAATTAAGTTGTAGATATTTACAGAGTAGCTGCTGTGATAAACACCAGGAGGTTGACTTAATATATCTAAATTGCTTTATGGCGCGCATAAAAGCGCAAAGTTCTGAACTACGCGCGAGCCAGCTGCGACAGTTGGACCGATGGACAGGTGGACAGGTGGACAGATGCTACTGACGGCACAGCAATTAAATGCCACCACACGCGGTGACGTGCGTCAACGCGGAGTCAGGCCTGTGCCCGGCAAGCGCAAATAAACAATAACAATTTTGCGTAATTGTATTTATACTGAGCTCTGGCTAGTGTTTGGCTTCCAGTGGGAACAGCTCCTGATCCTCGCTGCAGAAACGTATGTTGCTGGTAACGGGCAGCATTTGCTGCTGCTTGAGGCTCATCTGTTGGAGCACCAGCAGCACATTGTCGTTGGCCAGCTCCTTGGCCACGGCCATTAGCATTTCCACAAAGGTCGCATCGAACTGCATAAAGCGGCTGCAGTGCAGCACAATGGGAAAATCGTTGCGGTACAGCAGGCAAGCGGACCGAATCTCCGAGCGCAGTGTGTCGACGCCCGTGTAGAAGATATCCGACTGCGGCACAATATGCACATAGTAGGTGGACTCGTGCTGTAGGCCACAAAAAGTAGAGCATTGAGATCCTGCTTTTCCCGAAGTACAACAAATACACAAGGAACACACACCTGCTTGAGGTACACCTCGATTTTGGGATTGCCCAGACGCAGCAAAATGCACATCATGCTGACCACAATGCCAAAGAGCAGGCCCATCTCGACGCCAGCGACCAGGCACATAATTAGGCTGCCCGTCCAGCTGAAAAAGTCCTTTTTGTTGGTCCGCCACAACTCCTTGATGGGTGTCAGGTCAATCTGTTTCGAAAGTGGCCTTGAATACCTTCGAAGTGCACTGTCACAAAATACGTACCATGAAGACAACCGCTGCAATGAGCACAGCGGCCAGCGAGGCTCTGGGTATGTACTGGAAGTAGGGCGTCAATATCGACAGGGCCGAGAGCACAATAAGTCCCGTGTAGATGCCAGCCATGGGCGTACGCACGCCCGACGCCTGGCTGACCGCGGAGCGCGTGAAGGCGCCGCAAGTGGGCATCGCGCTGAAGAAGGAGCCGGCCAGATTGCACAGGCCGAGCGTTAGCATCTCCTGCGAGGCATCCAGCTTGCCATCCTTGACTGCAAGCGGCGGCAAAGGCTGTTTATTAAAAAAGTGCAACCACGCAGATTACGCATACGCACCGAAGGCCTTGGCAATGGCCACATTGGCCAACACGGCCACGATGGGCACCAAAATAACGCCGCTGCCCAGTTCATGGAGAATATCAACAAAGACGTAGGTGCGATTCTGATACTCGAAAGCAAAGGGCGGCACTTGGATGGTGGGCATGGCAGATGATACCTTCGAGGAGAGCGCAAAGGGCACCGCGGCCAACGAGCTCCTGTGCACCCACAGATACACCATTAGCCCGCTAAAGAAGACAACCAAAGCATTGCGCGATATGCTTATGTACCACAGCACCTTCTTCAGCCGCTGCGTCAGCGGCGTATCCTGCTTGAACTTCACTTGCGACAGCAGCTAAGGGGGTTGCAGAAACTAAATGTAGAATCGAAAATCGAGAATAAACTAGTAAGAGTGCTCTAGTCGGGAGTGCCCGACTAGGAGACGCCCTGAACCCAGCTGCGAGCTAGGGGTCAATTACATTTCAACCCCCTTGCATTAACCCCCCTATCTAAATATATGTTTGGAAGTTACGTAAAGACAAAGCCAATATATATACTTATATAAAAGAAAATATATAAATAATACTAGGCCACTGTATACATAATTTCACACTTTACTCAGCAGCTGCGCTTGGCCCCCCACTATGGAAACTATATTTGTGAATAACTTCCAAATTTAAAATATGATCTTTTCAGTAGTTAACAAGGGCATTCAAAGTTTGTACTACAAACCAAAGCGCAGTCTGTAGTACTTGAATTGTGTTTTTTTATCTTTGGGGCGAGTGGGGGAGGGTTTTAATTTAAATATTCCTTATTTGCATCGGCTTTTTGGTGGCACTATCTCTTAAAGTCTTTGAGATATGCTAACAAAGTGTCAAAATCGATTTCTATCGCTATTAGCGGGTCATAAATCGAAAATAAAATTATAAATTTGTGCTGCGTATGGCTTAAGTCTCTAGTTTTTGTAGTTTCCTAGATCGCTGCGTTCATACAGACGGACGGACAAACAGACTCACCTCGTTGCCCTGCTCAAGAATATATATACTTTATGGGGTCGTGATGTCCTTTTTACCCATTTTAAACGGGTTCAGCGTATGTGGAATAATTTGAGTTGGACCTACCCGCAGTGAGAGCAGCAGGCAAATGCAGGCGATGCCCAGGCTGGCGTCCGTGAAGTGAATATTGTCCCAGTAGTCGCCAATCGTGGGCAATTTCTTAATGCGAATGCCCAACAGACTCTTCAACTGGGCCAGCACCACAATGATGGCTGTGCCGGACGTAAATGCCTTGGTCACGGGCGCAGGTATGAAGCTGACGATGAAGCCCAACTGGAAGATGCCCATGAGCAGCTCCACAAGACCGGCGAGGAAGGCCAGCACGATGACTATTTGAACCGGCTTGTCCGCACAGAACTGCAGCGTCATAATGGCCATCAAGCTGGTGGGACCAATGGAGACCTGAGGAATGGTGCCGAAGAACACATAGATGATGGACCCAATGAATGCCGAGTACAGGCCGTACTCCGAGGAGAGGCCCGCCAACGAGGCATACGCAATGCTCTGCGGTATGATGGTCAGGCCCAGCGTGATGCCCGCTATAAGATCGGCAAAAGCTTGCGCCCGATCGTAGCTGCGTATCCAGGTGAGTATGTAAATGCGCCGCAGCAGCCAATGGGCCTCCTTGGGCGGACTGTACTTGCTCTGCATGTCCGTGTCGACGGTGTATGCCTGTTCGTAGCACTCATCGCCATTTTTGGCCGTGTATTTCACTTTTCCCTCGCAGTTGGCTGCAATCAGAAGTAAGAAGCGTTGATCAATAAATATCTCTTAATGTTTTTTCCTCTTAAATTTCGCCTGATCGTACGATCGTAAATGGTGGACACCGTGGATTGCGCTCGTTTGCCAGCCGATCCAATGCGCCTTGTGGCAATGCCAAGCGTGTGCTTCCACGGCCAACCCATTTCGTACTGATTTTTGGTTTTGCCAATGGGCAAACTGTGTAAACGCTTTAAACTGATTTTGTTTGTTTTTTGCCAGGGGATATTTTTGTGTTTTTTTTACTCGGAAGCTCGATTTAGCACCCAGCACCGCTTCGCTGTTTTTTCAATTGTGTGAAATTGTAATTAAGTTTCTATCGTCATGCACATGTGACATACAACAGGGAGATTGAAATTATATTTAAAAAAAAACAATAAGTGAGCTTCTTTAGCAGTTTTTCAAGTGCGAGCTACTGTCGTATAGATTGATATCGAAACAGATCCAAGCAGCAATAGAAAACCTGTTTCCAACACCCGCCCATTTAATATCATGCAAATTCAATCGTTGTTTTGCTTCGTCTCCGCGTAGAGTGTTCAAATAAATTTCCTGTATTTGAAACTTGAATTACAAAGCACATATTTAACGAGACCAATTAATATACTTATAACTTTTATGAAGTTGTCAAAGTCTAAGCAAAGTTCGAAAAATGTTTAACTTGAGAATATATTCTGTCTAAGTATTATAAGAATATTTTTATAAGCCCAAAAATATCGAAATATAGGACTTAAATACAGTCCATAATTTAAGAAATATTTTGTAAATGTATTAATATGAATTTACATAATGAACAAAAGAATATTCAACAATTAAATGTTTTTACTATTTAGCACTCGTGCTACTATTGCAAACCCCGTTTATCTCTGAGTATACCGTGTGAGTGTACTATGAATGCTAAGTCAATTTTCAATTATTTCAAACCATGTCTCATCGCTGTGATGCCCAAAGTCAACGCTAAAGGTCTGGCTTGAATCTGTGCGCAATATTTAATTTACAGATTAACACAGTTTTTCTAAGTGCTACTCGTTCCGGAAAGTGTCCATGTGTTCCTATAAATAGGTTGATATTTCAAATATGGTGTTGATTCATCAAAAGTCGAGTTCGTAATTGTTAAAATAAAAAATAAAATAAAATAAATAGAAAAATTCCACTTCGCGTTAAATACACTAATATCTGATTTGTGGATCATATATGTAAATAAACATTCGTGTACGTAAGCGTGTTATTTTATCGTATCGCTAATTTAATTGAATATTTTGGCATGCTCGTAGCGCATGAATGTCAAGCGCCTGCTCTATATAATTTTTAATAACCACCGACATCTAATTATAGCAATTATAATGAATTTATTACTTCCGTTATTATTGAGTTAATTTATTTAGTTGAGAACTTGATTGGAATTGGGTTCATTTTTTTACATATTAAATGTTCTTCATTGTCTATTTTACTTTTTTACTTTTTACAGAATATTTGCCTAATGCATTAGTCTGTCTATAATTATCTTCTCTATCTTTATCCAACAATATCTCAATGTACTTGTACATCACAAGCTATCCTGAAAGTGAAAACAATAACACCAACATACACTAAAAATGTAACCCACTAAAAAGTATTTGTTTGTGGACTAATTTTGTGGTGCTGCTCACAAAGCTAAGCCTAATTTATTTAAAAAACAAGTAAGAACCATACCGTCGGTCTTAGCCGACTGCGTAATACTCGTTCACAGTACGCAGTAGTTACTCATTTTAAAAAAATTTTTTTTTGCAAAATTTTGAAACGAAAATTTATATTTTTAATTGATTTAAAATTTAAAACCGATTCTGATGGAGTAAAATATATATTTTTAATCGATTTAAAATTTAAAACCGATTCTGATGGAATAACATTTTTTGTCAAAAATCATGCCAATATTGAGAAAAATTTCGATACGTAAAGCTCTCGAATCCATAACTCGCATATTTCAGACGCCCATAACTTTGTCGAAACGGAACCGATTTTCATGTTTGATGGCATTTTTTCATGGATTGTTTTCTATCATGTACGTGAAGTGGCCGGGAAATTTTTTCTGTGATATTTGCGGGAGCTTTATATATATATATATGTTTCTCCGAATATGCCATTTCCCATTTTCGACTCAAGAACAAAAAGAACGAGACCCTTTAATAACAACCAAAAAATTAACAGCAATATTCAAAGCGAAGGCGAATTCGCATGTCTGCAAATCCGCCAAAGCAACATATGACGACAAGTACGACGAGGACGAGAAGCTTGTGAAGACGACGAAGAGGGGAGTTGCAGTTCGGCCTTTGACGAGATAGGTTGTGAGAGATATCAAGGTCTTTGAGGGAGGCCACCACCACCCTATTTACCAAATTTCGCGACTCTAGCTTTAATATTGTGGGAAATATTCACCTTTTATCGATTTGCGATCGTCAAGTTATCGATTTGCCAGCCTCCCAGTAGGCGTGGGATAAAATCATAACACTTTCTCTCACGCGGGTATAGACGAGTATATATTCCAAGTTTCAAGTCTCTACCTTCAATAGCGGCGAAAAACATTGGTCATACGGACAGCTAGACGGACATTGCACAAACCCAATATACCCTTTTCACTTTGTGAATGAGTTTAATAATACCTTTCGATGTATTGTGTTATTTTGTTAGAAGTTTTTTGGTCAGTTTTTAGTCAAAAGCTATTAATTTGCAAAAATTTAAAGCCCAATTAGCCATTAAAAATTCTTATATTTTTTTAGCAAAACTCTTTGCTTATAAAATACTGATCAATTTAAATAATTTACTTTCGTAGGCGAGTTATACTAATTAATGGTTATTACGGTTAATTAAATAATAAAAGTTTATTATTCACATAATGCGTACCTGACACGATCTATTAGCAATATTTTGAATTGTGTGAAAATGTTAGAGATATAAATAAAAGTTATAATTATACTTATATGTATATAATAGATTTGAAAAAGGGATTGAATTTGTTCCGTCTTATGCTTAACCATTCCATAAATGTTTGTTTATATTCTTAATATTCCTATTTTAAGTGCTATTCGTTTTTAATTTTTTATAATTGAACTGAATAAATTTGAAAGAAATTTTTCAGGGAAGAATACTTATTTCAAGAATTTATGTCCTTGAAATAGGCGAAAAATTTTCATAATAGAAGTACGCCGTTGTTTTTTAAAGTTACATTCAGTTTATTAATTAGTGTATCTAAGTAAATATTTAAAAATTTGGAGAAAAAACGGGTTTAAGATATATATTTTGTTCACTGTTTTACTTAAATAACCATATTAGCCAGATTTTGACAACTTTTGCACTCTCGTACAAAATATTCATATTTTATCTCTATCTCTCATGAACCAATTTGTATGTATAGCTTATAACATGGGGCAAGTCAGACACTATAATTGGGGCCTTTTCAGTCAATATAAATAAAACTGCACGCAAGATAAATATAATGTATAATACAGTAGTTGCTTGGCTGGCAGACAGAAAAGTCAACTAATTGACAATTGTTGAAATTGTCGCAAGTTGATCAAGTATAGACCATACAATTGAAAACATAGAATAGCTTTATAAAAAAAGCTATTTTTAAAAACTTTAAATAATTTTATCTCTTAAAAAGCATAATTTATTATCAATTCACAACACCAGCACACTATTTTGCATTATTGAAAATGTTGTAAATTTATAAAGGTTTATTTGCTCTCAATTTCTTTCTCGTTGATCACTTTTTGTAAATTGAATATCAGACGTACCATCAAAGGATAAGTTTTTCGTAAATGACATTTCAGTGTATTCGTAATTATAACCGTGTTCCTATGCCACAACTAACAGATAATATTTCGTAAGGATTAAACGAATTTTATAATTCTGACACACGTTGGTCCAAGTGCATTGCTTCGCAATCTAAAGAAAACTGCCGAATGAGCGAATTTTGGAACGATAAATAAGTAAGAGCGGCAAGATTTTTCTGATAAACAAAGAAAAATAAAAAAAAGTCAAGAAAAGGTGACATTTTGTCATGTTATGCACGACAGCAACAACAACAATGGGACACTTAACGCGCATTCGGCAGGCAGATGGGTAAACAACCTCCACACTACAGAGGTGGGAGGGATCTAGATACAAGATGGGTTGCCCGACTAGCTAATAGTACAAGGCATATGCGAACATACACTTTAAAAAAATCCTGGGACATCTTGCATATTTCAAGAAAATTGTTTTAAAAATAAAGTAGTCAATTAGAAACGTTTACCCTTGCGAAAATTCATGTTTTAAATATTTTGTAGTTATTTCAAAACTATTTTTCATATTTCTGCAACATTATTGATCCATTTTAAAATAAAGACCTCATACTTGCTACAAATATATTAATATGAATGAAATGTTTACTATTTCGTTAATACTTGTCTTCAGAATAGCGTTTTTCGCTAAGTGTATACATATGCTGGATATATACCCGAGAACGAACTACTTTGATAAGGTGCTATAAGCGAGAGCGAGTGCGATATCACATCACAGATCTATGGATGTTAAGCGACCATTTAACCAAGCTGTGGATGCTAAGTATTTTTCCGTCTGTGACAATCGAATGATCAATCATTATGTCGAAATCCAAGAATGACAGTCCAAAAAAATTTGGTCAATATTTGAGCTAGAACTTAGATGATTAGGCATATACGTATATGCACCACATATTTGGATTGATTAATTTAAACACAGCAAAGTGATAATCAAATGCTAACATCTTGTGACAGTATGAATGTCTGTCCTGTCAGTAACTAGGGTCAGTTGTCGGAACTACCAGTTTCCAGAATCAGCAAATTGCTGGTCAACAATTACAAATATGACTGCATAATATGTCTTCATACCTAGATGTACGCAATCTTGTTTACTTCAGCACGAGGCTTTAAGATGATAATCTCTTAATGTGTTGTAACCATTTATCTTATCTTTTCTATCCTTTACCATGGAAATGCTCAATGAATTTGTTACTCTATAATTAGTACATATACATGTATGCAGATCGTGCGAAAAGTTAACATACAAGGTTAGTCGGCGTCTGGAATACTTATGTGATGGACAATTGATCTAATTTTATGGCTTATCTGCAAAGAGTAAATATCTTACGCCGCAGTGATATCGCAAAAACATTCTATTTTTGTTCGAATAGTAAAGATAAAAAATGCTTAGCTTATTCTACGTCATAAATATTAATTATACAATATTTGCTAGTACTGGTCTACAAAAAGATATATATAAATAAAGAAAACTAACCATAATCTAATTTAAAAAATAGCGCCATTTGAAGAACGTGAAGTTTCTCAGTTCTAGTGCTGCAAAAAGTCTTCATATATTCGATAAGTATGTTAGTATCGATATATAATATATCGTGACTTTTAATGAATATCGCTTTTCTTTTGAAACACGAATATAATCAATTATTAAAAGAAAAATATACTATTAACAATATATTGATTAAGGTTTCTTTAAAATCATTATTTAACAGTTCTTAATGAATAAACATCGATAATTGACAACATCTTTTATTTAGGGCTGTGTAGAACGAATATCGATATCATGTCATAGTTGAATTAAATATGCAGTTCAGCTAACTTTTGTGCAACCTTGTTCGTTTATCGCAGCGAATAAAAATATAATTAGGAACAAAAATATATTTATCTGACGTTAAACGATTTAAGCGCCGTCGCTATTGCTCGTTTTTTGCCAAAAAAAACCAGCCAGTGTGAAGCGCAAAAATAGGAGGCGAGGCAACCATTGAATGAAAGGAAAAATTCGCAAAATTCGAGCAGCGAGTGCGAGTGAAAAAGAGCAAAGGCAGAAGAAGAAGAAGACGGTGGAGGAGGTAGAGCAGAGGCAAAGCAGAAAACGACCAGCCACAAAGCACGAAAGGCTAACCCTCAAACAAAAAGAAGTGCGTGAATATTTAGAAAAATTAACGCCAGTCCGCCATTAGTGTTTCTGTTATCGTCGTCGTCGTCATTATCGTCAAAGTTTTGTTTATTGTTGCTCAGCAAAGGTGTTGAATGCTGGCTGCGGGCAAGGCGAAGAAGATCGGGCGACTCTGACTCCTCCATTAAAGTGAGCATATTGTCGACATCGTACCGTTACCCGTCTCTGTTTCTCCCCCCGTTTGCGTTGTGCATCGTGACGTCGCCAAGCGAAATTCAGATTCAGCCACCCAGCCAAAGCCAGCGAGAAGAGAAACACGTAAAAAGCAAAGAGAAACAGCAACAGAAAGCAGAAGTATTCAAACAAAAAACAAAAACTAGACGAACCCGAAGAATACGCGTATAAATAAAATTGAAATCAGAAATAAGTTCAACTGAAAGCAAAGTTCCGTGCGTTCGTCGACTTCTGGTGCTGGCAATTGGCAATTGGCTTGCCCATCTTCTATTATGAACAACAATAGCAAGCGGAAAAGTCGACCTAGTGGCGGAGGCGGTGGCGGCGGTGCCAGCGGCGGCATCTCAAGGTAAGAAGAAGAGCTGCTGCTGCAGTTGTGAAAAAGCACGAAGCGAATGCAAAGGCAAAAGCAAACGCACGAAGAAAAAACACGGACCAAGTGTTGTTGCTGATGTCGTTGTTGTTGTGTGTGTTGTTATCGTTGTTGTTGGCTGCAGCCAGTATAAAATAAAACAGCGCTCCAGGTTCCGCTGCCGTGAAAGGTGAAAGCGTGCGTCTCGTTTTTTTTTTATTTCCCTTTTTTTTGTTGTTTTCCTAAATATTCTGTTTATGTTGGTTTTAAGTACAATTGCGTATCGCATGGAATTTGTTAAATTATAAACTGAAACTGATGCAGAAGAAGGGGCACAAACAATCAGGGAAAATTGCAATTACTTATATAATACGACAGTCGTTGGTGCAAGTGTGTGTGTGTGTGTGTGTAGCAATGTGCATACATACACTTACTATGTATATCTACGTTTGTGTGGTGTCGTGTTTTGTCATATTTTGAGCTTTGTTTACATTTCCCTTTCACAAAGCCAACCCCATACGAAAAAAGCAAAAGAAGAAATACAGACAACAAAATGACACGAAATTTGTACTAAAAGCACCATGAATAATTTGTTTAAAGGCATCCAATTCCCCAGCGCAGCACCCCCACATACACACACACACGGAAGAATGAGACCCCGACCCCGCCATCTTCCCATCGAACCCTTTAAATTTTCAATTGAAATATAACTGCAGTGCCAGGCATACATACATCTACGTCATGCACGTGTGTACATACACACATTTACATACACAAACATATCCATATGTAAATAGAAGTGCGCACAGTGGTACGATGCCATATCGATGCATTTTTCACTCAATATTTAGCTGTTTGCGGCCCACTGCCATGCACGTATCGTATTTTCTTTTTCTACTTTGCTTGCCTCTTTTTCGTATGCACTTTTCTTGCATTGTCAGCATTTTACTGTTCGTTGTTGCTGTTGTTGCTCTGTGACGTGCGACACGACGGCGGCTGCCTCTGCCGCTGCCTTGGCACACTTCGCCTCCCGCCGGGCGAACAAAATTTGGGTCACTTTACAAATTTGCTGACCGAACATTTGGTATCGCATCGTTCTTGTGTCGTTGCCACTTCTCTACATTTATTCGGCATTCTGCCTATGCGCACACTTGCATTTAAGCCCTGTTCGTCGCAAAATGCATACATATGTACATGTGTACTTTGCGGCCTATTTAGCTCCTGAACATCTGTACATATGTACGTGCGCAGATGCGCTATCACGCGATTTCTGCATTTCGGGCCACCTCTTATCAATGAGCGCCTCTCGCTTTACGCATGATTCATTTTAAAACGCAATCAATTATTTATTTCCATTGACCAAAATGCACGCCATGAATCAGTCTTTAATGCTGGACCACCCCCGCCAATCCTCCCTCCATCCAGCGACAGTGCTGACATTATTATTCTTAGTATTATTATTTATATTGTTGGTGTTGTTGTTTTCGTTGTTATGTGCGTGTTTGAGTTCATTGTGCGTTGCGAGCTGCGAGCTGTGCATTTCACGGTCGTCGATCCTGCCCGCACGCAATCGAAGCAACCCCAAAACGCGTTCGTCCAGAAACATTTGGGGCTATGAACTGAACTAGTTCCAAATACATATTATATATTTACTTTTATCTTTGGTCCTCGCGCTGGCAAACTTATGCCGATGTAATTATGTAAAGCATTTGCAGAATAGAGCTGTTATTTGATTGATTTACCTAGCATTGAAATCGATTCAATTTACAATCTTTGTTTCAAGTTTGTTCTTTTTCGCATAGTGAAATAGAGTTTTTGAAAGGTCTTAGCAACAGTTAAAACTAGAATAGCACACAAAAACATTCAAAACATTAGCGTAAGAGCACAAGAGTGCGCGACATTGAAATACCCTACACTTAGCTCAGAGTATAGAGTACAGTACACTTGTACTGGTATGCATGCATACATGCCCAACACACACACTGTGTTTCTTCGTCTCTTCCCTTTGCTCCACACTAGGAAAAATTACGCATAAATAAATGTTTATGTTTCCTCTACGATTGTTATGAAACTTTGAGGGATAAAGATTGGAATGCATGGTTGCAAACTGAAAAATGATTGTCGATTGTTCGGTTCACGGTTAGATCCTCTGTTCCTTGCATTCTTTTAAGTATAAGAGCAAAGTATTCCATTAATTATGTAAAATAAATATAAATATACAATTTTATTTGTTTATTAGCAAATTTGTAATTCTGCTGCCTCTGAGCTAACGTTATATTAATTGAACATTTTCCAAAATTTTTCCGGCTCTGTTTAAAAATTTACTGTAATGTGTGCAAAAGTTATATAAAAAAAACAACTTAAAATCGCTATTTATCGATTTTGGAGAAACGGAAAAGTATTTAAAAATAGTAAATAATCTTGACCTGTGTCTGGAGTGCAAGTACTTATATTTTCAATTTACCATCTATAGCTTTTATGGGCTTGTTGTGGAAATGCCACCTTCTGTCTGTAGCATACAATACTTAAATTTTTAATGGATACTGGGTATAAACAAAGAACCGCAGGTGTGTGCATATTTGATTTAGTTCATGAACAGGGAAGAGTTTGTAAAAATTGAGTTCAGTGGACTGAACCAAAGCACTCACATACACGCACACGCACACTCACAAAAATGATATGAACAGCACATATTTGCTTTCGTGGGCTGGGCGTGGTTTGGGGCAAGGGGCCACTAACAAGAAAAACAACAACGAATCGATATCTGCTGGGCGACCCTGAGCCACGTTCGGGCGCTCGATTGCTTTGTTTTGCGTTTTTCGCAGTGCTTTAGATGAAGACACACTGCTGAGTGGAACTGAACTCAGTCGCATCGAATTGGGGATGTGCACATGGTTCGTCGTACTAATTGCTCCGGCTGTTGTTGCTTCTCTTGCAGATACAACGCCAACGACAATAGTCTGCGGCCAGCGAATAATAAGACAAGCAGCGGCGGCGGCGGCGGCGGCAGCGGTGGAGGTGGCGGCGGCGGCGGAGTTGGACGTTCGCTGGGCGTCTATAATAACACCTTTTTCATGCACTCGGCAACGGCGTTGGTCGGCAGCATTGTCGAGGTTCGCCTGCGTTCGGGTAATGTTTATGAGGGCGTATTCCGCACATTTTCGGGCAACTTTGACATCGCACTGGAGCTGCCGGCGTGCATAAAGGCAAAAAATCAGCCCGATGAGGGCAAAACAGTACCCAAACACATCATATTCCCGGCGGACACCGTGGTTACCGTAATAGCTAAGGACTTCGATTCACAATATGCTACTACGGGCGCCTTTCAGACCGACGGCGCCATTTCCGACAAGTGCAATGGTAATTTGAATCATCTATATATTCGCGAACAACCATATAAATCGATTGAACGTAACTATTGTTCTTGTTGATATTTTTCTGATAGGCACGCGCTTCGATGAAAAGCAATTGGAACCGTGGGACTCTGGCGCCAATGGCGACATTGAAATAGAGTTGGACGGCGCCGCCAACGGCTGGGATGCAAACGAGATGTTCCGCAAGAATGAAAATCAGTTTGGTGTCACTTCAACGTTCGATGATTCGCTATCATCGTACACGGTGCCCCTGGACAAGGGCGATTCTCTAGAGTTCAAGGAAGCCGAGGCCAAGGCTGAGAAATTGGCGGCAGAGATTGAAAACAATCCGACATGCCGCGAGCGCCTGGACCTGGAGAATGGTGATGAGGAGGCTCTTTTCGCTGCCGTGGAGAGGCCACAACCAGACCACGAACAGGACCGCGAGCGGGAGCGCAATGAACGCGACAGGGAGCGCGAGCGGGAGCGTGAAGAACGCGAACGTGAGCGAGAACGTGAACGTGAACGAGATCGTGGCAATAAGCCGCGTGGCGGCGGCGGCGGCGGAGTCGGCGGCTCAAGTGACTACCAGCTGCGCGAGACAATGAGCAAAGATCGTTACATCACCAAGCCGACGCACAGCAATAACGGACCACCTGGATCCCATGCGGTCATGTCCGCGCAATCAGCTTCGGTGACGGGCTCACGCGATCGTGATAATCGCGATCCGGTGATGATGGGTCAGCAGGGAATGGGCCAGGGTGGAGCTACGCAAGCAGTTCTCATACTCGCCGGCAGCTTGAAAAACACGGGCCCATCCTCAGCGTCCGGCAATGTGACCGCAGATGCGGGCGCTGCCAGCAAGTATGTCAGCGGCGGTGTCGGCGTCGGCGGTGGACCGATGATGAAGCGCAAGCCAGTGCAGCAAGGCGGCAAGCTAATGCGCGGCAATCCGACAAATAGTGTCGGCGTCGGCAACGCACCCAATGTATCGCAAAGCAATAATGCCAATAACGTGGGCACCAAGAGTGGTGGCTACCAGACCACCATGGGCATACAGAATCAGTACTCCTACCAGGGCAACTCACAGATCATACACGGGTAAGCGGTTTCCGTCTACGTACCATTCCACACAGCTTAGGCTTAGAGTTTGGCATGTGTATAATCGTATAAACTTATTCCCTTTATCCACACTAACAGCTCCTCTCAGTACCGCAATCAAGGACATATGAGCGGTGCGCCCAAGCTGAACGGCGGCGATACTGGATCGAATACGGGTAAGCCGCTGCCGCAGCGCCCGATGCGCCAATACCAGGGCTCGCAGAGCAACTCCTCGCTCAACTACGGCGGCGACGCGCAGCCGCTGGGCAAGCCGATGCACAGTGGCCACGTTCATGTTGGCCACAACAGTAATTCGCCGCCGCTGCAGACTGGTGGGCAGCAGCAGCAGCAGCAACAACAGCAGCAGCAACAACAGCAGCAGCAACAACAGCAGCAACAACAGCAGCAACAACAACCACAGCAGCAACAGCATCAGAGCCAGCCGCAGCAGCAGCGTCAGGTGCGCCCTCGCGACAATCAATTGCAGGATCTGCGTCAATTTGGTCAGGACTTTCAGCTGGTGGGTAACAACAATTCGCCGCCGCAGCAACAACAGCAGCAGCAGCATTCGCTGCAGCGTGGCGGCTTGCAACAATCGGTATCACCACCGCAACAGCAACAACAGCCGCAAATGGTGGCCATGCATGTTCATGTTCCGCCGCCGCATCATCACCAGCAGCTGCCACCACAGCAACACTATGTGCCTCAGCAGCAGCCACAGCAACAGCAGCAGCCTCCCCAGCAGCAACATGCGCAGCATATGCAACAAAAGGCGTCCATGTCGCAGCAGCAGCAACAGCAGTTGGTTGTGGACAGTCAACACCAGCATGTGCCCAAGCAGCAGCAGCATCCGGGCCAGCCTCAGGCGCCGCTCGCACAGCAACAACAACAGTCGGCACAGCTGGTGCAGCAGCCTGGCCAGCTGGTGCAGCAATCTGGCCAGCTGGTGCAGCAAACTGGCCAGTTGGTGCAGCAGCCCGGTCAGCTGGTGCAGCAATCCGGCCAGCTGGTGCAGCAGCCTGGCCAGCCGCCGCAGCCTATTTATCATGTGCTGACTGCGCCGTCACCTGTTGGCGTACAGCAGCCGCAGACTTCGCCCGTGGTGATAACCTCACCAGCTATAATGGAGCAGCAGCTGCCTCCGCCATTGCAGGCCACTCCAAAGCCGGACACATCGCCAGCGCCCAATATTGGTGTGGGGGTTGGAGGCAGCAACAGCAGCACCACCACGCCCACTGGCATTGGCAGCACTCCCACAACGGCCGGCTCAGTTGGTGGTGTTATCGTTACCGGGCTAGATAAGTCCTCAAGCGTGGCTGGCAGTGTCTCGGCCACAGCCGCGGGCGGCACAGGAAGCTCCACCGCGTCTGGCGGTGCCACGCCAGTGGTAAAGAAACCACATGTGCTGAATCCATCAGCCAAGCCATTTACTCCGCGTGGTCCCAGTACACCAAATCCATCGCGCCCACATACGCCACAAACGCCGGTGCCGATGCAGACCATCTACACGACCACTGGTGGCCATATGCCGGCGGCCAATCAACAGATCTACATGGTGCCGCAGCCGCATCCATTCCCGGCACCCTCACACCCAGGCGGCCAGGCGCCGCGCATGCGTCGCAACAACTATGGTAAGTGGTGATCTATCGATAAATTGATAAGCTGGTGTGATTATTTGAACTTTGTTGTCTTTCAGGTCAAATGGGTGCATCACAAATGCATGTATCGGCCTCGGCGGCAACGGGACAGCCGCTGATGGCCACGGGACCGTTACCACAATTCATTCAATACCAGCATACACCGCATCCACCACATTTCCAACCGCAGTATGGCCCGATGCCGATGCGCGTCTATCCGGAACAGCCGCAGCAGTTACAGTTTTTGGCACAGACAACGCCGTCGACGACACCATCACCGGGTCAGCCGCATCAGTCTTTTCATCCGCCACCACAGCCCTCCCCTGCCGGCGGGGGACCGCAGCCCACAGCATTCACAGCCCAGGCACAGCCACAGGCATACCATCTGATGTGCGTGCCCACGCCGATCATGCACAGTCCCTACTTCCCGGCGACAACGCCGCAGCATCCGTCGCAGAATCAACAGTATCAGCTTGTAATGCAGCACAACACCACGCAGTAAGCGGCATATTCTCAACGGAAACATTCGCGGCTGCCGTCACAGCGGAATCAACATCAGCGTCAAAATCTCATAGCCCCTTTCCTCCCATACATGCACAGCAAACACGCCACATTCAGATATACACAAGCATTCATATTCATATACACGCATACACACACATACACACACACACACCTCAGCATCGCGATTCATAATAATCACCGCACTGATGATTTTTGGGGATAGCTCGGACCGATTGAGCACCAATCAGTTGTATACCCCACCATCTGGCCATTCTTACTGTCATCGGATGCCAGAGTGCGCTTCATCCTGCAGCATCCTTCATACTTATATACATCGCAAGCGAAACACCAACAACAACAACTAGGAAATTATAAAATATAATTAAAACAAAAAGGGAAACTAGTGAATTTGTCTACAGCACTCGAAAGCCAAAAAAAGAGAAAAGAAATGAAAAGAGAACACAAATAATCAGCACGGAGAGCGCTGCATTCGGAACATCTTGAAAGTGGTAATCGATGGTATTACTGATCTATGTATATCCATTCTCTTATGACTGTTTTGTGTAATCGAGCTGGCTGTACCGTGCCCCGAAATCAAACAAATCCAATTGATTGAAATTGTGCTGTAAAAACAAAATCTAAAAAACATCCAATCAAAAATTGAACTGAAAGGCAAGCACGTGAAGCCCAATTAAAATGGAAAAACAAATTAATATGAATTTTTGTAAAATTGCTTAAAGCTTAACTCTTGAATTCACATCGGTACTATTGCTATACTTATATATAAATTTTTATAATTTTGTGAACTTTGGCGTGCTTTAGATCGAGACACACGCAAATATAAACATTTAAATACAACTAAAGCAATGGGTGACACGCAGACACATAAAAATCCAAAGTCATCATTCCAAATTTCAAATGAACATTTTCCAACAATCCAAGCAAAATGTTGCAAATTCTGTAACTGACATATTCTATATATATACATATATATATATTTATATATTTATTGTATTCATTATGGGATTTGATTGTTTTGAATACGCAAATCGCCTAACAACAAATCCCACTTCGTATATACCCAAAATATATTTTTGCTTGGTTTGCTGAAGAAAAACAAAAACCGACGAATGTGAATTGAAGAGTCGATATATATTATTTTAAACATTGTTGTAGAAACTGATTAATTTTGTTGAAATTTAATTTTGTTTTCACTTCTACATTCGCATCCCAAATTCTCAGAAGAAAATGAAAAAAAAATCGTAAGAACACGAGAGTTAAACTAAAATCAAATTTTATTGCTTATTTTTATTTTTGGCTTTGTTTCTATTTGGATTATTGAACAACATTTGCAAGCGCGCGAGTTTGAGTCAGGTTTTTGGGTTTTAGTGCCTCCGTTGTCCATCAGAGAAAACGTCTTAATCCTTTGCCGGTCATCAATCAGTTCGATTCTATTCAGTATGATCAATATGCATCTGTTGTGGTCCTGTTTTGTTTTGTAAAGTTTCCTTAAATGAAAATGAAAAGAGAAAATAACAATTATTAATTAAAATAAAAATAAAAAAAAAACAAAAAACCACAAAAAAAAACACAAAAACAAAACATCTAAATCGCTTGTGTATTTATTACCGTCGTTCCACGAAAAGTGTAATACCCTTTCATGTCGAAGGAGGTAAAACTGATATTTCAGCGTTAATAACAACGAACACTGGTCGTATACGTAATATGTGTTCTGTTGAGATTTCTTTACCCAAACTCGTCAAAATGGCTGTGATATGAGATAAAATGCATAAGGTCACAAGCATTTTAACGACATGGTATAAGAAAGTTGCAATACAATACGAAAAATGATCCTTGGGACAAGGGACGATTGATTTAAGCAATTCGCACGAAACTCATCAAAATGGCTGTGATATGACTTGGTAATGGCAACATTTCACAACCCCTTGAAGAGTTACGCAAGAATTGAGTGGATGGTGGCCCGTAAATGTCCAACAATATGATACAAACACTTGTTGGGTCTGCTGAGGTCATGTTTAAGGTGCATATAAGTTCAATTTTTTTATTTACATATATATATTTACTTTTTTGTTTTTGCTATATTGCCCTTTGCAATGCCCATCAAAGCTGGCTGTGATACGATTCAATTGCAGATATATCATTCTCAGCCCTTTTTGATGACATTGAAAGTAAGACATGAATACACATACACAGACACGCACACCCACTGTAGCACACTCGTGTAAACGAACTCAAATACAAATCACGTAACCAAAACGGTAACCGGCAGTGTGTACGACGTAAACGTTTTGGGCGTAACGTTAAAAACGTAAATCTGAAATGGCTTTTAATGCTTGAGTGTGGAGGGTGTGTCTGCGTGTGTCTGTGTATGTATGCATGTAGTATACCGCTAATTTCTATGTCTTAATTTAAGCAAGGCCTGGTACTTTCTTATGAATTACTTTTATGCTTTGTAGGTTAAGTAGCCGAAATCTGCTGCATGTTGCATGCGTACACACGTGACTATACGTGTGTGTGTGCGTCCGTATGCGCGTGTGTATTGCTACGCAGTAAAATGGCAGCGACTGCGACTGCGACCACCGCCCTCTGCCGCAGCTTAAATGTCTGCCAGTCCGTCTAACTGTGAACTGTTGTCTGCACCATTTACGTACTAGTGTATGTACGCATGTGTGAGTGTGCGTGTTCATACACCCTTAGCGCGCCCCTTTCTAATATTCACAACAACAACAACCACCATTCGCATTTAGATCTTGTTTAGGGAGCGTTACGAAAGATTTACGAATTTTCAAATTGCTTGCCTGAATTTGAGGCATTGCAATTTCTGGTCACATTTTGTAACGTGCGTTATTTTAGCGACATATTATATATATATATATATATATATATATATATATATATATATATATATATATATATATAATCTCTATTATCTTTGACTTTAAGTGCCATAGTGTATGTATACAGTCACATGTACATGCACATGCGTATGTACATACATACATATGTGTTTATAGGGTGTTGCCCAGTCGGCTTATTGATCTGTGTGTTAACTGTTGTTGCCGCTGCAGTCTATGCATCCGAATTGAACAATACACATTAATATATACATACATATGTATATATGTATGCATGTGTATATACGTACACATGAGTTGTGAAAAAACGACGTACCATCCCTTATTTGGCACGTACCCGGCTCGCTGCTTTCGCTGCCTTTCTACCTCGCTCTCTCACGCTGTCGCTCTTTACGCCTGTGCTCTTTCTCTACCCACCAGCTGCCATGGATGGCTATGGGCGTGTGTGTATGTGTGTGTGTGTGTGTGTGTGTGTGTGTGTGTGTGTGTATGAGTGTATGTGTGTGTTTGTGTGTGTGTATTACTACTGTCGCAGACGACGGGCTTGCCACCCACCCTATTTCCAGCAGCAGCAACAACATCATTATCATCATCGTCATCATCGTCGTCGTCGGCGTTTGTCGTGTGTATACCGAAATACGTAAAATTCATTTATGGCTCGTATCCTTTTTGTTGTTGTTGCCTCTGCCGCTATCGCTGCCGCTTTGTTCCTGTTTCGGGGCGACGGCCGCGATGTCCTCGTCCTGGTCGTTGTCTTCGCCTCAGTTTCAACTTTAGCTTTCTGGGTGCCTTTAATTGTGGCCATCCCAGAAAATCCAAGCTACTATTTTCCCTATTACGCCGACACAGATGTGCCGCTAGCGGGGTGCTTCGCTGGACAGCGGTCGTTACATTTTCTTTATCCATGCGAACACTTCGCATATTGTTCCTATTGAATGGGCCCTTCACTTTTTCTATATTCCAAATTGGCTAAATAGACGTCCAAATGGAATGTATAACTGTGTGTACCTACAGTAAATGTCATAAAACGTTTTTTGCGCAGTTTCGAAATGGCCGCCAACACTGAAGAATGAAACGGGTGAGAAAAGAAGCAACAAACGCCATTTCTGCGAAATTTTCCATCGTACGCTTTCACTTTAGTTTTTCACTTGTTTAAAGATTAAAAATGTAATTTTTATGCACAATTTATTGGTCCATAGATGACGTTCGATTTTTAACATATTTACTCATTTATTTATTGTGCATTATTCCCATTCAATTGGCAATAATTTATTAACCGGTTTTTCTCGTGACGTTTTCGCCTTTTTACAACCACACACAGAGAACAGAACGGACGACCAACTGCTGTCTGTTAGCTGCCTCTGTTAGTCCGGCGGCTGCCTTTCATTGCGTTCGTTTTCTTCGCTGTACACGTTTGAGAACGTGTGTGTGTGTGTGTGTGACGTTTGGGCAGGACTTCGTGTTTGCTTCGGCCGTTCGGCTTGCTTTTACTTCGTGTTTTAGTATAGTTTTCAGTTACATGCGTTGGATGCGCGCGCGAAAAAAGGGCAAAAAAGGCGCGCCCCCATCCGTCAACCACCAAAAATACACAAAATGTATTCCGTGTTTGTTTCTTCCAATGCGGCGCATACACACACACGTAGGTATGAGAGTGAGGGAGACCGCTAGATAGAAAGTGAGCGGCTCTCTCACATATCCTGCCGCTGAAATTTGCTGCTGTCACTGTAAACGAACATGTTAGTTAACATGTTTGCCTTGGGATCACCCTGTTTAAAACACAAAAACCCTCAAGTAACGGTCAAATGCAAACGATATAGATTTGAATGTGTCAGATTCTTTATTTCATTCATCCGTGTACATAAAAAAAAATGTTCAACAGCATGAAATACTACACAATTGTTGTAAATGTAAAACAATGTTAATAAATATTGTACGAATTACACTGTGCATGTGGTTGATGTAAAATAACAAATGTGCGGGTTGTTGTTGAGAGTTTGTGTTTAATTGGATGGTTTGTCTTGTATTTGAGGTTAGGTTCCAGCCGCAACAGCATGTAAAACAATTAACAAGTTCCGGAACCATTCCAGGGTTGCGCAACGCATCGAAGCAGCTGAACAATGAACCAACGCGCGTCAATCGAAAGGACTGGCAAGTTAAAACTAAAAACGAGATGCATAAAACTACTTTTTTGTTCATGGCATGATTGAACATTGCCGAATGTCATAATTATGTATGAATGTATGTAGGTAAGTGTGTGTATGTGTGAGAATGCGAATGTATATGTGTGTATGCATGCATGATTGGTGTTGAGATACATTTAATTAACATAAAAATACATATTGCAAAAGTTGTTGGCAAATCAAAATCAAAAGTTATTCTCTTCTCTTCTCTTCTTTTGTTTCCTTTTCGCCTTCCTGCGATCAGGACATTGTTTGTTTGTATGTAGCCCGCAACACAAACATTATATATCAATTGTTATTGTTTAATAAGAGCTTAAAATGTATTGCAACAGGGCCAATTTCCAAATGCTAAATTTAAATTTGATTTTTCACTCATTTAGTGAATAACTGTTAGTACATGTTTGTATGTATCTATGTATGTATATAAGTAATTATGCACTTACCGTACGATATTCGCACGAGAAAGTTATGTACGTGAATCTTATCAACTAGGGGGATCTTGATCTTGAGTTCTGAAGAAATGCTAGGCCTACCTACTAACCAAGTGAAAGGGAGAGCCTGGGCTCCATTTTGTGTGTGTGTGAAAGTTTTTTTGCGTATGTGTGTGTGTGCGTGTGTGTGTCCGTATGTGTTTGTGTGTATGTGTGTGTGTTTGTTGCGTGTCCGGTCATTATAATTACATTAACGATATTAAGATGTATAATAAATAACTATAAGTAGCATAGATGATTCGCTATCTGTACTATATATCCACTCTAATTTAATCAAATGCATATGTTCATATATTTAAGCCCCGCCCCAAACACCCCCAAGCCGCATCAATCAGCGTTCTTAATCTCGCTTAGGCTGCGACAGGCTTCCCGCTCGCGCTCCCTTTCACGCTCCCGTTCGCGCTGCTCCTCCTCCAGCTTGAGCACCTTGCTCTTCAGGCCGCACAAAATCTCCGCGGTGGCTATGTTCTTGATGGTACTCAAATCCAGGTGCTGGCTGTGATTGTTGTTGTTGTTGTTGTTGTCATCGTTGTCGTGCTCCCCATTGCTGCTATTATTATTGCTGTTGGTGCTCTTGCTACCACCATGTTCGGCTGCATCTGAGCGCTCCCGTTCGCCCATGTGCTGCTGCTCCAGCTCCAAGTTGCGATTGATCGCACTCAACAGCTTGTGCTTGCCCAGCGCCAGTGCTAGTCCAGCTCCGAGTCCATTGTTGTTGTTCGGCTCGGTGTTGCCCTTGTTGCTGCTGCTGTTGTTGTTGTTCGAGTCGGTTTCCACGTCCAGGCCGCGATTGTTGTTGTTGTCATCGTATTTACGCTCATAGGCGGCGAGATCTTCATCGTGTCCGTTATTGTTATTGTTGTTGTTGTGTGCGGACTCACCTGGCGACGCCTCAAGCTCCACTTCACGCTTCACCAGCTGAATATCAGGCGGAGGTGTTGGGGTTTGTGGGCGTGCCCGATTGCCGTTGACATTGGGCGTTTGTACCAGATTCAAGGCCTCCTCGTCATCGGGCTGGCTGTTGCTGGAATTCTTGCTGCCACTGCCGCTGCCGCTGTTGTTGTTGTTGTTGTTGTTGCTGTTGGTCAGATGATGATTCTCCACGAGGCGTATCTTGAAATTATTATTGTGCGTAGATGGCGGCGGCTGCGGCTCCGGCGTCCGTGGCACAATCGTTGTGATGGGCTCCATGACATCCTGGCTGTGGGCATAGGCGTGGCTGTGGTTGTTGTTCAGGGCGTCGTCGTGCTGCTCGGCGCTCGGATAGCGCTCCCGCTCCATTTCCTTCAGGCGCTTCTCGCCGCCCAGCTCGCTGTTGTAGTGCATCAGGATTTTGCGCTTGGCCAGGTACTTGTGCTGCTTGCGGGCCGAGTCGAGCATCTTTTTGCTGTTCGCCTGCAGGATCGCGTACGAGTTGCTCTCCGCGTCGGCCAGGCTCGGGTTGCTCGCATTGTTGTTGCTGAGTGTGCTGTAGTTGTTGTTGTTGGCGCTGTTGCTGTTGTTGTTATTGTTGCGATTGAGATTCTTTATAAAGCTCTCGGCCAAAGTGGCCTTCGATTTAATGTGCTCACGGAAGCCGGCATAGCCCTGACCCTGGCCCTGACCCTGGCCCTGACCCTGGCTCTGACCCTGTGCCTGGGCCTGCGCCTGAGCGCCGCCCGGGCTGGCCAGGGCTTGGGGCGTGGGGCAACGGTTGGGGCCATTAAGCGAGGACTGCTCCAGAGCCGTTGCTCCATAGCCAGCGGCATGGCCACTGGTTATATTGACGCTGTGCGTTCCACGCTCGTAACGGCACTCGGTGCCATCGCTTTCCAGCGGCGAGCTGATGTCGCTGGCATCGCTGTCCAGGTTTTTCTGCAAGCATAAGAGTTGGCTGCATTAGGGAATCCCGGTCGCAAGCGCTTTACAATACCTCCGTGTGGAGCCCCTTGATTTTCATGGCCTCGGCGACCTTGAGAAACACCGGCAGATCCTCGTACTTGACGTTCACCTGGCCGCTGTACATAAAGTCGAGCAGGCCGGCCATGTGGCTGGCCTCCACGTCGGCCATCAGCAGTATGGGATGACTGGATGGGTTCTCTAGGAAAATCTGCTGAAAGTACGGACTGCAGACGGACAGCACCTGCAAAGAGAGGAGCGACAACAAGAGTGGGGGAGATGTTAGAGGAACGGTTCCGTCAAGTGCGTCAAGTTTACCAGTTTGTGGGCCTTAAATATCTTGCCGCCTGCTGCGATGGTCACGTCCACCATCTTCTCGTCCTTCTGCAGGGAGTGGAAGCCGCGGCACATGTTGCCATGGAAATTGTTCCACGACAGCAGGTACTGATCTATGGTATTGGGATCGGTGTACGGCTGTTGCTGCTGCTGCTGATGCTGTTTGTGCTGCTGCTGCTGTTGCTGCTGCAGCTGCTGCTGGGCTGCCTGGTGCTGTGTGGCCGTGATGTGGATCTGCTGAGCGGTGGTGGGCGGCGAGCTGGGGCGCGGCGTGGGCGGCTGATGTGGATGTGCGATCTGATGGTGATGCTGTTGCTGCTGCTGCTGCAGCTGCTGCTGTTGCTGTTGCAGGTGCTGCTGCAGCTGCTGCTGTTGCTGCTGCAGCAGATGCTGCTGCTGCTGCAGCGCATGCTGCAACCCCGGCGGCGTCGACGACGCTGACAGGCGATGCGGATGCGGCGAAAGGGACGGCTGGTGGCTCATGAATCGCTGCTGCTGCTGCTGTTGGGCCTGGTGATGTTGTTGCTGCTGCTGCTGCTGTTGCTGTTGGTGTTGCTGCTGCTGTTGCTGCTGCTGCTGCTGCTGCTGTTGCTGCTGCTGGCGCGCATGCTGCTTGATCTTGACCATGTTCTCCTGCTGCTCCTGCTCGCGCTGGCGCATCAGCTCCTGCTTAATCTTGTACTGCTGCATGGACAAATCGTCGACGCTCTTCGAGAGCTTCACCATCTCGCTGTTGCTGTTGAACTTGCTGCCGCTGTTGTTGCTGGCCAGCATTGGCTTCAGATCGTACTTGTAGTCGCCACTGGCGCCGCTGGCCGCCGCTGCCAACTTGCGCTCGGCGGCCAGGGCGGCCCGCTCCTTCTGTCGCCTGATCAGCTCGTCGATCTCCATGTAGGCGCCACTGGTCGCTGCCGCGATGGCCGATGCGATGATCGGATCGTCCTCGAAGACGCTGTCGTCGAGTGTCTCCTTTAGCGTCTTTGTGGACGAGAACAGGCGCAGCGAGGGATCGTTCACCTGGTCGCTGAAGTAGACGTCCATCAGTGTGAAGAACGGCCACTCGCGCCGCTTGGGCTCCTCGGACATTTTGATGGCCTTGTACTCCTGGAGCAGGTTGTTCCATTTCTTGATGATCTTCGACAGCGGCAGCGGCACATTAAGCTCACGCTCCACGACGCTGTGGATGAAAGGGAATTTGGAGAATGACGTGGAAGCGATATAATCGCAGATTAGGCGTTGGTGTTGTTGTGCTTTTTTGTTGTTGTTGTTGTTGTTGAGTATTCGCTACTTACGCCCAGGCATATTTCGAGGCGTTTCTTTTGCCCGTGAAGAGTGGTGAGAGTTCAGCGCGTAATCTGATCAATGATTTGACTTTTTCAGCTTCCCCTGCAAACGAAATAAACAATAATAAATGAGTTTCAAATTAAACAATTGCGTACGTTATGCAATCAGTTGGGTAACCCAAGCCGAGGGATTGTTATATGTAGATACTTATGGCTACATACAAAATGTAAGCAGGCTAAAATCAAACAAAAATTGAACCTACGCTTGTTCCAAACGAATCTAAAATTGTATTAGTGCGAAATGGTATATGAGTTAACCTAGATATAAGAGATTGGGGGAAATACAAAAGTAATTTGTAGAAAAAAATTCCAAAAGTGTTGAAATTTTTTTGAAACTAACGTGCATTTATTATAGTCGTTCACGAAGTGAAAAGAGTATATTGAAACTTGGCATATATCCGCGTCAGATAAAATGTGAATATTTTTGGGGATTAAATCTATATATCTCCCTTAGTTTAAAATCCGGATACATCACTGATGATCTCCTCTAAAGAATGCGCGATTTTTCAGGGATTGGGGATTAATAAAATGGAGACGGGAAAACTGCGAAAATCCATATCTCTCACAATTTTAAAGCTAGACCCACAAAATCAAGCCGAAAAATCTCGAAATACTTCGAAAACAACAACGATAATGTTATTATATGAGTGAACGAGTATTGCGCAGTGGGTTACACCCGATTGCAACGTTTTCATTCGTTTTATATTGCAGTAATTTTTGAGCTTGGTTGTCTCGGTAAATACAAAATTCCTAAATATTGCAGTTAATCGATTGATTTAAGTGATCTACACGGGGCATTGATCTGACTAGCTGAACAACTCGCAACTTTCCACTTGCCACTGCAATTCAAGTTTAAGCCGCATTGCCGATAAAGACCTCTGGCAAGGTTTCAATGAACCCGTCACTGGCGATTCGCATCGCTCGGTGCCGCGTCGCGTAAATCATTGCAATCTAAAGATTGGCTCGAAATCGATGCCTGCACCCCGCTGGATAGCTGATATTCGTTTATTCGCATTCGCATTCGCATTGGCTGCTGGTTAATTGCTATAACGAATCTAGCAACTTTTACCAGTTAAGACCATAAGCGAGACCAAAAGCAAAGCCAAAACCAAAATCGAAACCGAAACCAAAGCCAAAAGCAAGATCAGCCAGGCAAAGTCAGGCTGGAAGCCCGAGAGTCGCATCTTAACACATCTGAATACATGTGTATGTCAAACATGCACACACACACACACACACACATGCATGCATGTACTTATGGCATGTGTATGCGCATCAAGTATACGCCATGAGCAACAGCAACACTCGACTGGCAACCATAATGACTGAAAACTATTCAACGTTGAAGAATTCATTAGCAGATTTCACTTTCGCTTATGACGACGCGACGTTCGCTCATTTCTTTCGCCGTCTTTCTTTATTTATTTACCGTAATTTCTACTCGTTCACTTTTTTCTTTTGCGGCTCTTTGTTCGCCTCAGCCGTGGATTTGTGATGGGTTTTTTCTTCTTCTTTGTTTCTTTCTCTTCTTTTTCGTTTCTTGACTTTTGCTGCGGTTGATTTCTTGTTTAAGCCAGGCCAAGAAGCCAGCCACAAGCTGGGCGCCTGCTACCTCGCGCAGTTTTCGGTTGATTATATTTATATTTTTTTCTCTTTTTTTACCCAAGAGAAAATCACTCGACGCAGCCCAAGCCGGATCTAAGCCCCCGTCGTTGCTTACATTGGACCACAATGCACCGCAGGAGATGGCGAAGGCTTTTCGACTGGGCGGCCTGCATTCTAGCTGGGCTCACGAGCCCGTTTACTTTCTAAACTTGATTTGGGTTATTTATTTGACATTTGAATAGCAAAAAAAAAAAATAAATAAATAATAAATAAAAATAAAGTAATTACCGAAACTTGCAGCAATTAAATTCAAGTTGCATCCCAATATTTGAGGTCATACACTAGTTTAATATATTTGTAGTTCATGATGCATCTGGCCACGGCAAGGCCAGCCGAGCGATATCGATCTGTGGACAGTTTTACAATGCGCCAGCCTCTGTTTGATTCATTTAATTGTCTAGCTGCAAAGCTATAACCTAGCCCAACCCAACCCAGCTCAACGCTCGTTAAGCAAAACTATGCGCGAAAAATTCGCCAAAAATGTACAAACACATAAACGTATATATAAAAGATCTGCCAGCCACAATAACAATGACAACGAGCAGGCAAAGGCTTGTGTAAAACAACCTCAACCTTCTGTTCGTGACATGTTGAGGTTCCACGCTTCCCATTCGCAGCGATGGCAGCGAAGACCCACAAGGCAAAAGAGCAGCGCAAATGAGCGTATGTGTCTGTGTGTGTGTGTGTGTGTGTGTGCGGGGGGCGGTGTGTGAGAGGCGCTAGCAGAAGTGGCGCAAATCGTTGCCTGGGGGAGCGGCTCACAAAAGTTTCACTTTCTTTGCAACAAGTTTTGTGCGTCTGCGCGCCCGTTCATGAGTGCGTATGCGTGTGTCTGTGTGTGCATGTGTGTGTGTATACCCGACTCACGTCAGACAACTTCTCACACACACACAGTCATATCTGAAGTCGTCTTCTGGTTTCTACTTTCCGTTCGCGCCCTTTTATGTAACCCAAATCATCTGCAGCTTTTGAGGCTGCTGCTGCTGCGACTCTGCAGACAATCCGAAAGGTCTGTCTTAGCGGCAGCAGCAACAACAATAGCAGCAGCACCACCGTTTACCGTTAGTTTCTCTTTTGACCTATATTTGACCAAAGACGCGCCGTTGTCGCTGTCGCTGGCGTTGTGGTTGTTGTTGCTTTTGTTTTCTCATTGGTTCTTTATCTGCCGCTCTCCTTCATCTTCATTGCTCTCAGCCAGCTCTGCTCCACTCCACTCTTTGTGCTCGATGTTCACTTCCGTTTGAAGCACTTTCGTAGCGCTGCAGAACCGGTTCTAGGCCTTAGGAACTGCACACTTATCGCCCATGAATCAACATTTGCATTTCTTTTGCAGATACCTAAACTCTTCTTTGTTTTGTTCTTCGTTTTTCTTGGCGTCTCTCATCTCCGCTGCTTTTTACGCATAATTGGCTTCAGAATTGAAAATATCGTCAACGATTTGTTGTGCTTCCTTTCGTTACGGCCCCTTTCTTTCGGCCACGCTTATTGCCCCCTCCCCCTTCCACTTTTCTTTCTTCCCGCTTTGTTTTGACTGCTTCTTTGATTGTTTGTTTATTTGATGAAATGCGAAATTGTTAAGCGTGACGTTTCGCTTTTTCACAGTTTTTTTTTTTATTTTTTCTTCAGTCTGTTCTTTGCGTGAGAATTCCTAATGAGGTCACTGGGATTTTAGTTTGTTGGTTCTCAACGCTGCATTGCATATAAAGCTAGTTGAACCAAATGAAGCATTCAGCGTGCTCTACTCTCGTCGAGCGTATGCGAAAGTGATTGGGGCGTAAATTTGATGAGTTCTTATGGCGGACAATGGGCCTTACTACCTTATTTTCTTGATTTCTTTATTTACCAAAATAAATAAAGTTTCCATTCAAACTGTTCTTACGGCACATTGAGTGATTTCACGAAGTGAAAAGAGTGTCCGTCCGTTTATCAGCATGAACTTAACCTTTTCGCTGATATTAAAGCTAGAGACTTGGTATAAGTCTACCTTAGTTTTAAAGCAAGATACTTCAAAAGATACTTTTCTAGGAATCAAGAAAAATTTTATTTCGCACGCCTACTTGGGGACGGGTAAATCACCAACATTTTATTTGGCAGACAGTTTTTTGATTACCTCCTCTAAAGATACAACCGAAAAACTTCGCCCACGTACGCTACTGCGCCCACAAACTACAATAATGGTTATTTTTACAAAATTACAATTATAATTAAGACTGTTCTTGACTATTTTAAGCTTTTCTTAAATTGTCGGTTTAACCCGACAGCAATATTTTGGATTATTTGAATTTTAAACTTTCGAGAAAACTAGTCCAAAAATATATATATTTAAATATCGTTTTATTTATTATTTATCCACAGGTGCCTTGGGAACAAAAAGTACATATAAAAAGTAAATAATTTGAATAAATAAAGAACATTTAAATAATTTTTTTAAATTTAGCTTTCAATAAATTTTTTCCTACAAAAATATATATTCATCTTGTTTTGCCATTAATTTCTCTATGTTTTGGATTGCCATTGTTCTTTTAGTTTTATAGCTTGGGTGAGGCAAAAAGAAATCTTGACCAAATTCTCAGCAGTTGAACTTCAGCCCCTTTCTAAATGTTTCGCAAAGGTATGCCCCTAGCATAGCATAAAGTTTAACAATCTCCTCTCAACTGAAGCTGTCCGTGAAAACAATGTGAAACTCCGGCTCGATTGCAATGCAATGCCAAGGCGAATGGAAGAATTCGACTGCGTTGGTGCTGCGTTTTGTGCAGTGACTGCAACAACAACAACAACAGCAGCAGCAACAACATGCCTGGCAACCAGACTCCAATGAAATACGAGACGCTGTTGCGGCTTTCCAACGACAACGGCTTGCAGCTATCTCAGTTGCAGTCAGTTTTCTACTTGTGCTGCATTTCTTGAGAGTTTTCTCCGCACGCCACGGCCACAAAGCTCAGACAATGCGCATACGCCCCGTACGCCGGCATCGCCAGCGCTTTCCGTGTAAGTCATCGACCAGCAAGCCAACCAGCCAACCAGCCAGCCAGCAATCCCCAGCAGCGGCAGCCAGAGCTTCAGCCGCCGGGCTGGTATTTAATTCTCGGCTTTTACTTTCTCCCAAATGATGCAGAAATGAATTTTTTCCATAATCTAAAGCGTCAGCGAATGTGATTCGCATCGCGGCAACTAATTTATTTGTTATACATTTTCCAACGAAATTTTAGAAGAAAGGTAATGCCAACATAGATAAAAGTCAAAAGTTGCTAATTAACTGACATTTCAGACCAAAAGCGAGCAACTTGCTGTGCCACGGACTTTTCTCTTTGCAATTTTCATTTTGAAGTTGAATGTACGCTAACCGACTGTGGAAATTCCGCACTACTTATAAACATGACCAGACAACGGGCAGCAGCCAGCAGGCAGCAGGCAACGGGCGACGGGCATCATCATCGAGCATTATTTTCAGCCATCCATCATGATTATATATTATTGTAATCGTTGACGTTGTCAGAAGTAATTTAGGAAAAATTGTAGTATAAAAACAAAATATATATATATATATATATTCATATATATATTATATATATATATTTATTCGCTCACTTTGCTGAATTTCTCTGCTGCTGTAGCTGTTGCTGCTTTGGGAAACTTATTGCTTTTCATGTTGCTGTGAGAAGAAGTTGAAACCCGTTGTAGTTGTTGCTATTGTTGTTGCTGCTGCTGCTGCTGAAAATCGCCTGTTGCATTTGTTATTGCTGCTATCTCGTTAGTCGCTTTGTTTGCAAGAAGGTTTATGAACTTTAACAAAGATTTTCTTTCTTGCTTTCCGCTGTTTAACATGCACTTGAGCCGCTGCAAACGTTTTTCGAAAGTGCAACGCGGCGTATGAGCAACTTCTGCACCGGATAAATTTACCCAAGAGTGTGTGTGTGTATGTGTCGGTTTACCGTTTAATGTTTGCATTTTCTAATTGTTGTTATGATTGTCTTATATGTTTATTTGAAAGCGAACGAAGAAACGCCAATGCAAATCACTTTTGATTTCTTCTCAATTAATATTCTTATCGATAGCCAACTGTAAACAAACATATACATAATTATTTATACATACGTACAAGCTGATATGTATGTTTAAAGTTTTGATGAGCTTGCATGATGCGTCAGCTCAGCTCAGCTTAGTATAGCTTAGCTTGGCTCACACACACTCACACACATACACACACGCACACACAACTTACAACTTTCACTTTGCGCTGTCAGAAGCAGCAGCAGAAACAGCAACAACAACAACAACAACAACGCAAAAGTAAAGCTCTAATGTTAATGTAAATAGCGGTAAGAGCCAGGAGGGTACACACGCACACACACTCACACACACACATAGTTACGTGCCATAGATGCGATCGTGTAGATACAGATAGACAAAGGTTCAAATGACTTTGGCGCGTCTCGCAAAATTGCAAAATAGAAACAAAACAAAAATAAAATTAAAAACCAAATCATTCATTAAAAATATTGTAGATATATTGCGGCTGTTATGTCAAAAAAATGAATAAATAACACAACAAAAAAAGAAACGCCAAACAATAAAACAAAACCAAATCAAATTGTGGCATCTTACATAAAAAAAACTTAACCTTCGCCGCATGAAAGCCAAAAGTTTTATGTTTTTTCTCAAAAAATCAATTTTTTTTCTATTTTTCTGCATACGCAATTACCTACTTGGCTGTCAAAATGTGTTGAGTTTTGGGTGTCGAGGGGATAAATATAGGAGTTGAAATACTTTAAAATATGTTTCTATACGCATCCATAGACAATGGATATGCATTCTGCTCCATTTATTCAATTATATATTATACAATTCTCACTAGAAATATTAGCCCGAAAGGCGTAAAAGTAAACGAAAACACAGACAAGGGGCCCCAATTGAGGCAAACCTAAAGTGAAAGTTCTAATAAGCAAGCGAACCAGCAAGCAACTAGTGGAGTAACGACAAAGCCAAAGTACTCACAGGCAACCATGCGGGCAGCCGTCAAATTGTGGCTCAAGCGGTGGCTCAGCAAGCGGTCGGGGCGAGCCACTGTTGCGGTAGTCCGCCAGCCAACATCGGCGAAATGTATGGGAAAGAAAGGTGAGCGAATTGTATAGTAATACAGCTAAATGATATATGGCTGGGTGGATGTCTAGATGAATGGAATGGAATTAAACATTTCTTTTGTGCGCTGCCAATTGTATCTGTGAGATACAAAAGGGCTCATTTGTATTTATTACTCTGCAGTTAAGCAAAATAATGATCGTATTAGCTGTGAATCCTTCAGCTTTTTCTTTGATTAACTTAATTGCAATCCAACGAGGAACATCTATTTTTATAGTATTCAGCTTTTTGGGCAGTTTGATACATCTTTCTTATTTTTTCAAATTGTTTTTTTGCTTTCTTTCTCTATCTTACCCTTTCAGGGATTATATAAAAGAGTGTTTGCGTCATTGTCGCGTCTTCTACTCTTTACGCGTTTTTATCACGTTTGATGGCCAATTAAATGTTGTGCAGTGCATAAGCGTTAAGAAAGCAGCCAGCAAATAAAATATAGCCCAGCCATAGTAGAATTAATATTCATTGCATAATAAATGCTACGTGTGGCGATTAGCTGCTTTTATATAAATCTTTTCGACTAGGAAGCAAAAGAGTTCCAATTGCAAATGTGTGAAGCGCACGCAAGTGCTTTCTGTGGATTAGTGAAGTTAGAAAGCAAGACCAAAAGCTGCACAAGATTGAAGTCTTGTTTTTCGTTGGCCACTGTCTGAAGAAATCAGAAATTCGGTTTGCAGCAAATGCAGCAAAGTATAGCAAATTCTATTGATATATCATCAAGCTGAATTTCGTTTGAATTTCTCTTTTAGCAACGAGGGGTGCCGAGGGGTGCCTAATGACATGACATTCATTAGATGCCACAACGAAGCGGTAAATGCGCGTTACTTGGCCAACATTAGGAGCCAAATGACAAGAAACTCAAGCGAAGCTCAAGCGCAGGTTGCATAATCGCATTCAAAACGAAAATAGAAAACAGTAAAACGCCAACGACAAACAACAGAAACAGAAACAACACTAAACATATTGATGCATGGAGGTATGGATGTATGGATGTATGCTTGTGAGCAATATAATTTGTAGCGGTTTATCAAGCAACGGTATTATTGAGCAACGTCCACTCGAATCGACTCCAACACTCGCCAACAGCGCCAACATTTAAACTATTTTCTTGTTATGCACTTCAAAAGCAAAACGCGTGATACAAAACGCACACACACAGCACACACACTGGCACACACACAATTTTGGCAACACAATTTTGACTTGGCCAACAGAAAACCCGATGAGTCATTCTAAATAATTGCGCGTGCAAAAGTGCCAGCAATAATATTTATAAAACTAAATATCAATGCATAGAAATCAAAACGAGTATCAACATCGAAAACAAACTAAAAATCATAATCAAAAACGAAATCGAAATCGAAGTCGAAATCGAAGTCGAAATCGAGAAACCAGAAATCGAAACAAAATTGTTGCGCATACGCCGTGAATTCCAGAGAGATCCATACGTGTCGCCCAGGAGCTGTTGCAATCGACGTCTGTAGACCCAAACAGCAACAAGTTGGGACATTGAACTCGAAAAGCGAACCTGCACACACGAAGCCAACAGCAGCCGCAGCAGCAAAAATTTGTAAACAAAACTCGATTATGTAAGCGCTTAATTATAATGGAAATGGAAATGCCAAAGCGACAAAGCCAGGCCACATAAAGAGACCGAGTCTCTAGAGCTCTCAAATTGGTTTGAAGTAAACAACAATTTTGAAGGCTACGCATTACGAGAGAATTTGTTTTGAACAACAAGAAATTTTGCCTTGGAAATGCCGTTTTCCACTCACTGCACCAATGTACAGTTTCTAGAAAATGGGTCAGGACTAAAGCACACACAAATCACCTGGCAGAAAGCAGGCCCCCAGACTTGTGCCAATATTGAACAAGTTTAATGCAGGCATCTCGCAAAATTGATTCAAAACAAAAGGAAACTAAAACAAGAAAAAAGAAAAAGGAAACATAAATTGTACAACTCACAAGGGTCTTGGCTGCTGCTTCAGCAGCAAAATGAAAAAGAAAGAAAAACGCAAAAGAAACAAAATCCAAGCAACAACTTTCACCTATTAATATTCGAGTCGTACAAGCGGCAGAAGCGAGCGAGCTGCCAAAGCTTGCAGAGACCCGAGCAGCGCGCCAGCGAGTAGAAGCAGAAGAAACGGTCGCCGCTCGGCGCAGTTGGGGCCGATGCTCAACGGAGGCAACAACGTTGACGGCTGTTGGGTGATTGCAGCTGGGACGATGCTTACACACACACACACACACACACACAGACACACTCAGAGACCGACAAAGACTGCGATCTCTTCTGAAACTTTCTACAAAAGTTGTTTGGGTATTTCTTTGTTTCCCCACTGACAATTTGAGAAAAATTTTCCAGATGTGGGTGTTAATATATGAGCCGAGCCTACAAATTTAGTTCAGCTAAGAATGCAGCCTTTGAAAATCCGATAAATATATACGTATATAACTTACAGCAATATCTGGTCGAGTATTGACAGTTAGCGTTGACTGTCGGTGCCATAATCTCGTTGGCAGCCATATCCAAATGTAGGTTGTTGTTGCTGCTGTCCTGGCTGGTATATCCTTTATTTGACGCTTGCTGTTGCTGTTCCCGCTGCTGTTGCTGTTGCTTATGGTAATCCAATGGGTTAAATTACATACACGCACACCGATTGGTGTAAAATTGCTTTTGGTTTGATAGTTTCTCTTTGATTACTGCTGCTTATTTGGTAGTTTGCCTGGTTTCCATTGTAAGATATTTGGAATTCAAGAGGCACTCACGCACACTGAGCGCCCAAAAAAATACCAAAGCCCAAGCCGCAAGCACCACACACCGATAAAAAACACTTTCACTTTTCGCTTGACATGCAGAGAACACAAAACAGTTTTATGAGGCTTTTTTCTCGTTTGGCGCAGCTCTTGTGGTTATTTCTTGTTGACTTTAGGATTTTGGCTGGGCTAAGTGAAAATTAAATTCCAAGTGCACTAAAGTCAAGAGTGGTCAACATTTTGATAGCATAATTTGTGCTTGCTGCTGCTGCTGATGCACATCATATAAATAATAATCATAGCATTTGTAAAGTTTTAATTCATGCACTAAACACTTGATGTAAGGCCGAAGTTGTTGCTGGAACTGAAGCAGGAGTTTATTTTATATATATATTTTGTTTTTTCTTTTTTTTTTTTTGTTTAAGTTGGCTTTTGTAACTGCCCAAGTTGTAGAGTTCTTCACGCAGCCGCTAGATATGATTGTTGTTGTAGTAAGAGTTAATGGTGGCGATTCTTGCGCGCCGACCGTTTGAACGTAACGTCTGCCTCGAACCACTGTAGACGTCTGTACGGCAGCGCGCAGTGAAACCAGCGCTTATCCTCAAAGATCGCTAAGAAATTTCATGCCATTCCATTTTGTTTCGACGCTTGACAGCGGCAGCGACGCTTTCGCTTAACCATCGCACACACATAAACACACTCAAGCACTCACACTTACACAAAATAACTCACACACACACACACACCTGAGCTGAAGCTCGGCTTTGGTTCTGTGTGCTGTTCGCATTTCCATTTCTTTCTCTGCACACTCACTCACACACACACACACAAGCAAACAACTTGCTGTGGAGCGCGCTCAGTTCAAGTTTGGTTCTTCGTTGAAGTCTTTTGTTTTGGTCTGCAGTTTGGCTTTGCCATGTGCGCGAGCTTTTGACTTTGTGTGCGCTTCAGTAAGAGTTTCGCCTTGGGAGCGTACACACACACACACACACACGCACACATACACAAGAAGACAGACTATCCGGCAGTGCTTAATTATTTACAGTTTATGGCCGTTCCGTTTCCATAACGTTTCAGCGCCGTTTGCTTCAAATGGACTTTTATAACTTTAACTTTCTTCGCTATCGCAGCGAATGCCGTTTGCTGCCAACTGCCTTCTAAGCGTGCTTCGGCTTTTTTCTTTCATTTTCTTTTTCCCATTTTATCTTTCATTCGCTTCTGCGTATTGCCGTTGCTTAGCTGCAAATTACAACTTTCGTCTATTTTCGTCAAGATTTTTTTAATTATATAATTTAAACTTTTTGCTTTTGTGCATTTTTGCTTCTTCTTTTATTTTTCTGTGGGCTTTGTTTTCGCTGTAACTTCTGCGCAAGTAATTTGCTTGCTTGCTTGTTGTTGTTATTGTTGCTTCAGTTTTACTTTTATTTGCATAAAGCCACGCTCACGGCTAATTACGCACAAGAAGAGTGAAATTTCCAATGGATTCTTAATTATAATTTAATTGCCTGCTGGCTTAAAGTAACGTCAAGCCAGCGTCCAAACACCCAAGCAGCACTACCAGAAAACCAAATATATCTATGTGCACAAAAGTATCTATGTGTGTTGATGTGTTCGTGTACTGCAGTTAGTTGCATTTGGTAAAATCTTTTTAGTTGCAGTTTGCTGGTCTGGTCTGCTCAGCCAGCGTTTCAAGATCGGGGCTCGACCATTTGCAGTCACAGTCTCAGACTCCGACTCCGACTCCGACTTCGACTCAGTTAAAAGTATCTCGATGTTTAGGCTATTTTTTTTTTGTTGGCTCTGCACTTACAGTTGCTTCTTTTGTCGTTTGTGCGGCTGGTGTTACTATCTTTGTTGTTGTTGTAGAAAACTTTCTAATGCAGAAGCCGTCTGCTGTTTCATTACTCGCTTTTCCCCCCTCTATCTCTCGCTCTGTATCTTTCTTGCTCTCTCTTGCTTCAATTGAATTTTCCGCTGCTCACACAGTAGTGGATAGGCCTCTTTTTATACCCTGTAGACATTCAAAATTGGTAAAAAGGGTTACTTGAAAATGGGTAAGTGATTATCTCAGAAGAATCTGATCGGATTGCACTTTGCATAGATACTTTTGTATCTTATAGATGTTTTGAAAGTTTTCTTTTGTTTCTAACAGCAGTTTTTGTTCAGTTTTGCATTTCAGATAAATTTACAGATAGTTTTTTAACCAACAGGTTGCTTTGCATTATCTTACAGATATATCACATATACTTTTTCAAGAAATAATTTTCTTCTGTCGCAAGGGAAGAAATGCATCGCCCATTCAATTCCCAGTACAGGGTATATTCTAGTCACACAGCTTCGGCTTAAGCACTCTTAATTATTTTGTTTTGTCTTCTGGCTGCTTTTTCTTTCTTTTGAGATTTTTCCCAAGCATGTGAAATCGCTGGAGAATTTGAAGCGAGTCAAACTTTTGTAAAAGATTCAAACCTTAGACATTTTCGATTCTGTGCACATGTCATAAACGCGTTCATAGGAATACAAATGTGCGTATATGTGCATGATCATATATATATATATATGTATGTAATTCACGTGCAGCTGAGTTCACATAAGTACTTGATAATCTGCAGATGGTGATGGCGGTGATGCATCAACATATTATGATGGCGGTCAGCGGCATCCGTTGGACCGATTGATGGTAATACTGATGCCGTTATTCAGCGCTTACTGCCATTTGGGTGAAAGTTATATGTTAAATACACTCACAGGCCATTCAGTGTATATACTGTATGCTCGATCCATTCAACATATGTTATCCCTATATCAACTATAACATTTAATCGTTTTATCCTAAAAATTTATAGTAATAATTGTGATTACTATTAATTGAAGATTTACTTTCTTAAGAAATGAAAACGGACTCAATTGGCAAACAAATTTAATTAGCAGCATATACATTATATAAACCAAAACCAGAACACAAATGCGAAAAGATGACAAATCACAAGACTTTGGTTGTCGCTCGAGACCCACAATCGTAAGTATAAAACGTATTTTCACTTTTTAATAATTAACATAAAATTATTAACCAGCAGCGCAAAGAAAAAAGAAAGAGAAATGGGTAAGAACCAAGAAAGACACCACAGCCGAAACCACAACCACAACCAAAACAATGCCAAGCGCAGTAAGCCAGCACCAAATGGCAGCGTCAGACGAATGTAAGAAATAAGCCATGAAAGTTGTAAATTCAATGAAATGAGATTTCGGATTTCATAAAGTCTCGTAAAGAACAGCGACGGCCACAGCCCACGGTTGGAAGCGAATGACTAAAAATCTTAAAATAAGAAAACATTAAGCCCAAAGAATTTTAAGTGAAATGAATTTGAAAGCTTTTCCCGTCGAGACCTGACCCAATTACCCAATTTGGCCCATACCCCAAATTCATGTGGAAGCCAAGAAATAACGAAAAGAACGAGAAGATGTGAATGTGACGGAGTAACAGTTATGTGACGAACCGAGTCAGACAATCGAAAGTTTATGTCATGCAACAGCAGCAACAGCTGGAAACTAAACGACGCACAGTGGGAAAAAATTGACAACAAAATTGTAAAGTTGTATTGAGGATTATTAATAAGCCTGGGCTAGCGGATTCCCTAAAACTTTATTTTGTCATTTTAAACATAATTTATAACTTATTTATTTTGTTTATTTAATATAATTATATTATATTATAATTTATTGTAACAGACATAAACAGTGATGAACTACAGTGCCGTGTCAGCTTCGGGATAAATCGCAAATTGGACATGCATAGAAGAACAGGTATTACAATACACAATTTGACAGTTAAATCTTGTTAAGACTTGCAGCATGGTACACACGGTTAAAGCGACTTATGGAGCTAAGGACTTATATATGAAAGTAATTGACACAAGATTTGTGTACGAAAAAATATATAGAAGTAAGTAAGTAGCCAAATTAGGATGGTGAATCTAACGCGCCAAACCCTTGAAAAAGACGCAAAACTATGGCCAAGTAAAACAAAAAATTTTGCGAACTTCCCTGAATATAGTAAAAACAGTGAATATTTTTAAAATATATTTTTTAAATAACTCTTTACATCCTAATAACTGTTGTTTAAACGATTTTTTATATGAGTTTGTCTCAAAACCGTAAATATTATGAACTTTTCATAATATTTAATTATATTATTCTTATACATATGAATTATTTGAATAGGAACAAAAACTCAACTCGGGAACTCGCTTTTACAATTTACAAATGAACTAAATGTTTTTAGATATGGATTAAATAAATGCATAGTAACCAAAAGTGCTTAGTTGCCTCTCCGGTGTCTCTGCTTGCATACCCTGTACCCACCAGCCAGCAGAAAACGGCACACAGACAAATTTAAAAAAAGGGGGCGGTTTATCATTAATTTGACAATTTTAAAAACCACATTTCAAGTTTACAGACAACGGTTGTATGTGCGGCCAGACGATCAGATGGACGGATAGACAGACGGACTTGACTAAATCGACTCGACTACTGATGCTAACCAAGAATATATACTTTATGGGGTTGGAGAAGCCTCCATTTGCCTGTAACATACATATGCAGAAAATCATTATACCTCTTCTTACCCATTTGCAATGGGCTTAGCGTATCAAAATACAACAATTTTTGGAAAGTCATGCCATGAAATTATTCTTGTATAAATGTGCTTGCTCCGACGCGCGTATCTTTCATAGGCCTACCAAACAGCATGAACAATTGAGAGCAGCCAAAACGCAAGAAAAGAAAAAGTAACTTCACACCAACACACACATACAACCAAACACAGATGGATAGCTTGATCAACGTCTGCTACAGAGCTGGCCAGTAAATCGAAAAGATACACGAAACGAACACTACACACAAAATAAAATAATAAAATCGAAACATAAAACATTCTGATTGTAAGAGCGTGGAAGTAGGTCAGCGTCGCTGCTGCTTTTGCTGCTGCTGTTGCTGCTACGTCGCCGCTACCGTCGCCTTCACCTTCGCCGCCATCGTCATCGCCAACGCGCTCTCGAACTTGGCTTTGGTCTCGACAGCCGCAACAGCAGCGCCAGCACAGACACCAAAACCAACCAGCAAAAATAAGAAGAATCAAATATACACCACAAACACTTACACACGGACACACATATATAAGTACACGCACACTGATAGAGCCACGCTGATGGAATACTTAAGCATCCGCGTCCACTTGCACTTTCTTTTTCAAACGCTGCCGCATCGCTGCTGGCGTCGCAGTTACTGTCACAAACTTGATTTGCCTTTTGCTTTGGCTCATTCTACTTCTGCTCAGCTCCCAGTTCCAGTGCCACAGCGCAAGTTCGTCGCTTAAGTCTTTCGTTTGGGTCTGGCGCACGTTCGCTTCGCTTAGCTTTCGCTTTATGCTGCTTCATTGATTTGGGTACCCTGCTGCTGTCCAAATATTCTCTTGGGCTTTTTGGAGTCTTGCATTATGTTTAATTTGTTTTAGGTCCCAATTTCACCATCTTGTATAACCATTTCAAATTGTGTAAGGAGAAGCTAATAAAGAAGTTATACGTACGACACTAAAAGATTTTACTCTTACTAAACCAATTTTAAATTTTGCTCAAACGATCCTTTATAACTTATAAGAGATCTTATTGTTTCCTGAGATTCTGTAGAGCATATGCATATGCTCAAACAGAAAAAACCGAATTTCATATTTAATTCAAGTGCAACTGTTGCCAAAATCAAGACAAGCTAGAAATGTCTAAATAAAATTCTTATTTCCGGAATGATTCGGATATCCTTGTAAGATTTTTGTAATTTATGGAGCATGTTCGAAATTTTGGCCCGATCTTTAGAGAAGGTTATTCGTAATATTTTTGCAAAATGTTGTGTATCTAGCTTTGAATTAAGGAAGATGTTGCCACGCCCCCAATGGGCGCATCCAAACTTGATTTTTGTGCGAATTTCTTAAATCTTAACACATCAATACATTATCAAGACGAACAGCAAGACGGACATTGCACAAACCCAATATACTCATTTCCGTTCGTAAACGATTATAAAAACGTTGGTACTTTTAATTTTTAGATAAATAGAAATGTCTTTTAAATAAGTGATCTAAAAAAAGATATTGCATACTTTTGTGAAAGCATAAGAAAGTAGAGCATACTTTTAGGTACGGAATAGATAAGAAGAGCTAACACATGTTGAAATTGCGCCATTTTTTCATGGATACTTCTTAGGAACTAAGGGTTAAATCCTAATCAAAAACATTAGTATAAATGTGCGTAATAGATTTTCAACTAAAATTGCGGATATTTTTTAAATTGTCTCAGAGGCAAATAACAAATATTTATTTACTATCTTAAATAAACATTTATTTACATATATACACACTACCTGGATATAAAATATAAAAAATAAATGTATATATTTAGATGCAATATCCATCTAGAGTACAAACCTGGACCAAAATGAATTTTAGCTTTAACAAAGTTATGAAAGTACGAAGTGAAGAAAGGGCACAATCTGATCAAAATAGATTTGACGCATAAAGTCAATTGGCCGAACGATTAGGGGAATTTAATTCAATCACTTCCGAGCTATTGACAACTAATTTTAGATTATTTGTATCTATATATACATATATATTGTATAATTTATAAATACCTAGCCACGCAACAACAACAACAAACAAACAAGAATATCTACATAAAAGGATAAATGCAAATTGCATGAGTAAAGTTAAAATAAAAATAATACAATGAGAAATCAAAAATTAAGACGATAAAATATTTACTCACATGCATCTCTTAGGGCTGTGGCTGATTTTGGTAAACTGCAATTAATTGGCATGAAAAATGCGCGGCACGGCTATTTCGCAACTTCGCGAGTGCAGCGGCGAGAGCGGGCATGCTCGATGCTTCCTCGAGAAGCTCGCGGATATCAACCTTGATGTTGATTTATAGGTGTCGCTGTGGTAGCGGCGTCTATTTTGGTGCCTGCCGTTGCCGCCTGCCTCTGGCTGCATCGATGTCAGCGACGCTGCGTGCCTGCGTCCCTGGCGATGCTCCACCTCTCTCTCCGCTCAGGGTCCACGGTCCGCCAATTGTCTGGCGGCATCTGTCAGTCCTTCTAAGGTTCGTTTCTATTTTCTGAATTGGCAACGAAGCGAAGTATCTTCGGCACTGCAAATGCGGCCCACATCCACGGCGCCTGCAACGGGCGCGGCAACGGAGACGGACGCATCGGCTAATCGACGGGCGTGCTCTCCCGGCCACGCATATTTGCTTATCAGTCATTTGGATCGTTCGCATTTTGATTGGCCTGCCCTGTGCGTCCCAGCTCGCCGCACCTCTCTGGGTATACCCTGCAATTAGCTCAATTACACTTTACAATGTACAACTCTGGAAACACAGAAAATCTCAGTTGAAGAGATTATTTTTAAAAATGGGCGTTTACCATCTTTCACAATTGTTATTAAAACAAAAATAAGTATACACAATATTTATTATCCTTATTTGTTGTTTCTTTATGTAACGTTTTTAAAAGTCGTATATGCCTTGACGATTTTCAAATTGCTTGCACGACAATTAGGAAAACGGCTTATATGGATCGATTCACGTTAAATGCGTGGCACTACTTTCGCTGTACTCAGTTTCTCTGTCTCTCTGTGAATTTCTGCTTGGGTGCCAACTAATTGAGTTCTTAACTCAATTTAACATTCCCCGGTGTGAGAGCCTTCGATATAAAGACGGCACTTGGCAATCCGCGTGCCATTTGTTGTTGAGTCTAGGAGCCAACAAGAATCAAACGTGCGATTTAATTTTCATCAACTCCTTTCGTTGGCCTAAAAGGTGTGTGCGCGCGTGTGTGTATTTGTGTATTTGACTCACAAACTAGGATTATACATGGATTATTTCACACAATTTATTTTTCACTTGTTTTTTGGAATACGTGATACTTAATTAGTTAACAATACTAATATGCGTTACTTAAAAAAGGAACAATTTAAGTTTTGGAGTGATGAAAATTTGTACAAACCACTTGCTAGTCTATAGAATTTATATATGTTTTTCTACTATTAGAAACTGAATTACAAAAATAAGTGAATAAAAAGAAAAAAGGATATATATACATATAAATTATATATATATTTATGTTTTTGTAATTTTGTAGTTATATGAATATGTATAAATCCTACACAAGTATTTCTACTTTACTCACAATCTCCAAATGTGTTTTCTCTGTTTTTGCTCAATTTTGCTAGAATCCAAAAATTAAAAAAAAAACGTTTAAACTTATTTTTGAAGCGGCGTTATATTTTGGATCACACGATTTTATTTAAAGTAGTATTGGAACAAAGAAAAATTTTAAAAATTCGTTCCTGATATTTTTGTTACATACAGCATCTCAAAAATCTCCAGTTTCTTCATTTTTATTTTTTTCATTTATGTGGAATCCATTTGATAACGATCTCATCTATAATTCCAGATAAACAACTGTCAAAATGTGTGACGATGATGCGGGTGCATTGGTTATCGACAACGGTTCGGGCATGTGCAAAGCCGGCTTCGCTGGTGATGACGCCCCACGTGCTGTCTTCCCCTCGATTGTAGGTCGTCCACGCCACCAGGGTGTGATGGTGGGTATGGGTCAGAAGGATTCGTACGTTGGTGATGAGGCTCAGAGCAAACGTGGTATCCTGACGCTTAAATATCCCATTGAGCATGGCATTATCACCAACTGGGATGACATGGAGAAGATCTGGCATCATACCTTCTACAATGAGTTGCGCGTGGCCCCCGAGGAGCATCCAGTATTATTGACAGAGGCCCCCCTTAACCCCAAGGCCAATCGCGAGAAGATGACGCAGATTATGTTCGAGACGTTCAACTCGCCGGCCATGTACGTTGCCATTCAGGCTGTGCTCTCCCTGTACGCTTCCGGTCGTACCACTGGTATTGTGTTGGACTCCGGCGATGGTGTCTCCCACACTGTGCCCATCTATGAGGGTTTCGCCCTGCCCCATGCCATTCTGCGTCTGGACTTGGCCGGTCGCGACTTGACCGATTATCTGATGAAGATCCTCACTGAGCGCGGCTACTCTTTCACCACCACCGCTGAGCGTGAAATCGTGCGCGACATTAAGGAGAAGTTGTGCTATGTGGCTCTGGACTTTGAGCAGGAAATGGCCACCGCTGCCGCCTCCACCTCTCTGGAGAAGTCGTACGAGTTGCCCGATGGTCAGGTCATTACCATTGGCAACGAGCGTTTCCGTTGCCCCGAGGCTCTGTTCCAGCCTTCGTTCTTGGGCATGGAGTCGTCCGGTATTCACGAGACCGTCTACAACTCCATCATGAAGTGCGATGTCGACATTCGTAAGGATCTGTATGCCAATTCTGTGCTATCCGGCGGTACCACCATGTACCCAGGTAAAAATGACCAATCTCATTAGCTTGATTAACGTGTAAATAATTTGAACATATTGAATGTTAGGTATTGCTGATCGTATGCAGAAGGAGATCACTGCCCTGGCCCCATCGACCATCAAGATCAAGATCATTGCGCCACCTGAGAGAAAGTACTCCGTCTGGATCGGTGGCTCCATCTTGGCTTCGCTGTCCACCTTCCAGCAGATGTGGATCTCCAAGCAGGAATACGATGAGTCCGGCCCCGGCATTGTGCACCGCAAGTGCTTTTAAATCTTTCCCAAGATGCGAAAGATCAACAAAGACAACCACCATATTAGCCAAGTCACAAACCAACACCAACACCAGCGAGCTTTTCACCAACGCCAGCGCGCTTCACATTAAACCAAACCAGCAAAGAAGCAGAGGGTAACAACAACAATCCGCTGCACAATAATCATACAAATCACAACATCAATAAGAGGCTAAACGCTCTTTAGGCCACAACCCTTAACATGTAACCAAACCAGGCACAGTCGATTTTCACAATCAACATCTTTGTGTGAAATTCGTCGCAGTGTAAAATATTAAGATATTTTTAAACTTATCTAAACTGTATATGAAAGAGCTTTTAAACTTAGTCAGTGAAATTAAAGCCAAATATATCTTCCATTAAAAATATAAACATTTTCAATAAAGACATTTTTTCTATTACTTATTTTCTTAGCTGTTTTAAAGTGTTACTTCATTTTTTAACTTAGCATAACACATAACACAAAAATATGTTTACATTTAACGGTTTAAATTCATGAATGTGTGTTAGATTAGATTATAAAATTTCATTTTATTTATTCTTTTGAGTCTTAAAATGGGATGGGCGAGTTAGAATTGAGAAGCAAGCGTGTTTTGGCTTATGTGCTTGTCGGCGAAGTGGAAAAAAATAATGTAGCTTGATGGTCCCAATACCCAATCAGAAGCGATCCAGTTCCGCAATGTTGTCCAACTTGTCGGCGAATTCGATTAAATTAATAATAATAATGTTGGAATCACCTGCATTAATAGAAATAGATCCAAATCAATTTATCTAAACTGTGCATGTTACTAGTTCGTTTTAGATTGACAACCCACTCTAAAAGAGAGGGAGTGGGATGCTGCTGTTGCTTTGGATTTGTCAGTGTTGTTTAAAATGCTGCCCTGAAAATGCAACGTTAAAGATGAACAATTTCCGGCAGTTCTGCTAATATAAACTTTGATTAACAACAGGAAAATCATTTTCGTTTTAACAACAATTTTATTAAAAATTTTTTAGTTGGTCATTAATGAATTTAACTTATTTTAAATTATTTAAATTAATTATTAATACATAATACCAAAATACGTTGACATATAATTAGAGTCAGCTTCTACCCAAATAGAGAGACATTGGCAGTGATTATTATAAATTGTGTTAATTATAATATATATTCTCTGTTTCAGCAGGATTAGTTGGAAATATATTTATATATATATATATATATATATATATATATATATAATTTGAACATATATATATATATATATATATTTATATTTATTTTTTTTTGGCTTTTTGGGATAAGTGTCAATTTTCTTAAAAATGAGTATTCTTGTTTTAGTTAACGTATATTAGTATGTAGATAATTAAAAGTTAATTATAAATGTACAAATATTGTATAAAAAGGCATTGCACTTTGTTAAGTAAACTTATATGTGTAGACTTCAAATAAGAATATCGAAAAAGCATAAATGGTTTTGGTTATTTTTTTTAATTTTATATAGTTTACGAATACGTTTATATCTTAGGCTTACACTTAAAAAAGTTTGAAATTATGCTGTATATGCTTAAATTAAAATATCAATTAGCTAGCTTGTTAATTTGATTAACAAGCTACTTACAATAATTAACCTTCTAAAACAATGACGATACTTATGCAATAAAATTAGTTGACTAATTACATTGAATTTATAATATATCGGGGCTGGATAAGACATACTACTTAATTTTGTTGCCTAGTGTTAGCTATTAACAGATCTTACAAATCTATGAATGGCGATGAAATATGCTTGTAATTTCGTTTTGAAAAACTCATTGATACATTTTTTTTTTTTAATTTGTTTTTTGTCTGATTAGACAACTTCATATTTGGCGACCAATTCGATCCAGTTTTTGAACATTTCGATAACGATTGCATTGCAAATTTGGTACAATTTGGTTTCGAAACTGCCCGACTGAGATTCGAAAATACTTTGTTTTCGTTCCCTTCGTTAGTAATTCACCTAGTCGCTTTTTTTTTTAAGGGGAAAGCATTAACAGCCGAAGTGTGGGACTTTCACCCACTAAAACCACCCATACTCTTTGTCTGTATTCAGGCATGTAAATCGTTTTAATACTATTCAATTTGTATATTTTGGGCAGATGGTCCCTGGCCACGTCAAGACTTTTAAAATGGAAGATCTCATGGAGATAATTGCAATTAATTGTTGTAGAACAAATTAAACAGCTTAAATGCATGAGAGTCGAGCGACCATGAAAACGCTGCGCAAAAAAAAGCACCCAGGATTCTTTAGCCCTAACAGAAGGGGTACTGGCCGGGCTGTTTTTTGTCACACAACGTCCACGTATAGTCCTGACGTAGCGGATATACGGCAGCCACCGCAAAGCCCACCGCAAAAGGCTCGTCTCGATGTTGGCGATGACTCGAACTGGAAGTTAATAAAATTGCGAGGATTAGATGCCGGTGCACTACTCAGGATACCATAAAGTAGCGATGACTTACCCTGCTCCCAGGATTCATGACCGCTCGATTACCGTAATTAATCCATTCGGTGCCCGGTCGCAGGACAAAGCCCGTGCCCTTCAGGCTGATGGAGAAGTCGCCCTGCGGACAATTCATGTTGCTACTGTAGCAATCACCTGCCGATCCCAGAGCCTGCCGCTGTCCCCGCGAATCGGCAAAGTCGAAATCGTTTTCGATAATCCGCAGGTCACTAATATTTAGACGCAGCTTACTAAAATGCGATCGACCAGAGTTCTGTTCGTTGGGGTATTCGCGATACCGTGAAATTGGCGGACAGCTGTTAGCTAGCCGCGTCTTGTACTCAAAATAGATGGAGTAGTTCTCCTGTTGGTCCACTGTGATATACTCTCGCGGCGTCCGGCTGCTCATTTGATGGCAGTAGATGCTCACCTTCCGCGAACGCACTTGCAGCAAGTACTCGCCATCCCTGTATTCGCGATTCATGCGCTGCAGATCGGCACAGCTCTTGGCGCCCACACGTTTCATCTTGCATTTGGGGGGCGGTGTGCACTTGTAGTAACTCTTCTTCAACCTGCTGATACTCCGGTGCGTTTGTTTGTTATAGTCGGTAACGCGTCGCTTTCCGAAGCCATTGCAGTTGCACTGTAAACCAATATACAGATTTTCATTTTAGAAACTACGAACTTAACCGTTCAGATTTAATTCAGCGCAAATCACCTGGATCTCCTGTCTCGCACATTCGCATAGATTGCGCTGGATCGGCCGCTTCTTGATATCGCAGGACCGGTCATTTATGCGATTGCCGTGCGACGTCTCGCAGTGCACGTATCGCCTCTGATATTGTTCGGCACAGTCTTTGGAGCAGCTTGTCCACTCGGAGGCGGTCCATTTGCAGCTGATCTTGCATACTTTGGTGAGCGTGCGAAAGTGTGGCCTTCGCACCTTCAGTGTCTCGCAGTAGGAGTCGTCAACGATTTCCCTGCGCTTGGGAGAACCCCGCACCTCCGGCTTGTAGACGCGTGCGCAACGCTGAACCTTGTGTCTTACGCCGGAGCCGCATTCGACAGAGCACTGTCGATGTTAGCATGTACAAGTTAGATACCATTTAATTGGGAAAGGTGCACACATTTCGCCACTTACCTGTCCCCACTCGCCGATGTATTTAATGTGGCAACAATTGCGCACCTCCTTGGGCTTCTCACTCTCCGGACAAGAAGTATGCTGACAGGTCACATTACGGTGCATTTTGCACCAATCACTGCACTCGCCCCACTTTCCCGCATGCCAGGTGTTCACAGAGCGTTGGTTTTTCTGTACAAAATTTGTTTGAACTTAGTTTTAGGCATTTGTAAAAACATTCTGACTCACCGGTGATTCCGTGGAATAGATGCAGGGCTGGATGCTGCAGGTGCGCAGGTTATTTTGTACGTTCTTGGTTCCAGAATCACAGTAGCTATCGAACGTGGGCAGGTCGTTCATATAGCAGCGGAGCTCGCGGACTTGGGTGCCGGTGCCACAGGACTTGGAGCACTAGATAGAAATATGCATGTAGTGGCATGTTCATGACCAGCCCAGGATTACTTACCGCGGACCAGTCCGTGTACTTCCAGCACGCCTCGCGGCATGGTTCGTGGCGTACAATCTCGAACTTGAGCTTGCAGTAGGACATGTCCACGACATTCGCAGACCGAGAATCATTGAATGTCTGTATGCAGTTGAAGGTCTTCTCGCGGGTGCCCAGCTCCCCGCAAGTGGCAGAGCAAGCTGAAATGCTGATCGTGTTCAATCTGCAGCACGGCGAATGAGGGATCGAGCATTAGCGTTTCTGCAACCAATTGATGCATTTTTAGGGGCTACTCACGTCAGGTTGCAGTCCGTGTTGCAGCTGCTATACTCTGGCTTCGGCATTGCCGACTCGTCACAAAATTGGGGCGCCACTTTCAGGCCCTGTGTTGTGCTTATACAGGTCGCCTGGCGATGCCTTGTGCCCTGGCAAAGTGAGTCGCAATTGCTCCACGATTGCATTTGCCAGCGATAGATCTCCACCTCCGGCTCATCACTGATTGGCTTGTCCAGAGTGTACGTATACGAAATCAATATGGTGTCTTGATTCTTGGCAGCGCTCAGGTCTATTGAGATGATCTATTGAGTTGATTAAAGGATGCCGTTAGTTAAAAAATAAAAAGGAATACCAATTGTATTTAAGCCCACCTTAACTACTAGATCACGCGTCAACTTCCAAGAGTAGGTGGTGTTCACGCGCTCAATGGTGACATTGGAGCCATTGTAATCGATCGTTACGCCCCCATAGGAGCATGTTACGGGATACGGTGTGACCACCTTGTTCTTATTTATCAGATCAACATGATTGTCATCACTTACAATAATGTAGTTTTGGTCGGGGTAGCCAGGCTGTGTGATAATTATGTTGGAGGCACCTGTGATGGTAGAAATTGATCGTTCCAAATATATATATTAGTTCGCTAAACAAATCTGATGCAAATGGTTGTCTCCCTTCTTAGCATAGTAAAACTTTTTCAATCAACACAAGAGTTATGTTCTTATGAGTATTCGAAGTACACAACTCCAAAAATAATAAATAAATATTTGCAAAAATGCATTGTTTTTTAAAGATTTGAAAGTTGTGCTACTACATTTAATGAATGCAGATTGCTTAAAGTGCATTTAAAGCTGTGACAATGTTATAGAAATTCCACTGCGATTAGTTGGCAATGAAAATAATCTAATTAATGACATTTTTGGGAATATTGAGGAATCTCAATTATCAGATCACATACTAAATTCTGTTGTTTTAGCACCAACGAATGAGGATTGCTTTACAGTTAATCAGGATGTGATGAATCGAATGGCGGGTGAATTTAAGACTTACAGTAGTTATGATAAAATCATTTGCGACGATGAACGGGAAATTAAAAATTATCCACTTGAGTTCTTAAATTCATTAAATGTAAGTGGTTTACCACCGCATAAACAATCATTAAAAGTCAACTGCATTGTCTTACTTATACGAAATCTAAACTCAAAGGATGCATTAGTTAATGGAACAAGAATGTATAACAACTTCATTGATTGTGAAATTTTAATCGGAGTTTCACGTGGTAAACGCATTTTAATTTCACGCATCAATTTAACTTATAAATGGACTATTTTACATTTTGATTTTCAACGAACTCAATTTCCTGTAATACCAGCTTTTGCAATGACCATAAAAAAGTCCCAGGGACAAACATTCGAAAAGGTGCTAATTTTGTTAAGAAAACCTGTGTTTACACATGGACAGTTATATGTTGCTGCAAGTAGGGTTAGATCTTTTGATGGTTTAAAGTTTTACATTAAGGAATGCACAGGGCAAGGTCATTTAGCTGGCGATCATAGAGTGTTTACAAAAAATATTGATTACAACGAAGTATTAAACGCACATCGTTAAGTGCATATGAGGTTATTTAAAAATAAATCATATATTTTTGTTAAAATTATATTTTGCAATAAATAAACCTGTTTAATTTATAAATTATTAATAAAAAAAGTATTCAATTTTGTATTTATTCGTCGATTGAACTAATGGGCGAAGCAAAGAAATATCTATATTGTGCATTTCAGTTCTTATTATATACAGGGGAAGTCGGATGCTGCTCTAGAGCTATTGCTTATTAGACTGTCTTCGGATCTGACATGATTGCTTAAAGTGCAGCTCTGCTTATGCAATGTAAAAGATGCACAAATCGATTACCGTGGGCTATCGAATCACTATCGCTTCTCTGTTTGTTCAAGTTGGTTGCTATTATTTGTTTGAGTTCCAATACCAAATATTGTAATAAGAAGGATCGTTGCTTTATATAATGGAATAATGTATATCATGCTATGATTTGCTTTTATTATTTAATTTCTTATTTAATCCACTGTTGTATTTTAAATTGAAACCTGGCGCCATTTATAAGTCTATAATAAATGGAACGTGGTTCGTTCATTCAGTTAAATGAGTAGTTCAATTTAAATATTTATTCATTAAACTTCACATACGATCAACCAGAACCTTATGTTAATGGGAACCCCACAAAATTAAATACTCGAAAAACGCTGTTACTGTTAACAATTGTGACTATTTCTGTTAACTATTGTGAACATGTTGAGAAGCTGCAGGAAAATTTGCATTGCAAAGAAAAACTGCTAATTCATTCATATTGCGATAAATATGGCAACTCTAAAAATCGTCTGGCGATATTTAGTGGAAAGCAGTAATGTGTCATGACAAACAAATTCGAAACAATGACAAAAAGTCCATAAAAATACAATCGCAATGCGGCCATTCACAAATGAAAAACCTTGGAAGCCGCATTAAAACGTTAATATATGGTTGAGTTGCTCATTCATGTTTGCTTTTGTACTCATGCAAAGTGCAGTAAATGTTTAGTATGAATGTTTCACGTGCTAAAAATAAAAGTTATTGGCTTGCGATGCAGTGCAACGCGTGTGAGACTGTGTGTGTGCGTGCATTGCTGATAAGTTCCACTGCGACCTGATGCCCGGCGACGACCTCCGGTGTGAATCGGCGCCAGTGGCCGCCAGTTGATTACCTGACCGGCAATCAGTGTGTACGTGAGGCGCCTGGGTGCTTTCAGATTCGCCTTTAGCTGACACATTGGCAGCGACAGCTGATCAGCAGAATTTAATCAGCAGTGGCATTATCATTCGGCACCGGCGATATACACAAATCACGTGTTGCATCACACAAGGTGAGTACAAAAACATGCATCAACTACATACGTGTACCCACATTCATACACACGCACACACACGCACACACACACAAACATGCGTGTGCAAATGTTGTTTTTGGGAAGGGTGGGGCAGTATGACTCAATTGGGCATCGGAGTCGTAAAAACTATTTAATAGCACATTAACATTAGGTCCCGCAACGCATAAACATTACCCATTAGCATTCATTCATCAAATCATTAGCCAAAAATTTAATTATAGTTCTCTTTTTCCTCCACGTTGGCCAACGGCAACGTGGCCTGAGGGTAAGGCAAGGAGGTTAGCTTTTTGATTGTACACACCTTTTGGAATTGTCGTGACATAGTAGATGCTTTGGGGTGGCTTCTTTTGCTTCAGCAGATCGGAGACATACACGTTTCCGGTGTGTTCCACGCACGTATCGTTGCGGCCCTCGCAAACCCCGCATTTGTCTGCAAATGAATAATTAATTAGAAAAAATAAAAAAAACGAATCAAACGACAGTTGTTTTATATATCTTGACTACAAATATTGGCATTTGTGTGACTAATTACCGAGCTTGGCCATCGAGTTGAGTTCGTTGTCGCAGCCCGCGGGGCGACAAATGCCGTTGACGCATTTGTCAAAACTGTCCACGGTGCAGGTGGTGCCATCCTTGACCATGTCTTGTAGCAAAAAGTAGGCGCTATTATCTTCCAATCGGCAGTACAGCTTGCATTTGTCCGTCACATGTGTGTTCACTGTGGAATTCGGGGATTAGCTAAATGGGGTACTCGACTAAAAAGTGGATACACTCACGTCCGTATTTGGGTATCCACTTGGAGGCCGGGTCAATGCCCGGTATTCGAAAGTTCTTGCCGTTCATATCGTAGCACTGCTGCTCGCGGGTATCCACTGTGTCAGGTGGGCAGGGGTGTGTATTGCAGGATCGGTACTTCTTCCGACTGCCCACACAGTACTTACCACCGTTTGCTGGTAGCGGATTGTTGCACTCGCGCCGCGATTCCTGAACCCCGCCGCCACACGTGAGGCTGCAGGGCGTAAAGGGGCTCCAGGTGCCCCAACCGCCGTGCACCATCTGGAGGCCGCTGCCCAGGCGGGGAACGCAATTGCCTTTTTGGCACCAGTATATGTTGTTGTTGCAGGGCGTGCCATCCGCCCAGGGCAGATTGCTAGACCGGCACACCGAATTGGCGTTACAGAAAAGCTTCCGGCACTCCTCAGAGGAGCAATGGCTGCTCTGGTTGCCGTGTATCAACTGACACTGGTGATCCAGCGAGTAGATTTCACCCGGCTGCTTTGTGTTCAAATTGACTATAGGCGTGGACGCCGTATTCTCCAAGCAGGATTTGTCAGTTTTCCTAAGAACGTTGCCGACTTAAGAATTGTTTTTAAATGCTGATTGTCAGAGTACTTACTCAAGGAACTCGGAGACGTAGTGCTGGGAGCACTTGGACCATGACCAGGGATGCATATGATCGCCCATGACGCTGGACATAATGTGGAGCGTGCGATTGTTGCTTGATTTGGTGTTGTGTGGCTTGCAGCGATCGTCATCATCATGCGGCATGTTCAGGCTAAAATAATTGCTTGAAATGGTGGCAGGAGAGAGACGCCCATCGACTTACATGTGGCCCAGTTCGTGCGCGATTGTGAACGCGGCAGGCAGCCCATTGTCCTGCACAATGGAGCAGGAGCGAGCCTTACAAACGGTACCCAATTCGGCCAGGCCCAGGGTGCTGCATCGCTCCTCGCGCTCGTTGCTGCAAATCTGATCACTGTGCATGAGACAGGGATAAGTGTGCAGCCCCAGAAAATGCTTTAATCAAATGTCCACTTACCGTGTGATAAGCATGGCCGTGTCATAGTGATAGCCCTCTTTAGCTAGGTACGAACAGAAATTCTTCAGTTTGTCAGAGGTGGAGAGGCCGCGTCGACTCACAGTGCGCTCGCGGGGATTCATGTCGCTCAGCACTACCAAGTGGATCAGAGATATGCATATGGAATTGCCAATGCTGGCGTCCGCAAAGATGTTCGATACAATCGAGAATAGTGTGAGAATGTAGGTACTGAGATCGCTCTTGTGGAAATCCGACATCGATTTATCTACGGCAATTAGCACCTCTAGCGTGTATACCTGATTGCCCAAATTCAAAAAGTCCCGCTTGCGTCGCGTTAAATGTGTTTGCATATTCTCCGTTAAATCCTTTAGCTCCAGATCCAGATCCAAATCGGCGACAGCATGTCTGGGGTTTCGCTGCGAGTGCCGCCAGACCCGGTGCAAGATCACGTCGCTGTCCGTCTGGTTGACCGGCTGAATGAGCATCGTGCCGAAACGAGTTTTTATATAACCAGTCTGTGGAATAAGGGCAGTGCGGAGCAGAGCGGAGCAGGAGTCGGGTACAAGCTTATTAGTAGTCATATTCGGCGATATATAGATAAGCATAATTTGCGAAATGTAAATTTAATGCAAATGGTTTTCTGAAGGTCTCAGCCTCAGCTGATCTCAACCTGCCACCTGCCTGTCGACGTTGATGTTAATGTATGTGCTTTGCTATTTTTTATTATTAAGACTAACCATGCCGCTGCAGAGGGAGACGGCGACCGCCGATTGGTTATCGCCTTGAACGTGACCTTTGTAGTAGCAGCCCAAAAAGTGGCCCTCCTCCTCATCATCGGACTCCTCGGTGCGATTATTGAGTATACGTATTACTCGAAACGTGTTGGATGGTATGAAGGACGTGTCCTGATGCAGCACCAGATGGAGCAACTGACCAAATACCTGGAGAACGTACTCCGGATGCGGATCCCAAATTTGGCTAGACTTGGTGCGGAATGTGCCCGTCTGGCTGAACGCAGAGGTCGCAACTGCAACGAACACATTTCTAGTGAGAGTTCAGTGCCGCTGTCATCTAACCACTTACCCCTCAGGCTGCTGTTGCTATCGCTATGTCTTTTCGATTCATATAGCAAATCCTCGGCGTTGAGAGTAAAGTTGTGTATCTTGGTGGGCGTTACAAAGGTACTCAGATTGTCATCGCCAATGTCCTCGATGTCGCCGAATTCGTCGTCGTCTTTAATATCATTTTTATCGCCCCAGTTGGTAAAATTCGTATCGTTAGAAATCTGCTTGGGCCCCTCTATCTTATATAATATGGTGGGGCTGCTGTCGCGGTTCGGATTGCAGTAGAGGCAGAGTAACACAATGAACAGGACCACCACGACCACAGTGATCCATACGCGGGACTGCTGCCGCCAGTGTGTAGACATGATTTGACTATATTTAGTCTTGGTCAAGCACCATTCGTATTTCTTCGTTAGCCCGAACTGTAAGAACCACAAAAGACAGACAATGAAAAGAAAGTCATAGTCGAGCGGAGCCAGATGTTGTATCATTCTCGAGCTGCGTTCATGATAGTGCAGAAAGTCGAAAGCGCCACACTACTATGTGGCATTCTTTCACACCTTCAATGCAGATTACCAGCGACGCCGCCGGCAAAGCTGACCAGATAAACACATGGTCTTGGGCACGTTTCAGCTGCCGCAAAGAAGTAACCACTATCAATCGACGGGGTGACGAGTGGGCGAGGGGCCGATAGAGGCAGACTGATTTGAGCGATTAGCTCTTTGAAAGAATTATTGCTTTGATCAACTGACGGTGGCTGCCTTGGTCACTCAGCGCCGGCCCAGCGACCAGTGTTTGGCCTTTAGCTGGCACGCACACCGGTCGCTATTCACAGATCTATAGAGCTGTTGAAAACACTTCCTCACACCGCAAAAAAATTCGCACATTTGTTTAAAACCGAAATGCTCAAGTGCAGAGGTGTAAAGTGTGCCAACGGCAATTTCTGTTTGCTTGCCAGCAAAAAAAAAAATAAATAAATAATAGAAAAGAAATTACCAAAAGTATGAAAATAAAGAGACAGAAACGAAAAGATGAAATAGTCAAGTACCCCTCAAGCAAAAAATTTATATTCCCTTAATTTGTTAATTTATGTGAGTGGCTTTCGTATGTACCTCTGATAGAAAATTTAAAATTGTTGCATCTAGCGTATCGTGATCTATGTGGCTTTTAATGTGTGGTGACGAACAATAAAATTAAAATTCACCCAAAATATTTACGAAATTAGTTGCCAAATGAATTTGGCTCAATAATGTCGCATTTTATATAATTTGACGGCAGCTCTGTGAACTCTGTGACCGACGATCAATTTGTTATGCGACCAAAAATTGTCGCACCGAACGTGTTTTTTTGGCGCTTGCTTTTTGGCTGCATATTAAATCCATGAAATATATAAACTGGATGCCAAGGCGTGTCGAGTCCACAGATTTCCGTTGCGTTCCGCTTCAATTTCCGATCTTACATGGTTTTTAATGGACATGCAAAACCTTCAACTCGATGACACTTAATTTTCAAATCGGTATTGACCTTTTATGTTCGTTATTATTGAAAATAGCTCAAAATGATGAGCCATTAAATTGGCATATTATTTGGTTTAACGATCGCACATTTGAGAAATCCATATAATAAAATACACAGAGCAACAGATATATCAAGCGATAATTTGGTAATATTTTGAATTAGTTCAGTGTAAGATCCCTTATCTGATGGATAGCAAATTAATATTAGCCTACTTTTCTGGGTCATTGTGTGACATTATTTCATCGTAATTTATCGTTTATGGTTTAAAAATAATTCAAAGGTATCGAAAAACTATCAAACCGATTTTCTTTAATATTTTAAAGCGAACTTAAGCGAATTTATTACATTTATTCTTTAAAGATTTAGCCAACTTTTCATCCTCTTAGCTGAGGTGTTGATACGATGGAACCAGATTAGCAACTGCATAATTCTACCCTGTAGATTTTAATACTGTTATGACGTACTTAAAATTTCATTACGATCATGATCTTAGTTTAAAAGTTATTCACCAATTTAGTTTTAATAGTGGGGACCAAGTGCAGCCGGCTTGTGTGTGTATCATTGTGTCATTTTATCTATGTATGTATGTATGAATGCAAGGGGGCTGAAATGTTTGTACGACAGCTCGCAGCTGGGTTCAGGGTACTTCCTAGTCGGGTCCTCTGATTGGAGCAGTTTTACTTGTTATTAAAAATGTGTATATAAAAGATTTTCCATCGCTTTTTTGCATTTATTTATTTAACTAACTGTTATGAAGGCAAGTTATGGCTGCCACGGCCTAAAGCTTGTTTTTGCATTTCATAAATCAATATTCCTTGAGCAAATATTTATCATGCCAGAACATTAATCAAATCTGTATACATTTAAGACATTCAGGGTTATCAGTGTCAACGCTTTCTCAGAATTGTTTTTCGTTGAGGAGTTTCTATTGAAAAACCACGTCGGCTATATATACTATATCTCCGTATCTCTCCATTTTCATTTCTTTCGGTGTGAGGCTTATCATAAATTTCATCCAATGCTTAAATGGCCGTATGCGATTTGCAATGCAAATCTTTGGCTCTTTATGTATTTAATTAAAGAACCATTCGGTTGATCTCTGTTTACCTCTTCGCTGTTAGTTATGCATGCGATTCGGCTTATTAACTTGTTTCTGAAACAACCTTATAAATATGCAAATGCACCGCGTGCGTTCTGTTTTTATCAGCGGCAAGTGATAGCCGTGGATGCTTGTCCCATTTTCATTTCCACTTAATACAGGTATAATTCATATAATTTATTATTCAGTCAAAGTGGTTCCTGGCCTCTGACTAATTGACCATATCAATGAGGCGGCAGTTACAAAAAAATAAAAAATAAACAAAACAGAAACCAAAGAATATTAAAGAAGCATCCGAAACCACATGGAAACCTGTTTACACTTGGCCAGAGCTGACCAGCGCTAAACTAGCGATTTGTGTGTCAGTCGATTACTTTATATCGCCGAGTGCTATAATTTATGCCAATGGCTACATTTTCGGCCGACACTCTGTCTGCACGGCAGTGAGGCGGCGACGCCGTTCAGTCTATCTCCTCGAGCAGCATGAAGGCCGTTGCCGCAGTCGCAGTCGCAGCTTCGCATTAGGCTCACACGACATGGCGAACGGTCCCACGAGCGATACGAAATTGTTGTTGTAAGCAACATATTTTAACTCTGGCTAATTGGTTGAGGTGTTGGTGCTAAGTCAACGCCCAGTGACAAGCAATTGAAACACGCGTTTCGCGTTTCGCGTTTGCGTTTGCGTTTGCGTCGATCGAACAACACGGCGCAGTTTTTGCTTAATTACATAGCTTGTGCGTGGAGCAGCAATTGTTGTGGTCGAATTATATTTAATGACTTAATTGTAAATGCATTTGCCCTGATTTGGAGATTAAGTCCGTTTTGGCAACGTGTCGTATACGCAATGCGACAATGGTACATAATTTGTAGCTCCGCATGCGCAGCACAACAGAACCACAAACTACAAATTAACAAATTAGCAAATTAGCAGCTACAATCAAAGTGTATACACACACATATTCGGTTGGTCTAGCTGGTGTACGATTTCAGCACATTCTGGTGGCCATTAGCTCACGCTTAATTATAGCCATGCATTTTCCGAAGACCATACATGCAACATGTAATTGGCCAGTGTTTTTGAAAAATTTCAAAATTTTCCAAACACAGACACTTTACCAAAACAAAACCAGCCGAATTGTATTTATAGCATGTGAGTGATAAATAAATAAACTTGTTGAATTCATGGACGTGCGCTTTATGTGCCTTTATGCACTGGACGCGTGACCGCCGAAAACTCTTTGGAAAACTCTTAAACGCGCTCAATCAAGGCAATTTGCTGAAATACAAACGCTCTGACGGTTGGCAAATCAAACATTTCCAAACTAAATATCGGATTCAATATAATATTAGATCATTTAATTAGAAAAGTATGTGTAAATTATTTCTGAATTTGCATTTGGGCGTTTTCTGAGAAATGTTTTTGCCAATTTACAGCAGCAGACAGCCAAAGTTCATAGGCCGTGGGAATCACATGCGAAAACCAAAACGAAAACAAAAATGCGGCTAAACATCCTGAACACAATAATGAATACATTTCCATAAAATTGTTCATAGGAAAAACTCTTAGCCACGAGCTAAATGCATAAAATCTGTCATCGTTGCCAGACTACGGTATACAATGTGGGTGAGCTGCAGAATAATAATAATTTCCATTTGAGAATGACTGAATAGATATATGTAAGCATTATAGAGATAAACAAATGCATTTGTTAGCAGATTGCCATTGTGTATCTAAATTGAAATCAGCATTGAACTGAAGTGCATTGATAACTTCACAATTCACAATTTACTATTTGTAATTCACAATTGAAAGCCATCAGCTGCAAACACAAATCAATTAACCTTGACAAAAATGCGTTTGGCAAAAACTTAATTGAAAATATGCAGCCAAATGCATTCAACAAAATTGACTTTAATGCTAGCAAGGCGACTGGCTGGCTGGCTGCCGGACTGGCTATACAAACTAAATGACCGGGCTGGACAACGGCTGCGTCTGCCATGTGCTTGCCATATCAACAGGCTCGTCATCATTATAGTCGGTTTTTTTATCCAACAGAAGCAGCGGCATAGGCAGAGGCAGAGACAGGGTCAACATAGATGCCGAGCATATGGCGCAGCCGGAGGTAGCCCCCAAAAGTAATTTCGCCGAGTTAATTATTGCGTGTTTAACCTTGAAATTAACGGGTATATTTCGATCGTTTTTAGACTATAAAATAAGTTTTGTTTAGTTTTCTTTTCAAAAAACTCGCAAAAAATAAACGAAACATAAATATTGAGAAAGAAAAAAATTAAAAATCTACTACTAGCCCCGTCGGACGGGTACACAAATGTTTAGCTTTGATTTTTCCATTTGCATAATAATACAAATCATAGTATTATTATCGATGGCACACGCCACACGGTGCGCTACATGACTCATGTGAAGGATCTGAGACCTTCACTAGCAAATCACGAAAGTGCATTTTCACTTGTCTGTTGTGTCGCAATTTTTTGAATGCGCACATTAAATTTCAGCTGAGATTTGTAATGTTATGCCTGTAAAAGTGGTACTGCCACTTTGTGTATTTTTTCAGGTTTCATTAATGACTTTATTTAATGGGCCGCCTATGGCACACTTTTGTGCAAATGGCATGAAATAACAGTCGCAGATTTGCGAACTTCATTTTATGGTCCCACGCGGCGTATGCATTATATGTTATTATCTGCGTTAAGCCACAAATGCGCTGTATATTTGTTTTTTTATTAAATGGACTCATAATTCATTTGAAAACGAATTTCTGTGTAATTATGAAAATCCTAAGTTTCTATATACATAATTTGCCTGCTCGGTTTTAAATAGCCTACTGAATATGTATAAAAACCGCAATATATTTTAATCATATTCGACTCATAATCAATTTGCAATCAATAATTTTAATCATGACGAAATATTAGGTAGTGTATTCAGAATTCCGCACTGCCGCACATTCTCACGTTCGCTTTTTGCATATTTATGTGTATCTGCAATCGTGCAAAAACATATAAATTATAAATATATATTTGCTTTTGGACGCTTACAATGTGTGCGTATTTATTTGGACAGTGCAACTCGGTGCTGAAGGCGCTGGAATGGAAATTTAATAACGACCACCTGGCCATTTGAACAGAATATTAATCTGAAATTGGTATTGCAATCATGACGAGGTTCTGTATCGTGCATTAAATAAGAAATTAATAAGAGAAAAACAGTTATCGACTGGAGCAGTATTATGCACAAAGTATTTTAATTTCATTTTGTTAACCCCATAAAATGATATCTTGTTGTCAAAGGCCACTTTTTAAAAGCTTGACAGTCCAAATTCAACGAAAACGACCGAGCCAGTTCAAGCCCACAATTAAAATTTGATCAAATTTTGACTTGAATAGCGTTGAAGGCGGTGTATGTCATAAAAATAAATGTGAATTTACCGGGCAATAGTTGATGGTGTTGCCACTTCAAAGGCGCTTCTTGGAAAACAGTGGGTGGTGTGAGATGAACAGATGGCTCCTCCGAAAATGCAAGTTATTGATTGGTGAACAATTTGGCTGTAGACGTGTTTACACTTCTTAAATGCATAAATGTGTTAAAAACCACAAATGGCAAATTGCCCTTCATGTTGTGCCATGGGGGCTGGCCCGGCAACACGTGGCCAAAAGGAATGCACACAACAAAATCAAAAACCAGTAAAAAATTGTTTATTTTTAATGTGGTTCACTCAGGTTGCACATAAAAAACAAACTATTAACTACAAAATTACGGTGTTAAGTGTAAACAAATATAAAGTATGCCAAAAATTTCCATAAATAAAAAAGATTACTGAGCGAAATTAAATAATACAGTTTTGTTCTTTAATTATTTCACAGCGCGAAAATTGTACAGGTTGAAGCTGCGCAACGTTGAATTTCCGACAGAACGCGAGTAAATGGGGTTGATGTCAATGACCACCTGCTGCGAGTATGCGCGAATATATAAATAAATATCAACTGAGTTATATGTTACTCACAAAGAGGAAATGTCCTCGCTAAAAACCGCTAAACCCACGTAGCTTGCCACCAAATAAGCGGATGTGGAAATCATTGCAAACATGCAAATTTGCATTTGCATCAACACATATTATTATGTGCTTCTGACTGCCTGGAAACCATGTGCGGTGTTGCCAGAACAAAGCTGCGAAGAGCGAAGAGATGGATCGAGCCTTGGCAAAGCAGAACGGATAAGTAAATATACAATGGAATTTCGCTTAAAGATTCCCGGTAAGCGCTTGTAGTTTTCAGTGTTGTTTTTTTTTGTAAGAAAATGTGTAAATTGGAATACGAACTTCAAATGCCATTGACCATGTTTGTTTGCTTTTCTTCATCTCTTTCTGTTGTTGTTTAGTCTTGTTGTTCCTATAGGGGCTGTTGCCCCTTCTATTGTCCATTGTTGTTGGTTGTGCCATTGTCAGTGCACTTTCAATAGCTACTCATGTATACCCAGCTATGCCCACTGGGGGCGTGGCAATTCGATTATATTATTGTATTGTGTTATCTTCTGCAGTTTTAACTGTGGATACATCAAATACAGTCAGATAATATATAAGAATTATTGTTTTTCAAGTTAATTAATAGGTGGCGCTGATTTTAACGATTGCTTTTACTATTTCTTGTCTGACGAGTTGAATTTCATCACATCAGAAAACAGGACTATGTTCGATTCCCATTCGCCTACACTAGGGATTTTTAGGTTTTTTTTCGTATAATATTCAGTTTTTCCAGTTTATAACGATTTCTTATAATTCTTGTTAGATTACCTAATTTGAATTTTGGCTTATGGGAAATGAAGGCTGCTGATTGCGTTTAAATTTTGTTGCATATCTTTAAGGGGTTGGTGGTCAGTAGCGGTCAAATCCCGGGCAGATTTTCTTATAATCTTTTTTTCAAATTTATAAATAAATAAACAAATCAGTGAACGGGCAGATGCAAATATTTTTGCTCTTAATATTTCGTATATGTACAAATAATGACATGGTCTATATTTTCGTTGTGATTACACCGGACTGCAACTTGCTGCTTGTTTTAATTGCTTCTGATAATTTGCTTGAGTTATGACTGAAACGCCTCTGACATCTTAATTTAGCTGCCATCGGCATGTTAACGTTGTGTTCCGCCTATTGTTATTTTTATTGCTATTGTTGCTGTAATGGTTGCAATTGTTCTCGTTGGCCGATGACAATGCGCCTGGCGTTTCGAATGGTAACCATCAAATTGCTTGCTGACAGGCGTCTCAATAAATTTATCCAATTGAATCCGCATTTTGATTGATTGCATTTCCAAGCATGGGCGACGTAATGTTTAATGCCTGATTACAAGATTGTGGATGTTTTTGATCAATCACATTGTTTTTATTTTATAGTCGGCCCATCGGCATTCTCAAGCAAAACTATAAAAATAAAATAGCAAACTTGTGGCATTTTTATTATAAATAAAAACTCATACTCGTACACCCACCTCTGATGAGTGATATTTTTGCGGATTTTATCTAAAAATAGTCAAACAATATTTTTAATATTTAATTTTTTTAATTTTCGGCCTCACGCAAAGTTATTACATGTATATATTGGAATCCGAACCGCAGCACACGAGATTCAAAGTTGAAAAATGAAAATTCGCTTGGCTAATTAACACTTTCAGCTGTATAAGCAAAGTGCCAGTGCATATACAGGTGAGGATTATTAATTTTATGTGCTCACTATGTGAGAAGTCGGCTAAAGTACGAGTACAGTGGAACAAAATAAACATAGAATGGCAGAGGCAATGGGAACAAGCGGAATACCAATGGTGCAAGAGGTTCTGCAGGAAATCTTTTTAAAATAAACACTTCGAACTGGTGGTATTTTGGTATTTTATTTGAATTTGATGGGGCGCATGTTTTGTGTCTGCTTTAGAAATTTTCCTATGCAAATGACCCCATGGGCTGGTCAATTAATTGAGTATCGATGCTATCAAATGCTCGAGCCAACCAGCGATTATTTAAGATCATGATGATAATCAGCAAGATTCATGATATGCAGCAGCAGCTGTCAGTGCCACACTTCTGAGAGACGGTAGAGGCAAGGGCACAGACGACTTTATAAACATTGTAGCGCCTGTTGCTGTCACTTGGCATTATCTGATGCCCCATTACCATTCCGATTCTCTGACATTGCATTTTGCGGTTTTAAGGGGCGCCACATCAATCATCGCATTAAAAAAAATTCCGAAAAAAGAATATTTTTTTGTTATCAGAATGAACTCGAAATTTGAGCTCTCTCCATTATGAACCATATCGATTTTAAGTCCAGAAACAATATGTATCACTGTGGGAACACAGAAAAAAAAACCAATTTAAAACAATTCCCAGCGGTCATTTCCTAAGAAATATATATATATACTATATATTTAGATATATTCTTGTGATTTGTATTAAATTCTTTTCCGCCGAAGCAAAATGCAGAAAACATAAAAAGAAAAAACTTGAAATTTGAAATCCACTTAGGTAAGCTTATAATAGTAGCAACCATTTGCTGCATCTCCTAAGTCCCACATTCGATGTGTTTACAAGTCCAACAAAGTGCAATAAGTGTCACAAGCCCCAGCCTGATAAATGCATGCGGAAAAGCTTTTGCCAGACCTTCACATGGTTTCATTTATTTTAATAATTGTCTTTTGTTTTATATTTTTTTTTAAATTTATTTTCAAGCACACCCGACTGGGTCCAACACTTTGGCTCTGGCCGGGTGAGTCTGGCAATCTGTCAATTAACCTCAGAGTTTTGCGTTGATAATATAAGTTATGGCTTTTTAATCGCTAAAAATTTGCATGAGCATATGCTCACTGCGCGCGTGTAATTGTGTGTGTGTGTGAGTATTGCACTCGAACTTGTGCTCGTATTTCAGTCTGCCTGTCGCTGTCATTAGGAGGGGCGGGTCCGTAGCGGTTGTCCGTGACTTGAAGTGCAAGTTTAAGTTGAAGTGGAAGTCGATGCCTTATTTACACTCTTACCGAGGGCATTATAATTTTCTCACGAAATATGTAAGTCTTTGATCCCAGGAAGGATATTTACGACAGACCAGGAGACCAATCTCTGTCGATAACATAACATATACGATATACTAACATATAGCTCGATTATTACAAGTTATTACAAGATATCTTGAGCTCGTATTTCTTTATTTATTTTTTGTCTGCAAGGGTATTTAATCTTCCGCACTCTCAAGAAAACTGTTCGTAATTTTGTTCATTCAGAAAACAACGGCACAAGAGACTGTGCCTTGCTCTGGGTGCGTACACATACATATAAATAATTCATCAGGGCGCTACAAGTCCGCTTTGTCTGTCTGTTTATCTGTCGGATACGTCAACCACAATTGACTGTGGCTTGAAGCTGATGCACGTCAGTGACCTCCAAGACAACTGCAGTCGGCGTTATAAATTTGGAGAATTTGATTTTTGTCTTTTATGGCTGTCTCTTCTGGTTCTTCTTCCTCTACTTGATAGAACCGTCCAACGAGACATATGAATCCAGGCGATCAGACTGGTAAAATACTCGTGCACAAGCACTTCTCCATACACATATGTATGCACGTATTAATCATATGTATGTTTATGTATATTCAACTTTTGACAGGTCAGTGCACTTTGCGCAACGCGACAATTATTTATTGCTTGAAATTGGATTGGATTGGAAATGGACGAACTGTTGCCCAATATCAGGCGTATAATTAGACAAAAGCGAGCAATTAAAGCGCGCTCTAATCACATTTACCACGGCTCATTTAGGTCGCCATGCGATACGCTTAGGTTGAAGACCGAGTTCGATCGTGATCGGGCTCTGGGATCTCGCAAGTGCTATTTTCTATTTGCATAGGCAAGCTCTTGGAGCCAAGTTATTGATGTTGTTGTTATGTTGTGGGTACCGTTGCCACCCAGATCGGTCAGCATCATTAATCTTAATGATACGAAAGTTGCGACTGATTAATTTGTTCGATAATTAAAATTGATTGGCCTCTGGCAAGCCGGGAGAGAACAGAGCGCACTGGACGACGAAATTCACAGTATCTCGCATAATAAATGATCTTCACAATACGCAACAAAAAAAAAATGAAAAAAAATATAACAAAAAAACGGAAGCAACAAATGGTCAGGGAAGCTCAAACTCAATCTAAATGAGTGCGCCGTAATAAAAAAACAAAAACAATAAAAATTGGGAGCGCCCGACTAGGAGATACCCTTAACCCATTATTGATCGGTCTTTACATACATTTCAACTCCCGTGCATTTATACATGCTAGAAATGGGCACGGGTAGTGCCAGTCACCAAGGCCCAGGCCAGACCCCAACCTAACATGAAGGTACGAAAGCACTGAACCACACCAAAGTCCTTAATATTAACGAAATAAAATCAGAAATGAATCTTATACTCCTTAGATTTTTCATATATCGTTCGCAACTTTATTATATTAATATTCAAAATTCTCACGGTATCTTGAATCATTAAACTCTAATATCGATAAAATTTTAACAAACAAGATTGCTTTAATAGCAAAAAATCAGGGTATCGCTTTTATATATGGGTATTCAGGGTATAAACCAAAAATAAACGTCACACAATCCGCACATTGTATACCCTAATAAAATAGATCATATGAACTCTTATGAGAATTCCACCAGTTACGAGCTTGATATCACAGTTATTATACGCTTTGGACAGGTAAAACATAAGATCTGAACATGAGCCGTTCAACTAAAACGGCTAAAACGAATGTTATATAAATGTTATGAGAATTTTAAGCGTGTCTGTCTGTCACGCAATTTGCGGCACGTTTTTGCATATATGAAAACAAAAGCAAAACCAACAACAGCGACAAGAACAACAATTTTAGAGTATGTAATTATGACAAGTCTATTAACGGTTTCCATTGTTGTTATTCACAGCCTAAAGCGACCTACTATATTTATATATGTACATATGGCTATTTAGTTAAGTCCCAAAACTAGACTGGATTATTTCCAGTGAAAAAAAGCCGTTAGCGCACTAATCTACTATATTGGCTATATAGCTTTAAATGTATAGTTTTTTAAATTTTAATACCCTCCCACTTAGAGCTTGCGAGAGATATTCTGTTATTTATTTGCGATTGAAAGATTTGTCAGCTTTAGCATTGTAATTTTGTGTTGTTTTATTTCTCATTTATTTACTTGTTGCCGGCTGCTCTCTAAGTTTCAAAATTCTTAAAATTATGTCATATACTGTATCTAGAATTTCGTATTCTAGTCTACATATGTATCTGATGTCGAATTCAGCGTGTCTAGTCACAGCTAATAAATCTTCCAGACTCACATTTCGGGCAGACTGAACCACTCAGCATAGCTCGGCCACATGTGCCACAATCATTGTCATAATACGGTCCGCATTTATTTATGTATATAAAATTTATTTTATTTTTATTTACATATTCAAATTTTCTTCTGTTGTCGTTGTTGTTTTTATTTTAATTATTGCCAATTTATAATTCTATAATTCTTAAAATTGAGGTTGTGCAATGTCCGCCTTGCTTTTCAAATTAGAAATTTGAAACTAGAAAAATTGGGGCGTGACAATTCAATTAAATCTACATATCGCTCTCAGTTTAAAAGTTTGATACATCGAATTTTTTCCCAAAATTTTCTCAACACCTTTAAATATAGCAAAAACAATTTTTTTAATGACCCCACTTTGGAAAAGAAAAATATTAGAACATTTTCAACAGATTTCAGCAGTTATTTTACTGTGAATGAGTATTGCGCTGTCGGTTACACCGGACTGCAACGTTCTTTTTTTTTGTTTATGTCTAGCATATATGACCGTTTTTATTGCAATTTTTAAATTTTCGCTGATGATGCTTTCGCTTGGTTTCAGTTTTGTTGGATTAAATAAAGCATTTTTATTATTTCCTCGTTGTGCTACTGTTTATTATATAATGCTACATTTTATGTTACGTTCAACTCCATGAACACAATCGTTTTTATCATTTTCATTTCAAACAAATAAATCAACATTCTGACACGCTTCTATCTACTCTCAAACATAAGCACAAACAATGGCAAGGTAAAATAAATAAATTTGCGAAAAGTAAAAAAAGACGTACTATTTTTGTGCGTCCGCCTCTTCTATTGCTCTCGTTTCTATGCTATGCCTTTTATACCCTGAACCCATTGAAAATGGGTTAGAATGGTTTTGTGCAAATGTATGTAACAAGCAGCAGGAAAAGTATATTTATTCTTGGCATCAATAGCCATTGGATCTAGTCTGTCTGTCCATCCATCTATTTGTATGAACACGTCGAACTCGGAGACTAAAGGACGTAGACAGTTAGAGTTTGGCTTTTTAAGTATATGTATACCATACGAAGAGAATGTTTAAATTGTTTAAATTATCGATAACTCATTTCGTTTTCTTATTATCGATTATCGGTGAGTATGTGTGTGTATGAATACAAAGGGGTTAAATGTATATAACGACAGTTCGCAGCTGGGTTCAGAGTATCCCCTAGTCGACCACTCTCGACCTGCTTTGCTTTCATTTATTTTTTGTTAATTCTTTTTGGAAATTTTATATTTGCCATAAATTGAACCTCAAAGCTTTTTCACTCATCATTTGTCCAAATTTTTTTAGATTTTTTTGTTTGGCTTTGCAGCAGCTTCTATAGCTCCTGTAAATATAAACTAATTATTTTGTTCCCTCTGTATATACATTGTATATTTTTTTATTTTGAGCACGCTTCCACCCGCCGAAAAGGTGGATAATACTATTTTTAGTAAAGGGCGTTTTTAGTTTATTTTCCGATTTTATAGTTTTTTATTTTTCTTTTTTCAACACTAGCGTTTGAAATACGTGAAAGTTGTGCTAAGCATTGGTTCAGATTCATCTCAATTAAAAATAGATTTTTCTAACTTTTAGCAAAAGAGTCATCACAAAATTTGGAATCAAGATTTTAAAATTTTCGTGAAAGTAAAATAGTACCTGAAACAAAATTGGGTTCTTAAAATTGTATTTTATTAAAACTGGCGCCAAACAAAAATATTTTTATGGCATAATAATATAAAAATATATATCAGTATTTTAATTTGTTATGTGTTGCATTGGAAATTTCTATAATGCTACAGTAAACTAATGTATTTATGTGTACTCATTTACCTTTAAGGTAATAGCTCGCAAATGCTCTGCCTTTTTCCGGAAACTTTTGTGACTTTTCTATGGCCCGTATTTTTTGGGTCGCTTTCGAAAAAATTTGAATTTCTCCGGTCGACACTACGTTTGAAATTACATTTTCGACACCAACACAAACTTATGCAATTATTAAAATTCTTGATGCATTTCACATTTTTTGTCGCCAACTATTAGAATAAGAGCATTTCTTGTTTCGTACTACGGTATTTTTTATATTTTTTTCGTAAAGCTCTCGAAATATAAAATTCGTATGGACAGCAATTTTTGAACATTCTTTTACCGCGCACTCTGGTCTTGTGCCAAAATGAAAGCAGACTGAGGCGTGTACCACTGAAAACAAATCTTTTCCCACAAATGTTTATCCTCTCTTTTATAAATAAAAGAGCAATAGTTTTTTTTGTTGCGTATACTGTATTCGAAAATAGATTTACTTTCTACCTGTTAGCCGTATAGTCTTTAAGTAAACGCTTGCACTCACTTTTGTATACTAAGATTTTATTATTATTACTAGTATAAGATATAGTTATAAACTAGCAACCTAACTATTTGTAAATAGTACTGGTTGCTGTGCTGTTTCGCTGAGACAAACTGGGATTCGAAACCCGAACCTTGTTGTTCAGTTATCCAAAAGCAAAAAGCCTGAGGACTGTTATACCAAGATTTATTTTCTAGGTTATGTTTTATATTGAAAGTTATGTTTTCTGTGCTCAAATATTTTCCGTTTAGTCATTTGGCCATTAAGTACTAGATTACGTTGGTGAATTCATAAAAGTATATTATCCTTTTATAAATTAATATATTATAGTATGTCAAAAACATTTGCATAAGTTCTGTGCCAAAACAGTTTTCAAATTACTCTCTTATACAAGAACGCTTGTGTTCATCATACTCAATTTTTGGCGCCGAAAATAAATATAGAATTTTTATACTCGTTCACGAAATGAAACTAGTATATTGGTTTTGTGCAATGTCCGTCATGCTGTCCGTCCGTTTGTCCGGATAAACGCAATATTTTTCGGCGCTATTAAAGATAGAGACTTGAAACATTGGATATATACTTGTAGTTATCTGCTTCAGACAAAGTGTTAAGATTTTTGTGCCACGCCCACTGGGAGACTGGCAAATCGTTAATATTTCCCACAATATTAAAGTTAGACTCACCAAATTTGGTGTGTAGATTGCTGGTGACCTCGTAGAATTTGCGAGCTTATAAATAAATAATAACTTCTATGTACTATGAATAAGTATACGCAGTCGGTTACGCCCGACTGCAACATCCTTTCTTGTTTTTCTATATGTCATCATGTAAGTGTGAGCGCGCCGATTACACCCTTCAAGCATTACAGTTTCCCTAAAGAGGTTTACTAAATGTATACCTCAGGTTGGATAAAATGAAAAAATATGTATTTTTAAATTTTTCTTAACTCTTGAGGTAGGGTCAATGAATTTTACAGGAAGTTTCCTAAAAACAAAAAAAAAACAAGTAAGAACGTGGCAGTCGGGCGTATCAGACTGCGTAGTAGTCGTTCACTGTATAATAAAACTATAAAACTGTCGAAAACATTCTTAGTTACCATTGTTATTTTGGAAAAATATAGAATTCTTATAAATCGTATGGCAATGGATGGCCAACATTTTTCGTCATGATCTTAAGAGGTCACCTTAAGTGATCGTCTACCAAACTGCCACTGACTAAAGCTCTCAAATTGTGGGAGGTGTAGATTTTCGGGCGGGAGTGGCCATCCCCGGATATCAAGGTCACAATCTTTTGGGGAGGTCATCAGCAATATTGGAGGCTCTAGCTTTAATATTGTGGGAAATATTCACCTTTTATCGATTTGCGATTTAAAATATATCGACACTTTATCGATTTGCCAGCCTCCCAGGGGCTGCGACTGAAAAATCTTAACAGTTTGATGAAGCAGTATATATCTAAAGTTTCAAGTTTCGCATGACGGACATTGCACGAGCCCAATATACTCTTTTCACTTCGTGAACAAGTATCAAAGTGAATATTTCCGAAAGCTACAGTTTTAAAGTCATTGCATATGGATACAGGGTATACGTGAGTCGAATATCTATTGATTCTTGGTTTAAATTGTATTCTCTAGTATATGGACTATATGTGGATCATATTTTCTATATTTAATACGTTCATATTATAATATATTTTAGACAAAATTACAAAATCAGAAAAATCTGAAAATAAATGGAGTTCGCAGTAGAAATGCAAATCTGGCCCTGGGCCTGGAACTGGCGCGTGTCAATGTCGGCTATTGAGACTGGGAGGGGTGTGACGGCGCTTTGGCTAATTGGATGCTGCGCATCAGCGAATGCTTCCTATGAATTTATGTTCCCATAAAAACGGAACGCCTGGGCGACTGGGGCAGCCATATTTTGGCTTATTTCCCGAATATTGTCGCCGTCTAATTTGGTCGATTGTGGCTCTTGCTGTTGTTGTTATTTGGCGTTAATTGCCAAACGGCTGTGACAAGTCTCGTGCCGCGACCACGCCTCGTCGCCGCACCCCCATACCCAAGAAATAACTGCTAAAGTCCGAATGGGATATGTCATGTGGGTGCGTTGATCTCAGCGCTTATATGCGAGTCAGTGAGTTCATCTAGATCTTCTAGGAAGTCGTTATGCAGTTTGTTATGCAAACGGCTTCTCCATAATTTGTCACCCATTATTTCAACTTATTTTATTTAAATTTATTTGATTTTCCCTGAATATATGTCATACATGTGGCTATTCAATTTATGGGATATTCCAATTGCGAAACTGGTTTTGTGCATTTATCAGAAATTACGATAATATTCTGATTTATAAAAACTAATGAGAAAAACGTAAAATATATTTTGCATTTATACAAGCTTGGAAAAAGTGCTTTACCGAAACCGGTCGATCCAAAAGTTTATCGCTCCAATTAAGATTTTAACAACAATAACAACAATACTATTAAATCGTAGCTTTTTATGATTTCCCAATTATAAGCATAATAAAATCATAATTAAGCAATCCAAACATGTTGCCTTTGTGCCAAACCACTTACACATAATTTGAAAACAAGGCAATAATTCTATGCTGCGCACTTGGAAGCATAAATTTTATAACACATTTTACAAGACATTAAAATTTAGCGGCTAGCAAATTTTATTGCACACCAATTGAGGTCGCCAAAAAAAGAAAAACAAATTGAGAATACAGCAAAAAGAAGGCGATTTTCCATTAACTCTATGTCCATGTATGTACGGGGGGATTAGTCAACAAATTCAGCCTCTTCAACAAAAAAAAACTTAATATGGACTAAAGATGGACACGTATCGGGTTTTAACAAAAAAAAACACGCAACATGATCGACAGCGCGATATTTTTTGGCTTTTCTTGACGTTTTGACGTTCGCCTAAAAGTTGATCAAGTATTCCTATGTTCATATTTGAATGTTTTCAAATAATTCTTTAATCATTATGATGTGAAAAGTGTATATTGGATTTGTGCAAAGACATGAAATTATGAATACATGTACGTGTAATTCGTGTTAAGTGTTAAGATATTTTGGCTACGCCCACGTGTTAGTTTTAAAGCCTGATACAGCCAGATGTTTTTAGACAAATTACTGAGGACTTCTATTAAAGGTAGCATTTGATACGCCTACTTGGGGCATGGAAAATCGATAAAATTCATACAGAGTTATCAAATTGGGCAGACCGTTGGTTCCTTTAAACCGTTAAATATTTAAATATCGTGCCAAAAAAAAAAAATAACGGTAACATTTTTCGAAAATTAAAATAATATTTACTACCGTTTTCAACTGTTTTCCCAATTTAATCACCTTCACAAGCTGTGCAATGGTAATGTTGGGCTTGTCGGCCTTTCGCCGTGTGGGTTTTACGCTGGTAGCTGCCATCTTTATGTTTACCGATCGCCGATCACTGATCACTGTTCGTTTTGTTGTTCTTTTTTACTGTTAATTTTGTATCGTTTCTTTGGGCTATTGACACGACATGTTTCACTGCAATCTTCGCCAATGATTATGATTAAACACTCCATAGCTGCGCAGACGCAACGCCAACATGCAATTCGCGCTTGGCCGCAATGCAAACAATGCCTCGAGCCAACACAGCAACACGCTGCACGCCAGCAACATGCACAGGCACCAACCAGCGCCCAACGGCAACTCTCGGGACAAACGCAAGGCGATCGATGCCCAGAATGGAAACATGCATTGGGCGCAAGAGATGTCGTTGCCGTGCATGAACCCGCGCCAAGTTCACTAAACTGATCCACCGATACGGACTGCTGCACAGGCGCGCACTGGGGACAACGCCTACATCTGCGCCTATGCCTGTGCCTGCGCGGCTGCCAATGCAATTTGTAAGGTGTTTAAGCTGTGCTTTTGCAATTTGCGAGTCAAGCCTCGGTGCAAATGCACTGCTGGCAGGCAGAATCTTTTTTTCCTTTTTTCCACAAAACTTGGCCTGGGTAAGTATCTGAATCCTTGTGTATATATGTGTGTGTGTGCGTGTATGTATATTTTTGTCGCGCACTCGCGTCTACATCTACATGGCTCTACATCCCGCGAGAAACTGAACGACCACTTTATCAATCTTGCTGCTCTTCTTGACGTCGGCGTCAGAAGCAAACGTTTATGCCACACAACATATAACAAAAATGTTGCAAATGTTGCTTTAAACAGCATCGACTACAGCAACATTAACACAACAGCAACACCAAACAAAACAAGAAAAGAAAGGGCGCAGTCTCAGTGGCTGCCATAATTTCTGCTCTCGATCACTGCGTTGGCGTTGCCATCTTGAATGCTTTAGCAGAAAAATTGTCTCTCAGCCACTGCTGCTGCTCTCAAGCAGCACCATATTTTTTTTATTTGTTGGTGTTTATACTCGTTCAAGAAATTAAAAGAGTATATTGGGATTGTGCAGTCTGTCTTGCTGTCCGTAGGAACATACTAGCTTTAAATGAAATGTTACGATTTTTTGTTGCGTGGAAATTCGATAAAATCTATTTACCTCTCAGTTTTAAAGCACAAACTACAAAATTCGATTATTTTCCAAAATAACTTATAATAATTCACTTTAACTTCGACTGTTTTCGTTGTTATTATACTGTGAATGAGTATTCCGTAGTCGGTTACACCCGACTGCAACGTTCTTGTTTTTTTTTCATTTTTGCTTTATGTAAAACGAACATTTGCTAATGAATTATTATTACAATTTAATAAAAAATGAGTTTGGGCAACTGTCCATCTTTCATCAGATTGGGCAACTCGTAAACAAAGCCTGATAGCTTTAGATGCTCTTGCAGCTGGTCTTAATTACAACAACTGTACAATAAAAAAGCAGCTGGTATACCCTACAAAAACATGGAGCATCGTAAAGTAAATTTGGGCTGTTAGGAGTATGCAAAATACCAACCAATACTCAGTTCTCGTATATTTAATGAATTTCTGATGCATATCCAACGAGCTATTTAGTGCCAGATTAAACCCTTCTTAAAAAAGGGCACATGGGGATACTTATTAACGCTTCATTAAATTCTTGGAGCGCCCACCAACAAAATTAAAACGACAGCCACGAACTGACAGAAGATGAAGAAGGAGGAGATGTATATATTCGGGCAAACGTATCGTATGTAAAACTGGTTTTTTTATTTTTTTAAGAACCCCACGATAAGACTTGTTCTTTGAGCGCACATGCTGGCCAACAATCGCAGAAGATAAGATCTAAGTTAATTGAGCCAGTCAAGTGCCCTACACGAAAATACTGTGGATATCTATGAGCCGGAACTGCTAGAGCCGAAATACGAAAACAAACGGGCGATTAAATTGGAATAGATAATTAGATTAACAATTGGTACATTAAATTTAAGTAGCGAAAGGATCGGATAAGAATAATTTACTAATTACGAGATCATTTAAACACCCATAAATGTTAAAGCACAGTTAAGGCAGCGCTCACAATGAAGAAGAAGAAACCCAAAATAAGATCCGTCTTATCGGAAACAATAATACAAAAAAAAAAATCAAGGGAAGCGTTTTAACAAAACAGTTTGGTTGTGTAGGGTATCTTGTAACTGGCATTTAAGCGTATGTAAGTAAAAACAAAAGTGCTGATGAATATCACGGCAACGTTTCTCATGATGGAGGCCCAAAAGAAATCAACAACATTATAAACCATAAAAATTAATAAATTTTTCGTATTATTTTATTACGTATCAAAAACAACAAGCAGACACAAAATGCCAATACCCTGTACACGACCCACGCCCTCGCACCCGCCGTAACCCTCGCACCGCAATACAGAAATAAAAATTAAATGAAATGAAACGAAAAAAAAACAAAGTTCATGGCAATGCCAGTGGCTCACACAAAGCCGAGGCTTGGGCCAGTTGGTCGCCTGGGCACTGTTCAATCCATCAAAAGAGATTATATTCATTAACTAGGCAGGCAGGCCAGCAACAAGACGCAAACTTGGAATCGGACTCGGACTGGGATTGGGATTGAAGCTGGGACTATTCTGCGTCTGAAACTGAGGCAGGGACTGGCATTGGCCCTGATGTTAATGGCCACTGTACTTCTGGAATTTCTTAATTTTTTTGACAGTTCTCATCAAAATGTGTTGAAATTGTTATTGTTGCTCTTATTGTTATTGGGCGCAAAATTTACAAGAATCATCTAGCAGATCACATCTATTGGCAGCATGACGTACCACAATTCCAAATGTTTAAGATCTGTGAACTTCATTAAAAAACCGTTTCATATCTATGACAATTTGACGCCATCAAAATTTATTTGTCTTCACCCCAGTTCTTCGAGCATTTTCCAACATGTGTCGAAGTCATGAACATTTTACGCACTTGACATTAAATATATATAAATATTATTGGGATGGGGCGGTCAGCTTCAACTGTTAGCCTTGTAATAATATATGTACCACATAAGTATTTACATATTTTTATACTCTTGTTTTTAGTATTGTCTGCTTTTTGCGTTTCAGTACACAGATTCCTGCAGCTGTCGACTGTTCTCACTTTAAATGTATTCACTTTGTCAGGTTTACACAAAAAGACCAAGATCACCAAATAATATTGGGCACATATATTCGTAAAGGCCAACTTCGGCCAACTCGGCGCCAGCTGTTTTCTGTCATGAATTGTATAAAAAACGAGCCCCAAATTAAGTTTAAATACAAGAGTATATACATATATATATATATATAGCCAAAAGTGCTTTACAGCTTCCGGGCCAAGCCACTGAGGTGTTTTATTTTATTGATGAAAAGCACACACACGCAAATAATACAACAATTTATTATTTAAGGCCAAACTAATTTTAATTGCTAAATATTTTCCACCAAAAAGGAGCGAGCGTTGCTCTTCATGCAAAATGTGCGAACTTGAAGCATCAACTCGACTGTCCAACTGAACTAACTGCTTTGAGCTCATCTACAAATCCGTCTCCATCCGCATTGCCATTTATGAATGTCTCTTGATGTTCAATTCGTAAGTGGGTTAAACAATGCACGCAAGCCTTTGTCTCAGTCGACTTTATTAAGGTGGCAAATATGGGATTTATTCGCATACATTAAAAGTAATATTAATATTTATGATTTAATATTTCTGAATTTAATTATTCAATTCCATTTTAGGTTGCATGCACACTCATATGCACTTTTTTTAATGTCAAATTACATTTCCCTAGTGAGCAGCTTAAAATTAGACAACATCTGACAAAAATCCCCTAAATTTAATCACAACAAGGAATGCCCTAATGGCTACTCCCACCGCCACAAACAATGGCAAAAACCAGTGCACATTGTAACATCACCGTGGGAAGATCACCGTACCAGGGGTAAGTACCGAATCCCAAGATGTCGATGAAGTACGACATTCGAATGAAAAACGAAAATAGAAGCGGTCACAATTGCAGCGAACGGGACAATCAAAATCATAATTTAATTAGGAAGAACATTTACGACAATATAATAAAACTGCGCACTTATGATTAAATAAATTTAGTTATTTTCCTTCTTTCAACAATTGTTTTCTATAATTTTTCTTTTTTTGTGTTACTTGTTCATAAAATAATGATCAGTTATCCTTATTTAAAAAGTGATGGCTAATAGAACTGGCACTATGCACACAATGGTGTACGAATTGAGCGGATCTCATAAATGCCTGCATGACTGTACTCATTTCTTGCTCGGTCGTCATGCAGCGCGGTTCTAAATCTAGTTTGCACGTAACAGTTGATAACTTCCGTATATGGAATCCGAGATACCTACAGCCTTAGCGTCCCAGATTGGATCCGAAATAATAATCGAATAAAGGTGTGATTGTTTTGTTTGTACGGATTATGGTCAGATAACTTTTTTGCCGTTCAAGCGAGATGGCCGTAAAGTGAATAACCACTAACCGCTGTAAGAGTGTATTTAAAAACAAAATTTTTTTTGTCTCCTGGGTCGGTCTGATTTTCCAGTCGATGTAAGTAAAGAATCTCTACATAAGTATGTCCTTACAGAGGGTTTTATTATATATCTTAAGATTACTAATTCTTTGTCGCCCTGTATAGCTATCAATTTTTATATTCGTTCACGAAATGAAAAGAGTATATTGGTTTTTTGCAATATCCGTTATACTGCACAATTTTTTTCGGCGCTATTCATGATAGAAATAGAATATATCAATATATACTTATAGTTATCTGCTTCAGACAAAGTGTTAAGATTTTTGTGCCATGCCCTCTACACTTGGTGTGTAGATTGCTGGCGACCTCCTCCAAAAATTTTTATTATTCGATAACTCTTGACTTCAAATTCGTTTTTAACTGCATAAACAATGCTCAATCCAAGGTAATCAAATTTTTTAAAATAAATAAAGTCTACATACTGCACAAATAAAAGTGATACCAACGACAATATTATTAATATAATATTTAAGACTATATGTTATCTAATTTAAAATATACAAAAAATGTTATGGGTATTTCTCAGATTTTGTGATGTCGATAATTGTTAGTCATTTGCGAAATGAATCCAGGAACTTTACAATTTACACTCATTAGCAAAGCTATTGAGCAGTGTACTGAATTTAGTTGTTTATTGCTGAATCGAGCGCTGGCTTACAAATCGATCAGTTTTGTTGAACTTGATATGCGGAATATATAAACAAGTTGGGAAATCAATCGCTTTTACTACTGGCCTTATGCATACATAAATGTTTTATACTGCCGATCTTGCAGACGCTGGAAGTCGATTTTCGGTTTATTAATTTGCATTGTTTGCCGTTTTTACTGCGTTCATTAACCGCTGGAATTTATGACCCCCAAAACGGTGTTTACCACGTTCTTATTCTAATTTATTTTATATATGCTTGTATCTGCACAATCATGCCATCAATCTGTTAAGTTAGCATTACCCGTTCGATTCGATTGGGCTTTTATAGTTTGGCGATATTGTTATGGCCCAGGTGGCCTGACAAATCCAATGAGAGTTCACCTGTGGGTGGATATCAATGAGTATTGTCACTCTAGGTCTGGCCGAAACAAGTTTTTTGCAACTCGTGTTCGTTGTGTGTCTGATTCTTTTTGGCCATACCGATATGACCCAATTTCCTTGACACATGCCTGGCAGGTTTATAAACCCAAAACTGTTACGGTTAACAATCAATTCCAGTGCGGAGTGGGGGTACTGCCAGCATTCATTACTTAGCTGTTTCTATTTATTTTTTTCTTCATGCAGATTTCATTAGCCAATAATTGACTTTGCCTGTCTGGTTTGTCAGTGAACCCATAAACACGAACTGCGCCCCGGGGGCACCAAGACCCGACCCAGCCAAGCAAAGCTGATGCTGATGCCGATGTCGACGCTGAAGCCGAGGCGTTAAATGCAAAAAGCTCGGCCCGTGGCACTCATTGAGAACCTGAGCGGCAGAGTTCCCACGCTTGAAATTCTTCACGCATGCCTATTGAGGCCTGCAGTTTAAAGCAACCTTAGACTTTCGCCTTCTATTAGTTGCGTTGCAAATGCAAATTGGCGGCCAGTCGGCTCTAATTTATGAATTTCGTAATATTTATGTAGAACAGATGCGTTGACTTCTCACAGCAGATAGAGAGCAGCCCACAGGCGCGGCACAAACATAATGGTAATCATAATAAACACGTCCACGCAATAGCCTCAGCCTCAGCCTCATCAGCCGCCCCAGCCCCTGGCCCAGGCTAAGTAGCACGTGTGTCAGTTTGGGCCGATGTTGCTTTTCGTTGGTTGGTAATGACCCAAATTTCATAGCTGTGCGCTAAATACGCCTAATGGTCGTTTAATTATACGACAGACAGCGACAGCAGCAGCAGCCGCCGAAACATAAATACAACTAATTGTATAATAACAAGGCATTCTCCTCATATATAGATTGATACGTGTATATGTTTATATCGATCGGCTTATAACAAAAGGCCCAACAAATGAATTTTTAAGCAAATTCGCTTACGTGTTAATTGTTTGCGCCAAAGCTTAGAAATAATATTTTGCCGAATGCGACTGTTGCCACGCAATCACCAAACGCCATCTAGCGGCAAGCGCACACGCACTTCCAGCTGTTGCGCTGTTGTTGTCGTGGGTCAGCATCATTTTACAGGGTATGATAATATATATTACCTATAACATCGTATTTGTAACACCTAAATTGAGAAACTGTAAATATCAAAATAATTAATGAACGAAAATAACTATACTATGTTAACAACTTACACCTGAAAGAATGGTATATGAAGGGGACATTTATACCCTGAATCCAGTGGAAATGGGTCAGAAGGATATAATGGTTTTGTGCAAATATATGTCACAGGAAGGAGGCACCGCCGAACCTATAAAGTATATTCATGGTCAGCATCAATAGCCGTCTTCTAGTCGGTAACTTCCGACTTGAGAACTCTTACTTGTTTAAGTTTTTTTTATGCGCTAATAAGTTTTATTCGGCTTGAGTCAGTTGGATTTTGCTATCTCATATCCACCTATATCCCGTGTAGAAAGTTTAAATTTTCTATATTAAACCGTCATTCCAATTTTATTTGCAAAGAAATTTTAAATTTCCTTAAAAATTAGCTTTAAACCGGTGGGTTTAATAGAAAGAAAGAAAATGTTAAAACCGTTTTCCAGCAATATTCTAACTTCGCGGAAAGAATTTTGATCATCAAGCAATCAAAGTGTTGTCAGAAAAAAAGAATGACTAAATATCTTATTTTCCTATAATTCCTAAGTAAATTAAAATAAAAAACGTACATTTTATTAAAAATAGACTAAATTTATTAAAAATAAATTAATGTAATACATTTGATTTGAATATATTGAAAATTTTTTTAAACGTATCCCTAATTATAAAATGTAAGTCTTGTCTTTTTGTTTTCGATGTTTTAAGTTTTATACGCTTTTAGAAAGTTATTTTCTGTGGAACGTATCTGATAAAAAAAGAGTCTATATAATTAAATTCTTTTATGTCCACAGTTTCTCAAGTTGACTATATTTATTTTCTACATGTGTAAACTGATGCGCAAGGGTATGCAAACATCAGTGTTATAAATTGATGGTAAACTTTTCTCGATTGTTGTTGTTGACGCTGAACCATCAACCGTCAGCATTTGACAAATTTGCGCTTGTCGTATGTGAATTTAACAAATTTATTGTTAATAGAGCTCAACGCATTTTTACAGCGGCGGCCGCTGCTGCTGTTGTTGCTGTTGCTGGCGGCAAAAGCTGTCGCTGCTGTTAAGGCTGTCGTTGTTGTTGGTGCCATTGTTATTGTTGCTGCTGCGAAGCAAAGTAATTTGTTTATATTGTTGAGCAATTGACACGCCTACTTTACCTAAGCAAAATTGCCACAATTGTTTGGAGTGCTAAAATTAATAAGTATGTTTAGGTTTTTTCAGTCTTTTATTTAGGCTTTTTGACACATTTCGTCGTGCTCTTCACGCTCTCTATTATTTGTTGTAGTTGTTGCTATTGCTTTTAGCTGTACTTGAAGGCAATGACTTGGTTCAGCATGTGTAAGTTTCGAATATTAATTTTTATACTCGTTTACGAAGTAAAAAGAGTATATTGGGTTTGTGCAACTTCCGTCTGTCCGTATAAAAAACCACATATCTTGGGGGCCGGTAGCCCGAGCAAATCTATATCTCCCACAATTTTAGAATTAGAGTCACCAAATTAAGCAGACAGTTTTCTGATTAACTCCTCTAAACATCGAGCAGGAAAATTTCGGTCACGACCACACAAATTATAAAAAACAATATTTAAAAAAAACATTAATGATTAAGACCGTCTTTGACCGTTTTAAGTTCGTATTGTACTGTAATCGAGTATTGCGCAGCCGGTTAAGCCCGCATGCAACGTTCTAAATTGTTTGAACACAGCTAGCATATAAATTTCATTTATATATAAAAAACATTAAAACCAATATGTATTCTCTATCAAAACAACGATCTAAGTCGATACATAAACTAATTTTCATTACTTTATATAGGTACAATTTGGTTTAATAAAAAGGCACAAGAGTATTTCAAGTTCGACAACCCGCATTTAAATGTTCGTGTTGAAAATTGTTTATTGCTGCGAGGGAATAGATTTAAAATCGAAATGTTTGGCATTCGATTTTCTATTTGCGTAAATGTTCATGTTCAGTTATTAATTGCATTTTATATCAAATTTAAATTTGAAAATATTATATGCATATGTGCCTGCAAACACAGACTATATATACAAAAAATATATTTTTAAAATTCAGAAATGTCTGCTATAATATATATATATATATATATATACTTCTTTAACTTGATCGATCATGCACTTGTCCAAATAATAAATAAAACAAGCACACATGCAAATATGCACAATTCTTGAGTTTAAAACATATGTATGTACATTCATACACACATAAGTTTATATATACATAGATATAAATGTCTCGTTGCACCGTATGTAACTCTTGCGACGGCAAAACAGGAGATATTAAAACATTTTGTATCTCTCAATTAAAATTCATCATAAGACATCATAAATTTAGATTTCGAAATACAATCAAATGATTTGTTTTCATTTACAACTGAACTGTCAGTTGGGCCAAAGCCAGACCTCCCATAACTGCGAGAGATAAGAGAGCTTAGCTAAATCTCATGATGTAACGCCAGGGCAGCGATCGAGGATGGTACCACTAGCTGCTATCACCATAGGGGCCCCAAGTGTTATGTCATGTTGAACGCCCTGATCTCGATCATATGGTATTATGTACAGTGAGGCGTATGCTTAATCTAAACTTACGCACACTCATACGCCTCGGTAGGCAGCATTAGTGTTAAATGTGTGTTCAATTCTAGCTAAACATTTGAGTAAATACTACCGCTAGCGGCACCGAGTGACGTGCATCTTTTTTGCCCCACAAATTAACATCTATGTGGTGCCGATAGTTATATGTACATATATGCCTGACTACTTAGATTATAGAGACCGCTAACTATTACTATGGGACAACTATTTGGGGTTTTGGTTATGAATGGCTGCGTGTGGTCCTAGGTCTATATGCGGCATGTTGTACGCCTGAATAGCGTTTAGCAACTGGCAAGGAAAACAAACACGGAAATATTTGCACAAGCTATGGCTGGGCTGTTAAACCAAAAAGAAAAAAAAATGCAAATAAATAATAAAAAAACTGGTCGATTTAATTATGACTATAAATCGAATTTGTATGCAAATTATAATCGCTTGCTTAGCCCCAAAGCCCTCAGCGAAAACAACAAATTGATGGTCTTGCCGATTTTCACCTCAAAGGGTGTGGGGCTCTAACGCGATTATGTATAGAGATGAAGTGTATCAATATATTATGTATTTCTCGACGACGCCATCTTCCTAGAAGTCTCAAATTGAAATGTATAACATATTTAGAAAAATCCGATCGTGCTTAAAAACTGCATGATAGCATTGGGGCATAGGGTACATGCGCGATCAAGACGACATTCACCTCGATCCATAAATCTTGGCTACAAAATGTATAAATAACGCCCCAGGGACCGCACATAGATTGCAATATAAAACCGCAATACTTCGTCTAATTCTTTGGAATCGAAACAAAGGCTTCACATACCATACACCGACAGATCGGAGCAGCCCAACGGGCTCCTTGAAATATTAATAAGAAATAAAATATTTTGAGAACCATGCTATTAAAGAATCTTTTCCTTTGTTTTTTTTTTTTTTTTTTTTTTTTTTTTTTGCTTTGAGCTGGGCTTCGTTCGGTTTATGGCACTGCTGCACCCATTCGCATACAATGATAAAGCGCTGATGCCTCAAGCATCGAAATATTGCTTTTAGATAGATAAAGAGATGAGGGCAGACTAAGCCACTTTGACTTCTGAATTCAGGCAGCTGAGTTTAGCATATGAATAAAGGCGGTGCGCGCCTTGGATGCTGCGGCGCGTCTCCACTTTATATGCAAAGCGAAATGCGTGAGTCGATAATACCATAGCTTTAGATTTATATGTTCGCATGTTGATGTTGATGATCCAGCTGTGATGATGCCACCCCTGGGACGATGTTGCCGTGATGACAACAGTTGTATGAAGTAATTAAATGGATGTCATAAAACTAAAATATAATGAATTTATGTAAAGTTATGTTACACGCTCCAGCTGCAAATAGCCAAAATGCGATAAAGCCGCTCTTAACAAAAACAAATGACAGCAAATAAATAAAAAGTCATTAGGAGCGTTTCTTCTGGTTTCAGATCGCCTATTATGGATGAGGCGGCCGCAAACAGACAAAACCTAAACACCAAATAAAGTATCGAGGCAGCAGGCAACCTTTGAGAGCATCAAACCACAAACCAGATTCCGCTAATTTTTTTTTGAGATTTATAGGCGGTTCTGGCTTTGATGTAAGCCAACAAATCAGTTAAACAAATTATTATTTACCAAAATTCAAATACCTAGCTAATAACACTAAAATCGATTTGCCAAAAAATTCATTCACAACTTGTGGCAGGTCGACAAAAAAACAAAAATATTATAGGAAGGATGATGAAGTTGATACTGCTCAGCTTGTAAATACCCTGCACTCAGTTCTTAGTTACGGTGAATATAGTATGCGACACTAGTATATATATGCTAAATTTGGATGGCTCTTATCAGATCTTAAGTCCAAGGTAAGACCGTCGTAATGCTGTTACAAAATATTTATAAATTATATATAGTTTATATATTAAAGTTTTTGAGCATCTGCCTGTAGCATACTTGTGTAGCCTTTTAATGTGAGTAGGGTATTAAACATAAAACAAATGTTAAAAAAAATTAAACACACAATTATTAAAGGTGCTTTCGCCTTGAATGGGCGACTACGACTGTGGATGGACATTGGTAAGCAATTATGCTAATGCCTTGCTAAAAATGGCTAGCTCAAATCCATAATAAAATAATGACGAAATGAAACAAGATTCGAAGTCCGAAATCCGAAATCAGTTTTAAGACCAACTGTTCACTAGGTTGAAAATGTTTAACATTAATCTTGACTGTTAAATTAAAAAGAATTAATTAATATCAACGACGAACACTTGTCGTCTCACATCTCTGCCGCGCTGTTATTCTTGCTGACATTCGGTTTATTTTAATTTTTTAATCACTTTGACGGTTTTTTTTGCTATTTTTTATACACGATCGTGGGTTGCTTAATGCGGGCAGGGCGTGTAATCGCGCGATATTTTCGGCATGCAGAGCACGTAAATATATTGCTCATAATAATACTCAAAATTCAAAATTCAGAACCTACAACTTCAACGAAACTGCCACCAACACCCTAAAGTCACGCCCCGGCAACACAATTTACGGGTATTTCTCTTTATTTTAAGCCTTTTTTCTCAGTTGAAATCATTTACACGTTTTTATGGAAGCATTATAATTCTGACAAATTGTTTGTTGTTTTAAAGGGCACACACCTTACAAAACCATATATAAAATCGGTAGATATATTACAACAGGTAACAAATATGTATGTACATACAAAAGCTGTTCAGAATAATTCTTTACGATTATAAGATCTACCACTTCCTCAAACTTCAACTTCGAGTTCTACTTAGGCATAAGTTATATGTATTTATTTTATATTTATTATTTATGTTTTTGGTAGGTACTAGTTTGGACCCACCGCTCATATCGAATAGGGAATCAGCAATTCGTGCTAAAGCTACTGACATATTTTTTGGTTTTGTTTTTTTTTGCATTTTGGTTGACAGACAAATGTTCATTTCTTTCAATTTGTTTTTTTTCCGCCTTAATTTTTGATGTCAACGAACGCAACTGAATTTTCTTTATGACACTCGTTCACGAAGTGAAAAGAGTATATTGGGTTTATGCAATGTAATCATGCTGTCATACTGTCCGCATGGACGCAACTTTTTCAACGCGATTAAGACTAGAGACTTTAATCTTGATAAATATACTTGTGGCTATCTAATATATGAGAAAAAACTATTTTTCGCAAACAGTGTTTATATGATCTCCTCTTTAGGTCGACCCCACAAATTAAGCCCACACCCACTGCCGCCCCTACAAAATACAAAAATCTATATTTTCCCAAAATAACAATAATAATCAAGAAAAATTTCGATTGTTTTAAACTGTTATTGTACTGTGAACGAGTATTACGCAGTCGGTTACACCAAAGTTCTTATTTATTTTTATTTAAAGTAGACAAAATAAATAATGAAAAAATAAGCAAAATGCTGAGAAACACGCGCAAAGCGTCGTACATCCGAAATACATACATACTCAATTCTAAACAGTATGCGAATTTCAGTATTGAAATACAAATTAGACTGAGAAGCCATAGAATCTTTACAGCAACTGTTTCAACCCATGGCGCCACATAATAAATGACCGAATCTATTTTCAAAAAATACACAACAAATACCAAAAAAATAAATAAATAAACGAAACCAGAAAAATTCAAAAATAAAATGCTATTTTTCGTACATAAGAGCATGCAATTGTTCAAATGACACGCTCAGTCACAATTCTTGGTGTTAGTCGCAATCGGAGCTCTGCACGTGTCTTGTTTTCCTTCGTGACAGCATCAGTTTATGGTGAAATGCAATATTTCTTGTATTGATGCATTGAACACAGGACACTATCGGGTCCTCAAGGCTCGTCCGTGTTCGTGGCTAGTTTTTATACCGTTTCACAGTGATTACACACATGTCCAGAAACAGTCTTATCAATAGCTTAGTTGCTAGTGCTATGCAAATAGTTGTATTTATATGTATATATATTGAATGGAACATGTGTCGGGTCAGATAGCTTAATGACTTCCTACTACGCAAACAACATTATTTATGAATCCATTTACATATATGAGTTCGTGTTGTGTTTTAAATTTACACAGCCACTTGCATTGGCAATAGGCCTCGATGTTACATATATATTATATATATATGTATACATATATATATGCTGGGAGTCGAATGTTTTCCATTTTGTTTACAAAGGCAAAAATGTCACGTTCAAACACCCATACAGTCGGATATAGCTAATTCTCACACTCCTTGTCCGTTTCTCTTAAACTTAATTAACCGCAATTAACAAACAGATCGTGTTGTGGTGTAAATTAAAAAAATATGCCACATTTGCATTTAAACATTTGCAGACGTTGGCTCAAAGCCATCATTAGATGCAGCTGCTGCAGATCGGTACAATAAAATCTCATTCATGCTATGATTATATATCTGCTCATGAACAGTCGTTTTGGTTAAGTCTTATTTGAATCTTACATTTCTTACTTTGAACTCATTTTTAAATTGAAGCGTGGGATATGATACACTAACATAACATAAGATTATAATTTAATGATAAAAGCAAAAAAAAACAGCATTTATTCATTGTGTGCATGGGTACACAACGTTGTAAAAATGAAGATAATTCGTTTATCAACGGAAGATCTTGTCCTGGCAATAGCGTAAATTTAGTTAAGATATGATATGTATACGTATATGTATATGGCTTACTTCTGACGTAATAAACATTCACTGACTCAGTCACTATGCAGACAAATGTATGTATTCTATATAAATAATAAATATATGTATATATGTAATATTTGTAATAAATATATGTACATATACGTATATTTTTTTTATCTGCTTTGATACCCTATGGGTTAGGTTGGCTCTCTTGGGAACTGATCACAACTCTGTCGCTCTTTATCCAATACATGTACATTATATACAATTTAACAATTTGCTAGTGCCGGCATGCAATGCGCGAAATTAAACTTTTATTTTATTTTATTTTATTTTAATTTTATTTCTCTTTTTCGGTCTGTGCAGCCAAGCGTGTGTATTCAAATGCGATGGCCAAAGCGACGCTTTCTATAAGTCTCGTTGAGTTTTGTTTAAAAAAGTAAATACAAAACAAGTAAGAGTGCTCTAGTCGAGCTTGCCCGACTTAGAGGTATCCTGTACCATCGAATATTTGTTTAATTTACATGCATACACACGCTCGGACATATAATTAAGTATTTTTTCCAAAAAGAAACCGAGCGAATATATTGATATTTATCGATATATGACAATGAGGAATATTTATCGTAAGAATTCGTTATAGATTTTCTGCAGCTGGGGGAGTAGGTATTTTAATAATGAAAAGTATATATTTTATATAATACACGAAAACTTAAAATGACAGAGCTTAATCGGCTCGGCTGTTGGTACTGCTCAAGAATATATGCGTGTATTAACAAACTTGATGGGGTCGTAGATGGCTCTTAAATACATTTGCACAACCCCAACAACTCCACAGCATTTCAAATGGGAATAGGGTATTGAAACAACACACACACAAAACAAATGAACAAATCAGACAAAAAATAGCGACAAATCAACCGAATTTATAAAAGAAATGAAAGAACTCGACAAATCGAAGCAGAAATCGAAGAAATAAATTAAGTTGAATTTCGAGAGAAGCCAGAAAGAAAACACAAAAAAAAATCAAAAACGAAGGGCTAGGCAGTATTTACCCGTTTCTTGACCAGCTCGCTCGTGTGGATGAATGGATGTTTGGTTGAGTAGACGTCCGGCGGTTTCCCTTTGAAGGAGCGTTGCGGGGCAGTGTCATCCTGTGCGGCGGCGGTTGAGTCTCTTAAAAATTCATTGAAGCCCTCCAGTTGGCCCGGCAGTGGTGCACAGATTCTCGAATAGGGTTTCGTATGAGGTGAGGACTGAAGTCTGCAGTTATCGTAGCTGGTCTCGCCCGTTATGGGCCTAGACGCGCATTCTTCGTCGGTCCCACGCAGTAGTTTATGGGTCTCTGCTGGGGCCATTGACGGTTCCGTTCGTGTCAACGCTTCAGACATGGCTGGCGATCGCTAGGAGCTGTCAATCACCCGCCAACGGAGCACGTGCAAAAATGTGCGCGAAAAGTTTCCGAATTGTGTGGCCAGCCAAAGTCGCTTCGTGGCTTTCGGCTTGGGATCGGATTGGGGCTTGTTAGCCAATTATGTATCTATTATGTTGATTTTTGGGGTTTGCTTATTTTGTTAATTGAAATGCGCTGGTCGCCGTTCCCGCTGCGGTTGCCGCGACCTCACGCACCCGCGACTGAATAATAAACTAACATTATCTTGCAGATAAAATTTGGATGCTTGCGTCTGCTTCATATCGTATTAGTAGTAGAGTAGTCGTAGCAGTAGAAGTAAAAGCAGTATACGGCATTTCCATAAAAGATTTTTAAGAAGTTAGCAACAGAGAACCACTTAAGAAGCATAGCGAAAAATTAGATAACTGCTCATATGTACAAAGATACATGCGTGTATATACACGCATATGTACATACATAAAATCTTGTGCGATATAACTAAAGCAGAGCCACAGAAGCGTCCAATGTTGTTTCACATTTCTTCTTTACGGGTTCAGATACATAAGCATGCTAACTTATATAAACATATGTTTGTGTGTATATTATTATTATTGTTTATAAATATTTGTGCATTTCATGTATTTATGTTGTTGCTTTTCGTGCTGCACATACAACTTAACTTTTATGAACTATAGCATTTTGGTAAATTTTTTATTATTTTGTTATTTTGTTTCGTTTTTATTTTTATTTAGTTTTTTCTTTTTAAACTTTTGCTTATCGTCGCATCGTTGTCAACAGAGAAGGTTGCTGAGACCGACTTAAAGTTGACGACACAAGCATACAAGCACACACTTACTCACACACACACATATACACACTCACATGCAGACGCACATGAACGCATGCGCATGCCCGTCTATGTTCTTATCGATATCGATAAGCATCTGCTAATCTTTTATCATTACCGTTAGAAGTAAAAACTAACACGACCTGTTGCTAAACATTTTGAATGTTATTTGGTTTTTGTTTTGTCAGAAATTATAAATGAACAACTGCCGCTCAGTCAACTTCCAAATTGCCGCGCGCGCAAAATAAAAGACGACAAAAATTTAAAATAAAATGAAAAAACCAAAAATAAACATTCAAAAGCGTTTCAAGCGGTCTCCATCGCTCGACTTCGCTATTCAGACTAATTTGGCGTACAATCTCACGCTATCAACTACAACGGCGGGAGAGAGCCACAAGTTGCTCAAAGACAACTCTCTCAAAATTGTGAATTTGTTTGTTCGCTCTTAAATGAATACGTAAGCTATCGTTATAAAATCTTCCGATCGATCCGTATTTTTAATGAACACAGCACATACGTATATCAAAATTGATCCGATCGAACCACTATATCATATGGATATGGCTATAAATAATCGGATAAAAACTCAACTTTATTTGTTTTTTAAGATTTTACAATTTTATTAATTTTATTTTATTATTATTATCGGACTTACGCTTTATCTAAATAACTTACAAGCGTAAAATCAAATGCTTACGAATTGCAACTTAATGTAAACAAAGCACAAACCGTTTTTGTGACGTCACGCTCTTTTGCTTCAGCGCCGAATAACGGAACTGTTCTTTGCGCTACCTTTAAAGCTCGAGATCACCATTATAAATATCAAGTAAAGACTCTCTCGCTCTCTCTGAGACTGTCTTGCTCTCTCTCTCTCTCTCGGATTTTTGGTGTTCAATCCGCAGTGATCCAAGATGCACGTTTTCTTATTTAAGCATGCAAATAGCACTACGTCCTGTGTGTGCAGGCTGCCAGTTGCGGCCGAACTGCAAAGTAAATTTTGAATGAACTGAACCATTTCTGCCGGCTCATGCAAACATACATATACTATCGAAAACATGTGAGACGAGAAACATGTACACATACAGCCAAATGAAACATGGAGCAACGTTCAGAAGAGCTTAATCTCTCAGTGCAAGACTCTCTTTTTCACTGTGTGTTTAGCCATTGAGTAATGCGAAGAGGCGACCGCTAACTCCAAACTTTTGTTGCAGTTACGTACTTTATCTTCGTTACATAAGGTTGGGTTTCAACTGATAATCAATTTTTTTGATCGTCTATCGCCGAAAGTAAGTTCATAGGCCATGCAAGTAAAGGAAGCGAACATTGCCCATAACAAACAGAGACAGAAATCCCACAATAAACAGAGACAGAAACATTTTGGTCCTCATTCGGTGGAGCAGTGCTCTATTGTTGCTTAATCTTTTTACTCAATGACCTGATCACAGCTCGGGTATTCTATAAAACATCGCATCGACTCTTTATTTTGATTATCCTAAGATGACTTTACTTGGACAATAAACTCACCTGTGTAAATTTCTTTCTTGCTATATATAACCTGACTGCATTAAGATTATATTCTGATATTTTCTATGTACAAACCACAGTCAAAGCCTGGAGCGACGCTGCAACCGGCTGGCGAGCGACTACGCGGGGAGACGTATTGTAAAGAGGCTGATACATAGATCCTTTAACAACCTGATCCAGCAATGACAGGAGCACTATCATAGTGAATCAGCTACTATGCGCCTAGAGTACTATGTGATACTTAAAAGATTTGTGTTCTCATAAAAAAATAATAAATTGGGGAAGCTGTGGCTCCCATGGTGAAAAGTCCGATAATTATCGACAATAATAAAACGAGATGAGTAATATACAATTTAAAAAGTCTAAGTTCAACTCTCTAGTTCCTGTAGACTTTGGCCAGGACACGTTCTTACAGACAAATGGACAGACGGACGGACGGGGCTAAACCGACTCAGCAAATAATGCTGACCAAGAAAATAAACTTAATGGGATCAGAGATACCTCCCTCTACCTGTTACATACATTTGCACAAAGCCATTATAGCCTTTTTTCCATTTTAAACGTTGTTTGCAATTAGTAATGTACCTGTAAGTTACACCAAAACACAGCAGAAAGGAAAAACAAATTACATACTTGCGTTTTTTAATAGAACTTAAACATCAATGTATTATATATGAGTAATTTTGGATAGGTCGTAAATTGTTCAGATGAATTGTACAACTTCTAAAACCCTGATCACATCAGTGCCCTAAAATAGCTTGGGCTTGGTTCTCTCAATATCGTATTAAGCCAAAAAACAGTTCCTCATTCATTGTTTTTATGCCAAATTACCATATGTAGCAATTGACCTTTTTGCATATACAACAATTTTCTTTAATCAAACGCAATAGCCGAAGCATTAATCAATTAAAAGACGAGTGCTCGTTAAAATATTAAAATATAGTTGAAAATTAAAAATCCATTTCGCAAAACTCTTCTTCTGCAGTGGCACTAGCACTAGAGCAATAAAAATGCTCTAAATTTATTTTTAAAAATTTGGCAGAGCTCAAGGTACTAATTTATTTTTTATAAAAAAATATTAAAAGCCAAAAGCCTAAAATTATTATAAAAATATAAAAATATATAAAAATTGCCGTAAGGTTATTTTAGAGTCAGAATATTAATACGGAAGACTGAACAACAGAGCAGAGCCCAAACTGCAGATCTTCGCTGCAACATGGTGTTGCTTGCCGGTCCAACAACGTGCAACACATGTTGCGTAATTAACAACACCCAAATTTGAATTGCAAGCAGGAAAATTCAAAAATAACATAAAACAGAAACCAAACAAGAAATGTTTCAAAACATCAGAACAATTTTCTTCTGTATATACCCTATAAACATAAAACTGGCCGACTGTGAAGTAAAGTTTTTAAAATACATATACATACATATGTGTACAATAATTCTCTAAGTACATTTATTTATCTGAACTGCAATTCGTCTGTGCAGCATCAACAACTCCAACAATCGGTAGTAAACGCTTATTTTTTTCTATAAAAGTGTTTTGAATGAACACTGTATCAAACTGTCGGATCTGTATAAAATAACAAGATACGACCATTCGGAAAAATTGCACGACATTACCAACATATTTTACAGTTCACAGTTGCATGTCATGTCAGTTTTCTATATTTGTGCTTCTGAAAAAAAAGTTCGAGTTTGACTATAAAAATGTTTTTCGAAATTTGCCATAAACTTAATACAAAAAAATCATGTTTTCAAAAGAATTTTTATTTATGTTCCTATCACGAATACGGTACTTACGCAAGTCTACTTCAGGCCTCCATTACAGGGTATCTACAAATAGAGTATTCTAAACAAGAGCATTTATAAATATTCTTTTGTTTTTAAGTCGGTTCTCAACAGCATGCCGAAGCATAAATACACTCATTATAGTAAGAGCATAAATGTAACGTAACCTTAAAAATATTTTCAATTGAATGCTATTAATTCTCCATTTACAATATTTAGGTGATAAAAAAACTATGCATATGGAGCATATCCTCGTTTGTCAAACTGTAAGATGTACTCGAGTAAACCTGCTAAGGTAGGCTATACATCCAGCCAAAAAGCAGGGAGCAGAACAGAGCGCAGATGTTAATTATCAAACGCACTTGAGACAACGAAGACAGCAGAGTTCCCAAGGCGGAACCAACTGATGCTGACCACATCACCGCCGCACCAGCAGACACTGGCCGCTAGCCGCTAGCCAGAATGTCTCAGTGAACGCGATACTCGAAGCTATTTCTAGCGGACCCCTTCTAACATCTTAATAATTAACGCATTTAGATTATTTAGACGTGCCGGCAGCACGCGCAGCCATTAAGTTCTGTTTAGCCAAAATAGATCTGGACCATCGCAAATGCGGCACGCGCGGATCTTCCATCTTGAAGATGCAATTTTACCGTGGGCCGTCTAGCGTCTAATGCTCGCACAACGTAAGTCCAAATATAAATATACACATCGTTTTTTTTTTGCCAGCTCGCTTGATTAATAAATATTGATCCTGATTGAATGATGGAAAGCTTACGAAAACTTAAATAGCGAGAAGCGAACGTTGCGACGCGGGCGACGGTTCAGGTTTTGAAGTTCGCTTGACAGCTGCTCAATCAAATCAAATATTTGGGCTAACTAAACACAAACCTTTTTGACATTCACCCCCCTCGCCGTGACAATGCCATGGGCAAGCCATGGGATCGAAGATGTCTAAATTCTCGAAATTTGCAAAAATCAAACTCAATTACGTGCGCTGTCAATCAGCGGCAGGGATCGAAATCGAAATTGGTCCATGAAGACATGCGTAAGAGCATTTTAGTGCGCAAGCGGCGTGGTCGAGTCGTCGGATGTATCTCAAAGATACATTTCGCTTAAGGGTATGGCATAGATCATCCATTCAACTACATGTACATTTATAGATTCATTGCACGCGTACGACAGCAGACATACTATATATAATCATTACCAGATGGCGATCGCGGAGCAGCTTCTGGTCGTCCGTTGACCATGAGACAAACGCCCACGCATTTATAAATGTATATACTATATGTACATAATATGTATATATAGAGAAAAAGAGTGAGGGAAACTACGTGTGTGTGCGTGAGTGCGTGTGTGAAGAGTCTCCAGACTATTGGCTATGCAAATTAGAAGCACAGACTTGCAAATATAGATGCTTATTAATATCAAGATGGCAAAGACTTCAAATGAAACACTTGAGGACTTGACTTTGATATAACCCCATAAAACAATACAATCCACACGATCGATCTTATCAGAAACCCTTGATGAGTTAATTACGATCAATGAAACATTTGTTAAGACTCTGTGCATTTCAGCTCAACCCAACTGTCGGTCCAACATAAGTTTCAAATTAAAGTTATGTACCATTAAGTATCCCACATACAAACCAGAATTACGTACGCTAAAAGCAGCATCATAAAAATTGAATTCAATACAATAGAACTATTTCCTGCAGAACGTCAAGGTTCTCAGCGCTTTGAATTGCCCGGCGACAGAAAGACATTAGGCAACTATTTGATGAATAATACTGGATGTGAATAAAGATGATGTCTGCTGTTGTCAACCATTGTGCTGAAACAAAGGAATATTTAAGAAAAAAAAATAACATATGTATGTAAGTATGTAACGGACTCTCAGCTTACAGAAATGCAGCACCAAGAGTGTGAGTGTGAGTATGAATTATCTTGGAAAATAAATTGAAAATTTGTGTTTTGTTCAATGAATTGAGTGAGACATGTACATAATATTTAGACTCTTAACTCGACATAAGAAGCCCCCTGCAGTGTGTACAGTGAAAACTCACCTAGGCGGATAGCTTAGAAAGACCTCTGATAAAGTATCTATGTATAAAAAGAATGTATATTTTTAAATATTATTAGCAGCAGTGCTTTAAATAAAATAAGAATGCACATTTAAAAGCTTTTTAGTTTTCATAAAAGAATTAAAATTTTCAATTGTTTCAAGATTGCCGCCAAATTAAGCAAAAATTTGGATTTTTACTAGACCGACTTAAAGGTGATATCCGACCAAGGCAGCTATCCGTTAGTAGAGTTTACACTGTATTTCTCATTAATTCGTTGGTTCATTGATTCCGAAAACGAAATTGAATGCACACATACAAAAGCATATGTATAAAGTTATGAATATGCATATTTACCGAGGCGTATTAGAAATAAAAGAGCTTACCAAAATGCATACAAAATTCGCGTAATGCACAACTTGAGCCCAAAATTTCTTATATGTGTCGATTCTGCGCTTAGTCAGCAGCACGAGTTCGCAACTGCCATTGCTGTCAGTGGAGGAGCTCTCCAATTGCAGACGGCCAAAGGGAGGGGGGTAGGTGTGAGCGGATTATGTCTGATGGTTTATAGCTTATATTGCTTAAGCCTAAGCTCTTGTTTATGGTATGAAAATGGGCTTATTCCATAGAACTGCACATGGTGCTCGATCAGCTGACAATGCCGTCAATTGCAATACATGCAGCTCGCCACTTGCCTCATGCCACTTGCCGCTTGGCTGTGGCTTCAATTGATCCCCGCCGGCGATAGGCACAGCTGTCGGCTGCAGCTGCCATCATGTGCCGGTGCTCATTTGCGTGGCTCTGCGAGTTCCACCTAAGGCAACCAGATATAGCTGTAAGCGCAGCTTACAGCTGCCTTGAACTATCGACTTTACACATTTGACGCGCATTTTAATTATAGTGTGAGCTCTTCGTGGGTTTCTTGCATAATGCCGGGGTTAGCCGGTTGCAATTTCTAGTTACGGTAGCGCCAGCAAATTGTCATAATGATTTATAAACATGCACCGTAAGCACAATAAAGCAAATTAAAAAAAAAGCATTTTTGTCCGCTGTTAAGCTACACTCTTGACTCTTGCAATTTATAGTCGTGTATATCCGTAGCAGATAAATTGTTAAGAATTATTGGCTACGCCCACTAGGAGCATGGCATATACATTTTACATATTATACAGTTTTAAAGTTAAATACATCCATTTTTCAGCAACATTAGATTTAAATTTTCCAGACAGGTTTCTGATAACCTCCTCTAAAAAGGATTTCAAGATATCCAGTTATTTACCTAAGACATTATTGAACGAGCATTAAGCTTTGAAAATGTTGTTTTGGACTAAGGTCTTTGCTTAGGGCTTAATTTCAACACTTGCGGCTTTATATGCCCTGTTTATAGCATTTATATAGAGTATACAAATTGTTCTGCTTAGCTAAAGAGTCACAAACTTGCTTGGCGTTTGCTGGCGTCATTTATTATAAAATTTATGTTCTTACCACTATATTCACATATATCAACCACAATTGACCTTTGTCACAGCAGAGCAGCAGAACAATAGCGACGCCTAGATACTAGACCCCAGCCTCAGACCTCAGAGAAATTAATTATGGTTTTGTAAATTGTCATGAACAAAATTATTAATTGATCGCAGATAAAAGTCATTGCGAAAGAAAAGAAAAAAAGCATGTAATATCGGGATAAATTAAACGACATTTACAAGATACATAAAGCTGGCGCCATGGGGAATGTTATGAGCCCCTGGGAGTATCTCTGGGAATGTTGTTGTTCAAGTAAATCGCGCGTAGTTAAAGATTTATTGTTAATTTGAACACATAATGGGAGTTTTTCTATATTAACTTATGCATTTAATGATAATGAAAGCTCGTAATATAAATTATTAAATTTTAAATTTTAGTCTGTATGATCTCGAGAATCGATCGAACACTAATGGGAGAGGAACAACAGCACTGCTTAATACTGCCTTCAATGTTGGACAGCGCCATACAATTACAATCCCTTATCCAACACTACCCGATTGACAGGGAAACTTTCAGGTAACTAAAAACCAGTTGAGACAGAACGCACCCTCTGAACAGTCGCTAGCAATGTACGTGGAGGAGGAAAGGGGTTACCCGGGCAACGAGGACGACAACAAAGAGTCGCCCAAACAAAAACATAGAAAAACCCGGAAGACGCCAAGTTTCCAAAAAGAAATTGATGTGGACCCCAAATCTACTGCCACCTACTTTAGTTTATGCATTACGGGTCAGATAGTGTCGGCCATGTTTCCAGTGGGTCCGGACAAGGAGTACATCTTCTGTCGCTACGAGTTGGTCGCTGGTCCGGACTGGCAGCTGGCAACTGGCCCGCAGCACGGCATCACCCAGATGGCAACCAATAAAAGTGGCCACTTCAATGACAAAATTGTGTTCAATATGCCAATCGAAATCACCTACAAGAGCACAAGTCCCTTCGGCTGTAAGTGTACGGAAAAGTGACCTCATTAATTTCGCTTACTCGGATCTTTCCTCAGGGCCACAAATTCTAGTCAGCGTCTTTGGGCAGAATGGACAGAGAGAGGAGACTTTGCTGGGCTATGCGCACGTGCATGTGCCCATCTTTGGCAGCCGTCAACGGAATGACCAGGCGGAGTCCAGTTTAAATGAAGCACCCATATTAATGCCCAGATGCCCGAGTATGTTGGCCGACGTGGCCAGTTGGCTGCTGCGCCGCCAGCCCGAGCTGAAGGATCCCAAAGTGCTATTAGACAGTGCTCAATGCAAGGGTAGGCTGGCCACAGTTACACCCGCTTCCTGTTCCTCATTATCGTTTCGCTCTAGGTCTATCCATGGAATCCTACGGCACGCTGCAGTTTCAGTTGCATGGGATAATGAGAGGAGCTCGTAAGCTAGGTTACAACTGGCATGCCTGAAGTCAGACATCGGAAATACACATTTATATATGCATATATACCTACGTACGTGAATAAAACGTGAATTTGCGACGAAACAAAAAAGCATTTGTCCTAATCTAATTGGCCCCCGGGGGTTGCTTGCCTTAAACTTGACCATGACTTGGACGATAGCTGGAGAATGACGCGTTTGCCGCCGCTAACGCTAATCCGACGCAACAAATTGGCAGCAATTGGGAATGAATTTAAAATATATCTACTTTGGATTGGCCACATAATTGGATTAGTTGGCAATTAGTCTAAGACTGGCTGGACTCAAGTGTCTTCGAAGGGTCGGGCGCAGCATATAAAGGCAGCCCAACTGTCCGGCCCAGGGCAGTCGCGCCTAGTCCAGCGCCAAGAGAAATCTTGAAAACATTTCATCTGCTATGGACAGCAAATAGTGTAGACTTGTGCGGAGTAGCAATCGTGACCAGCCAAGTACAAACGAAGTTCGTCCACCGATATTTGGCAACTTTTTAGTCTGCGCCCAAGCGTATTCTCCACACAGCTGAACCATGATAAGTCTGAATCATCCGACTTATGCGCGTCTACGCGATGGCGGCAATCTTAGCCTGGCCGAGAGCGTCCCGGCCGAAATAATGCACATGGTGGATCCCTATTGGTACCAGTGGCCGCCAATGGAGCCCATGTGGTTCGGCATTATTGGCTTTGTCATTGCCGTGCTGGGGTAATTAACAAATTTCTTTAGTAATAATTGATAATTATAATTGACGGTAATTGTTTAAACCAAAGTGTGATGTCACTGACGGGCAACTTTATCGTGATGTACGTCTTTACGTCCTCCAAGGCGCTGCGAACACCCTCCAACATGTTTGTGGTTAATCTGGCCTTCTCCGATTTCATGATGATGTTCACCATGTTCCCACCGGTCGTTCTCAATGGATTCTACGGCACCTGGATCATGGGCCCATTCCTGTGCGAGCTGTACGGCCTGTTTGGCTCCCTCTTTGGCTGTGTGTCCATCTGGTCCATGACCCTGATTGCCTACGATCGTTACTGTGTCATTGTCAAGGGCATGGCACGTAAGCCTCTAACGGTCACGTCGGCTGTGCTCCGTCTTCTAGTTGTGTGGACCATCTGCGGCACATGGGCTCTGATTCCACTGTTCGGCTGGAATCGGTATGTGCCCGAGGGTAATATGACGGCCTGCGGCACAGACTACTTTGCCAAGGATTGGTGGAACCGCTCCTACATCATTGTCTACTCCATGTGGGTATATCTGACTCCGCTGCTGACCATCATATTCTCCTACTATCACATCTTGAAGGTAAGCTGGAATGTGTGCTTTCTTGACATACTATACTAATAATCCCAATCATCAGGCTGTGGCCGCCCACGAGAAGGCAATGCGTGAGCAGGCCAAGAAAATGAATGTGACCTCTCTGCGCAACAGCGAGGCAGAGAAGAGCAAGGCCATCGAAATCAAGCTGGCCAAGGTCGCATTGACCACAATTTCGCTTTGGTTCTTCGCTTGGACGCCCTACACAATCATCAACTATGCGGGCATCTTTGAGTCCATGCATCTTTCGCCACTTGCCACGATTTGCGGCTCGGTTTTTGCCAAGGCAAATGCCGTTTGCAATCCAATTGTGTATGGCTTAAGGTAGGTGCTATTGGAGTGGTATCATCTACTGTCGATTATCTCTTGTTTTTTGCCAGCCACCCCAAGTACAAGCAGGTGCTCAAGGAGAAGATGCCTTGCCTGGCCTGTGGCAAGGACGAATTTGCCTCAGACTCCAGGACGCAAGCTACCGCGGAAATTAGCGAATCTCAGGCTTAAGCAACGAAACGACGACTGCAGCAGACGACGAGGCTAACAAAGAAGATTACCTCTGTTGAATTTTAGATACAGGAACTGACAGCTTTTCTAGATCCAAATGGACAACCAAAACCTTTGCAAACACAACAAAACCAACAAAAAAAGTTAGCAATCAAAAATGTAAAAAAAAGGAAACACAATTTAAGAAATTAAACTGCAATTGATAAAAAATCAAACAAAAGAAGTTAAATTTTAATGTGCCTGAAGGATTAAGTCGTGATTGTCTTAGCTGCTTTATAAAGCAGGTTGCCCAAAGAGTTTTATGCCTTTTATTGAAAAATCAACATATCAAACAGTCGCATTGATGTCCTTGTTCCTTTCAGTTTTTCATGGGAAATCAAATATTTATGTTTTAGCCATAGTACGCGTTCATGTCCAGGTCAATTAGGGTGCCATTATTGCGACGTTCACGCAGCTCCTGCGTGAATAGCGCACGTCCTTGCAGCAATATGAAGTCGATGAGCCGTTTATTGGAGCTAAGACGCAGTGCATCGGGATCGCTGCGTTTGCGTAGATAGTTGAAGCAGCAGGTTCTGTTGCGAAATAGATGGGAATGAGTATCAGTGAGAGGTTGGCAACCGTCGTTGCTTGCACTTACCGAAAATGTTTGGTTCCGCAGGCGTTGGCACACTCCTTGCCACAGGAGTCGCATTGTATGGCATTGGAGCAGGCCAAAAACATAAAGCACATGCCTGCAGGATTAACTCATTATTAACTCGAACTCGATCTGCGACTCGCACTGACTACTCACAAAGCAATATGATCTGGAAATGCATTTCGGTGCAACTCGTCTGAATCGTGGACAGAAAGTGAAGCTCAACAATTTGAGAAACTCATAGGAAATCTTGTGATAGCCTCAACCGAGTCATACAACAGCAGCAACTGAAAGGACCGAGCGCTCCGTGAATCCGCTTTTATACATCTCACCAGAACCGCACACACCCACTCAAGCAGCCACAAGGATTGAACACAGCCGTTAAATTCAAAGTGATTATTCAAGCGTGCTGCGGGAGAGATACATCCAAGTATATGGACATGTGATGCATAATAAATTATTCCTATGCAGACACCCCCAAACGCACAATTGCAACTTGCGCAACAAGTTTATACACAATTTTTGCGTGTGTTGTGTGTGTGTGGGTGTGTGTGTGTTTATGTGTGTGTGTGGGCTTACCGCAATCAAAACAGTTTGTTACAGATTATAAAAGTTTTGAATGGACATCTTGCGCATGTAAATGACATTAAAAATCAATGGCTGTGTAGGTAAGTCTTGAGAAGAGCCTGAAGTTAGACGTGTATTAAATATTAAATTGTACCAATAGTTACAATTGATTTACTGAAAAGTACTGATTTTAACATATTTTATTAACAGTTGCATATTTCTTTAATGAAAAATAATGAAACAATTGTTCTTAATAATATGCATGCTTAAATTATATTGGTACCTATATTTTTGAAACTTTCTACGTTTGTAATAATATTTTCCTAAATTTAATGCATAAATTTAATAGTTTAACAAAATACTAAATTTAAAAAATTTCAACACTCTTCGTCTTCAGAACCATCGTACCATTGAATTAATAAAGTATTAGTTTTGCCAAGTTTATAACAAAATGGCCAAGAGGTAAAACAAATTTAAGGCAATTTAAATTAAATTTTCCGCTCACACACATTTGAGTATTTACGATATACGATGTTAGCAGCCAGTTGACCCAGGTGGCAACGCCGCCGCACAGAAGCAACAGCTGTGCAACAACAGCTGCGACAACGAACCCAACTTTTTTGTAGCAAAAATTTTAACTTTTTCGTAGATAAACCTTAGAGCAACTGACCATGTGGGAGCCGCCACGACTGAGTGCATCGCTGCGAGCCAAAACAGAACTCGAATCGAGAAGCCAGCGCTTCAGCGGACTGAGACAGGCGAGAGCGAAGACAGCAGCGTCCACGACGACAAGTTCCAAAGAGTAAGCCGCTGCGATTTTACTAAGTGATGAAATACACCTAACCACTAACATATGGCAAACAATTACTAATAAAATAATTTCGAAGGAAAGCGGAACAGACGATAGCCAAATTGCTGGCGCAGTTGCCGGCGGATAAGCAGCCGGTGGCAAAGGTTCAGCTACAAAAGCTGCGAAATCTGGTACAGGAATGCATGGGATACGAGGAGAAGCCGCAGGTGGTAGAGCATGCGGCACTGTATCTATTCTGGCTGCTGCTGGATCAGCGTGTGCTGCTGGTGGCCACCACCAACCGGCTGCACACAATGTTTGGCAACACATTCGACCGGAAGCGCCAGCAAATACACAACTGTGTGCTGGCCGTGGGCGATGCGTTGGAGGAGCACGAGCTGCTTGCGCTTAAGTGCTGGATGCAATCACAGCGCAGGTCATCGGAGGCGCGTCCAATGTGGGGCGAACATGTCCGTGTGAGCTGCACACCGGCCGAGTGGCTGGACGTCAGTTTGCTGACGAACCTCTCGCCCGATGCACTGCTCAAAAATCGAACTGTCAGCAAGTTCTCCATGAAATACAAGACTGGCGGCGCTCTAGTGCCGACGGCAGCGCATGTCTTGGATGGCTACAAACTAAGCTCAGAGCTGGAGACGCTGCTGAGCATAGCCCAAAAAATTGACGATGATCTTCTATTGAATCGCGTGGGCGACATTCTTGGCTCCAAGCGCAGCAGTGAGGACCTGCAGAACGAGCTAATGGAACTGCTGGGCTTCGAGCACTTCGAGCTGGTTGGACAGCTGCTGCAGGAACGCGCCAAAATCGCACAGCAGCTGGAGCACTACGCGACGCGATCGCGTCGCCTCAGGCAGGTGAAGCAGAAGAAGCAGCAGGCCGCTGTCAGCTCCGAAAAGCGTCCCACGGTAGCCAGCGCAGTTGTGGTGCAGTCGGCACAGGAGAAGCAGCTGGGCAAACAGCAGCGGCGCGAGGAGAAGAAACTGCAGCGCATCATGCGCAGTCTCAAGGACAACGAGGAAGAGGAGGACGCTGGTGGAGCGGTTGCCATCTCCGCACAACAGCTGCGAATGCAGCATCAGCGCAAACTGCTGGAGGCGGCACAGCGGGAGCCACTGCTGCTCAGCACAAAAGCGGCAAAAGCCGAGCAATCGACCTACACGACGCCCATCCGTTATCCATATGTCTTCGATAGCCAACTGGAGGCCAAGCAACACGCCGGCTTTATAGGCGGCGGCCGTATTACGCTGCCGGAAAATGCGCAACGTATCGACAATAAGCAGTGGGAGGAAGTGAAGATTCCAGCCAGTGAACCGCCGCCGTTGACGGTGGGCAATCAGCGCATTAAAATCGTCGAACTGGATGACATTGGCCAGATGGCGTTTGCCAACTGCAAGGAGTTGAATCGCATACAGTCCGTGGTCTACCCGGTGGCCTATCACAGCAACGAGAACATGCTGGTCTGTGCGCCAACTGGTGCGGGCAAGACCAACGTGGCCATGTTGACCATTGTGCACACAATTCGCTGTCACCTGGAGCAGGGCGTGATCAATCGCGATCAGTTCAAGATTGTGTACATTGCGCCCATGAAGGCGCTGGCCTCCGAAATGGTCGAGAACTTTTCCAAACGGCTCAAATCGCTGCAGATTAGCGTGCGCGAGTTAACCGGCGATATGCAGCTGACCAAGGCAGAGATGGCCGCCACTCAGATACTGGTGACGACGCCCGAGAAGTGGGATGTGGTAACCAGAAAAGGTAAACTAATATACACTTCAATCGGATTCTGTAATAATTTATAAATCCGTTTCAGGCAGCGGCGATGTGGCGCTCATCAGTCTCGTCCAGCTGCTCATCATTGACGAAGTGCATCTCTTGCACGGTGAACGTGGTCCCGTCGTAGAGGCGCTGGTCGCGCGCACATTGCGTCTGGTCGAGTCCTCGCAGTCCATGATACGCATTGTGGGCCTGTCAGCGACGCTGCCCAACTACATCGATGTGGCGCACTTTCTGCGCGTGAACCCCATGAAAGGTCTATTCTACTTCGACTCGCGCTTCCGTCCCGTGCCCTTAGACACTAACTTTGTGGGCATCAAATCTGTAAAGCCGCTGCAGCAGATCGCCGACATGGATCAGTGCTGCTATCAGAAGTGCCTGGAAATGGTCCAGCAGGGACACCAGGTGATGGTCTTTGTCCATGCACGTAATGCCACCGTGCGCACGGCGAACGTGCTGCGTGAGCTGGCGCAGCAGAACAACACCAGCGCGCTTTTTTTGCCAGCGGATAACAATGCCCATGGCCTGGCCACCCGGTCCATACAGAAGAGCCGGAATAAGCAGCTGGTGGAGCTGTTTTCGTGCGGCCTGGCGTGCCATCATGCCGGCATGCTACGTGCCGATCGCCAAATGGTGGAGAAGTACTTTGTGGAGGGTCACATTACGGTGCTGGTCTGCACGGCCACGCTCGCCTGGGGAGTCAATCTGCCTGCCCATGCGGTCATTATACGCGGCACGGATATCTACGATGCGAAACATGGCAGCTTTGTGGATCTGGGCATACTGGACGTGCTGCAGATCTTCGGACGTGCCGGCCGTCCACAGTTCGATAAAAGCGGTGTGGGCACCATTATCACCACCTACGACAAGCTCAATCATTATCTCTCCCTGCTGACCAATCAATTCCCAATCGAGTCCAACTTTGTGCAGTGTCTGGCCGATAATCTGAACGCCGAAATCGGTCTGGGCACCATTTCCAATGTGGAAGAGGCCATCGAATGGCTCAGCTATACGTGAGTAGCCATTAGTCACATCTCGAGAACATCGAGTATTCATATGTATATCTTTCGTAGTTACCTCTTTGTGCGCATGCGCATTAATCCACATGTCTATGGCATCGAGTACTCGGAGCTGCAGAAGGATCCAACGCTGGAGACGCGCCGGCGGGCTCTGATCATGTCCGCATCGATGAGCTTGGATAAGGCAAAGATGATGCGCTTCAATCAGCGCACCATGGATATGAACATAACCGACCTGGGACGCACTGCCTCGCATTTCTACATTAAATACGACACGGTGGAAACGTTTAATGAACTGATGAAGCCCTACATGAACGAATCCGAGCTGCTGGCCATGATGTCGCAGGCACAGGAATTTCAACAGCTCAAAGTGCGGGACGACGAGCTCGAGGAGCTGGACGAGCTGCGCGACTACTACTGCAAACTGAAGGCTTTCGGTGGCAGCGAGAATGTTTGCGGCAAGGTAAGCCGCTTGTTTATTTAAATGATCGAGGATCACCATCACCATCTATTTGCAGGTGAACATTCTAATACAAACATATCTGTCCAATGGCTATGTGAAGTCCTTCTCATTGAGCTCCGACATGTCGTATATTACCCAAAACATAGGCCGAATCGCGCGTGCCCTGTTCTCGATTGTGTTGCGCCAGAACAATGCCATTCTGACGGGTCGCATGCTGCAGCTGTGCAAGATGTTCGAGCGCAGGCAGTGGGACTTCGATAGTCATTTGCGCCAGTTTCCGGCCATCAATGCGGAGACCATTGACAAGCTGGAGCGTCGCGGGCTGAGCATTTATCGGCTCAGGGACATGGAGCAGCGTGAGCTGAAGGAATGGCTGCGCAGCGATCGTTATGCCGAGCTGGTCATACGTTCGGCACGGGAGTTGCCGCTGCTGGAGGTGGAGGCCACTTTGCAGCCGATCACACGCACCGTCCTGCGCATCTCAATAACCATCTGGCCGGACTTCACATGGAACGATCGCGTGCATAGCAAGACAAGCCAGAGTTTTTGGCTGTGGATCGAGGATCCCGAATCCAATTATATTTACCACTCGGAGCTGTTCCAGCTGAGCCGCAAGTGCGTCTTTAGCGGCCAGTCGCAGCAGCTCGTGATGACCATTCCATTGAAGGAGCCGCTGCCGCCACAGTACTACATACGCGTGACCAGCGACAACTGGCTGGGCAGCACCACCTGCGTGCCCCTCTCCTTCCAGCATCTGGTGCTGCCGGAACATCATCCGCCACTGACAGAGCTGCTGCCATTGCGTCCGCTGCCCGTTAGCAGCCTGCAAAACGCGCTTTACGAATCCCTGTACAAATTCACCCACTTCAATCCGATACAGACGCAAATCTTCCACTGTCTGTACCACACGGACAACAATGTGCTGCTGGGCGCACCGACGGGCAGTGGCAAGACCATTGTCGCCGAAATTGCCATTTTCCGGGCGCTGAACCTGCAGCCCAAATGCAAGGTGGTGTATATAGCGCCGCTAAAGGCGCTCGTCAAGGAACGCATCGCGGACTGGCAGCAGCGCTTTGAGCGCTCATCGCTGGCCCTCAAAGTGGTGGAACTGACCGGCGATGTCACACCGGACGTGCAAGCCATTCGCGAGTCGCAGCTAATTGTGACCACGCCCGAGAAATGGGATGGCATCAGTCGCTCCTGGCAGACACGCGAATATGTGCAGCACGTGGCATTGATTGTGATCGATGAGATTCATCTACTGGGCGAGGATCGTGGTCCGGTCATCGAAGTCATCGTCTCGCGCACCAACTTCATTAGCTCGCACACCGGCCGCTCCATACGCATCGTTGGCCTGTCCACGGCACTGGCCAATGCCCAGGACTTGGCCAACTGGTTGGGCATTAAGCGCATGGGTCTCTACAACTTCAAGCCCTCGGTGCGACCGGTGCCGCTGCAGGTGCACATTAACGGGTTCCCGGGCAAGCACTATTGCCCGCGCATGGCCACAATGAATCGACCCACGTTCCAGGCCATCCGCACGTACTCTCCGTGCGAGCCCACCATTGTGTTTGTCTCATCGCGCCGGCAGACGCGTCTCACGGCGCTGGACCTGATCACCTTTGTGGCTGGCGATGAGAATCCCAAACAATTCCTACACATTGCCGAACACGAAATGGAGCTGATACTCCAGAACGTACGCGATCAGAACTTGAAGTTCTGCCTGGCATTTGGCATTGGACTACATCATGCCGGCCTGCAGGAGCCGGACCGCAAGTGTGTCGAGGAGCTGTTCTTGAATCGGAAGATTCAGGTTTTAGTGGCCACCGCCACTCTGGCCTGGGGCGTCAATCTGCCCGCCCATCTGGTGGTCATCAAGGGCACCGAATACTTTGACGGCAAGGTCAAGAAGTACGTGGACATGCCCATTACGGATGTGCTGCAAATGATGGGACGTGCTGGACGGCCGCAGTTCGACAACGAGGGAGTTGCCGTCGTCCTGGTGCACGATGAGAAGAAGAACTTTTACAAGAAGTTCCTCTACGACCCGTTCCCGGTTGAGTCCAGTCTGTTGGGCGTGCTGCCGGAGCACATCAATGCGGAAATCGTAGCGGGCACGGTGCAGACCAAACAAGCGGCCCTGGACTATCTTACTTGGACGTACTTCTTCCGGCGACTGCTGCGTAATCCGTCCTATTACCAACTGCAGGGCGTGGAGCCGGAGAATGTGAACGCATTCATGTCCAGCCTGGTGGAGCGGGTCGTCTATGAGCTAACAGGCGCTGCCTGCGTCGTTGAGCGTGATGGGCAACTGGTGCCCACATTTCTGGGCCGAATCAGCTCCTACTACTATCTGTCGTACCGCACAATGAAGCATTTCTTGGATGACCTGCAGCCGGGCATGGACACCAAGGACGTGCTGCTGGCCATTGCCGATTCCTATGAGTTTGATCAGCAGCCCGTGCGTCACAACGAGGATAAGTACAACGAACAGATGGCCGAGACGAGTCGCTTCCGACCGCCAACGGCCAGTTGGGACTCGCCCTACACAAAGACATTCCTGCTGCTGCAAGCGCACTTCTCACGCCAAACGCTGCCCAACTCGGACTATCTGACGGACACCAAGTCGGCGCTGGACAATGCCACGCGTGTAATGCAGGCCATGGTGGACTACACGGCTGAGCGTGGCTGGCTATCGACCAGTCTGGTTGTGCAGCAACTGATGCAGTGCGTCATTCAGGCACGCTGGTTCGATGCATGCGAGTTCCTCACGCTGCCCGCCGTCAGCGAGACCAATGTGGATGTGTTCCTAAATATTAAGCACGAAAAACACGACCACCTGACACTGCCCGTGCTGAAGGAGCTATGCAGAAGGGACTACGAAGTGCTGGCAGCGCCGCTGCGCGATGCCTTCGAGGAGCATGAGATTGAGCAGATGTACAGGGTAAATATTTCTAGCCAATTGTAGGACAAGTAAGATTGTAACAACTCTTATTTGAACAGGTTATTCAAGATCTACCCGAAATCTCGCTGCAAATCTTTGTCGAGGGTCGCTTCATGGAGGAGGAGTACGCCAAGCGCCCGCTGTCCATTGCCGAAGGTTCTGTGAACTGGACACCGCTGCATGCCAACGAGGACTATGTGCTGTGCGTCGATCTGCAGCGCCTGAATGTTGCCGGACAGCGTAGAACTGGCGGTCAGGGCTACGCTATACACTGTCCCAAATATCCAAAGCCAAAGAATGAGGCTTGGTTCCTAACACTCGGCTCGCAATCCAATGACGAACTGCTGGCCATGAAGCGTCTCAGCCTGCGCGGCACGCGCTCCTCCAATCGCATCTCTTTCCAGGCCACGCCACGACGCGGCCGATTGCAGCTCACGCTATATCTGATGTCGGACTGCCTGATCGGCTTCGATCAACAATACGATCTGCATTTTGAGATCATCGATGCAAAGGCCTAGGTCCTTCCACATGTCAAGTAAATGCATCCCATAGCAACATCGCAGCCATTCTTATAACTGGAGGCTCACTTAGTCCCTATATATGTATTAAAGTAGTTATATCAGCCGCGCTGTTTATACTATACACACATTCATATAAGAATTTGTAGTTTAACTTACACTTTTGTATGTGATCGCCCAGTATATGTGTAACATTTTTATATTGCCACTTGCATCTAACCCCGCCACGGGGCCATTATGTTAGTTATTCGTGTTAACTATCGCATTAAAGACAGCAACTGAATACTCTTTGCCACACACATTAATTAATTGTGAAACTTGCGTGACACATTGGGAAATTAACTGAAGGCATATAGCCGTCTTACAGGCGGCTTATAACTGTCCGGAACCTACCGCAAGTTTACGTGGCCAAGAGTTTATATTATTATATTATATTATATATTATTATACAAATTTGAGACTTGAGCTCATTGAGATATGGATTGCACTACTGATAATTCCTTATCTCATTCCAAACAGTGTTTTTGTTTGTATGCGACGAAAGAGTGCTTGAATATTATGAAATCGTGAATCGAATAAAATACGCCGACAATGAATCGGCAGCAGTCAAACGAGTTTTGGCTTTCGTCGCGATAGGTTCGCATTGATCTTCGGAATGTTCTCTCTAGTTGTGTTAGGCCTAACGCTGTTGGCGTTGGGCTGGTTTTATCTCAAGCACCATTATTCGCACTGGGAGCGTCGTGGCTTTCCGTATGATAAAAATGCAGGCATTCCATTTGGCTGCTTGGCCAGTGTTTGGAGAAGGGAGAAGGCCATGGGCATGGCCGTTTACGATGTGTATAAAAGCAGTAAGGAGCGTTTCCTGGGCACCTATCTGCTCTTTCGGCCTGCTGTCTTGGTGCGCGATGCTGAGCTGGCACGCCGTGTCTTAGCCCAGGATTTTGCCAGCTTTCACGATCGCGGAGTGTACGTGGACGAGGAGAAAGATCCGCTGTCAGCGTCCATCTTTGCGCTGCGTGGCCAAAGATGGCGTTCCATGCGACACCAGCTATCGCCTTGCTTCACCTCTGGCAAGCTGAAGGGCATGTACAGCACCTCAGAGGATATCGGCAACAAAATGATAGCCCATCTGCACAAGGAGCTGCCCGAGCAGGGGGCCAAGGAAGTGGACCTGAAGGCGGTGCTGCAGACCTATGCCATTGACATTATTGCCTCCGTCATATTCGGCCTGGATGTGAACAGCTATGAGCAGCCAGATAACAAATTCAAGAAGCTGGTAACAATAGCGCGCCGCAATACGCGCTTCACGGCGCTCTTTGGCATGATGATCTTCCTGGTGCCCTCGTAAGTGACAGCCTGCTTTTGAGACTCTTCACAAATCATTTGAGTACAACTTTTTGCAGTGTCGCAAAGCTTCTGTTTCGCATTGGCTTCAAGAATACCGTGGGACTGGCCATGTTGGCCATTGTCAAAGACACAATCGAGTATCGCGAGCAGCACGGCATTGTACGCAAGGACATGCTGCAGTTGCTCATGCAGCTGAGAAACGAGGGCAGCATCGACGAAGACGACAACAAGAGCTGGAACATCCAGACCACCGATGATGGTAAGATTCTGCTCCCATAGCCTTTGCCTTCAGCCTGATCACCATGACACTCACTTTTCTCACTTTTAGGTCACTTGAAGAGCATGTCGCTGGAGGCGATCACCGCTCAGGCGTTCCTCTTTTATATAGCCGGACAGGAGACCACCGGATCGACGGCTGCATTCACAATCTTCGAGCTGGCCCAGAATCCAGAGCTCCTGAAACGCTTGCAGAATGAGGTAGATGAGGCGCTCAAGCAAAACAACGGCAACATCACCTACGATGTGCTGAATAAGATGGAATTTCTGGACCTGTGTCTGCAGGAGACCATGCGGAAATATCCCGGCCTGCCAATACTAAATCGGGAGTGCACGCAGGAGTACACAGTTCCAGACACAAGCCACGTCATAGAGAAGGGCACACCGGTGGTCATCTCACTGTATGGCATACACCGCGATCCCGAGTACTTCCCGGATCCCGACAAATACGATCCGTATCGGTTTGCTGAGGACACGAAAAACTATAATCCTGTTGCATATATGCCGTTCGGTGAGGGTCCCAGGATTTGCATTGCGCAGCGCATGGGTCGCGTAAATGCCAAACTGGCCATCGTCAAGATACTGCAAAACTTTAACATCGAGGTGATGAGCAAACGGGAGCTGGAGTTTGAGAACGCTGGCATTGCTCTCCTGCCCAAGGCTGGCGTCAAAGTCTGCCTTTCCAAGCGGATACCCAACTGAATAAACTCTTACATCAAATTGTGAAACAAAATAACGGCCAACCAATTTCCATTAAGATAGCAGCTAGTAAGTAGTTGATAACAGTTAAACCGCCTTATCAAATCAACCAACAATATGTTCCCCGATTATTGTATGAATAGAGTCAACACTTTTTATTAAATGCTTGCAATGGTTGTACTTGTAGTATCTCTTAGATAAGTTAATGCATGAATGCGTTTAAATATATTTATAGTGATTATATATTTACAGGAGCGACTGTGGGTATTTAGTTGCTAACCATTTAAGTGGGGTATTTAGGGTTATCCGGTTCGGTCGTATTAATTATTCTCGCGCTGCTCCAGCTGCTGCTGCTGCTGCTCGTTCTCGAGCATTTTCTGCTTGTTCTTCTGCCTAAAGATCTCCTTGCTGGCTTCTTTGATGGCCTCGAAGATCTTCGCCTGTGACATTATCTGCTTCTGTACGTTCTCAACGGCTGGCTCTGCATTGATATCGATCAGATCGCTTAAGCCCTCGGAGAGATACTCGTTATTGTAGGGCTTCTCCTCGAGCTCATTCCGTTTTATGAGCGAAAATGGCGGATATGAGGGATAGGAGGTGCGTTTACGTCCACAGCCTGTGAATATATATGTGTTTATATTTGAGAGTTGTAATTTGAGTTATGTTTTGGAAAATCAAATCACCTGTAAATGCATTGCAAAATGGTCGCTTCTCGTATTTCCATTGAATGACGCCGCTCAGTTTGTGCTATCCGAGTAAGAAACCAACTATTAGATTACACGATAAGTTTTCACGCTGCAAAGCGTATTTGCTACAACCATATAATCGTTCAAGTATATATAATTTTAACTGAAAAGCACTTATGTTTTTTATGGTCAATCGATTTAGATAATTAAAAGAATACTGTTAGAAAATAAAAAGTTAACTGCAATGCACTTAACATTTCACATCGCCTTGGAGAGTTTTTATTGCACATTTACTCACATTCACTTCATTGTTCTCGGTCTCTAGCGATGCATTCGCAGTGCAAAGACATATTAAAATCGCAGCCAGAGCAAATCCAACCTCCACAGCGGTTCTCATTTTGATAATAACAAAGGTTTTTATTTTCTTAGCTTTGGTTGAGTTAATCCGTTTAGCGCCTGCTTCGTTTCACGCTTCAGAAGCAATTGAAAGAAAATCGCGTTCTCGGGCCTCGGTCAACATGTCGGCTACGCAATGTGAGACTTGTTCCTTTCAGGATATGACAGGACAGCCCGCTGCGCGGCGAATGTATTTTGGTGGCCACTTAATAGCATTTTGTGTTTTTCCCGACCTTACCCAGTGCCCGCCCCCATGTCCATTGCGTTGCGGTTTAACGTTTGGCGTTTGGCCTTAAGCAAAGGTTTAAGATGCTCGTGGACTGCAAAATGCTAGAAATTTAAGATGTCAGCAGTCTTATAATGAAATGCTGATACAAAAATTTGAGAAATACTGGATAGATTTTGAGCAGTGTAGGTGCAACGCCGCCTCATTCTCGTGAGAGTCGCGAGAAATCTTTCTATTAATAAATACCCGACACGAAAACCTACTACAGATAGATATACATAAATATATATATATATATACGAATACAATATAATCGCCGGTTTTTGTACCTCTGTGTGCATTTTCCGAAAGTTTTTACACTTCCTCAGAAACTTTCGGCGAAAACAGCGGGCAATTTCGAAACGATTCTCAGTGGAAACGGAACGCATGTGGACGGCTGTCGACGGAATTTAATAAAAAGCATTACATATACCGAAAGTGTTAACAAGAGCAGCAGACATCACATAGACGGGCAATAAATAAACAGTTTGTGCAATTTGTATAAACAAAGCCAAATACGAAAAAATAAAATCGACTGAAATATTTGTGGCACGCTTTTTTTACGCGAACTTTGTGTGGAATTTCTGTGTCATTTATACTAAAATAGCATGTGAGTAATTAAAAAATCTATAAATTACGAAATTTAATTGAAAGACAAGCGATAATTTTTAAGAACAGCAGCCGGAACAGCTTAAGAACCAAAAGTCTTGTGGTACACGTCCAAAATACCTGTATATAGCACATTGCATTTCACTTGTACATCTCTTGTTCCTATTCTTTTTATACTTTTATACTTGTTTTTTTTTTTCTACGCAAAGGAAAGCACTAAAAATACCTCAGCTATTTTCAGTTTTCATCAGTTTTACTGTAGCACATTGGTTTGACAACTTTCCAGTGCAGCTTCTGTGTTCCCTTTCGTTTGCTCTGATTTAATGAGTATTTTTGTTTATAATAAAAATAAAGATAAAATCAAATTGCGAATAAACATTATAAACATTTCAGCACGAGTGTCCGCAAGCGTTAATTTCTGTTAAGAATTACAACATACATATATGCCAAATAAAAAGAACAAAAGTGATCGTAAAAAATAATGTGGTATGAAAAGAAAATAATTCTGTGTAGCGAAACAAGGAAAAATATGTCGAATGACGTTTGCTGCTGCAGTCAGACTTTGTTTTGGTGTCGTCTTTTTTATTTATAAATATGAAAATGTATTTAATTTAATTCTCTCACTCTACTATTTTTAGCCGGACATGTCAGAGCCCACAGCCCAACAACAGCAGCCACAGAATGGCAAGGAGCGTTCCAAGTCAACCGAGGAGAAAGAGATACCGCGCGAACCGGCGCTGGTTTGCAAAGACATAAATGTAAGCACTTGCTACCGACTTGAACATAAATCACCCTTACTTCTATATATGCCCCATAAACACAGATTAAGACTGAATTAGAGTGCCTAGTGAAATTGCTCGATGGCAAAATTTCGAAAGAAGAAGAAGTGGCCATGGAGGAGTTGCATCAGTATTTGATTGAAGACGACGGCTCCTGGGCGCTGGGCGACAATTTCCTGGTATTTGTGCAGCGCGTGCTGCGGGATATTCAGGCCTTCTCGCCGGACACTCGGATACACATGATACGCACGCTGGCCTATGCGGCGCTCAAAGACGATGTGATCATAATTCTGCATCAGGATCGCCGGGATCACACGCTAATGAATTTCGCACAGGATATTGACAAGCATACACCCGAGGAGCAGCAGGCCTGGGCCATGTTCGTAAGTCTACCAATTCGAAAGCAATTGAAAGCAAAATCCAAAAAAATAATGAATTAATGCACTACTAGACTTGCAATCTGTTCGAGAATGTGGGTCCCTCAGAGTGGCTGCTGTACATTTCGGAGTGGGAATACAACGGTCAGAACATCTCAAATATACGCGTGACCACCAAGGTGGCCGTCCATTGCATACTCTCCAATTGTCCGCAGCTGAAGAACGTTGGCTCCATGATCTTGTACAACATAGCCATCAAAGAAGTGAAAACTGTGGTAAGCACAATCTACGAAAAATACTGCTAAGAAATCTGAGCTCTTATTGAGGTGATTCTTTAGGTATTCGATGACGTTGCTGTGGAACTGGCCATGGCCATACTGCAGTTCTTCCAAAGCAGTCCCAACGAAGATCAAATATTTCGCACGCTGAAGGCGCTCGCACGTTTCCTTGAGGTATTGACCCATATTCGCATAACATTTTAGCTGACAGCTGTCAACTTGTGATATTTCGCATTCTAGGTATCTCCGGACGTACAGATGATTATTCAAATGATTGGACCGCATCCAAAACAATTTGCTGGCAAGAGCGAACGCGTCGACGAGCTGATAAAGATAATTAGTCGCAAAGTGCCCGCCTAGGCGCACAAATAATTTTTAAGACCATTACCATAGGCAAGCCGTAATTTATACACAATGTACTTAGATCTTTCAGAAGTTTTGTAAAGCATTTTCGCGACACAATAAACATTTCTATTCTTTACTAACTATGCGGTCTACATGAGGGCATCGCCACAGCATAGATTCAGCAGGGGAAATCCGTTGCCGCCACTGGCGCGCAGCTGGAGCCAGTGCTTCTGATTGGAGACGAACATTTCGGATGGCAGCTGCGTATCCTGACCGCTCGCATCCTCTGCCAAGTAGATCAAGTTTAGAGAACAACAACTTGCTTTCATTTTGAAGGCCCAACAACTTACGTGTCTTCTTGTCGAACCTCGGCGACTGGGTAATGGAAATGATATCTTCTGGCTTGCGCAGCAGTATCTTGCCCACGCCCTTGCACATGCGCAGCACTTCGTGATTGCTCAGCTTGTCCAGCTGCTCCTCGTCCAGCAGCGTGCAGCTGAGGATCCATTCCCGCACGTCATCAAAGTCGTTAAGCAGACGCAGAGCGCCATTAATGCTGAAGCGTATACGCTTCTGGTAGATATAGTCCAGCCAGGCCTCGCAGATGAGCTTCAGTATGAGCTTAAGTATGGCGATGTCCTTGGTGGCGCGTATGCTGGGCAAAAAGATCTGATCCAACACGTAGCCCACATACAAGCTCTTATCATCGTCGCTGTAGACGCTCCGCTGCCAGTGGCTGGCGGCGGGGAAGCACAGCGTAAAGTTGGCCAAGCTGAGTATGCGGCAGACCGCTGACAATATCTGAACACATTCGTCGGTAGTTTTCTGGCGAGGCACAGGCATCAGTTTGTGTTAGATAAATGTGCGAGCAAGTACCTTGAGCAAATCTATGTTATTTGTGACCTCAGTGATCAGCTTGGTGCGCAGCGCCACGCACACCAGCATGAGTATATCGCTCAGATCGGCAGTGAGTTTGGGCAGTTTGAAGTTATTGAAGACATTCAGGCATATTTTCACATCCTGTTCCAGTATTTGAAAGAAACGGTCCATTTTCCATTCGCAGCAAAGCAGCTTCGCCTGCTCGGTAACCCACAGGCGCATCGAGTGCACCGAGTGATCTTAAAACAGGTGAGAACGTTGCAGTCGGGTGTAACCGACAGCGCAATACTCGTTCAATAACAACTGAAACCTGTACCCCAGCATTATGTGCACACATCAAATAAAATAAACGAAGATAAAAATAACAAAAACGATTGAGAGAGCCACAGGTTATGCAAATACTTTTGAGCTCTGAAAAATGTGACGTCACAATATCGAAATTTTAACGACAATTTCGCTCTTTAAGTTGTAACCATTAAACTAATCTAGATATCTTAACGAAAATTGACATTAATGTTAATATTATTAGTGCACACAGCACATATATCAATAAATTAATGGTACCGATTGGACCACTATATAACCGGTTAAAAGCTCAGCTCTCTTAAATATGTCAATTGTGGTCCCGACCTAGAACCTACCGCAGACTTAACACCTTTACTGCGAATTTTAGTTTTTATACTCGTTCACGAAGTGAAAAGGGTATTTTGGTTTTTGCAAAATCCGTCATTCTGTCCGTCCGTCTGTCCGGCTGATTGCAACTTCTTTCAGCGCTATTAAAGCTAGAGACTTGAAACGTGTAATATATACTCGTGTATACCCGTGTCAGATAAATTGTTTCATTATGGTTTGGCCTCTAAATTGATTTAATTTAAGTTTAATTCGATTCTGAAAATAAATTTGTTCGATTATTTCTCCAAAAAAATTCTTTTTTTGCAGATTTGGAATCGCGAAATTTAATTTTAATTGAATGCGGGAACCAAATATACGTCAAACGCACCTTTACAAGTGCGTCTAGGTGGGTCGATTTTTCTGTCCCGGCCATGCCCACTCTCGCCCCGCAAATCGCGAAAATCAATATCTCCCAAAATTTTAAACTATAGTCAGCAAATTTGGCAGACAGTGTTCGAGTGACCTCTTCTAAAGGTTGAGCCGAAAATGTTCGCCCCCGCCCCCACGATGTATAAAAATTTTATATTTCTCCAAAATATACAAAATACTGTGTACGAGTACTGTGTACTGCGAACGAGTATTACGCAGTCGGTTACGCCTGACTGCAACGTTCTAACTTGTTGTATTTGGAGTGACGAAATTCAAGCGCCACCTACAGCTATTAAAAGCTATTAATAAATTTAAGAACTATTACTATTGCTGCATTAGCCCAGTGGATATAGACAAAAACTTTCGACACGAGGTTTAGCTTGTGATGGACTAGACGGCTAGCAAGATTTCTCTTCGGGAACGAGTAGAATAACGTGAACGAGTAGAATAAATCAGCTTGGGATTCCTTAAACACTCAACATCGTTACAAACATACCCAGCCTATGTAGTATCGGTATTTGCTCGGCCACCGGCAGTAAGCTGGAATTGTTGTGCGCCTCCGTGTTGGCGAATACTGGTTACTCAGGTTGACCAAGTTGGAAAAGACGCTGATCCACACCGTGCCCGTGGGCGTGCCATCTTCCTGTGATGCAGCAAGACGTATTAAATAAATGCATGTCTGCCAAGTCCAATCTAAACTTACGTTCTTAGGAAAATCGCGATATTGTTGGACGACTTGCTGAACCAAACGCTTTGTATTACTCGAGGATATGAGGGCCAGACGAAAGAGCTGATCCCAAATATTGTTGCACATGAAACCGGTGAGAATTTCGCCAATGCCACGTAAAGTGGAAAAAACCGGCTCGGGTATATCTTTAAAGAATTCGAATTTTTTAAATAAATCATATGATCGATGTTGAACTTTACCGTTAACGTTCTGATGATTAAGCCAGCAGCGTATGGAATCAATGTGGGTTAGATTATAGCACGACATGGGCGTGTCAATCCACCAAAGCAGTATATGATCCAATATGATGCCCACATACGACCACAGCAAACGCAATCCGCGCACAATGTAGGCATTTATGTCAACCTCACCCGGCTTGCGGCTATCTGTGCTGGGAATACAACTTAGGCACAGGCTAAGGGCTATATTTATCTGCCATACCAAAAATAGTTGGACAAATCTCCGTTGCTTTGGCTATCAGTTGGCCAATAAAGATGCGCTCTTTCTGCAAAAAGCTCTCCGTGTGCTTGCACCGCAAACTCTGATGATCCTCGCCTGCCGGAACGCTCGCTCCAGCTAGCTGCATGGACTTATAATCCTGCGCAGAATCGCAGAACTGCTGATAATCGCCAGCAGCAAAGGAAATGTTCAACGTGCGCAATATCTCCAGGCTAGAGGACGTGGACTCGTCGTTGTGCTGCTGATGCTCGCGCCACGCATCCTGTTCACCCATGTTGAACAGGCCAAAGACCAGGTCCAGTGCATTCTGCTCCACACGCGTTTGGGCCACGTACTGTAATGGCAACTTTGTCAACGGCAGGCCGGGAAGTGACCGCGTCTACTGACCTGCAGCACGAAGCCAAAGTCGATGTTCTTGAGGGACATTAACAGAGCTGGGTACATGTTGCTGCACACATTGGCGTGCATCTCCTCCTTGCACTTGCCACTCAATTTCGGCTCGTTCTCCTCCAGCTGGTCTGTGTCCTGGTCCGGCTGCGCCTCCAGCTGCGTCTGTGACGTGTTCACATTGCGGCACTTGTTATACAGCTGGGTGATGTGCAGTGCCCAGTTCAACCACATCTCCGACTGCATCGACTTGCGCAGCAGAAGACACAGCTGCAAGACAAATTGTGGGATCGGATAATGGCAAACCGCCGCTGGATAATGCTACCCACCGTTCGCTTGAGCACAAAGTCAACTGGCAGAAGCGTCTGTCGTTCAGCTCCATGATCAGATTGAATTTGCGCATCAGCAGCGCATTGTAGGGACTGCGCTTGATCTTCTTCGAGAGCGACTGAAAGTCGGCATTTTTGGTTTCGTCCTTCAGGCACCAGTAGACCTCCACCACGCGCTCGCACTCCTCCAAAATGGTATCCTAATCGGGCAACAAACAACTGATGACCTGGCTAGATCTAAAGCCTACACAAGGCACTCACATGTTCGCTAAATATGGACGAATTCACATCGATCACAATCCGCTTGGTAATGCGTCGCAGCTCCAGGCCCAGATTGCCAATTTCCGCGAACGTGTGCATTGGCTGCGATTTGTTGCGGCAGTACCATTTTGGTGTCGTGCTCATTTTCGGAGTTACCCCGTGGGGGAACAGCCCGCTCCTTGGCCAATCACCTGCCCCTCTCCAAATAGCTTTTTAATTATTGTGTCTCCCAGGCACGCATTCGTAAACCCTTACGTATTCCAGCGTCTAGCCCAAGTTATCAAATGCAAATTTTGCGAATGTTTAATCGATGCCAGGACGCGAGGTCGCATCGCCTGGCAACGCACGCATTTGCCACCATTTAGTCCAACATTTCTGGTGCCCCACACCAGTGCACCGCTAGGCAATCAAACATCATTGACAGACAGTCAGACAGACATGTATCATTGTACCCTACGGGCCAGACGTGCGACCATTACGGCACAAGTAGAAATACAATTTGCGAACATATGAACACCTTACTTAAGAACTAATATAACTAAAACTAAAATTAGAAATCGAAAGTGTAGACTGACTGCAGGGTATCACGTTATTTCCCGAGTAGGGCGTGCTTTTCTGTAATAGACAAACCCCAGAAAGCAATAGCAGTTTAGCAGTTGCTAATAAGAGCTAGGAGCGATAATATATACAATAATCACGGCAAGTTTATTGATATATGTGTGGTTATAGATAGGTTTGATTTTATATTTTGTAGTTTTGTTTTTTCTTGAATAAACGAGCTGTAAATATTCAACACATTCTGTTGCTTGTTTTCATATTTGTTTGTTTGTTTACGTTATCATCTATGCTTATCTCTCGATCTATACACATCAACATCTGGTTTTGTTTTGCTATCACATTGAATTGTTACATTTATAGTAGTAGTTGCTGCATGTTGCCTGCTTAAAATCTTTAAAACATGTTTTAAATTTCATCTGAAACAGATAGGTATACGTGTGTATCTGTGGGCTGTGTATTGTGGATTGTATATTGTGTTGCATGTTGCATGTTACGTGTTACGTGTAGCTGTGTCTGTGAGTCTTTCTCTGTTGCACACAATTAAGGAGCACACAGTCAATATTTAAACATTTGCTGAACATTAAACGAACTTTATATCATATACAAATTAAATCTTAAAATTGCTTGCGCTTCATGTATACACTATACACTACTTTAGTGGCTGTCGCTTAGTTCCTTGTTTTCTCTCTCTTTTCAACACCTCTCGTCGTTTTTTTTTATATATATATAGATTTTTCTGTTTTTGTTTTTTACGATTTACATTACTCATTTTAAAATATAGAAATAATATGTGTATACATAATAGGTATATATATGCTTCATCTGTTTTTTACGTATTGTAATATATATGTATAACGTATATATTGTATATATATATATTATGTAGATTTTGTATGCACTTCTGCTATGTCTATTTGTAAGCCTAACCACGCTTTGCTTAATTCTCTGTAGTAGTAGTTGTAGTAGTAGTTGTATCCTGCAGCTCTTCGAGAGTTGGAATATCGTCTTGTAGTTTCAGCACTTGCAACCTTGGGTTATAGTGCCCGGCTAAATAATATGTATCATTGTTATCGTATATGGTTTGATATTGCTTCGAATCGGCGCCAAATTTGTCAAAATAGTTAACAAACTGCAGCACCTCGCAACGATGTGAAATTGTTTGCACATCGTTCTCGTCTTCATGTGGCGATTCAAATAATGCACCCTGTCAGGACGGCATAAAGAAAATAGCAAATATTTGTGAGTACTCGCAAAATAAAACATTTTACAAATGGATACTTACCGGATATTTCAATTTTGGACAGCCCGTGGTCTCCTCCGGATGATAGAACCACGCCACGCGCACCACCCTATTGCCAGCGGTGGTCTCCCACATGGACTCAATGCGTCCAATGTAGGGCCGATCCGGTCTACCCGTGGATAGAAATACTGCACAGTCCCCGACCTACAATTAAACAGCAATAATCAACGCTTGCCCATAATACAGTGTAGTGTATGTGGCATTTACCGTTATAGTCTCCTTGCCCCTTTTGATTGTTTTGTAGAATTGCTTTCTGGCGCGTCCCTTGACGCCCGCCTTGCGGTAGGCGGTGCCAAACCAACCCCACAATTGCCGCTCTGGCAAAAAGGCAGCAATTTTACTGCTGCCCTTGGAGTTGTTGTGCTCAACCAGATCGTCGCCCTTGACCTAGACACCATGGAAAAAAGTTTTGAGATTAGAAAAGGATTCAAAAGAAAAATTTGAGTTTGTAGACCTCACCTCATCGGATACCTCGGACATTAGGTTGGATGTGGTCTCCTCCTCCATGTCCAGCTGCTCTGCCTTCACTTTAACCTCGACCTTAACCCGTTGCACAACAGTTTCTGGCTCCTCAGCTGCTGCTGGCACAATTGCCGGTTGCAGTTCCTGCGTCGTCGTCGTATAATCCTGAGCCGGCTCAGCCTCTTCATTGGCATTCTTGCGATGGTGCTTCTTATGCTTTTTACGCTTCTTGTGCTTATGGTGCTTGCGACCGCCGTCATCAAGACTGGCGCCATCACCGGGCGCAACCGCCTCAGCGCCGCCATTCTGAAAGCCGTTCAACTCAACAGACTGGCCAATTCCATTCTGAGCTTTGGTCAATTTCTTCAGGCTCTTCTTGAGGCGCTTCTTCTCGCTGCGCTGCGTGAACAGCTCCATGGTGGCCGCCAGCGAGGTTGTGTTATCGCTGCTCATGCTGAATCCATGATGGCTGTGCGATTCCTCGCCACTCGGCGCGCTCGCATGCTCCTGTGGGACTCCCGCGGTGCTGTCGCCACTGCGCATCGAGCCACGCTTCTGCTTGCCTACAGAGTAAAGGGGATTATCGTTGTACTCTGTACCATGGACGGGTCGGGACACGGGGCGCAAACGAATCAGGGGAAAACGAAAACAACATAGTAGTAAATAAAGAAGTCAGAAAACAGGATTGTAAATGGATAATAAAACCACAATCGTAGCATTAGTTGTGACTGTGAGAGTACAGAATTCACTTGCAGGTCTTGTCCAGGATTATTTTCAGCTCAACGATTTTTGGTTTCATCTCCCTGTTAAAAGTAATTAGATATGTGTGTCCTGGCCAACCCACCTGCAATGGGATAGTTGCTAAGCAGCATTCGGATGTTTTTCAAGCGGATCCTGCCGCTGTCGCCGTCATCAAACTCAACGCTGACAAAGTCCTGTGACGTCGTTGACCCCGCTGCCGTCGCTGTCGGAGCTGCATCGGTGGCCGCTTCCGATTCGATGGCTCGACCTGGATAGAGACAACGATACTGCTGGCTCCAGTAGGCGCACAAGCGCGTGCCAACCGGCACACTATCCACACTTTTGGGCGCCACCTCGAGAATCTGTGCGAGAGTATTGACATAGTTAAGCCGAAATGGACTGCAACAGGATGCTCTTGCTACGCACCGTATCCTTAAGTATGTCCTCGCGCGACATCACATGCGACTTGTTGCCGCGTTCGCCGTCCAGGGTAATGGCATAGACATCTGGCGGACGCAGCGGCTTCATAACGCCCGCATAGAACAGACCACCCATGTCGGTTAACACGCGCGTCTCGTCGCGGTACAAATGCTCGCTGGTCAGCTGGAGTTCGGCATCTGCTGCGCACAGCCGCCGCTTGGCCTCCGTGGCCATCTGGGCATCGACTGCGCTCGCTTTCAGCTTGCGCTCCTTGCGCGCCGATGATTTTGTGCTGCCCGTGTGCGAGTGTTTGTGCGTGGAGCTGGAAGAACTGGACGAGGTAATCGGAGCCGCGGCGACAGCCGCATCTAGAGCACTGGGCTCCAGGCGCACGAACGACGATGTGCTCGGCGAGCCGCTGCTCGGCAAGGTACTGGGCTCCACCTGTGGCTGCTGCAGCAGCGGCGGTGGCGGTGGAAACGAGTGCGTTTTCTCTGGGAAGCGCAAAAAACTGGACGCCTGCAGGTTGCCGCTCGAAAACTTTGGAAATTTGTAATCTCGCAGCGGTGAAGCAGTGCTGAAATATTATGAAAATTCAATACATTTCATATAGGAATTAAATGGTACGAAACGCTGATTTTAAGGTCCCAAAACTTCCAGTAATCGGAATATATATTCTTGCTAGACTTCCAACTCTAACTTTGTTTAAGTTGTAATATTCCTCGACTTAAACCGACTTCGTACCTTAGGGTATTCGCCCATAGTTTGACCTTCAAATTGATTCCAATTATTTAATTTATACATATAATACAAGTAACAAAATTGCAGTAGGGTGTAACCGACAGCGCAATACTATTTCACATTATAATAACAGCGTAAAAAAGTCATAAACGGTATTAATTATGATTGTTATTTTAGAAATATATCGATTTTTGTAATTTTGTTTTTTTTTTTTGGTTTGACCTTGAGAAGTCATCAGAAAACTGTCTACCAAATTTGGTGACTCTAGCTCTAAAATTGTGGGAGATATGGATTTCCGCGGTTATATAGATATATAGATCTTATCGCCACGCACCCAGTGGACGTATACAAAAATTCTTTAAACTTTGTCTGACGCGCGTATACACTAGTATATATTGCAAGTTTTCATTCTCTAGCTTCCATAGGGGCGAACAAAATTGAGTTCATAACCCCATATACGAGTATAAGAAATTATATTTTTATTTAAGGAAATTTATCATTATATTGGGATAATAAACAACTTTAAGATATGCAATTGTAAAGTGTATTTGGGAAATGGAAATTATAGCCAGGTAAAGCAGCTTACCCCAGGACGCCAGAGAGCGTTGAGCCAAGTGTTAGCTGTGGCTGATGAAGCGGCTGTTGGAGTGCCACCTGTTGTTGTAGTTGTTGTTGTAGCTGTTGTTGTTGTTGCATCAGCTGCTTGGAGCACTTCTTCTTCTTCCTGTGCTTAGAAATCTCGTCGAGCTTGCGCTTCTTTTTGCGATATTGCCGCGTTATGTCCGCCAAGCGCATGCGCATGCTATTGTCCATGATGGTGAACACCTCCTGGCCAAAGCGCTGCGCGTAACTGGGATCCATGGTGTGCAGAGCACTGCGCAGCTCTGACTGCAACTCCTCGTCCTGCAGCTCGGCATTGTCGTCCGGCATCAGCTGCTGCTGTTGTTGTTGCTGTTGTTGTTGCTGTTGTTGCTGCTGCTGCTGCTGCTGCTGCTGTTGTCGACTGATGCTGTGGCGACGCTTCTTTTTGCTCTTCTTGCCGCAGCGCGAGGATTTGCGACTCTCCCCGGACACCGAGGTCGACTTGGAATGTTTGTGCTTCTTGCGCTTGGCGGGCGTTAGCTCGCCGGCGGCTGCCGCAGCGCTGGACGTGGTTGGCAACTCAATGCCCTGCATTGAGGGAAACGTTGGTGAGGTATGCGACATTTGCTGGACTGGACCGAAACCGGATTCCGACACTGGCGGACCACAGCCAAACGAGCTATTCGCATCGTTGATTGGTGTCGCTGCTCGTGGTGAGGGTGTGCGCGATGTGGGCGTGGCAAACAGACTGCTGCCCTGCACCACCTCCTCCTGTATGCGCTGCTCGGCCAAGGCGCAGAGCAGCTTTAAGCCGCCCAGCGGCTCCGACTGCGTTCTCTCCACTTCCAGCAGCGCTTGCATTGGCGCCGGCTCCACGGGCAGCGTTGGTGGGACTGACATCAACGCCGGCATGATCTCGTTATGCTCCACTGGCTCCTGTTTGACGCGCAGAAGGGGCGTGCTGTTGGTGCTGATGTTCGAGAGCAGGACCAGACCGGTCAGATCCTCGGGCGCGGTCTGTTGTTGCGCTGGCAACTCCTCGATGGGCGCTTCGATCGGCTCGCTGGCACTGAGACTGGCATTCGGATTTGGATTCGCACTGGCACTGGCAATGTCACTGGGACTCGTTTGGGTATGGCACTCGTTTGGCTGGTTGGCGTTGGTGTGGTTCTGGGTGTGGGCGTGGATGTGCGATTCACTGGGTTTGGTCAGCTCGAGCGGCAGCTGTGGCTCGCACGACTCCTGCGTCGCTTTGAGCTGGTACGGCGAGCTCTCGTCCTCGCTGCAAACGGGCGTATCCGTCTGTATGTTGACGTCCTGCATCTGTGGCAGCAACGTGCCAGCGCCCAGACGCGGTGGCGTTTGCGGCGTTAGGGGCGCGTGCAGCTTAAAGTTGAGCGCCGCCTCGTCATTGGGCGTGGGCGTGTCGGCAGCAATGCCAGCGGAGGCACTAGCTCCATGCATTGACAGATTTAGCAGCGCCGGCGTGGGCGTACTTGGCGCCGTTTGGAAGAGTATTTGATGCGGCAACGGCTGGCCCAGCGGCGTGGCCGTCGGCTCCATGGTGGCCGACGTGGGCGGCGTGGGCAGCCGCATTAGGTTGAGAGCCTGCTGCTCGTTCTCGCGTGCCACATCGGGCAATGGCAGCGGCTGCACCGCAGGGTACTCCTCCAGCTTCAGGGCGGCCGGCGGCAGCAACAACGAGCTCATCGGCAACGGCTTGGGCGGCATTGCCGGTGTATGCGACATCAAGCTAAGCAGGCGCGAGCTGCTGGTGGAACTTAGGCTGCTAAGGCTGCTGCTGCTGCTGGTGCTTGGGACGCCAGCGCCAGCGCCGGCGGCAGCCAGACTCAGATTAATGGAATTGGTCGTAGTGGTGCTGCTGGTCTGCTGATTGCTGTGCTGGCACAGGGTCGAGCTGCCCGTGGCGGTGGCTGCTGCGGCCAGATACAACTGCAGCGTGGAGGCATACGGGGACGTTGCGCCCAACGTGGAATGGGCGCCCATTGAGGGGAAGATAAAGTTGGGCGGTGGCTGCAGCGCAGCGGCCGCGGCGGCTGGCCCGGCACCGGCCGTCGCCTGTGGTATATAGGCTGATGGCCAGACGAATGCCGCCGCTGCCGCCGCCTGCTGGAACGGATCTGTGGGCGTTAAGAGGGGAAAATTTGATATGCCTGCTGTGCATAGTCGAGTTTTGTTTTTGCAGTATTTTGTTTTTTTGTTTTTTTTTTTGTTTTTTGTTTTTATGGATTTGGAGTTGGAATTGTTGTTGGGCGGGGGAAGAAAAGCGGAGTTATAAAAGCATGAATTAGTTTTGTTTCGAAATCAAGTTATCCTAGGATACGACGATACAAGCATTAGTGGCAAATGCAATGAATGTGCATATTTAACTACATACATATATTTCAAAATAGAATATATATATATATATGCACATATGATTCATGAGTGGTGTGAGTGCGACTGCTGCGAATGTTGCTTAGTTGATGCGAAGAGAGACTTACCAAGCGCTGCTGGAGCGGCCGGCAGCAGCACAACCTGGCCGCGACTGGCCTCGCGTGAGTATTGCAAGCCCACCGTGGCGGGCGACATGGAAATCACTGATTCAATGGGCAATGCATCTACGAACGCAAAGGAAAAAAAGAAAACAAATAATAAATAAACAAATATAGAGGGTGTAAGTAAAGTCAGAGCGGGCGGGCGGGCGGTTGGGGGAGGTAACTACTAGAAATGCAAAAATGAAAGAGAAAAAGTGCGTGTGGAATTTCCAAGAAGGAAAAACAAAAACTCACTCGGATATTGCCAGAAGGTGGAGGGCGCCCTATTGACGCCGGCGGCGCTCAGTGCCAGTTCCTCGGCGGTGGTGGTGCCCGTTGTCATCAGATCACCGTTTCCCGTGAAGTACAGATTGCCGCAACTGGTGGCGCCTGCAGTTAAAAGTTCGAATGAATACACAAATCCCGAATAACGTTGCTAGTTTTGCAAATGTGTATCGTTTCACAGCGTAGCTTTAAATTGAGTCATCAAGCGAAGAACTTTTCTACTTAGCGACGCAACGTTCAATTATTTAATAAACTTTTTGTTTTGCACCACAGCAGCAGCAGCTTTACATGCCACTCACATGTGTGATTGTGTGTGTGAGAGAAAGCTGTGTGTGTGTATACGTAAAGTATTGCAGTGTCCTTGAACTATGCATTTGGCGACCTACCCACCTCTCACCCGTAATCTGCCACAACCCACCAGCCCGGCAGCCTATCACGTCAAGCCACCAAGCCACTGAACCACCCTTAGCCAACGGCTGAATAATTTTACAGGAATTCGATTAAAGCGTACACGTCACACTAATTGCATTACATTAAGGGGCTATTAAGGACCTCAGATTGATGTTCGGTCCAACAAATAGCAAAAGGAAAAGCGGAGCTGCCTCAAAATGCAATTAGTGCTACATTTCTTCTTCTTCTTCTTTTTTTTGGGACAACTACCCAACTACCAGCCCATATGTATATACAAACATAAGTATATGCAACTTATATATGTATTTGTATACAAATAGAATCCGCACTGCCGTTGAGGGCGACTTTACCATATGGTCACATACCCAAACCACTTACGCGTGTCATATTGCCCCAGCATTGGTCCTGCATGCCGGGAATGCTCAGCATGAGCATCCCTTGTTGCTGCTACTTACGCCCCTGCCCCTGTCAATGTCCCTGCCCCTGCTTCTCGTGCACTACAGCCAACGCACCACTTTGTGTACTTGCAACTACAACTCGACACGCACTTGGCTCGCCTAAAGCCAGCAACCACCCACAAAACCCAAAAAAAAAATAATAATAAGAAACGAGGAAAGAATATCTATGAGTAATCCACCTAGATCTACACATTCTGCACCATGCTACGACGACGCAAAGGATACTCTTTTTCGTAAATTTCCTCTTTTGAAGTTTTCAATAAGTGTTTTTTTTTTGGTTACCACCCGCGGCCAAGTCAGGGCTGTCACAACAGCGACTGCTATACAATCCACATCCGCTACCCCGTCCGCATTCACATCATATGATTTCTGGCCCTTCAATCTTTTTTGGGGTGGTATTTACGGCAGGCACAACTCCTTTCCACCCCCAACTCACTGACGGAATTTTTAAATGTTTACTGAAATCCTATTAGTGCAATAACTGAGCGCCGTTCACGTTGCCAGTGGCATCGAGTCACACGCTCCACGTCCGAGCTGCATAATTATGCCGATAACGATGCCTCTGGGGACAGGCGGCAAATGGCTGAGCCAAGTATTCGTTAGAAGGCACAAATCTACGCCATCCAATTCAATTAGGCGCTAGACCCAGCTGTTCCTGCAACAATATTAGTCCTGAACCTTTTTCTATAAATAACTATTAAAATGCTCTAGTCGAGGCAACTCGACTGTAGATTTTGATCGACTTTAGAAAAACGGAGTGGGTTATCGATCATTCGAAATAAACCTGATCTGGGCGTGTCTGTGTGCTTGTGTGCGTTCAAATAAACGGACGGACGGACAGACGAACATAGCTATATCGACTCGAGTGTTAATGATATCACATACTGCCTGTCACATACATTTTCACAAAACCAGTACCCATTTTCAATGGGTTAAACTTTCTTTAATAAAAAATATCTCTCTTTGTTAAAGTAAGTATATAAATATAATATATTTTATATAAATATAGAAGTATAGTTCGAAAAATATAATTATTTTTTTATGCTTTACGATGTTTTATAGACCTATAAAAATGAGACTTACATAATTTATATCTATCATAGGAACAATCGTTTAAAAATTAAGTGAGGCCTATCTAAATATCTAAAAAAAATGTAAGAATAGTCGAGACTGCCCGAATGCCCGATACCTTGAACCGAGCTGTCATTATGCCATTTCATCCCGCTTTCATTCATACATACACACTCAAGATCAAGTACACACAGATACACAAACAACGGCTTCGCTTCGCCATCACTACAGAAAATTAAATCTTGAATAACTCTTAAACTCAGCGTATGATCTTTATAAAATTTTAAAACATAAAAAGAGCATCAAAATGTATGTACAAACCAATGCACAAGGCTCTAGCTCTTATAGCTCTTAGATAAACTAAGAACACTATGTCTTAATCACGATATTTATAGATAATAACAAAATGGGGTAAGATATCGAATGATAAAAAATGATAAGGTTGTTCTTTGTATGGACTTGGAAAATCTATAGTCGAAAAGGTTAGGCCTTTAGGTATGTAGTTTGCTATATCGTAGCGTCAGACGGGCGGAAATCGCTGACTCAAATATAGTTTATACTCAGATCTACAAGGGTATTTAAAACGGAAAATAAACAATTACGTATTTTATTCTTAGTATTTTGGATGGCAGCTCTACTTTTCTTTATTATGTTATCGCTTTAGTAACCAATAGCCCCATAATATCAGAAAAACATTAACATTCAAAATTACTGCTAGTTAAACTTACCCATACCGAGATCGGCGACTCTTATCCCGAAACAGTTCATGTCCTTGTTGAGCGGCTGCTGCAGTGGCAGCGTCGAGCTGCTGTTCAGCGCCGCGCTGGTTGCTTCCTGAGGACGCTTACGTGCCACAGCAATGCCAATGGGCACGGAGTTGCCTGTGGAATTGATCGTATTGATATGATTGTGAGAGACAGCTGGTGATTGAATATGATTGAAATATACTTGTGCTGGACGTTGACTTCTCCAGATCAGACACCTTGGGCGAAGAGGCTTCTATTTTGACCAGCGTGGTGAGCGTGGATGCTGACATGGTCTTGGATGTTGCCGATGCCGTTACAGACGAGGAGGTAACACTGCCCAAACCAAGCGATGTCGAAGCTGTTTGCAGGTGATGATGCTGCTGCTGTTGCTGATGGTGGTGCTGCTGCTGTTGCTGATGGCAATTGTTGGAGCTTATCTCAGACACCTGACAGGGCTCCCGTTTGATCTGCACAAACGTATACGATGACGAGGAATTGGTCTGTTGATGGTGATGATGATGATGATGTTGCTGCAACGGCAATGGCAACGGCGGCAACGGCAACGGCGCAGTAGCGTTCATATATTGCGGCAAAGCACCAAATGATTCCAAATGCAGCGGATGCGCACCAATAGCGCCCACTGTGCCAACGGGTCCGGCTGCGCCTGCTGGTGTTGTCGTTGTGGAGGGCAATAGAAATGTTGTAGTCGCAGCAGCGCCAATCGAGGAACTTAAGACATCCGCGCTGCTGCTATTGCTTGTTGCATTTGTTGCATTAAATGTGGCCATTTGTTGTTGTTGTAATTGTTGTTGTGGAAATAAACACACGCTAGTTTGCTGCTAGGCCCGAGCCTGGGCTGGAGCTAATGGAGCTAGCGAATGCGGAATGGAACATCGCAATTGCCCCCGGGGACGACTTGTGGCGTAGATATATATATATATATCTATCTTTCTAGATCTATGCACATATATATATTTATATATATAAATGTGTGTGTGTGTATATATTACACAGCTACTGCTAAACATTCATTATCTGCGGCACACACAAACACTCGCACACAAACACGCACACGCACGTACACACAGTCTACATTTTTACGTGTTTATTTTTCTCACTCTTTGGTGCAACACTCAGCGGGCATTTGTTTGCATATTGTCAACTTTTTGTGCGTTTTTCTTATAAATAAATGACATAATACACGCGCCACATACGTATGCAAGTTGCAATATCTACATACATACGAATATATACACGTATATATGTACAAACTGGACCTGTGCTAGGTTCCAGCAGCGGCTGCGGCGGCGGTGTGGAGGTGGAGACAACCGATCCCCACTAACGCAAGCGTTTTAGCGTTGCGTTGTGCCCGTTGAAGAATTTCGCGCTGGGTTTCAACTACAAAATGGCACGCACTTTAACGCGCGGTTTTTAGTGTTGTTTTTTTTTTCTGCGAATTAGTAATCCCTGGAAAAAAGTCCACGGGAGACAAAAAACCAACTTTTCAAGTTTTCACTATGTTTGGCAAGTGACAATCGTTGCCGATAGTCGCTATCATCGATATTGAGATAGTGATGTGACGATGTTTATGTGGCGTAATATTTGCCTTGCTACCGATACTTAAGATATCGATGAATCGTAGGCGGTGAAGCGCGCAATCAGCTGTCATTTTAAAAATAATATTTGCATGTTTGCAATATTTTTCAGGAATTATGCTGTAATTGTTTATTGTAATGCTTATTGTTATGTCACATATGATAATCATAGCTGCATTTAACTGTTATCTGTATAAATAATATGGTTCGTAAGCTAAAAGTTAAATAAAACGAACGATCATCCATTTCAAACCCAGATAAGAGGGAAAACAAAATCCATCCAACTCCTAATAGTTCAATTCATAGGTAAATGCGCCTCAGATCCTTTGGCGTGGTTATCGAATTGCACTGCGGGCAAAGTTTACGTGCGCCGAGCGTTTGCAGCCAGCACTGTTCACAGTGGACATGCCAACACGACACGGAGATGGCGGGATTCTTGTAGTCATCGATGCAAATCAAGCACTTGAGCTTGCTCTGCGCCTGTTTCTCGTACAGCCGCAGTCGGGCCTTCAGCGACTCGATGATCTGCAGCTGTTGAGGCTGCGCCGATGCGCTGCTGCTGCGCGAGGTGGACGGCGCTGTTGCCGATTGGTGGCCGGATTGCTGTCCGGATGTCGACGGCGCCAGGCTGACGGCGGCCTCATCCGTTTGTTCAGTCGTTTCGCTGGAATGATTGGCTGCAGGATTGCCGCTGCTTTTGGGCGTCTCATTGGACGAAATCAGCCTGCGCACATAGCTGGTGACGTCCGCCTCGGAGACACCACCTGGCGCGGCGGTCGCGTTGTCCTCGTCGTCGGCCAGTGGTATCACATCCGCCTCGCCATACTGGGTCGGCCCATAGATGTGTGTATCGTCCTCGTCCACGTTGACATCGTCCTCGTCCTCGTTGCCCGCCTGCTGTTGCTGCTGCCCGCCATTGTACTTGCTGGTCTGCCCCAGATTCAGCGCCCCGTAGCCGCCCTGGACGAGCGACGACACGCGTATGCGCTTCTGGCCCGCCCACTCGTACTCCTCGTACTCATCGCTGTCGTCGTCATCCTCGCTGGACGGCCGCTCGCCGTTGCTGCGGCGACTGGCGCGGAGGCATTGATGCACATGCTCCTGTATCTCCGGCTGGGCAAAGCTCTGGTTGCACACGGGACAGCTGCTGCGGCCAGTTGCTGCAGCCGCGGACGCAGATGCTGATGAAGATGCTGGTGGCGTGGGTCGTTTGCGTGTGCGTTGTCGCTGGCGTGTCTGTCGGTTGCGTTGCACACGCTGAAACACGCTCCACGGCTTGCGCTCTGTTTGTGATGTTGTTGCTGTTGTTGTTGTTGCAGCAGTGGCAGGGGTACAGGCAGCCTGTGTTGAGCGCAGCTGCATGCGGTGTAATCTGTCCATTTCAATTTGGCAGTGATCGGCCACCTGACTGCGCTTTATTTTGGCATCGCAACTTGGACAGATAACGTCCTCTTCGCCGTTGGCGAGATTAAAGTTTTCGGTCTTGGGCACAGTGTCTGTGGCCATTGCGACAAAGGACCAGCCCACTGGCGGTGTTTGCACGCTAAATAATATTCGGCCACCTGGGCGTCGGACCGTGCGCCACTGTACGCGTTACTTTTATGGTGTTTTTCGCTTGGATTTCGTTTATAAACTCAGATTTAAATTTACTACATAAATATAAAAAAAACAACAAACGCGACGCCGATCTAGGGATGTCATCAATGCAAGTATCGATTTCAAACAGACCAAATATCGCACTGACTCGTGAGTATCGCACAGCAACCAGGCTGCCAACTTGGTTATAATAATGATGCGTAAAAATACCCTAAACGTACAGCAAAAGACATTTCGTTGATTGTCAACCTCTCTGCAAATAATTATTTTTATTATTTTGTTTATGTTTAATGTAGCAACAAGAAAATGTGGGTAAAAATGTGAAATACGATAGCTAAGCACTAGCACACAAAGCAAAATCGTAAGTGTTAGTTGCCACAAACAACGTCTACGCCATTTTCGCAGCAGACGAAAGTGAAAAGCTGGGGAAAACAGAATAGAGAAAATAGCAGTGCATTATTTTTCCACATCTGTGTCAGAATTGAGGTTTTCCGAACCGAGTGTGTGCGTGTACTGTGTGTGTTTGATTGTTTGTGTCGATATTATAACGTTATTCAACAGTAACAAAATGTCGGAAATGTTAAAAACACAACAGCAACGCGCACAACAACAAGAACAACAGCAGCAGAGCAACATTGGCAGCATCTATAGCAACAAAATGAACGTCATACCCAATTACACGTTGAGCGGAATGAGCTCCTTTGATGCCGAATCGCTGCCTGATTACTCTGAATTTGATTCCGAATCGGTTACTTTGGACTATTACAAGGAAAGGTATTTAGCAAACAACAACTACGATGTCAATAATAACAACAACGACAAACCGTACTTTGTCTGCATTTTTGTTTTGGTTCCGTTTCACCCTTACTTTACCGTTGCCGCAGTATTTGTTGTTATTGTCGAATTTGCTGCCCCAAATATTGTTTGCTTGTATGTCTTCTCATTTGTTTGTTTTATTTCTCATTTCGCTTACTTGTTTTTTATGCGCTGATCCTGTTGCCATGCCCAACGCACATGCTCACCAATTCGATTTGTACATATGTATATGTTCATATATGTAAGTGCTTACATACATATATGCAAATCTTGAATTTCTCTCATTGTTTGCCTAAAAATAGAGCAGACATCGTCTCGGACTGGCCCCCGTCTGTGCAATAGAATCTCAAGAATTGACCAAAATTTTGTGAGCGCCCCCACACACAGTTACCCCCGTCCCCCGCCCTTTTATTCACAAGTCTGCTGATTGTTTTTGTGCATATACATATGTATATTTATTAGAGCTGTCTCGTTTGGTTCAGAATAATTTCGATTGAACGAACCATTAATGAACTACTTAACTTCAATGAAAAGTGAAAGAATGTATCTAGTTGGTCAGTTATTCAGATGTTGAGTAGAGCTGTATCAAAGACAATAAAAATATAAATAGTATATTTATAGATTATTTAACAATGCATTTTGGATTATTTTGATTGAACTACTGACTTAACTGAAAAAATGAACTACATCATCTTTCATTTTATTCCCATTATCGTTCGTTTGAGTCCAGTAGTTGCTGTACCTGGTTTAAATTTGAAACCAAACAGTGGATTAACAACAAATTAAATAAAGAAAAGAATTCGGATCTTTTTTTCGTATTCTAAAACGAAAGTAACAAAAACAATTTAATTAACAAACAATATGTGAACGATTCGTGCGTTCAAACAAAATGAATCTTAATAACTTAATTGAACTACGATGAGCAACTCTACTGTTTAGTTCTGTTCTGTTTTGTTCAGTTATTCGCTTGCTTAGCCTTAACTGAATACCTGACGAAACGAAACGTCCGTGACAACCTAAATAACTGCACAGTTTGTATTGTTCTTGATCAACTGAGTAACTAAAATGACTGATTTAGTTCGCGACCCGAAAATGAACGATGGAACTTATGCCGAAAATTGAACTAGAGCTCTCCACTCTAATATGTATGCATGGGTGCTTTCTTGTCATTTCTTTATGCATAATTAATGCACTGTACATCCAGTTGGTTGCAGTTTTATATCTGCTACGGCTTTACTTTCCTCCCCACGACAGAACTCTCCTCATTTGTGTATTGGTTGTTGTTATTTATCTATGCTTATGCAGTTACCAACAGCATTATAAATTTTGCTATCCACCTTGTAATGCACAAAGAGGAGATGCCTATATTTTTAGTTTGATTTTATTTAGTCAAACCGTAACCTCTCTAAAAAATCAGTCCGAATTTGCTACATAAATCTTAAATCTAAAACCTTAATAAGCATCAACATGACCGTTAACTTACCCATTAGTTTGACCGCAATATATTTTATTTTATACGAGAATTAAATATATATATATTAAAAACGAACAAAAAATATAAATTTCTTAAAATAATATAAGATTATAATTTCTAATTTTTAAGAATTTGAAAATTTCCCATATTTCTAGCCAATATTGAATTTAATTCAATTAAATCAACAAAATCCTTTATTTATAAAAATATTGTTTAAACCCATTTAATATAATGCATTACATTACAATTTAGGGAGTTACCAAAGTATAATAAACATATTGAAATTTTCATAACAAACCGAAGCTCATCGCAAGAAACCAGAAAATTGATTAATGTGCGCGGTTAGGAGGAATGAATAAAATGAAAATTATTGAACCGCAGCGCTTGGCCTATTCCATTCGCATTTTGATGGTTGCGTCAAGCTGTAGTAAGCCCAGCGTTCTACCCGAGTTGGTCATGTTATGGGCCATATTCGAATGCTTGTCGATGTTGTTTTTGCATGCTGCTGCTATTTTGTTTCCTCAGCTGATTTGTATGCGCTTGTATGTATGTTTTTGCCAGATGTTTTTATTGTTTTTATCAGCTACAAGTTGCACTAATCGAATGTTACCAATTCTATTTCTCCTCCATGCAATCCAATTTAACAAAAACAAAACACCCACAGATGTTGAAAAGGCAGCCGCCAGCATTTTAAATTGAAACGCATTTGAAAATTGATCGAAGCCGCTGTGCGCTAAAAATTAAGCAATAAACGCCAATTAAATCATTTTAATTGTTATATTCCAAGCCAGAGTTTACCGTTACTCCCCTATATACATAAATATATACACAATTAGCAAAACTAACCAAAAACGCATTTGAAACGAATTCCAATTAAGTATTTTGCGAGGGCAGAAGTCGCTTTGCCTGATTAGTTTATAAGGTAAGTTTAACAGTCACCCAAATTTCAATGATATTTTACATACTTATGTACATTTCTTATGTTTTATTACCAAAAACAGTGTACTACGTCCAGAAGCGGACAAAATGGCGCCAACAACGACAATTGAAACCATAACAATTACAAGGCCGCTCAAGGTGCACAAAACAATTCTCGCTCCTAGGAACCATTTCTAACAAATCCACATATCTATACTTCTCGCAGGTGATTGCATTTATATGCGGTGTCATCGTGGTGGTACTGATGATTATGGCACTGGCTTCCACAGATTGGCTAATGGCAGCCGGATGGCGACAGGGCCTGTTTGTGCATTGTATTGAGGAGGATTCAATATCACCGCTGCCATTCAATATCCAGGATCCACCAGGCTGTTACTGGACCCGCGATATTGGTATTTAGCTTAACCCAAAAATAGGCTCACAAAATATATATGTTTTTTGGTTTAACAGGCTATATCAAGGCAACCGCAGCGCTCTGCATTATCACATTGATAACGGACGTTATAGCCACAGTGCTGACTGGACTGGGCCTTAACACACAGAATCATAATCTTAAATATAAATTTTATCGAATAGCCGTGCTAATAATGCTCGTTTCATGTAGGTGTCTCCTCGTTAACCCAGCCTAATTAAATACCTTTACTGAATACTTACAATTCTAACAATTACTCCTTGTTGCAGTATTGGCCGTATTGTCCGCACTGATTGTCTATCCAGTGTGCTTTGCAGGCGAACTCACAATGGGTAAGCAGCTGGAATTCATCGAATTTGATACAAAACGCGGATTTAATTATTTGTATTTTAAACAGCGAATCGACGCGTTTGGGAATTTGGCTGGGCCTATGGCGTTGGCTGGGGCGCAGCAATTTTCTTGTTTGGTGCCGTGGTTCTGTTGCTCTGTGACAAAGAATCCGAGGAGATCTACTATAAGGAGAGAAAAATTGTACATGAAAACCAAATGCGCGCCTAGGCAAGGCCGCACGACCTGCCTGACGTCGTTCTTTAGACATAAGCATCTAGCAACCAATACACACACACACACTCAAACACACTCACAGACGTATAAAATTTCAATTTGACTCAGACTCAAGAACAAAGAACTTAATCGAAATAGTTATTTTTCGCCATCAAATTTAGTTAGATTACGTACGAACATAAACATTTTATGCCAAAAAATAACCTCTAACGACTTTCTTCTCCCCATAGTACTGGGTATTAGTTTAGATAAGATTGTTTTTTTTCACAAGTTTATTTATTTTTTATTGAAAGGTAATCTTCCAAGTCACCTATACACATACACATACGCTAAATCTCACATATTTCGAATATAAACTTGAAATCGTGTCCAACCTACCTACCTACTTATATAACGAAACATATATATATATATATATATATATATATATAAATATATATGTATGAACATGCATAATCGCAATTCGTGTCAGTAAGTTTTACAAAATTGTAACCAATTTTAAGTCTGCTCTTTGGTATAAATGTGACAAAAGAAAATCCAAATTGTACTTATGTACTTATAGAATACATATATACAAGAACAAACTATCCAGCTACATACAAGTCGTATACCTAGAAAATTAACATAGTCATTTACACATGTAATCCTTCCAGATATGTATGTATGTAATCTTACTATAATCGATCATTCAACGCCCCACCCCAATACGAAACACAATTTTGACGATCTATTCAAAACAAATGTATGTGAATTTAATTGATCATGTTCAACATAGTTAAAATATTTATTAATTTCGTTACCAGTTTCAAAACTTGTTCTACTATTTCGACAATTCTATAAATAGGCATTGCGAGGCTGATTACGCTTTCAAATATCAATTATTCCATACGTTCCGATCTGTATGAAATGAGTTTTAATAATTTACATTGTGTTTGTCAGCGCTCCTAAGTACGCAACGTACTCGAATATACATATATGTATTTTAACCAATCAACTTTTGTATAATACTTATACCGTCCCGACAACCCTTAAGCTCTCTTTTATCAATATTTAAGTTAATATCGTATATGCAATATTTTTAACGCAATCAATTTGGCAGCTTGTTTTATTTTTTAAGCACAATTGTAACAGTTCTATTTATTTTTACCGTCTAATTTATTATTGTATATTTTAATTGCGTTCTATGCTATTCTTACATATCACACCCAATTAAAAGTAATAAACACGTTTCTGACAATTTTTTTTTAAAGTTTTCAAATGGATTATTTAACAAATACATATACATACGAAAACAAAATATACATCATAAAACAAATACCTATTAATTACTTTATTTTCTTTTAAAGTTATTTAAATATGCTTATAGAATCATTGGCTTGTTATTTTATTTTAACTGTACTTCACCATTCATCAAATTCATTTTGAATCAGAAATAAATCACAATATGATTTACTAACACTCCTTTTTCACGTCCTTTAGTTGCATTTGGTTTCGATTCTCAAAAATTACAATTGACGAAGCAATTTAAGTAATTAGACAGAGTTTTAGATAAAAAGAAAAATGCAGAAAATGCTTACAATAAAGTTGAACGCGACGTAAATTACAACAATACAAAGATATATACACATGCATTAACATTCATATATAAAGAAGACATTGAACAAATCGTAGGCAGGAACGTGCGGTGAAAAAGAAAAGCGAAATGAGACGAGACGAAACGAAAAAAAACAATTAATAACGAGTATAAAAATTAACAATTATACCAAACAATTTTAATTAACTAAACTATACTTAAGTAAGGTTAACGTATGCAACTATTATTAAAAACACAAATTTAACATATGTAACTAACGAAACAATTATATAGTATACTCAAATGTGAACTTTTATGAAACGTTACAATTTTTTATTGCAAAATGAATGCAAATTTAGCAATTAAATAACACGAACACATAACACCCAAAGTCAAACATTTTAGTTTTTTCTCACAGTTATTAACAAATCAAAAGACGAAACTAAATATGTTCAATCATTATAACTTTTTATGAATCATTAATGAAACTATTTTATATGGCAAGAAAATAGATAATCTACCAAACTTATTGCTAGTGATCGTATATTCAATAATATTCACTTAGCCACATATTTATATGATAATTATGAATTATGTATTTGCCAATATTATAGTTATCAAGAATGTATTTGACAAATGTCTAAAAATTTACTACACCCACCCATGTGATTCACTCGGTTTTAATGTAAATATTTCGGCCACGAATTTCAGTTTTCAAATCAAAGTAAACAAAGTTTTTTTGTAACTTAATAATTAACATTTTCCAATATGCATATATTAACTAACGAAAACTAGATTTAGTTATCATTTCATAATCAAAATCTATTCACATATGTACCAACAAAATACATAACCCACTAATTTATAGGACATCAGAAAATTGTATTCAATGAACTTTTATTACATTTGGAAACATACAAATTGAAGGTTTCACTTTAATATTATTTCATTCATTTTTGGAAAGACCTGATGTTTTTTTAAATACTTAGGTCTGCAGTACCGTTAGCAAATTGTGTTAAAATTTCAACCGCTCTATTAATATCTGGGCGATCGTCAGATTCAGAAGCCCAGCTGTCTGTAATCAATTTTTGAATGTCATCAGGGCAGTCAATATACAATTGATTCAAAGATGGTCGTGTGCCTGTGTTAGCAATAGTTAATATTAATGGACGTTACAAAGGAAGAAGTACGTACCGTTAAACACTTTAAATAGGATCGCCACAGCAATATTAATTTCATGGTAGGGCTCTTTCCGCGAAAACATTTCCCATAACGAAATGCCACAGCTAAAAACATCACATTTTTCAGTGTATTTTGTACCATTAAACACCTGCAAATTAAACACTTGGGTTATTTAATAACTAATAGGGTAATTGTTCTTTAAGTGGAAATACAAGCCTCTGGTGCCATATAGGGGGCACTGCCACGATTATTAGACATTGAGGTAGCCATATCTCTCACAGTTCCAAAATCACAAATTTTCAATACGCGGTGTTTGTCCATTAACAACATGTTTGCCGGTTTCAGATCCCGATGTATCACCTTAGGTGTCAGGGCATGTAAATAGGCAACTGCCTAATCACATTTCAATTACGTGAATATTATATATATACTCAGTATTTAACTAGCAGGCGTAAAGCTCACTATCAGTATTTTTATATACTCGTTCACGAAGTGAAAAGACACACATGTTACCGATTTGTGTTTTCAGATATACCGATTTCAGCCGGAAGCTTTAAAATTGTGCGAGTTATAAATTTTTGCGATTTGCGGGACGGAATTGGTGTGGGAAATTGGCTTGAAAAATTTATTCTGTGACATACCAAATTCGGCGACTTTAGCTTTAATATTGTGACAGCCTCCCAGTGGGCGTGGCACAAAAATGTTAATATTTTGTCTGAAGCAGTTATCGGCTTTGTTTACAGCAAGTTAACAACCAAAGTTTTAAGTCCCTATCTTCATAGCACCGAAAAAAGTTGAGTTCATCCCGACAGGCAGGCGGACAGTGCACAAACAATATACTTTTTTCACTTTGTGAACGAGTGCAAAAAATAAATTTTATATATTGATTCATACACTTACTTTGCAGCACTGAAGCGCCCAGTTAATTACATGATTCAATGAGTATTCATTTTTTTCCTTATGTAACAAGTTTTGCAGTGATCCGCCATCCGCGTACTCCATAATTAAGTATAGGATATCTTTATCCTTTGCATCAGCAAATACTAAAATTATATTGGCATGCCTTGCGCGACGTAGCTGTTTTAGCTCTTCTTGAACCTTAACAAGATTACCACCATAAAATTGTTTTACCGCTACTGTTTTATTGGCATACTGGCCCTCGAAGACTTTTCCATAACTACCGGATCCCAGTTCCTAAAAGACATAGAAGTTACACAAACGTTATCTACTACTTATAACTACTTTATTAAATAGTTACTCTTCCTAAAGTAACTTCTTTGAAGTCGATTGAATTTAAATCATTTTCTGCGTCCATGTTGCAACACGATCGACAGCTCGAAATTGACTAGAACAAATAATTAATAATTTATGTTGGATCATTCTCAAGACGACACTATCGTTTTCGGTGTCCAGTCATGCGAATAAACGATAGGAGCGAGAGATAAGGAGAAAACCTTGGAGTGCGTTTGTGTAAACCTGTGTGTGAGGGTATGGAGCGTATTAAAAAGTAAATAACAATTTAATGCATTTTTGTTATCAATCGTCATTAGTTGGCAGCAAATTAGCTTGTTCCGTTCCAATTTCTAATCAACAGGAAATTGGCAATTCGCAGCATGTGTTGCGTGCCTCGCACGCGAGCTAAATACACAAAGAAAAACTGCGAAAAAACTGAAGAAGTGTCTTCACAAATTTATCCTATTCAAAATTGTTTTAAATTAGAGTAGTGCGCTTAGCGTTTATTAAACGGTCTGCTGACCGCTAGTTCTTCAATTCAACTCACCTACGATATCGGTAAGGATATTTTCTTTTTATTCTTTCGATTAATTATCGATATGTAACAGAAAATGTTTAAGTAAGGTGGCAAGTCTGATCATGGTTGCAGAACCACGTATGGTGATTTTTATACCATGAAGCCCTTAAAAATGGGTAAAAAGGTAATGAGGTTGTTGAAATATAGGTAACAGGCAAAACATAGCATATCAGACCCCTTAATCTTGATCAGGATGATGAGCTGCGCCGATTTAGCCCGTCCGTCTAAACTTCTGTATGATCAGAAACTACAAAAAATACAGACTCGAACTAAACGACTGTAGATTCTGTAATACCATACGCAGTAGGACTTCATAATTTTTTAAATTAATTTGTCGATATTTTGCACCGTTAGATTAATATCGATTTGAAGACTTGGTCTTTCTTAGTTTTCTTATCTTATAGACTATAACAACTAGAGCCAACATGTCCTTGTGAAGCATACGCAAGTTAAGAACATTTCGGATTTTGGATACCTCCCGCCGTTCGTCCTATATATGAAAAAATTCAAATACTACAGACTTCCGCTTTGGTTTATACGTAGATTGAATGCCCTTATTACGTGGCAAGAATTTCACTAAGATCATGGTCTTAGTTTAAAAGATATTCACGAATATAGTTTCCATAGTGGGGGCCAGGTGGAGCGACTGAGAAAAACGTGTGTGTGTGTATGATTTTGTGCATGTGTTTATGAATGCAAAGGGGTTGAAATGTATGTGAAGACAGGGTTCAGGCAAAGCCAATATAAACACTGTTAATGATACTTCCTCCAAAAATCAAAAAAAATTTTTTTCTATAATGACTATTTAAAATGCAGAATCAATCTAGGGGACAACCAAAAAAAATGTTTTCCTTTTTTTTTAAATTTAGAATTATTAGAATATATCTTAACTGGTCCGATTTTCAATAAGTGGTTCTTATGACAGCTATAGATGATAGATAATCTGGCCGACCCCCACATGCAACAAAAAGATGGACCTATGCTAAGTTTTGTGATGTTAACTAAATAACTAATCAGACATATATAGACGTAATGTGGTCGAAGATATCGCCTTCAATAGCGAAAAGTTGTCGGAGTATATTTTAAATATAATTACAAAATATGTCAATATGGAAACTATGCAGCATACTAGTTATTTAAAACAATATTCGTTTTGGAGCATTAATGCAGTTTTTATGTACATGTTGGCACAACAAACTACTGTTATTCACAGCACAATGCCGCATCCTTAGTCTTTTTTGGCAATCAAGCCCTGCTTCTTCAGCTGTCGTAGTGCGCATTTGGCAGCCGTACATTTTGCTATGCGGTAGTTGCGACCGATGCCACGGAACGTGCCTTTGCAGAAGACATCAACAGTGACGCGTACACGGCGGCCGTCGGCCAACTTTTCGGGCTTGCCGAATTTCGCCGTTTCGGGTTCCAACTCGAGCAGCTCTCGTATGGGTGACTTTGGTACAGAATTGCTAAACTGCTCAATTTCCGGCTTCATCATGTTGCTGTAGACCTGCCACACCACGTTCAGTGACATATTGGAGTCGAGAAAGATAGCACCGGCAATTGATTCGAATACATCACCCAAAGCCTTGGGCACCTCAACATCCTCGGCATCATCACACTCCTCCTCGGAGAGCAAATAGTACTGTACAGATATCGGAAAGTATCGTTGTAACAAATATGACATTTAAAGATTCTGTTTTGCTACCCACCTCTTCACTTATGCTGTGCCCATTTTCCTGCTGAATGCGCACAAAACGATCGATGACATCGTTGAGTCCAGGCGATAAATGGCGAAAATACTTATGGAAACCATGACGCACGGCCAACGAAGCAAATATGGTATTGTTCACGAGAGCCGAACGTAGATCGGTTAGTGCGCCTGGCGAATGCTGGCGTGGATCTTCATACAGATGCCGCGTTATCAGATAGTCCAAAACGGCATCGCCCAAAAATTCGAGACGCTGGTAACAATCTGTTAGCCGGTTCGGCGTGTAACTGGCATGCGTCATGGCCTGCAGTAAATACGAACGATCTCTGAATTTGTAGCCCAAGCTGGTTTCGAAATCCTCAAAACCGCTAAGCAGCAGCTCCAGCTCGCCGATGGCATTGGGCGCAAAGTGCAGGAGCGGACTGCGAGGCGTTGGCCACTCGCCATATACGGTGACCATGTTATTAGCATTTGGCTTGCTGCTGCCCGGCTTACGTTGCTCATCGGCCGCCGCTGGCGGCTCCAAATTGTAGGGCAGCACACGCACTCCCAACCAGGCCATAAACAGTAACGCTCCACGCGGTCCACACTCGATCAGGTAGGCGCCAATCAAAGCTTCCACACAGTCGGCTATAGACTTATCCGGTATGCTGTGCTGCGAGACCAGATTGTACGGAATGAAGCAACTGAAATCGTTCGTCTCATTGGAGTCATCCAGATTTGCGGCCTCTGTCAGCTGCTGTGCAGCAGCCGAGGGTTGCTCAATGCTGCTGACTAGGCCCAATGCATCTGCCTTTTCGCGCACCAGCTCGCAGATCTGCACGCTGCTTAAATTCTTAATATCCAGCAAGTCGGCCAGCTTCCAATGGTGCGTTGGTATTTTAGCCTCAATTAGCGCCTTTTCCAACTCCTTGGGCACGTAGTAGCACGGCGGCAGCCAATTGTCATGCGGCTCAAACTTGGTGGCAATCATGTATTCACCCAGACGCTTACGTCGCCCCAGACGATACAGATTGAGATTGGCCACCTGTTTGGAGCGCAGATGACTCAGCTTGCCCTCGTGCACGTTCTCATAGGTGATGTACAGATAGGTGGTAATGGCATATTTGAGGAACGAGTCACCAATGGTCTCCAGACGCTCCAGATTGATGCCATCGTTGGCATTGGACATGGTGAGTGCCTGCAGAATGATGCTGGGGCTTGGTCCGGGATGTCCCACCAGCTCCGGCTGATAATCGAAGCTAAAAGCGTTACCAGGCGTGCCCGTAACTGGCTTTTTTTCAATTTGCTTCGCAACTCCATCAAAATTCGTTGGCAGACCTTGCTGGTACTCCAGTCGCAGCTGTTTACTGTCCAAGTTCAGTCTATGGTGATCGTTATAGCTATCAAAGCTATCGCCGCAGCCTAAAACGTTGTAGACTTCATCGCGGTTCTGTTCCAACCACTTGGCGTTTAGCTCAACTAAATCCGACAGCTGCAGTGACCTCTTGTTGCCGAGGTTGGCCAGCAATTGCGCTTCCGGCACGTATGGCAATAGCTCCTTAAGTAGCACCAGTTGCAAGGTAGCTTCGTCCTGGTCAGCTATCGTGGCGCTGCCCTCTGTGCGCTGTAGGGCCAGCTCCTCGCCGTGTGGCACCAACATGCCACAGCCCTCGATCTCCGATTTAAAGCGCACAATGGACTGTTCATAGTTAACGCTGCTCTTGTGCTTCGCCTGCTCGAAATTGTAGCCGATGAGCAGATTTTTTGTCTGTTGGTACTGGCGTTCGTTGGCATTGGTGGCTTGTATAATGGACAGCTGTTTTTGGCGCTTTTCCACTTCCTGTGCCGTTTCGATGGTCTCCGCCTCGTTTTTCGAGGTAAACTCAATGCGACCGGCGCCAATATCATCCGTATCATCGTCTCCCGAACTATAGTGATGTATGGGTCCCACATGATCGTCATCGTCATAGCTGGAGCTCAGCGAGTTGTCCGAGTCGTAGTAACTATAGTTGGGCTTTTCCTCTACTTTTGCAGCATTGCCAGTTGTAGAGGCACCTCGTGATTTGCCTGTTCGCTGCTGTCCAGTCGCTGCCGACTGCTTAAATCCGCTGCTCTTGCTCACATCCCAGAAAGTGGGCGAGCCATAGCGCGTCTGCTGATCGCCTGTAAATGAAATCATGTATACATTAATCGTTCAAATTATTTGAGGGAATCTTGCACACTTACAGAACTTCACATTGGCGGGCAGCATAGGCAGATAGTCCTCATCTTCCTCATCCTCATCACCTTCAGAGTAACTGGCAATATCGTCGGCCATCTCATTCGACCAGGTGCCAATCTCGATAAAGTCATCCGCATTGCCCAACTGCTGTTCACCTTCAATAACCAGCTCATTAGCGCTCTTAGCGGCCTTCTCAACACTCGGCTCTTCCACCACCTGAGCTTGGACAGGCTCATCCTCTGTATTGTTGACGGGCTCCTTGCTACCCGGCTTCTGCTTCGATTCACGTGATTTTTTCAGCACTTCCGACAGACTCCAGCCAAAGTCTAGCATGGGCCACTCGAACTGCTCATCATCGACCTGTTGTCGGCCGAGGCCCAGATCGGCCGAGACCTGCTTGCGTATATCGTCAGCCAGCAGGAGTCCGTTAATGCGATAGAGAATACAGGGCAAGCAAACCGCCGTGCGCCATAGGGATGCTGGGAACGGGTGCACTGTGCACAGTTCTGGCACAAGGATCTGCTTTTGCTCGAGATTTTCGCGCTTCGCTCGCTTTGTTTCCTCCGAACTGGTGGGCAGCGCAACTCCCTTTCGATTCACGTACCGTGGCGTGAGGAAATTCAACCGCGCACTCGTGTGATCCACGTCCAGCAGAGGTTGGGCGGCATTCTGTATGGTGAGATCGTATTTAACTAGATAATAATGCTTGAAGGTGCGATAATTGTCGCCCGGGAAGCAGCTGAGCGGCGAGAGATGCGGGCAGATTTCGGCTACATAAAAGTACTGCGGTTGATCCTGATTCCGATACCAGGGCATAACGACGGCATCTTGGAAACGCTGCGCCTCGAAGGGCTGCGCTTGTCGTTCTCCATCCGGCACAGGCTGTGGCATCATGTTGCCAGTGGCTTGTATGAGCTCCAGAAATTGCCAATCGATAAGCCGGCTGTCCTGCGCCGTCCTTACCGTGGGCACAATGAACACACAGTTTTCCGTGGAATCCGGATCGAAGAGCATTAGGAACTTTTGCAGGCGCAGCACATTTGTGAACGTATAGTTGAGAAACACATTGATGCAACTGATCTGCTCCTGGGTCAGCACAACTCGCTCGCGCGCCAGCTCCAGCGATACCTTGACCTCACCGGATCGCGTAAAGATAGAGAAGGCACTTAGCTTGGGTATGCGCTTAAGGGTCAGTATGCCAAAGCCTTGCTGCGCCTCTTCCGGCGGATAAATCTTGCGACCGCGTGTGTTTTGCTCTTCGGGAATTGGGCACTGCAGTGTGAGCTGAATGAAATACAGATAGCAGGGAACACCAGCCACAGGTCGGCAGTCACAAAACTCGGACGCAATGCGCTTATAGTAGTATTGTCGCCGTTTGGTTGTGCCCGGCCGAGGTTCATCGTTATGTTGCACTATTTGCTCATCCTCCGGCTCCAAATCGAAGCATTCCCAGTCCGGTTCCAGTGCACGAAATCCCTCCTTACCAATAGGCTGCAACTGATCATCCAGTTCGCCGATCCTATGCAGTTCTGCACAGGCCTGGAATGCGGCCAGGCGTCGTGCCAGAGTTTGAGTGGGCATCGGAAGACCCTTTTCAAAAAACAAATCCATTGATCAAAACTTATAAAATTAAAATAGCGCTATTACACTTACAACAATATCGTGCTTTAGTGGCGAATTAATTGGCAGGCGCAGCGTGTACTGGTAAAGGGTAACGCCTTGTCGCACGGAACGCGCACAGCGCCACAGAGCAGTTAGCTTGGTGAAGGTGTCACTGGGCAGGCGGGCGCAATACTTGTTGACCAGCGCAATGGCCGTGCTGAGATCTACGGAGGCGCTCGTCGTTAGCTCCGGCCTCGGCTGAAAGGCGGCCAGACAGCTGGTGAAGCGCTCGGCTTGTTGCTGCTCCACTTCGGCCGGCTCCGTATTAGCGCATTTGGATAGCAGCATCTATAATTGATACACTTCCATTAACGGCAATATCAACTTGAAACAAAACAAGCAAGAACGTTGCGTCGAGGATGGATTACATCGAATTACCACGCCCCCAGTGGGCGTAGACAACAAATTTTAACACGTTATTTAAACATTGCATAAGCCCAATATACTCTTTTCACTTCGTGAACGAGTACAAAATTAAATGGTTATCTCGAGGTGCCGATAACTAAATACTCTTGCAGACATATCGCCTATCTGCAATTTACTGCTTCTGTATATATTATTTCTTAAGATACATTTTCGGCCGATTATACCTATGGGATACACTGCACGAAATCCCTCCTCACCAATGGGCTGCAGCTAATCATCCAGTTCACAGGCTTTCTTCTGCCTGTTACGTTTTTACAATTATATTACACTCTCTTCAACTATTTGGTATAAATAAAGGGTTAATACTAATGGATTCATAATAGATTACCTGTTCGATTTCACGATATTGTGCCATTTGATGCACCAGCGACTGGGTGGTGCTCGCCAGGGTGTCTGCCGTCTCGGGAGCGTCGGCCTCCTTGGGCATGGCAATGTCCGGCATTGCGTTGAGCTCGCATTCAAAACGCTGCTTGGGTCTACGCTCGGCGCTTCTATCACTGGGCGTGGTGTTGGTCAAGCTAATGGCATCGTCACTGGAATTGCCCCCATCCAACGTGGCAGTAGTGGGCGCCTCATCCTGTATTTCCTGCAATTTGATGTCGCATGCGGTGGGCGGCTGATTGCTAAACACCTCTGGATTCAGTATTTTGACCGTACCACGGGCAGTGCCGAAGGTGTAAGGATCTGAGGCTAACGAATTGGGCAACGCTGAATCGTCCGAATCACTGTCCAGCTCCTGATCAGCAGCATCACTTGCATCTGCAGCTGCATCACCGCCTGTCCCTGAACAAATAAATCGATGGCTCTGCTCGTTTAGCTGCACTGCGTCCCCGTCTGCCGCTGTTGTTGGCTCATAGCTGGGTGCCACCAGCATGATATGGTAGGCGGGTGCGGCTCGAGCGCGTCCCTTGCATTGCACATAGCTCCGATAGGTAGTGGGCGGATCCCAGCGGACCACCAGATTGCACTTGGGCACATCAATGCCCTCCTCCAGCACCGAGGTGCCAATTAACACATTGCAATCGTGCATTCGAAACCGCTTAAGCACTTCCTCCTGTCGCCTGTGCTCCTGTTCGGCCTCCTTTGGCTCTGTCGCGGGATCGGCTACGCGATCCGTGGTGTACTGGCAGCGAAGGAACTTGAGGTCAGGGTCACGTCGGCTCATCTCCGCCAGCAGTTCGAATAGCACACGTGCCGAGTGATTCTGGTTGCAATAGATAAGTGCACAGAGGGTCTCGCTGGTATCGTGCTGGTAGCGATTGTGTCGCCGTGTGTGCACCCGTCTTCTTGTGTGGGGTTGACCGTTAGATTTGGTTTTCGTTGTGGGCGGCGGTTGGGCGGTTGGAGTAGCTTCAGTGCGGCCTTTCGATTGCTTGTGATCTTTTCCCGTCGTCTGGAGCAATTGCTCGAGATTGCTAACTATGGAACGGGTCTCCACATGCTGTTCATCCAGCTGCTCAACCACTAGACATTTGGTTTTCAGCGCATGCGACAGTTTATTGAAGTCCGCCTGCTCCACCTGATGGCGCATCTTACGCAAACCATCTGCCTGGCCAGCGGGCACTTCAGCTGGCTTGAAGCAGCGCAGTACTCGCAGCAGACGTTGCACCTTGGGGCTAGAGTAACGCTCAATGGTGGCCAGTGGCTCCTCTAACATTTGCTTCTGGAATGTTTGCTCGCAGAGCGCATTGATTTCAACCAGTGCGGTATTCACCAGACAGAAGAGCAGATAGTGGCGCTCGTGGGGCGTCTTGACCTTAAGCTTCTCGTTGCGTTGATAGAAATGATGAGCGGCACGTTGTGTGCACCAGGGACCCATTTCATGCAGCACAGAAAGCAGTGCGTTCAGCACATTGAAGGGGTCCAACTTGGGATCGGGTATATCTAATCAAAGGGCATAGGCAAAAGTCAATTAATGGATAACTAAAACAAATTCAAAACCTCGACGACATACCCTTAAGGTCCTCCATGAACTGATCGGTACCGTAGATTTCGAATGGATCGTAACGATGGTCATTTAGGAACGATTTGTGTGTAGTTAGTATGTCGACAAGCACGCGAGACAATTGGTCCATCTCGAAGGGGGCACACTGTACAATATACTCGTGCGGCTTGGCACAGTAGCGCAGCACGGTGACAATGTCGCTGGCCGTCTCGATGCGACACAACATTTGCTGTTCCAGGGTGTCCAGCATGGCATTTAGTTCCTCCAATTCACAGCCAGCGCTGTGCAACGGACCCGCCAGCCCCAATATTCGGGGCCTGTCGGCTGGCAACGCGGGCAGAATGAATTCCTCGAATATGGGCAAAATACTGCGATAGACGGTGCTGTCGTGACAATCCTCCAACACGATGAGCTGAATACTGCTTATAAGCAAGTCCCTGGACTGCAGCAAGGACAGGAAGCTTGTTGGTTTGTGTATGCTGACATGGTAGTCGGTCCAGCAATGGTCGAGGGGTATTTGCTGATCCGGCTTCTCCTGCCACACTTTGAGATCAGTTAGATGTGTGAGCATCGTGTACATGGACGTGGCTTCAGCATCAATCTGAGAGCTCAGGTACACGCTCACTTTACCGTTCCGACGTCCACGTCTGGAGAGCTCCTGCAGCAGTTTCAGAGCTATAAACTCCTTTGAGCTCCTATGGCCCAGGCAGATGATAGTGTTCCGTTCAAAAGCAGACGCCAGTAGCTCCACTTGGAAGTCGCGCGGCGTGAACACCGTAGTATGCAGGTTGTTGTCGCACCAATGGAACGCCATTCTGACATTTGTCTGCAACGGCCCGGAGTCTACTGCAGCTCTACTGCACTTGGAATTGGTGGGTAATCCACAATGTGGAAACGCCGGCTCGGGTGTTTTTTTTCATCATCGATATATCGATTAGTGCCAATTAAAACTCGATAGGTGCTTACGATACATCGGTTTGATTTAACCGAGACACACGCCAGTTAACAGAGACCATCGATGTTATCGATGTTAATTTATTTACATATTCATTAGATTTAAAAGAAAAAGGCGAAACGCGGCACTTTAAAAATCATTTTATTAAATTGTTTTATTTTTATATTGTCTGTGTCTTTTAAATACCAAATATATATGCGGCGTTCACATGCACCATCAGTACGAAAGGCAGCAAGAATGGGTACTGATGCTGCCAGCGAATTGAATACCCACAAAAACGTTGGTGCACCCAAGGAAGTAGAAATGGAAATGCAATGGGGCACAGCGGGAGGCTATAAAAGTTTCAGGCCACGAAAATACAATGAAGGAGAGAATCCGCTCAGGGATAGGCGTATCTTTCTGGTGCTGTGGCGCAATCAGTCGAACAAAAAGCACAAAACCTGGAAAGGCAACGGAACTTTGGAGTTGACGGCAAGCAAAGCAACTTTGAAAGACGAAACAGGCAAAATAATGGACGTGTTGACGTCTTTTAAACTAGAGAAAATTCAAGAGGATGCTCTAATTGAAATAGGCATGAAGGACATTGAGATACAAGTGGAGCTCAAGACTGCCGAGGAATGTGTATCACAACGGAAGGAAGAAATTGAAAATTGGTATCGCCAGCAAGAGGAGTCTACTGGACTAGTCTCCGGGCATCACGAAACCATCAGCAAACCTCAACGGTCGCTAAACATCCTGAAAAAGCCAAAGCGATCGCAAAAATCAACACGCCCCAATGACAGCTTGAGCTGCAGAATCGGAGCAGCTGCACCCAGTTTCAAGCTAAACGAATTTATATGTATGCTAGCACCAGCGGAACTCCAACAACAGACACTGCAGCTGCTTGCCGATCACGCTGGGAATTTGGGCATGGTAATGTAAACGTGGAATCTTGCAATAACAGTTTTTTCATTATATAATTTACTTATAGCAACAAGTGCGTGCGTCTACACAGATTGTAGAACTGGCTCAACAGATTTGCGATCATCCCGTGCTACTTAAGCACATCGAGCATGAGCCCATTGTAGCGGAGGTACTGCAGCCGCACTTGCCGCCCTGGCAAGAAATGGGTCTCTATGACTCGGCTAAATTTGAGTTTGTGCATTTAATGTTGGACAACTTGGTTGTTGTGCAAGGCGAAAAGTGCGCCATTGTTGCGAACAGTCAACATTGCTTGGACATCATCAAAGGCTACTGCCAATGCTGGGATATACCCTATATTCAAGTTGCAGACATCTTGCATGCCAACTGCTTTAATACACCCCTCACAGAGGATGCCCAGGCGCCAATGGTTGCGCTTTTGATGGCAAACGAGCTGCCACCAATGCGCTTGACTTGCTGCAAATTTGTAATACTCTATAATTACAGTGCACGATCAGCGGCAAGTCATTTATTAGCAACAGACACACGAATTTATACACTAATCACAGCTGGCTGTTTGGAGGAGCGACAGTTTCAACAACACTTAGGACTAGTCCACAGCAGTGATTCTTGCATGCATTTGACAAATCTGCGCGTGGAGGCTACCCACAAACTGCTCGGTGTTGCACAAAATGTGAGTTAATGACAGAATTGCTTAAATTTTCTTTACCATATTCTTTTCTTGCAGACATTGGCCAGTTGGAGCCAATGGCAACCACCGTTCAACGAAACATTTTTAAAGGTATGCTAAGCTCTGTGCCGTAAATGTGATATACTCTAAATATATTATATTAATTACAGGATACATTCTTCTGCGATGAATTACCAAGCTTAAAATGCGTCTTCAGCAAGCTGAATGAGAATCAATACCTCCTTGATTTAACGATTTGAAAATCTTGTTTAAGTTTACTTTCAGTTAATATTTATTTTTGGTAAAGGCATTATGGCAGATTGTTGAAATTATTTTGACGACTACTATTCTACTTTAGTAGCTTCTGAACAGAGTCTAGGCGCAACGAGTAATTGTTATCCAGTTTATTGTAGATTACCTCATCGAAGTTGACAATGGCACCAACTGCCAAATGTTTCTCGAGACGTGCCAATTGCTCGTCGCCAATATCAGCAGGGATGTCGAGCAGTTCATATTCGGTAGTTAATATGGGGAATGTAAACTGTGCCGGATACGCGCGAATGTTATTAACATGAATTGGAATAATATTACCATAGTCAATAAATAAGATGCTGGGGTATCCATCGCCCACTAGTTCCATGCACACGCCTCGACACCACTTGCCCTGGTATTTGGCAATACACAAGTCATTTTTCCTAGAAGGTAATTTACCAATTAACAGGAACGTATGCTGCATACTCCGAGTCAACTTACGGTGGTGCATAGAATGCGCATTTGGCAATAGATTCACCATAGAACTGCATGTCGCGCTGCATCTGAGTTATTTCGCATGCATAATCCATAATGGTGCAGTGAATGACACCAAATTTGATAAACGTGTTATCCATGACAACCAAATCGATGCTGCGACCAGTGGGCAAGTGCACGTGTTGCAGATACTGCAAGTCAATGAATTTAATATTAAATTTAAAGCTGATATTGCACAGTCTTACGTTCTCTGTATAGCCAATTTGTGAGAATGATGGCTCCACCGGAGTCACAATTGTCTTAATCAAACGATTTAAGCTGCGATTCATGTCACTTTCAATCAGGATCACGCGCTGCATGCCCTTGTCAAAGTCAAACTCACGCTCCGAGTACTTCAGCACAAATGTGTACGTGTGGTCCAGCTCATACAGCATATCGCGCAGATTGGAGCACATATAGCGCCTGGGTACACCACGTAACAGCACGGGCAGAGCATAGCGTGGCAATGCCGCCAAAGATGCGCTACATTCGTACAAATCCTCGAGCGTTGTGATCTCCACACTACCATAGTCCAAACAGACCAGGTATATAGCCTGCGGATTGTCGACATTGAGCACTATAGCTCGAACAATCTGTATGTTGGATTTGTAAATGACTATTTGACCGCACTGCGGAATCTGGACCAATTTGGGCGCCAATTTGCCGCGTATTATGACATCTGAAAGCACTTTGTAGTACGCAACCTCGTCGATAATTTCAGCTGAGCGCACGTACAAAACGTTGGTTTGCTCGAAAGCGGTGATTTTAACGCTTGCGCCAGAGGGCGGCAGCTTTAGCTTTGTCAACGGTGGCACAATGGTATCGTCGATCAAGGGTGGCCTGCCCCTTTCACAGCTGTCCTTGTGTGCAGCGGCCAAGGCATCAAAGCAGACTGGATTGCAGAAGGGCATCTGGCAGAATTTGCAGCTGTTGTCCGTATAGCAACTGCAGGCCAAACACTTCTTCGCCAGCTGCGCAAGTTTTGATGCCCCAACAGATGCCTTGATCTCGCACTGATTTTTGGGGCTGGACAAAAGTTAAAATATATTACGCAACATATACTTTGAGCTTTAAATTTAGGATTCTTACGTAACTATTAAACGGCCGGATCGATAGTGAAGCACGGCCTGATCCCTTTCAACAATTTCCTGCACTACATAAGCTCCACGTCGCTCCAGTGTGAACTCATACTTAACACTCAGATAGCGAAAGCTCGGATCGTTCACGCCTAATAGTGATTTTTTGGCTGCATAGTCAGCTTTGATTACAATGGGAGATTTTAAGAATTCCGGATGTTTTTTTTTGCTAGCCGAGACCTGTATGGTACGAGATTCCAAGGATACACCAGTCTCTGGTGCCGGTTCGGGTATTTTAGCTTCTTCGGTCTCGTTTAGTTGGTATGGTAAAAGGGTTCCTTTCGTTTCGGACGGCCTTCGACACAGTACAGGATATTTGGAAACTGACGAATCTTTGTCCAAGCGGCCTCAAGGGAACTAACGCGAGATAAAGAAAAATGCACTTTTAAGTTTGAAAATTAAAACCAGAACTTTCAAAAAGCTTACCCAACATTATGAAAGTAAACGAAAAACACGCGTGATAGCGAGCGATATTCTATGTCGAAAATAATGTTGCGGCCAAAGAAGTTTTTCAACAGAGTCTCCGTAATTAATGCATTTTTCTTATTAATGACCAAGTAGGGATATTTCATTTGTTTCTCTGTCCGATTCTTTTTAGCCCTGTCTACAGCAGGTGCTTCTTTGATACCATCATACTTGTTTAAATTCTTATCAAAATAATCTTCAGCCATAGGATTCCATTCCGGCCAATCTATCTCTTTGTTAGCCATTTTAATTTACAATTCTGTCAATTTGTGCAATTTAATGATACGGATGTGCACAACGCAGGAAATGCAGACTAGGATTGTATCGAATTGTTCTGAATAAGTTCACTTAATTGTACGGACGAACTACATCTCAGATTATAGTTCATCGTTCAATTTATTTCCAATATTGTTTTGCTCCTTTGAGTCGTTTGGTTCTTCTAAGTCCCAATTGTTCAATTTATCCGTGATTACTATAATTACATATATTATATATAAAAAAAAAAAAGAGATCATTGTTTTCTATATTTATATATAAATATATATATGAACGAAATATATATATATATATAATATTCGAAATTGATCGACTGAACCTAATTGAACTACGGTGTACAACTCTATTGTGAGGCTGTTTGAGTGTAACACTGACTTTCAATATCGATACATCCTGCGCTTAACAGAACCGCTTTTTGTTAACAGATTTCATCGAATCGAAAATGCATCACTACCATCACACACGCATATATAAACAATATCCGAAACGAAACAAAAATATATATTGCGTTCGCAATGGTTAAAAACGAATCAAACTTTGTTGTTGAGCGTATTGTAGACAAGCGCATCACTGCTGATGGCAAAGTTGAGTACTTCATTAAATGGCGTGGCTATCCTTCCGGGGACAATACCTGGGAGCCAGAGGAGAATTGTGACTGCCCAGCGCTCATACAAAAGTTCGAGGAGTCGCGGGCAAAATCGAAGAAGCGCGGCGAAAAGAAGCCCAAATGTGAAGAAATTCAGAAGCCGCGCGGCTATGAGCGTGGCTTGGAACTGGCAGAGATTATGGGCGCGACAGACGTGACCGGTGAAATAAAGTACCTCGTTAGATGGCAATTTTGTGAGGAATTCGATTTGGTAGCAAGCGCTCAGTTAACCGAGAAGGATCCCCAAATGCTTATCGAGTACTATCAAAAGATGGCACCCTACAAGGGCTACATCGACAAGCGAATGCAAGGCGTCCCGGAAGAATTGCGTGCCATAGCGGCACAAACTGGCTATGCCGTGAGTAGTGCACCCACGGACGCTGTGGAGCCATCGGTATGCAACGTTGACAGCGATCAGCTGCCGTCGGTGGAACCAAAACAAGTACCCGTAGAAGAGTTGGCAGTGCAACAAATGGATGCGACTGATACCGAGTTGGACAATGTGGGTGTCTCCTACTCGATACCCGTTCCGGGCGTGGGAAACATTGCCATTGATGTGCCAATGGTGGATAATTGAAACAGCCGCGCCAATAAGAATCCTTTCAAACATTTATTTGTCTAGATATAACCTAGTTTTGTAACCATATTAACGAAATTAAATAAGCTAAGTGCATTCTTCGTCCAGATTCATAGCACCCAGCTGTCCAGTGCGAAAGAAGCTGATGAATCTACGCGCGGCAGCTAATAAATTTGTCATCACCTCCACTTGTCCATTGTACTGTTTCACGCGATGGAACATGCCCTGATGCTGGGCATATTCTGCAAGAACGGCACTGATGTTGTCGCTGGGACCCGAGCGTAAACCCAGTTTATCCACGTACTCGTACCGCCTGTGCCTATTTAGCCAATATAGCAGATAGTCAGCGATTAGATCCTCGCCTACGATGTGATCTGGCAGACAACCGACTAGTGCCAATTTCATGCCCATCTCATCGTCGGTAACAGAGGGCTGTAGTATGCCGGGCGTATCAATCATATAGACAGGTGGCTGCTCCTGAATTTTAATGCGCTCGCCTACGGCTCGAGTGATGCCAGCCACGGCACCGACGCGTGCCGCGCTACGCTTCTTGAGGTGCACGTTTCGCAGTACATTGATAATAGAGCTTTTGCCCACATTGGGCACGCCGATAATCATAATGTTGTGCTCGGCGCTTTGTGCTCTATTGAATCGGCTACTCTCTGCCACCAACTTGGTCGCCAACGGCAGTATGTCCAAGACACCGTTATTACGCTGATCCTTGCAGTTGGTGAAGAGAATGTTTCTCAGCTCGGGCTGCTGTGTTCGCAGCTGTTTGAGAATTCCACGTTGCTGCATCGATCCCAAGAGATCGACCTTGTTGAGCACTAATATGTGTGGCTTCACGCCGTTGCCTATTGGGAGCAAACGCAATTGCCGTGAAATGAAAGTTATATCCAATTCATACGCCTACCCGTAATCGTATCAAAGAATTGCGAATTGCGCCCTGCTATGGGAATGCGAGCGTCGTGAACTTCAATAATGCAGTCGACAGTGCGTAGCTTCTGTTGAATTTGCCGCATACCCTTGGTCATATGGCCGGGAAACCAGTTTACGCGTTGATTTCGACTTGGCAGACGATATAGAGTACGAAAAGGATTCGACAGCGGCATGTTTACGTTCTAAGCGGCAATATCAGCTGTTCAACTGTGCCATAACAGTTGTTCAAAAAAGGGGCACAATGTGCCAATCGATAATTTTGTTTTCGATATGTTAAAAAATGCAACTCAAGTTGAGATGCAATACTGAAGTTTTTAAAACTTATTTTTAAAACGCGCTAAAAATAGTATGGATATAAAAGTGTATTTTGCTTTTATTAAACCCAGCTTTGCACACGTTTATTGCATGTGATCTTTATCATTAGCCTTTAATTTAAGAATAAAGGGACTGCCAACGCATTGTAATGTTTCACGTCCAAAAAGGCATAACTCTTATCTTATTGGAACAGTGATTCAGAGCAAACACACTTTACTTTTTATTTAATTATACTCTTTCATAGAGCCCAAAATGAATTCTGCCATAGATTTTAATACAATAACTCTCGGTGATGTATGTGTAAAAAAGTTTTTTAAGATTAAAGTCTGAAATATTTCTTTTAGAATATCATGGGACAAGTATTTAAAGGCAAATGGATGAATAAAGATGTTGCTATAAAGAAGCTTAAAATAGATAGTAACATCGAGAGAGAATGCAGGCAGCTTTCACGTGCAAATCATAAGAATATCATATTTTTATATGGTCTGTCGAAGCATGATGACATCGCCTATTTAGTTATGGAATACGTTGATGGCGGATCATTATCCAATTTCTTACATACCAAACCGCCTAAAAATAACTATGGATTATCGCATGTCATTAACTGGTCATCCCAGATTGCCGATGTAAGTGTGCCTTTACCCCTTACTAAAATATTAATAATAAGATTTTTTCATATTTTATAGGGTATTGCTTATCTGCATGGCAGGGAGCCCATGACAGTGATTCTTCGTAACCTGACGCCGCGCAACATATTACTAACTGACAGATATCGCTGTGTGAAAATAAGCGATTTTTCCCTTGCAAGATATATGTCCAATTCGATGACAGGCAGTGTTGGCCCTGTGGCCTATAGTGCACCAGAGGTATTTTTCCCATCTTTCATTATAACTGATATGTAAGACATAACCGAATCTTATTTGATAGGTATTCTCTGGTAATAAATACACCGAGAAGTGTGATATTTATAGCTTTGCCATTATTCTATGGGAAATGCTGTCTGGGAAAATTCCTTATGATATGTATGAAAACAAAACTTCTGTACAAATAATGACAGAAGTGGAAAATGGTATGTTTGACGTTATTCGAATATATATAAATATGTATATATTAACGGGAAATTTGTTGGTGTAGGTGTACGACCGTCGTTGGATGATATACAATTTAACTGTCCCGTCAATATACGGGAGCTGATGACCAAATGCTGGAATGGAACCCCAATCGAACGTTCTTCAATACAAGATATTATTGGTGTGTTGCGTCAATATCCTATTGATTTTGACGAGCTGTACCTATAAATTGTCCGGGGTTAGCTATAAATCTGGGGCTGTATATTAATTAATTAATTGTAATTGTAAAAAATGTGTGTTTTTTTTAAATGAGGTAGTATTATAAATTATTGCATATATTTCGAGTATAATCTTTTAGTTATTAAACATAAACCAAAGCTGTGAAAAACATAAGCAAAAATTAAATTTTTACCTTATGACAAAATTAAATACAGAAATGTCAAGTGAGAAATGCATGTTAAAATATATTTGATTTAAAAAATGAATAATACATTTTTTTAACTAATTTTGTTATTTTTTAGTGCTCAGCTGTTATGCATACATATATGCACTTGCCCTGTGTGCTATCACACACTTGTCCAAAAATCTTTGCAGAATCACATAGCCGTATAATATTTAATCACTAGAATAAGATTAGCTTTGACATTTTGCAGCTGTTTTGCAGGCACATTTATACAATCTACATAGTTTCATTATTAAAATTTTATTATTGTACTTTAAATATATTAAAAAATCAACCGAAATTGCGCGATGGATAGGAAATCACAAATTTCAGAATCAAAATTATCTTCTGAGGATGAAAGTATTATCGATGTGGCTTCCATCTATCCAAAGCCATTGCCAGAAGTGCAAGTTGGACCCATTTATGATGAGAGCGGCTTCACGCTTAACGAAAGACTAGCATTAAGGCAGGCTTGGAAACTAATCAAACCGTTCGAACGACGCTATGGAAAGGATATTTACTTCACGTAAGCTGAAAAGGCTCGCATACAGATATGAACTGTCCCACTAAGCATCGATTTGTAGTTTTCTTATGAAGAACTATAAGGCATTTGAAACTTTTCGGTACAATGGCAAAATTGATATGCATCGCTTGCATGGTCATTCCTTGGCCTTTATGCGCTTTATAAGCGCCGTGATCGATCAGAACGATCCAGTTTTTTTCCAGGCGATGTTGAATGATAATAATACGGTACACACACGCTGCCAGGCGTCGCACGAGCATATGAAGGTACGAATGCAAATCAAATATGACGAGTATTAATCAAATTCTCCACCCAGTTGTTATTGGAAGCACTAATTGACTATGTGCTTGATAAGCTCAGCGATGTTACCTCGGCTGCGTTAGAGAGAGGCTTTCAGCGACTCCTGGAGAAATTTCTGGTCTACTTTGAGGAAAATCGCAGAGATGCTAGTTTAATGGTATACAAGCGATCTCTAAGCAAAGACAACATTTCCGAAGACAACACAGAGCAATAAATAATAAAATCACTCATACGCCATGTACAGAATCAATTGATTTGGATTTAAGACCCGCAGTATAGATCCGGAAATTAGCCGCTTAATCAATGTGAAAGCTATCTAAGACCCTTTCCACCACCCAATGTACCGGTGCCCCCTCCTTCACCCAGCTAACTCTACTGGTCGCCAATTTCAATGCAAATCGAAACTTTTGCGCGCAATCGACAGCGCAACGTCAACCCCAGCGTCGCTGCTTCTGCTGCTGCTTCTGCGATATATGTACATATCAATTGATGACGCGACGTCGCAGTCGACGCTCAGTATGAGTCGTGGCAGCGGCTGCTTTTAGCTGTGCTGTTAAGCGCGTTTCCTTAGAAAAATTCAGTTTTGCTCGGACGCTCAGTGCATCCATCCACACGTTTCGATACTTAAAACGTTGCCAAAGAATATAAACTGGATTACAGAAAAATAAGTTAGCTAAATAAAGTAACAAACATTTTTCAACTCTTTTACAAAGCGAAACATATCAAATGATTTAAAGACTAGTTTTGGTCACATTTGATACATTTTTACAAGCTACTTAAAAAATGGTTGCCACTGAGGATATTAAAAAGGTAAGCGCAAATAGATAATAAGATGTGGTACTTCAGCCTAAACAAGATCGTGTAATTTGGTGAACTAAACTGTGTTAAATTAAAAGATGTGAATAAAATATTTGAGAAATATGTTTTAAATTATGGCAAAAACCAAGTGTCTTGTATTTTTCATAAGATTTATTTATTTCATTTCTAGTAGTCGATTGATATGATCTGAAAAGTATGCTATGCTTAGCAGATGTGTTTGTTAAAATAATATATAATAAATTAATGAATATGCTGTTCTTTAAGCATGCGTTACTCAGTTTTGGCCACCAAAGTATTTGGTATTTGTATTTCAATTATCATTTTATATAAATATTCCATAATCTTTAAGCTAATTTATTACCTATAAGTTTCTTTATGTTAGATATCTTATCTCGATCCCAACATTGGAATTCTAAGGCAAAAGCTCTTAACACTAACCACGAATTTTTAACCTGTAATATATTACGTCTATTGCTAGGCCATTCGATTTCATAAATTATTCAAAGTCACCCTATCGGTAGCCATAAACATAAACCTACATCCAAATATTGAAGTACACATTGAAGTTCACTGTAGTTTGTTGGCACAATTACGCTAATGACTGCTAAGACATCTCGCAACGAATAAGAGAAGTTTTTGTTAACAGTCATAAAAGTAAAAATCCATAAGTACCTATAGCTTTATGCCCATAAGGCGATAATAAAGAATCAGTCGACGCTGTAGTACGTGTGTAGGCATAATATTTTTTTGAGGGCCACACATTCTACTGGGTAACTCTTAGTTGTATACACCCTTTCAAATTACTTTTATTGGTACTGATTGCCAAATTCTTTTGTTATATAGCCACCACTTAAGAAGCAACGGCGTTAGTTCACGTGTGAACTGACTGCTTTCGATAATGACCTATTAAAGACCTTTGAGTATGACGTTTAATGATTGAAAATGTTAGACATATGATTTGGAAGTACATATTTTTGTATGTTGGTTGTTTGATTGATTAGCGCAGACGTGCTTTGTGATTCACAAATCAGATTTTAGAAGAAGAAGAGCAACCGACTCTTCCTCTGCTGATAACAATATCGCATAATGTATATTAATGTAATGTCGAACAGTGTCAAAAATTGCTTATTGTTTATTTTATCGCAAAAACCAAACACAGTACAAAATACTAATATGTATATAATCTTTAGCTTATTGTTGCCTACGCTCTGGACCCTATCGCTTGTTGTTTATGCTTCCAGACCGGACATGTTTGAACATTTTTATCTCGCTTGTGCGAGCTGTCGAGCAATCTGGGAAGCAACAATAATATTTACATGTCTATTTCGGCATATCATGGCCAGCGCATCCGCAATAAATAATGCATTTGTTTGCAGCCTTATTCCAGGCGAATTTTTATCATTGTTGTATTATTATTGCATGAAGCATCAGCTTAAGAATGCCATTACCAGTAACGTGTAGCAGTACTCGGTCGTCAGGTATTTAGGCCACTTTAGGTCCAATACTTTAAAATTAAAATAATAAATACTTACAAGAGTTACTCCTTATAGAAATATATGCATTCTTAAGAACTTGAACTTTCGATAAATCTTAGCGACTTGAATGCCTGAATTATATTTGTTTTCTTATTCCTTAGCTTATTATTATTCATTCATTGCTTTCTTGAAAATAACATGAAAATAGCTTATTAGAAAATAAAGTGACGTTCATCTTTTAATTACCCATTTTTACACGTTCCATTTTACAATATCGTTCCCAAAAAATTTGTGTAAAAAAGTATTGGCTGAATCGATAAATAGTAGATTGGTTCCAGACCCAAAAAAGCAACTGAAAAGTACAACAAACAATATTAAAAACTTCCTGTTAAAATTCTCTTGAGAATTTATTTTGCTTGCTTACACATTTTAATTGATTAAAAATATTATAAAAAATATATCATGATTTGGAACAGAGAAAATAATATCAGAAATTCATTAATATAAAAAAAGAAAAACTAATACAAACAACATTTGATTTAACATCACTGTTATCACTAAAAATATTTTGTTTATAATTTTGGAAATTTTTTCTTCTGTTTCCAATTTTTGATAGTTCAATATAATGTATAATGCGAAGGATAAATGTATAACTTGTGAGGGGTGAGAATAAAAGAAATTCAAAGAACATGAAAAAAATTCACAAATAGAACTCATTGAATATTTAAAATTATATCAAAACACAAATTCGTATAAAGAGAGAACAATTTTTATTTTTTAAAGCATATTATTTTAAACAGTGTCAATCATGTAAAAAGAAAATTAGGTGTATATTTATTTTATTTATTATTTTAATTAGCTAAAAATCATTTATAGTATGCTATGCTATGTAAATACCTTGCAAAGTTTTGTACTGAGACTTAACGAAATAAGTTATGAGCCACCGTACGTTGTATAATCTTGTACACACCTTCAGGTAAAACAGCAATAGAATTCATAATTGACGCTTGTCCCTTAATGCATAAACATACAAACGTTTTAATGGCATTCCTAATCAGACTGTCCCTAGAGCTACTGTAAGCACATCAATTTCACAGCAAGCCTTCTCTAAGCTCACAATAAACGACCGCCACTCAACGACGAGCGTTTAATACGAGCATTGTCTTCGTGCCAATCGAAAGACACGAGGTGCAACGACGCCAAAAACTCTGGCGCCGCTGTCGATGCCGATGATTGCACTTGACATTGAGGCAATCGGCAAGCGGGAATCGGGCAAAAAGTAAACAGAGCAAAGCAAACGGCACAAAACTAATTAGCATGTGATGCGACTCTTCCGACCAGTGGGTGTGTCTGTCTCTTTGCACGGCGAATGCATTTTTAGTCTCTCTCGCTTGCTTGTTGGCTTTTTCTCTTTCTATCTGTCCTGTTGTTGTTATTGTTGATTCGAAGAATGGCGACAGATTTATATGGCATTTCAATTGCATTTGACGCCATTAATTACGATTACGTTCGTATTTTATAATTACACATTCTGCTTTGATAACATTCGAAACGCTCATTTGCATTCCCAAAAGGATTTGAATTTCACAAATGCATAGTATAATATACATTTGAATGGGGTTGTCTATCTCTCGCATTTGTGTTCATAGCTTGGGGAGTGGGATTATCATTTGGTTAGGGTAGGTATGTGTAAGTTTTGAATAATAATGTATTTTGGATACATTAAGGGAGTTGTATATATTTTCTAGATGAGGACAAGAAGGTAACGCTATATAACTATATAAGAGATATAAATCGGTTTACCCTATTTCAATGATATGTTGCTACATTTAGCCAAAATCTGCCGAATCGCAAATATAGGAAAAACTACCAAGTAAAAATATTATACATTGGCTAAATGATATATATTTTTTTAATATATCTAACAGGGTATTTAATCTTTGGCATCAAAAAGATAACAATTTGTTCTGGCTTTTGCTGTTAAGCGGATCTGATCAAAACAATTTCTAATTATATTTACATACATATGTATGTATAACGAGTACTTTTATTTGTGAGTACATGTGTATGTATATTTACGTTTAGTTTTAGTGATATTGTATGATTTAAAATGCTTTTACCTGACGCATTTGGATGTCGTCGAAAGACAGTTTTGGCAAGTGCAACTGCAACGCATTTTTTTATAGACATTACAGGAAGCATTTGTTTGGTTGGCTTTGGGGGCGTATGCGTAACATTAGTATGTATATGTTTGTTACGAAATCGTTTAGAATGTGCTTCAATTATGAGATTCTAAATTGCGACTATATAAGATATAATTAATACATTCTCTGTCGCCTACTTAAAATATTAGGTATTATTGATATATGATTAGGTATTATTCTCAGCCTTTGGACTGAGAATCTTTGAGATCAGCCTTTTGTTGTTTACATGCACCTTTGGACATTTACTTTAATCCACAATGCACTGTTCTATTGTATCTGACGTAAAAACGAAATGTTTTGCATTTAAATGCGCGTAATCCGCTGGCATTACAATGAAAAGCCAAACCAACATGCAAACAATTTGTATTTAGCGTCGAAGAGAAAATACCCTTGCAAAACGACCATTAAAATACAGTTTTAAAAGCTTATTAAAATAGATTATGCTGAAATTATGTTTGATTTAGCTTATGAAAAATGTAAAGTTGGTTTTAATAAATGAAATATATTAATGTAATGTGCACTAAAAAGAGTAGATGTTACTCTTATTATTATATATTATTATATTATTATATTTTAAATGTTCTTCGAAACTTTGCCAAAATTGGTTATTGTATAGTATGTTACATATTTCTTTACAAAATCGGATACCTCTGCGAGAGTATTAGAAGAGTACCAGCCAAAATAGAAGCACCGCAAATTTCAAGATCCGAGAAGAAAATTCGCTTTTCGAAGAGTCGCCGAAACAGTCGTCTCCAACTGTGTTGGCCGCACGGACCAAAACAAACGGCGAGCCGTCAACTAAAATAGCCGAAAATCAAATTAATATATACGGACTAACATATGTCTATATATAAATATATATACAAATGTTTTTTAACATAATTAATGACCAGATATCATAAAAAGAAAAATTAAAGTTGGCAGCAAATATAAAAAAGCGTACAAAGTGTGGTAAAAAAAATCTAAACGGTGCGTTAGTGTTTATATAACGCCTTTGAGAACTTTTCTTTTTTTTACGAGTTTTGAGAGAGTTTTCTATGGACTCGGATAAAGTAGTGCGCGCCATGGCGCGCTGGTGGCAGGTAAAGCAAAGTGTTGGGTCAATTCAAAGCTCGAAACATGCACACACCTTCTTTTAAAAATAAGCACACACAGACATTTCGACACAAATATTACCGTTTGTTTATAAATTTTCATTTACATTTTGCTTGCTCGTTTCAATTGCCATATGCGTATACTTGTTGGCCAGTGTATTGTGACCCCCAGTTTCTTTATATTCTACAATCAGGCGTTTAAAAACATTTTCTGACGTATTATAATGTAGTATATATACCGTTCTAAAAGGCTGGCCAACAAATGCTATACTCTTTGGCATTCTTTTGCAAACAAAAACGTTTTGGCCCAATTTGTTGGATAGCAGCTGACCGCACGTGTCGCCGTAAATAAAAATAGATTCACCTACGAAGGCAGCAAGTCAATAGTCCGATGCGATCTTAAAATACATGCAACATCTCTTTCTCTTCACAGACTGTGAGCCAAGAGGATACAGATGTCACGTCACACAATCCCATGCTCTACGATCCACTGCAGGATGGCGTCGTGAAGACCTCAAAGACACGTCAATATGTGGCCGCCCTTATCGGTAAACTAAAGTTTGATCTCCAACTGATTACCGATTGACTGATTGCTTGATTTGCTTGATTTGTTTGCAGTTTGTCTGGGTGCAGTCGCTGCGGGCACTGCCTTGGCCTGGACCAGTCCCGTGCTGCCTCAAATCAGTGTCGTTCCCGCTGCCAATACAACGGAAAGTGTGACAAACTCCACTGGAAATGGGACTAGTGCCATTACGCCCGTTATTCCTTATGATGATCGTCTCCAACTAACTGTTGCTCAGCGTAAGTTTTTCAAGATAAAATGCCTATGTAGAAGAAAGTCCTTAATTGTAGTCAGCAATCTTGGAAATTGAGTTGGAAAAGAATTAATTATTTAGGTAAGGTCTGATGAACCGGTTTTAGGCCGAACCGATTCTACCCCGAACTCAATGTATTTTTTTTATTAGAAAAACAAAAAACAATTTAGCAAAATAAAATTTAAAAAAAAAGTTAGTTGTGGTTAAGTAATATTTGTGTATTTGTTGAATATATTATTCCAACATTTTTTTTTAGTTTCTGACTTCTTACTTTGAATATGACAAGTTAGGTAATTTAACTAATTTAAAAAATATGTAACTAAAAAATATGAATTGTTCCATTTAAAATTAAATTGACTGTGACGAGCCAAAGTTCGAATTAAGAACCGCACCTTAAGATTATGATAGTGGAGATTTTTCGCCATGATTTCCTGATCGTTGGGAAAATCATTTATTGACCCAAAGGTGACAATAGATTGTTTGACTGTTTGAACTTGTTTACTTTGCAGAGACCTGGGTTAGTTCGCTGCTGGCCATTGGCGCCTTCTTGGGCGCTCTGCCCACGGGATACATAGCCGACACAATTGGCAGGCGTTACACGGCGCTGGCTATGGATGTCCCATTCATTTTGGCTTGGCTATCGATTAGCTTTGCCAAATCAGCCGGTTGGCTGTACTTTGGTCGCTTTCTTATTGGTAAGTTTGCGTTCTGCATTAGAGTTGAACGCGTGTCGTCATCTTTTTATACTCGTTCACGAAGTGAAAAGAGTTTATTGTGTTAGTCTGTCCGCCTATCTATTGAATCTAATCTTGAAACTATGATTATATCTTCTTGTATATCGTCTGTCAGATGCAGTCTTAAGTTTTTTGGCTACGCTCACTGAGGGCGTGGTAATTCAATTTAATCTATGTATCTCCCTCAGTTTAAAGCTAGATAAAGATCAAGATCTAAAAATCAAGAAAAAATGTTTTTGGGACGGTCACTTCGGGGCGCGTTAACAATAAAAATCCATATTTAAAGCTAAAGTAAAGTAACCAAAAATCGAAATACAAAAATCAATATTTGTCAAAAAAAAAAAAACAATAATAATAAAGACCATTTTCAACTGCTTTAAGCTGTGATTTTACTGTGAAAGAGTATAGCGCAGTCGGTTTCGCCCGACCACAACGTTTTTGCTTGTGTTAAATTTCTAACTGCATTCCCCCATGTCTTTAGGCATATCAACGGGCAGCTTTTGTGTGGTGGCGCCCATGTACATCTCGGAGATAGCTGAGACCAGCATTCGCGGCACTCTGGGCACACTCTTTCAGCTGCTGCTGACAATGGGCATACTCTTCATTTATATAATGGGCGCCATGGTCTCATGGACCACCCTCAGCATGATGTGCCTGATCGTGCCAATTGTACTGTTTGCGGGCATGCTAATGCTGCCCGAGACGCCAGTGTATCTGCTGAAGAAGGTGAGTGCTGTGTGATCTCGGCTCCGCCAACTATCTGTATCTAATTGTTTCCTGGCCGCAGGGTCGCCGTGCCGATGCGGCGTTGTCTCTCAAGTGGCTGTGGGGTCGCTATTGCGACTCGCGCAGCGCCATTCAGGTCATTCAAAACGATTTGGATCAGGCGGGCGCGGATGCCACCATTTTGGATCTGTTTACCAATCGCGGCGCTCGCAATGGCCTCATCATCTCCATTCTGCTGATGTTCTTCCAGCAGTTCTCGGGCATCAATGCGGTCATATTCTACACGGAATCCATATTCAAATCAGCCGGCAGCAGCCTGAATGCCTCGGTTTGCTCGATCATTGTGGGCGTGGTGCAGGTGATCATGACGTTGACCTCATCGCTGCTTATTGAGCGCGCTGGCCGCAAGATCCTGCTGCTATTCAGCAGCACCGTGATGACCATTTGCCTGGCCATATTGGGCGCCTACTTCGACATGAAGGAGAGCGGCAAGGATGTCACACATATCGGCTGGCTGCCATTGCTTTGCATGGTGCTATTCATTATTACCTTCTCGGTGGGTTACGGTCCCATACCATGGCTAATGATGGGCGAGCTGTTTCTGCCCGATGTTCGGGCCACAGCCGTGGCGCTAACCGTCATGGCCAACTGGCTGTGCGTGTTTGTGGTAACGAAGTGCTTTGGCCTAATGATCTCCGATTGGGGCTCGGATATGACCTTTTGGTTCTTCTCCGTTTGCATGGCCGTTGCCACGGTTTATGTGGCTATCGCGGTGGTCGAAACGAAGGGCAAAACTTCTAGTCAAATACAGACGTGGCTAAGTGGACATTAGTGAGATTCTACTCCGTGGTAAATAGGCAGCCAAGACCAAAAACAAATTTCGGTAATTGTATGCCATGGACAACATTGCGCATACGCCGTGTGTCACGCAAAATGTACAACATTTTTAGCATATGGTTTTATTAGCGTAGTTCAAACTATTTTGTAAGTAGTCAACCAAATGCTGTTGACAGCTCTTTGGCTAGATAGGCCAAGGGAGCGATTCTCTTAGCTATTTTTGTCGTCTTTTTAATGTATTTTATATGTATGAGTTAAGTGTGCTGCTGTAAAGACATGTGTATTTGAATAAATGTATATATATATATGTATATTAATAATAAATCGTACGGTTACAACTGCAGTCGTATAAATATACATTTGTGTACATATATCATTGCTGCACTGACCCGAACGATAACCCGTCGCCTGCCTTTGCCGGGCTGCATTGGGCGTCTGGCGATGGCAACGCCCCCTTTTAATTTGCAACTAATCAGCGGTGCCTGTCACAATAAATTTGGTAGGTACTCATCGGATGATGTGCCCTACTGACCACGCCCACAATTGGCGCCGCTTGCAATCGCGTTGCTTCCCGTTGGCCTTGCACTTGGCCTACGGACATTGGCAAGGTCGCCCATTGATAGACAGATCGACGCACCGACGCAAATTGATTCTATGCCAGGTAGCGTCAATTGCTGCTGCTGTGGTTGTTGTTGTTGTTGTGTCCCACTTTTCAATTGCCAGCATACTTTTTGCTGTCGTCGTATGCAAATATTTAATTACTTTTTTTTCCTGCTGCCGCCAGCGTATTCAGGAAACGCCGTTTGGGAGCCCCCGCACTCATGACCAAAGCGGCTGTTTGTTCACATATGTAACAGGTTGTTGTTGTTGCTGTTGTTGCCAGTAAGTGTGCTTATAATTCCATTTAAGCCAGCAACAAATTGCCGGCAGATAACGGCTCATTGGATATCATTTTTTATATGGCTGATTATTGTAAACGTTGCTGGAGTGTCTGGCAAATAAATTGATTGATTTATTTAGCACTCGAAAGTGATGTCTGAACTAGCAACTATTTCTAAACCAAAATAAATCAATGGATGTAAACATTAATATCCAAACGTGACCCAAAGTAAATTCAACAACTAACAATGACATACAAGATACAATCTTTACTTTTATTATTTTTTTAAGAAATATGGATAATTTTCAACGAAATCATAGCCTAGCATTTAATTTAATACATTTTTAATTTTTAATTTTAAGAATGCTTTTATTAAAGTACGCTTCATTTGAATAAAAGTGAAAGTATTAGCATAAAAAAGTGTTGTTTAAGAAAGAATAGAAAATAAAGTTTAAACAGATTGATTCCAAGCATAGCATATTTTTTAAATTGATCAGATAAGGTGTTTTTTATTGTATTTTAGTTACGCCAAAAAAGCTGCATTATTCTGAATAAATAATAAAATAATGTAATTTTAAGAAAGATTAAAGATAAAGTTTAAGCAGATAATATATTTATTCTAATTCAGTAGCAGAAATATAAGAAAACGCGTAAGTACAGTGCAGTCAGGCTTAACAGAACGGTACCAACTTAAAGCAATTTGTGGGCGGTGGGAGAGGTTGCGTTATTTGGCTTTATTTTTTTTCTTCCTAATTTATCGGCCACTAATGGGCGGTGCCAAAAATCGTAACACTTTTCCTGACGTTGATATACACAATTACAAATCCTACATGCCAATATACTCTTCTCGTTTTATGAACAGCGTATAATTAACTAATTAATATGAGCAGACCGCTACTAAATCATACCTAAAGGTGTTAACATGTTGCATTTAAAATGAAAATAAATCACCAAAATGCACACTTTTTATTGATTATTCCAATTGCAACTGAAAACCAGTTTGAATACCAAAAAGTGCCACGCGTCGTTGATCTCAAGCAAAACTCAAATTCGATTGGCTTCCTTTCTGAAATTTATGCGAGCGCATCATCAAATCGAGCCTCCTTCTGAAAATATTCTCGTTTGCTTATATTTATAAATCGATTGTATTTTATCATTTATTTGCTGTAACCGATTCGAAAACAATTCTGATTCCGGGAGGTGTTGCGATGACGCAAATATATTTCCATTTTAAGAAACGCATACAAAATAAAAACATGCTGAGTGCCTACATCGGCGACATTTTAATTAGCTGTCGCATTTTTAAGGCACGCACGTTTATAATACCTCAGTTTTGTACGAGTCACGCTAAATAATACCGACTAAATAAGTCAGTCCCCCTAGCGGTTCGTCTGTTGCATATCAATTAACTTCCTCAACGTGTCGGCTTCAGATCTTTTTGGAGCGTCGCAAGAGATAAATCAAAAACTTTTCCATCAAATTGGGCGGAACTAAGCCGATAGAACAGGAATTAAAATTCCGACGCTGTTTCAATTCTTTGTTTATTTTTATTATTATAATTTCCCACTATGTGTAATTGAATATTTTATTGCTTGTTGTGATTTGTGCGCCAGTTCACATGGCACAAAAGGCACAGTGATAAAAATCGCACAATTTAAAGCGCAGCTCGGTTCAACGATCGTCTGGCTCAGCTACAATACGATAAAATAGTCGGACTATACACTCAGAGAAAAACTGAGTTCTCAATTTAAGTACGAGCTAGATGTTGTTAACAAATTAGTAACAATTAATATAAACATAAATCATAAACTAAGTGCAAAATACTTAATACAAGAATAAACGTACTTGAAAGCATCATGCAACATTTTTCACTCGAAAAAGAAAATTTCTTAGATTACCAACTGTGATTAAGGTTAAATATTTAAAAAAAGCTGGCATTACAGAAAGCGTCCTTCAAATAAGAACTTTAATCTCAAGCTTAGAAGCAAAAGAAGTACAAAATGCTTGGTTTTTTCTTCAAGTGTACACATGTGCAGTTTCCATAGTGATCGTATATAATACATTTGTGCTTATTATCTTACTCTCACTTGCTACAACTAACACGAAATGTGAATGCAACTGTCATAAATTCTCGGCTCAATTTTTATTTTATATTTTAAGCAGGCCCACAAAATCGACAAAACATTCGCGCAGCGCTAACATTCGGGTTCCGACAACGACAGACAACAGTTCTCTCTGATCTTAAGCGCGACATTATTAGAGCCGGAGTGTGTCCAGTTAGTGACAACGAATATTCGAAGCCCATCCGGAAGTCCAGCTTATATATCCAAATAACAACAATTTTTTCTGTGCTGTTTATTGATAATTTGGGTAAAATGGGTGAGTAAACAATGTAATAACTATAAAGCTTATAGCATATCATATGTGTGATTTAAGCTTTTTAAATTGTTTTTGTTTGAACTATGGAAATGTTGTTTGTTATTTGAGTGCTGATTAAATACATTGAATTACTTCGAGTACGATAATAATTTGTGTGTGAATTTGACGGGTAAACCGTTACGAAATGTTACGGTAGACCCTCAAAACAATATTATCACAACGAATGGTAATCGACAACCCGTCTTTAAGTATGGGCTTCATATTGTGGGCCATGATCAAGTGCTGGGCTGATTCCTGACATGGTCAGCAGTTCTAATTTGTCGTCGTCGCAAACGGTCTTTGATTGCTCTATAGCGGCACAGGATAATAAATAAATAATTCTAATAACACAAATCCCTTGGGACATCATTTAATTGTTGTGCTCGGCAAATATTTTACCGATATACTGAAAGTAAAAATCCTTCGGGAGATAATTTTATATTTGTGAGTAAAAGTTTTTTGTAGGAATATAGAAATATATTTGTAAATGCAATAAATTCATTAGACAATACATTTTAATAACTTTATTAATTGATTAATAATTGCAAGCCGTTTAATCGTTTATAAATTAATTTAGTTATTCGAATTTTTTGTCTATATTTATATATATGTATATATTATTCTATAATGTGTAAAATCAAAAAGTTGCTGACTTTAAATTTAATTTGCTTGTCATTTTTGTGATCATATAATTAATATAAAAGCAACTATTATTATTATTGTTTTATAATTATTATAAGTATTTTATTTATATTATAATTATTATTAAAATAAAATTTTAAGTAATTTCGAAAGGTTGTAGATAATAATCTACTCGTGATATCTTATCTTACGTTAAAAATGTAAACAAAACCAAAACAGTTAACTGATTTCCCTTCGTGTAAATCCATACAGTTAATTGATTATATGATTTATTCTTATGGTTTTTAAGTAAACAAACATTGTCAACATTGTCGACACGCGCAATCTTCTTATTTTCACTCTCGTTAACGATTCGAGTGCAGCTTTTTACGTCACTGACGCCAATTAATACTTATTTGGCAGCTTCAGCAGGCAACATCCGATTTAGTTCAAAGCCAATTTCCCGCCGACGAGTATATTGACTTTTATCAATGAATGTCTACAAATATTATTGATTAAAGCCGAATTTGACAACACGCACAAAATATTATACAACAGTGGCCCATTTGTTGCCATCTTATCACTATGTTTAGTCGAATACTTGATTGCCAATTTGTGTCAATGTGTCACAGCTGATATACTATATATTCTATACATAAACTACATGTACACTATATATTTAATATACAACGTATATTATTTAGTGCCAATCATATATTTGCCGGGCATACATGTTGTGGAAAGAACCTTTGGTGATACTATTTGGAAAAACGCAGCCAACAAATCACGACAAATTTTTGTAAGAGGGTAACAAAAAGAATTTGAGAGACTGGAGTCATATCTTTTGGCTTACAAAGAGTTTTTAAACATATTACTGGTAGCCTATTCCAAAGAGAACTCAATATAAAAATAATTTCTAGACGAGTTAAACAGACCACGTGAGCACAGGAGTAAAGGACTCGCTAAAGTATCTACCAGATGGGTACCAAATCAGCGCAACTAACGCGAGAAAGGCTAAGAACTTTAAAGCTTATTAGAAAGTGGCTAGGATAGGTTTAAGCTATTATTTGGGATTTCATTAGATGCTTAGCGCTTGTAGAAGCATTAGACCAGACACCGAATCCCATACCCAATCTACCAATGTCATGGCGTCTTAGCCATCAATAGTAAATAATGCTCCATTGTTCGATTATGACTATCTTAATATAAACCATAGTTATGGCAAGTACAATTGTGATAATCACGTCAACACCTTCGTAACATATTTTATTCTTAGTATTCCATGCAGAGTGTAACGTAAACAATAAACGGAAATTACTGAAAAATTACGAATTTGTTGTAACCAGAGGTGGGCGAATATTTGATTCACCTGCATTCGATTGGGCTATAATGTGTGTTTGTGTGAGTACCCTCATCGATCTGGTGACTTTAGGCTGAAGTGGGTCGAGCTGTGCAAACAAATTGAGATTGGAGGAGAATCGGCGCCTTATCGCTTAGGCCAGTTCAAGTGCAAAATGCACAAGTGGCGCAATATTAACAACAAAAATTTTTGAAAGACAATTCACAGTAGTTGCATCAATGCGAGAACAGACAAACGTAACAGTGATTGAGTACTAGATGGAGCTTCAGCTTTTCTGATAAGATACTGCGCTCTTACGCTTGCCTCTCACACACACCGCCCGCATGCGAACATTATTAATTCTATATTTACTTGAGGTTTTAATACAGGCCGAAAATACGATGAAAACGCCTTTAAATTCGTGCGTCTCGCTGTACGCGTTAGCATTTCAATTCTCAGCTTTAAGGCTTGCGGATCGATCGGTTATATAAGGTGCACGCATCTTCTTCAATTTCATGTAAGGATTTAAAAAAGAGAGTGAAATTTATCAAGCTGACAATTAAGCGCAGCATTGATTTAAGTGCAAACTCTCAACAAACCCGTGGAATATGTCAACTGTAGGACAGACAATAATTGTTATTAGCTTTGTGCAAAGTGCGATTAAAATAATTTTGTAATTTACGGCTGTGGCTCATTAAATGTTTTGCCCGATTATTATATGGCAAAAGCTGTGCGCATATTTTCACATTGTTTTCCGCTTGTTCAATTTGGCACTTTCATTAAAAAAATATTTTTTTTTTCGCACTTTTTGTTGCCTACCTAAAACACATTAATTATACACTTTGAAATTATGCCTAGATAATTAAACGAAATGTTTTCCGTAAATAAAAATTAAATTAAATGGCTTCGCGCCTAATTTGATTGTGAGTCAACGTCAACGCGGCGTATACGCAATGCCCGTACTGGAGCGATTTCGGTTTAAATGCTGCACATGGGCGCGTCGTCCTAGTCAATAAATGAATTTCGCAAGCAATTAACCAATTACCAAATGTTCCAAATGATGTCAAATGGATGTTAATGTGCGAATCTTTAAATTCTTTGCAGCTGCTAGACGTGAGCAAGCCAGTTGCCAGCAATGAGCCAGTTGGAAGTTAAACAATATCAGTCTTACACTGAGGTTAGCTCCTTCCAGATAAGCGACGGCATATCGCGAAGTAATATGGAACCAGTTAAAACAGGTCGCATCTTTTTGGCTGCTGTCGCAGGTGAGCTAATTCAAAAAAACTCCATTTGGTTCATCAATTAAATGACAAGTGAACGTCACAATTTTGAAATGCAGCCAACTTGTCGGCGTTTGTGGTGGGCATCTGCCTGGGCTGGACGTCCCCGATGGGACCCAAGCTCAAGAGCGAAGATACTTCAGATTCGCCCTTGGACCGGCCCATAACGGCTGATGAAGATGCCTGGATATCCTCGCTAATCGCAGTTGGCGCCCTGGTGGCCCCCTTTGTGGCCGGTCCGTTGGCCGATCGCATTGGCCGCAAGTGGGTGCTGCTCTCCAGCAGCGTGTTCTTCGTGATGGCCTTTCTGCTCAACATGGTGGCCTCCGAGGTGTGGATCCTTTACTTGTCGCGTTTGGTTCAGGGCTTCGGCGTGGGATTTGTGATGACCGTGCAGCCCATGTACGTGGGCGAGATATCCACGGACAATGTGCGCGGCGCCACCGGCTCGTTGATGCAGCTCTTCATTGTTTGTGAGTATACCCAGGCGGATGTCGCCAAGATTTCCACTGCTAACGCTGTGAACTCTCTTCTGCAGCTGGTATACTGTATGCCTATGCCATTGGCCCCTTTGTCTCCTACCAGGCGCTGCAGTGGTGCTGCATTGTGCTGCCCTTTATTTCGGATGTTGTGTTCTTCTTCATGCCCGAGAGCCCCTACTATTTGGCCGGCAAGGGCCGCAAGACGGACGCGCTGCGTTCGCTGCAGTTTCTGCGTGGCCAGAGCGCCGAGGGAGTGCACGATGAGATGGCCCTCATACAGGCCAATGTTGAGGAGGCCATGGCCAGTAAGGGCACAGTGATGGATCTGGTCAAGAGTCCCAGCAATCGCAAGGCCCTGTTCATTTGCGCCGGCCTCATCTGCTTCCAGCAGCTCTCCGGCATCAACGTGGTGCTCTTCAACAGCCAGTCGATCTTTGCCAGCGCCAACACTGGACTGGATCCGGCCATTGCCACGATAATCATCGGCTGCGTCCAGGTCAGCTCCTCAGGCCTCACACCTATCGTGGCGGATCGTCTGGGCAGGAAAGTCTTGCTACTCATCTCGGCCAGCGTCATGAGCGTCGGTCTGGCGGCCTTGGGCGCCTTCTTCTACATGCAGCTGGTTGTCGGCGATATTTCGAGTGTAGTCTGGCTGCCGGTGCCCGCATTGATCATCTACAACATTGTGTACTGCACGGGCTTTGGCCCACTGCCCTGGGCTGTGCTGGGTGAAATGTTTCCGGCCAACATCAAGTCGGCTGCTTCCTCGGTGGTGGCCAGCACCTGCTGGACTCTCGGCTTCCTGGTCACACGCTATTATCCGGCGCTCGATGCGCTTGGCTCCTACTATGCATTCTGGCTTTTCGCCATCTTCTGTGTGATAGCCTTCTTCTTTGTGCTGTTCGTTGTGATGGAGACCAAGGGGCTGAGTCTTCAACAGATCCAGGATCGTCTTAACGGCAAGCGTAACTAGTTATATGGTGATGTACAGATTTTTTAGTATAACCTTGCTGATCCTATATACATTAAGGTCGTGTATACAAGTATTTTATTGCCTATTTTTAAGTATATTATTGTTTAATTGTTATAAAAATATTGTTTTACTAAAATAAAACCGCACACAAAATAAGTGTATTCCATTTTCCAAGAAGGAAAATGAAAATTTTGAGGGCAGAGTGAAAATAAAAGCAAACATTCAGTTAATAATTATTTTAATTAAAGCCTTAAAAACAAGAAGAAAACAGTTATCAAAATACATATAAAGCTATAAAGCGTAATTAGGGCCATAAAATATTTTAAAAGGGTGGTATTTAAAAAAAACATTTGAACCATTTAACATCCTTAAAGAAGGAAGATTGCATCCGTTCTACAGCTATGTTATGCATTTTCATCATATTTTTAAATAATAATGACAATTATTTTTTTCAATGTATTTGTCAATACTATACTTAACTGCATACTTAATTAAATTAAATTATTTGATTTGAATTTAACGGACAGTCAACCCGAATGACAAAAAGCTAACTGATTCGCAAAACATAACGATGTGAATTTAACATTACAGTGTGGAACAGCGCCATTTAATGAAATAGCTCACACTTATCGATATTCATTCTTATCGTAACGTGTTCTCGCAAAATAGTAACTTTGAATTCAACTATCGCCACATATATGTTATCGATGTACCGATATTTATTTGGTAGCCCTGCATGCTCTTCTGTTATTGCTCATTCTTTTGCAACATCGTTCCCCAGTTTATTTTCAACTCGTGTCATGTGAGGTTTGCGAGGAGTCCGTGCGGGTGTTTTTCGTCAAATTTGTTGCCAGCGCGTAGTGCAGCTGTGCTTGGAGCCTATATATACATATATGGATGTTTGTGTGTGTGTGTCTGTTAGTGTGCAAAACAACTGAGAGTGTGAAATAAATTTAACTAATTGCCAAAAATTAAAAAGCAAACATAAACAAAATTAGTTAATTTAATAAAAATATATGCATTTGTCAGACGCTCACGCCCTATTAAAAAACCAATTCCAATAGAAAAGCTGAGAGCAACAACAAACCAACAACAAGAAACGAAGACAAAGCATACCAAAGCAAAAAACATCAATGCCGTTATAATTTTTTCACATGCAAATAAAGGTATCAGCTTTTGTTTACACTTAAGCGCGCCGGGGAGTGCGTTCGCGTGTGTGTGTGCGTGTGCACACAAGTGCTTGCAGTTGTTGTTTCAGTTCCTGTGCCTGCTATTGCAGTTGTTTTTGTTGCTCTTATTGGAGTACTGTTGTGGATTACTGTTGTTCAATTATTGTCCAGTTGGACATCAAATGATGTCGCTCTCCGCCCCGTCGCTGCTGTTCAAGCCCCACCAGAGCCGCTGACACGGAAAGTGGAAGTGATGTCACCCCGCATTTGCCTGCCGCTGCAGTTGATTAGAACAAATTCTACTATTACTGCCGCTACACAATAAATAGTAAACAGTAACAATAACAAGCGCCTCGTGCGACATTATTGCAATTGCATTGAATTCTTAAGACAACGCGTGGAAAATGCCTCGGCCGCTTTCCCATTTACATTTGGAGTTTCAATGGCTGCTGTTGTTGCCACTGCTCAACATCTGCTTCCACACCGCTGTCGTCACAGCTGACCTCTTGGAGTCAAAAGGTGAGTTCGACAACTGACGCGACTTTCCCCATATAGAGATAACTATGCATATGCATATAGATTGCTATAGCTCTCTGCTCGGCTGGGGCATGCAAAATGTGTAGCAAGAACTAATCAAAATTCAGTTTTGCGCGGCGAAGAAAAAGAAAAAAGCAACGCTGAAAAAAACGAGAAAACGGTTATCTTTGGGGTGCCGAAGATATAATACTCTTACCCTTTAAAAAACAAAAAAATATATAAAGTTTAACCTCGATTATCCGTGATGCTTGGAACCGAGCTCATTACCGATAATGAATTTGAATAGATATCTAAAATACAAAAATTTCTTTTAAGGTAGTCTGAATTTTAATGTGTACATACAATACACGGATAAAACCGGTATAAAGATGTATAGATAGTATATAAGTAGATGTTTCCGGTGATAATCGAGGTATAGATTCGGCGAAGTTTCCTTCTATTCGTAACAAAATTAAATTACCCTCAGCAAGGGTATAAGAGCAACAAAACAAGTTACCAATCAAGTTCACAGAGCTTGCACACAGTGGAGCAAACCATAAATGACCAGCTGCAGGTAATCTCAGAAAAAAAACAAGCAAATATTTGCCTTAAATTTGTAATAGCAGTACAAATAAAGAGCGCACAACGGTTGTAAACAATAAAAAATGCCTTAATAAATTGCGTAGCTTGTTAAATGGGTTACAAATTAAAATTCTCTGCTCGATATTCAACCAGTGTCAAAGCTACTTTTGCTGAGGCAAACAACCTTGAGCATGCGAAACCAGCTTCCATTTGTTTATCTCCCTTCTCCTTCTGCTTCTACTCTTTTCCCTTCATTTATTGAGGGATTGCATTCTAATGTGAATTTATTTTGTAGAGTTAACATGTTTCAGTTCATTTTTAAAAATTTAATTGAATTCAAATTTGAGTACATTTATTTTGTATTAAACATATATGTATATGCCATGTACAATTGTTAACTTATTAATTATGACGTATGAATAGTATTTCTTAATGAATGAATAATTTAAATCAATTTAACTTTTCGGCAAAAAGTGTAATTCATAAATTTATTTGTTTTTTATTCGTGGTAAATAAAAAAATCAAAGAATAGTTCAACAATGATTTCTTAAGTGATATTAAATTCCAAATGTTCGCATAATAAAATAATTTACAATATTTCCAGGAATTCTTATGTATGTATATGCTATTCGATATGCTTTGTTGTTCAAATAATAAAACATATTTGTTACAATATATATCTTAGCAAACCCCAATAAATAATTGTTCATGGTTCGATTCACGGTTCGAACCAACCGCCCTCTCCCTTAGGTTCGATTAAACTTAGTTCAACCTAGGTTCTTTACTAAGTTTAAAATTTTTTTTAAAAAGAAAATAATATATTTTTTGAATTATAAGAAAATAGTATGTTTTTACCTTTTTCAACATTTTTTTATTTCTTATTAAATCTCATTTATGTATGCAGCCACCAAGGTCAGGCAATATAAATGTTTGGGTTGTAATTTTTCGTTCTACTGAAATTAAACAAAACCAAATAACTGGGTCGGTTCAAGGTTTATGATTTTAAGAATATTGCAAATTCGCGTTTCAAATCGTTTTATTTTGCAGCCTTGATGGAATCACCACAATTTAACGTTCGGAGTGTTTTTTTTATATTTATTCATAAATATATTAGATAAGTATGATGAACTAAGAAAAACAGTTATTTAATAATTAGTTGTTCAGCAAACCCTAGAGTATTTCGTGCTCATGCACTATCCATGCTACATAAAACAGGTTGAGGGTTTCCAGTCAGCTTGCCCCTTAGCAGCTGGTCATTGCCAGCGTGCACGTGCTGCCAGGTCTCTTAGCTAGTCTCTGATTTTCAGGCACAACCTGCTGGCGGGGCTTGGGCTGTGGGTCTTGGAGCACTTGCCCTCTACACGGCGGCACTTTTGTTATCAGCAAAGTAGTTTTTGCTCAACCTTTTGTCTTTTTATATCATGTTTCATGTCATAGTGTTGTCTGTGCTTGGCGTTTAGTGTTTAAATGTCGACTTTATCTAAGCGTCGGTTTTATCAAAATCTCACGTAGTAACTCAGATACGGAGGCGCTAGCCAGCTTTGCGCTTTATATTGTTGCTCTTTTGAACTAAGGGGTTTCTCCGCTTTTTTTCATGCAAATCTTGGTTAATACCTTCACTCACGTAGCTGGCCAAACTGGCATTTGTGAAGTTTGCCCGCGTTACGGCCAGACAAAAAAATCGATTTTAAGTATATATGTATATTTACTTAGCTATTCAACAATACATTCTGGCGGAATTGCGTGCCACTTTTACTCTCATTGGGGCGCATTTATCTTGATTTACTTTTTGCACAAATTAAATGTTTAAACTTTCTTTTATGTTGTGTGTTTTTTCTTTTTATTTCATTCGAATGGATTTCGCGGCCATTTTACTTATATGCTCATAAATCTTGTTTCTTTTCTTTACGGCAGATATACATATATATATCTTTTATGCCTGCAGTATATCCTAATATAGTAGTCCCCATAAGGTCAGCGCCTTAAACGTCATTCGGCGCTTTGCACGCTTATTCTGACCAACGTCAATTTGAATTGGCCAACTCTTTTTTGGCAACTCGTTGCTAGCCAGGTCGTTGTCATTGTTGTTTTTTATTTTTATTTTTTTATTACCTATGTTATTTTGTGCACAATTAAATACAACAATGACACAATCAAGTTGTCAGTGAGGTAATGATAATTACATATAAGTGAATAGCAACAAGTCTCGAACGTACATTATATATATCTGCGAACAATTACCTACTAAATGATTGCAAAAGAATATATCTAACGAGATAGCATAATTATTTGCGTAGTACCGAATATAAAATACACTTGCAGACGATGTATATTTCAGATTTAATATATTGGTTTTTGTTTTGTTTATATAGTATATTTAGAAAAGTCTAATTAAAAAATAAAATTTCTTAAAATCTATGTTTACATGCCCAAAATAAAAAAAACGCATTGCAAGAGTAATCAAATTGTCTAACAGTTGATAAAGAAACAATTTATATAAAATTTTTATTATCGCTATAACAAATGTAGCCAAAAGTTGAAAAGCATTTCGCGATCTTCTCTGGCAAGCAGTTAGTTCCTTGGGCATACGAGTTGTTGAACTCTTCTCCCCGTTTTGGTAAAAACGAATTGTCATTTTGTAAATTGACCATTTCCTGGCCTTATCTTTGTGATCTGAACATCTTTGGCTTAGGCTTCGTGCGTTTGTTTCTTTCAATTCTAATTAGCTGTTGTCTGTTGTCTAATTACGGACCAGGAAAACAACTTGCCCCAATCTCAATTGACGGACCTCAGCTTAGGCACGTTCTTATAATGACCAACGCCCGAAATCCACTTGAAGACGCAATTTATGCAAATGTCAACAAATGTCGAGAAGTTGGATCGTTAAAATATGCATGCTCAGGCTTCCGTTTGAGAGCTGCTCTCACAGATATTGCCACAGTGTGTCCATTTAAATTCTTTTGACCTGACTCAATCAAGTCGAGCTTGGAGCTTGCCATGCTTAAGAGCCATGCGTAAATGTAAACGTTCCAGCCGTAAATTGAGTTTATTTTCAATTAGGCGACGACGACGACGAACGATGATGATGATGATGATTATGACCACTCGAGCTGACGAATCAAATTACTAGAATGTAGGCAGAAATATGCCACTGTAATACAGTGTTCTCTCCAGAATGAGAACGCTTCGATTTCAGAGATGATCTGAATATGCAAATAATTTTAACTTCTTATAGATCAGCTGAACTCAACTGGAGAATAGTCTTCTTGATTATAAAAGCGACTCGATACTGTAATAAAAATTTAATAATTACAATTTCAATTCTAATTCCTTGATAGTTTTTATTTCTGGATGTTTACATTTTTGAGTGTCCACTGTTCGTACAAATTGCATTTAACGTGCCATTCAACGTGTCAGTAAATACGCTCTACTCAGGTTGTTGGCTCCCACGGCCGGGAACCAGGCCCGGACCACAACAATGACGCATACTAATGAATGCCTAGTCTGGTCTCTTAACCGTATTGTATTGTTAATGATAGCCAATGCTTGCCACATGGGCAAACAAGCCGGGCCAAGTCACATGCGCTTATCCAGCCAACTGTGCGATGCGTCACGCCCCTTTTTGTATGGGTGTCTCATGACGGCGTGAATATCTTATGTGTTGTATCTTATGTGGGTGTCATTGTTGCAGTTACAAATTGAAAAGAGAAAATTTAATTATTTAGATCAAAATCGATAAAATTGATTTTTGTTCTTATTATATTCAAATATTATCTATAATTGTTGCACTCGAAACACGAGGATTGCGTTAATTTTTCGCTTTTGACTGCGGCACGTGCCAAAATGTGGCTCAATAAGTACTAAGGGTTGCGCCAGTGCATTTGCCCATTGACAGGGTTGCGACCTGCGATTTTGGCTTTTGATGGGATTATGGCTAAATGAATGCTCCTTTAAATGCGTGACACATGCGAAGAAGTGCAACAAAAATATAAACGAATTGTAAGCGAGCTCTTAGGGGGTAAACACACTATTCAAGGGGGCGGCCACGATTATTTATGGCTCGATTTGGCTGGCAGGGTTGATGTACGATAAAAGACAGTGCCAAGCATTATTGCAGGCGGATTAGTCACCAGACTGCCATTAAAGTTAGAACAGCTTTTGGGCCTGTTTGCGTAACCAGGAAATTAAGGCTTTTCTCCAGTTTGCAAGTTTTATTACTATCAAATTGCGATAGGGAAGGTACAAACAAAGCTGAACAATTCATGAATAGTATTCTATTTTCCTTCCTGCCTATGAAAGTCAAAGCACTTGATGCATGCACAATGCATTTGTTTATGCCTGAAATATTATGGAAATTGTTGTTGGCCACGCAGAGGTTTACTTTAAACAGACTCTTCCACAGGGAGGTAAACAACAGGTAAACAAACCAGGCCAAAGCCATCTGAAAGGAAATGCTCACGGACTGAAAACAAACATTGACAATGCAGCGCCTTGATTGAGAAATTCGAAATGGAGGTGAGCACAATGATTAATCAAAAACAAAAACAAAGACATGGAAGGAGCAGCAAGAGGAGAAAAGAAAAATAAATAATAACTGAAACGTGGTTATACTTAATGGAGATACGTAAGAATTACCTAGACAAAAGTGCTCATCGAAGAGATGCCCTGTGCGCAAAACAAAGCAAATAAAGCAAATATTTTTCTATATAATTAGACCAATTCATCACTATAATTTGAATCTACCAAGCTGTTCATACACTATTTAAATTGGATTGCAACCACAACTTTATTATGCACTATTTCTCCTATTTAAATACAGATACAGGGTATATTTACATCGAGTATTTTGATGGGTACTCAGTATGACGCTTGTCTGGATACCTAATTTATGCATTAAGCTATCTGAATTGTGCATATAGCTCGCCTAATAGCATCCATCTGACTGGCATGAACAATGATGCCAACTACAATAAATGCGTTGCGAGTGCTACCCATTTATGTGAACAGTTTGAATATTCGCAACGGAAATGCGACAACACGCTAGACTGGCCAAGCGAGAGCCATTCAAACTTACTCTTCCGGGCTTTGGGTTTGGCTAATATCCGTACCTGAATTTCGGACAGTGGTTAAACTGAATGAATCATCAGTTGCAAAAATGTTGCGATTTCATGTCAAACAGCAAAATTACAAACAGGCAAAATTGACAGAGAATCACTCATGCAATCAGCTCTTTCACTCGTGTAGCTGTGTGTGTGTCTGTTTCTGTGTGCGTAGGTGTGTGCTTATTTTGAAAACTAAACAATAACAACAACAACGGCTGGGGCATCCACCGTATGACGTTGCCAGCGTCGCGACACATCGTCGAGGTTCACTGAACTGCAACACTCGACAAATTTTCTGTTTACGTTTCGTAATATTTTTTGAACACAATTTACAACAATTTAAAAAGTTTCTGTTTATACTTAAAATACTAAAAAATAAGAGTTTGAAAGTGCACTTTACTGCAGTTAATTCGTTAGTTTCTTTTAACTTTGAGGCAACTTTAAATAAAATTTGTTGCAGAAACTATAACTATAAAAACTATACATTTGACTTTGAAAGGTCTCGCTTAGCTTAAGTAATCGTTGGTACTTGCTTAAAGCAATTAAAAAAGAAGCAAAGAGAGATAATAATTCTAACACATTCAAGATATACTCTCATACCATAAAAACTATCAATCTTAGCCCATAAATGACTACGAATAAACATAGTTTCTTACGGTTTGAAGAGTCAAAACTCGTTAGACTTTATATAAGCTGGGTCTTGACTTTCTTACAACTTGCTAAAAGACGTATTGTAAACAACGAACGCAAGACAACAAAGCCAGAGAGCGCCAAGTGCTAATTAAATTAACACCACGACTCTTAATACCTCAGTATCTATTGCTTTTTATAAAACTAAAAAGTCGAGAGACTAAACTGCATTGTTCGCTTTTCCCGCATACACACTCTCTCTGTCTCTCTCTTTCTCTGAAGACCGAGTAATTTGACATTGTTAAACGTTGCCAACAGCAACACTCTCAAAGTTAAATTACTTTAAAGTGAATTAAAAAACAAAAGGAAGCACTTTTTTCATTAGAAAAATATTCAAAATCATCAATTATATTTTTGTCTGATAAATCTGCTTCAATGCACATTGGACGCTGCATTCGTTGCATTCTACGTTTTTGTTTCTATTATTAACTGAACTACTTTGGGATGCGCTCCGGTGCGTTATACATTTTCGATTTCGTTGGGCTCGTTCTATGAATGGATCTCAACTTTTTACTTTGCAGCTTGTTGACCCGCTGCACACACAGCTGCATTTGCCGGCTCTTCTGGGGAAAGCTTCAGCAGGCCAGAAGTTCTCTTAGTTTATCTGCGGCATGCAACGAGCTACTCTGATAAGCAGGCGCTGCTCCACGCTATTATGCTCTGCGCTACTTACGCAGCAAGCCAACGAACCGTAAAGTAGCCCGGGCAGCCGGACAGACGGATGCGGACCATGTTGAGCCAAGTTGCCGGCTGGGGCAAGATTAGAGCAAACGCTGGCGTCTGAGTGCGTTGCTATTGTTCGGGCGCGTTAATTGATAAACATATAAAAAAAGAATCAACAAAAACAAAGGCAGAGACTTAAATTGCTCAGCTCTGCTCCTCCGCTCTCGCCTTGGGGGTGTCTTAATACATTTTTCATTTATTTCGCTTTTTTCTTTTTTTGGTTCTCTCTCATCTCTCGTGTCCATTAAGAATAAACGCTTGGGTGCAGTTATTCAGTATTTAGATCATCTGGCAGATACGCTTGAATGTTTTAAGTGCTTCCATTTAAGTTCATCCAAGTTTCAATTGGCTTCAAACCCAACCAATAGGTTCGTGAATATATGTACCCACAAACGTTACCTAAGCCCGTTTGGCACTGGGCTCTTGAATTGACACGTTTTTTATGTTTTACACATGCGAGATTGTAAGGTTGAACACATTCATTAGCGCACATTAGTCAACTATTTACTGTGGTTATGTAAAATGCAATAATGGGTAAAGAAAAATGTAGAAAGAGAGATTGCAGAAACTTCAACCTCCTCATGTGTGTAGCAAATAGTCTGGCGAAGCATATGTATACATGCTATATGTGAATCACAATAATTGCCATTTTTTATTTCCCTTTCGAAGCAATCCTTAAGTTTACTTTGTGCACTCGCACCATATGGAACTAGCGGAAGTTATTGCAAATGCCAACTCATTCACTTGGGAAGCTGAACAAAAAAGCTATTTACAATTTTATTAAGCATAAAAGCAAAACGTAAACACCATAAATTCTTTTTTTAAATATATTATAAAATGTAAGTTGATTAATAAGAAAATATATTTAGTTATTAACTTGAGTGTTTAAAAAACATTTGCATGTGAAATACCACGATTACGTAATATATAAACACAACTTTTAAATAAATAAAATAAACTCATAAAAGGTTTTTTAAGCACAACTAGAATGTAAATATATCTCAAATGCAAAGAAAAAGTAAAATGGTTTATACAAAGAATTATGTTAAGCAAGATATTAAATGAAGAGGCTTCCGCAACTGATTCATCAGTTTTACAAACAACTTTCTGGAAAATATTAAGTCAAGCCCGTGCCTGACTACAAGCCCAGCAACAACAACAATAGACTAAAGGCGTAACAAACACAGTATGAAGGGGCACAGTATGAAGGGGTGAATGGGCAGTGGTTAACGGGTGGCACACTGAATCAGGTGTGACGTTGGTGAGTCAGCAGCATTTCGAGCTATTGTTTTATTGTTCCACGCGAGTTCGTATAATTTATAAATACGAATTAATTACATGTAAAATTACCAATTGACATTTTGCAATTTCCACGTCAACTGCTGATAAAACAACACAAACTGCGGGAGCAATTGCTGCAGCACCCATTCGATTGATCCGCTCCAATTCCGCTTCACAAGCTGCTCCAGATTTGCTAATAGCATGCCATCCCATGCTGGAAATGAGAGCAATGCCCAGTTACAAGAGAATGTCGCCAACGGGTGCTGATAAGAAGCCATTCACAGAGCCCAATAACAAAATAAACAAATGATTCAATCGAACGAGAAAATGTGTTTGGCCATCTGTTTCGCAGTTGTGAGAGGCCCCCATTGCATTTGTTTGTGCATGCATGTGCGTATTTGTTTGTATATGTATATTTGTATTTGTTATTTGTTTGCTTGCACGGCAGACAAATAGTCTCCTGATTGCGACTCAAAATTGCCAACATATTGCATAAATATTTGTCTTGAGGGCAAGTTAAGTTATGCTCGAAGAAATTGTATTTCCCTGAATATCATCAGACAGAGGATGTCTTTTATGAGAGAGTTCACCAATTGTGACACCGAGAACCAAGTAGGAAGCTCATAATTATATATATTGTAGAATTTAAAGTAAAGGTTCCCATACTATCGAAATTACATATGAGTCTATAGATCTTTATTAAAAGTCAGATTGAAAACTCAATTAAATTTGAATAAAAAACTAAAAAAAAAATCACATTTAATCATGATAATGATGTCCATCGATTTCCAAATTAGTTTAACCTTAGATTGCCATTGTTTTTTGTTTAAGCACAATTCGAAATCGATTAGCAAACTTTTGCGCTAAAAACTTCAGTTGATGATCGGAAGCTCAAAAGTGAAAGCCCTCATCATTTCCGCTTTGAACGAAACAATATTCAAGATAGTCAAGTACTTGGATATATTTATTTGGGACAAGCTTCCTGTCGACATCAACTGTAAATAAGCTTAATATGATAAATTACCTCAAAAGATAATCGCTTTAATTACACACTAGAACAACAAGGCATTAAGTATCTCACAGATATGTGTGTGTGTATCTCAAATTAGTGCTGAGTAGCTAAAATAAATGCAGGCTGGCACACTGTTGACAAATCAGATTTCAGCGCAAGCCCCAAACGCACTGCCGAGCATTGATATACAGATAGAGAGAGAGAGAGAGAGAATAAGTATCTGACAGATACAGATGCAAATGAGCGGAACAGCACAAAATCTAATAAACGGCCATCGACTTAACTAGCAAATTGCTCTATCAAATTGGGTCAGGGGGCGTCGCTGCGTTGGTCAAATGCGAAGATTGGAAAAACAAGCAACTACATTTGTATCTCAATCTCTCAATCATCAAATTGGCTTCTGGGTAAGCGCTGACTGTACAATTAGCTTGACAACGGAACGTTTCGTAGAACCACAAAATGCTTGTGAATCATATTAAATTCAATTTTTTTTGCTGGCGAACTGGTCAAACCGGTGACCAGGCAGCAGCATCTTTCACGAAATTTAAGTCAATTTAAATTACAAGCTAATATGTATATATAGTTCTATATATATGAGTACTCATATGCGTGTGTATACACTCGGGGAAAAACGCCGTACTAATATAATATATAATATAATATTTCTTCTCTCTCTCTCTAAAATTATAAAAACATTTTGTTCTTGAATATTTTAAAATTATGCATGAATCGGTTTTGATTTCAAAATTAAATTAAATTAAATGGAAAATAATCTTACTTATTTAATTGAAAACAACGTGTTTTATATTAAATATTGTAAGTAAGTCTTTTAGTTTGAAATATTTTTATCAAGAAATCATTCTTGAAATAAGTAAATTGTTCCTAAGTTTAGAAATTTGCACCCGGGTATTTAAGCAAACACATCATGAATTTTCTCTAAGTGTATGCTGTCCAGAGTACGCAATTAATTAACTAAAGGCATTAGGTTATATGTTATAACCCAATTAGCTTCAATTATCTAGCATATAGTTGGACGAATATAGATATAGAATATACATATGTTTGTCAACTCTCCCACACAGTGCATGATTTGGTCGCACTTCTGTCATGTAATTAGATTTAATTCCTCTGCAGTTTCATGATGATCTTTGAAAATGTTTGCCGCATTAAATGCCTCAAAAGTCTCGTCATGCACGGTTTGCTCGCTTTCATTATTAACTTTGTCTGTCGTTCATGCCACTCAAAAAGAAAGTCGTCGCATTGATTTATTCGATTTGGTTTGTGTACATTGAATTTCACTTTTCGCCACCCAAAACGAGTACAAGTAATTGGAAAATATTCATTTCCCAGACTCCAAATGCAGATACGAGTCTGACCCACATTTCACTTGGGCAGGTGGTGTTATTTGTGGGCCAAGGATATTGTGCCACAAACCGTTGCAATCTTTTGCCCAGCTGCAGTCGGGTTATTTGATGCACAAATCTGCATTTTATATATACTATATATATGGTAATATAAAGATGCTAAGCTGTTGACTGTTTAATGCTTTTGGCATTGGCTAATACTGACTTGCGCTTTTGCCAAGGCTGCCAGATGAGTTACAGGCCTTGGCAACAAGTTTAACTGTAATCAGTAGACACCGCACCCCATCAATTTCCGTAGCCTTGTGTAGATTAACAGAGAACTCGCAGCAATGATGAGGGCACATATATATTTTTGAAGATAAGAATTGCGGCGCCTACACGTCGCCTGCTGACGCTGCAGCTGCATCCTTTGCCATGTCCAGTTCGGAGAACAGGAAAAGTGTAATGTAATGCCCAACATATTGCCTTGTCTACTTCTTTTCCAATTAATATTGGATAAGAGATTCTTTGTTATCGGATATTGTGTCACAACAAGTTGCCTGAACAAATGAGTACACAAAATGTCCATACTTCAATTTGTTAATTTATGTGCCTTGGGCTGATGTCATGTGCTTATAGAGAGTGCCCGGATCGGGGTAACCATTATTTTAAGCTAGGGGTTGTGTCTGGCCTTGACAACTTGTGGGGCAACTTATTTACTTACACATGAGCCATGATATGATGTGACATGACATGACCTGACCCATTGTTGCATGCAGCGGTGGCAAACAAGGCGTGGCTCAAGTTTCACGTTACACACAAGTTGAATAAAAAGCGACATTGACTATGAAATACGCGTACACAAAGCTATTTTCTTCTTTTTACATTTTGAGTTCATTTTAGTATATACAAAAATTTAAACATATATATTTGGGGCATTTTCAATTTATGTTCTCCATATTTCTTGAGCCACCAGAAATATTAAATTCAAATTTGGGGTTAGGATATCGTTTAACTAATAGCTAATATAAGCTCAAGACTGTAAATGCTACGGCACAAAGTACTTATTTGCATTTCGAAGCCTGATTTGTACATACAAAATTTGCATATCCTATATATACCACACGGCTCCTTGGGTTTTGATATATAAACTCTGTAGCAACAACAATCGGTCTGTTTTTCATTCAAGGTGTGTTTTAGCCTCTTGACTGAATACAATTTCCCCGAGCTGGGCGTGGCTGGCATTTAAGTTTCAAATGTATTTTAGCATAAAACGTGCATTTGAATGCAAGCAAGAAACGCCCCAACACAAACACACACACACTAAACAAAACTTAATAAGTGTTGCACTTTAGGCAACGCCAAGGCAAACCCTATCCCCCTATCCCCACACCCGCACACCCACAAGATTGTTATTAAATTTCGCCTTGGCCAGGCCATTCGCATCCTGCGTCTTGAAGCAGTCGCTCTGTGTTCTCTTAATTTATTGCATTTCCTGTTGCTGGGGATTTAAGGTTAGTTGAGAGGAGCAAAGGAACTGGGGAGCTTGAGCTTGATGTAGGATGTGCTGACTTTTCCTGATGTAATAAACATTTTCTGCTTAATGCTGCTTGACGCAATTAGCAAGGGTCGCAATTATAAAGCGCCGCCCACTCCGTCGCGTTTATCAATTAACCAAGTTATGACAACATGCAATATATAAGTAAGTTAAGCTCTCTATATATAAGGTTATATATGTTTGTAAGTGGCCTGTACAGTTAATTGCGGCACTTTCGCATCCCCAAGTCGCAGTCACAGTTAAAGCAAAATCAATTAAATTCGTTCAGTGAACCCGTACGAGTTGCTTTTTATGCCGACAGCGTCCAACTGGAATTGGCCAAATTCGAGCTAAAAATATGGTCAACCATTCAGAGCCAAGTGCAAATAGGCAGCGGACAAGCGTCAAAAATCACGACAATTAAGTGCAATTTGTTGATTTCCATGCAAATGCCTAACACATTCAATGCAAATTTGAGCACAGACAAAAATGTGAAAGCAACAAATTGCATTTTGACATTCTATTATTTTTAGTTGCCAATTTGCGGGCCAAATGCCATCTTTGTGTTTTCGCTTATTGAGTTTGTTGCTTTTTTAATGTTGCTCGGCATTTATACGCAACATAAAAGACGGCCTAACAATAAATTGCAAATTTTTACAGTTATATTATATATTTTAACTTATGAGAATATTAAATAGCATTTTAATTGGAAGCTCTATTATGAAATACCATGGCTTTTTAAGCTTTGCTGATATTTTAATTCGGTTTTCATGGTTATTTAATTTTGAAAAATTGCTTGAAAAATTAATGTTAAGAAAAGAATTTCTAAACTTATTTTATTTCTTTTCATTTTTATTAATTCGAAAGTATTTATGGGTTTACGCACCAAAACACCCATAACAAATATTACTTTTATTATTCTATAAAATTCAATGCAATATTTAAATTATAAAATAATTTTAGCCTCTATCATGCTCAAGTTAATCATCATTATTCATTACCACACGAAACTTCATGTTGTTGTTAATATGCATTTTTTGGGTCACCTTGTGCATGACTTTATTAGTTCCCGTTATAAAAAACGTAATATACTTTTAATATATACACTATTTATTGAGTTTTGCGTAGGGGGCAAAATAAATAAAGAAAAAACCATTTTCTTAGCAAAAAATTGTTTGCACTCTCAATTTGTTGTACCAGACGCGTATGCCTATCTTATACATGTTGCTCGCGAACTTAATTGGCAAAATTTGCCCGACGTCAACAACAGCAACAACAACATGAACAACCACAAAGTTAAACAACGACCTTGTCGTGGTTTTAGTTTGCCTGGGCGTGAGCAACCGCTCGAGGATTGAGGCTATTGAGCTCAGCTATGTTAAAGCCTAAACCATTTTTCCGCATATATGTACATGAACATATAAAAATTGGTATCGATTTCACTGTTTAACGACAACACCAGACACCAAGTAGCAGCAGCCACAACAACAACAAACAATCGAAGGCTGGCAAGTGTGTGGAAAAACTAGTTGGGCTTAATTGCCAGCCAAGTGGTGACAAGTGCGTCGGCTTACCCATCTGGTAGCTACCCCCAAAACTCTACTCTATCCCCTCACCATGCAACCCGTTTGCAGTGCTCACACACACACACACACACACACCCGTCGCATTTGTTGCTGTCACCATTTGTGGGGGCCATTGGGAGCTTGACTTGAGTGATTTATAGGAAAAGCGTGTTTGGGCATTACCAGCTGGGAAAGTTTGCCCTGGCTACTCCGGTTTCCTATTGCCCTCAAAGTGCAGTTCAATGTCAAAATGCATTAGAAAGTTGCCCATAATTTAGAAACGTCCGTCATTAATGGGTTCTTAATTATAATTGGTTAAGAACCCAGACCGAAGGCTCCTAACTGCATTAATCCTCTTGCGGCTAAGCTGAGAACTGTCTGCATTTCAGCAAATGCTAATTATTTTACCTCATTGCAACTGCTACTAATTAAATATATATATTTCTTCTTCTTTACAGGTAAGCCACTTGCTTGAAGATACTTTCTGACCCGATCCAAAGCCTTTAAATGCACTCAGCGTGAGTCATTTTAAACACATGTGTATATATAATTTTAAAACTAATTTCTGGCAGTACTCATCGAAAATTATCATCAATTCTGTCTATCTGTTTGCAATTATCTTTTGCAAATATTTTAGAGTGTATGCAAACCTGCAAATTCTGGCATTTGCCTCGAATTGGAGCAGCAAATTTGTGTCAGCTCAGGAAATATAAGCAGCGAGAAAAACAAAAACGACCCACCCCTTATCAAATATAATCGCAGTTCTATTCCGTTGCCAAGCTCTTAAGCAAATACAAAAAATTATGTGGCCTTAATAGACTCGTCATCATTTTCTTTTTTTTCGGCTAGTTATTGTTGTTGCTTCTGCTGTCATTTGTATAACTGCTTTTGTTTTGAGCCAAACAGCTGCTCGTCATGATATGCAGCAGTTTTAAAACCCCGTACATGGCAGACACATTTGGCAAGCGAATGGGTTTGTCTGGCTAGTCACCTACGCAACTGGGCCACACAGTAGACTCTCATAAATGGCGAGGATAGAAAAGAAACAGTTAACATTAATGGAGTTGGACTAAAAGAGACTCTACTCAATTTTGGTATTAGCTGAACAATTAACGGTCCTCTCTATTAAACATTATATTTATATATTCTATAAAATGAGTCATATTCTTTATTTCAACCGTTAATAATGCCTAAAAAGTTATTGAATTAATTGCAAAATACTCATTACAAATATTGAAATTGTTTTTAGAAATGTTTGGATAAACCCTTTTTGTAATAACTTTAAATTCTAAGTCAAGCTGTTTTGTACCCTAAATCGATTTTGGCAACACTATTTCATTATTTAATTTAAATACAAGTGCTTGGTTTTTTCTTTGAGTGCGCATATATAGCTCGTTTAATTGAGTAGTACGTAATTGACATTGTTATTATCTATGTTACTTTATTCTTTTAAAATACATTGCTTTTAATCTATCACATTAAAATATATTAATCAGCATTAATTCTTTTGTGGGTGTATATACATACATCCTTATAAATGCGTCAAGCTGTATTCCAACCAACTCAGTTATTGAATAGTAGCACATTTGGTACTTTGGCTTTCATATGCTATTCGTTTATCAAATTTGTTTACAATATTAATATTATTTTATATATTTAATTTATAAAAAAACATATATTTTCTATACACCAATTTAGGCTTATCTATGTTTTCTAATCAAGGTAACGACCTGTTTGGTTAGTAATGGCATTGAATAATTTATTTATTTCGTAATCGGTTAATTTGTTATCAGATTTAAAACATCTTGAATAACTTTTGCATATATTATTTAATATATCTTAAATGTTGCGATGGCATTCGTTATTTTTACAAAATAAATCAATATCTGTACATTTTAGAGTAGTGCACAAGAATGAGCTCCAAATTCACACACACACACACACACACACACACACTCGCTTGTATCAGCAAATTATTCTTTTCTCAATTTGAAGAGTGAAATGTAAGTTAAGGCTTGGCCTTGTGCAGATTCAGATACAGATACGTGTTGTTGCCGGGTCTTTGACTTTGGCTGTAATACTTTTAAGGCTTGCCAAATTCGTAAGCGAAAATACGACAACTCGCCGAAAATGGTCAAGGCAACTAACACTATGATTTAATGGCAACACTCGCCAAAGCATATTAATGAGCACTGGAAATGACTTGGCAAGGCAAATTTGTGTATGTGTGTGGTGAATTTCCAATGCTCTTGGCAGTATTTTAATTGAATTTAAACAAAAAGTTGTCATAAAGTTCTCCGAGCATTTTTATGTGGCACCAAAAGGAAGTGAAATTTGCAAAAGGCGCAATTTTCCACATTTCACAAGCAAAAGAAAAAACTTTGCTCGTAACTTTAGTGGTGTATGCATATGCATTTCTAACTAAAGGCGTGACCCACTTTGGAGTGTTGGTGTACGAAAAGATGATAAGTAATTAGAAGAACCAGCATACCAAACAAAGGATAACCACAAAACTGTGGTCGTTGAGTGCAGCTGCGGGTGCAGGCAAAATCGAAAAAATCGACAACAAAAAAACTGTCAAATATTGATTAATAATATGGAAACTCGCCAACTTTCAACAGATTGGCCATATGTGTGCGCTCGCCACGCCCACAAACAGTATAAGTAGTCAGCTGGGAATTGTGAGAAATCCGTTCTTATCCTTTTGGCTTTGCTTCCGCTGTTTATGGAAACAGTCTTTCTCTTTGTGGGTGTTTTTTTTTTAACAAACAAAGGAAATTCCAGTGAGTGCGTTTCTCAGTCGCTTGTTTAAGGATCATTGACCACATAAAATCCGTTATAGCCATGTACAAAAAACAACAAACAGCACTAGTGCAACAAAGATACAAAGTGAAAGAAAAGCAAGAAGAAGAAGAAGCGTTGAGGGATATTCAACATTCTTGCCACATGCGTTTTATTTCCTTTTTGGCAGAAACTGCAACTGGAATTGCTGGCAGCTTTCTTATAAACAGCATACATACACACACAGCATAAATATATACAACAAGGGCCCAGCTACCAACAATGCTTGGACATTACCAAGAAACGGGCAATCAACTCCAAAAATGGATGCAACAATGTCGATGCAACTTGCAACTTGCAGTTCGCACAGTGCGTAATGTTTATGCTATAACTATAAATTGCCCGTGAACAACTAATGCCACACAATTTGGCTCGAACCGCTGGCCATTGGTGCTGCCAACAAGTCGTAAACAGTCGGGGCGGCTGCAAAGTGTTGCCAACATGTTGCCAACCACAAACTTTGCAGTTCATGTTAACGATAAGCTAAATTTAGCATGAGAACTAAATGAAAACATACAGTTTTTTCGAGTTTAAAAATAAATTTGAACTTTTTATAATGATAAGCGACTAAGTTAGAACTAGATATCAAATGTGTATTTATATGGTCTTAAGAATACATTTTAACTTGGCTAAATAATAACAGGTAAAGTTATTCTAAGATTAAGTTGAAAAGCCTGATTATACCAAGAGTTAAATTGCTTGAGCTTACCTAAATGAATTCCTTCAAAGACATGGTAAACATGCTAAATCTGGGAGTATCTGTAGATCTTAAAGATAAAGATATTTTTGAGAACAGTGTGTATATTATAAACATATATTTATATAATATTGAATGAAGCATTTTATTGATCAGATGTATACGTAGTTTAGCATTTTACAATTTATAAATATTATATAATTAAATATAACTATATCTAAATGATTCTCAGCACACACGTTTTATATACAATAATTTATGCAATAAGATATTAAAAGTCAAAACGAATGGTTATTGAGTTATATGACGTAAACACGGAGGCAATTATAGTACAATGACCTCTCTGTAACCCAATTCAGGATTCATTTGCACTGGCGCCAACTGTATAAATCATGTACTAAATCTGAAGACGGAACTTGAACTCGTGTCTATTGTGCGAGAGCGCTTTGCAATTTACGACGATTGAGATTTATTTCAGCAATCTGTCATTCGGTCAGTTAGTCAGTCGGTCAGTCTGTTGGTTGTGACAGCAACATTTTAATGTTGCCATGTGCATATGAAGGGCATTTCATTTAATTTGTTTACGGTTAATGCATTTCCTATATACTGACATTCTGGAACAGCTGTCAGATCGTCTGAACAAGTATGTCATAAAATACATGAATTATGTATTCGATTAATGTCGCTGATTTCAATCAGAAATGCGACTTATAAAGAGATAAAGAATGTGCTTTGTTGTAAATAGCTATAGCAAGAAACAAAGAGATTTTTATTCTTTATTGCATTATTAGGTAGTAGAATATATAATCACACAGTTGAGTTGAATTGTGCACAGTCATTTGAAATGTCGCAATAGTTAATGTGGGTGCATCAGATGTCGCCACGAGTCCACGAGACAAAGCCCATAAAACTGTCGATGTTTCTTGTTCTTGCCTTAAGCGCTCAAATTTAATTATGGCTAGGTTTAATCAACTTGTTCACCTTTTCGTCTCAGCTAGCCCACAAGTCAATGCCTTTAATTGTTGTTCTTGTCTGCACTTTTTATTTTAAATTGGTTTTTTTATGACTTAATGGCGTTGGCGGTTCAAAGCTGCGATGTTTAAACCAAATCAACAAGTTTTAATGGGACTAGTTGTTCATGTTGTTGTTGTAACTTTTATCAATTACAACAATACAAATAAAATCGTTGCAGTCGGGTGTAACCGACTGCTCAATACTTTTATACAGTAAAATAACAGCTCAAAAACGGTCTTAAGTATTATTTTTTTATATTCGTTCACAAAATGAAAAGAGTATATTATCGTGTATAACCGCGTCAGACAAAGTATTAAGATTTTTGTGCCACGCCCACTGAGAGGCTGGCAAATCGATAACATGAAGATCGCAAATCCGTAAAAGGGTGAATATGTTCCACAATATTAAAGCTAGAGTCGCCAAATTTGGTATGTAGATTGCTGGTGACCTCCCTCAAAGATTGTGACCTTGATATCCCCCACGCCTACTAGAACGCCCCCAGCGCTCCGCCTTAAAAATCGGAAATGGCTATATCTCTCACAGTTCTTGATCTAAAGGCTCCATATTTATAATATATATTACTGGAAAGCTCCATCAAACATCATAGAACAAAATTCCCGGCCACGCTACGTACATGATAGAGGACAAACCATGAAAACAAAATGAAAATCGGTTCAGTTTTGACAAGTTATGGGCGTTTCAAATATGCGAGTTATGGACCCAAGAGCCTTACATGTCAAAATTTTTGTCAAATTTGGCATGATTTTTCATAAAAAAATGTGACCGTCCAAGAATCGGTTTTAATATTGATTTTTATACTAATTGTGACAACCACAACCAATTAAAAATAAAAATTTGCATTTCTAAATTTTGAAAAAAAATTTTGTTTTTGAAAATTAGTTATATATTGATTTTATCGAATTGACTCTGTCTTGGATACAAATGAGTATTTTTTCCAAATATCATGTGTCTAGCTTCAATTTAAATATACAAACTCAATGTACTCTTTTCACTTCGTGAACGAGTGTAAAACCCCAGAAGGTGACTTGACAGGTTGTTGCTTTGCTTTTATGAGCACCCAGGCCAGATAGTAAAGTTGACAAAGCCAATAGCACACAGTATGGAGAATAGTGTGCAGCTATATGCCTGATTGCCCAGGTATCATCAAGATTTTCTGAGACAATGGCAAACAGCTAAAGCCGCTGGCAATGTTTACTTTTGGCAATAGGGAACAGCAAAGCAAAATAAGGGAATACTTTTCAGTTCCCTTACCCGAACGATGGTAGACAGCAATGAGTTTGCGATATTTAAGTGGCCATATTGAATTCTACCTGAACGTAGGCTCAACTTGACAAACACTTCATAAAAACCAACCACAGCGGGTGTGAAATTTCACGGCTTAGCTCTCGGCCCTACCTGTGCTACAGCTACAAATACGTAGCTGGTGTCGCAGGACAGCGCACACACACACACATCGAGGTGTCCGTGTAGCCAGACGCGATGGGCGGTCCCAGCAGGCCAACTGCAAAGCGGTAGTCGCCAGGCACTTGCCAAAAATCTCATTGTGTAAAATGTGCTAAATGCGCCCGGCACGCCGTTAGTTTAAGCATCTGAAAAAGCCGACACTTAGTTGACCTTGCTGTCAAAAAACTTGACTATATTTGCATCAGCCTTAATGCAAGTCCTTGTGACTGAAGTGTCTGCCTGTTTCTAGCCTCATACACTCAACGGATAAGCGTCCGACCGACCGACCGCCCGTTGCGCTCCACTCAAATCGACGGGCTGTAAATTTATGTTGTGTTTTATTCTATTAAATTTTGCACCGTTTGGCCACCCGCTGCGCCTTTACTTTGAGCCCCTGACCGAGGCAGGTGCGACCCAGTGCCTTGATCTTTATCTAGCCTGCCCGTATGGCTTTATGATTTTGCACAATGCCATTCACATTGCCGTTTTCCAGCATCTATTCTGCCTGAGATAACACAGATGCAGCGATTCATTGCTAATCTACGGGATGATTTGTAGTTTTCTCTGTGGAAGCTGAAAATGTTTAGGCCATATGTAGTGTACAAATAGGTTATTGTCTGGGGGTTGAGATTAATGAGATTTTGCAGGTATGTAATTACAAGCAACAGGAAGTTGCTATAGAAATGCAGTGAAGCAAAGCTAAAGCGGACATCTCTGCTCTCACATATACATATGTATATATGATCTTGCATACTGGGTTTGTGCAATGTCCGTCTTGCTGTCCATCCTATATCCAACTATAAACTTGAAAATTGTCATATATACTAGTGTTTACCCGCGTCAGATAAAGTGTTTTGGCTATTCCCACTGGAGGCGCAATATATCTCCCTCAGTTTTAAAGATACATACATCAAATTACTGATGACCTCCTCTACAGATCGCAGAAAAATACGCCAACTATGGATATGGCAAAAAAATAAAATCTATATATACTTTGGGATGAGTACACCGCGAAAATCCATTTCCGACCATTTTAGAGTTAGAGTCACCAAACTTATCATAAAGCGTTCTAACGCCCTCTCTTAAGAACTAGCCGAAAAATTTCGGCGACGTCAATTCCTGCTCCCACAAATCAAAGAATATATAAGTATACTTTTTTTCAAGTTCTTTCTTATTGTTATATGATTCAGTTAGCACTTAGTCTAACATGTTCCCCTTGATGTAGATTTTTATATTATATACTTTCTGCTTTCCTCTTTTACTTTCTCCGATTACAAACTCTGTTTCATAATGCATAATCTTTAATATACAATAAAACTTTAACAAATTTGTAGCAAAACGCCCCTAAAAGAATTCTAAACCCCAATTTGTTCGGCACAGTGGCGTACATAAAAATAAGGTCATGGTTATAGCTCGCGTTGTATACGATTTATTTAAATGACAGACGCTGCCGTGTAACGGTACCAGGGGGTGAGTGCAGCGGAGGCGCCTGTCAACGAGTACCTATTGATTTATATAAATTGTTGCATTCACAAACAGACAAAAAACAACAAAAAATGGAATAGAATAGAAACGAAGAACATAATTTATGCTCACACGGCAACAGGCAATCGACTCCTCGAGGCAATTAATTTGCTCCAACTGTTAGTGCAAGGCAAACCAAAAGGAAGCCAACAAAAAAAATCGGAAAGTGCAACAAGAATAATGCAGTCGCACCAGACGTGGACCAGGGCTATTTTTAGCCGCCTCTAATTGAAAGCAAATGCAAAAGGGCCTGGTCTGAACCGACTCATTGCATTTGCCCCACAAATAAACAAAAGCAGAGTGCCCAAAGCGAAGTGGGAGTAAGGCCCGTTTCTACACTCAGAGAAACGGGGAAAACAATTTGATCAAAAAAATTAATTACTACAACTGCTCAAGTTTTTTAATAAATCTGACTTACAAAATATCAATATTTTGAAATTTTAGAAAAATAAACTAAAGTAAAATAAAAAAATATGAAAACTATCCAAAACTCTCATATTAGAATGCTTATGAAATGATCTAAATATAAAAACGAAGTGTGAATAGTTTTTTAATAACTTACTTTTACTTAAATGTTCTTATTTTTAAATTGAATCTTGTATTAATGTTGATTTTGTATCTGAGTGTACTGAACCCCTACAGTCTTGCAAACAAAGCGTTGCTTGCTTCATAGCATGCCTCATTAAGAAATGCGCTCCAAAATTTAAAAAAATAACATAAGCAGCGGATTTTGCACGACACGACGTCGTGTTGCTGCCACTTGGCATAGAACGTCGACTTGCTGCAACATGAATTTTAATATACGCCTCATGCCCCGCCCATCGATCCCACATCTATTTATGGCACATCGATGGCACATAATGTGCCTCTAATGAGACAGCCTAATGAAGTTGAAGCCCTGGTTTGTGCAGGTGCCCTACACAAAGGGTAAACCTTGCCCAGAACCCCATTGTGACTGAGAATTGGACCACACGCACTACCCTTTGGCTGGTCTTGATCATAATCTTGAGTTGGGATTGAAAACTGAAAGTCAATAGAGATAGCAGACAAAGCACTTTTAAGATCTCCAATCGAACTCGATACCTGAGCGTTGACATTCGTTGGAGTCGACTTTTAGCTGGAGACGCAGTTGACTGGCCACACAGAATCGCTGAGCCATTGCCAAGCATTTGGTGAGTGCATTTGAGCTAAATGCCGGAAATCTGAGCGCCGCTATCAAAAAGCCCACAATTGTTCAGAGGCTCAAGTGCTTTTCACGCCAGGCGCAAGTCGTGTCAAACAAAGCGGCTTTGTGGCCGAGAAGCTTGAAGTTGGTGGTGGTGTTCCAGCTGCCCCAGCCGCAGCCACAGTCGAAGCCGTAGTCGTAGCCGTAGCTGTAGCTATAGCTATAGCTATGGCCGGGGCACAAATCGTGCGACGTGACGTCCTTTCATGGCTGCAGGCGCTCTCAAGTTACAATTTGATTTCTGATTCTCGTTACTGAATGTCGTGTTTCTGGCTGTTGTTGTTGCTGTTGCTGTTGTTATATCTGGCTGCATCGTGTCTGCTGTTATTTATACAAACGAACGTCTGGTAGCTTATAAATAATTCAGACAGCACCCCAGCCTGCCCCGTAGCTAGGCAATATACTGCAGCGCATGCAGACTGAACTTTGACAGTGCTCCATCAATATCAATCAGCTCGACCATGCAGCTGGTGTTGTCTCTGAACACCCCTAATGCAACTAATTCCCAGCCCGACTATGTCTACGCCTTTTAATTGCATTTTCACCTGTGCTCCTTGATTAACGGACTCATATTGAACTCAACGGCAACGTGAAAATCATGCAAATTGCTGTTGAAATTGCTACTAAACCACCAGCACCACCAACACCGCCAGCACCACTCGCTGAAGAGACTGCCACTTGACAATGTTATCTTTTAGCATTTGCGATGTTCTTGCGTTTAACCTAAATACGAGATGTTGTTTTCCTAACTCGCTGCTGCGGCGAAAGTGACGGGGCGGGGGAGGGGGAGAGGGAGGGGGAGGGCTGGCATCTCAGCCAGTTGCTGCATTGCGTGGTTTGATGCAGTTGCATGAATTGGCTTGGGAAAATCTTCACGATTGCCAGGTGAAAATTGAGGTGAAAGGCAATTTGTGCTACTGTCGAGTAATTTGTTCGCGCTGAGCAGATAAGCACGTAACGATCTTTAAGCTCTTTATAATCGTATGTATATATAGTTTCGCTTGCAAGTTGTTTCGAATTTAATAAAGATCGGATCTGCTCTAATCTTTGATTAAAAACTGCTTATATATATTCGTAAGTTTGTTCCAGATTCACTTTTTGTTTAACTCTATTAGAAGACGTAACTCATATTTCAAGTGCTTTCATCTCATTAATCTCGATAATGCCGCTTTTTTTACTTATTAACGATTTTCGCCTCTACTGAAGCTAGAGAATTGAAAGTTGGAATATATACTCGTGTATACCCAGATAAAATATTAAGATTTTTATTGACTATTTTAAGTCCTAACTCTGTCAAAACTGAACCGGTTTTCATGTTTGATGAGATTTGGTCATAGCTCCTATATTTCAAACTGCATTTTTTGCATTATAGTTTAAACTGACCTCAGCTGTGTACATAATTTATATACCCATCGTTATAACAAGCATCTACTCATTGCTATGTGAATGTATTTTTTCCAGCATTCGGATATTGAGATTAAAGTAATGTAAAGTAAATGTGTATTAGCTTATCAAGAAAAGGTTCTTTATTCGTTTCATTAAATAGCATCAAAAGCATCGTTAAGCAGCATTTGCGAAATACCCCAGACATAATCCAATATACATAAACAAACAATTCATGTTATTATTTATTTCTGTTGTCTATTGAATTTAAAATTTTCTAATTTAAGAGCTCCTCAAGCCGTGTTCAAGCAGACGCAAACAAATTTAATTGAATTGTGATGGGATGTGTTGTGTTGTGACGTGATGTGATATGGAGTGTGTGTACGTGTGTGTGTACTTGCGTGTGTGTGCGTGGCTTTCCTTACTTTTGTTTTTAATTTTTATTGCGTTGCGTATCGGTTCGTTTGGGTTGGTTTGGCTTGGAACGAGTAAAACGCTTATGTTGCCTTCGCTCGTAACAATTGAAACATTTTATATTATTCAATTATGCGCAGGCACAACGACAAAACCCAAGGCACAAAAGTTGAAAAACTTCAAACTGAGTTTGTACACAAATAAATTGTGGCATACAAAAAGTTGCCTGCCGCATTCGATTACTCTTTCCCTTCTTTTTCTTTCGGCTTTGTCTATTTTTCTGTTTTCAACTCCCATATTCGTCTTTGCCTTGTTTATCAATTAGGCACACATTTTGGGTTTGAAATACGCGCAGACGTTCGAGAAATGCATTCGTAATGCATTCGCCATATCCGTGAATCAGTGGCCCTTTTATATGGGCAACTTTTTCTACATTTCGCCTGCCCTCTCGGAACCTATTCACGCCTTAGGGAGCTGCCACTAATCTGTTTATGGAGCTTGCCAGCTTTTTGTAAAATATTTATGACCCGATTTAGAGATTCTATTAATATTTGGATGCACTGCAGCGTCAGTCGTTGAAACTTTACCGTGAAGTGTTACAAATTTGATGGTGCCCTGCCGCCTGCAACTTCCCCTAAATGAGGCATTTTTAATTGAGTTTGGCATTTTTTCGTATGCATCATAATTTTTCCAGCATTTCAGCATTAATATTAAATGCCTTTGGCCATGATTGAGAAATGCATCGCGCTCCCCTAATCCTATCCCATCCTCCTCGTTCTCTTCTCTTGAAGTGTTCACATTTTTCATCATTCAAATGGAAAATATTCAAATTGAAAGTCGTGTATTGAGTGCCATTTTAATTGGCCTTCGTAACCGTTCATATTAATAACTAGAGAATATATATGGGCGCAGTTTGTCAATTGGCCCAGCCATCAAATTCTCAATTTCGTCGCATGCTCAAGTATCGCATCGTTGTTTTTCCTATTTTAATGTCATTCCAGTACGGTATTCATTTTTTATGACAACGCAAGTTATAAATATAAATTTTGTTGCTGCTGTTGATTGTTATACGACTGAGAGGGATCTAGGGATGTACACCCAACCCCGCAAGCTATACTTTTAAACTTCAAGCGGGGCGGCTGTCACACAAGTGCCAAGTGATGGCTGCCGCTTTACGGGATTTGCTTGAAAAATCAATTGAGATTCACTTGATGATCTGCGGGCTGTGTGATAATCAAATTCACAGACCTTACCCCCAATGAAGAGGCATACAAACAAACCCAGAATGCATGTCCAAACAAATACGGTAAACACTGCGCTGTTGAGACAACTCATCCTACTGCATACCAAATCCTTTGCGTCGTCATTATCACCAGCCTCATCATCATCATCATCATCAGTAACAGCATTGACATCAAAGTGCGCGACGACATGAGTTCGTCAAAACGTCAAAAACAGCGTCTAGGGTTTTATTTTGTTTTTATTTTTAGACCTTCAATTCAACCGGAGACGCTGATGGACGCGCGCCTAGACAACGCCCCGTCCCAGTTCCCAGCTCTTGGCTCAATGTGCCATATGTTTTTGCCTCGGCTCAGCCCGAAGCGCGGCGTGTGATAATTTCCCGCTGTGTCTGTGTGTGTGCATGTGTTCGTATGCGTGTGTGTTTGTTGTGTTCTAGTTTTAATGATTTTCCACTACAAAAGGTCCTTGTGACGCCTCCTGGCGCCGTTTGCTCTCAACTCTTTTGTCATGGCATTTATGTTTCTTTTACGACTTCTAATTTTGCAGTTTCAATGTTAACCCTACATATGTTTATAGAATAATTTGTATGAAGGTTTTTATCGCTGCTTATGTGCTCGTTTTTGAGCAGCGCTTATCAGCGACACTTATCAATTGATAAAATATATTTCGCAGCTATTTTTAAGACATTACGGACTGACCACATACTCATCAAGTACTCGAGTAACAAATCCTAGTTACCCTCTTTAAACAAGTCGAATAAGTAATAGTTGGGCTGACAATAGATTAAACTTGACAACAAAACCCACATGCCTAACTCAACTTGGCTGCTCATGTTATCAAGAATATATATATATATATATATATATATATATATATATATATATATATATATATATATATATATATATATATATATATATAATAAATATATATATATATATGTATTTATAGAATCAAAATGCCCCATTTTGTCTGTTCTGGCTACAGGGCATAAATATTAGCTGCAAGCATCTCATTAGTCGTCAAAACTATCAATCACTCAAGTTTTCGTTCGGGTTAATTAGTTACTTAAAGTATGCCTACACTAGATTTTACTCCCATGTTTTGCGTGTCCTAAGGGCATATGCATTAGTCTGCAAGTCATTAACGCAATGATTAGTCACTTTTTGTTTCATTATACTTCTTCAACTCCTGTCAGATGTGCCTGCATATGTTTCATAAGATTTTCTATTTGCTGCTATTGGAATATTTTTCAAACCAAGAATCGAAATTACCAAAACAAAGCAAATGGCACGTATTCGTCAACCAAATGGTATATTTCTAAACAAATTTTCGAAAAATACAAGTGGGGTTCATGTGCAAAATATATTAATTTTCTTGAATACTTTCATTATTGCTCAAATTTTTTAACAGAAAAATGTGAAATATGCCAAATAGTTTCAGCAACAGTTGTAGCAAATTTACAATATAATACGATTCGATCAGTTTTTGGCAATTTTGAAAACTTTGATGAGACAAGTTAAGTTCGGGATGAAAAGAAAACGTTGTTGTTGAGTATATATATCGTAATGTAAATTCCTTTTTTCTATATTCCGTTATCAACAAGCAACAATTTAAATCAATTTTGGTTCATCATATCTTCTAAAGCACATAAACAGGTTTAAAATTGATAAGCACGTTCTTCATTTCCTTTGTTGGGTACCCTTCATCATCATATGCACAGCAGTTCTTAAGACTGGTATCCTTTATTGCGACTCAGTGGCTTGCACTGACAAGGCCAACAAAGAAGTACGTCAAAAAGAGGACAAGTCTGTTTATAAGAAAGAAGAATCCAATTTGCAAGCTCTTCAGCATTGTGCGTTAAACGTTGCGTGTTATAAAAATAAATATAACAAGAAACAAAGGCTATCTTTAGATAACCGAAGAATGTATACTCTATGTATATGAAATAAACAATTTAATCCGAACGAGTGAATTAAAAGAAAAACCAAAAGTAAAAGAAATACGTGTATGCCTTTTAGAGCAAATGAGTTTTTAATGCGACTACATTTTTTCGTACGAACTCTCCTATTTAAGGAGCAGATGATTGCAAATACCCACATTTATGCTAAACATGAGTAATGCCATTTATAAGAGTATTAAAAATCGCGTTTTAAATATTCTTTGTGGAGACGTAAAACAAAAAGCCCTGACGCGTGTGACATTTGGAAAGCGTCTCTGACTTTTGTGCTTATGAAGAAACTGTTGATGCTGCTCCGACGTCGCGACGTCACTGGGCTGGTCTCTCCAGCGGTTTGGTCTCGTGGTGGTGCCAGACTTAGCAGCGGCTAAAATTGAAAAATGCTTTTTTTTGGGGGGGCCTCAATCGTGTGAGGTTTATTGTTTTTTTTTTTTTTTTTTTTTGCTGCTGGCCATGTGAGTGGATGAATACGCTTCGAGGCGATGGCCACTTGTGCCCTCGAGTGTTTGCTGTATGTGAGCCCACGCATGTGCAAAATATCTTAAAATGTATCTGCAAGATACGAGAGCCAAAATGTACTGATGCTGCTGCTGCTGCATGTCTGACATCTGCGCTGTCAGTTGGTCTGCATTAATTAGACGTGTTTTTACGTTACAACAAAGCCTTTGAGCAACAGCAAAAACAACGACAGTTCTTCAACTGTTCCAAGAACTTGTGTAGACCTAAATCTGTATCACACATACTTAATTTACGAACTTGCTAATTTTAGCGCTGCTCATGGCCATACATCACACACATCAGTCATTGAACAGAGCGATGAGATGCTTGTCGAGATACTTACGAGTATCTACTCGATACTTACATATGTGCTTATACATTGTTGCATCTTATCAGGCATCTGGCCATCTGGGCCAAACACAAACAACAATGCAAGCACGTTAAATAATTATCTTTGCTTTAATTATGGGCTCAAGTTGTCAGCATTTTGAGTTGGAACTTAAGCCCATTAGAGACACCTTTCAGCCAGGGCCAGCATTTCACTCACTGTGGATTTGTCGTTGTCATGTTTCTGGCTGCTTGATTTTTGGGTGTGCCCCGACATAGGGTTGCACATGTAGACTCGTATGTACATATTTGCTTGTGGTATAATTACAGCACTTTACCCGGTAATCGTTTTCGCATATTTATGCTCACCTTTTGCACCTTTTTTTCATCTACTTGCAGCACACATTGGTGACTACTTTCCTGCCCTTAATGAGTTTTCAACTCACACTGTGATACGCCCTCATGTGCAACATGGACGCACTAAGCGCACCCTGCAGAGCACTCTGGATGCAACGGTGAGTACTTGCTAGTTGGTAGTAAATATGATAGTTATAACATCTGGGTCAAGTACGCGGGAAAAGCGAAAAACGATAATATTTCAATCGTCGTGTGAGAGATGTTGAGATGCCGAATACTATATGCAAGAGAGAAGCAGTGCAAGAAGCATGATTAAAGCGCAGCAATTGGCAAAACAAGTGGCGAGAAGAAAAATGAAAATGGATACTAGAAACAAGGTTCTCACGTGAAGTTAAACAAAAAGCAAAACGAAAATCAAATCGAGACACAAAGCGAGATGCAATGCGAGAAGTAAAGAAAGGCGAAAGGCAAAATTAGAGAAAAAGAAAGAAGCCAAGCCAGAAGTTAAGCAAACAACAAATTTAGAAGAAAATAAAACAATACAGAATATCCTAATATATTCTAGATATTCTAGATATTTGTAAATGAAGAAGATATATTTTATTAGACTGAAATACAATATGTTGAATATCTCTAAATGCAGAAAATTCTTCTCATAATTTAAGAAGTTTCTTAAGAACTAAACTAATTAGAAACAACAGAGTTGATAAACAGCCAAGTTTTGTAATTAAGCAATTTCAGCAGTTTTATAGACACATTTACCTTTGAACGTCCATTGACACGAGCTTAGCACGTTGTACGCTGCTTGTAATTAGCTCGCCCTGATAAAAGGAAGTCTAAATAAATAGAAGTTAGGCCAAAAGCTAACAAAAATTTGAACAAACTTGTAAAGCGAATAATTTGACATGCCACTGATGTTCTAGCTGGGTGTGCCGAGCTTACAAAAAAACCCTTTTTAATTAGTTTCCCCAAACGATGGTCAAAGGAACGGCCTGTTATGAACTTTCATGCCGCGCTATGGGGCGCGGAATTTTACACATTCGCACCTAACAAATTTGTGTGGAGGGACAGACGCCCTTCGGATTTGGATTGGCGTGTGTGCCCACACTTTGCGTGTAAAAATTATATAAAATAAAAGGAAAAAGCAAAAATTGTAAATCTCTTTAATGGGCTAATCTTGCTATCTGGTATTTCAGGATGGTCTGCACGCGCCGCACTTAACACTGAACTACATGCATCAAGGACAACGCGTCCACGTCGAACTGCATCGCAACGATCGCCTTCTGCCCGACGCCCACTTCCTGCGCTATCAGAATGCCAGCAGCCAGGAGGACGGCGGCACTGGCTACATGGTGCGCAATTTTACCAAGACTGACGTTGATTTATGTCATTATCAGGTGAGTCTGCGTGAGAGTGTGTGTGTGTGTGTGTGTGTGTGTGTGTTGGTTTAACGGCACTTTTAAATTATCTGTTACTCACCAGGGACACATACACGGCCAGCCGGATTCGAGTGTGGCGCTCTCCACCTGCGACGGCGCCCTCAATGGCATTGTCTTCGATGGCCAGCACACGTACTTCATACATCCGCAAGGCGAACGCAGCGGCGGGCTGTGGGAGGACCACTATCTCCTAAGGTGAGTTACGACAGTGCACAGAAATGGCCCACACAGGCCAAACTCGGACTAACATTTTTATTTAGAGCCAAAATTAATCATTGGGTTTCCGTCTGTCACAGATAACGTGTTCAGATTTTTTGCCTACGCCCTATGGGGGCTAGATACATCAGAAATGTTTCAGATATATGACTGATGAACCCCTTCTAAATATCGGACAACAAATTTATGCGTCGCACACTCCCGGCCCCAAAAATAACAAAACTCGATATCTTCCCAAAATAATAATTATTATACTTGTGCTTTAAACACCCGAGGATGTTGATCGATTAGACATAATAATACATAGTATACGATGGAGTGCGTGCACCAGACCTAAGTAGAATATTAAATGAATTAAAAAATTAAATACAAATAAAATAACTTGACCTTTGAATCGCTTTATACAATACATATTCTTAACATTTGTAAGTTAAAGAATGCCAACTAACTTGATTTTCTATTAATTTTCTTTTGAAATGTTTACCTTGTTATTTATATACTTCCACAGTTATAGTTTCGCTCCCACTACCTGCTAATAAAAATAGGTCCACTTTGACGTATTTCTAATAATTACTTTCCACGTGCTTGGTTTCTATCTATTAATTCTCACACGTTCTCGTGAATATGGACAAATATCACGCACACATATCTAAGCAAACGGCGCTTATCCAAATGCATATTTGCTCTGCTGCGAGGGCCCCAGGTCTTGAGGTAGGGGCGGGGCAGGGGCAAGTTCGGCAGTTACCTGCCTCAATGTTTGCCTTATTTGCGTTCGATAAATATTTTCTTTATTGGTCTGCCCATTTGCCCATTCCACAGCCCCGCCTAAGGCACACTTCCGTTATTAATTTTTGGCCACGGAAATATTAAATTACCAACGTTTCGGTTTTTGCAGGGCCGCAGATATGCTGCAACAGAATGCCACCTGTGGCTACGACAGCCATACAGATAACCACAGCTCGCATGATGAAACCTGGCCAGACGAGGAGGAGCAGGAGTTGGGGCAACCCTCAATCCCGCAACGTTTGGATGGTGGTGAATTCCAGCGCATGTTGAGACGCAAGCGCCGGTACTCGGACGAGAGCCAGCTGATACGTGGTCCGTACAATGCCAACAAGTATTCCAGCTATGTGGAGATGGTCATTGTGGTGGACAACAAAGCGTTCAAGCATTTCGGTGAGAACACCAAGCGTGTGCACCAGTATTGCAAGGATCTGGCCAACATTGTGAATGCTGTGAGTAGTCTAAGGCCAGTCCAGTTGGCCCTATACCAAACGCTAATCATCCCATCTTCCAGCTCTACGTGCCTCTGAACATCTTTGTGGCGCTCGTCGGTGTGGTCATTTGGAATGAATCGAATGAGATTGAGTTCTCCAGCGATGGCGACGTGACGCTGCGCAACTTTCTCAATTATCGGAGCACAAAGCTGGTGGTGGAGCATCCCAATGATAATGCCCAGCTGCTGACCAAGGAGACATTCGCCGGCGGCGTTGTGGGCAAGGCGCTGAAGGGACCCATTTGCACGTACGAGTACTCTGGAGGCGTGAGCATGCAGCACAGTCAGGTGCTGGCCGTGGTGGCCACCACAATGGCGCACGAGATGGGTCACAATTTTGGCATGGAGCACGACAGCGGCGAATGCCACTGTCCGGACGAGAAGTGTGTGATGGCCGCCAGCAGCACGGCTGTGGTGCCGGTGCACTGGAGCAGCTGCAGCATCGATCAGCTGACCATCGCGTTCTCGCGCGGCATGAACTATTGCCTGCGGAACAAGCCGACGCGTCTGTTCGACTCGCCGCAGTGCGGCAACGGCTTCGTGGAGCCCGGCGAGCAGTGCGATTGCGGATTGCCCGCAAACTGCAAGAACAGCTGCTGCAATGCCCACACCTGTATGTTGCACAGCAACGCTTCGTGCGCCACCGGCGAGTGCTGTGACCTGAACACATGCCGGCCCAAGTTGGCTGGCTGGGCCTGCCGTCCGACGGAGAACGAGTGCGATCTGCCGGAATTCTGCACCGGCGAATCGGAGTATTGCCCGCCCGATGTCTTTCGCCGCGACACGGAGCCCTGCGACAATGGGCAGGCCTACTGCTTCCTGGGCACTTGCCGCTCACATGCCAACCAGTGCCGCATCCTGTGGGGACCCACGGGCGACAACTCGGTGCACTGCTACGTCAAGAATGAGGAGGGCTCCCGCCTGGGCAACTGCGGCTACAATCGTCTCAACAAGACGTTCGTTAAGTGCCCGGCGGAGCATGTGCACTGCGGCATGCTGCACTGCATCCATCTGAACGAGCGTCTAGAGTTTGGCATGGAATCGGCGGCGGTGCTATCCCATTCCTATATCAACCACGATCGCAAAATTGTCGCCTGCCGTACGGCTCTGGTCGATCTCGGCCTGCAAACCATCGATCCCGGCCTGACGCCCAATGGCGCCAAGTGCGGCGAGGAGCGCATGTGCGTCAATCAACGGTGCCTAGCCGTGGAGCGTGTGCGCCAGATGGGCATGGGTCCCCACTGTCCCGGCGACTGCAGCGAGAGAGGCATCTGCAACAGTCGCGGACACTGCCACTGCGATGTGGGCTTCGGTGGCGAATCATGCAACAAGCCCGGACATGGCGGCTCCGTGGACAGCGGACCAGCCACAAATCCGAGCAGTAAGTATCGTTCTGTATTGTGAATTCGTTAAATGTGATATAGATTGCATTGATTCCACTGTGAATGCTTCTTGGATGGGATATCCTTAAAATCCGACACAGATTGCATTGATTCCACTTTGAATGCTTCTTCTAACCACTGCTCGCATTTCTTTCTCTCTGCAGGTGCTCTAGGCCTCCAGCGTTTCCTCTACATTCTGTTCTTCATCATCGTGCCGCTGTTGTTCATCTTGTGGATACTCTATAACTGTGTGTACCGGAAGAACAAGCTCTTCAGCAGTGGAAAACTCGCCGATAATATGTATGTATCGACCTCAACGTCCAGTAGCAGCAGAAACAGCCGCAGCAGCAGCAGCGGCATGAATGGCATCTGCTGTGCCGCCGTCTCCCACTGCTCCACGGCTAGCTCACCCACAAGCACTTGTTGTTCGTCTGCACCACCACAACCAGCACTACCAATGCACGCATCTCCACAACCACACACTGCTAACACACAAACTAACACTGCAACCGCCACAATTACTAACATACACGCCACCCTGCCGCGCCTCAAGTCCGGCCACGGCACGCGCGCTGCAGTGCATCCGCCTGCTATGCCCAAGAGCCACAGCAACTATGAGGTGCAGGCGCCCCTCCTGCGACGCAAGCTCTCCACCCCACAACTGGGGCCGGTGGCAGCAGCAACGCCGCCGCCCGTGCCGCCCCACAACTACAACAAAAACAACAATAGCAATAGCAGTAGCAATATGAATATCAATACTAACAACAACAGCAAATCAAACACAATGCGACGCAGGCTGGACATCACGGCGCCGCGTCTGCATGCAACCACAAATCCATTGGCGCTCACCGAGGGCGCCCAATTTATACAGAGCTACCCCGCGAGGTGTGCCAAAAACTAACAATAATCACACGATTACAACAACCACAATTATACTGCCAGAAATAGCTGCATGCCTGTGCATTTTCCCCAACCTCTTTTCATTTGTGTTCGTTTAACGCACCCTAAACAAATTGTGTGTGTCCTAATTTAAGTTAATTTTAAGTATACATTTTCAATAAATGTTTCCTTTTAATATTATGTTTTGGTGTTGGACTTGTTGCTACATTGCCTGCTATTTAATGTTAAAGCGCCCATATGACACTAGAATTTGAACAGTTAACTACTAAATCTTAAAAGAGTTGTAACAAGACAAGAGTAAAAATAGTTAAATTATTTGCCTTTAAGTTATTTGTTTTAAATTTAAGAATGTCTTAAGAAAACAAACAACTTATAGACAGTTCTATTGTACTTTTATGTTATTATATTATTTTTTTAAGTTTCTAAAAACATTTCACTTAAGTTTCAAAAGCTCTTGATAACTTCTTACAATCTAGTTGTAAATCTAGTAGCAAATGGGCTGCATTGGCTGCTTGCTGTTGTCTCTGTTATCGCATGTTATCTCTGTTAACTTTATTTAGCGTTTGGTGTTGGCTTTTATTGTTGCCTGCTCTTTTTGACTTTGCACTTCTTTCTTTGGGTATGTTCCACAAACACAATATTTTGATATCCAGCATACTATTTGTTCCGCCCGCGTTAATCTCTCATTTGTGTCGTTGCAGCCTGAAAACCGCCAGCGGGCATAAGCAGCCCACAGCGCGCTCGAATCAAAATGGGGCCGGTCCACCCGCCGGCGGTGCCAATGGCCTGCCCAAGTCCACGCCCAGCAGCACGGATGACATGAACTCGGCACTGCTGAAGTCGCCCAGTGATTCGAGTGATGCCGCCGCAGCTGGAAATTCGGCGGGCATGTTTGGCAAATTCAAGGGCTTCACATTGCGTCCGCTGAACAACGCCGGCGCGCCGGCGAATAACCACACCGGGCCCAAAGTGGCCTTCGTGCAGCCCACGGTGCAGCAGGAAAGCAATGGAGTGCCGCAGCGCTCGGCGCCGCCGCCACCAGTGGCCAAGCCAACGGAACAGGATGCTGCAAGGACTACCAATACATTGGCACGGGCAGCGCCGGCATTGCCGCCGCCCAATCCCGGCTCCACGGCGCGTCCCATCATATCCAAGCCGAAGTTGGACTCCAGCACGCTCACCATGGTGCCGCTAAAAGGCGGCGGCGACGACGACCTGTCGCCCACACGTTCAGCGCCCGCACCGCCCGTGCCGCTGCACAGCGATCCCAAGCTGAACGTTAAGCGGGACGGCACCATACGCCGCTTCGCCTCGTTCCTGAAGAAGGAGGAGAAGCCGCCGCTCAAGGAGAAGACCTACATTGATCGCGAGCGCCTGCGCACGCTGGAGATATCCGCACCGATGCCGGTGCCGTTGCCCCCGCAAACGGAGTCCTCCAACTCGGACTCGGAGACGACACCGCGCGAGGAGGAGACCAAGAATTTGGTGAAGCGCGCTCAGTCCATGCGCTCGCCCACCAAAAAGTCGCAGGTGCAGACATTTGGCTCCATGCGCTCGCCGCCTGGAGCGGCACGTCCCAAGAGCACAGTGAACAGCGTCGCCGGCAACGCCGGCGGCACGCGACCCAAATCGCCGCCACCGCCCCGTCCACCGCCGGTGGTCAAGAAAACCAATTCGACAGCCTCGTCGGGCTATCAGCTGCCGGTGGCCACCGCTCAGACGACCACGGCGAACACCTACGACGATTGTGAGTTTGTCGAGGCGGCCAGGCACGCCTCCAGCGATGCCATCTACTCGGTCATCGATGAGATACCGCCGGCGGCACAGACGCTCAAGCGCAGCGATCTGGTGGCTCGCTTGGCCACCAATGTCGCCAGCGACGACATGGGTCTGCTGGGCGAGATTGTCAACGAGTTTGAGAAACTCAATGGCGGCGATTCCATCTATTCGGGCAAGGCCGCCACGCCAGCGGAGGAGCCGACTGAGGCGCCCCGAAGTCCACAGCGTCCGGCACCGCCGAAGCCGGCGGGTAGCAACAGGAACAGCAGCTCCGGCAATGCAGAGGATAAGCCAGCCGTAACGCCCACATATCTGCGTGCACCGCCCATTAATGCGCCAGTGGCGCGTGTGGCGCCAACACGCTCGGACATCTCGCCCTCGCGCGCTTTTTCCAGCTTCAAGCCGGCCCCAGCGAATGCAGCCAACAGCATCAGCAGCATCACAAGCAGCAGCAGCAGCAACAAACCGTCTGCAGCTCCGGTTAGCCAGACGGCGCGCGGCAGCGGAGCAGCGCGTCCCAAGTCCTTCACCAAGACCGCGAAGGCACTGCCCAATGGCGTGGCAAGCACGCCCTCGGCCACCATACAGAAGCCCAAGCCGCTGTCGGCCAAGCCATCGTTTAGCGGCGGCCTGGCGAAGCGTGCGTCGGGCGGCGGCGCATCCGCAACGGCGGCAGCCGCGCCCACGCCGCCCACGGTGAAGGCGTCATCGAGCATTGCGTCGATGGCGCAGCGCTTCGAGCAGGGCAAGTAGATAGCACGATCTGCAACCGATGACTTTGTATATTGTAAGTTAGGTTAGATACGATCCAAAATTCATTTGACACTGATAAACGAGACAACGACACCAGCTTGTCCACACACGTCGTTGATATTCATTCCTCTATAGATGTCCCCTCTGGCTAGCTCTAAGGCGTTGCTTAATTTACGTGCTTTTTAGTATCTCAATGACTTAATTTAAGCTAATTGTACGAAATTGTATTGATACGTAGTTATATTATATGCGTACTCATATTTATATATGTATGTATTATTGTTTATATATCTGTATATGCTATTTGCTTTTGTAAATAAAAACCAAAGAAGTCAAATTGTCACAAAAAAAAATTAATAAGCAGCTATCAAAATAAAAATAAAACTGCAAAATAGTCCACACTACTCTTAAATGTATGTTAAATTGTTGTACAGTTGTAAAGCGCACTTGCGATATTTCAAAACGAATAAAGAACAATTAATTCGATAATAATTTGCTTTTATAACGTACTGTTCCCTTCGTTAAAACATGACAATGGAATTTAAAATACGTCCATTATGAGTTGTGGTGCTGGGCAGCACTGTCAAATGTAAATGAACTCGCCGCACCACCTCTTTGCAGCATCAATTGTTTAGTGCTGGTAATATCGATATATGTATATCGTCCTGAGCAAATATCGTATTTTTACACTACAACGAAATGCTGTGATATCGATAACTGTAATTAAGATGAGCGCAAAAAAGGTAAACAATTTTAATTTTACTGACAAAACAATTTTCAATACGTATATGATGCATAGAAACCATGGGTAAAATCAGCCTTCAGTCAGTTGAATATGACACCAAAAGCCAGCCCGACTGCGGCGCCCATTAAACGCACCAGAAGCGTAAGTGCCGCAGCAGCCGCAGCTGCCAAGTCGAAAAGACAAAATACAGAATCCACGCCTAAAGCGGAAACATTTGTGGATCTGACAGACAACGTTAATGATAAGGAGGATGAGGAGGAGGATTGTGTTGCCAATGAGTTGCCGCCGGCAGTCAAGGAGAATTGGATGGAGAGCTTTGCGCCAAGCACGAGTGACGACCTGGCTGTGCACCCGAAGAAAGTGGGCGATGTGCGCAACTGGTTGCAGCATTGTGAGGCGATGCGTAAAAAGTATCCGGCTCAGATTTGTTTGCTAACCGGACCCACTGGCTCTGGTAAAACAGCCACGCTGCGTGTATTAGCGCACGAGTTGGGCTACGAGCTGCAGGAATGGATCAATCCCGTTGACTGTGAGGAAGTCAATGCGCTGGGCGATCAACCCACAGATGGTTCCTACATGGGCTCACAACTGCAGGCCTTCAAGAGCTTTCTGTTGCGCGCCTCACGCTACAAGTCGTTGCTGACGGCACAAAACAAACGGTTGCTGCTCGTTGAGGATATTCCCAATGCCCTGTTAAAGGATGCGGCAGCTACCTTTGAAGATTTGCTAAAGTAAGCTATGATTCAACCATACATTTCCTGTCTAACTTTCGAATCTTTTAAGCGAGTATGTAAACTATGGCAAATCGCCGCTGATCTTCATCGTGGCCGACAGCAAATCCCGCGTGCTCAACATTAGCTACAAGTTGTTCACGGACCAGCTGAAAGCCAAGCTGCGCATTGAGCACATCAGCTTCAATGCGATAGCACCGACAATTATGCAAAAGTCAATGAAACGCTTTGCGACGCTTATGCAGCAGCAGCACAAGGCCTTGTACAAGGTGCCCACGCAGACTGTGATGGACTCGATTGTGGTGTGCGCCCAGGGCGACATACGCAATGCGCTGATCAATCTGCACTTCGGCTCGCTGAAGGGTGCGCCCAGCATGGCAATCAAGCAGTTGAATGTCTCAGTTCCGGCCAAGGGTCGCAAGCGAAAAGCAACAAACACTCTGAAGTCGATTGGGCGGGATGAGTCCATTACCATGATGCATGCACTGGGTCGCGTCTTCAATCCGAAATGTAATTAAAACCAACTCTTTTAGTGTAACCTTAAGTAATGCATTGCATTCTTTTGCAGACAATGAGGACAAGGAGAAGAGTCTGCTGCATTGCCCCGAGTATTTAGCTGAGGCCTTCTGCACGGAACCCCGGAACTTTCTTAACTTCATTCATGCCAATTATCTACCCCATTTTCAAGACATTGCCAATGTTAATGCAGCAGTAAATGATATTGGACTGGCGGACATGCTGCTCCAAGAGTATAGAGACGACACACTGGGCTTGGTAAGCCTCACCATTGCCGTGCGCGGCTGCATGGTGGCCAACGTGGCGCCCGTTTCTGGCTGGATGCCTGTACGCGGCCCCAAGCGTTTAACCATTGAACCTGAGGTGACGCCAGCCGAACAGAAACTACTGGGCGTGGCATATACCGGCATTTCCAAAAGGCTTTACGCCAGCGAGTACAGCTCGTTCATCAAAGCCATAGCCCGGCAAAGTAGGTAAATTCATTCAGAAAAGTCAAAATTAACTAATGCACATTTATAGATAAAAATCATTTTAATTCGTTAATACAATTCAACATTTTATTCAGTTACAAATTGGGCTTGTTCTATATAAAATTTCAATAATATTCTCAAAACTACAGATTACCTTACCAAATGTGACATATTAAAAGCAGTTTTTGGCGAATTTTGGGATTTAGAAGCATTTAATTAGCGCTCGCATTTGTTAAACTTGTTTGTGCTTAAACTTTACGTTGTTACTTCATTCATTAACCTTCAGCAAGAGATTATATCATATCATTCAAGGGATTTTGTTTAGTAAGCCTAAAGCTACAACTTAAAAGTTAAGAACTTCTTAAAAGTAGAGTTTCGCTAAAAAACATGCAACGCTTCTACCACACAAGTATTAAATCATCTATATACACAGTCCTCCCACACGGAGCCACAGCACAGTTTATTTGGGCCCACCATTCACTGTATCGTTGTTCTTTGCATCCTCACTGGAGTTGTCATCCTCCTCCATGCGGCTGGCGTCCAGCAGGTGCAAACGCTCCTCCTCATTGGCATGCCCATTCAACTGGGCATCAATCACCAGAATGGGCGAGCGCGAATGGCTGCGACTATGTCGATGCGGATTGCGTTCCGCATGACCGTTGGCAATATTCAGACCCGCCACGCCCATCTCGTGACCTTCACTGCTCGACGTAGAGGTGGATGTGGTGGTGGACGTTGAACTGCTGCTATCACTTTCGCTGTCCTCGCTGGAAGAGTCCATGGGTGTGGGCTGTTGGGGGTGTTGACGCGCCTGCAGCTCGCAAACTGCGCTGGCCGTGGGCGCGGCCGCTGAGGGAGGCGAAGCGGCCGCTGCGGCTGCGGCGGTAATAGTTGGCGAACGCGAGCGTATGATGTGCGTGCGCAGTACTGGGAATGAAAAACAGTTAAAATTAAGATTAAATGGTCTATGGCATGGGGCAACGCAATTGCTCACTTTGATTCTCGCGCATCAGTTCACGTATTTTGTCCTCCAGGGCGCGTATCTTGGCAATAAACTCCTTTGATATATTCTGGGCATTTAGGCTCTGCTGCCGCTGACGCCCCTGATCTTTTGAGTATCGATCCTCGATCTGAAGACACTCCTGTATGAGCTCCTGTTTGTTCATCGTTTCCAGTCGCTCGACACGCGCCCGCTCGTACACATCCGAGAATTCCTTGGACAGAAACAACTCCTGATCCTCGGTCTGCGAGCCAAAGCAGTTGTCGTCAAAGTCATCTTTAGGCAACTCCGACATATGCTCCTCCATCAGAAATCGGTTGGTGTTGTACGGCACAAGAAGCGAACGCGAACGCACCAGTTTGGTGCGGACATCGCTGCTGCTACTACTGCCGGCGGCGTTTTGTTGTCCGGTTGCCGTTGGCATTAGATCCATTTTCCAAGGCGGATATTGATTCTTTGTCTTCTTGGGTAACATTTTTGATTTCTTGCCACGCCGATGCTTGCGCCTCTGTGATCCACCGCACGGGGCACTCTCTACTGAACAAGAAAAAAAAAATTTGTTTATTTAATTTTAAATGTAATTTGTAACGGCCGTTTTCGATTGAAACAACCCTGATTACAACCCTGCGAATGCAAGCAACAGCAGCAGCAAAAACCTATCGATGTCAACTAATAAGACAGTCGCCATTGTCGCTTACATACGCAGGAATGGAAATTATGTTTGCACGATTGTGAGCCAAATTTTTACCTGTTTTTGCAGCTTCTGCCATGAGAAATATACACACAAGGCAATTGTTGTTCAATTTCAGCACAAATTTATGTATTTACACGAATTAAACTCTGGATCAATTGAATGTACGACCTGGGCTCACAGCGAGAGCAGTGCGTATGAAATAAGAATGGCTAAAAACACAGACTATATCGATAATTGTCGCCTGGCAAAAATCGATATTGAGGGCTGTCACACATCGATGCGTTGCACATTTAATCGGATAACTGACTGCACTTTTTAAATATACATGAGCGGGCACATTTAAACTCTTAATGCTTGAAAGCATTGGAAATAAATAGTATGAAATCAATATTTATTTCTGTAAATAAATATTAAAAAAAAATCCGGATGAAAATATAATTTTTAATTCGTTAACCTTGAGGAAAAACCATGAGTATAATTTATGTTTACGACTTTAGATTTTCGTGTATCCATTCAATGTAAGATGCGACTCGTGTGTAAATATCTGGCCAGCCAGGATTTGGACACGGTACAGGCCCGAATGACAAGATGCCGCCGAGCAGATAAACATTCGACTTGAGAACCATTAGCGGTCCGCCCGAGTTGCCTCGGCACTCATTGGCACTGGCAGCGCCACAGATCTGGGAGGCCATGATCCTCACATTTTGGTTAGCGTACTGTCGCTGGCAATTTCCGATAGGGGTAATTATAACTTCACTTTTTTTTAGTCGGGTGCTGGAAGCAACTTGCCAGCCGGCTACGTCAGCGACCAAGTCCTCCAATTCGTCGGCGCGCAATTGTTTGTTCGGCAGACAGATGGGCTGCACGTAGTCGCTCATCCTAACCACATCCTTCAAGCGTATCATTGCAATATCGTTCGTTTGACTGCCGGTATCCTTATTATACAGCGGATGAACAATGATCTCTTCAATGGGCACATCCTGATAGGACGGCGCACACTCCGTTTGTCCGGTCTCACGAGACACCTGGCAATCCGGATTTGTCATTGTATCCCATTCGCCCAGACGTACGGCGCCAATCTGCCAACCCATATCGGTTATCGATGGTGCAGAGACGCAGTGCGCCGCTGTTAGCACATAGCGCTCGCTAATGAGAACACCGCCACAAGCATGAAGCCTCTCTTGACTTGCTGCGTCATGGGAAAGAACCAGTGATAAGAGACAATGTCAATGCGATTAGGCGTACATACGTTTCGTGTATTCAATCAGCGCCAGCCAGGGATACTCTTTAATTTTCGTTTCCGAATCGTTGGAACGCTGCCACCTCACGACCCCACATTCGGTGGGCAATAGTGGATGTCTCAGGGCACCCAAACCCACTCTTTCCTTTTCCGGCTCAGAAATCCCATTGTAACTGGGCCCATTCAAGGGGCAGCAAACCTAAAAATATCTGTGAGTATTTGAAAGAGAATACAAAACTTGCGTAGCACCTACATAAACGATCTTCTCTCGCTGATTGCATTGGTTATCACGCATCAAATTCCTGTCAGCCTGGGACACAGTTCCTGACCCGGCAAGTATCCTCATGAAGGGCTCGCACTGGCGTATAGGAATGCACTGGCCCAGTCTCCGTCCGTCTTGCACCAACGACGTGCAATTGGCTTGCCCCTGAGCTGCAAAGATAATAGCGCTGTAAGGGGTTCAGACACGTTTCAAAATCTCCCATAATTACCAGCTACGCCCAATGTCAGCGAGCAAACAGCACCAGCGACAACGATGCCAATTAGAGCCGAAGCTGGCATGTTTCGCTTCAAATCAGTTCCCATGCTTTGACGCTTTCACAGAGATACAGGTCAGCGGTTGGAAGGCAGCGCACAGCCGTCTGGCAAGCGCCAAGCAAGTTAGTGTTATGACTGAGCGGTCGAGTAATTGAGTTGAGCCAAGCTGATTCCTCCGCCGAGAGCGAGAGAGCGATTCCAGATAACATAATAAAGCCACTCCATAGGTAGAAGGCTGGAAATTTGTGATATAGATTTGCGTACTGGGTGACCATAAAAATATTCACATTTTTAATATTTCATGTATTTCTTAAAGTAAATATTACATTAATTGCAAACATTAGTATCCCAGAGATTTCGGATATAATCAAAAATGCTGGCAATAGTAAATAACGTAACTGCCAGTCCCTGTAACTGTGACTTAGTAACGAAGTACTGGTTACAACCATTTCAGCTCTGTTACACCTCTGTTAACAACTGACAACTGTTAAATTCAAATTTAAGCTACATCTTACATTTTTAAGCTAGCCGCTGGTTAAACTTTTATCCATTTATCCATAACAAATAACAATACCCAACAATTTCATTAAAAAAATACAGTTTAATAGAGTTTAACAAAACACAAATATGTAAAAATTAGTATGGGACTTGTTTTCCAGGAATGAGAATTTGCTTGCTGTTAATAGCAGTTCAGCAAAATGTTAACGTCTTGTCATTGGATGTGTGTGTGTGTATACATTTTTACACGTATGCGCACACACGCTTAAAAAGTTCGCAATCGCGTGAAAAATTAAAATTATTTAAAAAAAACGCATTTAAACAGATGCCCAAGCAAACAAAACACAATAAAGTGTAACAATAAATATTTTTCTACAGCTAGGTGATTGTTTTGAGTTGGCAACCATAAGATTTCCAGTCGAAAATTGTATTTGAAAGTGCGATTACGGTGCAAAGAAAACATTTTTTCTACATAAAAATTCCCAGGTCTGTTTGCTGGCGTAATTGGCAGTGTATCTGATTGCGTATGTGTGTGTGAGTATTGGTGTATTGTGTGGTGATTGTATATGCGAGAGCGCTGAATTGAAGTATGTATGTGTGTGCGCGTATGCAAACAGAAGCAAAGAGCGCGGGAAAAGCAAACGTCTAGAGTTGCCGAGATTTTGTCTGAACTATAGAAATTGTTATTTTTCAATTATATATCAATTGCAAATTTAAATAAAAGCTTAAAGGATAAAGAAATGTAATTTATGTTAATGTAACTGCACGTTTGGAAATTGTTTAAATATCACGTTTTTGTTATAAACATTTAGCAATGCAACCTGACAACCCTGCACTTGGGAGGGTACCTAAAAACAACAAAACCACGTATATTGCGCGCGTCGCTGCGGCGCCAGTTTGACGTTTGACTCGTCATCAGACGGTTGGGTAAATTTTTCTCTCGTTTGCTGCTGCCGCTGTGAGGTTGTGTATGTGCATGTGTGTGTGTGTTTGTGTGTCTGTGTTTGCACTGCTTGTGACGCATTCTTGTTTTGCAGCAAATCAACGCTAAAAACAAACTTCGAACGGCGCATATTATTAAGAAAGCAAAAACGCGTTGTTTATACAGAAATATCCGATGACACAAGAATATTTTGGTACTAGTGATAATTTAAATGAGACCAGAAGTCAGTGCAATTACATTACATACAAGGTAATAAGTGCAGCTATGGTGGCGTACTGACTACGCTGGTATGGGTGTGTCTCTCTCTCTATCTCTCTCTCTGTGTGCAAGTGAAATGAAGTGAAAGAAAAGGAAGGCATGAAAAAAGGGCGACGTCGTCGCAGCTGAATGTAAAGAAAAAAGTATAAAAATGCCGGCAATGTCGAATTTCAAGTGCGCTACATACATATGTGTATATAAAAATACAAAGTGCCGACGGGCCATATATGCGTACATATAAAGCAAGTGCTGTGCTAAACAAATACATAAGCGTAGCTTGCAAAGCGCTTTCATTTTGAATGCCCCAAAAGTTCATTTACACGAGAATTCATAATTTGTTTTGTTCTGTTGATTTGTTTATTATCGTCCACAAACACAGTCGCAAATGCTTTTTTTACGTGCGTGCGTGAGTGTGCTCAGCGGTGTGCCAGTCTGTGATAATTACGTTTCGCAATACTCATCATCATGGCAATCGTAAATTTCTTTAAGTGTGCAAATGTGTGTGTGTGTGTGTGTATGTGAGTTGCCAAAATCTCGCGTTTAGACCGTGAAACAAAAGTTGCGAGAGCAAGACAGAAGTAGAGTTTTCTTTAACGGCACGTATACAAGGTGCCGCAAAAATATGTGTATGTGTGTGTGTATTACATGCATATGTATGTACTTACATGTTGGCATATGTGTGTGTACGAGTGTTTTGCAGCTGACGCTCGCAAACAAAAAAGTGAGAAAAAAACGCAAAGTGTAAAATGATGAAGCATAGTGTAGAAAACTAAAGTGGGAAGTAACGGGCACGGCCCACACACTGACAGACTGGCTGTGTGGCTGGCTGGCCTGTTTGTTGTTGGCGCTCTTTGCTTTGCTTTGCTGCTTCCATCTGCCGTTTGGCACAGCCTCGTTGCGGTCGTCATCATCATCAACATACATTCATACATGTGCCCATACATAAATATATGGAAACATATACACGTTTATTTTGTGCTTTTTCTTTTACACATTTAGCCTTCAGTTTCCGGTTATGAAGGAAACAAACGGGTTCGGTTTTCCTGCACTTGCAATATGTGTGTTGTTGTTTATTTCATTGTAATTTCAGTTGTGCGTCGATAACCACGACAGCGCGACGCGACGGCTGCTGCTACTTCCATTCCATCTCTTCACAATATTCCATACAACGCGTTTGCAGAGTCGACACAAGAGCGACAGTTCTTTGTTGACTCTTCGAGCGTTGCCAACTGCATAAGTATGTTTGTGTATATATACATCCTATATGTATTTGTAAATATAAAACGTACATAAAGCATTTTAATTTGATACAAGCTAGTTAATATGCTGTGCTGGTAACTATTTAGTAAAGAGTTCCATTCGCTGCTGCTCCGGAGCGTTAAGCGTAACGATGCGAACGCTTTGCTCTCGCAATTAACCTCTCAACCGGCTTTCTGCCTGCCTGAGTGTCTCTGTCCGTCTGTCTGCCTGCCTCTAGCGTTTTGTTGTAGCTCGTTTAACCATCAGACCTTTGAGTAGTTTCTTTGGCCTATACAACCTTCGTGTTACAACAAGTAGGAGTGACTGCTCGACTAGAAGATACCCATAACTTTCAATGCATTTATACACACAAAAATAATAGAATAGAACGGCTGTGCTTCTTTATTGAAATTTAACGAAATTTTCAGTAATTAAAAAAGCATCCAAATGCAACGCTGTACATCTAAAATTTTAAATTTTGCAGCTAGCGATGGAAATAGAGGCAATATGTCCAGAAAAAGTGAATGTCAAACTTATTCTGCGTATGCAATAGGAAACCTAGCTCTTGTCACTCACTGTTTTCTTATAGACGGCCAAAACAAGATGGGTAAATCGACGTAACTAATCGCCGTGATCAAAAATATTTATACTAAGGAAACCTCCTTCTGCCTTTCACATACAAAACGCAGAAAACCACTGCTTTTGTTTTCAATGGGAACAGGGTATAAGAAGGCATTGCACCGCGCACAGGCAAACATTTTCTATGAGGCTTTATTTTACTGCGGCTTTTTTTCTATTAAGGGAGTTCTGAAAAAGGTCGCATCTTTTCTCTTAAGAACAGGCAGACGGTAGGCTTGAATCAGCGAAGAAGTTTATTAAAAGAACTAAAATCATTCATTCAATTCAAAATACCCAAGACCCTTAAACTCGTTTACCTGCGAGATCTCTTTAAATTTCTACGCCAGGCGTAAAAGAGTGTGTGTACTATTTTTATGAGTAGACCAGCCTCTAAAGATTTCTACATTTTTATGATTCCACTAGGAGATTCCTTTCAAGGTTCGAACCAATGCCTCGCCTTCGTTTGTGGTTCCAATTTTGATTTATTTATTAAAATTATGTTATTTTAAATTTAAATAAAACATGTATTTATTATTTTTGGTAAAATATTTAATTTTTCTTCGTTATAAAAGAAAACTGGTTTGGTTTGGGTTTAAGACTTTAAACGTATTTGAGTTTCGGGTTTGAACCGGTTCGGTTTTTCTTTGCAGTCAATAATATAATATAAATATAAACTTTTCAGTATTAGTTTACTAATACAATAATGTTGGTTATATGAGGTAACATTAAAAAAAACAAAGCATAATTTGCCATTTTTGTTCATATACACCAAATCACCATTGTAATTATATAGGAAACAGCTTATTAGCTATGTCAACAACATATATGAAACAAGTAAGAACATTGCAGTTGGGCCTGTCCGACAGCCTAATACTTGTTACTAATTTTCGATTTTGGAGGGGTCAAGTTTTTTGTAAAAAATCATGCCAAAATTGACAAAAAAAAAATTATATACATATATAAAGCTTTCGGATCCATAGCTACCATATTTCAAACGCCCATAACTATGTCCAAACGGAACCGATTTTCATGTTTGATGGCATTTTTTTTATGAATTGTCTTCTGTCATGTCGGATAATGTTCTGATGTTTGCGGGAGCTTTCAGTAGTTATATTCCAAATATGGCGCCGCTAGCTCAAAAACTGTGGAAGAAATAGCCATTTATTTTTTATGGCGGGGCTATGGAGAGGGTGGCGAAAAAATTGCGTTCTTGCGGACAACAAGACGGACATTGCTCAAACCCAATATATTATTTTCACTTTGTGAACGAGTATAAAAACTATCATAGTAAATCCGCAATGTTGTTTTTGTTTCCACGCCTTTTCTTTACAAAACCGCCGAGACTAGTTGCCTTTCCTTCTTTTGTCTTGGCATTACGAGTTGGTTGGTTGGTTATCGTGTTCTTTTGTCACATTATCATCATTCGAGCGTTTGGCAAACGTTAAAGACAACCAGCCAAAAACCAGTTAACATTTAGCTCCGAAAAAGGCTAAATCCGCTGGCGAGCCACGCTAAAGTAGAAGATGAACAATACGAAGAGTGTAGAGCGGCGGAAACCACAACACAACACAATAACAAATATCAGTATAGTCATTATTTGCAATTATCGGAATGTTTCTTTGGTTCTTTTTCTCTTTTTATGTGCACGCTAAATACATTTGTTTGTGTTTGCGTTTTGTTGTTTTGTTGTTTTTGTTATGGGCGCAGGTTTCTCTTGCGGCTTAGGATCAAAAACCTTTGCCTAGCTAGCAATTGACGTATGTATATATGTGTAAATATATTTATACATATTTACAAATGTGTTTGTGTATGTTTCACTTTGAGTGTATTTTTGTTTGATTTCTGTTTTGAGCATATTCGCCAGGTTTTAACCTTAAATTTTTTCAATGCCGACTTTATATTATTGTTGGTCTTAGTCTCTCAGTCACCGTTGCTTCTCAACAGCGCTTCAAAGTGCATAAATAATAAATAAAACTATCACGTACACACACACACTTGCCATCAACTTATTAGGTCTTGCATACGTAAGCGATAGTAGGCGCTGGCGCTGGAGCTGCAGCTTATTTAATGTTTGTCTCGTCATTTCCTTCTTTCTCGGAAATGTAAACAAAATATAAACAATAAAACCCAAAGTCGCCTGTCAAATGCAAATATCTACATACATATCTATGATATTTATTCACTCTATTGAAATGCGAGCGAAATCGTACTCAATAAGCATAGGGGCTATTATAATCTTTATAATATTAATCAATGTAAATGAAAACAATACGCTGCTGTTACATTTATGACAGGCCAGGCCAGTTAATTAGTGCGGTTTATTAACTGGCTTTCAATTAGCCATATGGTCAGCTACTTACAGACTTCAGCCTTTCATGATAATAATAATTCATAGTCACTCATTTATATAAGCGTATTGCACTAAAATGATCGATTCTTTAGAAATATATGTTCCTCTTGTTTATATTGCTATTGTTTATAATTTCATTGATAAGAGTGATGGAAATTCTTTTATATTTGAATTCATACATTCATTAACAAAGAAAATTTTAATCATCGTAAAAACTAAGAGAAACATTAATTTTCAGTTATATTGAACACAACGAGCCAATACGTTAAAATGTATTTTATTTGCTAGTTTAGATATAGTTCAGATAGTAGGCGGTAAACCTATAATTATACTCGTTTACGAAGTGAAAAGAGTATATTAGTTTTGAGCAATGTCGCAGTTTTTTCGCCACTAGTGAAGCTAAAAACTTAATATTTTTGTGTGTTTGTTTTGGTGTTGTTTTGGTTTGGGATATATATATATACGCGTGTATACCCGCGTCAGATAAGTGTTAAGATCTTTCGGCTACGCTCACTGGGGGCGTGGCAATTCAATATATCGCCATCTATCGGCCTACTTTATAAACCCACCCAAGCGCAGCGGTGGCGCTTTTCGCCTTATAGCGGCCTAATTTAAAAACAAACACCAAAGTCACAAACCTTTGTTGGTTTTAATTCAAATTTTGCGTTGATCGAAGGTTAGGTTATTAGATAATTAAACTCTAATTTCGCCATATCAATCTTAAAGGTTCGTGTCATTGATGCCAAACACGCAGTTTAGGTGTCAATTGTGACCGCACGGAGGCCGACTTTTTTTTTTGATTTTTGTATACTCGTTTACATACATTATTACACGGTGAACGAGTATTACGCTGTCGGTTATATCCGACTGCAACGTTTTCACTTGTTTTTTTTAAAGTTTAGTGAATTCATTATTGGATATATGGCTTATGTGGGGCCTTCAAGCCAAGATTTTAGATTTGGTTTCAATTCTTTGCTTTAACTTAATTTAAACAATTTCGATTGTCGGATGAGAAACATATGCAGTCCAGGAGAGTCGCGTTTGTAAAAGAATTTAAAAAATGGTTGTCTTTAATGAGATTTTTAAATTAAACGTTCTAGTGCTTGCAACACTCCCGTCAATTTTTAACAATTCTAATTTAAGGAATAATAATGGCATACATATAATCAAGTTGAGCTAAGTTTTTTAGTAAAAGGTATCTGAGTTTCGCAAGAATAAAAAAAAACAAATAAAAACAAGATAAGCGAAACTCTTGTTTACTTAAAAACCTAAATTAAATGTTCAAGAATGACTCACAGAAAAGATATATCACAAGTGTTTTTCTTAGATTTTATTCTCGATTCTTGAGAATTTTAAATGGTTAGTTCACGCTTGGAAATACTCTTAGATTTCCGTAGCATATATGGAATTCCAAATTAAATATATGTACACATTTTTAAAAGTGTGTACCTTATTTGAAATCATCTCCCAGTCGGCGAAGCCTCTATTAGAAGCGTTCTAATTAGATTGATTTATTTTGCTATTTGTTGCTGCTGCGCAGTCAAAAATCGTTGATTTCTTTCATTTCACTTGATTATACAAATGTCTGTATGTATGTATATAGTAGATATCATATGTCTATACACTAAATTGATTTTGTTCGCGTTTTTCAAATTTCGTTTAGCATGCAAATTTGTGTGTGCGCTTTGTTTTTGTTATTATTGGTGAATTCGTTTGCGCGAATAAACTACAAAAACAATTTCTTCCAATCGTTGTACATATGTATGTAGAAATATATATATTTATGTGTGTAGTGTGCGTCTATGTGAGGCTGGCTATTTGAGAGAGTTCATTATTTTTTTAATAATTGCAATTTTGCTTTGTGTTTTATTATCAGCACTTTGCGTTTTGCTTTGTCTTCTCCGCAACTGGCTCTGGTTGATGCCGGAGCAGGAGAGAGGAAGCAGCGACGACGGCAAAGAAGAAAGCAAGCGATTCGCTTGAATTGGTTTACCGCGGATCGCGAACAGACTGATTTTTTTCTTGCGCCAATACATGTACATGCATACATACATAGTTTGTTTTCATACCTTGTAACATTTGTTTCTCTTAGGGTATCTTAAAGTGACTGGAGTTTTGTTTAAATTAGGTTTTTAAAATTTCTGTGTTGATGAAATAAATCAATGTGTTTGTATAATTTATTTTAATTGAGTATTTAAATTACAAATTTAGATTGTGAAATAAAAGTTAAACATACATACATAATTATAAATATATAGGGTATTTGCAGATTTGTGCATTATTTGCTTGGAGCCGCATTCTCAATTGAGTCACTCTGTTTATTGTTATTGCAATGTGTTCCACATGTGGGGCTGTGTATGTGTTTGTGAGACAAAAGAGAGGCTTTTTTTGTGGTGTCTGACTGTGTGTGTGTGTGTGGTTGAGCTTTAGCTATGCAATTGTCCAGACCACACGTGACAACGCCCCTCGACAAGGCAGTTCCTTGCCTTATCAGCAGCGGTTTCGCAGACTATTCAATGACTAAACTAACGGCATGCTATCTATTTTCAGATCAAATAACAAAAGTAAGGCGTCGCATACAAATATAAAAACAAGCACACACACATACATACACATAATAAAGCAACAATAAGCAGCACAGTAGCAACGGGAAGAAGAATAACTGCAGCAACGGCAACAGCAACAATAGCTACAGCAACGGCAACGGCTTCAAATTGGACATGTCATGTCAGCAAGCGTCAAGATTCATTACAGCAACAGCGACAACAACAGTAGCAACAGCAAAAAGCACAGCAACAACAAAACGCATTGTAACAGCAACGCCAACGCCAACGCTAACAGCAGCAACATCATCGGCAACAGCAACAATAACAACAGCAGCAGCAGCTAAAGCAACACCAGTGACAGTGGATGTGGAGAACAACATTGGTGTTGCTGTCGCCAAAGCGAATACGCCGGAGGATCCCTATGTATTCACAGAGACTGTTGCAGCGACACCGCCAATTTTATTTAATGCACAGGTAAAGCCAAGTCGTGTCAAGGCGAAACTAAATTAAACAATGCCCTCACATGCACACACACATACATATATGCTTACGTACATATATTTCTATTTGTATTGTAGAAATCGCGAGCCCGCCTAAGTGAAGCGCAGCACGGCAGAAATTGCAACAACAACAACAACAACAACAGTAACAGTAACAGCAAGCAAAGAGTTGCAAACAAAAAAGCGAGCATTGTTGCTGCAATAACAGGGCCCATTGCGCAGTTTAATGGCACTGCAACAGCAACAGCAACTGTAGCAACAGCGAGAGCAACAGCAGCAACAACAAAGGCGCAGGCGTCTTTGGGTGCAGCAGCAGCAGTAGCAGTACCAACAACAACAACAACAACGAATTTCAATAATGTCACACAATCTCAAAGGCAGCCAACGACACAGGCGCAGCTGCAATTGCAGTCGCCGCTGCAGTTGCAGTCGCAAGCGTCACCGAAACGCGCCACCAATGTTTGCGTGGTACGTCCGCAGCAACAACTACAGCAGCAGCAGCAGCAACAACAGCAGCAACAACTGAAGCAACAGCAAGCGAAATTGACTGTGAAGCAGCCAGCACCACATCCGCCACCACCGCCGCCGCTATATACGCACACGCCCTCATTGTGGCAAACGCCGCTCATATTGGACACCACACAGAAGCAGCATCAGCTGCCGCAGCAGCAACAGCAGCAGTCCAGCATTGTCGTTGCCACAGCGCTGGTCAGCCCGCCCACATCGCCCGCCTCGTTACCCTCACCCACGGCCAGTGCACCGCCGACAGCAGCTGTGACCGCCATGGTGTCGCCCATTGTGGTGCCGCTATCTGCGGCGTCTGTTGCAATGTCGCCGCCTAAGGGCGGCTCGTTGCCGCCGTCCAAATTTCATCATACAACGCTGGCACATCATTTGCAGAAGGTGGAATGCCTCAAAAAGAAGAAATCCTTGCCACTGGCGTGCCAGAATTCCAACAACAACAATATTGTTGAGTCTCTGCACAAGACGACAACGCCGCCGTTTGGCGCCTATAACTTAACGCATCCACCACCTCTAACGGTATTCAACACTGCCGCCGCAGCGGCAGCGACACCTGCTGTGCCAACAGCAAGCACAGTTGCAACGAAAAAACATTCCGCCGATGCTGTCGATGACAACAACGATCTCAATGAGATTCCTGTCAATGTCATCTTTCGCAAGCCACCCGAGCTGTTACCTGGCGCTGTCCAACAAACGCCGCCACGTCCAGCGGATGCCAGGCTTGGAGCGTCGCCTGCCATGATGAAATTGGGCGCTGTGGCCCCATTGACACCGCCCACACCACCAATGCCGCTCACACCACCCACACCACCGTCGCCGTCGCCGTCGCTGGCCAATGTGGGCGCACAGCTGCCAGCGACAGCGAAAATGGTAACAGCTACTGCACCCGCCTTCACCACTCCATCAGCGACAGCAGGAGAAGCAACAGCAGCGCCCATCGCCAGCATTCAAAATGAACAAATGTCTTCCAAAGTTGCCAATTCTGTTGTCAGTCATGCTGCCGCGCCGAAACGCAAAGCACCCGCAGCAGCAGCAGCCGCTGGCACGGGTTGCAGAAAGGTCAGCAGAGTTAACATGAAAAATGCGGCTCAGGCAGCGCAGCCACCAGCGGCCGTGCAGCCAGCACAGGTGGCAGCGGCTCCGTTGGAGCCAGCGTCGGGAAGCGCGGTCACGCGGCGCCGCAAAGTGGGGCCAGCGGCCAAGCGGAACCCAGTGCTGATTAGCGAGAACGAGCCGTTGGAGCTGGATGTTCCGTACTGCCTGCAAACATGTTGGCTGCTGGCCGACGCCGGCGCGCATCTGGATCAGGAGCCGCAATCCTTAACGGGCAATCGCGAGGAGCGTATTGCCTTGCGCAAGAGTGTGCTCCGCCGCCAGGCGCTGCAGATGCTATCGACACGCCCGCTGCAGGAGCTGTCGATGCGTGCGGCGCGTCAACGCTTGCAGAGTGTTCAGAGTCTGCTGCTCAAATATCGAGATCACGCGAGTCTGGAGCAGGGCATGTAAGTACACGCCAGTGCTCTTGAAACGAAAATCATGTTTATTCCATTCCTTGACTTTGTGTTTTCAGTGGCGTTGGCAATCGCTGTCTAGTGGCCGCTTGCAAGCTGCCCACGCTTAGCATGGCCGCACACTGCGAGCGCCACATTGGCAACAACACCACACAGCAGCTGTTCCAGCCATGTGTGGCCTGGCTGGTGGATGGGTCCGCCTGTCAGGCGCCCGTCTTCGATGTGCTGCACAAGCTGGTCCTGTGTCCGGCTCACAGTCATCAGCGGCATATCCTCGAGGAGCAGTCCAAGCAGCAGCAGCCGCAGCAGGCGAGAGTGCTGCAACAACTGTCCAAGCCAGCGCCCACGCCCGCCGTGCCCGGTCCTGTGCCGGCAACAGCAATGGCTGCCACTGCACCAGTGGCCGTTAAACGCAAACGCAAAACGAATCCAAATGCCAATCCAGTTGGTCGTCCGCAGAAGCGTGCCAAAAAGCCAGATGCAGCTGCTATCACCACTTTGCCCGTCATGCCGCCGATGTCGACGGTGCTGCAGCGCAAGAGCAGCACCACCTCGCTGGAGTCCATTGCCAGCAATTCACAGTCGTCGGCCAAGTCGCACTCGGCCCTGCAGCCCTACACGCCGACAGCGCCCGTGTTGAATGTCCAGCAGCTGTCCATAATACCTCCAGCGCTGGCGCCGCTCAGCGATTATCAGCTGTCTAAGATCGAGTTGGAGCAGCAGGCGCAGCAGTTGGACGCCAATTTGCTGGCCAATGCGAATTTCAAGGCCGACGAAATTAGCCAGATTGTGGCACAGCTGGCGGCGGCCAGTAGCGAGTTGCATCACCACAACAACAACAACTTGCACTTGAACAACAACAACAACAGCAGCACAAACTACTGCAGCAACAACAACAGCAACAGCGGCAGCAGCAGCATTAGCTGCGGCTTCCCATCATTTAATGCAGCTTTTGGCAATGCCGTGGGTGGCCAAGGCCAGCAGGCCACATCGCATCCTGCCAACACAACGCTGGCCAGCACTGAGAATCTGCTGAGCCAGCACATGTTCGGCATATGCGAGAACAGCTCGGCCTATGCCAGCTCCGAGGATACGGGCCTGGGCGGCCTCAGTGAGTCGGAGCTGATAGGCGCAAACGATGCTGGTATGTGGACAAATATAAGAATATCCCATTTAGACAATTGCTAACGGTTGCTCGTGTCCCTTTTTGTTTTTACAGATGACATAGCATTGAATGGCGCCCATTTGCTGGAGGAGCACGATTTGGTAAATGTGTTTGATACGCTGCCGGACGATGCGTTCAACGAGTTATTTCAATCCGGTGTGTATTTCATAATATCAAAGTTAATTGTGCTTTTCATTGTACTAATTAATGTGTGCACCCCTCCGCCACCCGCCGCCTGTGCTGTGCTGCAGTGCAACAAGCCGAGTGCGAGGCCATGGATCGTGCGCTCGAGATTGCAGATAAGAACCTCAAGTGTCTGCAGCAGACAATTGGCAGCACGGCGCATGACAGCGCCTTCCTTAACGATTTTCTCGACGTGGGCGATGATCTGCTTGTGAACGCTGTCTCGTCCGTGATGAACTCGCCGAACACATCCGGCATCGATGCCTCCACGCTCTTTGTCGATAGCTGCGGCGGCGGAAACAGTAGCAGCAACGGTGCTGCCGGTTCCAACAGCTCCAACAGCTGCACGCCGGCGGCCTCCGTGGCGGATATACGCGGCCTGGTGCAGACATAAATAAGCCCTGTGCCCGCATCCATAACGCATGCTCGTACACGCTTCTGGCGAGTCTTCGTGGCTCGTCGCTTTCAAAAGTTCTTTCAAAAACTCGAAGAAAAAACAAAAATCAAAAAGAAAACAAAATCTAACTTGATTTCTCAACGCAAGTTGAACAGCTATTATGTTTTCTATATTTGCCAAAATGTTCTTTTTTGGCCTTCAGAGAAACATAACGATTCCCTGACTTCAATTTCTTGTCTAAAAACACTTCTATATACTATTTATGTGTATGTATAAGCATGATACATATATATATAAATATATATATATAACTGAAGAATTATATAAATACTACGTGTTATTGCAAAAATTCAGAAAAAAAATTCCAAAAATAAATCTATAACTTAAAAAAATTCAAAAAAATATATATATATACAAGAAAATATATTGTAAATTCGCGTGGAACCTTAGTGTTATAGTTTTAACTTAATTTGATCAGTTAGTACAACAACATCATTTGATAAACAACATTTTGAGAAACAAAGGTAGAAAGCGGGTTTATACACACACACACACACACAAAAAGCAAAAAGGAAATGAAAAAACGTACGTAGTAAATCTTAGTAAGAGATTTTAATTTCAAAGCGTGAAAGAAATGCTAAATATTGCATAGACGAGTTAAGTTTTGTTAAGTTCTGCAGACTTTGTTTAAACCTTTTATATAAGCGCATTTACATCAGACAATTTTATATGAGAAATGTAACAAGAGTAGCAAAATCGACACCAACAATAACATCAACAAAATCGGCCGCGATTCAAGTTTTATTTAGTTATGGTTCAAACCCAAAACACATACACATTAACAAAAACACATATTAAACGTACAAGGGACTACATAGTTGAAACCGCGAATCGTATTACTAAATATACATGCATCTATATATATCGATATATATATATATATATATATATATATATATATTATATATATATATATATATATATACGTGTATATTTATATATATAAACACATCTAAGTAAGCTTTAATTTAAAAGAAAAACCAACAAACTAATATATACAAATTATACTTGGTTTTTAAGTTCGCAAACGGATTTTGTTTGAATTTGATTTGGGACTTCACTAAATTCAAGTTCCAAACGTTTGGAAATTTTATTTTCCGATTTGGTCTTTGTACTGCATATGTAAATTAACAAATTACATATTAAATAGAATTATATACACTTTATATACTGAAATGTAAAATTATTTAGCCTAAGTATACACATACACATACACATGTACCCACAAATACAAGAAAACTGTTACGCTTTAAATATAAATCATTTAACGCCCAAAACACACGCCCACCACAAACACACATTCAGACACACACACATACACATCGACAACCATTGTAATATTTCATTTGTCATCTTTGCAAGTATTAAATGAGAGAAACCGTTTAATAAAAACAATATGAATACATCAACTACATCTAATAAGTAACACGCATTCAATTTACATCGCACACATTAAGGATCTTCGTTTTGGCCGTGTACAAGAAGGGAACTGCTCGTACTTTAAACACATTAGACAAAACTGTAATATATTGAAATAATATTAAAAACAATGTATATTCTCCCTTTCTCTATATCTCTCTCTCGCTAACTCTTATATATAATGTATGTATTTCTGTTTAATTTTGAAATAATGGATCTATGGCATAAATTTAATTTACTTTTCATTAAGTTGGCAACTAGTTTACATATATTTTTATTTCTTTTTTGCTGTGCAAGTGACGCGAACAAAATTCTTTGCAAAGCTAAAACAATGTATTCTTTTAAAATGCACGCAATTATCTGATTGTGTACGATTTGTATTCAAATGAGCCTTTTTTATACAAACATATATACAACCATCTATTTAATAAGAATACTAGAGACGAAAGAAGCAGCCCCTCCATTAAAATACACCTCCACGTTTCAACTCTGCCAAATAGATTGGTTCAAAAGTTGTTGAATTTTTTCGGTATGAGGTACAATTCATTTTTTGTAGTTTACATGCATTTTTGTGATCTAATTTGTGTAATTATTATAAACGAAAATATAAAAAAAGTACATAAATATTATAAGCATAAGAGAATAAAATAGAACAAAAAAATAAATATTGATTTTATGGCAACTGCAACTGTATGTTTTACCCGGAAAATATAATACAATATTTTTTTGTAGAAAAATAGAAATAAAACCAAAACCAGCAAATTTTTTTGACAATTGAACATAAGGTTATATAAATTCATTTTCAGAAAAGCCACGTTTAGTACCGGCATCCGAGCAGGCCTTGCATGCTGTCAGAAACGAGCAGGCAAGACAAAATAAATCAACCAACACAATTTTCTGACAATAATCCAGTTCCTTCGTCTAAACACACACTCGCATAGTTCCAATTAAAAATAATAAAACCGCGTAATAGCAATCAATCAATTGTTAAAAATTTTTACCAAGTTCAGTTTTCTTCGTTTTGCGATCGGTCAGTTTAAATTTAGGAGTTGCATTTGAAACTTTCACCACACAGAAACTGGATAGCCAATTTCCCATCGAATTTGGTCTGGCTTTGGCCAGAAGCTAACCACACCCAAAGAACGCAGAAGGTCACGGAATTATACGATTACAATCAATCAGTTCGTGACGGAATTGTGTTTTATTGCTCAGTAGGCAAAGCTTGATGATTCCAAATGTCTGTCTGTTAAAGTACTCGTAACAATTCAAAATATTTTATATATTTATAATCTTCGGCCAAGTCGAGTACAAAGTCGGGCGTGGTAAGTACATAAAGCCGACTGGCTACCATATGTTGCCCTTGTGCATTACTAACAAACTTTCAACTTTCCCGCATGTTTGCCAGTGAATCTGTATATGTATTATATTTTTTATGTCTGTAAATTCGGGGGAAGACTAGGAGACTCATATTAAACGAATTTCAAAATACTGTGCCCTATTTTCACGCAAGAAATTGAATGCAGTGAGTATCCAACGAACTTTCCCCCAAAAAGAGAATGCCATATTCCAACTTGAAATTGTTCCTCAAAACCAGAAGAGTAACGATACTTGATTCGTGTTACTTCCAATACATATATATTTACATAGATCTTATTGGCCACTCTTAGGCTAGGCTTATCAGGCTAACATTAAACCTAAGTACAATAAATAGACTGGGTTAGATTAGTGTGGGTTCTTCGACGCTATAACTCTGTAGTTTCCAGTTTTCGCGCCAAGATTTGAGCATTATTCGTTAGCTTATCAATTTGATTATACAAATTGAAGTGGCGATTCAGGTCATTTGAATTGTTGAACAGTTTGGCGGTACCCTTAAGGGTTTCGTGCATATCCTGCGTGGCAACAGCCAGAAAATTGTCATCCAAAGAGTCCTGACCGCCAATACTGCAAGAGAAAGCCAAATACTCGTTAGAGATTCAAATACTTTGCAGTTGCGTTTACCTCAGATTTTCTTCGGTCTTGAACCATTCGTTCTCGTAGCCCTTCAGCCAAATGGGATTGGAGCCTTGAACGCTATGCTTGTTTGTATTGGGAACTCGCGTTGCGGGTTCATGAGGATGCTGCAGGGATATGGAGGAGTGTCCACCTGAGTAGTTATATCAGTTAGAAGGGCACGGTCTCAACGGCATCCTTTGAACTTACGGAAGATATTTACTTTGGCGGCGCGTAGCTGCCTTTTGTAGCCTTTGCGTTGGGAGGCGCACAGCGCCAACGTGACCACTAGCAGGGAGGCCAGGAAGAGATTTGTGAAGAGAAGCCACACAAACAAGGCGCCCTTCGTCGGGCTGGCTGTGAGCAACTGCGCCTCGGCTGGCTGTGTGTCCAGTACATTGAGATCCTTGAACAGATCGTCCAGGCTCTCGATGTGGGTGTCTATAAGCTTGAGCACCTCGGATACTTCATAGATGGAATTATCCTCGCGCTCGACTAGATGCATATATAAATCCGTTTTGGTTTTGTCCACCGATCCATCCTTATTTTCGTGCACTTTGATCTCGTCAATGTTTACAATGGACTCGGTAATGTTGCCCAGGGTGCTGTAAAGAGTATTAAGAATCGGAAGCGTATGGAAGTCATATAGAGATACTTACTCTCTGAACGTATCAATTCTGGAACGCAGCTCGTCCGGTTGTAGTCGGAAAACTATGCGCACCTTCTGATCCTCGCGCAGCAGATAAATAAACACATGAGCCACATCGCGCATGCCCAGCGTGTCATTAGCCAGCACCATAAAGTCGAAGTAGCCCTTCATGCCCTTTTGGGGATCGAAATTCAGCTGGACTTCGCCCGTTTTCTGATCGATCAGGAACGGTGCCTTGCGCACATTCTCCAGACCCTCGGACAGTGTTTGCCTTATTTCGCCCACCTGATAGTACGCGATTTTCGCATTGATGCCCTCGTCCGGGTCAAAGGCCTCCACCCGCATGAATCTCAGGCCGAAGTCAGCATTGGTCGTGATGCCACCAGTGAAGATCTTTGAGCGAAACTTTGGCGGATTGTCGTTGATGTCCAGCACACGCACCAGCACACACACCACGGTGCTATCCACCTTGGGCGGGTACTGTGGTGTCTGGCCTAGCCCATTCTCGGAACTCTTCTCATCGACGTAGCTCTCGTAGGACAGCAACTCCGGTTCGGCGGATGTGGACATTTCGTATTCGACGTTAACTGCTCGCAACTGACGCGAATGCTTAAACCGATCGTAGTTGCGTTGAGGAGCTTGCAATAACTGCTTGCTATGCACGGTGTTGTCAACGCCAAGGCCCAGGCGACGATGCTGTTCCAACGATTCGTTCGCACAGTTCTCTGTGGCCTTTATGTACAGTGTAAAGTTGGCGACCAGCTCCCGATCCAGCTCGCGTTCCACAGTCAGCACATGCGTTTCGGGATCCAAACGGAAATAGCCCTCTTCGTTGCCGTGCAATATGAAATAGCACACCTGGCTGGGTGTCTCCGCGGGATCATCCAGGTCCATCTCGTCCTTGTCTATGGTATCGGGTAGCTTAATACGCTCCGACCCCGGGTCTGAGTGTTCCGTAAAATTGACCGAGATCTCATTCACAATAAACTGTGGCTCATAGTCGTTCACATTGCGAACGTATATGGTTAGATCGAGATCGGTGCTCAGCGACGTGGGCAAACCTTGATCGTAGGCCTCGATTCTTATCTGTTCGGGGTAATTATAAGTAGAAGTTCTGGCAAATAACTCTGTCGCACTCACCTCATGCGTTTTTTGACGATTGCGATTTAGGCGCTCTTTGAGAAACAACTCGCCCGTATTGGCATTCAACTCGAACAACTTGTAGCTGCCGAGCGGATCGGGCTTGAGGCGATAGCGCACCAGTGCATTCTGTCCCATGTCCGCATCGCTGGCATAGGCCTGCAGCAGCATTGTGCCCACCGTGGCATTCTCCGGTATACGCACCGTGGTATTGTGTAATGGTCGCACAAACACGGGCGCATTATCATTGAAGTCAGAGACGCAAATGTCGAGCGTGCTCGGCACTGCATTGGCCGGCACACCCAAATCCTTGGTGGTAATGGTCAGGCTGTAGTTGCCAAATTTGTTGCGTAGTGTTTGACTGGCATAGATGTGAGCGTTCCACGGATCAGTTTGTCTCAGCTCAAAGAGCCCCTCCCTGTTGCCCTTGGTAATGGCAAATTCCAGTCGTCCATTTGCCGTCGCAGGATCATCCGCATCTTTGCCCACAATGCTGGCAATGCTCTCGTGAAGCTCGTGATATTCCGTGATTAGAACGCAGCTCGTGGGCAAGCTGATTTCGGGTGCATTATCGTTTTCATCCAATATGGTGATGCTGGAAAATAATCACAAATTATATAGTAGCGCCCTATTGTCCTGGAAAAGTTCACTTACAACACTTGCTTGAAGGCATTGCGACTTTCGCCGGCCAAGAAGCCAAACTGATAATTGTCCCAGGCCTCAATAACCAGATTGTAAGAGTCCTTGGTCTCACGATCGAGCTTGTCGGCCACGGTTAACACGCCCGTATCGGCATCGATCGTAAACTTGCCCTGCGAACTAATGCGATCCATTAGAAATGTGATCTTGCCAAAATCGCCCGCATCGGCATCGGCTGCCTGTACGGTGGCCACTCGTGTGCCTGGCGCGGCGCCCTCACTGATCGTATAGTTCTTGCTGCCGCCTATAAAGTACGGATTATTGTCGTTCTCGTCCAGTACGGTTACGTAGACATCGACCAGGGCCGATCTTGGCGGTACTCCTGAATCGCTGGCACGCACACTAAAATTCAGCCACTGATGTTGCTCGTGATCGATCTTGTTGGCCACCACGATTTCGCCAGTTTGTGCGTCCAAGTGTATAAGATTGCGATAGGTAGGATTACCCTCCAGGGCATAAATAATGGTACGATTCTTGTCCACATCATAGGCCAGCACATTGGCTATCATAACACCGTTGATGCTGTTTTCGGTGATGGTTTGTCTGTAGAAGGGTTGCCTAAACTTGGGATTGTTATCGTTTTCGTCCTGTATTTGAATGCTTAGAAAAGCTAAAAGGAAATTCGTGTTAGGAACTGAAGAAGACCTGAACTGCACTTTCAGAAAACTTACTTTCCACAATTTGCCTGCCCTTGGCTGCTGCCAAATCCTCCACGGTAATGGCCAGCTTGATGTGCTCCACTTTCTCACGATCCAATAGCTTGATTACCTTTAAAAAGCCCTGTATAGCATCCAGCTCGAACGCACCTAAGTAGTCGTATTCACTGATCTTCACCAAGCCGCCCTCCTCGTTGCGTGCCTCGGAGTGCTCCGCGTTTAGTTTATAGCGCAGAATGGGATTCTGGTCGGGATCTGTAGCTTTGATCTGATAGACTAAAGTGCCCACTGGCGTATTTTCCACTATCCTCAGTGCTGGCAAATCCTGCAGCACTGGTGGCTTATTGTTTACATCCCTGATGCTAATGTTCACCGTTGCCGTGTTCAGTAGCTGGGAACTGCCTAGGCCACCGTCCAGAGCAAGCTATTGTAAGAAGAACTCATTATTCATTAATCAACTGTCAAGCGATCTTTAAGACCCTTCAAACACGTACCACATTCAGAGTATATAGCAGGCGCTTGCTTTCAGTCAGATCTGGATCCAAATTGGCGCCCTGCGCCACAGATATATCGCCCGTCTCCGAGTTAATAATGAACTTGTCGCTGGCGCCCGTTTGTATGCGATAGACGATCGCATTGTTGGGCGAGGAGCCGTCGCGATCGATGGCCAGCACCTGCAGCACGGAGTTGCCGCCAGGCAGATCCTCGGCCACGGTTTTGGCATAGAAATTCTTTTGAAAAATGGGCGGATTGTCGTTGACGTCCTGCACATAAATGAGAACGGGCACTACGGTGGACAGCATGGGTATACCGGAGTCTCGGGCGCGTATGAGCAGATCAATCTCTCGCATATCCGCATTGGCCTGGCGCACAGGACGCCGATGGCTATCGACTAGCTCCTCATAGTCAAAGTGATGTAGAGGACGAACCAAACCGCTCTCCGGATCGATGGTGAAGTTCATGCGGTAGAGACCCTCGACAATCTCATAAGTTATCTGGCTATTCTCGGTGCCATTCAGATCCAGATCGCGTGCTTCCACCTGGAGTGGCGTCTCGAACTCGCCCTTGTTCTCCATCAGCTTCGCTTCATATTGACGATGCACGAATATGGGCGCATTATCGTTGACATCCTGAATATCTAATATGATTTGAGCGGTATTCCGATTGCCCTGCCCCACATTGTCTATGGCCTCGACTGTTAGATAGTGTCGCGAGATGATCTCTCGATCAAAAGCAGGACTGCCTGGCGTTTTGATGGTAATTACACCCGTTATAGGGTTCAAATGTAACCTGTAAAATTGATTTTGTAGGTCAGTTTGTTGCACATTTTGTGAATGGACTTACAAATGTGCAATGCCGCCTCTTAGGTTCGTATACCGTATGCCCATAGTTCCGTAATCTCCGGAGTCCACATCAACCGCATCCACTTTGGCAATGATCGTGCCCAGTTCGCTATTCTCGGGCACGCCCGCATTATAGATCGGTTGGGTGAACTCTGGAAAGTTGTCGTTTTGGTCGCGTATAAAGATCTGCACGTGAGCCGAGCTAAAATTCAATGTGTGATATAATTGCTTGGATTTCAATGAAATAATTAAGCGACATCCAACTTACCTCCAGCGCGTCGGTTCGTCGATCTCTCGCGCGAATATGGTAAAGTTGACTTCAATAAATTGCTCAAAGTCCAAGGACTTTGAGTTCCTAACCCGTAACATAAAGTTCGCTTCGTTGACCGCCAGCTCGGGCACAATTTCGAATAGATCGTTGGGCGGATCGAGGAACAAGCGAAATGTACCATTTTTGCCCTCATCGTGATCGTAAACGAAATTCTGCACCTCCCCATCGATAAAGTTCAACGGTGTATTGGTCTGGGCATTTTCGTTGACCTCACAGCGATAGATAGCTTCACCGAACGTGGGTATCTCGTCGTTCACATCGGTCACAATGATGGTCACCTCGGTCCGTACTGTGGCAGGTCCCTGTTGGGTCTCATCCGCGGTTTTCGACAGCTCCGTAGCGGTGATCCTCAGTATGTGAGCGCCATTGACGTGATCGCTTTCCTCCTCTCGATCCAGCACAGCCAGAGTGTAGACAACGCCCGTGTGCGTATCGATATCAAAGAGATCGTTGCCATCCAAAGCATAAGCAATGGGGTTATTGATGCCACGATCACCATCAATGGCACGCACCCGCAGCACCTTTGTGCCCACGGGCGCGTCTTCGGCAATACGTGCGACAGCCTGCACCTCGACAAATTCGGGCGGCTGATCCTCAACGTCTTTGATCTTGACCAATATGGCCGCTGTGCCCGTATTGATAGGTCCCTGATTGGCCCGATCGATGGCCAAGATGCGCAGCTGATACAGGCTCTTCTTCTCATAGTCCAGCTCCCGCTGTAGCCGCAGTATGCCCTTGCCCTGATGCGTGGAAATACTAAAGATATCGTTGTCGCCGTCCAGCTCTTGCAGATAGTAAACGACCTGGCCGTAGGCACCCTCATCCGCATCGGTGGCTTCCAGGGTGCTGATCACGCCCGGTCCGCTGCCCTCGGGGATTTCAATGGCATTTTGATAGGGCAAAAAGATCGGTGCATTATCGTTAATGTCCTCCACCAGGAGCAAGAAGCTCTGCGTCACATAGTTGTTATCGTTATAGTGGCTGTCCGTCAGTGTGAGCACAATGGCATACTCATCCTGCGTCTCACGGTCCAGCTCCTTGGCCAAAAACACTTTCGCCTCATTGCCGCCCGTGTTCTCAATGCGAATGATTTCGCTGTCGTGCGAGTTGCGCTTGCCAAAGATCAACGGATCGTTGTCCGGATCGTAGCCCCTCAGCGTATATATGTGGCTGCCCACCTTTGTCTCGGGACTCTCCTTCAGTCTCAGCACAATCTCAGATTGTCCATCGATGGCGAATCGTGGCGGACGATTCGAAGACACCGAACAGATCAGTATTGTGAGTATTACGAATAGGATCTGCTCAATGGTGCCCAGTGGTGTTGAGGCCCAGGTGGGTACTTTTAAGCGCACCTTTTTGTAGTCTATGCTGGCAATTGCTTTGGACTGTTTTTCTTTGTACATTCTTGTGCTGTGAGCAGCCAAAGACAATTGCTGTCGACAGCTACACGACAGGTCGCACTCGACCATCTTCAGTCAGGCAGGCACCTAGAAAATAGACGGAGTGTTACACAAACAACAACAACAACAACAGACACGAACGAGTGTTAACCCATTTTCTTCTACCCCAATGTCATTAAAATGTGTACAAATATTTAGCGACACACGCGAGTGTGTGTGTGTGTGTGATCTGTGCCTTATGACCTTAAAAAAGTTTCGCTTGAGAAATTCCAAGTACGTAAACCTAATAAAAGTTTACAAATGAGTGCGAGTAAAAACAATGCCAGTATCTGGAGCTACGACTTTAGTTGGGGCTGGAGCTGGAACTGCGGTTAACTGCGGACAACAAAGCAGGCCGACTGCTGTTGGCCATTTCTGGTTCTGCTTCTGGCTGCAAGTTGCAACATAGCCAATGCCCGCAAAGCTCAGTCGGACAAACGTTGCTCAATGGTACTGGACACACATGCTCAAAGGGGGCAGGGGGGCAGGGGCGGACTCTTCGTTCGTTTAGCACGTTCTGAGAAGTGAGCACCGCGATCTTGCGAAAGTTTTATGCGCAAATTAATTAAGCGTCGAAATTTGTTTTCTTTCATTGACTTCATTCTTCGGCGTTAGCCCGGAATTCCGCTAAGGAAAATTTCATTTCTTGAAAGTTTAATGACCGTTACGTTTTTTTTTTAATAACTTGGCTTTTACTAATTGTATGTAGCTGGCCAATTAATTCTATATCTATTCATCTATTAAAGGTAGTGAAATTCTGCACATTATGAATACAACTGATGCTGATTAGGGAATGTTATAGACAATTTACAGCCTGTACCCTTTACACATAGCTAAAATATATGTACTCTTGCAGAGGGTATCATAGTATGGTCACGAAAGGAAATATCTCCATGTAGGACACGTAAATTTGTTCTATTTATTTCTTATTTTCGATACTTATGCCTTCTTAGCTTAACGAAATTTCGCTTTATGGAAGCAATCTCCGTAGTTTGCACATTTTTCCAAAGTTGATAAATATTGCAGATGCCTTAGTTTCTAAGAGTTAGTTCAATGGATACGTTCTCGTATAACATATAACTATTAAAAACATTTCACTTTTTGGACAAGAAAATGCAATGAATATAGCAGAGCATTTTCTAGTCGGTTACTCTCGACTGTATTTAACTTTTGTTGCAATTTTTTAGTTGAATTACAATTGGGTATTTCGTCAGCGCGAATGCTCATGAAACTGTTGGCTTATCTGCGTGGTTTTTGCCGCTTCATCTTGATATATAATTGTAATGCGTGTGAAAATGTATCTGTCTCATATGTGCATCCGTCAGATACATCTCGTAGTCGTATCAATGGCGCCAGCTGTTTGTTAGCTTATTAACGCAAGCCATTGCCATTGTTTGCGTTGTGTTGAACTCGCTTTTTGCTTATTAAAAGCGTTGCAACTGCCACGCCCCCGGCTAAGGCAGTTCATTGATTTCTCAATTATGACATTTCATAATTTGTTGTCGAGCGATTTGAGCACAACTTGTTAAACTTTTTGCCCGGCAATTGATTTGTAAGACTTCCAGATACAAAAACAATTACAGATACAGATACATTTGCAGATGGAGATACGAACGCTGAACCGCTCAGGTGACTTCGTTGTGTGCAGCATTTGCAGCTCATTACCATTTGCGTGTTACATCAACCTCTTGGAAAGTCATATTTATCTTGTGTTGAAAAATCGTAGACAAGGTCGTTTATGAATTTCAAATGCTATTTAAAACAGCCTCGAGGCGAGTATTTTATTAAAAAAAAAGTAAAATAATAATTTCATTTGCGTCTGGAATAGCCGATTTCGCTTTCAACCGCCGCATGCAACATTTTCTTTTTCATTTTTTTTTCCAAACAATTTTCTTTACTGGTATTTAGATGCTGGTTGAGGTAATTATGTATTTATGGCCAACGCTTTTGTGTAACGTACGGCAATTGGGTTGTTTGGTCAGCTGGTGTTTTCATTAGCTGCAGCAAATGGCCAGAAGTGGGTGGAGGTAGCCGCAGCGTTCATGGTACACATATATGTGTATATATATAAACAAGTATATATATAATTCTAATTTCATGCTGCAATGATTTCAGCTACAATTTGTGTAGTTAATAACGGTTGAATATATGCTATTGAGGCTATCAATTCCGATGCTGTCGATAATCTACCCATGAATTTAGTTTATTGCTGGCCTATATCTATTTTAGAATATATATACAATTGTATTATTCATTTATGTATATTTAACCGCTATTCTGTAACCAGCTAAGTCACGTGCTAACCAAAGGAGAAAAAACTCTGTTCTAAATTCAAGTACAAAATGTTCAGAATTCCTAGATTTTCCTAACATTGACTTTACCGTTGCACAGAAGAAAAAATTCGTAAGAATCTAGGTAGTTAAATAGACGTTCTTTATGACAGTACAGCTTTCTTTTAATAAAGTATTGAGTATAACATTACAAAATTTAGCGATTCTAAAACATTAAATTAACGCTTTTTTACTCAAGTTAAGTAATTTCTATTATGGTCATATATTGGCATCCTTTGTAATTGATGTAATTATAAAATGCTGGTTTTTATCTCTGAATAGAGAAACGATTTTTAGACTCTTCGTAAGAGTGCTTTCTTTTAAAAAAGTTTTTTGAAACATATTTTCAAATAGTAAATGCGATGTCAGATGAGAGAATCCGCTTCAAATCTACTTTAAGGCATTTGATTTCACTCTAATTTCAATTCGGGTAACATGAAAGAAAAGTTTAAGTACAATTATTATAGAATTCATACAGCATGCCTTTTAGCATTTTTTAATGCGCTGTTGACAGACTTAACAATTTAGAAAGCTCTGAAAATAAGAATCCATTAAAGCTAGAATATTGAAGTAGTTTATTTAAAATTTAATATGATTTTTTTTATAGATGTTAGTTTCCAAAGTAAAAGGCTTATAAATAGTATAATTGTGTGTATGCAATTCTTTGTTCAAAGCTTCATATCAAATTAGCCGTTTTTTGACACTCATTGCCTCAATTAAGGGGTTGATCTCTTTGTCATAACATTTCATGATGCCAATTTTCCACACGGCAAGAAATGAAAACTTACTGAATTAGAGCAAATTAATAAGTTACGGCGCTCAAATATCAAAGACGAATTCGTGCGCTTTTTTTAGGCATTTCCCTTAATTTATATAAGCGCCAGCAAAGGAAATGACAACGTTCATATACCATGACGATGTTGGCTGTTGACGCCGCTTTTCCTCAGCAAGAGCTCAGAAAACTGCGAAGGGAACGCGTGACATGGTTGAACTTTTTGGGTCGACAAACAAAAAGACGGACACTCATTTGCCAATAACGCCTGCCGCAGACTTTCGACTTTTGGCCAAGGCGGTAGTTGTTAACGCTTCACATGTTCTGACTCCGGCATCGATCAGAGTGTTACCGAAAAACAAAGTGAAAATAGCCACAAATTGTGTTGACAACAAGTCGAAGTCGCGTCGGGTATCCAGTAGATACATTTGGATTGTGCGGTTTTCGTTGTAACCACAACAAAATTCAAACGAACAGCATGTTAAAAATGCCTAGGAAATACCAATAAACAATAATTTTGTGCCTGCCAATGTGGCAAGTTCCCAGCTTGCCGCTTAAGCCGAATGTATGTAGACGGCTTTCCACGGCATCGGCTGACAGGCTTAGGATTAGCTTGGCAGTTCACATAAAACTTCATTTAATTAAAAATATGTTAAACCTGGCTGAAGAGGCGTTCGAGCTGAAACCGAAGTTGTCTTTTGGCATCGCTCGGCGGAGATAGCTATGGCTATGTGCCCCATGCTGCCTTCAGTTTCCGGCGCACGATCGAGCGAGTGAGCAAACAAATGAGCTTATGGCTCGACTATTCCAATTTGAACACTTCCTCCCCCATATTAGAGCCCTTTTTGTCATGCACATCGATTCCGAAACGTGGCTCTGACAGTCAAGTTCAACGCCAGCAGCAACAAAAACTATTGTTACAATATTTGTTGCCTCTTGTTGTTGCTGACAAAACAAAAGAGTGTACGCTGGCCTGGGCGGCAGTGGGGAATGGGGAAGAGGGCGCTAGCTGGCTTTGTAACTGGGACCTGTATGCAGCTTCGTTGCGGTAGCTTGATTTTTGACTCATAGCCCGCCGGAGTGTCAGCCAAGAGTTCAGCTGGAGGGCCCGCATCCGCATCGCTTTCATGGTAATGCGCGTAATCGCGACCGTCTATGCCGGCAGCCGGCAGCTGGCAGTTAACGCGAAGCTAACTGAAACGTCGACGTTGACGTTGACTTAGCTAGTGTCGAAACCCGTGTCTGTTACAGTTCGTCTCCTTTTCTAGGCTTTGCATAGCCAACTAATTGTTCGAATACCCAAATTTGCATTGTTTGTTGGCCTCGAGCTCTTGGTCTTGGCAGAGCGGGCAAGTCCTTGGACTGAAGATACAATCGCCTTAGTCTTATATTAACCCCAATGAGCACGAAACACCATTCGGAAGAACGTACGCTTTAAAATGTCATGTTAGACTTTTTTATTTATACATGTTCAGTTTACCTAGTTTTGTTTTTAATTTTGTTTACGAGATATTAAAAACACACCCTTTAAATAGCTAAAAATGTTATCTTACACTATTTTAAATATTGAATCCTTTTTATGAATACTGCAATATACATTATACAAACTATGAATGATGAAAAAACTTAATATAGTAATAAAATAATTTCCTTTTTTCAAATTATTTATTTTTTTAAAAAATTAATAAATTTCTACTGAACTCTAATAAAAATTTTTAATATTCTTTATTGTAGTTTAGTTTAGTTGCAAGTTTCTTGCACAAATTTTTTTGGAACGTGTAAAAGATAAGGCGTTTATGGCATGCAATTTCGGATATATTTGAATATATTATTTGAAGTTAATTAAGATCATATTCGATTGTTTTTTCGACCCGAGTGCAACAATTTTTTTTTAATCTTCAACACATCTTTTGAGTACGAGGTCAAGAGTTAAAAAACATAATTATTTAATTATTACTAAAATAATGTTCTATCTGCTGCACCCACATATACTTAACTTTTCGGACACGAAATTTTCAACACGAACGTGTCACGCAAGCAAACTTGTATGTTTATGGTAGATGATTCTTGCTTCTCCCCCTCTCAAAGGAATACCCTTAAATGTCCTGTCTACCCCTTTAAATGACACTCCCTGTAGTTAGGGGGCAGCTCTTCAAAACTTACCCTCCGGCGTTTGCTGCAGTCTGTTGCAGGATATCGAGTATCCTTCGTTGCAATACGATCCCCAGCTGACGTTTATGCTAATTGCATAACTCTCCCAGTTCTGTCTGGGTACTGGAAATGATCATTTGTTTTCCTTACTGCTCTTCAGCACTGACACATTTTAGAGAGCCCTTCTCTATAGCACACGACGTTACTGGCAATTAAGCAGAAGTCAAAAACCCCGCACACACACACACACTCAGAATTTGGAGCACAGTAAAAACGTGTCGCCGAAATTGGGCAATGCACGAAGCGGAACTTGTATTTGACGCCGTCACTCAGGGAAGATCACTTAAATGACACTGCATGACGGTCTGGGTACGTGCCGAAACAAAAAGGTTCTAAGTGCCGTCCAAGTGATCTTCACTTTTTATCGCCTGCTGCACACACGACCAACGCGGGATTACACTTTCGAAACCGTAAACCGTTTAGAGCCTGTCCGACGTGCCCGTTGCGTATTCCTCAACGGTCGCAGCACGACTGACAGCAGGCCAGGCTCAGCCGGCGTGTGCTGTATGGGAATTGAGCCGTCGGCGCCGTCGTCGCCGTCGTCGTTGACACCGAACAACATGGCAACCCCGACGATGCGACGAGCGAACATTGCATTGCGGGCACGCGAGTAATTAGCGGAGCGTGAATTCCACTGTTGTGAGAGGGGTCTGCTGTGAGGTTTGTTTACAATTTGCAAATGCGGGAGAGCCCAATGGAAGGCTGGAAATGTTGGCGCTTGGAAGGGAAATTTAAAATGTTATCCGGAAGTGCGTTGAATTTATATAACTTTGAAGGTTAATAGAGTTCTGACAACAATATGATGGATTTTCATAGAGATTAGTTTTGATTTATTGCTTGTGCTAAATACGAATTATGTAATTTTGTATTTTAATAACACTTAAATGTCATCTGCTTATGGCTTTCACAGAAAATGTCCCTGTTCCGTGGACGCGAGATCAAGAAGCGGACTAGTGTGGTGGTATCGGTGCCGCCGCTGGTGAAGAAGTCCAGCAAAAGTCGTTCGTTTTATTTTCGTTATTTAGAACTATGTCGCGCTAAGAACATAACACCCGTACCGGACATTCGCTCCAATTCCAATGGAACCACCTTCCTGGATTTGCTGGGCGATAAGCTGGGCGTCAGTGAATGGCTTCTGATCATCGAGGCGCTCCACTACGATTTGGTACTCCAGACTATGATCATACGCATGCGCCGCAGCAATGGAAACAGTGAGTAGTCTGTTCCGAGTTGGATCTCGATAACCTAACGGAGCTCCTTGGCGCAGATATCGTTCTACCAATTGACACTGAAAATCGGGCACGACTCTTCCGTCAGAAGCCGGTTATATACACTCGCTTTATTTTTAACAGTCTAGTGGAGGCGATTGCCAATTGCGTCAAGCTTAACAAGAACCTGACCATTTTGAAACTGGAGGGTCTGCCGCTGCAGGATGGCTACATTGAGTGCATTGCGAAGGTAGGACGAGAGCAAACTGTAAGCTTCGGGGCACCGAAGATTAAATACCCTTGCATGTACTACATTTTGACTGTTATGATTGTCTCTATAGAATTCTTATTATTACTATTATGATTATTACTATTACTATTATTATTGTCTGGCTGCTATGGCCTTCGGCTAAGAGTACGTCCAGACAGTAACCTGGACTACGGCATTATTATATAGTAATTCACTGGTGGTGTTATTTTTAACAAAATCCGAATATCGTCTGCAAGGGCAACAAATATCAACATTAATTGAAACTCCTTTCCAATAATTATTTATAATTATTCATTTTTACTATGTACAGTCGCTTGCCTCCAACGACTGCCTGAAGGAGGTCAGCTTCCAAAAATCTTACATTGGGGACAAGGGCTGTGAGGCGGTCTGCAGCACCGTCAAATACTTGAATCATGTGGAAATCTTTAACATCTCTGAGTGCAACATAAGCGCCAAGGGGGCTGAATATGTTGCCGATATGATTAAGGTGGGGCTTAACGAGGTTTAACTTTGATTGGACCTAGCTTACCCCCTGATTGCAGATGCAAAAGATTACGCGTTTCTCCGAGGGCTGGGAGAAGTCGCTGCGTTATCGCAGTGTGGATGTTAATTCGATTTCGGGTCTACGCAACATTGCCCTGGCCAACAATCCGGACCTGGGCGACAATGGACTCCGGCCGATTGCAGAAGTGCTCAAGGAGGATGCCTGGGTGAAGTGTAGGTAAAGTCAAATAAGAACGTGCTCGTCTCTGATCACTGAAATCCACAGCTATCGATGTGGAGAACTGCGGCCTGACCGATTGCGGTGCTAACATAATTCTCGAGTGCCTCAGTTTGAACAATGCCATCACCGAGTTCAATATTCGCCACAACGATGGCATCAGTAAGTTCCTGATGCGTCAGATTCGCGATCACCTCGGTAAGGAGGACGAGGAGAAGATGATGGAACCCAAGTACGATCTCAGCTCCGTGGCCGGGCTGCAGAGCCTGCCCAAGAGCCAGAAGTATAGTGTCTCCCAACTGCTCGCGCACACCAAGACCCTGGAGGAGCAGCTGTCCCTGGAGCGCACACTGCGCAAGAAGGCCGAAAAGCTGAACGAGAAGCTCAATCAGCAGCTAATGTCCCTGGATCACGGCCCACCGCCGCAGCCTCCGTCGCAGCCAGAGAAAATGGCGGAGAACTCTCTGCCCAAGGGCTATGTTCTGGTCAAGAACGATTTCTTGCAATCCTTTACCAAAGAGTAACTCGATCCACACCCTTCTTATCGGTACAGCCACACTTATCCCTTTGTTTTCCCATCAGGTATATGACCACGCCGCAAGCGGCCGCCCACTTTAACCAGTTGGTCAACAGTGCGGTCACCAGCTCGGATTCAACGCCACGCAGTGCGAACGCCACGCTGCGCAAGCAGCAGCAAATGCATGAGGCGGAGCCGCCACTGCCCGGGTTCGTGGAGCAGGACGAGGACGAGGTGCAGGATGACGACGAGGAGGAGGAAGCAGCGTATCAGATGGCGCCCGACAATCAACAGATGCGCCAGCAGCTGCACGTGCGCAAGGTGCGCAGCGAGATGAAATATGTTGAAACATTCTCCAAAGAGAATGCCAAGAAGCGGAGTCCAAGTCGGACCATGAGTTCGCCAACGAGCGCGATGTGAGTAGAGTTACTAACCAAATAACACCTAGATGGGACATCTACAACAAAAACGTCTCGTGCATTTTCTGCATGGCAGGTTTACATTGAGAGATCTAAAGGTTTTTCTAGGGTCCTTATTTCGCTCACGTTTCCCAGTCCGAGCCTTTGTAAGATCAAGCCAGATCGCTCCCACAAGTTACCAAGTTTGGCAAACAGTTTTCTGATGACCTCCTTTAAATACCGAGCCAGACCACCAATAACAAAGATCTATTTTTCTAAAATAACGTCTGTTTTAAAGTGAAAGTGTATTGCGTAGTCGTTTACACCCGACTGGAAATTTATTTTTTTGTTGTTGATGTCTCGTTATGTTATTTGGTTAGTATTAGTAAGTCCAACAAGTAACAACTATATATATATATATATAATTACTCCCACAGTTCAAGCTCAATCCCAACGTACAGTTCGAGGTGGACATCGGGGACAGTGTCCTGGTAAATGATCAGCAGATGGACCGCAAGCGCTACGAGGACCGCGAAGATGCCGACTACTACGAACAGGAAATTGCCCAGAAGCTGCACAATAACGCCCAATACGATGCCGAGTACATTGGGGACTGCGTGCGCAGCGATAATCGCAAGCAGATCAGCAAGATCAAGAAGCAATATAGCGACATCGGAAACAGCCAAATGGCACTCTACATGGCTGAGCTGGAGCGCAAGATCAACAGCAAGTCTGGCAAGAAGCGACAAAAGTCCAAGCAGGCTGCCAACGAGGCAACGAATCAGGTGCGCGAGTCCAAGAAGAGCGATCACTTTATGCAGGTGGATTCATACATGGCGAATATGGAGGATTCATCGCAGGACTCTGCCACAATTTGCTCAGACTCTGATGGGGAACAGAACGAAAGCTCGACACATGGACAGACAGAGAAAGCATTGCCGCCGATGAAGGTGTTCGTGAGGCGCACAAAACACTACGAGGAGGAGGAGGACGAGGAGGAAGTGGAGCTGCACGATGATAAAGAGACTGAAGAGCATATCGTTTCGCCACGTTCTGTCTATTTGGAGATGCAGCGGAAAAAGAGTGAGAAAAATCACTAAACGCTAGCCCCCACCCATTGCCGCCATCGACACAACAGCAAGGGAATATTATACAACTGGAATTATTCATCGTAGGTGGTCCCAACAGCTCGAAAACAAATTGGAAAACTAACAGGGTAGCAACGCACGTTTGTGTTCCAATCAGAGAGAGAGAGAGAGAAAGACAGAAAGAGCAAAGGGCCAAATTCTCAGTTACCCCTGAAGATTGTCACACCACTTGTAGAAGGGATTTTACACGTGTTGCTTGTGTATTACATAGGTAATATATATATATATATATATGTATATATATTTATCCGATCGCGGTTTAGGTTATTATGCAGTTCATTTAAAAAGTAAAGCGTCACAGTTTGCATGGCTTTGTTATTCACTACAAAGCATCAACACAGAAAAACTTATGTAGCCCGAATTGAAATGTTAATAAATCAGTTTTGGCACATTCCTCAAATTATTTTTTGTTATTAAATCAGTCGGATACTTCACTATGCCGGTTAAAATTGTACTTCTAAAAAAATAAAGTTATATGCAAGAGTTAAATATGTACTCTATTTGATTATAATAGTGGAATATTTTGCTGACAATACATTTTGTAGTTACTAATGCTTAAATTTGCTCAAATATTAAGATATTAAGTAGATTGACGATTAATATGCGGTTTTATATATGTTGATTAATTCCAAACCCTTCAAATTCATGCATTTCTCATTTTAACGGTGATCGCATTTAGCCGCCGAAACCGTACAGGGTACGTCCCTGGCGCTTCAAGGCGTAGACAACATCCATAGCAGTGACGGTCTTGCGCTTGGCATGCTCAGTGTAGGTGACAGCGTCACGAATGACGTTTTCCAAGAACACCTATTGGAAAATCGGAACGGGGGGTGTCAGATTTGGGTGCATGTTGAATGGCGGTGAGTACTTGCCTTGAGCACGCCACGAGTTTCTTCATAGATCAAGCCAGAGATGCGCTTGACTCCGCCACGACGGGCCAAACGCCGAATGGCTGGCTTGGTAATACCCTGGATGTTATCGCGCAACACCTTACGATGGCGCTTAGCTCCTCCTTTACCCAATCCTTTACCTCCCTTGCCGCGGCCAGTCATGTTGCTTTTAAAAAGTTACGATTTACGCTGCAATAAAAAATAGAAAATTAATTTTTAGTCAAGCGGATCGCCATTTTTATGTGTATTCATATGACGCCATATTTATAACGCATACTGATGCGTAAGAAAAAAGTTAACTGCGTGTTTACAAAGACTCAACTTTTTAGATAAATACTTTAACAAGTGGCTTATAATGCAAGTTTATAACAAATAAATAATGTTTGTTTTTGATTTTTGTTTATTATAATTTGTTGTTGCACCTTCTTGCGAAATGTCTACTCACCTTTCAAGAAATTCAAAACAATGTGGCCGTAAACTTAAAAGCATAAAATCTTCAGAAAAATACCAACACAATAAGTCAGTAATTGATCAAATTCGAGTCACCCTGTGCCAGATTTGATGAGTTTTGTGTTTACAAGTTGAGTTACGCATATATTTTGAAATATTTGAATAAATATAATTTTATTGCAAATGTTTAGCTGCCGGCCAGGTTCATTACAGTGCGATGTAGCTGTTGCTTTTGATATTTAACGATTATTTGCATAATTTCCATCTTTGCATCAATTTTTAAACTTTCGTCGAGCTCAAAAACATCCTGAGCAATTGCCATGCCATAGTGAAAACTGGGAGTGCTCTGTATATCGTCAATTACGGGCTCCATAGTAATGGGTGTTGTTTCCTCAATTTCCGCCTCATTATCCTCCATTGGCACATTAAGTTGCTCGATTGCCATTTGCTGTGCGGTTTTATCCGTTAACGGCACTTTTGGCGTTCGATCAGGAGGGAGGGTTGGGAATCCAGAGGACTGCTTGAATTGGGATTACGGTTAATTGCCTGATTGGGGTCCTCAACTGCCCCGGAACTGGCATTGTCCGAGTCCTCCGAATTGGCACTATCGTATAGATTTTCCGCCTAACGAATAAATTGACATTTTAGCATTGGTTGAATCTTGGATTTTTCTCATACTTACATCCACACTGTTCTTGTCGTACACAACGAATGGCAGAAATTTAAGCTGTTGGAAGAATTTCCAGCCTTCCAAACGTTTTATCTCCTCAGGCGGTGCTCCACGGGCATTTGCATCAAAAATCGCCTTTTGTTGCAGCCGATAGTAGGATGCGAGATTTAGCCATTTTCTAGCCAATTCATTTGTATAGGCGCGGAACTTGAATCTCTTCTCCAAGGTCCATCTGAGGTTCTTCCAAAAATTGTGCTTCAAGTAACGAATACTGTAGTCCTTGTGGGCCTTGTCCCACATATATGGTGTGTTGCGAATAGTTGTAATGAGAAAATTAATCACTTCGTCTGACCAAAAGGGTCTTGTACTATCGCTAACATTTGTCATTTTCAATTGTTAACAGAAAACTTTTTTCTCGTCTAAATTTAATCCACTTTTCTTAGCAGCTGTTTAATGGTTCAGTTGATTCGTGAGCGAGACAGATATATGAATTTTGTCGAGAGTTAATTAAAATACTAACTACTGTCGATAAATACATATATGCATATCCTATTCAGGAAAATACTAATAACCATTAAGTGTGACCAAACTATACAGTCTGAAAACAAATAATGGGGCGAGTTATTTGTGAAAAATTTTCATGTGTCTTGAAAACAACTTACTGTTATATTTATTAATTGTTGCCCTGAAATTATCACAAAAGAGATGTATAAAATTGTTTTTTTATTTAACCACATATGACTGCTACTGCAGTTGCTGTTAAGACCCAGTTAGTCGTAACATAAATGCCATTTATTAGTATTGTTAAGCACCATTTTGCTTGCTTGTTATGATTTTGTAAGAAACAGCTGCTTTTGAATTTAGTCTTGCTCCAGCCTATCGATATGTTAATAAATCGAACAATAATACCATTACATTTTGTCTTGCGATGATTTTTATTTCGATGAACTCTCGTGATAAATCGATAATTTGGTATTCCAATTCAAAGCGAGATTTTGCCGTTGCCGCTGTCGGTCATACAACGCACAAAACACCAGCGCAGTCGAAAAAAACCTTTGAGTGTAGCGGACGCGATTTTAGCGCAAGTTTTTCGAACCAAAACAAGTGTAAGTGAAGCATAGCTAAAGTGAAAAATTTAATGAGATCTAAATAAAATGCACCGTTACATAATTTATAAATGTTAAAAGTGCATAGAACGGTGCCGCGTCTGCGTGGCCGTATTGCGAGTGTCCAAAGCACAGTGCAACGAAATACTTTGCGTAGCTGCTGACCAACAACGACAAAAACGACCAACGCGTTTGCTGCTGCTGCCGCCGCCTGCAAAGCAGAATTTGTCGCCGCCGTGAAACGAGCGCCATCGCAGCGCATCGCAGCGCGCCGCGGCCGCATAAAGAATATAAATATTTTACTATTGTGACCGCGTGTCTGGAATTCAAAATAACGCATATATAAATATATATTTACAATCGTGCTTGTGTGTAAATTAGCGTGGGCGTGCATAAGTGTGCGTATGTGTGTGTGTGTGCTCAGCGCATTGCGGCCACATTTTTATCTTTTTCATATCTTTCGTCAAAAGGCGCAGATGATTCATTTTTCTCTGCTGCCGCTCAGATGTCGCGGAGTCTGCCTCTCCACGCGCATCCTGCTCACACACACATACCCGCACGCACGCACACCATCATAGTCGGATGCTCGCATATATTCGCCTATTTGTTAAATTAACCGAAAAACACCGTCGCCAGCGCTCCCGCCCCTTCGTTGTCCTCCTTCTCTGCCGGTTGGCTCGGCCGCCGCCCCAAAATCAAAGCGCCTGCTTTCCATTTTCATGCGTGTCTCGGTTTCTGTTTCGGTGTCTGTTGCCTGTCATATATGTCTGCTCTTCCCTCTCCGCGGTCCATTGTCCGCTGTCCACCGTCGGTGTTGCGTTTTGTGTTTGTTTTATTGATTCCCATTCTTGAACATGTCTTCAGTTCGTTTAACTATTTTGCTCGTCGCGAGTTGTAAACAAAAAATAAAGCAACCGGTTTCAATTTTTCTGCGCAAACAGTTTTTGGTTTTCCTCTGCCACTTCTATTATTATTCTTATTATTGTTATTTTTGTTTAACGCGATTTAATCGTGCTTAATTTGTTGTCTTTCTGCATAAAAATGGCAGTGAATTAAATAATACAAAACTCTTTTAAATTCAATTTTTCTGTAAAGGTAAGCTATTAATAGTTTTTAGAATTTGTTTATTACAGTTAAAAATGAATTTTAAGGTAATATTTAGAATTTAGGTTAAATATAAAGGCTCGAAAGTGGTTTTTATAAGCAAAAACAATAATTTCTTAATGTCTTGTGCATAAATATTGAACACATATATATTTTTTTAAATTTTAAATTTGAGTATTTATTTAAATTTAGATTTTAGTCAATACATTTCGAGAACAAATAATGCTTGTAATTACTTATTTGTTTTTTAATTAATGCATGTGAAAATAATTTAAAAGCGAGAAACTTGAACATAAATATTAAAAAAAGTATATTAAATGTTACGTAGTCTTATGTGTATTAGATATTTTAAAACACTTTTCATATGAGTGACAAGTTCTTTGGAGGCTTTATAGGATAATTTTCAGATCTAATCGATTCTAAAAACGGAACATTTTTATTACCAGTCAAGATTTTTAGTTCCAATTCCAAGAAAAAAATTTATTAAAAATTACGATTTGTCATATTATCGACAATTTGTGATATTTTTCAATAATTGTTTAATCTAATTGTTTGCAAACATGTATTTTAATATAATACATGTTTTAAATATACACATACATTGGAATGTCTAAAAATTTGGTAAAATTCAAATCAAGACTGCAAACCGTATTTGATCCGAATGTATACAATATTTACAATTGCATTTTATAATAAGCTAACATCTACATGTATCTAAATAAACAAATATGTACGTATGTATGCATTTTCTATATGTAAGCACATAAACATATATGTATATGTAAATATATATGTTGAAAAAAGTACATATGTATGCGTACCGTATTATTGGACATGTATGTTTCCACTGTAGATCTGCAGAACAGAAAAACTAGACCATAAACATAAATGTCATTCACGGCTGCCATTAGCGTAAAACAACTGAAGAGCGCGACAAAAGTAAATCCAGGGCAAAAAACAAAAAAACAAAACAAAATGAACTCAAGGAAAAAAGAAAATAAGAAAAATGTAAACCCTGAGCCGATGAGCAAACTGCAGTCAAATGCGCACGCAACAAACAATTGGGAGGCAGCTCCCAACTGGGAATCAAGCACAAAGCAGTCGGAAGTGTGAAGAGAAATGTGTTTTGGCAATAGCGCAACTCAGTCAGAGACAAAAGATAAAAAAAAACAAAATGGCACAAATCTACTGAAACTGGAGCAATTTCAGTTGAGAACTGAAACTACAACATATGTATATGCATATGACATCATATGGGTTGTAAAGAAAATGTATGCAAATTTCTTGTCAATGCATGTTAATTTAAAATGGCAAAAAATTTTAAAATATAAATACATATATTGAATAAATATATATTTCATAAATTCATTTATATAATATATATATAATATAATTAATATTTTAACCACAAATACGAAGCACTTGCCAAACACAATCTTATCAATTATACATTTGAGAATTAAAAATATTTTATTTAGCGTAGGTTCGTCTTTTTGTGTCAGGGAGTACATAAGTCGGAGTCGGTCGATCGGACCCTTTATCATATAGCTCCTATAGAAATTATACGAAAAATGAAATTTTCAATGAGAAACTTAACTGTTTTGACAGATCTGTATAATATACCCTCATATAAGAAGAATCGATAAAATGTTTTTCTGTGCAAAAACAGTGAACAATGACAAACATCTTCGAATTTAATCATTTTATTTTAAATATATATTATCTTTGAAGATATCAGGCTAAAAACTTTTTTTACATTTTGCCAACGGTAAACCTTTGCTTACAAATATATATATATATGTATATATATATATGCACAATCTCTGTACCCATAATTTGTAGTTAATTGCCCAGACGATGCTTCGGTTGATGAACTTGTGCAACAACAACTACAACAATAATTGCAACAACTACAACTGCAACTGCAACTGCAATGAGAGTGGCAACTAAATGACAACAAGACAAGCAACTGCATTATGCATGCTGTGGTTCAGGACAACAACTCGTCACGTCTGATAACAATGAGCAAGTACGAAAGTACGAGAGAGTACGGCTACTTCATATACTAGTACAGAGTATCTCACGCTTCGCTTTATTTGCATTTAAACTGCGAAGCGTCGTTGCTTGAACTCTGCCGACGCCGAAGCGTTAGTTGTTGCTGTTGTTGTTGCAGTTGCTGATAGACAGCCAGACAGCCAGACTGTCAGCTAGTGCAGCAAAGTAGCTTTCCTTGCCACTTGGCACTCTGCGGCAGAGGCGAGGACACAACAACTCAACTCGTCTTCTTCTTCATTTTTATTTCAGTTGAGACAAAAAATAGAAACTTTTCTTTCTTGTAATTTTTTTATTTTATACTTTAGCTTGTTTTTAATGCATTTCCACGGTCGAAAGGCTTTGACCGTTGTTGATAAGATAATTGAAAGCCTTTAAGACAACAAGAACAAAAAAAAAGAGTTAAAGTTGTAGAAATAGCTGCTGACATAATTGTAATTAACGATTCCAATTCGGCATTCCTTTTGTTTCCCTAGTCTTTGGGCTGCCAAAAAGTTAAAGCGCTAATGAATTGGCTAATTATTGATCAGCACACGCAGACGAACTGGTTTTGAATCACAGATCAGGTCAGAGCTATACGATAAACGGCTATAGAGTCATATAGTGGTTAAAGTATTGATCTATAGCTGTGATAGGGGTATTCAAGACAGCACAAGAGATTCTTTAAAATACATTGCTAAAGTGATTGGGTTGCTTAAATGATATTCTATTCTAAAAACGTACAAAAATATGTTTTTTGAGTTCTTAGCTGAACTGATAGAAAGGAGAGATAGAAAGTTAGATAGAAAAAAAGTTTACAGATAACAACAGATAGATAAAAAATAAACATAGATTTAAGTAGATAAAGAAATATTAGCTGAGAGATATATAAGGAATAGTTAAAAGTAGATTGTGCGATAGTTTGATATATAAATATGAATACAGACATTTAAAGATAAATAGGAATGGATAGGTAGTGAGAGATATATGAATATAAATATTTAGTGATATAGTCGATAGTGTGCGTAGGTTAATGAGCTATGAAGACAGCATTTTCATTGATCATTTAAAAGGAGAAATGTCTTGACATCAAGATTTTGTCACTGCTCCTACCTTCTCCCTCCAACCCTCTATCCCTCGATCCCTGAAGCCCATTAAGAACATGAAGCACTTGAAAATCTAGCGAGTTGAGTATTTCAAATTTGAGTAGGTCGTCGAGAACCTCACCCTTAAAACGAATATATACAAAGCTGCGCGCATGTGTAATTAATATCCGAAATTCTAACGCAATAAAAGTCAAACAAATTGGATAAACTCGAGGTCATCTTATCGATGCCTGTCGCAATTGTCAGTGACTTTTTTGTTGTTGTTTTTTGAAGTTGCCTTTCTTTTCTTTTCCAATTTTATTTTTGCTGCTAAAAGAAACCGCAAAAAATTGCTTATCGCTCAGTCGCGCTGCCCATTACATAGAGTTCAATTTTGACGGCCTTTGGTTGCCTATTCGATTTCTTTTCCTATGCCTTTCACGTGACGTTGGGTTTGAGTGTGTGTATTTGTGTTTGCGCCTTTTCATTCATTATTAATCACATTTTTATCGCCATAACATTGGACAAGTGAAGGCGTCAATTGGCTGCCGTCTGTCGTCCGAGTTCGTCAAACACTTTCACATGGCTTTATCAAATGGCTTACATCAGCAAATGGCCATTTTCCATGTCATATTTTATGTGGTTGCTGTTGGCCGCGGACAGCAAGTCAGCCAATTGGACACACCTCCCACAGGAGAGCGAATAGGGGGAGGGGCATTATTAATTAAAAAGAAACACTATAGTCCCCATAGCTGACAGTAATGACCATGACCTGTGTCTGGCTGGGTTGTCGTTTGTGTTTTGTTGTTGTGAAATTTCCACAATTTTCCCATTGCAAAATTAGAATAAGTTTTTCTCACCTATACACTTGTCTAAAATATGTATAAAACAACAATCGGCGGTCACGTTACCAATGTTGGCCTTTAATTTGAGCCCAGTTTTCCAGTTTATTATGAAAATTTATCAGGTTTACCGCCAAAGCAAACTAAAGCATGTAAATCAGCCAGGCGTACGCTCACACAGCTATTCAGCTCTTCACTCACACACTCATTCACCACGTTACTCATTCACTCATTTAGCTGTTCACTTGCTTAGTTCAGTTTGCGCTGTGCCGCAAATATGATTAAGTTAATTTTTGTTATGCTTCGACAGCTTCTGGGCTCGGCTTAGCTCCGCTTGCAAATCAATTCGTTTGCATTAGAAGAGGCGAAAGGGGCGGTTGAGAGTGAGCTAATGTTCTTGCCAAAGTGTTCAGAAAATTTCAGTTTACAAATTATAGGATGCACTCAGCTGGGATGAGCGATTGGAATATCTATTGGAAATTACAATTAAATTCATAATTTTACAATTTAACGATTTCTTCAGCTTTTAAACACTTTTCAAATAGGAAATTGTAAAAACAGGAAAATAAAATTATAATAATTCAAAAATAACTGTAGTTAAAATTAAAATTTCGTGCAAATCAAAATTAAAAAGTTGTCTCTGACAATGTTCTACTTATCATGGCTGCAAACCCAAATAAACTCCGGGTTTGATACAGACCTTGGTTCCTCTCATTAAGATTAATTTAAAAGGAAATTTAATTGTATTTAATATTTCTTGTTTTAATAATGAAGAAATTTTTGTCAATTTTGGCTTGATTGTGTCAATCATTATCAATAGTTACAAAAAAAAATGGTTCAGTTCGGGCTGAGCTGAAACCGGTTCGGTTCAAAGCTGGTTTATAGATTATAAAGAATTATTTAAATCAATTTAGGGTTTAATATATATTTTTCATATATATTTTTCTCGTAAATTTCTTTATTGAATTGTATGACTTAAATTAATTAATGGAAGACCTTTAAGTACCGTCATTTTCATATTGTTCACTCTTTATGTCCGACGGCTGACAATACTTTAAAGTTATTGACAAAACATTTTGTGATTTATTGGCATAATAGATTTGTATCTCTAGTACGTGGGGCAATACCGCTTGTTTGTCGGAAGGGGGTGCTGTGAATTTCTTGATTGCATCGACACAAACAGAGGGAAAAAACAGCATTGTTTTTTAAGTTTTTTTTTGCCGGTTGCCAATGTGCAATGCCAATTCTGGCGTCAAACGAAGGCCAATCAAAGCAAATACTGAACAGTATGAACATTTCTAATTTGAGGTGTTGACAGGCCGTCAAATATAAGAGGGGAGGAAAAATACCGTATGGACATTTCGAATATGCTATGCCGATTTCTACAATGTGGGAGATGTCAAATAAAAAACCTCAATACAAGGTAACAATTTGGTGCCGAAATCATATTCAAATCCCATTTATGAACAGTTCAAAATTATAAAAATAGTTGGGCAATATAATCGGTTGCGGTACCCCAAAATTAGTATAAAACGCAACTTTATTCTGAGGGGTTCGGTTGTTCTGTGAAAGATCATGCCATAATTGACTTAAATGTAGGCATGTATAGTTCCCGAATCCAAACTGGCACGGTTTCGAAGTCCCTTAACCATATACCATATTCGTCATGGTTTGACATCTGATTGATCCTGAATTTTAATATTATTCGTAAGTAAAAATACATTTTTTGATTTTTTTTTTGTTTTTTTAAGACACCTTTACATTTGATTCGATCGGTTGCTGGTACCAAAACTCAACAAAAGTGCTAGGCGCCTTTGGCACATTTTCTGATGCCTCGTCATTAGCGTGGACTGCCGTCCACAGTGATATTTAAATAGCACTTTCTGAGTGCATGTCACTTTGAATTGGACAGCCAGTACAATTTCCGCCGCCCACCAAACAGTAGGCAAAATCTTCTGGGAACAGTTTTGTTTAGGAACAATTTATTGTTGCTTTTGGGCATATGAATCACATGCACTAATTATATACAACGGATAAGTTCGCGCGAGATGACGTATTTTGAACAAATACGAGACCTTGACGAAGACGAAACGTGGAATCAGGTAAAAACATGCAAAAAAGTTCTCGACTGAGATATACCCGTTTATCATAAATTTTAAAATATAGTTGGATGAAATGTTTATAACCTTGTCTACCAAAAATCGACGGTATATTTTGATAAATTAAGCTGTTATGTCTTTTGCAAATAATAATATAATAGTACTATAGACAATATATTTTTTGACTTTCTTATTAATATTAAATTTGCTATTTTTTGTTTCTTTTTTTCAGTAAACGAAACCTACAAAAAACACGAAATCACAACCAATAAATAATTCGGTTTTATTTTGTAAACTACCATAAATGTTGTTGGCCTGCAATTTTGCAATTTAAGGTGAGTTTCTAAACGTATTTAAGTAGCTATAGCGCAGAATGGTATATATGATGGCTATTGATTAATAACCCGAACTTCGGATAGGAAACTAAATATGCTCAATGTGGACTCCAATTGAAATATATATATTTATATATGCCGCCCTGAAACACGGATATATATGTATATGTACATATATATATTTTTGTATTTTGTTTTTGAATAGTATATACACACATTTTTATATGCCGTCCTAAAGCACAGATATTATTTCAAAGAGAAAATTCTATAGTCAACATACATATGTTGCTGAGCTTACTACAGGGTATTTCCTTAGTTCTACCCTCGACTAGATTATTCATTTAAAGCTTTTGATTTGGAATCTTCTTTCAATTAAGCTGGAAAAAGTGAAAACAATACTCATAATACTTACGCGTATTTAATATTAATCCCCTTTCGTATTCAAATTTATTAGCTGTAAATTATATATCTATATATCAGACCAGTTTAATAATCGATACAAATCGCCGACCGAGGTCACCTGATGGTTCGCTACATTGCCTGACGCTGACTAACGTTGCTTACAACTCGGTGTCGATTACACAGTTTGACCTGCTGCGGCCGCTTGCAGCTGATAACTGCTACAGTTGAGTGAGTGCTTGCAACTTGTCAGCTGCTGCTTGCTGCTGACAGTTACTGTTATCAATCTCTGTTCGATGCCCCTCGAGCCCGGCTCCCGCCCCGTTGCCTCGTTGCCTGCTGCGTTTTAATTAGTCAAAGTGCCAAATGCACTCGACGTTCGATGCTCTCTGTTGGTCGTTTGCCAAATTTACGAGGTGCAAAGTTTATTGGGCCAATAATACGTCGAACCAAAATAAATATCTATTTGCTACGAAATCGAAACTGGCCGAAAATGCAGTGTAGCAGCAAATGACAAATACTATTTTTAATTACGCATAGCAATTGAAAAGCTTTAATTTCAACTTTCGTGTCTATTTAATGGCATTTTAATTGATTTATACGGTATACAGCCTTGGGTTTGGTTTTTCATTCGCAAAACTTAACGGCAAATGAAAAGCCAAAGCGAATTTATTTATGCCTCGTTCGCAATTCAATAAACAAATGCAAATGGCATTTGAAAACGAATCAAAACTTTCCTCAAGTGAAAATTTGCAGTGCTGTTGTGTTGAGTGAGTTCCTTTTTCTTTAAATACCCTGTTTAGCTTAGGGGATGCCGGGTTTGTTGTATTTAAAAGCCAATAGTAAAAGGTGTTTTAAGCCGCTGGGCGATGATCTATAAATTATTTTTGACTTCTTTTTTTGACAATAACTAAATGAAATATTTGGTAATTATTTATTGCTATTATCTGAGGCACAAGTCTAAATTTCTATATTAAACAAATTATTAAAGGGTATTTGCTAGTCGTGCAAGACCATTATTCGGCTGCTTAACAGTTATCACTGCTATTTGCTGCTAATATTAGCGTGAAAATCGGCGCAGCTTGAGATTGCATGTGACTGGGCCTGGCCACTTGGACCGGGAAACCGGGGACCAGGGGACTGTGGTTGCTTTTGTGGTTCTGTTGTTGGTTCTTGCCCTGGCGCCGCCGCGTAACGTCAATGCCTCGGTGAAATCCAAGAGATATTTGCACCATTTTCTATATATGTAGTAATCATTGATGTCTGTGTGTATTTTTATTGTTGCCCCTTTTTGTACTGTTCGCTGTGCTTTCTAACATTTCCTGTGGTTTTGTTTTTGTTATAGTTGTTTTTATTCACATTTAATTGTACAATTTTCCGTGCTATATTTGATTATGCAAAACTATTTTGGTGGCCTGCGGCCATTTTGTTTAGACGCTTTTCTCTCTAGTTAGAATTTAATTTTAAATTTCATAATATATATGTTCACTAAGTTTATTGAACTAAAAACAAATTGCGGCACAAATTACTGTAGTTGCTGTTGTTGTTGTTGTTCACTGCCAAATGTTTGTTGGCTATTTATGGTCATCAGGCCGAAAAAATATATATCTTTGTTGTTTTTAATGCCTAACATGGGTCATTGCCACCAGAAACCACAAGTACAGCGTGTAAAAATGTGTGCTTCTTTTGGGCGAACGAGAGAGGAAGAGAGTGCGAAGAGGGTACAACATGCTAAGATATATGTGTACATATACCTACATATTCATGTTTACTTGAATGTTAGCCATTGATTGCACCGCCCACCTGCGCGCATTGTGGGCAAGTGGCATGTGTGGGGTCTGTCTATGCAACGCCCCCTTGTAATGGAGGCAATCGAGGAGCGATTAGGCTATGCTTGACTCAACTATGCTCATATGCATAGTTCACTCCATTCTATAGCGTTCTAATATTTATCATAGTTTATATTATTTATCAAGTAGTAGATAAAATAATTTTGATGATTTTGCGATGAAAATGTATAGTAATAACAATGACCGTTATTAGAATAATGGCCATAATTAAAAAATAGTAAAAACATACATTATTATATATATTTATATTTTTTATTTTTCATGCGATTAGCTCATACTTGATTTGTTTTTTTTAATACTTTGATTAAATTTTTTATTATTATTTGCAGTAACATGTATGAGTAACTGTAATACTGTTTATAAGTATTATACAATTATATAAATATTTATTGAGACCATTATATATATTTCTGAAGATGTATCAGAATATTTTCAAAACTGTAATTTGATTTTGGGCGCATTTAGCTGTATTTAGTTTAATAATACACGCTATCAGATTTTAGGAAAATTAATTTGTTACTTTATTTATACATATATGTATATATACCGACAATTTCAATATTTAATTTACGCATATGTGAATATTATTTGAATAAATTCGACTACATAAACAACAACCTCGTAAGTACTATCGCCACTGTAGATCAATTCCCAGACCTTATCACTGCTTGTAATTTGTTGTTAATTCAAGTCTCATGGCGCCAGTTCATTTATTTTATATTACACCCGTTCGTAGCTATATACTGGTTTGCCATCTGACTCGCATTATTTGCACACCTTTGCACAAAGTACCGATAACTTTAATCAGAATAATAATAATAAAAAATAAAAAATACGAAAATGCTATCAGTTGAAAAGGGATAGCAACGTGGGCGATAAGCACGTTTGTAGCGGCGTAAGCCTTGACCAACTAAATTGGGGCCACAGCTGAATCAGCTGTGCGATCAAGCGATCCAACCAACACCAACGGCCATAATACCATATACGGCCAGAATACAGGGCAGTTAGTTTTGAAAGGCTTTCGTACTGTCCGGCTGGATCGGGGAAGGCCGGGCCATACAATCAGCAGAAAGCCAAATTGTGGGGCAGTCGTCGATTATCAATTGGAAAGTCAGCGGCAACCGCAGCCAATGCCTCAATACGTGGGGCGTGGCCATGGGCATTATTTTGTCTGCAGTTAATTGGAAAAGCATTTTTAGAAGCTCCTAGCGCAGAGTTTGACCAATGCTCCAAACTTCGAGTTCCACGCTCCACGCTCCACGCTCATCATCTGGAGTTGCGCAGAGCTGTGCTGGGTAATAAACAAGTTCTTGTTCTTCGTGCTGTTGTTGTTGATGTTGGTTGCGCATGAATCAGTTTTTGTTTTGTTTTGTTTTGCTTTGCTTTGCTTTGTGCGTTGCTTTTGAAAGGTAACTAAACTATGTACACACAGCAATTTACTGTTAAAGGGCAGCTCTGAAAGGGAGCTTGAACAGAGAGAGATAGAGAGAGAAATGGAGCGACTCTGGCTCTGATTTTGTCCCGTTTATGACGTTTGCACTTAACCCCAACATGGCACAGTTATTATTTTTGTTGGCTGCCCCGAGCTGAGCTTTCGCATATGGCGGAAGTTGGTCGCAGAAGGCGGGCGGGCGGGCAGCCAAGCGAGAAACATCCACAGCTATGCGCGTACCTCCGTTTGCCGCAACGTGCCGTTCATTCTGACAGTTTTTTCCTTCTTCTTCTCTTTGTTTTTATTTTTGTTGCCTTTGGGTTTCTGTTTTTGCCGCTTGAATGCATCGCCAGCGGATATTGGCAGCAGCTGAATGCAGCTCACTGCAGTGGAGCCTTCAAAATTTCAATTGGAGGCGACTTACTGGCTGTGCTACGGCACGTGACGTCATTGGGCGCAACAATTAAAAAATGAATAAAAACTTGTTTGAAACCTGCGCAACAAATTGATTGGCTGCCAAGTCACAGATATTTTTTTGTTGCTTAAGCTAAGTTTTGCAATAAATCAAACGAATAACCAGCACTTTTGAATAGTAAATTCCTTTAACAAATATTTTAGTATACTCTGTTTATTAGATGTGATAAAAAGTAGTTTAGTATACAAAGAGGCGTTTTTGATTCCATAAATATATTTATCAATTTTCTACCTTATCTCCGACTTTTACATAATTAAGTATGAGTTTTTACATCCTTCTTAGGTAATACATAATGGGTGTTGTTCTCAAAATCTTGTCGAGGTCTATACATAAACATTTTGTTATTATTGCTCTTTATTATACCAGAATCAGATCAATAATTATTGCAACTATAAATGTATTGCACAATATTACGTGGTAACTGTCAGTCGTACCCTGACTACATAAGCACTTTTACTTAATACTTTTGCTAAATTATTGTGAATACAAAACAAATACAAATAAAACATAGTTTTTGTGTGGCTAAGCAAAATTATTTTTTAGAGTTGGGAGTGAGTGGGTTGGGGGGGTAAAGCAGTCACTGGTTCATGGCCAACTCGTGCGCCTAATGGCTGCAAACGTAAGCAGCCACTGTAATTACAACAACATCAAAATAACATTGTGCTGCGCCATGGAATCTGGCCAATGAATCAGAGAGCGCTACAGAAATGGGCCAACACACGCCAACGCAGCCAAAATCTGCACACGCGATGCCCAAATATCGAAAACATTCATAAAAGTATCTGTGTGTGTGAACTCGATTTTGTGAGTGGTGGGCGCCTATGTTGCCACGCCTACGCATTTGTAATGCCAATTATGGCAAAGTAGCTGACAATTTTTTGGCCACAATAAAAAACTAGTCTAGTTTCGGACAAACGCCAAAAAGTTTACAATTATAAACAGTTTATAAATAAGACAAATAATTTAACTGGCTACTGGCAAGGTGAACAGAGCTAAGCCAGTTAAGACGCTGCACGTGCCCCAAAAGTGACGATTATAAAATTAAAGAATTATATTAATGAAAAGAAAATACTCAGACAACGTATAAGTTCAGCACAACTAAGGACGTTGCAGTCGGAAGTAGCCGACTGCGTAATACTTGTTCACTGTACACAGTAGTTATTATTAAATTAAAATTACTCATTTTCAAAAAAATATTTTTAAATTTGGAATTTTATATTTTTAATCGCTTGTGGTTGTCACAATTACTATAAGAAACAACATTAAAACCGATTCTAAGCGGGTCAAATTGTCGAAAATCATGCCAAAATTTACCAACATTTTTACATGTAAGCTCCCAGATCCATACCTCCCATATTTCAAACGCCCATAACTTTGTCAAAACTGAACCGATTTTCATGTTTGATGGCATTTTGTTCATGGTTTGTCCTCTAGATTGATTCTGTATTTCAAATATATTCATTATTGAAAATAAAATTTTTGGGATTTTTTGATAAAATATCATGTACTCCCCCCTACTCATTTTCGAAAATTTTTTTTTTCAAAATTTAGAAATGCGAATCTACATTTTAAATCGATTGTGGTTGTCACAATTAGCGCATAAGAAACAACATTAAAACTGTTTCTGAGAGGGTCTAATTTTTGTCAAAAATCATGCAAACATTGTCAAAAATTTTGACATGTAAAGCTCTCGGAACCATAGCTCCTATATTTCAAACGCCCATAACTTTGTCAAAACTGAACCGATCTTCATGTTTGATGACATTTTGTTTATGGTTTGTCCACTATTATGTACGTGGCGTGGCCGGGATTTTCTTCGGTGATGTTTGGGGGAGTTTTCCAGCTTAACACTTTGTCTGCGTCATTCACGAGTATATGTATATTCCAAGTTTCTAGTCTCTAGTTTCAATAGCGGCGAAAAAAATTGCGTTCATACGGACAGCAAGACGGACATTGCTCAAACCCAATATACTCAATCGAGATGTAAATGCAAATTGTGAAGGCAAGACTAAAACATATTTAAAGAAGAAATCGAGGCATATAATTACGCAAAAGTTAAGATTAGTTCAAAATATTGCTGTATCAATTTTATACATATAGTAAGTATAGTGTATAAAAATTAGTTATTTTTTGCTTACCTTTTTATCTATCGCTTAATCTAAATCTAGTGCAACAGTTCGTATGAGTAATGTGTGATTCAGTTCTAAATAAACACTACGGCGACAAAAATCTTGCGTATATTTCAAATGCCAAGCGTTGTGGAAATTGTGCCAATCGTTTCGACGAGAAGGAGATGACAACAGCGCGTACGAAAGAGGTCGATTAGTGAAACAATTTATCGATTTCGAATTCTGGCAAAAATTTCTTAACACACTGCAAAACTTATACAACTTTATTTGCGGCTAATTCTTGAAATTAAATTAGGAATTTTAATAATTTTGTAGCTACTTCAATCAGTCTTCAGTATTCAGTCAGAATCCTATCAATCATGCAGTGAAATTATTTTGCATTCGTCTAAAGAGCCGTGCGACAAAAGTTCACTGAACGCGCTCGGAAAATTTGACCTAAAAAATGAAATTGTTGGAAAATGTTTGTGTGCGCCGTGTAGTGATGTCTACGGGCTTGAAATATTCTGTCATGTGTCTGACAGCAGCTGGTAACTACAAAAAAAGCAACAACAATAACAATAATAATAATAATAGCAAAAAGCGTAATAATAATGATGATGATGATGATGTTACTGATTACATGATCAGCGGCACAGCCAGCGGTCAACGCTAAATAAAATACAATTTATCGGATTAAATTTATATGACAATTTCATGCTGTAATACGATAAAGTTTACTGATGTCGCAGCTGAAGTTGGAAGATATAGATACATTGTTCTCAGTGAAGAACAATTGAAGGCATTTATCAAATTAAATTAGTCACCGTTAACGTTTTTCGTTTTTAATAATTATGTTTTATTTCACAATTAAATGTGTGAATTTAAATGTTTCAGTATATACACAAAATATATGTTTTGTAATGCTTGACACAAGTTTTAACACCGTTTTGATTTATTTCAGTAAGACTTTAAAGCAATTGCCTGATAATATAATGTAATTTGATCTAAATACTTTTTTAATTAAGTAATAATGCATACGAAAAAAATACGAGTTTTTTTTTCAATGGTAATGAATCTTGAAAATAATTTTGGGTAATGCAATTGGCGACCGAGCAGGAAGTCACTATATGTGTTCTACTACTATAAAGTTATCTTAGGAATGCAAATTTTGAATAACTAATATTTGCGAAAAATACCAACCTTTCGTATACATTGTACAACTTATAATGGAGTTTACGATTAAAGAAACATAAATAGGTTGTTTTTAGGGTATTTAACAGTCTAGTACGTACTATATCGTTTTGAGTGCATTCCTTCTTATTGTATGCTGGTTTAATGTTATCTGTGGCACTTCCTTGAAGTTTATGGCGTGTGTTGCATGTGGTGTTGCATGCCACAACTGCACAAGGCATAACCAATGCGAAGCAAGCCACATATGTATTTATGTACATACGTTGTTCGTCTGTCAGTCACATGCTAGACGGCCCACATATATACACACAGAGATCGTACATATCATTACATCTATTGTAAAGTATTTTGCTGGCCTCGTCGCGTTTTTCATTTCTCCTCTGACTGACTGACTGTCTGGCTGGCTGACTGGCTGGCGTGTGCTCACTCAATTAGCGCCCAGAGGACCGAAACCGAAACAAAAAAAAAATTGAAAACCAGCGGCTGCTTCTTCGCCTTGCCAGTGGGCCGAGGATTGTGCAAATATTTGCCGCCAACTAACTGCAATGAAATTGTCTTACACAAAAGTACAAGCATTTTCGTACAACACAGAAACAACAATTGCTGCAGCTTTTCTTCTACAAATGATTGGATGAGGAGAGGAAAATTGTTTAAAAATATGCCTCAAGCATTGCCGTTGATGCTATGAAAATGCCAACAAGTAAAAAACCAAGAAAACAAAAAAGAAAAAACCGAATCTCAAGTATAAATAGAAATTAAATAAAAATACTTTTGGTTTTCATTTGGCTGCTCTTTAAAATTGTTGCTAGTTTGTTTAAATTTACTTTCGTTGCGAAATTGATTAAAGTAAACGGCAATTGTAAATGCTGAGAGTGGCACAACCAATATGTATATTATTTTAATTTGATAATACATAATTTCTGAGTAACTGCAACGAGAATCCTAAAATTGTTCACCCTGTTATTTTCGTTAGTGATGAACGTGTGAAAAAGTTTTGGTTTCAACAGGAATCTTATGTGAATCCCGTGGAAAAGTATTGCCTTTTCACATTATAGATTCGATATATATATATATATATATATATATATATATATTTTTTTTTTTTTTTACAATTAAACTATTAGGGAATTTACGACGTTGCCATGCTAGTTTTGTTTTTTTTATTCTGAATATCATATATACATGAGTCGAAGCTGCTAAAGTTTTCAAAGCCAGAAAACTAGCACACCGCATGTATACCCTATTTATTACATGTTTTACCTGGCTGTTTAAAAGTATGAAATATTACTCATACGCACCGTCATCCAAAACAATTGCCAGTTATTTTGCTGCGATTAATGGATAATTATAAGCGCAATTAACAATCATGTATAACCATGATGATAAATTAAATACGTTATATTACTCATACGACCCGCTTGGCAATGATTTGCAGTTCCAAGGAAAACTTCGATAACAAGGCAGCAAAGCAACTGGCCAAATGTCCATATATAAAAGTACACATCTCTCTCTGTGTGTGTGTGTGTGTGTGTGTGTGTGTGTATGTGCGTGCGTGCGTGTGATTATATACATCTGTATGCGCATCACAATTAAAGAACAATTATTATTTGCTTTGGTAAATATTTGCAGCATGTGCGCAACTTAAATGAGGCTTTCAGTGTTGCCAATGCATCGCTGCCAAAGGCACGTTTCACTTTCATTACACACACACTTACACACGCGCACACTGCACACACACATGATCTACGCACTTAGCCACGTCATAAACCTGTCCAAGATATCAGACACAGTTGCAAGCTGAAGAGATTCTGGCGCATGTTTCGCATCTTTTCGCAAATGCATTTGAAAGTGAAATTTGTGTTTAAGCAGAGACATTTGTTTGCCATTTGTCTTGGAGGCCCATACACTTGACTAATATTTGACGGCCACAGAAACGGACGGGGCACAACCGAAGAATTAGAAGACGGATACTTCGTCTGCGTTTATTTGTCAAACTCTCTGGTATATCAAATAAACAGCGTTGCGTTGTGAGACTTTGTTTTTGTTTGCCTTATTTTTCTTCTTCTTTATTATTTTTTTTTGCCACTCGGTGAATGTTTGTTTGATTTGTGTTATCGATGCCACATGGCGCGGTTGCCTTGCGGCATTTTCCATTGAAAAACGACAATACCAATTTTGTCGGTCGCCCGCTTTCCGGTCTGTACAATTTTGTGTTTAGGCTTTCAGCCTTATATGCAATTTTTTATGTTTTAGCTTGAACATGCAGCTACTTGCTTTGATGTGTTTCATTAAAGCGCATTTTTCAAATGCAACGTGAAATTTTTCAAGGTTATTTTTTGTTGTTGCTGTTGTTACTATTGTTGTTGTCGTGTTTGTTGTTGTTGCCGCATCATTCATCAACATTGCTGACCAACACCAAGAGATTTGTCATGCGGACAGGCGCATAATTAAATACTTTCACCTGTGTTGACTTGCAAATACGCACACACACTCTAATATACACTAAGTGCATATGCAGATATATACAAATATATATATATATAAATATGGTATATACATGGATTCATGGCCAACCAGCCCAAAGCTGACAAGCCAATGCACTAAAAATAGGCGCATTGCCTTTGCCAGAGACAAACATTTTTAATAGTCGCTTTTCACGCACGGTCGTTGAGCTGTTGGTGCCCCAACCCGAATAGCCCCTCCTACCCTTGTCTTAACACCCGCCAGAGGACATGAAGACATCAAAGCAGCAGCAGCAGCTGGCATGGGGTAAATGCGTGAAAATGGCGATTTATGCACCTCAGGTCTTGTCGCCTTTTCGGGTCGGTCAAGTAAATCACGAGTGCAGAGACTTTCTCAAGCGCAAGCAAATACACAGAGCGAAAAATGTGACAAGTTAAGATAAAAAAATCTGTTGAAGCTTAAGTAAATACGATTTTTCTTCTTACTGTCATTATTAGCTTTTAATTAATTTCTTACATTTAAAAAATACGAAACCAAAGTTCATTTCAGTCCATAGCTATACTATTTACCCATAAATAATACATCATTGCTTTTATATATCATCAACATAATTCAGCTTTTATACAATCTGAAATCTAGTCCACATTGCAGTACGAAATCGTTGTGATATTCGATCAACAACTGATGCAACAGATGCAGATACATTTGTATCTTTTTGATCTAAACATGCTTTTGCTGTATTTCTGGTATTTTTGAAGCAATATACGAGACACGCAGTTGTTCCTCTTAAGCATGTGTATGTTTGGAATTCTCGGCAGTGTTTATGTTGTAGCATTTGTTTGTTTGGCCTGCAATGTGTATCTTTCAGATACTCGACACAAAACAGGGCTAGCAAAGTTTTTGGTTTTTTTTTGTGTGTGTGCGCATTGAAACTGCCATCAAATGTTGACTCGATGCTTTAACTTTTGACATGGAGGTGTAGGGCGTTGGCTGCGGCCCCAACTCTGCATCTCCAGCTGTGGGCCGACAATGAACCCACGATGAAAGTGCAATCAAGTCGAGGTGGCTTGGGCCTGGGCCTGAGGCTGGGGCTGGGTCTGGGACACAACGTCAATGACTGCTGGCAGCGCTAATTGCATTTATCGCTGCTTAGATGTTAATTATGACAGCGCAGAGTGCACATTGTATAATAAACGTCGAACACACACACACTCGTTCATACAGACATGCATAGGCATATCTAGTCGAGTGCCGTTGATGCTGCTGATTAAGCAGGAGTCTCTCGCAGCGAGGTCAATGCTATTGTAGCGGTCTGATATAATATATATATGTTTAACAACTACTGCCCGCAGTTTTGTTCAATCATTTATAGCTGCTGATAAAACTTCAACTTGAAACAAAAGCCGAAAGTCAACGACTTGATACTATAAAAGTGAATAATGTTACCTAGGGCCACCATGTTTTCTAACGTTGATATGTGAGCGTTCCTTATATATATCGTAAAGTTCCCTTCTCTGTTTTTAAAACCATTCCCTACGATATTTCATTCGATTCAATGTAATTGCAATTACTTATTTATTATATGCAATAGATATCTTTAATCTTTCACGGTTACCTAAGCACATAAAACCCATTACTCTATTTTTGTGTGTAATATAAGGTCCATGTTATCTTGTGGTCGCATTATTATGGTATGTAATTTAACCACAAAATAAATATAACATTAAAAAATTTAAAAAGCATACCGACTCATCATTAATTGAAGATTATTTTTATGCTGTTGACTTAATTTCGTTTGCTCTTTTAAGCATATTTTCCTATTTCAATCATCAAATGGTGTCTAAGGTTACACTTGCAGTAGTTGCCCATGGCTAAGGTCTGAGGTTATGACTTTGACCTTAAATAGACTTTAGCCGCCACATATATAGTTTGTATGCGTATTTAGAGCGTCATTGATATCTTTTTCTTGCCAGCATATGACCATAATGAGTAACATTTAACAACATGACAGATTCATGATGGTTTTTATCTTAATTTTCGAGCCGGCTTAGGAATTGGTTTGTTTACTTGGTCGTGTCGTTTTTGCTAGCATTAACCATTTAAATGGAGCTAAGCTAGCTAATAAATCTAACAAGCAAATAGACTAAACTTGTAAAATATGAGTCATACAGGTAAAATATGCTCATACTATGAATGCTGCAGGTATGAACTTATCTATATTAGACAGCAGTCCAACTCTTTGTAGAATATATAATAAAAAAACAGCTAACGATATTTAAATTTAAATAGTTGGCACCTTAACTTCAATAAATAAACATTAGGCTCCAACTAGCATTATATCATCAGCAATAATTATTTTTACAAATATTTGCATAAACATTCAAATTTTCTGTTATGTTTTTTGCCTTTCGCATATCTTTCTTTCGCTTTTTGATTTGGCATTAATAAATTATACACAAATTATTGTTGGTCGCTGGAAAAAAAGAAACGAAAATTGTTTTGCATATATACAATAAAGGTGGTTTTTGGGTGTGGCCAGGTCAGTACCCGTTTAATGCATAGAATTCAATTTGTCGGCACTGACCGTTGCTGTTTATTAGGCCAAAATAAAGACAACAGCAGCAGCAGCAGCAGTAACAGCTGCAAGTAATAACAAAAAGTAAGGAGTAAGCTAAAAGAGCAAAGCAAACAAGTTTCGATATAGTGGAAAAGTCGCCGGCGCAAGTGAAAGCGCCGACGTCGTCATCGACGTCGCCGTCGCCCGTTAAAGTCCCGGCCAACAATGGGAGGCAGTTACTCGGCAGCTACAAGTTTTCCTTAAGGCGTCCCTCTTTCTCCCCTTCTCTCACTCCTCTGGCGGCGCACGCAGTTCGCCATCATATTTCACTCCCTGCACTTGTCGTGTTGTTGCCATTGATGTTGTTGTTGCAGTGGCTATAAAAATAACTGAACACTTGCCATTGCACACTTGGCCAACTTTGGCAACTTGACGCTTACAGCAAGCGGCAACAAACGAGTTGCTGTTGTTACTGTTGACGCTGTTGCCCAAAAGCTTAGCCCGGCTTTGCTTTGCATGGAGCTAACCATTTTTTTGTGTCTCCACCGTTCGTTGTTTCCCCAAAGGGGCAAACATTTAATTTCATTCATTGGCAACGGCAGCCAAAACTACCAAAAATGGCTAAGAGAAAAAGAGCCGCAATGTTGTTTATGCTATTTCCATTGTTATTATTATTGTATACCCTTTACTAAGGACTTATGTGGCATTGACAATGGGCTTGCATCGTAGTGTAAAATGTGTGTGTCTAGAGTATGCTTTATAAAATCAATTGAATTTGTTAGAAGTATTTTTCAGAACTTTGTCTATTTTCTTGAGAAATATCTTTCCTAATCTTATGATTATAGCTATAAGTATTTATATTTTATATAATTAGCGTATTGAAAATAATGTAAATATGTGTCCGGGTCAATACAGTTGTCAGTCAATACAGACTTGTCAAACTAAACGTTTCCTAAAGCTATACTCTTCTTTTTGAAACAGAGTAAAAAGCAGTATGCTTTCTCAAGTAATTGAATTTAAATATATAAAAGCCTTATAAAGTATATATGAGAATAAGATCTATGTGATTATAACATATACATTTAATCATGAGCTACTAAGAAGCTTTTGCTTAAATTGCTTAACTATTATAGTGTATATATATGGCGATTGTTTTTTATAGATTTGTACCTTACGGTAGTTTTCATTGTCTTGCTGTTGATGTTGGCCACGTGATTTTGCGCCTAAGCTCGAGTTATTTGACTGGCCAAGTTGCTACGTTATGCACCTTTTTGAACGCCAGTTTTTGTTGTTGGCGTTGCTGTCGATGGCTGTTGTCTAGTCTTATCCATCGCCTTTCGTCTGAACGTCGTTTTAGCTGACTTTAATGCCATTTTCGTGCCGGCAGCGGCTTGCAGAAAAACTGTAAGCTTTATTGTGCTGGTCTTATTGTTGTTTTTGTTGGCAATGTGTGCACCGTGCGCTTTATGCTCAATTCATGCATATTTGCATCTGAGCTTTTTGTACAGATTGTGAAAAAACTTGAATAACTAAAATAAATCCCTGATTACTATATGGTTGGCAGGTGAAGATGCGTATTAAGTTTTTGCTCTAATCAAATGCCAACTGGCATTCACAGAATGTGCGATAGGTGAATGTCTCATTATAAATGTCTTTCACACCATCTGGTTTCTCCAGTATTAAACTGAGAAGTACCAGATGCTCTAATGTTTCAACGTATAAATTTCATATGATTTTTCTTGTGGATTTAACATTAACCGATTAGCTGTAGTTGATATCAACAGCACAACCTCTCAATCAACAGCCCACATAAACAATTATTTTCATGTACTTGCCTTGTACATAGTTTCTTTAATACAAGATTTGCATTATTCTTTGTCTCGCGACCCACGCAACACTCCAAAACCTGAATTGAATGAATCAAAACCAAAAGACCTCAAACAATTCATTTCTTGCTATTGTGGTCCCACATGATGTGATGTTGGATAATAGCATATATATTTAATTGGCATTCGCATTGAAATGTCATATAATTAATAAACATACATTTTATTTTTATAAGCATTTTATAAACGTGGCTAATTTATTTTGAACACTTTGTTTTTTTACAGTAAATGCTGCATGTACTTATGACAGATCTAAATAACAACGTCTTCGATTGAGAGATGTAAGTAGAGCTGTGCTGAGATTTATTTGGTCTACGCCAAAATTCCGTATGGAAAACCATATTGCCGAAGCTTTAGTCTGTAATTTATGTAAATTGTTATTAGATTTGCAAAAAAAAAAATCCATCTTTTTATGGCACAAATGCGAGTTGTAAATGGAGCAGCCGTGCCCTCTTACTAAAACCCAAAGGGCATTGTGCGGGCGGCATACATTATATTCAAATGTAGGTGAACATAATATCATGTTTCCCTCCACCGGAAATCGAAACGAGAAACTTTCATAAAGAGTGAGAGAGCACAGCGTGGCGGCGCACTTAGCTGCTGTGCAAATGATGTCAGCAATTTTGTCAGGACATATAGTACAGAAAAAATATGACACGATGCTCCTCTTCGCGGCTCTGAAAATAAGGATGCTACAAATTGAACGGTTGAGCAGCAGCACGCTTGATGTCACTTTGCGGCCAGCCAGCAGCGCAGTAAATTGATTTTGCATTTAATTCGATTTTTATAGTATCCCAATACACTTAAACCCAATAAAAATGCCATTTAAAAGTATACATATATATAGTGAAGAGTCAAGTCGTCAACAGATACTCTCTCATTCTCTCTCTGTTCCTCACTTGTGTTCAGGCAGCTAAATATTTAGCTAGAGGCTTCTGTGACCACCGCAGCGTTTGCTGACCCAATTCATCTAGTGTCTAAGAATAGCAAAATGAAAACAAAACTTTTAAAGCATATTGTTGTACATTTTGCTTTACTTTTTTAATGTACTTTGTCACAATTCACAGTATTCGAAATATTTTTGCATAAGCATTTTAATGTTTGTTTGACATTTTGTTTGGAAAAGTTTGCGCAAAAACTTTTGTTATGACAGTGTTTTGTACAAAGTTTTTGTCTCAATATTTAAACTATTAGTGCCTTTTGCCACGTGTACAACAACAATATTTTCACTTTGTTTCCCTAATTATATCTGATTTATTTGTTAATGTCTGTTGCTGTCTAATGAGATACATCAAAAAATTTATAACAATGGGCAAATATTTGGCTCGACACCAAAATAAGCGACGAGTTACATATTATCAAAGTTTGTTGCATTAAAATTTATTTTCTCTTATTTTTGCCTGTCATCTCGTTTATGAAAACGATTTAAGTCCAACGTGAAAAGTACTGTCACGACATTTTTTCAGTTTTGTTGGTATCGTGAATACCCTGAATGTAAATATATGCATATATAAATATATTTATATGCTGATACACTCCCGGTCAATGCGGTGTTTCCGCATTGTTCTTCGGAGCTGGTCTTGTTTTTTTATTCGCATTTTTTTGTGTGTCATAAATCAATTTGTTGCAATTTGAACATATTTGCGGCGCGTTGACGCCCAATTGGCGCAATTGGCTGCCAAAATTAGAAAACATTTGGCGCAAACAAACGTCAAGAAGCGAACGAATCAATCAAGCGTTCGAATGCTTGGACACATTGTTCTTAAGAGTGGGCAAGGACTATACTCAAAAGTGCACATAAATAAATACAAATAAAATAATAAATAAAAACAACTAGTAGTTTTAAACTACAAAATTTCCTCTTTTTATTCGTGTTGTGAAAGCAAGCACATTCATGGGAGCACAAATTATTCCAATTTCTGAGAGGACATAGAATAACGTCACCCAGATGTTTAGATTTACGGCTGCAGGGGATTTATCTGGAATACGTACGACCCAACCATACTCAAGTTCAGATGCATTTCAACCTCTTTAAGCATAAGGATTTAAAATTCTTATTTGGGTACTGCATAAAATCCATCACGAATTTCTCACATAATTCTATCGAAAATTCTTACTTTATAAATTAACCAAACAGAAAAATATGTTAATTACGTGACTCAAATGTCAAAATGCACTTGAAGTTGTTGTATGTTGTTGTATTGTATGACAATGTTAGAAAGTGTCTCGAATGGAACTCTGTTACTTTCTTATCGGGGCTGTGCGTACTGCGTTCATAAATCACGTTATCTGTTGGTGTGCGGTGTGTGTGTGTTGATTATGAAAACATTTGTATAACGCGTTGTTTTTTGTTTCGTAGATACAATATCTATAAACCTATAATTAGAGTTCACTTTTCGCCTTATATGTCATTATTTTACCTTGTTGTTCCATTCCCTCAAAGCTTTTGTTTACCCGCTCGGAAGTTTGTATATATTTATTGTGCGAATATTTTTCGTATCAATATGAATACGTTCTTTTATTCAGAAATGCTTCAAAAATGCTCGTCAGTCTCTGAGATGTTTCATTAATAAACGGTCGGCTTTTGAATGCGCAACGAGCGAGAAAATTTGTATAAAAATATTGTGAAAATAAATTGTGAAAACCAGTTGAACCAACGACTTAAGAAATTTGACAAACGTCAACAAAACGAACACGACATCAAAACAACACGAAATTCGCACAGGTAATCGGACATTTTGAAAAATTGACAAAACAAAAACAAATGCAAACAATATGAAAAATTAATGTTGCGCACAACATTTGTATTTTTGATAATTATGAAATTAGTTGGCTATTGGCCAATTTGGTTTCTCTGTGTTAATCAAAATTTGCAGCTACTCTCTAAAGAAATGGCTCATGTAATGAATAGAACCTTGATCTTGTCCGGCAGCCATGTGCAACACTTCAAAAATAATAATCTTTCGGATATTATTTAATTTTTTGTTTGTTTGCTATGACGTGTGCGCAGAAAAGATACAACCCTCCGAAAATTGCTATTATGCTTGCTAGATGACTCATGACTCATTCAGTATGCAAATAAATAGTCGAGCATCCCTCGTATTTGTATGGAGAACTTGCCTTAGCGACCGCCACATGTTTGTCAATTCCTCTTTCTTCCTGCCTCAACAAATAATAAATTGCGCCCTCTAACAGATGAACAAAATCGATAAACATTTAACTTTCCCGTTACTTTCGACTTTAATTCCCATTTTCTCCATGTTTAATTTCGTATGTTGAGCCACCCAGCTCAAAGTTCGCCCTGCAGTGACATAATATTCTGTGCCCAATGTGTCACACGCTGCCTTTATTGGGGCAACTCAACAAACAGAAAGGGAAAGAGGGGAACAAGAGCAACTGAATAGAGGGAGAGAAAGGGACAACAAGCGACAGAAAGTCGCCAACCCCAACCCTGTAGGTGGTTATATATATACATATAAAATATATTGGATTGAGCGGGTATTTTGTATCTGACAAACGCTTAATCATATCTTCAAGTATTGTGTTCATATAGTTTCAACTCTGGTAAGAGTATATTTGACTAAAAATATTTCTTTTACTCATTACACTTTTTTTAAATTTAGAAAAAAGTAGCACTTTATTTATTTTAAATTCGACCTACAATTTAAACAATTGCACTAAAACGAAATTTATTCTAATGTAAGAATAAGTTTTATAACATTTTTTTGTTTGTATAAATAATATAATAAACTCTTTTAGAAGGTTAGTATCCTTCTTAAGTTTGTTATGAGTATTTGTATATAAGTACGAGTATACGCATATAAGTGGTAAAGGGTATTTTGGTGTTAAGATGTTTAACTAAAGTTGTTATTGCTTGTTTTTCCTTGACGAGCTTTGCTATGGACGCTTGATTCTGAGCACTGTGTGTGCGCTTTTAATGGCTTTCTTGGCGCCAATCGAATTTTTTTCAATGTACAGCTTTAATAGACGATGAGACGACAGCAAATGCGAAATTATATGAACCTTGTTAAATAAAGGATATGTATGTTTAGCATAATTTGTCTATGGTAGGGTTAATCGACTTATTTGACATAGCTTTATGAGCTAAGTAATGGAATAGTTGTTGGTAGCACAAAAGACGACCCTTCTTGAGTGCTTTCTATTGAAATTGAATAAAAAGGAATTCCTTATTTTCTTTGCCATTGTGCATTTGTCTTATGTACATTTAAAATTTTGTACAGCTGTATATTGTAGAAAGCTCACGAATTCTGTACAGTTTTTGCTTGTCTTGTCAAACGTTTTGTTGGTTTAGTTATTTTTGTTTTTATATATCAGATTATTAGACACTTTACAACTAGCGAGAGCACACAAATAATTTTATAAAAATATTTCGATTTCTTTTTGATCGCTAGTCAAAGCATCGTTGAGCGTAAATTTCTTGTACATATTTAGCAATTAACCCCAAAAAATACTACTTTACAATGAATCCATCAAACTTGGGCAAACAGAATGGAGCTTTAGTATTGGAGGTACTTCAGGTGCTTGGTCGCCCGGCCACCATTGAGGAGATATCTCAGCGCGTGGCGTGTATATATAAAGTCGCCCGTAAGCGCATTCAGCCTGTTGTTGAAGATGTTCTTACGGCTGGTGTGCATCATGGGTTCTTTAGTAGCCGTAACTATGAATACTCGGTTGTTCAGATTACTATTGATCAGTTGCGCCAAGATATCGATAAGTATGTGGATGAAATGCTATCACTGGACTGCAGAGACGCGAAAGTTCTGCCGCAGCCATCTCCGCTGATGATTAAGCTGGAGCAATTGGACGGATCGCCGCCTATATCGCCGCCATTCGTGCTATCGCCTTCGCCTTCATCCGGGGAGCTGCGCGAGCGTACGCCTCCTGGAGATGCATCATCTGCCGTGGCCACATATTGATTGACACTCTGATAGACACTACTGCCCTTTTGACTAGTTTTTTCAATGTATTTTGCAAAGATAACCCTGTTTTTAAGTGTAAATTTGACAGCACATCGGGAAACCTACACAAGTGCAGTAGAGTTCAGTCCAGTGCAATAAACTCGCATACAGGGCAGCCCAGCATATATATATCTAACAATACGATTATTTTCCAACTCATTCAATTCACAAAATGGGGCAGTGAGCAGCAGCCAGTGGCAATTGCCTGCGGCTTCAGCTCCTTTGTTATTTTTCTTGTTTTTTTTATTATTTTTTTATTTTTGATGTAGCTTCTCATTTGTGCACCAGCTTGTGGGATTCCTACGTTCACTGGATTCCACATTCCTTGCAAACAAAGGGCAAGTTTTGCCCCGTCTCGTGGCTTACTTTTCATTTTTATTGTAAACTTGCTGCGCTTTGAAGTTCATTTTCATAAGCTCCGACTATATATAGTATATATATGAATATATAGTATATGTATATATGCGTTGTCGGAGCACTCAGCCGCCTGTTCCTTGGACTCATTGTCAGGTTGTTGCCTGTCTAGCGCCCACGTTAAGGTTCAAGTCTACGCCACAAAACTTTAGCTTTTCTGTGGCTCATTTCCCCATTGGGCTTTGCGTTTTGTGTGCTCCGTTGTCAATGCTGCCCGCCTTTAAACGGCAACGCAATTTTCCTTTCACTCCTTTGTTGTACCGATACCACATTCAATCCCATCTACACAAAGCTGAACAGCCGCAGCCTTTCCTCTGATGCCTCTGGCATTTGCATGAGTAATCTTCGCCTGACTGCCCGTTTTATGCGCTTCTTTAATTTTGATTTATTTTTGCTTTTAATTTAATTAATTGAAGCACGATCTGCCGACGAGATTTACCGCGTTCCATTTATAAGGAAGCAAATTTTTGTCAACCACACAACAGTTGAGACGCAAAACAAAGGGATTTTCTCTTGTCTACGAATTCCAATAATGGTCAAGATGTCAAATTCTGTGCTTGGACTCAGTCATTATTATTCACTGCTTTCATTAAGCATGCAAAACAGATTAGTTTAGTTAAGTTTTCCCTTTGTTACATTTTATAATATACTCTTTATTACAACATTTCTAGTTTAATTTACATTTAATGCAATTAAAACTTTAATAGAGTGTATGTACTTAGAAACAGAAATAAGTACTGGGCAATTTTAAGGTCGAGTGTTAAACTAGGATATATCATGCGTATTAAATACATTCTGTTTTCAATGTCCAATATATAACAGATATGATAATCCATTTATGGAATGTGAGCAACATGGATCAGTGTTCGAATCTCAGGTTGTACAGATCTCTTGTCCGAAAATTGTATATAGTTGGGTTACTTTATTACCAATTACCAATATATTTTATTCCATAAATATATGAACTTTGTAGAAAATATTTAAAGATTTATCGATTGTAAATTATTTCTTTGTTTAAGTTAAACCCCACTCTTCTATAAAATTTGTTATATTCCTTGGAATAAATTTATCCCCAGTCTCTACAGTTTTGAAGATTCAAAACACAGGGTATAAGGTTAGTTGAATAAAGTTTTGGTTATTTTACAGTATGCCTTGACATTTAGTTCCAATATTACAATTCCTTTCGAACCTCCTTATTTTAGGTATTATTGAGCAAATAAATAATAAAAAAATAACTAATAGAACAGACTTAAAAGAGCAGACAAGAGTTGTAGTACTATTTAGTAAATGAGTTCGACATATCTGATAGTCGTACCTGCTATAAGGAAAAGCGTTATATAGGAAGTGAATTACACGCACTCTCACTCTCGGTTCAATCTCAACTTGCTGAACTCGCGCGAAAAGCTTTTCTTGGGTCGTTGACATTAGCTCATGAGCAGAGGAGACGATTGTAAATATTTTTTTTGTCATTAATTAATGAAATTGTGACAGCGAGACGGAAGAAACATAAGAAGATAGACAGGCAGAGAGCTGAGTTGGGGCAACTGAACGTGTTTGCAAGTGAAATCAAATGCAAAAAGCATACAATAATTTTAAGCAAACACCTATATTAGGGTAATGTCTATATTTATTATTTTGGCAAAACAGGCATCTAATAAGCAATATCAAAGAACACTCAAATGTCGCTTATACTTGGCTAATAATGATTTGTATTCCTTTTATTTGCAGCATGAGCCGCCAGCATCAGCGGCACCACCAACAGCAGCTGCAACAGCAGCAGCAGCAGCAGACAACAGCAGCTGCTTACAGCACAACAACAGCAACAACAAGCGCTGTTGATGGCTGAACATGCGGCCGCCGCAGAAGCGGCCGAGCTGTTCGACCTGCTCTGTGTGGCAACCACAATGCGGCAGATATTGGCCCTGCATCGGGCCATGTGCGAGGCGGTGGGCTTGCGTCCATCGCCACTGAACGACTTCTATCCGAAGCTCAAGGCCAAGGTGCGCTCGTGGAAGGCCCAGGCGCTGTGGAAGAAATTCGATGCACGTGCCGCACACCGTGTCTACGGCAAGGGAAATGCCTGCAGCGGCACTCGAGTCCTGGTCATTGGCGCCGGACCCTGTGGACTGCGCACGGCCATTGAAGCTCAGCTGCTGGGCGCCAAGGTGGTGGTGCTGGAGAAGCGGGATCGCATAACGCGCAACAATGTGCTGCACCTGTGGCCGTTTGTCATCACGGATCTGAGGAATCTGGGCGCCAAGAAGTTCTATGGCAAGTTCTGTGCGGGCTCCATTGATCACATCTCGATCAGGCAGCTGCAGTGCATGCTGCTCAAGGTGGCCCTGCTGCTGGGCGTCGAGATCCACGAGGGCGTCAGCTTTGATCATCCCCTGGAGCCCAGCGGCGATCGCAACGGCTGGCATGCAGCGGTCACGCCTGCAGATCATCCGGTCTCGCACTATGAGTTCGATGTGCTGATTGGCGCCGATGGCAAGCGGAATATGCTGGACTTTAGGCGCAAGGAGTTTCGCGGCAAGCTGGCAATTGCCATAACAGCCAATTTCATTAATAAAAAGACCGAGGCGGAGGCCAAAGTGGAGGAGATTAGCGGCGTGGCCTTCATATTCAATCAGGCCTTCTTCAAGGAGCTATACAGCCGAACGGGCATTGATCTCGAGAACATTGTCTACTACAAGGATGAAACGCACTACTTTGTGATGACCGCCAAGAAGCATAGTCTGATCGATAAGGGTGTCATCATTGAGGATATGGCCGATCCCGCGGAGCTATTAGCGGGCGCCAATGTGGACACCCAGAAGCTGCACGATTACGCACGCGAGGCTGCCGAATTCTCCACGCAGTATCAGATGCCCAATCTGGAGTTTGCTGTAAATCATTATGGCAAGCCGGATGTGGCCATGTTTGATTTTACCTCCATGTTTGCCGCCGAGATGTCCTGTCGCGTTCTGGTGCGCAAGGGCTGCCGATTGTTGCAGTGCCTCGTGGGTGACAGTCTGCTGGAGCCATTTTGGCCCACTGGGTCAGGCTGTGCTCGTGGCTTTCTGTCCAGCATGGATGCTGCTTATGCCATCAAATTGTGGTCCAATCCACAGAACAGCACCTTGGGCGTTCTGGCGCAGCGTGAGAGCATCTATCGCCTACTTAATCAGACCACGCCAGATACCCTACAACGTGATATCAGCGCGTATACTGTGGATCCGGCCACACGTTATCCGAACCTCAATCGCGAGTCGGTTAACAGCTGGCAGGTGAAGCATCTGATTGATACCGATGATCCATCAATACTGGAGCAGACATTTATGGACACGCACGCGCTCCAGTTGCCACATGCCGAGACGCCTGGCCGACGCAAGCGTCGCAGCGGAGGTGGGTTAATGTGCATAATAATTTATAGCTAAAATTTATATATATATTTTTGCCCCACAGATAGCCTGCCGCAAGGTGCAACTTTGCTGCGTTGGATTGGCGCACAGCTGTCGGTCTTTCAGTTTGCAGCTGATCTCAAGGAACCATCGGATGTGTTTCGCAATGGTCGTGTGCTGTGCGCTCTGATCAATCGGTGAGTGGACATTTTCGCCAGCTGTTAGCTTGTATTAATTTCCGCTCTCTATCTGTACAAAGCTATCGACCCGATCTAATTGACTATGCTGCCACCAAGGACATGAGTCCGCTGGAGTGCAATGAGCTTGCCTTTGCCGTGCTGGAGCGCGAGCTGCACGTTGATCGCGTGATGAGCGCCAAGCAATCTCTGGAACTGACTGATGTCGAGTCACGTATCTGGCTCAACTATATGGATCAAATCTGTGAGCTGTTTCGTGGCGAAATACCGCACATCAAGCATCCCAAGATGGACTTTAGTGATCTGCGTCAAAAGTATCGCATCAATCACATGCATGCGCCGCCAGACTTCTCCAAGCTGCTGCAGACAAAACCCAAGGCCAAGTCGCCGATGCAGGACGCCGTCGATGTGCCCACAACGGTGCAGCGACGCTCAGTGCTGGAAGAGGAGCGCGCCAAGCGACAGCGCCGCCACGAGCAGCTGTTGAACAGCGGCGGTATGGCCGCTAGTGCCGCTGGGGCAAGCAGCACGGGTAGCAACAACGTGCATCAGGGTGTGTTGAAGATAACCATAATACAGAAACAGAAAAAAGCCAAAGCATAGTGTAGCAAGTGTATGCGAGCCAAATTTGTTAATCGAAATTAAAAACCCATTTTTTTTTCATTATAATATATTATAATACCGCAGTCTGGTCCACCTGTGAAGGACTTCTTGCTTATGAAATTCAATTATAATACTATTATATCACATGTGTCACATATAGAAAGCAAGAATCTCTTTCTTGATAATACCTCATATATGAGTGTCAGTTTTTTCTTAAATCGTTCTTACGTTTCCATAATAAACCTTTGGGTTTACAAAAAAAAATATCTCTTGGATATTCTAAAATAATAGCTTTTCTGTAATAAAATACATGTATCATGTACTATATATCAAACATAACTTTGACTCATGAGAGTCAATTACATTTTCTCGAGCTTCTCAGATATCACAGCCACTTGTGAGTCAAACAAAGTTCGTCGTACTCCTGTATCAAGTATACGTATAATAAAATATTTAATACCAACTATAATTTCCAGTCCGTCTGTTTCTTGAGCATGTATGCATCCTATGTAAAAGATATTTTGAGAAATGATATAGTTTTTTATAATTTCACTTTAAAATTAGCGGCTGGCTTTGCACTCCGCTCTCTTATACCAAAATCCTAACTGACTCTCTTTTATCTTATTTGCAGTTCAAAGTGATACGCCACGTCGCTCGAAGAAACGCCGCCAGGCTGATAAGACGGCGAACATTGTGAGTAGATGTTTCGACTATATCATGGATTGGTTCACTCGCGTATTAAAAACAGCTTGAAAAGTGATGCCAAATCAAAATTTTTTGTATCTTTATATATCTTTTTGATAAATTGGCAAATTATTCGAAAGTGTTTACGTAGGCCATCACTTTTCAAGTGTGTCAACAACTTTTTTCTCTCTCTTTCATATAAATTTCCTTAAATTTTTACGCTCATCCAAAAAAATAAAAATTGATTGTATTTTATTGTTGATCGCTTGTCATAAAAACCAAAATAACTGAATACGATAAACCAAGGTTAAACTCATACTGAAAACAGCTCTCTTTCATGAACTCAGTAACGTCATAAGCGCATACGATTCCATCAACGAGGTCAGTTCGATCAGTGTCCAAAGTCTTGCTATTTGTCATACGTTTACCGCGTGCTTAAAAAACAAACCATTTGTGAACGTAACATTCGATATATTTCGACTAACCCAACCAGATCCCAATCAGTCGTTAGTCATGTAGTTTTCTAGAGTCTATGTTTATGTCTATTTCATTTACACATACATATTACACACTCTCCCTGTTACACCCATACACATGTGCCCACGCATACTGTGAAATTGCCAAATGTTGACTCTCCACTCTGCTGCGCAGGAGGAGCGCCAGCAGCGTCTGAAAGAAATCGAGGAAAATCGGCAGGATCGCATGAGCAGGCGGCGCCAGCAGCGTTTCCATCAGACGCAGAATTTCTACAAGAGCCTGCAACTGCTGCAGGCGGGAAAATTGCTGCGAGAGGGCGATGATGCAGCCGAAGGCGTCGCTGAGGATGGTACACCCTTTGAGGACTATTCGATATTTCTGTACCGACAGCAGGCGCCAGTATTTAACGATCGCGTCAAAGAGCTCGAACGCAAACTTCTGTTTCCTGTAAGCAATGAGGATACGAACGTGATCCTAAAATTGCCTGACTGCCTGCTGGTTTCTCTATGTTGGCTGACGCAAACTTGCTGCACGCTGCGTCTGTGTCTTCCTTGTGTTTGACTTGGCTCTAAGCTTTGCCCAGAATTTGCTCCTAACACAAATGAAACTAACTGACCTGCAGACCCTTTAAGTGTGTCTTAAAAAATTTTCGCTTTGGCTAACAATAAAAAATAAATAAAAAAACTGAAATTTTACGGCATGATGCGGCAGATTTTTTCAAAAATTTGTGGTCCTACTATATCTCATATAGAAGCTATTGGATTCATGCAATAAAATATGCTGGTTAGCGCTTTATCATAATAATAAGCTTGTGATAATATGATGTTGTCAGAACTAAACTATTATAAAATAATATTGTGTATCTATAAGATGCGAAGTTTTCTAAGTGTGTTTTCTGCCAGATACAAAATTTCGCTAAGTTCGTTCATCTAACTAGTCTAATAACTTAGTTATTATTATTATTATTATTATTATTATTAATTGTTTGCGTTTTGGTTTTATTGTTTATGTATTTGTGCCTTCGACGATATATATTTAAATTTATTCAAATTTTGATTTCTTCACTCCCCACTAAAATGTTATGCCCGCCCAACAATTAACATAATCTGACACCCACACAAAACAAAAAATTACACTTGAATACAAATTTGATGGCTGCTGCACCACCGAACCACCACAAACACCTCAACTCCCACAGGATCGCGAGCGCAGCGACATACCCTCTGCGCTGCCACGAAACGCTGCCGATGAGCAGTTCAGCGATCGCATCAAGAACATGGAGCAGCGCATGACCGGACGCGCTGGCCATGGCAGTGATAAGAAACCCAAAGATCTGATGCGTGCCATTGGCAAAATCGATTCGAACGATTGGAATGTGCGCGAAATCGAGAAGAAGATTGAGTTGTCCAAGAAGACCGAAATTCATGGGCCGAAGGGACGCGAAAAGGTGCCCAAATGGAGCAAAGAACAGTTCCAAGCGCGCCAGCACAAAATGGCCAAGCCACAGCGCCAGGATTCGCGCGAGGCCGAAAAGTTCAAGGAGATCGATACGACGCTCAAGAATCTGGACAAGCAGCTCAAGGAGGGTCACAATCTGGATGTGGGCGAGCGTGGACGCAATAAGGTCGCATCCATTGCCGGCCAGTTTGTCAAAAAGGACGAGACTAATTCGGATGAGAAGAATGCCAGCAGCAATGCCACCACCAACACCAACAACACTGTCATACCAAAATCTGTGAGTAGTTTTGTGTTCCAACTGAATCATTTTCTTGTGTTTTATTTTGTGTTTGTCCTGTATATTTATTCCGTATATTTATTTGCTTACGGCTTATGTTAACTTAGTCGCCGCGTCCTTATGGTATAAGGTCCCTAGCGTCTCGTTGTTGTTGCTCTTGTTGTTGTTTTAGTAAGAGTGCTTCTAACTTAGGCCGTTCTCACAAACACAAACACAAACAGCACCCTCAAAACCATACTTTCATAAACATGACACTCATCTGTATTAACGCGCACATACGCAAAACTTAACTGCTGTTCGCTGTTCTTACCACAAACCCAAACAGTGTTGCCTAATGCTAATCATAATTCACCCACATCCACAGAGCTCCAAGGTGGCGCTGGCCTTTAAAAAGCAGGCCGCTTCCGAGAAGTGTCGCTTCTGCAAGCAAACTGTGTATCTTATGGAGAAGACCACCGTCGAGGGTCTGGTACTGCATCGTAATTGTCTCAAGTGTCATCACTGCCACACCAATCTGCGCCTGGGCGGCTATGCCTTCGATCGCGATGATCCGCAGGGCCGCTTCTACTGTACGCAACACTTTCGGCTGCCGCCGAAGCCCATGCCTCAGCGCGTCACCAAGGCGAGGGTACGTTAAAATAATAATTTAAAATATGAAAATCAGCCTAATCTTACTCTTACATTTAACCCTAATTCCGCAGAGAAGCGCTGCAGCACAGCCTGCCTCTCCTGCCGTACCGCAACCCGCAGCTTCTGCTGCCGCCGCCGAAACCGTGCAAGCCATGGACACCACGCCTGCTGGAGATCAAGTGGATTTGTTGGAAACCTCAAGAGCCGCTGCCTCGGCCGATGCCATGTCTGATGATGAGGCCAATGTCATCGATGAGCATGAGTGGTCTGGTCGTAATTTCCTGCCCGAATCCAATAATGACTCTCAGTCGGAACTGTCCAGTTCCGATGAGTCGGACACGGAATCCGATTCGGAGCTGTTCGAGGAGGCGGATGATTCACCATTTGGTGCTCAGACCCTACAGCTGGCCTCGGATTGGATTGGCAAACAGTATTGTGGGGATAGCGATGATTCGGATGATTTCTACGATTCCAGCGAAGGCATCGCGGGTGCGTAGAGAAGTCACCTTCGGCTATATACACAGGAAGTAATATTCGTTAAAATAATTCTTTCTCTTATTTCTTCAGATGATGGCAAGGATGACACCGAGGGTGAGGACTTCAAAAAAGCGCGTGAGCTGCGCCGCGAGGAAGTGCGCCTACAGCCATTGCCGGTCAATTTGCCCACGGATACCGAAACGGAGGTGAGTCTTATTCAGTTTTTATCATTTGGCTATGGGAAACTAATGTAATTATCATTATTTTGTATTTAATTTTTTGTTGTATACTCTGATGATATCAAACGTACAATTACTTTAAACATTGTCCTTAATCATGGTGTTGGTTTCATAATTAAATCCCTAATACCTCAACTTGTCCGAATAGAAACTCAAGTTGAATGTAGAAAATAAAGAAAATGTGGAGCGGGCTTCGGTCAAGTCGGCCAATTCCTTTGAGTCGGCGCACAGTCAGCCCAGCACGCCCGTTCCAACGGCCACACGTGCCCAACTGGAGCAGCTGGAGCGCAATGCGCCGCGAAAGTTTAGCAGCGAGATCGAAGCAATTAGCGAAAAACTATATCATCTTAACAATATGGTCAAAATGAACAAGGATCTGGAAGTGCTGGCCAAGGAAAATCTGGTCAAAAGCGATATATTGCGCAAGCTGACGCTCAAGGAGAAATGGCTGGCCGAGAATGCGGCCATAGCTGCTGGCATGGCCAGTCCCATGAAAGCAGTAGCAATGCCCCCTGTTGCAGGTGCCACAGCACCACCCAAATCAAAGTTTGATGAGAAATATGAGAAAGTCGTTAGTCCGCCACAAGCGGTCGTCGAGCCCAAACCCAAGCTCGTCATTGATTTCGATCTGGACGAATTAAAACCACGCAAGCCTAACTTTGAAGAGCGACCCAAGGAGCTGTTGACAAAGCCCGAAAGTCTTAAAAAGGAGCCGCATCTAAGTCCCAAGCTGGAGCGCAAGAGCAGCGCCAATGTGAGCCGCTCCAATAGTATGAAGAGCAATGCCAGTTCCAAGTCAAGTCCACGTTCAAGAAAGGCGCCGCTGCCCAACGAGGAGAAGATGCAATTAGAGAACATTCTGGGCACAGTGAAGAAACTTCAGCGCCAGTTCAGCAGCGAGCAGGACGAGGAAATGGACATAGACGACGATGCCGATTCGCAATGTAACACACAGTTGAGCAGCAAGCTTAAGGAGATTGGGGCCAGTAGCTTTGCGGGTACTATGGATCATATTAAATCACAGATGGTCATGCCCACAGTTCATACAGCTAGCGTGGATCTGTCCAAATATTTTCCCAATCAGAAGCCGGAGAAGAGTAGCGCCGGCAACATCAATAAAAATCAGAAAACCTTGAAAGATGTTGATCTGGCCAAATATTTCCCTAGCAGCCCCGTGCCGCAGCGACGCGCCGTGGCGACGGTTGCAGAGAGACTTAAAAAGTCACAAACTGAGGCATCTATACCGCAAACCGAGAAAGTAGAGGAGCCCAAGGATGCACAAACCAAGGTGGAGGCCAAGATAAAGCCTGTGGCGCCGAAGAGGCAGGCCTCCCTAAACACGTTTAGTCTGCGCGACCATCAGTTGGACGGCGCCCTCGATTTGGGCAAGAAAAAAGCACCAGTAAAGGTGGTAGCTGCAACAAAAACACCAGCCAAAACGGCCAGTGCCACGACCCTGGCCAAGGCTACTGCCACGTCCAAGGGTAAAATCAAAATTATTAAAAAAATCGTTCCCAAAGGTACCAAAGCCAAGAAGGCAGCGGCTGCAGCTGCAGCGTCCACTGTTCTAACGGATCAGCCGGAGCAGCAGCCGCCACGCGATGAAGCCGAACGAATTCTGGACGAGATTTTAGCCGATGGTGAGACTCGTTCACCCAGTTCCGAATATCAAAAACTCTTCAATGATGAGAAGTCGCCCAGTGATCTCTCGGATAAAATTGAACGCATACTCGAGGAAACGGGCCTTGATCTCGAGCTGGGCTTGCCACGTCGCAATAGCAAGAAGCTACTGAAAACCAAGTCTCTGGGCGAAGGTGACTTTGATCTACAGCCGAAGCGTCTAAGTGGCGTCCAAAATATTCTGAAACGCTTTGAGTCCATGAGCTCCGTGAACTCCCAGAATAGCGATGAGCAGGCATCCTTCAAGCTGCGGCGCATGGAGTCCACCACAAGCAATTTGAGCAGCCTGAATCGTTCGCGCGAATCCTTGGTCTCTGCCAGTGACTCGATGAGTGATCTGGAGAAAACTATGGACTATTTGCGCAACGAATGGCGCAACGAGGCGACCAATTTCCTGCAAAAGAAACGCGATAGGTTCTATGCTCAAAAGGACGAGCAGCTAAAGCAGCAGGAGATCAAACCAGAACCCGATCGGACACGTGATCTACCTGTGCAATATCGCGAGTCCAAGCTGGCCAAGTTCTTTGGCCTGGCATCTCGCAAATCGCCCGAGAAGCGCAAGTCGCCAATCAAAAAGCAAAAATCGCCCAGCAAAAAGCAAAATTCGCCCAGCAAAAGTCAAAAGTCAACCAAGACAAATAACTCGCTCGAGGAGCTGGCCAAGATTAGCAGCGCCCGACAGGCAAAGCAAGCGCAGAAAACGCCAACGAAAGCCGCAGAAAAACTCAAAAATATTGAGCGTAAGCGCGAAGTGAAACCCGTGAAACCGGCTACGCCCGTGCCGGATGACTTTGAAATTTTAGACTTGCTGGATAAAGCCACAGAAGCCAAGGAGCTAGAGCGCTCTCAGACAAAAAGTCCACTCGTCGAGGATGTCGTTCTGCAGTCAACTAGCGAAGCTGACAACATAGAGGCGGAGATAGCTCCGCCGCGGCCTGTAGTGGAGGATATTAAAAATCTGCCCAAGACTGGTTGCGATAAGTCGCTCAACAGCTCGCGGCGTGGCTCTCAGTCTAGCCTGGTGCTTTCGCGACGTCAATCGGAAATCTCGTTAACCGAAAAACTTAATCTAGATGCACTGGAGGCGTTGAACAGCATCGAGATGGAGCGCGATGTCGAGCATGTCGATGAGGTATTCGAGAGCATGGTGGAAGCAATGGAGCAAGTGCCATCTATTCCTGTGGATGACGATGTGGATGCCGACTCCTTGTGTACCACAATTAGCAAAAGTCCCAGTGCACAGCCGATAACGGTGGTCAAGCGTGGTAGCTCCGAAGAGCAGAGCATCGAGAAGCTGTTTGGCAACTTTTCCGATGAGATGCTCGTAAATGTGGACTTCGATTCCAATGATGAACTGGTGGGCATAACCCCAAGGGCTACCCTGATGGCTGACAGCTCCGCGGAACGTGATTTTGTGGGCAAACTGGAATCTCTGGAGCGCGACGAAGTGCCTTTGAGCAGAGTGGAGGAACTAAATCGGTTTGTAAGCAAAGAAAACGTCGGAATCGACGAAGTGGATGCCGCACATTTTCCAGCCCGCCCACAACGCAGACAAAAGAGCAGCTCCTCATCCAGTGAGCCAACTCTGCCAGTTGCACCACAGCGCCTCAAAAAGAAACTTGCCAAATTGGACCCAGAGAATATGCCGCCCTCGGTGCAGGATTTGTTGCATCAACTTCACGCCAAGACTGTGCAGCCGGAGAAGGCACAGGTGCAATCGGTGGTTGCTGAAGAAACGCCCAAATTTCCCAGGATTCTTCCAGAGGAAGATGTAGTCGATCACGCGAGGAAAGAGCCACCAAAGCCCGAAGACAATGGCTTGAATGGCGAAAAGTCTGAAGAGGATCTCATTCCCGAAATAATTGTAGAAGAGCCGCAACCCGTCGCGGTCATACAATCAATGGAAGACCAAAATAATTCAATTAAAAGCGCGAACTCTTCGCACAGCAGCCTCAATGAGCCACCGAAGCTTATAACTCCACCAAAGATGCGCAGCAAGGAAAATTCGCTCGATTGGGACATGGAAAAGCTGCCCGCCTCGCCCATGCCGCGTCGCAAGCAGCCCTTTATCGCGGCCAGTAAGGAGAGCTCACTGGAATGGGACATGGAGAAGCTGCCCAATAGCCCGATGCCATTGCGTCGTCGCTTACCGGTGAGCAAACCGTCCGATGTCTCGCCCAGCAGCTCCATTCAGCTGCTCAATAATTTGCCCAGTGTGGATGACGATGAGACGGCGGCGCAGGAGCGCATCATTGAAGAGTTCGAGCGGGAACGCCGCCAGGCGCTAATCAAACGCGACGAGAGCTTTGAGGCCGTGGCTGCCGAGCAGCGCCGTCGCGACTCGCAACAAAGCAGCGGCAACTCCAGCGGCAGCTCCAAAGGCAACTCCAACGGCAAGCGTAGTCTGCCGCCACCCACGCCCCCGCAGAATAACGTTCGACGCGCCACCACCCAGGCCAGCAGCAGCAGGCGAGAGTCCACCAAGCGTGAGGGCACGCCACCCATGTTTAAGAAATTAGATCTGGGCGATGACACCAACTCGACGCTGGACTCCACGGCGGCATCCACGCGGCGCAGCTCATTTGCATTTATAGAGTTACAGGACAACAAGCCGGTGATTGTGCCCATGCCGAAGAAGCTGCACTTGCCCAAGCTAGACCCGCCCAAATACGTGCCCGAGGTAAAGTCGGCCGATGAGCCTGTGCCGGAAGTCTTCAAGGATCGCGCCTGGCCCACACCGCACATTGCCAAATCGCAACCCGACAGCGACGATGAAGAGGAAGCAGAAGAAAAGCTTAAGCAACAGTTGCCGGAATATGCTCGCTCCGACTCGCCGCCTTGCGCTGCCTTCCAGAACCGCCAGTGGCCGGATGGCAAGACCAAATTTGAGCTGAATCAACCTTGCGATTCGCTGGAAGCAGATGATGTGCTCGGTCTACTGGACAGCAAGCGCCGTAACCATAAGAGATTCAATATTAAGCCACGCTCACAGTCACCGCAACCCTTTAAGCCATTGGGAGCCAGCGCACGCCAGAGCTCCAAATCCTTTAGTGATCTCAAACCGGGAGCTTCTGTGTCTGCGTCGCTGCAATCGCTATCGGCACTGTCCAGTCAGGACTCGGACACACGCTCGACCACAACCACTGTGGCTACCGCGCGGCCCTTGAGCGCTGCCAAATATGATGATCCGGTGGACGCCAGCACGCGGGCCCTGCTCGATCGCAGCAAGCGGCTGCACAATCGCAAACGCGACTTTGTGAACGAGCGCGTCGTGGAACGGAATCCCTATATGCGTGACGTCATCCGCAGCACGGATCGCAAGGACCTCGACTATGAACCGGAGGAGGAGCTGTCCACGTACAGGCCGCGTCACTATGCCAGCAGCCTGCCAGCAAAGACGCCAACAAGCCGCTTCCCCAGCTCCAGTTCATCGTACGCGCGCAGCACGGCGCCACGCAGCAATTACGATTACCTCAGCAACGCTGGCAGCAGCAGCGACTACCTCAGCAGAAGACCCTACTCGGCGTTGGGAGCGACCAGTTCGTCCAGCTACTATCCCAGCACAGCAGCAACGAGCACGACACATCTCGGCGATCTATTTAGGCGACGCAGTCCCGCCTCCGTGTCCAGCTATGGGCGCAGTGATTACAGCCTGCCCGCTGCCAGCAAAGAGTCGTGCGTTATCTCTTAGTAGTTTGCCTTAATTTTGATCAAAAACAGCAATTTCTCTTTTATATTTAAACATAACAACAACAACTACAACAACGACAACAACAATTATAGAAGACGTCTCAACTATTTTCTGTACTGAGGCCAAAATAAACTGTAAACCTCAGTCAAATGCGAAACCAACACATGACCCAACAAACAAACCAATCCAACCACAAAAATAAATAGTCCCCTAAACACAACCCGACAAAGAACACACTAGGATCTTATGTGGATAAATTCTGGTCAATCCAGGTTCAGTCCGCAATAGGTTCCCAACAACCGAAACAACCTAACGCTAGCCCGCCTGCCTGTCTGCCACGCCTACAACTTAGCCAAGTCCGTCTTGACCTTGTTGAGTGGATGAGCGAAAGAAAGAGAGAAAGAGTTACACCTTTGTTAGCCATATCGTTTAAAAAGCGTCTGGGTACGATCTATGAAGGTAAATTCAATCAAAATTCTACACGAAATGTTGCGCTAACCCCCGAGCAGCCCGAGCAAAAAGAAAAAAAAAGTTTGTAGTCTCTAAAACCACATATAGACAAAAATTGTTGTGCCTCTGTGTTCGCTCTGTTCGTGTGTCGTCTCTTCGATGCCGCCGTTCGCCATGTTTGTAATCCCTAATCCACCCTAAATAAAGCTAAACTCCAGATCTAACCCATATTACCAAAACCCTGCGTGTGTTTCGTTCGTTTTTGTATTCGTATGTACCTTTCTGGATCGTACCTAAAGGCATGACGTTGCCACTGCCGCTGCTGCCTCTGTCGCTGCTGATTAACCCAACAACAACAATCCAAGCTCTGACTAATGAAGCATGTTTGATAATCCAAGTCAAAAATATAAACATACATATATGTATACATACTGCCAAGGCTTGGGATCTTGCTGATCTTTATAGCTCCCGCCTTTCTCTTGACGCTTTTTGTTCATATGTTCTTTCTTCTCGTTTTTTGCACCGCTTTTATGTACTTGTTTTATTTTGATAAGCTAGATTTTAACCGCTTTTGGCCAATGGCTACATTTGCAGGTACAAACCGAATCCGAAAGCACATCGCCCGACGAAGTTGAGCTCAACTCTGCCACAGAAATATCCACCGATTCCGAGTTCGATAATGACGAGATCATTAGACAGGCGCCCAGAATCTTTATCGACGACACATATCTAAAAAACCCACAAAAGTACAGGTAACGAAATTAAACAAACGCGTATAACGCTCAGTATATAACAATGAAACGCTTTAAACAAGTATTTCCCTTCCCTGCAGATCAAGACCTGTATAGGATCATCCTGTCCCTATGCCCTGCATCAGAAGCAGCTGGCGTCGCGCGAAAAGGGCGGCAGCTATTTGCAAAAGTACCAGCCGCAACCGGCGCTGCCACAGTTTAAGCCACTGGTGCAGGTGGATCCGACGCTGCTGATAAGCAGCCAGCGAGCGCCGCTGCAGAATCCGCGGCCTGGCGACTACTTGCTGAACAAGACGGCGAGCACGGAGGGCATTGCATCCAAGAAGAGCCTGGAGCTTAAGAAACGCTATCTGCTGGGGGAGCCGGCCAATGGCAACAAGATACAAAAGTCCGGCTCCACCTCGGTCCTGGATTCGCGAATTCGCAGCTTCCAGTCAAACATCTCCGAGTGTCAGAAGCTGTTAAATCCGAGCAGCGACATTAGTGCGGCCATGCGCAGCTTCCTGGATCGCACCAAGCTGGGCGACAGCGCCCAAAATGCCCAGAACGAGCTGATGCGTTCGGCCACCAGCAATGTGATCAACGATCTGCGCGTGGAGCTCAAGATTCAGAAGGCGCCCTCCAGCAATTCCACAGACAATGAGAAGGAGAATGTGTTTGTCAACAGCAAGAATGAGCTGAACAAGGGCATGGAGTACACGGATGCGGTGAATGCCACGCTGCTGGAGCAGCACAGTAAGAAAGGATCACCAACCACGCCGACCAATAACAAAACTGTCATTGAGGTGATTGATCTGGTTACACCCGAGAAGCCGGTGCCGTGTATTGATCTTACTGTGTTGGAGTCACCAAAAAAATCAAGCGATCCCAGCTCTGAGCTCGTGGATATGCCTCCTCAGATTCCAGACAGCAATAAGTTAAATGATTTGAAGCAGGAGGTGATCAAGCCGGATGTGTCGAAGGATGTAAAAGAGTGTATACCCGATATACTTGGTGATATTAAAGCAGAGAAGGAGCCATCTAGCGTCGACGATGCCGAGGAGCAGCAGTCCCTGCTCTGTCAATCCGACGAGGAGAAGCGCGACTCGCCCGAGAAGGCGAACGATCTCGAGCAGGAGCCATACGAGCAGGACACACTTCAAATCCAAGTGCCCAACATACCGTGGACCAAGGCCAAGTCGGAGATTATGTCCACTACGGCCAGCAGCGCCACCAGCTGCTCCAGTTCGGGCAGCTCCAGCATTGAAGACATTCAGCACTACATTCTGGAGTCCACCACCAGTCCGGACACGCAGACAGCCGGCGGTAAGCACAACGTGCCGCGTGTTGAGGTGCACGACAGCAGCGGCGCCCTCATGCAGGTGGACAGCCTAATGATTGTCAATGGCAAGTACATTGGTGATCCGGAGGATGTGAAGTATCTGGACATGCCAGCTGGGGTCATTGTGCCGGCGGCGCCAGCGATAAAGACCAGCGAGCTGGAGGATGAGCCCGAACCGGATGTGGAGCCGGTGACAGCCACCCCAGAGCCGGCCGAGTGTACGGTCATCGAGGCTGAGCGTCAGCCGCCACCTCCAGCACTGCCCGAAATGGGACCGCCTAAACTGAAGTTTGACAGTAAGAACGAAAACAAAATCGAAAGCTTGAAGAATCTGCCATTGATCGTGGAACGCAGTGCGGAGCTTAGCCAGGTGGTGAAGCCCATTACGCTCAATTTGAGCAGCAGCGTGGCCAAGACGCCGGATACACCGACCACGCCCACACAGCATGATAGCGACAAAACGCCAACGGGTGAGCTGCACTCCCGCGGCTCCGACTCGGAAACAGAGCCCACAGGCACTGGCCAGGTGCTAACCGAAACGGAACTCTCCGATTGGACGGCCGATGATTGCATCTCGGAGAACTTTGTGGACATGGAGTTCGCGATCAACTCGAACAAGGGCACCATGAAACGCCGCAAGGAGCGACGTCGCAGCGCAGCAGCCAAGCTGCCCAGCAGCAGCGAGGTGCTCCACGAGCTGGCCAAACAGGCGCCCGTTGCCGAAATGGAGGGCATACTGCATGCCATTGATATTGATGACATTGAGTTCATGGACACCGGCTCCGAGGGCTCCTGCGCCGAGGCGTATTCGGCGACCAATACGGCGCTGCTGCATAATCGAGGCTATATGGAGTACATTGAGGCGGTGCCCAAGCAGATACCCAGCACGGAGACGCAACACACGAAGGTGGCCGCACAGACAAAGCTGCAGCCGCTGCTCACCAAGCGGGATGAGAAACTGGGCATTGATTACATCGAGCAGGGCGCCTACATAATGCACGACGATGCCAAGACGCCGGTTAATGAAGTGCCGCGCTTGCCCAGCAGCTCGGTGATGACGCAATCCCTGACAGACTCCAGCACGCTGAACGAGCTGGACGAGGACAGCCTGGGCGGCATGGCCCAATCACAGACACAGCCCACCATCACCACCACAGAGGAAAGCGAGGCGCTGACTGTGGTCACCAGTCCGCTGGACACCTCATCGCCGCGAGTGCTGGATCAGTTCGCCTCGCTGTTGGCCGCGGGCAAGGCCGATGGCTCCACGCCGAGCAGTTCCGAGCAACAGCCGAAGACCACACAATCGACGGTGACCACCAATAGCAGCGGCAGCAGCTCCGCCACAGCAGCTGGGCCGGCCAAGGAAACGGACGAGGACATGCAGATCCAGTTCGAGTACGTGCGTGCGCTGCAGCAGCGCATCTCGCAGATCAGCACACAGCGACGCAAGAGCTCCAAGGGTGAGGCGCCCAATCTGCAGCAGCCAACTGTGATAGAAGCTGCGAATGTGCTGCAGGCGGCGGCAGCGGATGCGCAAAGGACGGGCGGCGAGAACGGTACGGCTGTGAGCATGCGATCGAGGAGCGGCAGCTCATCGAGCAAAGTACCTGAGATACCCACGCTGAACAGCAAGCTGGAGGAGATCAGCAAGGAGCGCACCAAGCAGAAGGACCTTATTCACGACCTGGTCATGGATAAGCTGCAGTCCAAGAAACAGCTCAACGCCGAGAAGCGTCTGCATCGCAGCCGACAGCGCAGCCTGCTGACCAGTGGCTACGCCAGCGGCGCTAGCCTGAGTCCCACGCCCAAACTGGCCGCCGCCAGCAGCTCCAGCGATGCCAACTGCAGCAGCCAGGCGCACTACCATGTCTCGACGGCCGCCGAGCATCTGCCCAGCCGGCCCAGCAGCCAAGTGAACGACATCTTTAAGCAGGCGAATCCGCTGCAGAAATCAGCCACGGTCACTTACGTGTCGCCCTATCGTACGGCGCAGCCGGCGACGCGCAGCTCGGATCTCTACAAGTCGCGTCCCTTCAGCGAGCACATAGATGCTGAACAATTCAATCTGCTGGAGCGCCACAAGCTGAACAAGACGGCCTCGTTTAGCTACGGCAAGGTGGATGAGTTCACAACGCCGCTGGCACCAGTGCGACCACATCGCAACGGTACTCATGGTCAAAGCCAACGGCAGATCGAGCAAGCCGCCGAGGTGAGCATCTCGGCCTCGACGGAGAATCTGCGCTGTGAGGCGAGAGCACGGGCCCGCCTAAAGTCCAACACGGAACTCGGCCTGAGCCCCGAGGAAAAGATGCAATTGCTGCGCAAGCGTCTGCAGTATGATCAGAACAGCGCAATTAAGGCGAAGCAGCAGGAAGCACAGTCCAGCGATCTGACGGCGCGTGCCAGAAAGATGAGCGCATCCAAGAGTGTCAACGATCTGGCCTACATGGTGAGCCAAGGTCAGCAGCAGCAGCTGCGCATGGACAGCAATGCCGTGAGCCAGGCCAAGGCCGCCGACTTTACGTCCGATCCCAATCTGGCGGCAAGTGCACAAGACAAACCGCTGAAAACGAAATCCAGCAAAAGGCATAAGGATCCAGAGCGACGCAAAAGTCTTATACAATCGCTGTCCAGCTTCTTTCACAAGGGCAACACCAACTCGTCAACGGCCTCGGCGTCCAGCAGTCCAAAGGAACAGGGCGGCGCTGTAGCTGCCAGCCACTCTGAGCATGCAGAGCGTCCGGGTACAAGCAGCAGCGGCACGCCCACGATCTCCGATGGAGGCAGCGGCGGTGGCGGCGTCTTTAGTCGCTTCCGCATCTCGCCCAAATCGAAGGAGAAGTCAAAGGTGAGTCTGCAATTTCAAATTTCACATCAAGCCAAATGTGATTAGTTGTGTTGTGGATCCAAACAATTCATCGAGTAATTATCGCACATCTAAAATGTTGCCGTATCTCACCACTTGGGGCTTTATAACTATAAGATCTTGGCTGAATTATTTTGGTGTGCGGTGTATTATGTATATGTCCTTCATTTATAATCTAAACTTGTATCCACATTTTGCAGTCTTGCTTTGATCTGAGGAATTTCGGTTTTGGTGTAAGAACATTTTTACTTACCTATCTTACAATCTCCAGTTCATTGTCATTAAACTTGAAACTTTCATTCATTTCTTCTCTTCGTATTGGATTAGATTTTAGTGTTTGGCATGAGTTTTATTTGTATTTCAGTTTCATCACAACGATTTATATAATTAATAATTAACATCCACATTATGTTAAATGATCAAGTTTTTACTTTTGAGAAATAGAAACTATAATATCCCTGCTAATAATTTGATAAATGCGTCCGATCTGTTTGTTAAAATTCATCCTCGTGAAATTACAAATTTATTAAATTTATTTGCCAGAGTACTTATAGTTTTCTATATTAAATATAGTGTTTCATTGATTTTTACATTATTTTCATTTTTCCTGTGCTGCTTTTAAAATTTTTTTATTAAACTTCATAATAGATTGCTCAATTTTCAATTAATTTCACATAATCCATTTAAATTTTTTGCGCTTTAGTGAGGTTTTATTAATAATGTCCTATTTTTTCCTTCCTTTATATTACTTTATTTATTATTTTATTTTCATTTTCTTTTCACAATTGCAGCTGAAAATATTTAAGTCATAATTTAAGATTGCCTGCTGATACCCCTTTATTTTTATTATTTTATTTATAATCCTTACATGTGTGCACTCTTATATCTTTTTGGTTTTTCATAAGGCTTTGTGAAGGCTAAAATATTTAATTTTAGACAGTATTTTGACATAGGAATAAAATTATGATTTCATATGTTTAATTCTTTCTAAGTTGTTGGTTAATAAACCAATATTATTATTAATTTTTTATTTATAAGTTCTGTTAATAGATTTACTAAGCAATATGGAAGAAGTTTGGGTCTTTAAATATTTTTTTATTATATATATTTAGCTTAAGTCCATATTGCATGAATTGGTTTTTGGATTTTCGGTTTGGCCCTTTTGGTAATGGTACATATTCCAATTGCGCTCTCCCAGGATAGTTAAGCACGCTTGTCATATATTTAAGTTGTTAATAACATCTTGTTTTAAAACTGAAAACTGAAAATTGTTTACTTTTCGAATGTTTCTTTTTCGCAATTGCTCCAACCCCAAAATATACAATACACACACAAAATATTTAACTATATATATTTCAATGCAACACAAAACTAGGACAAGGATTCGATCACAAACACCGCAACATTGCCAACAAGCATAACAACACAAACGAAACACTCCCAAGATTACCTCAACACCACGAACAACAGTCGCTATCGAAAGCAAACGAACACCGAGTCGTTCTCATCGTCCAGCCCGCAGCTCTATATACACAAGCCCCATCATCTGGCCGCAGCGAATGCCTTGGACGACCAGATTCCGCCACCCATACCGCCTTTGCCACTGAATTATCAAAGATCCGATGGTTTGTTGCTCTCACTTAATGTTTACATTTCCCAACTTCCTTGTTTTGCTGTCCATGTATTCAATTGTTCAAACCTACTAAGTGCATATGTATATGTTTTTATGTGCCATATAGATGAGAGCAACGCTAACGAGACACGAGAGCATAAGAAGCAACGTGCCATATCGAAGGCTTCGCGACAGGCTGAACTGAAGCGATTGCGAATCGCTCAAGAAATACAGCGCGAACAGGAGGAGATCGAGGTGCAGTTAAAGGAACTGGAGGCACGAGGCGTGCTCATTGAGAAGGCCCTGCGGGGCGAGGCGCACAACTATGAAAAGTGAGTGAAACAATCAATCAAATAATATTTCTTTGCATTAACATCTATTATTTTTGAAGCTTGGATACGAGTAAGGACAATGACGAGAAGCTACTTAAGGAACTTTTAGAAATTTGGCGCAATATCACAGCGCTGAAGTGAGTATGGCTGAAATCAATGTGAATCACATGATATCAAACATTATTATACAGGAAACGTGATGAGGAACTGACTATAAGGCAACAGGAACTGCAATTGGAATATCGGCATGCACAGCTCAAAGAGGAACTTAATTTACGCTTGTCTTGCAATAGTAAGTGATATATTTCAAGGAATATTTACAATCTGCCTTTAATAAATGAATGTCATTCATTTGTAGAACTGGACAAAAGCTCCGCCGATGTGGCCGCCGAAGGTGCAATACTTAATGAGATGCTGGAAATTGTGGCTAAGCGGGCGGCGTTACGGCCAACGTCCTCACAGGTGGACCTAACTGCAGCAGGCGGTGCGTCGAGCTCAACAGACGCGGGGATTACACTAACCGGTCAATCGCACGAACAGGAAGAATCGAATGCAAGTTTTCAGACTCTCAAGCACATTTGCAAGTGAACTAAATGAATTATTTCAATTGCAGATTTGAATTTTAAACTTGCCTTGGGGCTTACTGGCTTTCGAGTTCTGGCAAGGGTTTTTACGCCTAAATACTTAAGCAGAATGTACCAAAAAGCAAAAACTATAAGTAGTGGAACACAAAAACAATAACGAAACAAAAACATGAGCTGTAAGATAAACGAGCAAAATATTCGCCGAGTATGGACTCGGGCGGAATAGTTTATAATAACCTAGGACCATCGCTTAAGATATTTTTCAAGAAACGCGCAACATTATTGTATAAATAAAACCAAAAACAAATTCGCTTATTAAAAATAATGTTCAGTTAGTTTCAAGCACACAAACACTTTAGTCATTTGGTTTGTTGCAGCCTCCAACAATTCGATGAACTGTCTGATCTTTGTACGTTGTATTATGTTGTGTAATAAGTCTACTGCGTAACGTGAAAATGTCTGTGCAAATTGTTTGTCCATTATTCAATTGTAAATTATGTTTTTTTGTTTTGATTAGGTTATTTTGAGAGTTGTGTGTGCATCTATCTATGTATGAAATTTTAGTCTACTTTTATTTGTATGAATAACGTCACTCATCCATGCATGAAATTTGATGACCAACTAAAATCAAAGTGAACACAAAGATATATACACAAATATTTTCTATACATATATACATATGTATATTACGTGCGTATATAACGATATATTAAAAAGCAAAGCAAACATTTATTGTATACTAATAAAATGATTTAAATTATTATGTAATTTTATTTATATTCTTTAATCAACATATTTATCGAATTTATTATATATTTTTTTGATTTATTTAAATTTGAATAAAGATTTTATGAATTGTGTGTAACGGCAAATTGAATTTGTGCAGCAGTAATACAGTTAGTTATGAGCGATGTGGCAACTCTATTATCGTGTGTGCATTCACAGTGTTTGTTACTTATCGATTTATATTGTGAGTGTTTGCGAAAACCGATAGTTCGCGCAATTTTGCCTGGGGAAAGTCCATCTCTATTAAGAAATAGAAAAACAAACCAAAAGCATTTGTTTCTATTTTAAATAAAACAAATCGACATAAATATAGGAGTTGTCTGTAATATTATTTTTAAAGTGGAGAAAAATGCCCGAAGAAAAGATTAGCAAGCACTCAAAAAAGGCTGTAGGATCAATGGCAAAGACAGCAAGCAAATCAAGCTCGCAGGAAATAAAGCAGATGTCGGTTTCGGCTGCGGCTGCGCAGCTCTCGGCGGATGCTGAAATGGAGGAGGAACACGGGGCCCAACCGGCGGCGTACAGCATGCGACCAGATTTTGGCGAATCTTTCCCTTTGCCAATCGTAAAAAGCATCATAAACAGCGTAATGACTGGGAAACTTAAGGGTGAGTGCAAAAATCAAATGGAGCCAAACAAACGAGCGTCGCTAAGTAACCAATAAAAATTCAGACAAAATATATGACAAGGACGTGGTCAGGATCTGGACGCGCGAAATAGCCGACGAAGTTAATCAGCTGATTGCCGCCAGTCCCAAAGTAAAGCGCTACAAGCACGTGGTGCAGGTAATGCTGGGCCAGGAGATGGGCGCCGGTGCCACCTACTTATCGCGCTGTTGCTGGGACTGTGACTGCGACACCTCCGTTACGGAAGTGTTCACAAATACGAGCCTGTTTTGCGTGTGTACAGTATTTGGAACGTATCAGTACTGAATCGGAGCTGGGCCAGCAGCTGGGGGCACTAAACTGATTAGGATGTAAGGTGAGTTTGGCCAAGTCGTTTTTACTGTATGCCAATGTATTAATGGAACTCTTTTTCATTTTAGTTATTTATATATACCAAAGTTAACAGCTGGACCTTCGCTATTTGAATCTATTGCATTTTTGCACCGCGGGCTTAAGATTTTTATTAAGCAATTTATATAGCAACAACCTATGCCTCGCCTTGTAATGTGTACATATACTTAGCCAATTTCCTTGAAGCCACACATTTAATGCATTAAATATTGTTTAGAAAAAGTGAGCATCATTTATAAGAGAAAACATTTGCGTTATTTACATTACATTTGCACAAGTTTGCACGCAGGTTAGGCAAGCACCAGGAAGCGAACAATGCTCCCAGCTTCACTTTCAATGCTGTCCATTCGCTGACCTTCGTTTTGCATCAGTGCATCAGTGGCTCAGTGGCTTATTGTATGCGCACGTTAAGCGGATTGAGTATGCGGCCCGACATTACCGCCACGTCCAAGTCGCGATCGATGATGAAAAACAGAAACGGATGATTAACAGAGATCTGTATGGGCTTCGTTTGAGCGCCAGAGTTGCCTGAACAAAAGGAAATAGTTATTGCACATTTTTATTGCTGCTGTTGCTGCATCAATCGAAGTTGCAGGTGGGGCTGCCTAACACCTCGATGGAAATCTCTAATGCGTTGCGCCTCAATGCGTCGAGGTGTGCTGCAATGCAGCAGCTACTTACGTTTTAGCTGATTGATGGGATGCGTTCGAATGTTGACGTCAATCGATTGCTCAATGTGTCGCACATAGACGCCCTTCTCATCAGTCATGGGTCGGAAATCGGCGCGATTCGGCTCGAATATATCACAGCTGCAACGAGAGCGAAATCAACAGAAAGTAAAAGTGCGACTCCATGGGAGCTGCCCTGTCAGCTTACATGCCCATCTGCCAAACAAAGAGAGAAGCACTTAATAATATCGCTAGCAGATAAGAGATATTGCCCAGCAGCTTACATTTTGCAGATCGTTGGTCAGAAACATGGTGCCGTGAAGCTTGAAGTCGGGTATGATAGCCTGCACCCAGCGTGGCTTTAGCTGCTTCCGCATCAGACGCAGCGTTGGTCCCAGCTTCAGTGAGGCGGCAGCGGCCACAATGTCCATGTGGTAATCGGGCAGCAGTATCATCAGATTGTACTCGGGCGTGTCCAGCTCCAGCTCCAGGACGCTCATCTTCAGGTGCTCAAAGTACTTGTAGTAGAGCACCGCATTGTAAACCTTAAAGGTGGTGTGCACCACCTGCTGGTTGCCCAGATAAAACACATGGCTGATCACATCCGTGTTGTAGTTGGTTTTGGACTCGGCTCCATCGCCGATAAAGTGCGGCTCAAAGTCGTTTGTGATGTGCGCGAAGGCAGCCGTCGGTGGTATGGGCAGAGGATGCGGTGGACCATGCGGCGCATGTGGATTGAAGAGCGCCACAAAGAGATTGGCGTCCAGTTCCTTATATCCTAGCACGTGCCGCTTCTGACGTGGCATGCTTGGCCTGCGACCTGTCGTCGTTGCCGCCGGCGTTGCTGCAGTTGTGCTAAATCCTTGGCGTGCTCCGAACGTTGACGTTGCCTTGCGCTGGATGGGCGCAGCCATTTGGCGTGCCATCATGGGCATTACGGCGATGCGCGCACTGGGCAAATAGCTGGGCTTCGGCGTAATCGGATTGGAGTGCTTGAGCGGCGCCTGCAGCTTGCTGGTGGGCAGCCGGGAGACGCGTGCCTTTTGTATGCGCAGAAGCGGTTCGGCATCCTCTTCGGCCACAAATGCGGAGACCAGCTCAGCGGCCTCATCCTCGGCAGCTGGCTCAACGGCCTCGCCCGAGGTGGTGGCTTCTGCGGCCTCTGTGGTGGTTGCTTCCGCTTCTGTTGTGGTTGTTGCCTCCTCCGTGGTTGCTGTCGTTGTTGTTGGGATGGTGGTGGTGGTCACTTCAGCGCTTGTTGTGGTGCTGGCGGGCAGCTCGGTTGTTGTGTCCGCGTCTCTGGGCGTGCTGGTCTCAGCCTGCATCTCCTCGGCCGTGGCATTGCTGGCCATTGTGGTATTGGCCATTTCCGCATCGGCTGTGGCGTTCGCTGACGTTGTCGATGCCATGTCAACGCTCAGGTCATAGCCGTAGAACATCAGAACTGTTTCAAAGTCCTTGAGCACCGTTACATTGCTCCTGCTTAGGCTGAGTCCCTTGAGGGGATTATCGGACCCAAAGAAATATGTCTGCAAATAATAGAGTTTCCACAATCTGTAATTACCAATTTTGAACGAACTACATAAGATATGGCATAGCTAGCAAATACTGTTACTTTGCTCCCGCCTAGGCTCAAACCCTTGATTATAGGACCCAAAGAAATATGTCTGCAAATAATAGAGTTTCCACAATCTGTAATTACCAATTTTGAACGAACTACATAAGATGGCATAGCTATCAATTATAAATTCTATTAATGCCCAAATACAAAAACTGTTACTTTGCTCCCGCTTAGGCTCAAGCGCTTGAGGGGATTATGGGACCCAAAGAAATATGTCTGCAAATAATATAATTTCGACAATCTGCGCTTATCAAAACAATTTTCAACGAACTACATCGAATATGGGATAACTATCAATTATAAATTCTATTCATGCCCAAATACGAAATTTGGCCACTCATCGCAGATTGTTTTGATGGGGGTCAATAAACTTTTCGAGAGTGCTACGAGCTAACAATTGGGCATCGATAAGTAGATCTGGCGGCATTGGCCCGGGGCACAATTACACATGATCTATCACTATCAATATCTCTGACCCAAAGCGCGAAGGCAGAGCTTCGTTTGTTATTTGCTTTATCAGACAAGTGTAATCCACGCATTGTGGTGCGTGGATTACAGTTCCGCAATGTGCTTAGCGATGCATGTAAATTTGAGTTGGACAGCCGTAAACTACGCTCACCCGCAGCCGTCGGTGTATGTCACGGTAGCCAACGCGTATGACGTCACGATTGTTGGGCAACTGCAGCACATTGCGCAGCTCTGCGGCGCTCCGGCCGGAGGAGCCTTCGTATAGCGCCACCAGGACACTGACCAGGGCCGTCGGCGAGAACGCAAAGTTATTTCGATTGAGTATGGAATGGTAGTGGAGCAGCCGATGGGTCAGATCATTGGTCAGGTCGACCATGACCTCGGCGGGTGTCAGCTGCTTGGCCAGCACATGTGGCAGATGTTCCAGTTCCAGCGGCGTCAACGGCGCTGGCGGCAACGGTGGATGGGGAAAGCCACTGGCGCGAAACTCTTCATGATCGATTTGTATGTAGTGGGCGTGGCAGGGCAGAAACAGCAGCAGCAGCCAGCCCAGGCTGCATAGCGTACGCGTGATTGGGGTCATTATGTGCCTGACCTTGTTCAAATTTAAATAAATGCACATTGATAATCGCGTTAACTGTTTTTGTTTTGATTGTGCTTTTGAAATTGAACTGAAGCATGAAATCCGCCTAGCAAAAAAGTTGGCAAACTCTGTAAGTGCTCATGAATTGCATTATTTTCGCCTCTAATTTCTAATCAATTACGCATCCAAGGTTTTCACGTAATTTTGCAACTGTCAAACGAAACGCTTTTTACACATTTTCGCGTTCAATTCGCCATCGTTTTGGATCCGATTATACAACTAACTCCCGTGATTGCTGCCGGCGCACTGAAATTGTGGAACACACGGCATTAGGCTGAAATATCTGATCCGATCGATGTGTTCGGCAGCTGTGACGCTGTCGTGCGTGTTTCGGCATTATTTGAAGCGCCAGCCACGCCAATGCCCCTAAGAGTGGCTTTAAGAGTATAGCATGGCTAACTGGTAAGCGATCTGTAAACGATAGCGTCTGTTGTAATTGTGAACTCACAAAAGGGGAGTTGCAAAACCCCAAAATTCTAAAACTTATGTTTTAAAACTTTTTATACGCGTCCACGAAGTGTTAAAGAGTATAATTGGGTTGTGCAATATCTGTCTTGCTGCCTTTCCGTCCGTCGGTATAAACGCATTTTTTCGCACATCTATTGAAGCAAAAAAGATTTGAAATTTTGAATATATACTCGTGTATACCCGCGTCCGTTGAAGTGCCACTGGGACCGTGACATTTCGATAAAACCGATATATCGTTCTCAGTCAGAGAAAATCCATATCTCCGACAATTTTAGATTTTAGGTAGCTTGGAATGAATACTTTTAACCTGACAGTCTTTATTTTGTCTCCTTGTCAGCTGTCAGTTTTGCAAAGGCCACACGCTTATCAACAGACTTTTAAATGCATTTTACTAATGAATTTTATTCACTTTACTCCATTCAGCTGGAGGTTTTTTAGTCACCGTAAAAATGTCCTTGGAAAAGCATTTCGTTCGCGCTTGCATAACATATTTTTTAGCATTTTGTGGAATCGCAGGATTCTACTTCGATAGCCGTACGGGCAGAGTGATAAAGTCGCGATATTTGTGCTATTATAGCCGAATTTTTAGTGTTCTTACTTTGAGCACTTTCCCAATTATGATACATGAATATTGGTATACATTCCCCAAACTTCAGACTCAGTCCACCCTAATGGATGCCACCAGTAACGCATATCCTGTGATTGCACTAATTTCAGTCGTGAGCTGTGTTTTCTGTGCGCAACGCTGGCAGCATAGAATAATCCAGATGATAGAGGATCTGCTGAAAATTGAAGAGCTTAGGATCGAACCGTACTATTGCATCAGACCATCACAGCAGCTATATCTGCGACGGCTATTCTGGCTCCGATTATTGCTAATACTGCCAAGATCTGTTTTAAGCTTTTTATGGATAATAACCGGAAACGAAATTTTATTTTATTTTAGCGCCTTCCTGGCAAGATTTATGAGAGTGGATTATATTTCCTATTATTTAATCTTCTCTGGCAGATATGCTATAGCTTTTTAAAACTGCAGGTTTATTTGGAGCACACACTTTTCGAATCAGTGCCAGCGTCAATGAAACTACAGAAAATAAAAGAAGGTCATCGAATGTATTTTGAACTTATTCGTATGATTAACGAAATATGCACCATTTTCAAGTACCCGCTGGTTTCTTCTATTCTGCAACTGATTTGCAATTCCTCTTTAATTGGATATTTAATATTGCGACAATTGCCTGCAAAGCCATGGAAATCATCCACAGTTCAATTTCCCACATTCCAGCTCATAACAATTCTAGGCATTTTGGATGTAATCGAGTTCTGCGTACTGGCCAGTATCGCTTACACGACTGGTAAACTCCATGATGATACATTTTATATTTTACGTTACCCTTACTCGCACGGGGATCTGTTGGAACGCAGCGTACGTATAACTCTCGGCAAAACTAGTGACATTACCAGACTACTTTAGCATATATCAGCCATAGGAACAATCAGTCAAAAATTATGTTTTTGTATGAAAAACCTCTTTGTTTTGTCAAAATATCCAATCGAATTCAGCATTTGCCTGCTTAACTGTGCTCAAAAATCAGTCGTACATATTGCCTTTATATATATTATACTTTCTAAGGAGCATTCGGATTCTTGTTTAGTTATTTACATTTAACGATTTACCTCTTTCAGAACGATTGGTTTGCCCTGAAGCTAACTTACCGAAATAAGGACGTCCGCATCTTTGACGTCCTTACCATCAATCTTCATTTGGTCTTTCTAGTTATAACAAGCATCGTACTCCATATAATACACCTGGTACAGAGTGACTACAATATTATGGATATATGAAAACGAAATTTGTTATTTTAGTTTAGCTTTGTGCGTTAAAATACCAAATTTAAGCAAGTACGAATGTAGCAATTGGTGTAACTCATTGTTAAATACTCTATTTATAGTGTAATAAATGTTTAAATTAATCCAAAACGATCCAGTTGATTATTGTAACCTAAAACAAGTAAGAACGTTGCAGTCGGACGTAACCGGCTGCATAATACTCGTTCATCCGAATCCACGTTCTTGCTTATTAGTTTTGGAACCATATAGTTGATTAGTCAATCAAATTATTAGGTTAATAAATTGAATTAAAAAATGTCAAAGAACGAAAAGTGAAAATTGTATAAGAGCGGTATCCGAGTTTACTATGATTTAGAGCAGAGTTTTTGACTTTCTTATCTCTAGAGAAGGATATCAATCAAGTACTTATAGCTAGCTTGAAACGAATACTTTTATCCCTCGAACTGACAGTCTTTTTTTGGTCCCCTTGTCAGCTGTCAGTTTTGCAAAGGCCACACGCTTATCAACAGACTTTTAAATGCATTTGACTAATGAATTTTATTCACTCTATTTCATTCAGCTGGAGGTTTTTTAGTCTCGGTAAAAATGTCCTCCGAAAAGCACTTCGTTCGCGCCTGCATAACATATTTTTTAGCATTTTCTGGAATCGCAGGATTTTACTTCAATAGCCGTACGGGCAGAGTGATAAAGTCGCGATATTTGTGCTATTATAGCCGAATTTTTAGTCTTCTTACTTTGAGCACTTTCCCAATTATGATACATGAATATTGGTATACATTCCCCAAACTTCAGACTCAGTCCACCCTAATGGATGCCACCAGTAACGCATATCCTGTGATTGCACTAATTTCAGTCGTGAGCTGTGTTTTCTGTGCGCAACGCTGGCAGCATAGAATAATCCAGATGATAGAGGATCTGCTGAAAATTGAAGAGCTTAGGATCGAACCGTACTATTGCATCAGACCATCACAGCAGCTATATCTGCGACGGATATTCTGGCTCCGATTATTGCTAATACTGCCAAGATCTGTTTTAAGCTTTTTATGGATAATAACCGGAAACGAATTTTCATTTTATTTTAGCGCCTTCCTGGCAAGATTTCTGAGAAATGGATTATATTTACTATTATTTAATCTTATCTGGCAGATATGCTATAGCTTTTTGAAACTGCAGGTTTATTTGGAGCACACACTTTTCGAATCAGTGCCAGCGTCAATGAAACTACAGAAAATAAAAGAAGGTCATCGAATGTATTTTGAACTTATTCGTATGATTAACGAAATATGCACCATTTTCAAGTACCCGCTGGTTTCTTGTATTCTGCAACTGATTTGCAATTCCTCTTTGAGGGGATATATATTATTGCGACTATTTTTTGAAGAGCGGTTGAGTAAATTCGTAATTAAAATTGATAAGCTCGTGACAATTCTAGGCATTTTGGATGTAATCGAGTTCTACGTACTGGCCAGTATCGCTTACACAACTAGTAAACTCCATGATGAGACATTTAATATTTTACGTTACCCTTACTCGCACGGGGTTTTACTGGAACGCAGTGTACGTATAACATTATCATCATACCCCTACAGAAGGTAGAAAGCTTAGTCACGAAATGTGTAAACCTTAGGAGGCATATTCGACCCCGTACAATTTATATAAGTATCGAAAGCCAAGTCCCTGTCTAGTCTATAACATATCGATACACCTCAAAATGCAATTCGATAAGAGGTCAATATTTCCCACGATATGAAAGTTGTAGTCACCAAAGTTGGTATGTATGTTGCTGGTGAACTCCTCCAAAAATTGCGACCTTGATTTCCCGGCCATGCCCACTAGAAGGCCTCCCACCGCCCCCGTCTTAAAAATCGGAAATGGCTATATCTCCCACATTTTTAGAGCTAAAGGTTCCATATTTGGAATATTTATTACTGGAAAGTTCCCCCAAACATCACAGAAAAATTTTCCGGCCACGCCCCTTTCCGCCTCCGTAATCGCTATAACCAATATATTTGAAAGCTCAAAACAGTAACATGTGTATAATTCACACAATTTAAAGCTAGAGACAACAAACTTGGCATGTAGATTGTTGGTGACCTCGTTAAAAGATTGCGACCTTGAAATGGCTCTATCTCCCACAGTTTTTGAGCTAGAGTCACCACATTTTTAAAAGAAGATTAGTGGTCACCCCCTTTAAATGCGGGTAAATTTGCCCTTCACGCACACCCCCGCCCACTCCCGCCCCCGCAAAGTGGTGAAAGCCTATATCTCCCACAGTTTTTAAGCTAGAGTCACCAAATTTTCAAGGTAGATAACTGGTCACTCATTTAAAGCTCGGTACAATTTCCCGCCCACGTCCACTCCCAAACCCAATAAATTGCGAAAATTTATATTTCCCACAATCTTTAATCTAGAGTCACCAAATTTGGCTGACAGTGTTTGGGTGACCTCCTCTTAAGATCGAGCCAAAAAATGTTGGACACACCTACACCAGCCCCCACGAAATTAACCATAATTTCGATTTCGGATACTCAAATTAGTATAAATTGTAACTTTAAAAGTGATTCTGCATTCGTCGATTTTTCTGTCAAAAATCATGACAAAATTTGCAAAAATTTAGACATGTAAAGTTCCCAAAACCATACTTGATAGATTTTAAAAGCTCATAACTTAGTCAAAAATTAACAGGTATTTCACGATGTTTATCATTTTCTCCATGGGTTAACCTCTAGATTGATTTTGCATTTAAATTTAATTTGTATTTGAAAATAATTTTTTTTCTATTTTTTCTAAAAATATCCCTTACTCCCCCTTACTAATTTTGAAAAAAAATGTTTTTTTTTTGATTTAGAATCGGGAACTTTTATTTTTAATCGATTGCGGGTACTCAAATTAGTATAAATCGCAACTTTAAAAGTGATTCTGAAGTGGTCGATTTTTCTGTCAAAAAAAATGCTAAAATTTACAACAATTTAAACATGTAAAGTTCAAAAAACCATACTGGATAAATTTTAAAAGCTCATAACTTTGTCAAAAATTAACCGATTTTCACGATGTTTATCATTTTCTCCATTGATTAACCTCTAGATTGATTCTGCATTTAAATTGAATTCGTATTTTAAAAAAATTTTTTTGATTTTTGTTTTTTAAATGTCCTTTACTCCCCCTAACTTATTTTGGAAAATTTTTTTATTATACTCGTTCACGAAGTGAAAAGTATATATATATATATATATATATATTTATATAGGTATATATACATGTATAAAATATATTTGGTTTTGTGCAATGTCCGTCATGCTGTCCGTCTGTCTGTCCGGATGAACGCAATTTTTTTCGGCGCTATTGAAGATAGAGACTTGAAATTTTGGATATATACTTGTAGTTATCTGCTTCAGATAATGCGTTTAAAATTTGTGCCACGCCCACTGGGAGGCTGGCAAATCGATAACAAGTCGATACACCTCAAATCATAAATCGATTAAAATTTGGTATGTAGATTGCTGGTGACCTCCCCAAAAGATTGGGATCTTGATATCTCGGCCACACCCACTAGAACGTCCCCAGCCACCCCGGCCCACTTCGGAGACTACAGAAGCTAAAAATCTGAACTGGGACTTCTTAAGTTCGTGAATACCATACGCAGATCAAGTTTATTTCAAATCATCTATTTTTTGAGCATATCTTAGAAACCAAAACAGATAGAGCCAACAAATTTGCTTCGCGTTCACGTGAAGTATACGCAGGTATGGAATATTTCGGATTTTGGATATGTGTGTGTGTGATTTTGTGAAATGTATGACTGGGTTCAGGGCATCCCCTAGTCGGGCGCTTCCGACTAGTGCCTCTTCAATTGTTATATATTACCATTATATAATATAGCTTCTAAAGAAGCAATCGGAGTCTTGATTTGTATCTTACATTTAACGATTTACCTTTTCCAGAACGATTGGTTTGCCCTGCAGCTAACTTACCGAAATAAGGACGTCCACACCTTTGACGTCCTTATCATCAATCTTCGCTTGGTCTTTCTAATTATAACTAACATCGTTCTCTATATTATATACATGGTACAGAGCGACTACGATATATTCGTTATGTAAAAACAAAATTTGTTATTATAGTTTAACTGAAGATAATTCGGCTTTTATTTTGTGCGTCAAAGTACCAAAATTAAACAAGTATGCATGTTGCAGTCGGGTGTAATCCACTGCTCAATACTCTACTCATTGTATAATAAAAGCTTCAATTAGTCCAAAATGATTTTGTTGATTATTGTAACCTAAAAGAAGGTATCTACAAACTGTAAGGGGAAAAAATGTTTGTAATCGACCGATCTTAAGATCGAATATGGTAACTCCAGCTTTGAAACTGTATTTATCGCTTTTCGTGATTTGTCTCGCCCTAGTGGGCGTTGCCAAACAATCAGAGCACTTTATCAGATGTGATTATGCATTATATACATTTGTAGTTTCAAGTTTTTAGCTTCTATGGCGGAGAAAAAATAGGTTATATGGATAGACGGAGAGTGCGTATAATCCAAGAGAGTATACATATATGTAATAAAAACAAAGTGTTCAGCTTAAAAAAGGTTTTACGTACTGTTATATCTCGGTTTGCTAAATACGAACGAAGAAAATTGATTAAGGAATAGATAAATCACTCAAGTACTAATCCAAAATGACATTTGAACTAAGATTAGATTATCTCCTTGTCACAAATTCGATTTTCTAATTATTTTTATGCACTTAATTGCATTCACCTTGAGCTATATACACTCAGTCTCGGTAAAAATGTCCTCGGGCAAGCACTTGATTTACGCCTGCATATCGTATATGTTGGCATTTTGTGGAGTCGCAGGATTCTATTTTGATAGCCGCACGGGCAGAGTGATAAAGTCGCGGTATTTGTGCTATTACGGCAGACTAATTAGTCTTGTTATTTTAAGCAATCTCCCAGAGATGATATACGATAATTGGTTCAACCGCCCGACGTTTTTTACCGAATCCAACCTCATATGTATATTAAGTGTCGTCTATCCTAAAATTGCGATATTTTCAATATTAGTCTGTATGTTCTGTGCCCAACGCTGGCAGAACAGGATAATCCGGATGATCGAGGAGCTGCTGAACATGGAGGAGCTTATTATCGAATCTAACCATTGTATCACTCCGTCACAGCAGCCATATATACGACAGATATTCTGGATCAGATTTCCGCTACTAATGTCAAGAATTGTTGTAATGTTTTTGTGGATGCCATTTGACAGCAAAGGATATTTTCTTAAATTCGGAAAGTTGCTTGCAAGATTAATGAAGTGTGGATTATATTTCCTAGCATTTACTCTCATCTGGCAGATATGTTTTCTCTTCTTGAAGGTGCAGTTTTGCCTAAAGCAGCTCAACCTTGATCAGATGGCAATGCCAAAAAAAGTGAATAAAATACTGGAACTACAGCGCATATACTATAGACTCATTCAAATGCTTAACGAATTATGCATAATTTTTAATTACCCGCTGGCCAGCTACATTCTGCTCTTGATGTGCAGTTCCTGTATAACTGGATATTCATTCGTGCGACTATTGCTGAAAATACCCTTGACTTCATTCGATTCAAAAACTGATTGGGTTATAGTAATTGTAAGCACCATTGATGTATTGGAACTCTGCGTTCTGGCCAGTATCGGCCACTTGGCTGGCACCCTTCATGAGAGCACACATCTGAGCTTGCGCTACCCTTACCAAGCGGAGGATCTATTGGACCGCTGTGTAAGCACAAACTTCTCACTTGGGTCGTGCTTTTAATGATTTACCTTATTCGAAATTTTTTAGAAAGACTGGTTAGCCCTGCACCTAACGTGGCGGGACAAGAACGTGCACATCTTTGGCATATTTATCATTGATCTAAATATGCTCTTGCTATTTATAAATGGTATCGTACTTCATATTATATACATGGTACAAAGCGACTATAACTACATGAAAATTTAACAGACATTTGTACATTTTGCATTAAAATTACTAAATTCAACACAACTTAATCTATTTATGATGTCATATTTATACTACATATAACTACACTTCTACAAACGCTTTCTATAAAAGCCAAATTGCCACGACAATTTCATGCCAAGAGAAATGACAATGGTACGAAGCCGAAAACTCCTTGTTTCTATCACAACAGATTCGGAAATGATGCCCGCAAGTGTCAACCAACTTGTCCACGTTACCAGCAGTCGTTAAACTAGAGATGCTGCCGTTAACTCAGCTGGTGAACGGCAGCGCATCAACGACCGGCAACTCTAAAATCCATAACAGTGTCCTACAATTTATTGTCAGCATCTTGCAAAGACAAAACAAACAAAAACAGATGTCATTTTGCTCAGTCAGAGGTGCAGTTTCTTGGGTACATTGTCAACAGCAAAGGCATAAATCCACCTGATGAACGAATATGCGCTATATGGAATTTTTCTCAGCCTTAAACAATCTGTAAATTGGCCCGTTTTCGAAAATACAGGCGCCCTTAAACAACTTACCACGCAACATTCTGATGTTATCAAAACATTTTTGGAATGCAACGTCGATTGGAGCGGTTCTGGAGCAGCATTTTGATAAGGATTGGCTACATCTCGGATTTTACTCAAAAAAACGTAACAGCACCGAATGTAACTCCAGTACCTATGATTGCGAGCTGATGGCCATCTGCGAGGTAATAAAACATTTTAATTTTATTTTGTTTTATGCGTCAAAGTACCAAAATTAAACAAGTCTGCATGTTGCAGTTGGGCGTAATCCACTGCTCAATACTCTACTCATTGTATAATAAAAGCTTCAATTAGGCCAAAACAATTCTATTGATTTTTGTAACCTTAAAGAAGGCATCTATAAACTGGAAGGGGAAGAAATGTTTGTAATCTCGACCGATCTTCAGAGCAGATACAATTTTGTAACTCGAGCTTTAAAACTGTGTATCGATTTTCGTGATTTGTCTCGCCCTAGTGGGCGTTGCCAAACAATCAGAACACTTTATCAGATATGATTATGCATTATATATATATTTGTAGTTTCCAGTTTTTAGCTTTATAGCGGAGAAAAAATAGGTTATATGGATAGGCGGAGAGTGCGTATAATCCAAGAGAGTATACATATATGTAATAAAAACAAAGTGTTCAGCTTAAAAAAGGTTTTACGTACTGTTATATCTCGGTTTGCTAAATACGAACGAAGAAAATTGATTAAGGAATAGATAAATCACTCAAGTACTAATCCAAAATGACATTTGAACTAAGATTAGATTATCTCCTTGTCACAAATTCGATTTTCTAATTATTTTTATGCACTTAATTGCATTCACCTTGAGCTATATACACTCAGTCTCGGTAAAAATGTCCTCAGGCAAGCACTTGATTTACGCCTGCATATCGTATATGTTGGCATTTTGTGGAGTCGCAGGATTCTATTTTGATAGCCGCACGGGCAGAGTGATAAAGTCGCGGTATTTGTGCTATTACGGCAGACTAATTAGTCTTGTTATTTTAAGCAATCTCCCAGAGATTGTATATCAATATTGGTTCAACAGCCCGCCGTTTCTTACAGAATCCAAACTAATATGTATATTAACTGTGGTCTTTACTCCAATCTGGATATTTTCATTCTTAATCTGTATGTTCTGTGCCCAACGCTGGCAGAAGAGGATAATCCGGATGATCGAGGAGCTGCTGAACATGGAGGAGCTTATTATCGAATCTAACCATTGCATCACTCCGCCACAGCAGCCATATATACGACGGATATTCTGGATCAGATTTTCGCTACTAATGTCAAGAATTTTTGTATTTTTTTTGTGGATGCCATTCGACAGCAGCGGATTTTTTCTTAAATTCGGAAAGTTGCTTGCAAGTTTAATGAAGTGTGGATTATATTTCCTAGTATTTACTCTCATCTGGCAGATATGTTTTCTCTTCTTGAAGGTGCAGCTTTTCCTAAAGCAGCTCAACATAGATCAGATGCCAAAGCCACAGAAAGTGCAAAAAATACTGGAACTACAGCGCATATACTATAGACTTATTCAAATGCTTAACGAATTATGCATAATTTTTAATTACCCGCTGGCCAGCTACATTCTGCTCTTGATGTGCAGTTCCTGTATAAGTGGATATTCATTCGTGCGACTATTGCTGAAAATACCCTTGACTTCATTCGATTCAAAAACTGATTGGGTTATAGTAATTGTAAGCACCATTGATGTATTGGAACTCTGCGTTCTGGCCAGTATCGGCCACTTGGCTGGCACCCTTCATGAGAGCACACATCTGAGCTTGCGCTACCCTTACCAAGCGGAGGATCTATTGGACCGCTGTGTAAGCACAAACTTCTCACTTGGGTCGTGCTTTTAATGATTTACCTTATTCGAAATTTTTTAGAAAGACTGGTTTGCCCTGCACCTAACGTGGCGGGACAAGAACGTACACATCTTTGGCATATTTATCATTGATCTAAATATGCTCTTTCTATTTATAAATGGTATCGTACTTCATATTATATACATAGTACAAAGCGACTACAACTACATAAAAATTTAACAGACATTTATACATTTTGCATTAAAATTACTAAATTCAACCCAACTTAATCTATTTATGCCATATATATATATATATATATATATATATATATATAAATATATATATATATATATGTATATACATATATATACATATATATACATGTTTAACAATATTTATATTATATATTCTGTCTTACTTCAATAGACCAATTTAAGATGATAAAATGGCTATTGGCTCAAACAAAGAATATTAAAACAGATAAAATTAAACTTGATGACAAAATTAAAAGTAGTGTTTTTTAATTGTCATTTATATTTATTACTATTATTATGATCAGTGTATACATATATAGAAGCATCGGAACGAAAGCCAAATCTACATCCATATACATGACTGGGATCCTAATGTTAAGTTGCCTAATTGGGTCACTTAGATAACTTCTCTAGCAAGAACCCCTATATTTATATTACATACGTGCATATTAAGAGTACATTTGTTTGTAGTATTATTTGGCATTATAAATGTAACTTCGTAATGACAGATTCAGAATAATGCAATACCTTTAAATATATAATTTGATCAATCAGCGTGTTCATAGAATCATACTGCATTTAACAACGCGTTAAAGAGAAATCTGGCGCCATCTAGCGAAAATTGCGGTAAGCCTGCGCCAGCAATACCACAAAAAAGTGCTGCCGTATTGCGACGTAAAAATGAATATAATATAAGCAGTATACAATGAACATCGGCCGTTAGCAAAGCAGTTAATTATTTAAATTTAAATTGAATTATTAAATAAGTTAAGTATTTAACTCATTTATGAATAGAGTTTTAAAACAAAGGAAACAAATTATTTAAGCAATGTTATTCCCTTTTATTGAAAACATGTAACATGTTGTTACATCAGCTACAGAGTTTGTTGGGCAAGCAGTGCAATAAAAGCAGTTAACAGTTGAAATATGAATTTGAATATCGAATTAGTGAAGTTTTCCAGCCAAAGTTCAACTAAAGTAGTTTGATGTCAAATTCGTTGAAAACAAAATGATATTCATAATGTACAATACAAACGAAACAAGTTTATAGAAAAACATGAACAGAATTGCGCATTTAGTTTAGATCCAATTGACAAACAGTTTTGCTTGATTTATTGATCTCGAGAGATTTATAAGCAAGGAAAAAGGAAACCCTATAAGTTAAACAAGCTCAGATTATATTTCCTGCTTTAAAGCACACATTTGTAAAAATCAGAGCCATTTCTACAGTTGTCACGAAAGAAACGCAATTAAACTGGATAAGTGACATCCAGCCCGAGCACCGCTGTGAAAAGCACTCAAGAAAGTGGCTGTCGCTAGCGGAAGTAAGTTTTTGCTAACTGGCAAGCATATATTCAATTAGATGTTTGTTGCTGAGACAAATTGATTAATTTGCCCGCACAAACCCAACGGGCCCCTGGCAACCGTCAAGTAATATAAATACAATAAGAACTCTGCACTTCAGCAACAGTCGCTGTAGAACCAGTTTTCAGCAAACAAACCCGCCGCCAACACCAACACGTCAATTTGGCAACAAACCCACGTCCGCGCTCAAGCTAAGCACCGTTTCCAGATCTTAACTACCGGTGAGTGTCGAGTACTATTTTGTGTACGTCACCAAATCAATTAGACAAAAACTGCTGTCAGTTCAAGTGTCACGCCCACCAACCGACTGTGACGTATAAGCCGCGTTTAGCACTCGATTCTCATTACTCATACGTACGGCGCGTGTTGGCAATTAGCTTAAAAAAAATATATTAACAAACCATTTATATTGTATAAAATTAGCATATCTTAAAAGTTTCCCACGATTTACATAACTGACTAGTTAATATATTACTATCAGCAGTTTGTTTATGAAAAACTGTACAAAATGATGTCGGAAAGTGTAAACAAAACAAAGTTTGAGTCAGTCGTGGGGATGCCGATAATTAAATACTCTTGCACACATTTTCCAGATGTAACTATATAGTCCTATAATCCTCAGCAACATCTTGTCAAATAATACAGAGTGATTTTTTTCATTCGACATTCGAATTCCCGATTGTATATTTTTGTATATAATATATTCGGTGCCAAATTTGAAAGATAGAAACGGACATGTTTGACCTTACTGATCAGCAGATATATACTTCATGAGTTACAGAATTTCTAAAACCGTTATAATACCCTTTGGAAGTGTATTTAAACAAAGTGACGCGACCGCTGACAGGCTGCTAGACAGCGTGTAGCCGCTGGCCGTAGCCGCTAAACCAGTCGCGGGATCGGCCAGCAGCAGCGTGTCCGGTTGGGACAAAAGAATTTCACGCATTTTATTGGGGCGTAACTTATTATTATTGTTGCTTCGGCTGGGTCTACGGCGCCGGCGCCAACTCCCGCTGTCAGCTGGAGTAGCCCGCCCAACTTTGTTCTACGTTGTACGCTTTTAGCTGCAGTTACAGCGCCATTAATTATTTCGATTTGCATTCATTACGATATTTAACACATGACATCGGTTGCAGTTCGGCTGAGTCCGTTTCCCTGACACTTCCTGCTGTTACTTTCCATGCGATTCTCTCAGCTTTCTTTCCCTGAGTCGGTGAATTTTTATTATTATTTGTTCTTGACAGCGGGGAATTTTGTTGAAAGTTAAATAACTTATTTTAGTATTTAGTTGGGCGTTTTATTTAATCCTCTGATTAGAGAAAAGTTCGAAATTTTTTAACTAGAAGATCATCATCTCGTTATGTGAGAACGCATATTTAAAATAATATTTGAATATCTTTAAATTCCTATGTTAAAAATATCTTTAACTTGGCATTAAAATGACATAAAATCTGATAAGCAGCTTGTTATGCAAAACTTAACAAAGACCCACGCGACTCAAATACATTGCTCCTTGCTAACATTTTAGTAAATAAAAAAAAAATTCAATACACAAATAATTTGCATAGGGGACACCAAGCAAATTGGCATTTTATTGAATTTGTATTGATTTTGTAGTTTTTTATTGTTTTTGTTCAAATATCTGACGCACTGCGGGCTCTCCGAGACCGGCTTGAATTGCCGTTGTAGTTGTTGTCGCTGCTGCCGCCGCCTCAGACTTCTTGACGTTGTTAAGCTTTCGCATCTGCGTTTGGGTCGCCTATAAAACAACAAGAGACAAACGTGCGTTTAATTATTTCAACATCGCACTTGGCGCGCAACGGTCGCTTATGCTATAACGCTGTACTCTATCATAGGCTAAAATAAATTTAGAACCCGTTTATATATCTATTCGTTTGACAGAGCTCTTGACCGTTATCAGCATGTGCACCAATAAGACTCTGCTGCTGCTAAGCATTGCATTGACTGCCCTCTGTCTGGTGCAGTTCGGAGAGGCTCTTCCTTCCATTGGCCACTATGGCAAGCGATTCGGTAAGTCATAGAGTCTTAGAGCCACCTGGCATCGGAGTCGTATTAACTATTCTCTTCTAATTGCTAGATCCCATGGGCGGCATTGATTTCATACAGATTTGCCTCAACAACTGCGCTCAGTGCAAGAAAATGTTTGGGGACTACTTTCAGGGCCAGACCTGCGCCGAGTCCTGCCTCAAGTTCAAAGGCAAAGCCATACCGGACTGCGAAGATATTGGCTCTATAGCGCCGTTTCTTAACGCGCTCGAGTAGGGGCTTGCAAAATGTATCCGCCTTTTATTAACTGTATGTGTGTGTGTGTGTATTTTTATCGCCTGTGACTCAGGCGCGTATTTGGGTCAATGCGATGCGATGCGATGCGATGCTCAACACGATCTTGGCTGATGACGACCACGACGACGACACTGAACTGGCGCTTGCTAAACGATTAAATGGCTTTAACTACAATGCTTACCTAGAGTTTCCGGCAAACCTTTGCTTGGTGCTGCCGCACAGCTCGTATCCAAAGAAGTTCCTATAGTATTTACTAATAATGTTAACCAGCACTAAATAAATGCAATTACAATTTAAACAATTATTAACTTTGTTTTTATTTTATTTTAATGATAGTTTTTGCATATACAAAACTTACAAACTTAATCAAGGTCTGGTGTGTTATTGACGACCTTCTTTTAACTTACCCTGTATTTTTGCTATTTTAAAATAATACATATATACAAAAAATGTATGAATAATGCATGGAAATGTTGGAAGTCCCTATAGAAAATGGCAGTGTAAAACTACAACTGACTGGCATTAGATTGCTTTCGAGCGGAAAATGCGTTGCAGCGAGAGAGAGAGAGATGGAGGAAGAGAGAGAAGACTAGTAAAAGAGACTAAGAGGTAGTGGGAGAATTGAAGAATGTAGAACTGAAAAATATATGCCGAAGATTTTGAGTTGTCTTCTTGTCAAAAGTGTTGAGCTATGTCCAAAATGGTATGAAGAAAAACATTTAACAAAGTTCTGTTTACTTTCTAAAGTTGAGCAGCGTGTCAGGTATTTCGTTTATATAGTTCTGAAAATTAACAGAATATACAGTGAATAATGTATAATAGAAACTTGACTCCACATTGCTTACATAGACAGACGAGTCCAGACCGTGGCTGCCATAGTCCGCCCACTTGCTCAGATCAATAGAGGGTATAATGCCGCTCTTGCAGGGCACGCGAGGATTGCTATAAAAAATAAAGTAATATTCCATTCTGACTAAAAAAAACGTAAACTTACATTTCGTGATCTGGCAGAACCATGGGATAGATTTGCACGGTATCAATTAAATCGGTATTGTCGCAAATCAAACGCGAGAGCTTCGCCTTGCGGATCTCCTGCAGCTGTTCGGGCGTAAAGGACGAGGGCTGGTTGGGCAGCTCGTACCAGAAGCGATCGCCGCGACGCAGGTAGCTCATCTGTGTGGCAATCACACACGCAAAGGTGGGTCCCAGCATGGACCCAGGCAGCGACTTCTCCGATACGCCGCCGGACCATAAGTCAATATCGGCAGGATGTCTAATAAACAGAGAAAGGCGCAAATCAATAAAGGACTCTTCATGGTTGGCCAGTCAACACGCACTCGAATATGCTGCCATAGCGCAGGACCGTCTCGTTCGGCATGGAGCCATACATCTCATCCCAGGTATTGGATGTGGGCAGTCCGCAGAACTTGCGGAACTCCATATAGCCGGGTATGCCGAATTCGCGTCCACGCTGCATATTGAACGAGACCAGATCCATGCCAAAGCGTGCGCCCTCCTTCTTGAAGAGATGATTGGTGACCTCTTGGGTAATGGAGTCGTCCATGGCTTGCGCCACCTGATTCATCAGACCCATAAAGTACTCATCCAGCACTCCAGCTCGGTACAAGTCGTAAGGACGCCGAATCAGATCCGACAATCGCTTGGAGGCTATAAATTTATGGGCCTTCGACCAGCGCTCCACGGCGGTGGGCAGCAGTGAGTGGCCAAAGCGGAAGGCGGCGCCAGCAAATGAGTCAATTATGCCCGGATTCACTGTCGAATCGTAGCCATCCCAGTAGCCATCCTTCTGCAGGACCAGGCCGAACTTCTCCATCACCTCCTTGCCCAGAAGAATGGGCAAGAACTCATTGAATGTGACATGCTGGACTATGGCGATGTTGATGCGTCGCGCCTCCTGGAACAACGTCTCGTCATCCCAATGCTGGTTGATGTGCGCCAGGCCCGTGGCCAGACGATTGTGCTCCCTGGCCATCAGCGTGTGCATGCAGGTCAGCACCAGCTGCTCGTTAACGCGGATCTCGCCGCCCTCGAAGCAGTACATGCTCTTGTTGGGTCGCGTGCAGCCCTCATCGGGTATGTCCAGCTTGAGCGGCAGCAAATCCTTCAAGCCGTACTCCTGGAATACCGGATTCATGCGCATCAGACCGCCATAGCCAGTGCGCAGCTTGCGCGCAAACGCCTCCTTCACGCCGTAAACAGTGTTGGCATCAATGACGCCAGTCAAGGTGTTGAATTGTTGGCGGGAACCTGAAGTGGGAGCGTGTGGTAGGGCCATGTGAAATCATCATGTTGTACGCTACTCACCCAAGCGGCAGCCGGGTCTGGGTGATGGGAAGCCACGCACGAAATCAATGCACTTGACATTGAAGAGGCGATAGAAGTAGTCGTCGTCTGGGATGCGTATCTCGTTGCAGTATGGGTGCTTTTTGTGCAGCGGACGCTTGCAGCACTCCTCCGGATCGTTGCGATTGATGGGATCTGTAATCAAAAGGGGTTGGCTCTCTTAAGCTGTACCGTTCACACAGCCGCTTGACCTACCCAGAGGCGTGCCAGTCAGCGTGAAGTCGTGATCCATGAACTGGCCCCAGGCAATGACCATAACGGTGCCGGCGTGATCGTGATAACCATCATCTGGATGCATTGTGCGCGAGACCACACGCGAGTAGGGCAAATCGCGACCGGTTACCGAAATGCGCGGCGCATTGATGCCATCTGCGTAGAGCGGACCAATCAGCCGCTGGAAGGGCGAATTGGCCGCGCCCCAAGTGGGATGCTCAATATTGTTGCACAGGCCATCGAAACGACGATATTTGCCCGGTCGGCACTCGACGCCCGCAAAGAACGGCGGACAGACCTCACGAATCAGCGTCTTGGAGGTGTCTATGGTGGGCAGGCCCTTCTCGATTTCCTCATAGGACAGGCCATAGCTGCAAAAGAAATATTATGAATTCGTTGCCAGCCAACTATGGCCAAAAGTTGACAAATGATATCCTAAATGAATCTAAATTGGCACGCCAACAGCTGCGGATATCGCCCAACTTGGCATTTTCCTGTCGCGCCAACTGTTTGGCCCGCTTGGTTCTCCTCGGAGCTGATATTTTTCAATCTTGTCAAAAATTGCAAAATTTACGAATTAGCACGGCTCGTAAACGGCATGCAATTAACGCGCTTTTGGCCCGACTCTCAGTGACAGACATTGATGTCGATTTTTGAGACTTGACGCCGACATCAATGGCAAAATATTCGCTTTCAATTTAAGCCACTTGTCGTTTTATTGACGCCGATCGCTACGCCTGCGGCCTGTGAATCAAGCGCTGGTAATCTTTTATCTACTGCTGCCCAAAGTGCCAAAAAACGAAGTGGGAAAACTGCTGCATAATAAATTGGCGTCCGACACTTCCTCAAGTGCATGGGAAAGTGGGAAAAACTGCAGTCACCTAAGCAAAGGGAGGCCAACTAAAGAAAGGGCAGAGCTATTGTGCTTGGCTCTGCAGATAGTGCAAACAGATACGAGAGAGCTGAGAAAAAAACAACTTTACAGTCAATTGGGCTGGCAGTTAAATGGTCTGAAGGTCCGTAAATTAGACCAACTGAGGAAATGGGCAGAAAAAGTTGCTACTAATAGAAAAAAACCTGTTGAATACCTCTCGAAAAAGCATTGTAAATCAAGCGATAGTTAACTAAGAGACATCTACTTGGTGCTATTTTTTGCCCTTTATTGTAAACAAATAATATATATATACCTCTGCCAGACGCTTAAATTTGTTAATCTAATTTAGTATATGTTATGCATAAGACATTCGAGCTTAAAGACAGAAAGACCATTATTTATTCATGCTGTGCGCAGCTGGATTCAACTGAATCATTATATAAAAGCGCACTTTCAAGGAAATGACCACAATTCAAAATTAATTTACAAATAATTATAATAACTTTAAAAAAACTTTACAAATTGGATTTATTTAATCATAATTATAGTCATAACTAATTCATCTAAGATATCAGCCCCTATACTCACTCAATTAACAATTTGCAAGATCGTATCGACATTAATATATGACTAATATACAGCTGCTTCTATTCTGATCCTTTACATAATCGCCAATTAAAAACTGCTCCCAACTGCCATAAAAAAGGCTTTAAAATTTACATATATGAAGCGCTCATATCTGATATTAATTGGGCAGCACAAGAGACCACAATCATTGGATTATACAACCGCAGCTGCAGTGCTGATGATCCTCTGAGCCAAGCTCTCGGAATCACGTTAGATGCGCGGAGCGCGGCGGTTGGCCAAAAAAGAAAGTCGCACACGTTAAGGCCCTGGCTGCAACTGTGACCAACTGACTTGGCAGCCCGCTTACCCACAAGCCCGCCAGTTGGCCAACCGTAAAACTGGTAATGCAGTGTTGCATCCTCAGCTGGCTTCTACTTGTTTTCTGGTCGGGGGCAGTCACGCGCTCTCACACTGAGGCTGCCATCCCGAGCAGTCGGCGCATTGCATAATTCGCGTTTGTTTACATTTGGCGCTGCGAGCACAACAAATAACTGGCAAATATTTGGAGGCAGGTAGAAAAAAAGACGCAGTTGCGCCAATTTGAAGAAGTTTGCGGATGCCGCATCGATGGAGTGAGGCTAACACATTGCAGCTACAGGTGGCCAAGTGGCCATCAGTCAAAGCCACCGACAGCGACGACGACAGCAAATTTGGCATTGCAATTAGCATTTGCATGTGGCAAACTTTCAAATCCATCCAATCCGCAGAACCTTGAAGCCAGGCGCAGCACCAGTTCAGATCGCTTCGGTTCCAGCCTCAAACTCATACATATTTATGACTGCAGGCGGTCTGGACGGACAACGGCACGAGCACCAGCATCAGCATCAGCACCAGCATCAGCATCAGCGCCGGCTCAGCACGGGCACGATTTAAGTGCCATGTCATGCGTTATTTGGCAATCATTTATTGGGGCTGTGGGCGTGCCAGGCGCAACTTTCAAATGCGTTTAGCATTTATTACCGTAACATTTACTTACGTGCGAGCCAATTGTATGGATATATCGAGCAGCAGCTCGCCCACGGTGGCCAGCTCCTCAGGCTTCCAGTCGGACTTGGGCTCGGCCACACCTGCAAAGTGCATCAGATATATAAGTGTTATGCATAGTTGGCTTATCTGTGCATTGTTTAAACGATTCGCCACTCACGTATACGCTTGCGTGCATCCGAATAGGCCGCATTTATGGCATCGTAGGTAATGCACGTGCCCGAGCCGCTGCTGTAGGGGTTTCTGCAAGGCGAAGAAGGCAAAAACGGGGCTTATTGAATGCCGTTGATGATTGAATATATCAAGCAATTTGTCGCTATCACATGCTAACCACGCACGCCAGCAACACCCGCCCGCCCACACGCCCACACGCCCGCACCGTCTGCGTACTGTCTGATAATCAAATTATTGCCGGGCCAGCGAACAAAGCTGAAGGCGGGCGGCAGCAGGCTACAGGAAACGGAAATGTCGGCCACAGTTGTTAACGTGACTTAGTCGAGGCAACATGGAGCTAGCTCGCAGCCAGCTCAGGCAAATATTGTGGGCTCATCGTGCCACAGATTCAAGTGCAACAATGCAGCAGCTGTTGCAAATGAACTGCCAAGTATCTGCCCGCAGCCAAAAGCTGCTCAAGTTGGCCAAAATTGGGCTTTTGTGTGTTTTTGCCATATTCTTGTTGAATTACTACCATACGGAATTGCAGGGGCAGGTGAGTTACCTCGTTTTTCAGCCGTCTCTATTTACGGCATCTTTGCTTAGCGGAGGCTGCTTATTTTATAGTTCAATTAGCGGCCTATTTTATCGATTGACGGTAAACATTTCTGTTACTTAAAAATTTGTTTTTTTAAATAAAGTCTGCTTTCGAGTGTTCATTTTGGATTAAGTTTTGATATTATTTTTGATATTATGTATAAAAAATATTATTTTTACAAATTTCTGTATGTAATTCAACAACCTCTTTCGAATGAGTTAAGGCCGTAAAGCGAGGTATGGGTGAATTTAAAATTCCAAGAACAGTTTGTTCTTTAATGTTGTTAATTCAAGTATGAATCATCATAAGTTTAGAATTGACAATAACTGTGGCATAAATAAAAACAAAATGTTTCAATTAAGAAAAAAACACTTATTGCACGATATTTTGAACTTTAGTTGAATCAAGTGTAGCATCGTATTTGACAATTTTTTAAGAATATCGGTGTTTTAAGAATATTGTGTTATTTCCTTTTCTTTTGAGTGTAAACTGATTGATTGATAATGGAATAGCAGCATATTTGTGAACTTTCAGTTGAACTATTTCTCAACATATTTACAGCGTTGTGCTTTATCACTGCCACGCCCCCTGCGTTATGCGTTGCGACCGCCCGAACGCTGTGATTTCTGTGCCAACCTGAAGAGCGTGCCACGCCTAAGCAACCTAAGTCCTGACAGATTCGAGGCGGAGTTTGCGTACAGTGGTGCCCCCGTCATTGTCAGCGACGCTATGAAAAACTGGACAGCCGCAACGGTGGGTTCGATACCACATCAAAGCAAGATCCAGTTGGTTAACAACTAATGTGTTTAGCTCTTTGACTATTGGTACTTTCGGGACGTCTATCGCAAGGCTAAGCGCAAGCAGCGCATACGCGACTGCCAGTTCCTGCCCTACAAAACGGGTTTTCAGGATATATACGAGGCTTTGGATATGCCGCAGGCACGCGTCGAACTGCAGCCGAATGAGGCGCCGTGGTACTTTGGCTGGAGCAATTGCCATGCCGAGACCGCGGAGGAGTTTCGCAAGCATTATGGCAGACCCTATTTTCTGCCCGAGCGCTCGGAGAATAATGCGGTTGATTGGTTTTTCATTGGCACGGCCGGACTGGGCGCCCAAATGCATGTGAGTATGGGGCCCAGAGCTCTTCAAGCATGTTCATTGGCTTAACTGAGCTCTGTTATCCTGGCAGATTGACAACGTGCGTTTGCCGTCGTGGCAGGCGCAGCTGGCAGGCAGCAAGCGCTGGCTGTTGGTGCCACCGCCCGAATGCTATTTCCAATGCAGACGCTTCGAAGTGGTTGTGCAACAGGGGGATATCAGTGAGTGCGAGCCTTAATTATGTCTCTGCCTGTCAGTGAGATGGTTTGTTTTCGTCTTCGCAGTCGTTCTAGATACTAACAGATGGTATCATCAGACGTTTGTGCAACCCGGCGCTGTCAGCCTCACCATTGGTGCCGAATATGACTAACTCGAATCGATTTCAAACTGGGTTTTTCCCAACAGGAAACGAAATGCAGCAGCATCTCTGGCCAAATAAATAAACTAAACTCTAACTGTAACTGTAACAGTAACAACTTAACTTAAATTTAACATTGCATTTGCGTTTGTAGCCGGTTTGTTAATTAAATGCCAAAACACGCAAATTTCTCGTCTCGCGAGCTGCTCGAAAAGCCCCCTAAAAGGGGGCACAGCGACTTCCTCAAATGGAGCGACATGTAAAACGCGTGTCAGGTGACAACGATACATGTTAACAATGCGTAAGTATTAAATAATTACAGCAACAACAACAACAAATGCAACACACACCATAGCACCCAACACATTTCTTAGACACGCAATGCAAAATCCATTTAAGCAATGGACGACATTCTTCGCGAACTTGCATCCATATTTCGTGTGCAACTTGGGGCAGGGGTCTGTTGATATTTTGATAAGGCATGTAACATATCAAGGAAAGTGAGGCACTCTATATCAAACTTATATCGAGCTATCGTTAGTGTAGCATTTTAAATACATTCATAAAAAGCCGTCTACTCGAGGAAGTTACTTAAATTGTTTTGATTTAAGAAATATTTTTCTTCTAATTTTTAGAAAGTTTTTAGTTCTATTTTTTGAGGTGTACAGCTACTTTTATTGTGAGTGCTGCCAAGCAAACTTGAATTAGTGTTGCGACCTTTCGTTTTCTAGACTTTTATTGAGTAACTCAATACATATTGTGAGAGCCGCATGCCACATGCAGTTATATAAAACACTATGGAAAGTGAAAATCATATCTATTTTCGATTTATTTTATGATACTTAATTTCTTTATGTTGGACAACGATTGTTAAGAGATAAAGCACTCATTAAATTAATAATTTATTTTTGCTACATTTGATTGTTGTACGTCATAAACATTTTATATTTTTGAAGATACGTGGGGTAAAGTGCAGCTAAAATTCAATATGTCACGTCCAGTAAGGGTGCTTGGAGATGGAAAATTTTGTTTATTTTTTTTTTTTTTGGGAAATTTGTCAATTGCAAAATGGCGGTTGGCACTTAACTGGTCTGCGAGTTAATTTAAAAATTTATTGCTGTTGGAAAGTTCAATGTGCGCATTGGACTGGCTGGCGGGCAGTCAGAGATAAAGTTTTGGGCCAGCTAGAAAGTTGCTTGCATGCGGCACGCACTGGAATCGACTTGGTGTAACTGGGACTTGTTATCCTGATTGGGTAGCTGCGGTACAATGAATGTGCCTCTTGTTGCACTGTGAAATCAAATCGCGTTCGCAGGTGCGCGCGAGTACACACATGCGAATGCTTCCTGCTAAAAGTGAAACTGTATTTTTAGTTGCACGGGCCGGCGTGGCGTATGCGTAATATTGCGAGTTGTGAGTAATTGCAAAAGCGTGTCGTAAATCTCCAGGCACACCATCCAAATATCAGTTATCTATGCACGCGTGAGTTTTTCGGGCCTTGTGGCATAACCGAGACGACCGCGGGGGCTACCTCACTTACGCAGACTCTCCGAGGGGGTGCAGGGGATAAATGGTTTACAATATATCAGAGCTGCAGCATCAGTTGGAGTGGCAGCAGCAATGAAAGTGGCTCAGGTCGGTAAACCTGTATTTATCATTTAAGTAGGTTGTTGTGGCTGCAATTGTAGACTGCATTTTTGCCGGCCGCAACAAAGTTCAATAGCCAGGCCAAAGCCAAATAGTTGCCGAGTCACGTTTTGGGCCAGGCAACCCCAAATTAGCTCAACTCTCCGATGACCCCTATATAAATTTGTTATGGCCCGATCGTGCGACATTTAAATTGTAACCGTCTGTTGCATAGCTGCAACTTTGCGGCGCATGGTCGAAGTTCAGGCATTGTCTTTTAGCACTTTTTTCAAAGTCACATTTCGAAATCGTTTCCAAACTTCAGTTTGCCATCAATAGAAGAGACGGCCATACAGCAGTAGCAACAGCAGCTGTTGCCGAGTCGCACTGCAGGTGCTTTTGGCGGCTTAAAATGTTGCAATGCCGTTTATTTGTATAGCTGTTGTTGCTCTTTTTGTTGTTGTTTTTGTATCTGTTGCTGTTGCTGCTGCTGCGGCTGCTGTTGTGCGGTTTTTGCCAATAAATCTGTGGCGACCTGTCAAGTGCCGTCAAGCAGACGCGTTCGCATCACATGACTGAGTCTTCACGTTTAGCCAAAGACAGCGTATCCGAAGTCGAGGTCAAAAACCCATCGCTTAATTGCGGCAAACGAGCCGCACATCCGAAGCAAACAAGTGCAACATTTAATTCTGGTAATACACACTTTGTTGTTGACAATAAGGCATCACAAAGCTTTTGATTATATTAAACAAAAGCCAAATTGGCATAAGTCGCAAGTGTTTCGATGCGATGCATGTATTCAATACTGTCTTTTTGAATACTTCAAAATAGGTCCATATTGTTTAAATAAATAATACGTTCTATACGAGCAGTCGACTATATAAGAGACAGTCAAACCCCATGAAGCTTCACAAGTTCTCAAACACTGTCTTCAACATGAGATCCCTGGCGATTCTTCTCCTGATCGCTGTCAGCTTCTGTGCCCTGTCTGGCGTAAACTGTCGCCGTCCGCGGCCCAAATGTCCTACAGCTTGTACCAGGATATATGCGCCTGTTTGTGCTACCTGGAGGCGTGGCAAGGTGGTCAACGTCTGCACTTTCAGCAATGTGTGCGAGCTGAGAAATCAAATATGCAGCCGACGCCAAGGTATGTAACTGAAACCAGATTGCTATATACGATTTTACTGACATCTGGTAACATTCTCAATTAGCTTGGAAGGTCACTAGCAAGGGCAGGTGCGCAAAGGACTCAATTAGCTGCAAGAAATTATTGAAACCAATATCTGGCTAATGGATCGATCACAATAATGCATCTGAACACCCAATAATTATTTATTTATTTAAAAAAAAAAATGCATACATCTGCAACGTGTATTCTTTCTTTAATCAACTTGCGCGCCGGCTGCTAATGTAGTTGTTTGCTTTGAAAGGTCTGACTTGCTCCTGCCTCACCAAGATCCAATCACTCAGCATGGCTTTCAACGGCTGCCACTAGACTAGGCTACCCGCTGCGTTGTGTGCCCCATGCACATGCGAATCTGTCGGGCCAAGAGGCAAGTTGAAGACTCGCTCCCAGGCGTGCAACATTTGCCCCCGTTGCCCATTTGGCAAGACAAACAGTTTCGACACGTCGCCAGACTGTTGCTGCTGTTAATGATTAGCTCAAAGCCGCCTGTCGTTGCCGTTGTCGTTGCTGTTGCTGTTGTTGTTGTCGTAGGTGTAGAGCATCGACAGGCCGTGCATGTTGCCACTGCATTAGCAGCGCCTAAGATTTATGACTGTCAGCTTAGCATTTTGCCGTTTTGGTGTCAACGCTCAAATATTTGCGCGCAAACGTAACCCAGAATGCCACTAGCGCATTTTCTATTTGTACTCACAGCGTGCCGCGAAACAGATTCACATTGTAGTCATAAACGGAGGAACGACCCGGTCCGGCCAACAGCAGGGCACAGTCCGAGCCATGCGGCGACTGAAGTTGCGCCCCAAATTGATGATACTGCGCCTGTGCGACACTCAGCAGGCATAGCGCGAATATTCTGTGAATAGATCCAAAATTCGAAATTTAGTTACATTTACTTTATTTCATTTTATGTATTGCATTTTGAAAAATACAAAATTAAAGTACATTTAAGCTGGCAAATCGAACTTACAATATTCTTAACGAGCGCAATGAAGGCCGTCAAGCCAAACAGGTGAATTGAATCATTTGCCTGGCTTAGGCACATATGAAAAAGTACGCGAATAAAAGCTGTACGCCCGCAGCGCGGCCTATTAATCACCAACTGGCCAAAAGTAGCAGCGGCAGCAACAGCTGTTGAATTGCTGCCAATGTAACCAATTTGAATTGCATTGTTTTTGGCTGTCCATTGTTTTTGGGCCACATTTTGCGGCGTCTGGCTGTTTGACAGCTGGCAACCTTGCTTTTATTAAGTCGAATTTATGACTTGGGGCACGTGTTGATGTTAATGGCTTGTTAGCTTTTGTCGCCTGCACAGAGCCAGGCACAAAAACATATTTTCGGTCAATTGTTAATGACTTTTTATAAGTATCGATTGTAAATGCTGACAGCAACAACAACAGCGGCAGCGGCAGCGGCAGCGGCAGCGGAATAAGGCGGTGAAAGTGCCCTGTGTCGTGTTCATTTATGATCTATTGCTTTGAGCTTTTTGATGAAAAAGAGCTGCTTAGGGCATATCGCGCTGTTCCGCTCTTGTGTAATCCAAATAAAACGCACTTAAGTCCTTTCACTTTCCACTTCGCATTCAATTTGTGCCATTGTACTGGGGCTTTCTTTTCAGCTGGCCACACACACAAAACACGCTGCGACAAATATACTGCAATTGTATCCCATTTCCATTTTAGCGCAGCCCATTGATGCCCCCCTGCGTAATATGAGCCCCATTGTGGCAAGTGCGGGGCTCTCACCCCATTCCCACAATTGCGATTGTTGAATAATTTCAAAAACAAGTCACAAATGTTTTGTGCAGTTTAACAAGTGTTCTCTGGAGTGTGTTCACTTATATATTTTTTTGTTAAGTTTGCCCACTGTACGACCTTACTTTTTCTGGCTCATAGTTATAACTTACAAGTCTTGCAAGCACTTCAAGCCTTAAGTACTAACAATATTTTATTTGTAATTACGCGCCACTTGTATTTTGCACAAAAAAAACCATTTGAAAAACTACACAAATCAAAATGGTTCAAGGCAGCATTTCGAAATTATGGGCCAGTAAATGCGAAAAGCGTGCAGTGTTGATAATTAAACGGCCTGAAAGCCTGTAAATTGTTTATTTGGGCCATTTGACTCCTAAGCCGCCAAGCCAAGGCAATTAGAACGCAGCAAAAGGCGCAGGCGCCCACGCAGTGATTGGCTAGCTGGATTCCAATTGGACACGCCTCGCAAAAAATTGAATTGCTCGGACTTGATTGCATGCAAGCTGGCTGCCACTGCGTAAGTCAATTAATTGTTGCTCGCCATTGGGGCGACAGCTTTTGTGAAAGGCGCTCACGCATACACGCAGAAATAGCCAACGTCCTTCTGGCCAAGAGCCAAAACAAAACGACAAAATTTTTGCATATTCACGCAGCGGCAAGTTTTACACCTGCCCGCAAGAGCCAATTAATTTTTTTTTTTTTGGCGGCTGCTGCATATACATATATGTTAGCCGCAACTGCAACTTATCTAACGATTTAGCGCATTTGCATGGCACCCAATTTTTGTCCAGCTCGCCCATATTTTGCCAACGATCTGACCATATTTGGGTTCGGGCCGCCTTTGCTGACTTTGAGTCTGTGCCCAAACATCAGGCGACCTTTTTGTCTGCTTCAGCCAGGCCAAAACCATCAGCCATAACGAATTAGGACCATTAACAACATACAATCCGTTAACAATATCTGGCTGCTAACGATGCTGTGCACTGAACATTCAACATTGTTACAATAAGCCATATTCAACTGCCTCGTTGTGGCCTGAAATGGAAGCCACTAATCTCCACATATTAAAAGCGCGTCCACAGTTGACATTTGTTAATAATTTCTACCAGCGTTACGTTAATTGCCCGTTGCATTGTTGTTGTTATTCCATTGTTGTGGCATTGCTAGATGTTGCATGAAGCTGTGAATTTGCATCGCATGATGCCCGACGCCACTTCGTTATGTCATCTCTTAGCTGGCATTCATGTAAGACTCATACAGCATATCGCCCAGGCCCAGGGGCGCGCCAAGAGCATAGGACCTTTTGTTGGGCTCTTCATGTGGACGGACTCTTTATTGTGGTTGCTGCAGCTGCTGTCGCTGCTTACCACATCGCTCAGCATTGTCTTTCGGATTTATATGTAAATTACTTTTTTTGTTTATCTCTTTCCAAAGTGTTGAAATGCGCATAGTTTTCCCTCATAAATAGCTTAAATATCAAATGAAGTGTATTCATAGCAAAACTTTTTTAAGCTATTGGCAAGAAAATTCGACTTTTTTTAGGTGTTACAAGTAAGAGTTAGGATTAAGATATCATGATTTTACTACGTTTGAATTAGAGCCTATATACATGTCTAAAAATCTGTTTATATTGTTTAAAGTCTCTAGCTACAATGGCAACGAACCAAATTACTCATTTTCGAAAATTTTTTTTTCACCTTTTATCGATTTGCGATCGTCATATTATCGATTTGCCAGCCTTCCATTGAGCGTAGCACAAAAATCATAACACTTTGTCTGACGCTGGTATACACGAGCATATATGCCGAGTTTCAAGTCTCTAGCTTCAATAGCGGCGAAAAAATTGCACATTGAACCCAATATATTCTTTTCACTTTGTGAACGAGTATAATAAAACTTTGTATTATTCCAGCATCACGAAAATTTTCAAATACCATACTATCCATAATCAAAAGTGCTGTTTAGTAACTTATAATTTTGTTTGAAATCTATCTATGATATGATCAAATATAATAATTATAGTAATAATAATAAAAACAATAATGATAATAAATTTGTTTTTAAAACAGTGACTACAATTTACTTTTTGTAATTTGAGTGTAAGAGCGTGAAATTTATAAAAATTTAATTAAAATGGAAAGTAACACACGACTATACGAGAACCTAAATACTATATTTGAGGTGTCTAACTATGGCAGGGTTTAATTTACTGACAGAGGTCATTCCGACAGAAATGCTGACTGACATACTGTTAAAGTGAGGGATATGGCTAGAGCGACAAGGTTGTTTATGCTGATTAATAATATATTCTTATGCCCTTTAAATAAACTCGGTAAATGTTAAATCCAATTAAACATATAAGTGTAAATTAAAAGGGTACAGAAAAAAATACAAATAGTTGAAACACAAATCACCTTTTACCAAAAATTAATCTTGTGTTAAATGAAAAAAATTATTTAATATACTTTTCAATTATAAATAGTAGTTTATTGTGTTTTAAGCGCTTGACTTTGTGATACTTGAGCTCGTATATTAATTAAAAGTCATTCATAAATATGTAAGTGCCAGACAACGCTTTAGCCACCATAAAAAAAACCCAGACATGTGTATGTGGGTCTCGCCTCTCAGCTTTATTCAATTACTAATGTCGAATTCATGACGTTTTAATTGTCATATATAACTTTGCTCAATATTGTGCACCGGCTGCTGTTGCGCCGGCCAATTGCTCAAGTCTAAGTGAATCTTGCTCTAGGCAGAATCGAGACTGACCAGACCAGGCTCTGACCAGGCCACTGTCATGTCTTCACATCCGTTCGGTATTTCAAACGCAACTGCTTAAAAAAATGAAAAAAAAAAATCAAATCAATAGCGCACACATGGCGCATACTTAATAAACTGTTGGCCAATTGCAACACGAAGCGCATTTATGTGGCATTAGTGTCGCGATTTTTTTATTGTGCCGTAAATCGGCGACTTGTGCAGCGGCAAACACGTTTTATGGGTCCGCTTTATGGGCTAATAAGCGGGCCAAAGCTGCCTTAGTTCCAATTGACCCAAAAAAGCGCAAAGGAACTTATCAATTCAATGAAATCGACGTCATCTCGTGAAGGGTTTGATATATCACCCAATGGAGCGCTGCACGCAACGCCAGGCCACAGATAAGCATCAGACATGGCTTACGTGCAGTTTATGGACTTAAATATCGAATTTATGCGATTAGAATGTAAAGTGGAGACAGGCCAAAGCGCAGCAACAGCTGCTGTTGCAGTTATCGATCTTTGTTGCGCATACGCCGCGTTGCACAGCCGCCCGTGATAACTAAGTAGGCGATCTGCGGGCAACAGCTTATTAATTGGGTCCGCAAACAAGCTCACGCCTTTGCAGATTTATAACTCGCAATGCCTCGGCTAATTGCAAACAAATTGCAGTGCTTAGCGGCCAGTCAAATATTGCGAATGCAGCCAGTTTCAATGCCAGCCAATATTAACCGAATTAACCGATGCTGGCATTTTATGAGGTGCAAACTCAATGCAAAACTAGCTGCTGTCCAGGCCCGCAATCGATTGTAAATGCATAAATCAAATAGAAACAACTTTTGGATTTGATGCTGAGCGCTGATTTCGGCCTGCCTTTTTGTACAAGTCAACCGCCTTGACTTTCTTGGCCTTACCTAACTTTGCAGTCGAAGTCGCAGCTGAGCATCCTCATGTGACACCTACATAAATGTTTGGACACTCAGTGCGTATGTGTGTGTGGCGACGCCTTTCGCCAGTCGCCGCAGCATTTGCTTTTCAACAATTACCAAATTGTTGCATGAATTCAATAACTCAGCAACTGCGGCTTCGACTTCAAATGTCTAACAATTGGCACATCGTCATGATCATCATCAATTTGAGTGCGAATGACGCAAGAGCCACTCCACTTGGCCTGCCTACAAATGAGCGGGTGATTATCGCTTAGTTATTTGTGATTTTTGTGGATTTGTGTATTCGGTTATTGCGTAGCTCCTCAGCATGCCAACATGCAGCATTATGCACTGCGCTTTGTTTAAATAGTTTTCCAACTAAATATGCACCAGTACAATATTCGAGTAGCTGCATCAGTTTGTTTTTTTTTTTGTAAATTTTTGTTTTGGGGCGCTGCAACATGCTGCATAGTTCGCTTTCAATTGCCACATCGTTTTGACAAGCGCACATGAAAAAGAGAAACAAAAACCCTGCGCAAGAGATTTGGGTTAGTTTGGCTCTCACGATCTATAAGACTTTGTTATTGTCGATCCAAGGCGCTTCATTCTGCAGCACGATCGCCGACAGCTACTGCATATTAATTACCGCCGGCGGCTGGGTTTCCTATCCGCTTTTGACTGATAAGCGCAAAAAAAAACTGCGTTGATTTCATATATGTATGTAGACCAAAAGATCCGAAAATAACAAAAAACAAAGGCATTTCACTTTCGGTTCTCACGCTTGGTAGCTAACGCAGGTACTTCCATATATCTAGTATACGACCTGTATGCATAAACATATAAATAACACTCATTTGTCATAGTTATTTGTAACACTTTCTCGCCTGTGAGTCAGCATATTTCGGTGTTCATCTTAGGAATAAAGAAAATTTCTACAATTGAGTGGGATTAGCACAGACAAATATGAGTTGCAATTTTCATGGCTGATTACTGTGCATGTTTAGACATAAGTGCTGTACAACCAAACAGAAGTGTCGTATAATTTATGAAGGGACTTTCATGCTTGCGATCCATCGTGACCACCCTTTGCTTAACTCAACGAAACCATAATTTATTTCTCTTAACACGCTGAACTTTCATTTGTTACGCGTATAGCATCATTAATAGTTCGCCAAAATATAAAAACTAATGCAAAAAGTCAATTAAATGTCCAAATATAAAAACAAGTTCCAAAAATAAACCAAGATGTGGGCAGCTTGAGCATTACATTTTTTGAAAGCAAAATTATTTCGGTTAATTTAACTTAATGTCGTGTATTATGGCGCATCATCAGTTGAAATACAATTTCAAAGATCTGTAAATCAAAAGTGAATGTTGGGCCAACATTCACTTTGAAAATCGAGCACTCAGCCAAGTGCCGCAAAGCCCATCAATGTCAGGCGCACAACAACAATTTGCTACAATATTTTTGTGTTGAAAGCGAAAAAACCGTCACGTGGTTGTGTTGCCCAAAAAATATGGCTAGACAAGAGAGGAGACAAGGAATTGGCATTATGCGAGTAATTGTAGCAAAGCACATGACCAAAAACGCTGCACAGAAAATCAGAAGAAAAATGAAAAAAATGAAACAACTACAAAAACAGCTTACAATGCTACCACAATTCACGGCTGCGGTGGCTGCTGTTGTCTTCAATTGAACCTTGTAAGGCTTTTTATGTAACAAAAGCAACAGCAGCACATTTTTCTGGGCTCCGTTTGAGCTGTGCAATGTGAAATTGGTCAAATGAATGATATATTATGGTCGGCCGCTCATTAATACGCAGCACAATGTGCCTTTATCGCAGCGCCCCGATCTTTATTTTGGGCGCTTTCCAATTTCAAGAAACACGCCCACCAATCGACAGCTACAATTTGTGGCACATTTGTGCGCCGTGGTGCAGAAGGTGCATGCAAATTGGCAATTGAAGACGGCGCCGTTGCAGCCTTGACACAATTTCAACGTGCAGCGGCAACGGCATATACTCTCGGCGCGATCAGCCGCTATAATCTCGCTGCAACTACCTGTTGGCTGTGCTCTCCGCAGTCGCAATTATGTCTTCATTTTATAATATTTGCGCGAACCGGATTTCTAGCGAGTCACGCGGCAGATGCAGCCCAGTTTCAGTGCGGAGGCACATGAGCAGCAATTGCAGCAGGAAATCAACTTCGCATTGCACTTAAGGCTGTTTGTAGCCTGTCTTCTACATTTAAGGAGAAAGTAAAGTGGACAAAAGCAGACACAGACGTTGTCGCAGACAGGGCAGCCAGCCAACTGGTTGAGCATGAATTCCAAATCAACAACTTGGAAACATTTGGCCAATTGTGTAACTCGAGTTGAACTTCGCACGAAATGTTAATGACCTCGATCACGCCCCCAGTTTTTCTGGTCTATAGACTACAATAAAACCCAATGCTTCGCTCTGTTCTTAATTCAGGCTTACTTATAGTTTTATTTTATGAATGCTGTCGGGACACAAAACAAATCAACAAACGTGGCCAGCAACTGGCAATTAACAGTAAGCCGATAATTTAATATTGTTGGCCCGAATGCTTATTGCTGCTGTTAGCTTAGGTGCGAACTGCCGTTAGCCAAAGAACGAACCATGGCAACGTCCACAAATATTAAGCTAATAGGGGGCTTTGAACAGCGTTCGAGTCTTGCCCGATCTGACCACGCCCATAGCCGCACTTTCTGCCGAGCCTTAAGCCGCAGATAAGCCGTCGAGTCGACTGCCTTGCAATTTTGCGGTTATAAGCACCATCATTCGACTAGGCGGCTACTTTAACAATATATTCAATTCTATGAATACCCATATTGTTTTGTCCGGCTTAAAGTCTTATCTTTTACCTTTGCCGCAGCTTAATTGCTTTTCAAATGAAACTGTAGTCAAGCTGAGCTCAATTTAAGTAGGTGTGAATGACGAAACGAGCGCCGAACAGCGGGTACTACTAAGCCAAGAGCATGACCTATTGGCTCATTAGCTAAGCTCGCTAAGCTTTGTCTAGAGGCTGTCTCTGATGACTTGTTCGGCTCTAGGTTGGTAACGATATCATTAGTTTTGAGCTGTAGGCTGTAAGCTGAAAGCTGTGATTGGCGCGTGTCCAAGAAAAGATATTGCGTAGAAAGTTTTCGGAAGTCATGAGTCGCGGATGTAGTTAGTTATATAAAAACAGACAAACATGTAGTACTTTTAGCCTTTCATAGAACTCATTAAGCGGCAACTTTAACAACTAGACACTCAACATGCGGCAATGGGTCGCTTCCATTTGCAGCTGACTACCAAAGAGTATACAACATATACAACCTGAATATAAATGTGGTAATCAAAACACAAACATGGCACCAGGCAGAAGTTTATTAAACACCGTCAACAGAACTCACACAAATTTCTCTGCTGTCCACGCAGAACTTTCCAGTGCCACGCCAAGAGAAACGGTAAAATGTCAACAGAAAGCTGTCATAATTCAGCGTCAGGCACATAAAAATTACATAAAATAACAAACATACTTAGAACTAGCTGGGAACTTGAACTAGGCTTAGTTGTGTGCCACACACTCTGAAATTAACTTGAACTATTTGAAATAAGGCGTCGGGCCATAACTAAAAATGCAACTCATTAGTGCGGCTCAGAAAAAGGTTGAAAAACGCGCAACTAATCAACTAGTTTGGCTAAGCGGGGCAGGGGACACATACCTTAAAATCATTATGTTGACGTTGCACGTTGCCACTTGGCCGTTGATAGTTGCGGCTGTTAATGACTTCTTTAAATGCGTTTTTGCGTCGATTTTCGCACGCAAACAACAAAAGCAAACACCAAAGCGAATTAATCCAATTATGGCCGGCGCAATGATAAAGTGGAACGTTGCGACAGCCCACGCAGTTTTGGATGATGGTTAGTTTGTTTCGGTTGGCCTTAATTATTTTTCGAGCCTGTTGGCTGGCCAAAGTGCAGCACACCAGCTGCAGAATACAAACACATACACAAAGTCTTCTTTAAGTTTGTTTCTTAAGTCTTTTGTTATTGGCACTTTTCGTGATTTCTTTTTACTTGTAAAAGCCGGCAATGTATTGTGAACACCTGTTGTTTTAAAGTTTCACCCTTTGTCACTTATTCTTTCAATAATTTCTCAATTTCATTTATTCACTCCGCTTGCTGTTTGCTGCGATTTCTGTTCAACACTTTTAGCAGTACCGTTAGCCGCTTGCTGTACCGCCACGGCGTGTGTCCAGCAAATAACTGAACTCAGCAGCCCAATGCTGCCACACAAAACCAAATAACTTGCCGACTTGAATGCGGCTGCGTCAACGTCAACGTATGCGCCGCGACGCCAACGCCAACGCCAACAGCGACAGCGACAACAACATCGACAGCGACAACGGCAACAGCAACAGCAACGGCAACGATAGCGATAGCAGGCCAATACAACGGTCTCGATATTTGCCCAGTACTTCGGTTATCAGCCAAGCAGCTGCCAACAACACCGGCAAAACAAACGCCCAAAGCCGACGCGACGAACTTCTCCGAAGCTGACTTTAAGCTCGACTTTGAGTCGCTTTCATCGGGCTTGAGTGCGAATTCGAGCTGTGCTGCGAACATGTGTTGAGTTTACTGTGGTGGCTTTCGGCGTGGTGGTGTATTAAGTAGTGTGCGTACGCAGTTCGTTGCCTAAGTCTTTTGTATTATTGTGGCAGATAGGACTGCATTGAATAGGGATTTATTTTAAGGAAACTATTTTTGTAATTGTCTAATTGTTTTAATTGCTGTTACTGGATATATACAAATACGCAACAGTAACGTGATAAATAAATAAATAAATGTACAAAGCAAAATAGCTAATGCAGAGAAACTTGTTTGTTCTCTTCATTTCTAGCCCATCAGAAGTATTTGTCTTGTAATCGACGAAACACAATTCGCTCAAAAACTTTTCTTTAATTTTCCTCACTCGAATTTGACAAAGCCTTTTCTTAGTGCAAATCGATAAATCGAAAGGAAAAAAAATCAGTCAACAAACTAAAATTTTAAATTATTGTAAAGGTTGTAGAATACAGAAAAAAATAATTTTAAACTTATTTAAAGGTTGTAGATAACAACAACCAATTTAAAATATATTTTTACGCACAGCAAGCTCAACACCAAAACTCAATACAGTCCCATTAACATACCAACACAATAAACTTCATATAAACCAAAGCGCACCAACACGTCAAAACGCTGAGCCATTAAAATTAATTTAGTTTGAGCCATGCTCAAAAATTTGATCTTTTGTTGGCTTATTTTCCATATCGATTTTATGGCCTTTGGTCTCGGTTTTGGCTTTGTTGCCTTTACAACTGCTTTGCATGAACGAATGAAAATTGTGCAACTACTTCAACAGCAGTAAGAACAACCTCAGTGTGCCACGAGCTGCACGCATTTTTTGAAAAGTCGTTTTCTGGCTTTGTTGCTGTTCTTTTATTTAAGCCAACAAGAGGCAATTTTTTATGCGCATTACAATCTGCGTTATCGACCTGGTTTGACAGCATTACATTTTGTCTCGTTTTTGTCTCGTTTTTCTTAAAGTTTATTAAACATGCCATTAAATTTTAATGGCGTGTGACATTTTTGTTTACGCACCGCTTCAATGTAGAGCAAAACATTAGCATGTTTGCATATTAGTTTCTCATTTTTCTTGCTTGTCATTGAGTTGCTTAATTAATATTTATCGCATGCCATTTTCTATTCGAGTGCATCATAATGAAATCGTTAGGCGTTGAGCTGACAAAAAGCTCATTGCTACGACTAAACGTAATTGCTAACGGGCCTTCAAATTGGCCATTTGATTAGCCGCCGAAACCAACCAACCAACAGAGCCACAAATGGTCCATGTTAAGCCAATTTAATTAAGTTGGAGGCGCTGAATGGCTGCCATAGTAGCTGCAGACAACCTTGCAGGCATTCTTAACATGTTCAAGATTTTTACCAACGCACCACATGTAGACTTCTTGTTGTTGTTGTTGCTGCTGCTGCGTTCACTTTTCAAATGCTTACAAAATGTCAATTTTCGGCACAATGTTATTTGTTACTTGATCGAAGCGATTGAGCAATTGTTGATACGTTCGTACTGATTTAATGACCGACTGGCTAATTGTATAAGAAAATCGCACGAATATGTCTTAGAAATTAAAACTGTTGCCACTCTGCAGACACCCCAAACGCACAGCTGGCGACAAAGTAGCGAATGAGTCATAACTGGCTAAAGATTTAGAGCGCCTCCAGCACATGCTCCCTAGTGGCCTAAAGTGTGTAAGCCAATTTTATTGCGCTTACATAATATAACGCAGTTATTAAACTGGTGGGATTTTGAAACTTTACCCAATTTTTGTATAGATTTCACGAAAAATTATTGCCATGACATTTCATTTTTGCCACAGAGCACTTATCGAAGCAATTGGATTTGCCATATCTTAGACAATTGTAAGCATAATTTGCTGTTATTGTTGCATATGAGCCGAACAAATAGATCGACCCTGAGCCATTTAAGTATTGGGTGTGCGAAGGTTGCTTTGCAAATGCCTTACAGTTATTTATATTTGCGCACTCGTTTCGCTTTCGCTGAGGGTAAATTGAAATACCTTTGACCACCAACCAAAAATCGAGCCACGGCTATAATGAAGTCTTCTATATTCCAATTATGGCGATGGCGACAGCTAATAAGGAATTGAAAAGCCAACTGGCATTAAAACCGACTCTGCTACGGTCTAAACTACTTACAGCTCATGTATTATACATTATATTAGCAAATGTCCAAAAACCGTTGTCAAAAGTTTTGAATTTAGTAACTAGTGTAATAAGTACAACAGTTTAATGACAAATTTTAATTTTTTTTAATTTGTTGATTTTTTTGGATTTCTTTTTTTTAATTAGGCTTTTTTGAATTCGCAGTACAAGACAACAATATTTTAAACATTTTACATGGGTAAACATTTGTTGATTGAAGCGTTACAGAGAGGTAAACCATTCGGATTTCATAACGACAGACGTATTTTAGCGAATAATATTTAGTAAGGACCGCGCGAATATTTACCAGGGAGCGAGATGTGACCATAGCCTGAAGAGACTGGAGCGCCAATGCCATGATAGCCAGAGGTGGGAGTGCGATAACCGATGCCATTTGGAACACCGATTTGACCACCAATGACGGAGCCGCGAGAAGGAAACTGTTGCAATTGCTGGTAAGCGCCGCCATGCTGATAGCCGGACGAGATTGGACCGATGCCACCAATGCCACCAATGCCACCAATGCCACCGACGCCAACTGATGATATTGGCCTTCCAGCAAATCCATTGTAAGCGTTAGGGGCAATATGCACAGATCCCAGGCCAGCTGTACCATGGAGGGCTGGTTTGTAAGCCGCTGAACCAGCTCCAACTTGCGTATAGTATGAAGATACTGGAGGATGGGCAACAATGCCGTATGCCAGACAGCTCAGCAGGATAACGAGAGAGACAGCCATTTCTTAAATTTATATTCGAACTTAAATGTGTTTGGAATATGTGGCTAAGTTGCTGCTTGAGTGACAACTGATGCTCCTTTTGGGCAAACTTGATGCTTTTATAGCTGTTGCTATTAAGATAAATTCGCATGTTTTTTGTTTTGCTTATTGGCCCACATTTTAAAACTTAATAAGAATTAAATCTAATTGCCAAGACATTCGCCTGGCTGTCCTAAGTGATAATTAGGCAAACGCATTAAGTGCATTACTTCGTAATATTGTTTATTAATGGGTAATTTCAACTTTTTTCGGAAGTTCGTTTCAGATTTTAGCGTTTGTATGAGTACATATATAGTTCTTATACTTAAAAGATCGAAACCAGACTATAATTTTAATTTAAAAGACGGTGATATGGGACCTGAAATTACCAATTAATTAACAATAGAAGACTGTTATAAAAATGTCATTTCATTGGGAGAAAGCTATAGGAACTTTCTTGAAAATCCAGAGATACATGAAGAGTTGACAATGAGAAATCATATCATTTCGTTCACGAAGTGAAAAGAGTATATTGGTTTTGTGCAACTGTCCAGTGCTATTGAAAATAAAGACTTGAAGTTTTAGTTATCTGCTTCAGCCAAAGTGTTAAGATTTATGTGCCACGCCTACTGAGAGGCTGACAAATCGATAACATGTCGATACACCTCGAATCGCAAATCGATAAAAGGAGAATATTGCCCACAATATAAAAGCTAGTTACTAAATTTGGTACGTAGATTGCTGGTGACCTCCTGGTACCACAAGGTACACAAGGGTACCGCCCACACCCACTCCCGCCCCGCAAAGCTTGAATGTCTGTATCTCCCACACTTTTAGAGTTAATCACCAAATTTTAAATGTAGATGGCTGGTTACCCCCTAAAAATTTCTCGGCCACTTCCACTCCCGCCCCCGCAAATCATGAAAAGCTATATATCACACAATTTTGGAGGTAGAACCACCAAATTTTTAAGGTATATGGCTGGTCACCCTTTTCAAAGCTCGGTAAGAAAATTTCTGGCCACGCCCACTCCCGCCCCCACAAATTGCAAAAATCTATATCTCCCACAGTTTTAAATTTGGCAGACATTGGTTTGGGTGACCTCTTAAAATCCAGCCAAAAAAATCGAGCCAAATATTGGCCACGCCCACCCCAATATGATAATAAATAGCCGAAACCCTAGCTGCATAAGTTAAAGCCCAATAGTTTTAGGTTAAGTTCTATTTAAATTAATTATTTACTTCTTAAGGTGTGATGCTTTTGTGATCTAATTCTGCGCATTTACTTGCTGTTTTTTATCTACGTAATTTAAGTCACTTATCACTCTAGAAAATAGGACAAAACATGCTTTTTTTTTAATTTTATTCAGCTGTTGTTAAAAAATTCGTTTTTTAAAATAAAGTATAATTTTTGTTTTTGTGCATATCATTTGTTATGTTCGGATTTTGTATGTTCAGTGCGGTAGTCAAGGACATTTAGTAGGGAGCCTTCGAGCCGACAGTGCGGGAACCGCCAGATACGCCTTTGGGGCTACCATATTGACGGCCAGCTGCAAGTGGACGGGCGACACCAGCTCCGGCCGATGGGATGGGTCTCGCAGCAACTCCAGCATAAGATGGTCGCTTTCCAACTGGTGCAGAGACAGCAGGGCGAGCAACTGAAGGACCTTGAGCGGCAGGGCGAATGCCTCCCAGCTTGGATGGGGCTCCAACGACAGTTGGTCGCTGTACACTTGAGGCACCGACAACAGGCCTAGGGGCTGCAGGACGGTAGGAAGATGGGCGCTTACCACCCACGCTAGATGGAGCTCCAGTCACAGGTGGTCGCTGCACAGCTGGTGCAGCGGCAACGGGGGCAGCCACAACAGGTGCAGGGACTGCAGGGCCAACGGCAGATGGACGAGTGCCCGATCCTTTAGCAGGGATTATTGATCCAGAAGCTGCTGGTCCAGATGCAGCCGGTCGGCCTACAGCAGGTGCTGGAATAGGAGCAGGTTGCACAGCGGGGCGTCCTCCCACCGGGGGCAGGTAGGACGATGATGGTGCACTGGCTACAATGCAGGATGCGAGACAACTCAGCAGGACAACGAAAGTGACAGCCATTTTGATAATCAAAATCAAAGTTAACTATATGTTAATATGGTCCAATTGTTGCTCTTTGACAACTGATGCTCGTTTTGAACAAAAATTACGCTTTTATAGCGCTCGCCCTTCAAAAATTAATCGCGGCAGTGAGTTCATATTTGTGTACCCTTCCAGAATGTATTATAATTTCTTCACGAAATGTGTTGGGCTGTGCCGACTTCAGCAATTATGTATATATATTTTTAACAAGTGTGAACAGTCAAGTAGATATTGCCATGTTAATTTGCTAGTCTGTCCGTATTGCTTTATGTTTCGATGTGAACAAATTCCTCAGTTTTATAGCTATCTTTTCGAAAAGTTGCAGATAGAACACCCGTCGCAGTCGTCTGCGGGATGATAAGATATAGATATCTTAGAAACTATCAGTTAAGGCACATATTTTTTTTTAATTTTCACGCTCAAATTTTAATTAACATCGGCACGACGTTAAAAATAGTTTCAGCGCATATTTGTCACTTTTGTGAAGAGTATTTTATCTTCGGCACCCGAAGAAAATGGTTTTTCCTATATTTTTTAGAATCCTTAGGCATTATTGACGCACCATTTAAATTAAATCTGATTGTCAAGCATTCAGCCTGATGATAATTAGCCATTCACATTAAGTACATAAGTTATTTTAACTTTAGTCAAAATTACACTTCGGAATTCCCCAAGGGCTAAGTGTTTGTTCGCCTTTTGAAACCCAGTGAGAAAAAATTGTCTGGGGCTAACTTGATCTAAATTAATGATCTATATAAAACAAATATTTATGTTTTATTAAAGCTTACATAAGGTAAGAGAAGATATATCCGACCTAAGAAACTATAAGAGCTAAAGAATTCAAATTTGGAATGTAGTTTCTCCTATTCACGCAGATCAAGTCTATTTAAAATTATCGACATTTTTGCCTCTTTTGAAGCTAGACACTTAAAGTTTGGAATATATATTCGTATATATTCGAGTCAGATAAAGGGTTAATATACATATCTCCCTCAGTTTTAAAGCTAGATACATAAAAACCCGACTGCAACGTTCTTATTTGTTTTAAATGGATAAGAATCGATGGCAAATTAAAGATTTATTATCACGTAGATAATAAGAGCTAAAAGAACCAAATTTGGGGCAAACATTATTCCTAAAAATTTCTGATCATTGTATTGACATTTTATATCACATATTTGTTGAGTCTTAAATTTTAATGAACGAAGATTTAGTCAAAGCTACTTAATATTTTTTCTTTTGAATCGGAAAGTTTTATTTAAATTGGTTGAAAGCATAAAAAAATGCATTTTTTATTTTTATTTACATTTTATCTTACATTTAACTTCATTTAAATTATATTCCCAATCGTGGATTTCCGTGGACCCTGATTTGGCTTCTGAGCTGGAAAAAAATCGGGTGCATTAAAAACAGATTCTACCATTACACCGAATCTGGCTCCAGTTCTTTGAAAATTTTTGTTAATTGGCGGTGAATGGCGAGCCCACTCTACCTCGAGGCCTTGAAGGCAGTAGGCCCTAGATTATAAACTTAAAACGTATTTTAGATGTTTAAATTGTCAAGTGCTTAAATAAAATGTACTGCTTATTAACAATTGATCCTTCTTCTATTCATGCTCGGGCATTTATATGGAGTTCGAACTTTAGCGAAACTACACAGCCAGTGCTTTAATGCATTTTCTTATTTCCGCTTTTAATTATTACTTACAAAAATCTTATTAGCTTTTGACAACAGATAAAAATCTCTTTATTTAAATAATACAAAACATATTTTCGTGTACTGGTGTATTTCCTTTTTTATATATTTTATACTCGTTCACGAAGTGAAAAGTGTTTATTGGCTATATCTGTCTATCCGTCTGTCGGTATGAACGCAACTAGGGGCTTAGAAATTCGACTCAACTGATATATCTCTCAGGTTGAAATCTAGATATATCAAATTTGGAGACAGACTTCTGATGATCTCCAAATATCGAAAAAATGTTCGGATGCATCATGATGAGGCGTGGCAAATCGATAAACTCTATATCTCCCACAATTTTACAGCTAGAGTCACAAAATTCAACAGACAGTTTTCTCATGATATCCTCTAAATATCAAGGCGAAAAATTTCGGGCAAGCTCACACCGATCCTTGGAATTTGGAATTTTTTTTATAATAACAATAATTAAGACCATTTCGAACTGTTTTAAACTGTTATTTTCTTTGAACGAGTATTGCGTTCTTACTTGTTTAATATAACTTTTGTTACAAATTGCTTTCTTATAATAAAATGTAGTTTTTTTTTGTTTTCATGAATATCGTTTGAAGCGGGCGGTCAGGAGTTCGGATTTTACACTTTCAATAATCAAACCAAGAACATTTAGTAGGGAGCCTTCGAGCCGACAGTGCGGGAACCGCCAGATACGCCTTTGGGGCTACCATATTGACGGCCAGCTGCAAGTGGACGGGCGACACCAGCTCCGGCCGATGGGATGGGTCTCGCAGCAACTCCAGCATAAGATGGTCGCTTTCCAACTGGTGCAGAGACAGCAGGGCGAGCAACTGAAGGACCTTGAGCGGCAGGGCGAATGCCTCCCAGCTTGGATGGGGCTCCAACGACAGTTGGTCGCTGTACACTTGAGGCACCGACAACAGGCCTAGGGGCTGCAGGACGGTAGGAAGATGGGCGCTTACCACCCACGCTAGATGGAGCTCCAGTCACAGGTGGTCGCTGCACAGCTGGTGCAGCGGCAACGGGGGCAGGCGCAACAGGTGCAGAGACTGCAGGGCCAACGGCAGATGGACGAGTGCCCGATCCTTTAACAGGGATTATTGATGCAGAAGCTGCTGGTCCAGATGCAGCCGGTCGGCCTACAGCAGGTGCTGGAATAGGAGCAGGTTGCACAGCGGGGCGTCCTCCCACCGGGGGCAGGTAGGACGATGATGGTGCACTGGCTACAATGCAGGATGCGAGACAACTCAGCAGGACAACGAAAGTGACAGCCATTTTGATAATCAAAATCAAAGTTAACTTTATGTTTATATGATTCAATTGTTGCTCGTTGACAACTGATGCTTGCTTGAATTTCAGCGCTTTTATAGTACCAATTTCATAAAACTGATTCAAAATGCATTAATTTTTAATTAGTCCGCACATATTAAACAGATAATAATAAGTCAAAGATAAGCACTTAATTTATCTTACAACCAGTTTTGGGAAATTCATACTCTCCAATTGCTCCACTTTTTAATTAGAATAAACTCATTGTCGGTGCTTGCCCTCTAAGCGCAAGTTCTAAATTTGGAGTTGAAATGAAAAATTATTCCGCTTTGAATTGATTCCAGATACAAGCAAAGTGCCTAGATATAGATTCGCATAGGTTATAGGTTATAGGTTATTTTGCGGGATGAGAGCAGGTGGTTTCAAAAAAAGTTAAATAGGAAGGCGTTAGTATTAAAAATATCTTCTTAAATGTAAGAAATCATAATCAATGGTATACAAAATATTCAGAAAATGTGAAAGAAACACTAATAATAATATTGTTAGTAATATTGTTAATAGTAATTATAAGAAATAATAATTATTATTATAATAATTATAAGTATAAGTATTTGATATACAAAAACAAGGAAAGCCAGAGATTGAAAATATAGAAAATCACTGATCCCGGGTGGGGCTTAGTTCGTCCCAAGCTATGTTCCTGCTCTCAGCTGAGGGTAGTCGGTGATTTCCCGAAGGTATCCTCGAAGCAATGATTTTATTTTATTTTATAACAATAGGCATAAGTCAGGAACAAATTGAGCAAAGTGCATGTAGGCAGGAATAAAGGATAAAAGTTTCCAGTAGAACAAAAGGAAACAGAGAAGTTTAATCGACATAAAAGAAACGAGGAATTTATGACGCCAAGAATCAACTTGTGCGCAAAGAGCAAAAATTATTTCTGAATGGACTCAATGCGATAATGGTAGATACATAGTTTTCTGACATTTTATTATTTGTTTTCGACTGTGAACATTTTTTGTCCGATGCATTAATTTTAAATTTGTAATAAATAAAAAATTCTTTTCTCGAACGATGTTAAAATCACTCAATGATCAACTAATTTTTATTATTTTTTTTTTATTGGTTTTTGTAATTACAATCTATCTAATGGGACAATGAATAAATTGTGTGAAAATGGAAGTATACCGGTGACATCCTTATTGGGGTAGCCTAAAAGGAAAGTCCAATGGGTGGAATCTCTGAAATTGGCGGGTGTGTACAGTGTTGTCGAGGAAACTGATGGCAAGGTGGTTAGAGTGATGATCGAGTCTGTTCTGGTGTGTTTTCCCAAATTTCCCGAACCAGGGAGTTTTGATGATACTGTGGAGTTTTGTTTTGGATTATTTGAAGTATTTCAATGTGCTGTGCCCCACAATTAAACCCGTAATCAACAAATGATAATAACAAAAATCGGTAAGTGTTCAGTAACTATTTGTTTATTTTATTTAATTTTTTTTTGAAATTTCTTTTAAAATTGTACGCTATGATACAAAACCTTTATATTTTTTTAATTTATGCATATAGTTTTTAGAATGGGGTCACAAGTGCGGGTTTTAAGAGTTTCTTTTAAACTCCCTCCAACCATATTACAGTGAAGGACAGTTAGTAGGGAGCCTTGGGGCCCACAGTGCGAGAACCTTGAGGACGTCCGGCAGATATAGGGCGGCCTGCACCAGCTCCGGCCGATGGGACTGGTCGTGGAGCAGCTCCAGACCCAGTTGGACGCTGTGCAATTGGTACGGAGACAGCAGGTCGAGCAACTGAAGGACCTTTAACAGCGGGGCGAGTGCCTCCCACAACAATTGGTTGCTGAACTATTGGGCCAGAAACAACAGGTCCAGCGGCTGCAGGGCGTTTAACTCCAGTCACAATTGGACGTTGGCCAGTAGGTGCCGAGGCCACTGGGGCCACAGCAATAGGTGCAGAGACTACTGGGCCACCGACAGCTGGACGTCGGCCCTTAACTGGCAAGATTGTTAGTCCCGAAACAGCTGGTCCAGAAACGGCAGGTCCAGAAACGGCAGGGCCAGAAACGGCAGGGCCGCCGACACCGACTGCTGGACGTCTGCCCTTAACTGGCAAGATTGTGGGTCCCGAAACGGCAGGTCCAGAAACGGCAGGGCCACCGACACCGACAGCTGGACGTCTGCCCTTAACTGGCAAGATTGCGGGTCCCGAAACGGCAGGTCCAGAAACGGCAGGGCCAGAAACAACAGGTGCAGCGACGACTGGGCGGCTCACCGGGCCACCTTGGACAGTTGGGCGTCCACCGACCGTACCACCAACCGGTGGCAAGTAGGAAGATGACGGTTGACTGGCCATGATTCCGTACACAAGACAACTCAAAAGGATAATGGTAGTGGCAGCCATTTTCGTTATTAAATGGAAGTACAAATGTTCTCTATGTTTAAATGGCTTAATTGTTGCTTGTGGGCAACTGATGCTCTTCGTAGGATTATTCAGTTCTTTTATAGCCACAGTTCCACAAAATGGCTCCAGCCAGTGCATTAAGTCTTCAATTAGCCCGTACACACAAAACAGTTAACAACAATTAGAAGATAAGTACTTGATAAATCCACGACCACTTTGAGGGTAGAAATGTATAGTCTGGATTTCCTAATGCCGTTGCTTGCTCTCTGAACCCAGAGGCTTGAACTCGGGATTCTTGAACTTTATAGCGCGCGTTAATTGTAAGAAGATTTTAGATAAGATTTAACTAAAAAACAAAGCGTGTCAGTGTTAAGTGGGCAAAAGCAGGTCATTGGTTTCTATACAGTGACCGATATTATCGCATAAGGCTTGGAATCTGCGTCTCGTCTGAAAAACCTTGTAATTATATATATTGATGTCAAATGTCCCATTTATTGAGTATCAAAATAATATTGCATATTGAAATTTGATTTTTCGAAAGCTTTACAAATTCATTGTTTCTCTTTGCGATGATGGAAACTCCACACATTCGCCAATTGCATAGAACGAGTAGGCTATAATAAACAATCCATGTAAATGTTCAATAAATAAAAGATGTGAAGCAGTCGCAATAACTTACCTCTCTCTTGAGTGCACATATAGCTCCGCATCTCACACTCATTGTCAAAGGTTATGTACTCCTCCTGGAAGAACTGTGCACAGACTGGCTCAACGGTTTTATTGCACACCTGCTCACACCTCTGCTTGCAAGTCTCCTTATCCGTTTCGACCAACTCCGACTTGTCTTGGTTGCGCCGCGCACATTGTTCCACCTTAAGCAGGCATTTATTGTGAAAGACATGGCATCGCTCCTCGTCGGTCGCCCAAACATAATTCTTTTCACCCGAGCATTTGTACTTCACGTTACAGTCGAACAAACTATGTCGAGCCTGAACGCACTTCAATATAAAAGGCAGTAGAGCCAATGCAATGAGTAGCGAAAATGTATTTCTACCGGGGTTGAGCATCTCTCTCAGTTGCAGGTAGCTCACTAACTTAACTACGAAACCAGAAACTAGCTCGTTTTTAAATCATTCTGCATGAAAGTACGTCAGAGCTTTGCGGCTTCGTGGGATTTTTGCTAGAGCTGAATCAATTAACGTGCTATTCGTTTGTATATATGTATAAATAATTAATAGTGTTTTCATTAGCTGTGCATAAAAAGTCATTGGTTCCCATCAAGTTAAATATTATATAGAAAGAGATAAATTTTAATTTTTAATTACGAGCTATTATTTAATTTGTTACATATACATTTTATTTAAACGTTATCTCAACCATTTATAATATGACGTATGATGAGCTGAAACTGATTCGTCTCTTTAGTGGAAAACTGCCCCATTTCTGCTGATAGTCGCACTTACGAAATCGAATACATCGATACTAAGTGAAAATAAAACTGTATTGGCTTATCATCTAACTCTCTAGCGATCTTAAAGGATCCAAGGGTGCAAGTCGTCTTACTCCCGATGCCTACTAACTCTTTCATCTCTCGCTTTAATTGTACTGGATACAGATTTATATATGCGCTCGCAGTCGAATAATGCAGTTATTTGATAATAATGATTTTGATGATAGAACGATAGAACGCCCCCGAGCGGCCCGCCTTAAAAAATCGGAATTGGCTATATCTCCTACAGCTTTTGTGCTCGAGGCTCTATATTGGAATATATACTACTGGAAAGCTTCCCAAATATCAGGACAAAAATTTCCCGGCCACGCCATGAAAATGAATAAGGGAAATGATATTTTATCAAAAAATCCCAACAATTGTATTTCCAATATTGAATATATTTGCAAAGCAGAATTAATCTAGAGGAGAAGCCATGAACAAAATGTCATCCAACATGAAAATCGGTTCAGTTTTGACAAAGTCATGGCCGTTTGAAATATGCGAGCTATGGATTCAACATTTTTGTTGATTTTCGCATGATTTGTGCCAAAAAGTTTGACCCCCTCAGAATCGGTTATAATGTTGTTTTTATACTCGTTCACAAAGTGAAAAGAGTATAAAATAACAATAATAATTACTGTGTAATGTGAACGAGTATTACGTCCGACTGCAACATTCTTACTTTGTTTTCAATGTCATCTACTGACGCTCTGTTGTCACCTGGTGACGCTCTGTTGTCACCTGGTGACGCTCTGTTGTCACCTGGTGATGCTCTGTTGTCACCTGGTGATGCTCTGTTGTCATCTGTTGACGCTCTGTTGTTTCCTATTGCCGCTCTGTTGTTATCTATTGCTACTTTGTCGTCGTCTGTTATCGCCCTGCCGTCGTCGCTGATCATCTCTGTTGTGATTTGTCGCCACTGATGTGCTTTGTCGCCTTGCAACACACACTCAAGCCTTTGAATAATGCACACAGTAAAATAAATGATGTGGTTGATGTCGATTTCTTTATTCTAGTATTGTGGCACTTTTGTACCTTTCGCCTCTTCGTCGATCCTCTTTCGCGGTGCGTTGAGCTTCGCAACGACGGGTCTCAATTTCACTACGACCTGATTATTTCACAATGTTGCTCTGCATTTCTCAGTTTTGGGAGTTGTATTTAATAATTCTACGACAATAATTTGATGATTAAACAACGGGTTACAACATCCCGGATGAGCCCCCAAAATTGTGGGTTACTTTATAAAAAAATTCTTGTTGAGTATCCAAAGTTGCATGCAAGTTCTGCTGCCAAGGTCAGCTTCCCACTTGGATGAACAACACTCTCTTTGATATGGAACGCAACGATAGTTTATTGCAGTAGTTTATATGTGTTGATTAAATATGTTTGGCAATTCTTAATATTCGTCTTAATAATTACTGAACATAATTACAAACTCTACTTAGCAGTTGAGTTTCCACTAACTCTTAATAAGCAACTTCTCAATTCTATAGTTACGGAATTTTCTACATTCCTCAGACATATATGTACATTGGCACAAAACCATTTTCAATGGTTTCAGGGTATAAAATGCAAACTTCAAGTTTTTAGCTTTTAGATATCGACGTTTTACAGATCGAGACGATAATGTCAAGATCGATGCGCTCATACAGACTGACAGACAGTTTAAAAATAAAGATAAAGTGTTTAAAGATTAGATATTATGTGCGATATTTCAACAATCATACACTTTATTTCGCCGGTTCTGGAAGTCTGTATACTCTAACAAACGGAGACTGGGCTAATAATCAGCGATCAGTATAAAATTGTTGTTTTGTTTGGTTTGGTACTTTTATTTAGCGAAATAATCCTCTAAATAATACATCTACAATTTTATATTCTTGATTTTAAATGCTATATAGGCTTTAAAGAACGTACAGCGTTTTATATATGTATAATTAGCACATTATTTCACAAACAATATATATCTATAGAACTTGTGACATCCGTGAGATGTTATAATTTACTAGTTTTTATTTAATCCGTTAGATCACCAAATGTACTAAACGATTACTAGTGCAAGGGTTAAATGAGGTGTAACTATTAATATATATTATATAAACTCTTGTAATAGATTTTTTATTATGGTAATTTTACAAGCTTTTAAATTTTAAGGTGACCATCTCGAGAAACGTATCAATTTCAATCCAAGAATGCTAAAAGAAGTGCAATATTAAAAAATATTTTGCATTTAAGAATTAATAAATCTTACTTTCGCCTGTTTTGCAAGTGTGAACCATCTTTTGACAAGCATTTCCAAAATGTTTTACTTGCCCCTTATAGGTACCCGACACAGGTTCATAATACTGTAGGCAAACATCAGGACAAAATGTTTGGCACTCCTCCTTGGTACTGATAGTCAGCGCTTTAGATAATACATATATACAATATTAACCTGACAGTGGAATTAAAATCAATTGGCAAGTTCCCAAACTTACCAGGTTTGCGATGGCAGTTCTCCTTGTCAAAGAAACACTTGTTACGAAACACATGACAATCGCCGCCCAGCGCCCACACAACATCCTCAGTGTCGGGACAATCACCCGAACAATTGGCATTCACGTGGCTCAAGGCTAAGCCGAGCACCAAATAAATTGATAGAATCAGTTTCATATTAAATTCCAAATCGCCAGCTGACTCTAGACTGTTGCCCCAGTGCTCAATATGATTCTTTATATAGCACAGGTAGCATATTCTCAAATAGAAACAACTTATGCACATGTATTAGTTTGAATGTGTGCATTTAAAAGCTAATAGGTACTACATATAGGCAATGGGATGGTCAAAGGTGCCTCAGCCTTATCAGCTGATTAAATAAACAGGTTTTGTTCTCTCGAACACAACACATGCAAGTTATAGAGATCGCACAGGTTTGACTCATTAACTTATTAATTAGAGGCAAATATTATTATTGCTATGATGTAAACTTCAAACATAATGATGTCGTTTATAAACTATAATTATAGAATTCTGACTGTTGCCAGGTAAATCCCCAACTACAAACTAATTAATGTTTGTTTCAAAATGTTATATGCCCCCTAATAAACATATCGAGTACTCTGTTAAGCAATATTATAATTATTTCTATTAAAATAAGATATTTAAAGGTTTCTCGTACTAGTCCTGCTCCAAGACTGCTTCGGCTAATCCAATGCGTTTGGCATCCGCATCATAAACAGTATAGAAGCGCGTCAAGAATAGATCACCCAGCACCCAAAAGTCTTTTTAATTGGCAGAAATCCACTTATACAGATCGTTTCATTTGATTTTTCTAGCCTGATAACATAATCTGCTGCCGTCATGGCGAATTTTGTAGCTCCAATGTGGAAGTGAACATCCTGCAGATTCTCGAATTCGCAGCTTACGATATAGCTCCCGTTCTGTATCGTTGCCCCAATGGCCACTTGCAACGCATCGAAGATGCGGTGCGGCATCAGGATCAGTGAGGTACCCGTGTCCAAAATGGCGGTTAACATCTCATCGATCCGGCTATCGCCCACTGATACGGCCGACATCATAATCTGCCAGTAGCCGACCTCGGACAGGGGCACATAGTGCAGTGCGCCCGTGAAGCGGGATTCATCGATGCCGCCAAATGTAATCTCGCCACCGTACAGCTCGCCGGACATCCGACGTAGGTAAACAGAGAAGAGACAACGCCCGACCGTATACTGTCGGCAGTACAGCTCAAAGAATGGGATCGTGTCTGACCAGCCGATCTGGCCGAAGCCCAGGCCAATGATGCCATCAAAAGTCGTCGCGATGAAGGTTGGCTGATCGTGCCACAGCGTCTCCCCAAAGATCAGGCCGGGCACCACCACATCAGCTACTCGTATCGTATCCTGCGACAGGTAACCGCTCACATGGCCGTTGCCATAGGCCAGCGAGTAGTTGCGACCATGCTTCACGTAGCTCGTCGACTTGTGCGCCTTGTAGCGACTGTGCCGCTGGCAGGCGACGTTGCTGGGTAGACAATTGCTTGAGGGCAGCCAAGTGTTCGCTGAGCCAGTGTCAAAGATCACACGGAACAGCTGTGGCGGCGTGCCCATCCAAATGTGCGCGTAGAACTCGACATTCTCCCGATTCTGTAGCACCAGCTGATTATTCTCGGTAGCCAGAAAACTATGGAATAGCTGACTACCCGTGGGCCTCGGCTGAACTTCTAATGGGATTCGCAGCACATGCGCCTTGGCGAACGAAAAGAAGAATATCAGAAGTTCGTAGAATAATAGTAACCAAGTTTGCGCCATCTTAGACGGAGTTTAACTGAGAACTGAGCTAGGCAGAATCAACTTTGGAGTGCTGTTTGTGGGTGTTGCTATATATGCATATACTAAAACCGCAGCTGTTGGTTTTAATTAGCCCTAACAAAGTAGGTATTAAAAACAAACAAAAATTAGAAATTGGCTGTGATTATACAGAAACCAATTGAATATACGCCTAAACCGGACAACATTTTACTTTAAAATAGGGCTTGGCTTCAAAAATACTCTTTTGAATATTCGAACAAATATTTAGTAATGATTTTTGTTTTTGATATTGTGATAAACATTTCGATATGGAAAAACAGGTTTAGAAATATATTTTGTTTGTAACAATGGCAAAAATTATATATTTATAAAACGAGATAAAAATGGAATTAGTTTATAAAAAAAAGTTGTTCCTATTGTGCTGTTAGATTTGGGATCGAGATTAATTAGCCAGGCCTTTACAACGTGGTGAGAGTCCATTGCAATTTTTAGTTTCACGCCAGTCTGTAAAATATAATATACATAAATATGTAATAAATAATATGAGAAAAAATATAATTTATTAAAAACACGTACTTATTCCCGTAACGCAGCCTCTAACGCCCATCGTACAGCTATTAGAGAATTGGCAGCGCACCAATTGGCCACCGATTCGTGCTTCTCCACAAACTGGGCTATAAATAGCTGGGCAGGCTGAAGGACAGCGTTCTGAGGCCATTAATAGGCCACAGCAGAGCAGCAAACTGATTAATGCAAAACAGAACTTCATTGCGGTGGAAAGATAAAAACGACTAATTGATTTCAATGACATTACTGGCTTATATAGCGGCCGTTAAGCATTGAAAACTGGTTTTCTCCCGGAGAAGTTCTAATTAAAAAAACCAAAATACAATCGCCACTAAAACAGATGTGAGAACATTATATTAAAAAGTGAATCCCAATGTGGATATGGCTAAAAAGTGATCAGATAAACAAGTTCACACTGATTTCTTTGAACAACACTTTCCAGGTACTCATTACACTAGCTAACCAGATAATTATTACATCGTGACCTTTAAGCCACTGTAGTCTACAACGCTCGCCATACCTCGATCATTAATCATGGACCGTTATTATTAATCTCGACCTGGGCGTGCTACCGCTCATATGCGGCCTGTGTTGTCGATTTGATTTTCAATTTATAAAACTCATTTCATGGCACGAATCGATTCGTTACAAGGCACCCAATTGAAGTCCCAGTGAATGGCTCGTCAAGATTTCAGGCTAAAGCGTTAGCCATGTTTAGCACGTGGGTGTGGACCGTTTATCTGCTTATAAAGTTGTCTAGCAGCGTTTACGTAAAAGAGCATGTGTCTATGAAAACATCGGGCATTCAAATTCATTATCATCCCAATAAAGCTGTTCAGCCTACAAGATCCGTGAAGCCACCGAAAAAACAAACAAACGGGACAATAACACGAACATTGAATACGATTGTCCAACAGTTGATGGTATCTGATAAGAATAGTACGAAACGAAATGAGATCGGTACGAACTCCAAGCCACCGTCAGCTAAACAGGTGAAGCCAAGCAAATTTTATTTGATACCCCTACAAAATCAGAAGAATCATCAAAACGTGTATCTAATGGTCAATCAAAAAACAGGAAAAATTGTGAAAGTGGCCTTTGTGCATGGACTAAAAGATAAAAATGGCGCAACTCGCAATCACAGAACAATCAAAAAGCGTTTGTAATCAATTCTAGTGCAAACCAAGTGTTTTGCTGAATGTTGGTAAGAGTGCTCTAGTCGAGAGTCTACGACAAGGATATACTCTGGACCCAGCTCCAAGCCGAACATCCTTCTATACAGACATACACAACAAGGATGTTCCTTTACTCAGCTTTGGTATCTATAATCTGATATACCATTTTTAGGAATTTAGAGTGACATCCAAGTGTGAGAATAAACTAAAAGCGCATTACTTTACCTTTTAAAATGTGTCTCTTTTTGATTTTTGATAAAGAAATATCCTAATTATAAAAATCCTAATATAAAAATCGATTTCGGGGTGGGGATACAATAATTTGATAAACTTTACCTAGTATACAGGAAGGATAAATAAGCAAAGGGCCTTGAATTGAATATCGTAAATATTTCTTTATAAGAACGCACATGCCTCCAGCGGTCTTTTAAACACATTTGCACAAAACCAATATACCCTTATTAACCCATTTTCAATAGGTACAGGGCATTCAGATTAATGATATCACTTAAAGGTAATAAGTACTTGAAGTACCATTCAGGCTGAATCTTTAGACTCATTGCGATCTCCTGATGTGGGCCAATACCATGAGGCTTATGGGTGGGCGTCTGTCATGAACTGGACATATGTCACCGGATGGATAGAGCTGGTGGAGAGGGAATTTATTACCGCAGCACTTGAGTGCTTCAAATGTTGGTCCAAATCGCAGTTGTTTTAAGCACCAAAATCAATTAAAAGCAAAAAGCCAAAAAGGAAAAATGTACTTTCGAAATAAGCGAAAAACCAGAGGTAGTAAAACAAAAACGAAATACCTGGATTCCAACAGCAACAGCACCGTGGAGATGACTTTCAAAAATTACCCAGCGCCCAGAGACTGGCCATTGAAGAAGATATATATATATTTAATTTTTTTCTTCGCTCTGCTTGCAACAAGTGGCCAATTGAGCCCAAACAGTCGCATAACTGGCCCCACCAGTAAGCTGATCTGTTGCCCCACTCCAATGCAGGTGCCTGGTGTTTTGACAATTAAACTAATATGTGGTAAATTTAAATTTCATGGCAAATTATTTATAATTGAATTCATAAATCCCTTTAAACTGTTATTGAACTCTGTGTGTTTTGGCATCTTTGTTTACTCATCTGTTTACTTATTTTTTTTGTCGTGAATTGGCTTGCAAAAGTCAGGAGCGAATTAGGTTTCAAGTTTTTAAAAAATATGAACAAATATTTAACTAAAAAGTGCTGAACATTAAATACCCTCGTAACCAAAAAGAAATCGTTTTCTATCTTAATGCCTAACTTGTTCTAATTCTACAATGAGTATAGAGTGTGTAGTTTAAAAAATTTTTTGTGGCCCACTTAATTAACAATCGCTTTTTTGCATACATAATGTATAGTGGGTGTATTTTAATATTAAACTGGCAAATGTATTCGATTAGTTCGGTTTCCAATATTACTGATGTGATATAATTTTACACTATCCGTCATAAATTCTGACACATTTAAAATGCAAAGTTAAATATAAATGCTTTTATTCCCAGTTAAGAAACGTATCAAAAACATTTGCTTTGTGTTTTATTTGCAAATAGAATTTTTGTTTGTTTGTTATTATATATTTTTTATTTACTTAATTAGCTTTTTACACGTACGTGTGCATTTGCACAACTGTAAAAATGTTAAACACAGAGAGAAATTATATAAAAGCGTTCGCATTGTAGCTCTTGTTGTTAAGTTGACAAAGCAATTTATAATAAATGAAAACAAATCGGTATAAATGCGAGCTTCAGCTCATCCAAGCCTTTAGTTTCCCACCTACAATATGCATAAGCTGTCGCTGACTGTCACCCTGTTCGGCGTATTATTCCTGAGCCTGAGCTCGGCTCAAACCCGCGAATGCCCCAGGACATGTGCGCTGGCGTATCGCTGCTCGCCCTACTATAAGGACCTGGTCTGGAGCATTGTTGACGGAACTTGCCGAGTATTCAAAAATGGTTGTTTATTCGGATCGGAGAACTGTAATCGTGTGAACAGCTGCAAGACAAGTTAGTGCAACATCATATTGTGAATAATTCTGTGTGCTATATATCGGTTGCATACTTAGAAATGGAAGCGACTACACGTGAGAAGTGCATGAAGTATTGCAGTGAAATCTGTCCGTTTGGCGGCAGTGGAGTTTGTGCCTCATTCGCTTCTACCAAGCCGGACGGCACCACCGTCTGGACGAGCAGAACTTTCCTCAATCGCTGTCTACTAAACCAATATGCGTGTCAGAAGGCAGAAGGTGGGTATTTGACAAACTCGCATAAGCATCGAATGTCGACATATTTGGCTCTATCTTTGCAGCTTATATCGGTGAACCATCTGAGGGTGAATGCCAGGAATAATTCAGCTAATTGAACTGAAGTTCCGGAACTGTTTAAACATGTAACGTACAAAAGTTGAAATGCAGGCCTAAAAAAAACAAAACAAAAAAAAACACGCACTGACCTCACAACTGTTCTCTGTTTTGACTATTTTTATAAATTGTAATAATATTGACACATTTTAAAAGTAAATAAACACAGCAAAAATTAAAAAGAAAAAACCTTTAGCAAGGCAATTTGGAATTTTTATCGAATTTTAACTCAATTACAAAAATAGCGCACAAGCAGAAAGTCAGACCGTCGCAATGAAAACTGGATTATCTTTTAACAGTAAACTTATTGTCATTCTATTGCTAGCCGCAATCGGCACCGTCTGTGGGCAGTTGATCGCTTTGCAAGGTGCGTCAGTGCGACGAAAATGAAATTCAAATATATTCGATCGTCTCTGCCGTTACAGTGCCCCACAAGTGCCACGATGTATGCCCCACCAAGTACCGAGTGGTCTGCGCCCTGCACAACGGATGCCTGCGAACATTTGCCAGCAGCTGTGTGATGCGGATGTACAACTGCAAGTATCAGAAGGGTGAGTAGAGTGGAGCTGAGACGCAAACTGAAGATCAGACTGACGAGCGCTCCTTTCTTGCAGATTATCGAATCATATCGCAAAGAGCCTGCGAGTTAATGAGCAATGAGGAGCTGAGAAAGTTGGAGCTCTAGCGGCGAGCAGGGAGCAACATTCGTGTCAGGCAACAGACGCCAGGTGGCGCCACACTGCAGCGCGCATGCGTTGCAGCCAATTGTGTCTTGTGGTTGTGGCTCGCCAGTCGCCAGGATATACATATATCCTGGCACTGCTGTTGCTGCTGTTTTTATGTGTAACTCTCTCTCTTTCTGGCTAAACTGTAGTATCGTCACGCCACAACTTAAATAAGCGATAATTCAATTTTAAACGCAACTTTGCCCCGTTTTTAAAATACACAAATTCCAATCTTCGTGTTCCAAATTTATAGTAACTACGTGAAGCGCAACTAAAATAAATACAAATATTTTCTAACGCCAACGTTTTAGTGTAAGGAAAAACAACAAAAAAAGTGTACATAATACAAAAAACGCAGACAACGACAAGAAAAACTGAGTTCAGGCAGGCAGAGCAACAAAACACACAACGCAGTGTAAAGGACCAAGAGATTTTCCAGCTAGTCGCGTGGCGATCTGAAAACAGGTTAGTCTTCCAATTGGCAACTTGAATGTTTTCCAATTTAACAACTAACATGCATACCGCATATTGCATATTTGCAAATCGAAATCGAATTGCACGCAAATTGCGCATCATTTATGTATAACAATTATGTTCGTCTATTGTAGAGTATGCGTGTGGCACTCTGTGAGTGAGTGTGTGAGTGTGTCGCCACATTTTGAAGCATACATATCAGCCCCATTATTGCATTTTGAAGCACATACATATGTACATATGTACATACAATTATATAGTTACATACACACTATGCATATGCATTGTTGGAGTTCATAGGAAGATTCTCGACTATATGAGTATTTATATATGGTGTATATGTGTGTACAGCTACACACATGCATGCATGCGAATATGTGCAGCACGTGTGTGTGTGTCTGTGAGTGTGTGTCTAATACGTATGGAAATGGGAGAGTGCGACCCTGCCACTGGATAACAATGGCCACACTTCAGTGACCTAGACCTCGACCACGAATGATTTAAATGTCGTTGAGTGGGGAAGTGCAGTGCCAGCCGCCTCCCACAAAGTGTGTGCCGTTATTTAAATTGCGCATTTCACATTAATTCGAACGTTGGCGCGACAAAATGCATTCACTGTATCCAGTTATATTTTAAACATCATAGTTAAAAGTGAAATGGTGCATATGAAATTAATTAATTTTTTACAATAATTCAGGGCTAAATCTTATTGAGATATTCAATTAAAAGACACACACACTGTTCAATTAACAATTTGATTTAACGCTTAAAATTGTCGAATAATAACTTTTGCAAAGATTTGTATTCAAGTCGGCAGCATTCAACAGCGCCATCTGTGTGTCATGTTATTTTTGTACGAAAATTTTTGACTTTCAATTTACAATGCTGATAACAAGTTCTTATCGAATCATTCTTCGGTCGTAGCCGCAATTTTAACTTATGAAACGAAATAAATCGATAATGTTAGGCAACAGCTGTGCTGTTACGACAACTTTACTGTTCTGTTATTGTTTATAACAGCCATTTGGTGCGAATTCAATTTAGTGTGTTTCTTACGCTTTTTCTTTAGAGTATTTAAAAATTCAGCCTTTGTTAAGAACATTTCTCTCCAAAGTACAATAATCAAATACTTTTTTCGTTAAGAAGCAACACAGTGAAAACAAGCAACAACAGTTCACCCAGGAGCAAATCACAACGCGCTGTTAATAACATTTTAGTCAATGTTAAGGTTTCAGGGTGCCCACAGCTGTTAAAAACATTCATTGCTCATTCGTGTTGTTCTTTGGTCGCAGCCGCAATTTTAATTTGTGCTTGATAACAAAAAATACAAAAAAACACCGTTAAAAAAGAAAAAAATCTAATTAAAAATATAAGTGATGGCTTCTTAATAAAAACTGTAAGTGCTTATTATGTTGCGGGTGGCCTGAGTGTATTGTAAATGTATTTGTGTTAGTGTGTGTGGCTACTTGTTGGAGATGAGCAATTTTTGTGATATTGATAACTATTGTGACTGCTGAATGGAAAGGCCTAGGTACATTTTATTTAAAAAAGTCAGATATCTCTGATAACTGTGAAGGTAGATATGCTATCGCAAGATAAGGACTTGTTGCCATGGTCTTGCTATCAGGTCTTTTAAGTCTTTTAATGAATGTTTTGTCACGTATGTGATTCGCAACAAATAGACAGTTGCCGCACAAGTCACAGGTGTGCACAAAGCACGCATCTCTGCTGTGCAGTTGCTTCGTTTCGTTTCCGCCACCCACAACAACAGCGCAGCAAAATTTATGCGACGATATGACGATAACAACAACAATAACAACAGCAAACGGAACAACAACAATGAGAATAAAAAGGGAAAGAAGCAGCGGCAGCTGAATATAAAGAAGGAATGGCGCACAATGCCCCATAATTATCAAAGAAGATTGAAGCAATGGCAATTTGTCATGAATCAGAAACAGAATCGAGACTAAGAACTCTGCCAGCCTTTTATTATATACTTAGTTGTACCTCTTTAGCTCGTTATCGCACCAGTTGCGAAAAGTTCCATACATCCATACATGCATATGCATACATATGTTCATGATGTACGGGAAATTTGATCGGTTCCTCTCAAATTTGAATATTGCACATAGCTGCGAGGTTGTTGTCAGCATGTGTACGTGTGTGTATTCACACATTCACACGAATGTGTGTGGTCATGCGTGATGCCGCATAACGGTAATTTGATTCTTGTTGCTGTTTGAGTGCGTTCTTCACCTTTGGCATTGGTCTTCCAGGAATTGTCAGCGCATTTGACCTTCGTAATTGGCGTAATGGCCACGACAGGCACCTGCGTCATGTGGGGGTGGCTACGGTCATAATGCATATAGGTGCATTTAGAGAGTGGGATTTAACTGCACGTATTTATTATGTGTTACTAGTATGTATACTTATTTTCCATTATTTATTGCAAAAATATAAATACAGTGGCGCGTACAAATTATAGCTTTTTGATATTAAATGTATTGAAATTAGAATCCGAATTTTGATTGCCAATTTTCATAAATTATCTGTGAGTCTGTATGAACGACATCGGGATACTATAAAAGCTAGAGATTTGAAATTTGAAATATGTATATCTCCTAAACCATATCAAAGTTGTTGTTTAATATCTCGTCCCAATAAAATTTAAATTTATATAATAATAAATTTAAAAATAATACCAGATCAAGAATATTGTGTATGTGTTCGTGATTTAGTGTGTGATTGAATGCAAAGAAGTTGGAATGTATGTACGCCAGCCCGCAACACTTTTTTATTTGCTTTCTGTTTTGAAAAAATTGAAAAAAGAGCACATTATTATATGATATACCCCATTATATACAAGCACTCAATCAAACTTTTCAATGGCAGTAGCACGTAAGGGATTGGGCTGAGATATTAATATCGATTACTGTTCAAACTATAAACTGAACACATGCTTTTTGATGTGACTGTAGGGTTGATTATTGATTCGCGCGTAGAGTTTCAACAAAGTTTATGGGCAACTTGTTGAAGCGCATGCTAATAAGGACTGAGAAACAAAAGCAAAAGTCATAAATTGCGTGTGGGTTGGGGCTGGAGCTCAGGCTGGGGTTGGGGGCTTAGCCATTGACAATGACGCACGGCTGTCTGTCTGCGTGTCTGGCCAAGTATTGGCATGTACTCCGGTCTGACGCACAATTGATAAACTGCAGCAATAAACAGCTTACACTCTACACCTACCCGGTTTCTCACTGCTTGTCTTTATCTGTGAACGTTGCAGGGTAAAGCAACGAGTTCCATTGGCTGCGGCTGGAGCTGTTGTTGTTGTCGCTTTGGCATACTTCTGGGCAACATATTGTCGCCGGCGACCGCAAGACTGGGCAAAATTATGAACTTGTGCTCCTCGTCTGGTGCAACGGCGTCAACTACATCGCTATCGTCCACAGGGCACGTAGAGAACAACGGGAGCGGTCCCTCGGAGGTCACACACTGCTTTGGCGGCGGCGGAGGGCAGAGCGGCAGCAGTGGCGGCGGCGGCGGTGGGGCAGACACAGCTCCCAGTCTCAGCAATAGAAGTACAACCGTCAACGGTGGCGGTGGCGGAAATCCGACAAGCAGTAACGGTCCCAACCTGACACACAACGAAAATAACGCAATCATGCCGCCCGAGACACGTCCCAAAATGGTGACGGTTAAACATCCAGAATCGAATAAACCCAAGCCCACCACCAAGAAGATTGTAAAAAATATCCAGGCGGATCAGGATGTGATCAAGGCATTGCAGCGTTGCCGCGACGAAGGTAAGTGCTAAATAGAAATATGGAACATCAAATTGTAGATTTACCAATGTCCTTTCGTTGCCTTCCATTAGGGATCAAGCGCTTGGACTTGAGCAAATCCTCCATCACTGTCCTACCCAATACGGTCAGGGAGTGCGTCCATCTCACCGAGCTCTACTTGTATAGCAACAAAATAGGACAGCTGCCGACGGAGATTGGCAGCCTGGTAAACTTGCGCAATTTGGCCCTGAACGAGAACTCTTTGACCTCGCTGCCGGAGTCGTTAAAGCATTGCACACAGCTCAAGGTGCTGGATCTGCGGCACAACAAGCTGGCGGAAATACCGCCAGTCATCTACCGTTTGCGCTCATTGACAACGCTGTATCTGCGCTTCAATCGAATCACAGCCGTGGCGGATGACCTGCGCCAGCTGGTCAACCTAACAATGCTGAGTCTGCGCGAGAACAAAATCAAGGAGCTGGGCAGCGCGATTGGTGCGCTGGTAAATTTGACAACGTTGGATGTGTCGCACAATCATTTGGAGCACTTGCCGGAGGATATTGGCAACTGTGTGAATCTAAGTGCGCTCGACTTGCAGCACAATGAGCTGCTGGACATACCGGACAGCATTGGCAATCTGAAGTCCTTGGTGCGTCTGGGTTTGCGCTACAATCGTCTGAACTGCGTGCCCGTCTCGTTGAAGAACTGCAAAAGCATGGACGAGTTCAATGTGGAGGGCAATGGCATCACACAGCTACCGGATGGCATGCTGGCCAGCTTGAGTGCGTTGACCACGATCACGTTGTCGCGCAATCAGTTCACCAGCTATCCAACTGGTGGTCCGGCCCAGTTTACCAATGTCTATAGCATTAATTTGGAGCACAATCGCATCGACAAGATACCGTATGGGATATTTTCGCGGGCCAAGGGCTTGACTAAGCTAAATATGAAGGAGAACATGTTGACTGCCTTGCCGCTCGATGTGGGCACTTGGGTGAATATGGTGGAGCTGAATTTGGCCACCAATGCACTACAGAAGCTGCCCGATGATATCATGAATTTGCAGAATTTGGAAATACTGATACTGTCCAACAACATGCTCAAGAAGATACCAAATACAATTGGTAATTTGCGCAAGCTACGCATTCTGGATCTGGAAGAGAATCGCATCGAGGTGCTGCCGCATGAGATTGGCCTGCTGCACGAGTTGCAACGGCTGATATTGCAAACCAATCAGATAACTATGCTGCCGCGTAGCATTGGGCATTTGAGCAACCTCACACATCTTTCAGTAAGCGAGAACAATCTGCAGTTTCTGCCCGAGGAGATCGGTTCGCTGGAGAGCCTGGAGAACCTCTATATCAATCAGAATCCTGGCTTGGAGAAATTACCCTTTGAGCTGGCATTGTGCCAAAATCTGAAATATTTGAATATTGACAAATGCCCACTGGGCACTATTCCGCCCGAGATTCAGGCCGGCGGCCCATCGCTGGTGCTGCAGTGGCTCAAGATGCACTCACCCTACCGGCAAATGTGAGATGTGGATGGCGTCTGGCGCACCGTCTACGTGGGCAGCGATTGCTACTATCAGTACGAGCTGCAGACGGAGCAACAGACGCAGGGTAAGCAGGCAGCTGGTGCTGGAGTTGGAGTTGGTGTTGGAGCTGAGACTTGCGAACGGCGCTAACGATGCGAGCTCAGCTAAGTTTCGCTACCTACCCCGGACCCTGAAGCATGCCTGTGGGTCTAACCTCTCCCCGAAACCCGACTGGAGTGCGTTGCCTGGCAAATAATAGCTTTAAAATGTTATACCAACGTCCCGCGTATTATAAAACTGCCCCGATTTGCTTTTACCTTATGTTTAACGTTTAAGTTTGTTCACTTCTGAAGCTGCTTAGCAACATCATATTGTTTTGGTCCTCAACGTTTAGGTTTTAGTTACATGCTTCCAAGTTAGCTTTAAGAGAATACTCATTTAACGAAACTAAAATATTTTATATTATATTGAAGCTTTACACTTTTGCGTTCGATTCTTTTTTTAATTCCTATAATATGATTATTTCATATATTTTTATTTTGGATATGATGAATTTGGGTAATGATCTGATATTATTTTAATTGTTTAATCAAAGAAGTTTATATTACCAATTGTTTGAGTACGTATGGCAGAATATATATTTTCTGCGTCTTTAAACTCATTAGATTTTATCTTTTCATTTTGAAATATTTGTTTGCACATCTTGTTATTAATCTAATATTATTTTGTGCAGCAAGCCTATTGAAATGTTGAGAGTTAAAAAGTCTACAATATCTCCAAGATGTTTGTTCTTGAAGATTGTAATTATTTACAAAGATTTCTACTGCTGTCCCTTGTCAACTAAGATTTAATACACTTTCCTTAACCAATGATGTGCATATTAATTTTGCAAAATCTCTGCCTGTTCAAAATATTTTAATGGTGTTTAACCTTAACATGAATCAAGCATGATCCATATATTACACCCCATACTACTTGGAGATGTTGATTGTGATTCATCGATCCTTCTTTCAATATATACAGAAAGTAACTCTAGTGCAATATGATTCTTTGGTATTATAGTTTCTGTGCTTTTTAATAATGAACGACAAGGAGGACAATTGTAATGTCCCAGTTTGTAGGTTCATATAAATCAGTGAATTGTTTTTGGAATCTATTTGCCATAAACTTTTGTACAGATAGTGGACGCTTGCTAATTAACTTCAAACAATCATCAGCATTAAACTAATTATTGCTACTACGATAGTCGCATCTTCATTTAATTCTTCTTGCTCTGCAATCTGTAGAATATTTTCAGTGATGGTTTTCCAAAATTCATTTATAATTTATATGTCCATTTCATATTCAGGAATTTTAGCTCTTTGAAGAATATCAGATTCATTTACTCCCTCTTCCGATTCTACAGCATTTTGTATTATTGATTGCTCTTCTTGAGCACTTACCATCTAATTAACTTGTGTGGGTGAAAAGATTTTTGTATTTTTGTTATTGACTCCGACGTTTCTGCTGTTTTGTTTTTATCTAAAAATTCTTCAAACAAAAAATTAGACATATTACCTGGAAGTCTTATTCCTAAAATGGCAACTTTGAAGTCATTTACTAAACCATAACATATTCCTGAGTGTCCACAGAGAAATGCATCTAAATTTAGACAAGAGGCTTCTAATGCTAACTTTGATGGAGGGGATATGAGAGTTTTAGGAAAATGACGTTCAAAAGAATAACTGTCTTCCAGATACTTGATTCTAAACCTTCAATTGATGATGAAACTACTTAAGAGAAAAATGAGTTAAAATTATTGTTTTCAAATATGTGAAGTATACAAGACATTTGATTCAGCCATTTTGTTATCTAATTTACTGGGATTGATAAAGTTGTATAAATTAATATTTCAAAGAATGCTCAAGAATCAATTAATATAATTTATTTTCATTTAAATATAATTTCGAATTTGAATATATGAATTATATATGCTATTTTAATAGTATATATGCTCTTTGATTAATATATGTGATGATATTCAAATTCTGGATATATAGAGTTTTCATTAAAATCATAAAAATAATTAAAAAAATAAAAAGTAAAATGACATAAGTGGAATAATATCAAAATATTGAAAATGTGAAAAATAAAAGAAAATATTCTGAATCAATTATGAAATTATGAAATTGTTCACTATAAATTTAAAGAAAACTTTTATTATTTTCTTTGTTGTTTAAAGACATTCAGAACTAATTGTCATAAAGGAAAGCTAAATCGAATGTTCAAAACCACAAAATACGCAAGCGCCAAGGAATTGTTTGAAAAAAATTATAAGAACTAATAATAATATATATAAATATTATAAAAACTAATAATAATAATATATATAAATATTAGTAAAGTACTTTGTATAAGCATGAGTATATAAACAAAAGTATTAAAATAATTAAATTCAAATTGATGACAGCAAGTTGAAATTGCAAGTTTTTTTGAGCGCTTCAAGCAAGTACTAAGCATTATATTAGCGATATGGTGGACTTTATATATAGGTACACAAATTTGTGTATTAAACCATAAATATGGATTTGCTTGTAGCGCAGCATAATAGTGAACATATAAATGTAATAAATATATACCTTATGTATTATATGCTAACACATGCATTATATGTATGTTAAGCATTTAAACTGAAGTTAAGTAGCCGAAAAGGTAACAAAAAAAAAAAAAAAAAAAGGAGTTAACTGAAAATCAATGTGTGTGCATGTGTTTAAATATTTAATTGTTAACTATGATTTCTTGCATTTGGTTACCATGAACACACTTTTTGTATGGCAAGCAAGGAAAACACAATACTTACGAGTAGGGTAATGCCACTTATTTGATAAGCAAAATACATATTGTATTACGGTACATATATACATATGTATATGTATAACATGCAAATAATTACCAGTCTTGTACTATGGGTGTCACAGCTCCCAAAAGTCCCAATGAATATTATGTCTAAGCAGCTCAAAAATCAAATTCAATCTTTTAAACATTGCACTATTTATTTTTGTAAGAGGAAAACTGAAAGTTTTTTTAAAAACATACACAGATATTGATTGAGCTGCTCTCTGTTGCAACGCAAATGGGCTTTAAAAAACATTTTAAAAACAAAATAAAATACATCTAAATCAACGAAGCTAACTTTAACTACATGCATAATTCATATGAGCTGTAGCTCTACTTTTACACACATATTCTACATATATACATACATATACAACTATTTTTTAATACACTTGAAAACTATTTTATTTTACGTATCCGTAAGATACGCATGCATACAATTGTAATCTAATTACAAAGCTCTTACAAAAAATAGTAAAGAAAGTACGAAAAAACACATAAAATTCAAACGGTACAAAAAATAAAAAAACAAAAATACAATTAAAAGAAACAACAAAATAGAAATAAATGTTAAAAATGTTCGAACACCTGAGGCACACACATACATACATACATAATACATACTAAATGTAGAAATGACGAAACTTAAATCTAACCTAATGCAGTCAAGTTAAAAGAAAATTGAAATGTAAGTACAAGTTACGTGAATAAATGTTAGACTAGAGCGCTGGATGCGAGAAAGTCAAAATGTAAAGATATTCCTAAACATACAAAACGTATTTGAGAAATAAACAAAATGTTAAAATTCAATGTTAAATCACAGTCGAACAACTCGAGCTTTAAAGCTTAACTCAAAAGTGTGTGAGTTGTGTGTGAGTGTGCGTGTGTGTGTGATAGTTTTACGAGCAGAAAAACAGCTGTCGACTGACTTTCGGTTGGCGCGATAATAACAAAGGTGCAAGTGCCATTTCATTCCCCTAGACACTCTGAAAGCCAAACAACGCACTTCGACACCGACTCTTCAGATAAGGCGATATTAGCTTTGAGTCAGCAATAATCAACTGGAAGCGCAGGTAAGCAAGATAGGCGAGTTATGCAAAATGCGTTTAGGGAAATTGCGATCTACAAATTGTGAGTAGCGGTAGCGCAAATCAATCTGACAACTTGAAAGAGCTGTTGAGTTTGCGATCGGCTCTTTGTTCTTATTTAGTGCGCTTGAGTCATGAGCTTTAAATGAGTGTTACACTTATACCTATATACTGATGTGTATATATAGGAAAACGCATTTCGATCCGCCCTGATAAGAGCATGAAAAGTAGCTTTAAAAGTGTCGTAGTTCTACTTCACGCTTCGCAGTGCGCATTTCAAAGAGAACCGTGTGACTGATCGCAATAATCCTTCTCAGCTCCCGCAATACAATGTTTGTCGGCTGTAAAGTGCTGTTCATTCTACTGGTTGCGTGTGCATCCTTTAGCCACACGCAGGCCTACTCGGCTCTTCAGGATGCTCGGATTATTGCCGAGTATAAGCGGCAGCTGGACTTGAACCATGCCAAGATTGCGCGCGAATTGGTGCACCGTGCCAATTGGTCATCTGTGGGCAGCATTTCGACCAACCGGGTTGTGAAGGACTATCCTATGGTCAACATCATATCAATTGATGACAACAGTTTAGAGGGCGAATCGACGGGCAGAATACGCTTTTTGCTAACCGATTTGGATTTCACGGGCCCGGACTGGCAAAACAATAACAAGGTAACATTCATGTTCACGGATGAACAAACCCTGAAGTGCACGAATGCCAACAAGGATCCAATGGAGCCGACATGTGCGCGAGTCATAATCAGCGGTCAAGTCAAAAAGGTATGTATTGATCAAGCAAATAATATTCACAAATATAATTGCCGTATAATTTAACAGCTCCCGCAGAATACTCCCAACTATACTCCAATGCTGAACGTGTTTATTAAGCGGCATCCTGCGGCGGTGAATTGGATAAAGGGTAACCAAGCTAATAAATAATACTTGCTTGATAGTTATAGCCACGTTTTTTTCAGAACATAATTTCTACCTGTGCGAACTGGATATACAGAATATATTTGTTCTGGACTTCTACGGTGGTCCGCACCAGGTCAACGTCTCTGACTACTACGCCATAAAGATTTAAGCACTGATTAACGTACTACCCATGTACATATGTATATATATAAGTCTTGTTTATTACCAAAGAAACCAATATGTAAAATGATAAGCACATTGTTTCAATGAACCATTCGTATATTGTTCAGACTTATCACTTTCTTCCTATCTCTCGCTCTCTCTGCCCCTCTTTACTTCTCTATCTATCAGACATTGTGTTATGCGAAATAAGTTGACAGTGACAGATATCAGGGAAACTGTGACTTAAGAATATAGTCTTTATTTAAGGAATGATTGAAGATCCTACTAAAAATAGGCTCAGTTTATTTATATTTAGCTATTCATGGCAAAATGCCTTTATCTTTAGCGAACAACTCCCCATTTACATATACTAAATGGAAATTGCAAGCTGTCTAAGAAATTGCATTCTTTTATAACTATAAAACAGTAAACAATTAATTTTGTTTTCCACCACTATATCACCAATATCGATATACTTACAGCAGGACCGCCACACGCACATAACCAAACAACTTTGAAATTTGGAATATATATTAGTAAACTTTGTTTTCATTGGTAATATAATAAATGGATTCGAAACTGGAGTTTCCAGAACGTTACGCGTGTGTGCCCGGCAACACGCACAGGGTGGCGTCAATTTTCTGCAGTTGGGGCAAAATATCGCGCAATTTGGAGCGGTAGCGTACATCTGTTGCTACTGGATTGTGCTCCAAATAGATGGTCTGCAAAGACTTGTTCATCTTGAGTACCTCGAGATTCTTCCAGTTGTCGATCCCATTATCGTTTAACCAGATCTCCTCCAGTTGCTCGAGCGTCTCCAAGTTGCCAATTACCTTCAATCTATTCTTAGCCAGATCGAGTGTGTCCAGGTTTTTGTTCTCTGTCAGATTCTCAATGGTTTCAATGCCGTTCTCTGATATGTACAGCTCCTTCAGATTGGTCAGCTTCTCCAAGTTCTCAATCTTGATGATACGATTTGCCTGCAGACTGAGTATCTCCAGATTGACAAGGCTATCGAGATTTTCAATTTTTGCAATTTTGTTCTTGCCCAAAAACAGCTGTCGCAAATTCACCAAAGTCTCAATATTCTCAATCTTCTTCAGCTTGTTGTCGCCCAGCTCCAGCATAGTCAGATTTGTGAGCATGCCGAGGTTCTCGATAACGGTGAGTTTATTGGCCACAAAGTAGAGCTTCTCGAGCTTCGACAGCTTGTCCAGGTTCTCGATTTTGGTAAGCCGATTGAAACTGAGATCGAGAATTTCCATGTTAACCAGCATATCCAGATTCTCAATTTTTGTGATCTGATTATCGTACAGTTCCAGCTCCACGAGCGTCTTCAGCATCTCCAGGTTCTCAATCTTCTTGATCAAGTTCCATCGCAGATACAATCGCTCGATCTGATTCAGAGGCTCGAAATTTTCCAGCTTATCGATGCGACGATGATTCAGATCCAGTTCGTAGCACTCGGGATCAATCATCACAATTTCCTCAATTGATACCACCTGCTCTCCCGGTATTATCTGCATGCCGGCTGTTGGCTTGGCGTCTCCACTTTTCGGGATTACACTGTCGCCGTCAGCCATACTCATAAGAATGCTTTTATCTTCTTTATTAGATTTACAAATTTAATAAATTGTAAATGCCGCCTGGCCTGCTCGTCGATTTGCTTGTTTTTTTTTCCGCTGACTGTTCCAGTGTTGCAAATTGGCAAAATTGATACCGCAGTGTTGCGAGTGCTTGCTGTGCGCTGGATACGCAGCTCATAAGAGTTGTAACTAGTTATTATATGTGTGTGTCAATACGGATACAAATTATTGTAATAATGTGACAAATATATATAAATAGTTGTGTATAAAAAAAAGAAATGAAAAATAGCCTTTGTAGTTAAAAACCAATAAGTTTATTATTGAATTGGTTGACCAATTTTAATTGTACTGTAATTTGATTTGTCTGCGTACTAAGCACAACAGCTGTGAATTGGTATTTTGCGGTTTCCCGAGAACGCGTGCGGCGTTTTCATTTAAGTTTTAAAAGAAAATTTGTGTATATGAATAAACTAAAATGTCCTGAATTAAGAGCCTTAAGGCTAGTTGAGCTGCTACTTGTGCTTCCATTCAGGATTTGCCAGACATTTTGCAATTTTCGAGAAGCTAAACGAACATCATGTCGACGGGACTAAAGTGTCGCAATTGCGGATCCAATGAGATCGAGGAGGATAATGCGCGCGGCGATCGCGGTAGGCACTACCACAAGAGATATACCACTTTTTATTAAACATTTAACATGTTTCTAGTCTGCACGAACTGCGGATCTGTGCTGGAGGATTCGCTTATTGTCTCTGAGGTGCAATTTGAGGAGATGGGCTGGCGCCGCTGCCATTGGACAGTTTGTTTCCGCCGAGTCCTCGGGTGGAGCTACCAACTACGGTTATGGCAAATTCCAGGTTGGCTCCGGCACAGAGTCGCGCGAGGTGACCATCAAAAAGGCCAAGCGGGAGATTACGCTGCTCTGCCAGCAGTTGCAGCTGACGCAGCATTATGCGGATACTGCTCTTAATTTCTTTAAAATGGCGCTGAATCGCCACTTGACGCGGGGCCGCAAGAGCACCCATTTATGCTGCCTGCGTGTACATGACTTGCCGTACCGAAGGCACCTCACGTAAGTGATGTCCCTGGTGTAACTGATGCCAATTAATATTCATCCTATCTCACGTTTACAGATCTTCTTATCGACATTAGCGACGTACAGCAGATCTGCTCCTACGAGCTTGGACGCACCTATCTGAAACTGTCGCACGCTCTGTGCATCAATATACCATCAGTCGGTGAGTTTCAATTCAATCGATTTTACTTGTGCAGGCAGGCGTTTATTCTGGGATTGATCCTTAGCTGTAGAATCTGTCGAATTGTTTGTGTATGATATTTGCCCAGCCTAAAGTGCCCTGCCATGCTTTAAAATAGACGTTTCGCACCCACTTTATTTAATATTCACTTACTAAGTGAAAATTAATTTGAAGTCCGATTTACAAGATGAGCAGAAAAAATAGTAAGAGAGCGAAGAAGTGACTCCACTAATTTTTTCTTTCGTTTATATACATATTTTATTTTATTTATGTTATGACACATCGACTTTGTTGGGTTTTTAGTGAACAAGAGTTAAAGTAAGTTAAAGGGAAATAAATAAAAGAGAAATTTTATTATTATTTGTTAAAGTGTAGGATATAGATATAAAAACTATAAACGTAACTTTTAAAAAGCACTGACACTATGTCATTCGGCTAAGACAACCATTACATTCATATACCAGCCTGTGATTCGAGCCCCTGCCCTAGTTGTTCATTTGCGTCAATGCCTGCGCATTTAGACAACTCATTTACTAAGCACTGCAGAGTGAGTTAGGAGGTAGTACGTAATTAAAAAGTGGGAGGGATACAGCAAAATGATGATAAGAAAGAAATTGATATAGACAAAAGCATATCAGCCATAAGAGAGACCAACTGTCTCAACTGCATGGTACTTCAAAACATAAACATTGCATGGAAAAGTGATCACTTGCACAACATCAACCTACCTACGATATTTAGTATCTTCGATTCTTTAAGTTTCAGAGATTCTGCTGACCTTGACTATCTTCGCCTCCATATCTAAATACACTCAGTATTCAAAGTTATGTAAATTCGAAAAAATCTAATAATTTATTTTATTGGTTAATAGTCACAATACATAATTCAAAGATTTATATTCAATATAGGATAACATTTGTCTTAAATATATATATAAAAACGTTTGTTTTTATTTAAAAAGCAAAATCAGTACAATTTCCAAAGAAACGAAAACTTGAACAAAAACATCATTGTTGCGTAGTGCAGCCCTAGGAAGATTCGTGCAAAATTGATTGAATGGAATTCATAATAAGAAAGGCTTTAATGTGTATTTATATGCAGATATACTATTTGAATATTACGTAATCAAATAGTTGTATAAAACAAAAAAGAAATGCAACTACAAATGCTCACTACAAGATATCCATAAAGAAAATTTTTGCGCATTAGTTTTTTGTTTTTTTGTTTTTAGAGTTTGGCAATTCCTAACTCTAATTAAGTGTGTATATCATTAAATGTTCAACTTGGCTTTCAAATTCGTACGCATACTTCAACATGGCGTAATATACTCTTATAATGTATATAGTATATCCGTATATCTGTATATGTTTAGTATATGCTGGCAAAAATATGTTTGTTTTGCATTTAATTTTCATTTTGTTTAGAATATATATGTAGTTATCATTAGCTTGACTGATTGCCCGATGTTTTCTTGCTTATTGAAGATGCCTTTGTTCGCCTCATCTGCTGGCTTTCGCAACGTCTCAGGTTTTTGGAACGTATTTAGTATAAGTTATAGGTATGGGGTTGTATATGGTCAACTTCTATGGTTTTACACTTTTGAATTTAAAATATGTTTGTATGCATTTACCAACAGGCTTCTTTTTTTTTAATTTTTTGTGTATATATATAGAACTATGTACTACGAAAACTAGAGCACTCTACTGTATCGTGTTGGTATAAGTGTATATAATAACTATATATATTTATTTTTATGTATATATCATGCTAATATCGCTTTCCTTAAAACTCCAATTTGTTTTGTTGCATTGCACTGAAAACCCATGAGTTTCGATTTTGTGTTTGTTGTTGTTGCATTTGTGTTGGTCTCTTCTGCTGTTGCTGCTGCGGCTGCTGGCGATAGTAACAGGCGCCTTGCCACTCCGCGCAGTAAAGCTGTGCGCATCAGGTATTGCTACCATCGCTGCCGGCCGCCGTGCTGCCAAGAGGCAGCTCATCGGCAGCATTGTTAGCATTGTTGCTCCCATTGCTTGCGGCTGCTCCATTGCTGCCATTTGTAACAGCCTGCGCCGCTCCTATAGGCGTGGCGCATATTGAGCTTGTGGGCGAGTTCAAGGCGGTGACTGTTGTGGGTCCATAAAAGATTAGTTCGGGTATTTGGCCACCCTGCACCCCTGTGCCGTTGGTGCTCTCAGACGAGCATTGAAATTGGAATGTTACATTGCCCATTAGCACTTCGGACATGCCTTCCTGGCCAAAAAAGCTCAGCTCGTTGCCATCCAGTATGACTGAGGCGGTGTAGTAGCACTCCGGTTCAATTTGTATGGGGTTCTCGAAGAACACGTGAAAGGTGTTGCTCGAGCCATCTGAAAAGAACTTTGTGTCGTTCTCTGCCAGCGTGCGGCCCAAACGCTTCAACTCAATCTTCACATTGTAATTGGCCGCACCCGTCGAAGAGCCGTATAGGCCAAAGCCCACAATGAAAATTCTGTGGCGAAGGCAAGAATATTTAAATTGATTTGGTGATCTATTGTATTTGCATTTCTTTCTTACTCACCTGCGATCGACTGAAAACTGTATGGAATCACAGCGGCCGCGATAACGCCATTGATTTGAGCGATAGGCGCACGATTGAAAGCGATGGCAAACTTGAGTTTTGAGTCCTGCACGTGGTCGCGTCGGGAAGCCGAGTGTGGGTTTGGTTTTGGCCGTGAAATGCAAGAACATATCAATTGTCTCTTGGGATGTGAGTATGCCCGTTTGGGCTACACCATTCGCAAACTCCTCCAGCGTCATGGTCGGTATGCGTATCAGATGCAGCGCCTGGCCCAGAACTCGGCGTTTGTTCGGCGACGTTTCGTCTATGCTCATTTTTTCGCAGGCATTCAATGCCCAATTGAGCGCCGCCTGGAATAGATGTATCTCCTTGCAGTTTAGGGTCTCACGCGACAATATTGACTCAAAGGTCTTGATGTCAATGTCCACAAAGTCTTCGGACTTAACCGCCATCTCGGCCTGGGCATCGATCACTTCCCAGCAACGCTGCATCAGTTCGGGCTCCTCGAAAAGACGCGATTGACTGAGAAGTAGGCAGGCGTTTTTTGCCGTCAATTTTACTTCTAGATAATTGACGCAGGCACGCGCCAAATGTGGCACAATATACTTCTTGGCTGCATACAAAGTGGCCAGTATGTGTTCAGGTTCCAGTTTGATTTCATCACAATAGAGATACCTACAGACAATTTTAATATGTTAGATATTGGTCGAGTCGACACATTTGGCTCACGTACCTTAACAATGTTAAAAAAGCTGTGGGCTCCACATCGGGCACCTTGATTTCCTGCTTGTTCTCCGCCAGCCCGCCGTAGAACATGGCATAAAATACAGAGCTGCCCGTGGCAAGTATGTACTTGTGTGCGGGTATAGTCTGAATAGGATCGAAATCTATTTAAATTTTGAAAAGAGGAATCAATTGAGTTTCTCCAACTGTGATCCGCATTGACCTACCGAACTCGCTGCCCACAATGAACTTGACATCCGACAAGAGCTCGTTGTTAAACATCGCCGCATTGCGCTCCAGCACAGTTGCCTTGCTGGCCTGCCAGTTCGGATCGGCCGTGTCGATTGCATTGGAAGCGCCAACGGCGGCATAGCTGCTATTGGTGCCAGCTGCGCACACGTAGGAGCCGCTGCCGCTGCTGGGCGTTGACGTTGCATTCGCTGCGCTGGCCGCAGCCGCTGCCGAGGCAATGGCCGCTGCTGCCGCTGAACTGGAGGGCAGACAAAATGTGGTCGGGCTGCTGCCGCTATTGCTGTTGATGTTCAGCGCCCCGGGCGATGCCAATGGCGAAGACGGCGCACTTATCGGCTGTGTTATTTGTATATTATGATCGGCGCCGCCCAGACCACCCGCACCTGGAGAGGTGACTGCTGCTCCGCGCTGCTGTTGCTGTTGCTGGTGATTGTGCGGCGGCGAGTGCAAGATTCCATTGCCGTTGTTGAGCGTCTCCACTGCAATATTAAAATTATTAGAATTACAGCTCTAGTCATGCACATTTCATATATATATCTAAACCATGCCCAACCGAACTCCGCCAGCTTCTGCAGAAGGCGCTGCAACATTTGGCCACCGATTGTCGCCTCGGCCTCTCTTCCGCTACTGCGCTAGTTCCTATTCGCCGTGGCTGCAGCAACTGCGGCCCCCTTCTGAAACGCTCCCCCATATCAAACGCAACAGCCGTAAAGTGGAGCGTCCAAAAATAGCGGCGCGGATGTTGCTGCTGCTCTTGTTGCTAAATCTGCAGCTTGCGACTTTTAGCACGGACCCCACAAAGCAGCGTGTTTTTTTTGTGTCGTCTCCCAATATTAATAACGTGTGTGTGTGTGTGTAGATGTGTATGTGTGCGCGAGTTGCTGAGAGTATATTTCAAAATTTGTACTGTTTTTCTTTTTTGTCGGAATTGTATGTTTTTAGTTTAAGAGAACCAGACAAATCAACAAGTAAATATTTATAAACAAAATACAAATATCGCCCCTTTGCTGCCCGTTCACACACATACTATAACAGTCGTCGCCTGCTTTGTGGAAAATCAATAACACACATACGAATAAGTGCGCGTATATGACGCACCTCATCTTTTGTCTTTTTGCACTTTTCTTACCATTTATCCAGCCGCCATTAAGCTGAGAATGTGACATGGATTCTTGATTGCGCTTGCTAGTCGATTTTAAAGAAAATCGATTCAATGCGTTGTTATTGCTGCTATTATTGCTACTACTATGGTTGTTACTGCCGCTGGCCATGACTGCTTTGTGTTTGTTTTTTGCACAGCGAATCGGAGAATGGAAAATTCCGGAGGCGACTGTTTGACAATAACGCTTTGTGGGCACTGTTTTTCCTTCAAATTGTGTGCATGCAATTTGTTTTTAATTAATTGGCGACGTTTTTAATGTCATTTTAAATATAAAAAAGTATATCGGCTTGAAAGAACTTGTAAATAGGAAATTCGATAGACAGTGGCGGTAAGTCGATTCACAATGCACAGCTAAACAACATCCACAACAGCGATGCTTTTGGCTGGCGTGTGTCATAGCGGCCAGCTTCTTAGTGACTGTGCGCGCGCGTGTTTTGAATTCCAATTAGCTGAATTTTAATTCACTTTGGCTTAACGTCAGTTTCGCAAGCGCTTTGCGCCGCATTTCATTGATTATATCATGGTCGCGGCTAATATGTATTTCCGTCATGCCAATTTGTTCGCCGTGCGCGCACTTGTGCTGCCCCATAAAAAAGCGTCAATGCGTACGTGCGACCCAAACGTTACCACAGCCTTGTGCAGCAGCCGCATCGAAGACAGCATCATGTACACATATTAGCCCATGCTTTTAGCTTTTAAACTTGACTCATATTTTGTGTTTGAATACAACTATTGATTATTGCTGGGCTGCGCATATTTAATATGACCACCAAAAATTTGAACTTGAAATCGATTTGGTTGCTTGTTTGGTCATCGTTGCTGTCATCGCTGAAGGCTTGTTGATTTCTTAGCACACTAAAAAAAACACAGACAACACACACTGCCGATTTTTACAAATTCGACACACACGCACACACACAAAACCAGTTTTTGCTTCTGTGCAGCCGGCTGAGCCATGAAAGAAAACAACAACAAAATGTTGTTGACCTTTGGGCCAACGAATTTTCAGTTGGCAGCTTCCTACAGTTTTCCCACATGGCCCAATACATACTGTTGCGCTGGCGTTGCTGCTGCTCCCCTTGTTGTTGCTCGGGCGGCGGTAGTTCCTCGTTTTCCGGAACGCGTGCCGCGTACTCCGGCTCATAGTTGTGCGCATAGGCGCTGCCCCAATGGCCGGCAAAGTCGTCCTCTTCGAGCGTTAACAGGTGATCCAGCACCTGCACGCCCCGTTCGAGGGGACCGTGAAATTTATTAATTAGCTCGGAGAGACGCAGATTGAGGCCGTAGTTGGCGCCGCTGACGCCTCTTGGCGTCGTCGTGTCGATCGCCCAGTAGAAAAGATGACGTCCCAGATGACTGCTCAGATGGTTTGCAAAGGCCTCGATCATCTTAGTAGCATCATCGCAGCCACATGTGGCATGTTTCAAAACGCACGCTCCTCGTTCCCGACTCCCACGGCTTTGGCACTGCAAATAATCAAAGGCAGAGCGTCAGGTTATATAATATGATATTAAAGTCAGTGAACTCGCACACAACACTCTCTCTTTCTCTTTCTCAGCCTCTCACTCTCTCGCTTCTCTAACCCCAAATCTCGATTTGCGGTTTCTTCGTTGCACTTTCACTTCCACTTCCACTTCCCATTTTCATATACATTTCCACACGCATTTTTAGTTACAGGAAGTCAGCGAGATTGGCGGCTCGGCCTTGGATTTTTTTGGGGTCGCTCTGCTCTCATGTTATCCGATCTCCCCACAATTTGCTTTCATTTTCACAGTCATTTCTCAGGCAGACTCCACACCTGCCGCCGCAATGCCAGGCTACGGAAATTATGCAAGCGGCTACTTTTAATTGGCAGCAATGCGAAGTCCGTAACCAAAACAAAACGGCGACACTACAAACACACACGCAACACACACATACGCACACACTGGACAACAGATTTTGTGGTGTCATGCAGCTGACGATCTGCTCGCCACGCTGATTGCCAGTGAAGGGGCGCGCGGGGGTAGGGGAAGGGGGGGGGCGCGTTTAACAATCAACGCCGCCCCACACAACATCCTACAAATACTTTGTTGGCACCTAATGAAATTTTGGCATGCTATTGTTTTCGTAGCAACATTTTGTAGATCTCTTGATTATGACATTATATCTTAGCCGATGTCTGAGTGTATGAGCTTGATCTTGAAACTAATTATGATGTGGTTAAAGACAAAACAACACGAACAGAACTATTTTTAGGTATTTACAGTGTCAAATTATTGAAATAAATTATTATTATTAATATTATTATCATGTGTTGAAAAGTGAAAAAACAGTGGGAGGTTGAAAAATATCAGGACGAAGGTTGCAAGTGGAGTTTGGAATGCCATGTATTGCCATAATTTTACTTGTTTTTATACTCTTCACTTTAAAAGATATTTCAAATAATTAGTTGAGCTATTATATCCGGTTTTTGGGTGTGTAATATATAAAAAATCGGTGCTCATTTTAAGTACGTTTATACTGTATGTACATATATACTACCTATATACCATATATATCGCACGTCTGCCAGACACATTTGCAATTTATGCTAAATGCATTTCATGGCTTGACAACCGAGTCACGTTCGTATTCATCAGCTGTAGGCTGTATTTTTTTCCATTTGTTTATGCACATTTCGTAGTCAGTTCTTGTTTAAATTGTGTTCCGCTTTGGCTTTTGCAGTTTGTAAGCGCATTTTAAAATTTGCCGCTTGCATTAACTTTGCGCGCCCTTTTCTTAATTTATGTATTTTGTTAGCTCCGCTGGTCGGGCGATGTTTTCATTAAAATTTTCATTGGCTCTTTAATTGCAAATGTCGACCCACTTTGACCGAGCCGGGTCAGACCGCAAGCGACAGACGGTGGACAGACCGACAGACTTGAGGCGGGGACAGACCCAGACCCCAAAGAGACCCCAAAACAACGCCCGCGTAACACTTTCGATTTTTATTTCCTCATTACACGCGCACAATGCAAAAGAAAAGGAAAGACAAAAAACAAGAAATAAGTGAAGAGTTGTCTTTTTTGTGGCTTATTTGTTGGCTTAGTGGAGCTGCTGAGTTGGTCTTGTCTTTTGTTTTCTCATTATACCTTTGCTCATTTTACGGCCCACTTTAAAAAATATATTTCGTTGCATTTTTCATTTTCAAAACAATTTTGCAATCGCAACGCATTTGCTGATTAGCGAAATATAACTCGAGTTACCCAAAAACTAGAGGGCAGCAACATACATACAGAGTCTATATATTGGCCATACATGCAAAATGCTTGGCCAATAAATCTAAGCCATCGCAACTGAGTTGCCATTCGCTCACGTGGCTGCTGATTTGACGATTTGTCGATGTTGCGCTTTAATTATGGGAGCTTGTCTGATCTTTTTGAGCAATTAAAGGGGTACTATAACTTTGACATAAGGTTTGTAGGACACAGCAGCTGTGATTCTACGATGCTAAATCAGAATAATATATTGTACTTTCTCAAGAAATCTTTTGAAATAATCCTTTTTTTAATTTTGTTTCCGTAACTTCAGTCGGTTAATACATACAACTTTTCTATAAATTGTGATTTTTGATTTAGTTGCTTATAATCGGATATTATATTATATATATTATTATTATTATTTAAAGTATAGGAAATAGTTGTAAACTATCAATCTTCGGGTAAGACAAACACTACATCCATACACTACCCTACAATTTTAACCCGGATCCTCGTTGTTCAGTTGCCTGAACTCTTAGATATTCAATATATTTAACTTAAGTGCTATTTTATTTTCTATCATATCTGTAAATGCAGAAAATAGTATAAATGTATTTTTCCTCACTGTAATAAACAAAACAACAAACAAGTAAGATTGCTCTAGTCGGGAGTGTCCGACTAGGAGCTACCCTGAACTTCAACGTGAATTGAACGTTCTATGAATTTCAAGCATCCACCAAATCACACATACATACACACACAAACACGTGCCGCAAGCCGAACACTTTACTTAGCGGCTGTGTTTGGCCCCCATTATGAAAATGAAATTCTTAAAAAACTTCTGAACTAAGCGTGATATTCAATTATATTTAATTCACCAGCTCAAAACCGATATGTATCGATAATAATCTAACGGATAGACAGGGCTAAGACGACTCGGCTCACTATGCTTACTCAGAATATATATCTGCTTCTTGCATACCTTTGTATAAAACTATATACCCTTTTCAGCCATTTTCAATGGGTTCAGAGTATAATTAAAATTTTCTATAATAACAGTAGCTAATACATTTATAAACTGCGAACCTTTCTAGATTGTTTACTGTTTCTCTTAAATACTATATCCATATGTTTAAAAGTTATAAACAGAAATAATTGCGAAATTTTCTGGAGTTCTTTTAAACATTGTAAAATTACTTTTCCTGTATTCCAATAATTGTATAGTATCAGCTTTCAGTTTTAAATATATATGAACTCAATGCCTTTAGAAAAGTACTCAGAGTATCTACTGCTCGTCATAATGATCTTAACTCATCTTTTAGTTGTATTTTTTGACGCCTGAATCTGTTGTGTATCTGCTAGGTGTTGTCAAATTACTTTATGCCTCGTTTCGAGTGCCCTTAGGTGGTTTCGCAATCATTCAGGCAGGCATTCAGGCAGTCAGGCAGACAGGTAGTCAGGTGTCGGTCGGTTGGGGGTTGTCTGTCAGTCAGTCAGTCAGTTGGGCCTTGCGGTTTAGACGCTTTGATTTGCAGATAATTTTATAGACATTAGTGTGCAGTTTTTCTATTCGTACAACAATCTACTCGTTTTTAATATTTCTCTATATGCAATTACAAGCATGTACATGCAAGTATACATATGTATATATCGAATTTTATATATATATTTTTTTGGTAAGTCATGTTGCATTTTGTCTAATGACTTGCCGACTTAGCATTTTTTCTTGTACTTTTGTTTAGCTCTTGAAGTCTTTCAAAAGTGTTTCACAATGAGCCCAAAAATCCCCCACACAATGCGCTTTACTTAGGTTCTTTATCGCGTTTGAAGTGATTCGCATATTTTTGTGTTTTTGGCTTCTTTATATATTTAATATATGATTTCTGATATTTGTTTATCTTATTTTACGTTGGTGCGAAAACCAGTTTTTTTGTGCGTTTATTTGCTCAATTTCTTAAGCGCTTCGATATTCTATGGCCACATTGAATTGTCATCAGGTTTTCGGTCTGTCCAAAAAATGTTTTTTCCCTCTCCTATTTTCGTATTATATATAATATTTAAATATTCATGTCTCAAGTCGCGCGCTTCTCAAACGGAATTTCAATGAGCCCCATTCGGCAAACGAGAATATAAAGACAGTTTTATTTTTATGGTTTTTTTGTGGTTTAGGCGACGGGTGGGGCAGTTCCTATTTGCTATTGGTGGTGCTAAATGGAATAGTTTGTCCATATAAATGCACTGCCTGATCTTTGCACGCTCCAAGCGACTTCTTTGCAATTTCCCTTACTAAAACTATCAAGTATCAACAAAAACACCTTAACAAATTATTCGTAATTAACTACTGTAGATTACAGCTTAGAGTTAATAATTATATGCACGGGTGCTAAGGAAATTGAGAAAATATGAATATATTATCTAACAATGTATATTGTCTAATTATAATTATATATATAATAATTATTAGAAATTATAATTTGAATGCGATTTGGGGTAAGATAGACACAATTTAGAGTATTAATTATAATATTAGTATCTGTACAATGTTCATCGAAATTGCCCTTTGGGGAGATATCGAAATAATTTTTAGAGATGATAATTAATTTAATATTACAGAGATATTAATATCTGAGAAATTAACTTAAATGCATATAAGATTTCTACAGTATTTTCTGTCAAATTTGTGTAATTATTATTTTAATGCAAATAAGTCTTTAATAAGGAACATATTATTGAACCTTAATTTTCTGTGTGATGAGGTGGGCAGAAATTTGTAAGTATTATTGAGTCAGTACAGGTAATCACTCATTAGACTCGAGTGCCATTCGGAGTGGGGACTCACAATGACCAATCAATGAGTTGTCAAAAATATGCCAGATCATTTGGCACACGTTATTTTCGTACAGTACAGAACAGCGTACTGTGCTTATTTCAGTTAGTTAGTATTCATACATTATAATCTGCTCGTACGACTTGAGACATAACTTGAACTTTATTTTGTTTGACTTGGCGTCAGCTAATTTCTGAATACGCATCTAAAATACTGTTTAAACACATTTTTAGCACTTTCTTTGCCCACTTTATTTCAGCCAGGCTACATAATACACTTTTCGTAATAGATTTGTCCCACTTCTTTATTGTATTTGTTGTACAATATTGTTTACATTTACGTCATAAAATGTATTCACATTAATATTAATAATAAAAAAAGTGTCAATGCTGAGCGAGAAAGAATGACATACAAAAAGAGAGATAAAGAGAGGGAGAGCGCGACAGAGAGGGAGAAAGAGAGTGTGTATGAGCTGCGTGATAATTATTATAAGATATAACCGGCGAAATTGTAATTAAACTTGTGATTTTATTCTATTTATTTGTTGTGTTTGGATTTTTTAATTGCATTGCACTTCACATCTATGTGAAGTTTTCTGTTTGTTTTTAGATTTTTATTTGTATTTTTTGCACGCACTTTGCCGGCTCTCAACTTAATTGCACATAAATTAAAACGTCAACAGTAGAACGCGCGCTTTGCAATTAATAATATTTAAACAATTTTGAAAACAAACACATACAGTCACAGACACAGACACAGACACAACAATTAAATAGACATCTTTTAGAAATCTTTTTTACATGTTTTTTTTTTGCGCACGCGCGTCGATCGCTTTTGCTGCTGCTGCGGAGCTGCTGCTGCGGCTGCTGCTGCTGCTGCTGCTGCGTTCAGTTGTTCGCGAGTCAACGAACGAATTCGTAATGACACGACGACAGCAACGAGGCAGCTTCTTGACGATCGACGCGCCGTCGCTCAGGTGTTTCTCAGGTATTTCCACTGCGAGCGGCGACTGCTTTGAGTTGCCTTGAGAGAGGCCTGAGATACGCGTTTCTCGCATGCGATAAATTTGTTTGTTTCGTGGAGGGAATTTGATTTTGTTGTGATTATTTGTAGAGTGTGAATAAAATGTTGTTTACTATTTCAATTTGATTTGTTTGCCCAGCTTTGAATGGCGTTAATTGTTGTACATTTACATCTTTGTACCCTTTTGCATAAAGCTTTAAAATACAAGCCGTAGTTTGGACCCCAGTAAATGAAGAAAATATTTAGTAGGTAATGCTTTAAATGACCGCTCTATTGAGCTGTACATGTTTATTTAATGACGAATTGTATGCACAACTACGCATAATACGCACAAATGCGATTTAAATATGTATGAAAGGTAAAATGCGTAGGAATAATATCATGTAAATCTATATTTTATTATTTCTGTTTATTATTCCATTTAGTAAATTTAAAAACTCCAGTTAAATTCAATTGAAGTTAAATTTCTGTTAGTTTGTTATATAATTGTTGTGCTCTGGAATTTTAGTTTTATTTAAAACTTGTTTTATGTTCACTCTGAAATATATATTTTTTTAAAGATATATGTCGAACGCATTCACAGAGCTTGCCATTCAAATTTAATTCAATCTTTATGGCTAACAATTCATTTGAGCGCTGCGCTTAATTTGTTGTTAATTGATTGAGACAAAATGCAGATCTTGAAGGTTGGTGGGTTCAGTTATTGCCAAATATTTAAGCTAACCACAGCAGAATGCTAGTTAATAATTAATCGTGGCTAAATTAAATAGCAATTAAGCCGCGGATCGGAGTTAATTGCGCCCAGGAAAGCGTCGCCCAAATTGCTGGCACTTGGCAAGGGCAACAAAGTGTTCGCTGGAAACTGGGGGCTATAAGGGGGTGTTGCGTAACACGCCCAAAACGATAATTGCTGTCATGACAAACGCAAAAATAAAGTTTAAATAATAATAATTTTACTGGCTATCGCTGGCTGCTGCTCCTGCAATGAGCGCCATTTGGCGGACAGGGAAACATTAAGAAACCATTAGCAGCAGCAGACACCGTGGCCGCACCGCACCGCACCGCTAGCCCCACCACCCACACACTCACACCCGCTGCGGGCAACTGTCAAACAGTGGGACCAGCAACTGCAACAGCTGCCGCTCGATGAGTGGATGCTGCACAGAAGGGTCAATGCAGTGGCAGCAGCGACAACGGCATCATTTTTCAAGTGGAACCACTCGGCAGTCGCACGAGTGGGCCGTGCACCGCCGGGCTGAACTTATGCGGGGCTGGGCTGCCTCAAATATGCGCATTCATTAGGGTTTAATAAATATTTTTTCGAGCACTGTTGCCGGACTTTGTGATAAGCTGCCAAGGGGGTTGTTGTGCTTGTAATTGCCGTCGACGTTTAACAGCTGCAGCCTCAGTGTGTCAAGTTGTCAAAGCTTAAGGGTCTGCCCAGAGGGCTAATGTAATGCTGCACACACACACACCACCATTGTGCGTATCAATTGTATATTCGTACTGTTAAATGCAAATTTAAGGCCTAGACTTGACGGCCAGTTGGCCCTAACCGACGCCCTCGCTGACTCCTCCCGCCTTTGGCTTTAGTCACACGCTTGTCAAATATTAACACCGTCGCAGTTGGCCGCAAGGTTGCCTAGGTCTACTGTGGATTTAGTATTTTGTGTTTTGTATTTAATATTTGGCTTTCGTGTTTGTGTTGTTGTTTGTGCTCTTTGCACTCTTTTCGCACGTTATTTAGATTTCCAGTGCGTTTTGTGCAAAGCTTATTTGCCGTGCGTGTTTGTTGGTGGCTTTCGTTGTTGTCGTCTCTTTGGCCAGGTACTAATTAGTACGCGTGGCTGTGTTGCCTTTTGTTATTCCGCCAACAATTCATTTTCCATCGCAAGTAGAACTAATTACCGGCTTAAAAGGCAAATATAAATAACAACGATTTGTAGGCAATACATCTTTCAAGCAACGTGACGTATGCGCAATATTTCTGCAGCTTCAAAATCTATCGCATGCTACTAAATAGCGGAGTGCCTCTCTCTGTCTGCTGCTCAATCGTTGACTTGCTCGTGTGCTCTCTCGCTCCCCCGGTTGTCTCTTTCGTGACTGCGCTCAATGCCAGCGTCTTGTAAAAGTTGAATGAATTAAAAAAATAAATAAATATATCGACTTGGCGTTCGGGTTCAAGTTTGCTTTTCGGCTGTCGCTTGGCCGGTTATTGGCTATTTTCGATTTCATTGCTTAGAGTCGCTTTGAAGGTCGCTGAACAAGTTCTTCTGCTGCGGCCTGTTATCAATTTACATTGGCCATGACGTTCGACAGACAGAAAGAAAACAAAAAACATGTTATTTATGTTGCTCTTGTTGTTGTTGCGCATTTAATTCAGAAGTTCCTTATTGCATCACTTCAACGCCTTTGCAGATCCCTGTCTTTACATCATGCGCTTCGCGAATCGACTGCAACTGGGCGCCAAGACCCATGAGGTGTCCATGACGGCGCTGCGCATTGTTCAGCGCATGAAGAAGGACTGCATGCACTCGGGACGTCGACCCACAGGACTCTGCGGCGCAGGTTAGTTGTTCTCCAAGTCGACCACATTGGAACTATGTAAATGCTTCGAATTGATCTTACAATTTTCAGCATTATTGATTGCCGCACGCATGCACGAGTTTAGTCGCACCCTCGCCGATGTCATCGGTGTGGTCAAAATACACGAGTCCACGCTGCGCAAGCGCCTGTCCGAGTTCGCAGATACGCCCTCGGGTGGCTTGACGCTGGAGGAGTTCATGACCGTCGACTTGGAGCGGGAACAGGATCCGCCCTCATTCAAAGCGGCGCGTATTAAGGATCGCGAGCTCATCCAAAATGTGAGTGAATTTGTTTGTACCGTTTATATGCACTATTTTCATTAATGCGACTAACTCTTATATGAGATACATTTCGTATTTGTACTTGGTATTAATGGTTTTAATTAAAAACATTAATGTTTGCGCTTACAAAAAAATTTAAAATAATTATTTTATTATTATTCTTCCATCTGATCTATGCCTCTTCTTTTTATAGATGGGCATACATGAGCTGACGGAGCTGCAGAAGGAAATCGATGCCCATTTGGAAAAGGACATTGGCAAATACACGGAGAGCGTGTTGCGTAAAGCGACCAAAGGCAAGAAGGAGGATTCTGCACACTCAAGCCGGTCGAATGAGATCTCGGAGAAGGAACTGGAAATGCAGGAGTCCAGACAATTCATTGAGGCATCCAATGCGGAGGCCATCAAAGACTTCATTGTAAGCAACACAGACACGGACACGGACGCGGATACTAAGCCCCAGGCAGTGATGACCAGTGCGGTGATCGAGGGGCTGCGTCCCGACATCGAGGCCATTTGCCGTGTTACTGCAAGTGAGCTGGAGGATGTGGAGCGTGCGAAGCAGCCGATGGAGACGGAGCTATTCGTTGACGACTTGAACGACGAGGAGCTGGATCAGTATGTGCTGACGGAGGAGGAGGCGGACACCAAGTTAAACATGTGGCAGAACTTGAATGCCGAGTTCCTGCGCGAGCAACAGGAGCGCGAGGAACGGCTGGCTAAGGAGCGCGAGGAGGGCAAGCCCGAGAAGAAGAAGCGCAAGCCGCGCAGAAAGGTCATCGGTCCATCCTCCACCGCTGGCGAGGCCATCGAGAAGATGCTGCAGGAGAAGAAGATATCCAGTAAAATCAACTACGACATCTTAAAAACCCTCACCGAAGGCATGGGCACGTTGACCGGCGAGGACGAATCAGCAGCAAACCCTGCCAAGCCCAAAACATTGGAGGAGCTGGGGCAGACGCACGTCATTGTGGAGGAGGGACCCGTCACGAGCAAAAGCAGTCGCGGCAAACCAAACTACGATGTGCCGGGACCCAGTCGAAAGCGCGTCAAATTGGAGGCGGGACTGCCGGTCAGTCAGCCCGAGGAGCAGCTGGAGGCCAAACCAGAGATTGCGCCAGAACCAGGTGAGCCCAAGGCTGCGCGTTTATTGCTAACACATATTCAATTTATATGCTCGCTCTTGCAGACGAGTTGGAAGAAGATGCCGAGGCGGATGAGGTGGACGCCGATGTCGATGCCGAACCAGAGCCGGAGCCAGAGGCCACGCTGCAGGATATGCTGAACCAGGGCGCTGGCGACGAAGACGATGAATACGGCTACGGCTTCGACGAGGAGGAGGAATACTAAGCCTAGACATTGCATTTGGGATTGGGACACATTCTGTATGAATATTTGTGTACACAAATTGATAATGAGCAACTACTCATAATCTAATTAAATTAAGCTTTAAATTTACAACTTCGCCGACTGGTCTGCTTCCTTCCATCTCCTGTTTCTCGACTTTCTTGCTACACGCTGCACTTGTTGCAATTTCGCTCGCCCTTTTTGCGCGTTAGCAGCCATTAAATCATCGCTGCCGCCTGCCCCGCGGCGTTCGCGCAACCATTTACATGTTTAAGCCGTGTTGCCGTTGCCTCTAGGCTCAAGTGGTACACAGCTGCGGGTCGGGGCGGCGCTTGAGGGGGGAGGTTTGCTGCTAGTTTGCTTCTAATTGTTGGCGCTGCCGTGGCGCGCCTCCAAGTGGTGCAAATAAATATTTCACTCTTAATCATGTTTTGCACTCGCTGTGTTGTGTGCTTGCCTTTGTGCTTGTTGTTGTAGCTGTTGCGCCCCAGGCGGGCAGTCGACCAGCCGGTCAGAGACGGCGGCAGCCAAGAACTTGACTTGCCTGCTCGCCTTTGGCTCTCGTTCTGGCTTTGGCTTTGGCTTTCACGGCTCCGCGGCTCCACGGCTTCACGGCCTGGCGGACTGTTGAGTGCCAAGTGCCCGGCAATGAGCTGTTGAGTCTTTGGAGCACTTGTCTTTGCGATTTTATAGTTATTATGTTGTAATTAGTGTTAATTTAGTTGCTTGCGCACGGCAGCCGAACTAAGTTAACAATTCGCAAAGTGTTTCATACTTTTAGGCTGCGGCACAACTCTCGTTCTGCGTTAGTGGATTTGTGACTTGGCTCAAAGTATTGCTCGTTCAAACTGAAACAGCAATTTGAACGTTATTTAAAAAATTTGTTTTCTTATATAGGCATATCGATCTTAATTTGTATACTCGTTCACGAAGTGAAAAGAATATGTTGGGTTTGTGCAATGTCCGTCTGACTGGCCTTATGAATCCTATTTTTTTCGCAGCTATTGAAGCTAACTAATTGAAAGTTGGAATATATACTCGTGTATACACGCGCCCGATAAAGTATTACGATTTTTGTCAACCCCAATTCAGAGCGTGGCCATTCGATAAAATTTATTTATCCTTGGGGCAGTTCAATCGCGAAAATCCTTATTTTTCCAAAATAACACTAATTAATTGTTAAATTAATTATACTGTGAGCGAGTATTGCGCCGTCGGTTACACCCGACTGCAACGTTCTTATTTATTTTCTTTCTAGATGACCAAATTAGTGCACCGTATTTAATTACGTATATTTAAATCAATTCAATTAGTACAGGCTACGTATATAAAAGAGATCTCGCCGTGCATGTAACTTATTACTTGAATTTTTCTATGTGCTTTAATTTCTGTGCAACGGCAGTTTCGACCCTACAATTTTATTATTTGTTTTATTTATAATTCGCAAAATACATTTTACTACTAAATTAAATGGAAACACACAAAAACGTTGTACTCTTATAAATAATATAAGGAAAATTTCATTGAAAATTGGAAATGTTCGAATCAGAACTTAAGTAAATGAATATTGAAAATCCTATTTACTATCCCAAAAGGCATTGAACCAAACATCAAAGTGTTTTTCTTCAATATGTGGCCATGATTGGTAATATTTTTTGGGCTGTCAAAAGTATTGCTTAATCTCAAACAAACAATAGTCTTATAGCACAATATTTCAAAAAACTTTCTATCAGCAATTTTAGCCTGTTATCAACAGTGCTTAGGCTAGATACTTATAAATCGATTGAATAGTCACCTGTGGTGAGGGTGTCCAGGATTATATATATGTACATGGGTTGTTGTTTATAAACATTGGTCGATTGTTTCTCCAGTTAGGCAATGGGGCGTTGGGCTGAGGATTGTAGTTGCTCCTGCAGCCACGCTGATAAACGACTTTGTTTTGCATACCGTAGAGGTTCAGGTCGTAAATATTAGCAACGGGTAAAGGACTGCCACAAATTTGCGTGCATTTAATGTCTGTCCGCTAATTTGCATAAGCTTCGGGCTTAAAGCAAATGATTAATAAAACGCACACGTCCACTTGGAACTTGGAATGCAGCTAGGGCAGTGGGCGTGGCCGTGGCTTAGCTGCCAACGGCCAACTTCAAATAATAATGTCAAATGTATGCACATGTAAATCCAGCTAAATGTGACAGCCAAATGGCAATTAGAGAGACAACTCTCTCGACTCGCCAGACACTTGAAAGTTTTGGCTGGGCGTGTGACTTTGGCCTAGCAGTGCGACAAATTTATGCACATAGATAGACGACCGAGGTCGTCCCCCCGCGGCGAAATTATAGTAAGACTAAGTGAGTGTGCGAAGAATAGCTTTTGCAGTTTGAGTTGTGTCTGTGATGTGTGCATAATTCAGGCATAATCCGTTCATTAATCATTAAAGCTATACATTTTTAAAAATATTGTATGGTCCGCACAATGCTTTTATGGGCCTTTGTCAACTGTCAGCTGTGGTGCTTTAATTAAAAAATTCTTGTTCGCGAGTAATGATACATATAGCAAACACTTGTTTACCTACGTGATATATATTTACATATATATATATATTATTATATTATATAATGCGTGCGTTTTATAGTTGTATTTTAATGCAATTTAATTAAAAAATTACCCAAGCAGAAGCCATTTTATTGTATTTCGTATCAGTTGGTTGGTGTTGTTTGTCTTTTTTCATTGCTACCTCACTTTACACATTATTTGCGGATTTGTCCAGCTCTATTAATAATTGCGGCGACCGCAAGTTGCCATTGGCAAGGGATATGCCCGTCAGCGCCAGAGACCAATTTGGAAACGATTTAAAACAGAACTATAATTAAAAAATACCAGTCGGAGTTCTTGTAGGGCCTACCATTGCGATACATTTATGTAACTGTAGCTGTTCACACGTATTGCCAATCTCTTAATGCGCTTAAATTGCACTGCATTAAGTATACGCCACGTACAAATTGAGTTTTTTATTTCGGTTGTACAGCCGACTATTAAATTTACATTTACCATGCCAAAAGTTGATTAATTTCGCGTGATTTTCAAAATATATATTTACATGTTGCGTGTGTGCCCTGGAAAGTAGGCAGAACTTCAATTTCGTTAGAATTGATTTATTCCATTGCACAAATACACATAAATGAGTTAGCGTGTTTGTGAGTGTTTGTTTGTGTGCGTCTAATTTATGCGCTAATTATGTATGTTGTGCTTGCTGTTTTGCAGTTCGAGTGTTCCGATGCCATGAATAAATTAAATGCTTTTTACCCCGCCACCTGCCAATTAATTAGGTTACTAAATGATTTGTTTAGTAATTTGTTTCTATATCCACTGTGGTCTCTGGCATTTAAGCGAGTGGGGTGATTGCACGAAATGATTTAAAAACTTTACAAAATGGGTCAACATTTGAATCTATTGCAAATTTTTGTTTTTATAGAGAATATCGTTTTGATATGCCCTAAATTCTATTCTTAAAGGGATTTTTTTGCGTTTATTAATAAAAAACAAGTGAGAAGGTTTTAGTCGGGTCTAATCGACAGTGCACAACTCATTCACAGTGTAATAATAACTAAAATATGTAGCTTTGTGATAATAATAATAATCATAATAAACAAAAAAAAGATTGCCTCTGCGCGGTCACAATTGGGGGTGTTAGACATCATCGACACCAACCTTTTGTTTTAAATGTGCCGAAATTTAAGTACAGTTATCTAATAACCTAACCTGTATAATAAGAGTCAACACAAAATTCGAATAAAAACCACCAAACGTTTGGGACTTGGGTGGGACTTCAATGAAATCGACGAAATCTATTCATCTGTCGCGGGTATACGAGTATATATTCCAAGTTTCAAGTCTCTAGCTTCAATAGCGGCGAACAGCAAGTCGGACATTGCACAAGCCCAATATACTCTTTTCTCTTCGTGATAGAGTATAATATCCCTTGCTTAAGATGACGTCTTCAGTTTTCAACTATCTGTCAGTATCTTAAGCGCAAGCACACGATCTATAAATCCTGGTGTTTGGCAAAGTCTTTGCAGTCCCTATGCAAATGCTGTTTGCCCGCTGTCAGTCAAATGCTCAGTAAGCCAGTGCTAAATGGCAGTCAGCAGAACGTATTTGGATTGCAACTGGCGGCAATACCCGGCCCGATAATGGGCTAGCATTTGAAGCAGCCAGCAAATGGCCAACTCACGGCTGCGGATTGCGGCGAGCAGCAGGCGGTGCCGTTAAGTGTTGGTCAACTGGGCACACACACTCACACACACACGCACTCTCAGCAATGGCAGTTAACAGACAATTTCCAGCTGCCAAGCAGCAGACAAAGCAGTCGCCCTGAAGCGCACATACACACGCACACGCACATACACGCACACACTCTCGCACGCACGCACACACGCATTGACATAAATGAACCACGCACATTTCGGCCTGCATGCAAATATGCAGTAATAAAGTAAATAAACGCTTACCATCCGCCATTATGCCGCAGGCAGATACAAGCCCCCACACACGCACACACGCACACAAAGGTGTATGTGTGTATTGAACATAAAGTGCCTGGCAAACTATGCACGGCTATGATTGCAAAACACGACTGCAATTACCTGGCCTGCTGGGCAAAACTCAGTCACACACGCACACACATGCACACACTCGCTGACACGCGCACGCCTGCATTTGTGGCAGCAGCTTGGCTGGGGCGCCGCAAAGTAGGCAACGATAATGGCATAAATTCAATGAATAAACATAAAATGGCAAGCACATAAAGAGCAGCCTTCTGCATGTGCATGTGTTTGTGTGCGGGGCGCAAAACTAGCAACAACTACAACAACTAGAACAACAATAACAATAAGATGAACAACAATAGGATCAGCATCCGCATCAGCAGTGGAAAAATATGTATTAGCCCAAACTTTACTAACAAAATTAATTATGCGAATTAAGCGTGGTAAAAGCACTTTAAGCAAGTTAACCCCCAGCCAGGCCAACACTCTAACGCCCAGTCGTCGCCACGGCCTGACCCCCCAGCAACATTCATAACATGTGGCGCATTTTGTGCCGTGTCACAGCCCATAGCACAGGAGCAGCACCAGCTTCAGCGGCATAAGGAGCGGGGCATTGTTCAATTTATGCGTATATGGTCCCCACTCTCGAGTTGTTGTTGTGTTGGGTGTATTGTGTTTGCCAGTTAGTAGTTTGCGGACACAAAAGTAGGCCAAGCACCCAGGAGCCTGGGCCAGACCAGGCCACGACTCGGACTCCAGCTGGAGCTCGAACTGGGTGCAGCCGGCTCGAAGTTGTTTATTTAAGTGTGAAATTTGAGTGCAGCGCTGCGTAATGTGTAAGACCCAACAACGAATATTTAGCGTTATGTGCGGCAGGCGAGATAAGCGACGGGGACCTTAATAACCGACGCGTTGCGAATTCCCATAATCATAAATCGACTTGCCGCTCGCTCGCTCGCCTGCCACCTAATAGATAACATACAAAAGACAAAAAAAACATGTCGTGGGCGCCGCAAAAAATGTTGCACTTTTTTGGTTGCAAGTAAAAAAGGAAAATTAAAAGCTAACTGGTTACAAACGGCTTTTCGGCGCCATCGCTGGCCGTACGAAATAAAACAAAATGGCGGCGCAGCGTTGACGCCAGTTGGCAGCGCTGCCTCTGGGTGCTTGACGCCATGCCAAATTAGCTAAAAGTCGGGACAGTCATTTAGTTAATTGCCGTACAAAAATGTCGCGTCGACTTGGCAAACTCACTAAATCACAGTTGCGTTTTAAATTGAAATCATAAATATCGCTAAGTAATAGAGAAAAAATAATCTATATGTCGTTACATTTTTTTTTGTGGACATGCGAATAACTGTAAATATTGCCATTCGTAATTGAATTTTAAATGTTCTGTAATTGTGGTTTCAAGTGCCAAATTAAACAAAAAAAAAATTTTGGTTTGTTTTTGTATCCTTCAGAAATTGGCTGGAAATAAGCAGCGCTTTGTGGCATTTTCAACCACAAAAAGTATATAAATCCATTCTTGATCCGAAAAACACAAATATTGATTTAAAATATTTGTTTTCTTGATAGCTCATGAATTATATTTATCCAATGGGGACTAAAAAAAACATTTTAAAAATCTGTTGAAAATTGTCTTCTTGCTAAGATATTTAATTTTCAATAATTGTTTTTATATATTTATATATATAATTTAATTTTTCAGGAGACATTATATTTTGTATAAATGATCTACTAGCTAAATCGAAAAGTCGACTGCGTCTGCAATAGTCAAAAAAAAGATTTAAATTTTTTGAAGTGTATATATGTAATTTTTTTATAAGTAAAAAAATTAAGGAGCAGATTTTAATTTTGAACAAGCCTTAGGCGTCTATTTTAATCGCTTTTAATCGTTATATTGCGTTTAAGATACAGATTTTATTCAATAAAGTTGCGATTCCATAGATTCCAATTGCCTTAAGCTTCACGGTTCAGAAAGTTGGTCCGATTATGTTGACTTATTATTTAAAGAATCTTATTTTTAGTATTTAAGCAAATAAGAAGTCCAGCTTGCAAAATATAACCCACTTTTCTCGGGCTAAAGCCTTTTATATTTATCTGTCAGTCAAGTACTTTATGCGGTGCAGACTCGACCATTAAATTACCGCTAATTAGCGGGCAAAGTTAAACAAAAATCAGCGAAAAATCAGCTCTCAATATGGTGTGGCATATGCCCAGATAATTAATTAGTGCGCGCTCGACTGATTGGTAAGAAACGATGGAATGGGCCCAAACAATTAGCCAAGCCCCGAGACAGGCCAGCACAATGGCGAGCAATGATGTGGCAGCCTGTGCAGCGTTTGCTTGATTTTTATTTGGTCAACCGGGCAGCCAGGCAGCCAGTCAGTCAGCTAGTCCACAGCTTGATGCTGCCCACATTAAGTGGGCGTGGCGGGTTTTCTTTATGTACTAAAACGTTTTTATTTGCTTTGCTGCCTTTTGCCTCTGCACCAAGTTTAGCTGTTGTTTTTCTTGTTTACTGGCTGGCTGACTGGCTGGGTTTGCTTGTGCGCTTGTTTCTTGAAAAATAATGACTGCACATTAAGTATACGTCAAACATGACACACGCACAAGAGCACACACACACTCACACGCACACACGCACACAGTCATTCTTACAGAAGGCATGCCGCCCTGACACAAAGCAAGTAAAATGTCAACAAATGACAACAGAAATATGATGCAAATGGCTCATGTAAGTGGTTCTTGCCGCTAACATTTATAAAAAGGGACAACTTACAATGCAGCAACGACAACACAATAACATCCTGTGGGTGTGGCTGATGCCCCTTTCTGCTCAATTCACGGAATAAAGCTTAACAACAAATGCATATGTGCAAGTACCAGAAGTTGTATTTAACTTAGAAATTTGTCATTTCGTGGAGCCACTCTTCGGGAGCCACGCTTCTCCCCCTCTCTACGGGTTGCAAAAATTAGCTGGCGTATAAAAATCGCGCATACGCCTCGTTAGCTGCGCAATTGAAGTGTGTTCGAGACAGCTCATGTCGAATATTTTCCATGTCAACGAATGACGTTGAAGCGCCTTGAAACTCCCTTCACTCCCCCCTTCGTACGCCCTCCCCTCGCTCTCCCCCTTTCTCTCTCGGCGCGGCAATTAAAAGCACATTTAATAAAAATTGTTTGCAAGCTGTGCGCTCTGCATTGCAAGGACACACAAAACAAAGTCTAAAATGTTTTCTCATACCTTTTGAGCAGGCGAACGACGACTACCTTAAATGCCAGACGAATGCCTGGGCGAAGGACATTTGGCTGAAAGTTGCTTTACGGCAACGCTGCGCTGAGCGGCTTTAATTAAACAGCTGAGCCCGTGGCAGACGCATATTTCTAATTGACGTCGCCGCGTCCTTGGTTGAGGCCCCCCGTCTGGCCTGTTGCTAATCTACGTTATGTGCGTCAAATCAGCAACCTTATCATCATTATTTGTACAAAATAAAACTGGCCAAAGCGACGCACACAATTTGCCGATTTGTGGCGAGCAAAATGCCCGAAAGCCAAAGCCTGCCAGTCAGCTCGGACAGTCGGTCAGTCGGTCTGCTCAGTCAGTTAGTCAGCTGGTCAGTTAGACCACAGCCCACAGCCAGGCTGGGTGCTCAGTTAGCTGGGCAGTCATCCACTTGACCGCATTGATATTCTATGCTTGATGTGCGCCGCTGTTGCTATTGGTCATTGATGCTGCTCGCTGCTTGCTGGAGTCTCGGATGCTACTAACGATAGATGTCCTTAAGCCAATACACACACATACACACACACACACACATGCATGTGCACAGTGCCATACGAAAATATTTATCTATATGGCGATATATAGCGAGTCGCTGCCAAAAATGTTGCCGAAGCAGCGCGCGGAGCTTTGTTAACTTTTTACGTTTAATGAAATCAATTCACAAGTCACGTTGCTGCCGGACAATAAATACATCAGAGTCCATTTAATAAAATCATGATGTGCACTTTGCTATGATACACAAACAAGCACATACACTGCTATATGTATGAATACATACAGATAGATACATATATGCATTGGTTCTATATTGTAAACAACTTTTATCTCATTGGAATGCCGCATATGACTTGGTCATATACCATAGACTGGCCGCCTCATCCCTCAACAGCCTGTTTGTGTTTATGTGGGTATTTACCCAGCTCTATATCAATATCAATTGCGCGATAAGTGCAGCAGCGCAAAACCTTAAATCAAAATCCGCATGAACAACTGCTTTGGCTCTCTGGCAATTTGTTGGGGCTTTTGGCTTACATTTTCAGCTCATTATATATACATATATGTTTATATATGGCCGGAAAATATTGCAAACTCATTTTTATTTGGGTATTCGGTGGTTTTTGTCTGCTTTGCGCAGCATCTAAGGTACTGTGGGAGGCTTCTTAATATTAAATTGTGATGCATTAGGTTATTTGCTTAGCACTTGGGAGACATCTAATCATATTGATTTTTAAATGCTCATTATTACATTTTAATATAGATTACGTTTTTCGTTGTAGCATTTTAAAATGTATTCATTTTCAAATTGAATAACAAAATATTTAACCAACATGACATTTAGATAATTAACTAATTAATTAATAATTTATAAAATAATATTGCTTTTTTTTATTAAATCACGCACATCTAAATTTTTATTTTAAATATTAGACTTAAGACAGTAATTAAACTTAGAAAGGCTGTTATTTTCATTAAGAACACTTTGCACCTGAAATGAGTTATTTTGTTCTTATTTCAAAAATGTTGATTTTGAAAACATTCACACTTAATTTAAATTGTTTTTTTAAGAACGTGTTATTTTTGATCATTTATGCATAAATCGGTACGATTTCTAAATCATTCGTACTTGAATTTTGAATGTTATTGTATTTTATCAGTTTACTTATAAAAGCCAAGCTCTAGGAGATCATCTGCTGAATCCTGACAAAAGATGACAATAGCTAAAAAATCGAAAATAATTTTTTGAAACAATATTTAACAAGGAATGGCAAATAAAAGAAGTAATTAAAACTGTCTAGCTGCGGCTGGCCAAAAACATTTTCTTAATGCGCTACTAACCTTTACCTTTATTTATTTATTTATTTAATAGGTTGACAGATCGAGTGTCAACCTAAGTAAAGGATAAATGATCTAAGGTATCATCAACGCTTTCAATATTCTATAAATCTTTAAAATCTATGTACTTTGTGTGTGATCACCGTGTAGATTTCAATCGTGTTAAAATAGCCGATCTGTAATCGTTATGTTATGCATATCTGTACATTATGTGTAATTATGAACGAAAAACTAAGACTAATTTCTCTAAAAGTAAATATTATATTATCAAAATTAAAACGGAATTATAGATATTTAAAATATATAAAGAATCCTATTTGCATTTAATCCCTTCAACTTGCTTTACGGTCTAGCCCCAATACTGATTTAAAACTGTTCCCAGTATTTGCCAGTATTTTACCAAATTAGCATTACGCTTGCGCGGAAAAGATGAGCAAAGTTGGTTGTTATTATTCTAAAAATAAATATAAAATTTATTATAAAAATAAACGTGTGTATGTGTGCAGAACATGCAACTGTATTGCCAATTTTTGGGAATGTTTAGTGCTATTCTGGTTTCTAGTCAGTAGTATTCTGGTAGTCGTGATATGCTGGCCTTATCAGCTAAACAGGCTATCCACCGGCCAAACTGTGCTATGCTCAGCTGTTGTTGCAGCTCTTTTCTCCTCTCTCTCTCTCTCTCTCTCTCTCTTAGCCATGACCACAGCTAACTTCGTTTTGTTTATCACAAGCAGCGAATTTTCGAAGGGCTCTCTTAGCCAAGCCCGAATTGCAGGCTTCGTGTGGCATTTCGTTGTAGAGATGCGCACGAAGGTGCGATAACGAATCGAGCGTCGATTCGGCTGCGGCGAGGCACGAAGCCAGCTGCGTGCGTGCAGCCTCCTCGCCTATCTGACGCGTGGCAAGCAAATCAGTTGGTAGATGCGTGGCGAACGTTGAATTTAACGGTCGGATTGGCAGTGAAAGTGGCAGCCAAGTTGTGACCCATTGTCTCAGCACAGAGAAACGTTCTTCAGTGTACAAAATACAGAATCAAAAAGAAAATTGGAATCAAATAACAAGTGATAACATTCGATTGATAATGTGCCAGCAACTAGCAAAGTGACAGCTCAATTATCTACAATAAAATTTAAAAAATAAGAAGAAAAACTACTTAAATATTAACCAAACAGTTCCCAAGGCGTCGCACAGTCTTCAAGCAGCTGGTAAATGTTCACTTTAAGTTTCGTTTTACTATAAAATGGCATAAATTATGGCCATGGCGGCAATTTAAACATTTCGTACACACATCGCATGCATTAAGTTATATATTTTGTGTTGTGGGTTCTGCTGCGGCCAACGGCACACGCAGCGTATACGTAATCCGAATATTTGTGTTGTTTTTGTTATTGCTCACTGGCCAACTGACTGGCTGACTGACTGAAAGATTGACAGAATGACTGTGCCAGCTGGCGAGTTAACTTTATTGGTTTCTTGTTTGTTTGTTGCTTGTTCAGCGAGCACTGTGTTAGTTTATTTGTTTGTTTACTTTGCTTAAATGCTAAAAGCAAAAGCGCTACAAGTTTACGGCTAAAAGCACAACAATTTTTATTAATTTTTATTATGCCCAAAATAGTTTGAGCGTCTTAGCTGAAACTTGGCCATTGCCTGCTTCGTGTCCATTTGGCTTCATCAATTTGCCAACTTTCGTAGAATGATTGTTGATTTTGTTTGATCTAACTCGTGCTGTTGTTGTTGTTTGTCGCTCTTGCTGTTGCTGTTGCTATGACTGTTGTTGCTGTTGTTGTAGCTATTGTTTTTATTTGATTTTAGTGCTTTGCTAAAGTCAACATTCGTTAGCTAAAATTTCGCTCACGTTCCATTCGACCGGGTTCTCAATTTCATGAGTTTTGCTTGGTGATGCTGGGCGCTGTTATTTGTTCCGCCGCTTAGTCCTCCCTATATACGTCATTCGCCCCAATACCAACAGCCACAGCAGCAACAGCAACAGCAGCACCAACTCCAACTCCAACTCCAATACCAATACCAATCTCAGTTCCTATTTCATTTCTATTCCAGCTTCAAGTCGTTGTCCCTGTATTTGTTTTTCTCCACTGCATGGTGTCCTAGTATTTACTTACAATACTTACATATCTATGAGCAGACTTGGCTATATATATATATATTTTGAGTTACTTGTGCGTTGGTATTAGTGTGGGGTTTTGCGGCGCTGTCCTTAAGATTATTTATGTGGTGATTAGCTGCGCTGAATTATTGCGCAAATTATCAAGTGTGCTATAAAATTTCACTGCTATTTATTTGCACAACTTTTAGCGTGGATCACGTACCACGCCTGCCACCCAAGTTCGGTTCCCCTCTTCCCTCGTGCGTCTCATGTGTATAATTCAGCTTTGCTTCTGCTGCGTGTGAATGTAACAAATTGCACGAGTTTGATTTTTAACTGTGAAAAATTGAGGATTGAAATTGGATTGGATTAATTATACGGGGTTTCATTTGGCTTATAGCTGGCATTAAGCTGTTACGTTATTTAGCAACTGGGAAGTCAACATTTTGGTTTTTCAAATTTCTTAAAGTTAAATTGGTATGGTTTATTACAGAAAATAAGAAAGAATTTAAGAACATCTTTACACAAGTATAATAAAAGAATGATATTAAGGTTTCATCTATGTTATTAAAATATTATATTTTGAATATATTTTGGTCTCATTTAAACTTTAAATATTATCACCTACAAAAGCAAAATGTTATGTTTTACCGATTGTTTATATTGGAGGCTATTTTAGAGCAGTCTGATTTTGATTATATTATTTTGTATCAGAGCTTTTAAAAACAAAAAATTGTATTATTAAATTTGGTTTGTTGATTTTTGTAGTGATTAAATCGGGCATAAGCAAAGTTTTATGATCTATGCGACTAGTTGGCATAGAAACCGAAAGACAGACGGACATGGCTACATATAACTGATACTGATCAGAAATGGTGTTTATATAAAATAAGAGTCAACCTAAGGTGCCTCCCCATAAGCGATATATCCTGCAAAGGTATATAAAATGATTAGAATTAATGAATTCAAGGTATATAAAGTAATGCAAATAAATATTATTTTAATCGTTATTTTATTATGTTACATTAATATAAATTAAATGCAAATTAAGGAACTTGGCGTTTTATACAATAAGAAATAAGAAGAAATAATCTAATTGCAAGTCATTTTAGTAAACTAAATGATACTTTCCTGAATATTTGATTCTCATTTTTGATCTTTACTATCAGGTGCTTTAATATGCTAATGGCATGTTTATTCAGTTTGGATAATTATAAAATTGTTGCTCGGCAATTTGATAAATCTCACTGATAGAAATGAGCGCACATTGAATTATTCTATTATAAAGTTTGAGCATCATAATTAGCATTCATCCTTTGGCTTTCTCCCGCTTTATTACGAAGAGCATCTGTACAGTTTTGGTTTGTCTGCTAGATATTTAAACCACAAGCTTTGGCCGAGCTCAACTGGCATGGCAACTAATTGCCTGAACTCGGCACAAATTAATTACATTTAAATAAACACGAATAGATGGCAACAAACCTGACCATGCCACAAGTTGTATCAGCAGCCATTGTATCTAAAGCACCAGACAATACCAAAAACAAGGCAACTTAATTCAATATAACTTACGAGTTGATGGCTACTTTAAGCCGCTTACAATGAATCCCACACACACACACCAAATACACAACATGGGTTATAAATTTCAATGAATTTGCCACCAAAACAAAATCATTAACTTTGCTGCAAAACCAATGAATGTACATGAACAGCAAATTTCACTTTGTTGTGGCAGCCGACGGCATCATCTCTGAAGTGGGCAAAGGGCAGTGGGACAGTGAGACAGTGGGACAGTGGGGCAGGGGGCGTTGTGGGCGTATACAGCTCAATTTTGGGAGCCGGCGGCGCACACACTTAGGCATGGCCACAAATTGGTATGATATCACAGTGTAATGAAAGTTAAAGCCAAATTTAATGCTGGGATTAGCGATAACAGCGATAGGCATGAAGTTGAAGTCTGTAGGCTCGTCCAGCCGTTTGCATATGCCAAATGCCTAATGATTTATGACTGCGGCCAGTCAGCAAGTTGCCCCTGCCCCACCTGCCACCACTCTCCGCGACTGTTGGAATGCGCTGAAAAACTCTGCCACATGAGGCGAGCCAGTTGCCGGCCAAAAAGGGTGAGCGCGGGCCAACAAAGTAAATTCAATTTTACGTTTCACAACTCAGCATGATTCCTATCAAAGTAGAAGCCGGCAAGCCCCTCGTCTGCTGCCCACATTGTACACCGCAAACTGATTACTTCGGTTGTGCCAGTGTCCCTTGTGTATCTATTTGAGTGTGTGTGTGTGTGTGTGTGTGTTGATGTGTATCCTGTGCAGTCTGTACTGATATCTAAGCATTTCTGTGGGCTGCCCAAAAGCATGCCACAGAGGAAGAAATACACAACCAAAATAAATTTTGAAAACAATCACAGAATACTTGTAAAGCATCAAAGTTGTCTGAAAATTGAACTAACTTTGTTGTATTATATTTATACCCTGCAGCTAAAGTACGTCATCAACGAGTAGTAATAGAGTACTATAAATATTTGAACAAAGTGCATAAATTATTTTCTCAAATTCTATTTTATTTTTAGCTACATTTAGAACTTGGCTCTAATAAATCAAAAGTAATAGCTACAAACCAAAACTGATTATTCATTATATGCATTAGGAATATTTTAAATTCCATGTGCGAATAAGTCTAGTGTTATGGCAAACAATCGTAAACGTTTTTTAAGGAATTCAGTACGTGGGCCACTTTTAGTTCAGTGGAATTCGCTCATAGTCCCAATATATCTTGAATTCCAAAAAAGTAGCAAAAACCAGCTTTTTTGTTGGAATTTTCAAACTTTCGAGAGAGTTTTGTGGCGCTGTTGCTTTGAAGGGAGTTTCGGGCTTTCATCAAATTGCCTTCTGATAGCATTCGCTCGAAAAAAGTTCCTGCAATTTTAATGAGTGGCGCTTGTAAATTGTTGTTAATACGGGAAATTAATAAGTTAAGTAGCCGTTAGTTGGCAAAGTGCAAAGTTGGTTCGATTGAAAAAGTTGCCAAGTTTTAGAGCGTATTATTAAGTATGTAGTAGTCAAAGAGCAGTTGAGTTAATCAACCTTGCAGAACTTGCCGAGCTCGGTCAGACGACCAATAGCTAGATACTTTTTAAAGCAAGCGCCGTACCCCGTCTCCGGCCCGACGGTTCTTATGGGGCCGCAATTTTACTTTCACTCGAGCGAAGTGCAGTCAACTGTAAAAATATTGGCAAAACTCACAAAACTCAAACACCACAAGCATTTGACATAAATCCTTATCATCCTTTGTGCACAAATTGACATTGCACTTGTAAGGCGATTGGCGAGACGTTCCCCGGCACTCGAGCGCTCACCCCGCTCTGGCCCAGAATTGTGCACTTTGACTGGAAATCTTTGGCTTTGTTTTCTCTACCCATATTGGCTGCTTTTGCCCAGACTTATTGTAGTTCAATCTCTGCAGGAGCAGCTCCCGCCTGTTTCCCCATCCCCGTCTAAGCCTAGCTGCTTGGCACGTCTTTGGCGGGAGTGACATACAGCTTATGTCACAGGCACAAAATTAAAATTCATAATGTTGACTTTAATGGAGTTAATGTTGAAATATTCAAGCTGGCAGCTTAGATGCCGCACATCTCATAGATTAGCCGCCTTGAACGCAATGCTTGCCAAAAATCTTGGCTAACTGAGACCCATGGCAAGTGCCTGCTTCCGGCCTGACATTTTATTATGCGACACGTAACCACTTTGGATATCTATAGAGATGCCATGGCCCCCACGCACAACCTTGATGTTATTAAATTATGCGGAGATTTGCGCACTTTTTTGAGCCTCTTGACGTTTTAATGATGAGCCAGCCTCAGCAGCAGCTGGAGTATCAGCCCACTGCCTGCTGACTGCTTGACTAGGCTGAAATTAAATTATTTTATTGCCGGAAAGCTTGGGAAATTCATTAAATCCTGCTTTCACGCAACTTTCAGCACACATTTTCGGCATGCCCAAGTAGGACTGAAAATTGGCGCTCTTCGCGTACTTCCGTCAATTTGGCGCCCTGTTGGGCTTGTTTACTGCTGATAGACAGGCTGTGGCATTGATTGAACCAGAGGCTTTGGCTTTTATTAGTACGTGCCGTTGTTCGCATCTCAAGGCTACATTGTTTGCAGCTTTAAATAACGACATTTATTGTATGCGTATTCAAAGTCCACAGTTGGATATTTTTAGCTGCGCTTTAAAGCGTTAATCCCCAGCAGACAAAATTCGTAGGACCCAAAGCCGCCAGTGGCAGACAGACGAGTTTTATTTATGATTTTGACATGGTGCGCCTTAAAAGTGGGAGTCGAGGCAAAAGCTAAGCCTCAAAACCAAAACAATCATCAAATAGAATCGTAAAAACAGTTAGCAACGATAATAAATTTCAAACAGAAACATAAAACGCTGCCACGTGGCAGCCGAGCGCGACATAAAAAATCCATCGATTCGTTCACCTCTCTGATATATATATACATATTTATATATACAAACACATTTGTATGAAATAAGACCCGATGTGCTATTTTCTAGCTGCCAGAGTCTGCACCGAAATAATCCCAGCAAATCAGCAGTTTTGCTTTTGGGATACACAAATTTCGAACAATAAATCTTGAAACAATAAAAATTTACATTTTTATTGGGACAAAAAAAGTTTCAGCAATGCAATCAATGTAGCCGCAAAATAATTTTATGTTAGCTGGCTTAGCGTATACCTTGCGTATACGTAATGTGCCTTTTATCTCTTCATGCGAAATTGCATTGCATACATTACATCCAATTGAGTGCTAGCATTATTTGTCTGCGACTGGACAAGCATAAGTACGATGAGTGCATGTAAATAAATCATTAGAATGCTAATAGATTTTATTTATCCATTTTATGTGTGTTATTTATAACTAATACGCCTGTCGTTCCAGAAAGGACAGCAGAAATGTAAATATAAGCACTGTGTTTAGCACATTCAGGAAAAAATAAATATAAATGCCGGGCACTTACAGACATATATTTTATGATCCTATTATACAATTTTATTTATCCAAAGTAATAGCTCATCATAGACTTCCAACTCCCATATCTTTGTTGAAATACAACAAAAACCTAACTATTTTCATTTTTTCTTCTTTGCTTACTTTTATATAGCGAACATCTTACTTTGTTCAGTGTATTGGATTAATGAAAAAGTCTCAAGCCTGATTTTGTCATTAAATGATAATTTGCCTACCTCAAACTCATTAGCAAGCGGAGATAGACTTCACTGCAATCTCTTTAATTAAAACCAACCACATTAATTGTCAGACAAACCTCAACAGCATAATTCATATAATTTTCATTAAGCTACTAAGGCCACGTCTGCCGCCCTCTAAAAATTCAGCCCAAACATTATGAAATATACAAATTGCGTTAATTTTTTAGCATGTTCCATGGTAAAAATTGCTCAACAGCTTTTTATATTTTTTATGCATTGCGTTAGGGCTCCCTTATGATTTCGACAACGACAACAACAGCAGTTTTAAGTACTTGACATGAAAATTTTAGCAACACGCTCAATGAAATGCTACTCCAGCAGCGACAACAACAACAAGGACAGGGACACTGGCAATGCCCAACAGAAAAATTAAACTTATGGCGCAACGCACGCGAAAATTTGTGCTCCAATGACCAACAAGGCCTGCCCTTCGTTGTTGCTACTCCTGTTGTTGCTGTTGTTGTTGTTGCTGCAGTGCTGCCCGCTGATGTTTATCATAACCGCCTACAAGAAGAACAACATCAGCGGTGGCAGCAGCAGGGGCTTCGTGGCGAAAGCCACAACAACAATATGGTAACTGGTGCCGCGCCCAGCCAAATAATTTGCTGCCAGGCGCAGCTAATGACCAGTTTGTGTAAGTGCGAGGACAACGACAATAGCAACGACAACGACAACGACAACGACGATGGCGACGCCAGTGAAAAATCAGGACAGCAACCAGCAAGCAGCAGCCTCGGCACCCGTCCCAACCCCTGGCCGTGCCTTGGCCACAGCAAGCAGCAACCACAACAACAGTCACAAGTTTTGTTACAAGCAAAATGATGGGCATGAATTCATCATGGGAGGGCTCGTGCTGGCTGCTTGCCTCACCGTAAACCCCACTCGGCCCCTGCCCTGCTGTTGTGCAGCCTTTGTGGGGCAAATTTTAAAATAAAGTAACGACACAAAGTCGGCCGAGAGGCGAGCGCAGGAGGCGGGCAGATAGCTAGAGGAGCTGAAGCGGCATCGCTCGCTAATTTTATGCTCTTTTGTGATTTTTGTGCTCGCCTGCCGGACACACCCCGCGGCCGTGTTTAGTGCCAGCCTACGACGCCCGTCCGTTGCCCGACCCGCTCGTCCTGCCGCGTCCTGCCGCGTCCTCACAAGCAAATGCAAACTTTGCGCGCTTTTGTCATTAGCGTTGATGGCTGTGACGTGGGCTGAGGCACCCGGAGCGCTGCCTTTTTGTCCGCTTTTCATGTGTTGCGGTCGCCGTTTGTTGTTGTGTTTTGGTTTGTGGCCCCGCCAGTTTGGTTACTTTTAATGAGCGGGGCGGTGACTGGATGGTGACAGAGGGGTGTACGCGAGGGCGTCGCACAGACACGTTTTGGGCACTCATTAAGTTGCGGTTATGCAGCTTTATTTTTGTTCACTTTCAACTTGCTTTTAACTGTAATGAAAGTGAATTATTTCCAAGAGAACCACTTTTTTATGTTTTGTACTCTGACCTCTTTTTACTTGCATCCTTTTTACTCGGCAAGAAGTACCACCTGACAACTAACTGACGAAGCTTATTCTAAATAATTTGCTTTGGCAAAGTATTAGTGCATTCCCATTTTCTCATTTCGCTTCTATCGAAATCACTGAACGGCATTTAAAATTACCCTCAATATAGCATCCTTTCAGTGAAAATGCACTTAATAAATAAAGTGAAAATAAATGCTAAGCAGGCAGTAGTAGCTTTTAAGACTGCTTTGAAGCAATAAGATTACCATTTCTGTACTTCCCAAAAGTGCATTTGAATAAGTATTTAGTTCTAAGTATTATTAGCAATTTTATTTAAAAGCGTTAAAATGCAATTGATCTTAGTTAACTTTTTTACCTCACAATTATTAAAATAATTATTTATTCGTGTTCCGAATGTGCCCAAAACAATTGTAACGTTAGAAACAGAATGATAGAATTACAATTTATATAATTGCTGCAAATTTGTTTTTTTCTAAGACCTCAAAGCCAGTCAAACGAAATTTGTGGCAAGACAAGTTGAAAATATAGTGAAATTAAAAAGCATTTTCAGTTTAAAGGCAACTCCTCTTGCTAAAAATGAAAGAAATCATATTTAGTTGTAAAAATGCATTTTACACAAATTTATATTTGAAGAAAAGAAATTTAATTTGTAGAATTTTGTGTAACAAATTGTTTTTATATTTGATTAAAACGGGCTTGTGTGAGGTGAAAAAAAACCTTCCAAAATGTAGACAAAATATGTTTTGAATGCAAAAATTGTAAATTAGGTACAGTGTGCAGAAATAATTGGTTGAATATGGGTAATGTGATTTTATTTTTATTTCACTTTCAGATAGCACTTCATTTTTATCATTAGTTCAAATGTTTTCCTAGCTCAAGGCATCGCTGGCACTGCCAAGCATTTGAAGACGTTTCTTAAATTGTTTGCAATGCAATTTATGCAAATTTTCGAGCAAGGTAAATGTAAATAAACAAATTGCAAAGTAGTTTCCGTTACTATCGCTGTCCCGTTTACTCGCGCTGCTCTTACCTTGTTTGTTGTGCAAATTTTCTTTAATTAGTGCGCCAAAATGTATGCAACAAGCCGGCGAACCCGCACAGACGTACTTTACAAGCGTGGGTGGCGAAGGGGGGGGGGTCTGGCGCTTCTAACATAGCTTCGCAAGTTAGTGTAGTTGTAGTTACAACATACTCTCTGTGATGGTAGATGTACGTGTAAATGTATCTTGTAATGCTATTTTAAGCATAATTTCAACGGCAGCCGCCTCATTTAAAAGTTTTGGTTGGCAACCACAGCAAAGCTAATGCTGCAGCAGTCACTAAGTAGACACATATACACACACACAAACCCACGCACAGACACACAGCTAACTTCAATATTTTGGCTGCTTGCTTGCAAAATTGAGTAAATATTTTAGTTGCGGCAAACAGAGTCATGATACAGTTATTACCACAGCACACGCTCGCCATTTGCTCCGCCAATTAGCGGCCAACTGCGGCAGCAGTAATAATACAGCCGTGGAGATGGTAAATGGCGATGCTGTAGGAGATTGCCATGATTTTTGAACAGGCGGCTTAAATAGCCATCAAATACGCATCAATTGTTGGGCTCGTAAAAGTAAAAGTAAAAGCAAAGACTACGAATGTATAAAACTTGACAATTTGTCGCCCAAAAGTTCTGTCACTCGCTGACTGCCCAAACAGCTGTGCTTGGTCAAGTATTTTGCAAAACAATACGCCATTTTAACAGCTTCAATTTGAGTCTGGTTGTAAAAGTTTGCCAGCTCTACATTTTTCGTCTGTCTCTTTTATTTAGTAACTTTAGTGGCAACCTTCGTATCAGCCAGGAGTTGAGTACTAACTGGCTGGTAGATACCCTGTGCGTTATTACTATGGCATTATTGATATTATTAATAATATTTTTATTATTATGATTCCTATTTTTTCTATTTATTTTTATAATTTTGAGAGGCATACATTTTCTGGCTAACTGTAATGCTTTGTATCTGCTAATATAGTATATTATAGTTTATATGGGATGCTATTTATAAAAATAATATTATTGTAGCACTTGTGATTGTTTTTGAAATAAATGTAGAAAAAAATATACACTTAAATATAAATTTAGATATAGTAGGTAGTTCAACTTGCTAAAGTAAACACCTTAAAGGTGCATCGATGCCTACCCCTGGCTGTAAATTATAAAATTGCGAGGTATGATATCAGAGAATTTGCAAACAAAAAATACAAAATAGTTGGCAAGTTTATTAAAAGTTGTGGCAAGTTGTAGACTGTGCGAACTCAGACTCCCATAGATAGATGTATATATGTACGTACATATATATACCCAGCAAGTGGAGGAAGTGCGCGCTGACAGGCAACAACTGACAAATGCCAACGCTAACTCACTCAACTCCACGCAATATGAAATAAAAATGGCAAAAAAGGTTGAGAAAAAAGATTTCAAATTTTGTTTTGCGTTTTTCTTTTGTTTTTCTTTTCATTTTTGTTTTTGCTGTTGGTAGAATCTTTGAGCGGTTTTTTATTATTATTATCTTTGACCTGGGCCAAGGAGCTGCTGCTGCCGCTTCTTTTATTTATGCGTAAAGTTTTTGGCCTTTTGTTGTGCATTTTGTGATTGTGTTTTGTAATTTTGCATTAGGGTCACTGGGTTACATACAGACGCTTTTCCATATGTCTGGCGCCCACATATCGCTAGCTGGTACAACAATTACAAAAACATATATGAACCAGATATTCACTGAAGTACCTTCAGCAATCAAAGGACTTTTATGTTGAAGTTGTTGCCCCATTATTTGAAATTCACGAGCAATTCAGGCGATTGAGTGTACATAGTTTATGCTCCTTTAAATGCAGGCAAGTTCCTGATAAACATATGCGTATCCAAGATGTTTGTCGGTAAACTTCTCAACTAGCTGACCAACTGCCTTGCCGCTTTACTTTTAGACAGGCTTTCGCCTTGCTTAACATAAACACAGCCAGCGATTGCTTATACTTCCTGCAGCACACACACAGACACACACACACCCTAGCAAACAGCAGGGAGTGCTTCAAGAGATTCAAGCACTCCATGACGAGCCGGCATTGCAGATGATGACGATGATTTGATGTTGATGTCGGCGTCCTTAATGCTGCCCATGTTTGCCTGGGCGTTCGCAGAACGATTCTGATTGAACACAACAATTTTGAAATTGCTAAACACGCCCGCAAATGCACACACACACACACATGCAGAAAGAGGCACACGTACGTATTACGTGCTGTGACATTGCTGCTGACAACGAGCAAGTAAAAATTTAAACAGTTCTGTGTCCCGGCGTCGACTCAATCAATTGACAGCATTTCGCATGTGCTTCTCTCTCTCTCTCGCTGTCTCGCTCTCTCTCTCTCTCTCTCTGTCTGCGTATGTATTGGGGAGTGTCTCACATTTCAAGCACATTGCCGTTAAATGATTTTTAGCAAAAATCGAGCGGACCTGACACACTCAAGTGGCTCCATCGCCAGCCTCGTGGCCCATTCCTTGCCCGGTTTGAGAGACTTCCTCTCGGCACGTGATTGCTCAGCTCTCGGTCGTGCCTATCGTTGCCTGTATGTACGAGTAGCTTGTCGAGTGCGGCTCTCGAGTAATTTCCATTAAGTAAGTGTTTTGGCCCTTTAACTTAACTTCAAATGCATTGGCATTGACAGTGATTGCATTAGGCGAATGGGCATGGACTAGTTCTCGACGAAAGGCCTCTCTTAAAGCCGCTTACGCATGATTGCTACAATTTCCGGTTGGCTTAAAGGCTGCGCTGTTTGTTTTTTCTCTCCTAGATATAGCTGTTGTTGTTGTTATTCACGTCGTCATGTTACCTGAGCCAAAAATTATACAAACAACAGCTGGGCAAGGCCTGGCATCTGGCTGCCTTCAACATAATAACATAAATATAGGCGTTGTCAACACTACGCGACGTCGCTGCGCAGCGCAGGCAGGGAACTTTTTTTTGTCTTCAAAACGCTATTTCCGACAATTTCCAGGAAACGTAACATCCGCCCAAAGGAAGCTTTTGGCTTTTTGGTATGCTTTGGGGTTTGAATTTGACAACGCAGACGATGCTAATGGCGCCATTGTTGTGTGGGCGTGCCAAGGAAAAGTACAGCTACAACGTTATGCGATTGGCGGCTTTATGATCATTAGGCAAGTCGTGACGATATGGCTTATGGGTATTTAAGTTTACAGTTCTTAAGTGTGGCTTGATTTAAAAAATTTCTGAATAAGCTAAAATCATATGCCATCGATATTAAAAGTCAGAGAGCTAAACTTTTTCAATAGCAAAATGTTTAAATTTGCAAAGATTCTTAAAAATCGTTTATCAGTGCAATTAGGAAGATTAAACGTAATGTGTCTGAATGTCAAAAAATTATATTTTTTCATTTGTTTATTTAATTGGTTTCTATTGTAGAAAACGGATCTCTGAATCACTCTCATATAAAGATTATTTCAAGAAGAAGAAAATGTAACTGCTTTACTGTACACAAAAACAATTTCATGCCATTTAACGGATTATTTACTATCATATATCAACGATATTTTAAATACATTTCGTTTAAATCGCTTAAGTCTTTTGCATTTAAGTTCTCCTACTGTGAAAACTCTTTTGTATTCCACATTCTAAAGAATTTTTTCCAACAGAATGTATATATGTATAAATGAATTTTACATTCGATAAACACTTAATTTTGTTTAAGAAATTACACACTGCTATTGTTTCGGATTTCCTGATTTGCATTTGCCTATTAATACGAATGTAGATTAAAAATAAAATTATCATTTAAGCGAACTATCGTATAATTTTAAGTTTTCTTTTGTAACTGCTATACAGCATTAACAAGCAACTTTAAGAAATGGCCTGTAGTACACCCCGTAGTTCTCAGGTTGTTAGTAGAGTAAATTTGTTTAATTCGCTTCTATGCACTCTGACGATACCAATACCAAGAAACTATTGCTAGGGGCAACGAGTTGGATGAATCTAGTTGGCCCTCAAAACCAGTTGTTTCGAATAAGTTTCATCAAAGTGCAAAGCAACATCTTGGGCAGCTAATAGAAACATGGTCGCCAATTTTACAACTTGAAGCAAAGTTGCTGCCAAAGAGAAAAGGTGGGCGGCAATTTGCATAAGTTTTACAGTTATTTCGCATTTAAATAGTTTATGAGCTCCACAAATGCTCACCAACATTGAAGTGAAGAAACAACTTTAACCTGCCCGAATGTCTTTTGCTTGCTCTGTGTTTCTGCTACCCTCGTTTCTTTTTCCATCTGATTGTTGGCCTTCTTTGCGTTGGCTCGTTGCGTGGTGCCTTCTGATTGCTTTTTTGTTGTGCATGAAGTAGCTTGTTTTACGCTTCTTCGTCACCTCCTCCTCCACATCTGGCGCCTGCTCTTTCTAGTTGCAGCCGGGCGCAGTTCATTGCTTATTGGGTCAAGCATCTGTGCACGGGAGTGTAACAAACGACAACAATTGTTTTAGGCGACTGCCACGCCCAGCATGCTGGGCCACACAAAGAGCGATACAAACTGTTTCGGCCTTCTATTACAGCAGGCTCCGGCGCTGGTGCTCTGGCAATCCCAATTTGGTTCCAACAAGTGCAAACTGTGGTCAAAAATCAAGTTCAGTTTTGTGCAGTCTGCCGTAAGACCCTCAAAGCCCAACCAAACTGATGGGCTTACTGACTGACGGTCTGACTGACTGACTGACGACCGACGATCTGACGGCTGCAATTCTGCTTTGTTTGCGTTGTATTGAATGAAAACGAGGACTATCATCTAACGAACCAGACGGCAGCGTAACACTCATTTGTAGGTAGTGAATTTTTGGTCAACAAGCCGTGACCTTGTACCGCGCTCAGCCCTTGGGAATTGTGGTAAGTCCTCGCCGAGAAAATTGCTCTTATATTACTTGAAGCTCGGCGGTCTGCGGCTTGTATTGTTATTATGTGGCATACACATTGTTGCAGCAGCGCCTGCTGTGTCTTACACTTCCGTTGACGCAGCTGCAGACACGCCCCAAACAGTCCCGGCTTGGCCTTTTGATGAATCACTTTTTGGGGTCAGCTCCATGTAATATTTAGCTGCTGCTATTTCTTACGCAGCTCGGTTCGGTTCTTGTCTTGTCATTGTTTGTTTAATTTTGTGTGCCGGATACCCCAGCGTGCTTTGCCATTGTCCTGCTGTCAACAAAATGCCAGCAGCAATCGCAGCTGTAAAGCACTTGGCCAAAAGCGAGGGGCGCCTTGGCCAGATGAAGGGGGCGTGCCAGCAGTCTCGTTATGTTTATGCCGTTGACAACAAAAGAAATTAAATTGCCAACACTGAAATTCAATTGTATCGCTCCTCTGGCCGCACTCAAAAGTTGTCAAAGCGACTGCCAGGCAAGGAAAGCCGAAAACAAGCAGGAGATGAACAGAAAAACCGGCCAAATTCTATCGATATTTTCAATGGTTATTGCAGCAATTTATTGGGGCCTTGATTTCTCCCTTAGTTCGCGCGACAAGGCCAGGAAGTAAACAATTTATTAAAAAGCGCGTACCGGAGCCATAAAAAGGTCAATGATTATTATGTTTCAAATGCAAATTCGCCACGCCCACCCACTGTCAATATCCAATGTAAATATAGAAGGCAGCCGTGCCTTCTTCCGTATAGACGCTGTGAATTTGTTTGGATTTCGATGAGGCTGTTTTGAAGTGGTCGCCCCCGCGCTTGGCTGCCCATCGAACTGGTCCCTTGCTTTTTGATGGCGTTTTTGTGGTGCTTCAGTGGAATTTACCGTGCGGACTCAGAGGGCATGCTGACGATAAAATAGGCATTGACCTGTGCATGGCAGTAAAAAGCATATTAAAATGTGTTTATCAGCTTCCAGAAATTAATTAATTTTTATTGTGTTTTTTTTAAAGTAAATTTCAATAAGTTTACCAATATAATATTGCAAATAATTCAAAAAGTTAAACACTAGCCTCGATTTATAATATTTATTATATATCATTTATAATTTGAGGACATAAAGCGCAATTTTGTTAATTGCAAATGTGTTCAGTAGTTTATGGAAAAATCCCTTTAAAAGCCACAAAGAAATTTAAATAGAGTTTATAATTTTTAATATTTCAGCAAGTGTTAAATGTATTACGAATTACGCCAGTTTTCCTCGCTGTTCATTGTTTTTTAATGCCATAACTAAAGGCCTTAAATGCGCGCATAATTAAAACTCGACGCTCGTCATGACACATTAACATACATATTTACATAAGTCTATATAATTATTAGCCCACACTTTCCGCGCACCTCGGGCGTTCTATAAAAATAATATTTAATCCCATGCACTGCAAACAGAACAAGATGATAATTTTTTGTAGTTGTTTACTCAGCGTATACGTGATGCGTGTGCAACTACAGAAACACCGCAAACATTTGTGCATTTCACCATTTCCTGCAGGCCAACCAGTGCGATGAAAGCGGCGGCATTGGCACAGTTGCAACTTGTATAGTGTTGCACGTATCTCTTGTGCCAATACAAACTAGCATATGTATAGAACATGAATGTGAGCAAGGCTGTGTGTGTGCGAGTGTGTGTGTGGAGCGCACAAAGCCACATTCCAGTTGCCGCATGATTTATCATTTGTGATACATACCTCTGGTGGCACACACAATGCTAATTAGTGCATTTAATGTTAAACGCTAATCAAAACAGCCGTTTGAGTTTGCAGTGGGTCTGAGGTCATAACGATTAAACAGATCCCAGACATTGTGTCGTGACTTTCTGATTGCGGAAGGGAACTGCGAAGCAGGGGCAGGGTTTCATTATCATGGCCAAAGTGCGTTCTGTGGCGGAATGAAGACCAACAAATCAAGTCAGAGCAACGTTTTGTGACAAATTCTTATGAATAAACAAATAGATGCCAGCCTCATAAATATGCGCATTTCACGAGAGCAGAACAGAATAGATCACAAAAATGGGAGAAAAAGAAAAACACTTTTCAATTTCGCCAAAACAACAATGTAAATTTGGTTACGTGCAGCCGAGTGAAAAGAGGCAGTCATCCAAATGTTAACATTTTCGTGTTAAAAGTCTGCCTTACTAGATGATACCATGGAATACAATTTCGACTACATTCAAATAAAAAAATAAAACTGAAAAGTTCTTAAGTTATTTAATTTCTGTTTTAATCAAATACAGTATAATATCAAATATATTCATATTAAATACAGATTTAGTTGAAATGCCCGATAATGCCTTGTATTGCCCGTTTAATGAGGTTTATTTAATACATTAGGACGTTAGAAATGGTTGGCGTACACACACATTTAATATCATTGAAATGCATATAATTGAAACACTCGGTAGGGCCTATCTTCTCACAACTAGCTCCAAGTTTGACATGCCTTGAGAACGATACAATTGACAGACGACTAGACAAACCGGCCGACCGACCAAACGACGGACCGGCCGACATGTAACCGGAAATTGTCAGCAACAGCCTTGAGGGGCGTGTGTGTGTGTGTGTGTGTGCGTTTGCGAGTGTGATGTGCATGTATGAGAGAATTATTATCTTGTACTTTGCCATGTCAAAGACAATTTGCATCTCTGGCTCTGACAAAGGGCGATGCGTTCGATAGCAGACGACGGGCCTCTCCGTGGAGCGTTGTCACTGCATGTTGCCTGCTTCCAATTGTGTGGCACAATGAAGCATCAAGGTGCTGGCAGATGCGTCTCGGCTTCTGTCTCCGACTTTGTGTTTTAATGGCGAAACAATGTTCGGGGCTGACATTCTTGGCGTAATTGAAGGCACAAACGTAGTTAAACAAATAAATGAGTCTAAAGGAAATGTTAAATTTATATGTTGTTAGCTTCATAATGGACTCTAAGAAATGTTAGAAAGGGATTCAAGAGAAAAACTCTTTGAGATCGATTTAATTTTCAACTTTTAAAGTATTTAAAATATTGCTTGAGGCTCGGCTTTGGTGTTTTACTCCGGGCTGAGTTTGTTAGGAGCTTGAATAAATTCAAAGCTTGTTATGTATTTATTTATTCACACTATATTTATCGTTAAATTAACGTTATTAATCGGTTTTTGGTACAACTGTTGTGACACAATAATACACTTCAATATTAATTATTCTTTTTCTAACATAAGCCATCTCAATTCTTTACACATTTTGTGTCGGGGCACGGCCTTGAGAGCGGAAGCACATGACATAAGTGTAATTAAAAGATCCCAACAGACGACAGATTTCGACTGGGAGTGCGTGTCTTTATCGTTGTGTTGTGGCTGCTACGCGAAGATTTTTCCGCTGCCGCCGGCCGTCTGGCATGTGCCACTCCTTCCATTTAATTGTGCGGTTTTTCACGCGTTTTTATGTGCTTCAATTTTCATTGGAGCACTAAAATTTGTCGTTCACAGCGGCGTCGTCAATGTCAGCGCCATGACGGGCACATGGGCCAGCTCCCCTGCCTGTCTACCTCCTGGCTAAATAATAACATAATAACAACAACGACAGTCGAGCGGGGCTAATAAACACTTTTATAAAATTCTCAAACCGCACGTGTTGCGCTTGTCAAGGGGTTGCGTGCAGCACAATAAAATAGCTAAGTGCATGGCCATGTTGTGCCACATTGGGAGGCTCCTACGGAGTATGCATGTGTGTGTGTGCATGTTTGAAATTTATTTACGTTTTCGTTTTTATCTGTACGCCGTGTATTAAGGTGTGCAGACGACCATAAAAGCCGAGCGGAGCAACTGTGGCAGTTGCAGCGCGACATCGATAAGCGCTGCCACTGCCACTGCCACAGTGCAGCGTGTGTGCCACATAAAGATGGCAATTTGACAGGGCCACCAAGACGGGTGTGTGGTGCACTACTGCAGCTGAGTGCTGGTAGCTAATGAGCGTTATGAATGTTTGGCGGAGTCAGTGCACTTGAGTGGAGGCCGCGGAGGCGGGAGCTGAAATGGGCTTTTCCAAAGTGGCATTTTATTTATGATGTGCGACCTTCAAGGCGCACAGCACAGAGCAGACCCTAAGCCAATGCCGCAGAGCCGCACATTAAAGCTACTCGTGCGGCGGCGTTTATGTGTTCTGACGAGTGGCAGGCACAAAAGCGTGCATTGAGATGGCAGAAACAAAGGCTGCAAATTTCTTGCTTGAACGCATGTCAATCTGAGGGTGGCTGAGTAATTGAAACTTAAATAAACAAACTGCTGCAACAGTCCGCAGCAGCACGTCGCATGTGGCAACAGTAACGAGCAACGCGCACAGAGTGAAGGCAGCTTGTGTGCGAGCCTGAAAGGCATCGCACACTCATCCTTGCAGCTTAGGCCCAAGTGCCAGGCAGCCACTTGTGACAGCCTCATTAGTGTAAACAAAAACAAAATGTTGCTGCTGCTTAAAGCGACGTATGTTGCGGTTGTTGTTGCCATCACTAAAAAAAACGGCGGCTGGCGTTTTTTACAACTTCTTGTTCTTCTGCTTTGTTTTTTATTTGTTTTTTTCTTTTTGATGTTGCAGCATATTATTTATTATTGTTTGCTTGTCATATTTACTCTGCGCTGCTTCCTGTCTGCTGCCACAGCAACATGTTCAGCAACAGTGCTTAGCAACATAGTTGCTGGCGCTCGCATGTTGCGCAACACTTCCAGCGTGCTAATTTTGGAAGCGCTGCCCGCCTACGTCATACCATTATTTTGGGGTGTGTTTCGGAGCAGTCTGCTAAAGCAGAAGCGGCAGCAAACAATTTTCAGTCGCTTGTCAACTTGTCCTAGGCACGTTTCGGCCCGGCAATTTGTGTGCAGCTTGTCGCGGTTGCTCTCGCTCGGCGTCATATTAGATTTACGCGATAATAAGAATCACAACAATAACCTAACAACAGTGTTTATTCTTGCACTTGCAGCGCACATCCGGCAACAGCAGCTGGATGCACACCCACAAATAGCCGGCAATTAGCCGCAAGGGAACACAAAAACAAATTGCGTTGCCGCATCAAATTCAATTCCGTGGATTATAATCAGTGTAAAGTGAAAGACTGTGGCCAAATGGACGCCGTCCAAACAAACAACAAACAATTAAAAGCCGGAAATTGAGCTGTAAACTAAAAGCAAAACAGAAAAACAATTATGTGCAAATTCGAAAAGTGCAAATCAAAAGCGAATTTCAGTGAAAACAAGGCACATTGAGTCGGGGGCAAAATATATTTGAAATTATCTCGACCGCTTATTAGAGGCAAAAACTCGAGCGGTGGCAGCCGATGCGGCTGATGATTCAAAGCAACAGTGGCCACAGTGCGCATTAATAATTCGCATATTCCCCAATCGGCAACTGTAAACAGTCTGTGTGCTCCGCCCGACAAACGGCGCAGCGAGTGAAGTTGAAGTGTTTATTGAATGTGCCGCAAATGTTGCCTGTCTGCATCTGAAAGATACTGCCCGACCCCGATCATGTTGGTGCGGCACTTGCCCAGCGGCTTGTCAGCCAACGCTCGCAAAATGACACAGCAGCCCATGGATACAATCATAGGACACGGTCTTAGACAGTCGCGAAAGCGACGCCCGAACGGATGGACCCCCAGGCGGGAGGCGGTTGGATCTTGCCTGCCATATTTCTGATGCTCATGCTCTCGACAATGGGTGAGTTGGCACTTTGTTTAATCTATTGCTCATATTTGTTGAAATTTGTAGTTGTTCTTATTGAAGTAGTTCAAACTGCAAAAGTAAATTCTGCAAGAAATTAGTTTTAAAATTATATTGAAGTTGAGTCGTTTCAACTTGTTTAAGTATGAAGTATTTTATACTGCACTCAGTTTTCCAAATAAAAAATAAATATATAAAATTTTTTCTATTAAGACACAACCTACAAATTTCTGTTCAATTTATAATTATATAGTTTTTTTTGTATGTTATCTATTAACATGTTTGCAATACAAAAATAAATAAATACATTGGCAGAGGGTTTGGTGGTTAAGCCCTTCCTGTTTGGAACCGAAATGGTTTGACAGTTGTTTATAAAAGATGTTAATGTATTATATATTATTATATTATATGAAATATTGTAAAAAGTTTTATCTGAATTTTAAAAAATCGAAATATATTTTTTGCCTACGCCACTGTTTATTTGCCTTGAATTGACTCAAGCTTCTTCGCTTCGATCTCGCTCAGAACAATCATCATAGATCATAGATCATACACTAAGCTAGCAATCAGCATTATTTCGAAAACAAAGCAATCATGTCAGTCGGTCGCGAATATAAATTCCTCTAAAAAGTACAGCAAAAACAATTTTTATTAATGATGCATTTTAAATACCGATTTATATTCATGTACATACAAATATTTTGCTTTTTAATTTTCAAGTCTTATACTTTACATTTTCATAGGTTTAATTAAGTGAATGAGAGATAAATGTGTCCAACAGCAAGAACTGTATCCATTCACTGATGCTCATTTAAAATTGTCAACTTTGCTCAAACAGTTAAGTCAATTGCATCCACTTTCCGGCAATAGGCAGCCATAGCAATCTTAAGAACTTAAAGAGCTTCTCAATTAAGTGCAGAGTATGGCCTCGAACAATGCAAGCTGACTGCAGCTGAATGGGTACTAAACAGACAGACGGACAGGCAGGCGGACAGGATGAAATTAAAAGAATGTCACACTCTTAAGATACAGCAATAAAAACAACATCAACTACAAGAACAGTGAAGTCCGTGAAGTGGGAGGGTTGCGGCAAATGGCATTTGAAACAAACACTTTTGCCATAATAAAATACAAATAAAATAACATCGACAAGAACAGGAAGAAGAATGGGGAGAGGCAAGGCCACTTGATAACGGCAAATGGGCCACACGATTGACGAAGTATTCGAAATCCACTTGAGAGCGGGTGACATTAAAAGCGGCAAACCATTAAAAGGATTGACAGCCAAAAGGGGCGGCCACGGGGGCGGCTGAGCGTGGCAGCAACCAAGCAGCAGTTGAGGTGCCAACAACAGAGCGACAGGCGTCGATGTGCCATGGCAGGCAATCAGACAAACCGACCCAGCGACCGATCTCCTGATAGATAGATATACACTGGATATAGACGACTGTCGATGGCATGCCGTAAACGAATCGCAATCGAAATAGAAGTCGAAATCAGAGCTCTATTCGAGTGCAGTTCAATGGCTCTGTTGTTGTTGTCGTTGTTGTTGATGCACTAATGTTGATGCTAAATGCTTGTAAAAAGTTTTTAATGGCATCGACGTCAGCTTCGCCCCCTCACAAGCGGCGCTCTTGGCATTGCTAACCCATCGCATCGCAAATCTGTGCTCATTGCTGCATTGTCCACGTGGTCGCTAATGAACAGTGAAGCGCCTCAGGACTCAGCAGGGCAACAACTGTGCATCACCTTTCACTGGCATTATTGTTGGCCATTGTTGGGTGTGTGCGTCTTTTTCGGCTGTGCACTGTGGGCTGTCGGAGGGGCCCGGAGGTGGCCACATTGTTGTACTTAGGTGACTGCCCGTTGAGAGCTCGAAGCATCTCGTTAGATTTGCCACGACACAAGCCTAGAAGGAATGCAATGCGGCAGTTTATTAAATTGTGCTGTTAATGCCCGGGGTTAATGGGTTTTGTGGCACGGCGCTGTAGCAGCAATATATATAGAAGAGATCTAAGAGGCAAGGAAGTGCTATAAATACACCTAAATAAAATTAAATTTATATGCAATACATAATTAAAGCATAAACGAACTAATATTGAAGAGTTCACATCAGCTAGTTTCAGCAATTATTTCTTTTTTCCTGGCAAATTTCTGAAAAATGATTTGCATACACATACATACATAACTAAACCGCAATTGTATGCGAAATTGATGCTGTCCATAAACTACATGCACAAACCGCATGCTAAGCGATTTATATTTGCGTGTTTTTAATCCATGTGGCCAAACGGACAATCAACTATAATTTGACATGCCATTTGGCTCAGTCGAGCGCTTTGAACCAAAAATACAAATTGCTCGCTGACATTGTCAGCCGGATTGCAAATACGAATATGCACGTGACATTCGGGAATAACAGGGGGAGGGGAGTTCGAAGCGGTCGCTCTGGTGGGGGCAGAGCAATCAGCAAAAACACAAATACTAGAAAGGCGTTTCAAAGTGCTGTTGGCAAATATTATTAAATTTTAATTGCAAAATAATATTGACAAGCGGCTAACAAATTACAAATAAAATATGGAAATTTCACGGTGATGCGCACATTGCGAGGACCAAAATTTCAAATTGCCGTTGATATATTTTTGGACGCGATTTATGGTCAAAATTATGCACGGCACGCAAAAATTGCATAAACAAAAAGAGTTGAAAAGGGGGTGGCCACCAGGGCAGGTGGCCGCTACTGCGGTCTCTCAGTCTGTGTCTGTGTTTGTTTATTATTAATGCAATTTGTAATCTATGTTGCTGTTGTTGCCCGTGTGCTGGTTTGACCCCCGCAATGAACTGTGCTCTGAATTTGCAACTGGATCTGTTATTATTTGTTTGTCCGTCTGCTATTTTTGTTTGTGTGTTTGCTGGTTTGTCTTTGCCATAAAACGCAATTATCGAGCACAAACAAACCAAGCGCATCCCAAGCACATTAAATCCAGTGCAAAAACAGCGCCACACACATTGTACACACTCACACACACACACCCACGTCTGCAGCCTAAATGTCAGCTTGAATTTCAAAAGCTGCAAAAGTTGTCACCATCAACGAAGCATTTTCGCATTTTGCGTTCCCATAATTAACTTATTTTGTACATTAGCAACAGATTTTGTTTATTAACGCGTGTGCGTTTGTTTTCCGCAATGCCCAAGCCCACCCCCAGCACTACTCAGGTCCCGATCCAAGTGCCTTAATGTGTGCAGGGGCCACGGGGCGCATACTTATCTTTCGCCATTGCCAGCGAGTTTATTTATTTTCTGTTTGTGGTTTGTTCAGCAGCTAGGACGCGGCGTGACGGTTCGGGGCAGGAGGATGTGGATGAGGATTATTCGTTTGTGTGTTGCTGGCATAATTTATTTATCATTAGCGTAATTCGGCAATGCTGGAATGCTGTGCTTATGTGTGTGTGAGCCCCACAAGATGCTGGCAGAAATAGCTGCGAGCTTGGCTAAATAGTTGAAATAATTTGGCCAATTAGTGCAATTGTGGGATACCAAAAGCAACTATACACACAAATTGCGATTCTCCAAATTGAATCTGATTGCATTCTGAAAACATTTTGAATTTGATTGCTTATTTTCAAGAACATTAAATATTCCAAACCAAAAATATGATAAACATTTAACTAATCTTACTATCATAAAAATATACATTTTTTACCGAATTGATTGATTTTCCTGACTTAAATATTATTGTGAAGCGCTCAGCTTTATTAAATATATGTTTTTATTCAACACAATCCAATATTATATCGGCCTGTCATCCTATTGTGGATGACTATATCCATGGCTCTTCTAATATTTACGCCGATTTACTGAACCTCGTCCGATATTTATACGTACTCGCATTCTCATACGCGCAACCATCTGGAAATTCAATATTTCACGTTTAATTAAGCTGCAACTGCAATGAATAAAATGAAAAAAATGCAAAAGAAATAAAAGCAAAAAATAAAATCACAACTACAACGACAAAATCGCAACTGCCACACAAAAATGTTTTGGCTGCCACTCCCAGCGTGCCAACCAAATAAATATGCAACAAAAATACCCGTGCCACGGCGTTCGTGGTGCAAACAGTGTGCGAAATGCAGCAGCCGCAGCAAAAACGCCGTAAACTTTGAACAATTGCAAAAACACACAGCAAAATAAAGCGAAACAAAGGCAAAAACACTAAAAACTACTGCGGGCAATAAATCTGCAACGGGTGGCGGGGCGAATCAACTGCCAACAACAACAAGCAGCAACAACAATAATAGCAACGCAGCTCCAGCTGCACAAATGTTGCCAGGGCGTTTGCATAAACACATTTGCACACACACACACACACACACACTCGTAGTTACAGCAACAATTGCATGCGCCTGCTGCGTAAATAACTAATAAGGCTGCAGGATAAATTTCGAGTGTAATTTAGGAAGAACAACAAAAAACCTAAAAACAAAAACTGAGTGAGTTGTGAGTTAAAACCAGAAAGTAGAGTCCAGCAAATGCAATCATTGATCATGGCGTGTGTGTGTGAGTGTGCCACGTTTCTATAACTAAATTAAAATTATGAATGTTTTTTGCTGGCTAGGATTACGAGAAATGCTGGTAACTGGCAAAAAGGATGCCACAGCAAATGCGCTTTTTGCTACGTTGTGAATAAACAGACAAACAAACAGCAACATCAATTTATGCATAAATCACATGCCACAAAAACGCAGCCAAATTGTATGCTAGCAGGAAATGGATGCTTCCACAACACCACCCAAACACACACTCACACACACCGCTAAAACCCACTGCAGCCTCTAGCAGACTGTCCGATGCATTTGCATCATGGTCGTGCATATATTTTGTTACCAAAAATTAAATTTCCGAATACCATTGTCGCTTATCTCAATTGTGTCTCTTAGCTACATTTGGCTTTGATGCTGCTCTTGGCAATGTTTTAAATTAAAATGCGGTTCACATTAATTTGTTCAAGCTAGTTGTTGTTGCCACAACAATTATTTTGCCACTACAAAAATACAGTGACTCAAAAATGCCTTACAACTTTCTGCTGCGGATTTTTTCATAATTTATTGTTTACCCTCTTTTTTGGCAAATGTATTTCTGATTAACAAATATTGTTGCATCCCTTAACTTCCGTGTATTCGAATTACGAAGTTTCGATGACGTAAAACTTAGAACATTTATGTTATAGAGCCCTCGAACTGTATTTCAATCCAAACACATGTATGAAAAGCATATTCAAAACTTGTTGAGTGTTTGGATGAGCAGTTGGATTGCACCGCTGATGGAGAAATCCCATCAAAAACAAGTGCTCAAATTCACTTCCGCTAGTAACTGAATTCGAACTGGCAGAACAAAGGCGAAAATTCAAAAGACCGTTTCAAAAGCCAACATGAATGTCATGATATGGCAGCGACCTGGTTCGGTTCAGCTTGGTTTGGTTTTCGCTTGCTGCGTCCAATTGGCGCAGCGCTCCGAGCGGGAGCGGGGGCAGCATCACAAATGGTCAAAAGTTCCATTAGTGTCAGGCCATGAATGCTATTTACAAGCAGTTCGCGATGCAGCATGTGAGATAAGAGCCTCGGCGGGGCCAAATGGTAAAATAAATGGCAAATGTCGGGGCGCACTGCGAGCACTGTGGACACGGCTGGGCGAAAGCAATGCACACACCAAGAACTGAAAACTGAATATTGCCATCGATGTTGGCGGCGAGATAACAAAATGTTTTGCTGCCCAGCCTCAATTGACTCGTCGTCATCATCGTCATGCATTCGTTCTGAACATTGCGTATACGCCAAGTGGCGACAAGCGGCGGCAGTTAAAGAATACATATAAGAAAAAAACAAGCTAAGTAAATACAAGCTCTTTTATATGCACACAAGTATATACATATACATATACTTAAGCACATAAATGCAAAGGTACAAATGAGAAAACACGGGCAGAGCGCACAGCAAATGAAAACCGGCAAATAGAAAAAAAATATAAAAATGAGCTGGTGACTTGTATGCAGCCCAATGTCACCGGCAGAGTACATATACATACATACACAATGTATATGTATATGCATACATATTTTTATGTATACACTGGAGTGTGTATATCTGTGGACAGATTCTTTGCCTGCTTCACAATATTTACGCTGTTATCCTTTTTGTTTTATTTGCTTAGCGCTTCTGTGCAAAGAAGGACTATCGTGAGACAAAACGACAAACGAGCAACATGAGGATTGTAGGAAGAGAGTTCTGTTTGTGGACGCCGTTATGGCACATCATCATCATTATGATCATCATCATCCACTCGCAAGCCACTCGTGGAACACAACATTCAGATTAAACTTTGTTACATATTATTTTTTCATTTAGCGCATTTATTTTCGTTGTTGTGTTTACTTTGTGCGGGTGTCGCCTTGGAGAGTTGCTTCAAGTTTGTTTGGGCATACTCGAGTGGGTCAGGATTTTATTTTTCTATATCCCCAATTGCGTGGTCAAGGTGCTTAGCAGCCAAAATGTGTTGCTTAAATTAGAAAAATAGTTAGAAAAATAGTTTGGAATTCGAAGTATAAAATAATTTATTGAGCCTTGTGATGCATTTTTATTATTGTTTTTATGTGGGATATTAACTTTATCGAATCTTCACTCATCCTCTTACTATTTATTTTCAATTACGTCGTTTAATTCAATCAATTCATTCCCTCAATTACTGTGCAATAAATAACAAATTAGTGACCTGACCAACCCTATCCATAAACTCTTACAACTCATTTACCTAACACACATACACTCACTCACCATACCTTATTATTAATTGTATTTTCATAACCAGCATTTTATGCAAACGCAAACATTTTAAGGTGTGTGTTGAGCTGCCTGCCAATCCCATAAAAAAACACTACAACATAAAGCCAAATAAAACAAGAAAATTATGTTGGCGTGAGCAGCGGTTGTGTCTATGCTGATGTGGTGCAGACATGAGATTAGGTGGTTGGGCTTGGCCAGTCAAAGGAGTGGATTAAACAGCGCTTAACAGGCACAACAAGCACAGAAAACACTCGCTGTTTATCTCTACTCCCAAATTATAATGAAGCATAACAACAACAAGAATAAATATTAAATTCCCTTAATTTTTTGTGGGTTAATACATGTCTTGTCGAACCAAGTACGAAATTTATCTTACACAGGTAATATTATTAAAATTGTAGTTAAAGAAATTTTCTAAAAAAAGTGCCTTGCGGATATTTGATCCAAGCAAGATCGTGATATTCTTTTTAAATAAATGTTCAATATTAGCTTTTATTTACTCCATAATTTAGTTGTAATAAAGATAATATGCGTATTTAATGGTCTACAAAAGGTATAATAAGACTAAAAGAATGATGAATTTGTGTTCTAACTATAAACTCCTTTTAAAATTTGTTAGAGTGCTTTTAGTTCGGCTTTGAGTCATCAACAGCGCGGTTTGCATTTTCAACCCCTTTTTTTTAGTGTTCTTTTCATGAACTTCTACACGCACAGAAGAGAAACCACAGAGCGGATTTTTTTCGCCTCCTGTAGAGCAAAGTATTAGTTTAGTGCTGGGCGTGTGCGGGGCTTTTGATTTATGGTTTCGGTTGTTGCAAGTTGAGTTTTTATGTTAATTAAATTGCGTTGCTTGTGGTGAGTATGGTCAGTTAGAGTGCACTCGAGTATCGTATGTGTGCACACACACTTACATAGGTGTGTTCACATGGTACGTTCCAGCCACGTAGCGCAAACAAATGAACTGCAGCGGCGTTTATACTGATTACAGCTGCCTGCCTGGTCTGGCCCTGCACCTTAAATGCTGTTGACCCAGCCAAGCAGCAGGAATGCAATGCTTATTAGAAATTCCATTATATGGAGCATACTTATGTGTGCGTTGGTGTGCTCCTTTTGTCAACATAAACTGGCAACGGGGCAGGTGTTGTCTTTGTGCACGCCTCAATGGCAAGTGGGACGTCACATACGGTTTCCCCTTGGTTCATTTAGCCCAACTCCTGTTGCTGCCGTTGTTGTTGCTCTGCTGCGGCTGCTGTTTTGCAGTGTTGTGCATGATAAATCTTTCAATATGCTGCCCAGGCAGCAGCGCCGAGGATGCTAGGCAAACATGTCAAGTAGCAGCAGTCACAATATTCATTTGAATTTGCAACAAAAGCCTATTAAATACCAAAACAATACTCCACCACACACACACGGAGCCTGTATGCATACATTAAATGCTATGCTTGGGCCCTGTCGTTTGTTTGTTTTCGACTCTCGCACGCGAGTGAGTCCACAAATTATTATGCAGTGATAAATATGCCCACATTTCACTTGTGCTCCTCCTCCCCACACCCACCCTGTACACCATCTGTTTTCATTTGCTGTGAGGGCTGCTGGGACTGCTGCCTGTTGCTTGAACCATGCTCTAGGAATTTACCATTGAATGTATTGTGTACATAGAAACCTGACTATTTTCGGTGTACCTGCAATCATACAAGCTGCCGATTGTGAGAGCTTTCATTGTGATACACATAAATAGAGTGCAATACTTTAACTTTTGAAGGTTTTGGACTAAGTGTGTATTCGACCAACTTTAAGTTTTTTGTGGTATGTATATATCCTATGAGGATATTACATTCTTGAAGAATTAGTGTGCTTACTGTGCTTATTCTACAGTGTTAATAGGCATTGTGCAGATTTCAAGCACCTTTAACCTAATTGAGCTGAAAGGTATATTAAAGTACGTTCTGCCCAGGCCAATCGATCAATTTGGTGGATTTCGTTACTTTTTTATACTTCCTTTTTGGTTCCCTGCACAAGAAGCGAAGCAGAGCACAAAAATAGCAGCCAGCTTTTTCCTCGTCGGCAACACAAACAAATTCGGAAACTTTTTTACCAACAACTACAACTTGCATAAAAGGCAGCTCGGAGTCTGCAATTGAAACCGAAAAAAAGAAAGGAGAAAAAAATATATGCATCTAACTTTTCAATTTGATATCACTTGCGGTTTTAACGAACCTGATGTTGCCATCGTTGCGGCCAAAACGAATCCCGGAATGACGCACTCCAACATGATTGAAAAACAATAAACAAAGCCACAACCTAGGAGGATCCCGCCCCGAACTGCCTAGCTGCCAGCCGTCACCTGCACGAAAAGAAATTCTGGTGAAAACGGCGTGAAAACTGTTTACCTCTGGACAGACGACAAGTGCGTCCAGGGAATTTCGCAGGGCCACTGGGCAATGCAACAGTAACAACAATACGACCCGTGCTGCATTGATACTGAAAACAGTCGCTTTATGGACCAAGAGGTTCGCGGGCTGCGTATCGGGAGCCAGGAACTGGATAGATGGAAACGGGGACTCGAACGCAGCCTGGGCTTGTAAGCAAATCGCAAAAGGATAAGGGCAATGCACTTGAACATCGAGCACTTAGTCGAATCGAGTAAATATGTAAGTTTTGCGCAAACTTTCTACCTTACCGCGCACATACTTATGTATGGCACTGTACTGTGGGTACTCCTGCTCGTGTGTGTGCGGATTTATAGACATTGTTTGGCTTCTTGTGCAATGCACCCTGCTGCGTTCAGCGAGTGTGCTATGATTTCTTGCTGCACTTACGTCCCAAACACTAACAAGCAAAACTTTTCCTGCAATAAGCAAGTATTTGCGGTTGCTTTTCACAGCTTCTGCATCCTTGCAGTACCTGCTGGACTTGCTGTTTGCGGTTTCGACTGCACTTTGCAATTTCAATTATCAAACAAACTACGTTTTCAGTTTCGATTTCCGTGCGCAAATGTTCATGCCACAGGCTGTAAGGCAAAGTTCGAAAAGACACGCCCAGAGGTCATCGTAGACGTCGGCGTTGCTGTTGTTGGCCAATTATGTGGACTTGGCCACAGCTCATTAAGGTCAAAGTGTAATAATGTATTTTGCAGGCTGCAAACGAGAAAATGTTAAAAGAAAAGCTCCACAGAATATAATGAAACTCATACATTCCATGCATGCCATAATAAGCAGATGCAGACGTTGCCCTTGTCCCAATATGCAAACAACTCCCAAAGGTAATTTATAACACGCAGCTGGTATATAAAACAACGGCAGCAACAAGAACGACGACCGCAACGGAAAAAATGAAAACAATTTTATTTTATTTACCTCGCGAGAGATTCACACACCGTCCCCGATGAAAGGCGAGTTCTCGAAGGGACCTCGGCAAAGCCGCAAATGATGTGCCATTATTCTTAAGGGTACAGCCGCATGAAATGTGACCCAAAATAAGATATAAAAAATTTTGAGTGTCTTGTTAGGCTATGTCCTGACGCTTGTAAACAGCCAGTCGCTTCCTTTGGCTCCCTGAATTATGCTGCGTATTTGTTGACAAACGACTTTCAAATGGGCGGCCATAAAGCGGCCGGAAATTGGCGTTGATTGTTTGGCAATTAATAAAACTTCCTACGCAAGCAGCCAAGAAGCCAAGCTCTGAGTGCAGGCCAAGGCCAAGCACAGAAGCTTGCCCCTCCAGTTCCAGCCCGATAGCTGTTAAAATATTATTCATCATCTAGCCATGAACTGTGCTCATCAGAAATCATTTACTGCGAACACCTAAATATTGAAATAAATTTAAAGTTAAAATAGAATTTATCCATTTAATTTATAAGTTTAGATAAGTTGTCGAAGTGCTCAGGCTATTAGGTAACCAAACAACGAATATCCTGCTTCGAATCCCAGGTTAGTGTGTGGATGTAGTGTTTGCCTAAGGCCATAGCAGCCAGATTTAGAAATAGTTAGGTTGATAGTTTCTAACTATATTCTATACGTTAATAATAATGATAATAAATTTCTATACTCGTTCATAAAGTGAAAAGAATATTTTGCGTTTGCATAATGCCCATCCGTCTGTCCGGCTGCTCGTCTGTCCGTAACTTGGCGTGTATACCCTCGAGGCGTGGGAAACCGATTTAATCTATATTTTGGCCTCAGTTTTAAAGCTCAAGTAGCTTTAAATTTTGCAGACAAATTACTGATGTCCTCGTCTCACCAAATTTGGCAAACAGTTTTCGGATGACATCCTCTAAAGACTGAGCATAATAATTTCGACCAAGCTCGCTTCCATCGACACAAATCACAAAAATCGATATTTTTCAAATATAACAATAATTATTTATTTCTTATTTTTTTATATAATCTGGTATTGGTCATGTAAATCGTGTTAGTCACGCACGAACCTGCGCATATGTCTGATCGTGTTTTTTTCAGCGGGCTCTACTCTGATTTGTGCAAAAGCTTTAAAAAAAACGTAGATATTTTAAATATGCGATAATATTCGCAACATTTTTTGCAGTTAAATACTACACTAAATTGCAATCGGTTTTGTATTCAAGCATTAATTTTTTCTGGGTCTCAATTCGATTTTTTCTCATTGTATTGCAGAGCTGGTCGACGGCGCATTGCGAAATGTCAATTTAATCATTGAACCACCGGCGGTGCGACAGGGCCAGCATGTGGTGCTGCGCTGCATGTACAATCTGGAGGGGGCGCCGCTCTACTCGGCCAAGTTCTATCGCGGTCAATTGGAGTTCTACCGTTATACGCCCGGCGAGTTTCCCAATACAAAAGTGTTTCCATTTCCTGGCATACACGTCGATGTAAGTATTGCTCAACAAAAAAACAACAATTTCGGAAATCAAAGCTTTTGGGGGTTCTTTGAGAGGGGTGGATGTACACTGACAAAAAAGGAAAGAGCAAAACGTAAAGTTGTTCCTCTGTTAAAGCATCCGCAACTTTGGCAGCTTGTTAACGTTGAATGCAAATGCAGCTGCCGATCCGTCGAACTGTCTAGCCTTTTGTCATTCGCGTCCGGGTTGACCACCTGACGGGGGAGGCTCTGATGGTGGCACAGGCTGGGGCTGGCGTCACTTCGACGCCCTTAATTGCGCGCACACTGCATTTATTTATATTGTATATTTTATAACTTTTCGCTCATGCATATTCAGCTTGGCAGTTTTATTGTTATTGGCGGGCATTCAAAAACGCCAGTTCATGCCAAGACACCTGCAACTGCAGCTGCTAGCCTGAATACCACGCAGCTATCAGAGCCGCTATCTGCAAAATATTTTCATTTAAATTTTTGTGTGGCAGCGTCTGAAATTTGGTCGTTCACGTGCAAGTGCCGCCCAAGTCCCGCTCAACTCCTGTCCCGAGTGTCGAGTTGGATAATTTTGCTTTGGCTAGATTATTGAAAAGTTTCATCCTGCTGGAGGCTGGTCAGGGGCCGTCAGTGAAATTTTGTTGCCCCAATAAAGTTGCACTGAATCTGTCCAAATATTTCATCAGGCTATTGAGTTTGTGCCAGCGAGTTTATCTTTAGTTTTTGTCGTGCAAAACTTTTACTTAGTTGCGAGTTTTTATATACACACTATATATATAAGTATATGTAGTTTTTTTTATTTTTGTTTGCGATGTGCTTTGGGTTTTTGGCTAGCTTAATATATTTAAGTGCACTTCATTGTTGAGCTGATGTCAGATAGCATTCATTACAAATTGGCTCGCCGATTGATGTTGACTTAGATGATAAATATTATGAAATTTTGCCACGTTTATCTGATTATTTACACAATAAAACACTATTTTTAATCTGTACACTCTCTCCTCCCTCTCCATTAGGTAACCAGCTCAAATGCCACGCAAGTGCTCATACGCAATGTTGGCTTTGGTCTTTCGGGCAACTTTTCATGCGAGGTGACCGCCGATGCGCCGCTTTTCTCCACAGCTACTGCAGTGGGCGTCATGCAGGTTGTAGGTAAGTCAAAGATTAGCAACTCTATGCCTATTTACCGACAGTCCTCAGATAAAAGTGATACCCAGCTCTGACATTTACGCTATCTGGGCGTCTTTGTCTTAAGTCTAAATTAAGTACCTGTAGCTGCGGCGGCTTAGATGGCAAAAACTTTTCGCAAGCGGCAAAGGCAATTTGCCGGGCGCCAAGGCCACAAGGCCACAGCAGCGGCAACAGCAGCTGCTGCCGATTAAAAAGTTCTGCGGGGCAAGCAACCTGTGTTGAAAATTGCGTCATTAACAGGCTATTTCGCCAGCCAGATAGACGTCGTGTGGAGGCGCTGCTCAAAGGTTGCTACCTGGCTGTCTGGCTGGGCCATTTGGTAGTCCTGCCGTCGCGTCAAGCATTTCACGGCCTTATGCGTTTTAAATGAGCGTGCGATGGCGCGCTCAGAATTGAGAATTTAATCAGCATGCCACAGTCACGAAGGGCAATCAGTGCGCCTCTGACAATTACTTAGTTTCTGTTCGAGCCTTTGCCCGGGTAATCATGGCTGAAAGTATGCAGCTGAGAGCACGGGCAACGCTGCCAATAAATGCCATGCATTCGGTAACCGGGTAACTGGGTCGATAGCTCATAAATGGCACGCAGTGCGTATGCGTAATCTCGGCTGGGCTGAGGGTGTGGTCCACAGCAGCAGCAGCAGCATCGCTCAGCAGTTAATCTTTATATTCGTTTCGCATTAAATATTCGAGAAATTCGCTCTGACAGCTCAACTCTGCTTCAGTCGCTGATTTTTATATCACTTGCCGCGCAATTTTCTCTCTGCTCCCCACTTGCCGCACCGCCCCGGCCCCCCCCCCCACTCTGCTCCTCTCGAGATGTTGTGTTTGTATGATTGAGCACTTGCCTCGTTGGTTGTCTGTGCGGCTGCTTGCTTATTGCCCGGCATTAAACATTTAGATGCGCGCGTCTGGCGTGTAACTGGATGCCTTTATTAGATTGCCATTACCTCAACGTCTAACCAGTCTGGCCGCCCGGTTGCCCGATGGCCCGTTGGCCCGGTGGCCTGGCTGCCTCGCTGCCGCGCTGCGTGAGCTCAATATATTTAACGCCGCATTTAGCTCGCTTAATTGGCCGCTTTTGCTTAACTGGCATCAAGGGATTAAAGCTTTGATCAAGCATTTGCTTTAAATTCATGAGGCTCTCAGCCGCTCCACCGCGGCTCAGGGCCATTCAAGGACGCCTGATACGGTCTGTTGCTTTAGTTATTCAAGTTTCATTAAACGCAGAGGCTTTTAATTGGCTGCGTGCGCTGTTGTTGTTGACTACGTTACTGTTGCTGTTATTATTGTTGGTGATACTCCTGCACATACATCAATATGAGATAAGCCAGCGCGGCTGACACACTGACAGGACGCCGTCTGCGTCTGAAAAGTCAGGCGCGTGTTAGCTCATGTGTGTCTCAGTGTGTGTGCTCGTGTGCATGGGCTCGTGCTTGCTGCTGTATCTCTATATTGTGCAGCTAAGCATTTGCGGCTTATAATGTCGTCGACACTAAGACCCCAATAACTTGCGGGCTAAACAATAAATTACTGCAGCGCCAACCAAAGCACACACAAGGCATATTGCGCACACGCCTAGCAAAACAGTGCCTACAGGAAATCTAGGTGCGGCCAACACTAAACTAAGCAGCAGCTTTAAGAAGTAACAAAGAAAGTATGGTAAAGAAATATGGCCAGATATTTTCGGTGAGGCTTGACAACAGCAATACACAGAATTTAAGATGAGAGTTTTTTTATTATGTCCACAATTAAATACTCTTACACACCTTTCGATATTAAAGAGCCTTGATATTAATTGGCTTTTGATATTGAATAGGGTCAGTTAAATTCTAAACAGTTCACTTATTTAAGGCGGTATCTTGCTAATTGGAAATGCTCTAGTTTATAGTTGTTGTATATATAGATACTTTTTCATTAACCTTTAAAATACCTCCCATCTTTTAAAAGGGTGTACAGAGATCACAGTTTAAAAGCACACTTCCCTAAACATCTCAAACAGTTTCTTTCAAATATTTGGGCTTTAGATTTACTTTAATTTTATTGATTTGGTTACGTTATTCTATGTTATCTGTTATCTTTCTGTCTTGTTCCTTAATCTCCCTCTCTCTTTCTGTTGCCCAAATTTCTGGTCACTTATGTTTTATGCATTTCCGCTGGCTCATTGTAGTTTCCGTTCAGTTACGCTCACTCATTTATTTATGCAGCAGCTCGCTTATTCATGTGCCGCCGTCCTTGAAGCAAATGGTCCTGAGGTTTAATCGTGTGTTAATGAGCTCAAGTGGCAATCAGATTGCGGGCCAAGATGCCAAAACAAAGGCGAAGGCAAAAACAAATGCGACTGCGTCGCGCTGCCTTCCACATAAAATAAACACTTTGTCCTTGCGCTTTATGGTAAGCAGCAGCAGCAGCGGCAGCGGCAGCGGCAGCGGCAGCGGTGGCAACTACCGCCATGTGGTTGGTGGCGTCTCGCGCGACAGGCCCTAAATAAAATGACGCTGGCGTCGACGTCGTCGCTGGCATTTGAATGCCAAGGCAAGTGGAGCAAAGTTATGCTAATTCACGCTTTCATTAAGTCAGAATGCCACACGGCTTCTGGGCGCAGCAGGCGACCCAAAAGCCACGGCACATGCTCGTGCAAGTTTGTAGATAGTTGGCAAACATTTGCAGGGCTTAAACTTTAATAACTTAATGACATAAGTCAAGCGGGGACTCGCACAGCGCACAGCGAGGTGCTTGGTGGCCAAGTGTAAAGTAGGCTGGTCAGCTGCTAAATTAAACTTGAAGCTGGCCCGCACAGCTGACCCTCATTAGGAACCTTTTGACGCACCCCACAACTGCAAAGCCAAAGGAAAAGGTCAAAATCTGTAAAAAGCCGCAACAGCCAAAGAAATAGTTGGGGTGAACTCTCTGTGTGTACGTGTGGGTGTATCGCAGGATTAGAAAGCAAGTTGCCCCGAGCGATGTCGAGAGCCGGGACGTAGTCGAGTATCCCAGGCTCAAAGTTGCTGTTGCCTTTGCCGTCTTTGTCATGGAAATTACTTTCTTCATTAGTTACTTTTGTTGCTGTTGCTTTTGGCTGTGACTTTGAATTTGCTTTTGGCTGACTTAATTAAAAGTTGAGCGCAGCCCCGCCAGCTGCTGTGGCTGGAAGGATTGGACTGCTGGACAGCACTACTGCGCCACCTACGTGCCTATAAATATTTTGTAAAGCGCCTGGAGCCACGACCTGGCCAGATCAACAATCGAATTGAAAGAAAACAGTCTCGCAAGATGCCTTAAATATTATACCCTCCTATACTTGCAGAGCTGCCCGAAAAACGCCCCCAATTGTATACGGAGCACACTCGCTACGAGCCCGGCGATGTCCTTCGCGCCAACTGCAGCACGCCGCCATCTCGTCCGCGCGCCGAGCTGAAGTTCACAATTAACAACATGGTGGTAAGTGCAGTTATTTGTAAATAAATGGCTTCCAAAAATCTATGTTTGAGGTCTGCAATGAGGCACGCAGTTGGCATAGAAATCGACTTGAATTTATTTAGCTGTGTCCTGCATGAAAGAATAAAAGAAATATAAATAATAAAAACGAAAAAAGTAATCTGACAGCGGGTCAGCCATTATTAATGTTCAAAGCTGTTGAATCCTTTGAAGTTATGGTTTATTCGGACGAGAAATGAAAATGAAAATATGCTCGCACCAAAGGGCTGAAGCAGAGCCGCTCCCCCGTTTAGCTTGCCTTTGTCCGTATGCCAGCATGGCGTATGCGCAATTTTACACCCTGCCAACCGGCGCGCACATTGTCATGTGTATTAACAATGCATGCAGCGCAGCTGTGGCCGTCTCCTTGTCATTTGGTTACTGTGAGAACGGATTTCTATGCGGCCGTAGCAAACATTACAAGCACCAGCTCCTTTGTAAGCCTCGGCGCCCCAGCTCCCAGATCCCAGCTCCCAGCTCCCTGTTCCCTTCATGGCATTTGGGCTTGGGCCACACGTCGCAGCTGTGCATTTGTGCAGGCTGTCATTTTGGGTGAATTCTCACTTTTAGCTGCTGGCGTCACAGCTGCCCACGGTGTCGACGATACCAAGTCTGCCAAGCTGTCAGAGCGAAGATTTTTGCTCCACCATTTTATGAATATGCATGCCGCATGCGTCGCACAGTTGCCGCTCCTCTTTCCACGCACCTTCAACGTCAATTCCCTTATAAATTGGTGGCTGCTATGCTTCAAGTTTTGCAACTCAGCGCACCCAGCAAGATGTCAAGTGCAGTTAAATGGTCAAGTTAAAGTTCCTGCTAACCATTTGGCTTGTCTCGCATGGGTTTCTCTGCTTGGATAGCAATCGGGAGCTGCGCTTCCCGGCCAGGAGTCTGATTTCCAATAAAAGCACCGATAGCTGCGTGGTTGAAGCTGCATAATTTTACATCACTTGGGTACTTTTACAATTTTTTTATGGATTGCATAATGCGAACTGCACTCAACAGAGTTGAATGCTTGATTGCGAACCTCAAGGATGATTGATGAGCAAATCAATAGCAGAAAGTATGTGAAATAGGAAGTCAACTATATCGAAATTTACTTGATCGCATTTTAAAACTTCGCTGGGGTTTTAACTCTATTAACTAATACCAAACGCGGGCAACACAATTTAGATATAAATCGGTTCTATTAACCCTTGGCTTTATATTATCTTGCTGCTTGGCTGCTTGTCTCTGGCTTCGACTTCGGCTTCGGGCAGTTTCAAAGTGTTGTCATGCCATTGAAAAATGGTTGCCACATTCGTGCAGTTCGCTAGCATGCGCACATTAAACATGATAAATGAATTCAAATCATTTGCACCGCAATAGCTCGAGCGCTGCATGGGGCAAGGCTGCCTCGCTTGCCAGTTATAATAACAACAACAACAGTAGCGGCACCAACAACAACAACAATGGCAAAAGCCCGCTGTTGCTTGGAAATGAAATGATAGCTTATCGGGAATGCCAAGCTGGGGAACGAGCACTTTTGGCAAGTGCCATTGCCATTACCATTGCCAATACCAGGAGGAAGGCTACAAACCGTAAGCAAACCTGGCAGACATTGACTAAAATTGAGTAGAAAACGATACCGCAGGAGAAGGAAGATATATTGCAATTGCCGATCACAGGAAACAAATGAATATTTCATGCTGTGCAAATCAACAAGAGGCTGGGGAGCAGTGAGAGCAGCAGAGGCACAAGCAAACACACATTCACACACTCGCACACACTGTAGCAAATTCCACATGGCATGGCAGCAGGAACTTCACCAGGCAGCAACAAAGTTTACGTTCGCAGGTAACCTGCCCAGAAGTAGCGCCAGCGGCATCTGGAGCCGGAGCTGAACTTTATGTTGACAAAGTTTTTTGTGGTAAAAAGCCACATCAGTAATTTGCAGAGCACACACACATACACAGAAAAACACACACGTAGCAATGACATATGTGGCCTGGTTTAGGGCTGCTGTGGCTTGGTTTTCGGCTGGCTGCTTCCGCCGGGGCAGGCATTAATCATTTGGCATGTAAATTGCCAATTAATAACTGCTGCATGTCATTTGGCATTCGGCTTCAAAATGTTACGCAAATTTCCAACCAGGCAGGCGGAACGGATTGGGGCGACGCTTGGAGTTAGAGAAGCTGCGGCGGAAGCTGAGGCCAACGAACCTATAAACATTGCCAACTGTTAGGCGCATTCGCATGGAGCCCTTAATGAAGACAAATAGCACTTGGGCCCTGCCAAATTTAGCGGAAAATTGAAAAAAGCTTCTCATTGCAGGACGTGGAGTATTTCCAACTAGCCAGCTTCCTTGCGCCAAAGTTCTTGGCAAAAGCCCCAAGATATTGCAGTGCCATCCACAATTTATACGATATCGATACGCTTGCAATTCACTGCATACAGACAAACGACAAATACAAAGTACACAGAACGAGCAGGACATACCATAAAATATATAGTTATTGTGTTTTACCCTCACAATGAGCGCAGCATTTGGATGTCTTTGATATATCAGCCCAAGGGCAGTCTCTCTAGGAATTAAATGATTGTTGCGAAAATATTTTCTAAACAAAACATTGCCGTCGGGTGTAACCGACTGCGCAATACTTCTTCTCAGTGTAATAAAAATAACAATAATAATAACAACAGAAACAAGTAAGAAAGTTGCAGTCGGACGTGACCGACTGCATAATACTCGTTCACAGTACACAGAAGTTATTGTTATTGTGGAAAAATATAGAATTTCAGCTATGAGCTTTTAAAATCTATTGGATTTGGGAACTTTACATGTCTAAATTTTTCTCAATTTTGGCATGATTTTTGACAGAAAAATCGACCCCGTCAGAATCACTTTAAAAGTTGCGATTTATACTAATTTGAGTACCCGCAATCAATTAAAAATAAAAGTTGGCGATTCTATATCAAAAAAAAATTTTTTTTGCAAAATAAGTAAGGGGGAGTAAAGGAGATTTTTCGAAAAAAAATCGAAAAAAAATATTTTCAAGTACGAATTAAATTTGAATGCAGAATCGATCTAGAGGTTAATCCATGAAGAAACTGGTAAACATTGAAAATCGGTTAATTTTTGACAAAGTTATAAGCTTTTAAAAGTATCTATCAAGTATGGTTTTGGGAACTTTACATGTCTAAATTTTTGTTAATTTTGGCGTGATTTTTGACGAATTGCGATTTGAAGTGTATCGACATGTCATCGATTTGCCAGACAGACGGACAGACAGTTAGATGGACGGACTGCATGACGGATATTGCACAAAACCAATACCAGTTTCACTTCGTGAACGAGTATAAAAAAAGTAAGAAAAGACTCCGTTCCCTACCACGTAATTCTTATGTGATGAAATTCATCTTAACTTAAGATTGTTAAGTTACCCAACAAGAGTTAAACACAATAGCAAATAGCTGAAAAAATTCTAACAAGAAAGGCAAATGCTTGTACATTGTGGACATGCATACAAAAATATCGATTTATGCACGATGTGGGGCGAAGATATTGATATTTGCAATTTTCCCCGTGGGTGAAGTCAACAAATATAAGCAGTTTTTCTGACTCGGGTATACACAAAGCTTCAATAGCGTCGATAAAAATTACGTTTATGCGGACATACGGACAAGTCAGATATTGCTCACAACAAATATACTCTTTTCACTTCGTAAACGATTAAAAAAACTGCAGACAAAATTCTCCGAAACTTTGTTGTGAATTTAAGACTGTATATTATCTATTATTATTCTTTCAAATTGGCAAAGTCTGCTGTGGGCGTGGCAACAAATACAATCACCTTTTCAATCACGCACAAGAGGTTACGTTTGAATAATAATACCCAATATAAAAGTTGAGACGAACCATAATTTTTAATTGCAACACAGAGTAGAACTAAATTTCAAAAATATATTTTTCTTAAATTGAAAACATTTTGGTTTCTCTGCACCCACTACTAATGTATTCTATGTATGAAAACCCCCTTAGCACCTTTTTTCAGTTAAGATATAGGCAGCTGGTGAGCAGTTTTTCATATTTGTGGATTTGTCAAATCTCTATGCAATGAAAAGCAAAACACTTACCTACAAAATGTTTCACACATTTTTCCAGCTTTGCCCCCACTCACATTCACACTCACACCTCACGTTGTGTCTGTTGGGGTCTTAAGAGCACAGCTCTTCGTAGCAAATGCACAAAACTATTAAAAATATATAATTTCTCTTGTTTGCACAACATGAGCAAAATGCAAAAACTGTATGCTTTTTGGCATGCGCATAAATAAAAATTATTTATATAAGCGCAAATCCTTTGCCACACACACACGTACAAACACACACATGTGGCGCACACATATGCAGAGAAGAGCAGAGCAGGCCAGCGGCAAAATTCAGCCCTGGCAACAATTTTACAGTGAATTGCACTAAATAACTGCCATTAAGCATAAAAGCTGTTCTCGCATGAAGGAGCTGCTGGCAGCATTTAAGCTAAATGCGAGTTTAAGCATCTTGGAGCTGGCGCAAATAAAGTGGACTTACGCAGCAAGGATTCACAGACACACACAGCCATAGACATGGCATGGACATGGACATAGACATAGACGTGGACATGGACATGAACAGAGAGCAGTCCGAAGTCCGTGCTACTAGAAACACTAATACAAGCTCAATTCAAATAAAAGGCTAAAGCGACGCGTATGTGGAAAGAAAGAGAGCTGAAAAACTGGCTAAACTTTCATCAATGTGTCGTCTGGCGCATTTGAGCTGCATGTCCTGCCAGCATATGCCCTGCCTCCGTCTTCGTCTCTGTCTTCGCCACCATCTAACTCTCTGCTTTCATCTCTAGCCACAGCCAGTGCCACTAATGTGCGCAATTGTGAGACGCTTCCTTCTTGGAACTTTGTTTGTGTTGTACTCTAGACGCCGCCTGCCGCTGCTTTTTGCTGCATTACATTAACACAGATAAAGTTCCTTGATACATAATTTCCATGCATACACAAATAGCCGCCAGGCCGAGCTGGCTGGCTGGGTTCCCTGCACATGTGGCCAACCTCTTCAGCCTCGCCAGCGTCTCCAGAGCCCTGTGCCAACTTGCAAATGGCGACAAGATGCTAGCTGGCAAAACTTTTTGCTTGTCCGAAAACAAACAAAAGTATTACGAGTACCGGGGCTAAACGTTGCCAAATGTTGTCGTTGCCATTGTTTTTGTCGCTGTTCTTACTCTTGGTGTTGTTGTCGCCTTAAAATGTGTAAATGCATTTGCGAGCGCTGAATAAACAGGCACAGTGCCTCACATAATTGTCTCCGCCTCTATCTTGCAGTCCATTCACTCTCCCCCCTCTTGTCTTCCATGCAGATCACAAATGCCGAGACCCAGTTTATTCGCACAATTGATAATTTGATCGCCTCACGCATCTCGCTGAAACTGCAGCTGCAGGGCGTACACTTCTCCAGCGTGAATCCGGCCATTTACAACAGCGGCTACGGCTTGAACTCTGTCTACGGCCATGGCGGACCGATGTATGCGCCGAATCCGGGCGGCTTGGTGCTGCGCTGCACCGCCCAAATTGGCGATCTGTATCAGGAGTATAAGGAAATTGAATTGGGCACACCACAGAAGGATCCGGTGCCGGCACGTGGTAAGTTGGCATATTTGTAATGTTTAAATGTGTGCCCTTGCGGTCAAAAACTAATTACGCAATAATATATTTGCCTTCCGTTTCCGCTTTTTGTCAACTGTTCGCGCTTGCCCCTCTGTTTGCTTGGATGCCTGCTTCCGGCTGCAGTTACTCTCTCATCCGGCTCGAGCATGAAAAACTTCTTCAGCACGTATTTCTCCACATCGGCGGCATCACGACGCGTCGGCGGCGCCCACTTGGCGCCCATTACAATGGCGCTGGCAGCGCTTCTTGTCAGTGGCGGCGCTTTGCTTAGCCACATGGCCTGCGGGCTCCTATCGTTTGACGCCCGCCCAGTAATCGTGCATTCCAAGTCCGCAGAGAGTCGTCTGTCCACGCTGCCCGGCCCCCAAGGCGCCACTGCAGCGGCTGGCCTGGCCAGCACGGAGATAATTAGCTTGGGGGCTGGCTGTCGGCAACAGGAACATCAGCAGCTGGAGCTCTCTGTATGTGTTACAAATTAGTTTAATTGTTAAGTGATTAAATTTAAATATATTTTGTATGCAAATTAAATTTACTAAGTATACACATGTATGTGCAGTCAACTTTTGCTTGATTTCATTAGTGCTTTGATCATTTTTTATATATTTATTTCCATTTATTAATTTTATCTTTAAGTTGTTATCTTAATTTGATAGCTTTTAAATAAACTCTACATTTTTCAGTGTGGTGTCTAAAATAGCGAGCTAAAAACCAAAGTACTTTTAAGCAACCATTTGAAATTAGCCTAGTTAAGCGATGATCCAGATCCAAATCCATGCAACCATTAAGTAAATGTTCACAACTGAATTCGAGGAAGTAAAAAAGTAAAAAGTAAAAAATACATACTTATTAAATGTGCAAACTAACTGAAAACCAAAGGTATGTGTTGAATATTAAATGGTTAATCAACTAAAACAAAACAAAAAGCAAAAATAAATATAAAATAAAAAAAAATGGAAAAATGTGTAAAATATATTTAAAAAATGCATAAACGATTATAAATGAAATCTACTCGTAAAATGATCGCCTTGTGAGGGCATATTGTAAATGGTGGTGAAATTAAATAAAAATAAAAAACAGTGTTAATTTTAAAAATAAACTATGGAGTTATTCATTTTTTACGTTGTTGAACTTATTGCATGCATTTACCGAAATACCCGAAAATAGAATGTTGTACATCAACAATTGGCTAAAGAATTGTAATTCATTCGAGCGACAAGCCAAACGGTATTTCTCAATCCAGCAAATATTGTACTGTTGATTTTTGGCGTTAAGAAATCTTCCACAACATTCTTGCAACAAAGGCTGGCAACTTCACAGTGACTGCCTCTTTTATTGTTTGCATTCGGTTTGCCTGTGAAAGTATGAAAAAACTTGCCTTTACGCAGCGGAAGAGCTGAAAGAAATATTATATAAGGAATCTAGTTCATTGCATTGTGTGCGGCATGCTTTTTAGTTGCCGTTTCCGTTGTATTCTGCATGCGCATTTTGTACCTATTATTTTTTGCAGTTTCTTTGAAAAATTATTGAAGCGAGCTCTGCTATTTCTTTACAATAGCAGCCAAGAGATACAGGAGTTCTCTCTGGCCAAACTTGTGCCTTGTATAGAGTGTTTCAATGGGGTGTCTGACTCTACTAAGTGCGTGTATATGAGTATTTAGCTATGCTCTCTGAAGGGGTAAAAAATACAAGACAGTCGCTGTTGAAATGATTGTCTCTGTTTTTACTTCTGCTGCATTTGAATTTGCAGTGTTTGGGCAGAAAATACTGCACAAGTTGTCAAAAGCCGTCAAAAATATGACTTCAATTTAAAGGCACACTGTGGAAATACTTTATTTACTGCTGACATTTCTGTCTTAATTGGAGTAGTTTACTCTTGAAAGTAAATGTATATTTTCATTATTTTATGCCAAGCTCAAAGCTTTAAATTTATGATGTAGTTAAGGAACCAAATCCGAGGATGAGAACGAGGAAAGATACATACGTCACTTGCTTAAACGTATAAGTATGAATACTTATTTATTTGTAACTCACAAAATTTTAAAGCTAGAGATACCGAGCTCGGTATGTAGATTGCTGGTAACCTACCCAAAAGATTGGTATCCTTGATATTACGCCCACGACCACTAGAATGCCCCATAGCCAACCGCCCCCGCGAATCGCGAAAGCCTATATCTCCCATAGTTTTAAAGCTAGAGACAGCAAATTTTAAAGGTAGATTAGTGGTCACTAATCAAATCACGAAAATCTATGCCTCCCATAATTTCAAAGTTAGAGTCACCAACTTTGGCAGGCAGTGTTTGCGTGACCTCCTCTTGAGATCGAGACAAAAGATGTTGGCCACGCCCAGCCCCGCCTGTACGAATTATAAAAATTCTAAATTTTTCCAAAATACCAATATACTGTGAACGGATATTACGCAGTCGGTTACGTTCGACTGCAACGTTTTTATTTCACAAAGTGCAGAGTATATTGGGTTTGTGCAAGTCCGTCTTATTGTGATGAGAGCAATTTATTTCGTCGTTGTTGAAGCTAGAGCCTTTAAACTTGGAATATATATGTTAAGATTTTTGTGCCACGCCCACTTGGAGGCTGGCAAACCAATAACATGACGATCGCAAATGTAGATTGCTGCCCCCCCAGCGCCCCGCCTTAAAAAATCGAAAATGGCTATATCCACAGTTTTTGAGCTCCATATTTATATGAAAGCTCCCGCAAACAACATAGAAAAAATTTCCCGGTCACACCCCGTACATGATAGGGGACAAATCATGAAAAAAATTCCATCAAACATGAAAATCGGTTCAGTTATGGGCGTTTTATATATGCGAGCTACGTAACCGAGAGCTTAACATGTCACAAATGTTGTCAATTTCGGCATGATGTTAGACAAAAAGTTTGATCCCCGCAGAATCGGATTTAATGTTGTTTTTTATACTAACTGTGGCAACCACAAATTTGCAAATATAAATTTTTAAAATGAGTCACTACTGTGTACTGTGAACGAGTATTACGCAGTCGGCTATATCCAACTGCTACGTTCCTACTTGTTTTTAATTTGGAATTAAAAAAATCGCAGACATTTCTTTACCAATGTATCGAATAAAATAATTACTGAGAGGTAGTAACATTTTGCGCAGCTGAAACCTTTGATATTTACCAGAATTTAATTAACGTATTACGTTTGGCCCTGTAAAATATGAAAACAGCCCATTGAGTTTGCCATCGATTACTGCACTAATTGGAAAGGTACATGCTCAATAAGTATATACGCGTTTGACCAGAGTGCTCGACTAGCGTATATCCTATACCCAAGTCAAGTGTTACCTATTCTATAGTTTTGTATATATAAAATATATGAGTGGCACTGCTAGCTATTCCGCATACTTCTACCGACTCAAAAGAATAACTCCATTTTTTCATTTTATTTTATATGCTTTGCTGGCATGTTGTGTTCAACTTACTAGTTATACCCTGTTTAACATTATTTGCATGCATGCATGCGTGCAGAGAATAAAAAACATATTTTTACAGGCTAAAAAACCGTATCTGTATCCATGAATTCATCATTGGAGCATATTAAGGCAGGTGTTCCTTCTCCTTTTTGCAGTTTATACCTGCCTGTGAAAGCAGCCAGTGCACTAATCAAATCTTCGTCATTGGGTATTCATGTTCCGCTGACCAAAACAACATGCGACCCATGACAGATGTCCATGACAAAGTAGTGTTCACTCCGGACATTGAAATTTCATTATCCCTAATTAGATTCCAGTTTCGTGTAAATAGTACCGTCAACAGTTTGTTGTCAGCAGCCATATCACGTCCAGATCGGCTTGATACTATTGAAATAGTGCCAACAAAGGTGCCGTTTTTACTAGCCTGGCCAGCAGAATGATGCAGTGCTTCTAATTGGAGTCAGCTTATTTGCATATACATTTCAGTTCGCAGTCGTCTGTTGGCAGTTGCCGGTGTCCAACATGCAAAAGGCATGTTGTTCGAACATGCGCAGCTTATTTATGTATGTGGCATTAGCCCAGCGAACGTGTTGTTTTCACAACTACTGAATGATAATTTCTTTAGCAGTTGTTGGAATTTAATTTGACTGACCGCTGCACGCTGTTGAAATCAATTAGCTACGCGCATCGAATTACAAGTTGGTTACTTTATGATGAGGTTCGCCCACCCGCCCGCGTGTTATTCTCTATTAATTGCACCTATTGACAAAGCCCCCACACAGTAGATGTTTGTGTTTCTCACGATGTCGTAAACAACATGCTGGGGGGCGTCAAACTGCCACACACTTCAGCTTCAGCTTCAGTTGGTGCAACGCTGCTGGCAGGATTTGTGGGAGAAGAGCCGCGTAAATTGATTCTATTGAATCATATCGCGCAAAGGGTGAGCACAGCACTCGAGGTGACATCCTCGACCAGAGATTATGGTTGGATGACTGCACCTCCAATTTGCTTTGTTTCCTCGTGTGCACATGTTGTTAGTGTTGTTAGTTGTACATCTGATTTTAGAAAAGCATGTGCTACATTTACTTAGTAGATTTTGATTGGATATTTTTGCAAGTTTGATGTTTTAGTATTTTACTTAACTTTACAGTCTTATTTGCTTCCTTTCATCTAGTTCTGAGTTCTGAAAGTAAAAATTCGATATGTAAGAGGCACGGACAGAAAGAAAAAGTGAAAAGTTACAAAGCGAATAATAAATTAACTTTGTCATTCTCTCTTTAAAAATGTTAAATTAAATCAGCAATTATTAAAATCAGAGGAATCGTCACCAACGGAGCAACGGAAGAGCTAGTATCGATAAAACGGTATTTGTAATGTGCATAAGTAATGAACTTATCAATGTTTTTTTAAGTTGTTCACAAAACTAATTTAATAAGCATGAATTAAATTATAATTAATAATCTTTAACGGATGTGCTTTATCGATCTACGATAGCGGATATGCATATGTAGTCGGTGTGGAGGTATGGAGACCAGTTGAAGCGTTATTAACGAAAATGTACATTAATTGTGCATGAGTGCATTGATTAATCCGAGAAGCACACCAATGGGGAGATTGTATTGAAGCTGTCTCGCAATAAATTTGCAATTGTTTAAAGTAAGGCAAATCGCAATTGCGCAGAGTGCCTTATTAATAATGATAATGAAATGATACTTTCAGTTGTCCAATGGATCTGGAACAGGACTCAATTCAGCTGGACTCCGACGCATTCAAATTGACATCACGTGGTTACTTGAGTGGGGGATGGGCCGCTTTTATCGTTCATATTTTCATTCAAGTCAAGTGCACAATGCAAATAAATAAAAATAAAAAGTGAACGAAAAGGGGAAAGCGGGGAGGTTGTTGTCGCTTGGCTTGCCGAACTTTTGCCAAACTGTTGCCCAACCAAATTGCTGAACATCTGTGTCTTATACCGTGCGACGCGATGTGTCATAACTGGTCAGGCTTGTGGGCGTGGATGTGGGCGCAGAGCGTGTGCGGCTGGTCAGTCCTCAATGGAGCGACACGCAAATGGACAGTTGGGTTGGCCAACGGATATATGCACTTATTAAAAGGCAGAAAAAAGTAAGTATATGTGGCTCATGAATAAAATGTGCACCGCGAGGATGCCGTTATATGGCACCGATTGGGAATCGGACGTAAAGGACTGAAAACGCAATTGTCAGCTGGTGTTTCTTTAAACACAGAGTCCTTCATTTGTTTAATGTGTGTGCATGTAGATAAGTGATAAGTTTCTGTTTTCATATGAAAATTTTCCTTACATACAACACGTGCCTGCCTATCGCAAATGGAAGTCAACGTAATGTTTTATAAGGATCCTTTGATGAGCGTAACATAATTTAAAAATTACTCAAACGGACCTGAAACAAAGAAGGGTTCATTAAATTAACATTTAAGATTTCGGTGACAAAACTTTGTTGTCCCTGTGCCGTTTATGCAAAATGTTGCCCTATTGAATTTACACTTAAGAACTTTTCTCATGTCCCGACCAGTCCCGGACAAGCGGCTCAAATGAGTGGCCCCACCAATGAAGCGATGACGTCCTATCAGTCTGCTGCAAAATAAAGCAAACATTCTGGACCTGGTCAGTTATACGCACACACATACATACACAATGAGAGTCCTCACCATATCCTGGCACACGCGCGCTCCTTCCTGCAATAAACTTCAAAAAATAATTTCCCCATCGTCTACGACAACTAAAACTTGACACTTTGCAAAGAAACTTTCTGTGGCCTGAGTGTTGTACTTTTGAGTTGTGCTTCGGACAAGACTTTCGGCCTGGGGGCGACAGAAATGGAGGAAGTGGGATAAAAGAGGGCTAGGGGCCAGTGACAGCTTAATTTAATTTCAGCACAAATTTCTAACTTGTGAGCTATCGAAATGCTGTTGCTGCTGTTGCTGTTGTTGTTGCTTTTGTTTGTGCAAGAAAGACATAATGAATTATGCAGCAAAAAGGAGAACATTTCCAACTGGGCTGCAGCTAAGTTTTCGCATAATTTAATTTGGTTGCAAATGAACATGTGTAGCTGACGAGTGAATATATTCATAAGTATTCACCAAAGATTGAAGTGGTATTTCCGGCTTATCGGTTTGCTTATCAACTTTGAATTTGCCTATTTCAAATTGTAATTGCTTTACCACGCCCTGCCAATCATCGTAAGATCCCCTTGAGCGCATTTTGAATTTCTCACATGCAGGACACAGCATCAATTTAAATCGAATTAAGCCGTGGAGAAACAGGGTCCCGAGAGAGTCGCACGAGTCGCCGACATAAAACTTTTAATCCATATTAAATGAACTTTTCTACACAATTTTTGTCAAAATTTATTTTGCATTTATTTACACTTCAGTTTGGTTTTTCATTTGCTCTCTGCAACAACAATAACACAAACAACAGCCAAAAACGACAGCCAACAACAACAGCAACAACAACAATAAGAACAATATAAAAGTTTTGTCATAAAATTTGTTTTTATGTGCCAGCATCCCCATTCTCATTCCCATTCACATTCACATTCTCATCCCCATCCCCATCTGCAGCCATCAGAGGCAGTTTCTTATATAGTATGCGAACTATGCAAACAACAGACCCCAGAAATGTCTCACGTTCTTCATTATTTTCATTAAATGGCTACAACATTGTTTAGTCATTTTATGAGCCAAAGTTTCGTGCTGTTCTTCTATATTTAATAAGTAAATGTTTGCGTGCTGTTTATTTGACTGGGGGTTGATAGAACGAGGTGCTATCAAACAACTTTAGAATATGTATATATTAAAACACATAAATGTACAAACCTATATATTATCTTACATGTAACGAAAATTTGATTTATATATTTTAATATTAATATCCTTTTATCCACTCATTCAATAAAAATTCATTTAATTGTATACAAACCATTTAAGGAACAAAACAGACAGCAATAAAAGAATTACGAGGTATAAATATATAAATACACATAAATTAAAGGTAATTATTGACTCACTATTAGTAATAAATTCCTGGAAACATAAGACGAGATCTGAATATAAAATTAACAAAGTATATTTTATTTTTCAAATAAAAAATATTAAAACAACAACTTGTGTGATAAGACTTGCGCTTAATTTTGCAAACCGAAAAGCGAAATATTTTTCGTCAAAGGCTTATAGCTGAAACTGTAACAAGTTAAAGTCGTTGAACTTGCGAACTAACAAGTTACCTTTTGTTGTTGCACTCAGTGTTGTTGTTGGTATGGTTATTGTTGTTCGCTGCAGTTGCCAAACTTTCAGTTGAAGTTAATTGAATGAGAGTTAAGTGGACATTTAAGGCAATTTCCGGGCAAAACAAAATCGCTGCAAAAACTTAAAACTTTAATTTGTTGTAAACTTTGCCGCCTGCAGCCTTGAATCATGCAAAAGTTGCTGTTGCCTACAAAAAAACATACGCAAAAACAAAATAGGTACTACCAAAGCATATATATATAACAAAATCTATAAAATATAACAATATACATTTAATTCGGTAAATAAATGTAACAATATACTTAAATTATTCTGGATCTTCTGGATATCCTGAGTGTCTTATGTATGAAGAACGGACATGAAGATACTCGCCACACCGTTGCATTAGCTAGTTGTTATATCCTCTGAACGCTTAGTGCAAGTGGATGTAACAGACACACAACAATTATAATAACAATTAGACAATGACGACAAAAAATAATAAACGTGCAAAATTCTGTTGCATACTTTCAAGCTACAAATTTGTTTTAGCTGTAGAACCAGGCGAACAGAATCGTCAGGAGATCAGCAAAAAATGTCGGCGATCACACAATTCAACTTAATTTCAAGAACCGCAATTGGAATTAATGCACACTTATTTTTCATCATCTCAGATACAACTTCTATAGCTACAACTTGCGCAACAGCAGCTGCAGCTTATGGAGAAAGGAGAGGAGTAGTGGGAAGAAGAAAAATCACATATATTTCTTGATTATATTCTACTTGTTTTAGTGGCTGTGCGACAAAGAGAGGTGTAGTCAGAGTGAGAGGCAACTCGGACATCTCGTGCGTTTGCCAGAGGTTTGGTATGGATGTGCCCAGCTCGACTTAGCTTCGCTTTGCTTTGTTTCATGGCCTATGCCGGCCAGACATAAATTTATAGAATATTTAATAAGCATATTTGGAAATATATGATTTATGCATTGTACTTAGCTGCGTGCGAATACATGCGTTATTGTGCATATTTCCAGGCATATGCTTATTTGTTCGCAATGTTGTTGCATGTTCCTCCTGTGCTGCCCTTGGGCAGCGTTTCTCTCTGTTACAATTTGGTTCGAACATTTCATAATGTTTATACAATGAAGCCGTGGTGTGTGTGCTCAGTTATAATTTATGAGCCCGTCACCAGCCGCAGCGACACCTACAACAACAACAATATCCCAAATTGGGATTTATCAACATGTTGCCGGGCAATCTTTAAGAGAATGATGCGTCACACTTGTCATCGAAAATGTGAAGAGGCATTTGAAGTGCGTCGCTCCGCACGCGAATTGCATGGCAGGAGTAGGACCAGCAGCAGAGGGGCCGGGCCGAAGGCACCAAGCACCAATCACCAGAACGAGTACAAGCAAGTTGCACAAAGTTTACTCAAAGTAATTTGTATGCACAGCAATTGAAATTCTTTTGTGCTACAAAATGAATTCTTTTGTTTGCATTTCGGCCTTGTAACGACCCCTTCTCCTCTTTTTCAGCAGCCGCAGTGGGCAAGCCAAAGGGAACCCGAATAAAACAATTGTAAAAATTTGCCTTTAAGCAAAACTTTAAACTAATGAAGTGAAAGTAGAGCAGAGTAAATAGAAGCTGCATTGATAACATAAATAAAGCGTAGAAACTCACACTAATTCCAAATCGATTCAAGCTTTAATTTATTAATTCTGAGTTTCTTCAGCGTATTTGTCGCAGCTCTATTATTACTCCTTGGTTTACGTTTTTGGAAAATACTTAAAAGCGTAAACATTTTATTTTCTCACATTTGCCCAGAACCTGACATTTCTCTAAAAACTCCACCTTTTCCCATTGCCCTCATTAACTTCAATTTATATAATTAAAACGCAGATTGCTGTAAAGGAAATGTACACTGCTCAGCAAATTTTAAGAGGGAAAATTAAATTTATGAATATCATCATCACGTCCAACACCAAGTCAGGCCCCACACCCACCCCCACCCCCACGCCCACCCCCACTTATCCAACGTTAGACGCGGCACATTAAAGCCCGACACATTACCATGGCACCATGGCACCAAGTGGCAGCTGATGACGAGTCTGTCACTGTCCTGGCTGATGGTTTTGGCTTTGGCTTTGACAGTTGGCGTCGCCTTTTGGTGGTTCCGCCTTTGGCTGCGGCCACTTGCCCTCTGCTCAGCTGTGGTGGCCATTCGGTTTTAGCTGTGTTTAGCAGCTGCCGCGTGTTTTCGTTTAATTTAGCATACATATTATGCTTGGCTTCGTGTTTTGTTAGATGTGGATAACCTCGCCCTGCCTCTTTGATTCTCCTGCCTGCTTACTTATTTGCGCCGTGGCTCGACGCGAAGCTTTTAACATAATTAGTTTGAACTTTCTGACCACGTTTCGTTTTTGTCCGTTGGCCGGGTTAGTGTTGCGTGCAGGCACATTATTGCTAAAAATTCTAAGCTACGGTTTGAATAGTATGATAAATAACTCGTTGAAACATTTAATTTCAACTTGGATGCTGAGGTTATGAAAAATTTACTGCATTCTCTAAAATAAGCGAATGCAAACCCAATTGGTTATGTATGAGCGCAAAGCAACAAGCGGAAGCGGAAGTTCAAATTGCGTTCATTAATCGCATTTTATGGCTAGCGATGCGAACACGGAATTCGCAAGCAGCTGAGCAACTGAGCCAAGCGAGCAATCAAAGCCGCCGAACAATCAGCTCTATTATCAAGAAATATCACATTAGTTTGCCGAGTTTGGCAAATGTTGGGCCAAAGTTCTGTGATTGCTAAACTTTGTATGTTTTTTAAATTGCGCCAAATGAGGCAAACCGGCAGATTCAAAAGGCTTTGTGAGTATGTGCGTGTCTGTGTGTGTTGATTTTAATTCAGCAAATATCGTAAATTCAGCACATAAATTAAATTTCAAACAAATATCAAAAGGGTTAATATCCATGGGTCAGTCATCGACTTACGAGCTCGATGCGTGCCTCCGACATTTTATTGGTTTTCAATCCTTTTTTTCGGGGCAAGCACATAAACATTTTATTAGTTGGCACGTGTTAACACGACGCCCCAGTCCGTAAATCTGGCTCATGTGCGGAACTCCACCAGACATTGATTTGGGTAAATATACGAGGCAACAACTTGATGACTTTCAATGGCATCATAAGTATTAATAAACCCAAAGACATTTGTTTTCCAAGCGGTCGCTAGCCTTAGTAAAAATCTTAAAGGTTCGTTCTATACTATATTTATATACCTTGATATAATATTAAACAATAATTTTTCAAGCATTAATTTAGCTCAATAATGCCAAATGCAGTGGAATTTTCCAGCTATTACTGATTGCAATGCACAACCATAATTACTTGTAATACACTCCTTTGACTTTGCAAACCGTAAAGCACTTCCTTCAGATTTGGTAACTCCCACGCCCAACTGGTTACCGACTGTTTATCTAACTTCAGCAAGCCAAAACCATGACAGGCAAAAGGCAGAACAAGCTGGCACAGCTTTGGCAAATATTAATAACAGTCGGCTGATAAACAACAAGCAATTCGGTTTGGCTTTGAAGGTGCCTGCCAGCCGCTACTTGCGGTTTAATTTCGGCTGCCTGCAATGTCTTCAAATGAGCAAACAAATGCAAATCTGAAAGCCGCAGCAAAGTGACTGCATTTGCATAAGCAAATTAAATGCAAGGCTTTAAAAATAAACTGAAACTGAACTTGCGCTTAGCTTAAATGTATTTTCCCAGCAGAAAGTGCCACAAGCATTTGGCCTTTAAAGAGCCGCAATCGCTTGCCAAGTCGCACACCGACGGTGGACGGTGGACAGGCAAATACACTCAAGCTGACGAGCTGCAAAGGCCGGCTATTGCAGCCCAGCAGCCCGCATGACACCTGCCCGCCCACTCGCCTTGACAGTTGCCCGTTGACTAAGTGACCTTTGCGAGCTCTAGAATGCACCACCTGACCCAGCTGTGCCTTCGCCTGGCACTCAGACACCGCAAGCCAAGACAAGGCAAGGCATCAGATTCTAAATGTAGTCCGGTAGCCGTGGCTATGGAGTGGAGATCTCGTGTCGCCTGTCACCTTTAAATAATGTCCCAGGACGCCTTTCAACAGAAATCGCATGTGAAAAGTGCTTCACACATGAAGTGTTTTTGGAATTTTTACAACGTTTTTCGGATTATGATCGCATACACAAACCACTCGTCACATGCAGCACCACTCACACACACACACACACACACACACACACAAATACACGCTCTCACTGTCAGAGGCACGTCTGCTCCTGCATGCCACTTTCCTCACCGCTCTTTCGGAAGCCTGGCGGCTTTCAGCGCAGTTGTTGTTGTTGTATTGCGTTGTTGTGCTAAGTTATGAACTTTATTGCCAAACAGTGGATTTTGTGTCAGCCTCTGGCAGCCATGGCTACGGCGCTTAGTGCCAAATAACATATGCGAATACCTTTATGCATGAAAGCATCTGTGCCGTATGCTAACCCATCTCTGAGTACTTTGAAATAGTACTTCATTGGTCTAAGTGTTATTTTTATACATTGGCAGAACATATTATACATTTGTAGCGACATTTTAACGTATAGAACCAGAAACTATATATATTCTGACAGACAGTCTGATTCTTCATTGTTCGTATTTATATCAAACACGTTGTGGGAGATATGGATTTTCTCGGGTTAACCGACCCCAAGATTTATGGACTTTATCGATCTTTCGAAGCAGTAATCTGTCTGCAAAATGTATGTATATAGTTTTAAAACTCAGGAAGATATATCGATTTTATTGACTTGGCACGTCCCCAGTGGGCGTTGCCTTAAAATTAACTTTAACACTTTCTCTGACACGGATATACAATGAGTACATAATCAAAATTTCAAGTCTCTACGGATGGACGGACAGCAGGACGGACATTCGCTTCACTTTTCACTTGTTGATATTTCTGCAAAGGTATTTCACCTTCAGCAGTCGGCTCCTATGAACTATGTGCTGGTATGCACTGCAAAGTACTTATTCCATATGTAAAAATAATTGCTGCCCTTTATATTTTTTTAAAGAATGCAAAGAAATTTAGTTGGAGTGAAGACTTCTACAATAGCTTTCCTCTCTAGAATGCCTTTTCTTCCTAGAATCTCTCTGCAAAATTGTGACAAAATTCACTCCTTTAATATATTGCTTACAATTATAGCATTAATTACTCAACTAAAGAGGTTTTGCATAACCCATCTGCAGTAACAGCTGCAGCAGCTTTATTTATCCAATTTCCAACACCTTGCACACACCGCTATGAGCAACTTCGTTATTTTTATTTAAGCCAAAAGAAAATGCAATTCTCATCGCCAGTCTGTTGGCCATAATTCGTTTTCGCTTGTTGCCTTTTGCACTAGTATTGGCGATTTGCATTGCCCTTTGAGATTACCGGTTCTGGTATTTTGCTATTTTCGTTTTATCAGCTCCGTGCTCCGTGCTCCGTGCTCAGCGCAGTCAGCATACTCGTCACCAGCTACAGTTCAAGATTCATTCATTTATAAATACTTGCCACCACGCCACAGAGTGGCATGTCTCTGTGGACTGGCGGCTCTTCTAATAAGTATTTTTATACCCTGAACCCATTGGAAATGGGTAAATCAGGGTATAATGGTTTTGCGCAAATGTATGTAACAGGCAGAAGTAGGCATCTCCGACCCCCATAAAGTATATATATTCTTGATTAGCCGAGTCGAACTAGCCATGTCTGTCTGTCTGTCCGCGTGTCCGTCCGTCTGTATGAACGCGACAACAAAAGCTAGAAAGCTGAACTTGGACTTTTTAAGTTCGTGTATTCCATTCACAGATTAAGTTTATATAACTCGTCTCGTTTTCTTATTGATAATTATCGGTGCTCTGACTCGTTTTTTGTGCATATCTCAGGAACCATCAGCTTTTGGATACCTCCCTCAATCGCCCCATATACTACGGACTTGGTCCTTGGTTTACACATAGGTTTCAATGCTCTTGTTAAGCCCTGAAAATTTCATTAAGATGCTCTCAGTTTAGAAGCTATTCACGAATTTAGTTTCCATACTGGGAGCCAAGCGCTGCTGCTGTTCGCAGCTTGCAGTCTGCGTTTACATATGAGTGTGTGTGTGTGTGTGTGTGTGTATGTGTGATTCTGTGTATGTGTGTGAATGCAAGGGGACTGAAATGAATGAAAACACAGGGTATCACTCAGTCGGAAGCTCCTGACTAGAGCTTTCTCACTTGTTTGAATTTCATTTGCGGTACTTGGCTCTCAGCAATCATGGCGCACAAGTTAAACACTCTTACAGTTCGGACATTCGTATAGTAGCCTGACTAATTCGACTTAGGATGATAATAAGATAAGATAAGTTCCATTTCTCCTGCTTAGCTGCTCGCAAAATGCTTAAAATCGTATAGTTTACGCTTTAAAGGCATCGCATGCTATGCAAATTTCAAGTGACTGACAGCGGATATTGCTGTTTGATCGAAGGGGGATAGGAATAACAGCGGAAATTTAGTTAAACTAGGCTTTCATGTAGAGTGCAGGCCGAGCCGTGTGCTTAAAAAAACAGAGGTATAATAGAGTGCGGCTAAGTGCATAAAAAACCGAGGTATCAAAGGTTGCGTGTGCAATATTGTAGGGCAAAAAAGCTATTTTTTGCGAGCATGTTTTGGGTCTCAGTCAAAGCGCACTGCGCGATGATGCATAAATGCAATTTATAAAAGCGGCGCCTGCGTCAAGTGTCGCAGGACTGTGAATCTTTAATCGCTTTAACACACGATCCCAAAGCGGTGCCAGCGCCTGTGTGGCACTTTGTCCAGAACTCCCACTTCACTTTTTGGTTTCTTTTAGAAACTTGGTCTTAAATATTTTTTCATGCTTATTTGCTTTGTGTCTTCTGCTTTTCTGCACCCTGCTTTCTTTTCTCTGTTTTTTTTACAGTTTGGTTTTTCCCTGCAAGGTGTTAGCTATGTGTTGAATTATAAATGTAAATTTGTGTGCTCGAGCTGAAAATAGCTGCAGGCTGTATTTAAGCTCTTTGAGCGCAGTAGCCAGTGCTTCAGTTCACCCAAGAACCTACCAACGTAGCTTTCCACACGGAAGCCGCATTCTAGGCTGCTGCAAGCTTTGTTGCAACATACAAATAAACTACGTACTGAGTCATGTGCTTGGCCCTTGATTAAAGTATGCATATTAAAATTGCGCTTTATGCGAGAGGGCTCATTAACCCGCATCAAGGCAGAAGCTGCTGTGCAAATGACACACAGTTACATACTCCGTCTTTAACTAACTCGCGAACGGATTCGGTGTCTAAGCCCTAAAGTGGGAGTTTGTGAGCCGCGCTTAGCCGTAAAGTGGTTGACACTTGATGCTGCTTAGCCGTCGCCCTTGGACTGGTTCGAACAGCACGAGCAGATGTTGTCGCTACTCCACAGATAGGGCACGACAACAGTTGGTGCAGATTGGCGCAGATTGCAGTTTTACTTCCGCTAACGTAGAGCTCAGCACGCCAGCTGCAGGATGTTGGAAATGTTAAGCAAATGTTGTGGGAAGCTCTTATAAATTGAATTTGCCACAATAAAATATTATTATATTATGATGAATGGACTCGAGTTGACCAAACTCAACGAGCATTGCTCACACTTCTAGTCGCATCCCTTCACTGGCTGGGTTGAGCATTCTGAATGCCACTCATTGAGTAAGTGCATGAATGGATTCTCAGCACTCGTGCCTTGCATTCAAATGTAGAAGCGGCAACCGTGCAACTGTGCCAGAACCTGCCTGATTTGTTGCTTATAAAATGCACTGATTTGCATAAAAAAGTAGCGCTCGTTATACGCATATTTCGCGGCACTTGGCGCATTGCTTTTCATTATAGCCAACATTTTATTTATAAGACACTCGTAAATTATTGAATATTTGCATACTGCGATAAGTAGACGCACGTTCTGGATGCGCAAACCAGATGAAATTGCAGTGGGTTGATTACTTAACTTGCAATTATAATTGCAAAAACTGAAGTTGCAATGGAAATTTCGTTTACATGTTTACATGAACACTATACGTACTTATATACCAGGATAGCTTTTCTAAAATCTTACCGGGCTAAGCAGTTTAATCATCAATTAGATATAAACAAATATTGTTCCGCATGTTATAAATTTAAGTCCATGTGTAAATTATTTAATTTTATCGAATTACTTATTGTTCGTCTAATAGGTAAACCGGCAAGAAAATCAAACATTTGTTTAAGTTTCCAATTATTAACAAAGCCAAGGCAACGCAAGTTCTGTCTGCACCTTATTTAAACTCATATTTGGCATGACAGCTGCCAGATGCATAGGTGGCAACGCTGCGTATGTGTAATAATTACGTGTTCACTTTATTAAAGTCGCATTTACAGCTTCGACCAGCCAAAAAGCCATTTTGAATTTAATACTCAAAACACGTTTTGCTAGCTTAATAAAATTCGTAATATGTATAATGTGCTCTAGATTGTGTGTTTTCCTGAACTAGCACGTATCAAATTAATCGGACGAGTTAATCAATTACAATTCGGTTCATAATAATTATGAGCTCAAAACAGATCATTAGTAAATTATATGCATAGCAGTTCTCATACCATCGCCTATAAGCTCCTATTACCTCTTCCAGCTCAATATGAGGAGCGCAAGTAACTGTTGGTCTCAGAATTTGTTGTATGGCAACACGAATGGCAGATGTCTGATTTTATATTTCGATATCTTAATAATAGATTTCACCAAACGCATGTCTAATTTAGTAGAAAGTGTTTGATTGGTAGATATTCTCTACTTTGGCAAGAGTAGCCCCATCCTTATAATAAATATAAATAAATCCCACCTGACAGATCTATATGAAGCCATCTGTTTTTGCACACATCGAAAATAATATATATATTCTTTGGGGTCCACACAGTTTTCTGACGTCGTAGTTTTTAAAATAGCCTTGCACACATATAAACTCTTGTTTACCCAAGTTGTGTGTGGGTGCAGGGTATAAAAGCCATCTAAATATGTCACCAGCTGTATATTGTTCGCTTGATGTTTGTTTACCTAATAATGGGATATGTTTATTCAGTATATTGGCCGGCTAGACAGGCTATCCGACTTTGACACACAAGACGCAAATCACAAAAATCAATTGATTCAAAGCAAATGAATAACAACAAGATATATATATGCATTTATTTATTATTTGAATTATGCTGCGCCAAAACTGGAATCATTTCTAATAGCCGTGGTTGGCAAACTAACTTAATTTTATTTAACTTATATTTGTCTCCTCTCGAGTGGATAAAGGAACTTGAGCAACAGATTATGCTATCTCTTCCAGCCATAAGTATGTACTTGGCCAACAGTAATAGAGGACAGGCAGGGTTACCGATGCGTAATATAGTGCCCACTTCGTTTGAGGCTTTTATTAAAAATCCCGTTTATGAGAAGTGCTCGAGAGATTCAAAACCACGTTTAAGAGTAAATCATAATTTTATTGAAATTGCTGTTGTTGCATTTAACCGCGTGTCGAGTTTCCTTGGAAGGACGCATTAATTGAATACAGCTGCAGTTCTTGTCAATTGGGCTGTGGGTTGCTGGAGGTGGGGCCACCCACCCGCAGCAATACATATTTGAGTGGCTTTTAAAAGCACCGCAACTGATGGAGAATCGGCGCCTCAACTGACCCTGTAATTGATTGTCACACGCTGCGGCAATTAAAATGTCAGCTCAGCCGACAGGCGATTCAATTTCAATTGCTCTCTTCCTTTTTTAGGCGATCGCTCGCTGCCGTTTTTCTGGTATAAATTGGAAATTAACTGTGCATATTTCATGCCACAACCATTGGCCTTTATATGCTGGCATACAAACAAAACGAAGTAAAACAACTCATGCCAATGTCAACTTGAAGCAACGCCCACCGCCAACTTCAGTGGCCGCAAGGTAAGGGGCGGGCAACGGCGTCCTCGCCCACCGGTGGTCACTTGTAACGGCAGGACTCTTGAAACAAGCAACAATAAGGGCAGCAGCAGCAATGGCTAAGTAAACGCTATTACCATTTAAATTTTTGTGTCTAACCAGGCGCAAAAAGGGCACTTGAAGGTCCGTTGGTTTTGCGAGCAGCTTAGAGGCCACCTTGTTGGGTCGCAGCCTTCACAATTTCGTGGAGCTTAAATGTTAACAAATGAAATAGCTTGCCAGCTAAAGGTGAGCCGCTATATTGAATTACCTGAATGCAATTAATATAACTCAAAACGAAAAAATGATTGCGAATATTTCCAGTGGAATTTAAATTTCCATGAGAGCTGCAAGCTTGTTATTTTATTTGTGAATTAGTTTCAACAATTGTGTGAATGATATTGATGCGTTTGGCCGGTGCCGCTTTTGGCCAGATTGTCCACTGTTGGCACTGTGCATCCAGGCCAACATCGTCAGGGGCAGCGCAGCTTTAGTTCGCTTATTTTTGTTGGAATTGTTGAAAAGCTAGTTTTAAGTACCACCGACCAAGAGTGCCACTGCGGCGGGGCGAGGGGCACATTTTAGACTTTGCTATTTTTGCAACTGGCGCTGCTCATTTGCTTTGTGCTTTTTGCGGCGATTGGCATGTAAATTGAATAGAAAGTGGATATTGTTACGTTCATAGTATTTGGGGTCTATTTTGTTTTGTATTTTATTTCGTTTCGCTTTGTTTTATTTTATACTGTGCGCACGGCAATGCAAACTGAAATGAAGCATTTTTGTCTCTGCATTTAAAATGTCCCTGTAACAGCTAGAAGAAGAAAAAATAAAATTGCACACAAGTGGTTGACTATGGAATACCCTGTATATATATATATATTTCATTTGCGATTATGGAGTAGATATATCAATTGTTGGGATCAGACGCCTGAAGATGGCGAACTTTTAGGTTTGTGCCCTTCTCTGGTCGAATTTGTGCTAATGAAAACACGCAATTTAATAAGCAATTCGATCAGAAACTTAACCATTTAATATACACTCTTTATCCACTTGATACAGGGTATTCATAGAACACACCATTTGGGGATGTGATTTCCAAACGCACTCAATGCTCGACAAGTTGCCGCTGTTGAGCTTTTCGCCATTGCTGTAACGGACGGTTTCAAGTTTCACTTGCTGCCTGCAGCAAAGTGCCAGATCATTCATCAAAGCCTTCGCAGCAGCGGCAGTGGCAGCAGCAGCCCCGCTGTCAGCTCCCAAATGCCATCAAACATAATAATCAAACATCAGCAACATAACAAACGATCCTGGCAACCCGAAATGTGGGTGCCCGGCAGCCAGTCACTCAGTGAAACCGAATCAGAGCTGCTTCCCCCAGTCCCCAGTCCCCAGTCACCCCCGTCCCCACTAACAACCATCTACATCAGTTGGCATACTTTACACTTTACTCGTACGGCTGGGTCTGTGTCCCGTGTCTGTGTGACTGTCTGGGTTTGGCCTTTTTCTTGCGCGTTGCCATATTTCTTAGCAGGACCGTTGACCTGCCCAGCGCCGGGAAGAAAATGTTTTCACTCAAAAGCAAATGCAATAAAAAAGGCAATTTATCAGCATAAAATATTATATGGCATGCCATTGAGTTGGCTCATATTTTCTTCTCCCTTTCGCCTCCCTCAATCTTGCCCTTCCCCCACATACACACACACACACACACACACTCGCAGCCACTTTAACCAATTTGCGCCATGCGTTTGTGTGCTGCACATTAAAATTTAAACCGCAAATGTTATTGCCTCAGCTTGACGTGGCTGTTGTTGTTGTTGCTGCTGCTGCTGCTGCTGCAAGTGAAAGCCAGGCAATTGTTGCTGTCACTCGAATTAGCGCCGCTTACAAAGGCAGTGACAGTGGCTTTTAGTCACCCAACCAGGATGACGTTATTCGTTCGACTCTGCCGTTATTTACGAGTACAAGTATTTGCCAATGGGCCACTTGAGCTTCCCCAGCAGCTGCTGCCCCCATTCTGGTGGGGTATTCTTCTTCTCTCTGTTGCATGCATGCTCGTTGACATAATTTGCCAGTTGCTGCTTGTTGATTTGAACGCACAAAAAGCTGCTCACTCGTTAGGCCTCACTTGTTCGGCTGCCTCCACCCGCTCGAGCCCCGCCCTCAGTTGCTGCTTATGTGAAAGTCAAGGGTTATCATTATGCGCCTTAAGTGCGCTGAGCGGGCTCAGCTGTTGTGTTGTGAGAGAATTTAAAGGCGCACTAGTCAGACTGCAGACTGGAGCATCTGTACTTTTGCCATTTTCCAAGCAGTTGCAACCAAATTGTGCCAGTCGGCGCCCAAGGGACACAAGAGCCATTCTCTGGCCGAGCCAAGAAGCCAGGGCCAGACCCAAGTCCGCACAAAGCCAAGCCATCCAATGCCAAGAAGTGACAACACAATATGGCCTAGCGTAATGTTGTGTGCAGGCACTGCGATAAGATCACCACAAAACAGGACACTTTCGGTTTGGCTCGACGCCAAAAAGTAGCCGCCAGTGCGGACAAAGCTGCATATGGAGCTGCTTAAAGTTCTTCGCCTTGAAGTCCTCGCTGCCTAAACCAAAATTAATTAGCTATTCAATTTGGTCGAAGTTTTTCGCCCAGCTCAATTCCAATGCGGCTGATAATTCGGCGTTTCTGCCGTCCTAAGTTTTGCGAGTGTCCAAAATCGTGTAGAGTCAACTTTTCAGAATTCAGACTGCGTCTTTCCGGCAGCTGCCGCAGCCACAGCCCGCCCCACCTCCCCGAAATGCCGCCCTATGGTTTGCTTATGAACTGTGAGTCAAAGAGAAACTTACAGCGGCTTTCGTGGACTTTTTGTGGTGCTTGCGTTTCAATTGAAAAAAGTAGCTAATTTAATAAGAAATGTTCGCAAAACTACACGAAAAAGGCTTAAGTTCTACATGAATAAAGTTATCGAAAAGTTCAAGTTGCGAAATCTAATTTTGTGAGAATTTCTCCACAACAACAAAGATGGCAAATACTGCAACTAGACCGGGTTTGGCCTCTGGTCAGGAGATACAACAACAACTTGCTAGCTAAACTGTTTGTTCGAGCTTCTTGGCGGCCCTAAGCGGTCTTGAGAACCCTTCGTTAGGGTCCTTGACTGTGTAAACTCTTATATTCATACATATATCTCTGTTTATATGTTCTTTAATTATATTTAAAACAAATAATTTGCAAAAGTTATGGCAATTTTATGACTTTGTTTGTTCCAATTGCCCAAGGTAATAAGATTTAAAAGTTTGCCTATGAATATGTATCTTGACTATTATATTTCAATCTATCTGCAGATATATTTCCCACATAAATTTTAGCATATTTGAGGAATCGCTTTCAATTGATTTCGACAATCGCATTTTCCGTGCATGTCATTCCACCCACTTGCTGACGTGTTCCACCACGTTCTGTTTTATTTTGGGCCACAATTTACAGGCAATCAATCACAGCGACTTAGATGCTGTAAAAATAACTAAGCATTTATTGAATAGATATATGTATATTCGTAAATTGACACTCCATTGAATTTCATGTGCTTAAAATTGCCCAGCATCCAAAAAGGAAAACATTTATGCACTATTTCGCGAGTAGTTTTTATTAAATATTTCCAGAGCTCAAATATTGCTGCGCAACTATTGAGCAATATCAATACTACTCTTTAATTGATTTTACAAGACATATAAGTTACATTTCTTGAACATTATTTAAGCTTTTAAGTTTAACAAAATTTAAATATAATGTTAACAATGGCAACTAAATTGGTGAGTAACTTCTCAGCGTTATGAAATTTTTTTCTTAAAAAAGGATCAAAATCCGCAAATCAAAGCGCAAGTCTGCAGTTCTTAAATATCGTTTTTTCCAGCGAGTGGAGGGACATATCCCAAATTGTAAATATTGTTGACCTGCGTATGCTTAACGAGAACATATTAAACATATTAAATTAATTCGGTGGCTTTAGCTCTTATGATTTCTGAGATATGGTAAAAACCGATAAATATCGATAACTGTAAAAGGAGCAAGTAAGCAATTAAAATGTCTAAGCGTCTTCTCTCTGTTACATGTATTTGTACAAAACCATTATACCCATTTTACCCATTTTCAATGGGTTCAGGGTATAAAAAACGTACTTTTAAGTAACTTCGTTTAATGTTTATTTATTTGAAATATTTGTATTGGGTCTTGTAAAAGTCAATCAAGCAAATATGCCAATTTCAAGTTCTAAAATTGGTTCGGAATGTGCAGTGCAGCCAACTTTCAGCTCTTTGAGACAGATAAGTCAACAAGCCAGCGAAAATGCATGCAACTTTATTGATAGTGGAAATTTGATGGCACTGAGAGGTTCTCTCAATGATTTTTAACTAATTGCCAGGTGAAGAGAGGTTAAATAAATCGAAGTAAAAATATTGGCAAGCTGAGTCCCAGGCGGGTCAGTTGCATATCAGAGCAATAAGCGTGCAGCCAACTGCCCGCAGTGCAATGCAGCTGAACACGCCCCAATCTATAAAAGCCAAAACAAAACAGAACACAACAAAAGCGAACGGACGATAAGCGCCAGCAGGGAAAACAATGCAATTTTTACTATTTTAGTGAAAATTCCAAAAAAAATTCCTCGCTGAGCTGGCATGTGGCGGCCGCCTGCCTCCAAAAAAGTATTCCCAGCTAAGGCAGACAATCAGCCCGACAGCCGGATGGACATAATGAAGTCCAGTCCCGTTCAGACGAGTTCAGTCGGTGCTTCAACAAAAGAGAAATGCACAAAATCAAGTTGAAAACGCGCTTACAAAATGCCTGAAATTGAGTTTGAAAATAAATTAAATTATCACGGCGCGCCATGTAAGTAGTTCAGATTGAGACTGGGGCGGTGCTTGGGGTCTGTTTGCAGGGTCGGGTGTCGCAATGAATCAATTTCAGCTAAAATGCCAATTTAAAAAGACAGCAACTTTCGACACGCCATGCGAACTGTCTGCCAGTTAGTGTATCTAGCCAGCTTACTGCCAGTTTTGCATATCGCCGTGCCCTCTCTCTGTTCCTCTGTATCCCTTGCTCACTCCTGCTCTGACCAACAGCAAATCACGGGGGAGTGTTCGAAAAAAGAAAACTGTCGAAATACTTGCAAATTCCATTACACTTTTAAATTAGTTTGCCACGCGACGAACACTCTGCGTTTACTTTAAAGTCGAATGTGCCCCCAGCCTCGAATGCAATTAATGATCCAACCGCAAACGCAAATTCAATTTATTGTAGTTGTATTAGCACCAATTATAGGAATTGCATGTGCCCGGTTATAATTAAGACCCGAAATCAATAATATATGATTATGTTTAACCTATTACATAATTACTCGCTACATATTTAGGCGCTCGTTCAGAGACGTGTGCAATGCGACTGACAATCCGACTGACAGATGAGCAGTCACTGATTGCCCGAGGCAGGATGAGGACGAGAAGTCGTTTCCGGGGCGTTTTATTTATTGTGCAAGCAGCGGCTGTAGAAACGTGACTTGCAAAATGAATGCTGGAAAAATGATAACGTAAATATGGCCCCGACACCAGACCCGGAAAGTGAGCAGGCCGCAGCTAGACGAATTATCAATGCTCTACCGAAAGCGAAAGTGTGGATGCGAACGTGTTGGAATCGTGGGTTATGACTTATGGCAACGGCTTCTCACATTGTCCAACTAAATCTGTTGCAATACCTCACTCGCAGTCCAAAGTGCTGGCCAAAAGTAGGCAACACTTTGCAGTTGCCTCACACTCTGGCGCAGATGATAGCCTTAAACTGGGCGGATGCCTTGGCCATTTTGCAGCGCATTGTGCGAATGTCTTCACACAATTCGTGCGAAATAAATTTCATGAAATTGCAACTCATGTTCCTTGCTTCGTGTTTCTTGTGTTTTCTGTGTCTTGTGCCTTGCGCCTTGTTTCTGCTTCTTCTGCTTGTGCATGGGCTTGTGCCTAACCTTGAACGCTTCGTTAACTGCATTTACGGCTGCCTGGCACGGACACGTCCTTACAACAGCTCCTCCTGTGTATCACAGAAGTTCGACAGAGGTATACAGTTGTTTCTGTAACTATGTGTGCCTGTGTGTGTCTATGTGTGTCTATGTAACTGTATGCGGTTGGCATTTCCAAAGGAATTTCCGCCAAGGAAATCAAAGCTGCAAATGGCAATAAAACTTTTTGTATGGCAAATATGAAATTTCTCAGGTCTATATGCAGCACAAATCGTTGGAAATTCATTAAAACTTTTGCAATTTCGAGCTGCAGTCGTTAAGTCGTTAATTAATTTCGCTTTGTCGCTCACCAACTTAGCGCCAAGTTGGCAACTTCAGGGCAAAAATCACGCTCCACCTGCAACATGATTTCCCAATGCAGTTAACCCAATTGCCTGTCTATTAAATGACAGCTGAGAATGAGAGCGACTCATCAATATACGCAATTAGGGCCTGCCGATTGGGCTATTCGAGAGATAATCGATTAGCATAATTGTCGACAATGAACTCGTTATGTCACACATCCGACAGCCCCTCGGTTCTATTCCCAGTCCCAGTCCCAGTCCCAGTGCCACCTGCTTCCACACGAACTCATCCATAAATATGCAATGCGAAGACGAATCGAAGGCAAACTCAATTTGTTGTCATTAAATTAATGAAGTTTGCCGCCTGCTAGAATCTAGTTTCTGTGTCTAATCTTTAAATTTGTCATCAGCATCGGCATCATTTATCCGGCCAGTCAATATGTGTCCGTCCCAATGGTTGGGTCCTCGGTTGCCGTTGTGCTGATTGAATTTCATGGCACAATTGCCATCACAGCAACATGAGCTGGGGCAAAATCGTAAATTAGTCTCGGCAATTATGTTTACCTACATCTAATTAGTTTAATTGAAACTGAACAAAGGCCAGCAGCAGCAGCAGAAGCAGCAACAGCTACTTCCACGTACGAGTAACGATGGCATCAACTGTCGGCTCAACGGCCGACCTGGCCTAGTGTCCAGTTGCCGGCCGTTTTCCTTCAGTTGGGATTGGTGTCATTTTGTATGCACCTCACGCGATTTGAGTCGTACTAGCTGTTGATCCAAGCACAGTGTGTTGATCAAGCTGTGCACTCAACACGTCTACATATCTACACTCGGAGAAGAACGGAGTAATAATAACAATAAACAAAAAAAATAAAAATTATGATTGACAAAGAATTTTTATACATGAAATAGCGTACAATCTGGATAGATCTGAATAGAAGAACAACGGTAATTAGGTTAAGCTCGATACTTAGGTTTTATGTTTAAGCAATATGACTTTTGCTCTTAAGTCTAAAAATTTACTTTATTTTTGTCAAGATGCTTGTATTTGCTTTTGGCGCGAAATCCATAGTTTTTTCTCTGAGTGTACATATTTAGCACATATGTATGCTCAGTCTGCTTTAAGTTGCCACAGCACGGCAAACAATCATCAGTGCCTGTGCACACCCCTGCCCCTAGCTCCCTAGCTCTACCCTAGCATTCCTCAGACAGAGCTTTAAAAGTTGTGGCCCTTGTGGCTTACCGCGGCAGCCAAACGCAGGCTAAGCAGCAAATTGCATAAGAATGGCGGGCGAGTCGAAAAAACATGGCTCTGCATCCGGATCCGCGTTCGTATCCGCGTCTAGTTGAAGTCGAGCGCCATTTTGAAACCGCGACACTTAGCACTGACGCGCCGCATTAAACACAAGCGAATGCATTTTGACTGCACACACACACACACACACACTTACCCACACGCCTGCACACACACGTGTGGCCAGCTACTGCGCATTAGCTGTTGCTGCTAATTTCAGTCGCTGCAGCAACTTCGTGCGCATCATCAACACAAAACTAATGCGAAAAGTTTGCAGAATTTTTACTTTTAATTGCTTGAGTGTTGGTGCGCCAAGCTCTGCCTGCAACACACACAGAACACACCCACACCCACACACATACGCACACACACGCACTCGCAGAGACACACAGGCAGGCCGACGCCCCCTCGCCGCTGGCCACAAGCACCGCAATTTAGTTAAAGCATAACGGCAGCCAAGCCGCAGCCAATGCTGCTGTCGACAGCCCCGTCGACTGAGGCAGCGCTCAAAAGCTTCAGCGGCTCTCTTTTCCCGTTCTGTTCACACCCCGCCTCGCCCCGCCGTTATATGCCAGCCTCACCCCCTTTCGTTCGCACTGCCAACTGGATTAAATGTTTGTTTCCATTTAACAATTTTTGCATTCCCCTGCACTCGCATTTCGTTGAGCCAAATTATTTCGTTTCGCGAAATTTTAAGACAGCAAACTATTTTCGGACAGCCTGTCTGTCTACAACTGTTTTGCTGTTGTTGTAGTTTTGTTTTCGTTGCTGTTTTTTAATTGCAAATAATTTGATTTCATTAAGCACGTAGTTATTCGCTTGCAATTTTTAATATCAGTTTTAACTTCCATAACCAAACACATATATGCACATTATTTTATAGAGTCAAGTGATTGTGGCATTATTTAACTTGCAACCACAACGGGACAAGAGGCAAAAAACAGAAAGCCAACTGTGTTTCCACTTGCGATAACCGCTTAATAATAATTTTTATAATTATTTTTATAAAAAGTTGAAAGGCAAGCATTTTGAAAAAAGCGCAGTAGAAATATTTGTTTTTAGTTTGTTTAGTTTACTTACCCTATCAATATTCTCCGTTTATAAAGAAAAAGCCTTTTAAACTTCTTACCAGTGTAAATAAGTGCCAAATCCAAGTGCCAAAGAGTAAAGCTCCTTGGATAAAGATTTAAAATAGTTGAATATAAAATATTTTTTTGTTATTATTAAATGCATGTTGAAACGTCGTGTGACATTCACCGTTATTTAATTCGAAGTGCATCTAAAACTTTTGACAATTCGACTCATTTATAATGCGATATTTATTATAGTAGAAGACTACTCGACTTGGAGTGGCTGATATGCCATGACAACTACATGACATGTTTTATGTGCAGCCTTTGTGCATATATAAATCATACGCACCGTGCAACGTCAGTGTTGATGCGGTTTTAATTTATCATTTGCGCGTTTTGAATAGCTAATAGCAGAATATGCAGCTTTAGGGAGAGTAAGAAGTGGATTGGTTTAATTTCTGGTGTCAAGTGAACAAATGCATAAAGTGAACATGAGACAGAGACAGGGTAAGACTCCAATATACAAGTTCGCGCTGTAAAATGCTCTTCATTATGTCCTGTGGCTAAATGTACTTCAGAGGCTAAGGGCTAAAACTTGCGTACCTTTTGCTTTAAAGAATTATCAGTAAGCAAGCTTTAGTATATTCCATGGGATATCCGAGCATTGCATTGTCGGAAGAGCACATAACCAGCTTTAGAATCGTTTGCTACTGAAGAATTTCATTTAGCAAATGGCGCGCGTGTTAAGCATGGGGACTTGCCACACCAGGCGGCAACCACAGGCGAGTGTACATTCCCACAGAGCTGCAACCACATCGTCCCACTGAGAGCAAACAATCCAGATCTGGAGCCATGGCATTAGCTGCAGTTGCATTTTATGTTATTGTTAAACATTTTGTTTGGATTTTGGCCACTTGGGGAATAGTGCACGCATGTTTCTCTTTGTCCTTGTGCAATTTACACAATTGATTAAGCTTTAAATTAATTTTGAATTCATTTAGCATCTGACTAGTCGAAATCCGTAAAACTGTTTATTACTTATGCCTGAGTTAAAGGCTGGCTTATTTGGAGCAAGGATATACGACTAAGTAGTTCTTTGACTTTGTGCAACGAGCTAATTTCCGGCAATGTCAGTGCCGATAAATGCAAAAGCTTCTGCCCAAAAATTTTGTCAGTCACTTAGAGTCCGTCCGAATCAGACGTCTGAATTATAAAATACATAAAAGGCTGTTGTTGAAGGATGGATTAAAAACAAACAGGAAGTAAATGTGATGAACAGCCAACAGATATCCTGCACTCTCAGCATTTTAGAAATTCAGAAACACCAATTTTTTAAGCTTAACTACTTCAGCATTCTCACGGATGTCGCTTAATATTTATGAAGTATTCGTATTGTCCAAGAAATTTACAGAAATTTGGTTCAGATTTTCTTAAATATTCATTACAGTCTCCCAAATGTGTTCTTCTCTCTGCCCTGTTTAAAACAACTTCTAAATGTCACTGTTCGATCATCCCATTTTGATGTGTAGAGGGTATAGTTAATTGCTCTTTGGATAATATCAACATTGTTTGCTTAGTTTGCCAAGAGACGAGCCACGCAAATCGATGGGGTCAAATTATGCGCCCCAAGAGCGTCAGCAAGAGCAGCACCAGCAACAACAACAACAACATCATTTGTGACGGCAACAACAACACAGGGCTGTCTGACATTACAAACAATGTAAAATGCACTAAATTGTTGCAACTGACAAAGCATCTTTCTATTCGATGGGGACGGCAAAACGTTTGCAATCAAATCAAATTCGAATTGAGTTGCACAACTAGAAATGAAAATGTAAACGAAAATGAAAATGAAAACATCACAAAAATTGCTGGGGCCCCAGAAAGAACTAGGCAGCTCTTCTGACTGATTGCAAATCGAAATTAAATAGAGTCCAGATACGCAAAAATCTATATAACCGAGTACTTAAGTGCTCGTGGCGAATAATGTACGCAAATGGGTATGTGTATGGATGTGTGTGTGTGTGTCAGCGTACTTACATATATAGCAAGGCTCCCTTTTAAGCAAAGTAATTAACTCAACACTCAATCGAATGCCGCCCAGTTGTCATGCTCCTCGCAATTATAAATCAAACGGGCTGCATCAAGAACAAAAAGTAAATCTGGCGAATGAATGATTACCGGGCAACGCCGAAGATGGCGAGCAGCCATAAAAATCATTGTGGATTGCAATTATGAGTATCGTTATCTGGGTGCGGAGTGTGGCAATCAATGAGTTCAACCATCACATAATTTTATTTGATTTTTATTTAATTGAAATTTATCACAACAATAAGAAGCGAGAAAGAACTTGACGAGATTCAAGGCGCATCTCATGCCCAAGCTTGGACCGTGAGACTCTCTTGTCTCTTGAGAATTTCGCTTGTAATGCAGCACGAGAATGTGAAATTAAATGAAGAATAATGAGATTTACAGCCTTTGTTGTTGGTAATACACTGCCGTATTATGATTCCCTTTTCATTTCTTTTAATTTTCTTTTCTGTTTTTTTGTTGAGTATATTCGATTGCTTTTGCCAGTTTTAATTGCATCAATCCTTGCCGAGCTGTTGTTGAAAGTTCGACTGTTGATTGAGTCCTTGGACTGATTACAACTGTACCTAGTTAAACCTTAAATCAACCTTAAACCTTAAATAATTTGCTTTGTGGTTACTGCGCTGTGACCAATAACCATGTGTGGGTTTTGGCCTTATTTTGGCGAGCCAACCCAAAGTAAATTGACACTAAAATGCAATCAAAAGACTAGGCATAGTCAGAAATTCTCAATGCATGCGGCAGGCAACGTTTTGCATACTAGTAGTCTGTGGTTTATGCGGTTGGTACACATTTCCAGATTAAAGTATTAAAGTTTTCAAATTGGATTAATGTGTGACATCTTTACGCATGTGTGTGTACATGTAGGCCGCACAGCACTCGTTTCTGTTTGTGCACGCTCCCCCTTTGACCTTTTTTCATCCTCGACTGCTGGTAGATTAGTTAATTAAACAAGAACTAAGGTTGAGGTTTGGCGTCTTAGGCGCCGACCACTAATTGAAGACCACTGGGGATTTGAGCTATTGTGGGCAATGGTTTTAAGTATTTTGAGGTTTTTGTTGCCAACAGGGTATGTAATAAATGTAATACGGCATACCCATATCCTAAGTCAAAGGCGGCAAATATGCTGCATCTAGAAAAATGTACTTCAAGCTGCGCAAATATGTACACGAGAAATTCTTATGCCTTGCGAACGGCGAACAAAAGACACAAGTCAGACCGTGAAGCCATTTGGCTAATTGCAAGAACGTGCAGACATCGACGACACACCGATGCCGGGGCATGACCCTGCCGCAGGTCGAGTCCCTGTCAGGACGGGACGGGACAGGCCAGGCCAGGCTGGCAGCTGGCTGTTGATAAGTAGCTCTGTTCCCGCGACGCAGTCACGTTCAGTTAACAAAACTGATATAAATTATGAGCGCGCGTATATTTTACACAACTGTCAGCACAGTTGCGCCACTAAAACATATTCGGCTCTAAGTTTTTTGTTGTCCTGCTGTTGGCCAACTTACCAGAGACTAGTCCCGTTGCAGCGGCAGCTGAGCCGCCCACGCTTCGACAACTTTGCGACATGTTGCAGCGCCGGTGGAGGCAACGCAAAAAGCAGCGCGCTGCTAAAGATATGCTTCCCTGGGCAATAAATTCGCAGACTGCCAAACGCACACACACACAGGCGCAGCCACACCTATACGACAGCACTCGGCGCTTGGCCCTTGGCAGACACTGCGCACACACATGCACATATACAGTGTTATACTCGTGCTTGTTCTTCTTGTTTCTTGGCTAGTCCTGCTGCTGCTTCTTCTTCTTCTTCTTCGGGGTACACAGAAGTTTGTTGCCAAAAATTTGCCGCCATTGGGTGTGAAGTTGGCAGCACACGACCTCGGCGATCTCCTTCGCCCACGCCTGTCTAACATACTCGCATATTTTGCTGGCGTGAAATACCTAAAGGCTTTTGGCGAAAATTTTATTTCAGGCTCTGTTGCTGCTGCTCCTTCGGCTGTCTCTGTTGTGGCCATAAACATGCACACAGATACACACAATACACGCCCACAGGCGCACCCCAACACCTTCCACTGCAAGAGGCAGTCAACTTTGCGGAAAATCGTTTGAAGCGCTTTGCACTTCGTCGACATCTTTCCGTTGGCTTTCTGTGGTGCCTTCAAGTGCTCGCCGCTACCAGTAAACTGTCCCGACGTGTGAGTGTGTGAGAAAGAGTGTGTGTATGTGTGTGTCTGTGTGCGCTTGTACCTTGCATTGTTTTGCACTATTGCCGAAATGTCACTTTGAACTTTACGATTTCACAGTTTTCTATCTCCTAGGCCCATTGTTGAAACTTAAGCGTCGGTCGTTTTATTGCCCAACTTCTGTAGTATCTATATCTATATGAGAAGAAGAAGAGCATATTTTTGGCAAACTTAGCAAACTTAATACATTTTTCGGTTCGATACGAATGAAGCTTGCGACGTAAAGATATGTTTTATTTCAAAAATGTTCCATGTATTAATTATTATATATTACAAAACACACAAATAAGGGAAAGTGCTTGACTAGCAGCTACCCTGCACTCAACCCGAATCATATATTCGTGCACTTAGTACATAACTATTTCTTCAAATGTGGGAAAGAGTAAATTTATATATTTAAATAAATTGTCTTAATCTGAATTTAATGTCACCGGGTCATTTTATCTCATATTAAACTGCTCTGATGATTCGGTATTTTTATCTCACAAAGTCCAATATTGCGCCTGGAGTTTTACACTTTGATTTATTAACCATTCTACTGCACGTCCCACAACCCACAAAGACAACAGCTTCGCATTTCATAACTCATTTACGTCTCTGCACGTGTCAACAATCCAAGTGTGACAACGAAGGCATCTGATGGCGTCACTTGCCCGGCTGGCTCCACCTTCCGCTGGGCACACAAAACATATCCGAAACACACACACCAACACACACAGCGTGCGAAGCGAACTTGGAAACCGACGGCTACAAACAAACAAAGACGCTTCATGTCCTGGCTTTTCGGCCGTGGCAATCAATCCAAATGATATACACATTCCAGACTCCGGCTCAGTTCTCGACGGGCTTGCGCCTATGTTTGCTTAGCTGCCACGCCAGACAGTTGCCCAAGATTTGATGTATTTGACATATAGACTGTACATCCGTCCTTTGCCTCCAAGCCCCGTTTTTTATATGGGGCCAACGCGCTAGTGGCCTAGCACAATATGTCTCAGTCGGCCGCAGGCTACGTGCCGGGCGAACTGTGTGTGACTAAGTGTTCAGCTAACATATGACTTCCCAGTGGATTAGCTATTGATATTTGATCGGGCTGCTGGGCGAGGGCAAATTATGCACACGTCATATTGTCGCAGAGCTCTAAATTATGGCCAACAAAATATACAAATTTGATGTATATAAAATATGCTAATGCATCGCCCACTTGCAATCTCTGTGCATACAAATATATTTAAAATGCATTAAAATGTTCCAAAATAACAATAATGACAACATGACCATTAGCTTAATTTAATTAAATGCTACACAGCTGCCATGTTTGTGACCATTCATGGTAACTGGCAATTGACACAAAGTCATGATTGGACTCCAGGCTCTCATCTAATTAAAATAATGAGTTCATGTTACTGTTGCCTTGGTTGTTGGTGTCGCTTCTGACGGAAGCATTTGTGGGGCGTGGCAAAGTTGTAGCGGAAAGCGAGCTCAACTCGGCCCTTGGCACTGTCCTGCCGCAACTCTAGCAAAGCGTAACAAAAAGCGCATAAAACAGTAGAATTTACAGCCAGAAAGAGTCCTTCCTAATGTGCCATGGCGACCGCTGCATACGCCGCCAACCAGGACGACACCAGACACCGAGTCCAAGACGATGTCTATTCGATGCCTCTTTTGGTCTGCTTACGACCGGCAACCGGCAACCGGCGGCTTTTGGCCCCATTTCAAGCGTTTACTTATTGTGGCTTTTAAGAGCTTCCGTTTCGTCACGCATAACGCTTTCGAATGACACGAACATCAAAATCATCAACATTCCCAGAGCAACGACACGATCCGCTCGTCCACGGCCCGGCATGGTCAGAACACGGACAGAATGTGTCTGCATCTATTAAGTGACAGCCTCTTAAATGGCCACCAGCAACAACTACAAAATGGGGCATGTGTGTGCCCGTGTGACTAAGCACTTCGGTCTGTTGGGCCAATGAGTGAGGTATTTCATGGGCCATGTTTGGTCCTGTTTGTACAACCTCCGAATGATGCCGTCCTGGCTAGTTGTCGTGGCGACGTGCCTCTTTTGCCACAAGCAGCTGTGTGGGGCTTACATGGCGTATGCATAACTTTTATGAGCTTGTTCTTATAGCAATTCACATCAGCGCTGACTGTCTAGAATTCAATTTAACGTCGAGTAAAACGGCAAATGTAAAGTGTATATTTACTACATTTCAGCGGCCCAAGCACACATTGAAAGTCATTCAGACGGACGGAAAAAACGTTTATCTAATTATCCGAGTAGCCGCTGCGCGCTGCGCTTAATTGATTATTTTATTGTTGTTTGAGGGTTCTGTTTTTTTTTGCTTTCTTTTTTTACATTTATTTACATAACTCAAATTGCCACAAATCGGAGCGCAGAGTCCAAGCCACGTTGCGAATCACAGTTGTAATAATATTAGCAGACCGCCAGCAACAACAAAAGCTTGGCAACTGGACTTAAACGCTCGCAAATATTATGGTAAATAAATTGTATAGTAAACATAATCAACACGTTTAATACGCTGGATCGCTTAATTACCAGCGCAAACAATGAAATGCAAATACATCGTGAGTGTACTACCAGAGCCCCAAAGCCTACTCAAACAGCTAGTCGACGGCATTTAAATCATTGAGTAGCAGCTGCTAATCAAACACAAAACACTTTTCATATCACGATTTGAGTTAAGATATCAAGCAAAGTATTTCGCCAAAAATTATGCAGCATGCATACAAAAAGCGCTTCCGGCCAATACATTTAGCAGCAAATGAATATGAATGTAGTACATATTGAGGAAAAGTTCTTGCATGACAATGCTGCGGTTAGAGCTGAAACATTAAGGACATCTAATAGTTCGAACATAGTGCAAGAGGCTATAAATATAAAAGCTATTACCAATTAAAATGGATGAATGGGTAACTCTTTATGCCTTTTTGTATGAATGCGTCGATTTCAAATGGCCTATTAGAGCAATAGCCACAAAATTCCGGTTTAAAGTAACGTATATTATACGATGATTAAATTGTTTCCACATTATCAATTCGGTGAACAATGATTAAAATTGCCCATTGAATGGAAATAAAAATCGAATTACCTATTTGAAATATTGAAATGAAATTTACGTACATTTAGAATGGCTATGAAATTTATGATAAAATTTGGCAATACACCCACCGCAGCCACAAGTTCGAAAACCATGTCTAATTTCCAGCTAAAATTTATGTGATTGCTCTTTGCATGCACACACACAAATCAACTTAGCTCAAGTGTATCGAAATTATTTCGTTATCGTCTGATTTGGGGCAACTGCTCGATAACGAGGCCAAGTCCTCGGTGCGACACTTAACAGGCGCCTCACACCCCTCTCCGACAATTAGTATGCAATTTCACGCGTCAACTAATAAAAAGCCAAAGCACTGCGGTAGCAAGTGATTGGCTAAAGAAGTTGCGCTTTTTTATTGAGTACGACTATTAAATACTCTTGCTATTTAATAAATTGTGAGTATAACATTTTTATGTATAATGATGAAAATCTGTCAATTTCTAAGTACGAACATTAAAATAAAATCATTAGTATAGCTTAAGCATTACCAATGCATTTTGCGAGAGCTAGCTCGTTATCTGAACTTGAGTAAGCCCTAAAGAACATCGTGTATTCGGTTGCTGACAGTTGATATTTCAAGTCTGGCTACAAAGGAACACTACTTGGAATCCACTTACTCGTGTATCAATTTTGACTCGCTTATGTCAGCTGCCGCTTTGAGCCGCTGCAAAATGAAGTGAGAATATTGCAAGTTGGAGCAAAACTATTCTACAGTTTATTGATAGTCGGGCTTGCCAGCTGCTGACGGGCAGACAGAAAATTTTGACATTCGATTTCAATATTTCATGCATTTCGATTTCGCACTGACAAGCTGCAATGCGATTTCTATTTGCAACGAAACAGTTGCGCTGACAAATGCCATACTGCGTCAGATTGCTGACATAGCGGCTTAAAGGCTTAAATGTAACTTTAATTGTGCAAATAAAGCTTACACTCATAATATAGATCAAGCTGAAAATCGGCAAAGAGGTTCAAAGTCATTAGCATTTAAGCGTATTCAGCAGCGTACTTAGAAATCAATTCTATTTGACAGCACAAAGGCATTCTAATTGAACGGCTTATGTTATAAGATATGCATCTTGAAGATTCTTTTGTTATATCTTTATGCACCAAAGTGTTTGCTTTCAAACATTATAAGTTAAAAGATCGATAAATGTTATTATGTTTGCATCGGGAGAAATAGTTGGAAATAATTTATGATGCTGGCTTTGGAGTTGAATATTGTCTAAGTAGCAGGCGACAAATTTACAGTTTCGAGAATATAATTAATTGATTAATTAACACTGAATATGATTAATGTTGTGCAAGCAGCTGCTTATATTGATGGCTAGTTATTTACACAGCAAATATCAAAAGCCCGCTCAGGCACATTCAAACACACACGCACACACTCAAGAACTATAACAGCCTAAATGTGCCCACAAGCGCAGCCACGTGTGACTTTCTTTGGCAGGAGAGAGCATGAAACTGCCAAGTAATGTAATTATTGCAGAACTATTCATCATGTTTGGTGTCGGGGAGCTGGCACTTAAACGCTTCGCATCGCCTGCGGCCTGTCAAACGTGGCGTATGCGCAATACCGAAGCTCACCGACCCTCACGCTCGCCCATAACGTAGGTATTTATGCGCTTTTGTTATACACAAAACACGGTTATGGCTGCCAGGAAACTATGCGAGAGGTTAACTAATTAGCATGTCAAAGCCATCCATTTTGCTGCTGCCCAGTAATCCGTAGAGCAATCATGGAAACCCCCTTGTCACGCCAACCCTTCTTCAACCCTAACCCCCTCTAGCAGAGCTGCCTTGGATGGCCCAAGGCGTAAATCCCGTTTAATTATGCTCTTACATTCATAAGCTTTACACATATTATAAAATAACCGAGCTCATTTACAAGCACATCACTCGAAGCCCAAGCAATCCCCGCACGTATCTATTTGAATTTGTTGTTCAGTGGCTTAAGGCGAAAAACCAATTTGCTGTCAATGCCATTAAAGGGACCTTGGAAATTGGTAGTCGTTAAACAAAATAGTCGGGCTTAAAACAAAATTTAAAATGACTTTGATTAAATTACTTTGTTGGGCGATACAACCAACGACCTATGTGTCCCATGTGCGTTTCATCAGATCCAACCGCAAGTTTTCTAAACAGAAGGCAAATTCATAAGGTATTTCCTTCCACTTTTTATTGATAGCAACAGAAACGGCAAATAAAAGAATTCAGTTACTCGAACGCCTCGTGACGATGTCGACGCTGTATTCCATATTTGTGGTCCTTGTGCTTGTAGAAGCCAACTTTTCCCTTCTTTCGAAGACAGCGTTCTTTCCTTCCCAGCACCTCGTAGGGGCGACACTTGCGTTTGGATTTAAGCAGCCTGCCCGGCAAGTAGACGTAACTCCGTGGTCGATTGTGGCCCACAATACGATCGCCGATCACTTTTCTGTTAAGATTGCTCGAGCCAACACGAGCACTACGGCCAAAACTCGAGTGTATCTGGAGCGGGACAATGCCGAGTTCGGGCATGGCTGTTGGATAGCGCAGCTCTGTGTCGAACTCTTCCTTGCTGGCATCCGTTTCGGGTATACCGTCGGCGCTCCTGTAGACCTGTTTCCCATAGAGAAGGCTGGGCAGGATGGCAACCCGCCCCGATTCCTCCTTCTCTGTGGGCGCGCAGCCATAGGGCGTGTGCACCTGATTCTCGGGACATTCAATGCTGCGTGCGATGCCGGCTGTGTCCTTAGCCGCGTCCATGTTCTCATCGGCCCAGGTGCGCTCCAGCACGGACTGCATATACTCATCGCGATCGACGCAGCCTTTGTTGATGGTCAGCACCTGGCTGGGTGTGCACACATTCGAGGAGGGATGCGCATGGTTCGGGTTCGATGGATTCAAGGGCACTACTGCGCCCTTGGCCGCTGGTTTCACTTGATGCGTTTGCTGCTTTTCTGAGGGATGCTGCGCTCCTTGCTTGGCTGCAGCCGGTTTCTGCGCAACTGCAGGTGGAGCCGGCTGGTTGGGTTTTCCACGTTGATTTGCGGCACTCGATTGCCCGGTTCTGTTGAGAACCAGCAACAGCACGAGGCTGTGCAGGCAGTGGGATGATTTCATTTGGCCACTTGTTTTGGTCAAAATGTTGGCAGCAACTGTGCTGGTCTCAGGCACATTTTGATCTTTTAGGGCACACCTGGCCGTTGCCAATCCTTTGGGCTTGCAATCTCATTGCGAAAACAATTAAGCTGGTCATTAAATGGCATCGGCGACGCTGCTGCACGGCGAATCAATTGCGATTCGAGTTGGCTTCGAACGACTTATTTACCATGCAATGCGCCTGCTTCAGTTAGTTGTTATTGCCGTTGCTGGCCCTTCGTTTTGCAATCTCAATTTCCCCCACAATAAAATTAATGTTTTACGTAGCCAATTCCGAATCGTTTATTTCACATAAAAATGCGATAAATAAGCGACGCATCCTGTGCGACAGCGTCGTGAAAGGAACACTCCAAAGGCGGCAGGAAATGTTGTTGCTGCTGCTGCTGATGTTGTTGTTGTAGTTCTTGTTGCATTGTGCACCTACAGCAGTGAGTGTTTATAGCACAAACAAAGCGAAGGATGCGCTGCAAGGACATACGCGCCGGCTTAAAGCTGGCGTGCTGAGCGAGAAAAAGGAAAGCCAAAGAATCTACGGGTCCAGAGCTTAAAAACAAAGTGCCGCAGTCCGAAAACAACAATGAATAAGATAGGTAGCACGGCAGGAGATGATGGGGAGGCGGAAAGTGAGGGTGAGTCGAGATACAGCAGCGAGAGCCATTGAAAGCAAAGACAAAAGCTGCTCTGGTGCAGCACCTCGATGCTGCTTATGTCGTTTGGGTTCACCCACCACAATCACAGCAACAACAAAAGCACGAACAACAACAAAAAATACTAACAAGGATGTCGTCCACGTGGACCGCCGAGCTCCTTGCGTGGCTGTTGTTAAAAATTTCATGTTAATGGCCACACGAAGCTTCGCTCTTAACCCTTTGCGAAGGGGTCGCGCACATGTGGTTGCCCCCTCCGACCAGTCTGTATGTGTGCGTGCGAGTGTGTGTGTGTGTGTGTGTGTGTGTGTGCGTAACAGGGTCATTGTGCTGCCATATTTCGGTCGCACCTTTATGCTAGGTAGCTTATTTCCTTCTGCTGTCCTTTGCAAATTTAATTTCAACTTGTGCACACGCTCCAAGCGCGAAAGCCAAACCCCGGACCAAAACCTGTCCCAGCCATAGCAGAGAGGAAATGACTTTAATTAAGGATATCTTGTGAAATGCTTGCTCATATTTATAACCCCCTCGATAGGGCAGCACCAGCTGGAAAAAGGTCCACAATCAAAGGCAGAGCATCGTTAGAGAATAAAATCGAAATAACAAAGCGGCCACGGTAGAAATAGACCGCTGAGAGGACCGTCGAGAAAGCGACAAGAAAATAGAAAGGACACACTGCTGTCGAGGCAAGAGCGTAATGCGCTTTAGTTGCTGGACTCCCGCTTGGCCTTTGCTTCACTGCTGTCAGTGTCACCTAGCTACCAAGCCCACAAAGGTGACCAGCTGGTCGAGCGTTTTTCCGGCGGCCATTGCTGGGCTGTTGGCTTTGGCTTTGGCTTTGGCTTTGCTTCTTTTTGCGCATTGTTTTCGCTAGTGCTTCTTGGCTTTTTTGCTGTTGTATATTTGTATTTTTGTTTCGCTTTGACTATTTGCCATCTGTCGTACTCCAACTGTTAGTTTGTTTGTGTGTCAGCGCCTCGGGTCTTTTGCAAGGATAATCAGATAAAAGCTTTAGTGTCATTTGGGCCAAGTTACTTAATTGCGAGAATAGCAGCTTTACAGCTTGGCTGCTGCTTTCGTTTTAGCAGATTGAATTACGCACAGTTACTGCAACTAAGCTGAAAACTAAAGTCAATGGTGATTCCCTCTGCCGAACTTTAGTTTGCGCAGCGGGCAGCCAACGGGGCCACATAAAACTCATGCAAAACACTTTGAAATGCATTTGCAAGAAGTCAAGTGTAACAAGTTGTGTGTGCTTGCCTGCCTGAGAGTCATGTACGGGCAAGCTATTTGGCTCGAACAACCAATAAAACAAACAACTAACGCACGCACACACATGCAAAAGCAACGAAGACAACAACAGCATGGCAAAAATAACATAAGCAACAGTGTTGGCATTTGTTTCTCCAATACCCACCAGCCAGTGCTGCATAAATGTTCATGAGTGCTCATGAAATATTTAATGTTTATGAATTTCCAACGTTACTTCATTTACATAATCCTTGTGTTTGTCAAACAACTAGCAAGTGTCACATATCATTTACATGTCGTCTGCCGAGTAGAGGATTCGACACACAACACACAACACTTGACAACCAAAGGCAACAGTCCTCGAAATGTGTCGCAAAACTAGCAATATTCAGATGAACCATGAACCCTGAACCGAGTATGAAACCCCACAGCTGTAAGCAAAAATTAAACTTGGCACAACAAACTTTGAAAGACGGAGTCTTAAATAATTTATACAGTCTTAATAGTCCTAATAATAATTTATAATATAAAAAATAATAATATTTTTATGTTGTCTCAATATTTAAAACGTTATTTTTGCTTTCATTGTTTTAGATTTTTCAATGTAGCATACACGAGAAACAGATCATATAAAAAAGACAACCCATCAACAGTATTTTAAATTTATTACTTGACTATATTGAAAAACATGTTCCCTTTTTAAAAGAATCTATTCTATATTATGATATAATGATAGAACTTTTCGTTTTCAAAATTGACCTAACGTACATTTAATTAACTACACCCAAAACAAAGTAAAACCCACTAACTGAACATACATTCCTTAAATGTAAATGTAACACACACACTATCCAACTTTGTCTGTGAGACATGTGAAATATTCACAAATTCTATAATTTGCACCCCACATTGCCGAAGGCCACTGCTGTCTGTGAATTATTAGATTTAAGTTAGATATAGTTTTGTGTGCTTATGTAAATCCTGAAAAGAAAAGCAACTATATAATATTGTAAAAACACTTTTAACGCAATTATTTTAAATTAATTCTTATTTCGAATAGACAAAACAAATAATTTTTATTTAACAAATTAGAATTTAAGAAAGAAAATGTGCTTTATGTTATGAATCCATTTGTTGCAATTGCTCTTTTACCAATTCGGAGATATAGAAGCTAAGCGATACCGTATTTATAAGCAGCATTGACTAATCCTACGGGACAGTATGTATATGTTAAAGGTGCCAATGGCATTCTTGAGCTTTTAATGCCGTCGCACGCAGTGCATGCGGACGAGCTTTTGAGTTTTTCTTGAACGCACGTACATACCCTGAACCCAGTTTATTGTTATCGTAATCGTCTTTCCCCGACACTCCGCACGTCCCGGCAAACTGGCAGTTTGTGCATATTTTATTGCGTCCGTTTCCTGTTGCCTTTTTGTTGCATACTTTCAGGCTAATTCGTGCTACATATATTTTTTTGCTCATTGTTATTGCTGCAGCCTTAGCAGTTGGCCTGCATTTTTATTGCAAATTGTTTATGAAAAGCAGCAGCGGCAGCCGCAGCGGCAGTAGAAAAACGTCAACTGCTGGCCGTCTTATCGAGCGGCAACTGTTTCCTCGACTGCTTTGCATTAATTGCCACTCTGCGCAGGCTTTGGCTGATTTATGAGCGCAGCTTACCAGTGGCCACTTTGGCAAATATAAACACCAATACAATTATCGCACATACACAACACATACACTCGCACACCTACTGCAGGGCATGCTGCTCGGTCAAGTGCTCGAAATTTATAACATGAATCCGCTTGCCAAACAAGAAATTAAAACTTTCTGACCCGCACACACAAACTTTCTGCACACGCATGTGGCGCAGTCTAAAATTTATTAAACTAACTGCAAATTAGTGCAGAATTACATACAAACACACACATGCACAGTTGACAACACATGTGTGTGCCAAATTTGGTGCGATGAAAAAGAAAACTGCCGCATAAATCAAGGCGCCTGCAGCAGTCCAATTGTTAAATAATGTTGCCAATTCGCTAAATACTTTCGTCAGCCCGCGTCGCATTACGTCGCTGGACGCTCCAATTTTCACAATATTAAATAAAAGTGGCGCCGCGTTTGAAAAGAAAAGTAATGCGGGGACAATTTCTACTGGAAGCTGCTTGAATACAGCGGGGGGCGCACTTTCTTTTGATATTTTTTTTGTATTTTTGTTGCAAAAATTGTAAAACAATTGTTATAAATTTAATGCGCCTTTTTTAGTGGCATGTTCTCTGCTTGATAAATGCAGACAATTAGCTAAATGCTTCACTGGCGCCAACAGCCGCCAGCTGCCAGACAAACGGACAGCTCCAGCTTCCCGAGCGCCGTCCGCCTGTCCAAAGTGACTTAGTCATTGCGCAGTTTTTGACACGCGTCCAAATTAGTTGCTGCTGCACTGCAGACAAAGATAGCTAACAGCTAAGTGAGACGGCGAGCAGGCTGGAGCAGCACGAGTGCCGGGCGACCACGCCCTCTTGGGGTGCTCCTATTAATTGCGACTCACTGTACTGCAGCCGATAAGATAAAGTTTCAAGGTGCTGGCCAGCAAACATTATTAATGCCTTTTGTTCGGCCAGATACTTTTGCGGACACTTAGTGCTCTTATATTTCGACAGTGGCCTTGGCAGCAGCTGCCGAAAAGTGAAAGTAGAATATACAACATGCTATTTTCAACAAATTCAAGGCAAGACATTGCAAATATCACGATTCACAATGCTTTACTTTTCACAAGTATTTTGGCATAAGCATAAGCAACATTCTTATGAACATGTACAGGATTTAGTATTCGAGTGTGCGTATGTTGCTCTTGTAAATCCCTTTGGCGCATTGTTATTTCCGCATTATATAAAGAGCGCATTGAGCAACCAGAGGAAATGGCTTAAAGGATATTGCAATTTTATTTTGGGAAAAGTAGCTAAACGAAACAACGAGAGAAACTAAAAATATGCAAAAGTGAACAGCACTCGTGCAGGAAGAACGCAAGAGAAATCGCAAAAAAATAATAAAAAAGTGTATACGTACTAATCTGATTTATGGCAACACATACATCGATATTATAATATCCAGCTTTACAGTAATAGTTGCTTTTAGTTAGCTTAAGTCAACTTATTGGTAAGCATGATCTTAATCGCATCCAGGAATTTACCTAACTCTCATTAATAAGTTACTTAGCATATTAGCAATTGATGTGATATATCTGCACCAGCTCCAGCGCCAAAGTTTGGTAGACAAAGTAATTTCCCTTAAGTTGCCCTCTGACATGCCCCTTGTAAATTCGCAAAATTCAGCAAGTCAACTTTGGTTATTTTCATTCGATTGCAGCACGCAAATGCCAAAAACTTCAAAAGTGTTTTTGTCAAATGTTTATCGTGTGCGTGTGTGTGTGTGTGTGTGTTGCTTATAAATTTGCGCTGGAGAAACATTTAGCTCACACATACGCGCACAGTTCTAGAATATATGTGCGCTTCATGCAGCAACTGGCTAACGAAGATAAATAGTCAAAAGTTTGCAACTGCCTAATTGACAAGAAAATCGAAAATTTCCTTAATGAAATGCAGAAATTGCTCAAGAAAATACAACGAGGAGCTTTAAGCGTAGCTCAAGCTACCTCTCCCCTAATCTCACTAGGTCCGAAATTAATATTTCTAACTCTTTCTCGCGCCGCCATTTTAACTCTTGCACAGATTTGGAACGCTGAAAAAGTCGCTGACAGCGACAAGCAAGCAGCGCAATTGTGAAATTGTAATTTAATGCTCTTTTGCACCTTCAAAACCTTTCAATCTTACACAAGATACGTAATCACATTCGAAGTACTCAGCCCTGCCCCCTGCCCCTTGCCACCTGTTTAGCTGCCCCGCGCCCCTTTACCCTGTGGCGTAATCACCAACACTTGATGAAATGTTGCAATTTATAAGACGCACCCACAGCAGTAGCAACGAACAGGTGAGCTTCCTCCTTCCATGTGCATATCCTCTTCATGTGCATGTGTTCGTGTGTGTGTGTGTGAGTATTATCCTTGTAGCAGTATTCAGTTGCAGTTACCATTTGTACATTATTTGGAGCTGTGCTTTTGCTGTGCTCAGTGCTCGCTGAGCATTTACTGCAATTTTGACACACCTGATGAATTCCATGCACTTAAGGGAAGCCCTCCGCCCTGCCACGCCCTATTTGACAAACGAATAAAGTCGCACACACACAGAGCACGCGACTAATGCATTTCTTAAATAATTTGATTGAAACTACAAGCCAGAAACTGACAGGCGTTTGCTGATTGCGGTTTTACACCTATTGGAATCCAGATTATAGATGCTGCATATATAGATTCGGCTATGCAGGTTGGCCCTGTTTAAGTCATTTGGCTAGCAGCAGTTGTTGCCAATTAGCAAAGGCCAAATAGCCAAGCGCAAAACTAAACTCGTTCATTTTACAGAGCCGGCTATACCTTGGCCTCAGCGGCCAATTAACAGTTTTAGAATTTTTCATGTTACGCTCCAGAGAAGGGGCCTCCGAAGGGAAAGGGAGGGGCAGAGTCTGCAGCTAGGCCTCGAGTGCTTGCAGCCTTGGCTGTACCCCAAACTAATTTCGGCGCAGTGGAGCATGTGGCAAACTTTTTTGGCATATGTCGCCCATTATTTGCCATAAAATTTAACATGAGGCAGCTGGCGCACCTACGCAGCACACAGACATATGTGCGTGTGTGTGTTTGTGTGTGTGTGTTTGTGTGTGTGTGTGTCGGCGTATCACATTGTTGTTATTGTTGTTGCTGCCTACGTGCACCGCGTGCGGTTGGTTAGCTAAAACGGACCCGGCAGAGCGGCGGCTGCCGCTTAAGTTGTTCTGCCAAAAGTTTTTGTCATGCCTGGGACTAATTATAAAATAGCTCAAAGGCAACTCAAAGGCTGCCCAGGCAGGGACAAGAAACTAAGCGAGAGAGAGAGAGACAGATTTAAATTTAAAGCTGCTGCTGATGCTGCAGGGGCTGGCTGGTTACAGGGAGGAGGCAGCCGGAAAACTAAACATTTGCCTGCCAATTTGTTGTTATTTATTTTTATGTTTGCTTTCGTTTTCCGTTCCTCTCCTCTGTTCGGTCCTCTCCGCTGTTGCCCTAGAACCGTGTAATGTTTGGCCATTAAAAATAATAGTGTGGTTGTTGGTGCTGCTTTTTTGTCGTTCTTGTTGTTCTACATAGCCAGCGAGTTTTGGGCTACATAAATGCTACCTTGATACATTTTTTACATTTTATACCCTGTGCGAGAAATAAAATATCTGAAAAGGCATAACACGCGTAAATATGTGTTGTACTCCAAATTATATGTGGAATAAATTACCATATAAGGGATTAAATCTTTTAATTGCTTTAAAAAATAAATATTGAAATACAAAGTCTCAATTTACGGATTTTTTTCTCATAAAAGCAAGGAATACGTATATACGTATATAAATACAGGTATAAAGGACACGTGCTCAGTATTTTTTTTAATTTTCTCTTTTCGATTTTTTCTGAAGAGTTTGACAAGCGGCTGGTAATTGGTAAGCAGCATGATTTGACTTGGCCTAAGGCAGACACTGGCATGTGGATGTGTGTGTGAGTGTTTGTGAGTGTGTGTTTGTGAGTGTGGCTGCGTGGGTTGGTGGCAGTCGGTGCATGTGTGGCTGCTGTTTTATTGAATTGCCAAAAAACCCTTTGGCATCATTCGGCAATACCACAAAAATTAGCACTTTAATCTTTGCTTAATTCGTGTCATTTGTGGCAACGATTTTTTTGGTCCAAATTTGTAGCGATTCATTTTCAGCAAACGGATGGGTGGAATCGGCGTTGGCATGGGAATGGGTCACAGCATTGACTATAACTCAGTGGCTTTATCAAAAAACCACTTACACACACAATCAACTTAATGAAGCCATAATTATTTGGGTTAACAGCTTGCGGCGGACAGCCGGACCAAAATCCGGGCCAGCTTCATTTCATTGCGGCCAATTCATTTCTGGGCCCAACAAATCAAAGCGAACGCCTGATAAGTAACCGGGGCCATTTGCCTCGAAAAAACAAATAAACGCACATTTGCAAGCCTATTTAACAAATAGACTAGCATTACTTTCTTTCTCTTCTCTGAGCGCAAAGAACCGATGTGGAATAAACAAACGCGTATGTGGACGGAAAACATATGTGCACGGGGTCACATGGAGAGTTCCTAGAAGACAAATTGGGCACACAGAAGTGAAGTCTTCAAATTAAGGGAGTGACGTGGTTACCCGGAAAATGCTGGCATGCTGAGTCAGTCAGCAGATGTAAAACAAACATGTATCGATTCAGCACCGAAGCATAAATAAGTAGCTTCAGCATCGCCATGCAAGTAAATGCTATGCGGCCAAATGAACAATGGATGCCAACGTGTAATGGGTGCGCAAAATTAGTACTCATTTTGGGAGGTGGTTAACCTATTTAATTTTATATAACTCAATCTATTAAAGTATCATGTTATTGATTGACCAAACTGATTCCCGAATGCATAATGCTAATAAATTCATTTAATTATTTATTTGCCAAACGTTTGCCGCAAAGCAAATACACTAATCTTCTGACTACTTCTACGCAAGCCAGGCTACCGAAATACTCTGCAAATGCGGCTTATGCAAATGCTCACATTCAATTTGTAATTATATTTTTGATCTACCGCTGGGGTCTGCACGATAAATCGTTAAGCTAGAAATCATTAGAGAAAGCAACATTATAAAAACGACAGTAACTATTCATATAAGATGAGATGATGTGCAAGCCATCTGTCATTTGTGTGGACTATTTATTCCGCACGTCTAGACATGCATTGAACAATGACAATCGGTTATTGACAGCATCTCTGGTTTCCTTGACAGTTGCAGCAATTGAGACAAAAGGGCAACGCACATTTATAAATCCTTTGAATTTGAAAGTCATTCGAGGCCTGCCATAATTAGTCCTTTGAACGCGGCCACTGAACTCGATAAATAATCACCAATTCGTTAAATGTATTTATTTCGGCATGCAAAATCAAATTTCACTGCTCATGAAATAATTGCCATTGCAAATTCGCAACACATAAATACCATATATTAATTATATGGATTTTGAACACATCAACAATTTTGATAAACAATTAAATTTTAATGTTGCAATTAAACGCAGTTTTATTCATTAGAGCAATGTGAATGCTGGCAGGCCCCAGGCAACCGACGAACTGTCAAAATGTTTGCCGTCAAAAGCTATTAGCAAAACGTATTAAATTACACAATGAACATAACGTTAGCTTGTTTACCAAATAACAAAAAACGAAAGAACAACAACAACAGGAGTTTTATTATGGCTACACGCCAAAATAGAAATATAATATTATAAGCCACACACACATATAATAGTAGTAGAGGCTCCGTTAAGGGTAGCCCGCCGGCGGTTCAACGCGCGTCGCGTCTCGCTTAGGTTATTTACTTTTCGCAGGGATTCACTTCGGGGGCTTGTTTGACTTTCCCATGCGGCTGAATATTTGCTTGGGCCAGCCTCGGTCTTAGTCAATAGTTGCCAAGATCAAAGCCAGACCAGAACTACTTGATTTCCCTGGGAACAGGTGTCGCGTGCTAAAGCGGCCGTTACTTCAACTTGATGAAGCGGCAAAAGGCTCATCGAAAATGCAGGAACCAAAGCGGCAGCGCATAGGACAACAACATCAACTTTGCATAAACTGTGCAAGACCTTTGATCTCATATGCAGTGCTTAAGGTTAGACGGCAATGCGACAAGGCGAACGAAATGGCAACGATAACAAGCATGGGCCAGTTAGGCAAAATTTGGGTGCTTAATTTAGAAGAATCAGTTTCCCCATTAATTAGTTTGTTTAAGAAGATTACATTGAAAATCTACCAAGCTAAGAGCGCATGCATGTGTTAGGATTCCACTAATAACCACGAAGTGCAAAGAGCAGAAACTGTTTTGATACAGATTTAATTCTATCCTGAAGAACTCAATCCAAACTCAAAATTGGAAGAACAAGTGAATTTTGGTAACGTAGAGATCGCCAAGATCTGATTGCAAGCTTAGACCAGATAGAAAATAAGTAGACCGCAGGCAACCGAGTATAACAAGGTGACTTCCTTGGGTAACTCCAGAAGTGAATGGAATAGGCTAGGAGACGAAGCCTTTAAAGTGAACTTTTTCGGTTGTAAAAGTTAAATAGTTAGAGACACAAAGAGTTCGAAACAAACATGTACTCCAGCAAATTGAAATAAAAAGCTAATCAGGTACATGTTTTGGCCATGTTAATTACAATCTTACTAGCTAGGAACATCAGTATCGTACAGACGTTTTAAAGTTTAATAATAAATGTAAACGTTGGCACTTCAAAAAAAAAAGAAAAAAAAATTACTCAAATAGAAACCCTAAAAATGTTAATAACATTTCATAAACATTTTGCATTACTATGCCATCCTTTCCAATTTCATTTTAGATTGCAGTTGCTCCAACAGACTCTTCCATAGCACAAATACGTTAAATACACTTACTTTCAGGCATGCAATGTGGCCGGGGTATACTCGTTTGAAATGGATTATTAAATCAGCTTTGAGCACAAATATTATCGTCTTGCTGGCGCTGTTATTAAAAATGATAGACACGTTTCCGTTGTTAATTATTAATTTTCGCAGACTTCATAGCGCTTCTAGGTAGAAACGTGTCACAAATAACTTGAATTGCATAATAAAACGCTTCTCTGGCGTGCACATGACGTTCAGGTTTTTATAAGCTGTCAATTTGTTTACACGTCAGCGTTGTCGTTGTTGTTGCTCTCGGTGTTGTCGCCGGAGGAGCTGCCATTGACTTTGTCGCCGCCGCAGCTGAAATATTAACGGTTCTTTTGATGCGCCATGTCTTGGTTCACATGGACGACTCCAGCAAGCGTCTGCTGCTCCTGCTCCTGCCGCTCCTGCTGTGGCTGTAACTTGTCGCACTTGTGGCAAACACTTTGCGCGGCGCATTTAATATTTTCGCCAGTCCCACGCAACGCTCAGATAATGCTCCTGGGAACTGGGTTAACAGGGGGCCGCAACAGAGGCACGGCGAACCCCAGCTAGGCCACAAAAACAAGCAGCTCAGGTCGCCTTTGACTGCCACACAAGGCGTTGTCTTGTCGGTGTCTCTCATGCGTGCGTTTAACTTGATGTTGCCACAACCGACTCCCGAGTCTGCATGTGTGTGTTTGTGCGAGTGACGAAAAACGCATAAAGCAGCATAATTTGTCAGCATGAGCACGGCAAGCGGACGCCAATAGCATAACAATGAATCCAGCAATGCGACATGCTTCTGCCTGGGGCACGGCCTGGTCCAGTGCTCATAGCGGGCGCTTATTGACGACAAAATGATTTGGTCACTTTGATGATATGATCAATGCAGTTTCCCTCAAACAAAATCCAAAACTTGACCCAAGTCAGAAAACTCCAAAGCAAGCAATTCACTGGGCCACAAAGTTGCCAACACGAATGAAAGTCACGCAGGCAATTTGAATTATCCTCTTCCCTCTTTATCTAGAAATACAAGGACGGAAAAAATTCCAGATTTGACGACACTTATTTTGAAATAATTGCTGGGGCGAGTGCTGTACGCGTTGTCTTTCCTGCGGCGGGTTAATTTATGCTCATTTAATTATGTACTGACTGTGCGAGAGAGGTTTTTCTTCATGGTATTGTGCTGCCGCATGCCAAGGCTCCTCCCACTGTTCACACCCCTGCTGGGAAAACGCATAACAAATAACACACAATGTACGCTATGTTTACCACTCACTCTATTTAGGAGTTCTTATATGAAGTAAGCTTTTTGCTTTTACTTCTAATGTTTTTTTTTATTTAATTTGCTTGGCTTTTAGTTCATTACGAGTCTCAGAGGCAAATTGTGTTTGTCTTCCGGTAAATTGAATTACATAAATGTTTAACAAAAACTGTACGTGTACATTTCCGCGAGAGCTGGACTGATTTTATTCATATGCTAGGCAAGCATACTATAGTTTCCTCACACAATATGAGATGCATTAACGAAGCTGGGATTGAGTTACAATAAATTGTAGTCGCTGAATTTTACAATATCTTGATAAACATTCAAACTTATTTTGGCAAAATTCAATCAAGTTTTTACTACTAAATATCATGTATAATACACCTGATATAGCAAGAGTTTATATCTATATAGTCAGCATACGTGTGCAAGGGTATTCAATCTTCGACATCTTCTTTGCATTTTCTTTCTTGTTTTATTGCTCGTAGATTTTTATTTTTTTTTAATTTAAATGAACCAAATATGCAGTTGGAAAGTTGTTTTTGTTGTTTGTTGCACGCTTAACTTGGCTTCAATTTCAGAGCGCTGCCAATTAAAAAAGTTTTCACTCAGCCGCAATTGGCGCTGCAACCGAGGCCCGAAAGTAGACTTTGCTTTTATTGCATTTTACGAGTAAATCGATTTGGAACACGCATCATTGCCTCGTCGATTATTTATCACGGATTCCTGCACGTATGCATACCTAAAAACGTGTGCAATAAATATAAATGCCCACTTTTATTTCCATTTGGTGCTGCAGAAATGCAAAAATCCCAATCAAATTTCTATGTGAATGAGATTCTGGCCTTTAAACATTTTAATACTGTAGCGCTCTGCTAATTGTGGTCTAAATTGACATTAGACATATGTATGCACAAAGTACATTTCTGTATACGTCTTCTGTGCGCGGTCGCCTTCGCTGAAAGCGCGCTTCAGCGTAATCACTTCAAAGATATTCTCCGACAGGCTGTACAGTCATTGCCTATGCTGACGCTGTGCCTTACTTCGCTGCTGACATAATTAGCATGTTTCTACCCTTTACAAAGGGGTCAGAGGTTATACTGTACTTAGAAATAAATTAGATTGGCTTTAGAAGTATTTCTATAATAATATAATAGCAAATATAACAATAACTATACCTTAAATAAAACTTCAATTTAGCTGCTTGACTTCACCTTATGTCTAAGCTAATTTTTTGAAGTGAATTGTATAAGTTCGTGAAAATTATAAACAAATAATGAATTTAGAAAACAACAAATTGAATAATGCATAATCAGCTATAACTTAATAAAGTAGCATATAGTAATTGTTTTCAATATATTTAACATAAAATCAAATCAACCCAGACTGCCGAGCAGTATAGGGTATCACTCTCGTCGGAACTGTTAATATTTCAATGCTACGGCAGAAACAAAACGGCAAGAGCAACAACAACAGCACAGCGAGAGTTCTTTGTACAAAGCAGGCCGCTTTGGCAGCCACAATTTTGATTTAATTGTTGGCATGGTGACATGTTCTTTTAATTTATGCCAATTTATTTAATCATGCACTCGCCGCCTTTGTGGGCCATAGGACGACAGGGAGTCGTATTAGGTTATAAGCACGGAGCTTGGCACGCTGGCAGGCGAGCTTCTCCATGGCATTTGTAATTAAAAAGCACTCATGTTGGCCAGATAATTTGAAAAGTAAGTAAGTTAATGTAAGACATCGCTTTGACGCTTCTCTGACGCTGCTCACGTCCCAGGCACGTCATAAAAAAGCCAAAAGCGAGCGCGATAAAAATACATTTATCAATCAAAACTTCAATGGGGAACTTTTGCGTAAGTTGCAGCATAAAAATATTCATGTTATACGACAGAGTGGGCAAGCGATCTAAGGGAATGGGGCAGCTGCTGCTGCTGCTGCTGAAGCAACCATTTAATAGCTTTCATTTTGCCAAAGCAATTCACAAAATCTCGCGGACACAGGACCACGACGACAGGACGTGCACGAACTGCGCAAGTTCACGCACGTCACTTGAATTTTCGCAGGAGCCCGCCCGGACGGCAGGGAATACGGGTCAAGTGGGGGGCAATGTGGCTGACTGGGATTGCGATTGGAATTGGGATGCGTGCTAGGGCTAATTTGCGAAATGTGTTTTGCTCCTTATTATTGTTGCCACTGCTGTTGCACCATTCATTTCATTAACAAGCCATCAAAGCAGCCCGCAAGTTTCCATGCAAGCGCCTTAAATTCTTATGAGAAGCCCAAGCACAAAGCGTGCCATGGAAAACTTTTTCAATATATATTTAAGCCCATTTTATGTTTTCACTTGCCATTTTTCATGCCACTCGTAGATTTTCATTGTGATTTTTCTTGTGAGCTGGCGTCGCAAATCGCTTGAGCTGTTTATCAAAGTTTTCTATTTTGAATTGGGGTTTCATTTTCGTTTTTGTTTTATACATACCCTGCAAATGAAACTGAAGAAGAAAAAACATTTATTGTGTGTTTTTAAGAAATGTTGCTGGCAGAGGGCTTTTCAGAATATATTCCTTTTTCACAACTCGAACAATTGACTCGGTTTACATTGATATGTAATTACTTTCAGCTCATTTACAAACAATTTCTGAAAAACGTCCCCCTGGAGAACATGCATAAAGTGTTCATAATACTCTCAATTTCCATTCATACATAAAATATTGTGTTGTGTTTCTTTTCTGCAGCAGCTGCAAGGTATTTTATTCTTGGAGCCTGAATGGGTGTATTCGTGTATTCATTACAGTGGATTAAAAGGAGACAGCAAATTGTATGCACTCTACATAAGACATATAGGGAATCTTCGAGCCCTCATCAAAAATTATAATAGAAAGGCATGCAGTTGAATAAAATTATTAAATTGATAAATTTACTTTTATATATTTTAATTTTGTACATAAATTATTGTAACACTTTTACTGTTACTATCCTCAGCACCCCTACTCCAAGATCTTGTTCAGCAACTTCAGCGACGCGATTTCCATTTTCTCAACTCATCTGCTAAGTAGGGACATTTTTGCAGGGTATCTACAAAACGAAAAATATCTGGCAGTGCATTCTTACTTGTTTCATATGTGCGTGTACTGCAAAATATAAAAGAATTCAATGGATTTATAAGTATTTGTGGGCTTTTAACGGGAAGGTTTACACTTTTTAAGCATTCAGTTCGCAGTCAGCTTGTGCAAATATTTGCGCTATTGACCTGCCATTGAGCAGTTGTCGGTCTGTCGGCCTTTCTCTCGGTCCGTCAAGTGGGCGTGACAGGCGGCGCCTTAATTTAATGCGATTTGCTTGGCCTTTTTTTTTGCGACTTTGTAGAACTTTGTAATTAAATGCAAATTAAGTGAACCGTATTTTGCGCCTTGATTTCTTAACCCTTTTTTTTTGCTGACAATTTTAAACTTGCTGGCAAACTCATTGGCAAAACTCTCAATAATGCTGCGACTCTATTAACGCCAATGTTGCATTAATAGATGCTGCGCGGGTTGAAGATAAATGGGTGCCAAGGGTACAGCTCACGCACTTCATGCGGGAGTGAGGCAACTTTTCTAATTAGAGTCCGTCGAGGAGCAGCTTAAGAGGGGCGCCGAAAATTCATTTTGGCTTAAGAGCCGCGTCAAAGCCTGTTGCTGCTGTTTTTTATATGCATATCAAATTCAGTAGTCGCATAATGAGTTGCTAAGCAAAGCGTTGCCGAGGAACGCAAATCAGCACAAATCAAATATGCAATCTCTTCAGTTGCAATTGCAATTGCAACGCAATCAAAAACTAGCAAGAACTTCTTCCAAAGCATTAGAAACGCCAACAGAACAAAACTAACTCTAACTTTTGCTGCAAAAACCAAAAACACGCGGCAATCGACAATGTCGAATATATAGTATATATGTATATATTTGTACACTCGTGTGTCTAAGTTTTTGGTTGGGTTTGCAACTGGCAATGGGTAACGGGTAAACTTAGGCAACTGCCCGAACGGGAAGCGGGAGTTACAGCTGTTGAAAGTTAAACCTTAAGCATCAAAAGCACCAGCTCGTAATTACAGATTGCGAAACGAAACGAATCGAAAAGTAAACGACGGCGATGTAGACGCGACTTCGAATGGAAATGGAAGTCTCAATTCAAAGCGGGAGTTGCAGGCACGCAAGGCGAAGGAAATCACACTGAAATCAGGCAAACCTGGCAAAACTTCAAGCTGGTGACTAAAGCGCCTCAGTCACGGCCAAAACGAACGTAGGCGGCAACTGAAGCCAGGTGCTCCAAAAGGGAAAACGGGTAAACTTTGCGAAGCCGTGAAGAGGCTTCTTAAGCGATTTTCCGCAACGCTGCGCTGCACAACAATATGGCGGCGGTATCTTCAAGTGTGGCGGCGGGTGTAAATTTGCGGCAAACGAAAATTAAGAAAGTTGCAGCAGCCGCCCGGGGACGGACGGGGGGGACGCTAAACTTGGCAAGCGCTTGCATCGCGTGTAGGCTTATTTATGATGCGCCGTTAAGCTGCGTGTGTGTCGCCCCAGTTTGATAGATGTGCAACATTGCGTCGCGGCGCGGCAGGAAATGGATTCTGAGTCGTGTCTTGAGTTATGCGCCCGGCGCTAATCGAAGCGAGACACGTCCTTCTATGCCACAACAACAGCCGGAACTACTGCAAGTGCAACAGCGGCCAGGACTTCAATTAAGGCTTCAAGTCGTTCTCAAGCGTTTGTTAGTTCAAGCTGGTCAGCCAAGAGGCAGCAAAGAGCGCACAAGTCAAGTTCGGGCCACGGCTCAGACCTGTGCAGCGCCAGCTACCTCGGTGTGGGGCAAGACAAATGCTTACAAATGTTGCCAACGGCTCTCTAAGCCAAGTATTCGCTGGATGTACGCGCTTGTCTGGCATCTGGGAAATAAATGAGTCAGCATTTGTTGGCCGGACGGCAGCGTTGATTGAATTGTTATTGTTATTGCCCGGGAGTCGTCTTAAAGTTAGCTTAAGCTGCTCAAGAGGAGTCTCCACCTGCATATAGAATAAGCCCACACACACACACACACACACACACACGAGCATCTAATATATATGTATATATACCGGCCCTGGCACTTTTCAATTAAAACAATTGTCGACGACAATAAGTTATACAAGTTAGCAGCAAGCTGCTCTGCTCCCGCACCTGCCCCAGTCCCTGCTCCTGTTCCTGTCCCCGCCACAGTCTCGGCCTTCATTCTTGCTTCGGTCTTTGCCTCAGTCGCGGCGCTGGCTCGTGGCTGATGTCGCTGACAGTCGCACGTACGCTTAATTAGAAAAAGTTGCAGCGTCCACCTCGACGCTTTGGGGCACGCCCATGCCCATGCCCACGCCCACGCCCACGCCTCCACCCTCATCCGCGTCCATCCCAGCAGCTGTCCGCGTTCGCCCACATTTTTGCAGCGGAAGTAAATTTACACTTCAGTTTTTATTATTTTCCGACGAGCGCACAAAAGCGCGACTAATTTTTTTGAGCTCCGGTCCAGGCCCTGTTTTCCCATTGCATACCCACGTTTCCTTCCGCTGCTGGAAAATTATACCGAAGTTTGTATATAGCCAAATGTTACCTACCCCTTTTTGTGGGGTATTCTTCAGTTGATCACCTGCAGGAGGATGGGCTACTGAGAACCAAGGGCTTCATTTGCACATCCAGTTAAAAATGCACCTCGACCTGCAGCAGACATGTGCCTTGGTAGCCTTTGTAGCCCCTGCGAGTTCTCTAGCAAATGGAAAATGAGCAACGCGCGCCTCGCGCAAGCAACGAAAGCAAGTAAGAACCTTAGCCGGGTCCAACCGACGACGCAATACTCTTTCACACTATAGTCAGTGGCAAACAATGCTTTGTGCTATGTTTAGCGGGCGTCATCAGTAATCTGTCTGCAAATTTGATGTATCTAGCTTTAAAAGAGGGGAGGAAGAGCGTATCTGTAAAATCTAAACAATTTATCGACATACCGAGTATTATTTCAAGTTTCAGGTCTCCGCTTCAACAGCGGCAAAAAGCATTCCATTCAGACGGACCGACGCACAGACAGACGGACATTGGACAAACCCAATACGCTCTCTTCACAGCGCGAACGAGTAGAAAAATGAAGTCGGGCCTGAGACTGCAGGTGGGCGAGCACTGCAGTGGAGTTGGTTACTTGGCTTTTGTTTGCTTTTGGCGCGTGTGTCTCGTTTGATGGCCTTTGTTCTAGCTGCGGCCAATGTTGCTGCTGTGCTGCTGATCCGGCAGCTGTCAGCTTGTTGGCTGATTTTGTGCACTTTGTGCTTTTGACTTGGCCGGCCCAACCCTTGGCCGGCAATCCACCTGACCGCCGCGTCGCCGGATGTCACGTGCGCATCATTTTCCAGCACTTTTGCTGTCCCCGCTGCGCACGGTGTAATTATAACGGGCATTGCTGAAATTAGTTGCCACGGGCGTGGCACCAACTACGAGTCGTGCAGCCCAGATCTGACCTGCGGACCTGCGGACCTGCGGACCTGCACACCTGTGAACCCGGCCAGGAGCATGGCCACACACACACACACACACACACACACACACACACACACACACACACACACACACACACACACACACACAGAGCCTGCGTGTTGGTTCCCTTTCGGCGGGCATTCATTAAAGCAACGCTCGCATGTGATTTTTATAGTCGGGTCCATTGTTGACGATGTTTGTTGTGGCTGCTCTGGCTGAGTTTCAACTTTGTTGTTTTGTTTTTATTTTTTGGGCTGGTTGCTTTTAATGCCTTTCTGTCAACGTCAGCGTGATTAGTTGTGCCATTTTGTGGCTGCTTTGTTGTCCTCTCTGTGCCTGCTGCATTGTCAAATCCATTTGGGTTTTGAGCACACGAGCCAAACGTTAAATATATATGTATTGTATTTGCACATGTATGCGTGTGTCTGTGTGTGTGTGTGTGTGTGTGCGGCATAAGTATGTGCATGTGCTCAAAGGTGTAGCTGTGACAGCAGCTAATACCAATTAACAAACCCATAAACCTGACACACGAACTCGACCTCAAAACGAGGCGCTTGACTCGCTTGCACTTACATCATTAACGGCATCATTTACACGGAGGACATCCCTCACCCGCACACGGGGTGACGCTTTAGAAGACTTTAAGTTGCAACTAATGAGACTCCGAAACATAATTGTTGGCATTTAGTTAGACGAGAATGAACGGCGCCACGCTGACAGACAGAGCACACACACATGCAAGCACACGCACACACAAGCACACAGCCACCTACACACGCATAGAAATAAAGTTTAGCTCAAAGTGACACGGCATGAAAAAGAAGCATCACAAACAAAAGCAGCAACAACACAAGTGGCGGCAAATGCGACAGGTCCGGCAACTGGGGAAGCACAACGAAAACAAATGCACCTAATGACACAATTTCACACACTCACACAGTCGGGCGCACACAAACACACTCACACCGGTATATCAGATAAATGGAGCAGTGCAAGTCAAGAAACTGTTATACCATTTCAAAGAGCATACCACACGGCGTATGCGTGCTCTTTTCAGCGACTCCTCTCTTCTGGCAACATCGTGGATTCCTCTCGTTTTTGAAACTCTCCAGCGAATGCTGCCAAATGATGGCGAATTCAGCGCGAGTCGTTCGGCTGCGATTTCGCCGCATCGGCTTTGAAACGACCGCGGGCTGCCAGTTGCCAGCAGCCAACAAAGTGGAGCAGTTCGGGCCAGTTTCTGGTGTGCAGTTAGCCGGCTCAGCAGCCAAGACCGAGTGCCAAATGACGCGACACGATACTTGTCCAGTGATAGCCGGCATTGTGGCATGCCACCTATAATCGAAGTTTCTGTGTGTTTGTGTGCGTTTGTGCGTCTGTTCAGCGAGTGCACCTCGAGAACTAAGCGCAGCTCAGGCAAAAAGTTCACCAACATTTCGGGTATGTTGCACATTTATTTTACTTTGAATTCTAGATTGGGCGATCCTGCAACACCACCAGACGCGACTGCAGTTGCAGCAGCTACCGAAAGTAACGCCGTCAAGTTTGAAGTTGCAACTTGTAACCTAGTTTTGGGTACTCGTGCCTTGCCACATGCATGTGTCTGGGTGGGTGTGTGTTTGTGTGCGTGTACTCCTTCCTTGATTTGGGTTTGGGTGTGTGTGTGTGTGTGTGTATGACTTGGCGCGCCTTGCCTGCACTTTACGCGCGCTCCCTTTTGCCTCTTTGTTACTTGCATTTTATGGAATTTCTCCGTGTACATATTATTCATGGCACTACCCGAAAAAAGGAAACAGCAGCAGCAACAACAGAGAAAAGTGCAATGGCAGCCGGGATCCGGCGCAGGCAGCTGTGATTTGTATGAATGCTGCCATTAAGCTGACGACGACAAAACAGCGGGGTGGAGGGCGTAGTAAGAAAAGGGCTTGCCTTAACTTACCGTTCGTTGCTTTCATTTCGTGCCAGTTGCCCATTTTGCACACATTTCTAACGGCGACGGGGCGTATACTTTCTCCTGGAAGCTGGCGCATTATACACAAACACATATCCACACATTAAGCGTATTAAGGCCAACAAAAATGACACGATAAAACTTGGCCAAGAAAAAAGAAAACTTTACGTTAACGAATTCAATTGCCTTGAGTTTTATTTAAAAACAAATGGTGGCAGATTTTTTAAATGACAAGAATTAAGATAACAAATTCGCAGAACAACCTAAATAAGAAGAAGAAGACCGAAGAAGAAAAAATAAAGTGAAAGAGCGTCAAGGAAATTCTGGCAAAACTTTTGTACCGGCAAATAAAACAAAAGCCCGTCAAAGCCCGAGCACAAAATTGTTACTGCGTACAAATAGAAAAGCCCAGCCAGGCAACGTCAACAACAACAATAAGCAGTGAAATACTTAAGCCAAAGTCGCGACGCAGTCAAAGTCAGGAAGCCGCACGGCTCAGCCGGATGTACGAGGCGCCCATTTTGGATACAGGCGGTTGGGGCGCGGAGGCGCCGAGGGGGCAGGCAAATATCCTCTTGCCCGGCCCGCCTCAGCAAAAAGTCTAATAAATTAAGCAATTTACATGAATTGTCGTTTGCTGTGCGCCCCCAGACAACTCATTTGTATATGGCAACAAGCAGGAGGCGTGGCTGTCGAGGGATTTGTTAAAAAAAAAACCGAAAAAAAACTTTGTCGCTCGTCGACAATAATTCAAAGACTCGGCAAGAGTTCTCTGCTCTGCAGCAGTGGGCCGTAAGGTAGAAGGCCCTGCAATTTGTTTAATTTCATTAAATGTATCTCACTGATGCTGCTGCTGTTGCTGCTGCTGGTGATGTTTTTGCAGTAAATGTTGTTGCCGCTGTTGTTTTGCAGTTGACGTATGCGCTTATCTGTGCACATTTGCAAGTTTTTCTTTTTTGCTGTTGTTTGCGATTTAAAGCCATGAAATTTATGTGCATATTTTGGCCATTTGACTTCCAGTTGTTTTCTGCATAAACATAAATACTATAGCTACTATACGTATCTGCTCGAATAAATGACAGCTAAATAGCTGCCGGCAACTGCTGCTGTTGTAGGCGTTGCTGCGGTCGCTGCTGCTGCATTAAGTTTTTCCCGCTCACAGATAAGCAACAGTTAAAAGTTTTTTGCTGTCAAAACTTTTTGGCTTAGAGCCGATTCCTTCCTTTAGCTGTTGTTGCTGTTGTTCCCGTTGTTGTGTTGGCTTAGCGTCAACACGTGGCGCTCAGAGCTAATCAAACTATTGATTGTTGGGCTGATTGTGGCAGCGGCTTTGACTTTGACTACGATCGTTTTTATTGCCACCGCAGCAGCGACAGGTGAAAGTTGTGAGTTGAGCAACTTTCAAGTTTTATGGCCCAGCTTGACTTTCACTTTGCCAAACTAATACCAAAAGTTTTCGCTTTTCATTTGCGCTAGCAGGAAATTGATTTTTGATGTGTTGCTCTCTACCTTCCATTGCGTTCGCTCTCTGTCTGAGCTTTGAACCCTTCACTGCTTAACTTTGCCAATATTTGTTCGTCCTCGCTTTCGCTTTCGCTTTCGCTGTTGCTCTTGCTCTTGCTCTTGGCCTTGCTGAAAGCGTATCATCTTGTTGCTAGGTGCTAACCTCTTTGACATGCAAAAATATTTTTCCTGAGCTCGCTTTTGACACTTTTCGCAAGCTGTTTATTGATTTTGCGTGTGTGAATTGTGTGAAAATTGAAACTCAAATACAACATTGCATGAGATTACTTTGCATATGTTACGTCAAGTATACGCACCGTTTCAAAAGCATTCGACGCATTCGCTGCTTTAAAGCAACTTCTGCTAGGAATACAGTCCCTGACTTCGTCCAGTCGAGTTGTGCTTAAACACTATGTCAACAAACTAAATGTGGTCTACACATCTACATTACCTTGTAAAACCCAACCGAAAACCCGTGCTCACAAGAACGCAATGCAAACATGCACGTAAACACACTCAACCTGCAGCAGCCAACCCGAGGGCCATCTACAAATGTTTAGAAAAGCACTTTGCGGTGCACAAAGTTTCACTTGACACAAAATACTTCAAATCCTGCACCTAACATTTTCTCGGTCGCTCTGGCACCTTCAGACAAAAAAAAATGAAAGAAAGGAAAATTCGTCTGAAAATTGTGTGTTGCATAATTATTTTTACTAAACGCACACATTTTTGTCACATGCCGAGGGTAAAATGCCATTTTTGCGCTTATTTAAGCCATTGCATAAATTTCAGCACAAAATGAATACCAACTCGCTAGTACACACACACGCACGCACACGCACATACTCGCCTGTCATAATATAACACATACATATATGCAAATTTACTGGCAAGCGGGTGCGAAAGGCCAAGGCATGCAATTGCAGGAGCCCACAGCAGGTCCAGCGCCATAGCATAATGTCGGTGGCCCCTTTGCGAAGAGGCAGACGTGCTTTAGATGTTTAATACACACACACACGCAGCCACACACCCACGTACACACATGCACTCACATTGAAACTCGCTTCAATGTCAAAGTTGCGCCAGGAATGTGTGGGAAATTATTTTGCGATATAACGCGCGAATGAAAAATGTATAAAATATTCAAAGAAGCATTTTACATTTCAGCGACAGGACGAAAAGCACTCCTGCAATTTCGGGCACATAAGAACTGGCTGAGCAAAATAAAATACACAAAATTTCGAAACAATTCGTGTGAATGCAAACGCGTTTGCAATTTATGAAATGGAGGAGACCTGAAGTGGCAATGAGTGTGGGGTTAGCCAATTTTCAAGTTTTGAGTCCTGAAACTTAAACGATAACGGCAACAACGTTTCAGATGCGTGGCTTGCAGCCATTGCTGACAAGAAAAAAACAAAAATAAAAAACGAAAAAAAAAACAAAAAACCGATTTAAGTTTTAAGCGTTTGACGCTTTACAACCACAAAATGTCGACACAAAGTTTCGCACGCACCCCAACAAAAACAAGAGAAAAGAGCAATTTCATTGCCATGTTAACCCAAGTCATAAAGTCAAGGATGAAATGCAAAGTGCCGAAGTTTTAATTTAAATTTGCCGAGCTCCGCACTAAAAGCAACAACAACAGACTCAAAAAAAATATTAAAATCCGCTAACTAAAGAAAAACCATGCGCTTCAAAAAGCACAAAACAAGTTGAACCAACAAATTTACATAAAAAAGCCACAAGTAAGCATGCTGCAGTTTAGGGCTTTTAATTACAAAAATCATATGTATTTTGAGCTGTACTAAAACTAAAGCTGAAAAACTTTGTTGCAATATCTTTTGTATTATCTTAAAATTAAGGGTATTGTTTTTATGTATGTTTCACATAAACATAAACATATTGAATGTGGCTAAAAACGAAAAGCAATAAAGCAGCAAATGAAAGATATCAATATAGGGTATGGAAAGCGACATAAAAACTCTTTAAAACCGCGAGCCAGTATCCAACCACACTTTCAATAGCTCCAATAACTCAAAAGAATAACGCAAGAGAAGAAACTGTAATAGAGCTTGCACTCACAATTTAGTGCAGAGCCCAGAAAAAACGGTGCGAATTACGATGCCTTTGAGTAACACACTTTCAGAGGATGTCGAGAACTCGTGGTTTTTATCTGCATAGCTCATACGCACTGTATGTCAGCGCTGCTGGTCGCCAAGCGGCAACAATTTTAGCACAGCCCCACCCGACAGCCACCAAATACTTTACCCATGCTGGGAACGCACAAAGTGGAAAAGACCTAAGAGCTACAAAAAAATTGCAACACATGGTGTACGCCATGCCCACACACACATAAACATAGATACTGGCTTGCACGCTAATACACCCGCATCTAGTTCTTGCTGCGCTTTAAGCTTGCGTCAATATAACGAAAGTTTTCACTTTTCCTTTTTCCAAGGCGAACCTGTTTTTTTTTGGGGATTTTAAACTTTTGTTAAAGGTTTTGTGCATATGTGATATATATGAAAAAAATATCACATTGCATTTTCGATTAAACGCGGTTGATATTAAGAATAACGTAATAGATTTGTCATACACTTATTATGAAACATGTTGTTCAGGTACGATATCTAAAGCATTTTTCGCAATTTAATTATCAATAACATTAACAGCAGTAAACACAATAAATGATATATGCTTGAAAAATCATTTTTAAAGATTTCTTGCCGTTAACATAACACCAAAATTTAAAAAATGGCAAACTTTCGCTGATGTTACCACTGAGACTTTTGCTTTTTGGAGCCAAATCGTGTGGCCTTATCCCCTTATGGGATTCCCAGCATTAACAACACCGCTGAAAGGAATGGCTGATTACGGAACACAATGAGGGACTGACTGATGACAGAATGCGTAACTGACGGGCAACACGAAACGAATGTTGAGTGAATGTTCTTTGACTAATGAGGACGCATAGGAGAGATACGCAATGCGCGTCGCATGTCAATAAGTGGCAGCAGCAGCGACAAAAAACACGTTTGATTTTCCTGGTCGAGTGTGTTTCAATTGGAGAAATTTTAGGTACACTGACATTCATTCGAATTCATGAATATGGATGTGTAGAAAGCTCAAGAAAAGAGTTTTACTCAGTTCAAGAAAGAAGTCTCTATTGATAATCTGATCGTTATGACTCATTCGTTTCGTTTGGCATTATTTCTTGAATGCCAGTCAGTTTCTGGATTCAAACAGATTAAACATTTCCATTATACCCTTTAACACTGTACAGGATATACTCCCGAAATAAGAGCCAAACAAAGTTAGGGGCTATGCAGCACCAAACAGAAACGGGACCTGGGGGTAAGACAAAAGGCGAGTCCTAATAAAATGAGGACGTGTCGCTGATAGCAGGTAAAACCCAGCTGGCATACTTCGGGGCACTGTGACATATTGGATACGCTGCGTCTGCCTTGTCTGGCGCACTATACCCAGGGGGGTCGTAAAGTATTTGTTAGTGGCGCAACTTAAGAAGTAGGCAAAAAAGTTGCTGAAGTCACAAATCATTCAATTTGCCATTCAGCATGGGCCAAACTTGGGAAAATGTAGTGTGAAGTTGCTTGGGGGATGCTACGTAAAAATAAGTTGTTGCTCTAACTGTCAAAGAGTAAAACTACACAGATCCGAAACGTCATTCAATTTGCATTCATATTTATTGTGACAGTGGAGCAGCAAATGCTCTGCTGCTAATTACGAACATCTCACTATATTTTACTCTACCGGCACTCGACAAGGAAAATAACATTCGAATCACACAAGGACCAGAAGTGAGGGTTTATAAAAAAAGAAAAATAAAAGGCATGGCTTTGGCATTTATTGGGAATGGGTGGCAAATGAAACTTTCACAACTGATTGAGTCAATGATGATGCCATTAAAAGTCGCAAATTGATGTTTTTGTTTCAAAAATGTGTGTGTGCTGTGTGCCAATTATAAATGTTAGATTCCGTATTTGGCATTCTAGCAACGGATACAAGCCAAGTGATTTATTTTTGATATTTCCGCTTTAGTGTTGCCGCACAAAAACAACGAGAACAAGAACAACCAGAGAGACAACATGAACAACATCATGAGAGAACAGCGAATGCTGCAAAACTTTTTCGATAAAAATGTAAATTTATTGGATATGTGTAACAAACAAGCTGGGGCTTATACGCAAGTGTATATACTCTTCTACACGTATGTGTATGTGTATATAAATATATATATATATATATGTACATATATAAGCACGAATGACAATAACGTTGATGACGCTGGCTGTAGCTGTAGGTGGGAGTTCCGCCCGTCGGCGAGTGGGTGATGATCTCTGCACATCATGCACGACTGGCTGAATCATATTTTTATGATTTTTTATTGACGCATTTTGATATGCCAGTTAACAATTCATTCATTGACTTCGATGTTATTTGTGTGTGATTATTGTGTATATTGTTAGTTCGGGGCCGCACGCGTGCTGACTTTTTAGTAGTTGATATAGCCTGTGTTTTTTTGTTGTTGTTGTGCTTTTTGCGTAACTCATCTGTTTTATGTTGCGCTACAAATTATTCCCAAAAACTTTGCGTATTACATAAAAAATTTATCACATAAAACCTCGGTCTGTGCCAAGAAATAAACATGATGGACCCTGGACACGCCAATAGAATTGGCCGTAGGCACAAGTGAAAATAAAAACTTTCTTTTACAGCTGAATATAGTGAGAGCCAAGACTATCAAATCATATTAACTGCCACTTGTGCTCGTCAAAGAGCTGTACCCAAATTTAATGTCAAGTACTTTATTCCAAAACTTGTATTATATCATAACATCGGAGAGCACTCATATGTAACCAGGCAGCAAAGTTTTCTTGAATTTTTGAAACTTTAAATAAATAAATGTTGAGTTCTGCTTAACATTAGTAAATCAGCCACAGCTTTAATTCACTTCTTGCATGTGTTTAAGATACAATTTACTATTTAATCGAACAAACAATCAATTGGCCAAACAGAGTGCGCCCTAGCGGTAAATAAAATACTATATATCAATTTATTATTGACATATTTTAATGGCTTTGTCAGATCAATGGCTGTTGGTCCATAAATTAATCAATGAATTGCATTTAACAGTAATAAATTTTTGAAGCAGACGCATTAACTGATAAGCACACAAAATTAATAATGCACACAATCAGCGATAATCGCACTGGAATGCAAACAATAAACAATGTATATTAAAAAATAAGGCAAGGCAAGGCAAAGCAAAGGAAAAATGGATGTTTTCAAATTTCACAAACATCTCAATTCGCACAGAGCGGAGACAAACGACAAAGGACCAAGGATGACAAAGACGATGGAGCGCTATTATGTTGAAATTATGCGTTACAAAGTCAGAAGCAAACAGTTGGACAATGAAGGGACAGCACATATCCCCTACCATACTTACCATACCATACATACTTAGCATGCATCCAAAGGAGTCGACGGAGTCCGTTAAGTGTGATGTGAGGGTAAAACATATTTTTAAATCAAAGTGAAAGAAAGCAAACCGCTATTAGGCCACATTGAGCGGGGGAGGGCAGGCGGTGGGTAAATCCAAAAAGGTTACAAATAGCCAACATAAAAAGTTTATTGGCGTAAAGGATTGAAAACAACGGCCGGCCAGCAGGACAGCCGCAAGGATCAGAACGGTCAGAACGTAGCGTGAATGCCAAATCGCAGCCACTGTATGGCCTGTCCCAATATTATGCTCAATGGTGGGCACAACCGTATTTATTGTTGTTTATGTGCCCAGTATCTGAATGCCAGTCCAGCCCGAAACTGTCATTGTCCCAAACGAAACCCACAAACGCCTTTGATTTTCGTTTTTCGCTTCAGTTTCGGGGCTTTTCGCTTTTCGCCTTTCGATTTTCGATTGCTTTTGCTTGCCGTTGTTAAAAAACATTTATGCGCTCTAATCAAAAGCAATGCGACACCCACACATGTTGCTATTGTTATAGCCACCGTTGTTGTTGTTTTCTCTTGGTTTGGCTGCGAGTTCACGCAGTTCAGTTGAGTTCTGGGCAAGGTTATGGCATTTGATTATTGCCCAGGATTAGGCTATAATTGTGTATCGCATTTCGTTATTTGTTTTCATTTCGCATTCCCCCCGCATCGCCCATGGCTTGTCGCCCCCAAAAATGCTGCCATTAGCTGCGCTTATAATGCGCTCAGCGCTGTTTCATTGACTTCGGCGGGGGTAAAGAGGGTAGATGGGGATAAATGCCGCAATATGTTGTGATGAGCTTCAAAGCCGATAAGTCCAACAAATTGATGCGTTTTATAATCCGCACCTTTGGTATACGCTGCGTATGAGTTATATTTTGCCAGCTGCAGTGAACGGCACTCAAGCGGAGGACCACGCCGACAACGACTAATACCACAGCAGAGCAGCGGGAAAGCCATAATGAAACCGCTCATTTGCACTAAAACATTCTCAACTGTCGACTAAAAGCAGCAGCTGGGCAACCAGCTGCTGGAATTGGCTTCAAAATTTCAGGCATATTTGGTAACGGGTCATTAAATACGGAAATTGAGTCAACAAAGCCAAAACGCCAAACAGGAAGGATATACGAAAGCCACAAATACACACAAAACACAGCTCGACAGCGTTTTTGCGGCTACAGAAAAGATTCCTCGATTAAGCTGTTTGCTGTTTTTGTTGCAGCTATTGCCATAGCTTTGATTATGTAACCTTTGGCTGTGGCCAGATACACACACACACACACACGCACACACACGCACGCACACGCATACACTCACACACATGCAAAAGTCTGTAATTGCTGGCACTGAAAGGAGCAACAGCGACAGAATTCTCCTCTTTCGATTGGCTGCCAATAACTGAGAAACGCTTCCATGCACAATACAATAACAGTAACAATGTCAGTGCGTGTGAGTGTGGGAGTGCGTGTGTGTGTCAAAGCTTACCCAATTGGATTCCGAGAGCATACGTCTGTGTTGACTGTCGGTCAAGCGTAAAATGCAAAACGTATTTCGCATTCACATATTTAAATTTCAGCAATTTTTACTCTCCTTTCTTTTTTGAAAATCAACAGCAGTTGTTCTTGGTATTTCAGGCACCTAACCTAACCTTCTTTATGGGCAATTTGGGCCTCAGGTATTGCCTCACGCAATTGGCCTATAGAGACATTTTCTGTTGCCAAGCAGCAAGAACAACTCGTGCTATTCGATAATGAGATACCCTTTGCCTCTAAGAAAAGTTTTAAAGTGAACTCTTTAGCAGATAATTAGTGTAAACAAACGCCCACCTGCTATGCAATACTCTACTTATGCACAGCTAACTGAAAGCATTTTTGCTTATTCCGCATGATTTTCAGAGCAGGTGAGCGAAAATCTTCAGCGACTACCATGACTACCATTGTGGGCTGTGAACAGTCTTGGATATTCTAAGTTTGTTTAACAAACTTCTTACTTTCCCCCGGACTGAGCCCTTTTCAAATTTGGCCTCTCGCTCTCGAATTTGCATAAAATATTTATTATTACAACGATTATGCAAAGAGTACGTTTTGTGCGAAACTTTTACGATGCATCAGCAAAAAACGAAGAAATTTTTGTGGTGGTTGCAGTTTTTGTTGTGGCAACTGCCTTTGGTTGGAGCTATCTAGCCTATATATACACTACACACATAAGACACACATCGCAAAAAAAAACAAGTCAAATGAATGCAAGTAAAAAATACCCTTGATTAGAAGAGTTCGATGCGACGATTAGTAAAGGAATTTGTTGTTCAACTTTGTCTGCGCAAAGGAATTTGTTGTTCCACTTTGCATGCACCACAACAAAAGACTCGTGTGGCAATTCAATTTATCCAAAGCAGCTGAAGTATGCCATAAACATAATTAAAATGTTTTTAATTTACGTTTGCCAAGTGGCAAGAAAATTAACTTTTCAGCATTGTTGGCGACAATTTCATGCAGGAGCTGACAGTCATTCGAGCCAAAGCCAGGGGAGGGGACGGGGGCAATGTTCGGTATGGGCGACGACAAGCGCAATTAACATATTTTATCAATCTTTTCACGTTGCCCCCGCCATTGCCATTGCCATTGCCTTTGCCATCGCCGTAGCCATCGCCCGTCCGCACTTACGCAATTTAAATAACTCAAGTGGCAAACGGCACATCGCAAGGACGCTCGACACAGGCGCAGACATACGAGCATCAGCAGGCGGCCAGACAGACTGGGAGGCTCGCAGGCAGCATCTTTTCAGCGCCATTCACATAAACACATTAACACTTTGTGTGTGTGTGTGAGTGTGGCGCAGGTGCGGAGAGCGCGGGGTCAAAGTCGGCCAGGCCACATTAAGCTCAGCGAGTTTTTCGCCCGGGTCACTGAGGTCGCAAGGTCGCCCCGCATTACGCACTTGGCCAAGTGAGACATGAGGCGGATAAGCAGGACTCGAATTCACCGGATACGCGCGGCAAAACCAAGCACATAAATTACACTTTAATTTTGCAGCATTTTTGGCCACGGCTTATAAATCAACAGCGTGTGCTTGGAATGGGCGCCAGCAAACACAAAAAACAACAAACACAGAAAAATATGAGCAAGTGCCGCCATGGAGCGACAGCTGCTTCTGCTGCCTGGGCCCCCTTATGTCTGCCCATGGTTCGGAGCCCGGAGAGCAAGCGGCCATGGGCAATATTGAAATTTCAATTTAATTACATGCATTGAGCGGAGCGAGGACTCCGAGCTGCCCGCCAGTTTTCGACGAACTGAGCAGTCGGGCAACAACAACAACGCCAGCGGCAGCAACAATAAACACAACAAAATTAGCGCGGAAAAATTGAAGTGCACTGTGGTTAAAGCTTAATTTGTTGAGATAATTGTGCGCAAATTGTATTATTATGAAATGGGGAACCGCTTTTGGGTGTTTTTGCTTCTTTCGCACTTATTATCAAAATTGGATTTCAAGTGTGCCTCGACCACAGACTGGCTCAACTTTGACCTTAACAACACTAACTCAGTTCGGCTCTTTGCGTAATTGGATAATGGGCGAGATTTGGCTGAAACGAGACCGAAAGCCAAGCAAATCCAATTAGCTGCGACCAGAGCTGATGCCATTGAATCTTTTTCCGCTATGCAATACATACTATATATAAACCGGAGAGGGCAAAAAGATTTAGCACCCATGCTTGAGGCAATCTTAACTGGTCCAACCATTTTCAAAAAGTAGGACAAATTCTAAATAATGCGTCAACTTAACTCAGCTAATAAATTGTTGGGCATAGAAACTCATTTGCGCACATAATTGTTCATGCATCAGCTATAAAATATTGTACAGAATTAACCAAATTAAGCCAAAATATTTATATACTCTGTTTTCAAATAAAAAATGCGTATATTGGTTTTGTGACAGTCAGGCCCACCAAGTGCCGCATCTGAGTTTGAAAAGATGAGTCTCCAAATTTGTTTCCAAAATTGCTGATGATCTTCAAGACGACTTTAAAGATCCACAAACCGGGATATTTCCTTAAAATGCTGCCTGAAAGTCACTAGGTCCGCCAGGCCTAATGTTTCAGGCTCAACAAATTATTTATCATAAATTATATATTCGTCGAGCTTCCAGTCTCTCCGTTCTCAATAACTTGTATAGTTTTATCAAGAACGAGCAGCTATATTTTCGGGCTGCCGAAAATAAAATACTCTTATAAAATGTGTTTTCACAAAAAAACAAATTTTTGTTCGACTATTTGTATTGGAATCTCTATTACCAATGTTTCCGATATATTGTCCACATACTACAAACTTAGAAATGTAGACACACTGCCAATTGACATAGACATGGCTACATCGACTTGGCTGTTGATACTGGTCAAAAATTCTTTGGTGACGAAATTTTAATACACCCAGGAAAAAAGTATAAAAATAAGTACAATAAAAGTGGTGATATAGACCAATATTAAAGAATATATTCAGCTTGGATTATATTTGGCCAAAATTAACAAATTCCAAAAATAATGCTTGCGATGCTTTGGGATGCATTGACTGCTTATAACTGTATCCTTGCCTATATTGCTTTTGGAATCCTATTAAATTAAATTAAAACTTTAATTCCAGTGCGCTGCGGAGTTTGCTCAATCAGCTACTCAAGCATCTCAGCTCTCTCAGTATTTTTCCTTATTTATTTTTTTGTTTTGAAATATTAAAAGTCAAGGGGCGTGCAAAGGGTCAACGAGGCGTGTCCCAAACAACAATGCAACCCATTCTGTCGAATTCTGTGTAATGCTTTTAATTAATTCCTAGCAGAAGAGAAGAAGGCAAAGTAAAATGCAAAAGTCGCGAGACGAGTTAAGTCGAAAAGAGCCGAGTCGAGGCAGAGATTCAAAGTCAAGTTGGCTGCAGCTGGGAATGCATCGAATAAAAATATTATGAATAAAATCCATTCATGCAAAAGTCTCCCAAAACCAGACCGCAAGTGCGGCACTTTGGCATGTACATATGTGTGGGTGTGGGTGTGTGCATGCGAAAGTGTATGTATATGTGAATGTGGTGGCTGTGGCTCGTCAGGGTAACCACATGCCGTTCGCAGTAGAGCGGGCGAAATCAATTTTAAAGCGAATTTAATAAAAGCGCATTTATGCACATTTCGTGGCAATTAAATACAGTGTAAATGTTGGCCAAACGAGGCTCCACTGTGAACGTGGCACATTTAAACACATGTCGCCTGGCAGCCTCCGAGCCCTGCCCTGCGGCAGAGTGGGGAGGCAAGGCAGGCACGTGGAGTAATTAAGCTGATGTGCAAGTCTTTGACGTGGTGCGAACATTGCCAGCAGCAGGCAATTAAATTGATGCCCGAACAGACAGCTTAACCCACAAATTTGGGCGCGTTCTGCCGCGACAGATTTATGACAATCGCGCGATGCAACTTTGAGGGGTCCTCGGGCTAATGTTGGCGACCATTGGAAGGGGCGGCGTGGCGTTGAGCAGGCTCACCTGACAAATGCTGCGACTGGTCGTAAAAGTGCGAGCCAAACACTTTGAAATAAACATTTCAATTTGTTGCCACCGCTGCTGTGGCAATTTGGTGTGAAAAACTTGTAGATATTTTTAGAAGTCGTCTTCTGCCGACTCCTCGCGGACTCGCTGAGTTTATGGGGCCATGTGACGGGAACATCTTCGTGCCAATTGCATGGCAGGCGAAATGTGTCAAGTGAGCGGTGACTGATGTAGCGAGTAACAAGCAGACGCCCCACCACCACCACCACCACCAACCACCAACCACCAGCAGCAGCAGCAGCGACTTCGACAGCAGCGCCCGCGGCACAGCGAAGCGAAATAAGCTGCACTTGCATATAAAAATTCTTTCATTGTAGATGAACACATGACTTAAGAGCAGAACAGACCAGGCAGTCATAAGGAGTAGGGGGCGGGGTATCACTTAAAAAGACGTTGGCTTCATTCTGGCGATTGTCTGAGCCAGTTAGCTGCAGCGACTCCTTTCAGAACGACTGTCACTGTCAATGTCTCCATGACAGAGCTTGGCAATAATTTGTTTATGGACCTGTCGTTAGGGTACGGGGCATGCAGCGCTCCCCTCAAATACATTACACGCGCAATGTTAATCTCCTTTTAATTAAAAGCAACGAACAAAGCTCTAAGCAGCTTTTACTTGCCCCCTACTGGAGCGCGTTTCAACTTAACTCAGCCCAACTAAAGTCGACCCTACCCGAGCCGAGCCAAGCCCAGCCGACTAATTGCCCTTTGTTTTGGCTGCTGTGAGTTTGACTTGGCCTGCTTTTTATTATATGTGACATTGCAGCCATATAAAAGGCATTTCTTTCTGGCCAAAAATGTTACTGACATGTGCCTAACAGCGACAGGAGTTGAATTTAGGGCTGGGTGCGATGCCAATTACAATACAAATGTTTTCATTGACAATGACACGAAATGAATGACAATGAGCATATGTATAAGTACGTGAGCGGTGAGAGGAGGTGGGAAAACTAAATATGCAGGCGCCACCCGAAGATAATTAACATGAATATACCCAAGGGACATTTGCAGGAAAAATAACATTGGTTCAATATTGCAAATGTTTATTTTATTGCGTAGGAAATAAACCAAACACATACGAGGGTATATACATTCATATATGTTTTTAGAGACCCAAATAACTTTTTTAATAGTTTCGAATAGGTTATAAATGAATACCTTTCGATCACCTTTTCAAGCGATTTCCATGGTTTCGAGTATAATTAATATCATGATATTATTTTAATTCCTAAGTAGTTATAACTTGCATTTGATTCTGATTGATTTGATTTCCCTAACTTTTCTTTTTATTTTTTAAGTCGTTTTCTTCCTTTTCCTCACTCTTGATCTAATATGTGAAACTATAAATATATCACAATGTTACGAATAAATTTCGCTTAAATATATAATTCCATTAAACTCTCTGATAATGATTGATGACAAAATATTAAAGAAAATCAATCAAGCTATGAAATAAGTTCGCTCTGGGCAAAAAACCATGGCCGTGTAAAATATGTCAATAACAATTAATTATAAAATTCATAAAGCAAAGCCCTAACGCCCACAAAAATAACCAAAACAAAAATAACAGAAACAGGACAAAAACAATTTTATGAAAAATGCGTCTGACAAAATTGTCTCTCAGAATAATTTGTACAAACAAGCACGAAAGGGCGGCAGGGGGCGACCGGCTGTCTATGCGAACAAAGGTAGAAATATATCAGATGTAATGGAGGTTCGGGAGTGTCAACAATTATAAAAACAATGTTTTATTAAAAATACCATACAACAACAACAGTATCAATAATATAGCCCACCCTATGCAGACAGTTAAAAAATGTTTGCCAGGGAAAGCAATAATAACATTGCTGCAAACACATGTTTACAGCAGCAACCGCACAACAGCAACAGCTGCTGGCAGCAGACAATGGGCCCGAACCAACATCCCTGAGATGCGTCTGTGTGCACATTTTAATCAATAAACAAACGTAAAAATATGACAAACAAATTAATAAAATGCAACAACACAGAAGATTGAAACAAAGTTCGGGGCCAGCACAATGACAAAATGTGATAAATGAAGCTGTGTGTAGGCCTGCCAATGACAATGGAACAACAGCGACAACAAGAACCGACGAAAGAGGGAGCCTCTGACTAAATATAGATGATGCCTGCAGCCCCCTTCATTGCCGAGTAATTGTGACAATTTGGTCCCACACAAATGGCATAATAAATGTTGAGCGTAGGAAATGATGTGTGAAGTGCAGCCGATCTGCCACCCTTTGGTAACCACCCCAACCCTTTGATGGTTGCCGGAAGTGATTTCGGGTTTTACTGCACGACTTGCAATGCAGCAGCCAATCGCAGTCCGCAGTCCCATAACGAGGCATAATGCGAATTTCTGCTGTTTCAGCAATGCGCAAAGCTACAACAATAACCAAATTAATAAGCCAAGCAGAATTGCAGAGCATTTCAACTATGATATACTCTATCCAAAATGATCAGGTAGAACGTATTATAGTTAAAAAGTGCAATTGGTATTTGGTCAACAATATTGTATTATATATTTATATAATTCAATACTTATATATACCGTGAATTCTAAATATTCCAGATATAATTCTAAAATATATCCTTCGTTGCTTGATTAACAATTATCTTAACGTTCAGTTTCGGTGCTTCCAACTTGTAAGCCCATAAAAGCAATTTAGGTAGGCGCAACCACGCCTCTTAGATTAATATACCAAATGGGGGTTGGGCAGGGGACAACAATTTGTAGCTATGATGCCAGCGGGCGAATCGGGAAGATGCAAAGCTTAAAGGATTTGGAAATGTGCATTTCCGGAACTGTAGCGCATAATTAAGCAGCCGCGGGATGTCATAAATAATGGATCGAGTAAATGCCAAAATCCATTGGCAGCATCAATTACATAGTTTGTTGTTTGTTGTTGGGCTCAAGCCAAAATCGTGTGATTGTTGGCCAATTAGCCAGCTATAAAGCAGACACACACATATACATATGTATATGTATACAATACGATGCATGGCTATGTTTGAGCATTTGAATGGAACGCATACCAATTGAGCTAAGGTCAACGAAAATGCTTATCAGAGTGGCCCATGGAGGCCCATAAATCAAGCGGGAAACGGTGGCACGTGATTGCTGCTGAAATGCCGCGCCTTTGCTGCTCTGCAATTGTTTAGGGGATGGGGGGGCAGGGCGGCATGGGCTGCACTTGCCCGGCCATAAATTATTTATTTAGAACTTGGCTGCGTTTAACGGCATGCAATAAAATTAATATATATTTTTGCCCTGCGCTGCTTTGTCAACAACTAATTGAAACATTATTTTCTATCTCTTTTCAGCTAATTGCAGGGCAGACCATTAGGAAACTTTGTACACTCAAGTGCATGCCTGTAGATGTATGAGTGTATGTGTGTGTGTGCGTGGGCAAGTGTCTCAGGCACATGAAGCAATTAGACGCAACACTAAAATCGCCTATAAATGTCAAGTAACAAACATTTTCGAGGAAAAACAGCCGAAACAGCGGAGCAGCAACGACACTTTCCAGGCAACATTAGACCCAGCCACTTGGCAACATGTTGCCAAGTAGCGGCAGCAGCAGCAACATTTCAAAATTATTGCTAAGCGGCGGTGGCAACAACAACATACCCGCAACCACTTCGTGCGTGTTTAGTTGCGTTCGTGTCTCTGCCGGCATCGTAACTGTGTCCGTCGGTTGCGTGACGCGCTCGTTGTGACTCCGCTGCGTCAACGAGAAAGCAGAATGACGTATTAGAATCAGATATAAACAAAGCGTGGGGACGAAGATACGTTCCTGGTACGAGGTGTAAGCGGGGTGATATCAAAATTGGAAATACATAAACAATATACCAACATAAAAGCGTGCTGAAAAATCTACAAAAAATATCAAATATAAAACACAAAGTGTAAAGAAAAGAAATTATAAACATTTCTATTTTTTTATGGGAAACAAACTAAAATAATACAATAAGAATAACAATAAGCTGAAAGTGCGAAACAACAAAATAATAAATACAATAAATAAACACATGACACAAATGTGCAAAATTAATAGTACATTTCTTAAACCAACAAAGCTTAATCTTAGACTTAATAAATGAAGTTACCAAAGATCTACATGTGTAGCTAATGAATTATAATAATGGTCTCCAATGCATGCTAGTCCGCAATAGCCCAGCCACAGCTCCAAGAACTCGCCAAATTAAGCCAAATCTGGCAAACAGCGTGCCAAATTAATTAACTCGCTCGTCAGCTACCCGCTGCACATCTCTGCAGCTCCATTAATTTCACACTTAATTAATGTCAGGCGGCAAGTGCGGAGCAGGGCCGGTGACAAACGCTCGCAAAGTGTCCAAAAAGCTGACAATGTGGCAGACGCTATCAACGCTATCCACATCACTCACAGTGCTGCCCGCGGTACTCACGCTGGCGTCGGGCTGTAAGTGCGAGCTCAGGCGTCGCATCAGGTCAAACCAACGCCCCAACATTAGCGGCAACAACACGGAAATGCAAAGTCATAGTCCAAGCAGCGGTCGCAATGCGGCCAACATGTTGCCATCAACATCAGCAGGCAGCGCGTCAACAACGACAACGAGAACGAGACCGACAACAGCGGCCGCGGTGACGATGACAGCAACAGGAGTAGTAAAAACCGCGCGTAGGTGTCGCTGCTACAAAGTCAGCAACAAGGTGGCAACCAACATCCTGCCTTGGCTGCTGCTCCTGAGCATCTTTTGTGGTAAGTACGAGTTGCAGCAGCCAACAGCCAACAGCCAACAAATGAGGTATGGCCAAAGGCCGTAAGTGACTTTTAGTAAAATACGCTTAAATGTCTCTGATTTAGTGGGCCACAAAAAAGCAGCCACACAGTAAAGTGATACAGAAATAGCCAGAAAAACAAACAACAAATACAAAAAAACTGCAGCAGGATTAGCCCTGCAACAGCTAGCAAAAAACTCTCAACACAAATCAAGATGAATTTCCGTGAATTTTTGTGCAGATTTTTGTGTAGCTTTACAAAAAAAAAAATATATATATACATACATATGTATATACACTGACAGGACGAGACATGAGGGTCCGGCCCCAAATAAATGCAACGAACGCACTCACAACTGACGGCCCCAAACGGTTGTGTCTGTCTGTGGTTTTTGAGCCAAGTCTAAAACGCTACAACAAATAAGCGAAAACGGTTGCCGATAGTGCTCGAACATGCAATACCCTAGGTAAAAAAACCATACACAATGCAGGTAGAATTTTAAATTTTAAATTATGTTTTATATTTTTTTATGTTTATTTATTTTTTTATATTTTTATTGATTTGAACTTTTTAATTTTATTATAATTTCGATTTGTTTAAATTTAAAAACAAATTAAAGAATCTTTATAAATCATAATTTTTGCACGAGATATTTAATTAAAAACATTTGAAATTGTAGTTACTTATATCTTATTTTATATGGGTATCAAGAAATCCATAATATAGACACCTCTTGCTATTGATGAAAACAGGGTATGAGTAAATGGATAAATATGTGAAAAGAAAAACATTTGAAAAGAGTGCCAAGAAATAGAAGAAGATAAAGCGGCAGGAACGGCACTCAAATCATGAAAAAGTCTGAGGGAAAGAGACAGAGAGAGTGTGAGAGTGAGTGAGAGAGCGAGATGGAAGCTCAGCTGAGACCACAGTAATACAAATTGACTCCTGTTTTTCATTTCTGGGTGTGTGTTTTTCACCGTTTACTTTGCTGCTTTCAATAATTTTGCCTGATTTTGCAGCTGCAGTTGGTGGCTTTTTTGCTGCTGCTGCAGTTGCTGCCACTTAAAACTGAAATTAACTCCAGCACACGAAAGTGTGCACCGAAAAAGAACATGCCAAATCAGGCAGCATGTGTGTGGTTGTGTCTGCTTGTGTGTGAGTGAGCAAGAATTGCTTGATTATTTCGTTTGGAAATTGATGCTGCAATCAATTATAGAGCAACACAAAGAGGAGAAGCAGAAAGAATCGAATTCGGTTAGCGAGCAGCAGCCACAGCGCCCACAAGACCCAAGAGTAATGGCCAAGCCAGCAATTGAGGTTCTGTTGCCGCCGGCAACACTGCCACGTTTAAAGCCAAGTCTTTGTTATTGATTTGGCAAGCACACCCAGGGCGAAAGCGCTGCGCTATGCTAAAATAAACTAAAATCAATTTAGTTAAGCTCAACCAGCCACTCCAGCAACACCACCCAGCCAACTAATCAAGATAAATAAATATTTATAATTAATTTAAAATATAAACACGAAACACAACGTGGCCGCAATTAATTTCCGCAAGCGGCAGCAAACGGAATTTCCAGCACAGCACCCCTCTGCGCTTTTACGTATTACGCATACGCAATGTGGACTTAATCGACAAAGCTGACGACAGCCGCCTTCGTTTTGATAAGGTTCTCATCACAAACTTGCAGGCATATGAATAAATGAATGAACGCATGAATAAGCAATCAACTGTAATGACCAACACCACAGCAAGTGGCTAACGAGCGAGTGAGAGAGAGGGAGAGAGAGACACCCTGGCTAAAGTGAAGAAGCGGCCAAGGGCCAAGCAAGTGGCACACTGCGAAATTAAGAAAATATATGCGCGGCGAACAAGGTTAAAGCGCAGCAGCCGTTAAAGGCGCCCAAAAGGGTCAAGCAGCGCGTTAGGCGACTGCCAGCTGTGGGCCAGCCAATGGGTAGCTAATGAGTCCCAGCCCCAGCAGCAGGTGTGGGCATCCTCAGCGGAAGGGGCCGGAGCAGCAGCTGGAGAAGGATCAGTAGCACGCCATGGGCCAGAAATGTGCGTGAGCCTGTCTGCCTGCGCGTGCTTAATGAACTGCAATCAATGGCGCCAGTCGATAAGCAACGAAAGGCGACTGATTGTGCGTGCAACATGAGGCTGACCGCAAATGCGTACAGATACGCACACACATATACGTATGCATGCACACAAACACACACACACACACACGCGAGCGCGCCACAAATGATTTATACAGCGCTCTTTTGGTTCGGTTTGGCGCATTAATTACGCACATTTTGTTGAAATTTATTTAAGCGCACAGCTCGATACATTTAACAATTCCACACACTCACACATACACCCGCACACACACAAACACGCATACTAAAAAAATAATTAAATCAATACATGCGAGTTGGTCTAGGCGTGAAAATACTTTCAACAATTAATTACTAAAAGTATTCGTGTTCGATTTGGCGTTTATCAACAGTCAATTGACCAGAATATAGCTGAGACTCTATCTATACCAAATTTAGCGCTTTTAATTGATTTTTAATCAACACATCTCCGTTAGTTGCCCACTGTGCAACATTCATAATATGAGCTCTTAACTAAAAGTTCCAAGAATGTACCTTATTTGGGGGATTTAAAAGAACCAATTTCAAAGAAGCGTTTTGCATATGGTATACAACGATATATTTTCAAGGAGAATATTGAATTAACATGTGTGACAATATACAATATACTTGACAATTCTATTAAATACGACAATTGAAATAAAAAATCAATTTTCAATTTACTGTTGGTCATACAAATAAGTAATATATAGTTGAACAACAAAAGCAAACAAGCTCTAAGCATGTGGAAAAATCTGTAGGACTTATAAATTATATAGAAATTAATTGTAATATTAAAAAAGCGAAATATGTGCAGTTCCAATAGTTAGCAAAATAAGTTATAGGACGCTTGACTGTATAACTGAATCGATATGAAAAAATCAGACGGACTCCCTGTAGCTACAGCAATAACAACCACAACAACAGCCCACATGCCGAACATTCATTTTTATGTTTATTGGCATAATACACACACACGCACACACCTACCGAAACATCCACACATGCACATATCCATACACAAGAACGCACATAGTTGGAAAAGGGACGTCATGTCGCTGGTGCAGCTGTTACTGCTCGTGTCCTTTGACAAGCTGTTTGATGACTGTTTGACAAATGTAAAAATTCCAGCATTTTACTTGACTTCAATAAAAAGCAAGCTACAGCAAAAGAAAAAACACATTATTATATATGAAATTTTCGGAAACGGGCAGGTCGAAAAAGAAGTCAATTTTATTTGCAATCGGGCTTTGTGTCCGTGTAAATACAATTTTTCATTATTCCCATCTCCATGTCATGCAAAAAATGATAAAGAAAGTAATAAAATTAAAATTAATATGTCATCTAGGTAACTAACGTTCCATGTAAATAACTTACTTATTAAAAGCAACTTTTTGCGCTGTATTCGCGCTGAACGATTTATGCAGTGAATAAATTGAAAATGAATGATACTTTCCGATAGATTAATGAAAAAATAAAGTGCTTAAACTATTGAGGGTCATGATTATAGTCGACATCATCGAGACACACACACATTCGAAAACCATAAACAATTTTAAATAACAAATTTGAGTATATTAAAACAACGTAAAAACCATTCGGCACATAAACCCAACCATTCTACAACACACTCACATTCGGAGGCACTTAACCAGTTGGTATTAGTAATAAATGTTGACCAAAAATGTTAGTTGAATGGCCAAATTCTCAAAGCGCATAAAAACTATAAAAACTTTTCAACATTTCAATTCATAATTCAACTCTTAATTATATCTCGCTAGCTCTGTGCAGCTCCAATTCCACTTTCTCTCTCTATCTCGCTTCCTTACACTGTTTCTCGCTCTGTCTGCCTCTCTGTGCGCATTGGTCAGTTGAAATGTGTCAGCAACTTTTCAAAACTGTAACAGTGCCAATTTGTCCACAAGTACCATGGCCAGCACCCCGGTCCGCTTCGTCCTGCGTCCTGCCCAACATGCGATTTGTAATGAGAATTCAACTCAAATTTTGCTGTTCACAAATTATGCAAACATTTTGCTGGCACTGCTCATTCACAGTTGATATGCAAATACATATATTATTTGCGATGCTTATGCATTATGCTAAATAATTGTACACATTCTTTGCACTGCGGCGGCAAGGGCGGGCGGTGCGAGCCAGAGTTGTTGGCCATTTTTGCAATTTGTTTTAGACAATAATATTGCGTTAATTATCCCAGAGTGCCGTCAAAATTAATTACAGCCATCGGGCAAACTGAGTGTGCGTGCGAGTGTGTTCGCATGTGTGTAAGTGTGCGCCAGCAATTTAATTTTGCACAAGTTGTTTATTGTTGAGCACGCGTAATTACATAAAGAATTCATGTGTGAAAATTTGTTATTGTTAGCCCAAAATTGTTGAACTTTAAAGCGAACATTTTATTGGATCCTATATACAGCCAAGAGATAAAGTAATTGACAGCCGTGCGGAAAAAAACACAATGAAGAAAATTGAAAAACTCGCGCTTTGCTTAACTTACAAAATATAAAAAAAATACATTAAAACTAACAAAATATTTAAGCCGTACACTTGGCGCTCAGCTCCCTTCGCCCACCATAAAATGTGCAAGCAAATTTTTAAAAATTTATTTCACATCATGCCCCAGAAAGCCGCAACGAGATAAGCAGCTGGCGGGCGCGCTGCAAGGAAGCGCACAAGGAGCAAATGTTGCTAGCAGGCAGGAGACAGGCTTTGGGGCAGACAATAAGTTAAATTAGCTTGCCAGCAGCACAGCATCTATGCCACCGTTCTCTTATATATTTCTCGCTCAGCGCTGCAGCCGCATGACAACAAAAATATTACTCATAAATTATCACCAGCGAGTTCATCACACGGCTTGCACTTGCTACATTGAGTGCCCGCGTGTATGTCTGCAAAAGTTCGTCTGGCTGTAGCCGGCTCAGCAGCTGCTTCAGCGTGCCCAGCGGCTGTCCTTCCGCTCCAGCCCCCGCGCATATTTGTAACTAAATCTGTGAGCTCAGCAGCAAAAGTTTATGTGACTGCAAATGTGTGTTTGCGTGTGTGTATATGTGAATTGCCTGTTGAGCGGTTGGCATGTGGGTAGTGCATATTGTCATAATATTGAATGCATGATATATTGAATTGTGCAGTCAATAAACGTTTTATGATCACAGCTGCACATATTTCAGTTCATCTCTGCCAAACTTGCATTAAACTTGCTGCGTAAATCGAAAGCCATTACGATGACTAAATCAAGCCAAATAGGTATTTGCCATATACGTAGAGACACACACATCCACATATAATACATATCTAAGTGCGCATACGTGTGTATCCCGAGTCACCATAAAAAGCTATCAAGAGCTCTTGAATAGGCAACAACTATGTGTTGTTACATTTACTGCTTTCCATTCAAGAGAGAGAGGGAGAGAGGGAGAGAGAGGGAAAGAGCAGAAGCAAAAAATTCATCATCACGGTGCCTATCCTTGGATTGCCATATGCTCCATTGGTATCTGCTAAAGCCACTCGATGCTCAGTTACAAAACTGCATGGCCATAAAGCTAAGCCCGAACTAATTTCCAAAGCCGACTACGCCTACGGAGTAGGAAGAAGTGGCGAAACGACGACTGCCAAGCGTTACCAAAAGCAAAACATTGCCAGCCATGAGAATATTGTCCACGAGGATGACGCAAGATGTGGCACAACAAGCAGCAGCAGCAGTAGCAGCAGCAGACACAACCTAACGGATATTGCGCTTAGCCTAGCTCGACGCCCAATGAGACGCTGGGGGTGGGAGCGGGGCCGGGTGCCAAGGCTGTGACGAAATTGAAGCAGTCACTGAGGCCGGGCAAAGCTCGGATGATATTGCGTTGCTATCAAGATTTCAGTTAGAAACAAAAGCGAAAACGAAAAGATAATAAGACTTGCGGAATAATAAATGGCGACGCTCGAATGCCCTTATATGATAAATACATGGCCCTTGACAAGCATATGAAGTATTTGGCATATAGTCATGACAGCAATACCTCAATTGCTATTTTACATAAGTTTCACACAAAAAATATAACATACTTATTTGCGCAGAATAAAATGTGCTGCAACTTTTAAGCTAGAAGCCTATTACCGTCGAACATGGATAAATATTTCTTATTATTGTTATTAACAATAGCATATTAGCATGTGCATACCCATAAAAACACTGTAATTCATTGCTTTAAATGCATTTATTATTTCATCATTTAGAAAACCCATCGACCCAGGCAACCAGAAAAGCAATTAAGTTTTTACTATTTTAAAGATTTTTATCTGCCTATCAGCTTTATTGAAGCTGAAACTCTTTTTTGTTACCACTTAAGCGAACAGTTTATAATACCCTCACTAAGAGTAGAAGTCAGGAAAACGCAAAGTATAAGTGATGGGTGACAACAGACAAAAGGGTGAAACAACGGCAAGAGAAACGAAGAGCGAAAGACCAGTAAAAAAATAACAAAAAAAAGGATGAAAAAACAGGCAAAGAGGTTTACAACTTCTCGTAAGGCGGCTTAAGCGATTTGCGAGTTTATGAAAAGCCAAACACACTTTACACAGAATCTGATCTTATATGCCCGTGTGTGTGTATTAAAAAACAGTGTAAAACAAATGGAAAATTGCTTTTTGATGTAGTCAGTGAAGTTTGCCAAGCATGCATGTCGACGTCATCATCGATTGGTGTTGTTGCTGCCGCTGCTAGTGGCCAAGAATGTTGCACTTTAAGCCGTTCGCTTGGCTTTAAGTGCACGGCCCAAAGGCGCGCCACAAGGCAGCTGCATGTTGCAGCAGCAGTCACGTTGCAACGCCCGCATTCCTGAATCATAGCATATTTTAATCCCTGCATTTTATGTGCCCCAATGCCCATGAAAAGCGGACCGATGACGATGTTGTGGTTGATATGGATGATGGCGCTGCTCCTCGAACGGCCATACGCCGTATCAATATTGTTTTACGGCCCCTGTCGTGTATGCAAATGTGACCACGTAGCACTGGCAGCCACTTTTGCCCGCTCCACGGGGCGATGACGGCCAGGAGTCGCAATGCAGGCGTATGCAATGCATGTCTGGCAACTGCTGGCAATTTGTGGGCTTCACCTGTGATAGGATGACTGCCGGCTAACGGGACGCCGGCTAGCTCGCCGCTGTCTTTTATGGCATACTCATGCACGCTGCATCAATTTGAATAAATCTCATATAGTTGTCTGCCTCCTGCACTTCCAGATGCCGCCCAGGCGAAGCTGCGCAATGTCAACCTGCTCGTCGAGCCGCCGGTGGTGCGGCGTGGCCAGTCGGTGGTGCTGCACTGCGAGTATCAGCTGGATAACGCTCAGATCTATTCGATTAAGTTCTATCGCGGCCAGTTGGAGTTTTATCGGTTCACGCCTGGCGAGTATCCGCACACGAAGATCTTTCAATACCCGGGCATCAAAGTGGACGTAAGTCGAGAGTTCCCGAATTGTGAAGGACTCACAATTAAACACTGATATCCTTGCAGGAAAGCAGCTCGAACGCAACCATGGTCCTCATACGCAATGTCGGCTTTGGCCTCTCCGGCAATTTCAGCTGCGAGGTGACCGCCGATGCCCCGCTCTTCTCGACAGCCACCGCCTTTGCGCAAATGCAAGTTGTGGGTGAGTATTGCATAAAAGTCTAGGGCCAAAAGTCAGCTCCCCGCCTGTCTCATTAGTGCGCCCAGTCACAAGCAGACTAGACAACACTGGCAGCCTCATCAAGATCAGGCGCCTGGCCCTTGATGGCACTTCGCACGCAAGTTTCATACGCCCACCCCCTTCCCCTTCCCTAGTAACTAGTTCTGTTATACAAGCAGCAATTAAATAGACCTTGACCAAGCTATACCCAGACTTGCATCACAAAAAATTCGCGCTTGTCCTCTTAAAATATATTTTGCAATATATTTTTATTTTATATTTTGAAAACAAAACATTTTTCATACCCAAACTCATTTTCCAATCCAATTATTGATGTGATATATTTATAAATAATCTACTCTTAATCAGCAAACTGCAAGTTTACATAAGGAGCATTTGCGGAAAGGTCTTAAAGATTAACAAAATTTGCTGGCCTTTGTTGTTTTTGGTTTTTATTTTATTTTCGGGCAACAGGCAGACAATTGTTTGTATATTTTTAGACATCAAAGTGTGGTAAATAAACGGTTCTGTTCTACAAATATATTGCAGAATTCCCAGATAAACGACCCCAGCTCTTCACGGACCAGACGCGCTACGAGCCTGGCGATGTGCTGCGGGCCAATTGCAGCACGCCCCCGTCAAGACCACGCGCCGAGTTGCGCTTCACAGTTAACCAAATCCCGGTAAGTGTAACTGTAACTGAGTGCTCCTTGCTGCTCCTTTGCTTAAATTGCCGCCACTTAGCCGCAGAACTTACTGTCCAATTTCTGTGCTTGCATAGGCTGCGGCCGTGCAGCAATGAATTATTTGCATTATATAGCAGAGTTTGTGGCAGCGCCTAATTAAACAGCTCTGGCTTGGGGAATGGTATCGTAAATCCTTTATAATTACAACAGCCACTTGCTGAGCCTTAAACTCATTTGGAGCATATGTGATGGGCTCTGTGGCGGGCTTCGTTTAATCTGAAGCGATGTGCGCCACGAAATTTGTCGTTTATTTATGAATATGATGTAGCTCGAATGAAACCCGTACTTAATTAAAATTTTTGGCTCAAAGCTAAATAACCTGAAACCAGAAACCTGCACACCCACACACACCCACACACACACACACACACACACACACACAGAGCGAGAATTAAGTCAATAAACGCAGAAAAGGGTTGCGTGCTTTGATTTGATTGTGCGATTTGCCCTTGTCATTTATCATTACGCAGGAAGGCAAATGAAAATGGAAAACGCCGAATGGAAAATAGAAAATATAAAATAGGAAACAGAAAACAGAGAACAGCAAAGGAAGCAAACAAGTCACTTGGGTCACACGGTCGGAGTCATATGCATACGTACTGCCTGGAGAGGACATCATTAGTCATTTGGCGGCATTTTCATGTCAGTCTTTTGCGACTGAGCGCTAATCAGTTGGATAAATCAAGAACGAAATACGAGGATGGCCCGATCCAGGCCCAGGGCGGGGCCATCGTTTTTATTTTTAAAAAGCAAATGCTTTTCATTTATGTATCCCATTTTGACCGCAGGGCCGGCTAACCTTTTTCTTTGTCGCATTGCTGTTATTAATCATAGCCACGACATAAAATAAATTACGTTAAACTTCTGCACAAAAATTGCAGGGACAGAGCCGGACAGAGCCGGACAGAGTCGGACAGAGCCGGACGAGTCGGCTGCCTTCAAATGAATTTACGAGACAACACTTTTCAGCTGACACGCCCACACGAAGCGCAGAGAGCATTCGATTGTCGACTGTCGTCCGTCTGTGCCAGGCAAAAGAAAACTTATTAAACGCTTCATAAATTTTTATATTATGTCTACCCACATCATCAGACATAACGTGCAGTGGCACTGGCTGTGGCAGTGGCATCCTTCCCGATCTGCTGTCTCTCTTCCCATTTGTGCGTCTTATCCTGCCGTTTTGTATCTGTCGCTAGCTGTTGTCTACTTTTCGGGGCACACATACACACATACACACTCGCATATACACGGTCACATGCAGGCCGTTGAACATTTTATCTAGATGCCGCTTGCTTCCTTCCACTTTCAGTCAACCAACTAATGACAAAAACCGAGACAAAAGTGCGCTGCTTGTGTGTGTTAGTGTGTGTGGCATAAGGTTGCTGGGAGGGGGTTAACTGTCCGTCTGTCTGCCACGGCGTGCCATATAAAATTTTATGTCTGTGGTGTTTATGTTGGCGTAGACAGGCAAGAACAACACCAGCTTCTATCCATTCTGCTGGCATTCGCCATGCAATTTAGTTTCATATGCTGGCAGAGTAGATGTTTTTCTGATATTGAATTATGATCTGGCTGCTAGCACTTTAAATGGCCCTGCCAAGCAACCTAATCCATCCACATCCATAAATAAGTAATGTCAGCTTAAAGCCGACAACGAACAGCAAATGTTCAGCTATAGCCAAATATTGAGTCGCACTAAAGGCAAATTCTGACTTCAAAGCAGCTTCACATCATATCACAAACACAATTGATTGATAGCATTCTGAGTCATCGCTTTAAAGCCTTAATATATTTATTGAATACAAATATTATATATTGAAACTGTAAATTGAACTGAATATACAATTTAATAGATAATGTAGGAATTATTTCACTTTAATTTTATATTTTTCTTCTTGTTTTAAAAAACCATGTTATTTATAATTCAATTTGGGGAGACTCTCAACGAATGATGCCACGAACTTTTGTTCTTTAATTCGCATTATCTTTATATCTTATATGCATATATAAAACAAAAGCCACATGTCGGCTCATCGACTGGACCGGGGGCTGGGGCTGTGCCAGCCGGCGTAACGACTAACATAATTTGTTAAAAAGTTTTTGTCATATTAATGGAAAAGTAGCTGAAAATGGAATTTTTTTGTGAATCATGGGATTTAGTTGGGATTAGAGCTGTCGAGACTTTCAGAGAGTTGGCGGCCAGACAAGTGGCCATTCGACAGTGGGATTTGTGCGCCGATCGATTTTTTGATAAATTATTTACTTCAGATTGTTTCTCTGTGCGGGGAGGGGCAGGCTGCTGGAACTACAGTAAATGCCATAAGCACATAATTAAAGCCTAGCAACAGCTTTAAGTGGCTGTGATTAATGAATCGTTGGCATATGTTGAGAAATAGAGAAATTTTATCCAAAATCGATATCATATTAAAGACCTTTGCAATGTGCGTGACGTTTTCAAGAAGAGAAACAACATTTATACATTGTGTATAATTCAAAAGCAAATAGCTTCAAACAGTTGTTCATATTTTATGCAAACGCAGTTGGCAGCAAGCGAAGGCAATTTCAAAATGTTGATTCCAGCAAATACTTATTATCGAAGAAGCTGCAAGCGTAATGTGTTTCGGGCTGTGTTCAGTTTTGCCTTTTCTCACAATTAGCATAATCCTTTCTGGCGCAAATTAACATGTTTTGTGGACAAGCCAATATTAATAGGCGGCCATCAAAATGAATTTAGCCACGCAAACAGAAACGACGGACAAAATCAACACAAACTTTGCTGCCCATTCGGGCAAAATGTGAATGTTGCTTGAAAACAATTCGCCTGCAAAATGTTTACGCAAGCAAATGCCAAACATTCATTTAATTGCCCAACCGAATGTATTTGAGGTTGGGTTGGCGGTAGCTGTCTCTTGGGCCCTGTGTTGGGGGTTTCCAATGCCATAAAGGTAAATCACAAGAAATATGAGGGTATTTACACTTTTGGGTCGGTGCCTCAGCCACATGCTTAATTAAAGCGCTTGGCGTCTTAAGAGTTTCTCGTAAATTACGCGGCATTAAATTCCCCAATGCGTGCGAGCGAGATGGTGGCCAAGCAAGAGCGAGATGGAGAGAGCGCGCGCGTAAAGCGAGTTAACTAAAAATGGCTTTTTATGTCGCTGTGCCTTTGCCAGCATGAAAATAAAAATAAAATTCAAATATAAAGTTAAGCCAAAAAACGTACAAGCAGAAAAATAAAATGGCTGTATATGTGTGTGTGTGTGTGTGAGGCGTTACAACAACGTAAAAAGGGTTAAAGGCTCGCAGCACCACACAACAACAGCTATAACAACAACAATAACAACAACAACAACACGCACAACAATAAAGCGATTTTGCTTCTTAATGCTGTGGGTGTGCGAGCTGCTTGAGAATTGGCTACGCCCAAAGCAACTACGTTATTCAGATATCCTTTTAAAGCAGATACTAGATGTGTTCCTTGATGGTTCGCGTGTGCATGCACTTCTTTCGGCTGTTTCCACAAGATCTTTGTTTGCTGCGCACAGGGTATTTAGAAGTCGACTCTCGACTTACGGCTGCTGATGCTGCTGCTACTGACCCAAATTCGAGGCGGGCACGTTGCCTTCCACCTGCAATTTCTTACACCTTTTTAGGGCACTAAACAGCGCAAAATACATGCATAAGTAAATGGCGCTTAAATGAGTTTGTAAGTGGAAATGAAATGCGTATTTATTGTATTTAAATTGCCAGCGATTCGCAGGAGGCGCGAGGTTGTCATTTGAAGCAACGGCAATAGCAGCAGCAGGACATGCAGCAAACGGAAATGACAGCACAACCATTTGCAAAATGGCGCCTGCACTTCCTGCGTCAACAACAATGGCCATTTGCGACTAAAAGCCATGCACGATCCAGTTAACGGGTTTTCTTTTCCCACCATGCGTAAAGATGCGCCAAACGGAAATGATGTGCCCCAGCCGAGCAATGGGAATCTCCGGGCAAATGAAGCGGAAAGCCGAGTAAAAGGCTGAAATGAATATGCACATGCACATGCCTGAGCAGGAGTTTACCGTAAAAGCGAGCCGAGCACGAAATTTAGGCGCATTTTATTGTGAGCTGTTGCTGCTGCTGCAGCTTCAGTTGCTGTTGCTGTTGCTGTTGCTGTTGATGTTGCTGTTGCTGTCACGACGGAAATGAAATTTTTAAATGTACACAATGCCAACGGTATGACAGCCTGGCAGTGAGACTCGCAGGCCGCAAGACGGATAGCCAGATGGAAAATGCTGCCACAGTTGCTGTTGTTGTTGCAGTAGCTCAGTAACTCAAAGGCAAAGTGTAAACAGTTTGCACTGCTGCAGCGTTAACAACCGACGAGCAGCAACAACAATATGCAAACAAACAACCTTGAACAGCAGACACTCGAACAAACCGTCGGACATTTGCAGAGGCGAAAAAAGCCAACAGGGCGTATGAGTGCTGCTCTTGCTGTGCTGCTCGTGTTGATTCTGCTGCTGCTGTAACATTGAAAACTGTTTTTAAAAGCCAACAAGCAGAGGCGAAAGTAACAACAAAAACAAAAATATGACATGCCATGTCCGTTCATTCTCAGTATCCGCTTCCTACCATCGCAAGTTATCCCGTTGCCCCATTGCTGTTGCTCGTTGCCCGTTGCCTGTTGCCAGCAGCTTTTGTTGCCACTGCTGTTGCAGATGCATCCCCTCAGCAGTGGGTACATGGCTTGCCGCTGCCTCTGTGCCCCAAGTGCGACATGCTTGTAATAACCCCCGCAGACGACAAATTGCCATTCATATTCGTACGATATACTCGCATGGGGCTGCCCACATATCGGCGAGTAACTTTTTTGCGCCACTTTCCCCCACTTGGCAAATATATTTTTAGTTTGCCAAGCGGAAGCGGAAAGCAAAATCAGTTTCAGCTGCGCGCACGCACACAAACATACGCACACACACACACACACATACACGAAACATGCTGGAGGGCTATGAATAATTTAAAATATACTCTTAGACACCCGTATTTCATATGCATATGCTAGTTAGTTATTTAGTTGGTTGGTTTTTCACGAGCAGAAGAACAAGGTTGCTAAATGTTGTTGATGGCTTTGCAATTAACTAATCATGCACAATACTCTCCGCCAGGTGACCACAGAGGAAACACAATACATTCGCACGATCGATAACCTAATAGCATCCAGGCTGAGCCTCAAACTGCAATTGCAGGCGGTGCATTTTGTGGCCGCCGCCAATGCCAACGGGAATGCCAATGGTAACGCCCTTCGCCGGACTGGCATTGTGCACGTGACAAATGCATTGGGCGCCGGCGTGGGCGTTGGCGTGGGCGTGGCGGGCAGCGGGGCTGGAGGGCTGATGTTGCGCTGCACGGCTCAAATTGGTGATTTATATCAGGAGTACAAGGAAATCGAATTGGGCACCCCGCAAAAGGATCCGGTGCCAGCCAGAGGTAAGCCGCAACCACAACAAACACAACTGATACACTTTCCACATTTGCTTTGTAAACGCATTAAATTGCCCATTGCAGTTACCCTCTCATCCGGCTCGGGTCTGCGGAATTTCTTGGAAACCTATTTCTACACATCGGCAGCTGGCACTGGGCACAGCGTCGGCTGCCTTTTTGTCTGCTGCCTAATCTCCATGTGCGGGATGATAAAAAGCGGCAGCTAAATGCAAAATTGATTACATTTTAGCTACAATTACATAGAGTACAGCTTGAACATGAAATGTGTATAGCATAGATAATGGCTTCGATGTGTAGCCAATTGTATTAAGCTTAGCGCCCGCCCCCGCCCCCTAACACACGGCTGCAGAAATATCCAATTTTAAATACTATATAAATTACGCATTACTATATGTTGTATACATTCACATTAAATAATACAATTTTGTAAATATTTGTTTTATGATGTAAGCCATTGCACGTACATTAGACGGAAAACACAACCACTCCCACACACACACACACACACACACACACGCGCACACGCTTTAGACATATGCAAACAAACATGGCTAATTGTTAATTAATGGATTATTTAATGATGCATTAAATATTGCATAAATTATTATTTCAATTGCATTTAACTCCATTAAAAATATAAAAACAACTGCAATAGCACTTTGAATATCAACTTTAAATATAAGTAAATTAAACCTATAAAAATGGCTATTTATAAATTGTAAAAATAAGAAAATGCATTTAAAATAAATCAGCATAGATATTCCAAAACACATTCAGACTTTTTATAATGCGGCGGATTGAAGTAAGTAAATGTCACTGCATTTAAAAAGCAATTTAAAATAATTTGTAATCCGATTTTGTCTTTTTAAAAATTAATGACTTTTTTTAACGTTACCTATTTTTTACTTTTGTAGGTGTTTATGTAAATTATTTCCAATAGACCACATCTCCGTTCATAGGGCATTTCTAGCATTTCTATCATCTTTAGCGCGAGAGCCAAAACGATTAATTCTTATAGATAATGTAAAGCATATTTTTTTCGGTATATGTCTAATTGTCAATGTGCATAAAACTTAAACTTATATGATTCAGATACAAATACCATTTCCGGACTTCGCTTAATACAATCTGAATTCCTCATCTATGAATATTTTGTAATTGTAGCGAACACATTTATTTCCACTCTAGTATTCTTGACAATAGACTCATCAGTTGGCCGTATATCAGCTACACTTCCTTTAAGTGTACAGATATTCGATTTAATGCTGTGGCATAAATCATTTTTCCGTTTCAATTGCTTAAGCATATTTCAAATTGCGGTATATATTTGTTTAAGGGCGTGGCCAATGGCAGCGAAACGAAGCAAACGAACGGAACTCGCCTCGTGGCCGGGTAAAATGGCGAAGGCATCCCGTAACACACAGGCACAAAATGCATTTGCCATTTGCCAGGGCTGCAACTTGGCCGCGGGCCAGTTGGAAGTAATGAAAAAACTGCGTTTGCCAAAAAGCAAATATCCACTACAGACAACCATGTGCCAAGGCGAAAAGCTGCCTTTTGCCCACTATGCAAGCAGCCGAGCGCGCGGCAAATAAAAACCAAACACCGAGGCAGCTTCAAGGCGGCACCGCAAAGCGGAAACGGAAATCGGAAGCTGCAACTGTGCGGCGCAATCGTCCAAAGCAGCACAGCAACAAAAATAGGCGGCACCCGGACGCAAGGACAACAGCCGGCGAACCGGGGACGACGATAAAAGTGTTGCAATTTATGGGCAGGCTGGCCGGCGCCCAAGCTCCGTTCACAGCACCTACAGCTCGCAGGCAGCTAAAGTTTCTGGCTAATTGATTTTGCGATTTTATCTTTTAATGACTTTTTCACAAAGTGCAGCGATGAAATGCCGCTGCCTCGTAAATTCACATAGATATATATATATATATATTCTACATGTACATATATTTGATTTTAATTGCATATTAGTGCAAACGCTTGCAAACTGTAGTGCCACTTCGCCCGATTTCAAATTTCATCAGAAAGAAATAAACAACTTTAAAAATGTATAAAAATAATTCTACTACTACGTGCATTACTTTATGCCTTCGCCTAAAAGTATGCCTTACAATATTTTTATTCCAGACAAAAACATAAAAACGCACACAAGTCGCGTTGGAAACGCGCAAAAAGCGCGTTTCTTTTGAAAACAACCTATCATCTATAATTAGATGCGGAAGAAACGCGAAACAACTATATTCTTCAATACAAATTTAAATCATTTGTTATGGGCATCCTTGGCATAATTGGTATTTTATCAAAAGTTAATTAATTAACTGAAGCCTAGTAGATACCAGAAATAAGATTTAAAAGAGACATTAAACTAAAAGCAACTGTAGTTCTGGACAAAAAAGCAATATAGCAATATAACATGAAAAGAATGTCGTGAAAGCTGTTAAATTGCACAAGAGCAGAGAAAAATCAAGAGAAAGCTAACAAAATTAATTGCTTTAATCACTACATGCCATAGCTTTGGCCAGCAGTCAACTACCCAGGACTCAATGATGTCCAGAGCTTGGGTTTTGAATTGAGCCAAGAAAAAATGTCGGCAAGCATTTGATGACCAATAAAGCTCAGGGCAATGTTACGCCCATTTCAGTTTCGACCTTTAATAGAATATGGATTCGTCTCTATCCAGGCAAGTTCTTTTCCCACTGTGGAGGTTTCCTATTTGTGCTTTGAGGACAATTGCTTCGTTAGCGTTTAAAACACATTTATTTCTGGTTGGGAAAAAATAACCACGAACAATTTATACATTGCATGCTATGAATATTTGATGTTATCAAACACTTTAACTTTCGCCCTTGTAGTAATAACATTTTTTATGTAATTCCATTTGCTGATTTTGGCAAATGAAATTTTCGAACGACATTTACATATATTGCATATTGTTCGGCACAGCTACGTGCAACCTGCTGACAAATCATCATTAATATCGCGGCTAGGTAAGTTTGACTCAGTGACGGTGTACCTGTGTGTGTTTGAGTGTGTGTGTGTACAGCAACAATGGCACATCGTTAGTGCAAAAACCGGCAAATAGCAATCAAAATTAAATAAACATATTTATGCATCAAATTTGATTTTGATATTTTAATATGTGTTTTTCATGCTTCACGATAAATTCAAGCAATTCATGGATTGTTGTCATTTAATTGTTTTTTTCAAATTTAAATTCCACAAAACAGTATTAATGAGCAATCATCTAGTGAATTTTATGGAAAGCAAAATTTTAATAATAGAATTATATTTTATCAAAAAAAAAAACTATAAATAAATGTTGCTGCCAAAATGGCCGACCAGCTAGCTAATTATCTAACCAAATTAATTTTTCTTTTTATAATAATATTTAACAATGGACACTAAACAATGCGAAGGGTAGCTATACTTTGTTATAATAAATATGTATATGGATGTGCTATAAAGTGTAATTTTGCTATTCGCAAATTAAACACACTTATAATGTGAGGTAATACACCCAACTGGCGCATTCATATGATTTCATTTCGCTTGCATATGTATATATTTGCAATTTTAATTTGCATTTAATTTCATTTTATGTAAATTTCCAATAATAACAGATATTGTAATAAATTTACAAGTGCAATTTGGTCATTTCATTATAACGTAATAAATACAAATTAAATGATTGGTGCTGACCAAATTTAATAAACAAATAAAAAAGCGCGCAGCACGGAATCATCGCCATAGAAGTTGCCACCGATCCCCGTGGCCTTAAATCGCTCTTTAAACGCCCCATCAGCGTGCTGTCAGCCGTGCGTGTGACCCAGCAGCCAAGGGAACGACAACAGCGTGTCATCAAGAGTCAAGCAAACAGACCAGCCAAACAGTGCCCGAGGTCAGGTCGAAGGCAGTGGCCATCACGAAGAGCGATACAACTGTGAAGACCACAAATAAACAAGCACGAAAGTTGCAGTCGGGTGTAACAGACTGCAAAATACTCGATCACAACAAAACAATTATGGTTTTTTATACTCGTTCACGAAGTGACAAGAGCATATTGATTTTTTGCAATGTCCCAGTGTATACACCTCAAATCTTAAATCAATAAGAGTAAATATTTCCCACAATATTAAAGTTAGAGTCACCAAATCTGGTATGTAGATGTACGTAGGTATGTACGGGTCACATCCCCCAAAAAATGCGATCTTGATTTCCCGGCCACGCCCACTAGAACGCCCCCCAGTGCCCCGCCTTAAAATCGGAAATGGCTACATCTACCACAGTTTTTGAACTAGAGGCTCTGTATAGAAACATATACTCCTGGAAAGCTCGCCCAAATATCAGAGAGAAAATTTCCCGGCCACGCCAAGTACACATATGTTCATACTATGTACATGATATTTGATCAAAAATTCGAAAAATTTTTGAATGCAGAATCAATCTAGAGGAAACCATGAAAAAAATGCCCTCAAACATGAAAATCGGTTCAGTTTTGACAAAGTTACGGGCGTTTGCAATATGGGAGCAATGTCACTATTTTTGTTAACTTTGCTATGATTTTTGACAAAAAGAATCAGTTTGAATGTTGTTAATACACTCGTTCACAAAGTGAAAACAGTATGTTGGGTTTGTGCAATGGCCGTCGTGATGTCCATCCGTCCACTTTGGCCACGCCCACCGCCGCCCCTACGAAATATAATATTCTAAATTTTTCCAAAGTGAGAATAATAAGTACTGTGTACTGGGAACGAGTAATACACAGTCGCTGTCGAGTATATAATCGAAATTTGTCTATAGCTTCAATAGCGGCGAAAAAAAGTCAAACATCGCACAAACGCAATATACCCTTTTCACTTCGCGAAAGAGTATAAAAAAGGGGAACAAGGCAATATTTAATTATGTTGAGCGCCAGATACCCTATAACCACATCTGGAATATCGTTAGACATTATGGAAAATTACATATGTTTTATTTCTTGAAGTTTAATCGTGCCGTAATCGTCGTGCCTGATGTGTAATCGATAAATGTATAGGTTCAAATTAAAGACTGGTTTTGCGCGCTTTGCTGTTTTTTCGTTGCTTGAACCGGTCTAATTCTCAACAAGTTCAAGCTTCAAAAGAGTGGCAAGGCGTACTTAAGCCAAGGTCGACATCAAAGTCTGTTGATAACAGATCCGGGAGGTTTTTAAAATAGCTGTATAGATAACCATCTCACTTTTTGGTGCATTATATTACATACCAACTAACTTATATATATATAAAAAAAGAACATATAACTTTTTTTCACTGTCGATTTAAAATTAATTGCGTAATAGGCCAAGGGCCAATCGACCGCATGTTCAAATATATGAACTACTAAAGTGTTGACAATTATTACGCAACTTTCAAACCTTGATGTCTTCCGTATGTGCGGATAGCAAAGTAAGGGCACAACTTTTGATCCTCCAGCTGTGGTTATTGCCTGATCCGGCTTTAATTTACAATATGTAAGGTGCACACAGAGAGTGAAAGAGACGGAATGAAAGTCAGAGATGTCATCACGTAGGCTCGGCTCGTCTGTCAGCGCAAATTCCATAGCCGGAATACCTAATTGTGATACAAACGCCAGCTCCCAAAAACACATACTACACGGTGAAGCACAAAAGCTCATTACGCATACGCCGTGTGACGGCGACGCAAACAATGCAAGCTACAACGACAATGATGATGGCAGCAGCGGCAGCAGCAGCCACATCATAAACGTTTGAACCGCATTTGCACACATGAATTAAGCATTCCACAAAAGTAACAGTAGCTGCAGTGCTTCACGGCACATTCCAAGGACCTTCAGCCGCAAGCACCACACCGCACCGCGTTCAGCGCGCAAACACACACTTTTGCACACCATGCACGTCATGACCTGGTCATGTTTGTAAAGCGCGTTGGCGGGAATGAGAATGCCAACAGCTAACCTATGACTGCAGGTTCCGCAGTGCTGCTGCTGGATTTCCCCTCTCCCTCCTCCCTCCCCTTCCTCTTTCCCCTCTCCCTGTCGGATGTACAGCGGCTTAATGCAACTGCAATTTATTACGGCGATGGAGGCAGCTCGGGGGCCAGAGCAAAATTTGTTAGCGAAATTTTCAAGGCAACCCTAAATCAATTGTATTGTTAAGACTTTTAAATTAAATTTCCAATTGTCAATGTTATTTTATTTGGGCGCTGTTCCGTTGCCTATAAATTTCAAGTCTGGTCAACTGCAGCTGAGCTTAAAAAAAAGATTCGCAGGCACACAGAAGTCGCTTCCTGCTGGTTAGCCGCACTAAATTCAGACGTAAAGACATGGTATAACGCCAAGAACAACAACAGAAACAGCCACAATGACTTTATTTCCGTTTCTTGTGTCGCCCTGCGCAGTCTTTTGTCCTGCTGCTACATATATACATAAGAAAAAAATATATAGTATATAAATATACACATTTTGTAGTTCAGTTCGTACTTTGGCTTGTTATTGTTTTTATTTACCTTTTAGTTACCGCAGGAAAAAAATTTAATATTTTTTTGAACTTTTTCTCCGACTTTTCCATGACAACATTCACTTATTTCACGTTGCTGAAAATATTAGTGTATTTTGCACACTTATTGTGCTTTGTTCTCCGTCTTGCTTCCGCTCTTTGCTTTACTTCTACAATTTTATTTACGCATTTTATTCGATTAGGGTCTCTCTGGCCGAGGGCAATTGTGGCACAGGGCAAAATTGCGTAATAGAGCAAAATCAAATTGAATTTTCTAAGAATGTGAAAAGCTGAATGTGTTGTGGTTGAGAACGCTTTCCAGACTCGACAGCCCCCAAATGCCCTCAAGACCGAAACTGATTTAAGCTCGGCAGTCAAGATAATAACATTTTGGTTAATAACTTTAAAGCAAAGCATTTCATAACTTCCAATCAGGGCAACAACTAGCCCATATTAGCAAGTGGGCTAGTTGTAGTCCAAGAAAATATTTACTAAATTATAAGGTAATATTCTAAGGTAATATTCCGAAGAACAAATTGTCATCGATTTCTTGTTAGCTGTTGATCTTGTTCAATTATAATTTGATTATAATTATAAAAATGGAAACTCTTACAAATCATTTCAGCCTTGCTATAAGGAACAATTTTGGAAACTCAAGTGAAATAATTTGAGATTATGTAAATAAGAATTCCCCAAGTACTCACACACACACAATCACACTCACACATAATGTGGTCGGTAAGCAAAAGCGAAGCACTTGCGAAAATTAACAAAATTTCAATCACACTTCATTAGCAGAGCTATTCCAATGGAACCCATGCAATGGGGGGTTTATGTATTATATGCGACGACATTTTCGAATTTGCACACAGATAGCAGAGAACAGCAGCCCCAAAAGGGGCTCAGGCACCGACCACACAGCAAATGGAATGCGACATGTGTGGAGCCGGCAAGAACATGACAAGAGTCCCGAAATTAGCAGTCAAAATGGCAGTAGATTCCAGCAAAACATGCCAATATACCGTGTGCAGGAAATTAATGCACGTATACCACAAATAGGAATAGTATTGATAGAAGTCAAACTATGCCTAAATTGAAAGTAATATATGTATATCTTTCGAAATAGCACATGGGTAATTTAGTTAAACAAATGTGGACAATGAATGCAAAAACGAATTCCTAATAACCTTGCAGACAAATGTTGCCATGTTAAACAGTTAAAGCGGCCTTAAATATAAGGTTTCTGAGTTATTTATTATATGAACAATTTCCAACATCAACAGAAATTCAGATATCCAACAGATATTCAACTCATATATTTAATCAAAATCGATTTCCAAATTTCAAAATAGTTTTAAATTTGACAGACTGATAAAAGAGGAAACAAAATGTTGACTGCAAACAAGCTGATATAATCTCTAAAACAAGCCAGCTAGTTAAATCATACGAGTGGCTCGAAATGAAAAACACTCATAATTTTTGAAAGCGCGCTATTCCCCCAGGGATCGTGTTAGCAAAAATGATTTTTCAGCTTTTTTTTGCAGTGGCTTTTAATTACTTTAGCTGCACGGAAGTTTCACAAATATTTTAGCAACGCTTCAAAAATATTGCCAACCACAAAATTTTTATTATTAATAGTACAAGAACGGTATCAGGGGCTAAAAAAGAGATGCGGATTGCATAAATTGAGCTTTGAACGGAAGGTGCATGCAAATACTGGAAGCGCTCACAAATATTATGACGAGGGCGTGGCGCTGGCGGCGCATGAGTGTCGGTTGGGAAGGCGGATGTGTGCATCATGACTTCACATATTGCCCAGGGCGCCACTAAAATATTATTTCATGAAATTTGCTTAAGGATGCAGCAGCAGCCGCAGCAGCGGCAACGGCAGCCAAAAGTTTGCTTATCCTTGAAAGTTTATTTTACGCCGGAAATAAACCAAATTGCGCTCGTCGAGCGCTGAGAGTGGCGCACGCGGATACCATGTGCTGCATGTGAGTGCGAGCAGTAAGTGCACGTGAGTGTTTATGAATACGTTGCGGGCCGTCTCAAATTCACCAAATTCGTTGTAGCTTAAGCTTAAACGATTTCCAAACGAACAAATCACATATTTTAATGTACATTCCATTAAATTGTGTCATGAACTGGACTATGCTCGACTCGGCTTGCAGTAACCTTGGCTGGGTGGATGAACGTCTGTTGAGCAGGCCAACTAAAATAAATACAAAATGCTGTAATTTAGCTACATATTTGCACACCAATTATTTTCATAGCAGCAGCAGCAGCAGCAACAACAACAACAATGTGACCAAAAACAAAAGCAAACTGTGGGCCAGGAAGACAGCCACGGCAGCCATGACGATGATGGCCATTACGAAAACATTTAATTGTTGTTTTTGCCAAATGAATGGCAAACGGCCCGCAGCGACAAAAGCACACGACACAAATTGCGGTGTGCTCATTACAACAATGGGGTCGGACCGGCCCGAGCCGGACCCGGCCGAGTCAATTCCATGCGGCCCATTAGAAAACGTCATGCATTCGCCTTCTTTCATGCTCGACTGCACATCTTTGTTGCAACAACACCCCGCCACAGCCGCCAGCCCCTCCGCAACCCCGCTGGACAAAGCAGCCTTGTCAGTTGGTCGAGCAGGCAACCTGCGGCTGTGTGGCCCCAACAAGCAAAGTGGAGCACTCCATTGCGTGCGCCAGCTCTATATTTTTTCCACTAATTAAAATAAACCAAGTGCCAGCAGCGTTCAACACGCTCCTCATTGCGCCCAACGTGCTCCTGCGTAGGCATCAGGAAAGTCAGATGTAAGCTCTCCCTCTCTCCTCTCTCTATGTGTTTGTGTGCAAATGGCACAAGGTTGCGTGCATTGGGCCGCTGGCAACCAAATTGAAATTGAGCAGCGGTCATAGTGGTTAAGCGGACGGGCGGACGGGCGGACGGACGGAGCAGGGTAGGTAGCCCGTGCACTTTAGTTTACCGGCGGCGGTTTGCGTTTTGGTTTCATTTGCTCTTCTGGGGAGGGGTAATAATGTGTATAGAGACGCGACAATGACACGAATTCGACACCGGGAGCATAGCATTGCCAACGAGCCCTTTGGTAGTTTAAAAATTATGTATACGCCGCAAGGATTTGATTGAAATATTGCAACGAGCTGACAGTTGGACTACACAAGACCGGGTTACACAACAGTGCACTTTCATTTCAATTTGGCGTTGCAAGCGTCCAAAAACATTTTGCATAATCGTTTTAATAACAACTTTGTAATTGCTTATTCATGTACAAACAGCGAGCGAGATCGAGTGGGGCGCAGCCCTAAACGTGGCAGCAACAAACCGTCCCGGCCACCTTTCACCCTCCCCTTTGCCGAACGCCGCAGTTATGGAACAAACTTTTGCTTTTTAAATGTTTCTTTATTAGTTACTGTAATTGTTTTCGAGCTGTTGTTGTTGCTGCTGCTGTTGTTTTTGGGCGGTTGCCCCAACGCAGGAAATGTCCTGCCAGTGGACAAGACGCCATTTGCCAGAACGGTTTGCTAGCTGCTTTTTATTTCGTTATTTTGTTCTTCATCAAAGAAATCGAGCCTTCAGCCTTGAGTCTTGAACCAGGCGCAGAAAGTTTTCACGAAATGCTACACCAGCAACAACAACAGCGCACAACGACAGCAACCAAGAAGCGGCAACTAAGTTGCTAAAGAAACGGCTCAGAAATTCGTTGTGTTTTTTGTAAACACACCGGAAATGCTTCAATTCTGCGTTGCCCACTGCGGAAATGCTCGTCGCCAGCAATAAGAACGAAACTACATACAAATACATATGTATACATGCAGTTACTTATATACCGCTGATATAGATATGTATATGTGTGTGCGTATTTGCAGCAGCAACCACCAAAAATTGCAACTGTAATTTGCGCCTTTGTTTTGCTGCCTGGCCAAAAGTTTCCAGCGCAAAACTTTTGCCCAAAAACCAAACAAAACCAGCCCAGCGTGCAGTAACAACAACAATGGGACAATCCAAGTCAGATTTACGTATAAAAATATATTCAACTACTATGTATATATATATATGTATATCAAATATATATGTAAGCAAGAAAATGTTGAATCAAATCTAAATTAAAGGAATGCTTTTGGCGACAAAATACTTGCTTGAAGAACATAACCAAAAACTTGAATGAATCCTGAGGGGGCCGTTGGACGGGACAGGCGAATACTGCAAAGGATTAGCAGCTCGAATGTTTTGTTTGTTGTGCAAAATTGTTTTACGTGTGCATGTGTGTGAAGAATTTTAGCAATCAACATTAGCATGTTTGTCGAAGCAAGAAATGCAATTTGTTACCACTCAGAGAAAGAGAGCGAGAGAGAGAGAGAGAGAGTTGGAAAGAGAATTTGCCACAAGTTCACTTCGACAGGGGAAACTTTATTAATTTAAAGTAAATACACAGCAACTTTGCTTGGCTCAAGCCGCGGGCGAACAGAGCGCATACGTAATATTGCACACAGAATGCCTGGAAGTGGCAACAAGCTGTGTCTTAGCCATAAGCCGAACACACACGTAACATAAGCGCTTGTCTAATGGCACACAGGTCGTATACGCAATCCACAAATCAATGATAACGAATTGACGAAACTAGCAATAGCCGAGTGCCGAGTTAATAGCTTCTGGTAAGAGAGAGGAAGACAGAGAACACACAAAACAAAAGATGACCAGCAATACACTGTCCCGCTTCAATGTATTAGGATCAGGTGACGGACATTGGCCATGCCGCTGACATGTGTAAGCAAAGTGACGCACAAATCGACGAGCGCGCCACATTCCGCCAGTGGCGGCAGCAACAGCAACAGCAACAACAACAACAACCACAACAACAACAGCAACAGCAATAGCATTGGTAACAGCGACGGCAGCAGCAGCTCATTAGATTAATGACGCTGGTAATGGATTAGCGAGCATCGCAGCCGTCAGTGGACTTTGTCACTGGCGCCACAGCGTCTACGCCAACAACTAAACAACAGCTCGTAATTAGTGACATAGGTCGAGAGACTATGGACGATGGGCGACGGACAGAGGACAGAGGACAGAGGACGTAGGCAACACATGCACCACTGACAGTGGACTGTGGCGTGGTGGCAAAGCCGGCAACTGAGCTCTCAACAGCAGCCAGCGGCAGTAATTACAACTGCAAACTCGTATTTACTTTAAACATTAAACGGCCATTTAATTAAGCACTTTAAGTATCCACACATTTAAAAGCCATAAATAAGAATAAGGCAAGTCTGAAAATGATTATCCACTGGCCAGCTTGATGGCAGAGTTCCATAAGTACACACTTACATATATTATCAATAATAACTCTGTACGCATGCCGGTTGCATTTCAATTAGGTCGCGGCAGTTGGAGAAACCTTAACAGTTTAATATTAATGTTATGTACGCTGTACAAGTACGTACTTGGCTGCGGGAATCTCTTTGCGTGTGCTGCTCTGGTTGAGATTGTTTGAAAGGCTCATTTGAATGAATGCCAGAAAAGAATAATTGAATGAAAAGTAGCGCGTGCAGGTCGATGTTTCAATACCCTACACATTGGACAAATTTATAAAAGTAGAAATAAAATAATACATTATTAATGAATTTAATTAGTTGGATCTATTTATTAAGTAGGCTAATGTGTAAATTTAAAATTTTTAGAGCAGAACGATGCGAATTCATTAGTAGTCGTAATAAAAAGTATAAAAATGTTATTGGAGTAGTCTGGGTATAGAATAGTTCATATACATACATCTATTAAATTAATAAATAAAAATATATTAAAGTTCATTTGGCTTTAACTTATAAATGTAAATACTTATTTCAACACAGTTGCAATCAAGTCCACAGTTAACGGTAGCACAGAAGATATGCCTTATAGATAAATTACCCAAAGCTATGTTAGCTTTGAAATTGCATAGTGTCCATAGTAAGGGTATTGAAACATTTGTATCTTAGTTTTTGCTCCACTTCTTTTGAACGAGCTTTGCATACCCGAATAGGCCACAACAAGACACTCACACAGTTTCGGCCGTGTCTCATATTTTGGCCAGAATTTATGCACAGAGGCCAAGAGCACTAAAGTGATTTTGGCTGTTAACTAATTGGAGCTCTGCAAATGTCACACAAACTACAGGCTCTCCTCCCACGCCGCAGCCATCAAATGCAATACGCGCCACTGAATTGGCAAGTTCATTTTATTTACACCTTCATCAAGTTAATAACCGTAACGTGGCTTGACGCACGGCGGCAAATTGAAACGCTTGCCGCTGGCAATGCGCCGCACTGCAGCCGTCAAGCACATGTCAGTCTGTCCATTTTGTCAGTTAGAAACGGACGCTTCGGCAGGCTGGGCTTATGGAACACGTGCCAGACCATGCCAAATGCTTCTAAGCCCCGTTCGTGTGTGGGTCTTGGCCCTGCCTGCGTATCATATAGCAGCGCATTTTGATAACCCAATTAAAATGCAACGCACGTAGCAGGGTTTTTTTTTTGTATTCGTTTAAATCGGCGCTAGTTTTTTGCTGCTTCTGCTGTCATATTTTAATGCCAAGTGCTGTGAACTGCCCCTGCCCAGTGTCGCATTTTAAATGTCATGTTGTCAATCGCCTGGACTGTCCGACTCTTGTCAGCTTATGTGCGGTCGCTAGCCAAGCATAAATTACGCAGATCAAGCGGGCGGACGGCCAGGCGAGGATCCGCGGGGCGCCCACAATAAATGCTCAACAGCGCCACAGTAGCTGCGACATCGAGTTATTTGTAGCAGGATGTAGAAGTCGCAGTCAACCTTGAGAGTGAAACTGAAAACAGGGTCTGCGCCGCATCGCAACAAGTGCATGTCAAGAACAGAATCAGGTGAAAGAATTATTCTAAAGCATTGACCCTAGCCAGCTATGTGTTAAATATTTATTTTCTCTAGTGTATATTTAATTTTTATACAAAGTTCAAAACACATTTAATTCAAGGAAGGTAAACATAATTGTTATATACTTCATTTTTATGGCTATATTTATAACACAATATTTATAACCTAAGCTGGGACTTAAACCTGGAACCTCATTGTTGACTTGCCCTCAGGACTTAAGCTTTTAAACTACTGATGAAGATAGAAGGTAAAATAATCTGTTTGTATTTGTAAGTTCACATTGTATTTAAATCATTTAACTTTCTGATATGGGCTCAGGTTTTATATTTAGCACAATCAAAGTTAACCCAATTTAAATTTATTATCTTATTGTTCAATTTGTTTTGTGCAAATGTACTTTACTTTACTTTGTATATAAATTCCTTTGTGAGCTCTTTGAAGCCTGTAAAATTAAATATAAACACCTCTACACGAGGTAACAATCTAGTGGCTCAAACATATTCAAGAAAGGATATTTAATTTAATATATGAACAATTCCAAATTATAAAAATAGTTGGTCAATCCACACTACGCAATAAGCTGGTCAATTCACACTACGCAATAAGCTCCAGCTTCTTTGAATATGCCTTTTTGCGATGTGCCTGTGCCCTAATAGCTCTTAAAAATACCTTTCCGCCAAAATAGCGGGATTTCCCAAAAGTGGTAGAATAAAAGTTTCTTGGTTCATAATAATTTTCCTATTTTCGTAAATTATTATTAAGTTTTTAATTATCTTTTAACGAGATATCGGATGGACATGAATAAGGTACTATTCGACACGTATTCAAATTTTGCAACGTATACGACGCGTATACAAATTTACAGCTGACTGAACGAATTCCTAAAACCAACGGCCCTATTAGCTCGAATAGTTTACATTTTTCTCCTTATTATTTATGAACTATCAAATGTTATGTTTTTCTTCCAGTTTAAACTACGTGTACATATTGCCAGCCGCTTTTTGCACATGCCGAATTTTTTGATTTCAGCATCGACTCAATTTTGGAAAAAGGTTGCGGTGCTTGTAGTTCCACGTTGAAATCCAACTCTCTATTCAGCTTTGTGGGGCTTAAAATTTACACAGTAGATTGGTATGTAAGCGTTACATTTTATTCTTTGTTAAATAAATAAATCTATTAATATGATTTTACTAAAACTTTAATTAATTGCGTTAAAGGTCCTTTTGCAGTAAACTGATTAACATAAATTCAACATAAACTTTTTCTAATTTCCATAACTGTATTTTTACGCACATCGTTAAGAGTTCACTCAACTCTCGAATGGTGTGTCGATAACGTTTCCGTGGGTCTGCTCCCATCTGGGTTTATGATATGTCAAAATGTATACATTTTATTATTTCACAGTTTAATCATAGAAATCTTGTGTGAGAAAAGAAAACATTTGGAGCTTAGGATCTATTAAAAAAATCTACAAAATTTGCATTTTAGCTATCTTCTTACATTTATCTAACCTTAATCCCACACACTTACCAGATATATGCATAGGAACCTTGCCAAAACCTAAGATAAACGAAAAAGCGCAAAAAGTAACACACGTTTAGCAAATTAGCATAACCGAAACGAAAATTGCGCATAAAACTTGTGTTATTACCCGACTCATTTGCCAAATAAAAGAAAAAACCATCCATTCAAAATTCTCACATATAAATTGCATAAAATTCAGCACTCAGATGGCAGCCCATAAATGTCGCGCCCATAAACGGAGCGAAAGGAAAAAGTAAAAAAATAAATAAATAAAAGCCCAACTGCAGAACTACTTAAATTTAAATGAAATCACGTTTCAGATTTGCCGACGACATTCTGGACTTTCTCTTTTCAAAAACGTGTAAATAACAATTTTATTGTATGTATTTATAACATTTATACAAAGTTTCAAATGTGCGAGGCCGCCCAAACAGCAGGTGTCACACTTTTATTCGGTTTCAGTTTCGGTTTCTGTTTCGGTTTGGGATTCGGGTTTCGTAGCGCGTTTTACTGACCCACATCTGGCCTGATGCGGCATCAGAATGCAGTGGGCGAGTGCCAAGGCTCCTGGCAACAACTCTCACCCACGTCTGGGGCGCTGGAGTGGCAGCGTCGCTTGGCACAACAAGCATTGTAAAGGGTACATTGTGCATTCTATATTCTACATTAGCAGAGTAAAAGCAACTGTGCAAATATTTTTATGTGCACATAAAACAATGGACATACGTAGAGGTCCATCAGACGGACAGACAGACAGACAGACTGTAGTCCAGTCTCGAAACGGAACAAAAGAATTGGGCTGGCAATTCGTAGCCTATGAAATTGTCAGCGAATGTGAAATTTTAAATAAAATGATGAATTTATGTGGACGCTCGACGTGCGTGAAACGTGCGAGAATTCCACAAGCAACACAACTGGTTTAAGGCGGCGGGCGGAGTCAGGTCGGTGACGTGACGTCGCATGGCGCTTTGTCAAAAACAATGCTTGCATCTTTTAGATATTTGTGCCTGGCACTTCTCTTCTTCGCTTCTTTCGCCACTCAAGTGTTAACTGCAAAATTATGCAAATAAAGCACAGTTATCATAAAAGAACAAGCACTTCTCGCATGGCAAACAAATACATTTCGGGGCGGAAACGCTGAGGAGCGCAAGCAAACAAATTTTTTGGAGAATGAATGACAATGCTGTGCTCAGCGTTGACTTAGCCGCATTTTGGGGGGGCTCAAGTGCATATACAGTTATTGGGGCATGGCCCGAACTTAAAGACATAAGACGACTAAATGCAAATACTGGCTAAATATATCGCTGCCCTTAGCTGAACTTAAGTCCTGCGCCAAGTTGCAAGTTACCATGCAAATCGGATTGCCGCCCCGCTGCCTCTTCGGCGTCTGGCCTCCGGCCACCAGCGGATTACACAACTTTGGGATTGTCAATATGGCTTAAGCTGCTGTCGCATTGTTGCCGCTGCTGCTGCTGCGGCTAACGAGCTGCTTGTGTAGCCGCATCGCCAAGAATAACAAAGCTCGACGGTTACGACGCCGGCAACTGCTGCTAGGACAACGACAATTTTATAATGCGCTCGCCTGGCTGCAGGGCTGTGTCTGAGAAATCGATTCCGATTCCGTAGAACTTTGGTCGAGATTTAATTATGCGTGCACATTTCAATTAAACTGCTGCTGCAGCTCTTAGCCTGCTGCTAAACTCAATTGTCAATTAGATACTTATGTCATAAGCTGCATAAATCAACTGAAATTGTTATGGCTGCTTATATCAAGCATACGCACCGTGTGAAGAGCCAAATGAAAATGCCAACCCTCGCTAGTTGCCCAAATTACCCACCGCTGCTGTCATTTGCATGCCAACAACAACAGCAACAAGAACCAGAACAACAACAATGACTACCAAGTTGACGACGTCAACGTCGACGCTTTCAAGATTTATTAGCGCTTTTGACTTGATTTAGCTTGTTTATGTTTTTGCCAAGCAAAACTTATGGCTGAGCATTATGGCCACAAAATGGACAGCGTCACTGGACACCAGCATGCAGGTGCACACACACACACACACACACACACATATATATATATGTGTGTACGTGTGCTGTTTAGGTGTTGCGACAGGTACACGCAACAAGAGCGCCTCATCTATAGCTCTGGCTGCCTGCTGATGTGCATCATAAATTATTTTGATGTGCGTTTTAGTTGATGCTGCTGTTGAAAAATCTGATTGGACACAGCAGATAGTCCCCGTCTGGGGCCTGCAGGTGTTAAATGTCTTGGGCAAAGTGCTGCACATAAATCCAGTGCAGATGTGTGTGCGATAGATGCGACTTTAAACTGACAATAGCTCATTTAAATGGTCGACATTAGTTAGTGAGCTCCTCCTTTAATTTGATTTGAATTAATGCGCTCCCAGTCAAAGGTTGCACGCCCTGGCAATAACAATGGCAGCACGCGTCCCTTTACGCCACACAGCTCCTCCGGCCAAAGCTCGTGCATGTCGCAGACGTAACAAACTAATTCCTGCCGCCATGCACAATCCATTAAGGTCACTTTAAGTTACAGTTACGGCATGTTTTTGTTGTCGATGTTGCTGCTAATGTTTGTGTCTTGTAAACGGTTCCAGACACAAAAAACTCGACCAAATGCAGCGTCATTCATCACAACAACACAGAACAAAACAACTCGCAGGCAAAGAAGAGAACACCCGTAACTGGGACTCCCGGAGGACACTCATTTTTGCACTTAAGCATCGAGCAACGAACCCAAACAAAAAACCACAAATGAACACTCACACAACACACTCACTCGTAGCCCGGCGTTCACTAGTAGCCGCATGGCAACCTTTTTGTTGTTATTATTATTATTTTTGTTTTTTCTGGCACAACACCCTCCAAAATATTTTGCGTATGCACCCCCAGTAAAAAAAAATGAAAATGTTGCTTAACAACTTTACAGCTTGATAAACGAGCGCGAATACACACAGCACAAGGTGTGCACATTTTGTAAACAACACTTACACACACAGCCACTCACACGGGCACAACAAGCCCATACAAAACAGCCCAATTGTTTATGGGCCTTTGTGTGTGTTTTCAGCGATTACCTGAGAATCGTGACATATTTAGGGCCAAAATGTCATCGTAATTAAGTCAAAAGAATAACCAAAACAATTAGCGTAGCGTAATATGCAAATTAATTAAAATAACAGGTATTGTGAATAAATTAACGGAAAATTTTGGATAAACATGCCACAGTTCTGTCTGCGCCAACATACAGTGTAACACTTTATTTAATGACTGCGCCTTTTTTGCCATTATTTATACATTTATTTTACAAAGTCAATATCCAGTTAAACAGCTGCAGGGGGCCAAGTTAATGGAAAGGACCGAACTGTATACCATTCAGATATATGAGTCGATCAAATATTTCCATTTGAATGTTCACTTATGCAGACAATTTGGTCAATTATTTAATGCGTTGCATTCAATATCAAGTTGTTGTGTGAAAGGTTATATAAGAATGAACATATAGCTCTTTGACTCTATTATTTAAAAAGTTAACACCTATTGCGACTAAAATATTTAAAACATTTTAGGAACTTGCTATGAAATTTTAAGTTTAAGACCCGTTTTATTTTTTACTGGTAACTTTCAAATATATAAAGCACATCTGTTAATGATCACAAACCACCAAATTTAATATTAATAAAAAAGGGTACTTTAAAAAGCATAAGCCCGCCATAAAGCAAAGACACAAACAAATAAACTGTAAAACCAACATTTGCAATTATCATGATTCTTGAGTGATTTCGTCATCAGCAAAATTATCGCTGTGTCCATGTAAAAAGGGCGTGGCAGACGGGCAGCACACTTATACGGTCATAACTAATGATAATGGCTCACTTAATATGCCGGTCTCTTGAAATTATTTCATTTGCACAACCGCAATCTTTTTTTACACATGCGTATATTTACATTTAAAGGACGAAAAAAGTATATCCAGCAATTCAAGGGGCATCCAATAGCAATGTGTCCCATTTGCCAACACAGAGCCCAGAGCAGCCAGAGCAAACAGTTAAGGATAATGAATAATGACAACAATAATAAAACTGTTGTAGTTGGGAAATATAAATGACAACATTATTAACGGGTGGGCGGGCGTTTCTGCTGTTCATAACTGTCGCAAGTCCATTGAAAATGATGTCATTAAATTAAAATAAAACTGCCTGGAGTTTCTTGCATGCGTACACCGACGCTATCATGCTCTTAAAGCATTCAGCGCCTCGCCAATTTAATAATCAATCATTTCTATGGCATCATTAGCATTTCTACTTTTTATAATAATTTTTTTTATAAATATAATTTTTTGGTTCTCTACTATAGTATATTTAGTATATATTGAATTAGCAATTAGAATTGGTTTAAAACTAATGTATATGTTAGTATACGTACATATGTTTTACTAATATAAATGATTCGAAACGGAATATTCAAATACTGTTTAAAAGCCGTGAAAATTGTAATCAAGATTAAAATTCACATATTTACCGTGCAGCACAGAAATATGAACCGAAATAAGGGGAATGCTCACAGTCCAAAGAGCATGCCAAATGAACTGAGCTGAGAGCAGCTAATGTGTAAAAAAATAATAAAAATTCGTCAGGTAAGAATCACCCAAAGATAGGGAAAAAATACAACAATACAGCAGATGGCATGATTTTTAATGAAATGAAATATATTTATGTGTGTGTGTGTGTGCGGTCAGGACAATGAATAACATTAAATTGAAGTGCCACAGCAGGAAGACAACGCGGCGTATGCGTGACGATGACGATGCCAACGACATGCAAATAATTATCAAAAATATATTTGAAATAAACTGGCGCACATTAGCGCGCACGTGATGTACGAGTGTGTGCGAGTGTATAAGTTAGTGGATTGTGCTTCTCTGTGTGTGAGTGTCGACCACAATCTGCAACCGCACGCATTTGCTCTAATTAATAAGCCAGCCCCTAAACTTTGTATTGCTTCCGTGTCCACACGAAATGTGTCATAATTTCTATTTATGGTCTGGCGTTGTGGGCACGTCGCATTTTATATGATTTAATTTAATAAATTACAACAGCTCCTCAGTGAGCATTTGAAAAAAAATGTACACCGACAAGCCTTAACACGCAATCCGCGTGGACATTTTAAAGTACAAAGCTAATTAACTAATAATTTGCCTTATGTGAAAATTGGCTGGTTCACGCGAATTTTGCCCGCAGAATCATTGAAAAGGGTTGAGTGGCATACAACCACCCACTACACAATCCAAGCCTTGTGTGCGTGTGTGTGTGTGTGTATGTGTGGCTTGGGCTAGGTCATTCCATTGTGAGAGATAATGTGATTACATACATTACATTAGAAGCCCATTGCCACAGTTCACATGGAGTAATGGTAATTCCGTTGGCCAATTACTCCTCTAATGTTACCAAAGCAACCTTTTAAATTAATGAAGCAAGTGTTGTGTATAGGGTGATAATAAGTCCTTCATGTAAGCGACCACATTAAGACGTTAAAAAACATCCCATCTATGCAAAACTTACAAATATTTATTTTATAAATGTGTCTGTGGTGCATTTAAGTCACATATCGGCGCCCAAAGCCAACCAACCCACTGACCAACCGCCAACTGACATAAATAACAACAATCATACCCCTCTAGGCTTGTTCAGGCTTATGGAGCTGCCTACTTAAGATATACATTTAATGTGCAACGTTCACAATTTTATGACAAAAATTTAGCAAGCCAAAAGAATTTGCCCAAGCACCTATGGAACTTCGCATTTTGAAGCGGTTTACAAGCATTTAAGCCAACTGCAAGATTTTTTGATAGGCAGCTATATGTAAGGGCTATGTGTGGATATTCACATTTGTATGCAGATAAAGGTCATAAAAAGCAACCATAAGCCATCGGCGTCGAGTCGTAAAATAAAATATAATGAAATCAAAAATGCCAGCAAATGAAAACGTAATGATTTCATCTAATTATAGTAGCAGAGGCTGCAACTTGGCTAATTCAGTTAGCCCGCAGTGCGGAAATGCCACAAACACTTCGCCTGCACTCGTCGACACTTCTCAACAGTCCTCCAGACTGGAAACTCAACAGTCCGCAGCTAAGTATGACAATCTATGACTGCTTCTGAAGTTTCCATTTGGCCTGTCCACGCCGGATTGCCCACTGTAGCAGCAGCAGTGGGACGAGTTGTCTAAATTTAGCTGCAACTGTTGCTCCAACTGCGCCTTTTATGGTCTTTGATCTTTAACCAAACGCTGCCTGTTAGCTCGACTGGCTGCTTGGCTTGACTGTCTGGCCTTCTGACTGGAACCCCGTCCGTCTGTCTGTCTGTCTGTCTGTGCATCCGACTGGCCATCAACAGCTTGGTCAGCGCTAATTGTCCTTTGGCATTCCTTCTCGTCATCATCGTCGCCGTTGGGTCGTCACAGGCTGCAGCACAGCTAATGCGCTCGGTAGATCTGTAACTTTGCCTCTTCAACAGACAACAGCAACAACAACAACAGCCAGGCACAACAACAATTATAATTGGTATTTTAGCGTCCTTTGTGTCTATATTTAGACCTGAACATGACCAAACGCCTTGATTATGTTGCTCAAATTACAGTAATTTGCTTTAAGTAGACACTGCGTGCGACTCTGCCAATAAACGCAGAGCTGAGCCTTCTAGTATTTACAAAGCATTACATTAGGCTGCGTTGATCAATTTCAGCGCCCTCGTAATTCACAGCCACAACTCACGCAAAGATATGTATTTAAATTCGTTATGCCTTCGATAACTCATCGAAAAAAGTAAAAGTAAAGAACATCTGCAATATACGAAGCGCTTTAAATGCAAATTTTATTGTGCATAAATTAATTGGGGGAAAATCAAGTAGGCAGTCCAGCAAAATGAAGAAATCACCTGGTCGCACAATTAGCATAAATTTCTAATAATTTTTTATGCTTATTAATTATGCCACAAGCAGGGAGCGTGCTGCCAATGAAAACCTCAGCGCCAATTTTAAATGTATACAATTTTCCAATTTATGTTTTCCCGTTGATGTCTTGTTAAATGAAATATATGCAACCTGTATAGCAACCTACACACAAAAACCCACTCTCTCATCACACAAACACACACAGACCTACATACACACCTCTGGCCAGGCACATCATGCGAAAGTTCGCGCGCTCTTATCGCCGCGGTGCCATCTCCAAGTATCTGGTATCTGGTATCTGGTGCGGCATAGTTTAGCTAAGCAGCTGCTGGCCGCCGCCTTCAAGCGGCGCTTCTCGGAAGCTGTCACCGCTCAGCTGAAGCTGATAAACATCTCAGAGCCACGACTTGGCCAGGTCGTGTATTTTGACTCTCTAACTCTGATTTATAAGAACTCAAATTAGCACAACATCCCAGCTTAACTTGGGCATTAGAATATCGTCTAGATAGGCCAACAAACCGAAATATCGAACTTTAAATATCCTAACTGCTCGAAATACATTAATTACTATATGAAATTGTTTAAGTAAATCACAGAAAGGAAAAGAAATAAATAATAAAATAAAAATCATAATAAATTATTATTTATAACTTTTTAAAATGGGAAAGATTTAAAATAAATTTATTTTTCAAAACTTCACAACTAAAAATCTACAGAATCTCTTGAGTTTCATTTTATTTTTGTTTATCCAAATTGAAAACATTCTTACAAAAATAATATTTACTTTTTATCTATGACTATTTGTTTGTTTGTTTAACAAAGAAAATAAATCTTCATTTGAACCATATATTTAGAAAAAGAAATGTAGTACATGCTTCTACTTTCATAAACCTATATGTATGTATTTATTTTCTTTTGAATTTTTATCTCATGCCATAAATTCTGAAACGCCTGCTTCTATGCGTCGTCAATCTTAATAGCAAAATCTACGAGACCATTTTGGGCCACTGCCCGAAAACAAAGCCGTCAAATCAGTTTAGTTTTAATTACAGCGCCGGTTGATTTTTTAGCTAACCGGTTTTTACAGTTGATGCTGCTCAAGTTCAAGACCCAAAGCGCAGTTATACGAGTATGTACACAAGCACTTGTACATAATTGAGAAAAAAACAAAAAACAATAAGCCAACAACTGCCACTGGTTCAATTGTATGGTAACTACAGTGAATTCCCGCGCTGGCTCTGAAGCCGTTGGCGTCGGCGTTGCCGTTGCTGTGAAGCCGCCAATTGTCGGTCAGTGGCACAAAATTTGGGCAGGGTGTGCGTCAAAAACAATAACAACAAATTACAACACCAATGCGAAAGAGGAGGGTGACACGTCTGCGACAAGTTTATAAAAATTCAGCATTCGTCGCGACTGGGTCGAGCTTTTGCACTGGATTTAGTTTTAATGGGCTGTCTTGAATATCTATATATAGTATAAATATATACGTATCCATAAGTCCGCATGGGTACAACCTTGTGTACCATTTCGCTTTGATTGTTGTATTTTGTTTTGTTTATGTTTTCGCTTCTGTTGGTTTGGTTTGCTTTGGTAATTTCTCAATAATAATTAATTTCGGGAGAACTTTCTATTAGCTGCCGTCATCGTCATCGTTGTCATCGTCCTCATCAGCATGCGTCCAAAGAGCCCAACGGTGAAAGTTCTGACAGCCGGCCGAACTGTGCGACCAGCGCCATTCTGGCCAATTGCCGTGCTCTGTGTGCGCTGTCTCCCAAGAATCTGGTCAAGGCCCCGGACCAAAGCTTACCGTATGCAGAAACTCGATCTCAAGTGTTTTTTTCAGACTCTTTGCGACCGTTAAGTGTTTGGGCGAATTTCTTATGATTTGCTTATCTTTGCAGCCTTCAAGTGAACTCAGCAAAGTCAAACACAAAAATTTACTTAACTGTATCTAGAATAAATTTTGTAATTTTATTCGCAGCGATAAACCCAGGGAGAATCTGTCATGCCTCAACATGTTTTCTTGATTATACAATTCGGGGCTGCCAACGCGGACTTTGAGAAAGCCGAAAGTCATGAGTCATTGGAGGCTGTGGCACTTGTAAATTACGAAGCGTTGTCTTCTTAGAAACTTAACGCACATTTGCAACTTAACTTCATTTTGTTTTTACCTCTTTAAAATGAAATGTTTATTGGTTCGCAAAATGGTCTTACAATGTTGCGGTTACTTTTGGGTTTTTTCTTATTTAGAGCCGCAAATTTATTCTTATAAGTTGCTCGACTTTGGTTGACAGCACGACTCGATTTCATTTAGTCTCTCTCACCTTATGTGACATAAATATAGCTTACACCAAAAAGAAAGAAAGGCTGAATCGGGAAGCAGCGTCTTTAAATTTTAAAAATAAATCGACAAAAACATAATATGTGTTAAATTAAAATTTCAATATTACTTACATTAGACTTTACACTTAAGACTTTAAAAATTCAAGCTTCAACAGCTGTAAAAAAATGTCGTTCATACGGACATTGCACAAACCCAATATACACTTTACACTTCGTGAACAAGTATAAAATATTCCTTCCTGACTCCAACGTCTTACTTGTTTTAAGATCAATAATGTTTAAGATAAATAATGGGCTATATTTTATAAGCAAATATTTGGCAATAATTTATGTTATAATACCAAGTGGAAATATTTAATTAAATACCACACAAATTGTTAAGAGAACAAAAAAAAAAACGAAAAGCATTTCACCAAATTATTCGGCTCACAAAATGACCCAGCTAAATAATATTAATAAAATAAAAATCTTCGACCCCATGGGGCGTACTCTCGAATTTGAAAAAGCAACAGAAGCGTTAATGGAAAATCTGTGCAGCCGCTCCGTAGATGGGCTAAATATGAGAATGGGAACTGGAAAATACTCAGACGTTGACTGAGGCGTGGTAATATTGAAAATGTGCGCATTATGATAATTTAATGTGTGTGATTATTGAAAATCATAATAATACTTTTATGGGGCGCAATTTTTTTCTCCGGCAGACAGACGTGAACTAAGCTGCGTAAACGGAGTCGGTGTCGGAGTTGAAGTGTTGTTCTTGTTGTTTTCGTTGTCGCATTATTATTGTTATTACCAAGACACATTTATTTGATCAGTGCCAAAGTGCCAATAATTCGAAACAATTTATTATTTTAGCATTTGTATATCACACACTCAGGCACAAACACACATTTCTCAGCACTCTGTCCTGGCTACTTATAAATGCAAATCACGTTCGCGCGTAAAGAGCCAAAACAGCAGCAACAACAACAAAAACAACAGAAACAACATGAGTGCCAGCATCGGCCACAGCCGGCACCTGTGCTATGTGCTTAGGCTTGAGATACAGATACACAGATACCCAGATAGGTTGATGCACAGTTACAGATATACGCCCCCGTTCCGGCCTCGATGGAGACAGCAATATTGAAATTTCCTGTCTCTAGCATGGGCGTTTATGACATGCCAGACTTTGAACACGAAATCACAAAAAAAATCTCTATGCTCTGCGGAGATAAAAGAGAATTTAAATTTTATATATGCACCCAAGGAAGTTGTTCGATAAGGTGACGGCTCAAAATAAATGTGGCTGTCAAAGCTTTCACCGCGCCGCAGTTGAAATTCATTTCGCACAGATTCTTTTTTATCTTTATGTTTATGAGAAAATCGTCGTGAGGATTTCAATTTGACGGGCTAGCTCAAATCGCTGCACGTCCATCGACGATATGGCAAATTGACTTTCCACAGGGCTCAAACGCCCTAGGAGTTTGTGGCAGGGTCAATGAACCAACGTTAAATTTAAGCTCCAGCGGTTTTAAGACCAAGCAGTTTATGTTCATCTAATTAAAGGCACATGAATCACATGTTGCATTGCCTCACACGGCTGAGATGTCGCTGAGCAGCCGCCGAGCTATACGTTATGCGAACAATAACAAAAACAATAATTTTCCGCCATAAATCACACAAACAGAGAACAAAACAAAAGCCAAAGCGAAATGAGTAACTGCGAACTGAGGCAAAGCCAGGCAAAACAAACAGCTGAGGGCAACCCCAGCTGAAGTCAAGTGGAGCTGCTGCTGATGGTTGACCAATCAACAAACGCAAAGACAGCGCCAAAAAGAAGACGCCGCTGACCAACAAGAAGTGGCGCAGAACTTTTTGCCCGCTTTTGGCCAAAGAGGCAGCCGGCACAAACCAGAATCGGAGAGAGCCGCTTCGGCAAAAGCACAAACGCAATTCGCAAAGACAAACGCCGGCAGCGACGTCAGCGGTTTCAGAATCGCCTTTAGAAGCAGAAGCTCTCTTACAATTTATGCCAGACGCTGCGACGTCGACAGCGACGCTGGCAGCGACGCAGGGCTTTTGCGCAAAAGTGAATTAAAAGCCGCGAAAATCGCTAGCTTCTCAGTCCAGAAACAGCAGCGCTCTTAACTGCGCCAGCCGCGCAGTCGCAGTCGCAGTCGCCACAAGAACATCATTATCAGCATTGTCATTATCATTAGCGGCACCCGCTGAGGCCAAAAGAAATTTGCGCCGACTGATTTGGCGCTGCGAGCGGGACACGAGGGTATATAAGAACCTGGCACTGCTCGCCATTCAGCAAACTCTCTTCTCGGTCACGCGTGCGCCGTTCCAGTTGAGCTCTGGAGTTGTGCGCTGTTATCCTGCGGCAGGATACATAAGTGCAGTGGTTTTTAAAACAACATTTACGAATTACCCAAAATATTTGTTAAAGTGAAAAACGACTTAGAAATCTGTTGTGCAAAAAAACAGTGTTGACAAATTGCCCAAACGAAAATTCATAAATATTTTTAAATAAAAGCTACTTTTTTTGTTGAAACGGTGAGTGAAAAACTTCAAACAAATTTAAAATTGTAATATTCCTTTCTAAATTCTCTTAAAATTGAACAAACATAAATAAAAATATAGAATATAAAATAGAAATATATTCAAAACTATAAATGTAAAAAAGAAATTATTTTTAATTCTAAATAACACAAAAAGAATGAAATTAAAGAAACCAAAAGTTTTAATGTTCCTTTTTGAGTTCCTTTCAAATGCTTATAAAATACAAGAAAAAAACAAAGAAATATATTCGAAACTATAAAAGTTGAAAATAAATTCCGTTCAATTCTAAATAACAAAAAAAAACACTAAAAATAAACGTTTTTAAAATTTAAATGTCACTTTTTAAGTTTCTCCCAAGAATTTAAAACTCAACCTAATTGATTTAGTTGTGTAGAAGCTTTTCGAAAATTTGTAGCCAAATGTTCTTTTAAGTGCCACCCAAAACACACACACACAAACACACATACACATAAGCACTCGCCACATTAACTCAACTGAAATGAAATGAAAACGAGGCAACCTTTCGTTGCCACTAAAAGGTCCAGTTGTGCGTCTAGCCAAAGAGTGCCCCACGCAGCGGCATTTATCTCATTTTATGTCACTCTAAAACCTTCATCAACGCAGCCCCGCTATAAAAAGAAGGACCAAGCAAAAGGACTGCTGCGCGTTGTAAAAACCGAAAGGGCTGTAAGTCAACGGTCGCTGCTCAATCAAAACATCTAGAGACCTAGAGCGAGAGAGAGAGAGAGAGAGTGAGGGAGAACAACTGAGAACAGTGGGGGAAACCTCAAAGTCAGAATGTAGCTCAGAGCCAAACAAAGCCATTAAACTACAGCGCTTTAATAGACTTTTATTGTTGCGCAGCCCAAGACACGCACAACTTAGAGTCAATTTGGTAACAGCAGAAAGAAAAAAAATCCAAAAACAAAAAAACTTGCACGCATTTGAAATTGAAGGTCCCTGCGTTGCGACCCCAAGACTCATGGCCATCTGCATCCCTTGGTCCATCATAGTGGAAACAACAATGTAATGTTTAATTGACACCATTGTTCGGGCAACACTTTTTGCTCCATTTAACAGCATGGATTGGTGCTGTGCGCTGACAGTCAACGCAGATAACGACCAGTTGGGGATACCCCGCCCACCGCCCCTCACCCGACCATGTCCATGTCAGTGGCCAGTCCATCAGTCACTTAGCCCGCGCGACACTTTGTCTTTGCTACGATTTTTAACAGGAGCAGCAGCAGCAGCCTGTGGGGCGGGCAGTGGGGCAGACAGTGGGGCAGCCATCATCGGCAGTGACCAGTCAACAATTCCGGGCACGTCGTTCAAATTATTATTATGCGCAAATCGCAAAGGGATCTGCAGAACTCAATGTACTAGTCTCCAAGTTTGGGCTGCCACTCGACTAGACAATCAAGAAATTTAAATTTGATTCGTTGCGCAAAACTGGCCAAGCAGCGGCGGCAACAACACTGCGCACTCAAGTGTCAAATGTATGAAAAAAATAAAATATATATACCAAATATATATATATTATTCTTGCACTTCAATTGAAGGATTCATGCGCCGCCAACGTTGTTGAAAGTTTTTTTTTGCTTTTCACTCCGCTTCCTCAGGCAGGCCCGTTTGTCCGTCCGTCCGTTCGTCAGTTCTTGTAATTCTGATTCGTTTCCACTTTTATTTTTTTGTTCTTTTTTGACTGGTTCTTCTGCTCTGTCTGTTCACTTTGTCAATTTGCTTGGCATTCTGCTTTAGTTTCCAGCGATTTTCATAAATTAAATTGTTTGTCGCAGGACAACATTGACAGCAGCTATGGAAGTTTCTCAGCGGCAACAATGTTGACATCTCGTTTGACATTTGTGCCGATTTATGTAGGTGCTCGACTGTACTCTCGTGCTCTAGTGTCTGGTCGCTGGGTAACTATGTACGTAGCCAGCACTCAGTGCCGCCCATAAATCACTCAATGGGCGTGGCATGTCGCGGCCTTGGGCGTACATTGAACGCAGTGCACCGCTGGCGATTTTCAAATTTGCGGGTTATCCTTTTGTCTGGCTCAGCCCGATGGCAATTTAACCTGACGAGGCGATGAGGCGCACACAGGTGAATTCCTCCAGTCACCCCATACCCGCCACCCCTCTCTTAAATGTTCCCCCGCTGCCTGCCTGTGCCCCAGATGATTTATGTTTATGAGCTTAATCTGTTTAATTTGAGTTTGGGGAGCGTCGACGACACCTATCCCCACGGCGGGCGCCTCCTTGAGGCATTATTAATTTAATAAGCATCAGTGCTCAGGGAATTGAGATATTTGCGACCAGCTGAAGCCTTTCATTAAAGCATTTAGTGGCTAATGTGTACATAGTGCATAAGTTACGCATACGCAGCGTGTGCGAGTCTGAAAGCAAGCCCCTTTAATGATTCCAATAAATTCACACGCAATAATTACCACACTTTCTTTACTTTCTTTTATGCTGGCCAAGCCAGCAAGCCGGAAAGAACAGCAACAGCAAACAGCCTCAGCAAAAAGGCCTTAATTTATTAATTTAAATTCCGGACAGCAATTTAATATTTTAATAATATGTGCGCAAGCCAAAGGCAACGAAAAAAGTGAAATGATTTCTGTGCTATTTGGTCATTACGCATTCTGATGGCTATCAACGGGTCGTTGTGCTCGGCCCGTAACTGCTCACTTGTCACTTGGCTGGTCCAAAAATTATGCTAATTTTATATGTCAATTATCTGCCAATAAGCAGCGGGGGTGGGGCACAGCTGTGGAGCAGTTTCTACATTTTTGTGGGTTACTAGGCCCCTGGCCGGTCCGGGTCTCGGACCCAAGTTGCTGCTCATGTGTAAACATGATTTGTGCCAGTCAAGTGGGTAGCTCTCGTTTCTGGGTCTATTGTCTGGCATTAGCATATTTTGTGTTTTATGCAAATTAATTGGCTTCGGCCTAAGAACGAAGAAATCACAATAAACACATAAAGGAGCAGCTGCGAGCTGTGAGAACGTCGATGTGCTAACTGGCTGGCCAATTAAAAAACCTCCATAAAATGCAACAATTCTTTGTTTTTGTTTACGCAGCGAGCTCGTATTGGAAATTCGTGATATCATAGCTGTGCTTTAATTAGCTCAGATCAATCAATCAAGAACAAAGCATAAAGTATACAGATATAAAGATATTGGTGTCAGGCATTCCGCAAATTTGGCATGCCCCGTCAGTTGGGCAGCTTGAGAGGCTTTCTCCACATCTCAAATTCGAGGCACTCGCACTCGGCGGTAATTCACAAAACATTTGACAACAAGCAATTTGGCAAAGACAAGTATGTATATATATATATATATATATATATATATATATATATATATATATATATATATATATATATATATATATATATATATATATATATATATACGTATTGACAGAGTAGTTTATCTACGCACTGAGCTACTTGATGCAATTTCAATTACACGCAGGGAAAAGAAGTGTAACGAGGCGTGCAGGGCGCAAACAAACAAACAAACACATTGCTGTGCAAATACAAGCAAAGCTTAACTGTAATTGCCTGTTGGCATTGTTTTCGCCTTGGCAACGATAACAAAATTAGCAAAGCGCTCGTATTATTCAATTAAACTTCAACTTGAACTCTATAAAATGTTCGTAGCTGACACGCGATTGCCAAATGATGTAATCGATTAGCTGTGGCAGTTAACGCCATTGGCAGCTTGTATCTGTATCTCAGACTTGTATCTGCAGCTCTAGCTTCTTGGAGAAAGTCAAGTTGTTGACTGTTTTTGGCCACACCTCACGAGCTGAGAGAACCCACAAATATAAATATCTATATGTAACTTTTGATCATGTAATTGTTGTGCGGTTCCTCAACATTCTCGTTCCATGAATCAGCATATATTTTGCTTTTGTTACCGTTCTGCAACTGCTGCACATACATAAGTGTGCTTTGTGGTTATGTGAGCGGTGCTCGAGGCACTTGTCGGCTGCTGCTGACCCGAACTCAGCAACAATTTGCTAGCGAAATCCAAAGGGAGAGACGGATGGACAGGGAGATAGCCTCCGAGAGTGTGCTAGGCAACAACAAGTAGCAGGTAGCGCAGCATGCCAAGCAAATTACCATAAAATTTACATAAAGCGCTTCTGTGTAAAATTTATTTAAAACAAATAAAAAGCAAACTACACAAAATCCTGGACACTACATCTTGCTCAGAGCCGTCGAGGGGCCCCAATAGACGGAAGCTCAAGCCCAAGCGTTTGCCAGACAAAGGCAAAGTCATAAACATGAACTGCCGCTGATGGCAACAACACATACAGCAACACCACCAACAATTGGCAACAGGTGTAGACCAAGCTGGTAGCCAAGAAACCAAAAGGTTGTCCACTGGCCCGTCCCTTATCTAATAACAACGGCGACTTGACAGCACAAAAAGGCAAGCGCCGAGACCGTGTGAAGTGTGAAGCGGTCCTCGGAACACGCTAAGCACGTGCCCATCTATTTCGAATTGGTCTTAAGTTGTTGGGAGACATAGCTGACAATTTGGCTAACCCAAAAAGTCGGCTAGAATCTTGTTGCCGTTGTTGTAGTTATTGTTGTTTTTGTTGTTGCCCGACCCAATCTGGGTTTAGTCTGTCAATGTTTGTTCGATTGTTCGTTACGTGTTTGTTACGTGCCAGGACCTCGTCTTGTCACTGTGCAAATTTACAGTTTTTCACAGTCGAGTCGGTTGGGGAAATCTACGAAAATTGTCGAACCAAATGCGACACTGAAAAGACAACCCACTTCGTATTGAGCAATGCCCCCGGAGAATCTGTTGGCCAACTAGCCGGCTCTTTGTTAAAGCCAAGCTTATATGCCGTAACTGTAAGCACCACAGGCGGCAACTTATGAATACGGCCGATACCAACTCAGGGAGCAAATTAAGTAATTATGCAGTTGACTTGCCGTTTTTGCAATTGCCCCGTCGCTCAGATCCCCGGGCCTATTTAAGCCGCTTTGCCAGCCCATTTTGGCCCAGCATATGTACGTATGTCTGTGGGTACACATACCAATTTCGGGCATTGGCCAAAAAGTGCACTGCCATTGACTGGGCTGGAATATTGGCCATTGGCAGCATGTTCCATTTTGCAGACATTGCAACGTTCGTCTTTAACAAAATTATAGCTACGCTTGCACATGGCAATTTCTAAAGTCTGATGGCACTGCGCCCGGTCATTGAATCCGGCTTGGGAAGCGGCTAGGCGAAATGGGTGAATTGTGCCAAAAACTCACGATACTCAGTGCTGGATGCCTGCAACTGACGCGATATCTCGAGTTGGGAGTTCGCCTGGCAGTCAATAGTCAACTAACAGCATCAACTGCCTGCCAAATAATGCCGGCGACTCTTTGCTCGGCCAGTCTCTCTCGCTCTCTCTCCCTCTTTCTCCCACACGGACGAGGAGATGACCCGATATCGATATAAGGCATTACCTGCTAAACTGTTTGGCAGCATCACAGGTAGCATGTCAAACAGTTTTGCAATTGTTTCGAAATTGTCTCTCGTGCAAATGCAATTTTGTTCAATTTCATTTGGGCGGACATTGGATGTAGTAGCCACTGTTGGCCCATAGCCGGCAGAGCACTGTGACAGTGTCTGCCAGTTGGCAGCAGCGCCAGCGCCAGCACCAGAGCCTGGGTCTGAGTCCGAGTCTGAGCCAGTTCCTCGGCTCGGCTCGTTGTATAAAGAGACTTTAATCTATTACATACAACGAGTGGCAGATTTGTTTTCTGAAACGTAAGCATGACGTTTAAGTTATTTTGCACTTCTTCTTCTTTTGCATTCTGCTACTTTTGCACGTTGCATGGGAGACTGCCAATTGACAGGGGCAGGCATAGAAAATGGGCGTTAGTTACTTGTAGCATAGGCAGTGGATGTGGCAGATAGATAAAGTTAAACTGTCTTGTCACAGTCCATTGTGCCTCGTGTCAATTGACGTGAGTCACCACAGCGACTGGGGCATTGTCTTTGGTTAGATTTGGTTCCAATGTAATTTCCGGCATGATAGAGATAAAGGGTTTGAATACAATTTACTACGGCAGGCAAACAAGTGTGGGAGCTAATCCCTGATGCCATTTATTATCTGTATATTGTGTAAGGAAATTGCGACTATTTAAAAAGAATATCATACAGTTGACATCAATACAGCAAACAAACAACAATGTGAACTCTGTCAACATAAATTGCTGACTAGTTTAATAATGACTGAATATTCGTATTACTGAAACAATTCAATCCTTTAATAAGGAATTTCTCCATTTGACTGTCGATTATCAGCTAAAAATTCGACAAATTTATCACGCATAGCTTATGGTCCGAATAACAAATATATCAAAGCCAAAATCCTCGAAGAGAAAAACAAAAAATAAATAAAATAAAAAAAAAAACGAAAAAGCAAGTAGCAAAAAACAGCAGAAAAACGATATGATATGACCAACATCAGATGAACAATGACCCAATGTTGACATAATAAAACGCATATTCGAGTATGTAACTAGTGAATCAACAGCCGGAACAGCCGGAATGGCAACGGCGGCAACGACGGCAACAGCCGGAACAACAGGCCGCAGATGCCGCAAATTCCAATGCATACACACAGAACCGAAAGGGCCGGAGAAAAATGTTATTAAAAAATACATATATATGCATGTATACACACTCAAATATGATATAAAGGCAGGCATAATAAAAAGGCGAGTAAAAAATGAAATCATATAAAAGACATCAATGCGAAACTATGGGATTTAAAAGCGCTTTAAATTGGCTAAGAATATGCAAGGGCATGGCTCATAAAATTTGCGGTTTCATAACCAAACCGAAATACCAAGAATGCCTGGGAAAGGGAAACAGTAAAAAGAGAGAGAGAGAGAGGGAGAGAGAGAGAGAGAAAGCACTGGCTAAATTCCTTGCATTGAGGCAGCGGTCAGCTGCTTAACCCGTCCATCAATGTGACGAACGTTAGAGAAGCAAGCGAAAGCTTAAGCTGCTACTCCATACACTTAATGTTTGGGTAATTCAAAGTTAACGATGTGTAAACACTTGGACGCTTACAGTGCACCAGCTGTGACTATGGCAATGCCTGCACTGCAAGCCAAAACCATTATTATGACAAAAGAAACCACAGAAGCTGTAGCTGCTGCTACACTCCTCACCTGCCACCACACTCTGCCTCTCCCGGGCTCGCAGCATACTATTATTTAGGCATAGACCAAAATGATGCCCCAAGCTATGATTTGTCCTGTTGCAGCAACAGCAATGGCCGCAAATTGCATGCTCGTTTCGTACACAAATGAGACACATTGTAGCCAGAGCATCGGTCGTAGCCTGGCCAACGACCGCAAGCGCACACACACACACACACAACGACAATTACCCTGCAGCAATTTACTTGAATTAACACCCTCGACCAGCGCGCAGTCAACTTTTATAACTTCTTTGCCAGTCGGCAGCCCGAGCAATAAGCAAAAGAATGCATAAATTTATTATTGGCGCAGCAAGTATAACGACCACAGCAACGACCTTGAGCCGCACTTGGCTACGTGCTAGCCCCAGGCGGAGTCTTGTAACTGGCCGGCTGGCTGGACGGCCAGCTTCATCAGGCTGCAAGACAATAAATTATCAAATGGCTGCGTTACTAGGCAATTAGGTCGCTTTTTATTGTTTCTGCATCTTGTTGCTGCTGATGTTGGGGCCACAATTATAATGAGCCAAAGCCGCAGTCCCAGCTGTGGCAGACGCAAATTGAATTTAATGCAGCTTAAAGTTCCGACTTGTGTGTGTGTGTGTACGTGTGACGGGCTCAAGCCCCTTGGCCAGCGCAATCAGATTAACTATTTATAAGTCTGTTTTGTATACGATCGGGGAAATCCATTCTTTATAGAGGCCCAAGAAATTGCGGGTCATTAAAAAGCTATGCAGCCTCAAGGGCGTAACGCCTCGTCCTAATCTATGCGTAAACGCCCTTTAAACTTTAACCACGCCCAAACGCGTGATTTAATGAGTTTTGCACTCAACCCAACATATGCCTTCTGATTTATGCCTAATTACTAGGCCTGAACTCCGTATACAAAACATGTGCGAAGCGCAGCTCGAATAAATACAAAACTAAATTGCTCGAAATAAAACTTTTGGGGCAAATTTAAGCCACAGTAGCGACAGCAGCGGCAGAGACGCAGTGCAGCTCTGGGGCGGAGAGAATCACATCAAGTGAGCAAAACAGATTTGTCACAAAACCGCAACAGCCAGTAAATCAGCATAAAGGGCGAGTGCAAGTCAAAACATTTCAGAAATTATGACCCGCCCAAAAGGCAGCCGCAGCAACAGCCGCAAAGAGCGAATGGGTGGGGGGTGGATGGGTGGCACATTCAACGATAATTGCCAGGGCTGGGTGGGTGGCTTGCCAAGGCAACAAAAATTGCCAAAAAGAAGCCAAAAAAAAAATACACACACTCAGAGTGTGCTCTGCGAGACGGCAGCACAATTTTATAAGTGCAATAATTGCTGTGTGTATGTGTGTGTGTGTGTGTGTGCGTGTGAACGAGTGTGGGTGCATGTGTGCATAAATGTATCAGTATGTAAGTAGGCATGCAGAAAAGATGCAAATCAGTCAGACAGCCGGACAATGGAACAGACGATTGCGCAGAGGAACGGACTTGCCGCAACGCTGCCAACATAAATAAGTTGTACGGCTCAGCCGGCGCTTGCAGAAGCCTCCCAGCAGCTTAACCCCATGTCCCATCGCCCCCCTGCGTGTTGTCCCCCTGCCCCAGGCCAGCAAAACGAGGCACATCGTATTCATAGTCAGTCCGCATATAGGCTGGAGGATGCGACTTGCTGCTGCATTGTACTGTACATCATCCAAAAGGGGATGCAGTGGAGTCGACGCATAGCAAACAGCTTCTGCTTGTTGTTGTTATTGTTGTAGTTGCTATTGTTGTTGCTGTTGTTTCTGCGAGCTCACTTGAGCAGACAGTGGACCAGCCACTGACACTTCCGTTTAGGCTTTGTTTTTGCATTTGTGGGCCGAATAAGTATGCACATATAAACACACACGCACACACACGCATGCAACATAGTCATATATAGTCATAGGAGCATAGTCAACACTTGTGGTATGGTCGCTTTGCAGCAATGTCGCCTAAAACAAAGCAATTAAAAGCTTTAACTTGGTCCTGGACCTTGCCTCACAATCTCATTGGATAAGTTGTAAATGTTTCATGGATTATTTATGGCTGCTCAGTTTGATGCTTATTAAATAGTTGCATTTAGAATTTATTCATTGTACGAAAGACAAGCAAATTTCACATTGAATAATAATTTTTAGCTTTTCACACAATTTACAATCTTGGTATTTACATATGAAATAAGTTTGGGTTTTCTCTCTGACTTTCCTGAGCTGTTGATATATTTTCATAAGTGCCCCTTAAAAGTTGCAACAGAACGCTCTAAAGCAGTCATCAAAAATATATTATATAAATGGGATTAAAGAGAACGAATAATTATATATTGTATATGTGAAGTCAATAAGTAAAAGAATATAAATATGGAATAATTGAATACACTAACGGAGATTTCAAATTATACAAAATTAGATTTTAATTACTTTATATAAAGGATACATTTGTAAAGACCCCATCATTTTGATCCCATTAAGTACGCGCTAAAAGTTCACAAAATCATATAATTGGATGTTAACACGCAAATGTGTTTTTATAGAACAAACCAGCTTCGATTAATTATTTCCATATGTATATAAGTGCGAACTTGTTGCGTTCGTGATAAAATTATAATACTATATGAAACAATATTATTCACATCATTTATGAACATTTATGTATTATATTGGAACTCTATCACCCATTAAAAATGGGTATATATATTAGGATAGGGCTAAATCGACTCAGCTCGTCGTCCTGATCAAGAATATATATACTTTATGGGGTCTGAGATGCTTCCGTCTGCCTGTTACATACATGTGCACATAATCACTATACCCTTTTTACCCATTTTCAATGGGTTCAGGGTATAAATATTGCAGATATTTCTTTAATGTATCAGAATAACAAAATAACTGAGAGGTAGTAACATTTTGCGCAACTGCAACCTTTGATATTTACCAGAATTTAATTATCGTATTACGTTTGGCCCCGTAAAGTATGGAAACAGCCCATTAACTTTGCAATCGATGAGTGCACTAATTGGTAAAAGGTACATGCTGAATAAATATATACGCATTCGACCAGAGTGCTCGACTAACGTATATCCTACATCCAAGTTAAATGTTACCTATTCAATTGTTTTGTATCTAGTACTAAATATAGGAGTGAAACCGCTAGTTCTTCCCCTGACTTCGAATGACGCAAAAAATATTCCTGAATGGAATGGGTTTTTTAATTTATAGGCTTTCCTTGCATGTTGTGCTTAACTTATAAGTTATACCCTGTTTTATACATTTATGCATGCGTGCCTGCAGGGAATAAAAAACATATTTTTTCAGGCTGAAAACCCGTATCCGTATCCGCGAATTCGTCATTGGAACATATTAAGGCGGGTGCTCCTGCTCCTTTTTGCCGTTTATACCTGGCTGTGACTGCAGCCAGTGCACTAATCAAATCTTTCGTTATTTCCTCCGTCATGGGATATTTATGTTCCGCTGGCACATGCAGCATGCGACCGATGACAGATATCCATAACAAGAGAGTGTTCTCTCCGTACATCGAAATTTCATTATCCCTAATTGGATTTCAGATTCGTGAAACTAGTACCGTCAACAGTTTGTACTCTGCAGATACCTCATATCCAGACCGGCTTAATACCTTTAAAACAGTGCTACTAATTGGAATCAGCTGATTTACATTTATATTTCATGTCGCGGTCATCTGTTGGCAGTTGCTGGTGCCAAACAAAAGGCATGATATCTTATTTGTGTGGCATTAGCACAGCGAACGTGTTGTTTTCACAACTCCTGAATGATAATTTAGTAGATTTTGGAATTTAATTTGACTCACCGCTGCACGCTGCTGAAATCAATTAGTATCGAATTGCACGTTGCTTAGTTTATGATGAGGTTTTCCAACCCTTCTCTATTAAGCGGATGCACCGATTGACAAAAGCCCCCACGCAGTACATGTTTGTGTTTCTCACGATATCCTGAACAGAGTGCTGCAGGGCGACACTGCCACACACTTCAGCTTCAGCTTCAGTTGGTGCAACGCTGCTGGCAGGATTTGTGGGAGAAGAGCCGCGTAAATTGATTCTATGGAATCATATCGCGCTAATGGTGAGCACAGCACTCGAGGCGACATCCTCGACCAGAGGTTATGGTTGGATGACAGCACCTCCAATTTGCTTTGTTTCCTCATGTGCACACATTATTAGTATTGCTAGTTATATACCTGATTTTAGAAGAATATGTAGTGCATTTACTTAGAAAATGTTTCATTAATCTTTTTGAATGTTTCTTCATCTATAAATATCTTCTTCTTTCTATAAGTGTACAGATATGTATAAACATTACTAAAATGTTACATTATTACAAGTATCAAATAAAAACTCTACATTAAGTAACAATCTAGCAACATCTAACAATCTAGTGATGAAAACATGTTCAATCCCCAAAATTCAAATGCATTAAATTTAGTGACGAAGGATATGTTATTTAACATTTCGCAATGTCGCCTTTTACCTAAAAATAATTTATTCATGATGCCGAATGCCGAATATAAATTTTATGTGTGAAAAAAAATTCTCCAAAAAATCATTGTCAGTAAGACATTTTCGTAATCTGAATATGTTACCAATTTAGTTTTAATGCACTGCTATGCTTCAGCTGATACATAACTTGATTTTTCCCCTAAATATTATCTTAATTAATAACACCAAGAAATAAAAGACAACATACAAATTTTTTGTTTACCAACTTATTTCCACTCCATGCTTCTATCCAAACAACAAAGTCTAACAAGTTTGATGTTAAGCGTGATTCCCCACACTCCTCCAAATCATTTCGAGCAGCCTCTATTGCCGCTCGGCTGGGTGTAGTGCAAGTGACAGGGCGTTTCAAGCATGTGGTGTGTGGAGTGTGTAGGGTAGTGTGTGGCGTGTATTCGTCGACAGGCTACTTATGCTTAGCAGAACGTTCTGTCATCTTGACAACACACACGTACATACGTATTTTTGCCTTTTGTCTTCCAGCAATAAAGCAAATAAAAGCAAAAAGCCAACATCAGCTAACAGTGCTGTATGTAAGTTAAAAGCGTTGAAAAATGTGGAAACGAAGCGATCAAAAAGCTGGTGAAATGTGCTTGAGCAATAATAGCAGTCACACACACACAGTCAGAAGTGCGAGCAAACTGCTTATCAAATGCAGTTAACTAGCTTGTTGACATCTTCACGCTAGTTCGCACACAGCGAACAAACTGAGGCTTCTCTTCATAATATAAACAAAGAAAACGCTGGAAATTATTGCAATTTGAGTGGCAAACGCTTGAAGTGAAATTGTTGCAACCACAGCTGTTACCAAGAGCTACTGATGCTCATGCAAAATTTAATGATTTTTAAATGCAATTTTACAAACGTTACTCCCAAATTTATTAACGTACGTACCTGTGTGTATCTGTGAGTATATCAATATCAAATTTTTATGTCCAGACAAAACATAAAATTTTTAAAGCCACTTTGATTTGCTATATAGGATAGGCCATCGTCCAATCTTATGAAATTGCGTATGAAATATTTATGATTGCAAAAAAAAGAAAAGAGACACCTTGCCCTGACCCGACATTCTCTGACTGCCTGTCTGGCAGCTCTTCCCCTTATACAAGCGGACCGTTCATCTCGTCCACATCCACCCGCATTTTATATACTTTCAAACATACATCGAGAGCACAGTCGCATAACTGGCAACATATTTTGGCCCACTTACATACTTCTGTGGCCTGACTGCCAGAAAAAGGTGTGTGAAAGAGTCCAGCGATTCCATACGGCTGCCTACATATAAGTTCTTATTATGCACAGGGTGCAAGTGGTTTTTGCTTTTGTCCAGTTCTTCGAGAGATTTCTTCGCTACATGTGCGAATAGTGCAGGATATGTATGACTATTAAGATTTTAAGCAGATTTTTTTGTTGAACCATCCTTATAAGTAAAAATATATTATTATATAATCAATCGACTTTGAAAAATATTAATAATTGCTAATATTTCGAAAAACCTTAAGTTTAAGTTTTATATCCTTATAATATCTTATACTATATTATACTGCTTCCTTACACGACTTAAATGCAGCTCATTGCAATAGCCGTGTAGGTCGAACTTCTTTGGTTCCTTCTTCTCCATTTTTTCCAATACTTTTTACTTGTCCACTTGGGCCTTGCTCTTGGCTCTTTACAGGATAATCTCGGCTCGTGCATAGCTGTGATTATAGAAGGTTGCATACTTCGGCGCACTGGCATGCAGACAATGTCAGAAATCTGCTCAAACCACTGGGTGCGAGTCGACTTGTGTGTTTGTGTGTTTGTCAACCTGTCTGCCCAAACGTAGGACATTTTCGTATTTCTACCTTCCTTTTTTGGGCACAGCACCGACGGCGAACCAAGCAGCCAGTCAAAAGTATAAAATTTTTCCTACTGCCAATATATGCAATAAACGTAATTACAATTTTAGTTTAGGTGTGTGTGCATGAGTATCGATATGTGGAACTCTGTTGTTTACATATAAACAACACTTGGTCAATTACCCAGCCTTTTCCAATAACTGTTCACCAGAACCAACTCTTTGGATTGTCTCTTTTATCAACTCCTTATTGCCGCAGTTTTTGAGATCCTATCTCTCTGGGTTGTCAACTCTCTTGATACCTCTGCGGGACACTTTAAAATTTGTCAAGACAAATGCAACTCTTAGTTTTGTGTTTCAAAGGAGCACTTAAATCAATTTGTTTGCTATTTCGTTTCGAATACAATATATGCATTTAATTTAACTGTATTAAAAGCTTTGAAGTTAATTTAAAGTATTTAAGAAAATTGTGCAATAGACCTCGGGGTTACCTTGATTTTTAGATGAATCAAAATTTAAATATATATCAATACATATTTAGTGTGTTTCGCTTATTTCGAATGAAAATGTAGAAGACTTATATTTACGCTTTTGGAACCAAGCCACTATTTTTTTAAATTATATAATTAAATTATAAATAAAAGTTAGCTCTTCGAACCTATTTCGTTCAAAACGTATTTGGTTTATCATTTAAAATCCATTTTCAATTGAAATGCTCTGTGTTTAATAATGCATTTCTGAGCGGCCATAATGACTGGTTAGTAAGGGAAAACTTCTGGGGCGATTATAAAACTTGAAACCTAATTGGCTTTAATTAAATTAGATGCAACAGCAACATATTTGTGCACAAGTACTACGTACTTCGTTTAATTGTGATATCATATGCCCGTTTTGTCATATTAATTTTAAATGCTATGCGAATTAATTGAAAAAGGGACTCAGCCTGCAACCACAAGATTCCTATGTATACAGAGTATCAAAGTATTTGCCAGCTGCTTTCGCGCCAATTCAATTAAATTCTTTTGTTGTGCTGTTTTTGCCGCCCCCGCTAAACCAAAATCGATGGTATGATGTATATCGAAAGGAACAGCGTTGATCGAGGCCAAAACCACAGCTGAAGTCCTTGGGCAAAAACCCAATAACTTAATTGGAAAAACGCATCAAAGCCGTTTTCAAGAGTTTGTTTGGTGTTGAGGTAGCCGTAGGGCGCACTTAGGAAACCGGCGAAGGTTTAAAACTTGAAATGGTTGTAGGTACTCTCACTTAAATATAGAAAGCAACAACAACAACAACAACATCAACAAGAATGTCTGTCAATGCAGCTGCTAGCAGGACAGTACTCGTTTGCCCTGTGGCAAGTGGCAAAATTAAGGTTATTTTTGACGGCACTAGGCAACGCCTCCCTTTTCGAGTAACCACCTTCACTCGGCCAAGTGCGTGTGTGGTCGCTTTGGTCGTTTTGAGTGTCGCAAATCAAATTGCAGCTGACAAAAGAGTAAAGTCAAAACAGGCGTAAACTGATTGCCTACATCGCTGGCCGACTTCCACTCAGTTCAGTTCAGTTCAGTTCTGTTGCAAGCTCGCCGCAACACGGAAGTCGCGTTTGTTGCCACAGAGCGCATCCTGCCTTTGGTTTTGGCGCTGCCAGCGACTGCCACTCGAATTTTGAATTACGAGCTGCTGTCAGGATGCCACGCAGCCCCACATTCCACCCCCCAACAGCTGCCTGGCCTCGTGTTTAGCCGCATCCTGACTGCTTTTGAAAGTTTTATGCGGCGCACTCTCGCAGCAGCACAACTTTGCAACTGTACATAAATTTAATTTCGTTTTATGAGCAGGCCCAACATCTTTGGCAACTCGTACGTACACTTACTCACCCCTACACACACACATACACACACACACACACACACACAGTCAAATCTATGCCCAGCTAATGCAATTTTATTTCTCGCGTTGCCATTTTTGCAGCGCACTTGCCGCTGGCCAACTTGCCCCCTTGCCGCGCCGTGGGTACCAGGAAACTGTTTTGGTGAGTTAAGTATGAATTATGTTGTTTTAGTGCACGGGCCTGAGTTTGAAAACTTATTGAAATATGCTGGCAGAACGTTGAACGTTGCCAGTGCCCAACACTTTTGTGCCCACTACAAACTTGTGTCCTTTTAAGCTTAATTGAAAGTTGGAGAGCCAAAGCGTTGCCCATAATGCAATATGGCCTGCAGTGAAAAGTTTTTGAAAGACGCGCCTTTCCGGCCGCCAGGCAGTAAATTACCAACAGCTGTTTCCCCTTTTGAGTGGTTGCAACTTGCATGCTTTCAAGTGCCACACCTTTATGTGCCACTCCTAAACCGAGAAACTTTTGTTGCACTTCGATTGACATTGATCAAGATGGTAGCGAGCGACACATCGACTCTAAAATTTGGCAAATGTTTTGCTTAGTTTTTGTCACTATATCAACATCGAAACCGAACTGAACCGAACTAAACCGAACCGAACACCACACAACTTTTCACGCACAACAAATTTTGTGGAAAACAAGAAGACAATAGCGCAAGAAAAAAAGAATCGAACGCCAAAAATCTTTTGCAGCTGCTCATAAAAATGCCAGGGACCACCCCTCGACCCGCTGCAGTTGCAGTTGCAATTGGTTATTTGTTATTTGGGTTTTATACTCATTCATGAAGTGAAAAGAGTATATTGGGCTTGTGCAGTGTCCGTCATGCTGTCCAACTGTCCGTATGGATGCAAGTTATTAAAGCTGTTATTAAAGCTAGAGACTTGAAATTTGGAAAAATGCTCGTGTACACCTGCGTCACATAAATTGTTAGGTTTTTTGAATACACCCACTGAGAGTATGACAATTCAATGAAATACTTATATATATATATATATATATCTTCCTCAGTCTTGAGGCTAGATACATTAAGTTTTGTCAGACACATTAGAAAAATATCATTAAATCGATATTTAAATTAAAATAATAATTACAATTAAGAACGTCATTGACTGATATGATACTATGTATGATTATTTCGCAGTCGGTTACACCCGACTGAAACGTTCTTACTTGGTTTTTATATAGCGATGCAAAACTTTAGCTCCAAAATGACAGCAGTGGAAGCAGAGGAAGTTGCTGCGACTTTGGAGAGCACAACAAAGTGATTGTGCTGGACGGAGAGCGTGTGGGTGGGGAAGTGGGGCTGTGGGGTAGTAGTGGCTGCTTGGCTGGCACCACGGAAATAGCTTGAAGTTGTCAGCTGCGCAATGATGCACATTAAGTGTCAAGTGTCAGACGCTGCCAAAAGTTGTTGACAACAACAAGCAACATTTGCAGCAACCGCGAGTGAAGTGCTGACAACTGACGCCGCCTGTCATTGGGAACGAGCAATCCATTGCGTTAGAACGCCTGCGATATTATTTATTTATTTTGTTTAGCTCCTTCGACCATTTTTGCCAATTTTCAACCGCCTTTGTGTAAACAAATCTAGAGCCAAGCAATTTCTGGTTATTTTTAGGGCAAACACAATAACAGTCTGCATTGGCTGTGCACGGCGACAAAGACGGCAACGTCGTCGCCATACTCAATATTTATTTGCGTTTCCATTTTCACTACCCAAACTGCCTGGGAGCCATCTCCTTGCCCAATCGCCGGCTGTTTACGCCGTTTGTTGCCGCCTGCAGCGGGCGATATCCCATGGAGTTTTCAATTCCGGCTCAAGTACGTGCCTCGCTTGATATGCAATCCTTTGAAGTTGCACGCCAATTCGCTGGCGTATATACAATACACATATATTTGGTAACGGGATTGAAAGTGGTAGTGGGGAATGGGAAAAGCAATGATATTTTGATGGATGTTTGTCAAAAGTGCGATATGTCGCAGACATTTGTTTGCCTTGCAACTTAAGTTGCACTTTGCCATTCTTATGCATGCTGCGTGCCGCGTGCTGCGTGCAACAAACATAACGACTTCGATTTTCAAAGACATGACATTTTCATGCATAATTGAAAATAAATTTATCCCTGCGTGCCCTCGCCAAACATGCACTGGTTCGTACGCTTGAGCTCATTCAATTGGAAAAGTTGTAAAATCAACAAGTCATTGGCAAATAGGGGACCCAGCGACAACGCTATAAAAACGCAAAGCTGGCAAAATACTGTGCTTATTTGCATATAAAGCAAGTAAAAAAATGCATTGACATTGCTGAAGAACTATGAAATACCCTCGCTGGCCACATATTTGCGGATTTGCCGATTAACACATACCGTTATTATTTGGTCCATCTTAAAATTCTCCTGTAATTATTGTTATGGTTACAAACAAAGTAAAATACAGAGTTTATAATATATAAATGTTAAATAAATACGTCAAATTCTATTTAAAAATACATATTTCTCTGTGACAATCACCAGTACAGGGTATAAATATTGACGGACTGAGATGTACAAATAGCAGCAACGACTTGCAGTGGCGCCCAGTGGGCGGGGCAGTCAGGTAGTCGCTGTTATTCAAGCACATGAAACTGTTGCAAGCGGTGTAAAAATAACTATGTTTGGAAGCGGAAAGCGAAAGTAAACGTGCATACAACGAAACAGAAAGCGACATGCTGTGTGGCTACTGTATGTGTGGAACGTAAAATGCTATGTGGCATGAAAAAAGCCCTGGAGAAAAGTGCAACTGTATATTGAAGCTGGTGAGATTTGTATGCCATCCAGCTGTCTACGTAACCAGATGCGCTACAAGTGGGATATAAAATAGGACACTTAACTCAAAGGCAATTCTAGAGGCTAACAAACTTCAACCTTTCAATTAAATTTTTGGGAATATTCAATTAAATACCTATTAATTCTGCCTTAGAAAATGCCAGGCAAATGTCAAGAAAAATTAAATAACATCAACAACATTTTCATAATAAAAATGTGGTCGAAACTTCATTCAATTGTAATAAAATATTAAACCTCAAATACTTCACAGGTAACAAATAAAGCCAGTATTTTAAAATAAATTCAATTTCCTGACTGCCAAAGTCAACAAAATGGCAAAGCATCTGGCAAAAATAGCTTTTAATTCAATATATAATATATAATACACGTACAAGCAGCTCTATTGACAAAAATCATAAAACAAAATAAATTTAAAATATCACAGTATTAAAGCAAACATTTTTGACAATTTAAAGCCTTACACTGCAAAACTGAAATGCCAGTTAACTTTATGTCGACATGGTTTTGCCGTTCGGCTCGCCAGCGAGAAATTTGGAATTTTTGTGCAAATTATGCCCACCGGAAGAACGAAAGCCAGACACATGGCTCGAAGCTCCCAATACGCCGACAGCACACCCAAATGGCCTAAACCGAACAACGGCCGGACAACATGCGCTACAGCATTGCGTATACGCAGAGTCAGCTTGAAGCTGGTAACGTGCAAAAGTTAATGCCGCAGCTTAACCAACAGCAACAGCCACAAAAACAGCTTGCTATACCAACAGAACTAAATGCTGAAGCAAAAAAAATCTGAGCTGCGCCAAAATGTCAGCGAATGATTAAAAAAATGTAAAAACATTGAAACATTGTACAAAAGAGACAATAAAAATATACACTATATGTTCAATAATTATAAATGCAAAAATTATGACTTGACATAAATGAAGTATGTAGAATGAAAACTATGAAAATAAGAAAAATAAGACTCAAATTTAGTATTACATTCCAGAAACGTTTAACGCTTATTTCAAGTAAAAAGTTCTTGTTTAGAGAATTTTATTATGTTTTATTCAAGAACTTTGTTCTAATTTATTACAGTTCTAAAATGTACTTCACCGTTCGTTTGTGAAATCACAAAATACTTATACAAAAAAAGACTAAAGGATATTATTATCAATTAATTTTCATTTTTTAGTCTAAATCAAATGTGTAATTGATATTAAAAAACAGTTTAGAAAATATAAATGGAGTCAATAAATGTCAATTTAAACATTAAATGTTTTCATAAAAAATTGCTAGAAAAAAATACAAAAATGTATATTATAAATCTAATTAATCATGTAAATATTTAATGAATTTGTTCACATTTATACCAGTGGAGGTGGGTGGAAAAACATTTTATTACTGTGCATATGGACTGTTTGTTCGTGTAAAATAAACAAACGCTGTTAATTACTTTTGCTCATTCTCTAATCAGTCAATCTCAGGTTTGAATATATTCAATTTATCTATTAACTAAAATGTTCGAAGCACAGCGACTTATTAAACCGCCCTCGTATGCAAAAAAAATAATTTTGTATCGTTGCTCTTATTGTTCGCGTTGTTATTTTTGTTACTGTTGCAACAATGCTATTGTCATTTTTAAGCCAATTTCCGTCCATTTTGACGCATCCGCTGGACACACTCTCCCACAAAAACAAACACACGCACACAGAGAGTAACGCTCTATATGTATTTACCCTTTTTGCTAGGCCTTTTGTTTTTCGGTCGTGTCTGTGGCCACTATTGCTGTTGTTGTTGTTGTTATTGTTGTTGTTGTCGTTATTGCTGTACGCGCGGTTAGTCCGTTTAACTGTACAGTTGTTGTCCTTTCACATGCATAGATACAATAAGCTCTTTATACACATGTTTGCGTATGGGTGTGCGTTTGTTTGTTTGTATGTGAATTGTAAATACTGTTGCGCTAAATTGTTCATTTCATAAAATTAATCTTAAAGTGAAACAAAATGTTAAATAACAAAACGTTCAGTAGTCAGCGAATAAAGCTGCAAAAGAGAGCTATGCCAAAGACTTCAAGATTTAAAATTACTATTATTTTGGAGGCAATTAGCAGAATGAAATATAGAAAATAAATTAAACTTTGAATTGGAAAATGTAGAAATGACAGAAGCAAGACCCAATTTCAGGCAATATGAATTTAATTATACCCTGTACTCGTAAATTGAGTAAATATTGTGTATATTAACGCAGATATGGTTATCAATAGACATGAATATATTTTACAATAAGGGATATCCAGATTCCTATAGTTTAATTAAAATCTTAATACAACGGATTTGCAAATTGTATACTCCAACTTATTTTATACCACAATATTAAAATAATAGCTTCTCTTTTCAAAACCAATTTTAAAACATTTTTTATTGATATGGCAATTAGAAGTTCTGTCCACGAGTAATAATAATCTCAATTAAATTTAGCAATTGACAACCAGCTATTGAACTGCAATATTTAGGCTAACAAACTTACAACGGCAACAACAACAACGACAACAATCAAAAAGTCCATTCCCACTTTGTCAACATCTAGAGCGGCAATTACACAAAAGGAAACTAATAAAACTGATTGTATCAATAAATTCGCTTATGAAGAGCTGCTATATGTCATTCAACTGAGCACAAGCGCCGGATGGGAAATAAATAAATACGTAAAGAGTGGTCGACTACGGAATACCCTCTGTAAACATATACATATCGTCAAATAAATATTAGTTCTCAGAAATATGAAGAATATTATATATTTCTAGAATTACCTGATCCTTATATAAATTTCAAAATTAAGGTACTACACAAATTTAATACATTAATGTCTTCATTTCTCTCTTACTTAGTCGTATTATACCCTTTATATCTATGACATGCCTGGGCATATCTATAAATAAATGAAATTTATTTATGAAGAATATTATATATTTCTAGAATTACCTGATCCTTATATAAATTTCAAAATTAAGGTACTACACAAATTTAATACATTAATGTCTTCATTTCTCTCTTACTTAGTCGTATTATACCCTTTATATCTATGACATGCCTGGGCATATCTATAAATAAATGAAATTTATTTTACACGACTGCACTTATGAAATTTGCACAAAAATCCAGATAGTAAGAGACAGAGACAGATAAAGTCACAGAACAGAAAGAGAGAGAATGAATGGCGCCATGTTATTATTTATTGAAGCGTTATTTGCCTGAGTGCGAATAACGAAAGCAAATTGTTTGGATGCACCACACCTCACAGCACTGTGCCGAGCTGCCAATTGTTGTTCGAGCAGCAACGCAAAGCTTTACCAGATTCCTTTATTTGTGAGTTTATTTTTGGCAATATACATACATACAAATCGGCACACACGCATGTAAAAGAGAAATTTCCCTTGGCAACCTATTGAGTTAAAGAAAACGCCCTATTTTTAATGTTGAAACAAGTTTAAAAACTTAAAAATTAATATTCAACATTAATTGATTTGAAACAAAATACGAACAGCAAAATGAATATTTCAATGTCATCTAAAAAAGTTTGAGCATATTTACCGATGAATTCCCCTAACATAGCTCTAAACTTTCATGAGCGCAACTTCCACCCAATAGTAAAATTTAAAAAAAAATTAGCAACAGACAAAATAGAATAAACCCTTAAGTAATAAAAAGAATGTTCTTCATTGTTTTAATTTAAGTTTCAACAAATTTGTAAAACAAATTAATATATTACAAATTGAAAAGGTAAATAATTATTTAAAAAATAAAATATATATAAAATATAAAATAAAAATAAATAATTATTCAACATATCTTTATAGAAGTAGCATGAAGTCAAATTTAAAATTGAAAAATCGTAAAAAGAAATTGCCAATAAATAAATAAGAGCTGTTCGTGATTTTTTTTCTTTTATTAGCCAATTTATATATACTACTCTTGAGCATCTAAACCTGGCTGTACAGTAATGTTGTAACAAACTTAGGATTAATTCTTAAGTTGTACGGGGACGTTATGTCTGGTTGAGATCTACTGGAGGTGAGCCAAGGCGGGCAGCTGCTTGAATCTTGGCCCGGCGAAATTCAACGGCAGCCTTGGTCTCGACGGGGATGGCGTCTTGTTTTTATGGTGAGTCTGAGGATCTGGTCCATTTTTGCAGTGAGCCTCAGCACAGCGTCTTCCAGGGCCGCAATTCTGAGAATGACGTCGCCTTTCGACAGTTCTCCGATGTCTGTATTTCGCTGTCTTCCACTTGTTTTGTCATGTTGCTGTGCACTGATGGGCTCTATCTGAGTTTTTGGAGAACTGTTCGCCCTCAATATGTCCGCGAATGACTTGGAGTTGGAGACGGGGACAAATTGGTGAACGCTTCTGGTACTACTTTTACCGTAGATGGGCATGCGCAGAAGTAGTCGGTGTCCAGCGTAGTTATACAGAGTGGAGAGCCTGTTGGATGTTCGCCAGCACATCTGGCGCAGACGAAGAGTTTCATACAGTAATTTTTGGTATGCCCGAACTTCTGGCAGCGGTGACATTGCACAATGTCGGCGGATCTACGGGGACGCTCTACTAGTACTCTTTGGCGGCACAGGAAATTTATTTTGAGCGCTTCTTTATTGTTGGGTGCCGGCTTGAGATCTAAAAAGAACATATTTAGCCGGGTTTTCTCCGTACCGTTAGTCATCTTGCTCTTTGGGTTAAAAATGTTAACAACTTTGTGCCCTTTGCTTTCCATTTCTTTTATTATGTGTCCCCGGGCCGTAGAAGATGCTATCTGTTTGATGACAATGCGGAATGTTTTGTCCTCTTGTAGTTGGTAATGGCAGTTTTGGCATTTAGCCTGCTTCATATAGGCAACTACTTTGCGGAAGGTTGGGACGTCCCTGGTGTACAACCTGGTCAGGCCTGAGCCTGACGTGCAAATAAAGTAGCTGTCAGATGGAACAATTTGGTCTAACGCCGCATGAAATTAGTGGATGTAGATTATTCCCGGAATCATGATGGGACCAGGTTTTTGGATTTGGGAGGTGGCGAAGCAGGTGCGGGTAGTAGCTGGGCTTCTAACTCACTAGCTTCGGTCTCCATTGCACTAAGTTCAACTGCGTCCTGGTTGTTTTCATTGGCGTTATCGTCATTGGCCAGAAAGGCGAAGCGATTGTAGGTAATTCGTGCGTCCTTTGAGATGGATGGAATGTCGTCGCTTGATCGACTGCCATGAGAGAGCCTGCATGCTTTCTGGTTAAAAGTAGTAGCAGTATTACGTGGGGCGCTCGCTCAATCCATCCAACGCCCCACGTACTACTGGTTGGATTGAGCGAACGCTATCTTCGCTCTGGATTCGCTCAATCCAGAGCGAAGATAGCGTTCGCTCAATCCATCCAACGTCCCACGTACTACTGCTACTACTTTTAACCAGAAGCATGCAGGCTCTCTCATGGCAGTCGATCAAGCGACGACATTCCATCCATCTCAAAGGACGCACGAGTTTCGCCTTTCTGGCCAATGACGATAACGCCAATGAAAACAACCAGGACGCAGTTGAATTTAGTGCAATGGAGACCGAAGCTAGTGAGTTAAAAGCCCAGCTACCCACACCTGCTTTGCAGCCTCCCAAATCCAAAAACCTGGACCCATCATGATTCCGGGAATAATCGACATCCACAAATTTCATGCGGCCATAGACCAAATTGTTCCATCTGACAGCTACTTTACTTGCACGTCAGGCTCAGGCCTGACCAGGTTGTTCACCAGGGACGTCCCAACCTTCCGCAAAGTAGGGTCAGAGCGAACCCAATCCAATAGTGTACAACTCAGCAACGGATCGCGTTCGCTCAATCCAGAGCGAAGATTGCTGAAATAGTGCCAGTTACTGCATATGTAACCCTTGTGGTAGGGGATGAGTTGGCCATAGTTGTGATGTATGCTGAAGACTGGCTCGTAGCAAGAGGGTATTGTTGTTGATTGCGAAAAACTTGGTATACTTTTGAGTCGTCACTAGGGGTCTCCATGTCTGAAGATGTTACCGGCTGTATGATGTTCATAAATATCAAAAGCCAAAAATAAAACGTAGTGATGTGCATCTGCTTGTAAGTGTACAATTTGCAGCCACGGTCACGAGAAGTTTCGGCCTATGCAGTGAACGCTGCGCAGTAAGATGAAGATAAGCACACACGTGGATGAAGGGTAGAAGGCGATAAGAAAAGTTTTGCACTTCTGCTAGCAAGCAGCCAGAGATTATTGCCCTTGGGCAATTAGTTGTTGTTGTTTTCAATTACAATTCTACGTATTGCAGTTTATACTTGCCGGCAATGCTGTAAAAGCATTGCCCAAATTAAAACAGTGACGCTAAGCGTCGAGCACGAAAAGTAAACTTTGATCTAGCACTTAACACTTTGCTTGGCTGTTGCACATCCGTATCTTTCAGCTGTCAGAGAAGAACTGGGCTGCTTCGTAAGTTTGTGAATGATGCACACCTGTAAAAACCGACCCATTGTTGCTGACGCTTTGGGGCTGGGCTGAAAACTTACCGATAAATACCCACACACACACATTAACATGTTTCGGACGCAATTCGCTGGCCATTTGTTTACAGTTCGCGGCTCGTTGTCGACACAGGCCATGTCTCTATGGCGCATTGTCAACATGATGTTCAGATTGTAGAGCTGCTGAAAGGGGTGGACAAACAGATCCCAGTTTATCGAATAACCATTATAATAATGCGACATTTTTCAAACGAGTCGCGAAAGCGTGCACTCAAACGCGCATATGTGGTCAGGTGGGTGCCTGGGTGTGTGTATGTGTGTGTATGGGAATCCACTGATGTTCGCATCCATTTGACATTGTAATAAGGCAGCATCAAACGCTGCTGACATGCTGCATATTGGGTTGCAATTTTATTGCAGGCTTTGGAAGTTGTCGTCCTCGGAAAAAATTTACAGATGACCAGGCAAGTTTTTAATAAACACGACTTACGTGGAATTAATTAAAAAGTATGGGCGTGGCAGTGATGTTTGTTTACGTTTGCAGCTGCCTTTTTACGCTTGATATTAAAAGTTTACCAACCATTGGCGCAAAGGAATTTCATTAGTGCGCCAGATGGGCGTGATCAACGGCTGATTGCCAACGGCGTGGAGGGCCGCGCGCGGGAAAAGTATGCAGAGCGAAGGATATAGCAAAAGTTTTGTATTATTATTTGATGCTCTTGTTGTAGTTGTTGCTGTAGCACACATGTGTGATTTATTAGCCCATATATGGTGGAAACTTGTTTGCTTAAAACGCTGGCGACCCCCAACAGCTGTTGGCAAGTTTTTATATGTTATATATTTGGGTGTAAGTGTCTATGTGTGTGTGGCACGAAATTAATAATGCATAATGAGCTGGAGCAGTAAATGTGCTTCTGATTGAGTTACTTAGGCGATTAATCCCAAAAAATTTGAGGGTACGTTTAAGGAAAAGCAGCTGAATTAGACATAATATGCCCATTCCGTTAATGGCGTAGGGGAATGTTTGCACTTCCTACAGGGTATTGCAAGTTCATCAGTCACAAATGAAGATATCTTGTGTTTCCTATTGAATGATACTGCATTTATGCAGGTGAACCGCAATTGACCTGCGTGAAAAATCATTGCGTTTGCAATAAGAGAAGAAAATAAATAAACAAAAATTATTGCCTACTTATGAGCGCGTATTTAATATGCAACTTTGTGCAGCACAAGGGCCAATATATATTAAAAATACTGCTGACAAGTACGGCCAGAGCAGCCAGCGCACATGTTTAACAAGCCATATTGCCTTGTATTTCATTTTTATGATGACTTTCGTCCTCACACCCGACGGCAGCAAAAATGTTTATTTGGCGTGTTGCAGCAACACAAATAATTGTCGTGCAGCATGTGGCAAGTGCGTGTGTGCGTGGCGATGTGTTGAATTTTATTTATGATTATGTGAGCTCTGTCTTTATAGCCATGACGCGCACATCGCATATACATATATTATATATTGCCGCCTTGTCTTGAATTTTATGCAAATTTTCGGCAGCTGCCACTAGGCTATTAATATTAGTCACACACAGGCCTCGCCAACATATTGGAAAAACTAATTGGAAATTGTAAAAGACTCACAACCCAACCGTTTTCCAAAAAGTGATGCGCAATTTTTCGCGTTGGTAATGGAAAGCTTTAACCGCTGTCCTGGTAAAATTGAAAAAATGACGTCAGATGCACACAAACTGGGGGCTATGCGCATATCGTGTTTTGTACATCCTGCAATAGATATACGAAAATGTGTGTGTGACTGTGAGAACGCGGAGAAAACGATTTGCTGGAGCCTTCAATTCGTTGCACATGCTGCTCTGACTATATCTACCATCTATAGTGGCTTGTGTCCACAGGCGCGTAAAGTCCATTAACATGAAAGACAAACAAACAGGGCACGTTGAATGTCCAGGCTCGCCGAATTTTTAGACACTTCATAAACAACATGGCAAAAAACCAAAAAAAATTTAAACTGAATACAAATTAAACGACCGTTCTGTGAAAAAAACACTCCAGGCAAACTGTGCTAACAATGTTCACTGCAGTTTTCGCCGAGGCCTAACATATCTAGCTGCTACGTATGCACAAATAATTGCATTTAAAGTTAACAGAAACTTCTTGGGACTTTCATTAATTGTAAAAACCCATGCGGTTAAATGTCTGGCTCAATCAAATGAGCTGAAAGCCTTTCAAATAGAAGACAATTTCCTAGGGCAGATTATATAGTAACTTAATCAACCCAAACATAAAGTCAAATTGTTTGTTATCCTTTATCCTCCCAAATGTGTCCGTTAGTTTCAATTGCCTCATCAGTGGAAACAATCGGGAGAGCAGAGAGAACACTGAGGTAAGTTGCTTGTTGTCTAATTGAATGGGCTCGTGTAAATAGCAAGAAAATAGACAATTATTGTTAACAACATTGGTCACGCCGTTAAGCCAATCAACTGAATCAACAACACGCATACGCCATGTATGCCAAAAACTCACACGCACACACACTGACCTACAACATTTTCGTATATTTAGGACTTAAAATTTGGAAAGAGAGAGAATGAGAATCTGAGGGAGAGAGACCAACAATTGTTGACCAGACGACCCGTCTGGTCAAATTGTTTGGTGTGTAATATTGAATACAATGACAACAGCAACAACAGCAACGCACAAACACGTAGAAACACACACGCAGAAATAAACAAATATTTAATGAAGGGAAATAATTTCTAATAAGATTTGGCCCCAATTGAAAACGGATATTATTTTCGACACAATATCAACAACAGGAGTGCAATAAGTGCGTATGTGTTTGTGGCTGTATATCCTTGTTTGTAAAATACATATACATATTTATATTTACATATTTGGTTAAATTAAATAGAGACCGGTAACATTCATAGTTCAAATGTGTGCTTTTTGTAGTATGTGGACAGGATTACAAGATTTTTAATTAAATAAAGCAGAACATGCAGATTTTATTTTTTGTCAATTATTGCTGCTTCGATGAAAGTTAATTATTTTTATTTCATTTACAATATATTTGAAGTTACTTTTATTTAATTGGACAACACAAACGCTCACTGATTAGTCCTTTAAGCCACACCGCTTCAACAGATGTTACACCAACTGGGCAGAATTGAATGCCTCAAGACTGGCTCGACAGCTTTGTGCTAATTCGGCATAGCCAAAAGTAAACGAATAGCTAAAATTGTGCAAACAAACCCAGAGAAAACTTGAAAAAACAATTTTATCAAGTTTACATTAAAGTGGACGTGGCCAACTGGCAGCAAGCAAACATCCATATACTCTGCACATAAACTTCAACCGAGACTCAACCCATACACACACAGACAGGCTGTATGTGTGTGTTTATTTCACACCTCAAGGGTGCTGAAATATGGCAACAAAAAGCAACGCAAGCAGCATGCACCCAACACCCACTCATGCCCAGTCCCTGCCCCTGCCACTGTCCCTGCCCCAGCCGGCTGACTGACAAGCAGCGTGCAAATTTCAACAGAGCAACTTGAACGTGTTGCTGCGGGGTATTCGTGCTTGAAAAGTTTTCTAAACATAACTGCAATTTCTGAGCTGTTTTTCTGTCCTCCTCACTTTTTTCTGCACCCATGCACACATTGCAATTTCACTTGGCTTCACATTGTTGTTTGTGTGACTGTTTTTCTTATCATCATCACGGCCAAGGGAAACTGACTATCTGCTCATCATGTGTTGTCATCGAAAGTTGAGATACCCTTTACAAGATAAAACATACAAGTACATTGATATTTGCTTAAACAATTTTTGTTTTTCTTGGCAGTTAGGTAAGAAGTTATGCATTTTTTAGATACTCCAAAACTTTGTTAAAATATACATTTTAAATAATTTCTTAGACTTCTGGTCAATCTAGGGTATTTAAGATTTGACTTACAACAACTTTCTGGCTTTTTATGTTTTTCGTGTTTGTATTTTTGACATATGAGTTGAATGGTTAATGTTGAGGTATCTTAATATACAAGCAATCTAAAACAAAAGTTGCATTACAATTGAAACGCAGGCCAACTAAGTGGAAATCGTTTGTTATTATTAATATTTAGCTTTTTTGCCACTGAGTTCAGATTAAAGTTTTGTCCTTATATTTCAACAGTCTATCAACGATTTAAGGCTGTCTTCTTATAAGCACATAACAAACGCCTTTCTGACAACTTGCAAAAGTTTGACTACTTTTTGTCTGCAAATATAATCAACTTACATAATTGAGAGCATTTGATTGTAGCGACCAAAATCTGTCACGTCACATAACTTTGTCCTTCGTGCAAGACAATTCATAAACGTAAACCTCAACACATACTAAAAATAAGAAGAACAACAACAATAAAAACGACACCAACAGCGGAAAATGAATCACCTACGTGCAGTGACTTTGTGAAAACAACAACTAATACAAAATGCCTGTTTATTATTGTGTAAATCGACAAAGCAAATATTTTGTATGACCCTGACAAATCAGTTTTCTCTATTTATATAATAAGCATCGAAAAGCCCAACAAACTGTGACCCAAATGAAAAATTAAACGTGTGTGTGGCACACACATAGAGCGTCGATTGATTGCGGACAATGGGGAGGCTGAGGGAAAATTCCATAGTGAAATTCCATTGGGAGGGGAAAAAAAATAGAAGCCGTACAAATTCATAGCAATTGATTTGGCTGCGAGTCATGATGCCATGCAACAATACACACACATAAGCGCCAAAAATTCCTCGACAGGCTCGTAGCTGCTATATATATGTATATATACAGAGGTAGTCATATACACCTAAAGCACACACACAGTGACGATACGCAGGACAAAAAGCGCAAATGTCGCTCGATTTCGTGAGCTTCCTGTTTCGACAGCGACACGGCATTTATAAAAATCATACGCACTGTTGTACCAGCAGCACATGGCTGTGTCAATATATTCTTATGGGCTGTCAGAAGACTACGCTATAACCCCTTCCCTTCCCTATATACGCCACCCGCATACGTAATGTCAATTTTGACAAAAAGCTGTCGCCTGCCGGTTGTTCCTTTTGTTGTTGCCGTTGTTGCTGTTGTTGTCGTTGTTTTCGTTGTCGCTAGCAGCATAAAAACACGACACCAGTTTATTTGTCCGGAGCTGTCATTAGCACGCTTAATCCACTTGGTTACCGTGTGGCGAGGTGTGCAAGATTGGCAAACTAAACAAATCAAAGGAAGGACAGGACATGACCATTTTGACTTGTCGTCTGCGGCGTATGAGTGATTGCTCCTAATTGAAGGTGACTCAAGAAATCTTCGAACAAGGGGCTGCAGCAAAAGAAACTTTGCTTTTAAGTCCTTCTGCATGCAAGCACAATGTACAAGTAAGCCGCAATTAATTGAAATACACATGAAACACATACAATATGGTATGCGAGTTTTGCCTGCAAGCTCGCATCCGAGGCAAAATTTAACCTTAAGATCCAATTTATATGCTATTTCATGCACAGCAGCCAGTCGAGTGCAAGTCGTCGTCAAGTCTGAGCTGAAAACACTGCACACACTGAAAATCGTCTTACGAAACGTTCCACAAATCCACAGTTGGTCACATTCGAACAATTTGTGGCTGCGAAATTAAATTGAAAACGCATATGTAGTGAATAAAGCCACAGCTGATGAACGTGCAACACTTAATCGCAGCTGTATTTCAGTAGCAATAATTTAAATAAACTTAATCAGATAGAAACTCAGAAAGTTCTATGAAAAAATGAAGTGCGGGTTTACTTGCCCGACTATAAATATATAAATATAAATACTCTGTACCTAGGTTCATAATTAATTATGTACACGATTTTTTGAAAGGCGATATTTTAAGAAATATGAGCTAGGTGTTTTAATTAAAAATATTTAAAGAATTAAGAATAGCAGTTAAACTCATATCAGTGGAAAAAAAGAGCGAGCAATAAGCATACGTATAAATTCACTTTTTTAAAACATTAAAATTGTTCTGTAAAACCCGATACTCTCCACAAAGAGCATAAAAATCGAGTTCGTTATTTTCCCGCTGTTTTATTCAAACGTAATAATTCGTTTATAGAAATGCTTAAAATGCTGGAATTACGCACAGGATACGCAATAGTGAGAAAAAATTCAACAGAAACAGCTTGATTTAAAGACAAAGTCGGAACACAGCTAAAAAGTTTGCCCTTGTTACTCGGGTAACGTTTATAGACAGCCTGACACAGTGCTTGGTATACATGCACGCCGTACCACACGCACAAGTTGCTGAAGCGGTAAGAGTTTGACAGCTCAACTTCAAATGACAATTGCCTGGGCGTGTGTTTGGGGGCGTGAGCACGTGAGGGCGTGCAGCACAAGGTACACGGCATTAAATTGGCCAATTTGAAAGTGGAGATACTCATAGCAGACAAGAAAATAGGTATCAGTCACGCCCACACAGATGCCGATATTCTTCGACTAAGCTGGCCAAGGAGTTGCTCGTGTTCGGCCTGGAGTGGAGGCTGGGTGCTTTCTGGGTCATCCCTCATCACCGGAAAAGACACAAAACAAAACAAAAACCAAAAAAAAAAAGAAAGAAAACATTTGAAACTGTCAATCAGCGGCAGCGAAACAAGCCAACAAACAGCCAACTAATTGGTTGAAATGCAGAATTGAAAAGTCGGCACGGCGCCAACACAAAAAGTTAAAAGAAAACCAAAAAATTTGCGCTGCCAAAAAGTTTTACGCTTATTACACCAAGACCGTTGCGAAACCCAAAGAATGAAACAAAAATCCGTAGCTCTAAAAAATGGCGTCATGATTCATTAGCAGAACACGCCAAGTGCGTAACTCGTGAGCAAGTCTATTGCACCGACACCGACAGTTGCCTTGGCTAATTTAAATTCCTTTGACGCCGACGCCGCCTTATTAAGCATAGTCGAGCTTGACAGCTCCTTAAGCGCCTGAATGATTGACATCAAAAAGGTTGCTTTGCAATTTTCCAGAATCGCCAACTCAAACAGGCCAAGCAAGAACAAGAGATAATTAAATATATATTCTCGTAAAATGGATATAATTAAACATGCGCGTCATTAACACAATTTTACGCTGATTCTTCACATAGATATTGTTGTATCTCCGACCAGAATTTTGCCTTTGCAGCAATTTGTGTTTTCTTAGGATACAATTGCATGACTGCGCATTTTATGGGTATCTAAGGGATATAAAATACTTGGAATTGAAAGCCAAATAAAATTTAGACTTGTATCGAATATTTTAATGTATTCCTTACTATTTGCATATTTCATTCAAATTTCTTATAAATGCTGAATAGCAAAAATAATTCATAATGATATTTTCAATTTTATGGACTTCCTTTTCAACAGAATTTCTATTACAATTAAAAAAAATGTTAGAACTAAAGAGAGAACCGGATAAATAAGGGAACAGAAGTTCATAAGTAGCTTAAGAGCACGTTTACAGGTTGTCAGGGCAACAACCCAAAGACATCAAATATTTTTAGACACACATTTTATAATATTTGTTTTACCCGGCATAAACATGCTCTCAACAGAAGATATGTACTTATGTATATAGATCCTTGCTCGTGCTTACCATTGTCGGCTGGAGCTCTGTGACAACCATTTCAAGCGACAGCGTCGGCTCCCTAACAAATCTCACTAAATGCCAAGACAAAAGTAAATGAAATTGCACTAAATCTGCAGGGAATTTTCTTCAAAAATGTTCAACCTTTGCCCGAGCTCGAGTTTTGCCAGAAATTGGCTTAGGATTGCCCTCAGCATCTCGTTCTCCTTCGCCTGCTTTCTGGTGGGCTGTAATCAAAAAAGGTACGAACAGGCCTAGGCCAAAGTGATAAACCGTTTCCACTGACATCGCATATAAATCTGCGACAAAGTTGCGTCTGCCAGACCCACGGACAGCTCCAAATCGTGCGGGATTTGTCACGCCAAATCGTTGAAAATGGCGTGCGTTGTTTATTCGCTCTATCTCCCCCATCCCCACTTTTTCTTTTACTCTCTCCTTTAGTTTAGCCAGTGAATTTTGTGAATTTTGCATAAAACACTGGCAGTTGCAAGAACAACAAGCTCGTCTCTGGCTGTGTCGTAAATCTTCGAGTGGCTTATCTCCAACAAAACTGTGTGCTTTTTAATTCGCTGCAAAAATATATGCAAAACCCAGGCCAAACGAAAAAAACACTCAAAAAAACAATGAAAATCCAGTAAATGTTAATGTTTTTATAAAATTAGGCACATGTTTAGCCAGCTGAAGCCTCTCTGAGCGCATTATGAATGCGAATATTATTTACGGAAACAACCAATGTTTACAAGACTTAAAAGATGAGTGTCGAAATTAAGCCAAAGAGCTGTCTTTTAGGCCAGTAGCAGTGAAGATGAGAATGAGATTTTCTGACAAATTGCACACATTTTGAGATCATTTTTAATATAATCAGAATTTAATATCATGTAATCACATTATCATAAGCTAGCATATCTCTCTGAACATAATGCAATTAATTTCAAAAAATGTAATCAATTTTACGCAATTTTCCATAAAAGCATAAATAGTTTATTTATGTTATTGTATATATTTACCAATTCTCGAAACAAAAGCCGCCACAGTCAAATATATTTATGTATATTTATATAAATGAATATAAAATGTGCTTATCAAAATTTAACGGCGCTTTTAGTAGGCCATTTATCATAAAGCACAGACCCGCCAACACAATGCCACTGATTGGAACAAAGCAGAGTGGAGCGCTTATATACATATCTGCGACTTGATAAACGAGATGTCACATAAAACATTTTGGCTTATTACCAAACAAGCGGCCTATATAATGGCCTGCATTAACACATCAGCTAGTTGAACGGCCGGGCAGGGCGGAGGTGGTGGCGACCAACAAAGCTGGCTACTAAATTTGCAATTATTTTAGTTTGTAATTAGAAAAGATGATTAACACAAAAGCTCTTATACAACAACAAAAAAAACAGCAAACGAAAAGTAATTTGATAAATTTGATTAGATTTTGACGCCATAAATAATTGTATGCAAATTTATTTAAATGCATATTTACCCGCGTAATTGCTGCAAATTCTCGTTTCATTTAGCCGTATCGTCGCACAGACACAGACTGAAAATACAAAAATAAAAAGGCGAATAAACAAAAAAAAAGGACACGAGGACACGGCCAAGCAAATGACCAAATGGCGGCAATGAAAAAGCACCAAACAGATTATTACTCCCAGCTGACATTGTGGGCTTTATTATTTGGCCATTGAAAAATGCGACGCTGCCTGGCTCAGCGACCCAAGTGGATTTTAATTTTTCAAAGTTAACCCACAGCGTGGGCGACCCTTTTTGTTGTGGTTGTCGCCGGGTCGCGACTGAACTGTGCTGGCCAGGAGTGGAGCTAGATGTGTTTGTTAAAACATCGCCGGGATTTGCCAGCACTCCATTTTATTGTTTACCTTTCCGAATGTTGGCTGATTGATCCCTTGGGTGGGTCAGCGTAATTAATTTTGAGCTTTGATTTGTGCACAGCAAAAGAGAACCATCAAATTGTCACGTAATTATATTTGTGTTAATGATGTTTCGTGCCAGCCATGAAAAGTCAATTAATATTTTGGAAAATGAACAATTTAGATTTGACATCAACATCGACAGCCATCAGACGACGCGTACGCAGACGGCGCGCCGGTTCTTTAATTAAAATGCTTGGCCGCAATTTTAATGCATGCTGTGATTTTTAATTTTCATTGAAATTGCAGTCGTCTCCAAAAATGTGTAGTATTTATTCTTACTTTTGTTCTGTTTCTGTTTTCCTTTTCTTTTCTGCTTTTAAAAAGTCATTGAACTCGAACCGAGCACGCGACTTTAAACGTTTGCAAGATGTGGACGATAAATGCCAAATGATTGCTCCATTAAATTATATAAGCGTTAAGTGGCTATTAGTCGCTTCTTAAACCAAAAACTGGTTTGGCTTTTTACCGGTAGCTGTTCAAATCAACCAGCCGTAACAAAATGAATACAACAACAACAAATAGCAAGCAACAACAATGTACTAGTTGTTGATATATGGAACAGCATTCAGGTGTGAAATAGCCACTCATAAAGTACTCAACCAATTTGACAGGCTGTGTTTACACAAATATATTCGAAATACAGCCATTTATTTTCAACCCCTCTTAAAGCCTTTAAAACTTGCATTAGAAATGTTTAAATGCATATTTTCAATACTTATGAGAATACATTTTGTACAATTGCTAAGTTTTATCATAATAATTTGATTCTCCGGTCACATAGCCGCGCATATATTGGCATTTTTAATTGCAAACTTTATCGTTTGTGCAAGAACTATTACTCATGCGCCGTGTTAAAGAACTTGAGCCCATATTACACATACGACATGCTACACGGACGCGTTCGAGTTGAATGTCTGTCTGCCTGTTGCGCGCATTATGTAGGAACTTATGTACGTGCCCAGCTACTGGTACTGAAAGTGGTCTATGAGGCCTCAGGTGCTGCACATTCCAGTCATGACCTGACTCGTGGATACTCGATCTCTGAAGTTCTATAGATGCTTCTATCAGTATGAATTACTATTAATGGTGTGCCGAATAAATTGAATTGCATAGCATGCCAACGTCAATTAAAAGCATGTAAAACTCAATCGCCAATGACGTTTTTAAAATGCAGTCCAACAGCCATCAACGACATGAACACAGATACAGCGGCCCCGAGCCCCGTCGCTCGAGGCTTCTCTTAATGAGTCGGCAAATGGCTGATAAAAGTGCAAAGGCTGTATGAAAAAAGGTTGGATGGCGGCCATTGAGTTGCTGTTGTCACTGACATCAGTACGTGGCTCGCAAAGTTCCCGAAACTGGCAGGAAACATCGATAAAAGTGGCAATAATGATTCGATTCGCCAGGCTTAATGACCAGCCATTAAATGAATCACGCCGTGAGCTCTTTTAAATGATTCAATACACAGCATTTAATAATAGTCAAAAGAAAAGTTTTTTAATCAAACTTGCTTGCCCAAATTTGTAATGAAATTACAACTTACAAAGAAAAGAAAAAATAAAATGAACACACACACACAAATGTGTGTCTGTGTGTATGTTGCAAAAATACTTGTGGTCGTACTTATTCGTTTAAGCAAAAAGCCCATTAACAATTATGACTTTCCTTTTGCCGTCAAGTAGTTGAAACTTGAAAGCAACGCTCACTGGCATTGACTTGGATGCACGGCTTTTGTTTAAGACCGCCAACATTTTGTATGGCTGCACTGTTACCATACAAGGACGAGGACGTCTTGGCTTTGCCTCATTTCCAGTTTTTACTTTTGAACTTTTTAATTCTTTGAATCTTAATGACTTCTCGTAATAAGTTTTCATTTCTCGTAATTTCTTAGGTTAATAGAATCTTTCCAGCTTGCTGCTACAGCTGCCGTGTCGAGTAACTATAAATGGAATGACAGTGGGCAAAGCCATGCTGAAATTTGAACAAATTATATAAAAGAAAATCAATAAATTGTATAAAATTGTAATTAGAATATTGAATCATACTTTTCCCAACGACTGTAACTACATTTCAGCCAATCACTTGTCAAGCAGTCGGTTTATAGTCGAACCCACTGTAAGTACACTGCTCATTGAAACTTTTGTGCTGGCAACAAAAAATAAAATAAAATAAGGAAAAGAAAACCATTATTATGAAGTTGACACAAAGTCAGTCAGCAGCAGCAGCAGAGAGTTGCCAGGAAAAACGCAGACGATAATAATGACAACGACGACGATGTTGAGTCCTTGCGCCTGCCTGGCAATCCCAGCTATGCGTACTATCCAAAGGGAAGTGCTAGAAATGCATAAAAGTCGACCACATAAAACGCAGCAGGACCTCAGTTGACATTTATGCGAACCGCGCGCTCTGGCTTTAAGTTACAAAACGCTTAAGCGGAAAAAAAGAAAAAGTAAGCCGACTCAAAAGAAAACCAACTATGAGCCGCGGTTAATACTTCAGATGGTCAACTAAGCCCACATCATCGTCATCCAAGGCTGCGGCTAATCATAAATTCACAAGCAGCAAAAGTGCAACGCAGTAACAATTAACTTATTAAATGAGCTTTGGGGCGAAAACAAAAGCCAAGCGGGCAACGGAAGCGACAGCGCAAAGGAAGTGAGCGTGCAAATTGTGAAAATGAAAGCGAACAGGGCGTCAAGATGGCCAACAAGAAGTCAAGAACAGCAAACGGAACGTAAAAGAACAGCGTCAGTCCACCGGCCTGAGCAAGTTTTTTTTACATGCGTCCTGGGACGCCCTCTTTGCCCCCGAGTCGCCACGGTGCCGCGCTCCTTTGCCACGTTGCGTAATTCATTTAACAGCGGCATCTTCAAAGTGCTTGTCTTGGTACCCTAAGCTCTATTAACGCTCTCTTGATTGCAAACGACATTTGCTAATTAGCGAAATTGATTTGGAATTTATGATGCGCAAAATAGCCTGGCTATCTGTGGGCTGTCCCTCACTCTCTTGCTCTCTCTAATTGAAACTTAATGTTTTGCATAGTTCTACTATTTTACTGGCAGCTGTTTACAAAACTGAAATCACACCCATCCTTATTGTTGCATATTACATATTTTTCAACACTTCCTACTTTCTCTTTGCAGTTGTTGTGACATTTTGGCAACATAAAACGCAATGGCGCCAAAGATGACGCCATTCTCGCCGCTCGACAAAATGGCGACGACGAGGACGCTCGCTTCTTCAGCGGAAATACGCGGGCTCTGCCGATTGCTGCTGCTCTGCGTTTGCATTGGCGCCGCCGCAGCTCGAGGTAAAAATAGATTAAATTTCAGCATATTCACAATTTACAAACCCATATCTGCTACGTTCATGCTATGAAATTCACAATCATACCACTTTTATGACCTTCTTCTTCAGACTTAGTTAAGTAAACACATATGGTTTATGAGACAGATTAATGTAATCATGCAGCCCAAAATATTTCAATTCAAGTGTAATGATGCTTGACCTTCAACTAACCCTAATATGCTACGTTTATAATATGAAATTCACGGCATTTTTTATGACGTAAGAAACTGTAGTTTTCGTGTAAACATTTGTTATTTCATAAAGTATGTCGCGATCTGGCAGCCTTTTTGGAACAATTTAAAATTGGTACCAATGCCTTTTTGATTTAAAGTGAACACATGGCATAAACGTAGTAATAAAGAGATTTTTATATATAAACAAAGAATTTATATGAATATGTACATGCAGCAGATAGTCACATTTTTCATTGTCTGGTCAAAAGTGCATGCAAAAATTCATTTAGCACAAACATCAAAGTGTTACCAGCGGCGTATTGCGCGAAAACTAATTATCTGTCAAAATCACATTGCCAAACAAGTGCACAAACATTGTCCTTTTTTATGAAATGTGGCCTGCGGATATACACATATGCGAATATTATTAATTGAAATGTTAAAAGTGGCTGAAAAAATCTATCAAAGTGTATGTGAATGTTTATAATATACAGATTGTCTTTGTACATTTTATGAAATATTTCAATTGGGCCAACGAGTTGTCAATTGTGCTCGATAAATATTGAAACTGCTGCGTGTATCATGCGTCATTTTTACGTGCTATGCATCCTTTTTATTGATGTCATGTTTTTCTATACAAAGATCCTTCGTATTTATTACAATTACTTTCATAATTGTAGCTCAGATGCACTCTGATAAAACAAAAAATTTTTGGTCTAAACGCATACCATTGAATACTTCGAATATTGAACCAATTTTAAATATATTTTAACATGGTATCAACAAAATTGCATCAAAAGTCGCCATAAATATGCTGCGTGAATAAGCAACGTCTTCAATGCAGACAAAAATACAAAATCTTAGGAAAGAGCACAATGTATTACAATACAATATTATCAATTAAGCTGCAGCAAGACGACAAGAATAATAACAATTACAACAGCGGCCATTTCATACAATTTCTACAGGCACGTTGATGAGTGTCAACACACACACTCATCCTTGCTTTTCGCATGGGGAGACTCACACATACTTGAACATACGCCCACCCGCAGCTTAAATGTTCCCAATAGGATGCCAGGCAGGAAGAAAGCTAGTGTCAGTAGCTCAAGAAGGTCTATTGTCTATATGCCGTATAAAACACAGTGCACTGCAGTGATAACAACAGCAGCAGCGCAATATTGTGTGCCACGAGAGGTGCCAAGAAAGTTGCGGTACATGATGAATAATAGATAACAATTAATTAAATTTGTTCGAGCCGCTTGCGTGGCAGTTGAGTGAAATCTAAGCAGCAGGCGGCAGTTGATATGCAGCTGGGTTGCTGATGTTGTTGGTGCTGCAATATTGTTGGCATTGTTCCTCCTATAATGGACAAGGTAGAACTTTTGTCTTCGAATAGCTTTTGTTAAAATATAATTACGGAATTCATATGCATTATATTGGGAGTAAGTAAATAACTCATTTTTGAGTATATATTTGGATTAGTTCTGAACAATGTGCAACGTTTGTTGCCTAGCTGGATAGCCGAAAACTTACTAAGCCAAAATCTCACGATTGTATAAGGTTAACTGGAGCCAAGTTAACGTAGGCTGTAACATGCGAGCCAAGTGTCTGCTGTAAATATATAACTCATTGTCGAATATTAATTTGGATTATTTCTGAACAATGTGCAACGTTTGTTGCCTAGCTGGATAGTCTAAAATTATTTAAGTCAAAGACCAGACGATTATATAAGGTTAACTGGAGCCAAGTTTATTGTTAACTTGGGCTGTAACATGCGAGATAAGTGTTCGCTGTAAATAAATAATTCATTTTCGAATATTAATTTGGATTATTTCTCAACAATGAGGAAACGTTTGTTGCCTAGCTGGACAGTCTAAACTAATTTAAGTCAAAGACCAGACGATTATATAAGGTTAACTGAAGCCAAGTTTATTGTTAACGTGGGCTGAAACATTCAAGATAAATGACTGCTGTTGCTGATGACAAAATGCTTGCCTTAGGGCAGGTATGTCTTATTCTTACTTGCGTACTTAGCCGTGAAAGCGAATATGAAGCCCTGACTTCTGCAAAAAGTACACTTAAAAACAGACGGACGGTCAGATAGGCGGGCGGACAGATGGACGGACAGACGCACATGTCTACATCGACTTAGCTCGTCCTGATCAAGTATATATATGAGTAGAGCTACACTTCAAATATTTTATTTTCACACACACTATTGAATACTTCGAATTCTTAATCAATTTTAAATATGCGTTAACATGGCATCAATAATATTTCATTGATTTAGCCAATAAATATGCTTCCCGATTAAGCAATTTACTCAATGCATATGAAAATATAAAAATAAGGAAAAAAGGACAATGAACTAAAATACCGTTAGCATAACGACGCTGACTAGATCCTGCCAATGAAATATGAGTGACAAAATCACACAGGGAATGTCACCGGGGCTTACATGGCCGTTTCAATAGTGACAAACTAAATCCTTCGTCTCGACACACAACCGCGACAACCACAGCAACAACAACTGCAGCAAACAACAAGTTGAAATAGAGTCGAGACTGCACGTCCAGCAGATATCCTGTAAGCACCATTCGAAATAGTTTCGCGAGTGACTTTAGAAGCCGGGGATGCGAATGAAAAATTTAAAAAACATAGTCCACGAGGACTTATAAATGATAATGAGTATCTTAGAGTCTCAAGAAAAATAAACTTTATACAGTAGACATCTCCTTTCAGTTAAACACATTTCCACAACTTAAATATACTCTTTTGTAATATTTTCGCGAGTAGAGGGTATAAAATAACGATGATAAATTTATCAAAAACTTGCATATATTTCTGTGGCACAGCGGCTACATAGTAACAAACTATATGGTACACATATATATGTACGACATATCGAACTCGATGCTTGCCCAACATCAGGGAAAAAAAGCATTTGCGATGCAACGAATGCGGATCACGTGATTTCCATGGATATACCATGGGATGGCTGATGCTGTTGCTGTTGCTGTCGCTGTTGCTGTTGCTGCTGCTGCAGACGGCGGCGAGCAACTCATGGCAATTTCATAGCCATATTGCGACAATTTTTATTAAAATTTAGAATTTTTCAATTTATTTAGCACTTCTCTCGGGCGACTCGTCGCCTCGACTATCAGCTGCTTGCTTTTTGATTTGTTGCAGCTGCGTGAAATTGGTCAGCAAAAAATGGCAATGGACACCGCACGTGATTTGAATTTGCCGCCGCCACGTTTAGCTCGCCCACCCAATCCCATCCAACCAGCAAACCCTAAAGTCAGCATTTTATTTGTTATTTAAGCGAAAAGCGATAGGCAGCTTAAACGCCGTCGTTCCCGCAATTGGCAAACTGGCATTTCAATTGAATTAGCCATTTCGATAGTAATAAAGCCAACTACGAACGCTCCTTTGCATGTTGTGGTACCCAAATGGACTAACAGAAAGACAACTCCCGGGGGCAACCACTGGACCACAAGGAACAGCCACTGCACTGCACGGAATCAATGAAGTTATATCTACAGTGGCACATGAAACAAGTGGGTAGAAGCAAATTAAAAATTGCAAAAGCCGCTGAGGCGTTTGTTGCTGTTGAGGTTGTTGTTGTTGGTGTTGGCTGCTGCCGCTATTGCTGGCTGGCTGCCCTCGCACTGGCGACTGTCAACGCGCTGGTAAGTGTTACAGCTGTTGGTTGCCAGCTCCAGGCTCTCTGACCGTCCAGTCCGCTGCTCTCGCTGTGCAATGCATTGACCCAGGCAAATGCTAATTTTATTATGACAAGCGGGCAAAAGTGTCGCATTCGCTTTTTTACTCGTTCACGAAGTTAAAAGAGTATATTAAGTTTGCGAGTTTTTGCTGTCTCTTCGTATGAACGGAATTTTTTCGCCGCTATTAAAACTAAAGATTTGAAATTTGCAATATACACTCATATATACCCACGTCAGATACAATGTTAAGATTTGTTTTTGGCTACGTCCGCAATTCCATAAAATCTATTTTGTTAGCTAATACATTCATATATTTTTATACTCGTTCACGAAGTGAAAAGAGTATATTGGGTTATAAACGGTTTCGTATAAACGTAATTAAAGCTAAAAACTTAAAATTCACAATATATACTCGTGTATATCCACGTCAGAGACAATGTTAAAATATTTTTCTGGCTACGCCCGCAATTCCGTAAAATCTATTAACTTCTCTCAGCCTTAAAACATAAATTTCAGACAGATTGCTGGTGATCTTCTCTCAACATCGCGTATTTTGTTAACTAATATATACATATTTTTAGTCATTTAGACCTCCTGGCACAGCGGCTGTGGCATATCGATAAAATCTATCTAAATACATATTTCCCACAATTTGAAAACTTAGTCAACAAATTTGGCATATAGTTTTCTGATGACCTTGATCGACTTGAAATATTTCGGATACGCCCTGTCCCACCCCGTCGCACAAATTAAGACGTTTGCGACTGTGTTAAACTGTTATTGTGCTGTGAACAAGTATTGCACAGTCAGTTACAGCCGACTGCAACGTTCTTACGTGTTTGCTTTATTTTTTACACACTTTATTTTCCGAACTCAAGTGAATCAGCGGCTCATTCAATGCTCTGTAAACGCTGCTTAGTCGAGCTGATGTAACCTGTCATAAACCATTGACGCCGCTCACTTCAAGCTGCGATCACAGTCAGCCACCGTCTTACACATCGTTTTAGCCGCTTGAGGCAACAGCACTAATTTGTAATTACGTTAATGCTCGGGCACAGGCTTGAACAAATATATACAACACAGGCCATAACTTATGCCGCTGACTGTGCGCGCCTAATTGAAAATGATCGCACAGAATGGCAGCGATATGCTTGGACCTGGCCAACTGCGGACAGCCGGCCAAGTAGCTGCGCTTAACTTAAGTAGACATTTAGTTGGCATTACAGCAACGCCCACAGCGGACACGGCAGGCAGGCAGGAGGGCAGGCACCACATCCAGATTCTGGCTAACAATCTTGTTGGCACAACTTCAACACCAAGTTGTTGCAACAAGAAATTGTTAAACAAACCGTCTGTAAATCGAGATTGCAACCAGCTGCCCCAGCGCCTGCGCAGCTGTCAGTTCTAATCTAAATAAGCGATTTGTCTGCGCATAACTTTTGCCTTAACCGGATCGCTCGACTCCAAGCTGACTGTGGCATGCAACCAACTTGGAACTTGGAAATCGTTGCCGCAGCCTGACTAAATAATAATTTGTATAATTTATTCCATGGAACTCTAGGCGGCACTTCAGGAATTCGCAAAGCGATAGCTTCTTATGGGCTCCCTCAACTGATACTCTTATAAATAATTAACACGTGCATAGTTGCCACTTGGAGTTTGGAGCTGGGAGTCTGGCGTTTGCATTGCAATTTTTAGCTTCTTATTGTTGTTGCCTCTGCTTTTTATAGCCTTGTGTTGACTTCTTGATGGTGGGTAAATTGCGGCGCTTCCGGCATTTGAAGTCGTTAGTGCAGCGACAGCTGCTGAAGATATTTCAATTGTCTACACTGAAAAATGATCCCCAAACTTAATTTCAACACGAAAAAATTTACAGATTTAAAATCCTTTCGCTTTTGAGAATTATTTCATAGTCTGTATTATTCTTAACAATACATAAAATAAAATTTCTTAAATAATTTCTTGAATCTTATATAAAATACCCAATTTTAACACGAATTTTTTAATCGCTTCTGAAACAACGCGTTAAAAAGTTACAACTTTTTTATTTTTACGCAAATTGTTGTAACTTAATTGAATATTCAATGAATTATTTTTATGAATTTTGTTGAAGCTCTATGAATTTAGTTTATTCTCACCCTTCACATACAATTTACCTTTGCATTAACCATTACAATGGATTATCGACAATGAAACATAGAGATAATAAAAGAGAAATAATTACTCAAAATTATGAACAAAGTATATCTATTATAGCAGTGATATTGCAGTCTTACGCAAACGTCCGAGTATTATTGCCAGTAAGTGGCAATGTGTTAAGTGTTGTTGAGTTTATAATAGTTTTACTTTGTTGTGTTTAATATATTTAATAACGTAATACTGTAAGCACGGATAATTAATTCTCAAGTAAACTCCAACAAAAAGTTTTTAATATTGTTATTTTACTTTTAAGTTGCTTTTTTAGATTTATACCAATCTATTATTTTTATATTTATTCGATAACTTTTACAACGTATTTATCGGAAAAAAAGACATTTCGGTGCATACAGACTTTCAACAAGCACAATCTGTATTTGAATCTTATATTAACAATTTTTGAGGATTATAAAAAATATTCTTGGAATAAGAACGTTTTATAAAAGTAAAACATTTTCAGATTAGCCGTATATTGGCAAAGCTAGTACAAAATTCTTGTTTTTTCAAGTGTACTTTGCAAAAGTCAGAGCTTAATAGGCGCTTTCACGGCTAAGTACGCAGCTAAGAATACGACATAACTGCCCTAAGGCTAGTCTTTTGTCTTCAGTTATCTGAGTCACTTAACACCTGAAAGCAGTCTGTCCAATTGTTAATGTATAAAGTAGTAAAGTCTGGCATATTTAAGTTAAACAAAAATGTTATTGACCCCAACAGTAGGCATTCAACTTGAATAATACAACCCACATTTACTCGCAATAAAATAGCTACAAAATTTTGCAAGACCTAAACATACTTCTTTTCGTTGTCCTATGTATATAGGGAAAGTACTGATTTTCTTGGCAAAATCCATTCGAAGACTAAGACAATATCATCATATCAACATCAACAACAGCAACCCAGATGCATATAAATTGCCGCCCGCTGCTCAGATTTCACTCAACTGCCACGCAAGCGGTTCGAACAAATTAAATTCATTGTTATCTATTATTCAGCATGTACCACAACATTGTTGGCACCCCTCGTGCCACACAACACCTCAGTTTATCCTGTTATTATCAGTGCAGTATACTATGTGTTTCATGCGGCAAACTGAAGACAATAGACCTTTCTGGGCAACCGACATGCCGCTTCTGTCTGTTGTCTAGCTTTCTTCCTGCCTGGCATCCTATTGGGAACATTTAAGCTGCGGGTGGGCGTATGTTCAAGTATGTGTGAGTCTCCCCATGCAAAAAGCAAGGAACCAACACACACGTGCCTGTTGAAATTGTATGAAATTGCTGCTGTTGTAATTGTTATTATTCTTGTGGTATTGTTGCAGCTTAATTGAAAATATTGTAAGTACAACAATTGTGTGTGTGTGTGTGTGTGTGTGTGTGTTTAGTAATGGCTTGCAGCGTTTCGTTGCGCCGCACAAATGAAATTAATTGAATCCCGCGGGCTGCACACACACTCCCACATTTCCTAACACACACACGTACACACATTGTTGCTTAATACTGCATAAAGTTACTTACGAATATCAAACTTTTCACGCCTAATAACTGCCGGCTATTGACGTTTCTCTATATGTTTCCAACTTACTGAACCCTCTGACGGCAACAATGAAAGACAACTTTAAACTGGGCATAATAAAGCAAACCGCAGTGCCAAATCAATAGCGAACACTCGTACAGAGTGCCTAAGGGCTATAGTTTAGTTTGGCAGCAATTATCCGTTTTGGCTATATTCGTGCAACAATGTAGATGCGACGGGAAAAAGTTTTAATTAAAGAATCGAAAAGAATCCATTAAAACTGGCTGTTGAATGAAAATGTGCAAATTGCAGTTCTCACTGCAACAACAATGTAACAAATTGTATTTTCATAAATAAATAAAATGTAATTGATAAATCAATCCAAAGGCCAAACACATAAACAAAAAGCCATGCAAAATATCCCATAGCGTTGACAAAGTTGTGAGAGTTTATATTTAGAATAGATTTAGGGGATTAACAGAACAAAATTATTGCAATTTATCAAGGCGTTTTTCAGGCGACTAATATTTAATTTCAAGTGTCTGATATTAGGCCTCAAATTGATAAGTGTCTGTATACGCCCATTAGTCAAATTCAAACTAGTCATAATTTAATTGTTTTTTTAACAGTTAATTTTTTTGATTTTGATGATGTTATTTTACATATGTTAACAAGCATATAAAGATAAATGTCAAAAAAACGGTCACTTGACATTAATATTAAATTGCTTTTTTTGCTCATCATGAAATCTGAAAAGAATGGGAAATCAGCTAAAATCGTGTCATGTGTTAATCAATTAGCTTTCAAATAGAAACATCAACTTTGTTGTTTATGAATCAAATTTTGGTCAAATCCGTTCATATGCCCACAAACCAGCCGCGCGGGATATCATTAGCTATCTTGACAAATTAGGTTGCAAACGCAATTCATTACATGACCAAGAGCAACTTGTTTAATATAGTGAACACACCCTAAAGCCCGACACAAACTGGCTGCTAACATGCCATAATCCCATGCCAAGAACATAAAGTAACCGGCCATAAGCAGGTCAGGCACAACTCCAATGATAATAATGCAGCCGAAAGAGGTCAACATAAAACGAAGTAACTAAACTCTGGCCACTGACAACGAATATGAACCCAGTTCGGACCAAGACTGGCACGAACATGGACACTGGCTACAATGTGGCACGTTTTGGATACAGCCGATTCATGGACTTTCGCCTTTGCCTTTTGCTGGCTGGTTGAATGCAGTAGTTGAGGCTAAGACAAGCTGCTCGGCACTTTGTCTGAAAGGCTTTTTGCTTCCGGCTTTCATTATAATTTTGAGCAACTCAATGGCGCACATTGTCTCGGCGCGTGTTCGTGTCCTTTTATGAGTCATTTGCTGATGTCGTCGTTGTTGTAGTTGTATGTCTACTATATGCAATTAAATTAAATATTAAACTTAATTACACGAACGAACTAACGCGTCGTGCAGCACGCAGCCGTTGAGTCCTGGGATCGTTGAGTCATCGAGTCGTCGACTTGTCGTCTCTCCGGGCCTGTCCAATATGACAACGCTCAATAATGCAACATGATTGTAAGAAGTAATGAAAGTCAATTGTTACGAAGACGAGCCCCAGCCAGCAACGACGCTGTGTCTAGCTCTTTTGCCAGTTATAGTAGGTCAGGTCGCCCATACAAAGATTTTTACCCCACGGCACGGCTCTAACCGTAATGACAATGTTGCTTACATTTTGCGCCACTGCCTCCGCTGCTTGTTAATTGAATTTAATGTAGTTTAATTGAGACGAACATGATTCTAACTAAAAGCGCTTTATGTTTAATTTAGCAGCAACCGGGCAGACAGGCATTCAGCCCGGCAGGAATTCAATAGACGGCCAGTATTTTGTGCCACCCAACTACTTAGTTGACGTGATGAACGCTGATGCTTTTAAGTTGTTGAAATTCAAATTAATTGCTGCCATGTTAAAGGCAATTTCCATTTAAATGTGCAGCAAACACATTTAAATATTTAATACTTTTATGGCAGCTGTCAGCAAATTCTTACGAATTTATCTTCAAATATGAATTATGCATGCCAATTGGAGAAGCTGTGCACCAAAAATTGCAACTGTGTCACACGCTGCGTATGAGTAATAGTGTCGAACTCAGCGCACTGGTCATCGCAATGTTTTCAAGGACATTTCCAATATTAAAAGCTGTTCGAGCGCAACGCAGCGCGAAATTCAAATGCAGCTGCTGCATCGCATTCCAAAGTAGTAATCGCAGCAAAAGGAGCAAAGGGCGCAAAGGGCGCAAGGGCCCAAAAGGAGCAGCAAACAGAAGGAAGCAAACGGAATCGGCAACAAGGACAGCTGTTGGAATTAGCGTGCAGTTTGCTTTTTCATGCCAGCCGTCATACGATGCAACTGTCACAGCACCAGGCGGACTGTCACCTCGCAAAGAATGTCAAAAAAAATTGTCAAGCTGCATAATAAATTGAATTTCTTCTGGCTGGTCATTTGACGCATCTAACGCCGCGGCATAGACACACTTTTAAAAAAGTTTAAGTGCTCAAGTCAAAAGTGCACAACCACAAGATACCCTGTACACTAATGAAAATGTTTTAACACACAATATTCACAACTTCGAGCGCACTATAGATATTCGATTTGTAGTTAACGTTAATATTAACTATCTTGTTTTAATTAAACTCTTTTCAGAACAAAATTAACAATAAAAAGTAGTTCGATTTCGGTGTTACGTAGAGTAGCCCAGTTTACGTACAATATCTTGAAAACAGAAAGGTTTTCATATAAAGCATAAGCACAAACGGATAGACCAACATGGCTATATCGATGCTATTGTAGTCTATTTATACTTAACAGAGACGTGTCGTTCATTTTACAAAATAAAAATACCTTTAATTTTGCGACTTGCGGTGCAGCTAAGAGATAAGGAAAACTTGAAATAATCCGAATTTGTCAAGTGAATTTGGTGATACTTTTCTCCCAGATAATCTGTTCATAAGACATGACTTCCTGATGAACTTTGTAGAACCGGATTTCTAATCCGCTTGTTCTTTCCTTTTTTATAGCTACAGGGTATACAAATTTAGGGATCACCTCCTGGTCTTTTTCGTGCTCGCCCTCCCCATTCTCCCCGCCAGTCTCGAAACCGTCGCCATCCCGGCCGCACACGTACGTAGTCCAACATAAAGTTAGCGACAAAATGCCACCAGACGCAAATGAAATTACAACCAAGCTCAGAAGCAGCAGCGCCAGCAGCACCAGATGCCATGGGAGTGACAAACTTGGACATCAGCTCAAAAATCCAAATATCATATTTACAACATGCAACTACTCGTACAAAGCGAAGATAGCTTCCAAGTCTGCCGGAATGCAATGGTAAAAGGCAAAATGAAAGCTGACATCTGAATTCCTTTATTTTATGTACGTTAGCATTTATACAGACAAAAAGAGAGCTTGACTGTATCCTGGTTGCAATGCAAGGTAATCAAATCGAGACTCACGCTCTTCAGGAACTTAGTGGAAAAAACGCGATGAATAATACCAAAGTTTTTAAGAGTGTACAGCAGGGTTTTTTACATTTCCTTTGCATTTCCTTAAAGCGAATATGGCAAAATGTGAAAACAATTCTTAAAATTGTTGAAAGTATTTTAACATACGTACATTTGTGTCTCTTATTAGAATTTGTTTGTGATTGTGTGGAATTCTTTAAAAATACTTTAATTAAATTTCTGGTTGGAATATACAGTGTTTTTGATTTTAATTATTTTGTAATAGTACTTATAAGACTGCGAACGAATATTGTGCTATTGGTTACCGTTTTTACTTGTCTTAACGAATTCCAATAAATTTGACAACTTTGTTTGTAAATTTCGCTACCCTAACAATTACATACTTATTAGGGAAGCTAAATTTACGTACTTATATTTATATATATATATACTACACCCTCTAATTAACACTTTGTTTCCTATATTCCTGTTATTCAAAATGAACTTGTGGCACTTGCCTCGTCCCGTAAACTTTTCAACCCAACTCCCTTTTACAATTTATACAAATACATAAGTGTCTCTCTTAACTGTTTGGCATATGTACTGCAACTTTATATGCCCCGGGGCAATAACTAAATTATAAATATAATGCCTAAACTTTTAATAACTCATTAGGCGCCACTACATAACTTTGTTACGTCACACAGAGCATGCTCGAAGCGCAAATGGCACGGTAAATTGCCAGGAAGTACCTCAAACGATAGCGCAAACAGCAAAGTTAATGATAAAAAAACGAGAACCTAACTACATTTGACATGTTGAGCTCTCTAGTTCTCTCCTGTCCTTTGAGGCCAAATATTGTTTCAATTTATCAAATTAAAATTTAAATTGCCAACACGCCACTCTACAACCAGCCTCCCAACACCGCCCACTGGCACGCCCCCGTGTGCCAAGTTGTCGTGCAATTTGTCCAAAAATTGGTGTGGCCAACGAAACCAAGTTAATGATGGGTATCCTCTTTATTATAGCCATAATAAAGCCACACAACGGCTACGCTCAATAAATATTTAATTATAAAACGAATAGAAAAATTTTAATTACTATTTGTCATTTGCTTAATAAGAGGCGCCGGCACAGTGCCAGCCAAAACTGTGCACACCAACTCCTGAAAGCTAACAGCGAATATTTTAAGCTTTTATAACTACATTTACTATGCCATAATGTGCTTTAATTTTGCAAATTGAAATTTTAACGCAACAATCTACAGCAACATTTTGGCAGAGCCTTCCATGGGCCCGTTGCCTATCCAAAACTATTTGCGGCCGTGCTTCTGCGGTCAGCCTGTGGCCGGGCAACGTAACGCCTGTCGCCTGCTGGGCGCCACATAAGTTTGCGGTCGCTCCTTTTATTTCATTTTGCATAAGTTCTAAAGTACACATCATATATAATTAAAATCACAAAACGGTCAATTTCGCCTCAACGACAGCCATGCGAATACCCGCCTAAGTATAGGGGCGCGGTCATTGTGTTTCGTGCATGTTACAATATTTGCATTAAAATTTCATGTTTTGTTTTCATACGCAGAAGCCAATGGGATTTGTAAGGTAACTAGAAATGCAAGCATTCATTCCACAAGTTTAATGCATTTGTTGAGTTCCAAAACATGCACACTAATTTTCAAACTCAATACAGGCAACATAAGGAATACAGTATTATGTAAAATAAAGAATATCGTTATAAACTTAACTTTTTTAAATAGTGCTGGTTACTATGGATTTCACCTAAGACAAGTACTGCATCTGTATACTAGCCGCGAATTTCAACCCAGATACTAGTTGTTCAGTTGCCTAAATGAGAATGCAATATATATTATTGGAATATGACGAGAGCCTTATACTCATACCTTTTATACTCGTATAGTAAAAGGAGTATATTGGCTTTGTGCAATGTTCGTCTTGCTGTCCGTCCGTCTGTTTGTATGATCGCAATTGAAGCCAGAGACTTCAAACTTGGAATATATACTCGTGTATACCCGTGTCAGACAAAGTGTTAAAATTATTCGCCACGCTGACTGGCAGGCTGGCAAATCGATAACATAACGATCGCAAATCGAAAAAATGTGAATATTTCCTTCAATATTAAACCTAGAGTCACAAAAATGTGTGCAGATTGCTGGGGACCTTCCCAAAATAATGCGACCTTGATATTCCAGCCACGCCCACTTCAGCGTCCCCCAGCGACCCCGCATTATATTATCGAAAAGGGCTATATCTCAAACATGAAAATCGGTTCAGTTTTGACAAAGTTATGGGCGTTTGAAATATGGGAGCTATGGATCCGAGAGCTTTACATGTCAAACTTTTTTTTCAATTTTGGCATGATTTTTGACAAAAAATTTGACCCCCTCAGAATCGGTTTTAATGTTGATTTTTATACTAATTGTGGCAACCACTATCGATTAAAAATATAAATTTGCATTTCTAAATTTTGAAAAAAAAATTTTTCGAAAATGAGTAAGGGGGAGTACATGATATTTTATCAAAAAATGCAAAAAAATTTATTTTCAGTAATGAATATATTTGAAATGTAGAATCAAAAACATGAAAATCGGTTCAGTTTTGGCAAAGTTACGGACGTTTGAAATATGCGAACAATGAAAAAGTGTCTTACTTGTTTAATAACAATACTTTTGCCCAAATATTAATAAACACTATTTTTTCAGTTCTTAAAGTACATTTTCTGTTTGCAAAAACTTTTAGTTCCAACAGCCACTAAAGGGGCAGCTATCCGTATTTATAAATTATTATTTCCTAGCTAGAAGAAATGAATCTCTTTTTTTTTTGGGTGGAGGGGAACATTGTGCAACTCTTATTTATGTTTTTAATTTTTTTTAAGCTTTATTATCAAAAGCATATAGCAATCTTGTAGCAGGACTAGTGCGTTCCACACATTAGCCATAATTAAGTTTTATGGGCCTTGGATTTGGCAATTTTGGCACAATAAATGGACCTGTATGGTTGAGAGCACGCCGTCAGGCCATAAAGCATTGGCTTTGGCTTACACACATGCTCCAATAAAAATCGCCCAGTGACTGATGCAAATTTATGCCTAGCCCAGGCGAGGTCTAATTTTTAGACGCGCGTTTACAATGTTTTTGCCAGATTTGCATGTCGCAACAACAATTTGCTTTCAAAAAAAAGAAGAAGAAATGTGAAAAAAGCAAATTTGTGGCAAATGGAGTTGCGGCAGGGATGTGGGCAAAAAACATACACAATTCATTTTCAAAATGAATTTGTTCCGCTGTAAGGGCCATAAATGCATTTAAATTTATTGGAATGCGCGACAGCAGCAGCAGCAGTATAAGAAGAAGCTTGGCGAAAAAAAATCACGCTCACCCATTGAATGACAATAAATTATCAATTTTATTTTGACAACGCGAAAAATCCCGCTACGAAAGAGAGGAACGAGCGCAAAATGTCAAACGAAATTGAGCAAAATATATTCAGGCGGGGCATTTGTGACAGGAAGTTTCAGTTGGATGGTTTGTTCCAGCGGCCGGTTCTGAATTGCCAGCGTATATTCTATATACATATGTATATATATACACATCTCTTTTGACAAAAACTAAATGCACTCTGCGAGCGTCGCTGGGCGTGACAATATTAATTTATATGCTTAATCGCAATAGCCCTAAACTAAAACGTACATCGCTTGACTTTCATTGCAGACATTTCATCATCGTCAGTCTATGGACGCGCCGCCCCCGATGACGTCGCCTTCTATTGCCCGGAGGAGGGTCTGTTCCCCGATGACTACGACTGTCGCATCTACTATCGCTGTGAGAAGCGCTCGGAGCACTATATCAAGCCGTACATGTTCGCCTGCAAGGAAGGCACTGTCTTCTCGCGTGCCCTGCAATTGTGTATGCCACCAATGCTGGCCGGACGTGGGGAGTGTGCGCCCTATGTGAACGAAATGGATAGCAGCGCCGAGACTGACAGCCAGCTGGCATTTGATGGGCTCGTCAATGGCCAGTATGGACATAATGCGATGCTTAACAACGCCGTCACACCCGCCGCTTTGGAGCTGCACACCTATGCCACTGAAAATCAGTTGCCCACAAATTACGGACTGACAGGGCTGAGTGGTGTTTCAGTCATATCCTTCTCGAGCTCATCATCTCTGCGCTCGGCTGGGGATGAGGGTGTGGCGTGCGAGGATGATGGATTTATGAGTGATCCCACTGACTGCACCGTGTTCTATCGTTGCATCTCCAACGGACGCGGCTATAATAAAATCGGTTTTCGTTGCTCGGACGGCACAGCCTGGGATGAGTCCCTGCAGTCGTGCAACCATATGTTTGATGTACGTGCCAATGGCGGCTGCCGCAATCAGGCCGCTCCGCTCAGCGATGAGCAAACATCGACACAGTCATCCCAAACGAGCTATCAGAATACCACCTCATCATCGTCCTCGTCCAGCAGTCAGCAAAGCTCTTCGACGAGCTCCTCAACGTCTTCCTCGTCTAGTAACTGGAATTCGTCAACCAGCTCCTCCAACCAGCAAGAGTCAAGTTCAAGCTCAAATCAGGAGTCATCCACTTCCAGCAACAATCAACAAGCGTCCAGCTCCAACAACAACCAGTCCTCCGGCAACACAGAGAGTTCGACCAGCAGCAGTCAACAGGCTAGTTCGGGATCTTCAAACCAAAGCTCTGGAAATAATCAATCCTCAAACAACAATCAAAGCTCTGGAAATAATCAATCCTCAAGCAACAATCAAAATTCCGGCAGCAGCCAATCTTCAAGCAATAATCAGAGCTCAAACAATAATCAGAACCAAAGCTCCAGCAGTAACCAATCTTCCAGCAACAGCCAGAGCAGCCAAGGTTCTTCTAGCAATCAATCGTCCAGTGGTTCCAACAACCAATCAAATCAGAATGCCAATAAACCTGCGCCAACCGAATGCGAGGACGAGAACACCTACATACCCGATAAAATGGACTGCGCCAAGTTTTACCGATGCCGTCTAGATGGCGATGGCAATTTAGAGAAGGTACCATTTACTTGTGGTCCTGGAACTGTATGGGGTCAAGAGGAGAAAGTGTGCGTTCTGCCCAGCGAAGATCAAAAGAAACAATGCAATATAGAATCTGGCTCTTCCAGTAGTGGAAATAATGAAAGCAGCAACAGCAATCAGAGTTCAACAAGTGGCAATCAATCGAGTAGCTCCAGCTCCAACAATAATAATAATAATAGCAATCAATCTGGCAGTCAACAAGAAACATCCACATCAAGTAGCAATCAATCTTCCAGCAGTCAACAAAGCTCGACTGGCAACAATCAAGGCTCATCTTCATCGGCAAGCTCTGGCAATCAGTCTGCCAATCAAGGTTCATCATCGTCTTCAAATTCTCAGTCGTCTACATCTACATCGAACACCTCAGGAACTCAAAATTCTACTAGTTCTGTCAACTCGGGAACAGCAACAACAACTTCAAGGCCCCCAAATCCTGACGGCGAATGTGAGCACACGGAAACATATTTACCCGACAAAAAGGACTGTGCGCGCTTTTACCGTTGCGTAGATAACGGCAATGGTGGTTTTGACAAGATCGCTTTCGATTGTGCACCAGGTACAGTTTGGGATCCCGACTCAAAGGGCTGCAACCATCCAACGGATGTCCAGAAGGAGCAATGCAAGGCTATGGCCAGTGGTACAGGGACTTCGTCTAATCAAGGATCGTCCTCTAATCAAGGATCGTCCTCTAATCAAGGGTCTTCGTCTAATCAAGGATCGTCATCTAATCAAGGGTCTTCGTCTACTCAAGGATCGTCCTCTAACCAAGGGTCTTCGTCTAATCAGGGATCGTCCTCCAATCAAGGGTCTTCGTCTAATCAAGGATCCTCATCCAATCAAGGATCATCTTCCAATCAAGGATCCTCCTCCAACCAAGGATCCTCCTCTAACCAAGGATCATCATCTAATCAAGGATCGTCCTCCAATCAAGGTTCATCGTCTAATCAAAGTTCATCGTCTAACCAAGGATCTTCGTCCAATCAAGGCTCATCCTCCAATCAAGGTTCGTCGTCTAATCAAGGATCAGCCTCCAATCAGGGATCCACCTCTAACCAAGGATCATCTTCTAATCAAGGATCATCTTCCAATCAAGGATCGTCCTCCAGTGAAGGATCCTCGTCCAATCAAGGATCGTCGTCTAATCAAGGATCCTCCTCTAATCAAGGTTCATCCTCTAATCAAGGATCGTCCTCCAACCAAGGATCATCGTCCAATCAAGGATCATCCTCCAACCAAGGATCATCATCTAATCAAGGATCATCTTCCAATCAAGGATCGTCCTCCAACCAAGGATCAACATCTAATCAAGGATCATCTTCCAATCAAGGATCGTCCTCCAATCAAGGCTCAGCCTCTAACCAAGGATCATCATCTAATCAAGGATCGTCCTCTAATCAAGGTTCGTCGTCTAATCAAGGTTCATCGTCTAACCAAGGATCTTCCTCCAATCAAGGATCGTCCTCCAATCAAGGTTCATCATCTAACCAAGGTTCAACGTCCAATCAAGGATCATCCTCGAATCAAGGATCGTCATCAAACCAGGAATCAACTACAACAACAACTCAGAAACCATTTAAGCCAGCAGAGAAGTGCGAGAGTGAAGAAACCTTCTTGGCTGACAACGAAAACTGTTCAAAATTCTATCGCTGCGTTGACAATGGCAAGGGTGGCTTTACGAAGGTATCGTTCACTTGCCCGCCAAATACAATTTGGCATCCTGAGGCCAACAGCTGCAATCACCCATCACAGATTGACATGCAAGGCCTCAAGTGTAAACGAGTCAGCCCAGGTCAACAGACAAGCGGTAACAGTAACCAACAATCAACCAATTCATCCTCCACGTCATCATCATCGGGCAGCACCACAACTCAGCAGACATCAACTTCAAGCACGGGATCTAACAGTTCGGGCTCAACGACGTCAAGCTCCAGTAACTCTGGTTCCACACCGTCACCAAAACCATCTGGTAACTGTAACGTAAATGGACAATTCTTGGGAGATGACAAGGACTGTGCCAAGTTTTATCGGTGCGTGGACAATGATAGAGGAGGCTTTTATACGGTAGCCTTCTCGTGTCCGCCCGGCACTGTATGGGATGCTCAGATTGAAGCTTGTAATCACGCCTGGGCAGTCAAAGATAAGAGCTGTGGCAACAGCGCAACCACTCAGCGGCCAGTGCCACCAAACACGACGCCAAGCAATGCCGGGAAGCCCTCGAGCTCAACAACATCATCATCAGCTATTATACCGACTACACAGAAGCCAACCCCTCAGATGCCGACCACTCAGAAGCCGACCACTCAGAAACCAACTACCATAAGACCATCTTCGCAGAAACCTACCACTCAAAGGCCTGTAACGCCAAGACCAACTAGCTCATCTGGAAATGTGAAGTGTAAATCTGAGGGCTTCATTGGTGACCCAAGCAACTGTGCCAAATTCTATCGCTGCATTAGCAATGGTAAAGGTGGCTTCAATCAGGTTCCCTTCAACTGCGCTGCGGGCACAGTTTGGGACCAGGACCTACAAACCTGCAATCACGATTTGAATATGTGCAATCCCATTCCCGAAAATGGTGGAGGCAATGTTACCACTGAGTCTGACAAGGGTCCCTGTGACAATACTACAACGATGCCGACGACGGAGAATTCACCAACCACCACGGAACCCAATACGACAAATCGTCCAACTGAAGCCTCGCCGCCAACAACTGAACAGACTACAACCAACCAGCCAACAACCAACCAACCAACAACCAACCAGCCAACAACGAACCAGCCCACAACTACCCAGCCCGCAACGAACCAGCCCACAACCAACCAGCCTACAACCAACCAGCCCACAACCAACCTACCCACAACTCAAGAAACAACAACTCAACCAACGACAAATCAACCAACAACAACAATGTGGACTACGACTACCAGACCGAGCACAACTGAAAATCAGCCCACAACAACAACATGGACCACTTCCACTCAATCATCAGCGAGTGAAACAAATCCCCCAACTACAACAATGATGCCCGGAACAACAACAGAGGTGCCCAACCTGCCACCCGGCACCAAATGCAAGGGCGAGGGATTTATGCCTGATCCCAGCAATTGTCGCAAGTTTTACCGCTGTCAAAAGAATGGGGACTCATACTCAAAGTACGAATTCATGTGCGCTAAGAACACAGCTTGGAACGCAGACCTGCAAACTTGTGATCACGCCCAGAATGTTCCGGGTTGCTCGGGTCAAACTGAACCCCCAACGGAGCCAACAACAAACCCAACTACAACAACAACCGAAACGACTTCGACCGAGCCCATTACAAAACCAACCACTATGGAACCACCGACGAAGCCGACAACTGAAACTATCACGAAACCAACAGATCCTCCAACGAAGCCCACAACTGAAACTATCACGAAACCAACAGATCCTCCAACGAAGCCGACCACAGAGTATCCAACCACAACCGACGATACCAAACCTACAGACTCTACGATGAGGCCGACTGAACCACCAACAAAGCCCACTGATTATACGGAGAAGCCAACTGACTCTCCGACTAAGCCCACCGACTATCCAACCACAAAGCCCACCACCACAGAATTGTATCCAGAGACCACAACAGGTTTCGCAACATCAATGCCAGGATTTGTGCCTACAACTACAACTGAAGAGAATCCTAGCACAACACTCGCACCGGAAGAAAACTTCAAGTGCCCTGCTGAAGGTTTCCATGCTGATCCTCAGGATTGCAGCATTTACTATCGCTGCACCAAGCTCGATGATAAATACCAAGTATACAAATTCCGTTGTCCAAATGGCACAGTGTGGGATTCATCGCTGGACACTTGCAACTATGCTGAGCAGGTTTCTGGTAACTGCTCCTCCGGTAGCACTTCTTCCACGGCAAAACCAAGTGTGACAACAACACCATGGACAGAAATGCCAACGAGCACTATGGAGCCTGTAACAACAGTTAGGCCAGAGACGACAACCAACTCACCGAGCACCACAAGTGGCCCAGTTGACGGTACAACCACCACTAAGCCTGAGACGACAACCAGCTCACCCAGCACCACAGATGGCCCAGTTGATAGTACAACCACCACTAAGCCTGACACGACAACTAACTACCCAAGCACCACCACGTCGGAGACAACTACGGAGGCACCCAAGCCCAATCCTCAACCTTCGAACAACTCAAGTGCTCCTTGTCCCTCGACCACCGAAGAACAAAGCTTGTTTGTCTGCCCATCGGGCTTCCGTCGGCACTCCAAGCAATGCGGCGTGTTCTACCAATGCAATGAGAATTCGGATTCGAATTTAAACATTGTGATGTTCCAATGCCCCAATGGCACCGTTTACCACGAGGCATCGTGCCGTTGCGCCAAGCCCGATCCGAGCGACGCATGCAGCAGCAAGGGATCATCGCGTACGCAGCTGTTTGAAGAAACGAATCCTCTTAACTTGGCAAGTACCTATGTATCTTTAAAATTGGGTAGCTCAACTAACGTAAAATCTTCCTGTTCAGGTGCAAATACAATCCACAGCGCCGCTCTGTCCGGAAGAAGGACACTTCGCATTAAACGAGGATGAGTGCAGTCAGGTGTTTGTCAAATGCGGCTATGTCCAGCAGACGGGTCGCATCGAGGGACAAATATATCGCTGTCCGCACGGCTTTGCCTACTGGAATGTGAGCCGACGCTGCGAGCCAGCCAGAAAGCTAACGGGCTGCACCGCAGCCACGTACAATGTGGGCGACAGCGTGCCCCTGGAGTGGGTCAATATTGGACACCGGCGTCGCAATCTGCGCATCTAAAAGAACAAGCATAGCATTAATTTAGAAATTGTAAAGGCGAAGAAATTGTTTACTGCGCACGCGCCCAAATCTGGGCAGCTTGCGCAGCAAATGACGAGCCAAACGACTAGCATAGGATATAGTGCAATTACAATAAGTTTAACAAGGGTTTTGTAACAATTTCTGGTGTCGGTATTGCTCGTGATTCACAAACTTCAATTAAAACAAGACAGTTTTCTTTTCGATTCCTGTAACAGTTGCATAGGCACAGCCTTTCACTACATGCACAACATGTTGGTGTAGCTTTTCACACAGCAATTGTATTTATGTATGTTAAAATTAACGTTCTGAACGCCATATTTAGCTTAGTCTATGCTTAAAGTTTATAATAAATTAAATCATATACAAAGAAAGTTTACATGCGCTGAAGCTTAAGGTGACTACGGTGTTTTTAGTTTTTTTGTTTTCTTTACTTTCTATTTCTTCTTTTTTGCCACGGGTGGAGCCGCCGGATTGTCGCCCTTGTAGAACTCTTTTAGCAGCGCCATGGCCTCTTCGGCGCGCACACCGCCAGTTATGTTGATGCGTTGGCCCACCACGGCGGCGACATCTATAACCGTTTTGCCACCAAAGCGATCATTCTCGCAGCCGTAGATAATCTCCTTGACAGCGAGCGTGTGCAGGGCCGCGGAGCACATGATGCAGGGCTCCACGGTGACCACAACGCTGATTTCGCTAAACACTTGGCGTGCCGGCAAGCGATGCTCACGGCAGTAGGCCAAGGTGGCATCGATGCATATGAACTCCGCGTGACGTGTTGCATTCCGATGTACATTCACTTCGTTCCCGCCACGTGCGATGACCTTGTCGTCGTGCACAAACACACAACCAACTGGCACCTCGCCGGCGTCACGTGCTCGGCGCGCTTCCAATAAAGCATCCTCCATAAACGCGGCCATTTGGCATGGAAATATCTCGAAATATTCGCAGGCAAACAAAAACAGAGCAGACTACGACGCCACGACACAATCAAGCAAAGAAAAATAACAAGCAAAAATCAGCTGTTCACAGCAGCACAATTATGGTTGGCAACGCGGCCGCACAAAATAGGGCAACACTGGTCGTTGGGCAATACTGAATATGTTTATTTCAATTCACTTATACATATTTGTACTTTGATTTTGTTCTTATGCTTTGTAGTTAATGCATTTATGCCTCGTTACGCATAAACTTGATAATGTCGTGCTGCTCCAGGAAAGCCTCCGCCTTTTCTGGCCAGTTGGTATTGTTGAGCGAGCGCGGACTGGGATGTGGCAAGCGGATGACAGACACCGATCCACAGTAGGACGAGTGCTTGAGTGCCGTGTAAACATAATCTCCCACTGCCACTACAATCTGCGGCTGCAGCAGTTGCAACTCTTCATCTAATGCCTCTAGGCACATGTCACGTAGCTGCTTTTTATACTCGCCTTTCAATTCGCTGGGCGTAATATTGCGGCCGCGTTCATCGAAGAACAATAGAGGACAAAAGTTATGGACAAAGCATTGCTGCGCAAGGGTATCTAGACTACCGGCAGCCAAGCGCTCGAACAGCTGCCACAAACGAATCCCGCTTGGTTCCTCAATCGAGCAATTGAATCCATTAACTGGCCGATTGGGGTGCAACACGGCTGGCTGCAACACTTCGCCAGCGAGTTGCATCGTGTCGCGAACGGTGCCAACGTTGCCAAAAGGCACCTACAAATAGATACACACAAACAGACACACAGGTAATGTAATCCAGCGTGCAGACACTTACGCCCGTCTGGCCCATGCCGTTCGGTCCTGGATTCATGCCTATGAATATGACGCGCTTGCATCCATTTAAATAGCGCCGCAAGTAGGCACCATGCACCGGCGCCGCATATTCAACGGGATTGTAGGCACACGCAATGCCCGTGGGCAGTGCCAAAGTAGCTAAACGCTCATTCAACTGGCGCTCAATCTCGTAAAAGTTCATCCAAAACGGTTGAGCGAACAATGGCGAAGTTGTTTCGCTAGCCAGCGTTGTTGTCTTTGCTTTTAAATGGTCAAGTGCTGCCGCTTGCTGATCAAGCTTCCGTTTTAACATTATAAAGCTCTTTGAATTAATGAACAGAGCACGAAGTATAAAACAAAACCTAATAACAGCTGGCCGGTTGCCGCGTTGCCAACTGATTTGAATGACCAACCTCCCTTAAAAGCATATTTCAAATAAGCGAAATGTATATTAAAATTAAATGCAAATTAATGTTAAGCTATGGATTGATTGTGTGTGAAGGCCTCCAGCTTAGCCTCACATTCCTTCACGAATTTCGATTTAAATTGCTTAATATTTTTTTCGATGTTGCTATTGACAACAGTACCAAATATTTTTAGAAATTGCTCGACCTGCAAACAAATTAATGCGCCGATTAGTTTATGTTATGCTCAATGCCATTCGCGTCTGCGCACTTACGGTCAAATCCTTTTCAGGACAGCCCAATTTGACGAATTCACATTGCGGTGCGTGTTTGAGGTGCTCTTTCCACGGATCGTCCTCAGACTCCCAGCCATCTAACGTTTTGCCGCATACAAAACATGTAGCCGTATCATTTTCACGTTTGGTGCCCGACCAATAGAAGCCGGCCTCAGCCATCTGCCAACAATAAACAATATTTTAAAAATTTAACTATTTACAACTTGTGCAATTCGCTTGCCTTGCCAATGCTGCATGTGGAATTTTCTGGGAAGGGCCAGTCCTTGAAACTTTCTATCCGATGCTTTTCAAGCAGATTGAGCTCGCGAAATGTTTCAAGCTTAGTTTCGTCCATTACAGTTGTTCCATCCATTATTAAGCTTGGGTTTTACACAAAATATTTTCAAATTCTTCTACACACAATACAGAAACAGGCACCAATCACCAAACGGGCAGCAAGCGAAGCGCGTCGGTTGTGGTGCTTGTCAACCCTACCAATTTATATTTAACATAACGGCGGCAAGAGCCTTAACAGTTACTGCACTGTTATTATCAGAAGCTATTATTTTGTGAAAAAAAAATATTCTGTATTTAATTTAACTATGTACTTAATCATGTATTGTATTTTATTTAAATTGGTTTTACCGTTATATTAAAAACATAAAGTTGTGATAATTTGTTGTTTATAACTACATAAATTACGGTTGGAATTTAAATATAACTGACAAATTTCAGAAGTATCGAAGTAGTACTTTAACATTACAGAATAGAACTCAACTATAGAAGTGGCTTATTTCGACTTATTATCGATCGATTTGGTAGCTGTATGCCGATGAGTTCTTTGGAAACCAAATAAACAAATTGTTTGTATCTTTGTCCCAGCAACCATATTTTTTGATACACTAAACATATTTTCCGGATTCGAAAAAAAGTCGCGAAGGCCCAACCAATATGTTTTGTAAAATAAATCATTTTGAATGTTTAAAACTGTTTTGCGAATTTTCCAGCACAGAAATTGTGTTCTGAACACTGGCAAACTGGGACAGCTGTTCACTCTGTTTTGTCATTTGTTGTATTTTTTTTGCTACACATAAACATTAAATAAATGAAAATATAAAAATAGTCAAAGAAAACGTTACCTGTTTATTGTTTGTTATTGAGTTTTATCCAGATTCTAAACATATGCACTGCAGTGGTCCAAAAACTCGCTTCTGTTTTACATTCCCACAAAACCAAAATTGATTTAGAAAGAAAAAAGAAAGTGCTTGGGCCACAGAGCGAAACCCCAAAAGGCCTTGGAACGGAACGCAACCTAATTAAAATTGCACTCTAAGGACGCGAGCGCTAATCGGCACTTGGCAATGAAATTGTGCACTGGCAATGAACTCCAGACTTGAAGGCACCCATCAGCTCCAGGGGCCCTCGACGAGCCCCATGGCCACAGAACGCAAGCAGAGTAGTCCCAAAATGGAAATTACAAAGCTCAACCATGAACTCATCGAGGAATGTAAGCGCAGCCACGAGGATTCCATCTTGCCGCGCCACTTACGCCACGAGCTCGAAAAGTATGTATGATAACAAACAATACTATACGCCACCTAAAAAAAATTGCCCGACTCGCACTCGTACGTTTTGTCGACCGTTGATAAGCGGCACTGTGGCCAATTACCGCATAATCAATATTTTCATTGCTATTGTTGTTAGCGTCGCTGCGACAGATGCCTTATCAGCACCATGAACACTCAAAAACTGTCGTCCTAATCGCACTTCCTACTCTTTGCAGGCATCCGCGTGAGTCCCGTCGCGAGGTGGTTAAAAAGCAACGCAATGGCTGTGCGCCACTCTTTATTGCCTGCAAACGTGGCGCAGTGGTAATTGCCGAGTATCTGATAACCATTTGCGAAGCGGACATTGAGCAGCGTGGCCACTTTGAGGTGCCCGAGGACAATAGCTTTCACCATGTGTCTCCACTATGGGCAGCTGTCGTATCCGGCAAGCTGTCCATGGTTAAGTATCTCGTGCGCATTGGGTGTGACATTAATGCCACATCGGATTCGGGCTCAACACCGGTGCGTAGTGCCTGCTACATGACGCACACTGATATTGGTATGTGGTAAACTCTGACTGTACATATACTATATTATCCGCTCACTGGCGCACTTTTTATAGTCAAATTTTTGGTGGAGAACGGTGCAGACATCAAGAAGCCAAACATCAATGGCGGCACTTGCTTGATCAACTCGGTGCAGTCCGTGCAGCTTTGCCTGTATCTGGTGCGCAAGGGCGCAGATATCAATGCACGCGACATACAGGACAAAACGGCGCTACACTATGCCATACAGGAGCATCGACTGGACACCACCAGAATGCTAATTGAACAGGGTGCTGATCCTTTTGCCAAGAGTCGCTATGGTGACGACGCGCTGCGAACGGCCTGCCTGAAGGGCTCTCATCAGATATTTGATTATTTGAAAAAGGAATTGAACTATTCGGTCGAACGTATCGCCGAGGCGCACGAACTAATGGGCTCCACATTTCTGGACGAGCACAATGAGTCGCGTGTGTGCATCCTTCATTGGCGCATGGCTCATCACATACGCGCCGCTTATACGCCTTATATTGAAAAAAAGCCAAAGGTACCGCAACGGAATGCGTATGAAAATGCCGTGGAATTTGCAACTCTTGAGGAGCTCGATAACATTGCCACGGATATGGATGCCATGCGCACACAAAGCCTTTTGATCTGTGAACGTGTATTGGGTCTGACCCATAAGGACATGCTGTTTCGATTAACATTTAGGGGTGCCTCATACGCCGACTCTCTGCAGCTGCAGCGTTGCATCGATCTCTGGCGCTTTTTGCTCGAGGTGCGCGTCTCCAATTGGTCCATATTGCATTTCGAGACGTGCTTCGCTGCCCAGGCGTTGGTGCGTCTCATGCTGGACCTGCACGTACGCAACTCGAGCCACATGCGAAGCGATGCACGTGCTCGTTTTCTGCATCAGGACAATCTACTGCCTCGATTTGAGGACGTCTTGGGCGTATTTCGTACGCTGGCCGAGAGCGCCGTCGAGGTCAAGGAGCTGCTGCAAGTGCGTCCCGTCTTTCGGCGACAGCAGGAGAACTATGACCGTGTATTGCGCTGCTTGGCACATCTCATCTATCTGCTGATCAATACCGTCCACACAGAAGCTCAGCACAAGCTTATATTTCAGGCCGTTCACGAGACGGTCGTTGTTGGGAACTTGCGTAGCGCCAGCACTGCGGACACCCTCCTCCATCTGGGCGCGTCTCGGCTTAATGTAATCAAAAGCGGTTACATTACCGAAGACAATTTTACCGATGTGAGTTTATTCTATTCAACAGATATTGCGCTTTTTATTAGCTTTTTTATTTTGACCTTGTCAGAAGACTGTGTTTCCCAATGCGGAAGTCATTAAACTCCTCATCGAATGCGGCATTGATGTCAATACGAAAAATGAAGCCAAATCGACGCCACTGCATGTTGCCTGTCAGCCCTACAACTATGACAATGAGGTAAGGACGGACAGACATACAGGTCACATGATAATTGTTGAAGCTTGTTTATTTTATTGGTTGGCCTTTTTTTCGCTTTCAGATTGTCCACTTGCTGCTCAAGTGTGGCGCGGACATTGATCAGCCGAATAGGGCGGAGAAGCGACCCTACGACTCTATAGCCTCCAATCCCACCAACACCATACCGCTGCTCAACTACGTCTCGCTGCAGTGCTTATGTGCGACGGTTCTTAGCAAGCATAAGATCCGTTATAAGGATCAGCTACACAAACAGCTCGAGCAATTTGTCCACAACCATGAACCATGAGCAAGACACTTTTGAACGCACGTCTCTGTTAAAATTGTTAGAACATATGTGTATTTAATTTGGCCATATCGAAATTTTACCAGTGTATTTTCTGTTACTTCTTGTCTATTTGTCTCTATATATATATCTATCTCTACTATTGTTAACTTATTCGGCAAATAGCAGTTAAAAACTCAATAACGTAACACACAAAAAAACACGACAATGTGTAACAAAAGCAAAAAGTGTAAGCGATCAACGTGATATTAAATCTGTATAGGAAATGAAACTGAATCATTAATATTTTAGTAAACATACAAACATACTTAACAGAGAAAGGCAACAAACAATATGTTCTATGCAGCTGTTCAACTAGTTCATAGTAAAAACCTTTACACATTATCTAAATTCAGATATATATATATATAAATATATAAAACATATATAAACAAAATATATATATATACAAATACTATATACACAACTAGAATAACTAATTTATCACTTGTTAACAAAATGAAAGTAAACTCCAAATGCAATATTGTAATATGTTAGTGGGCCAAAATAGAAAACTCATCTAGCTAACTGGCTTTAAATAATGGAATCTGCTTTTAAAACGTTGCCTTTCCTATTACTAAAAAAACATCAAGTGTGCTCCAAACAGGTGCCACTTGCTTCAATTTAACTTACGAACGTATTAGAATTGTGTTAGAATTGAAGGCAATGGTTAGCAGCTAAGAAATATATGTATATACAATATATATATAGGCAGAATTAAAATCGAATCTAATCAATAAATGCATAGTTTACAGTTTACAGTCAAACAAAATTAATCACCTTAAAATGTTATTGGTAGGTTCAATGCAATGAATACTTATCTATATAAAATTATGCAAACTGCCAATTGTTAGCAAATGCGAATTGTTTCTGACTTATGTGAAGCTCTGCCTTTATTAACGAGTTTAAATTACAATACTTATACATAAAATGAGCAGGAAAATACATAAATACATACATACATATATACGCAGAAACATATGTAATTTGTGACTGATTGACTTACATTAAAACTAATATATTAAAAGAATATCCTTTGTGGCGACACTATTTAGGAATGCAGTCAACATTTAGAACGCCTGAAATGTCACAAGCACCAACAACGCTGTGAGAGCCGGAAGCCACGTAATGGCCAAGGATTGGCCATCGCTGCGCAGTTTCGTATAGCTATCGACAATGTGTATCTTCCAGCCCATGTTGCCGTGCGTAAATGAATTATAGTAAACGGTATCGGGCCACGTTATATTGGGCGTGATCTCGAGCAGCGCTGGCGGCTCATCGCTGCAAATGTTTAGCAGGGTGCGATTGAATTTCTTGAATGTGGGAAAATTATCATCCAGACGACGATCGTAGTGCTCCGGATACCGTGACAAGCACAGTGGACCCGCAGCGGTGGGTTTTGGGCGACCGCGACGCGTAAACTCAACGCCCGCTAAAACGCGAATTTCGCTCTGCTTGGCATCCGACAACCGATCGAAGCCGCCCTGCGGATCATCCGTAATGACCAGTGGATGGTAGTGTTCCGGCGAATGTGGATTATTGCCACCACGCACTTTAAAGGTGTAGGTCAAGCCGCGTTTCAAATACAGTTCCGGTATCATATACCCATTAATGTACCAGGCTAAGCCGCTCGAGACATGACCCGTCAGGCCCTGGTAACCACGCAGACCGCCCGAGGGACCCAAATAAGCATTAAAAGTGCGCACGGTGCTGTGCATGAAAATATAGACAAACGTTATTTATGATTCGGCTGTGATCAACTTTTTGCTTACGCGTCCGTTATTCGTGTGCGCTCCCAGAGCTGTACGGGTGTCTCCATGCGTTTCGTAAAGCTAAAGCAATCGTTGACCGGCTCCGTTGTGTTAAAGTCAATGACTATGTCGCTCTTGGGATAGTGTGTGTGAAACGCGGGCTCATTGTTCGAGTCCAGCTGGCCAAAGGCCCAGATCACATAGTTGCTGCGGTCCAGAAAGATTTCCTTGTCGCCATCATCAGCTGCAGGGAGAGACACGCGTAAATCGAGGGGTTTCTTATGGATGTCAGCAACACCTACATGATTTGAGTGTGCGCCTGAAGCTAATGGTATTAATGCCATCCTTGCGGCCATATGTGTTTAGCTGAAAGCTGTCCAGGCCGCCGACAACATCATCGCGACACACGCCCTTATTCTGGCCAAGAACCTGGACGCACGGCGCCAACGATGTAATGTTGTAGTCCACCGTATAGCCCCTGATGTCATCTATATAGGCCACTACGACATCGGCGCCAATCATTTGACTGGCAACATCCGAGCCCGAGATGCCAAAGGACATGTAATCCGTTTGCGCCACCTGACCGGACAGCTGGAACGTGATCTGTGGCCCGAAAACCTCCCACGACACTTGCAGATCCTTGTGCAGCTGCCGGCAATTGGGCAGCGAGAACTCATAAGGCGTGATCTTCACCAGCGACGGCGGCACATTCAAGCCATCCGGTATGAGCACATGGCCATAGTTCTCATTGTCGGCCACATCGTAGACACTTATCCAATCGATGTCAAAGATCGTTTTGTCGCCAGGCAGCTCCAGCTCAATGGTTTCCTTGTTGTAGGTGCGTATAGGATCGAGGCTGGAATAATAATGGGAATTTAGTGATTGCCATCAGGTGGGCTATTGGGTATTTGGAGCACTCACTAGCCGCGCTCGTCGGGCATCTTGCTGCCCCGACTCGATGGCTGAGCGCCCACGCCCGTCCAGAAAAACGTGCGCTTGCCACGCCCATCGTACGTAAAGTCCGTAATGCGTATGGTCTTCGAATCCAAGATCTCAATGCTGCTGCTGCTCACGTTGTGGTTGCGCTTGGAGAAGGTGCCGCCGGCTTGAGCACGGGGCGGCTCAAATTCCTCGGGTATGTAAACGTCGCCAAAATTGTTCTGATTGTTCAGATCGTAGACGGCGAGCCACTTTATTTCTGACATCTTCTTACGATCGGGCAGCGTTAGCGTAAAGTCCTTGTTGTGATAGCGATCCAAAATGTTGGTTCTGCATTGGGAAGCAGATGGGATTGATTACTTAATATGCGGAATAGTTTAGGTAAATTGTTTAAATAGAAGCTTATCATGAAAACACTTCAATCACAGTTCTTAATCCTCTATGACAAGCCTCGGTATTGTAGATTTCTCTTTTCTTATAAGTCATCTAAAACTGGTCTAAACTTCTCTGTTCCCTTGAGACCTACTAGAAACTACAACACCTTATTTCTACCCAAGTGCACGATATACCATGCAATATACTCTCTTACCCTAATTAAAAATTTGCTTATAGAATGCCTTCCGAAAACCACTGCAGTTATGAATAGAAGTTTAGCTGGCCGGACAGGCAAATAGAATATATATAAACATTTTTGTAATATTTAATTGACAATCGCCATGTATTGTAATTGTAATTGTATTATAGTAAGTTTGAGCGTACATTTACTGTGTTGCCTGGGTAAAGTGTCTTTGTTTTCATAATGGCGGCATTCTTTGTTTTGTCGTTTATTTGCGATTTTCTCTTTTTGTCTTTTTACTCACTTGCCATACTCGTCGGGCACTATGAAACCTTGTGGCCCGGGGCGATTGCTGGCGCCGGACCAAAAGAACGTATCCGCACCGTTGCCATCGTAATTAAAGCCAACTATGAGAAATGTATACTCATTGACGGCATACACGTCGCCTGACACTTGATGATGATAGGAGTTGAGCTTGCCCAGATATTTGCCCCGATAGGGTCCATCCTCTTCTTCGCCCTCAGCAGCTGTAAACAGAAATGAGTCGCAATAAATAGAAAACAATAAAAAGCACGTGTGAAGTCGGGAGAATCCGACTAGCAGATACCCTTAACCGAGCTGCGACCCGATCATTCTTTTGCACACTCGTAGCCAAACAGAAAAATACCCGCACACACATATACATTCTTCTTCTTCACTAAGCTACAGTTTTCAGTCCCATAACTTTGTCCGAACTAAACAGCTTTTCATGTTGTTTGCCATTTTGTTCATGGTTTGACGTCTAGACTAGTTCTGCATTTGTTTTGCTCCAAAAATATCCTATTAATCCCTGACTTTTCTTTATTAAAACAGTTTTTCTTTTATATTTTGAATCGCGGAATTTTATTTGAAATAGATTGCGGGTACCAAAATTAGTATAAAATGCAACTTTAAAAGAAATTCTGATCTGCGCATGGTTCTTAAAAGGAAATAACTCAAAAATCCCGAAAACAGATGTTCCCGGATAATCGAGGTCAACGTTGTAATACTTAATGGGGCCAGATATGCCTCCTGCTGTTTGTTACATATATAATATATGTATATGTATACTTGTAGATATACTAATACATATACTACCACCTGTCATGGGTTTAGGGTATAAAAAAAAACCCAAAATTCCAAGCTGACTAATGCTTTAGCAAACCATATTAAATTTACTGCCACTGGGGCAGAGTGGCCACAGCCATTGTCTCTGCTCTCCCAGTCCCGTAAAACCGGCAAGCAGCAGCAGCAGTCAGCAGCAGTCAACAGTAGACCAGTTTCGCTAGTTTCTCACGAAAGTGAATTTGTTTTCGCTGCTGTTGTTATTGTTGTTGCCAGCATTTTATTTTTATTTTTATATTTTTGAACGTAACAAGCATTAAAGTTTCTCTTTCTTTTGGCGTGCATTTGTTTTATGTACACTTAGGCATACATATGTACATATATTCACATTACTTACATGCAGCTGTGGGCAGGCCAAACAGGAAAAGCACCACAAACGCCAATAAAAGTTGTTGTCTCAGTCGGCGTCGCTGTTGCGGCGCTGCTGCAGCACGCCCACTGGCAGCGCAGTCGCCGCAGCACTGACAAAGAACGCCTTGTCTTGTCAATGTCATTGCGTTTGCGTTGCACTCTCTCGCACTTACGCTCTCGCCACGCTCTGTTCCACGTAGGTATTTTGCCAATCGTAGTTAAGCTTCGTTCAGTTTTTGTTGTTGTTCGCTTTCACACTCTATTTAATACAATTTATTAACTAAATGCACTATCATTTTGATCAAGTATTTCCTTTGCGGATTTGCTGTTATTGGATTTAACTTTTGCGTCAATTTTCTCGCTTCCGTGACGAATTCTGCGGCACAGCACTTGTATTTGGTTGTCGCGTATTTTTGTTAAGGTCGTTTCGTCATTCGCATTGCGTTTTGTTTGTGTTATTATTGTTGAATCCCCTGAAACTGGTTTACTTCGCGACTCCGGCGTTATTTGCCGCACAACACAAATCAAAAACCCAACAGCAGCAACGGCAACAATACGAACCGTGCGTCCGAGCTTCGTAAAACCAACTGAGCGGCCGTTTCGTGTGACTGCGCGTCTGCGCGCAGCTTTCTGTGCTTGGGGTAAACGGCGCTCTCAGCCGCGCTCTCGCTCCATGTTTTTGAGTCGCGCGTGCGCTGCATCGCAAAAGAGACAGCGGGATACGCGTGTAACGGTTTTCTCGCAAGAGCTCTGTATATGGAAAATGCGAGGTGGGCAACGTGTGTTTATACTATTTTTTATAGAAACTACTCATAAAAGCTCTCGCAAGACTAGAAAGCTCATCAAATGGCTCAACAGTGCTTTGCAGCCAAATTTATGTTCACTCACAGTGTGATTTTTCTCCCGTACCGTAGTAAAACAACAATTATCAAATCGATTTTCATGCTTGCAAAACTAAACTTCGTACGTTTGCTTTTATTTGATTCACCATTTTTATGTCAATTCAATAAATTTTTTAAAACTAGTCAATTGCCTTTTTTTGCTTTTGTCTTTAGCTACAATTGCAACAGTCGTTTTACCGACTTTGGGCTTTATTTCATTTTATGAGTGGTTTTAATTTTAATTTTCTTTTCTTCATTTAGTGTATTTTTGCAAAAATTGTAATGCGATTTTATTTACAAAAAGTCGTGTTAAAGTTTTATGGTTAAAAATGTCCGTTGCCTAACATAAAAAAGGCGATAAATTGTTGCAAACGAAATCATTATTGAGAAATTGTAGGCATGGTTTGTATGTATGTGTGTGTATGGTTTTGTGTGTTGTATTTGTCTGAAACAAAATGTACATTATATGTATTAAAAATATAACTTTCGCTTAGGTTGTAAACGAATTTCACACGATTTTATTTTAAACAAATAAGTTGTTTCTCATTTTATTATTTTCGGCTTAATGCTTATGTTTTTATATATGTAACTGTTATTCTTCCTGCTTTCTATGACTGTATAATTAGTTCATTGAAAATACATATTATTTAATACATAATTTTTTTCATAAGAAGCACATTTTCTTTTTATCATTTATGCGTTTACATTCCACTTTTGAACTCGCTTGCAATGCCTGCCATTTCATCATTTATTTATACATATACTTATACATATATACTATGTATATGTATATTTATTTTCCTCATTAATTGTTTAACATTTTAGCGCACATTTTTGTTAACACTAGACGCTAGATAACCTAAGAAAGTCGACCGATTGTGCATGACGTGAGGACGGTGAAAAAGACGATAATGGGGGGAAACTTTACAAAACAAATATGACTGCAGGAATATGAGAGAACAAAATCACCAGGCCGGGGCCGTAGAGTAGAGTGAGGGGGTGTTGGCTATATATTAATGTTGGTCTTGGACGCATGCACGCAGTGTAACTAAAAATAGCAATACTTAGCTTACAACGTAGCGTATAAAAATAAGTGGGTTTTAGTAAGTTATTAAATTATAGAGAAATATTGAGAACACTAATTAGATGTTTAACTTAGGTTGTGATTTTTAAGCTTTCTCATTAATATGCTTTATTTGTAAGACTTTGCATATTAAGACTTTATATTTATTTGAATTACATTTTGTTGTTTAATTTTTTTCTCTTTTTATAGATTAAATTTAAGTTTTTTAAAATGAGCATTTTATTTATGTTTAGCGTGATTCTCATGAGTGATAACAGAGCAGGAAAGGGGAAGAGGCATGAGCAGGTTGTTTTTTTTTGTTTTTTTTTTAATTGAGATTTGGAATTATATATTATAGGTACGCTAGCTATTTAAATTTATTTTTCGTTTTTAACAGCATGGAATGAACTTGAATGAAAACGAAAATATAAATATACATACAATAAAGCGCACAACTTTTGATTCTACATTTTTTTTATGATTTCCAATTTTTTTCTGTTTTAAACTTAACAAGCGAACATAAAACGAACGAACCTGGTTACTAAAGTATTACAATATGCATTTTTCGTTTTTTTAATGTTATTTTTTGTTTATTAGAAATACTTGGGCGCGTAATTATGTATACATATAAAAAATCTTGGGGCACTACGTTGGATAATTCGATTGTTTCTTTAATTACGCTACAATGAAAATTAAACGTCTGCTTCACTATTTTTTAATGTTATCTATGTATAAAAATTTTTTATTTATCTTGTATCACTAAGGAAAAATGTTACAAAGCTTTTGCTATGGCATTCATGTGTATGTGTATGTATGTATGTGAAAGTGTATGTGTTTAGGGGTCCTAGATAACCGTTAGGCAAACAATCTATGGGAAAGTTGACAGCGCTTTTGAAAAAAACCAATCGAATTAACATTTAAATGAGGCGACTGTTTCCACTGTTGCCAAGGCTGTGCCAAGGCCCTAGTTATTGGCGTGGGTGTGTACAATGCTTGCAATAGTAGTTTTAGCTAAAATTTATCCTGAAATATGAACAGATTATTAGTCGCGGCCACAGCGATGATATTCTCCTCGGGATGCCAAGCGGTGTGCAAGATTTTCTTATTAAAGTCCAGACAATCGACGCTGATCTCATCCTTCTTTCGTTTGCCGCCAGTGCAAACTTTACGTGGCTTTAGCACCGTCTTGGGCTTAATAATGTCCCTGGATGCCTCCAGCGTGACATCCTTTTTCGAATTGCGATCAAAGACCCGGAAAAAGTTATTATAACTGCCGGTCATTATGGAGCTATCTTTGCCATTCCAACAACACTCGAACTTGTCAAAGATGCAGTCGTTCTCATACAGCGAGCAGAGCTTGGCGCGAAGATATTCATGAACCTGCAAGAACACACATAGTTACAACTTTATTAATGGGAATTGGAGGAAACTGCGTCGACACTAACCGGATAGGTCTCAATGGGCTTTGTCTCCATGTGCAGGTCCCACACCTTGATGCTTAAATAGTCTCTGGAGATCATATAGCGGCCTGAGTTACTTAGCTTGACATCACTAATGGAGCTGATAATCTCACTAAAGAAACTGCGATTCGTTGGATTTTCGGGCTCCTCGAATTGCTTGCTATGGCGATCGCATAGCGCCGCCGAGCGCATATCACATAATCGTATTGTGCCCTTGGAGCTGGAGTAGACAAACACATTGCATTCGGTCGGATGGAATTCCGCTGCGGTAATGACTTCCGTTAGCTCCTCCATGTTGGTTGGCTTGATGTCAACAATATTATAACTCTGATTGACCACCTCCAGATGCCAGAGGTTGATGCGCAAATCGTCGGCCGATAGGAAAGTCTCTTGGTCAGAATTAACGCTAATTGAATTGATGTGATAGGTGTGTGCATTGGCAAAGGTGCGACGTGGCGAGGCCTCAACCATAAGCGGTACTTGCTTCACAGAAGGAACTCGTAAGGCGGTTACATTTTGTGGATCTCTAGTCAGACCGTTCTCCTCTTTTGTGTTGTAGCCCTCGAACGACTTATCGCGCTCACTGACCTTCCACAATTTCACCGTTTTATCATTGGTGGACAGCAGAAAGTGCACGGGATTCTTTTGATGCAGCCATCGTATCTTATTGATTTTCTCCTCGATTTCCAGCGATTTAAGATAATCAAATTCAGGCTCGTGCGATTGGAATGTCGAATAGACATTATATTCACCGCGTCGGGGATTAGCGGTTTTAGAGGCGGGATCACGCTGCAATTAAAAAACAAATCAAATATAAAAATATAATAATTTATATAGTATTCTCTATTTACCTGAAAGATGACGACGCGCCCGCCTTTATCGCCCGTGGCCAGCAGCTCGCCATCGTGATTGAACTCCACGCAGGATATGATATCCGCATCGGTGACATCATCGTCCAAGGCGCCCTTGATCTGTGAGAAGCACCAGGACGCCTCTCCATTACCTGTCGAGAAGAAAAAGGGAAACACAAATTAGGCAAAACATTCAATTTATCAATTACCCATCACATCACAACCCATTGCCAAACTCAACGGTCTAAGTGCTTGTTACATTTGATTTTCGCTCTCGCTCGCAGACACAATCAATAGCTGTAGCTGTGGCAACCAGAGGACAACGATGACGTCTGCTGCCAGCGAGCCAGCCTGCCTGCCTGCCTTGCTCAAATATTTACTAATGACGCCATTTCCAGCTACTGTTGGCTTTCAGCTTTTCGCTTTAAATTGCTTTAAGCACTGCCGTTAGCCCACAGGCTTTATGAGACTTATTTATGTTGCACATACATTTATACATCAGCTCCCTTTTGCACTGTTTGATTGGCACTTTTTACGATTGCTGCACGTTGTGTAAACGTTAGGAAAAAAGTTTTAATTTCAAAAATGTGTTTGCCTCTCTTATTTTTCATACAATCCTTCGTCCTGTTACTGGCCATTGTTTCAATTTCCATGCACTCCACATGAAACATGGCAATATAAACATATTCACAGATACTCATATATTTCATGTACGTTGGAATAGAAAAAGAAAGAAAATTTAATACCCTTGCAGAACATAAAGCAAATGTGTTAAATATATTATTATTATATATTATACTACATTATCATTATTACTAATTGTTGGCCAATTCTTAAATGTGATATAGAGGTCCGCTGTTAACAAAACGAAAATCAAAAGATTACAACTACTCAACCAATCTGATATGAACGCTCTGCAGTAAAAAAAATCAAATCTAGGCAAATCTATATCATTCAAACGGAACAATTTGTGATCATGATTATATTATATATTCGCGGCGGTACCACCGGCACTGTGAAACATATCTCGTCTGAAAATTAAAGAACCCAAAGCACAAAAAAAAATACATACATTTTTTAGATGAGTTCTGTGCAAGTCAGTGTTATATAAAAAATTGGTAGATATTTGATATATACCAAATACTATACATAATAATAAAACTATCATTTAATTCTTGTCTTCGAAGAGTTTTATTGACTGCTGGGTATTTACAAGTCGAGCATTAACTGCTGTTGCTGTTTTGAAATCGTCCTTTGCTTGTCCTGTCCAGTGATTATCTGTTATACACTTTGTCTGTCTTCTTGGCTCGCATTGTGGCCTTATTTGCCTATTCAAAGCGCCAGCGGCGACGTCATGATTTGATTGAACAGTCCGCGCTGTGCTCCAATGAATGATGTTAATAGAATCAGTCAGACAGTTACTCTGTTACCTCCTCATTTCTGCCGGCTAGCTATTTTCAGCCAAAACGAATATGATAAACTTTTACATTCGTAACGATTACGTTGCCAAAACACCCGCCGACCCAGTCACATAGTTTGGCAGTCATTGAACTCATTTCTTTGCACTCTCGGTTTGAAAGGAAAGTGCCAAAGATATGTAATTGCACAACAAGAACGAACACAATTTATATGCATCTATGTTCTAGAATTGAACATATATACTATGAGACAGCCACAAACAATACCAGCAATAACTAAAACAGAACACAACGCACACGCCCAACGTGGCGGCAGACTGTTTTCCGGGTCAAGGCAGCGCAGCAAGTCACCAGTTTTAGACAAAATCCGTTAAACGAGGGCAACTCAATAAGAATCTTTCTCATGTAGTTAGTTATGGAAAATAAATATGTTTATCATACCGAAATTAAAAATAATTGTATACATATACCCTGACTGCAAAAAAAAGGAGTATTAATATCTAAAGACTTTATCTAATGCGGATATGCCTAAATACGGATATCGAAAATGAAAATAAATACAAGACGAACAAAATCAAAATACAATATGCTCTTTTAATTTATCAAGAGAGTATAAATCAAATGATTCGGTTTGTGTACCTGATTTTTTACATCAATGAGCAAGGGGTTGGTTCGAACCTTGCTGCTATTTACTATTTATAGTCAGCGATTTCGTTTTCTCATTTTTGCTGTTGTTTATTTATAATTAATAATATATAGAATATAGCGAATTCTTCCCAATTAATGTCGTCTCTGAAATTTTCAGTTCTGTTGAAATTAAACCAAGCAATTTAAAGGGGAAAAAGGTTCTTTTTGGGTTTAGGGGATAATATATAGGGCAAGTGATTCGATTCAATGTTAGGTTTATGTTTTTAAAATATTGGAGTTCCGGGTTCGAATTGATTTGCAGTTATGGCATAAAGTTCACTATATAAATCTACTACTTCTACAACAGCTCTCGAACATTAAAAAATTGGACAAACCCGAACCGTTTAGCGATTGCCAATTTTGGTGCTATCTAATGATATAATTACGCCAAAATGCGAAAATAGATAATCGTTTGTTTTTATTTTTCTCGCTTTTCCTATGCCTCAGCGAACTTAGTTAAAGCACAAGTACGCACACATATAGAAAATCTCATAAGCTCCCACTAACTGACACTCAAATATTGGCACAATTATTTAACGCAACCACGCGATGTCGCGACAACCGCGACAAACCGTCCGCCATGGAACGAACTACCTAGTGCACAGCGCCCTTGCTTGATTCGACTGCTTGTATGGGAGCGGATGAGGAGGAAATGGAATGAATTGTATTGAGCATACTCTTACCATGTGTAGAAGTGTTACTCTGTGTGGCTGTGTGCAGTCTTGTGTTTGTAATTGGTGGAGGGTGTAGGTGAGTGCATGAAAAGCATTCGGCGATAAGCCAAGACGCTCGAACTTCTTAAAAAGACGGAACGGTGGGTGGTTGACTCAATGACTGCGCAATTAAACACATTAGGCGCAAAGTAATCGAAGAATCTATTTTAGGAACCAAACCAGAGTTAAATGAAAATATCGATTTTCAACTCCACTTTGTTTTCCCTATCTCTGTATGTATTTTTATTTCTAGCATACAGATCAGATTTAACTTTTGTATAATTGCCACAGTTGACATATTGTACTGAGAAATGGCTTTTCGTATCACACATGTGTAGTAGATATACATTTAAAACCATCAATATGTATTATGAGTTTGGAGATCGATTTCATTGCCATAGCTAATTTACCTTTAACTCCCTATGTATCTGTTGATTTTTCAATCTAACCTGCTAGGGTTATTCTCTCTGTCTCTTTCAGCTTTTTTTATATTTTGCTTATCTAAATTTTCACGCTCACGCTAAACAGCGTTAACCTTCATATAAATTAAATTAAAATAAATCGGCAGGCTTCCCTTCATTTTTGAAAATCGCATAGAACGGCGATATGCTTGAGTGATTGAGTAAGGGCGGGCAAGAGAGAGCGATCTAAGCGTAACTTTTATAAATTCGAGGATTGCTATTCATGTTATGATTTTATAAAATAATCACAATTTTACTTAAACTTGTAACAAAGTTTTTTGGCATTAATTTTTTTAAATATGCTCAGATTCTTGTAAATAAAAGAAACTTCTACATAAATTGCAGTCGATAATAATTTGTACATGCAAAGTTTGTCTCATGCTTGTGTGGACAACAGCTCAAGCCTCTGCTTCCCCACCATTTGCTTAAGGGCAAGACCGGGGCAAAACCTTGTTTGTGACTCAAACTCAATTTACACAAAATGTGTGACTAGAATATGAGATCTATGTTGATAGCAAGAGGATATTTTTGTACAAATATAAGCGAGCCACAGTTGTACATGCATGTATATGTAACTATTTACCTGCCTATCTTTTGAGCGTGCATAGTCTGTGTTTGCGCAATTGCTTATGACTTAATTATATTGTTTGGGTTTTTAAATAATGGAATTGCATTTGCAATTGAACAGCATTGTTGCTAATAGCAGGGAGGCATGAGAAGGTTTTGAGGCAGAACTACACGTTATAAAATTCGTGCTAAAAAGATAGCTTATTGACTTGCATTAAAGCAAAAGCAAAAACAACAAATCTGTTGATCAGTGATAAATTCGTACTAATTGCCTACTTAATAGATACATGTGTGTGTTTGTGTGTGTACATCTGGATTAATGTTGTTTCTGAATAGGTTTTCGTATAATATAGTGGACAATTCTTCTTTAATTTGCTGAATCAGTTCAATCGTCATTTTATTAACTTCTTCAGTTGTTCAGCTGAATAAATGGACAACTTCAGATCATATTAATGACCCGGTTCAATCGAACTTATTTGATGCTGATAGTTGTACAACTCTATCAAACAAGTATACACGTAGTTAAGTTGAAGCATTTTTCGACTCTCGTAAAGTGCAAAGATCAATGCTAACTGATAGTTGTACAGAATTGTTTATGTGCTAATAAACTAGAGCGGACTTTTTTGTTTGCTTTGTTTAATTCGCGTACAATACACAAAAATTAAATGCAAAAATCAAAATTCAAATCAAATCACATGCGATCTACATATATATACACATATACATATATGTGTATATGTGCCTTTGTATATATAAATATACAAACATATGTGTATATGCGTGTGCGAAAGTACCCCGACAGCAAGAAGCAGAATTAAAACGACTTACCGGCCATGACAGTTGAACAGCTTTCGTTGAACGGCGCGCGCAAGTTAGCAGGAGGCAGCAATCAAAAAAGCAACAACAACAACCAATCGCACAACAACAAAAACAACAACAAAATAAGGCCAAGGAGTTGCGGTCGTCCTCTCACTCTCTCTCCTACTGAAAACGCTCTCTGGGACTAGTGTTGTTTTAATGTGCGTGTGTTGAGCAACGTGCTTTTATTTGTTGTTGCTGTTGCGGAGGAGTGTGTTTTGAGAGCGCGATTTCTTTTTGCCGAAGGAGTTGAGCTTGGCATGCAAAAGAAACGACGAACACAACCGAAAGCAAAGGCAAAAGACAAATCCAAAATGCTTAACTTTTGTAGCTTTTGTTTCTGCCCTTTCCTTTTGTTGTTTTTTGGTTATATATGTATGTATATATCTTTATTTTTTATTATATTTTCTTTTATTGTCGCTGCTCAACACAACTTAAGCACGTATACGTATTACTGGTGACGACAACGACGTCGGCGACGACATGTGGGGAAGAAACTGCAAAGTAGGGGAGTTTTTCTTTTGTACATACGCCGAAAGCAACATAGCGATGACGACGGCGACAACGACGACGGCGGCAGCAGCAGCAGTAACGGCAGCAGCAAAGCCTACGCTTGTATATATGTAGATGTGTGTGTGTGTGCAGCCGGTGGTTGTGCCAAAAAGTTATCTCAATATTACTTTGCACTATTCTACGAGATTCTCGGGCGCAGAACACAAGTGATAAACGGGGTGCTGTAAAACGATATTAGCGCGGCCACATATTTGCTAAACATTGCGATTATTATTATTTATTCGGTGGGCGCAGAACAAACACCGACAATTCACCGAGCCGACGCGTCTTCGCTGCGCGTTTGCCTTGCGCTTTGTTTTATCGCATTTTCTTTGTAAGTATATATATATATGTACACACACACACACACTCGTGTTTCTCAACAAACGCAACGGGTGGCAATCTAACCTTCAAAATGTATATTCCTTGTTTGTGCACTACAAATCTTTTACAACACGAATTGCATATTCATATTTATTTTGACATGAAGAACCGTTGCTTTGTTACAAAAGCGCGCTATGAGAAGCAACGGCGTCGCTGGCGACGACGCACAATCAATATTCGACTTAAATGCGCCTTGTACTTAATGTTTTTTATTTTTTATATTTTTGTTTTGGCTGAACATTGCACAGGCTAACGCGTCACGACAAAGATTATCACCTTAGTATTGTACTCGCTTTTGGACTCGCATGACAAATATGGCAAAAAAAGAAGGAAAAAACCGAGATTCTAATGCTGCTCTGTTAAGCTGCTTCTTCTTCCAGTTTTTGCCGCCTCTTTTGATGCACTGCTTCGTCGTCGCCGCCGCCGTCGTCGTTGGGTTGCGTCGTCGTTTTTGCAAATGCGGCAGCGGCAGTCAAATTTACGCACTTTTAAACTATGTACATTATTGCAATAATACAGTTTGAATGCGGCAATAGCACTTGAACGCGCCGTTAACAATTTCAACTTAATTTATGACTAATTTGTTATGACAATTTCAACATAAAATGGAAGTACAAAACGTATTGCAAATTTCGCACTTTACAATAGCAGTTTCAAGCCACTAAAACTGCCGCAAACGAACGGCGTTGCGCATTAGTGCAGTGTTAGTCAACGTTCATTTTCAATGCTGAAAAATACCTATAGCTACAGCTGTCGGGGTTGTCGCACATTTTTTTGTTTTTAAATATGGCGCGTAAATATTTTTTGAAACTCACTCTGCGGTTTTTTGGCACCGTTTATATTGATGGCCGTGTTGAGCATGTTGCCAATTTTTGTAATGCTCGATTGTCGCATAAATGTTCGCGGTGGTATGGGTGGCGGCTGTGGATCAGGCGGCTCCAGCACTGGACTTTGTCGACCCCAACGACCCATTTTTTGATGGCTGTGTTTTTAGCTGTGTTACAATTTGCGAGCTGTAAATAAATAAAATGATCGAATCTATTAACATGTATTTTCAAGCACAGTCGCACCAACACACACACGAATTGTATAATGGATATTTGTTTAAAACTTGGTTGCTTTAGGCCTTAGCACATGAGCGCATTTCGTGTTTTTCAATTTGTGCAATTAACACCTGTCCCCGGCGCGCGATCCTCTCGCGCTCTCTCCCTCTTCCTCACACTGGGTTTCTCTTTCTATCAACTTGCACTTATCATACACAAATGTCGCCGACTAGATTTATTTTCCTTTCCAGATTTTGCACACAAATTAATTGTGCAAATGCGCCCGTCGCTTGTTTACATTAGACATTTTACGTTTCCATGCAAAGCCCAAAGACAATTTCAACATCTGCCTTGTGCTAAGGCTGTGCAAATTTTGTATGAACCACTGCCGCGTGTTTCATAAGTTAAAACCTAATACTAAGTCAGAACTCGTAGCTTTAGAGGTGTGTCTGCGGTCTGTTTAGCATTTGTGTGCCATATTTTAATGAGTTTGTGTTCAAAACTTGGAGAAATATAAGAACCTAAAGTTTCTTAACTTCTGTTTCCCTAATGAAGGAATAATTTATGCCTCTAACTATTTTGTATGAACTTTATAAATTAGTTCAAGTTGGCTACGTAAATAGTTACTTACAATAAGCGGTTCACATTCCAATTAACAATTGCGAAAAGCCCCATTCATCACGCTAACGAACAATTTAAATATTTATAATATATTAATTACATATTTAAAAAAACACTCAGAGTGGAAAATTTTTACGCGCCAACAGAAAATGAAGTGTAAGTTTGTTAAACAAAAGTAAAAGAAAATAAATAAATAAAGAAATAAAGTGCGAATATAGAGCGATGCAGGAAATTCAAGTATTCAAGTATGAAGAGTATTCGTATAAATATGTATATGTGTGTATGTGTTTGCGTCGCATATGCAACAAGTTGATCCCGAGGCATGCGCTCTAGAATGAATAAAACAACGTGCATAATAACAAATGAAAAATAACAACTAGAACAACATGCGATTGTAATCCAATTAATGGGCCAACGTCTCAATGGCTTGGTCAGAAACGTGAGTAAGCGCGTGGCCAAGGCATTAAAAGAAAATGGGAAAGCACTGACTTTTCTTACATGTGCCCTAGAAGCTGGCAACATTCGAGAATCCGATGGGGAAATGGGAAAATGTCATTGGTGTTCAAAATTAAACATGCACGCTAGCTCAATTTGTAAAATAAATTTTAGATACACAAATACAAACATTTCTACACTCAAACGTTCAAACATACATATACATACATATGTACATACCTACATACATTAGTGCATATGTAAATGTAGGCATAGCAGCTTTTGTTTTCTGTTTGGCTTAGTCACATCCACAAAATAAAATAAACAGCGGCAAATTTTTAAGAAATAGCGAATTATGCTGTCATTGTTTTCTCGTTTTCTCTTTTTATTTTATACACTTGCCTAGATGTATATTATAAATATGTAGCAACGTTTGCAACGTGAAATTTTTGGTATTTTAGAAGCCAAATAACTCCTAAGAATTCCAGAACTAACTCAGGAATAAAATAATTTGCACACAACTAAAATAGAACATACAGAAAAAAGCAAAAATTAATTTACATCAGATGAATTTAAAACATTGTCAAAAATGTTTGAAATATAAAATATAAGTATACATCTAATATTGCTAATATTTACGTATTATCACATTTTAACAATGATAAGCATTAAAACTATGCTATTTAAACAGGTTACCTCATAAGTTTACTAGGGTATACCAAGTTTCAGATATGTTGAATATATTTATTTTTGTATTAGCTAAAAATGTGGTGAAGTGCAAGAAGACAAGAGGAACAGAACAGAGTGGACGCAACGGAAGGAAAATGGGGAAAAGAATAAAAACCGAAATTAAATTTTTTTATTTATACGTATGCAGGTTTGCATGTGTGTATAAACACTGTACATATTTATATATTGCTTAGCAATAATACAAACATTGAAGGTAGCCCCCCGAATATTCAGTTTGTTTATTTTTAAAAGAATGTGAAGGAAATGCTGAAAGTTCGTTAACAAACGCACACAACAACAACGACAACAACAACTGCGTCAGGGCGCCTCTAAAAATAGGCAGGACGACAATTTAAAAGTCCAGCCGCACGTGCAACACGAGACAAACTCCTGCCCCTCTTTCCCATTATGCTCTCGTGATGGGCTTTGATTATGTGTATTTATGTATATCTTTCGGTGCCACCTTAAAACATGTCAACCCACTTTTAGACCGAGCGGGGGATAAATTATTTATATTTAGACGCTCGCTGCAGGACGTTTGCCAAACCCGGACGTACTATTAAATTGTCCGGCCGTCTGACAATCGCTTTTGACCGCCTTCACCTGCCGTTGGCGTTGGCGTTGTGGCGCCTGTATCCGAAAATCTGAAACTCGAGAGACATTCCACAAATTTGTTTATTGGTCTATTCGGTTGAGCGGTACGTCTACTTAAAGTTGGATCATTTTGACAGATAGGAAAAATAAATGAAATTTTTGAAAAAAAAAAGGAGCATGTTTTTGGTTAAATTGTATTCGCACTATTACACCAATATTAATAGTGTCTATTGAATTTGTGCAACTTACTCTTTGTTATACCCTGAACCTTTTGAAACTGGTTAAATCGGGTATAGTGGGTTTATGCAAATGTATGTAACACGCATCTCCGACCACATAAAGTGTATTTTGACGCAAAACAAGTTTATCATTTTATATTCGATATATTGCCCTAATTTCATTAATATCGATAACAAAACATGGTTTTCTTAGTATATCTCGTAGACACGAAATCTATTTTGGTATTCTCTCATAGAGTATAAGTATAAGAAGAATATATCACTTTTTGGATTATATATATTTGGATGGCCCTAATAATTGATAAAGATTATACTTGATTTCTCTGGAGGTTAAGCGCAGCCGCTAAGTAAAGTGCGCAGTGTCTGTGTGTAAATTCAGCTCGCAGCTGGGTTCAGGATATTTCCCCACTAGAGCACTCTTATTCATTAACGATTTACCAAACCTCTATTTTGTCACCCGATTTTTAAACTTCAAATTAAGATATATCTGAAGAGGTTGCAAACAAGTTTGGTCGCAGAAATTAGCAGATTCACTTTTTTCGACTTGGTGAATTTACGCAACCTTAAAACGAGTAAAACACTCTGTTTGCCAGGCATTGATAAGGATAAAGGCAGGATGCGAAATATATTGTCGGTGGCAATATGCCACCATATAGGCACTGATATGAATTTCTATATATAACTATATATCTAGGCATAAATCGATGGGCCAATATTGTTTTGCTTATCAAATGATGTGTGCTGTAGTCTAATTAATGTACTAAATAAATAAACAGTCGAGTCAATGGCGAAACTAATTAAACATTTGACAAAAATAACTGGCTTCGGTTGTATTATGCGCATAAATATATATTACTGACAGGTCTTAAGCTAAACAAATTACATGCCAGTTATCATTGGAGTCAGATAAAAGCGCGTGTTTCGCGCTTGTTTTTCCAAGCAATTTGAATGAATTTGTTGTAATTGATGCAAACAGCTTAAACAAATATTTTGGCATCGAAAATTTAGCTGGTGACAAAATAGCTGCCATTATTGTTGTTGTTATTGTTATACAATGAATTTACTTTTCAAATTTATAAGGCAAATACAACTGTTGCTGCTGTTGTTCTTGTTGTCTATTGTTGTTGTTTTAGTAAAACAATGTTGTTAACCTCAAAAGCCGCCAAGAACGTCAACAACTAAAACTTGGATCGCACATAGCGTCTAGCATGGGAGGAGCGGCTCGGGGCCCGGGTATGGGGTTACCTTTGTTATGTGCTATATGATATCATTATGCGCTCACAAACACACACGCACATCTCCAAATGCACAAAGGTACGTAGGAACTCATTACAAATCCGCATTTTACTTATTAGTGGGTTTACCACACAGATTGACGCAACTTGTATTATAAGGTTTATTTTCGGACGGACATATTGAAACAGCTGTATTGCCATAATAACAAAACCACACGCGCAAATTAGCCAAATGTTGAAACAGAACTTGACGCTCTTCAAGCTGAAAACGGCTAAAGCTCAAATTTATAATTTAAATTTTTAATCGATTTGCGCATATTTAAAACCAAAAAACTGCGATCATTGTTATTTTGCATCCGTAGACTACCTGAATTAGCTGTCAAATAATTTTGTTGCACCAACGTATTATTTTACGGCTTATTTTTTAGTCTTATCATTAGTTTTTCTTTTGTTTTGTTTTTGTTTTGCTAACGGCGTTATCCCTGTTGTTACCAACACTGTTTTATCACTTTCAAATAGAACTTGAAAAAGAGAGGGAATCGCGTATAGAGCACATTTGTGCAATGCTCTGCGCTTGACAAAGGCACTGAAACTGATTTAAATTTGATTCAACTTCAGCGCAAATCAAAAAACCGCAAAAGGAAAACAGTCAACGCGGCGTCGTTAAAATTAGCACTGAACTCGCATGCGTCGCCCAGCGAATGTGCGGCCTATGATTTCTACATAACATGTACAGTGGGTCATAGCTAAAACTAAATTTATGACATGCCCAAAAAAAAAAAAACTAAACTAAAATAACCAGTTTTTTTTTACTTAGTTTCCATTTAAATCTTATTATTCATATTTAAGAACTTTTTAAGAAATATTTAACAGTTATCAGTTTTAAAACTTGTTTTATATATTTTTTTGTTTGCAAGTAAAAAATAATACTCATATGAGTTTAACTTTAAAGAATTCCTTTTCAAAGTAACCAAAATAAACAAAAAAAAATGGCTGCTTACAGCACTTTGTTTTTTCCACGGTAGATCAGCCTTCTCCTAATAGTTATTTGGGATTCACAATTTCTCTTTTTTTGGCAGTTGTGTACCACTGTACACGTACATACGTGCGCTGGCGCGCTCTCTTTTTCTCGCTCATTCTCTGCAGCCACGCTCGGCACCTGCTGTTGCAGTGTGTGTATTCGTGAGGAGGCGTTCGGGGAGCGAAGAGCCCCTCTCTCTCTCGCTCTCTCGTTGCGTGTCTTTCTACGACCGTGAGGAGGCTGTTCGTGCTCTTTTTGTGAAGATTTTTGTAAAATGTAAACAAAACGATGTGCGAGTGAGTAACTAATGTTATTAATATTGTTATTGTTGCTGTTGTTGCCGTCGCCGTCTCGGTTTTCTTCTGATAAACGCTAATTTACATATTGATGCCGCGCGTTTGTGTGCCATGTTTATTCTTGTGGCAGCCATTAAATGATAAAAATAAGCGCTGCTTAAATAGTTAGCGATAAGGAAATATTGCGTCACAATACTTTTACCACATATCTCTAAATGCTTTGGTTAACGTATTTATGTCCTTATTCAGGATATTGTATCTGAGACGTAAATGATTGCTGTGAGTGCTCCAATCCTCGATGCCATGATGAAACACCACCTCCAATACCAACAGCTGCTCGTACAGCACATCCCAATCGACGCCAACGGTGGCGGCGCATGTTTCTAGCAGCCAGCGAAACGAGCAGGGAAAGAGCGTGCGCAGCTTATGCTTACTCGAGTCCCTTATCTTTGTCATATATCCGTGCAGTAGCCAACAATCGAAGTTGGATATTTTCAACACAAGCTCCTCCATCTGCCTCTGATCTTCGCTCTGATCCAGTTGCTCTTCATCGCTGTCCTCCTGCTTAGGCTGAGTGGACGCCTCTAACAGTGATCGGATTTGGCGACGGGGCATTTTCAGCGGCACCCGCAACGGATCCATGTTGCGCTCATCGAATATTTGTATGGCGGCCAAATTGTTTAACGACACCTCCTCATTGTTCAATTTTAGCAAATAAGTTGGCGTGTCGCGTATTTTCCAAAATGGATTGTCTGCCTCCAGGGCTTGCCGACGCACGGCCCGTTCCATTATCTTATTTTGATATTGCCTACCATAAGCGGCTACAGGTTGACGGAACACAAAATCGGGTCGCTTTTCCCGGCGCCGCAGATCGTCGATCCATTTCTGTGTAGTTATATCACAATTAGCGCGCCATTCTTTGTGGCGATTTGGTTGGCGCGGCAGCATCTGAAAGATTCCTATCTCCTGGTAATCCTCTTGACAAGCCAACTCCTCCACGCGCAGCCTTTTGCCTCGCACGGCCAAGCGCTGGGCCAACTCTGTGGTTTGATTTTTAAACGGCTCGACTTGACGCTCTGTGTGATCTACTTTCATGAAGTCTGGTATCTGCACACTCATCTCGCCCTGCTGCGCCTGGTTGGCATGCAGGAGAATGCGCTTAAAGTAGCTATGCGCCGGTGTTAGGCTGGGCTGAAACTCAATGTGATCCTTGGTGGCGGTCTCGGCACCAGACTCGCCGAACTTGTTTTTCAGCAGTGTCTCAAAAATGAGGCATATGTTTTCGCGCACGCGCTGCATTGCGGGCGTCACCGACATCTCGTTATGGTTATACTCATGCTCCTTCTGCTTTCTCTCCTTGTTCAAAAAGTCGTCAATCTTTCGGCCACTCTGAGTGACTACTCCAAATCGTTGTGCAAAGCTTTCGCTGTAGTGCGAAACTAAAACTTTCCGCAGCTCCACAAATTGCATCCATTCGGTATAGACAAAAAGCTGCGCACCCGGCTCCTCCGTAGTCTCTGAGAGCTCTTTATTAATGAGCATGGCCGATTCTGATATAGCACGTTCCTTGACATCATCCAGGCCAAACAATAGCTTCAAGACGTAAATGATGTAGGCCATGACTCGCGCCTCATAGCGCGGATACGCGTGGAGTCCATGAATGGGATCGAACTTAGGTGGCAGCACATCCATTAAACTGGCCACGTAACTGGATATTACAGGCGGCAAACTCAGTTCTAGTACGTAGCGCTCGGTTAGTGCTTCCAAGTTTGGTTTTTGAAAACCATTCAGGTCTATGAAACGGGACATTTGTGCGATTTGGAGCCGCATAAACTGGAAAATTAAAAAATTATAATAGAGAATATTACTTGGAGGTGAATTAATGATATTGCAAATTGAAATAATTCTTATTCTCCCACATCTATGGATTTTTAAAAACTTCCAATAATATTTTTTCTACGCTCCCCTAATTATATCACAATCCAAGAAAACGTAATTTTTAAATTTGTTGTATTGAGGTTTTAGATCTTATTTAATGCTTACCTTATAGCGACACTTGTCTTTCTGCTGACTAAACTCCATCTCCTTGAGCAACTTTTTGCCGTGCATGGCCACATTCTCGGGCAAATAGCTCAGCATATAGCGACTCGTTAGATGCTCCTCTTCAATGAATCGCATTAGATCAGTAAGCTGTATATCGTCCTCGATCTGGTTAAGCGCTATGGCCAGCACAATATACAGTTTTATAATGTTTAGACAGTAAATGTTGCGATCAAAATTGTTTAGGGAACTCGCTTTCGGATGCAGACCGTGGCATTGCATACTGCCCGAACTGTCCACGCTGTGTTTGTCTAGATGCTTTAGCGGCATCTGCTTTTTCAGAGATCTACGCGCATTGCTCGACCACTGCAACTTCAGATTTTGGTTAGTTTGCAACGTGGACTCCGATTGGGCGCCCTTCTTTCCCGTATAGCCCGACTCGTCCAATTTGCGCTGAAAAAGAACGAAACGAGGGCAAGACCTTTCTATGTCAGTGTAGTGCAGATAGCCAGGTGATTGATTAACTTAGGTAATTTGTTAGCTTATTTGCATAAGCTTTAGCCCACTATATATACCCGGCTGAGCCAGGCAAATATCAGTTCAACATTTCGGCCTGAAGCATCACAATAGCTAATTTTAAAGAAAATGTCTCTGCGTTTGGTTCTGATATGCCTGGCAGTTTTTGTAGTGGTGTTCGCACCGCTGCCCGCTTTAGCGGCACCGTATGAGAGTAAGTTTTTAACGCTGACAAATGAGCAAATTATAAAAATACACATCATTTAGGGGTTTTGGTGGAGGGTAATGTCCCCGAAGTGGGAGCAACTGCGCAACCGCCAACATCGGAACCAGGCCAACAAAAGCAGCGCACCTTCTTCCTGTTGCTGCCACTCCTGCTACCCGATCAGTTCTACTTTTAATACCTTGCCACCGTCCAGTCAGAAAGTCATGATAGAAATAACAAATAACAAATAACGATAATAAAGATTAAAATTTGAGCATGCAAACACCTTGGTCTTCCTCCACTCACGCCAGTTGGCGCGCTCGTCCCCAGGCTCATTTGATAGCTTTTTGTCTTGGCGTTCACGCTTTCGCTTAGCCTTCTTGTAATTATAGATAATACGCGCATCTCTGGAAAGTAGAAAAATTAAAAACAGAAAAAGTATTAAAGCCTCTTGTTTTTACCTAGCTAAGGCTCGCACATTTAGCTTTGGCAGGCCCAGCTCATTGCTCTTGTTAAAGGCCACCTCCATGCGTCCCATATAGGCAGCCCAAACCTGGAGCGTCATTAGCTTCAGTTCTGGCTTGGCGCCCATGTGCAGCAGTTCCTCGAGAAAGCCACGCAGCACGTAATTGTAAAACTCCCAGGATGTTATATCGTTTTCCTCTGTTTTCGCTTTGGGCTTCTTTATGGCGCGCTGCGAAACGTGCTTTGCGGTGTCGTTGAATGTGTCCTCGGCACTGATTTCCACCGCGCGCAGTTGTTCTTTTTTGGTGCCGCATTCGATGCAGTAGTAGTAGCCTTCGCGTTCCTGGAATGTGCGCTCGCCGCAAACGTCGCATTCCATATGGTTTATTTCCATTATCTCTGTCTCGTCCATTTTGGTTTGTTGTTGACAAAATAAAAATAATCAACACGCACGCGGCAGCATCTAAAACTATAATAATGAATATTTCGATTTCGATATGTTTTCAGGCAGTGCATCGTTTATCGATGTCATGCCGATAGTCTCTATGTGCTATTTAAAATAAAATGCCAATGCTTACAAGTGTGTGCTGCTCTAATAATCTTAATCTTAAGTTAATTTAAATCCTAATATTTTAATATGCTATACATTTAGTTTTGCACATCAGCAAAAAACATAAAACGTTTTCGTTGCTTTCGGCCAATGACATGTGCAACGTAAAAACCTGTAATGCAACCCAATGGAAACTCTGTCTGTTAATACGCATAATGCTGACAAAGCATTACACAACACTAATCCTGCCCAGCAATGGCGCTCAATGACCTATCCCAATGTTTCAAATGTGCTGAATCGGTCATTTTCATGAATAGTTTTTCCTAATCCAATTGCGACTTTTACATAAGATAAATGAACTGCACGAACAGAATTTAGCCGCTTAATGGATAACTATATTTAGCAGGCGCCTACCAGTATTGACCAGTATTGAAATGCTTTGCCCACTCGCCCAAAAGCTATCAAACCTGTACCCGCCGAAAGCTTGCGATTGCAATACGGTCAGTCGCTCGCAGGCAGTCGATCAGTGCAAGTGCAGCAGCGGATATGTGCTCGGATGACAATAGCGCCACAAGCGCCGCATTGCAAGATTCGGATGCTGAATTGAGTAATGAGGAGGAACTGATTTTAACAAAGGAGCAGCTTCAGGTGCAGGAACTGAGCGATTGGCTAGATGCAAATCCGTATATAAACGGCTGCAAGGCCTACGACAATTTACACTTCTTTCTGCGCACCTGCAAATTTGACGTTGAGCGCGCCAAAAAGAAACTTAAAACTTTTTACCAAATGCGTGCCGAGCGCACCGAATGGTTTGATAACTGTGATCCCATGCTGCCCGAAATACAGGAACTGCTCGCCCTGGGCGTATTCCTACCCGTTGATGGTGTCGATGAGCAACAGCGAAAGGTTGTAATCATACGGACGGCAGCACACGATCCGAAGCGACACTCCCAGAATAATGTGTTTAAGGTAGAGCAGAGATATATTATATATTTAATATCTATATGTGTAACGAGTTCTGACCTTTATCCTATTGTTTGTAGACAAGTAAAATGATATTGGATTTGCTATTAAAATTTGAGCCAGATAGCTGTGCACGTGGAATCGTTGCCATTATGGATATGCAAGGCGTCCAATTGGGTCATGCCCTGCAGCTGAATCCCAAGCTGATCAAGCGTTCTGTTGAAGCTGGACGGCATATCCGTGCCAGCCGAAGCTTTTGGAGTTTACGAACGCGCCTCGTCACGTAAATTTTTTTCTGAATACCTTTCGGTGCGTCACATACATTTAACCTGATTAACTTTGTCTATATACATACATATATATTAATATTTGCAAATTAATTTTAGTGTCTTTATGACGCCAAAGATTCGCAACCGTGTCGTAGTGCGTCGTGAGGGCACAATGGTCAAGTGCAAGCACCTGCCGAGGGATTTGGGTGGCCAGGGACCCAGTTACAAAGATCTGGCTGTTAAATGGAAACAATTGCTCGAACAGCACGTTGACTTTTATTTGGAGCAAGGCAAATACAAAAGCATAGTCAAGCGATAAGCGTGTGATTAACCATATATGATTAGAACTGGAAACAGACATACTATATATGTATAGTATACGCATATTTTTAATGTATGGATTATAGATAATCGGATAATGTGTATAAATGAGGTTGTGCAGTCGTCTTTAACGGTTGACACATGCTAAAAACAATGTCCATTATTGTAAAAATAAGTATTTATAATGCATTATTGAATGTTTTTATCATTGTAGCTGTAGATTAGTATATGCTTTGTTGGGAAACATTGTCATAAAGCTTTACTGTTATCGTTCAGAGACGTACAACGAGCAAAGAATTATTCTTATAGAAAAACTCAACTTAATACGAGGGGTTTTAAAAAAGTACATATGACACGTGGTGTCTCTCTTTTCATTATATTCTCGGTTTCTTTATTAGTATAAAATAGTATATCAAAAATGTTTATCAAGTCTATAATTATTATCATTTATTGGGGCTATCGAGTGTCGTCTCACTTTGCTAAGGGTTTGCAATGCAAAGAATTTTCCATCTGTTTATCGATATTAATAATAAATACTCACATACATACAAAAGAACATAAACAAATAAAGTCGCACAGTTTGTGAACAGAATGTTTATAAGCGGGATTTTTGTTAGTGTATCAATGCGTGCTGTCTGTTGTTTTTCACTTTTCAAATATCTACATACATATATATAAATATAAATATGTTTTATATCTCTTAAAAGTACGTGTCACATATAAAAAATATATAGTAGATGTTCATGCTCATCATATCATTATCAATCAGCAAACAGCGCACTATAGGGTAGTTTTAGTTGGACCACATGAAGCACTGAACAAAACTTAAAAGCTATAAACGAGAAAAGGAAAGGCGGTAACTAACTAAAGCGTAATATATAGCGACAAAATGCAATTGAAAGTAAAGCGCACTTGCGCCCGCCCATCACAAGTCCAATTGCAAGCTGCCGCTATTGCCACCACTGTCCACCAGATGCAGTGATTCCTATATCTGCCGTTCGTCCTTTGCCGTCAACTTATCGATGAGCTCTTGCAGTGGCGCTAGCTCGCGCCGCTCAATCAGATTGAATTCTTGCACAAAGAATATGAAATGCTTGAAGGACGTATTCAAATGGGCCTCCTCGCCCAGCGTAACCACCTCGGAGAAATGCTGGTGATAGATGTGCGCATAAACACGAAACAGACGCTTCAGTATGGTCTTAGCGGAGGCGAGAAAATTCTTTGGAAATGGTACACCAATTTTGGATGGGAACAATGTTTCATCATCCAGCTGGTCCTGCACCCAGGTCATTAAGTAATCAATATACTTGGGCGCACTGCATTTGATGGGCTTCTTTACGGTCAAACCATCCGCCCAATGATATTCGTATTTCGGCCCAGCCGACATAATGCCACAGCTCTCCTCCGTACAAAATTCCGTTATTGTACCATACAGCATATTAATCTGATTGAAGAAATCCACGGCTGAAAGGTGAAAGATAATTCTATAAGTACAAGAGAACCCAGGATACTTTCACCACTCACTGTTAACGGCCACCCATTCATTGAGATCCTCGCCATCGGGCAGAGCTACTGCATTGCGCAAGTTCCCAGAGCCGAGCGTTGCGGCTGCATGCTTCATGAGATCATATTGATGCGTGCCCTCCGGTATGTTCTTTTTCGGTTTAAAGGTTTTGCTTGAACGTGAACCGCTGCAGGCGACAAAAAGATGCTTTGTATTGGTATGCCACAACAAACAACCCCAGGCAACGACAAGTGGTGGAGCCATTGGACTCACACCCACAATATTGGGCGAACAAAGCGCGTAGCTCTCTTTGTTTGCCACTGACTGGCTCTGTTTTCGGTTGCAAGTGCAACAGTGTTGCTCATTTCGCACAAATATACTTTCGATTCGTGTAAAATGAACATTATACGCACGTATATATGTGCGGTGTTTGTATGTGTTCGAGTTTCAACATACATATATACTTACAACAAAAATTCCATTGCCATGCAGTTATTGTTGCCGTTCACTTGCCACGAAGGTAAACTTGTCAACAACCTCTTAAGCAATATGGTTAATTCTTGTAAATGAAACGTCTTGGACGAGTTGGAACTGAGCGTAAGGTTGAAAACAAATTTTAATTATAATTCACTTCAATCAAAAAATTGTTGGCAAGGCAAAGTAAAGTGTAGGGCTGGCGACAAATACCGAGCACATCGATATTTCGAACTCGATAACCGCCATGTCTTACACTTGCGATTTATTTTATGACAGCGTTGTAGTGTTGCCACATATGAACAGAAGTATATTCTTCAGTTGTGTATACACTGAAAACGTACAGGTGTGTAAACACTGGTCATTCTGTTTAGCACGTGGAAAAACAACGCGCCTTGGCTTCTCGTGGAAAAATTCACAATTTTGATTAATTACACGGCATATTGACGCCTTAAATATGGTAAATATATTTCACTCATAGTCGCTATGCAATTTGCATTATACAAACATCAAATAACTGTTTTGCACACAAAACTATAGCTAACCTAAGTATAAGTATGTGCGGAAGCACCATAAAACGTGGAAAAATATGTCCATACCGAAACTGAAATTTTGATTAACTTTGTGTATAAAACTGTACTAACTCTACTCCTTGACAATTACAGTCGAATCTGTACGTGCTATATGAGCATGCGGCAGGCTATGCTCTATTCTCCGTCAAGGAGTTTGAGGAGGTGTCCATGTTCCTGCCGCAGGTCGAGTCCTCTGTGACGGACATTGCCAAGTTCAATTCGATTGTGAAGCTGGCGGGATTTGCGCCATTTAAGACGGCAATTGCGGCGCTCGAGAATATTAATGCCATCTCTGAAGGCATTGTGCCTCAGGATTTGCTACATTTCCTCGATGATATATTTTCCAAGCTGAAGAAGAAGAAGTGCACCCTGGGCATTGCAGATGCCAAATTGGGCGCTGCCATCACCGAATCCGTGGGCGTCCAGTGCAGCCACTTTGGCGTCGTGCCTGAGATTCTGCGTGGTGTGCGTTTCCACTTTGCCAAGCTCGTTAAAGGTAAATCAAATGGACCTGGCAAAAAACAAATTCAATTAACTATTTACATGCTTTTAGGCTTCACTGACAAGTCTGCTGGAGTGGCTCAACTGGGTCTGGGACACAGCTATTCCCGTGCCAAGGTTAAGTTCAATGTCCATCGTTCGGACAACATGATTATTCAGTCGATAGCGCTGCTGGATCAGCTAGACAAGGACGTGAACACGTTCTCCATGCGGATACGCGAATGGTACTCCTATCACTTCCCAGAGCTGGTCAAAATTGTGCCCGACAACTATATGTTCGCCAAGGCGGCCAAATTTATTAAGGACCGCAAGGATTTAACTCAAGACAAGCTGGAGGAACTAGAACAGATTGTCATGGACTCGGCCAAGGCGCAGGCTATAATCGATGCTGGCAAAATGTCCATGGGCATGGACATTTCAATTGTGGATTTGATGAACATTGAGCTCTTTGCCGAGCGCGTAGTCAAGCTCTCGGAATACCGCAAAAAGCTATCCACATATTTGCACAACAAGATGAATATGGTAGCACCTAATCTTCAGTCACTTATCGGCGATCAAGTAGGTGCTCGCCTCATCTCGCACGCCGGCAGCTTGACGAATCTGGCCAAGTATCCCGCATCGACAGTACAAATTCTGGGTGCTGAGAAGGCACTCTTCCGTGCGCTGAAGACGCGCTCTAATACGCCCAAATATGGTTTGATCTATCATTCGTCGTTCATTGGACGCGCTGGCCTCAAGAACAAGGGGCGCATCTCGCGCTTCCTGGCCAACAAATGCTCGATTGCGTCGCGTATCGATTGCTTCCTGGAGCAGCCGACCAGCGTGTTTGGTGAGACGCTGAAACAACAGGTGGAGGATCGCCTGAAATTCTATGAATCGGGTGATGTGCCGCGCAAGAACATTGAGGTGATGAAGGAGGCCATTGAGGCCGCTGGCCAAGAGATTGCAAATACGCCGCAGTCCGACAAGAAGAAGAATAAAAAGAAAAAGCGACAAGCTGACGTCGATACAAACGGCACAAGCAATGGCAATGGCTCAGTAGTGGCCGAGGAGGAGGAGGCCGGTAATGGCGATGCTGACGCTGACGGTGAGCCTAAGAAGAAGAAGAAAAAGAAGAACAAGAACAAGCAAGCCGTGGAGGCGTAATGTTTTATGCAAATACGGCATTCCACATAACTGCTTAGTTTTAAGTTCAAAATTTATTATTTTACCTCTACTTATCTTTTCTGTATTTCATGATACCACAAACCTAAATAAACAATAAATTTTAAACACAATAACATTACTTTAATTTCAATCTTTATTTTCACACATTCGTTTTATATACATACACATAACTTTTTAATTATTGCTAAGGTTTTTCTTTTTTTTTGTTTTTATTAATTTAATATTTTTTTGTAACAATTTCAATGATAATTTAGCCGTCCTTCCAACTGTTGCGCTAAAATATCGCTTTAGTACAACCATTAATTATATTTTATTGCATTTATGACGAACATTTAAACACGCAAAGTATTTAAATTCCGAGTGGACAATAGGACGGATATGGAATTCTTTTTTTACGGTTTCGGTTTGGAAAATGATAAAGTGCCCAAACTACAATAAATAATACATTTGAATATTGGGAATTATAATTTGCTTCAACAATTGATTTAGTATCAAAGAAACAGAGTTTGCATATACAAGATACAAGAAAGGATAAAATAGAATAGATCGGAGAATAGGTTTCGCGTGGGTGCGTGCGTGTGTGTGTGTGTGTGGAACGTCATTAGGCTAACAAATATCATTGGAACAAATCAAATGCTGAGGCATTGTTATTGCTGCTGTGATGCTGTTGTGGCTGTTGCTGCTGGAACGCATTAAAGTTGGCAAATGCTGCTGGCTGCGCCTGCATCTGTGGAATGGTCTGTTGCGGCGCCCCAAACACGTTGGGGCTGGTAAGTGGTGAGGGCGAGAGGCCCGAAAACGCGCCACCCGTTTGCACATTCAGCGGCGCCTGTGTCTTGGCCGGACTTTGTGTTTTCAGCGCATTCATCGAGGGTGCCGGCGCATTCGATTTGCCAGTTTTGCTTATCAGCAGATTATCCAAATCAATGTTCAGATTGCCGGCCTTCAGGTTACCCGACCAGGTGGCACCGACATTTGTGGGCTGTGTGGTGACCGTCGTCGCGGCTCCATTTGTGTTTGTATTGATGTTATTGTTGTTGTTGCTGGAGATAGAAATCGGCTGCAGCAGATCATCGCCCGTGACGGCAGCTATTGGCGGCAGCATGTTATCTGCAAAGAACGCACAGAGATTGCAAATAAATCCGGGTAAAACAAATCTAAATAGGGCCAGGTATAGGCTGAAGTAATGTAGGTAAGCAGGTGGGTGTCTAGGGGTGGTGTTCGAGTGTATGGTTGTCTATGTGGGTGGGCAAAGTTTGTGTGTCTAATTACAAATTGATTATGTGATGAGTGGTTGGCTCGATTGGAAGCATTGTGGGTAACAGGCGCAGGTAATTGAGCTAAGTGCAATTGAAAAAACAGTTGTTTTTGTTGCTAACAACACTTGTTGTTTTGTTTGTATTTGCTGTTGTTATTGTCGTTTACCTAGTGCGTCCGCGGCTGTGGCACAATGCCCGGTATATTGAGAAAAGCTTTCAGTTGTTTATTTATTTCAGATATTTGAGTTGTTTCAATAATATATATGAATTGTAAATGATATCCAAATAGTGCGTTTGCAATAAAAAATGACAAGGGGAAAAGGAATAGAAACAAAGTATAAATATTTGTTCAAATCAAAGTAAGTGTAAGTACCTGTTCGCTGGCTATATACATATGTATATAAATATATGTATTAATATATATAGACACACACAATCCTAAGCATGTAGTCTAAAGCGTAGATTTACCAAATGTCTTTTTCGAAAACTACTGCGACTGCTTTGCTTTAACCAGAAATAATTAAAACTAATTAAAGGTCTAAATGTATACAATTTTGTATGGATTAATTAAAATTACATTAAATATATAGGTCGGTGGCACATTAAAAAATCTTAGAATAACTTTTAATTTGGACTAACTTTGAGTTAATGGATTTTTTTACAATTCCAGTTGTCGGAAGTAATAAAAAAATGAAATAAATCTAATTTAATTGAAATAGATAAATTTGATGGAGTTTTTAAAATAACAATATGGAAATATTACTAATACAAAATTCAATGCAATTAAAAAGGGCGATTTCAATTCCTCAAAATGTTGACTGTATTTATAAACATTTTATTTATCTTCGTAAGCAAAGAGAAAATGAAACGCAATATTTTTCGAATCCAGAAATTTGATCTCTACAAGTATACACTAAGCATCTGTATACATAAAAGAAGCACTTGTTCATTTGTGTAGAAGCGAGTTTAATAACAATGCACAAAACTTCAGATATATTTGTGGCCTTCATAGAACTTAGGACTATACTATATATGTTTAGAAATCTTTTCCCTGCTCCAAGACAGCCGTATCGAATAGCTTGAAACAAGCGTTTAAAATCTGTTCGGCAAGCTCGCGGCACTCGTCCGATGACTCGCCGCCGACGAGCGGTGAGCGCACAAACTCCTCCAGCCAACGCCGGAGCTCGTTGAGGGATTCGGCGAAATGGGCAGCCAACAGATGGGCGGGCATGGTGACCAGAACAACGCCCAGCAGTTGGAGCGTCCCCGCACGAACACGTGCCTCTGCATTGAAGCGCACAAAGGCGCACAGGTCAAAGATCTCGCGTGTCATGGCCGGCAGCAGCGGGCAGTTCATTGAGCACATGACCAGCACGGTCAGTGTGTGCAACATATTAATCAGTAGCTGGGTATCGATGTCATGCGAAATGCTCTCATACTTCGCATAAAGCATTTGGCGCGTTCGCTGACCGCGCACCAGGCCAAAGAAAAATGTGCCGGCAACGGCATGAAATGCATTCACTTTGCCTTGGCTCTCCGGCATTGCTTTCGTGGTGAGATAGCGTTTCGTCTTGGCGCGCAGTCGTTCCCGTATAATGCGCTGTGCAGCAGCCAAGCGTGCGGCAGCCGCATTTGAGTCCGCGTGCAGCTGGAACTTGCGCGGATGTTTGTCTGCCGGCGGCACAATGTCAAAGATTCGTTCACCAATTGGCGGCTGTTGTTCATCACCCGCCAGCTCCTTGGCTGCGGCAGCCAGGACCTGCAGTATTAGGATGCGCACATTGGCCCCGTACCGGGAGTTGTCCGTGTGGAATTCACGGCACAGCAGCTCCGCACAGGCGCCCGGCTGAGCCACACAAATGGCCACACAACACTGAAACTGGGTGCGCTCAAAGTCATCAAAATAGTACTGCATCTCCAGGACGATGAACAGCTGGAGCAGCTCTAGCGCCAGCTTCACATCGTGTTGTGCCAGTTGGCTGCGTATCAGGTGCTCGGCTGTGCCCAGAGCACCCTCAAAGATTTGATAGTTGGCCACTTTGGAGCGCAGAAGGTGCAGCAGGTCCAGCAGAAATTTGGGCCGCTGTTCCAGGCTGCTGGAAATGTCACTGGACATGTCGTAAGGCTGCAAATCATCGTCGTCCTCATCGAGCGGCTGTGTAGGTGTCTCATCGTCATCCGAGTCCAGGTCCAGCTGCATGTTTACAACATTTGTGGCTTGCTGCGGGACCGGCACGACGGGTAAATGCACCTGCTGCTCCTGCTCGCCCATAAACTGAGCCATGTGCAGCTCCAGGCGCTGCAGCAGCTCTCCACTGGGTTGCACATCCAATTGCGCCTTGCTGGGATACTCAAAGGCCGCCAGCTCCTCAAGCTCTTCGAGCAGGTGCCTGTGGGGCGTCTGCTCCAGGGCAGCATAATCGAATTTCAAACGATCCTCCTCTTTGGCTTGTGCGTTTAACATGGAATTAAAGAGCAGCTCCACGGTCTTCATACCCACATACCGCTGTACCATATCCGGCGACTGCAGATGATGACTCAGGCCGTCGTGCAGCTGGCGTTTGTGGTCTTGCTCCAAGTTGCCATTAGACTGGCCGGCAAGTATGAGTAGCTTGCATATGCCCACATGCTCCTGGCTGCTCAGCTTCTGCAGGGAAACACGCTTGGACCAAATGCCCAGCAGCTGCGTGAAGAGCAAGTGCAGCTGTGTGGGCGCCGTTACGTGGAGATAGCCCACCAGCGTACAGAGCGGTCCGTTCTCCGTGGGCGCCCGCTGCAGCGGCAATTTCTGCAGCAAACAATGTTGCCAGTGAGGCGTCTCCATTGCGGCTGTTCCCAACAACACGTAAAGATTGAGCTGCGCCTTAAGTGCGCTTTGTGCCAGTTTAAAACAAATCGATGGCTCCAGTTCACACGTGATATGTTGCACCACGGTGCGTGACTTTGGGTTAGCCGCCAGATGCTCGAGTATGCGCAACAGGCACTCCAACGTAGGAGCATGAACAAAGTTGCCTAGCACGCGTGACAGCAGCCAGCTAAATGGGTTTAGATCGAAAGATCCCTCATGATCCTCGCACTGCAGCACAAAGTACAGAGCCTTGAGCCATTGCTGCAAAAGCAGACGCCCGTAAACGATGGGCGCAAATATCGCGGGCAGCTGTCGTTGCAGTTTATTGGCCACCAGGCTGGGGAGTCCAATCAGCAGCTGTATGAACTGCATAGTCCGGGCATCGTGCTCATCCAGCAGCCGTTCCGGCATTATCTTAATGGTGCGCGCAAAGCGTTGCATGAGCGCTCCACGCTGGCGGGTTAGGTGCAGCAAACAGATGGCCAGCAGGCGCTCGTCCTCGAGCAGGCCGGCGAGCATGGAGGCGGCAACGCTGGGCACGCGCTCCAGTTGCTGTTGTAGCGTCTCAAGTGCCACTTCGGTATAGCCAATGCTGTGATCTAGCTTAAACATATTTAACACATCCACATCCTCCGTGGGTTGTGGCCAATCCCGTGTGAACAGCCTGGCTAGCTGGGCAAGCAGGGCAGCATACTCGCCACTGGCCAGCTGGGCCCAATCAATGGGCTGGCAATCGAGTCCCACCAGCTGCTCTGGCGTTGTGTATCCAGGCAAGGCGCCAGCCTTGTGCACCTGACGCAATGTGGCAGCCACAAAGCTGGCATTTGCGGCGCTCAGCACGCTCGACAGGCTACGCAATTCCGCAACGGCCTGCGCTAGAGCCAGGCGAATCGTTTCCGATGGCGGTGGTAGCGGCGTCTTTGCAACCTGCTGCGTTTCAACAGCTGCGTTAAGTGGAAAGGAAGAAAAAGAGAACGAGTGCATCCGATTGGAATATGTTGACCGTTATGTGTGGTAGCTAGCTTAGTAGCAAGAGATACAGAAAGTGTGAGGCAGAGAGAGAGAGCGAGTTTCGTACACAAAACGCGTCGTCATGCAAACGTTTCACTGAACGCCCACTAAATACGTAAAATGATCTATGCCATAACAGATCCTAATGCAAATCCTAATAGCTAATAATTACGGCTAACTTAGCGTACAAACTCACCCATTGGCATGCTTTGGTGGATCGATAAATCACCCAATCCGGCCAGCAGATCAGTGGCCGTTGTTGCTGGCGCTGCCGTTGGCGTTGCGGCATTGAACAAGTCGAAGGCATCATTAGCTGGCGTCGCCGTCGTCAACAGGTTGCCATCCAGCGCCGACGTTGACGACACCGTTGCAGTGCTGGTGGTGCTCTGGAATGCAGCAAAGTCCGCAAATTCATCATTACCAGCCGCCGGCAGTATGCCCGTCGATGGGGGAGATGAACCGCTGCCGAACGCGGCCGCAAAGTCACCAAACTCTTGCGTGGAAGCAGCATCAGCAGCACGCGGATTGAAGTCATCATCATCATCAACAATAATGGCTGCGCTATTCAGCGTCTTCTCGCCTTGCGGTCGCTGTTCTGGTTGGGGCGACGTAGAACAGGTCTTGAAAAGATCGTCCAGCAAATCATTGTTGTTACTCGGTGTATTGTTGTTATTTGCTGTGTTGTTGTTGGGCGAAGCGCCGCCCATCAGATCAACGCTGTTTGTGGTGGGCGTGTCCCGATGCGTGGGCGAATGAATGCCGGCCGCGTTTGGTGTCTTGCCAAAGTTAGCAGCAGCACCCAAATTGATTTTCTTTTGCGTTGACGGCTGCTTTGAGGCGCCGACTGATGTCGGCTGCTTGGACACCGGAGAGCTGACCGCCTTTGAGCGTATGTTCATGTTGAGGTTTGTCGGTTTGGTCTCAGTGGCCACCTCAGCGGGACTAGCGCGATCATTGTATCGATAGTTGCGTCTGCGATAAATTCAACTTGATTAGTTTAATGAATGGCATAGACTAAGATTGATATACTTGCCTGGGACTGGGTGAGTCACTGTCGGAACCCTCGCGTTCGCCATCATATTGAGTATCCTCGTCTTCGTAACGGTCTGCAGAGGTCTTATCGGAATCTACAATTCAAGTAAGAATAGTGTAATGGGCTTTTTAGAAAACCTAATCAGTTTGCATATATTATAGTACAATTTATAAAATACGTAATCCAGTGTGTTTTATATGCATATATTTTATGACTTACACCAATTATCACCGCGATTGTTGCGCCAGTCGCCATCGTTATAGCCGCCGCTGCTGCTGCCGCCACCGCCGCCGCCACCACTGTAGCCGCTGTAGCCACTGCTGCGGGAGCCCATTGCATCGCTGCTCATGCCAATGTATTTATCCTTATTCTTTTTGGCCTTCTTGCGCTCCTCACGCAAACGATCATCGTCTTGAATAAAGTCTATAAGCTCTCGTACCTTATGCCTAACATTAATACCCTGATCCTTGCCGCCTTCGTCCGTAAACGTGTAATTCTCCAACGAACGCAGATCGTAGATGTGCTCCCGCGACGAGGTTACCACGCGCTCTGATCCATTGCGCACCAAATAGTTCAATAGCAAGAGGCTCTGCAATTAGATTAAATATGAATATTTGGAAATATACAAGAGTTTATTAACCCTACTTTATAGGTCCGCCGCCAATTGGCTTTATTGTCCTGGAGCATGCGTTTCCATAGCATGGACATCACCTCCGGAAAGGTCTCGTAGGAGAACGTGGCATGCGCCAGCTCCTGCATGAGTGGACCTGTTGGACCCCACGGATCATCATTGGTCGCCTCGCGCACCTTGCCCTCAATTTCTGTGTAGTTCATTACGACATTGGTGCTGCAAAAGAAAGAAAGCGAGAAAATGAACATCAGAATATGTTAAAAACAAAGTATTTGATTACTCATCGTGCTGCGGACATAAATCATGTGGGTTGTAAATACCAAATGAAATGTGTGCAAGCTCAGCCGAGAAATATTTTGCATCAAAAGCCTTGAACGCAAAACAAACAAAAGCCCGGTATAACTTTAAAAATTATTAAAGCTATATACAAATATACAAAAATATTTACTTTCAGGATGGCAAAACTTAAAACCCTTACAAACATTTAGATACAGATTTGCGATGTTATTTCATACATATAGATTCAAATTGGGTTAATACTAAGCCCCAGAACGGTGTTAATATACAAAGCTCAATTCTCGATTGTTTGTTCTAATAAGAGCTATAGGGGTTCCAACGTTATCTAGATATTGCGGAAATGTTATGCGTATTTTAATGTTCTCATTGAAAAAAAAATGTTTTTTGCGAATAAGAATCTATTTTTAATTAGATTAAGTACTGTAGTACTGCTTCGAAGAATAAGGAACAGTAGGTATGCAGACGAACGTATACTGATCAAGAATATATATAATTTATGGGTTCGTACTTCTATGCATTACGCATTTCATGCCAAATTTGTTATTGTTTATATTTATGTACTTATTTGTTCGAGCTACCGAGCTGTTCGAACTGAAAATTAAATACCCTCATGGAGGATGTGAGCTATATTCAAGTGTATTTGCACACAAAAACTTGATATTTGGCCTATTGTTCCTATGGAGGTCTATATTATATAGTACGATGTTGCAGATATTTTGCTCATTTGCATTAGTGAGATAAGTTTGCTTCGGATATCTTAAAAAACAAAATGATTTTCATACAAAAACTCGTTTTTCGAGCGATCATTTCTTTTACAGTTACCAATATATGGTCCGATTCGGCCGACTACGCCATACGTACATGTATATATCATGATGATAGCTTTAAAACTGACATACAAGTTTGCTTAGAAACAGACAGAAAGACATTGCTGTATCGATTCGGTATACTGACAAAGAATATATATGTATACTTTATAGGGTCGAATACCCTCTGCAAGGGTATACAAATCGCGTGAAAGACTTTTAAGGTTCTTTTTCGTCATTTACCTAAATGCTGGGACAACAGAAATGTCTAAAGTTAATGTTTCCTAACAATAATAAAGAATACTGATATAGGAAAAGCGAGGGTCATTGGAGCATAAGCTGACACGCCTGTCCAGATCGCTTATAGGAAATTAATATGTTTGATAAACTTGTTGCATCATTGATCGCCAGCCGTGAATGTTGACAGACTTTAAAACGTGCTACAAAAAGTGTGAATTGTCGCACTGGAGTCTTATCACTTTGCAGATAAGCAGCTAGCCGAGTGGAGAATGCACCCAGCGATTTACAACTGCCTCAATTACACGTTTTAAGTTGTTTCCCCATAATTGGGCCAGCCAATCACGAGGAACGGAAATGGGCTCCAATTTTGTGGAGAAATTCGAGACATGGACACACGCACAACAGAACGAACGGTCAAATGATTTCCATAGTAAAATGCGATAAAGACAGCAGGTAATTAATAACCGCTCGTAATGGAATTGAAATTTCACTGGAAAGTCCCAGCTTGGAAACACAAATGTGAGCACAGCTGGAACACATACACATCTTATTTTTGGAGCAAAACGAAAAAATAAACAAAATGTTTTCTTGATAAACTATGTACATATCAGATGTATATGCATGCGTGTATAGTATTTAAGTATGTATGTATGTGGATTGGAATTTTTGTGAAATAAGCTCGAGCATTCGTACATTAAAATCCCGACAAAATGAACAACCTTGAAAGTAACAAAAGCGGCCAACGGCAAACAAAGCACAGCGTTAATCGCTCTTCCATAAACGAGGCGAATAGGCAAAACTATATCACTTTTGGCACGACTGCAATTGTAGCACCTGTATATTGAAAGAGACAGGTATAGGGGTGGGGGTTCGAGTTGTTGTTGGCGAAGGGCGTGGGAGTGTTGGGGTCCCAATCTACTTAAGAGCTTTTTTTTGTTGTTATCTCTTATTGTAATCGTGTCTTTTATAAATGTTTATTTTGCTGGACAACTTACACTTTGTCCGCCAATTCGCGCACTTTCCACATGCTGATAAATTTATCAACCATTTTAACTTAATTTTCAGCTTTGGAATTTTTCACACAAACTTGCCAAATCGCTGGCAGACAAAACTCGTTTTATATTTTTTTGTGTTGTATATATTACGTATGCATATATGTATATATGTATTACATGAAGAGCTCGATTAGGCGAGTTACATGTAGTTAAATACGTTTTATTCCTTTTAGCCAAATAAAAAGTATAAAATTTAAACGAAAATAAAATCACTGCACTACGGGCAGAATTTTGGTGAGCTGTCCCTCGTCAGTGTTGTAAATAGTTTTTGTAACAGTGCTGCAAATAGCCTTGCTGATGTCAGTGCTGCAAATAAGCTATGTGTTAAATATCGATAAGACAGTAGGGTGATGTACTTGCACATCGATAATTTGCCAATGTGATATTGTGCAACACTAAAATAGGGTGCTGTTGCCGTCATCTGTGGAGCTGCAGAACTCTAAAAATAGGAAAGTTGTAATAATTAGTTTAAAATAAATAAATCATGAATTATTTCACATACCTATGACAATCATCTGTTAAATCACAACAAGTTGGCACAGTGTAGTTGTTAGCGGCCGCAGTTTTTCATGCAAAAAATGTAAACAAAAAGGTTATGTAAACTTCATTGGTCTTACAGTGTGAAGATTAGTCGCGAGCGCTCCACGGAAACTCTAAAAACATAAGTAAAAATGTTGGGACTACAACGTTTCGCCGGCAGTATTGTCACCCAGCTGTATCGACGCGCCACATACAGCAGCAACGCACGTGCGGCGAGCGCGGCACTTGCAACAGCGGCTAGTAACGGCCAAGGAGCGGGGTCAGGGGCGCCCGGAGAGCCGGAAGCTGGAGCGCCGGCAGCGGAGGCAGTTGCCAGGAAGCCAAAGGTTACGGGTGCGTTAGCTTGTACAACTCTGATGATGAACTTATTTACAGTTTAACCGCTTGCAGGACACATGGTTGCTGCGGCCTTTGAATCGTTGCGAAACGAGAACGAATCCAGTGGAAAACTAACGGTTGACAGACCAAGCACTAGCTCTGCTAATAGCATAGATGAGCGTATTGTGAACGCCAAGACTGTGAATGGTCTGTTGGCCATAACGGAGAACAACAACAACTTTTCACGTAAACACGCCCTGAAGATTGTGTCAATACTGGCAGAATGGAGCAACATTAATCGTGTTAATATATCCGAGTTTGAGAATGATACAAGATTCCTGCGCGTTTGTCGAATGCTGGGCCGTACCGTGCCCAAGAATGGAACCAGCGGCAAAAATAATGGCAATGCTGGGGGCTCCACAGACAACAGCGGGTCAAAACGCATTTCCGGATTCCGCACTGATGATCTGAATACGGTTCTTGGTGTGGCGGGTGACGATGAGGCAGCCAAGCTAATAGCCAGCATAAGTCTACCGCAGATGGTTAAGGTAATGAGCACATTGGCGCAGCGCAAACGTCGAAGTACTCCATTGCTGCGCTCGCTGGCGTTCAACATTAGCAGCGCATCGGAGCAGCTGGATCTGAAGCAAGCTGGTGATGTGCTGTATGCCATGTCCACGCTGAACTTTCAGGACTCGGTGCTTGGTGCAAAAGTGTGTGCTGATGTGCAGGCTGCTCTGCCAAAAAATTCTGAAAAGTCAGCTGTTGTGGGCTCCGTGCTTACCAGTCTGGGCATAATGCGCTATCGAGATTTGGGTAAATACAAAATAGCTGTTTTTAGGGAGATCTAATTACGGCAATTAAACTATTCACATTGTAGATGTATTGGAATCGCTGACGCAGTGGCTGCTGCAGAACAGTGAAATCTGTCGACCTCAAGATCTCAGCGCTTACTTCTTAACAGCGGCGCTGCTCAACTTCCAGAGTACACATTTAAAGGATGTGTGTAAAAAGCTGGCGAAATCAATTGTTCGTGAGGATTTCACCAAGCAATCGGACTGGCTAAACTACATTTGGTCGCTGACAATGCTGGGTCTGGTGGAGCACAGTCAGCTGGAGTCGGTGCTGAGGTTTGTACTGCAAGTGCTTTGTGTAAAAAGGTTAATCTAATAAGGTATCTCGTACAGCGCGGACTTTCTGGCAAAATTGGAGAGTGACAAATCCGGCTTAACGCCAACTTCCAAAATGAGGCTTCTAAATCTAAACAGCTATGCGCAACTGTGCGCCAGAGATTACAAGGGCGTCTTGCTGCCAGCCGATAGTCCTGCCTACCAGGTGCCCATGGCGCATACCAAGTCTAAGCAGATTCTTGTCAACGGGATGCTGGACGCGCTGAAAAGTCTACTGCCGGCCACTAATCACATGGAAGGCTTGGTGGACAGCAAAATGGGTTTCCTAATAGGTAGGTGAGTGCCAACGATAAAAGAAACAATCTAACAGTGGCTAAATTACAGATGCGGTATGTCAATTTGATGCTAAAAGAAATCCACTTCCCCTGGATAAGAAGAATCCTGAAGCCATTAGGTACTTTATGAGGCTTTAATGTGATCATGATTCACTAACTTACGTATTTTATATTTAGAGTGGCCCTTATGGTAATTGATTTTCATGACATATGCCATGGAACGCATCGCAGTGCAAGCGGCGTAGCGAATCTGGCGTTCGACCTGCTGGAAAAAAGTGGCTACCAAGTTATACCCGTGCCCTACAATGAATTCAGCACCAGTGACAAATTACTGAAACGTGTTCAGTATTTGGAAGCGAAATTTAAGGACGTTGTTAGTAGCAAATAATTTGAATTATAGTGTTGTATCCTTTTATCAAAATTGGAATTGTTTGATTATTGTAATTTTATAATTAGGCGATGAATAAAAGTAAACTAATCAAATCTACTGTCAGCTGCGAATAAGAATATATGTGGAACAGCCAGAAAATGTAGGTAAGCATAGTTGAAATACGCTCGGAGGAAACTTTATAATTTGATAAGTGAATTAACTGATATTTTGTTATTGAATTTTCTGTTTTCTAATTGCTGGCCTTTACACCGCCTCCAAGTCGCTGCAACGTTGCTTGTTCATGCCGACCTTCCACCATTGTCCGGTTTCCTGGAACTCGGTGGCAACAGCAGCCAGCGTGTGGAAGAGATTGCGTGCCAACATGTGACAATTGCCAACGTGCAATATGAATTTGGGATCGTAAACCTTCTCCATGTCCTCGATCTTGTAATGATCCCTTGTCTCACGCTCGGTCAGGCACACACAGTTCCACGGAGACCAATCGTCGCTTTTACTCCAGCGTGGTAATCTACCAAAACATTGCTTTAAGAAATAAGCTGTGTAATTTACTATCAAAGCCAACTTACCGCAATTCATTCAGATTTTCGGACTTGCTCAACGCCGAGTGACCGTGCCAGATTTTGTCTATTAAATGACGCACATCGTCCTGCTGTATGACAAAGGCAAAGGATGTGGCGCACTTGCGCTTGCGCTCGTCGCGCTGAATGCAGCGTAAAATCGATTGGTAAGCATTGTTCTCTGTGGCAACCAGCTGCAAGGGATTCGCCACATCACTACCACAAGAGTTTAGCTAGGCTGGCCTCTTACCTTCAAGTAGTAGCAACTCTTGCAAGTATCCACGTGACTCTGGCGCGTACGTATTGCAAACTGGGAGTACGGCTTGACCTTCTTGCAGACGATGCACATGCGCGAGGGAATCTCTGGAAAAGCACAAATATTAGCATTTTGGACGAATCTCGTGCGTAAATCTGAGTTGTGATAATTAGTTACTTGTTTGATGTTCGTGCTTTTGGAATTTAATCAGCTCGAAGAATAATATGTTCTGGCGTTTGCGCAGGATTTCCACATCGCAGGACTTGGTGAATATCAACAGATTCCTTTCTCGATCGACCAGATCAAATAGCTAAAGATGAAGTAGGTATTAGCTGCTCTACCTGCTCACCAGTCACAAATTCTTACCTCTGGAAAATTCGGAAAACTTGCTTCCTCCAGCAGTATCTCCAAGACACGTCCCAACAGCTCCAGGCGCTTCTCCTTTTCGGTTGTCTTACGCATATCCTTGTAGATTTCAGTTAGAAATCGCACGCGTTGCGTACGCAGCAAATCTAAGTGTATCTTCGAATCCTTGTAGCCAATCCACTCGACGGGCTTTCCCATTTTCTTCAACAGTTGATCATTGCGAAAATCCTCCATGGCCAAGTGAACGAGGCGGCGCTGTCGCTCCACACCGTTCAGCAGACGGATTTCCTTGTCCAGCAGAATGTTGACCTCGGAAATACGTGCTGGTCCCTCATAGTTGGCTGATATGCGTTTCAGCTCCGCCCGTTTCCAGCGGGAGATTTCCGCAAAGAGCAGGTCAAAGTCGTCTGTGGTTCGGGGGAACTGTTTGATAATTTCATTGCGTTCCACCCGCTCCTCCACGCACTTTTCGTAACGCTCATCCTCATCCACGCGATTTTTTACCAAGCGCCTAGCATTAGAACCATGCAAAGATTATAAGATCTGTATATAATTGTATCTAGAAAAGCAAACACGGATTTACACTGTGAAACGAGAAGGTTGCCTTAACTTAACAGCTGAACTAAACTAAACTAATTCTAAATTTTGCTAATATTTCCTTAAACATAATTTTTATACTCTTACACGAACTGAAAAGCGTATATTGGGTTTGCCATCTTGCTGTTCATCCGTATGAACGCATTTTTTCGCCGCTATGTAGAGACTTGGAGTCGTGTATACCCGCGTTAGATAAAGTGTTATGATTTTTTGGCTACGCCCACTGGGGGCGTGTCAAATCGATTTAATCAATATACATATCTCCCACAGTTGTAAAGCTTGATATATCAAATTTTACAGTTTATTGATAATGCCACGCCCACAAATTACAAAATTCGTTATTTAAAAAAAAACAATAATAACTAAGTCTGTTTTTATACTCGTTCACGAAGTGACAAAAGTATTCACGATAGAGATTTCAGATTTTGGATATATACTGCTTCAGTCCACAAGAACGCCCCTCAACGCCCCTGCCTTATTGGAATATATACTGGAAAATTCCCCCAAATATCAGAGAAAAAAATTTCCGGGCCACGCATCGTATTTAGTACATATGTACATAACATTTTATCAAAAAAAATGCCAACAATTTTATTTTCAATAATGAATATATTTGAAATGTAGAATCAATCTAGGGCACAAACCATGAACAAAATGCCATCAAACATGAAAATCGGTTAAGCTTTGACAAAGTTATGAGCGTTTGAAATATGGGAGTTATGGATCCGAGAGCTTTACATGTCAAAATTTCTTTCAATTTTGGCATGATTTTTGACAAAAAATTGACCCCCTCAGAATCGGTTTTAATGTTGATTTTTATACTAATTGTGGCAACCACTATCGATATAAAATATAAAATTTCTAAATTTAAAAAAAAAAATTTTTCGAAAATGAGTAAGGGGTGTACATGATATTTTATCAAAAAATCCAAAAAAAATTTATTTTCAATAATGAATAAATTTTAAATGTAGAATTATACTAGGGGACAAACCATGAAAAAAATGCCAGCAAACATGAAAATCGGTTAAGTTTTGACAAAGTTATGTGCATTTGAAATATGGGAACTATGGATCCGCGAGCTTTACGTGTCAAAATTTTTGTCAACTTTGGCAACGTTTTTCAGAAAAAGTTGTTGTCTCTCAGAATATACTCGTTCACAAAGTGAAAAGTGTATATTGGGTTTGTGCAATGTCCGTCTTGCTGTCTATCCATCCACGTTGGCCACGCCCACCACCGCCACTAAAAAATATAGAAATTCTACTACCCATTTAACTACTGTGTACTGTGAACGAATATTACGTCCGACTGCAACGTTCTTACTTGTTTATACCCTGAACCCATTGAAAATGGGATAATCAGAGTTAATGGTTTTGTGCAAATGTATGTAACAAGCAGAAGGAGCCATCTGCGACCCCATAAAGTATATGTATTCTAGATCAGCATCACTAGCCGAGTCGAGCTAACACTGTTCGTCTGTCCGCCTGTCCGCATGAGTATGTCGATTTCGGGACCCGATTCACTTGTTACTGTTTAAAGCTGTTACCGTCAACGAGAATTGCGAAATCGGTTACACCCGACTAAAATTTCTAAAATTGCATCACGATATTTGTAATATGCCAGAATAATACCTACATCCTGGGGTAATGGAAATCCGGGATTACAAAGCAGACCTAAACATCGGTAATTTGTTCGGGCTTGCAGCCACGATATCCACCTACCGATATTCCGCGGCACGCAGATGAATGTACTTCCACAGTATCCAGCGCCGCCAGTTGCGCTGTATCAACAGGATCTTCTCGAGCTTATTCTCGGCGCGTTCCTTTTGCGCATATGTTTGATATTTGCCGGGTATGATAGTAAAATCGTTGGCTGTGGACACGTATCTAATGTTGAAGTCATCCAGAAAGCATTGCACGGATTGCTCATGTGCCGTGTTCTATTATTATGGAATTCGATCAGCATATATACTTGAAAATAGCTAAGCTGCGGCTCACCAAAGTCTTTTCCTTGGGCTCCCAGGTCTGCGTGTCTCGCGAGCGATAGCGTCTGTACTTCCATTTATCAAAATACGGTCCAGTTTGCGTGAATGCATCCAAGAACAACTTGCCACTAATCTTATCCTTGTAGCCGCACAAAAAGGGCTTAATAATGGCAGCATTCTCGATCTCGACTATAATATTTTTGGGCTGTCCATCTGCCGAATCCTCGCCGGATATATGCACAGTTAAGTAATCTGGCAAACGGTATTTGCTGTGCAGCGAATTAGTTATACCGAGTAACATTTAAATCCCATCTCGATGATACTTACTCGTAGTACACGCTTAGACTCAATTCGGGTCCAATGTGGCTTTCACTGGTTTTCGGCGCATCGATATCCAGTTGAAACTTATGTATGCCAAACTCATCCGCAACGGTCGAGTGAATGGGTACGGTATTGCAGAGCAGGCGATTCTCTTGCTTAACAACCAAAAGCTCCGGCTCCACATCAAATCTGCGCGACAAGTCCTGCTTGACCTCGCCCATGGTCATGCAATTGGGATAGACTTGTGCGATGAAATTGTCTTGCGATATGCAAAACTTTACGGTGACATTTTTTACCAGCACAGAGCACTCGTCGGACGGTTCCGATTCAGTGCTACGGGGCATGTAGTCTGGTCCACATATTGCCCGTACCTTTGGGCGCTGCGAGGGCGCCACATTCAGCTGCATGTTGCATACATAGGACGGCGGCGGGGGCGATTCCATGTCGCTCATATTGTAGCTTGACAAAAAAAATGTATATATCTATGCGTTTAATTCGATATTGGATACTTTCCGGATCTGTGACTAGATCCCAATACGGAACTGCCTGCTTCGATTGCAGTCAATGCTTGTGTGAGGCCTTCAAATGGGGCTGTTGGGTCAGAGGGGGTATGGGAAATCATTTGTTCAATAAATCTGTTGCTTGGCGCCCTGTTGTGGCAACGTGCCCTAGGCCACGCTACATTTTCCGCTTACAAACTTTATTACTGTTTATTACCGAATTGAGCACTGAGTTTTCTCACGCATTCGTAGTTACACAAATCTTTTTCATTTAAATGAATTTTATTTACACGACTTTTTGTTTTTTTTTTTTGCTAGTTTCTTGGAGTGAAAGCGCCTCTCGTCTTATGTGAGCCCGCTAGCTTTTGCCGGGGCGCTATAAATTCACAAGCAAACGTTTTTTTCTAATTGCCCTTATTTCGTTTTTCGCCGACTAAACATATCTGAATATCTCATGTATAAACAACACTTTTGTGGCCAAAATGAATCTTAAAGTTGTCATCATTTCATTATTTATTGCACAACGCTGAAGTGGATGCTGTGTAGACGCCGACAGTAATTGCTCATACTAAATGGCTTTCAAGTTATGGTATGCTTTTATCTCCTCGGGCATATATGCACGTATGCTTTAAGGCAGTCCACACGTGATCGTGATTGGCTGCTGTGCCAAGAGCCGTGGAATAATGATGCCGATTAGCAGTCATTTTGTTACTACTAGATTATAGTTTAACTCTTTGGACTAAGTAATCAAGTCTACATCTCTGATGCGTCTGGCCAATTTGAATAAAAAAGATATCTATTTTTGTTTTAGATATCACCGTGAATCAATAAATAAAACACAGTTGAAAGTAATAACGCATTAAATCCTGAAAACCTTGAAATTCATTGTACATGAAGGGCAAAAGCCCAAATGAGGTAAGGCTGCATTCGTTACTATAACAATAACTATTAGATTTGTCAAAAGATTTAATAAACAATACTCAATTTAGCGCCTAATTGATGTGCTCTTATGAAAATGTTAATGAACAAACTTCCATACATTTTTTTCTGTCTAATTTTCCTGAGTTTATCACTTAAAATGTTGTCAAATTTTAATTATTTGGCTATAAGGAATTTAATAATTTTTAAGCTATACTTCAAATGTAAGAATGGAATGCCTGACTGTTATCTTTTAATAATAACCTAACCTTTAATCATAACCTAATAACCTAATAACAACCAAATATATAAAAACTATAAAAAAATATTTAAAAAAAATAATTGTATCAAAAAAGAAATTGTTTAAAATACTCAAGCGTCTTTATGGACCCCAGTGCATGAGTAAATCAAAGTACCACTATTCGTATAGTATAAGTTAATCCAGGGTATCTCAAATTCGGGCAAAACTCTTGATTTTGGCAAACACTTGTCACATATTTTGATGGCCAAGCTGACAACAAAATTACAATGTGCAAGAGTCTAACCCGTTAACAGCTTTTTGAAATTTGATATGCTCAAATTGGTCTCTTTAACCAAAAACAAAAGGCGCACTGTGCTTATTTAATTAATAAATAATGTTTTTATTGTAATAGAATTTGGACTTAAGATTATGAGGCGTCAAAGCTGACTTGCGATCGGCACGCGCCACCTGCAGTCGGAAGGGACGTCCATTGAAGTAGTATTCCTTGTGATGCTGCACCCGCAGAACTTTACTCTGCGTGATCGTCGTAGCCAAAGGTGATGCTGTCGTGGGAGCGGCTGTGCGATCGCGTTCGCGTTCACGATGCTTGTCAGTCGTCGGTGCGGGCGCAGACGTCGTTGAGCTTGGTGTCTCCTGCATGATGGGCTTAATTTTCATGGGCTGATAATCGTAGCCGACGCCGGGTATATAGCGATAGGGTAGCGGTGGTATGGGTATACAGTAGATTTTTGAGTCCTTTTTGGTTTTCTTTGTTTTGCTGCCGTTCTTGTTGTACTTGCGCAGGTTGAGCGGCTTCGAGGTGACCAAATAGTCCATATAAATGTTGTCCAGCGACGGAGATTGCACCAAGAGTTTGCTGATCTGTTGTGGGGGCGTGCCAGTGCCGGCCACATCCGAGCCGCTTGGCATGCGCATGCCGTAAGCGTAACCGCTGGCCGGTCTGGGCGTGGCCGCGGCGAGCAGCGCCAACAGCGCTGCCAGAGCGCATTGTGCGTGTGACAGAGAAGGCATGCTGCGGATGAAAAAAGAGAAAGAGGGAAGTGTAAGTTCAATACGTCTGTGTGTTTGTGCTTTGTATGTCAAGGCAAGCCTTTAAAAGTGTCCACAAATCGCGGATCAGGCGCCCACGCCGTACATTCAGATCGCAATTGTTGCGAGGTTTGATTGATGGACTAATGGCTACCAAAATATTAATAATAACCAAAGTCGAGCATTACAGCTACAAATAAAGCAATGGCAAGCGTTTTTCTGTTTTTCTTTTTTGCAAGTCACAAATGCCGAATAATTCAATAATAAATAAATCGGCTGTGCGCATCAAAGCGTGAAATATTTTTTCTGTGCAGAAAATGCTCGCCAATTTATTGTTAAGTTTCTCACGTTCCAGACGCAAACACAAGAAACACAAGAAAAATATGATTTCGAGAGTCTTGATTTGATTTACTTAAATGAAAGCATTTAATGCACGCTAATCAAAACGTGGACGTCGACGTCGTCGTCGTCGTCGTCGCCGCCGCCGCCGCTGTCGACGCCTGCTGAGCAATTACGCTAATGAGCATGGCGAGCGCCATCTGGCGGCGCATTTCAACGCCTGAGTGATTAATGAGCAAGTAAAAAATAAATTGATCAATAAAAGCAGAAAAAAAGTCAAATAAAATCGAGAGAAAAAAACCGGCGGCAATAGCAGCCTAAACGGCATCAATTTAAAATCGAGACAAGAGCGATAACGTTAACATGTTTGTAGATTGGAGGCGTAAGCGTCTGGCTGCGCCCCCCACCTGCCTGATTATGCAAATTAAAGATACATATCATAAATAAACGCGATTGAGTATAATCTATCTTAGATTTGCCTAATACCTTGTTTCTAACGAAATTCGCCGCTGGCTGTTCTTGGACTTTGCGTGTGGCGCCCTCTATTGACCTTGCTGCAAAAAGATCAAGCAAAAAATCAAACAGTTGGAAATTGATAAATTGCAGAAAGTTCGCCAATAAGTAGCTGGTAACATGGACTGCTGCAGTAAACTGTGCCTGGGTACCGACCCGCATGAAATATGAGCAGGGAGGTAAAAAAAGCTGACGCCTTTTTTAGCTTTCTTTGGTTTGGCAGGTTGTGGGAGTGGTCACCATTCTATCTTTGTAATTTGATATAACGAATTATTGACCGAACATCAATGTCTCGATCACAGATGTGATCATAGTAAATGGATTCGAGATGGTAGAAGAAGTTAACTGCAAAGATAACCTTAACAAGTTGGAGCAGGAATGTCGCACTAAAAGAATTTGGAGAAATAGCTTTTTAACAAGCTAAATTTAGTAGCTTTTCCTGGGACATTTTTTAATGATGTATCCACTCGCCATTTTAAATGATCTTTCTTGTTTTTCGTTTCTTTTTTTTTCAAATATGAAATATTGTTTTTTTATTATTATACTTTAACCAGTCAAGGTCGTCTTTGTTTTATGCCTATCATTTGCTGAACCCGACTAATTAAGTCACAGCGCGACAACGTTAGCCGCTGGCAAGAGTGAAAAGTGCTCGCAGAACGAAAGACTTAGGCAACGAACGTGCCTGCTCTGCCGCACTTATGCATATATGCACAAATAATTAATAAATTTCTAACAGCTGTCAAATGCACAAATGCGTGTTTGTTTATGCAAATTGATGAGCATTTTATGGGCATTTATTTAAATAGCACTCACTTTATAATGGCTGTGGCCGCAGCTGCAGCGGTTTGTGTTTATTTAATTTGTTTTTCTGTAATTTTATGCGCAATAAATGATTGTCGAGTGTCCTTCCGTCGTTGATGTGAAATTTATTGTGTACTTAAAAGCGCATAAATTATGAATACGTCCTTCAAGTATTTAAATTATTATTGAATAACTCGACTTTTGGAACTTATATTTGCATTAGGAATATTGAAATTATTTTATAAGTAGTAGTTAGTATTATCACGATTTTATTTCGAAATTGTTTTAGATACGCGCTTTTCAGATGCTCCTGGCACTATTATTTCGAAAACTTAAACTTTATACGTTAGCTAAGCGCGCAGCGATTTTTTTGACGTTGTGGACGCCTCGAAGAGCGGCAAATAAATGAGATCTGCGGACTATGTGTAATTTGTTTTTTTTTTTCTTAAAACCGAAATCACTTTGCTCAGCTTGCCCGTCGCTGCCGCTGTCGGCGTCACTGCTGTCGTCTACGACGTCGTCGTCGTCTTGGTGCTACGTCATCAACTCGGACTTGGTTTAGACCTGGCCGCTTGCTCGGCTGTAAGAGTGAGCGTTCACTTGCCGGCTCAACTCGTCTCGATGTGTGTGAGGTCCGAGGCAACCGGGAACGTCGGCCGACAATGATCTCGATGATGAGCCAACGCGAACGTGGCGAGCGAAGTGCATCAATTTGCCACTTTATTGTTTGCCTGCTTACTGTTACAGTTTGCCATTGCACTTTGCGGGTTTTGCTTTGCCATTTGCTTGACAAATTCAACAGGCCGAACAGGCGAATTGATTCATTGCAAATTGCCGAGAGTGCCGCCGTCCACCAGTTGGAAAGTGTCAGAGCACGCTGGAAACTCAATATCATCAGTCGGCCAGTCATATACTTAGCTTTTGATTAAATTACCAACTGCAACAGCCACGGCCACTGCCACTGTTCTGCCCGTGGCGCTGTCCCTGACACCCTGGACATTGCTAACCGCTTTTGCCTTTACGATTTGTGCACAAATTAGTTACAAATGAACCTACGACAACAAAGGCCGCTGGGTAACACGAAGCTACAGTGAAAATCAGGTTGTTATTGACAGGCCACCGCATGCCACACAGCCAGAACTGGCGCTGGCGCTGGCGCTGGAGCTGGAGCTGGAGCTGGAGCTGGAGCTGGAGCTGGACGCTTTCAACGTGCGTGTGCCGCTTTGAGGGTTCGCGTTTGCGTTTGCGTTTTCGTTTTCCTCTGTTTTTGCGTATTCTAATTGGCGCCAGCAGGCGTTACCAGCAAAATGTGTAAGCTCTTTTTAAATGCCATCGCGTGATGTGTTGACGTTTGGTGTCTGTATCTTGGCTTTGGCTTGTTGGCCAGGTTAGTGGCCCTCTTTGCTGACCTTTGGCCATGTGGAAGTCGACTTCCAAGCTTTGACCCAGTGCGCTTAAAATTACAGCTATCTGTGGGAAGCACATATGAACATATATGATTGTCGAAATTGATAGCTAACTTCCATTTCGTTTGGTGTTGCAAAGGGTTATGTCAATGCTAGACGATTTTATGGCCGGTAATTAAAATAAGTAAAAGCAACGAATTTTACATTCAAATGTACTTTTGTGTACCATTATATAAAACCCACTTGCCATGTGCCCCAACACCTGAGCACTTTCCCATCTTTCACCAACTAAAGCAACACTAATTGGCCATCGTTTCTAGCCGCAGAAACTACACGTGTCTGTGTATGTACTATCTGAGTGCCCCATCTAATTTGAGTGCAACCTTTTTGTTTAGTGTCTATGCTCTGTACAAGCAAATGACATAACCGCAAATATATCATTTGCCATTTGTTTACCAATCCCTCCAGTGGAATGGCAATCAAAACACCTTTAAATATTAATTAGCCGTGCCGGCAGCACCAGCTTCCCCCTTTCAGCAATTACGCGTGGCCAGTGTACACAAAAGTGTGTGTTGAAGTGCGTAAAATCTCGCACAGCATCAGCATCACCATCGGCAACAACAACAGCACCAGAGGCAGATATTTTGCTGCTGTATGTTCTAATCTAACTAACTGCACGCATCTGGTAGGCAGAAGAACAACAAGTTCTGCCTGGCGCTGGCATAATTGTTAGCGATTAGACAACACAAATCACGAACGAGCTGTAAACGCCAGCCAGCCAGCACTTGTAATCTCATATCTGCATCAGACGAGCAGACGAGCGCTCCGTGTGAGCTAAGCTGGGAATTATTAAGAGTAATATGTTTAATGCTGACGGAAGCAATATAGATAGATAGGCAGAAGCACGAGACAATGACAACGACTGCCACCTGTATAAGATCTCCCAAGCTGGGTGCTGTTGCTGTTGTTGCTGCTGCTGCTGCTGCTGCTGCTGCTTCTGTTGCTGTCCACAGCACGAATTTTGTGCTCTTGCAATAAATGACAGACAGGGCTGACTGGGACGCTTGCGTGTTTGACTGCTGAGTAAGAAATGTTTTCAGACAACTGTTTGAGTCTGACAGTCGGCAGGCCAGTTATATGGCTAACATTTCCATTAGCCAGAATTAACATTGATGGCGGGAACACCCACCCACGGTTGAGGTTAAGGCCATCGCTACGTCACTCTTAAGCCGGCCGGCCGGCCGTTCGTCTAGATGATATGTTCATAAATATGTGTATCTAATTATAAGTAGTTTCACATTTTATTGTCGATAAATTCGCAAGTTCATTAAACTCATTCGCAGCCAAGTGATTAAGCTGAATCAGCCTAACTGGCCTTTGTCTTAATGTTTGTCGTTGTCGCTGTTGCCGTTGCCGTTGTTTTTGGGTCTCAGCTTGGATTTGAGGCGTTTGGCATGTGGGCATCGCCATTTAATTGCCACCCGACTTTCGCGCCGTGCACTCGGAATGAAGTTGTCATCGTTTGGCGGCTTATGCAATGTTAAAAATCTCGATCCGTCTCTTTTGTTTGGTTTTTCTGAGTAATGCAATACACTCGATTGGGGTCAGCGCTGGACGCCAATTACACGACTCTGACTTTCATTGAAAGTTAAATATTTGTAGAGCAGACGAAAGGAAATGCAACGAAAGGAAAATAGCTGCGCTTAATCTGCAACAGCATCAGCAGCAGCAGCGATATTTAAGCTACAAATTCAATATTTGCCCATCGCATTTGGGGATAAACCTATACCTGAAATATGAAGGGTGTATTGAAATTCTGTATCAAACGTTCGGGACATAGGTCGAAGAATATTAAATATAGATTGTATATACGATTGTTAAAAAAATATATATATATTTAATTTTTTGTTGTGGTTTTTTTTTATTGTATTGAATCAATAATTTTTTTCTATTATGTATCGCCAATTTAAAAAGAAACAGCTGCTTTAAATAACTAAAGTGAAAACCTTTGAGATAATATTGAAGGGTATTGAAAAGTCAAGCATCTATCGGGAATTTGTGCATATATTTATTATTTTATTATTATTATTTTTTATTAATTTTTTTTGTGAAAGTGCCAAGTGACCACAAGTAAAAAGGTTAAACTGAGCGCCGAAGCGTGCCCTACACCGAATTAGCTGTGTGCTCTGATCGAAACTGGACTGCTGTGTATTGAGTTAAGTAGAATCTGTGGCCCCGGCAACGTGATGATTCAAGTCAAACAATAATTTAAACGTATCCAGCTGGTAGAGAGAAATATTATGGCCAAATATAAATTTTGTTTTGAAATTTTAGAGCTGAGGCCAGGTAGTTTCTTTCTGGCATATATAGTTTTCGCTTTCACACCTCCCACATCAGGTATCATTAACGATTTGCGCACTATATCTCAATTACTTTATATCCGCACTATAAACACACAAAACTTTCCAATTTCCTGACAATTGGAGCAAACGATTGATAGTTAAGTTTTATGGCCTCTTCTGGTTTATAATTGCAGGAGATTTCAACACATTGTCGGAGTAAAACTGAGCCGCAAAACTTCTTTGGCTTTTCACAATTAGTGAACAAGAAATATGTTTTATTGTTGGAAAACCAGTTGGTAAAAATCAACAAACCACAAAAAAAAAATCGCAAACAAATTACATATTTATATTTGTATTGTATTAGTGTCAATTGTATTAAACGTATTAATTAGTCGTCGCAAATGGATGTAAAAGAAATCATTTTAAATGAATTTAATTGCGCCGCCACTTTTAACTACTTTTAGCCGCATCAGCAGCACTAATTATTTCAATTGGCTTTTAATTTTGTTATTATATAGGTATTGTCTTTTTGCTGGCTTAAATACTTGCGCCTACGGTTCCAAAAATTCACTTCAATTATTGTGGGTTTCAGCTGGTTTCCATATCTGCGACCTTGAGGCAAAAACAGCGTGTTGGAGCCCTTTCACGGCCAATGTCAATAAACTTTAAATTCTAGCGAATACATACACTAAGCAGCTTCCCCACATCCACATCTTGTTGACACTTAACTTGTTATCAAAGTATCTATTTTCATTTCGTTTATATTACTGTCCGGGCTAGTAATTAAATGTTCCCTGTGGCGCTGCAGCCTCGGCCGGGAATGGCCATAAAAACTTAAGATTCAATTGAAATGAGATAAGCATCTCGCCTTTAAAAGCGATTCAAAATGTACCAGTTTCTAGTTTGTGGATTAAAATGTAATTTTTTTGTCTGTAGCCCTTAGAAAGTATGTTAAGACAACATAAAATAGGTCTCACAGTTTTATAAAAATTTGTATTAAAAATATATATTTAAAAAAAGTTATTCGACGAGGATGGGATTCGAACCCACGCGTGCAGAGCACATTGGATTAGCAGTCCAACGCCTTAACCACTCGGCCACCTCGTCACGTGTCGAGGATAGTCCTAAGGTGCTAGTAGTTATAATTGGTAATGTATTCTTTTTAATACAAAGCAGTGCAACAGTACACAAAGCAGTGCACGAGAATCAAGCAGAGTACGCAATGCAATTTGCAAATATTGTATTCTATTTTTCTCTATTTCGTGCTTATATTATAAACATATGCACATAGAATGGATGCACGAGCTTATATACATTTGCATAAAGTACAAATGGACGGTAAGGTCACAATTCTTTCTAATTTTAAAATTCTACATAAGAATTTTATTTATTTATTAAGTTTTTGAACTGCTTGCGTTTCATCTAAGCTGTGAATGAAAAGAGCAACTAGTTGCCAAGGTCGCATATGACGAGGTGGCCGAGAGGTTAAGGCGTTGGACTGCTAATCCAATGTGCTCTGCACGCGTGGGTTCGAATCCCATCCTCGTCGAAGAAGTTTTTTTTGAATTGCATAAAAATAAAATTCTCCAAGTTCGTATTAAATAGATTTATATTAAAGAAATAATTCTTCGCAATGATAATAAAGTAAAAGAACAGAAATATTGTACTTTTTCCAATGTAACGTTTAAAAAGGCTGGCCTTTATTTCAAACACAGAACAGGAAGAAGTTCCAATGTTTTTTAAATATAACAGCTCATTGTAAAACAGCAATAGTTAATTAATACTTTCATTAATTATAAATTTATATCTAAATACAATTGTTCCATATGAATGGAATTCATAAAAACCAAGTGCGACGAGGATGGGATTCGAACCCACGCGTGCAGAGCACATTGGATTAGCAGTCCAACGCCTTAACCACTCGGCCACCTCGTCATGTTGACTGCCGCCAGCACAATGAGGGTTCTGAACTATTTCAGACAACTCTAACTATTTGTTGTTACAAAGTATTCTGTTTGCTCAACAAACAAACGATAATTATGTCGATGAAAATGGCACAAATAAATGCAAAAACAATTGTGTGTACTCGGCTAAGTGATTGCGCTGACTTGCAGGCATCGAAATAAAAAATCACCTGTTTGCTGTTAAAGAAAGTAGCTAAGTGGTGGCGCGTGGTTTTCGGCGTCTGGAGTGCAGTCCAAGTGCTCAATTATTCCACAATATATGTACATAGGTGAACATTTGCCGAAATACTCTAAAAAACAAAGTATAATCAGCTTGTAACAAATAAATATCGCTTGTATTTATTATTTGTTGCTTGCGATCTCCCAAGGATACCGAAGTTCCGAGATAGCTCAACGAAGAGCAAATTTTTTTGAATCTTGCAATGGACAGTTCATAACCAGGTTGAGATACAGCAATATAATGAGTATAAGTGATTATTATGGTAATGTTTTATTGGGAAGGGTATTTCGAAATATGTACGTTTCGGCTTGAATTGACATTTTTTGCGTATTTTATTCATAGAACCGCTTTGTTTGCTTAAGCATTCTTGAGCGCTCATCTTAAAAGGGCTTTTCATAATTCGAATACAAATGCGGCAGCTTGCTGACCCAGTTATTTTTTTATTTATTTATTTAATATTTGTTATTTTATGTGTTTGTCTTGATCTGCCTGCGCTCACTTTGAGGATATCAAAAGATTTGTATAAAAAACAAAAGTAGTTTACTCCAAATGCGCTACGAGCAACGTCAGCGGTATATCAAGATAAACTCCAGAAGTTATTGGCCTAAGTACTATGTGGATGTCCAGTTGTCAACCGTTGCCATTGTCGGCAGCGGTGTTAATGAACCCTTGTAGCTGATAGCAGTTAGTTGTTTACGTTTAAGTTCATGTACGTTCCGATTGCCAGCATTTACCCCTAGTGCGATTCAACGGCCTCGTTTGGAAAGTGTGCCCAAGTTTGATGATGCGCAGGCACGCGCGTTTATATTTAGCATTTAGTGGTCACTATTCGCAGAAGCACAAAAAGCTCGCTGTCCGGAAAGAGTCACGTGCACAAGGACATTCCAAGGCTAATTACGTTGGCGCGTCGCCTGCGTTGTGGCAGCGGCGGCAACAGTAGCGCGGGCTTGCCTTTAACTTGGCTCGGCTCGGCTTTATTATAGCACCACCCGTTCATTATTGTTGTTGCACTTTCTGTTCCCGTTGTCGCGCCTCTTCTGGCATCAGCGCAATCTGCGGCATCCAAGTACATAGGACGTGTACAAGGTACCTTAAGCTGCATCTGTATCTGTATCTGTATCTTTGCATCTGCGTGGTTGTCTCCAGTTGCAGATACAACCGCCAGTCGCCGCTTAATTAGCTATGTAATTTATTATTGCTCTAATCTTTTAGGAGAGCAGCGCCGGCGCCAACGCCAACGCCGCTGGCATTGACAAATAAACAAATTATTTATATTAGAATATTAATATTAGCAAGCATCCAAGCTGTGCAAGTCAGGGAGCGCCTATCCATGTTTATCTGCCTGTCTATAAAATCAACATAATTATACGACGCTCTCTCCGGCAAGCGGAGGCTTGGCCCAGGGCAAGGTCCGAGACAAGGGCTTAATATGCAGCTATGACTGGCATTAACTTAGAATTATGCAGACAGTAAAGATGCACACAACACATGTACGTATGTGTCCGAATGTGTGTGTGTGTGTGTGTGTGTGTGTGGACATTGATGTAATCGCACAATTATGCCCAATTATGCAACAGCTGCTCGTGACTGGGCTGAGTGGGGCGGAGCTGCAGTTACAGATACAGGTGCTTAAGCTCTCGGTGCTAAGCAGAATGCTTTGTGGATATCATTGGCTAATGAGCGTTCTATTACCCATCGCTTCCTTATAGCCCTGCGCCCGACCGCAGCCAACCTTGGTGTCATAAAAATTAAAATACATAATCGCGGGCGTTTGTGCCGGGCGCTAGTTACAAGGGAGTCAGACATTCAGTTCCGTAATTAACATTTCTGGAATTTCTTTCTTTTTTTTTTGGAATTGCATGTGCACTTGCAGCAGCATCAGCAGCAGTGGGGGCCATTGACACTTGGTGGCAATTATAATTATAGTTATGTACTTACGTTTGGGCTGCCAGCAATTAGCCAATTTATCACTTGAATGCGACCCCAGAGATCTAAGCAAATCTCACAATCAGATGGAGCAATGTGAACTGCTTTGGCAATGCAAACAACAGCTAACCACAGGCAGCAGGCCAACGCTTCTTGCCCGGCTTCTTTTGCGCCAACTCGCTTCTTGGCCAGTTCTGCGCTTGCGCAGCGGCGACGCGTCGCAGCGCCGACTGCGCCAGTGTCGTCGTCTTGGCCAATATAAAGCGCAACTTCTTAACGTGCTCACACCCATTGCCAGTTCAACGCGTCTGCTGTGCAGTCCATCCGTAGTTGTGCTTGTGCGTCGCCTCAAAGGATTCCAATCCTGTTCATCAAAAAGCAAAAGCTGTCTATTTGGATTAAAAGTATAAGTTGTTTAAAATATGTGAATAATTCAAAGAAAATACAGTTATCGTTGGCTCATCTTATTTTCATAAGAACAACTCCATTTTGTAGTACTATATTAGTAGTAGCAGCTCGATTTTGTTGATAATTTGTTCTTATGTTCATATGGATAACAAATAAATTGTTCATCTACAAATTTTGGCCGGTTATGCCTGTAACAAATAAAATATCCTAGTTGGATTATATGGTAGGAGCAAAGAGCGCTTTAAATTGCGGAGAGGATATCTCGATCTTTTGTTGTTTTTTTTATATATATTTGTATTTATTGCGGGAGCGGAATCTCAGATGCTAAATGATTAGGCACGATATCTTAATAAACAGTAAAACTTCCGATTGGAAGAGGTCTAATGTTGATAAAATTTCAACAATTTGTTGGGAGCTTAGTGATACTGTTAATTGCCATAATAGAAAAATGTTAAGAACAGAAAAATATGGATAAAAAAATTAATTTTTAAACTGATTGTTCTTATGGGAGCTGTATGATATGGTTGTTCGATTCGGTCGATTATATTACATATGAATGATAGAAACAGGCGGAAGGGTACAGTCGCACAGATGGAAATGGTTATATAGACTGGCCTGTTGATACTAGATGTAAATATTCCTAATAGGGTCAGAGACATCTCCTTCCATATGGTACACATTCAGATACACAGATCATCGCGTTGCTAATACAAAATTCAATACTACCTTTGCAGTTAGCCTTGCGCGATGGCAGTCCACATGTGGATAGCGTATCTGCGCATTCTGCTGCCATTGCTGCTGATCTACTCGTCGTATGCCGCCAATCTGTCGCAGCTGGTCAAGAAGCAGACGCAACCGAAGCAGCCACAGATATCGCAGGCGACGCAGCAGCAGCAGCAACAGCAGGCAACAGCCCACAATGCCGCAGCTGAGCAGCAGTATGCGCAAGAGTCGGAGATGGCCGCAGAGCAACAGGATATGAAGAGCGACGAGGAGGAGGATCCTTATCAAATGGTGCACGAGTTCAAGCAGGGCTCGCGCCTGCCAGCCTCATCCTCCAACTATGCCTGGAACCCGTACATAACCACAGCTGCTGCGGCCGCCGCCAACAGCGGGCCAGTCAATCCATATGAGAGTTTGTCGCCGGCTGGACCGACTATGCCTATGCCCAAGATGCTGCCATTTATTGGCTATGCACAGCCGCTGCTTATACCCTTTCCACTATACATAGCGCCGGACATGTTCTATCCCACCTATCCGGGCGCGAGCAACGAGCTGGAGGATGTGGTCATGTCGCGCGCAGCTGGCGAACGTCGTCCCCCGTCGCCTCATTCAACCCGCAACTCGCCCATATACTATGTGCGCCTGCCGCCCACTCCGTACATGTTCGTGCCCACCAATCTGGCACCCGCCCCGTTTGGCAATAGCTTCTCACCGCTGCTGACATACCAGCCCATGCCCACCTTCTCGACGTTTGGTTCCGTCTTCAATTTACCTGTCAACTTTTTGGCCAATGGCAAGCCCTCTGGCATTTATCAAATGAATGGGGCGCCCAACGATCTGGCTCCATTTACGTCTGGATTCGGCAGCGGCTTCAATATGCGCCCACCAACGCCCACCAATCCCTATCGACCAGCTCCGGCCGCCGGCTACGGACAGGCCCAGCAAAATTTCGGCCTAGCCGCATTGCCCGCACCGCAACAGGACTCGAAGTTGACCTCTCTGAAGCGTCCGTTTGTGTTCAACGGCCGTCCTGAGGATATCTATATACTGCCCAACAATCTCAATTCTCTGTACAATTACAACGAGCAGAATTACTACTGATTACCCTCGCAATATTTGGGGCGAGACATAAAGAAAAAGTATTACTAAATGCATTTAAATAAACTATTATTAATAAAATTGAAGCAGGTATTTCTTTCAGTATGCGTCAGCGGAACAAATGTAGACAGAAACTGCGCACTTACTTCAGCTTAAACATAAAGGCTTTTGTATCTTGAAGTCAACCAAAACTGCTTATCTACTTTTGACGCCCATCGGTCGCTTATCAGTTGTTATCAAAATAACAGAGAAACAGCTCAGACCACTACTATCAACAAAAATATAATAAACCCTGAATTAAAGGGGTACTTGGAATATTATTTATTTAACAAAAACCAAAACTGCAAGTGTGTTGATAAATAATATACATACATATATTGTCTCAATACTTACAAATTAGGTTTATTAAAAAACAAATTCATTTTTTTTAAGTTTTGAATAAAAAGAAATGTACTTTCTTTAATCGCCAATAGCTGCCACTTTTTTCGTCATATTCTCTATGTATTGGGTATCCCCCAAATATTCGGGCTGACCAACAAGTTCGCCGGTTTTCGTATTAAACTCATAGACAACTGGGACACTATTGGGAATGTTGACCTTTTCAATTTGTTCCTCAGACAGGCCTATAAAGAAATTAGAGTTTAGAGGACTGTAGGGCGATATATCTGCGCGACGCACCTTCAATGTGCTTAACCAGAGCTCGGGCCACAGTACCATGGACAACGATCAATACGCGTGAGCCGCTCAGCACATCTTTTTTGATCTCCTGCCAGACGGGGCTGATGCGGTCGACACATAAGCGCATTGATTCGGTGAAGGGAAATTCGGCGGTGGGCACATCTTGGAAGGCGGAGTTGTTGGAGATCTGATAGTAGTAGATGTTCGAGGTCTCGATTGGGGGTGGCAAGCCGTCGTAGTTGCGTCGCCAGAACTGTACCTGCTCCTCGCCATACTGATTGGCCAAATCGCGTTTGTTGGCGCCCGTTAAATTGCCGTAATGGCGCTCGTTAAGTCGCCAGTCGGATACAATCGGCAGAAAGGAGCATTTCATTTCGCTTAAGATCACATCGGCGGTATGTTTCGATCGATTCAGCTTCGAGCAATAAACCTTGTCGAATTCCATCTTGGCGTCCAGCAAGCTAGCTGCAGCGATTTGTTGCGCCTGCTGCAAGCCTTTTGCACAAATCGCAACATTTAACAATATAGTATGCTTATGTGTATATGTATGTATGTTTTCATTCTTGTAAGCTTACCACCCGCGCTGAGCGGTGCATCGTGCCAGCCGCAAAACAGATTCTTCAGATTAAACTCGCTCTCGCCATGGCGCAATAATACAAGCCGATTCGTTTTTATCATGAGGTTTGAGCTGAAATGAAAAGAAAAAACTGCTTCATAAACAATAGCGCCAATGAATTTTAAATATTTAAAATAATTGTGTCAGTATGTCTGCCTCATTGGCTTTTGAAAACCCACTAAATACAAAATATTTAAATTTATCTGTCGATTTATTTGAGCCAAGCTTAAAAAATTCCCGTTGTTCACCAAAATACCCTAACTACGTACTTCGATAAAGCCCGTTTCAAGCGCCTAATGCTTAGCAACTCTTTGTTTAGCCACGAGACTCGGCCTGAGACTTTTTGAAACGCGCATGCCGCACATATTTTTCGTATCCGAAAGATACAGAAAAAGAATCCGCGCTCACATGCCAAACCTAAGCAAAACAAAATAAAGTAAGAACATTGCAGTCGAGTGTAACCGACTGCACAATACTCGTTCATAGTATAACAAATACTTAAAACAGCTAAAAGCGCTATTACCGATTATTGTTATAGAAATATATTGATATTTATAATTTGCGGAGACGGACACCACTTTCGAGGTCATCAGAAAATTGTATTCTAAATAGATTTTATCGATTTCTTTTGCCACGCCCCAGAGAGCGTAGCCATACATTTTTTGTGTGATCTTCAGAGGTAATCAGCTTTTATTATCTAGCTTTAAGACTGAGTGAGATAAGATATAGTTATTTATCTGACGCGGGAATACACGAGTATATATTCCCAGTTTCAAGCCTCTAGCTTCAATAGTGGCGTAAAAGAATTGCATTCATTCAGACAGACAACAAGATGGACATTGCACAAACCCAATATACTCTTTTCACTTTGTGAACGAGTACACAAAAGAAACGAAGCGAAGCGATACGAAATATAAGTATATCCGAGTATCGGCTGGCCAGACATGGACACAGCGCGCACGCTTTGGCTTCGCTTTAGTCTGCTCTCGGTCTCTGTGTTTTGCTCGCCATATTCGCCGTTTTTGAGGTCTCAAATTTTTGTTTGTTATTTCGCGCTTCCTACTCCAAAACGGTTACTGTTGTTGTTGCCGTTGCTGTCGCTGCCATTGCATGCCAACATATAGACATTGGCATAGTTTGGATCTATATTTTTATTATTGTTTCGTTGCTGTTGTTGCTGCGCTCACTCGTTAACCGCACGCTGGAGAACAGCGCGCCAAAGCGTCGTTCGTCTCACCCCTCGCACACATTGTACTTACGCCTGGCGCTGTCGCAGCTCGCTAAGCTCGCGCATTATTTTGTTTTAGGTAGTTGTTTGTGTGTTTTGATAAATATTTGTTGGTTTTTGGCGTAGTTTTTTGTTTTTCGTAATTTAACGTTACAATTTCTCTTTTAATAACTTGAACATCACTCGCTGCGTCTCCTTTTGTTACTGTCGCACTGTCTGTGTGCTAATATCCAACTGGCGTGCCCTGCGTTTTGTTTTGTATATTACTTCTGTCTGCAACTACGCTTCTTTTCCTATTGGCTGCCGTCAAGTACTGCGCAAATTCTTATTGGCAAAATATGAGCTGCTGTTCAACGTCGCAGTCACCGTCGCCGTCAACTTTGTTGATGGCTGCGGCACGACAGCTGATGCTGAGCCGGTTGCTGTTGTTGTTTGGTTCCGCAGCACGTTGAGACGCAAGCGAAAAATCAATAAAAAGACCTATGGACACGCGAACCGATATTTCGAACTCTTAAATAATTTTTATAAAAATATATTTGTATAATTTAATTGGTAATTTGTTTTGCCCAACTGAGCGTTGATTTTTTAAACGTTGTGTAATCGGTCGAATAGATACTAAAACTAAATGATTTGATCTTGGTCACGAGCAAACTGCGATACAATTTTTTTGATTTATTTTTTAATGTTCATCTTAAATTTCAATACAATATACAAAATGTCCATAACTCTTGACAAATATTTCTGTGATAATTGAAATTAGTTAAAGCAAACTTATTCTAAGATATAAACTGTACCACAGTGCAAACAAATCACATTTGAAAAAGCTTTTTCTTATAAATTTCAAAATAAATTTGTTTGAAAACATTGCATTTAGCGTATTTACGTATATATAGGTATAAAATATATATATATATATATATATAGAGAGAGAGAGAGAGTGCAAGAGAGAGAAATTTGCGTGCTGTTCGGCATTAAGAACACACATACTACCGCAAACGAAACAGCATTCAAAACAATACATTTCTCGCTCAAGAATTGGCTCGACTTTGATATTGATCTTTGAGCTGCTATGTTATTCCCTTGGCAATTCGCCAATAAATGATTTCACTATACTAAGTGTTGCTAGATAAGAAATTCGACGATAACGTTTTCAAACACGGCTAAGCTAATCATAAATAAAAACTAATCGCTGCTCTTCACTCTGATATCTTCTGAATGCTCATTGCTCTCTGCTTTGCTTTTCTTTTTTGTTTGACATATATTTTTCGAAAGGTATTAAAATGTTTAAATAAATAACAATTGGTAAAAGCATATGTAGATCTCATTATATATTATTATTATTGAAGTTTTATTATTAAAATTATTTATGTATTTTTAAAGAGAATTGACTGAAAACAGCCTGGATTAGACCGCGAATCCTTGTTGTTAAGTTATATATAAATATGCCATGTTTTGGCATCGCTAGTACAGTTATAGCAAAAATAATATTTATTTTTATTTATTTATTGTCAATGTAAAGAAAATTGCAGCTAAATTAACCAATAAAATATTAAGCCACTTGTCATTTTAGAATATCAAAATAAACAATATTCATTTTTATGTTTTACCATATAATTATGCAGTTTTTCATAACAAGTTTTATCGTGGTATTATCTTTACTGTTATACGTAGCAAAGATATTATATGACCGCCTACGATTCATCAGTTTAATCTAAGTTTTTGAACAAAAGCCACCCTTAAGTACCGTTCTATATTTTGATAAGATTTAGATTAAGTTACCTAGACCTTACTTTTTGCTTGTGAGGCTTGTAAGGGTATTTGATAGTCGATGGCCTGAAGATAACGGTTTTACCGTTTTACATTACAGTTTTAATATTTTAAGAAAGAAGATAAAGCTGAGATATTTCGTAATATTATATTTTTTTTGCATGTCATCGCTATCTGAAAGTATAATAATGATCGGACCACTAAACACAGAAGTTGTTCAAGAATCTATTCTGAGAGCTCTGCTGGTGCCAAAAAAAACGTGCAGCTTTTGGCTGTGTAAATGGTGTAGGCGTATGTGGCTTGATACCCTGCATCCACTACGAATTTGCAAAATATAAGGGTGTACCAGTTTTGTGGTACAGCTAGAAGAACTATCTATATTCTAGGTCAGCGTTAATAGACGCGTTTATCTAGCCATGTTCGTTGACCTGTCTGTATTTCTGTCTTCTTGTATACCATACGCATATCAGATTTATTTTATAATATAGTTATTGTTGTAGTACAGAATTGAAATTTGTTTTTATAGCATAATCCGATGATTTGTTTGAGACACCAAATAGCGTATGTAGATTATCGTATCGTGCACACAGAGAATACATTTTTCGGATACCTCTGCACATTTCACCCAAAAGTAAGAAACTTAGGAAGTACAGGATATCTATAGTCGGGAACTCCCGACTAAAGCACTCTTGTTATGCACATATGTTGTTGGTGACTTAATGCGGTGCCTTAATCCACAATTGTATTAAATCTGTTATTTTGACGATCTGCTAAAGTCTGACATACAAGACCTTTGTGTTGAAAGTCTTTCCAGAGCCGATGGCGTCTCAAAGATCTTGTCGCCGTCGCGGCTCATGACGCTGACGAAGGGCTCTCAGAGTCACCGGCTCCGTATAAAGGTCTAAGCCAGCCGTGAGCATGGCTCAGTTTGCAGAGCAACGTGCGTGAGCATCTTTGTCGGTCCAACAATTGCATATATCACTATATGTTTGAATATTTGTAATTGTGAGTTTTGTTTGTGGCTTGTGAAAAATGCATTTTCCGGCGATCGGCGACTTCTATCAGCGTTTGCTATTTCTGCTGCCGTTCTCAGCAAGTGGGTATTATTATTAACTACTCAATCTACAAATCAACCAACTGTGTCCAAAGAATATATCTGTGATTGACAATCGTAACTGTGAAGATGTAACAATGTTTCCTTCATTTGAAAACATACAGTATGCTTGTGCATGTAATATATACAACGAGTTTTACGATCTGCAACGGTACATGACCAATGCGTATTATTACGCAGCTCCCCCTATTGGATGAATTTATGAGCCATCTCAAATCTGTACCATCATATGTCACACTAAGTACCCATAAAACTGTCAAATTGAAGCGGGAGTAGAGCACACGCATCATCTAATGGATGGCAAACAAGCCTGGGGCTTGTAAATAATAACAATAATTAAAATCGCATGCACAAATGCTTTGCGAAAGCCATGGAAGATGCGACAGCAATGGTATTGTTGACAATGATTATATAAGATGGCGCAGATATCATAGCGTTTTGGCGATTTTCGCTGAAATTGGACAATTATAGTTCACTTTGGGGCGTGGTGCTTACCAAATTGGGGCTTTGCAATTGTTTCTGCATGTTGGGAATTGAGTCAAAACAGTTAGCCATTGTCGGTGAATGGCAATGGATTGGCCAACTAACGTGCCTTAAGCGTGCCAGAGGCTCAAATGTAAATATTGCATAGAGTTGAACAATAAATCAGGCAGGTAAATTAGAACTCAAATCGTTTTGATTTTCCAAGTACTCAATTGACGTGTTCGGGCTCGAATCTCAGGCTAGTGAATGGATAAACTAAGGGCTTACCCGAAGGCAGAAACAAGCCCGTATATTTACGAGACAACATCGTCAACAATTATTTTCTTAATATCTCAATATTTAAGAACAACTTATAATTTTTTCAAATAAGTTGCGCGAAAACTGATTTTATTGAAAACAAATACGTCGTGTTCGATCGTGCGTGCTCGTGTTACGAAAGAAAAAACGACAGAACTGTTTAATAAGTTCAGTGAATTAATAATATAAATATTAATAAAAATCATAATTATTTACTATAATTAAATTTGAATACCTTATCGATTTCAGACTTGCTGCCAGAGGGCCTACGGTTTAGCTATGATGAACCTCAGCAGTGGCCTTATAGTTATCCACAATGTGGCGGTACCGATCAGTCGCCCATAGCGCTGAATCCACACAAAGTAATACCCATAGGCTTGCCCCCACTGTACTTTGGTCTCTACGAGGAGCCATTTGACGAGCTGTTGAGAGTCAGAAATAATGGACATACAGGCAAGACTAAGAGCACCTAGAATTAAGCATTTTACACTTAGGCTGAACTTTATGCACAGTTGAATTCAGCGTGCCGACAACAGCGTTCGGAGAACGTCCCTATTTAACTGGCGGTCTTCTAGGCGACTTTTACGAGGCGATGGCCGTTCATTTTCATTGGGGCTCATCTCAACGTAAGGGCTCGGAACATTTGCTTAACGGCCGTCGCTACGATCTGGAAATGCACATAGTGCATCGCAATACAAAGTACCAGAGCGATGAAGAGGCCCGAAATCAAACTGATGGTCTGGCCGTACTAGCCGTGCTCTTCAAGGTGGTGCGAGTAAGTAACTGACACAGTGGGACTGACCGAATTTGGGGTTTAATCCCAATGTGTTTTGTTTGCAGACTAACTATTTGCATTATCAGCCTGGCCTCAATGAAATCTTTGGCTCGCTGCTGCACCTAGGCGACTTTAATAGCAGCTACACGCCGCCCGCTTTTCTCACACTCGGATCGCTACTTGGTAATTTGGACAGAGGCAATTTTTATGCCTACAAGGGCTCACTGACAACGCCGCCATGCTCGCCGGCCGTGCTGTGGCATGTGTTTGCCGAGGTCCTGCCCATTTCACATTTGGAACTGCCGAAGTTCTGGCAACTGAGAGATCGCCGGGGACGACCATTGTTGAACACCTTTCGACCATTGCAGTCCCTTGCGACACGGCAGGTGTTTCAACGCCGCCCCCCAGAGGAATACCTCTGGTCTTAATAAACGCCACAATTCATTTTTGTCACAAATTTATTGCCAAAAAAAAAATTGTAGTCTGTAAGAAATTGAGTGTTAAGTCAAATTAAGTTTCGTTCAATGTTGTGGCTACTTGCGGCCGCCTCGGTAGCGCGATAAAAGTGCGGCGAAAAATCCTAGCTCTATGGCCAAAACCGAAGAGCGCATCATGGAGGGTGGTAGTTTCAACACGGGACGGGGTAGCTTCGCTACGTTTCTGGTGCTCGCCGGGCCAGCCTGGCGCGGTAGCGTCAATTTGTTCTTCGGCAGTGTGCTATTGCGCAATAGATCTGGCGGAGGACGAAAGTTGACGGTGTGGTATTCGTGGTCACGGACATCGAAGGGGGACGTGGTATGCGGACGCGCGGATTGAGCGGTGGATGGAATGGCTTGACGACAACCCTTCTTTGCTTTTTATTGTTCCGCTCCTGTACACTGGTGTACACTTGCTTAGGCAATATATTTTCATTTGCGATATATGGATTGGGGCCCTGGAAGTCTACCGGACGCTCTCTTGTTTTCATATAGTCTTTCTCCTCCTTTGTCATGATCTTGGCTAACTTTTTAGTTATTTTGCTGAAGTTCGATTCCACCGGTGGGGAATATGTTTTGTGCGAACTTCGCTCTTTCCAAAATTCTTTCTTGGCGTTTTCAAAGATCTCTTGCATTGTGTTTTTTTGGGTTTGTTCAATTTCTTCTGACTTTTCAGCGGTTGGTTCTTCTTCAGACGTGTGCGAAATCCTTTTCATTTTTAATTTGAAGCTAGGTTCCTCCTCCTCTAATTTGTCTGAAAGTTTCTCCTCCCTTTTAGATTCAACTTGCGCAGGCGAAGCTAATTCCTTTGCCATCTCATCGGATATAGCCTGGGGCTTTGAAATAGATTGTTTTGGCCATAATAATGTCGACAAATCTTTCTCCATTGATTCATTTTTCGTGGATACTTGTTTTTGTGTCGGCTCATGCTCCTCTAACATTGTGGACTGCTCAGAATTGTGTTGCTTCCTTGTCGACCAAGTTGGACTCGGATTATCTCTACGCAGCGCCTCCTCCTTGGCTTCCTCTTTCGCCCTCAGTTTCTCTTGCTTAAATTCTTCAAGAGCGTCGTCAAATTTATCATTATCCAACAACCAGTCCCATTCTGAATGAAACCTAACTGGCTTTTTGTCAGAGTGATCGTCCAGTCGACTCGTTCGCTCAAATTTATCCTCTTCCATAGTCATCTCATCACTCTTGCGATTTTCCTTATAAAACAATTGGCCCCTATCGTTACGGCTTCTTTCAATGGGAACAACTTCTGTGTCCAGTGTAAACTCCTTTTCAAATCCCTCATGATATTTTGAAAGCTTTTCCGCCTTGTTCCATTCCCTTAAGTTCTTATCATCGTCGATGCTGGATCGTGTCAATTTATGTTCTGCTTTTGTTTCTTCATCGTCATACCTTTCGGAAATTTCGTTGCGGATTCTTTCAATGTCTTCGGGTTCATTATCCTCTAAAAAGGATTGCTCCACTTCTGTTTCTAATTTCTGATAATGTTCACCTTCTTCGAGTTCATTCCTTGGCTCTGACACCACAGAAGCCCCTTTCTCATCGAAGCTGGACCGTATCGAGTCATAACCTTCTGTCGAATCTTCATCACTGATCTTCTCGCTCCTCTCTTCGTTTTCAGAATTATGCAATTTTGAGTTGTCGCTGACGCTGCTTTCAATGGATTCAGGTATCTTCAAGTCGATAATAGTGTCGTCCACTTCCACTTGTGCATTAAATACAATGTTTTCCGATTTTTTCTTAGAATCGGATTCCCAATAACTTTGATCCTTGTCGCTACGAAACCGATAACTTTCTTCTTTACTTTTAATATCCTTAATATCCTTATCACTCTCTTCATAACCAATCTTTCGTTTATTGAATCGGACTTTCGAGGTATCCTTGCTGCTGTCTTCAAGGGATGCAGACTCTGGTTCAATGGTCTTGGCTAAAACTGGTTTTTCATCGTCATGGATTGTCGTTGGCTTGTCGATTTGGCTTGAAAGCGTGATGGGTTGCATTTCAACGGTGTTTTGCTGCCCAGGCGGGTCCGGTAAAAGTCCCATTGGCGCTAAGGTTTTAAGCGGGAGTTGTGAATTGAATGCTGTCGAATTATTATCATTGTTGATGTTGACTATCAATTTAGGGTCTTTGAGTTCCTCGCCACTGTGTTGATAGTGAGATTTTTGATCAGCATGTTTTATGTTTTCCATGTTGCAGCTATTTGAATCTTCAGCTACGAGTTCCTTTATAATTTCCTTTGTACGCTCTTTGCTTACTTTACCTTGATCTGAAAAATGATGTGCCTTCTTGTTCAACCCAGGGCTATGTTGATTTTCTTTATCAGAGGGGATCGCCAATACAGGCTCTCCTGAAGTCCGATCCTGTTGTTTATGAAATGGAACCTTTGTTGTTGGCGTCACCGTTTCCTGAACATTTAATTTGGTTTTTGTCGATTCCAGCAGATACCCTTCATCCGAAAACGAATTCTTAAAGTTGTATTTCTGCCAATAATCTTGTGCCTCAAACTCCGCCTCGGTAGGGGTAAAGGAATTATCTGTCGTTGAGAACTGCAGAGGAACTTTTGGAGAAAGATCTGTCTCTGTATTCTTCAAATGATTTTGAACTGGAACTTTTTTCGATTGAATACTTATTTTATAATCGTATTTATAACTTTCGGGATTTTTTTTAATTTTCACAGCTTTACTGTCTACCGATTCAGGCTGAATTGTTTTTTCTTTCGAATCAGAACTAACTGCGTAGGAATCGTTCTTACTTTCATCTAAGGCTTGGATTCTTTGCACTCTTTTAGTCTCTTTCTCCAACCATTCTTTTTCCAAGGCCTTGTCTTCATTTGATTTTACCAACTCTAAAAGCTTTAAAACATTAGGCTCGTCATCAAAGAGCCGCATTCCGAACGTAGAATCCCTCTCGTAAAGTATCTCTTCTCTTTGTTCATCTGTCGGCTTTTTGTCCCGGTTCTTCACTTTACGCGTCTTCTCAATTTTATCTGATGTTTCGGACTGCTTAGAGTCAATCAATTCTGATTTTAGCTTTGATTCCGCACTCTTACTGTGTGGAATTGGCGGTGGTTTTTCTGCTTCCTTCGTGTTGGGCTTTTCGGGTGATTTTTTCTCATCGGATCCTTGATTCTTAACCCTCACCTTCAACCCTTTATATTTGGCATTTAGGGGCCTTACGTGCCGTTCAACGAGATCAGCTAAACCGATTTTTGTTCCTAAGCCATCTCCATCTAGTTTATCCGTTCCAGACTGCGACATTATCACCTGCTGGCTATTTTTTGATAAAAGCCCATTGAATTTCTGGAACTGGGATGGGCTTTGGTTTTTATTATCAGATGATAGATTTTGTGTGCCAATTAAGGAGGTGGTGGTCATGCTTGTTGTTGCCCCGCTTGCCATAATTGGCGGATTTATCATAGTTTCCTTAAGACTTAGACAAACATCCGGTTTTTCCTCCTTCGCTCCCATTTCAAACAAAATCTCCACGCTGCCACCAATAGGTTTGGGTTCATCAATAGCTCCTGTTGCTACCAGAGACTTTCTTGGAAGTTCTTTCAAGATTTTTCGATCATTAAAATAATTAACATATTCTTTCCAAAAGTCATCGTTCTCATTGACAAGAGTTTGCTCATTTTCTACTGCCTCCAAGCAGATGCCATCGACCGCACCGCGACTGTACTCGGGCACTGTGTCTGCCACGTTCTCAAGTATACTGTCCGTGGTGGGCGTCGACAGCAGATCCTCATCCTTCTGCAGCTGGGTAAGGGAGTAATTTCTGTTAACAAAAAAAAAATTAGGAAAAAATACATATAGTATAAATTAATCGACGAATCAAAACAAAGATTAACAGCGTTTTACTTACCTCAAGTCTGGATGATTACGCAGCGTATCCACAATGGCATGCGGCATTACTTCCCTCTGGCAGATACGGTGTATAATTGAAAACAGTGGGTATCTTTGGAAGAATCATTTTGTTAGCATATGTCGTAATTTATGGCGTGCTTAATTTTGACATCGTTCAAATTAATACAACAAACTTACTCTTCCTCCAAATCTTCCTTTTGTAAATACGCATAGATCTCCTCAGCAATTATGGGACCAAGCAACTTACGACCATTCTGAAGGTTGGCTTCAATTTCTTGCATCGTTTTTCGCGAGGTAACAAAGCTCTTGGCAAAGGTAACGTTCTTATCGGCTAAAAAGAGAAAGATTTGGTAAAAATAGTGAATAGATTACTAAATAAAATGGTACTTAAGTGAGAATGAAAGAAAAGGACTAGGGCGATTGAGAAGAATGATCAGTAATATATTAAAAATAATAGAATTCTAAATATCAATTAAAAACAAGTAAGAGCGCTGTAGTCGGGTGTAACCGACTACATAATTACTACCACATAACTACATTAGTAATAATTAAAATTAATTAAAGCAGTCGAAAAGGATCTCAGTAGATATTTTTACTGGTTGTGTAATGTCCGTATGTCGGTCCGTCTGTACTTTTTTTTCGCCGTTGATGAAGTTAGAGCTTGATATTGTAAAACGACAAGGTTGCCTCGAAAACACCTGAACTTAAGGCAAAACTAAACACAAATTTTGTTAAAATGATGTATTTGTTCACGAACGGAAAGTATATTGGGTTTTGCTGTCTTGCTGTCCGACCGTATAAACTTTATTTTTTCGCCGCTATTGAAGTAGAGACTTGAAATTTACAATATATACTCGTGTATACCCGCTTCAGATAAAGTGCTAAGAGGGCTAAGGGCTACATTGTAAATTGATAAAATTATATATCTTCCTCCGCATTGTGGTACACTATTATTTTTTTCTCAGTTAATAGACTTGAATATGCCACCTTCAACCCTTTTTACATTTGCAACAATATTAATATTTGTTAAAGTTTGGGTTTGAACTCACCATAGGAGGAAGCCACCGAATGGGCTAAGCCACAGCTTTCTAAAAATGTGGACACCTTGGTGGATGGATTGAAATTCGTTATGAATCGCATCATTTCCTTCAAGCCCAAGTGAAGGCAAGCGACGCGAGCATTATCTCCCAATCGCAGCCCATCGATGAAGCCAGCACTAAGCGCAACCAAGTCCTTCAGTGTATTGCACAGTTCCACGCCATCAACATCGTCTATGGTGAACACCATGCAGTTTTCCGTCTGGAATAAACTAGTCAATTGATTTGCATGCGCTTCATTGTTGCACCCAATTGTGATCTCGGACAGTTTGCCCTGAGCCATTTCCATGGCGCTGGTGGCATTCATCACCGAATAGCACGGAATGCCCAGCTGGTTGGATATGGCATGCGAATAAAGATCGATTTCGCCATCTCTAATATGCTCCAGTCCCTTGACTAACGAGACGGCATAGGCAGTTTTTCTAACATTGCCCGCCAATATATTGCAATATGCTTTGACAAAGCTATACGGCGTGGCGAATATTATGATATCGGCGTCTCGAGCAGCTTCGAGCAGGTCATTGACGGCAATCTGGGAGCAGTTGCTCTGAGCGAATGGCTAAACTAATTAAAGGTGGGGCCTTACCAAATTTGTGGGCAGCTTAATGCCTGGCAGATACTTAATATTTTCATGTCGCTCATTCATCACCTCGGAGAGGTAATTACTCCTGACAAGCTCATCGTAGACATAGATGTGAACGCGGGAATCGAATTGATCATTGAGCACATTTTTGCATACAGCAGTGGAAATAGCAGAGCCCCTTTTTAAACAAGAGATCAAGGTGTCATAAGCAATACTAAGCATCAATAGACTATGTTGATGACCTACCAGTCTTCTGCTCCAATGATGCACACCTTCGGATACTTTACCATAGTAAATTTGGATAGAATTTAGCGCCGAATTAGGACCGCAAGCATTCGAAATTTAAAATTTAATATTTTCCCAAAACTTTGTAAATTGTAAATTTTTAGATAATTTTAATAAATTTTTAAATTTAGCTATAAGAAATGTGCCTAGACATAGTAGTAATTTTATATTACAAATCGTATACCGACAGTTAATCCAGAGTCAGCTCTTTCAAGTGTATGCTTGAAATTCGTAGACAATTCCAGATGAAGGATCACTAGCCGGTTCGTTGGCCACTCTTACGGTCTTAACAATTTGCTGTTTTTCCTTTTCCTGTTGGGCTTCATGTTCGGAAATGGCGCGCAACTCAAACTCGGTAATGATTTGTGAAATTCGACTTTTGGCCTCAGCTGCTAGTTTAGGCGGCAGACTCTTAATACTGATGCAAGCGCTTTCAAAGAATAAATCATAGCTATCGCGTTGTTGCATTGGCGCATTCGGTGTAGCAACAGCGGACGGTTCTTTCTGCACGGCCGGCTGTGACTTTTTTCCCCAAGTTGGGATACTTGGCGTTTAACAACGCACGATCTCGCACAATGCTTTCCAAGAGTTCCTCGAGAGTCATCTGAGGCATAACTTTAACACTATTACTCCGTAAAGACATAGTTTTATAACCTTTTATTTCCGTGGCTAAAAATAGAAACGGTTACTTGTTACAGTATGTTTGTAGCTTCTTTAAATGCTTACCTTAACAATGTCGTCAATGGGTCACTATCACTGCAACAGACAATTATTTCGCTGTAAGGATTTATTTTCAAGTTGTTGACACCTCGCATTAGAGATGAACAATACCAATTAAGTACATATCGATATGGTCTCTTCGATAAATGGGATATATCGATTTATATTATTTTAAAATTCGCGTCTGGGATAAATATTTACAATTTTTGTACAAAAAAGCCCTAGTTATCTTATCTAATATATTTGCATAATACGCCCAACTTTATACTTTATGCCAGAGTTCCATGTTGTGGACGATGACCAAATTTATGCTGTCCAGTGCCACCCTGCGTCACTAGTTGAACATTATTTGTCTGTGGTGGCGTCATCATAGGCATCTCTATTCCTTCGGCACCTCCATTTGCACTATTATCCGTCAGGGCCCGCAGCTCCAGTTCGCAAATAAGCTGCGACACTCGCATCTTTGCTTCTGCCACGAGTTTTGGCGAAAGCGCTTTAACACTGGAACTCACGCTTTCAAAGAACAGATCAACATGATTTTTCTCTCTTTGGGGCGGGTGCGGCAATTGAACTCCAATTAGCTCTCGAAAGGATTCCATTAGCTCGTTCTTATCTTGTTGGATTTGCATTAAAAGCTTCAGTCCTTCTTTATTAGACGACGAGCTAGCGCCGCGATTGGATACCGACTTCATGATGGGTTTTGGTGGGTGTGTTTGAGGTGAAATATTTGCAGCTGCATGTTCCGACAGGGTTGTTATTGTTGTTGTTACGGAAGCAGCTTGTACCTGTCCCCGAGCATTTGCTTCAATTACTTCAAAGTTTTGAGAGCTGCAAAAGAATAGTTTATAAATAATATCATAAGGGATAAATTTAAAATACCAACCCTTCTACGATAGCACCATCCGTAGTTATTAATGGAGTTTCGACTGCCACGGCTACGTGCTCTTGTTTTACCGCTTTAAGTGCACGTTTTCGCTGGTGATAGTATTTACTACGCTCCTGCCGCACGCTTAGCTCCTTGCGTACGGCGCCTTCACCGTTCGTCACCAACGACTCCAGATTTCTCTTGTGTTTCGTTGTGCGCTCATGTCGCACCAAATGACAACGATTGCAATCTAGGCGGCATTGACAGGCTCGGCAGAATGGCTTGTTGGGATCGTCGTCGGAACGCCTTAGCCATGGCTCGAAGACACTAAGCCACTTTTCACAAAACTTCTGGCTGTATTTCAGTTTTGCGCATCCAGTTCGACTGTTGAGCTTCGCTTTAATCTTTGCATCCTTCCTAAATGTAACTCAGTTTATTAAGGAACACACCGTCCCTCATCATGCCTTACCAGTCAGAATCAGATGTATTTTCGGAGAAACTCATGTTATTTACAATTTACTGCCTTTATTTTGTTCTTTTATTCACGAATATCATCTATAATCGAATATACATTCGATATTCAAATACGATACATCGATTGCAATTTGCTTTTAATCGATTTTAAACTAAGTACACTGAGTAAACTACTTCAAACATTCTTGAATATTACTGAAAATACCTGCAGAATTAAAACAAATTCCAAATATGTGTCATAAATATGTACATATAATCTAACTTTGACACACGGCAGGAATACAATAAATGATGCAATCGAAAGCAGACATTTTCATACTTTACAGTTTATTTTCAGAAAGGTATCACAGAGAAAATATAAGATATTCGGTAAAGTTGTCTCAAACTAAAACTCATTTGTAGTATGAGTATGTTGAGTATTTTCCAAAAGTATCATCTCTTTAAATGCTGTTTACAATATTCCCAAATAAACAAAGAGCCAGTCACATGCACATTTAGGGAACGCACCATTCCAAACTGTGGTATTTCGACGGCAAAATCTAATAACGCTATTAAATCCACTGGAATTCCATGTTTTTCATGGCTATTAGAAAAGAGAAAATCAATTAATAACATTGAAAAATGGAATGTAAACAGACTTACCCCAATAGTAAAATACACTTTTCAGGAAATTTAAACTTTTCAAAACTAACGCTATGCGCTGTTTGTTCGGCGCCAACAATTTTATATCCCAGCGATTGTTGCCCAATCAAAAACTCGGCAAGCGCAGCCGGCTTCACTTCGACAATATTTAGTGTCTTTTCAGCAGTCATGCTGTGAGAGAATGGGGTCAAATCAAAATTCGGTTCATGTTATACATTATACCATTTACATACCTTAAATTCGTAAAATCGCTTTTATCAGCAAAAGACTTGGCTCCCAAAACCAACGTTTTGACGCCTAATACCTCACAGGTGCGCGCTAAGCCGCCAAGGTTAGGCAACTTATCTATTAGAGAGGCTACCACTATTAACTCCCGTTCATGCAATTGACCTTCAGTTTTGGCTAAGTCATTGTCGGTATATATATCGTTGATAGGATTCATTTTCCGCTGTACATTTAAATTTGTTGTCTCAACGAGTACATCAGAAATAGTTGTTGTTGTTGGAGTCCTTCTAGCTTTGAAGGCAGTTCGTGACACTTCTATACTGGCTCTTAGCTTACCATCAAAAAGCATTTCAGGTTTCATACATTCATCAAACGGCGTGTTTGTCATATACAAGATAATATCAGCAGGGAAATCGGACTGCGAAATTATATCCGGTAATAAAAGCCGCGTCTCGCTTTCCGACTCTACCAACTTATCACCCAAAGTCATTTCAATGCTAGTCTTCATTGCATTAAGTATAGGCAATTCATTTCTGGAAAGTTTAGCTAATTAGTTTCATTATAATTTATTTGATATTAATTCAATTACCTGTAGTCTTTAAATTTAACTGCAAACCTATACAAAACCAGCTGGGCAAGGAGACGAGTTTGAAAATGAGCTCCCATTGTTTGCGGCAGTAGCAAGGCCACGATTTCTTGCACATGCTGCCAATTCAGAGCTGTCAAATTGCGCATGCAATATATGTGTGCGATGGAAATGATAGACACCTGCTGGCTTGGTTTGAGCGTTGCTAACGACTGCATTCGATCCAACAGCAGATTCGAGCTGGGCAGCAACTGAGCCACAAGGCACTCATACATGTAACTGATATTTAGCTGATCGTTAGGCGCCAGCACTGCGCTCCACATCTCATCGGACCATTTGATTTGATCTTTCAACATCAACAGTGCTCTGGCAATGCGTATTTTGATTCTGTGCTCCTTGCAATTTTCAAAATAACGTGGTTTCTTTATTGTCAACTCCCGGTTAGCCCGCTGCAGCTCAGCGCAGATAGCATTAACATTTTCCTGTGATTGTTGTTGGGCAAAATATATATATTTATTTCGTGAGGCTACATCATCGAATGGACCGCCGATAATGCTGTCGGCATAGGCAGCTTCGATGCTGAAATGGTACATATATATTAAATTAATTGGTTTAAATCTGGGACTGCGCACTTACCGCGCATCTCCCGTACTAATTTCGCCATCTAGTATGCCTTTTATTAGGAAACAATTGGGCACGTCTTTACTATTGTTTAATATCATCCAAATTACGCATGCAGAGCGATTGTTAATAATAGCTGTCAGGAGTTTTTCTCTTTCGTCATCGTTTAGATACTTAGCCGCATACTTAACAATGCTCACAGCACTACGAATGTAAAAAATATACACATAAATATAAATATAAATAGTGCACAGGTATAAATATATATAGTGTACAGGTACAGGCTGGCTGGCCCTTTTGTTGGTTCAGTTAACCGACCTAGAGCCAGCTTACACTACCTGTACACTACCGCTAGCCTAAATATATGTGCATATTTTTATAATAGAATATATTTGGAGTGTGGCTTACGTGATTTCAATGTTTTGCTGTTTTTTTAACAAGGTTACCAATGTCGACAATACATTTGCTTCGTCTTCAATTCTAGTATCATTCACTTCCAATAGTTTGGATAAATGCTCACACGTTTCTTGTGTCCCCCTTTCAAGAAGATCACATGGTTGTAAATTTAGCTTCTTTAATTGGCTCCAGCTTTTGAGCTTTTGCCGCACAAACCAATCTACGCAGTGCTCCAGCACAAACGACTTTTCTTCTTTCGTTTGGCAGTTTAGTTGTTGAAGCAAATGCTGCTGTACTTCCGCAAGATTTTCGATCATTTCGAACAATTCCGTATCCACATTATACTGACTACTATAGAATTCTAAACAGATTTGCTTATCATTTGGCTCCATGTGGTCCAACTGAAACAATGGGAACAGGCGCCACCAGCCGTGTTGCGAGTTGGGCAACCTGCTCAATTGCCGGATCAGCTCACATACTAAGATATCAATGCAGCCATTAGTTGCAATTATTTCGTAGCACCGTTTGTTAAAGTGAACTATGGCCTCGTCAATGTTGTCGCAATTCTGCATTTTTATCTTTAAGCGTTGGGCATCACAATAGCCATCGCTGATGTTGAAAAGCGTCTCAATGAACACCATATAATCGCCCAGTGGCATACTATTTATGTTGGCCTGAAACATAGCATTAAAATCAGTTAATACGCTTATTCAAATGTGTGATAAGCGCCAGATTAGCAGCTTACCTCAAAGAGCTCAAAGATGCGTTGATTTGCTTTCTGTCGCAATTTGGTATTTCTTAATGTGCGAACTCGTGCGCTGAGCTGAAGGAGTACATTTTTATTAGTGAACGCACCTTGCTCCGGCTGCATCAAGCCCAGCCAAAAGTGTAGTGGAACGGAATGCCATGGCACCGTGACAAAGGCTTCCAAAAACACCTGCACTTCGGCCCGTGACATAAATTTGCGCATATCTAATGGTGGTAAAAAATAGCTTTCGACATTGTACAGCTGTGTGCGATTGGTGGCAGCCAGGAATTCGGGCAGCAGATTGACAAGACACAATTTGGCCAGGTCAAAGCGGGTAAAGAAATAATCCAACGTCCAGCGCAGCACCAATATGTTGTTGTCTTGCAATAGTCGGACATACAAAATGCGCAACCAAATTAACCATTTGTTGTCTGGATTGCTTGTCACAAGACGAGGCAAGAGCGTGGTAAGCGTGGGCAGCACCAGATGCGATTGTTGCTCCTCCAGGGTCTCCATAATGACCACATAAGCGGACCATAACTGTTCGGTGCATTTCAGAGTCTCGAGCACGTGTGCACTCAGCTCGCTTGCCTTTTCGGTGTTTCCCCCTGCAGTATCATTAACAGCTTCCTCATGATAAAGTATGCCGACTTTCGGTGCTCGCGCACATCGGACTGCAGCATACTCTGTATAAGAGCGTGCAGTTCGGCGGAGCAGGCGCAATCCTTGCCCAGTTCACGCACAAAGTCATCAAAGAGCTGTACGAGAATGTGGCCGGCATGCGGTTGCCGGTCGCTGCTCAGGCTTAGAGACCAGAGCTGGCGCAGCAGGAATTTGCCATCGATGCGTGGGAATTTGCGTGCATGTATTTGGACACAGATGAGCACATTGGCCACCAGCTGGCGACGCATGTGTGCACCATCATCCTTGCTGTCGGCAATGACTACCGAAATGAGTTTGTGAAATACCTTTGGGCCGAATTTAACGTTCCACTTGTTGTTGCTCTGCAGCAAGTTGTAGATGCACTGCACCACACGCTTGAGTGCCAATTCGTTGTCCTTGTGCAAGTCAATTAAATCGTTTAGCAGCTCATCTAGCTCGGCAATCTCACCCAATAAGTTTTGGTTCTGAATATATGTTTCGATCGCCTGAACAACCGCGTGCGTTGCGGTTGCTGTTGTTGCTTTTGTGGAGGGCAGCGACATTTTAATGTTTCAATTTTATTACAGCCAACTAAAAATTAAGTTGCCTGTCTTCTGCAGCTGTTTGAAACTATTAATTTCAACTTGTTGCTTCAGCTATTTCACAAATGAACCAAATTGTTGGTTATTTATCGGCAGTAATCGAGTCACATTCGATTGTTCAACTGATCTAAGATTTGCAGTCTGGCAACGTTAAAGAAATAGAAGATCTTTTCAAAAGTTAATTTACATTTTAATACTAATATGGCGAAAATATATAAAGGACTCATATTGAGTACTCCTAATATGTTAATGTTTAATCGCTTGTAGCCAGAGAAAAAAATATATAGTCAACTGATCTAAGATTAACAAGCATTAAAAGTGCGGCAACGTTAAACAAACAAAAGTTTAATTTTTCAAAAATGCATTTTCATTTTAATGCCAAATGTGAAGAGGAAATACCTAAAAAAAATAAAAAATAAAGAGTAACTCTTTTATTTAAACGAATAATTAAAAATTAAATTTACATAATATGTAATTTAATCTAGCGAATTATTTCATTCTACTTGTATAATTTTTGGTGAAGGTGCTTTTGTTCACGTCTCTATCTAAACCATTTTTTTGCATTGGTAATTTTTGAGTTTTCTACTTTTGCCTACTTGCACTCATCGTCTTTCATTTTATTTGCTTTAGCCAATATGGACTTGGATTTTTTTACCGCTGCGTCATCTGCATTTATTTCGGCCATTTTAGCTTGCTCCAGTAGCTTTTTGCGTTTTTCGGCCAGCTTTTTACACTTTTCGACCTGCTGAGATGATTTGGTTGCATCTGTCTTCTTTTTGCAACTTTGCCTTTTTTGCTTTTTTATTGCCTCGGCCTTGGCGGCCTTTGCTTGTGCCTCTTTAATTTCTTTGTATATTGTTTGCGGAGACTTTTGCTTGGTATGCAGGAGGCGGAAGGATATCTTGTCTGCTTCCAAGGCATTCACAATCATAAGTGTTGTCGACTTGTCCATAAACAATAGCTTCAACTTTGTCATTTGTTTAATGCCTACCGTCAGAATATGCGCAAAATCGGTGCACCCATTGACCATTTCCTCGGGCACCAGCGGGTAGACGCCACGAAAAATAACCGATTGCCTTGCTATCCTCGCTCTGCCCGTGAGAAAGACAATCGGACAGCGCGGCCGAAACTGGCTGATTAACTGAACCACGAGCGGACATGGGCTGGCCACAATAATGGCTTTGGCCTGGCCTAATGTGGCGATATCAGTTATTCCCGAAGCTATCGCCGATATGTTATCGGCATTTGTCGACTTCATGACATTTTTCACCTCGCTTTGTATGTGCTCGTACCACAGGACGCTCTCCACCTTGGCGCAGATATTTGCCATGCACTTGACGCATTCCACTGGATATTTGCCCTTGGCCGTTTCGCCCGATAGCATTACACAGTCGGCGCCGTCGAAAATGGCATTGGCCACATCGGAAGCCTCGGCGCGAGTTGGTCGCGGTTTGCCCACCATCGATTCAAGCATCTGGGTGGCACAGATAATGGGCTTGCCCACCTTGTTGCATTTGGCAACTATCGACTTTTGAGCAAGTACCACTTCCTCCGTCAAAATCTCGATGCCCAGATCACCACGTGCCACCATAATGCCGTCTGAAGCGGCGATGATATCGTCGATGTTATGCATGCCCTGTTGATTCTCAATCTTTGATATGATCTTGATGTGCTTTCCCTTGGGTCCCAGTACCTTGCGAATTTCGTCGAGCGCTTTGGCGTCTCGTATGAATGACGCAAAGATCATGTCCACATCGTGCTCTATACCAAACAACAAATCGGCTTTATCCTTCTCGGAAATGCTGGGCAAATCGACGGGAATACCAGGAAGGTTGATACCCTTGTGTGAACCCACCTTTCCGCCATTGAGCACCTCGCAAATAACCTCAGCGCCGCTCACCTCCTTCACCCGCAACGAGATGAGGCCGTCGTCAACAAATATCAAATCCTTGGCCTTGACAATCTTTGGCAACTTTTCATAGTCCACATACAGAGCTTCCTTGCTACCATTGCTCTCCAGGCTCTTATCGGTGGAGAGCTTAATTTTATCGCCTTTTTTGATCTCGACTTCGGCCGTGTCACTGCCTGATATCTGGCCCGTCCGTATCTCTGGCCCCTTGGTGTCTAATGCAATTGCCACCGGCTTGTACACACCCGTCTTATGCGCATAGCACTTAATGGCCTGGCGCGCCGTCATTATTGTTTGGCAGTGGTAATGGTGTGAGCCGTGCGAGAAATTTAACCGAACCACCCGCAATCCGGCATCGATTAGTTTGACCAAGGTTTCCATGTTGTTTGAAGATGGGCCAATTGTGCACACAATGCCGCTCAGCGGCTGAGCTAAGGGTGGCGCATTGAATTGCAATCGAGATCGGTAGTCCAATTGCGAGACAAACGGACCGTGATCCAGCTTTAACTTGCCTTTCGTATTCTAATTATGATAGATGGCGGATCATAGTTATGGATTTACCGTTAATACCCACACTTCAGTCGCTTACCGTTCTAGCCTTGGCATCCTTCGAGTAGCTAGCAGCATCCACATGCGGCCGCGGTGGCTGGCTAAGTGGAGGGGCAGTCGCACGGAGTGCGAACCGCGATACATATGTCCCTAGAGACGAAATTTTGATGGCTTCTGTCGAAAGTTGTAAATAATTAAAAATGCAATTCTTTATTGTAAGATTTTGAATTGAAAAGCATTGTTCATCAAATCGAAAATGAAAGTTACTTCAAATATGTATACATATATATTTTATTATTCCTTGTTACTATAAGAGAGTGCTATATTTAACAATGATAAATTATATCTGTTTGTGTCTTGGTGTGTGTGTTTATGAACGGCTCCACGCCTGGTAGCCAATCTGTGGCGCTTTGGCAGCGGTTAAATGTATCCAATTTCGATTTCCGATAATCCGTATATATTTCTTGAGAATTTCTTGTAATAAATTAACTTGGTTAATAACAGTAATTGATGCAAGCACATAGCGCTTAGAACGCCAACACAGTGCTTCATCCTTGTCCAGCCACAGCGACCAGGTTTATTCGACGGTACTGTAAAAGATATTATGAAAGATTAGCCAAGACTAGACTAATAGAAGTCACATGAGCGCATTACGTACACAATACGAATGGTGTTGGTGAAGCCGGAGCCCTGCTTCCAGCCAGTGACAATGACCACCGAGTCGCCGGTCTTGATGAAGCCGTTCTTTTGGCCCACCTGCAAGCCAAACTGGACACGCACATCGACATCCTTCAGCCAGTCGCCGAGTGCGGGCTCTGCAAAAAATGGTTTACCCATCAGATTCGGAACGCGCACAGCGCTGGGACTGTAAGCTTACCCTTGTAGATGAGTGGCACCAGGCCACGGTAGAGATGAGCCTGGCGAGCGGTTTGTGCGAAACGCGTGACTGCAATGATCGGGCAACGTGGGCGATACTTGCTCACCTGGAAGGCGGACTTGCCGCTGGTGGTGATCACCACAATGGCGGCCGCCTTCGCCTTATTGGCAGCCTCGACTGCGGCAATAGCCACCGCATGGGGAGCATCCAAAGTGTTTGCCGAGGCGCCGCGAACCAAATCTTGGAACAGATTCTGATGCCAGAGAGCAGCTTCGGCCTCCTTGCACGTCTTGGCCATGGTTAGCACACACTCCAGCGGGTATTCACCCTTGGCGGTCTCACCGGACAACATGACACAGTCGGCGCCATCGAGCACGGCATTGGCCACATCAGAGATCTCGGCACGCGTGGGACGGGGCTTCTTCACCATGGACTCCAGCATCTGGGTGGCGCAAATGACGGGCTTGCCGGCCTTGTTGCAGCGTGCGATCATGGCCTTTTGTGCCAGGAACACTTTCTCTGCGGGTATCTCAATGCCCAGGTCACCACGAGCAACCATGATGCCGTCACCGGCCTCAATGATCTCGTCCAGATTGTGCATGCCCTGCTGATTCTCGATCTTCGAAATGATCTTAATGTTCTTGCCCTTCTCTCCCAACACTTTGCGAATTTCGGTCAGAGCGGCGGCGTTGCGAATAAACGATGCAAAGATCATGTCCACATCCTGCTCCACACCGAACTGCAAATCGGACTTGTCCTTCTCGGACACAGCCGGCAAGTCGACGGGCACACCGGGCAGATTGACGCCCTTGCGGGAGCCTAGAGCGCCACCGTTCTCCACCTCGCAGGTAACAGTGTCCTTGGTCACTTCGCGAACCACCAGCGAGATGAGTCCATCGTCAACAAAGACGCGATTGCCCGGCTTCACCACGTTGACAATGTTCACATAGTCCACATAGACCACCTCGAGGGAGCCTTTTTCGAGGAAATCCTTGTTAGTGGTGAGCTTAATGGTCTCGCCCTTCTTCAGCTCAATCTCGGCGGTGCCGCTGCCACCAATGAGGCCAGTACGGATCTCGGGACCCTTGGTGTCCAGGGCAATGGCAACGGGATGCTCATAGCCCAGCTTGGCCGAGTAGTTCTTGACCGCCTGTCGCACATTGGCCACCGTTTCAGCATGGTATTCATGCGAGCCGTGCGAAAAGTTCATGCGCGCCACGTTCATGCCGGTGGCGATCATCTTCTCCAGCATCTCGACACTGCGCGATGCGGGGCCGATGGTGCACACAATGCCGGACAGACGAACATGAGGTACGGGCGAGTCGAACTGCAGTCGGCACATGTGCTCCAATTGGGTATCAGCTCCGGCAGCCATGTTTTGCGGTACTTCGTTGGGCTGTGATGAAATTGGAAAGATAATTATTATGACATATGATTGCCAATTGCCAAAAAATAATAATTATCGTTGTCAATGAGGGGGACAATAAAATTGTGCTAACTACGGGTGTTTATTGTACGTCATATCGATATACCCACACTCGGTTCGAAAGTAAACAGTAGGAGGAGATGGGAGCAAGAGAGCGAGCACCCACGCGCACAAGAGAGAATGATAACGAGAGAAAGAGCGATGGTCTGATGAGAGACTGACAGACGGAAGAGTATTTTGCATCGGCAACTGCGCTGCAGCTGCGAAGGTCACAACTTTTGCATGTGCAGCGAAAAAAAAGAAATGAGGCAAAAAAAAAGTTGCATAATGTTATAGCCAACAAAATATAAATAAAATGAATGAAAAACTGTTTCAGTTTCGACTTGATAAAAGCTGATACGCGTATCTTTATGGACAGTGGATTCTGTGTACGGCTCTTGGTTACCTTCAGCTGCGGTGCCTCGTCATAAATAGTTGAGCTAACCATTTTGTTGCCTGCTTGCTTGGCGCTATAGAACCCACGAAAATTATTTTTCGAATATTGCCCAACACGGATACGGATACGCACAAAACAGACAGTTACGACGCGCTGCTGTATGGCAAAAATATTTGCGTTGAAAACCTAAGCGCACTGGGGTTTTTCACACAATGGCATAAAACGTTCGACTGTCGCCGAGTATTGGTGGAAAATTTTGGCAAAGCATTCAGAATGTCGGTAATGCAATGAGCGCAAAATCGCGAGACTCCGATGAAAAAAGCCAAACGCGCGGCTCTCCCGAGCCGTGAGAGCGGCAACAGGCCACCCCTAAAAGCCGCCCAAGCACCATAATGAGCGGCAACACGAAAAAGTTTAACCTAACAAAAAAAGTAAATCTTACTTGCTCTAGTTGGGAGTGCCCGACTACAAGATACCCTGAACCCAGCTGCGAGCTGTGGTTACATGAAAACTTGAATTAGGTTTTTTTTTGTCATATTTGGGGCGAACGAGGGCAGGTATCCAAAAATTACGATATCGAAAACAGAGATATGCTCAAAAAACGACATTTATCGATAACAAGAAAATAAAGCGAAAATTTTAAATTAACTGCAAGCACGCAGTCTCTAGTTTTTACAATCCCTGAGATCGACGCTTTCATATAGACAGACGGCCTGTCCTGACGGACATGGCTAAATCAACTCGACTAATGGGCATCGAATATGCCTCCTTCTGTCATATATGTATATACATACATTTGCACAAACCATCATACTCTTTTTAGCCATTTCCAATGGGTTCAGAGTATAAAAAAGAGCGTGGAAAGCTTGAAAGTTAGCTGCCACTCATTGAAAAATAAGAGGAGAGCATGCGTGTTAGGAGGAGAGCATGCGTGTTTCTTTATAATCAATGGCGGCTACTGGTGGTGCCTAGCACGGAGCTTGCGATTAATCAGCCGGCAACTTGACCGGGTTCAATAATAATGCGAGTGTAAACAAAACAAAACTGATCATCAGCTGTTCAACGCTGAATATATATATTTATTTAGTAAAATGTTTTTTTTTGATTATCAGCTGTTGAAACACAAAAAAGCCGTCAGTGACCTTGAGTTAAATAACATAAAGTAATCTCATTCCCGTAAGAGATATACGTAAAGCACGCATGCTCTCTCGCTCGCACCAGTCATGAAGACAGTGCGTGGAAAGCGCCAGCTGCGGGGGTGCTTGACGCGTGACACGCAAATCAGCAGAAAAGCTTTCGCTCTTGGTGCTTTTTTTATCGTAACAGCAAGCAACATAACATTAAAAAAGTTCTCTTTAAGCGAAAGTGCTGGCGCTTTCATCAAACCCCGAAAGGCTGTTGGTCTCTGCCCTTGAACCTGCTGGCGAAGGACATTGTCACAATTAACGAATTACTAACCAATATTGGTGTCACTTTAAAAATAAACAAATTTAAGAGAATAAAAGCCGGCAAATTATCAGCTTTTAATTACTCATCACTTCGCGGGATTTCTGACTATTTATACGCATTTATTTCGATCACACATATGTATGTACGTACGCAAATTAGTACATACACAAGCTTATTTGTGAATTTGTTTGTTGTGCATAAGTTAAGGCGATAAAGGTATTCGGTTTAAGGTTTTGACAAATTAGACCCTTGTTGATTACAGTTGCAATGTTTCTATGGCGTGTTTGCGTTCTATATAATATGGAAGTGTGTGTGTGTGTGTGTGCTTTTGTATGGAATGACTTCTATTTCACCTTTACATATTTTTTACCCGCGCATTGGCCGGCCGCACAAACCAGTGTGTATCGCTAGTTGTATGCATGTGTGTGTGGATCGCATTATTTTCATAATGTGGGTAAATCGTTTGCATCATCAACAAACATACGCAACAATGTAGCTAGCGGAATTTACTTTGGCAAAGCTGCGCTCTCACAGTTACGCTGTTCTTATATACAAACATATATATGTTTATAATTATGTAGTATGTATTTATGTATTTGATTATAAGTATATATTTAAAAAGTTACCTTTTTTGCGAGTATTAAAAAGTAACGTTTAGGTATAGATGTATGCCTTCTCCTGTTTTGGAATAAATTCACTTTAAATGCACAGGCTTTGTATACACCAAATACACAGGTTACGAGCTGCGGGCGATCTGTTTTGCGACTAAGAACTTTTACTCTGCGTCGCAACAGAAAGTTGCAGGAAATTTGATATCGAGTTTTGTATCGATATATTGCACGTTACAATCGATATATAAAAAATAAAGACTACCATGATTGTCACCCGTTTTAATTGGTCCTATTGGAGTCAAGTCAGAATTTATTAAAAATATTTATTAATTTAATATTTTGTTAGTTTGTATAAAAATAATAATAAAAATGCTTAGTAAAAGCATGGAAGTGCTTTGGTACATGGGGATTGTTGTTTTCGATTTACGATTTTTAATTGAGTTTCTTAATGGCATTTCCTGTAAATAGTTGAAATCAAGCATGATTTACGCTTTCTCATTAAGAACATCAAGCAAAGCCTTGCATTTGACCAAAGCCATGTCCTGCAAATAGCTGACACTATCGATGTGCAACAAGCTGTGCATTTGCAACTTTTCTTGCAAAAACTCAATCTGTGCTTTGGTTGGTCGGTGTGGAAAACCTGTAAAAGAAAATACACAATTTGGAAACACTGATAAGGGTGACATTAAGTTAACGAGTTTCAACAACCCACCTTCAATTAGGCAAATGCTTGTGTGACAGGGCACTACCAAGTCAGCTGGATAACGTCGAATATCCTGTTCGGTTACAGTGGCTGTATTAGTAAATTCAAGGTACATAACGTTGTATGTACTGTGGAGATGATTCGTTTTTATGTCCATCACCCTGGCGCGATACCACTCATCCTCGAATTTCGCAATAACGTATTCTTTTAGCCTAATAAACGCATCAGAAAACAATGAATGAAATTTGTTCGCATGGGTTTAAACAACTTACACAGGTCTGTAGGGCTGTGAGTCCTTAAAATCTGATAGACGACTATGCAGATCGGTGAAATCGCGTGCATATGTGCTATCGAAGGCGCCAACAATGCCCCGTGAAACACTCACATTGTCTACAATAAAAACATCGAGCCCTTTGTCACCGTTGGCTTTAAAACGCCGCATCTCGAAGGGCTATCAAATAAAATAAAAATAAATTAAGTAAATTGACAATTTGCAGTTAAAGCTACGTACAGCAATTAATAAAGGCTCAACATTGGGCTTTTCAAAATTATTCGATGTGATTGGCTGTGGGTTAGCATTTGGATATGTTTTAGTTTTCTTGGGTAAACTGTTGAGTTCAGTTTGTATCTTAGCATCTGGTTCATCGGCAACAGCTGTTTTGGCAGTTTTAAGAGTTACATCTGGAATTATTTTCATCGTCACGTTTTCTTTGGCTATTGCTTCTACGTTGGTTGATTCTATATCTAATTTACTATCGGAATTTATTGCAGTACATTGTTCTTCTTTGTTAAGTGTTGTTTGATCCTTGTTCAATTTCTCTTCTATAGCCTTCTCAAATTGTGCCCATTTGGTGTTTGTATTCGTCTGCTTCTGATTGGATTCTGACTTGAGTTCAGGCGTAGTAGAAGACTTCTGTGCCGCTGTATCGATTAAATGTACTGCATTTGGGGACTCCAAGTTGTTGTGGGGTTTTTGGTTGTTGTTGATTTGCTGTGCGGGTGCTTTCGGTAGCGTTGTCTTTTTATCAAATGCCGGCGATTGCCTGCCAAAAACTTGCATATTCGAGCAGAACTCGCGTATTTGAGCGTTCACCGTTCTCTGCTGCTCCAGATATTTCAGCTCGATGTGCTTGTTGCTGTCAAACGTGGCCAAAAATCGCCCGCCCTCGAACTGTGTGAGAAACCCATTGAGCTCGTTGTGCATTGCATAGTTGGGCACATCCTTGAGCTGCACCTCCAAGATGTAACAGGGCAGCTCCAATAACTCGCTGCTTATCTCCAACATTTCAGCTCCCTTGCGAGACTTGACAATGCCCAAATCGAGATATTGCAGACGAGCACCTTGATTGCTGTGCGCAGCCAGTACTTTGACACGCTGAAAGACTTCATTGTTTTTCGCCAGCGCAAAACCATACATCTTCAGTTTCTGCAGCTTGGGCAGCTCCTTGCCCAACATATTAACCTAGAAGAACGTTTACTTGTGTTAGTATTCAATGTATATTGCGGCACACACACACACACACACACACATACAGACCTTGTTGCAAATGTCCAAATGTGCCTTCTCAGCGGTTTGGCTGGCGTCGCGCACAAAGCAGCGGTTGGGTGACCGAAAACTCGTAATATAAACAACGCTGCCACTTAGAGGCATGGGCGCAAGGGGCGGTGAAGTGATTCTTGAATTCGTTTTCTTTGGAGTGCTGTTATTTGAGCTGTTTATGTTATTGTTATTGTGAGTGTTGTTGCTTGCCCGCTTGGCTGCATCGACATTTGCCAATACTGCATCTGTATTCGTGGTCTTATCGGATTCGTCCACGTTTCCGGTCACGAATGGGGCTGCGCTCGTCGGCAGCGGGGTTGGGGCAGATGCTTCGAGTTTTGTTGCTACGTCGTCTTCTATGATTTCATTATCAGCCGAAGAGACGGCAGTTTTGATAGTTGATTTAGGGAAAACTTGTTCAGCTGCCGGCAGCACTTCCACATCGCAGAATGCGGAACATTTCAGGGGCTGCACCAAAGCGGGTATGGGAAAGCATATATACCTATGACGTTGCCAATCCTTAAGCTGACATTTCTTTGTGCAATAGAAGTCGCCGCAACGATGGCACACGAGAACCGTTTTGGCACCGCAAAGCACACAGAAGCCACTGGGTGCTGACTTTACAAAATCGACCTTATCCATATTTTCAGTTGACCAACGTGGTCGGGCTTAACATCAAACACAGACAACTCCGTTTCTCACACTGATTGGGGCTTCAACTTACAATTCAAAATCACAAATTTCTCTGTGTGTTAGGGGTGGACGAAGATAATATCGATACATCGATACAGCAACGACCATAGTCAAATACATCGTACAGACCTTGATATATTGCGTATTTGCTATTTATCGATACAGATTTTAAACACTTGCTTTACTAACCACCAATCAGTGTTGTCATATTAGCCATTTTCTAAATTTCTGACAGCCGAAAAAAATTTCAAACAGCTTCTATACCAAAATGAAAACAATAACTAACGTTATACTGTTTATTCATAAGAAATTATAAATTTATAACAATTCACATTTTATTAGATTACATGATCAGATGAGGCAAATAAAACTAATATAGGTATTTATATTATTAAAAAAATTAATAGGGCAAGAAATGCTGGCCTGTTTTCTGTCCTTGTATTGTTTCTCTTGTCACTTTTTCCCGCTTTTTTGGGGTCGATGCGTATTGTTTTTGTTGTAGGTCGTTGGCACCAACCACGGATCATATACATATACAAATATACATTAGATGCACTCAGCTACTTTCTTTGTTTAAGATGCACTTTGATTAGTGACAGTAGTAAGGAAGACTGTTCCGACTTTTCAGTCATTAACAAAAACATATACAAAAGAAAATTTTTAGTTTTACAATGGTGAGCTTTCCTCTTGTAAAACTGGGTGTGCTGGCTGTCAAGCAGATAAGCAAGCCCATAATCAAGCTTATCAAACAAACCGCCAAGTCGAATCAGACATTTCAAACATATTTAGTCGCTCCGCCCGCACAGAGTAAGCGCCAGTTGGCAGTTATTTTCCAATAGCATTCGAATCCGACATGGTCTAACATACGAACCACAGTTTACCATTGGATTGGAGTTAGGGCGAAGATGCGAATGCTGGGCATGCAGCAACCGAAGTATATACCACCACTAAATAAATCCATGGCCGTTGAAACCGGAAGTGAACTGATCGGTGAGATAATCGTGTTTACACTTGGTGTTACCCTAATATTACTAGAATTTAAACGGTGAGTGAAGCCGCCATATGCCGCTTTAATCCTTGGTTATTGAATCCGCTTTTCCATTCAGACAAGCAAGAAATGATCAGTTTAAACATGACAAGCACAGGGAGCAGAAGGAAAAACTGAAAAACGAGATAAGCTTATTAAATGATCGCGTTATGTCGCAGACTCATGAAATTAAAAATCTTAAAGCGAGGCTCAGGGAATTGGATTTAAATCCTAATTAATTAAAACTTAAACTCATTCGAATTTTGACAAGCATTTAATTTATGTCTTTTTATTTATTTTAATATTATTTTTATGCATATTTAATTTATTATACTAGTTCAAAAAGTGTATAGAGTGAAAAGAGAAAAGAAAAGAAAAGTAAAACAATTTTTCGGATACGCCGACTTGGGGCGTGGCAAATCAACAGAAATTTATATTTACCTTAGTTCTAGAGCTAGAATCACATTATATTGCAGACAGATTGCTGACTGCCCCCTCTAAGTAAATAAAAAAAATGTCAGCCGCGATCATTCCTTTCATAGCTGGTTCTAATGACAGCCATAGATAGATGATATAATGGTCCAATTGGCCGTTTGTATGAAAACAAAAATACATTAAAATTTATATTCAAGATTGAAGCTGTTATAACAGTATAACTTGTTTTATTTTGTTGTATCAAATAATTTTGTGCCTTCAGTCAAAACATGAGAGTTTCATATTTAGTACCCCTCCAATAAAACTATTAGAAAATGGTGATCGGTGCATTTCCTGTGGGGAAAGTTGCCATTTTGTGCATAAAACAAATTACCACACCGCTTAGCAAGATTCTTCAGGACTTTGCGAAAAATAATGTATTATTTAGAAAAAGCCTGTGCGCCCCGGCCGGGCAATTAATAAATTGTTTCGAAGCCCGGTGTAAAATGCGTATGTTAAAGCTTCCCCAACCCAAACGAATTCCGCGCGTATCGGAGAAAACGGCAATTGATATGGGCGCCAATCTTATGAGCGAACTTTTTGTAATTGGCTTGAGTTTATATTTGATACATTTTGAAGTTTCGCGGTAAGTGATTGCAGATGGTTTAATTAGAGTAATAGTGAAGATATATGCGTTTTTTAAAGGCAAGCGGTTAAGGACAAGAAAAATCATGATAAACACAAGCATAAGCAAGAGGAGCTAAGGATGCAAATATCTACATTGAATAATATGCTCGATTGGCAGGAAACGGAAATTAAAAAAATGCACCAGCAATTAAACCATTACAAAAGGCGGACCAATGAATGTGTTAAAAATTAAAGCTTCACAACAAATTTAAACTTTTATTCATATATCGTATATCGTCTATCAATTATCGGTTAACACGCCGCTAAGAGCATAAGAACAGCTGTTTGTATGTCTGTCTTATGCGCCAGCCCTGGTCGCTACAGTTTTCCGTGTCGAGATTTTGTAATACAAACTCCGTAAGAAATGGTTATTGGCGTATTTCCAGCCGCCAAACTAGGCGTGTTGGCAATCAAACAAATAAGCAAGCCCATTGCGAACGTATTAAAGTCTAATGCTAAATCCAGTCCATTCTTTAGGAAGTACATATGCATGCCGCCGGCGCAGTGTAAGCCAAAAATTCCTATTCAACATTGCGGTTAAGCAATGATTAATGCATTCCGATTACCATTGTTCTTCAGTTTACAATTGGGTGGAGGTAAAGACCAAGATGTGGGCGCTAAATCTTGGTCGACCCGTCACTGTCCCACCGTTGACCGAAGCCATGGCCATTGAGCTGGGGGCCAACCTACTAGGAGAGTTCATTATCTTCACCATTGGTGCCGGTCTGCTGATTTTCGAGTATTCGCGCCAGACCATCAAGGAGAACAAAAAAATGAGGCTCTGCAAATGGAGAAGTTGCAGCTTACCCATATGCTGACTGAAATGAATTTCCGCTTGGAGCGTCAGGATGCGCAAATACGCGAAATGACGCGCGTTCTGGCGGACCTGGGTGCGTAGTTATAAAGCGTTTACATAAATGCGTATTAAAATATGACTAATTGTTCTGTTTCGCAATTAGATTCACGTAATATATTTAGCTGGCGTAAGGAACCGTTGCAGGACTACGTTCCTTTCGACCCCAACACACCTGATCAGAGCGCCAGCGCTAGAAATCCTAAAGGCTACGAGGGTTTTTATGATCCCACGGGCGGCATGGCATTCCGTGCGCTCAACTTTCTACAAACACAAATATTCATCGATGGTCGTGATCGAAAGGGCAAGGAGGCACTCCAGCACCTAGATGAGAGGGCCGTCGAGCTGGAAAGGTCCCTTGGCGAGGCTGTAAGCAATGGCGAGACGCCCCTGATATCGGTGCAATGACAAACACGTGTTGCGGAGCAGAGTTTGGCACTGCTCATGTACGCCCTGGCACTGGAAGAGCAATAGTAGGCTGCTGCACCAAATGGATTAAACTGATCACTGCTTGATATGAACAAAATGTGTGTTAAATTTACATATACATATATAGATAGGTAAAAAGTCGAGTGTATATAACATATGTACATTGTAATTGTATTTATTAATTATTATTGTTACTGAGGGACAACAAACGAGAGATGCTTAACAATTGTTCATGTAAAAGTGTTTGATGATTGATTTCCTATCCCTGATAAAGGAAGGCCTGCAGCTGGCGCAGCTCCTCGCCATCGGATGCTAATTCGCCTAGGTATTGGTTAAACGAGTTGCAAATGTTGTAGAGACTGCGACGCACCGCGTAGCGTAAGTGATTAAAGCTCGTGTTGGTTACTCGTAGGTTGGGCATGGCATTGCTCAGCCTGTCCACCTCGCCCTTGAGCCGGTGCAGCGCCCCAATGATGGTTGGCAAATCATCCTGGACCACGCCAAAACGATCCTCCTTGAGCGATGCCACGCAGATGTGTGCCAGTGCCTGTGAGACCCAAATCACAGGCAACGCGTTCTCGAGTAGAAACTCCGTTTTGGCTCCTTCTGGCTCGGAGAAGAAATAAACAATACCCGGAATTCGATACAGCAGCTGCTGCAGCCACTTCTCGAGCTTCATAGATGTGCGCTCACACCAGTTGGGCATGTACCGTATGCTATCGGTAGTCTTCGTATCCCACTCCGAGCTAGGTACTTCACGGGGCAGCATCCCAACAGTCCGAATCCCATGCAGTTGATTGTACTGGCGAAGCAGCAGCTTCTCGGCCAGAAGGGCGGCGTTGGTGTCGCTCTGAGCGCTTACAAATTTCTGTTGTTCGTTGTCTTTGATTAAACTGATCTGACGCATAGAATCGCTCAGCTCTGTGGTAAAACTGCCCACAATGCTGACACATTGGTCACAAATGGCCCGCCAATTGGCTGGCCGATTGCCGGGCTCGGTCAACTGAAAGATTTCCGCACGGACCTCCGAATTGTTTCGTACAGCTTCCTTATAAAGAAAATTTGCTGCCAGACACTGAACCACGTAGACATTCAGGAGACCGAGAGCGTCCACAACGGCGATTTGCCGCTGCTCCTGCTGCTCACTGGCAAGCTGACCGCGATTGCGTGCAACGACCATCGGCAGATGTTCGGACAGCAGCATTGCATAGAAGCATCGCATCAGATGCATGTTGCTCACGATTTGCGCGCTAAGCAGCCAAGCATAGAACAGCAACCGGCCATTGCCGACCACATCTAAAATGCCCAGCAGACGATCGTCTCTGTCGACGCCAAGCAGCGCACTCAGCCTGTACTTTACATAGCCACCAAAGAGCCAAAAGACAAGCGTGTAGCAAAACGTGGGCAGCAGCGAGCTGACGGGTGCCTTCAGCAGTGTGGCATAGAGCAGTTCGCGCAGATTCTCCGATCGTGATAATTCAGCATAATCAAATTCGATGGACACCTCGTGCCGCATGTACACGGAGACAAAGAAATAGCAGCCGGCAGCAATGCCCGTGCCCAGCATAAAGACGTGATTGGAGTTCAGACAGTCCACCCCATAGCACTTGTTCACCAAGCGGCTGTGGAGCAAACCAAGAAGTTTAGTATTAAAGTCAACAGCGGAAAGTTAAGACATACCGATAGTCGGCGTTCAGATATCCCGTGTAGAGCCATGCCGTGAGGTAGCCAACGAGCAGATGGGCGCAGAAAAACAATAATTTGCGCGCAACATTGTGCAGCAGCCAGCGATAGCGTGTGGGGCAGTAGCGACGTTCGGCGAGATGCTGGTGGGTCAGCGTCATGCCGTAGAACACAACGGCGCCGAGCAGCGGTATGCTGGCGAACCACGTATAGAAGCTACACACCAGACGCAACGAGCCCACAACCCAGTCCAGTGGATGCAGTAATTGGAAGTTGACAAGCAGCAAAAAGACGGTGAGCAGCAAAAATTGTACGGCCGCGCTGAGCAGCACGGCGTGCACGCAGCGGCCGAACAGCACCAGCTTGCAGGTGGATAGAGCCGCGCTAGACATTGTTGCGGTCTTTTAACAACACCAATTTTATAATTGTTTATAAGTTTCTATACACAATTTGACTTGTTGAGTGAGTAAAACAGAGGTTGCCGGCACCGCGCGTTGTGTTGTTCTTGTTGTGCTGTAATGGCGGGACAAGACGATAACGATAACTGTTGTATACATTTGTGCAAGTATCAACTAGCAACTGTTAAATTTAAATGTTGAAGTTGGTGGGATACTTTAAGTAATCAATTAAAGCTTTTAATAATATTTATTAAACCCAATTTACTTTACTATGCCTTATTTAGTTAGTTACAATTCGGTTTTGTTTAAATTAAAGTTTCTTTTACCACATACGTTACATGCAACGTAAGCACATATCTTACGTAGCGCATAATGATCAGCATAGCGTAAGGTTATATCGATAGTATTAACAGGGTTAGTTTTGATATACAAAATATCGATGTGTCTGGATATATTGATGCTTTCCACATCTCTAGTTTCTGCTAGTGAATGGAATTTTGGGCAGTCGAAAAATTCCAAAAACAAATGCGCGCATACGCAAAAGTGAAATAATTAGCATAATTTTGATTCGTAAGTGGCTGTGAAAATCAGAGCTAATGCTTTGATATGAAAGCACTTGGCCCTTCAAGGTGAACAAAACAGAAAAAAAAAACAAAAAATCCATATTTATTGAGTAAAAATTTGGTGTGTGCGCGTACGAGAGTCGCAGTGTCGAATGTTGCGTGTATAAAGCGAACGAATGAAATCGTAATTAATTCCCATTTAATTGCTGTTTGTGCATAACAAAGATAAATGGTCAAAACTGTTGCAAATGTTCTAAAGCTTGCATATACAAACAATTGCATATGTGTAGTGTGTGTGTGTGTGTTGTGTGTAAGTGCAGCAGCTGCCAAAAAAAAGCGCATGTGAAATGTGCAGATAAGCATTTGAGGTCACTCGACGTAATACAACTGTGTGTGTGTGTGTGTACGCTTGTTTCCCTTTGGCTGTATTCTTATTATGATCGTTAGAGCAGAACCCGAGGGCAGGTGGTGTCCACACATGAGCAGAGAGCCAGCTAGACAGACGGACAGACGGACGCACGCATTAATTATATACATACGTAAATTTACATACACATGCACAACATTGATGTGTAGGAATTTACACACATGTATTTATGTACACATGCATGCTATTCAAAAGTGACAACAACAACAACAAGAGTCGCGTCTGGCAAATTGTTCTGCTTTACGCGCATAATAAGTATTTAGGCAGAGCACAAAATTTTGTTCATAAAACAAAACGTTTCGTTGGGCTGCGTTCAGCGTCGTTCACTCTGCGCTCCCTCACCCTCAGCCCCCATCTATTTCGCCCGTTTGCTCTTTAGCCATTGCCGTTGTCGTTGTTGTTGTTGCGCCCGCGACTGCGACGTCGGCGGCTGCTTCATGCTCCATTCACCTACTTTTACGCGTTGCGCGCTGTTCGCTCTCTGCTTCTGTTTCTGTTTCTGCCAGCAAGCGACGTTCGTTTTCTGAATTCCAAATGAAGTCATGAGCAGCAGATTGTATGAAAAACAACATCAACAACAGCAACAGCAACAGCAACAAAAGCAGCAGCTAAACAACAATACAAAAGTCGTTGTCGCGTTATTACAACAAGAAAAGCTGTAAAAAAAAGTGAAATTAAGTGCTTAAAAACGCGCGACAGCAACAGCAGCAACACCAACAGCAGCAACAGCAACAACATGACATGCTCGCGTCTCGTTTACACAATAACTCAAATTAATTGAATATGTTGGCAAATGAGCAAAACGAAAATTACGTTAAAAGGTAAGCAAAAACAACAACAGCAGCAGCCAGCAGAAGATAGCACAAAAACAAAGGCGCGACAAGTTGTAAAGTTGTATTAGTGAGCACATGTCATGCAAGTTGTGTGTGTGTTTAAATGATCAATTCACACACATACGCAATTCGAATTGCATACATACATACACATGGACATGGCCATTTTCAGTAGCCCCGCCACAATGGGGAATTTGGCCACTTTTTGTGGCATTAATTACTTCGTCTGGTCCATATTTCTAAAATTGTTAAGAATGTTTTTAGAGAACAGCAGCCCTTTTCTAATCTAAACTCAACCTATTACAGCCTCGCTTAAAAAGATACATTCCAGATATTTGAGCAGAGGATGAACCTAAACTATGTTTCAAATTTCATAAGTTAATCAATAAGTTAATCATACATACATACATACATTTGAAAGCTGTGTGAAGAGCGCATTTTGATGCATGTACGATTATTTTTGAAAATTAAAATCAAAAGTATTTCACTGTTTCGTTCCGTTATTTGGCGATATATTTCAATATAGAATTAAATTCGTAGAATTGGGGTTGTCTGCCTATACATGATTTTTGTAAAAAGTGTATAAAAAGTGTAATTGGACAAAGGACAAACATAAGGAAGTACAAACGACAAAAACCGCATATCTGCCAAATGCTGTAAAAGAGAAGTAAGAAGTTAATGATGTTTCTATACAGCGCTTAAATCACGTTTAATTTTGAATACACAGCTCTTCAAAATTCACGTTTAACAGCACTGATCTTAACAGATTTGGATTCTGCTCGAAAAACGGGTAAAATTTCCCATAGCTCAGTCGTACGTCTGCATCATGAAAAGTAATCATAAAAGTAAATAATACCCTGCTCACAGAGTAAAAAGAGTATATTGCTTTTGTGCAATGTCCGTCTGGACTTGAAACTTGAATATAAAAAAGCATAATGAAAGTTAAGTAAAGGTGATTGTAAAAAATAATGTGTTCACCCTTGTAAAACAAGCCTATTTTGAATATACATCAATCAAAAGCGGTGTGTTTTGCTTGTTTAAGTTTGAATGCGTTATTTCCATTATTATTTTATTTCTATTATTTTAGTGGATTCTTTGTGGGATACTTGTCAATGGGCTTATAATGGTTCTTCGTACCACGTTTTATAGACATACCTTCATAGCCACCCATTTTTAAAATTGGTTTAAAGAGGAAGAAAGTTTTAAAGATGTACTTGTTATTTTGACCATTGCCACGTTTTATCAGCGGATAATGGCTAATATTAAAACCATGGCCAAAAATAAAAAAATCCGGTAATTAGATTTAATAAAAATTTGAATCAAAACCTGATGTAGAAAATCAGGCTCGCGAATCGAACCTTAAGGTGAGGCGTTGGTGTCGGGCTACGGAGAGTATTTTATGTTTAAAGGGATAAACAGATATAATGTGGTATTGAAAATAATAATTCAAATTTGTATATTTCTGCTCATGTCATATTTTGGTAGGATGATTCAAAACACAAATTTTTTTCTTTTGATTTTTGCTGTACTTGTGATCTATATGTCTGTGTGTGTTATATATGTATGAATACATATGTGCCACGTTTTGCTCTCGCTTTTAATTTCACTAAAAATGGTGTTTTCCATTTGCAGCCTACAATTCGAGCGCTATTAAACGGCTGCTGTTATTAACATGGCTGCCGCTTCCGCTGGCCAACAGCTGCAACAGCAGCAGCAGCAGCAGCAACAGCAACAGCAGCAGCACAAACTGAATATTGTTGGCAATGCGGAGTCGGTTGCTGGCGTGCTGCAGGTCAACGAGTTGCAACAGCATCAGCAGCAACAGCTTAACATGTACAAGCAGCAGCACCAACAGCAAATGTTGCAGCAACAGCAGCAGCAATTCTATCAGCAGCAAACGAAATTTGTATCGCGGGTCGTTACAAATGCCGCAATGCAACAGCAACAACAACATCAGCCGCAACAGCAACAAATCTTACCAGCTGGTTTGGTAAATGGTAGCGCCAACATGATGCAAGCCACAAATGTTGCTGGGTTGCAACAACAACAGCAGCAGCAGCAGCAACAACAACAACTGCGTCATAGTCAGCACATTTTTGTGTGCCCAGCTATCGGCCCGCAGCTACAACAACAACAGCAGCAGCAGCAGCAACAGCAGCATCTGCAAACCAAACAGCGCGCGGCACAAATAAAGTTGCCTGTAAAGCCAGCAGTAGCCGCAACAGCAACAGTTGCTGCTACGCACTGTATGCCAGCAACAATTGCATCGCGTCAAATGAGTCAGAACAATCAACATCAGCCGCAGCAGCAGCAGCAGCTCTATGCAAAGAATGTGGCCAAAGCCAACAATGCCAACAATAATCCAAGCAACAACAACAACATTAGCAGTTACAGCAGTATCAACAATAACAACAACAACAACAAACACAGCGCAAATTTGGCTCCAGGCTGGCGTCGACTAACCAACAACAATGAAGTGGCCTACATCAGGTGAGTCGCTGTCTCTTGTCTCTGTCTGTTGTCGCCATTTCTGTCTCTGTCTCTTGCATGACATTTACAACGAGAGCCCCAACTAAAACTCAATCTCTGTATTGTCTGGCAATGGCATATTGGAAGCCATAAAAATGTTTTCTTGCCAAACAGGAAATGCCTGTTAAAAGGGGTAGCTCAGCGGCAGATGGGCAACTCGAGTGGGTGGCTATTTCGAGTTGCTTTGGTAGTTTGTTGGTAGTCACGTTGCTGTACAAATGTTTTGTCAGATTCAATCACATTTGTAACCCCAGCTGGACGCTAACTGCAACATGCAACATGCAGCAAACAGCAAACAATAACAGCAACAGCATAAAGTTTAAAAATAGTAACATGGTAAAAGTGTCGAGTCTGCCCGACTAGAAGATACTCTTTATATCACCATTCGGGCTGTGCTTCTTCTTGCCAACACCCATGCTATGAATAATTTACCCTGAAATCCCTCTTATGTTTATTTTTCGGTTAATTTTGCATTACCAATTGCTTTGTTTGCAAATTAAGTAAAGGCGGGGGAAGTTAACTAAACAAATCACTTTCTTATTTACTATTCGACTGTAATACAAATCAACTGAGCAACAAGAAAGGCATTTGGATATTTGCATAATAAACAACCCATAAAAAATGCGGTTGTTTTTTTTAGTTATTTTTATTTATAAAACGTAAGGGTTAAATCTGATGTCTATAGATTTAAATATTTTTATTTAAGGTTTGCTTAAATTCGATATTTATCGATATCTATTGATAATGTGGATTCGGAGCGGGTTATCAAGATACTATTTTTGCTCATTCCTCACGGGTTACAGGGTGTAAAAAGTCGAGTGGTTGGCATTATAGGCCTGTTCTCTTGTCTGCGTTGAGCACACGTCGCGTATTTACCTGGGCATTATCTGCGAGTTATCATCAAGCCGACATAATTACAAACACAAACACAATATTTACACAAATATGTCGAAAACAAGCCACCAACAAGTATATGAGTGCGCCCCATTGCCCAAGTACTTTTAATTGTTCTGCTGCTGTTGCCGCCGAGCTACTGTCCAAGCGTCGACTGGCGGGGCATCGGGGAGCTGGGTGTAGGGTGCACGGCTGCACGGGGGCGGAGGGGCGGAGGCGGTTGGGTACTGGGTAAATACTGTTTGCCTGCCTGCCTGGCTGACTGTCGTCGTTGCCGTTGTTGTCAACACAGTCGGATAATCGTTGATTCTATAAGTGCCTGAAGTCGAGAGCTTGACTGGTTGCCATCGCTTTGCCTCTGGCGCTGCATTTGCCATTGGCTGGGCTACAGGAAACAGGAGCAAGAGATGCTCGCTTTCTCAGAAAAACCCTAAGATTGTGCAGAATATATATAATCAATAGCTGCTGTAGATATTAACGTAACAAATGTGAATAAAACAAGTCAGAGTGCTCTAGTCGACTAGGAGATACCCTGAACCCAGCTGCGGGCTGTCGTTACGTACTTTTCAACCCTCCTGCATTCATACACACAAAAACACTCAAAATTAGGGGCGTGTAGGAGGTATCCAAAAATATTAACAGAACACATTCTACTACAATTTGTGGCTCTAGCTCTTATAATCTCCGAGATGAAAAACACAGTCCCAAAATTGGTATTTATTGATATTAATAATTCGGGACAAGATATCGAAAAATAATGATAAACTTTTTTAGCGTATGGTATAAATTATGGTTTAATAGAAAAATCATTTTACCTAGTTTTAACGTGTTCAGTGTATAACAAATAATTATTTTCGAATAGTCGAAGGATAATACCCTCGCAGTCAATTAACAGATGTACAATATAATTTTTAGCTCTTAACTATAAGGAAATAATTTCTCGATTGTTGTTATGGTAGCTCAATGCAAATAATGATATTTATATGCAAACATACATTTTGTTTTCAAATGTTCTCATAGGCGTTGTTAATTGATAAATTATTTTGGATCATAATAATAATTACAATTGATCAAAGTATCTATAAAAAAAAGTTAGATAATATTATTAATTTTTAAGCAGGTTTTTCGTATAGCAGCTATATTTTGCATCAATCCGGCGCAGATTTGGCAATGGGATTTATGCTAAGGTGTAAAAACCTTGTTTGGACACAAAGTCGGGTGTTCATGCTGCATAATATATTAACACAACATTATGTTCGTGCAAGGGTATAATTATGACACTCAATTGACGTAACTTATTGATGTAATTAGTCGTTGTCGATATATCAATGTCTCTTAATTCGACCTACACAGAGAGAACTGTTACGTATTACAAAAGTGAATCATTACACAATGTATAAGCAGAACCTAATTGGAATTGATCAGATAATATATTGTATTTCTTATAATCAATTTGTTTTGCAAACATAAGAAATAGGTTTCGATTGCATGCAACTGTGACAGTTGTTTTCCCTATCTCAATTATAAAATAATTTTATTATCTGTTCCTAGCCACTGCCCATTCGGGACATGTTGGCCTGGTCAAGCTATGTTGCGTGTTAAGCGATTGTCATTGCCCACGAACAGCAGCTGCAACTGCCACATTGTCACGTTGCGTGTTGCTGTTGTCGTTGCTGCTTTTTGCTCGCTTTCTTGCTCAAAGTTCACGAAGTTGAAATAGTAAATTGAGTTTGTGCACTGTCCGTCTTGCCGTCCGTCCGTCTGTCTGTACGCATAAACTCAATTTATTCGACGCTATTGAAGCTAGAGACTTCAAATTTTTAATACATGCTCGTGTATAAATAAAGTGTTTAGATTTTGTGACTAGGCCCAATTGGGATGTGTCAATTCGATAAAATAGATATATATTCCTCAGTTTTAAAGCTAGATACATAACAACTTTTCAGACATATTACTGATGACATCCTCTAAAGATTGCACAAATACTTTTATGTATACACTCTCTAGGGGCATGACAAATTGAGTTGCTCTAATTTGCTCTAAATATCGAGCAGCAAAATATCAGACGTAAAATATCACGCCCTCATCAATTAAAAAATCTATACATAAAAAAAAATAATCATATCGGTTTTGAGTGATTTAAGCACTTAGTAAACTGTGAACGAGTATTACGCAGTCGGTTACAACCGACAGCAGCCAACTTACTTGATTGTGTTGTGTATTTTGCCCCTTTGCAAAATTTGTGAGCTTTCGCCCATTTGTGAAGAGTCAGATAAGCTGCATACGCTTGGTTAAAGTTCGGAGCACAGGGGTTGGTTAAAATTAAATGAATGCAACGTTTTTGTTAAGCTGCTCCCTAGCCATCAGTTGCGCAGTTTTGCTTGGCTATTTCTTGGAAAGAATGTTGCAATCATTTCTTCGCCTGCACTTAAACGAGAGGAAAATGGCGTTTAACTAAATCAATAATTGTTGCGCAAGCATTTTCAAGTCAACGACTGTGCGCCGTGACGTCAGAGGATGACACACACACATACAGGGATATGTGACACATGCACATTTCCAGGTCAAAACGGGGGCCCGCCTACTGTGCCGCGCCAGAAAGCCAGAAAGGCACACACACATAAATCATAAATTAGAAGCGGCAGCTGGAATGGAGGCGACTCAAGCGCCCCGCAAGGCCGCCAGCCGTTCAAACTAGCTGCAAAGAATGCGGAATAGTTTGGCACAGTCAGACAGACAGCCAGAGTCGGACAGTTTTCAATTTGTTGCGTTACGTGTGTCAGGCCTAGGCCTCCTAGGCACAGCCGCTGCCTTGAGGTCTGTGTCTATCAGCCATGTGTACGCTTGTGTGTGTGTGTGTGTCTGCCTGCCTGCTTCTCCTTACTGCGCGTAGGTTGCATCAGCAGTCGGCGGTCCGTCGACGTCTACATCGACGTCAACGTCTTCGTCAACCGCCTGCAGTGCGCGACGCCGACGACCTGTGTAATGTGTTGACTTTTGTGCACTTTTTCGACAGTTGTTGCAGATTTTTGATTTGATTTTGAGCGACGCCCACCACACAAATTTGTCGCTGATCGTTTCGTGGGAACACGATTGTTGTAAAAAAAACATTACTTAGCTAAAAATAAATTACATTTGTTTTAATATCACACAACATGGATATGGCTGGGTTACACCGATTTGTGTTTGATTTAAGCCATAAAAGTGGCATTGCTGGGGATTTAAATATTTTATGTTATGTAAACGAGACTCTGGTGGAGTGTTTTTGAGATTTTAAATTGATGTTATAAAACTTTTAATCTCGAATAAATTCTGAATTACATTGCACTTATATGTCATAAAATATATTTGCAATTTTTAGAGATGTCTGTTTTAACATAAATGTTAATCTAACGTTGTGAAGTTTTCTTTTTGTGAATGCACAGTTTTGAAAATGACTGCCTTAAGTCAATTCAAAATGGGATTTTTCCGCATTAAAGCAGTTATTTCTTTAATAATAAAATATCATTACTGTTAACATACGAGGGTGGATTGATAAGTTTCCGGCCTGACCAAGAAAAACAACGTTTTTAAGAATTTTTTTATTTTATTATGATAGTTTTACCCTTTTCAAGGTAATCAATGTATATAATACCTCTTGCATCCCAAAAAACAGTAGCCATAACCTTGTTCGCTGAAAAAATTGTTTTTGCCTTCTTTGGAGTTGGTTCCCCTGGTCCAATCCACTGTTTAGACTGTTCTTTGGTTTCAGGAGTGTAGTGGTGGACCCAAGTTTCGTCAACGGTTATGAATCGACGCAAAAATTCGCTTGGATTACGCTTATACAACGTCAAATTGGCGGTAGAAATGTTTTTTCGAATCAATTTTTGGTCGACTGTTAGCAAACGCGGCACCCATCTTGCGCAGAGCTTTTCCATATGCAAATGTTGGTGCAAAATATTTTGCACACGTTCATATGACATCTTACAGGTCTCAGCTATCTCACGCACTTTTAATCTGCGATCTTCCAGCACTATTTGATGGATTTTTTCGATCATATCTGGAGTTGTGACCTCAACAGGGCGTCCTGAGCGAGGCTCATCAGAGGTGCTCACACGACCTTTTTTAAATTCGGAAACCCACTGCTTAATGGTTGAATATGATGGGGAGGATGTCCCCAGTGTTGAGTCCATCTCTTTTTTAATTTCCTTCGGCTGTAACCCCTTCAAATAGAAGTATTTGATGACAGCACGATTTTCTAGCTTTTCCATTTTCAAGAAAAACACAGAGGCGTCTTGTTCAGTGTGCTCTCAAATCTAAACTAACATGGCGATCGGGCTGAAACTATAGCTACAAGCTATCTAAGGATGGTACTATAGAACGCCACCTCAAGCTAGGCCTAGTGGCGCCATCTCTTGGTCAGGCCGGAAACTTATTAATCCACCCTCGTATGTCTGTGCGAGTCATAAATTTGGTACGTAGATTGCTGGTGAGCTCCCCCAAAACTTGTGACCTTGATATCCCGGCCACGCCCACCAGAACGACCCACAGCGCCCCCGCCTTTAGAAATCGGAAGTGGCTATAGCTCCCACAGTTTTTGAGCTAGGAGCTCCATATTTGGAATATATGTTACTGGAAAGCTCCCCCAAACATAACAGGAAAAATTTCCCAGCCACGCCATGAACATGACAACCATGATAAAAATGCCATCAAACATGAAAATTTGGTTTTGGCAAAGTTATGGTCGTTTGAAATATGGGAGCTATGGATCCGAGAGCTTTACATGTAAAATTTTTTGTCAATTTTGGCATGTTTTTTGACAAAAAATTTGACGTCTTCAGAATCGGTTTTAATGTTATTTTTATACTAATTGTGACAACCAATAATAACTACTGTGTACTGTGTTCGACTATTACGCATTCGGCTACGTCCGACTGCAAAGTACTTGTTTTATTTTCACATTGAGTTATGTTTAAAAACGATTCTTCGGTTAACATTATTTCTAAGTACTAAAAATTATTCACCTTTTAAGAACTTTACAAGAGCATATATAACCCAACGTCTATATGTGGCTGTTAGTAACAGCGCGCCCTATGTAAGCACAGGCGATTGAGCCGTAGGCGTTTACCTTGTAAAGGGTTGCACGTTGAATTTAACCAAAACAATATTTGATTTGTAAAGGGGCTTTCGCTGATTTAATAGTCGACTGCTTTCATTTCACTTTACTAAAATAACAACAACAAAAACAGTTCCCTGCCCTCCTGCCCGTCGCTTGTTTCGAATTTGTGGCAGAATGTTTTACAGTTTTGGCTCGTTTGCCTTTGGTCCTAGTTGGCGTTGCCTTTGCTGTTGGTTTAATGCTTGCGCTGTTCGGGTTTATTAATTTAGTAATAGGCCCAGTCAGCGCATGGCCCTCGACTGTTCTGTCTGACTGTTTTTGCAGCCGGGTCCCATTGAGGGCCTTCTCGAGGGTGCACTTCAAGGTCACAGAGGCGTAAAACTTTTCCACCTTCTCAGAGACAGAGTCGTGTCCGGGAGTTTGGGCGCATTCGGGCGTCTCTTTGGCCACTTGACGCTCTTTGTGTGTGTAATTTATTAAATTATTTTAACTCGTTAGCTCAACGCCTTTCATGAAAAAAGCCGGCTCCAGTCCTCAGCCGCCCAACCACTCACGTTATTAGCGCATTTTGTGTAAATAAAAAATTTAATGAGCCAGCCGTAACTCCGTAGCTCCAGCCTAAGCCTGACAAGACCATCGGCCGCATTGTGCTCGGTAATCGTGGGCCCTTAAGCCAACCTGCCACGCCAGCTGCATACAAATTGAGCTATAAGCTTTGGCGTTGATGATTCTCATTGCCGGACGGCTCCAATACCCCCGCTGGGGTGGTGGGTACCTCGCCTCTAATTTGCTCGGCATCGACTCGCACAGTCAGCCAATTGACTTGCCATCGATTTTAGCTTGCGGCCACGCAACTAGTTAAAAATAATTAATAAACGAAACCAGTTTTTCAGTTGGCAGTTGGCCCTTTTCTGTGGGGCCCATTGATGAGAATGCGTACTCGAGGCTGGCAAACTGCAGTGTTGACCATGGGCCCAGCAGATCCAGCTCATCCTGTGTTCCCGGGCACAAAAGCGGCTACTCAATTGACAATTCTCGCATACTCGTTTAACCCGTAACACGATTGTTGCTGCTGTTGTTGTCGCTCAATTATGTATATTGTCGTCTCAGTTCGAAGTTGTTGCTGTTGCTGCTGCTGCTGCTGCTGTTGTTGGTGTCGTTTCGTTTCGTTTAGTGCCCTTGCCGCTTTCACACTTTATGCATTATTCAGATTTCCCACACGAGATGAAGACCAGGCACAAAGTTCTGCCCCTGCCCTCTTAGCTTTTGCCATTCAAAATTTCTGGCTCCGAAACCTCGCATACACTGTTCTGAGACTCAAGTGCTGCCCTGGTTTGCTCTTCAGTGACGACAACGTCGTCATCATCGGCAGCGCCCTTGATTCCTACAACATGCTCACACTTTATAATTAATAAGCAGCCAGCGCCGATTTTTTTTCCATCTTCCTTTGTTTTTTACATGTTTTTTTTGCCATGTTTTTAACCCCAATGCTCTTTATGCGCAACACATACATATACCGAGTACAACTTTTCAACATTTGCGGTCATGCGTGGCCCCTAGGCCATTCTCCTGCTTCAGGGGCTCGACAAAAAAAAAAAAATTAAAACTGGAATCACTGGATTCGCTTTTTGGTTCTGCGCATATTTTAATGCTGTTCAAATTTAAATCAATTTTTTCTTACCTTTTCATAAGTTTCATTGTTGTAAAATGAAATGAGCGAAAACGGATTACGAATGTGGTTTTTTCTTTCTTCTTTAACAGGGTGGTACACCATATACCCTAAATGGCAACCAGCAATTGTTGCAAAGCGAGTAGAACTAGATTTCGCATAAATTGCATAACAAAAGACTAGCGCCTTTGGTGAATCAGTTGGAAAAACTAGAAATGCGCATTATAATCGCTGAATGTATATAGGAAATAACATATTTTATGTATAGTTTCCACAAAAAATGCTAAAATAAATATTTTATATTTTCCTGTAGATGAAACTATAAATTAAAAATTGGTGTCAATTATATATAGCATAAAGTCAGATAAAAAGCTATTTAGCATCCTGATTGCTGAATAAATAAATAATAAGTTATAAAAAAATTCAAAATTTGGAATTTCTTTTAATTATTATTAGCGATCAACAAATTAATAATAAGTTAAAACGTGTAAAACACATTTAAAATGCATGTACGTCTGTTTTTATTTATTTAATATATGGATAAACTGTTTAGAAATTTGATTTATTCTAATATCCTATTTTCTATAATTTTAAAATGCAAAACTTATTTTCAAGTAATATAATATGATATAATAATGTAATATAATTAATATAATATAGCTAAAAATCAAGATTCAAAATGTGTTTAGAACAGAATATTTTGATCTTCCAACCCTTTGGGAACATTAAGCACAATTGATTTGTGTGCCATGCCCACTTCTTTAGTGATCATCAAATCACGCGACTTAACTCCACGAGGGCTCTGCTCACTCAGCGCTTAGCGCTCAGTTAGCAACTCACGTGGAGAGCGAAAATAACTCGTAAATACATAAAAACCAGTTTGAATTATGCGCTGAGTGACGCGCACTTATTTGACATGCGATCAAAACGAGCAGCGAGCAGTTCTGATTGGTATTAATTTATGTATGCACACACGCACACATAGAGTATACGCGCGTTGCCAACTTTCGTTTAACATTGTCATGTTAATGCGTACGGGCGCTTCACTGGCCCATTATGTTAATGAGCTGTTAGTTAAATAGCCGCGTGTTGCTCGTGCAGCCTTTGCACTCTGTTAGCTGATAACTGTTAGCATGGTTGGGGTTAATTGCTTACCGGTCGGGCGGAAGGGGTGGTGGCGGGCGGGCACACTTCAGCTATTGCTGACGACTTTGTATGTGGCATTTGCATACAACAAATTGAGCGATTAACTAATAAATAATGAATACCATTAATTTCAACGGGCGCCTCAATTCTATTATTTATGCATCAATCTCTATCTCTATCTCACTCTTTCTCCTTTTCATGTTTCATTGCAGTCCGACGGGCAAAACGCTGCGCACTCAATTCCAAATCAAGGACTATTTGCTAACACAGGGTACCTGCAAGTGCGGCCTGCCGTGTCCGCTGCGGCCGGAATTCTTTTTCGATTTTAATGCCCAGGTAAGTTAGCCACAATTGCAACAAGTTTGTCTCATAATTGGCTGTAAATGCCAGCGCTGAATAGCTGGGTTAGCTGGCAGTCAAAGCCAAAAGCCAGAGCTAAACCTAATTGAATGCGCACTGAGCTAACTACCGATGGGCTGAGGGGCCGGTTGGGCAGCGGCGGCGGTAGGGGCATACAGAAAACGGCATTCAAGCGACTTTCACTAAGCGTTGCAGCCATGTAACTGCCGCCTGGCTATACACATACACACACACACACACACACACATGGGTATACACTACCCCACCGCCTGGGCAACAGATGAACGCAAAATATTTGTAAAACCAGTTTGACAACAAATCGGCTATGTCGAAGTCAACGTCGACGTCGACGTCGACTGCATAATCATTTAGCCAGCGTTAACCGCTCAAAGCGGGCGACCATCTGCCGCAGCCGCCGTCGTCGTCGTCGTCGTCGTCGTCGTCGCCGTCGCCGTCGCGGCCGCCTTGCTCTAAATTGACAGGCATTTTCATCTCAATGTTTGTGTGGATATTGAGAATCGCAGTGAAATCGCCAGCAATAAGATTCATTTCCAATTGGAGCAGCCTAACTGCAACGGCTGTTAACGGTAAATCACGAGTAAACACACACACACACTCAAAACAACAGTACATGTGGTGCTTTGCTTCTTCTTTTGCTTAAACGTCTTTGTCTTCATCTTTTGGCTTCAGCTCTTCCTCTTGCTCTTATTGACTTTTCGCTCTGCTTGCACACAGTCTCGCCTTCTCAGCTGCGCCTCGGCTGAGGTCATTAATTTAAGTTTATGGTTTTCTCTTTGGTTTTTGCGTGAGGTCGGCGCCAACGCCCCTCCGTCCGCCCACACGCAATCAATGTCCTTTTCATCGCCTACACACATGTACTACCTCAACCTTTCTTCCACTCTCGGTCTCTAGTTTGCTCTTCTCGTCTTTGTGGCTTTCGTCAATCGATTTTTCGGTGCAATGCTCTTATAACTTATCCCCCATTGCAAAGCCCCCCTCTCCCCAATTTGCTGCTTACCACCGCTAATGTGCTGCAGCTGCTCAGCTGACTGCGTGCATATTATCAAAAGGCAGCCGCAATTTGTTTACTAAACACTTTATTGTGCCACCGAAGAAGCCCCTCTCCTGCCGCCTGCATCCCGCAGGCCGCAGCCTGCAGCCCGCTTCCTGGCTGACCACAAGTCGTTGACTGTCTTGGCTCCAGCTGCAGATCTCTCTACCTCTCTCTCGCTCTCTTTCTCCTGGCACCTCCCTTTGTCTTTCTCGCCGTTGCTGCCCCTCTCCCCTTGGCTTGTCATGTCTATCTGCACATCGTTGTGGCAAAATGGCAACTGTGCTTTTTTTCAGCTCTTGTGCTTGTGTCGACGGCTCTTGGCACATTCAACTCAATGTCTGGTCCTCCCCCGGCTCCTCTTCTTGGTAGTCTACCCCCGGAGCGAGTTGGGTATCGCGTTTTGGCAATGATTGATGTGCCTCCATAATGAAGTCTACGCTCGTTTATTGGTTTGTTCGCTTTTTGTTTTGATTATTGCCATTTTGCTGTCGCTTAAGTTGCCTTTGTGTATCTTGCACCGAGGTGTGGTAGGTTAGGGATTGCTTTTCGGTCTGTGGCAGTGTTTGGGTGAAAGTCGTCGCCACTAGACGCCACTCAAGTGTCACGGTCGGTCCGTGGAGCCAGCGATGCGGCGCATTAAGCATGTCCAATAACAACATATCGTATATCGCCATATTGCTGTCATGTTGCGGAGTTTGTACTGCAAATTATGATATAGTAGTCCAAGTCTCTATAGATTTATGTGCACGTACATGTGTGCACATGGAATCGAGCTGAAGTTCGAGTGATTGGGTTAACAGCAATTGGAAAGTGGTTAAACAAATATTTATGCCTGCGTATTTCGGCCAAGACGCGCAATTCAGTTAAGACTTTGACTCTGACTTTGGCAATCTCAACCTTTCTAAATCTATTGATTTTTCATTTGGACTTTAGATGTTGGTTTTTTATACTGGTCGCTTGACATTCCTTCAATATAAATTCAGATGATGTCAGAAACGGTACAAAAATCTTCACGAACCTCAAATAATTATTTTGGCCATGCAGCGATTAAAATCATTCTACGACGAAAATAAAAATGTAAACACAAATGCTTTGCACCGTTGGGTTTTTCTATTCACTGTTAGTAACTTAAATAGAATTTGTATTTAAAACGTTTTTCGTGTGTTTATGATAAAAATATTATAAGGCTTTCCAATGGACGTATGGAAACCGTACCTGGTATTACCACTAAGCGTACAATAATACAATGTATTGTATGCTTAGCGGTAATACTCAGTTTAACTCAGGACTATATTATAAATAGCTTTTAACAGCGATTGATAAGTAAATATTTTTTCAATTAGCTGAATATTTACCTTAAACGTTTCATAAAATCAATATTCGAATTATATTAACTTTATACAAAAGTTGTACATATTTCCGCTTAGTTAAGGTTAAACACGAATTTTTTAAGTATCAGCGTTTGTTGTTAGTTGCTTAGCAAGGTAAATAGATTGATATTTATCTTACAAAAAGCATTATATGTATATAAACAAATAATTTTCTACATACATATGCATATGTATATTAATGGTCTCTATGTATGCCCTTGTTATATATTTTACTCTGTAGACGAATTTACATATAAATAAATCTAAGTACATGTATAAATTTATATCTATGACCTTTTATAATATATGTGTATACTATGTATCTACGTATGACCTTTTTAACCTATATATAACCTTGTATTATGTGTACATTATATACATTATGTTCATATATCTCTGACCTTATAAATATTACTTTACATACATACAGTCATATTTGTATATGACTTATGTTTGAATGATTTCTGTTTCTACGTGAATGATTGCTGTTCAACAAGGCGTATGCGCAACATTCATAGCGTATACTTAATCTTGGCACATAAAATCGCCAGATAAAAAGCAGAAATAAACACATAAGTTTATGACTCGAGAAACTTTATTTTCCTTGAGTGGAGCATTGTTGATATGAGCTCTATCTCTATATATCTCACAATAAAACAGCCGTCCACATAAATCACACACACCAACACAATGAACTGAACTGCAATTGACGCTAATTAAACAATTATTTGCAATTGAAATTTCCAATCGGATCGCAAGTGCACACGAAAAACGAAACGCTGCGTTTTCGCTTTTTTCGATAAGTGCGAAACAATTGAAATTGATTTTCCCCCACAAATGCTGCCAAGCTGAGTGTATATAAGTAGATATATACATCTATGCATGCAGATGGTATGTATGTACATATACCTTAAGTATACCACTGGGTTCTATTTTGAGCACGTTGAACGCAATTTGTGTAACGCAAGTTGAACAAACAAATAAAACTTTGGCCCCGTCCTCAGATCATTGTAGCTTTCTGTAAGTCTGTCTGTCTCTCTCTCTCTCTCCCTCTCTCTCTCTGTCTGTCAGTGCGTCAGTCTGACAAAAGCTCAATGCACACAAACAACAACAGCCCCAACAATTGGAACAACAAGCAAACAAACTTGAGAAGGTCAGCGCCGTACGACGACGGCAGCTCAAAATTTACAACTCCCAATAAAAATAAAAATAAAAATAAAACCGAAAATTAAAACGCAATAGGCATTGTTGTTGCTGCTGTGGTTGCTCAAGCCGCAAAAGTCAAAATGACGTTGTTTGAATGGGCCAGCGCCCAAGTTTGTTTGCCAGCAGCTCAGCTGGTTGTCTTTCTGGTGCGTGAAGGCTGCCCGCTGCCCGCTGCCTCGCATCATCAGCAGTTGGAGCGGCGCAAGGCAGGTTGTGTCAGGGCCAAGTCAGCGACACGGTCGGTCCGGCCAGTTGCGACCCGAAACCGAAAGTGAATCCCAAGCACACGGCAGCCAGTCAATCCCACTGAATCGCTTTAGTCATTTTGACATGCCGCCTGCCCGCCCGCCGCTCGTCCCCCTTTTGAGGGGTCCACAACACGAAATTCAACGAAGCACGTCCAGAAAGTGACGCTGTCGTTGACGCTGCTGCTGTTCCTGCACTTTTCGGCCAATTTGCATTTATAAACATTTGCTGAGCGAGGAGCATGCATGGCGAGCGGTGTCAGGGTCGGACGGGACGGAACGGGACGGTACGTGGAACAACGAGTTGACGCAAAATGCAGCAGACAATTTAGCATATTCATGGAACAACTAAAACAATTAGCGCTGGGCCAGCGACGGCAGGTGGGCCGAGGCAATGTGTCAGTTGGTTTTGCATACCCTGTACCAAAACAGAATAGAGTATGGCATTTGTAAGTTTTAATTAAAGGCATTTAAATAGATAATATGTATTAAATTGATGATTAATTAATTAAAAGGAGAACACCCTTAGATTCAAGCAGCTAAAAGCAACAATAGCTTTTCAATAAAACATCAGTCTTAATTAAAAAACTAGTAAGAGCTTTGCAGTCGAGTGTAGCCGACTGCGCTATACGCGTTCATAATATAATAACAGCTTCAAACAGTCGAAAACTGTCTTAATCATACCATGTAATTAATGGGCGGGAAAATGTTAACACTATCTGGCGAAAAAAATAGCGTTCATACGGATTGATGGTTGGTTATCAACCCGGATATTGCACAAAGCCAATATACTCTTAACTTCGAGATCGAGTATAACTAATTTGCTTTTACAGCGTATCTCTATACCCGTCAGCGTTAAAATTCTTACACATTGCTTGCATCTTTCTTTTTGTTCATGTTTTTGGTGCAATTTGCACGTCACTCCAATTGTAAGCAGGAAGAGCAATTGCCGCGCAAATTTCAGCTTCACTTTTAGGCGAAATTGAATTTCTGGCTCAGGATCGAGTTGGGACGCTTTATTGCGGTTCAGCTTGGTTTGCTTTGGGCTTGGTCTTGCTACGCTTTGCGCTTCGCTTTTTTCCTTGCCCGTCATTTACGCGGGTTTTTATAGAAACTTCATTAGTCCAAATTAAATGTTGTGCGCGCCAAGAGCAGACAGCGTGGCATTGAGACGGGAGTGGTGGGGGCCCAATGAACTCGAATGAGCTGTGCCCCAGACGTGCTGCAGTGCGCCATAATGTGAATGTTGCCACTGATGGGTTCGAACTGCGAAACCCCATCTATCTTCTGTTCACTTCGGCAGGAAAGCAACTGCAGCGCCGCTGACATTGACAGACGTGGAAGCCAGCAACAACTCCAATTCAATGAAAATTGCACGAAGGTAGAAGAAAATACGCAAACAGACGGTCAAAGGTAAAGCAGAACAAAAAACAGGAGCTATATTCGGGATGCAAGTTGTTCATTTTCCTCCCAGTTTTGCGATGTATCTTATATACTAAAAGTTGAGTAGCGTTAAATCTCTTCAAAGACAATTTTATATTTAATGATGATAAAATATATATAAATATACAAATATTATTATTATATATTTATAATAATAATAATGTAGCATACATATAGTAGACGCAGTCGCAGACGTTAATTATGAGATATTAAATAATCAATAAGTATTTCTTACACAGAAACTTATCTTTTGATCGATTGTTTCTGTGGCTTCTGTATAAAATGTAGTACATAAACCAAGAGAGAATTTTAGAATTGAAATCAAGTGCCAGCGTGGTCAAAATCTGGCCGATGTGCAATTTTCATAACCTGCAAAACGTCCTATTTCAAGTGCTTTTCTTAGAATTCCAATTGCCTGTATATAAAACTCAATTTCGTGTACAATATGTTTGTAATAAGCACTTTGTATCTATCTCATAAATTTGGAGTTTTTATCCAATATTAACAGTCAATTATAAAGATTTATTTCAAGTTACATTTGCAAAGAAAATGACAGCGGATATCCCTATATCGATTCTGCTTATGTTATCAATATAAACGTGGGGGCATTTAAATGTGCAATGGATACAAGAAGTGTCCTCAAATCTGATGTTTTGATTAGGAAATTCCAACTTTTCCACTGGCTACGTACAAAAATGCAGTTGAAATGCACAGCGAGCTGGGCACATGCCACATTGCCACCTTCGAGCGGATGTCCAATCCTGTTGCCGCTACTCCTGCTGCTCCTGCTGCCCTGCTGCGTCTGCTGCTTGGCGAGCATTAAGCGGGGCATTGCATGTGCGCAGTGGCGAACGTTGAGCGATTTCCGCTGCGGGTTACGTCATGCATGGCAAAGTGTCCAGTACGGCACGAGAATCTTGGAGCATAGCTATATCCTGCAGGACAACGCAACGTTGGCGACGTGACTGAGCGATTACTCACATCCGGCACCGCCGCAAGTTCCTGTCGCGAGTGCGCTCAGTTGCCGCAGGGAAAGAGTAAAAGCGTCAGCTGCAACTGAAGAAAAATAGGTTGGTGGGGGTAGGGGGCTGCTGGCGACGGGCGAGGTGTCAGTCTATATGCGACCACCTCATTGTTGTGGCCCGGCCAGGATTAAAGCTGTCGGACGTCTGGCGTCGAGCGCTCGACGGTCATTATGACGTTAATGAAATCCAACACCGGCCATGCACCTGTGCACAGGCTTCACACCTGCCCGACTGCCACCACCGATGTTGCGAGCGGCATTCTCACTCGGCTCGTTTGCATGTCGCCCACTGACCAGGGTCCTCCTCCTCCCTCCTTCTGTCTGCGCATTTTGCTTTAATTTCGTCGCAATTATGCATGCAAAAGTGCAATGTTTTGTTGGTATTTTTGCCTCTGCCGTTTGGCATTTTATTGCGTGTTTCACATAGGCGTGTCCTCTGTCTCTTTCTGTATACCCGCCCCTCTCGTTTTTCCTCGACCTTCCCTCTGCTCCTTTCTGTCAAACGCAGCGACAGTTAATATGTCAAAATATGTAAAATGCATTTTAAACATGCCATCTGTAAATATACATAGGTTTTTGTGTTTTATTTTAACAGTAAAAAAGCATATACGTAGGGATAATGTATATTTATATATGTATGTATCAATTAGTTACGGTATTGCATATATACCCTGTATTCAAAGAACTTGTAAGATAATTTGTTAGGTTTTTAGTTATAAAACAACCTAATTTTCAACTCATTTTGAAATCATTTTTTTTTAAATGTATTTTCATAAAATTTGTTCTTAATTCATTGTACGTGGTTTTAGTCCATTGATGTAGAGCGTTACCCTTACCAATGTTCTACGGATGTGTATTATTTTTTTTATTGAAAAATTTAAAATATTAAATTTAAATATGTCAAGTTTCTAATTCGCTACAAAATTTGTATAATTTGTATGATTTCATCTCTATATTAATTCAGCAAAGTTCCAAATTAGGAACGTATATTTTTTTTAAAAATATGAACAGATGCGACTTCAAATTTCGTATTTGTAAAATATTTTTTATTATTATATAATTTTTATTATTAATAATCAGAAAAAATTAAGACTCATGCTATAACATTACCAACATCATTTTGATCTTGCTAGTTCTAATAGTTCTTATTTAAATTCAACCGTGCCCGATTTATTTATTTATATTATGGTATTGCATGCTCTTCGGCTAAAATCTGTCCAATCTGTGCTTAACAAGTATTGGTGGATTGTGTGGTATGGTTAACTGTATGGCTGCCTTTTAGCTTTCAGCAATTGTCGGCGTTGTTGTCGTTGATGTGGTTGCAACATTCCAAGCGCTTGCCAACTAATTATTTTTCCATTAAATGACAATTAAATTTGCGTGTATATATCATGTATTTTAAAGCTCCAAATTAAATACCCTGCCCAGCTACGAGTGCCGGTTGTTATGCCAACTTGGGTTGTCTGTGTTGCGTTTTGTTTGTCATATTAGGCACATACATAGCAGACAGTTGGAGAGCAGCCTGCCGAGTACCCAAATTGACGGCTCAGATGGAAATGCAGAATGTGCCACATATTTTCGTATGCTGAGAGAAGGGGTGAACGGGGGAGTCGGCTTTGAGGTTTCTATTTAACGTTTGTCTGTGCAGCAGCTCCAAAGCGCATTTGCTATAGGAGATGGATGCACAGGGAGCTGGAGGAGACAAGCGGGTGAATGCGATGTGGTTTTATTGCGTTTGAAAAGTTGAAATTATGTTTGCTTTTTGTGGCAGTTGCTGCAAGGCAACCAGCCGCTTTTTGACTAAGTGGCAATAGCAGCCGCAACAACGGCAACATGAAAAGCCACAACAGCAACTGAAATATGAATACAGAGCTAACACAACAAGAAGAACAACAACAATCAGAGCTGAGAGCTGAGTCGTTTAGGTGAAGTCATCAAATCAACTTGGGGATTGTATATTCCGGGCAAGAGAATTGAAACGTGCATGAGAATTGGTCCAAATGCTTATCTTGGGCGTGGCAAATTAATAAACTTCAGTGTATGCCGACTTTGGGTGAATAAATGTATTCGGGACCCTTAAGTAAATATGAATTGAGTGTCTTTATTAAGGAACCGTTTGGCACACGCTTGAGATGGGCGAGCCAGATAGATACATAGAATAGGGTTTGTAAAGAGTATGCTTGAAAGCAACCAGTTAAGAAAACTCTGTCAATGCCATTTGCTGTTGTTACTCAGTTACAATCGACTTTTAAGGTAGTATCACATCGGTTCTCTGCACTGTATCTGGAAAAACATTTTAATGTTTTATGGCCAAGTTTGGAGAGTGGAATTTTCGCTTGGGCTCGTTCGTAGCGAGTGTTTTGCGCAAATTGCTGACCAAATTGGCGGAGACTCGTTTCCACAGCTTAAGCGGCCAATGAAGCAATTGCCGTCCACTGATTGAAATGGCACAAAAGGCCCGTCGCCTAGACCCAAAAAAGGGTCGTCGTCATGCTCCAAGGCGTGCAAATCGATGCCCCCAAATGACTCATTTGCATAAATTCTGAGCCTTGCGCTGTGCACCTGCAGGTGCTCGGGGCGAGGTTGGAGGCAGAGGCGTTTCCATGGCGCCATCAAATCTTTTGATGTACTCAATAAGCGCAATTTGCAGCATCTGATTGGATTACACGTGTACGGTGTACTCGACTGGGTTGTGTCGAGTATCTATTTACAAAAATGCTAATTGGACGCTCGCTCAGTCTCGAGCTACCATGCCGCACACAGTCTGTCTGTAGTGTGTGTGTGTGTGTGTGCGAGGTGTGGCGTGTGATGTGTTTTTACTGCATTTTATGTGCTGAAGGTTACCAAAACAAAGCAAACAACTGAACAACAATTTGTTGGGAAAGCTATTGATAGCTAGTGATACCCTATAAATCAGTAGTAAAATTTCCCTAATATTCTAAGAATTTTAAAAGATTGAAATACATTTTATAGAAAGAAAATTAAATATTTACTTAAGCGTCCGTCGTTAACTATTTACGACTAGTTTAAAAAAATTCTCTCTTAATTTGAATAAATTAAAGGACATTTATAATAGTAGGAATCCACATACTAAAATCAAGGTTAATATTGTCGCAGTTGTCATAGACTTTATCATATTTTCAATAGATATAGACATATATACCTTAAGCTTCATAAATATAACTAGACTAAAATCGATATATAGTTTGGAGAAAAGGAATATCCTTATACTTTACTAAATTAAATTTTAAAGAAAATTTACTAAACTGAAGTACTTAAATACCTGAAACAAAGTATCCAATAAAGCTTAGGGTATAATAAGCGTCATATTGGACGGCAAACTTTGATGGGGCGTCTGTTGAGCTTTTGGCAATGCTACTCACGTTTTGTATGTAAATTAATAGCAGCACCCATATGTCTTATTTGCATTTGTGTGTGTTTTGTGTAAGTGCCTGTGATTAAAATTTCGATTTCAAATTGACAGCAACAATCGCAAATGCGTCGTCGACGGCGCCACAATTCATTATAGCAGAGCTGTTGAATTCTAATTGCTAATGTGACAATTTGTTGCATTATGTTAATTGCAGGTGCCCAACATGCCATTAAAGGTGTTGCCAGGTAGCAGCCAGGAGACCGACAACGCGACGTCCACGCCATTTTGCTCGCATCAACGGCATTTGCTCGAATCGGAGCAGTTGCACAATCCGCAGCCTGTCAAGAATTTAATGATGGCAACACCAGCTGCTGCCACTGCCAGCGCTGCGTTTACAGCTTCAACAACAACAGCAACAACAACGGCATCAGCAACAGCAACAGCAATAGCACCAACAATAGCAACAACACTCGAATTGGCCAACAAAGGTGAGTGAAGGCTGATGGCCAAAAAATACAAAAATTAGGCGAAACTGCAGAGAAACCTTAATCAAAGATAAGCAAAAACAACAACGAAGGACAAGCGACAATATTAAAGCATTACGCTCGAGTGGGCAATAAGGTTGGCACAATGCCAAACATAATATGTATAAAACTCTACTGCCAAACAAGGTTTAATTTAATCTTTTACTTAACATCTTATTAATAGTAATATCATGTGGGAGTAGTGTTTTTTAAGCACCAAAAACTTAGCTAATTTGTTAACTGATTGTTAAGGTTGTGTTTAGAATTTTGTACCCAAATCAATAACAAGCGTTGTCAAAATCTGGCCAATGTACAAATTTCTTAAAATGACACAAAAATTATCTTTTTTTTTGCACTTAGATCAATTGATTTAAGTACAACGATTTCTAGTAATAAGTTGTTCGTATTTTTTTTTGTTTTAGAATATTGTTCTTTTCAATGAGCCAACAAAATTGGATTATGAAATCAAGAATGATTTACACTTTTAAGAATATTTTAGAGTGAAACTTTATGAACAAACCGGTGCGAGTTTACGAGTCCATAGAAAAAAGTATATTGGTTATGTGAAGACAAAGGTGAATAAAGTAAATGCTTTTTGTTATTTTGTGCTAGTTTATACTTTACGGCGATTCCTTTCATTGCTTGCTAGTTGCCAATTGCAGTGTACTTTCAAATTGTTAGCGTCATGACAACCCTGGCCAAATGGACAACGACAAAGTCTCGCAAAAGTATTCAGCGTGCCCAGAGCGTTTGCAGCGCAATAAAGTATGCTATAGAAGCTGAACTGTGAAGACTGAATTTTTTGCTCAATCGCAAAAACGACGTCAACCACGGCGCAGTCAATGGCTGGATTGGGGGAATTGGGGGAAAACCAGTTGGAAATAGTGTAGATACGTACGATAGGTGCAGGCAAGGCCGAGAAAAGCAATGCAAACCGCGCTAAAGGCAGCACAGCAGGAGCCAAAAGCGCACGGCACGGCACAAACAATGTTATGTACATATGCGCGTACCCACACACGCACTCACACACACATTTACGCACATGCATATGTCAAGCACATATATACATGCACACACACACACATACGCACGCACATCGGATGCAATTGCAATGTGCTTGGGCTGCTGGCAAGTGGAAAACGCTGCCTAGACAATGATAAAGTGAAAATGCACACATTGAAAGAGAAAGAAGGAGAGAGACAGAGAGAGTTGGAGAATATTGCGAAAAGGGTGATAAGCACACACAATACAAGCAAAAAACAAGGATGAACGTTACAGTCGGGTGTCATCGACTGCGCAATACACGTCCACAGTAGGACCTTATAGATATATATAGAGTAATATTCATTTTTCTAATCTGTGGGAGTGGGAGCTGGCTAACTCTTAATATATATATGGGATCTTTAGAGATCTGTCTGAGAAATCTATCTAAAACTGGGATTGAATCGTTTTGCCACGCTCTAGGTGGCGTAGCTAAAAATCATAATACTTTGTCTGACATGTGTATATATTTCTAGTTTCAAGTCTATAGTTTCAATATGGACAGATGGAAGAACGGACTGCAAGACGGACAGAACACAAACCCAATGTACTCTTTTTGCTTATGTACGAGTGTAAAAAATGTTCTTAAAAGTAGCATGGCGAGTTCAACAAGCTTTCAGCCCCTGCGCTCCGAGGACGTAGGCGTGGCAGCAGCATTGCCTTGGCAGGAAGTGCATTTACAGCTTTCCCTTGACACCGCAGCGCTTACCTCACCTCCCATCGCTGTAGCTGGTGTTTTTTCGCCTGCTGTTTGTTTGCCTGTCTCCTTGCCAGTGTGTGTTTTGATTTCGTCCTTTGTATGGCCAGTCAAAGGACCTTAACATGTTTGGGGTGCAGTCAAAAGCGTTGCTGGAATGTCGCCTCAACTGCTGCCAGGCGCTGCTAGGCGCTTGTAAATAAATATTATGTTTATTAAATACCCTCAACTGTTTAACATTTCCACTTCAGAGCGCCCAAAGCAAAGAGTCGCACGGCAAGGGGGCAGCGGGTGGCGCAATCAAAGTTTCTGACAACCAATGCTGACTACGAGTTTGGGCAACAAAGTGGCTACTAACTTTATATAGCATTTTTACTGCTGAGTTGGAGCCTCTAGTCATTCAAAAGTTCCTAAAGCTATTTGAGGGATACTTTTAGGGAGGTGCTTGGCTGTCAAGTGAAGTAATAATATTCATAATTTCAGCAAAACTAAATACTTTTAATTGCTTAAATTATAACAAAGCAGTTATCACTGTCAATTTAGAAAGTTATTGGTTGTTAGCAGAAATAAAATTTAAAAATTTGGAAAGTACATTTTTATTGCATAAAGAATTGCAAAAGAAATATTAACCACAAATTACAAAGCTAACTACAAACCAAAGAAATTTATTTGAAGTGTATGCAAAATTTGTTCTATTTTACGGACTGTCCTCTATACCATTTAGTCCTTTGCTTCGTTGTTTCCATGGCTCTGGGTGTCTGGCTTTTAATTCTGCTTTTGTGGCATTCAACGCATTTGGATTTCAATTTGAGATACGACAAAACTGTTGCCGATTTTCTAAGAGACGCTAAACAGGACACACACACAAAAGGGGTTTTAACGCGTTCAGGGTCACCTTTGAGCGTCCGACCCCCTGTCCCCCTGGGGCAGACACTTTGCTGCACAAAACTCGGTGTTGTGGCGGTTGACCACCCTTGGGGGCACATTGTGGGTGGCTGGGCAAATATTTTGCAAACATTGTTAAAACTTTCAAATGAAAAGGTTAATTGAAACAAAAGGGACTTGACGGCAAAGTTTAGCCATGCGCGTCCGTTGCGATTCGCCTATCAGCCACGCCCACTCAAAAGCAACTGGCAATGGTCAGGGGTGCAGGCATTTTCTGCCCCAACGGTCGGGCAGTTGTTGCCCCAATCAGTGGGGCATTAAAAAATGCCACGCAAAGTAAAAGTTTGTCCGCTTTCGAAATTTTCGCGATTTCGGCTTAAATGAGTGTTTGCATGTGCGAGCGAGTGTGTGTAGGTGTGTGGATGTGTGTGGAGGTGTGGATGCACAGGGGCGGACCAGGACAGCGTGCAGTTGAAAAGTCGAAAATCCCATTAAATATTTAACTTTCCTTGATTACTATTATTAGTATGGAATCGTACTTATAAACTACCAACCTCTCTTTTATCGCTGTCTAACACAATACTACACTCCGAGCCCAAAACCTCGTTTTAACTACAGTTAACTACATGATTTTCAACTACTAAATTATAGTCATTATTTTTTAAATGTTATTTAAGCTTCAATAGGAATAATCATTTGAAGATTAAATTTATTTCAATGTTTAATTTTTTAAATTCTATTGTCAAGCTCTCCATTTATGTGCTTTAACAAATAATTTAAGTATTTAAATAACTCCTTAAGGCATCCAAATGTACCGCAAATCTGCGAAATTTCTGCAACGTATGGCATTCCAAAGATAATTGTTCTTTGTTGTTCTTTTTAGCATTTTTCCTTTAAGTAGAGGAAATGGTTTCCGCCCATTGCAGGGTAGCGCAGGGTATAATGGTTTTGTACAAATGTATGTAACATGCAGAAGGAGGCACATCCAATCCCATAAGTACATATATTCTTAATCAGTTCGAAGAGCTGAGTATGAATGTATGAATGCAGCGATCTCGAAAACTTCAAAAGCTAGAACTTTTCGACTATATATTCAAGTATTAGGCTGCAATACTTACATTTAAGTACTTTATTTAAGTCCTGAACATTTCATAAAAGTCAAACGAGTAATTTTGAAGTTATTTAATAATGAATTCTTTGAATTTTAGAACCGCGAAATGTTATTTTTTACCGATTACGGGTACCAAAATTAGTTAAAACGCAACATTAATACTGATAAGAGATCGATATTTCAGTCGAAAATCATACGTTCCATATCAGATAATCCATACTTGCTTCATTTGAAAGTTCCATAATTTTGTCAAAACTGAACTTGATTTTGACCTCTAGATTGTAAGTATTTGAAAATCAATTTCATCTTTACTTATCTTAAAAAAAATGTCGATATTCGGTTTTCGCATATTTCGAATATTTCATCCCAAAATTAAAATTTAAATAGTTTTCTTCCTTTAAGTCCCAAAAATGTTATGGATCATACAATTTATTTTAATGTTCACGGTAACTTCTAGTCGGGCACTCCCGACTTTTGCAGTCGTATTTGTCCTTTTTATTTTGTATTTTAATTAAGTTTACCATTATCTGGGTGCTGAACCTTAATCCCCCTAAAACCCATCCTTGTGGACATTTCTTGTCCCTTTCTTTTCGCCCGCTAATAAGTTTGCGGTGCACGTTCTCGTGTTTTGATTTTATTGTGCTTCGCTTTCGCAGCCATTTGGCATTTGGCGCTTTTTGTTGTCTGCCTTTGTCAAGTGGCAACTGGCAAGTGGCAAGTGGCAAGCGGCAAGCGGCAAGTGGCGACCTTTGTGGAACGCCCTTAGCTTGCTGGGCTGTGCTGGGGACACGTTGCGGGCACTTTAAGGACGACGCACTTTGCATAGCCAACAACTTTTTACTGACTTTGCCTTTCAATTTGTTGCTACATTTCAGACGCTGATTGCCACAAATATGGCAACAACAACATCAACAAACTGGCAGCCAGGACGCCGTTTGCAGCAACAGTTCCAGTCGCGGCAGCCACGCCCATATCCGCACCCGCGGTCGTCATGCAAACTAGTCAAATAACGGGCATGGACGGCACGCTGAAGCGAACGGTTCCGACTCCGTCTCCGTCTCCGGCTCCGTCTCTCGGCTCCCGCTCAAGTTGCACTTGCAGCTGCAGCCCCGGCGCCTGTGATAAGGCCCGCGACAGCGGCTGCCACGCCTGTTCCTGCAGCTACTCCTCCGCCGACGGCGCTGCAGCCCAACTTTAAGGACGATCCCGCGGGCTATCTGCAGCAGCAGACGGCGCTGTTGCACAATACGCTGAGCGTGGGCCTGGATGCTAAGCCGACCACGGCCAGAGCACTGCCCCAGGAGCCCATTGTGCATAGTTCCCAGCATCAGCAGCAGCTGCAGCTGCAGCAGCAGCAGCAGCAGCAGCAGCAGCAACAGCAGCAGCAACAACAACAGCAACAACAGCGTCAACGCATTCGTCGTCTCTCGCTGTTCACTGGCCCCAATTGGGAGGCGGAAGCAGGTGCGGCGTCGGGTGCTGTGCCGCGTTCCCTGCTTGTGGATACGTCGGTTGCATTTGCGCGCCCCCAGAAGCCGCAAATTACGAACATTACGGTGGTGCCGGTGCCGCAGGAGTCGCCAGTGTCCAGCAGCGGGCCCGAGTCGGAGAAGCGGCCCGAGCAGGTGGGCGCCATCTCCACCAGCCACGAGAGTCCACGCCACGGCCTCTCCTCGCCCACGGACTCAATGGACTCGGCCAAGAGCACGCCCTCCGCCTCGCCCAAGCCGCAGCCGGCGCAGCTGCAGCTGCAGATACGCCAGCCCCAGTTCCAGGCACAGCTGCAGGCAACGGCAACGGGTCCCACGGCACAGGTGCGCCTGCTGCGGCAGCAGTGCCAGCCCGTGGTCAGTACGGGTCAACGCCAGCCAGTGGCCAACAGTGGAGCAGCGACGCTCACCCGAAGCATTGTCACGACCACGGCGGGCATCGGTCGACCGGGCACCACGCTCAGCAGCACCAGCTCTGCCGTGGCCCAGCTGCAGTCGATGGCGGCCAACGGTGGCGGCAACCAGCTGATCATGACCACATCGGGCCAGCTGCTGGTCATACCCTCGCCCAGCAAGCAGCAGGCAACTCCAGCCGGCGCCCAGCGGCCGGCGCAGACGGCACAGCTGCACGCCCAGCCGGGCGGCGGCTACATTGTCAGCCAGCCCTCGCAGCTACTTAACCCGGGTGGCGCCAAGCTGCTGCATCACCAGATCATCGGCTCGCAGGCGGCCACAGGGACGGCGCCGCAGACCGTGCTGCTCAACACGTTGCCCAACGGCGGCTACATTGTCCACCAGCAGCAGCAGCCTCAGCAGCAGCAGCAGCATCAGCACCAGCAACAGCAGCAGCAGCATGCGGCGGACCAACATCAGCTGCTGAGCATGCCGCAGCCGGCGGCGCCCATCGTTGCCTCGCCGGAGGCCAAGCGGCGGTCGCGCAAGCGTAAGAGCTCTGTCTGCAGCACGCCGCCGCCGTCGTCGCTGGTCTGCGGCGTTAGTGGGTCGCCGGCCAAGACGCATTCGCCGCAGATCTCGCCGAGCATACCCAGCCAGGCGCCGGCGCTGTTGCAGCAAGCGGCCAATGCCGCAGCGGTGGCAGGGCCGGCGCCGCCGCCGCCGCCGCAGTTCACGCAGCCGTTCCAGCTGAGTCCCGGCATCCAGGGCATTGTGGTCAACAAGGCAGCGACGGCGGCGCCGCAGCCGCAGCAGCTGCTGCTGCAGAATGGCCAGATTCTGCAGCAGGTGAACCTGATCGGGCAGCAGCTGCTCATGCCGGCCGGCCTGGTGATGGGACCGGACGCAACGCTGCTGCAGATACAGAATATGCCGACGACGAGCCTGCTGACGCACCAGGGTCAGGTGATGCTGCGCACGCCCTCGCCCCAGAACAAGCCCTCCTTCATCTCGCCCAGCGCCGGTGGGCAGCAGTATCTTGTCGGCGCCAATGGCCAGCTGAGTCCCATTGGCCAGATCTACTCGACGCCCATGGGCCTAGTCATGCCCACAGCCCAGCAGAGCGGCGCCTCCTTTGTGCAGGCCAGTCCCACGGCCACCATCCAGATTCAGCAGCAGCAGCAGCAGCCACCACAGCAGCACCAGCACCAGCACCAGCAGCAGCAGACGCAGCAGATTACGCTGCAGCACCCGCAGGCCACCAGCTACGTCTCGGAGTCGCATAATAATCGCCTGGCGACTGCCGCCAGTCCGCCGGACACCACCACGTGCAGCCCGCGCAGTCCCGAGCGACCGCCCAGCCATCGCAGCAGCGGCAGCGGCGACATGGTCAGCTAATAGATAATCCCTGTTCCAATCGAGCTCCCTAATCACATCGTTTCTTATGGTCTTGCAGGTGCAGTGCGTCTCAAGCTCGGAGCCGGATGCGGCCATTTCGCCCCAAAGCGCAGAGAGCCGCCAATCGCCCTCGTCCACGGATTGCGAACGCAGTAAGTGCTCGAGGATCGCTCAATTAGGCTATGTCAACTACACGCCATGAGACAAGAAGAAGTTGAAAATGTTGAGCACTTCTGCTCCAGTCCTGCACTGAGTAACAGAAGGCTACGTTTTAGCCGAGCTACCTTCCTCTCAGTCGATGATATCACCTAGTCTAAGTGCTTGCGAGATGGCTGCCCAGATTAGCTCACTGATCCAAATCTCTTGTCAACTCTACAGGCATCTGCAGCAGCAACGTGTTTAGCCAGCCCAGCAGCATGTACAAGCCCACGGAGCCAAAGATTCGACGCATTCACATCACATCTCAGCAGGCGCCGTCGGAGGGCAACCAGGCCGCGGGTCTCATGGGTCAAGGTATGCGTTTGGCTAGCTCCACATCCCTGTCCATCTCATCGTCATCGTCAACATCACTGTCAACAACGTCATTAACGACGGCGGCACCGGCCCGCCAGGTCATGCACCACCACCAGCACCACAACCAGCAGCCCCCTCCAACAGCCACCCCAACGTCTATGTCCATAACCACAAAGTAGTTAGCGTTGACTACCAGGGTAAGGCCTTGCCAGTGTCCCCATGCCACTAGCAATCACTAACTGCATCCATTGACTAACTGACCCACCCCACCGCTCACCCACCTCACACCTGATGCATGTCCAGCACCTGTCGCACCCCTCGCATCCCCTGCACCTTTTGCTTTTGTTGTGTGTTTACTGCTTTGTCTAACGTCGGATATCGGGTGTCGGGCTTGGGGTATCGAGTATCGAGTATCGCGTAACGAGTAACGAGTATCGGCTGCATTAACCAAGCCGCTGCCTCCACATCTCTACATATAGAGTCGCCCAGCACCACACAGCTGCCGCCCATGCTGGATGCACCGGCGCTCAGTGAAGTTGCACCGCTTAAAGGCAACTGCCGCACGCCCACGAAGCGGGCACGTCGACTGCAGCGCGCGCTGGCGCGGAGTTCGCCAACTGGCGCGGCGCTGTTGCCGCCACGCACATTTGCAATTGGCGAGCTAATCTGGGGGCCGGCGCGCGGACATCCGGCCTGGCCGGGCAAGATTGTCAAGATGCCCGACGGCGTCTGTACGCCATCGCAGCAGTTCGATCACGTGTGGGTGCAATGGTTCGGCGGCGGCGGCCGCTCCACCTCCGAGCTGATACCTGTCAACTTGTTGCAGAGCCTCTCTGAAGGCTTGGAGGCGCACCACAAGGCCCAAAAGGATACCAGAAAGTGAGCATCACTCGAGTAGTGGGTGGCAATGAATAGGTTTGATCAGCTGGCGTCGATGGGGGCTGTCCAAGTGTTCTAGATTCAAACAGATTTCGCATAGACAACCATTGATTTTATATTTCTTAGACCTGCACCCGACAGCACTGTGAAAAAAAAACTATTTTAAGTTAGATTATTAGTTTATTTAGATAGTATTCAATTTTATTTATACCTTGGCAGAAATTAATATTTTACGTCATTAAATTAAATACACCTAATTTTCTTTTTACACGATAGATAAGTTTCCCAAAAATCATATTGCCTAAAAATTGATTGCTTTCAGACCTAAAAAAGCAACTTAACCAATATTACAAAATTCTTATTAGAGTTCAATTATTTTGAAAAAAGAAAAAATATTAGAAATTTATTAATAGAAAAAAATAAAACTAATACAAATATAATTAGAAAAATATAATTCGAAGTTATAATATATAATTTGTGAGGCGCGAAGACATTCATAAATATATTAATCAAAAAACTTACAAAAAACGAAAACAATTCGTGTAAAAATATAGAAACTTCACTTTTTAAAAAATGTTTTAAAACCTTGTAAAAACATCGTGTAAAAAGAGAGAAAGGTGTATATATTTATATTTCTTTCAACATTATCATAGTTTACTATATAAATGCAATATTTTGGCCAAGTGCTTTTACAGTGGTGGCTCGTAAAATAAAACCCTGTGTGCAGAATTCATTTTAATTCCAATAAATTTAAAAATATATTATGTGTTTATAATGAACAGCTTTCCAATTTCATGGAATATTTTCAATATTTGTGTATATAACAAAATCTCTGTTCACAAAAATATAATTTGATTTTCATCACGAATTCCTGATCAATTTAAATCTCAAAAAAGTTCTGTTTTACGAGCGACAACTGTTATAAAATAAATATAATCTTGCAGTATGATTAAAAAATGTGTTTTTTAGTACTTTTATATTATTTGCAAGAGACTTCCTTTTGTAGCATTTGAATTTGAGTATTACTCGTATTTGTTGTGCAGTGTAGAGCAACGATTGGCATTTAAATGCATTTAAAATTAGTTTTGATTATAATTTGTCCAATTTAATTTTGATTTTGCTAATTAATGTTCTTGTTTCTTTTTTTATTATGCGCTGACCAAAAAAATAAAAATTAAACTCAACGTGTGTGTATGCATCTGCATATGCATATATCTGTGTGTGTATAACCCTATGTGTGTATATGCATAACCATCATCATCATGACAACCACCCACTGCCCAAAAAACCGAAACTGAAACTCCCAAAACCACAAATACACACACACACACACACACACCGACACCACCACTACCAACCCACCAACCAACCCACAAAGGAGCCGCAAACTGAACTCGCAACTCGAGCGGGCTATACAAGAAGCAATGACTGAGTTGGATAACATTTCAGCCTCGGCAACCGCAGCAACCACAGCATCATCCGCACTAATTGGCCACCAGCTGCAGCAACAGCAGCAGCAGCCCTCGTCGACGAACAGCAGCAACAGCAATGGATTGGCGCGGGGCAAGCGGGCAGCGACGCCACATCCCCAGGTGAACGCAAGTGGTGCCAGCCTGACGGTGTCCGCCAGCGCGGCGGCCACCCTGAACGGACTCTTCAGCCAGCAGCGGGCCAAGCCCATACGGATTGCGCCCGCGCCGCCAACGGGCGTGCCAGCAGCAGCATCAGCAGCAGCAAGTGCAGCGGCAGAAATCTTAAAGCTGGCCAAATGACCAGCGCTGTCGGCGTTGCCGTCGACAGTAACCACAGCAAACTATACGCTCGTTATTGGGCATAAGTAGAGGCAGCTGACCATAAACAGTATATATATATATATATATGCTATATACGTATATGTAGTTAGATATCAGCCCCAATTGTCTGTCGTTGTTTTCTCTAATTTTCTATCGAGTTAGGACTCTGCTTAGTTGCACCTGTGCGGTGTTGCCACATCTTTGAAATAGACAATAAAACAATAAGAAAATGTTAACAAAAACGAAGTTACAAAGAGTAAAACAAATATGTTTGAACAATAGGCAAACATTAGATTTTTGTTGCTTTGTAAAGCAGTGCGTCTGTCCAAAACGCAAAACTCAGTTTTTTTTTTTGTATATATTTATATATATAGAAGGATCACAGAGAATACCTTTTATAATTTTTATGAACAGATTGTAAATGTTAGATACATATTTATTTATTGCATATAAACCATAGTTTGCATAGGTTTTTTGTTTTCGTTGCAATCTTTAGATTTAACTATTATTTTTATATCTAGCTAGCATAAGCCGATTTTTAGCTACTAAGTTATAAAAGCAAATTAATGCACATTTTTATGAGCTCATTGTTTTTGGCTTAATTCATACAAATTCTTACAGAAGAACATTGAAATCAAAAGCAAATTATTGATACTGTTTCTAATTTCGAGATACTTATTGAATGGGAAATATCAACAAAATATTTACGTTAAAGCAAGCAACTCGAAACACTCAGCTAACGAGTAGAACATTAAAAAAGAGAATTATATTTATAAATTGTTATTATTTATTTAGTTGAAACTATTGTAAAATTCTAGTAACAAAAACCAATTGACATTTAAACACGTAGCGAAAATCCTCTAAAACGAACAACAAATAAATGCTAAAATATTCCCGAAAAACGGAATTTTTATTGAAACCCAATTTGCGTAGATTTTGGCATCAGACCCATTGCACCGGTAATCATATTTCAATCGGCCAAATTCGCTTCAAATTGGACACAATTTCTGACGTTGGCAGTTTACAGGAAATAACTGAACTAAACGTCATCTCCGAAGATGAGAGGCTTCACCAGACACGATATTATGTAAAATATTATATTTTCAGAGTGCCTGAAAAACTGCTTATACTTTCAAGCTAAGCAACATGAAAACGACTCTTGTATATATTTCTAGAGCGATTAAAGGTATGTGTAATTATTTTTAATATTCACCTCACACTTCTAAGAAAGTAAAAAATCGATGTAAAATATTTTTAAAAATTTATTTCAGTTTTAAATAACTTGACAATAATAGTTTTTTTTATGGATCTTATATGCTGGTTGTTTGGGGTTATTAATTGCAAATAATGTAATTTATAATTAATATTTATGTAATATTAAACTAACTCACAATCATTTGAATTAAGTATGTAAAGTATATGCACCTATATACTTCTCGCTTTCCCTCTTTCTAGTGTTCTCATATAAATATATATATGTGTATGTGTGTGTTGATTTGGGTGGATTCGGGTGCTGGTGTGTTGACGAAAAACTAAAGAAACAGCGCCGATTTTACACATTATACATAACCTAAGAGAAAATGACTCTGGCTGCTAAATAATTTACACAAAAATACGCTGCGTTTGCCGATTTTTGTTTTTATGGACACACGGGAGGTGTCATAATAATTGATCTTTACATATGTATATATATATATATATGGATTAGTTATGGGTATGTGTGTAATGGCTTGCATTAGCTTACAACTCACGCACTCGAAAAATAGATTAATTACAGATTAGAAGCAAGTCCACTGCAATGACACTTCGCACATGGAGATGCATTTCAACTAGCGCGTTATCGATTTTCTTATATATTACATTTACATTTGTAGATTTTTCTTTTCTTTAAGCATTGCAGTCGTATTGGGGTCTCTTTCTATCTCAAGGTAAATCTGTGCACATTTCTGTGGCATTTACATTTAGGTATTTAAGGTTGACGGCGTCTGTATCGGAAGGAGGACGCTTTATCAATATTATGCACGATTTGGTTATCATTACAAAACAAAACACGATTGGCGGGTGGATGAGAATGAACAGATCAAATGAAGCAGCGCGTGCAGCATGCACGCATTATTTACTTAACAATTGGGTTTTGTGTATAAATTGCCTTCTATACAAGTCAAGTTAAAAAATTTCTGAGTAGACTTTGGAACTTAAATTAGGGTTCGCCATTAGTAATATTATTAGTGGTTTGTAGTAGATGATGTGTTGTTGCTATTGTTGTTGTTTCTGTTCTTGCTGCTCGGCTGCTCTACGATGTTGCATTACATTGATTGATGACTGTTCTCACTTTGTGTGTACGCATGTTTGTATGTATGTGTGTTTGATTAACGTTGTTGTCAACAATAACCAAATCGCTGTAATTCTCATCTGGACAGACTGTGCGAGCGCTCGCGGCTGCTGCTGCCAGATGAGAGAGGCTGCTTGCTGATGCCCATTTCACCGACGCGCTGATGCGGCTGCAGCCTATCAAAGAACGGATGTCGCAGGGCCTCACCTGTTAAAAACAAGTAATCAGATCGGCTCTTAAATGCAGTTCTGCGTTAAGCTTACCTAACGTGATGCGCGACGAGGGCTCGTATTCCAGCATCTTTTTAATCAAGCTGAACAGCTCACAGTGATCCTCGGTATCGCTCAGTTGACAGAGGAACAAGGGCTTGCAATGATCGCGCACATAACGTCCCGCGCTGGACTTCTCATCCCAATCTAACTTACCATGATAGAAGTACTTTGTTTTGGTTTTGCTATAAAGAGTGTGATTGCTACATGTTAAACGATTTCGATGAAGAGTACTGCTTCTAGCGAAATAAAAGCATGAGCTGCATTGTATTACCGTGCCATGCGATATGGAATTTGTCCCAAGATGCGCTCCATCATGGCCAGATGCTCGCGATTGTCGTGCGTCTGGAATAGCGTGATGCCCAAATACAGCTCGAACAGGATGCAACTGAATGAACAACAAACAAGCGCTAATTGATTATGATATTAATACGAGCAATGCAACCCGCACTTACCCGATGGACCAAACGTCGCAGGGCTGTGACCAGCCTAGCTCCAGTATGACCTCCGGCGCGCGATAATGGCGCGTCGAGACAATTGTGCTATGGTGTTCATGATCAAAGGTGGCCGAACCAAAGTCAATTAGGCGCACGTCGGTGCTCTTGACGCGGCGCACTTCGCGGTTCTGTTGAGGAGCATACGAAAAGTACAATATTAAATCAAAATGCTGACAAATGGGAAAATTGTACATACAATTTTATGATTGTAGTGAGATGTGTACTCCGAATCAACAAACAGTATATTCTCCGGTTTGAGATCTGTGTGCGTTAAACGATTGTCATGTAGAAACTTAACAGAGTAGCATAATTGATAGGCCATGTGGCGCACTTGGTCCAGAGAATACGGCTCATAGTTGTTCTCGCGCTGCAATTACAGATTAACCGTATGAAAAATTATGTGCCACGGAGAGTAGTTGCAACACTTACCAAAAAATCGAAAACACTAAGACCCAGCATTTCAAAAACTATGCACATGTGTCCATGATAATCAAACCAGTCAATCATTTTGACGCACAGGCTAAAAATGGGTAGTGAATAATAGATTATTATTGCTTGCTGTACATTTATAGCTGTTAACTTACTGATCACCATGCGGATCTTTTTGTGCTATTTTTTCCAAGGCATTTATCTCCAGCTTGGCAGCTTCGCGATATTTCTCAACATTCTTGATGATCTTCAAGGCCATGCAAAAATCACTGTGAATCATATTTAGAGGCTTTTTAGTTATTCACTTGTTAGATGGTCCCACTGTACAGGACTTACCGCTCCATATCTTTGACCTTGACCACCCGTCCGAAAGTGCCTTCGCCCAGTGTGGCCATGATCTTATCTGAAATGTGGGAAAAGGAGTCTTTTTGTAGTCGGGCTTTAATCAAGTGCAATGGCAATAATGTTAATTATTTGCGCTAAAAGCTAAACCTGAAACTGGGATTTAAGCAAAAATACCCCAATAAGCGCTAACTTTCAACTGCACTTAATAAGATGTATACGGAAAAGTTTTCAGTTTCAATATTATTTCATTAATTATGCGCCAAAAGTTCAGGAAATGTATGTTCGTGTGTGTGTGTGTGAATTTTCCATTTATTTAATTAATGGCAAAGCAAAAATTTTGTAAAGATTAATTTTAGTTGAACTTGTAATTTAATTTTTTTTCTTTTCTTTTGTTATGTTTTTTCTTTTGTTTTCTTTTCTTTTTTTTTTGTCGGAAAATTATGAAGTGAAGCTGATGAAAATTGTGTGAAATTTTGTTTCTTTTTTATTTTGTGCGCTTTTAAAACGTGCCTTAAAGGCGCACGCGACGTGTTGCGACGCGGCGATTTTGTCGAAAGATAATTAAGAAATAATAAAGAAAACTTGGATAGTTGAAAACTATAAGAGTTACGAGTAGAAGTATAGTGCGGCAGTTATTGCTCATTGTCTTTTTAACTTGGAAAGTTTCTGATAATCTCTAAACATAAATATGGAAAAAATTAAAAACGAAAAAATTGTCACGAACATCTGTGATGGAGAATGTCTCCGTTGTGGTAAATTAAGTGACCATCAGCATCATCTTGAATGACGGGCTTTGCTGTCTGTTATTGGGCGAGCGTTCGACGAGTGGTTGTCGGGTGGTGGCGTTGGTGGTGCGATTGCAAGGTGCATTGATCCGTTGATACAGAAGAGGGGGTGGCGACGACGAATGGCGACGAGGACGACGACGACGAATATTTAGCGAGTTATGTTTGAGCGTATTTGGTAGTGGGTTGCAAGACGTTGTTGTAGCAGGGGCGTGGTTGTTGTTGTTGTTGTTGTCGATGGCAGTTACATAGACGAATACATAAGGTGCGTGTGTGGTTTGAGTATGTAATTTGAAAGAGAGAAAAGAAACAAAAAAGAAAGAGAAAAAGAAAAAAAAACACATTTTAAGGGTCGCCAGTGTCCAGAAGAATCCAGATATCCCGTCGATCAAATAGATGATCATATCAGAAAATTATCCGCCAGATGATCCCACGTTGGCACCACAGCAATTCCAGGTTTCCAATTTTCATCATTTCACCAACATGCGTAATTCACAATTAATCCGCAGAGTACAGACATTCCATAAACCAACCATTTACATCATATCATCATCATCAAGTTGTTTTGTACATCAACCCATCATCATCATCATCATCATTGTGATTTTCATCATCATATTCAGAAAAAACACGAGAAAAATACGTTTCGTTTGTTCGTTAAGAAAATTAGTTCGGACAAATTTTTTTTTTTTGAGAATTTATGTTTTACATAAGTGGTTAATAGTTTCAATATAAAACATGTACAACAAATATCATATAACATTTTTGTATATAAATACATATTTATGCATGTATACACATATGTAAATACGGGCATATGCACAAAAACAAAAGCTTTTGTCTTGGGCAGAAAAAAAAATGAGAAAAAAACGAACCATAAAACGCATGGCAAAAACAAATCGCATTCGCTTACGGCTAAATGTTATCTTTTGGAACTCATTTTCTATACTTTTTACTTAATTTTTAATTTCATATAAATTTTTGTTTGTTTTTGTTTTGTATGGTAAAAGAACAATTAAGCATTTAATGAATTATCGAACAATAAGTAGGAAACAAAAAAAAGGGTTTGATCAAGTTTTCTTACATGCAGCGAGAACGCGGTAACAGTTGGCTGTTAGTTAACATGGGCGCTGCGGGGCGCGCTGTTAGTTAGCATTACTGTAAAGTGTATGTCAGGCAGGAAGCAGTGGAGTGAGGTGCGGGGCGCGTTTCAGAAAGCTCAAGCTGCATAGACGAATAATGCAACGAGTGGCTTACAAAGGTCGAGAGTGTCTTTGGAATGCGTGACCTATGGAACAGCGCCGACGAGGTGGCGCTCTTCGACAGCAGATACTGATCGTGCTGCTGTAGATAATGCGACGACGACGACGACGACAACTGTTGCTGCTGCTGGTGGTGCTGGTAGGGATCCAGTTGCGGGCGCTGGTAAAGGGAGCTGCCCAGCGCATTGGAGCGTCGGCTGCCGATGCCATAGCTGTCATGGAGATAGCTCGACCCGGCCCCACTGCTGGGCTTGTAGCGTTCGAAATCGCTTAGCACAGCAGCTGTGCGGGAGCTGGCGCCCTGATAGCGCTGCTGCTGCTGCTGCTGGCGGCGCGTGTCCGCCGCTGCCAAGCGTGCGCCAATGCCGCCAAAGGCCAGCGCACCGGAGCTGGACGAGTGCAGGAGATTGCTGGGCTTATATTTGGAGAGGTCGTTGTTATTGCGATCTGAGTGGGGCAGAAAACGACTCTTGTTGTTGTTGGCGCTGCTGCTGCTGGTGGCTGTCGCTGCCGTGTCGTGCAGAGAGAGGTTAGAGAGAGCAGAGGGTATGGTGCTAGTGCTAGTAGATGAGGAGTTCGTGTTGTTGTTCTTGTTACTGTTTGGTGTTGCTGTTGTTGCTGTGGGACTTGCGATAGTACCATTGAGAGAGTTGGAAGGAGTGTTGGCCTGGTCTGTTATGCTTTTGGTTGTCTGTGAGGTGTCGGCTGTGTTGGTTAGTTGGACACCAGTTGCTGTCTCGGGCTCGCTATCGGCCTCGTCAGAGCTACTCTCTGACGTGGATGAGCTGCTTGCATCGCTATCATCGTTAGTTACTTTTTTGCTGCGCGACTTTTTCTTGGGCGCCTCTCCAGCATTAGTTGTTGCTGCTGCCGCCGCAGCTGCTGCTGCTGCTGCTGCTGCTGCGACCGCAGCTGCCTCCTTGGCTGCCTGCTGTTCCATTGCCTCGGCCTCTGCCGCCGCTGCGGCCGCTGCCTCAGTCTTCTTAGCCTCTGCTGCGACCTCCTCCATGAGCTTGACGCGCTCTTTAAGCTCGCGCCGCCTGCGCATGCGCTCCTCAAACTTCTTGGCTTCCAGGAACTGATTGTCCTCGCGCAGCAGCATCAGGATGGCCGCATTGTCTTCCGAGGATCGATCATCAGCCAGGATCTCGCGATCCTCGGCCGTCAGCTCTGGCGGCGGCTGCTCCCTGCGACGGTTGGCAACGCGACTGCGCGAGTTCAGCGGCCTCTCCTCCGTTGGGCCACCGTCCGGCAGATCTGTGGCAGTCACTTCCGTCCTGTTGCGCCCATAGGCCCGTGTCAGACGGCCGGTGTTTAGCGCAATGTCCTCCTCACCGCCTCGCCGGCCATATCGACCGGTTGCGTAACCGGTGGCGCCACCTGCGCGCAGGGCGTCATGATAGTCGTGGGCCTGATAGCGACTGTGGCCGTAATCCAGCGGATAGTTGTCATCCAGCAGCCGGTTGCCGCTGGTCAGGTAGCCACTGTCACTGGAGTCGGCCATTTGGCGCTGGCGTTGGGTGCGCGTTCTGTAGGGCGTCCGCTCTTTGCGATCGGCGGCATTGAAGGAGCTCGACGAGAGCTTCCCCTTGGCCAGTTGATGGGAGGTGGCGCTGCGCAGCAGGCCACTAGAGATGGCGCCGTAGTCATCCGGTTCCAGCGTCTTGTCGCGATCCTCCTCGTGCCGGCGTCGTCCAGCCGCACGCTCCAAAATGTCCGAATATTTGTTCTCCAACCGCGAAACGGCCGACAATGTGGGCGTCTTGTCTTTGTCCAAGTGCAGCTCGCGACGCTGTGCGTCACAAGAAGAGAAACCAGTCAGTTGGGTGGGGATTTAATGGTGAAGGAAAGTGCTTTTAAGCAGCGCTCGTGTGAAACCAATGGAAACGACAACGACAACGACGACGACGAAAACGTTCGTCAAATATTTCACGCTCTGTCTGAGCCAGACGCCGATACGGAGCCAGGTGGGGGGTAGACCTACACATAGAGAGAAGACGACGCACTTGAGATCCGCAATCCGCAGACCCATTTAAATGGCCTTTTCGGCAATGGCTAATAACAGTGTTGGAGCTACTTAATTTCACATAATTTCACTCGCATTTAAAGCGTCTATCCAGCAGCTTTCTCTAACAAAAACACTGAATGAAGGGGAAGAGCCCCCCTTCAGGAGGGGGCGCTGTTTCGGCTGCCTCGAGGGGCGTCTATTTTATTTAGAACGCCTAGCGAAATCTAAACAAAATCCACGGCACGCCGACCTTCAGAGTGTATATATATATAAATGCCAGAGTCGTGAAATTGTGAATAGCTTTTTATACATTTAATGCCAGCCAAAGAACTGAGAGCTGAGAATTGAGTATCGCGAGAAAGACACAAGCAACAGACACAGGAGCAGGGCGAGGTGCCCGAGACGCATGGACATTTGCTTGGAATCGAAAATATATTTTGGGCGGCGTAAACGCACACGGCAAGTAGGAAGATATAGAGAAGCATATAGAAGCGCTATAAAACAGTTTGTGTGGGCACACAAAATATATATCTATATGTATTTCGTGCAGAATCATCACAGATATGTGTATGCATATATATGAAAGCTATATACACCTGCTATACACACATATAGGTACCATATAATGTGGCAATAGGGGTTGCCAATGCAATCATTGAAGAGAGCCCGATCTACGTCTACCTCCAGCCAGCCCCCTCCCCCGCTTTCCTTTCCTCAAGCTGTGACAGAATTGGGACAGTGACTTGACTTTGCCGTGTCTTTCTTGTGACAGGTGAAAATAGAGCAACAATTTCAAGTGCTTTCCAAGTAGAAGAAATTCTCAAACTATGAGTCACGGGATGAATTTGGCTGGCCCGGCCTGGCTCCGATCAAATAACACGCTTTGCTCTCCATTGGCTTCCAACACTCGCTGTGACCATACTAACATCGTCTAGGTCGCGCCTGCCGGTGCCCAGGCCGCGTATTGTCGGCTTATAGTAGCCACTGGTCATGGGGCTCAGGTGGGCGGGCAGCCGGTCCAGAGCGTTGGCCGTCGTGGAGCTCTTCTGATAGCGGCCCATGAGGGCGGCGGTGCTGCTGCTGCTGCCCACACCGCTGCCGCTGGTGGTGCTGATCGGATGGTAGCCGAGGCCACCGCCAGCATAGTAACGTCTGTGGCGATCGCTCATGGCGTTCTGTTCCCGTTCTCGTTCTCGTTCTTTATCCCTATCCCTGTCGCGATCCTTCTCCCTATCACGTTCACGTTCCGCTTCCGGGCGTCTACGACCGCTGGACGACTTTTCCGAGCTGCGTCGACGTTTGTGTTGTTTTGTGAGGCTGCCTTTGTCTTTGTTTTTGTTATTCCTGTTGCTGTTATTGTTGGCGTTTTCATTCGTTGGGGTTCTGGAGCCACTGCGTCTGTTATCGTTGCTTTCTTTATTGCTGTTGTTGTTGTTGCTGCTGGTGTTATCCTCGGCTATGGCCGCTGCACTATAAGAGCCCAAAACAAAACAAGAATTGCTAATGACGCACTTAAAGCTTTCCCTTATTTTTATTTTTTTTTTTGTGTCGATTTTGGCTGTATATATTGGTATTTGGTATTTTCCACGCGCCTGAATCGCGACGAACGCGCGTTGCCACGACACGGACCAAATAATAACTGAGGAAATTTCGATCGAAATTCGTGCGACGACGCACAGTGTATGTATAGGAAAAATATAGGAAAATACACCGCGCGGCCACAAAAATATTGAGGAATCGTTTTTATTTTTGTGAAAAAGTGTGAAAATATTGCGCACTTGCCCAGCAGCCACAGCAGCTGTGCGGGAGAGACAAAGAGAACAGCATAGAAAGAGAGCAAGTGAAGGAAAGAGAGAGACATGTGAGTGGGTGGTGGATAAATGAATTATTTTGTTGCTTTCTTCTTCAAAAAATGCATTTAATTACTGCTGAGCTGATCGCAGAGCTTTTCATTTCCGTCAGTTTACAAAACAAGGAAACGATCGAAAGTCTTGCGGTGAAAATGCTTGGAGGAAAAGCCTTGAACCCTCATCAACAAAAACAAAAAGAACAAAGCCAAGCAGAAGACGAAACAATTACGTTTTATATATAGTCCAAATGCGCGCATTAAAAATAAATAATTAAAGAGCAAATGCATTAAAAGCACAAAAAGTGAGCGAGCCAGAGAGAGAGAGAGAGAGAGAGTAAGGTGGCGTTGATCTCACGCGCAAAGAACAAGAGCAGGAAGCACAGCAGAGAGTTGCCAGACAGGCAAACACTCAGCCAGCCAGACAGGCTGGCGAACTTGAAAGCTTTTTGCAAAGCTTTATACAATACGCTTGCAACGCTGATTCAAAACTTTTTAATTGCAACTTTTAAAAAAAGAGTAGCGTACTATTAAATATAAAAGTATAATGTATATGATAGATGTCATTGGGCTAAGCAAGTGACCTAGAAAAAATAGAAGCTGTATAGGTCTACAGCAATTGAGTATAGAATTACTGAATATAAAGAATTGCTAGTTTTATGATTTTAGCTTATGTAAATGATTGCAATTAAATTGATTGATTTAACAGGCACTTTACAATGTGCTCTCATTTGCTCTCTTTCTTCGCAATTTGTCTATTGTCAGTCACTCCGGTCCTGACAGAAAAGGGCAAAAGTTTTAAATTAAGTCAAGCTCTTGACAATTTTCCACAATAAATTTTCACACTTCGGCACAAAAAGATGGAGTTCAACGCGATTTATAACGCACTCGACACGATGTTTACATAATTGGCACCCCTGCTAAAGAGTGCAACGCGTAGAGAAACGAAGCAGCGCGTTGCTGCGCTGCAACTAACGGCAATGGGGCAAATTACATACTTAAATTAACGAAAAAAAAAACAAACAAAAAGAAATCAAATGAAAATAAAATAAATGATGAGAGCTGAGACGCGTCTGGCAACATTTTGACCGAGTTTTTGTTGGTTGACGAAAAACGGCAAAAGAAAAAAAAATCACCGCAAAATTAAAAATAATTTATACGTGTGTGTGTGTGCGTCTGTATGTAATTCATTTGCTTCATTTCTTCTGCATCGATTACCGATTGCGCTGCTGCTGCTGTTGTTGTTGTTGTTGCTGCTGCTGCTGTTTGTTATCAGGTCGTTCGCTCGGGTTGCGTCGAAAGCGCTGCAGCAAACTGTTGCAGCTCTCGGAGAGCAGCTGCGTAACGCTCGCCGCAGTCGCGCTGCGCATGTAGCGTCGCTGCTGACGCGGTTGTGCTGCCGCTGCTGCTGCTGCCGGCGTCGCTGCCTCCATGTCAGCTGTTTTCTTGCTGCTGTTAGCGGCATTCACAGCATTTGGCAAAATCTTTTCGCTTTTTTCGCGATGAAAACGACTTAAAAATGTGGCCATTTTCTCTGCGCGTGGGTTTTGTTATCTTTTGCTATGACGAAAATCCGATAATACTAATTCTATATTTACATAAATATCAATGTCGGCGTAGAGGAGATTTGGACAGATCGCTGTTGTTTTTTATCTGACTGGCGATTACGATTCAAGTTTTTTCTCTGACTTGATCTATTTCAATTATTGTACTAAAATTTTTTAAATTTTTGGTGCTGCTGCTGCTGCTTTTGTTGCTGATGGTGCGCCACAGCTTTGATTTTGGCATTTACTCGACGTGGCGAACATATGTATTGTACTGTATAAGTTAAGTATAGTATAATAGAATATACGTATTTACATATAAAGAGCGTATTCGTGTGTTGTAAAAATAATTGAAATTGTACGATATTTGGCAGCTATTCGACAGAAATAGACACACAACAGAAGCAGCGACAATTTCGATTGCGATTCCAAATCCAAATTCAATTTAAATATCAACTTTATATTTTAGCGTTTTGAATGCATTTTTTTCGATTTGGTATTGCAAATTCCGTCCTGATTTACACGCACTTTGAGCCATTTGCCAGCTGGCAATCGAAATTTGCGCGTTTCTTTGACGGTTTTTTTTCTTTGGGGGTTCCTTTTTTCAAGCAGCGCGAGTTTGCGTTTTCAAGAAAAACAATCCGAAATCAGCGCAACATTTACGAAAGCGCACGCCACAAATACTAATTATAAAAATTGAAAAAATATCGCAACGACGACAGCGCCAAAGTAGCTGGCGAGTGTGTGCTCAGGGCGGAACATAGAACACGCTCCGTTTCGATCTCTGAACCGGACGGCCGTACTTGTGGCCACTGCGGGAGAGCTGCTTCGTTTGCGGCCAGTTTCTATTATTGTTTGCTAGGTAGCAAAAAACTAACCACAAGCAGACGCCAATGCAAACGTCAGACGATTCAAATCCGTTTGGGAATGCTCTATGCCAAATTTGGGATAATATAAAAAAAGGTTTCCTTTTATAAAGTAAAGCGCTGGCTTTAAATATATATTACATATATTATTACAAAAATATCATTCTCTTTAAAAATATATATTAAAAAATATATACTTTTATAAATAAAGCAACTGCGATCTCTAGGAATATAAATACATTTTGTAACATTACCGAATAAATTTGTTTAAAAGTGTTTTCTAGGAAATTTAAATTTTAAAAACACTATCTACAAATATATTCAATTTTGTTATGAATCCTAAAAGAAATTAAATTAAATTGCACCTTTCTAAGAAAAATAGCTTTTCATTCAGATGCGATATAAAAAGCCCTAACAAAGGAACACTCATTAAAACTCTGACTAAAGGGTAACCAATATTCGTTGTGTTTATGAAAGTCTATGTTCAGCGCTACAGTTCGGAGAGGAAGAGCACATAGCACAATATTCGCTATAGGTATGTTTTATGAATGCGTTGTTGTTGCTGTTGTTACATATTTAAAAAGGCAGGCATTTGCCGATTGTTGGGCATTCCGTGAGTGTTGTTTTATGCCGCATTACATATTTAAATTATAAATAGAAGTTTGGCAATATTTAAACAAAAAACGGTAGCAGGCGTTAAATAAAATAGTGTTTTGTTTTCGTTTCGGAACAAATTAAAAAATAATTAATTTAAAGTGTTAAATTTTGTTTTAGTGTTTGCACTAACTAAACAACATAAATTGAGTGTGAGGCTATTTTTAGCGAACCACAAAATTGACATTGAATTTCGGTTTGGTTGTTTGTTTTTTTCGGTTGTGCAACGCTGTCGCCCATTCGAGGCAAGTGCAAGAAGAGTCTGACGAGAGAGGCCACAAAAGAGCGGCGGCAATGTGTGATCGAAGGAAGCAAAGGGGCGAGGGTGTTGGGGCACTTTTCGCACAGGAAGTCCGCGTCACAATCAACAAATTCTGTTCTTGGCCCCCAACAGACACTTAAGCAAGAAGAGAGCGAGAAGAGGCCAACGAGCAGCGCGTGGAGCGTCGGCCTTTTTGGAGCGCGATGAGTCAGCGGTCTATTTTGAGAGGTCGAGCTGCCCCGCCGAGCAGGGCACGAGCGAGCGTTTGTTGTGGTGTTAGTTTTGGTAGTAAAAGGCGGCAGTATTCTAGACACATGTGCAACATACAGCCAAACAAAAAACAAGACACAAAACAATCACAAAAGGAAGAACAAAACAAGTAAGAACGTTGCAGTCGGGTGTATCCGACTGTGCAATACTCGTTCACAGTAAGCGCTTATAGATATATATATATATAGAGTAATTATTAATTATTTCGTATTGTCATTGTGGAAAAATATCGATTTTTGTAATTTTTGGTGGCGGGATTGGCCAAAATTTGTCGGCTCGATCTTTAGATATAAAATAGGATATACGGATTTGCTCGATTTGTCACGCCCCCAGTGGACGTACCCAAAAAACTTTAGTGCGATCGTTAGAGGAGGTCACCAGTAAGCTGTCTGCAAAATTGGACGTATCCAGCTTTAAAAGTGAGAGAGATAAAGGGATTCAATCGAATTGGCACGCCCACACTTTTTATTGAGACAGACGGACATAATCCAGTATACTCTTTTCACTTCGTGAACGAGTATAATTATTAGTTGGGCATCGAATCTACCTCGACGAAATGCAGTCCCAGTAGGGACTTGGACATTTCATTTTGCTGCTGCTGCTGCTGTTGTTGTTGTAATTGTTGTTTTGAGTGACTGAATATGACAGAATTGCTTTGTTGTAGTGGCTGTTGTTGATGCTGCTGCTGCTGCTGCTGTTGTTGTTGTTGCTGCTGCTGATGGTGGTGCTGCTGCGGTTGCTGCGCTGCCTGTGGTTGCTTGCCCGTTGACGCAGGCGGTAGCGGGCCGTAAAACAATTGCGTATTTGTATTCGGATCGTATTGAAGCGCAGCACCGACGCCGACGCCGACGCCGCCACTGGACGCCGCGGCGGAAGCGTTGAGAAACTGCGTATGCGGATGCGGTTGAGGCTGTGGCTGCGCCTGGTACTTGACCGGCTGCCCCATCACCTGGCTCTGGCTGGGCTTGAGATAGGCATACGGATCGAAGGTCTGCAGCGGTTTACGCTCGTGCAGCGCCGCCGCCGCAGCCGGCGGCGGCTGCTTGGGCAGATTGTAGTAGTTGCGACTCATCATGCCCGGCCCAAAGCTAGGCGGCTGCATTAGGCTGGGCCGCTGTGCGGCGCTGAAGGACGCCGAATGGGTCAGCGGTGCTCCGCCCGAGCGCGGATAAACGGGCTTCGTGTTTATCAGCGCCTGGTAGCTGCTGGCGGCGCCGTACATCTGTGGGCCCATGCCAGCTGGCGGCTGCCCAAATTTGTTCTCCTTGTTGGTGCTCTTCTGCAGGAACATGGCCAGGCCAGAGCTGGACTTGGGCGCCTGCTTGGCCACATGCGAGGAGGAGTAGGATTGCTGCAGCTTGTGCGGATGCTGCTGCTGCTGCTGTTGTTGTTGTTGGTGGAAGGGATCGCTGCTACCATTCATGGCCGAGCAGGCGAATGTGTTCCAGTTTAAAAATGGACGTTTTTGCTGTGGGTAATTTTGTTGCTGCTGCTGATGTTGTTGTTGTTGTTGCTGCTGCAGCAGCTGCTGCTGCTGTTGCTGTTGTTGATGCTGCTGCTGCAATAAACGCTGGTAGCCCATGGGCAGCTGTGAGGTGGAGTTCGACTTGCCTATGGGATATGCAATCCGTTGCTGCTGCTGCTGCATTAGCGGCTTCTGCGGATCGTACAGCTGCACTGGCACGGGTATTTGCGACTCGCTGGCAAATTTGCTGGCGCTGATCGCGGCAGCGTCCTCTTTGTGCTCAGCTGTGAGTGATTGTGACATAATTGCATTGTTGCTGCTGCTGCTGTTGTTGTTGTTGCTGCTGCTGCTGTTGTTATTGCTCTTTAGCTTTAGCATGTCATTCAGACATTTTTCTAGCTTGTTGTCGACGTCTTTTTGACGCTTTGTCGCTGCTGATGACGTTGCCGTTGAGGTTGTTGCTGTTGTTGTCGCCGCCGTTGTTGTCGCCGCCGCTGTTGGCGCCGCCGCACCAATTGTCGTGGGCTGATCCAAGTTGGCGCTCTGCTGCGACGCCGCCACTGTTGCGGGTATGTGAAAGGATGAGGTAAACTTGGAGAGCTGTGGCAGATGCGTGGTGCAGCAATTGGTCACCGTGAAGCTGCTGCTGCTGACGGTGCTGTTGCTCTTCTCCGACTTGCGCTCCAGCGAGGCGCACTCGTTCGACGCCTCGGCAATGGGCGTGCTCAGCGCCGGAGCCGCGCCTCCAGCCGGCTCGGCGGGTCTGTGGCGAAAGAGCGCGGCGGCACAACGCGGCGACGGCACACAGGAGCTGCTGGAGCTCTTGAGCAGGCCTGCGGTGGGTTTACTGGGCTGCTGCTTGACAGCCGGTGGTTCCTTGCGCGGCTGCGCCGCTACGGCGGCAGACGCGATCGTTGTCGGCAGCAAGATGGCCGAGTTCGATGTGCTGCGACTCAGCGAGGGCAGATGCTTCATATAGCAGGGTATGTGGGTGCGACTCGAGCTGCGCAGCAGTGGCGCCGCTGCCGCCGTGCCCGCCTGGACGCCGCCCGGCACGTGCGTCATGGAGACGCTCTTGTTCAGCGGCTGGACAGCTGCCAGCGGCTGCTGCTGCTGCTGCGGCTGCTTGACGGGCACCCGACTGATGAAAGGCGTCGTTGTCGCCGACGTGGGCAGTGACTGTTCGTTGCAAACGATGAGCTTGTAGAGATCGTCCTTGGTCACCGCCTGTCTGACCTTGAGATCCAAATGCGACAACGAGGCGTTCTTCTGTAGGCGATGACTTTGTGGCTGCTGGGCCGCCTGCGGCTGCTGCTGCTTCTGCAGCTCCTTCTGCGCCGCCTCGGCGACCGTGGGATCAAATATGGCCAGCTTCTTGGCCGTCTTGGCATCCACCTTAAACGGCTGCCCGGCGTCGCCCAGTTGAGCACCGCAGATTTTCTCATAGTTCCAGAACGTGCGCTTCGGCGTCTGGCGCTTCTGCGAGCTGCAGAGATTCTCGCTCCAGAAGTCGTTCATCAGCTGCTTGTTGAGCGACAAACTCGAGTCGCTCAGCTGGCCATTCTTCTGCTGCGGCGGCTGTGGCCGCAGCGGGCCGAGCTTGGGCGTGCCCAGGGGCATGTTGGAGCTGGATATGCTGCGCTGCAGCTTGGGCTGCTCGCCGGCATTCGACTGGGCAAAGATCGAGGGATAGGCGAGCCGAGGCGTCCTATTCGAAGTCAGGTTGTTGGCGAAATTAATTGAGGAGGATTTTGTTAGGCCGCTGGCTGTGCTGGGCATTGCCATCTGCGATGGCTTCGGCGCCACGGATTGATGGGAGTTGGATTTGGTCAGGGGCTGCTGTTGCTGCTGGCGCTTGAGGCGATCGTAGAGATCCTCGCACTCCTGGAACTCCTGATGCAACTTGCGATCCAGCTCGCTGTAGTCGGGCAGACTCTTCAAATACTTGTTCATCATCTCGATCTCAGCATCGTAGAAATTGGCATCCAGCTTGGCGCTGCTGGTGGCCGCTGCCGACTTCTCCTCCAGCTGTTGTTGCTGCTGCAGCAGCTTGTCCAGATCGATCTCACCGGCAGTCTTGCCGCTCGTGCTTGCCTTCTGCTTGGGCGCGCGACACGGCACCGGCGGCGGCGGCGGCGACGACGACGGCGAGCTGCAGGACGACAGCGATATGCTTGAGGCGGGACTGCTGGCGATTGTGGCCATGGGCCGGGCGGGTGTTGTGATGGCGCCCGTGGCCGCATTGTACGCCATCGGATGATGTTTGCGTGGCAGCGGCGGTGTTGACTTCGGACTGGCCGGCAGCAGCGGCCGATTCTTGCGCAGCGCCAGCGGCGAGGAGATCGGCGAGCGAACCGCGCACTTGGTTTCCGGTAAACTGGACGAGAGCACCGACGCGAACTGCGGCGAAACGACCTGAAAGAACTGTTGGCCGCTCGCGGGCGGCGGCGTCGGTTTTTGCATGATGCACGGCGACGACGATGACGGCACGAATGCTTCCTCACTGGGTTTCACTGTGGCGCTGGGGCATATGGCGGCGACGGCGGCGGCAGCGGTGGCGACGGCAGCCCCAGTCTGTGCCTCCGGCTGAGTTGATTTGAGAGCGGCCGCCTTGCCAGCATCTTGACTCATTTAAGCAGCTGAAGAAACGCGCGCGTGAACTGCATTGAAAGAAATCTGAAGTTGTGAACTAGTTGAGCGAGCATTAGGCCAGTTTCAACTAGTTCACAGTTCCAGTCAACTCTAATCTCTTGGCGGTGTCCGATTCTTTTACGTCCTGAAGCATTCCCGAGAGCTTAAAGCTCAGTTAGCATGTTAATGTCGTGCTTTATAGATAAAATCTCACTTATATATTTATACAATTCATCGATTTACCAGCGTGTTTGTGTGTGTTTGTGTGCGTTTGTGTGGATTATATTTGGTGATAGTTTCAGTTTTATCGATAACAGATTCGATAGCAGCAGCAATCGAGGCAAATTCAAACACATTTCGATACAGAAAGAGAGAGAGAGAGAGAGAGAGAGAGAGAGAGAGAGAGATAGATTGGGGTAGGGTATCGATTAATGGAGACACCCACTGACACTAGACGCAGAACGCAGGACAACAGATCACCAGACAGAGAACCAACCTGTAGATACTGTTCCGGTATCTTACTGTTCTTCGGCACAATTATCTTTTTGATTATTATGATCTTGTCGCCCTCGATTTTCGTAATTGTTATGGGCACGCCCAGCTGTGGCCGCTGTGGTTTCGCCGCCAACACCGCCGCCGGCCGGTTGACGGTGCGCACCACCTGCGGCCCGGTTAGAATGCCGCCCGGCGAGGGCTTCGTCGCCGGCGGTGCAGGCTTGGGTTTCGGCTTTGGCGCCGGCTTGTACTCCTTGTTATCGCTGCGCACAATGGACAGGTGGTAGAGGGGTTTGTCATCGTCCAGCACGCTCTTCTGTGGTACCGTCTTCTTTTCCACCTTGCGCAGCACCACGCCCAGCATGGGCCCATCCTTGGGCTTGATGGTTACCGAACCGCTCGGCGCCGTCACCCGCTTGAGGGACACGCCCAAATTGGCGCCCACGGGCGGTGGGGTCTTTGTGCGATGCACCATTTTACCGCTGGGTATTTCGCGACCTCCATCCTCCTGACCGCCTGGACGTCGTACGTCCGCTGCCAGCGCCAACTCCGGATTGGTGTGCAGCATCGGCTCAGGCGCCACCAGGGGCGCCGGGCCCGGAAAGAGCGCGGTCAAGCTGCTCCGACGTCGATTCATGTTGGGCGCCGATACCGTCTTGGACAGTGGAAACTTGGGCGGCGCTGCCAGCTCCGCAGCCGGATCAGTGCTCATGGCGCTGGCGGTGCTGCCACGGCGACTGCCACTGATGCTGTCGCTGGCACGGGCCGAGTCCATGCTGCTGATGCTGGAGCAGCTGTGCAGACGCTCGGGCGCAGTGCTGCGCTCATGGTGCCGGGCCGCTGGCGACGTGCTGCGTTCCCGACTGCGATTCTGGGAGCGGGCGGCACGAGCCGCCCGCTGCATGCGCAGCAACTCAATGGAGTCGGCCAGCTGCGAGCTGCTCTTGGTGGGCGAGGAGTCCCCAGAGGCGGCACTGGGCTCGCCTGCGTTCAGCAAATGCATTTCCATGGCATCGTCCAGAATGCTGGGCAGTAAAGTGAGACGATCACGCGGCGACGCCGTGTCTGGCGGAATGCCCTCGGGCGTGCGACTTGGCCTGGCGTCCTGTCGCCTCTGTTGCTCCGCTTCCTGCTGCTGGCGCTGTTCCAGGACACGCTGCAGTTGCTGTTCGGCTTCATGGGCGGCCCGTGCTCGCGCCTGAGCCTCAGCCTCAGCGGCCAGACGCGCCTGCTGCTCGGCCAAAGCACGCGCCTTGGCCTCGGCTTCGGCCCGAGCCTGGGCCTCGGCCTCGGCAGCCGCTGCAGCGCGCAGATTGCCTAATTGCGTGGCCGTCATTTGTTTGATGCTCAGGCGACGCTCTGCATCGATAATCAGCTCGATCTGGCCTGTGCCCTCCGGTCGGGCGGCCAGATCGGCGCAGCCAAGGGCGATCAGTTCGCTTAGTTCGTTGGACATCGCGGCTGCAGGGTACGCGATATATACGTGTGATAAGTGCGAGTGCCTGAATCTGTTATCTAACTTTTCACTGGCAAAACAATCCTAAATGTGAACTGCGTTGCGTTCGACTTGCTCGACGCGACTCGCGACGCTGCTGGCGTTTGCAACAAAGAAACCTGCTCGATAGCCCTGTGAAGATTGAAGATCGTCGGTCTGTTGGTAGGTCGCCGGGTGCGGGCCGCGGGGCGAGTGCGCTCAATGTCAATGCCTCATTGGCATTTTGGCAAATGCATTTAGTCGTTTAGTTTCGAATTGACTTATTAATTGATTAGCGAGTTGCCAACAACAAAAGCTAAAAGGAAAACACTTTTCCTTCACCCTGCTTAACGGCGCCCGATGCGATGCAAGTACAAGCAGATATATGTACATATAATATGTAAACGATGTCTATACCTGAATCACTGGCACATTTGCCCAAGATCAATATACAGACAAGTCACACACATATATATATATATATATATATATATATATATGCATATTTATCGTAAACAGCAATGAGCTCATTGATCTGGGCGCCGTTTTCCATGGCAGAGCAGCCTGCCAATTCCTTGTTAACGCCTGCACCCGACGATGCCCCCATAAAGCCTACACCTTGCCCTATATATGGTGAGCGTCTGAGGAGAGATGAGATGCTGGAGCAAGCACGCCGATCGCCCGACTACATATGTCCAAGTGAGTGACGGCCCTGCCTGTGATATACGTATGTATGAAAGTACAACGATATATGCATGTTTATCGTATATAGTTCTCGCTTGAATCTGCCAGCGGCTGTGGTCTCTTTCGCTAGTGGCCTCTGCCTGCCTGCTCCCTGCCCTGCCTGCCTTTGCTCGGTTCAAAATCTGTTTTTATTTTTAACAAAAAGACGACAACGCACGTAAATTGGCGCAGTAGTCGTGTATTATACGTGATACATATGTAAATATATAGCTACTTATGCATGTATGTGCACATAGTACAGTGATAGCTCTTTCAATGAACACGTTTTTACATCCGTTGATTATATTAACCAACTGCGTTTATCAATTGTGCAATTCTTCAATTTAATATGGTCGAAACTTTATAAATTTCGCATATTTTATAGACATGTGTCTATAGTGAATAATTCAAATATAGATTTTCTCTTCTAGACATATACAGTTTTTAAAATGTTTGTAAACAATTTGCTGTTTATCGTAATTTTTAAGAGATTTTTCAGGTTCACTGTAAGAGCTTTTACCGTAGCACCTTTGCGGATATATGCTTGTCAAATCTTAACATCATACACACACAGCGTTGGTTAAATCGAAAAATAAGAAACGTTTTTCTTCCCTATAGCTTGGCTCTTTTTCTTATATGGGCAATATGTGCTTCGACTTTTTGCTATGTTTTTGTGGAAATAAACGCGCGTACCAAAAATAAATCCAAACATTACAAAAATAACCAAAGAAAATAGCTCGGCGAGCAGAGAAGAAGCAGAAGAGACAGCATCAAAAATCAACATGATGGAAATGCCCGCTAGATGCTGATGAATAATCCCTGCTGATCTCTCAAGCAAAAACTATATATATATATAATATATATATATATATATATACAAATGTATATATATGTATATTTTTAGTATGTATTTCAACGAGTGTGTTCCATTTGTGTAAGTCGTTAGTTGTTGTTGTTCTTTCTGTGGCATGAGATTCTGCCGCTGTTTGTTAGTTTTGAGTTTTGTTTTGATTTGCTTGGCCGCTGTGTTGTGCCTCTGCTTCCTCTTCCTCTAGTTTTCTAACCGAAATGCGTTTTTGTATCGTTCTACTTGAAAAAGTGCAAAGTTCAGCATTCAATTTAAATGTTACACCTGTTTTTTATTATTCAACTGAGCGCAAGCCACATTAAAAACCCATTTCAAATATTTGGGGCAGTTTAGGAGACAATTTCAGTAATTGCACAAGTACTTTATAAGACTTGTTAGTCTTTTTTTATTTGATGGTATTTTGCGGCACTTTTGTAGTTGACTTTATTGTTGTTGTTCTGGCTGGTTCGATTTTATTTTTAAAGCACTTAAATTTTCTCAAGTTTTACTTTTTATGTTGGGCTGCCTGATTATGTCACGCTTGATGCTTAACAATTGTTTTTTATATTTGTTTTATTTATTTTTTATGCAGTTGCCTTTTGATTTTCTTCAAAAGCCAAATGCGTTTGCATTAGACATTCATGTGAAGTAATCGCTACACATGTATTTATACGTTTTTCCCTACACCAAACACACAGTAAGTACACACACACACACACACACACAGCACACATCAAAATTATAAACAAATTCGCGACAGTTAGTAAGTCAGAGTGAGATAGGGAGATAGAGAGCGAGCGAGAAGGAGAGTAGACGCGTGTAGGAACTCGTACCGTTACACGTTAGCTAAAGGCCTCAAACGACGAGAGAACGATACACAACCGACAAACGAAGATTTGAATCTGTTTCTGTTTCAGTTTCAGATTTGGAAAATGCTCGACCGAAAAAACATCCCAAAGCGAAGTGGATTTTCTGTTTGTTGGCGTGTGGTATATTTTTAATTTCCCCAATGACGGCGCAAGGCGAAAACTGTCTTTGAGCAAATGGCAAACACAGGCGCTAGGTGGACCAGCTGCGCGCGCATCCGATCAGCTGGGCACGCGAGAGTGAGCCGGAGAGGGAGACAGACAGATCAAGAGAGAGAGAGAGTGGTTGGTGGAAGAAAGCAATGGCATGCAGCATGCAGAGACAGAGGGAGAGAGAGAGAGCAAATTTTTACGCTCTCATTTGCTCACTTACTAAATAGTCGTCGTTGTGATCAACAAGGTACTCGTCGAGAATCCAATTGTCGCCGGCATATCGGTCTACGGGCATATCGCACAGTGCAACCAAGTCGAATAGATTCCGTTGTCGCTTCAACAATAGGCAACGGCTGACCTGAGCCTTATCGTCAGCCGCCTCCTCCTCCTCCTCCCCCCCATTTCTCTTGCCATTTGAAGTTGGCGCCGTCTCCTGCGCATGCTGCCGCCGTTTGTATTGCTGCTCCAATTGACGAAAGTACTGAATCTTGACGAGCTTCTGCGCTAGCCAGTTGACGCGACAGTCGACAAATTCTGTGTGTGCTCAGCCACTCAATTGCCGTCGCAATGGCCACCACCGCCGACTGGCAGCCCGCCCCAACGAGTTAATGTCAAATGATCAATTGAACGAAAATAACGAGGACAGCACGGCATGCCGAGGGCAGAGCAATTAATTTTGCAGATTATCAGCAATTCACGCCATAGGGCCATAGACGACAACACAACAGACAATCGTAGCTATGCGATCTCTATAGATATTAAGATACATATATTAAACGATCGCTCTAGTTTTAATACGAGAACTCCAACCAAAACGAACCAGAGTTGTTAAAAAACAAACACTCCAAATTCAAGAGTTAACATACCTTGAACCACTTGAAATAGTCATGTTTTATATAATTTAAAAGATTAGATTCGCTATGCATTGCGATTTTAGTAAGATAGTTAAACTATACAACAATCAGAAGCTTTGATCTGCGAAAATATATTTTTGCCATTTCAGGTTATTATTCCTAAATTATCAATTAAATCCTTAGTTTCACATAAATAAATTATAATTATTGAATTTTCAATCTTCTCAATAATAACTAATTTTCATAAAAATTAGTTGTAGTTTCTTAAATCAATCAAAACCATAAAAATATAAGTGAATTTCAATTTCAACACACCCCAGAGATTAATTTTATACTTAATTTCAATGTACTTTATGTGTAATAGCAATGATTGTGAGTTGTAGAACCACAAAGAGAATGCCGATTAATTAAATTTAGCTCGTATGATTACAATTTAATCACAAAACTAGCGCAACGCCGCAAAAGATAAGACCAGAGTGCAATAGCGCCCAGAGAACTCAGAGAGAATAGTGCGCAAACGAATATGAGAATTTCGTAAGGGTAAAAAAACAAAGCAATACATATAAAAAGAATCTGAACACGACAAGAAGACGCAACACATTTGCGGTATATTGAAACAGCTGGTTTTTGGGCAGGTGGTGAAAAGGTTCGACGAAAGGGGTTTTTGACAGCTTACAAGGTAATCACTATCGTGATCGGCAAAGTACTCGATGACAATCCAATCCTCTGTGTACGGCATAAAGCTCAGCGACGAACATTCCATCAGCAGATCGCGATAGTGATCAACGCGTGGAGGCGCCGGCCGTTCACGCATTTTGATATAACATGGTATTTGGGAGCACTCAAACTGTTTGGCAGTCAGTTGGGACTTTTCCAAATAGCGCTTGAAAAACAGCATCGCGACGGGCGGTGATTTGATAACTGATTGAAAGACAACTAGACAACAAATATATACAATGTTGCAATAAAATTGGCAATCAGAGAGCGATTGCGCCAGCTGTGATATGTGCGGCGGGATAGGAATACATAAAATATACTAAGAAAACTTGATCGATTTTACACATATATATATATACTATAAAATAATTTCACTAAGGAATTGCTTAATTTTTCTTTTACCATATTGAATTTCTTTTTATATAGATTTTATCATTATTGTTGATTGCTCAGCCTGAATCGTTCGTTTGTTTTGATTGTTGGTTTAGAAAATGAAAAGTTTTTACCTTAGCTTGGGATTGGCGATTGTTGCGCCCGCTGTCGCGCTCATCCTTGGGGCGATCGCGATGCCGGCGCCGCGAGCTTGAGTGCGAGGCCTCATCCCGGTAACGGTACTTGTGCTGCCGCCGACCAGGGACGGGCGATTTGCGATGCGAGCGCTTGGAGCGCTCCTTGCGCCGACGGGAAGACGAGAGACTATCATCAAAACTGCAAAAAAGAAGAAAGGGGTGGAGAGGTAATTAATAAACGGGTTCACAAGCTTAAAAATTACTTAATACTTTATATATTTATTTATATATGTACATATCCGACAACAGATGAATGGCCGTCCTTGACGCAACGCCCAGCAAACTGTCGAATTATTGGCGCATGTACAAAAAGTGGCCAGCCAAGAGAATTGGACAGCAAACGGAGTCGACATGGAAAGCTACTTAACAGCGCTAAGCTGACTGCTGCTGCGGCCGCTCCGCCTTCCCGTCGAGTTCTTGGGCCAGGCCGCGTGTTGGCGAATATGCGAATTTGCGTTACCAATCAAGTTAATCAACTTGGCCGGATGGCTGGCTGGCTGTCTGCCCACCAACGAGCGACATGCCTTTGAGAGTGCGTCGTCTGGCTGAAAAGTAGTCGGCCAAGTAGCAAGGCCTATGACACCGCACAAAATCCCCAGCGTAAAAGCTTAAAGTACTAAGCTGAACCCAAAGGCAGAGGCAATAACTGAGCGAGGCCAGAAACTGTGTCAATAACAACAACGGTAGCCATATTACATCAATGGAATACACACACACACACACACACCCAACCAGCTAACGGCACGCCCAAGCGAGCTCCACATGCGGGTGGGCAGGCAGTCAGTGGCCGCCATGCAGCCAAGATCTCGGCATGAATCAGCAGCTGCTTTGGTCTGATCCGATCCGATCTGATCCGAGCGGAGATAACTGACCTAGGCAGGCGCTGCCGCCAAGAAGTGAAGACAAGACCGTATGCAAATAAGGTAAACACACAGCTAAAACAGCTGCTCTCAAGAGTTGTTTTTTTCTATAGCCAAGCGAAATACGACAAAAGTTTTGATTTTGATTTTCGGTTTATTCTCGCCCACACGTGCTGCTGCGGGCGCCTCTAAATTTGGTCACAAAAATTATGAGAACGCGACGAAGCTGAAAGTGACTTTGACTACAAGTACGTTACACTCACAGATACACACACACACACACACACACAGGCCAGCACACACAGCTGCAGAGTCACAAACATGCACACACATCCAAGCCGAAAAACGCAACGCCTGCGCTCACTTCAAGTCAGCTTGAACAAACAGTCAAGAAGTCAGCGCCCGGCTTTGTATGTAGGCTCAAATCGGTTTGGCTCTTAGCCGTTTGGCTCTCGGCCAGCATCGGTCGCACAACAAAAGATCTTTGACTGGCGTCTGCTGTAAGCAGCAGCAAATGCCTCTTAAGGCTATACGGTAGTTAATAATAGGAATATTCAATCGAGAGTTGGTTAATAAGTATGCGACTTAAGAATTCCTTTTAAAAACCTCCAAAGTGGCATGAAATGGCGTGAGACAACAAAGATTGTATTTTAAAAATAATAAAGTATATTTCAAAAGAGCTGTGTACCGTTGTTATTAACATTTGTATGTTAAGTTCAATAAAAGGACAAATATTTGTATATAATGTTAAGTTGACAAATATTAGCAAGTTATGTTAATTTAACAGAAAACCGTTGTAATTGGTGCTATGCACAAATGTTAAAATAAATTGAACTGCAAATACTTGCCTGGTATGTTAAGCAAAAAAAATTTAATCTGATGTGTAAAGTTAATAAACAAATTTTAAAGCTTAATGTTTGTAGATGCTCGACTTTGTTTCAACTGGAACTAATTTTCAAGCTACCCCCGCTTTAAAGACCCATAGGCAAAAATTTTCCAATATGTTGTATTTCTGGTCTGGATTTTGATTAATGACGCGACGCGTGCAAATTAGAACAACATTTATGGCAAGCTTTAATTGGATATTAATGATGATACGTCGATTTTGGACTTGTGAAACTGTTCGCACTTGTACACACGAAAGTCAAGCTCGCATTAAGTAGCTGCCCGATTTGGGTGGAACATATTAAGGCATTATTGTTGTTGTTCAAGGTAATTGGCCAGGCCAGTGATTGCCCTCAGGCCAACTGATTTGGGCTCATTAAAATTTGAACACACTTTAACTAGAGCAAATACAATATATTTAACTGAGCATAACATGGGTTCACGGTAGGCATATAGTTAAGTTTATAAACGATCGAAGATACCCAGATATGCCACGAAAATCGAAGGAAAGTGGTTCATAACAGATAAGATAAGATAAGATCTATATGAAAACTATCAGTAAAATATAGTAACTATACACACACACAAATTTCTTAAAAATATATTTATGTAGTGGATTATTGCCCTGCTAAATGAGGCGGCACTGCCGTAATGCGCTCTTCACTGACCCATTTATCAATGTTAAATGATAAAATTATGTCTATTTGTGATTTGTAATAAGAAGTTATGGCTATATATTGGAGCTGTGATAAGATATGGTCTTCTATCATGCAATAATATTAAGCAATATCCGATTGACAGTCGCACCCATGTTTTTACTATATGTGTATATCTAGTTCAATAGTATTTCCTCCTAACCTTGGATACATAATCGAACTGTAAGCCGTTGGGTTCTAAGGTTATTGTTTCGCAATTAGCTATGAGTTTTCACAAGGTGTTTATAGATTCCCCAGCCCAGCCCCTTTTCCAGGGTAAGTATACGTTTGAAGACATATAGTACTTATGAACTGCTTGCGATCAGTAATTATTTGTTCTGTCTAGAGTTCCATACTGACCTTGACCGATTCTTGTTATTACTTAATTAGCTTTTTATCAAGCGAAGCGCCCCGTTTAAATAAACAGTGCAATTAAAATCTTCATAAAGACTTCGTCTTGACCAAGTTCCTGAAGAATACCTTATGGGAGGCAAATATTTGTCAACAAATTGTATGCTTAAGATGTGACAAACGTCTGGAAATTGACAGTGGAACAAAACGCAATCCTGCGATTAACTTAAAACTCCCTGACCGTATTGTACGCTATATGTACATGTATTTGAGTTCGAAACATGTGAGAATAGTTTCTTTGACTCTTGCCCGCGTGCTATTGAGTTATGAAATTAATCATTCGAAAACCAGTTTCTCGCATGATTTACATAGAGCACAGCTGAGACACTTTAAGCCCACCAGCAGCAATCAACAACTACCGACAAACATTTGCTGCGATGCGAGAAATTTATAAACACATATATAACTTTTTTTTGTCTTGACCCTGAAAATGCCATAAATACATTAAGCAAAAGCGTACCATACCCTCTTCCCCCTTTTTTCCACAGCCACATAAGCCAACAAATGCATAATAAAAAGCGTTAATAATTTGTTATTATTGTGTTCGATCTTGCTTCCATTGAACTGTGAACGCATGCGTCACTGTGGGTTATGCGGCATAGAAAATACAAGACGGGGAATATTAGAAAACCAATGGATGGGAATACTTAGGAATGGTATAAGCTCTAAAAGAATGCAAAACAGAAACCAGAATAGTAATTACACAGAAATAATTATGCCACAAACATAAATTAACTTGATAAAGTCACGTAGTACATTATCAAATAGTTGTTCTACTAGATAGGTGATTGGACTAGCTCCAATAGTTAGACAACCTAGAAATAGTGGTAGAAAAACCTTAGAGATTTTGCTTGTACTTCCATGTTGAAGTTAACTTTTGGAAATAATTAATTATAACCTTGGCTGTTTTGCATATTTGTATAGAACAGAATGCAGATATAATTAGGTAGCCCTGGTTTGGCAAATCTTGAATAACTTTATACGACTCTTTTTTACGTTTTTTGTACGTTCTCCTATTTTTTTTTCTTTTTTTTTTTGTTCAATTTGATTAAAGTAGAGGTCAGTATTTTTTAAGTGAAACATAATGAGAAACCGGAATTTTTGGCATGTGTTTGGGCTAAAAGCAAAGCGATGACAACAACTGTTGCCAATGGTAGTGGTGGTGGTTGTGTTGCTGTTGCCTTAAATGACACAATAAAGTGCCGTAACAAATATTGTAAAAAAAAGTTAATATAAAGAATGTATAAGTAATCCAAAAAGAAAAGAAAACGTATTGGGCGCATGGGGCTCATGAGTAACGGCCATATGCAAATTGAACTGGGCGGCGTTGCGAATCGAGGGCGTCGCGGCGAGCCTTTGAGTTAGCCCAACGCCAAGGTCAATGGTTGCGTCTGCGCAAACAGTCGCGACAACAAAGAGAGATCTCAAGCGATCCGAGCGAGCACATCAAACAAATTGAATACTGCAAATAAAGCAGCAGACGGATGGACAGACGAGACTGAGAAACTGGCAACGGGCAACTGTCGTGTGGCTTTGTGCGTCAGGGCGGCTGCTTGGTCATGTCAGGAGCAGAGTGCGACGCTGAGTCAGCTTCGGTCTCCAGTCCAGTTCAGCCAAGCTGGTCGTCCGTCTGTTATGCAGGCGTACATTATTCAACCAGAGAGCACACGCGTATGCGCGGTTCAACGAACGTAATGTAATGTATACTCTATACTCTACACAACAGACAACAATGTACACACACAGCTCCCCAGACGGACAGGCCGAAGCCGGCCATTACAGTTAACAAAAACAAACAAACAGTTAAGCGAAATAACGAAATTTGGCAAATGGCCGCTGTTGCTGCTGCTCTCGGTCTCCGTCGTTGTTCGATCAACAACAACAACACAAACCCAAACAACTCAAAAAAGGAAGCGATAAAATGTTGTGAAATATACAGATCGCAAAGATTATGCGATATTGCATTAATATTATTATTATTATTATTTGTTATTGTAGTCAATCACCTTTTGGCTGAGTGCATTTATAGGAAGTCAATAAAACCAATATAAATCATTTCGTATAAACAGCATTTCCCCAACTTGCGGTTTAACGGGGATTCTAAAAGGCGGAGCGGGGGTAGGCACTAAAAAAAATTGTCGTTGCATGTGCAAATTTTCGGCCTGCCTTGCAGTTGTCGGAACTGCTCGAGAATAGTGAGCTCAAAAGTCAAGACAGCGTCAAGTCGACTTCATTGTTCTTATTGTTGTTGCTGCTGCTGCTGCTGCCGGCGGTAGTCGCATCGATTATGAGCGTATATGGACTATGGAGACAGGTCCGGTTTGTTTTGGAGCGCGATAAACGTCAGATAAACGAGCCCGAGAGCAAAACAGAAGCAAAATAAAAAATAAAATTGTTCAAGCAAGTCGAAACAAAAGCCATGACTACGGCATAGCTGAAGTATTTGAGCCCCTCCCTAGACTTGGTTGTTGTGCACCGCCCCCTTAGGGGCAACAAGCAGACAAAAACTCGCTGACCTGGGGCAGCTGCTGACATGATTGCAGTCAAAATATTTGAAATAAAAGCTAACCAAAATAAAGTATTGGACAATCGAAATATTTAGATTAAAAAAATAAGTTTGTAAATTAATTTAATCGAGTCGTCAGATTTACTTATTGTTTTTAGCTTTAGTCTTAAGTGAGGAATATAGTCAACAATGTATATTGTACTAACTAGATCAAAATAAAAACTTAAATCAAACGTATGATTTCATGAAACACTAAGGCGCAAATTTACTGCAAAATCACTAGTTAGATTCAAAGCCGATAATGATAAAAAGAACTTTCCAAAATCTCTACACAATAAAGAACTACGTTTGGACTGTTCAATATTGAATACGTTGAATCGACAACATTGTTATTGTACAGATATTTATATATAGAAAATATATATAATACCCAAGGCTACAAACCTGGCTAAAACGCAAAATAAAATTTTTTACTTAGAGAACCGAAACTTTAACCAGATCTGTTAACAAAAAAAAACAAAAAAAAAACACTGCAACCTGAACATAAGTTTAAGTTTTAGTGTGTGGAATATTTGATTTACAACATAGATCATGAAAAGTGAATTGATAAAATTGTAGCCCAACGGCATTTCATTATTTTAAATTAGTTTTGGATAAAAAGAAATCTAAAATCTGAATATAGGTACGCGGACCCTCGCCCTTGCTTACATGCAGGGTTTCTGCCGATCAGCCTATATGCTAATGAGGCCACAAAACTGAACAAATCGTTCGCTCCAAATGAAGTGTGCCACTCCAGCGTGGAGGGCCGAACGCTGCCGCTGGCGGCACGTAGAACATAAAAACGCTTTCATCGAGCTGTGCCCAAACGTACCGTATGAAGCGGCGCTTAGTTTGCCTAATGAGTTGAGCTACGGGCTCCATAGCCGCACTCGTAGGTTTTATAAGTAGGGGCGGCGTGCTTGACCAAATTTGGCAGAGAGATCTTGAGCGGGCCGAGCGTCAACAATGTGAGGAACGACTTAAGTTTAAAGTGCTGACAGAACGCTTAGTCAGCGGCAGCACGAGCAAGAGGAGCCACCGATGAGCAGCTGCTGGTCGGCACTTGAGTCTAGCTCCAGTTTCCGCATGCTGCGAGATACTCACTTATACTCACACGTCGTGGACCCCAAGTGCTCGGACCGACGTCGCGTTTGCTGCGGCTGTTGCTTGCTCCTGAGATTGCTGCAATTGTTGTTATTGCTGTCGGCGGTCGTCGGCAACAGCACGCGGTCGGGATAGAGCGGCTTGGGTGCCCACGATGCTGCGGCCACATAAATATCCGTTCGAGGTGTGGGCGGTGTTTGCGGTTCGGGCGTGCCAGCTGCATAGCTGTAGTAACCATCCTCGGGCTCATCCACCACCGAGAGTCGATGCTTCGTTGTTGTGTTGTTCGTATTGGCGTCGTCGCTATATAAATAATCGTGCATGGAGCGCGCGTATTTGGCGCTCTTGCGCCGCTGCTGGGCAGGCGTAAGTGGGGCGTTGTTGTGACTGGTTTGCCTGCTCCGGGTCAGGCGCTGCAGTTCGTCGTGATCGGGCGAGGCGCGTATCCAGGAGCTGGCGGGAACATATTGACGCTGCTGCCGGTGGCTGTGCACCACCTTGGAGAAGTCCACGTACAGCGCCTCGTCCGTGGCAGGCTTGCGCTGAAACTCATCGTCATCGTCATCGTGGGGCGTTGCTGGTGCGCCCACCGAACTGTAGAAACTATAGTTGCTCGAGGATTGCGAGTAGGACCGATTGCGACAGCCATAAAACTCATCCTCAAATGGCAGCCCTTGCGGAAACTTCTTTGAGTAGGCCTTCTTCAACTTGGGCGAGTCATGCGAATCGCTAGAACCCGTTGAGGAGCCGCCGCCCTCAACCTCGCCCTCGCCCTCGACAGCACCCGGTGCTGCGGCTGCGCGCGGTCTTAAGCTAAGCTTGGGCGTTGCCGGCAGCTGTCGGCGCTGCGCCAGCGGCGTGGCCTTCGACGTAATGAGATCATTGGGTTGCTTGCGCTGCGGCTGCTGAGGCGGCAGCGGCGCTGGATAACTCTTGCTGGAGCGCTGTGTATTCCGAACCACCGGGCAGTTCTCTTTGGCGCAACGCGCATTTGTGGCCTGGTAGGCACGTTTCTGTGACGGATTTGCAGCCTGGAACTGCTGCTGCGCTGCTGGATTCTGTTTTCTGGTCTGCTGCTGAGCTGCCGGCGGCGGTGCTGGCGCACGTGGCTTGCCATAGCGAGAGCTGGAGTTCGGGTTGGAGTTGGGGGCACAGGTATTCTCAATGCGCCGAATCAGCTTAGGCGTTAGCGGTTTGACGTTACGTTGCTGCAGCTGCTGTTGCTGCTGTGGCTGCAACTGTGCACCCTGCATTCGGTGCCTGTTGCTGCTGCAGTAGCTGCTGCGCCACGGCTGCTGTCTGCTGAAGCCGTTGCTAACGCCCGGCTGCTGATTGAGCGAGGAGGATGAGGAGCAGGAGGAGCTTGAGACTGTGTTGGACTTTGGAGTGCTGCCGTTGCTGGCTGTTGTTGTTGTCTTTGCGGCTGTTCTGGCATTGTTGGTGCCGTTGCTGCTCAGAGGTTGTCCATTCTGGCAGCTGCTGCTGTTGTTGCTGTTGTTGTAGCCACAACTGCCTCGTGGCACTCGAAAGGAGCTATATGGACGAAATCCATTAGCATATTGCTGCCCCACGATGGGCATTTTGTTAGCTTTTCGTTGTTCTTTTCGTTGTTAAAAATCAATTCGTTGTTTCTTTTTATGTTGATGTTATCATTGGCAATCGTTGTTGTTGTTACTGTTAGCGTTTAAATTTAAACGGCTGCTTGCATTTACTTTGAACGCGCGCGCGAAATTTTAATTCTGTTTTTATCTATATCTTTATCTTTTGTATCTGCAACATTTGAAAATGGCGCAATTTATATATTTTTTAATTGAATTCTCAATGCTGTGCACACACGCTGCCTAACCCAAACAGCACGCTACACGAGCCCCTGTCCCCTCTGCCTCTTTTCCATCCTCAGCGTCACCCACTCATTTCATTTCAATAAATTATCGAGCACTTCTTTGTGTAATTAACACGTTCTCATTGGCTTACGAATTTTGCTCGTGTCAGTAAGTTTACAGTGTTGCCCCACCCCACGCCCACCCTCATCCCCACCCCCGTTAGAGCTGTGCCACATGCGGGATGTGTAACGATTGCATTTATGCGACTTCTTGTTGGCCGCATTTGTTGCTGCTGCACATGTCAGCATTGCGAAAAATTGAATTAGCTGTGAAACTAACCCTGAACCTAGCCGCGATTTTGTGCCTACCCAGCCTGCGTCAGCAAAAGCAAATCCAATTGACAAGTTCATTGATAGGACCCCGTCAAGACCGTCTAACCAGTTTACGTTGGCTTTATGCAATTTACAAACTTTGGTAGAAAGTGGCTACAACAGGTCCTCCGACCAGTTTTCATACAGTTTTTACTCATTTTTATTTTGTTTCACCTGATTCGAAAAGGAAACGCAAACGGGTCAACAAAAGTTGAACCACAACAACTTGTTGCGGCAGCTACAGCTTACAGCTAACAGCTCCAGCACCAGCCGCTGCCAATACCTTGGTTAATGACTCAAGTGACGACAGCAAACAGGCCATGAGTAATGCCAAGAGTTCGTATACGAAATGTATATCGGAAATGCGTGCAAATCCCTTGCATTCGCCCACTATCACCATGTCCGTTTACGATAACAGCTAGTTTATATATAAAAATAAATATATATACGTATATATGTATATGCAAGCAAAAGTACAATTTGTGTAGGCGTCTCTACGTCGTCGTCTTCGTCATATCTTATCAAAGTTAGTTAACCCAACAAAGTCAACTTCTTGGCCAACACAGACGTGTTTTTGGCGTTTACAAAATGTGAGCAGCATTGAAATTTGTTATATATTGTTTCTAATTTTGAGAATTCCCCTAACAAACACTTTGTTAATTTGCAGGATGCCTGAACAAACTGTTTGAAGTTGTTAATGTTGTTATTGCTGCTATTACAGCTTTTCAATATGCACTAACACACACACACACAAATGGCGCACTTGACAGCTGCATTTGTTGAAGATTATTAACACAATTTGATATATTTTTTTACATTTCTTTCATAAAGGCACTTGGCTCTTGTTGTTTGTTGTATTTATTGTTGCTGCTGATGTTGAGGCTGCACGGCGGCGACGTCCGAAGCCAGCACCTCCATTCGCTTGCAAGTTGTCGTTGCGACTGAGCTTTCGTGCGACAAGTCCACAGCGAACAAGTGTCGGTTGCTTGAAGCTCGCCGCAACGACGAAGCGGCTGGTTCTTCGCTGCTGCCGACGCTGCGCATTTCCAGTTTACAATTCGATCATGCACAGCACCAGCGTACGTCGCCGCATGTTGAATTCGCCGTGGCGCATATGATGTGCGTGTGCGTTCGATTGACAGTTAACACACACATTCATAAATACATTTAAACAATTGAAATTTTAAATATATATATATATATATATATATGCATATGTATGCAATCCAAAAAAAAAATACAATAAATAGCGGAAACGCTGCAACATTTGACACTTGAGTATAATTTATATACCCTGTAACCAAAAATGGGTAAGTCTGAGTGTAATTTAGTATTCCGAATGTTCGTAACAATCCGCAGAAAGCATCTCTCAATCTCTATATAGTATTTACGTTCTTGTTCATTATCTGTATATTTCATTCGTACAAGCTCATATATATTTTGCGATTTTCTTACAACTGTTCCTCGCTCGGAAATTACTATTTTACAGAAAATGAGTATCGGCGATTTATATGCGAGATGCCTTGCTTTGCGTTAACTGTTATTCTCACTTCTTTCGATTTAAATCGCTGTTTTTTGTACAAAATAACATTTATATTTCATTTCAAGTTTAATATTTTTGGATTCACCATTTTCTAATTCGTTGTCTAGAAAAATATAATTTTCATATAATTTATCCTAACAGCGAGGTCTGATTTCTTTTTCCTAAAATAAATGGAGTTTTTTAATTTTGTTTAAATAATGTGTTGGAGTATTTAAAGCTAACACATTTTTTATGATTAGTTTGATACCGTTTTTATCTGTTCATTTGTAATATATTTTTTAATCAGCTAACATTTTAAGGCAATATGTAATTAAAATTTTGGATTTTGGTTTTTTTTTACATATTTTTTGACACTTCCGCGTTGCAAGGTGCCGTTGGATGAATAATGAGCCAAGCCAAGCCGTCGCTTTAGCAATTAATCTGGGTACTGGTGAACACTTGGCAAGCGGGTTTTTATTGCAAAATGAAAAGGTTAATAAACAAGGCGACTGTTGCGCATGAATTCCAGAAGTTTACGACAAAGAAAGCGACTCTGCTAGTGGCAAATAAATTACAAAACGCGACACTGATTAAGCCAAACGCAGCCAAGACAGTCAAGAGGGGGCGGTAACAGATGCTGCTGCTGCGGCCGTGGCAGAGGCCATGCCTAAAAAGGCCAGGCCAAGTTTATAATAAAAAACAATAATAAATGCGACAACGTCGCGCCTCAGTTGCCGTTGTCTGCGCTGCGTTGTTTTGAGTAATATGCAAATATGTTTTAAATACGCAGGCGAATAAATTAAATCAACTGCAGCAAGGAAATTCAACGGGCAGGACTCACGCCTACGCAACGAAACTTCCCCCAAACTGTGAAGCGGGTTAATTGCAGTTGGCATAAAGAAATCGCAGTCACTGCATAAATTTACAGTAAGCTGACTAAGTCAAGAGGCAAGACAGAGAAGAAGGAGAATGACTCGCCACACTTAACTTGTGACACTTACAGGAACACGAGTTTCACCTGCCTTATATGGCCAAATGTTAATTTGTCTCTCCCTGCGACTACTTGGCTGCTGCGGATTTCTTTTTTAATGCCTTCGCCATTAAAGAAATTGCCGTTTAAAAGCTACATTGAAAAGAAAAAAAAACACTGCAGGAGTCGCTGCGTGGGCAGGACACGGTCCTGACTTTGAATGAGAAAAAACTGCATACGCAATTTGCTGATGGGACAACAATCAGACATGTATTGAAAAAGTCTAAATGAATAATTATCTTCGGGTTGCTGAAGTATACAACTCAGTTTTTGTAATTGTTCGTGTCATATTTTTAAAAACAAAAAAGATAGTAAAAGCGCTCTAGTAGGATATTCATAAATGCGAGCTCTTGTAGTTTCAGTTGCGCTTATACAGAAAAACAGAACATTGATAAGTTCATTCAGGAAATCATCATCAAGAATTTATATGGTACTTTAAGGCAGATGCGTCCTTCCTTTGTTACCCATTTTTCGTGGTTACAAAGTATAAAAAGAAGTTTCCATGATAGGTATATAATATAGATATTGATCTAATATATAGAATCTATGTTAATACTGAGATAGTTGGTTTTTTTTTAGTAAAAGCAGACAGACGGAGACGGACTTGGCTATGTTAACTCGACTGTTGATACTGATCAATGTTCTGTTGTTCATTTCGTGACCAATATAAGAAAACCCTCTACATTACTATAAAAATAAAACAGGTAGATAACGAAAATAACTACATTTCAGGCTACTCACGTTGGCTCCTTGGATATATGTGATGTGTTTGCATCAATTTCATGCCTACGTCGCTTGGCTGCCGATCTGGTGTGATGTGTCTTGGTTAGCCGCGGACTATTTATAAAGAACAAAATACCATAGATATAATAATGCAAAATATAATGACTAATTTTTGTTGGCTAGACATATGCAAACATTCATTAAGCAATATTTGCCCCTGGCTGCATACATACACACATGGATATATATGCTGCTGTATGTTTGCATACATGAGAAGAAATGTGCAACTTACGGCGACGGTGCTTCAACTAAGGGTGGCGACAGATCGCCAGTATCAAGCCGTCTACGTTTGTCTCGTGTGGCGGCTGAGGAGCGATCCCTCGAGTGATGGCGTCGCCTGGTTCGTGGCATCTGAAAAAATACAAATAAAAAAAATTTAAATACATATATATATATATACATTAAATCGTTGTGCCTACGTCACAGATTTAATGCAGTGGCAGCAAAGCAAAGCGTAGTATATTTTACTATAGCTCAAACCAAATGTAAAGGTGAGTATCATCGTGCGTACGTGAATGTATGTGTGTGTTTTTTTCAATTGCAATGCTGACACGCGTGTGCCTGTGTGTGTGGGGGCTTTACTTTGCCTGTACTTTGGGCAGCGGGCACAGGGGACACAGGGGACACAGACAAAGCATACCTTTAACGATTGATTTTCAGTTGTTTTTTGCTTATGGAGCACGTTAAACTTGTTTTGTGCTGATGCAGCAGAGCACCAAACGCAGCGTGAAAATTGATTTTTTTATGTATTGTCGTATGTTTCTGTTGGTCGCTTTGCAAAGCGTCTGTCTTAATTTACGCAGCTGCCCGTTTTGCTTGTTGGCCAGTTTTGGCACGTGTATGTTAACTGTGGCTTCGCAGATGCCGAATATTTTCAAGAGTTTTTGACTCTAGTTTAGGTCCAAAAACACACTTATCACTTTAGAGTTAATTATTTTCTTTTTGTGAAAATCGTGTTTTTTCTACACATACTTCACGTCACTTTCATTGAATTCACCACGTCTGCTGAGAGCTACCATCTTGGCGTAGCAAATGATGGTGCTGCCAACTTCTGCAAAACAATTGCAACAATCGGCGCATCAAATGCATATATAGTATAAATAAAATGAATCTGGCGGGAATTGTTCAAATTGTAGTTTGTTTTTATTTTGTAAATCGATTTTGGATTGTCACTAAATTATTATTTATTTAATTATTTATTTTAAAGTGTGGCAACACCACAGCAGCTGAGTGCGCAGCGCGGTTCGCAAAACATGTTTGTGTTGCCGCTCTTTTTTCTTGCCTTGGATATCGCTTAAGCTAGCAGGTAGCTGCAACGGCCCACAGACGAGTGCGATAGCGAAAGAAAATTGTTTAGCGTGTCATTATCTTACCTCTTCCTCTTCTTGTGGGTACGCTGTTGTTGTTGTGTCTGTTGGAGGCGCTGGTAATGCCAGAAAAGGCGATCGAGGCAAATACAAACGATTCCAAAATCCACCAATAACCCGATTCAGCAACTGCCAAATTTGATATGCTTTTTGCGATATGTTTGAGCTCATTAGTAGTTGTATATAAATTCCCAAATCGGAAACAAATTGCACTTGTCGCCTTTTCGGCCCGCGTCCGTTTTGTAATTGTACTTCTTGGTGCAATTCCTGCTATTTGCCGTTACTGGAGGCTGCCCGGCTTGGGCAGCTTTCTACCTTATTACAGATATTAAATGCATTACAAGATTCTGGATACAAATTTTACGCTTTTAAATGATAACAAACGCAAGGCTCCAATGTAACTAATACGTTTAGAAAAAAATTGAATTACAGCAAAGCCAAGCGGTTCAGCAGCTGACAAGCTCTGCTTCTTGTGCCTTGGCGCTGCCATTTCAGCACCGGCAATGCTGATAAGTGTCAGTGTTGGTAAACAAAATTGTGTAGAGTTGCCAACCCGATAATTTTTTTTAAATCTATCAGCTGTCATGTTCTGCGCGCGCGCGCTCATTTTTTCTTGTTGGCGCCTTATGAAAATACTGGCAATTCAATTGCATAACAACACACGGTATAACGGTATCGTTATCGTGCATATGCTCAGTCATATATTGACGTGCTTACGCCAACGTGCGCTGCGACGCCTGCTCCCGCCTTGTAGTGTTTTCCGTGTCCGCTTCGAAAGAAAAAAATAAATCAAAAATCGGACAATACAAAATTGATGAGGAAATCAACATCAACGCGCATCAATGGCTAAATAATTAATCGAGTGTCCTAACGTTATGCCGCGCCTACGTCAGCGCTATTGTAGCCACAAACTTAGTCGCAGTTCATAGCAGCAGCCTTTTAAAGTTACCCAAAACGTGTTCACACCCCGCCCACTCGCTTCCATCAAGTACAACGAAGTATTCGCTGCAGCTGCATCGCGTATGAATGCATGCAAATTGTTTGCCTATTGGCCATTTTGTTGCCTTTTAATTGCATTAAACAGAATTTACGCTGCGAACGAAGCCCATGCCAGAAGTAAGTATAGCTTATCGATTTTTTTTTGTTTGCCAAAGCGCTAAAAGTCTGTCCTGCTCTGCAAGTCGCGTGATTCACCATAAATATTCACTTTCGGCTACCTCCAAGACTGGCCCGTGCCAGCAAAAAAAAGAAGAAACACACATACAAACGTACATGTACATGTGTGCATATGTACGGCCACAATACACGCGCAACTCTTTTTTTGGGTCACGAGGCAGCTGCGGCTGTGTGTTGACATTGTCCTGGTCTCTTTTTCGTACGTAAGCACGTGTTTTTTTGGCACAGGACAACGAGGCGTATACGTAACGCATAAAGGGCCATTTGTGCGGCCTGTGTAAAAGTGTGCTTGCATGTGTATGTGTGTCTGTGTTTGGGGAGAGTTTTGTGTGAGGCGTTTTTATAGCACTGCGCCGTGGTTTATAATTCATGACGTCCACTTTTGATTTCAGTTGCTGTTGCCGCCAATTTAGAGACCCATCCACTGTACGCGTTTATCCTTAAGGCATGGACACTGCTGCCGCCGCCGCTGCTGCCGTTGTCGTTGACCTGAGCGCCGAGCCGGGCAGCAAGTCCACCGCCAGCACGCTGCTCAGCAAGCCCAAGCCAAAGCTGTCGTCCAACTACGCTCCATCGTCAGCAGCAGCCGCCACACAGCCAGTCGGATTCAACGTGGGCAGTGAGCACGAGATCGCCAACTGCCTGGGCAGCACCGTCGAGTCCATGTCGGCAACGCCGCCAACAACGCCGGCGCGCGCCCGCGGCCATCGCGGCATCAGCAATGAGGCCCCGGACGGCACATGCAACGGCCTGGCCAGCGGCATGGGCAGCGGCACGGTTAATGGCGAGCCGCATGCTCATGCCATGATCAGGAACGGTCTCATCGACTCGGCTGGGGAGAGTGGCCATTCGGAGAGCATAATGCCAGCGCTTGCGCCATTGATTTCCACAACATTAACGTCTTCCACGAACGCTTCCACAACGCCAACGTCTGCCTTGCTTACAGCACCATCAACAGCGACAACAACAACAGCAACAGCAACAACCACACAAACGACAACGGCAACTGCATCGACAACAGCAACAGCAACAACAACAACGGGCTCGAGCGGCACCAGCGGCACATCGAGCACAGCGGCCAACATGGACGAGCTGCTGCATTGGCAGGACATGCCGAAGTATCTGCAGTTCAATCCATATGTCCTCAAGGGATACCGTCCGCTACAGACCTTCAAGGGCTGCCTGCTCAGTCTCTTCTATTGGCACAACGAGACCATCAACATACTGACCCACGGTGAGTGCTAAGATAACCGCCCCCTGCGCCCCTCCCCCTTGGCGGGGCTGTTGCTCTCAATGTCATTAACAATCACGGTCAAAGCCAAGTGCAAGCGTGCACATAAATAGATTTGCTCAACCTTTCTTACAACACACACACACACATGAGTATGGAAAAGGGATTGCTAAATAATTGGTTTTATGTAGAGTATGGCTGTGCATATTAGCGATTTTACAATATGTCTCTTCTATTGGCACAACGAGACCATCAACATACTGACGCACGGTGAGTGTTAAGATAACCGCCCCCTGCGTCCCCTCCCCCTTGGCGGGGCTGTTGCTCATTTATCGACCCGTCTCAATGTCATTAACAATCACGGTCAAAGTCAAGTGCAAGCGTGCACATAAATAGATATGCTCAACCTTTTTTACAACACACACACACAAGAGTATGGAAAAGGAATTGCTAAATAATTGATTTTTTGTAAATTATGGCTGGACATATTTGCGATTTTACAATATGTCTCTACAACTTCTTGTATAAGAAGCACTTACATAATATGTGATATTTGATAAATATTAAAATATATATGATATCATTATACCCTGTACTTAGATGAGAAGACAAGGGTAGATTGGTTTGTTTTGGTCGCAGGTAGAAGGATGCATATAAATTCTTGATCAGGACGGACTTGGGGACTTGGGAACTTTATATATTATATATATATACGTTACGCAAAACAGATTTATAATTTTTTCTTAAATTTTTCACTCCATTTCCTTAACAACGATAAATATAGATTTTAAGATATGGGTTTTTAGCATATCTCTTTTATAATTTATAATTTTTGAATTCTTTCTCCATTTACTTAATAACGACAAATATCGATTATGGATTTTTATGTTCTCGTAAACCATACACAGATCAAGAATATTTTGCGAAATACTACAATTTGTCATATTCTATCATATTACTTTGCCCAAGAGTGTTTACTAATAATTAAATTAATAATTGACAACTAATTAAAAGTAATAACTTTATGTGGGTTTTATATCACACTACCAGCTGATTAATCGCAAACAGTTCAAGTTCAACAACACGAATTAATGTAAGCTTCAGTTGCATAAATATTATTATTATGCGCACGAAAGTATACTACGATTTAGTGATTTCTAAATTCACATTAAGATATATTGATTATCGAATTATCATACGGACAGATGAACGAATAGCAAGACGTACATTGCACAAACCGAATACACTCTTTTCACTTCGTGAACGCGTATAATAACAATATGATTTTCGAGAACAATAAGAGTTCACACCTATTTTCATCACAGGGATATTAAACATTTATTTTTACATAACACACATATCAAATGTCATCCACTTATTATAAAGACAGTTAGTATATTTTGCATTTAGTTTGGGGGTTCATGTTTGTGCCCAAACCACACTGAAACTCTTTGGCGAATTCCTCAAAATTGGAGAGCGATCCGATTACCCGGAATTCGCCGGGCAAATGCTGATCCGTGGCGATCTGTAAATTGCGGTAGTTCGCGTTCGCATCATTGCACCAAATCTGCGCATAGCTAATGAAGAACAGCTGCAGGTTGGTGTAGTTCAGCGTGGGTAGCTTCTCCTTGAGCAGCTGCCTCCGGCCCTCGACCGTGGCCTCCTGTGCCTCCTGCAAGCTGCGGTAGGCGGCATAGGCCAGCCGCACGCCGCCATTGTCCGCGATGTTCTCGGATTGCGCGATCGTCTTGGGCAAGCGAATGCCATGATAGGTGTACTGGCTGTACTGATTCGTGAAGCACTGCTGGCGATCGACAAAATTGATCGTGGACTGTTCGTCCCACCAGTCGTTGGCGTTGCCGCGTCCATCGAACTTGCGGCCCTGATCGTCGAAGCTGTGTATTACCTCGTGCCCAATCAGCGAGGCCAACGTGCCAAATTTAATGGCATTCGGATAGCTGGCGGCCCACAAATAGTACGGCTGCAGCAGCGAGACCGGCACCTTGATTTTGTTCTCCACCAGAATGTTCGCTGGCGTATAGCTAAGTACGTCGCCCGCTTCCAGCGGCTTGACTGGCTTGTGCAGCAGGTCTCGCTGCTGGCTGGCAGCCAGCATGCCAACCTGCCGTAGATTCTCTACGTAATCGTCGCTCTGCAGCTCAAGACCCGCAAAATCCTCGGTTAGATTTTCATTAACATACGAGTTGATCTCCAGGGTCATCACTGCCAGCTTTTCGATAGCCTTTTCGCGCGTCCGCCGGCTAATCCAGTTGAGCGACTGGTCAGACTGCAGTGTCCGCTCGAAAGTGGTCTTGATCTGCCGCCAGATGAGCTCCACATCGGAGGCGGTGTCATTGTTGTTGTAGCGCCGAAAGATCATGTTGTCCACATTCTTGGCAAAGTGCTGCTTGGTGGCTGATATGCACTTCTCCTGGCGGTTTTTCAGAGTCTTGCTGGGCTTCAAGGCGAATTCTTCAATCAATCGATAGAATATGTAGTTGGCCACAATGTGCTTGGGCGTTTGCTGCAGAACCTTTATTAAATTCTGTTTAAACAGCGGATTGTAGTCATACACATTGTCCGTGATTCGCTCACCCAGGGATATGTTGACCAGCCGCTCCACGTTCAGATCGGGCGCGTATGCCAGCTGCATTTCCGCCACGGTCGTCAACTCGGCGATCTCGGTGAAATCCTGGCCATCGTTTTCATTGATCATGCCATGCGCTAGCTGCACCTCAAAGTTCATCAGTTCCGCGGCTGTTGCCAGTGCCAGCTTCTCCTTCAGTCCCAAAAAAGTCATGAGCTTCTTCGAGGTAGCCAAACGGATAGCGTTCCTATAGACGGCGGTGTTCTCGTCCAGGTACATGCTGCGCGTTTCGAGAGGAAACTCCTGCTCGCCAATGTACGCCACATTCACCTCGTTGCTGGCAAAGTCCTTGGTCACCTCAACGCCCAGAATGATTGTCAGCCCATAGCGATAAGCTATGCGCGCCGTCGTTTCCAGCCAGTCAAAGTCCGACTCCTGCCAGGCATCACCGACTAGCGCCGGCATCGAACCGAACTCGGCTATCAAATCCTTCAGCTTCCGCTGATAGCTGCTGCCCACCTCACGCACATTCAGGCAGGACTGATAAAACTTCTTCACCTGCTTATCCTCCGCTGTGTCCCGTGCCCCGTTTTCGCTTGTTAGTGTCTGCTTCACCTTGCGGTTGAGACCGTCGTTCAGGCGCTCGAACAGGCCCGTGGTTACTAGCGTTAAGGCCGGATTAATGCGGGCCCACTTGCCGCAAGCAAATTTATAGAAATCATCGCACGGGTCGATGTTCTCGTCCATAAAGCTGGCCATTTCCGCTGCCTTGGCTTGTCGCATCACCTCGTCAATGTAGCCCGGGTCCAGCTGGCTGTCGGATATGGAATCGACATTGCCTGGCGCTGCTCGACCACGTGGCGCCCGGAGCAGAAGCAACAATGCGTACGGTATAAACCAAAGAGTGTAACTCATACGGAGCCGCATATTTCTTAAGACGTTGTTTCCTATTGAATTTGTAAATGAGGACTGAGCGCGCTCGCACTCAATTCCACAAATACAGAGTCCACCTATTATATATAAATGTTTACACATTTGTTTGCTGATAAATGAGAGAGGAAGAGGCCGAGTGCGACCCCGTTAGGTTATCTCGACACAATTGAGATACACTCTCAGAATGCGCAAAGCTCAATCAATTGCAATTCATCAAGTTCTAAACAGACGTACATACGTATGTACATACATATGTTTGAATGCGTCTAAGAGATTTTGAATTATTATAACTACGCCAATTTGTGAGTACTGAAGCGTAAAGCTCACAATTCAATTCATCGAAAGCTAATAGCATTTCCGCCCTCACACAATTAATTCGCTTTGTAGAATTCTGTTATTTTTTTCAGTAGATTTCGACATCCATTTGCTAAGACTCATATTAATACTATTGATATTATTATATATTTGAACAGTTTTTGTTATATACGGAATACAATTAAATGTAATTTTTAAATTACTGCTAACTGCCACTTACAAAATCATATAAATATCGATACATCGCTTACACCTATTGTATACCTGTTTATCAATCGATAGTCGAATCTACAATTCATAGCTACAGCTCGAAGAGTTAGTTCTACAATACGCGTTTAAATTAGTCACTACCAAAACATGTCAGCATGAACATAAAACATATTCAAAATTAAAAAGTTAAAAACTTAAATTTGTGTAATATTGCTATCTTTTCGTTAGTCGGTAATTTTGTATATGCGATGTGGGAATACGCGAAATATAAAAGCAGCAACATTATCAAAAGCCACTTTTCACATGAAATGTACTATTGGAAAAACAACAAAAGCTGATGAAAGAAATTCTTGATCAAAAGCTGCATATAGGGAGATTCGACTAAACATATACTATATCACTCAACAAAGGTTTTGGCTTATAATATATAATAATGAGAACTCACTGAAATGCATTTTAAAGCCAATTGTTGTTACACTGTACATCAAATACGAGTAACTTGCATTGACTTTATTATTATTATTAATATATATGCGCGTATAATTTTAAATTTTAAATAAATTTTCAACTTGTATTTTTAAAAGACAGCTTCAAGTTAAAACTTTTTCTTAAATTGGAATTCCCTCTGGAACCGATATATTCTGCTTTCCATAAATTATGACAGCACAACTTTGAGATTTTTTTATGTAATTATTCATATAAACCTTTTCAAAGTTGGCAACAACTCAAGCACACATATTTTAAAACTCAATTGTGTAATTTTATTTTTATATCAATTTAAGGGTCGCAGGTAATTGATGTAGCTATTAAATATTAGACAATCTTATATTATTATATTATGTACATATATGTATACTTATATAATATAAAGATAGATTTGATTTTTAAATTTTAATTATAAATAATTATTCAAAATTTGTAAAGCTGAATATATTTATCTATATATGTGCATTTACAATTGTATAGACTTTTGTATATTAGTATTCAATTGGCATAAGTGCAATTAATGGGCATAATTCTTATACATGTATGTGTATGTGACTTAGTGTTTATATTCAAAAGATATTTTAATTCATTTTTATACTCGTTCACGAAGTTAAACGACTATATTAGGTTTGTGGAATGTTCGTCTTGCTGACCTACCGTCTACCTGTATAAACACAACTTTATTCGTGGAAATTTACATTTGTAAAATTTGTACATGTAAAGCTCTCCAATCCATAGCTCCCATATTTCAAACGCCCATAACTTTGTCAAAAGTGATCAGATTTTCATGGCATTTTTTTCATGGTTTCTCCTCTAGATTGATTCTGTATTTCAAATATATCTATTATTGAAGTTTTTGTTTCAAAACTTAGAAGTGTAAATTTACATTTTTATTCGATTGTGGTTGTCACAGTTAGTATAAAAAACAGCAACATTAAAACCGATTCTGAGGGGTTCAAGTTTTTTGTCAAAAAGCATGCCAAAATTGACAAAAATTTTGACGTGTATATATTCCACGTTTAGCTTCCATAGCAGCGAAAGAAATTGTGTTCATGCGGATATCAAGATGGACATTGCACTAACCAAATACTCTCTTTTTACTTTGTTAACGAGAATAAAAGTGGTTCTTGGCTTATACAAATGGGTTATACATTTTTATGTATTAGTATTCAGTTGGCATAAGTGCAATTATTGGGTGTAATTCCTATATGTACATGTATGTATGTGTAGGTGTATTGTTTTGTACTGTATCTGAATTGTGTAGAAACGGCAACGTGAGCAGTGACCTAATCACGCTGCCTTCACTATGGGGTTTTGTATTCGGATTGGGCGTCGGACCAATGACCAGTCACTGCGATAAGGAAAAGCTCTCGACGGAGCCGAGCTGATTGAAAGTGCGTTGCGGATGGCGATTTAGTCGCGCTCTTCAGCCATGAGACGCATGTGGTTCGGTGTGGTTACGCGCGCTCTGCTGTGGCTGAGCTGTGTGCGGGGGCACTTGCTGTCCCAGCCGGAGGTGGACACACACATACAGCTGCAGGAGCAGCTCATCTCGCAGCACAACGATAGCGCCTACGTGCAGCGCGTGATGCGACTGGCCAAATCCGCGGAGATGCGCAGCTATATGGAACCGGAGGTGGACGCCTGCGAGGACTTCTACGCGTACAGCTGCGGCAACTGGCCCAAAATCAATCCGGCCAATGCGGCGCAGCCGCGCGAGACCAACTATCCACAGCTGCTGGCCCATGGCTATCGGCACAAGCAGCAGCGGCTGCTCGAGCAGCCCGCCGATGCGGACAGCGACGATGTGGCTGTGCTGAAGCTGAAGCAATTCTATGCCAGCTGCCTGCGCTTCCAGCAGACGTCGACGGCGCTCTATCGCAGACAGCTGCTGGAAATCGCCGCTGAATTTGGACGCATGCCCGCGCTGACGCTGCCTGGTGTGGAGTGGCCGGGCGGCCAGTTCGATTGGCTGGCCACCGTGGCGCAGATCAAGCGCAAGTATGGCCTGGACATTTTATTGCTGCTGCAGCAGGCGCCGAATCCGCACAATAAAACCCAGAGTCGACTGTACGTTGGCCAGCCGCCTCGCTGGGCTGTGGAGCCCGATCGTGGCGCTGTCGCCGGTCGCATAGCCGACCAGCTGGAGCAGCATCTGGGCGTGGAGGCAGCGCTGGCACGCAGCACGGCGCACGAAATTGCCGACCTGAAAATGCTGCTAGCCAAGGGCATGTCAGCGCGTCCGATCGGTGCACTCGCCCAGCCACGTAGCACTGTGGAGCTGGCCAAAGCCTATTTGCCGGGCTTCAATCTGACACGTTACGTGGAGCTGGCACTGCGTCGTCCACTGCAGAAGGAGGAGCTGCTCTACGAGCACGTGGCCACCTATCAGGCGAGTCTGCTGCTCGTTGTGGAGCAAACGCCACCCCACGTGCTGGCCAACTACATCTTCCAGCAGCTGCTGCAGCACTTCTACTATGAACACTCGGCGCCAGTCGTTGCCCAGTGCCTGGCCAGCGCCAGGCAGCTGTTTCCCGAGCTGCTCAACAACATGGCCTATCGGCACTACGGCGCTGCGTCCACCCTGAGCGACATCGAGGCCGTCTGGCAGCAGATCAAGCGCAGTTTCCACGATGTGCTCGAGAGCCCAGCTGCCGACTGGTTGTCCGGCGCCACGCGCAGCCTGCTGCTGGAGCAACTGAATGCCACGCGGCTTGGGATCAATGGCCATGCGGATGTGAATTTCACGGAGCGCTACCAGCAGCTGGAGCTGCGGCCGCACGACTATCTGTTCAATATGCGCGCTGTGCTGAGGCACTACGGTGAGCTTGCCACGCCCGCTGTGGCGCCCAGTAGTGTGCCCACATACGATGCCGTCGAGAATCTGGTGCTGCTGCCGGTGGCACTGTTGCAGCCCAATTTTCTCTGGTCACGCTACTATCCGCGTGCGCTGCGCTACGGCAGCTTGGGCACAATCATTGGCGAGCAACTGGCGCACAGCTTGGACAGACGTGATGGCTGGGATGCAGCAACGCTGGCTGAGTTTGGCAAGCGCAAGTCCTGCTACCGGTATCAGTACGAGCGGCTGCGCTACGCCGGAGATTACCTGCCATCCACTGAGCTGCAAGAGGGCAACATTGCGGACAACACGGCCGTTCAGCTGGCATATCTCGCCTACAAGAACTACTTGACCAATCTGGCATCCTCGGCGTTGACTTCGGAGCAGCTGCCCCAGCTGAGCCACAACCCGCAGCAGTTGTTCTTCATCAGTTACGCCCAGCTCTGGTGCAACGATGCCAACGAACAGTTTCGGGATAAGCAATCGCTGCTGGCCGCCGGCACGCCAAATGCTCTGCGCGTCCAGGGAGCGTTGGCCAACCTTGATGCCTTTGCCAGTGCCTTCGGCTGTGCCAGCGAGACGCCCATGAATCCCGAAAAGAAGTGTCGCATGTATATGCCATAAGTTGGAGTTGGAGCCATAAGATTCGCAACGTTCTCTTTTGGAATACTTTTAAAATCCATCTTTAATACATAATCAATCGTTTATGTTGCTTGAATAAAAACAAAACTCTTGAATTATGTGGAAAAATATTCATTACAAGAATGTTCTGCGAGCTGTTTGTAATATATGGCATATTCAGGAATTTTGGCATTATAGAAAAACCTTCCAATTAACGCAGGCAACAGTTTATATTTAAGCCTACAATAAAATTGAAAAATAAACCCCAACTGTGGCTTAGTAAATGGCGCACTTGAACTCCGGATCCATTGGCGCCTGCTGCGAGCAGTTGAAGACCCACGAGAACTCCTGGAAATTGGACAATGTGCCGATGACACGGTACATGCCCGGCGCATGGTTGTCCATTGAGGCCACGGTCGTCTTAAACAGCGACTGGACATCGTCGCACCACAGCTGAGCAACGCCCACAAAGAATAGCTGTCGACTGGTCAGATCGAAGTCAGCCAATGTCTCCTGCTCCAGCACCGCCGGCGGCTGTTGGTCCAGCCAGCGTTGGTAGGCCTTGTAGGCCAGCTTGATGCCCGCATTGTCCGCAATGTTCTCCGACTGCTGTACGCTCTCGGGCAGCCGGACGCCGCCGTATTTGTATTTGTGGTATTGGGCCTGGAAGCACTTGCGTTTCTCCTCGTATTCGTAGCGCGACTTGGCGTCCCACCAGGGCGCCAGATTACCGTTGGCATCGTACGTGCGTCCCTCGTCATCAAAGCCGTGTATCATCTCGTGCGCCAGCAGAAAGCCGAGCGTGCCGTATTTCAGGGCCTGCGGATAGTTCGCATCCCAGAAGTAGCGCGGCTGCAGCAGCGCCACGGGAATGGTTATGTTGTTCTCCAGTATGTTGTAGGCGGGCGTAAAGCTCAGTACGTCCAGCGCCTCCAGCGAGACGGGCGCCTTGCCCATTTTGTCCAGATTGTGCTTGGCCTCCGCCTTGAACACCTGCTGCAAATTGCGCACAAAGTTCAGCTTGTCCACGTCCACCTCACCGTAGAGCGCCTCGAAATTCTCGTTGTCGTAGGCATTAATATTGAGCTGCATGCGATCCAGCTTCTCAATGGCCAGCTGACGGGTCCCATTCGCTATCCAGTCGAGGCTGTCGCCCGCCAGCTGCTGCCGGAACGTGTCCCGTATCTGCTGCCAGACGCTGTGCACCTCCGCCTCGGCCTCGGGACTGCGATAGCGCTCGTAGATCATGTGATTCGCCAGCTTGCTAAAGTACTTCTTGGTGGTCTCGGTGCACCAGGTGCGCATCTCGGTGGGCTTCGTGACGATGCGGTATGGCTCCAGCAACTGCCAGAGCACATAGTTGCCGATTTCGGGCGTGGGCGTGGCCTGAAGTGTGCGCAGCGTGTTGTTCAAATAGCCATCGCTGTAGACATATATGTGCTCCGGCACATTATCCTGGCCGAGCACCAGACCCAGGAACTCGGTAATGTTTAGGTGCTCTGCATATTTCTGCTCCAATTCGGATACCGAGTATAGGGTCAGATCGTCCTCCAAGTTGCCGCCTCGACTGACGCTGCCCGCTAACAAACTGCGCTCGAGTTCGTTCATCTCTTTAGCGGTCTGCTTGGCCAAGTGCCTATCCACGGTAAAGTATTCCATCAGCTCCCTGGCCACCGCAGCGTCCTCCAATCTGACGCCTAGTATTTCTATGGGCGGGTTACTGTCCGGCGGGCCTAGGTATACCCGATTCACCGTATGGTTCTTGATGTCAGACATGATATCCACGGCCAGGATGACCTGCCTGCCGTATTTGTGCTGCATATCCGCTACGGTGCGCCACCAGTTGAAGTCCGAGGCGTTCCATTTCGCACCCTCCAGCATGGGAAACTCGCCGTACTCACGATAGACGCTCTGGAGCGCCAGTCTGTAGTGCACATCTTCGCGATTGATTAGCAGGCAGGATTGATAGAAGCTCTGCAGCTTTTCCTCCTGCTTGGTTTTCATTTCTCCCGACTGCAGCAGCCGTTGCAGGCGTCGATCGAAGCCCTTAGAGATGAGACGGAATGTGTCCGTCAATATGTTTCCGAACAGCTGGGCGGGATTCTGGCGATGCCAGTTGCCGCAAGCATAGTTGTAGAAGTCGTCGCAGGGCGCGATGCTCGTTTTCATCATACCCTTCATTTCCGCCACCTTGGACTGTCGTATAATCTGCTTTGCGTAGTCCGTGGTGAGATCATCGCGTATAGGCGCGCTGGCGTTTTCCGTCGGCGAGGCCAAATTACTGGCCACCACCAGCCAAAATACACCCAGCAGCAGAGACGCGTTAAGACACCGTCCTGACATGATTCTCGCCTTCAATTCAACTGAGCTTCTACAGTCGCTTTGTCTGGCTACGCCGCCTCCTTATCAGCGGGCTTTGTTTTTTTTCTAGCCCCCGTGCCGCTGGGGTAGGTCAAACTGTTATCGCTCGTCTTGAGAGCGAGCTCCCGGCTGCATATACTCTTATAAAAACAGGCTAGCTAAAAGCATTTGTGAGTTATATATACGCGGATCATGGATTGTTTGTACACTTCGAGAAAACCCTATTCAAAATCAAAAATCCCGATTCGTTCTTAAAATACAGTTTCATTCTTGAATACGCTATTTGTGTCTTACATTTAAGACTTTCAACGATTTCGTTTTTTAAGTGCAAATTGGGTCTCAAGATAAGAAATTTCCATCCTGGCTGGATTTTATCAATGTTTAAGTACTAAAATCTTGTTTTATTCTCTGGGTGCATGGCAATTACGCGTTTAAAACAAAAATAATGATAAAGAAATAAGTTGGGCTATGGATTAACATTTTTTCAATACTATTCTTATTGTTGCTATTATCATATTTATTATTATTACCATATATTCATTATTATTACTATTGGCACATTTAATAATAAAGATAATTTGATATATACATATGTATAAACAAGTCAGAACGCTGCAGTCGGACGTAACCGACTGCATAATACTCGTTCACAGTACACAGAAGTTATTATTGTTATTTTGGAAAAATACAGAATTTTTATATTTCGTAGGGCGGGGGTGGGCGTGGCCAAAATTTTTTGGCTCGATCTTAAGAGGAGGTCAAACCCAAACAATGTCTGCCCAATTTGGTAACTCTAGTGGGAGATAAAAGGCTTGTGCGATTTGTGGGCCGTGGTGACTGGGGGCGTTCTAGTGGGCGTGGCCGGGACATCAAGGTCACAATGTTTTGTGGAGGTCACCAGCAATCTACATACCAAATTTTAATCGATTTACGATTTCAGGTGTATCGACATGTTATCGATTTGCCAGCCTCCCAGTGGGCGTGGCACAAAAATCCTAACACTTTGTCTGAAGCTGATAACTACAAGTATATATCCAAAATTTCAAGTCTCTATCTTCAATAAAGAAAATATCAACTTTCATCAATTATGGATCACTTTATACACATAGATATCAAAAACATCAACTTTCATTAACAATTTTAATGTCAATCGCGAAAAAAATCAAAGTTGGCAATTCTAAAACAAAAAAAAAAGTTTTCCAAATAAGTAAGGGGGGAGTAAAGGACATTTTTAAGAAAAAAAACCGAAAAAAAATTATTTTCAAATACGAATTAAATTTAAATGCATAATCAATCTAGAGGTTAATCCATGGAGAAAATGGTAAACATCGTGAAAATCGGTTAATTTTTGACGAAGTTGTGAGACTTTAAAATCTTTCAAGTATGGTCTTGGGAACTTTACATGTCTAAATTTTTGTCAATTTTGGGATGATTTTTGACAAAAAAATCGACCCCCTCAGAATCAATTTTAAAGTTGCGATTTTTACTAATTTGAGTACCCGCAATCGATTAAAAATAAAAGTTGGCGATTCTAAAACAAAAAAAAATGTTTTTTTCAAAATAAGTAAGGGGGAGTAAAGGATATTTTTAAGAAAAAAACCGAAAAAAAATTATTTTCAAATACGAATTAAATTTAAATGCAGAATCAATCTAGAGGTTAATCCATGGAGAAAATGGTAAACATCGTGAAAATCGGTTTATTTTTGACGAAGTTGTGAGACTTTAAAATCTTTCAAGTATGGTCTTGGGAACTTTACATGTCTACATTTTTGTCAATTTTGGCATGATTTTTGACAGAAAAATCGACCCCCTCAGATTCGAAAAAGCTTTTAACCGTTTAAGTCCTATCTTAACAAGTGGATGTTTTTTTTTCTATTTGCAGCCATACCAATATTTTATATACTGGCCATTGTTCCGGGTCTCATGCCTTGGGACAGTGGTTACAAGTTCCTTTCGTTTTGTCACGTATTCGGCTCGGTGGCGCCCTGGTGCGGCAGCTTCGTGTACCATCTGTTTATGAACATTGAGAAGGGTGAGAATGTTTACTATACGCTGCTCAAGCTGGACATGGTTGGCATCTGGGTGAGCCAGAGTTTCGGTAAGTGAGCGTAATCTATAAATAAACAGTGCTCGATAACAACGGGAAGTATATACAAACACAATATATTTCAAGTACAGACGGCTTATAAGTAGAGCTTCTAATCTAAAGTTGAAGGACAGGCTCAGTAGATAACGCATTTGTCCGTTGGATTCATGTGGACGCCTTCACGGCACTTGTAGGCCCTTGCAAAAGCATCAAAGTTGGCCATAATGGCATAAAGTCTCACCTCATCCGGTGCATGCTCATCGCTGATGGCAATCTTGTGACGCAGCTGCGGCAACAAATCCGAGCACCAGATTTGGCCCAGCGCCAAAAAGAAGAGCTGCTCCGGGGTCTGCAGCATGCGCGGCAATGCCTCCGCATCGAGCGGCGCCTGCTGCCGCCAACTAAGGTAGGCGGTATGGGCGATGCGCACGCCCACATTGTCCGCTATATTCTCGGCCTGCATCTGCAGCTTGGCCAACCGTTCGCCATTGTAGCTCAACCCGCTGAACTGCTCCACCAGACACCGTTTGCGCTGCTCGAATTGCAGCGTCGCATTGTGATCCCACCAGTCGCGCAGATTGCCCTGGCCGTCGAAAGTGCGCGCCAGGTCATCGAAGCCGTGGGCCATCTCGTGGGCCAGCGAGAAGCCCACTGTGCCGTATTTGAGCGCCATTGGATAGACCTCGTCGAAGAAGTAGCGATGCTGCATGTAGCTGGCCGGGACGAACACGCGATTGAATTCGCGCGCATAGAACGGCGACGTGTGGATGCCACTGTAATAATGCGCATTGGGCGGCTGTTGCAGCATCTCGCGCAGGTGCCGGGCCCGCAGCTCCAGCAGGCGTTGCACGTTGCCAAAGTAGTCGGCGGTGCTAATTACCAGGCCGCCATAGTAATCCTCAAAGTCGTGCGTCTCAGCGCCCAGTATCTGAAAACTCATTGCCTTAAGCTTGGCCAAAGCTGCGTTAAGCGTCTCTCCGCTCAGCCAATTGGCGCCGGGCGCGCTGAGCATATTGGTAAAGGCAGCTTTCAGCTCCTGCCACAGCTGACGCAGGTTGCCGGGTATATGCGGATTCTGCTTCTCCAGCGACCGATATACCATGTGGTCCACAAAGTCCGTAAACAGCAGCGTGGTCTTCGCCGCGCACAGCTCGTGCTGTTTCTCTGGAGTGGCAGCTGGCTCCACGACGTAGTCGCTGAGCAGCGTGGACAGCATATAGTTGGCCAGCACGCGCTTGGACGTTCGGGCCAGCACCTTCTTCACCTGCCACAGATAACTCTCGACGTACTCGTACACGGGCAGCTGATAGTCGTGGCCCAGCCAGGTGTGCACGAGCCGCGTGAGATTCAAGCTCGGGCCGTAGGTGTCGCTCATATCGGCCAGCAAGCGCAGCCGACTCATCTGGCTGGGCGGCAGCTCGTTCTGTGGCTCAATAACGCCCTGTGCCAGCTCCAGATTGAGTTTGCTTATTTCGAAAGCCGTTTCACGGGCACGCTTCTCGTCCAGGCCCAGCAGCTGCTGCAGACTGTGCTGCAGCCTCAGCTCGTTGATCACGTGTACCGCAATGGCCTTACTGCCGGCGATATCGTCCCGCTGGCCCAGATACAAACGGTTCAGCTGACTGTTGTCCAGGCCCGGTGAGACGGACACGCTGATCAGCGTTGCCTTGCCGTAGCGCTGCAGCAGGCGGGCCATCATTTCAATTGGCTCGAACTGGGACTCATTCCAGGCGCTGCCCTCGAGCGCTGGCAGGCCGCCGAACTCCCTCAGTACGCTGAGCAGGTGCGAGCGCTGACTCAACTTTAGCGTTGTGGCATTCAGGCAGGACTCGTAGAAATACTTGACCCGCGTCTCGGTGGGACTGTCGGTGCTCAGCTTGGGCTGCCGGAACAGCTGGCGCAAGCGGCGCTGATAGCCCGCGTTGAGTGCCCCGAAAATGTCCGTGCTGACCGTTTCCGCGGTGGCCGGATTGATTCTGGCAAAGTTGCCGCACGCATGGCCGTAGAAATCATCGCACGGCCTCACGCTGTCATTTATGTAGGCGCGCATGCCGGCGGACTTGGCCTGGCGCATGATCTCATGTGTCAATCGTGTGTTGATATTCAGCGCCTCGAAAACGCCAGCGTAAACAGCGTCTGGCGGCAGCAGCAGCAGCAGCAGCAGCAGCCAGCCGATAGCCCAGAGTCTGACGGAAGCGGAAACAGCTCTCATCTTGCGCTATGTTGCCAGCTCGATTGTCGTTCTTCGACTGAGCCCCGGCTGCTGGCGAAGCGCCTTATCACTGATTAGGACCTAAACAGGTGACGACATCGCGACGTCTTCGGCTTTCACATCTCATGTCTCTCAATCATTTCTTACACTCTCTCTCCCTCTCTCTCTCCCTCTCTCTCTCGCTGTCTCTCTCACAGGTGCCTTGCCTCTGGTGACGGCGACAACGCTGTGCTTTACTCCAATTATTAAGTGGCTCATTATTATCTCATACTGTCTGCTCTCGCTCTGGGGTCTCTACAAGGTAAGCTATCATTTCCAAATTATACGTGTAGATTCCTCAACGGTTCCTACTATAATTTTATTCCGCGCAAGATTCACATGAATATAAATAAATGCCATAAATAACACTGTTTTTAATAAATGTATTAGTACGGCACTAGCAGAAGTCTTTCTTTACAGCTTCACAGAAGGTTTTCTTAACGGTTCCCAATATTATTTTGTTTCCCGATAGCTATATCTACATACCTACATACTCTTAAACAAGTAAGATCTTTGCTGTCGGCTGTAACCGACGGCGCAATACTCGTTCACAGCATAATAACAGCTGAAAAAGGTCTGTTACTTTGTATTAATTTTTGTTATCTGTGGGGGCGTGAGTGGGCGTGGGCGATATTTGTCAGTTCTATCTTTAGAGGCGGCCATCAGAAAACTAAACTTGCAGAAGATATACAGATTTGATCGATTTGCCAAGGAGATCAGTAAAGTGTCTGCAAAATTTGATAGAAGTAGCTTTAAAACGCAACGAGACATATAGACTAAATCGAATTACCACCCCCACTCTGGGGGCACCTACTCAGGTAGGCATAAAATTTAAAAACATTTAAATTTAAAACACTATCTGACGCGGGTATACGCGTTTATATATTCCAAGTCTCCAGCTTCCGGCAAACGAAGGAGAACATCTTTTCACACCACAAAAAGCGTATTATTTATGTTTATTTACTCCACGAATTTTCTTGTATTCACGTATATAATTCTGATAAGCTTCAGAAGGTTTACAGAGGTCTTGCTCAACAGCTTAATTTAAGTATTATTATGGCTTTCCCACGATATTTTAATACCCCACACAGCGAAATAAAGCTTATTCGAGATTGACATTTGATTCTTGTTCCTAACAGGCTCTGACCGCCAGCTCTCCGTGGCAGAGGCGCCTTTGCTTTGCGCTGCCCTTCACAATGCGCTCCGTGCTGACCTTTTTGCGCATCCGAGGAATGGTGGGCGGCAGTCACATGGCCCTTTCCCATGTCTATCTGCAGGTGCGTATGTCGAGGCATTCCAATTGACTAACTTGCTATTTTTACCAAATATTTTCGGCTGGCCTGTACGCATACTTACTTAGGTTGAAGTTGTAAGTTAAATTTTGATTTATTGTACACCTACATATGCATATGGACTAAGTGTAAGATTAGGCCGTATGCAAGCGATGTGATTGGTGTCCGTTGAACACCAGCAACAAAAACAAACCAAAAAGCCTAAAATTTTACCCTCGCTAAATCAAGTCTCTCCATATTATTTTGTTGGATCGCTTCAGGATGGCGTTTCGATATTGGGCGGTGCTATAGGTGCCATGCGCATACCCGAAAAGTGGTTTCCAGGACTGGTGGACTTCTATCTGAACTCGCACAACATTATGCATGTGCTGGTCGTGGTGGCTGTCTACTCTATGCATAAGGTGCGTCTATACCGTTTCGTTCATATATTTTGACTGTAGCTCGTTTCATTCGCCAGGCCACAATCATGGACTTTGAGTGGATGTCATCACAGACCTGCAATTCGCTGGCCAATGCCACGGAACAGACGCTGACCCACATGGAACTATGACCCGCTTATTGGCTGCTCCTTCTCCTGCTTCTCACACTGCTGCTCTTGCTAAAGCCCCAACCACGACGCGCCCCAATCACCTGGAAGCCGGAAAAGGGGATATGCGCAGGCCGACTAGATAAAATTGAACACAATTAAGGCATAGAAAAATGCTTCAAATGCTACTCGAATATACCGTGTATAAATGAGCGCGTGCTGTAACAGTAACAATAAGTATAAGTATATAGCGATTAGTGAAACATATGTACATATGTATATGTATAATTAGTACATACTTCGACTGTGGTATTTAGCATTAAGGTGATTATGGAATATTATGAATGAAATGAATTACAAAGCGCTTTCAATTACAACTTCTATGCGCAAATTTTCACGCAAAGTCTCTGAGTACTATATGAACGATAATTTTCAATGATGTTGATACATATGTACCTCATTATGCTTACAACAACAAAAACAACAAGATACATCTAATTTTCAAATATAAAACTTTGTACCTCGTCGACTATAAAACAAACAAACAAAAAAAAACAACAAAAAACAAAATTAAACGATAAGAAAACTTACAGTTAAATTTAAAAATTCTTCCTAGTTGAATTACAATGATATGAAATGTCTTTATTTGAATAGCTTAGTATTAGATCACATTGTGAAAAACTGAGCCACTAATGCGTGTTTTGTGCCATTAGTTAGATGTAACAATTGGACAAGTGTGAACAAAATCTTCAAGCTAAATCGCTGCTGAATCGAATTAGAAAAACTTCCTAATGCCTCAGTTAAAACTTTCTTTATCTAGCAAATCATTAAGCTCTCCGCAATATATATTTGATCAACTTTCCTTAGGTTTTAAGAGGCAGATGTAGTAGTATATTAAAATTACAATACGGCAAAGTATTTTACTCCAAACAGATGGAACAATTATGAGTAACTAGTATTTAGTAGTTTCAATAATTTACACCACACAATTTAACAAAGAATACAAACATTATGAATGAAACCAAAGCTAACAAACTTAGACGAACAAAAGCAATAACAACATATAAATTAAATGCTTGTAACAAGTTGTAACTATATTGTAAGGAGCAATTATAGCAATAATATTATACATGCATATATATGATTTTCCGACAAAGTTAATAAACACTAAACGCGTACAAAATGGAGAAGGAGAATCGAATTCATTACAAATATTTCTTGCAATTTAACAGGGTGTACTTTAAATATTTTTATTTAAAATGTTTATTAAAATAAACAGCATATTTGACGTATTTGAATAATGCGCTCAAGCTAAATAAACTATACTTTTAGTGTTGATAAACGTTCATAGTAGCTCAAGATAAATACCAAACTTTGTTTTAGTGTTAGTAATCGATAATAGTATTTTATAATTTAACAGAATTTATTGTGTAAAGCACAAAGCAAAGAAATAATTAAAATATATTATAATTTTGTTTCATTGTGTTATATAACATTTTTGCGATTCACACCAAGGTTTTAGAAAAATACCACACACAAAGTGTGACCCCACCATTTTCAGATTATAAAGAGGTGCTAAGTTGGCAGCACCATTTCTATTCTAGCTACATTGTAATTGTTGATTTACATATTGCCAACTATTGTTTGAAAATTTTCTCTAAAAGGCACGATAAAAGCATACGCAAATAAAATGAGCGCCCAAGTAGCAGAGGCCGACGCAGCAGGCACAAAGTCGGCCAACTTCTTTGCCCTACAGTCAGCCTTCGAGGTGAGAATGAGAAGAGGAGCTACTGATAGAGACCGGTTAACGTATTCGTGTAACGTAAATGCTTGCAGAGCGCTCTGGAGCTGGCGATAACCGAGGACAAAGTGGAACTGTTGACAAAAGAGTACCACAGCTTCCGCGCCAATTCCGAGCACGATAAACGCTCGCCCATGGACCAGGCGTTTCGGGAAGTACTAATGAAGCGTCTAAGCGACGATGTGGAACGCATTGGGGCGCTAGTGCGGCTATCTGTGGAAGCAGCGCGTGCCGAGATTGTTTCGAATACCATACCTGTTGTTCTGCTTGGGGACACCTTTGACGTGGTTACGCTGACCAAGTGCGAGCAGATATTCAAGTTTGTGGAGCAGCTGGTGGAGGTCTGGAAGGAGGACATATTCTTTGCCTCGTGCAAGAACAACTTGCTTCGCATGTGCAATGATCTACTGCGCCGCCTGTCGCGCACACAGAACACCGTTTTCTGTGGACGCATTTTGCTCTTTCTTTCCAAGTTTTCCCCTTCTCGGAGCGCTCCGGCTTGAACATTGTATCCGAGTTCAATTTGGATAACTTTACCGAGTATGGACTGGATAGTAAGGACCACGATGACATTGATAACAAGGAGCTGGAGGATACGGCGGAGGATATACCCCTTAAGATTGACTACGATTTGTATTGCAAGTTCTGGTCGCTGCAGGACTTCTTTCGGAATCCCAATCAATGCTACAGCAAGGCACAGTGGAAAATGTTTCAAATGGTAAATCGTCGAAATCCCGTTCACTGCAGGGAATTTCCCGTTAAATGAATTTTTCTTTTCTCATGCGCCTGCAGCACGCGGAGACCATATTGCAATCGTTTTCCAGCTTTAAGCTAGAGGATGTGCGCCAGAACAGTGACACCAATGGCAACAGCGACACGGGCTCTCAAATGATGGACGTGGACATGGACGATGCAGCGATCGATGCTGCTGCGTTAGCCGTGCGCAAGGAAACTAACTTCTTTGCCAAATTTTTGACCAATCCAAAGCTGCTCGCACTGCAACTGTCCGACTCGAATTTCCGGCGCGCCGTGTTGGTGCAATTTCTCATATTATTCCAATACTTACAAGTCAGTGTCAAATTTAAAATGTGAGTACCCCAAACCTGCTCGGGAAACCTGCTCTTCCCGGGAATTAAGCACTTTGTATGTTTTGCAGTGACTCCTACACCCTGACGAGCGCTCAGTCCGATTTTATCAAGGAGACGGAGCAGCGCGTCTACAAACTGCTGGAGGAGACGCCACCGAATGGCAGGCGCTTTGCCCGCACTGTACAGCATATGCTGCAACGCGAGGAGATGTGGAACAACTGGAAAAACGATGGTTGCAAAGAATTTAAGAAGCCCGAGGCGCCAGAGCCCAGCGAGGATGAGCCAAAACCCTCTCCGCCCAAACGAATGAAGCGTCCATTGGGCGATCATCTGCGGGACGCTGCACGCAACGGCAAGTTCTTCCTGGGCAAGTGAGTAATATTAATTTGTAGAATACTCCAAGTGCTAAACGCTTGCTTTTAGCGACAATCTGACGCGTCTGTGGAACTACTCGCCTGACAATTTGCAGGCCTGCAAGAGCGAGCAGCGTAACTTTCTGCCTCTGCTGGAAACATATTTGGAGACGCCGCACGATAAGAGCGATCCTGCTTTCGAGTGGCGTGCTCTGCGCCTGTTAGCCCGCCAGACACCGCACTTTTTCACCTTCGTGTCGCAGCCGTCATGCAAGATATCCGACTATCTGGACGTGGTGCGCAAGCGGCTGACGCGTGAGAAGGAGCTGGTTAAGCAGGCCAGCAGCACATCCGCCAATGCGTTGGAGCACAATAATGGATTGGCTGGCAGCAGCGCCCCCTCGGAGCAGGAGCACGAGGCGGGAGTTGCTTTGCAGGAGACGGAACCCGAGCCAGATTTGGAGGTGGAGGATTCGGAGCCCGTGGTGGAGGATGTGGACGAGACGCCAGCACATGAGAAGCCGCTGATGGTCACACACGCGCACATCGTCGAGGTAACACCGTTAATAGGCGAGCCCTGGATGAAGGTGGGCAAAAAGATTGGCTTCAGCAATGACGAGCTGCTCTTCTTTCAAATGGAGAATCCCATTGCTGGCTTGGCGTGCACAAAAATGCTGACCAATTGGATCTCAGACGATGACGACGCCACGCTAGAGAACTGGGCCTACATGCTAGAAGGTCTAGAGATGCACAAGGCGGCCGATGCCGTCAAAGCGATTATCGAGCGCGAAAAGGCGGCTAACACGCAAACCCAATCGCAAGTTCAGACGGATGCGTCCAGCAACGACGTGGAAATCCTGTCCGACTAGCAGAGTACAAAACACTGATTACTTGGATGCTTTCATATATTCATTAAATCCTCTATCACATGTAATAAATGGGCATGTCACCCCAATCCCAAATTCAAGTTAGTTCTAGCGCTTCTTCGGCGGCTGCTGTGTGTTGCTGCGGCGCGGCTTGTTATGGATCATTGTGGCACACCGTGGAATATGCCGCTCGGCGGCCTGCTGATTGAAACGCCTGCCGCAATGTGGGCACTGTATATAATCCGGATTCTCTGACGGCGGCGGCGGTGGCAAATCACTGAGCTTACCGCCGCGGGCCAAGTGGGCCTGGACTTTCTTGGCAGCCCGTATGGCCTCAATGAATTCCTCGTGCTTCTTGCGCCAGTTGTTCTTCTTCACGCCGGTTCGCAGGCCCTGCTGCTGCGCGGCACTGCTGTACGTGGACTGTGTGCGAGTCAGGCCTGGCTTCACCTGCTTGTTGTACTTCTCGTTGTCGGTGCCCTTGACACGCTGCTTGGATGCATCGAAAATCTTGCGCTTGGTGGTCATGGTGCGCTGGCACACATCCTCGTGCTTGCCCAAACGGTCAGTGTTGAAGTGCCGGCCGCAAAAGCGGCAGGTTTTAGTGCCCTCCGGGGCCTGTGCGTCCTGCAAGTGAAGTACATAAGTACGTCTGTATATCAAAGACGGGCGCCGTTCACCCACAGATTACTTACCATTTGAATTTTGGTAACTGGAGATTTTGGGTTGACCTATTTCCGTTCATACATGATTTAGATGATTGTTAGTTTTGAATATTCGTACGCAGCCAAGTTGATAAGACTTACGTGACGCACCTTTGGTGGTGAGACGCGGCCCCTTTCCGACAGTGGAGCACGTCCGGCCGGCGGACGAGCAGCTGTCGCCGCCGGTGCTGCGGTCGCTCTCATTGTCATGGCTCTGGCGCTGCTCGGCGGCGAGGAAGTTGCCCGCAATGGAGTCGCCATCTCCCTAATGGGTGGCGTTTTGCGTGTGATCACTGGCTTTAGGCGATTCGCGGTTGCGTTGTATTTGCTGCTGCTGTTGTTGTTGTTGTTATCACTGGTCAGCTTTCGGCCAGAGACCGGCTTCTCCTTCAGGCTCATCGTAGATAGGCCCTTGCTGAGAACCATCTGCTGCGGATGCGGCTGTCCGCGCGCTTCCCCAATCGGCTTGAGCGGAGTGCTGCGATCGATGCCGGCGCCACGACGGCGCTCGTCAAACATTTGACGCACCTTGCCGTTGCCAATGAGCCGGCTGGAGTCGCCTCTGGGCGATGTGGCGGGCGACTGGGCAGAACGCTCCACGCGTCGCTGCTCCTGCTCCTCCTGCGTCTTTTGCTGGAAGCGCATCTGAAAAGAAGCAATTCGTATTCGCTTTGTAATATTAGCCCGCTGTAATGAAGCCAAACGGCTGTGCTGCGTGGTCGGGGCTCTTACGGGCGCCGAGTTGTTGCTGCTGCCGCCGAGGTTGGGCGGCAGATGGCTGAGCGCCTCCATGAGCCGCCTGGCTGCCCACGATTCGTTGAGCTTGAGCGGCATGATATAGCCGTGCGTGTACTCCGACTCCAAGTCGAAGTAGCCATCGTGTTCGTCCTCGTCCGTCATGTTCGTGCGAGGCGCGCGTGTCGACTAAAACGTACGGGGAACTGACGGACATTAGCATGTCCGATTCCCCCCGAGTGGTAATTAAGTGAGTGTGTGAATGTACTGTTAAGGGGGGTTGGTTGCTTTGTTTTGTCTATTCAGCGCCCAGCCGAGCGGACGATGAGCCGCCACCCCGCTGTTGACCCGCCCACGCAATGCCGAGCGAAATCAGTGCCCACTTACATGCCGCCAGTACATAAAGCCGCGCGCCACCCGACCCGCCTGGACGAAGCTAACCCTGGCGTTGGACTTTGCTGGCTTGGCGAAATAGTTGGGGGTCGCGGGCATGCTCCTCGGCTAAAAGTCAATCACGGCCAGCCATGGCCGACGGACAAAGGCGCTCGACGCACAGCTCGAAGAAATTGAAATTTATTTTTCTTGTATTGAGCACTTGACAAAGCAACGTGGCTGCCTCTAATGCTTCTGCTGTTGTTGTTTCGTTTGTTGTTGCTGCTGCATGCCAATAACAAAAATCAATGGCTGCAACGCGGCCCCGTAGGTTGCCATGGAGCTACCAACAAAAACAACCCGCAAGGGGTGCGACAGGGAAGGACAAACGGGCCATGCAACATTTGTTGCACGCTGACAAAGAAACGAGCAGCCCGAAAAGGTGACAAAACTCAGGGGCTTGCCCCGTCTCAAATGGATTGTAGCCGACACCCGGTGGCGCCCCAATCAGCGATACAAATCTCGCGCCACAATTTTCAAGCTTGTTTAGTTGATGGGTTCCGTTTGTGCGTGTGTGTGTGTGTGTGTGTGTGTGGAGAATGAGTGGAAATTGTGTGTGTGCTTATAGCCAACTCCTTATTTGACTGTGGCATATAGTTATGCTGAATATCCTATATTAAGTATACGTACATATAGGACTTTCTAAATATATGAAAACAAACTGGGCAACCTAATCGAGCTAATAGCATTTTAATCAGAGACCAATAACAATAATTAACGACATTTATCATGCTAAGCATTTACATATGTATATATACATAGTTGTGCAGTTTAAATATTCTAACAAATATATATTACTTCATTTAGGTAAAAATAAAACAACGTTGCAGTCGGGTGTAACGATTATTATACGCGTTAACGAAGTGAAAGTAGTATATTTGTTTTGTGCAATGTCCGTCATGCTGTCCGTCCGTATGTCCATCTGACCGTCTGTCCGTCTGTCCGGATAAACGCAAGTCGATAACATGTCGATACCCCTCAAATCGCAAATCGATTAAAATTTGGTATGTAGATTGCTGGTGACCTTTCCAAAAGGTTGTGACCTTGCCACGCCCACTAAAACGCCCCGAGCCACCCAGGCCCCACGAACCGCCCAAGCCTTTTATCTCCCACACTTTTAGAGCTTCCACCAAATTTCGCAGACATTGATTGAGTGACCTCTTGAGATCGGGCCAAAAATTTTGGCCATGCCCACCCCGCCCCTACGAAATATAAAAATTCTATATTTTTCCAAAATAACAATAATAACTTCTGTGTACTGTGAACGAGTATTATGCAGTCGGTTACGTCCGACTGCAACGTTCTCACTTGTATTAATTTGTAGCTAATTTTATTGTAATTTCTTTGCGGGCGGGATTGGGCATGACCGGTCTTTAGAGGAGGTCATCAAAAACTGTTCGGAGATATAGATTTTAGCGGCTTTCCCGCCCCTAAGACATATAGATATTATTAATTTTCTACACCCCCATGGGCGTGTGCAGAAAATTTAAGTGCGGTTTTTAGCGGAAAACATCAGTAATCTGTCTGCAAAATTTGATATATTTAGCATTAAAACTGTGGGAGATATATAGATTATGTCGAACTGCCACACCCCAGTGGGCGTAGTCACAAATCGTAACACAATTTGACACGAGTATATATATTTCACGTTTCAAGTCTCTATATACGCTAGCGAACAAATAGATATAAACAGAAAAGTATAAATCAACTGTAATACTTTTCATAGCTTATTTTACTGAGTTTTGTTAAGCAATTCACATGAAAATTGAGCGTTGGCCTTGTAAAGTTCAAATATTTAAATACGCTGGCCAAATAACATAATAAGCTTCGATAAGCTAAATGTCAAACACATCAGCCGGACAAGAGTTTTGTCATTAATAATTATCTGTAGCTTACCATAAGTTAAATAAACATTATTGTGTTTTGATAAAACAAGTAATGGGTACGGTATAGATATAAATATACAAAACATGTAAACAATTTATATTATTAATTCCTGTTTAAATGCGCTACGCGAGCCACTGAGAAGTGGTTTATAATTTCTTGGCAGGGGCGTTTACGTTTAGAGTTCCCATTACCAAATATGAGCCAAAAGCTTAAATTAATTAGCTGGGAAACAGAAACAGAAACAGCAACAGCCACGTCAAGTCTATAGATGAGCCAAGTCTAGATAAGAACATCAAACATCAGCTCGTGCCCATATTTGGAGTGTTACGGAAATTGAGTGTCAACCAATAAATAATTGCTCGTGGCCAGAGCCAAGAGTCAAGAGCCAAGAGCTGCTTTTGCTGCGCTCGCCACGCTTCCTGTCCAACTCCGCGACTTACCCGCATTTGTGCCAGCCTTGAGGTCGAGTAACCTGCGGCATCTTGTGACGCCATCGTCTAATAAAGTCTGCTCTCGCGAATCGAGTCCCAGTCGCACAGATGACTCGTGTGGGCGCAGTCGGCGCGACGCTGATGGCGCTGGCGCTGGCGTTGACGATGACGATGACGCGGCAGAGCTGCTTGGTGAGTGTAGACCCGGCTTAGAGTCGGCGGTGAGTCATGCACAGTTGGCCAAGAGTTTTGCGTTCGCTGTGCCTAAAAATAGCTGTAAACAACAACAACAGTAAATCGAAAAGCTGAGCTTATGAATGTCGCCAGGAGGCGTCAATGGAAACAGGGCGCAAATTGTTGCTCAACATCTCGTGTGGGCGCCATCTGGAAGTCGATGATCGAGTCGAGATCGAAGTTGAAGCCGTACCCAGTTGCCAGCAGCACTGGGGGCCCGGAGACGGGACCGTGGGCCGTGGGCCGTCTGCGACATTCAGTTGCTCCAAAAATGGGCTGCTCAATGAGCAATCTAATTGAATTGAATTTTATTCGCTTACCGAATTGAATGTACTGTATATTTCTTCTATGTAGTGTGTAGGTGCCAATTGAACCGAACTCCTTGTTTAAAGTGATATTGAAAACAATTTACGAACCGAATTTGCTAACGAAACAATGCGACAATTATGGATGCGCGATAAAAATATAATCATTCACTAAACTGAATACGTTTCTGCTTGTTACGAAATTTAATTTTAAGACATTTATATGACGATCTGGAAATGTCAACTGGCCAGTCAGAGCCAACTAAGGACTGAAGAGCGGCAAAACCGATTTGTAAAGATTAAATTGGAAAGTTTGACGGATGGAGAGCTCACACAAAAAATTTGATAAACCGATTGCTTTGAATACTGCATAGATCACAATAAAAAGCTGTTGGGGCCGCATATAACAGCTTATTAAAAATGAAGAAGATTTACAATCTGAATGTTGAGGCATTAGGCCCTTGGAATTATATACATACGAATATGCCACCTAAACATCGTATTAAATATAATTATTAACATGATAATCCATTAAACTAAGCCAAATTTGGGCTTAGTATATAACTTCAACCTGCGCTTAGGGCATTGAGTAGTCGCCAATCTCGCCCACAGCCAGCACACAAAGCAATTAATTTATGTTTATTTTTTGGCACACGTTTGCATCTAACTGTGTGTGTGTGTGTGCTGAGGTGTTTTGTGTGTTGCTTTTTGACAGCGTCAAGTGCTTTGATTTGCATAACTTTGCAGCTAAGCAACTTACCAGCTATGCGCTGACTACGACTGAGGAATGTTTGATAGGGGGGACGAGGAGTTAGGGTCGTGCACAGGTAGTTAGTTGTACAAACACACATACCCGCCGAGCCTGCTGGTCAATCCAGGGTAAATGGCACACAAGAGTTTATTGACACATAAAAACGGCTGCTCGAACGATAGTTAAATTTTCCAGCGACCGCTTCAAACTGGGCCACAGGACAGCGTTAGTTGGCCAAACTGACAACGGCCAGCAATTACGCATACGTCGCGTGCGCCCGTACCAAAACAGAAACAATGGCCAAGTGAACTAAGCGAAATCTGTGGTAGTCGCGACTCGGCTTGGACTGTTTACTTAGAAGTTTGCCCGCTGACTGAGACAAGATTGCGGCCAGCCAAACGGCCAGCGACAGCGCCAGCGTCGGCGCCAGCGTCGGCGTCAGCGTCAGCGCAGCCGAACAAGTTGTGAGCAGGCGGCTGCAGCAGCAGCAGACAGAGGCAGCGACAGAAGCAGCAGCAGCGGTAGCGATAGCGGCCACGGCAGAGCCAACGCATTTGCAGTCGCTGCACTGATCAGTCGATGACGATGACGATGTAGATATTTATGTATATAGCGTGTCGAGGGGGCGTGGCGGCCTGTGTGCTGCAAATTTAGACGAGTAGCAAAAATAAAACCAAAAAATGGTTGCTTCGTTCCACAAATACATATATTTATCGCTCAATTGCTGATTTCGCTATTGTTATTGTTGTTCTTTATGGGGTTTCGAACTAATCAACGCTTTCAGCTACAACTCTCAGTCAACATTAGACACACATGGCAAGACTCATACAGTGTCAGAATACATTTTAAGAACTTGCCTCAACAAGCTTAAATCATAATTAATCATATATTACTTGAGTTACCCATACCCTTTCGTCTGCAGAGAGTTGGCTTATTTTCTCAACGATTTGGCACAATCAATCTATATCAAATATAAAAAATACAAACATTTTTCGAAAAACATTTTAAAATCTTGTTGAATAGTATTGCTCAAAGAAATTGGAAAATCACCTCAAGATCAAATCGTTAAATACATTCTGCAAGGGTATTAAAACTTCGTTACGTGGAAGTTGCCTTCATGCTATTGCTCACATTGCGTTTTTTTTTTGCTCATCATTTGTTTACATAATAATTATTATTCATTACTTTTCATTTGTTTAGCTTTTACTGCGGTTTTGAAACCTAATAAGTGCGCTCTTTGCCATGTGTTTATTTATTATTTTATTTTTCTGTTTCTTTTCAACTGAAGTTTGAGCGAGTTATTATCATATTTTCTCTTTCAACATTTTCGTTTATATATCATGTACATATACATCATATGTGTGTGTGCCCTCTTCGTGGTATTGAGAAATCGCTTGATAACCTTTCGCAAATATATACTATGTTGACTCAAATGTGAGCTCGTGAGTATTCTCACATTTGCCATTTCTTTGTATTGCCTTTTGTTCTTTGCGAATTTGTGGCTCATGAATAATTTTTTTTTAAATCTCTAAGATACATTCACTTTATTGCGTATTTGCATATGATTAAAAACATAGACACATTGTATGTACATGAATATAATTTTAACAGCTTGCTGAGATAGCTTGGCCATAGTTAAAAAATATTTGCACATAAGAAAACCAAAAATAAGGATTATTAAGATGTGGCTGTCTAGACTTGAAGAGTCCATACAAAATCTCTGGCTAATATAAACCATATGTTTGTAGTTTGACCTGCCGAATTTACTGACCGTATTTTCTTATATCCATGTACATACGTATTTTAATTGGTGTATAAGCATTATAAGTTCCATGTAGTATTGATATTTCCATGTGTGGAGAGTTCGCATTTCGCTTATGATAAAGTCAATTGATTTACTGTTGTTTTTTGTGGCATGGATCTATTTCATATATATATTGCATGGTATATTGTTATATGCTGCTTACATTGACTAGTGCTAAACTTTTGCATTTTCAAAAAATCAGATGTTAAGTTTACAGCGATTACAAATACGAATACAATTACAAATACACACATACATAACATTCGAAGCCGTTACAATACACATACGAGTTCGGGTACATTTAACAATGACACGGCAACATCAATATCAACATCAACAGCAACGACACTGGCAGCTGACAGCTGACAATAAACAACAATTACTTACTACACTAAGTACTAGGCGAACCGGTCGCAGGTCTAGGCGTCGTATACGTAATGCGGTATTCGCAAAAGCTGCTCGTAACGTTGCCCTGCTAACAGGCTCGCACTTTCCGCACGGATCTATCGTGACTTACAATTTCATTTCTCTTTTCTAAAATACATATTTATATATATATTATATATATCGGTTGGCTAATCTTCCATAGTTGAACTATGTAACTTTCCACTCTTTAATATGCAGCAAAAATAAAAATTATAAATTTGGCCGTTCAAAAAACATTGGAAATGCATATTTGACGTGTACAAGTGATCTACAAAAAATGTACATACATCTAAAGTATAAATGTTTTTGTTTCTTTTTTTGTTTTTATCATTCATTTACTTGAACTGTTGCGTGTTAATAAAGATTATAAAATATGTTTTGCAATAAATTAAGAGCGGAGGATTAAAGTACATATATATGTGTTCATATGTACTATAATTAAAACCTGACTTTTGAGCTCTTTAATAAACATTTGCTGTTCACCTTAGTCATGGAGTTTTTGTGCGATATTTGCGGCTTCATTAAGATACCTTAGTTTCTAGTACAGTTGCCACAAAAAACTCCGATTGGACGTGCTTGCCGTCGTCCCGATCAATTTTAATTTCAATTTCAATTTCGATATCGATCTCGATTACTATTACTATTACGATTATTAACCAAACACAAGTCGGCGCAAAGCCTATTTATTTATTTTTGTAATATGATTTACTTCATTCTTAATATCCGTGATTGTCGAAGTTGATTTTGTTGTTTTATTTATTTATTTATTTTCTTTGTTTGTTTATTCAATTTGGTATTCAAGTTTATAAAGTGAACAATTCATGCAATTTTCTGTCGTTTCTCGTTCCGTTTACGCTTTGCTACTTTAAAGACATTCAATTACATTTCATTTACTTGGGCTACACATCAGACTACAAGATAATGACGATAAACTCCTTTGCCTGCCTTTAAGTATATCGCTCAGTTGTCGCTGCTTTTAACTACTTATTAAGATACTTTCTAAACATTTTAAAGCCAACATTCAATGCGCTCTAATTTAACGTCTATACGACAATTGCTTAAGTCTTTTAGTCTACATTATTTTATGTTGGGTTTGGTTTTTCCGTTTCTCTTAATACATATAACATTTATTCATAATAATAAGTATACCAATTTAACGATCTCTCGTGTGTTCAGTAAGTGTTAAACGGTAGCTCCTTTAACTAAGGCTGGAAGGGCTCAGGTTAAGGTTTTTGTCATTGTGTTTGTTTAAGATATCGTTATCAGTATTAATATTGATTTCGATTTGACTTTGGTTGCGTTTCGGTTTTCATCGACTGTTTAATATTTTTTTTAGACATATATAAATATATAGTTAAATACATGCATATGCTAGTACATACATATACACACTTATGTCTGGGGTACATTTAAGGGGCATACGGTGTTAAGTACTGATGTTATATTTAGAGAAGGAAGACTTCTCTTGTTACCCGTATTTTCAAAGAATTTTTCTTGTTTTTGCTATTTGACTTATTCTTGCAACATTATGAAAACCTGCTCATTAGTTTCGTAAGTTAATATCTTTGGTTTCCAACAATTTTTTAAGGTATGCTCTGTCCTTGAAGACACATTTGACTTATTCTAACATTAGATTTCTAAACGTTCTTGTTCAAGGTTTCCGTAGCGGCGTTTTTTTTTCCATTTTTGCGCAATTGTGCACAAAAATGTTAAAATTGTTTAAATTCAAATGCGACTTTGAAAAGTTGCTTTTGTTAAAAATTTAAACAAATTGTAAAAGTTTGATGAGCTTGTTGAAATGGTCGTTTAAATAAGCGTCAGTATTTGGAATGAACGCCCCTGATATCAATCATATAAAATTAATGTTATCAGAAGTTTCAAAACACCTGTTTAAATATGTAAACCGAAAATAGTTTTAAGAATTCCGTAATGAAGTCGTAAAATGCTACCTTTAATTGCCAAGTGAAACGATTGTAGGTGATTTTCCTAAAAATTCGGAATCATTTCAGGTGCATTCATTCTAAACATTAGAACTTATTAAACGCTTTTGTGTCGGGTAAACGGTGGATAATTGATGCATGTTGCTGCATTAAATCTTAACTATAAGTACATATAATTTGTTATTTATTTGGTTTACTTACTATATTCAACATTTTCGGCTAATTTAGGTTGTTTATCGCATAAACTTTACTTTATCAGTACGGGTGGGTTTTGTGTATTTCTGTTTCTACAAACTTGCCTGGCTTGGTGTGCTTTGGGTTTACATATGCGCATTACAAATAGGGTTTCCTAAGTATATACGAGTGTACTTTCTATTAACCTGGTTTTCCTCTTGCTTGTTTTAAGCCATTTCATTCAACAGCATAACTCTTCGCCTTCGCCTCTATATACGTAACTATAAAAATGCTGTATGTGAACATAGCCAGCATGTTCTACGCAATTACAAATAACATTATAGATGTCACTTAATTAGCTGCGCTATAAAATTGTTTAAAAATTGCACACTAAAAGCGTACATAACACAATTGCGATCTTCGGCAACGAACCGTTTCGGGGGATTGTTTATAAAATCCATAAAAAGATACTTAGGGTATTTATTTTCCTTTCTATGCAGAATCTATTGCCTACTTTTTGGCGCACGGCAAAACGTATTAGATTCTAACTGTTGTTCTGTATGTAGATTGTATGTGTATTGGCATGTATGTGTTGGCTACACATATGGTGACCATATGCCTGACACACACACACACACACAAATACGCACACGCACAATATGTCGTTAACTGTAATTTGTGGCGTTAATTCAATGTTACGTTCACATGTCATAGCTTAAGTTCCTAATTGGATTCTACACGTTAATTGGCAAACTAACAACAAACACCAAACACACAATCAAAAACACAAACACACGTAGTTAACAGAAACATGCAGATACTCTTACATATACATGCAGATGCACCATGGTGCGTATACACAACGTGAATTTAGCTACACGCACACATATGTATAGATATGTATGCATATGTATATATGTATGTACAGCTGTGTCAGTTGCAACACCTAACACAAAGGGACAATCTAAGCACTGGCGATTCTACGAAAGCGTTAGCATTTATCGTTAGTTTCTCCGAATGGATTTCGTTTCGCAACACGACGCCATTATGTATTTTTCCCAGTTATTTTGTGTATTGTTAGTTATTATAATTTTTTTTTTTCTTTTATCGCCGCGTGCTTTGGGTGGGTTCGACTGCTGCTCAGGCTGGCAACGTGTGTGGGTTTGTGGTGCATGAATTTAAAATATGAAATCGCCACAGTCCATGGCATAGTCAAAATCCTCGCCGCCCAGATCGTCAACGCCCGAGGAGTGGAAATCAAAGCCGCCAATGTCCGTGTGGTAGACGGCGCCGCTGCACGAGTTATCGATTAGATTGGTGCAGTGTGTTGTTGGCAGTGCGTGGAGAGTAAACGTGTCTTCGCACTGCGACCAGGTGAGCCCGCCGCTCCAGACCCCGTTCGGCAGCGTGGCCCAGCCCCAGCCGTGTCCCCAGGGGAGAGCACAGGCCAATGATGCCTTCGAGTCCGGCTTCTTGCTGAGTATGGCCACGGCCGCATCGCTCTTGATCAATGGATTCTGATTGTACAGAGTGCGCTGCGTGGTTAATGCCGCCGATGAGCTGCGATGATGCCTGCTGGTGACATGGGCCGCCGATTTGCGCTGCTTCACCTCCGAATTGGTGGCTGCTGCAGGTCACAGGGCGGCATGCGCTTAGTGGCATTTGGAAACTGGCTTTGGGTACTCATACTTACGTCTAATACGCACGAGCGGACGCCGCAGCACGTTCATCAGATGCGGCTTGTCCACAACCAGCTCGATTTGCGGTGGCGGCGGCAAAGTTTTGGTTATGGCGTCAATCCAGTCGCTTACCTCTTGTTCGGACTTGGCCAGCATCCAGTAGACCTTGGAGCGCTTGCGACGCGACCCCAGCGCAATTAGCTGCGAAACGCTGACGCCATCGGGCAATGGCGGGCGACGTGGTATCTGCCCGGTCCAGTGTGCAATGGCCAGCATTTCGGGCGCCTCCTTGACCAGTATTTTGCCCGACGGCGACGAACGTCCCGGCTCCGTAAACCAGGCCATGGTGGAATCGTCATACAATATAACCCATTCCTCGGACCAGCGATTCCATAACATTTGCTCTGCAAAATGAAATCGTTGTTGGATTTATGTGGCCTATAGCTTTCTATATTGCTGCATCGCATACTTGAACATTAAATTTATATCCTCAAAATCAATATTTTTCTTGGCATGCTCTTACTAGGCAAGTTTCATTTAATTCGTCCCTGTTTACCTGTAGACCAACCAGAATTTATCGAACCTTGTTCTTACGCACGTAAGAACATGCTAATTAAACTATACACTTCTGATTCCGTGTCTTATATATTGTGTGCATAATAATTTATACCGCTGGTGTTCTTCAGAACTATCTCTTCCCCTAATTGAATGTTGTAGGTTATTTTCGTGGAATTGCTGACCACGCCTAGCTGTGAGTAGAGACTTGCCGGACGTGCTTTTAAATCCCTTCCCATTTTTCTCTGTATTTCTACCTGTCCTTTTCTCTCTCTCTCTCTACTTTTCAATTGTTATCTTTTCTTCTTTACTGTTGTTTTACGAATCCTATTAAAAATTTCTGTATTGTTAAAATTCTGTCGCTTTATTATTTTACAACTTTTTAAGTATTTATGTATCCTTTTGTTGTTGCTTTTTCCCTCTAAGAATTCTAACAAATAAAGTTTTTAAAACATGTCGGCGTCGTTAATAAACAATTTTGTAATTCGTAGAAAATTTTCTAATTTGTTTTAGGCTTTTTTAAAAGCAACTAAATAAATATCGGGTAGAAAATGCAGTGTTGTGTTTTGAAATGCTTCAGATCTTCATCCTGTTGAGAAGCCCTAGGCAAGTATTGTATAAGTTTTTTAATACGGTTTAATTATTTATTTAATGGGATTTCATTCCAATAACCTTCTACTTGGCTTTCTTAGGTTGATTTCTCGGTTCCTGAAAGCCTCAATTAATTACTTATTTTTATTTCATTTCTTGTTTTATTTTTATAACTGATTGCCAGTCAATGTTAAAACAGCTATATAAAGTACCTGACACTTTGAAGCTGGCAATTGGAATTGAAACTTTCAATTTACTAAAACAAGGCCAATTGCACAGAATGCTTTTTATAGAGAATACTTACTTTTATAGCGCAGTAGGTAACCTCCTTTGATTTGCTTGCCAGCGGTGCCTGCTGTAAAAAAAACAAATTAGAACGTTGTAGTCGAGTGCAACCGACTGCAGTTTACTCTGTGTACACTGCAATAATAGCTAATCAGTTGATCAAAAAGACACACTTTCGATATTAGTAACATAGACACTGAAACAGTGAGACTTGTGACTGTATAAAAAATATGCTCGATTTTTAAAGGAGGTAATCAAATATATTTTTCGGGCTTTAAATCTCTATCTTCAAGTGATTTCATATGAATAGACGGAGTGATAGCAAGACAAAAATTACACAAAACGCACATTCCCCTTTTCCCCTTGCAAACAGAGTGCAAAAAGGAACAGCGGATGATTGTAGAATGAGAGGAACATTCAGTTGGCTGTAGAACTCATCTAATCCGCTTCCGTTGCAGCAAATCGTTCGGTGTTTAATTGAAAGCGCTGTTGCCATTGCCACTCTCCGGTTCCAATGACCAGTTGCATTGGCATTGCTCTCCAATCTGGCTGAAACCCAAGTTTGTCTGACAACCTGACCTGTATTCCAAATGCTGAAGTGTGTGCGTGTGGGTGTGTCTGCGTTTCTGTTTGTGTATGGGCTTCAAATGCTTTCACGCCTAATAACAGCGTGCGAAACACTGAAAAACATGAAATTCTAATTGCCCAGGCCAGTTGCCCCGCCTGGCCATGGCCCCACTTGACCCCCTTTACGCTGCGAGCCTCTTATTGCACATGTACATATTACCACTCGCTTGCATATTAATGAAGTTGATTAAATAACAGCCTAGGAATAATTGGCATCACGGAAATGAGAACCTGTGGCAGTAGGAATTAATTATTTTAATATTGATGGACGGCCATGGAGTGTCCAATTCGAATTTTCTCTACAAAAGAATTAATGCTGTTAGCATTTTGCATTTACAGCTCGACTAGTGTATTTATAGCTCTTTAATGCATTTAAAGGACATTTTTCGTCGTACAGAGTAAAAAGTTTGTACACATACAGAAAAAGTCAATTATTCAGTGTCTGAATAGATTACAGCGCACGGATGGCTAATTGAATCAGCGAACGGATAAATGGAAAAATGTTGTTTTTAGCAAAGAGAGTGAAATTTGTTTATTTCATTTAATATGCAAATATAAAATGGGGTTTTCGTGTATTTCCATTTTAAAAAATTTGTGCTAAGCTTAAGAATTTGCATATCCCATGCCATGCTATGCCCCTTGACATCCGATCAAGAATTTTGGTTGAGTATCTCGAAATTAAGTAAAGCGAACCACAATTGTCATAAAACCAATCGATATGCAGTGTTCACTCGATAGTAAGAACTACTCCATGTCAAATCGCTTTAACAAGTTTATTAATGAAAATAGAAAACATATAAACTAAGTTAAAACAAAAATGAAAAATACACATATATTTTATTTTTTTCATTTTCATAAGTTAAAACATTTTGAAAATCTTGTATTATATTTTTTGTTTCTATTCATTAGTACTATAGATACAAAATGAAGTTTGCCTTATTCAATTTGTATAAAATCTTTTTCAAAATTTAGAAATGCCAATTTATATTTTTAGTCAATTGTGGTTGTATTAGAATTCAATATCACATTAAAACCGATTCTGAGGGGGTAAAACTTTTGTCAAAAATCATACCAAAATTGACAAAAATTTGTACATGTCAACCTCGCGGATCCATAACTCCCATATTTCAAACATCCATAACTTTGCAAACTTTGCAAAACTGAACTGATTATCATGAACTCCCCCCTTACTCATTTTCAAAACATTTTTTTTTCAAAATTTAGAAATGCAAACTTATATTTTTAGTCGATTGTGGTTGCCATAATTAGTATAAAAAACAACATTAAAATCGATTCTGTTGGTGTCAAATTTTTTGTCAAAAACAATGTAAAAATCATGCCAAAATTGTTGACATGTAAAGCTCTCGAATCCGTAGCTCCCATATTTTAAACGCCTATAACTTTGTCGAAACTGAACCGATTTTCTTGTTTGATGGCATTTTTATCATGGTTTGGCCGCTATCATGTACGTGGCGTGATGTTTGGGGAAGTTTTCCAGTAATATATATTTTAAATATGGAACCTTTACTTCAAAAACTGTGAGAGATATAGCCATTTCTGATTTTTTAAGGCGGGCTACTCGGGGGTCTTCTAGTAGGCATGGTCTGTATATTAATGTCACAATCTTTGAAGGGAGTTATACCATTCCATACTAAATTTGGAGACTCTAGCTAGAATATTACGGAAAATATTCACCATTTATCGATTTGCGATCTTTCACGAGAATATATTCAAAATTTCAAGTCTCTAGCTTCAATAGCAGCGGAAAAAATTGCGTTCATATGGACAGCAAGACGGACATTGCACAAACCCAATATACTCTTTTCACTTTGTGAACGAGTATAATAATGACAATAAAGGGAAACGTTTGCGTAAGATTTGATGAATTATTGAATTATTTTGTTTCAATTTTTGGTAAAAATATTTCTCTATTATTATTTTCCACTTTTGATAATTCACTTAAAATGTACAATTTGTAACCGGTGAGAATAAAAGAAATGCATTGAACATTAAAAAATACATAACAAGAATTCAAAAAATAATTAAAAACGTGTTAAATAAAATCAATTCGTGGAAAAGAGAAAAATGTCAACTTTTTAAAGCGTGTTACATCAAATTTGTGTACAAAAATTCGTGTAAAACGAGAATTGGGCGTATAGTCCTTTCACTTTGTGGACGAGTATAATTAATATTTCTGCTTAGTTGAATTTTCATGCTTACTGAGATGAATATCGAAATTGACAGCTCTGTCCCAATTTCGGACTCGACTGAATACTTCTCATATCGGGCATCCACTGTACGTGTGTGTGTGTGTATAAGTGCTGCCCGATGAATATGATTAAGCATACGAGGGATAGTGGCTGGCAATAATTTCACTTGGCTGCTTGCTGATAGCTTGTCAATGCAATAAGCTGACACAGCAATTGAAAAACGCTCAAGGCTTGGCTGCAAATTTCTTGGCAAACGCTTTGCTCGAGCTAACCCCAAATGAAATCTAGACGATGGATGATATATAATACACACATAAGCATGTATATGTGAAGATGTGTATATATATGTATACTGGCAAGTGTCGGCTATGAGGGATAGAGACAGAGTGGGTGGCTCTGGCGCTGAGCTGAGCTGAGCTGAGCTGGCGAACGAGGTCGCCGAAGGACACTGCGCCGCTTGTGCAAGCAGGGAAGCAGACAGTCAACTGACAAAGGACACACCGGACAACGGACATCATGTGTGCCACTTCAGTGCACGCATACAAGCGCATCCATATTCTACATGCTACATCCTACATTCACAATCGCATTCACGTGACAAAGCAGCTGAAATTGCAAGTGGCTGCAACAGACGACGACGGAGGCAGAGACTTAGACGACACACGGTTGCAAAATCAACTTGTACATAATTGTCGGCCCGACCGGAGGGGCCCCGAGCGAGGCGAGGCGAGGCGCGGCGCGGCGCGGGCCGGGCTGCAGCTGGTGTACGCTTTCATGATTTATGCACGTGGGTGCTTTCAACCTACTGACATCGACGATGACAGCGCCAGGAGCGCCAGTCAAGCTGGCTGCCCCGCTCGGTGGGATGCATTTTACATGCAGCCGCACACAAGTGCAGCTAGGTGGCAACGTGTGGGCGGGGCTGCTGGTGCGGCCTGGTTGTTTCTGTGTGTGTGCTCGTGTGTGGGCACTGCTTAATGATTTAATGCAGTTTTCGTGCTCGCGGTCCAATGGGCGTGGCAGCGCTGTTGGCGCTGATTGCAGCATAATAACCGCAGCTGAATTCCGCTTGATAAGTCGAGCACAAGTGGGCGTATGTACTTACATATGTCCATAATGAGCGGGTCAACAATGCGACCGCAGCGTCAGATAGAGAAACGGATGCCGAGAGCTTAAGACTGAGCGACACCCAGTGAAGAGAGCGAGAGAGCGATAAAAAGAGCGACAGAGAGCGAGTGATAAGGAGAGAGCGCAAGAAAACAAACAGTCGCACACACACACACACACACACACGCAGGCACACGCAACCTCTGTGCGTCTGTGTGTGAATTCATTGAGGAAAATTGGCAGCCAGGCACGCGGAGCATCGAGCGAGCAGCGCAAAAAACGAGTTCAAGGGTTCGCTCGAAAACGGGGACAGCCCCGCGTTACACACCCACCCATACACACACAGGCGTTCATGCATACAGATCTATATACACACACACACCCAGCTGCTGTTTTAGGGCTGTGGCTCAGCTTAAGCTACCCCCTCTACTTACCCGTGGGCTGCTGCAGCTGAATTTGTTGCTGTGATGTCGATAAGAAGGACTCCTCACTCCTCGGCTTCACCTTTGAGCACATGGAGAACATGTTTATTGGCAGCTTCGTTAGTTGTTCTTGTTAATTGATCAGTAACTGTGTAAGTGGTCGTAAGGATACTCGTCGTGCCGCAGCGCCTACTTCATTAACGCTTCAGATGTGCTCCAGCTCAGTTTCCGATAAAAAAAACACCAAGCAGTGATGTCAGCAGCCACACACACTCACACACACACACACACGCTCACACGGACACACTGGTAAGAGGAGAGTCTTGTTTGGGCCGCCTTGAGTTGCTGGGCAGGACAAAAAACGCGCGTGTTCCGTTATCAAAGTTAGAGCACACTCACAGGCACCTCAATACACATACAAACGCACACTCGCACTCACACACATGCACACACACACATACGCGCGCGCGAAAGTGTTTGCTGGCGTTGACGTCGCTTTCGCTTTCAATGGGCCGTTCAGCTCTTATTCTTGTTGTTTTTGGTACTGTTGTTGGAGGTGCGAGCAACGCCTTTTCTGGTCAAGTTGTTGTTGTTGTTGTTGTTGTGCTTCGCATTGAGTTGCCGCTGCTGCCAATACCCTGATGATGATTGAAAGGGTCGTGGCCTGGCCTCGCCTGCCGCTAATTAGATTTCCAATTGTTTTTTTTTTCTGAACTTATTCGTTGCCTACTTTCCTGGGCTCTGGCTCAGTCGCATCCGGCACGCCGAGAACACATGCACTGGAATACTTATGGGTCTTTCCTGTTCGCTGTCAATCTAGTGACAATTTCAGAATGAAGCACAGCGCGTAGCTGAAGCGTTCGCACATAGACACTTATTTAGATTTCATTTGCTGTTGTTGCGTTTTTTTGTCTATGATTTTGGATGGACTCTGCCGCTTGGACACAAACTGGTGCTGTAGCTGCTCCTGCTGCTGCTCTTGCTCCCTGGTGCTGATGGCTCGGCTGCTTGGGTTGTCCGCTGTCGCACCTCTGTTTGGTTGAACGGCCGAAACTCGACTGGCGGACGCTGCTCGGCAGGACTTCGGTGGTTAGCGTTGTCTGGCTGTGACAGCAGCCGAGTCCTTGCCGAAGCTCGGACGAAGCCGCATTAAAAGCTCTCGTTTAAGGACTAGGACAACACAAAGCATACACAGACGCATGTTGGGGGCGGGGCGGCTGCCGCTGCTACTGCCGCTGCCGCTGCTGCTACTGCTGCCGCTGCTGCGCTGCCGCTTGTGTCCTTCAACGTCCTACAGCAACAACACGACGCGATGCGTCGAAATGCCGATTCCACTGGCGGCAAACGGCCCGCCAAACAGATGACAGCAGACAACAGACAGCAGTTAGCATCCAACATCCCCCATCCCAGCAAGCCAGCATCCAGCAGCCGAGCAGAACGCAACCGCAGCGTCACTTTCACTCATCCTCGTCCTCACTTTCGATGAAGCTGAAGCTTTATGTTTGTTTTTGCTCTCGCTCACTATCCCATTCTCTCGCCTTCGCTCTCGCTCTCCTGTGCACTATGAGCAATAAGACCCGTTTTTCTGGCAAAAATGCCTAAAATTCCTTACAATAGAAAACTTCGACGTTAATAATTTAGAATTACATTAGGTAGCTCTGTTACATTCCAGAACAGCATCTAAAGCTTTTAAGATTATTACTATTAACAGCTGTTGCTAACAGAACAACAACCTTGCATTAGGTACATTTTTTTGGTAAATTACAAATGTTTTCAACTTAATACAAAAAGCCTAGGCTACCAACTGTGCTAACTTGAAAACTATTTCGGGAAAAACATCTTTGGATGATTCTGAAGTTTAGGGCAGTTGATTTCAAAGAACACTTTCTTATACTTTTTAAAAAATACATGTTTAAATTCTTCGAATTCGAAGTTTTTTTTTGCAACTACAACTACAACTACAAAATATTTCTGGAATAACGTCTGTATTTTCTCCCGATTTGTATGAACTTTGAAACATAGTTTATACTACATGCAAAACTTCTAGAATATATCATTTAAATTATGGCTGTAATCATTGCGTTTATAAAATGGGCTGAAATGGGCGGCACGCTGATTTTTCCTAGACTATTCTTAAACAATTTCAGGAACATGAACCAATCGACTAAACTCGGAAACTTCGGTTATCATTAATGAATGCCCCAAAAAGTGGTTGAATTCCCCATAGTGCCGTGTTAGTAGGTTACACGCATACTCGGGTACACATGTATGTGGATATTCGTACTTGCAGTTGTCGTCGCCCTCATTCACCTCCCTCTTCGTGTTGTCGTCGCCATCGTCTGTCACCGTTGTCTTTCACTTTCGGTGTTCATGTTTCTGAGCATAATACAACTGAGTTTCGGGGTCGTGGTCGGAGCCTGAGCCGGAGTCGGAGCTGGTATCGGGTTGGGTCGCTATCGTATCTTTTGTTTGTGGTACCCACTGGCAGCAGCTGCTCGAAGTCTGTTTTTCTCAGTGATAATCGGTAATAATACGTTGTGTCACTATTGAAATTGACGACCAGTAAATAAACAGTTCTCGGTACAGTTGGAGCACTTTTCACATGGTGAACTTGATATTCGTATTTTCTCACGTTTATATATTTAGGTTATTATTATTATTATTACGCTTTAGCGCTTATTTCCAATTTTTACTTTATTTTTGATAAAAAATAAAAATTAAAATTTGTTTTATATGCAAAAAATAAAATCTAAATATATTTTATAAATTCTAATTTTGAAATGTTTTCAAAAATTGGCGGATTGGTATTTATCTTTAAGTTTTAGTTTACGTACATATATAAAAAATATAAAAAAAGCAATTTGTTCTATTAAGTTTTATAGTTAATCTATCTAACGTATTCCAAGTTTTTGCCATTAAAAAAATTTTAGAATTACAATTAAAATTATATTTCACATTATATCGATAGCATTTAAATAGATATTAAAATATTCAATCAATTTTATACCCTTTCAGTCCTAATTTTCATACTGTTTACAAATTGAAAATAATATATTGGGATTTTATAATGTCCGTCTGTCCATCTGTCCGCATGTACGCAATTTTTTCCGCCGCTATTGAAGCTAGAGCTTGGAATATACATATACTCGGGTATTCCCGCATCCCTCACCGGGGACGGGTCAATTCGTCAATGTTTTGCTTATGTCCACTAGGTAAATGTCCACATGGTAAACCGATTTAATATACATATATATCTTCCTCAGCTTTAAAGCTATATACATCAAACTTTTGCAGACGCATGGCTGACAACCTTATGCTACGAAAAGCTACAGTTTTCTGACGACCACCTCATAAGATCGAGTACAGAAATTTCGGCCACGCTCTCTCCCGCCCCCTATAAGTCACAAAAAGAGACATTTTTCCAAAATAACAAAAATAATGAAGAACGTTTTCGACTGCGCAGTCGATTACACCTGCCTTCAAAGTTTTTACTGGTATAACATCTATAACTGAGCCCATTTAAATGTGTAAAAAGGTTAAATGGTTTTATACAAATGAATATAATAGGCAGAAGAACGCATCTCCGAACTCATAAAGAAAATGTATATTCTTGAACAGGACGACAAGCTGAATCGACATAGTTATGCCTGTTTCGAAAACTACAAAAGCTAAAGTTTAGAGACCTAAATTTTTGATTATAGATTCTCTTAAGCATACGCAGAACAAGTTTATCTTGTTTTTCAATACCTTGTCCTAATTCATTAATATCGAGAAAAATCGATTTGAAAATACTTGGTTTTCTTAGTATAACTATTGAGATTGGTCTATAAGAGGTCAAGCGAGGTGTGAGGTATGTTGTTTCTTGAATACACCCACTTCCCACAAATATGAAAAAACGCAATTAAGATACTACAGCCTTGCGCTTTGGTTTGCGTAGATATTTAGACCATAAAAGACAAAATACGAAACAGGCAACTAAACGATAAGCATCAGGTTCGACTACCAGACTCGCATACACAGTCGAGTATAGTATATAGTGTAGTTTTACCATAGTCGAGAGCCATAGTTGCTAAGCAAAATTTAAAAAGGTAGTTGTATAGTTTTGAACTTTATGCACTCTAATGGCAATGCGGGATTCGCATGTTTGCATTGGTGGGCGGTGGATCAATTTGTTATCTAATTACAGGACACCGCTAATTAAAAGTTTGTGAAGCACTTTGCCAGAGATAAATTCATTATAGCGAAATAACAAAATTACAGCGAAACTGAGCGTTCGGGGAATATGCAGGATACTATCCGGTTATGCATGCAGCCACTGAAATGCTGCGCAATAACATGACGTTGTTTTTTTTCTCGCTATGGTCTACCTTGTTATTGAACGTAAGCCTCTTAGTTGGCAGTGACCCTGTGGTGCACATACTCAATTATGTGCACACGTGCGGTGGGGATGGAGAAGAACAATGCATTTATGGATCCCATCAAGCAGATCTGTCAATAAACAAACGGCAACCTCAACCACTTAGCTGCTGCAGGGGTCTCTCACAGTTTTAGTTTTTAGCGCTGTCAGCTGGCGATTCCTTTGTTCCAGCTTTGTGGAGGCCGGGGCTGATGCTGGTTCGTGCTTTTGCATGCGAATCCAGGCCCAAATCACTTAAGCAGTGAGCAAAGCAAACGCTGAAAACTGGCAAAGGGGGGATTCGTTTAATGGGCCAAATAGCGCAAAAAAATGCCTGAGCATCTTTGCTGGCACCTAGGCACCTGCCGCATCCAAGGCACCTATGTACATATTGAGACCTAATGCCTTTGTGAGTGGCATTAATTTGATGGTGCAGCACTTGCTGCTGGTGCTTGAGCTGCTCCCTCGTCGCGCACCGCTGCAATAATAAATCAATTTTAAGTTCATTTCTTGTGGAAAATGTGTCGCCCGTGGCCTGCAGCCTCTTTCAAGGCCTGGGCGTTTTCACTTTCGGTTTCCAATTACACACAGCTGCGCTCGCAGACTCGCTCTACGTCTCTCTCTCTCCTTCTTTTTTCTCACACTTTCTCTGCGATTCCCTCTCTGGCTCTTTGTGCGTCTAAAACACACCCACACACACGCACCAGTTTAAAGTATGGCACGGTTTTTGGTTCGGTTTCGTATTGCGCCCGTTCACGTCCGCTCACACTCCTGACCGTGACACAATTTCCATTGTTGAGCACTGACTCAACCACAGCAGAGGCATCCTGCTATTGAATCACTAGCACAGTAATAGGAACACATATATGTATATAATAGCGACATGACCTGCTCATATATTATATGCGTATGTTTATGTGGCATATATTTTATCAATTGAGCGACAGCCACTTTAGTCAAGGTACACTCAATTGAGGCGCAACATTTGCGCTTTAGATTGCCACTTGTTGTTGGTGATTAAAATAAACTTTATTATTATCATTTGGTGATTTGATTTAAGGCTCTATCTTGTACGACATTCATTTTTTAATACATACACTGAACAACAAGTTTGCCATTATGTTAAAAGTATATTTGTGTTGCTGAGTACAGACTCGCAAATAGATCCCCTTGCTATATACAATCGTTTAGCTGATATAAATCATTTTAGCAAGCAGACACATTTCGTTCGTAATTCGTGTCCTCATTGCTTCTAGCATAGACAACGTTAATAAACTGAAACAATTCTAGTTGTGTCTTTATATAACTTAGTATACATATTTGCACTATCAACTAGATATACAATTTTCACTATAACATGGTTAAAAAAAATGCCAGTTTTTACTTGAGTCAAAGCGTCTAATATTAGCCAAAATTATGCTAAGATTTATCATCATTTATCATATTTCATTTGGTTATTGAAGCTGTGTAATACTCAAGTTTTCATCACATTAACATTAAATGGATATGGAAACGTACAGATTCATAAACGTAGGAGTACACAGAAAGGACACCAGTGCAAAACATTATATGCTACATTAAACATTAAATGAGAGGCCAAGTTAACAGTTAGCAAAAGAGCTAATAACAAACCATGACGCAGAATACTCGACCGATCCGTTTAGTTCTGCAATGCGGCACGCAGCAGGCTGTCCAATGTGAATTGGATTGTTCCGTTGGCAGATGCTTGCAGTACGGATGGTGGCTTTGGTAGCGCCGGAAACTTTGCGGACGACGTTCCCGCTGACATTGGGGGCTCCATGCTGCTGAGGCACTCCACAACGGTGGCTGGCAAGGGAGACGGAGGCGTGGCTACGTCTACGTTGGCGGATGTTTTTAATGCATTGTTCGAGCTGCTGCCTTTGCGCGGCGGCGATGGCGGCGTTTGCTGCCAACCCGTAGTCAGGCTCTGCTGGCCATTGGGTGTTTTTTGCAGCGCGTCCATCTCAACTGGGTGCTCGGGCTCCAAATCGGCATCAGCGACGGCATTCGCATTCGGATTGGCGACCTGCAGATTTGTGGCGGAAATCTCCGCCGATTCCGGCTTCTGTTGTTGCGCAATAGCGTTGTTCACCTTCTGCCACAGATTGCAGATGGTCGCATCTTTGCCGGCAGCCGCCGTACGCTTGGCAATCTTCTCAATAAAGCTTTCGCCAACGTTGCTGACTGAGGCAATGTCCACGACATTCTGCTGGCTGCAATCGTTACGCGTATAGGAGGTAAGACGCGGCCGGATTTGCGGTCGCTCAGCGGGCAGCTCCGGAAGTGTGGCAGAAACGGCGCGTCCTTCGCCCACCAGCTTTAGCATTGTGCGATGTGTAATTCCCTGCACCAAGGCTTTCTTGTCCTCGGTTATAAAAGGTTCCCATTGCTTGGGCTTGGGCTCCTCACTGGCCGTAACTTGGCCAGGCTGGCGACGCAGCTTGGCCCGCATGGATTCGACAGCGTTCGCAGCGGCCAGTGCACCAGATGGGTCCGCCTTGAAGCTAACATGATCATACACAAAATCTTTGTTAACGGCCTTAACGCGTTTCCGGATGGGCCGTTTCTCGGTGCTGCGCTCGCCAGAGTCGGGCGAAATTTGCGTGCGCGACTTGCGACGCTTTTTGCTGGGTACGGGCTGCTGCAATGGCTCCTCCTCTGGTTCCTCCTTGATGGCAAAGGCGGGGGCAGCTGCTGCGGCAAGAGGTGAACTGGGAGCCATCTCTGGCGGTGGCTCCGAAATTGTTTTAATACGCTTCAAACGCTTCTCATATGTTTTGGGCGCCGGCTTCGGCTCGACAGCTATCTCCAGCTCTGCTGGCTGGTCCTTATCCAACAGCACAATGTCCCCATCGACATCATCGCGCGAGTACTCGCATTCATGCGTGGACACATACTGCTCGTCCAGTCTTTCGCGATCGCCGTCAATTTTGTGCGTGAAACCCAGGTGATTGACAATGTCGTAGCGGCGAAAGGCGCGATAGTCGCAAATGGTGCAGCCAAAGCGGCGTGCACGGTAGTGAAACATCGAAATGTGGCGCCGGAGGTTGCCAAGCGCATTGAACTGCTTGTTACAGATCTTGCAACGGCAACGCAGCTGCTTCTCAATGGGAACGTTGCGTTTCTTCTTTGTCTTGGGCTTTGTCTCGTCGGCGTTGGTCTGTTCGCCCTGTTCCTGGTCCTCCTGGTCATCCTGTTCGTCTTCACTGTTGGACGCCTCGTAGCTGGCCGAGTCGCTTTCGCGGTGCAGCTGCAATTTGTCCAGCGATACGGTCTGCAGGCCAGGTGCATAGTCCTCATTTTGCTCGGCCAGCCCGGCGAACATTTCATTCAGCGCAGCGGAGTCAACGCTCTGCATATCGGACGCCACTGAAGTGGGACTCTCCTCGAGCATTTCCAGACTGGACATGCTACCACCATTAGAGTTGGCCTTTAGCTTCTTAACGGCTGGCGCTGGCTTGGCCAATGCCTCCTGTTTGGCGCGACAGTTGAGCAGATGCGTGGACAGCGCCGCCCGACGCTCAAACGACTTCTCGCAATAAATGCACAGCGACATGATCTTGCGCAGCTCCCCATTCGCATCAACTCGCTCTGGCACTTGGCCGACGACATCGTCGGAGAGCTGGAGACGCTTCAGCTCACGACTTGGTCCCTTGGGCTGAACATCGCCCTGCTGCATGCGGCGCTTCAGGATCGTGTTGCGCATCATGCGTATGCGTCGAGTTGGTTTTCTGTCAAAGAATTCAGAAAATTCAAAATCAATAATGCAAAGTGCACAGCAATCAGACGCACTTGTGATCCTTTGATAGGTGACGTATGACAGCTGCTGCCTGCAGAAAGGTCAACGAGCAGGCCGGACACTGAAACACAAATGCCGATGATGAATGGTGCTTCTGTATGTGCAGCTCAAGCGTTTTTTGCGTCTGAAACGTCAAATTGCCTGGGGTCAAAAGAGAACATATGAATGAGTTCAAAGCCTACTCGTATCAAGGATATAATTTAGGTATTTTACATATTTCACAGAAGATGTTTGTTTCGGTCTCATCGCTGATGGACTGATCCGGTGTCTCCGCCGAGTCGCTGCCACACGGTCGCTCGTACTGTTGATTGGATAGAGCCTTGCCATCGGGTCCCACAATTGTTTGCTCTGGATTGAGCATGTGGTGTACTTCGTTAAGCTCCGTTTTGATGCTATCATCGTGCTCGACCTTGATCGTCTGGTACACCGCATGACTGGACGTCGGCACTGACTCCAGCTGCAGCACTGGCGACAGCTGCTTAACTGCAGCCGGTGGCGCCTTCTCGCGACGCAAGCGCTCAATGACGCCGCTCAGATCGCGCATGCTGCCGCGCATGGCCGGCACTGGCGAACAGCCTGTGCTACGACTGCGCAGCATGCTCTCAAAATCCTGTTGCCCAGATGCCTGAATTATCATTGTAGAGTTTTGATCCTGCAAACACAAATCGGTTTAGTAAATAAATGAAAGGAATCCAAATGAAATAATTAAATTGGACACTGGCTTTACGGCTAACTCACTGTGTGTCCGGTATTGTGGGTTGCGCTTCGGGCGCTGATGCAGCAGAAGACACGTTTGTGGCTGAGGAAATTCGCAAAACTGCGGAACATGTTGCGGCACACATTGCACTCGTAGATCAGGCTGCACTCCTCGCTGAGCAGGCGGCGCACCTGTGCCACGGGAGGATAAACGGGGATTGAGTACTTTGGATTACCCATCCACCCTTACACACACACTCATACACGTATACACATACACACATCACGGTGTTTATATTACGCCATTCTTGGACGCAGTTGGGTCACGTACGCAACACAGCTCACACACACGCTTACACCGCTTACCTCGCTGGTGCCGTTCTCGTAGGCGAGGCGCGCCTCCTCGAATCCCGTGTGGGCCGTCTGCAGAGGTCGCTGCAACAGGCTCAAGTCACTGCCATCGTTGTCCATCTGTTGTGTGTCCGAATTGCAGCGTGAATTACGCTTCTTCATCGCTGTCGCCTGTTAATTTGTGCCCGCTTGTAGAAACGCACGAGACTTTCTTGTTTTTATTGATTATTGCACTTGCACGCATGCATGTGCGTTTTGCACTTGTTTAAATGTTACTTTGATTAACAATCGGGTTTTTGCATTCGAATTTACGCTTGCATATTGCACATTTTCTAGTATTGCAGTTTTCGCTTATTTTTGATCTCGCTGCTCACAGAGAGAATTGAACTCGTTTAATTCTATTCTCGCCCAATATTATTTTGCTATTATCCAGCACTATTTGCTTAGCAACATGTAACCCTATGTGGAGGAACTCGGATACATTTTTGCTCACGATAGGTACTTTCATCGTACTAGCGATATGTCAATCGCCCAGCAACTCTGTAAAGCGCGCGCATTTAAGTGTTGGAAAGTGTAACTATATACTTTTAAAAAGGCTAAAATATCGCTATCCCGCTTGCATTTAAATTAGTATCTTTGTGTATATTTTAGAAGTTTTATTCGCTGAAGCTTGTTGTTTGTTGACATTTAGTTTTCTAATACATTTTATTTATTATTATTTTACTAATGCTAGACAAAATTAGTGTTATTATCATTTACGATTACATAATTATGAATTTCAGTTATTGTAAAAAGCGTTTGTCATAAAATAAAGTGGATTAATATTCTTTTGCACTGCTGTTTACTGTAGTTTAAGCTTGGTATGTATGTGTATGCATATTTTTTATTGTTATTTATATGTACTGTTTAACACTCGTTTCAAAACTCGCTTACTAAATATACAAACATTTGTATTGATATTTAATTTATTTTGAGAGATACATTTATTATTTTTACTTTTCTGCCTGTTTCCAATATACATTTAGAGTTATGTGACATTTAATTGAATTTATGAAAAAATATGCATTTATTGATCATCCTCATATATGGTATTGGTATTTGGTGTAAATAGCTTTATAGGTATGTATATTATTTAATCGTGTACATTTATAAGCAGAAATGCTGCAATGTCCGTTACATATTAATGGATGCATGTATGTGAATATAATCTTTTACATTGTCAAATACATATTTTAATAATATACGCGGCAGAACTCGAGTTTGACTTGACTCGCTAGCTCGATAAACGTTCGCCCTTCGCACTTCCCGTTAGCTGCTGCGTTTAGCTTAATTTGTGATGAGTAAATTTGTATAAAGGTTAAGGTAATGCGTTTATCTTTAGTAAGGCACTAGTTACACGTTCGCTCCCCATATCAAAGTCGGGAGCGTCGTTTAACGTGTAACTACTGACTACAACTTACAAATCCCTCTTCCATAATCCGAGCAAATTTTAAAGCTTACGTGTACAATTTCATTTAGCGTATTCTTTTCATTTAGTTTTAGTTTTTTGCATTTTGTTGTACTAGTATTTTAGCTAATACAGCGCTTAGGGCAAAACTAAACTGATTACAAAACAAGCAACGCCTACTAAAGATAACTGAGAGGAGGGTTTGGGATCAATGATATTTTTATCGGTCTCGATATGGAGTGTCGGCCACTACGCACTGCGACAATTTAACTGCGTATCGCTACAATTTGTAATTCATGGGTTGGGTGGTCGGGGTTGATTGGTAGGTTGGTTGCGTGACTCTTGTTGACAGTGTGTACGTTTAGGTTGATAGTTTACTGTATTTCTTTACTTGGATAACACAGGTATTATTATGTGGTAGTACGTTTATCGCGCAGTTTGGTAGTGAGCACACACACACGCTAGTTATTATATCTAACCTATAATATTATGTAGCATTATGGGGGAGAAAGATAGAGAAAAATAGAAAGAGTTTTTAGAGTTAGCACTCGGGTTTTTCCAAGTTCTTAGTACAATTGTTTGATTTCTGCCCACGACAGACTAAAACTAGGTTTATTTTAACATGACAGTTACATACAAAGTTGAAAATGCAACTGCAGTTGGGAATATTTCTAATCCAAACATCCTTGCATCTTATGCACAAGCAGCTATGTTAAAATGTTGTATCAAAATCCTTTTAAGTGAGTATATCATGTAGACGTATGATGTTTCTGCGTGTTTATATGCAAGTGTATCTGTGTCTGAATTATGCACAATGCATTAAAATTACTCTGTTACATACATAAATAAATACGTATGTCAATATGTTTCGTAGTTAAAAGGCAGTTTTCCAAGTTGCTTTTAATTCAACCAACTCCCATTGTTATTAGCTGCTATATGGGTGTGTGTTGTGTGTGTATGTGAGAGTGTGTTGGGGGGCACATGCATAGCAGAGCTAACAACTATTATAGGTGCAGTATGGCTTCTACTCTCTCTCTTTTCTAGTTCAGTTGTAGGCATACAATTAAACCGAAATAGGCATGGATGCTTGCTTAGAATGTACAATTTTGTTATAGTTCTCAGAATTGAATTAAATTAAAAAAATTGTAGGTTTATTATTAAATTTCACATTTCTTTTTTAAAAGGTTGCCATGATTTTCGTTTCGTTACATGTTATGTATAATGTATTTATGTATATAGTGTATGTTTGTAGTCTGTATGACAGTGAGAATGTGTGATGCGCTTATTGCGTCTGCTTTGACATGTACAATGAGATTCGCATTCTACTTACATAAGTTAACTCATTTTACAAATCATAAATTAGGCATAAATTAAAACAAATTGACAAAAAATGTACACTTAAAATCAAACAAATTAACACGTTTAAACTTAGCGAGCAAGGAGATTTTAAAATGAACTTAAATCATAAAACATACATGTATGTCGAACATAAGCATAGAAAGTAATTAAGAATAGTTATATATTTCATATAATACATAAGGCCTTGATAGGGATATCGAGTTCAATTCTTAAACTTTACATAAGAGTTCACATAACGCTTTGTCAACAGTTAAAGCCAATCCGGTGAAGAGTCTTAATGTTTGTGTGTTTCGTATGAGGATGTGGCTGGTGAGCGTGCCCTTGTGTTATGCGGCGTGTTCCTTGTGACACATATAATACAGCTCATCATATATGTATGTATGCAGGTATGCATGTATGTATGTATCGAGTGTGTATGCACGCAAGTATAACAACATGTGCTAAACATATGCAATATTATCATATTAGTTTGGTATCGTTTTAATTCTCGAATTGTCGTGTTGTGGATCTTTTTTTTTGTTTTTGTTGCTGCTTTGTAGACGACTGTTTTGTTTTTGTTTCATATTTCGTTTTGTTTTGATTTTTTACATTGTGAATAATGCGTTTAGTTTAAGAACTTTGCTACTGTTATCATTATGAGGTTGGCCAACATGATGCAAATGCTTGATTCTGGCAAATAGCTACCTCCGGTTACAACTACATCTTTCTCCTCCAGGAACGGATAGTCGATAACATGTATAATACCGTTGGTGCACTCCACATCGGGCCGATATACATTGATCTTCTTGTACTTCCACAAGATCACATATCCTGCAATGAGATTGTAAAGTTAGCCCAGAGATTTCGTAAAGGTTTTTTAGTACAGTTCTTAGGTGCTAAACTATGGCGCACACGGTGATGGTTATGTTATGCATGGAAATGGCCAGGTTTGATGGCTGTGGTGGGTGGTTTGTGCGATGGGTTGACAAACAGCAGCACTCACCAGTCCATTCGTGACTAGCATACTCATCATGTAGATCTTTTACATATATTGTTTTGATTTGGTTAAATACAAAGCATGAGATTTTGGTAAAGTCATAGAGAAACAGCAAAAGTTAGTACAGATCATGGTACCAATAGTATCGAATCGAAATAATAAGCTTTTTGGGTGTCCTAACTGGCTTCAACTCAATGGTACTTACGTCCAGCCTCCTCTTCGACCTTCAGTTTCAGTGAATCACGGAAAGTGGGCAGCACCACCTGATCGGTGGTCATCGACATTTCCGCCAGATCCTTCATGGTAAACACATGATCCGCAATGACCAGGTGACGCTCCAAAATGTATTTCGACTGTTATTTGACAGAGAAAGGACGAAACATAAGTGAAGGCGCTTTAAGCGGAATGGATATAAGCTCACATGATAGGCAAAGTCGCGCATGAATAGCTTCTTGTGCGCCGAGGGATAATCCAGTTCAGTCTTCTGCCAGCCCTTGTCGCGGGGCACGAAGAACGTGTATCGGCGCTGGGTATTGTTTAGCTGTTCGTTAAAGTGCGAGAACTGTCCCATTTTGTAGGTGTCGCTGTTTACATAAATTCATTAGAAACGGAAGCTAACAGTTAATATATAGACGTTACCTCATCATGGGATCGGTTTCCAGTTTGCCCAGCACAGTGGTATGCGGAACGCCCAACACACGATCAATAATATGCACATATCCATTGGTTTGGGCCACATCAGCCTGCAGCACGGTGGCATTGACACCGCCTCCTTCAACGGTGATCACTGCATCGGCATCATCACCCTTGACGTTGAAGTACAGGAAAGTTCTGTTATTTACCGTGGGTACCTGTGCGATCTAGAAGCCAAGAAGAGAAATCAGAATGTGATTTAGAAATATTTGAATGGGCTCTTACCATATTGGCATTCTTTTGTCTGATCTTCTCAACGTTCAAGCGATCCTTGATAATGTGCATGTTAAGAATATCGGTCATCCTCTTGCGATCTCTGCAAATACATTTTCAGTTTAGATTTGAGTATTAAGTTAATTTTAAATTGCCAATTTACCTGATAATATTGTCAATAGAAGATATATTCCAAGCCTCGTTGCTAGGCGCCAAAATGGTCACTTCTGACAGATTGTTAATTCCCTCCAGCACTGATCCACCAGCGTCCATGATAACCTCGTAGAATTTGCGAAGTGCTCCATTCTCGCCGTTATCCTTTAAAATATAAGCGATTGATTATTGGTCAAGGCAAACATTTAGTTGTCGTAATCAACTAAAATTTAACTAGTTATTGTCTGTGAAGTGGGGAAAGGACGCTCAAGCTATATATGTTTTAAGTAGAGTGTGTGTTTTTAGGGAGTTTACAAACATCAAACAGCGAAGGTAATTTCAAAAATATTCACAACATTTATAATGTTAATAAAATATAAACAGAAGAAGTAAAATCATGTTGTTTAATGAAAAATTACGGCGGGAGTGATGGCTGCAATTTCGCCAAATTAAACGTAAGTTTCGAATGATCCTGTGATAATCTTTTCAATTGTGACTGATGATTTTCCATGTTTCTAAATAAAATTGTGATCACTAATGGTCTATGGGCATGGCGAATGTGATACAAAGCGGTAAAATGGAATGTAGGGCCAGGCGGCAATTAGTGCGTTCAGTGTGTAAGGTCAAGGGGCAAACGGATTAATGTTGTGGTTGAATTGGTTGTGTTATACAATTACTTACGTTCAGAAACTAAATCGGTACAATCGGAGTACAACGGGTGAAGTAGTAGTAGAATAGATCGTTAAAAATGCGTATTCAGTTTAAAAATTTAACAAATATCATAAAAATTGTGTATGGTTTATGTCGTATTCATTTACGAGTATTATTCAGGTTCCGCGCAGTGTGCAAGTTCCGCCACCGGGTTGGAAAAATGTTTGAAATAAAGTATTAGGGAAATAGTTTATTTACTTTGTTTTTTTTCTTTTCCTTTTTTTTTGCGGAAATTATGCTTATTTTGAATTTTGGAATTTTTCAAGCACACGTTTCAGTTTTACAAAACAATACGTCAAACTTTATTTTCAATACCGTGCACACAAATGCTAAGTAGCGAAAACAAATAAGGCATAAACTCCAGAAATAAATTATGCTTAATGGAATAAATTGAAGCAAATATCATTTAGAGAAGAATAAATTGAAATAATTACACTGAAACAGTCAGATAATTCTTTTCGGCTAAGCATGCAGTCACAACGAGAATATGAAATGAAAACAATACAGCGCAATTGTCTTAACTAGACTCTCCAAATGAACAATTGTGTTCGAAACAGCTAAGCAAACCGTTAAACACTTGCATCATTTGAATTGTGTTGCAACAGCGGCTTAAGTGATCCAAACGAAAGCTGTTAGTGATCGAGACAATTGAAGCTACATCAATAATATTTAATTAAGTCTGTTCTTCGGATTATTATATGTATGTATATCATCAAAGTGAAGTACAAATTGGTATTTTGACAAGTATTTGAAACTAGTATTGAAACATGCCTCGGAAACATGCAGGCGTACATAAAATATAAACAATAAGTTTGATAAGAAAAGAGAAATAAAATACTAACTCAGAATTACACTACACTTATATATGTACAAAGGTACACATTGTATTCTATATACATATAACTATAACCTCAGTTAGAATTGTTTACCTTGAACGACTGTGTTTACGCAATTTTGGTCAGTTGTCGGTTATTGGGGATTTATCAAGTCAAGTTTCAATTTGTGAGCGATAAAGGATTTGCATGTACGAGAAACAGAATATAGAGCAACCGGTCAGTAAAGCGAATATGGCGAATGCGAGTTTACAACAAAACGCTAAACAAACAGTCAGAAATGTTATGTTTAACTAAACAGTAAGATGAGCCGATTTTGAACTGATTTCGAATGTACAGCAATGTATATAATGTATGCATTTGTTTGTTCTATAAGGCGATCAACGATTTCACATGGACGAGATGTGTCTACAGTTAGACTAACACTTAGAATTACGATCAAAGCATGCCGACTGAGTGAACGATCGGGCGAGCTGAGATGAGAAGTCATGAATGGAGCTAGTTTTAAGCCAATTATGACTGGACGTGGTTCACCAATGCACTCGATAGAGAAGTATGAAAGAATTGTGGATGAAGTTATTGATTTTTTTTTAACATGCGTCAGTCCAAGCAACGCATTAGGAATTTTTATTTTGAATTTATTTTATGTTTTTTTTTTGAGCCAATTGCGTGGGATTTTCAATTTTGGGTATCTAACTTAAGCGACTTGCTTGCTACTGCCACAGGATCGAAGTCGGGGGCGGATTGAGCTGCAGTTTGAAAGCAAAGCATTGGAAAAGAAAATCAATTTAGTAATTGTACCAATTGGCGCATTGGAAATTGCAGCTCATGATTGGTTTTTTTTTGTGTGTGGTTAAGATAGAAAATTGAAATTTGGTTCATAAGATAAATTGACATTAAATACATTGGTTTTTTATTTCGTTTTTGATTGATTTTTGGCAATACTTACATTACACCCAAAATTTTTTAAAATAAAATTTATATTTTAAAAATTATTTTAAAATAAAATTTTGCTTTCGATTTTACATGAAACCGAACCAGTTAACATTACGAGCAAAGTTCGAGGGCGTTAGGGCCAACGAATCTTGCACCAATCTACAGATCCCACGAAGAGATCTAAGCAAATTCAGTTCTATGTAAAATCAGACTTTGGGTTTTCGTTTTTTGGCAAAGTGTAACTATTGAGTTTTTGAGATCAAGCGTCGCTTTATGATCTACATACATACGTATGTGTATGTGTATGTATATTTGTATGTGTATGTCTCAGTCAATGTCAAGTTTATGGTGCTATTTGATACTTTGGTTTTGACTTTGCATATAGAAGAACGCTGCAAATCTTGGGCCTCGAGCAGACTCGCAACACGTGTTCCTGTCGAGCACAGCTCAGCTAAATGCAAAGCTCTATAGATCACTATTATTATTTATGCTTGTTTTGTGTGTAAGCACTATTTGCTTAGGCAGCTGGCAAGCCAGTGCTGCGTGCCGAGCCAATCAAAATGCCAAGCCTTGTCGCCAGTCATGGCTACTGTCTATATCTATCTGTGTGGTTGTAAGTTTCTCTGTTGTGAATTGACGACTGGGTGCTACGCCCACCTACCTGCAGAAACTGTGTGACGGTTGTATCGATGATCATAAGCGGACGATGGATTAAGTGGATCACGCCGTTTTTAACGGGTATGTTGGCCTTGACAATCTCAGCCAGGACCACGCCCTGAGGATGCTTGGCATCGCCAATGACTGTATTGGACTTGACATACACTGCAAGAGTAGAGATGAATGGCGGTTAAGTAATTGTGTGATGGATGCGGCAAACATTTATCTCACTTTTGCCATCCTTTTGTTTGAAGAAGCTCACTGTGACCTTGAGTTGATCTTCAAAGGCAGCGGAAGTCTTGGGTTCGTCGTGTTGCGAGGCGGCAGTAAAAATGACAGTGTTCGGTATCACATGACCGTCGATGACCTTGCCATCCACCAAACTGCTGCGGGTCGAAAGCTGTGCGAAACGAATCCGAAGACAGATATCAAAAGGGGTCTAATGAAAAACACTATGCCAATTTAACGCACCTTGAAGCCCTCGTCTACAGGCAACAGGAAGGTGTGCGCTCCAGGCGCCTGATAGAGCGATTCCTTCTTCATCAGCGTCACCTGGGAGCGATAGGTGCGCAACTTGTTATCACCCACGTTCAGTTGATCGGCCTTCTGCATAAATTGCAGGGCATCCAGATTGTTAATCTCTGTTTTGGCAGTTGGCAGCGCTGTGAGCGGATCTAGCACCTCGTCGATGATGTGCATGACCTGCATAAAGAATTAATCATACGGTTACAGTTAGTGCTTAAATAAATGTGTCCATTGGATGCGGATCCAATCAAGGGATTGGTCACTGACCTGTCGCTTGCCCTCGCGATTGGTCAGCTCGACGCTAAGTGAGGGTATGATGCGCGCATTGTTCACATAGATGTCACCATTGCGGCTCTTTGTGATGTACAGAGGAGGATTGCCATCCATGTCCGATGACACGGTCTTTTCCAGCTGGTCTTTGCTGAACGCCGCGGTGGCTAAGCGTGGGAGAGAATGCATTTAAATTAAATGAATTACATTCGCTTGGATCGGAGGGTAAACAAATACTTACAGATGTGATAGAGGACATGCGTGGGGCCCTTGTGGCGCTGGAAGGCTTCGTTAGTGGGCACGAAGATCGTACAGGAGCGCAGCGACAAAGTCGAATTGGCAACAGGATTCTGCTCCAGAAGACTGTAGAACTGCAAGCATAAACGATTGGGCATGTGTCAGTGTGCTTGTTTAACTTATGTTGGACAGTGCTTTGCATGCTATGCGCCAACATTTGCAAATATCGAACCAAACAAAACCATGCGTTGGCCTAAAAGGGGGCGCTTAGCGCGTTTGGCAAACTAACGACTTGGGGGCCAGTTTTATTTCCAATTCCATGGCAACGTCAAACAACTGGTAAAACTGAGCAGCGCCTGTGTGGGCAGAAAAAGGTTTGTTGAACCAATTACGTAAGCAACGTAAGGCCCAGCTCAGAGGGCGGGTTTATTGCCTTGCGCCCATTTCAATAACAAAATACATGTGCCTAAATTGTGTGTGTCATTATTGAGCGCCTGATGTCTATCAGGACAGTGGCAGTGGCACATGGAAATGCATTTTCCAGGCGCAGCTACCCTACATAACAGACGCTGACCCTTTGGGCCAGCTACCACCTGCCAGGCGACACATGCGACCGCACACTTTGCGGCTTCCCAACGTGGCACCACCACCGTCGACACGCCCTGCTGCACATTCTCAGCCAGCTTTATGACTGCTCGCGGTGCCACAGACGAAGCTCACTTTTTTTCAAATTGACCGCCTCATGATGGGTGTGTCTGTGTGTGCGTGTGTGTATATTTGTCCTGCACCTTTTTCTCACTCTCTCACTTTGTACCACTTTTTGTTTCTCTCGTCCTGGCATACCATGTGAGTCACGTCAATTTTAGTTTAAAGGCTGCCCGGTCCTGCTCCTGCTCCTCCCCTACCCCTACTTCTACGCCATGCTCGTATCTTTGTTTGCGTCGAGAACTTTTTGGTAATTGGAGACGCCCGTTGTAGCTGTTGTTATCATCCTGCCACGTTATCGTCGCAATTTTGTTGGTTGGTTTCCATTTCGCTTTCTAAAAGCTTTCGTTTACCGCGAGAATGTGCTTCTTGGGTAAATGAACTGCGGCTAGTTGAGAGTGGGTATCGTGAGACAAGGATTGATTCCTGGGAAAGGGTACTTAAAACAGTTTACGGCTAATCGTGAAGAGCTGCAGAAACGACAGAAAAGTTGGCTGTAAACAGAATATTGAATACGCTCTCTTTACTCTAAGCTTTTTCCAAACAATATATACAAAAATAATGAATGGTATATTTAAAAAATAATGTTTACAATGTACGCATATAGATAAAACAAGTCAAACGCTTAAATTAAGTTTTCACACTGTACACACATAGTTACCAACTACTTTTTGAACAACTTTGTAAAATATAAATACAACATACTCATATTAACATGACATACAAGACTTACTAAGAGAGGTTGGATAATATCTCTGATTACAGGCGCTGCTGTGACCAATGAGGTAATTCAGTTGCAATTGCTTATTTGCATAACTTTGGATTATGCCCAATGGTTGGCAGATCAATCTTAATGGGTTTCATAGAGATAATCCCGCCAGCTGAGCTGTCATCGCATAGCGATTGCTCCCTTGGGGGGTTTTTGGGAGTTTAGCATGAGGGCCAACTGTCAACTGTAATTCATTGCCAACTGCCATTGACAAGCAATTTCAACAGCGTGGCACTCGCAGAACAAACGTTTTCTTAAATGTGGCAAGAACTCGTATGAAGGGAAACACCCTCCGAGTACGGCGCTGCTTCGAAATGCATTTGATTTTCATGCGCCGTGCCATTGAACCCTGTCCGGCACAGAGGCAGGAGCTGGAGCTGGCGCGTGCTGATATTGGTACGCACCCCGGTCCCCTGGCCAGAGTCAAGGGCATCATGAGTCAGAGAGCCAGACGGCGGTGCAAACAAATTCGGCTAATGCAGCCAGAGCACTGGTCATTGCCAACCCTTAGCCCCTTTGCGTGGAATGCGGGGGATGACGCCCACTCAGAGACACAACCCTTGTTATACAATTTATTAACGAAATTAAGGCAAAAACATGTAACGGTTTTTCTTTTTCAGTTGTAAAGATAACATTTGTTGTTGTAGTGAGTGTGTTGTTGTTGTTGTTTGTTTGTTTTTGGTGCAGCTTACCCTAACTGGCATAAGGCGCCTGAAGGATTTGGAAGTGCTCTGAAAGAGAGAAAGAAAGAGAAAAAAGAGAGAGAACCGCTGGCAGTTCAAATTTTGTTTGCATCTCACATGTCATGTGTTCTTTTATGTCTTTATGGAGTTTTAGCCAAATTTATTTAATTTGTCCTAGTCAGGGAACAAAACAAGCTACAAGTACAGGGGCTGTATGTGCATGTGTTTGTGCGTGTGTTCGTGTTGTTCGATAGGGCGTGGCACATGAGGGAATTCAATTCGGCAACTAATGGTATAATTGCTTGGCAAGGGAAGAAAATGTCTAGCCTGGCCAGCTTCCTGAGCAGCACTCATGATCAACATCAACAATATGTTCATCGGCTGCAGCAGTTGCATTGCGGGTGTGAGTATACTCAAATTTAATTGGTACAAATTATGCATATCTGTATGTATATGGTATTGCAGGCGCATGGTAAAGTTTTTGGTATAATTGCAGCAGTCCCCTTGAGTTTTGTCTTAATTGGTGTCGCAACAACTGAGAGGGGAAGGGCAGACGAGATGGCAGGAGGCACGATCGGTAGCCGCGTCGCATGTCAGTTTCACGCCCGCAATGGATCTCTAATGCATCTGGCGTTATCTTTAAGTAATTGTACGTGTATATGTGCCTTTCCATTGGCTCCATTAAGGTCAGTCGCTCATTCACATTCACACTCAACGCCTCAGAATAGTTTAACGTATACGTATTCGTAGACCAACAAACTACACTGGAGCTCATATAACGCTGACAGTCGCTTTTTATCACGCGCCGCGGCATAGATTGTATAAGTATTGTAATCTTAAATTAAATTTAATTGAATTCGATGCTGTCGCTGATGGTCCATTTAATGTATGTGCATGTTTATGTATGTATCTGTGTGTGTGTGTGCCTAGGTCGTTCAGCGCTGTTGAGTGTATGCCGCCCACACACACACACACACACACACATGCTACAAGCGTGCCCCAACCAAGCCTGGGCCGGTTGCAGTCACTGTCGTCAGTCAAAGGTTAAAAAATTAAAATTAAAATGATAAATATAAATGCAGTGCGGAGCGAAGATGACGTCGCTACGTCACAAGCTGCACACGCTCGACAGGAAGTTAAGGGTCAGCGCAGGAGGTCAGCCGTACAACGGCCCCACAGTGCCAGCAGCGGGGGTTGGGGGGAGATGCTGATGCTTCAAATGTGCCTATATACGCAGTCAATGCAGACTCTTATGTAAATGAGTTTCGATTGAAATTTCTCTCAAGTCTGATGCATTTTCGGTGCACTTTTCTTTAGGGTCTCTTCCAGGAAAAACAAACCATAATTTGTAATTATTATAATAGCTCTATGAGGAGTGATAATTTGTGCTTCAATGTTTGAAAGCAGATATTTTAAAATATTAATTTGATGGTGTGTAAGTATGTAAGTGGTTATTTAACTGCCATTGAAATGTTTATTAGCAAAACCAAAAGAAAAAATCAATAAAATTTGTACCCATTAGTTTTGGATAGTAATCATTAAATAGTTACATTTAGGTTTTAAAGGCTAGCAGGCATCGAACATCTAAGATAATAACAAATAAATAATAAGTAAAACATTAGATCGGAGAAGTTATATAAAGTAGTTTTCTTCTACATTTTTAGAAGCCATAGTTTGAGATACTCAATGATTTGTGTTTATATATAACTGATGTAAAAAATCTCGAAAAATTAATCCAATATATTGGTTCTCTCTCTTTGCACGTTGTAGGATTCGATTGATTGTTTTTTGGAAGTTAAGCATGATGTGGTTCCTGGATGTGTTAATATATAAACAACACAGCCCAGTTACGCTTACCAAACCAAATATCTATAACATACGCACATATTTATGTGCCTCATGTTTGTCTATCTATTCAGAAAATCCATCAGAGTGTAATGAGTTTTTCACATAATGAGCACATTAGCGCGTTTTCAAAACCTCATATAAATATTGCATCTATGTTCTCGTTGCCTACAGTGCACGTTCGATAAAGTGAACCGTTTGCTTAAAACCAAAAGTGTAAATGGTTAGATGATAAGTATGTTATGTAAAATGGGCGCATTAGCAGATATGGGATTATTATATCAAATATACATAGGACTTTGGCAAATATGTACACAAGTGCTTAGTTTATTACGGATTCGCAGAATCCTACTTGCAACAAGATGTTGCCCATAGAAAGAACCGCATATACACGCTCTGTGTCTCTGTTTGGCTGTAGCTAAGCTGTGCCACAATCTGCACCAGTTTAGGCCACAAAGACACATATGTAGTATATAGCTGTATATAGATACTATATCTCTGTAGATAACGGCAAAGGTACTACATGCTATTTCTATTCATTGTGACGACAATTACAGGTGAGGTAGCTCGCAGTTTGCAGCTCGCACGCTTTCTTTTCAATTGTGAAATTTTTTCTTGGTTTTGAAAAATGCTCGCTGGCTAACAACGATTTTTGGGCATTAAATGTTTAACAGAGTAGAACGACAGACAGGCGGGCAGTTGTTGTTGTTGCTGCTGTTGTTTTAGGTTGGCAACCTTTAATGGCTTCTGACTTTTTACACTTTTATGTGTTGCCCATATGTCTGTCTCTGTGTGTGTTGGTGTTTGAAGGTGTAAAAAGGCAAACCATACTTTGTACATGCATAAATATGTAGGTAGAAAACTGTTATGCTCGGTCGACGGCAACGGCCGGCACTTTTGTGCTCCCGCTTAGATGTGTTGTTGCTTTTGCATAATTTATTTAGTTTTTCTTTTATGTATGTACATATATATAATGGGCTCAGCATGCATACCAAATGTGGCCAACAAAGTTGGGTAGCCGCATTTGGACTTTGGACCGCGCTGCGGCTAACAGGGGTTTTGGGCAGCATCGATTTTTTAACGGCAACAACAAGTGCAAATGTTAAAGGTCAAGGACGTGAAAGAAGCAGGCAGCTGCTGTGGCTCACAACTACCTGTGCGGATATTTTCGTCTCTCTCTCTCTCTCTCTCTCTTGAGCACCCGCACCCAACCTTAATGCATCGCACATGCCTCTCTTTCTTATCAATTTCCTGCTGAAGGATTTTCGTTTCAAGGACGTTTGGCGACAGGCTTGGCCAAAATGTGTCAACAATCGCGTGTGGGTGTATGTCTGTGTGTGTGTGTGTGTGTTGACCAACATCTAATTACATTGTATGAACAAGTGTACATGTGTGTGTATAAACAACTTTAAGTACGGCTAAAAAACAGCTGGCTAAGCACCTACGTACATGTGTTTTCTATTTTGGGCAGAATATTTACTCTATCCTCTGTTTATTTGTTGTTTGTTTTTTTTGACTCACCTGTGAAAGTTCCGAATCATCGCGCAATTTATCCGCCAAATCGGCGGCAGCTGCATACGATGCGCAGCAGCAGAGCAGCAGCAGCGCCGCTAATGCGGTCGGCCCATAGCGTACAAACATGTTACAACAACACTCGCGCACTTGACTGTTTTTTTTGCTGTAACGAGATTGCAGCGACGTCGACGTCAACGGCGGCTTCGGCGGCGACTTTCGAGGGTTGGCAGTATTTGTTACTGTATTGGTGAGCGCGCGTCTACCATAAAAATCTGCAATTTAACGCAAAGAACACACATGAATACATGAAATAAATGGTAACTATATTTGGCAGCACCCTCCCACCCTCCCAAGACAAAATGCAAATAAAATATGAGCTTGGAAAAACAAGCGCTGCAACTGCGACTTGGCTTGGCTTTAAAAATAACACACACACACACACATATCACAGTCAAATACCGTTATGTCACATAAAAAGCACAGCAGCAGATCACAAAAACAAGAGGCAAAGCTAAGTTGCGCTTATTGTAGTTTGTTTTTGGTTATTTCTCTTATTTATTTTTCTTCTCTCGTTTGCGTTCAGTTATTATGCACATTCCGCTTATTTTTCGCAACTGCGACCGTTTCTATCACCGCCTTGTGCTTTCTGCTGACATTCGCGCATTCTATCATTCTAACAACTAAAGAAGTTCTTTGAAAGAAAGAAGATGAAAACAAAACCAAGCCAAGCCAAGCCACGCCACTGCAAAAGGCACTAACTAAATTATGCAATGTGCCTCCGGGCAACCGTTGCCCGCCGCGTAACACTTTTAGTGTCTGTAAAGGGACCTATTTTCATATTAACAGATATTGGCAATCAGTGGCAAACGGGCCACCGCCGTTGCCATTTCTTTATTACGTTGCTTACACCACTTATTTTGTGCTTCTTTTATAATTGGAGCAGTAACTGAAAATCTATACTAAGCGCAGCAGCGGACGCACGGTTTTGAGCAGAGCCAGAGTCCCACTGAAGCCACCACAACAGCCAATACAACCAAACAATACCGAAGCACTAACGTACGCCACGCTTCAACGTTTTATTGCAACTAAGCCGAGAACAGGTTTTCAAGAGAGCGCGCACATATACAGATATAAAATATATCTGTAGCAAATGATGTTATTCCACTGTTGTGCTCATTGTGAACTGTTGTTTTAGGCGTTGAAACTGAAAGTTAGCGACTATCGATAGCTTTAGAACAAAACGATAACTTTTAAATAATAGTAAAGTAAAATTGAATAATTAAATAATGAATGCAGGCGGCAGTAAAATGCGCAATGCATTTGCCTGTAAATAATCCGCAGAGGACAACAAATACAAAAATTCTGTTTTTACGAAAAAAAACAAGGAAAAAACACAGTTTCAACCTACCGTTGACTTCATTTTCTTCCAGCTGCAACGGTTCCTCGGTTAATGGGTCCTTTTCCAGCAACTCGCTTTTCCAGCCAAGGCAACGTTCATATATACTATGCCCAATGCATGCCATTCAAGTCGAATTCAAAGATTTTGCGATACTGCATTGCAACAGCCGGAGTTGAAATGTGCATATCAAAGGTCTAGTTGGCAACAAAATATACATAGGACTTTGGCAAATATGTACACAAGTGCTTTATTACGGATTCGCAGAATCCTACTTGCAACAAGATGTTGCCCATAGAAAGAATCGCATATACACGCTCTGTCTCTCTGTTTGGCTGTAGCTAAGCTGTGCCGCAATCTGCACTAGTTTAGGCCATTGGCAACAGCAAATGGTGTTGTGTATTTTTGCATAGTTTTTCTGGCCTTTTTAGTGCAACGCCATATCGATGAAAATCCGGGAATAATGATATAATCCGATCAACAGCTTATAATACCAAGTACAATTTTTACACGGGAGCCTTCCTTTAAAATCACGACGCGTAAAACATCAAAAGCACAACCGTATAATAGATCCATCCCTCAAAGGGCTCTTTATAGGTGGGAAGACTCTCTTTTAATAACTTGTTCCGCTTTCGTATAGGTGTAGGTATTTGAGTATTTTTCAAACAGCGCCTGTGTCATGGTTTGATCGCAATAGTTTTAATAATTGTATGACATTGAAAAACCCATAATATTTACAAACCATTTTGGAATTTTGGCTCTGGGATATATTTTCAATAATTCATAGAGTAATAAGAATATTCTTATAAGCATAAATATTCTAATAATAATTCGAATATTATTGCTCTACTATATAGGACTATTCTAATTACGAAATTTTTTTGATAATTAGTAATTTTGTTAGAAAGTTAGAGACTTGTAATTTGGAATAAACGAAAAATTCTATATTTTTTCCAAAATAAAAATAATAACTACTGTGTACTCTGAACGAGTATTACGCAATTGGCGACGTTTTTATTTCCTGGCTGATTAATTACTTACATAACTACTGTGTAGTACTACTACTGTGTCAATGCCATATAAAACCATATATAGTTAAACATTTTTGTGTATTGAGAGCATTGATCTTAAATAAGAATCCTTAATAATCCACTTAACAGATGAATATGATGAAGGTAAATTTTAAATTTGAATTTGATTATATTTACCGGCTGATGCCAAGGTGACCAGTCCATGTAATAAAACTGCGTTTACCCACACACAGTAAAAATATTTAAAACATTATTTGCCAAATACGAAAAATAAAAACAGGGAACCTAACGCGATGGCAGTTAACTGGGGAGTAATTTATGTTACATTGTCATATAACTAACAAAAAAGATATTACTTTATTAAATAAATATGAATTCGAACAACGCATACTTCTCAACACTGAAATAATACTCAGCTGACAGCTGTTTGCCATCTGTAGTTTGTTCGTTGTGTAACTTCTCCCGATTGTGTTTGTTTCGGAATGGAATGCGCTCGTAAAACTTTACGCATTTTCCCAAAAAATTCTCAAATATTTACGCGCAGCATAGCCATGACTTCCTCAAGCCGCGCCAAGGAAGTTATCGAGCAGCTAAAAGATACGAACCCCTACTACTTTAAGTATGCTGATAAAATAGCTAAAATGCAGCAAACTTCGGCCGAGGAATTCTTAGATCGTATTGAGCGCGTAGTTAACCCCATTAAAGACGGACAAAGTCAGGCCAGGTAAGCGAATATAGACGTGGTAATTTAATATGCTGACATTGCTAACGTGTCCAACTCCTTAGATCTTACTCGGAAATATTAAATCCGAAGCAAAAGCTAGCCAAGGAACAGGCTGAGCTGCCCCACAAAAAGCTTACCGACATTATGAAAATGGAGCTGATTGCTGATAAGAATGCCGAAGAGATTGCCCAAATCTGGATCGAATACCATAAAACCAAGGATGTGCTGGCTGCCACACTGACTACGGCCCAGTACGAGACACTTACAGGCAAAGCCAAGGATCATCCAATCTTTCTGCTGCCACTTCCGCGCAGTGAGGGTTTCGAATTCATTATGCTGCAATTTGCCGCAAATTCTGTACACTTTACGCCTCTGTTGGCCTACCAAGTGCATCATGAGAATGCACCCGAATGCCTCACATTGGTGCATTACACGGAGATGATGGACAAGGGCATTGTACTAATGCGCGGCGAGTATGATACGAAGGTTCTAACCGCACAGGAGGCCCAGTGTCTGGCCAATGAGATGCAAATGTTTTACTTTAAGTCCGATGAAAATAAGCTAAGACTACTGGAGACATTTACCAAGCGTCCAGATGAGTTCAAGCACATGGATCTTATAAAGGAAGTTGAAAACATACAACTAAGCTAGTCACTGAGGTTCCACCCAAAAGCTGTTTCAGAATAAACAAAAAAATTTGAGTAAACAGTAGAAAATTGAATTAATATTTTGATTGATTTTCAAACTGTCCAAACACTTTGCAGCATGACTTTGTCTGCACCTCATTGTTAAGGAAAGAAATTCGGAGTTTAAAGTTTATTCGTGGATATATTGCAATGAACATTTAATTGTATTTAACATTGATATTTAAGTACTCTTTGATATTTCATTACCAAAAATTGTTTTACATATTTAAACTATTGCTCCAAAATTATGCAACAAGATCTTAAACAATATTTTCTTTGTTCTGGCATTAAAACATTTACTCTCCGCCTGCGGCGTGGATCTGTAAAAGATATAGATTTAGTAGCTGGTCGTGTTCGTATTATCGTGCGAGCTGTTCACCTACCAATTCACCGCCGTTGTTGTCACTGATAATTTCATTGTTGTTGCTGCTGCTGATGCCATTTTCAAGTATTCGATTGCGAAGTGCCTGCAACAACGAGCCGCGCTTTCCGAATCTCACGCGTGCTCTGTCGCCATAGTAGACATCGAGTTCCTGCAGATACTTCAGTGCATCCGCCATCGTGCTGATTTCATTGTTGCGCGGAGGGCGCGTCTTAGATGCCTCCACGTTGCAGCCAGCGGCGAACAGAGCGAGTGCAACACAGACAACCAAAGTGCAGCGCATTTTATTGTACATGATGCGATTAGCTGCGCATTTAATAGAGACAGAGAGAGAGAGAGAGAGAAATAGGCTTAGGATTAGGACTGATGAGCAAAAATTGATAAATGAATATTTAGTGCAAAGCCTAATTGAATTTTCCGCTAGTTATTAGCCGCATAAGTGATCTAAGTTGTTCAGTAGAAAATAATACCTAATAGCCATATTATCGTATTCATTTGTTTCAAATTAAGATTAGCTTGGGTATTCAAGCAAAGTGCCCGTTATTATATTGAGATTTGCATAACTTAGTATCAGTTACTAGATTTCCAGTTGCTACCTTATATTATCTGGATCCGATTGCTGTACATTAGTAGCCTATTTGCAGGTCTTACCAAGCCCACCACTTGCATGGGGCAATCATAAAAAACGTATATGATAATTTGCAATGGGCGTACAATTATCGCTTTGTTTATGAAGTTCACAAGCCCCTGATGGTATTAGCCGCAATCGCACGGCAATCAAAGCTTCTGACGTAAGTCACTAATTGCCCGAAGAAAGCTAAAGTTTAATTGAACAAATTACTTAGTATGGTTAGAGCAACTCCGTTATGATTATCTCAATTTTCTGGTACACAAAACAGAACACGAAACACGTGTATAACACTCATTGTTTTGCATTCGATTCACATCTATGCAAATCTATTTTCAACTTTACAGGCTTCTATATAATTTACAACAATTTTCGTTCAATTAAAAAAATATGAATATAACCCATCAACAGAAAATAAACAAAATAAGTAACTAATTTAAGTATGAACATAAAAACAAGTAAGGGGTGTAACCGAGTACACAATACTCGTTCACAGTGTGATAGCTTTAAATAGTCGAAAACGGTCTTAAATATTATTGTTACTTTGAAAAAATATCGATATTTGTAATTTGTGGGGGCGGAAGTGGGCGGTTCAGAAATTTTTCAGCTCGATCTTTAGAGGAGGTCGTCCGAAAGTGTTCGCCGAGTTTGATAACGCCAGCTCTAAAATTGTGGGAGATGCGGATTTTCGCAGCCCGCCCCCAAGTGGGCGTGCTATATACATTTTTGATCTTAAGAGGAGATCATCAGTCGTTTGTGTGCAAAATTTTGAGTATTCTGCTTTAAAACTGAGGGAGTTATACAGATTTTATCGATTTGGCACGCCCCCAGTGGGCGTACCAAAAAATCTTAACACTTTAATTGACGCCCCCATATGCACGAGTATATTCTCCAAGTATCAAGTTTATAGCTTCAATAGCAGTAAAAAAATCTGCCTTCATACAAACATTTAAAAAGACAGCAAGACAAACACTGCACAAACACAATAAACTCTTTTCACTTCGTGGACGAGTATACAGAATACAATTGCTAAAAACAAAATTGCTCATTGTTCAAATTAAATAATACAATTTAAAAGCACAAAAACTGTAAGTATAATTTCCGTACATACCTTTAAATGCTGAGTATTGACAAGATGATAACAGAATTTAGATTCGTATGTTGCACACAGCGAGGGAATTGTTATATTCGATGCCCGTATCGACAGAACAAGAGGCAAGAGGTCAAATGTGAATTTGATTAGCAACAAATGCAACGTTGAGGAGCCAGCCGACAGGCAACAGGATGGACCGAAAGTGCGCAGGTAACTGATAAGCGAATCAGCGCAGCAACAAGTATTTATAATTGAGCACCTCGTACGCACCATGACCTACATAAAGCTGCAGGATTTGCGAGCTCCCCCGCACAGTTGCTTAGCAGCGGCGAAGCCTCAAAAATATGTATTGTTCATATGCATGCTAATTATGTTGGTAAAGTTTTGGACCAGCTGGAACGGAAGCAACGCTAACAAATGCTGACAGTTGTCTAACGAGATATCGCGAAATGCTGCAAGATATTAATGACAAAATGCGATGCGAAGGATTAGCGCCTGCTACCCCACCTGAGTGTTATTGGGAAATCGTCGTTTCGATATGCAAATGCCATTATTTTCATATAAACTCTAAATGACCTGGCTAGTTGTCAAATAGCAAACATAGAACAACTATTCATTTAGTTTGTATTTTTCGTATGCATCAAATCTATAACTTTAATGGCAGTCAATAAAAACTTTCTTCATACAAACATTTAAACAGACAGCAAGACGAACACTGCACAAACACAATATAATCTTTTCACTTCGTGGACGAGTATACAGAATACAATTTATAAAATTAAATTTGCTTATTGTTTAAATTAAATAATATAATTTAAAAGCACAAAAACTGTAAGTTTAATTTCCGTTCATACCTTTAAATGCTGAGTATTGACAAGATGATAACAAAATTTAGATTCGTATGTTGCACACAGCGAGGGAATTGTTATATTCGATGCCCGTATCGACAGAACAATAGGCAAGAGGTCAAATATGAATTTGATTAGCAACAAATGCAACGTTGAGGAGCCAGCCGACAGGCAACAGGATGGACCGAAAGTGCGCAGGTAACTGATAAGCGAATCAGCGCAGCAACAGGTATTTATAATTGAGCACCTCGTACGCACCATGACCTACATAAAGCTGCAGGATTTGCGAGCTCCCCGCACAGTTGCTTAGCAGCGGCGAAGCCTCAAAAATATGTATTGTTCATATGCATGCTAATTATGTTGGTAAAGTTTTGGACCAGCTGGAACGGAAGCAACGCTAACAAATGCTGACAGTTGTCTAACGAGATATCGCGAAATGCTGCAAGATATTAATGACAAAATGCGAAGCGAAGGATTAGCGCCTGCTACCCCACCTGAGATATTGGAACGGACCGAAATTGCACTGAAGTTGCACCCAAAGCTGTTCAAGAATAAACAAAACAATTCAAAACTGTCCAAAACTTTGCATGCCTTGTCTTCGCCTCATTGTTAACGAAAGAAATCCGGAGTTTAACGTTTAATCGTGGATATATTGCAATGAACATTTAATTGTATTTAACATTGATATTTAAGTACTCTTTGATATTTCGTTACCAAAAATTGTTTTACATATTTAAACTATTGCTCCAAAATTATGCAACAAGATCTTAAACAATATTTTCTTTGTTCTGGCATTAAAACATTTCCTCTCCTGCGGCGTGGATCTGTAAAAGATATAGACTTAGTAGCTGGTCGTGTTCGTATTATCGTAAGAGCCGTTCACCTACCAATTCACCGCCATTGTTGTTGTCACTGATAATTTCGTTGTTGTTGCTGCTGCTGATGCCATTTTCAAGTATTCGATTGCGAAGTGCCTGCAACAACGAGCCGCGCTTTCCGAATCTCACGCGTGCTCTGTCGCCATAGTAGACATCGAGATCCTGCAGATACTTCAGTGCATCCGCCATAGTGCTGATTTCATTGTTGCGCGGAGGGCGCGTCTTAGATGCCTCCACGTTGCAGCCAGCGGCGAACAGAGCGAGTGCAACACAGACAACCAAAGTGCAGCGCATTTTATTGTACATGATGCGATTAGCTGCGCATTTAATAGAGACAGAGAGAGAGAGAGAGAAATAGGCTTAGGATTTGGACTGATGAGCAAAAATTGATAAATGAATATTTAGTGCAAAGCCTAATTGAATTTTTCGCTAGTTATTTGCCGCATAAGTGATCTAAGTGTGCCATACATATTTTTTATCTTAAGAGGAGGTCATCAGTCGTTTGTGTGCAAAATTTTGAGTATTTCGCTTTAAAACTGAGGAAGATATACAGATTTTTTCGATTTGGCCCCAGTGAGCGTACCAAAAAATCTTAACAAATATCTCCAAGTTTCAAGACTACAGCTTTAATAGCGGTGAAAAAACTACGTCGATACAGGCGTATGGACAGACACCAAGACGAACACTGCACAACACAATATAATATTTTCACTTCGTGGACGAGTATACAGAATACAATTTATAAAATTAAATTTGCTTATTGTTTAAATTAAATAATATAATTTAAAAGCACAAAAACTGTAAGTTTAATTTCCGTTTATACCTTTAAATGCTGAGTATTGAGAAGTTGATAACAAAATTTAGATTCGTATGTTGCACACAGCGAGGGAATTGTTATATTCGATGCCCGTATCGACAGAACAAGAGGCAAGAGGTCAAATATGAATTTGATTAGCAACAAATGCAACGTTGAGGAGCCAGCCGACAGGCAACAGGATGGACCGAAAGTGCGCAGGTAACTGATAAACGAATCAGTGCAGCAACAGGTATTTATAATTGAGCACCTCGTACGCACCATGACCTACATAAAGCTGCAGGATTTGCGAGCTCCCCCGCACAGTTGCTTAGCAGCGGCGAAGCCTCAAAAATATTTATTGTTCATATGCATGCTAATTATGTTGGTAAAGTTTTGGACCAGCTGGAACGGAAGCAGGCTCGACAGCAACGCCGCCAACGCTAACAAATGCTGACAGTTGTCTAACGAGATATCGCGAAATGCTGCAAGATATTAATGACAAAATGCGATGCGAAGGATTAGCGCCTGCTACCCCACCTGAGTGTTATTGGGAATTCGTTGTTTCGATATGCAAATGCCATTCGCCTGGACACTATCATTAATTAGAATTATTTGATTAATTTTTAATTGCTTCCCGGTTTTGGCGGCTCTGATTTGAGATTGTATTATTTAGCGGGGTGCCAAAGTCTTCGATATAAATTGCTCTTTAATTTGGGGTCATTTGTGCTATAATCTCAATAATAAATGCATTCCATAATATCTAACTTCTGATTGTGTAAGTATACGTAACATGCAGTTACCGTCGCATAGCGTATTACGTATGCGCCGAGTTGTCCGTCTAATATCACAGCGTTCGTCATAACCATGATAACTTTTTTAATGTTCATTTTTATTTTCAAGTAAACTCGAAATGACCTGGGTAATTGTCAAGTGGCAAACATAGTACAACTATTAATTTAGTTTGTTTTTCCTTATGTATCAAATCTATAGCTTCAATAGCGGTAAAAAAAATCTGCCTTCATACAAACATTTGGACAGACAGCAAGACGAACACTGCACAAACACAATAAACTCTTTTCACTTCGTGGACGATTGTTAAAAACAAATTTGCTCATTGTTCAAATTAAATAATACAATTTAAAAGCACAAAAACTGTAAGTATAATTTCCATACATACCTTTAAATGCTGAGTATTGACAAGATGATAACAGAATTTAGATTCGTATGTTGCACACAGCGAGGGAATTGTTATATTCGATGCCCGTATCGACAGAACAATAGGCAAGAGGTCAAATGTGAATTTGATTAGCAACAAATGCAATGTTGAGGAGCCAGCCGACAGGCAACAGGATGGACCGAAAGTGCGCAGGTAACTGATAAACGAATCAGCGCAGCAACAGGTATTTATAATCGAGCCCGTCGTACGCACCATGACCTACATAAAGCTGCAGGATTTGCGAGCTCCCCCGCACAGTTGCTTAGCAGCGGCGAAGCCTCAAAAATATGTAATTTTTCATATGCATGCTAATTATGTTGGTAAAGTTTTGGACCAGCTGGAACGGAAGCAGGCTCGACAGCAACGCCGCCAACGCTAACAAATGCTGACAGTTGTCTAACGAGATATCGCGAAATGCTGCAAGATATTAATGACAAAATGCGATGCGAAGGATTAGCGCCTGCTACCCCACCTGAGTGTTATTGGGAATTCGTTGTTTCGATATGCAAATGCTATTCGCCTGGACACTATCATTAATTAGAATTATTTGATTATTATTTAATTGCTTCCTGGCTTTTGCGGCTCTGATTTGAGATTGTGTGACGCCATTACGTGCTCAGGAAAAATATGTATTATTTAGCGGGGTGCCAAAGTCTTCGATCTGAATTGCTCTTTAATTTGGGGTCATTTGTGCTATAATCTCAATAAAAAATGTATTCTAAGTATACGTTACATGCAGTAACCGTCGCATAACTTATTACGTATGCGCCGAGTTGTCCGTCTAATATCACAGCGTTCGTCATAGCCATCATATCTTTTTTAAATGCTTATTATTATTTTCATATAAACTCTAAATGACCTGGCTAATTGACAAGTAGCAAACATAGTACAACTATTAATTTAGTTTGTTTTTTTCATATGTGTATATAGAGGCTGCTGTTAAAGTGCAGCAAATGCAATTAAGCTCGTTAAATATTCATTAGATCTGGCCGGCAACGTATAATATTTAAATTTAATTGGTAGACCGCTTTGTTGGTTCCTTATTGTTAGATTTGGAGTTTAATATAGTTCAATATCCCTGTATTATTAGTTTGATTAATCAAGAATAACTTTAATAATGTTCTTGACTCACCTTTACTTTAATATCATATTTGATATCATTTGCCTTGTAACTGTACCGTAGGTAATTGCTGGCTTTAACCTATTAAGGGGGTTTACATCACAATTAGCGTTTCCATAATTCCGTCAATTTACAAACTGTTGTCAGTTATGTACCCAATGCCCGCAATTCCATGCGCATACTTCTTGTTTGTTAATTTTGTAAACAAATGTCAAGTAAAGTGGCTGACGTAGTTGTACCTATGGGGAATCCCTAACTTTGAGTGCTTTATATAGTGGCCAAGTCATGATTTTGGTCAGCTTAGCCCAAGGATGTTCTCATTCATTTCAGTTTTGTTGTTTAGATGTTCGGATTGGCTTTGTTGGCAACTGTTGTCGTTATTCATCTTTGTCACCTTTCAAGTGTTGAAATGGCAACTTAAAGTGCTTGCATTCAAATTTAAGTAGTCAATTTTACAACCCGTAATTTGGGTGCAAAATACATGTACTTAGCATTTACAGTTACAACGTAAAGTTGCATGCAAAAGGGGTTTCCCTTCTGGTATCGGGTAAGATAACACACGCATCGCGTGTTTTCTCAACTGATGGAAAGGCACAAATTTTTATGATCTTGAAACTTGCCGTCTATATATTAGAATTGGGATATGGGCACGTAAGGTTATTATACCATAAAATTGCATTAGCATAATTCTAAACACGATGGTCGAAGGGTTACGGTTGTTGTTGTCTTACTTCCAGGTTATAATCATATATTTTCTTGATTAATTTATATCATTTGGCAAGCTATTAAAAACCTTTTATTTTACTAAACAATAATTGGTTTAATTTTAATGTCTTGACAACTTTGCAATATAAAGCCAACTTTTATAAAATTCGTTAATTACTTGTGATGCCTTCAAGTTTTTAATCTATTAAATTTTATTTTAAAAATCAAAAAACTAGAGATAAATGCAAGAAAAATAGATTTGAGCACAGCCCTATAAAAATAAAATTTTGTTCAGCTTTTTTTATTTGACTTCCCATGCCTTTTAATTTTCGTTGCCAGGATATATACCTTGATTTTAGGTTTAAATTCATGGATAACTTACACGTAAGATTTTTGAGAAGTTATAAAATTATTCAAAAAACACAAGGGAGAAAAATTATATGAAATACATTAGTTAAATCGAAAATTAAATATAACTTTTTTTGTATTTATTTTATTTTTTTATATAAAAGGTTGACAAATTGAGTGTTAACCTAAGTAAAATGTATAAAGCACAAAGAAATGTATAAGTATATACATATATATGTATATATAAATATAACAATTAAAAGCTAAAAGCCTAAGAGAATTAAAAACAATTCTCATGACGTCACCGACACAATGGGGATATTTTGCCTGTCCGGCTAGCTATGCCCCTAATAACAGCTAATTGTTGTCAGTGACGTTAAGAGAACCTACAGCTAAAGAGATACTTGTTAGTATTAAGAGTAAATTCTAAACTTTAAGTCGAATTTAATAAATAAACAATATAATAAGTAAAGTGAAGGAAACAGTTTTCGTAATTAATAATAATAATTGATAGAATTAAGTAGATAGATAAGAGAAAATAGACTGAGACGGAAATCACTGAACCGATGGGCGAGAGACTTAGCCCGTCCGTAGTGGGTATTTTATTTATAGTTGGGTAGTACTCATTTTAAGAAAGAAATTGAGTCTTTTTTCGGTTAAACATTAGGACTATAAATTCCTAAGATCTACTTAAATGATTGATGAATTCTTGAATGCAAATTTAGACCAAATTATCCACAATTCAAGGCAATTAATTTTTCAGTGTTTTCCTAATTTCAGAGTTAACTATAGTCCATTAAAACGCTTCTATATATTTGCCGTATACATAATAGAAATAATGAGTAGTATTTGCTTTTTGCACCCCTTTACATCCTTGATCAAAGCTTCAAGCAGAGCGGAAAGTTTTCTGGCTTGGCAGGGTGCGGCCTAACTTTCCAAAGCATTTAAAAGCACTTGGCCAGTTGGGCGTCTTAATATGCCATAATTATGGGGTGACTTGCTATAAATTACAATTAACAGTTTTCAACATGGCAACTGCTAGTTAGTGGGACTCAATGACTGTACATTTAAGTTAAATTTCGCGTGTGCTCGAACAAAAAATATATATATAGCATCCAGACAAAATGTAACGCCAGAACATAAGACAATGGCCATAAAAACAAAACGCGCTGTCAAACGTACACTTTAATAATTACGTACATAAATGTGAACATTAGAAACATGCGATCTTTACGCGGAATCAGAGCTTAGTTTAGCATTAGGTTCAGTCTGCTCTTAGGTCATCTCATGCCTAATGGACCGCCCTGCCCCGAGTTGTCGCTGTTTAGTTAAGCGCTGCCACAAAATTAATCTACTGGCCAGACGCTTTTACCCGTTCTGCCCGGCGACTGGACTTTACACGTGACTTGGGTATTGGCCACGATCTAAATCGATCAGATTGATCATTATCCGCATTGCTTCTTAATGGCTATTAACTATTAAGTGTCAGTCCCGCCTTGGACGCCCAGAAATTGGATCTAAATGTGAATGCTTTATGAATATATTCAAAAGCTGAGGGGCACGTGTGCGTGCCTATTAGGGATTAAATAGAGTCATTTGAGCTATTAAATGTAAAACAACGATAAAGCGGCTAAGTGATCTTTACAACGGCGTATATGCACAATTACAACTACAACCACAATAACAACAGCTTAAACAAAAGATATCGACGAACTTTAGTAACCCCCGTCAGCCATGTACATATATCCAGATCCAGTGCCGATTAACCCATCTATCTGAAGGGGTTGCGAGCAAATAGCACTCGGGCAATATTTGAAACAAACTACTTAGTTGCAAGTACTTGACGTAGTTTATTAAACGTTGCCAGTTATGTTCGTGTTGTTGTTTCAGCTATTGACACCCAGGGACCGGCGTTGACGTCGCGACGATGACGGCGACCGCGGCGTCAGCGTCGGCGTCAACAGAGGCTTGAAAGTGGACCGGTTCATGAAAAGATTTTTGCGCTTTGACGCTAGATGCTTGATCGCAGCCCGGTCTACGTCTCGATCTGTGCTTGGTCGCAGTTAACGTCTCAGTCGGAGCTCAGCTGCCCGGCCCAAGAGTCCATATAAAGGTACTCACTGCCGTTGAGCTCAGCGCATTAAGTTGTCAAATATCGTGAGAATAGGAAGTGCGTGTCAGTCGATTCAAAATAGTCACAACATAATCAGCAACATCAAAAAAATTAAAACAACGCCAAATAAAATAAACTCAATGAGTGCATGTACAAAACATTTAATACAGATAGTTAGCCAAATCGTCGGGAAATTCTATGCAAAGCAAAGTGCACTTCGGATCAACTGAGACTTAAAGTCAAATGGATTGTTGAAATCATCAATTAGACGATACCTTTTAAATAGATATTTATGAATAATGAATTCAAATTAACAGCGATAAGGACCCATGCAAATTGATCAGAAGTCATAATCTTTGGACTTGTTGTTGTTAATCGTTTTGTTTGCCAGCAATAAAAAATATATAAATATAAACTGCTCAAGTAATTGATTTTCGTCATAAAACAGTCAACTTTAAATATCTGTTAATTGATTGCCACACGGCTGCAAATTGTTGAGATAGTTGCAAAAAAAAGTGAGATAAATCAAAAACATTTGCAGCTTTCAAAATGAAACTGTTCACAAACAAAACACAGCGCAATGCAAGTGAGTAGATTAAAGTGCAGCCCGCTCTTAATTAAGCCATACCGTTTATTGTCCACTTTAACCAAATTCAAAACCCCATAAAAGATAACTCGGAACGCCTTTAAAGTAAAGGGTACCTCCCGAAGCGATCGTTAAAAATACTTAACACTTGCAAAACTGGTTGTTAAATACATTTTGCAACTGGTGCGTCTAAATGTTATTAAGCAGGATTTAGTAGAATGTCGAAAACTTAACGAGCAGTTGCATGCAAATCACGTCAAAAGTATGCAGCAATATCCAAGAGTTTGGATTTACAACTTTAAATCTATTTTTAGTTGGACGCTTATAGTTTAGAAGCTGTAAAAAAAATATATATGTATATATATACATTTGTACATTTGTTACGAGCATTATTTAGGATAATCAAACAAGCACAATACTCTGTTCACAGGTAACAAGGCTTATTGCAACTTTATTGTACTTTGATTATTGTGATTAGTGGGGTCGGAACCACACCCGACTTCTTAGAGGAGCTTATCAGTAGTCTATACGCTAAAAGTAAATACCCTAGCTAATAATATGTGAGAGATATAGATTTTTTGAAGCTCAAGTGTCTATCTGGCGCGGGTGGGTATATATTCAAAGTTTTAAGATTATTGACGGAGATTGCACAAACCCAATATAATATTTTAGCACTGTGAACAAAGTGTTAATCATTTTAATGATTAGTTTGAAAGAATCGTGGATTGGTTAAATATTTATAAATAGTGTCTAGTTATTTTTGAATATTGAATAGTATATTGCTAATTAAATCTGGTTGAAAACTACCCAATTATAATTTAAATACTAAAAAATTCTGAATGAGGAGTGTGTCGCTTTGTTGTCAAAAATAAATGTATAGCAGAAACATATACTAATGCATTTATGTAATACAAAAATGTAATTTGAATAATTTTGAATGCCGCATTTAATATCTGATTTACATCTATTTTATTTTACAACCAACTAGCAAACACAAATACACAGCAAAAACAAAATTAATTAACATAAATTGATATTGATTTGCAAGCGTAGAAACAAGCCTAACTAACTAGTGCCTGGGCCTAGGCCCAACTGATCTGTTTCAAAGTAAATCGATGTACTTGCCTTAATCTGTTTGTAATTGCTGTCATACTTATCATTAGATCGTTTCGACAAAGTCATTGAATATAAACTAATTCCAAAGTTTAGTCTAACATACACATGCACATACAGATCTACGTGTATTAACGGAACTTAATTGTAATTAAGCTTGCATAAATTAAAATTTGAAGTTGAAGCGATTGTGACTGTAACGTCACGTACTACCTTACCATGAAGTCCGATTTGATGACGATTTGAATCAACAAAGCGCTATGAAATTGAAGGCGAAATTTAAGCAATGTGCAGCATTGGCCTCAAAGATGAATTGGGTGTGATTAGGCATTAGACATTTTTTATAAATAAGAAGCAAACTGTTTCCAAATTGACCCACATCTATGTAAGTGCTATAATTAGCAAAGCATGCGAAACGAGAAAAGTATTCCCCAACTTTTTAACTTTTTTCTTCCCCAGAAAATCAAATACTTGAAATCACGTATGCGCGATAATCATCGTTCCCATGTAGAATATTTGGTAAAGTTAAATATTTGCTAAATTCTTTAGCGCTTTCGAGAATCGTCACTCTTAGAAAATAGATATAATGCACAACTTAACGTGTGCTAAACAATGCAAACAAACAACACATCGTAAAGGCAATAACAACAATAGTAATATAAAAAAAAAAAAACACAAAACAAAAAAACCAAAAGCCTATCACTTTCAAAGCCAAATGCCGAACGGAACTGACATCTGAGAGCGAAGTGTTTCCGATGAGCCTGTTCCTGACGTTGTTTGCATTTCCTTATTGGCAGGCTGTCTAATTATCTAATTGTTAGCGAGACTTTGACTGCGACTATTTAAGGGTTTTGGGTTTTTTGGTATTGATTAACAGCAGCCACAACAACAAACTATGTAAGATTAATCATTAGCTAAACACAATCAGACTGGCAAACAAATGCGGTGACAAAGCGGTATGTGCGAAACAACTTTAAATGCTGTGCGAGCGTATCTTGTAGTTACATACGTTAGCCTAAGCGCGAATTTAGCTGGCCGGCCGACTAGCTGGCTGGCTGGCTGGCCGACTAGCTGGCTGGCTGGCTAACTTGGCTAATACAAATGCTTAATTTATTGTCATTTGACGGAAGTCACACACACACACACACTGACACTGTTGAAGGTGCCTGAAATAACAGATTGTTGCCGTAGCTCTCAGATACAAAACAATTCATTCTTGACTTTTAGTGGGTCAGCAGCGACGCGTCGCCTTTCGCGGCTGGCAGTTCAAAAATTTCATACCCTGTGCCTTTTTTCTTTGTTCATCTCTGTTTTTTATTGCTACGCCAAATTGCAGCGAACTTGAACTTCAAACTGCTGCAGACAGCCGTCAACCGACAACCTCATAGCCGCGAGATACAAATGTATCTGTGGATTGCATATCGCTGTACCGCTGATGCTGCGCCCCATTGCGTTGAGCTGCGGCCAAAAACGGGTTCAGAGCTCAACTGAATCAGCTGGCGAGCGGACAAGCGCCGCTCATTCATGCTCATTTTGGACGGCTTTTGGCTTTTGGTAACGCCATCTCAGTAGCGAACGCAACTTTGGCAATGCAGTTGCATAATTTACCACAGCGTCCGCTGTCCGCTTTTTTTTGGTCTTTCCTATGAGAGATTCGTTGCAGCAGAATAATTTGCGCGCTTTGTTTGGCGCTTAATTTATGGCATGTCTTGTGTGGCGACTGGAAGCTATCGATGTCTGTGACGGGCCCAGACCAGTGGCCACCACTTATGGCGATGTGTATGTGTGTGTGTGTGTGTGTATTAATGCAGTGCGCTTCAAGGCAAGGATACATTCATACTGTACATATATATGTATATATGTAGTGTTTATATACATGCGCAGTCATTTGTTATCATAGATGGTCTCTTGTGTTTTGTTTTGATTTTGAAATCTTGAACTTATTTGCGCTCATGGCGTGACAGAGCTGACATCAAAATAAAAACATCGACAAAATGGTTAATGAGTTTATGCTGTTTTAATGTGATTGTTGTTGTTATTGCTTTTGCTGCTGCTGCTGCTGGTGTTGTGGGTGATTCAAAGAAACGACTTAGGGGCTTGGTAGGCGGTTCATTGATCTGAGCAGGTGCTTACTGCGGGTTCTTAGTATGCTATTTCACTGTTTCATATCTAATTGCCAAGTACCTGCGGTTTTGTCATTTTGTCTCTGGGGGATTTTGTTGAAATGATTTCTCTGATAAATGGGCTAAAACCTCAGTTTTGATTTATGACCAGCGGCTGAAAGTGCGGTAGGTTGGGCACGCACGGCCATGATCTTCAAAATCGGTTAGCCAGGCGATAAAGCTCTTTCGCACAGAGTTGAGCACAGCTTGTAATCAGTTTAAGATCACATCCGCAACGAAACGGCTTCAATGATAACAGTCTCGCCGGAAGGTGAGCATCTAGTGTGAGTATTTCCAAGCTGAAACGAAACTAGTTTTCACACGCCGCAATAAATAAGATTAATCTTAAAGAATGTGGGCTATATTGGCGTATTCAAAGTATTTAATATTTAATATTATACGGCTCTATAGTTATTTAAGAGTCTTAATTAGTATAAATATAATTCTTATCAAGTGCGTTGCAACTGCCACGCGAGGTCACCGCCAGATACCTTCAACCCAAGCGAAATTCCGACAAGATTCGATCGGAAAACTCAGCATAAGAACATAAACTGGGATCGGTAGCCAGACGGAACGCGGGATAAGAGACGTGACGCAACAAGTTTATGATTTCGTTGGCATCATAAAATATTGCCCCAGTGCCTGTCTTACCTTCTCTTTGTTTACAAAGCCGAAGAACGTTTATTGAACCCCATTGGCAACACATGTGCCTTTTGTTTTCCTTTTCTGTTTTTTGTTGTTGTTGTTGTTTTTGGCCAAGTTGCGGTTCCTGCTCCTGCCATTGAGGTAGGTCGCAGATCTTTGCACTGACTTGCCGTTGACAACTACAGAGTATCGCGAAGGTCAATAACATGGCTGGCAGCGGCACGCGATCCGCAAGCTGTCAGCGATTTTGCAAACTTGTTGAACTTCGACTGCTTGCAACATTCGCAATGCGACACTCAGATCGGGCTAATTGCATAACTCACCTCGTACTCCAATTTTTTTCGCAGAGCTATTACGATGTGCCGCACTTGGCATGACGCTCATGTTTTTTGGAGCGGCCATCTTTATGACAGATCCCGTCAAGCTGATCGTCGACTGGGTAAGACAAATCCTTCTAAATCACAATCGTCCTCCGCTGATATCCACTGATCTCCTCTCGGGCATAGCAAATAAGTCTGAGTCCCAACGCGCTGCTGCACAAGCTGTGGCTCTTTCCACCGCTGGACGTTTACATCATGGTCTACATGTTCAACTACACGAATGTGGATGCGTTTATAGCGGGCACGGATGCCAAGATTAAGATCGAGGAGGTTGGCCCCTATGTCTATCAGGAGGTGCTCTCCAATCACAATGTAACCTTGAACGAGGCTAATAACACTATTACCTATACGCCGCGTCGCGAATATATCTTCGTGCCAGAGCGTTCGGTGGGTGACCCGAAAGTTGATCGCATCCGGGCGCCTAATATACCCTACATGGGCGTCAGCACGTTGGCAGCCAAACTGTCCATGTTCGCGGCGCTGGGTCTGAGCGCTCTGAGCAAACGCCTCAATGCACAGCCCATGCTGGAGGTCAGCGTTCACGACTACATGTGGGGCTATGAGGATCATATGGTGCATTTGGCCTCCAAGTTTGTGCCCAGCCTGATCGATTTCTCCAGCTTTGGCATCATGGAGAAGGTGAGCATTCGTAACGCTTGCGCCATGTGGCCAGCTAAACTTTTCCCTCAATTATCTTTCAGCTATTTCGCGAGGGCAACGAGAGCAACGTGGTAAATATGCATCTGCCAGAGCTCAAGGATGCGCATGGCGTTAACCTGCCTGGCTCGCCACGCGGCTATTCCATCAATAGCATCAACGGGGAGCGCGGCTTCAAGCGCTGGGAGTACGATGAGGCCACCAAGTAAGCGATAGCTAAAACATTGCCCAACTTTCCGGAGATTAATTTGATTGCCCCTCCCTGCAGCGGCACTCAGTGCAATCGCATTTGGGGCAGTCACGATGCCACCCTCTTTCCACGTGACATGAACGAGAACGATACCTTCTATATCTATCGGCGCACTTTCTGTCGGCGTTTGCCCATGAAATTCAATCGTACACTGACCTTTAACGGCATGGATGCTTACGAGTATGTTATGGAGCCTAATATCTTTGATAGCGAACTCCACAACGCCAACTCCTCGTGCTTCTGCAAGAATAATGAGTGCCTGAAACGGGGCATAGGCAACGTATCTCCCTGCTATTACAGTAAGTGATCCGATCCCACTCGCCTTATCATATATATCTGAGCCTCTTTCCATCTGTTTGGTAGATATGCCCTTGGCTATAACCTATCCGCACTTTATGAACGCCGATCCCAGCTTGCTGGAGCCTTTCGAGGGACTCAATCCAGATAAGAGCCGATTTCAATCCACTTTTATGCTGCAGCCGGTATGTGTAGAGGATATCGCATCTCCTCACCTCCGATCTGATCGCCTTATCTCCACAGCTACTGGGCGTGCCCATGCATGTTCATATGCGGCTGCAGGCCAACCAAGTGGTGGGCAATGTCAAGTTCAATCGCCTGATGGAACCCTTTGAGAACTTGGTGCTGCCCCTGCTCTGGGTTGATCTCACCATTGAAAACCTGCCCCTGGGCCTGCGAGTGCTGGTGCATGCGCTCAAAACGGGCTTCCCGCTGCTGCAGCTTGCGGTGTCGCTGGGCTTGATCCTCGGCGGCCTATACCAGCTGAGTGCTGCGCTGCTGCTCTGCTTCTGGTCGCCGCCAACTGGGCTGCACAAGTCCGAGCACGGCGAGAAGACCGCGAATCTACTGGGCGGTCTGACCCTGGCTGCATCGCTGCACAAATCCTCGATGCCGGAGTGTTTACCGCAGGAGGCACAGCAACTGCTGGCCAATGGGAATGCACACAAGCTGGCCGAAGTCTAAGAAGCTGGAGTAATCCGATTGGAACATTACCTCAACTTACAACGGACCACACACTGTGATATTAAGAGCTAAGCTTATCAGGAGATTTGGTGTAGATTATATTCTGCTCAACGGAAACAACTTAGGGAACATTCTATGCTTACAAATTAAGGTTAATGGTAATTCTAATTCGTAGTCGTAAGCGATGAACAATCGATAAATATACGCAGCATGATAGCTGTTAACAAGTATCGATAGGCAGGTATCGAGAAGTATTTCGTTTGGGCAGCGCCTCAATGTGCGCCTATTGTGTCCTCGATCCAATTTAAATAATACGAGATGCGTAGGTAAACATCGGGGAAGTTCTCAAGCGCACAGCCCGAACCGAACGAGGTGACGCCGGCCAGAATCCAGGGACCGTCGGTCGAGAGCCGACACTGCAGCGGCCCCCGGAGTCGCCCACACAGGTGCCGCCCTCGCCATTGAGCTGACCAGCGCACAAATGGCCGCCATGGATGTTCACAAAGCTGCCGTAGGCGTCTCTGCATCTGCAAGCGATAATAGCGATAGCTAAGCCATATAGTTTATCTGGTTGGGATTCCATTGACCGATTGCACTCACCTGCGATTCTGATGCAGCGGCACCTGCGTCTTGAGCAGCTGATGGGACAGATCGCCGCTGATGTTCGCCTTGCCCCAGCCCGTGGCCACACAGTCAATGAAGGGCAACTCGCGCGAGTCCTCGCCCCTGGCGTACTGTGCCTCCTGTTCCGGCTCCAGCGCCAGCTTCATGAGCTTATCGTTGCGCCGGCGCGTGCGTCTCACGCTGCGCGGCGAGCGCTGCGATTGCATCAGCCCCTGACGCAATCGACTCAATATCTTCATGTTCATCAGCTCCCGCATGGACATGTTGATGGAGCTGGGCGCGGTCACGTTCCGATAGCGCCTGCGACTCTGAGCGCTGCGCAGAAAGTTATCAATCTTCTCGGGCACATCGTCCAGCTCCAGCTGTTGGCTGAGAACATCCTCCATCGCTGGCACGGCTGCCTCCGGTGACTCCCTCAGCATGAAGGGCAAGCAGATGCGCCGAATGTGGGAGGTGCGTGAGAGATCCGCTGGCTTGGACAGCTTCATGAGCACCACATCGTGTCGGAAGTTGTGATAGTGATGATGTAGCACAATTTTCTCAACGGGAATGCGCTGCTCATTGCCCGACTCCACATTGCGGTCGTGTTCGCCCAGCACCACAGTCCACAGCGGTGGAATGGGCAGATTGAAGAGATCGCTGCAAGAGGAGGAATCATTGAGCTCCGACCGGGCGGGGTCGAGTCGCATGTTGGTTTCGCATGGCACTTACTTGTGCACACAGTGGGCGGCGGAGAGTATCCAGTACTGGTGAATGAGCACAGCACCACACCAGTGGCCCAGAAAGCCCAGCGAGGGATGCAGCAGCTCCAGCGACGCCTGCCATGGGAATTGTCCCTCGTGCGTGGTGGCGCCGGCAATAATCCGTGCCTCGCGCCGGCCCGGACGACAGCCGCAGTCTAACGTGTCAAAGTTTACTCAAGTTGTTGCCCCATTCTCGAGACGATCGATGGCACTCACCTGTCTCAAACTGCGCCGCGCTGTGCACCATCAGCAGCAGGCACAGCCAGCGCAAGGCCAGTTGGTGTTGATGCCGGTGTTGATGCCGGTGGTGGTGTGACGATGGTGACGATAGCTTCATCATGTTGTCGCTGCTCGCCAAGCAACTGCACGGCCTCAGCGTCTCATCGCGCGCATGACTGACCCAGACCCAGACCCAGCTGTGGCTGTGGCAGATGCCAGTTACCAGCTGGCAGTAGCGGTATCCTGCTGATGATGCTGTCGACTATTGTTACTGTTACGGCTGCTTTTCACTTTCACGCTCGCAGTCAAATGAGCTGCCAAGTTAAACTCTGGTGACTCTGGCCCCGGCTGACTTCTTTAATAATACGCGTTCGCGTCTCAGACCTTTTTTATGCCTTAAATATTATAATTTACGAGATTTCCCAGCCGCACTTTGCTTTTCTTTTCTTGCTGCGCAGCGCATTAATTAGCCAACTGTGGGCGTCACCGGCGACGTCCAAGCCGCAAAACCAAAAAAGAAGCAGAATAAGCCAAAACTTCCAAATTTCAAAATTCAAATTCAACTGCGGCTACAACTCGGGGGCCCGTGCCCACGGTTATATAACGTCGATGCTCCCGCCGATGCTGGGTGGCCTGAGGCGGGCCAATATTAACGGTTTCGTTTTCAGTTTTTAGCAGCGCATGCGCCGCGTTCGCCGTGCGCTTCGAGTTTGGATTTGGCGCTTTTGGAGTTCCGCTCGTGGTTGGCTATTAATGCGGCTCATGCGAATCGTTTGCGACGGGCGCCAAAATGCAACTGTGCGCTGCCCGGGTCTGCCAATGAACTTTTACCGTTTCGGTTACAGCGATGCTGCGCAGTCGGCGTCGAAATTTGACTGCGGATAGTGTTGCATGCCCCGCGTCCGCTGCCAGTTACAACAGCAACAGCAGCAGCAGCAACAACAACAACGGCAGCAGCAGCAGCAACAGCAGCAGCAATAATAATAATAACAAAGCGACGCCAACGAAAGTGAAAAGACAGCGCGAGGCGGGCAAAAGAGCAGCTAACAGCCAACAACAGCAACAACAACAAACACCAGCAACAGCAACAAACACCAACAAACAGCAACAACAACAAATAACAACATCCACATTGATGACGATTACGCTCGGTTGGGATTGAAGAAGAAAACAAAAAAAAATAATATAAAGAAAAAAGGGTAAGTTGGGCTTGCCTCAACATTGGCTAATCATTCACCTGAGCAAATTATGCTCAATGCACAATAAATAATATATTAGAGCAATTAATTGAGCGCTTTTAATTAAATAGGTTTTGATAAACGAGCAACTGACAACAGTAATTTACATTTGTTCTAGTTATACGTGATTTATAGCTATAATTAAAGCTATTTCTACTGTGGAAATCGCTTCAGATATAAAATATGTAAATACTATTTATATACGCGAATAATCCATGTAATTTGACCTACACCTTAAATATGTCTAAATATACAAATAGCAACAGCTGCCAAGATTGCATATGTGTTATGGTATGGAGACCCTAACGATCGTGTTGCAAATATCATTGAACATCATGTAAATCTAAACAAGTCCAGCACCAAAACACGAGAATTTATCGTATTAAATCAAATATAAATTACACAATGAGTCTTTTAATACAAATGCACGTATTTACAATTATAATACAATATGAAATCAAACACAAACTTGCTTCAGACTCCTATAAATTTAGAAATAATTAGTCTGTTAGGTCAATGCGCTTAGGTTATTCATATAGCATGCGGAAGGTGGCAACGTTACGTGTCCAGAATTCTGATTACTTATTGCAAGTAGATTTCTTAGAGTGGCATTTAACTAGCGCAACTGAGAAACATGTTAATTACAGCATTTACTAAAGCTAGAAATATGCATAAGGCCGGAATTGGACTACAGCTGCGTGAAGTACCTTTTATATAAATGGCATTTAGATCGGCATTACGTGATGGATCAGTGTGAATGATGTCGGCCCAGCTAGCCAAGCGAGTGAATGCGAGTGAGTGAGTATATATGCGAGTGCAGCTGAATGTTAGTGCGAGTTACTTTCGTTTTCATTACATCCATAGCAGCAGCAGCAGCAGCAGCTGACTCTGCAGGCTGTACGTCCGCCCGGGCTGCCACCCGGACCCGCGCCCGACTTGAATTCCGCGTTGATGCACAAACTCATAAGTCATTTGGCTGCTGCAACAGCAGCGACAACACACACACACACACACACACGCACACATTGCCATTGGGCACTGTGCAATGGGGAAGTTGTTAATGCAGCAGCAGCCGCATTGGCAACAACAACAACGACAGCCTCAGTCTGTTTACCAATTGATCGTTTAACCCAAGTTAAGTCTAAGCTGGTGAGCTGACGGCCTGACAATTTGTTGTTGTTGTGGGCGTTGTCAGTGATTGCATCAAAATATTTATCAATTAAAATAACAAAACGTTTTAAATTTTCCGATGTCGACATCTTCGCTAATCTTCAGAAATTTGGAATAATGCTTATATAAGCCTATTACAGTTTTATCATTTTGTCACAACATGTGACACGCATTCATACATATATCCTCCATGTCCACATACATATGTTTATAGGCAAACTAATCTAATTTTCAAATCATTTATGCTCCAATAACAAGGTTTTTGCAAGATTACATAAACAAAATCAGAAATTATGATCAATATATTTCTGACTTTAATCTTAGCAACATCATAGATCTATAGGGACGTGTTATGCTTTTATGTAAATAAAATATTTTTATTGTTACCAGTATCCCGAAGATAACTGTGATAAACTTGCATCTTTACTTTTTGTGATATTTGTGATAAATAAATATAATTGTTCATTTCAGTAATGCGTCTTATCACTCTGAAATTTGGGACTTGTCGTTAGAAATGCCTGATTCTTTGAATATATGAATATATAACCACCCAATACCCGATTCAGACAAAGTGTTAAAGTGTTTTGAGAACGGATAAATATCAAATATCTGTATCATCCACAATTTAGCAGCTAATCAGTTAGACTACTGAGTGTAGCCTCTGGAGATATACCCTTTTATTGCGGCCACGTCCATTTAATCTGTTGAGGAAAGCGGCCAGATAACATGAGAAATTCGATTCTCGTGATGCACATATTAAGCTTTACAAAAATAATGTCCCAACTTATCTGTACGAAGATCCCCGCCAACACACGCCAGGTGAATTAACTAATCAACGTTCAACTCTTGTGAATGAAACCACATATGATTTATACGCCGTGCGGCATGATCTTCACAAGTCTCTTCGCAACCTGTCACCTGGGCTAAACAATGTCATCGATCGTTTTGTGCGCAGTCAGCGGGAAAATGGGCACAGCATAAGTGAAGAGGTTGGGAGCAAAACAGTTATAGGTAAAGTGAACAATTATTGTTTTGCATTTCATTATAGTACAATTTGCCCACTGAGACATATGATTTTTTAAGGTATCCAAGGCTTTTGGAAGGGTCATCTGTAACCCTCTACTATGTCATTGGATATGGTGTCACTGCAACATAATAAAGCTGCCAATTAAGAAATTTAGGGATTCTGCGCCAAAGTAAACCATACCAAACCGCTTAAGTTGGTACATGCACCGGCCAATTTGGAAAGTCTGAGGACGGTCATCGCTTACTCGTCATTAATGATTTATTGTGCAGGGGTTCTGTTTTTAATGCGAGTTTGAAATATGGCAGCTATGGATCCGAAAGCATTACATGCCAAAATTATTATCTATTTTATCAAGATTATTGACAAAAAAAATGTAACCCCTCATAATCTGTATTAATGTTGATTTTTATTGCACAACCACGATTGATTAAAAATAAAAACTTGCATTTCTTAATTTTGAAAATATTGTTTTTTCGAAAATGAGTGAATAATATTTTAAACCATAAAATTTTAAAAAGTTTTATTTAAACAATGCATTTATTTTAAATGCAGAATCAATCTTGACGACATACCTTGGCCAAAATGCCATCAAAAATTAAAAAAAAGATGCAGTTTTGACTATGTTGAGAGTTTTAAAAAATATGAGAGCTTTACATGTCAAAATGTTTCCCAGTTTTAATCTGTCAATAAAAAACATATCATTTTTTCTGATGTGGGTATATTTTCCAAGATACAAGTCTCTGGCATCAATAGCGACGAAAAAATTAGATTTTGAATTTAAATTAAGTTGGCTCATAACTATCGGATTTTGCCACTCACATCTGAGTGTTATCGATATTCGACTCTCATGGCACTGTAAGTCGTTTTATTTTATTATTTTTATTCTTTGTTGATAATTGTTTAGTTTACGTTCCGTAGTTAAGAAAGGTGCAACGATTTCCGGACTTTTGGTAAATCCATTGAGTTTGTAGAAGGAATCGATTTTAACAAAATACTATCTTTTTAATATAATTTAGAATTTAACAGCAACTGCTTGACTCTAATAAATAACAGTGCCATAACAGTACCACCTTACAACAGCTGTTTGGAGTGTCGCAGGCCATAACATAACCTAAAATTACAGCTCTTGACATTGGCGCGATTAATGTATTTTATTTAAATATAGAAAAAAAATTGATGCATATATTATTATGTACTAACTGTAGTAAAAAAAAAAAAAAAATGGAATAAAATAGTTATATTTAGTTGCGCTTATCCTGCGAACCTCTGAGACGACAACGGTAACAGTTCCGATCAGTTGCTTTTAATGTGTAGCGCTTATCGGGGTTGTATCCATGTTTCCGGCACACCTGTTCCCTTAGTTTCTCCTTAGGTGCACGTCCTCGGCGAGCAGTTGCATATTGTTTTGGCTTAGAAGTCATAGGCGCTGCCTTGACTGGGGACGTGACAGGTTGTGTCGGTAGGAATTGTGTACTTTTCAGATCTTCACGCAAGTGGCTGTACTGTGAATTTTCCATGTTAATTTCGACCATTGCCATAGGGACGACTGTTGTGGGAGCAGCAATTGTTTCCGTATCATGAGGTTTACCCTTGGAAGTCACTGTTACCGGCGGCAGAGTTTGCGGAGCTGGCTCATCTGAAATAGTCGTTGAATAATAATAGTGCTCTTTTTTATAAATACACAAATTTTAAGATCTTACCGAACACTTCGACTAAACTAGTCTCGCTAGTACTCAAGACTGAGATTTCTGCAGACATGGTGACTTCGTTCTCGCAGACATTGATATTTCTGTCCGGAAGCGGAGATAAGCTTCCCAACTCTGCGGGCTCCATGTCCGAGATAATTTCGTCTGAGCCATATGTCATCTCGCGAACGGTGTTGTTCCGTTTCTGAACAAACACGGTTTCAATTTCATAGAAGAGTTCGTCCAACACTTTCAACCGGCCTTCCTTTCTAGCCTCCGCATAGATGACGTCGCCCACTTCCTTGCGAACTTGTTGCTCGATCTCTTCGCGTACTTGTTGCTCGATCTCCTCGCGCACTTGCTGCCTGCACATGTCAACCAGATTCTTTTTGTATGTGTCTATTTCCGTACGGATAACATGGGCCGCCTCCCTGCGCCAATGTGCGTTGCTTTCAGAGCACGCCGTGGCTGAACACCCTTCCACATCCTCCAGAAGAATTGCATCCTCTTTGTCGTCATCAATTATATTACTCGACTGATGGTTCAAATTAAGGTCGAGTATTTTCAAATGGCGCAGGCGGCGATCGGCGGCATGGCAGCGCTTACGAAAATGGTAAAACTCCTCCAGACGGAGGCGACAGGCTTGGCAAATGACCTGTGGCAGCTTATCGTTGGGATCGACTTCGAGGCCGGTGCATGACACAATTCTCACTGCTGTTTGGCCATTGGAGATGGCGAAATTGGGCTCCTTTGCCAAGCACAGTCGGCAAACAGATAACATTTCTTCAAAGCAATAGTAATTTTTTTTTTCAACCTTGAAAGCAGTTTGCCAAAAAAAAACAAAATGAATTGCAAAGGACGCTGCAAACAGTGAGACCAAAAGCGTCCAATGTAAAAATACACGCAATTTTCTAAAAAAAAAAAAATACTAAGATTCTTTTAGACCTATTTTTTTCGTTTCGATTCAATTTCATTCAATTCACCAATGCAAATCTGTATCTATAAACGCAAAACTGTTTTCAATGACTTTATACAATATAAATTATTAAATGCTTAACACAAACAATACTCCCACATAAATTCATTTAAAGTGAATATAAAAAATTAAATGTTATTAATATTTGCATTCATGAATTCATTTAGTTATTATAATTAAGATGGCAATTGTAGTTTTAAAAGTTCGAACTTAACCGAATAATCTAAGTCGTTTTGTTTCTTACTGGTGTTAGCTAATGTTATGAGGTGTCAGCCCTTCATAAGCTGCGACTTGAAGTGTGCTAAGTTGGCTGCGAACGAAAAATACTGAAAATAAATTTCGATACTTGTTTATCGATGCCGACAACAGCTTAGCCGTTTTAGACCCTAGCGGAAGTTATTATAATCTTGTTACAAAAATGAAAACGCAGTTTTCGAATGAAAAATCAATTTCTGATTTTAATATTTGTTCACGATTTGAAAAGAGTATATTGGGTTTGTGCAACCGCATCAAAAAAATTGTTAAGACATTTTGGATAGGCCCACTGTTGTTGTCAAAAATTGGTAAAAATCAATATTTGCCCCACTTTTATAGCTGTAGTCAGTTTAATAGCTAGAGTCACCAAATTTAACAGGTAGACGACCTCCTCTATAGAGTTTAAACTGATTGCTTTGAAGTTAGAATATACTAAAAACAATTATTGAGCAGTCGGTTACGCCCGACTCCGAAGTTTTTACTTGTTCTGTTATGGGGACAATCGGTCTGGGAATTACCAAGTTGCATTTAATTGAATTGCATTGAAATATACATACATCGGCTAAATGCTTTTAAGGCTATTTAATCTGCATCATCCCGAAGATAACGGTTCTTCGTTGCTTCGTAAAAATCACAACCTAAACATTTTCATAAAATAATATAAAATATACAAGTGACTTCAGCGTGAAGACCTTTGTTACTCTGGCTAAATTTATGTTACCTAGAATTAATTCTTCGACATAATAAAGAATAAGCGATTTATCGCGTATAACTAGGCTTGGGGGTAATTGAACGCAAGTAAAAACACATTCGTCTTTATGAAACAATTTTGTTATAATTCATTAAATATTAAGTATAAATACGCAGTTAACTATTAAGTATTATATACACAATTACAATAAGATATTCAGTCACTATAATGCTCCTATATACACAAAATACATGATATATCAATACATATATATTTATTTATATAAATTATATATTGTATGCCATAATTTGAACTCACATCCGCACTTCAATAAATATGCATTTTCAATTGAAAATATACAACAGATCGTCGCTTCAAGAATTGGTTGGGGCTTTAGGATCTCTGTCAAGGATTGCCTACTTACAGCTAAAGGTTCGTTTACAGAAAGTCAAAGATACTTTGCGCTTCGCTTTCGTTCGTGTTAAATAAATAGTATTGATCAGCATTAATCATAATTAACATTGAAATACAATATGTTTAAGGCATATATAGTACACATACATAACTACAAAATATATTACAAATACGCGCGTATCGCGACGGCGAAGTTGACGTCGCAGTCGGCACAATATTATCCGTATTAAATGCTTGATGGCCGCCGGCTAGGCTGTCCGCCTAGTCGTGACGCCAGCTGTGCGGCAGGACGTAGTCCTTCACCTGGTAGAGCGCATTGGCGTACCAGTGCAAGCCGTTCTGCTGCTGCGCCGTGGCATCCTTTGGCGTGGACTTGTCCGGCGTAATGCGCAGCTTGCGCTTGGCTGGCATCCAGGACTGCAGCGTGCACCAGAGCCGCATGGGCGCCAAGCCCCAATGCGCCAGCGATTGGCTGCTGATCACAGCGTAGCAGGAGGCGGCCACGGAGTTCACCACAATGGTGCCCTCGCGGGTGAGCGGCGCAACGACGCCGCGGCTCCGTACGCTGCTCACCCGACGCACGCGCTGTGGACGCAGCTCGCCCGCTGCATCGTGCACCAGCACATAGTTGCGCTCCTCGACGCGATCCGCAAACACAAAGTCGAGGCTCTGTCGCTCCGGCTGCCAGACCGTGATCAGATGCGCGGGCGTCACGGTCAGCACGGCGCCGCCGTCCGTGTGCAGCTGCACAAAGGTCTCCATCTGCTCCAAATTGCGGTCCATGAAGAGTATGACCTCGCTGTACACCGGCTGCCCCTTGGCGTCCACGCTCAGCACACGATCGCCAATGGCGAGCTCGCCCAGAGGCTTCTTTGCGCCGCTCTCCAGCTGCGCCGTGCTCTCGGGCGTGAAGCAGCCGTGCACATGCGAAATGGAAGTCGAGGAGTCTGCAATGGGAACAGAGAAAGAGCATTAGTTGAGCGTGCGAAAGAGGTGGAAACGCGGCCAGGTAATGGCATTAGTGGGCCTAATCTAATTTGGCGTTAATAATGCCGGCCCCGGCAGCGTCCAATAGCCAAACCGTACAAGTCAAAAAGGTTTTCACAGTTAGGAACCCGTAGCCGTCACCGTAACCGTAACCGTAACCGTAGTCGTAACCCAGCCCGGCCCAGCACAGGCAGCCCAAAACAATGGCAACTGCCTTTTGCGGCTTTCAAACAAAACCGCCGCCAAACTGCACGAAGAACGCACAAAAAGCGATCTGCCAACTGATAGCCGTGCATATCAATAACATGCGCAACAACAACAGCAGCAGCAGCAGGGGCACCAACAGCAACAACAGCAGCAGCAGCAGCAGCAGCAGCAGCAGCAACAACGGCAAGCGAGGATGTTTTTGTTTCGAGTTTAACAAAATTGTGATCTTGTTTTTGCTCAAAGATTAGCCCTGGGATCAGCTTGATGCGGCTGAGCTCGAGCTCGAGCCAAAGCAGCTTAGCAGCGTGGCCAAGTGCCAAAGGCTGATGTCCTGCTCAGGTAGCTGCCAGGATCTGATTGCAGCCCGAGCAACCTGCGCACAAATTCAATTACAAAACATGTTGCAACAACAACATTAATCAACATTAATAGCTATTGGGTTACTAGACAGGAGCAGGGGCAGCAATTGGGCCACCCAGCTGCCAACCTAAAATCTCGGCCATTTTGTTCGGCGTTTGTTCTAAGCAGCCAGAACTTTCTTTTCCGCATCTCGTGCACATATTTCACACCCGAAGCGCCGCCCGCTCGCCGCTCTTGCTTGTAAAATTCAAATTAAAAAAAAACAACAACAAAAAAAAAACAAATTCCAGACCAACAAAGCGGCCACTAACCGTGCGCTTTATTATAATGAGTGGCCATAAAAGTGGCATTGTTGCTGCGGTTGCCGCGCAGCCGAATTCCAATGAAAATGCACCTTCCATTTCCATTGATATTGATGCACACACACACGTACAGGGACTGAGTGTAGAAACAATAAAAAGCGGATTAAATACAAGACAGCGGTCTATAAAGCGGTCCATAATCGATGCTCAGACGGGAGCAGCCGCCACAAACGGTAACCCTAGACAAAAACCAAGGAAGTAACTGAGTAACGAGCTAAACCAGCAAGAAAATTTGGTGTGAAACCTACAGATATAAAAAGGCAGAAAGCAGAAAGAGCAACAAAATAAATATGTGTGTGTGTGTGTGTGTGTAGGTACCCACAACACGAGAACTGGCGAGAAAAATCTCAGGCAGCGGCGGCGGCAGCGGCGGCGGCGGCGAGTGGAAAGTGAAGAACTTGAAGGGTCATAAATTAATAAACCATTAAAGTGGTTAAAATTATCGTTATTTTATCTTTGTTGTGAAGACTAAACTGATAAATTATTACAAAACAGAGGACAGCCGCACACAGTGACACCACACACACGCACACACACACACACTCGCACACACAGGCTATATGACTAGTTGTGGTGACTGATCGCTCGGACAGCATTAACATGAACATGCACACAGCACAACAGGCAACACGACAACAACACGCTTTGGGGCTTTAATGCGCGCGCGCGAGCGCTCGCGACACACACACACACGCACACACAACAGGAAAACAACAACAACAACAGGCTCGTAACAAAAAAAGAGTGAAAAAAATTAGTGTCGACAAAAAGGTTTACAGCCATTAGTCTTCGTTGCCGCCGCTCTTGCTGCTGTTTAGGCCACAAACAAAAGACTTAGGCAACGAACTGGCAGCCAGAGCGCTGGCCACCGCGAACGCTGTGCCAAAACTGTCATAAGCGTGTGGTTTATGTGCGTCGGCCTATCAGCAATCAATCGCCCGGTTATTTATTAATAGCTGCTAGGCGCAACACATTGCGTTGCCGCCATTTGACACTACAGCAGGACCACACACGCACACACACACGCACACACGCACACCCCGACGCAGTTGCATTCCTGCAATGGCCACTTGTTTAGCATTTGTCGTTTGTCGGCTTATTGTCTGACCTTCTGATGCTTGCCGGGCCCACTATTGATAGCCAATGACAGCAAAAAGGACCTTTTTTCCTTGGCGGCCTCTTTCAAGAGCAATTAGAATCAATGAGTCCGCTGCCGCAAGGACACTCGCTGGCCCTTTGATCTTTTGTGGGCCGCACTAAAGTCAAAATATTGTGATGCCTACGACCTCGTGTGTGGCTGCCTCCTTGTTTTCCATTTTTAACATTTTTTGCCCTTTTTGTTTGTGTGGGAAATTCCGTAGTCATCGTGTAATTTTAGAGGCTAGTTGAGAAAAACTGAATCATATTGCAAAAATGCCGCACACAACTCAACTATGCCAACAATAATTCTTTAGCTAACAACTCTCTCTCTCTCTCTCTCTCTCACTCTCTTTCTCTCTGTCCCGCTTGTTTTCTCTCGCAGCGAGAAAACTTAATTGTTTTGGCCTTTTTGGTTGGCTAACTTTGGCTGTGTGCAAGAGCATTTTCTCTGGCTTTGGCTCTTCTGGCAGTTTCGTTATGTTTCGGGGAAAACTGGTTGCCTGCCATAATGGCAGCAAGTTATACACTCGCACACACCTCTCACACACACACACTCACACACGCACAGTGTTGCTAACTTGTTGGCCGTTTCAGTTTTTCAATTAGGCCCGCGCGCAGGTTTTAACTCGGCATTTAATTCATCTTGGCCTGGCCTGAGAAACGCTTTGGGTGTCGTATCATCAATTCGTTTAATTTGACAGGCGCAAACCTAAACATGTCAAAACAACAACAGCAACAACAACAAACAGGAACAGCAACAGCAACAGCAACAAGACAACATGCGGTTAGTCGCCGTTTGTGGACCCGACTCTCGGCTCTCAGGCTCTAACTCCTCTGGACTTGGACGCTGGCTACGGTTTCGGGGCCGGTTTCGACAATGTTGCCGCTGCTTCCCATTTTTTTTTTCTGTTTCTGTTTCTGTCTTTCTTTTTTTTCTTCTTTTTTGTTGTTGTTGTTTTCTGTTACCACACGCTCGCACTCGAAATAAACGAGCCGGGGCTGTTCGGTCTGAAGACTGGCGAACTGGGGAGCTGGGGACTGGGTAACTGCAGCTTGGCTAATTTGACTGGGCTGCAAAATTTGCCAACGCCTGTCAGCTTAGCGGCCGTTGTAAGTTGGGAAACATGTGAAATTACGCTTGTTAGTGTCACTTCTGGCTAACTGGCCAGCCCATTGCCATTGGCATTTGACATGCAACTAAAGTCCGCAATATGCACGAGCAGATACACTATATATACAATACATACATATATTGAGTTGACAAATCGTTTGCTTACCTGATTTGACGGAGCAGTAGATGTGCCGGCGACTGACGTAGGACACCCAATCGAAGCCAGCCTCGACGGCCAGGCGCGCCAGCATGCCGTATTTGGATTGATCGCGATCGGAGGTGGCAATGGTGACCGCACGTCCCTCATAGTGCAGCGATTCCTGGCCATGCTGGTGATCCTCGTCCCAGCTTTCGGTGACCATCAGGCGAACGCCAGGCCATTCGTTCATCACGGAGTAGGCCAACATGTTTAGTTTCTCCCTGCAGCGCTGCGGGCGAACCAAATTAGGGGAAATCAATTAAACATTGAAGATTGTTAATAAGGCGGCCTCTTTAACGGCTGCTGTAAATTACCAACAAAGCACAACAATACAAAAAATACGCCATATTTAACACACACGCACAATCAGCCCAAGCCGAAAAGAGAGCGTGAGTGAGCGAGCGAGAGCAGCGAGAGCGAGTGGCACAGCAACAGCTGTGTGTGTGTATGTGTGTGTGTGTGTGCGTTGCTCTCGCGATGGAGAGGCGTGGTATTTAGGCATTCATTTCATGGGCTGCCCAAAAGGGCCAGCGTTCATTTTCAGTTTTCAGTTTTTCTCCGTTCTCATTTTTTTTGGGAGGCCAAACGAATAACTTAAGCAACGAACTTGGCTCTGTTGCCTGTTGTCGTTTTGGCCGCATCCTTTGAACCTGTTGCGACTCAACCTCAACAAATACATGAGTCTGACTATTTTGCTGCGTGGCTCTTGTTTGCCTTTTCCTTTTTGTGTGTGTTTGGCCATGGCAAAGGCAAAGGCAAAGGCTTAGTTTTTATTATTTGCCCATGCACAGTTCAAACACTGACCCAGAGCCCTGACCCTCGTACGTATAGGTAAATATTAAAGATTAGACATTGTCTGACCTTTTTTCTTTTTCGCCTCTTTCTTAAGGTTGCCTTACACTTGTCTTGTTTGCCAATGCGGTGGAGATGGCTATACTATCCTACATGTACATATGCATATATATATATATATATATATAAATATATTTTGTATATGTAAATATTTTTTTAATTTTTTTGTCGGCGCTTTTTGTGTTTTTCCCTCTGTTTTTTCTGCTTTTAACGCTTGCATACAAAAAAAAAGGATTCAGCGGCAATGCAAATATTGAAATTTCATAAAACAACAACCAAATTGAGTGCCCCAAAAAGAGAGAGAGAAAAGACTGTTGTCATTGCTGTGCGCAATCGCCAGCCACGAAATCAATTATCAACGGCCTCGGGATCTGAATCGAACTTGGCCGCAGGCAGGCAGGCAGGCAGCGGCCGCAGCACAGGATGTGTGTTGGCTCTTTGTGTGCAAACATTTGGCACGCCGTTCTAGCTGGCGTAAAATCAATTTTCAAGATCCTTTTTAACAAGCCACAAAATCAGCTTGCCCCAGACTGGGTTTTGGGACTTTGTTTTGATTTTGGGTGCGCCGCATTGTTTGTTGCCTATTGATGTTGCTGTAAGTTGTTGTTGTTGTCGTGTTTGTTGTTGTTTGGCAATGCCAAGCAAATCGGTTTTTAATTTGTCACACCACAGTTTCTGACTGCTGGCTGTGGCGAATTGGACAGCAGGACAAACAAAGCGCAAAGTTCGGGCCAACGAAATAAAGAAAAAACACATTCCAGGAAGAGTTCAATGCTACTTGCAAATAAGTAAATTCATATGTAAAAATGTGCACCAAAAAAACCCATTTTAAATTTTAATTCGATCGCTTTAGCTATATATAATTTCAGGTCATTTTTATTCTAATGTATTTTTTTAAACTGACCGTTAGTATTTTGAATTGAACATTGAATTCGGAACAACGAATAAATTGAATTTTCAGATTGAGTATTTTTGACCATAGTGTGATTTGATTTCTCTGAGTGTATGTTAGCCTGCATCTAGATACATATATATATTTTTTGTGGCTCTTAACAACTTTGCTTTATTAAAAGGCTTAACCAGTCGAGTGTTCAACTGCTGCTGCTGTTGTTGCTAATGAGCACAAAAGCGTAACGCCGAACGGCAAATAAAAGCACGCCAACAACAACAGCAACGAGAGGAGCATAGTCTTTGTCTTAAGCATGCCAACGATGTTTACCCAAGATGCTAATGCATTGGGCTCTCGTTGCTTGATCGAACCGAACCGGGCCCGATCGATGCACAAACAAGGCCCCAGGCCAAGTGCCAAGAAGAAAATGCCGACGGGTGCGTAAAGTAAACATTTAAAAGTAGCGTCGTTGGCGGTGGCGGTGGCGGCGTCGGCGTCGGCGTCGGCGGCCCAAAAAGATGGCTAAATAATGTGTTTGCATTGTAAGTGGCATGGCTGTTAGACAACAACGTCAGCCTGTCCTAGCAACAGCAACGGCAAGTGTAAATAAGCGAGTGCCAGTTGCCGTTGCATGCCACGGCATGCATCTACTTATAAGTAGTATGTGTGCACTTCTGGCCTGGCCAAAATCCCAAGAAAAGCTGCTGCATTAATTAGACATTAAACAAGGTGTGAACTTTGGCAGCTACGGCCACGCCCCAAACTTACGCGATTTGTTTACACTTTGCTTGCATTTGATTTCGGTTTTTCGACTTTATGTTGTTTTTGTTGTTCTTGTTTTCGTCTTCTTCTTGGCTTTCTACAGCTTTCAACGCGAACAGCAGGGCCCAAGCCGAGGGTACGCTGGGGTCCACTGATGCGTTTTTAATTGCCGCCCGGCTGCAGCTTTTATTGATTTAAATCGTCTGCCAGCTGCCAATTTGACGCGCTTAATGGCACGCATTTAGGCGGCGCGAGAAGCGCCAAGCCAAATTACCAGCAACCATGGCTCCATTATTGGGCGCTGCTCATCATCATTAGGCCAAGTCAAGAGTAGCGACGACGGGCCGAGTCGGTATGTAAAATGCTATTAAAGCGCTGCCGAGTCCAATTTGGGCTTTGTTTGTTTTTGCAATGGTGACTGCTGCAGTTGCAGTTGCAGTTGTTGCCATTGTTGTTGCAGTCTCCGATTACAATGGCTAACGATTAGGAAACGACACAATTTAACGACATAATTCAAGAGCGCATCAAGTTACGAGCCCAGAAATCACAGCCCCCGAGAGTCACCCCTTTCGGGGCACACGTGACAGTGACCGTGCGATGTAAGCAGATATGCCATATCCTTTCGTTGCGATTGCGATCGGCGGCGGCGCCGCTGGAGGAAGCGAAAACTTACAACTGAGGAAGCGCAGGTCCCGCACAGGATATGAGCAGGGACAACGACACCCACTCGTGTTTATGTGTCAACAGCCAGGCAGCGGCTGCAACGGCCACTTGAGCGTGCGCCTTAGCCCGGCTGTGGCAGCATTGGATGTGCCACTTAGGGGCAACTTAAGTTGCTTTTGTCAAATCAATCAGCGCCCAAGCCCGTTGGGCGCCCGTGCGTGTGGCCCACTCGACGGCCCAGATTTCCTCACTTAATTATGCGAAAAGCCGCCATAGCTTCTGATTGATTCAAGTGGCTTCAATAGCATCGCCTGATGGGCTGCTGATGGGCGGCCGAGCCGTTGGCCATGTCACGATCAATGCCACGGCCAGACGCACCGACGACAATGCGACTATAAAATGTTACTTTACGTTAAAAGCCGTTGGCCCTTTGTTTATTTGTGTTGCAAATCTATTCACAGCTCGGCATTTTGTGTATTTTTCCATTAGAAAATTGAATTTTTGTTTATCAGCCTGCAGCGAGGCCGTCGTCGCCGCCTTTGATTGTTTATGCTGTGTGCAGCGCAATTATTGCAGCGCAATTTTCCCTCGCTCTCGCTCTAGCTCTCGCTCTCGCTCTCGCTCACACTCCCGCACGCCCTCTCGCTCGGTTTGTTTTTTAATTAAGCGCATGACAAACTCAATCAGAATACAAAATCCAAATGCGACATGGGCTACGGCTCTTGCCTTACTCATTTATTTATTTGATTGACCCCCTCCCCCGGACACCGCACCTCTTGTTTACGTATACGCAATGTGCCGCAGTGTTTGAGATTTGCGATTCGCTGAGAATTCTCACTCGGGCAGTCGCTCTTTAGCTCGCTGAGAGTGTCGCCTGTTTGTTATTGTTATTGTTTCAATATAAATTGATACTCATTAAAATATACAGGGCAGCCTGTCAGACTGTCAGCCCGGCTGCCTTTTTGGCATTAGCTTATTGGATTAATGCCAGCGCTTCTGTTGCCCCTGATTGCTGTTGTTGTTGCTGTTGGCTGTCTGAGCTGCTGCCCGCTTAAGATTGCATCTTGTCCGGCTGTGTCGTGCCACCAAAGTTTGTATACCCTTGCTGAGGGTATTATCAATTTGTCATTGCGTAACAAGATATCTGCAAGCCTTTGACTAGCTTAAGTGTTTTAGTTTCTAACCGATTTGATTTTTATATAATCTTGATAAGTGATTTAAGAAATTTGAATTATTTTGATGTATAAACAACACTTGGAATTGCCACAATTCAATTATTACAAGAGTTTGAAAACTTGACAAGACTTACAATATTTTTAAAATTGCCTTGTTTTTAGAAATCAGGGGACCTAATGGAAATTCTTGGGCTAAGATTTTTTGAATTTTCTTTATCAAGCCTTGATCAGCACAACATATCGCAACTGGCTGCAAGGGTATTTAATCTTCGATAGCCCGCTAAAATTTCTTCTTTCTTGCTTAGGTTTGCCTGCAGTTTCATAAGATGTGTTTGTTATGGCAAAAGCTTATGACTTTTATTATTAATTATGCTTAATTTTATTTTTGTTTTCCGAGGAGACGCAGGAGGAAGCAGGAGGCGGAGCTAATGGGTACACGCGCATTTCACAATGCATTCTCTATTTATATGATTTATTATTTTTACACATATCCGTCAACGTCAATTTCTACACTAAATAGTCAACTAGTCAGTTGGCAATTTTCAGCTAGTCACTTGGTCAGTCAGTCGGTCGGTCAGTTAATCAGTCACTCAGTCAGTTAGGCCATTTTCATTGCGCTGCCTAACGCTCATAAATCTGATGTCAAATAAATGTCCATAAAAAGGCGTCATTTTATTGTTATTAATTAAACGCTATTAATTTGCAGAAATCGTAAATTAAATCTTTCCCTCGCCTGCCGTCTCGCTTCCACATTTAATGCCCCCCACACACACACACGCACACACACACTCACAAAGTGATTTGGACAGGTAAGTCGCAGGCAGCCAGCAGGCAGCATCCCGGGCCCGGCGCAACTTAAATGATAAGCGCCATAATCCCTGATGTGTGATTAACTTTGATGATGAGTTATGAGCCGCACATTGGCACTGATGTGATGCCGTGTTGCCGTCTCCCCCATGCCGATGCCCAACCTGATCCCTAACCCTAACCCGATCGCCGGCGATGTCCTACCCCAAGACTCAGAGCCAGATGACTTGCAGGAATCTGGTCCGAGGAGAGCCGCAGCATGTGAAATGTGAGTCAGTCGCGTCGCAGTAATGTGATAGCCGCGACGCGATGCGATCCCAATTCCAGACCCAATCCCAATATACGCGATCGCGATCGCCCTCTACATCGTGCAGTTCATAAAACTTTTATGCAAATAAAGCAAAAGACGCTGCGAAGGCATTTCGGGGCCACAAATCCTTGAGGTTTGCGCTTGAGTGCGCTCGTAAAAGTATCAAATTGATTAATAATAATATAAAAGCTCGAAAAGCCAAACAAATAAACTATAAAGACAAGCTCCAAATGGCAAATGGTATGTGTATGTTCATGTGTGTGTGTGAACGTTGGGGGTTTCGGCAACGATTTGTCCACTTTGCTTGACTGATGTTTGTTTGATATGTTTGATTACTTTGTAGCCTCAAAATATTCCCACGAATTTATGCCAAATATTTTGCTTATCGCAATATTTGACGTGATTTGATTTGAGCTGCAAAAAAAATATAAGAAAAACTCAAAACCAAACTGAAACTGAAACTCTGACATCATCGAACAGCCGTTGGCCCCAGTCTTTGTCTTTGGTCTGTGTCATAATAGGATCAATTTTTGAGTCATAATGAATGTCAGTGTTCTATTAATAATGCCTTCAGCTGTGGGTTATCTTTTTGATTTGAGGCTGATGCTTGATGCTTAATGTTTAATGCTTGATGCTGTTCGCTGCAGCAGCAGATCAGCTCCGGGCCTGGGTCGGGCTGCTGCTGCTGCATGCATGTCAATAATCATATCAGATTACCATTGGCTTTGCCCCATTGTTGCTACAATTTATGAAATTTTAGAAGTTATGCTGCGGCTTTTTGACGCATTCTTTGTCTGGCTGCGGTTTCTGGCTGCCACTTACGGTTCAGGGCGCAACTTTGTCTAATCTGGAGGCAAGCTAGGGCCAGGGAGAGAGAGAAGAGAGACGGGGCGACCCATACATATTGAAGTAAATGTGGAAATGTAATTACTTGGCAAGCGGGCGCAGGTGAGCAGCAACAACAATGACTGTCATAAGCTATTCAATTTTATGATGCGACAGTCTCTGTTTCTGCTGCAGTTGCCGTTGTCGTTGTCGCTGTTTCTGTATATGTTTTATTTTTATTTTTAGCACTTTACGCCAATATCCAGTAATTTGTTTATGTAAACTGCTCACACGCCCACACGAAGTGCACAAAGTGAAAATACAAATTTAGCTGCCTTTTTGGCGCTTTAATAGCCAAAACGAATCGCTTACCAACAGATTCACGCACAGCAGTTCCCAGTTCCCAGTTGCCAGTTGCCAGTTGCCCAGTTGCACATAAAATGCAATTTAGTTGCGCAGCTGGTTCAGGGGCACTGTGTCACCGTGCCACATTGCCACAGTGCTGTGCCACCGATTGCAGCGACTCGAAAGTGAGTGCCTCAATGTCACAACGGTAGCTGAGCAAGCAGTTGTAAATATTTGTGACAATAACAACGGTCGTTTTATGTGCAGCTCGTCCTTGGTCCTTGCTGCCAGGCTCGCGGCATTAGCCTTGAAGCTTCACTGCCCTTGACTGTGTGTCCATGGCAATTGCTGCTGTGTGTGTTAACTGTTACTTGCAGCAAGTTCTTGCAACACTTCAATTGCATTACAAATTCAAGGTCCCATTGCAATTTCAGCAAATCGATTTCTGTAATTGCCTGCGAGGCGCGTGTCAGCCATAAAATGCAGTCGAAAAACGAGAAGCCCATAAAACTTAAACCCGCCAACTGGCAACTGTTTTTACTGGTGCGGCGTAGTCTAGTTTCTTATGCTCAAGATTGAAATGATATTTTGCACGTAGTAGTACGCCAATTAATTGATAATAATTATGATCCCTGCGCCCGACTAAAAATATCAAGTGCTTCCCAGAATGATACTTAGCTCATGAACATTATGCGACCATATACGCACCCACATGTGTATATAATCTATCGTTAACGATAATTTATTACACAAATAGTGAGGTTGACCACAGCTGACTAATACACAAGTCAAAATAACTGCAAGTCAGCGTCTTATCAATTCGGGGCTTGATCGATGATTGTAATCACTGAAAAACATTATTTCCAGACTTTAAAATGGCCTATCTAGTTTTTAAATTACAATTATATACGTTTGGTTTTTCCGGCTTTTTTTAAAACACTCATGAGTACTGATCTTGTGTCAAACGTTAGTTAGTCATAGAAACCCTTAAATTAAAAATAAAGCGTAATACAATAATTAGTTTTAAATATTTTTCCAATGAAAAAACTGACCATTTTTGTAATGAGAACTTAGAATTACCAAGCGGTAATTAAAATATAATACATTCAGTTACTAAGTTTTTTATTCAAGAATTTACTTTTTCAAGTCGTTTTGAATCTAGAACTCGTAAATTTTAGTATTATTATTATTAAAAATAATTATATATTAATATTCTTATGTTTATTATTTGAACTATAAAATATAGTTTATAAATTATCAGCATAAATTTTAAATATTACTAGTTAGCGTTCGAATAACACAAATACCTAATCTAGTCTCCCATATGTATTTTTGAAAAAATAGAATATATATATAATCACTCACTTTATTATTATTTTTTCCTCAGAAAATTAAAATTGTAATTATGCACAATTATACCACAAAAAATAGTTTTTGTTAATTTGTAAAAAAAAAAACGCTTCCTAACATGAGAATTGCTGGCGAAATAGAATTTCAACGAAAACCGAAACGTTTCAATACTTGAGGGAGCACTTTACCTAAATTCTCAACAATATATATTAATATTTTATGAGCTTTTAACAGATGTATTTAATATTAGTGGAGTGTGCCCCTTTAATAAGCGTCTGTCCGATGCTGGGTGAATATAAAGTTGGGAATTTTTAGGGTAGTTAAGCTCGAAATGGAGTCTGGCATTTGTGCATTATTGTTGCGGTCGCATTAATTAAGCACTTGTTTAGCTGTGTCGCACTTTAAGATACCTGCTGGCCACATGTTGCCCCCATGTTAGCCCGTTGATAGTCGCAATTTTTTTGCCACTTTCGCTGCGACTGGTGATAAGATAAATTGGCCGCTGCCGTTGTTATTACCGCAACAAGTATTGGCTATGGCTTAACACGCATTTGTGTCAAAGATACACGCTTGTTTGCAAAAATGTACGCACACACACATATATATGCGCACATGTGTGTGCGAGTGTGTAGCTACTTGGCACACGGCTGCACTCAGACTGGGAGTAGGAACTGGGGCTGCGTTATCAACGACTGGGCGATAAGCGGCAAATGCTCGCGTGCCGCTGTCGCTGCCGGCAGAATGGCAGCGGGCAGCGGGCAGAGGGCTGGGCTGCAAGGTGTGCCGTCATGTAAACATATTGAGCATTGCTCATTTGTTGTTATGGCAAAATCAAAAGCGTTATGAGCCAGTGTTGATCTACATATATGTATATATACACAAACATTAATCGAAAGGTTGTTGAACGTGGTTGCTAAGACGGGGGTTTTTTTTTGCATTTATCTATTGCGCGCTGTCCAAAGGTTCCCATTCACCTAATTTGTTTAGTGCAAATAAAGACAACGACAAGTGTCGGGCTTCCTGTTTTCCACAGAAATTGCAATCGCCGATAAGCCGCATAATTTGTACAAAATAATAGCCCATGTTTTGATAAACGTTGCGCTGTCTTTATGGCACGCACTTGGCCAAACGCAAAGCCAAAACTGTTGAGCACCGCAAACCACCAATAAAGTGAACAATGTGCAACCACTTCACACACAAACATTATCAATAGGAATGGGGCAGTAAAAACGACACGGTTCTGATAATTGTCAGATAGAGATAGCCGGTGTCCACACGCAGCGATTAATACGCATAATTTGGCAATTCAGTTGGAATGATTCCCCATTCTCATTTCTAGCCTAAGAACAATTTTGATAATTGGGAATTTGAAAATTGGGAACTTACCTTGGACATGAGGCGATCGGCACCGGTGCCCTCCTCATCCTTGAATAGTATATCCCTATTGTAGTTTGGTACTAGATCCTTGAAATTGGGTGAATCACGCTGAATGACGCCCTCGGTCGGACCGGAGGCGCCGCTCATATATTCGGATAAATTTGGCACGGTTTGCTTCAACACCAGCGGATACAGGTTGCGCTCCCTGCGACGTCCGAGGCCCCGGCCAGGACCGCAGCTATGCGCGTGCCTGAAGTTCAGCGCCAGCAGCAGCAGCAACAGCAGCGCCATAAAACAGCTGCCACGCGGCGTATGCGCAATGTGCCGGCACTTTCGAGGATCGGCATCGGCGGCTATTGATTTGTTGCCGATTTGTCCAAGCGACGCCTGGCTGTCTTGGTTGGCATCTGTGCTGTGGCGTTTGGCATCCAGGGACAGGCAGGTGGCACTGGCGCAGGCCCAGACCGCTGAAACCGCTTGGTTATCCATACTGTGTGAAATATTTGTATTTGCAAATTTGCAGCTCAATGCGCGGTTTTTGACTTGGATTTTGTTTTGTTTATATGTATGTATTTTCTATTTGGTTATTTAGCACTACACTGATTTTCACTGATTGACAAGGATTGATTCAAGGAGCTGCGTAGCGAAGCGATCGCTGTCGATCGATCGACTTGAGCTGGTGCACTGAGCGGCTGAACGGCTTAGCAGCTTAGTTAGTTATTTTAGTTAATTAGTTTATGGGCACAAACAAATCATTTTAGAGCACCGTTTCCGTATTGCGAAATGACTTGAAATGACTTCTGTACAATTTTGCAACTCAATATAAATTTCAATGATTATTGATCTTGTAGTTTCCAAGTTTCAATTTCAACTGCGCCGCTTGTCAAATTGAGCAACGTTCTCTTGCAGCAGCGGACAACGACAACCGCTGCGCTCGCACTGTGATTGACAAATGACATATCCGAGCGCACGAAGCCAGCGGCCGAGCGAGCACCGAGTACAGCAAGTACCGAGGGTGCTTTTGCAGAACCCTAGGCGTCGCAGTCGCAGCCAGCGTCGACGCCAGCGCTGCTGTCGCTGCCGATACACACTCACACACACACGCACAGCTGGCGTTCACTCGTCGCTGTGCCTGTGTGCGTCTGCCGCTCATTGGACCTCAGCCCGACGATCGTTTGGCGTTCATTTTTATGCTGGCTCGCTGCCCAGGCAGTGCGAGTGAGACAACTAGTCTCTCGCGCAGACACACACACACACACAGAGGTTGGTCTTATGTACATATGCTTGGGCAACAGATGTTGGAAGACGGTTCATTATGGCCATGGCCAGCTATCAATGAGCGCATGTGTGCGTGTGTGTGTGTGTGTGTGTTGCCAATTGGATGTGGCTGTGTGAGTGTGAGTGTTGCCGCTGCTGCAATTTCTCTTAACACTTGCACTATTGACTTGAAATCGACTCTTGCGGCTTGTTAACTGCCGCCTGCCTGCTTTTCTCATGCCTTCTGCTTCTGTGGCCGCGTTTGCTTTGCTTTTGTTTTTTTGCGCATTGTTCACCTTTTGCCTTTCTTCATTTTTGGCTTCGCTTTATTGCTTGTAAATTAATAATGTTCCGGTTTTTTGTGTATTGTGCGCTTCAGTTTTGCTCGCCTTCGCCTGCCGCTGCTTCTTCTTGTACACAGCACCACTCATACATACATATACGTCTATATAGAACTATACACATACATATAGATGTGCACACAGACATACTTAGTTTCAGTTGCCGCTGCCGCCAACGCTGCTCACTTTGTCATTACACCATTTTGGTGCTTGTACCAGCCCCCGATTCAGACACCCTCCTCCTTCCTTCCTTGCTCAATTTGAACGAGCAGCAACTTCCGTTGGCGCAGAGAACAAGGTAGAATGATCTGGTTATAGAGCTTTTCTTCAGATATCTCAAGAACTTTCTTAATGTTTAGATTTATGTTGAGATTTATTTAAACTCGTTTAACTTCTACTCTTCTGGTCAAAGCTGTATTTTAAATAATCTAATCTTGAATCGTGTGCCAATATCAAATGAATTAAAAATCACCTATATTATCGTGTCGGATGTATTTGTTGAATGACTCAGTAGAATCAACACAAGGAAGTCGCCTAATTTATATTTCTCTGCGCAATAGCATGATTAGATACTGAACACGATCACAGGATGTTTGATTTGGTGGTATTTATTGTAGCTATTTGTACATGTACAATTATATTTCCTGTTTAATTCATTAGTTAAATTGCTTGATACTTGTCGTTAAGCTTTAAGTTCCGTTGCCTGATATCAACAATCTTATAAGTTAGATAAAAATAATCGCCCGATAACGCATAACGTAAATAACAATTTGCAATTTTCACTTGCGTCCAAGGCGACAAATTCGCAGAAACAAGAATAAATAAAATAATCACGCTTCAATTCCGCAATTCATAGTATTGAATTTGCTTGAACTAAGCTACTAGTGTGCACAACAAATTGACGCACAACAGTCGCTGCCAAAGCCGACAGTTGCCAATGGGCAACAATGCCCACAAATATACTCATCATTTTTTTTTTACACTCAGAGAAATCATTAATCAAGGTTGCAATTTCTAAAACGTAGAAAGAAATTATAAAATAATAAATTCATTTCAATCCCGAAATTCCCAAACAGACATATACAATATTTAATTTAAGGCATGTACTTTCAATTTGGACGTTTTAATGCAAATTGTTGTTATAAGTATTTCAAGCATGGCTGCAAACTCAAAAATAAATAAATATAAATCAATGCCTTGCGTTCAGATAAGTTTTGTGAACCTGCTTTCCACCTGGTTGCCACCATTTTTTAATAATAATTAGGATCGGGCTTGGGTTCAACTAAATTGTTAGGCAACTAGAGCGGTTCAAAGTTGGGGTTTTAATTTTAAAAAATTTAAATTCGAATATTCGGTTCGAAACGGTTCGGTTCAAAACTAGCTTGCAGGCTTTGAAAACAAAATAGTATGAATGCCATACAAAAATTTAGAATAGAGTTTTTTCCAAGTGTATATAAGGTCTCAAGTGTATTTGCTCGGCTACTTTGTTTAGGTGCTTTTTTTGCCAGAATTTTCTCGCTCGGCTGAGCTAGCGAAAAGTCAGCCACCCCAACACCTTGCGCTTACCTTCAGCACCGCCACTCTGAACCGCGTGCTGAGGCTGTGGGTCTCACCCCCACCTGGTCGGCAATGTGGACACTGGCACTTGAAAAGCGCGAACACGCTTGTGTTGTTTGCCTAAAAAATTGACACTTGGTATGCGATCAGCGTGCGCTTTTAACTGAAATAAACAGTCGCGTGTGTGGCGCTAAAAGCTTGCCATTTGCCTTTTGGATCGCGTCTCGAATTCAGCTTAAAGTGCACCTGCAGCGGCAGCAGCAGCAGCAGCTACATCAGCAGCTACAGATACAATGTAACGGTTTCTAATCAGCCAATACAGCTGCTTAACAATACCAAGCTATACATGTGTGAGTATGTGTGTGTATGGCAAGCGCGCATAATGCAAATGCAAAGCGTAGCATAATTTCAATCTGAAGAATGAAGCAGAATTCAATAGTTGGCGGCAAAGATATAAGCAAAAGCAAAACGCCATCAACAAGATACACGGAACCAAATTAAAGATGAAGAAGCTGAGCCAGCGGCTGTGGCTGTGGCTGAGGCTGAGGCAGGGGCAAGGCGGAGGCGGAGGCAGCATCAGTGCCGCTCTCCAGCCCAAAGAAGCTGGGCCAGCAGCAGCAGCAGCAGCCAACAGAGGCCAGTGGAGCGTTTATTTCTACATACTTACAAACCTACTCGAATCTCCCTCTCTCTTGAAGTTGTGTGTGTGTGCCTGCCACATAAATTTCTTGAATGTCTGTATGCGGCGGCTCATTATGTGCGCTGGTGTGAGTGCCTCGTTGAGTTTGCACTTGTGTGTGTGCGTGTGTGTGTGTGTACAGTGGGGCGGAGCTGCTTAAGGCGCTCATTTGTGAATGAACACGCCGTGAACCGCCGTCGCAGAGACCCAGACACAGCAACGATCGCTGGCTCGCATCGGATGCCAAAAACTTAATGAGCATGAATAAATGGCAGCAACCGAGTCTCTGAGACGGTGTCTGAGCCAAGTAACTGAGGTGAACACCGAGATGGAGGCTGAGCGCAGTTAATAATGTTGATCAGTGTGTAGATCGCGTTTTTGCCATCGTTAATACTTAGTTAACAGAAAAAAAAAACGAAAAAAATTGTGAGAGAGAGAGATAGATAAAAAGCCAGAGATTAGTTTGTAATTAGATTTGGGCATAGATTTATGTTAATATTAATGGACAGCTTTTAATGTAAGTTATAAACTGAAATTGACTTTTAATGTTACCTGTAATGCTGTCCACGCCAGGCCCATTCTCTGCCCCACTCTTGGCGGCAAACATCCAAGCTGCTGCAGGCCGAGATGCTGCGTCTAAATTCCAATAGAAAACCGGAAATGCTTAGGCCATTCCTCGTCGTCGTTGTGCATTGTTGCGATTGGAAAAGAGGTTGAGACAGCGCCAGAGCCAGATAGAGAGTCGGAGCCAGCAGCCAGCAGCCAGCAGCCACCAGCCAAGGCATGGAACGCCATTTTCTGCTGCCTCTGCGGCTGCTGTTGCGGCTGCTGCGTTCGCATCCAACGGCGTCGTCTGCTTTTAATTTCTTTTAATGGAAGTTGTTAACATGGCTGCTGGCTGCCTCTCGCTCCCGCTCCACTCTCTGGCATCGCGCTGCACGGCTTCCCATGCCCTTACCCATATCCATTCCCACCAACGCCATGGCATTGGCTTACTCACTGCCTGGCTGGCCTGGGCCATGGTTTCTGATTTGCTCTTTTTTGTTTTCGGCGTTTCGATCATAAAACTTCGATATGAAACTTGTATTTTTGATGCCCATTGAAAGTGCAGGGCAACATGATTATGAGAAAAAAAACTTGCCTGACCCGAGAATAGGTGCTTAGGTTTATATACGACCAGTAAAAAAAGTAAACTTCTTACGAACGAGCCACAGTCCCATTGTAAATCTGTTTTTCATTTGACTTATTTGCAATAAATTCGTAACAGGTTCTTCATTATTTTATTTGTTTTTCTTTTCTTTTTTTAGTTACCTTCTTTTGCCTCCAGCAACTGTTATTTTCGTAGATAAAACTATAACTTAGTAATGAGTAATATAAATTATTAATAGCCAACTTCGAGATCTTCAGCTCTACTTTATAACATAATTTTATATATAGTGTGTGACAGTGTGACAGGTATTAATGAAATTAATGTTATTTCCAACACTTTCAGTAAGAATGTTTAAATAATATAATAATAACTTTTTCGTGCTTTTCGAAAGTTTTCTAGTTTTTCTCATTTCTTTTATATCTTTTTCATTAAATATTTTTTTAATATCCGCATAATAAAAATTCCTCTACAAATTCTATACTTTTGTAGTTGCGATTTTGAATTCTCGCTCTAAGCTTAAAATAAGTATGGTAATTCTGATTCAGCAATTACTATTCCTCCATACCATCAAAATTCTCTGAGAAAAACTTAAGTTCTTATGATGGGGAATTTTCAATATTCGAACACAGACTTTTCCCCCGGTTTTTATAGATACTTTTTACGAGCACATTAATTCATTATTGAAATTTTTTTAGCAATCAACGCTTTGTCTTGTTTAGTAGTCCAAATTCAAATGAAAACTAAACAAAATAATTTAATAGACTTAACCTGAGATAAATTCTTAAAATACAATATCTATAAACCTTAAACGGTGCCCACTGAAATCATAAATAGATCATAAAGTTTTCGTTTTGTGTAAATTATTCGTTTATGGAGCTCCTGTGGCGATTTGCATATGCGTCATTTGGAGTACATTGATTTTTAAATAGTTTTTGGGTGCACAAGTTTGTTGCCAAAGTCTTTTGTTTCGGCTTCACAACTGTGCATGAATTGACGCTCATCGACTGTCACATAATTAACTGCTAATGGCCATAACGCGTTTCGGGTTTTCACGAAGCGGGCATTGCCCATAATCGAATATCTAATAGATACTAAATAATATTTATAGTGTTAATGATCAGTAAATTCAATTTGGACGCACGTGCGTCTAAGAAGCTAACTGGAAAAAGCCCAAAGATCACATATAGGAATTGTCCACAGGTTCACCAAAGGCATCGACAACAATAACAGCAACAGCAACAACAACAGCAACAACAACGAAAACAAATACCGAATTCGTACCAGTTCCGAGAAGCGGCCACTCAATCATGCTGCGACTGCTGTTGTGACTGTTGCCGCTGTCTGTGATCGGTGACTGGTGACTGGCAACTGGTAACTGAAAGCCGCAGCGGCGTCATAGCGTGCGACAAATGCCACTAACGGTTTAAGGTCTCTAATGGATGTTGACATTTACGGCTACCAAGGAGGAGGAGGAGGAGGAGGCTGTTTAATTCACATAAATCTGAGGAAAATGCCATTGGGGAATTGTCTCACAGAGATAGAAATTAGGCAAATGGTTGCGACCACAGCTTTCCAAGGAATTCGCTACCAGTAGGCGACAACAAAGCAGCCACTGAATGGCCCACGGCCCAAGGAGTTGCCGCCAAGGGGCCGGCGGTCAGACGGCAGGGGCTGTGGGCATGTAACACAACATACATAAACATTTACAAAAAGGGTCGCAGACGCAGTCCCAGATCTCAGACCGGCCGCATCCTCAGTATGTGTGTACAAACATTTGTCAACTGTGCGCCTTTTGATCCTGCCCGGCACGAGAGCGAGAGAGCAAAAGAGAGAGAGAGAGTCAAAAAGTCGTAAGCTGCATAGTTATTATTATGCTCTGGGCTCATTGTGCTATCAGCTGGCAGCGATCGATGCGGTTAAACAGCAGCAGGCCAGCAGCCGAGCACCGGTGAGTGAAAACTGTGAGAGAGAGAGAGAGGGACTTGGAGAGACTGAGATAGCGAGCAGGCCTCATGTGGTGCGTATTTGGCAAACAGTTTGCCATGACAGACCACAAAAATGCAGCGACATTTGCTGTCTGGCCTGAAACGCCCACACAGCGCCACGTAGTGCGCAGAGGTAGCTGAATAAATGGTTGCACTTCAAAATATAAAACGTATATTTATTTATAATTTAAATACAAAATGTATAGATTTGATTTCAAAAAGTAATTGCTGATTCATTAACATTTTTAACTGTTTTGTTCTCATCATTTTTTACACGTTTTGCTCTTTAATATTTTTAAAATAACTATCATTAACTTAGACAATAAAATAAAACGAGAGGCATTAAAATTTTAATATTTAATAATATTTCAGCTTACATAACATTTCATATAAGTACGAAGAGTACTTTTGGCATTCATAAATATACATAAATTTAACCGACACGTTCGTAATACGAAATTGCTTATGTGCTGTCGGCTGTCAAGAAAATACATTTTAATTCTTTATTCCAGCTTATATCGTCTGTCTGGGTATTTCGAGAATTAATAAATTTGCTTATCATTCTGATGTAATTTTTACCTACTTATTAAGTGCAAGGTGCAAAAAGCTGTTCAGATATTTTAAAAATTAGTTTATTAGTTATATTTATTAACACCTGTTGCATTTGCAAGTCATCAGCTGAAAGCAATTAGACTTCTTAGTCACTTTGTTCTTTGTTTACATTTACTTACAAACAAATTATTTTATAACTAAACTTTGTTTTAATAAACCCAAGCTTGACTCAACTAAATGTGATTAAATAGTTGAGGTATTAACACCTCATATACCTTATCTAAACATTCTCCAAAGTCGCTTCGCTTGCATTGCAGCTCATATCATATTTACTTGCACTTGAAAAATAAAAGTCATTCAAACGCTCACAAATATTAAATATAAATAACTAATAATATAAATTAAAATGTTTAACACTTCTCATAAACCAACCCGAATATTAGCAAATTACTAATTTAATACAATCATCCCATTGCCACTTCATATAGCTGAAATTTTTTATAATAAACAAAAACATCATCGCTCAACTCTTAACTAGATTTGATGTGTTAACTAGATATAAATAACATTTTGGGTTTTGCACAGATGAAATGACTTTGGCACGAGCTATAAACATTATATCGATTTTAATTCCGGATAACCAAATATAAAAAGCTATTCAAGTTTTAAATAGATGATAATTATAAGTATTTATCAACACTCTTAATGAATGAAAATGTTCTTGTTTATTTTTGGGTTTTGCCAATAAATCTTTATTTTTTATAGTTTTGGGAATTTATATTTATTTATAAGTTACCTGGATTATTTAGCAATTTCAGTCGTATTTTATTTTGCAATTTTCGGAAACTTTTAAAATAATCGTATAACTTATGCATCGAGGGATAAAAAAAACGAGGTGAAGCCAAGTGGCAGCACTTACTTAAAATATTAAACAACGATGAGCCTCTGTTGCCCTTTCAAGCATCTCTCTCCATCTCCATCTCCATCTCCAGCTTCATCTTCAGATTCATCTACAGCTCCTCCTCTGTGCGCTGGCCATGTGGATGCGCTCTCAAGTGGTGACGGCGACCGATGGCAAACATGCGAGTATTTAAATGTGTATCATGGCGTGCAGAGCGGCGGCCAAGTGAAGCGCATGCGTTGATGGACTTGAATTATATGCGACTTAAGCTTCGCGCTGCTGCATCCAACATCGGCTTCGGCAGCGGCACCAGCACAGGCACTCGCATCGGCATCGGCATCCTCGGCAGCCAGTGCCATAAAAATTAAAAGTCATTATGGCCTGGAAAAGCATTTAAGCCGCGGCGGTGTGGAGACCGTGGCACATTCCCACAGTCACAGGCAGGTCGACGGCGATGTCGATGTCGACTCGAGTGTCGCTGGGCTGTCAGAAAGTGCCATGAGACGGCAGCCACATGCGTCCACTTGGAGTGGGTTAATATTTGTTTGCATTATCATTTTGAATTGACAGCAAAGTGGCGCTTGTTGCTGTTGTTGTTGTTATTGTTGTTGTTGCTGTTGTTGTCTACCCAGCGGGCGGGCAGGGCTGTTAGCTGGGGCTCAAGTTGTTTGTTGTCTGCGCGCCGATTATGGAAAGTTGATGACCGGCAACGTCACAGCCTCCATAGCAGCTTCTTCTGCCCCTCCCCCTGGCACTCCCGACAGCACCTACAATAAGTCCTGCACCCAGCTTGGAAATTTAGAAAATTGCTATTTTTCTGCAAGTTCGCAAGTTTTCAATTTCAAAACGCTATTGCGCTGTCGCTTTTGTTGTTTTAGTTATGTGCCGCTCGTGGCGCGCTAGCCACAAAAACCACAAACGGAATGCTGGCCCGATCCAGGCACTGAGGGCGGGGCAGGGCGGCCACACTTCGTTAAGTTGAAGCCAAAGCCAAAGTCAACGTCAACGTCAACGCCTGTGCCAGTTAAATAGATTTTTTTCTTTGGTTTTTTGGGTTTCTTTCGCTCTTGTCTTTCGCTTTGATCTGCGATGCTTCTGGCAGGGCCCCGAGGCGGCTGCTGCAACGTGGAGCAAATTGAAAATTGATTTCGCCTTACCCGGGCAGCAGTCAGCAGGCGGCAGGCAGCAGTCGAAATGTTAAGACAAAGTTAGCACGCCAAGTTCGTTGCCTAAGTCTTTCGTTTCGATGACTCAAAATGCGCGCCATGAAATTCCCACATAAATTGCGCGCATTGTCAAATTAAAAATGCCTAATGAGCTGTTGCTCACCAGGCCGGCAGTCAACCAGACAGCAATGCAAAAGAGCAGAAAAATGCATTAGAAGCAGTCAGCGCAGAGCTGAGTTCTTGGTTTATAGTATATAACGTATCCCCATCGCCGGCACACAGGCAGCATCCAAGTCAACGGCGGCGGCAAAACGTATCGTGTTACAAATCACGGCGGGATGTGCGGGCGGGCGGACGCCCTCTCGGTCCGTCGTTCGTGCGGTCCAGCGAACCAGCGAACCAGAGAACCAACGAACCGACGGCGGCAGCCAACACACAACAAAACAAGTTTCGAGTGGAAATGCGTGTAGCGTGCAGCGTGCGAAACACGGCAGAACATGAACATGGAAGCCTGATGCCGATGCTGATGCTCTTGTCGCAAATGTTGCGTCTAAAAATAGTCGGTTGAGAGGAGAGTGGATTGAGGATTGAGCAGCGACACGGCTGCGGCCGTTTAGCCCAGCATGAAAAATGGCAACACTTTTGCGCTCATAAAAACTATTTATACGCCAGCCACGAAGTACGCAACCGAACATGGCCCAAATGCATCAGCCAACTAATATGCCCGATATCATGCGCAACGCCAGCGTCAGGGCAAGGCGCATGCGCGTGAGATCTCCACGCAAGATCATCAGTCGACAGGCAGCAAGCAGCAGGCAACAGGCAGCAGGACCCAAACGACGTCCACACACAGGGCACAGTTTAAGGCACAGTCCAGTTTGAGGCCGGGACCACACAAATACAGGCACGCGTTCGCTGACAGAATAAAAATTGTTGCGCTTGTGTTTAACGCGCGAACGCGGCGATATCGTAGCAGCAGCAACAGCAACAACAACAGCAGCAGCAGCAGCCGCAGCAGCCGCAGCGTACCTTGTTTCCAAACTGGCTCCCTGGACTTCGTCTGTGGCTCAGAGGGCTCAGGTTAAAGTGGCAGCCAGGCACCGTTGTCAGTTGGCAGCGGCTGCGTTGGCGGGGGGCAACGGCGCGGTAGTACGGGGCATTGTCGGCTTGCTTAGCTATCACTGAACGATTATCGTGCATTTTAAAATTCTTACGAGTTTCTGCCGTTGTTGTTCAGCCTTTGCCTTTTTATATTGCCCTTTTCACTTGGCCTGTGTGTGTGTGTGTGCAGTTGTTGTTGGTATTGGTATTGGTGTTGCTGTTGTTGGGCAGATTGGAATCACGCATGGGAACCACAAGCGCCTTGGCTTTTGTCTGCTCGTCGTCGATGCTGTTCCAAGTCTGCACACAGAAGAAACTCAACAATAAAACGCACACACAGCCTTTAAACACACTTTTATTAATCAGTATATCTCTATATATATTTTTATATATATGTGTATGCATATATTTACTTATATTGTATTTATCAATTTGTTAATTTCATAGTATACATAAATAGTATTCATACCAACAGACGAGCGGTTTGTCGTTTGCTGTCATTTTATTTGCTTTCCGCTGGTTTTTAACAATTTGTTATTACATATTTGCAAATAGTTAACTAAATTACTACACAAATTTGTTGATAATGCTATTATCATAATGAATATGTTAATACTCGTACAATCCTTTTCATTATTAATCAGTTAGTTCGTTTTTTTTTGCAATTGATTTGGTTGACTTCGAAATGCAGTCGAGTCTATTGTTTGCCATTTGTTAGCTGTCGAAATACGTTCACACAAATATTGATTCTCTATATATTTATATATATACATATATATGTATGTATATATATATTAGTATTTTTTAAGTTAATAACTCTGCTTAACTACAACATATGCCTGTGGGGCAGCTTATGGGGCGTGGATTGGCATCTAAACTACAATACAAAATGTTTGGCCCATCAAACGTTATCAAACGCAATTTTGATCGGAAATATCGTTTTGTGTGCTTAGATAACGTTTCTGATCGTAAAATAATATTAACTTTATCTTGAGCGATTTCTATCAATTTCCTCTGGGCACACGATAACGGCAAGTGGTTTTTGACTGCCAGCGGAGTCGGAAGTAGTTCATATATATTTAAACAAGTAAAACGGAAATATATAATATATAATCGGGACATAAACTGCAATGAATGCCGTGTGCTGAATTTCAAGTTGAAATACTATAAGCGAAAATATTAATAATATACAGTAAAAATTCAAAATAAAAATGCTAGTAAATGAAAACGTGTTTCAGTTAGTTTACTTTTTTTCAAGAGAGTTATGCATCTGTAACATAAGTATTTTAATAGATATTCTATATATTTCTTATATAAATTATAGCCTATATAAAAGTTTTCTTATTAGAGCTGTCTAAATTGTTTCAATAGTTCAGCAGTTTATGTAAAAATTGCTAGTAAATGTTTAGTTGCATATTTGCATTTGTTGTTTTATTATTTGTTTTCACTTTAGAGTTTAGTTGACACAATATAAAAAATCATTTGCTTGTTTCCATTTGTTGCTTTGTATTGTGGGTTGGTTTGCATAAAATTGCTATATAAACATACATAAGTATTTAGTTGATTTCATTTGCTTATTTGCTTTTAAGACGACAGTACTTTTGAGTTGCATGCTTAACTGTTAACGCGCTTTCCACATTTAAAAATTCCTTATCGGTGTTCAACGTTTTGGTTTGGTGTATTGGTACTCTCTCTCTCTCTCCCTCCTTTCTAACTCTCAATTGAGTTTAAACCGTTAGTTGTAGTTTCATTAAAATATATATAATTTGTTAAAAGTATTAACTATGAAACAACTAGTAGCAAACATCTCAATATTGTACTAATTCTACATAATTGCCATTTCGAATCCTGACCCTTTTCACTTTTTTTGTGTTTTTAGAAAGAACTCTAAAGCTAACTACAATTATTTGATATTTTAGACATTTAGCATTTTTAATTTTTTTTAATTTTTGTTATTTTGTGTTTTTTTATTCTGGCATACATGAATGTTTAATCTTTATTTTTGTTTGCCTAGCGAACGCTCAATGTATGTGTGTGTGTGTGTTTTATTTAATCTTGTTTCTGAATGGAGCTGGAGCTTTATTTTTGTATATTATTGTTGTACATCAAGTTTAGATTAGTTGGTAACAATTCATTAGCTGCTGATGCTGGCATAAATGTATATTCATATATTTTTGTTCATTCTTAAGTTTCTTTTTTTTGTTTTTTATATATTTCTGGATCACATATTCAAGTAGTTTCAAAATCACATAAAGATCACTCTTACAGTAGCGTATACAAAATACATACATTTCCCATACATTGTGTATATATGTCTGTTTATTATTTGATTTGTTTCTTGAGTTGTCATGAAATGGGTTTTGTTAACGTTTCTCGTAGCTGAGATGTGTATGTTCTAATTGCTTTTCTAGTTATACGATGTTTGTGCTTGTAGATAAGATTAGTGTTTATTGCTATAAATACGTTGTGCCCAAATATTCAGAGTTAGAGGGTATTTTGCAAGAGCTATTAGTATAGGCATTAGAATTTAGCACTCAACAGCTCCATTATAAAACCAATCTGTAATTTTCTTTGTTCTTGCGTGTTCAATGTTCTTTCAATTGCTTAAAATTGTCTTTCCCTTTTCATTTTGTTTTTGTTTTTGTTTTGACTCTTGTTTGTGTAGAGCAGTAATAATATTAAAGCATTTAATTGCAACACACAATAACTTGCACGTTTAATTATTGTTTAATTTATTAATTTAATTTTTGGCTACTACATACACACAAAAGCCTTTGCGCTGCTTAGCTAGTTAGCTATAAAATATATTTTCATATGATTTTATATATGTATACCTATATTATTATGTATATATAACTATATTCGTCTCGATATCCATTTTCTTGTGTTTTTATATTTTTTGTTTTCAATAAATGCCTAAGTTTCTGCATGTGAAATTCATACTTAAATAGTTTACTTTCTTGCCCTAAGTGATCAATTTGTTTGCCATTAGTTTTATAACTAATAATACATTAGAGTTCATTATATTAAATATATGTGCTCAACTTTGTCATAAGCTACAATACAATAACGTTATGTATTTGCGAAAAATATGTTGAAGACGGTTTAAAATTAGCTTCGGTTAACATTCTTTACAGACTGTATTCGCTGTCTTGTGTTACGATTATTGTTTAATCTTTTACATCACACGCTTCAATTTTTGTAAATATTTTGTATTATGTAATCTAGTACCGTAAATATTGGCCATCAATATATATTTTTGCTTTGACATATTGTTTAATTTTAATTTGACCTTTAACCGGTTTTCAATGGAAGCTTTTCATAAAATTTAAGATAAAACAAAAAAAAAATTATGCAAGAAACGTACTTAAAGCACTAACAAAATCACATAGTAACCTAGAGTATAAAATAAGAATTCACCAAACTGATTAAAATATGTTTAAACTTGTAGTTGCTTTTTTGAGCTTGTAAGTATTAAATTTGTTTGTAACTAGAGATTAATAGATGCAGAATTGGTTTCCATTTCGCTGTCTAAAGAACCCAAAGAAGATATATTCTAGTTTGGTCTGACAAATTGATTCGTAAAATTTGTCAGTCCACAATGTAGTAATTTTCTTATTTAAAAAACTTCGGTCAAAGAACTCCAGATAGATTTCAAGCTATCGCAGCAGTTCTTACATTTATCTTCACTTTGTGCGTCCAAGAAAAACTTGCATTTGATTGAATCGTTAAAAGATCTTTTAACAAAGGCATTAAAATACGAACTTTGCCTAGAGATCTTTTAGTTACGAAGTTTGAATTTGTTTATATTTCATTTGAACATATCTAAAAAATACATATATGTAGTTAGACAATCGGTTTATAAAAATCACTGGTGGTTTTTCATCTGTTATAAGTCAATTTCTTTTAAAAAAAAATGTTTCATAGAAGCGGCTAAACAATTATATTCGTCATATAGTATATGAACGTGGTCGTGTATATCATATAAATGTAAATGGTTTTATTTTCTTATTTAATACTAGTGAATAGTGATTGCAAATGAAGCGAATTTTCTGATCAAACTATAAAAAATATAAGAATGGTTTTGCAAATTCTGTACAAAATAAAATGTCATGGACATAATCAAAGAGGCTTTCATACATGTATATATATATAAACAAAATGACTAACATAAAAAGAACACAAAGTTAAAAAAATAAAATGGATTAGAAAAAAATTAAATAATGAAAATTCCTGTAATTGTGAATTAGACGAGTGGTAAACTTCAAATGCATAGCAGCTTGCCAAACAAATTACATATTTTGTGCCTAGTAATTGCTAATATCCATGATAATTAATTCGCATATAGATAATTATAAATTATATATGTAAGCTCTGCCATATGCCAGGCTGACATATTTGCTAGTCGATTAACATTCTGCTTACTATTAAAGTTGAGTTTCTATCGCCCATTGTCACTGTGAACGCGCTCTGTACCAATTAGGCCCAGGGGCTCACCCATAGTCCTGGAGCGATTGAAACATATTCTATGTGTGTGTTGTTATTACCGGCACCTGACAGTAGGGGCACTCGGTAACCGAACCAGCGCATGTATTGCAAATGGACAGATGATTGCAGGGCTCCAGAGTAACGGTGCGATTGTTCTCCTCACATTTCATGCACTTCTTGGCATTCTCCAAATATAATACTTTGTCAACCTCCTCCAAATCAGTGCGCAGTTTTGACTAAAAATTGTTTGTCTAAGTACGTGTCATAAAAATTGGATATTTAATGCAGGCAACTAACCTGTAATTGCTTTAGTTTTTGTATAGATAAGTCGCGCAGCTCGCCGGGCAAATTGAGTTGAATCTGCACTAGATCGTGACGGTCTTTCCATTCCAGGGCTTCCTGCTTGGCCTTGTCGCGATGGAGTTCGGCTATCTTTAGTTTGCACATTAGCTCGTCAAGACGTCCGGATAGCTTCTGAATTTGAGCATTCTTCGTGAGTAAATCGTTGGTCATGCGACCCAAATCGGTATTATTTTGCGATTGCAGAGATTGAAGGCTAAACGCATTTTTAGCCGTATTCAGTGTGTTTTCAAATAGATTGTTGCCCACCGAGCTGCTGTTGATGTCATCACGTATGGTGTTCAGTTCTGATATTCTAACTGACGGGCTTATAGATAGGCCATCGCCGAAACCAGGCGATATGATGCGCGATGGAAAGAATATGCTATTGCTGTCGTTCTGCGTGGCGGCTGACAGTGAATTGCTCAGCTTATTGGAGGCGCCATACACATTGTATAGATTGGCATGATTTGTCGGGCTATAGGTGAGCGAGCTGCTGGGAATGTTGACGGCAAAGCCACCTGAATTGAAGTCTATATTGCAAAGAGTTAATAATTGAAATTAGCAGTTCGGTTTGTTAAGTTTGGACTGATAATGACTCACCGTTAATAGAGTTACTTAGTGTCGTATTAGGAATGTTAATTGGCGCCGAGGAACGTGTTAATAAACTAGTGTTAACCAGACTGGCCGATAGCGAGTTCTCGCGCGGATCGTCCAATGTGCAGGCTGCTAAGAATAATTCAAGAAAAAATGTGTTAATTTCGTTTCAGTGAGGTGCATTTTTGGGTTTTTGCATTTTTCTTTTTTTTTTTGCGCTGTCAATTTGTCCACAACCATCATTGAAAACAATGAAAAGATCAGTGTATATACATATATATTACTCACGATGGCTATCCAGTGGTAATGAGATATTTAAGATTTTGCTGGAATTAGTTGTATTTTCCAAAGCATCGACCAACATTTTGTTGGTTTTATTATTGCCATCAATATTTAATAACTACGAAAAAGAGAATCAAACAAAGAGAAACGAAGAAACAAAATGAGAGCGGGACAAAGATCTCAATGACTTGCGAATTAATGCTGTTAGCTGGATTAGCTTGTGATCGAGTGGGGTTAGCGAGTGGGGTTAGCAAAATGCCGGACAAACACACATACATATACATACGGACATCTAGAACACACTGATTGCTGTTGCATTTGGTAATACGTACATTATTGCTCAGCTGCAGCAGTCCTGTTGACAGCTTGCCATTGGCGACTTCGTCCTGCACCTTCAAACCAGACAAGCCATTGGAAATGAGTTCGCTTAAAGCAATTTCATGATCACGCTTCTTCTGCTCGTTGGCCAGATAAGCTGGGGGGTGGAACAATGGACAAGCAGCAAAGCGCATATTGATTGATGCATTGTTTTCATATCATTTTCAGGGAATTACACAAATTGGACCAATGTGTGGAAGTGAGTAAAAGACAAACAAACAATTAAACAATCACAACCAAAATAAGTACGTAACATATGAACCTAATGTAAACTAAATACATCTGTGAGATCCGCCCCACTATGGTTGTGGAAAATAGCGCTTATAGCCCAAAGATCAATATATCTACAAATAATGGCGTAAGTCAGGATCACTTACGTTCCACATGCGCAAAAGCGCAGAAGACGCTACGTGGACAGTACCCGGCCTGTTGTACATCGTTGCATTTGGTGGACTTGTAGATTTCCGGATGAAACTGTTGCTCGGTGCGCGTGTGGCAGTATTGACAATTTTCACCGGCCTCACAGTTACCCGGCTCACCCCACTCCTCACCGTGCTTGACATTGGGGCATGGAGTGGATCTGCCAAAAATGTATAAAATATGTAAATTTATGTATATGTATGCTTATTCAAGTGTTGTCAGACTTACCTGTATTTGTACTTTCGGGGCGAACGACGCTTATCTTTGCTGTTGTGGAACTGTGGACAGGCATAACCCTGGCGGCATAGACGCGGCGGACGCTTGCACTGTTCGGTCTTATAGTTGGCCAGCACAAAATTGGTATCCTGCCACTTGGGATCCTCGTTCATAAGGTTGCGCTCCTTGTCCAGTGCGTTTTGTGCATTGGTGCCGTCCAATGTTATATCAGAATTTTGCAGTGTTTCCAGCTCTTTGATGTCATAAACCGGTGGACGTTGATCCTGGATGCCGTGCGCAAAGGCGCAATGCAGACCGTTCTTTACGCAGTAGCCCCGGCTGTCGGTGTCGTGTACGCACATGCATGTCTTGTAGTAGCGCAAATGGTAGCGACGCTCCGTGTCGCCGGCTGTGCGGTGCAGAAAGGGGCATCTAAGCGAAAGTAACACAGAAAAGGAATGAATTGCGTGCTAAAAATAGCAGCCGAGGCTACCATCACCTAGAATATGAGGCAATAAAACCGGGGAGAAACCAGCACCCCCATACGAGGGTGGATCAATAGTTACCCGTGTTAGTGAAGGCGCAAACTTTTTTGTTTAGTTTTATTTATTATTTTAAGGTTGATACATTTTTCACATTTCGGCCACTTTTTTATTCCCTCCAAAAAATATGACTTTTTAAAGTCCCCGTTTCGGCTTTAGCCTCGGCAATTGATCTGAATACTTTTTCTCCGAGCCATTTTTCATGTTGGGACACATTTTTACAGGGAAACAGGTCCGGCGACTACGATGGGTGGGGTAGCAATTCATAACGTAGCTCGTATAATTTGGCTACGGTGCTGGTGGTGAAAACTAATTTTTTTTATAACTAGGAAACACAAATGTCACAAAAGAAAACAACTAGCAGATATATCAGTTTGTAATTTAGTGGTGTCTTTAAATGGATGACATTACACGACAATAAAATTAACATTTCTCAGCCACGCCCCCAATCCTTAAACACGGATACTTATTGATCCACCCTCGCACATATCCATAAACACACACACCCACATGTACACTTTTTAAGTCTGGGTCAGAATTGTTATTGCAGAAACTGGAATTGCGTATTATTTTGTTGTCGCTCTCTGCTATGCACAGCCGTTCGCTGCTCAAAGCTTTAAGGGAAAGCTCTGCTCAATAACTGTACATTTTGAAACTGCTGCTACTTCTGCGAGCGTTGCTGACGACGCCGGGGAAAACCAAAATAAACCGAAGGAAAAACGCGCAAAAGCGAAACGCAATAAAAACAATGACGCACACACTTGTAGCAGCTATAACTGCTGCTGCGCATTTGCCAGTGTGTGCGAGAGCATCAACCCTCGGCCGATTACACCGATTAGAATTTCCGAGCCCGAGCAGCTCTATTGCTAAAATCACTTTCACTTTTGCATGTTGTGTGGGCGGGTGGCGGCGTCAGCGGCGGTGACCTCGTACTAGGGTGCGCCTAGCTTCACACACAAAAGCACACATACATACGCAATTGAATTTCACTTTTAGCTAGACAACGATACACTGCCCCTCCGCACGCCCCCAAATGTTTTTGTTTGTAAACACGAAGCCAAGAGATACACACACATTGCAAAGAAAATTGAGCGCAAAGAGGAAACGAAAAAATACTACGTCGTTGATTCCTCGCGTTGCCTTTCTTCCCGCACAGAGCCAGACACAATGCGTACTACAGCATAAATACTCACTCGTCGCCTTCGGGACAGATGCCAGTTGTCTCATCATATTTGGTGCAATAATTATCAGCGCTGTAGTTAAATGTGCCATCGCGTTTACGCACTGGCCGCCGACGACGCTGGTTTTGAAAATGCCAATTGAAGCAAACGAAGGGGCGATGCTGATTGCATTTGTGCTGCAGGAACGATTGGCACTGCTCCACGCGGAATTCCTTTAGGTAGCTGTGCAAGTAGAGGGTTTCGTTTAGTTGTAAACATAAAAATTTTATCTCAAAATGTGTTTATTTACGTGTAATGGCTGGTTTTTTCCTGATGTGAAGACAGTAGTAGCTTGCTCGCATCGTTCGCCATCTTGAACTGAAGCACCAATTCAGTGTGACCAAGAAGCGCATAGAAACGCGTTTTTGTGCTGAACACTTGTCGATGTTATCGATAGTCATCGATCACTTTGCACGTGTAGTCGATATGCATTGGATTTCTTTGGATTAGTTTATTTAGTTTATTCTTTCGCTACAAACACTGCGTTAGCCAGGAGGTCCTGTCTGACAATGGCCCAGCCAAAGAAACACAGCGACTGTCTCAGCTATCTGCAGGTAAGTCCGCCAGCGTTCAATGCTTAAATTGCCTATTTGTGTGTGTATTTATTGCCGCTAACCAACCAACCACCCACCCACCTACCCACAGACGCTGGGCGATGCCTTGCCCAAGGATGTAGCTGACCAGCTGGCCGCCCAAATTCTCGAGGAGGCGAGTAAACCGGATTCGAGCTGCATTAATCAGGCCGCGCTGAACGTCAGCTTTCGCGTCTACTACCACGTCGTACACAAATACGAGCTGGCGGACGAGCACTTTGCGAATCTGCCCCAACGCTTGTCCTGTGAACAGCCGCAGGCGTTTTTAATGCTACAGTCGGTGCTGCTGACCGACCACTGGACGCGACTGGATGCGCAGCTAATCGAGGCCCAGTGCATGACTGCCATTATTGGTGCACTGCAGCAGAACAGCAGTTGCCTGGTGCATCAGCTGAAGGCCACGAATCTGCTGGTCAAGAAATTTCCCAAGCTGGAGCTGCTGACGCTCCAGTTGGAGCACTTCTATCACTGCCTGCAGCGCCAGAGCCAGATGGTGGGCTCCCGCGAGGAGACGCTGACGCTCTTCAATCACTGCTGCAAGCAGCGACAGCGCGCCTTTTTCTACTTTCGCCTGATCGTGGAGTTCTGGCCGTGGACAAATCGGAACAAGTACTATTTGCTGAGCGGCATACTCAACTCGCATGCGCTGCCGGAGCTGCTGGCCGCGAGCGGGCACAGCGAAGCCGAGTTCTTTGCGGGTCTGCGCTTGAGCCTGAGCTACAAGGGTCTGCGTGCGGCCAGCCAATATCCGGTGAAGAGTCTGAGCGGTCAGCGCTCGCCTGCTCTGCTCGCGCTGGCCGTGGAGCTGCTGATCAATGGCACCGTTGCCGAGCTACAAAACTTTCACTCGCAGTGGTTTTTGCGCATACAACAGCGCGATGTGCTCTTCCAGCTGCTGCAGGCGAAGCCGGAGATAGTGGAATTCCTGGCCAGTTCGGACGCGGCGCGCACGGCCAGTGAGCAGCAGCGTCTCATACTCATTTTCAGCATGTTCGCCAAGGAGATCTATGTGGCCTCCAAGCTGCACTTTTTCAAGATCAGCACAGAGCTGCTGACCAACTGCAGCTGCTTTGAAACGGATGCACAGCTGTTGATCTTTAAGTTCCTGGTTGATAATCTAAGCAATTTTGCTGTAGAGGATTGCCTGGAGTTCTTCTACAGCTTTATGAAGCGCCATCGCGGCGTGGAGAGCTCCGAGTTTCGCAACACAATGCTGGGCAAGATGCCGAACATTATCAACCACACGGCCAAGCACTTTAACAAGGCCTTGAAAGTGGATGGTGGCGCCGGCAGCGATGCACTGGCTCACGATATTAAGCGGTTCTTTAGCCAGCTGCAGGAACTGCTGGAGGCGGACATGCTCTGCGATGTTTATCAGCCGCGAATCTTTGCCCTGAAAATGCTCGAGATCCTGCACAGATCCCTGTACAGCGCCCAGGTCGCCAAGAATGCAAAAATGTGCAGCACCCAGCAGAATCAGCAGCTGGGCGCATTCCTAATGGACCGCGAAGTCTATCGGCCAGGCGCCGTCGCGCAGCTGCTGTTCAAATCTCTCGACGATCCGCAGGGCTTCGACGACGCGCTGGAGCTGACGGTTTCGCTGCTGCTGCAACTGGGCCACGTGGACGCCGAGCAGTGCAGCGAGCGTTGCCTAACGCTCTGCTCCAGCCCCGATGTGGACGAGTGTGCTCTGGTCTCGCTGTACGCGCAGCTGGCGGTGCGCGGATGCTCCGATCCGCAGTCCACGCAGGCTCTCTATGATCAGTGCCTGGAGCAATTGACGGGCAAATTGGACGCGTTCCAGCGCGATCCGCTGCAGACAACAAAATCGGCGGGCGGCCATCTCTTCGGTCACATTTGTGTGCTGGACGAGCTGGTCAGCGGCTTCCATCACGGCCTAGCAGCAGCTGTTGCGGAGCTCTTGCCCCTGCTGGAACGCATACTCAATGTCATCCTGAAGTTTCTCAATCTTGCCAATGCCAGGCGAGAGGCGGCGGAGGCAGCTTCCGCCACGGCCGCCAGCTTCCAGGACATGGATGAGAGCCTGCAGCTGCTGGTCAGCGAGAGCGTCTATGAGGCGCCCGAGCTGGATGACGAAGCCTGTCGCAAGTACTTGCTCATGAGTTTCTGGCTGACTTTAAAGGTGAGTCGACCCAAAGCCCTTCTTCGTTGCTTTTCAAGACAGTTTGAATTACTTCTTCCAGGCCAGCTGCGACTTGGCCACCAGCTTGGGCTGCGCGCTGCTCCGCTCGGCCAACGGCGCGCCGGACTACGATGCCCTGGAGCGCTGCTTGGACATTAATGTGGCCGTGCTGACGCGCTGCCGTCACAAGGGCGCCATTGAGGCCGCCGGCCTGAGCATTGGGAAGCTAACGCGCGCTGTAACAGGCGCGCTCGCCAGCGAGGATCGGGGCTTTCAGCTGCTGGACGCTTGCCTGGAACGCGAGCTGCTCTCCGAGTGCCGCCAGGTGAGCACTACGCGGCGCGGCGCCGGCTTCTCCATCATGTTCCTGCACGTGCTCAAGAATGATGATCCGCGCCAGCGGCTGCTGCTGCATCGCGCCGTGCAGCGCATACTGCAGCGTCTAAGTGACAGCCAGCCGGGTGACCCGCCCAATAGCAATAGCAGCAGCAACCACGACCGCTGGGAGGCCCTGGCGCTGCATTATCTGTGCGTGCTGGTGCGCGACACGGAACTGCGGCCGGCCATGGGCAAGTACTACAACGAGATTATGTTGGTGGCCATTGATAACATTGACAACGCCGAGTGGACCGTTTCGAATGCGGCGCTGCAGCTGTTTGGCGCCACGCTGGGCAAGCTGGTGGGCCAGCGACAGGCCACCGAGTTCGACACCAAGCTGGCCTGGGAGCCCAGCGAGATGAACTACGAGGAACTGGCGTGCCTGCTGCCCAGGGCCTGCGAGCACATGCTGCGCTGCTGCGATAGCGATAAGGTCACCTCATCCATAATACTGTTCCTGGGCTTTCTCTCCAAGGTGGAGCATCTGTGCACCACCGGCCAGCCGCAGCAGTCGACGCAATTGCTGCAGCGCTTCCGGCGCCTTGGCTGGCGTTTGCTGCGCCACAAATGCGAGCAGGTGCGTCTGCTGGCCGCCACCTGCTTTGTGCGCGCCCACGAGTTTCGTCGCGATCTGCCGGCGGTGCTGCTGGCCAGCGCCAGAAAGGCGTCCCAGCTGCAGGAGGACAACTTCTACGAGGGCCTGCTCTACACGCTGCACGCGGGCGTGCTCAAGCTGCAGCACGAGGCGCGGCACGTCTGGACAGCGGCCAGGCTGCAGCAGTACCAGCAGCAGCTGCTGGCCGTCCTGGGTGTCAGCGAGCAAGTGGGTCGCTTCAAGGCGTACACGTTGAATGTGCTGCTGCAGTTGCTGCGGCTTCTGGACGCCACGGAGCAGGCGGCGATTGTGCGTCAGCTGCTGGAGGGGCGTAGCAGGCACGCGCTAAGCTAGATTTATCTAATATTCACTTATCTTATCTTATCTAATCTCTAAGCCTAAGCCAAAAAGTCAACGTTAGTCTCTAATTCGTGTAACGCTCGCTTTTACAACTAAATGACGCATTTACTATTTGAAAGCATTTACCAAAAAAGAAAGAAACGAAGAAAACAAAACTCAAAGTCGCCTTCAACTGAAGCCCTCGCCAGTTTCCTGCTCCATGGCCTGCTGCTGCTGCTTCTCGTGCGTCTCCTGCGCCATCTGCTCCAGCGTCCGGCTGAGAATGCTGCGCAGAATGTGCGGCTTGCAGTGCTCCTCCAGCCAGGGTATGACGCCGCTGGTCAGCTGCTTGAAGTTGTCCATCGGTATGTTCTGGAATGTCTCGAACATTTCGTCCAGTATGGCCTGAAACTGTACAAACGAGTGTCAATCGGAATTCTGTCAACGGATTCTTTTGCTGCCATTTTTGCTGACCACTTGAAATTTGGCCTCGTCCGTGAGGCGCGCCTCCTCGGGCCCCGGATTGGCCTGCTGATGTTGCAGCATAGTCTCGTAGCCGTTCTGTATGATACGCAGAGCAGTCACCTCTTTCTGCAGCGCCGCACTCTCGTCCTCCTGCTTGACTTTCTGCTGATTCAGATAGCCAATGTACTCGATGGACTTTTGCAGTATCAGCGCTTTGCTCAGCTTGTAACCGGACGAATCGTTCGGCTGGCAACGCGGCACCAGCTCCTGCAAACTGTCGTAGCCCTTCTTGATCGCATCCCGACGCTTCTGCTCCGCCTGCGTGTGCGCCGAGCGTCTGCGCTCCTTGTAGCTGAGCGTCGAATGCGAGTTTGTGGCCGCCGAGTTTCGGGCATCGCCGCTATCATCGTCATCATCTGTTGGTGGGAGGGGGGAGAGCAGAAAGGTTGACAAATGTAATAAAACGCTGCTCGCTGATAGTGGACACCACACCAATAACAATAACAACAACGTCAACTTGATGCAACCATTATCAGCTGTTCGTCACGCTCCCAAACAAACAAGCAACACCTACCAGAATTGTGTGCCGATGAGTTGGGTGTGTGGGTGCTGCCTGCGCTGCTGCAGCGGGAGTAGTGCTTGCCGCCCAGCTCTTGATCGTGCTCCATATTGAAGGCCTCCTCCTTGCTGATCAGATTATCGCTCATTATCAACTGCGCCGTTGCGATGCCCACAAAAACAAGACCATTTGTGTTATGTGGTTCGGTATTAGGAAGTTCCTAATAGGAACTAGCTCACATTGTGGTGGCAGTTCGATAGACAGGCATTTGGTATAATTTTGAACTTTCTCATTTAAAACTATCTGTTTAAAATGACGTCGTTAGGCAAATATTTTTCTTAGCCTTGATTATCCGGAGCTCTATTAACTGGGAATATTTGCTAACTGGGATGCTGAATGGTTGATTTTAACTAATATATATATGCATATGCATGTTTATAATATAGAAAATAAAATACAAATTAATGCAATTTTCAATGCTTATGTTTGATCTCTTGTAATCGGGGTTTTCACTTATCCGAAATGATGGTCCCGAGCATCACGGATAATCGAGGTGCATCTATATATAATTTAAATTATTCAATAAGTAATATAATATTGTATAAAAACAGCAATTTTAGATTATAAAAAATACCAAAACTCATGACTGTCAAGCGATAAATATGTTGTTTCATGCCTATTTAACTTTTGACAAAAATTATTATTCATCAGAATATATTTAACAGTAAGGCATTTGCTCTGAAACGTTTGATAAGCTTTCGCCCGGTTGCCGCCACATAGCAGCGTACATTGCTCATATCTAATAGGCGGATTAGATATTGTTTGTTTTGCAGCCCTGCTTTTATTGCACCGGTGCGATGACTTTTACGTTTTCGTATTGAACTTTGCCGTCGTGTCGCTTTTTAGTTTTTCGTGGCCCGTGCTGCCATTTGCTATATATATTATCTTATTTAAATAGTGGAAAGGGCGGGTCTAGTGCACATTACAAACCATGGGTCTGCTGAAGGCGATACGTGTGAGGATCATGAATTTCATGATTTTCTTTCTAATTATTATTTTGCTGCCGGGTCTGCCTCCACGCACCACTTTCCCCTTTAAGGATTTCAGGTAAGTGGAACAGTACACCGTTAATTTGATACACATAAGTAATACAGTAACGTTTTCTGTTTAGCGTTACCCCGCCCAAAGAACTGAAGGGTGCGCTGGAGTCCAACTTTCACCTGGAGGGCGCGGAGCGTCTGCTTGAGGGCCGCATTTATGGCCCCGAGTGCCTAATTGCGCGCAACAATGAGATCTATACTGGCCTGCACGGTGGTGAGATCATCAAGCTGACATCCAACCACGTGACGCATGTGGCCAAGTTCGGCCAGCCGTGCGGTAAGTCTTGTGCCTTGCATTTGGGTGCATTTTTATGAATTGTGGTCTCTTGCAGCGGAAATGTTTGAGGAAGCGTTGTGTGGTCGCCCGCTGGGAATGGCATTTGATACGCAGGGCAACAATCTGATCGTGGCGGATGCATATTACGGCATCTGGCAAGTTGACTTGACGTCGCACCAAAAGAAACTGTTGGTCTCGCCGGATGAGGAGCTGCCGGGCAAGAATATTAACCGTCGTGCCAAGACTTTCAATTCGGTGGCCGTGAGCAAGCAGGGTGACATCTACTGGACTGACTCCTCCTCCGATTTTAGTATCCAAGACTTGGTTTTCTCCTCGTTCGCTAATCCGTCTGGCCGGTGAGTTCATTTGACTATTTAAAACAGCGGCAGCTGTGAAAACCGGTTTGGCGTCAAATGACCAGCGTTTAACCCAACACCTCTCTCTGTCTCTCTAACGATTTCTCTATTTCTTTTTTGTAGACTTTTCAAGTACAATCGTGTCAAGAATTTGAGCGAAGTGCTGCTGGACGAACTTTTCTTTGCCAATGGACTGGCGCTGAGCCCAAATGAGGACTTTGTTGTGGTGGCCGAGACGGGCGCTATGCGTCTGACCAAGTATCACTTGAAGGGCGCCAAGGCTGGCGAGAGCGAGGTTTTCGTAGAGGGTCTGCCCGGCTTGCCCGATAATTTGACACCTGACGCCGAGGGCATTTGGGTGCCTATAGTGTCCAGCGCCGACAGCGAGCATCCCAGCTCCTTCTCCCTTTTCTCGCGCTTCCCCACCATACGCCTGTTCCTAGCACGCATGTTAGCGCTCTTTGAGCTGCCGTTCCGCTATCTTAACAGCGTCTATCCCAACAAATTCTCGCAGCGCTTGGTTCACTTCATCGGCCACGGCGAGATGGCTATGCTGCTGGCACCCAAGCGTACCACGGTGGTTCGTGTGGACTGGAATGGCAATATTGTGGGCTCGTTGCATGGCTTCGACAAGTCCGTTGTGGGCGTTTCACATGTGCTGGAGTTCCAGGATCACTTGTATCTGGGCTCGCCCTTCAATCACTATTTGGCACGCGTCAAGTCGCCCAAGGCGGCCAAACAGCCCACCCTCAAGGTGCGCAATGTGCGCGTCGAAGGCGAAGGCCTAGAGGCGTCCGTTGGTGCACCGCCTACTACAACCACTGCGCAGCCCAAGGCACAGGCTGCGCCCAAAACTAGCACCACCAGCACTACGACTACAGCAAAGCCACAGACAACCACAACCACCACCAAGAAACCAACGACAACAACAACAACAACTACAACTACAACAACAACTGCCAAGCCAACGACCACCACAGCGAAGCCAGCGACGACAACGACAAAAACAACAACGACGCCGAAGCCCCCAACAGAAAAGAAAACCACCTCAACAACAACAACAAAAACAACAACAACCACCACCACCACGGCCAAGCCGGAAACAACAACAACGAAGCGTCCAGTGCCAAAGAAACCGGCGCCCGTTGAGGAAGAGATTCCCGCAGACACAAAGCCTCCACAGAAGGAGAAGCTCAAGGTGATCAACAAACAGGGCTCCCATGTGGAACTTTAAGCGACATGCATTAAATATTGAGTTTGCTCCCGCGACTCTTCCAAGTCCCGTGCCCAAAACACTCAGGCCAAGGCCAGTTAATCATTTAGTTTGAAACTAGTTAGCTGAATCGTAACTAGCTGCAATCTATTACTGCAAAATACGTTCGTTTAAGGCAGCTATTTATATGTCGCACAACCTGCATATAATTGAGTTTTGCTTATTTCAATTACAAAACATTCCCCCCTTGTAAAGCATTTGCATTCCATTTAAATACTTAAATACTTGATAACAAGTACCCTCATTATGTATATGAACAATGCCTGAAATTTTTAAGCAATTAATAGACACATAAATCTAATACGAAAATACTTTTCTTTTTGTACTGATATTGTCAGAGTTGTGTATTTTTTCACTTAAAGAGTAAAGTGTTTTCTAAAAACATTACGACTTATACATATTTCAATTAAATTTAGCTAAATATTTATATAAATAATGAGTGTGAGTGGACTAATTAATTGTGCTCGATGTCTAGCACTTTGGTCGACTTGGCGGCTCCTTGGGATCCGTCCAGCTCCAGTCTGCATAGTGCACGCAGCGTCCAAGCCCTCGGAATACAGCTGCGACTGCGGGCAGCGGTTCAGGCGAGCGCGCGTTCCCTGCTTGTCGCACACCCAGTAAGCGGTGGGATCCCAGAAATTGCGGAACATGCGATTCAGCTCGTCCAGCCCCTGGCAGCCGGGCTCGCCGTTGTGCTCATAGTATTTGTACTTTTGAATGGGTAAGTGTGCAGTGGCCATCTCTTTCCTTTATATATATGCTTTTCCTATAAGAAAACGGAAGTCTAATTTAGAAAATAATATTTAAAACTATGCAACTATGTCGCATTTTTGAGCACCCCAAATATTTCGACTCAATTAATTCGTTGAGATGCCACAATTTTAGATAATCTGTGTGCTTACCTCTGTATTAGATTGTTGTTGTATTGTAAATTTCCGTTGGCAACGAAAATGAATTTCTTGAAATTTGAATTCTTTCGCCGAATGAAACGTTTGTGCTTGCCGTTTCACAATTATTGCGATTCTGATTTGTCATACCGAATCATTTCTCGCTTAAATACTTTTCGTATGCACGAGAGAGAGCGTAGAGGGGCGCGGAGCCAGTTTGTGTTAGTAACGTCTGGCTAGCTGAGCCGAACGCCGACGCGAGCGGCAAATTTTTATCTACGAAATTGCTAAAATGCTGCGTTCGCTCATTGTACCCGCCTTGATCACGAACGATCGACGGTCGGCTGTAGAGCGGACGGATTGGTCATACGTCCGCCGGGGCTGTGTCACGTGTAGCTTTCGTGTTCGGGGAATACGCCAAAGCATGAGTTTGCATGCTGACATAATAGGCACAGACTTTGGTGAAACAGCGCAGAAAAGATAAGCGTGCACTCGGCTGGGGTATGCCCTGTTAGAAGCTAAGTTTACCCCATGGAAATGTGTAGGCAGCAAAATTGCCTGAAAGTAAATTACACAGCATGTCTGTTTAAAATGTTAATGCAATTCATGTTTGGCAATTTTATGTATTAAAAATGCGACAGGCCTTAAGTATCTAGTGTGTGTGTGTATTGATTTTGCTTAAGATCTGTAACCTGCGCCACTTGTACATATTCAAGAATTCACATCAGCTCTGTTACCCACATTTCCGGATACTGGGTATAAAAAATCGCCGCTTGGCAACGAGCTGACGTCGTTAAAGGGGCGCAAAGTTCATTGGCTGCGTATGATTTTTTTATTACCGTATGAAAGTACACCTTAAAATTGCGTAAATAGAAAACAGATGTCAGGCTAAGCACGTCAGATCTATGAAACGTAAACAAATCGCTAATTAATCTGGCTGAGAGTGCGCCCATGAGCGGGTGTCGAGCCCCCGTTTTTGCCAGTAGTTTTCCCCCCGACCGGAATTGACGTATGTCACCTTTCAATATAAAAACTGGCTTATCAGCGCACATAAGTTTGCGAACCACTCGCATGTGCTTGAAGTTTCTTGGACGTTCATTGATTGGAGGCGGGCAAACAAATCTACACGTGATCGCCAAGTGGGAGGCCGACGCGATTAAAAGAATAAGTCGGCCGATTGCTTCCAAATGTGGTAATTAACTACACGTGGACAGCAGCTGGTTCAGTCTCGAACTCACGAGGCGTATGTGTAATAATTGTGTAATAACTGTATACTCTATGAATATGGGGTGTTACAATCCAGGCATGATGTTCACTGATTAGCGGATTTAGCTCGTGCGTTGATGTTTATCTGTAAAAGTGTGAGACCAAAAACAAATATAAATTGCTTTTAATACTTGTTGAGAATTTTAAAATATAAATTTGAAGCAATTGTTGACATATTCACTTAAACTTTTATAAACAGGAAGATGGTAAAGTTGGTCTAAATTTAAGAGATACGCTTAAAGCTCAATTTCGGAAACTTTACTTAATAACATAATATATAATTTTTATTCAAACTTCGGTGAGGCTCAATTTTATTTTCAACATTTACGGCATAACCATGCAAACTTTAATCAACAGAATCCTCTTGTTAGTCACTGGAACTTTAATTGGAAATATGAGAAAATACGTGCAGTTCATAGGGTATTCTTAGTTGCTGATAAATTATAGTTTTTATAGAGTGCTATTGCGCAATCTTCACATGAAGTGCGGTGTGCGGGCTTCCCCTGAGGTGCTAAAAATACGAGTTTGTTAACGAATCAGTTCACAAGCAGCCGGTGACGAGGCAATCAATGAACTGCGTCGTTGCTGGGTATCAAATATAATGTTATTATGGCTGCAACAAGAGCGCAACTCCCGCTAATATCCACTTGGCTGGGCGGTCGCGTGTCTTCAGGTTGAGGGTCCAGACGTAGGTGCTGCCACGCGACCTGCAAGCGGAGGGGAGTGAGAGATGTGGCCTGTCTGGCTGCGATTCACCCACCTGGTCTTGTACAGTGGACACTCGTAGACGCGCTGCAGCTCCTGTTTCTCTTGGACAATGGACTTGATGTAGATGACGGGCATGGCACAGAGCAGCTCCTTGGGATGGAGCGGCACAATGGAGTTCAGCTGGCAGTCCCAGCTGGCCCCATCCAGATACAGTTCGTGCACAAAGGCGCCCTCTATGGGTGGCAAGCTGAAAGCCAGACAGTGTGAACAGGCGACAATTGTTGTTGGGATCAATGAGCTAGTTACGTGACGTCATCCTTTTGCTTTTTGGTCACGTCACAGCTAATCAGCATGCGATCCAGGGGCAGATCATGCTTTCGGGCGCTCTCCTGCATGATGGCCGTGAGAAAGCTCTGCGGATTGAACAGGCCGCCCAGCCAGATGGCGCAGGGCAGCTTGAAGTCGTTCAGCCAGCCGGCCAGCTCCTTGACGCGATGCAACAGATCCGCGAACCAGCCCTGCAGACCCAGCATGCTGGGATAAGCCAGCTGGGCCCAGGCCGCCGGCACGTGATCGTAGAAGATGGCATAATCCAGACGCTCCATTTCCTGGGTTATGGTCAGCTCGCCCTTCAGGCCGAGCATCAGTTCGCGCAGGGAGCGCTTTATCTCCCGAATGAGCGCGTTCATCCGCTCGCATTCCTGCAGCGCGACAACCACAAATGGCGTCTTGCGCTCCACGCGATTGAGCAGGGCCTGCAGATTGAACTCGTCCTGCAGCTTGTCCAGGAAGTCGTCGATCATGATCTTGACCAGCTCTTCGCGCGGCGCGCCACAGTGTGAGCTCAGCTCCGATTCGCGCGGCTGCAGCTCGAAGATGGTGCGCAGCAGCTGCTCGGAGGCGCTGGTCAGGAAGCCAATTTCGGCATTGGGATGCAGTCCATAGAGCAGGGGCGATTCCTCCGGCAGCATCTCGGTGATGTAGTCGTGATAGCCCTCAAATTCTAGATTCGGCGGCGCCGGAAAGCCGGGGCATAGCTCAAAATCGCCATCAATGAGATCCTGCTGCAGCAGCTCCTCCAAAAACGTCTGGCAGAGGCGTCTGTCCCAGTCGTCGGTGATGTGGCCACCGTACATAATCTCGCCAAAGAGATAGCGCAGGTCCTCCCATGGTATGCGATTGCTGCCCTCCAGATAGTTGTGCAGCACGCTGGCCGAGATGGTCAGGTCGCCAATGTTGAAGGGATACACCTTGTTCCAGCCCTGCGGTCCGAACTTGCGTCGCTCGCCGGCCACCGCATGGAAGTAGCAAAGGGCAAAGAGTATGGACTTGAACTCGGCCTCCTGGGTGCACGTCTCCAGTGTGTCCTGCGTGAAGTTGTCCCAGGCCTTGTGCAGATTGGCGGCCATTCCCGCGGGCGGCTCATTGACCACCTTGAGCGAGGACTCCAAAATGCCCTGCGGTATGACATGGTATTGTGGGTCGGGAGCCGGTTCGGCGCTGATAAACAGGCGAAAATTGGATTCGCCCTGAGATTCGGACAGCAGCACAATACGCTCGATAAGCTTCTCCAGCGTGGGCAACCAGTTGACCACCAGATGGATATTTTGCAGTATGACCCATTGGTGGCCCGATGCCAGCGCCTGTTCGATGGCTTCCTCGGCCAGCAGCTCCTGTCCCTGGCCCAGTGAGATATTGATCAGAGTGCCCGCATCCGCATGAAAGCCCCGTTGTTGTCCATGGCGCTCCACATCGCGTATGGGATCCACGCCGGGCGACAGTATGAAGAAGGCGGGCGTGGACGCGTTCAGCTCCTTGAAGATGGCCACAAACGGCGGCGTCTGCACCTCGGCGTAGGCGCGACCCATCGTCTGCTCCACAAACTGGGCCATCGCATAGGTCATGCGGTCGGGCCGCAGAGCCCGCACAATGCAGAGCTTCTGCAGTGGACTGCGATGCTTCCACTCGCCGGGGAACTGCTCCCGTTCGGGCGTGTCGCTGGCCATAAACTTGCGCCAGCGTTTCGTGTAGTTCTCCATGTCCTTGTCGATGCCATAGAAGTGCTCGATGAGCGCCAGCGACTTGATGCCGCCCCAGGCGCTGCGTCCGACAAAGTCCAAGGGGGAGAGCGTGTTGGGATCGTGCGGATAGCGCAGCAGAAAGTCGGTTTCATCCTTGGCCACCTGCTCGGCGGCAATCAGGATGCGCAGCGTCAGGTGCGACGTGAACGTCAGCTTGTCCGCCTCGAAGAGACCGCGCAGGGTGTACCGATAGGTTTGCAGTGTTATCGATTCCACCAGGTGGAGCACGCGCTTCTCGTAGCTCTTGGATTCGGGCGCAACGGCAATGGCCTGGCGAAAGACGTGCATGAACGACTTCAGGGAGAACTTGTAGATGGGATTGATGCGATTGAGATCCGTGAGCACGAAGTACAGAATGGCAGCCCGCTTGGCCGCGGCGCGGTAGATGTTCCTCGTCTCGTCAATTTGCAGCGTGGTCAGGTGTGCCTCGCGCACCTTGCATTCGATTTCATCGACAGTTCGCTTGGTGTTCTCCAGATTGAGGACCAGCGCGTGATCATCGAGCACATTTTCGCCGGCGGAGGCCAGTCGGGCCAGCAGCTCATCCTCGAGCGCTTTCAGCGAGATTTTGAACATGTTCTGCTGGACGGTGACCTCGGTTTTCATTTGCTCCAGGTCCGGGCGCTCAATTTTGACCACTTCCGCCAGCAGCTGTTCCTCCAGGCCGTCCGGTGTCACCGTAAAGTTAATAAGCGTCGTCTGCGCCTGCATTTCCGGCTTATAGTGCGGATTGGCCAGCTTGGTGTGCAGTATGAGTCGGAAATTCGGATTGAACTCCATTTCCTTTTCGCCAATGCGCAGGTAGCGACCCTTCTTGATCACCGCACGGCTGAGCAGCGGCTCCAGCACAGTGTCCATCGATTCTTCGATTTGCTCGATTAGCACCGTGTCGCCACGTGTGATGGACTTCTCTAGCGCCTCCAGGAAGCCGCGTTGGCTGAGCCGCAGGACCACCAAAGCATCTCCAAAGCGGCTCTTGATCCACTTAATGCCCTGGCTAAAAGCAAATTGTTTTATATGAGAGATGCTCTATATATTTATACCCTGTACTAACTGAAAATGGGTCTAACAACTAGGGGCTGTGACTTAAATTTTGTAATAATGGATTTCGTACCATATGTAAAAGAAATTTGTTTTCTTTTTGTTTATCGGAAAATTTCAACATAAATCAATAATTACCGAAATCGAAGTCTTCTATTTTTAGAATATCCTGCTGGTTATATAAGATAATACCGTTCCCCCATAATGCGAAACCAATTTTGGAAGAATAGCCTGGATTTGTAGTAGCCAAAAAAATGGGCACTTTTTGTAATGTTTTTGGAAAAGTAATAATTATGTAAAAATTAATAATTAAGAAGCTATTTTTATATAATGTGAATCAAAGGGAGTAACGTATTGGATATGTTTTCGAGTAGGTATATAAGAAAGTTACGGAAATTCAAACCAAGGGACTAGGTATCTCCTAGCCAGGCACTTTACACCTCCGCTCGTTTGCTTATTTCCCTTTTAATACCGAACTGATGGAACTTACAGCTGTGGATCAATCATCAGAGGCCAGCGCGTTGTGTACTGAAGTATTGTTGCATTCTCTGTGGACATGCCGTCCATGGGCAGTCCCTCATTATTCCAGGTGGCAATTTGTGCGTCGTCCGACAGCAGCGCCAACGGGTCGACGCCCTGAGTGTGCGGTATCTGAGGCTGTCGCAGCACGGACAAAATGAGCCCAGTTAAGCCAAGCATTTAGCGGCTACCAAGTACTTACGTCCATTTTGCAAAAGCTCGGCAGCCACATCTTCTGCTGCAGCTCCTCGCGGTAGCGGCGCGTGAAGCAGCCCACGTACGACAGGAACGAGGAAATTAACAGTATATCTCCGGGTAGGGTGCCAATCTTGGCCTGTAAGCTTTCGAGTCGAATTGGAAGACAGAAATGAAAATCGTGAGAGTTGACCTGCTGAACGGCGAGCAATAATCTGTCCCTTAGCAACTTTAAATTGTCCTTCAAGTATAAATTACAAGTGCACAAGGAAACTAAAGGCTCCTCGTTGTGCATCCCTTGCATTTGAATGGACGGGAAATTGGAAAAATAATAACGTTGAAGAGGATTTTATGCGAGGGGGGATTGACATGTTTGTGTATGCACTCAAGCCACTGAAGTTGACTAAGAAAGTATTTTATTATTATGATTAATTTTATAAACATATCCAGAACACGGAGCTTTGATTTTAATTTAAAAAATAAAATCAAATCAAACTGAAGATGGTTGACACTGTAGTTTGCATGTAATTGCCTCAATCTCGATTAACAAATAGGTCACATGTAAAAATTTATGTTTTTCGACTTCTTTCACGTTTATTGGTCTAACAAATAGAGCATTGCGGTAAAGATTTTGGTAATGGTACTATTCGGCTCCTCTCAGTAGTAATAAATAAAATGTGATATTTAGGAAAAAAAATGTGATATTTAGGAGGGAAAATATGGTAAAATAATTTATGCATTTTTTTAATAACTATGGATAATTTCTGTGTTTATTTAATTGGAGATAATTTAGCTTATTAAGTTTATGTGGCTAAGAAACTTGTAAAGTAAGAAGCACAGATTTTTAAATCACCCCTCGGAAGACTTAGCTACGAGTGGGACGCATTTCTGTCGACATAAAAATAACAAGAGGGACAACATCAATATCAGGGGCATTAGTCATCATTATCTGCATCGTCGTCATCAGCTGCTGCGTTGTCTTTGAAATTGACTCGTGTACTTGAGTACAAGTGGCTGCATAAATTCCTATTAGAAGTTGCTGCATGCCGATTAATATTGAAATACTTAAGCTGGCCCTAATAGAAGAACGGCAGAGTGCAAGTGGAGTGTCGTAATTGAGATGCTCATCCTCCTTTGTATGTCAAGGAAGCGTTACATTTGGCGCAAGATCATGGTTCCAAAGCTTATATGATTTATGTGTAATTCCCTTACAAATATGAATGTTGATATGTGGGTTTCTAATGGTCCTTGGTAATTGAATAACACAAAAGTATGCAATTGCAAGCCATAAATGTCTAACATGACTAGTAAATACATATGTGTGCTGACTTGGCTAAGCATATGTGTGTGGGTGTGTGTGCGTGTGCGTGTGCGAAATGTGAAATTAAAATAATTGTTTTTAAAGAAATATTCTGCACAAAATTTGATAAAATACCTGTCAAGTGCCATAAGAGCATTCTCATTCAAAACAGAAAATATATTTGAAAAGCAGCTTCGCAATGACAACAACTACAGCTATTACCAACACCAACACCAATGCAGAGACAAGAGCGTTTACAAATAAGTGTGTGTGTGTGTGTGTTTTAATGTACGTGCATATATATGTACTTACAATGGAGAATATTTAATGCCCTAGCCAAATAGAAATTTATATGCAAGTCATAACGGTCCACGCACAGGCACACAAATACACACTCACACACACACAAACTGTGCCGAGCTGCAACCGCACAACATTTTGCAGTTTTTACTGCTGCTGCCCTTCCCTTGATGCAGTTGTCGTTGTTGAGCGCAAATTATATTTTCATAAATATTTGAAAGTGCTCAGAGAAGTAAGGTTTTCAATTTTGACATTCGGGCATGGAATCCTCTGCCAGCTTCCACTGAGGCTGTTGCTCCTTTACCAGTGTTTTGTACGCATACTATATAGCCCGTAACTAGTTTGTATAGCAGACACAAACACACACACAGAGGTAAACGAAACATGCCTGCCTGTTAGATTCGAGCAGAGCAAACATTTCAACATTTTTCATAATTCTATACGCTTCACATCTGTATTCATGAATGTGCCCTCTGGCCATTCAGGTGCTGACGTTTTCGAATTGTGCGGCCGATTGAATATCCGTGTGTGAGTGTGAATTTTGCAGTATTTAGATGCAAAAAATTGAGCACTGCCCCGCACAGACCCCCCACCCACCAATACTACACGAGCCCGGCTAGAACCTTCGTAGATATCCTTTTGCCTTGCACGCGCACTCAATTGAATTTCATTGCAAATCTGGAACTGGTAAAATAGTCATTGCCAATGGTCAGCCAAAGGTGTCGAGAGCGCATTTTGTGCATTGACCGAATATTGCTATTGACATTTATGTGAATTTGATTAAGTTTTACAATCGAATATAAATATGTAATATGCATGTGCAACTGTAAAAGTATTGACATATCGAACAATCGTGTTATTCGTATTTCTAAAACCATTATAGTAAATAAACATTTTTCAGAAACCTATTTGATTTTGCCAATCAAAAAAAAAAAAACAAAGCTTGGTCTGCGGATTTATTTTCATTCGTTTTACTGTCACACTTATAGAAAAATAAATATAAAATTTAACTTTAGTGTTGCTTCGTATTAGCTAAAATATTGTTTGCATATAATAAACGCAACAATTTTAGATAAGTGCAATGACGTTAGACCTTTGTAATATAATTATTAATTTAATTATCTTAGGTGCTTCTATTGGATGTCTTAGCCATATCAATTTAAAAAGTATTGATATCTGATATCATACATTTTTGTTTTGACAGCTATTTGATACTGCAGTAGGTTTTTAACATAAGTTGGGAAAACAGTATTCTGTCGATTGACAATTCATATATAAAATATATAATTGTTATCAAATTTTTGTCAATTAATTTTTATTAGATCACAATAATTGGAATCAGTTTAGGGTTCAGCCTAAAGGTATGCCTTCAAACTTTGAATTTGAGAATGTTTTTTTATCAGACAAGGGCTTAGCATAATTTTTGAAATTATTATTTTTGGTTTCGTTTTAAGTTCCGTTAAGACAGAAGCCTAAAAATGTGTATATACTCTTGGTGAAGATTTCTGTAGTTTGTTGTTTCACTTTTAATTTCAGAGATATCTTGAGTAAACTTTCACTTTAGCTTTGTGTAATACAACTTTTGAGCTGCTATCTGAAGATAACTGTTTTTTCTGTTAAAGTTTTAAATATATTCTTAAACTTGGCCAAAATAAATGAAAATGGGAATACATTCGAAATTAAATAGTCCTTACTGCAGGCTACTGCACGGGTTGTGAGATATGTTATACATATATAATAAAATCTTTAAATCAAATTTTTTTTATTTTGGAAATTTTGCTTTACAAAATCGATTTCGATGATTTCTTTCAAAAGAATCAAAAGTATAGTGTTTTTACAGCTCGAATTTTGTTAGATTTTTTTGTTTACTGTTACAAACATACTGAATCATTCTTATTGATTACGTTGTAAATATTGATATTTTTATTTATTTTTTATTATTTTTTTAAGATGTGGGTAATTTTTGTATCCTGCAAATATTTCAATGAATTGAAATCCAGCCACATACATTTCGTATACCTTTCGAATGATTCTACGTTTATTTAATATTTCAGTTTGTTTGTAACAAATATTAGAGAACACAATGTGTTGTGAGGAAAACGTACAGTATTCTTGACATATCCTGAATATCTGCTGACCGCACTAATATTGTTCCTATTTTCGTCAGTTTCAACTTTCGTCTTTAGTTATTTGATTTAAAACTTACAACGTTTGTAACAGATCGACTTTTTGGCTAATGAATGTATGCAGCGCTTTAAATGCCATTTTGGGGTGTATCTTATTACCGGGGGTAAGTGCTGAAAGTGCAAAGCTCACAGGACTTGCTTCTCAGGCAGCTTATTTACTGTCGACAGAATAAACGGCGGGCAGTTCATTGGCTGCGACAGTGCGCAATTTGTACAATTGGTAGCAGTGGGCGGTGGGAGGCAGGTGGCGGGTGGTGCGTGGTGGGTAGGTTGCAGTTGGCCAAATGAGCGCAAGTAAATAAAAATTTTGTTGCTGCGGTGGCCCGCAAGTGTGCGAAATGCCGGCACAGTTCGTTCAACTGAGCTCCAGAGCGAACGGGCGAGGAGCGAGAAAGCAATTAAAGCGATTGCGGACACACACAAAATGTAAATTAAATTTAATAATTGATGGCGCATAAACGCAATGCTGCCGCCCACACACTCACCTCTGCACGGACTCTCGCCAGCGGACATTCTCGTTGGCTAGTCCATTGACCAACCTATGCGCCAGATCGATGGTAAAGGACGTCTTGTCCGCCTCCCGTTGGCACTTTTGCTTTTCGGCCACGGCATGCTCGAACTCGGCCTGGATCTCGGCTAGCTTGTCCTCCAAATTGTTAATTTTGGATTTAAGATACTGCAGGCGTTCGCGTGCCTCGAACAGTTCCTGCTGTGCATCCTGCAGGGCCTGCTGCTTGGGGCCAACTATGAGGAAGACCTGATGATAGCGATACAAATTGATGACCCACGCGCAGAGGCCGGCTGCAGCCACAGATTTCTGAACGACTTTGTCTGGATTGAACTCGGGATCCTTGAATTAAAACGATATACTATCTACTAATATATATACTCATAAATTTTAGTAAAAAATTAATTTTAATTAAAATCGCAAATACGCGCTTATACCTTTAGCTTTTTGCGAAATTTTTGCGGATAAGAGATTGTTGACAACAAATTCTCGATTGAATAGAAAAATCTTTGATACCAATTTATTGCTTTTTTTGGCTCTTGCCTATCATCAAACTCGTCAATAATAGATATTTTAAGCATTTACCTTGAGGTATTCCTGCAACGTCTCAATAATATTCGGATGTATGTTGTCCTTGTTGTAGTTGAGCAAATCGTTAAGGAACTGATCCACACGCACCATCATCAATTTGGCAGACTTCCAGCTGCGATCGCGTGGTATCCTGCCATTGCTGGCCAGGAGAACCATCACAGCGGCGCACACATTGATCACGCCCTTGGGGGGTGAACCAAAAGACTTTAGCTCGGTTAGATTGTTTTTGTTAAGGGTGTTGAGCGCGGCCTGGGCGGCTACCAGAGCCGGTTCGGCCTGTCGCAAATCCTGTTCACAGAGCTTGGTTTTGATCGAGACATCCTCTTCGATGATGCGAACGCGTTTTTCCTCCTCGGATGCTGTGAAACGCTCACGCTTAACCTTTTCGCTCTCGGCGCTCACAATTACGATCAGCTTGTCGGCAGCCGCATTTTTCGCTGCCAGTTGAACTTCTTGTACGGCCAGTTGATGCTGTGTGCCGCATAAAAGAAAAGTTTTTTCTAACTCAAACTGAAACTCGGAGGAGGTTTAAAACTTTGTCGGCCAACGAAATTAATTAAAGCTCTGGCACGCTGGCCCAATATTGACACGGTGCAACTTTATCGCACAAATTGTGGGAGCGCCAAGAAACACATGTGCACACATTCTACGCACACCTACTTATCTATGCCTTTTTGTGGACCGGGTGTCCTGTGTGCGTACATGAAAACTGAAACTGACGTCTGCTCTTCAATACAAACGAATTCCATTAAATTCAATTAATTTAAATAACATGTGTGAGAAGTTTTTGTTTAGCGCACAAAAGTATGCTACAAAAAAATTCGATTGCCACGACGCTGTTGCCAGCCATTGTCATTACGTATACGCTGCGTAACCGAAAACGGGTCGTGCAATTTAAAGAGTGCCATCATCGACAGTCTCTTACTGTCACCTATGGGGTGAGCCGCTCTACCTAGCCAACATCACCATCACCAGCACCAGGACCACCACCAGCTCCACTTTGCCGCGGCAAATGGGCAGCAGATTTGCTGTAACAACAATTCAATTAAGCGCACTAATTGAATGCCAGGCGCGTCGCGACGCTTCGAATAACGTAGCGCAAATGGAAAAAATGTGAACTGCCGCTTTATGCACGTCTGAGCTTGTATGTGCGCTGGCCACTCACACATACGCATTTTATACAAACATATCCAATGCCTTTAGGAATAAAGATGGGAGGGCAAAACGACTTTGGCAACTCGTTTGTTATATAAAAGTTCATCCATTATATAAATCTAGTTGTTTTTAGTTTTAATATATAAAATAAAATTAAACAGCTTTAGTTTTGTTTAATCGAACTAGTATGTTTTAAAAGTTTTGTTTGAGGTTCGTTTAGAATATTTTAGAATTACCTTAAACATTTTCGGATATGTTCATTTGTTTTAGCGTAAGCGTATGCCACCCTAGGCTTTAAAATTGAAGCATTCATTTTTTCGACTTTATTTTTATTGTTTTTATCACTTACTCACCTTTAGGGTGTCCACTTGACGCGCGCACTCGGCCAACTTGGCCATGCCGCTCTGTAGGCGGGCGATGCGCTGGGCGAACTCCCCATTTTTGTCAACCAACAGTTTGCGGTAGAGGAAAATGTATTCGAGAAATGTTTTTGGTGTCGTGTAGTTGTAACGCTTTTCATTCTGTAGATAAATTTTCGATATCTGATTCACCGTGCCGTGTACGTAGGCCATAAAGTAGCCGATGGGCGGTATGAGTTCGGGCTGTGAATAAACGCGGGTCAGTTTGGTTCTGTCTGTCACCTGATGCGTGTAAATGTGTTTGTTGTGTGTGTGTGTGTTTGAGTGTGTTTACTGGCACTTATTGTGACCATTGTGACAGTTTAAAGTCGCAAATTGTAAATTGTGCAGGACAGCCATATAAATAAAGTCAGCGCTCTGTACACACCTCCAATATGTGGCTGATTTCGGTGAGAAACTTTTGGGAAACCGACTCCAATGCGCTTCTGGGCCACTCGTGGAACCAGTTAATGGCCGTGCGGCTGATAATGGCCGGGAACTTTCTGGCCCGTACGCGCAGCGTTTGTCCCACTGGCGAAAAGCAGAGCACAATTTTGAGGAGACGTCGCACCTTCTCCACAAAAAAACGCCAGCAATTCTCTTTGGTGTCAAGAGCTCCACACTGTTTCACCTCATTGCGTATGCCGTTTATGATCGTCTCCAGTTGATCATCATTGAAGAGTTCAGGTATCTCACCCGAGGCGAGCAAATCATTGATCAGCATCAGTATGGACTCATCGGGCAGCTGAGCATCGGAGATGAGAAAAACGGACGCCACATTCTTTAGTCCCACTTTCATATACAGACTCGCAATCTCGTCCCTCATATCGAGCAGACCAAAGCCGCGCTTGATTTGAATTTGCGAGACGCTCAGCGAGGAGATGAACGCGGCCAAGCGTGCCAGAGTCTGCTTGCCCGAGCCCCCGACGCCAATGAGCAAAGCATTGCCTCGAGGACTCTCCAAAATGCGATTAATGCTGGGAATATGTACATGAAATTTCCAGAATGTGTGAGAGGCGTCATAAAACGTGATATTTTTAAGTTTGATATTAAGATATTTATGAAAATAAATTAAAGTATAATTTCTAGGCGATCGTTGTAATGAATGCTATTAAAGGATTAAATTAAAGTCATAAGTAACTTAAATTATTGTAAAATATTCTTAAACTGTGCATGCTATACGAGTTTATATACAAACATTTGCGAAGTAAGTTCATGTTTTCTTCGTGTCATGTTAAAATAAGTTGGTTAGAAAATCAATGTTTATCGGGTTTCAAAAATATTGACGTGTACGTAAATAGAGAATAGGTCAACTTACCGACATATGTGTATCATGGCGTCCTCGAATAACACCAAATTCATGTAGCCCACAATGTCATTATAGCTGGCCTGCGCCTCCTGCAGCAGCTGGTAGAGTGCATCCCAGCTCTTGAGCGGCATGTACTTCTGGTCCACAAGCGATTGCGCGAAGTGGCTGTAAATGAGGGGCTCGGCGAAGACAAAGTCCTCGTCGAAGTCTTCGAAATCCTTTTTGAAAATATCCCGAATGGAGGACTTGAACGACTTAATGTCGTACTGATCCACCAGTCGATCGTGGTAGACCCGATACGCCTCGTGCACATAGAGGCGCATCAGCTCGGCGGGCTTGCTGCAAACTGTGCCGCTGTAGCTGCTGGCAGTGCCACCCGCTGAGACCGGAGCACCCACACTGTTCATCACGCCCTGGTAAATGCTGGTGAGGTCGCGCAGATTGAAGATGTAGTGAAACTTGATGGCCGTGGGCAGAAAGGCGTATTCCACGCGCCGATGCAGGGCGATGCCCACCTGCACCAGGAGATTGCCAATGGAGCGGATTTCCTTGCTGAAGCCCAGCGCCGGTTGGTCCAGATGGTTGTTCAGAATGCTGCTGTATATGTAGTGCAGCGTATCCTCGCCAGGTGCCGCCACAGAGAACACACAAAAGTGCCGTTGCAGGCGTGGATCGATGGTGAACGAACCTGCGGTTGGGTTCATGCAAGCCGCAAATTGACAGTGACGAATGTCCTTCAGCTGAAGCCTCTGGCGATCGTACCTAAGCACAAGTTAAACGACAATTGCACCGGCCGCACAATAGGTCCCAGACAGCTGCCACTCACCATTGCCTGTAGTCCATGAACTGACGCATGATGGTGTGCGGTTGCACGGTGCCATACGCATCCACCTCGGGCATGTTCAGGTCATTAACAAAGTAGATGAGCCGTCGCTTGGGCCCGCTGGGCGCATAGCAGCGTCCGGACTTCTTCTCCAGCGGCCGGTCTAGCATCTTTTGGAATATCTCCGATGTGGTGTAGAAGTTAAAGTGCGTCGCCTGCACGGTGGTCAGCAAGGGCGCCGAGGAGGATGACTTCCGACGCACGCTGACATCCGCAGCAGCGCCTACACCTCCAGTGTTGCCAACAACTGATGCTGTCTGCTGCTGGCTGCCGCTGACAGCTGTCACTGCAATTTCAAGCAGCTCCTGTGCGCTGGCATATTTGCTGAAGAGCTCACGGAAGATGGCACCCTTGCCGCAGCCAGAGCTGCCCACCAGCATGCAGGCGAGATTGCGGTCGATAAGCAGCTTGAGGAAGTAGCCCAGACGTGTGGTCTCTGCAGTTGAAATGAGCACGTTCTGTGTGTGTGTGTGTGTGTGTGTGTAACCAAAGGCTTTGTTCGCATGATTAGTTCACTCCCAACTAGGTCAAGCACGCACCTGCAGCGGCTGCTCGGCATCGATTTGACACTCGAGCTGCTCCAGAGCGGCCAGCTCGGACCAGCGCTGGAACTTTAATGTTGGCACATTAAGCTGATAGTCGAACACGGTGCCCTGGCTGGGCAGCTTCACGTCTTTGAACTCGCCGGTCCACCACTTGTGCAACTCGCGATGCCAGTCTATAATGGTGTCCTGATGCAGTGCCGAACCGAAGCTCCACAGCGTAGCATACACAAAGATCGTCTCCAGGGCCAGTTCAGCGGACTCATGTGAGAGCTCGCCATGGTGCAGGCTGTGCGAGTTGAGCCCAAGATGCTTACTGCCGCCCCGGGCGGTGTCATCGTCGGCCTGGTCACTGTCCAGCAGACACTCGAGCAGGTGACAGGTCATTTGGATCATGGCCATGTTCGCGATGGGCGTGACGCGACGGAAGTCGCATTGCCGCTGCATCAGGCTGGGGAAATACTTCTCAAAGAGCGTGGTCAGTATGCCCCGCTCGATCATGTTCACACGTGTCTCCAGCCACGAGGAGACAAAACTGCGTACAATCAAACAGAAATTAAACGGAATGAGTAGAATTTGGGATTGTTAATAATGCTCACGGCGACCAGCCCAGGTCCTGTGGATTGATGTACAAGATGCCCGCTCTGGAGACCGTTGCGGGTGTTGCCGCCTTCAGGTGGCCCACCTCGAAGAGCAGGCGCATCTCGCGCTTCAGTGAAATGCGCTCATTGCTGGCCAGCGTCAAGATCTTATTGTCGTCCATCAGTGTGTTGAGGCTCTCAATCCACATGGGATCAATATCGCCGTCGAGCACAATCCACTTGGGATTGCCCGGCGGCATATTGGCCTGCTCCCGCATTATGGAGGAGAAGAGACCGTCCTTCCACTCGCGCGTCGTGGGATTCACAATGCCGAAGAGCTCATCGTTGGACAGCGCCTTGGGATTGAGCACGTGGCAAACTGGCTTCAGCTTCTGTATGCGATAGGTTTCGCGCAGGGTTTGCCAAATCTTTGTTTTGCCCGTACCCGCATCGCCCACGATGAATACGGAGTGGCGAACATCCAGCAGCTCCTGCAGCTGCACCACCTTCATGAGGAAGCCCTCCTCGGGCTGCAGCTTGATTTCATTTACCGCACGGCGGATGGTCTTTTCGAATTCGAAGACACGCTTGCGTGGCACATCGAGGGCGGGAAAGAGGTCGCCTATCAGGCCCATAAATATGGGCACATCCTCGGTCACAATCTTGGGTATGTTGAAATCACGCAGAGCACGCATTAACACCTGATCCTCTGGCCGGCTGTGGTCATCGCGTTTTAATGTGCCGGCAACGACCAGCACCGATTTGATGGCACGCAGGCCCCAGTCGTAGTGATCCTGCTTGGACAGCAGCTCCTTGCACAGTGTGTACAGTGTGATAAATTTGCGTGCCAGCAGACGTGCATCCTGGAAGCCCTCGGCCATTAACATAATCTCACAAATCAAAGCAAAGTCCGGCACAATCATGGCGCATGGGCGAAACAATGTTTTCAGGTTTTCCGGCAGCTCGGTGCGGCCAGCGTAGCCCGGATTCATGGTGATAAAAATGCCAACCGACGGCTCCAGCGCGATGCGCTCGCCCATAAAGATAAATTGGGTTTTATGCATCTGTAAACAGCAGCAGCACCAGCCAGCAGCAACAGAAACAGCAACAGCAGCAGCAGCAGCAGCAGCAGCATCAACCGAGCCATTGGTAGAAGATACACCCAGCGTCGTCCAGAGGCAGAGGCAGCCATGGCATCGGCATGGGGAATGTAATCAATGTGCAGCATGGCAAAGAAGTGGATGGTAAAATCAATTTGCGAACGCTTCACGTCTCGCCGACTTTGCGGTCGCACCTTTATCGCCTCCTGTATGGTCTTCACCTGGACGGCCACCACGGAGAGGACCTCCACGCAGATGCGATTGAACTCGTCAAAGCAGCCCCATGCGCCGGTCTGGGCCAGCCCTTTGTAAATGTTGCCGCAAGATTTGTAGTCCATTTGCTCCGAACAGTTGAAGACATAAACCATTACGCCCAGTGCGCGGCCCAGGTCCTTCGTCGTTTCCGTTTTGCCCGTGCCCGCCGGTCCAGCAGGTGCGCCTCCCATCACCAGATGCAGCGACTGGCGGGGGATGCGGGTGTATGTATATGCAATGGTATGCAAATTGCAAACGGCATTTATTTTCCACTAACGAGTTGTTTAATTTAAATACCGGTCAAAAATCAACACCAAATGGCAACAAATTAAAGCCACAACCTCTTTCGCCAAGCAACCTGCACTAATTGGAATTTTACTTACTCTTCATTTTACATTACATACCTATATTTGAATACTTCATACATACGTTTTAAGAAACTTACATAACTTGCTGCCTGCTGCCCCTCGTTAATTATCTTTATGCGAATTTTCAGGAAACAAATGGGACATGTAAGAATATGTTTGTACATTCTTACAAGAATTTATTACAAATTTGGTATTAATTCGGTGATGCAGAATCTATTTAGGTACTTGGAGTATTTATTTTATTTGAAAGTTAGATACTTTCAATTATAAGGAAGCTTAAAAATAATAGTTGAATGCTTAAATACTCATACAAAAGGACCAACGACAATTCTGAACGTTTGTCAGGACTTGATTGGAGCTTTATTTGTTCAGTGTTGCCTTCATTAAAATGCAGAAGCCAACTTTTGTTAAGCTAATACTAACTTGGTTCTATTGTTATTATTGTTAGACATATATGAACATCGATATTCCAATTTAATTCCATCTTTGTCTAGAAATATATGTTTATATTAAAACATATTTATACCAATCTCGGGGACAAACCATGGAATAAATGCCATCAGAAAAAATCGGTTCAGTTTTGACAAAGCTATGGGCGATTGAAATATGGGAGCTATGGATCCGAGAGCTTTACATGTCAACATTTTTGTCAATTTTGGCATGATTTTTGACAAAATATTTGAGAATCGGTTTCAATGTTGTTTTTTATACTAACTATGACAACCACAATCGATTAAAAATATAAATATGCATTTCTGAATTTTGAAAAAAAACATTTTTCAAAAATGTGCAAGGGAGTACATGATATTTTTTTATCAAAAAATCCAAAAAATTGTATTTTCAATAATGAATATATTTGTAATGCAGAATCAATCTAGAGGAGAAACCTTGAACAAATTGTCATAAAATATAAAAATCGATTCAGTTTTCACCACAACTGAAGTGAACGGACGTATTGTGTGAATTAATTAACAAACATCAGAGATCAGCACTACTATGTCTGCAAGGGTGTTTAAATGTTGGCTTTCCAAGCGTTGGTAAAATAAGCTTTGTTTCTGTTATATATATTTTTATTTAACCAAATAATGCCCTTACACATATTGTACTAAGCACCAAAAAAATCCCTAATTACTTGCGTAAATAACATGTATTGAATTTCCGGTTCCTAACCCAATTCCCACATATTTACATATAATCCGCATACTTAAGTGTGTGTGTTTCCTGCACAACAGCAGGTTTCACTTCATGGTTTGTTTTTATTAAAATTGCGTAAGCAGGAAACTTTATTTATTCAAACGCAACTCCTTTTTTGTGCAAGGAATTCCGTTGCTAAGCGTATTAATTAATCAAATCTCACCATTCCCGCTGGAATTTTCGTAATTAACTCCGCTCCCTTTTTTACTAACATTGAACAGAAATGTATATTTATCTTTGAGATGCCAAAGTTGTTATATTTTCCGGCAGAAATATTTATTAAATTGCTTATGTGGCTGCTATGCGAACATTAAATGCCAGAGTATTGTTAATAGAAGTGTAATCAGGTTGAAATATATTAAGCCCCTTTAAGCGAGTTATATTGCTGTCGGCACTTCCTGACTGCGCAATACTCTGTTCCCAATTTAATATCAGCTTTTCAAAAATATTATTGGTAACTTATTTAAAAATGACATCAGTAAAACCATAACCAGACAGACACAGGATGAGCCAGTATACTAACTTCTCTTTGGGGTTGCTGTTTCCATTCCCCGAAATTCGAAAGATAATAATGCAAATTTACAATTGATGAGCGCCTTAACAGAATATACTCAAATAACAGAGTATGGCGTAGTCGGATGTATACACTAGCTCAGTAGAATAACTTGTACATGAGTGCTGTATACCTTAGGTTATGTTTAACAAAAACAAATTTATGTGACCATAGACTCATTTCTTCTAAATCAAGATTGTGTTTCAACCTGGCAAAAATAAGTTACTTAAACCAATTGTTCATTAGGTAGTGAGGCCTACCAAATCAATTCAAGATTAATAAAAAGAAGAGACAAAAAATAAAGATTGTAGTAATGTCTTAATTAAGATTTGTGTGACATGACAAATGACTCAAGCTTCAATTGACATCAGAATCAAGGCAGTGCTATAAAGATCTTTGAATGGCGTTTGCTCTCTCACCTGGGTCAGCGTGATGTAGCATCGGTCCGTTAGGGGTGTGATGACCAGTCTCGATGTGTTGCCCAAGTACTCGTAGGCGTAGCGGAATTCGGCATCGCAGATATTGGCAAAGCAGTCCTCCTCGGTGCCGCCGGCGCTGATGGTCGCGGTGCCGCAGCCACTGGAGCTGCCCGACTGTTCATCGTCCCAGCGATGGCGCAGTTGGCTCTGCCACTGGAAGGCCAGCGAGTTGTCTACCTTGGTGGCAATGATCTTGCCAATGACGTCGCGCGAGTGGACATCGATTGTGCAGATGGTCATTATTTTCTGTCGATCGCCCGCAGAGAGTTCGCCCAGCAGCAGATTAATCAAAGCGTTCAGCTGCGCTATCTGGCGCTTGTGCAGCTCCTTCATGGCGCCCTCGTAGCCCTCCTCCATGCTGGCAAACGAGCGATTCACGTCCGCCGTCCAGTGGATCTGACTGCAGCAGAGCGCGACCTGTGCGGGCCAATCATAGAGCCACAAGTCGCGCGCCTTCTCGCCAAAAGCGGCAAGAGCCCGCCGAAAGAGCTCGTGGAGTGTGCTGCGCATCTGTCGGATGACGGCGCTCAGCCAGAGCTCAACGCGACCACAGCAGTCGATGAAGGCTGTTTCCTCCCGCTCCCGGTTGGCCACAAAGGCCACGTACTCATCGTTCTCCTTGGAGTGCATGCCCAGGGCACGTGTCGTATTTGTGTCATATTGCAAACGCAGGATGGAGTCGAACAGCTTGATGAGATGCCGATCAATGACCTGGGGATTGTTGCCGTTCGAAAGTATGTCCAATAGGTCGGCGGCCGAGATAAAATAGAAGCGCGGAAAGGCCAAACGCTTCGTCTCCAAATAGTCGTTCAATGCCTTCTCGCAAGCAGAGAGCCGCTGCTGCAGTCCCAGCAACTGCTGCAGCACATCCTCATGCTGCAGCACCACCTCCATGACGACCCGCACGCGAATAACTCGGCCCAGCAGATTGGTAAAGTCCTCATCGATGCGCTCGAAGTTGGCCGCGTCGAGTGGCAGCTGGGAACGAATGTCCGTTGAGCCTATGAAAATGCACTCCAGGTAGATCCATTTGCGCTGCACCTCGAACCAATTGAGAATTAGGGTATCGATGCCGCTCAGCACGCGCTGCCAGTGGCTCAGCTTGTCCAGCAGATATTCGATGTGCTTGGAGGTTGAGATATTTTGCAGCTGCATTTGATTATCGTCCAGCGTTTCGATTAGCTCTTCGGAGACTTTGAGCATACGCACAGCTGGACGCGTTTGATGCGGTTCCAATTCAAATTCCAGGTGCGCCCAGGTGGCCTTAATATCGTCCAGCACTTTGGTCACCGTCATCTCTTTGATGGCGCGATCCACGGTGTTCTTGATGTCCTCCTCGTGCTGCTGCAGTTGCAGGCCCAGCAGCTGCGCCAGTGTTGTCGATGTGTTGCATTTGTACGACAGCTGCGAGGCATAATTGACAATTATAATTATTATTTGTGCATGTGTGTGTTTGTGTTTGTGTGCCTGTGCTTTAACTAATTGCCAGACAGCTCAGCATGTCAATCAACATGTCGAATTGCCTTTCTGCCTTCTGTTTTTCGTATTTCAGTCCAGATATTAATTTGCAGCACTGTCCAAGTGATTAATACTACAGACTCGTCTAACGGTGTACTTGATTATAGTTAATTATGAGGAATTCGCTGCTTAGCTAATTGATTTAATTGTCATGCTCGTCCTTTTCGAGTCAACAATTAATGCACTTCCCTGGCCTCAGTTGCATCCATGGCAACGATGGCAACCATTGTAGAAATAAGTGCATATTATCCAGGATTTGTGACAGCTTATTGAAGTTATTAAGAACTCACATTCACTTCGTAGAGCAACTATTTTGATACTTCTTAACATACTAAGGGCTCTAATGTTACTTACTAATTCTTCCAGTTTATACTGTCCAATCAGCTGTGAATAGCAGAGAGTTAGCAAAAGTTAATAGTTAAGAATCCAATGGATATCATTTGGAATTGTACAATTTCAGTTGTAGTTAAGTGCACATATTTTTATTTGTGTATTTCGATTAGTTAAACGTGGTTTTCAATTGAAATTGAAATGTATTATTAAAATGCAATAAATGCTGAGTAGCTATTCAAGAGCATGGCAAATTAGTGAAATAATGAATTTATATATGATCCTTTACGAACTAAAAAGAGTATATGGGCTTGTGAAATATCCGTCGAGCTGTCCGTCCGCTTATCAGTATAGAGACTTAAAACTAGGTATATATACTCGTGTATACCCACATCAGATATTTTGCAGTCGCATGACTGATGACCATCTTCAATGATCAAGAACAAATTTATTTGGCACTTCTATTTAGGGATAGGGAAAGGTCCTCTTCCAAAGATCAATTTTCCAAAAAAACAATGATTATTAAGACCGTTTCAAACTGTCATTGTGACGAGTATTGCGCAATCGGTTACAGCCGATTGCAAGGCTCTTACTTGTTTTCATTTAATCTTTTTGTAAAAAATGCCCCAAATTACGCACTCGGCGTACAATTTTAATTTGCCAAACAATTATTTGTAAACATACAATCCCTACTAAGTATACCTAATCTTATTTAGTATTTAATAATTAATAATAATTAAAGTCATGCTTTTGTTTAATTGTATCGATAATGCTATCGTATAATATACGTATCAACATTTCCAATAAAATAAGGAAATAAGGGTCTATTATAATTTGGTATGAAATTGAAATGAAGAAAAAAATACAAAGAAATATAAGTAATAATTTGAAAGGTTTTTATAGCAACAACAAAGCAATTCTTCGACCAAGTGAGTGCCCCTTCGCGTGTGTCGGGCTTGGTGGATTATAGGTACTGTAATGCATGCTCAAACAGCGCCAGGTAATGAGATTGCCCAATCTGCGCAACAAACCACGCGAGTTTACAATGGACAGGCATATTGTGCAATGGTGTTGTGTGGATCAATCAGCTGTAATTGCATCGCTGCACCATGATGATTGTTGGGTTGGGCTGCGGGTGCGGGTGCGGGCGGTTCCTTTATTGACTGCAAACATCGCTGGCTGGCGATATCGGGATCTGCTTACCTTTGACAACTGCATGAGCTCCAGCCAATGGCGCTCGGTAATTGCCGGATTTTGGAGCTCAGTTACAGCGCGCAGGGAGGCAACCAGCTCACGCAGCACGCCCACAATGTAAACATAGGGGGCCCAGTCCCTGATGCACTTGTCAAGTGTGCGCAAATCGCGCGTGAACTTCTTGCATTCGTGCTCCATGTCGTCCGTATCGATGCGGAGCCAAGGTGTTGCCTGCCAGTCAACAATGCAGGATTCGATGACGCGCACAAAGTCCCACAATTGCTGCGGGCGGTACAAAAGCTGTCATATGCGCCACACACACACGCACACACGCACACACGCACACAGAGGCACCCTCGCAAGTGGCCCAAATAAGGGCGACAGCCTGCTCACCTTCACACGTCTAAGCTCTGTTCTGCACTGTTGGAGTGTGTTGGTGTCGGGTTCGGGTATATCCAACAGCCGGGCCCAGCGCGCGTAACGCCGCTGCTGGCGGCCAAAGCGATGGAGCCGCACGTAGACCTGGTCGCAGGCATCGTAAATTTGTGGACAGGGCACACGAAAGAACTAGAAGAGAGGGAGGGAGCCAGAGGTGGCAAACAGAGGCTGGATGCTGGTTGGGGGCAACACTCACCGGCATGCGCTGGAACTGTTTCGCATAATGTTGCATGTGGCACGTGTGCAGCCCAATGAGCGCCGTTACGCGCTGCTGTTGATAGTAGCGCGTGTCCTGCAGCGCCTCGTATTTGGCCAGCGCCAGCTGCTTCAGTTGCTGCCACTGCAGCGGCAGCTGCTCAATGTTGCGCACCAGCTGCGCCTCGAACTCCACGTTGTAGGTCCTCAACAGTGCGATGATGTCCTTGAGCGGCTTAAACACATTGTCGGCGTACGGCTCCCGCTGCCGGATCTCCGCCATGACAGACAGCACGCGCAGCAGCGCCGCGAACTCCTGGCGCGCGATGTGCAGCTGCAGCGTCTCATGGCTGCGCGCGATAAATCCGTTCAGCTCCTGCAAAAGCCCATTAACTTTTTGATAGCTTCAGCTTTTGGAGAGGGGGGGCGGCATTCACCTGCAGCGTCTTCTGCACGTAGCGCAGCAGCCACTGCTTGTAGAGATGCGACCACTTGCAGGCCATATTGAGCAGTCCGTGCTTCAGCGGCCTCAGATCCAGCGCCAGCCAGCCGTTCAGGCAGTGCCGGCTCTCGCACTGGTCGATGGTGTCGTGCAGCTCGTTGTAGCGCTCGATCTGCGGTGGAGTTTGGACAAGATGTTGGGGGCGTTGACAACTCCGTTTGCCTGGACTAAGCCAAATTTATTTAAGCTAATTTGGCGCATATGTGTGTGCGCGTGCCATTTGCTCGTATATTCCGACAGGGCCCAGGCGGAGCGTTTATTAAGAGCACCAGCTGCGCCAGAGGCGACTCTCAATGGCCGCTCATAAATAAAGTGCCGGTCAGTGATTTTAGTTGCCCTTTGCATGGCGGGGTATTGTACATATATCCTAAACTTTATGCAGCAACCACGTTGTCCGTGGACAGTACTCACTTGCCAACTAGAGTTGAATAACAATCTGGTTGTAAACATCTACTAATTTTCGGCTATTTTTGAATACGTTTTGAATATCCGCACGAGCCAAAACTCGGTTTTTAACTGAGCCGGTTTGTGCCCGGAATTCCCTGTTAACTTTTACTCAACCCCAATCAGAACCTGTTCCCCACTTGACATAACGTGAATCCCCTGTTTTATTTAAAAATGGACAATTAAAATCATAGTTAAGTTGAAGCGCCAAATTTTGGGGTAGATGATCCATTGCTGGAACCAAATTCGAAAATTACGTACGTGGTAAACCAGGTTCATGAAACACTTGGTTGAACACTCAGGTCTAGAGCTTGAGCAATAATGTTAAAATCTATTTTAAATTCTTTAAGTTCTTGTTACACAATTAACGAATATATAATATATTGTGAGTAAAGTTAATATATTATGCTCAAGGTTAATTATGTCGAGTATTGCATTTAGATAACTAGCACGCAAGCAGCTCTGTCGTAATAACAACATTACACTCGGCTTACATACACGTCTTGCACTATATAGAAATAGAAGTGAATTAAAGGTCAACTTACTTTGTTATTGGCAAATCTAATTGATTACAGTGCTTGTTGGAGCATTATGCAATAATGATTGCATTGCAAAAGACTCGGTTGATGAGTTTTCCTAGTATTCGCATCATTACGACATGTAATCAATAAGAGCATTCAGAGTTGGGTCCTTGTCGAAGGATAAATCATATTGATTTCAGGTTAAGTCACTGAAGTGCTTATTCATGAACGCATTACGCAAGGGTATTCAAGATTCGACGTGGGCGTGTACACTTTTAGCTAGTTGCTCGCCTTTTATTGTGGCACTCAATTCACAGCCTCACGCTGTATGTTCATGCATTTCGACCATGATTTGTTGTTGCTTGTTTGTCTGTTCTGCAGTTTTGTGCGTGTGTGTGTTTGCTGAGGCTTCTTTATGTAATTTATTGCATACTTTTCGGGGCGTTTGATAATTGTTTAAAGAAAATATTACGCATACGCAAGCGATTTGCCTGCTGTATTCACTGTACTGAATTGTCCTGTGTGTTGGCATAAGTCAGAGGCGCCATGTGGTTAAGCGTTCTTGGCGCTATCCAGATTCGGGCAAAGCCGGCGAGATGGCTCGATGGCCGATTCGGCCACACATTTGACCCTAAATGGTCGACATTTATCAAGCGTTATTGGTCTCAGGGGTTACACAACGTAAATTGTGTGGTTGCCAATTGAGTGACCCGGCGAGCCACTCGGTCACTTGTGCCTCCATCTGTGCGACCGCCCCGCCGACCCCCGTGGTTGGCTGTTCGGCCAACCGCCCGCCCGCCCGCCCGCGTGCGTGCGTGGGCGCATCAGTGCGGCACTGGGCGAGCTGCCGCCTCGTGCCTTGGGGCACACAAGCTATCTTTTTTGGTTTCTTCTTTTTCAGGTTCTATTTTGGCTTACCTCCTTTTTGAAAGTCTCCATGATGGCATAGCCGCTGCCGCTGATGTGGGTCGTCTGTTCGCGCGCCGTCTGCATGCAGGACGCCAGGACGGCGCCGCTCTGCTGTGTCCAAAGGAACGCATAGGCGTGGAATTTGGCAGCATAATTCAACGCCGCCTGCACCGTCTGCGCCAAGGCGTCGCGTATGCTGGCGCACAGCATTTCCAAGTCATCAGCTGCAGCTGCGAGTGATGTAGGCGGCATCGGCCAATGCGAAGAATGCGACACGCCAGCCGCGGCGGAGTGAACCGTTCCTGCAGCGAGGCCAACGCCAATGCGCCTGCTGGTGCATGGCGGGCTTGCCGCGGCCGGCAAGTTGTGGGGCACGGATTGCTGCTCCGTTTGCAGCGACTGCTTGAACTCAGCCACCAGCTCGCCCTCGTCCTCGTCAGACAGCGCATTGTCAGACAGAACTCTTGGCATGGAGTCGCATGTCTGTTTTATATCCAGCAACAGCTGCTCGACAATGTGTTGAAAATTATTTTCCACACTTGCATCAAAGGCGGGCGAAAAACGTATTTCCGTTTCCGTCAGCTCCAATTTCACTTCGAAAAGTGGTGCATCGTTTGTTGCTGTTGCTGTTGCTGTTGTTGCTGCTGCTGTTGTTGTTGGTATTATTGTCCCTGTCGCTTGTGGCGTTGTGATTTGTTGTAGCACCAACCTAGCCATGGTTGGCAAGGCCATACTTGAAGTTGCGGGTGCAGCTGCTATTGTTGTTGTTGCTGTCATTGCCGTAGCTGTCATTTCCTTGTGCAAATACTCTAAACTGAATTACACGGCGTATGAGTAATGCGAAAATTAAATTTAGTGCTGAGTTTGTTTTGTGCTTATTTCGTTTGCGTTTGCTGCTGCTGCAGTTGCTGCAGTTGCTGCTGCTGCTGCTGCTGCTGCTTCTGGTGAAGGCTCTGCATGCAATCACGAAGTGCCGTTAAGTGAAACATGCAATTGACGCATGAATGCGCTGCCAGCAGCAACTTGTTGTTGTGCTCGCTGCTGCTGTTGTTGTTGTTGTTGTACGTGCTTACTGCGGTCGCTGCTGGTGTAGGTGTCTGTCAGTCTTGCGGTTACTGAGCGCGAACGCGGGTGAGTTATAAATTCGTGTTCATTTACTTGATTAGTTTTGATGAGACATGAAAGGCCCTGGCAGCATGCCAAAATGTAATGAATTTATTTGCTGCTCGCCGGGCGGGCGGGCTGTGTGTGATTGTATGATTGGGTGTGGCATGGCTGAGTGAGTCGTTTTTATTGGTTCGCACTTAAAAACAGGTGCTACCTGAAAGCCTGGTGAAAATGATATTGTTGCGGATGAGAATGGGTGTGAAAGTGAGAAAGGGCGCGAGGGTCGAGAGTGCTCGACCAGCTGATATCCTGTACCCAGTTTCGAAATGACTTCACATTCATTAAATAACGCAAGTAGGATAGGAGAAACGCCGAGCTATCTTTACTCTCAGTGTGGAAAATAAATTCTTAGAAAACCATTAAAAATGCACTCCGACTCTTATGAAATTTTCAGAGCTTAAAAGAGGCTATAGCAATTCAACTGAGATTTGTTATAACTTTTGGAGCAAGTGGAGGTATCGTGGTTATAATATCGATATTCGATAAATATCGGTTTATGAAATAGGGAAATATATTAAAAAAATTATAAATATTAAAATCTATGATGCGAAACGTTCAAGTCTCTAGCTTTAGTAGTTTCCGATATCGTTGTGTTCATACAGACGGAATAAAAAGAATATATATAAAGAATATATATACTTTAGGAGGCGGATATGTTTTCTTGTGCTTGTTACATGCACTTGCACAAAACCATTACACTCCCATTTAATGGGTTTAGGGTAAGAAAACACACACACACACACATATATACTAATCCTACACTTTAGCTAGCGGCTGTGAAGATATAAAGAAGGTACTCAAATATCTGCATTTATCAATAATCAAGACTTTATCTCTTAACATTTTTTTCGATTGAGTAATTTTTAAGGGGATTGACCTGTGAACTATATAAGCTATATTAAGCCTAAGCCTACGCAACAAAGTAAGTGCCTAGTATCCGAGAGACCTACTTAATAATAATATATTTTATATAAACGCGCTCATGCAGACAGATAAACAGGAAAACTAGCAGACAAACATAGCTATATTGACTGCCACACAATTATATTTGCATATGTATGTCATTCGGATGAACATTTACTGACACATTTAGTTCATTTCCGATAAGGGTACAGGATAAATAAGACCGTGATGAGCTATGCCAAAAATGTTTATAAGCCACTCGAAAAGTCAAACCTGATCCTCATGGCCTGGCGCACTTCACGGTAAATCAACTCATCAATTGTGGCCAAATATTTGTTAAATTGTCGTCGCTGCTCATCCGGAAATTCGCGCACAAACTGCCAAGGACATAATAAGCAATAGGGACAATAATAACAACACTGAGTCAACAGCTGAGCTCACCTCCTGCACGCTGAGGTCGCGGGAATACAGTTGAAACTGTCGTGTCTCGTAGTTGAAGAACAAACAGAAGTTGGCAATCAGCAGGCGATTTAACAGCATTTTCGTCTCTTCACACTGGAGCAGGCGCAGACGCACGCGCTCCTGCTGATGGCGCAGATCCAGCAGATTGCGGCCATAGAGACTGCGCTGATGCAGTGGCTCACGGCTCCAGCGGCGCATGCTGGCCAATATGGCGTCCAGATTGTCATGCGATTGCCTGAGGCGTCCAAACAGATCGCGCGACCTCTCAAAGATGCTCTCGATGAGCGCCTCATCTGTTGGTGATACCATCTGGAGCTCAGATAAAGTCTCATTTGCACACTTACCATAGTCGCGCCAGGTTAGCTGGCCACAGGCAGTCGCCACTTGGGCATCGATGGCCGCCAGCTCAGCGCCAATTAGCCGCAGCTCGGCCGCAGCGCATTGGCCGGTGCGGATGCCATTGTAGAACTCGTCAATCTTGATGAGCCTTATGCGGCGTCGCCAGTAGGCATCCCTCTGCTCGTAAAGCTCGAGCAGCGCCTCGGGCATTGGAAAGAGTTTGCTGGACAGGCTGCCCGCGGCCTGCAGAGCCAGCAGGTATTTGGTTTCCTTGAGCAGCGTAAAAAGCGCTTGAGCGAAATTCAGCTGCAGCTGCTGACCTGCTGCCAGTTGAACCAACACGGGCTCAAGCAGACCCTCAGCAATGAGCTCGTCTATGTCCTGCTGCCAGCCGTGCCAGATCTTGAGCTGCAGATTGCACATCTTGGTGGTCAGAATGTTGCGACGCGAAAGCAATGCATCCCATTGGAAGGGCAACGTTATGAGTTCCGACTTCAGTGTCAACCTATCGGATATAAGTTTGTAGATTTACAGAAATACCTAATTCAATGGTTTAACGATTGTGAACGAAATTGTAAGCTTTTGTTAGAGGACCGAACAAAATAGCTAGCTTATAATGTGTTAGTTATGACATTTAGCAAATGAATCGAGAAAAACGGATATATTCGGGTTGTTGCATTGAAGGTTCCGAAAAATTAAAATATTCTGCATCTGCGTATGCTTTGCGAGCTTTAGCTCTTACAGTTTCCGAAATATGCCCAAAAATATTATAATATAATATTTATCAATATTAGGGAAATCGGGCAAGATATCGAAAAAATTATATACTTGTTCTGTATATATTATAAGAGAATACACCCTCAAAAAGGTTAGGTCTTTACCTTTTGTAGTTTCCGAGATCAACGGGGAAAGACGGACATGGCTAAATCTACTAAGCTTGTCGTCCTGTTCGAGAATACACCATGCACCCTTTCTAGCCCTTCTCTTAATTGTTTGATTTGGATATCTTTAAGAACAGAAAGTTCGTTTTTCATACAAAAACTAATTTTTGAACTGAACATTCGTATGATTGCTATATTTTGTGGGGCGACAGTGGTGGCTTTAAAGGTGAAAGAATATCCACACTTATCGTCTTTATCGTATTACGCTCTGCAAAGTCAATACTGAAATAATTAACGAATTACTGAAAATGTTGTAGACAGCAAATTGTGTAGCATAGTTTATTTATGGCTAATGAATATAGTTGATTGGACTTACAGCGTCTGGATGAGCCCAGTTAGATCCTTAGCACCCAGTTGGTCGCAGCGATGCAAGTGCTGCTCCAGCCACATGATGGCGCCAGCGACGGGTGGGAAGTTGCCGGCCACGGGCAGCGCTTGGAGACCGTGGAACTGATAGAGGAGCAGCACGTCCGCCACGCTCTGCTCCAGCTGCTGCAGCTCCGCATTGTAGATGTGGAGCATGTGCGGCAGCAGGCGCACCAGTTCCGACTGCACGGCGCGGCGTTGCAGCAGGCAGCCGAACATGAGCGTCAGCTTGAGCAGGTGCATCCAGCTGTGGCACTGCTCGAAGGCCTGCAGCAGCACCGTGGCCAGCTTCTGTTCCAGCTGCTGCATGCGTCCAAAGAAAAGGCACTGCTCACGCTTGAAGCATTTCCATTTGTGAGCCGCCGGCGCAGCGAGATCGATATCCACATTGGTCCACTGCTCAAAGAGCAGCTTGAACTCGTTAAAGATCTGTGTGCGAGAGCGAGGCCAATGAAAGTGAAGCACAGGAAAATCGCTGTTGTTTACATTCGACTTACCTCTCTGATGCGCTCCGTAAGCAACTTGCCACGCAGACCGCCAATTTCGAGCTTCTCCAGCTGTTGGAACTGAACGGCTGCCTCGAAAACATGCCGCAGCTCCAACAGCTGCAGCAGGAAGCCATCAAGTGTTTGGCCAAACACTTGCTCGTTGGAGAAGCGCCACAGCTGCTGCTGGTCGTCGGGTGGGGGCGATGGGGCTGCAGTTGAGGAGCTCGGCAAAGCTGGCAACAGCACTTGGCTGCTGGCATAGCGTTCCTTGTAGTCGAGCGTGCGCTGTCTCGAGCAGCCATAAATGGCAAGGAGCGACACTGAATTGAGGGGCGTGGCAGCGTTTTCGAGGGCTTACCTAAAGAACTCCAACACCTCGCATGTTTTCATAATCTTTTGCAGGCCCTCGTCGGCGTCGCCCTGAAAGAGCAGCGGGAACTCCAAGTCCTCGGCGGCGCGGTGCACCAGCATGTTGCAAATGCAGCGGAGTAGCACGCTCATCCGCTGCGTGCTGCGGTAGAAGCGAGCGTTGCTCCAGAGCAAGTGCAGCACATGCACCAGTGGTGCAATCAGCTCCTGCGCATTGCTGAACTGCACCGAGTTGAAGGCGGCGGTCTGGCGCTGCAGGGGCTGCAGCCAGAGCGAGACATCCTGCGCCTCCAGCCAGGCCGTCAGCAGCTGGCGAAATGCCTGCGCATAGGGCCCGTAGTATACGGACTGGATGCGTTCCAGGATGTGCGCCAGGGCCTTGTGCATGGGCTCGCGCAGCTGCTCGTAAATGTTCTGCAGATTGAGCTTCCGATTCGTCCAGAAGGTAATCTCCTGAGCGGGCAGCGTGACCACGCTGAGATGCTTGCTGGGTGCAATGGTGGACGTGGTGAGGCCAATGGATTCGGAGCGCTCCATGACAATGTCGTGCATTTGGGTTGTCCAATTGATAAACATCTCCTCGAGTAGATTACGAAACTTTGGGTCCAAGGCTGGCCTTAGATTGCTATTGCCATGCAATGATAATTAAAATTTTTGCTTTCATTTTAATCCTTTCAATTGCAACTCAACTTTGGCAACAAATGGACGCAACTTTTAAATGAGAAGGGGTAAAAATAATTATTGACCTAATTTTCAAACATTTGCACTGGGCAATGCAACGTTTTTTTCTCTATTTCCCTTCCTCTCTCTCTCTCTCTCTCATTCTCCATCTCTTACTTTTATTTCTTCTGCTTGTGCTCTGCTGTCTAAAACATTGCATATAAAATTGACCCAAATTTATTTGATTTAATGGCTGATTTCCATTATGGCATTTGCTGTTTTCTGCTATTTTTATCCCCATACCCATTACAAATGGGTAAGAAGGGTATAATGAAGTTCAGCCAGCTCATGTACCTGCATTTACATTAACGCAAAGTAAATATAGTGTGGTATTTTCCAATTTTAAGAACACTGCTATCGGGTGCAACTGACTGCATAATACACTGCTCACAGATCAAAAACAAGTTAGTTAAATTTCAAACATTAACTTTGATAGTAGTTCTCCAACTGTAACAAAATTATGTTTTCTCATTTTGCCTGCTTGAATTATGGGCATACAATTATATATATGTGCAATAAGTAAATTGCACGAAAACAAGAAAATCCTTTTACTTTATAAACTAGGTTTTTATATTTTCGATGGCATTCCCTGTTCCTGGTAAATATCGATTTATAAAGCATCCACTCATCGTGAACAACATATATGAAAAGCTTGTGGTTGTGTAAGCTGAATAAAGCTCTTTTTACTTTCTCCGTTTTCCCCCAAGTCGACAAGTATCGAGCTTGCACTTCACCTATGATTAATATATTTTATAACATATATTGCTTATGCTATACGCTGAATTATTAAAATGTTTCCAATAGATTCAGTTCAAATTTCAGTATATAATAATTTTGAAGTCCACTTTTGAGATAATGTAATTGGAACATTATGGGAGTTTCCGACTGTAAGCTTATATTCCTTAAATTTTATAGTTTTTTAAAATTTGATTTGAATTAATTTCCAAACCAACAATTTGAGATGCTGTAACCTGTGCACGGGATATCTCCTTGTCGCGTACCCTTGTCTGGAGCATGCTGACTTGGCTTGTGCAACAATTTGTGGCTCGCTTTGCTGGCTTGTGAGCAAAAAGCTGATTAAATTAAATCGTTTTGCAGTTTGGAATCCTTTTAGGCTGCAGCTTTAAGACAGCTCTTCGATTCGGCATTCATTCATTTGCAATTAGTCATATTGGTTTTTAGTTAAAGGATAAGGCAGAAAGTAATCAAGATACTGCAGCTCTTTGAGTTGTTGCCCAAATGGGATATTGAATTGCAACTTGAGGTATTTAACAAGTTATTGAAAATACATAATAAATTTACGCAACATCATGCGATAAAGTTGTGTGCTCCCAAGTTCGATTTGTACGATTGCTTCCCCGACCGTTCCCCCTCCTCCACCCAAGCACCAGCTTGAATATAAACAAAGACTCGTCGCCAGCAGCGATGACGCAGCAACTGAAGCGGGTAAAGGAATGGAATACACAGCCCTTGAGACAATGGCCATTGAGTGTGACCAAAGTTGGAGCCCGGCTTCTTCTACTTACCCCCGGTCGACGTGGGCAGACACTTCCTCGACGATTGTTGGCGAAACTAATAACGATAAAATTGTGCGATTGTTGGTTTTGCCCTTAATCTGTTGGGGATAACAATAAAGTATAAATAGCGCTTATAGACACATGAAAACTTTGCCCAATTAAGCCAAATACATTGGGACAATGGCCAGCAGCCGCCTGGCGGTGGCCCGGCTCGGCCCGGCCCGGCTCGCCTCGCCTCGCTGCACTCAATTAGATTAATATGCTGAGATAAAAGACTTGGACCCACCTCGGTCAGCGTGTTGCGCACATCCTTGACGCGCGTCTGCAGATCCTTGCGCACGGGCGCCGGCCAGACGCCCTGGGCCCGCTCCAGCAGCGGCTGCAGCACCTCGTCGAACAGCAGCGACATTGTCTCTATTTTGCTGTGCACCGGAAAGTCACCATAGAGCACTGAGCTCTGGAAATTGCCAGCTGTCAGCGGCACGCCCACATTGTGGCGTATGAAGTAGGCGCACTTGCCGCGCAGCACCCCATCCAATGTGGTGAAGCTGGAGGAGGCGGGCGGCAGCGGCACCAGCAGTGCTCCAGTCGTTGTTGCCGCCGCCACCACCGCAGCCGTAACAGAGGCCTCGTTGCCGGCGCTGCCACGGGAGCCGCTGCTCGGCAGCGTATAGTTGCGATAGAGGTCGCTCACACTGGCCCTGGGCACCAGGTCCCCGCCCGGACTGAGTGTCATGATCAAAACACGCGTCCGTCCGTGCAGCCAGTCCATGACGATGTGCTGTTGCGGCAGTCAGTTCTGTAGTGAGCAGTGTGTGCAGCTGGAGAAAACTCACCCGGAACTCATCGTGCGCCATCATTTTGGACCATTTATCCGGTTTCAGGCGCATTGTGGTCGTGGTGTAGGCGGCCACGCGCTCCAAGCGTGCATCGTTGTAGTCGCGCTGAGCGCTCGGCTGGCTGTTGGAGGGCGTGGGCTCCTCGTCGCTGCTGGCCAGCGCCGCAGCATCGGATGCCGCTGCCGACATGGCCATGAGTGGGAGTAAACAGTAAAATGAGCAAAAATGTGACCAGAATGCAAACGAATCAATTGACGGCAGAAATCAACAGCGCGTCGCGGCGTTTGCCGTTGAAATGATTCTGACCCGCAGGCATTCGCATGGCCTCTAATGCCACCTCTTGGGCGCAGCTGGGCGTGGCTGGGCGCTCGCGCACACTGAAGCACACACCCGGGCGGCGCCGCATATCGATCAAACTTCAAATTCGAATTAAGAAAAATACTTTAAAGTGTGTGTTTTGTTTTAATGCGCCGCCATGCGCAGCTCCACATTCCACTTTCTAATGCAATGGCCAAAGTTGAACGGTGGGCCTGACGAGGCGCACCACCTCCACAGCACCCAATCGCCTTACTTTAATTGCTCAGCTGAACTCGCGAAATGCAATTTCCGTTTGCCAGCAGGTTTTTGTTAGCAATGCGCTCATAACTCAACATCAACATACACATCAGCGGCAACATCAGAATCCACATCAAAATCAGACCATCGCAGCGATTGACAAGGTGGCAGGCGGCTGGCAGCTGGCGGCGGGCGGTTCGTTTAAGTCTATAAATCTGTGGCGCCGGGCCGCTATCGCTATGCAAGCAAATCATGGGTTGGCAATGAAAATTGCTTTTGCTGATGGCTGTTGAGCGAGCCATCTGGGCGTATGCGTAATATTTGATGTTTAAACTAAAATGCCACAAGAAATGCGCTTGTAATGCTTCAAATGCCAGCAATGACCACTCTATAAATTCCGACTAACATTAAGTGCAGCATTATTGCTGTTGTCAGCAGCGGCAACAACAACTAAGGCAAGCCAAGTGCATTTTATGTTTCGCATGCACAAAGTCGAATTCACGCCAGCTGGCTTGCACCCACCGTCGTGCCGCAGCCCCGCCCTGCCCTTCGCCGTGCGCTGAGCCTTCCGCTTGGCCACGCTCAAAAGCCAAGCGCACGGAATGAGTGACTGAGTGACTGACTGACATGTGTCAAGTAACAGCAGCAGCAGCAGCAGCAACATCAGCAACATCAGCAACAGCACCAACAACAGCAGCAGTGAGTGCCGCCAGCATACTTTAAATGCTACGCAATTACCGCAAGTACACATAGGAAACAAGTTGCACTACTTTGTTGGCTAGTGCTCAGCTTTAAGATGCCCTGCAGTGCATTTTAATAGCGGTTAAACGTGAAACAAATCCCTAGAGTAATATAATATATCTGATTAAAGCAAAGAGCCGTAGGCGAGCTAAGAGTACATAAAGCCATTAAGTGGCATATTATAAAACTACAATTCTAAGAAAACGTTCAGAGAACTTGCGTGACATTTACTTCGATATGCAACATTTACAGATTCCCCCACAAGTAACATTTTTTGCTGTCGAAAAATTAAGCGTTACTTCTTGAAATGGTATGGCAAAGATTTTTTATTTGCATATCACTCAATTCGTAAAATTTGCATCCGATTTTTTATTTGTTCATCACTCACTTGGTAAAATTTGCATATGGCAAACTGTAATATATACCCTTTTTATTTGTTTCAATTAACTTCAAAAGAATTTTCGAATCCCTGCTAATGTTAACTGAAATGTGTTTTACCAATATCGATTATACAGATTATATTATTAAAATATGATATTCTGAAAAACAAATGGCAAATATGAAGACTGTCAAAATCAATAAATATTTCAATATCCGTTGAGCAACTATGTTGTGATGTTTTTTTTTTAATATTTAAATTGATATTTATTCGATCGTAAAATATTTTGGTTAAAATTTAAATTTTTCAATAATATATTTAGGTGGGATAAATTGAATTTTAAAGGATGAACTTTAAGAATATACTAACTTTATTTCTGAAATCATAAAGTTAGCTAAGGTGGCTAACATATAAAAAATATATATGCAACAATTGCCTACAGGGTATGACAAGAGTGTGTATGATGGCGCTTATGACGATGGCCCTGTTCGTTACACATATACACTCACATGTATAAAGTAACTTTGATGCTCAAGCTCCACTTTTAAATATCAGCGTCACATCAAAAACAAGCGCATGGCAACCCGCTGCTTGGTTAAATCCGCTCCTCCACTGCGTGGCACCCTCGGGATAAATGCATTGCCCTCATTTTTAGTGGCAGGCACAACTGTTGCGGTCTTTGCGGTGTGACTGGTAACTGGTTACTGTAAATAGCGTGTGGGGCGTAGAAGGTTTCTGCTAATGAATTTGCTGAAACTGTTTGCATCTGGCTTAAATTTAACTTATTCGCTGACTTGCTACAAATGGGTTGAAGATAAATTAAATTTCTTTCAGACGATTGGTTACGTTTGTAAAGAATATGTGTTTGTATTTACATTTATACAATTTTACATTAAAACAGATTATGGTACATAAGTGCTTGGGCAGCTTTTCATTGATCAGTTGCCGACGACAAAGGCCAGCCAAAGGTCCATTTGTCCTCTTCAGATTAAATGTCCATGCGAAAGTGGTTTTACGATGTCTGCAAAATATGTGCATAAATAGTGCTGGGGTCCAAGTCAAATCTTAAAAGAAAAGCTGTGCAGAGAGCAGTGGACATACGGGGAAAGAAGCCGCAAGCCACAAGAAAAATAAACGCCAAATTGATTTTAAAAGCAGTTTCTTGATGGCACGGGCTCACTTCAAATTAAGTAAATCGTACAAAAAGCGTACGTCGGACAGCGGCCGGCACTGAGCCATGAAAAATGAAACTGGGAAATGCTTTTACTACATTTTCTTTCTGCGATGCTGTCGCATTGGATATATATATTTGATACCCTGTAAACGAGTTCTACGAAACGGTCAAGCAAATGTGTTTAATAAAAATAAAAAAGCACATTTTTTTAATAATCTAAATTGAATATGTATATTTCCGGCTGCAGTCGATAATCCGTCCATTTTGAAGACTATCAGAGGAGGAAACCCAGAATCAGTGTCGAGGTTGCGTCAATAAATACAATTGTATTAAAACTACTTAATTAAAAGTTAACTGGAAATTTTTCAATGCTATTATTACTATATTTCATTTATCTTCTTACATATCTGACAGCAAGAGGTAAGGAAGTTTGCAAGGTTATAATATATTGTAGGCTCAAATATGTAGGCAAATAAACATAAGAATAAATGGATATGCTACGTTGGGATTACTCACACTTGTGTACAGAGAATTTCTTAGTCGAGCATTTGCAACTAGGTTTTTCATACTTGCTTCTTTTTTGAATTTATGCCAGGCCAATTCACGTCGTGACGCGAAACCCATTGCCTAGACCTCCCGACCCCCGATTCTGGAGCTCCTGAATCGCTGGCTGGCTGAACGGCTGCCTGGCTGTTGTAGCTGCTGATGAGTTTCATTATGTGCGAACAAATCATCACATGCCAGCAGCAGCGCCAGCTGAACGAAGCGATGATGCAGAGCCGCGTCGCTGCCAGCCAGACTGCACGGCGTCGGGCTCGTTGAAAAGCCATTTCGTGCATTTGTTAAGAGCGCTCGAGTCTGTGCATGTGTGCGTGCGTCTGTGTGTAGATGTGTGAGTAGAAAGTCAACACTATTTCATTTGAACAAAAGCTATTTGGGCAAGATTATGAGAGCACTGGGAGCATCTATTTAAAGCGACCACAGTGCGTATTAGTAATAGGACAGGGCATTCAAAAGGCAAGGAATATAAGTAAGTAAGTAAGTAACGGCATGTCGCACGTAAAATACCCTTACAATTTTGTTTATATATAATTCAATTAAATGAGGTCAACTTATTTAAAAGCAACATAAATATAGATAGAACTCTATAAATCTATTGATTAATTCAGTGGGTGTCTATGTGATACTCCGATAATTTATGTTGAGTTACAATAGCCCGTGTACCCGCGGCAAGAGTATAAAAGAGACAAAGCGTTGGAAACGTCAACAAATCGATCAGTGCACAGTTTTCCATTAAAACGCCTTACAAAAAAAGGAAAGCGTTGCCATTGCCAGTGTAAACAACATTGGCAACTGTCCCAACTGGCCCAGTTGGTCCTGATACTGGCCAGCTTCTGTCAAATGTTGAAACAAACCCAGTTAGCAGTCCCAATGGCAGCAGCAGCAGCAGCGGCAGCGGCAGCAATAACAACAAATATCATTCTTGGTGGTTGTGTGCTGTGTGCAGCCTAACGACAACATTCAATAAACAATTCACAATTGATTGACAAACGGACAGGCGGCCATGTCATTTGGATTCACTGCTGGCGATTGACCAGAGGCTGGCATTGTTGGGTACGTCCTGACGACGACAAGTCAGCGGAAGGATGTTAGTTCGAGTGGATGAGGAAATTGAAAGGGAATGCTGACAACAAACTCGACAAGAATGCAGCACGACGAAAACACACACAAAAAAATATTACAAAAAGATCGAAATGCCAAAAAAGGCTAAAACGCCTGGCACAAGTGAAAACAATAAAAGCAAATTTCTGAGCGGACATCCGCCAGCGATTAGGCAACGCCCTCGGTATATGAACAGTGGTTACAACTCGATTTTTATTGACCTGCCAATCGTAAATATTCCCTGTCTTCTGTTTGTCCATTGCGAATGCTTTAATGTTTATGGTAGCTGTCAACAGTCTCTTGTTTAAGGTGTATTCAAAGGATTTCTAATACAGTTTTAGTGATCTATCTAACATTTATATTTTGTAAAATAATCCTTTGTTATATATTATAAAATATCATACATTTTCATTGTCGAATCCCAGGGTAGAGTATGAGTAGTGTTTGTCTTATCTGAAATATATACCTTAAATAATAAAATAATAAGAAAACTATTTTTATTATTTATTAAAGTATATATATACACCTGCGACTACGCGCAGAAGGACTGCTTGATGTTCTTGGTTATCCCCACAGTACATTGCTTGACATATTGGCATCTCTGATGATGCCAACTGGAGTGCAAAACGCCCAAAGTGGCAGAGTTCCTGGCATATTTTCTATTCCACTTGCCTCACATTCAAAAGTCTTTGTGTATATGTTAGATATTTTTGCGAATCTATTGCGAATATCTGTCTGCTAAATTTATTTATTTTAATAAAGTAAGAAAGCCGAGCGTCTTAGCTCAATCTCGATCGTTAAAACCACAGTGATCACAAACGAAATGAACCGCCTTATAGTCGTAGCTGCCATACTAGGGCACCGTCTGTCTAACACTAACACCTCGATCATGCTCCCAATCGAAAGGCAACCCCTTAATTAAAACGCCTGCTCATTAATTGCGCACGTGACGTGAGGCGCTCATTAACTTGGCTCACGTTGTGCGGGGCATAGTTTGACTTGGAAAAGTTTTTGGCGGCGAATAAAAAAACGAATGGGGGTCAGCGCAACATTATGTAAGGCAAATCCTTTTGGCAATTAGATACTTGCAACCAATAAGAGCCAAGTGGCACAAGCGGCGATGGCGACACCCCCAAATATCGCGCCAGCTAGTATCATGGTATCGTCGTGGTCGACATCGCATTTCGTAGTGCAAATATCCCATTACTCGGATGAAACTTTTAATTAAAAAGTTGCCAATGACAAACGGAAAGGGGGCCGGGGCTGGCGAAGGGGGCGCGCTGCGGCGAGCAGAAACTTCGGTACGCCCAGAGAAATGCTATATAGTCGTCGTCTTAATATTTAGTCGGGGCCAGTGGTGCGAGCTGTCTCAGTCTGGCACGCACGTAATTGAGACAAACTTTGAGACAGTAAAACATTCGTGCAATGCCTCAGGACGGGGGCTGCTACTGCTGCTGCTGCTGCTGGTGGATGCCAATGAGAAAATTACGACATTTAAACCCGGAGGTTAAATGCACGTGAAATATTAAGTTTAGTTGCATGAGAGCACACTAAATCTTCTGCTTGTGGGCCATTTGTTTGCCGCTGCCTCCCCGCCCTCACGCTGGGCGCCTCTCCGAATGTACGAGTATGTAAGTCTGCGATGAGCAGCTAATTATGGCTTGGCAGTGGCCAGCTATAGCTACCAACTTGCTCTTACTGCACCAGCTTTGTGGCAGCTCCTTGCACAACATCTTGAGCGTGATAAATTTGCGTGCCAACAGACGTGCCTCTCTGTGAGCCCTGACCCCGACATTAATCGGGCTCGGGCCAGGGCTAAAGAGTCTACCGGTTATTCCATAGTGCGAAATGCGTCAAGATATTTTATATTCAGACAGCCAAGATGTGACCTACCTTATGTCAATGCTTTCAATCGCCTAATGCGTATTGGTCAAAATCAGCTTTATCAGACGATTGAAAAAGCAGTCGAGCGTACGCGCTGCGAAAATTGCATAACGACAAAGACATTTGGAGCCTGGAGCCAGGAGCCTGTCGAGTGCTGTGGGCGTGGTGGTGGCTAATTATGCTGCCAATGCCAATGGCAACGGTAAATGCTGCGATTCTGCACAATAATCAGAAAATTCTCTCAACATTTTACGTAAAACGAGAATTTACGAAATTGCACGGGAAATGCAGTGGGCATCAGCTGGGGCAAGATCAGGCGTGGGCGGTGCGAGGCGAATTATGGGCATTATGTGGGCGTTACGAGTGCACCAGGCTTGGCTGTGGGGTGTCCTACACACTTGCCTGGCTCTGGTCAAGCGGCTCGACCGAGACGATTGGGACGTCCCGGCAACGGAAATGCTGTGGTTGCCATGTTGCTGCTTTGTTGCGTTATCTAATTACAAAGGAATTGTGCGGCAACGTCACACAGTTTTTGGCATGCCAACATTGTTTTTGGGCCAGTTTCATTGTATCAGCACAATATCATTTTGTTCACGCAGTTACGTCATTTCACTCAGGCAGACTTGAACCAGCAATACCCTACAGATAGTTAAAAAGCTGTGATGTACTTCCTCATCGATTTTTAAATCTTATATATGGTAGGAAATTGAAATAAGAACAATGTTAATTTTTAACTAGTATAGAAATTTAATAATTTTGAAAAAAAGTTTTTTAATTACATTGAATTTTAATTGTTTTTCGACTTGACTTCCTTTTGGTGTGTGCAAATTAATTAATTGGCAATCAATTTATTGAAGCGATATTTCAGAAATAAGTTTACTTTGTGTAATTCTAGCTGACATTGTAAAAATAAAAGTCGACCCGCTTTGATGATTAAAACATGGAAATTTTTTTTTCCGGACTTGCAGGCTTTTTTAATTTGACTAATCTTGGTTTAATGTATATGGAAAATACCAGGTAGCCCTTCATGGTGCCCAATTCGCAGACTCCTCATGGACAAAGCTTACTAAAATGCGGGCATCCGTTTTATATGTATGTTTACCTATAGGTTTGTGGCACAGCGGGGGGCGTGGCCCGCAGATAGTTGCACATAACCAGGCACATATGCGCTAAATACACTCGTGTCTAATAAGTTTTAGCCAAATGTCCAACGAAGCGGGCAGCCACGCATGGACATTGGAAACAAAACAGAAGCAAAAAAAAAAAAAAACCCACACATAGGATACGTATGCATGGCCGTTGGCTGGATAAACAAATGAAGGGTCGTCCATTGAGGGTCACAGCTGCGTATGCGGCGTATTTGCGGGTGTATGGCGAAAAATTGTCAAACTGCCGGTCGCGGCCCCAAAGTCAGTTGGTTTAGAAATATGCTTAGCTGCTTTCCGGATCTGCTGCCCATCGGACCTGGCCGCCGGCCCCGGCGGACGTTTGCAAACCGCTCGAATTTAAATTGACAAAATATTTGGTTGGTTGTTAACTCCAAAATTGAAGTCGCTTGTTTGCCCCTCGTACAAAGCACACAAAAAAATTATTTCAAAAGCGACGCCGGCTTCACAGTAGACACTCCAAGACTAATTGCGCGTTTGCCAACGCTCGTAATAAAAAATAATATTTGCAACAATTAAAAAAAAAATCGTTTACGTCAACAAAGCCCCCAGTAAACTTTGTTATTGTTGCGGAAAATCAAAGCACCCAAGGGTCGCATACAAGGTGTGCGCTACTGGGAGGTACTCTGCACCAGGGTCTAAGGTAGTCTAAATATATAATGAATATTCTTTAATGTTGCAAAGTAATGCTTGATTAAAGGCCTTGGAATTTTTTATCGCGTTTGATTTTAATACGATTCTTCTCATAGGTTTCGTGGTGTTATCGTGTTATATCACTATTTAACTTTACTCTCTACTGAAGAATCGTCTTAGTCTTATTTTGGGAATTTAAATTTAAAATATTTATAGCGTATAAACTTGTCGAAAGCAGCTATTGAGTTTAAATATCTAAAAATGTCCCTCATATACTCTATTCTGTCTAACCGAAACCGTTTCATGGTACAGGGTATCAAAATGGGACTCCATATATAAGTGTCGCTAGTTGCCGGTAATTTGGTGCAAAATGTATCAAAAATTATAAAAGGGCAGCCCGTTTAACAAATTTTAGCCTGGGCAAACAGCAAATTATGTTAATTTGAGACGCGTCAAAATAATATGTATGTGTGCACAAATATATATGTATGCATGTGAGGTCCATTGTATCCACAAATGCTAAGGGCTATGCGGAGGTGGTCGGAATTTTGTGAAATTTTTAAATAAGCAAATAGCGTCCTGCACACATGCCTGGGGTTAATGTCCGAAATAAAAAATAAATTAAATAAGTGAATCTAATGGTTATATATATATATATACATACATATATATATATATATAATCTATTTAATAATTTTATAAGGTTTAAACTTTCAATTTGGATCAAAACGTTAACTGCGAATTTAGATTTGGAAAATGTATTCGTCAGGGCTTTGAAAATAAGGCAATTCAAGATCTGCCCGTTCTTCGAGTTCTTTTTGCAGTGGGATCTAATGGGCACCAAATGCCTTGGTGCGTTTGGGCAGGTTACGTTTGAGTAGGCTCCAGTTGATGCTGGTGGGTGGTGGGGAGAGACGTTTCTTGGGGTTCTTCGCCTTATTGCTCAACTTGGATCGCATGATACGCAAATTTTGATACTGGCTAGCACTGCGAACGACCTTTTTAATCTGTTTGTTCAGCTTGGCTGATTTTGCAGTTTTTGGCTTGTATTTGCTCTTGAGGACCATTTTACCATGGCTGATGCGACCCGTTCCACCAGTTGTAGACTTTCTCTTCGCCTTGGCTAGGCTCTTGCCCGACTTTGAGGATTTGATCGATTTTTTCGACTTCTGCGATTTGACTGCTTTCAACGATTTGACAGACTTTTGCGAGTGCACAAGAGCTCCGCCTTCAGAACGACTTGATTTAATTTCATTGGGTTGTGCTTTCTTTACCGAATATTTTGGTGATGGCGGTACCTGTGTGGAAAACACGCGTGCAGCCTGCACAATCGAGTCGAAGTTTCCAAACACTTGCATTATGTTCTTATTGACATATTGTAGATACTTGAGGGACGATTGGCACAGGCTGCACTTCGGATTCTTATCGCAATTGTTACGAATCAGGCTTTCCAAGTACAAAAAGTTCTTGGCCATATTCTCGCAATGTGGGCACTTATTCATGGTACTGCGATCGTAGTTGTTTTCCTTAAGATTCGAAATATGTTCTTTAAAAGCCGGTCTTTGTTCTAAATTTATTTTAGAGTTCTGCGGGACTATGTACGAATTTTCGGGTTTTTTTTTACCCAAGCCGAACATTTTTCGTAGAACAGAAATTTTGTTTCCCTTTTTAGGTATTGAATGTTAATATAAACTTTTAGTTATAATAATAACACAAATCTTTTTCACAGCCTACCTGAGCCATTTGATCCAACTGTATCAGTCAAAGATATAGAAATGTATGATGTATTTTTTAAAAGCACACCTAATGCTAACAACATCCTCAGCGCCTGCTAAATTTATATAATTTAAAAATATTTAGTTCTGACACCAGCCCTTTGGACTCAGTCATACAACTGTCATTAGAAAATAAAAACGGTAAGTAAAACTGTTTGTTTTTCAACATTCTTGACGACCCTCAACAATTACAAGCATTAATATGCTCCTAACTCTTCAGGGCAAAACAATATTAACGTAAGACGGTGGAAACACCGTCGAGGGGATTATCAAGTTATAAATACCACGGAAATATACTGTTTGTATGTCTGCAGCGGTATTTAATCTTCGGCATCCCGAAAATAATTGTTATATTCTGTCCACAAAGTGAAAAATCCTTTTTTTTGTGAAATGTTCCTCTTGCTGTCTCTTCGTTTTTTGGTATACAGACGCCAGAGTCAGTTAAGTGCGGAACGAACTATATCAGTCATAAAATTTGAAACCTTCACGAATCACTTTCATCCTAAATGTGACTGCGCTGACGTAAGAATAATCATTAGGATGGTTTTCGGTTTTCTGTGAATAGAGTACTGCGCAGTCGGTAATATCCGACTTGTTTTTCTCGAATTATAACGGCTTTCAATTAATATTTATTTCAGACAAAAAATCATCGCGTGGAAGCCTCAGAACCAATAACCCCTTTATTAAGAAGGCTCATTTCCACATGTTGTGAGAAGGGTGTTTCACAGTCGGTACATACCGCTGTATACAATTTTATTTAATGGAAACAAACATGAATGAGGCAAGAACGAGTATTAAAGGAACTGACCCCATTTAATGCCAAATGCTTGGCGACAAAATGCATAAATATAATTTAGTGCTCTTTATGCAGGTCGTCTGGCTTTGGCTTTGGCTTTGGCTCTGGGTCTGGCTCTGTGTCTGGCTCGTTGAATTTCAATTTACTTGGGCACAATTAGTGAAAATCAGCGCGCAGTGACAGGCTCTGCTGGGCTCTGTGTTTGTTCTTGTGCGTTGTTGGCGACAATTCCATTCCGATTTTAATTTCCAGTGTCATATCGCATTGTGGATTTGGGTCAGCTCGTTGCAATATACATGGTCGTTTATTTCATTTTAAGATATAATCGCAGAATTTTAGTTTGTTTGTTTTCATCCGCTTTCTTCGACTAACATTTTTAATTGACTGCTCCGCCCCCGATTAGTGGATAAAATGTTGACCTTGGACAGCGATTGCTAAAATTATGTAAATTCAGGTCAAACAGTTTTGCGGCTGTACCCAAATTGGCAATTAGGTTCGTATTAAAATAGCTTTATTAAATAGCAATCAACACACTAATTAGGCATTTCAGCGCCGCCGGAAACACAAATCTCTCAAACACAATGCCATCTACATTAACCTAACTGAAGAGGCTAATTTCGCAATATTTGTATTACAAGAAGTATATGGTTCACGGCCAAGTTAAATGGGCTAATTTTGAAAATTAATTTAGTCTAGCATTAGTCTAAGCTTACTTGATGTTGTACTTGAAGTTTGCCAACAACACATTTGCTTTTTTAGTACCAATTTCATTAGCAATTGTATTCAATTTACATTTGGATAAATCCTCCTCCTGTTTGTATATTTGTACAGGGTACTTTCTAGTCATTCAGAGCAGTGGTGTTTATTGGAATCTTTCAAATGCCGAAAAAAGTATTCTGAAGCAGTATCAAAACTATACAACAGCAAAAGAATGATACGGTATGAAACAATGTCTTTTTATTAGCTTAAATTGTTGTTCTTTTGCAATTTTCTCTTCTGTGACATTTCTGTTTTTAATGTTTTAGCTTAGAAATGGTTCATTTCTAAAAATCACAAATATAAATAAAAATTGCCTAAAGCTGTTTATCTGTGGTACAATATTAGTTATTGACTCTGAAATCTCCATCAGTTCAATTTTCGGATGTTGATGAGATTGCATGGACAAGTGTTTGCTTTTAGTTGCAAATGCCACAAATAACAATATTTTGCTTGATTTTTAAACTACGAATTATATAATAAAGTTTTAATTTCAATGCGAATACAAAAGTTATGAAAAACTTTGTCATTTCATACTTTAGAAGGGAAACTTTTGGCAAATTTATTTGCATCACAAATGCGACAAACCTTTAGACGAAGTGCTCGTCTAGCTTCGGCTTACCAACTAGATTAAATTTGAATTTATTGTTTGGGTATTTTAATATTCGAAACATTATTATTATATGACATTTATGGCCAAAGTCGATGTTGACACAACCATTTTAGCAGTTATCTCAAGTTATTGGCATAAAAGTGTTGACATTTGCTGGCATTCACATTTGGTTTATTTTAACCTCCAGCCCCCCATGCTGCTTACCACTTAGATCTATGTGCAGCACATCAATAAAACAAGAGTTTATAGCACGCCCCCAGCAACGGGCTCCACCCAGCCACAATTTCCTGCGACACACAAGTTCGATTTGAAAATTTCTTAGAAAAGTCAAGCACAAGTGCAGAGTGACGATAAACAGAGGAGCTCTCGGGATCTGCACACACGAGCATACTCGTACGACCGTAAACTTGATTGTCCATAAATGTACGGGGCGTATACGTAATGTCAGGCGCTGCATTAAAGCAATGCAGCGCTCTGTGCAGCTTTCCGGTCTGCTTGGTGTGCTGTGGGCGTGGCCGTGGGGGCCGTAAAGTGCCAGCGTAATGAATTTATTAAAAGTACGTTCTGTTAACATGAGCAACGAGGCGAGCGGTAACGGGAGGTGCGGCACTCAGCTGCTGTCTTGGGCTTGGCTTAGTTGCATGTTGGCCAAGTTTATCCAAATAGACTTCAATTATTTGTGGCTGGCATGCGACAACTGAAATGCTAGTGTTAATGGATTTGTGCCAAGTTCTCGTCGTTAGCCACGACGCTCACTGATTTATTCGTGGTCAAAATTAGGGCGTCGCAACATTGTTGTTGCTTGCCCAATGCGTTTGACTTTGGCAAATGCGGCACGGTGGCACAGTTACGCCAGTACGTTTTTCTAACTCGATTTGACCCACAAAGGCTGCCGCCCGAGCGGACCCTTTTGCTGTAACGATTTCCTGCGACTTCGCAACGTCGCCGTCGACGGCGGCAGCGCCAACAGCTGCAACACCAATGCAAATGAACGTGTAGGTGTAAACACCTACTTACTTAGTTAGATTTGCATGTTGTTGTCGTCGCCGTTAGCGTCGTCGTTGCCGTCGGCAGTGGCGTCTACGCTGACGCTGACGTTGACGTTGACGTTGACGTCGCATCGTCTTGCCTTTGTGTATTTATTTTGTTTGCTTTTCGTGCCTTACGTGTTTATGGCCTGCAAAATAGTGATTGTGGACGAAAGTGAATCTTGCTTTGCCGCTGGCCTCACTTCATTTCACTTTCGAGTGGGCGGCACGGAGTTTAACCTGCTCGGCATTTCAATATCAACGGCCGCATGCATAATTTCTTTGCCCGAGCCTATGTAAATTTGCTCGGAAGTGTTTTGTTGCATGTGTGTGTGTGTGTTTGTTCCAGTTTTAGACGCGCTGGCTGACTTTAGGCTCGGCGCAAAGCAGGTCAAATTCATTTTTCGCGCTGACCGGACTGAACCACAACAGCTACAGCTGCTACAGAGCACAGCAACAACAGCTGCCAGTTGCTGCCTGCCCCTTGATAGGCGAATGCCGCAAACACAAATTAGCACAACGGCAACAACAACATCGACAACAGCAACAGGGACACAGGCAACGAGCAACAACTCGGCCATAATTTCTTTTGCAACGATGCCAAGCCCTTGGGCCAAGAGGCTCACACACACAGACATACACACAGACATACACACACACATTTGCATTGGCTGACTGCTTTGGATTCGCGTTTTTGGTTTTTACTGCCTTTGATTTTTTATTGTTATTATTTTGGAGTTGACGTCGCTGCCAGCGTTGCCATCGCCTTCTGCGGCATAAAGTTCAAACTGCAAATGTTTTGCGGTCAGTTTGGATTTGAAGTTGGCAGGCAACGCGACGTCGTAATGCCCCATCGCACCTGAGCGCTGACGTCGCCGCCGTTCAGCCGCTGGCAAGCAAGTGCACGTCCAGCCAAGTTTAGTTTTTGGCCAACGTATTTGCTCAACTGTCAACTTTAAGGCGCTTCGGCAACCAAATTGTCCAGTGAACAGTTCGTGTTCAGTTTCTTCCACACATTTAGATTCATTTGAATTTCTCGCTGCTGCCCGAGAACAACAACAACTAATCAACATTCAACTAATTGTATGTAATACCTAATGAGACTGTGCAACTGTGTGGAGAGCAGTTGATTAGAGAAAGTGCCGTGGCAAGCTCTATTGAATAAATAGAGTTAATTCAGAGAAACTGGTAAGTCTGAGCATGACGTGCTTTTGCCTTTAACTTAAGCTAGGAGATGACTCAGGATATTTTCCAGTATTTTTGGTATTTCTATACACCAAGAAACTTGCAGGAAATCTAGTACAATCGCAATTGAAATGCATAATTCATGCAGAGCTAGTATAATGATATGCCAAAGTATTTTGACCTATATCTTCAAGGGTATACTTCAACATAATAAATCGTTAAGTAGGTTTCTTCGAGTTCTGTAAGCATTATTGACTGATAGAATGGGTAAGAAATTAACTGGATGGCATTTCTTGACTTTGGTTGAAAAGTCAGTACACAAATACACTTAAAACTTTTAGTAATGCAAGGCGTTGGTATTGGTGAAATAAATTGGCAAGAGCTGTGGGTATTGCAATTCCCACAAATAGGTTTTAAACTAACAGAAACTATGAGTAAAATGATACATGGTCTTTGAATAAGAATGAAGCTGAAATTAATAAAATCCACAAATCAAAGGCTATATAAGCATAATTATAGCTAGAGTATAGCTATAGAGTGCTCTAGACAGGAGTGTTCACCTAGAAGATGCCCTGAAACTGTCCGATACATACATTTGTCGTTATATACATCGCAGCCCCCCCTAAAATCACACATACACACACACCAAGATATAAATCACGCCTTAAAACCAATATTTATCGACATTAATAAATAGGAGCAATATATAAAAGAAAATATGACTTCGTTCTGCGTATTATACAGGAGAATCTGTCGTCCAAAATTTTAGGTCGCTATGTTGTAGACAGACAGACAGATGGACAGACGGCCATAACAACATCGACTCTGCTCATCGTTCTGATCAAGAATATATTCACTTTATGGGGAGCTGTTTCCTTTTGCCTATTACATTCATTTGCTCAAAGCCATTACACTCATTTTCAAAATTTTTAATGGGTGCTTAGTTTAAGCATAAAAGAGGAATTGAAATGGAAAGTTAAATAAAATATAAATAGCACACATATAGCATGTACATGTGTTTATAACAGATAAACCTTATTCTAGGTTGTGATATCCACGCAGAAGGTTATAGTGGTATTTAAAGCAAAAAAAGGTTGTATATTTATAACGCTGAAGATTACCGTTACCAATCGTTTTCATATGATATAGTAGCCCGATGTAGATAGGTTTCTGGCTGGTGAGTTTGCGTAAGATATATCTTGACTAACAATAATGTTATACTAATAATACTATAATATGTATATAGCGGAGCTTTTAAGTTAAGAGACACAGACAGACTGGTCAAAAAGGTTATTTGTGGCAATATGCACAAAATTGCAATAAATCACTATATTTTTGCTATAGCGCAGAGAAAGTTCCATTAAATCGATGCTTAAATGTGACGAATGTACACTTTAAGCTTTCAGACTCTTGCCTGTGTGCTGTGCAAAATATAGCATTCTTTGTGAGCAACCTTTAAACTTTCTCAAGTTGCGCGGAAAAGTATGCAATACCTCTGAACTGGCCGGCGGCCGAAGATCTTCGAAAAGCGCTTTGCGAATTTCCTGCTAATAAAATTTATGGCGCACAAAACTTTTAGTTACATTTACTTATACAGCATATTTATTGTGGATGCTGCAATTTGGTATGTCCGTTGTTTTTTTGGCTCTGAGCGAAGGGCGGACAACAATAAAAAGCAAACGGTAAACAATTTAAATTTTCCTCTGGCTGCTAAGTATGCTAAATTGTTTGCAAATTCCCCATCAGCATTGAAGCAGCATACTTTTAAGCCAAAAAGGTGCGAGAGAGAGAGGGTATGTGTGTGTGGTTGTATATGTGTGTTTAACGTGGGTAAATGTTAATGCAATTAAGGCCTTTTGGGTAAGCGGCGATGGGCCGCATAAAATCTAAAATAATATTATTTGCCAAGCGTAAATGCAGCTGGCCACAGCCGTTATCCGTATGTGTGTGTGTGTGTGCATGTGTGACATTTTTGTGTGGCAGCCACTTTTTACGCATAACCGCACTGCAAAGCTTGCCGCGCATTTTAGCTAAAAGCCTTCCAATGCTCTTAACTATTTTCTGATAGCGTTACGCACTATAAACCAGCTATAGAGTGAGTGAAACGATACCCATGCGCGTGTGTTAAATGAAATCTCAAAGCGCTTTCAGGTACCTAATTTGCGAGTGCACTTTAAAGTTAATGACACAAAGCCGCCCAGACCTGCAGCCACGGGCTGTGGCTTCCTTCCTTTTGTTAAATTCTTGCGAGAATTTTAATCAAATTAATATTAATCTGCAGGAGCTGTGTGTTCGGTGGTTGCCTTTGGCGAATGCGTTAATTAATTATGCAGTCTGTTAACGACAAGTGCGGCGGTAAAAGTTAAAGCTGCGGGGTCGAGCATTTGGCATGTCCTTGCAGTTTAGGTCAGTTGGTTCAATTGTGTAATTAAACGGTGTCAGCAATTAAGTGCAATCAACACTCGGCATGCAATTGACTTGGGAATTGCAACAGGGCGACATAATCGACACCCCATCTTTGTGGATATGCATACACAAACTTACTTGTTTGTAGGGTGTACATATAATCATTAGTGTATGTGTGTGTGTGTGTGAGCAAGCTGGGGATAATTAATCTTTAAGCTGCGTTGCGCTGCTCTGTGCTGCATTTTGGACACTGAGCTGTTTCAATTAAGTCGAGCATTTTAGTGGGCGATTAAAACGGAGAGCGAGGGCGCAAACCAAGTAGAGATAATTTCGCTGCGAACGGAGAGGTATGAAACAATCAATTCGACAACAACTGGCAGCAACTGTTCTACTAATGAGCTTTATAATTACATCAGTAGTCCCAATTACAATTTGTGTGCGCAGAGGTTGCCATGCGAATGGAGAACTGAGAAAGCATATCTGTAAATGAATGTCTTAACTTTGCCCCACACGAGTCTCACATAGAATAGTAGCTGTCAGGTGTAATAAGTTGGCTGAAATGTTAATTGGCAAGCCGCAAACGTTAACCGCACGCGTCAGGTGGCAACAGAAACTTAATCCCGACCAGAATTTGCTGTAAAATTAGCAACAAGTTGAAGCATTTATGGGCCATATCAAAAAATCGGATGGGCTGCAAAGTAGCTGACAGAGAGACAGCGGCAGAGAGGGTAAAGGGGACGAGAAACAGACAACTGCAACAAAGTAGTGACGCATGCACCTGACAGGTTGCTTTTAGGTGCCGCTGCCCCATGCCGCGCTGTCATCGCCCTGTTTATGAGCCAACAACTGACAAGCTGACAGGCCAAACTGCCTGAGTGGCATAGAGCGAGAGTGGGCGGCAGACAAGCAAACAAACAAACAAACGAAACACATGAAGCTATCGCATTTGGCTCTGCCGACGTGGCCCCTGCCAGGCTGCAATGCGGGTAGCTTGTGGCATGTAAATGGAGCAACTGCAACCGTGGCCACAGCAGCAGCCGCAGCAACAACATCAACAAGTACGAGCGCCAACTACAAGCAACTGCCAAGTTCAGGCGCATAAATGCATAAGCCGGTGCACGCATATGTGGCATAGTCGAGGCGCTCGATAAGGCAGGCACATCCAGCATGGCAAACATGGCAAACGATCCTCCTGATTTGAAGGCAGTCACTCCCCAAGAACCATTTTAATTAAAAGAACTGCGAGCTGCTGCTGCAGCCTTCTGCCCCGTCCACCAGAAATTCGGCTCGCTTCTGTTTCGATTCGTGCGGCAAATGCAGCTGCTGCCAAAGTTGTCCCAGTGGCGCACAATGTGTGCAGTTTATTTCTGGGGCACTTAGCCGACTGGACGCCTTAGCCCGGCTTACGACGAGTGTGGTTGTTGCTGTTTCCATTTTAGCTGCTGCTGCTGCTCTTGACACGCCGCAGCGAGAAACTTTTCGGCATTCTGTGGGAGCAAAATGTCGGCCCAGCTAACACATCCTGACACAAGTCAAGGAATTTATGAGCTGTAACGGCTACAAATGTGGCCATGTGTGTGTTTGTGTGTGCGTGTGTGTGTTAGCCAGTGCGACTGGCTTTTGGCTTAATTGAAATTTAAACGCTTAGTTCCAGTGTCAGCTGTTAAGTCTTTTCTTTTGGCATTTTGAGCATTTTGAGCATGCAGCACTTCATGAACTTGGCAGTTTGCGAATTTCAATTTGCCAAGCAATGCAAGCTGCGAACTGCGAGTAGTTATGCTTACCCCGGCAAAAGCAAATAAAAAGCACAATATTTAACCCAATTAAGCTGCCGAACAAAGTTCACTTTATGCATGGTCCACTGATGAGAGCTGTCAGGCACGCAAAGGGCCAACAAAGTGCCAAAGCAGCAAAGTGCGCAGGTGTGTGTGTGTGTGTGTGTGTGTGTGTGTGTGTGTGTGCCATTGGGCTGCGGCTTGGTGTTACGTGTTGTGGGCTTAGGAGTAGCCACTAGGCTCAGTGGCCGCCTCATCGCCATGACAACTTGGGTGGCCAACACAATAACACGGAGCATGCACCAAACGCACACCCCCGTATACCCGTATACACACACACGCGTAACTGCATTGCCTGCCAGTTGTGCGATAGATTCCAACAGTGGCTGGCCAGCTCAAAGGCAACGCCATGTGCTTAAATACTGCCACACTAGTTTTTTCCCCTTTATTTTAGTAACGAATTTGTGAAAATGTGAACAAAATTCGCTTGCAAAGTGCGTTGGACAGTGGTAAAAACTAAAAGTCTGCGCTTGAGAGCGACCAGTGATAAAAGAGCTAAAAAGGTTAAAAAAAAGCTGCAATCTGGAAAGCTACAAGAACTCAAACGCACCGCAGCAGAAATGCCTGTACATAAAAAGAAAAAACAATTTCCGACGCGAAAATGTCAACAATTTGTCTTGTAAATGCAGTCAAAGGCAAACACTGGATACTCGGCTAATCCCTGGCGCTGAAACCAGAACCCTGGAATGCCTTGGACAACCTTTAAATAATGCACAGAATGCCTTTGACAGAACCGGTAGATGCATTAAATTTTCATTAGCTGCAGCAGTAGTGACAGCAGCGGCATAATTAGCCAGGTATTTGATGGCCATACTCTGAGCCAAAGTCAAAGGCTGGCCGCAAATTGGTTGAAACTGTAGTTGGAGCGGAGACAAACGATGCAAACAAATAACAAACAAGCTGGCCAGACAAAACAGTTTAGGTACACATATACCTCTGTGTGTGTTTGCACATATGTGTGAGTGTGTAAGTGAGTACATGCCCCATGCCCCACGCCCTCTTAGGGTTTCGCACTCGCTGCAAAAGTGGCTTTTTGAGTGGTTTTTCAATGAAGTGTTAAGTGGGAAAAACTGCCTGGCTGCTCAGTCGCCCTCTGCCTGTAGGTGCTTCCACTCTGCCTCTGCCTGTGTGTGTGTGTGTGTGTGTGTGCCCTAGCCACCTGATTTGCCCGTAGGTGTGTGGGTGTGTGTGCGAGCGAGTGTATTTAGTTGTCGCTGCCTATTTGTCTCTTCCCGTCGCCCTCTGTAAATAGGTCTGCGGTCTGTGCACACCTTTTGCTGGCGTTCTCGCTCGTCTGCTGGTTATTGGTGTTGGTGCGGTTGTAGTTCCTGCTTCTTCTTCTTGTTGCCATTGTTTGATGGTGGTTATAAAGCTGACAGCTGTCAGTTGGCAGTAAATTTGCTAAAATGTTTATTTGCCAAGCGGATGAGTTTGCGTTTAACAGCATGCACAGTCCTCAACACGCCCATAGACCCACACTTGAATAGTTTGTGCGCTCGCCACACAATCACTGACATGTGTAACAATCACACACACACACATACACAGTGTATACATTCATGCGTAAAGAGAGCCAGCTCCTAAGGCTCAATTTAGTTTACCAACGTGGGCTACGTTTAATCACTTATAAACAGCCGCAGTAGCAGTAGCAGCGACATAAGCAACAACGACGACAACAGCAGTAGCAGTGGCAGTAGCAGCAGTTACAGCTACAACAACACAAATAATACGGCCAGCATTGCGTGCAGGACAAATGTTTTGGTACTTAATAATAGAATAATTATGGCAACACCATAAAACTGTTTAACGATTATGACACACATACAGAGAAATAGAGAGAATTGCATAGAGTGAGAAAAAGAGCGAGGGAGAGAGAGAGAGAGATAAAGGTCAAGTTATAGATATAAATTAAATTTTCCCTGGCTAACACTGCGTATGCGTATCCTGCATTTATATAACAGCAAGGTACACATATGTGTTCCGTGACCCACTTTTAACCACTTGTATATGTCTGGTTGTAGCCAATTACTCGACATGGTTTTGAAATATTGAGAATGTCTCAAAGTGCATAGGGAAACATATTCAATTTACATGTAGAATATATTCAATAACACCATGCAAAGTGAAGTAAACGCAATTTGATGTAGTTTGACATCCAAACACCGAATAAGAAAATTGTAAATGAAATATACTGATATACTGAGTTAGTGCAATAGGCAGCCACAGCTCAAATAAAAACTTTTAATTTGTAATCTTTAAATTAGTATACATATTTTATTATTATAACATTTCTTCAAATATTTTCGATTATCTACTAAAATGTAAATTTTTTCCTAGTTGCCGATCAGTAGAAAGTTGAGCTGTTTTAATAAAGCTTTGCTGCTATTTGAAATCATTACACTTGATTTGGCAAGAAATGTACCTTATTCCCATTTGCTATGAGTCAGCTCGATTTGCTTATCGCTGAATTCAATAAAATGGTACTGTCAGCTAATGAGCCTCAAACTCTTTGCTATCTCAAGTCGAGTTGCTTGCCAGCGACCGTTAAGCTGTTTTCACTACTCTCCAGTAAAAACTTTATTGCCTTGCGCTGCGGCGAGAGTCGGGCTTTTTATTAATTTATTAAAAGCCAGCGCCTGTCGAAGACGCCAGCGATGCGAATGCTGCCAACGATGCTCAGCGCCTCGTAAACCTTGCCAAAATCATCGTCAAGTGGCGCTGCAGCTGCGTCGCCAGCCTCGTTGCCTGCAAATGAAATGTAAATCAGCTGCGGCCCGCACAAAAAGCGGCCGCAAAGCAACAAACAAAACGGGACGGCAGCTGCAGCAGAGCCAGCAAAGGCAGCGACTGCGGCAGCAACATCAAAAAATAAGCCGGAGTCGCAGCGTCGCGTTCTGCGATTTACGTGCTCTCAAATTTAATGCGGTGCGTGGCAATCGCCATTGCTATTCCCATGCCCATTCCCATTGCCATGATGCGATGCCATCAACGCAGCTATCTGCATGCGCGTACTCGTATTTATTTAATTCCATTTCGGTTTTCAATCAACCGATAGGTTTGCGCAGCTTTCGCCACTTATCGCTTTATAAATGGCAAAAGCAGCTGCTGCTGCTGTCATGACGATTATCATCATCGCCATCAGCAACGTCATTATGAGCATTTTCATCGTCAGGCAGCAGTCTTCTGTTAAGCACCTTTAATGCTGCTTTTCGCATCGTCATAATTTATACATGATGATTGCCAAAAATAAACAAAATTCCACAAATTTTCTAGTCTGGTTAGTCATTATTTCATAAACTATTTGCCACGCGATTTAACAATGAATTTTACTTTGATATCGGCTAAAAGAGCCTGAGTGTGTCTCAGTGTGAGAGCGGTAAATTCAAATCAAATGTAAGCACATTGAATTTTTCATAGCACACTTTTGTGCGCTTCACCGCGAAGTTGATCAAGGGTTGTGGAAAGGCGAGGGGAAGGGGTGGGCTTGGCCGCTGTCGTTGTCTATTTGCCAGTTGCCAAAGCGTCGTCTAACTCCCCAGGCAGCCAGCTTATATGTGATTCTGTATGTGTGTGCCTTGATAAAAACTGAAATTAATTATTGAAAAGGCTGCTGATGTGCGCCGCGTTGCGTCGCGTCCCGTCGCGTCGATTCGCGCTCGTTTCACCGCATGTCGCAGGCTGTTGAAAATTTAAAAGGCGTTCGAGCGAAAGCAGTTGGCGCATTAGAGCCCACACACTCACACACACACACACGCACACACAAGCATACACTCGCATGGCGGCGGCAACTTCCGCTTACGGTTGAAAGCTCAAAACGTATTTACTTTGTGTGAGCAAAACTGTCACCATTAACCGCAGCCAGAAACTGTGAAGAGTGCCCGCATGTGGCAAGGACTAGCGAGCAAACAAATTAGAGTTTAATTATACATAGGCAGCACAGCCAAATGGTGGAAGGAGATAGTGATCAAAAACTGTAATCAGAAGTTTTCGCGTTCCATTAACCTTTGAAAATGCAACAAATCGGTGGAAAATGAGTGCAAAAAATCGCATTGGCAAATACAAAAGCAAGAAACGCAACAAATACAAACAACAGCCGACCGGCAACAATAACCAGTTTAATTACGATGCAAGAGCGTCCGCCGGCGGAAGCAAAACGCGTGGCGGCACCGGCCAAACCGCCGCGTTTAAGGGCCAATGCAGTTGAAGTGGTTGCAAAGAAGCAGCTGCAATTCGAAAGTCCGTTGCCCGGGCGGTCACGTACAACGCCAGCAGCAACGGCGACAATGACAATGAAGACCACGGCGCGAAGAACAGCGAAAACAACAACAAGGACGAAGGCGAAGACGCCAAAGGAGACGCCTCCAGACAGCAGCGCGCGAGATACGAATGCGAATGCGGACGTGGCAATAAAAACTCGTCTCGCCGAGGGCTGCACCAGTTTAATGCATGCGTGTCAGCGGGGCGACATTGTTCAAGTGCTCGCCCAGATGCGCGCCAAGGTAGGTGCAACAACTTCCGCTAACAGACAACTCTTCCACCCAGTGCCAAAAAGTTTTGCGCTTAGCAACATGTGTCCGAAAATAAACGAGAGCAATGGACCAACTTGCTTTGCCACTAAAAACAATAAAAGCATGAGAAAGCAGCATCAACAACATGGCGGACATGAAATAAAAAAAGTGAAATCGCTGCATTTGGGTATAAAAGATTCCGACATACTCTGTTTGCAGAACACTGTTCCTTAAGGGTCGACTGGGCGCGAGAATATAGAGAGTCGTAGCACAAAACCAATATACTCTACATCACTTTGTGGACGAAGTATAAAATACCCAGCCAAGAGTTAAGCAAAAGCCAACATCATGATGCTGCCGCTTGGCATTGTCTCAACAAAAGCCCAAATCAGGCGAAGGCGTAACAAGATTTTAATCTTTTTGTTGTCACGATGAGCTGGCGCAAAAGTTAAAGCCAGAATGGCAATACCCTTTTGGTTGGCAGGCTGAAGGTGTTTGGCAGCATGACAAGAGTCTTTAAAATTTCCGTTGCAGCCATTTGGACGCATTGTTCTCAGCTCAGAGCCTAATTGCTTCATAAACATTTCTACAACAAGCCGAACATAACAAAGGGTCCCAACTCTGGCCAAGCCTGTTCGAGGCCCAGACCAGCCCAGCCCTGCCGGGTCGAATTAAAATGCTGTAAATGGCAGGACATTTGAAATTGACAAAATAATCCCGAGGCTTAGTTATGGCTGCGCAATTTGGCAGCCGTGTTGCCACTGTCGGAAAATGTTGAATGGTAAATGGTTCGTTCGCTTGGTTCGTTTGTCATGCGCCTAAATATGCCAATTTCCCCATTTAATTGAAATTTGAAAAGTTTTTAATTGAACGCAGATAAATTTCCAAGGCTCTCTAATGGCCGTCGCCACCATCGTCGTCGTCCCATCGAAATTGTCATGTCGCTAGTTTTGCAATTATTGTTGGGCAGCGCTCTCCACGCTGACAAAATGCTTTCATTTCCGGCCAGCTCAAGACTTGTGCCTTCGGCCTCGTAATTGATATTGACGCCAAATTTGATACGAATTGGCCTCGCATTGGCCACTGCCCATTTCAGAAGCTTGAGTACTTTGGCGCAAGTTCCAACGTTCAGGCTTCAGGCTACAGCCTTCAGGCTTCAGCCTGACGTCAGTTCACTCAGTTATGTAATTGTTAAATGGCATAAGGGGCGCCCAGCCTTGGAACCGAACAACTCGACTGGTTTATTTGCCTGTGAAATATGGCAAATGTTGGCAATTATGACTTACTTTTGACGCGCAATACGCGTTTTATATGCGTCATAAATAACAAAACCACATTTCGCCTGATTTCTAATTACAAGGAAACAACGAGCGTGCTGCTATGAAATGCTGCTGAAAGTTTCGTTTCATCGCATACCAATTGGGCGTTGCATAATTTTAAAACACACACCCCAAAATTAATCGTCAGTACTTCTAAACTTTTCTTTTTAGAATATTAAACTCCATGTGAACTTTTAATCTAAGACTCTAATTTTCTTGGCCGGAAGTTTTGATAATTCTTTAACTTTTTGGAGTACTTTCAAATTAGGTGAAATATTATGCTAAAGCAGGAATTTAATCTCTATAGGCTTCTGTTTTCTTTTTTCAATGTTGATAATCCTTGGTTCTTGACAAAAAAGCGGAAGTTTAATTTATGACAAATAATTCCATTCTTAATTTTCACTAAATTTGACAGAATTGATAGAGGTTAGATCACAAATTTTGGCAAAATAAGATCGATTCTGAAATCAATAATGTTCAATTTCGCTCAATTTGACAGACTTCCAGAAGTTCAGAAGGGCATACTAAAGTTTGGAAGAACATGGTCACAGAAGTAGTTCAAATTATTGTAATTACGTTATTACTTAAAAAGTTTTGATTGTATTTTTATTTATAATTTTTTCTATTATTATTATTATAATATTATTACATATTATAATATATTATTTTCGAAATATATGATACATCATTCTGAACGCAGTGATTCCAATACTTTAATATTTAAAAAGGGTCATACCACAAATATGTTTTACAACATACCTATACTTCTAACAACAGCAGTGAACATAATTTTCAAATCAAGATATTTAAGAATCTTTATGCAATACAATTCATGGCTAATATGTTATGCTTTCTCATTAGCGGTTTTGTAACTGTGTTATTGTATTATTATTGCTATGGCAGCTAAACTCGTGCCTGTAAGGCACGCTTTAATTTGTCTTCACTCGATAAGGCCGCGTAACCTATTAAAACTTTTCGACCCTGTGAATAAACCGTTCTGCTCGCTGCGTTTGCCACCGAGCCTCCAAAGAGAACTTTTGTACTCATTGTGCTCTTGTTTGTTGAATAATTTAAACAATTCTTATTTATTTTTGTCGCGTGGCGTTATTTGCTTCATGACTTTTGTATGTATTTTAATTAAGATTATGTCTAATGCCCCAATTGTATGTCTGTCTGTTTGTTTGATCAAATGAATGACAGTCTTTAAATTGCCAACCCCGTCGTCTTTATGACATTGCTTTTAATTCTCATTAGAAAATGGCTATAGAAAGGTCATACCTAAGTTGTGCAAATGTATGTAACAAATGTAAGTATCCAGGAGAAGGCATTTTCGATCTAAAAGCTATATACCGCTCGTCCATTTAAACCGAATCAGCTTATGCCTAGATTTCATAATGAAGCTTTAATATGCATAAGCCGACGCTTGAAACCAATCAATTGCTATTAAAATAGCCCTAACCCAAACTGAATAATATTTAAATTCAGATAAATAAATCAAACTATATCTCTTATCTCATCTGATTTAAGAGATAGGCATGCCAAAATTTTTTTTATATTTTATTAACCTTTATAACATTAACTTATTTTTAAAATGCAGGGTATCTCCCATCTCTTCTTTCCACGAACTCTTTATTATTTGTTTACTTTATTTTTTATATTTCGAAGTGGGGCTTCGCAATATTGCTGTTAACATGGCGTATGGGTAATAAAACCTAGTGTCTAGTTAAAACAAATTCAGCTCCTTACATGTATTTCGCATGGCTCTTGGAGGCCATCGTTGCTGTCTTTTCAGCTACTTGAGAGCACTCCACAGCATTCATCGGCTTTGTTTACTTGCCTGCTATTGTTTTGCTTAAACTTTTCATTGATGTTGGTTTTTCCAACCCACCGTACGGCTAACGGCTGTTGTCGTTTTTTTATTGTGTTTCTGCTGTTGTTGTTGATGTTGTTGCTGCTTTTACCAATTAAGTCTTAATTTCTTAGAAAATAAAACTTTTTGGCTTCGGGCATTGTTTGGCGCGCTGCAAGCACTTCCTCTTTCCTTTGCCCTCAATGGCTCAATTGTGCCACCTCTGCGTGCAGGTCAGAAATTCTGGTGCCCCCTGGTGTTGCCTTAAAGTTTAAGCCGCAATTTTGCTAAAAATTTGAAAATGAAACTTTTCACCTCACCTTGGTAGTTCCACAAGTGGGTCCATCTCTGGAGGGATGTTGCTTCGTGGCGTTCGCAGAAGCAGATGTCTGCCGAACCTAAAGATAGCTGCAGGTGTAAATTATTTATTTTCCTTTTAGATTTGCAGCGACTGTTCAGCAGCTACTCCGCCTCCTCCGCTCTCCCTCCATTGGACCAATCCCCTTTCATCTAACCGATGCTCGACCACGCTTACCAGCTCTAAGCAAAACTTTTTTGTTCGAAAAGTCAGCTGCAGAAGTTGATTTTTGCTCATCGAGACCCACTGCTAAAGCACCAGCAAGCAGCGATTGTTTGCAGCAAATAATATTAACAGTACTGCCTGTAGACTCGCACTATATACAGCTAAAGATGCTCGGATTTTCAAATATCCTGTAATACGAGTTTTCAGTTCTATTGGTTTTTCTGGTAATGTAATGCATGTAGAGTACAGTTATTCCCACTGTCGTTAGCGCTGATACTAAAAAATATTTTTTACTGTTATTACTTTTGTGGTTCCTACTGCTTTAACCATTACTTTTACTGTTACTTTAACCTATACAGTAATTTTAACTTTTACTATCGCAGTTTTTGATTTTTGACCTGTTGCTGTGAAAAAATACTGCGCATTTTACAGATGTAATTGTTGCTATAGAGATTTATTTATTTTCTTTACTATAGCTGGCAATGTTACAGTTGCTTTTATTGTTACTATTATATTTTTTACATTTAATAGCTATTGTTGTTGTGATTTCAGGTGTTTAAACTGTTACTGACAATATTTCTGTCACTGCGGCTGTTGCTTTCCGATCACTGTTTCTAATTCTGTTTCAATTACTGATTCTGCTGTTAACTGCTACAATCACAATTACAATTGTACAATCACCTTAGTAACTGCGTTGTAACTGTGCAGCTTAGCAATGTCTGCCGATTACAGGGTATTCGTGTATTGTCCCAGCTATGGTGTTGGTATTGGTGCCCTGAGCCTGGGTCACAAAGCACCCGTTGGCATCAACTGTGCGTTGTTGTGCTGAAATCTGATGGAATGAAGCTTTGACTGCCTGCTGAAAGTTACCGGTCGAAATTAATTTTGACTTTGTGTTTGAGCGCAGTTGTTCAGTGTTCAGTGCTTGTGTATTGTTTAATAATTAATATATTTAGCTACAAGTGCAAATGCTGTTGATTTGCCAAATGCCGTTGATGTTGTTTGAATTTTAAATGTGTATCAAAAGAAGTCACAATTTCCACGTCTGTTTTTTATTTGGTTCTACGACCGACTTTCCGACGTTCAAATGCTTTAAATTCTCATTATGCTCCATTGTCGTTCTAAGTATATGCTGCAATTTTTCAATATGCCGACTTTCCATTAGCGTCGATTGCCTGACCTTGCGCCAGTTATCGGCCATTTGCAATTTTTTAATTACACTTCTCTTCGCTCTTTTCAGTGCACTTTGTTGAGGAACTCGTTCTGTTTTTGTTGGCGCTCCATCAATGCGCAAATTATTATTAATTTGAAGGCGCTCTGTCTGCACCTGGGCGCAGTGTACCGCCCCACTTTTGTTGGGTTGTCCGGTTGGCCTTCGCCTGGTAATTTTAATTGCAATTTTTACTTTTCGACCGGTTTTCCTCTCTTATTCGCGTCCTTTCTCTCTTTCTCTGCCTTTTAGCCACTCCTTTTTGCCACGTTTGTAACATTTTGTTGAAATTTCATTAAAAACGACGTCGAAAAGTTTGCTTTACCCAGTTTCCGTTGGTATTTTCCGAGACGAATTCGCGCTCAGCCGCGACTGCATTCGCTTTTGGCACTCATTTATTTATTCAATTCGATTGTGGAGCTTCGTTCGGCCGTCCAAGAATCGTTAGTTTGATTTGCTTGCGACTCGCACATTTAAATTATTTTACAATACCTATTTAACTTTAGATGCAGTCACTTGAATTCTTAATTAATCGCCAGCTGTTCGCTTTGCTCTAAACGTTTCCCCATTTATCCAGCAAAGGTAGCGCCAAATTGGCGCGATATTGACAGACAACGTTGCCCAAATACTTAATTTCGGATGAGTTGGGACACATAATTGCCCCTCAACCCGCTAGTCGCTAATCGCTATCTCCTATCCCCAAACTGCTACTGTTCGATTTAATTGCGACCCATTTGCGCATTTCTTGTAATTACTGACAGACCGCACCCAGCGAAAAGCTTGGACTATGTGAGATGACTTCATAAATGGCCTGTTGACTGGGGAGCAGCTTTAATTGAAAATAGATTAGGTTGCGCTGCTCTGTTCCTGGCATTTAAATTTGGGACCAACGAATTCACCTCAATTCCAAATTTATAGCCACGTTTTGACAGTTTTGCATGTCGTGCTGTAATTAATTACCTCCACTTTATGGAGGCCAACAAATGTCCAAATAAAAGTCAGCGTCAATGAGTTTAATGAATGGCGCTGGAGCTGGCCTTGGCGCCAAGTGTGAGGTTTTGAGTCATCACAAAAAAAAGAAAGAAAAACACACACAGCGAAAGTTGGCCCAAATGAGCGGCTGCTAATTGTGCAAAAAGCGAGCACAAAGTTAGCCCTACGCCAAAATTTATACGTATGTGATGCCCATATGCGGTGGCTTATTTAGCTGTCCGGCTGACCAATTAATTAGAAACCAGCAGAAACAGCAGACCAGATCATGATGGGCGGCAGTAGCCAAAGGATAACTGTCGCTATGACTGGCAAACTTTGAAATGGTAAATTAATTACTGAAATCGTAGAAATTTGTCTTGCTATGGTCGGCAGTTTGCCGCCCCGGCCCCCTACCCCATCACCTCCTGGTTTAGTTGTCATTGTTGTTTGGCTTTGGAAATGACTTCCGAAGCGGTCTCCCAGTTGCCAACTGCCAGTTGCGAAGTTGCAGCCGAAGTTAAAGTTGCTATTATTGTCCCAACTATAGTAGCTGGATGTTGTTCTCTGCCTGGCTGGCGGACTGGCTCATGTAGGATATCCGTATATGAATTAGCCGGCTGCAACATTTTTGCTTAAGGAAATGCTCGGCAGGCTAATCACATGTGAGCGGACCAAAACTTTTGCCACAGTCCAACAATATTTACTCAAAGTGCATAATGACATGAAAAGTTGACACAAATGAGCAGTGCTTGTTACTAATTTTAATGCGCTTTGCCGCACAGATTGAGCTTGGCCGGGGGGCCACTCGGGCTGGCCAATTCGAATGGCTTGGCCCTTAGTTTGTTGCCCAGAAAGTTTCTGTTGCGGAAATTACATCGGAACCCGGGGCAGGGACAGGGGATGCATCATTTTTAATTGAGCTCAGCTAGTGCAAAGTTTGTAAAATATTTTGTAAACTTAATTTGATTTAGAGAAAACTTGAGCCATGACTTACAACTTGGCCAATGAATTATGCAGACGACACTTCGTAAGCTAAATCCAAATCGGCCAAACTCTGGCTCCTGCCAGCGTCAGCTGTGGTCATATTAAAGTATTCATAAGACACGTTTCGCACTCACTGTACACAAAGGTTATTCAAGAAGGGGTCCGAATATGCAGCGTCTGCTAAAATATACGCATAACAAAATGCTTTTAGCTTGATTTTCTTTTCAACTTCCGCTGACAGTCAAGTTGAACCAAATTTATTCGCATAATAAATTCGCAGTAAATAATCCAAAAATAATCCAAATATGGCCACATTAACAATTAAGATACAAGATTATTGTTGTTTATATTATGACGCTTAGATTAGGACTTAAAATAAACATATTAGTGGTGCTGGATTCAAATGGCCTTTGGTAAAGACATCACGACATCCACAGACCAGGCTCTTTTTCATTGTTTAGACTTTTGGTCAGTCACTAACCATAAATTTCGAACAGATAAAGAACTTATATATATACAAACGAAAAAAGAGCACGAAAAGTTTCTTTTGATAAGTCCAAAGCGACGTACAACGTCAAGTTAAATAATTAGAATTTGAACAATTATTAATTAATTAATAAAATTAAATATTATAAATATTAATTTATAATTTGCTATTAGTTAAGTGTAGTTATATTTGATGATTTTAATTTCACTTTCATCAATTTGGAATATCTTTAATACCATACGCAGATTTATAAATTATTAGTAATATTATATTACATATATACATATTTATTATATGTATATAAGCACGTTTGAATGAGTAATACTGTAGCTCTAGACTATGTATAGAGTAGCTAATCGGATATTCTTAAGAATTCACTCCTGTTATTCTTTTCTCTACCGACGGTAACTATTATTGCTTTTTTGGGGCAATAATTTTAAATGGCTGGAAAGTGTTAAGAATGTAATAATTTATTTAATTGTTGGTCTTCGTGTTTTTTTAACGATAAGTAAACTAAATAAAAAGTGGATTTAGGACTTGAAGAGCTTCAGATACAAGACTATCCGTTGAGATTGTCCTGTGCTTGATTGGTAATTTAAAAGCAATTAAAGCATCGAAGGAAACACAAAATTGCTGTTCATATTTAGCAAACAGTTTACCACCTGAGATTGAACGAACGCACCGAACGACGGTCGGCAAAGTTTGTAGATCAAAATGAAAGTTTGCCGTTGTTGTTAATCCGTTGCATGGCATAAAAACTATGCAAAAGTTGTGCTACAGAGAGTACGGGAAACAGTGCGGCATAATAATAATAATCCGTGCGGCAAACCTTAAGTCGAGGGGTCTGAGATGCTCCCAGCCAAGTAGCTGTAAATAATTGCCAAAACTACTTAAGAATGCTGCACAGCGAATCGCTTCCTGTTGGCTGCTGCCTGCTGTCGAGAGGGCACGGTAAAGTGAGGGAGGGAGCAGTTGCCGGGATGGGGAGGTGAGAGAAATCTAGCGCTAAGACTAAAACAGCCACAGCAAAGGCACCTACTCAAGCAACGTTAACTGCAATGCATGCAACCATTGTTGTTGCAGCTACCAACGTGGCACTAATTAGAAGTATAAAAGGTGCTACAACAACAGTTAAAGAGCTGTCTCCCGTGACAATCCGCCTCCGCACCACAGCCTTCGCATTCTCTGGCATTGTCTGCTAAGCATGTAAATTATAGTAGCTGCTGTTGTTCGCCAAAGTCTGGCAGCTTGAGACGAGGCCACGCCCACTTGCCTACAGCGTTGCTTAGCATCAAGCCAGCAATATTAAGGACGATGCCATGTGTGTGTTTGTGTGTGTGAGTGTGTATGTGTGTGTGTACTTAGTTTTAGTTGAAGCTACCTGCGCATTTTGTCGCTTGCATTAATTAAAACACAGCCCGAAAGTAGCTGGCTGGCTGAATTCTTGGCTGCTTGGATGGCTTTGCCTGGCTAAATGCGATTAACATATGAATTACGTATTGTGCGCATAAATTTGCCATTGAGTGGGCCCCGCTTGATGCGGCTACTGCTCGTGGTCACTTGACATCTCAAGCAGGCCACACGGGCCAAATGGCGACCTTAAGGCGCTTGCAAAGTGCTTCCGGCATGTCTGTGTCTGCGGCTGCGGCTGGGATTTGTTTCGGTTTGCTTTCGCATTTCCTACAGGAAAATACGATGTGGTCTTCCTGAACTGAACTGAACTGAACTGAACTTAACTGAACTGAACTAGCCGGCGACGCAAGTGAGTTTGGCCCTGTCCTGGCCTTTTAATGTGCCATTCTGCTGTCGCGTCACACATAATTATGGCGGATGTGCTGCCCAACGGAGCGTAAAGTCGAATTCTCGGTTCATGTTCTCTAGGATACAGGCTCCTGGTACCGCTTGCCTGCCAGCTCGCTGGCCTGCCGGCCTGCCTGCCTGCCTGCCCGCATGCCATTTGTGCCCTTTCATGGCATTCAGACCATGCATGTATTTTATTTTTTATGCATTATCATGTCACTGTGTGGCCCTGTACTCTGTTTTTGTTGTTTTCGCCCTTACTGCTGCGGCTGCTGTGTTTTCTTTCATTATTATTTATGCTTTATTTATATGTATGTCTGGTGTACGCACTTCCTGCGTGTAAACAATAAAATGTATGGGTACACCATGTCGTATGCGTCATAGCCAAATATAAATTCAAAGGCCTATGCCTTCTGTGGCCCTTCTGCGACGCCTTCTGGACAACTCCGTTTCATTGTTATGCTAATGGATTACGATATATGAATAATAAGAGTTGCCCAGCTCCTATGCAACTCCCCGCCCTTCGAGCAGTCGCCACGGAAGTGGCAACGCCAGAGTTATGCAAATACCGCAGCCCCAAAAATAAAACCACAAAAGTAACTTTGAAGTTTTGTTGACACGGAAACGATCAAAATCAGTCGAGTTGACCGTCTTGAGCTTAGGCTTAGCCTCTAGGCTAGGCAACCGAATATATATGGACTTTTATGGCTGCCCTTGCCCCACTCAGCCATTGCTGCAGCTGATTGTTGTCGGCCATAAATTGTGGCGCGTTTCTTTTAATGTGCTTGCTAGCGACCTCTGGTTTAATCAGGTTATCTCCGGTACCAGTTGACAGACTGGGTTAATTTAAGAGTTAACTTTGCAAATATGTTAACAGCTGGAAAGTTTATTCTGTGTGCAATTAGGGCTGCATTCAGGAAAATCTAGTTGTACTTCAACTGAAGAACAATACAATATATACACTATTATTCAAAAATAAATTCCGATGTATTTGCTTGCTGTTCTCATAATTGGTATCAAATAGTAGTTCATTGAGATTCTGTAGACTTAAATAATGTTAAATAATTGAAGGAAGTAGGGCATTTCACAGGGTTTATATGCTCTATTATTGTTGCTTTAGTGGCTTTGCTTTTATGTGGCTTGGGCATGTTTTATTTGTTTTTTAAAACTATTAAAATGGCATAAACAGCAACAAGGCAGGGACCTGCCATTGACTTGGCCAAGCCCGTCTATGAATGGCCAACTGGCAATGCCAAAGTTTTATCTTGGCTCGGTTCAGGCAAACAAGAGTGGGGTAAATTAGGGGCGGGAGGAAGCAGATGCTGCTGCTGCTGTTGCTGCTGCTATTGGAGCGCATTGTTGTTGGACGTATTTGATTATCGCATTTCATTTTGTGTTGGGCAAACGTAGAAAGTTAAATGCAAATTCGCATGACACCAGCAGCAGTTGGGTCGGGGGTGAGGGGACAGTGGCGGCAACAATCACACCAACCATCATCGTAATAATAACAAAGGCAGCAACACCAACAACAACAAGAGAACTTTATTTGATGCTGCGTTAAGCCACCCCTACTCTACCCCCTCCCTCTGATTCTACACCCGCCCGAGACAGCTGTGACCCTCGGTTCCTTCTTTGTACCAACTGAGCGAGCTCGCTGACAAAGTTTTTAGGTATCATTTCAGTTTATTTGAATTATTCATAATCCGGATGGCAGTGGAGGTTCGCTATAAGAAACAGAAAAAGAGCCCGATATGGCCAAGACACACAGTAAAAGGGACACCAAGATAACGGAAGAAGCGGCAAATAAAACTCATTGTAAATACTTTTTGTGCCAATCGCGATGTAAATTTCCACTTTTCATTCTTGTTCCCAACAAACCGCAACAAAACAAAAGAAAAGAAACGCAGCGAAGCCATCAAAACAATTTTGATTCAATCAACAAAAATATTATCGAAACAACAAATCCCAAAAACCGCAGCAAAGAGTGTAATCCTAAACTGTGATGAGGTATTTAACATTTTTTCGGTGCTTAACACAAGCTCTGCAATTCACCTATTTGTACAGCCTTGTATGTGGTATTATATAGTTGCCAGAAACTGTGTGATGCATTGCAGGAGAACTATGCGGTTCCATAAAGCATATGAAAATGTATATATATATTAGTTGAGCAATAAGGTGAGCTTGGGTTTTGAAAATATATTGATTGAATTCGACATATATCCCTTTATTGATGGTTAGGGGGAGTAAAGCATATTTTTAGAAAAGAAAAAAACGAAAAAAAGTATTTTCAAATATGAAAAAAATATATTTAAATGCAGAATCAATCCAGATCAATCTAGAGGTTAATCCATGAAGAAAATGGTAAAAATCGTGAAAATCGGTTAATTTTTGACAAAGTTATGAGACTTTAAAATCTACCCAGTATGGATTTGGGAACTTTATATGTCTAAATTTTTGTCAATTTTGGCATGATTTTTGACAGAAAAATCGACCCCCCAGAATCACGTTTAAAGTTGTGATTTATACTAATTTGCGTACCCGCAATCGATTAAAAATAAAAGTTCGCGATTCTAAAACAAAAAAAAATTTTTTTTTCAAAATAAGTAAGGGGGAGTAAAGGATATTTTTAAGAAAAAAACCGAAAAAAAATTATTTTCAAATACTAATTAAATTTAAATGCAGAATGAATCTAGAGGTTAATCCATGAAGAAAATGGTAAACAACGTGAAAATCGGTTAATTTTTGACAAAGTTATGAGACTTTAAAATCTACCCAGTATGGATTTCGGAACTTTACATGTCTAAATTTTTGCCAATCTTGGCATGATTTTTGACAGAAAAATTGACCCCCTCAAAATCACTTTTAAAGTTGCGATTTTTTCGAAATTTCCGAAAATTTTCTACTCGTATTAAAGGGGGTGACCACTAATCTTTGGTGACTCTAGCTCAAAAATCGTAGGTGATATAGCTATTTCCGATTTTTTAGGCGGGGTGGCTGGGGGGCGTTCTAATGGGCGTGGCCGGGATATCGAGGTCGCAATTTTTTGGTGAGGTCACCAGCAATCTACATACCAAATTTGGGGACTCTAACTTTAAGATTGTGGGAAATATTGAGCTTTTATCGAATTGCGATTTGAGGTGTATCGACACGTTATCCATTTGCTGACCTCCCAGTGGGCGTGGCACAAAAATCTTAACACTTTGTCTAAAACAGATAACTACAAGTATATATCCAAAATTACAAGTCTCTATCTTCAATAGCGCCGAAAACAGTTGCGTTCATTTGGACGGACGGAGAGACGGACGGGAAGACGGACGGACAGACGGACGGACAGCATGACGGACAAAACCACAAAACCAATATACTTGTTTCACTTCGTGAACGAGTATAAAAAGATGGGACATTAAATCTTAAATATGGATATTTCGAAAACAGTCCCATAATTTAAACCTAGAAAGTGTCGATGAAATATAATGTATTATTTTAAGACATTTAAAAACAATTTTCTTTTCCTCAAATAGAAGAAATATATAGCACGATTATACGTAAAAATTAATAAGCAACTAATGCCAATATTCCAATTTACTTAAATTCATAACATCTTTATGACTTTTGACTTCCCATATTGTCCTTTTTGTCAGCTATTGGCAACACGCAAATTTCTTATGGCCTTACTTTGCTTGCGCTTGTTTTGCTTCTCGTGTCGTCAGAGTTTTTATCTTAGTTTTTCGGTTGTTATCGAGCTATTTGTTGACTCAGTTAAATGTGCTATAAATTGAACTACAACGACTTTGGCATTTGCCTCCGATGAAAAACGTAGGTACACATTTCAGCGATTCTCGCCTCCCTCCCAGAAGGTCCTTTGGCCCGCTGTCAGTCACGCGATGGTTTTGCGCCTGATAAAAATAGAGAGGGACGTGCTTAAAATGTTTTGCAAAAATTGAATATTGGTTAGAAAAGCAACACATTCAATCATTCTGCCCGACTGCCAAGATAAACACAGGCCAAATGGAGCGTAGTAGACCGAAACTTCTTGGCTGTAGAGAAATTAGCGCAACCAATGCAGAAATAAAAGAAGTTGTGGCAGTAAGACGACCATTTCATACATTACTTTATAATATGTAATAAGAAACAACATTTTAAAAATGTAATGAAAATATATATTAATGTGTATTGTGAATATAATTGAATTATTTACATTATTTTATATATCAATATCATTGTAATTATTACAGTTTTTTTATTTACATATGTATAGTTATAAACTTTAAACGTAAAGCAAGTCTTTCAATTGAAATATAGGAGCAATTATAATTTAAGTTGCGATATGAAATCGAGCAGTGTTCAGTTATCTAAATAACTATTTTTTTGCATATGTTGTCCATTTTTTTGTGGTTCAATTATATTTTACATGTTTGCCAAAACATTTGGCATTACTAAATTGAATATTTAATTAACGCACCATATCAAGTTCTGTCAAATTTTTAACATTTCAGGGATTCGAGAGTAGAAAAAGAAAGAAAATGTTTTTTGTTGAGTTTAGCCAAAATAACTATCAGAAATTTAATGAACTGTAATGAAAGAACCCTAAGGCTCTTTTTTATAATTAATAATTTTTCATAATAAATTATGTATAATTAAATCCTACGCGTCTTAACATGATTTTTAGAAATAATGAATATAATAACATGTGTTATATGAGATAACTGGTCGCCCTTTTGTTCTATGGTACTTGTAGTGTATACAGAGAGCCATTTAGCTTGGCTCAACAACTTGGCCCACTATCATTCGGTTCACGTGTCAATTGGCGCTGAGTCAATGATTTAGCAACATTTTCACTCGAGCGTTTTTGGGTTTGCGTGTGACTGTCGCTGCCTGGGCCGCTGCTGTCGCTGCCGCTGTCGCTGCTGTTGAAGCCGCCGTCGCCGCATTGCGAACTTTCAGGCAGCGGAGAGCAAAGTTTTCTAATAGTTCTCGACGGCGGCGACAGTATTTTTTGTGCACTTGACATGTTTTGACACGCGGAAAAGGCGACGCGTCGCTGGGAAGGAATCGTTAAGATGTTCGCCAGCCCATTGGAGTTCGATGTCGTGCTGCGCGCCAAAATGGCCAATGTGAATTTGGTAAATGCACGTGACGGCCCTCGGCTGTTGGCCAAACACACCTCGTTGGGTGGGTCGGCGGGGTGACAGGGCCAGGTGGAACTCACCACGTTGCTAGGCGCAACCGTGCCGGCACTTGCACTTTCCAGGCGACGCCGCCGGCCAACTGCCAACTGCCAACGGCCAACTGCCAACTGGGTATTTGTTTGTTTGTTTTTGTTGCCGTTGGTTGTGGCCATTGTTGCTTTAGTTACTAACAAGCAACGTCCGCGAATGGGCCGCATATGAAATGGAATTTTTATTTATTGAGCGCACAATTTGCACGTGATTAACGCGAAAATATGTTCAATTATCTATCAATTGTAAAGTCGAGCGCAGCAGATCGCAATTCGGTGTTAAATAAAATATTTAATTACACGCTGTGTCCACAGACGCCAATGACAACAACAGCCAATCACACATTTGAATAAATATTAACATAAATAAATTGCAGCAAATAAAAATGATAAGGGCGAGAAGCGGAAAAACAAGAAAAACAAGAATAATATTTGGCTGCAATTATAGTTTGTGCTCGTTTGACGCCTGAACTGCCAATAAACGTTATTCATAATTGCACAATTTATTAAACAGCCGTATACGGCGGGCAATACCCTGCCCGTGGCAACTGTTTTTTGCAGCATGCAAATGACATTTTAATTAGTTTATTAATCGCTTCCCAGCTGCAACCGATGCTGTTGCAGCTGCTGCTGCTGCTTCTGTTGCCGGCGGAAAAATCGCATTTTGGGGCGCAACTGAATATTAAGATTTAATTAATTTTTAGGGTAGGGATTGAAGGTAACAATAAATAATGAATGCTGATTGAATGAACAAACGCATAATGCGTGCAATTCGGCTCCATTGAATAACTGAAATTCTCTGCTTGCAGCCCCAGCTGCTGCGGCAACGTGACCGTAGCAACCGCAACGCGCTGCATTATTGTGCCGCGCAGGATTTGGAGCAGACGCGCGACCTCGTGGCGGCCGCAAGCATTGCGATTGCAGCTCCAGAGCTGCTGGAGTCTGCCGACGAGGATGGCTTCACGCCGCTTCACTTGGCTGTTATTCAGGGCAACTTGGCGATGGTCAATTTGCTGCTAGCGAACAAAGCCGATGTGAACGCGGTGGACAATGAAGGCCACTCGGTGGTGCACTGGGCCACGGGTAAGAAATCACCCCCCCCGCATCTCAGTCACAACTATTTGCTCGCAATCTGGCATAACAAGCTGACTTTGCCGTTGCAGTGTGTGGCGAAATTGAGGCATTGCGGGCAGTTCTGGCGGCTGGCGCCAGTGTGGCCAAGCCCGACGTTAACGGCGGCACGCCCCTGCACTATGCGGCCCAAATGTGCGGCGCCAGCTATGACAACAAGTTGCAGGCCAATTCCAGCAAGCTGGCCCTGGAGATTCTCGGCATACTGCTGGCCCATCCACAGACCAGCGTCGACGTGCAGGACAAGGACGGGCGGCAGCCGCTGCTGTGGGCCGCCTCCGCGGGCTCGGCCAAGGCGGTCATCGCCCTGGTGAAGGCGGGCGCGCGCGTGGAGAGTGCCGATAAGTGGGTCGCTCCGGGCTGGCTTCACCAGTCCAAAATTGCTCTGACAGCTGTGTTAGGAAATTGTAACGTGCCGTGCTTTTCTTTTTCCAGAGACGGCCTGACTGCGCTCCACTGCGCCGGCTCGCGCGGCCACACCGAGTGCATTGACACGCTGATCAGCCTGTGCGGCGCGCCCACCGATCTGATAGACTCGAACGGGTGCACGGCGCTGCATTACGCCGTGACGCTGGGGCATGCGGACGCCACGGCACGGCTGCTCGACTTGGAGGCGGAGCCGAACCGGCAGGACCGCAAGGGGCGCACGCCCGCCCACTGCGGCTGCTCCAAGGGACAGTTTGAGACGCTGAAGCTGCTGAAGGAGCGCGGCGCCAATCTTTGGCTGCGCAATGCCAAGGGCGACCTGCCGCTCCACGAGGCGGCCGCCTCCGGGCGCCGCGAGCTGCTCGAATGGCTGCTGGGCCAGCGGCCCAAGCAGGTGAACACCACCAGCAACGACGGCCGCAGCCTGCTGCACATTGCGGCGGCCAACGACTACACGGACATGTGCAGGCTGCTGCTGGACAACGGCGGCGACGTGAACGCGCTCTGCCGCAACTCGCGGGGCATCGTGCTCACCCCGCTGGACTGTGCGCTGCAGCGGGGCCATCGCTCCACGGCCAAGTTTCTGCAGTCGCACGGCGGCCAGCCGGCCAACAAGCTGCGGCTGGCCGCCCGACGCGGCAATCCCTTTCACGACGGCAACGCCGCGGACCTGGTGCGGCCGCTCAAGTATATGGAGAAGGAGGAGCTGCACGATCTGCGTAGCTCCAAGAAGTATGTGGTGTATCTCAAGCGCACCGATTCCGACGCTGGCGGAGCAGAGGGGGCAGAGGGGCGACCGGGAGCGGGAGCGGGAGGAGGACGAGTGCAGCTGCACGGAGCAGTCATACCGCAAGGAGCAGCACCTCGAGCACATCTGCCGGCGCCACAAGCGCCGCCAGCTGCGCCGGCGCACCAACAGCTGTGGCGAGAGCCAGCACGAGAAGTGCAGCGACATTTGCCGCTCCAAGAGCAACATTGAGATCCGGCGACGCAAGTCCAGGGAGCGCTACGCCAGCAGCAGCGATGGCGGCCACGACGAGGATGACGAGGACTCCTGCGAGAACTGCTGCTACCACAAGCGCCAAAAGCAGCGCGTGGTGCAGCGCAAGCGCTCCACACCCTCGCACAGATCCAAGGAGCTGCCTGGCAGCGAGGAGGACGGCGACTCGCCGAAGAGGGCGGAGCATAAGGTGGCCGTCGTGCAGGAACTGCCCGACAGCGCCATTCAACAGCCGGTTGAATCTGCCGGCACGGATCGGACGCAGCCAGCCACGCCGGTGGCCGCCAAGGAGGGCACCTTCATCAAATCGCCTCCGACGAGCGCGAAGAGCGAGAAGCCAGCGGCTGCGCGGCCGGACAGCTTGAAGGTGGCGGAAAGCCATGCCGTGGAGCTAACGGACGAGGAGCTGGAAGCGGCCAAGTCGGTGGTTACCCAAGTCGACGTGCACCACGATGCGGAGTTGCAGTCCTCAAAGTCGCTCGAGGAGGTTGCAGACGAGCCGCAGACTGCGACTGCGACCGCGACTGCGACCGCGACTGCGCCAGTTCAGGCTGATAACGATGGCAAGCAAGAGCTAAGCGAGGAGGACACCAAATTGGTCTCCACCGAGGTCGAGCAGATGATCAAAATAGCCGCCACGGCATTGAGCAGCGAGTCGAAGAGCTCCACGGAAGAAGCTGCCGTGAAGGAAAAGCCCGAAACTGAAGGACAAAAGCTGCCTTTGACGGATAATCCCAGTGCTAGTGCCGCCAAAACGGAAGCCGACTTAACACCCTCTGCCGAAACGCCCACTGCCAGCACGCCCCTAACGCATCCACCTGCTGTTGAGCCGGTTGCCAAGCCACCGACAGCCGAGCAACCGCAGCCGACGCTCCCAGCGGAGACCGCAGCAGAGGCTGGCAAAAAACTGAATCAGATGGCCGCAGAGCCAAAAAGTGAGACAAAGGCGTTGGCGCCTTCAACGCCGCCCAAACCGCAAGCTGAACCCAGCAGTTCTCAGCAAATTCCGCCAGCCCCGCAGGCGGCCCGGCCGCAGTCCCAGCAGCAGCAGCAGCAGCAGGAGGAGGACCAGCAACCACAGAGGGAACAGGAATCCAGGCGCTCCTTTACGCTGCTGCCCTCCGACTCGGCTGACGATGAGCCCGCGGCAGCTGCTGTTCCCGGCTCCGCTGAGCCCGAACGCAAATCGAGCTTCCAAGTGCTTAAGAGCGATGACTCCATGGGCGATCTGGAAGAGTCGCCACGCCCACACGATGTCGATTACAGTGCCAGCAATCAAGTCTTTCAGGTGGTGCACGATAGCACCGCTAGCTCCAAGCTGCCCACGGCCTCGGAGCTGGAGAAGGCCGACTATGCATACGAGGAGTTCGATGATGGGGCCGACGATGACGACGCCGATGAGATTGACCCGGAACACGACAGTGCATTGCGACGCTTTTTGGCCAGTAATCGCCATGGGGTGGTGGGCGAAGTGGGCGCCACTAGCGACGCCACTGCAGCCGCTGGCGTCTATGATGGACTGGCCAACGGACGCAAGCGGCGCCTGAAGAAGCGCGTGCGCAGCGGCGCCAAGACGCGCAGCAACTGGAAGCACGCCCAGGAGTCGCGGGAGAGCAACGTCGTCCTGGCCACCACCAGCAAGGACCAGGACTCCGGCTTTGAGCCCAGTCCGCGAGCGGAGCGCACCAAGATACCCACGCCGCGCACAGCCCACACGGCCATGCCGCGCCGGCCCATCTACGCCACCCTGGACGGACGCTCCTGCAGCAGTCGCCTGGAGAATCGCAAGCCCGGGGACAAGGGCGCCTGCGACATGGGCGCCGTGACACGCTCCATCCAGCGCAACATTCGCAGGTGAGTCGTCCGACCAGATTTCGGGTAACTGATTCGTCTCAATTTAAATGGCCAGTGGCCAAGATTCATTCACTTAAATTAATCACCAGGCAGTTGATGTGCCGGCCGTCGGGCGACGGGCCGCCTTTTCGCCCGTAGATTTATTTACTTGATGCTTGATTTTAATCAACTTGAATGTCCCACCGCCGCGGCGCGCACAGCACTCACGCTCGTGGACTCGCATTATATCACGCACGCGCCCCTGGCGGCCGCAGGCGCCGTCCATTTAATGTAATCAGAGTGGCGGGCGCCTCCGGCTCCGTCCCGGGCTCAGTCACGGCTACAGTCGGGCCGCCTTAAAGTTAATTTAGTTGGGCACTTAATAGCCTTGGAAACATTTCTCATTTTTTAACGTGGCCGGAGAGGCGGCGCCATTGTTGTCCTGGTCAACAAATAAATTGCCCAGCTTCCGGTTGCCATAAAAATGCGCGCTTTAAAGTTATCATAATGCGGTTAAAGGCAATAAACGCGGCATTAATGTCCATTCTCCATGTACTTGGGCATTAACGATGACCCCGTGCCCACAATAGATTAAGCCGTAATTGTAACAAGTACTGCCCATTATCACGTCACGCGGCATTCATATGAAATGGCCGTGCACGTATTCCTGGAGCTGAGTGTTTTGCAATCGTTGTCTGACAAAGAGCATAATGAATTTCAAAGTTCAATTTGATCGAGCTTTCGAAATTGGAATTAATTCCTTTTAATTAAAGATATTGATGCTATTAAGGAATATTTATTGGGAATAATGAGACTCACTTCACAAAAGCAACAAGAGAAAAGTGATCTACTCGTATTAACGCAAGTGTTGGATGTGTATAGATTTGTGTATATTACGTAGATAAGGTCGAAACATCTTTGCAAATCAGATAAACAAACTCATATAAGACAATTTTATTAAATAGAAACTTTTGCGTGATGCTTGGCCACAGTTTCGGCCCTTCTTTACCCTTCTGATTGGTTAATTTAAAAAGAAACAACATATATATAGGAATTTTAATTATTACAACCTTGATCTGCGTGAACTTTTTTATGTATTATAAGTATATAATAAATACCTCTAATGTTTTCAATCCGCATGCAAGCTTCACTTTCCTGACATACTCTATTTCCACAAAATAGGCATTTTGTTTGAGATTGAGATTTTTAAAACTATACCCATTCCGTAAATAAGCCAAATTAGCACCGATTTAAGGCTAGAGTCAGAAAAATGTTGGTTAATAAACTTTTCACGAATAATTATTTCTGAAATAGTTATTTTAATCCTGTTTCCGCCCTAGTTCAACTAGGAAAACTTTGCCTACCTGCTCGGAGCTGTTTTTACAGAGAGAACGAAGTTTGCGACTGCAATGTTTTTATTTGTTTGAAGACTTTAATCAATATTTAAATAAAGCTTGGGTCTATTTCATGCGTACTGCAATTGAAAAAGTGTTTATTTGATATTCCATATAAATCAGTTTGCCGAGTAATAACAAGGTTGTTCAACACGGCGGCGCACGCAAGCGTTTCTTGTTTATTATTGCTGATTTATTTTAATTTATACGAACGGCTGCAAATCTCAGGGCCCCCAAGCTCTTGTCATTAGCTGAAATGCTCATTTCCGGCAAAGAGTTGTGCGTTTTAATTAAGTGGCAACGCCCACGACCTTCCCCCACCCCCACCCCGCACCACCTGCAGAAACAGCGGACAACGCCCACCTGCGGTGACTGTTTTGTTTATGCAAGAAACGGCGCAAAATATGAAAATAGGACGCAGCTTGCAGTCGGTCGCAAAGTCGGCGTGCCTTCATTTACAAGGCGCTAATGCTAATTGTGAGTGGAATTAACGCAGATTAGCGGGCGAATTTTTAAGGCGCAAACAAGCAAAACGCAGACAGGCATTTGGTATTTGTTTCAAAGGCCGTTAGCAATCTTGTCGGGGAAATCCTTGCGACAAAAGGATTCAAATGTCGATGTTTACATGAGTACATCAAATTAGTTTTTAAGCCCGAAACGTTTAGTTTGTGTGGGATGCTATTTTTATCAGATGGTTTCAATTAAGACAATTATTTTGCTTTGAGCCGCGGCGGATTAAAGATCAACAAAAGTCAATTGTAATTGTGATTTTGGAATTAGCATAGGGCACAACAATAAACTTGAGAAACTTAATTAAATTTGAGTAATCACACTTTTATTAATTTTCATAATCCGGCCCCGCTGCCTATGAATAAATTTGCAAGCATTCGGCACAAGTGGCAACGAAAACGAAATTTCATAAATACAGAATATTTTCCACTTGACTAATGAAAATATTTACGCGGCCCGCTCGTTCGGTTTGCATAAGCCGAACAGAAAGAAACTTTTTCGGCTGCGTGTAAAGATCTGAGCAAACGCTGAGCCAATGCAAATACAACGCTGCGTATACGCAATGTACGCCAAGTCAAACAAGCGTCTTGCTTACCACGAATAACGCAATTTTTAACAAGTCGGCAGTGTGAGTCAATTAATTCTTGTAAAATACATAAAAATCCAGCGAAATCCACTCGAGGCGACGGCAGCCAGTTGGGCTGGTTGGGCAAAAAAAAGGAAAGCAAAAAAAAAAGAAACAAATCTAAAGCACCCGGTAGAATACTCTTGGCTAGGTGCAGGTTTGGGTGGGATTGGCGGGGCAGTTGCTGGCAGCGACGCAAAACACCATGAAAAGTGTGTAAATAGAGAATTTTATTTATATCAGTCGCATGTTTGTTGTTGTTTTTTGATTTTGTTGTTTTTTTTCTGTTACTTTTTTGTGTACTGGCAACTTTATTTTGTTCGCTTTGGCTCCGAAGAGATTAAAATTTTATCTGACGCATAAATTAAACAAATAAGTTGCCACCAGTGCGTGTGTAGCTGTGTGTGTGTTTTGCCGCTCTGCCTGTGTGCGTGTCCCAGCAGCACAGGTGAGATTTGGGATTTATAATGTGCGCTCACGTAATTGACATTGTTAAATATTTGGATTTCGCTTTGCCAACGCTCAGGCAAACTTTTACTTTTATATTTTATTTTTTTTTATGTTTTACTCTGTGTGTGTCCTTGCGCATAATCTGATAGAGTTTACCATACGAAGGTCTAATAGGACCAATGGGCAACCTTCTGCTGAAATTGGCCTATTCAAAACACTATTTATGCATATGAAGATGCCTTCTCTTGTTCTGTATCGGAAAAAGTTTAATAATATTTCATGGCAAACTCTTTGATTTTAGACTTAAAAATGCGTAAATTAAAATTTATTGAAAAAAATATTACTTTTTAAAATTATATTTTTTTACAAAATAAAAACATATCTCAGTATCCGGAGCTTAGGTTTTCCGGCGACTATTGTATCATATTTCGAGATATTCGTGCAGTCGTCTGCGTAATGTAAGCTCCCTCTCCGTGTGTTCCTTCCCTGGGGATCTGCTGAGCTTTTCAGGCAGCGCTCTTCAAACTTTTGAGCTCAAGCCTAAAAACTTCGGTTCCGATGAAAAATGAGGCGAGAAAGTTTTGTGTTTTCCCTTTTTCTAAAAACGAAAGCCGCAGACGAAGAGCTTGCGATGAGCTCCGTGCCGCCTGTTGGTGCCCCACCCTGTGGACGCACGGTTTGCATGGACTCTTACCAATTTAGTTTGCCGCTAGGTAAATAGAGTATGCATCAAGCTGCGCATATGTCCACACACCAAACGCAAGTGAAGTTTTCTTAAATTCTTTGCACTTCTGCTTGCATTTGTTTGTTTTCTTTTTTTGCATGCCAAATTGCCGGTGGGCACAAATTTGTTTTTGTTATTGTTTTTGTTGTCGCTGCTGATGGTTCTAGTGCAACTTGTGAAGCGCTTAATTTCTTTGCATTTCGCTGTCACTGCCGTTGTCAACAGCTGCCTGCACCCCAACCCGCGCCCCTTGGGCCGTGTTTCCACTCCATCTACTTCGGTGCGGCGCGCACTTTTTGCTTGTCACATTTGTGTCACAAACAGGATGCCGTTGGCGGCTGGGTAGCAGGCTAGCTGGGTGGCAGGGGTGGCGGCGTCAGGGCGGCCGTGGGCGTGGCAGTGAGTCGGTCACTGAAAAATTCAGCACACAAAATCAACGCGCACAAGAAAATGCAATGAGAGTCGTGCTAAGCGAACGTAAAACGGAAACGGAAATCAGCAGCAGCAACAGCAGCAGCAGTGACGGCAACACTGAAACCAACGGGTAACAAAAAAAAGTAATAATAAAAAAATAGAAGAAAAAAATGTGCCAAGGACACTGGTGCAAAAACTATTTACACTAGCGAAAAAAGGAGAGCGTTGGCCAAGGCAAAAAGTGTAAGGCGCAAATAGTTTTGCAACGGCAAAGGAAAGTCAAGCAAAGAATTGAGGCACAGCTGAGTGAAGCTACAGCGAGGCGCAAAATTGAAAAGCACTGCGGCAGCATTGAAGCTTCATTTAGGGACGGAGCTGGAGATGACGATGGCCACAGCAGCTAAATAAACGGAACAGCGATGGCCAAGAAGCTGTGGTTGTGCCAGTTGCGGCTGTGGATCAGATCAGGTGGCCGTGTGGCAAAATCTTGCTGCCGGCTTTGAAGCCGGAGAGATTTCATCATCATCAGTGCTCGTTGCGGCCTTTTCATGCCACTTGAAGGGGCAATTTGTTACGCAGTTTTTGCTCGCCAAAAGCCACTTTGGGTTAAAGCCGAGAAGAAGAAGCAGCACTTTTACCTGCTGCCTGCTCGTTATTTGCCCAATCGTTGGCTGGTTTTTGCTGCCCCGTTTTTGTTTCAAAGTCGAAATTGTTTCGCATAATTTCGCAGTGCAGCCAAGTGGCGAACAGTGTCAAGCGGCAACTGCATAAATTGCCAACCAATTCGCGACACTTTCCCGCCCCCGACTACAGCACCTCCCCCCCCACTGCCGAGCGACTCAATGCATAAACAAGTTTAGTACGCTGCTGAACATTGCGCCGTGTTGAGTGCACTCGACAAATTTGTTCAGTTTTTTGGGTAAATGCGTTGCTCGGGGCTCTGCCAAAAGGCCCTGAGCGCCGGCGGTTGATTTGGAAAGTTTCAAGTGCGCAACCGGAGGCCTCGGATTCTGTAAGCATAGCCGGGAGGCCTGCCACCGCCAGACGGCTTCAATGTTTGAGAATTTGCTTAGTTTTAATAAAATTTTTCGATTATTTTTTATGTCATGGCTTCTGGCGGCTTTAATTTCGACTCGCTTCGCTCCGCTTTATGTGCTCTCAATTATTAATAGAATTTTTTTTCTGTGCTCACGCACTTTAGTATTTTTGAAATTTTAATAACATGATGCCTTTTATTGCGTTTGCGGATTGTGCGCATTGTACTTTCTCCTACCCCGCCCAGCAGCATCTGCTAGGGATTCTCCTTCCGCGTTGGGTTTTCGTCGGGCCGCGAGCTATGTCAGGCGCAGGCAAAGGCACAGCAGGCGCGGCCTTTGTTCGCCTCGCGAAATATCAAAATGACAATTTACGTACATTTGCAAACATTTATTTTATGCGCTAGCTGGCAAAGCTCCTTCTTCTGATGAGATGGCAAAGGGCAGGGGGCAGAGGGCAGAGGGCAGAGGGCAGACGGAAGTCGGCTGGCGATGCGCTTTTTTGGCTTCGCTGCCGAGGCTCAACATTCATCTCTGTTCATCACCGCCGTTCCACTCTTTGCAGGTACTACATGGAGCGCAAGATCTTCCAGCATCTGCTGGAGCTCAAGTCGCTCCAGATACGCTCCAACAAGCTGAACGAGGCGGTGCTGGTGAAGCGCGCCGTCGACGACTATCACAAATCGTGCGTGCTGCTGGGCGGCGAAACTGGCACCAGGCTCAGGCGTTACAATTTCACCGAGTATACGTTCAAGAACTTTGAGCTGTTTCTCTACGAGACGCTCAAGGGACTGCAGAAGCCGGGCACCAACAATTTCCAGAACATCAACGAGGTCTACGAGGAGGTGAGTTCTTTCACATAGAGTTCCACATGGTACTTATTCACTCATTACCTTGCAGGCGGAGCGTCGCCTGAGCCCCGACTACAACGCGTACGAGAAGGCGCTGCAGTGTACCACCAAGACCCATCGCTGCCTCCATGCGGCGCACGCCTACACGGGCATACCCTGCGCCGCCTACAGTAAGTCAATGTTGAATGCAGAGCCTAAGTCAGAGGAGAGCGTGAAAAGTGGCGCCAGTCCGAGTGTCCGACGGTCAGCCAGTCAGGCGGTCAGCTATTCAAGCCACCAGTCAAATCACTTGGCCACGAGTTGTTACAGTTTTGTTGCTGCCTCTTGAGTGGGTCAAGCGGGCGCCCGACACTGAAATACAAAGCTGTTGCGGGGTGCGCCAAATGCGCCGACAGCATTAAAATAAATCCTAATTACGAGCAGTTTATTCATTTGGCTGAGCAGCCAAGCGCCGAGCGAATTAAAAATATTTTCTGCTTTGCCCCTTTCGTTTTTGCCGGCCACGTTCCGTCTTTTCAACTTTTATTATAACTTCTATGCGGCGAACGCGGACTGGGGCCAAAGGATGCGTCCGGCTTACGCCAAATTAAAAACGCATTCATTTTTGCGCTGCCCGGCCACTCTGTTCGCTGTTTATGTGTATACACTTATTTTAGCGCCCAGTGAGAGCATTCAAGGCAACACTAAGCCCGCCTGAAATCGCGCTTAATCCGGCCAACTGGGCTTTGAGCGACGGCGGGCAGCTGCATGCCACAACAAGGGGATGAGTTCATGGCAATTGGCTTTTCAGCGTTCTAGTTGAAATGTTTGCGCGTTTGGCTTCATTTTCTTATTACGCTTTTTCCATTGAATGCAATTTCGCAGAGTGTCCTCGCACTTGCTGACACCTGACACATGACTCCCCCTGTTGCGCCATGGCCCAAAGGCCAAAATGAAATGCAGCTGGCCGGCTGTCCGGCTGATGCTGGCAGCTGCAATTCATTCCGAGTGCGTTCATAAAAATGGCGTCCACTTAATTAGGCCGATCACAGTGGATCATCAATCTCGGCACTCGGATATCTCACTCACACTCACACTGCCACACCCACTCGCTCTCACTCTCTCTCCTTTTTACGCTATCTGGCAGTTCCCATGATGAATCACCACACGATGCCCAAGTTTGGCTTTGGACCCTACAAAAAGGCCGGCAGCGTTAGCAGTTTTTATCTACCAAAAATACTGACCACTGGTCGCGCCTCCAGCGGACGAGTCGGTGTTGGCGTCGGCGTCGACGTCGGCTTTGGCGGCAGCGGCAAATGCAGCCACAAAGTTGCTCTGGAGCTGTCACACGGAAAGAGCAAACAACTAATTTCACTGCCAGCGGATAAGTTGGACAGCAATAAACGCTACTATGTGACGTTCACAGTTAAGGATTCTCCAGGGCAGTTCGCTACCAACGAGGCGCATAAACAGAGCCAACAACAACCGCACCAACAACAACAGCAACAGCAACAGCAATCAAGCTGCGCTGCCAGCGATCCGAATGGCAAGTAGCATGCGGCGTATACGTAATGTGACATTGCCTGAGCCGCGACATTACCCATACGCAGTGTATGTGCTTCAGTATCCAGGCACTAGGCACCAGCCAGCAGCCAGCAGCCATCAGGCTCCAGCCACCAGGCATCATGCAGCACGCATCAGGCATCAGCATCAACATCAGCATCAACATCAGCATCAGCGTTGCTGCGCCAAATGCATTAAAACAATGCGACATTTCTGCTGCGCGCTGCTCGCTTCGCTTTTTATGCTTTTTATGCGACCGCCCGCTGTCCAACTGTTATTGTATTTTGGCTTTTTTGTTCGTCGCTTTTTGTTGTTTTTGCTTTTGTTTGTGTCCCGCGCGCAATTCCTGTGTTGTTTTTGCTGCTTTGCTGCACTTTAAGATGGCCAACTGCTGATAATGGATGATGGCGCTGCGCTGCGTTGCGGCTGTCAGTTGAAGTTGTCACGCCAGCAGCGTCAGCGGCAACAGCAGCTTGAATTACTTATGCGGCCCCCTGCCAGCCGCCCCCCCCTCCCGCACAGCCAGCAGTTGTTCAGCGCGCCCTTCTATGCTCCACTGTTCAGTTCTGTTCTGTTTTGTTTGCTATTCGGCTGTTTGTCTGTTGGCGCTGTTGTTGCGCTTTTATTTCAGTTTTTCATTATCATCTGTTTTTTTCTCTTTCGTATTTTTTTTATTTATTCTTTTTTTGCATTGCTATTGCTGTGTACGCTGCTAATGCCACAGATAAGCGTTGTTATTAACGCTCGGCTTACCAGCACGACGCAGCAGCAGAAGCCATCATGAGGAGTCGCCACCCAGTGTCGCCTCGCCTCGCCTCGCCTCGCCTCTTCCTAGCCTGCCCTGCTGCTCCGCTCGTTGCTTTTGTCCTTGCTTCAAAGCAGCAGCGGCGACGAATGAATAAATGTAAAATATGTACCGTGCATTTCTTTGGCATTTCAACATTTTTACTTTATTTGGAATTTTATTTACTTGTCTGCCAGCGCGCGTTTGTTTTCGTGTTCACTTCCTATACCCTAACCATTGGCTTTGACAGTAAGAGCATATTCGACAGGCGGCTGCACTTAACAAAATTTCAGTCTCGAAGCTTCAGTAGATTTAGATGTAGATAGACTAGCACTTCTTCAACGTGCTTTAGGTATCAGCTAAGTATATCTGCTGATAATTATGAAGACAATGCCAGGACAACTCCACATGGTGCAGGTATATCCTGGCCGTTCATTTGACTTTTGCATCCACTGCATTTGCAGCCACTTTGAATTGGGTGCATTGTAAATGGAGAATAATTGCATTCAGCACAAAAAGTCCAGATTTGCAAATTGTGTTAGGCAACAAACCAAAGAGAAAAAGCAAAAATAAATAAATAAATTCGCTTTATCGTAATCAAATATATATCTATAAAATGAAAAGCTGATAATAAATAAAGAGCGTTTTCAAGAGTTTACATCTAGATTTAAGACAGCTGTTGCAAATAAACGTTGAAAATGTCTAAATTGAAGCATGTTTTGATTGCACACAGGGACAAAAGCACACACATACACACACACGCCGCGGGGGAGACACATGCATATAACAATAAGCGACCGCCAAAACAATTCTGCCTGTCATGTCCTTGGCACAGATTCGTGCACCGCGTCGTCGCTCGAGCTGATTGCTCCCTTAGCTGCTGCCGATGGCCCAATGTGGGCATCATGCTGAGCATCTGGCACGGCCCCACCAAATCCACTGACGAGCAGATCAAAAAAAAAAAAAATAGAAAACAAAACAGAAAAACCTTTAACGGGATGCTTGGCATATCTGCAGGCGCTGCAAGCCTCGACAGGTGCGACCAGGTCCGGATGCCTACCTGGCTATGGGCACACATTGATGTGCAGGTGAGTCCGATTGTGATTGCTACGGCTGGCATCTATGGCAATGTATAGCGCTTTGTCAACAAGTTAACTCAATAATTGCTGCACTGCAAGGGCCCTGTTATATCCCTCTCCCCAGTTGCCGATACTCGTCCGACTAATTGAATTCAAAGCTGACAATTATAGCCGTCTTTGTTGGGCTGCCGCCTGCCAGCATTTAGTTGGACCATTAATATTTCAGCAGTTGTGTCCTGGCTAAGCATGCCTTTGTGTATTCTGAATGCCCGGCGATTTGGCCAGCTAGCCGTCGTCTTATTTGCTCATCAGCTTTAAGGTTAAGCAACGTCTGTCACAGAAAGGCAACGATTTGCCCACTCAACCAAACCCACTTCCCCTGCAAAAGCGCCATTTCGATTTACGCATTTAAGTGTAAATCTGTGGATTTATGTGGCATTAGCTTTGGTGTTCTCTCGTTCTCTACTAAAAGAAAAATGTATACAAGCACAACTTTCATGCATATGCTCTTGGGATGTTCTCAAACTCTTTCGGATACTATTGCAACCAGAAAAAGTCCAATTAAAATAAAAAAACTTTATGTACATATAAAGTAGTAAAAAAAATGTATTTATTTTATGAAACACATAATTCTAAATATAAAGAACAAAATATACAAATCTTATTTAAACTTACTTATTTTGTTGGAATTAAGACAGTGTTATAATTTTGGATTTGGCTCTTCTTCGGTAGCTCAAGCGACCACATAATCCAGTTTGCAGCTTGTCATCTGATCTTTAAGCAGTTATGTTGTTTACGTGAGTAGCGCTTAAATTCTTAAAATAAAATACAAAATAATCAACCCCGCAGTGTCACTAACTATCTGCTGCGCAAGTAATATAATTAATATTCTGGGATAACCTATTGAACTTGCCAAGTTACAAAGTTTCATCTTAAAAATAAACAAAAAATATGTTGTGCAATTTAGTAAACTGGTATTAAATTGTAAAAACTGCAGTTAAAAAGTTTGCAGGAAGTTTGCTTCAAATTTCATTGACTACAACGGTGGGAATGTGCTGCCAAGTGTTTTAATCTCGAGTGCAAGCCATTCAAGAGGAGCTGCTGGCCAACTCGCCGTGTAAATTAATGAAGGCCGACTTAGCTGACCGCCTCTTTGCTGTTTCGATTGCTCGCCTCAGGCCGGCAGGGAGGGGGGTATGCAGGCGGGAGTGCACTTAATGGGGCAAGTGCTAGATCCTTCGCTGGGCCAATGGCTTCGCTGTTTACGGGATTTTAGGGGTATTAATATCACTTAACCCTTGGGCAAAGTTGGCTAGCAACGCGGCAAACTTGGCATCCATTTGGAGTTTGATGCTGCGCTAAATGCGGGTAATTGAAAATGATTTGAATGCAGGATTGATATTTATTTACTCATTTTTTTAATTCAGTTTATTTATTAAGTATTCATTAATATTATTAACACACTCAGTAGTTTCTGCTTAATTGTAAAATATATTTACCATGTAATTTAAATTTATTTCATTTGTAAAACTAACCTCACCTTAAAAGTAATCAGTTTAGTTTTGTAATTTCTTTTGAGAAAGACAGAGAGAGATAGATAGGGAGATGCAAGAGACAGATGCTAAAGGCGTGGCAAGTACGAGTAAATTCAGTTGGCTCGACTTGTCAAGCCCCGCCCCCTTGTATCCCGCTTCGATTTTGATCTATGGTAGAGTTTTAATTTATTTTATTACGAATACGCAGTGTATATTTTGCTAGGCTGCCATTTTGTTTTCTATATTTGATATTCACATTCACATTCACATTCATATATGTGTATTATGCATGAAAGCTGTTTTATGTTAGATTTTATGTATTTTTAGTCGATTACTTTAGTTATTTATAACATGTACAATGAATTAATTTGTATTATTGTAGTTGTTGCTATTTATCTGTTGTAATTGTTGCACTTGTTGTTCTTGTGGATGTTGTTGTTGAAATTGTAGTTAAATTTGTGGATAGGCTGGCTGCTAAGTCTGTAATTTATTTAACATTTATTCATTATGCACTCGAAGTTTGCGCTTACTTTGTTTCGGACTGCCTTTGTTATGCTAATGGAATATTCATGAATTCATATAAATATATATAGTTAGTCCAGCGCCTACCACAATACCCCAGCCTCAGTGTGCGTAGCTATAAATTTGTTTGCTTCAAAAATGTTCATGAAAATTGCACAAGTATGGAATTTAACAGAAAAATGCTCATAGGCGAGGCCCAAGACAGCTTGTCAAATTTTCTAAAAATTCCAATTGCCCGCCAGGTTTCAGGCAAATCGGCGGACTAACGGATAACGGCTTATCAGTATCGATATTGATTTGCTCCTATGAATTCTTAAACTGCTTGTTGAATCATACATACGTATGTGCCTTAACAATTTCAAAATGTATGCAAATGTGAGGAATTGTGGACTGCGCCTGAACCCAACTACAAGTATAGAGTACACATATCGCCTACTTGTGCGTATTCTCGTTGGAATTTCTCAACTAAATAATCTCAGATAAACATTTCATAAATTCTTCGCATTTTCGAGTTACGAGTGACCATAGTACTTAATTTCAATGTTTATTTAATTTTGATGACTTCGGATTTAGCATCGGCTCTCCTCTGTTTCTCGTTTTTGTTTTTGGTTTCCCGCTTTGCTCTTTGAGTCGAATTACATTTTAATTACTTGAAATACACACAATCCGCCTAACGACTAAACTTGGCCTAATAACTACCTTAATAACTGAACTGTTCATCATAATTACAGTTAGTATTTAACATTTAAATGCTGTTTGATTCATGTTTGCCCCTTTTTATGTACATTGGATGGCGCTGATGCAATTGTTTGTGACTTTTGTTTGTTTTGATTTCCATCTGTTTTTGCCTGGGTTTGAGTGTGTGTGCGTGTGTGTGTGTTTATTTATGTATGGTATAATATTTACAAAATGCATGTTTTGATTTCAGTTACAAGATTGCAGTGTGTTTATAGAGTGGCAAAGCCGATTTTTTTTGATTTTGATTTTGCATTTGCATTTGTATTTTTTATTTTGTGTGACACTTAATCAAAAAGGGCTTAAGCTTATCCTTTGTGTCTAGCGCACACATACATACAAATATGTTTGGTATAGATGCGTATTTTACCTTTGACATTAATATATTTAAATTTAGGCTAAAAATTTACAGCTATGTAAAATAAAATGGCCATGAGCTATGTTGCCTACTGTACGGCTCAAGTCGCCAGGGCTTTCATAGTGCATCATGCCACGGACAGTGGGGAGGGGCTTTGTGGACTGCGGTAGATGTTATTACTTTTTACAATTACTTCAGCGTTGGATCCAGGGTCGTAAATTCCAATTCGCCTCGCGGTAATATCAGATCCGGGTCTGCAATATACACTTTGGTTGGCATAAAACAAAATCAACAACAATGGCGAGCATAGGTACAAGTGTGTGGGTGGAAGTGTGTGTGTGTGTGTGTGTGTGTATGCGTGTATTATTAAATTAGGAGTGAGTAATGCGTAAGTGTATGTGAGTGTGAGAAAACCCCATTGCGGGTGGGAAGAAAAATAAAAGTACAATTTGTGTTTACCGATTAGTTTTGCTTGTTTCATTGTTGTTAATAAAATTATTATTACTATTGTTATTATTATTGTTTGATTTTATTTTTGGCTTTGTTGAAATTCACAACACTTGCAAAATGACATCATAAAACAGTTGCAAATTGTTTTGGCAGCAAATGAAAAATATATAAAAGAAAATAGAAATCGTAACTATTAGCAAATATCAAAAGCGTGACCAACTGTGCGCCGATAAGAGCAACAACCAAGCAAAAAAGCGAACAAAAACAAAAACAACAACAGCATATAAATATTGATATACCCCCAGAACGAGCCCAGCCGGATCGTAAATACAAAATAATTCAACAATTTCTTAATTTTTATCGCACATTTATGTCCGGATTCATTTTATTGTGCCGCACATATATTCAAGCTAGTTGCCCCAAGTTTGAGTCCAGGTCAAGTGAAACCTAAGCGCCCTCTAGCGCTGGCGTTGTTGTTTACGATTTTGCAGTTTGTTATTTGACGTTCGTCCTGTCACAGCGCCCTGTGTTATATTTTATTATTATCGCCTTTTATGTCACATTTGTGTGGCGTCTTTGAGTCATAAAGACGCACAAACTAAAGCAGCGTCCAAATGGCGTCACACTTTGTATATATGTATGTGCGTGTATGCATGTATGTATGTGTGTGTGAGTGTGTGTGTGTGTGCGTGTATGTGGCCTTTCACGTTTACTTTCACGCCATGCCTGGCAGCATTAAAAATGTCAAAAGTTGCAAAAATGTTGCCAGCTCTGGGAGTCAAAGGCAAATAGGGCAAGAGAAGCGGAAGTGCGGCGACAAATGAATGAGCGTTGACATTGAAGTGCCACAGAGTAACCCTGGCTGTGCGTGTGGCAGCATAGGCCGCATCAACAATGTTGCCAAAGCAAATTGTGTGGCACTTCTTGTGGCTCGGCCACAGACATCAAAGTTGATGCCGGGTCGCCGAAGGCCTATAAACCAGCTACAATTTTTGCAGCATGCTTTAAGGCGCCTTTAAGCGAGCAGCGCCGCAACAAATGATGGCTCTTAGTGACTTGAGTCGGCCTCTTTTTCACTGGCTGCCACTACGGGCCCGGTCTCAACTTTGTGTAATTAGACGAGTGCCACTGAAGTGTACAAGAAGCCGAAACAGCCAAGCTATACACACACATGTGTGTGGGCTGCAATATGTGTAGCATATATCTTGCGGCAGCTTGCGCAAAAAGCAAGAGCCCAAGGACGGCTACACAAATGTTACCCAGTTGGCGGCGCGACTCATGACGCGCACAGACAAACAAAACAAACGTCCTGACTGACTGACAACAACAACAACAACAACAACAACGACAGCAATAAAGCAAAAAGTCGAGCAAAATGAATGGTGCAGCATGAAATGAAACAAATGTGCACAAAAAAGCACACGAAAAACAAACACTTACACACACAAACTAACACACGCACACAGCACTGTAAGTAAACTGAAAAAGTCAAACGTATTTGCCTGCGCGAAATAAAGAAAACACGCGCTAAACTCTCTCAACCAGCGCCGCAGCAGCCGCCCCCCCCCCCCCTCCCCCGGCCCAGCTCTCATTCAATTTGCGACGTGGGCGCCACCTTGCCAGGCTGTATGCAATTAAAAAATGTTGGCTAATGACAACAGCAGCAGTCGGAGGTTGCTGACAGGCACGGCGGCCACGTTACACCAAGTAACATATACATATGTGAATACATTATAAATATTCACACATACCTACATGAGTAGCTCACTTTCTTGACTTGAATTAGTGCGCCCTAAGTGCTGACTTTCTGTCTGAGTTATACTCTATGTGCTGGAGGGGTACATGATTTCACAGAAGAAGTTAGAACCTTTAAACGAGCAACACATCCAACAAAAAAATAATAGAATAATAATAAAAAATAGGCTTAAAGTAAGAAAGAGCAAGCAAAGAAAGAAGCGACAAGAGGTAAACTCGAAAAGAGGTGAAATCGGAGTAATAACCAATGCAAGAGTTACTCTATTAGCTTTGCGAAAAACTCAAATATTTCGAATTGAACCAAAAAAGTTTGAATCCGGGAGATGCCCGTGCAAGCAAAGCAAGTGAATTCAAAACAAATTAAATAATCTAAGTTTGCTAATTCATTTACAAGTCCAGAGCGAACTACTTCCGGATATTTCTGTCGTTTGATAAATACCAAATTTTCAGACCCATTCTTGAAGCTTGTGAATGCACGGAGTTCTTCAGGGATCAGTCATTGGGCATAAATAAGGCGTCCAAAAATCAAAAACATTTAAACATTTAACAAGCATTCACTTCTCTCTTCGCTTCTCGCTTGCTCTTCGACTTTATAACTTTTTGACACTTGGAGCTTTCTGCGCTTAGCTTTCAAAGTATAGGGTGTTTGCGTTACGACCAATTTTAAAATGCTTTTGCATTGGCGCAACAGTTCCAGCATTTTAGAACCGCCTGGGCATACTTCAGTCTGACTTTGGCACTTGTTAGTGTCTTGTAAGCAAGACCAAGTCAACTTGGTTTATGTGTGCCCCGGGTCTTTCTGTGTGCGCGCGTGTGTGAGTGTGTGTGTGTGTGTGTGTGTGTGTGTGTGTGTGTGTGTGTCAGAGGGTAACTTTGGGCTTTGCAAATACGCTTGCAGCAGCACACGCTTGACAGTCAAATGTGAGAGTTGCCGAGCCATGTCGCGGCCCAAAGCCTACGGCGCCTATAAATTAAAAAATGTCAGGAATGCGGACAAACAAAAAGTATAAAACAAGGAGCATAAAGCGGAACGAGCAGCAAATTAAATCGCTGACAAAATCAAATGTGGCTAATTTGTGACTTTTGAGTAAGGCATAATTTGCGTTACAGCAAACTAATGACGGCCCGAGGGGCGGCTGGGGGCGACCCGTACATATTAAATTTAAAATAATATCACGTATACGTCAGAGCCGCCCATTAAATAATATTTGCATTTGCCATGTTGACATGCTGGCTTGTCGGTGGGCGCCAGAGTGGGCTTCTATGTGTGTTTGTGCTTTTTAATTTAGTGCTTTTGCAATACATAATTGAAATTTATGCAATTCAAAGTTAAAACAAAGTCTACATGAGCTCGCAAAATAAACAGAGCGAGCAGCATATTCTGCAAATTTGTTTGATGCACTCTTCGAGCGTGCAACATACGAGCACTAGATACGAGTATGTATTTGCATATAACTTTGTATCTTGCTTGTGTACTCGTGCTGCATGTACAGCAGCGCTGCATAGCTGTGTGCAACGTGTCCGAAGGGCTTTGTCGTTGCAAGCTTACACACAGAAACAGGCGCACAACAAATACCAATTCAAATAGCAATACAAGCAAACGGATTTATAAAGACCTCATTTGATGGCGTCCCACAGTGGAAAACAGTATGAAAAACATAAACACACATTTTTTCTTAAATTAATAATATATATTTTAATTGCATATTCGAGGGTATTTTTTGTATATTCGCTTTTTGTCGCGGAAATTTGTGGCGAGTCGTTAGATTGTAGAAATATTTTAGATAAATTATAATCATCTTAAATAAAAAGTCGAATAATTAGTTGAAGATTCCTATTTTTAGAGGACATTAACTTTAACAGACTGCGTATTCTTAACTTTGAATTGTTAATTTTGATGTTTTTCTGTAAAATGTAGTTTGACAGCTATTCTATTGTCCGATTTGCATTTGGCTAGTAAATGGCAAAAAAATCCCACTGTGGCAAGGGAGCATCGTTTTTATACCGACAGTACGGCATTGCTGCATTTGTCCTTTTTAAATACAATATTTAACATACGAGTATTCTATTGTCATGCCAATTTTTTGTCGTTGCTATTGTTCTTGTTATTGTTGTTGTCATTTTCAGTGGCTTTTGACCATCTACGACTTGACATTTAAATTCCGAACGAGAGCTGTTTATAGAAAAGCTTTTATTAAATTTTGTTTGATGCAATGCCGATCCTATCAATGTGGATGTCAATCCCTTAATTGTTTGAAAAATGCCTATTATACTAGTTTCTGATTGAGGCAGATACAAAGCACAAAGCTGCAGTCACAACGTTCCAGAACACAAGGCAAAGAAGATTTTAATTTTCAAATTATTTGCTAGACCTGTCCTCACACACACACATACACTCACGTAGATACAGAGAGATTCCGTCGCAACAATTACGGTCAATTTTGGTTTCAGCAATCCCATTAACAATTAGCAAAATACCCTAAATTAAAAGAAATTTGTGGCTTTGTTTTGCAATTTGCGCAGCAAAAGAGCAAATGCCAAACACAAATTTATCAGCCAAATATCCAGAGAAAGACAAAACTAAAAACCTCTCAAAGCATTGCACTGCATCACGACTCTAACATACTCTGTTTCCCGACCAATGGAAGTTCAGAGAAAGTCCAGATTTGAAATTGAACCACATATAGTTTCAGCTGAGGCACCTAAATCTTAAAAACCACGGGTAAATGCGAACACATGCAGATGGGCATTGCAGAAGTCGAATATCCCTCTGCGCTTTGGAAACAGAGCATAAAAAAGAAATTTGAAAGTGGTCAGTGGAGTTGCACACGTTGTATGACAATTGATACAAATTAAAATGAGAAATCAAGCAAGTTTTTGTGCTTTCACTTGACTTTTTATTTTCGAAGTATTTGTGAAGAGGACGTTTACTTTATTTGAAACTCGATAAGTCGGTGCAGATGCTAAATGGGGTGCCAGGATGCCCAGCTGATGCTGTACCTTGAGCTCTAGTTTTCTGTGTCGTTATTGTTTTCGTTTCTATGCTGGTTCTTGCCTCTCAGCGTTCTGCACAGATTTGGTTATATAAAATTCAGTTTGCATACATTTGGGTGGCCAGCCGGCTGCATCGGCCGCAGTTGCACAGAGCTTTGCAGCAGCTGGGTGGCGCATGGCCACGACCACGTCCGACATTGTGGCAGAGTGGAGTGGGCCGCCTGTCCGGTGGTAGCGGCTGGTCGGCTGGCTGGCAGTAACAAGCAAAGGTAGCAGCACGTCGCCTAGGTGGGGTTAGCGGTAACAGAGTTTCAATGCATCGTTAGTACGGCCACAGAATGGGGGAGAGTGAGGGTTGAAGAAGTTGTAACTTTACAAAAGTATCTGTGCACTACATTGCTTTAAATATTAGACAAGGTATTTACAACCTCAAGTCTAGAACTCAACTATGTTGTTTGATGATGAGTTAAAGCGACCAACAGGACAGATACAAAGAGAAAGAAAGAGAGAAAGAGCGAAAGAGAGAGGGAGAGTAAGGTGGGAAGATTTATGTAAGTGACAAATAGATAGAATGCAGCACTATGTAGGGGGGCAATTGAAGAGAGCTTTAATTCTACAAAATACTGCCGGGGCCCGGGACAACTACAACTTTGGTACATGATGGGAGCAGGTGAGCTAATCTGTACTAGTGTGTACCCATTGTTAGTATGTGTATATACTTCAAGTGCTGCTCTACAGTGTTGGCAAACAACCGAAAACGGAAAATGAATCAGTTGAAATGAAAAACACGAATTGCATCAATCAATGCTAATTAGAAAATGGCATATCATAAGATACTTAGCAAATGGAATAAGGGCCAATTAATTTTTCAATTTGTTTGCAATTGTTGTTCAATGTAATTATTTATCAGTGTGTATGTGTCAAAATGTGTGCAACATAAAAAATTAAAATCAAACCACAAATGCACAATAAACACCCACTTATCCCCTATTCCAGCCCATTTACAATTAATGTAATGTAAGCTCGCATGCACTTGAAACTATTAAAATTGATTTTAGAAAATTATAAAACGAAAACTGAATGAATTTTAGATTGACTAATAGACCGCCTGACAGTCGCATTGACATTTTATTAATTCGATTGCACTTCATTTTATTTCGCTTAGATGCGTTTCACTGCAGTTTGCACTGAAAAATTAACCTAATATATACGTACATAGATTATATATAACATACTCATAATAGCTACTCTTATATATACATATTTGTTTATTTGAACAAGCAAATTGTGTGCATGAATATCTAAAAAGTATTTACAGTCCACAGGATTCGATTTAGTTTAACTCAATTGCAGCAATCAATCAACTAAAACTATGAATACAAATTAATATTAAGTGCGTACTCAAATAGAACTCAAGAGGTAAAAAGCAAACCAGGTGGATGCAAGTGAGCTAAATACGAAATACATAATAAGTAGCTAAAGTTGGATACATGACTAGACTACTACAGCTACTGGCTACAGTTTGTTGAGTATAGATTTTGGAATAGTACCGTTTAGACTGGGCTGCGCGTACTGTATGAAGCTCTCGGAGATGTAATGATGCGGTCCGCCAACGCCCACAATGCCGCCGGCCCCTCCGCCGGCGCCAACGCCTCCAGGACCGCCGCACAGATGCGAGGTGGCAGGTGTGATACGTGCACGAATCTCCGCTGCCCGTCCGCCGCCCTCCTCCAGCTCGTTTAGCTCATCCTCCTCGATATACATTGAGGGCACATCGTTGCGCGCCGGTCTGTGGGGAAAAAACAAAAGAAAAACAAGTCTCACAAATCTATTAAAAGTTTTCGCACACACACACACACATACACACACACATACACACACACAAAGAGGTACGCCCGCAACAACAACTTGCTAATAGTTCCCCGGTCGATGTCCACTTTTTTGCATAGCGGCAAATTTGTTAAAAAAGTGAAAAAGCGCAACCTAAGTGACCTGCGCGATGTTTGCTAGATGTCAACAACAGCAACAACAACATTAGACAGCCACCGGGGAGCAACTGCTGGCACTTTTCAAGCCGCTCCATATTTTCCATTTAATGGCCCCGTCGCACGCTGCGTATGCGCAATATTGGCTACGCGTGCGGTAGCCGTCGAAAGCAGTGAAATATCAATCTGTTTGCACCCCGATCTGCTGTAATTGATGGCCACCCCTAGCGCGAATGCTAATTAACCCAGCAGGGCCCTTATCAGTCAAAATTTGACGCTCACAATGAAGCCGCGTGTGTGTTGCCCGTGCGTGTAAATATTTGCGCTAATACTTTTGCCGCAAAAGGCAAATCGTTTAAATTTATGCATTGCCGCACATAAGAGACTAGCGCAGCTGGGGGAAGTTACCTGACAGGCATAGGAATTATACATAATTTGATATACTTATGTGCACGCCTCCCTTTGACATAATAAACGTATTATTCCAATTGGCCAACTGTCGAATGGGAAGCGGCCTGCCCCGTCCCTCCCCAGGCCAACTGAAATGTGCCCGCCGACCGTTTAATGACCCGCATGCGGTTCGCTTTGATGTGACGATGTGACGAGGCGGCAGGCAACCAATCAACTGGCTGCTCCTATTTTTAAAACTTTTCACTTTGGCGGATTTTAATTAATATTTGTTAGGCTTTGCTTTGAAGTGCTGCACCGTCAAGTACCTTCGCCCGCCAGCGCCCTTGCTTAAATGGGGGCCATAAGGTAATGGCAGAGGATGCAAGCCAGCTCGAGCAGGCCGATAATGAGGCCTGATACGATTAAGTGGCAGCATCAATAAGGAAAGCTGGCAAATAGATAGACGCAGGCGCAGGTCTCCATGGATAACTAAATGACTGCTGGGTTAAGCACAGCACACACAACACATTTACACACACACATAGTTACCACAGCGGTTGCAAGTTTGTCCTTCATTAGCACTGGCACCTGGCCACAGCTGACAGTTGACAGAGTCCGGTTAGTGGGAGCGGAGACGGCGGGAGATGGGTCGGAGACAGAGACAGAGCGGCAGGCAGCCAGGTTAAGCAGCTGCTTAATTATCTACTCTTTGCTGGGCGACCCTTTCAAAGTTAACGCTGATTTCTTATCTTAAATGAAACTCACTTGGCAGTGTGGCTTCCGTTTCCGGTGCACAGCGCACACACACGCACACCCACACAGAGCGAGGGCGAGTGTCGTTCATTTTGATTCTTTTCTGCTCTTTTGTGGGTCGCAGTCAGGTGCAGGTTTAATTAATTTAATTACAGACTAAGCATAATTTAGTGGGCAGCTGCGTGCTCTTTGTTTAGCCGGGCCTTGCTTTCGGTCTACTGCTGTGGGCTAATCGATTAGCCGGTTGCCAGCAAAATGTTTAATGAACCCGATGCTGTTGCAAGCCATTGTGGTCACGGCCACTGATTTGAACGGGTTTTAGAGACTTGAACTTGAAGCATTCGCGCAATTGAATATGCACTCACTCGCGCTGGTATTTAATTAAATTTTGTGCAACGGCCTAGGAAAGTATGGTACAACTATAAATGCTGTGCCAGCACAGTTGCCCCTTTTGCAGCTACTGCTGCCCCACCTCGTGCTGCTGCTGCTGCTGCAAACGTGTGCCACATAAATAATGCCGTAATTATTTCTGCACACACAGCCGCAGCAGCAGCGCAAACAATTTTATTATTAGTTTTTATATGCGCTCAACTTGAAACAATAACAGCAAGCAACACCAGAAGTGCAAACGACTGCTCGCCTAAAGCATACCCTGTAGTTCGCGCTGCTAAATCGAATCGAACTAAGTTGCACACAGAGTATTTATTACGGCTTTTGCTTGCCCGTTTACAGGGTATTCTTGACAGACTTACCGCATGCTCTTGCGCACCTCCTGCGGCTCAGGTGGCCGCGGCCGATGGCGGCACACAACAACGATGCCGGCCACGATAATTGACGTCACAATGACGGCGCCTATCGCCACGACGGTGGCGAGTATAAGCAGCGTCGACTCCTTCTCCGGGCCGCTGCCAATGCTGGCGCCGGCGCCGACGCCACTCGCGCTGCCGCTGCTGCCGCCGACGTTGCCACCCACATGATGCGTGGTTTCCGCGGGTGTTGGATCCTCCGAGAGTATGGATTCATCTGTAAGTGAGATAACAGACCGAGACGCAGGTTAGACATCAAATAGTTTGTTGGGTTGGAAAAAAGCGAAAAGAGAGAGGGAGAGGGAAAGAGAGAGAGAGGAGAGCGAAAGGGAGTTGGGGACGCACAATGATTTGTTATTTGCTCGAAATTAGTATGATGTTGTGGAAGCAGCCGCTGCTGCCCCCTCGATACCCCAACTCAATTTTTTGCGTTTCATTGCCATTTATTTATTTGTTTTGTTTTCTGTTTTCTGTTTTCGTGTTTTATTTGGGGGCCTTGTGTGTGTGCTCACGTTTCTTGCCTTTTGCTTAACTGATTGCTTTAACTGTTTTGCTGTAGTATTTGTTTATGGGGGTTTCTGTTTTCTTTGCATTTGTCGTTCCGTTGTAGCAAATTGTGTTGAAAATTGAAATTAGCCCAATTGGGCAGTCGCTTCAGCTTGTGAGGGTTGCCAGGAGTCACCAGCCTTCGATACGTCTTTAATTACTAGCCGCTGCCAAAGGCATCGAAATCAAGATGCTTGAGATTGCAAAAGCCTTGCCAATTATTAGCAACATGTGAGGGGCATTGTGTATATTTATTAGGTTTTCAGCTGAAGATGGAGAAGCGGAAATTGCAACAGCAAACTCTTTGTAAGATGATCACCTGGCAAGATTTATGCGATACATTCGTCTTCGCTCGGCCAACCGCCCACCTGGCGCAGCTGCCCGCCTGCCCGTACCAGTCCCAGTACCCCGCTCTTTTACCCGGCTACTATGCAGCATTTCCGCTCCATTTGCGAGCACCGAATTGAAATGCTGCCAAGTGGTTGTTCTGGCGGCTCTGGTGGCTCTGGACTGGCTTTAGACGCGAGCACTTAAGTGGAAATTGCCTACACCTGCGGCTCAATTTAATTTTTGTTGCTGTTTATGCTGTTGGCCTTTGCCAGCGATTTTCTTCTCAATATTCTTGGTGGCATCTCTGCCGTTTATATACCCTGTACATAAACAATTTGATTGAGAATGCTGTTTTAATTCTAATTTAATTTTTTATGTGCATTCTAATTTAATTCACAGTTTAAAATATAAGGTTTTGAATTCTTGTGCATATAATCATCTTATTTGGTTATATATCAGAAATGCTACTCAGCCACTTTCTCTCTAAGCTAAGGCAATATCTAAAAATGTAAAAATGATTACTGAGTATTTTGAATACTTCAAACCTAAGCACAGGGTATCTACTACTCTCTCAACTCACAATTGGTTCTATTTAACTGGTTGCTAAGCACAGGTTGATTTGGCTTCTGGTAAACAGATTTCTTTTTATATGGCAGATTAACCAATTTATTTGCAGCTCATCCTCTCGCACCTCAAGTGTGCACTTTCGGCGAGGCTTTTCATAAGGTTTTTCAGAAAAATATGCAAATAAATTCGCGTAAACTAATTTAAATCAGCGGCAGAAATCAGCGTCGAGCGTCGACGGCTGCAGTGCTATTCACACATAAATTATTGCGACTCCATAGCGGAGCTGTCTTGGCCTATTTATTGCCAAACACCCACGCACACCAACACATGCAGAGGTGGAAATCGCAGGCAATGTGTAAATAATAGAAGCTGCGTAGGCCCTGGCTGGCACTCTTAAAATTTCGCATAAATTACTCCTATCAGGGCTTTCGAGGGATCTTTTTGCAGGCACTGTCTACGGCCCTGTGGTAATCACAGTTATTGTTTCGAGGCCAAATGAACGCATTGTTGTAGCATTTAATGCGCCTGTCGAGAACTGCCACAGGGCCGGGCAGAGAGAGAGAGAGAGAGAGGGAGGGGGGACGTACTGAGGAGCCGGCCAAAGTGACTAACAAATTCATTGAATAGGCTGAAACTGACCTGGCTGGCAGCCCGGCCGGGCGGAAATGGAACATTTAATTGAACATTTGCGTATGAAGCACAATTAGGTGCATTAAATCGGTCAATATTATATGTGATTTATGGCCAACTCGAACTGTGCACCGTTAAGGCAAATGGAAATGGCCAAAGAGTGCGGCAGGCGACGCAGCGACAGCGACAGCGACAGCCGCAGCCACTGCAAATGAAAATGAAAATGGTAATGGAAATGCAGATAAAAATAAAAATCAGCATGAAAATAATGACAACATTGTTCTCGCTGTTGTTGCCCACGCACGAATGTGCGTACGTATACGCAATGGATGAGTGCGAATGCGAAGCGAACAATAAAAGCAAAGTGTCTACGGCGCCCCGTTAAGCAAAAAGAAAATTGAAGCAATTTTGCTTCGCCTTCTTGCTCGATGGTATGAAATAAAGAAGGGCATTGCCAATGACACACACACACACGCATACACACATGCGACCACACATAGAAATACACACACAGTTGTCGTTCAGTCGTTAAGAATGGGAAAAATGAAGAGGCTGTAGCGGCACGCCCTGCGTATACGTAATATGCGTGCCTCACACGGCGCATTGATGGAAAATGCTGAAATGCTTTACGCATCGCTGCATAACTCAGTCAGTGGATTAGAAAAGGGCGGCCCCAGCGCCAAACCCAAAAGGCATCCAGCCAGCCACCCAGCAGCCAGCTAGCAAGCCAGCCAGGACATCAGGTTTCCTATCCAACTTGTGCGTGGGCCATGTGCACAGTTTTCGCGGCGGCTGATTGAAGACGATTTCCTTGAACTTGCGTTGATTTGAAAATGCACTGAAGCGTTGAATTAGACAGCCACGTCAGTTGCTGCCAGTTACCAACAGCCAACTACAAGCACCGAACCCAACTCGGCCAACTTTATTGGAATAGCCAAAAAGTGACCCGCAACTGGTAACTGGCAACTGGCAAAGGCAAATATTTTGGCACACTTTATGAGGGGCTTTTGTCTTCTGAATCGGGCGCGCGGCCACTCGGTTATTTCGGTTACTTGGTTACTCGGCTAGTCGGGTACTCACCATATGGTCCCAGTTGTGCAGCCACGCGCACACGTTCAATCACCACCGGCGGCTCGCTGCGTCCCTTTGCGTTAACGGCGTAAACTAAAAATTGATATTCACGTCCCGGCTCTAAATTATTCAAACGAAATTGTGGACTGTTCTCCTGCATGCGAAAGATGGGTGCAGATGTAGCCTGAAAAATGAAGGGAAGAAAAACAAAACATTAAATAAAATCAGAATATATACACAATTGGGAGTGCCTATACATATATATCATAATCCATAGCTGCCGCAAGACAACCAGTTGACAGTCCCAATATATACATATAAATATATGTATATTTTTCTAAATATGCACGTATCCAGATAGACACATGTCGTATTATAATATGCTGGCCATATGGCTTGGCTAGTGCCGGCTCTGAAGCAGAGTGTGCTTTGTTTATTTGTTGTCAACTTTTGGGGCCCAAACTTTCTACACACACGCGCACACACAGTCGTAGGAGAACACAACACATAAATAATTATTCATGCCTAAAAATGTGTTCGGATTGCAGGCGGTGCGGGCAGTGGGTGGTGGGTGGTAGATTGGTGGCTGCATGCCACATTGTTCTGACCAGAACGCTGTCTGAAATTTTAAACTGAATATCCGTTTGCCGTAATGGGACACAATCGAGTGAGCTTCGTTGGTTACGCACAAATTCCCACTCAAGTAAGCGTAAGTAATTTATGTTGTCCTTGCGGCGCTTCTGCCACCCCGCTCGCACCGCCCACTGCACACACTGAGTACCCAAGCTGATGTCAATGTGGCAGCCCTAGTCCCCACGACCCTTGCTGCATGCCATTTTTATCTAGCGTGAAACTTTAAAGCTGCAAACGTCCAACGTTGGTCAGACTCCATGTCCTGCTCATCATCCTGTGCACGTCCCTCCGCTCTGCCCCTGCCCGGTCGTTGCTTTGCGCTTGGCTACTTTGCTAATAAACTCGCCCGCCCAGCGCTTCATCAAAAAACCAAGCAACTGGCCCCACTTGCGTACACCGGACTCGCCGCCCTGCCCCAAAACACCCCTACCCACTCCAGGAGTTAAGTTGCTGAAAGCAACCAAACGAAATGGAATGAAATTTTCATATGATATTCTCTTTTACGATTGACGGAGATAATTTAATAACTCAGCATGTGTTCGCCGCGTTGGCTTATGGGCGAAGTCGTCCTCGTCCTGCGTCCTCTGAGTTGGTTAAACTGCTAGCCCCGAATGGAAACTTATAGCATTAATTATGTTGTCCTTTTTACGCTTGAGCCGAGCAGGAGGTCTGTCCGCCTCGACTCAAAATCATATTCATTAATAATTCAAGCAGAAAAGTCAGAAAGGACATGCACACTAATTGACCATATGGATATCCAGGGCTTCGGCTCAAGGCTTCGGGCTGCCCGCTCGCCCGTTCGTTAAATTTAATTCAATCTCTGCTCCAGCTTCAACTGCACGAGTCGAAAATTTGTTTGAACTTAATTGGGAACTCACCTGGTCGTTGAGCGTGGACAGCTCATTGTCGCCCTGGCCAACCGACTCGCTGTACTGGCCCTTGCCCGCCGCCGCCTCGCTGGCATAGAGCAGGTCGCCGCCAACCACCTCGAGCATGAAGTACTGCGAGAGTCCTCCATCGCTGCCGGCCACACAGACCACCTCGAGGACGGTATCGTTGCGCAGCTCGCAGGCCTTCGGCGCCTCAGGTGCATCTGGGTGGGAGCGGGGAAGAGAAGTGAGGACAGGCGTTATTCATAATGGAATCAATTGCAGGATAATTTACAGTTAGAATTCGCAACAATTTGCATTTGGAATGTGGGGCAACATTTTCGCCACTTGGCGCAAATAAAGGTGTGGCAGCGACACGCCCACAGTTTGCATTAATAATGCCCAAAGTCGGCCATAGACCTTGCAGAGATGCGAGCTGCAGGTCGAAGTTGCGGTAGGCCGCGCGTTCCGATGATTATTTGGCAAGCAGCTGCCTAGCTGCCTCAATTGTAGCGCATACACACGCGCACCACACTCACACACACAGCGAGCAATTACGTAAGTATATCCTTAGTGTGCATAGCAGATAGACTCACACACGGACACGAACACAGACATCGACACCAACACCAGCCGAACACCGGCGGCGTCTTGTTTAAACTGCGCACAAGGTCGGCATCTTCTGGCAGTGTAGGTATAGGGGCTATCGGGGGTGTAGAATCGGGCTGGGGCTATAACAGTTTCCTCTACTTACTTGCTGGCAGTATGTGAACTAGACAGGGCGCCGTTTGCCTGCCCACCGCATTGCTGGCCCAGCAGGCGAGTGTTATTAGCTCGGAGTCGGTTTGCGGCAGATACGTCACAGTGCTGGAGAGTCCGTTCGATTGTATCCTGGAGTTCAGCACCTGCAAGTGGAAGAGCAGCAGCCGGATTACGACTCGTACTGCGAACGTAGGCAAAAATCATTGGGACCCTGCAACAGTCGGTCCGTCTGGCAGTCGGAGGGTCGGACAGTCGGGTTAGCATAAATATTTTAAGGCAAATAGGTTTTTATTGCAATGCAAACAGATGGATAAGTCGAAACGAGCCAACTTGAGCTCAGCTCGGTCCAGAAGGGACTGGTCTGACTTTCTGGATTTTCGTGCAGATTTTCAAATAACTTTTGCGGTAAATGAATTACTTTATTTATTGTGCACAGCTGTCCCAGTGCTTAGTAGACTTACATATGCATGTCTTCTGCGAGTTGGCGCTCTCTCCCTCTCCCCCTCCTTGCCCCCCACCCCCCACCACCCCTTCTTGCCAACTTTGCAGTTTTTGTCTCAGCTTCAGCCCCTCGCCTAGCCAAGCTGCTATCCACTGCACAATTTATACATTTTGATTAAATTTTAATTCAGTCACGTACAAAGTTGCTGTGTCTGATTCCCGTTTCGCCTTTCTTCGTCAGGGTGCCATTGTTGTGCGGGAGTCCTTGCGCTGCCAAGCTCTACCAAGTATTTAACACAACTTTTGCTAATAGCTGGCCACCTTCGGGCTGCAAGTTTTTCGCTTTTCAGCTTTCGAATCGATAATTTTAGCCGAGCTCGGCACAAACCGTGCGCCATAGTTAAGGCACGTTTGCGGACGTAATCACAGTTCCCAGTCGTGGAGAGCAACAAGATTTTGGCGTGCAATTGTAAAATATCCCGGGCAACACTTACCGGCGACACATTGCGCGTATTGTTGTAGGTCCAGCTAAATCGGACCGAGTCTGGCGGATCGGCGTCCACCTCGCATTTGACCTGTATCGAGTGCATGTTGATGGCTCCAATGGATGTCTGCTCGGTGCCCGGCTTACAGCGTGGCGAGACTGAAAAGCGAAGCGCAAATACAAAATGAAAATCGCTGGGGACATGTCAAAGAAAAAGTCGTTAAGCCGCACAACATTCCGTTTATTAATTTCGCCTTCGGTTCTCGAATATAAGCCCAGCCTGCCCGGCCCGCTCAGCCCAAGAGGGCAAACAGTCTGTACGCCTGTGGAGTTTTGCAACACTGGTAGAAAGTACACAAAAATAAAAATAAAAATAAAGAAAAGAGGAACCTAAATCCAAGAGGAAGTCGAGCCAGCTACATAGCCTTGAGCATAGTAATTAACATGTTTCCGTTTCATGAACGTGCGCCTCGTCGTTGTTGTTGTCCTGTTTATGCTTAAAAGCGGGCGAAGCTGTGCGAGCGCGTGTGTGTGCGTGTGCATGTGTGAGTGGCAGGTATTGAAGAAGATGTTGCCGAGTTTACTTTCACTTGACTGTAAAATGAGACCAGATATACGGAAGTTGCGCTCCAGCCCCCGGGCCAAGTCTGTCTCTTAGACATATGTACATCATATATACACACATATACACATGTGTGCACTATAGATATATACGGGGGTTTGACGTTGAAAGCCGCCTTTAAAATGTAAGTCACGCCAAGACTGATAAGTATTTGAGGCTTTATTACTTGGCGCTGTTATCACAAGTCGTCTGAATTTCAGCGAAATATGCTTAAAACGACCTCTTCTGTCCGTGTGTGTGTGTGTGTGTGTGTGTGTGTGTGTGTGTGCACAAATACTTGTTGCTTGGTTGTGTATGCGTGTGTTCAGCTGAGTCAAACTCAACAAAACCTGACAACTCTACGCTTGAAACAGTCATAATTCGAAATATAAACTACTTTAACTGGCGTACAGCATAAAAAGCGCATTTCCGACTTTTGAGCACTGAAAAATGAATCAGTTTCCTTTGTAGATTTCCGCTATGTAAGAGGATTGCGGGCGGACAGTCATATGTATATGTACATTTCGACGGGTATGCTCATACAATAACCAGGACAGCAGCTTATACATTTTCAATACTATAGAGAACAAGAAATCACCTTTGTCTGAAAGATGCTGAGTTAAAAGGTCCAAACGTAATCAAATCAAGCAAGACCTTCAACTGGTCTTTCCGGTTTTAATCAACTTGGATTTAACTGCATTATCTCATATTTAAATTTCTTACCTTAAAATATATGTAAAATTAGTGGTATCTCTTATATGGCAATTAATTGCGTGTATCTATTTTTTTATGATGTCAACTATTGACTTTGAGCTTAATACAATTCTCCAAGCGTCACATAACAAGCTTATAGTGCTCGTACCCATCGTAAGTGTATTAAAACGCTTTACATCTCCGGGCTGCTGAAAGCTAAAGGTGAGCGAAATGAATTCAATTTGCGCTGGATGTCAGCTCGGACAAGCTCCGTTTGGGCTACACTCGAGTCTGAGTTGGGGCACAACGAGGGCACATAGATCGACTGATTTATACAGTTCAATCGTTTCTATATGCAATGCACATTAATCAGTTGATAAAAAATTGCTGGCGGCTGCTGCTCCCCAAGGGCAGTGCGTGAGGTTTATGAAAAAGTTGGCGCGCATTGGAGCAAAATTTGCGAGAGTTGAATTTATAGCCAAAACTTTTGTGTGTAAATCAATGGTGGTTATTTAGACGGCTGACAACAACAATTTTACAATTGTAAATAAGCACGCACGCACACACACACACACATAGCCACAGTTGGGCTATGCATCATTTCTAAGCAATTTCCTCATCCGCTGTGCAAGTTGGCAACTTGTATTTTTTGTTGCTATGGGCACGAACTGCAGCAAGTTGATTTTATTTTGCAACTTCCTTTTCCGTTTCGCCATGTTATTTCATCATATTGTTGCCAACGATATGGCTGCTAGGGCTATTACTATATACTTATGTTTATATCGAGCCTGCAGTCAAGCTGCTTACTTACACTGCACTTTCAGGGTGAGGCTCGAGCTGCGCGTCTCGCCCTCCGTGTTGGTGGCCCCGCAGGCGTAAGCTCCGGCACTCTCCCGCTCCAGCTGTGTCAGGTGCATGATTTCCGTGCTCTCGCCAGACATACGCATGCCCTGCAAAACATAATACAAGTTAGGAATAAAACGTTATGAACATTTTTCGAGTGCATCTGTAAATTGTAGCAGTCTCTGTCTAGGGCTTGATTAAAGTTTATGCAATCGCTTGTGGGGCCTATCAAACGCAGGCATTGTTCCAACCAAAGGACCATTTCATGCAATACTATAATCACGTATAAGGACAAACATCATACAAGTATGTGTGACATTGGCTTTTTATTCCAAGAAAAACAAAGCAGCTTTAACTTTTGTAACCAATTCTATTGAACAATTAAAAGACGACTTGAATTGCATCTAAAATTATACAAATTTTCTGTTGCTTAGGCAATTGGATATAAACGTATTTACCAACGAGAAGATTAAATACCCTTCAATTTCATGAGCAATGAGAAATTGTACGTTGAATAGAATCAATAAATCACATCTAATGAAAATTCGTTTCCATTCAATAGTGTTCAATGAACGGCATGGCGCCAAATTAACCACACCGACAACCGATTTCGCTTTCATACCAATAATACACGCTGCGCATTTCGCAACGGTATATATTGCTTTGAATAACATTATAGTTTCGACTGAAAATCGAATTAAGTGGTATTTGAACGTTGCTATTGGCGGTACTGAACTCTATGTTTTGTTGTACTGTTTCACTAGCAAAATTGCACAATTGCTAAATCGCTTCGCTCGTTCAATTAACGTCAGGCTTTTGGGGGTGTGCTCCAACAAAAAACATTTTGAAATTAATTTACCATAATTTTTGCGCATCAATTTGTAAAGAGAGAACTCTGTGCAGCTGTCAAAGTTAACCTGAATTAAAATTTTTTTTTTGCTTTTATATAACTTTAATCAGAAAACCTATATATTGCTTAAAGTGATGATATAACTATTTTGTGATAAACTCAACAGTTGAGATTGAACTTTCCGATGAGAAGTGGCCAAAAAGTGTTGAAAGTTGAAGATCTAATTGCAAGAGGTAACCAAATTACTTTAAAATATTCATAAAGACTAAAATACGTTTAAAAATATATTCTTCCTGCGTAAAAGGTATTTTCCAGTCAGAAACTCTTTACTGGCCCACTTTTTTATGCAATAATTTACTATAATATTGTAATATGTTAATGCAGCCAGCGCGGCTGCAAGCGAATTCTAATTGGACTTGCATTATGTAATGCATATTTAATGAATTTAACACAAACGCAACAGGCAGACGACTTCACAATTTAAATAAATACGTTTAATATTATATCTGGTTGCTACAAATTTAAGCCTGAGCTGACGAAAAAAGTTGCTGAGCTATCTAGACGGGGAAAAGAAAACTGCTGATAAAGGAAATCTAGAACAAACTGACAACCGAAGAAGTGACAAAGTTTGCTTCTTGCTTGGCTTTTTAACTTTTTCTGTGCACATTTGGCGCGTCGTTTTTCATAATTTGGCCGATTTTCGTTTTTTGTTTACAAATGGCAACGGCAAAAAGCGAAGCCGAAGGGCCAAAGACGAAATGTCTTAAATATTAAAAAGTTTTTTGCCACAACGATCTGGGATAATTTGTTAAATGCCAAGCTAAGACACGCACTGGGCAGAAACGAGGCGAATAAAATAATGTGAGCGAAAAAATATGAATTTATGCCACTGTGTGTGTAGTATGTGTGTGAGTGTGTGTGGTGGGACCATGAAAAATGATGATGTGGCCATGTGAACAAAACTGTCAAAGGTTGTCAAAACCTTGCCCGTTTTGTAGGAACAACAACACAATACTGGCAAGCCGAACAATGGCGGTCAAGCTTTGTGGCTTCTATGCGAATATGAATGGATGACGACGGACTCTGCGACGGCGAGTTTTTGGTCAATCTCTGGCTTATTTGTCGCATGATTAATGCTTAAATAATTTTCAATACGAAGCGACTTCAATCAAAGGCATCATGAGCAATTATGTATGGTATCCCCAAACATTTGAGAAATGAATCCACAATACGCCCACAAGTTCAGAGCGCATAGCTTGAAAGCTGGGCGTGGCTGATGGTGGCCACTTGGTAACCGAATAGGCCACATATTTTGCGCCAGGCGTCCTTTAAGTGGGACTTGCTCGCAGCGTTCTAAATTTGGCTGCTGCAAACAATTTTGGTAAATTAAATTAAACCGCAAAGTGTCTGCTTAAGTTGCCGCAGGAATGTCGACATCTAGAAGGGGCCAGCCAGCTGAAGAGGCAGAGAGGACGGAGAGCTGGAGTGGGAGAAGGAGAGAGCAGCAATTGATAATAAAAATTGCCAAAATTGTCTGCTGCCTGATAGGCGTCAGCGGTTGTTGCTGGGTCCAGGGCAAAGTGCGAAAGTTGATGAAAATCTGTGGTGTACTTACGTTCTTGAACCAGGAGTAACTGGTGACCGGTGGTCTCGCATCTGCTCGGCATTTGAACGTGACATTTTGACCCTCGGCACGTGTTACCATACGGCTGGGATCCTCGTTGGCCAAGTGCACGGACACGGTGGGCGGATCTGCAGGAACCCAAGAGAGAAGACAAAAAACAGTGGATAAGTAAGTGCGGGCGTCAAATCTAATGAGCGCTGCAAATAGCCGGATAAAAGTCCAAATAATAAACGCAAATGGCTCATAAGGTGAGCCGCCTGCTCGGGCCTAACCCGCATTGCGTAATGTAGTTAACTCAAGCTGCTGCTGTTGCTGTTGCGGCTGTTGCTGCTGCGGCTGCTGCTGCTGCTGCTGCTACTGCTGCTGATGCCACTGGCCAGTTGTTGTCCACGCACAGGGCACAGCCTCGAGGAGGCCGCTTGACTGCACATCCTTAACGCGGCATTGTGGCACACGGCCGCCTGGCCATAAGCCAAATGGGACTATTAGTTACGGTTGTAAAAATCTAATACGCGACCGAGACTGGCGCCAGGTCGAGCGCCTTTTGGGCTCTCGTGTCCGACCGCCATCTTGTGTGCGGGCGAACGAAACTATGTCGTCTGGACACAAGACGACAGAAATTGCTGACGTTTATGGTGAATTATTAAAAGTGCCGCACAAAATTAAACCGAAATGAAGTCTGATGTCGCAGCAAGAGGTTTTCGGGGCCGCACTGAGTGCAGGTAATTTAATTTGCTGCCGTTGTTGTTGTTGTTGTTGTTGTTGTTGTTGGCTGCGCTCATGGCGGCAGGAGTAATGTAAAGCGGAAGCCGGAAGCGGATGTTGCAAATATTATGGTGGCTAAGCGAAAAATGAGCACCGGAAACATAACAGTGAAAATTTAATCAAGCCAAGTCGAAGGCAATGCAAAGGCCAACAACGACAACGACAACGGTCAACGTCAATGACAACGGCAACATTGATAATGACCATTAAGATGATGATGATGTTGACGATGACGACGACAATATGACTGCATTTCATAAGCAGCTTAACGAGCAACAGGTTGATGGGGCCTGACGGAGCAGGATCGAGTAAGCCTGGAGGGCTGCAGGCTCTGCAGCACTAATCAAATTATGTTGCTCTGGCCCTAATACGCTTCTAATTGGACTTGCCGCGGCGGAAAGTGCTCTTGGCTGCGCACACACACACACACAAGTCTGGGACGTGAAAAGGATACGTATAAGACTCTAATTCAGCCCGAGTGTGTGCGTGTGTCGCATTGTTGACATGATTGAAAGTATGGCCAGAGTTCATTCAGCAGAGTCAGATGGGATCAATATCTGTACTTACATGCCACACGAATAATGCGCTTGTCCTCGATGGCGCCGCCGGAGAACCAAGGATTGGTTGCGCGACATGTCAGCTCGGCATTGTCGTTCTCCGATGTTACCTTCAGCGTCAGGATGCTGGTGGTAATGTTGGCGTCCTGCAATGTGCGAAACGGTATAATAATTCGATATTGTTCAGATTCTCAGTGTTTAATGAGTTTGGTCGAAAATGGGTTTTTTCAATGCTCACTACCACGTTAGCCGTAGGGTATCGTCAGCCCCAGCGCCAGCCTCTCGACAGGCATTGTTGCACGTGCTTGGCAAATAATGAGACGCATTTTTAGCGTGTTGAGTTACGCCAGCAACCAGGCAGGCTCATGGCAGAGTGCTGGCCATCAACGTTGTGCCAACAATCGAACCGAGCACAGAGCCAGCTGCCAGCCAACACACACGCCAACGTTGTGCCCTGATATGGTAAAAATGGGCTATGCACGAGTTGTCTAATGCCGGTCGACGTTTGGCTTTGGGGCAGCCCTCGCCGCTCAAATTTCCCAGCATCAGCTCCAGAGCTGGCTCTGTCTCTTGTCTCTATCCATTAACAAGGCATAATTAGAAAGCGAAAAAGGCAGCAGCAACGGCAACAAAAAGCACAGTCCGCAACGGGCTGCCGAAAATTGAATACCCTTGCGAAAGATGGCTATGTTCGATATAGTATTCTGATCTTAGCCACATGGATTGGTTTTTATGAAGATGCCTCCTCCTATGTGCTGCACATTTTGTGGCAAAATTATAGTACCCTCTGCCAGGGTGTAAAAAAAATGGATAACTAATGGATGTCGAGAACCGAGCTGTCTTTGCACAGTGCGGTCGCATGTCTCACAAATACCCCCGCCAGTCTGAGCCTGGGCCGTGGGCAAATGAAGTCGTGTTGCATGTGAACTGGAGCTGATAAATTTATGCAGGATGCAAAAAATTGCGATGGGCCCTTAACAAATGGACTGGCCCGTCTACATAAATTCAAATAAAAATTCGCACATTAGTCGAGGCAACGTCCGTCGTCCGCCTTGGTCCAATCGTCGAGTGCAAATTTGTATAGCTTGCTCGAAAGTTTTCGGCAGTGCACTTAATCAAAGAAAGACCAGCGGAGGCTGGAACCTGGCAGCCTGCGGAGGGGCTCTGTGGCAGCCAGCCAGGCGGACGGGCCACTTGAAGTCAACTTGTCTGCAGCTTTTGGCTCTGCGGCTGCAGCAAAACTTTGCCTGGCTCACATCGCCTTTTAGGGTTACCCAGTGGTCGACATTGTTGTTGTCGTAGTTGCACTTCAGAGGTTATTAAGCGGCGCACAGTTGCTCAAAGTTGTGAGTGTAGATGTGTGTGTGTGGCTATCAAATGTCAAACGTGGAGAGCAAATTTTCCGGCAAAAAGTTACGCTGCCTTTGGGACGAAACGAGTGCAGCAGCAAAGTGCTCGCTTTTTTTTATTGTCCCGACTAACTTTCATTTGACAATTTTGAGCTATTCGATATGCAGGAGACGGCACTTACCTCCTTGTCATTGTGCACGGTGACCTCGGCGTTGCGTATGGGCTCGCCATCGAGCAGCCAGGCAATCTTGGCCGCCGGATACGAGCCCCACGATTCGCAGCGAATGGCGATTGGATGGCCGGCAGTGAGCAGATCGTTGGGCGTTATAATCTTCACGCGCACAGGTTTCACTGTGAATGCAGTTATCGTTATTGTCATGGAGGCACCTAGCGGTGGGATTTGAGCTTACAGTGCACCTGCACGGTGACATCCTTGGCGACGGGCTCCAGCAGGCGGGTGCCCTGCGCACGGCACTCGATGCGTGCCCCGTAATAGTCCCGGGTGGTGGTGCCAATGAGCAGCTGATTCACCATAACCGTGGCGCCCTCCTCGACCGAGGTGTGGCTGGTGCCGATCAGCTCGTTGCCATCCCGCCACCAGGTGACCTTCGGCGGCGGTCGACCTGCAATATGGAGTGCAAGTTTATTATGAGTATCTGCTATCAATTGTTGCCCCAGTCCCTGCCAGCGATTGCGGGTGGCCCAGCCACAAAGTGGCAGGCGCTTGACAGGACTGCCTGGGTACATGAGTTGGTAAATAAAGCACCGCGTTGACCACGGCCTGACACATGAATGGGCCAGGCCAGCAGGCAGTTTATACTGCCGTGTTAGCTGAGCGTGGCAATCGACTCGAAAAGTTGGTAAAATTTAAAAATTTATTCAATTAAAATTCTGCGAGTTGAGCGAATTTGTGTATAACACATGGAAAATTATTGATCTGAATAAATACAAGATAATAATGATAGTATCAATAATAATGATAGTTGCTATAACAATTTAAACTTGCTGTTAAACGTAAGCATATTTTTCCTTATTCATTCAAGTTGGCACACAAGCAAATCTTATTCGCTTACTATCTTTAGTAGGATGAATACTTTTCTCTTGCCTGTAGACATAAAGCAGGTCTTAGCGGGATTTGCACTTACCGCCTCTCACTTGGCAGCAGAGAAAGAGCTCGTAGCCCTCACGGAACGGGCCAGCCATCTGGGAGATTTCCTTGCCTTGCGCATCAAAGATGCGCGGCTCCTCGGGCGCCACTGCAGGAGATTTGAGCGTTTGTAGCCAGTTCGGGGCTGATTAGCTTATTTAACTTACCAACTAGGGTTAGATTATGCCTGAAGTTGCGGGTGGGCGAGTTAAAGAAGTCGATGCGGCAGCGGTAGACGCCGCCGTCCTCGGGCTTAACGTCCTTGATCTGCAGGCGCGAATCCTTGGGATTATCCCCAATGCTAAAGAACAGACGCTGACCCAGATCGCTAGCTATGGCCGCATGTGGCGCCAGCTTTACATTGCCGCCACGCGAGTCCAGACTGCAAAGCAAATGGTTAAGTGTGAATTTAGTGTGTGGGCGTGGCTGGCGGCATACGCGCTTATTATACATCATAAATAAACATATGCAAGCATCTCTTGGCCATTAGTTTGCGCCTGGCGCCCAGGTTGTCCTACTGCTACCATAATTTACGGTCATAAAAAATGACGCTCAATTTGCACGGGTGTGTGTTTATGTGTGTGTGAGTGTGTGCTCGTGTAAGTTTGTGTGTATCGCTTTGCTGTTGTGCTTTGCGGACTCGTTACTGTTGCTTTGCTTCTGCGTGCCACGTCGCGACTTTGGCAGCTTTGGCAGCTTTGCGCAAATTGCAGCAATTTGTTGCTGTTTTAGCAAATTACTCTGTTTATTTCATGTACAACACCCGGCACTCTTAAGTTGGATTGCTGCCACTGCCGCCGCTCTGTTGTTGCAGTTGTTTATGATTATCGACTGGTGGCCAGTTCACCTGGTATGTCTGATAGTTGCTGCTGCTACTGCTGCTGCTGTGGCACGCAAACCTCGCGGCGGCGCCACTTGAAATGCGCACGGCACATTGAAAATTTATCAACTGAAATTTATAAAAGCAAAACTGCTCGCTGGCACTCGAACGGGGGCGTGAGTGTAAGGGGGCGTGTCTGATGCGTATGTGCGTGAAAATTTGCTACACTTTAGCGATGGCAACTGTAATCGGATGTGCTTTACATTTATTATAACAAAGTGGATTATGACGGCGTGGACGGGCGCATCCTTGCCACACTCACACACTCACACATGCGGGTATACAAAACACTTCTTCCGGGGTCCTGCGCTTAAATGCCGTCGCACAAAAGCACCGTTACCGGAATTCAGGAAAAACGCACAAAAAAAATGGCAAAAAAATGTGAAAAATGCGCCAAGTGTGATGGCAGCAAAGGATGTTGACGATTACTTCACGTTTTTGATGGATGGCTGTCGCCTGCAGGATGTGTAAATGTACGTGTATACAAGTGTGTGTGTGTGTGTGTGTGGTGTGTGCGTGTGTCTGTGTGCTACTTGAGCCACACTTCCGCTTGTCGGGAACATCTACTGGCAGCTGGCTTAGACGCTTTTTGCCAGCTAAATAGTTTGGCCAGCTTTTGGAAATTGATTTGGCATGTTCTGGCAATTGCTGCAGCACTCACCTGTACAGCGGAATGCCGGTGGTGTCCTTGAACCAAAGCAGCAACTTCACCGAATCCTGCGGCGTGGGCGGAGTCAGATCGCAGGGCAGTTCCACGGTCTTGCCGGCAGCGGCCCAAACCAAACGTGCGGGTACTGCAAAATGGCAAAAGAAAAGTTGAGTTTTTATTAGCAAAGCATGAAAACTGACGCCCGGGCAACGGCCGGACGAGCCGGACGGGGAGCAGAGGCGGCAACCAATTGAAGTTGTCAGGTAGGAAGCTGGCGTTGGCGCTGATAAAAATATATTTATTTCTTATTTGCACATCCTGCATGATTCGGCTGATTGTTTGTTATTTTAACACAATGCTTCCGTTTGCGTTTCGCGGGGTGGCCAGAATGAGATACCCAAAGCCAGCACAAGGGGCGCGGGAGAGACATCGGGCTACGCCCAGCAACTCCCACGCCCACCCTGTGCTCATTGTCTGCTCGATTCTTCCGTTTGCCGGTTGTCGACATCGTTGTTGTCCTTGTTGCTGTTGTTTGTTCGAGTTTGTTATTTTCTCCAGAAAACATAACAAAAATAAATATATAAATAAATGCAATAAAAAATATATATATATACAGACAAAATATTTCTCTTCACGCAAGGCTGCTTCACCTCGAATTTTGGGTTCGTGTTTTGTTTCATTTCAATCGACAGGGCAACCTGTTAAATTTTGACATTGTTTCTGCCCGCAGGGCTTCTTTAATTTTTCATAGGATTGTGTCTATATAGGTGTGCAATACACACCAAATGATCCGCCTTCTGGTGTTGCCTAACAACAATCTTCAATTAAAGCAAAATTCCATATTAAAGCCAAATTATTAAAGCTGAAGCCTTCATGCATTTTGGGTAAAGTGAATTCCACTCAACGCGGAGTGTAGTGTTCCATTTTAGGGATTTGCCAGAGCAGAAGAGCAACAAAGCAACGATAGCAGCAACAAAACTTCAACGCATTTGTTTGGCCAACAATTTGAAAGGACTTTTTTTCGTTTTTTTTTTGGTTCTTTTTTGTCGTCATGGCACTTTGATGTTCAAATGTTTTTGCCAGCTTTTGGCAAAAGTGAAGTGAAAATTTTATCGTTGGTCGAAACCGCCGGGCCCCGCACATTTGCCTGTACCTGTAGAAGCAAAGGATTAGCGGAGCACAAGCCGCAGCTCCATGCATAAATTTATGCTGCCTGGTACGTATTAGGAAATTATTGAAACACGCCCCTCGCGTGCGCACACCGCTCGCAGCTGGCCAAGGAGAGCCGCAGATCCGCAAAGCCGCAGCCCATTTGTTATATTGCGTTGCATACTTTCCGGCGCTCGCTCGATGACAGCTTGAGCAAAATTGCAAACATGGCGGCGGCGCAGCTTCCGTTGCGGCATCGCCAATTTGTCAACGCTTTGGCTTGCGGCAAGCTGAGCAAATGTGCGCAGCACAGCAAATGGCAGTCCCTACTCGTAAATCCTTATGAATGGCCGGCCCAATACCGCCCGGGGCAGGAGCTAGTTTATATTTGCTTAGTTGTTGCGGATTTCCCTGTTGCAGGCGCACCGTCTAATTAGACGTTTTGTATCCCAATCGCAACTGGAGTAGCTTTGAAGTTGACCAGCAGCAGCAGCAGCAGCAGCAGATTTGTGCCGCACGTGCGCCCTTCAGTTGCCCCAGGAAATCTATTTATAATTGCCCTGTGGCATATGCCCAGTTGCTGGCGGCAATCGTCTGCCAGTTTTTAATGATTTATGCATTCGCTTAATTCTTTTATTGGGAGCCCAGGGGACGATGACTTTGATGTCTGTTCCGTATCCAAAATAGTTGCTGCCAGTTGGCTGCTCTCTTGAGTTTTGAGTTCTACCTGCACCCCGGCACCATTCCCAGTTTACAGTGCTTACCTCCCAGTTCTCAGTTCGTTTTGATGTTTTGTTTGGACACATCGCATTATATGCGGCTATTTTTAGTCGCATGTAAATTACTTAACACAAACTGATGGCGAGCGGAGCGAGGTGTGGCCAAGCGTTTTCCCAATTGGAATTTTTACTGCTTGTCAAAAATATTCGGGGGTTCATTATGTAAGCATCGGCGCGTTTGACAGGCTCTCAACACGGATCAATTAATATCCATCGAATGTGTTGAGTGTGCTAAGAGTTTATGGCTGTTTTCTAATTCTAATTAAGTCAATATCATAGGAAATGTTTTATGAAGTTTTGTTATCAATTCCAAAATAAATGAAGAATTATTTGGGCAGGCTATAAATAAATAACATAAACTTTGTAATTAATATAAAAATGGGAGATTCAAAAATAATTTTGTTTGGTTTTTGTACTTGTTCACGAAGTGAAAAAAGTATATTTGGTTTGTGCAATGTCCGTCTTGCTATCCATCCGTTTGTCCGCGTGAAGTCAAATCCCTAAATGGTCACATGTAAAGCTCTCGGATCCATAGTTCCCATATTTCCAACTTCCATAACTTTGTCAAAGCTGCATCGATTTGCCTGTTGTCTCCTCTAGATTGATCCGCACGTTTGAACATTGCCCATTTCTTTTACATTCGATTATTTCATGCAAAACTTATAACTGCGTAAACACTTCGTTAACGTGATTTGTTATTCATAAATAAAATTAATAAATAATATATATACAGCATGTACTACCAGTTTAGACCAGATTTTAGAGATTTTGACATGCGATTTTATTTGAAGCATTTAAGTTCAAAGTTAAACATTGGCATATGAAGCTAAATTTCTCTTATAGCATTTAAATTTCTTGCTTATCTTTGCATTCTAAAATCGTTGAAGGCTCTATGTCTTAAAGTCCGAAATTTAACATGGCTTGTGCACACATTTTACGCATACGCAGCGTGGGACTTTGCATGCATAAAACAGCAGTCGTAAAAGGGCGTAGAAAACATTTTGTGCAACATTCGCCAAGCCCTCAATCTTCTGCGCAGGCACCACGTTGCGGGACACAAGACATTACATTAATTATGCAGGCAACAGGAGCTAGAACAGCGCCGCGCTTTCTGGCGTTTTTGAATGCTTTAAAGTCATAATGTTTGCATTAAAAATGATTTGTTATTTAAATTAAAGCCGGCAACTTAATTAAATTAATTTAGAAATATTGTTTGCAGTTTGCCCACGAGTTTAATGAACTTTCCGGGAATTCGAAAAAATACAATAATAGAAAATCAACAAAACGTGTCGCTAAATAAACTAGATATCAACGGCAGCGTGCCAAATGTAGCACGCAATGTAAACAACAATAATAGCAACAACAACAACAACAAAAGCACATACAACAACACCTAAAACAAATATAAAGCAAACAACGGGAGCAAAAAAACAAAAACTTGGCAGCTTTTCAATAGCATCGAATTTCTGTGCCTTGTTTTAGTTTTTCAATTTTCACCAAATTGTTTTATTGCACAGTTTGCAATTGATTTCGATTTTTTGTTTCAAAGTTTGGCTCGAGCGGTCGGTGGGGGTGCGTGTTCAAAGCCCTCTCCTCGCTGCGGTTTTTGTTTGTCGTGGTTGCGGTTTCGTCTTTTATGAAAATCTGCTTGTTGCATAAAGCGGATAACAGCTACCTTGAGTACACCGGTGATTAAGTACACTAAATTCATGTCATTTCATCAAAATTGAATAAAAATACTAAAATAAATAATCTTGCATTCAATCATTGGGGTTCGTTCATGTTTGATTCTATTTTTTTAAATAATGTAATGTAATGTAATGTATAAATTTTAATAAACCGAAGTGACTGGTAGGAAAATGCAGTCAAATCTATGAAAATCATGTGAATTCTTAGATTTTCAAGGTTTAAACATGGGTGTTTGATATTTCTCATATTTAAGCAGTTAAACACTCAATTCAGAGACTAAACTTCTTACATAAATAATGCCCAGAGTCGCTTCAGATGCTTTCCAAACTGCGTTACATATTTTGTGAGCAATTAATAAGGCTCGTCGTTATAATCAGGTATAATGAGAATGTGTGCGAGAATGCTGCAGTGCGTATTTACTAGTTTGTGGTTTTCTCTATGGCTGAAGTTTGATTGAAACATTTGCAAATGCATATTTAAGTCAATTACAACTATAAAAGAAAGTTAATTAAATGAAATTAGTACAACTTATCCTTATGAGTGTTGTCTAAGGGCGCAAAGGGGCGTGTGTGTGTGTATGCTGCTAATGAAAAGTTTATTTAGAGCACTGGCTGCTTTGAACTAAATTAGAGGCAATTGCCAAGATAAATATTTGAGTTTCACTATTCACAGCTGCCTCGTCTACCATATGCGCAGCCATCTTCTTGCCGCAGATGCCGTTGCTGCCTTTTAAATATTTTATTCAGCTGCCTTTGTCCTGTTACTTTTTTGCCACGCTACGCCACATTGGGGCAAATTGTTTACATTTAAATTGTACATTATGACAAACACACACTGCTCAACATGCACACACACACACACACGCACATACATACACACATTCACTTGGGTCGGCACGGCCACAAAATGTTGCAAGTCGAGAGCGAAAGTGGTTGCCATTGCCACGACAAGTAAATGTAGCAGTAGCAGCATCCATGCTACGCCACGCCTAGTCGCGCCCCAGCCACGCCCCTCTCGAGTGGAGTCCAAGTCGTCACTGACCCTAATGTACTTTCTCACACTTTTCGCATGCATTACGGACTACCCACTACAGTACAGCCCTTTTCCAGCAAACTAAGTTGCTGTGTGTGTGTGTGTGTAAAAACTTTTAAAGTGCTTATTCACACTCGCACACACGCATACAGTGCCTGCTAATATACATGTATGTGAGTATTTACTTATAATTAGAAATGCCGGCATGTTTTTCCTCTCGACTGCGGTGTTTATGTAGGTTTGTGTGCATTTCCGGTTGCCATCATGTTATGAAGCAAATAAAGCTAACAACTTTTAACGGACAAGCACATATAACTTTCCGTTCCACCCTACCCCACCCGTACACCGCTGCCCCTTACCTTGCCAGATTTTTCGCTTTGACCAAAACTCTGTTTGAAATTATGATGCAAGTTGTTCGCGAAAATTTCTCAGAATCATTTCGTAGTCAGGTTGCGGGCCAGGGCGCCAAAATGTGAAAGCATTTGGCCAAATTGCTGTGTCAAAAATATGTATAAGCGAAAAGTTGGCGCCAGTCACAGATCCGCGTACCGCGCGGCCATGCAACAAATGTCCGCGGCAAGTCAATTAGGCAAAATATATAGTATGTATCTAAGTATTCATAAATACTCGAGTGTTTGGCAAGCGATTTGCCAAGCTGTTTATGGCTGACCCAGTGGCTGGCAAAAAAGAAAAACGCTTTAAAGATTTCTCTTTTCATAAATCTTGCAAGTTGTTGCCGCTGCTGTGTTTGCTGTTTTTTTTTCGTATTTCGTTTGCCTTTCTCTCGCTGCTGTTGTTGGGGTCAGACCCTGTCAGTGAAAGTTTTCAAATTAAATTCAGCGACGCCATTTTCAATTAGAAAACTTGGTTGCCAAAGTCATTCACAGGAACCCGGCACGGCCTCAAGCCGACAAATTCAATGGTCGCCGCAGGAGCTGATACCGAAGCAGGAGCAGAAGCTGGAGCAGGAGCTGGAGCAGGAGCTGGCGGCCGTCTCATCTGTAGTCAGTGCCTCATCATCGGCCATTCCAAGTTGTTATCAGTTGGCGAGCTTCCTCTAGGCGAGTCTCGTGTGCGCCATTGCGCCTTCAATTAAAATGCGTTCGCTGTCATTTTGGACGCCGTATTGCACTCGCTACGTGATTTAATAATAAAATACGAAAAAATATTCCAGTCAGCGCTTTGTTGTCCGTCTTGTTGACGGCATTGTTGGCCGGCCATTACGTGGCTCCTTTAGCTTTTTTTTTGTTGTTCTTCGTGCAACTGTTGCTTGAGCTGCTGCGAACTCGAGGCCACGTTGAGTCCTTGTGTATCGTGAGTTGAGAGCCTTTTAGAAGCAAGCACTTAATATTAAATTCCACATTAAAGTTTGTGTGTTTCGACTGGGCAACGGGGCACTTAATACCCTACAGCAGCTGTGATAAATAAGCAGATTACGCATACGCACTAGGGCCGTTAATTGCAGGCAAAGCTCCCACTATTATAAATGGGCACTCTAGCCACTATTTTAGCACTGGTTACATTTTTGATTTATGGAAATGCATATTTAAATATTTATATTATTTCAATTCAAAATTATTGAAAACCACTTGGCGCACATAAACATTTTAAATAACCACAATTACCGTACACAAGCGAATGATGAAATTTTATTTTATGTTAATTGCTGCGCTTTCGGGAATTCAGAAAGAGTCGAGTGACCCAGTGGTCGCTCTAATAGCGCGTAAATTACTTGATTTAAATTGTACAAACACATGCATTTATGCACTAGACGGAACTCTGCAGCAGGGGTAGGCGGGCAGATGCGCCTGCCTGTGGTATACGCCCACGGCAATGCATATGTGGCCCTGATTTAAAAAAAAAGTATGCGATTTTAATTTTGACCAAATGTAAACATATGAGCTAAAGACCACTATACAGCGAAATGAGAACACTCTTTCAATATTTTATTAAAAATATACGTGAAATGATAATCGTATGTGATTTCCATTGCGTTCATTAAAAGCTCATATTTTCATTTTACAATTTTTCAATACGCTTTTTACAACAAGCTAAGCTGTTTCGTATTATTATATATTATGATCGGAAATTCAATTAACAATAAAATGTCATCTGTTAATCAGTCAATCAATCAAGGGTTTTGTTGTAAAGTACTTGCACCCATACACCTATTAACGGCACTTTTCCTTAGCTACGTCTGTTTATTTTATATTAGCGGCTCTTTATTTCGATTAACTGCAAACATTATTGTAACTTTAAAATATTAATACCAACTGTTTTCTGTCTTCTATTATACCTTTTTAGTTTTATAAATACGGAATACTTGTGTATACATGTTCACCTTAAGATACATTAATATTTGTACATGAAGCAGACAATATATGTATCTTGACAAAGATTTAATGAGGCCGCATTGGTCAAATTGATATATTAAATAGAAAGCAAAATACACGAACAGTCGGTAAGTGGAATATTTGCTTTACGTTTGTCAAGCCCAATGCAAAAGTTGGCAAAACCATTTGCCCTGCAAAGGGTATGAAAATTAACCACAATGAAAATAATGCACCGCAAATTTCGAAGTGTGGGAGAAAGGGAGAGTGAGAGGTGAGCGGGTGCGAAGACAACTGCAACTGGAAAATAGTGAAAATGAGCAAATAAATTAAAAAAGCAGCCAGCAAGGGCAGCAGCGGCAACGGCAGTGGCATTTAAAAGTAAAATATGGCAACGGCATGCAGCAAAACATTTTTGCAAACGTAGCAGGCAACCACAGCAACAACAACAATAGCAACAGCAATAACAGCAGCAACAACAATAGCAACGACAGCAATAGCAGCAACAACTGCGACAGCTACTGCAACATGCAACACATGCTGTGCAACATGGCCCGGGCTGTGTAGTTGCAGCGACAATTTCGGATGGCAAGTTGCAAGTGGTAAGCGGCAGGATCGAGGAGAACTTGCTGCTGTGCAGCTGCCTGCGCCTGAAACTAGGACAACGCTTTGGCCGCAGCTTCATTGTATTGCTGTTTGGCTGCTGTTAGGACTGCAGCACTGTGGAACTGGTCGAGACATTGCGCATTATTTACACGCGTGTTTATTATTTTCAATTAAACTGGGCACTGGGCACTTATCATAGATAAACATGACCGCTTGACAGCGACTCTGTCGGCTGTGACTCATGGCCCTGGCAATAGCAGCAGCAGAAGCAGCAACAGAAGATGAAGCAGAAGCAGCTACCAGGGGCAGCGCAAGTAACTCACAGATACGGGCCACGAATAGTTTAAAATGACGCTGGGCTAACACTAAGGGGCCTTTATTTATAGTTCATCTTCAAGTTGTTGTCGTAAAATTGCGTAAAAATCATTTTTGAATTTGTGCCAGTTTTTCGATTTAGAAACAGAAACACGCAGCCCTACCCTGTGGCACCAATACATATATACATACATATGTATATATATACTATATAAAGTATATTTATATTTAACAAAGTTTGTTTATCTATACGTAGTTTGTTTCGATTAGAGAAGCGAGCCCAAAATATATTTGTGTTTTTAATACAATTTAATTAAGATTTATTTTGGTTTTTATATGTGGTAATGCACAAAGCATTCGGCTAAACTATTTTTAAATAAAATTATAACATAATTATACGATTCTGCCAAGCGGTGCATCATGGGCCTTTTTAGGTTCTACCATCTTTCACGGGGTGGATGTGACTGTGTTTTATGTTATTTCGTATCATAGGAATGGAAGAGAACATCGAGCGAAGTAAGCAATAAAATAAATTAAATAATAATCGCCTGCCAATCACCGTGGCAATAAATATACCGCAAATACTAGTTCTTATTATTGTTTCCTTTGCCACTTTTAAAAGGAATGTTCAATCCTTATCGCTGAGAAAGATAAGATAACCAATGAAATCGATTGTTTTATTCTGAATTAGTTTGTTATATGGACTGCTTAATGGAAATGAGCTAATGAGTTTCTTAGTGACCCAGTAATTAAGACATTTGGACAGCCGGTGTCCGGATTGTAATCCCAGGATGTAGTCTTTAATTGGTCCCAGGCATAGTAGTCATAATATATACAATAATAATATTTTGATATAAAATATTTTTTCTTGACTTGATTTAGTGTCCCAATTTAATTTATTTTATTTAAATGCACAAAGAAAAATCTTTAGCTGCTCAGCAAAACTGAAGAGGAAATTTAAGTTAATGTGGCGTCACTTTTGGCTGCAGCAACAGAAGCAGCGGCAGTAGCTGCTACCAGGGCGAAAATCAATTTAATTGCAGCTGACAATTAAATTTACGCCGAATTAACAGCGACACTTCGCTTTTTCCGCCAGTCGGAACTCGCGACACTCCGAGTGCCCGCCTCCCACCTCCCACCTCCCACCGGCCCGTTGTCCGATGCCCCCTGCCCACATCCCCAACTGGCGGCAGGCTCTGGAGCCAGACAAACGTCGCGCTGATTTCTTGTCAAACAATTTTTTAATCAGCGTCGCTTCAGTAGCGCCGTCCTCAGCGCAAAATGGCGATGTGTTCCAGTTGCACAGATCCGCGGATCCACAGCTCGCCAGCGATATTTAATTTCATTCGACTGTTGGCGCCGCATCAGCGCACGCCGCCCAAATTTAAGTGTTTGGCGCTGGCCGAGGCCAGGCTGCATTTCTCGAATGCCAGCTCAAATGGTGTCTGGTAATTGCCTGCACATTTCTGAGCTCGTTTTATTTTGACACTGGCATTTCCAGCGGGGAGTCGGCTGCGGCGCCTCTGAGGAGCTGACTCATTGGGCAGCTGCTTAATTTGACAAATTCGCATGACGATGAGAGCGACTAATTAGGCGCCGCGACCGCCGCCTTGGCATTGTGTTTTATTCACTCTCATGATTTTGGACTGTTCCAAGAATGCCGAGTCGTTTCTTTTATGAAGTCCATATGTAAATACATCTATGTGTGTATGCATATGCATAACGATAACAATAACAATAACAATAACAGAAGCAAATACAAACACAAGAAAAGACAAGAGAAGTGCCGCCTGCAAGTTTGTTTGCCTTGCGTAAACAAATAATTAAACATAATGTGACGAGACTGTTGCTGCTGCACTTGCAGCTGCAAGTTGCAGCTGCGTTTGCCATCAAGCGCGTCCAAAGAAGTTGAAATGATGGGAACTTAAAGTTTGTGCACATTGGCCCATATTCGGGCCCATTATTATTGGCTTGCAATGTGTTGAGCACATGCTGGCAAAGCTTTTAATTGCTTCTTTCTTTGTTTTTGTTTACCAATATGCGTCAGCTGTCGCCAACCCCTGCCCCAACTGTCAGCCCTCACCCCAATGCTAACTAGAAATATTCAGTAGATTGTTTTTTCTCTTCGTTGCTTTTGCCGCTAATTGATTTATTTATTGTGTGTGTGCGTGTGTGTGTGTGTGAGTGGGACGGGTAGGGGGTTGGTGTGTGTGCGTTTTGAAATAAGTAATTTTATGCTAATTTGACTGTTAATCGAGCTGTTCGCTTACCCTAAATGCTTGCTGTGTGTGTGAGGTGTGTGTGTGTGTGTGTGCGCCATTAAAGGCAGAGCACAAATGAAGTGTGAAGTGTTGCCAGCCTTGTTGTTGCTGCTGCTGTTGTTGTTGCTGTGCATTGATTGCTAATGAGCATACACATTTAGATGATTTAATGCGGCGTCCTTTAGCCCATATTTAACGTCATGGCAGCATTTGTGAAAGCAAAGCAATCAATAAAAAGAGCACAGAAAGATGGAGAGACTGCTTGTTGTTGCTTATATTCGAATCTTACTCTGCCTCCCTCTCTCTCTCGCACTCTGCGCTGACCTTCCTTCAATGGAAACCAAATCTGCAACAAGCTCAACTGGCGAAGAAGGCAGCAGCAACTCCATTGACAATATATCAAGTATACGCTTGTTTATGGCCACGCCTAGACCTGAAATCCCAGTCGGGCGCAGCTCAAGCGCTGGAGACTTGGTATCAGTTGCCCAGCTGCTGCTACATTGGCCAGACTGCCATAACTCAGAGGCGGCGCATTCAATTTGCCTGCAGGGCGCTCGACACACCTCAGACCCCGCCTCGTGGCGACACTTGCCCGGCAAACTATGTGTTTTTTGGCCATTTTGTATCTATTTTATTTTATATTTATTTGAAGCTTCTTTTGCCATTTTCTGTGTGCTCCGCTGCGCTGTGACATTTCAACGGTGCTGCTTCGCTGGCGCTTCCACGTCTGAGCGACAAAATCCGCTTTTACGAGTTTATTTATATGCAAAATATGTAAATTTACGATGGCGGCAACACCAACAACATCAACAGCAACACCAACAACATCAACAGCAAATAGAGCTTGTACTACGTACATATTTTATGCATGGTATTGCATACTTTTGGGCGTATATGCTTAGATTTACAAGTGCGATCCCATCGGAGCTGGAGTTTAGTTTATGTGGCCGCTGAAAATGACTCGCCTGGTCCAACGATTTATACGATTGCCAGGCGTTTTGACGCGAAATAAAATGAAATAAGTATTTTTGTGCCTGGCAATAATTTAGATAATTTTTTAATTAAACCCGCAGCTGACAAACAATTTCAATTTATGGTCCGCTGACCATAAATAAATCGAAACTGCAACTGAAATGCAACTTGAAACGCAGCAATTGCAATTCGCTCTAATTTATTTACTCTGACTGATGCTATTTATGGCATTTTATTACTGTACTTGCCTGTAACAGTTGTTGTTGTTGTTGTAGTTGCTGCAGCTTTGTTGCATTTTCAATTTGCGACAATTTATGGCACCATATTATGCAAATCCAGTGCCTAATCACCCCGAGCCAGAGCTCGAAATACAACACAAACACGCAAAAAGTTCAAAAATAAAAATAAAAAAAACTTAAATGGCAGCTAAATTAAAATTTAATAAATATGCAAATTACGCAAATTACAGCCAGCCTGCATGCAACGCCCATTTCCGTTTTGTTGGCCACGCCCACCTCGGCTAATTTTCAATTAACGCTTAGACTAAAATGTTCAAGTCAAAGGGCCACACGAGCTGCTGGTCAAAATGAAAAGGCAAAACAACAACAGCGGCAAAGACAACAGTGCCAGGCGCCACCAAGCGGAAAATGTTGCACACCAAATGAAAAGCAAACAAATGAGCGCGGCAGTGGGCAGTGGGCAGCGGCCAGAGGGTGGCTGTAAAATATGCACAAACGAGTTGATTACGTGTCTCAAATAGATTTGCCGACAAATTTCATGGAATTTTGTTGCGAATTAGCAGTGAAAAAATCTAAAGCCAAAGCCAAGGGGCGAATCCCGTTTGCTTGGCATGTTCAAGTGATAAATTCAATTTTCCACTTGAACGCCAAAAACCGTTTCACGCCCCTCCCCGCACAACTCCCACTACGCAATGTGTGACTAATGGCGCTTGCTTGTTGGCGGCATTGGCGGCGGCAATCAAACAGAAATCATAAAGGCGTGTTGCCCAAGCATAAACGTAAACAGCCGCCCTGGATCGCCACCTCGAACAAAGGGTCACACAACCCGGCCCCTAACCCGGAGCCCACATGAACAAAGCGCATGCCGGGCGGCGATAAAAATTACAAAGCTCATACCAAGTCAACAACAGCAACAATCACAACAACAATCACCTCGGCGTCCGACTGGGTGCACCGAAGCGTAGTAACCGCTGCTGCACTGCCCAAGGATATATCGCTAGGCGTGTCCAACTCCCGTTGACTGACTGTGAATCACAACTGAAGTATATGTATATATGTGGATAAGAAAAGCTAAAGTCCCTTAAAATGAAAAGTCTCAGCAAAATCACGGAACCTATATACCCTGTTTCAACATGAATTGGAGCCTTTGTTGAGCAGATCAAGGCGAAAGTGCAAAATATTGACATAAATATCCATTTCTGACAATGATATATAGATTTATTTCAATGCAAAATTTGCTTATGCAGCTGGTTGAATAATCAAAATTATTAAGCTTAAGCTTCCATCCATCAAAATTCCTTAAAATTTATGCTCAGGTGACTGCACTGTTTTAATTACTTGCATTAAGTATGTTATTATAACTTCAATAAATTTAATATAAGATGTATATAACCTCCTAGAAAATAATAGCGAATTGACTAGAAATATTAGCTATATTTTCTTTGAAAACCCATCTGCTCGCGAAGATATTTATATTTGTTTTTGTTTGCCTTTAATAATCCCGAAATAATGTAATGCCTTAATCTCAATTGATTATATCTAAAATGGCACTAAAAAAATGGTACAATTTTAAAAATATAATTAAGGCTCACATGATTATTATTTAAGTAAAAATTGAAAACTTTGATTAGTATTCCGTACTAGGAAATTTCTTCAATTCGAATAGAATTTTTGTTAAACCACTTTCGTTTTTGTCTGAGCATTGTCAAATTTTGTTTATTTATTTTTTAAAACACTTAACATATGTTTTTTTATACTAATAGGTGTTAAATATTACATAGCTGTAATCAAAAAAAATTGTTAGACTCTATTATATCTAGAAAACAAAACAATTTTAATGGTAAATAGTACAGTGGAACAGGGACTAAACCAGCCAAAAACACTCATTCGTTTACTTAAGTAGTTAAGGGTATATGTGCCATAAAATAGGTTTGCGTGCCTCTAGATACGGCTGTGATACCCTCTAAAGACCTATAATTACAAGCTTAAAAGTAGTTGTGACATTTGAACCCCTGCCCACTCTCAATCGCCCCGGGCTGACTGATTCGGTCTGATTCAGACCTTTGACCAGTGTTGTTGTCATTTTTAATGCGATTTTGGCATGTGCAGACAGACGAAAAGTGGCCAAATAAAAATGCTCATAAAATTGAATTTTTTATGAGTGCCTTATGCCCAAAAGGGTTAATTTCGGAAAATAACCCCGTGAAGCGAAGCGTAAAGCAGAAAAGGCAAAGGCCAAGCGCTGTTGACAACAACAAACGATTGTATATAGGTATGTATAGATATAGAAATATATATATATATATATATATGTATATAACGCGGTTCGTCTCGCCATTTGTTGATTCACACCTTTTGGCATTGGGGTTTTACGATGAGTGTTGAACAAGTGGCCAGGAGAGGATGAGCTGCGTGGTGCTGTGGCCTTGTACCAAAGCGCTGATTAACGGAAGCATTACTCACAACGAGGGGCGCTCAATCAAGTGCAAAATGCAAATGTTTCGAGCAGCTGAAAATATCAACAAAAGCGGGAAGTTGTAGACTATAAAAGTGTGCAACTGTAAGTGGCGGGAGCTCCGCCATTCATCCTCCATCTCGCCAGCCGTTGATGCGCTTTGGCGTAGCTGTTGCATTTATTGCGCTTGGCAAAGCCAGCGCCGGCATCAGCTGAGGGAAGAGGGTAGGGGAAAGCGGCAGAAGAAAGTTAAAAAGTCATAAAATGATATTTATTTCATTTCGCAGCCGCGTAATGCGCACTAACTGGGTGGTGGTCTGTCTCGCGGGTGGCATTGGGAGCCAGTAAGACGAAGCAGCCGCTAAAGCCATCTACAGCAGAAGAGGAAGTAGCAGAAGCAGAAGAAGCAGCAGCAGCAGGAGAAGCTGAAGATGTGCTATAGATTTGCCTTTTATGTGAAATTTATATTTCAGCGCCCGAGCAAGCAGCAGTCGGCGAAATAACAAAGAGCGGATCTGGTAAAAATGGGGGGCGCGCCTTGTGTCTGGGGGCGTGGTTGGTCGGACGGTCGCTTGGTGGGGCCGGAGCATTTTCACACAACTATTTGCCGGTTTTATAGAGTTGAAGCTTTGACTTTCTGCCAGGGGTTGCAGGAAGTGCTGTGGAAATGGCAATGGAAATGCGCTTCTCCACCCTTGTGGCTTTTTAATGTTTTCTTGTTAAAGTTTATTGAAAAACTTTGGACAGTCACGTTTGAGTAGTCAGCGGGTGCCCTAACTTATAACTGTGCAAATAGACGCACATACATATACATTTACATACACACACACATATATATATATATCTATATATCTCGTATCTGGTCGGTGCCTATCCAGAAATGAAACAGCTGCACGACTGCACGCCCCAACGCCCATGAAAGTGGAGCAAAGCGATTTTTCCCGTTTCGCTAACCGAAAAAAACTTACAAATAAAACATTTTCCGTTGTGTTTTCTATGAAAGATGGACGTTAACTGCGGCGAGGGGGCAGCGCTGCCACTTGGCTCTTTGAAGGCGTGGTCATGTTTGCTCATAATTGAAATTTCGCGCTAAACAGGAAGTAGCGATTGTTCTGCATTCCTAGACACTTGTTGTTCTATCGTGAGCTGCCGGGAAGCTTCGTTACCAGGGCCACCAAAGGGTGGGGTGTGGTCTGCCAGTGGGCAATGGTGTTCATAAATGCAAAAGTACTGCAGTATTTATGGGGGAAAGTGCATTGAGGCAAATGAAGAGCACATGTTTTGTTCAACATGAAGGAAATTGCCTGCGAGGCTTCCTTTGTTTCGCCTGAAAAAACTGCGCCTCAGCGACCGCAAATTTACGAGAAGAAAATAAAGCGAGAGAGCAGAAGATGCATATCGCATCTTTAACGCATTTGAAATGGAATCGATGCTCTTATTTATGTTACTGTAAGCAGCTTTTGCCATTCACTTACATGGCCTTTGTCATACCTGCTTATCGGCGCCATTTTTCCAATTGCCAGACAGGTGGTTGCATATATATCTTAGGATTGCACGCAGAAAAGCGGCTTAGACAGCGTTTTAGCAGCTGATATGATACTTGTGACTCTGTGCAATGCCTCAACTTTTGTCAATGCCCCGATTTATTCAGCTTTTCTTTGACGCTAATGATATACCATCCATTTTTGCCCTACTCCCACCGACTATATGCTCTTTTCGCTGCGCTCTCCACTGCTCTTCTAGCCCATTTATTTTACTTTTTCGCTACATGCGCCTGACACTCTCGCCTGTCGTCTGTCAAGATGCATCGCCAGTTGTTCCCACTTTGTATTGCTGGCCCTGATGCTCCATCCTTGCACGTACTCCAGTGTGACATGTGCTTCCTCTGTTATATTTTTGTTCGCCTCAGCTCCCCACAATATTTTTGCTGTTATTTTCCACATGTGAAATTGAACTTTGCATCTTGGCGCAACGTGCCAGCAACAAACGCAACGCCAAACGATTTTTTCTCGCTTTTTTCTGTTGTTGGGTGCCCCCACCCCACTACCCCACTACGCCAGCCTTACTGCAATGCTGCACTTGACTTGTGGCGCCCTCCCCACCAAACGTACGGCTCCCCTCCTCCACATTCTATGCTTGTGACGTTGTTTTGACACTGCGAACGCGCGCGCGTGTTTATAAATAAATATATGGTATATATACATTTATATGTGTGTGAGTGTACAATATATGGAAATATGTTTGAGAAATATTTCCACGTTTCTGCTCGATTCTGTTCCCTGTTGGCAGCACACATGTGTCGCATTTGGCTGATGGGCTGGCAGGGGGTGGGGGGCCTCGGCCCTCGGGCTGCACCCTTCTTGTTTTTCCTTTGAAGTTCATAAAAATTAACAAAAAATCAATTTACAACACAAATGACGCGCTGATGAGAACGCACAGCGACTTTGAATGTCGCTCAAGAAATGTTTACGTTGCAATTGAACTGTGCGCCCCCTGTGATCTGAGCTGCCACGCCCACTGTGACCGGGGGTTGTTGTTATGAGTTTCTGTTGCGCGTGTTGATTGCCCATCAAAACAAAGCCTGGCGCATGAGGCGCACAGCATGAGATTTGCATAGACGCCAAGCCGAAAAGGAGTGCAAATAAATCCAGTCCTAATGCCAAGAGCTTCAATTCGATATTTGTATATTCGTATATATTTCTATGTGTGCAGCAACATCGTGCAACAAAAACTTGTGAACATAAAAATAGCGACGATTATGATGAAAATATTCATGCGACAAACGGAAGCCGTAGCCAAGTGCCATGGCAATGTCCCAGGAGCCGCATAGTCGCAGCGTGGCCCCCTCCGCCCGGTCCCCAGATAAACAACGTGTCTATGGGTGTGTGAGTTGTGTTGGTGTGAGTTGTTTATGTGGCAACGTTAGCCAGCACATTCGAGTTCCACTTAAAGCGTCATCAGTGCCAAATGCGGCACTATTGAGTGGGGCAAACACTTGAGATCCTCAAAAGTCAAAAGATGGAAATTACCCAAGAAACGGTCGGCATTTTAAGCTCTCGAGTGCCGGCTGCTAATAAGTAAAGAAGAAGCAGCAGCCCACATAATTAAATTTAATGCTGAACGCATAGGGTAAAGCCCAAGTGGAAAGACAGAGTGTGAGAGAGAGAGAGAGTGTGTATGGGACGGTTGAGGCGGAATGGCAATGTCTATATCCAAGCATCGAAATTCAATTTACTACAAAATCCCGCGCATCGGCGTGCCAATGCCAAACGAAATAGAAAATGCCAGAAAATGTGTCTCGTTTTGGCCAAATCCTGTCATAAATTGTAGCCCAGCCCAGAAAGCGGCAACAAAAGACAGACACCCAGACGACACCCAGAAAGAAAATATGCTGATGTCGATGTCGAATTATGATTTGTTTTTTCGAGTGGCTGGCATCCCAAAAAAGAGGGGCAGGAGCCAGGCGGTCGCCCGGGAAATGAGATATGACCGATGTTGGTGCTGTTCCTGCTGCCGTTGCCGTTGCCTCAAGGTTGGCTGCTCTACAATAATCTGAGCGTGAATTACAACAACCAGTTGATGGCATCGTAAAAAGCACTAGGCACCAAGCTGTAACAACACAACAACACTCAAACACACACATGCACGCAGACACACACGCGCAGACACATGCTCGACCTCGCAAATTATAAAGTTGTTTGGCCAAAACTGCTGGCTGGCAAGTTTTCGTTTAAGTTTTCCTTTCTTCACATTTTTTTCAAGTTTTTCTCTTTTTTTTTTAAACGTATCTGCAGCACGTTTTATGTAACGCACATTGATAAGCATTTTGGCAGTCAGTGAATGATTTGCAAGTTTGCACAAAATGCTTGCACAGGCTACCATTTTGTGCAAACGTGTGCGAATATCCAGCACCAAAATGTGCTGTCCTTTTTGGCATAGTTTCCACTCTCGCATTTAAGTGTGGAGGTCGAAGCTGATGCTTCAAATGTTTCGATTGTTGGTCAGGCACACCAAATAGGTCGCAAGTAACTCGCTGCAAGCAGAGCTTTGCATATCTCAATTTAATGTATTTTGGGTTTGCTTCTTGGCATATTGCAAACGAGTAAATATGATTTCAAGCGGATGTGATTGCAACTATCCCAATTCAATAGCAAAATTACTTGCAACTGGTGCCCATTTTATACTTTTACAGCCTGTGAATAAGATTTTTTTGGGTTAACAAAACACATATTCTTTAAAGGAAAGGACATTTTTAAAGAATTAACGCTGCTTTCAAATATTAGAAATTTTTAATTCGTGAAAAAACTTGTAATTTTTCAGTTTAAATTAAATTAGAGTTCTCTAGTCGGACAAGGAGAAACCCTGTTGCTAGCTTCATGCTACTGTAACATATATTGGAATGTATACAAGGACAAACATGCACATACACACAAGCTTCTTCGCTTCTTCTTCTTCTTCGCAAAATTTTATAGCTTTGGTGCTTCTTGTCCGAATCTTAGAAAACATTCAACACTTAGGGAAAGTATCAGAATATGTGTAAATACCCAAGCTCTTCTAGTCTCCACAATATGCCGAAAACAGTCTTGAAAATATATATTTCGATATTGTGGAACGAGTTGGAGTTATGGGGAAAAATATAGACTTATTCTGCGTATTGCAGTACGAGAATAACTCTCTAATCCTTATAATTTCCGAGATCGATGTATTCATTGATATGCGCTGGTATATAAATGTGCGAAAGTATTCAAGCCCCAAAATCTCTGATAACAAATGTTGTGACGAAGGATATTCAATTTAATATATGAACAATTCCAAATTATAACAAGTATGAACGTTGCAGTCGAACGTAGCCGACGAGTAAATACGAGTATATCAAAGTTTCAAGTCCCTAGCTTGAATAGCGGCGAAAAAATTGCGTTCATAAGGACAGCAAGTCGGACATTGCACGAACCGAATATACTCTTTTCACTTTGTGAAAGAGAATAAAACAAATTATAGGAATTTAAAGGCCTAAATGGCTCCATTAGTTGCAATAATTTAATTTTATTGCTAATCACTTACATCACCATATCGCATTAACCAGATATATTATCAAATATTTTAGAAAAGAAAATAAATAAAATTATAGGAATTTAAAGGCCTAAATGGCTCCATTAGCTGCAATAATTTAATTTTATTGTTAATCACTTACATCACCGTATCGCATTAACCAGGTATACTATCAAATATTTTACTAAGTACAGATCTTAACTTTTTCCTGTATATATTCTGTTTTGTTTTAATTATTAAATTGTACATGCTTAAACCACATTTTAAGTTAATCAATTGAGGAGTACATGCAGAGACCCTTATCCCAATATTTTGGATTTTCCACACATACATATAATAATGTGTACATAATTGATTGTAAGCCCGAGGGCTAATGCTGGGCCCATATGGGACTTGGACTAGTTGCAAGTAGTGGGTAAACGAGTACTTACTGTTCTTTTGAAAGTCCTGTGACTCCTCTTCCGCTAGGGTCCCTACCAACTGCAGACATAGCAGGAATAGCAGCAACATCGTCGGAACGACAATTGAAACCGTTTTGCCAGAGTCCAGCAGCGATCGCGTTCGTGATTTTCGATGTGTGTTGTTTTGTTGATGTTGTTGCCAATAGGTGCATATGGTTGTTGTTGACGTTTTGAGTTGCATTTTTGTAGCCGTAGTAGTTGCAGTTGCAGTTGCAGTTGCAGTTGCGGTTCCTGTTGCCTTTTCGTGTGCTGTTATTAAAAACTGCATTGTAGTCATTGCGTTGTGCTTGAACGCAGAAACGTCTCGTCATTTATGTGGCAAGCTTTGATTTAGCCAGCGAGGCAAAGCGGCGAAACCAAAACCAGGGATACCAACAAATATGGCCGCAATACATGTGGTTGCTGCGTTCGACTGTATGAGTGTGAGTGTGCGTTTTGTTAGAGCTGTTGCTGGTTATTTCCGTTTCCGTTGCCGTTTCCGCTTTCGACTTTAATGAAGCGCCAACGCGACTTTACTCCGTTTTGACTTTGAGCTGTCGGCCCATAAAAAGCACATTTCAACTGGCATTTATATGTGGCTCAGCCGTTGGTTTGCTCTTCGTTGCTGCTTTCAAATCGAAGGCATGTCCTGTTTTTGCGCTGCTGCCACGGGAATCTTAATGTCCTTTTACATGTTTATTTGCACTTTTATTGCCTTTTTGGCATGGCAGATTTGAGACGTCCCTCGGCCGCCGCACTGCAAATAGAAAAGCAAAGATGAAACATGAAACATGAGCGCCAGAGTAACTGTTTGGTTTGTGCTTTCTCCATACGACAACCTAATAACAAAAGCAAGCAAGCTTTGATTCTGGCAATTGTGAAGCCGGGCTATTTTTACCCTAACAGAGTGTACCATAATGTGTTTCTGAAGTTTTAAAAGCTTTGAAGGAGACATTTCCAGCCCAAATCAGCCCCTCTATTTGAAAGCCATCTTGATAAAACCTACGATGGTAGGAGTGGAAGTTCGGTTAAACAAACTTCCTTGTTTTTAAAGATGGAAATCGGAATATAACGAGCGTAATGGTGCCCTTAACAATTTACAAAATTAGATCATAGTTGGGAAAACGAGGGTATACAGTCTTCGGCACGCCAAAGATAACAATGCCTTCTTGTTATTGCTGTTGTTGTTTCTGCGAAATATGAAAAGTGCTAATAAAATGTTTTTACTGACTTGCGCCGCACACACATCAAGCAAATTGAACTCGTAAACTTGGCCGCTGCCAAAGGGTAAGCGGCAGATTTTACTGGCCTGGAACTGGCCTTGGCGCTCGCTAGCAAATTGGCTGTTTTATGTGCCCGACGCATCGATGAAGTGTGATTAATGGCGCATTTCAATGTGAGTCTTGTAATTAAGGCGGCGGTAGATTTATGTGTGTGTGTTGCTGCCACAGCTGTGTCAGCACGGCCAGCGGCCAATACACCTTAGCCCAGGCCCTGGGCAACGGCTGCTCTATTACCCCACCAAATGCGCCTGATGTTGCTCCTGCTGCTGCTGCTGTGCCTTTTAATTGCGTGCTTAGCACGAGCGCTGGTCATTAAACAACGCATCAAAATTGATAAACCAACCCCCAGCCACAGTGGCACCACCGCCACCCCCGCTCAACCTCAGCCCCTGTCAACGACAGCGTTGTCAGCGATGCGTTGCAGCCACGCATGTGTCATGGTTTGTTGGGCTCCGGCCCAATGTGGCTGCATTAATGGAGTGAGGATGGGTGCGACAAGGGCGGCGACAGGCGCGCAAATGATTTTGATGCTGCCGCTGCCGCTGCTGCTGCTGCTGTTGCGGCTCACCTTAGCCCAGAAAGGCGGCGCGCTTGAAATTATGCAACATTTTGTTTTGCGTGTACCTCAGCGCGTACACTTTAAAAAAATCAGCGTTCAAAATTCGTTTTTGAGTGTTCGCAAATGAAGTACAAACTGTCCTTGCCATAAGTACCAATTAACTTCTGAGAATAATTTGTGGAGAATACTTGAAACAAGCAGAAAACATGTCTAATAAAAGTACAAAATTACTCCGATTATTTTGTACCATATTTAAGACTCATATTTTTGTCCGCATTTGTTCTCAATTTAAGTACACAATTTATAGTTTTTTTTTGCTGGGTGTAAATGGTAGGGAGTGCGTAGGGGTTAGGCTGGGCAGCCTTGTATATTTTAGCTCCTTTTTCAGGCTGTGGCGTTAATGAGCACACACCCATAAATAAAAGAATACGCGCGCGCTAAAAGTTCATAAATTTTTATGAACTTGCGAGCGGCCTTTTGATTAAAATGATAACCGAAACCAATGCGAACCGAACAGACGTTCCGCTTGTTATGTCTGCCTTCCGAGCCATTTGCCGTTTGCCATTTGCATTTAATTGCATATTTACTTATGCCCCCATAGAAAGTTGTTACCTTTTCGATTCTTGTTACCTGTAAATAAACGAACGAGCAGTCGACAGCTCGAGGAAACTTTGCTCATTAGTAAATTTCATGTTGGCAGCATATGGTTCCACGCTGGAGCAACAGAACATATAACATGAGTAGTTTCTGCAGCTGTCGCTGTCGCTGTCGCTGCCGCTGCTCTTGGCAGTTAGTTAGCATATTTTATTACTGATTAATTAAGTTGGCAACATTAGATCGCTGCGCTGTGTCCTTTCATTGGGCATGCCCTTTGCCCTCGACTAGTCATACAAATTGAACTTGGAGGCTTTGCTAATTAAAAAAGTTTGCCAGCGCCAGAACACGGCGACGACAACAAGGTGTGTCTTCCTACTTCTTGTTCTTCTTATGCTGTGCCCACTGTACTTCTGTTGCACAACTTTTGACATCTATTGACAGCAGCGAACATGAAGTCCTTCGGCTCTCTGCCTGTCAGGCAGCCAGTCTGGCCAGTAGCAGGCGCGTTAACTGTTCAACGTTGTCATTTCGGCTCGATATTGAGATATGCTCAATTATAAATAGCTTAGCATATTCGGCAAAGTTTCAAGTACTGTCTATAAGTTGCAACATCAGAGGTGTCTACATCAAAAGTCGGCTAGAGCTTTGGCATCTCATCTATTTGTGTACACATTTCGCTGTAAGCCAGGCCCTTAGGCAATTACATATTTGCTTATTTTGGACTATTGATTGGCTTTCTGCACAGGTGTGCGGGCAACAACACTTGCCCACGGCTTTCAGCTGTCTGAAACATGGGCGAGTCTTGGGCCTTGAGCTCTGAGACTTGTCAAATTACCGCAGCCACTCCATCATGTTTAATTCAAGTCCTGGCAGGTGCACCCCCCAGCCCCAGTGTGTGTGTGTGTGTGTGTGTGTGTGTCTGTTGGCTGACACGAAGGCGCGCGAATTTATGGGCAAATGCTCAACTTTGCCATAAATGTTCATCATAATGTGACACAATTTCCTCAAGATTTAACGCCGCAGCAACCCAGGCGCCCAGCCATCGGATGGAACATATGAGCTATCAGGAATGCGAATGTCAGGGCCATTGTCATGCCTTGTGTGCAATTCGCATGCTTCATAAACTCGCAGGGCGCATAACTCGTTTTTTCCTTTTTCTGCCGCACAGCGGCTGATGGCAGCTGACATAAATTTTAAAATGAAATAAAAATAATAATATTATAAGAAATATAAATTTTAGCTCGAGTCAGCGCGTTGACACACACACATGTGCGCAGACACACACATATACATATATACATATATATCTCGGTTTTTATCAAGCCAAGAGAGAGGCGAGGCGGCTGGAACTGAGTCATGATGGGCAATCACAGTTCTTGCGCTGACTGGGCCTTAAGACGCTGCCAGGACAGAACAACAATAGCAGCGACTGCAATTGCTGCTAAGCTATGTAGTGTGCGTGTGCGTGGGAGTGTGTGTGTGTGCGTGTGTGTGTTGATATGTGATACCGTAAGCATGCGTCTGACAAGCGTAAGCACCGCTGCTGTCACTGTCACAGCATCTGCAACTCCTGGCGACAATGCGTGTTATTACACCACGCGGCATACTTTTAGCGCCACTCAAAGCACATTTCACTTTCATTATGTGTGTGCGTGTAAATAAAAGTTGAATTATGACAAAAGGCATGCATCAGGGAGCAGCAGCAGCGGCATCATCAGCAGCAGCAGCAGCAACAACAACAACAATGATAACAGCTATGGCCTGATAATGCGCTCTTCACTGACTTGGCTCCACTTTAAGCGTGTGTTTACTTAACGCGTGTGCGTGTGTGTGCTTGTGTGTGCCGCTTAACATGTCGTATGCGCAATTTGTGAAATATGCGAGCGCTTTGCCAGCTAGCATGAGCAATAAGTTCCCTGCGTGTGTGTACGAGTGTGTGTGTAGTGTGTGAGTAAGCAATTAGTTGCCTTTTCAGCTGAAATAAAAGCAAATCGTGCGAAAGTTCAGTGGGGGGTTAAACAAACAGCAGCTCATTAATATCCTTTATGCGTTTATTACAGCACCCGGCAACATCTTATGGAAAACATTAATAAAAGCGCAACGGCAGCCATAACAAAAACAATATTAAAAGCAACTACAACACGAACATAACGGCAAAACAAATAATTAGATAACCAAGGGAAATCGCCCCACGAAATCCGAATCAATCAGACAATGCAATATTATTAATTGCCTAATTCGTTCACTTATCCGAAAATCATTTATTTCTATTTGTTAATTGCCAAAAATCCCAATAACATAATAAAATAAACTGTCCATTGCGGATATTATAAATGTATGACATATTTCCCGGATTGCGCTATTGTCCTTTTTTCAAACTGAGGCAAATGCAATTTTAACAGCTGACCTTTTGCCCTAAATCTCATGCATTGTTTCAGCTTTAAAAGAATCAGTTGTTCATGAATTTTTGAATAATTTTTCCTTTATTTCCTTTTTATGTCGCCATTTCGCACTTTACCCGAAGCAGCCTCATTTTTGGGCACGCGTCCAATTTACACACACTGACGCACTCATAAGCATTCATACACTATTCATACGTGAATCATTTGTTTGACCCAGGTTCATTCCCTATTTTATACCCTATAGCTATGTGAATTTGCAAGGGTTGTAACAGGTCAAAGCTGATATCTCTGAATCCATAAAAAGAGTAAAGAAAATACATATTTTTGATACTTGCTCTATCTTTTACTCAAATATGTAAATTAAATATAACTTTGTGCAGAAAGTATTTGCTTAATCGCCGCTTATATTATAAAATTTTGGGTTGGACTATATACTCTGATAAGTGGATAATGGTAAATGGGAAATCGTTGTATTTAAAGTTGAATAGTTTCTCAGGAGGAGCAACAGTTTTCATAGCAATATAGCATTTAGTTTAAATTGTGCATGGATTAGGAAATTTAAGTTACTTTACAGCTTCTAAAACTTTCTTACAAGCTGCACATTTTCTTTAATGACAACTAGTTAAAAATTTATATGTTTTTACTTTTTATTGCCATGTGTTCTAGTTTTTGGCTCTGAGAAACATTAATTTACGAACGTATCGTGCTTGATTTATATAATATTTATATATATATAAATGTTTTTAGTTTTAGTTTCCAAATTTTGCTTACAAGTTTTATAAATTTAATTGGGCTCAGACTTCATGTCCAGCAAAGTTGCCTGCTTGAAATAATCTGTGAGCCACTGTGCATATGTGAATCTATTAGTTTGACTTTTGCAGTGAAATGCCCAACACAAACACAGCTTATCTTTCAAACGAGTGGGCGAGGGGCTCCTGGCAAAAACTGTGGCCTTTGCTGTCATTCACAGACCACCCTAAATCCAGAGGGCTCCAGTGGCAGCACCCCAGCACCACCCCGCCCGCCCACACCTACAGTGCGATGCTCTGACAGCTTCATATAAATAAAGCGAGTTTACAAACACAGATACAGATACACAGATATACAAATACAAACAGAGCAGCTGCTTGTCGTGGTTCCTGTATATCCTGGCGTTGTGGTTGCCCAAAATCTACCTTAAATTTGACAACATGCGGCAGTCGCACAGGTGGCGCAGCTGTCGCTTATATTCAGTCACCCCGTCACCCCGTCACCCCATCATCCCGTCATCCCTGCGGGTGTCAATCAGAGCACTGCCAAATTATATATTTAAAGAGGCTGTAGGCTTAAAGTTTCCGCAGCGGTTTTGTTGAACTTTGTTTGATATTAATGAGGCGGCATTTGTCAGCGATGAAATTTTTGCAATTTAAATTAACATCAGCTGCAATTAAATTAAACGTTTTTAATTTACAAAAATATTTGCACGTGGCACGCACGACCCCGAGCTCCACTCATCCCCGCATTCGATTAGAAAGCCCAAATTTGAATTTAAATTGAAGTTAGTTCGGCAGAAAGAGGGAAACTGAAGGAGCACACCCTTTGAACGCCTTCTAATCCTTCAATTAATATTCTTCAGCACCGCAGCAGCAACAACAATTGACCAAATGTGACCCAAAGTTTTCCGTTTTTCGAACCCTTTTCGTGGTTGGAATTTTTGCGTTCCAGCCCGCAATTATTTAACGCTTGCAGCTTTTTTTATACTCTCACATATTTTGTATTCCATTAAATGCATAATTTATCTTTAAAACAAAGCACCGCTCTCTTTGCCCTCACATCTGATGTGGGTGTGAGTGTGAATGTGGTAGTACACATACACATACGTGCGTTTGTCGGTGTGCGGGCAAATGTTGGCTTAAAGTTTCTACTTGTCACCTGTTTAGCCAGCCGCCTTGTAACCACATCCAATGTAAACAAGAAACAAAACAAAGCCAAGAAGATGAGCTGGCCGGTGGGCGTGGTTTCGCTTATTTCATTAAAACACATGACCAAGCCTCTGTCCCGGAGCGGTTTTTGTTCTTTGTGTTTGGTGCCAGTTGCTGACTGACTTTGTTTGTCCTTCATTATTTATATTCTTATCAGAGCGCAAGGATAATGTCGGCGGCAAAAAGCCCAACTGACACAACACAAAAAATAATTAATTATGCTCCTTTTTAAAGCCACAATTATAGTTGCATACACTCGGCGTATGAGTTATTTATTTTTTGTCTTCTGCACGGTACAACATAAACTCTAGTTAAGCCACTTTTGACAGCTGGGAATTCACTCGACACTCGATGGGACGAGGAGTGCGTCAACCTGGCGCCCAGCCAAAAAAACCCTGCAACTTGTTTTCGTATTAATTAGAAAAGTAAGCAAAGCGCCAAGCGTTGAGGAATTAAATAAAAAGTAAATTGACGCAGAAGCGGGTCAAAGACTGAAGCCCTTCAAGGAAACCAATTACAGGACTCGGGCTCTCTAGGGTACGTGCTGGTCGAGCTAATTAGCTGCAGCTGGTTATAGACCAGGGTCTGGTCCATATGCTTTCCGCTATTGTCAGCGAATGGGGGAAAAAAACAATTTAATTAATATTCATAAATACAAAATGACAGAAATGCATTTGCATTTTCCCATTTTCGCATTTGGAATTTCGCATTCGGTGATGCAAGTCGAAAGCGAAAGTTGATTTTTAATTAGCTGCGCTAAAAATAAATTGCACAAACGTGTCTGGCATTTGGGAAAAACAGCGCAGCGCTCTGCAGATTCTTGACATATTGCCAACAGCTGCAAAAGCAAGAGAGTAGGGGTGGGGGGAAGGGAGATGGAGCAATGGCTGAGGCGTAGCCACGCGCCGTTTCATGGAAATGCATTTGCGTTTCCCAAGCGCCAGCGTGCCCCGAGTCAAACACATGGGCGGTCAGCTGGAATTGAAATGTTCAATCCATGCGCTTATGTAACGTCGAGTGGGTTAGCACGGCCCGCGCTTAGTTATCGTTATCGGCCACTTAGGCGGCTCTGGCAGCCAAAAAGTAAACAATTTAATGTGTAAAGTTTCTGGTCGCAGCGCAAAACAAGTCCCCGCTGCCACGCCCCACAGCACCCACAGAGCACCCCCATGGAGCTGGATAACAAGCCATAGCGAAAGTTTTTGGGCAATCATTAAAATTCATTTCCTATCGACAGTCAGCAAAGACACACACACCCAAGCGCACACACACAACCATGTTATAGATGACGCAATTTAGTTTGAATATCTACAGCAGCAGCCACATCCTCCGCATGCTCTCTTTATCCTCCCCCCACCCCCTCTCTCTTTCTATATATATATATATATACTATATAAATGTGTATATTTCCATTTCTATGTTGTCGTTGCTTCTGGTTTGTGTGTGTGTGTGTATGTGTGTATTTTCACAAGTGCCTCGCAGCGATTTGAATGCGGCAATTCCTTTTGAATTGATCCCAAAAGTGACCTTTGATTTTCGATACGATTTCAGTCATTTTCACATGGCCAGGGCCAAAAGTCTCTAGCGACTTTTACTATCACACACACCCATATGTATTCATATACATATACATGTGCCATAGGAACAAGGGCCATTTTGTTTGCATAGTTTAAGTGCCCGCATTAGTAGCGCATATAAATTTTGTCGCTCGAGTCGACTCGGCAACAACAACATTAACAACAGCAACAACGAGAATATCAGCGAAAGGCAACGACAACGACAAAAGCGACGAAACGAAGCAAAAATCAAACTAAAAGTTCGCCACATGAAAATCATAACTCAAACGTTGAAATCAGCACACAGATTGTCCCTGTCTGCATATGTATTTGCGCGTGTGTGCGTGTGTGCGTATGTGTGTGTGTGCCTTGATTGTTTTGTGCTTACTGCTTGTGTGCGTGTGTGTTTGAATACACAATGGAAACTATTGAAAATACGTAAAGCCTCTTTGGATGCCTGCCTAGCGGCATGTCCTTGTGCTGCTTCTGTGATTTCTGCCTGCCTGAAAAGCACCCCTCCACCCCCGCTTACCCCCTTGGCATTGAGTGAGGCGGCCTGCGCGCGTGTACGTTTTGTTTTATTGCCTGGCTGACTCTCTCGCAGGCTTCGCTTTTTGCAAGCACTTGCCTCGGCAGGAATAGGAACTGGTTGGGGATGTTGGAGGGGCAAGGGGTGAAGTCCCATTGTGTGGGGATAATCGAAGCCATAAATAACAGGCGCGAACGCGTTTTTTCGTTGGCTAACAGCAGAAACAACGAATACGACAAAAACAACAACAACAACAGCAATAAGCCCGCGATAACAAAAGTGCCAAAAGTGACAAACACCGGGCAACTGTCAGCCGACCACGTGCGCCCTCTCACCCCGCCCCAATGCCCCAACGCCCCTGCCCCGCGCAGGCCGACTCGTTAGCAAATCCAATTTGTGCGTGTATGTCAACAGTTTCGGTGCAGCTACTGTAACTGTAAACGCTGATGCTACTGCAGCAGTAGCTGATGTAACTGTGGCTTACAAACGTTGCGCTGCTGCAAAAAACGCATGCGACAAAAATCGCGTGCGCCACTGTTTGACACAGTTGTAAGTGCACTTGCAGTTGTTGTTGTATTTTTTTGTTTTACTTATAAATCAATTAAAAATTTACATTTCATTCACACAATAAATAATTTGCATAATAGCCACAAACCGCACACACACACGTACGTTTACATACAGGCACGCATATCCAAAGCCAAAAAGTATAAGCGCATGCAAACGAATATAAACGAGTTTAAGCTGTTGAGATTTACCGACTGCGCAATACTCTGTTTGCAGTTCAAAACTGTTGAGACGTAGCCCTTTCAATCAAGTTCCGAAGTGGGTGTTTGGTTACTTCGTTTTAAGTAATAAAACCGTCTCTCTAGCTTTATTGTAGTCGAAAATAAAGTCGACGAACAATTTAAACATTGCGTTCATCAGCAATATTTACTATTTCTCTTTGGGCTTCAGAGTAAATGTAAATATGTATTTTAAAAAAAATACACAAAAAGCAAAAGAAGGAGCGCGTTTGATAAACATTTATCAATTAATTATATCGCCTGCTTAAATAAAATATTGTTATTGTTGCTGCCGCCTGACGCTCACTGCATAAACAATTTGTATTGTATACATTTTGGCACATGAACAATATTTTGAATTTAATTTCACCGGCCTGCGTTCTGAGCTCGCAGGTGCGCTTCAAACCGAAATCCATAAAACACGGCGTGAATGCATTTATTCATTTTAATGCGAAATAAATCAATCAGAATAATTTAACAGTTGCGCCATTGACATAGTCAGCTCTATTATCAAATTTCAACATATTAAGCTGGCTAAGCCGAGTGGAAAGTCTCGAAAAAAGTTGATTTTTTCCTGATATTTTTTGTAAGAGATGCAGGTATTTCAGTTAACTAATAATTAATTAATAATCAACTTTAATTATAGCAGTTAATTGAGTTTTTTATGGACTGGCATTTTATCCTTGTAAGAAAATGTTTTACTAATGCTTAAAAAATTTGATTTATCCTATTTTTATTTTTGGTTTGGATGTTCAAATACATACGGCTTACATCCCATCCATATTTGGACCTCTTTTTAATTTAAAAATAAATAGGATTTTCTATCTTATCCATCCAAATAAGAGGCAATATTTTGCCTAAGTTAATGTTATGCTTGTATTTAAATGCAGAATTTTGTGAAATATTAAAAAACCTTTAAGACTCTTTAATAAGTGCACATCAGAAACTTATTTATCTAATTTGAATTTTCAAAAATAGAATATGAAATCAGACTGTGTTTTTGCAGAAAAATGTATTTTTGGGGGAATATACCGTGGCGGTAAGAGTGGTCTTAAACAGATACAAAGTGTTTGTATATAACCTTGCAACAAAGGAAAACATAAGTCGACGCTGTCTGTTTTAATTTTAGACCTGGGGCGACACTAAAATCCAGCGTCTGGGCAGCAACATAACTGAAAATTGCAAGTGCATTTGACTAGAAGCAACTGATGAGCAGCTGCATGAAGTATCGCTGGAATTTTCCACAATGTTGTGGATGGAAAATGCACGCTTGGCATTTGACTCACAAGCAGCTATGGATTACCCAGGCCCTTTGTGCTGAATGACAAGCCCAATTTAGGTATAAACAAGAAAAACTGATTCTGCATGCTGAGCAAATGCAATGAATATAATATTTAAATAAGTCAAAATTAGCCGCAAACTGTTTCCAGAGCAACGACATCTTTATCAAACACAAATAGAAACTCAAATACAAATACAGATGCCGATTCAAACACACACAGAAGTATCTATGGGCACAAAAACGTTTGTATATCTAAACTATTTGGTCACATTGAACCTCAGCATATTATACAACAAATTTCCATTTAGCCGCAAAATAAAACAAGAGACAAAAGCAGCTCTTGGACTTTTGGCTTATCTTCTAAATTTATAAAGAAGTTTCCATTGTAGTAGTACTTGTACGAATATATTTATTATGATGCGTCATTTTAAATGTAAAATATATGTTTGTCTTTTGAATTCATTTTGGTCAAGGGAACATCTTATTTGATTGTTTTTATTCAGTTGCGGTTGCCACGCCACAGGCAAAGCTGCTGCCCAAATTGACAGTGAGTTATGGCAGTCTCTGGTCAGCATTAGCATCAGCAACAGCATTAACAACAGCACGAGCTTATGCTTTTTAAATCGGACCATGCTGTACATACTTTATAAAGCTGGCAGCGTCTAGGCTGCCGCTGCGAAAAAGTGCCTGACATTTCCCAAAAAAATGATTTATGTATCTTGCGACTACCTACGCGTTGTTTTAATAAATATATATCATAAAATCATAAAAAGAGAGCGAGAGTGAGTCTGAACACTTGAGCAAATTTAATTGTTGCCCGTTTCGGTGCTCTGGGAAAATGTTAATAAATGTCAAAAGCATTTCCACCCAACTTACACACGAATTCGACACTGGCCAACCAGCGAGCATTGTGATTGTCGTGGCATAATTTCAAATAATTTATGAGTTTTCAATTTTTCATTGCCCCTTATTTTTTGAATGCCGGCGTTGCACGAGCCTTAAGCTGCAGCCACGATTTGTAACACAGCCCAAAATGTCAGATGTCAAATGTGAGTTTCTCAGGCAGCGGGGCAGAATTGCATGTGAGACACACATGTTGAGCTGAGCTGTGTGGGAAGCAGTTGCGTCTGGTGGCTTAAGCTTAACTTAGTTCAACCAAAAGTAAGTCGCAAGCCCCCATAAAATATTGTCACTTGACTTCGATGAAGCCGTTGCCCCGTTCCCATCGTTTTGTGTTATTCCCTCTTTTCGCTTGGCTGGAGCTCATGTTGTGCCTGTCATTAAAGTCGTAGGCAATGTCATGTAGCTGTCAATTTCCAAAAATCGCATTAGCCCGTGGAATTTGTGTTACGTCTCTGGCAACTGTCGGCTGTCTTGAGAGCGAGCTTAGTGCCCGGAGCTTATCAGGCCATAAAGTCCGCTGCTCAACTACCCACTTGTGCTCGAGCACTGCAAAAACACTTGTGCGGCTGCACATAATTAGCGCAAGCCCTTAAGTTACCTGGCGGAAAATTCAGTGTCGCTATTTCATTCCGGCTATGTCAACGTAAATTTGCATTTTCAGGGCGCATAAAAAGGGCTAACGGGCTTCGGAATGCGGCCGTTCAGCTTAACGTTGGTCGAAAGGGACCGCCTTACAAAATGTGAAACATGCGCAGCGAATATAAAGATAAGAAGGGTTCTAAGGCTGGCCGCAAGGATTAAACATGCCCAACATAAAGCTACAACTATGTGGAAAACTATTTAGGCGACAGGTAAATCGGTGGAAGGGCTGTGCAAGTCAAAGGAAATCAATTACAAGCATTTTAAAGTGAAAACACTTTTAAATTAACTGCAAAAGCATGAATTTGATTTTTAAATAGCTTAGTATTTATTAGAAAAACCAGCGAAAACGATCCTTTTGCCATAAAGCAGAGAAATTCAGTCAAATTTATCCCATTATAGAAAGTAATGCGATTTAAAGGCGATATTACTGACAATTGGCATTAACAAAGAATAATTTGCATTCATTTTGCAAAATGTATATGTATACCATACAATATACGAATTAGCATATATTAATTTTTATTTACCAATTAAATTTCAAAGGCTTAAAGTTTTTAATAGCAGCCTCTGGCGTGACGTTGCCTCGTTTCCCTCTTCCCCTTTAGTATGTGTGCATGTGTCGCATACGTGTGTATAAGACTTTTATGCAAAAGTCTTGAAACTTCATTAAAAGAGTTTCAACATTTTCGCACATTCGTAACAGGCACATTGAAAATTGGCAGTGCCTGAAAAACATTAGCATACTTTTGTGCGCACTCAAAGTTTGCGCTGAAACAAATTAACCTTGAAGCGGCAGAGACAGCTAGAGAGTGAGAGTGAGACTGTGAGTGAGAAAGAGAGAGAGAGAGAGCTTTCGCTTGGTCTTGTCTTAAAAGATGTAGATTATTATGCAAATTTGTATCTACGGCAAGGACAATGCCAACTTTGAATCGCACAGCTCAACTGACTCATTTGTTGTGGCTTCTGCGTGCGCGCGTTGTCCTATGAATTCGAGGGGTCTTACGGGCTGTTACAAAATTTATTAATTTTAGGGCAACGCGTGACGTCAGCTGATAAGAAACATGCTCAGAACAAAATCAATAGGCTGCTGTGGATGCTGGCTGCTCTGGCGAGTATTTTGCATGATTAATGAAACGACGTAATTGATTACACGGCTACGCCCTAGTTTCAAGCGAGGCAGAGTCCCGCCCTCACTGCCGTTGGCATTAAAAGGAGACAACTGCGCTGCTGTTTGCAGTTTTTACAACCTCAAAGGCAGCGACAAACAGCTGATTGATGCGTCTGTGACTCTCACAATGGCTCTATAAGGCGCGATACACACACCCGCACACACGCACACATTGGGCGATAAGCGCAGACGCACGTGCGTGTGGCACACACGAGACCTCTTCTATTGGCCGGAGCTCGGTGCTGTCATCGACGTCTGCCAGGATGGTGATGCAGCCAGTTGCAAGCGGCAAGCGGCAAGCAGCAGCAGCAGAACGCTGCAAAGTGCAGCTGACAGGCATGCGGTCGAGGCAGGTTGCATGTCCCTGTTATTTATGCGTAATTTCTATGCACACACGTCCCGACTCATCAGCTGTATAAGCGAATGCCAGGACAAGACAGGCAAAGGCACTTCAGACGAGAGTCGATGCGGATCAGACGCAGCTCGTGTGTGGGTGGGTGGGTGAGTGGGTGGGTGGTGGATGGTGGATGGTGGGGTGCCCGAGCTTTGTTGCCGTTGCTCATGCAGGCGCACAATCATCAATCAAAATCAAAAGCCAAAGCTAAAGCACTTCTGACATTAATTTATTCAAAAGGGATACAAGCAGTTTGCAAGCCAGCAAGGAAGTGGTGTATATACACACACATTACTCCGTGTGTGAACGTGTGCTTGTGTTCTATCTGCACAGCTCTTCAATTATGAGCGTTTGTCACACACCTACACACACACACACACACACACTCAATAGTTATTCAATTTAAAAACGTCAGCATGCAAAATTCACATGAAATTTCAATAAATAAACGTAAAATACAGCTCGGGACCGTGGCGTTGAATTCTCTAATTAATATTTATAAACGATAACCGAGTGAGAACACGCTTTGCATAAATCACAAACATTTGAATAATAAATACGAATTATGCATTTAATTAAGATTTGCCACAGCGCGCAGAACGAAAACAAACAATTTTCCATTTTTTCGGCGAACTTTTTCTTTCTTTTTGTTTTTCGCCCTCATCGATATCTGTGAATTGTGCTCTGTTCTATGCGTTGGCAAAAATTTTGATTTCTTTGGCTTGCATCACTCAATGCGGGAGGAGAAGCAAACAAAAAAAAGAGGGAAAAAAGAAGAGGAATACCCAAACGGCAGACGAATTCAATCTAAATGCAAATGTTAGCAGTGTGCTTTTTGTAGACGACAACCGCATAGACAGAGATGCTGCTGCTGCTGCTGCTGCTGATGACTAACCAACTGGGCAATCACCAGCAGCAGCAACTGCAGGTAGAATCGCAACACAGAAAGTCAATTAGGCGACCGGCGCTAATCGAAGCTGCTTGCAGATTTCGTGGCCAAAATGGCGTTTGTGTGCCTTAAAAGGGGCTAGCTGGATGCAAAGACTTGTTCCAATCGCATTTGGCTCACAGGCAGCACAGGACCGTAGCCAATCGTCCTTAATGGCAAATGCTGCTCCCTGTTAATACATACTTTCCAATTGAATTGGATATATGCAGCAGATATCTACCGCCTCCGCCCGTGGGTTTCTATTGCTTTAAAGACCAATAAAAGTTTACAAGCATTGTGCGCCATGTTTGCGCGAACAACAACAACAACAACAACCACTGTGCAGTTGACTGCTTTCCCATATGCGCATGTGTGTGTGTGTGTGTGTGCTTTCGCTTAAGTATGTTTAACATGGGATAAGCCCGTCTTTCCATGCTCGCTTCATTTACTCCCGACATGGCCGCTGCGCAAATTGATAAATTATTGTTGTTGCCGTGCCCGCAACGAGTCGAACCGGACGGGGCGGGACGGTGCGACTTTTGAGCACACGCCCCTACTGGGCGCCCACTTCGGCGCATAAATTGCGTGCAATTAGCCAGGCAAAAACAATTAGCAGAATGCGATAAGCGCGCATTATAATAATATTTATTGTAATAATTGAGTTACAAGACGCTCAGCAGACGCTCCGCTTCCAAATGACAGACAGGCGAGTCCCGCATGCTCGCATTCTGGCATTCCGGCATTCCGGCATTCAGGTCAATGAATTGTAATTGAGACGCTGCGATAATTGACAACTCATTCACATGCACAGCGGGGGGCCTGCTGCAATTGGGTGGGCGTGGTTGGGGCAGCCAAATCACAAACTGAGGTGGCTGCTTGTTCGCAGTTTGTTTTTATTTTGATTTTCTATTTTTATTTTTATTTCTCCTCACGCACACATACACAAACGCGTACAAATTATATGCAAATACCGCATATCAGAAAAACACTTTCAAAACATTAGAATTACAAATAACGTTGCCAGCATCTCCCCAGCAATGGCAATGGCAATGGTAACAGCAACAGCAACAGCAACAGCAACAACAACAACAAGGCTTCAACGCTGGCTGAGGTTGCGAAGCCTACAAAACGCAGACCCTTCAAAATACCGAAGCTCCCCACCCAGCGCACATAGTAATAGATGCAAAATAAATATGCAAAATCGTTCGACTTGCGGCGGCGTTGGGCGAAATACATAAATCAGATGAGAAAAGTTAAAATTAAATGCAAACAGTGGCAAAAGGCGTCGACAACGACTGCGACGGTGACGAGGAGGTCCACGAAATTGAACTTCAAGCTGGGCTAGGGGGCTGGGCTGGGGTGGACTCAAGGTGCCGAATAATATATAGTCGCCATAGACGCTTCCTTTGGCTGCTCATTAAAGTGTGCAGCAAACGAACGTCAATAATTTGCAACAATTTGCATGCTACGTGAGAATGCAGTTGCTGCCACAGTCGATGCAACATCGGTGGCAGTTGCACGTGGAGTTGGTGCTGGCCAACATTTGACTTGGCTGGGCTACGTGCCCGTCCAGCGTTTAATTGGAAGTTGAAGGCAAACACGAGGCCATTTCGCAAATTACGTTAATTGGAAAATGTGCACAGATTTCATTTTCATTTGCATCTATTGGCCAAACGCGTTTTTAAATGCATTGCCCGCGCACGTGACCCATAACCGACTGCCAAATGATACTCTACCAACGTACGCGACCGTCGCACATTTAAATGGGGCCATTCACACAGTAGGATGACAATGGCAAAACTTAAAAAGGTGATTAAACTGGTTATTGCTGGAATTTGAATTGTTTCTAAATGGGACTATTTTTAGTAACTAGAAAATGCTTAAATGCTCATATAATATCTCAACTCGATTCTTATTATTTGTTAACAAGATATATATTTAATAAAATGATAATCCAAATAAATTTCTTATAACTTTAATTTATTATTAATAGTATATAAGTACACATACTTTATTATTAATATAACTATAGAAATTATTATTATTATTGTAACCAACGCTGCAAACCGGTTTTGAGCCGAACCGGTTCGAGCCCGGAACATCCATTATTCTTGAGTTCTAGACCGAACTTTGAACCGAACCGGTTAGAAAAAAGACAGACGAACCTGAACCTGAACCTGAACCAAACCAAACTTTACGTTTTTTAACGTAAAGTGTTTGGTACGTTAATAAGAGAGTTAATAGTGAAGTCAAAAATTTGTGAGTAGTTGAGTTAATTTCATTTAATTAATATTAAAACCGAGCTTAAACTACAATTCTGAAACCAGGCAAATTTTCTCAGTACAAATTATTAAAATCTAAGCGTATTGACAGCAGAACCTATTGATAAACGCAAATATATGGAATATATAAATAGTTTAAAAATTATGTATGGATTATATATTGTCAGTAAATTATAAATATAAGTCCAGCTCAAATACAATCTATGAAGAAGCGCAAAAAGGTCAACTGAGTTCAATTTGTCAAAAATAAAATTAAATATAATTTAAATTTATTTCAAATTGAGTTAGTTTAATAGCTAGTTACGGCGTGGATTTCAGAGACTAATGGCAATAACATTTATTTAATTATAAAGTATCAATCCCGATATATTTATGCTTATATGCCTGCTGGCTTGGTAACATAGGCACATTGTGAAAGTTAAATTAATTTATTTAAAATGTATAGCTTTTTTATAGAAATTTGGGTCAGAATATTGAGTGTTCTTTCCAATTGTGTGTGCAAATTAAAAGTAATTGTTCTTAAAAAGACATAAAAGCTTTTCTCGAATAGGTTAAATCAATATTGACGTTATTTTTAATAAAATGGCATATTTTGTATTCAAATTATTAGCTACATTTGCCGCTTGCTATTTTATATACCTACCTCTCTCGCTCTCTCATATTCGGTTTTTCTCTCTATCTTTATCTCTTTTATTTAGAGGAGCATTTATTGCAGCTTAGCTTTAAAATTTATTATGCATAAAATGGCAACAGAAATTCTAATAAAATATATATTGAAAGTTTTATTGTTTGGCTGCATACAGACAAACACACACACAAACTCACAAACTGACATTCACACATACGCACACGCACATATATGTATATAGATATCCATGTATAAACAATATTTGCATTTTCACATGGCAAACATTTTATGTGTTTCTTTTGACATTGTTGTTGTTGCTGCCACTGCTGCTGCTTCCAGCATTTTGTGGTAAATTCAATTTTTCTATGCAGTTACCTAAATTTCGGGTTTTGTTGCTTACTTTTCTGTGGCAAGTCCCAAACTTTATGTACGCAATTTTTTCTCTATGTGTGTTTTCTGTTTCTGAGCATTTTGCTTTGTTTTGTTCATATTTTGTGGGTGAATGCGCCGCTTTTTTTCTATTTGTTTTAATAGACTACAGTGTGGACTCGCCGGGCAACGACTTCGGGCAGGCGCTGGCTTTGCAAATATCCTGCGGCACTAGCATTCCCATTCATATGAGTTTATCGCATGGGGGTGCAGTGGATTTTGTGATTTGCTCGTTTATATGTATATGTGCGGCATATGTGTGCGCTATATGGGTGCCAAGTGCGTGCTTGTGTGAGTGCGAGAGAATTTCATACACAGCTGGTGAGTTCTTTTTTCCATTTTCCTTGACTTGCGCGAATGGCGTAAGACGTTGAGAGGCGCTTAGGTAAACTTAGCCGAAGATTTGACTTTGGCTTCTGTCTTGTGGCTGGTGGATTGTGGCTTGTGTCATGCGATTGTTGTCCAGGTTACCAAAAGTGGTCTAAAGGCAATTGTCAGCGAATTCTTATCTCTGATGTAAGCACAAGAAGAGGGCAAAACAAGAAATAAAACTTCTCTTTGGGGTACCGAAGATTAAGTACCCTTGCAGACATGTATTTTCGTTGTATTTATTTACTTACACACATAACGGGTTTTACGGACAACTACTCAACTTTTTACCGATTGTTTTATTCTTCTATATCAAGACTTAAGTAAACTTAATTTGCTTAAAAAAAACAAAAAAGATGTATACAAAAATAACTTACAAGTTATATGAACTTAAGTTTGTGGCTATATAAACTCTAATGGGATGGGCGTGGTCTCTTTCAGTGCGTTTTATATGTTGTCACCAAATTAAAATGCCCGCTACAACAGTATTAAAAGGACATACAAATATGTGACTCTGAGCCCAAATCAATTTACTTCATAAAAGTGGCACGCATAAGCCTATTAAATATTGTTTATTATTGCAGCAACGAATTTATTTTCTGCATAATTTGAAATTCCCAGGCGCAATTTAATAATAAAATCTTTAGAAGTACTTTTCCTCTGCCCAGCATACTTTGAAGTATTGCTTCTTTTCAAAGCAAATAATATCAATTTGAAAATGTCAAAATAAGCTAATAAAAATTATTTTTGTAATGAATAAATATTCTGCTCTATTTGAAGATTCGGAGGAAATAAACATCATAATGAATGATCACGAAAAACCTTAAAAGAGCCATAAATTCCAATTTTATTTATTATAAGCCACATGGCATACATGATATGCTAATACAAAAAGTAAAGCACTTAATTAAAATGTTCTAAGAAACAACTTTTATTTAAATTCTACGTATTTCAAACTTTTCAAACTTGCCAATTCTAAAAGCAAAATAGATATACGGAGAGGTCAATGCAATAGTTTTTGCTCTTATTCAGACAGGGACCTATTTCTCTAACACAGTTTTCCTAGAATCGTTTTATTTATAGTCTGTTAATATATACTTATTCCGCAGTGCCCTATGGCTTATGCTCCAAAAATGAATGTGGTCCATGTGAATAAGCAAAAACTTAATATCCCTGCACAGAATTCCCAAAATGAATGTTATTAATATGTAGCATTAGCATAGTTATTTATCTACCTTTTGCGAACTCACAAATGTTGCTTGTTCTTAAAGAGCACACTCGTGTGTACCCAAAGAGAAGTCAGAACTTGCCGTAGAACTTAATTTGTAAGTTTTGGCTTAGAGCTGAGGGGAAACTTACCTAAAGTTTGTCTTTCCTCCGGTGGGCCCCCTCCGTTCGCTCTGCTAATCCAAGTGCGGGCAAATCTTGCTGGCAGCGCTTTATTTTATGTTTGTACTTTCCTTTTTATCCACAGAGGGAGAACAAAAAATATGTAAAAGTTGTTTCTATTGAATGTTGTTGTTGTGTCTGTTATTGTTCTAATGCACTGAGCCGTATGTGAAAAGGTCTTCAGAAGCAATTTGTATCTTGTGGATGCTCCCTGGATGCACTTTCACGCCGGACTCTCCGCAACCAGAAGTTGACAATTGTGATAAATTATGACAGCACGCGACCGATTCGAGCGGGGGCGCAGCGGGCTGGGGGCGGGGCCACTGTGGCAGCACACAATCAGTGGCACACAACGCACACATGCACGGTTAAGCAAATACAGATAAAAAAGCGCGTTGAAGTTTTATTAATTTTGGTTCTTTTGTTCTGAAATGTTTTTTGTGATCAGGTTTTTCTTACTTTACTTTGGGGTGCATAAATATAGTTGCCGATGTTGTTGTTGCTTCGATGGCAGCCAATTAATTGCTGGCCAGCACGCAACAAGCTTGTGGGCGTTGGGGCGTGGCGTACTGCGCAAACTAATGAGCGCGAAAATGACACGGCGAAATTTCCATGTGAATCATTTGCGAATCTTTTCCTCAATCGTCTAAAAAGTTCTGCACGCTTGAGTTGCTGTTGTTGTCATTTATTTGGTTATTTCTATTGTATTTGGTATTTCTTTTCATGTGTTGTATTTATTCTTCTTTTTAGCAATTCACTTTTATTTTCCACTCACACACACATAAACACACGCACAAAATTGTTGCCTTTGTGAGGACAAAATCTTCCTTTTATGCTTGCGGGCTGTGTTGTTGCTGCTGCTCTTGTTGTTTTTGTTAGCAGCAACAATTCTCGTAATCCGCTTTTGGCCTAAATTTCAATTCTTATTTGATTTTTTTGCACTGTACGTTGCTCTTTGAGCGACTTTTTAGGTTTTTTTTGCTTTTCTTTTGCGTGTTTATTTTAACGCGAAATTACGACAACGTTGGCATAGATGTCCTGTCCCTTTTGCTCCTCCCTGTCGCGACTCTTTACCAATTCCACAGTCCGATGCCCAGGCAACGCCGACTATTCGCACGCACTGTAGCCGGCTTGGGGCGCGGTTGTTGGGGCGCACGCACCTTCCCCTTGCAGATGCTGCTGCTGGTGCGCAGCAGCCGCGCCAACGACAACAATCTGTGGAGTGGGTCACGCACTTGGTTAGCCTTTTTCTTTGGCGTTTGCCTAATTACCGCATAAATTGCGGGCCACTTGCCAAAATTCAAGTTTAGGATTGGTTTTTTCTGACTTTTGCTGCTGCAGTTGTTGCTGTTGGCGCCAATATATAACACCATGCAAGCATATATATTTCATATATTTTTCTAATTATATCCGTATAATTTGGCGATTAACACCGGAAATTTGTTTATTAAACGCGACTTTGCACGGAGAAAGCGAGATAACCGTCCGCAGCCGACGATGCGCGCGCGTGTGTGAACGACAGCGAATACGAGAGCCGAATGAGAGACAGACGCGACTCAGTCGGGAGGCGCAGCCAACCAGATCGAGCGCTCAATCCGACCAAAATGTTCGATGGCCAACCACACCAAGTTGCAAGCGAACATCAGCTGCGATGGTTTATTAAGCGGTAAATCATATAAATTTAAATTCCTAACAAAATTAGTCGAGCAAATTGATGAACTATGCAACTAATTTGTACAAGTTGTTGAGTATATAATGTGCTGCATTATTTGTTCAACTCCACGGAAAACTCTGGTAATTTAATTTACTTAAACTTTTTAGTTCGTGTTAATGCGAGGTGACATTGCATTTAATTAGCTTTGTGGCTACAATATAGCATGAAGGATGGTCTTTCAGCATTTTTGCGTGGTTTGAGCAAAAAGGATTACTTTTAAAAATAAAGTCCATTTCCATTTAGTAAATTAAGAGGCTATCCATTCATATGATCCTTAATTGGAGGCAGGGAACACTCGTTTAGACGATTTTTTCTAACCCCATTTTATATTCATTTGAAAAGAAGAAACTTATCTCTTCAAAAACATTATAAACGATTTATTTTTTATTGCATAGGCAACAATTTACATGTCACGCTAAGCTACTGTCTGACCCTTTGTAGCTACATTAATGGCATTCCCATTTACCAATTAACCCAGCAAAAAAATATTTTGCAACATGCACGGCTGGGTATCCCTAAATAGGATTAGTGCCCATGGTAAATAATCGGATGCAACTTAAAAAATGTGCGCCCTAAATACTGTTATGGCTCTGTTTGGCTGTTAACAGCATCGAACAGAAATGTTGCATGTGCAACAAGACCGTGCTTGACGTGCCATTTGACGAATGTAAGGCGGCACAGTTTTCGTTCCGTTACGTGCTCGCTGTCGTTTCGTTAGTCGGTCGTCGTGCGACCTACCCACACACCCACACCCACATCTACGCCGCAATGATGCTCTCACATCTCCGAGTTCGGGTGCCATGTGCACTCGGCGCTCGTGCCTAGCAGCATGTTGCTGCAACATACGCGCATAGACTTGACCTTTGGCAACAGCCTTAACTGTTGTTTTATGCAACCAATTAATAGACACATACAGCCAAAAGCGTGTGCCCGTGTTGGTGTGTGTCAGTGTGTGTGCTTGTGTGATTTATTGCAAGCACTCATAAATCTGCGCTCTCCTCTGCCGCGCAGCATAAACAAAAACATGCATAATTTCCATAAATCTTTTATGGCTGCGGGTAAAAAGTTGGGCCTGGCCAATTAAGCGCCCGAAACTAGGCACTAATTTGACAGAAAGCGGCCATAACCCTCTTCTTTCGGTCACTCAACCCATCGTAAGCTCCCAGCGAGCAGCCATAAGTTACCAGAAATTGAGTTATCTGCTGGTCAAGAGCATTAATGAAGCACACACACACACACATTCAGGGGATTATCGATGGGCAGCAAGGACCAATAAATGCTGTGACCCTGTTGACTACTGCTTGTAGTTCCATAAAAGTCAACAACCTCTGGGCAACTATTTCACTTCAATTTCCTGGAATTCTGAACTCAGTTAATTAAAATATGGCAAAGAGCACAATTGTGGCCATTACCTTGATTCCTGCGAAATGCAATAACTGTGCACCTTGAGGACAATGCATGCTTTACGGTAAATAATCTGCTTGATCAAGAGTTAATTTGATTTGTGGGGCAGGGTCATCTAAGTAAAGATATGCTGAGAAGCAATAATATATATATAATATGTCTTATATTAATTATATTCAGAGCAAACACAAAGAATTTCGTAATTCAATCCCCACTAGAGTAAGAGTATTAAAACCGAAATATTTTGGGAATTTTAAGTTCAATTGAATATGTATATTGTACGTTAGCTAAACTACCAAATATACATATGTGATTAAAGAAATTATTATTTTAATAGCGAACAGTTTCGCTAACTTCAATTATGCAAACTCTTTGAATAAATAATTTAATAATTAATATTGTTTTTGCAAATGTTTTTTAAATGTTTTTTTAAAGAAAATTAAAAATACGTAACGTTTTTAGAAAAAACGGATGAATGCTCTTCCGTTCGTGCCATAACTAACAGCAGTATTCTTAGAGTGTATATGTACCAAGGAATATAATTATATAACATGTAATAATTTTTTTATCTGAAATAATAAAAGCAGCAGAGTTTGCGCAGCACTTAAATGGATTAAACACAACTTTTGTTTTAATAAAACAAGTTTTCAGAATCTATCAGCATAAACTATTTTACAGGAAACGGGTCAAGCCACAGAGTTGTGAGTTTTTTATGATGCCCTCTCTATTCATTATAATGGTCAAAAAAACAGCTTAAGCATTTTAATATCAACCTTTAATTGCTGTTTTTATGCTTTGGTAATATATTTAATTTAATATTTTGTTCACGCTTATTAAAAACCTCCGCATAAATATTTGTAAAACATAGCTATTTATCAAAGTAAGGGAATTATGCAATGCATAGCTAACTTTCGTTTCGATCACAAGTTATGTTTGGCTTAAAATATTAGGCCGTGCTCTCACAGTTGGCCAAAAGACATCACATCACTTAATTCTTGTGAAGCATTCAACAACTTTATGAAGCGCACTTCAAATAGCTGAAACATTAGACCACTCACATGTTAGCTTGACAGCACGTTCAACTGGTTGTCAACTTGGACAGAAGCATTGCAAAGCAGCCCCAAGTGTCAAAGGTCTTAAAACCTGCGGTCTCAGCATAACTTGGCAGCTGTCAACAATATTTAAGGCCAAATGTTGCTAAGCACTTGCTTTCGTTAAGTGTTGCTGTATTGAGCAGCTGGCGACATGTTTGTACTAAAATGTATCCAAGCGTTTGCAACACTTTGCGAGTTTCTTTCGCAACATGCATGCGATGTTTTGATTTAAGGTAACTGCATAGTTGGCCATTTCGCTGCTAACAAGCTGTTGCTGGTACCAAATGCAGGTGCATGATGCTGCCATTGCATTTGAGTGCAACTTGAGTGCAACAGAAAGTGGCAACAACGGGAAAGAGGATCAAGGAAAACAAGATAAGCACGTAGAAAGGCCGCAAATGAGAGCCAATCGATTGGCAAATCAGCTCCAAACTGTGGGCTAATTGTGGGCGTGGCAATTGGTGTCCTTTGCAGCTGTATTTCGTTGCTGCAAATTGCTTGCCAGGCGGAAAACTTTGCTTATTTCATTTTAATTGCTTCACAGGCGCAAGACAAGACATCAACACAAATACAAAACACACACACACACACACACACACGCACGCACGCACAGTAAGCATCTCATTTGCATTGCCCTGCGCGCTCAGCGGGCTGCGGTTGTGTGTGTGTGTGCATGTGTGTGTGTCTCTGCTCTGTATTTACACTTTGCACCCCTTAAAAATGGGTAGAAGAGGGGTATAGTGCAGTTGTCGGAGTGTATGCAAAACTTCTCGATCAGGACGTCGAGGTGAATTTATTAAATTCGTTTATTTGTTTTTTATATATCTCAAATTTTAAATACGGACTCTTCTATATCATACGCAAAATTTGATAACTTTTTTGTTAAGGTTTCCCGCATTTTCTTGAAATCGCTTAATATTAATTTTCCAAAATTAAAAGAATTATGAACCTGCTTTAAACAGTAAATGTTGTTTATAATTTGGGAAAATTATTTCTCTATTATTATCCCCATTTCCCATTTTGGATAATTCAGTATAATGTTTGTAACGAGTAGGAATAAAATAAATTCATAGAACATAAAAAAGCATGGAATAATAAAAAATGGATCGTAAAAAGAGAAAAATTTAAATTTTTTAATGCGTGTTAATTCGAATTCGTGTAAAAGAGCATTACGTGTATATAACTAATATCGAGCGTGTGGAGGGTGCAGGGTATCTGAAAGTTGCGAATGCTTGTCTCTGGCTATCTGTGCTCATTAAAAAAGCGAAGCAGCTACGCAGAAAAGCGACATTTGCATAAATTGCGAGTGCGTGTGTGTGTGTGAGTGTGTGTGTGGGTGTGGGTGTTTGCCTAAAAGCATGCAAAACGTGCCAGTGACACACAAATGTCACCAGCAGCAACAGTCGGCAGCGGGACAAAGCAAAGTCAAAACTTGCAAATTTTAATGCATCACAAGATTTCAACAACTTCCTTTTGGCCCAGCCCAGCCCAGGCCAGGCCAGGCCGGGCTCAGCTTGACGCTTCGACTGTCATGTGGCGTGACCACCCCCTTGGCCCGTTTTCCCGTTATCGCCGCTGCGCCGTTGGCAACTGCTGTCTTCCCACTCCACCCCTGCGGAGTAACAGACTTGACTTGGGGCTCATTAAAAGCCATCGCTTCTCATCTAATGAAGTCGCCCGCCTGTCGCCGCCCCCTTTAAAGGGTGTGGCCCATAACCGGGCTGAGTTCTGATTCTCTCGTACCTAGTTTTGATGGCTGTCGTTAAATGGTCGTTTCCTTTTTTACGCACTGAGCCCAATGTGATTGACAGCTGGACACTGCGAACGACACCCTCCACCCTCCACTTCGCCCCACCCCCGCGGCAATTTATATGGGTGTCATTTACAGTTTTTGGCGCGCAATTAAAACCAAACGGAGAAAGTTGTGCCCGAGATGAAAGTGAAAACTGTTTGTGGCTAGGCGACGCGCGCTGCCAATGGATTAACACATCTCCCAGGCCAGCCTGTGGAGGGCGTTGGCAACCCCCATGGGCAGCCCTCTGGTTGAGACTGGCTTGTCATATAAATCAAACATAATCAACGCCGACTTCCAATAGATATAGACTTCGCAGCTGCCGGATGGCGGTGATAACTAGAGGGGGTTTCGGGGGTGGGGGCATATAAATCTAAATTACGAACATGTTTCAGTGCAAAGCGGGAGGGACAGCAGGGAGGCGGGCAGTCCGCTGGGTCTGCGGACTCTCCCTCTGACCGCAGGGGATTTCGGGCCGCAATTGAGAACCGGCGGCTTAAGATTACAATCTATCTCTCACCGCTCTCGCGTTGAGCAGTGTGGGAAATGTTGCTGCTCGTTTGTCTCGTTGTTGTTTTCGCGTTAAGTGCTGTCTAATGGTGCACGGCAGAGTTGACACCCAGCCGAAAGCAGGGGAATGGGGAAGAAGGAGGGTGGGCCCGCGGCTTAATTGCAAGTTATTGATGACCCGTAAATCGGTTTAATATTTAATTTTTCACCGCATTGCAGACATTTGTGCGTGGCCTGGCAACCCTGGCAAGCTGACAACCTGCCCAGCACAAAGAAATGTGAAATGTCAAAAGAATGAACCTTATGAAAAGTCATTGACAACAGCAACGACAACAATTATCACGGTTTATCGACTTGCAGTTACCCTGTATCTAGATCTTAAGATCCCCTAGCAGGCTTAATGAAACTTCTAGTATAGATAAACAATTTGCCAAATGCTGTGCCTATCTAAAAATTAAGGCTATATTCTAAGATTTATGGACAAACAGGTTTGCTCGACTCTCACTGCTGCTCTAAAATATACGTATTTGTCTACTCTGTTCCCTGTCAATCTATTTGTTTACATGAACAATTAACTCGATTAATTTAACTTTTTGCACAAATAAACTAAACGCTCAAGAACTCTCCATTTACCTGTCAGATGCACCGGCCACTTATATACCCTTTGTTACCCATTTCACGGGCACAGGGTATGGAGGAGAGTACGACTCCTGTTCACAGGACGTGCAAAGAAGTGCGTGTGGGTGTCAACAGCAAAGCAAAAATGATGATACACACCTACAGATGCGGATCAGAGGAAGGTGGGCGTTAGGCAGACAATATCTCATTTGCGGTCATGTTGGCGTGTCAAGAGCCCTTCAGCAACAACAAAAACTACAACAACAATGACAATAACAACAAGAGGAGCTGCGTCCGACCATATGGCGACCATTTGCCCGAATATTGTAAACAGAGAAAAAAAGAAAAGAACAAACATGTCAGAATTCACGAGTCAAAAGTGTACGACACAAAGATACCCTGTCAAGATCCAAAAGCCTAAATATTGACAATAATATACGAGTACATCAAATATGTTTGAATAAACTAATTTATGCTAGATACTCGATAATATCGGTAGATGAAAATATTTCCCATGCGAATTGGATCCTTTAAACTTTTGTAATCTTAAGCTTTACTTGTAGATACGTATAAATCTGGTGACAATAATTTTAACGTAACCCATTGATCAGCGAGACCTTCCAAAATAATACAAAACAAATTTCCAAAAAAACTTTGTAGATAGATATGATTAATTGATTATTTGATTAATGCATATTAATCAAATAATATTATTATAATATTATTATTATTTCAGCCGATTAATATACATAATTAAATTTCTTAAGCTCGTAAATGTTGAAGTTTCGTAATATATCGATGTATGATATCGTTTTTCCATCCCAAAATATTCTGATACTTTCAACATACCCTTTATAGAAATGTGAAGGGCTACAGGGTATGCACAATGCTGCCTCTGTCTCGTTAGTCGTTGTCCGCCTGTCAACGCATTTTTCTCACCGCATATTGATTTTATAATTTCCAATGTGTTTATAATTAGCCACACCCACGCTGTCACAAACATTTGACATTTCTGAGTGTTTTTTGCGAGCCGTGCCCCGCCGGCATTGATTGGCTCGTCCTTGACATCCCCATTTAAAGGCCCATTGTCAAATGGAACTTGTCGTGGGTTGTTTTGCCGTTGCCGTATTGCGTCTGAGTGCCTTGTTGGCTAGGACTACCTGCTGGTCCGCCTGCTGCGCTCTTCATGCTGGATGTCCTGGCCGATTCGCACCTTTCAATGCCAAATGCCATTGTGGCCAATTAAAAATGCGTGCCCATTTATCGATCATTGATAATCTGGCATCGAGAGCGAGCCTTGAAAAAGGCTGCAATTAGCTGCCTAACGCAGGTCGAAGCAGCTCGTCCTTGCATAAGTCCCTGTCTCTGTGTGTTGGCTGGCATCAAAAGCGACCCGTGCCGTGTGCCCCGTCCCTAGTGGCCAGTGTCCAGAGCCCATTAGTGCCGCTCAGCGGCTGTCTGTCCGACTTTTGAACTAATTCCTACCCCTATTCCAACAGCGTGTCCTGCCTGTGGCTGTGCCGTGTCCTGCGCTAGCCGTGTGCCTTTATCAAACAAACAACAATGCTGTCGTTGTCGTTGTCGGCGTCGGCGTCGGCGTCGTTGCGACTCCTCTTCGCCAGTTGCCACACATTTCCAAGTGTTTATTTCAGTCCACTTCAGGACTCTTTAGGCCACAATGTGAGGTGTAAAGTTTGTTTATGGTCAAGTGGCTTGTATTTTATACATACTTATATACATATATGTATGTATTTTTGTTCGTATAAAAAACAAGGCGCCAGGGCAGTCCATTCCGTTGACACGACACTAACGACCACTCGGATCTTATCTGGCCATGTGAATGGCGCTTGTTGCTCCTGTTGCCCCTCCTCTGTTCGCTCTCTGGGCAAAGTGTTCAAATTGTTGCACACATTTAGTTTTGCATGCGCTTTTTCCACCTTTCTATTTGTGTTTGTTTTGCTGTGCGTGCGTTTTGCGAAACATATTTTTATACGAATTTCATTGTTGCGGTCCACACATAATCCATACAAAGACTCAACTAAAGTATTTTCCAGGGCAAACAGAAGCCGCAAATACACTTGCCACATGGCTTAAAATTGCAGAGCGAACTTTTGTGGAAAAACGAAAAACAAAAAATAAATAAAGAAAACAGCTCAATGCCTTCTTATCTGACGAAGGACACTTTCCCTTTTGCAGTCCATCATTAACAATTTAAAATATCGCTGTTTGAAAATATGAAAACGTTGGCCAACAAAAAATATAGCTCAAATTAAAGCCTTGAACAAATGTTTAATTTACAAGAACAATTTTGTTTAAATTAAATGTTAAGAGCAATTTAATTTTAAATTAATAAATTTTTTAGTAAAGCATAGAAAAGTAACTAAGAAATCTAGGTAGACAAGTTAGGTAACTAAAACGTAATAAATTAATTAAAATAAATCAGTGCAAGCAGAACAGTAAAATCCGCCATCATTAAGATTGATAATTAATAATAATAAAGACAACATAATATGGAAGAAAATATTTCAAGTCATACAGAACAATAAGTTGCTTATGGCCTGAAGGGAAACCAATTTAAATGAAGTAGAGTATGAAGTGAAGAATGCCATTAATTCTTACAAATAAGGCAATCAACGTGATTAAATGTAAATTTAAATTAAAAAAGCGAATGCGGCACGAGTTGCAGTCAGCTTATTGCTCATTATCTGTATAATAAATATAGCTGGGTGAAAAAAGTTGCATATGTATTTATTAATTTTTACAGTTGACAAACAGGACGTCCGTTGGAGTTGGAAATCTGCAACAGAGATTGAATCAATTATGTGTTTATTCATTTGTTACTTTTAAACAAAAACGCTTATACCTAGAGCCGGCCCTACCCCACAAAAACTTATGCATGGGTCCTTTAAATATTGTGCACTATTTTGTCGAAACCGGCTTTAAGTTGATTCATAAGCTTCAAAAGTAACTGTGAAATTTGCAACTGCACAAACTATTTAATATTATACACAAGAACTAATATTATTTTTTAAGAAAAATAAAGAATTTCATTAACAAGGTTTATGAAAATCCAATATTTTTTGTCAGCAGCCATGGTGTAAAAGTATATTAACAAAACGTGACAGTGCACAGTACTGTCGCCACTTTAAGTATCTCAAAGATTTCCAATAAGCAAAATGTAAATTCCCTAGTAATCGGTGGCTTGTGCAACAGCTCATTGAGGTAAACTTGCCAACATATTTGTTCTTAGAAACTTTAAACTTGGCCACTTCTTGTGATGGGCAACACGATATTTTGCCAGTGGCTAAAATGTCTCTCACACATGAAACTCTGAGCGAAATTTGACAAGCGTAAATCCACATGCCCGACGAAACGCTTTGTTTATAAAGGGCATAATAAATGCAAATAAGTTTATTGTATGTGTGCATGAGTGTGTGTGCGTGTGCGAGTGTGCAACAATATTGGGCTGCTTGCAACTTTATAGTCATCGCAGAGCTGCAGTGGGATGTCGGCGGACGCAGCTCGGTGTTGTTTCTGTGCGTTGTCTGCCCTTTGCTGGCTCAGCGAAAATGCTGAAAATGAAATTACTCAAACAGTGGCAGCAACAACAGCAGCAGCAGCAGCACCAGCAACAGCAGCAACAACAAACATGAACGCTCTTTATTATGGAGAAATGTTTCGAAATTTGAAGCAAGTGGACTTAATTCGTGTGCACAACAAACACACGCCGCTTGCTGCTGTAGGTGTAGCTCTTGGTGTTGCATTGAATGTTTCTCTCTGTCTATTTCACTCTATCAACTATGTATGAGCGAGTGGCAATACGCACAGCTTCCATGCCACGCCAGTGCCACACAAAAGCCTCAACAAATTAAAAAAAATAAAAAAGCAAGTAAAACAATCGGCACAGCCCAACTGCCCAATACTCTGTGCCCAGTATATTTGAGAAATTGTGGAACAGCAAAAAATAGGTTTCCTTGATCTTTCTTTCTTTAATTTGCTGAGGCGGAAGTATTATTAAATGCTTGGTGTAGAGGGAGTTCCTTTTTTAATCTGACATATATAATTAAAAGGCACGCAAGGTCAAAAATTTCACTAACACGAACCGACATAAAAAATTTATTTTCTTAAATATTTTTCGTACTTACAAAAAAGTATTTTGTTGAAAAATATGACATTTAAGACCATTACTAAAATTTTCTTTTATATAAAAGGGACATAGCCGGTTTGATAAAGTTTTCCTTAAATTTCAATTGCACCTCGTCTTGTTTATTTCACGAACTTGAGGTCCATAGTTTTAAGAGCTGCGAACAGATGTAAGGACAGCTTGAAGGGCATTTGCAAAAAACCAATATACTTTTGGGCCCCCAGGGAGCAGAGTATAAAAAGGCGATGGCCCAGCATGATATTTCGATTGCCAGAATTTTTGCGTATCTACCTTTCTGGCTGCGTGGCATGTGTGTGCGGGTGTGTGCGAGTGTGTGTGACTGTGCGCGCTTGTGTATTGGTGTGTGCGTTCGCAATCTTCAATAAAACTGTTGGTGCTTTTATTTTTTGGCTGCGCTTTTCATTTGTTTAAAACGCAAACTATTGTGCCGGGCAGGCGGGCGGACAGGCGTAGAGCTCACGCTCTTCCATTTGTGGCTTCCCCGCTGTTCCGCACAACTTTGTTGCTCTTTTTAACGCTTTTGCCATTGCGCATTGTATTTGTTGGCATTTTTTATGCCTTAACTGAATGTGGGTGGTCGGGGTGACGAGGGACATGGGGACGGGCTGGGGGCGGGGTGCGGGGGATTGTTCACTCAACTTCAACTGCAAAATGCGCGGCTCTGTTACGGGCTTTCATGGCGGCCACTTTATTTTCATAGCCGCCTTTTTCACAGCCGCATAAAATGCAACAACAGCAAATTGGAATGTGTAACCGCAACTCGTAGTTAATTTTATTTATTCCCCAGTTGGTAGGTATTTTCATTCTTTAATTCTGTTTTTCTGTTTTTTCTGGCTCTTCTAATTGCTTTAAAGCGCAGTCGCCACGAGTCGGCCCCGGCTCCTTCTGTCAATATGATTTAGGCGGAAGGGCAATAACATAAATTAGCCAAATGTTGTAGATAAATTAGCAAGGCCCAAAACAATTTTACGGCCGCTGTTGCTGTCACAAAATGCAACGGCCCCGAACGCAGGAACGCAGGAACGAGGGACGACGGACGAAGGACGCATTGTCCTTTTCAAATAACTCATAAATGCAGCGGGCCAGCAGCAGCCCAGGGGAGGCAGCAGTCAGCAGCTGGCCAACGGACCGACATCTGGTGCTGCGTGTATTTACGCCATAAAATGGAATCGAGTACAAATGGGTAGAGCAGCGACCCCCTTGGATCGCTTGGCCCACTGATGCTCAATATTAATTGCCTTTTTTCGACTCTCGCTGATAATGCACTGTTTGCCCGTGGACTTAAAGGACATTTGTTCAAATCATGCTGCTCATTGTCCAACGTAATCACAGCCAAATCAATTACACATAATGTGCCCCATGAATCGACAGAAACTCGGAACAGTAGCAGGAGCAGGAGCAGGAGCAGCCGCTGCAGCCGAGTCCAAAGATGGGAAATTGAAACAGGTGTGTGCCAGCTGAGAAGTGCCGAAGCGAGGAAGGGAGGGCGGGAGTAGTTCCTTTCTGCTGCAGCCATTTGACCATATCGTGATGTTCAGTTTGGCTCAACGTTATTTAACAACATTTTCACTGCAGCCGCTCGTGGCTCGTGGAGGGCTTCCGTGCGCGGCTTTTCCGCCCGCTCGCACGCCGGAAATGCAAACGTGGCCTGGGCAGTGCGAAAAGCGCAAAGCAAATTTATTGACAGACATTGCCCCTTTAAAGACTTGCAGTGCACATGCTCACCCCATCCTCGCACACACAGACACACACACCCACACGCACATCTGACGCATATTTATGCATACACACAAAAAATGTGCACAGAACCATCTGAAGAATTTGTAATTAAAACATTCTCATACCCGTTTCGGGCTGGAGCTTCGTTCCGTATGCGGAACAATATTCTATACGGGGCGTGGCAGGAGCTGGATGTGATGCTTGTTCTTCTTCTACTACTTCTCGCCTGCGCAACAAAGCAATCAATTTAAGCGGATTGGCATTGCAACGCCGGGACATCTTAGGCAACTTCAATTGCGGGCAGAAGACAAAAGCCTGTTTGCCCAAAGAAGCACTCCAACTAGATTTAACTGGAGAACCCAGGGCTGCACAAAATATCATTATTTGCTGTTGCTTTTCATTTCATACTCAGTTCGGCTTCTCTTTACTTCGTTTGGCGCCCTCTGGCGACCGCTTTTAAATTTTTAATCGATTTGTGCACAAAGTATAAGAAAAAGCGACAAAATTCCGCGTCCGTGCGGACAGCTGGTTGCCCCATTGGAAGCGGTTGCACAGCTGCGTCGCTTTATGCCCGAATTACGCCCGATTTATGTTTATCTTCGAATTTACGAACCAGTTCGAAACTTTCTCCTTCCCTTCCGCGGCTGGCAAACAAACAATCGATTTATTTCCGTGCTGAGCTCAGTATTAGGTGAGCCAGGTGAATTAGTTATAGCAATGCCTTCGGCCAATATCCAAAAGTTTTGAATAGCCAGTCCAATATGTTGTATTGTATTTGAAATAAATAACAATATTTTACCCTTGCAAAGGGTATTCTAATTTTGAAATGTGTTTGCCCCAGAAGGAGAACTCTTGGCACCGAATAAAAATATAAATATTTTAAATCAACAGCCGAATTGTCAGAGAAATGAACTATAGATATATAGCAAAGATTTTCTATATGTCCGTAAGGGACAAGACAGATAGTTTTTTGTTGTTATTTAATCATTTAAAACTAAAAGGAGAAGAGGCGGGAACTGAAATTGTTTTCCAAACCATTTCTAAGATTCACAAACAATAAATTATTTCACATTCCAATAAAGCAACGCTTAAGAATTTTATCAAATTTCCTAACATACATAATTACATCTTGTTTCTAGCTTCTTTTAAGACTTATATTTTGACCAATGAAAAAAAGAAAATACCCAAATTTACGATATTATTTGTTGACACTTTGCAAAGAACAAAAATTGTTATATGTGTAATAATCTTCATTCCAATATAATAAATATAAATTTTAAGAAAAATTACAATTGTGACTGTTTTTACGAAAAATAACCTAGATAATTTTGTATATATTTAAGAAGTGCCGTTACAATGTTTTTTTTTATCGAGGGTATTTACGCAGCTTTTCATACATCTGAATTGGCACTTTTCTAAATCCTTGTTGCTGTCAATGTGTTTGCTGCCGTTTGTGGGCATTGATTTGGCTTGGCGGATTGGTTCGGTTCAGTGTGGTTTGGTTTAGTTTGGTTTGGTTTGGTTTGGTTTGGTTTGTTTGGTTCGGGCAGTTGATGGTATTCTGCTGGTTGCGTTTTGTGACCTGTCGTTTTTTTTATTGCATTTGCCTTGTTCGTTTGTTCAGCGAGAGCAAAGTCCACTTTATTGTAAACGAAATGCGACAGCGCCGCAGGACTTTAGAATGCGCCAGTATACGCTAAAAATTTACGCTTTTCAATCCCATCACAATTGTTTTATTTTTTAACTGTATCAGCAGCTTTCGTATGTGTCCTACGTAGAACATTTTATTTTCCAAATAATGGTTACAGTTGTGGCTACTAATATCGATTTGTATTCCGTACCGGGCTGGGCTTTGTTTAATTTTCATTCTTCAATTTTTTAATTAGCACTAACGGGCGTGTAATATTTGTTCACTTAAACTTAATTATAATTAAATTAACAGCTGTTAGCACACGTTGCCTTCGTCCTGCCTTGCACGCACACAACCACACACACACACAAACACATTGAAACACAAAACAACCTAACAAAAACAAATGATTGCAAGCAACTTTTACATGGTAGATGCAGTTGAAAAATGTAAAGGCAACTGGCAACTGCAAGAACATCAACACAAATAACATTTTTCTTTAGGGTGCCAAAGAGTAACTACCCTTGCACACATAAGCAATAATGCATGCAGGTGATAAATTGGAAACATAACTGTTAATTATAGTCAGGATATCGCAACAAATCGGGAGGTTTTCAGATACTTCTTGCAGAATAAACACAGTTTAAAGAAAAAAATCGAAGTTGAACAGAGCTAAGTATTAATTTTATTTTAAATACATGCAATGTAATCAATAATATATACATTACATATTTCGTGACTAAATTGTAATACCCACTGCAAGAAAATAGTAATTTTCCCACTTCCTGGTAAATGCATGTTGTTTTTAGTGCACTCATCGACAAAGGCAGCAGCAGCAACAAAGCAACCCGGAACCGGTACCAAGTTGAGAGTGCACTTGGCGGAGTTGCAAAGTCCGGCAAAGTTAAAAAGCGGCCAGCAGCCCAGTTGTTGCCCCTTGGACCATTTGCCACTGCTTAAATGTAATTAATGAATTGTGTTTTAGCTGCACTTTCTGGCCGCACTTTCTTCGCTGCCCCCATTAGGGGTACTCTTCAAATGGGGTTTTAATACGCTGCATTCACGCATTTGTCGGCGCCGTATTATAATAATGTTAGTTTTTATGAGATATTTATGGGTGTTTTACATGACAGGCAACCGTTATGGCTAATATGAATGTGTATCTCAAAAGTTGTTGACCATCCGGCTACGTCCATGCGGGTCCCATTCGCATAATTAAGCTGTAAAAGTAATTGACGCTTAAGTGGCCAACTTTTGAGCATAATTTACAGCGCACAGCTGAACCCCGCGTCCGCTCCAGCACCCGGTCCTGAGCTCGCCTCAAGTGGACACACATGGACTCGCATTTGCCACATCATTTTTGCCAATCATAACAATAAAATCAAATGTCAGAGCTCCAACCGAACACTATCTGAGTTTAGTTCCTGCCCAAAAAAAAAAGAACTCGAATCATATAGAAAAGTTGCCAATGCATTTTATGGACTTTTTACGACTTAAAACTTATGTGGCGGGCGCGACGAGAGCGAAAAACTCCAGTCTAATAAAAAGCCAGCCAAAATAGATGTAGCCAATGAAGAGCATAACAAACGACATATAAATATGTATCTGTGTATCTACGAGTTTGCTTCACTTGCCGATTTTATGAGCTCGACAAAGAGGCAGACAAAAGGTTCGTCGGTTGGCGCTTGGATATGGAGGGTGCTACCTTGTTATTGTTGTACCGTCCCAGTTGTTTGAGTTTTGCCAAAACTAATAAAATTAAATTGAATTGCTTAAAAATTGCCAAAAATGAGGCAAAGTGTCAAAGGGGCCAATGGGCCAACGGCGCCACAACAGCCAAATGGTTATGAGCCCAGGCACGAGCCAGAGGCTGACCCGGTGCCAAGCCAAATAGGAGCCCAAGTGGCCTGTTTGCTTGGATACCCGTCTCAGGCCGCTGGCAACGTGCGCGCATTAAGGCATTTTGCCTGGAATTGAATATTGAGTCCAGGGTCTTATGGCGGAGTAAGAAAGAAATCCCGAACTTCGACTGGAATACCGAAATATTCATACCCTTATTCATATCGTAATCTTATCTGAATCGCTTAATAGGGCAACGTGTTAAAGCTGAAGTGTAAAAGCTTTAAATTTGACTTTCTAAAATCACAAAAAAATCCAAAATTAACAGATGACACCTATAAAAAATGTATGCTAATTATGTGAAAAAAACAAACAAATTAAACAATATTAATACGAAAAAAAAATTAAAGAATAATTTTACACAATTGGCTTTTTTAAGCAGATGAAAAAACTTTGATTGATTACTCCTTGTTTTTATATCGAATTATTTTTACCTTATAATATTATAATGTTTTAATGAAAAGTAATGAGTTTCAAAGCAATGTTTTAATTTTATAAAAATCACAACTTTTGATTGCCAAATCTCATTATTCCCTGTCACTCGTTTGTCGCCTGATATAGGTCAAATTGGGTGCAGCCCCCGCAGAAAGTAGGGTAGATGAAATTGATACATATTGAAAATTTTGTGCCGGCCTGTCTGCCTCAATTGGGCTGAGCCTGGTGCCGACAAATTGAATTGCGCTGATTGCCAGGGAGGCAACAGCGAAGGCAGGTTCTTGCCCCAGCCGCAATATTAATGCAATTAAGTGCAAATCGAAGTCGGTGGCGGCGTCGACGTTGGCGCTGATGTATCCTTGTTGATATTGTTGTTGGCAACGTAACGGTAAACGCATCAGCGAGCCCATAACGAATTTACAGCCAAATCCAATCAAATGCATGAAAACGATATCATCAAAACAGCTTACTGCACACACGGCGTATGATAGATATGCAGTAAATGCTGAATATGTCGAATATTCAGGACATGAGAGTTGTCAAATGCAAATGCAAATGGAAAATCTGTGACACATTTCAATAATTAGTTGGCTGCCTGATGCGATACCATATTGTTTTACATCTGGCAGGCAATTCAATATTTGAACACAACCGCATAATACCGCGGCTACTCAATAATAAACAAAGCGCGACATTTAATTAATTCAGTTGAAAAAAATCACAAAAAAAGCAGCAACAACAAGAGGCAGGCTAATAAAATGAAAATTTCAGGGCTTTATTGATAGTTTTCACTATCACTTGTGTAAATCTTTAAAAAAAATATGTATTTCTGCTCGTATTTGTTTCTATATATATGAAACTCAATCAATCAGCTTGTCGGTGTGTGTGTGTCAAGCGGCTCATTCATTTATTATTTTGTCAGCTGTGAAATATTTTTTAATTTTCCAAATCAAATAACCGCAAAGCACAGCCGTAAGTCGATTTGCCAGCAGACTACAAAATTCAAGAATTTAAATTTTCAACATTGTAAACTTATAGCCTCGCTCCTCCAGCCAGATATTTCTCCACTGGTCCATGTCATGCTTACTGCAAATTAGCATAGCCTAATTGAACACAAATGGCATCCAATTTCCAGCTCCAGCCCAGCCACGGGCACGCCTTTGGCACTGGCCGTGAAACCGAAACCCATTGGACTCGAATCGACTCGAATCGAGTCGCCTCAACTCAACTCAACTGAACTCGACGCGATGCGAGGCAACCGGAGCAGGACGCAGTCGCTGTTCCTCGCTATAAGGGAGACGGCGTCCGCTTGCAATTTATAGTGCCATAGACGCCCCACAGTACACAGTAGGCGGCGAACGCGGTGGCGGTGTTGATGGGCGGTGCCGAGGCAGAGGCAGAGGCAGCGGCTGACTTTTGAGTAATCAAATCGAAACCGAAACGTTCGCCAAACCCAAATGACTCTCTTTGGTGCGCTTATTATGATATATGGCCAATGGACACTGAGCAGTACTCAACTCCGCTCAGCTAATGGGGTCGGCTTGGTAGGTTAGCAGTCTGTAGTGGTCTGAGAATGTGTAGGTGTATGTGTGTGTCATGCCATGCAACTCTTTGCGGTGATGGCGCCTGTTGCCGGCTCAGAAAATATGGAAATTTGATTTGGCAGTAATTAAAATGCGACTCGGCAAGCACTCAGAAAATGCCCCCAAGTACTCAGTACGCAATTCAATCTGTCATTGGAATTTGGATTAGCCATTCGACGCAGCCAACAAAAACAACTCAGACCTTGATACACACACACACACACACATACGCAACACTCAAGCACTGACAATTTTTGCCTGCAGCATTGCTTCTTACTTTATTTTCTTAGCAAGATGTAGATTGAGAGAGAATGTGGGAAAAATAGTAACAGTAAAGAAAGTGCAACAACTAACAGCTCGCTTTTTTCGCATGCTGCAAAAATTTTTGATTGCAAATTTGTGTTTCTTTTGCTGCGTAAGTGTAATTCTTTTCCAGTTTACCTTTCCACTCTACACCTCACTCCACACCCTGGCCTCTCTCCGTACAATACCCGCCTGCCCGCACGCATTGCCATTGATTAACACACACTCGTCCAATCTCGTCGCAAACTTTTTGCACAGATTGAAATACAAAGTTTTTGCCGAGCTGCCGACTCGTCTCTCATTGTTTCCACTTATTTGGTTTTGCATTTGCGCCCCAGCCAGATATATATAGCTTTTTTTTGCATTCCTTCTGAAAGTATTTTACATGAGAAATAGATTTGCCCCGCAGCTGGCGAAACTTGCGCTGTGCGCTGCTTAAATGATATTTTCATAAATCAGCCATAAATATTGAACATGTCATTGCCAGTTGCATAAGCCATTTTAAGGACTTGCAACTGCATAAATCGAGGAAAGAGTGCAAGTTTTTTGTGTCAAAGATTTTATAGATTTGCAGACATCTGACATATGTATATACGATATTATTGAGAAGTACTTACGTCGATAACTTTTTGTTAAAATGTAAGGAGTATATATTGTATATCTCTCCATCTGTATCTATGAATAATTCATCGCAACATCCGAAAAATCTCGTAGTTCAAATTAAAAAACAAATATATATATTTTATATATATAAAATCAGTTTAATGAAACTGCGGCGCTGTGCTCGCCATTCCATTTTATTTGTTGGCTGAACTTTTAGCTGCGCTGCATTTGACAAACGCACTTGGAACTTGAGTCGGAATGAGGGCAGGCGAGGGAGCCAGGGCCTAGAACAAGTGGGCTGGTTGCTAATTAAAGCCGAATGTGGGCCAGCAGAGCGGCCTTTGCGCAGTCGTCTAAAGTTGTTTTGTTTTGTTCAGTTCCGATTTTTTATTATTTTTTCGCTGCAGCTGCCAGTCAGAGGCTCAACTTTCGAGCTCAACTCCATGGAGTAAAATTTTTAATGGACCAAGCATTTTAATTACTTTGCGAGCACAGTGTGCGTGTGAATGTGTGTGTGTGTGTGTGTGTATAGTCGCACCACGCTTAAGCTAGTGGAACATAATTACTCGTCTCTAGCGCAACTCCCGGAAGTCAGCGGCAGCCGCAGCCGCAGCATCACCGGAAAGTATACTGCATTTTGAGGCGGCAGCGGGTGAGAAGCTTGCTATAAAATTATTATATGCCATGCAGAACATACCTAGCTATATATTATCTGTACATGTACACACATAGATATACACATACAATGCAAATAACAAGAGCTCCCAGCAAAAAATCGACTTGACGGATTTTAGTTTATTTTTGTTGAGTTTGTTTGAATTTTGCTGCTAATTAATTGCTAAAGTGCGCGAGTTCTGTGCATACCCTTTATAAAATGTCTGTAGATCTTTTTAATATCGGGTATATTGCAATATATTCTAGCTGTGTGGCATTGATCTCCCTTTGTACTTACAAATTAATCATATAATTAAACATTTCTTTAATGCATACTGAATCATTTTATATATGGTATGCAAGTTAAGAACTGAACGATTTTAAAAACCCTTTAGTTTTGAAGGTAATAATTTTAGAAAATGGGGTGTCTTTAACTTTCTTATATTTTAAATATCAAAGAGTATTAATCGTTTTCGTATTTCCATTAATCTTTCACTAACTCCCATTAAAGACACAAAGTAGTGATCCCGCTGATGGCAGCAGATGTATCTATACTAATTTCAAGCCATACAATTTTTAAAGTAAAGAAACATATTTGCATATTGATAAACACATACTGCCGACATAGAAATATTAGTATGTATATAATCGTCCCCAACATACTTTACTTTATGCCTATTTCGGAGCGTGACAAAGTGTAAAGAGGGAGAGGGGCTCTAATTAATATGTTTTGGCAGCAAGTGTGTGCCAATGGACTGAGAACTGACCCCGAGGGTACAAGTTACCTGTTTAGAAACACACGTGTGCGCGTGAGTGAGAGTGAGTGTATTCATATTAATATCACTTTCGGCTGATAGACAACTGCACACGAGCACTGATTTTGTGATGGGGCCACAGCGTGAACTGCTCATAAAATATTTTTCAACAGATAGCGCCACATTTCGCATAAGTTAGCAGTTAAGGGCCACGCCCACATGGTGGCCCAGTCAAACAGCGCGGCGGGCAATTAAAGTCAAACTGTGTACACATGAAGTCAGCAGTTGTTGCCTGCCGGTCATAATGATTCATGAAATCCATTTGCCGCTAAGCAAACGTATAAAGCGACTGACACACAAACAAGTCGACTGACAGATGCCACTGACGGACACACAGACAATGAGACTGAACGACAGACAGACAGACAGGCAGACAGACAGACTGGCAGCCAGGCTGTCAGACACCGATTGCCCCTCGGCAGGTTGCGCTATTGCCTTTGTGTTTGTTCAGACCGCTTTGGCGCTTTTCATTTTGAAAAATTAAAGCTCAGCAACTTGTCGGGCGTGTGTGTATTGGGTTGAGCAGCGCCTGAAAGTAGACAGCCGATTTTACGCATGCAGTTCACGAACTCACACAGCCACAGAATCACGTGCAAAGACCAAATGTCCAGTACAAGCAGTCGGCTAAGGTTATTCGGTTATTCGGATCTTGTTGGCCGTTTGTCCATCGGCACTCATAAAAGTCAAACTATTTTTCAATTTCAAATTTCTGTGCCGCAGCTACAAATCTTTCTCACAGCACTGGCAGCGCCTCTGCATTGTTGTTGCTGCCACTGACTGACCCACTGCCCATAAATATGTTGCGTGTCAGGCCAGCAGAGCGTTTGCTCGGCCCCAGCACCCCGCACTGTAGTAGATCAAATTGAGAGCAAGTACGACAAAAAAGGAAAAAAGCTGGCAACCGTTTTGCGGCATGTCGTAGGCAGGCGGCTGGCCAGCAACATCAACCTTATAACGCCAAGCCGAAAACAAAAGCAACTAAGAATGTTGCATTCCGGTGCAATCGACCCCGCAATACTCTGTTCGCAGTGGAATAACTTTGTAAGTTCGTCGAAAACGGTCGAGGCATTGACCTTCCAACTTTAACTTAAGCAAACTTCGATAATTCCAACTACTGGAGGATGAAGAATTTCAAAGGTAGTCTACCTGATAAATTACGTGGCCTTAGCTCTAAAACTGTTTCAACTATAGACAAGCGGTTTTGCCAACCCATTATCCAATTATGATTAATAAACTAATTTTTCAAAAAATATTGTCTTAAAAACTTTTTGTGACTATTGTATTCAGTAACCACCTGCTAACTAGCAAAGAGACCCAATACTATTACTATTTTAAATAGCTGAAATTACTATTTTTCATACCATTTTTAGTTAATTTTTTCATTTAATCTGAAAATTAATTTATTTTTTGTTAATTTAATTTTTTTAATTTCTACTATGTTGTAACTAACTATTTAACTATAGTTACTTAAAAAGAAAGGTAACTGTTGATGATGTTGTTCGTATTTTAAGCAAGATAGCCCCGAGATTGGAGGTTATCAATTGTCATAATTGATAAAATAATACAATAATATTTAGAATGACTTCACAAAATTTCGATGTAATATCAATATTCAGTATTCAATATATAAAAGTTTCATCATATTTGGCACTTACGATAAATATATCAATACAGGCTTAAATCTATTCGCGCAAACATATATTATTAATCTACCGAAGTGACTCACCGTTCTGCTTCTGCAATGTGTGTCGCATCTCATGTGTTTCATGTTTGGCCAGGAAACGATAACTCCCTTAACAAGAGTACAAAAAACTGCACGGCACGCATTGGGTAAGTCATAGCCGAATTCGCAGCCATTGGCTTTGCGCCCCTGCAAGTAGCTAGGAATCCTTTGGCCCCACGAAGTTTTTGTATTTGACGCAAAAATATTCATGACAAGGAACCAACAATGAGCGGGTGGCAGCCAAAGCCAAAGCCAAACGACTATTGGCCATTTGTTGGTAGCACTACATTCACACAAACACAAACACACACACACACACACACACTACAGTCGTTCCCATTTCTTTAGTGCAAATTTCGTTTTCGAGTGGTGTTTATTTTCAAAATTTTGATCACGTTCCCTGGACAGCTGGCTGCCGAGAAGCCAATGCATTGGCCTGGATGAAACCCACTTTGGTCTTTGTTCGCTCGTCGAGCAGATGGCTAACAACTTTTCGGTTACGCGTTCCAGTTGATTCGCATTCATGCGCAACTCAACGTCTCCCACACAAAATAAGCGGCTTTGAGATATAAAAAATAAATAAATTAAATTACGCATAAAAAACGCTAAATGCAAATTTGCATTTACAATGTCACCGATGCACTTTTAAACCTGCTGTCACTTTAATGGACATGGACAGACAGACAGACGACGGACTGTCTGGTAGTCACAGGCAGGTCTGTACTTAAACCCATGTGCGACCAGAAAGCCCAACCAAGGCGGGTGGCAGTGCATAAATATTTACAGCATTTTTACAATGAATCGCGGCGGAGCTAAATTTGTTCTGTTGCACTTGCAGAAAAACGGAGAATAAACAATTAAATTTAAATAAATCTTATGTTTATTTAGAAAAACTCCAAAAACATTTAAAATTATTTTAAATAATAATATATATTTACTCCTTTTATACCTAATTTTGCAGATTCACCTTTCCAAATTTGGCTATTGCTTATAAAAATTAATTATAAGTAACCAATAGAATATATATCCGAAAATAAATATACGTATTTACCAAAAGTTTATAAACCACTTTAATTTTTAAGTAATAACCCAAGTTAGTAGTAAATAGCTTTGCAAGTTAAATACAAAATTGTACATTCATAAAATGAGTGCTTATAAAAAAGAAAACTTTAATAGGCCAGCGCGTCGATAATTTCGATTAATTGGTTTTCTATAGCTTACGATGATTGATCGGAATTGATCTTTATTTCTAGGATAAGCTAAATTTAAATTTGCCCTTTCAAAAACTTTTTACATAATAGCGCCAAATGTTAACTGTTAACAATCAGTTGCTGATAAATATTAAAACAGGCATTGTTTGTTGAAACATAATAGATGCTCTACAAATTAACATAATTACGGTTTATTGCCGGTTTAAATTTAATCACAAATTTTTGTTATAAATATTTTAAAAAATTTCAGCATTAAAGTTTTTTATGACAATGGAATATTTTTCAGTGTGGTTGGCCCCAAAGTGACACCTGGCGACGTTCACAGGGCTTTGTGGGGCCGGCATGTGAAAATGCAATTAAGCTGTAAATATGGGTTTTTATATATGGCACTCAGATCGCTGGATAACAGAGCGATAGCTTTGCAAAATTGCCAAAAAATATTTGTATGGTATATGAGTTAAAAAAATTGGGATATCATAATCAACGCACAAGCAAATAAACTGCAAGTCACAAGAGAGGAACAAACAAAAAAAAAAAATTAGAAATCAGGACACGGAAAGCTGAAAGCTTGTTGAAGAAGAGCTTGGTGGGAAAGTAACGTTTGTTCATTTAATTCTGATATAGAAGTTAACTATAGGCATTTCTTAGGCTTAAAAAATACAGATCGCGATGTCAAAATTGAAAGTATACGCTATCGAAACATTTGAAGTTAACATTTAAATGACTTAGTTTTTTTCCATTTAGTTAAGATTACATGGTTTTATTACCCAGTTTGTACGCGCACCCTATTGTAACACTTTCTAACCCAAGTAGGTCAATCTGTGGCGCCACTTAACCAATTTTTAAAGATTAATGTTATTGGAAATTATTTTCACTCTCTTCTCAAGGCTGATGTCAATGTCAAGTAAAAATACTGCTCGTCATTGGCTATGACATGCCTCCTCTGTTGCCCCGGTTGCAGCCTAAAGCTTACGCCTACCATCGCATTTGGTTGTCAACCTTTTGCTGTTGCTGTTGCTTTTGTTACTGTTGCTGCCGTTGTTGCCTGTAGTGGAAGGTACACGTAGCTGCAGAGCAGCCATCAACTTTAGCTGATGCCTCATAAATGAATGTAGCTTGGCAGATGACGCGGCTGGCGGGTCTCAGACCCTGCGCTGCCTATGGCTGACTTGGCAACTGTAAACGAGTCATAAATACAAGTACATGCTATAGTATTTATATCTTTGTGTGTAGCTCAGTTCGGGCAACAATTCATGAAATATTAAATACGCTCTGTGTTTGAACAGGCATCAGGGGTGGAGCTGGGGCAATGTTGAAATTAAATGATACCAAATAATGTGATTATTGCCCTGCCGTGGCGTCCCGTTCTTTTTGTCGTTGTCATCTTTCTTACGTTGTTGCCAGCTGAGCTAAGCTGAGGACAATGACGGGGCTGCACTTCAATCTTTTGACTGATATTGCTGCCGGCTCCACTTGAGCACGCCTGATTGAACACATACACCACACAAGCGCACGTGTTATGATTTTACCGCTTTGCTGTTTTACTGTTTTACTGTTTTTCTGCTTTTTCCGTTGAGCCTGACATCATATTGTATATATGTGCACATATATAGACATTAGCCAATGAGGAGGAAAATCAAAAGACAAATGACAACGAGGACCTTTGAATCGCGATGCTTTTGCCAATTAGGTGCCTGGTCATGTGCATTGTGCATATTGCAATTCAACGGTATATCTTACATAATCAGGGCATGCACTAATTAAACACGCACACCACACGCCACCATCGGCACCACGACAAGCCCAACGACTTTCTTGCACAGATACGCACACACATACATTCTCATACCCGTAAAGCATCAGCAGCAGCGACAAGAGCTCAACGGGTCATTTCGCAATTAAGCTGCAGTCGTAGCAGCAGCAGCAGCAGCAGCAGCACCAGGACTGCAGCTATGTATGCGTCTCTATAGCATTATGTTACTCCGTCGCAAACCCGAAACCCGACCCGTCTTCCGCCTGATGATGATGAATGAGTTAAGCGGCCGTTGCCTTGTAGCTGCCCATCTAATGAGATACTTTTTCTGCCTGCGAGCGAGAGAGGGGGAGAGAGCACAACTCGGCGGCAAATCATCCGAGGTCTCGTCTCAGCTCATCTCATACCGATGGCGCTCCGAGTATGCAATCTATAGCATGTCAGCGTCTGTACGTATCTGTATCTTTTGCTATCTGTTATCTGCGTATCTACATACATATAGACCACATGCGTGCCCAGGCACTAATTGCGTCTAATTGAATTGCAATTGACCGTGAGTTGGCGTATTTTTCACTCGTTTTTGCCGACCGCCTGTTCTACCGCCAACGACGACGAGGACGCTTGATGAAGATTTACGCAGCTGCTTTGATTTGTGTCAACAAAGACGACGCCTCGCCAGCAGCTAAGGCAATGGCTACGGAATTCCACAGATAGATACACAATCATGCTGTCGACCAATCATTCAGTCGTGGCGCCAGAGAATTGTCATAAGCATAACAACAACACCAGCAACAAGAAGAACATTGAGTATGAGCCTTTCAGTTGTTGTTTAATACCCCTTCACAGGCTATTGCAGTTTTGCTACGAAACGCATATACATATATATATATATATATATATATGTATACTGTCATGAATATGAATAATGCTTTTAAATGTGAGCAGGCTGTTTGTATAACTATTTCATGAACCTGCCGGTTCTATCATCAGTAGACACTGCTGTCGACCTTGGCTTTCGAACGCCTTCAAAGTTTAAACTTGTTGAGAATTCTAACGAGTCAAACAACGACAAGAAAGCAAAGCGCAAAACAGAAGTTGCCCCGTTGCTGTGTGCTGTATACCATAGAAACCTAGAAATTTGGAAAACAAGTTATTTAAATCTGCATTATGCTATTATTTAATACTGCCCTTGACATTGTTTGTGTACATATCTTATTTTCAGATCAATATGAATATTTCCTAGTAAGTACTATTTCTTGGTCGTATAAAAGCCTATAATGTTAGGAATATAAAATGAATAGCAACGTTTTTTTATTCATCGGTTGATATGCATTTCTTTGACGCTTGAAGCTTTGCGAGATGTTCTGTTGTTGAGGATGTGGTCTAGCTCGTGTACAGATCCTGATTGATTCTCATCGTGGCACGATCACCACATCCCTTCCTGAGAATCATGTCCGCCATTTCCTTTGCAACAGGCATCGTTCTTTGTGCTTTTGCCATCTTCACCATTGTTGCCTTTTCGTTTAATTTCATTTCTTGTCGTTCTTATCGTCGCCATCTTTTTTCCTGCACCGTCGCCACCTTTACCGCCACCCTGACCACCGCCACGCCCACCCCGTCCTCCGTTTCCAGCTCCATCTTCGCCATCTTGACCTCGTTTTTGATCTTCCTTCTTGTCGCGTTCGTTTCCATTTTTCTTTCCATTTTCTTCGTCTTTGTTCTTACTTTTCCCACCTCCATCTCCACCGCGTCCACCACCCTTACCTCCCTCTCCACCTTTACCCCCGCCACCACCACCCCATCACCTCCCTTACCCCCGCCACCACCGCCATCCCCACCCTTACCCCCGCCACGTCCTCCTTCTCCACCGTTACTCCCGCCACGCCCGCCATCTCCTCCTTTTCCCGTCCCTCCTCCAGTTAACCGATTTCCATTGCCATTGCCGAGTCTAGTCATAGACCCAAAGTAATTTTTATAATTCCCAAATTTGAATAATTTGGACAGTAAACACTCACTGAAATGGTATTGAAATAATAATCATAATACAGATATTTAAAGGCCGATCTAAACCCAATCTAACATAACAGCATACTAAGCTTTCCATTTCAAGGGAAGCAGACTCAAGGCTGAAACTATTTAAAATTACCCACACTGATATTAAATACAGATAAGATCTAGAAATGCTTGACATCAAATGAACCCTGATAGGAAAGCAGTTGAACTAAAGTACATATTGATTCGCCTGCTTATGGGCAAGAATAGGCATAAGCTGGTATAACAATATACGAAGCAGACTCCTATTTTAACGCTATTCCTAGGCTTTTATATATATCCTTCAATAATAATTCGTACTTTCTGCCAGAAAACTAATATTTAATGCATACAATCAAAATTCGTCACCACAGTTAAACGCCTTTTCTTTTCGCAAATTAACAACTTATACGGCCAAAAGTTTTGCCAACAAAGTTCGGCGAAAGTTGCCAAACACCTGGTCCCCATCCTCTTCTGGCTAACACAAAGTTGCTCGACTTGTGGCTGGGGCGCCTTAAAGAAAATATGAAAAATCGATTGGGGAAAAAAAGTTGTGAGCTTTTCAATTTTATGTAGCGCTGCTCTAGCTATTCTCCTGCATCCGAAATTTATGTTTACAACTTGCACGCAAAAATAAAAATTGTATTTTTATGACGAGCGCGGAGAGAATGAACACTTTTTCCATGCAATAAAATAAAATATTGTTGCAATATTGTGAGGGCTAGAAAACTGTCACTGATATGTCAAACTAACAAAACATAAAACGGACATAAACAAAAATCAGGCCACACATAGTCACACAGCCAGGACCCGCCCCGGTCTCAGACCAACTGGAGAGCAACCATTCTCCGTCCAGGATAAATATTTAAAGTTATCTGCGAAAACTTGGCAAGTGGTCGGCCAGGGGACGGGGTTTAAGGAGGGGCTTGCCAGGGGCTGCGTCACAGCTTCTCACTTGTTTGTCTTTGCTTAATCTTTTGATAGAAATTTGTATAGCAAAGTTGTACTTTGGACCTCCGCCTCGCCTCGTGCCTAGTGCCTCGCGTGCCCTCTGCCAGCTGTGTTGGCTTTGCTGTGTAAAGTTTTGTGCATTATTTTCACAACGAACAGCAACAACAATTACTTGGCACACAGTGTTTTTCTTAGCATTGAACTTGCAGGTGAGGCAGGTGGAACTCAACTTTGCAACAGATCAGCACGACAACAGCAACAACAGCAGCATCATCATCATTATCATCATTTTCATTATTATCATCGAACCATCGCCGTCGTCATCATCGTTGTTACAGCGCCTTGTCACAGTTACTGCCTAGCTTGAGCTTCTCTTATAATTTACAATCATGTCCTGTGAACTTTGATCCTGATTTACGCACTCCTTATGCTGAGGTCGGCATTTGCTTTGTACCCGCGCCCACACGCGCCGTCGCCCTTTGTGTCTGTTGTTATTTACAACGTGCTCGAACAGGCAACAGCAACACAGTTAATTTGGTGCCCCAATGGCTTTCATGCCACGCGCAGTGGCAGTGCGGCAAGGCGTATACATAATAATTGGATGGTCAACCGACTTTGTACATAATTAGAGTCGCCACAAGTGACATTTGACACCAAATACAATGCATGCCGCTGCTTCAGCACTTGACTGGACAAAGACGAGCAGCTCCTGTTTAAACAGGTTGAGATAGTAAAACTACATTACTATGAAATTTAAAACAAGTAAGTACATATGTTTAAGTATAGATAAACACACGCTCTTTACAGCACGTAAATGTAAGAATTCTGTATTTATTGCCCGATTATTATAAAATTTTGAAAAATTTAAAATAAGATTCAAATAAGTGTGAGTACACTTGCTCATTAATTTATAATATTATACCATGAAGAATGAAGAGTGCACAGACAAAGAAATTAAAGTCTTGCTTTCATAAATTTGTGGCTAAAACATAACATTTTACAGATATAAGCAGCAATAAGTCGTCTAATCATATTTGCAGTTCAATTTTGAAACAAAAGTTACCTTATGTTGTAGGAAATTATGTTCAAATCCGAGGTAGCTTTCGGCATATTTTTATTCAGGCAACAAATTTTTTCAATTATAAGATTTATAACAAGCCTTGCTACTGAAGTTGGTAGCGACAAATTCTTGTATTTTTGGGTTTTTCCATTTTGTGGCATGTCCCTGACGACACATTTAATTCGTTTAAGCTGAAAGCACTTCTGCTGTCAACTTTCACTAACTAGTGCAAGTTTTTTATTTGATAGTAAAATGTAAAATTAATTTTTGGCCAATTAATCAGAGACACCATCTTACATACACACACATACAGAGTGCTCGCTACTGCAACTTGGCCTGGCAAAGAGCCGTGCAGCCCGACAACTACCCTCCCTCCCAGCCTGCTCCGCAACGCCATGAAGCGCGATTGTCAGTGAACTTTCACAAGTTGCCGCTGCAAGTGGATGGAAATTTTCATTGCAATTAAATTTAGCACAAAAAGTTGGCCAAAAAATGTCGTGTAACTGTCAGTGGCAAAGAGTGAAGTGCTCGCCAAAATGTTGCCATTTGCATTGCCACTTAAACACACATAAAGGCAGCGTCAGATGGGCGGGGCAGGCGGACACACACAAGCACACACACGTGTAGCTGTCGGTCGCCGGCACGCAAATCGAGTCAAGTTGAATAGGCGGAAGTAGAGCAAGAAATGCGATTGCCAAATTGAGTTGAAGGTTTCGCTTGACTGTGCTTTGTTTGGCCAACTCCGTTAACTTAGTAGCGCCTTTTGCTGTCTTTGCACTGGCACTCGCAATTGCAGTCACAGTCGCAGTTGCAGTTGCAGTCGCAGTCGCAGTCGCAGTGGCTGTCGCTGTCGCTGGCGTTCACAAGGCACTTGGCACTTTGCTGCAATTTTGTAGTTTTGATAAAATTTCGCAAGCATATTAAAAAGTTTTGCGCAACTTCGTTTTTACTTTTGCACATGCCATACGGTCACTAGAGGCGGGCGTGCCCCCGCACACACACATACACACACATGCACACATGCCAGTGACAGGCAGAGGCGGAAGCTGTGCCAGCCACGGCATGCCTGCTGCCAAAAAATAAAAAGCTGCCAGCGCACTTTGCTTTGCTATTTCATTTTGCTGCTCAAAGGCTTCACAAACTAAGTAGAAGGCACAAGGAGACATTTTGCATGATGAAAACTTTTCAAGTTGTTTATGTACGACTAAGACAACAAAATTGAGTTTATACTGAAGCTATGCTTATAACAACAATAACAAACGGATTTAACTAATAAACGCGTCTAGCAAAGTAATTTTCAATTTAATACTCATAAATTTGCCGATATTAGCCAAAATATTAACTGCAATCAAAACATACGCACATTCATGTACATACTAGATAAAACTATATTATTTATTTAGAATATTGTTGAGGTTTAAAATGCATATAAATATGACAACAAATGAATAATGCTCGCTGCAGACTATGCCAAATATTACAGTTATTATTGCGTTGCAACGCGTTATTTGCGGCAATTAAACTCAATTGAGTGTTGCATACTTTTGTGCGCAGCCAACGCCATTTTTCGTTGGCGCTCCATGTAAATTTAATGTCGCACTGAGCATGTGTGGGTGTGTGTGTTGCACAGGCGAATTGAATTTCACATGACAAAACAACCAAATGTGCTGAACACGTAAGAACGTTACAGTCGGATGTAACCGACAACGCAATACTCGTTCACAGTCTAACCAAACCAGTCAACCAAAAAAACAAAAAACACAAAATAATAAGGAAAAAAGATTTTGAATCTGCCCGGAGTTTGAAGAACCTTTTACTCATCCCGCAAACCAAACTGCGTGTTAGACAGCATATAATTTCTCAAGTCACGAAGTTAAACTTAGGTCATCTAACATGAATTAGGCAAACCGAATATACTCTTTTAACTTCGTGCACGAGTATAAAAGCCAATAGCCACTGCCACGCCCCTCAACGCTCAGCAGCGATTCTTGTGGGGCCAACAGCATTAAATTGCTCGTTTGCAGCGGCTTTAAGAAAGTGAAGCCTATGTAATTTTATACATATCCATATGGATATATAGAGAGATATTTGTGTGTGACAGCCAGAAATGTGCTCGAAATGTTGACCTACTTGAGTGGCAGACTCAACTCTTTTTGGCCCCGGCTGACTGAGCCATTCTATGTATATCGTGTAAAGGGTCTGTGATTGCTGAGAGATTGTTATAATAATGGCCAAATCTAAGGACATGCAAACACAATTTAATCATTGTTGTTCGATGGCATCGCTTAGGCTTCAAAAACTTTTACCAAGCATGAACTTCAGCATTGATTACTTTTCAGCCGTCCATTCAAATGTCACGACCCAGACACACAGAGTTCTGGCATATACCCTTTGCCAGCTGTAGTATATGGCAAATTCGATATGTAAACGTTTGTTTTGCTCGTCAAATTACAACAAAGAGGCAAACATCCTTTATGGCCGGGGCTTTGCATGACAAAAGCTAACTGCTATTAAAAACTGCATATTTTGGTCGGGCCGTAAATTACGCTTGTATTGTGCATATACACGGGATTCAACCACCCAGCCTGCCAATGACACACACACACACACACACACACACACACATATTTCTATTGTTATAGTCTGTGGCTTGTCTGCCTGTGTGGCAAAAAAATGGAGTCGCAGCTCCGTGCATTAGTTTACTGGCGTGGTTATGCGCTCTATTTCACACACAGGCACTCGCGCACACACACAATACAAATAATTGCATCGGCACACGCTGACAGGCTGAAAGGCGCGTAGCCGCCTGCATGTGATGGATGACTTTGAAGCTATGAAGCAGATGTGACAATTCAAATACCAAAGCTTCACACAGATACGCACATGCACACTCACACGTACGCAGTTTATGTGCTAAAAAATGCATCGAACAGGGCAACGGGATGAGTAACGAGTTGTCGAGGAGTCACGAGTTTTCATTGAAATTGAATTGTTGATAAGTTGCGTCAACAAAACGTTCGACCAATTGGATAACATGAGAAATACATACAAAAAATCCGGAAATAGTACTCTAGTCGGGAGTGCTCAGATGGATACCCTGTACTCAGCTTCGTGCTGCCTACATAACTAAACAAAAATATATATCTGTGATAACTAAAGTGATTATTGCTTGATGGTTGTTGAAACTTTCTATAAGCCAAAGCACAAGGCTGTACCTCTTAGCAAGGAAGTATTTGATGGCACTAGCACTAATAATCTTCGAGCTATGCTTATAAAACCGTAGTTCAAAATCTATACTTATCAAGATTAGAGAAACTAGGAAGCTATAAGGAAGAGATAAATTTGTTCTTCGAAAATATAGATAGATAGATGTAATCTCTAGATTGGTGTGTTCATTCGGCCAAATAACCGTGGGTAAATCGACTTAGCCGATTGTCTTGTTCAAAAATATTCATAATTTACATATACGTATTTGCACAAAACTATTATACCCCTGCTTATCCATTTTTAATGGGTACACATGCAAAAGTTCCAGCTGCTATAATTGATTTGTATTCAGATTTTATTGTAAGGCACAAGATAAAATAATTGACAAACTTTTAAAGCCAGGCTATGAATAAAGTTGTTAGACAGCAGCAGAACAAATATTTTTTTTTGTCCCTATTTAATAGACAATTATAAAAATACATAATAATCTGCTTAAGTAAAAATAAAAGTTATTATATATGTATATATAATATGGCTTTCAATATGCACAATCGGTTCTTCAAATAGGTACCTCAATCTGAATATAACTCTTAAGTCTTATTTGTGCTAGTTCTAAAATATAAAAATTTAAAACAATTCTTATCTCGAGCACTTATGACTATGTTCGTAATAAATTAATACGAAATTGTTTTATTAAGAATGTATGTATAATGAATTCGGAAAACAAATTGTTGTGTGCTTGCTAATAGCTCATTGGAAAATGGTTTGGAAGCCGCATTCGGTACGTTTTAGTACATCACGAGTGCTTTGCCAGCCGTTGAAGAGCCTGTAACCACAAACATTTGGCGATTCATTCATTTCCTTGAGCCCGGTCTAACCAGCAACAAATGTTGCCAACTGTGAGCCACAATTCGTTTAATTTGCGGCTGCCGCACACAAACACAAATACAGGCACAAGCACACTTGCACACACATAATTGACACACTCAACTGAACTTGCCGTAACCCACATTGGGCCAAGGCGAATCAACATGTTGCTGACCCACAGTGCTACATCAGAAGCCGAGCAGTCGAGTGGAGAGTGCGTCTGCGCAATGGTCAGTTGGGAGAGCGGAGATACAATCTCCGGCTGATGCTGCGGCAGCGGCTGCCCCATTACTCAATACAAATGCAAACCTCTCAATTGCTTCGAATACGCGAATGTAGACCATAAAACGCCTAATTCGTGTCCCTGCTAAGTGAGCCAAATGCATAACCCAAAACATGGGCTTTAATTGCCCGGCCAGTTGCTGACTGCGTTTAGACATGAGACAGCACTGACAAACAGAATACGTTGCAGACTTTAACCCATTTGGGTTAAGTGCTCACGCCTTGAAAAACCATCATCATCTCGGAACAATTGCGTCTGTGACAGCGACAGCGACAGGAGAAAGCCAAATGGATGCACATAAAAATTTGTCAAATTATGCCTGAGCTTGGAAATACCCTACTCGCACGTAGGGGGCCCACCTGAAGAGCCAAATTGTCTGTCAGGCATTAATCAAGACACGCAAAGCAAAAACACTGAGCAACAACTTTAGGGGCCCTGGCAATTTATGTGGCGCAATTAATTCTAACGCCTGTGGAATTGGCAACGGCTTAAAGACACCATTGGCACAATTGTTTGGCCGCTTCAATTTGCAGCTAATTTAAATTGCATTGCTTGAAAAATTAAGCGAAAATTAAAAGCTGAGTCCTTGACAGCGCCCAGCAGTTATGGCAGCCATAAAAAAGCTCTGCCTCACCACGCGCAATTGTATAATCAGTTATCCGATACGAAATTAAATGTTAGCCAAGTTAATGGCACTTAACCATAATTGTTATACAATTCGCACGCACCATAATTAATTAAATGTTAAAATGATTGAAATTTGAACCTTTGAATATTTGAGCGGTTATTTCACCTGCAAAACAATTTCTATTTATTTGTCCATGATGGAATATCATGGCCGAGCCTCAATCAGCTTACACACTTCGACAGTCGTAGCACGTTTGTATAATTTGTTCATAATTAGTTGGAATTCAGCCGTATTTTGTCAACTTCAGAGGCCTTTTTCCCGTAGCCCTGACACATAAAACTACCCCAGCCCCCTTTAGCACCTTCCACATCTATCAGTCTTACATAAACATTTTCATTATGTTTATCCCAAGCTCTTGGATCGTTGCTACGTAACTGCCTGTCGATTGCCGCCTTCTCTTTTTTCTCTTTTTCCTGTTTTCCATTGCTATTTGCCAAAACGTTTTGGGCCCCCTCCCTATTCATTTTGGCTTCCCTTTTATTTATTTGATTTTTTTTCGCTTTTTTTTGCTTTTTGTTTATGCACTCTTTGGCCGTTTTGCCTTTGTCGCCAGTTATTTGCTCTTGCCTGCTTTGACAGCTCGTTGAGTTTATCCTGTCAATACAAACCCACGATTACACACCCACACTCGCAGACCCACACACCCACACACATACACTCGCACACATTTGCAAAAATTGCTCGCCTTTGACTAGAGGATTTGGCTTGCAATGGTTGCCACAGGGTTTTCATTGACTCCAGCGAAGTTGGCTGCTAGGATTGATCGATCGACTGATTGATTAATTGACACTTTGCACATTAATTAGCCGGCTGGCTGGCCGCTAGCCGAGTCAACTTAACAAACGCCAAGTCGCGTCAGTCATTTAAAGGCTTTAACATAGCCTTTCACTTAAAGCCTGGCGATAACCCAGTAGCTCACTTGTATTACTGAACGTAGCATTTAGCCCACATGTAGGCCATGTAACCATTATTGATGGACAGTTCAAAGTTGCTGCTTGTAGACTTTGCTCATTAGAAATTATGACAATTTGTTATGACCGCCGGTGTCCAAATTTATGGTTGATTAATAAACTCATTACAACTTTCTCTATTTCCGTACTCGGTGTTGATTAATAAACAGAATTCACACGCTAAGAACTTTGGCCTGGCATTTAATTAAAAAAGTTGACCGGTTCTGTATATATGTATTTGGTGTGATTGAAGCTGTCTGCACAACTATTGGTCAGACCATAGCCAGTGTTTCGTTTATATTATGTATATACAGCAGATTGTAAATTACTACGGATATACTTAAGAACTCGCAAGAATCGCTTGTTATGATTATTCTCATTCTGTTATATCACTACTACTGGTGCGAAATTCGTCTCCATTAAGTCTCTACGAATACAAATCGACTTTATTATCTATTTGTCTTTTTTTCTTCCTATTGCAACTTGCGTTCTTACGTAACTGTTTTAAAATGCCTATGCTTTTTTCAATGATTTTTTAAACAGCCCGAATACTATGTCTGACGTTCCTAAGATGCACTTGCTTAATCATACGTGTGGAAAGTCATTCCAAAAATATCTTATGTATATGGGCCCTATCCCACAAACTAAACTACTTACTTATTAATTAATATAAAGCTAGCTTAATAAACGATTAAAAAGTCGTAAACGGTCTTAAATGTTATTGTAATTTGGAAAAATATAAATTTTGGTCATTTTTGGAAGCGGGAATATAGGCAAAATATTCAGTAATTGCATGCATCTAGCTCTATATCCGAATGAGATAAGTAGATTTTTTCGAATTCCATTATTCAAAATATCTTAACACTTATTCCAAAGTTCAAGTGCCTAAGATCAATAGCTGCAAAAAAACATTGCGTTTATACGGACGGACAGAAAAAGGGACATTGTACAAACCCAATATACTCTTCTTATTCAGCGAAAGAGTTTAAAAATATAGGTATATTGTAAAAAATGCAGAGTAAAATTGAGAAAACAATTTATACTGAGCGAAGAACAATAAACATAATTAATGCGGAAAGCTGAAATTCATTTATTCGCTGCCGTTTTAAGAAAATGCATCTGAAGTAAAAATTGATGAATAAAATTGATTGTCACTATTTTAATTAATAAATTGCCTCAGATTCTTTCAAGCGAATACTGATTGAAGCCGAAAGCTGTTATTGCCAACAAAAGTATGCGGAATTATTTGATGTTGATTAAAATATTTTTAATTCGAAAAAGTGTTTGTGCGAAATTAACTTGGCTGTCAAATATTTTCAGAGTTAACTCTGTCTCATCTGATAAACTATATATTTCCATTCAAGTGACTTTAATGATGTGAATTTGTTGAATGCCGCTCTTAATTATTTACCATATTTGATTTTTCAGCCTTATACGCGGAAAATTTTGCTTAGCATTCCGTAAATTTAATTTGCTTTTTAAATTAAACAAACAAATTGACCAATAAATTGCAACATAATTCTACTTAGTATACGTACATAGAAATGCATTTTTGGAATATGATAAAATACATATAAAAAATAAACTAATTAAATGAACAATTCCAGCGATTTTCTGAAAATAGGCCTATGGGGAAGAGAAGAGAAGATGTTTGATATAACTAACTGCTGAATTTGTTGCTGAACAAATATTACATCTGAGGTGCTTACGTCGGTGCAAAATATTTAATATTGAAGTATAAATATTAAATGAAACTTTATGGCATTTAAACGCATTGTCACGGCTAAGAAATAATAATTTTGGTAGAAGTAAAAAAAGGCAAATTGATGCAGTTTAAGCTTTATTGCAGTAATATTAAAATCATGTCATTGGTATTAACAGTGTATTACGAGGCACATACGAGTTAGTGTTCTTGCAAATGTTAATACAGTATTCACACGTATATTAACCGCAAATAATATAGCCAAATTTATGGAAAAATTTTCACTTACACGCTTTTAAATGGAGTTGACAGATTACGCATATTTTATTTAAACTGAATTAAACAAATTATAAATTAGTTTCATTTTAATTTTGGTCGCTTGTTGTTGCTGTTTGTTTGTTTGAATTCCAGTACATATTGAATTGTCTACAAAAAACCTTAAATTATATTATCATTATATTTCATTTAGTTATATTATATATCAATTAGTTAATATTATTACCTAAAGATTTAAACACGACCTGTTATCAAACCGTGATCTTGGTTGTTAATTAATATGATATATAAAAAAATATTTAAATAAAGGAATAAAAATGATAATTTAATTTAGCCAGGTTCAAACACCAAAACATTTGTTATCTTTCATGGGCATAAATAACAAAATGGCCGTTACTTGGCCTTTACATGTGCGGGGAGGTAAGTTTCATCTGGGAAGCGATGACACATTTTTTATAATTGTTGTTGTTGCCTTTGCTTTCCATTAAACAATTGATGCTGGGCTACTGTCGTTGCCGTGTCCTTGTGCTTGTTGCGACTACACATATAAATTATATTTTAATAAGAAAACAAACGAAAAATTCAATGGCGCCATAAAGCATAAAAAGACGCTGAAAAATACTTAAGCACGTGCGTGTGCTTGTCTGTGTGTGTGTCTGGAAAAAACAATAAGCGTGTATTTGACGCACACAGTCGAACACAAAAGAGAAAAGTAAACAATGAAACATTTTTGGAAACGAAACGGAAACAAGGCATAGAAAAACGCACGCCGACGACTCGATTAAGTAGCATAAAGTGATGATAAATGCGACATTGAGCAACAATAAATTCTGCTTTTGCCCTTGTTTGTCTCTCTCTCTCTCTCTGTCCCAGTTGCGGTTGTTGTTGTTTGCCGTTCGCTGTTTGCTATTCGCTGTTCTTGTTGTTGGGTTATTGTTTTTTGGCAGTGCTTGCCATTGACGTGTTTGACTTATTGATGCTGCGTGCCGGGATTAGTGAGGGGCCAAGTTGGGCCAAAGCGGCGTATGAGCGACATCGGAACGAGCGAGCATAACGCTGATTATTAGCATTTTGATGTCGCCGACATGTGCTTGTGTGAGTGCAGACTTGTGTCTGCACACACGTATAGCCAAATAGCTGTGTGCGTGTTTATGTTTATATTTTCGCTGCTCATTCAATTGCTTTGTTTATGGTAATTTGAAATTCATTGGCCAGGGCCAGAGACCGACAATCATATCGGCTTAATGGCACTGCGTCAGCATTAAAGCTTAAATTCAATTTCAAATTTCAATTTCGATTACAATTGAGTCTCTCATAATCCCCACGATTGAATACATCAAATTTGTGAAGCCTCAAGTACATCATTAGAAGTGTAAACAATTCATGAATTCCTGCTTAAAGCCAAGCTTGGCCCAACGGAAGTTCACTCCACTGCCGTTTGCCATGACATTTGAGCCACTTTCGCGCTGCATCCGCGGCACTTTTTCAGCTTCATTGCAGGCAACGCATTCGCGCGATTGTAAAGGCAAAAGTTTTCCACTTATAAAAAACGCCGCAAAGTTGCCTTAACGCTTGCCAACAGCCCAGAAGTTGACTATTGGAAGCAAAATTTGTTGTTTGCTTTTATTTTGCTCGCATTGCTCCATTTGCTTTTTGCGGGCTGCCGCAAGTGGTGGCACTTGCCACCACCAGCGAGCCGAGCCGAAGCTGTTGCTGAGCTAAAGCTTACTTTGCTTAACGTTGTGCCGCATTTTCGTTTAAAATATTGTATTGAGTTGAGTGCGGCAGGAGTGAAAAGCGACGGCAAACAAATGCACAGCAATGCATTGAAATCGAGGAATCTCACTGCAGCCCTTGCCCCACTAAACTGGTCTACTTTGATTGCAATGGCAGCTGCAGTCGCAGAAGCACCAGGACTTGTAGCTACAAGTCGATGAGTTTGGAGCAGCTTTATTGAATTTCCTAGAATTGTTCCTATTAGCAACGCCCAAGCTTCTTGGCTGCCCAATAGAACACACTCGATGGCTAGGCAATTGCTTAATTGCAAGTTAAGCTCAACTTTGCCTCTGCGCCTGATGCTATGCCCGGATGCTCTTCACCTGAATGGTCGTCTGGCCAACTAGTTAACTGGTTTTCTTGTTGTTGGCACATAAAATCTTGGCTAGCCCTAGCTTACAGTCATTGTCTGTAATGACTGGAATTTGTGGTTGCCTTGATATGAGATGAGGTGGCCAGCACACGACGCTGCTTGCCCGCCTGCCTGCATAGATAAAAGACCGCACTTCCTATAAGCAAAGCCCTTGAGCTGAAGCTGGCACTGCAAACAAACAACAGACTAGAGATATGAAATCCTGCTTGTAGCCTGGCTTAGGTACTGCTTAAATGCAGTTTTAGTGATGTTTTCCTGGCCCTATTTGCCAGCCGCAAATAAAGCTGCTAATAGTACAAATATTGTGTTGAGCCAACAACAACAACTTCAACAACCAGAGCTAGTGGGCTTTGCTTTTTATTTTGTATATATCAAACAAGCTACGTAAGTCAAATTGTCTGTTACTGAAATGAGCGAGCCAAATATGGAAGATCTAATTAAGGAGGTGGTTTGCCGGGCTGTTGATTCCACAGATGAGATTCCAAAGTTGTAAGTAAATTTATCAGCGTAAAAGTTCGTGTTCAGCAGCACCAACAATTACTTGCAGAGATGAAAAAACTTTGGATAAACTTATGGAGAGCTGCAGCAACTGTCCCGAAAAAACTGTTACAAACTTTAACCACCGTACACTCACTGAAATGGGTTTCGTATTCGAGAAGCCTCTCAGATGCGATCTCGTGTGCGACCAAGAATCTCTAATGGCGTCCATTGCCGAAACTGTAGAGAAGCGCTTGAACACCGATCTCGAGGTGACCGTGCACGGTCAAACCTTCAATTGCCACTTGGTAGTGCTGCAGATCTCAGCGGGTTTCTTTAAACGGGTTACCGAACATGACCCAATAGTTATCGACGACCCGGAGGTAACAATAAACGGTTTTGAGAATGCCTATACATGGATCACAACGAAGGGCGCATGCGTTCACCGCCATAACATTATGGAGTTGTATTTGACGGCCCGCTTTCTGCAAATCGAAGAGCTGCTGAACGATCTGTGGGCTTACTTTGAAAATGTCAAAATCTTTTTGGGGCAGAGGCATTCAGACTGTATCTAGAGGCAGTGCCCTTTGAGACGAAAACGTTGCAAGAACTGATGCTGACTCGAATCAGCATCTTCTTTTTGCCGGCTGTGGCAACGGAGGAGTTCCTGGACCTGAGCGCGGATAAAGTTTATGACCTGTTCAGTTCTAGCAATATTGGCGTCAACTCTGAGATGGAGGTTTTTCTGTCCGCCTTTCGCTGGATGATGTACGACTGGCCCACACGCAAATCACACAGCGAGCTGCTAATGAAGGCTGTGAGATTCAGTCTGATGCCGGCCTGGTACTTGCTCGCATTGAAGGGAACGAATTCGCACCCACAGGTGTGCGAGCTGGTCGCCACTCCCGAGGTCCAGTCCAAGATCAACGCGGGCTTATCGTTCTCGGTGACCCAACATTTCGTGGCTTCCGATTCGCCATTGCAGGAGCCGCTCAAAATGCAAAATGAACCGGACCGTGAATGGATCATGGATGAGCTTGCGTCACACCATCATCAGTACAAGTGCCCCAACTGGAAGTATTTGGACTATAAGCTATTCAATATCTATATAGAGAAGATCATCCACGCTGGGCCGCACTTCTGCAAGACCCTCAAGCCTAACAATTCCTCAAATATGATGCCCTGCTGTCGGGAGGTTGTTAAAAATACCGTAAAAAAATAGCAAATGTAATTTCTTTTAACATTTTACGAATAGATATGTCAAATCTCATTTGTTCGGGGCAATGGGTCAAAAATACACCCTGGGGTGCTACAAATAATTTTATTAGTCCAAGCAGTCGTTTGTGCCGCCCAATGGTCTCTGGTTTCACATTCGCATTTTGCGTTTCCAATTAGCCCAATGGCAGCCATTTGCAGAATTAATTGTCAACGTTTATGAACTAACCGACGCGGCCTCGTCCCGCGTGTGAGCGAGGAAGTGTGTGTATGTGTGTGTGTATGGCTGTGTGTACATATGTGCCATGTTTATGCTTGCCAAACACTTGCAAAACAAATACAATTACAATACAATCACAACACTCGTACATTTCTGTGTGTGCAAACGGTAATCAAAAACATAATAAAATTTAAATAAACATCAAAGTCATGACAATAGCAACAAGAACAGCTGTCGTTCAAATATTTTAATAAAAATACCACAGTTAACAAAAAAATTGTTTTTTTAAAAATACATATATAACAAGAGAGAACGTTGCAGTCGGGTGTATCTGTCAGCGCAATACTCGTTCGAATAAAATAAAAATTTGAATTTGTTCGGAGTTTGAGCAACCGCCACCGAAATTCAAATTAGTGTTAAACGAGAAATATAAGGAAACACATTGCAAACAAATTATAAGAACATAAAAATTTTCGTTTTGGGTGGTCTCGGGACCATCGCACCATGTATACTCGAGTATGTATTCCAAGTGTATACGTTCGTACGGACAGACGGACGGACAGATAGACAGACGTTGCACAAACCTAATATTCTCTTTTCACTACGTGATAAATGATTGACAAATAAATTGCAGTTAATAAAGAAACGGATATTAAAACAATTATAATTTTTTTTTGTTCGCATTTATTAACATATAATATAATTTTCAGCTGTGTATTTCCGGATTTCCTGAATTATGCGGCGCAAAGTTATTCAACAAATATTAATTTAGCTTTTCTATTGTTTGTCGTTCAGGTTAGTTTTATTATTATGTATTTCTCACTCTTCTGCAAACACACCTGCTGCCATTCGAATTAATTTTAACAAATAACATTAAAAACAAATTTTAATTTTAAGCATATCGTCCAAAGGTTTTATTATATACATTTCTAAAATTGATTTCCTAGTGATATTCATTACACAAAGGTCATTAACATTTTTATCAACATATTACATTTTTGTTCTAAACAGTTAATATCCATTAGAGCAATCGTAAAAGTATTCAAAATTCTTTTGCTATAGTTTCGGGCATTTTCCATGCACTTTTATCTCTCTTTTACGTACGCAACTAAAAAGCGATATAGAGAAAATTATTCGAACTGTGGATATATATCGGTATTATCGATTTTAAATCGTTAAAATCATAATAGGTTCATGCAAGATATATGGTTCTTGTCAAAGTAGAAACCCAAAAATTCAATTCGATAGCTATACGAATGTGATTCTCACACAAACATATCCAGCTCATGTAAATTATTCGTACGTAAATAATAGCTTCCTATCTCATTGTGTGTGTTGTAATGTATTGGCAATGAAAATGACATATGAAATGCAATGAAACTTATTGAAAGTCGTATTTTACGCCTGATGAAAAAATGATAAAATTTGGGCTTATATCATATAACTTAATTGTCTGCAGTTGAACCGCCGTCAATAAATCAATTAGTGAACAGTCGCTTGCAGATTATCAAGGATTTTAATCATTCTTTTTTATGACAATCATAGATATTCTTGCGGATAAAGTTACAAAAAGAAGCGCTATCGGGCGTTGAAACCGATTGACAGTGCGTAAAATGATTGATGAATGCAATTAAAAGTGGGCAAGTAAAAGACAGATAATGAACCCAAACGAAGCAGGCAACTGCAAATGATTCGACTATCTCCTCTTATTATACTTAGACAGTTTTTAAGAAATTAGAATTGACAGTCAAATGTAGCACATAATTTTCTCGAGTTGCACATTTAATTGCAGGCTTAAAGTTTGGAAATTGGTCAAGTTATGTCACGGTATTAACAACTTGGTATCGCATTGCCATTTCATCTATTCTATCTTAAATCCCACATCCAAATCAACTGGCTTTAACAAAACCGAATTCAATTTTGCTGCGCATTGGCGTTTATTGCCAGCAACATCAACAGCAATAACAAAAGTGATAATCCTATTGTGGTTTTGTTGGCGCTCTTTAATTGGCATCACACTCCGCACACACACACACACACACACACACACACACACACACACACACACACACACACACACACTCGGGTAAGCGGCGCTAGCGACAAACAAAAGCCGCTTTACTTTTCATGTTTTGTGGCGAATGCGTTTTGAGGCGCCATTACTCACAACTCTGAGAATGGCATGACGATGCCACTGTCATTGTCAGTGGGAGCTGCGCAAAGGATAGAGGGGGATAAACTATCAGCTGGCATTTTGCTGGCACGCAAAGTTTTTGGGTATTGTTTCAATTGTCAAACAAGCGGCCAAAGTTGCCAAAAACTTTTCATCTGCCCGGCCGCAATTTAAGTGCCCCAACTTGAAGGCTGGACTTAAAGCCTGATTACCTAATTAACCAATTATAATTGGATTTTCTAAACAACACCAGAATTTCAATTAAAATACGCCTGATAAGGCATCGAACTTTGCAATTTATTATGCAATCGATTATATCAGGAATGGTTGTGTGTATGTGTGTGCGTGTATGTGTGTGTCTGTGTGTGAGTTGGTTCGGTGCTTCTTTATAAAAATCACAATCAAGAGTAGAGAGTCGTTGTCCCTCCGCAGACTGAGGGCGAGTACCGAGTAGAGTTCCACAACTTACAACCGCATTTAAGTAATTTAACTTCAAAATTAATTTATGATTGGAGTGCAAATTTTGCACCCTTCATCTGAGTATTTTTCTAAAGCTATGGCAACCACAACTACAAGTCTGAATAATTCCCTTATTGCAATTAAAAGCAATTATGCTCGTTGTCCCGGAAACCGCAAACTCATTAGCTCGGTGCACCAAAACCACAATGCTGCAAATCGCTTAGCCGCAGCAACAACAACAACAAATACCTGCACCAACAACATTGCCATTATACACAAATACACACACAAGTTATGCACACGTACGTGGGGACAGTATTTACATATTTCGGACTGGCACTGGGCAAGTGTTGAATTCCAAAACTCGATCGTCTTTCAAATTGCTAAACTTGAGCCACTTTTCATGCAAAGCAATTTTTTGGCCACATCGTTTTTGACATGTGTGTGAAGTGCCAGTGGGCTGCCCAGTGGGTGGTTGAGGTGGGTGAAATGTTTGCTTAGAAGGTCTTATGCATATGTCGGACATGTGAGAAATTCCATTAGGAAGTTTTCTTTGTTTGCATAACATTTGCATCTCTAACAGAAAATAAAATTATTTATTTGTGGCCAGAACGGGTCGGTTTGGGTACGCACAGATTTTCTAAGTGTCGGTGTGTTTGTACGTGTGCTTGGTCAGCCAGACCTAGCATTTTATTATTATTATTATTATTATTTTGTAATGGCTTTGAGTGTTTGCAAAGCCAGACCGAAGAAAAAATCATTTGCATAAAATCGATTAAAACATTTCCAGCAAATCAAATGCATACTGAATTCAAATAAATAGCAAGAAAAGGAAACCAATCTTTATGTGGCCTATATGTTTCTTTTATACTTCAAAGTGCTTGTTATCAACAACATATTAAATAATAACAATTGCCTCTTTTGGCACACTAAACACATATTTTCAATACACTTTAAGTGTAGAGCAATCGACCAAACAAACACACAAATATTTTATAAATTGTAAGATAGTAGGATAGTAGTAGTAATTATAATAAAGTAATATTAATAACATACAACAGTGTGGACTATGGAATATGCAGACCTAAATAACTTTTTAAATGCGAAGTTATATCTTTTGAATTTTTGGGAAAAATTATGTTTCATTTCGAAATAAACAAGATTTTTTGATCGTCTCAATAATTATTATTTATAATAATACAATGTAATATAATATAATAATAATTATTATCTATTATAATATAAACTTTACGGTCTAAAATGCCTCCCTTGGCCTGTTGCATACATTTGCACAAAACCATTATACCGTTGTTTACCCAAATTCAATGAATTCAGGGTATGAAAACACTGAAAGGCCCAAACACCTATATTTACACTATATTCCCATTCAATTGTTTGTGCTTGAGCAAATGCTTAATTTTGATTTTAAGTAACATTTTGATAATTGAAATGTTATGAAACAAACAACTAGAGTGTCTTAGAGTCTCTTAAAATTTTTCTAGATATATACGAGTGTATTATCGTTGCATGCCACAGCCGTACCAATTATGAGTTGCATGTGTTTAATTAATTTACAACCAATTTACTGTTCCGCCCATTTTGTAGTGAATGCATGGCTGAAAGCAAGTACTTGGAGTCATTCACTTGCATAAGCAGTTGTGTGTATTGTGTTTAATAGATGCCAAGGATGTGGGTGTGCATGTGGATGTGTTGTCTTAAGTCAATCTAATAAGGATTTGGGCAAGCGAATTAAGATGCTGAGATGTGCAAGGTTGAAGTGGCATGTTGAACATCGTTTATGGCAAAAATGGATACGTAATTAGATTATGCAAACAAATGTCAAAGCTATTTGTATTTCATTTCTTAAGCAAGCAAAGTTAATTAATTACTGCACAACTTTAAGCTGCAACAGAGGGACAAGCGGACAGAGTGCTCAACTTGCCAGCGCTTTCTTGCTGGCAGGAGTGGCATGAAATTACAATAATTTAAGAACTTTTGCTAGAGCCAACTTAAGAAGTCACTCAATGAGCAACGGCTGCAGCATCCGTGGAACTGCACGCAAGACCAGGTCCTTGTTAGGGACAAGCACGATGATGAAGCTCGTAGAATGCACTCTGCGCTTGGCAGCATTAATGGTAACTTAAGCTGACTGCAAATTTAACAGAAGCTGTACCAGCAGCAACAACAACAACAAACATGTCAAATATAAATGACGAAAGGAGCACGCACAAAATGTTGCCACGCCTTGACACTGGGACTGGGCTGAGACGGCCGCAATGCCGCAACTCGTCAGCCAAATGCAAATGCAAAGGCAAATGAAAACGAAAATTAACGCGCATTTGGCTTAAATGCCGGGCGAAACAAACAAAGCGCAACAGCAAGAGATACAATTTCAGATACAATTTGAGAAGGATTTAGTTTTCGGTTTTGTTGGTATAGCTAATGAAGCATCTGCTCGGCGGCTGCTGTTCAAAGTGGTGCTGCTTAAGCAAATGTCAAATACCAAATGCCCCCGCAGCCTGCATTCGAATAGCAAAACTTTTGGCGGCCACAACGAAGTACAAGATACTAGATGTAAGAAACAATATACAAGTCTGGGTTTCAGTTGCTGTTGGGCACTTTAAAGTGCGGATGTGGCTGAAAGAGATACAAAAGATACTTGGCAAGCAAAAAGAAAATTGCTTGCAATAAATTTCAAATTAAATAGAAATTTGCAGTGCCAACTGCGAGCGTGGAAAAAATGCAAATCTCTGCTAATTCTTATAAATTATTAAATAAGAAAAAGTCAAATGATTCATTTTTAAGCTGCACCCTTCATCACTAAAGCTCAGCTGGCAGCAGTAGAAAAAATGACCCAGGCCAGCAGCAGCCAGAAAAGCTAGAGAAAAGTGCTGCGAAAAAGAGAAATTCCGGACAAGGACAGACGCGCAAAAGGCAATGCTGCTGAACAAGCAATGCAGCTTCGCAAGTGTACGGGCTTGTGTATGCATGTATGTGTGATATAGGAGGTGTGTAGGATGTTAATATGTCTAGCACACACTTCTGCATGGTATGTTTTGTACTACGGGTGCGCGTGATTTAACATCAAACTGCGAGTGAAATGATTTTGTCGCAGGCCAACAAAGCCGAATGCAAAAAATGCGTCGCCCTGGCGCTTATTGGTTGCGAACTCGTACTCAAATGCTCCTGACAGCCGAAGCATACGTCAGTTTACACGCCAACAGCATCCTTTCTCGCTGTTTTTCCTCTAAGAGTTCCTTTGTTCGAAACTGGCAATATTAATCGAAGGGTTTTACGCTTTATGACTCTATGCTCTGCCACGTATTTGGGCGACAGACTCCATAAACATGCGTTGACAATCAATCAGCTGTTATCAGAACTACACTAAGATAAACAAAGAATACTCCTCATGATTGCTCTAAGCTTGAATTCTTATGTTCATTTCAAAACAGTCAGCCTGAAGACCTTTCCATTTTCATTGCTAAAATTGTTGATAAACGTAGCAACGCCTCCTGCTGTTTGTTGGCAAGAAAGAGATGCCACTGTCATATTTAAGTTGCATTAAAGGGTGCGAAATTAGCAAAACAATCCTCGGAGTTATCTAATTCAAACATTTCAAAAGATAAAGTGTCACGAGCATGGCAAGCTGAAAATAAGTTTAGACGCATGTCTACGTGTATGTTAAATTTACACTGACCATGTGAACGGGGTATTTAACATGGATTTTCACAACTTGGTAACGAAATTTTTAGTGGAATGCATACACTATTGCAATGATGCAATTTATGCAATTTCAAATAGCTTTTAAAATTAGCTTTTTAATTTAATTTTCAATACCTACGAAATGAACGATGTAGATTTTGCCTCAGATTTTATTGTGAATAATAAGGCAACAAGTGTCCTTGCAAGCCCTTTTAATAAGCTAACTTTTATCCAAAAAAAAAGATGCAGATTTTGTGTGTAAGCCTTAGGGCAGGATAGCTTTCTCATCGATTATTTTGTGCGCTTTGGCATCGGTCACACTCAGTTAGGCGATGACGTCGACCGTGCAGTGTACTCAGTTGGAGAAAGCGAAAAGTAAAATGCCCTGGTCTATGTGGTCCGCGACAAAGTCAAGTTCCGCGCTGGATTTGTTGCACACAAAGAGACGTCTCGCTTCTCATTGCCCTGGTGCACTTGGAGCTTGCCAACAAGCGCCACGAGCAGAATAGAAAAGCGGCCAAAAGGAAGCTGCCACAAAGGCTGAGGCAAACAAGCAAAGGAGAATGAAAGCTGCACAAACGCCTAGTAGCGGCTATGGCAACAACACACGCAGAGGCAGAGGCAGAGGCAAAGGCAGAGGCAGCCCAGCGAATGTTAAATGCTGTGCACATGGCAGTTTATTCATGATTTCACATATTTCGTCACGCCCCCTCCCGGTGCCAGCTGAATTCTCGATCTCTGCGCTGGCCCCAGCCCTGGTCTGAGCACTGGGTGGACGCCATTGTTGTGCATTAGTCAACTGTTCGCCAGTTCGTTGCATGCGCAAAAAATATTGCCTTAGAGTTTGTGCAAACGTGGCAGGCACTGTATACAACCAAGCACAACACACAGACAAACACAGGCTTCCTGTGTGTGTGTGTGTGTGTGTGTGTGTGTGTGTATACACCATGCATAGAGGCAATGGCAAATGCTTTCTACATGATTTCTCTGGCGCGTGTTTTTGTTGTACCCTGCTGCTTTCTTGCAATATTTTTGCCGTCCCCTTTCCTCAGAAACCGCTGCGCTACTTTTGTGAAGTTGCGTTTTTATGGTTTTAACATGTTTACTTTAATATCGTGTATTTGTCTTGTCGGCGTTGCTGTGACATATGTAGCTGGGAAACTGAACGGACAGCGCAGGGCACTTGATAGGAAACATAGTAGAATCCAGAAAGAGGCTTCAATTTTAGCAAAGGCACTGAATGTTATTTAAATATATGGTTCTTAAGAATTCTTATATGCGCACAGATTTTTTTATTTATATTCATAATGTTCGCATTGTGTTCCAAACGACCTAGTAAATTGTATTATTTTTATAAATATTTGTAAGTAAAAAAGTATCGTGAAGATACTTACGCTGTTGCGTAACAGTGAAGTGTGTAAAAGCTGTAAGTTGCAATTTCAGTTTTAGTAATATATTCATTATTGCAAATTGGCAATAATGTTTCCAAGATAGTGCACTTACTGGAATGCCTTGTACTTGGAACTTCACATAACTCTAGCTCTTCAAAATCATGAATTTTCTCGCGGTTTACCTCTAACAATGTGGTTGCTCATGCATTTCTTTAACGATGCGATAAAGAGATACACTACATGTTATCGAATCGAAAAATGCATTTCACAGGCGGACAGAGGAATTCGGCATAATTGGCTCTGGATTGCTGGATTTGAAGCCCGCTATTAAAAATGTATTGGTGGTAATAGAAAGTGTTTTGAGCAAAATAATGTTAAAATAACATGATTCCTTCATCAGGCCCGAAACTTTTCAGCCATCTTTTGTGTAACTGCCAACTTAATGTTGTATATATACTTTTTATTATTTTTTTTTGTCGGCATCAACAGCCGAGTTCAGTTACCCATGGCCGTCTGCCCATCTCTGCGTGGGTGTCTGAATGAGTGCTTAAATTTCACTCTGAATGAGCGCTTAAATTTCAAAGGATATGGGCAATAAATGTTGAATGTATATGTGTTTGTCATGTTAAACGTAGACCAAGTTTATTTAAAATATAGGGAGAGAATGTATCTCAACTGCATCCAAATCGAACAAACAATTGAAACTGTTGTTGTACATCTGGGAGTATAATAGTTTCTTGAATTGTGTGTAATGAGTACCTTTGTTATTTCTTTACTATGTTATTTCTTGAAACGCCTATAAATTTTTATATGGTATGAATAAAATAATTGAAATAAATTAGAAGTACTGTGGTAGCATAGGTCCTGCACTTCTAATTGATAAAAGTAACAAATTGTAGGAGTAGCCTGTGTCTAACAGCATTCAGATAAGCTGTTTTTGCCTGAAAAAATCCATAAACATTTTCTTATCGATAAAAGCACTTGTCTAAACTCCAAACATTGGCGGCATTCGCTTAAAATTTGTGGCAAATATCAATAGTCCCAGAGACTAAGACGGAAGCGGTTGGTGGTTTGTGAAAATCGGCTTGTGCCGGCTTCAGGCTGGCACAATGTTCAGCTGCGTTACGTATCGATACGTAATCAGGGCTTTCAAATAACTTTCCAATTCGTAACACGGCTTTTGTTTTGTACAAATCAAGTGCGGGTAATGCGCAGCCCAATCCCTCGGCGGAGTAGGACAAAACAATGCTAGCTTAGTGGTGTGTGGTCGTCAAGTGTGTCTGTAGGTATGTGTGTGTGTATTAGTGTGTGTGTCTCAGTCTTTCATTCGCTTGAGGCGCACAAAAGGGATTTCAATAATACGCGCACAATCTGTGCTGAAAGCTTAAACAATAAAAGTGAAAACTCCGCAAAACCCTGTAGATGGTATGTGGTTAAGCATATTATCAATAGCACAGTCGGTCCGACTGCCAACCAGGCAGCCTAAGGCTGTGCGTTCGGTGCATAAGTTGACATTTGCCGTTGGCAGGCTCAAGACAATGTGGCATGTGGCTCCTCAATGTTACAACACGACAATGCAGATTAGCTACCGCAGAATGGGGCAGGACAATGGGCCTACTTCGGACCCGTCTGTCAGAGGCAATTGCTTTTGATTTAAATGAATAGCAGCGACTCAATGGCAACACAGGCTCTCATATCAAGGGCCAGGGGATTCTACAAGTGCCACTGCCAAAGATAGGCACGCTCTGCCTATGAATATGAATATCTGTTTGAATGCCTGTTAGCCATGCACATGTATCGATTAACGTGCAAATTAATTTCAATGAAACAAGTCAGAACGTTGTACTCGGCTCTAACCGACAGCGCAATACTCGTGCACAGTGTAATAATAACTAAAATGTGTACCCTAGCACAGTGTGAAATAATAATAATAATATCGCAACCTACCTAACAAGAATTCACGCAAAATTCTAATAACAACATGCAAAGGTTTGTGGCATAGGCCGCAAGGAGGCGAAAAGCGTCACCTATTGATAAACTTATCAATATTATCTTAAACCGAACTGTAATTATTACGCAATGACCGCTGCGCTGGTTTCTAAATAACCCCAATACATCGTGGGTAACTTCGTGAACGAGTACAAAAGAGGAATACTCAAATTAAGCACACTAGTCATCTTTCACATATTATCTATATACATGAAATTTACTGATTAACGCAAGAGCTGGTTGGTTCTAGCCTCAGTGCGGTGGACAACTAGTAGACTTGTCCTAAATTATTCGGCTCAATCTTTAATGAAGGGGATCTGTCGAAAATTGTCTGCCAAATTTTGTGATTCTAGTTTTAAAATTGTGGGAAATAAGGATTTTCGTGGCTTACCCGTCCCCAAGTTAATTGGATTTGATCAATTTGACACGTCCTCAGTAGGCGTATTTATAATATACAATTTATAGTTTATAGCTGTATCTTATACTTTAATAATAATAATAATAACATTTTCATTACACTTTTTCATTTCACGATGTGAATCTCCGGATTCCAGACAGATGTTTAAAACAAATATACTGTAGAAATAAATGTTTGATCAGAAGGTACATCTGTATATGACTTCCAAAATTCGTACATTAGACGAATGATTAATTATATGCACGGGTAGCTGGGTCTGCTGCTTTTTCGTTCGGTGCTCCTCAGCAGGCTTTGGTCTCTGCTTTGTGGCTGATTAGTACAATTAGTTTGCCTGATTGCAAATTGTATGGTTGGGGTCGTCTGAGTTGCATGCGCACTCGTAAATGTCTTGACATGTGGATTTATGCTAGTGAAGGCTTTAAACTGCAGCTGATTTATGTTAATGGGCTTATCAAATATTTGCGGCACTTCAAAAACATTATGATGATTATAAGCCGTGTTTGCCAGTGTTGTAAAACAGTCATACGTGTCTGGCTTTCAAATAAAGAATGCGCTCGGCTATAAAATACCCTGTGCTACCGTAAAAGTACCCCAATTCACGGCTATTATTCACACAGAATGAAAATATTCATCTACAAAAGGACTTATAAAACCGACAAAACAATGCTTAACTTACTTTTGTATTTATTACGCGGTCGCAATGAATAATGTAGGGTATATGATTAATCGAAGTGCATTGCACAAACTAACATAGTTTTAGACGTAGAGTATAACATGCCTTATTGCGAGTGTTCACATACACTTTCACATCTGTATAAAATCCATTTGATTCATTTTTATGGCTATAGGACATCGGAGCTGAACTCGACGTGGTTGTAACAAACGAATGAGGAACGTGACTGACGTGATGTTTACGATTCTGTGAATACAGCATCCGTCGAAAGCGTCAACATAATTTGGACTGGCAAAGGGCAAATGGACTAATAGCAAACTAAGCAATAAGCTTCAGTTAAGAGTTCTGCATTTAGCAAACGATTGTCAACGACAGCAACTGTCATAAACAAAGCTGCGAGCTCTGCGTTCCGAACCACTTTAGCATTCATATGCATATCGCTGGCGGCACCACTCAAAGTCACCCGAGTGCCCAGGCAACTACGTGACAATGCCAAACACAAGGGTGTCGCGCAAACTTTGGCGCCTCCGACTTGTCGCACATATGTTGCCTAGACAGCACACGGCAGAGGTGTGGAGGGGGAGGAGGGCGGGCGGGGCGCGGCACAGGGCAACGGTGGGGCTGCGTTAGCTCCTCGCATTGCCGTTCGTAGTGTAAATATTTAAACAATAATAAGTTGGCGGAAAAACGCAGGAAAACTCTTGTGTTGCCGCACGGCAAAATAGCGAAAACTTTTGTTATCTTTTCACCATGAAAACAGCGCGAAATTGGTGGAGCTGGAGAGCTGAATTGTCAGAGAGCAGTGAACGTACAATAATCGTATTTAGGGGTAGGACAGGTAGGAAAATAGGTGTGATGCACACAGTGTCTGTTTGTCTATGCCGCAATATATCGCATTTCAGGTTTTCAATTAGCGTTAATGTCAGAGCGACGCACGAGTTGGGTCCCAAATTGAAATTGTAAATGAAACGAGAGATAGAGGGGCCATAATAAGGCGCTCAATGACGATGTATCGATTACAATATTTAGTTAGCAATTAGGATTGGCTTAAAGTCGTATTTCCAATGCTTTGCGCCATCATTGGATTATGTGCTATGATATACCATTCATTCATACAATCAATTGCTTTGGAATTTAAACTAAAATATAGCTTATTTTTCAATTCAGTATATAGTTTCATACACAAATATATTCACCAAGGCGGGGCCCAGCTGAAATCTAGCCTCTGCATTAATTGAGTAGTTTCTCCAGGGATCTTTCTGTGCGCTAAACAATTCCATGTATCGTATGTAAATTAGAAATGAAATGTATAAAAAAGGGTTGTATTTATGCAGTGGCTGCTATATAAATATTGTCATAGCCAACACCCCCAAACTACGCGCGCCCAAAAGAGTAATTTGCATAAATGTCAATCATACGCCGCGTGTACCACAAATGTTGCTTTTGCGCCCTAACTTGGCAACAAAAGTACACGAACATATGTGTGTGTATGTTTTTTGGTGTTCTTCCACTACCTCTCTCTAACACCTCGGCCCACTGCATGTGCTAGCAAAGTGGCACGGCATTGAAAGTTTCGCTACTCGATTTGCGTTTTATTTCAAAATTGAATTTCAGCACTGATTATGTATTTGTATTTTTTCGGTTCTCTGTTCCCGTGGGGTTTTCACCGTACGGTTTGCTTGCTGTTTGCACTCGTTTGCGCTTTCCCTGTCTATCTTTCATTTGCTTGCCTGGGGTGCATAAATAAGCAGCACTCAATTATTCTTGTTGTGGCTGAAGCTATACTCGTAATCCTTTATCCTTGTACCTGCGACGTGCCGATTTGATTTGCTTTACAATTTATTGTGGAAACATGCCATCACATCACACACACATACCCTCTCACTCTCACTCTCTCTCTCTCTCTCTCTCTCTCTTTCCCACTCCCAAAAGAGACGTAGATGCGCATAAGTCGACTATATGATATTGGCCTGATAAACGCTTTATAAGCTTTATGTTTATGCTAATACTTGGCACAAACCAATTTTAGGTCTGCTGCGGTACTTAAAGTATTCGGATTCAACTTCAAAAAGCGTCTGTTGCGATACTTATTGCTATACATGTAAATTGAGCACAAAATAAATTCAAATTTTTTGGTGTTGTTGTCTTTGGGTCGAATTTCGAACCTTTGGCCTCCCAACGGCTGTCGCAAAATTTTCAGCCCCATGGAAATTTTTCATTTGAAGTGAAACGACGCTGAGAATTTGTCTGCATTTTCGTTTCACTAAGGGCATTTAATTGTGCCCCATTTCATTTTTATTTGCAATTTGCCTTTGAGGTTTTTGGTGTAACATTTAATTGCGAATTTTTGTTGAAAAGTTTCACTCCAAACCTTCGGTCGGCCGAAATGTTTTTGCCCTTCCTCTTTCGACCAGTCTCAAATGTTCAGCTCATTAAGAAGTGAAATAGCAGACTTTGTTTAACAATATTGGGATATCATAAGGTAATTTGAGATTGTTTTAAATACATTGAAGCCGCTAAAGTTTAAGAATATTAAATGATAATGTTAAATGATAAAGCCGGGCGAATCGACTGACATTTGCTTTCCTGATTGATATATGTATACACACATATGTGGGTCTGTTAATGTAGTGACTGGATAATTGAGTGTATTAATTATATTTCGTGTATGCAAAAAAAATTGCAGAGAAATTAATATAAATTAGCAAATGGAGGTTGAGTGGGTTTAAACTGTACTTCAAATGTAATTAAAAACGAATATGAAAACAGCGAGAAAAAACCTTAAAATAAAATACCTCGTGAGTAAACGACCATGGAAATTTCAGGGATGATAAAACAACAAAGTCAATTTTCCATCAGCATTAAATTGATGAGAAAAATGTCAACAACAGCTACCTGGCAGTTTCCACAGTTAATCGAAAAGTGTAAATAAAAACGGTTTCAAGCTTATTTTTTAAAGTGCCTAGGCATTAAATATTTATGTATATATTAAATGTGTGAAATTTTTAATTGTGGAACATCAATACTTCTTACGTTTGAAATAAAACTATAAATACGCAATTGAATATTATTAAATATAAAACCAAAATAATCGATAGTTCTTTCGAATTTCGACAATCTCTGTGTAACAGAATATTAAAATGCTTTATTCAAATGAAAATAACTCCCAACTGTAAAAAGCATAGAGAAAGAACAGTTTTCTAGCTCCCGAAAATTAAATATATTAAATATAATTAAATGTGAGCTACATATCTAGAGATAAAAACTGAATTGGCAAATTGTTTCAATAAATTTTGGGGTAGATTGGTAATAATAATTTGCAAATAAAGCAATTATTAAAATTAATTTTCATAATCACTATATACTTAAGTGATCCAGTGCTGATGCGATATTGTCGGTATGCCAGGGGCATTTGCCAAGATTTTATTACATGTCTTTCGTAAAAAAGTCATTTCCACCGAGTTTTCCTTTTTATGCCAAATGATATACTGGTTGGATTACTGGTACCTTTTCAATTGCTTCACTGTTAACTTAACCGTTTCACCAACTTTATTAAATAATAAAACAATAAATAAGTATAAGTAATAATAAAAAGATTTACAAATAAAATGCTCTAGTCTTGTGTATAAATATAAATATAAAAATTATAGTCAGTATTATGAGAAAGATTTTTATTATTACTAATAAGTTACAAGGAAAATAAGGTGCAAAAATTCTATTCTATAAAAACCGGAATTCAAAATGGTAAAATAAAGCTATAGCATATTCAGACGAAGGATATGGCTTTAGTATTGCGAAATGCTATATGTAGTAAGTAAACGCGTTAATTAAACTTATATAAATATTTAGCATTTCTGCGAGTTTTATCAAACATATGCATACTCTTGTATGTAATTATAATTATTTTTCTTTTTCATATATCCTCACTCACATTTCTTATTGTTGTTTGATTGAAAAATACCAATTAAGTGGGCCATACTGGTCAGCAGTAGTGTCCGATGGCTAGGGCCAGTTGACTGCCTAGCCAACGTATCTGGAATCTGCATAAATACAAAGTACCCGATGTGCTGCTGTTCGCCGATCGCCGCACTTAATTAGCATCATTGCCAGCGGGAAATGTTGGTCAACGAGTTGACTCTGTGACAGCCAATCAACCCATTTCAGTGATAATTGCACTTTTGACAATTTACGGCCTACCTGCTGCAAACTTTATTAAACCTGAAAACTCAATATTATAACGTGAAGTATTGACAATATTCTACGTCTGCATGTGTATGATACAGAGCCAATTGCAAAATTTACCATACCATGCAATATAATGAAATTAAAGCTGCGAAACTTTTGTTATTTAAATCAATTGTATTTAAAATCTTTACATATAAGACTCAATGTTTGGATAACATTTTATCCACTGACTATCTAAAATTTAATTTTAAAAATGTGACATCCACATAATTTTACTTAAATTATCATATCCTTTATACTTCATACAAAATCTCTCTCTTACCATCAAAAGTACAAACAAAGTACAAGTTCTTAATTAGCTCACCCAACTTAATTAAGCATTTGCGTGTTCTCTTCAGTAGTCTAGTGCATGTATAGAATGATAAAATAAATTAAAGTTCCTTTAAATAACTTCAAGTGACCAAATTATTTTTCTTTCCAGATTTTTATAATTTAACAAATCAGAGAAATGTCAGGTTTCATAGCAATTATCGACAAATTTTTAGATAATTTTCGTGGCCAATCAGTTTATTATACTCAAGTGAACTTATTACCTTAAAATAAATTATTACAGCAACTAATTTTCAATTCGTTAAACTTTTAAAGTCGAGAAAGTTTTTAATTTACATTTTATTAAAATAGAGGATTGTTTTTCTTATTTTTAACGTGCATTACAATATAACATATTTTTTTGTTGTTGTTGTTGTTTTGAGTATATACGTATTATATACTTCGAATAACTCGTCTTTAGATGTCTTACGGATGACTTATTTTAACCTTTCAACTTTAGACAAATTTTTAAATCTCTTGTTTGCTTCCGTTTCCGCTTCTGCTTTATATGTGTGTCCCGTATTATGTATGGATTTTTCTTTTGCATACGTGGATGGGAAATAGCCAACAGGCAAAAAGATGGAAGGCAATGGCTATAAATTGAATGCGGTCTCATTGAATGGTTGCCGCATTGGTCGTCCAATGGTTAACCCAAATAGCAGCAAATTAGAGCTGAAGTGTTTTGCGCTTGTTCTAATTCTTCGCCTCGCTGCCTGTTGAAAAATCGAAGTCGCTTTCGCTGCCGGCGCCAGATGCGGCGGCCGCTGCTCCCGCGGGTGCTGCACTGCTGGGGGTGGCAGTGGGCGCGTGTGGCAACTGGGCTGGTTTCGCGCTTGAGCTATCATCCGTTTCGCTGCTGTCAACGAAATTAACGCGCTTCTTCTTCTTCTGCTGCTGCTGCTGCTGCTGATGCGCATCATTAGGCGCCGCTTGTTTGTCTGTCGACGCAAGTATCGATGTGGGTTTGACAGGTTTGGCTGCGGTGCCGGCCACCGCTGGTGGGTCAGTGGCTTCGGTGTTTGCATCAGCGCCATCAGGAGGCGGGCCCTGCTCCACTTCCTGTGGCAAAGCCAGCTCCTCTGCTGCGCTGTTGTTGTCAGACATAGGATAGGCGGCTTCCTGCTGTTCCTGCTGCTGTTCCTCTTGTTGCTGCTGCTGCTCGCCGTAGTAGTCATAATTTGTTGCTGCAGCCTCATACTCCTGACCGGCGTAGCTGCCATCCGGGGCGTACTGGGCCGCATTGGGATCAGCAATGTACTGCCCGGTGGTCTCGTCGTATATGTAGCCCGGATACGTATTGGGATCATAGCCGGCTGCATATTGCCCCGCATCGTAGTTGCTGTAATCCATATTGGAGTATTCCTGCTGTGCTCCCGGCGCAGCGCCCTCAGCCTCGGCCTCAGCTACTGCATTTGCATCCGCCGCATATTGCTGATAGTCAGCGTCATTTCCGACTTCACTATATAGCGGCTCGCCCGCGACGCCTGCCGGCTGCGGCAGCTGTTGCTGCTGGCCGGACTCAATACTGGCATAGCTGGGCTCACCCGGGTCCATATAGCTATTGGCATCATACTGCCCGTAATCGATCTGCGCCACATCATTTATTGGTTGCTGCTGCTCCGGCAACTGTTGAGCCTCTGCGACGCTCACCTGCTCCCTCTCATGCCGCTCACCTTGATTATTCGGCTGCTGCGCTGCGTTGGCAGTCGGATTTTCAAATAATCGCTGCGTTGGCGTTGTTGTTGCTGCTGCCGCCGCCGCTGCTGCCGCTGCCGCTGCTGCTGCTGCACGCGCTGATATCGCGGGGGCTGTTGCTGTCAAACGTTCGCCGTAAATGGCATTTTCAATATTCTCAATCGACACTCTCGGCTTAGCGGATGGCTCATTGGCTGCCGGTGGCGACAATTGATTACCTCGCGCTAGCTGCTCATCAACCGCAGCCGCTGCCTGCTCCAGCGCTGCACGGCTGGCTTTGACTTCGTCTAGCAAATCGTTGCTGATGCCGCCCACAACTGTTTTCAGCTCGCCGGCACGCACGTTTGCCTCAATTTTGTCTTCGAGCTGTTCCCTTGGTCGCGTCATTGTTGTTGCTGGAGCTATTGTTGGACGCCAGGGCTCATCGATTTTCAGCTCGCCAAAGTATGCGTCGAAATTGTGTTGCTGCCGCTGCTGGTGTTGTTGCCGGCCCGGCTCATTATAGCCAGCGACACTTGGCGATTCTTCATGCTCGCCTTTAGTCACGCGTGAACTTGGCCAGGCATCCTGCTCCACTCCTTGCTGACTGCCACTTCGCAGCTGCGCTGCCGTTTGCGGTCGGCCGCCGACGTCATTGATGCCAGCGCCAGGGACAGCGACAGCTGCAGCCGGCAGCTCAGTCAGCGTTGCCGTCTTTGGCAATTTATCAAATGTCAACGAGGATGTTGCCACCGTCGAGGATGTGCTGCTCAGCTCCCGCGCACTCCTCTCAATCGGTGAGCATAGCGTTGACGTCGTCGTCGTCGTCGTGTTACTTGCTGGTGTTGGTGTCGGTGTCGGTGTTGGTGCCAGTGTTGGTGTCCCCGATTGCGTTGTCCTGGCAGCGTTGCCATTTTGAGATTCACCTGCTGCCAGGGCAGCCGCATCAAAGTGCGTCATGTGCTCTGGCAAATCAGCATTTTCATTGTCCAGGGCGCGCAATGTGGCGCGCAGATCGAATAGGTTGGAGGTGCCCAGCGCCTGTCCCCCACCCACGCCCATACCAGCACCAGCACCGCCATACAGCTCTGGGTATGACATATAAATGGGTTGAGGCGCTACCTGCGAAGTTAATAACATGCCAGTCTGCGAGGGCATGGGCATGGGCGTGGGCGTGGCCATGGCATAGGCCCATTGCTGCGGCGCAGCGGCCGTCATTGGAATCAGCAGCGGCTGATTCTGATTTGGATTAGGACCAGGTGCTGGCCCTGCAGCTGCAGCCGTCGCTGTGACCGTCGGATTCTGTGACTGTGGATGTATTAGGACAGGAATCGGCAGAGCCGTGCCCCCTGCAGTTGTTGTCTGCTGTATACAGCGCAGTGTTTGGCTCTGAACCAATTTCGCAAAGTACATTTGGTATTGCAGCTGCAGCGAAAGGGCGAATGGAAGGGCGGGGCAGGGGAGAGCCAAATGCATGGGCATTGATTAAAGATGCTGTGGACTGGCTTTTTGACTGGCCATGCGACTCACCTTCATCATTTTAAGTCGCTCGCTGCGCTGCGACATGACAGCCGTCTGTTCATCAATGCGCTCCAGCATCTGCACCAGCTTTTTGTTGCGTTCGTTGCGCTTACTCTGCTCCTCCAGAAACTCCTGGTACTTCTGGCGCGTTTTGTGGCGCACGCACTTCTCGCTAAAGCAAACGAGGAGTGTTATGGGAGGTGGCTTATTGGCACCATGCACGCCTCTAACAGGTAGAGCAGAATCTACTTACAGCTCGCTGCGTTTCTGCAGCACTTTGTCCAGCTTATGTTCCAGCTGTTCGCGGTTGTCCTCGCTGTGAAAAATTGAGAGCGAATGTCATGAAACTTTTATGAAGCAAGACGTGGTTTTGAAGTCGATTTATTACTAAATTTAAAATATGTTAAGAAATTTAGTCAATTTCTAATTATATTTTTAAAAGCTTATATTTATTAATTTATCAGTCTAAGACATTTCTCATGATATCCTACGTCCATAAATTCCAGTAAATGAATAAATATAGTGCATCGAATACACTCTAAGCCATTAAGGTTATTTGATAAAAAGCTACTGGCTTTTACCATTTTAGGAAAACTCATTTCATCATAAGGACTAAGAAAAATAGCAAAGTTGAAATAGCCTTCAACTGTTCACTACAACAAAATTTTGCGTCGATCTCATCGTCAATTAAGTCAAGCTACTACGAATCAAATTAATTTTATTTACTTTTTGATCAGTTCTCTTGGCATGTCTTTCAAGAAAATGTGCTGACTGCACTTTTCAATATAATATATGTTATATATATATATATATATATATATATTAACTTATAATGCTTTACAGAGATGAGAAGAGCGAGGCCAAAGTTTTGCCGCATTCAACGTATAGTCGAGAGCTCTCTAGTTGAAGCATTGTTTTTATTAAACTATTAATGCAAAGCTAATTATAAAATAATTTCACAGACCTGCGTCGCAGTTTCTCCTGCAGCAGCTCCACCTGCAGCTTGTAGTTTTCCAGCTCAGCCTGCGGATACATCTCGATGCGGTAGACTCGTCGTCCTGGTTCGCGTCGTCCAACTGCCAGTGGTGAACTGCACTCCACTGTTGACACAGTTTGCGTGGCACCGCGCGCAGAGCACGGAATACAATAAATGCGGCATTGAGAGTTATTTTTAAAGCAACTTCATTTGAATAGCCGCATAAAACGTGCATTTTCCCACATGTCTGTGTGCCTGTGTGTGCGAGTGTGTGCTTCGTATTTGTTTATTGAGTCGCGTTGTCATGACTACCTTATTTCTTAGCTCTGTTTTTTTGGTGGTTGCTTGGCATTGGCCTGGGCGACAGGACTGTGGAGTGACCTGCCCTTATTGATTTTACTTTGGCCCTTTTTGGCTTTTGCCACACAATGTGGCAAGCATTGAGAGCGGTAGACTAACTTTCGATTTTGCGCTCCAGAAATTACCCATGCTCCGGACAAGGCACTTAAATGGGGAGGGCATTAATTACACACCCGGCAAGTAGGTCAGTTTGGGGGCGCCGTTTTTAAACTTTCACCACGCCCCCCACAGCCATCCCACAGCCCAAATGCCGAGAATCGTTGGGGCTAGCTAAGGCATTTGTCATGCATTGCACGAGATTTGCCTGCACGAGCGACAGCAGCTTCTGCAGTAGCCTGCCACGCGTTGGGTTGGGTTGGAAACACATGTTGTTCCCACACCCACACACATATTTTTATACAGGAGGAGAGTTGGGCAGTCAAGCGTGCGGCACCTGAATGTGAATTAATGGTTGCGTCTATCACTCGCCTGCCGCAGACAACAACGCACTGACATATTCACACAGTCACCATCATGGCCAGAGCCGCGACGTCGTCAGTCGGTGGACACGGACACCGCTCCTATTACCCCAGCTCTCGAAAGCTTGGCTCGGTTTTCGCTTGGCATATGCCGTTGTCGTCACGGTGTCGTGGTTGCGGCTCGCAATATACAATTTTTGGTTATTCACACTGGCCAAACTGAAGCAGGCAGCACAAGTGCGGCTGGTTATGTGTGCATATATAGAGTATAATGGTGTGTAAGTCTCCCTGCGCGTGTACCTCATGCATGAGCGTCCTTTGTAGGGGTAATCTTTAGAGAGTAGATCGTATTAGCATCTTTAACTTGATGAAGTTTAGGGAACCTTAATTTAACGCATTAAAAATTACTGTTGAATTTTACAGATGAGCAATACAAACACAAAGCAAACAAGCAAAAATATCTCTAAGATACAAATAATATCTGGGGCATAACTGCGTATTCATGATATACAAGATACAACCAGAAGCTAGACATGACTACGCCACAAAAATATCTATATGTAATATATGTTAAACAATATCCCAACATATTTACTTTACCTTATATGAATCACTTTTTGGTTTGTGAGTTTTTTGGCTGTGTATAAATCTGTGATCTTCTCAGAGCCGAAACACAGAGTATTCCTTAATTAAGTTTTGTTTAATTTAAAATAATTGACTACCAAAATGAAATTGTTGCTAAGCAACAAGAGTAACTCATCCAGCACCAAGCCAAAATTCCGAAAACCGCAAATTTGATTGAAAAATCCGGCTGACATGCAATCGTCGACAGAGTCACGCCCCAGCGGACAGGCAGATATAGGTTCGGAGAGCAGATGACTGATTGATTTTTAGTTGATTATAATGGTCGATTTTATATAAATTGTAAACAAAATAAGCCAAATTTGGTATGTAGATTGCTGGTGATCCCGCTCAAAACTGTGGCCTTGATATCCCGGCCACTACCACTAAAAAGCCCCTAGACCGCCCCGCCTTAAAAATCGGAAATGTCTATATCTCTCACAGTTTTTGAATGATATATATTGCAGGAAAACTCCCCAAACATCACAGAAAAAAATGCTGTAAATTGTTGCATGATTTCTGACAAGAAATTTAACTTCCTCAGAATCGGTTTAAAAAATCCTAAAAAAAAGTATTTTCAATAATGGATATATTTGAAATGCGGAATCAATCTTGTGAATAAACCATGAAAATAATGCCATTAAACATGGAAAATTGTTTAACTTTTGACAAAGTTATGGGCGTTTGAAATATGGGAACTATGGATCCGAGAGCTTTACATGTGAAAATTTTTGTCAATTTTTGACTGATTTTTGACAAAAAATCCCTCAGAATCGGTTTTAATGTTGTTTTCTATACTATACTTGGAATAATATAGGAATTCTATATTTTTCCAAAATAACAATAAGTACTTTTGTGTACTGTGAACGAGTATTACTACTAGCGCCGACTGCAACGTTCTTACTTGTTCTAATCAGCAGTTGGAATGAATACAACGCCAGCTCCAGCTGAACTAAATAGTTAAAGCCTTTCCGCTTGCATTTAGCACGATTTGGTGCATAGCGAACATTTGCATGGCAAATTGTGTGGGATTCTAAAAGAAAATTGAATATTTGGCTAAAGCCAATTTATGTGTATGGCTTCATGCCGCAAATGCCAGACATTGTGGGTCTATGGTATGCGTGTGTGTGTGTGTGTGCGAGTTTTCTGCTTATCAGTCGCTGCACAGCATTCTTTTTGGCGCATTTAATTTCAGAAGAAGCGGGGACCTCTGCGCCTTTTTCCGATTTGCAGTCAATGAAGCAGAAAACTGAAAACTTTTTCTTTGCAGACTATTAAAAATAATGGCCGCTGACAGCGAAGCCACTCGCCAAGTGCGAAAGACACCACATGCATTCCCCATGTGTGTAGGGTAGGTGTGTGTGTGTGTGTGCTTCTGAGTGTGTGCGCGAGACAGTAGCTGGCATTAAATTAATATGTATATATGTGCATGACAGTAATTTCTCATAGAGGCTACCATTGCATTGACCGCTTGCGCTCTTGTCTGCACTACAGGGCAATAATGGCACATTGGGGCACACCACTAGAAATTGATTTGAATTTGAAACACAAAGAAGGAAAGCAAATTGAGTCTTAAACGTACCACAAAAGAATTATTCAGTATTCAGCATATCTAATATTATGCCTCCAACAAATAAACATTTTATTGTTATTCATTATTATTATAATCATTTTGCAGAATTTAAGAATTTATTTATGGTATCATTTTCGGCTAGCTTAATTATTTATTTGTATATGTATAATTAATAGGTTATGAGCATATTTGAATTCAATTTGAGGTCCAATTTTTATAAACTGAAACAGTTTTAGTCATTCGAGAAAATCCATTAGTAACGTAAGTTGCTCAGACTATGCTTCTTTAATGCTGTATGCTATTTCAATTCCTTAACAATTTACTATTTCCAGATGCAGTGCATTCAGAAGCATACAATTTCAGTGTTCCACTCTGCAAGTTTTTTAAGCGCCCTTACGCCGGCAAGCTGAGAAAAAATTGCCAAGCAACGTCGCGCAGCGGTGCGCAGGTTTTGTGGCTAATGCGATAATTTAATTGTAATGCGGGCCTGGCGACTTGGGTGCCAATAATTTAAGTTGCAATCAGCGCAACACTTATTGGGTTAAACACACAAGACAGCAGTGCGAAAGGGCGAAAGGGAGAGATAAATGGCAAAGGAGAAGGAAATTGCACAGATACGGACCTACATGCTAGTTGGCCAGCCAAGAAGTGAATGAACCCAAAGGAAAAACCGCAAAGGATGCAGAACAAGAGCTGGCAAATAAATTCAGCGACTGCTCCTGCTGTTCTTTTATGAAGGCGCCGGCACGAGCTTGGCATTATTGCCCGTAGACTAAGGGAAAAGAGAACAAAGAAAGCAAATGCGTAGCACACTTACTGGCGCTTGGCCAAGCAGAAAGAGACAGACAAATAGCGAGAGTGTGAGCTGCGTTACTTTTGGCCAAAGAACGGTTGCCGTGCCAACGTCAAACATTTCATACAAATAATGTAGTCAAGTAGCTGTGCTCCTGTTTGCCGCCAGTTGCAATGGAGGAGCCGCTGGTGGCACCGTTCACCGAGGAGCAGCAGGAGGAGTGGAAGCGCGTGATGCTGGCTGTCACCTACAAGGAAACCATCGACAAGCTCGTGCTGCACCAGCGCTCACAGCGCTTGAATATGCGAAAGCCACCGCCGCGGTTGCCCGCCTCACTGCGCAGGCTGCGCAGCTCCTCCATTGGGCAGCAGGCGATGCCTGAGCGAGTGCTGCTCACTGGCAAAAAGCTGCCCCGGCTGGAATCGCTGCTGGACGACGCTGATCAGGAGGCGGACAAGCTGGACGACCGGGTGCTGGATGCGCTGAAATACGAACGCGATATGGATGCGCTGCGCGCGTTCTTTACGGCGGCCAACGAACAGCTCTTCATGACCAAAGAGGAGCTGGAGAGCGAAAACGGCCCAAACGGCCTGGAGCTGGCCATTAGCGCGCTCACTGGCAACAACACCGAGGAGTCTGTGGCACTCAACGAGCTGCAGCGATCCAAGGACGAGCTGAAGCAACTGCAGGCGCAACTGGAGCAGCTGCAGATCGAGGGCGTGGCCAAGCTCCAGGAGATGGAGGAGCGCATCGCCGATGCCAAGTACAACTTGAAGTGTGTCTCGCGCGTTAACGACCTGGAGTTCAGCCTGGTGCAGCGCTGGGAGGCGGCTCGCCTGACCCAGGCGCAGATTTGGAGCGAGAACGCCGAGCGGGCCTACTTGCGCGACATACTCGACTACAAGCAGCGCCTGGCACGTGAGGAGCGCGTCAACCGGGAGCTCGCCGCCTTTCGCAGCCACGAGCTGGCCGACCTGAAGCAGCGCATCGCGTACTGGCAGCAGCGCTACGCCAGCGAGCTGCGGCGCGTCGATCGCGAAGCTGAGGCCTGGGAGCTGCGCATTCTGGAGCAGACCAAGTCGCTGGCGCACCATCGCGAGGTGAACGCCGAGCACGTCAAGTTTGTGCGTGAGTATACCGCCAAGAAGGAGGAGGAGCAGCGGCTGCTTGATCTGCAGGTGCACCGCATGAAGAGCGCCATCAAACTGCAGGCATGGTGGCGGGGCACGATGGTGCGACGTGGCCTGGGTCCCTTCAAGAAGAAGCCCAAGCGCGGAAGGCGGCCCAAAGCCGCCAAGAAGTAGACAAATAAAATGCAATCCCACAACAGTTGGGCCCATTTTTTGCCTTATTAAAATCAACTTGTGGCTTAAAACCAATTAAAAAGTTGGCCCGCTGCAGTTAACACGTCAGCGGTCAGCGGCTTACGTCAGCCCTAACGACATGCCGCCATTGTCAACACTCTTGGCCTTTGTTTACGCGCTGCTAATGGGCTACCAAGCGTCAAACTGAACCTGCCAACAACAGCAACTGCGGCAGCAGCAACTGCAGCAGCTCTTCGCCCAACTGAAGTTGAAGTTGCTATTAAAGTTCCTTCTGTGTTTTTTCTTGCCTTTTTTCTTTTTCTGCTCATATTGTTTGGCGCCATCCAAGTGGTTTCCACTGGCAACAATGGCCCCGTTGCCAGTCGGACCAACTGGCAGTCGGATAGTCAGTTTGTTGTTGTTGTTGTTTCTGTTGTTGTCGCGCTTGGTGCATGGCGATAAACAGCGACAATTTGCTCGCTGAATGGGCGCAACTTTCTCTCTGCCAAGCCTCGCAAAAGCACAAGTTTCCCATGTGTGTGTGTGCATTGTAATTTAAAATATAATTAATGGCCGTTGCCTTAATTTATTGAATTTGCATGGGCGCCGAGAGTGTTGCAATTTCTTGTTTGCCCTCCTCTGTCTCTCTCCCTCTGCCGCTCGCTCTCTCACTCATTCCACTATCTCGTTTTCTCTCCATCTGCCTGCCTGTTGGTTATTGTTTGGCTTAATGCTCACTTTTGTTTTATACTCTTCCACTCGCAACAACAATAACAACCCAATAATGACTGCCGCAAGTCCATTTTGTTGTCAGGCTTTTTGTTTGTTAGCCGGGCGAATGAATTAATGGAAAATGGCAAGAGCAGAAAGCCCAACGAGACACCAAACAAAAATCGCGCACCAACCATTTTCATACCCGTACTCTATAAAAAGTAGGTAACCAACGGACGGAATAGCCTTCGCATTATACGGCTTCTGCCATTCCTCACTGAATTAGAAACTTCATAATAATAATGATAACTTGATTTAATATGCGATTTATTGGGCTACCCTTCCTTCATTTTTCATTTATCGCAGAAACTGCAATATCGACAATGTGCCATTAGATGGGTACACAGCTTTTAATATAAACGTTACCAAAAAATTAGTGTAAAAAAAGATAATGGTTACATGGAAAAAGAGTAGATTGCTTTTAAACTAGAAATTTAATAATATAAAAAAGTAAAACTAATGTAGCCATAAAAAATTTGATTCATTGACTTTCTGACAATAAACGCATATGCATACGAAAGACTGCGGTATCACCACTTCCTCTAGATTATTACTTTGTTCATCATTTTGGGAAATTATTCCCCTATTAATATCTCTTCACACATTGTTCATAAGTTTTAAACAACTACAATAACTTAACATCTTTTTTCTTCAATTGTCAAACTAAATTGCGTACAAAATATATTACGTCTTTACTTTTAGTATAATCCGGGGAACCGGACTCAAAGTTAAATTATATAATTTGTAAGGAGTGAGAATAAAAATTAAACTTTTTAAAGAGTGTTTTGTCAAATTAGTCTAAATAAAATTCGTGTAAAAACGCGTATTTATTTGTAGGAACGATGGACTATTATCATTGCATATTTCGATTCATTCCGTACATTGCAAAGCTTTCTATATCACCTTTCAACCGACGCAAAAGGTTAAAGGCTAGTCAAGCTTAACTCATTTTTTTGCTCTTTTACTCAAAGATCTAGGGACCAAATTCATAACTAGTTGATGGCGGAATACCTCGCAATTGAGCTCTGTGCACTAGTTTCAGTGGAAGGTAACTAGCCGAGCTCTTGGCTGTCGTGCCCGTTGACTGTCGTGTGCATTAGTTAAAACATACTAAAACAAACGGTCGCTGAAATCCTTTAAAAATGGCGGGCGCAACGCTGTTTTCCCCAAGAGAAAAAGGGCGCCAGCTTGGGCTCCCTAAAATTTACATACAAATTAGGGTTAATGAGCAGTGAAATTGTTATTTAACTTCAGTTGGCCGTTTGCCGCTTTAAAGTGTGGCACACTTGAGCAAGCCGTCTTTTAAATAACCACGCCGTTTGCGACACGTTTTAGAAATTTCGTAGTGCACGGCAGATCTTTTAAGTACGGAGGATTATGAAAGAGGCCGATATGCTTGCAGGATATTCGCACGCATAAATTAATTGAATATTGCGCATACGCCACGTGCTCACAAATTAATTTCCTTTTCATTTTTTTACAGCAGTCACCCCAAAGTTTTATTTAAAATTTAATCAAACACTTTAATTTGATTAACAGCGCACGTCTTTCAATATAAATTTATGGCCGCACGACGCATAATCAGAGACCAGATCCTCCACTGACCAGCCATAAAAAAGGGTTAGCTACCCCGCTCGCCCACCAGCCACCCGCCCACATTCTGCCCATTTTTTAGTCTCGTCACAGCTTTCAACACTCCAACGCCGTCATTTGATATGCGTGCGTGACGTGTTGGCCAGGGGGGAAAATGATGTCGATGCTTTAACGTCTAATAGCAACACGTACGTCTGATAAAATATTTTATTGGCATGTGTGGCTCCTGTCCTGTCGGTCAATTTATTTTATAGATTTTTTTTAAATGCCCTCGCACTGCGATATGATAACTTGCGAGCGGTATGCGCTGTTACACATTTTTTAATGGATCCTGAGATCTGAATTTTTTTAAATAATACCGTTTAATACTTAAAAAAAATCATATAATAATTTTTTTACAATGAACTTAAATGTGCATGTGTAAAAGCTCATTTTTTTAGCATTCTGATATTTACGTATGGAATAGGAAACAAAAGAACTAACAGCGTGTGTTATATTTGAGTTTTCTTTAGCCCTCTTTTTTTACAAACAATTTACGCATAGGGTATTATGGCAATAGATTCCAGTTTCTTTTTTGGGATTATTGATTCGTTTATGCCGTTAGTTCAACTGCATATTTCATGAAATTAACGCAGAACTTTTATGCTTTCGCCTCTGCAGCAATTTTGAGGCCATAAATCATTTTAATACACAACTTAAACTAAGAAGCTAAACGCACACCGGAGGCATTTTTATTTGCCTACGTGTCTATTGTGTCGACTGACTACGGCCAGCCCACTACCCGTACATATCTCATCATGCAAATCTCAAATAAATCTTTAATTTCTGTTTCACGGAAATCACGACCAGGCGGTCAGCACTTTTGAATCGTTCTCGTTGTAAATAAATGGCAAATGGCAAATGCCAAAATGCCAACTGCTGATGCCGAATGTTGATTTCGATCTGAGTGGGCGGCATTTAAGTGGCTCGACCGGTGGGCTCCACGGGATTTGTGAGCCGCCCAGAACTTTTGTGTTTTGCTTGTTGTGCGCTGTGAAGCATGATTTACTTTTAATTTTTCTTCTATTTTTGTAATATATATTTTTTGTTGGCATAATTCAACAATTAGGTGCCATGCGAGGCGCAACATTGGAGCGCATTAGCCAAGCGCCGGGCCCGTTCACTGAACCTGTCGCCGAGTTTCAAAAATCAAGCCGCGACCCACAAATCAAATGCTGTGTAGTATGGGAGAAACGAACTCGAAAAAGTAGCGCGAAAAGTTTTTGCAAACGGCAATTCTCTGTTATTTCATTTGCTTACTGAATTTGTTGTTGATGTTGTTGTTGTTGTGCGCCGTTTGGAATTTTAAATATGGCGTCTGTTTTGTTTGAAAACGGAAACGAGTGTCTGTCAGTTTATTTGTTTGTTTGTCTGTCATTCTGCTTTTGGCTCGTTTGTTGTTGATGTTGTCGTCGGCAACGTCGACGACCCAAAATGAAGTCAAGCAACTTTTATGCCTCTCCTTTGGCAAAGGAAACGGCGTCTAATGTGTTAGTTTGTGCATTCGTATTTGTGTACGTGTGTGTGTGTGTGTGTGTATTTGTAATTGTCGTTGCCAGTGGCGTCGTCGTTGACAAGAAGACAGAGGGCTTTGCTTAATAAGAACTGCCCGAAGTCCTTAAATTAGCTTTTGGACCAAGGAAAGTGAAATGTTGTTTTGATAAGAAATGAATTTTGGGATAATGTTTATGACATTTCGTGCAATTATTTCAGAGTGTACTTTCCTCTCTGTCAATCTTTCACTCTCTCACTCTCTCTCTTTCTCTCTCTCTCTCTCTCTCCTCTCTCTGTCTCCCTCCCTTCTTATTTCAAAAACATAAACCAATATCATGCATAAATCAAAAAAAAGAAGAAAATATATTTTATTAAAATAAGAAGCATTAAAATATCGATGTTGCCAACAATATTTATCCACACAATCCATTAAACCGTGAAAAAATGTCTAAACTGATTTTATTTTAAACGTATACTTGGAACTATGTCTGGTTTTATCCATTACCCCGATTAAGCCCACGTCTCTGTTTGTTTTCAGCGCACACTGTTTAAATAACCAACTCACATAAGCACAAATGGCACAACACTGTGATAGTGTGCGTTTATGTGTGCACTAATAAAGCCAGCTGTGCATTTTTAATAGTCTACTTTTCGGCGCATTAATTTTAATGTAGCTGTTTGTGCTAGCAGCCAGGGAGAAACTTTGTGAGACAAGGGGCAATTGGCCCATCAAAGCACCTTTCATAACTCTCGCCGCTCATAATACGAATAGCTAATCTTCTACTTTCTTAATGCTTTGTATTTCCTAAAATTGATAGGTGCTGGACAATTAAACATTAACGGCAGAAGGACATCAAATGACGCGGGGAACACAAAATTCGCTTATCGTGAATTTGCAATAGTTTAGTTTGACCTCCGAAACCATGACATAAACACAAATACGCGCACACATACGAGCTATTTATGCCAATTTTTGTTTTCGAAATGAAGCAGCAGCAGCAGCTGCAACAGATAAACGTGCCAATAAATTAATGTGCTTTGCATTTCATTATTTGCAGTCTGTCATGCGATAGTGAAATTGCAAATACATTTAGTGCAAATAATACGAATCACAAGCATAGTTCGAATTCTCATATCCCCCCTGGCTTTTACTCATTGCTCTGCTTTCGGCCTGTACTTTCCGGCAAGTTTAGCATTACACACAATTTTAATTAATTACAATTGGCTGCAGGCAATGCGCATATGTAAATGCAAATTGCCCACAACTGATGGGCAAAATAAAAAATAAATAAAGATGAAAAAGTTTTTAATGCACAATGCAATAAAATACACAACAAAAAAGTCCAATTTCACATGCAGACCATTAAATCCAGTATGATCTTACCCCCTCCCGAACTTGTTATTCTGGGGGCACTATATATACCGTTGCCATTTAATGATATGTATTGGAATTGGAGTTCTCCCAATTGCAGTGCGCTTGAATTTGTTGCACAAATTTGTAGGACAAGCCAAACAACAACAGTAAAAAAATAAAACATAAGTCCAACTGAGTTTCAACAAATTTTGCATGAAAAAATTGGAAGCTGCAGTGACAGATGGGTGGACATTTTGTCAGAGAGTATGAAGTGAAAAACAGTTGCACAAAAAAAATAAAAATATAAAAAAAATTAAAAAAAACAAAGTGCCTCACGCCATACACAAACAATTTGCAATTCAACAGCTAAAGGGATCAGCAGTGACAAGCGCATTTGCAGCATTTCATCGGGGCCGGGGCTGGGACAAGGGAAAGTAGTGTATGTGGCACAGCTTTCGCCACCCCAAAACGTCAACCATACACATGTTTCTGCTTTGCTGGATGCCGGATGCGAAATCAGCCACCATCTATACATATGTACGCTCTATTTTGCAATACTCTTTCGGATAAGTATACTACTTCAATTAAAAATATGTACTTACACTTATTCACAGCTCTAATTGCTGAACATTTACCCGAAGTACCCTTCAAAAATGGTTGTTACTTTATTTAGTTGTTGATATATTCATTTCAATTTCAGTTTTAAGTATTTAGATTTTAAAAGATTTAGAAATACACATTTAGTTTGTCGAACATCAGGTGTAGATATCTGCAAAATGTTATACATTTTTTAATGTTAAGATTAACATTAATATTAGATTTAATTTATTTCGAACCTATGGTACACTGAAGCGAGATATGCTCTTTCAAAAGTGTAGACTGTAGACAAAAAAATAATGGCTGAAAATGCCCCAATCAAGTTAAACATCGATCATGCAACAATTACGGAAAACAAATTAACAAAAAATATAATTAGTTAAATAATGAATACTCTATGAAACACTGGAAGCCTTCTTTTCTAAATACGACTGGCCTATTACTGTTATTTACTGTTCAGTTTAGTTTCAGTTAAACCAATAAAAATTAGGCAACAGTTGCATCAGTATGGTAATAGAGTATCCATGCGCCCTGGTGTGGACAAACATTTGTTCCAAACTTTTTATTTTTTTGGTGTTGTCATTTGCATTGCAGTTGAAAATGCATTTGTTTTTATGTCGTCACACCGATTTGTTGTTGCTCAAGTTGTTGCTGTTATTGTTCTGGACGTCCGCCTTGTTGAAATTAATGAATTTGTTCGCATTGCACGATGAGTATGAGCCTGTATGTTTGTGTGTGTATGAGCATTGCATTTTGAAGTGTCCTTAATAAATAAAATGATAAAATAAATGAATTGTATATATGTGGACAATGATTTTAAAAATTGTTATACCCTGTACCCATTAAATTTTGGTAAATAATTTGAAAGAAAGAAGGAACGCGGTTAACATTTAACTTTAGAATAAAATATAATATATAATATATTATATATAATGTGTATATTATATAATATATAATACAATTTATAATTGATTTTTAAATACAACATACATTGGTGGTATATCTGCAGGAACACATCGATAGAAACTTTGGCTACCGGGGTATCTACTGATGAATATTGATTTAATTGAGTAGCAATAGAGCAGTCGGGGATTTTTTTGTGTATTAGTTAATTGAGAGCAACTTGAGATTGCTTATTATTATTATTTCTCCGCACTTCCTGTGGAAGTATTTCTTTTGTGCGGCCAATTAATGTCACGAAAGTCAAACACCTGATCAGCCTGAATGGGCTGATAATTAATTGATTATTAATTAATATTAGTGCGCAACTTGTGTGTGTAATTATTGCCAAACGGCTGTCTTTCGTCGATTTCAAGCCATTTAATATTTCATTAATAATTTGGAACATCTACACGCTAGGACTTTTAGCCGGCAACTGCGAATAAAGGCGGGGGTATAATAAAGCGTGGCCAAAATGTTTGAAATGAAAACACTTAATGAAAATAGTTATTACGCTAGTCCGAGGGTAAATTGAAAGCGAAATGCATTTTAATGCCACATTTTCAACTTAAATGCAGTGTACAAATACACCCACACACACACACACACAACCCCACTTACAAACATCCGGCAACCGGAAGCCACAATGCGCAATAAAGATTGCAAGGCGTGGGCAGTCTGACATCCGGCCAGGGCATCTGGAGTGGCGGTCAAAGCACGTAAAGATCGTTGCCATTGATTTATGCGCCGCGTGCCAGCGCCAGCGTGAAGCGTGCAACAAGCCAAGGCAACGCGGAGCGTGTAAAAAAAAGAGTAAGTGGCATACTCGAGTGGCGCGCAGTGCGCGCTGGTGCGAGCCGGAGCGGGTTGGCATCGCGACTGACGAGTGCGGGTCAGCTGTTAAATAAGTGTGTCAACACGTTGACTTCTTGCTCCAAGCTCACAACTTCGCCGCTCGTTTCACTTAACTGCCAGCCAGTTTTCAGCTAAATGAAGCGTGCCCCAAAGTATGCGAATTCGCTGTAAAACGTGCCCCAATCCATTTCAGCTTGGCTGTCATTTCGTGCTGCAAAATTTGATTAAGTCCAAGCCGGCGATAAGTTCATTGTGCGCTTCGCCTTGCCATGGCCATTTTACATACATAATTTGATGTGGTCGTGATGTGAACGCGAACGCAGGCGCTAAGGATGCACGTAGCAATTAACTCACACTCCTGGACGCACACATAAACGCACATTCGCACACCCACACACACACACATAGCCAGATGTTGCGGCCTAACGCAATTACAGCTGCAGACCCAAAATTGCGACCGTTGCCAGCATCGGTGTTCGATTTTTGTCACGCATGACAAGTGAGCAGAGGGCGGTATTGCGGTGGGCATGGTTATAGCCATGTCCGCTGAAAACGTATTGTTGCAAACGCCACAAATCGAACGCCGAAGGCTGATGGAAGCGATTACCTAGCGCACAATTCCCATAAAAATAACTCGCATACCGTATAATTACTCATACGTCTCGTTGGTCGCACTTAAATCTGAACTGGTCAATGATGCCTATGCAATTACATTTTTCAGTCATTTGCATAATGCATTTGTTGTGTTTTAGGATATAAAAATTTAACCCCAATCAATGAAACTTTTTAGTTATAAAATGATGGCGACAAACGTCTAAATTGATATTTATACAGTCGGTTTAACAACATTTATGCAACAATAGGGTAGCATTAAACAAGACAAACTCTAATTATGCAAGACATCAACTGATTATTAAGCTAACCAACCGACCGAATCCCATAAAATGGGTAAAACATAACATAGTCATATACTTTTTATGCACTTTATTAATCTGTATCAATAGTCGATTCGCCAGCAGCATTATTATTTATTTAGTGTAAATCAAATCGATAGTGCAGGTATATGATAAAAGGAACAGAAAAAGCATGCAGTGTGTCTTATCAGAGGTCAGGTTAATATTTAATTAAACCAATTTTTCAATTTATATTTTTTTAATTATTCAAATTTAATCAAAGAATTAGCACTGCAGGCGCTGATGAGTTTGTGAACAATCTATGCCGGCAGCATTCTAATTATTCATATTGCTGTATTAGCCTGTTAATAATTATATTTTAAAATAAGCGCAAATAAATGATAAACTATGCATGGAAATGCACAAAAAGTGCAGAACCCACCGGGCAAGCGAGGTGGAGCCAGGGGCAAGCAATTTCCGCAACATTTGCGCAGCTGCTTGCGACGTGATTTGCATTAGCCACGCCCACATTTCCGCCTGCGCCCAAGAGACGCCGTCTGTTGCCGCTTCGATAGGTTGCTGGCTTGTGACTTTTTTGTAGGGCCATCAGAGGGCAGTTTTTGTGCAATCTATCTGCATGTTGCACGTCATGTTTAGCTATGTTGCACTTATGGTTTTATTATATTGCGGCCAACGATTTATGGCTCGGCCGCTTACTTGCGAGCTGTGACCAAATCTTGCAACCGGCTGCTGCCTTTCGCCACTGCAAAATTTATGTGCATCACAGACAACCCGCAAATGCCAAGTGGCAAATGGCAAGTTAAGACAATGTTGCACAAATAAACTGCTTTAAATAATAACCGCAGCGAGTAGCCAAAGTCGGTGCCTCAAATGTTCCAAAAAGGTCAAAAACTAATACGAGCACAAAACAAATGTTGGCAAAGTTCGAAAACTTTGCGGCTTACGGGCAGCATAGCATAAATCGTTTTATTGAACTTATCAAGCAAAAACTTGCAACAACTTCAGAAGGATTTACTGTCAAGACAGTTAGATCTTTCGACATAAGTAGGAACCGAAAATTCCAATCGCCATTTGTTAATGGCTAATTATTTGTGAGTAGCATTTGGTCAAACAGCAGCATTTTTTGACCAGCTTGCGAGCAATGCAGACATTTCATTTTGCAGTTACATTTAGAGTTGGCTGAAAAAAAAAGAAAGTAGCGTCCATAAATTGTAGTTAGCCAAGTTTTGCTGTGTCGCCTTGAGATTTCTGGCCCGCCTGCCAAGCAAAAGAAATACCAAAAAGAATGCCAAACAAGTGCAGAATGCGATAACAACAATAAGTTGCAAGTTGCAAAGCGGCAACTTGGCCGAATTCACAAGGCGAGAGTCGATAGTTTTGGAATAGTTTTTGGCATTGCCAATGCGCCGCTTGCCCCTTTGATAAAACATTCGAACAGTCAGAGCCGTTTACTGTCAGTGGTACTCGGAGCCGAACTGCCAGTGGAAGTCGAAGTGCTTGGCTTGGCTGTTGGTAATTTATGGCATTTTAACAAGCAGGCGGCTTGGAACGAAAACAACCGAATGGGGCAAGTTCCGTTACAGTTTCTTGCTGCAAATAGGCATAAATTTGCATTTAATGCAGCTGAGAATGAAAAGGGCTAAAATGAGGAGCGCAAATGCCAAAAATTATTTTGCTATTTAGTAAGTATATAATTTCCTGGTCCCGTCTAGCTAGCGCCTGGACCCTGGGACTCTGCCTGGATCGCAGGTCACAGGTCGCAGGTCGCAGGTCGCTAGGTGCCATAAAAGCGGCATAAATTTTTAAACTTTTACAAAAAATTTGCATTGCAAATGCCTTAAACACACACACACATACACACTCACACACACATACACACACACACACATGTGACTCGCTCTGGCTGTAGTATTTTTCGCGTTTTGCATGCGGTTTTAACAGCGTTTGGGTCAGTCTATTAAAATGCAAAAACCCAACCCCCGGTTGCCTCCTTTTACCGTCCGGAAGTCCATTTTGTCTTGTCGTTCACGTCATAAATATGGCCGGGCAAATGGCGTTGCTGTTTACGGCTTAGTCTGCCCGTGCATTAGCGTGTGTCTGTGTGTCTGTGTGTGTGTGTGTGTGTGTGTGTGCGTTTGGCCGTGTGCGTTTGTTTATGTGTAGCGCTTTTAATGACAATTTGCTAGGGGTTTGCATTAAATTGAAGCGAATTTCACTTGACACACATACGTGCACGTACATGTCAACATGTATGTGTGTGTACCTGGACGCGCGCTGTGCACTTTACTCCATTCGTCGTTTCTTTTGCCTTTATTTAACCGGTATAAATTTAAATAATTTCCACTCTTTGCAGTCGCTTTTACAACTTGCTTTTTGAAATGTGTCTGTCTAGATACTAACCTACATGTGTGTGAGCGGGCGTGTGTGAGTTTGTGCTAACTGCCAGGTTTAGTTGGCATATGATGACAGTGGCTTAGGATAGCAGACAGGATGTCGTCAGGTCATCAAAATGGTCACCCTGCACAGGTCAGATTTTAAACTGTATTTCAAATTTCCAAAGTTTCTCAAGGCTTGGTGGCATGCGTCTTTAACGTTTCCAGCAAAATCTCCTAAATTTATTGCAGATTTTCACTCTTGGCCTCACATCACCTTTGCCGCTGTCTTCACATTTCATTTGCTCGCTGTCTCATTTTCGTGCCTGCGGAAAGGTTATGATACATTTATGAGCTATGTGGCGCTGCCAACTGGTCTCAATGTCGCCGCGCTGACTATATTAGTAAGAATCGTTTAATATGGTGGGTGAGGTTTTATTAATAAGCATTACATTTGCAAATCACAGCAAGCTCCACGGCCATAAACTATGCTACAAATTATGAATACTTAAAGATTCAAGTGCTGCCGTATTGTTGTATACAAGTAATACCCAAGAACTTAGATACTTGGCAAATAAATATATGCATAGTATATAAATAGCATATATTTATGTGCTATGTGTCTTACTTTTTGGATATTATTTTCCACACGAATGCTTTAACATGACAAAATTTACTAGCCAAGACGAAGACGATGTCGAAGACGAAGTTCCCGTTGCCTTTGCTGCTTGTCACTTAACGTGAAAAACAATTTTTCTTCAGCTATGAAGCTATGTTTGGCTATGCTGGGAGTGTGTCTGTCTGTGTGTAGCTATCAAAAAACCAATTTTCGCTGCTAAATTGATGTTTATAGCAATGTACGATGATGACAACGACGAGCTAGATGATGTTGCCGTCGATGGCAATGATGAGCTTGTTGTGACCACCGTGCCCCGTCCCACGCCCCATGTCCGCCACCAGCTGATGAAGACAAAGTGCCAATGCGAAAAACTAAACGCCAAGCCGCCTGTCTAGGGCCTGACTTGCTACAATGCGCCAATGAAAATCCTTTTCGACTCAACTCAACTCAACTCGTCTCAACTCGAGTCTCTCCTCTCGACGCGACTTGACAGCATTTTGATGCTTCCGCTTGTAATTTATGTGACACTTGCAGCACCATAGATCAGTAACAGGCGCTTCGGGCCATGTCATGACATTGGTTGTGGTTTTGCTGCTTTTCATGCTGCTAGTTTAGGTTTTATTAGGTATTTGCAGCCAGTTTATGAGTCGTTGATTTGCTTGAGCAAACGCCATCAAAAGCAATCAGGCTCAATAAGCGTGCATTGCTACTGCCTAATCATTTAATTAAAAGGGAAGTGTATACACACACACGCACACACGCACACGCACACACACACACACACACATGCTAATATTATGTGTCGGCTTCCTTTTGTTTGACATTCGTGCCACTGACGCCATCTCATGGTGAGCTCAACTGCAATTGCATATTAATTGAAACTCACTCAAACATCAGCGCCAGGCACTTAGGGGAGGAATGCAATTGAAACCCCTCGCTGCCTCACGCGTCAACTGGGTCTCCTTTAACGCCCTCGTCATCGTCTATGCCGCATCATACGCCCCGTCAGCCACTACCACTTGCCACTTGCCACTTGCCACTTGCCGCCTGCCGCGTGCCGCGTGCCGCCGTATTGTGAGTAAATTAAAACGTTTGGCTGCACGCTTTCATTTAATAAATGCATTTCAAATGCTTTTCTCGTGATTACAATTCATGCTCTTGCACCGCTGTCAGCACACCCCAAAGCTTAGGCGGGGATGCATCTGGTGCAGTCACAAACATTATCTTATACTTATGTCTAAATCAGATCAAAGCCATAATGTCAAAGCCCCCACTCTACCACTCACTTTGTGTTAAGTGCCGCATAAGTGCGGCAGACAGCAACATTTAGGGCAATTAAATACAAGAGAGCCTAACAAAATTAACGGCATTTATGACTAGGCAAGTGCTAAGGGAGTGTTCTGCAGCTCATATTAAATATAATTCTATTCAAGTAGAAGATACATTTTATTGCCCCAACCATATATTTAATCCATTTACAAATCGAATCTATCTTGCATCTAAGTAAATATTGATTAAATCATCGGGGTTACCATAAATTTCCATAATGTTCTAAAACTAGCTTATCAACCTACTTAATTGAAAATTTGTGTGCCCTGCACATTCATAGAGGGTAACCGACTTGAAAACACACTAACGAATGATTCTCAAAAAGAAAAAATTAATTTATCGTTCACCCAAAACTGTCTGTAAAGCAAAAGCCAAGACTATAACACTCAAAATGAAATAAATTTAATTTTTTTAAGTATTTAATATCCTCCAGTAACGTACATTTGCACAACTTTGTTATGCCCTTTTACATCTCTAATAATGGCCACAGAAGAAGAGAAGAAGAGAACTGGCTGAATGGCATTAGCTGTTTCCCCTCTCTCGCTGAGGTCAGTTCCAATTGAATAAGTGGATCAAATGTAGCACAGAGCAGGTGCTTTCGCTTTGTTGTTGCCGTTTCTCACCCATTACCCAACATTCAAGCTGCTCCGACTCTCTTCGGTTTCTCAAAACAACGTTGCGAATTAGTTTTCGACAGTGGCACATATTTGCACAGCTGTTCACAATTAGTGTCATTGTCATTTCCTATTCACGGAGTTCGGATTGAACAAAACTCCAACGTTCCTGCCAAGCATTAGACATTTGGGCTCTACAACTTGCGGCTACCGCACATACAATAAAAACTCTGCGCTGCACTTGTAATTAATTCGAACATGAAACTGTTAATCTGGGCGTGTTCGTTGTGCTTTGTTTGCAGCACCGCCGTTGGCGTGTTCTTTGAGCTGCCAGGAAACGCAGCAGCATCGGCGGATGATGGCACTAATCATGCCTTTATAGGCGAAGCAATAGGTGAACTAAATCAATACTTTGGCGGCAAGGGAGGCAGCTCCCTTCTGAAGCCTGTCAGCCAACAGCAAGGCCACAGCAGTCCCACTGCAACAACAACAACAGCAACAACAACAACAACGAAGGCGTCGGGATTTCTTGATGAAATGGAAACGTCTCTTGAGCATGCCACAAACACGCTCGATAGTCTTTGGCAGCAATTTAAAAAGGTAATACAAGTAGCGCAATCGATGATGGCGGCAGACACTGAGTTCTACGTGTATTTCAGGGAATGCTCAACTTGATGGGCAGCTTCAATGTTGGCGAAAACGATGACAGCAAAGACGTTGATCGAAATAATGCGAAGCCATCAGCTAATTTACAGCAGACAGGAATAACAACAAATCAGTTGTATGCTAGGCCAACTCCAACAACGACATTGCTAACAACAACAACATTGGTAACAGCAACAACAACCATGCGACCTGCTACTGAAGTGGAAACGCCCTCCAGCACGCCGCACCCATAATAAATTCTAGAATGAATTCAAGCGAAAACCCATTTCAAAACGCAACGAATGAGATCAGCTTTCATTAAACATTTTGAAGTCAAAAAAATAACCTTCTTATATTTATAAAGAAGTCTACACGAACTGTGACTGCACAGCTGTCTCCCTTATTTGCCCAGCTGCTGCCTGCACAAAGCCCAAAATATGCGACAACACTGTGACCATACACAAAAACAAAACCCATCATCATTCTCGAAAGGCATGCTGAGATGTTGCTTTTGCCTGTCTTTGTTATCGCTAACACTCTCCGGCTCTCTGGTGCAGCTTTGTGCCAAAGAATAGAAACACAGTTAATAACCACACAGTCAGCGCCGTCGGATGTGGCTTTAATGGGTATAGATCCCATAGATCGGGTCGCTTTTCCTGCTGACATTGTGAGCTTGGATTATGCACTAGCTGACAAACGGGAACTGGTTCCGGGGCTTGAACTGCCATTATTGCAAGAGCGTTTCAAACAGGAAGGTAAGTAGTTTTGTTTTCAAGCTTTAGTTTCCAAGTTTTTCCATCAAAAACTTATTCAGATTTCTCCGTAGATGTAAATATCGTGCAAATGTATTTGCTGCAACTCAACCTGTTGAAGATTTTGCTTATATTAGATGTGGTGATTTTAATATGTGTATGCTATGCAATGCAAAGCGACTAATAAAATTGTACATGCTTCTTATTTGTTAAAAATACTCGAAAGATTAAAGCTTAAGTATTGAGTTTTTAATATGTCTATATATTTGAAGTTTATTAAAATGAAAGTGAATTTTGTACTCAGCAATATCTAATTTTTCGAAAATGTTATTTTTTTACAAAATCTGGACAACGAGGATTAGTGAGTCGGTTTTATACACTGGAGCCCAACAAAGGATAACAAAGGGCATAATAAAGTACCGCGAATGAATGAATATAGAGGAAAGCTGCTCGTGCTCCTTGCTCCATTTCCCACATACACTACACTCTTTGGTTTTTGGTATGCTTTGATTTTTGGTATGAGTTCACTTAATGGATATTTGCTTTTTGATCCACTAGTCTATAATCTTCTCAAAGACTGTTAAGACGATAAAGGTTTTAAGCAGCTGCTGTTAATGCAATTCGTGTTTTCAATGCAAAAATATGACTTAAAATGGAAAATTGAAAATTCTTAGTCGATGAAGAGGCGTCGAGATTTGGAGGGTTGGTTCCTTTATTATTTCTGCTGCATTTTAATTAGCTTTAACGGTTTTACGGAATGAGTTTCTCTCAGATCTCAAAATGACGCACAAGCAACAGCTACCTAAATTACTTACAGTCTTAAGTCATAGCCACGTTATAATTACAGCTTGAAATACAGAAAGTTGATGTCATTAAATAAATTTAACTGAAATGCAATTGTTTTATTGTTGGCCATTGGTAAACAGGTAAACATATTTGCCCAATTGAAAGCAACAAATATAGCTTAAAAATACTGTTGAATGAGAACACGCATTGAAGTTGTAATGGGCTCAACCTGTATTGTCATTTTCTTTACTCTATCGATATTGCGAATACGCCGCATCAGCCCAAAGGAGCGCCTAAATGGTGCTTTGCAGTTGTGTTTGTTGCAGCTTCGCATTGTAAATGCACACCTATTCAATAATTATAGGCAACCTCATGCCAGGCGAAACCTGAACACTTAACACTAAATGCCATGGGAAGCACCCTTGAAACCGAAATGCAATGCGCATAACATCATTAAATATTGGCAGCTGCTTATTGGGGCAACAGTTCGTGCCAATTGTGTTGGACGGGTCTGCATCAGCAGGGGGAACAGCAGCAGCTGATGTTGTTTGTTTTGTTTGTTTGTTTGTTTGTTGGCACTTTTCCATAGTTGGGTTCATAAATATTAACAGCTATTAAAACACCGAACTGGAGCAGCCATGCAAAAGCCGGCTGAAAATTAATTTTAAAGTTTTAAACCGACTGCTGCGAGGTTTACGCGCAATTTAGCAGACGACGTGAAAATACAAGCGGGTCGGTCGCAGGCGGGTGGTTAAACCAACATGTGCATGTACATGTGAACACATGCATGTGTTTGTGTGAGTGTCCGTCTGTACATGCCTAAAAGCTTGCAATGGCATTGTGCAGCCTCAATCTAATGGCTCATTTAATTAAAAGCGGAAATTGAGCAAGTGACCAAGAAGTAGCCGTGGCCAAGTGGCTGCCAGAAACTTTTTTACCAAGTTCTAGGAAATATTAAAAACGGAAAACACTTTGGTGCAAGTAATTCTCTGGCACTGGTTTGCTTGTTTTTGCTCTTCAGCTTTGGAGCTCTTTATGCCCTAACCGAATGTACTATGCTTACACCGCTATTTATGTAACGTTTAGAAGCCCTCATTTTCGACCTTACAAAAATGTCTGTGCAGGATGATGAAACTGTTTGATATGTCAATATTTGTCACTCTATTCTTCCGTCTGTTTCTATGCTTTCCGAATATGACAAATAAATATATATTAAGCTAGACGAATTTCTTTTACTTAGGATTATTTTAATATTAGCATATAGGCGTCTAGTCAGTAAGTGCATCTCTTTTTCGGCATTTCAAAATTGGCTGTTTCTACTTGTATTTATTGTATTTTTTTTTTTTGCTTTTTGGCAGCTTTGTGTGGTTCAAGACTTCTTGGCCGGTTGTCCACTTTACAGAAAGGGCGACGCAGCGCGTCCAGCTGAGTGCCAAGAAAGGAAGCGAGCGCAGCGCAATTAGCAAGTTTATTGCATGAAATTATGAAACGCTTAATAAAAACGCGCTTAAAAGAATATTCGGTTATGCACGGGTAAGTGCAAGCGTGGGCGTATATTAAAAAAAAGGAAGGCGCACTTTGAGCCAAGCGAGTTAATTAAAAGGTTCACATATTTGAAAAGTTCGCCTCGCCCAACAAGCGCAGCACAGTTTAATCATGTAAGTGCTGGCAAATTGTCGGCTAAAATTAGAGCCAGATAAATATTGCGCATACGCCTAGGATGCGCGTTAAAAGGATGCCGCTGGCTGGCTTTTGTTGTTCCTACTCCTACTGATGATGCCAAGTTTTATGCTAATGGCTTTCGTTTAAAGCCAAAAGTAATTTATTGTTGTCAGTGGGCACCATCAAAAATGTTGCTGCACATTCATTATGCCCAAATGTATGCGCCTCTGTGTTAACGGATGTGTGTGAGTGTATGTGTGTGTGTGCCTATGAGGCTTTGTACTCGTGTGTTTGTATATGTGCATTAAAATTTTACCCGAAAACATAAAGCCACCCTGCGACGCTTGCGAGCTAAAAACTTGCATAGAAATTAAGTTAGCCAAGAGGAAAAATGCTTGAAAATGACATGAAATGTTTGCCGCATGTCTCGTAGCTGATTGTTGTGCAAACTTTTATTATACCCTGTTTACATGCGATTTGTTAAACAAGGGTATCATAAAGTTGAATTTGAGAATTCCATTAACTTAAAATTATTAAAGTCTTTGAATAAACAAAAGAAATTAAATTATACAGTTAATTTCTTTTTTTCATTCAAAGACTTTATTGATGAGTTACACACAGCAGAAATTTCCAAATCTATTTAATAACAAGCATTTTTAACAACAAAAATTTTATGATAATAGTTATACAATGCAATTATTCAAATTTCTTATTGGCGCACCGGTCCACAATTAAATATAATAATAATAGATGAAGAGAGTATATTTCATATGCGCGCACTTTTCTGTATAAGCTCTATTTTTTATCATTTGTTTGTTTTTACATTAAGCAGGAAAACCAAAGTTGCCTGTTTTATGTGCAGGCCGGCTAAATGTATGTTTGTTTGCTTGTTTAAGAACTAGATTTAAATATTTTAGCCAGCGGTTGGTGCTACCCACGCGACACGTCTTTGACGTTTTGGCCTGCTCGTTTTCTGGCCGTTTGTCGTTGCGAAACGCCCGGAAGTATGCAAAGATAAAACAGCCGCGAACTTTGCAACATGTTTACGGTAAAAACGTGATTTTCGGCCCGAAAACTGAGCCCGGCTGGTGCTGACCAAATGTGGCCAAGGCCGAACCCTTCACCAACCGCAAATAAGTTAGGTTAAGGGAAAGCACGCCACAGAATCAACCCACAACCCGCCCAGAGAGCTCCAGAGCCCCCGCGAGGCCAAGCCACAGTTATAAAAATTAAACATTTGTAGCTTTGTCACGTTTGTGTTGACACTTTCTTATCACAGCCAGGCCAAATGAGTCTCCAGCTCCGGCCGAGCTCCGGCCCTGGCCCTGGCTCCAGCTGCCACACAGCTCTTGACCCGGCCTAAAAATGTGGATGTGCGTGATAGTATTGACTGCGACTGTGACTCGCTCTGTCGTTGGCCAACAAACCTGACCCAAACTTAAATAAAAGTGCACGTGTGTACATAAAGGGGCTGCTACTACGCCCATTTACACACATATGCTCCGCGATTTCATTACGGTTAAAATGCTTAAGTGTGACAGCAAGATGTCAGTCTGAGCAACGACTTTTTGCCTTCGTGGGAAGCAAACTAATTGTCAATTTTAACACTAGTTTCACTGTCAAATCAGTTTGACTGCATCTTATGAAAGTATTTTAGAAGTAATAAAAACTATTGACAATGTAAGTCAGGATGATCATGTTCGTAAACCCTATTATAAAGTCTGATTATGAATAATTATTATTACTAATACCACTGTTATATAAAAACAAAGACATCTAATCAATTGTTATTTAATCTGCATAGGTTGGATCGGTAGGATCGCTAGTCAGAAGCGCCCAACTAGGGGATATCCTGAACCCTGTCTTTTCATGCATTTTAAATCTCATTGCATTTATACATACATTCACAAAAACATTAAGATATCTTAGAAACATAATCTCATGTATCGATCGATCGTAAGTATAGCAGAAACAGACAGATAGACGGATATGGACATACTCGACTCGGCTATTGACACTGATCTGAGCGCTCTTCTAAGCGTTTCTCATTTCGTAAGAAAATTATAAAACTTCTGCAATTTTGATTTGTTTAAATTCATGTCCAGTTTATTTACATGCTGCTATGTCAGGGTTACCAGACAGCATCTTTTGCGGCCAACTAGATGCATATACTTCTATCTAATGATGGATCTTTCCACTTTGTCCAAGCATGTCTGTAGCTGTGGGCTATCCAGCTACCTAAGCCCTTAATTCGTATCCATTGCTTTGGCTGAGTAATTTAATTTGCATATTTAATAAGTATGAAAATGTTCGTAAAACTGAGCTATGTTTTGGGGCAAATTTATGGCATGCCATTCGAGTTTGAGTTTGAAGTGTGTTCGAGTAAATGTATAAAAGTAAAAGTTGTGGGCAACTTTGTTGCCATGCAACTTTAATGAGACGTCGCAAGAGACTACAAAACTTGACAGCCAAAGGCTTTAAATTGAAAAAGTTTAATGAGCATGCGTATTTGATTAAGCCACATCAGCACGCACATACGTACCAGCACACACACATACATGCTTAAATACACACGACACATGGGTAAAGCCAACACAATAAACATTACGTGTATTCAGGTAATTTCTTTGTCGTGGCTTGTCTGTTGCACTGAATTTGGTTGCCTTTGAGAGCGGATGCAATCATAAAAGTTGACAAGGAAACACGTTGGTTTTAATAACGAGGCTGCGTTTGACAACTGGTTCGCTGTAGGATATTTTTTAACAACAAGATGACAAAATTCATTGCAAACCAGCAAAAATCGAGTTTCATTCCTTTTAGCCTTTGACCGTCCACAGATTTCTGTAACACCCGCTGTGTCGAAGCATTTTTAAAGTAACGAAAGAACTGAAATATAGTGAACACCGGCCCCTGGGAAACCTACATTGCAATTCAATTAAACGCAGAGCTGCATGAAATACACTTTACTATACGAGCGTAAGATTTGCCAGAGCCCAGCGGGAGAGGGTGTGGAGAGCAGCATACACTGCAAGTGGACTCCCATGTATTGCTTTTTCTGCATACTTCTTTATATACCCAGCCGAAAACGGTAACAAGGGCATGATCTCTTTATTCTAATTAATTTTCACTTAACAATATTTGCATTAACAATTTTTTAGATTTTTTAAATTTTTTAGTATAAAATAATTGGTGATTTAAGTTCTTTGCATTTATAATTAAGTGACGCGAATAAATTTTAATGTTTTTTAAAGAAGTATCTAATTTTACAAATATAAATTTATAAATTTTTAAAGTTACTTACATTCAAAAACTTCTGTGTTTTATTTCACTTTGAAGTTCAACACCTTTTATATTCTCAAGGATATCACATGGGCCATGGGTATTCCATAGCCGCCCAATTTGGAGCTACTTGTTTTTATGAGCAGCCATTGCTGCTGTGAATAGGAAATCCATAAAATGCATCACAAAACTTCAAAGGCTCAAAGTTCTTGGCATAGGTGCCAAGACGTTTATTATTGTGAATTGCAGTTACGCTTGCGGGGTAAATTTTTAAAAATCTGCAATAGGAACCACTCGCACTTGCATACAGTGCACATAGTAGATATGGTCTCCTTTGCTCAGTTTTATTTGTTTCAATGACAATCAAAGTTCCAAGTTTTTTGCAAGGCAAATGGCTCAAAAGTTAAATTGTCTTGAGCAGGAAATTACGTTGATAGTTTCTTTTGCTCGATTTTAAGTGCAAGTTTCTCCTTTGTGTGTGTGCAAGTCACTTGAGTGCTTGTTTCCACTACCCGAATTGCCGTCCTGTCAGCTACCGTGACACGCTTTGAAGATATTTTATTTTTTATTTTCATCTCTCAAGAAAACATGTCTTAGAAAAAAACATAAAAAATATTTAAATGACTGCTTAATGCAGTATGATTGCTCAAATTGTAAAGGGTACAGAATATATATACAATTGTTAATTTTCTCGTGAACTTAACATCGCTAACAACGGCTGGATAGTTCTGACGTTGATTTGAAATGTTTAAAACAAATTTTTTTTTTAATTTTTATGTAATATATTTTTGTTTTTGAAGATTTCTGGTCCAGTCTTTCAAAACTTAAAAATAGCACAATTTCATTCTCTATAAATTGTTGTTGTTGTCTACTAAATTACGTTGTGTTTGTTTTGAGCGCCTAGCCAATGAAAATCGCACACAAACAAAAATAACAACGGCACAGTTGGCTTAGTATATTTACTCGAATAGCCATTTGCATTTCCCGTAACAGTTTGTTAAACTTTGAACTTTCGCAAATTACATGAGTCCTGCCACCGGATGCTGTTATGTTGTTTACGGGGCACGGATGTTGCTCTCGCTGTTTGTTGTTACTGCTGCCGTTGCGAGTGTGTGTGTATCCTAATGTTTATATGTGCTAATGTGTCCTAATCTGCGCTGCAGGTGCAGTCGAGTCCTGAGCTGAGCCCGATGCAAAGCCATGTCCTGTCAAGAAATGAAACTACATTTGCCAGCAATTGCTGTATCTACAGCATTGGCACTTTGAAATTGAATTTGTTATCAAATTAGTTGCATCAAATTACCGTTAGGACGCAAAGTCATAATGAGTCTAGCACTTAATGATCATTTTCATATATGCTACCATATTATTAATACTTGCTGAGCCTTTACCTTTATAACTAGTAAGTACGTAGTATGTTTCTACAGAGTCCCAATGTTGATTGAACATATTTAAGGGAGTTTCACATGTGAATTGACTGGCTTAGATTTATGCATACAAGTATTTCTTTTATGTAGACGTCGCCAAAGTTTAAAGCAGATAATGCGCTGGTCTATATTGTATTATGTTGTGGCATCATAGTACAACAACAAAAGGCATGAAGTAACCCGTTCGCAACATGTTGTACCAGCTGGTACGCGTTTGTAATAGGTGTACATGTCTGGAGGGGCCTTTAGAAAGCGCGCCTGGCAAGACAAGTGCTGTACAACTTATTGGGTCATTGATGTTCCACACGTTTGCGTAAGAAACCAGAGCTATAGCTGTGTTGGCATTGTCCTGTGCAATATTGGCAGGCATGCTAAAAATGTTTGTGGTTCAATCGAATGGAAAACAATATTGAAAAATATCACTTGTCTTGCCAGCAGGAACAATCGTTTAGAGCTTAACCATGGCTTTGTACCGTTCTTGTCCATAGCAGGCATCTGCAATTGGTATTGCTTGGCTCTCGACAGGTTGGCAACGATTTCAGTCTCAACAAAAACCGAAGGAGTTATGACAATAAATTCCATTTTATTTATTTTGTGCAGCTCAGTTTGGCATCTGAAAATTCAGTCGTCATGAGCAGACCTCTCGCCTGTGGAATAATTCAGTACTTGAATAGATGGATAAGACAGCATTAAGAAACATTTGTATCCCACAATATATATATGTATATACATATATAAATTCAGTTCAAGAAAATGTTTAAGATAGCTGACCATAACACATCTATTTGTTTTTAATTAAAATAATCACACTGTCAGGAAATTGTATAGTGGTAGGTAATGTAACCACCACAATTTTCATATGACTCCCGTTTTTAAACTAAAATGTGATTTAGTAATTAATATTTGCGAGGAAACTAATCAGCTTTTGTTGGTCAATATTTATTTACGAATAATTGTTTTAATCAACTTAAGATATACATGCGGACATATATCAATCATAATCAAGTGTTCAGCAAATGTTGTTCAATATTCGCAATTCAAGTGAAGATGATTAGGTTTATTTTTAATTACAAGCAAATAAAACATGCTTAAGCAAATTAATAAAAACAGAAGAAGATAACTAGTTGAAAACCAAATTGGACATGGCACATGGCTGTAGCTGTTGCCATCATTGGGCAAACTTGCCAATGTAAAAGCCATGTAAATTAGATCAATCATTTCTAAAGTGTTCGGCTCTTAAAGCTTTTAGGTGGCAAGTATGTGAACTAAAGTGAAGATACCTATTACACAAGTGCCGTACTAAGATAAACGCCCAAAAGCCAATGCAAGCACATACTCGTACGCAAGTACGTAACCTTGGCTACGTATTTGCAAATTTTTCTCAAACAAGTTTCATTTGGCTTATGTTGTGGTTTTTATTTCAAAAACCTTTTCATTTACTCATTCCGAGTAGACCAATTGGATCCTTGCTTTTCCCCTTTTCTTAGTTTGCATGCATACTTTTTTATAAGTTGCTGAATACAAAATTTTGCGTTTTCACTTCTGAATATGCAATATGAATTTGGATATATCGAAATCCCATATATTGGACTCTCATTAACCTTTAAACCCAATCTAACCTAACTTCATATAAGCAAAACCAAAAATTGTAAATACTTTTTCCGAATAACGTGTAAGAGGCGCTTTTAATTGCATTTTTGCTGCAACCAACACTTTTGAAGTGCTGCTTGGAGAAACCACAAGTAGACGAAAATTATCAGAGAATCCTTCGTTGCCTTTTGAGCTGACTGAAATTTAATTTTCACATTTTCTAAAACAGAGGTGATAAGTTGTTAGCAAATCTAGCTCCTGTTTCAAGTATTAATTAGAACTTAAAAATATCAAGTTCAAAGTGCAATACAAGATCCAAAACTTGGTAGCTTTTTATCTCAGCTCGGCGAAATTAAAACACTTAAAGCATAAAAGCCGTTAAACTGCAGCAGCTATGTAAGTAGGAAATACTTTTTACTACTGCCCAAATTTTTGGTAAATGCTTTCAGAATATTTGGCAGCGGGTGTCGCCTGGAGTCGTGCCAAATTCTCTATTTAGCGGCGCTAATGCTAATGGCCCCTGGCTCCATTTACTAGCAGAAAGGCGTGCGTATATACAAGTAAATAGTCAAGCGCGCATAACTTTGCCCATCTTATGGGGCTTGAATGCACTCTGGTGGGCGTGGTCGTGCTGGGTAAAGTTTAAAGGTACTGCAATTACACTTAATACGACACCAGCACTTAAAGCAGTGCTTATCAAGCCGAAGTTGCTTTAAGGTGTGCAGTTGCTTGAGATGCCTTTTGCATTTGTACATATAGTAAAGAAATGGTTTATATTATAAATATAATAATAATATAATATATATAATAAATGAGTATAACATCAGCTTAATTAAAAAGCAAAAATGGATAGTACGCCTAATTATTGGATAACACAAACCAACTTTGATTATATCTATATTTTCACAATTTTGTATGTTAACAATTGAGAGTTTTATTTCTTATACAGCAACCCAGTTTGTGAAGGTCCTTCGTTTTAAAGGAAAATATATTATAATGTTGAAGGTGTAAGAAATATCTGTACCAAATTCTATCAACGTGTACTCTGCACTGTATCCTCCTTAAATGTATAACAGATATGTCTTATCCAAAAAAAATAATATTTAATCAAGTAATCAAGTCCCGCTTTTCTTTGTTAATAGTTTGGGCCTACTGTCACTGGTGGCCCAATGTAACTAAATATAATTAAATCCTAAAGTCTGAGTCTCTCAATTTAGCAACACTTGTTGCCAGAGTAATAACAGCTGTATAAAAGTAAAAAGGAAGTATTTGATTATACAGTAGACACACCATAATCATAGCCATAATCCAAAAACCAAATTTGTGATTCTTTGAAACTGAGCATGAACATAATGTTGCAAATAATTATTTGATTATTAAATTACAATTTGCCGAGTCTACACATTTGAAACAGAAAAACATTGCTGAAATCCAATGTACTCATTAATTATTGTGATATACACAAACTAATGTGTTGTGTTTTTTTCGAAATCGGAAAAATACAGTTTGTAATGACATAACATATGTATAAATAAGTATAACTTCATCCATCTACATCACTTTTAGTCTGTGAAAAATGCAATGAAAGTCATTATGGCATGTTGCAGCAACATGTTGCGGGTATGAATGGTGAATGCGAATGCGAATGCGAATCGCATTGCTATGCGGCAGGCAACATGCTTGCTTTGCTTGCTGTGCACACAATTACTCGGCAAATAATTAAGTACGTGCAATGGCAGCGCCGGCGCGAGAACAATGTGTAGGCATTTTTCAGGACATTTCAGTTGAGCATTGGCAAATATTTAGACTGCAATTAAATGTGCTGCTTGTGTTGTTGTTGCCGCTATTGTTGTTGTTCTGTAGTGGGGCGCGCTTTGATGTGACCCTGCCAATTCCACATTACAGCTACACAGGTGCGTATGTCAGTTAAGTGAATCATCAACTCCGCCTGCGGCAATACGTTTTGCCAAATTGGAAGTCAGTCAATGGCAGAACTTGTTTGTGCACGGGATTCGACGGTTTGCCAATATTGTCGCATTAAAAACTGCCCTTGCAGCGGTCCACGTGAAGGCGCCGAGAGCCTGGCAAATGTGCGTTGTCAACTGTCGTAAATGTGAAAAATGTTCCACAAATAAACAAATCAGGTGCTGCTCGGGTTTTGAGCTCTGCTCGACCATTTTGTTTATAATTTATGACATAAACCGGAAGGGTAGCTAAGCCGGCGGCAGACCGGCAGACCCGACAGCCCGGCAGCACAGCTAAGACATCTCCGGCCGTAAAGCACAAAACTGAAATATTGCCCAAGATTTTTATTATTTGCACACATTCCTTCTGCTGGCAGTCGACCAAAGTAGCTGTGGCATTGTTGTTGCTGTTGTTGTCGTTGTGTGTTGACTGCTGTGTATTGAGAGTTGGCCAGCTGCTTGGTTGGATGCGTTGGACGCGTTGGGAGCGCAGGCAGCAAAAGGCGCACAAATAAAATCCTGTAAATGCTGACTGAGTTTGTGGATCTGCTGTGGACATATAAACAACAGTAGTGGAAAACAAATACGACAACAAGGAGTACAACGAAACTGGGTTTCATGTGCTGCTTATTGAGCATAAATCTATAAATATGCCAAGGCAATTGTTCTCGTAACACACCAAATGGACATACGAACGGGCTCATCTCCCATCTGACCTAATTCCTTATGCTATTCATTAGACTTTGTACACAATATACCCTAAGGGAGTACCAAAACCATACAAATGACACTAAATCAGCATCAGTCCAACGCATCTATAACTGTTATGAAAGAAAAGCCTTTATTCCACTCGAAATCGCGAAAATGCCGGGAAATCCCTGAACAGCACTTTACGACTCTGTCCCATTTATAATGCGATTTCTTACAGCATCGCGTTTTATACGAAGTACCCATAAAAATAGCTGGAAATGTGTTAAGCAATTGTAAATAATCAGCTTTTGTATGAGCAGTCAAAACAATCTACGTTGTTTATCCCCCAGACTGGTATCCTGTCTCTGTATTAAAAATGCTCATTTTATTTATGAGAATCATATGGATATATAGGAATGATCAGAATTATAGCTCACAGAACTACTTGAGAATGATCAACCGGTCAGTGAGTCTTTTTACGATTGCTTAAAAGCATATCATTTTGCCATGATATTGTTTACAGATAGAGCCTACTATATTATTTCATCTCTTAGCAGATAGCAAATTATTTCTAATATTAAACTGCAGGGCACTTCGGGTATCGTGTTGTATTTGTATTTATTTTCAGCACAAACCACTCAGACAACTCACCTACAAATGATTAAGTATTTAATATCTCACATCAGTAAGCATCTACACACACGCACACCCATAACAATCTGAGAAGACAGTCACAAGTTCCCCTAGTTCTCAGTTACCTGTCAGATAAATCCCGCAATTGTCGAGCACTTAAGATGAGTCACAGAGTCAAAGGTATTGTTGTTGCTGCTCCCGTTGTTTGCCCTAAATTAGTTCGGTTAGCGAGGGGCAGTCAAGCGGGTTCGCGCCTCACGCCACACACCATTGAAAAGCCATCTCAATATTATCTCGCATTTATCGCTCATACAGTCCGTGCACACACAACAGCATCGTGTATACGTGTGGCAAGTGCAGGGCATGTGCAGCTGATTGTGGGTTATTTGTCATTAATATGCAAGCAGTTAACTACGCCATGAGCATGTTTTGGGGGCGTGTGTGTGTGTGTGTGTGTGTGTGTGTGTGTGTGAATTGTGCATGCAACATTGCAAGTTGATTCAGCGCTCGCTGCATTCAATCAATGCCGGAAGCGGAAGTTAATTGTGCGCATGTTTCATGCAGTCAGCGGCCTTTTAAGCATTTTCCTAATGACAACAACAAATGAAAGGGCGAACGAGAGAGGGAGAGCATCAATTGGCTAACTTTATACTCTGCTACCAAAACAAACAAGAGTATATTTGGACTGTGCACTATTTGACCCATCTTTTTCTCTGCATGAATTTCGTTTTTTAACTGGGTCAATATGATAAAATCTTAGGGATATGTAACTATTAGTATATTGGAGACAGAGTATGGCGGAGCTGTGGATTCCGAATATTGTATTTGCAATGCATGGCAAATTGGTAGCCAGCCTTTTAAACGTAAATACCAAAATTCAATAAACTGCTAAAGTCGGAGCCCGAGACATAAGCCCAACGCATACGCACGCACGTGGAGGGAGGGGAGGGCAGACGGGCAAAAAATGTAATTTGTCGCTAACCAAGTGTGCACTAACCTCATTTTACTAAAAGCATTAAAAATAAAATGTAATCACATGCTTCATAAAAGTAATAACTACACACACACATTCACACAGATAGATAGGGAAAGAGAAAGATAGAGAAAGAGACAGGGACACGAGCTTCGTGCACTTCTGAGCGTGGCTGCCTACGTGTTGCCATAAAAGTGATTGTGAATGTGCGAGTGTGCCAGTCTGAGTGTGTGTGTGTGTGTGTGTGTGTGTGTGTGAGTGTCTTTGCGTGTGTGACTAACTGTAAAAGCCTTGATGTCGCGACGTCAGCCGTCGCTGTCACTGCCAACAGCCATAGCCCATAGCCCATAGACGACGCCATTGTCTATGTCAAAGCACGCACAACGCTGCCCCAGTAACAAAGACTGAGAAAATGAGAAAAAGAGAGAGAGAGAGCTGTGTGTATGGCCATTGCATAAGTGTGCGTGCGCGTCTGATTTTTACGAGACGATTATGGCTTGCTTTTTATTATTTGCCATTGAGCTAAAGTGTTGTGGCATGAAAATGTGCATGAGAACAGCATCCATCCGTAACCACTTCGACTTGCCGGAATTTGTGCAGCTGCTGTGTGGCTTAAATCCTTGTGTGTTAATTACAAATAACCGAAAACTTGTGCTCAAACCACTATGCAACAGCTGTCCGGGCATGATTAACCTAACCACTCATTACTCAGCCAGAGGTGGACTATCGAAAACTGAAGCTGTCACTCAATTGCAGTTGCAGTTGCAGTTGCAGCTGAAGCTGCAGCTCGTTAGTGGCAAAATTCCAGAGTCCCAATTACAATAACCTGACGTTTTTCAGGCACTTGGGGACAGGTCTCTGTCAGTGGCATCGATGCTGCAAGTGAGCTCACGAATGTTGATAAATGCAATGTCAACGAAATGAAATATTAAGGCCAGTAATCCTAAACGTTTGGCTCTGAAATTGGCTTATTAGAAAAATGTCAGAAAATCATATTCATTCAGCATTTCAGCCAAATGGCCAAGAGTCTTATCGTGTTGCGTAGGACAGGGTATGCGTACCCTCAATTGACAGAGACCGAGCTAAAATCTAGCATTTGAAAAATGTATGGCAACGTAATATGAAAAGTTTTAAGAAAATCTAGAGAGTTCTGCTAAAACTACTTGTGCTTAATGAAGTACCCTCGAGTTTTATGATTTGCCACATTAGCCACTGCTCGATTCAACATCAACAATTGGACCAGGCCGCCCGGAGTTAGCTCGTGCGCACATATGAAGCGCTTTTGAGACGGCTTATTGTAGTGGCATCAGCTGGGTATTCGGTACGCTCACGCATGAATCTGTGCCTGGCAACAATCGCCAGTGGGGCAAACCTGGACAATACAAATACAAATACTCATACTCTATGATGACCGGCCATGCGTGTCAATCGGACCCATAAAATGCCAAGCACATTGGGCGTTGCAAAAGTTTATAATGGAATTTGTTAGCATGAATAATTAGGTGCACGAGACTCTTGTCCAGCTGACGGTTGGCTGAAATCCTTCACCAGTCTGAGCTCTGTTTGCTTTTTGGCTTATGCACGAGCAGGCATTAAATTTGCCGAAATTTACTAATTAACTTGATTGGCTTCGTTTTAATAAGCGAATTTCGGCTGAGTATCCATTACCAATTAACTGGAGTCACATGGCGTATGAGTGTTGCCTTTCTGTCTGCCAATCGACAACCAGCTTGGAGCAAAACAAAAAGCAAAGCAATCTGCCATTGAAGGTAAATTCCAGCACGTTATTTTGAAAGTTCACTTTTATTTTATTTCAGTACTCATTAATTAAATATGTACCCTGCCCTTGCAAATGACGACTGCTGAAACAGTTTTCAAATAATTTGCTGTTGATTTTCTTGGAAAATGTCTAGTAAGAAAAATCCGCAACAGAAAACAACACGCAATTGAAATGAATTTCGTTCAGGAGATCTGAGCATCAGTAACGGAATTCTCTGCGACATCCGCTGAGCTTTTATCTATCAGAGACAAGCGAAATTGTATGCAAATGACTATATAGCTGATCGTGCCGAAAATAAACTGAAATTAAAACGAAAACTTTAAACTTTAAACTGTTGTGGTTGAAGCGATTCTCTCACCTTGCCCAGGGTCTCAGTTTTGATGAGGGAAAAACCACCCGCACTAAATTCACATCTTTCCTGGCCCAGTTGCGCAGATATACGGTACAAAGCAGCATTCAGCTGAGCATTTTGACGATCTGTGGTTAACCCATGGAATATAGATCGAAGCTGGCGCTGCTGCAGTTCGCACTGGGTGCAGATCAGGCAAGGCAGAAAAAGGCCCAATAGCTTGCAAAGCTCCTCCGTTGCGCAATCTGCAAGCATAAATGCGGGAGAGATCAGGAAAAAAGACGATTAATATATCCATATTCAGAGCTACCCACAGTATGTAGTGGCGATGTTTATATGGTTATTCCTGTTGACAAACATCCAATAGGGCAATACAGAGGTATCCACACAGTACTTCAACATCACGATTACCACACTCGGCGTAAAGTTGCTTTCAATCGAGCGCACTGTGTTCCAAAGCAGTCCGTGCAGATGTTGCAGCACTAACAAACGCTCCAGGGATAAACGGCGCAGGGACCACACCTCAAAGCGTGTCTTATCCAGCTCCAAAATAAGCCTGGAGCTGGCCTCACACAACTCCACATAGAAAACCAAGGTCAGAGCCGCATACAAAGTGAATTCGCTCAGACGCATCAGTAGCACCACCTCCGAGTAGAAGGCGTAGACAAGCAGACGCGACGTATTCGTGACCAGATTGTTGTATATAGTCATCGCCAAGAGCATTAGACAGCTCATCACTAAGAAACAGTAGATGGTATTGCAATAGCGACACATCCGCACCAGGTTCACCCTATACCCGAACTGCACCCGTAGCACGAACCGCACTCGTTCCAGCCGCTGCTCAATCTGCCCGCCGCGATTCCTCCAGATCAATTCCATGGCCACTGCCCCGTGGCAGATGGCCAGCGTCAGAAAGTTCAGCAAGTCGACAACGCGCGAGAAATTATCATTGCGATCATAGACAACTACGTAATTGAAGCTAAAGCGCCAACGGACGATAAAGATGAGATACGCCAATAACCCAATTGTGTAGATGAGCTTCAGCTGCAGATGTGGGCGTGGCGGCAGCACCAACAGGCACCGCATTAAGCTGCGCATGCAGCGCAGAGAAGCGTTGTGTATTTCGCCAGGTACATGCCACATGACTGAAGTGACACTTAGCCTGTCTACGTAGATCCCCAATCAATGACTAATTGGCTAATTGAATGCTCAAGCGCTCTTATCAACAGTTTGCAATTACCCCCCTTGCAGCGAATCAATCTAAAGTATCCACTAATTTACAGGATATTTCATTTTTGTATTCAGGCTAGTTAAGATACTCTGTTCTGCAAATCCCCTCCGGAATAAATTAACAATTAGATAAACAAATACAAATAGTCAGTTGAGTAGTTTTAAAGCACATTCTATACTTTGAAAATAAATAATTATAATTATAACATTATTGGATTGTTTTTAATATTTATCATTTTTTCTTGCAAATCAAAGCCCGGATTTTACCTAATCGAAGTTTGCCGAATAAGAAGCAAGGGCGACTTTAGGCTCGAACAATTCTCTTTGTTTTCAAGACACAAGCAAAAAATGCAATTGTATTCAGGGTATCGAAGATTAAATACGCTTGCAGACTTATAGAAGAGATATGCGCAAAATTTAAGCTAGTTGTATTTCACAAAAAAATTAAATATTAAGTTGGATGGAATTTGGTCTTATTTTGTTTATACGTTAGAAGCACGTTAGAGTACACGCTCATAATTGTCAGGTTCACAATTTATCTTGACACACAAATAGATTTTCATTCAAAACCTATTTTTCGACCGATCGGTAATATCTTTAAAAAAAAAATTTCTTCATATAAAAACTTTTGACAGCCTGCTACAAAAAGACTGACCTGAACAAAGTTTCATTATATATATAGCATATTCCTCAAATTATAATAAGATAAAAAAAATAAAAAAAAACCTTGAATGTTTGTGCTTCTAATTGACGCAAAAATGTAATTTATAAAAAAAAATGAACACGAGTTGCGTTTAAATTGTGAGATTCTGGCTTAGTAGAGCTTGAGCAACGGTCGTTTCAGCCTCTCCGTCCGAAACCTTTATTTTGTAGGTCATCCGGAACTGTATGCAAACGAAAATATAACTAACCATGCCGAAAATAAACTGCAAGAATTAAAGTTAAGAAGGTTCATTATTTCAAGTGCAAGTTCACATCTTACTTTGCCTAACATATCATTATTGATCGTAATCAAACCGCCAATTCTGAACTGACAGTTTTCTTGTCCGAGCTGCGCCGAGATTCTTAGTAGAGCTGTATTTAGCTGCTCATTGTGACGATCCACCGATATTCCATGAAAAAGTGATCGAAACTGCCGCTGCAGCTGATCGCAGCGGGTACAGAACCAACAGGGTATACAGATCTCCAACAGCTTGCCGAGCTCCTCACTTGTACCCCCTGTAACGGAACGCAATGTATCTCATTTTGTACAGCCATGGCACGTATTTACAGATCGCCATTGGAATATTTCCTGCATAGAGCATATTTATATACCCCCAGTAAGGAAGAACTGAGGTATCTATGAAGTACTGCAGCATGATCATAATGAGACTTCGCTCAAAATTGCGCTCGATGTCACGCTGAGTTGTCCAGAGCAGTAAATGCAGTTGTTGTAAAATAGCAATGCGCTGTAGAGGCAAACGGCGTTGAGACCAGATCTTAAAACGCGTATCTTCCAGTTCTGAAATAACTGTAGTGGCAGCATCATTCAGCTCCTGGTAGGTGGCCAAAACTAGTGCTGAATGCAAAGAAAACTCGCTGCACCTCAATATAAGCACGATTTCCGAGTAGAAGTTACCGATGAGCAGGACCGCGGAGCGCTTACTTAAATTGTTATAAATCGTCATTGCCAAGAGCACTGTTACTCGCAGAAATAATAGACTGAAAACTACATTGCTCTTCAATTGGATTCGACGTAGGTTAATTCTGCGACCAATTCCCTCGCAAAGAACATTACGCATTTGTAGAATCTGTTTCTCAATCTGATCGCTGCGGTTTCTCCAGAGCAACTCCATAAGGACTATGCAATGGCTGACGATTAATGCCACAAAGTTAACCAAATCAATGCCGATCGAAAAATAATCATGATGTTGATCGTAGTTGACATAGTAGTTAAATGCTAAACGCCAGCGCAAAATAAGAGCGAGATATACAACCACAATTCCATTGTACAGCAGCTTCCGATGGAAATGTGGACGCGGTGGCAGAATAAATAGAATGTGCATTAGCTTCTTTATCGAGCGCAGCGCGGGGTCGTGTAGCTTAACTTGCACATAACTCATGACTGACGGGATTCTCGAAAATCGTCCTTGCTTTGGGTACAAAAATCAATAACAAAACAGAACTAATTGGCTTATTAAATAGATATGCTTAAATTAATTTTCGAGAGTTGGTAGCACGTTTATTGTTTAACATAGATCTTCACCTGATATGGACATAGCTATTCAAGTGAATGAAGTCAATTTAAACGACTTAAGCGAATCGTGGAATGTGCTAATTAGTATAGTATCAGATATTTCAGAAATTCCTAATTAATTATCGAGTAGATTTCGATTGTCATCAATTTAATAAGAAAATATTAAGAAACAAGTAAGAGTTTTCTTGTTGAGGGGGAATTGAAGATGCCCTGTAATCTTAGATTTGGTGTCAACAGAAGATATTTACAAAAATAAATGTAAAAAAGTTTTTATTAACAAAAAAAAAACAACTAAGAAAGTTGCAGTTTTTTACAACTTTATAATAAATTTTGATATTTCGTAGGGGTGGGGCCAACATTTTTTGGCTCGATCTTAAGAGGAGGTCACCCAAACACTGTCTGCCAAATTTGGGGAATCTAACTTTAATATTATGGGAAATATTCACCTGTTATCGATTTGCGATTTGAGGTGTATCGACATGTTATCGATTTGCCAGCCTCCCAGTGGGCGTGGCACAAAAATGTTAATACTTTGTCTGAAACAGATAACTACAAGTATATATTTAAAAATTAAAGTCTCTATCTTCAATCTTCACAGACGGACAGAAGGACGGACAGCATAACGGACATTGCACAAAACCAATATACGCTTTTCACTTCGTCAACGAGTATAATAAATAAAATTTTTCCAAAATAAGTAAGGGGGGAGTAATGGATATTTTTAGAAAAAAAATCTTAAAAAATTATTTTCAAATACAAATTAAATTTAAATGCAGAATCAATCTAGAGGTTAATCCATAGAGAAAATGGTAAACATCGTAAAGATCGGTTAATTTTTGACAAAGTTATGAGACTTTAAAGCCTATCAAGTATGGTTTTGGGAACTTTACATGTCTAAATTTTTGTCAATTTTGACATGATTTTTGACAGAAAAATCTACCCCCTCAGAAACACTTTTAAAGTACCCGCAATCGATTAAAAATAAAAGTTCGCGATTCTAAATCAAAAAAATTTAAAAAATATTTTTAGAAAAAAATCTAAAAAAAATTTTTTTAAAGGCAACAGGTTGTTAACAACATTGCAGTTATCGATAACTAAGCTAAGCGATTGTCACATAAAATGTCGCACACGTGAGCTTTAAATAAAATATATTAATTAACACAATTATTACAAAGAGTGCTGGCCTCCATGCGCAGGGTTTGTTTGAGGTGGTGCAGTGTTGACGGCCGCATCGTGTACCTTGTTAAGTCGACTTTGGAATGCAGCGTCGGTGTCTTCGGCTGTAAGGATCTGGCTATTTAAGTCAATCGAGCCACTTAGATCGGCCTTAAATCGTTGAATATCCAACCCAAGGGGAACAAGTCAAGAAAAAGTCCAGACAAGAGGGAGTATTCAACCTGTTGCTCCGAATGTGTGTGGGTCGTCCGGTGGACAGCACCGGTGCCGAGCAACTGGTGCGTGCTTCACATGGCGTAGTGTCTCTACCGGCTGCTCTGAAGTTGCCCCAGTGCCTGTGCTTTACGTTAAAGCCGCCTCCAACGATAAATTTATGACAAAGTTGGTCAAGCAATCAAATCTGTGACGGCTCCATGAGAGGTTTGGCGGAAGATACGCTGCAGCTGCAGTAGTGCAGCAGATCCTGTTTGGCTAGCACCGCAGCACCTTCTCTGGCGCGTCCTGAAGGGTGGTCCACGGGGTAGCAGGCATACTCCTCCATAGAGAAGTACGGGCATAATGCTGCGAGCTTTTCAAGATCCGAGGTGCATTTGGGTAGCCATTATTTACGGCTATTGGGAACACCTTCAGCTCTTTGATGCTAAACAAGATGGTTGCAACTACAGCACTTAGTGCTGAGGGATGCGTCTTGCCCCTGGGTTGTTGAGGCTGCGTTCGTGTAGCGGCAGGTTGGAAAGTGTGCGCGGGGCATTGTCGCACTTGTACGTGTTGCTGATCAGCGTTGCGGCTTTGTTGCACTGTTCGGGTTGAAACGAACTGCTGCTATTTGCGCCGTGCAGGTTGCTGTTGGCGGTATCGTACTTGGGGGGAACGTTGATGGCCGATTGTCTGTTATTAACACGTTGGTGGTACATTTTCGTTTTTCCCCTCTGCTGCGCTTAGCCCACACTGTGGAAATTTAATTCGTGACTTACTTCTAATCTAATAACATGATCTTAACTAAATTTTCAGGGCTCAACAAGATCAAATCTATATACACACATAAGCGCAAATGAGTAGTATTTGAATTGTGTTTTTTAGATATATGGAGCGAGTGGTGAGAGGTATCCAAACATCTTAGCCTGCATATCTTCATGAGGACATATTGAACCAAATATAATGGCTCTAGCTCTTATAGTCTCCGAGATATGGTAAGGAAACCACGTATAGATTCGATTTTTATCGATATTTATTATACAGACAGCAAGACGGACAGACAAACGGACAGGGCTAAATCGACTCAGCTCGTGATCCTGATCAAGAATATAGTTATACACTTTATTTTTTAATGGATTCAGGGTATAATAATGTTGTTGCAGTGTGGATTTGAGCCCGAACAGAGCAGCGGTGTACAAAAAATAATGATAATGATATTCAATAAAATAATATGATATAATATAATTTACAAATAACGTAGATAACCTTTTAAAATTAACAGCCTAAAAAGATTGTTTTTATAGATACTTTTTATTTTGTTAAATTGTTAAAATATATGTATATGTGAGTACTTTAAAGTGCACACTAAATATTTTAGAAAATGTTCTACTGCCAAAACCACAATCAGTAATCAGTAATAATAAATAATTAATCTTCGTTCTTAAGCATTTCGCTTTGTCGTTATCAACGTGTTGAGTTATGGACTAGAAATCAGAAAATTGCAATCCAGCGAACCACTTGTATGTTAGGGATAGTGTTTGTTTATTGTACATGGAGAAAACCATAATTAATACAATTTTATAGGCTTATTATTCGCCTGTCGGATAGTTGGACTCAGTGGAAGTAAAATTATTGATGGTGGGCTCTGCATTACTTAAAAAAGTTATCTGAAACTGAATACAAACAATAAAATAGCTAACCACGCCAAATAAAAACTGGAAAAAATAATTTAATAATTTAATATGAAATACATATTATTAGAGGGTTACTCTTACTTTGCCAAGCATTTCATTGTTGATAATCAATAAACCTCCCACGCAAAATTTAGACGTTTCCTGTCCAAGTTGAACCGAGATTCTCAACAAAGCATTATTTAGCTGATCATTGCGTCGATCCACCGATATTCCGTGAAAAAGCGATCGAAACTGGCGCTGCACCAGATCGCAGCGTGTACATATCCAACAGGGAATACAAATCTCCAACATCTTGCCGAGTTCCTCAGTTACACCATCTTTAAGTGGAAAGTTGATTTAGAAAAAGGAAATTTGAAATAAAAACAACACCTACATAACTGCAATCCATCATAGCCCCGATTTTTAATTATTTTGAGAAACACCCAATACGGTATCACTGAGGAATCCACAAAGTTTTTTATCAAAACAAAGATAAGACTTCGCACAAAATTGTACTCAATATCGCGTTGGGTCTTCCACAGCAGTAAATGCAGTTGCTGTAGAACAGTGATATGCTCCACAGACAAGCCGTAATTCCAGCATATGTCGTGATGAATTCTGTCCAATCCGAAAATTATTGCATTAACAGTGTCGTGTAGCTCCTGTAAGAAGGCCAAGACCAGCACAGAATGCAAAGTGAACTCGACGCAGCGCAATATAAACAGAATTTCCGAGTAGAGTTGAAAGAAAAATAGAAAGTTATTCCTGGCTATATTGTTGTATATTGTCACTGCCGATAGCACCGTAATTCGAACGAAAACAAATCTATAAATGACTTTGCAGTAGCCTTGTATTCGACCGAGATTCACGCTACGTCCAAAGTGGACACGCAGCACGTCGCGTATTTCTTGGAACTGCTGCTCAATTTGTTTACTCTGATTTCTCCAGAGCAGCTCCATTGCAGTTACACAATGTCCGACAACTAACGAAAGAGTGCCAGCCAAGTAAACAATGCGCGACACGTCATCGTGATGAATAAAATTGGGATTGAAATTGTACCGCCTGCGAAAAATAAGCCATAAATAGACCAACAATGCTATACTGTATAGTAATTTTAAATAGAGTTGAGAACGTGGTGGCAGAATTAACAGACAGTGCATCACACGTCGTAATAGACGCAACGATGCGTCGTCTAATTCACCAGGCACATGCCACATGACTGAGGCGGCCATGGTGGCAAGAAGTCAACCTGCTTCACATTTATAATGAACAATTTATTAACTGACTTATCATGTGTGGTAATTCATCCACCTTTCCTATTCTTGATATCCATTAGATAACATAATAAAATGGGTCAACTACAAAATAATTACAATATTCGCGTAAAAACTATTCATTAGCTAAATCGAAGTAAAAACTTAAAATGTTTAAAATTCCCTAACTAATTTCACAAGCTTGAAAAAGTTTGTTTAATTAATTAGTTAAAAACGAAAGTAATAATTTAAATGATAAATCAATGCTAGGGATACAATTTCAGTTAGTATCATGAATATAAATATTTTGAAAATGAATTTTTAATAATGACAAAATAAACAAGTGGCAGTCGGTCGTGACCGACTGCGTAATACTCGTTCGCAGTTTGATTACAGCTTAAAACAATCGAAAACGTTCTTAGTTATTATTATGTCGGCGTGGACAACATATTTCGGCTCGATCTTAAGAGGAGGTCATCCGAAGAGTGCCTGCCAAATTTGGATACTAGCTCAAAATTTACATTGCGCAGAAACTACCAAAAACTCTTTTTTTTATTCGAATGAAATGGCTTCTAGATACGTTAAATTCTTAAGTTATCCAAAAATAATATTGTTTAAACCAAGATTTTAAGTATTTGCGTTTAAATTGTGAAATTCTGGCCTAGTAGAGCTTGAGCAACGGTCGTTTCAGCCTCTCCGTCCGAGACCTTTATTTTGTAGGTCATCCGGAACTGTATGCAAACGAAAATATAACTAACCATGCCGAAAATAAACTGCAAGAATTAAAGTTAAGAAATTTCATTCTCTCAAGTGCAAGATCACATCTTACTTTGCCTAACATATCATTATTGATCGTAATCAAACCGCCAATTCTGAACTGACAGTTTTCTTGTCCGAGCTGCGCCGAGATTCTTAGTAGAGCTGTATTTAGCTGCTCATTGTGACGATCCACCGATATTCCATGGAAAAGTGATCGAAACTGCCGCTGCAGCTGATCGCAGCGGGTACAGAACCAACAGGGTATACAGATCTCCAACAGCTTGCCGACCTCCTCAGTTGTACACCCTGCAACAGAACAAAATGTATACCTTTTGGTAAAATCTTGAATATATATTTGCCTACATATCTCCATTGGAAAATTGTCTGCATAGATCATATTCAGATACCCCCAGTAAGGAAGAACTGAGGTATCTATGAAGTACTTCAGCATGATCATAATGAGACTTCGTTCAAAATTGCGCTCGATGTCACGCTGAGTTGTCCAGAGCAGTAAATGCAGTTGTTGTAAAATAGCAATGCGCTGTAGAGGCAAACGGCGTTGAGACCAGATCTTAAAACGCGTGTCTTCCAGTTCTGAAATAACTGTGGTGGCAGCATCATTCAGCTCCTGGTAGGTGGCCAAAACTAGTGCTGAATGCAAAGAGAACTCGCTGCACCTCAATATAAGCACGATTTCCGAGTAGAAGTTACCGATGAGCAGGAGCGCGGAGCGCTTACTTAAATTGTTATAAATCGTCAATGCCAAGAGCACTGTTACTCGCAGAAATAATAGACTGAAAACTATATTGCTCTTCAATTGGATTCGTTGTAGGTTAATTCTGCGACCAATTCCCTCGCAAAGAACATTACGCATTTGTAGAATCTGTCTCTCAATCTGATCGCTATGGTTTCTCCAGAGCAACTCCATAAGGACTATGCAATGGCCGACGATTAATGCCACAAAGTTAACCAAATCGAAGGCGCGCGACAAATGATCATGGAGATGATCGTAGCTCACAAAGTAGTTAAAAGCTAAACGCCAGCGCAAAATAAGAGCGAGATATACAACCACAATTCCATTGTACAGCAGCTTCAGATGGCGATGTGGACGCGGTGGCAGAATAAATAGAATGTGCATTAGCTTCTTTATCGAGCGCAGCGCGGGGTCGTGTAGCTTAACTTGCACATAACTCATGACTGATGGCTTTCTTGGAAATTGTCATTTCTTTTGCTGGGGACAAAATCAATAACTAATTGGCTAATTAAATAGATATGGCTTCAATTAAATTTGTATGCTGTCGTAACTTATGAAGTCGAAATATTCATTCAAGTGAATGAAGTCAATTTAACCGACTGAAGCGAATCGTGGAATGTGCTAATTAATGCAGTCTAAGACATTTTAAACATTACTAATTAATTATCGAGTAGATTTGGATTGCCATCAAACATTAAAAAACAAATAATTGTTGTTTTTTTTTGTTGAGAGACTCGAGTAGGAGATGCCCTATAACATATCACTATTTGTCACATAAGAGATGTACAAACGTGAATGTAGTAAGATGCGATTGGAGCCCGGGCCTGCAAAGCAGCAGCGTAGAGAAAATAATAATCAAAACATTATTTGAGTAAATTTTAAATAAAATAATATGATATAATAGAGTAGAAAACGTTATAAACTTAACAGCATAAGGCGATTGTTTTTTTAGATTCTTTAATATATTATATTATGTTAAATTGATAAAATAATATATTGGTGTTTACATTATAACCCAAGTTGAAAATAAATGAGGACGGTGCAATCAGCTCTAACCGACACCGATATACTCGATCACAGTGTAAAAACAACCAAAATATATGGGTTTGTGGCTTGGGTGGTTGTTTTAAAAAAGGCAACTACGAGTGGTTTCTTTAAAATTAAAAATAAATTATTTAATTAAAAATTGCGTTCATACGGACATACGGGTGGACAGCAAGACGGACATAGTACAAACCCAATATACACTTTTCACTTCGCTTAATTAAGGATTAAGTAAGTCTATGTAAAAATGACATTTAATTACTTTAAAGTTCACATTAATAATTCTAGAAAATGTTCCACCATAAGTAATCAATAAATAAATAATTAATAAAAATACGTTGATCATCTCGCCTCGCAAACCCGTCATCGTTCTTAAGCATTTCGCCTAGTCGTTATTAGCGTATTGAGTTATGGACTAGAAATCGAATAAACTGCAATCCAACGTGTATTTTTTAATATTAAAATGGCTTTGAAAGTATTTGCTTTCACTTTCAACAAATACATGTCTTAAAGGATAATAAACATAATTACTCTCACTAATTACTTTTATAAAAGCGAAGTTTTAATAAATAAAAAGACTGTGCCTAATTATATGGCCACCACTGCATCTAGTTATGAAACTGAGGGATATATGAATATTTCCACGCCCCACATTATCTGCCGAGTATATATTGCAAATATTTGAGTTTCTAGCTTCAATAGCAGACATTGCACAACTCAATATAGTTCCTTAACGAGTTTAGAAACCAAGCCAATGCACCGACATAAGCTTGAATTCGCTGATTAACGTTTTCAGGCTAATATTGGGTAATATTTATTAATTTATTACAGGAGAAATGAATGGCTGATTAAAAGCAAAAGTGCACTACTTTTCCTATGGCTTACTCAACACAAAAGTCAAGTTACATTTGCCACGATCTGAGCAGCCATGAAGACCCTCACGTCTCAGACGATGGTTCTTTCCAATCAATCCGTAAGGGTTTTTACAAATATATGTATCGTACACTTCCGTCGCAAACTTATTCTGCTCAACGTTCGATTAGAAAACACGGGGTATATATATATTATTGTACATGGAGAAAAACATAATTAATACAATTTTATAGGCTTATTATTCGCCTGTCGGATAGTTGGACTCAGTGGAAGTAAAATTATTTATTGTGGGCTCTGCATTACTGTCTAAAAAAGTTATCTGAAACTGAATACAAACAATAAAATAGCTAACCACGCCAAATAAAAACTGGAAAAAAAATAATTTTTTAATTTAATATGAAATATATATTATTAGACGGTTACTCTTACTCTGCCAAGCATTTCATTGTTGATAATCAATAAACCTCCCACGCAAAATTTTGACGTTTCCTGTCCAAGTTGAACCGAGATTCTCAACAAAGCATTATTTAGCTGATCATTGCGTCGATCCACCGATATTCCGTGAAAAAGCGATCGAAACTGGCGCTGCACCAGATCGCAGCGTGTACATATCCAACAGGGAATACAAATCTCCAACAGCTTGCCGAGTTCCTCAGTTACACCATCTGTAAGTGGAAAGTTGATTTAGAAAAAGGAAATTTGAAATAAAAACAACACCTACATAACTGCAATCCATCATAGCCCCGATTTTTAATTATTTTGAGAAACACCCAATACGGTATCACTGAGGAATCCACAAAGTTTTTTATCAAAACAAAGATAAGACTTCGCACAAAATTGTACTCAATATCGCGTTGGGTCTTCCACAGCAGTAAATGCAGTTGCTGTAGAACAGTGATATGCTCCACAGACAAGCCGTAATTCCAGCATATGTCGTGATGAATTCTGTCCAATCCGAAAATTATTGCATTAACAGTGTCGTGTAGCTCCTGTAAGAAGGCCAAGACCAGCACAGAATGCAAAGTGAACTCGACGCAGCGCAATATAAACAGAATTTCCGAGTAGAGTTGAAAGAAAAATAGAAAGTTATTCCTGGCTATATTGTTGTATATTGTCACTGCCGATAGCACCGTAATTCGAACGAAAACAAATCTATAAATGACTTTGCAGTAGCCTTGTATTCGACCGAGATTCACGCTACGTCCAAAGTGGACACGCAGCACGTCGCGTATTTCTTGGAACTGCTGCTCAATTTGTTTACTCTGATTTCTCCAGAGCAGCTCCATTGCAGTTACACAATGCCCGACAACTAACGAAAGAGTGCCAGCCAAGTGAACAATGCGCGACATATCGTCGTGATGAATAAAATTGGGATAAAAATTGTATCGCCAGCAAAAAAGCCATAAATAGACCAACAATGCTATACTGTATAGTAATTTTAAATAGAGTTGAGAACGTGGTGGCAGAATTAACAGACAGTGCATCACACGTCGTAATAGACGCAACGATGCGTCGTCTAATTCACCAGGCACATGCCACATGACTGAGGCGGCCATGGTGGCAAGAAGTCAACCTGCTTCACATTTATAATGAACAATTTATTAACTGACTTATCATGTGTGGTAATTCATCCACCTTTCCTATTCTTGATATCCATTAGATAACATAATAAAATGGGCCAGCTCCAAAATAATCACAATCTTCGCGTAAAAACTATTCATCACCTGAATTGAAGTAAAATTGTATTACGTTTTAGAAAAAAACATAAATTTCTAATTTTAGAAAATTATTAAGACCCAACAAGCGCAGCATTTTAAAATTTCCAAAATGATTCCAGTTTTAAAAAGTTTACTTTTTTATGTAGTTATAAAAAGATAATATTTATATAAATGTTAGAATGAAAAACTAATGACAAAATGAAACCTAAGTTTACACTACAAATAATGTCTGGAATTTTTAATATGATTCACCACATTAAGGTGTTTGATAAATTGTATTAATATATATATAAATCTGGATATGAAAAATCAAAGAAAAACATTTACACGAGTTAACCACTTGGTGATGAAAGCGCATTCAAATCCCAAAATCCCAACTTTTTGCGATGTGCCGAATGCCAACTGATTTTTCCAAAGATATTCCTTACTCCGTAGCCCCTACTTATTCTTGAAGCTTTGTTTTTTATTAATAATATTTATAATATCAAAGTACATTACTTTTTTGTTTTTGCAATTACAAATAAACGATGTAATTTTTTTTGTAGTTTCTAGTGGTACAGTGCCTTTTATTTGCTGTGCCTGGCCGGACTGATAAGAGTGTGTTGTAATCGCTTTAAATGTCATTTGGCCCATTTAAATTACCATCAAAGTGACGCCAACAACTTGGAATCAGCCCATGAGAGGAATTATTTGTTAATTTCATTACACCAAAGCAAAACTCACACAAACATACGTCCACACACACACGCACACACACACACTAGCATACAGCAAACAACCACAAAGAGTGACGCAAATTGGTTATCAAAAATTTGAGCAGGGCTTGGGGTCGTAGTGGGGGTGACTGTCAAGAACACACACACAGAGACGATGTACATAAATTTGCATGCCTTTATTGCAGCTCAAAGAGAGACAAGCAAACACACACACACACACACACACACTCACACACACACACATACTGGCTTTATGCAACCACTGAGTCACTTTGTTTGCACACTTGTAAAACACCTATAGCGACGATGGAACTCAACGCCTCCAGTTATTTGAGGTAATGACTTAATTGCCGCTACTGCCACTGCCCGTCCCTTACTTTTGGCACCCCTTGAACAACCCCCTTCAGTCTGACGCCCGCGTTATATCGCGGCTGCCTGTCTGCAATTGGGCTTCATAATTTGTGCAGGTGTCGAGAACGCTTTGTCTTTGATTGCGCGTCTGGTGCGTCTCTAATCTCTGCCAGCCACAGCGCAATCATCAGGAGTAGCAGCAGCAGCACCAGCAGTGGCAGCAGCATTATCCTTTGTGCTAATGCCGGGCCACTTAAAGTACAGTAAGCAGCTGCCAGGGAAGGGTCGGGAGTCGCGTCGGGTTCCGGGCCTTGGTTAAATTGAAGCAATTGTGTGGCGTTGATTTGTATAATTTTGTAATTTGTATACCAAAACGTTGCCACACATGTGTGTTTGCATTAGCCCCGAGTTGGCAATTTCACTTTCCCTAGGCCAAGCGAAATATGTATAAATAAATTAAAGTACAAGTGCGTATACATACGCACCTATATACACATATGTACATAGGGAGGTACGTAAAGTATTGTAGTATAAAATGTATTTTAATTTTTCATATTGTAGTTACCGCGTCTTTCTATGCTTATTTCAATTATTTTTTAATTTTAGCAACCTTAGGTGCTACACTCCAACACTGAACTAATACCTATGTACTTTTTTCTTTTTATAGTAATATTAACACACGCATAAACCCACTATTATTTATTGTCTAATATTTTTGAACTAATATATAATAATTCAGAAATTAAATCTAACTAACAGATTAAAGATATGGTTAAACTACAACTTACTACACTTTTAGCATCATAAAGGCATGTTTGGCAATTTGAATTTTTGCGTACTTTTCATATCTGCCCTCGCATGAGTGTCCCGCCCCTTTCTTCTGCAGCAAAGGAAACAATTTTTCCAAATGTAATTATCGGCATATTTGGTACAAGTATTCTATATACTCATACTCACACTACGTATGCTTGTGTGTGTGTGTGTGTGTGTATATGAATGTATGCAACCTGGAATTTACTCGTAAGCCTGCACGTGCCTTCAAAAACGCCAACATGCTGACTTGGGGTCTTGCCTTGGTTTTGTAGTTCAAAGCGAGAAGCTGCTAACTGGCTTTTGTGGGTTTGCTTTGTGTGGGCAACCCTAAGTGTGAGGCAGAGATCCTTGGCACAGCTGCTGATGATGACACGAGCCTTCATTCTGAGGACCTGAACGTACATATGAGTGTACGCTCGGTGTTAGTCATTACATCTTATCTGATTTTAATTTGACGCAATTTACCTATTTGCACCTGTTGACCTATGAAACTCAAAGCGCTCAGCCCCCGGCCAGCATCCGGTTTGAATTACACATATGCAAATTTGTAATGCGTAAATGTAAATATGGTAATTTTGGTGAAAATTGATTTTGCAATTTAATTGAAAACTCCAGCGGTTTTTGTTGTTGCGCACATATCGTTGTCGCATTTATGGTTGTTCTCCACGTTGTTGTTGCTATGATTGTTCAAGCAGCTGTCACAAATTGCATAAATACTTGAACATTTACATTTCCATCTTTCGCACATCGTTTGCGACTTTTTCGGAGATTGTTTTTAATGACATTAAAATTGCCAAAATTACAAAACCAACACACGCACCCAATACAAGACACACACACACACACACACACATACAAATGCCTATGTTGGAAATCAATAATCACAGAGTTCAATTGGAGTCGTTGGCAGATCTAGACCCAGTCTAAAAGCCATTGGCATTGGCTGACAAATGCGCCTGATATATGGGCCCAGTCTGGCACGATAAATTCTGTGTGCGTTGACTTGCAAAAATGCCAAGGGGCGTGGCACACATGTGATATATGTGCGGCATTTGGTGAGCAATGCAAACATGGCACCTTAGTCTACAATAAAAATTAATTGCATTTTTTCAAAACACATAATTATGATGGGGAATGTGAGGAAAGCGACATGAAAAACGAGTCCAAAGTCACGCCAGTTCACATCAGTACAGACAATTGCAAAAAGTCAGGTGATAACAATGACAGCCACACACAGCCACACAGGGTATACACCCACCCACACCCACCCACACTCACATATTCGCATAGCTGTGGAGCATTTGTAACAAACTTCGATAACATCATTTATCTTCACTGGCCACAGGCAGTCAGTGGCGAGGCGTTGCCCAAGTCAAAGACACGCCGAGCCGTGGCTGTTGAGGAGGTGTGGGTGGGCGGGGCAGGGCCAAAAATATTCGCTCTATTGCTATTTATTGCCAATTTCGCTGTTTTTCGATATTTCAAATGGCACCACGCTCCATGTTTAGCTCTATTTTTCACATTAATTGGCAAGGTTAAGCGAAGGGCTAACTGCGCAAAGTTTGGCATTTGAAAAGTTGTCGCTTGGTCGAAATCAGCTTTAATTCACTTGATATTCGAGAAGACGCTTTATTATCTCTGGCTGCCAATTGCCAAGGTCAGTGAAACAATAAAAATAAGACCATTTTTATATTGCCCCATATAGACGACGACAACAACGCGCTCGATGCGAGGCACTGTGGCAGCTTTAGGTTTGACTGCTTCTTGTTTTTCTTTCCCATGGCTGACTGACGCCACAATTAGGCCAGTCTAATGTGGCGCAAATTCAAACAGCCGGGCGAAGGACGACGTTTTGGAGAACTCACTGTCTGACAAAGCCCACTTAGCCATCAAAAAAAAAAGAAATGCAAAATATTCTTATTCAGACTAAAGACAACTTCTACATATCAACGCTTATGTGACCCAAATAAATATGCTATACTTTTTCCACAAATATCAATAGAAATATTGAAAGTGTCAGCCACTGCATACATGCAAGTAACTATATATTTAAAATATTAAATATATATGTATACCATTTACCAACAAATAACCCATCAATATGGATTCATTTTATTAAACTTATTAATTTTTGATTTCGGTTTTCAACTACTAAAAAACCTTTTCGCAGAATATATGAATCTTGATATTTAGCTATTTATAATTTTTCATTTAATGTAAAACATGTAGGACACATTGAATGGGTTTGTTGATACTTTAAGTTAAGTTTGTTGATACTTTAAGTATGCTATTCTTAAATTTTATAACAATTTTATAGCCAAGAGAATAAAACAAAGAACATGACTCAATTCATTTCAGCAGACCGAATCAATAATTTCATTCATTTCATTCACAATCGTTTAAGTTATTTAACATTTTAATGAAGTAAATGGTTTGTATGCTGATATTCTTATTTAAGTTCATGAAGTATTAAGAATAATTTGGATTTACTTGTAAATGTTTATTGTTTTATTTTCAAAAGTAGAAAATAATAAAAAATAATAATTAAATGTTTGATTTTCCTTCCTCTATCAGCAGAGCGTATTTATTTGCCACTAAATATATATATATATATATATATATATATATACAAGAGTTACTTGTGATCTGCTTGAAAGATGAGACCATATATATTTATAGACTATTTTTGCCAAGTGCATGTAATCAACAACGTTCTTTATTAACTTTTTCGAGTTTTCATAACCTTGGCAACTGACCAGGAGGCTCAAGAACCGTCCACTGCAAACTTTCCACTTGTTTTGCGTCTGCCTTTCTTTGTCAAGGTACCGCCAACAGCTAGCTAGTTTCATGTGAACCTTGGCCATGGAATGGTCTTTGTCTGCACTTGCGGTTAACTTATTATGCAGGACAAGTACAACAATCTACGCAGACAGGATTAGCCGTGTTAGCAGTTGCCAGGCCAGTTCTTCATTTGACGTCTCTGTCTGAGCGTGTCAGCAATGAGGCTGGCAGACAGACAAAGACCGTTAATATAATCTGCAGCTATTGGGCAACCGAAGTTGTCTTTTTTCGAAACACTTTTGCTCTGTTTTTATTTGGCTACACGTGTGTATTTAAAAAAATACGAAAGTATAAACAGGTCTGGCTGCAGTTGATGTTAATTCCTGGATGCTGCCGCATTATATCTAAGTGGAACAGGCTTTTGCATATATTCCTAAGTAGGTACATGTGCACATACGTAGCCAAGTGCTTAACTTACCTTCTGTTCGCATTTTAGCATTTCCATTGCCATTGCTGTTGCCATTGCCTTTGCCGCTTATTACTGTTTACCATATTTCTGCTTATTTGTTTGCCTTCTATGGCAAATATTTGAATTTAAATTCAAACGTGCTTGACACATAATACACCGCCTGCAGCCTGTACTCTTCGTAGCCCATTTCGCTGTGCAAATATTTTATGAATTTCAATGAGCCTCTGGCGTCGCTCTGCGTTGCCAGCCTGGTGGGCAAGAGGGACGCGAGTCGGTGACACAAATGCGCCAAAGTGTAAAAGGTAACAAAATGCGAAATTAGTTTGACACGTGTAGAAAAGTAAAAGACAGAAAGCCGCTCAGCCCAACGTGTGCCAGCAAACCAGACCGCAAATGTCGCAGATTTTCCCCGAGTAGATTTCTAGGGATTTGCGGCATGCTACAAAATATACATGTCTGTCGGGACTTATAGATTTAGATTTGCCTTTTCTCTTTCAGACTAGTAATTTATTCACGCTTCTGATCCCCTAATTAATAAGTTATGTTACTTTTAATTAAATTAAATTTATAATTTTATATAATTTAAAATAATGCAAACAAGCTTAAAGTATCTCTAATATCTGGACTTATCAAGTTATCTAAATGGTATTATAAATAAATTCCACGAATTAACTTCCGCTTCCAGTATTTCTTTTTATAAATACCCCAAGTCTGTACTTACCCATTCGTAGGATAAGTTGTCGCTGTTTGTAAGGAGATCGCAGGAAAAGAAAGTTTCATGGGCGAGAGCCTCCGGTTGTTCTGTGTGTCCTCATCTGTACTATGTGTCAGAGGAAAATACATATGCAGGCGTATAAGCAAATATGTATGTGTGCATGAATGAGTGCATTTGTGTCTGTGTGTGAGTGTGCACATGTCACCGCAAATCTACTTAAAACGCAATTAAGTTGAATGCAAATACTGTCGACGACGTTGCCTGACAATGCGGTAAAATGCAGGCCGACAGCCGAACTGCACGTTAAACAATGGCAGACAACGCGAATGTGGATGCAACTCGCATTGTGCCTTGCCCCTTACACTCAGCCCCAGCGCGCTGCAGCGTCTCGGACCCATTTCCGTTCCTCCGTTGCACTCAGCTCAGTAAAATGTTTCTGTTGAAATTTTTGACAAAAGAAGCATATAAAATGCTAGAGCAATATATTAAAAATAAATAATTATCTATCCCATTAAAGATACCCTGCAAACCAGTATAGCAATATCGCAGAGCAACCCATTTTCGATAAAAGATAAATACAAGAGGTTTTAGTAATGTATAGAAAACAAGAGAGAAATATCTATCAAATTAAAGATACTTTACATAACAGAATATAAGCTATTAAGTGTTTTAAAATAATAATTATCAACTTATATCAATTTAAGAGTGTTTAATATTGGAAATAATTTTAATATCTAGGATTTTTAAATCTACATAATTTTGTTATATACTTATTTCCTCATATGTACCTGCTATAATTTTAAATAACGTAAATTTATGAAGCTAATACATAATACATATTAAAGGTCTGCACGTATGCCAAACAAAAAATAATTTCCAATCGGCAATGCACAAATCCCATTGAGTAAAATAGAATGCGACTCCGAAAAAGTTTGAGTGAATATGTGCACTGCTTGGTCGCACAACATTTCAACTAGAGGTATGCATGAGTACTGAAAAAAACGACTTTGAAATCAACAATGCACAAAATTCATTGAGTAATGTAGAATGCGACACCGAAAAAATTTGAGTAAATATATGCATTGACGTTTGTGCGACCGAGCCGCAGAATATTTCAACGAAAAGATACTAATTGAATGAGTGTGAATGAGAAATTGTTTTCGAATGAAATCGAATGACTGCATTTTTATACCCTGAACCCTTAAAAAATGGGTAAAAAGGGTATAATTGATTTGTGCAATTGTATGTAACAGTCAGAGGGAAGTCTCTCCGACCCGATCAAGTTTATACATTCTTGACGTGTCCCCTGTCTGTATAAACGCGTTAATCGCAGAGACTTCAAGAACTAGAGACCTTAACTTTTCGACTATAGATTCTCCTAAACCATCCATGTCATGCTTCATTAATATAGATGTCAGTAGGTGTGACGTGGGTGCTAGTACTTTTGATTAAAATGCACTAGGATTAATTTGGTTAATATCACCTTCACTTAAATTGGAATTTTATAAGTTCTTTTTTGACTTCTTAAGACGAGCGCACAACAGAACACTTTCACGACTCACACTCTACTCGCCATCTCTTCACTTTCTATTACTTTTCTTATGCTGTTGTTGGTAACCAGGGCTGCAAACTATCTGTCAGGGTTGCACAATCCCATTCCTACATAGATAAAAATCGATTTTAAGACTTGGTTTTCTTAGCATATCTCAGTGACTTTTAGAGCTAGAGCCCCCAAATTTATCATGTTTATTATGTTCTCGTAAAGCAGGCGTAAATAAGGAATATTCGAATTTTAGATAGCTCTCCCCTCTCGCCATCATTATAGGGTAACTCCTAGTCGGGCGCTCCCGGCTAGCGCACTCGTGCTTACGTGCTTTGCCTGCATACATAGGGTGAATGTTTCCACCCACGCACACACACACACACACACACACATAAACGTGGATTAGCGTGCAAGCCAGTACGCTAGTACACCCGCGAGTTCTCATTGCACTCTAAGCTTACGTCACTTTTTGCATTGCCTTTTTGCCAAAGCGAACCCTCTAGATTTGGACTTTTTGTTGTTGAACGATTTTGGAAAAGATACGAAAGATGCCTGCCATAGTTAATAACCGTTGCAGGCTAAAGCAGATTTTCACTATTTCGGGTATTTTGTAAAAAAAAAAGTTGTTCATACCCAAACTCATTTTCCAATCCGATCATTACTGTGAGAGGTTTGATATAGTTTTCAGATGTAAATACGATTTTACTAATATGCTAAAAGCAGAGTGCTGAAATCCGTATTGACGATACATATATACCCCACAGGGCCGCATATGTCTCTTTCTTCAGCAAAACAAAAAGGTTCCCTTAATTTTATTCGTCTCTATGGGTACAAGGTAAATAAAGTATCGTATGTCGCTAAGCATATGGAACGGCATAGTCGCTTTGTGCGGTAACACAATTATACAGTAGTACCTGCCACTGTGGGGCGTGTGGGCCAGGCCGTGCCATACAACTGTCAAGGATCTTCACATATGGCGGCAATGTGCTGAAATTGTTAAGCTGCCTTCTACCTGCTGCTGCCTGCAACTTGCCGATGACTTAAAAGTTAAATTTGTTTTTGAATAAACTTTAATCAACTTTTCTGAAGAGGGACAAATAAGACACGAAACAAGAGTCGTCGTATTGTGTAACAGCGGGAACGGAGGAGGGTGTAACTTTTCCATTCAACTGCCAAGTGAAACGCACAATTCAACGGAACTTGGCAGAATTCTTGAAGGTTGTTTGAAAATTCGCGAAAAATAACCAGGTAATTGATGCTTCCCAGCACATGTGAAGCCCTGACAACAAATGTCTATTGCTGTTGAGGAACATATGGCATAATAGCTCGGAAACTGTGAGCCTTCCTCGGCTCCAATGTGGAGGATGTGGCCGTGAATACCTTACAAATTAATTGCTCCTGCGTTATGAAACCTCTCAAAGTTTTTGCATTCAATTAGGCAGCTCTGTATCGGTTTGAGGATCATTGGTGCCTAATACCGTTGGATGAACACGAGTGCATTACGTTTTGCAGTTTGTAAAAGAGCAGGAAGTGGTTCTAGCTAAGACATAAACAAACGGCTAGTACAGGCCGCTCCAGTTGCAGTTGCAGTTCAAGCAGAGGAAATTTCTTGCCATAAATTTACTAAAAGCTTTCGCAACGAAAATTTGTTGCTGCCTTCCGCTGACAACAAGGCTCACCTGGCAGGAGCCATAGGAGTCGCCACTTGCTCTCACCTCTCACTCACCATCTCTGTCTAGCACTCTCTCTCTTTCTCTTTCTCTTTCTCTAACCTAGCCAGCAGCCAGTTTCTCGCACATGGCAGGCTGCAGCCAAAGCAAAATTTACGCCTTTTGCCTTCATTATTATTGCACTTCGCTCCAAACAACGTTGTTGTTTTTGTCGTGGCTGTTGAATTTGCTGCTGCTGCTGCTCCTGCTGCTGCTGCTGCTGCGGTTTGTTGGCGGCTGTGGTTAGCTTTCGCTACCGCAGACAATTTGGCAAACGTGCAAACCAAGTTTCTAAATAAAAGTGCAAACTAAATGAGCATTTAGTGTGCGCGCATCGTAAATTCCTGTTGAAATATTTCTGTCGTCTTACAATTTAGCTGGCATCCCCGCGGCTCGAGGCCCACTTCGAGATGCGCTCGTTTTAAAGTCTTCCATGTGCGCTGTACCACACGGCGTATACGTTATGTTTTCGGCTTACGCTTATTATGTGCCGGTGTGGATGTATGATTGTGTGTCTGTGGCTGTGTGTGTGTGTGTGGAGGGTCTCTTTGGGTGTTGGTTGCGTATGTGTCTGGGATGCTTTGACAAAGTTAGGGCCGCCTCATGACGCTAGGCATAATAAAACGGTTTAATGAGGCGTCGCTGCCAGCGCCTGCCATGCACCTTTTATGTGTCTGATAGTAGTCGTTTGCCTGGACCGAAACAAGAACTGCTGCTGCTTGTGCTCCTGGTCGGACACACAGTAGCACACACCTTCAGTCACACTCGCTGTCAACACAGTCGCACATGACTTCATTAGTGTAATGAAAACAGGCAAAAAATGTCAAGGTTGTACTCGGGCCGCTTCGTGCGAATTGTCGCCGTCAATGTTTGTCCATTTGCGAGGGCTTAGCGCCGACTGCCAAAAGGTTAACACTTGCAAAATGGCTGACGTGGACGTGCCGCATTTTCGTTTTGAATAACAAATTTAATTAGAATTAATACATGAGAACTAGGGCCGACCAAATCTAAACATTACCCCTGCCGCCCTTGGCAAAGTTAGGCCGAAATAAGTATATACAAGCACTAGCACTATGTATGAAACTGCCATTCACATATACGAGTATATTATACACATCAGGCAATTACTGTTTCTTTGGCTCCTTTTTCCACGAACTCCAGCGTCCTGCAATGCGATGAAACTTAAGCATTCACGTTGCCAGGTCAACAGCTTGCTATGAAATGAAATACTAATAATAAAATTAATACGCACTTTACTAATTGAAAGCTGAAAATAAAATGGTAAATGAATGTTTTTGATTAATTTTGTTACAATGATAACAATAAAAGATCTGAACACAGTAACATACAAGCGATTCCAACGAAATATTAATATTCATAACTATATACTATAGGTTAATTTGATTGTTTAAATTGATTGTAGTCAGACAAAGTATCTAAAAGCATTTTTTACGGTTTTACGTTTAACGTTTTTATACAGGCCAAAACTAACCATATCAGACTTATTTAAAGGATAGCTGGTGGCTTTTGGTAGATATAATGCACTGCAATTACCATTTGTTAGATTGGTACCCTGTGACCTCAGGCACCTGTTAACGACCTCAAACTTAATTATGAATTATATTTTCTTAATATACAATATTTGAATTTAAAATTTGGCAAAGTTTTTCCATCAAAAGTCAGAAAATGATTTACCCACAAAGAGCACTTATACTCACACAGAAATACCAAAATTGAAGGTGTTCATACGCAGGTTATGAACTTATCGTGTTATACTCGTTTATAAGACATATGTATGGCAAGGAAAAGTGTATAAGTAACAGTATCAAAAAATTTAATATAAATAAAACTTTATATACATCTTAACAACTAATTACACTGAGGACAACGAGTACAAGCTTGATTTAAAGATGCTTAATTTAATTAGCATAACATATTTTGAAATGTAGTATTAACCTTTCTTGTTGCAAGTGAAATTAATAAAAATTATTGATTTAATAAACTGTATAATATTAAATAAAATTGGAGCATGGGCTTTAAAAATTTCCGATATGTTGCACAAAGCTTGTATATTGTTTTTTTGCCACGAACCAGATATTTTGTATAAATTTTTGCACCAAACTTCTGGGATAGTTTTCATGAAGCTCATAAACATTTTACACAAGTAACACTTTAGCAGGCTTTCAAAAACCCCCACTGTAATAGGATTCAACTAATTGACGGGCCAAAAACATGTGTTAATTAAATTTTATCGAAAAAAAGTTGTTTTAAATTGTTTTCACAGCTTTTTGGAATTCTTTTCCAACATTTTAAATTAAAAGGGTTCAAAAAATTTAGATAGAACCCACTACATTTTAAATTATGATGCAATATTATCTGCCAGAACCGGTCAGCGCTTTAAATACATTTTTGAAAAATGATTGAAATTGAATTAAACGCCACGCAATTTTTGTTAATTTGTGCGTTAATTTAATAACATGTGAGTGCTGCATTTCGCATGTGGACACAGAAGCGCATATTAAAGTTGACTATATATAAATGTATATATATATACATGGCGTGTGCCAGATTCTCTCCGGGGAGGCGGGGGTGTGGGGTCCATTGCAATTTAACGCGCAATGGCCACGGATATCCGTTTAATGGCCATGAATACATAAATAATAAAAATGTATTTGTTTATTACACACAGACATTACAGACACACACACACACATGCACAGACACACTCACACCGACCGATGCAAAAGTCAGCTTACATGCGAATTTATTTACCTTTGCAAATAAAATATATGGTCAGTTTTTTTAACGGAAAGCAATTTAAACAATACCCAAGAGTATTTATAATAAGCGCAATAAAAGGCAATAAAAAAACTATCTGCGCAAGTTGTGAAGAGATTGGCTTTTGTGACAGCCAGAGTGCAAAAGTGTGTGAAAGAATATTTGTGTATGCGTGTGGTCCTGTGTGTGTATTGGTGAGTACTTCCGTTTTCCTGTGGCTTGTTAAAAATTATTTAATTTTATTGTATTTCAATTATTGTTTGCTGCTTGGATGGAGGAAGCAATAATCCAAAATCATTTGGTATTTGAAAAAGAATTTGCATTTAAAACGCACCTAAAACAGAAACTCTGCACTCTGACACTAACATATTCCGAGTCGAGTAAATTAAAAATGCCATTGGGCAGTTGAGAAATACCCATTACATGGGGCCAAGAAACATCTGCATGTGCACTAGTTACACAAAGTGCTTGATTAAGCTGAAAAGAAGAGGACTTGAAAAAGAAAAAATACACACATTCTGGCTAGTGTGGCGCACTCATTGAGTGGACAAAGTAAAGTGAAGTAGTTTAAAATTAAAAAGGACACATAATCCTGTCAATGCATTGCAGCGCGGACGTTCGCCTAAGTAAAGCTCTAACGAGCTGGCGAGCAAGCATTGGGCTGAACAGGCGGCTAAGAGCTCCTGCAGGACATTAGCCGAGTCAAGGGGTGTTTTTATTTGATTTGACCGTCCCTCATCCTCACGCTTCCTGCATTCGTATCGTATACGTAACTGCGAGTGTGAATATATGTATTTGCATCTGTGTCAGCTTTTGCTGAATGTTTGCACATCGCATCGCACAAGAAGTGCAATTATGTGCACAAAATGGAAAATGAAGCAAGAAAGTGGAACAATTGCTGCCAACGTATGTAGAAATCGGGAAGAAATTAGGAAGGGACCGAAGGGGGAAAGGCATTACTGATTGCTCGACATGCTCGGTTTTATAACAAAAGCAATTGTAGCCCACATTGGCTTGCAATTGGAAAATTACATGCCCTATAATGTGACAATTGGCAATAGAAATAGTTAAAGATCTAAGTGAAAACACATTCAGTCAATGAATTTTACGTATTGGGTACTTTTTTCTTACTGAGGCAAAACTTAAAGCAGGTATAAATAAATCTCCAATCAAATTTAAAATAAATAACAAATTATTTAAATTAAATTCAAATTGAATTTATTTTGCCACACCCACTTCTGTTTCAATTTGTCTAATAGAACTTCGAACAGAGATCCCACTTATTTAAAAAAAATATTTACTGCATAAATATATATGTATATATATATACATTTTAGGCACAAAAGTGTTTACATGTATTCAGCGTGCCTAAACTTACCTGATTCAGTGTATATTTACCTTTAGTTGGTGTTGCAACTATTTTATCCATATAATTAATCAATCGCAACGCTCAAATAAGCCAACATGGCGTATGCGTAATATACCTAATTGAAAGCTACCGACAGCCAAGGGAGCAGCCAGGTGGTCAGTAGCCAGCAGAGTCTCGTTAGTGCCCGCCATGGAGGGTCAGCTGCTGTCAAAAGCGCGTCCCTATCTGCTGCTGTTCTCGCTGCTCACGTTGATGCCACCGCCCAGCAGTTATGAGAGCGCTTCTGGCCCCTGCCAAAAGCGGGCATTGATATTCGCCTTTGGCTGCTACACTTGCTGCGTGTTTCTGCTGGGTATCTATGTGGCCTACGTGAACATAGTGACACTCAACTTGGAAATAAGCATTTTGGAGGTCGAGGATTTCACAAGTGCCCTGGGCATGGTGCAAAAACTGTTCTACTCACTCCTGCTGGCCGTCATACACGGGAACATGCTGATTTACTTTCGCAGACTGGGTCGCATTTTTATGGAGATTGCCACATTGGAACTGGACATAGATGCTGCCTCCCAGTGCTTTGGTGGCCTGCGACAGCGTTACCGTTTTCGCCAACGCTTGACAATCTTAATCGGATTGTGGATTGTCATTCTGTTCACTGCTTTTCCGCGCATTACGATTCCCGTGCTGACCGAATACATGAACTGGCGCAATAAGATGCTCACCGAGTTTATAATGCTGGTGCTCCAGTTTAAAAGTGTGGAGTATGTTTTGTTTGTGGTTTTGGTTCAGGAACTGCTGTTGCGTCTGCGCCTCACACTCATCAAGTTGCAGCAAGAGCTAACCGCCTGCGAGGAGCGCGACCTGGTGGAAGCACTGTGCACGGCCATTCAGCGTAATAAGCAGCTAATGTCCCGTGTTTGGAACCTAGTGGGCGAACTGGAGGTATACTTTATGCTGCCAATGCTGTTCCTGTTCCTGTACAACGGCGTGGCCATGCTGCACATTGTCAATTGGACGTACATACAGACGCTCAACCCGAACGATTGTGTCAATTGTCGCTACTGTGGGAAATATACCTAATTAGTTATATGCAATTCATCTGAGTTTCTTGCAGGGCGTGTTGGCAATTTGGTGATACTGCTAATCAATCTTCTCATACCCTGCTGGCTCTGTCAAAGCTGCATCGGCACAGTAAGTAGATTTTATAACCTTGAAAGGGGTATAGTAATTATGTTTGAGCAAACGTGCCACAAATTGAAGAGGACACGTCCGATCTCATGTCAACATTAGATTCAATATTGCCATGAGCCTCTTCAATTCTCCTTGTTTCATCCGTATTTTTGCTCCAGACCCAACATATGAATTTCGGAGCTAGCCAGATAGGACCACTTTATGTTGACTAAAAAACTTTAGATTGAAACAATTTGTAACATTTTGATAAAAACGTAGTACAGAGGAATACTGTATCATATAGAACGGTCGAAAATTGAAATATTAATGGAAAATATTAAATATTAATGGTTAAGATAAGAATATCATATAGTCTATTCACAAACATATGTCTGCTAGAATGTTTCATGTTCAACAATCCAATAATATCTATTTTAAAAGTCCGTCCATAAACAGAAGAGTAAATTGATTTTGTATTTTATATATTGTTGTGCAGTTTTTGGCTATGCATGTACCTGTGAACGTCACATTTCCAAAAAACTATATTAAGCAAATTTGCCAGGTCGCGGTTATCTAATTCAAAAATGTAGCTAAAATGATATGCCACCAATGCTTTTACAGTACAACAGCTTTAAGCGATTAATTCACAATATTCGATGCGGATATGGCAGTATTACAACGTCTCTCCTCAGCAATGGTCTGCGAGAATATGCCCTACAGTTGGAACATTTAAAGCTGCGCTTCACTTGCGGCGGTTTCTTCGATATAAATCTAAAGTACTTCGGTGGTGTACGTTAAATGGATGTTCCCCAGACTGCAAAACATTGATTATACCTTTTTAAATTAACATACAATTTTCGTCTTGCAGATGGTGGTCACTATAGTCAGTTATACGATTATTTTGATACAGTTCAAGCTGCAGGGCCTTATGGAGGCAAAAAGGCAGCTGATGCACAAGGGAAACGATAAAAGCTAAACGTAAGCTCTATGAAAGCTCTGCTACAGATAACAGTCTGCTAGCTTAACATTCAAGATTTGGCGCCAAATGTTGTTGCTTGACATATTTGAAATACATATGAAATGATTTTATTTAAACATTTAGACTATTATTGTTTCAGTATTTGCAATCGAGCAACTTCAACGATCAATTCGCATTATGCTAAGTGCTTATTCTTAGCTTTTTATAATTTAACATTTAATGTTTTTGGGGTTAGTTGTACTCATAATTAGTGTAGTGTAATTGCGACGACCAGCTTATGACTACTTAAATGCTATATTGCTTATCACCTACTGCTAAACATCTGCCTACCCAAGACCCATCAGTGTTCAATTATTACTATAAGTAGCTTACGACTAATAAATATATAAAATAATTATCTGTTTTAGTTGGATTTTTATATACTCGTGAAATGATCAGTTACGTAGTTTTGTTTGGATTTAGATCTTGACATATAACTTTCAATTAATAATCACAGACTGAATAACTGGAATAACTTATGGAAGTTCCACATACACACAATATAAGTATTCAATATTTAACTAGAGCAATAATTAGCTATTTTAAAATACGCCACGCAACAATTTCTGGCGCAAGCTGTGTTTAAACAAGCGAACAAACCAACAAAGCGTTTAAATAAATCTCAACCATTCGGATGTTTATATATGTATGTATACTACTATATGCTATACAAGAATGCCATTGGCAGTACGATTTACAATTAGTTTAAGGTAAAGCTCCATACAGTGATTATAGATGATTATACAACTATGTATGTATATATCCATATTGGTAGAAAAGTGATAACATATTGGAAGGACACTGGTGGTCTTATATACATACATAGTACATAGTACATACAAGGTCTTATAAATACATAATTGAGTTTTAAATTCTATGGATTACTTGAGCTATCTACTTAAAACAGGTCCATGTTGTCGTTCATATAACTAAGCAGATAATACAGATAAATAAATAGACACACTGTAGGCAGGAGATAATTCAGCAGTAGGTTAACTATTATCCCGTCCCATGCTTTCCGTTCTCGAACAGGCCCTTCTTGAAAAAAGACGACAGCTGAACGAGAGAGGCACGCGTTAGGCCCGGGGCCCCAGGTCCCTCATAAATTGGACACTGTGGTATCTTCGAGCAAACGACGAACAGACGGCGCAAGTAGAGCTCTAGCAAACGACGCCGATGTTTGGCCACCGGCTCACTATTCGAGGCGAAGAGTTCGCGCCGTGGGAAAGGCAGCGCAGATATCTGCAGAGAAGATTTATTGGTTAAAATGTACATGTGTAGACATAATGATGACTTACCTTGGCACCATAGCAGTGCTTCATACATAAGTGCAGCTCACGGAAGCGACTGTAGCGACGCAGAATGTTCAGCTTGCCGTCGGGCAACGCAATGCGCACCTCGTACTCGTAGTGCGTCTGCTTGCCAGCTCCGCGCATTACAAAACTTGGTATGGTAATGAAGTGTTCGCCATCGGCTATGAGTATAAAGACAAGTTAAGTCAGTTTGGGAGATCTCTTTATATATACATACAAAAATCCCTCATAGTTGGACAGGATCTCGTCATGCTGGGCGAATAGATTTGCGAAGAAGACTCCTCCATGCTGGTTGGACTCATTGCACTGGAACGTGAAATGGTACTGCCCAGCTCGTACGGTCGTTCCATGCCAGCACGCTTCTCTGCACAGCACTTCGTATGCAACTCAAGATCCTCCACGGTTTGCAGCATTTCCTGTTCCATTTGAATATAGTTTTGCTGAAACTCCTGCAGGACGGCAATTTGCTCGTCCAGCTGTGCTTTATTCACATCTGTTTCAAGATGTTTCATAATTAACGCCTTTTGAGAGGCAATTTTGCGACGCTGCGCATGCAGCGGACAGTAAGCTCGCGTTATGTCCGAATTGCGTCCCAGCTCGGAAGAACAACACGAGCCCGTCTCCTCGTCGCTGGTACGCGCGTTGTGCCTATAATTGCCGCCGGCTCCATTTTGAATCAGTGCCTGATTGCGACTTTCCACGCACACGCCGCTGTCGCTCATGATGGCCTGCGAACCTGGCGGAATTGATGCGCAGCCACTCCCACTACTGGGGCCGGCAGTGCACGTGCGCGAAACATCCTCGCTACTGCTGCGCGTATCGTCAGCCTCGTCTTCTGCCTCGCAGGAGCAATTGCTTAGCGGCGACTGCTGCCCCTCCGTGATGGTGGGCGACGACAAGAGTGAGAAATCAGATTGCGCCGTATGGAAGGTATCACAAGTTACATATGTGTCCGACCTGGACACATCGTCTACTTCATTTGAACTTCCCATCTGCAGTTGCATGCTCTGTTTTTTAGCCTTCATTGCCTGAGACTCCTTTTCGCTATCAATGCGCTCCTGGCGCAAACTTTCCAGCTGCGCATGTATTTCCAGCATGATCTCATCAACTTTGGCTATTTTACTGGTGCTGGCATTGAGTATGCGCTCCTTCTCAGCTATTTGTTCATCCAGCCGACGTATTTCTTCATTCTGCAAGGGTTTTGCAATGCTACTAACTATTACTTGTTAATTTAACATTCGCACTTACATTTCTGCGCACCGTGTTTCTGATAAACTTCGTAGCACACATATCTAGCGAATCGGAGATGTGCAGCAGTAGCTCATCATTTAGGGGAGTGCCCTCTTCAATCTTTACGCCCATCTGTAAAGGAGCAATACATACATCAATTTAGATTGACTGGCTGAACATATGAACATATTATGTAATCTAAGCTCTAAGCTAAATATATGAAAGTTAAAAACGAACAAACCTCATCAAGTTTGCCACAATCGTGTAATTCCTGCAATTCTTTCGCTACATACTCTGAGAAATCGCGTTTCTTTGAGTCGAGCTGCGTTTGAAACGCTGAAATTTGTCTACACACAATGTCGATCTAAAATGAAAATAAAACGAACGAAAAACCATAAAGAAACGAAAACAATAAAGCAAACCAGACAAAGTCACAAAGCAAGCACATGCGAAAAAAATATGGGAGCTTTACATGCACTTAGTTGAATCGGAAGGACGCACCTGAACTTTTTCATTATTCTTTTCCCACAGCAGCATATCCTTGCGGGCAAGCAGCTCCTGTTCGCGGCAATTCAACAGCTGCATGCCATCCTTTTTCTCCATTTCCAGACGCCTCAGCTCCTCCGTTAACTTTTGAACCTTCGTCTTGTATTGGTCGTGCATCTGAACGCGCTCCTGTCATTGGAATTGTGGAGTGTTATTGAACATTAAATGGCAAAAAAGCGGCAATGTTTACATACCACATTCAACTGCTTGAGGGCGTTCTCAATGGTGTCGAGTATTTTGCGGTTTTCATCCTGGAGCTCGGGATCATCGCGCGACGTGGGATGCTGTGGATAATACTGACCATCAGATCGTTTATAAGGCGACGAAGTGCTGCCAGTCATGGCATCCTCATCCATGTGGCCAAAGCATGTGTTCAAATTGTCCCGCGACGAGGTTACCAAAGACAAACGCGTCATATCCAACTGCGAGCGATTCAAGTCTTTACGCAGCTTTTCTGCCTCGGTGGGATTGTTAAAGCGAAAAATGTTGGTGCGTCCCAGCAGTATGATATCACCCTGCGAGATCTGCTTAGGCTCATCGATGAGATGCGCATTCACCCAGCACTGAGCCTGCGGACAGGGATGCAGCGTGGCCACACCGCCCTTGATCACAATGCTGCAGTGCTCCGGTCGTATGCCATCGCCCATTAGTTCGATGTGCTGCGCCAACTCCGCATCCTCAGTGCCAATGCGCGTTTCACCTCCTTCAAGCTGTAGAGGGTGACGCCAGTCGTCACATCATTGTGTATGGCAATCAAATGGGGTATCTCCGAGTCAAGGACAACGCCCACGCCGGATTTACGCAATCCGAGACTCTTTTGCTCCTGCAGTATAGACTGGGCCTCCTTCCATTTCTCTGTCCACTCCTCGGTCAGCACCTTCTCCTGCGCCTCCTTCTTTTGCAGATCGGCCAGCACTTTAAATGAGGGCTGCAGCGAGTGCTAAAGGGATAAATAAAATGGATATAGTAATTGCAATGTGAGACATTGAACTGCTTACAATATCGCCCGACAACATGGACTTCAGCTTGTTTATTTCCTCTCGCAGTTCGCGTATTAGCTTCACATTGGCATCCTCGTTAACCGTGGGCTTGTTGATGATGTTCTTGGCACGATTCGCGTAGCGCAGGGTGCTCAACGTTTCGCTGTAATTGCAGTCCGCCGGCGACAGCGCCGCTATCATGATTGTCTTACTGTTGCCGCCCAGGCTGTCCTTGAGCAGCCACGTGAGTATGGAGTCGCGATAGGGAATGTAGAGCACGCGCTTGGTGCCGCCGTTCGGTGTGGTCGCCAACATGGAAGCACTATGCGCACTGCTGGCGCTCGCTTGTTCCGCCAATGCCGAGATGACGCTGCCCAACGTCACAAGCGATTTATTGATGTGGGCGCCCTCCTTCAGCCGCTGTCCCGTGGCGCCTGTTGCATTGGCGCGCTCACTGCAAAAAGAGTTGGCAACCACATTAATTTGCTAATGCACAAAGTCATGCTCCACAAACACGCTGACTCACCTGCCAGCCAAGTCAACCAGATGGATTTTAGAAACTGTCTCGCTTGGCATGTCATTCATGAAGACGGCCTGCACAAACGTAATCGTAAAGATGGCGTGACTCCGACTGCTCGTGTCATTCATGTTAGTGCTGGCCGTGGTGCGGTGCGCATTGCCGCGCGCAATGCACTCCTGCAAAGGAATATTAGTTAATAGTTGCGCCCCGTGACGTTGACCGACTCAAATGCAGCACTCACCTGAATCTCTTCGAAATCGGAGACCGCATGCTGCGACAAATTCTCCACGTAGGGGCCCAAGCTGCGATGTTCGCGCACGCGCAGCGCATGACCTGTGCTCTGTGCCGCCAGCAAATCCTTCACCCGCTCGTTGTATATCTCCAGATAGCTGGCGTGCGTGCGATAGCCCGTGCCCGATTCCTGGCCCACGCGCATGCGCCTGAACAGCTCCTCGCAAATGCGCGGTATCAAACCCGGATTGTTCGGCGTGCCCATCATTGTAAACGTCTTGCCCGAGCCCGTCTGTCCGTAGGCAAAGACGCAGGCATTGTAACCTGTCAAGAAGCAAAAACCATGTGAATGCCAAGTGTTATTGCCAATTTAAACAGGTACGAGGCTGCAACTCGAACGTTGCATCATATTGCTGCATGCAATTGCAGCACTTGACAAGCGTTGGCTAACACAAGAGATGCACTGCGAACCGTGACTGATGTCTGGCATAATCGCTGTGGTAATACATAAAAAATATCAACTTATATAGCTGGTGGAGGCGAACGAGAAGATTTTTTACTAATATTAGTCATAGCCCTAATAGAATTTGGTTGTTCAAAAAGTAACTAATTCGTTTATTTTATTGACTTCGATTGTGTAAATTTCAAACTTATTCGCAACACCATCAATGGTTGAATATAGCTCATATAAATAAAATTTCAATTACGCCTTCTTATTAAAGAAGTGAGGCGGCGTATTTACAGCAGATCAGAAACAAGTATGTTTAAAGTAGAATTAAGTTGTCCCCAGGTTTGTGTGTGTAGTGTAGTGATTATAGCCGAAGGCTTAAACCCCAACTTAAGCTGGTAACTCTTTATTAAAAGGTTATGAAAATCGAAAAGAGAGGTGGTATCTTAAAGCAAGTGACATTAAAAAGAGAGAGGCAGTGAGAGTAATATCGAGTGAGAAACAGAAAGAAGGTGGGAGAGAATTCGGGAAAGAAACCCAAATCTACTATTACAGAAAATTAAAGTAAGCAATTTTTGAGGTCATATAAATCACATATTTAGGATAGAAAGAGGGATTCCCAACTGTGTGGAGGCCGTTATATTTTGCTCTTATATATAGTCTAAGAGATCTGAACGATCCCACAGACAGACAGGCAAACAACATAAGACCATAGTTTACCATAGTTCTTGCCAACCAGAAATTTCACAATGTTACAATTTAGAATTACAAAGGTAAAATGGGATTTCAATTTCAATATACTGCATATTTCATTTGGGTGTTTAGTGATGATTTGAATATTTATTATACATTGATTCATTTTTCAATAACACAAACATGCTCTCGAAAAGATGCATTAGTAAACAAATAAGTAGAACTTGAGGTTTGAGTGGTACAGGCAAATTTTAGTAAATAAAAGCTACCACTCAATCTATATCTAACTTTTATCATACTGTGGTCTGCAATGTTTTTTTTAGTTCTAATTAAATTTATATTAATGGAATTGTTGAACTATTTACATACTATGGTTGTTAGTGTAACCCAAGAATGTTAGTCAGAGCAATTAAATTTTAATATAATAGCAAATATATGAAACTGGACTGATTAGCTTTATATTATAAGGTTTACATTATGTAATTTGGTGACTCGCGTTGTCCAGCGTGTGCTGAATTTTGCTTAAAGGCTTATAACAAACGTAAGCAGGAAACTGGCGGCTTGGCCATTTCACATCTGCAGATGGCAGGGTGACTCGACCGGCCAAAACACTTTTACTGTAATTGCAGCTCAAATGTCAGTCGGCGGAGGCGACAGTTGAACCTGCCCATTGGGCGGTTAGCGCCGAGCTAAAACATCTCAACACCTTGTTGGGTTCCTGTCTAGCCAAGAGATTGCTTGAATGGGCCCCTTTGACGGCGTCATCTGAGACCGCACAAGTGGCGCAACAGCAACGGCAAAAACGACAGCAACTGCAGCAGCAAGAGAAACAAAAACAATTGCACTGCCAAGCCACTGCCTCATTTCGCCAGTCAGCCACACGTACAACATCTATTCAAAGTCAGGCTCTAGGCACCCCGCTAGACAAGTGGACATCACTTGCAGTTTTTATGTGTACACCTACATAGGGTATTATGAGATTATCCACAACTATGTAACGCATTAAAGAAATCACTCTCAGCATAATAATTCTTGATCACATTATACTGAATTCGTGTATGCTGTCAAACATCAGTTGTATACAGGAAAAAGTGGTTCTACATAAAGAATTAACAAGCTCGAATAAAATATTCGTAATTCGTAAATATTCGAACTAGCACAATAAATCTTAACTCCCTGTTATGAGCAGATTTCTCTCTCGACTTAAAATGAGCACAAAGAAATTTCAAAGCTATATTTTCCATAAATTTGACACTGTTTGAAATGACATCTGTCTTTTTGACTTCAGAAATCTTAATCATCTTGGTTAATCATACATTAACTAAATGCGAACAATTTTCATATCTTAATTTGCAATTTTTATAGTGTATATATGCTTCGGTATCTCAAAGTTATTTTTATTCTATGCATTTAGTTTTTTTATTTTTAACAGCACATGGTTGACTCGTGTTCATGCAACTTTTGTCATTCCCACTTGGGGCCAATCTTGGACGGGTAATTTAATATTGAAAGCGTGCCAAGCAGCAGCAGCAACAACAACCAACGAACAACAAACAACAACAGTTCGAGCAAAAATACAGTTTAGTGCAACAAACAGCTGTTCCATTCCGCTTGGCATTTTGTGCAGTTGTGGGCGAAAGTTATATTTCGGCTTTTGTTTTTTTCGCCAGCAACAATAGCAATTAGATTTCTGCAACAGTCGACGTAGAGTGAAAGCGCATAAAATATTACGCACTGATGGAAATGATAGCCAGGCACGTGTTAGTCGTGTCAACAATCAATCAGCCCTAATCCAGTGCCATTGCCGTTCACAGCGGGGCAGCAACTGGGGCACTGTTTGCCGATAGCGCTCAAGTGGTGCACGGGGCGTATGAAAGGGGATGGGCCGTCCCAAAGACAGCCGGAAATTTGCATGTTCATTGGGGCAGAGACGGAGCGAATCGTGCAAAAGCTTATTTTTAGACACGCATTTGGTTAACAACACATCAGAAAATTCGGAAAAGTCAGAAATAAACATCAAAGACCGCAGAAAATGTAAACAAAACAGCGAAGTGCCAGCAAATCGAGAGCCAAATGTGTGCGTCTGTCTGACTGCCAAAATCAACGGCTTTTGGGCCAGCAAAGTCAGCCAAAGTCACGGCCAAGAGCTGAAAGCCGAAGCCATGAGCAATTAGAGCTGGGCTAATGTGTCATTTGGCAGCGACCCCGACCAAAGTCTGAAGTCTGATGTCATCGCAGCGACTGCCCGCTGTCCCGATTATGCAAACAACTCACCTTCGTAGGCGCAATCGACCACATCGTTGCCCAGATCGCTGTACACCTGCTCCTGTGTGGCGAAATGTAAGTCCGTAGCGTCGAATGACCAGTACGAATAGTCGAAGGTGAAATCATGATGCGCCTCCCGACCTGCATCGCGTATCGACTGCAAGCGGGGCTTCAGCAGACGCGTCTTCTTAGCCTCCATTTCCACAATCAGCTGGGCGTCCATGTCGTTTTCGCTGTAAATAAGAACAGAAGAGGGTGCAGGGCATCAGTATGGCAGTTCACGAATAAAACTCAATACCCTGCTAATGACCTTGGCCCACAAAGTCAATTAACTAACGTCGCACAGTTGTAGCAACAACACATTGTTCGTTGTCCCATTAACTGTCCATTTTGCTGGCATTTCGATTCGAAACGTCTATAAATGTGGCTATTTATAGACGCTTTGTGTGATCTGAAAATGATGTATGACGCGAGTACTGCTAAATAATGACCCGCCATATGCAGGTTTTCTAACAGTCACATGATTTCTCAGGCGGCATATTACAAATACAATTCCGGTTTGGACACAATCGTTAAATGAAAACTGAAAAACTTGAATGAGAAGAAAGAAAAGCCGTTGACCAGCGTTCAAATAGAACATTTGCTGCAGCAACCGGTTAACTACGACATCATCCAACAAGGTTCATGCTACACCCACCGCAGTTGCATGTGCCAACGGCAACAACAAGCAAATGCCACCCAATTCAGAAACTTGCCACTATGACTCAGTCAATGGCCCCGCAGAAAGACAGACGTTGCGAGTATTTCGTTTTTATACACTTGATCAAAAAGAGGGTGTTTTCATTTTGCCATGGAATGCACAATCAAAATCTAGTACGATAAAAGAAATGTAACAATATGTAATTGAGAAATTAAGAAGAATAAAATGTTGAAAAATTGTAATTACACTTTTACAATTGTAATTACATTTTAAAATTTTGTCGATTTTGTTTAATATAATATAAGTTTAAAGATAAATAAAGAATTAGTTTTCTTTATTTACACTGTGCAATGGATTGGATGACCGTAATTTTGTTGGTTAATAATAGCTCGAATAGACAATTATAAAAACTTTATGTTAGCTAAATCTTTAAACAAAATAGGTGGCAGGAAAATATTACGACACGTATTTTAATTAATTCCAGTAAAAAGAATTTAGCAATTATACAAATACTTTGCATTGCACAGGTGTCTTGTTTCAAACAGAATATAGCTAAATATTTGAATAACAAAAGGCAAATAATTGTTTTATTATAATATAAAAACATACATATTCTATATGTCTGCTAGGGTATTCAATTTTCGGCATCACGAAGAGATCTGTTCTATCTCGTTTTATGTCTTCTATTTTTTATTCTCCATGCGTCTTGTGCCCATTTAAAGCAACAATTTTAGGTCGTTCCTCTTTTCATATGGGCTCATTGCTGGTGGCACATTGTTGGTGGCATGTTTACGCTCCACTTTCAGATGCAAGTATGTGTATTTGTAGCGAGCGGCTGTGAGTGGTTCTCTGCTCATTGCCGTCGAGTGGTTTTAATTCTTTAATCTGCAGGTTTGTTGTCGAGCGTTTTGAGTCAGTTTATTGCGCATTCCCCTGCGCTTTATCTGAATCTGTGGCGCTGATTTGTTACTCAGTTCCCCACATACACAAACACAACATACAAAATATAAAAAAAATATAAATACAACAATAAAAACTACTACAGCACCGTTGATTATAACCAAATTTCTGACTCATGCCACCGCTAAAATACAAAAATATGTGAATAAATTGCTAACAAAGTTCATAATGAATATGGAAGTTGTTTGATTTGCACTTGCGTGCAAAATGTACTCATAACTCTATGCATAATATTTATAATTTACAATCGTGTATCTAAGTGTGTGTGGAAAATCTGAAATGCCTATGAAGTTTAGATACTAATTTAGAGGTTTATATACTCCGGTGTGTATATACACTTATATACATCGATGTGTATTTAATCGTAATTTTATTTGGTTTGTTTTTGTCTGAGCTACGCGCTCGTCCATGACTACAGTCAGAGAAAAAATTGAGGTCACATACAAACTCTAAACTATTTCAATTTATACCTCGATCTCACAATTTCTGTTTTTTCTCAACTAATAAATGAAATGAAAAAGAGCTTTATCCAATTATAATATGTTTTATATGATTTTATTCAAGACAAAATATAATAAAACAAAAAATGCGTTGAATATTGCGATTTTGTTTCCTGGAATATTACAATTTTAGCCATTACTTCCGTAGATATATGTTCTTTATTGGGACAATAATATATACTTCTGGTCAAACCAACAACAACTTAAACATTCAGCAAATGGAGCGGAAACTATTTTAATTGGAGATTATATAGTTATACTTCTTCGTTCGTACATATATGAGCACGTATTTATGCATACACACAGGTTTATTTAATCTGAATAAAATGAATATAATGTGACTTATCGTCCCATAAAATCTTGCACTATCTCGCACTATAAAAAGTTTTGTAATTTTTATTTTCTTCACTTTCTATGATTTTTGCTTGCCTACTAATAAGTAAATTGATTTTATAAATAAACCAAAGTACAGATAAGATAGTTGATGTTGACAAAAATGTTTAAGTTGTAATTTATAGTTCTTTATTTTTCTGTAGACATTCTGCCAACAAACCCAATGAATTTCCATTAAAATAATAATAGTATACAGATATAGGCTTATCATTTTATTACTTGTATGCATTATGTGCATGCATCAAAATGCAAAAATTCATATAAATAATCACAATAATTTCAAGATAATTATTAATTTTCAGTTGTATTATTAGGCTTCAACTATTATTTTGAGCAATAAAAACGCATCTCAAACTAAGTCTTAACCTGAGCTTTACTTCTTGCCTGAAAAATTAAATTACACAAGGAATTGCTTTTCGATAGGCAATTATGGCAAGTTTCAAATACGCTTATTATGCTTTTTAAAATTTAAATCTTTGGAATATTTCTTTATTTCAATTGCATTTTTAGTTCCCGTTTCCTGAATTTAAATATTATAAGGCATTTCTTTCAGTGTATTTTCATGTAAATATGCGCTAAAATTGTGTTTTCACGCTAAGCAAAACATCAAATATGCATATTCACGTGTGCACATATGTTTGTGCATGTGTATAGGTATTTGTGTAGCCGGTAACTGCTTAGCACAGTGCAGATGACGTCACTGCGTGTATGTATGTTTTCATTGGGGATTCTAGAGAGCTCCAAAGGTAAATACAATTAGATCTTTGCATGCACAATTAACACAATGAAAGTCATTAAAAGAAAGAAAAAGCCAACTCATTTGAATGTAATATTTTTGTTTTATATTTTTGTTGTTGCTTTAATCGAAGCAAAGTGTGTGAGATGAATGACATCATTACGGTTCCATCTTTGTTGCTTTGTTCGCTGGCCGTTGCCAAAAACTGTTCGCTTGATGTGCGTTTAAGCCAAGTAACTGTGCCAGAAGCATCCAGCGCGCCAAGATAGACACGATAAGCATACACAAAGCACACAGACACACACACAGGCACAAAATATGTTTAATGCGGTTTTAAGTAGCCGTTGGGCAAGTTTAGGCCAACGTACTTTGGCAGCTTGCTTCACAATTTATTGTTGGCCAAAAACAAAAACAATATAAAATAAAAAAGCTTGGCAACGTCAGCAGCGCAAATGTTTTTTTTTATTCAGTGAATGGTTTTACGAAAGGCCACAAGTTTTTAAACGGGATGCGCAACAGGCGATTTGAGGGGCGTACACAAATGTGAATTTATCAGTTCTAATTGGAGTGCGAATTCCAATTCGAATGCAAACGGCACAGCTTGGACCACACTTACCGCGAGTTGAAGGGGCGAACCCTCACGGCAACCTTGAGCGACGACATTTCGGTGGTTGCTTTGCTGTTCGTCTTCTTCTTGCTGTTGTTTTTGTTTCTGCTAGTCCTTTGCTATGCACAGTTATGTTAAATGTGGGGGTGCGAGGGCGATGACGATGTACAGTCGGGCTGTTTGGGCATTTAGCAGCCACGTAATTTTGTTTTTTTTCGGTTTACCACTCAACTGTTCACAATGTATTTCGATGCGATATTTCGCGTTTTCTTGTTTTTGCTTCTTCTCCGTACATATGTATTTGCGCGTTATTGTTGTTGTTGGCCTTGTTAGTTTGTTTTTGTTTTCGTTGTCTCAAGCAGCGTTTCATCTTGCGCGCTGCAGTCGACAAGCACAGCACATAATAATAATAATAATAACTGTGCACAATTTGATTCACTTGCGTCTTTCATTGTTTACTGCTGCCCGCAGCAGCAGCAGCAGCAGCAGCAAAATCCTTCGCAATGTGCGTACTGTGAGCTCCTGTATGTGTGTTTCAGATTTGTTGATTATTTCGTTACGTAGCAAAAATCACTGCAGCAAAAAATCACTTAATTAACACATCCGAAAACATGCTTGGAGCAATAAAAAAGAATATTGGTTTTTCCATCTACTTATTTTGTGTATTGTGCGCGTTCCGATATTGTTGCTTATGAGGTCTTCTTCTTACTGCAGCTGAGTTACAGTGTTGCACAATGTTAATGTCAGCACAAGCAACTGTTGTACTCAAAATGGGAAAGTTATGCGCCACTGTTAGGCCTGGTATGGAGTTAGTTTAAAATACTACAGTAAGGCAAATGTACTATATCATCAATGGAAAATAAATTATATTATATAATGTTAAAATTAAAAAACATTTCACAAAAAATGTTATAAATAATTTGTCCAGCATAAATGACTAAATTAATTTATAAAACAAAATAAAATTATTTCAAAGTAGCAAGTTATAAAACAACACTGAACATTTCTATTAAGAACTAATTGAGAACATTTGTATGACACCAACAGTAGTTTCTGGTAAACTTTCTTTCTGATTGTAACTCCCACTGCAAAATTAAATAAATTTAGATTTATATAAAAAAGTTCACAAATATTGAGTAGATAAAATTTCTTACAGTTTCGTTGAGTGAAACTGACATTAACGCAAAATGAGAAGCGTAAGCGCAGAAAAGCGCAGCGTAAGACAGTTTCCACTGCTTGTTGGTCGTTACACACACTGCTTTGCGGTGCCAAATAAAACGTTAGGTATAACTGTGCCTGCAAACTGTTGTCGCAAGCAGTCTATATATTTGGGGTAAATTGCAAGACCACAAATAGAATTTTGAATTTGAACATACAATTAAAATTCAAGTTGTACAACAAGCTTCTAATTAAAACTGATAAAAAACATGCATTATGGGTCGGTAGTGAATTTTGGCTAAAAGCTTCTTATTAGCAATTCAAATCACAAATTGTTAACTGTCAATATAGTTGTAAATAATATTTTATAATATATCAGACTTAAATTTCACAAATATATGCTGCCTTAAATCTGAAGTAATGAATACAAATTTCTTGAAATTTCGCTTAGCTATATTGTTTTCCGCATATTAAATACGTAGAGCAAATAAAGTTTTTATTAAATATCCTTAGTCGGAAATCCAAATACCCATTGAACACAAGGATGCCTAAGTATTTCCCTCAATCGAGTTCAATGTCCAGTTACAACAAATAAAAATGCCACATTTTCGAACTCAATTAAACTTAAATACTTACTTAAGTACTTATGTGCACTTAAATTGTTTTTATTTTTATTTTTTTGTGCTTGTATTTGTGAGTGGATTGCATAGTAGGTGACAAAAGGCCGGAAATTTTCAATTCTGTCACATGCGTAGCGAAATTACAAAAAAAACTCTATTCAAGTGTGCTTGACTAGGAGATACCCTGTGCAAAAGCTTACAATACTATTATATAATTGCAGATATTTCTAGACAGGTAAACAACCAGTTTTATTACTAAGAAAATTCAAAATAATATATAATAATAAAAAAAAAGAATAAAAACTTGATTTACTCTTATGGTTTTTCGAGACTGTGTCCCCAAACATTCATACGTCTACGTATAGTTAATATAACAGAATTCTTCAGCCTTGGAATGGCATACTCATGTCAAAGTTTATCATACCCGATTACCCATTTTATATGTTCAGGATATAACAGCAACTAGTACATAAAAAAATTGTGTAAAGTGTGTAAAACGGCGACAAAAAAGCGCCGCTTAAACCGGCTCAGTCGCTTTTCATCAGCAGCAGCAGCAGCAGCAGCAACAACAACAGCAAAAACAAGAAGTAAAGAAGCGGCTTGCTTCGCACACAGTCATCATTCAGTCAGTCCGTCAAACGCTCAGTTAAAGCTGGTGCAGTTTTCGCTTTCAGTTTTCAGTTGCTTCTCAAACTGTGATCGCAGCAGTCGCCTCACGCTCCCAGCTAAGTGAGTAGCTTTCGAAACTAGAGTGGATTAGTTTCTGTTTTTCTCTACCAATATCGCGATTAGGGCTGAGCGGACTTTCTAAATGTTAATGCCAGTACCCACTGATCGATCAGCTGGTTTTATTCACACGTATTTATAAGGTGCGCGCGTCATCATTTTAACTTCCTGACTACGTACTTTTGTTTAAAGTTCAATTTCAATCAAAATGCCATGCGCTGCATACTAAACGGATTGCGTCTTGATTTTAACTGGCAAACGACAATTAAACTGTGACGAAGTTTGTTTACCGCTCTAATCTGCATAGAACACGTCACAGCTACAGTTACCGTAGAAAGCACTTCAGAGATAACCAACTTACAAAATTATTGCATTAATCGATAAAAGAGGATTCGAAAGTTGTTTATACATTTAAACCAAATGATAAAACTTTTTAGACCATTTGAACTATTTCCGTACTAGAGTAAAACAACAAATATTCTTGCACACGTATTTATTAAATTTTCAAATTCGTAAGCTTCTTTTTAACTACTAAATTGTTTAATACTGTTTTGTAATTGTCAAAGTAAATTTTATTAGTTAATTGAATTTGCCAAACTTCGTACGTATAAAGGCTAAATGTCATAATTTATTACATTGAAAAATGTGTATTTTATAATTCTGATTTAAATCGATTGGGTATATTTAATATATTGTCTCTAATTATTCTTGGCTCTAAAAATGTTTACAAGATATTCGTTTTAGTAATTATTGCAAATTGCATCCATATCCAGAAAACTATTCAAAATGGGGTAATTTGTTCAAAAATGTCGGTTTTTAACACTCTACAGACATTTTCTTTTATAAACAATTACGATGAACTCAGAACAATTTTCAAGGAAAAAAACAAATAGTGAGAAAAGAAATTCTTTCCAAACTGGCCCAACAAATGATTGACATGCAAGTTTAGTGTTTTTGAAATTTCAAAACTCCTCGTTCAATTCGCGACGAAATGTGAATACCCTCGGTAAGGGTATAATTGAAACTATAGGACCCACTGAAATATATACAATTTAACCTGCGTCAGCTTGAAATTTAATGATCTTATATCAATAACTTGGATACTTGAGCACTCATAAAGCTCATTGCATATATATTTTATGCATTGAGTGTTTACATTTGCATTTAAAGCGTTTGTCTAATAAAAAGACGATAGATTTCCTTAAAAGGGGATCGTGTGAAATCTATGAGGTCTTTGTTATGTTAGCGATCAAGAGACTAAGCCCAGCTATTGCGTACACATTTGCTCACACCAACTTATTTATAATAACTTTTAGTTTCAATCCGCTGAGAACTCACACAATCAACATAATCGCCAAGCATGGGCTTGGCCATGGCCAGTCATTAGCACTTCCCCGTAGTGCTCGGACCTTAATAGGCTTTAGGGAAGCACTTACTTGACTCGCTGCACTGTTATGTTGACACATCGACTCGTCTATGAGGCGAGCTGTGCTGTTTGGCGAGTGCAAATTAACGCATCTAACAGATACACAACACAAATACCTACAGTGGGCAGTCGGTGTGTGCAACCGAGTCGAGTGGAGCACTCAGGTCTAACAATGAGCCAATCAAACTGCCACTGGAACGTCACGGATGCGACCAATTTAAGACCACTCCAAGCACGCAAATCCCTCTATGCCCAGCACAACAGGCACGAAGCGAGCAATTGCTCAAATTGCGTAGATAGCGCTTCTCCAGAGCGAGAGCTAGACTCCAATTCAGACTCTGTTTGTAATGCCACACGCATACCAGGCACACCAAAGAAGTCGGACAGATCGCTTGATTAGTCAGCGAACAACGAACGACAATCAATACGATCTGCCAGCCCAGGCTTTATATATAGGCGCTGTGCACGGCGACAATCTCCTCAGTCGCTGTTCAACGGTCGCGCTCAGAGCTTGAAATACGTGTAGTTACATTTACGCAGCGCAGTGCCAAAAACCAATTAGCTGGATACCAAAAGATCAAAACTTAACTAGATAAACAATTGTGCTGTAAGCGTGCTCTTAATTTGCTTAATTTAATACGAGCAAGTCGCAGATGAAAGATAAAGAACAAATTACATTGAGTGCAAGAAGCTATTTTAAGACTGATAGTTGTAAATATATACGTATATATCACAGCTCAATTTTTAGGCAGTGTGAATGTGAAACTCAAATCTCTAGACTGTAGACAGCTATATAAACAAATACATCCGTGGAATTTTTAAGATGTATCTATGACCTATCGAACTTCAACAGTCGGTAGACTTTTCTAGACTTGAGACTGCTGTATATATGCATATATTTAACAACTTTATAGATTATTGACTAGATTTGTATAATTCTTAACTGCTGATTTCTGGCGTTATGGGAAAGTTACTTGCAATTTCAGCTCAGCTTTAGCTTCTATTTTTTTATACAAAAACCATTAGGTAAATAAAGTGATAGTTAATTAACCTTACAAAAGTTTATTGCAACATCATTAAATACCTCACTGTTAAATATAGTAAAAAAGTTAGAGTTTATAATGTCGCGTTTTATAGCTTTATAAATTAGTTTTATAGTTTTTTTCTTAGTTTTTCATTAGGCAAAAAACAATTTAATTCTTAGAGGCTTTTATTGTAGGCTTTCTTGTTCAAAGTGTAATCGCGAATATTGCACACGCAACAATATTGAATAATCTTAAAGATACTTCTCACTTATTTTACTTTTTGCAGTTGCTCTACATTTCTATTGAGTTTCGGTGTACATTTTTTACCTAACTGAAAGATACTTACCATTTTACATTATTTTAAGCCTTTTCGTTAACCATTTTCACTTTTAGCAACTCAGCTCACAATCAAGTATCTTTAGGTTAAAATTTTTTACCATAGACCTTCTGTACTACAATTCAATGTAAACTTGATTGCACAATGCTCGAGCTATAGCCACAATGTACTACGTTCATAGTTAAAAATTAACTACTCAAGTATCTACGAGATTTTTACTTCAGCATCAGTTAGGTATCTGAGAGATACCTGAAATTTTCACCACAGCTTCAGCTTATTGTCAAAGTAATTGCAACGTTTTTTAAGGTTCGTTTTGAAGTCAAGGTCGATCTTTCGCTTGAAGCTAATGCACTGAACCGGTTTGGCTTGGTCGCGACTTAATTTGTTTTGGCTGTGGTGTGAGCCGAGCTTTTGGCCTGGCCCAAAGTTGTTGAAAAGCAATTAGCGAGCTAAACGCAACATTTGCATGCATTGCGAGTGTCGACTTATATTATAAGCGTTATGTATTTTATGTCTTACAGCCTCCAATTGCCCCTCGTTCGCAAAATGAAGATGAACTCTGCGCTGCTTTTGATTGGGGTCACGCTGCTCGGCCTTGCCACGGCCACCGATGTGAAGGCATGCCCGAAATGTAAGCGAGCGAACTGATCAATCTAAAAATGGTCCTTGTTGCAATTTCTCCTCCTTAGCCAAAGCGCGTGCGTTGGGCGCCGAGGAGGTCTCGATATCGAATTGCCCCAAGAACAAGTGCATACTGAAGCGCAACACGGAGGCCAGCATCACGATGAAGATCAAGCCGGAGCGCGACTTTGCTGAGCTCACCTCGGACATCCAGGGCATTATATTGGATGTGCCGCTGCCCTTCCCCGGCTACTATGGGACCAGCGCCTGTCCGCACATCTATGATGCGTCTGGCGAGAACAAAGTGGGCTGCCCCCTCAAGGCGGGCGAGACGTACACGTACAAGAACAGCTTTAAGATACTCCCCGTTTATCCCACGGTCAGTCTGGAAATTCACTGGGGACTCGGCGATAAGCAAGGCGACGCCGCCTGCTTCCAGATACCCGCGAAAATCAAGGCTTAGAATCAGATCAGATGAGATGCTTTGCATTTTAGCTTATAATTTTTATTTGTTATTATTAAAGCGTGTATTAGGTATTAGTAACGATCGGTTAAGTACAATTTAATTTGAATATGATTTTGATGTTGAATTGGAGTTTGAATTGATTATTTAAATTTTGATATGGGCAATATTGCGGCATCCAGCCAATGACGCAATATTGGGCCTGTAACAAGGACAAGGAATAAAAAAACACAAGAAACATGCATATAGTGTGGTTATTTGCACGATAATAATATTAACGATAATAAAATAATAAGTAAATGAAAACAACAAAAGCGAAACGTTTTTTCATTTACATTTAATTTTGCTTAGGTATACAATATATTTATGCATGTATCTTGTATCTATTGCTCTATTGCAATTCGCGAGCAGATCGCCGAGCGCGCTATCTTTTAGCTTTAATTTTTTGCAATTTTTTTAATTGGGGCGCAGCATGCAATAAGAGACGAGTTCAGATCACTCGAATGATGGAATAAATATCGTTTAATTGTTGTTGCTTTTCTTGCTTCAATTCGCGTTGTTTATGTGTGTATGTGTGTGTGTGTGTGCGAGTGTTTATGTATATTTGTATGTCTCTCATTCAAGGGTCAAAGTTCACTTTTTAAGTTCAAAGAAGTCGGCCAGTGGAAGTTGTTGTTGCTGCTGCTGCTCCGCCTCGGCCAGCGCTTGTCGCAACTTGCGCCAGCTCTCGGCCGCATCGCTCGCATCGAACTGCCGCTGCATTTGCCTCAGCTGATACCGATGCTGCCGCAGCAGCTGCGTCCACTTCGCATCATTCACATCGCGATTGCGTTCCGCCGCCGACGCCTCGTCACTTGGCGACGCCAAAGCGGACGCAGTAAGGGGCAAGTTGTAGTTTTTAATGCTGCTGTCGCTGTCGTCATCAATAGAATTACCGTTGTTGTTGTTATTGTTGTTGAAGAGCTGATCGGCTAGGTTGTCGACATTCGGGGTGGGCTAAGGGAAGAGTAACAAAATAAAAGAAATTAGACATGCGGATATAACTTTAAGCGCGAAACATAATTGAATTAAATGACTTTTCCTTACCCCTGGGCTAATTATTATTTTTGTAACAAATAACAAGAGTCTAGACATTTGTGGTTAACAAATTTTCGATCTTAGTTGGATTACTTACTGGAGTACAAAAATCTTGTTTTTTTTTCTTTTCATACACCCTGCAATCATCATTTCATCTGCTGTTGAAATTATTGGTCAAAAATTTGATATTTGTTTGAAGAAAACTTAGCCAAAATAATATATTATACAGCTAACAAAGTATGGTAATATATGGCATATCCCTTTTACAGTGAAAAAATGTTGTGAAATCTTAGCCAAAGGCCACAACAGGTAGCGATTATTATTATGTTAAGTTAAAAAATTAGTTTGTGTAACATTTTGGAAATGCACTCATCAAGATAAAAAAGTATATTAAAATTTTATTTTAATTGGTCCCATAGTCACACTACACAACAAATTCAGGTTGCAATTAATTTCACAATTAACACGCAGCCATACATTAGCCTAAATGGCGCAATTTCATCTAAGTTATTAAGTTATAAATCTACATAAAGATACATGTTGTGGATAAGATTAGCTCGATAATGCCACCTGCCATTGTGTTTATTACGGCTTAGCATTGTTATATCATCAGAGTGTGGAATTACCTACGATAGGAACTCACCTGCTTAGCTGCAACTGCCGTCCTGCTGCCTGAACGCTTGCCATGTGCTATGCAAAAGATACAGATACATAAGCGAAGTTGCCTTTTAACTACCCCATCAAATAGACTTCTTAACTTACCACCCCAGCACGAGTGTCCAAATTCCAAGCAGGAGCCTGCAAGTAAACAGAAAAGAATGTTGGCTGAATAAATCATCATTCTCACAAGGCACTGAAGAGTTAAGCTCTGCACGGGAATTTATTACGCGGCCCAGTCAAACCCCCCGCCAGCATTGATCACAGGGTACAGCCGTGGCTTAAAAAGTTAAAGGTTGCCAGGAAGTTAATGTGGATGGTACCGCTGTTCCTGTTCTACTGTTGCTTTCATTTTTTTTATTGTTATTGTTAGTGTTGCGTTTGCTTTTATATAATGTCGCGACCTATGATAAATATAGTCCATTACAAAGTCGTATGTCAAGGCGGGTAATAAGCGTGCACCTGAGTAATGTGTTGAAAGCAGCTCTCAGCTGGCAAGGAGTGCGTGGTTTAACCCAAAGCTACTGCCAGAACGATGTTGTGCAAAGGGGGAGGGGGAGGGGGATGAGGGCACTATTATGCAATGTCCTTGCCGTTGCATTTCATTGTGTGACCAAAAACTAATCGCACAAATGGATGGCCCAGTCGGCAGTCTACACAAAAGACTCTTGACTTGGCTCACATGTCACACAATGAGGCGTCAAAAGTCAACATAAGAGCAGCTGGGGCACCTGGATAACTTTACGTAAACTCATTCACAGCATCTCCTGGCAACAAAACGACGCAGATGTGCTGCACTTGCTGTTGCCTGCTCGTAAGTCCTTTGCATAAGCCATTGAGGACCGGGGCAAGGCCCATTGATAACGAAAATAAACGTTGGCCGCCCCAATGAGCCCTCTATCATGACTCTATCACGCCCCATTCAACTGTTGCTAGCGCCCCACAGCCGCCATATGTCAAACGTGTAATCATTTGTCAATTACTTAAACCGTGGATTAATTGTTGCCGGCCGCGCACTTTGTTGACAGGCCATCAGAGATAGTATCGAAGGGCTGGCATTAGAAGGACGTAGGTAGAGAGAAAGAGATAGAAAGGACTTCTTCTAAGCGTCTAATTAACGTGACCATTCACTTTAATAGCCAGCGAGGTTGGCTGTTTGGTCAGTTGGCGTTGGCGTTGGCGTTGGCGTTGACCCTCTTTGTTTCAAGAGCCGCCTAATGTCATTTTTTAATAGCTCAACAAAAGTCTCACGTTTAATTTAAAACTGTTACGCCATTGGGCAATAAAGCTATTTTTAATTGTCTCGAAATAAATTTTGACATTTGGTTTTGGCAGGGAAAATCACTGCATTTCTTTAATAAGGCAGTTAAAAAATATTCTTCGCTCTTTTTACACACATTTAAGTGGACCTGTTCTAAGTAATTGCTTTAGATCTCGCCGAAGACTGCAAAAATTAAAAATTAAATAATAAAAAGGAGTATTACTGCGCATTGGTTTTGTCTGATTCTCAGATCCAAGAACATGGTTATAAAAAATAAAAGAAAAATAATTCTTATAATATATAAAAAAGCTAGCTATTTTATGTTAAATGTTTGTAGTTGACTCATGTTTTTTGTGAAATAATTGATATAAGAAAAATGTGAGTAATAATTTAACCGCTTACAAATATTCCCTAAATGGTTAATACATTATAAAGTATATTTAAGCCAGATATGCGTTTATAAATTTTTTTAAACATCATCAAAAAGGAAAAAATATATAAGATTATAAGGTTATAATACATTTATATAATAAAAAAGAAATATATTCACATGTTTCCGCCAGATTGATTTGGCGATCCTATCTAGCCTAATTTCAAATTACTAACTTTATACAACCCGTTTAAATGTATATGTGAATAAGAAAGGTAAGCATTCTGAGCAGGTATTGACTCCACAGGATGATCTCAAAAGCGCAGAGAATGCTTGCCGATATATTCTCCTCATTCTCACATTCTAACTAAGACACACCTCTGGAAGCTACTAGAGTTGATAAACACATTTTCAATTATATCTACTCAGTGATTAATCCCTTTTCAACATTATCGACAATTTGAGGCAATCGTCAACATAATTGAAACCCGAACCTAGCCCAACCCAGCGATCCACTATCTGGGATTCACTTCAAAGGCAGGTGCCGCCACAATCTATGCCACCATCCCTGTGATATGCGGTGTATAGCTGGTAGCCGGTGAGGATAAGCATAGCCCGAACTAAGCCACAACCACCCACAAGTGCAGTTTGGTGACAATTTGCCGCCTGCAGGCCCAGGCTGCACAGCTTGAGTGGTTCACACGATTTTTTTCGCTGTGTCAGCTGAAGTTGCTTTTGCGGTTGTTGTTGTTGCTATTTGCCACGCAATTTGGATTAATTTACGACTGCAATTAAAATCGTCGGGGCATTTGCAGGTATTTGGATGCCGTTGCCGGCTGACAATCGACGCAGGTGACGACGTAACGAAAATTATAGAAACAAAACCGGGGGAGGCGGCAAAACAACAAGGCGTGGCGAGAAGGCGACCAAAGAGCAACAGGAAAATGTGCATAAACAGATAATGCGCATTAGAATTTGAAACAACAATATGTGTTAATAAGGTAGTTGGTATTTTTATGGCCTACTTGATACGCATACGTTGCGCCCCAAAACCACATATTGCTGGATATGGTGGGGAATTCTGAGAATGCTTTTCCGGTGACACATATCCAACCACATTACGTGCACTTTACCGAGACATTGTGAAATTATTATTTGCACTAAATTCATGCTAACAAAAGAGTTTCTTATCGCCCTTTTCAGATACTAAATAAATGTTAATTGTGTTTTTATGGCATACTTTTAGGCTGAGAAATTAGTGGGAAATTAAATTAAAATTGACAATTATTTTATGAACCTAAAAATTGTAAGTCTGCAATCAGTTTGTATCCATCATCTGTTATACAATTTCTGAAAGTAACTTAATCACAGTCACTTCTAAAAAATAAATAATAGTAAGATTAAATTAAATCAATCGAAAACCTAAACTTTAACCAACAACATTTAGTTATAATTAATTATAATTAATTTGATTCCAAAAATTGCACTTTAAAAAATTGTTAAATGTTTAAGATGCAAATATAGACGACGAAAAATATAGTAAGAATTTTATATTACGAAACGGTGATATACTTAGCATACTTTTAAGAGACAATAGCAATATATTACGCTAAAAATAAAAAATATATATATATATAAATTTATATTCTTTAAAAATTTTTAAGGGAAATTTTTTATTTTTTTATTTGAATTTTTGGGCGGTCAAGTTGTTTATAAAAACGACGACAATAGTTTTGTTTAACACCGATATTATATCAACTTTTTTGTTTACCTGTCACAATCGTGAAGAGCACCAAAAATACCAATATAGTCCAACTAAATTTCTTGTAGCACATATTGAACTAGTTTTTATACCCAAGTGAACACAGTTTGAACTGTCAAAATAAATTGGTAGGATTTCTTTGTCACACTTTCAAATTCACTTTCAATGCACTTGCCGCAAACTTTGTGCAACAGTTTTGCTGCGGTTATGGTGCGAGTATCTGAGGTGTGTGTGTTCAAAACACTTTTCGAATTGCCACCAAAGTGCGTTAGACTGGCGGCTTTTATAGCTTGGACGGTGTGCAGCATTTAGGTTCTAACGCTAAAGATAACGACAGCCAATGCGAGCGCAACACACGAGGCGGATGGGCAAACGAAGAACGATCCAACAACAACAACGACGACGCCGCCAACGCACGACGATGTGAATGCCGCCAATGAGCGTGGCGAGAGGGTCAGCAACAGGCTGACGCATGAGCGAGTAGTGCCACGTAGGAGGTAGGGATAGAAGGTGGGCAAAATGAAGCATTACGTTGATGAGCCAAAAAGTTATGAACGTGTTGCAACTGCCACGTGTTGCAAGTTCGCGCCTGCAGTTAATCATTTTAATTGAGACATGAACCGAACAGAGTAAGCCCAATCTATTAACAATAAAATTAAATACATTGCTTTTTAATGCTCTTTAAAGAAAAAACGCAATCTGAACAATTGTTTATTTGCCTGTGGTGTATGGTGAGTCTCAATATTAATTGTTGGTGTAAATATTCTGTTATACTTGTGTTTAGCTACCAAATACAACATTTCATCAATCATTTAGTTTCGAACGCAACGAGTATTGTTTTGTGTCTGACTTATTTGATACTAAGTGTTATAGCCCCGATTGGTCTGTACAGTGTAAAATAGTTGCCATTTAATTGGGGTGATTAGCCGTGCGGAACGCTTGTACCATATTACTCCAGCTTGGCCAGAATATCGCTCTCGCGGAAGAGGACATACTCGCGCTTGTCATCCATGTCCACCTTGGTGCCGCCGTATTTGGGCAACAGCACGCGGTCACCCTCTTTGACAGCCACAGGCAGATGCCCAGAGCCAACTGGATTGCGGGCACCGGGACCAACAGCAACGACAACGCCTTGTAGCTCCTTCGGCACGGAGTCCTCCGGCAGCAGAATTCCGCCGGCTGTTGTAGTCTTCACCTCGGCGCGCTGGATCAGAATCCGATCCAGCATGGGCACAACCTTCTTGATAACGCTAGCCATTCTTCTGTTAAACTAGAAAAAAAAAAATTTAAATACACGCGAAAAAATAATTTCCACAGTAACTTTTACCAAAAAAGTTTTTTTTTATAAAATTAAAAAACAAATTATTTATTTTTTGGATTTTACAGCCGTTCAGTTCGCTTGCCAGAAACAGACTGAGGTTTGTTGGAATTATTGAAAGTTAGTAGCAGCCAAATTGCATGGCACACTCGATTTAAAAATCTGTTTGCCTACTTTGATTTTGGTTCACCCTAAATACGTACAGTAGCGTTCATGATTGGCTTCAGTGTGTGTGTGTGTGTGTGCCGACATCGGAAACTCGGCCACGCACTGCATGCGAAGCTACAGTGTGTGTGTGTGTGTGGCTGTGTCTGTGTGTGAGTCTAACATTTCGTGTTGTTGTGATAGAATTCCCACGCAACAAGCTTCAGCGCCACCTGTTGGCGCTGCTGCGCACTAAACACTATTCTGATATGTATGTATGCTTGTATCCTGTTCAGGTTCCTGTCTCAATGATTGGGAGGGCGGCGGTGCTTTTTGTACTTTTAACAGTTAATGCTGGCCGTAATTTTTTGCTGGCAATTCGCAGTTTGTTGTTTTTGTTTCCCGATTCGCTCGTAAATCAAATATTTCACACTTTCTACGTCATTTTGCGGGCGGCCGTGTGTCAGTGGGTGTGGCAGTTGATGTGTATGTGCGTGTGTGTGTGGATCATTTTCTCTTGCTGTTTTTTTCTATATTATTCTATTGGCTTGTTGGTTTTTGTTCGCTTTACGTGACGTACGTGAAAAGACTTATTTTTATAACTTATATAAAACTGTGAAAAGTATATTAACTATCGAATAAAGTTTGCGACGAGCAAAAGAAACCATTCTATAGAATAAATAACTACATATTTTCACCCAAATATTTACTATGAACTAATACATTATTTTTCGAATATATAGGAAATTCAAATATAAATCTTAGAGACAAACATTTAGATTATAAGAGATGTGGAGTTTTCTCTGATTGTCTTGAATGGATAAATAAACTGCCAGCCATTCAATACTTTACCAAATGCAGGCATTTGGGAATTAATGTGTAATGCATCCAAATAGACAAATATTCTTGACATCTAAATACTATAATATTATTACTACTTCCTACTACATTGAATTTTTCTGACTCTACAAAACTAGTCCATACTTATCGATCACGGAATAACAGAAGATGTTATCGATAATTTGAATCAACTACTTTTGTTTCATCAACGTTTGAATTTTTGGATGACTAATGTTCAGAAAGGCTACGAATGGGTTCCTGATAGTAATCACGATTATACGTAACAACTTAATTCAGCGGCGACTGCCTGTTATATATATTTTTTCCTATTTCTAATGTATGTAAATCAAATAAATCATAAAGAAATATTTTCACCTATTTTACATAAGTCGCTTAGGTATTCAAAAACATCAAACTAATTAAAGTAAAGTGCTAGAAAATAAACGCTCCGAAACAAAGTGTATTGTCAATGCTATCGTTACCATAACTGATTTTTTTGACTTTCATACATTGTTTGCAACATTTTTGGTTTTTATGGTGTTTATGGCATGCTGTGTTTTGGATTTTCACCTATTTCCAAAAATGACGCATTTAGACAGAATTTATGGGCATAGGGCGTGAATACGTAAGCAAATGATATGCCTGGATCCAGTAGCCGTAGCTGGATTGGATCCAATCACATATTTACAATGTAGACTGGCGAATATGTCTAGAGCTTTGTTTTGGCCAGCACGTCCATTTCTTTGATTGCATTTTTATAAGGAATGTACCTTCGAGTGCTTGAGCCCCATTACTCATACGCCGCGTTGACATTAGCTTGCATTTGCAGTTCGTGACCTTGGGCGATTATCAGCGCATGGCACGACGCATGGGCATGGTGCATGGGACATTATTATCATATTATTTATTTATGCAGACTGCAACCGCAGTTTCACTCTCATTTGCTCGCATGCCAAATCGATACGAAAATTTGTTTATGCGCATTTCGATGAATCCAAATTACAGTTATTCTCTTAAATCATGGCGCCATCCCTGACAGCTAAAAATAGTCAAAACGACGAAACCCTAGAAGTTCCCAACCAAATAATTGAATTAGTTATTATAATTTTAGTATAAATAGAGATAGGTTTTATTAAGATTTTATACATTTTACGTTTCACGTTCAATATAAATTAAAGTGTTTACGTTTTTCAACGTCAATTACAAGTCCATCAACAACAATCAACTTTTTCTTGAGCTCCTGTTTACGTTTAAAGTTTTCGATACAAATCACATTGATTTTCCCGATCAAATGCTTGTTTGATGTTTTAACAATATCAAAACTTTTTCCAGCTGCTCATCACTCAGCACAGCGACAGCTTGTATTATTTGCAGTCCTCAACAAATATGAAGGGAAACTTTTGCTAAGGTACAGCAAATTTTAAATTCAGGAAACCATTTATTTAAATATTGACATTTGCTTTACTGATGCTAGTTAATACTTTTTAGAAATATATATTTTGTTTAGAAATGAGGTTATCAAACGCATAAAAAGTAGGGAATGGTAAATAAAAAGTTCATTTACAAGTTTTCTTGACTTCAACTAATTATAATAATACATTTCATTATGTACGAAATTATACTTTGCCAAAGGAAAAATTAACTTATTTTGAGTGAAACATTAGTAGAATAAATTGTTTTGCAATCCTCGGTAGATGGGCTGTTTAAGTGGTCAGGGATTTAGGCAACGATGTTCGAGGCTTTTATCCTATATCCTATACCTTAAATAATAATAAAAATAATATGCTTTACATACTTTACAGAATATATCAATCAGTGGTCGCTCAAAAGTTGAATGCCTTGGTTTACAGAATATTTATGTAAGATTTTATTATATCGGTAGGTATTATCGGTAAGTTCTAATTATCGAGCGACTGACTTCACATATATGCCTTTTTAATTTATTATATATTTAAGATACAATAGACTAGTTAGGCACGTACATGTGCATACTTAATTTAAATTATTAGAAAATAGGAATGTAAAATACCTGCGTTTAATAAATAATAATAAATACATGAAGTTCGTTTGCATTAATTTAATTTGTATTTAACTTAATGCTTGATCAACTTATATAAAATAAAAACTTGTACTAAACGCTTTGGAAACCGTAGCAAAAAGTTAATATATGAATAAATCAACTAATGTAAACAATTGGAAATTGAAAAAAGTGAACACTAGGAACAGTAGGAAGAAAAACGAACAAACACGACAAGTGAGAAATAACGATGCCAAGAGACTATAATTAGTTGCATTGTGCACTGCAATTTATGAAACTAGTTGTGACTTGGACTGCAGCAGGCGATCATTAAGAGACGTCTAAAGAGAGCAAATAAGAGAATGCGATTAAGAGAGGCAGAGCAGAATAGAGGAAGACAAGTAAACAGTTAATTGTGTATCGCATTATATTAAGCTATTCTACTCATACGACCTGTGGGACAAACCTGCATTATCGTGTGTTTCGACTCAATGGAATCGCGCTGTGTTTGCGTGGATGAGTTGAGCGTTGTGGTGCGGCGCAAGCGGTGCGACTCCAGCTGGTGGCGCGAGTTCAGTGAGCCCTTTGAATACTTCTTGCCCAGCAGCACGGCCTGCGGCAGATAATTGACATTGAAATTCATTCAAGACTTTATGTGAGAGTAAGTGGAACTCAGTCTGATGCTTACTTTGAAGGCCTCGCGAAACTTGTTGCTCATCAGGTTGTAGAGCAGCGGATTGATGCAGGTGGACAGATAGTAGAGCACGCCCGAGATGTATGTCATCACCGTGTAGAGGAGCTCATGCTGATCATGCAGCTGGGCGCCGCGCGCTGGCGCATAAATGGCAATCAGGCGTTGGGCGTGGAATGGCGCCCAGCACAGAAAGAAGCAGATGACAACGGCAACTGTGAAACGAGCAGATAAACCAAGCAATTATATATGTATTTATATTCATTCGCACCACAGACAGACACTAGTCTGTATCTATTTTTCGGGCCACAATAAATGCGCGCTTCATAAATGTCGAGCATGCCAAATGACAAACGCTATAAATTGGCCAGTGAATGGCTGATTAAACGTGCCCAAGCCGCCGCCTCGCAGGGGCAAGAGTGATGGCGGAAATATATAGCTAGAAATTAGATATTTGGCTCACAGCCTGGGGCCATTAGGCGCGACATTTTCCATAATTGGACACATCAATGTCGCACAACTCACCAAGCATCCGCAGCACACGACGCGTGCCATAATGATTGAGGCGTCCACGCACCGAGCTCAACTGTGGCCCAGCGTTGTTGGCCGAAAACGAACCGGAGCCGGCATAGCGATAGAGAATCGTGTCGCTTTGCACCGCCTTCAGTGGGTGTTGGCGGCGCACGCTGCCCTCGGCAATGGGCGCTGATGAGCCGCCGCCAATGACACTCGAGCGATACAGGTGCAGGCCAATGCACAGGTAGAGCACCAGTATGATGGACATGGGCGCAAAGAAGAAGATGAAGGTGGACAGCTGGAACGAGTGCTGCACAATGACGCGCACCACAACGCATTTGTCGACGCCCGCGTAGCTATTGATGCCGAACTGAGCCGCCTGCGGTATAGCCGTGAGCACGGCCAGCACCCAGATGAGGATTATGATGCGAATGGCGCGGCTCAGCTTGCTCATGGCCTGGCCCAGGAACGGATGGCAAATGGCCATATAGCGCTCCACCGTGAATGCCGTTATGGTCAACACGGTCGCATTGGCGGACGTCTCGGCCAGGAGTCCACGGCCGATGCAAAAGTACTCGCCGAACACATACGGATACTTCGACCAGATGAAGTACATCTCCTGCGGCACACCAGAGAGCAACAGCATAAAGTCCGATATGGCCAGCGAGAACAGATAGTAATTGGTGGCCGTGTGCATGGATCGATTCTTCTTGATCACAATACAGGTGCTGATGTTGCCGACGACGCCGGTCAGGAAGATGAGGCAGTAGACCACCGTGACGGGAATGACAATGGCCAAAGGATCGCGCTGCGCGCCCAGCAATTGGCTAATTATGGCCGCGCTCTGATTGGTAGCTGCAGCCGGTGCCGGCGACATGTTTGCTTAAAACTTTCCTTCAACTGAGCGCTTTTGTTTATATTCATTCAAAGTTTCCACTTGCTGGAATTCCGACCGCCGTTTAACTGGCTAATTCTCCCTCTATGCTAATTATTATAATTCGATGTCACGACCAAAGCACGGACTGAGACTTTCAGCTAGCGAATCGACTCAACTCGCTGCTGAACTGGCACGCAACAAACAGACAAGACAACAAAATATTGTCAGCGAGTTCGCAAGCAAACCGAATCCAGACCCGGTGCCAGACGCCCGCCCCGCGATTGCTACGAGCACTGGGCAATGGGCAATGGGCACTGCGTTCACTTGATTACAACTGGCCAGTCGCATCTATTTGACATTACTTAAGTGCAGTGGAGTAGCTGCGAATTGCGAACCCGAACCGCACGCCAGCGCGCTCTGAACTTATCTGATAAGCAGCGGCGACAATTTCATTCAGATTTGTATCTACAGTGAGCAATGTCGACGCGTCGCTGCCTCGGTCGCTGTCGCTGCCACTGCCGCTGCCACTGCCGCTGCCTCTGCCACAGTCTCTGCCGGCTGACATGTGCATACTCGTAGGAGCTTCGCTCTGTGCTTAGGTGTGTTTGTGTTTTGGCCACAGTTTCTCATCGTTGGCAAAAACACCGCCCCCAGACAACAGCCAGCAACAGAAGGAGCAATAAGAAACCCCACGATGACGGCTGGCAAAAAGTTTCGCTCCATGCGCTTTGTCAGTGCCAGAGCTCCTCTGTTTCATGAAACTGACGAGTGACATTTTCTATGGCCCGTCATATACATTCATTCATTTATTTCATTTCATTTAACGCCACACTAACTAACTAAGCACCCCGCTACCGACCCCGCCGGTCATGTCAAAGTGCGTGCGCTGCTTTTGAAATAGTCGCAACAGTGTTGCCATTTACACTTGTTTACGCTCAGCTCTTTTAAAACTATGATTGTGGGAAAAATTTCGAACACATCGGGAATTTAGGCTGTTTTTTTAAACGTTTTTAGTTTTTTTTATAATTTTTTATAAGGCAAATCTACCAGTAACGGCATAAAATACGTACTAAATAGATTGTTTTAAAGCTTGCCGTTTACGAAATCAATTGTTTTCGGAAATATCGCAGTTATTTATAATTTTGTTATTTATAATTTACAAATATATTTCAAATGTCTATTTAGTTATAAATAATACTTGAAAAAAATTGTATTTTATATTAAGTCTTCTTTTAAAAATTAATTAAATTATTTTAAAAAATAAAAACAGTATTTGTTTTCTTCTATTACCGAAAACTAGCTTTTTTGCTTTTCAAAAGTTGACAGCACTGCGTTGCACACTCATTGAAGTACATACACATACACACAATCGTACAATCCAGGCACTCAGGCATACATACCAGAGAAGATGGTAGCTGCCATGTTCTTCCCCGTCTGTGTGTGAATGTGTCTGTCTGTGTTTGTGTGTGTGTGTGTAAGCTTTAGCAAGTGCTTGCGCGCGTGGTTAAAAAGCTCTTAACAACTGCAACCGCACTTTCTTGTTAGTTTAGAGAACGCTATTGCTTAAAATGCTCTACAGGTTTAAGTGAGCGAGAGTCTCACGATTATGCACAGAAATTTGTAATTTTGTATACAATATATTTAGCATATTTATCACCATATGTTAAAAATTATTCATAATAACACTTACGTAACATTTTTGGCTATATATGTCATTTAATCATTTAATTATTAACTGGATTTTTGTTCTTACACTTACATTTGTAGGTATTTTATTTATAATTATTTTAATATACATTCATCGGATTTAATCGTAATATACTGTAAGGCATGCGCTTAATGGTTTGGATTGATCTCCAGATGAGGACATCAGCACTTACCAATTTTGGTAAGTGGGGAAGTGGTTAGGTTAGGTTTTATTATGTTATTCAACGAAAAATTCTCAATTTTTAACTTAGATTTAAGAGTTTCAAAATCATAAATTAATATTAATTTTTATTTAAAGATCCTGAAATAACACCTTCTTTGGATTTTCTTTTACAGATGATCGGTTTTGAAAATTAAGATTTGGTCACCTTTAAATATTATGAAAACGTTGATGATTCCGGTGATGATTGTAATTGTATTTTAAATTTGCCGCTTAACTTCGTTGCTGTATCAGCTGTTTGTGGTGTACTTTCATCTTTTTCATAACATCGTTAATAAATTCGATAAGTCATCGCAAAAAAAAACGATTTGCGCGGGACAAATTTCAATATTGTTTTCAAATGTTAGTACTCCTTGGTTTTAGTTAGAGCGTCCAAATGAATTGGGGTTCGGATTGGCCTTCATTAATTTTTTACGAGAATTACAATTCCGGAGGTAGAGCTTACCATTATTGCATAGTTTATTTAATATAAGCAAATTACATTTTCCGATAAGTCGGTGGCAACATGACTACGACAGGTTGCTCTGCGATAATATTTGACGATGATAGTTACGAACTATCGCCAACGGATTTGAGATGAGCAAATTTGAGTTGTGCACTATCGATGAAAGTTAATTCAAGCATCGCATTTTCGATTGAGCGCAAATTGACAAATGACACACCCTATATTTAAGATCTAGTTTAATTTTTTCTAAATAAAAGAAAGTCAACTGTTAATTATTCTTGTAAAATATTTTTCCAGAAACTAAAGTTTTCATCGGCAAATTATATATATTTACTTAATTTCTTTTAGTTTAAAACGGATGAGGACCACTCGACTCGTAACATAAATTTTAAACTCGCATGGCTTTTACAAAACTGAACATATTTTCATGATTTAAACAATTACTTTAATTTATTTAACATGTGGCAAAAATCTTTTTATAAACTGAACGCATTGAAAAATAAGGAAAATAAGGGTATAATCTTGATCAGTTCTTGTTGTCTCCGAGTTCGACGCGTTCATACGAACTGACGGACGGACAAACAGAGGGACATGGCGAGATCGACTCGGCTAATAATACTGACCAAGAATGGATATACTAATTCAGTAGGATACGCTTCCCGTCTTTCACATACATTTTCACAAAACCTTTGTACCCTTTTACCCAATTCAATGGACACTAATCTGTCTGAACAATGCACACACAAATATGTAAACACAAACCGAAAGATTAGGTGAAGGTTTTTGCTACCATTGAAAATTTTAACTTGTTATTGCAATATTGAATGAAAAAAATGTATTGCATGAAAGATTATATCATTTAAAAATATAATATGATAAGCAAAGATATATCGAATTTGAATAAAGAGGAGGAGCGACAAAATGTGTTAAACAAGAACTCTTCGTCATATTAAGGGCCTAGAAACTCGTATTATAAAAATATGCAAAATGCTGAAAACAATAATCAACATTTTATTAAAAACATTGACAAGGTTTTTAGGGAACTCTATAAAGAAAAACACTTTTGAAAAAAGCAGGAAACTTCAACAGCAATCACAACAATTGGGGTAGTTATGTAAACAATACAAAATGTTTTAATTTTAAAATAACAACTAGATACACCATTCACACTAAGTAAGCTTCCGAAACAGTTTTTACTGCCATAAATTCATAACTTATTTGCAAATAATTTAGATAATAATGACACAACTAACACAGACATAGACATAGCGCAGTAAAAAACAACACAACGAAACAAGTGGTCTTGTCGGGAGTCGCCGACTAAAGGCTACCCTATCTCAGCTTTGAGCTGAACAGTCTTCTACAACCTTCGTTGCTTATTGTCTTATCCTTTGAAACTTTCAGAGAAAAATATTGCGAAGTGCGAACCTCTAAAAATGTTTATTTTTTCAATTTTGGAGTGTAGTATACCTGACAAAACATATCAAATTTGAAGACTAGTTCTTTGAGTTATGCTCAAAAAAAGAAAACGGTGTGAATTATCGACAATTCTGAGTAAACATAATGCCCTTATATATGTACATATATTATGCTGAACGGAAAATAAATCGAATCGAACACAGTAAAAATTCTTGTCGTCAAGCAAATTCAACTCGTTGCCAACTTACTCAAAATTAAAATACCCTTTTTAAGGCAAGCAAAGAACAGTGAAGTTTAACTGTTTGTTCGGTAGCTATATTATGTACCAACAGATGGGCATGCTACTAGTATCTTACTAGTGTGTCTTAATATGGCGGCCTTGTTTGTATTTTATAAGCCGCACAAAATTCTAGCTGTTAATGTTATGTTATGTTTTCACACTTTAAATTGCGAGGTGTCATAAAAATTTATGGCAGAGCTCAGTAACAACTCACAGCAGCACCTCGTAGATCAGAAGCTGTTACCAAGTATAGTATACAATAGTAGACGCGTTAAAATTTACGGCATGTACACGGATACTCCAGTATACCCGTGCATAAATATTATTCAGAAACTAAGACTATCTGCATTCACTTATATTATGAGTAATATCTATTTGTAAATGAAACTAGGTAGAGTATGTTGGGATTTTGCAATATCCACTTTTTTCGCTGCTATTGACGCGTCTTTTCAATATATACTCGAGTATACACGCCTCAGATAAAATGTTACGATTTTTTAGCTACGCCCAGTGGGGGCGTGTCAATTCGATTCGATATATCTACCAATCAATCCTATCAATTTTCAAGCTAGATACAGCCGATTTTGTAGACAGATCACTGCTGATCACTCCTCTAAAGACCGCACCAACATCTTATTGCCAATTTTTTTTGCATTACATAGAGTTTGGTTTGTGATGGGTCCTAAGTTTAAACAGGCAGATGCAAAATCTATTTTTATTTTTCTTATTAATTTTTGTGTTCAAATAAACACACGGTTATCACATGATAACACTGTGAACGAGTATTGCACTGTCGATGACACCCGACTGCAATTACTTGTTTCATTTTAGATTCCGCGTCACCAGAAATATGTAGTACACAATTTATAAATTAACCAGATGTCATCCCTTATTTATCTTTATTGTGCACTGATAACCCAACTCCCAATGTTCACAATGTTGAACATTTGCAATCTTTATATGTTCACGAGCGCAGTGTGCTTCATCAGTTACGTTTTAAAGCAGGTTTGGAAATGATAGTGAACTTGTTCAGAAATTAATACACTTATTACAATGACTACGCCTGCGGACCAAGGAGACTGCGAATCGAAGCCAGCCGACTCGATAGAAAAGAACTCATGCGCTGGTCATGAATATGAAGACATACTTGGGTTGATCGGTAGGGCATCTATTTAAATTTTGGTAATGTGCATACCAGCTAACGGAATTACTACTCGCTTAAGGTTTCGGGCGCGTGCAGTGGATTATTCTATTAGCATCGGGGCTGTTACTAATGATGGTAATAAATGAGACAATGGGGATGTCATACATAACAATTGTGTCCCAATGTGATTTCGAAACAAATTCAATGGACAAGGCCGTAATGGGTGCTGCTAGTTTTATCGGTAAGTTTGCCGAAATCAATTTAATATGTGTACCGACAAAAAACCGTATAATTATGATGGATAAGCTGCTTCCTTGCAAAAAAAACACGCATTTAATAGATTAAAGATTTGGTTTTTGAGCAAATATATGTAACAGACAGTTTTGATAACTCTTGACATGCCAATATAATTCAATACCGATTTTATCTAATGTAGGTATTATTTGACGGTATTAAGCTGAAGCCACCTAGTATACTATGTATGTTTTCGTACAGCATATATAGATTGGGAATAGCCGCTTAATCCGCTTAATTATCTTAACTCTCGACACAGCACTCTTAATTGTCGAATTTATTCTATTTTATTAAACTTAATTTTGTTTTTATTAGGCATATTTTGTTCATCATATTTCTGGGGTTATCTGAGTGATTCTATTGGACGTAAGCCCGTATTAGTATATACAACGTTTTCTGGAAATCTCCTCTCATTCATTTCAATATTCATCCCGAATTTTTGGATTTACGTGCTTGCACGATTTTTCGTCGGTTTTTTGTAAGTATTTATATTCTCAAATCAATTTATAATATTTTCACCAACTGAGAATGAGTTTTCATAGAATTCATGATATAGATTTGTGCGATTTAAACAAAATTATAGCGTATCCAATGTGCTGGATTGACTGTAAAGATTATTGTTATTAGAATATTATTATTGTATTTTGTTGCAATTGTTGTTGTAATTATTTTTCATCTTGTTATAAAATCTCTCCAAGGGGCCTACAATTTAAATTGACAAGCGACAACACAAAGAGAGGCTATCTGCTTCTGCATTGTTTGGCAGCCACTGCTCAATTTAATAGCGACCAAACATAATTTTATAAATAATTGTATATATTAACACTTAATTTTTCTACAGCATCGCTGGTGCATCTTCCACAACGTACGCTTATCTTGGGGAATTTTTTACGCTACGTCATCGCCCCATAGTAATTAATTATGCCAGCTTGTTTGTCGGCATTTCAACAGTTTATGTGCCTGGTAACTATTTGTTTAAGTTGAGTGAAACATCATAATCTTTTAACAAATCAATTTTATAATTAAGCTGTAGCATGGCTAGTTATGTCAATGAATTGGAGTGTAAGTGTGACTGAGAGTTTTTCTTTTCGTCCTTGGCGATTGTTGACTGTCTTTTATTTACTTCCTGGAGTGCTAGGAACTCTGATGCTGCTTAAAATGCCAGAAAGTCCAAAAATATTATTATCAATGGGCAAAATTGATGATGCTCATGCCGCCGTAAATTGGATCGCTTTGAAAAATGCAGGCAAACCACTTAAAGAATTCAAAGTTGAGAAAATAAAATGTGATGTTATCTCCGACAGAGAAAATATACTAAGTGTTTCCAACTCACCGTAAGTACTAAAGTTAAAATATGCGCTCTTTTATTTCACCATATTCTTGCATCCGTTAGAACGGTCTCTTTAAAAAAAATGTGGAAGGAAACGGCACCATTGCTAAGAAAGCCTCACCTGAAAAATTTCAGCATAAGCTGCACTGTTATGTGTGGTCTCTTCTTTAGGTGAGTTGAACACCCAATTAATTAATTTTTTCACTTATATTAAATCAATTTTCAGCTCGTCGGGCATGGGTTTGTGGTATCCAGAAATTCTAAATCGTTTGGGATCTTCCATTACCGAGGACGCTATGACTGTTTGTGATGTAATCGATGCTTCAATTGATCAAGCGAATCTTAACACAACAGCAACTGTATGAACAAAAGAACAACACACGAGTGTATCAAATTCAAAGGCTCATAATACTCGTTCACGTAGTGAATATACAAAATTGGTGGTGCAATGTCCGTCTGATATATATTTTTGTAAATAACTCTATCACAAAAAGTGTAAAGAGTAAAGTGGCTATATTACTTGACTGCTTTAAATTGTTATTACACTGTGAACGAGTATTGTGCCGTCGGTTACACCCGATTGTAATATTCTCATCTGTTTTTCTTTTCCAGATTTGCAACGATCAAATTAATACCAAAAGCTATATAGACACAATTACGTACGGTACAGCTCTAATTGTGGGTTATATTGTTATGGGTTTTGTTATTAATCGAATTGGCCGCAAAGCAGCAATCACAGTGGGTTTGGCCATAGCTGCTGGCTGTGCTATTTCCTTGGTGTGGATAAAAGACGAAGTTATCATTATAATCTGTTTTTGTTTATACCTGGTGTTACCAGGCTTATGCGTGTCGGTTTTAAGTGGTGCCGTCGTGGATCTAGTCCCCACAAACTTAAGAGGCAAAGCCGTCTGTATCTGTCTAATGCTTGGCCGCACTGGTAGCGTATTTGGCAGTAACATTATCGGAATACTTCTAGAATCGTACTGTCATATAACATTTGGTGTATTTTCTGGATTCGTTTTGAGTAAGTACATATCCAATAAAGCAAGTAAGACTTTTCTATTTAAAAGTGCATCCACCCGTCTGCCATAACCTGCAATGAGTGTCACCTACTTTGATCGGGGATATATACAAATATTTATATGTAACAGTTTTTGGAGTTTCCATATAAAAAGGTGACAAAAGTGAAATTGTCGCGCACTCAAACATTTTTTTTTCGATTCTTATATTTAATATACATGCATATAATTGACTAAATTTAATGACTTAAGCTCTTAAAGTGAGGGAGATAAGATTTTCATAATTGTCATGTTTGCCATGACCCGAGTGATCGTAGCCAAAGAAACTTAACATTTTATCTGACGCGATACCAAATAATATATTCAGACAGACGGAAAGACGGACGTTGCAGAAAACGAAAAGTTTCCACTTTGTTAACTAGAATAACAAATAAAAGTGAAAAGTATAACAAAACGTATTTACATGGTCGCTATCTGTTAGTGTACGTGTGTAAAGAGGAATGTTCGGCTCGGATCTGTATTCAGGGTATCCCCTCCTAACCAGAACAGTCTACCTTGTTATGACCCATTTCCATTTATTTGGCATATCTTAAATATAACATCGTTGATTTTTATTTGCAGTTTGTGCATTGTTGACTTTATTCTTGCCTATGTGAAGGATAACACGGTGTTAAAGTCTGACGTAATATTTACGTTTACGACCCGTTGGTGATTTTAAACTGCATTCTTACATTGCAAACAGACAATCTCGGTAACATCGTCTAACTGGACAAACAACTTATCTTGCAAGACAAGCAGTCAAATTTAACTAAAAATTAAAAACCAAAACTGAAAATGTTCATATTAAAATAAATATGTCTATACATACTGCAGATGAAGAAGCGTCTGCAAAAAACTGTATACATGTATTATAGCTGAAACAAAAAAATAAAATGTATTATTATATAATTAATTTATAAAAATAATAAAAAACTACTTCAAAACTACTAGCACTTTAACATTTTTCACATTTGGAAAAGCGCATTTTAACAAATTAAGATTTGTTCTTAGGTATATACACATATTAGGATGTCATATTTAAGCTTTTTATTATACAAAATTGCATTTCCCGTTGTTTATAAATTTAGAAAAAGGTGAATTAATATAAAGCACAAATTGATCATGATGTCGAAATAAGTCCACCTGTATGATCGCAAGAATTAACGCTTTATTATATGTTAATGACACTGTGCTTGTATTTTTGTTTATTTTTATTTCATTTCCGAGACTGGATTAATTTTGAATTTTAAGATTTATATGAAATGTCTATGAAATTTTACGGTAGGTATAAACACATTTTTGTGTCAGATTATCCAAGAGGATAAATTTACATGCCTACATATTTTATTATTAGTATTACAGACCTTGCACACTCTATCTTTTATTCGAGGCTTGGGAAATATGCACTTTATAATACATATACAATGAAAAGAGTTCTCTCTTTAAAAAATGCTATGATCTCAAAACGACAAGCATTTTAAACTCAGAACGAGTTTTGTTTAACTCAAGCAGTAACAATCTTTTTTTATTGTAGCTCACAGCTGTGATTTGAGTGGGCTTTTATTTGTACCTCGCCAAATTTAAATTGGAAATAAAGGTATAGTGGTTTTGTGAAAATATACTGTATAGGCATAAAAAGGTATATTCCATCCGTTGTAATAGCCCAAAATTCAGGTCAGAATTAAAAGCCGAGTCGATCTTGCCGAGCTAGACCGGCTGCCTAACTGATTATTAATGGTAAACACCTATTCGGTTTCCTCTCTCGATCTCTACGTAATGGGGAAAAGTTAGTTTTTAATTATTCAAGATATACACATTTTTCCCTAGCGTGCACTTTCGTATAAATGACAAGAAGACAACTGTTACTTCGATACAGGGTATTTCCTAGTCGGGCTAGAATCGACTAGCGCACTGTTGCTAAATGTTGAATGTGATATAGTAAAATAAAACACTTATAAGGTGGGGCTGCTTTAGTATTAGACTCAGTTGAATATTCGATCTTGGAATGTAAAAATGCAACACCTTAATGCGGATACTATTGCCTCGAATTCTTTGGAATATGATGAAGTCTTGGAGAAGATTGGTAAAGCATACAGCTATTCCGTGTCCTGCGAACTAATTATTAAAATGTATCCTTCCCACCCTCATTGAGGCAGGTTATGGCAAGACACAGTGGTTGTTACTGCTTATTAGTGGCCTTTTAACAATTACTTCAGTGGCTGCTCAACAATCAATGGGCATTGTTGTACTCGCATCTCACTGCGAGTTTGACACAACAGAGGCCGAGAAGGGCGTTATGATGGCGGCATGTGTGACGGGTAAGTCGTGAACTAATTTGCATTTTACCGTTTACATCAATTCCGATGATGAGCATCAGCAGCTATTGTGTATGCTGATTTCGAAACTGCCGTCCAGTTTTTAGGTGGAATCGTGTTAAATCAAGTATATTTCAGTTGATATCTGTACATACTGCTGCTTTCAAAAAAAAACTGTTTTTGACGATTAGCAGTCCAATGTTGATTATAATCTACACATATTAAGTGACGTTGGTTATTGTTGAGTTTCTTTAGGATTGCTTAAAAACAAAACGGGATTTCAAACAAAAAAGTTACCTAATGTTAATTAAATAATAGTAGTTTGGGTTTAATCAGATACATTTTTGTGCCTATTTTTGTAATTATTTGATATAGTGGTCTGATGTGACGGATTCCGACTAAAAGATTTACCCAGCTCCGAGCTGTCCGATCTTTATGAAACTTTCCGAGTTAAACCATGGTGTAAAATATGGTTCTTAAATTGTAGGAAAACGTAAGATGGTCTGCAAAAATTAAATACGGTATATACTATACGTTCACTTACGTCCAAATTTAGTGTCTCATGCTCATATAGACTTCAACATATGCTCAAACATTTTGATATCTTTAATAATATTTATAAGTGACAAATAAATGCATTTACAATATGTAAAACAAATTTTGTTTTGCTTTTGCAGAGAGAATATAACGTACAGACAGACAGACATACCTTACGTGGTCGGAGATGTCTCCATTTAAATAAATATACTATATATACCGTCTGGAAATTTTGTTATATATGTAAATGTAAATGCATTTATATAGAACTTGTAAATATGATTTAATATAGTATTACTAATCGCTATAAAATCACCGTGCTGATTAAAATTTGTTAACAGCAAAGCAAAATGTAATTAACAAATATAATTTACATTTTTAAGGTGTTTTTCTATCAACCTATATATGGGGATATGTAAGCGATGCTATAGGCCGCCGCACAGTTTTACTTTACGGAGTTTTTATTAGCAGTGGCCTTCAATTTCTCCTCATGTTTGTAACAAGCGTTTGGGTATTCAACACTATTAACTTACTTTCTGGCATCAGGTAAGCAAAATTTACGTGAAGTAACTAATCTTTATTAAATTAAGCACATGAAAACGTTTGAGTACCTTATAGTTTGGTTAGCTAAGCTTCATTTTATACTCTACTAATTAACAAAAAATAGAATATTGGCTTTGTTTAATGTCCGCTTGTCTTTATACTCGCGTCAGATATAAAGCTATAATTTTTGGGCCCATCAATGAAAGGCCCAAAGCTTTGGAGCTATATCCATACAATATGGCAGATAAATATATATATTGATAGAAGTTTGGATGTCCACTTTAAAATATAAGTAGGGACCGTCGAAATTTGACAGCTAGGCTCAAAGACAAACTACCTCGTCACAAGAAAGGATTGGAGTACTGACTTTATAGATATAAAAAACTCATATTGGCTTAATTCGTCAGCTCTTAATTTCCAGCAGACTTTCAATAATCTAAAATCTAAAACAATTAAGAACGTTGAACGAGTCTAATGATGCCTGGCACATGGTATTTTTGAATAAAACCGATCAGCGTTAATTCGAAGAAAGACATATTATTCTTATTAGTACGACTTAAGTCTTTTATGGGTTGAACCATTCTGTTGTGCTCACCGTGGCCGGTAAAGCTAAGAGCAGATTAAAAGAGTGCCTGCTTGTGACTTTCAGAACCAGATCGCTCGCATATGCATATCCATGAACTTGTTGGTGGTATGGAAAAGTAGGTTATTGAGAACCAGTTGCCATTGGAAAGGGGATATAGCGTCCCTGGGGATTGTCTTTCGTGGCCATACTTCGATAGTTTGTAGTTGACTAAAATTATTAATTTTGTAAGTAAATACGTAAGAACAATACAGTCAGAATTAATACTAATGGAATGATCTCTTACAGTCTCGGCGGTGTGTCTGCAGCTGTTTATGCATATTTAAGTGAATTCAACATACCTCGTCACAGAGCAGTTGCAATCAATTATTCGACAATGTTTGTGAGTGTGAGTGCAATCTATGTCCCAGGTAAGTTAAATTTATTTATCACACAGCATACATTTAAAAATTTTTGACTTAAGTTAAACCTTAACTAAAAAACGGACGATAACACTTTTAAAGTAACCTTCTGTTCGTAAAGCAGTAAGGCCTTGCGAAACTTTACGATCTACAAAAAAAAAGACTAGCCATATCTATCGTATGTCCGTCTGTGTGATCGCAGCGATATTAAGAACTATAAGAGCTAAAGCCATAAATTTATATATATTATATAACATTCGCATAATAGGTTTGTCTTCTTTTTCGATATCCCTTTTTTCTCGGAGATTATAACCACAAAGCTAGAACCGCAAATTTCGTTCGTGTATACAAAAAAATTTAAGAGATAGATTATTTATTTTTGTTTAGCACAACTACAAGATTTTCTAAACTGTGAAATAATTTGTGCAATCAATTTGTTTTCAGCGACCGCTTGGGCAATATTATCTACTGACTGGTCCATCAATGTCGTTGGTGACTTTGTTTTCCGGCCATGGCGTTTAATAATGCTATTTAGTTTATTACCCGGTGTAATTGGAGGGCTAATACTTATATATTATCCCGAAAGCCCTAAATTTCTGCTGTCACAAAATAACGAACATCAGGCACAAATCGCTGTAGAATGGATAAGTAGATTTAATCGTGGCCTACCAATTAATCGCGTCCTAAATTGCAACGAATTCACGTTGAAACCGGAGATAGAACAAACTGAAGAGAACTTAGTACCGACTCTAAAAGGTTGGGACTTCCTGACAAACATCGCACGTGCCACAGTTCCTTTATTTCAAAAGCCCCATGGATTTAACTTTATTTTATGTAATTTGGCTGTCCTTTGTATGTTTTTCAGGTAAGATAATCATAAGTAAGTAAGAACGTTGCAGTCGGGCGTAACCGACTGCGCAGTACTCATTCACAGTGTAATAACGAATTTACCAAGTAGAAGTTATCCTGTACCCTAATATAATGAAACAAGATTCCCATTAAATTAAAGAAAAGAAGAGTGAGTGATCGACTAGAAGATACCCTGAACGCAGAGAGCTGCCGTTAAATACATGTCAACCCCTTGAATGTATGAACCTGCCAGCACATTCTGCAAGGTGGGCAGTTTACTGTGCGCTGTGCTTCTTGTTCCTTTAGCCCCCACAATAGGGTATTCAAACATACGCTGAACAAAATATGGATAATATGCGAAAAGGCTGTTGTATGTATCTGTTTTGGGTCCTTTCAATGCATTACAAATTGATAAGTTTACAAGAATGTGCAAATATGTTATTTTACAAGTGAATGCTTAATTTCCAACTGACTAATCATTAAATATTTTTTTAGTTCAAACGGTATGCAGTTTTGGTTTCCAGAAATAGTAAACCGTTCATCCAACGCAGAAAATAATAATTCCACAGTTTGTCAAATATTAGACAGTTCTTACGTACAACAAGAACAGCATGAAGCAATGAATAGCACTGCAGTAAGATATCAAAGCCTACACTATCAATTTATTGAATGCACATACATTATTTGACTTACAGATCTGCTCCGATTTCATATCAACTAAAACATACATCGATAATATGATAGTTGGAGCAGCGTTTTTGGTGGGCTTCTCAATACAAGGCACTCTACTGAATCCTCTTGGACGCAAAAATGTTTTGATGGCTGCTCTCGTATTCTCGATTGCTAGTGGAATATTGCTACACTATGTTTCCAACCCCACCATGGTCCTAATACTATTTTGCCTTTACATTCTACTGCCTGGATTGTCAATTTCAATTATGTTGGGTGCAATTGTGGATCTGGTACCAACAAATTTAAGGTATGAAACATTGGTATTTGTCGATATTAAGGAAATTGAGCAACATATCGAGAAAAAAATTATAAACTTCTTCAATATAAGAAAATATATAATTGAAATTTTGAGCCTCCGACTTTTATAGTTTTCAAAATTATTGTTCTATACAAATTCGGACTACTTAAATTGTTGTCGATCGATTTAAAAAATTAAAACCTCCTTTTAAATCTAAAATGAAGAGACATTAAGAGCACGTCATCCCAACCGTAAACTTTCCTATAATTGCAGAGCAAAAGCTGTTAGCTTGTGCATGTCATTAGGACGACTTGGCATTATTGCAGCAACTAACCTGATTGGAGTAATGTTACTTCCGTATTGCAACACAACATTTGCATTGTTAACCTTCATTCTATTTGGTAAGTTATAACACCAATTTTAAAGTGGCACTTACGTGACAATAAAAAACCGAAAGATAATCCTAGTTGCGTAGACTTACTAAAAACTAAATAAAAACTAATTAGAAAACAGATATTTATTAGTTTTAGCGAAAGTAAAGGCGTTATCGAAAATATGGAGTACAGTTTCAAGTGTCTACCTTTCCCAGTGTCCGAGATCGGTGCGGCAGCTATATATTGCTTAATCGATTTAGTTATCCTGATCAGAAATACATATTCTTTATAGTTAAAGAGGCTTCCTGTTAAAGATATTTGCATCCATTTTGAATATGTACAGGGTATACAAATATACTTCGCCTGTAAATTCAGTTCTGTGTCAACTTGATTTCACCATAGAGTCTTTATTTGTTTTCCGTAAGTGCCACCTTATTAAAAGCTTTATTTAACTATAAAAAGATTGTAATACCTACACCTATTTCTAAAATTTTTATTTCAGTTTGTATTCTACTTGTTTATCATCTGCCAATCAGAAATTCAGCATAAAATATTTATTATATTTGCTAAGAATGTGGATACAAATAAAGTTCAATTTTTATTTCAGATATGTTGTATAAAATTCTTTGTTGTATACAAAATTACAAACTGCTGCACTTCAGTGGAGATCGGTGGTGGCTATTCAAAGCTATACTCCGTACTCAGCTGCGAGCCTTTTCAAATTTCAAGTCTTTAGCTCGGGCATAGCGAGACATCCTGATCAAAAATATATTTAAATTTACAAATTGGTTGCTTGTTATTAGCTCCAAGCACTGGTCTGTAACTTTAGAAAATATCGATGTTATCCCCTACATAATGGGCGAAACCACATTTATATATGGGAGGTAGGAACTATTTATCATATTCGGTCAATGGTATTAAAATCCACTCGAAATTGATGCGTTTTTGTAAACTTACGTGTTACGACTGAAATAACATTTACAGGCACAAAGCTTTATCAATATGGCTGAAAACAAATATTTACTAATTAACATTTCTGGAAGTTTTAACAGCATAAAATAACTTCAATTTGCGCAGCACAAAGAGGCATTCTCCTGTGGAATACTCTTTTAATCCTTCATCGATTTATAAATATACTTCGTATATACACAGGCACAAAAAAGAAAAGCAGAAATATGTACTTTCTTGTATTAAAATACTACATATATTAGACATAATTAGTTTAGGGCCTATAGGTAGAGCTATAGGTAGTATAAAGAATAGCTGCAATTGGTCTTTAATCGGTGTAGTAATTATATAAATCCGTAATAACAAAAAAGGAACTGCAAAGTCGGAATCTGAATTATACATAAATATATTTCTCAAATATATGAAAAATCAGTTTAATATTCCAAAGGCGTCAAATCTAATAGGAAGTGTTATCTAGTAAAGAATATTAGTTGCCAAAAAATGATCGCTAAGAAACATGATTAAAAAATAACTAATGAATCGATACAATTTAAAAATAAAATAAAACTTGCAACTATCATGTTTTAAAATTCTTCTAATATAAAAAAGATAATTAATTTCGATAGCTATCAAAATAGTGATTTCATTTAAATAACGTCAGCGAATGAATGGCAATTAATGAAACTGCTTAATTTTCTTCTTCGTTTTCGGTTTCTTCTTCATAACTGTCACCGGCAGTGTTTTCCAATTCAGCAGAAGTATCTTCAACATTTGAAACTAATTCTATGATTGGTTCCTGTTGAGTATCCTCTACAGGAGTCATTGGCTCATCAATTATAGGCTCAGCAACATCTCTACCTTCTTTTTGAATGGATTGCAGCTCTTGAGCCACTATTTCAGCTTCTTGCCGTGCGATTTCGGCCAATTCAGCTGCTTGTCGTGCAAGTTCCCCCTCACGCTCTTCTTCGGCTTGTTTTTCAATTTCCTCCAGGCGATTCAACTCTTGCTCCCGCAAACGCTTTTCTTCCTCCAAACGAATCTCTTCAGTCAAGCGATCTTCTTCAGCCTTGCGGGCAGCCTCCTCTGCAGCTCTTATTGCAGCCTCTTCCGCCAACCGGGCCTCCTCTTCAGCTTTGCGGGCTGCGGCTTCTTCTGCAGCTTTAGCTTCTGCTGCTGCTCTCTGCGCTGCTTCTTCAGCCAAACGGGCCTCCTCAGCTATGCGGGCTTCCTCAGCCAATCGTTCTTCTTCAGCTTTTCGTGCCGCAGCTTCTTCAGCAGATTTAGCTTCTGCGGCTATTTGGGCAGCTTCTTCAGCCAAACGAGCCTCCTCGGCAAGGCGAGCTTCTTTAATTAATCTTTCTGCCTCAGCAGCTTCCTCTGCAGCACGTGTTTTTTTGGCTACTTCGGCAAGTCGGGCCTGTTCAGCTTCTAAGGCTTTTTTATCAGCTTCTTCACGTTCCCTTTTCGCCTTAAGGGCTCTGTAACAGTTTGGCAATACGTTAAAATCGGTTAAGGCTCACTTATGTAATAAGTTACGAACTTCTCTTCACGTCGCTTGGCTTCATCAGCACCCTGAGCTCGTTTTTTCTCTACTTCAAGTTCATCTAAAGCATCTTCATTAACGGTCAATAAACGCTCTTGACGTAGTCGTTGCTTCTCCTTGGATTCCAGATCGATAGCATCCTCAAGAGGTCTGGGAGCAGAAAATTTTCTTGAGGGGCGATTCGGATCCAACTCGGCATCTGAAAGGCAACTCTTCTTATGAAAAATGTACGGGGTATCTTTTCAAGTTATACAATAATACTTTCCCATATTAATTCTTAAAATTTACTGTCTACTTGGTACATGTATGAAAAATAAATGTACTTACTCTTTGTGAATCCAGAGATATACGTCGATAATGTAGACTTGCAGGTAAAAAAGACTCCAATAATAGAGTAGGTTTTTTGTAATTGATACATATTATTTTCAGGGGTCCTGTCGTTTAAGTGTGTACAGTAAATGATATGTACATGTCAGTTGTTAGACCAAACCAAGCGAAAATTATATTTATGAAATTAGTGTACATAATAATATTATCCAATTTACAGAATTATATTTGTATATGCGTGTGGTTATGAATGTTATGGCATTTCCATGCTCTCGTTCGCTTATTTTCTAAATACAGCTTGTGTTAAGTAAAAGTCTTTTTCTAGGTTAGCATCAACAGCAAAGTCGATCAAGCTATAATTAATATCATTCTGTAAGATTTAGATAAGATAATTAAAATTTTTCTCTTTCTGCAAGTATTTAACATCAATTATAATGATCGTATAGTAAACACCTGAAATAAAACTCTGCTTTGTGGAACTACGTAACTGATTGCGTAATTAATTCTGTATGCTGATAATAACAACCGAAGGATGGGCAGAAGGTATATCCTAGTTTGACTAGACACTCAAACCTGTTGGTATTACTTGAATGCATCATCAAATATAAAAATATAGGTCAAGGTCATCTAAATTTTCACAAGATATTTTTGTAAATTATTGGCAAGAATGAGACATTCATATGTATGTATACAAATATCTATATTTACTTATATACATAAATATGTGTATTTGTATCAACGTGTAGCCAACAAACACGCATATAAATATATATACATATAACTGTATATCAACTGTAGGTACCCAAATGCCCTTTATCCATAATTAAACACTTTGTATAGCAATTAGATGTACATTTTAAGATCTGTGCTAACATACATATTTACATTTTATATATATATTGTTTCATTACACATGACATTCATTATTAAATACATTACACAATTCTAAATATACACATATACATACAGATATATGTGTTCATTTTGAAATTTACACAAATAAAAAGTTCGTACATTTTTTAAATGCCCAATAAGATTTAATTAATAATAAGAAATACAAAAAATAATGACCTCGATATGAAATATTAAAATAATATAAATAAATGAAATATAGAATAAATATGTAAACGGTATACAAAATTATTTGTAAGTATTTAGAGGTATTAGTAAAAAACGTTCGTCTGAATTTCATTGATCAATGGAAAGGTTCAGATGGATTTGCACGTTAGTCTGGATGTAAAGCGACTGAATTAGCTAATATCATTCGTTTATTTTTGAGATATCGGCATAACTTTCTACCAGGCAAACATATAGTTTTTCTTTTTATTTATTTATTTGAAATATAATAACGTGTATATCCATATTATAAAGTCAGGCATGTTATCATTTAGGCCTCAACTTCAACAGCTTCAACTGGAAAGAATCAATCAATCATAAAACGTATTAAGTTAGTCAAATACAAAGAACAAAACTAGTCAGGATGCGAATAACATATGCGTTAGTTACAAATATTTGAATTTTTTTCTCTTCTAATTATAATACATTATAGGGCATATTTTTTATTAAATGGGTTTACTTATTTCAAAACATTACTTTTGATAATTTTTGATAAATATTAAAACAATTTGAAATTTACGACTCAATAAACTATCTGGAAATCCCCTATAATGATTTAGTCAAACGAGCATGGATCACTAGTTCTGCGTTGCTATATACAGATGACGTTTACAAGCATATTAAAAATAAATCCGCCTATAACGGTACTTACCTTTCTGATGAGTAACATTGTTTTGCTTCTCATTTTTCCAAGTCGGATGTCTAAGGTACCAGGACAAAAGGTTAATATCGGTTCGAACTTTGTCCGAATCGTACATTGGGCTTCTAATATTATAAGCCTTATCACCACATATCCTTACAGAGGCAAGATGACTTTTACCTTATTATTTAATATTTAAAAAACAGCATTAAATACCAATTTTAAAAACAATGCAGGTTGCAGCTTAAGTGCTATTGTAGTATTTTATTAATATAATATATATACATATTATATATATAAATATATATATATATAAATATTATATATTAATGTATTAAGTTACTCACCAACATACTTTACAGCTGGTCTCGGATAATGAGAAATATTGTGAACTTCCTTTGCAATATGACGCACCGGATTTGTAACTCGTGCGACGTAGGCATCTAAAGCTAATTGAGATGTTGGGCCATAAGAATACCTAAAAAATACCGAAATCGTTTTTACTGACTTGCTCTGACCCAGTTTTACTTGACTAATCCTTAACTTTTCAAGCTGTCTTTTATGCATTTGACAACTAAGTCAGCAACTAAGTATATTCTATAATAAAGTTATATTTTCTTAATTCTTTTTATTTTACCATATACTAGTATAATCTACCTACAACGACTCTACCGACATTTTCATTAAAAGGAAAACGACTAACAAAGAAACAGACAGCCAGAAAATATATACAAATATTTGCTTCAAAAATACTTGACATTTTGAATGGAGCAACTAGCTTGTTATCAACAATTTTAGCAAAAGTATATTTAAATTAGGTACAAAGGACACGCTCCTGACATTAAGTAATTTAATGTTTAATATTTAGTTAATTATTTTGTAACTGAAAAACAATTTGACAATTTTAAAGTATCGTTGGCTTACCCAGTCACTGGAAACGGTGTGCAGCTACGTGCACGGCGCACAACTGGAGTGTGCAAGTCTCGGATCAATGATTGGGCGCGATTGCGAATCCTGCTTGTTTCCTCGGAGAAGGTCTATGTTTAGGAAAGCGAAACTTGTTTAATTAATTGTATCCGCGATGATTTCAATTAATCTGAATATGCAATTCCTTAGTTATTTAACACCTTAAACTTACGGTAAAGGGTTCGGTATTGAGGTAATTAGTTAAAGCCCGTGCGCCATATCCAGGAGGCAGTCTCTTCAGGTATGAAGGTGTTACACGAACCGGAGATGTGGTGATCCTCACCGGTGATACCGAGCGAGCATACACACGTGTAACTGTTGTAGGATTGTAATGATACGACGGTGTGTATGTTGTATACGAAGTTGGAATATAGGTCGAAGAGTAGTAGGTCGATGGCACATAGGTTGGGCTATAGTATGTCGTTGGCGAAGTGTAGGTGTAAGAAGACGTTCTCTCCGGAGATGAAACAACACGCGTTGTAGTACGCACAACACGCACAGGCGATGGTGAATGTATAATGCGCGAATAAACTCGGGTGGGAGAGGTAACAACCCGAACAGGCGATGCAATAACACGTGTTCCACTGACGATACGTCTTGGGATTGAATAACTCGAGTAGATTGGATAGCTCGTTTTGTATACCTATTATTTTTGGCAATTTTGTATGTTATTAGAATATCGTATACAAAAATACATTTATAGTGCAAGTAGAAAAGAGTAAGCCAAATAAACAGTGCTAATAGTGCATGTGCTAAATTTACATATGGGCATTTTCATCGCAGCACAAGTGTACGAATTCAATACCATTTCCACTATATCAGGTGTATAGCTGAGAGCTTTCGAAAATACGATTACAAGAAGGAATCTCACAAATTTTCTTTACAAAATTTGGGTTTTAATGTCAGCATTTATATAATTATTTGTTAATGATATCAGATTGAATGGGTTTTAAGGCTTTGATTACATTCGATCTTCCCGTGAAAATGCCCATATGCAAGCGTATAAATGAAAGCAATGTTCTAAATCGTATTTGATAAAATAAAAGGCCTATTAATAAGTACAGTAAATACTCTCTAACAATGTTTATTAATGTTTGACATTCAATCTTACTTATAGTCTCATTTACTAATTCAAAAAAAAGTAAGAGTGCAATAGTCGATTTGAGACTGGATTTTTCAAATTGATTTTTTAATAACTTCTATTTAAGGACTTCAATATAATACCCACATGCGGGCAAATACCAAAGGGCAAATTCCAATTCGTGCAAGTGGAGGATACCGAGGTATCCAAAAACTATAATATTCTTGATCAGCGTATGCTACACGAGAGCATGCATACCAAACGATATGGCTCTAGCTGTTCCTTCGCCTCTAATATACATTTGCACAAACTAATTATATTCATTTTTAATGGGTACAAAAACCCCTCTGACGAATTTGTAAACTACTGACATTCTTATTCTGATTTATTTACTTTTATTTAGACTGTAACTACAAACAGCGCACTTTCCACAAGTATTTATAGCAAACTGATATTCATATTTATGGTCTAAAAGTACTAACCACGTATGATTCCAGGTGACGATGAAGATGAAGTGTTTGAAGTGATACAAGATTTGATGGGAAAATTTTAAACATTAAAAAGATGGATGACAAGCAATAGATAAGCAATAAATAATTTACTCAAATACTTACACGAGTCACTTTTTGAACAGACGGGTACTGAAATAGAATTATACAACATTGAATTTAATTTGTTGTGTGTGTTATGTATAACCTAATTCATGATATCTGAGCCCCCATATTGACAAGCTTAAAATTTGTAATCTGTCGATAATTTTGAGTTGGCTTGAACCCAACGGTAATATTTGATTTCAATCAGTGAAATAACTTCATATACATCCGGATAAATCATATGAATATCGTATTTGAACCTACTTACTCAAATTAAATAATGCAGTATATTTATACATATGCAAAACTTTTATTTTTAGTAAACGTGATTTTATTTTATTGTGTTGCAAATACTTTTAAACATTTTATGATTAATGGAGAGTAAATACATCAGATAGATTGTGTTTGTAAAGGTCTTTAATCTATGTATTACTGTTAGTCAACTTCAATAATTTATACAATTCCGGTGATAGTATAAAAAAATTTCATACATACGTAACTGTACATATATATGTATGTATGTGGTTAAATATTACAAGTTGCGATTAAAATATATAACAATTTAAGCGGAACGATTAGTGTAATTATTTGTGGGCCACATATACCATTTATGCCATTGCTTTGTTTTTAAATTATTTGTTTAGACATGGTAAGAGAAGTGACGGTATTTGGTGCCACCGGGTAAGTTTCCAGACGTGGTAGAGGAGTAGCTGTAGCCACCGGGTCCAGCGCCAGTAGTGCTGGTGCGCTCGGTGCTATAATTGTAGGCACCACCTGGCCCACTACGCGATGTTTTCTCGACTGTGGAAGTATATGTGGATCGTTCCGGCCTGGTATAGGGGTTGCTTGAGTCATAACTGCTTTTCTCAACACTTGATTTTGAGGTGTAAGAGTAGTCCGAGGAGGCACGACTGCGATGCGAGCCAGGTCTATCCGTGCACAGGTCTAAGCGTGGAGTCTATAAATTCCGATTTTTGCATTCAGGTGAGATTTGTAAATGAAAAAAAAACAATCAGCATAGAAAGTTATGCAACTAAAAAAAACAAATTGCTGTTCCAGTAGACTATTCTTTAAAATGAAAGCTATTTTAAATAAAGCCGGTCCACTGATTTTAAAAATATGTAAACATTTTTGCCTGTACAATTATTGTAGCTCAACTTTAAATTATAGTTTTTTAAGAAATCTAACCGATTTATATGTTTCCAAAATGTAGGCAGAGATTAGTACCTTGGTTAAAACTCTAAAGGCAAATGTATTCAATTTATGCTCTCAGCAGACCAACTTTAGAAAAAATGCTATAAAACTATGAAAATGACAAATTTTCGAAAATATAATAAAATATTATAGTAAGTGTGTTTAATTGTGCCAAATCACTCAAATCTATTGCGTTTTGGACTTTTTCAAAGGAAATTGAAACAGGTTCGAATATTTATAAATTTAATGCATTTTATATTTTGATTTTATGGGTTTCAACATGTAAGAAAATAGAATATCTCATAGCACATATTATGACATATTAGAGGCAATATTAGATACAAAAGGAAAAGAATGTCAGATATTTTATAATGTTGTATGTTAACTTTTTGATCATTTTGTATAAATTTGAATGTATGTTTATGGCCATGTAAACAGTGCATCCTAATTGTTATATCAGAGACATTAGAGTCAATTCGTTTAATTCGCTTTCAGTTCGATATATTTTATTTCGTCGAAAATTATTCCTCCTCAATAAGCTAGTAAGAGTACTTTGTGACCATTGCACCCGACTTTTCATTGCGATAGGTTTCTCGGCGCACCGGCATGCTTTCGGAAGCAGCGCGGTGTAGGCGCGGAAGTTGACTATCGAGAGAGTCGCGAGAGGTGCGTGCTGCTGTGTTGCCACCGGCATCCACAGTATCGATGTGCTGGCGCACCATACTTAGAATACGCGAGCGATTTTTGTCACGAGTTGACACGTATGGCTCAATGGGCTGATAGGCAATCTTATAGTTTGGTTTTATTGCAGCCCGATTTTGTGGATCAAGTATAGATCGCTTGCGTTGCTCATAGTCCGATCGACGCACTCCAAAAGCAGTCACCGGATCAGAGATGAGTGAAGGCCGTGGCACGAAAGGAACTTTCTCCCAGTCAATTGGTGGTCTGTTTGATTTCTGCAATGCCCAGAATGTCACATAGGTGGGTTTTAAATTCGGAAAGCCAAGTTTACGTTGTTAGATTATTCAATGCAAATTTGGTGGTGCGACGTGCTTTCAGTTGAACGGCTGGGATACAACGGCTGCAAATGTATAACTTGCACTGCATATTGCCATACAGACATGTTTCAATATAAATTTACACATGTGTATGAATATGCTCAAAACATGCAAGTACACGGGAAGTGTATGTATCCACGAGGATGGAGTTAACAAGCCAGGTATTTGAATGGTTGGCTTATATACAAGCGTAATTCATCCGTGGTTGGTTGTTAAATTAAATGCAATTTCCGTTATGTGTTCTATTTACAGTGAGTTTTTTGCTTTTAAAACAAATATGTTTACAAATATTTACACAAAAACTTAGATTATAATGAAGCTGGAACGAATGATGTGAAATATAATTGCATTTTTTGTTAAATATGTATAATTTTAGATGGCGTGTAGTATATTTACAATTCGAAAGTGCTTACTATTACTAAAAATGTATGCATATAGTGAATTAAATACTAAAGATATTAATTTGGTTATTTCAGGGTAAGTTCGCCAATACACAACATTGGACTATATTTGAATACTTATTCGTTTCCTATCAGTAATTCGCACAGTGTTTGTGAATTTTCCCTAACATCACATGCGATATATCTTATATGTTTTGAATTAACGGCAAGGAGTCCCTGTAAACTAAATAAAGCTACCATAACAAAAAAATGTATATTTATATATTCCTTTTATATTTCTTATATTATAGCAGGTTTTGAAGAATATGCTAAAGTCTACTTGTTCGTTTGCATACGTTGATTTGAATGTATTTTGGAAATCGAAAAGATATTTTTAGATTAGCCCGAAAATGAAATAAGCAAACAGCTTATATTACATATATGTATTGTATATATACAAATGTATGTACTTTCATATGTACTTTATATATCTATGTGTTTGGCATACTTTTAAAAAAAATACCAATGGCAGATATATCTTCAAATACAGATATATATCATATATCTAGCAAAAACACAAACAAATGTGTAGACCAATTATATTAGCAAAAAAAAAACGCTGCGAATCAGAGTAAACATTTTAATAATAAACAAGAAAGTTTGCATAGTTAATGGTTTAAATAATTGGCCAAATCGTCATCGATGCAATAATCCAGTTTAAAATATCTCTGCACAATAATTATTCGTCAGAATGTACATGCAAACTTGTCTGTACATTCACATGTGAATATGTGTGTATATATACAAAGCTATATTTGGAATTTGAGAGCAGAAAAGCTTTTTGATTTTACGCTTTGCCCATGATGTTAGCTGAGTCTATGACAAATCGTAAAAATTTCAAGAAATTATAGAGATAGAGAAAATAGCCATAACCTTGAAATATTCTCAGAGAATTCAAAACAAGGCAAAGAAAAAATACAAAAAATGAGACCTCACAAAAAGATTTTATTTTGCCAACCAACTAATTTTTCCTAAAAATAGTTACTAACATACATATTCTTAGGTTCTCACAAATATAAAAGCTCAAAACTAAATTCACAAAGCAATGCATTCACGTTTCACATATATGTGGTATGTACTTGTCCGTTTGTAATTAGACCGGATGTTTTCTATATCTGTGCAAAAAAAAAATCAGTGTAAATCCACTATAATATTGAATAATTAGTTAACATTTAAAAACAATTAATACAGTCATATGTAAGTGATAACTGTATACAAAAATATAAATACACTGTTTACATATATTTTATCTATATATATTAGCTAAAAATCGAAAATATTGTTAACTTCCAGTATACACATATTTATCTACTTATGTAAGTTTAAGCATGCACACAAACTTTTTTATATTTGAATTTGAATGCTGATACGATATTCATATGTGGGACATTCATTTACACTAGATTATAAGTTATTTCTGGGCTCAAACCTGTTTCAATTTCTTAAACTGATTGCGCTTTTAAAAAATATATTGTGGAATACAGCAAATGGGAAACAAGCGATAATAGAATAATCGGTACATTGAATAGTGAATTGAAGCAGTATAGTTCTTAACGTTCTTATGAAATTCTTTTCATAAAATATTAGGCTTATCTGATGCATCGGCAGTCAATATGTGTGTCCAACACAGTTATGTAAATTTAAAAACTGCACAAGTTTCAATATTCTATTCACGCATATTAAGTTCACAGATTTTATGAATTGAGAACCTCACTTCTAATATTTTCCAACGTAAAGTTACTAATAAATCCAAAACTTACCGTCACGGCGTACGATGTAGTCACCGGTCTGGAGCTGTAAGTTCTACGGGTTGTAAATCCACTTTCGTAAACCATTTTAAATATTTAATATTTAAATACGATGAAAATAAAATGTTAAAATCGGTAAAAAATCACTTATTCGTTGTTCGTCTTTTCGTGTTCTTCACTTGACGCCCGTTCGAGTTGTTCTGTTAGAGAACTGGATACAACGGTTTCTTATAATTTTTTGTTCAAAAATCTGAATAGCCTTCGCTCTTTCTTACTCTCTTTTTTCGACATAAAACACATTTATTTTTGGAATAACAAAAATTCAAATCTCTCATGTCACTGAAGAGCGTGCAATTTCATTTAACATATGTATGTATGTGTACAGTTCTAATATTTTTCGTTTTGCACACGCACACATATTTATAAGTATGTACATAAAAAAGTAATGTACACACATACTAACTAAAAATATATATTATTCCACATTGAGGTACGATAAAAATGAAGAAAAATCTGATTACAAACATATATCGGGATACACTAAATAAAATCAAACAGATTATCGCATATTTTATTTCATTTGGAATTACCACACAATAAAATCCTATTTTAATATTTTTATATAACAATATTATAACAGTATAAGAAAATGTAAGTTTTAGTTCTCTGTAAGTACAGGTATAGCAACAGGGTGTTTACTATTCGACCTCTTTCCAATAGAGCATTCTCGCTTGTTTACGTAGTAAATATACTTGCAAATACTTATAGAGACAAATATACATTCAAAGAAGGCGGTCGATGCATACTAAAAAAATATATATATTTAAAATGCGTATATTTTATATACATTATATACATACGTACTTATATCCAAATATAAACATTTAAATAACAAGACGAAAAACCAATATATTTATGACATTAACCTTAATGAATGTCCATGAATAAATAAAAAGTTTAACCTTCGAAATTTGTAAAAATTATATATATTATATATATAATATTATATATATGTATATGCATGTCAACTAATTCAGTGGTGGCACATCACATGGCGAGGAAGCTGAACCTTTTACCGTAGTCTTTTTATTAAGGTTCAACTTGACAGGTTCAAAAAATGAAAAGCGTATAATGGTCTTGTGCAGTGTACATCGCCGTTGGACAACTGGTTAAGAATTTAAGACATTTTATGCCGCAGGTATACACAAGTATATATTCAAAATCTACAGGATATGTTGTGCCCCCTCAACTTACGCAATTCTTAATATTGCCCCACTTCAATTGGAGCCAATTATCTAGGATACACTTCTCACTTGTTTGGAAACTATTTTACACCTGATAGATATTTGTTGTAAATAAATAAATTAATGTTTTTTTCAAATAACTATTTAATATAAATTTTTTTGGTTCTATTCTTTTATTCAAAAAGCTTAATCGACATTTTAAAAAATTTCAATAATAACATTTCAGTCCAGAAAAGTCCTTCAATCTCGATTAGTTGTTAATGGCATTCGTTTTGATTCCTGTGAAGTTTAGCTTTGTGTGAGTAATCAGGCATTTATAATATAATATATAATATATAATTTTATATATATAATTTTATATATATAATTTTAATAATATCATTTTAAAAACAAGGACGTACACAGAATAATGACTTATGGTGTTGGCTCAAAGATAACCATTTGATTTGAGTTTTCTTCATTCAATATATATTTTTCGAACACTTTTTTTTAATCGTCAAACAGCAAATAGCTTAAAACCATATTTCCAATGTTTAAAAACAATTGTTTGTGCTTTATTACACAACCTTAATTAAAAAAAAAACCAATAAGTTAAAAGCAAACGTGACAAAATCAAGTGTGGACGATGTCTCCAAATTATATTTCGATATATATAAAACTTTGCGTAATAATAATAAAGTAAATTAAGGAATTGTATATATATTGAACATTCTTTTAAAATCAACTTCACTTAATTTTTAAAAATTCTTTGTGCTCAAAATTACAATAATATTTACACTCCACAATTTGTAACACATTCTAGGAGAGGAGTCTGACCCCTTAAAGTAGCTATCTGGGGGCGACTATCTTTGTGTTGCGGGCAGTAAGCTTTTCAAGAACCGTAACCGTTTGTTTGCATAGAAACAAAAAGCCAACTCAGACAGCCAGACGGACACAACTTTACCGAGTCGAAAATTAAAATAATCTCTCATAAGGATATTCTAAACAGTTCTAAGCATGGTTAAAACTAAAAAATTCATACCATCATAAAAGATTTACCCAGGTGAGTCCGTAGAATACCACAGTACCGATTAATATCGCAGTGACTAGGCACAATGAAAAATAATAATAGGTTCTCCATTCCAATTTTAACAGACAAACGGTGTGCACGGCGTACAAACAGGCATACATCGTCTGCAAGCTTGTTGGCAAGGGACACTAAAATAAATACATTAAACATTGCACAAGAGGGTTTTAAGAAATTATAATCTTTACCATCTTGACATGTCGCGTTCTTCCAAGTGAACACGAAGGATATCACAGGCCCGAACTTCATCACCGCGACTAGGTTTCCGAGAGTAAAAATCATTTCTATTTGATCCTCTCTCGTTCTGAATGAATTTCGATCCTTTGATATCGTTCCGAATCCTAGATCTGTTATCTCTAGATGTAGAACGATGTAATTTTTCATTTCTCGTTCTTTTACTCGATCTTCTTGAAGTACGAATATGTTCGTCCCTGCTTTTATCACCTTTTCTTTTGGTTTTTTGTGCCTTATCATCCTCTCGTCTGTTTGTGTTGCTTTGAGATTTTCTGTCTTTCTTTTTGGATTGAGATTTTCTATCATTATTTTTAGATTGTGATTTTCTATCATTATTTTTACTATCGCCGCCAGCTCCCTTGGCATCTCTTTTTGATTTCTCACTTTCAAGATTTTTAGATTTTCTATCTAATTTATTTTTTTCAGTTAAAGTATGTCGATCTTTATTTTTGGACTTTTGTCCTTTTTCGTCAATTGAACTCTTTTCCTTTTTATTTTTTTCTTTTAAATTAGTTTCGTCTATGGAAGTTTCCTTCCCTCTTTTGTCTGGTGCTCCACCTTTTTTGTCAGTTTTTCCTTTTTCGGCGATGGATCCTTTTGCATTTTCTTTATCGCCTTTTCCTCCACTGACTGATTTTTTAGGTTTTTTTGAAGCGTCACTTTCATCGACATCTTTTTTGCCAGATTTATCAGATTGACTTTTTTCTCCACGTCCTTTTCCTTTTTCGAGTTTTGACGATTCATCTGGTTCCTTATCACTTTTCCTGCCACTGACTCCCTTTTTAGATTTTTTCAAAGGGTCACCTTTTTCAACTTGTTCTGGTTCTTTATCACCTTTTACTCCACTGACTGACTTCTTCGATTTTTTCGAAGAATCGACTTGATCGACATCTTTTTTACCGGATTTATCAGATTGCCCTTTTTCTCCACGTCCCTTCCCTTTTTCAAGTTTTGACGATTCATCTGGTTCCTTATCAGTTTTTCTCCCACTGGCTGCCTTTTTAGATTTTCGCAAAGGGTCGCCTTCCTCGACATCTTTTTTACCGCGTTTATTATCCGATGCCGTTTTGTCTCCACGTCCTTTTCCTAATTTTGTAGAATCATCTTTGTCATCTTTTCCTTTTTTCGTTTTATCTCCAACCTCTTTATCTTTTGATGACCTCCCAGCCGATTTGACTTTGTCCGTTGCTTTCAAATCAATGTTTTCATTTCGACGAGCTGCAGCTTTACTTTCTGCTTCGCCCACCTTAGTGAGATTCTTGTGCTCACTTCCATCTCCAAATACTAACAATTAATTGAAAGCTTGTTATTTTTAAGAAAACTCACCTCTTTGTTTATCGGACCATCGACCTGTTATGCTATTGCCTCCATTGAATATTGTGTACTTTTCACGGCACTGCTGTCGGTTGTAACTTTTGATTATCTTATGGCAAACCCTTTTGAGTATTGAATAGGTATGGTCATTCAGAAAAGGTTTTCTACAGCACGAGTGACAAAAGCATGGACTACATTGGTTGTAGTTATCATTGCAAAAAATGTTCGGTGTACTAGATGAACTGCATAGAACAATAAAAAAAAAGAGTAATAAAAAAACCAATGCCTAAGATATGCATACCTAGAAGGTGGATAACAACAAATTTGCTCTAAGTCAAAACCCATTTTCATATTATATTCATTTTTAATTTGAATTTTGCAATTTCAAGACACTTTATAAATTTAGTTACCGATTTGGTGTGGAATCTGACAATAAATGCCTAGACAATCAAAACTTAAAATTATATTTAAATTCCCTGTACCTATTGACAATTGTTTACTTAAAAGAAATAATTGTTTGTCTATTTTTTGTTTTTTTTTTTATATCAATAAATATCGCTCTTAAGAAATGGTTAACTCGAAGATTATGTTTTCTTTTTTTTTTGCTTTTTTAAAGTCCTGAAAAATCGTTTAAAAAAATGTAAGGTAAGAATCTGTGTTCCTTAGTGGGGCTGAGGGAAAAGAAACAGAACAGCAAAGTAAAGTGCATGCAGAGTGTGTTTATGTATATGTATTTGGGTATTTGTAATGCATGAAAATTTTAATGTATACAAAGCCAGCTCGAATGTGGGTACAGGGTATCTCTAGTTGGGCACTCCCAAAAGGAGTACTTTTTTTTGTTTTGTTTGTACACAAAGTGATGTCTATGATCACATGACACTAAGCTGGTCGTGAAACCTAATGACATGGCATAAATGCGCTTGCTTTTGAGAACTGAAGAATCATATGCGTATTTGAATTTAATTAAAAGCATACAGATTTGATATTAGTAGGAAACTCAATAGCGCAACAGTCAGTGACTTAATACCGGAAGTTTCTCGGTCGAGTGCATCCTGAGATTATGCGAGTTACAGGTGCAAATATTTCCACGTACTTCAGTCACTGCGTCAGATTTTGCGATGAGCATTATAGTCACAGGCCCATACTTAAGTATCTTGTAATTTAATGTCGCTGTAAGTTATTTTAAGCATCTAGACACATACAAATGTATGTATGACTCTTGCTGCAATGATTTTGTGAAATAATTGAGGATGGCTTGCGCATGAAGTTAACAAGTGTGCAAGTGTATTTAAACATATTAATTCATATACATATATGTACTATGTTTACAGGTATGCTAGTGTAGATGTAATAGCTTTTCGCTATGCTACAATGATTTTCTTTCGAACGTAGTACTTGTACGTGCGACAACCTGCATACGGGAGTACGAGTCCATACATTATTATGTTTTATATATACTATGTGCCTGTACGCATGCATGAAGCGTATAATAGTAAGTACTTGCTTGACGATTTACAATTTGAACAAATTGCTGGAATCTTTAAGTAACAAATTCAGTTTCTTTGAGCGCATATAAATATGAGTGTGGATATGCTAAAAGTTATTAGTTGAAAATTTCAAGTCACAGAGCTGTAGCCAAGCTTATAAGCGGCAAGTCACATAAAAGGACCTAAGATAGTTTTATAGAAATTTCCGAATGGATATTAAGTACCTCGCACTCTTGCATTTAACTGGCGTATTGCTTCTTCTAAGCTTTGCCGAAGCGATTCCAAAATTTGAAAGTAAACCGAAGTAAGTTTTTAATACATATATGTATATACAAATTTAAATATGTATATGCAAGTGTTACCTGACTAATAAATATTAATTTGTGTAAGTTAGTAAATATGCGTATTCTGAAGGTGTTTCATCGATTTCGAAAAACCCACGCACCTTGATAAAAAAAGTGCTCAGAGCTGCAGAATTTCTTATTGTCCATGAAACCTGCTTTAAAAATGTCTTTAATTTAAAGAAAAACACGTGCAAAACCAGCTAACTAACTAGCTAATAAAATGGAATCTGGACGTTATCTATGAGCAAAATTAAAGTCCGGGAAGGTCGATTTAGTTATTATGTTGTTTATTCTATAAACGAACGGAGGTGGCTCTTCATGCTCTAATCTCAAATTCTTTTGCAGAGCTTACACAGAGAATACGCAATGGAGTCGAACATACCACAACGAAAACAAAACTCAATTAAAAGACCCGGAAACTGCGTCAACAAAAGATAGGCTAGAGCGGCTAGGTTACACGACTGGTTATGGAAGCTTGAATGTAAGTCCTTTAAACTGTGGATCCTCTCACAAATATTCTACAGTACAGTTGTATATTTTATCATAGGGATACCCAAGTAGCACAGGACTTTCTGCGTACAATCCCATAAAACTGGATCTCGGTGGGGTCGTCCTTGGCACCCTTGTTGGCATTGGTGCAATAATCCTCATACCCAAAATATTATCAGCATTTCATGGTGGTTACGGTGGCTATGGACGTAGTAAGTTTAAAATATATATTAATCATGTAACTTAGACACCACACTAAAAATATGCATATTGGCGTAGGCGAAGACGACAATGATTTAGCGTCAATAAGCAGTATGATAAACAAAATTGACAATGTGCTCGGCCAGAACAATATTGACTCAACTAGCTGCATGCAACGCGCTGTCTGTGGCTACGTTCGATCTACGGAGAACAATATTAAGGCCGGAGTATCGGACCAGATGGATGAATTCATTCACATACTGTCCGGGTGAGTTAAAGAATTTAATACATAAGTATTTGTTTATTTGTTTGCGTTCCAAACGGTGAAACATATAGCTAAATATAAATTGTTTACAATACCAGTCGAATTAAATCGCAAAGAACTGATGATTGTGCTATTTTTATAAATTTATAAAGGGTATTTTAATATTTTTAGAAAATATGTAACGCATTGAAAGAAGGTTTTCCGACCAACTCAAGTATATAGAAAGTTTTTCAGGACACACATTGAAGTCAATATGTTTATACGTATTGTGTATATTGTCATATATTGTATGACTATGAAGCCATTGCTTTTTCAACCCTAAATGTATCGGGTGGGGTTACTATTGTAAATAGAGCTTCTATTCGAACGATCAGTTGAAATTAAGATGTGTTAAGAAGTGTTTTTTTCCGTTATCTCGACCCAATAGGATTGTTTTAAACTATTGCAATATGTATGCATATCAATATATAATAGAATATCATATAATTTTAAGAATTGTACAGTATACATAATTCTAAATCACAGACTTTTACTGGCAAACATTCTTCCATTGGTTGGGAAAATTTTTAGTTAAAATAATTCTAAATGAAAAACAACAAATTTTTTATTTTTGTAGTGAGAACTAACACGAGACGAAAAATTATTTGACGGCATATCTATAATATCGTGATGTTTATTCGTCTCGTTTCCAAGTTCTCTCAGTGACGAAAAACTGTTCTGTTTATTAATAGTGCTAGATTAGAAAGTTATTCATAATCTGAAAAAATTTTGTGTGGTGTGAACACATAAAAATACATGCCACTAGCCTTGGACAGAGTTCGCCGCGCTCACGTAGGAGCAGACATGGTTAAATGAACTCGACTGTTGATACTGATCAAGAATACATTTACTTTAAAATAACTAAGATACTTATGCACGCCTATACAATACATTAGACTGTATTTTAATAAAACTCTCCCCCTTTAAAAACATAGTTATATTAACATATAAATATACTCATAGCAGATAATCAACAAATTGCCTGACTAATTTTCTTTCGATTTTAAGGAATTCACTTGTGGACTACCTTTTGGATGGTACTGCAATAAAAGAAGCATTGGAACATGGAAAGGAAATAAACGACAAATCATGTGAAGAACTTTACGAATCATGCCCACTAGATAGTAAATCGGCTACCAACATTCTTATGAAATTATTGCCTAAAAAACACAAACAGACAAAGTCCAAATCTACAGGAAATGATTCAGAATCCAAAGCCTAAAAATCCTTGAATTGATTTAAGGATATCAGAGTTATCACAAATTACACTTTTGTTTTGCAAAGAGGGATTTCAGCTGTTATATCATATCTTAATAAATAAAATTGTAACTTTTAAAATGACTATCAATTATGAACAGAGAGTGTATCAGCGGTAGCTCATTTCAGTACAACGAATACTGATCTCCAAATAGTTGTTTAAAAATAAAAGCTAAGCTGATGTTAGACTGGTTGATGAAACATATAAGGTTAGCAAATTCATTATGGGCCCAATTTATTGTCCGAAATTATTTATTTTTGATTTTGTCTTTTCCTTTAAAATAAAAACACGAATTTGCAAACTTCTGTTCAAGAAAACTCTCAGTATTTTGGAGGTGAGTTGAGATTTATAGTAAATACAGCTTTTTCATTCTTTTAACATGATAATAAACAACGCGATTTTCGATGTATTATGTATTATTCAAGTCAAAACAAATATAATATTAACAAGATAATCGAACCAAACTGTTTATTAAAGTAAAGTGTGCTAAAATCGCAGCATTTAAAAACCAAGGAAAAACTATCACACGTAGTCGTGAATTTTAAATTCGTTAACTATGAAACTAAGCTATGTAAATAATAAGCATTAAGCAAGCACAACTAGGATTTTAAGCTATCAACATATTTATCAAGTTTTTATTTTTATAACATTTTATGGCTCTTGCTCTGAACAAGTTGAAGTTAGAAACTTTAAGAGCTCCTATACTTCCTGCACCAAACACAAACAAGTTTATCTATTTGTTTTTTAAGTAGCTCTTTCCATTTAGTTATTGGTGCTTAAATAGACGGACAGGTCGACTTGACGTCCAACGTTGACGTTCCTTTCATTGGGGACAGGGTACATAAATTGGTAATTGTAGCGTTATTTTTTTTAACAAAAACGTTAGATGCTTTTTGAACTCATTAATCAAAGATTTTCTATTTGGTGTCTAGCAATAATTGTAGCTGTTCTTCCTGTTTCTCAATTATTGGTAGCCAATGTTCAGATGGAAATACGAAATTGCTTGGTTGGAACTTTCTTATTTCATCTAAAGTTTTGAGCACACTTTTACGTTTTGAGTTTTTATCTTGAATTATTTCTTCCACTCTATCCAGTAAATTATTTGAGTCTCGAACTAAGTTATCAATGGACTGAAGAAGGGCATACCAATCGATTTTCTGCCTGCCTATCATGGTGTTGCTCTTTAGATGAAATGGAATAGGATTAAAACTACGCCACGGCTTAAGAGGCTCAATAGTATAAGGTATAAAGTGTTGTTTGTGCTCCATTTCAATAGCGTCATCGTCAAAGTGCCACGAAGCTAAAGTGGAACTTAACTTTAAACCATGTATTTCATCCATTGAACAAATCGGTCCTATTTCCTTATCAGTACTACTAATTGGGTTGTCCACTTTTTTATTAATGTCGTGTAGGTCATAGAAGTTGATCAGGCTTCTATTGTAAGCCTTGGGCAAAAGCGTTTGTGTTGAAACATCTGCGGTAGCGACACAGTCGGTCATCTGCGATATGGAATAGGTCAATACATCTGAAAGTAGCAAGAATTAGCCTTTAAAATAGCAAGTGCTCTTTAGCTTATACATTGGTGTTGCCCATCCTTTTTAATTGAGTATTGGCCATCTGTTAAAATTCCAATATCTTTGTAAAAAATCAAATCGTCCTGTTGACCTGTGGAAGCTTCTTTCATCAATTTAGTGGGGATAAAATCAGTTTGTAGAGCTACATTGATCTTGCCAGCTCTTAATCGTCTACGTAAAAATCAGTAATTTGTGAACACAATATATTAATCAATAAATGTATAAACAAACCTGGAAGCATCAAGCAATTTGGCACGGAGCAATGCATTCTTGTCCGGCTTAGAGAGAGTTGAAACACTAACAGCACGCCAAGGAGGCCGCTTGGCTTCATTTTCCTTTTCTTTCTCAGCGGCCAGTTCTTTCATTCGTTTCCAACTACTTTTCGCCCTAAATACAAATTTAAAATGTTTTAGTCTAGATATTCATATAGTATCAAGTAAGTTATACAGAGACTTCTATATGTGTATTTGAAATTTATCTTATATTAATTTATTTTATATTAATATATGTATAAGTCGGGTTAGTATTTTCTATATAGACAACTCTAAATAAATTTAAATTTAATTTAAAAAAACTAACTGCGTAACAACAGCGAATTCCCGAGAGTGTGCTTCCTGTGACCTTTTCTTCTTCTACATGCATGCTTCGCTGTTTTTATACAACTTTCTCGGTGTGCTCCAATACCACACAAACATAAACACAAGGTTGTAAGGGATATTAATTAATTTTAAAAGGGTGTAACCGACTCCGCAACACACGGTATCAGTGTTACAACTTAAAGTGGCAATAAAAATGGCATTTATACGGAGATACGGACATTACATAATCTTAGTATAGTTTTTTCACTTCATGGCCTTTGGCTAAGATAAACACTACACTAGCCTGGGCATCGGACCCGTATGTTATCAAGATCATACTCATTTAATATCATTTACATTACTCACCTGATTAGAGCAGCACTGCGAATGTTCGCTGGCAAAGCCGTTTGATGCTCTTCTACGCTTTGCGTCTCACTGTTTTCCGACGATGTTGCACTGTTGTTTGAGCTAGTTGGTGCATGTGTCTGTACCTTTCTCATATTACTGACTCTTATTTCCTGTTCACTCTTTCAATTTTCAATGTATTTTTGTAAGTGGACTTTTAACCACCCTGAATCATTGGGAGTTGATATAGTCGCAACCAATATATCGATGCAAAACAATTTGCGAGGTTTTCGTTGCTATGGAATCGGCTTTTTAAAATACCACCTGAATAAGGAATTGTGTGTTTCCATGATATATGTACATAATACATACAGCATATATGTACAGACGCATTCAAAAATGAAATTCGTTACCATGCCAGTCAGGTAGAACGATTCCATAGCTGGCAGAGATAGTAAGTTTTCTAAGCTTCAAAGTAAAATTGACGACACAATTGAACTCAGCCCTCAAGGCCACAATGGAATTCAACCGAAATATACACTCTGTAGCGGACAAAAGACACTTTGATATTCTCCACCCCTCGGTCCCCTAAGAAAAAGGTTCAGAGAGCTCAATTGTTTCAGCCAAGGGAGCATTGGGAAAGTGCTCAATTTTGCTGTTTGCACATACGACCCTCCGGTAGTGTGGCAGCAGTATCGCTACTTGACGAATTTGAAGAAGTTGACCTGCACGCTGTGGGTAACATGGACAGCTTTTTGGGCTCAGCACTCAAGTTAATTTCTGACTTGGCAGAAGCAGACGATTTCGAACAAAGTATTATTATTTCAAACACTCAGAATTAAACAAATATTGTAGAGCACTTACTCTTCCTTGTTTCTGCTGTCATAAGTCTCCGTTCGAAGCCTTTTATTATTTGACATCTATCCCAATATAACTGCATTAAAATAAGAATTTTATTTGCTTAACAGCTTAGTGAAATTTGAACATTAGGAGTTATGATAAAACGCGTTTAAAATACGGAAAGGTTCGCTGTTGTACCCATCTATGTGTGGTCTTCCTGTTTTATAGAAACATTCCTTAAACAAATCTACACTTTGTCGATGGAACCAATAGTTTTTTGTTGTGCTGTTAGAGTTTAGATTTAGTGTGTTAAGTTGGAACACCCCAAAATGGAAGACTCGTCCGTCCGTCTGAACAGATTGTACAACAATTGGTTTCTGAAGATCCTCATTGGGAGAAACCCCATGCAACTGTTTAGCACGGGCTACAGCTACAGCAAAAGCCTTTACCATAGTACGTCCGTGGAATTGACTTTCCGTTACATCGGAACCGTGTACGTTATTGACAATAGTTTTATCAAAAAACGTTAAAATTGTATGAGGATGGGAACATCTTATTTCATTCCGGATTGCTAAAATTTGATGCATAATGTTATTATATAGTAATCGACTTCACCAATTAATTACTTACGATAGAAAGAAGTATCCGTGTATATGTGCTGTTTTTGCATTGAAATCGTGCACTTCATTGGATACAGATCTGGTAATTCCCCATTAAATTTACCCTTTATGGCATCTAGGGCACGGGAAGAGCTTATTAATTTATCCCCACTTATTGTAAATGCGAGCAGATCATTGTCCTTAGCTAGTAATATTCGAAATGTGACATCATCAATAAGCTTTCTGCGCGTAGACACAGAACGGCCAGCTATTTTTTCGATTTCAAAAAAGAGTTTGTTAACCAAAAGGCGACTGCAAATACAATACAATATGTTGAATATCATTAGAAACAATATTATATAAATATAATATTTATATAAAAGAATATAAATTGATTTGCTACATTTGTTATTGATTTGGTATCAAAAATCATCATTACATTTAGTCAAGGTATCTATCAATGCAAAAGTGGGTTTCAAAACTATAACTGCAACTTGAATATTTCTTTGTTTGGGAGCTATATGTATAGTATAAATATTAAAATAATAATAGAAAGGCTGAATTTGGCTAAGAAATAATGAGAATATAAAAGCGATTAAGCCATTAATCTATACCGAGTTAAATAAGATAGTTTGAAAACTAGAGATACAGTAATAGTTTTGCTACACACATTTTCAGCCTCGGATACTTAAGTTACCTTCACATATTTCGAGAGATTAAAAACATACTTGCGTCGTTGGTGCGAGACTCCGTAAAGACGCGGTAAGTTAAATGCTGGTCGGTCAATAAGCTTTATTTTTGGCAACTTGACTTGTTGTGCATCCAGCAAATGGGAAGAAAATATCGCATTTTGAACACTTCGATCCACGGCCTTAGGGAGCTGCTCATTTAATAAAGCGTCTTCTATTTGGCGTGGAAAACCCTTTATTTCAATCGTATTTGTCAGAACCTGGGCTTGTGGCAGACCGCCAATTAAAACATTGTTATCCCTAAACACATGGCAAGCAGTTGCATGCCAATTTGGATGAGATTTGTCCTCAGCAATCGGCTTTAAAACTGATCCAACGATATCAACCCTGTACGAACATGTAAGTTAAATTATATTGGTCAACAGCTTTACTTGTTACTACATACAACTGACGTTCCCTTGGTGGGTTAAGCACTTCGTCTGGCGTTTTCACTTGAATGCCCATCTTTAAAAGCTCAGCCGCAGCGCCTGTGTCCTTGGGCACTCGCCTGCCTTGAACCTGCCAGTGCTTCTTGAAATGCCATCCAATATGCTGTGCATATAGTTTATTTGTAAGCCGCATTTTCGATTCGGTCTCACAAATACCAGGTTATGAAATTGTACCAGCTGCTCTTATCGAGAGTTCATTTGTGAAACAATCGATAAGCATGTATGTAATGAAATTTATCAATCGAATGCTCTTATTTGTTTTATATTATACCGTAGTTGCACTTCCTAGCGTTTTGTCATAGACTGCACGAATTATCGATAAGTCTCAAATTGTGTTTCCACCGAGCATCGAAAACATATGATTTGTTAATAAGACTACACGAAAATTATAATTCTCTTAATTCAATTTCATTGTTAACAAGGTAATTATAAATTTTGAGTTGTATATAAAACTCAATATTATGTAAACTCAAAACAAGGAATTGTTATTTTGTTGATGATGACATAAAAAAATAAATATTAACAAGGTCTCGTAACAATTTTTCAGCACATAAACACTATTCCCTGTGGAGTTTTAATTTAGTGAAACATAATTTTTTTGTTTTATTTTTATTATTAAAAAGTACATTTTTCTTTATATTTCGATTCAAATTTATGCATGTTCGGTTTGCGAACCTGTTTTTTTTAACCATGGTTGGTCGCAATATTTTCAGTTTTAATTTACTATTTTTAAAAAAGTTAAAGAACTTTCCTTTCTTTTATTAAATATTCTGTATATAAAGTAAAAGTAACTATTTTCTCAGTGATAAGAGATACTTAGACTTCCTAACTTCCTAAATTACAGCTCACTGGTTTGAGGTTAATATAATCGAAAAATTGTTTCGGATGTTGAGAGTAGGAAAATTTGGTTTATTCGGATTAAGTTATCTCCTATATCCTTGCATATTGATTCATTTAGGTCGATTTTTTCTATTCGGTAAAATACTTTATCAATGTATATTGTTTAAAAGTGTAGAGCCTATCAGAATAAAAAAAAAGTTACCTTTATCAGTTTGAACACCACCGATCCGATTGAGAATGAACTTTCGTATGTACGTTGAATCCCATTTTCACTCAGAAGTGCTTCAAACAATTGAATTTTTGTAAATTTTTCAGGCCAATCGGATTGAAGAATATTTATCCATCAGTTTTTGGAGCTCAGCTGAGAGATAACATAATCGTACAATGTGTGCACATATTACAAACCAAGACAAAAAGTAAAATCATATAAATTCCAGTAAAATTGTGTGCTTACTCCGCACACTTTATTATGTTGTGAGTGAGACTTAATGTGCCACTGTACAATTTTCTTAGAAGTATTCTTGAATCATAATTTAAACAGGCGCACACTTGTAAAAATTAATATGTATACTAAAAAGGTACACTTTAAACTTAGTAGAAGACGCAACACAAATTCGTTGCACATTTCGCACTGGATTATATCTTACGTCTAGTCATCTTTTAAATCCCTCTGTCTAAAGAAGGCAAGTAGCCTTAAGGCCACATTGGTAAAATGGCGTGACTCTAGCGCATACGGTATGTATTTGATTCCTGGATTTCGGACAATTCGCCCTTGAAATTTATATCGATGACAAAATCCAAGTCACGATTGTTACGTTCATTGGGTTTCATTTGAAATGTTCCATTGATTTCCTCATTTTTCTTGGCAGTTATATGATCATCCAAATAGAAAACTGTCTGCTTCCAATGTGTGTATGTGGAATCAGGGGAAGTGCTAAATCCAAGACGCTTATGGCACTTGGTAAACTCAATGTTAAAATATGTGACTAAAGCTTGCACAAAGTCATTTCGCTTGATAGTCAGACTAAATTTTGAAGAGAAGTTTAGATCGGCCTTTTGCACTGTATACAAATCGACTTCCTTCACCATGCACGCCGTGGAAACCACTTGCTTAGGATCCACAACATCGACGAGTGGTTCGGTCACCGCCACCTTACGTATGCAGCTCATGTCAAAGCCGTACACATCATCCCACCAGTTGATTTTCTCGTCTTTATACTGGCGATCTTCGATGGCTGTGATATAAAGTGTGCCTCTGTCGGGAAACATCATGCCATTGGGCTTTAGCCACTTGTCGCGCGCATACAATACCGTGTCCAGCATTGACTCATAGAAGAGACAGTACCTACAGTTAAAAAAAAAAAACAGTTGTCGAGGAATCGTTAATAATTGTTGTGAATGATTAACAGTCGCATCGAGCCATACCCCATCCATTCGGAAATGATAATGTCCACTTTCTCGATTCCATTTGGTAGTTCAATCTCCTCAATTTTCCCTTTGACTACAGTAATCACATCTTGCAAATTGTTGTCAATAATCACTTGTCTGGCAAACTCTATTATATTCGAGCAGTCCACAGCAATAACAGTGGCGGCGCCGGCCTTGGCGGCAAACATCGACAGTATTCCAGTGCCGCATCCAACATCTAAAACAGTCTGCAAACATCTTAATGTATAGCTCCCTTGAATTTCTTTCTTTCTTAATGTGGTAATGACACTGGTATTGGCGCCTAACAATGAATCACAAATCGTATACTAAATGTTCTAAAATTACTAAAAGGTTCTTTGCAAGGCGAACTAGAAATATTAAATCTCTCTTTAAAGACATTTCAAAATAGGTTAGAATAGAACGATCTATTCCAATATCACTAGGAAACTTGTGTCATAACCACATTCAAACGCCATACCTTTCCCTGAAAAAGATGCTTGTTGTGATACATCGCATTTCGGTATGTGACGGTCCGGACTTCGTCTTTCAGCATTTCCTCGTGGATGCCGAAGTGAGCGTACGAGTCAAAGTAATAGTCCCTGGATGTCATCTCGTCTGCGTTGCCGCTGGCATCGCCCGGACCCGGAGATGCCGTGCCAGCGACGCTTGCGCCGGTGTGAGCGACTTTCTTTAATACATTGTTCGTGTTGGCAATTCCGATTGGAATGAGGCCGGCTGCGGGCGCGCTGTCGAGCTCAGCATTTGATTCCATTGCTATGTCTGTGGACGACTACAACAATGCGGTTCAGCAATAATTCCGCAATCCAATTCACCTTACATACATACCATTTTTTTTATATATATATTACTTGGCGTGACTTGTTAGAACTGAAAGAAATTTAACAATGTATCAGATACCGGAATGCTTTCCTCCAAACACACGCGAAAAAGTGCTACCCAGCAGCTCACTTCTAGGGATGTTGAACATATATCGATATTTCACAAACGACATTTTGACATGACCGATTATTAATGGCACTCCTATTTATTTTATTATATTTTTAAATTGTTCGATTTCCACTTAACATATGCCTAAAATGAAACGACCCGATGATGTATTTAAAGTGGTACAAATGATACAATAAAATCATATACTCATTTTCACTTTGGAAAATGAATTTAAAAAATAAAGAAAATTTTTCAGGTTCTTAAAACTGATCAAAAATATGTCTACTGCTGCTAATGCATTTCGCAAGCGCTTGCTAATTATTACTTGTGAACATCGAATGCCATTTTCTTCTTTCGAAAAGTCGATCTTTCTAAAACGATGCCTTAGCGATGACTTCAAAATAATAATTTAGAAACCAAATTTATAGTTTGTTTAATTCTGACTTTAAAATTTTATAAAAACTTAATAAATATATATTGTAAATATGCTAACAGATGAATACATTAAGTATTGGACTTAAAAGTCATTCAGCTTTCTGAGATTTTTGTTGGTTTAAAAGTTAAGCGTTTTAGAAATAATGTACGATTATAAGTAGTCGACGAATATTTAAGCCCATTGCAGGAATTCCACTGGTGCGCCTGGGTTTGTTATCGAAAAAGCAATGCTGTGCTGTATTGAGAGTCGGCTTGACTATATCGATTCCATTTTATGTTTTGGCGGCAATATATCGCTTCACATCGTGTTAGAGTTTTTTGTGCAGAAATATTGTGTATTGGTTTACTTTGACTGAACTTGTGTATTAAGAGTCATGGAGGGCTTTGATGATGCTGGCGTATTTTTCTCGGACAATTTTGGCAACGATCAACAACCAGATGGTGCCCAAATTAATTTACAAGCTGTGAAAAAGAAGTATAAGGAGTTTATTCGGACTTTTAATGAAGATAACTTTTTTTATAAATACAGGTAAATATCGTCAGACGCCTGGCATAAAATTGTACTATAATTTTAATGTTTGCTTATGTAGGGATAATTTAAAGCGTAACTATTTAAATGGCCGCTATTTTCTGGAAGTTGAAATGGAGGATGTGGTGGGCTTTGATGAGGCGCTCGCCGACAAATTGAACAAACAGCCCACCGAACATTTGCAAATCTTTGAAGAGGCTGCGCGTGAGGTAGCCGATGAAATAACAGCACCTCGGCCCGAGCATGAAGAGCATATGCACGACATACAAATACTGCTTATGTCTAGTGCGAATCCCACAAATATCCGTCAACTAAAGTCAGACAGTGTGTCGCGCTTGGTTAAAATTGCCGGCATAATAGTGGCTGCTTCGGGCATTCAGGCGAAGGCAACGCGGATGTCGATAATGTGTCGCTCATGCAGCACTGTTATACCGAATCTTAAAGTTAATCCCGGGCTTGAGGGTTACGCCCTGCCACGCAGGTGTACCGCCGAACAGGCTGGTAGGCCCAAGTGCCCGCTGGATCCCTTCTTCATAATGCCCGACAAATGCAAGTGTGTCGATTTTCAAACACTTAAGCTGCAAGAGCTGCCGGATTTTGTGCCACAGGGCGAGATTCCACGTCATCTCCAATTGTTCTGCGATCGCTCACTTTGCGAACGCGTCGTCCCAGGTAATCGCGTGCTCATACAGGGCATTTACTCAATACGCAAGGTTGGAAAGCCGACGCGGCAAGATGGTCGCGAAAAAGCAGTTCTCGGAGTGCGTGCGCCATATATGCGCGTAGTTGGCATAACCGTAGATGCAGAGGGAGCCGGTGCTGTATCTCGTTACACGAACATATCCACTGAAGAGGAGGAGAACTTTCGGCGCATGGCCGCTTCCGACGAAATTTATGATCGACTTTCGAAATCCTTGGCACCCAGCATATTTGGTTCCACCGACATTAAGAAGGCAATAACTTGTATGCTCTTTGGCGGCTCACGAAAGCGTCTCCCAGACGGTCTTTGTCGTCGTGGCGACATTAATGTCTTACTTTTGGGCGATCCAGGTACCGCCAAGTCGCAGCTCCTTAAGTTTGTCGAAAAGGTAGCGCCCATTGGAGTCTACACGTCCGGGAAAGGCTCAAGCGCAGCTGGTCTCACCGCATCTGTTATGAAGGATCCTCATACGGTGAGTAGAGTAATTAATTATTTTACCTGGTTCGTATAAAAACAAACTGACGAAAGTAAACAAACAGAGGGCATTAGTGCCGTATATATTCTTAAATAGAATATTTTGTGAACGGTTGAACGATTTTAAATGTTTCTTGCAGATTAGTTAGGAATGATTACTACTCATAAAAAAGAAATATACAAATTTTAATATATATATGGATATCTTTGTTAGCGTAATTTCGTTATGGAAGGCGGCGCTATGGTTCTAGCTGATGGTGGCGTCGTTTGTATTGATGAATTCGACAAAATGCGCGAGGACGACCGCGTCGCCATTCATGAAGCAATGGAGCAGCAGACTATATCGATCGCGAAAGCGGGCATTACAACCACATTGAACTCGCGTTGCTCAGTGCTTGCAGCTGCCAACTCTATTTTCGGTCGTTGGGATGATACAAAAGGCGAAGAGAACATTGACTTTATGCCGACAATTCTTTCACGATTTGACATGATCTTCATCGTAAAAGATGTGCATAACGAGGCTCGAGACATCACTTTAGCTAAGCACATTATTAATGTTCATTTAAGCTCGAACAAATCAGCGCCATCCGAACCGGCAGAAGGAGAAATTTCATTGGCCATGTTTAAGAAGTACATCCATTATTGTCGCACTCATTGCGGTCCGCGACTTAGCGAACCTGCTGGTGAAAAACTAAAGAGCCGTTACGTTCTAATGCGCTGCGGTGCTGGGCAGCAGGAGAGGTCGGCGGATAAACGTCATTGTATTCCAATTACGGTGCGTCAGCTGGAAGCTGTAATTCGAATTTCTGAGTCATTGGCGAAAATGCGATTACTTCCGTTCGCTACGGATGAGCATGTGAATGAAGCGCTGCGACTATTCCAAGTGTCTACCCTCGATGCTGCAATGACAGGAAGTCTGGCTGGTGCAGAGGGTTTTACTACCGAGGAAGATCAGGAAACTTTGAATCGTATAGAAAAACAACTTAAACGACGCTTTGCCATCGGATCTCAAGTTTCTGAGCAAAATATAATGCAGGTAGTTATCTATACAGCATATATTCTATTCAATTTAAAAGAAATACATTTTCTTATTTAAAATTCTAGGATTTTTTGCGTCAAAAATACGAGGAGCGTACTATAATAAAAGTCATTCATACTATGATTCGTCGTGGGGAGCTTCAACACCGAATGCAACGCAAGATGCTATATCGCATTTGTTAACCATTTACTCATCACATATATTACTAAAATTGAACCAATTTAATATTTCACAATAAACTTATAGAAACATTATTCTTATACTTAAATTATTCGGAACAAATTAAATTCAACTTTAAGAGGACAATGCTATAATGGAGGGAGGCAAAGCCAAGCAAAGAACCACTGTCTTAGGGAAGTTGTTTTAAACTTATATTGTTATTTTATTTACTGTGCCCACTTTAATCTTGTATTAGAGGCAAGTAAATTGATTGGATACACTATCCTAATAATATTTAACAAAATAATAAACCGAAACATTTTGGTGGTGATCGTCCCAAAAATTATCAAAAATTACCCAAGTTTATCGGTAGTCCGTGAGTACCAAAAAACAGATTGACTGAAGAATAAAATATTTTAAACACCTCATGAATTCGCACATCGAAAAGTATCTCAAAATGCCTTTTTTGGTAGAACAGACTCTAATCAGTATTTCAATTGTCAAACACTTCCAATATAGTCCTATCCTTATTTCAATGTATTCTGAAGCAAACAGTGTACGTTTATATATTATAATATATACTAAACTAACATATAATATACTAACACATCCTAACACACATCAACCAATCAATTAGTTTAAAAATTTGTTTTAACAGAATTACGATCCCTAATATCTAGTATACTAGCTTAAGTTCAGTTTGCACTTAAAATATTGCATATGCTTAATAATTGCTAATTTTATAATTTTTATGCGCACGATGCGTTTTCATGTACATTTGAAAATATACATAAACGTAGATATTTTATTGTGGGTTTAGTATACGGGAAATACTATATATTTTCGAACTTTTTAAAAACGTCTGAAACCCGTGCGTATCTTTTATGGCTAAAATATAATTTTTATTGATAGAGCAGAATTTAAACACAAATATAATAAAACATCCTATGAAAAAAATACAGCAACAATATATTTAAATTTGTAAGTTTGTTTTAATAATCGGATTCTAAAGCAGAATATCACATTTCGAACTTTGATGTATTGTGATTTTCGTCAAAAGAGTAATCTAGTTCTATAACGAATTATCCAAAATCTAATCTACAAAAAAAATACAATATCTTTGAATATGAAAACAGTTCTATGAGGGTATGCGAACTTTGTCCGAGGAAATATCAGAAATCGTGATGGCTTTCAATTTTTTTTTCAATTAAAAATATGCAAGCACGACACAGTTGTACGCTCCCGATTGTGGCATACTCTGTTTCCATTATAATTTTTAGCTTATAATAATAAGTTTAAATAATAGTTACTTTTTAGCTGTAACCCTAAAATTGTATAGTATACTCCTTTGTATTTTGCTATTTAATAAAGCCTATAACTTACACAGGAAAAATTCATTTACGCGGATAAAGAGATGAATAAACAGAATTTACTTTTTATTCCATATAGAACAGGGTATATTCATTAACGTCATGAACATCCGCGACTTTTTCAATTTTCAAAAGAGCAAGATATACACAAATCTAGTTGCATACATACATTGGCCACAGATTTCAATACGTAAATTCACAAATACAATTAACTACATAGACAAAACATGTTCGACACATATGTACGTATGTACATGCACATTCAATATTTACATTCGCGTGCACACACACAAACATAGATTGTATACACAATGTATACAAAATATAGCAGATACAAATACGTAACACATCTGAGGGGGTAAGTATGTATGTACGAGAGCATAAACGATGAGTGGGGCCTTTTGTTTTGTGAATGGAAAAATTAAATGAAAATTCTCGGTGCACAGCAGCCAATTCCGATATATATACGTCAGTACATTTAGAGCTCTCGTAAGAGCCAGTTCAGACAACTATTAAGGGAATACAGATATAATCGTGAAGTAAAATATATTTTGTTTGATGTCACTTCAGCCTTACTTAATTACCTGGAAATAAAATTAGATTTGTTTAGTGCTGGTTGAGATCATGTACATATATCCAAGCTCGCCCGAATCAGAATTATTTTTGCCCTCCGAAGAAAGTGCAGCCATCAAGATTCAAGCTGGTTTTCGAGGCTATCGTGTACGCAAACAGCTCTACCGTTTATCCAAATCTTCTGGTGCTCGGACCAACGGCCACTTGTCCCAACGCCTGTCGAATCGACAAACAAATAGTGTTCGACGAAAGGAACGACAACAGCGCACCCACATTACCGACTTCATGGAGCAGGAACATAATCAACTGTCTACGGCTGCCGACGGGCAGCAGACCCCCGTTAGGACGGACGTCAAATCCGTGGAAGATCGCTCTGCAATAAAAATCCAAGCCGGGTTTCGTGGCTTTCTCGTGCGTAAAAAGCAGAAAATTGCGACAGATGCAGCTGTTAAAATACAGTCAAGCTTTCGTGGATTTAAGGCACGCAAAGAAGCAGAGAAATTGAAACAGCCGCAATATTGAAACATACCTTAAGACAAACAAATACTTGTAATAATACTTGTGTGTAATGTACATTTCTTTGAATACATTCTAGATCCGTGTGTGGTAGCATACAAATACATTTTGTAAATAGATAGAAGTAGATTGTAGCCATCAGATAAACAAAATAAATATAAACATACTTGTTCAAATAATAGTACTCATACATAGTACCGATTGATGCCCTTAAAACTTGTGATGGTTTCACAAAAAATATTGCACTTAGAATTAATACTAAAAATTTGATGCCAAATATACATTCACACAAATGCATTTGTTATGGGGATAAGAATGGCTTCAAAATTTCGTTGTCTTCAATTATATAATTACTATTATTACAGGAGAAAATTATTCTGCTTGTGTTTTAGTGATCTAACCATAAATTTTTATGCCAGCTCGTCTTAATATATGTACGTATATATGTTCATATCTACGTACATAGTTCTGCTGTGCGATATTTATATTTATCTTTTTGCATATGTGTACGTGTACAATGTTAGTGCATACGTGCCCAACCGGTATGATGGTTTGTTTTTATACCCTGGACAAATTAAAATGGGTATAAGTTAAGTTATAGTATGGCTGTCTGTCAATGACTCTAACAGGCCAACAGAAGCATCTCCGATCGTATAAAGTACATATATATTCTTGATTGGGTGATGAGCTGCCGCAAATTATCCATTTCCGTCTGTATATTTGTTTAAACGCACCGATCTCGGAAGCAATTAAAACTGTAGACTTGAAATTTTTAAATATATATTCGCTTATACCATACGCAGAACATGTTTTCTTTGTTTCGATGACTTCCCTTTTTTATACCCTGTACCCATAAACAATGATGATGGATGATAGTGGATTTACATCCATGCATTGATCTCAGAGGCTATAAGAGCTAAAAAATTATCTTTTTAGATTCTGCACAACATACGCAGATTAAGTTCATTTCAAATTGACGACAACCCGCCCTGCTCTCTTGAAATCGATAAATATCTTTTTTTCGCCGTTTTTTCTTTGAGCATCTCGCAGAATCTCTAAAAGCTAGAGACACCAAATGTTATATGTACAAGTATATTATAGTATACACAGAAAAAGTATTTCACTCTTTGGATACACATCACCAATCAAAGCGGTAAAATATTGGTGCAATGTGAATGTCACATGTTTAATATTTTTTATGTTTCGTACTTATTTATTGAATAATAGTGAAAATATAAATAGATCATGTGAAGTTTCTGAGAGACTGTTATTTGTATAGTTATTTATGGTAATACACTTTTATTTGTATATATATATTTATCATTTTATAATCTATAAAATTATGTAAATATTAAAAATGTTTTATTTTTTTGTTTTCCTTTTGTATTTTCTGCGCTTTTAATGCGTCTCCTTTTATGTTTAGGGATAACTCTGAGAACTTCACAATCGATTTGGACTGGCATAGAGTTTTGCCGTAATGCAGGCCAATTCAAGCGCAAATCGGTGCTCCTAATTAATCGTCCTTCTATTATAAAAAAAGGTATCAGTTGCCGTTTAAAAATTAGGTATATATTAATTTTTTTATACAGCTTACCATTCCTTTTGCTAAATGTTTTTCAACAATTTTTTCGGGCTGGCCGCCATTAGTGGTATCGCCAATTTCATCCTCTGGCGTAGAATTTGAATAATTTTGCAATGCATCGCCACGTTGCAGAGTTTGTCGCTTAGCGGCTAAACTGCTTTCCAAACTAGCACTCTTTAAATTGCTAGTAATAATTTTGGGCTTTTTAACATGTAGGCGGTAAGCTACTTGGATCTTTTTGGCAGCTTCTTCCTCAATAAGTCGTTCTAATGATTCGCTTATAGCATCATTCCCAAAAGAAGCCTTTGTATCTTGGGTGGATGACTTCGTACCTGCACTCGCACGACGCAATCTCCGCCTTGTTAAGAATCCTCGTGCTCCTGCCTGTATCTTAGCAGCTGCTGAAACAATGGTCGATTCAGTTTCTGTCGACGTGTCCATAGCATCTGTCATTGCAGTGTCTATATGAAAGTCATCTTTGATGACTTTATTGGGATCATAATAATCAGAGTCCGCTTCCGACAGGGAGTACGCCAATATCTGCTTACGAATGTTTTCAGAAGTTTCATCGTCTAAGCAGAAACTGCTGCTACTATTGGGCTCATTGCTATTTCCCTCCCTATTCCTATCGTCAATATATTTGACTGTATCAACTGATGCCATTGAGTTAAAAATACTCTGTGGATCGTCACCGGCGATTGTGTAATGCCGTAACAGCTGTGCTTTGGGAATTTCCACGTCATTTGTAAGCTTTTGATCGTCATCAGCATTTCCGAATATAACAGAATCGCTTTGAGCGGAACTTTCTCGGGTTTCTTCGCGTTGTAGACGATTGTACACTATAATATCAGAATCCTCGAAATCCAGTGAGTTTTGTTGTTGCAAAGAGCTCATTGGTCGCACAGAAGGCTCATCAAATATTGCATCAGTATTATGAAGTACTGTTTTCTCTTGCTTCTCCTGTATTTCTGATGATCGTCGTTGTGTCATTTTCTCAATTACGTCATCTGCTCGTGCTAATTTTAAAGTTGCACTCTCCAGTGCATCCAAATCACTATGGACTTCATTCTGATGCTCTAACTTGTCTTCTATTCCTAATTCCGATATTTCATCATTCATATTGGAAAGTGAAACGCATCTTTTTACACAGGGGACTTCATTAACTTCATCAGAATTTATGTCACCTTGCTGCTCGTGAGCTTGAGAATCGGGCTCTTGCTTAGAAGAAAAGTTGATCTCCTTAATCAGGAAATCGTTTACTATTTCTCGCATGTAGTCGGCTTATTACGGAAAAATAAAAAACATTAAAGCTTGTGAAGGTTTGGGTATTATTTAAACTTAGCGATCTTACCTTTAGAGGCTGCATCCGACTCTGGGTACGACATAGCTCTTAAGTCCTTAACTAAGTCCAATTCTATTTCGTTTGCTGAACCTGCTAAATTATTAGAAGCTCCGTTATCTTTTTCAAATACTTCGGTTGAATATAATTCATTAACAATGTCAGTAGCCAATTTTGTAACAAGTGAGCCATTGCTTTGAGCATCTAAATTACGAAATTCAATATGTGTGTTGTCAGCGGACTCTGACTCAGTTACTGCAGAGTCGCTTGGTTCAAGTAATATACGTTGCGAACCTACAAACCATTCTGGTTTTGCTAGTTTCTTTCGTTGAATATAACGCCGGAAAGTATTTTGAATTCTAACAGCTGCTAGAATTTTATCTCTTGAATATTTTTCATTTGTGTGAGACGCGGTTTCGGTTGTGTTTTGTGCACTTCTTGCCAAATATTTTCTAAATGCTTTTTGAATTTTGCTGGCTGCATGGATTTCATTTTGTTCAGTTTTTCGATCAATTAACATTTTTTCAGTTGCCAAATTTTCATTGCTGACATCAGTACTGTTCTTCTTGTTATTGCCTTCTACAATCTTTGAGTCGTCTTGTCTTTGGCTAGCTTTGTAGTTTTTATAGGCTCTTTCTATAATTTGTACGCTTTTCATGCGATTTAAATCATCAGTGTTAATAGCAATATTTGGCCTTTCAAGTTCATCATTATCTTTTGCTGTTAATGAATTTTGAGCGATTTGTTCTGTTTCTAGAACAGTAATTGCAGCTTCTGATAAATCGCTCTTAATCTGTTCTTCCAATTTGATTTCGGTGTTATCAATATCTAAGGAATGGTCCACATCATTTCTGAGTTCACTGCTTATTTCATTTTCGTTAAGCTCGTGTATGGTTTGTAATTTAACTGACCCCAGCTCTCGCAATTTCAAATCATTTGCTGATTGATTAAATTCCTTTTCTTCTGGTGCAATAATATCTTTGTAATACTCTGAGTTATTTTCTGCTGATGTATTAGGTTCGCTTTTCTCAATACCTGAGTTTCTTAAAAATTTCTTTGGTATTTTATAACTTGTTTTTCCGTCGTTTCCATCAAATGAAATGTAAAACGCAATTGATTGTTTTTGCTTTTGTGGTCCATGTTCATCCAATTTCTCTCCATATATATAGCTTGCAGCCCTCTCAAGCTGTTTGGGTTGTTCATATTTAGCCAACCGCGGATTATCTTTGCTAGGCGAAACATTGGATAGTTCCGCTTCATTTATTTCTATATTTAATTCATTGGGTTGATTGTAAACTTCGTACCATGAGCCTTCTTGGGAAGATGTCTTAAATGATTTGAGCTGCAATTCTGCAATTGGTGCGTTTATTAATCGATTCGATGTAGAACTCGTTGATTGTTTATCCTTAACGATAGGCAATTTTTTCATTTTATTTGTGGGATATTCATTGATTTGTGAGCCAATTAATTGATTACTCAGAAGCAACGAAGATTTGTTCTGCTAATGTGAATGACAACTTTTAGAATAATGCATTGCTTTAAAGTCTTACCAGAATTTACTTCAGGAATTACGGGACCCATTTCCTTATCCTCGCTTATTTTATTTAATGCTTTGTTAAATGAAATATAAATTTGGTTTGACTCTTTTTTATATTATAAAGTATAAAAATATATATTTATAAATTATTGCCGATAAAAATGAATTGCACATAGGTAAATTTCTTCATTTAGATATTTGTACAGTTAAAGCTGCAATAAAATATGAAGTTTATGTACTTACGTATTTCGGCCCCAGCTTCGATGTTGTTGTCGTTTTTCTCTATGGGATTTGTCATTGGTTCATCTATAAAAATCACAATATTATTATTATAATTATTTTTGTTTTCACTAATTTTTACCTAATCCAACAGGCTCATTATCTTTCATTTCGTTCTCATCCTTGATGACATTTTTTGGTTCATTTCCAACTTCTGGCTCTTCATGGGCATCGTTTACAGAAATATGTTTGTTTGTGTTTACACCTTTAATTGCTTCGTTGTTGTTTTTCCCGATGGGGCTTGTCATTGGAATATCTAAAATATTATATTATTATTATTATAATTATTTTTGTTTTCACTAACTTTTACCTAATCCAACAGACTCATTATCTTTCCTTTCGTTCTCATCCTTGTTAACATTTTCTGGTTCATTTCCAACTTGTGGCTGTTCATGGGGATCGTTTACAGAAATTTGTTTGTTTGTGTTTGCACCTTCAATTGCTTCGTTGTTGTTTTTCCCGATGGGGTTTGTCATTGATTCATCTAAAAATTTACATTATTATTATCATAAATATTTTTGTTTCACGAATTTTTACCTAATCCAAGAGTTTCATTATCTTTAATTTGGTTCTCATCCTTGTTAACATTTTTTGGATCATTTCCAACTTCTGGTTCTTCAGGGGGATCGTTTACAGAAATTTGTTTGTTTGTGGTTACACCTTCAATAGATTCGTTGTTGTTTTTCCCGATGGGGCTTGTCATTGGATTATCTAAAAAAATTACATTATGATTATTATAATTATTTTTGTTTTCACGAATTTTTACCTAATCCAAGAGTTTCATTATCTTTCATTTGGTTCTCATCCTTGTTAACATTTTTTGTTTCATTTCCAACTTCTGGTTCTTCATGGGGATCGTTTACAGAAATTTGTTTGTTTGTGGTTACACCTTCAATAGATTCGTTCTTGTTTTCCCCAATGAGGTTTGTCATTGGATTATCTAAAAATTTACATTATTATAATATTATTATAATTATTTTTGTTTCCACTAATTTTTACCTAATCCAACAGGCTCATTATCTTTCATTTGGTTCTCATCCTTGTTGACATTTTTTGTTTCATTTTCGTCGTCCGGCTGTTTTACAGAAACTTGTTTGTTTGTGTTTGCACTTTCAATTTCTTCGTTGTTTTTTTCTGATGGGGTTTGTCATTGATTCATCTAAAAATTTACATTATTATTATCATAAATATTTTTGTTTTCACGAATTTTTACCTAATCCAAGAGTTTCATTATCTTTAATTTGGTTCTCATCCTTGTTAACATTTTTTGGATCATTTCCAACTTCTGGTTCTTCATGGGGATCGTTTACAGAAATTTGTTTGTTTGTGGTTACACCTTCAATAGATTCGTTGTTGTTTTTCCCGATGGGGCTTGTCATTGGATTATCTAAAAAAATTACATTATGATTATTATAATTATTTTTGTTTTCACTAACTTTTACCTAATCCAACAGACTCATTATCTTTCCTTTCGTTCTCATCCTTGTTAACATTTTCTGGTTCATTTCCAACTTGTGGCTGTTCATGGGGATCGTTTACAGAAATTTGTTTGTTTGTGTTTGCACCTTCAATTGCTTCGTTGTTGTTTTTCCCGATGGGGTTTGTCATTGATTCATCTAAAAATTTACATTATTATTATCATAAATATTTTTGTTTTCACGAATTTTTACCTAATCCAAGAGTTTCATTATCTTTAATTTGGTTCTCATCCTTGTTAACATTTTTTGGATCATTTCCAACTTCTGGTTCTTCATGGGGATCGTTTACAGAAATTTGTTTGTTTGTGGTTACACCTTCAATAGATTCGTTGTTGTTTTTCCCGATGGGGCTTGTCATTGGATTATCTAAAAAAATTACATTATGATTATTATAATTATTTTTGTTTTCACTAATTTTTACCTAATCCAACAGGCTCATTATCTTTCATTTGGTTCTCATCCTTGTTAACATTTTTTGTTTCATTTCCAACTTCTGGTTCTTCATGGGGATCGTTTACAGAAATTTGTTTGTTTGTGGTTACACCTTCAATAGATTCGTTCTTGTTTTCCCCAATGAGGTTTGTCATTGGATTATCTAAAAATTTACATTATTATAATATTATTATAATTATTTTTGTTTCCACTAATTTTTACCTAATCCAACAGGCTCATTATCTTTCATTTGGTTCTCATCCTTGTTGACATTTTTTGTTTCATTTTCGTCGTCCGGCTGTTTTACAGAAACTTGTTTGTTTGTGTTTGCACTTTCAATTTCTTCGTTGTTTTTTTCTGATGGGGTTTGTCATTGATTCATCTAAAAAATAACATTATTATTATTATAATTATTTTTGTTTTCACGAATTTTTACCTAATCCAACAGGCTCATTATCTTTCATTTGGTTCTCATCCTTGTTGGAATTTCTTGGTTCGTTTTCAACTTCTGGCTCTTCGTTAACAGAAATTTGTTTTTTTATGGTTCCACCTTCAATTTTTTCACTCACAGAATTCACTGAGCTTTTAAATTGTTTATAGTTTTCGCTATCTGCACGGCTTTCATTGCTTGAATCATTCTCATTCAATGAAATTGTTAGTTTTTTTACAGGTTCAGCTGCTATAGTATTGCGAATATCCATTTCACTGTGCACTACTTCTTTCTCATCTGTAACTTTTGGTAAAAATTTATCATCTTCATTCATCACACCGCCTGAAAAATTGGTTAAACTGTTATTTTTGCGATCTTCAATTTTCATATTTTGAAGTGTTTCATTTTCGTTTTGTTCAATAATCGTTATTGGCTCCTCCTCTGAATGAATGTCTCGAATTACGGGCACGTTCAAATCCTCAATAGATTTTACATCGTTTAAGGTAGGTAAATCTTTCTCTAAGCTTTCATCCTCAGTAGTTGAGCTATTTTTAACGGAGCTATATTTTAATTTTATATCATCAGAGCTGTCTGCTGAATTTAAGCTTAAAGTTTTTTTAATGTTTTTATTTTCGATGCTACCTTTCTTAATTTCATCATTTGAGGGTTCAATATCTATAACAGGGTCTTGTTTATTAAATCTTTTATTGTCAATTTCAATTTCAATGTGCTTATCATCTTCAACATTTTCTGTTACTGCGGTATCAGTTTTGTCAAACTTTAAAGATGGTTTTTCAGATGTGTATAAAACAGAGCTTATCCCTGGTGGAGAATTATCTAATTCCTTTAGTTTATTTTGAAAAATATTTTGATTAATGGTAGATACGCCTGAGTTATCAATTTCATCGTCAGTATCTTCTACATTTGGTTGCTCTTCATTTGGTTCATCTTCATTTATTTCAACGCTTTTCTGTGTCCTAGGAATTGTTATGTCTTGTTCGTTTGTATTGTTTTTAGCAGCATCCTTAAAATCTTCCAAATTGTCATCGGAATTTTCAGTTGTATTATCAATTTTATTTTGAGAACCGGTATTTTTTTGCGATAAGAGGCTTGACTTATGATTGTCTTCGGTAGAAAGTACCCTTTCAGTTATTGGTGTCCCAATATCATTGCTAAGCTTATCTTCAGATTGAGTTAAAATATCAAACATTTTCTCTGAAGAGTTTTTTAACTCCGCGCATTCCATGTTTTTCGAAAGAGTAGGTGTTTCTGTTAAAATAAATATATATGTATAGTAAACATTAAAACAAAAACTTGTATATCGATTTTGAGCCCCAAATTTTAGCTAATAACCGGAATAAAAAAACACTACTAAATTTATACTTCGCTCAATCCATAATTTAAAAAAATTTATTTTAAAAAGTCTTGCTTTGGTTTTGCTATATGTGCATATTTCAATGTTTAAATTCTGAATTTTTCAGAAGTACCACAGAAATAACATTTTTACTAGTCAGCTTACGGTGTTTGTGGCCACAGATCAAGAATATTTTAAACCTCCCTCCATTCTTTACAATCAACCAAATATATGTATTGACTTACCAGTTATATTTGAAATTATGAGTTTGCTACATTCAGCCGATGTGGACTCAGTCAGTATTGGGAGATTCTTAAAAATTACAATTAAAATTAAAAATGATTTTTAATAATACAAATTATTTTAGTTGGTTTACCTGGTCTACGATATTGTTATTATTAGTATTACTGTTCGCAAGACTAGATATTGTTGCTTTTTGTTGTTCGGGCTCTGATAAATTTGTACTTGTTGGGCTAAGTACGCTCATATTGTTTTCCTCCAGAGAACTCTTCATTTGGATTAAATTTTCATCGGCCTTTGTCGAGCTCGAATCTTTATTAGAATCTGATAAAGAATACGAGGCTACATCAATATTTTTCTTTACGTCTTCTTTTCTAATTGCGTTATCGTGAGCCACAATATTATTGCCCTCGGATTGAGTTAAAATTACATTATTGGCGATAATTTCATCACTGTTGAAACTGTTATCTTTTTTAATTAGATTTTCTGAAGTTTCATTATCCGCAATAGATTTTTTAGGGTGTTGACCATTTTCTGGTTCGTTTATTTCACTTAAATTTTCATCTCCAAGTTGCTCTAAAGGGGTTTTACTTAAGTTATCATCCATATTTATGTCTGAAAATAATAAATTTGTTATTATTATTAAGTTTAGGGTATGGTATCAACCTAACTTTTAAATTGCACTAGCCACTAGTCACTACAGTTCAGTTGCTTCAATGCCTTATACAACTCATCTACCGAGGACAGCGAATTTATTAATATTAACGAAAAGAAGAAAAGAAACTAAAAGAATAAAAGCCGTTAAAACGAGAAACTTCTAGCTATCGTCATTAAATTTTGAATAGGTCCGATTCTGCACTTCTAACATATAAAAAAGTTTCATAACAACGAATTACTATATTATATATATTCAAATAGGAACCATTTTGACTATTATGATAGTACGATATTCGTATTTGAGTATGTATGTTTCACTCTTACATCTTACTTACTGGTATTATCTGATATTTTCACGTCTTGAGATACCTTCGCCAGATTATGAATGCTTTCTAAAACTGTCTTCAGGCTATTTATTTCTATTGAATTTTCGTTTTCTGGATTTGTTTCAAATGAAGGAATCGGTACATCGGCTCCATCTATAATTTCCGTTTTGGCGTCCATTACTTCATTTGCAGCTGTAATGAAAAAAATATTCAATGCAAGTAAGAATGTAGTCGAAAGCTCCTGACTGCTAGATTCTCTGTTCGCGTCTATTAAGGACATCATGAACATACGAGAGAATGTAAACTGAATGACATTAGTTCTGATATTGTCGAAAATTGGCTTTATTTACGTTAAGCACATAGCTGACAATGATTCATAATTAAAATAGCCACTATTGTGGGCAATATATATAGTCTGATATCCTGAATTTAAAATAAGGATATGTTTTGTTGTTATGTAGATACAGGCAAAAGCAAACATCTCCGATCCAATATTCGGTGCCACGGACAGATAGATATAGCTGAATAGACGTCACGAACAAGAATATATGTATATATATATATATACAAATGTGCCACAAAATTTATTTTAGTTTGTTCTCGTAAAGCATAGCGAGATAAAGAATATTTTATGTCACAGGACAAGCACAGCTGCTGAGTAAAGTACGCAGCTTCTGTCTGATTACAAGGGGTTTGAAGTGAAGCTGAGTACAGGGTATTTCCTCGTCGGGTATGCCCGAAGCGCTTTATTTGTATTCACTTACCAGATTTATTTGAAATTATAATCTTATATTCAGCCGATGTGGGCGCAGTCAAATGGGGAGATTTTATCAGATTAAAGTTTTTTAATATTATAAATTATTTTAGTGGGCTTACCTGGTCTACGATATTAGTATTAGTGTTCGAAAGGCTAGAAATTTCTTCTGGTGATAAATTCTGGTTACTGATAAATGGCTCCAGATGTTTTTCGGATTCTGAAAATTGTCCACTTGTTGGGCTAAATACATTTTCCTCAAGCGAACTCTTTTCTTGGATTACATTTTTACCAGGCTTTGCCGAGCTGGAATCAATATTAGACTCCGACAAAGAATCCGAGGTTTCTTTTATATAAGAAATATTTTGCTTTAAGTCTTCTTTTGTATTTTCGTTATCGTGTGCTAAAGTATTATTGTCCTCGGGTTTAATTAAAATTATATGTTTTGCGATCATTTCTTGGTTATTTAAACTGTTATTATTTTTAGTTAGAAGATTCTCTGAAGTTTCATCATCACTAATAGATTTTTTGGGACGCAGACTCTCTGTTTCGCATATTTCACTTAAATTTTCATCGCCAATTTGCTCTAAATGGGTTTTACTTAAATTATCATCCATATTTATGTCTGAAAATAATAAATGTATTATTATTCGTATTATTATTATATTTTTAAATTAATATTATTAAATTACTGAGTGCACCTAATACTGTGTGCCTAGGCATAGTTTTAGCTCGTGAAATAACCATTTTATATATGAATCATTTACCATTTCCCTTAGCTCTTATTGATTTTTCACATGTTTTTATAGCTTCAGTTAGATATTCCTTTTTATGGTAGGTATTCTCGTTTTCGACTTCCTCGTCTTCTTTTATAGTTTGTTGATGGACCCCCTCTTCGTAATTTGCGTTTCCAAACTCATTGTGGTCACCTGCCGACTCCGTTGAAAGTAGAGCCGTAGAAGCGGAAGTATACGAGGCAGCTTCGGAAGCATTGTCATTCATCTCGTCGCATTGGTCTATTTCAGCATTTGTGTGTTTCTTTCCTTTCCGCACCTTAACCATTCTCCGAAATGCTCTTTGTATAATAAATGCTGCTGTCGTTAGAGCAATATTACTGTCCGAAGGGGATTTAATTGACTTATTAAGGTTTCGTTGTGGCACTTTCTTGCTCAAATACTGCCGGGTATATCTCTGTATAACAAGTACGGCCTTCATATATTTTACAGAATTGTAGCTTTGCAAACTTTGTGACACTGTGGTGGTTTTAGCTCGTTTTTTTGATAAAAACCGCCGAAACTGTCTTTGAATTAGAAAAATGGCATTTAGGTAATCTTGACTGTTATAAACGCTTGTACTTAAAGAAGTCGCCTTAGCTGAACTTTCTTTTTGCGCTTTAAATAGTGTCGAAAGTGTTTTTGGATTATGCAAACTGATTTTAAATAGCGATTGTATTTATTTTGATCTAACGATTTTAAAACACGTTGAGGTTCGTCAGATGGTGTTGCTTGTACTTGTGTTCTCATTTTTGTAGAGCTTAATATACGTCCACATGCGCAAGTCTCCTTGGTCGGATAAGGCTTGCTCCCATTTTCCTCAATATATTTTTCATAGGCTGCATACTTAGTATACGTTATCTGTCTTGCGGCGATGTTTAGATTTTTGAAATACTCTATTGCAAAAACAATTAAATTTTCTGGATTTTCCTTGAGGACAGCTTTAATAAATTTTTTAATTACATCGGTTAGACTTTCTGGAATAATGTGAAAAGCAAGTGACAATGGTACTTGTTGTCGAATTCGATTTTTCATGATAATTTCGTAACTTTGCGGAGGTTCAAACCTAACCACCTTTTTGTGTTTTCTTTCAGCCCCAATCTTTTCAAAATAATTTAATGAAAATTCATAAAGATTTTTAGGTTTTTCGCGTAAAACTTCTCTTGTATACGATTTTAACGTATCGCGGAGACCTTCCGGTACTCTTGGCAAATTGATTTCAGCCATTTCAAAAATATTTTGTGCACTTAATTCGCTTCAGATGTTGAATCAATACTGACAAAAATATTTCACATTTCGTTACTGAAGCCGTAAAGAGCTTCGCTGTCCGTTACCATGCAAACCAGAATAAGCCACAACATTTGACTTACTTGTCTCTTGTCGCCGGCTGACTCACATTTAAGAAGAAATAAAAAGAACTAAGTTCATAGTAACTTATTAGTTTAATATAGCACATCAACTGTTCGCAAATGTTCAGTTTCCGGATAAAGTAATATGTAATATGTTCTAGGTATTAAGCAAAAATTTTCTGTAAATTTTACCATTTGTGTTTTTTGTTTGTATAGAGAATCTAATATGAGGGAATTTCGATTGCAAAAAAAAAACATTTTAGTTCATTGTATTCAGCCTGCATATTCACATATAATTCAAATAAAATTTACAAATCTATTGATACACAAAATTTTTAAATCTATTGATATACACAATATAAATATCAATTAATAATTACTATAATTCTAAAAATTTATTTATTTTTATATCTGTAATATACGAAAAATTTTCAAAAGAAACACATTTCACCGATTGTCAAAATTAAAATTGCTCCTTATTAATACAAACTTATATTCACTAATTTATTTTATTACAATAAAGGTAACAATCTAATGTACAGAAATGGTTGCTAGGGAGTACCGCGTCCAAGTTTTTGGATTTATTGCCGACTATAAAACACAACTTTAAAAGTATTTCTGTGTGGGTCGATTTTTCTGTCCAAAATCATGCAAAAACTGACAACGATTTTGACAAGTAAAGTTCCAGAATCCATACTTCCAAGATTTCAAAGTCCCATAACTTGGCCAAAACTGAACCGATTTTCACAATGTGTACCACTTTCATTATGGTTTGGCTTCTAGATTGATTCTGCATTTAAGTTTAATTCGTTTTTAAAAATAAATTTTTTTTGATTATTTTTCCTAAAAAATCCTTTACTCCAGAATCCATACTTCCTAGATTTCAAAGTCCCATAATTTGACCAAAATATATTTATTAAACAGTTTTGTGAGTAGCATAATCAAAAACAATTAATCGAATAAAGTAACAGGCTGAATTACTAAAGTGCCCGACCATTTATTTTTTATCTCTAGATCCTGTAATCTCTTAAGAATGTAAGAAAAACTGCTGATTTACTACTATTATTTCAATTTGCCAACATTTAAATAAATTAATTATCTCCGTCTTCTTCAATGCGGCATAAAATTGGTATATCATCTTCCTTGGCAACGTCATTTGACAATGATATTACATTTCGATAGATGAAATCGTTTTTAAATTTCTTCCACTTGATATTCTTCAGAAAGTCATCAAACAAACTTTCTCTTGATGGAATAATACAGTCTAGGTAAAAAAGGCGACGTTGCCATATGTTTCCCGGATTTTGTTCATCGTCTAATAAAAAATCTGGGAAGCAACAAGCACTGCACCGTAGTCCTTGCCATTATCACACGATCATCCATTTCTTCGCCTAATCCAAAGATTCCACCAAATGTAATGGATCCAACATCAATAAAATGGCTTTCCGTGCAGTCCATCTGTAACTAAATACATTTGTGTAATTGATTATCAAAATAAAAGCTACTTAAATTAAATTATTTTTAAATACTGATAATATTTTAAAAGTTCCCAAAACTTACTGATGTGGAGCTGCTTGGCGAACTACTAGTACTCGACGATGAAGCGGAATAAATTTCAGATTCAAGTGGAGAAATGATCTGCTTGGCATCTATCATATTTTGTTCAGATCCGTTGTTAGACTTATTTACATTGTCGTTATAGGAGCCTGTTGAACTTGACTCGATTTCTTCAATGTCTCTCATTTCTTCTTCCAGGAAATGCATAGTTTCTTTACCGCAAAATTTTGTGTATGAGGATTGCGTATCATTTATAAGTGGATTCGAAGTCGATATTGAGTGTCTATTGTCATTTCCACATAGATGAAGTGAATCTAAGGTAAATCTTCCAATCTGCACAACCAAATTAGTACCAAATATTGAACACATTAAAAAAGATATCCGATCTCTAAAATTGTAATTTTACCTCAGTGACTTTTTGAACTGAAATCGTGTGAACACTTTGGCCAAAATATAATCCCAACTCCTACACTTAAACAAAAACAAAATAAAGGTTATGATAGGAATTATATAACATCCGTTTATCGCGAAGGATGCCGGTTCTCTATACGCATTTGACGAAGCTGCAGGGCTGATGGGAGACAAAAACCATGCAACTCCTCTGGAACTACTCTGCTCTTCTGATATAACAAACCCGTATTTCTGGGAAACCATTTCGTTGCAGAACTGGAAAGCATAGGAGACTTGCATCTTAGGATTTTTTATGCATATGCATGCATAAAATTAATTGAATGAACTGAGCCATATATAAATTTACTTTTCCAGTTTGTGCAATGGTCTCCGTCTGGCTGATCTTTTGTCCGGATGAACGCAACTTTTTTCGACGCTATTGAAGCTACAGACTTGAAACTTGAAACATACATATACTTGTAGTTATCTGCCTCCCACTGGGAGGCTGGTAAATCGAAAACATGTCGATACACATCGAATCACAAATCGATAATAGGTGAATATTTCCCGCAATATTAAATCTACATTCACTAAATTTGGTATGTATATTGCTAGTGACTTTCCCAAAGATTCCGACCATGATATCAAGCGCCACGCGCACTGGAACGTCCTCCAGCCACCCCGCCCCCCACGAATAGCGGAGCCCATATCTCCCACAGTTTTAGACCTAGAATCCCAAAATTTTGAAAGTAGATTACTGGTCACCCCCTTTAAATGGCTAAACATTTGGCCACGCCCACCCCCGGCCTTACAAAATATATAATTCCAAAATAACAATTATAATTAAGAACGTTTTCGACTGTTTTAAACTGTTATTATACTATAGACGAGTATTTCGCAGTCGGTTACACCCGACTGCAACGTTCTTACTTGTTTTAATATGCAAATGTGGAATTATGCGAATACTTACCGTTTTCTTTTCGTCCTTATCGATTGAATGTATTGAAGCCGGTTTTGTCAGAGGCTTGTTGTTATCAGAATCACTATTTACACTTAGTTTAATATTTTCCAATTTATCTGCTAGTTCGAGTACCTTTTTGCCGTTTTTAAAAATTACCTTTAAAATAATAATTCAAGTTATATAAGTAATAAAAATATATTGTAAGTAATATTTCTATTGTAGAATACCTTCATATTAAGGCACTGGAGTATTACGCACTCTCCACTTAAAACAAAATAAACATTTGACAGTCTCCCTCTATCCTGGCTATAAATTGTATCCAATGACCGATATTCTTTAAGGGAGCATAATTTGCAAGCTTTCATAATCTAAAACAATTTTCTTGATTGGAGTGTAAAAAGATGAATATACTTGCAATACGATTAATTTACCTGATCCTGGTTAAGAAAATCAAAGTAGTCTAAGGCCTTCAAGGCTCTTTTCTTTTCATTCCAAATCGTCTGCATATAAGGTTTCAAAATTGTAATAAACTCATTGTCGAACAATACCAGGAGTTCGCATTGCGCTACGGAATCGGAACACAAAATATACGTTTAAAGGGTAACAAGAGCGAATGCAAAATGGCAACGGAATGCACGGTGGAGTACATAAATATGTTCGAAGATTCCCAGCCGATATAGCAAAAAGAAGAAAACATGTCGAAAACAACACAATAAAAATAATAAACACCAGGTTGCGAAGTGAAAGCTAAATTGGGAATCGGTTTGAGGTCTCGGGGCTTGTTGTTGGTGCCAACCTATATTTGCAGTAGGCACAACCATTTCAACCATGTTGAAATGCTTTGAAAAGGGGGTTATGTTTTGCTATTCATTTTGATTGAATCGAATTAGGACTTAACTTTGTTTATTGCTGATTAAATTGGCTGGTGCAGGCATTTGCATTCAGTCACGAAGTAGGAGACATGTTCCGTCTTCTACTTGTGCTATCGCGTGCTAAGCTATGTATTGGCTTTAGACGTACGTACATATCTGTACGTACAAACTATTATTTAGTTAAATAATTAAAAGGCTTTGAATGCAATAAGGCATACAAATGAAAAGGGTATACGTGAAAAGAGCTTAACACCTTGAGAACAATATTTGAATATTGATAAAGAACTAAAATTTAAATAACCAATATCCAAACGAGAGCTAAGATAGAAAGCATCAATCCAGAGTACTCAACTCAAAAAAAATATCTATGAATGCTGTATGCAAATTAAAGTAGTTTCTCTCCCCAGTTATCGTGTTGAAAGAGAAATAGGTTCGAAGTCATTAGAGTGCACTAAACGTAACTTGATTAAATTAAAATACCATCTGCTTACATGTAGTTATGAAGGTGTGAGTGCGTATGTTGTCTTCCATCATCGCTGCATCGCCTATGCAGTCCCCAGGTCCAAAAATAATTTCCCCTTTCGACTCCACTTTTCTAGACTTAAACATAAATAAATAATTTAACATAAATATGATTTTAAAAACATTAAATATTAATTACCTTGCTGTCTACAATTTTTATCATCTGAACTTCTCCCGTTAAGATAAAAAAACTGTAATCGGTAAGTCACCTTGTCTCATAACTGTACGACCTGCGTTGAGTGTCAACAACTTAACAACTGGCACCAAACGGGCACGTAATTTCTATAAAAAGTTTTTGATGTTAGAATAAACCTCAACAACCGTGTAAGGAGTTCGTATATACTGGTGGAATCACAACAAAACATTTCAATCCAGCAAATAAAAGGCATAATTTCCTTCGGTCAGATATAGTCCGTATCTGGTGTGGTGTACGTATTAAAGATTTATCCTAGAATTGAAAAAAAATCAACAACAATTTTTTCAGATATTGAGTAGATGTATGCTTTATTTTAATAATTATATATCTGATTTTATACAAAAACAATATCATATATACAACTACATAATAAATATAGTAGTCGGTTGGTGTTATTTTGTTTATATTTCAGTTTTGAGTTTTGTTAGGATATATAAAAAAGAAGCTCATACAACAACCAATTATACTCGTCACGAAGTGAAAATAGTTTTGTGTAATGTACTGCCGTAAGAACGAAATTTTTTTCGCCGTTATTGAAATATTAACATCAATAATTATGCCCTATTGAAAAAGATTATAATAGTTTAGTTTAAATGTATCCTATTAATCTTAAAGTATATATATACATATTTGGTCATTAACAACAGTCGATTCGAGGACATAAAAATATGTCCTTCCAATATAACTTGTCAGGAGATTATCCAAAATTTTAAAAATACCGTGCACTAAAGTCTACGAATCTCCTAGTCGGGTACTAAAGCCCTCAAAATTATTTTTACAGATTTATGTAATATAAGCAAATTTCAACTTACATACATACGTGCGTGGAAAACTAAAAACTTCAATATGAAGAAACACAATTAGCATGGAAAGGTCGAATAATACCTACAGGCTGCATATATATGAGCATATGTATTTATATACTTACTGTTGCCGTTAGCATTCCCACTTTTCGCTTTGTACGCATTAGCAATGCTATTTTTTTTCTAATATTGGTGGAAAGTTTTTGATCATCATCACTTTCACCATCAAGCCACTGCTTGTTAATAATGACACGTCGAACTACCTTTTTAAATAAAGCTTTGAGTTCCACCCTTTTTCTGATTTCATTGGCATCGCGAACTCGCTTAGATATCATTTATAGTAAGCGTCTAAACAAAAACGATAACAATTTCAATTGTTGATAGGAGAACGCAAATAAAACTTTATAAAAATAAAGTGAACAATATTAACAATAAGGTGCTTCAAATTTGTTTGAAAAGTTTTTCTGTGTGATATATACATATATTCATTTATAACACTCTTAAGGCTGGATGGTCTAACTGATTACTGATCACAGCACCGTACTAACCTTCTCCGATTGAAGTGGACAGAAAGGCAGGGGAATTGCAAAATACATCCAACAAGAGAAGTTTTCAAAGATCTTTGGGTGCATTCATTCATTATCTGATAATATTTCTTTCGTAAAAATCTTGATCCAAGGTTGTATGGACAAAATTCGAATATTTAGCTTATCGTGTTTAAAGCCCAATTTTAAAGACACACAGAACTATTAAATAAATACGACTTCCACAGATTTCTATCTGTATTTTATTGAAGGATCCCTAGTCTTTTATTCCGATTTCCGTACTTTTATTTATTTATGTTATCATTCATACAATGGCACATCTACCAAATATTTTTCTGATTTGCGCTAATACAGCTAAACATGGATAGATGGTCTCAGAGTTTCATTTGCCGGCATTAATAAATGATTTTAAATAGTGATGGTACATCAATAAACACGCGCCAAAATATTGGAACAGAATGAACAACGTTCAAGAAGAAGAAAACAGCTGATAGCTTAAGTACTGCCAGCGTTGTGAATGTCTCTTTTATTTTCTTTTATTGTTTTTGCTTTAAGTTAATATACATCCACCGAATGCTATTGTGATTTAAATGTTAAAATGTCTGTTGCCGGCAGTGAAATGGATTCAAATTTGAAATTCGAGGCTCAAGAAAACGTGGATTATCCCTATAAAGTATGGAAAATGTCAAATAACACTTGAAAACATTGATAATAATTCAAACTTTCACCCCTTCAAGTTAGCAGAAAAATCCACTAAGCTGTCTGTACTTTCTCTGGGCACAATACCACTGCGACCAGTTATACTCTTCTTGACGGCCACAGTGTTGACGGCAGTACTTATTGAGCTCCTACCCCACTACAGCAAAACCATAAACAAGAGCGACACATTGAATGCTACAGAGAAGTCCCTGATTCGTCAACAGGCCTATTCGATTTATAGTACTAGTCCTACCGAGGAGCACCTGGTGCACGTAGAGGAGGTGTTACACAGGTTCGGTTATAAGAGAGTTGGGTTGGAAGATGAATGGGATTTGTTGTGGGCTCATGACTATCCGTTTCGTATCATGCCCACACTTAAGAATCTGGATGCGCATCAATTTGTTAACCACTTACCTGGTTGTGGCTATTTGACAAATAAAGTTGATTTGTGTACGACGCGACTCCCGTTTTTGCCGCGTGCCTTCCGCCTCCCCGATGATCGGGACTCATTTTTAGAGTACGCAACGGCACATCCGGAGGCACTCTTCGTGCAAAAACACAACGAGCACCGGCACATCAAAGTTCGCGCACCAAATGCCATAGATCTGCACTCGAATGACTCGTTTGTCCAGGAGTTTATCCAGAATCCGTTTTTAGTCGATGGTCATAAATTTGACATCGGCGTGTATGTGGTGATCACTTCGGTAAATCCTTTTCGCGCTTACATCTACAACGGCGATGTTTTGTTTCGTTACTGTCCCGACAAGTACTATCCCTTCGATGCCGAAAACGAAGATAAATATGTTGTAGGTGACAACTACTTACCTACTTGGGATGTCCCGTCGTTGCGAAAGTACTACAATAGCTATGGTGGAAGCATGCGTGAATCTTTCGAAGCGTATGTACGAGCTCAATCCATGGATCCGTCTAAAATATGGTTACAAGTTGAACACATTATACGCACGACCATTTTAGCGAAAGAAGAGGATTTAATATATACACTACGTGCGTATAAGAGGCATAATTTCTTCGATTTGTTGCGCTTCGATCTTTTTATCGATGCCGAACTTAATGTTTACTTAATGGAAGCGAACATGTCACCTAATCTTTCGTCCGCTCACTTTAAACCAAACTCACTTTTGTACAAACAAGTCCTCTACAGTGTCTTTAACTTAGTGGGTGTTCGTCCAGTAAGCAAATCCGGAACTGTTCAAAACACGTATGTTATGAATTCAATTTAAAACAAATGCATTTTAATTTAATCTTACATTTGTTGTAGATATTCTGAAATGGTAACTGCTGACAAAAACTTGGCGACTGCCCTGAGAAAATGTGCATCAAACGATTGCGATAAAGCATGTAATAAGGAGGAATGCAGCCTTTGCCTACCCTGTCTGAGTGGAACGGAATATGAATGGCTTCAGAGCGCGCACGATGAGCACTTGCATCGCGTTGATATGAAGCGTATCTTCCCCAAGCCCATAGTAAATACACATTCATGCTTCTATAGAAATTTAAATATAGCTTAATACTTATCCCTTTATTATTTGCAGCATGATTTACAGACATTCAATATTGATATTGAAACTAGGAATATGTCGTCTAGGAATGCTTGGATAACACGTTGGTTTTACAATAAATGTGAATACGACCGCACATGGTGCACATGACAACTCCAATTTGAGCGGATTATTTGAAGTATTTGTACGTCAATAGTAGGTTTATTTTAATTCGGATAGGAATGCCTCAAAAAGAGTAAACTACAGTTTTTAAAATGTATCCAGCAGGACGTAGAAGATATATAAAGTATGCATATTCATGAGCATTATCAGCGGCCCAATTCGACGTCTGTCTGTCTATCGTTTTTTAACACATCTCAGATCAATCAAAGTACACGAAATTGGGCATAATTCATGTTGTAGTAGTATTATTATAGGATATACATAGTTGTATTTACCTATTTACCTAACTATATTTGGAATGGCTGCTGGTCCTTCGGTTGAGACAAACAAGGAGCCATGTCGCCACGTTGCTTAAATATCATCTACAGAGGTTTGCATTTGGCATAAAGTTTCTCGAATGTTTCTCGAATGAATTTGAAAGATAATCCAGCCAAACACATTAATTCTGATCATAACTTTGCTCTTAACATAAAATATCACTAAAATATCATTACTAGGAAAATTTAATAAATAAAAAAAATTGGCTAAAAATTAAGTTGTGGTATAAAGCATAGTTACTTATATAAATATATCGAATATATTTTTTATGTCGGCAAGGCAATTGTTTTTGTTGTCAAATATATGCCATTTTACAGCATTAGTTAAATGAGTATGGCGAATAAAAAATATTAATATGATAAAATAATGAATATCTTACCCTTTATTAAATATTAGTAGTGCCTTGTTCTACAATTTGGGAAAAGATTCAAAAATTGTAATAGCAAAAGTTGTCGTTTTGAAACAAATAATTGTGATTATTGCCACACTAAAAAAATTAGAAATAAATTGACGTGTACAATACATTTAAAAAACTCTCACTCTGAAGAAAATACATCAGTAATTTTTAGTGTCGGAAAATTTTATAACTGAATTATATAGTAAAATGATCAAGTAAATAATAAAACATTGAATAAATATACATTTTTTTAAATCCTAATTAGACCATTGCAGAGTGTATTATAATATTGCCAAGAAAAATAAAAGTGATAATACATATCATGTGTATATTATATGTATCTGATATTTCACAGGACTGGTGGGGACATTTAACGTATCGGTTTATTATTATTTTGAATTCGCCACATTTTTTTTGTCTTTATATAAAACTCACTGATGAAGAAGCAAAAAACTCGTGCCGTTTGTATCTTTGTTGCCATGTCATGCTTTCTCTTATGTTTCTTGATTTTCTTATTTTATTCTACTGATTTAAAAAGAAGTAAAAGTGTTTTAGTCAGCAGTTCCCGACCTGAACCCAAAATCACACATACACACACACAAACACACGACGCTTCGCGGTTTCTGTAGCTGCTGTACTTAGCCCCCACTATAAAAGATTTATTCTAGAATAACTTCTAAGTAAATCATATGATCTTTACGTTTTTTAAGAACTTAAAAAGAGCATGCAATTGTCTGTACAGATTTCAGCGCAAGGCTGCACTACTTGAATTGCTTTTTTTCATACAGACAGAGGAACATAGATAAACCGAATAACGATGCTAACCAATAATGTTTGTGTTCAGATATGCCTCCTTCTGTCTGAGGAAAACCATTGCACCCTTTTCTACCGTATTTCAAAAAGGCCATGTACAAAATATTGCTCCAATAACATACTTATTTCGATGAAGTCAGCAATGCTCAATGCGCTACTTAATGCTAAAAGTTGTTTAGACAAAGACGAATACGATTTGGTAGCACTTATTTGTGGCGGTATGCAACGATAGATTTATTGCCCTAAGAGCGATTAAGAAGCTAAATTTATCGCTGACTTTGTTTGACATTTTGAGGATGTATGCTCTGTGCACTGCTTGTGTTAATCGACCATGATCGAAAAACGTTCAGTGTCATGGGAAAAAAAGTTGGCCACAATCATTTGATTGGGCAAAATCCGTTAAAGCTACAAGCAAGAACATAACAGTCGGGTGTAAGCGACTGCGCAATACTCGTTCTCAGTGCAATAACAACATAAACAAGTAGGAGATATCCAGTATCACAGACAATACAAATATATAAATATTTAAATATAAATATTGTATTTGCCTGTACCTTCTTACCTTAGTATGTGTTCACACAAAAGATTTACAAATATAAATGTGGCTAGGTAACTTTTTACCCATTTTCAATTGGTTCAGGCTATACAAATACAATATCGACAAGCCTTTATAGTCCCAGGTTGGAATACACCCAATATTATAATTTTGTATTTGCTACTTAGTTACGTAAAAAAATTTTAGTTTCCGTTACCTGAAACACTATGATACTCCTTTAAATAGATACAAGAAACAACTTTTCCATCATTTTCATACCCTGTACCCATTAACGTTAAGCAGGCTATAAAAAAGATTTAAAAGCCAATGAACCTCTGGGCTCTGGGCGTCTGCTGTATATAGTTCATCTGATTTCTGTCTGTTTGTAGGAGCATGTATGCTAAGGCACAAAATAATATATATTGATTCGATGACATGATAGCTTCTCCCAAATAGGGCTATTAAACGGCTGTTGAAGTATTGATCACGTCGTGGTGGTCTTACCAAACTGGCCGTTGGCGTACATTTATTTATATACAGTCATTTAGTTGGTACTTTATCATGATATAGGGAATATTCCAGTCCAGCACTCTCTGCTTGAGCATTCTTACTTGTTGTAATTAATAGCGGCTTATGTGCGGCAATTTGAGCAGCCGCTAATTGTTACCACCGCCAAACAAAACCTGTTCAAACACCAGGAAATGGTCAACAGCAATAGACCGCTGCACTCCTTTAGATTTTTAATTTCGCTAGTAATGCGAAAGCATTTTTCATTTGCATTTTGTGTGCATTTTTCTTAAAGCAAGAGACAAGCGCAATGAAGTACATATAGAAATTATCGCACAGATACATATGTACTTGTATGTATAAAGGTATCTAAGTATTTACACAGTTATTATTGACGACAAATTGAATACCTAAATTTATATACCCATTCTATAAATAGATATATAACTATCTAAACCAAACTTGAAAGTTGAGAGTTTTGACCAAACGAGAATCTTATCACTGTTAGACTATGTTAATGTTAAATTGAAAATCGTGTGCATCTTGTAGTTACTCACGAAAGATCAAAAGCATCTGTCAGGATTTCCTCAAAATTTAGACTTCTTTGAACCATGGTCCACTGTATGCTCTAATCGTTATGGGAACTGTATTTCTTTGTCTGGATGAATTTCAATTTTTGCTTCTGTAGGTGACCCCGAGAAAAATATATTTGAATTACTATTGAAAATTATGGTACATGGACGAATTTGCCAGCGGCCAAGAAAGTTCTTAGTCTACAAGCGTCAACAAATTTAGCCTTACTACAAGTTTTCGCGTTCGCCATTTTAGATCTTTGTCTACAAAAGCATTTAACCTTACATGAACTATAGCCAACGGTCTTATAGTGTTTGACAGGCGCGCATACATACGTATGTATGAACATAAAAACGTATGTACGTAAACTCGTTTCTACAAGAAATTGCAGTAATTAACGGTAAGGCTGTAACCTGTGTATGAAGTTTGTATCAATGATATACCAAGTTGCTTATTTTTACGATCAGTTCAATTTTTTATATCATTCCGATTTGTCATAATAAACAATTATTCAATAATAATTCTGAATGTTAGAAAATTCAGAGAAGGGAAACAGCATTTATTTTTTATTTCACTTAAATGAAACTATGTATATATATATGTGTATTTATACTCCTGCCAGCATCAACAGCCGTGTAATATTATTGAATTGTTTTTCCTCTGTTATTCTCGTTAGCAGACAAAATAAATAAATGAACCGAAATAGATAAAATTTCGTTGCTCTTAGATCGATTTAATATTAAGCGAAAGAGAAAGCCCAGCAACAGAGTCCCTATACATAAATACTTCCTACAAGGAAATCAGCCCAACCACCCACTTGGTATGGCAAAAATATGCCCATTGACAGAATATTGACAGAAGCTATTTCACTTTTTGGGCGTCGGCGTCGCAATATTCGCGCTATGACAGCCTTTGCCTTTGGCTTTGGCTTTGCTGTTGCCTTTGCCGTCAACGACTGCAGCGAGGGCGCCAACTTCCAACTCACTTTCACATGCGTACCAGCTTGCGGCCAATGACTGATGGGGGTTGGGGAACAAAGGTGCTGGGCAGGGCTTCCGTCCGTGCCAAAACTTTTGACTGCAATTCAATAAACAAACGGGATCATTAAATATTTCGACCGATTTGCAGTGCATGCTTAGACGTTGGCGGGTAGTGGGAGCGAATTTGTCTAATACAGGGCCGACAATGCAAATGGATATTAATAAGCTCCAAGAAAGCCCAGGCAGACCGGGCGTCCCACCGTCAAATTCGGCAGAGAGCTCAGCGTGCGCTGCCGCCAACTCTGCCGCTCCGTCCAAGGTGTTTAAATGAATGTTGCCAGGATACAGGTGCCAGGTGAAGCCATTTTGTTATTTTTATTTGCTTTGACAGTCAGCACGTGAAACTCAAAGCAAACGCTGCGGACGTAGAGTCGGGTGTATACGTGTACTCCTCAAATTTGCAGTAAAGCCCAAAGTTTACCTGGGCAACGTCGCAGATGCATAATTCAATTTTGTTGCGTTCGGCAGTTAGCTTAAGTCGGTCAGCGACGGATGTTTGTTAAAGTCGTTGGTAAATCCGTTCGAATGAATATATGTAACTAGAAAGCAATATAAAAGGAATCATTCACAATTGGGAACACAATGAAGCCTTTCACAAACTTCAATTACAACTTTTCACCGGGACGCAAGTGCGAGGATTTTCACATTTCATATCCTCCCGCGAATTATTACATTTTCATAGCCATATCGATAAAGAACGAGCCTTTAACGGGCTGGCAGCTCGATTCTTAGCTTGTGGTTAATCGACTTATCCACTAAAATGTGCATACATAGCATAGGTACGTATAAATTCTTGCCACTATATAAATCATTAAATCATCTTCTTCCTATTCAAATTGTCGTACATTCGAACTACCTTATAAACATATATAGATAAAAACACACCGCAAGCTGCTCCACATTTTGGTAAACTCATTTATTAATAACTTCTGTGTCATGAAATTTTCAGACCATAAAGATGGCTTTTATTCTGTGAATATACCTGAATTAAAGAATATACTTTCAAATATAAAGAAATTGAAGACAATATCCAAAAAGTAAAAGTTTTCATTTGTGTATTCTAATGTGGAATGCGTCCCTAGCTCTGGTACTCTCTAAAATTGACGCGTTCAGAGAGACGGACAGAGATATTTAAAATGAATGTGAATATCACTTAATCTCCATTATGACTAATTTCTAATGGACACAGGATTCAATAGACACTTAATCGCAAGCAAATAATTCACTGACTGGGCGCATTTGCTTGGACAAATTAACAGAAAATTTTAGCCTTTTAAATATATATTTGTATATAGTTCGTCAGCAATCGCAGCCAACTCAAAACATGGGTGTGAAGAGGCGCTGTATACATTAAAGTCAAGTAGATTTTGTCAATAGTATCTGCAAGTCGCCTTACAATCTTAGGAGTAGTTTTCTTTTAAATAACTATAACACTTGTTTTTCCGTCTCTTGTTTTTATTGATTGAACGGTCATGTGACACGCAACGTACAGATTGTAAGTTTCTGCCTGATATTGCAATCTGCCTGCGTAGAAGGAAATTTTATTTATATTATTTAAATACAATAGTAGTTTAGAAAAATTAAATTTAACATTCGTATTATGTAAGCTTTTAATTATATTTGTTTACCAAAATTCGGTCATGACAATTTATAGTTTTTCTGTAAGTATGCCTAATTTATGTAACCGTAATTAATCCGGCAATTCTATATTAATATATGGCCTTCTGGCATATTTTGTGCACCTGACGCACGCAAATCAAAGTGAAAGTACTTGGATGCCATTAAAGTTGAATTTGATTTTCCAACTGGGGGTCACTTGGCTTGCGTGGACAGACGAATAAAGTGAAGGCAAACAAGTAATAATTAAACATTCCCGCATGCTCTTTCTAAGCATGCAAATGAAACCTCAACAAGTCAACCCTAGCTATAGCACACGGCAAAACCCCGGAAACCCAAACATTTCGCTAAGTTAACCTGTGACTTATACAGCTAGCACACGTGTACATGTGTATGTGTATGTGACTTCCCCTTTTTTTAGTTTTCAGCTGGACACTAATGAATGTGTGGAGCCATACTAGCCATAATTCCTATTCGTCCCCACAATATTTGTACTCAGACCTTTGTTTCGCTGTCGGCCTCCAGGCCGGAATTCATGAATATCTACACTCAGAGATAAAAACAAACTTTTATAGTTAACTCAAGTAAGCGTTATCAAAATCCGGCCGAAATGAAAATTATTGGATTGTGTATTGGGTACTTAACTCCAGACTATTGGTCTTTTTAATGCAGGATTAACCGCCGCTTGTGAAGTTCAGATTGATTCATGGATACTTAAAGAATAATAAAAACGATCTTTCGTAAAGAACAAAAAATAAACGGTACGAATTCGATAGCATTCGAACTTAAATTTAGGGCGGTGCTTTTTTTAAGTGTGCGATTAATGGAAAGTCCAGTCGCTTGTTTTGACACGACTGGTAACCATGGTTCTAGACTTTGCCGCGAGAGCCAGAGAGGTCAATTGCAAGAACATGTATGCAAATGCCATTAGGGTGTTTCAATAATTTTTCCTGAAACCTGATGTACGGCCTTGTTATTTTTACAAAGTTACCACTGGAAAGAGTTTTCGACCTTTGCATATAATACATTTCTGAAGAATTTGAGGATAATCTATAATGTCACATTAATATAAGTTTATGTTTTAAGGTCACAAATTATTCTTGGGTGTCCATTAATTAAAGTTTCTAACAACGATGAAAGCCATGACCATTCCAAGTTCCAATGTGTTCGTTGACTAGGACACGCTACGTATTTATTCCAAGACTAGAAATATTTAGCATACCGAGCTAGCGCTCTCGTTCAAGCCAAACGCAAATCAAAACCGCAGTCCTTTAGACGTGGTCAAGAGCTTATGTTAAGTTGTGTTTTGTGCGGGCGTTTGAAAAATTCCTTACTCTTCGACTTGCAACCCAATTACTTAAAAAGTGACATTTGCTCTTCCGTAACAAAGTACAAATAAAAAGCAATGAAATAAAATCTAACTGCGATACAAAATTCGTGTAAGAATATGATCAATGTTTACAAGTATTTAATGATTTTTTTAATACAAAAGATAGTGGAGCCTACTTAAATGCTTCTTCGTTTAGTGTACCTAATAAAATAGTTCAACACTATTTTTTCGTTTGTGATGATTTGAATTTAATTAAGAATTCGTTCGAAAAAATATTTAAATTACTAAACAATCAACAATCGTAAAAATGTATAACTAAGTGCAGTTGCAGTCTGGTATAACAAACTGCGCAATAATCCAGCACAGTGCTATAACAACTTAAGAAAGTCGAAAACGGACTTAACGATTGTTGTAACCTCTTATCAATGACCTTCAAACTATCATTTTGGGAAAATATCGATTATTGTAATTTATGAGGGTGGTTATGGGAGGTCATCAGAAGACCACAGCAGTAATCTGACAATATTGGTGACTAGCTCTAAAACCGACGCGGGTATACACGAGTATATATTTCAAATTTTAATTCCCTAGCCTTAATAGTTGGGTTCATACGGATAGTAAGAATAACATTGCCAAAAAGAAAACCAATATGCTCTTTTCATTTTTTATTTGTGAGAATCACAGATTAAGAACTCTTCTTTTCTTATGTTAGACACGCCAATTTTTTGATAAAACAATCTTAGAAGCACATAGAAACTTAATCAAGATTGCGTCAGATTGAGAGAAAAAAGACAAAACAACCGAATGCACGGAACTTTGATACCGAAAATGTACCACTTTTATTGGGTCAGAAGTGCCTCCATAAGAGCTAAGAAAGCTTAAGTAATTTTACACTTGGGTTTTCATAATAGAAATCCTCATTCTCGAACTGAACACTGGCCACTTCACGCCACGGCGAACTTGCTCTTTAATTTATATTTTTCTTTTCTTTCTCTGCGGTAAGCAGGCACTTTCGAGATTTATTGATTACACTTAAAATAGTCCAAGTAAATAAAGATGGTGCTAAGTACCTGAGTACTGCATACATAAAAATAAAACCGAGGTTGTTGTATCCAAGATTTAGTTTAGTGTGCTGACCTTTTATCTTCATGAACACAGATAAGCAATATATTTAAATGCATACACTGGTACCAACCGAAAGTACTAACTTTTTACATGCATATGTATGTGTGTGTGTGTGTGTGAACCTCCAAACAAGAAATGCAATTAACCTAAATCTAAATAAACCGTTCGGTTGCGTGTAATTTAGGTAGATAACAAATGTGGAGTCTGAGGTAAATGGCAGCAAATAACTTCTCCTATATACTACATATTTACTCAAACCACTTATAGAATTACGCCAATGCAGATATTTGTATATTTCAATATTTTATATAAAGGGTGTCAAAATTCAAAATTGTAAAGCACCGCGAATCGCGTGAGCTCGACCCAAGTGTGATTTGCATGCTGAGTATATTAACACGTCAATGTGCAGCAATAAGTCTGTAGCGGAAAACCGCTGCCACAGCTATGATAATATTTATATACACAATATAACATGTAATGTGCCAACATATACATACATACACATATGTATAAGCATGGTAACGTACAAAGTTCACAAACGTAAGCCACAAAAATTAAAAGTTTTTAGAAAAATACTTGAGCCCTTAGGTATACAACGTGTAAAGAAGTGAAATCACGAACTGACTCTCGATTTTAGACTGTGGGATATACGGAGATAGATCCTTAGCAGGCGTAGCCTTAAAACTTAACACTTTATCTAAGGTGGGTGTCTAGCTAACTTACTCTAAATTAAATAGCGCCGAAATATTGAGTTCATTCTCACAGACGGACAATTATATGGACTTTGCACAAAATTAATACCCTCTTTTCACTTTGTAAACAGAGCTTAATTAATTAAAATAATTAATTTTCCCCAAGTTGTCGAATTTATATCGCTAGGCATACTACTCAACACTATGTATCATACTTATATGGTCGGAGTGCATCCTTCTGCTTGTTAGAAACATTATTACAAATCATTATACCCTTGTGTCCAATGGGTATAGGGTATAAAAATGACTGGCCACTGGGAAATAGAAGGTATAGGGGCGCGGTGGTACAAGTATGTGTCATATCGCCTAATTTGGTAGATTTGCGTTCAAACAGGACACACCACCATCACCTTCGGTTGAATTTGGGATTACCCTTAATTGTTGTCAACTGGCAACATATCATAGAACGTATGGTACAACGGGTTAATGTTATTTATTTTCATTGTGCGGAGAGTGAACTAAAGTAAAAACAAGGACATGACAGTAGTCACTTTAATATTGAACTGGCTTACATTTGTATCTTCTTTTACATTTGTGCAACCCACTAAAACACTTAGATAATATATATTCTCACAATGCGTCACAAAGGTCACCAGGCGATGGTCACGAAGCTTTGTCAAGGTCAGGTCGTTAATAATAAGATTATTATCACATTTACAATAAAACTGACTACTGAAAATATAGCTAACTATTGACCATTATTATTTTATGGGATATATATACATACATATACATATGCATTACTTTGTAACTAAAACTGAATACAGGGTAGTCATGGGTAGTTAAGAATATAATAGTTTCTTGCCACGGTTTGTAATAGGTAGAAATAAACATATCCTATCCAATAAAGTATATATACTCGGGACGACAAGATGAGTCAATTTAGCAACGCCATCTTGGCAACTATAAAAACGCTCGAAACTTGAAATTTATATTTTTTTTTATTTTATCATATATTCTCCCAGAACAAGAAAAAATTTTAGGCAATATGTAGCCCAACGTTTTTCAGCAATGAAATTTAAATATTGGGGGCTGAGGGAGGAAGAAGCGCAGCCGCTTAGTATTTTGAGCAGCTTGTTCGGAACTCGAAACAGGATATCTCCGAGTCGAGCTCTCCCGACTAGAGCACTCTGAATTGTTTGTTTAACAAAACTGAAAATTATTAAGAAAGATTAATGAACCTGAAAGGACAGGAAAGTAGACTGACAACTAAATACTAGTAGTTACTGATTGTTAACTAACATTTCCGAAATTCCTTTGTTTATTTGAGCTAACGGGACCAGATTAGGACATGAACACAATATGAATTACAAGTATATTATAGACAATTTGATATAAACTTGATCCGTGTGCTGGAAATTACTCCTTCTGTCCGTTGAATACCTTTGTACAAAACTGATATACTCCTTCTTAACCACTTGAATGGGTTCAGATTATAAAAATTAAAAGTGGGAAAGTGTGTCAATAAAAAGACTTCTGCCACTTGTGGTCTTCGTTGTCTCTTGCATTTTTGGTCTTGCCTAATGCGAATTTTCTAGTTGCAATGGCCAATATCTATTCAACATCAAATGAAATATTTTTTGCATGGAGACCAATAAAAGAAATAAGTTCAACATCTGCGCGTTGTACTGGTTTGGGCTTGGGCCTTGTAAACCCGTTTAGGGTACCACCCTCGCTGTATTTTCCTGTATATAGATAACACTGTGCAACAAAAAAATAATAAAATATATTTTTTTACCACGTTAATAATTTAATTTAATTACGTTAATTAGTTACTATTGAAAATTCGTGTGTAAAAAGATGAAGGAGGCATATCTGACCCCATAAGACAAATATATATATTATTTATCTATACAACAAACTATGTCGATAAATTCATGCCCGTCTGTATGATAGCCTCAATCTTAAAAACCATAAGAGCTTAAGACACCAAGCTTGACATGAAGTTATCCGCATTGAAACGTTTTAACCGATAAATAATTTTTTCAGAAGGAATGTTGTTTTTTATTAACTGAAGGTAGTCAAAAATGTATGGTATAGTCCAAAAAGTTTCCAACAATATGATGACTATAATTTTCTATGTCGCTGGCTGAGTTGTGTAAATAAGTCATACAATCGAGTAGTGTTGTCTTAGTAAGAGATCTTAGTAGGCAAATCCATTTAAAGAATCATAGAGTTATCAACTATACTGTAAACTATACTTACACTGATAATAATAAGAATGAAAATACACTTTCCGTGACGTCGAGTGTTATATTACAAAAATATCGCCTTAAGATTTTTTGTTGAGATTATGCTCTTTGTACTCTTTGTAACCATGGTTATTTTAAGAATAACAGCAAACTTGGCACAAATCGATCGTATGCCATCAGCTCAGGAAATTAAAATTTGTTAATACTAGCAATGGAGGTATAGCTTTACAACGCCTTAAATGCATGCAAATAAATGCCTACATATAGCTCTGTTAATTTAATTCATTATTATGAATTAACAATTAAACATGAAGTTATTTAAGTTAGTGTGAAGACAGTGTGAAGCAAAAACGACTAAAACGGTTTTCATTGTTCATTTTAATTATTTTACCTTTAATTTAATTTTCTAGTTGAATATATAAATATAAGATGTGCTCTGCTATTTTACTTATGATTTAAATTAAGAACTTCTGCGTACTAAGTAAACTGTCTAAAAACTTAAAAATATAAAAATGTCTGTAGACACAGATGTCATATTACACTGACGACGCCAAAGTTCTCACACACGAGATTTTGTTTTTTTTTCTGCCGCTATAAACTTATGTAGCTTAAGGTTGATCGGTCAAATGAAGAGAACAGAATAAACTGGCTTGCAAATGTGCCATCGGCAAAGAGCGCAGGTAAACTGTAGATACTTAAGTATTTCAAAGAGCGCAACGCCATCTGGCCATCTACTTATATAAATAACAAAACCGGCTTTGTGTTTTTGTGTGCGATCAATGAGCGTTCTCTTGACGATGGCGGCTCGGGTAAACTGAGGCTCCATCGGCAGCCGCTCAGCTGCAGCTCCAGCTTGGTCTTTATGCTCGATTTACCTTCAGTACCATTTTAACAACGACGCGCAAAACAACATTCAAATCAAAGTCTGGAATCTATTTAATGTATAACAAAACAGGCTCGATGCGATCGAAAAACTTGATCTTAATATTTGAATTCATTAATATAATGCAGTGGTGTGAAGTGAATGAAAGTAAATCTTCTTAACTTCTTCCTTTCAACCAAGAAAGTTGAGTTGGGTTTTAATTTCGTTGAACTTTTGAACCAATATAGTGTTCAATAAAGTGTTCTGAGTAATACATATTAAAAAAATATGACTGACTCTTATCCAATTTTTTGGATTGGCAAACAAGGTTGGTTAAGGTCCACCGATCCGATAAACGGGCTGTTACTGGCTAGTTTGGGTATTATAAATAATAATAATTTTATGCGAATATCGCCGCATTATTAATGTCCAATTATAAACCCAGAAAGCGTTAAAGCATTCATTCACACAACAAGCATAGTGGACTTATATGCAATCAACAATACAAGTTAAACTCAAATCTAAAAATCAAATCAAAATGAGCAATAGCGTGATTGAATTTCGGATAAAACAAAATGCGTAAATGTTATGCATACAAATTCATTAAATAATTTCGTAGCCGGCTGTAAGGAAATGACCAAACTGACCTGTTTTTGGACGTCAACAAATTAATCATATTTCTTACGCAAAGAAGGTACTTATCAAAAGTCATACATTTTACAATAATTGCTTTTTTTTTTGGTTTGGTATTTGGCTTAATATATAGACTTGGCAATGTGTTCGTGTTAAATAAATCTTTTATGTGCGTGTATTGAGAAAGTCAACCACACAAACGATTAAATACTTAGTTTTGAGAATTGCAGAATAAAAATCCAGTTAAAAACATGTAAGAACGTTGCAGTCGGGTGTAACCGACTCTGCCATACTCGTTCACTGTGTAATCATAACTTCGAAGAGTTGAGGACGGTCCTAATGTTTACTTTAACATCAAATCAGCGATTTAAAAACTATAATTTTGGGAAAAATTAGATTTTTGTTTTTTGTGGGTCCCGCGATTTTTAGCTCCATCTTTAGAGGCAATAATCAGTAGTCGGAGATATAAATTTGTCACGATTTGCCTCAGATAATGTATTGTACATAGTACAAAACCAATATACTCTATTCACTTTGTGAACAAGTATAACAACTCGAAATCGACCTTGTCTGACCTACTTTAGATGCCACAGTGCCAAAACTGACAGCTTTGCGGCATTTTAAAATTTATGTACACAGCTTACAAACGTATTTATATTGCAAGCATTTTGTATGGCACCGCATGCGTGTTTCGAGTTTTGTAAATATTTTTCTTTGGTAACGCTAACAGCGCCGATAGACCAAGTCCAAGACCATGCCAACCAAAGGCAACAAATCGTTGCTAACGCACCAACAAACAACAAGAACGTATTAAGCCGCTAGTGCGGCTGATTATAATTTATGCAACACGTACATCTGGAACTAAGAAATAAATTGTTGACATAATAATAAGTGTATAAGCCCCAATGGTGTTTTTTAATATATTGATTGATGGATGCCAACTTTAAGACCGACTAATATGGGGCTTATCTTACTAACCCCGCCGAACCTGGTTACTTGCGTAGGGAATGCTTTTCCATCAACCCATTTTGATAAACGATATACTTTCACACTTCTCAACTTAAAAAAAGAGGCCTAGAAAATATATATATCCACGTTTGCTGCCTAAGTCTTTTGTTTTTAGCCGATGAACACTCGTAATGAAAACGTGTTCTTTGCAAAAGCAGCGCTTAGAGCAGACACTATTGCCCAACAGTTTGTGGTTGTAAAAGTGTCGTTCAACTGAAGTTGAAAATTAAAATTTCGAGTACGACAACCCGTCGCCAAGCGAAGAACAATAACAGCACGAGCTCACATAAAGACAATCATTAATGCCTGACGCCCACAATGTTGTCGTTGTCAGTGTTGTGGCCGCGATCGTCATCGCCGCCACTTTAGCAATATGGCAAACTGGCGGTCCTGCCCCGTTCGCAAACAGCTCTAGCCATGGCAAGCCTCGCTGGCACAGCTCTGGCTGAGTCTAAAGTGGAAATGAATTTAACGTTGTTGAGCAGAGTAATTGCGACAGACATCGCTGCGGCAAACCCTTAACCGCGGCTGCCAATAGATTTGCACAGCATACCGACTCTGTGACCATGTCCAAGCCCGTGCTCCAGGTCGACTGCCGTCTATGCACTCGTATTCATCAGTCACACTCTTTGTTTGCACGTCTGCTCAGTTTCCTTGCCCACAGACAGCAATTTGTGAAACATGTTATTGTTAAAGTTTTTTGCAAACCCCCTCTTCAATATATACATATATACATATATGAATGAGAATAGAGTATATTGTGTATATAAAGTATATTACGTATTAAGACTTTTTGGCTACACACAATGCTAACTAGTGGACTGCAACGTACTCGTAATATTTTATTATAAGCCTAAGTCGAATGTATATGAATGTTAAAATATTACTACAATTAGTATCTGCTAGTTATCTAATATGATGTTCTAGTGTGACTCGAAGAATAACATTTTTAACTTAAAACATTCTTGCATCTACAAAAGTGTTTGCAGCTAAGTGCGTTTTCTTAAAGATAGAGGCTCACATAAATTAAATCAATTATTTTCATGTTTGCAGTAACCAGGCAGAGAGCGTTATACCAATAAAGTTAAGATTCAATTTGAGTATTTTTCGCGTCGACTTCGGCAGCAGTAGGCCCCCGACCACCGCGAATCAGCATGGTCAATAACTTACTGCCTGTTACTCTGGCTGGGGCTATCCAGCTGGCTTTCTGCGTCGGGACGCGACGTCATTGCCGCTGGCAGTCCCACGCACATTTTTGTAACTCTCGTTGATGCTTGTGCTGGTGCTGTTATTGCATTCATTTGTAAGTCTTTTATTTACATTTTTTTCTGCATTTCAATGCAGTGCGGCTGGGTCTGGTGCCCATTCCGTATACCACCACCGATGCAAAGAAACGAATCGTAGAACCGAAACGAAGCAGCAACGGCATGACAGACCAAAAGACAGCACGACAAGCGGATAACACAAAACTTTAAGCTGGCAAAGGCGAAGGCGAAGGCGAAGGCGAAGGTGCGCTCGGAGACTCCGACGAAGGGGCGAAGGGACGAAGGCGCAGGCGATGACGGCGTAGATCTTTAAGTCTGTTAATGCTTATCATGGCTGTGATGATGAAGCCGACGTCGGCGTTGGCACCGCAACTAATCGAGTGACTTTTTGGCCCTGGTCCAGCCCCCGTGGCCTGAAGCCCAGCGCGCATATCTTGTGCATTGTTTGTGTTTTTCTTTTACAATCGACTGTAAATTGCAGCCCAGCTTGCAGCTTGTCTTAGCGTTGTACGTTGTTAATTATAAAGACCGCATGGACCCGCGTTGAATTCTTGTAAGGAATGAAAATTATGTTATCTCTTCCACTTCGATTGTGATTGGAAAGCTGTGTGAGCTGCCGTTGGGTTATCCACGCAGAACAATACGAAGATATAGCTGCGCCCTTCAATTGAACACTTTTCAAATCAATTTTGATTTTGTTTCTTTTACTTTATTCTGTTTTGTATCTCATTTGCAATATAATACTTATTTTCATTAACTATTTAAGTTTTTTAATAACTACAAATTCAATGAAAATGGGTAGAAAGGTTATAATGGTTTTATCCAAATGTATGTAAAAGACAGAAGGAATAATTGCAACCATATCAACTATATATACTTATGGGCAAAATAAAAAGTACATTATCAGAGCTCATAATAACAGTTATATTCAAATATCTTTAATTTAAATAATACAAATTCTTGTTCATTTTCATTACGTTAATTTAACAATGGCTTAATACCTAAAACAAAACATTCATTACAGATCATGAAAAAATTTTGAAATTTAACTAAAAATGGTGAAACAACATTATAAGTACATTTATTAAAAACAAGCTTATCATGGCTATACTTCTTTGTGACCTAAATCTTTGGTTCAATTCATTGTATGTGATTTACCATAAAAATACTTGAATTAGTAATTAGAATTTGACAGACGTGTAAGATGGCCTTGAGATACTATATATTTGTATTACTTTCTATCAATGTTTAAACACGAATCTGCGACTCAACGCTCTTAATACTAAGGAGTTCATCGATTTTAAAATAAGATTTCTGAAATTTTATACATTCAATAGAAAATTATTTCGCGCATATGGCTGCCAGGGGATCATTTAAAATCTTGGTAGTCAAGTCAGCCACTACTTCTTCAATCATTTTAGGCCATATCTTTCGAATATTCTCCATGTTGGCTTTCAAGACAAATCATTGCAGGCTTCAGCAAATAAATTCACAAATGTTCCAAGTAGTCAACCGAACGTTGTCTAGCGGCCTTAGATCACACGATCTTGATACATTTCTGGAATTTAAGTTTTAGTCTAACTTTTCTTTAATATGTCATTTGGAAACAAGAAATCATTAAACATGGCTTAAAATGGCGCCAATGACGGCGTTAACTAGCATTTTCTCCGTTTTTGACAAAAAAGTATCTCCCGGTGACGTTACCAGACCATAAACGGCACTAAGCTGTCTCTGTAATAAATTGGCAGTTTTTCCACAATAGTAAATTTAGTTGGTTAATGTTGCCCGTAAAAATTTCGAAGCGCTCTTTGTACATTTATTATTGAGCACTGGTTTTGGAAACACATTTATAAACTTTACAAACATTGCCAGGGCATAGATTTGTAGTTATTTTAAAAGAAATTATGTTGTCAATTGCAAACCGCTTTTCTGAAAAATTTTGGCCACGCTTACTTCCGCTTCCAGAAATTACAAAAATCGATACATTTGGTTCAATGTTTATAGAAGTTCATCAGTAATCTATTTGCAACATTTTGTGACTCTAGCTTCAAATATGAGGCACAAATCCAACGTACTCTTATTACATCGTGAACGAGCAGTTTTTACTTTATTAAATTACTATCAAATCAAGAATTAATTAAACTGAATTCAAGAATATGTAATTTAAAGAAAAAGAACAAAAAAACATTGCACGATCCCAATATACTATATTTAAAATGCACGAATTTGATTCTCTAAGAACTCAAGGAAGGTATTTAGAACGGATTTTTTTCTGAATAGATATCATGTATATGTACTTATAGTAGACTTTAGGTACTTTAAATCATTACAGAGGATATCCCATAGTCGGGTACTTTCAAGCTAAATACCGGGGCGCACCCAAAACACACCCGCAGCTGCAGCAATAAAAAGTTTAAGCACACATGTTTGCTATAAATATGCACATAAATATGCAGATACACACGCTGAAAAAGTAGACGGGCATAGCCCCACTGATGCGGAGCCCAGACGCACTGAAAGCCAGATAGACAAAACCCAAAGACGGACAGCGCCCAACAATCCACAGTAATAGTGAAGGCAGGAAAACACAGACAGGCATCTAGCATGGTGAAGGACGGTCACATCACGGGAAGGGGAGCCAAGTAGGAGCGCGGCCAAATAAAAGTTGATTACGAGTCTGCGTCGTTGGCTGGTTGCCTGCCTGGCAGGCATAGCTGGCTGGTTAAATGACTGGCTGGTCCATTGTCGTGAAGCAGATTAGTTTTCCATCGGGTTCAACTTTATTTGCAACACAAATTTTTATTCTAGTTTAATGCAACCACAGCCTAGCAAAGCTGCAATACGAAAACAGACAAAAGTTGCACAGCTCACGAAGCTGCTGCATTTTCCGCATGCAGACCGTGAAGCCAGCCCAAAAATTGAACAACGCCCAAAATCTTGTTTTGCTACAGAGTGAACTCACGATTTTTGGCGCGGTCTCGACGCAAACCAGACTAACTACGACCAAACTACGATCAACAGGAAAGGACATTAATCGTATCGTGAAACGGGTACGCTGTCGGTTGGGTGTTCATATACCCTTTAAAAATAGATGGTGGCAACAAGCAGTTGCATGTCCACACATGTGAATTCTTAGGACTTTTTGTGCAACATCTTAATTATTTATAAGTAAAAATACATTATAATTTAAAACTAAGAAACTGAATGTTCCATTTACCAGATCGGCTAAGGTAACTAGAGTACAAAGATAAGACTTAGAGAGATGAAAGGGAAAGGGAGCAAAATCCGATGCGGAACAACTAGCCGGTCAAGCTGTATCCCAGGAGGTAACCTGAAAGTAACGATTTTTAAGAAAATAAAATATAAAAATTATTTGACTTTTTTATAAACTTTGAAAGAAATGTGTAAATATTGCATTTTCGAAATGAATTGAACTTTGAGTAATAAATCATGTTCGTCCATATTCTTTTTTAAGCCAAGTCAATTCAGCTATTAAGTTTATTTAAAGAATATTGATAATTCAACCCGCGCCTTCCAAGTTGGAATAGAAACTACAACTCGGAGGTGTAGCCTTCGATTTTAGGGCGAGTAAAGGAGAAGTTATTCAGAAGTTAAAATATTTCTGTATATGCTATACGTGAAGATATCCCCAAATTTTAATGGCCCCAGGACTTATAGTCTCCAACGGACGTTTCTAAATCCAGCTGTGTCGGTCAAGAATATATATACTTTATGGAATCGCAAATGCTTCCATCCATTTACACAAAACCATTATAAGCCTACAAACTTAAGCTATAAGCTATAAGATATTTGACTATACTCCTGGTATTTCATGAGGCCAATCAATGCTTTGGGATTGACCAAAATCTCGAATCGCGAATATGTAGTCCATCTGCCGCTTCCGAATCGTATGTGTGTTAAGAGAAATTGAATCAAATGGCACAAATATTGTGTGCTACAATTGTTGTGCAATAATGCCGAGGTCTTAAAACCAGTAAAGACAAAAAACTTACAGACAGGGACTGGGAACATGGATTGAAACTGGAAATGAGACTAAGACCGAGACTGGCGCTTTACTTGCAAATGCACACTTACACTCCAATGTATGTAATACCAGAGCCTGTCTAAGCCAAATGCGGGCACAACATAATGTTGCAACATATTTGGCCGTAAATTCAAACGACGCAGCGCCAAATGCGAGGGTGCGAGGGTGACCAAAGCTGGATTGCCTCGCCTCAAGTCGACTCTATCCAAGCCGACTGACATAACTGGTCATTCGCATGGAGTTGGCTGCAGCTAAGGACACGATGGTGCCGCGCAGTGCAGCTGCACAAACTGGAAATTCACAAATGCAACTAGCATACAAGCCAGACAGTTGGTCCGACGGACAAAACCGGATTGGCAATAAGTTCCAGTTTGAAGTTTGAGCAGCATCAAACAAGACAATGGAGATGCTGTGGCTGGAGATACAGTTGGCCATTTCCCAATTGCGGCGGGGAAGCGTACCGTGTTAGAGTTGAGGGCCAATTGTCTAAACCAGTCCAGCCAAAATTTAAATCCCTAAATATGATACGTGGTCCATAGTAGATGGGTTGACTTTGACTTCAATACTCTTTGTGGCGAAATTTTTGCATCAACTAAAAACATTAGTTTACATTATTTTCGATCATAACCATTTGATAGTTCATTCAAAACAATCGCTTCCTGATTTTAAAAAAAGGCACTTGAACTTTGAAATATGTATTCTGCTATACCACACACAGAACAAGTTTATTCGATGCTTCGCCCCATTTCCTTAGTATCGATATGTAGTGATTTACAACAAGGGTTTCGTAGATTATTTATTACCAAATTTAGTACATATGTTATGAATATTCAACTTGTTGGCCTACCTCAATTTACCCAAACTTTAAAGAAATAACATGAACAGCCTTGCAGGGTATTCCTTGAAACTTTATTTTTGACTAATATTTATTGACCAGAATCATAATTAATAGCCGGAGTCCGCCAACTCCAGACTGCCTGCAGCAAAGGGAAAAAACAGTTGTAACGAGATAGTTTGAAAGTATATATATTTTTCCCCAGAAGTTACAAAAATTTACGTTTTAGATATGTTATGCACATATTTGAACAGTGGTGGTACAGGGTATCTACTGATCGATGACCATGGGCTAGTGTTTCTTGCTTTTTTATTCTGGTTCCTTATTTTTACCTTTAGTGTATTTTTTCTCATACATGCATGTAAATATGTCACTGTAGAGACAAAACTGGCAGCAACAAATTCTTATTCATACGAACTTCGATTTTTTACCATTTATTACCGTTTGATTCAGCGGAGAGACCGCGGCACTTAAAGATACCATTATTAAATATTTGTATCTACCAGGAATCCACGATTTTTGTATTCCTCATCAAAGTGGGTAAAAATTTTAATTTTTTAATTTGGATTGCCAGAGGCGGCGGTCCTGAAATTTGTTCTTTACCTTTAGAGAAGGTAGCAAAAGTCTACTTGTGAAGTTTGGTTCCTTAGCTATAAAACTCTGGGGGTTACCGATTTTCACGACTTACTCGCTCCCAATTGGGCGTGGCCAAAACATCTTAACGCTTTATCTGACGCGGGAAAAACAGTTATACTTGTGCTGTGATTGTCGTCTTTACAGCTGCCCTTCCCCTCTCGAAGAGTCAGCGGTACAAAAACTAAATCAACATCAGCAACAATTTACTACTTACACATACTGTAAAAAATTCTCTATACTGCTGGTAATTATCGCACATAATTCCACGGTGAAAACAAGTAAGAACGTTGCAGTCGGGTGTAACCGACTGCGCAATTATCTATTCACGGCGTAATAACAACTTAAAAGAATCGAAAACTTTAAACCGTAATTTCGTGAAAATATCGATTTTTGCAATTTAAGGGCGTGTTTTAGCTTGCTCCTTAGACCATCAGTAGTCACCAGCCCTAACCTCTAAAAATGTGGGAGATACAAATCCTTGCAATTTTTCCGCTCCCAAGTGCGCATTGCCAAAAAATCATCATTTTATCTGCGAAGGTATGTACCAGGTTTCAAATCCTAAAGTTAAAAAAAAGACAGACAGTACTTAAAACCAATATACCCTTGTCACTTTGTGAGCAAATTATTGCGCGTTTAAAGAGCCAAAGACGTGACCACTTAATGTTCTGCGCCGGTTGGTTTAATGTCTCACAGTGCGTTTTTTCTAAGATTCTTTATCAAGCTGATTGACCAGGTAAACGGTTTATCGAACATAACAAGCACATTTGCTCTGAGAGAGATGAACCGATTCGTCTATATCCTTATGTATTTTTGAAAAAGAACTACTATAGATGTGTTTTTATATTAAGTAAAAGCCAATTCCAATTTCAATAAGTTATTAACAAATTAAGAGTTGTCAACTATCTTCCCAACAATGCAATAGATACAAAATTCTTTAGATTCTTGCTCCGCATTCTAGCTAAAATAAGAGCCAGTAGGCTAGATTATCTATATCAGTGCATATGCGGCACATTTCACGGCATGACCTGCTTATTTAAAAGTGGTTTAAGCTCCGTTGCTGAAACCGGGTCGTGAGACGTTGTCAACTTGCTCGTTTTTCATGTTGAGAGTATTGTACTTGGTCAAGGGCTAAAGCTGTAAATTTAAAGCTTTTAATTATGAACCTTTCGACATTTTGTTATTAAGCGCTATTTTAAAACAAATATAGTCGAGACTGGTTGATTAGAAGATACTCCGCAGTCAGGTAAAATTGGTATTCGCTTCAACAAGAAGATACACTTTTTATCCTAATGAAATTTGCTGTTTCCTACTACATATGAAAATATCAAGTATCTGTTTACGTAAGGATCATTTTAAAATATAAAGGCCACAAATGCCCGATGTAAACGTATTTGTAGAAAGATTTCCTTTGTACTTTTCATAGACGATACAGTCGAATATCAGCAATGATAATATGAAAATATGTGACTATATAGTCGAGAGTGAGAAGATATCTTATCTTACCTAGCTAAAATATACAATTTATATATATATGTCTTACTTTGCCATTATAACCTCTTCATAAATATACATATTCATAGATAGCTACTGTTAATTGTTTGACAAAGTGTTCAGTTGTGGTAAGATAATGACAATGTTGGAGAAATATTTAAACGTATGCTTCACTATAATTCAAATCAAATATTTAAATCGTCTTAATCACTGGAGTTAATTAAACCACAGAAATACATGCCCTTTTAACATAATACATCTCTGTCTTTAATTATAGCAATGGCTTCCAGCAGTAGCAACAATTTCCGCAGAAAAAGTCACAGCCTAACACATGCGCCGCAATGCGGTCTGAGAACCGCCGCCAGCAACACGACTTCGGATGCAAGCCAGCGAAGGCAAGAAGAATGCTACTATTATCAACCACCTACCTCCCAGCTTCAGCATCAACAGCGTCAGTGTCGGCCAACTTTGCAGTTTGGCCTATGGTTGAGCGCAATGACCGCCTATCGATTGCTGACAATCAGCCTCCTAATTGGAATTCTGTGTCTACATCACGTTCACGGAGTGGATCCCAAATTCGACCCCTCCACGCGCATGCGACTAGTTCTGGTGCCGGCCGACGCACAGGTCGGCTCTGTAATCTACAGATTGCGTGCAACTGACGAGGAGTTCGACTATCCATTGACCTTTGAGTTTATGGGCGATGCATCCTCGTCCACCGTCAAGGTGGAATCGCTTCCATGCACCAAGTACAATTCTGTCTGTCAGGCAAATGTTGTACTGCAGCGACGCCTCGAGCCAGGCCGCTTCTACGACTTTCAAGTCTCGGTGAAGGACACAAATGGTGGCATGGCCACGCAATTGTGTTCAATTACAGCAACCAATTTTAGCACACCCCATGACCTCATATTTCCACATAAGCCGGGCATCATCATGATACCCGAGGTAAGTTCAGGTCTCAAAGACTCTAGTTTTTAAAACTGTTACACAATTACAAATTTTAAATTCCTCAGTTTTTATTGTGGAAGTTTAACAAAGATATATTCAAACACGTGTTATGGTAATCACATCCAATTCCAGCTGTGGGATTGCAAGGCCTAAAAGCTACTAAGAATAGACGTTTTGTCTGGTGAAAATCCAGAATATAACCCAGCATAACCGACTGCGCAATACTCGATCACAGCACAACAAAATATTGACACTTATATGCAGTATGAGGTCGGAGATACTTTTCTTTCTGATTAATATATTTGCACAAAGCCACCGTTTCTTGACTGTTTTTCAATGGGTAACGGGAAAACACAACGCCTTAAAAATAAATATGTGTGCCAGTTTTCAGCCCTGAAAATTGCATAATGATTGGAAATTATGGGCTGAGAGAATTCTTCTTGTTCTCATAAAGAGTGCCGATCCTGAAATGCAATTTCGTATTCCCTATAATAAAATATATCTAATTGAGATAACTTCATAGTAAACTGTTCATATACAGAAATAATAAAATGTGCTTACATTAGTTACGATAATAGATATTTTCTTGTTTCTTCCTTGAAAGGATGCCAAACGAGGCACAGAACTAGATTATGTTATTGCCCGGAAAAATCCACTTTTTCAAAAACCAGTCTACCTCGAGTTATGGGTGAGTAATATTAAGAATATATTTAAATCAAGTTTACATTTTTCAACTTTAGGGATCGCCGTTATTCGCTATAAGACAAAAAATAATATCCGCTGAGACAACCGAAGGAACAGTTTTCCTTTTAGGACCTTTGGATTTTGAGAAGCAAGCTATGTACCACTTGACAATTCTTGCTAATGTATGTCTGCGTGGATTATTTCGATGATCGTTATGTGTAAAGTCAAATTTCTTTTACACTTTAGGATGCATATGCCGAGCCTGGTCAAGATGGACGAAATATCGCAGGCATAGAAATTGTTGTTATTGTGCAGGATGTCCAAGATCAGCCTCCTGTATTTACTGTAGCACCCCCAGTTACTAAACTACAACCCGGTATTCTTCCTGGCGACAAGGTGATCTTTGTATTTAAGTAAATTATACAACCTATTCTTATAATCATAATTCATTCTAAGATATTGCAAGTTCATGCGGAGGATGGGGATAAAGGGAACCCACGGGAAGTTCGATATGGTTTAGTTTCTGAAAACAATCCTTTTACATCTTTTTTTGATATCAACGACACAAGCGGTAAGTTCAATGTAAAATTAAAAATACAGAATCAAAACAAATATTACGATTTTTTTGGGTTTTTCGGTTTCGGATGGTTTACAATACGAATAAATAAGACCCGAATGGTCATCGTAATAAATCTTAACTCTTTTATCTGACACGGACACGGACATATTCTTTGCACTTCGTAAATGAGCTTAATAATTAGCCTCTGCAAGAATTATGTATGAAGATATTCACAGAAATGCCTTTTTCTGACTATAAAACAGAATTGTAAAAAGTTTATGATACCCTTTTTACCGATTTAATGTGTACAGAGTATAAAAAACGAAATGCAACAACATCAAAAAGATATTAACATAACTACCAGCAATCGAACGGGCCAGCTTCAATCCGGTCCATCGTTAGACTCGTTAGATGCCAAAGCACATCTTCAACGATACACACTGAGTACGTTGTGACCAAGTTCTGGAACTGCAATTTAGCTCTAGGCTCAGCAGCGATTAAGCCCTTCGCTCCCCGTAGTCACAGCCAAGTCACAACGATTTCGCTTTAGCTTCCTCGTTTCCTGCTTGTCTGGTTCATTGCCAGTTTGACGGCAATGACTTTGGGCCAGGCAGACTGGAGGTTCTATAGCAGGCTGTCTGAGCGTCTTGCTTTTGGCGGCCTCTTATAGTGCTTGGTAAAGACAAGGCCTCGAATAACGTTGCGCCTTTGCCCAACTGGATCTGTGTTCATGTGACTACACACACAAGCTTACTTTAGAGTCTATCTTTTTTGTGAAAATCGGCAACGTTCTCGATGAGGCAAAGCGTCATTCGGCAAACACATACGAATTTCATATCGTGGTTTATTGTCCATCATCGTATAGATATCAGGATTACAAGGTTGTTGACGCAATACATTATAAATAACTTCGCTTTGAATGTAATAGCTGGCGGAATCAAAATTAGTAAGGAATTTAATTAAGGATCGCCGCCAAATATTAAACTGAACGTAAAACGAATACTTTTAGATACTTCAATATATAACTTGCATTGCTTCCGCGAAAGCAATAAATAACGAATTTATATATAAATACTTTCATATATACTGTTTACATGATACAGGCAGAAAAGTAAGGAAATAAAAAATCATTAAATATTCACAAGGCATCTTCTGATTACTTCCAGTTCCTTTGTCTTTTTCAAGCAAAAAGCAAAGAACATAATCGATGGCGTCTTACATAGTCGATTAGTATGAGTGCAGACTGTAGTTTTTCTTTTTATTCCTTTACTGATGCAAATTTTACCATGGCTATGAGACCCGAGTTTTTATAAGCCCTTGTGATTGTAGTTATAATCAAGCGGTTCCCATGGAAGTACCCGACTAGGAGATACTTTGGACGTAGCCCGGAGCTGCCGTTTATTTTGATAGAAAAATGTAAACTTTAACTACTTCTTTACTTATTAATGATCTTCATACAATTTTGAATGCTTGAAAATCCTCAGCGGAAGGCTATTCCTCTAAAATTTTGTATTACCCTTTTTTAGTTAGATTCATGTCGAACTGGGAATAAATATGTAATTTTCATCAGTTTATTGAACGAAGGGCAAAGAATACAGTATTTAGATTGTATCTCAATCTGATTGAAAAATCAAGATCGAACTGTGAGAGACGGTTCAAACATCCTCATGAGACTCGTTTTAATTTAAAAGACAATTACATTATATTACAGGTGAAATTTTCTTAATGCGACCTCTCGAAGATATTGCGGCAATCACGCATGTGGGCGATCCCGTCTTGCTCACCGTAATTGCGGAAGAAGTTAAAGTTGGTCGTGACGAACCTCCAGCAATGGCCTCCACAGTGCAGTTGGCGTTCTTTCTGCCGGACCGTACCAATTCACCGCCTTACTTCGAGAATGATCAGTAAGTAGTTGTAAAGGGATAGAAGAATAACCACAAAAAAGCATCAGGCAATAATTTGGTCGCGAGTACCTCGCAAGAAAATACCTAACGCAAAAAACGAAATCAAATATGCAAGCATTTCAACTTGACTTTATACTAACATATTAACTTCATTAGGTGTCTGTATTTAGGTATACATACATTCAATAGAATAACTTAGAACTACGATATTTAATTTAATTTATATACATATAGTGCATAGTATTTATAGAAATATGTTATACCCTACATGCGGGCTTATGGTTCTAGCAAAGCCGCTCCTTCAGTCTACTAAGTACTTTAGAAAAAAATTACAATTTGTTATTTTTCAAGCATGTTTTCTCGATTAAATGATCAATAAATATAATAAACAGAACTCCCAATTTGTCTTCCGACATTAAAGGAAGCTGGAATCCCTCTAGATTTAAAAACATTTCTGCCAAATAAGCCAAACGAAACTCAAGGTCATAATGTACCTATATTCATAGCCCATTTAATATATTGCTAATATATTGTTAATGATGTATTTATTTTCCTGGACATGTAGCTACGCCTCGAGGGTGGACGAAAATGCCTTGCAAGGAACAGCGCTGACGTTCGTGGATCCATATGTCCCTCGAGTATACGACGACGATACCGGGAAAAACGGCGTGTTCTCGCTGACACTTCTGAACAATAATGGAACGTTTGAGATCACGCCGAATGTGGCGGAGCATAGCGCATCATTTCTCATCAAAGTGCGGGACAACTCTTGGTTGGATTACGAGCAACGGCATTCGGTGCATTTTAGTATACTCGCACAGGAATTGGGTCCAGCCACAAACCTTTCGACAATGGTGAAGGTCGTGGTGTATATCAATGACGTAAACGACAATTCGCCGGTTTTCGATCAGCCAGGCTACACGGTGGAGCTGCCGGAGAACATGACAGTAGGCACAAAGGTCGTGCAGGTTCACGCAAGCGACTTGGATTCGGGCCTGGGTGGCATGGTACGCTACACTGCCATTTTGGGCTACCTAAATACCTCGCTTAATCTAAATGCAGAAGACGGCCTGATCACGGTGGCAACCAACAATCACGGTTTCGATCGTGAAGTTATGCCTGAGTACCACTTGTATGTGGAGGCTCGGGACATGGACGGCAACGGCAACCGAGCACAGGTTCCGCTCATTATCAAGCTTATTGATGTTAACGATGAGGTGCCCATCTTTGAAAAGGATTTATACGAGTTTATACTAGCAACCGACTTGATGAGCTTTACAACCAGCGCTATTATACATGCCACTGACAAGGACGCCACGGCGCCGAATAACGAAGTGCGCTACGAGCTAATCAATGGCAACTATGACAATAATTTTGTATTGGATAAGGTCACGGGTGAGTTGACGGTCAGAGAAAAGATCCATCTGCGTTCCAAAAAGGATATCAGCAAGCGAAGACGTCGCGATACGCACGCCATGCCGATATCGGACGATGATAGCGATTTGTTCATACTGACCGCCCGAGCCTACGATTTGGGAGTACCAGTACGATTTTCGACCACCACCATACGCATCTATCCACCGGAGAGTCGAAAGCGGATCGTGACATTTGTGGTACCCGGTCACAATCTGGACAAGCGCAAGACAGAGGAAACACTCTCTGCCATAACCGGAGGCAAGGTTTTCATCAACGAAATGCGGCCACTCAGGCCGGAAGAGCCGGGTGCTAAGGACATACCCAATGGTAATCCCAATATCAAAGAACGCAGTGTGGTCACAGCGACCGTGCTCTATGACAGCTCATCCGTGGTCGACATCTCCCAGATACAACAACGACTCTCGCAGCATAATAACTCCTACGCAATCATGCCACAAGACACAGCCGAGACAGACGTAAGTTATCTAATTTGGAAAGCAAATGCCAATGTAAAGTGACTAATGACTAGTGTGCGTTAATAGAACCTCACTCCCTTGCAGACGCAGTATAAGGCCGAAAATAAAGTTCTCTTTTGGCTGCTTATACTACTGGCCACTCTGGTGGCCCTCACGATCCTGATCCTGCTGCTCTGCTGCATATGCTCGTGGTGTCCTCTGTATGGTGCAGCAACGTAAGTAGCATTAATAATCAACCCAACTAGCACGTTGTAAGAGATCCCAATACTTTCATCCCTTGCTTCTTGAATCGGTGACTTAGTCTCGGTATTTAATTCAACACTGGAGAAGCTATACGATAAATGCCAAATTGCTGTTAAAGTAACCCGTAACGATTTAGGCACGATCCACACTCAAAATTTGTGCAATTAATTAAGAATACAAAGCACAAACTTAAGCTAAAATTTTGAATCTTTCATAAATCATGTAACATTTAGAAAACTTAAACAAAATCGAGTAAAACAAGTACCCCCTCATTATGTGGACACATAAAAAACCGACAAACTTAAATGGGGAAAGGTGCACATTAAAAAAATATATTAAATTTAAGTAATAGAAGCATGCTATGAAATCACAAACATTTGCAATAAAATTCTAAGAAGATTCTACATTGGGCTTGCTGCCAATTGGCTTCTGTGGCTCGGAACCAATATTGATGGCACTTTTTATACTAGAAGTAAGCGATTGTGTAAGCCAAGTTTGGTGTCACCAGCACTTATAATCTCTGACAGCGACGTCTTCAGACAGCTCGACCAGCCAAATTAGGTGACTAGCTCTGAACTGTGGTAGACATCGATTTTCACATTGGGCAAAGCCAAAAATGCTAACATTTTCTCTATTAATAAATATCCCGCATGGATAAACAAGCTAGCACCTCGCTTAACACATCTAGCTAATATATTTTGTGCACTAACTATCCAAACTATATTTTTCTAGACACTCTAGTATTGTACCAAAGACTAAGTACAGATTTCAATGTAGTGAGAAAAATATCATAACAATAATTATCGACATACTACTCATATCATCATTAATTGTTTACTCTTCTCTTGTAGCAAAAGAATAGTTAATATCAGTAGAACTGAAGACGATGTACATCTTGTGCATAGAGAAATGGCAAACGGAAAACAAACAAAATCTGTTCAGGTAGATTTTGATCGATTTCAAATTACACAGTACTTTGAATTTTGCAATATAGAAACCATCAAATACGCTCACAAATTGGCAATTTCGTTAGTTAACTCACGCTTTAGTTTCCGATTTAATTCCATCCAAAACTCTTAGAAACATTTTAACAAAAACTCTTTCTTATAATTTCATATGGTTTTGGCAGCACATTCAATTTTTAAGTTTTGTATCTTTTGCAACTTAAATCACTTTAATTTCAATAAGTTAGTTATGTTGAAAGTTTACTTAATGTATTCACTATAGTTATTCATGCATAAATTACCGCAATTCACAGGTCGCAGAGTGGATGGGAAGACGGGAGGCATGGTCAGCGGAGAAGCCATCAAATACACGAACAAAGCCTACCCGCTGGGAATTCCGCGATGGACGTGAACAGCCTGAAAACGTAGAAATGCATAACTCAGGTGTTAACACCGATGGCGAAGCAATCCGTCGCGCAGAATCCGCAGAATACCAGCAAAGACGCGTGCGCATTAAGTACTGAACTATATAATAGCTAAATCTAATGGAATCATCAGTGCTTACTTTTTATTACAGAAATAGCCACACAGCCAAAGAAGACCCCCATCATAGTTTCCATAACTCCAGAACTAATTTAATAAACGACCGAGACGTTTACATTGAGGACGTCATGGATGATCAGCACCTAGATGAAATTAAAGAAAAGTTTGCCCGTGGCAAAGCGAATCGACAGTTGGAAAATGCTCGTTTAAAAAACTACGATTCGGACACTCGACAAATTGACGACGACTCTATGAGAAGGCATGAAATCGACCGTGGTAGCGACATCGACTTCAATACTGCACAAAACAGTCTCAAGAATAAGCGCGAGCTATTCATAAAGGACGGCAACGTCGAGATTCTCCAACTTATGACCAGAGACAAAACTCGGGACGGAGCTCAATTGGATGACGATAATATCTACGTCAATGTGCCAATGAAGTCATCGGCAAACTTTTCCCATCCACAATTATTGATGGTGGACAATACGGGCAAGGAGATTTTGATGAGAAGATTTATTGAAGAGCAGCCAGATGGCAAGCAGATTATACGTGAACACTATCATATTGTTCCGGGGGCAACATATATTCAGTCAATGCCAAACGAAATACAACAAGGATCAACTTTAAAGGGCGATACCTTTCCGTTGGGTAAATCGGGACCAAATAGTATTGTCTACTCGCAAACGGAACCCGAAGTGAAAGTCATACACACCCAGTCTGTACAGGGTGTAGAAGAAGTATCTCAGCTGCAGCCCGTTCTATCGAATCAGTCGCTTTCGCACGAACTCGAGCACTCACTGAAACAACAAAACGCACTTCTGCGACAGATATTGCTGGAAAAGGAAAAGCTAGAATCTAGATACACCCAACACGAAATAGTTTTAGAAACACAAAGTCTTCCAGGCCAATCGATGGCCATAGGGACGCAAACCGACTGCGACGCTGGTACGCAAACTGAGCCCTGCGAAAACTCAACCCACGGACAAACAGCTAACGGGTTGCAAGGTCAAGTGGGGTCCACCCGTCGCCGAGCGCGTAGTGAAAATGACGATTCGATGTCAGAGGACGAGTACAAATATGTGCGCTTCAGTCCCCCAAATAGTCCCGAAGGCGTGTATTGGATAAAGCGTCATCGTCCTAAACGGCGCTTAAGGCTGCGTGGCAGCTCACAGCCTCGGAAAAGGATTGTGATGGTCGAAGACGTGAAACGCAAAATACGAACACCTATCAAGGAGGAAGAAGAGCTGTACGAGAATAAGAGGCGTGTGCCACCTAAAAAGCCACTTCGCGAAACGAAAACGAGTATTTTGCGTAAGCAATTAAGCGATGAGAGCCGAAAGACGGAAGTTGGCCAACAAAAAGAATCCAATGGCAAGCGGAAATCTGAAACACTGAGCCGAGAGGTACTAATGGAAATATCGGACTCTCTAGATGAAATGGGAAGTCCAAGAGAGCATAGAATGAAAAATATTTCTGATCAACAGTACTATGACAATGTTGAGGGTGAGTTTGACGAAAACGATACGGAATACTCAATTGATTCGGATGATGATGAAATTATAATTAGAACAAATACAAACTTATCTGGCTATGTGCATGAACAAAATGTGTACGCTAAGAAGTCAAGAGACACAGAGCTCCATGAAATGCAACTGAAGAATCTATCCCACCAAAATAAATCTATGAACACCATTTCGCTGTCGGAGTCGCGAGAAATACATCCAGAGGCTAAGCCAAGGCTTTCACGCAGAGACAGCTCCAGACGCAGCCATAACTCACGAAAGCAAACATCTTCGGAGCCGCCACACAATCGCTTTTCAATTTCCAAATACGAGATAAGTGTGAGCGAAAATGGCAAAAGCCACATTACCAACTCAACTGAAATAAGTGGCTCAAAACGTTCCTTGAATGATCGCTCTTATCAAAGTGAAACCGAATTGGCCGGCCACGATGAAGCAACCGTACGAAATGTGCCCAAATATATGGAATGGTATTATAGCAAGAAGAAGCCCTCATTGAGCGGACGAACTTCCACGGAGTCGTCCAAATCGCAACTATCAACCAAAAAGAACAAACTCAATGCGCCAGAGAAACGTGTGTCGAAGACCCGAATGAACCCAAAGTCCGAAGATCCAGCTGCACACGATAATGCAGGCAAATTCAAGCCGGAACCGGCACCGCGAAGATCTCCGTCCAAAGGTAGTCGGCTGCTAAAGGAGGATAGAGCCTTGAATAAGCAGCACAAGCCCGAAATAGAGACTGATACCAATCATCCGCTTTTGCAGCACTCTGAGCATCGTTTCGAACGTGAAAATGCGCCAGAGGTGCCGCCTCCTCCCACCAAGTTGCCACACTACATGTATCCGGAAACTCCGCCCCATGCGATGCCAACGGATAAAGAGAATTCATCTCAAAGGCACAAGCCGAAACCGTCACCCATCAAAGAGAACGAAGTTAAGTTAACAAAATCCAAAATTAATCTTTATATTGAAGATCCAAATGCTGCGCATCCCCCCGCTTCTCATGCACAAAAGCAATTGAATGCATCTACTCTGGAGGATGACCACGACTCGGGCATTGCCATGAACTCGCTAATGAATAGTATGGGCCGCCGAAATCCAATAGCGGAAAAGAAAAGTGTCTTCTCAATTGCATATGACGATGTTAGCCGCGTTAAGAAGATAGCGTCAGGTGGAGAGTCTCCGCAGTATTCGTAATGCTAACTTCGTGAAATATTTTAAATAACCAATACATGTGATAGCCTCTAAGGCTCTTTATCTTTGAAGCAAGAAATCATCATACGATTAACTGCTAGCCACTTGTATACTTCGCTCATAAATATTATGCTTACATATGTATATCTGTGTATTATTAATCCATAAGGTCAGGCATGAGGATGTTAAGGATGTTGCAATTTGTTTCAGTCTACAGAATAATAATAGCTATATTACACACATCGAGCGCTAGCTTTTTCTACCATGTACCCATTAAAAAGTATCTCAGAATCGATAAAGTATATATATTCATGGTCAGCATCAACAGCCGAGTCGATCTAGCCATGTCTGTCTGTCCATCCACATATCACCCCGTTTCCCTATTATCCACACATATAGATTTTCAGATTCAATTTTTAAGCATATCAATGCTCGTATAGTGAATACATATATCACTTTTTGGAGTCATCGCCCCCTTTATTACCAAAAATAAGAAAAATTCCGTCTAAAAGTGATATACTTACACATCAGTTGAATACCTAAAAATTATATTAAGATCAGCGAAGTTATTTAGAGGCCTCTGTTTGCGTGTATGCTCGGCTCGGAGCTTGGTGCAGTGTATCTCCTAGTCCGGCACTTCCGACTAGAGCGCACTTACTTGTTTTAAGTTTTATTATGCATTAAAACCACAAGTTAATAAGAAAAGATTTTACGCTAATATTTGAATTTCATGTATGTGTTAAGTAACTTAAGCTCATCATATGATTGGATTTCAAAAACACGTTAAAAGTTAAAAAAATATGTACATAGTTTTAATTACCCTTGTCATTGTGAAGATTACACTTTTTAGACTTACTTATCATAATTTAATGTGAAATTTCATATAATTCTTTTGTTCCTACTTATATACTACCAAAATTACGTGGTTATTTAGTCTATAAACACACATCTACACACTGCCATGCAGTTCAATAGGGGCTTTTTTCTCTTTTGTCAAGCATACACAAAAAAACAATAGCAAAAATACTAAATTATATTTTTGACCCTTAATTATATTGCCACGTAATGTGAAATGCATTTAACCACATAGTTCCAACCCCATATATACTATATTAATTTTTCAACAACTCTGTTGCTGCAAATTTTGGGTTTTTATGCTGGCAGTAAATATATCATAAATATATCGGCAAATTTAGTAGGTATGTTTTCGTATAGCATACACAGATCAAGAGTATTTCTTTTCGGTTGTTTTTACATACATTAAGATGCTTCATTTAAGTTCAATCATTTTTTTCACAATGGGCTAAGGGAAGGAGAAGCAGAGCCGCTTAGTATAGAGCGCAGCCTGGAGATTATGTGTATGTGTGTGTATGTATATATGTGATTTTGTGTATGAAAATAAAATGTTACGGCAGCTCGCAGCTGAGTGCAGGGTATGTCCTAGTCGGGCACTCCGACTCGAACACTCTTTTGTTTCCATTGAGAGTTTTAGTCCTTAACATGTCTCCGACTATATACAAATCTTTAGTTACTCGACACATAAATAAAATATTATATACTAACTGCCATATTGACATAAAATAAAGCAATAGTGTTCACAATCAATTCAACTACATGTACATATAGATACATAAAAAATTAGTTAATGAAAAAATAGTCTTGCTCTAAGGATTGTGTAAATAATTATTATTAAAATTTCATAATAGATGCAGCTGATTTGTTAAGCACTGTGTATATTTGGTGAAAGAAAAAAATAATTGTATACATTTAATACACAATATGTATAGACTAAAGCAATTACTATATGTAACGTTTTTATATCTGATTATTTATTATACAAATACAAACAAATTAAATAAACAAAATATATGAGACCAGCATAAAATATTTGTTTCCATCATATTATCCTTTTGAAATCAATAAAATTATAACGCTAAAAACATTTATTCGATAGTTTGGGAAATACTACGAATATTAAATTTAAAATATCAAAGTTGGGCATACACGGGCATAAAAAATAAAATTTTTTTGAAAATGAGCAATTTTATCGCCGCCATTGAAGCTTGAGACTTGCAACTTTTAATAAGAAAAATGCCGTACATATTCTGGAAGAGCAAAATATCATTAGCCATTACTTCATTAGCTCCAAATTTATTGGGGTTTCAAGACATGTGATACTGCTTCTTACAATTTTCTGGCAGACACCCATAAAAGGAAATGAAAATATATATTTTATCATAATGTTAAAAAATACTAATTCTTTAGTGACACATTAGAAACATTTTTTATTGTATATATATTTTTGGCTTGTAATAAATAAGTTTATGGAGATTCAAAAGATCATTTTATAAAATATATAAGTTCTCAAATAAATAGTTATCAAACCTTAATATATTTGTACAGAAGGCTAAAAATGCAAAAACGTTATCAATCGATTACTTGTGTATAACTGCTTTAATGTTGTGTTTGAACTGCATTTGAAGGTCAACATGGTAGTTCATTTAAAAGGCAAACAGATTCAGTGTAAGCTAGTTTTATCGAAGCTTCTTTGTAAAGTTCATGACACGCACTAAAAAAAGATTATTAAAGAATGTGTATATATTTATACGAAATGCATTTTGTGAAACATACCTCCTGAATTATTGGCTTAAACCATTTTTTATTTTATCGTAAGTTGTTTTAAATCCATCCTGAATATCGTTCTTAATTTTGGTGACATCGTCCTCTTGCTCGTGGTAGTAAATGAAATAAACTAGTATACCGACAATTACAAAGACCACAAAGAATGCACTGATTATCGATACGAGCATGCTAAGTGCGCAACTGAAGCAGCTGCAAATAAAGAGTAAAAGGGAAAGACTTTTTATTCATGTTAATTAGCAATCATTTTACTAGCATTCACCAATTCCAATTCAGACATGTTGGTCACCCTACAGGATGGCCTTTTTTAATTTATACAAAGTTTCGTCAAAACAAGCTGCTATGCTTATTTGCTATCAAGCAGATTGGCGGACTGCTATAAGTATCTAACCATTTCCACGACAATATTATAAAAGCCTGTATCCTAAAATCTAAAATTAAATACAATAAATTGGTCTCTAGTTGCAAAACTCTGTTTAGAATGCATTTATATAATCCCTTAAAAATGAGTAAAAATAATTTTTTTCTATAATTTTTATGTTGGCCATTTAAGCGCTAAAAATTAAAGTTAAAATAAGCATATGTATATGAATAGTGTCCCGGAATTATTTTTCAACCCTTGTGCACGCGACTTATTTAGTCACTGCGTGCTTATGAATAAAATGTCGAGTTGGCGCCCGGCTGTCGGCCAACTGAAAGTTATCCTTGGCAAGCTCTTTAGCACGGGTAGGACAAGTAGTTAAACAAAGTTATGTATGTATATAGCCTCGCCAGCGTGGAGCCGGGACTTGATGGAGCCTGGCAAATACGCATTTCAATTCAGATACACAAAATGCTCATGCAAACAAAGCTGAATATACATACATAGATGTATACATAAGTATACGTATCCGTAGAAAATAGGGGTGACAGTGGGTTAATGGCGCGTAACGTTACAGTACATACATATGTACATGGCTAGACATTTTAACATGATATTGTCATGAAACCGTAATCGGATATGGTTTGACTTTACTACTTATCTACTTACGTACATTAATATATAGCATTTTATTTACATTAATCCATGTATGTATCCCATCAATACAGCTATTCAACAACATAAATATGCATATTTAAGTAAATTGTATTTACCCAATAATGTCAAAATATACACCTAGACGCAGATAAACACTCGCCTAAATGTACAAAAGTGCATTACAACAATAAATAGAAAACAGATCAGCGGATCTCTTTATGGCTACCACCAATTGTACCTGCGTTGCAATATCTATCCGTGTATGTGTGTATGTATATACAAATAAGATAGATGTTGCTTTGATACAATTTCAAAACTGGCCCATATATTTTACTGGGTTTTCTCTTTGACGTCTTCCTTTATAATCTTATTATACATCTCGTACATATGCATATATGTACATATACATATATATATATACATATGCACGTACGCATTTCCGCTTCTCAAATAATAATAACTTGATCTAAAAAACCTTTACTGAAAGCGATAAGTATGTACATGTATATGCAATATTTATTTAACTTGGATTCGTGGGGATATGTGCGTATATCCATACACATGTATAAATTTACAAATTTCCAAGTACACCAAGTACTTATTTTTATTTATATTAAATACACACAGACAAACCAAGCAGCACAAACGTAAACTTTGTCGATGATTAAGTTAAACTTACCAGCATGCTACGTTCCCAGCCAGACATTTGCACATGATGCTTTAGTTTATAAACGTTTTCTGGAATATAATTAAATTAACAAACTGCTGGTATTATAATTAAAGCGCAATGCATTAATTTTTTCAAGCATTGCTTTTGGTTGTACACTCACTTAACTAAACACGTCGTACCACGCCTGAAGATGTGGAGAAACTGAAAACGAAAAATGTCTGACAGCTACTCGACGCTACGGCAAACTGCGTTCTCAGAGAGTCAGCGGCCTGCATACACATCCGTACGAGTGCAGAGAGCACTATAGAGAGCACTTCTGAATTCCGCTCTGTTACTTTAGTGCTCTCTGGCCTGATCTCATGCCCAGAGAGAACCAAACTAACTTCTTTAGTGCTCTCAGAGTGCTCTCTGTATCATGCCCGCCATACAGAGAGTACTTTAGTGCTCTCTGGCCCGCCATAAAAGCAACTGTGTTAACAGATTGGACTCTGAATTCCGCTCTTCTACTTTAGTGCTCTCTGGTGCTCTCTGGAGAGCACTAAAGTAGTTTCTCTGTTATTGAGTGCAAAAAGATGATGTTAAAAATTTTACTTACTTAGTAGAATATATTTAATGGAAAGTAAAGTAATGAAGTTTATTTTTGTTTTTATTTATTTCTTAGACTTTAAAAATATTTTGAATTATATTTTTATTATTTTTATTTAGAAGAAAAAACATTTTTTGTGCTTACAATTATTACTTTACAGTACATATTTATGTTTGAATTCTTGCAGGAACTATCAAGTTTTGGGGCACATTTTCCAGCCATGGAAAGAAAATTAATTCGTATCACAATAACGGTATGTTGCTAGTAAACAAATATTTGCATTTAACGTAAACGGAGATAATTTTTCGGAGATTCATATTCTGGATAATGGTCAAATGAATTACTTAAAAAATCAGGTAATAATTTAATTTAGGGACGGAGGTAAAAAATGTGATTAGTATTCCGAGATTTTGGTAAATCTTTTTGTTATGCAAAAGGAATTGAAATTGACTAAAAAATATAATAATTAAGAAATAAAATTTGCTTTGCCGAACCAAATGAGTAAATTCTTAATGGGTTAAAAAATTTTAGATATGTGGTAGCCCGGAAATGAGCAGATGATCGTTTTTTAATAATAATAGCATTTCAAAAGGAACCTCGGATTTTATATGGTTCAAATGTTACATTTAATTTTCAGATATGTTTTATTTGAATATTTGCTACTTGGTGCAGTACAGCAAAAACCAAATTTAAACTCGTCAGGTTAACAGTGCCAAAACGAGTGGAATATCGATAGCATTCAAATATGAGTGTGAGTTATTCGATAGTTAGATAGGCTAGCCTCAACAAACATAAATTCAATTTGAAAACTAGACAAACAAGAAAATTCCATTTTGAAAATAAAAATATTTTTACTTTTTAGAAAAATATGTATTTACTAACTAGTATAAGATACTGCAACGCATTTAAGAAGAATGAACATATATTATTAGGTAATTTAAGTAATTATAATATGTTTTAGTTGCGAAATTGTTACAATTTATATGCAGCTCTTGACGTTACAAGTAGACAGAAAGGAGGACATTGTACACAACCAATATACTCTACTTAAATTTGTACACAAAACTATAAAAATGATGACAATATATATAAAGATGATGACAAAATTGCATCCCAATTTCCGCTGAAAAAAAACTTTTATTTTAAGGACCATTTAAAACAAAAAAAAAATTTTATAGACCAAAAAATCAAGTTATTGACTGTAAACAAATATATACAATATTAACCAAGCCGTGCATTTGTTTTAATTAACAAATAAAATCTAAACAATACAATATCCATAGTACAGGCACACAAAATAATAATCGCGGTTTAGCGCTTGCAGTACTATGCTGCTTTTTGCTAAGCTTCATATGTCATAATCCGGCGAGCCTCCTCGCTGCTTGGCCTCCGACTTGGGGGAGTAAATGCAAAATCTAATTTTGTTCGGTACGCGAGAAACACCTATTTCAATGCACATTTTTTGGACATCAAGCCGTTGTTCACATGGCACGGTTCGGATCCTTCCTTAGGGACATTTTAAAATAATTTTTCCATTCAACGACTACTGGCCCACACTCAATTCGCCGCTGTGTGGGCGTGTCAGCAAACTAAATATATGTATACCGCCTTCTAAACACGATTAGAAAACATGTGAATGAAATAACAGGCGCGCAGCAACCATAGTATGTATATGTAGAGGCAAAATTTTAAGATTATTTCAAGTGAGAGACGAAAAAGTTTGTCGTGCAATAGCTTTAAGCACACACAGTGGAACACACATTCCACATTGTTCATACATACGAAAATGTGTGTATTGAAGGTGTGTGCCGACGCCAAAAAGAGAAAGAGAACATAGAAATTCGGCGCAAACGCGTAAACGAAAGAGATTTTTGGGAGAGATTTTTTATACCCTGCGCCTAAGTTATCAGCATCGTAAACAACAAAATTTTATTTGATATTTTGTGAAATACAAAGCAAACCAAAAAAAGAACACTATTGATTTAATTATATTCTATGATTTTAGTGTACCCTGAAAAGAGTGAAAAGAGCTTCTTCTTTATCCAGGTTCGATGATTATTATCAGATCTTAGTTAAATTTTAGGAGTTAAGAAGAATTTTAGGAGTTGGAAGAGGACATACGCACGGAAAGGACAAAATCGCCTTGGCTATTGATGCTGACCAAAAATGTATATACCTCATGGGATTGGAGGGACCTTCTTCTGCCATAGATAAACATACATATTAGGATATAACTATCAAAATTGGCAAAAAAAAATATCTTCAATAAAGAGATTTTTGCAAGTAGAACATTATATTGAACTCCCTTTCACCCAATATTTAAAACAAAAAAATTATTTTCAAAAATTGGCGGAATGTAAAGTCAGTACAAATATACATATTTGTGTGCTATTTGGAGTTGGGTACAAAGTATTTCTGGACTTCCATTTTTCTTGTGTTTTTCTGATACAAAATTCCCGATGGATTTTAAAATAAATCACTAGATTGAAATGCTTAAGACAAAGATTTTCGGTCGTAGGAACGTTTTGAACGGAAAACGCTGCTGCGCAGTGTAATTTGCTTGTTCCTCGGATGAAGGGTCCAACGACGCGACGTTAAAAATGTATGTAAGGCGTAAATACTGCGCCTGCTACAGTCATTGGCCTTTTGGGGAGTTTTGCTATTGATTTGGCATATACATTGCTACCGTTTTATGTATGCCTGGTAAAGGTTAAACGAGTCGATGTCTGCCAACAGGTTTTTATTTATCGATTTTATTGAATTTGAATTTAAATTCAATACACACATGCGAAAGGATATTTATATGTATTTTACGTATGGCCTATATGAGAATAAAATTCCGTCTTTGCTGTTATAAAATAATATTCCATTCCACTATTTAAATAGATTTATATTTATCATCATCAACAATTGTTCATCTAGTAATTTTATTGAAAGGGAGCATTTATACCCGTATGGATTGTTTTGTATGCAAACGTTATTCTTTCTATTTTACCAAATTAGAATATTTTTGTCAATAGTTCTGAACTGCTAGGAATCCAAAACATTATAAAACTTCATGCAGTGATAGTAAGGGACATCTTAAAGATAGAGTGGCTCTAGACTCGGGATTTGTCCGTCACATTATTCCAATTGAAACAACTCCCCAGCGACAGAGGCCTGCTAGTAAGCGAGCATAACTATTATTACAGACAGCAACCACTTCCTCAATTTTATATAAATTGGAGCAAACTACACAATGGAGTCCAGACATAAAGGTCCTAAATAAGCGTCTCGAAGCCATTGCCAAGGCAAATGCAATTATAATGCCAAACAGCAGGAAGTACGTCCGCAAAAAATTGAGATAAATTATTTCGATAAAAGAACGCATGCAAGAGTATATTACACATAGGTTTGAATAGTATATTTAATATTTAGCTGTGATACTAGCTCATTATGTTACGCGCAATTAAAATTACATTAAAAATAAATGTATGTTATCGATATATCGATGTTTACAAAGCAACCAATTGTCACATCGTCTCAAACCGATCAATGTTAATAACAAACTATAGAATGAAATGCAAGCGCACATTGAAATTGACGATGATTACGAGCACAAGGAAAATGTGGAATACGTTTTAGAAAACGTTCTCATGCCTGATGACGGCAGCCCAGAGTTCAAACGCCTACAGGACGATTACAATTCCCAGCTGACATTTTCATGTAAATGCAAGATTACCAACTACAGTTGCAACAACAGCACTTTTTGCTGCCACGGAGGAGGCTTTGAATACAACTCTGAAAATGGTGAATTAGTCCTAACTCAAAGAGAAGAAAAGCGAGCTCACGCCATTGTCGAATGCAATGATCTTTGTGAATGTCCGGCAAACCGATGCACAAATAGACGTGTGCAGTATGGTCCACGTAAAGATCTGGAAGTTTTTGAATCACCATTGTATAAATCAAAAGGATTGCGCACGACCGTTCGTATTCTGCGCGGTGCTTTTATCTGTGAATATGCAGGCGAGCTTTTAACCCTTTCCGAGGCTCAACGGCGTCTTAAGCTCATTGACAGAAATGGCTTAATGAACTATGTATTTTGTCTTAATGAACATACCGAACCTGAAACTAGTAATCCAGAGCAGAAGTCATTGTTACAAACTATTGTAGATCCATCTCAATGTGGAAATATTGGTCGTTACCTAAACCATAGCTGTCAACCGAACTGTGAGATTTTAGCAGTACGAACAAACTGTCCAATTCCAAAAATCGGTAAGCAAATTTGGCTGCCTTACTCAAATCGCATATTATATGTATAAATCTAACTTTTCCTGTAGGAATATTTGCGAAACGCGATATATCGAGGAATGAAGAATTATGCTTTCACTACGCGGGAGAAGAGTATCACGAAGATAAGCCCAATGGAAAAGCCTGTCTGTGCGCAGCACCTGACTGTATTGGCGTCATTCCATGTTCCCAAATTTAAACAAAAACGTTGCAGTCGGGAGTAACCGACACAGTGTAATCGCAATATACCAGCCTTATTGATCGGAAATTGCGAAAAGTGTCTGGACTCATGGCTGTAAATATGCCAAAACGCATGTACAGAGGGTACTCCTCGTTAGAACTGGCAGAAAATGAAGTTGGTTGATTTGAAATAACCATTGCATATAACTGAAAATAATGGCTAAAGGTTATCGAAAATACGTGGCTTGAAAGCCTTAACTACAAAGCCAAAAAATATGACAGTTTCTATCGTATCAACACAATTCAACTTCTCACAAAAGAACTAGTATTATGAGTTTTATCTGAATTAGATATAGATATGTATATATTTTTGTGGTTGGTTTCTCTGTACTGGACTTCAATGTGCCTCTCCAACTGCAATGTATCTGGTCATTTGGCGCATCGTACAGCGATGAGCAACAGTTCTCAATAAATAAAAAATTTAAAATACTTTAAATACAAACGAATTTCCATCGAATCCACACAACATTTATTAATCGTAAGTAATCTGCTAGTTATTCAAAGTTTATTTGGAATTTCCATTTTTAAAGGGGGCAACTTTCCTAATATCCATTCCTCCAAATTAAGAACCGAGGCTTTCCTAAGTTCATGTAATGTGTTTCTTAAGGGCGTGAATGTGCCTTGAATACCCAATTTTTGGAGTGATTCAAACGTCTCTAGCCCCCATTCTAGCGGGACCAGTGTATCGCGTTCCCCGTGAAACATTCGCAGTTCGGGCAGAGACTTATTGGGTGATGCCTGGTTTTCCAAAGATTCATAGACGATAGATTTACGATTCAGGAATGAAGAGTGTGCAAATACACCAGCCAGACCAGTGTACAAGTGGAAGCCAGTATGCAAAGCCACAGCTCCACCCATCGAGAAACCACCGACAATTATGCGGTTCAACGGTATTCCGTCGTCTACTTCGGTCTGTATGAGCTGACGCACAATATCGTAACACTGGGACATGCTCTTTTTACTTTCTTGAGCTGCAATATTTACAGACCGTCGATCAAACCACACACTGGATAGCTGGCCGTTTAACGGTGTATACTTCTGTTTCGGAGCAGATGGATATACGATTTTTACATGTGAAAGGTCAATATCTCGACCGAGCAAAAAGCGGACCCATTCCAGTAGATTTTGTCCAGTATCACCTGAACCGTGAAAAAAAATAACAGATGCACTGTATTTTCGTATTGCTGATGTAGACATAATGGCGACTGGTTTTTATCAAGTTGTGATTAAGTAAAATGTTACGCAAAAATGTTGACAACAAAAATCAAAACAGATGGACGTATTTTATTGCCAATGCGACCGCGAGTAAAAGTGGAATATGCCCATACTTGCTAAAAATATACTGAAACAAATTACATTTAACGAGAAAAGATTTGTAAGTACTTAATGTACACAATGGAATATATATATAAGCATGATAATTTAAAAAATTGATTGTCTTTCAAAAGTTTACACTTTTTTTTGATTTAAACCCATATTCGTGTGATATTTTTTTCAGGGACTACCCATAATGGTATTTTTAGGTTTGTGGCAACGCTGTAACGCTTTAGTTCAGAGCTGTGCACGGTTGCGGTTGTGAGTGCTACGAAAGAATAATAACAAACGGTATTATTACAGTCTAATAACTTCAATATCAAAACAAAAGATATTCGTGTTTATTTTAATATTCATGTGTACAAACTACATTTAATCGAAGCGGTCTCCATCTATCGACATTCTAGAAACAAAAATTAGAAAAAATACCTAAATCGCATTGCCCTATTTATCAGCTGTTTGAGCGACTCAGGTTTTACCATTTGTGTATACACGTGATAGCTATGTTGTCGCTGTAAACTTAATATTTATAAACATTTGTAACATGTTCAAATGTAAATACATATTCGTGAATAGTAATAATAATGGATGTTTAAAGATGCTTCCCACTCGATGCATATTAGTTGTATCTGCTTCAGAAATCAACAAGTTGTTCCAAACAATTGATCAATGGATATACATACACATATACATACATACATATACACATGTGCAGTTATGTACATGGCATTATTTTCATAAAAACAAAAGTTCACTCGCATACACTCTCAGCACGGCCGATTAAGTTTTATATCTGAAACATTTGTTTATACATATACATTTGAACATGCTATGTGTGTATGTTTGCTAATGAACATGTGTGCATTTATGCCTTCTCATCGTGATTTGACAGTATTCCTTTCTCTCTCTATTTGTGCCTTTGTGTTTATCGCTTACTTGATTCGAGTTACGTGAAGGGAACTCCTTGCGCTCATGATAGCTCATTTATGCAGAGTCATTCCAACAATCAGTCACTCTACCCACACTTTAAGTTAGGCATTTTTACAGGCTTCCATACAAATATGTACTTAATTGATAAGAAACCAAACATTTAGAATATTTATATTATTTATATCTATATGTAATATATAATACCCAAAAATATATATAGTATATAGTATAATCAACGCACATCTTAAAGTTAGGATAATAATATTTGCCTTTTATATTGTAAACACTACTCCAGAAAGCGTTGAAAATTTATGCACAGCAGTTTTATAGTTCTTCCTAGCGTCAGTCGGTCGACTTTAAATATATATATGTATACGTATTTTTATAAATCTAATCTTCACTATAGACGTGATTCAGACTTTTTGAAAATGTTATAATCTGTTCCCATTAAAGATGGGCAATAGCAAAGGGTATAATGGCTAAGTGCAAAAGTATGCAACAGGCAAAGGAACAGCAAAACAGGAATCATATCTTAACCCATAGAGTATATATTAAAAGTGAAGTTAATATAAATATATATGATTTGTATTCATTTGGATGCTTAAAGTCCTGAACATTTTATAAAGATGACATAATTAACGGAAAGAAACAGCCGCTCAGTAAGGTGTCCAATTTGTCTATTTATGAACGTAAGGAAGTCGAGGAGGTTACCCCACCTCGCAACTGAGCACAAGGTAGATCGTGATCGGGCATTCCAGGATTATTACTCCTACTTAAGTCGTTATCTGTAATAAATATGGCATTCAATGGTATGCATGTAGAAAAACAATAGACATTTATCAAAAATCGAAAGAAAATCGGTTTGAAGAAGAAAGGTGTTATAAAAGTACTGAAATAAACTAGATCTTGATGTCCAAGTATAGTTCTTGATGGACATGTTTACAGGTGACTCGACTAAAAAAGCAATTTAAATTTTGTAACAGTCATGGATAAATTCACAACTTCGAAGTGAATGTTCCTGAGTCACGCTTTATGATATTTTGTTTGCAATTTCAGTTAAGCACTAAGATTCGTATTGCTAGCATGACTTTGCACATTAGTATTAATATACAGCTTTGCGAATTTTACCATACCCTGTACCAATCGAAATTGGTAAAGATACAAAAATACATTTTTAATCAGGAGTAAGCTGCGTCCATATAATAATATATATAAACGCACCGATAACGCAGACTGAAAAGCCAGCGACGTAATATTGAATGTAGAATTTCGTATCAAAACAAGTTTATCTTTAGCTTAGTTTAGTTTAGTTCGATTTTGATACTTCTCCAGCAGTCTTAGCGCCGAAAATCTTAAAACTAAAAGATTAAATTACAAAGAATACAAAAGAAGTCCCTGCCTTATTACGTGGTTTTGTGTTTGTATTTATATTAAAAAATGACAGTTGGTGTACGTTTGAAGCCAACAGGGTATTTCCTAGTGGGCAGACTTCAATTCTGCACTCACACTTGCTCATATTCTCTGCGTTGACGTTTCGCACAGCTACAACTACCTGTTTGCGTCGGTTTCAGTAAGGGAATGACATAGCAGAAATAGGTTTTGTTAGATTCCGGCGTACGCACAATCAGTCGATGTCGAAGGGGCAAGTTTAGTAAGTTGATCTTTCTAGCTTGTACGTTTATAATTTTTATTCTCTAACATTGCAAGAAGTCGTGTCCACGCCTATGCAATTAAAATCCAAGCTACCTTAATTTTCATAACACAAAATACAAACTTATTTATTAAGTATTTTTCCTATATATATATATATACATATAGCAAAATGGTCTTTCATATAAAGTGAATTTGGAATAATATAATTTAATATAGTGCTTGAAAAGAGCTTTCATACCATTTTCGTTATTTCGTGATTGGACTTTGTGCGCACCTGGTAGTGTTACCTAGCCTTATCGCTCAGTATAGATCGACAACCTGGCACAGCTCTTTTAACTAATAAAATTTTGTATATATATACAATAAAGTTCGTACTCAATATTCAAAACAACAATTACAGCTATCCGTCTAATTTTTGGATATATATTCTTCTGTTAATAGTGAAAATGGACTATGCATACTCATTGTTATACAACTGGGGATATAGATAGTCGTGTTTGCTCTTTAAAATTGCATGAGGGACAACAAGCAAATCTGCAATTTCATACCACTGCAAAGGGAATCATTATTTGATCACGAAGAGTATAACGCATAGAAGAAGACGCCCCCGACTCTCTAAAGTATATACAAATTCTTGATTAGGACGATGACGTGATGTATACCAGTACCACAGTTTTATAACAATCTTAATAAAACTTTGCAAATTCTTTTGCATTAAGCAAATCGGCTACTTTTTTTGGTTTCTGTTGTCTAGTAAAAATTTTCGTGTAGAGTAAACAAATCAAAGTTGTATACTTAGTTAATTAATCCGTAATTGAAGACTTTTTGAAAGATTTTCCCAAATATAAAGCAGTAGCTGTTAGAAAACTGAGAAGAGTACTGAGATTCCAACAGTAACGTTCTAAACAATTTGTAAACTCGTTAAGAAAGTAAAAATAATTGTTTGCTAAATTTACCGTTTAATGACAGAGATTTAATATTTAATTCACAATAAGCAAGATCGTTTTTGGTAGTTTTAAGCTGTGAACAGAGTATTAGGCAGTCGATTCAACATTCCTAATTGTTTTTAAATACATTTTTTTAAACAGGAAAGTTAGGGTGTCTAAAAGTCGGCCACTGTCGATATTTATTTACTTATAAAACATTTGATTTGAAGTGTGATTGGGTTGAGCACCTTGTTATAGCACTTGAGTGAAAAGTTTTCTTGAAGAATTTTTAAGTGCGTGACAATAGTTTACAATGTACCTTGCTTTTATTACAAAAACAGTTGTAAGTAATTAAGAAAAGTGTGTTAGGTTAATTTGGAATGACAAAGAGTTAAAGTATTAGCCACGAAATTTATTGCATTGAACTTATAAAGTTACTGATGTTATAATAGATAGATGATAATATAAGAAGCAGTTTTTTGAAATAACTATGCAGACACCTGATCATGGCTGTACATGAACAATATGCCCTTTTTATTTTGTGATCGAGTATTAAGATATTGCCAGCATTGTTGTCTGCCAATAAAAAGACTACGTAGAATGCTTTAAAACAGTCCGTTAAATAATGCACTTTTGCACATTGACCCAATCTAAAATGGTGATCGCTTAATAATATCACATACATACAAATATTCCAAATTAACGAGTATTGGGGCTTTCAATATTCTTTTATATTCCTAGAGAGATGAACGAACCTGGCACCTGTTCCCTCTCAACAACATGCGGACGGTTCGAGACTGCACGTGCCATAGACGACCACGATGCGACAGATGATGATATGACCTTCTGCATGTCGAACTACGCGAAGGAGGCACTCAAAATGATGTTCATGATGCGCTCACATGGCATGCTTACAGATGTTGTGCTTGAGGTAAAGAAGGAGCTGTTTCCTGCTCACAAGGTGGTTCTTTCTGCGGCCTCGCCGTACTTCAAGGCCATGTTTACGGGCGGACTGAAGGAGTCTGAGATGTCACGGGTGCAACTCCAGGGGGTAAGTGAAGTGTAGGCTACATAGCTCCAACTTGTTGCTATAATAGATGTACAGCGTAATTCGTTTTTTTTAGGTATGCCCCACGGCAATGGCCCGAATCCTTTACTTTATGTACACTGGACAAATACGTGTCACAGAGGTAACTGTCTGCCAACTTTTGCCTGCAGCGACCATGTTCCAAGTGCAAAATGTCATTGATGCATGCTGCGCTTTCCTGGAGCGTCAGTTGGATCCAACTAATGCTATCGGGATTGCCAATTTTGCCGAGCAGCACAGCTGCACCGAGTTGCAAAAGAAAGCCAACCACTTCATAGAACGGCAGTTTATGCAAGTATGTTAAGCCTTTTGCCAATTGTCGTTACCTTTATAAACATCTTTGTTTTGCTCGGACGGCAGGTGTGTCAGGAGGAAGAGTTTTTGCAACTGTCCGCTTATCAACTGATAGCTCTGATCAGGCGGGACGAGTTGAACGTCCAGGAGGAGCGCGAGGTGTACAATGCCGTTCTCAAATGGGTGAAGTACGACGAGGACAATCGACATTCCAAGATGGAACACATTCTTGGCGCTGTTCGCTGTCAGTTCTTGACGCCCAACTTTCTTAAGGAACAGATGAAGAACTGTGACGTACTGCGTAAAGTTCCCGCCTGCCGTGAATATCTGGCCAAGATCTTTAAAGACTTAACATTGCACAAGTGTCCAGGCGTCAAAGAGCGCACGCCAAACACAACTCGCATGATATTTGTCGCTGGTGGCTTCTTTCGACATTCGCTGGACATACTAGAGGCCTATAATGTCGACGACAAAACTTGGACAACCCTACCGAACCTGCGTATTCCACGTTCCGGTCTGGGCGCTGCATTTCTCAAAGGCAAATTCTATGCAGTAGGCGGACGCAATAACAATATTGGCTCTTCATATGATTCCGACTGGGTAGATCGTTATAGTGCCATAAGCGAGACATGGCGACCCTGCTCACCGATGACCGTTCCGCGCCATCGAGTCGGCGTAGCCGTCATGGACGAACTGATGTATGCTGTGGGTGGATCGGCAGGAATGGAATACCACAACACAGTAGAATAGTGGGTACTCATATTATAAAGAATAAGCTTACAACTAAAACTGTTTTCCTTTCAGCTATGATCCCGACCAAGACCGCTGGACCCTCGTCCAATCAATGCATTCCAAGCGCTTGGGTGTGGGCGTTGTGGTTGTCAATCGTCTGCTCTATGCTGTTGGTGGTTTTGATGGAAACGAGCGTTTGGCCAGTGTAGAATGCTATCATCCGGAAAACAATGAATGGAGCTATTTGCCATCCCTAAAAACTGGGCGCAGTGGAGCAGGTAAAATGTGTTAGCTGTTAGCCAACAGAAAATACCGAAACGAAACCTTTTAAACAAATGTTAGTTTTTTGCAATGTCTGTCCTAATTGTGTCCTAACTAATTTTTTATTGAGTGAAAAATGGGTTGTACAGACAGTTGAATCCTCGATTTTGTTGCTTTTTATTTCGAATTTTCTTATTAGTATAGCTTGCAGGTGCACTGTACCTTAAGATAAGACTAATATTGTTGACTCTCGGAAGGGACGTGTCAGATGTTTTGTATTTGAAGAGTTCTGGAGAGTTGAAGTCCCAAGTTTTTTGGATCAAATTAGCAGTACGTTGAGTGCTCCTTGCATAAGGATGATAGAAATTTGTCTTGTCAACAACAACGTGTGCATTAGCTATAGTCACTTGTCTTTTTTCCGTAAGTGTTTGTTTCCCAGCTTCTTGAGATAGATACACCAAAATTGGTATGTGGACTCCCTTATAGTATGCACAGAACACTGATACATCCCAACATTCCCTCTACAAAATATTTTTATACTCGTTCAGAAAGTGAAAAAAGATCAAAGATTATGATATCCCGGTTACATCCACTAGAACGCCCCCAGCACCCGCCCTAAAAAATCGGAAATAGCTATATCTCTCACAGTTTTTGAACTAAAGGCTCCATATTTAGAATATATGTTACTAATCCCAAGCCCCCCCCCCCCCCCATCGGGCACTACCTCACTCTTATTTAATAGAAAATACTCTTTTTAGGTGTCGCAGCTATTAATCAATACATATACGTCGTGGGTGGATTTGATGGTACCCGTCAACTGGCTACTGTTGAGAGATATGACACGGATAACAAGACTTGGGATATGGTAGCGCCAATACAAATTGCACGAAGTGCTCTTTCGCTTACACCGCTCGATGGCAAGCTGTACGCGATCGGTGGCTTTGACGGCAACAATTTTCTGTCCATCGTTGAAGTCTATGATCCTCGCACAAACACTTGGGAGCAGGGCACTCCATTAAACTCCGGTCGCTCTGGCCACGCTTCTGCAGTTATCTACCAGCCTTCCTGTGCCATCACATTCATGGACTACGAAGAAACTGTAACGCCTAGACGCGATGACAGCAATGATGAAAGACCGACTGAATCACCCCCAGATCCCTATGGAGGCAAAAGTCCGAACTTTAGCGGCATTACATCCAGCATGCAGTTTCATGCTTCTTATGGAGCCGGGGGTTGCCACAACTGCGAGTCAGACATAAACGCCAAAGTCAAGCCTCTGACACCATCGCGTATTAAAAATACCTCGCGAAAAAAACACTCAAGTCAATTGCAAAAATCCGACGGTCCGACGATGACTCGGGGTACAAAGATTCCAGTTTCCATGTGCCACATCTATTGTTGTCCGCAGCTTTAGCACGCGACGTACCAATACCGCCCAGTAATCAAATCAAAGCGCGAAGGCGTTGCATATTAAGTCCTGTGTGTGTAGCCATGCACAACATAATTCTTAAGAGCATCGAGTGGCGCTATAAAAAGTACACCACAACCTCATGACAATTACATTAACCGCCAAACGCCGTTTCAAAACCAAAAACATCTATTATATAAATCCGCTATATATCCATTACTTACACTTTCTATTCCATTTAGACAACCATTCCAGCCATTTTACACACATACAGGTACACTCGTGTACAAAATCTTAGTTTAAGCCTGCAATTAAACAACTTATAACATAACACATGGTATTTAAAATACATTTATGAGGTGATTGTGTGTATGTTTTCATACATAAATAGGCAATGTATATATATAAATATCTCCTTTTCATGACCCTAAATTGTTTTCGCGCACTCTCTTTGTGTATGTGTTTATAAAAACTTTTAAGAGTAAGGTTATATAGCATAAATACAAAGAAAATCATTTGATTGATTTGTATATTGTACATCAATAGCTTTTAAATACTTTCTAGGTTGTAGCTACAATTTAAATATTATTCACAAGAAACAATTCTTTATTATTTACATTATATATGTATGATTTGAACAGTTTTTGATAAAATGATGTCGAGATTTATATAAGCTTGCCTATATCTCGAAGAGTGTTCAATAAATAGACACTGTGCCTATTGAAAATGGGTAAAAAATTTACAAAAAAGTTCAACTTTTGTAAGTACCAGGAAGCAGAAAACATCAGGGACACGAATTGGGAAGACTGTAACAGCTAAAAGCACAATATTTGGACAGATGGTGATTCCTCATTCTCCCCTTGATGTTATACTTTTATTATATATATCTATAATGATTTTTAAGGCACTCTACAGTTGAAAGTTAACTACGAGAGCGGCTTACCAAAGACAATATAGTTACGATAGTCCGATATGTACATACATACATAATATAAAACATTTGATAGTTCTGGTTCATGAACCACAGACGTGGGGCTGTAAGAGATTGTAATAACACTTTAATTATTGTTAATGAGGCCTTTCAGAAATTCTTTCATGCAACGCGTCGAATGCTACCTCATATACAAAGCTTTATCATGAGCCGGCTAAGACAAACACGACATCTATACACTAAGCCTGCGATTCGAACCCAGATTCGCATCGTTCAGATACCACGTGAGCGAACCCGCGGGTTTAGATTAAAATGACACAATTCAACAAATAACAAAACATCATTTTCTATCAATTGAGAAGTAGGATATCTTTTAGGAAGTTATCTATCTGCCTACACGGACAGATAGGATTATGTATGTATTTAAAAGTCGGAATTAGAAATATTTTCAACTGAATACAATTTGTATTATTATGCTTTGAAACTCAGACATACTCCCAATCTAAATTGAATTAAATAATCTGATATAAATCCCTAACACAGAAAAGAGTAAGTATTCGGCCTCCCTAGATTTTACCCATTGACTATTCCAGCAAACATAGATAATAAACTATGTTTTATGAATCAATATTGGCGAGCATATCATTATGATGAGCTCTCATCGTCCTGATTTAATAAAAATACCCGTATTGTGTAAGTTAAACAATTCATATTTAATTAAAGACTCCTTTGTTTTCGGGGTCTGGGTGGATTCCAGGATACAGGTGTGTTGTCGGTAACGGAAACTATATTTAATCCTCCCATTTGCAGGCCTTTAATAGCTGACTGTAATAACAAACAATTACTTATTTAAACGCTCTAAATATATGATAGTTTTACCATTCTTCCAGGCCCAAGGCCGCGAACTTTAACTCTGATTGTTTTCCAGCCAAGCTCTACTGCTTTCTGAAAAAATTGATAATCAGAACACGATTCGAATCTATTTAAAAACTGGATCTTACTGCGCTAATGGTAACAGCCGTTGCTTGTGCAGCAATATTTGTGCCTTTTCTTGTATTTTTGAAGCCTTCAATTCCGCAGGAACGTATAAGTCTGGGCACACCTGGAACCAGTTTACAGTAATAGTTAATTAACTTTGCCTTTGTCTACACCAAGTGCGCAGACTAGCCTTTGTAGTCCGTCACTGAAATAATTGTGTTGTTGGACGATACGCGAATATTGCAGATGGGCAATTCGTTGAAGGGTATGCCGTTGAAAAGCTGCGTGGCCGTGCTAGCATCAGGAAAGGACTTCGCCCGGCTGTTGGTGAAATAACAATATATACATTAATTGAATTATATTTATTTGCTAACTCTTACCGATTTATCAGCGTGTCAATATCGACGGATTTCTCACCAACTGTGCCCTCGTCTTTAGCCGGCATTGAGGCCAGCATTTCTTTGCGATCCTCTGCCTTTCTTAAAAGCACACTTGTGTGAATATACGAGTTTCTTGGCAATGCGGCAAACGTACATTGCTTGATATAATGTATGCCAGCCAAAACTGTGCTTTTCATGAGCATGTTGAAGCAATATTAACAATTATTTTGTACAATTATATCACGCAATTATGAGTTATCTGGCAACGCTGTGTTATTTGTGGTGTTGGAAAATGAAATGATAATAGATTTCGTTTGTGAATGGTCACACTGTGTGTGTAGTGAAGAAGCACATTTATTTTCACGTGTTTGGATGCAAAAGTAAAACTTTGGAAGTAGTTTTAAAATGGCTCTTAAACGATTAAAAAGTAAGTCTACTTCATTTATTTTTATCTAGAAGCATATTAATAGAATACCTTTTTAGCAAAAAAATCAAAACGTCTAACTGGGCGACTCAAGCACAAAATTGACAAAAAAGTACGCGAGCACAACCGAAAAGAACGTCGCGAGGCCAAAAAGAATCCGAAAAAAGGTGGCAAAAAGCAGAAACTAATACAAATACCGAACATATGCCCATTTAAAGATGATATACTAAAGGAGGTGGAGCAGGCCAAGCAGCACCAGGAGGCCGAGCGTCTGGCCCGCCGAGAGATGTTCAAAACGGAGCGCGAACAGAACAAACTCAAATCCCTGGAGGCGATAGTTGAGGATGCCGATATGCGGAGCACTGTGCACGGCATCATGCACGAAAACGACGCTGGCGATGGTAATCCAAATGAGAAGAAATACAAGAACGCCGCCACCAAGGAGCAGTCTCTGAAGCAGTACTTCAAAGAGTTTCGCAAGGTTATTGAGAACGCAGACGTTGTACTGGAAGTGGTCGATGCACGTGATCCACTGGGGACACGGTGCCAAGAAGTGGAACGCGCGGTGCGAGGTGCGCCTGGGAACAAGCGGCTGGTTCTCATATTGAATAAGGCCGACCTTGTGCCCAGGGAAAACCTTAACAATTGGATCAAATACTTTCGGCGCAGCTTACCCGTCACAGCCTTCAAGGCATCCACACAAGATCAAGCGTCTAAATTGGGCCGTCGAAAACTGCGCGAAATGAAGACCGAAAAAGCCATGCAAGGCTCGGTGTGCATCGGAGCAGAGTTGCTCATGTCAATGCTGGCCAACTACTGTCGCAACAAGGGCATCAAAACGTCGATTCGCGTCGGAGTCGTTGGCATACCAAATGTGGGCAAAAGTTCCATCATTAACTCGTTGACCCGAGGACGTTCATGCATGGTTGGCAGCATTCCCGGGGTAACCAAGTAAGTGTTAAAAAACATTTTTTTAAATCTTATATTTAAAAAGTAGCTGCATTTATGCACATAGGTATACGAATAGATACATTTTCAATTCAATTCCCAATTAAGTTTATTCTAACTAGCTATTTATTTGTTTGCAGGGCAATGCAAGAAGTTGAGCTTGACTCAAAGATTAAGCTTATTGATTGTCCGGGCATTGTGTTCACCAGCATTGCCAGTGATAATAACGGAAGTGCACATGCCGTGTTAAAGAACGCTCAACGTGTGGGCGACGTTAAAGATCCATTTAGCATAGCCGAGAGCGTTTTGAAAAGAGCCAGCAAAGAGTACTTCTGTAAAATGTACGATATTACAAGCTACGACACTTTCGAGGAATTCTTTGCGAAGAAAGCGGCCAGGATGGGTGAGTCGACGTCGGTTATTCATTGCCTCTATTTATTAAAGGTTGTCCTCATTCTCAGGCAAATTTTTAAAAAAGGGTGTTCCAGATGTCGTCGCCGCTGCACGTAGTGTGCTAAACGATTGGAACACTGGGAAGATCAAATACTGTACACAACCGCCTGAAGTGCCAGACAATACAAATGTACATATAAGTGCTTCGATTGTGCACACAGAGGTGCGCGAATTTGACGTAGATAACTTCGAATCGATGGAGACCGACTTACTAAACCAATGCCCGGAGAAGTCGGATGATGTTATGGAGATAACGTCCACAGGTCCACTTGAATTAAGGGTGCCGCGTGAAGAAACGCAAGCGACTTCCGCATCGATAGCTGAAAATGAACCATCGTCAAAGGGCCGAAAGAGAAAATTGGCCGAAGATAAAAAGGATAAACCAGATCCCGTGTTGCTCCTAGAGGGTAAATATTTGCATAACATATCAAAGTGGACATCTTAACAAAAAAAGTACTTTTTTCTAGAAAATCAATCCCGCAACAAAAACATTAAAGAGCTACAGAAAAAGAAGAAAAAACAGAATGTTAGGAACGAGAAAAAATTTCAAAAATAACCGACGTTTTGGACAACTTTAGTTTGGGCTCGGCATCGCTAACTGCTGATAAATATGATTTTAACCAGGATTATGTCATTGAATGATTTTAAAATGTGTTTTATACAGTTAATAATAAATATATTCAGTAATTTGGTTAAACAAATGTTTTTTGCCCAATATAACATCAAAGAGCAGATGTACAAAGTTTGCTATAACCTGGTGTTAAATTAACTTTAGTATAAAAAACTTGGTTTATTTCATATATTTTAACCAAGCTAATATTCATGCCTAGAAATATTCAAATGGAATGTTTAAAAATAACCTGCGGTGCTCTTTAGCTGGCCGAACTTGAATTAAGAAATAATATGGACAAATTTGAATGATGATTCACAATTGCCAGGCTAATAAACATTTTTTTAATAAAATTGTAAAGGATAATATAATTTTTTAGATCAACAAAATTTAATATAGTGTCTTTACTGGCATGTTCGACCACTTCCAGGAAACTCAAGATACTTGCAAGTGGATAGCGCCCAGTCCGGTCAGTAAACTACTGTGCTCAATGGAACCTCAAAACATCTAGAAGAGATTTGTCTCTCTTAAGGCCGAGTTAATTGTTACGAATGAGTTTGAATGAATTTGTTTGAAAAATAAATGAACTTGTTCTGTCTACGGTGTAGAAGAACATACATATATTCCAAATTCGAAAACTCAGCTTCATTAGTGTTTTCCACATTTTATTTGGCGAAAAACGGCCCTCGTGAATTTTGGAATATTTTCGCAGTGACCTTTAACGATTCCTTCGATCGGAAAGCGGGTGCTACATGGGTGTTTAGAATTTTAAGAAAAAACTTAACCGGATAGCAGCTAGCAATATTAAATCAGGTTTGTCTTGACAAAATTCCGACCATTTAAAAACTAAATGTAAAAGAGAAAAAAATGTTAATTACTGATCGCAAGTCGTTAGATAGAATAACCAACTTCTTTTTTCATAATTTTAATATTTGTGACTGTTCGAAAAGAATTCATCTTAAGGCACTTAAATATTGAAGTAGTAAATAATATAAATAATACATAAAAATAAAAAGAATTACATACTCTTCTAATATTAAATATTGCATCGAGTAATATTGAGTTGATAGCAAATACGAAAATGACAGTGAAAAATCGAAATCTGTAAATATATTGAAATTTTATTACAAAATATTCCTTAAAACTTAACAGTAAAGCTACAACTATTAACGCTGATTAAATATTTGATCATTTCGAAGATACTGTAAGTATATACAAACGTACATATGCACGCATACATGTAAGAATGGATATATGCGTACATATGCCTTTGATAAATTCAAAATGACTCAAGTCCAAGCAGTTTTTAAAATTAGCTTTTTACTATGTACTCGTATGTACTTATGCTTTCATAAAAGGGCGTATGGTTATTATAATAATAAATTTTTGGAATTAAAATGTACATCATCACATATGTATGCATGTTTGTATGTATGTATGTGGCGGCAATATCTGAAGGTTCATAGTTTCGTGAGGAACTAGGGATCGTACAATTTTAACGAATAAGTATTTCTCCTATCAATATTCAGCAATCTGGAAGATTCAGAGGAAAACGAATTGAACATTTATTTTTAATATAGTAAAAAAATGCCTCAGACGTGCTCAAATTTGCATTTCCGTCATATTGAAAGGCAACTGAGTTTGGGGTTCGGGCTCGACGAAAACATTAACACAAATTAAAACATTTACAAAATGCAACGAAAGTTAAATAATTGATCAACACATCAACATAAAATAAAAAAATGCTTGAGCATGATCTTTAACTGACAAATTATAGGCCCATTGAATAAATATGTTCCTGTCAGTTACGTTATATTGTAATTATCGTAGGTTAATGTCAATTAATCTGAATTTTTTATATTATGAATACAGGCCAGCTAAATACTGCATTTATTTCACTATAGATTTTGCCCAACAATCGTTTTCGAATAATTTGTTACAATTTTTAAAACACTAAAAAAGAAAACTAAATCGGGCTAATAAAATTTGTACTTAATTTGCAAGTTCCCACTCGAAAAAATTGTCATCGCAAGCGGAAGCAACCGGGATATTCAAATATATATATACAAATGCACTATTGCATTTATTTGTACAGAAAGATCGGCTGCCACTGCTGAAACGTTTACCTCTGTTTTTCATGTACATTATTATGGTACATCATTTTGAAATTAGTTGCTCCTACCGAGTTAATGTTTTTGCGACCGTACATACTTTTGTGTGTAGTTCATACGTACTTCATACATATGCAAATGTACATAAAGAGTGAATCACAGGATTTTAATTTTAGCTATGTTTAACAATTAATTACTCTTTGAATTTAACACTTCTAGCGTCGTCGCTGCGCATGTTTTATACATAAGTTAATTTCGATGCGGCCTTTAGCAATTAATTGAAACATTATTTCATAAGGTTTAACTTTAAGAAGTATGTAATTTGCAGTCCATTTTTGCCCCCATATATCAGTTGCTCTCTAATCCGGGTGCCGTAATTGAAAGCTCCTTGTGCCAATTGCTAGCAGTCTTAACATGCACGCTTTACTGCCCAGCCTGGTAAGCAGTTTTTGAATTATTTTCAGCAGCTGGCGCGAAAGCCGGAGCACTTTTGGCCTACAGCACATCGGGTTAGTGCAGTCTGTCCCAGTTAAATGTAGCGGCGCGGCATCCGTAAAGCTATAGGCGCCCACCGGCACCGGCAGCTGACATTGTCACCGCAGATGACTAAAGTGAACTTCCAGCCAACAGGGGCAGCCCATAACATCCTGCCGGCGGTAAGTGTTACCCCAACCCTTGGCAAAGCTGATCTTCATGCTAAACCGGTCGATAGGTCCCAGATGGGTCTGTTGCGACTGCTTGCCAGCTAGCCACTGAGCCCTGCAGAATAGGTTATGAGTTTATAATATTGGCATTACACAGCGGAACCAGCAAAAAGCTTACTTGTTTGTTTCAAAGGCCTTGAGACAATAGCCAGGCATCACTTTGCAAACCCGATCCAAGCGTTCGGCCAGCGTTGGCGAGTCCACAAATATTGGGACATTACTGCGATTGTAGATCCACACGTCACCACTCTCCAGACTCAGAGTTACACCTGTAACAGCCAATGTAAATTATCATTCCACATTAATCTAAAGATCCACTGTTGGTACTTACCTAGGCCGACCTTTTGACGCGTGTTCTGCACTGCATCCGATGGGGTCCGCTTTCCAACCAATTCGCGCAAACACATGCTCTCCCCGGCGGAGTCGACTGGGCCGTCTGCGTAGATATTGACTGTTAACTTCTTGGCATGAAACAAGTCCCCAACGCGTTGAGCCAGTTCCCAATACGCAATCTGACACCAAAATTTAGTGCAGGCGCTAAGATCTAAAAGAGATAAAATGCTACAGTTAGTAAATTTCATAAGCTTTTAAATATTAAAAATAAAAAACAAGAGCGTTGCAGTTGGGTATAACCGACAACCCAATACTCATTCACAACTAATAATAACTTAAATATGTATCCACCCTAACACTATGTGTTAATAAAAAAGCAAAAAAGCGCCACCTGAGCTTGCATAATTTTTAAATTAGGCCGCTAGTTGGTGATATATATTGATGAAATCGAATTGTCAAGCCCCCAGTATATATATATATATATATATATATTCCAGTTTCAAGTCTCTAGCCTCATTGGTGGCGAAAAAAATGTCAAAAACGGTCTTAACTATTATTGTTGTCGTGTGCATGTGCTCGAAAATTGTGGGAGATATGATTTAAGTGGGCGTGCGAAATTAATTTTTCCTTATCATTTGAGAGGTCATCAGAAATCTGTATGCAAAATGTGGTATATCTAGCTTTAAAACTGAGAGAGATATATACATAGGTTTGATCGCAAAGTCACGTTGGTAATGGCCAACAAACCTTAAAACTATTTGTCGCGGGAATACCCGAGTAAGACGGACATTGCACAAAGCCAATATAATCTCTTTCCTTCGTGAACGAGTATACAAATCAAGGACATGGTTTATAACTTAATTATGTTCCATACTATTTCGGTAAATTTTATGAAAATCGGACCAAGCTCCATAGTTTAAATTAAAACATACTAAGGCCAAAAGCATCCTCAGTCCGAAGTGTTCTTGGCGTTGCTAATGGCCAGAGGTGTGTTGGAATTGGTTAAATTTATAATGTACATCTGTACTTGTACATTTTTAGCAGGCAGAGAGCAAGGCCCATGCAGATCTAATCGACCGACAAAGACTCTCGCACACAATTCGCATGCACGCGTGCCCCACTCGAAAAAAAACCCATCCACAAATACTAATGCATTTATTTATATAGACTTTTTCAGCAATAATTTTGGCGCCACATCATTACGTAAACGGGTTGGCGCCGGTTGGCTTACGGATTCCTAGAACATGCTTCGCTGTAAAGAAGCAGAATGAACAATGCGCATTTTTCTTGCCATATGCATAAAAAAAAGGTGAAACAGGTACAAAGGTCTAGAGCAAGCAAATCAATCTATCCGTATCTATTTGTCAGTGCGTCTGTCAGTATGTCCATGAACCTGTCGATCTTAGGGACTTTGGAACAGTAGTTCTTTTTTTTTACTAATCAATGTATATATGTATGTGTACATGCACATCCCAAATGCTAAAGAAAAAACACAATAATTTAGTATATTGTAGATTCTCGTTTAGCTTGCACATACACTCATGGTCATAATAATAAATACATCATCATAATCTACTTTTTTCAAATATCTTTAATTATATAATATATAATAGTGCTATTAAGTACAGAAAACATATTAAGCACTAAAAAGAAGCATTAAATTACAGTAAAAATTAAAAAAAAAATTAACTAACTGGCTAGTCAAATAATAACTACATTTACTAAAAACAATTTTAAGTTAAGTAAACGTCGGGGGTTTTTCTTTTTTTTTGTTGCTAGTTTAAGTATTGTTTTATAAAGCAGACGGTAAATTAATTATTGTTTTCTATGGTTAAGTGGATTTTTTACGGGGTACTTGATATTAGACTTCCGTACCTCGCATAAGTTTTATGGATAATATTCGAGAACTAGCCTCAATTTTGAAAAATTGGTTTCTAATTCTTTGCTTTAATTTATTCCAATGATTTCTACAGGATTAAATCTAAACCATTTATTTAGGAAGAAGAAATGACTCCAGTGGCATTTTAGATCAATCTAGGTTTGTTCGTATTTTTCAAGACAATGGATTTTCGAAAATCCATTCAAAATCGTAGTTGATAAAACGACAATGCCATACCGTAAAAAACAGAAGCAGATATTTATCGATATAGGAATTTATGGTATAGGAAAATATATATTTGAAAATATATATTGTAATTCCTGAGGTCGGTTTGCTAATCGTCCTAAAAACAATATATATGTATTACATATGTATGTATATTATGGGATCGGAAACCATTATCCCCTTGTTTATTCATTTTCAAGGGAAACAGAGTTTACCCATTTTCTATGGAAACACGTTTATAATTTCTATAGTTATAATTCGTAAATAGCAAATTGGTAGCTTATAGGCTTGAACCCACAAATCTACGATTCTGACAGTTCGAGTGTAAACAGCGAAAACTGTTCTTGTAGCACATATTCACATGTGCAAAGTAATGCTGAACTGAGCACATACAAAAGCGGATGCCGCCATGTTAGATTCGTTAAGTCCTGGGTGCATAGTTCTGCGTACGCATTTTGAAGGGTATTAAATAGTTGTATACATACAAAAATGTATGTATGTATATACAGGCAATGTTTGCAAAGAATTAGCTACAATTCGCAGACTGCTCTTATTTTGCGTTCAAGGGGGGTTGGTGCTGGTCATGGTCAGTGTGTGGCGCCCTCCAGCAAATGCCGCATTAGCCACTGTTTACTCAATTGGGTCGACGGCTGGCAACTGTGGCCCCGGCGGTGCCATTGCGACGCGACCCGTCGCGGCCGTGAAAGAGTATTTTCCCACAAATACAACTGCCGACATAATGAAATTTTCGGTTCAGAATATTCTTTGATTATGATATCATTTGTTGGTAGTTATACTACTAAAGGAAAGGGTAAATCAGCAAATGTTTTTTGATATAAAATCGAATTATAACAAGTAAGAACGTTAGCAGTCAGACGTAACCACATGCATAATACTCGTTCACAGTACACAAAAGTTGATATTGTTATTTTCGAAAAATATAGAATTTTTATATTTCGTGGGGGTGGGCGTGGCCAACATTTATTGGTTCGATCTTAAGAGGAGGTCACCCAAACACAGTCTGCTAAATTTGGTGACTCTAGCTCTAAAAATGTGGGAGATAATAGGCGCAATTCGTGGGCCGGGGAGGGTGGGGGCGTTCTAGTGGGCGTGGCAGGGATATCAAAGTCACAATCTTTCGGGGAGGTCGCCTTACATAGCAAATTTTGTGACTAACTTTAATATTCACCTTTAATCGATTTGCGATTTGAGGTGTATCGACATGTTATCGATTTGTCATCCGACCAGTGGTCATAGCACAAAAATATTAACACTTTGTCTGAAGCAGATAACTACAAGTGCTACTTCAATAGCGCCGAAAAAATGCGTTCATCCGGACAGCATAACGGAGATTACACAAAACCAATATACTTATTTCACTTCGAGAATGAGTATAATAAAAAAAAATTTCCAAAATAAATAGGGATATTTTTAGAAATTAATCGAAAAAAAAATTATAAATATACATATATGTAAATTATAAAAAAAAACCAATAAAATTTAAATGCAGAATCAATATAGAGGTTAATCCATGAAGAAAATGGTAAACATCGTGAAAATCGGTTAATTTTTGACAAAGTTATGAGACTTTAAAATCTTTCAAGTATGGATTTGAGAACTTTACATGTCTAAATTTTTGTCAATTTTGGCTTGATTTTTGACAGAAAAATCGACCCCCTCAGAATCACTTTTAAAGGTGCGATTTATACTAAATTAAATACCCGCAATCGATTAAAAATAAAAGTTCGCGATTCTAAATCAAAAAAAAAAATTTTTTTTCAAAATAAGTAAGGGGGAGTAAAGGATATTTTTTGACAAAAAAAATCGAAAAAAAAATTATTTTTAAATACGAATTAAATTTAAATGCAGAATCAATATAGAGGTTAATCCATGATAAACATCGTGAAAATCGGTTAATTTTTGACATAGTTATGAGACTTTAAAATCTTTCAAGTATGGAAACTTTACATGTCTAAATTTTTGTCAATTTTGGCATGATTTTTCACAGAATCACTTTCAAAGGTGCGATTTATACTAATTTGAGTACCCGTAATCAATTATCGACATGTTACATGTTACATGTTACCAAATGGGCGTGGCACAAAAATCTTAACACTTTGTCTGAAGCAGATAGCTACAAGTATATGTCCAAAATTTCAAGTCTCTATCTTCAGTAGCGCCGAAAGAAATTGAGTTCATCCGAACAAACAGACAGACAGCTTAACGGAGACACAACCAATATACTCATTTCACTTCGTGAACGAGTATTAAATGAAAGTAAGTCAAGAGTGTTCAATACACCCTATAGTGTTGGATATACCCTATACCAAATGTATGTATAGCCATAGCACATGGCAGTACATTGGACTGATACATATAGGAGGTAGGAGATTAGCATCACATGCAAAATCATGAAGGGTGGATGCCATCGTTGTATGGATGGAATTTAAAACTTTCACCTGAAAATCTAGTTCTAAATCCCAAGTCAATTGCACATTGATTGTGTTGCGTTATATACTATGCCTGACATTGCATTAGAACCGAACTCTGACGTGACCGTTCTCAGTATAATATAGATGTATTGTTCTACTGTCAACGTTAATTAATACTTTCGGTTTAGGCCGACTCCATTGGTGATATGCAAAAGGTATAAAAAACAGGAAAGCAATATGAAAACTCAATACAACCCACGTACATACATCATATGTAGTTGAATTGCATACTGATACTACGTGTACAAAATTTCATATGTATGCGAATGCACACTTTAAAAGTATTACAATTCTAAATTGATGACGAAAAGGGAGTGTACGGACTCGGCAGGGCGTTGCCACTTCTTTCGCGCCAATAGCGTCTGCTCTGGCACACGCCATCGACGAGCGGTATTTTCTCGTATACGACTCTTTGAGATTCTTAGCGCCGCTCGGGCGTTGTTTTGTAGTTTTCGGTCAATGTGCATACAGTTGTACATAAATACATAAGTACATACAGTAGCATCCAAAGGCTACAACATCATCTTTAAATTTAGAATGTTTTATATTCTACCTGTGCGTGTGTGCGCGAACAGTGTAAGTTGGTTAGTGGCCACACATGTCGTTGTTGTAAGAATATACATCTAACAAATGTACATAAAAACATTGATTCGTGCATGTTATTATCACTAATATTATTATTATTATTTTTACTCCTCTAACTCTTTATATGTACGATACACTCGAATTTCCTTTTTGTTCTAGTTCTTTTATTGTCAAAATAGGCCAAAAAAGATATTTTGAAATCGATATTATTCAATATGAAATGGAGCGACATATCGAGAAATAAAGTTAATTGTATTTCTTGTTCTTTATTGATTAGAAATATAAATGGAAATATATATAAATATATCCATACATTCATATAGGGAAAATATATTATATAGGCGAATGACATACAGGAAATTATATCGACTTAGTATGTCGTTCTGATCAAGAATACATATACTAAGTATGTAATCTCGGATATATCTTCTTCTGTATTTTATGTACGCATACCTTAGCATAAAACCATTATTGTTAGCGGGAACAGGGTATAAAAATTTTAAAAAAGTGTCAATATTGCGAAGCAAGTTTTTAAAACAGACCATAACTGTTTAATAGCTATTGACTTTATTAATATCATATCAAAAGCGTGGGATGTTGACGTGAAAAATTAAACTACTGAACTTGAAACTATTTTGAAAGCCGTTATTGGTCAAACTTCGGGTGTGGATGTCACTTCCAAGTTTTTTAAGCTAATAATACGAATGATAGTTTCAAATAACAGATTTCTATCTATTTACGTTCTTGTGAAAAACAGCGGTTTGACGCTAACATACTACATCATCATAAAGAGCTAAGTATTGAATACCACACACTCAGGTAGTCGGCACAAACAGTTGTATAAATATGTACGTATAGATATACTCTACGTTTGACACGAGTTGCACTCTGATTTGAATATAACAAACGCATTTTAAGAATGGCATATTTCTTTTTATACCCTGCACCTTTTGAAAACGGATTAAAAAATGTTTCATGTATTTTTGTAAATGGAAGGCATCTCCGACCCCAAGAATCATATATTTTCTTTGGCAGCATCAATTGTACCAAATTCATCTTTTTGAACATTGAACAAAATTTTGGAAAAATTGTTCTCTACTATTATTCCCATTGTTGATAATTCAGTATAATCTACATGTTATGAGAAGTTTAAATATATGTACATACATACAGTGATGGAAAAAATAATAGAAACGGCATGCATTTTTTCGGTTCAACCCACACCGTTAACTTTGTGAGCAACTTTTATACATAAAACTCACTGTACATTCTTAGTTGACAATGGTACTTTTTACAATCTCCTGACCTTAATCCTATAAAACACCTATGGGGACTATTAAAAAAAAAGAATTACTAGGTTCAAGTCCAAAAATAAGTACGATTTATGGAAAAACAGTGCAGAACGAGTGGTACCATTGGTGGCGCCAATGATTCCTCAATTTGTGCCAAACTTGTGGATTCCATGGGACGTTGATACGCCAAAGTGGTAAAAAATCATGGAGTCACAACAAAATATTAAAACAATCCATTTATTTCAATAATTAGAAGAAAAAAACAAATTTTTTCTTAGTCCTTAGTGTTCGTTTCTATTTTTTTTTCCAGGCCCAAAAAATGAAAATAATTTTCGTGACGATATGAATTATCGTAAAGCCAATACTTTTTGTATTTTTTTAACATATTGGAGTAAACATTAAATATAAAATATATCATTGGAATCAAAATAATTTTTACAGAAGAAAACTTACAATTTTCCAAAAAAAATTGCCGTTTCTATTATTTTTCCATCACTGTATATCATTTGTGAAAGAAAAAAAGAAATTCATTGAACATAAAAAAATTCATATAAACGATTCATAGAATATTTAAAATCGTGTAAAAAGAGAGAAAAAAATTGTGTAAATAGATAATTAGGTGTATTTATGTGTGCTTAGAAGGCTGTTCGGCTTGGAGCACGGTATCCTCTCGTCAGGCACTCCCTTCTAAGCAATATCGAATCATTCAAATTCAAAATTCTTTAACATGTGGGTGGGATCCAAGCTTTGGCTATTTTAAACAGCGCTAACGGCTCATCGGAATGCCAAAGCTTTTCCGTAATTTTATTTTGCCTCAAAAGGGAGCAATAAATATTGTCCAGTTACACGGTGGTGTTGGCGGCGGTAGCGCCATGAATGATATCATAGTCATAACGCCACTACCTCCGATCACCCTCCCGCCGTGTAGCTGGTGGTGGCGATAACCGGCCACAGCCGAATCAATGCCACTCCCGCGTCCGGCGCCGCTCTACAAAACTTTCGTAAGCAAGTGCCAAGATTTCTGTTGCTCCCATCGCAACGTTGGCGTCGCTGTTGCCGTCGCAGTCGCCGTCGCTGCCGAAGTCGACATCAACACTGCCGCCTACCTCGCTTATTCGCATTCGCCTGGCGCTGTTTGTATTTGTTTTTCGCTCATTATTTATTTTCGTGTTGTTTTTGCTGTTTTCGTTTAAAAGTTAATATCAATATAGAAAGTGACGACCTGACGCGGCAAGCTGGCGCCACGAACAACTTGACTGCTGGCTCGGCCCGTACCGGCGTGCTCAAACACACGCACGCGACCGCAGCTGTAGCTCTCGCACACGAACATACATATGTACGTATATGTATGAATGTTTATACGAACAAGCCACGCGCATACATACATACACTATAAATGTATAAACGAGCACACAAATGCAGAGAGGTGCTTGCTGTATCGCTCAATGCTCAATAAAGCCGCTCCGAAGATAAGAAAATGAGAGCAAGAAGAGGCCACGTTCCCCCGCGTCGCAACGTATCGACTGCGGCATGGTTGCAAACTCACCTTTACCATCAGTGGTGAAAGACTCGAAACTTGGTGCATACAGCTGCGACTCGGCCTGTTCGATGATGCTTGAAATGCTTTGGCTGTGGCTTCTGCTGTTGACGGCCGCCGACGACCTTTCGTTGTTCTGAGTGTTTCCCTCGGAATCTAGGATTGCAGAACTCTGATCAGTTCGCTGCCCTGATCATAAAAAGCATTTACATACCTGTATCTCTTAGTCTCAGCATTTTTGAGCGCTGATACGGCGGGGGTCCGAGTTCTGAAAGTGCAATAAATTAAGATAACTGTGAATAAACTGCGATAACTAAAAATTCATAATTTGTGGATTCATGTGCACACCTATGTATGTTCAAACATGAATTCATAACAAATACATCTATATGTTTTCTATCCCTGTACCCGTAGAAAATTGAGACGGTATAAAGGTTTTGTGCAAATGTATGCAACAGGCAGAAAGAGACATCTCCGACTCCGAGTCGAGTTCCTTCGACTATTCTACCGTATGTATACTACCAAAGTTCAAAAGTTGTAGAAGTGAAAGAAGTTTGTTTAGTTCATAGCTGCAAATCTCAAACAGCTATTTTAGGAAATATCGTAGCCTCTAATTTAACCCTCTGCCTCTTCACTTTGCGAAAAGGTATAATAATAGTATACAGAATAGCACGTGGATGAATAAATAATATTGTTTAAGGGATAATAATTCTTAGAGATCTTTAAAAGCAATATTTGACAAAAAGTTGATTATAACCTGATAAATATAAATTTGCATTCGATATTTGAGAACTATGATAGCAAACTGCTAGCATTATATGACAAATTGGGGACAACTGTTGTATAATAATGAGCAAACAGTTTATGACATAAATGTAGTTTTCATTGAATTAATTAATCAATTAGAAAGGTGCGCCACAAATAAAAATTATTTTGACTGCATCAACATGATTCAACCCGAAATGTCAACCGGTGGAAACGCAAAGAAGGCTGCTTTATATTAGCAAAGCAAACGGGTTTTCATAAATATCCATTATACTAGCGCAATGGGTGATATGTGGAACAATCCCAAGACATCTTCTCACAGAAACCACGGCTATTATTAACATCGGTATCATTTTGGCCCGTAGTTTTCAATGCAATTAGCAATATCGACTCGGTCCTTGATACTGTTTGAGAACAGACGGTGAAATACTATATATGGTGGTATACAGTTACATATTAGGTCTCAACCTTATGTTCGAGTTGTTAGGCTGGTTTCGCATATCGTGTACTTTGGTTCGAACCTTAATTTAGTATATATTATCTATCCCAATAAATGCTTTTATAAAAACATATGTAGATATATGTTTTAGGCTCGAATTCTGCAGAATATTTTATTTATACTTTAGACTCGAATTCTGCAGAATTGTTAATACAACTTTTAAAAAACACGAAATATGCTTAAACAAACGCAAAAGTAACAAGAGTGCTCTAGTCGGGAGTGCCCGACTAGCAGATACCCCGAGTGCAATTGCGAGCTTTCGTTACATACATTAAAACCCCTCGCATTTATACACACATACAGAAAATCACACATACACATACAACCGCACCACGCATGCTGTGCACTTTGCATTTTTTTTTTTCAAAATTATATATTCGGCTGTTTTTGCCAAACTGGTAGAATTCAATGTTTGGTTAATAGTACTTGAACAATTGAAATTAACATGGTTGCAAGCCCAAAAGTATTATCCGTGGTTCGGTTCAGCTCGAACCAGTGCCTTAACTTTAGAGTAGATTCATGAACCTGGTTTTCCACATTAATAAAGCATGTCTGGTTTTGACTTGAACCCAGGTTCGTTTAATCAATTTAAATTTTAAAATATTGTATTTATTTTTTCAGAAAATACTTTGTTTTAAAGTGAAAATGGTTCGGTTTGGGAGATGGTACAGTTGCATTTTTTCGGTTTATGATTAAAAAATATATTGAAATTCCGGGTTCGGCCTTGATTAGGCGGTCAAACTGGGGACAGCGGGTCAGGGTCGAGATTACCAAGAAGCCTTCTGGCTCACCGTATATGAAATTTCATCAGGCGCTTTGAATCCATATTGTCGGATTTGCCAAACTGGTAAACGAAGGATTTTACGAGGAAATTCTTCGTCTAGGGACGCACGATGTAAACTCCTAAAAATTAACATCAATACAGTTCAGACATCAGACGGAAATCAAATCGGGTAAATGTTTTTTTTGTTGTTATAGTAATTTTGGGGCTTAGTGTCCTGATTGAACTAATATTGCGCAATAAATGAAGATTTTGGTCTATTAATTGTAAGCAGTTTGAAGAGTAACTCAAGACGACGGGTTAAAATGCGCGTGTTTAAGACAAGCTGTGCGATGAGATCATGCTTCACAAAAATAGTACAATATTAGTATTCGAGAATACAAATACACACATACAGACCTATGTATGTATGTATGTACATACAACAAAAACCAACGCAAAGCAAAACTGAAACAGAAACAAAAACAGCAAAAACAGAAAAGAAAACAAGTGCAAATGTTTAAAAGAGCGCTACGAAAAGATACCCTATATCTACAATTATCGTATTCTAATAGATTCGTATTCAATACGCTAATTTAACGCTATCAATAATATAAATAGTTTCTTTCGGGACAAATATCTGTAAAGTTGTAAAAACAATGTAAACCCAACGTTATATACAAGATAAATAAATGTTGTTTTGCATATATGTATACAGATGGACACACAAGCAAATTAATAACAGCTTACGTTTTCTGAAATACAAACAATTTTAAAGTATTATACCCTTTTCTCAATTTCACGGGTACGGGGTACAGAAAGCAGCAACAAACTTGAGCGCAGCCAAGCCAAACATCAGCGCGACGAAATAAAAATAAATAAATAAAATAAATAATGTTTGCATATCAGCCAGCAGCACTGGGGGACATTTTATTGGCGCACAAATCGTTTGATGTGCGGCGCTTGCCGCTGGGAGGAAGCTGGCGCTGCAGACGTCAGCAGTGCTAGAAGCGGCAACGGCCCCGTCGACTTGGTTAGCCCCGGTACCAGTTAAACCTGATTACGTTTGGTAGCCGCTGTCGCCGCTGCCGTCGCGTCGGTGCCGCCACGCCGCCTTCGCTGCGTGAATCTATCAATTCTTGAAAACCCAGTGAAAAAGCCAAGCCAAAGGGAAGGGAGCAGTTAAATTCCAATGTTGCCTTAATCACCCCAATGAAGCGGCGTAGCGTCCAACCAGCCAGCTCCATCTAAATAATCAAGTGATTTTTGCTCACCTCGCTGTATTCGACATTTTGTTTGATTGATGGGATCGTTTCCACAAAATAAGCGAGAAAAAACAAGTATGAATGACTTAGTCGAGATCAGTCGACGATACCCTGTTCGCAGGCTATAATCGTTGCCAATTTAAGATTTCATACCTTATAAGAAAATAGAAAATTATGAATTACAGAGTAACTCGTAGTCAGGCACATTCAAGTTTGAACTAAATCTTTGACTTGGTTTGTTTCTAAGATATTTCAAAACATTTGGTGGACATTCAACACCGAAGTAACTTCTCTCTTTATGAGAATTCTCGAGCGAACGAACAATATACACAGATTCAAAAAAAAAACCAGATACATGCATGTATGTGCATACGTATATACTAAAGATACACACACATACAAAATCGTTAATACATCCCGATCTGGCTGCGTTTCGCTACAATTCCAGGAATCGTCTTCCTTTGCCTGATGTGAATGGAATAACATTATCGTCTTGTTCAATGTGCTCGGCGCCATCATTAAAAAAACCTGTCCCAGCCGATATCGGCAAGTTGATTCACCGACAACAGACAAGAAACGACAGACACTGATGCTGCGGCTGCGGCTGTCGAACAGGTAAACGCGGCACGAACCATGCTTCCAAACCTCCAAGAGCATGTTTACCTTTCCATCGTGCACCAGGGAGGTACACGCTTTTTTGAGCATGCACACTGAAGGCAATAGGGACGTCTACAACCGTTGTTAGCAGAAACGAGAAGTATTTTTGGCTTGGTATTAACATTAATTGGGCAATGTTATACGGACACACATACATACATACAAACATTCGTGTCTGCAATGGTATGCAGCTACTTAAGGTATTTGCAGTACAATAGAGCTGTAAACTCATTGAGAACTCTCTTTAGAGTGAACCAAAAAAAAAGAGTTCTCTAATCGATCGTGTTCAGCTTGAGTATCTACTCTAATACTTGATACAGGTTGTTGTCGGGTGTAACCGACTGCCCAATACTCAATTAATATTGTCATTACAAATTAAAACGCTAAAACTATCGATTATTGTTATTTTCGGGGAGGAAGTGGGCGTTGCCACAATCATCCATAGTAGTGTGAATGCTAAATTATGTGACTCTAGCCCTTTAACTGAGGGGTAATAAAGATTTGTAATACTTTATCTGACAAGAGTATATATTGCAAGTTTGAAGTCTCTAGTTTTAATAGCGGCATCAAAATAAATTGTTGCTGTGTGGGCTTAGTACAGAAATATATGTATACTATTTGGGTTCGTAAGACTTTTACTTCAGCTAATTTTACGCATTTAAATGACTGTTAATCGATCCAAGATTTTGACTATTGAAAACGTGACAATTGGCTTTTGAATTAAATAATTCAATTTTATAGTTATTGTGCTCACAGGACAATTTTGATTATATCTTAATAAAATTATGAAAAGTTCAAAAGTTTTTAAGTATGCAAGGATCTTTAAACTGACTAAGGATTCGCAAAAATTGGCAATACTGTCACTAACCTAAACGCAATATGTGCATAAGTATGTGTATGTACAATCTAACGCACTCGCACCAACATCGGAGGTCGTAATTCGTTTTGGCGACGACGTCTGATTATTTCCTGGCGCCAGGTTCTAAATTTACGCAAATTATTTTGAAAAGAATTTAGTCGCCATCATGTCGGTCAAACGTTTGCGTGGCGCTTTTACCTCCTCTCACGCAACTATGTACATACATACATACATACATGTATGTATATGTATTTAGTTTAACGTGTGTCGTGTTTTGTTTTGCAATACTTTATTCTTTTTGTTTTAAATAAAATTTAACAAAAACCATTATCAATTAACTCTCAATAAGTTATTTTTCTGGGAAAAATATAAATTGTCGCGGGTTACTAGGAAATTTGATTGCAAACCCGACTTAAGACTAACCCGGAACATCTGTTAATGGGGAGGGCTAGTGGTTATTTAGTCACACGTTTACGCATGTTTCCACTTTTTCACCGATTAATGCTCAAACATACTTATCCAAATTCAGACTACCTTAACTAATTTTTTAAATAAATATACCTCATGGAGCACAATTCCACTATCAACATATCTTTTTTATGCGATGATTTATCGAATTTCTTATCGCTGTTATGAAAAATATGAAATATTTTATTATTTTATTTTATTATTCAATAACACAATCAGCTGAGATGGCAACGCAGATAGGCGACGATTCTAAAATATGATTAGCAATTTTAATTATCTCACAATTAATCACTTTTTGACTTCTTGAATGGAAATTTTATTCCCAGATAAATCTAGACAAACCAATCAGGAGTTTTATTTAATTTTTTTAATTTTGCCACTCACATGTTGTCGCTAACATGGTAATTTTCTAATGGAACCTCTAAATGTAAAATATTTAAATGTAAGATACGTTACGCATAGCGGAATCGGGCTTTAAGATACCCATAAACTATATACATTTGTGTGTTTATGGGTTCAGATTAACGTGTTCTTGTTAAATATAAATAACAATATTAACAATATATTTATATGATCGGTATTTTAGATTATCCGGAATGAGCTCGGCACCGAGCATCACGGATAATCAAGATTCAACTGCATTTATATAAATATTTTCTTGATATGCCTCTGGAGTGATATGCCACTAAGTTTTTACTTTAGCATTCATAAATGATTTATTTGCATCACATGAGCCATATATAATTATCAGTTAAATAGCCTAAACCTACCTGAATCGATGGGGTGTATTATGCGGTACCAGTGGAGAGGGTTGCAGCAGATGTAGACGTAATCCAGTGCACTGGGGCAAGTGGGCAGGCGTCTTAGCTCGCCGGCACCCCTGAGGTCGGACCAAAAAAAAAGCTGGCACGTGCTCACGTGCTGTTCCTGGTCGCAGGACGAGGTGCACTTGATTAGAATGCATTGCAGATAGCTCGGTGCAGTGGCGATGACGGGCCGGTTGACTGGCAGGGAGCTGCGCTTGGGTGGGTCCACGCGACTTTTCACGGCTTGGAGCAACTCGGCTATCTGCTTGCTCTTGAGCTTTTTCAGCAGTGCATCGAAGATTTGGGTTGGTGTGCGGTGGCAAATGGCTGTCGTGGACGTTAATGCTCCAGCTGTGGACAACGCTGGCGCATGGGCATGCATTGGGCAGGTGGGAGTGGATGAGGGTGTGCGCGAACGGCTCAAGATATGGCGTCTGTTGTCGGGCGGAATCGCTTTCGAAAAATCCCCACTGCTGGAGTCTGTCGTCTGTCCGCCACCGCCGCAGCAGTTGCGAAACATATTTGCCGCTGTCATCGCAAAGGTCGTCGCGGACATCGATGAATGTGCATTGGAACATGCTGGCACTGGCACCGGGCAGGGCCCGTTTTCGTCGCTCAACATGTCTTCGGTAGAGCTTACGTAGCTGCAGCCATCTTTGATAAAGGAACATTCCGAATCCTCGGTTGCCATGTGATATCTCAGTTCCTCCTGGTGGTCTTGAGCTGGCTTGTGTTGACAGTGGATCTGCCGATACGAGCCCGAGCAATCTATTGAGGAGGGTATTGCACAGTATGGTGGCGGAGGACAGTTCAGCTCCCGCATCACAGTAGACTGCTCCGCACAGCAACAGCCGGTGGCACACGTCTGAAGGTGGCGTTGATGTGGAGGGAGCGGCGGCTGTAGTTGCTGCGTGGGTATCGGTATCCCATCCGCATCGCACGTAGCCGGATTGTTTTTTGACGCATAACGCCATAGTTCTTTCTCTTTTCGTTTGGGAATATCATGGAGGGACATCAATTTTTTTGGTAACATCGATCTTATCGTATGCGCATTATTTGAGTTGATCAACTATATTCAGACGCACTCATTAGGCCCGGCTAGTCGAGGTTTGGATAGTCTTGTGATATGTGTAGTGTGTTAAAAGTTAGGTATATACACTAACTGTAGAATCGACGCTAACAAATATGTACATCAATACGCACGTATGTACATACAGATATACATATATTTATAAGGCTTTGACTAGGGCGTCGTTGTTATTTTAAGTGCAGTTCGCACGATTGTCAATTTCCTTTGTATCGCTTAATGGGCTTATCGTCCTGATATGTTCTTGGTGGTATTTGAATTGCTTCGATATGCAGTCTGAAAAAAAGGAAAAATTAAATTAGTTTCAGGTACACACTGCGGGAGAATAACACTACAATCTTTGGAGTGCTAGAGACAAGAATTCTTGACATTATAATTTAATTCGATTACAACTTTAAAATGTTGTAATAGAGCTTAAAAACTGCAGACTTCTGTAATTTTGCACCAAAAAGACACCGATCTTTAGAACTGTTTTTTAGTAAATTCAATTTAGATACTCTTGCTCAAAAACTGTTGATGATGTACATTTTTCTGATTTTCACGTCCCTTTTGGGCGTAATCAAATAATCTTAAAACTTCAATACCGCCGAAGAAAATTTACGATGGACGCATATAACATAAAAATAATAAACTATTTTTTACTTTGTGCAGAGAGAATAAAAACAAAAAAAAACAATCATTCACGGGGTTCTGAAGATTAAATACAAATGGAAGAAGTGCGCTATTTATAAAAAAATAAGAGTTTGGCCCGACTGAATGGCTGTAAAGACTAGAAAACTAAATTTGTATTGCTTTGGTCAGTGTTTGGCTAATAATCCTGCTAAATATTAATCAATATATACATATGTATGTATGTACATACATATACATTTTCTAATTTTGCTTATTTATAAATAGGATAAATAATTTAAAAAAATACAGTAAGTAGTAAGTGTTAAAAACAATAAAATGTTATAACTAAAATATTTGGGGGTATACACAGTTTCTTGCGGGCAAGTGTACGTACATATAGTATATTAAGCACAAACATTTTTTCTATATTTTTTGTCTGATTAGTTTAATTTCCAATTGTGCTACATGTCGAATTGACGATAAAATAGCACCATAACGAAAATCGTATGGTGAGATACAGTAGTAGTAAAAATGTAAATATCGCAAATTACATTACAAATATTAACAACAGAACCACAAGCTTTGTTTCTAATTAGTTGTCAGCAGCTGTATTTTCACATAATGTGTGCATATGTATGTATATTATAAGTACATGGTTCTTATCAGAGCTTTAAAAAGCTCAAACGCGCCGCACATCCACAGAAACAGGGCGCATGAGTAATGTGCCGATCAGAAACTCGGACTCGGACTGCGCAGAATCGCCGACTGTCGCTGGCAGAGGCCGCTACAAGATAACAGCCTAAATACAAAACTGTGGTCTCCTCTCTACGACCATTTTGTTGCTGGCTCGCTAGTATTTCTTGTGTTCCTTATCGCGACGACCACAGTGGCGCCGCCGACAAGACGGCACGACTACACGCTCAGGCAAACACACACACGTGCGAACGTATGTACGTTTGCCTGTGCATCTACACACACACACGAACTGAATTTACTTGCTTGCGTGCCAGCCAGAGGCAAAAGCGAAGCGACGGAAAGGCAAAGCCAAAGCAAAAGGCAGGGCAACAACGCGCAGCGGCGCGACGCGACGAGACGCAGCGAACGAGGCACAGGCGCCACAGTGGGCGCCACTGACGTAAACGTAATAAAAGAAATAATAGTAACGATGTCGGCGGCGGCGTCGTCGCAATGGCGCCACCAATATAAACTTATATCAGACAGACACGAACAACGACAGCAACAACAATACGATAGACCGACGCGTCGGTCGGTTGGTCGTTCGTTCGGTCGTTTTGTCAGCCGGTTTGACAAGTTGAAGAATCAACAATTTGAGGTGAATAATTTGAGAGCGAGAGCGCAAAGGCAAGTGCACAAGAGAGCGTCATGTTTGTGTTTGCATGTACGTGTGGTTTATATGTGTGTGGGCCGCTGTGTGTGTTGGTGTCTAAGAAATAATACATTTCCAAATTCTTCTAAAAATTCAACAAGTATAACAAGAATGCTCTAGTCGAGTGGGCCCGACTACAAGATACCCTGTACGCTACTTCTATGCACTTTACATAGCGCAGGTGCTTCTTCCTTTATTTTTTGATAACTTTGGTGTAATATTCTTGATCTATGCATAGTCTTTCTACGTATCTTCGTCTAGCCCCAATTACCTCCGGGTAATGGCATTCAAAAAAATCCAAAACAAAATATTAAATTGAGTTAACAAAATTGGCGAAACATGTCTATTTATTTATTTATTTCTTGTGCATAATCAAAACGGTTATCAAAACTATAAAATAAACAAGTGCGCCCGACTAGGAAATACTCTGAACCCAGCTCCGAGCCGAACGTGCCTCTATACACACGCATACATACATACAGGAAAACACGTGCTGCAAACTGCGCACTTTACACAGCGGCTGTGCTTCTTCTTCACCCCTAAGCAAACCGGGTCAAAAAAACAATATTTATTGATTTTAACAAGGTGGGGAGTCGGCAATTTGAAATAAACTTTAACTTCGTATGGTAAAAATAATCTTCAAATCTCTACGGACACGGATGTTTTAAAAGCGATTTTTGCTTAAAAGGGTCTAACGTTTTGCCAATCATGTATTTGTGTACGAGACAATAAAAGTAATGTGTAATGTAATATGTGAATATATACTTACTTTATTCATTTAGGTTAATCCATTATATCCTTTTTTTCCTTTTTGTATAAAATACTATATTTTAAATATAGTTAATATGTTGGTATATTGCAATTTCTGATATGTATATTTTCATTCACATTGCTAATAATAAAGTAGTTTGATTGATATTAATCTTTAATCATATCGGATTAGCTTGATTTTGGCCCACAAAAAAAACTGATTCGATATACGCGTCGTTGCGGTTAATTTATTATTATATTCAATATGCACTGACCGATCGCCATCATCTTTTTTCACTAGTCAGCAGTATTTCTCGGCCTACTACTTTACATACATACGTGCATACATATGAAACACATTCATATCCATAAATAAACATTAAATGAGTAGTGTGGGTTTCTTTGGAATAATAATTCGTATTTGGTGAATTCTAACCGAATTAGTTGTCTCCGCTAAACTAATAAATAAAAAACAAATCAATGGATTGGGAGGTGTCTGGTGTTTATGTGGTTCGGTCTTAGTTGTGTTTACGACTTTTTATAATTGTTAGAGTGGTGAATTCTAGTTCAATTTGCTAAAAAAAAAGTAAGCAATCATTTTCGAGTCAAAAAAAAATCACTTGTTTCATTACCTCAGTTATTCTATTGATCATTAACATTTCGTTTTGCTCAGTTATTCAGTAGTTCCGAATATTTACTATATTGAATATTTTCGTTCACTTGTCGCTAAATGAGTAGTTCAATTTAATCACCCGTTTAATCGAAAATATTGTAAGCTGAACTGCACAACCCTAATTTAAAGACATAACAATCGGGTACAACATATCATTTAAAAATATATTATTCCCGATTGTTAGATCTAAAAAATATTCTTACTTATTTTTATTAAATTTTTAATTTTCTGGATTTTAAACCAGTAAAAATCCAAAACTGAAATATGGCAAAATATTTCTCCCTTTCCCTTAAAGTTGTATCTAATCGTGAACTAGATCAATTGTACTGCTTATTTTATGGAAAGAGCGAGCTAGATCTCATTCATTGTTCGTTATATTCCAATTATCGTTTGTGTTCTTCGATTAAGTCCAATTTCGTTTAATCCAGGTGTAACATAATTTATTTAATTATTAATGCAATAAAAAGAATCTTCTTTCCTTAGGTATACAATTTATTCTTATTAAAATTTATTTATAATGAGAATAAAACCATGGATGAAGAAAAAGACTGATTCGTTTGTGCATTTAAAAATTGAACAAATGAACTAACTCTTTGGCGGCTCAACTCTACTTTCTATTATGCAAGATTCGAAACACCCAAACACAATTAGAAGAAATTGCCGACACGACGACGACTAAAAGGCATGACATAATCGCTTTAAAACATTGAAGGGCATTTAGTAATATAAAGAAAAAAGAAAAGAACTAGAAAAGCTTAAAAATACGACAGCCTTTAAAGTAGAAATCCAATCAACACTAATAATTACATGCACAGGGTAAATAATCCTCCTTATCGACATCTGAATCACCTAAAATCACATTATTTTGACAGCCGTTGATAAGTTTTCAAATACAAGTATTAAATTGCGGAAGACGTAAAATATGATATGAAATTTCTTATAAATACACATGTATTATAGTAAATATAATGTATAATATATATATATACATATGCATAATATATGTATTGGATTTATATATGTATTATCGTATCCATGTAGCATTGATCAATCTACCTACATATGTATCTATGTATGCACATGTATGTATGTAAGCGGGTTACTAGCGCTAACTAAACAAAAGGGGCAAGAACTCGAACGCATATTTGAATTCTTAATTCAAGTTGCGTACAATTTTATCTTGTTTATCGATAACTATTTTCATATTGCACAAATTTTGTTTGTGCCGTTATTGCACTTGGATTTACTTCACAATTTGCTTACACTTCTGAACCGTGGCGGAGGCGGGTGCGAAACTGGGTTTGCTCGTCACTTGACGCGCTCAACCTTTCACTTCACTTTTTTCTTGCACAATACTTGAATATAAGAATTTTTGAAATGAGTCGAAAGCAGAATGTTAAAAAATCAGCATGGAAACGCGGACGCCGTAGTTGCTATTGTCGTTGCACTACGTTTATTGTATATTTGTTGGTTACGCCCGCGTTTGCAACAAATAAATGTTCGTATGGCAACCGAAAAACTACGTCCGTTCACTACGAAAGTTTCTTGCGTTTTGAGAGAACGTGCATATGTGTGTTCTTGTATCTGTCGAATGTGTGGTGAGTTTTAGCTGCAGGCCTCTCTCGCACACAGCTACACCCGTCACACTAATACAGAAGCAAAGTCAAAGCCAATACGCTGCGCACTTTTAACTGGCTTGAAGTTAGCCGCACGCAATTTCTGACTCGCGTGAAGTTGGCTGTGCGCAATTTTAAGTCACGTATAGTTGGCTCGAGCATTTTGATAAGTTGATTAACTTTGATTTTATCATTCATAGAAAAGATTACAAACACATTTATACAACTGATAATATAACAAGGATATTTAAACTTCTTAAGCAATACAATACCATTACAAAATAATATAGGGATAAAGACAACCCGATTTCGACACTTTAATTAAATTTATAACAATTTCAATAAGAAATATTAACATTATTTGGGCATTTTTATTCTCTGTTTAAAAGAGAATGACAATATATTATTGTACAATTTTAAGCCAGAATTAGGCTGTTATAACACTGTTGATTAAAACGTACTTACTTATTTTGTTACACTTTAGTCATTGAAAATGGTGAGACAAGGGTATAATACGCTAAACGAAGTATACAAATAAAAAAATCACTTGTTTTCTTAGTGTAAGATCTTCGGGGGCCGAAGATTAAATATTCTGAATTCTCTTAAATACTAATATTTACTACATTTGCGATATACTCAATATAAATTTAGAAAAGTGTTTATTAACTCTACTTGATCTTTGGATCAATATAATATAGTTGTCGATAATTAGATTTTGGCCATAAGTTGCCATGTCTTAATTGCTGACTTTATTAAGAATATTTTCAGTATTGGCCAATATAACATATAGAAGGTTTTCATATGTATATATATACATATAAATGTATATCCGAATTGAATCCGAATACCCGAATTGGATATATATCATATACATATATATGCCAGAGGAATATATATATATTATTACATGAGGCAGATATATCTCCTTGAATGCGTTGCAAATTTCAAAAATATTCAACAATATTCAAGGACATATCAGCTGCAGGTCTGCCAGACTTGCGGCGCCCCTTAACAGGAATACGTACATATTGCATGCACACACAGCCGTTTAGCGGCCAAAAGAGATCAAAGAAGCATCGGACTATTTGGTAGCCAGCTCCAGCTGAGATAATTGTCTTGGGTTTGGACGACTTCAGAACATAAAAGCAAATAGGCTGCTGTCATTACGATAATAACAGGTCGGGACCGCAGGCCCTTGCGACAATGATGTCGAGACGTCTGTGGGCTGGCCTGACTCACCTCACGACAGGAAATTGCAGCTGGAGTTTGAATAAATTGTGCAAGTTTTTCAGAAACAGAAAGCTGACGCTATGCAAATGTTTTATTTCTACGTTTTAGCTTCCGAAGCTCTTGTTGTGTCTTTGACATATTTGATGTACAACAAATGCCTAACGAATGTTGTATTTACATGTGCATACCCTGTACACATCAAAAGTATATGTAAGAAACAGAAGACTGCCAGATTACCGTCAACATGTTCGTCGAACTCGTCATATCAGTCTAATAGTAGACTTGGTATTTGGTATAAGTACACTCAGAGATAACATAATAATTAATTTAAGAACTTTTTATAATCCTAGAATTCCAAAAATATAAGACAAAAACACAGTACACACTATTAAACGTAGTACTCCATTAATTAATTGAAGATTAGTCAGGAAATGGGCGAAACAACGCAGCATGCAGAAGGAGACATTTCACCATATAGTGGAATAACTTGGGTGGTCGATGACGCATTCCTGCACAACTCCGCGTATTTCATGAGATGAGCGCAATTAGGAGCCAAAAACTAATAAGATATCATCAGCGCACTTCTGCTAAAGCAAACTTGTTAAAAACCCATTAAAGAGCAGATCAACGAAGATGCAGTCAGAAACCTGTTTCAACATCCCCACATCATCGTCATCGTCAACTTATTCCTCTACAGGCTTCGCCGCAGACTTTGCGTACCTATCTCTTGGACTTCACGATTGTGAATGCATTCGACCCGTGCGGTTGGGGGATAATATTCTTGATTCTTTCTGAGACACAGACACGCACGAATCAGCACGACCTGTCCACGGTGGGCAGACGAACACTACAAAGCCGATGATACAGTATATGAATCGATTATGTATGAAAACGCTTAAGCTGTTTGACTGACTGATTGATAATCACGAACATCCAAGCCGCTAAGTCTAAGAAGCTATCTTTTCTTACCCAACACCCACTGTGTCAAGGTTTTGGAAACTTTACATCCGCAAGGTGAGAGAATGAATTGAAACTATACAACGTTGCGCTTTTCATCTGATCGGTTTTACTATCGTCCACATAAAAAATATTAAGATCGTTTATACTGAATGCTGAGAGAAATAAAAATAAATAAATAAAATAATAAAAATAAATATATAAAATATAAATATAAACTAGAATTTGCATTAAAATGTAAGAAAATGTGACAAAGGTAAAGTTTTCAAATCCATACAGGCAAGATTTCAAAGTCCCAACTGAATCATCCAATCAGGATGTTCACCATTTTTTTATATCATAATTTGACCCTAGATTGAATATTCCCCCTTATTTATTTTGACCATATTTTTTATTCTCGTACACAAAGTGAAAAGGGTATATTCTTGCTGTACGTGTGAAGCAATTTTGTTAGCCGCTCTTGAAGCTGGAGACTTGAAACTTGGAGTATATACTCGTGCATACCCACGTCAGACAAAGTCTTAAGATTTTTGTGCCACGCCCACTGGGAGACGGGCAAATCGATAACATGACGATCGCAAATCATTAAAAGGTGAATATTTTCCACAATTTTAAAGCTAGAGTCATCATGTATGTAGATTACTAGTGACCCCCCTCAAATATTGTGACCTTGATATCCCGGCCACGCCCACTAGAACGGCCCCCCAGTGCCCCGCCTTAAAAAATCGGAAATGGCTATATCTCTCAAAGTTTTTGAACTAATGGTTCCATATTTAGAATATATGTTACAAGAAAGCTCCCCCAAACATCACAATAAAATCATAGGCGTTTGAAATATGGGAGTTATGGATCCGAGAGCTTTACATGTAAAAATTGTTGAACATTTTGGCATGATTTTCGACAAAACCCCTTAGAATCGTTATAAAGTTTTTTTTCTTTTTATGACAACCACAATCGATTCAAAATATAATTTATAATAAATTTGCATTTCTAAAATTTGAAAAAAAAACATTTTTCGAACATGAGTAAGGGGAGTACATGATATTTTATCAAAAAAGGTGACCACCTCAGAATCGGTTTTAATATTGTCTTTTATACTAATTTGACAACAACAATCAATTAAAAATATAAATTTGCATTACATTTTTTTTCCAAATTTTTTGTTTTTGAAATGAGTATTGTTTTGTCTCTATTGAAGCTTGGGACTTGAAAATTGGATATAAAAATTCTATATTTTTTCCAAAATAACAGTTATTGTGTACTGTGAACGAAAGTTGCGCAGGCTACGTCCGACTGCAATGTTCTTAATGTTTTTTATGAAATTTAGAATCGCGGAATTTTAGCTTTAATCGATTGCGGGTACCAAAATTCGTACAAAATACAATTTAAAAAGTGATGCTGAGGGACTAGATTATTCTGTCAAAAATCATTCCAAAATTGATAAAAATTTGGACATGTAAAGATCCCGAATCCAGACTTGCTAGATTCCAAGGTTCTATAACTTTTTCAAAACTGAACCAATTTTAAATACGCTTACCATTTTTAGTATGATTTTGATTCTGTATTTAAACTAAATTCGTATTTGAAAATCGATTTTATATGTTTAATAACAACATTAAATATCAATCACAAAATGTTTTTTTTTTTTGTAAACAACCAAACTTTTTGCTTTTATTTAAGCTAACGCGTTTGGTTAATAAAATGGTTATCTATGTTTTGACTTTATCCCTCGGACTTACCAAATTACCCAAATCACACTTTCAGTGTTTGTTTTTTTTTTTTTGTAATAAAATGTTTTTCAATTATTTAGCATGTGAATTTATATTTTCAAACAGATTTTAATGCTCTTCCGGTCTATCGTTTGTACCAACAGCTTCAGCTTTGAATACTTAACGGAAACTTGCGCGACTTTTCTGTTAACATTGGAATTGTCCTGTACTGCTATATCCTTTAGCCGGTGCACATGTAACTGCTGTGTCCTGCGGCATGATTCCTTGCGAACTAAATGCCAGCCGGGTACGCGGCTATCCTTTTATATGATTTCGCCAGTGCGCACTTGTGACCACTGCGCAGAGCATTCTACAGACTGACGCAGACGGCGACACAGAAATGTTGGACAAGGCGCCGTCGCCGCAGCCAAATGTCCTGGTTTCTGACTCATTGTCACATATGCATTAACATATACATATACGCCATTTTTGCATTTATATACGTACATACATACATATTTATTTATAATTGAACTCGTATGTGTGTTTCTCAAAATTCGTGAATTAAGATATCGCCCTAAATATAAAAATAATGTAGGTCATATTTGGATGAATATCGGGCTTAAAAGGCAGGGAGCAGAACTTTCAGAATAACCAACGAATAGAGTGATGATCATGTTATATCATTTTCCGAACATATCCCTATCACCCAATTAATATTAACATGTATTTAGTCAAAGCGGCGACAGAATAGCACAAAACAAATTGAAAACAAAACATAAAAACGTATAAAAATGAAAGACTGTAAAAAACTGAACAGTAATAATAAATAAATTTCTAGTTGGCGACACTTGGCTTCTAGTCCCCATGGTGTTGAATCTTAAACCTACGCGTATCTGTATCTCCGCACAGTTTCGTTGTCGAATGTTGGCTGCCGGTCTGCCGGCTCCAGCAACACTGGCGGCAACCGCGATGGCGACGGTATCGCAGACGGCGACTGGCGGCCGAAGTCAACTAAACAACGCCAGCCATAACAACAGCAACAATAGCAGTCATAACGACAACCCCCTGGAGAAATTCCCGCGTCTATCCTTGGCGTCGCATTGGCAAAGAGACCTTCCAGCAGCTTCAGACGGACTGTACCGTGGAGCAGCGGGCAACGTACAACTAGGACGTTTGACCTAACTGACGAATATATACACATGTTTTGATTAATTTATTAATTAAAATTACCATTGCAGTTTCTAAATAAATACGTACAAATTATAATAAAATATAATATAATAATGAATAGACTAAAGAAATTAAAACACATATCTATGTATGTATATACCTATGTACATGTAGTATATATATGTACATACATCCAATACATACGTAACACATCAATTGTGAGTCGTTCCACTGTTCCGCTCGAGAATTCGGCGAGACGCGATAAAGAAAAATGTTGCCGCTTGAGAGACTTAATCATGTCATGAATAGACCCTTAGCCTTTTATTTAGCCAATTTGAAAAATAATAACCGATCACATGATCCGGCATTAGGACTTATACGTCAAACCAATTAGACTGTTACAAATTACATATTAATTTAAGTAAAAAGGTAAACACGTTTATGACAGGTACATAACAACAAGTAGTAAGGAGGTTTGTTTACAAGTCTACAAGTTTATTTATAATGAAAACATTACTTATCACTACAAAAAAATTATGTACAAACTTACATATACATATGTAACTTACCTGCCGTAGGTATCCTCGTCCAGGATATTGAAAATGACTGAATGAATTTTGTATAGAAGAAATACATAATTGATATAATATTAAATTAATTTGTTGACAAAAAGTTTTAAATCAGAATACAAAAACTTGATTTTTAATTAAGGAAGTTTAGGAATAAGGAAACAATAATGAGACATTACACAAGGTGTTGCCCGTTAAAACTTTTCCAAAATATATAATTAACTACCCAATTGGAACCTATATGACATAAACAAATATTGGTAATAATTAGATAATAAAAAGTTATAATCTAGATTGTTAAATTATTTATATTTTTGTAGACTTCAATTTCAATTCTTTTATAGAAAGGTGTACTTATGATTAAAAGTCAACTTGCAAATTGTCTATAAAGTTTAAGCATTTAATCATATACAAGTCGAATCTAACATCTATAAATCAAGCGTCCAGTGTCGAATCTGTTGTCACCGCTGTCGACGGTTTGGGTTGGAGCAGGCGCCAAAGTGCGTAACAAGTGTCGGGAAGATGTTTTCCGATTCAGAGTCGGAGCCGCCTACCGCGAGCAGAACAGAGGATGTCAGCGCCGGCGACGACCAGCACGACGACAACTTGTCGGCATCTTATTACTTCTCAATGAACTAAACCACACACACACACACACACACACACACAGATACACTGTGCTGCAGCAAAAGCTAGCTACGACTAGCAATTGTGGCGACTAGTCCCCCGTCACTGTGTCCTCATGTCGCGACAGAGAGGGCGAAAATGGCTCGACCTACAGCCAGCCCTTGCACACATACATATATATATATACACATGTCTATGCAGGGTAAAACGGTAACGGATAGTCGTACATAACTTTGATTTCCAAACAGAATCTGGCAGGGTGTGCGTGAATTGGGCGCCATTATTGCCACCATTGTCGCGACAAATGCCGCTGCTATCCCAATTAGAAGCGAATATAGTCGTGGCGTCGATGATGACGAGTTATGCTGGACTTCCGCTGGTTATGTCTGTGCGTAAACAACTCTGATTTCGAGCAAAAGGGGGAAAACGTTACTTTTGGGAGGGAGGTACTGGGAGATGAAATAACCTTAGAAGATGTACGCCTTAGTATTTTGTTCTTAAAAAGCATGCTATTTTATCAAATAAAAATTAATATTCAACGCCAACCTCAAAAAGGACTGATATTTCTTTTTAACAATAGATAAAAAAGTCTTAAATATTATAATAAATTTAAACATAGAAAAGACAAGTTTTTGCGATTAAAAAAGTATGCTATATAGAAAACAATTTTTTTTACTTTATTAAATTGATTTGCAAGGACCACTTGATTCCATGAGTTATATTCGCCTGGCTTTAAGAATTATGTTAAAAACTTGCATGATTTGCTTACAATTTTGTGTCGAGAAGAAAAGTGTAATTGTTACATACATTTGCAACTAACCAATCCTTTTTAGCCATTTTTAATGGGTTCAGGGTATAAAAAGTTAAAATATACGAAGGATGTCTTAGCTTGGTAAGCTCTAAAAGAAAACTGTTTTCCTTTAAAGATGGTTATTTGTCAACCACAAAATTGCCATATGTACTCTTGAGGGGATCAATGCTAAGAAATTGGTGGTACTCCCAGTGTTTGTGTACCCGTGTACCCATTTAATATAGTTAAAAAATAGTATAATGGATTTGTGGCATGGATCTCTATAAAGTATATATGTGTATTTTGTATATATATTTCTGTATCTGCGTATGCATAAACGTGCCTGAAGATTTGAATCTCATATCTCATAAGCAGATCAAGTTTTTAATATTTTAGGAGACTATAAGAATTTATAAAGTTGGTTCGTATTCGCACTAAAAGTGAGAAATATGCAATCGAAGAGGTTAAACCCTGTGTTTTGGTATATATACATTTGAATGCTATATTAAAGTTTTAATAATTTCATAAAGATTAATACATTTGTAATGGTTTGGGATTGAAGTGGGTATCTCAGTGTATCTCCTAGTCGGGTTCTCCGGACTAGATCACTCTTATCCAACTGTCTGAAGAGGCAGACTTTCATGGGTTTAACAAAATATTCAGGCAATTTTGAAGATAAAATTAAAATAAATTCAAGCTTAAAATGACTAAGGACAAAACACAAATTACAAGTTACAATTACAATTACAATAAAAGCGTAGGTAATACCATAAGAATATATAATTTTAATAGGCCTTCTATTATAAAAACAACAGATGTGGTCGAATCCTCGTCGTCTATTAAATAAAAATGAGCAAGAAAACACCTCTGCTGTTTTGTGTGCACTTTCTTTACTATTAGGTTTTCTTTACAATACACAAAATGTATCACAATTTTGAATATTTTTGTATTAGAGACGTTTACATTTTTAAAAAATTGGAGGCATATGAAACAACTTTACATTGCATTTAAAGGAATTTCGTAAGTTTGAATTCAATAAACCCATATTTCATAGGGTTGATAAGCCTGATATTTACAAATTATCAAAGTTTATATGAAGATGCTAATGTGCATGTATACATTATAAATTATTGAAAATGTAAAAAAAAATGTTAATGAATTTTTTAATTACGCCACTTATAATCAATCCTCCTCTATATACGTATATCTATAAATAAATGTATACAAATGTATGGGTATGCACTACAAAACGTTAAACAAATTTAAATATTTTTAATTCTAACCATTTTTATTGACTCATAAGTGTACTTAATGAAATGTAAGTAAAAAAAAATATCAACCAAGTAAACAAGTTAAAATAAAGAGCAGCACAATTTTTAAACCTCAATAAAATGTAGTTGTCGAAAAGTATTCACTATTAAATACAGAATGGCATATATACAATGAATAAAATTTTTGATGCCATAACAAGTATTTTCGTTTAAGTGCACAATTCTATTGATGAAGAGAAATTAATAATTTTTTATATGTTTACATGTTTAGACTTCTTATGAGTAATTATATTTTGTATCGCGTTAGTTAATATATGAGCCCTGCTTGTGATATTCATGTATATACATACATATATAATATATATATGTACTTGCGTGTATGCATGGATTTCTTTTACAAATTGTGCGCGTGTAGTATGTATATTAAAAAAGTAACACAACAACACAAACATATATGTATATGTAGATTTAAAGTTCATACATATATAAACTGCTGAATAAATCAACAATAATGACAGAAATCATACAAGAGCTTTTTTGACTTTCCAATCACGAAAATAATTGAAATGAATTAATGTCTCCGTTCAATTAATTTGATGTTTGGCCTCTGTTACTAAAGCCAAAAGCGCATCTAGTTTTAAGTCTTTGAAACGCGCAAAGTGATTCATCATTGGCTGAATTGCGTCTGACTCAATCGCCGCCGAGATGGTTTGATTTTGTATGGTGCGGTTAAGGCAAGAAGCCACCTGTGCGAGAAACTCCCGCCACTTCTGTCGGTTATCCACGGTAAGAGTCGCATCAATGCTTGAAATGTAAATAGCTTCTACCCGTAATATCAATCCGACGAGCGATAGAATGCCAAACTGAAAGCACACCAAATGCGAAACGCTAAAGATAAGTCTGTCGCCATAAGACCTAATTTCAACTTACGCGACTGCAGAAAATGCCCGACATCTTTTTGTCATTCAGTGTGAACGCAGCTGACATGTTTATAATTGTTTCAAAATTCGCTTCGTGAATGTGCTTTCTGAACTCTGGATAAAGCGCATAAAGAGCGCCCTCCACATCGTCACGATCTTTTTTAACGACGTTCTGCAGAGAACAGAAAACTCCACTCCAAACGGTCCATCGTATTGTCTGATCAGCAATAAATGGCATAATGCGGCGTAAAAGTATCTGAAGAAGGCAACAAGAAAAACTGAGAACGTGTACCAAAATGGAAATGTACATTAACAAATACCTTGCCCTTGCGCACATTCATCATGGATACGACCTTGTTAAAAGTTAGGCCGGATTTCAGCTTGTTTACCAAAACCTCGCGCGGCTCGACTTCATAGTTGAATTTATTTTTGAGCGCTGGATTCATGGTTTGCGGATTAGCTGCGTCAACGGCACGCTCTTCTGCCGTTTTATTAGCCATTTCGAGTTGCTCGACGGCGGCAATGCGTTCGCTTTCCTTCTTCTTTTTTAAAAGGATTGTCGACATGACCTCGGGACTCTCCAGATCCTCCAGTTTAAGCAGATACCGATACAGGGTCTCTATGTGCAGCAGAATATGCCGCGATTTTCGCATGCTGCTTGGCGCCAGAACCACTTCGCCTTGACCTCCATCGGTCTTATCTGTATTTTGACCACCAGACGATGATGACGACACGGCGTTATCCACTGGACTCATATCGCTACCCATAATGTCCGCGTCAATTATCTTGCGGGGCGCTGTTACACTGCCGTATTGCAGCTTGCCCAGTGAGTTTTCGAACTTCAAGGGCGAGAAAATATAGCCCGGCAGAGCGTTGCTGTTGTTGCCGCTGTTTGTGCCGCCGCCGCTGGCGTTGCTGCTGTTCGTATTCTCCGAGTTGCGTCGCTCGCGATGCTGTTGCCCGTTGCGCGAGCCATTCTTGTTGCCCAACTGAACCAGTATGAGCTGCGCGTGGCCCCGCGGCTGCGTCAGTGGATGGTTCAACTGGTTGTCTTTGTGTGCCTGACTGTGACGCACCTGACCATTCTTGCGCTCCCTGTGCACTGTGAAGTAGTAGTCGTCAATGTAAGGTGTGTCCGTGTTTAGCTGTGACAACTGAATGCCGATAAGCCAGTGCTTATCGCGCGTGCTCATCAGATTGGCGTACTCGTCGAACTCGTCCTGCGGCAGGTTGCCCCCATGACGGTTAAGTTGCTGAAGCTGCTGGGGCTGCATTTGCTGTTGTTGTTGCTGATGCTGCTGCTGTTGTTGCTGCTTTTGACGCTCACCGGGGCGAGTTTGCTGTTGTTGGCGCACAACTGCAGCGTTCTGGAGAAGCGGATGGTTCTGCTGAATTTCCTGCACAAGTCGCATATTAAACATGTTATACATCGAGTTGGGCTGCTGGTTGAGCAGATTGTGCGGCGGCATGCGGGGCACAGGCGGCACAGGCTGCATGAAGGCTGCCGGATGCATGCCAACGGCACGCATCGCATTGAAGCTCGGATGCATGGCAAAGTTGTTCAGTGCCGTGGGTAAATGTGGGTTTGGCAGTGCTCGGGGAAAGCTGGGCGGCAGACCAGCGTGGTGTTGCAGCAGTGGGTGTTGTGGCAGGTTCGTTCCTAGGCCAGTTGGATAGATGAATCCAGGCGGAACTCGAGATCCACTAAGCCCGTTCAACTGTTGATGTTGTTGTGGTTGGGGTGTCGGCATTAGCCCAGGACCCGGACCGGAGCCCGCCATTGGATGTGGACCGTGAAATCCCAAATTTTGCCTAGGTGGCGGTGTTTGTGGCGTTGCCAAGAATCCAGGAGGTGCTGAAAGTGGCATTCGTTTTAAATCCATGTATATACGTACTTTAAGACTCGATTAATTGATTAATATAATCTATGTTCATGCGATTTATCTTCCATTCGCTTTGTTTACATTAAGTATGCATGAATAATTAAAACTGTTCGAATGACAAAAGTGGACTTTAGAGTCTAGCAGGCCATGTCATGGGATTCTTTATGAACAAAGGAGGAGGCGAAAGAGTGCAAATAAATTATTATTTTTAACATGTTACACAAAACTGATGCTGAAATATACTCCAGATTCAACCTAACGCAATCAACTTATATGACTTATAAACATATTTGTACAACGAAAAATTTTCGTTGTACATAAACTTAAATTATTATTATTATATATACATATGTATAATTTTATTTTTTTTATATGATTAGCCTTACCCTTGTGCTGCGGTGGCTTTTGCAGCTGCTGCTGATGTTGGGGTATTGTTGGCGTTATCACCATATGCTGGCGATTGGCCAGATTGAAGTCGTGTTGGTGCAGAGGCTGCGACTGCGACAGTTGCTGTTGTAGATGTTGCTTGGGTATTGCTTGCTGAATGATTAGATTGCGTTCAATATCCTCGAGCGTTGATATTTTGCCCGTTGTTGTTGGTGGCATGGGCGGCAATCCATAATTGGCGTTTGTCTCATGCATGGGCTTCATTTGTTGTGTGCCTGCAATTGCGCCGGCCTGCGCTTGCGGCTTAAACGCGCTGCGAAAGTTCTCGCGAAAAAGCTGCTGATGGTGTGGCAAGGGAAAGGGCTGAGACGCCCAGACGGCAGAGCCCAAGCTGATGTGGCTATTGCCGTCGCTTTCGCTGAACGAACCCAAATCAACGTCATCCAATTTCATTGATGACAGATTCAGCTCCAAGTCCGAGTCATCAATGTTCCCGCTCCCACTCCCACTCCCGCTCCGAAAGCCATGCAGCTGCATGCGCAGCTGAAAAGCGCCATTGCCGTCCGCAAAGTCGGCCCCCTTGCGTGATTTCTCGCTGTTCGCATTGCCGCCGAGTCGGACAAGCGTTTCGTGGGCTTCCTCCCAGTCGCCGTTTATCGCCGAGCCAAACGTTTCGTCGTTGAGGGCGTCGTACTCTTCCTCCGGGGGCTCTGCAATTCGCCCGTCGCTGCCATCGTCGTCCTATGGCAGTCAACAGTTAATATGGCTATTGTTTTAACATATTTTAATTCAAGTACAAAAAAAGCATGCTGGCAACTTGAGTGAATTTTTTCTTTTTCCCGACCAGATTACGTTCCATATATCAAACTTATGACTTTCTTTCGTATAATAAGTGCTTTACTAATGTTGTTGTCTACTTTATTGCTTACCGGTATGCCAGTAGTTGTATCAAATCCGAAAAACGAATCGTCCATTGCGAAAAACTATTTGTTTTATAAAAAATTATCATGACTTGTCAGTCACCATGAATGGTTAAGTTGAGAAGAAGAAGCCGAATGGAATCCACTTCTTCCACAGGCCACATCCACATGAATTAGCGATGAACAAACTATCGGCTTATTGCACACACATCACTAGGCGTGCAGATATGCTGTGCAAATAGCAAGCAAACATCTGATGACTTTTGCAATACCATTTAAATATGCTTTTCCGGTTTTATGGAGATAAATCGTAAACGCTTTGTGAAGCTAACTTTGGGAGTCATTTGTTAGACTTGAAAATTAATGCATTTAAACACTTAAGGGTGCCCTGTTAAAAATTTTGGCAAATTTTTAAATCTTTTGGAGTCAATAAGTATCAGCTACTATTAGTACATTTGAATATTTTTTTGATTTTTTATTTTTATGGCAATTCTTAAAAGCTAATAAACTAAACAATGATAACTATATTGCCAGGTTTCCTTGCGCAACTTAGATTATAAATAAGCAAAAAGAGCCGAAGAATGTAATTGAAGTAAATCACTGAAAAGTTCGTTTTTAATAAATGCATCATTAAAATAATTCTCTTGTCCAAGCACTTTTAGTTAATCTTATATATTTTGAATGAAAATTAATAGTTTTGTTTAAGATTACACATTTCAGTACTTTCAAAATATTTTATACCAACACAATGAAAACGATAAAAGGAAGATATTTTAATGAAATTAAAGATATTTGAGCTTGCTTTTTTGTAGTCCAAAACGAATTTTGCGGCAAATTAAATGGCTTGTGATTTATCCTTTATTAAAGCATGTTTAAGCTGCCAAGAGCAATAGCAAGCTGCATACAAAATACAGATTATTTTTTATGTTTGTTAAATGTTTTAAACTCACAAAAACTTTACAAAAACGCGGAAATAAATATCGTCATATACTATTATAATATATATATATAAAAAACAATGATAGACACATTTCATTTAGAGGGCAAATAAATGTATCGTTACTAAACTGACTGATTTTATACACTTATTTTTGAGACACATCATGTTGAACTACAAACTAATTACGAAAAGGTGTATAATACAATTAACCTTAACTCTGTTCTAATTACATTCTAAAAAAATAGATTGGTAACTCGAATTCGAACTCGAACTCGTAACATCTCGTCATTTCAAAGACAGTTTCCTTTGCTCAATTTCCAAAATTTTTTTCTTCAACTCTACTTTTTCCGCCATCAATTGTTCGATGACTGAGTGGTGCCTTTTGTCCTCGGCCAGCTTTTGTTTGTAGAGCGCGCAAAACTCGCTGAGTGCCAATTGCGTTTTACTCGCGACATCGTTGACCAAACTAATTTTTTTCGTCATTGATTCGAGTTCCTTTTTGATGGCGCTTTCAGCGTACTTGGACCGTTTGCCACTTTGCAAAAAGAGTGGGTCAATGTCGATTTCAGCCTTGGAATCTTCTGGCTCATAGGCGAAACTGGATGCGTCTTGGAGAGCGCTGTGATCCTCTTCCTCGGGCACCACGTCTTCCACGTCCTCCATATCAAACGTGGCATTCGAAGTGTCTTGGAAATCGTCCTCCGATGCATTCATTATAATTTGACTGACATCATCGTTCAAACGGCACAAGCTAGCTATAGTTTCCTCTGCCGAACTAAGGCCGGTCGCTAAGGGTATATTGTGCATTTCATTCTTTTCCACTTTCTTGGTTATAAATCTCTTCCAGTCTTTTAATGCCTGCACGCAAAAACCCAAAAGTTTGATTCGTTTAAAAAAATACAGTTTTTTACGTTTAAAGTACCCTACCTTTTTCCAGGTCGCCACGTCTTTTCGTGGCGGCCCACTGCCATTAACTCGGACGCGAGCTGGTCCCACAGCGATTCGAATGCACTGCGTGTTTCCAGCGAGGGATTTTGCAGCAGAACGGGATGTTTTTTATGAAATTGAGTAAAATTAACTCTTGTGCGGGGTTCCGAGGTTTACCTCTATGACGATCGCTCGATGGAGGCAAAATCTTGTATTTGCGATTCTGTGTCGATCCCGAAATATTTGCCTCAGAATGCATTCTGTTCATGTGTTTACTTAAGTTTGTTGTTGTCGTTTTGTAGGACAATTTCGCATTGCATATGTTGCAGAGAGCAAATGTGTCGTCTACTGCCCGAAAGAAGCACCAGATTTCGCTTGTTTTTCTCTTCATATTGTTATTGTTTAAAGCAATTCAATATAGTGCAGAATTTTTTTATAAAAGTCGCAGTGTTGGTAAGTGCCTAAGTTGTAGTGTTGCCACATATCTCACAGAAAAGATAAAGGGTATTATTTAATTTCAAACTAATTAACTTTACGCACAAATGAAATTGTTAGTTTTAAATTTACAAAATATTTCCGAACATTATTTAAATTTAATATTTTTTTTACAATTAGATTTGCAAATATTTGCGCACTTCGAATATCCAATTTTATAATTTCGTGTTTTTATTTGTTTGGCTTCTTTGCTCAAAGATAATTATTTGTTTATCAGTTTTTATATCGAATTAATTATAAGGGATGGAAAATTATATTATATTTAATTGGAAAAAAATTAGTTACAACACTTAAGCAATTTTTGGACTCGACCAGACACAAGGTCATTTAATATCCATTTCATTGATTTAAATTAGTTTTAGCCTTACTATAAATAAATAAACAAAAATAATAATTAAATAAATTATATATACAATTGTAATTTAACTTAAATTCAAAGGTTTTTAATTCTGCGAGATGTAAATACTCAAAAATTAGTATTCTAGTCGATTTCAATGCTGTTCTTGAAAGTATATACTAAAAGAACTTTTTCTACAATGATTTTAGTCTTTAACAAAATTTAATAACACAAAAATAAACGACTAATGGGAAATTAAAATGTATTACTGAGCAAAATGAAAAAAAGGCTTCGCAATATTACGGCAGGCTAAACAGCCTTTATTTAACATCTTCGATTCGGTCACACTGATTGATAGTTTTGACGCGCTCGATTAAAGTGTTGATTGTGAGAATTGGTTAAAGCAATGGAAAGAATGTACTTAAACTTTTTACCTGACATGCGTTTTGGTGACTTTGAAACCATGTGTTGTGTTACGTGTCCGCAAAATCTGATGTAAGTATTGAACAAAGAAATTTAACAGTTGAGATTATTACAAGATATGTGTATGTATATGTATAAATTATAATTACTTATGCATAGAAGCATAGAAGTATAAACATACATATGTTCATACCCATATACATATATGTACATACATACTTGTGAATAAGACATAAAAATAATGCATACAGTCCCCATAAGTGCATACATCAATTTACATACAATAATAGCTGTTAATAATTATGTAAATTTATATTTATTTTAATTTTTAGTGAAACTGAACTTTTTCTGCTTACACTTAAAAACGCGACAAATGATTTTTTTGAAAGCAACGTGGAATATTCGGAAAACTTACTGAGCGTCGCCAACAAGCTTGTGAAGTCGAACGACATTGAGACATCACAAGAGGTAAAAACTCTTTATGCACCAATACAAACACGCTGTTAACAACTAATTAAGGATGGATTTTATATTATTTGTCTGCAATTTGCTTAATAAATTTATACATAAAAATTGAGAAGTTTAGAGCACCGTATAATTTTATTAACTGTTAAATGCGAAATTTATAACGCCTCAATATTTGGTAAAAAATCCTTCCTTTGGTTGTTTACATATTTTATGCCCTTGGATCCTTTAATATTTAGAGTAATATTTGAAAATTTATTATACTATATTTAGCAAGGTATATATATTTAAAGTGTATATATGTATTAGGAATATTGACTAAATTATGTTCTTCAAAAAGTTTTTTATGTTTTGCTGACATGGTGCGGTTATGAACCTTTCCAAGAATAACATTTGCTGTTATTGATTGTTCATTAAATTATGCCTTTTTTGGCTGTTTTTAATATCATCATATTTATCGTTTATAATAAGTTAAAGGTAATAATATATGTAGCTAAAAATTTAGATTCGCGAATGGGGTTTTCCAAGCTTGCACATCCCATCAACATCAGCACATTACCTGAAAAAAAGCTTTATACTCAATACATAAACATTTCTTTCTAACTAGTTGTCAACAGTTGAAACATACTAAAAAGTCTATATTTAAATATAAATTTAATTAAATTAATCTTTTCAGGGCCTAAAATTATTGAATAAAATTATTTATCGAACGCCTATTAATACGACTGCATTTTTGGATGCAGTTTTGGCACGCAGCGTCTACTATATTCGAATCCAGAAATATCCTGTTAGTACCAGATATAAGAAACTCTAAGTATGACATGACGGTGAAGTTTATAATCAAAAGACAATGCTCTTCCTTTAGTTGGCGCGGAATGATCTTCTATTTTATAAGACGTTCGATCCCAAATTAATGACAACCGAAGGATTAGTACTGGTGCAGACGCTATTATGCTTGTCCTTATATTTGATGAGAGAAATGTATGATGCCAGGTTTCATTTACTTCAATTAGAGGAAGTTTTAGGTAAATATTTAATTATTTTTATACCATGTCATACCACAGTCAATTTTAATAAAGTTAAGCAAATTCGACCCCACAATTTATATAAAATTATAGAAAAATCGAACAGAGTGGTTGATCTGGCTGTGTCCGTCTGTACGTCTGTATAGAAACAGGGTATACAAATCTGGACTAGAGTTTGTTGCCTTGTTTTTTTATAATCCAATAGTTTTCTGCAAATGTATGTAACAGTTAGAATGAATCATCTCCGACCTTCCGAAGTATATATATTCTTGGTCAGCATCAATAGATATGGCGATTTAACCATATGTTTGTCTGTCCGACCATTTGTTTGTATGAATGCGTCGATCTCAGAGAATATAAAATCTATAGATATGAAGTTAGGTTTTTTAGTACATTTATATCATTCAAAGATCAAGCTTTCAAATAAAAGAGATTTTGCGAGTGTTTATGTTTCTGTTTGTTTGTTGTGAATGATTGCTTTTGTTATTATCGTCATCTTTATTTCTCTTACAGGTCGATTGCCAGTAAATTTGGTGGGTGAAAACTTCGGTGAGGAACAATTTTTTTATGTAATACTAAATATATGTAAGTTCACGGATTTTTATGTGGTTATAACAAAGAATTTTCCCTTGTAAATAAATCATAATTGATATGCTAATAAAATAAAAATTAAGGCCGCCTTGAAAATCGTTAATATATAATAGTTCCTTCAAATGTTGTTTCCATTTAGAACTACACACGTTTTTACAACATTTGGAAAAATATAAAAAGGAAATTAAGGAACTTTCAAGTAACATACAGTATGAAATCAAAACCAAAAGTAACCAAATCAGGTATGTGCCGTTAAACGGATAAAAAACAAAAAACAACGCTTTACCTCTATGTTTTCTTTATAGCCAATCATTAATACCGTTTTCTTTTATTTATACAGTTTGAATACAATAGACTGTGACCGACTATATACACATGGCCCAAAAGCCAAAGGTGAAGTCATCCTCATGGGAGATCCGCAGTTTTTTCAATTTAGCACACCGTTCATGAATTGCGAAGTGTGTGGGGTCTATCGAGAGTACCTTTACACATGTTCCAAATGCCGTTACAAAACGTACTGTTCTGTGGCATGCATTGAATCCGATTGGGAAGACCACCAATGTGAATGTTATGGCTACAAAATTGGAATAATACAGATGCTGAATGCGACACTGTTGTTTAAAGTCTTTTTACAAGCCACAAAATATTTGTCACCAGCAATATTAAGCTTCACGCCGGAATATGGGTGTGTATTAAGTTTATTTTTATACTCGTTCACGAGTGAAAATTATATTGGGATTGTGCAATGTCCGTCTGTCCATATGTCCGTATAAACGCAATTTTTTCCCAGTTATTAAGAGTAGAGACTAGAGACTGAAACTGGAAATAATAATTAGTATTATGATTTACTTTCTATAGAAACAATTTGTCGAAAAATGGATTTTTGATTCAACAACTTTTTATTTGTAAAAATATTCTAATTAAATTATGAGTTTTCTTAATTTACCTTTTAAAAAACAATCGGCTGTACATCAAAACTATAAGGGAGGGTATTAAATTGTCGGCACGCCGCAAAAAACTGTGTTTTCAATTGGCTTAAGACCTGTTTTTTCAGATCAATACGAAATGCAGCCGCTGCATGGGAATTTATAGTGAAATACTCAAATTCTGCCAATGTAAGCTGCGGTTTTATCGGCAAGTTCTTGTCCAGCCAACCCGAGTGCCAACAATTAGGACTAGAAAAGTGGCGTCGGCTGACAACCACCGCTCTTCGCCTGGCTGTTTTTGTGTACAATTATACTAATGTAAATGAGACATTTTTGTCTCGACTTAAACTGCCGAAAGTTGAAAGTATTAAGCTCATTGCCGCACTATTAATGCGTTTAAATTTGCATATAACACTGAATTCTCAAAGAAATGAGCTACACTATCGGAAAAATATTCCTGCAAGCTCCGATTGTATGGAAAACCACGCCCCCTTAGTGCACCGAATGAACATGAATGCATTTAGCTATTACTCAATAAACGCTCACTCGGAGTTTGTAACTTGTTTCAATAAGCTGCAAGAGGATATTTTATCGGCCAAGGATTCGAGTAGTCATGACGGAATATCTTTAGAAAGAAACATTTTTCCAACAAATATGCGTCACGGCAATTTAATGTCTGAATACATTAGTAAACTACTTATTTTATGTCTAAAGGGCGTAAAGATACAATCAGTTGGACACTTTGAATACGTTGAAATTGCAACCTCAGACTATTTTGACCTATGTCTGGAAAAGTTGAATACTTCAGAGCGTTGCAAACTTCTCTCAACTATAACTAAATACTTTCATAAGTTTCTTTATGACTTCTTTTGCTACGATGGATCTCGACGGCAGGAAAAGATAGCTCTTTGTGTGAATTCAGAAGGCCTTAAAGTCTCTTCTATGGCGAACATTGGTATCAGGTATTATAAGATTAGAGATGGTCGCGTGTCGTATTTTTCTGTCGAAAACACACGGAACACGTACGGTCGAAAATATCACCAACACGACAGGAAATATATATTATATATATTTTATCTTATTTCATATTTGTCTTATAAGAAATAACTTCAGTATTTTAGGATCTTATTTTATTATTTTAGGATCTTATTCTGTTTTTAAATATTAAAATAAAATATTTGAAATATTTCATTCTTTTAAATTTTTTCATTTAATTTTAAAATTTTTTAAGTTTGTATATAATCTTTGTAAAATTTTTTTATGTTGTGTTGGTATGATGCACTATATTTGATTTTTTAGCACAAATATATCGTGTTTAGTAGTGTCACGAAAGAGAAACCGACATGCGCCAAGCTCTATACGATTCATAACCATTTAAATTATTAATTATGAGGATTCTCTAAATAAATAGCGGGCCATTACAAGATACGGCTATAACAAATATAGAAACTAATACAAAGCTGACTGATAATCATCTGAATAACACTGCTACTGAGCTTCAGGCTATTTGCCATGAATTGGACATCAGTTGCAAGTGCGAAGCGTGCGCAAATCCAGCGATGATTGAACAATTTGTAAGAAATAATAAATCGGTGTCCCTGCACTGTCAACCACATTGTCAATTTTTAGAATGTCCATCACGGTATATTTTGTGCTTTTTGCGAACAACAAACTGAAATAGCGGCAGATCATGGTGAATGCTCGCAATGTCACATCACATATTCCAAGCTTTTACAGCAATATACCACTTTTATATCGCGCATTGTGAGAGAGATACGTTCGAAGGAATCAAAACAAGGAGGTTTGTAGAACATTTGATATAAGTAATTCACTTAAGCATAGCCAATATTAAACAAACATAAACGAACTGTTTATCGAGCAAATTAATATTGAAATTTAAACTATATTTATATTTTGCTTTTACAGCGAACCAGCGGGATTTAGCAATCTTGTATGGCACGTACAACAGTTACATTACTATGCATTTTTCAGAAGGAAGTGAATTACGTTTATCAGGCGTACTTAGTTTCGTCGAGTTTCTTACATCGAATGGTTTGTTTGAATTACACTCGTATATCTTAGAAATCTCTTGTACTTGGAGAAAAGAAATTTTAAGAAATGTATGTCTATGTCAGAAATGTATGTCTTAAAATTTCTTTCTCTTACCATGTCGAATGTCATATGTTAGCAAAGTTTTTGGCAGTTGCCAATGCTTATGCAGACAATAAATATTAATAGAAATCATCGTTGTCCAATCTCTATGGAACCTTCAGAGATATTATTGATTTGTGTGCATTATTAGAAAACCTACATTTATTTAGTGTCTTCTGTTTGAATAAGAAACCGCGACCAAAACCCAAAACTGATCGATTTCAGGAAAACGGGCTAATTTTAAATAAACTTCATCTACTTGTGATATACGTGTACTTAAAAAGTGAACTTCAAGTCCCTAGCTCTTCTAGTCTTTGACGGAGATTACTCCGTCTGACTGTTACATACAGTTGCACAAAGTAATACCTTCAGGGTAAAACAACAAAATGTCAGGATTTAATTCTTTTTAAAATTGATTTTTAATCTAGGTTTCTTGAACCATGCATGTGATATCATTTTTGTGCTGCGAAGTTCGGATTACTCTTATACCAAAGACAAGAAACTTAGCAATGAAGTAAATGTTAGGATATTTAATATAGTCCAGCGCATTGTGGAACGTTACATAGAGAGTCTGTAAGTCATACAAAATCGATAACAAATGTATTATAATTAAAATATGTATATATAATTTTGCAGTTTCAGTACTTGTTGCTTGGATGTGAATCCGAACTATCCCAAAATGCTATTAGGTATAATTTGGCACATTCTGAACATTCAACAACAATATTTGGACGTATTCACAGATGATATTGAAACTCACAACACATTTCTGGAAAATTACACTCAGTATTGTAAATGGAAGAAAATAATTGATTCTAACCTCACAATGTCGATGTCTTTGCAAAATTTTTTAAATATTACATAGTCCGTAACTTTATATTGAAATTCTTAGAAAGCCCTTATGTTTAGAGACTTTGTACTGAGTAATAACGTATCCCAATCGTATTTGTTGTTTTGGTTAAATAAACATAGCATGAAGTAATTATTGAGTTCGAAATCTGATTTGCTGAAGTAAATATAAGTACTAAATGGTAATATGGAGACCAATTAAAAGTATAATCTGATCCTACCCACGAATTCTTTAATTTTATACCGAATATAAGTTTAAGGTTAAAGGCTTTATTTGGTATGCCGAAAGGAAAGTAAAATTATTATTGATCTGTGTAGAAATACGGCAACGTACATCCTAAATTTGGTGGGTTATACGAGCAAAAATTGATATATAACGATAAAAAGGAGAGATAACGAAATTGAGAATAAGTATTTGAAACTTCACGTTTGTGGCTTTTATAGTCTCTATGACCTAATTTGCTTATATAAACGGATGGAAGGCCAAACAGACACAACCGGATATGGTTAGATTGACTCTGCTGCTGATTCTGACAATGAATTTGAACAAAATCAATAAACATTTCTATAACCATTTTCGTCTGGTATGGGAATTTAAAATGAAATGCGGAAAGCTATATAAAGCATAAACGACACGCAGTGAAAGTAGCCAGAATATCGCTAATCGCTTATGAGTTTCCAAGTACATTTAATCTTTTATTCTTAAATCAAGCATGATGCTTAATCTTTGTGATCAAACCAAGAATTTGGCACGTGCGTGCTCTACCATGCGGAAGATACCGGGCTATGAAGTCACGACTGTTACGGCTGAATGATCGTGCGAAAGCTGAAAACACGATTCGATGATCCGCCGTATATATGCAGTGGCGTCGGTGAAAGTGCATCACAATTGTTTCTAGTGTGATAGCAATGAGAGTACTCACCGCGGCCGTTGGATTGTTTCTGTTGGTGATCGGCGGATCGAGGGCGGAGGATCAACCCACTGGTTGTCCATTACGCCACTTGGCCTCGTTGGATTTGGATGCAGCGAAAGTGGAGCTCGAGTCCGCTGCGAAACATAAGAGGAATAGCGATCCGTATAGTGTGCGGCCCAGCGTGGGCGCTGGCCCGGCAGTTGATCAAAGCTTGGACGATCTTCTGAAGATCTTTTTGCCAAAGCATAGCATGAATTCAGGACCCAGCAGTTGGATGTCAGGAGTTGAAAAACGAGCTATGCGACCAATTAAGTGTGGCATACCGCCGCCGAACTGTTTGAACGATACGCAGAATTTGCATTATCGCACCATAGACGGCGCCTGCAATAATTTGCTGTATCCGGAGTTCGGCATGGCCACCTCTAGATACAAGCGGCTTCTGCGCCCTACCTACGCGCAGCCTGGCCAAACAGTGCCCAATGCCCGACTTGTCTCGCTCTCCATGTACGGCGAGGAAACTGTCATGGACAAGTTCCGCACGGTGGCCGGCATGCAGTGGGGCCAATTTGTCGCACACGACATTAGCCAGCTGACTACGGTTGGAGCTCCCAAAGATTGCTGTGCGGAATCAAGCCATCCGCTGTGCCAGCCCATCACATTGGCGGCAGGTGGCCCGATTGCCTATAATACAGGCAAATCGTGCCTCAGCTTTGCCCGCGCCATATCCGATACGGAGGCTATTTGCCCTAAGAGTGGTCTGCCCCATAGTGAGAAGTTGTCTGTGGTCACCGCCTATCTGGATATGTCATCCCTATATGGAAATTCGCACGCCCAGAGTCGGCGGGTGCGTCTTTTTAAAGGCGGCCAGCTCCGCACCAGCTACATAAACGGACAACAGTGGCTGCCAACGAGTCAGAACCAAGATGGTGAATGCGGCACCAACAACGAGTGCTATTCTTTGCCGGATACGCGCAATCGCTTCACGCCGACAATCGCCGTGCTGCACACGGTTCTACTGCGCGAGCATAACCGGTTGGCCGAGCAACTGGCTTTAATCAACCCCCATTACAGTGACGAGCGTCTGTACCAGGAAGCACGCAAGATCAACATTGCCCAGTACCAGAAGATCACCTACTATGACTACTTGGTAACTGTTCTGGGCAGCGCTTATACGCATCTAAATGGCCTCACTTACCCCTACGCGGCAGACACAGCCGAATTCGTAAACGATTACGATGAGGGTGTCAATCCCAATCCCTATGCAGAGTTCTCTGCTGCTGCTTTCCGCTATTTGCACACCCAGGTGCCCGGCGGTTTTTCGTAAGTTCTCATATTTGTATGAAATGTATGAAATGTTCCGTGTTTTAAATGTTTTTGAATTGAATTGTAGACTGGTTGCGCCCAATCGCTATTCGAATCAGACGCTTCGGCTCAGTGACTATTTTGAGCGTACTGAGACCATGCGGTTGTTGTCTTCCAACCTCAACTTTGCTGACCTGGTCCGAGGAATGATCACTCAACTGCAAAAACGCACCGATGGTAACATCGATCGCGAGATCAAGCACTACTTCAATCGCAAAGAGTTCCAGGACTTTGGCTCGGATCTGAAGTCGCTGGATATTCAACGTGCCCGCGATTTTGGACTGGCCTCGTACAATGATGTTCGCGAGTACTGCGGCCTGCGGCGAGCCAGCTATTGGTCGGACTTCGCCAGCGAAATACCCAACGAGGTGGGACAGCTATTATCAAGCACATGTAGCTGACAACGATATTAACAAGGTTGTTTCACAGAAAATCTCTCTATTGCGCAAGCTGTATGCTTCTCCCGATGATGTGGAGTTGAGTGTGGGCGGTACTCTTGAATTTCATGCACCCAACTCACTATTTGGACCCACCTTGCTATGCATTGTGGGCAGGCAGTTCCTCAATACGCGTCGGGGGGACCGCTTTTCTTCGAGCGCGAGAATCATCTGAGTGGCTTTTCACGCGGTGAGTCAACACACACTCTTTGCTTCTATTTTATTGTTTCAATATGGAAATATTCGCGTAGCCCAACTGGCGGAGATTCGAAAGGTTACATTGGCTTCTCTGTTCTGCAACAATGTCCATGGCTTACATTATATCCAGCCGAATGTGTTCGTTTTCCCTAATACTCGGTAAGTCGAATTTGTCGGAAGTTAGCTTGGACGCCTAATCATATTCCATTTATTATTTTCTTTTCTCAAAGTAATGTTTTGGTGAACTGCAACGACCTTCCTCAACTCGAACTTAGCAAATGGCAAGATCTGAGTCCCCAGCTAATTAACTAAGAAGAGGCAATCAAAACAGCGGTCAACCTATAACTTTCACTTTGTTTAATGAACAGCTAGTAGAGCTTATCTTAAGATTAAAGAAAGTCTAATTTTATAATAAATACTTTTTAACAATCAAAGGACTGAGATAATTAATAATTATTGATAGTGAAATAAAAAAACAAAAAAAACAAACTTTAACCTAAATTTTAATGGAAATTAGTATACTTTTTTTATAGGAAATTATTTCTCAATGTTTGGTTGTTTATATTTTATGAAGAGGTCGAATATCTTCAAGGAAATGTTCATTTAGAATTCCTAATTCAATACAATGCTGTGGTAAGCTATAAATAAGCAAATCTGCATTAAAGAATGACCTCTTATCTGTAAATTTAGTGTTACAGTTTGTGCGATCTAAATTTTTACAATGAGTACCTAGAACACATGCGATATCAATTTAGGACTTCAAATTGTATGTTATTTGAAATCCAATTCTTACGCAATATGAGTAACAAAAACAGTTAACCTTTAACTTTCGCTCTGACCTTGCGGCTTCATTATTTGCGTATTCTTTTGAAGTTTCTGTATGTGGGCTAATTAAATTCTGACGCGCGACACCATTGTGGAATGCTTTAACAATTTAACTATCCGGCGTAATGGCCTGACAAAAATCTAAAACGATAGGTGTCACCCTTTTATTATGCAAAGTTAATGAGAATTTTATTCAAATTGTTATTAGTTTCAATGAAACGTAAAGATATAAAAAAAACCAGATAATAGAAAGATTTCTCAGTTGATGAGAGGTGTAAATAACGGTCCTATAGAATCTAGATTATTGAAAGTGAATATTTAAAACCATATTTGTGTTCGCCAAAAATTCTATAGCTTAATATCAGCCTAAAGTATAAAAGTGATCGATTCATCGGCGAAAGGCAGCATATGCTTCTTCACCATGGAACCGAGCATATCAATTTTCTTCTGCATAGGTAAGCTACATTACTTTAATAGATAATTGCATAGAAGAGCTTTAGTAAACTTAATCCTTTTTAAAGGATTTATCGTCGTCGGCTCGGTGACACCGAAGAAGAGTGAACAGGAATCTGGAAGATTTGTCGCCACTATTCAGTCTCCAGTTCCAGCTCCAGCGCCAGCACCGAGCGTGGTTTACAAAATACCCTCACCATACTATCCCCATCCGCCGCATCAACAACAGCAATGTTTTTGTCCGCCGTCTTTGCCAGGACCGCCGGGTCCACCTGGTCCCCCAGGTTAGAATTGTCTTTGGGTTGAGGATTGTCGATTTATTATTTTCATTTAGGTTTAACTGGGAAGCCCGGATATCCTGGTCACAGGGGTGACAAGGGCGAAAAGGGTGATAGAGGTCACTTCGGACCCCCTGGACTACCAGGACCCCATGGTCCAGTTGGACCTCCAGGTTACCCGGGCGGTAAGCCATGGCCGGCACCCCCGCCAATTTATCCACATCCACCTCCTATCATTATACCCGTTCCTGTGCCAGCGCCAAAAGGACACCATCATAAAGGTGGCCATAAAGGAGGTCACAACAGTGAGCATAAAGGGTATCCTGGATTTCCCGGATATCCAGGACAACCGGGCTATCCAGGTCATCCGGGATATCCGGGGTATCCAGGGCATTCGAACCCAGGACACCCAGGGCATCATCATCCAGGGCATCCAGGACATACACACCCAGGGCATCCAGGACATTCACACCCCGGGCATTCACACCCAGGACATCCAGGGCATTCACACCCAGGACATCCAGGGCATTTACACCCAGGATATCCACACCCAGGATATCCACACCCAGGACATCATCATCCAGGACATCATCATCCAGGCCACCCACATCATCCGGGCCATCCTTGGCATCAATGGGAACCCCACCGAACACATCCAAGTGCGGCTACGGAAAGTGATACGTTCCCTGCACAGAACGATTACGATATGGATGTCACTGAAAATCTAAGCGATGAAAATACTTTGGACCAAAACAACATAAATGAATCAACTGCTTCTTATCTAACAGAAACTGTGCTTGACGAAGATGAATCGAGTGATAATCTCACTGAAAATGAGAATAGCAGCAGCGAAGATGGTTTGGAATCAAGCAAGCCAACAATCAATGAACAAAAGCAACCTTTGGAAACAGATTACACTGGAAATAACCTGTCCATTGAGAACGTTGAAGAACGAAGCAGCAAAGGGCCAATTATCTTGGCTGTTAGCACGCCTCGACACCCATTCCAAATATATTCGTATGATAAAAACTAATAAAAACAAGTCAGGAAATTGCAGTCGGGTGCAACCGACTGCGCAATACTCTCGAAACCAGTCTTTACTATTTGGCTTTCAAACTGTACTTTAGGAAGTATTAATTCTTTCCGTTTCTGGATAAGAAGTGAGCGTAAGTAAGAATCATAATGATTTTGTGTGGTATTTCGCAGCTTTGGGGGTTATAAGGTATCTCCTGGTCGGGAACTACCGACTAGAGCACTCTTTCTTTCTTTCTTATTGTTAAACATTTTATCGGTCAATTATTGAATTTTCAATTCTTTATTTGGTTTTCGTATATTTGATTTTGTATAAATTTAGTTATTTACATATACTAACTAGGCACAAAACAGAGGCCATAGACAAAAAGCAAGAATATGGAGACTGAATACAAAACATATTTCAGAAATTAATTATTTTCATCAAAATATGTATTTAGAAATAGGGATTTGAGTTTCATATCGCTGCTGTTAGAAAATGAAAGCAGAAACTTAAACAAAATGCGTCAAGGTCCGCCTGTAAAACACTCTGACCCGGACAAAGCGATGAAATATATCTCCCACAGTTTTGGAGCTATAAACGAATATTAAATTATCTGAGGTCGGGATGAAATAATAAACGCTTTTGAATTCTTATAAACTGTTATGATTTATATATGTACAAAATCAAAAGGGACAATATAATACATGGAATTTGATTTTACAATCTTTAAGCTGATTAAACTAAATGTTATCATATTTTGAACTAGTTAATGACAGATTAGTATGCATAAAGTGTAAATGATCATTTCTTTCCAAAAAGAACTGAGTGATCATCGGAATCATGTACACTTTGATCGATCCATTTGGTTAGGTCAACTTGTGGAATATTCGAGCATGGCACAACAGGGTTCCTATTAAACGATCATATATTAGTATTTATGATAACCTTGTTTTCATGTTACTCACGATCCAGAAACAGTTTTGAAGGCAGCAGGCTGCATCGAAGCAATATTGTTACCATTGTCGCACAGCAAACGCGCCATGCTTGCCTTACGCAGCTCTCCCAATTGATCTATTCAAAATATGATGGTTAAATCCATATCTGTAAAGCGGAACAAGCGAATAATACCTGGAGTGAAACCGGTGAGTTTATCGCCATTTTCATAGAAGAAACGATCGCCCACACGAGTTCTGTAGAACTGCTCCGTAAGGATGCAGAGGAAAGTTGGCCCGGCCAACGCTCCGGCAACATGTGCCTCTAAAGAGGCACCAACTGTCAAGTCGACATCCTCGTGACTATCATAGAGCGACTTGAGTGTGCCAATTATTTGCGAACTGATCAGATCGCCAAAGTCCTCCCAGGAGTGTGCCCGTCTCAGGCCACAGAACTCTCTCAAATCATTATACGATGCGAGTCCATGATCACGATTGCGCTGAATATCCAATGATCGCAGATCCGAGCCGAAGGGCATATTGCGTCTAAATAGGAAATGCTTGATCTAACAACAAATTGAATTTACTTATGTGTATTATTTATATTTATAGCAGCACACGCACCTGTTTATCAAAGTTGATGTCGGTCAGCTCTTCTGGCTGCGTGGCGTGACCTCTGGTAAGGGAGTCAAAGTTATCGCCAACTTCCAGAATGCCAGGTCGGTTGAACCAGTCGCTAAGGGTCAATGAGCCAAGAACGGAACGCAGCTCGGACAAAAGACTGAAAATACACAAGAACGTTGCAGTCGGGTGTAACAGATAGCGCAATACTACGTAAATTGTCGTAAACGGTCTTAATTATGATTGATAATTATATTGATATTTGTGGGGTGGAAGTGATCGTGACCGAATGATTTCGGCTTGGTCTTTAGAGGAAGTTATCCGTAAACTGTCCAAATTTGGTAACTTTAACTCTTAAATTGTGGCAGATTTGAAATTTCACGGTTTACCCGCAACAAAATATATAGATTTGATCGATTTGCCACGCCCCCTGTGGGCGTATCCCAAAAATTGTTAGTGCATCAGTAATGTGACTGCAATGTATCTAGCTTGAAAACTGAGGGAGATATAAAGATATAAAGATATATATATATATATATATATATTTCGATGTGCCACTCCCCTCCAAAATATCTCCACACATTATAAAGTCTCTAGTTTCAAAAATTGCGTTCGTACAGAAAGACGGACAGCATTACAGACTTGGCACGAGCATAAAAATATTCTCGACAATATTGTCTTTTTAATTAATGTATAAGTTTAGTGAGTTAGTTACTTACTCCAATCTGCCCTCGATTTGGGAATGGAAATATCTGAATGCAGCTGTGGCGTGTTCGTTCAAGACGCTGGGATCTATATTGGCATCATAGTCATTGACGAAGCTTCCTCCAGGAGCCTTGAAAATGAGCCGATTCTTTAACATATTTTCGCCTCCCAGAAATATTGGAAGCCACTCGTAGTAGCTAATGTGCTGGTATTGGGCAATGTTGATCTTGCGGGCTTCCTGGAAGAGCGTGCGATCGTCAAAGTGCGGATTCAGTGCTGCAAGAGCATCGGCAATGCGGTTGTGTTCGCGCAGCAGGACGGTCTGCAGGATAGCCAGTCCTGGGTTCTGATTGACACGTACGTCGCCTGCTCTGTAGCAAACTTCATTGGGATCAACGGCGTCGCAATCGCCGGTGACGTTACGCGACAAAGGCAGCCATTTGGCACCATTGCGTTCCTCAACAATCATGCGTCCGCCTTCGAACTCGCGTATGTCGCTATTCTGCTGTATGGAGTTGCCATAGACCAGCGACAGGTCCATGTAGGAGGTGACTACCGTCAACTGCTCCGCCGGCCCGCCGGCGTATTGGCAGTTAGAGTCGCGATCTGTCAACGTGCGCACGAAGTTGAGACATTCCGTGCCCACTTGCGAGTAGGCCGGATCATGAGGAGGCACGATTATAGCAAAGCAACTTTTGTGGGCTGTGTCAAGGCCGACCAAACGTCCATCATCTGTGCAGCAACGTGTCGGATGTTTCTCTAAAGAAGTAAGTAAGAAGCAAGTGAGCCAAAACCTTACTTTAACCATTTTGGTTGGCATACTTGATTGAGTGCCGCCGGCCTGCATGCTCATGTCGTGCGTTATTATCTGTCCCCACTGCATGTTGTGGAGCGTAAACTGCGGATCGGGCACGTCCCTTTCACCAAAGGCCACCAGAGAAACCAGGCGGGCACTGGGCAGCTCGTCGCCAGTAACAGAACGGGTAGGTGCCGATATTCCATCAGCGTATTTGGGAGTTACCAGTCGACCGTACCTAGAAGACAAGCATTAGGTACAGAACGTAAGATGTCAAGGGAGTTCATTTTACTTATTGTTCGGGGCGCCTAGACCGGGGCGCTGTAAGTTATTGCACGATCCATCCATTGTGCGATAGGCCGATTTCTCACACACAGCCGGGGGACTGGGACACGTGACTCGTCCTGGCATCGGCGGGGCCCGTGGGGGACTCGCAACTGAGAAGAAGGGATTTTGCGGCGCCGGCGAAGTATCTGCCGCTGAAGTTGGTAGCGCATTTCTAAGAGTGAAAACATGTTTAATTTACGTAATCAATGAAACAGCGCGATTAAAGCTCACCCTAACAGAAATGGGTCGCCTCCTTGAAGATACCTGAACCCATGGAAATTTGAGTGCGGCTGCTCGTTGTGTACGATGTGATAGCCAGTGGATACTTTAAGTCCCACCACACAAGAGACCAGACCCAAAACGCCGAGGAGCAGCATATCTCGCTGATAGCGCATCTGAAATTGAGTTTCCCGTTGATGTAACTAAGTATTTGAATACCACATAATGTCCATATTATGAACGTTAAAAGTGATAAAAGTGCACAGATATTTACAGATTTAATTATATTCGCATGTTAATGTGTTGATTGTAAATGACCTTAAAATACTTGTGGGTACAATATCTATGTACACTTTGCGGTATGAAATCGCCGTATTTCGCGCCATCAATGTCCACAGGTGGCCCAGAAACCCATTCACTATTTTATACTCGTTCATGAAGTGAAAAGAGTATATTGGCTTTGTGCAATGTTTTGCAGTCCGTCCGAGGGACTTAAAACGGGAATATATTCTGGCGTCAGATGAAGTGTTAAGATTCTTTTTGAGACGTTACAATTTGATTTAAAATTGTTCACACATATGGCGAATCTAAAGACCTACACATAAATCTATATATCTTGTTAAACCGCGAAAACCAATATCTCCCATAATTGTATAGCTAATTCGCAGACCGTTTTTTTGTTGATATCCTCTAAAGATCGCGCAGAAAAAATTCGGTGACGTTCACTCCCACCAATTTAAAAAATTTCCACTCTTTTAAACTGTTTTTATGCTGTGAACGAGTATTGCGCAGTCGGTTACATCCGAGTGATTTTACGTATCTCAAATGCTCTGTCCTATGGTGGGAGCATTAGCTGATGGAGTCCGCGGATGTTGGCAACGTTGTGGACCCGTTCATGTCAACTGGCAACAAACACGAACTGCAAGTGGGCCATTTTGCATGCTAGCCAAGTAGCCGACCAGTTAGGGAACAGTTGGCTATAACAATCGATCTCAGCGCCTGCGACACAGGCTCCTGCAGTTATGGTCACAACTGGTTTCATCACCTATTTGGTATGTATTCATTATTATTCATTTACATTGCGACATTTGCAACTTTCAACATGTTCATTGCACAGTCCAACAATTTGCTGCTGTCATTTGCCTAAAGTACATACATGCATATTTATAGGTATGTAACTGAAGCATGTATTTATATTTGTACTTGTGCAATGTGAACTGTGCTAGCGTGAAAAGTCTCATAATTGTTTTATTATAATAAATACACATTTGACCAATTTGCGGGCTACTTATGTAAATCGACTGAATGGTCGGTCTTAAATAGATGGCTTTACATAATGAATTTTGTCTAGTGCGCTGGCCTCGAGCTTAGACCTAGACTCATTTATCTAGCAACTGTGCAACAGTCGGAGCCAACCGCGACTCCCAATTCGAAGTGAGACCTTTGTGCAAAATGCCAGCTGCATGCAAATGCGCAGATATTGGCGGCCAATCCGTCCCAACTGGTGCCGTGACAGAAACTAACACACAGCCAACGGAGTGTATATTTTAATTGCCTGAAAACAACAGAACAATGGCCCAGACAATGCGATCGGACTGCTTTGGGTACATGCAAAGCTGCAATAAGTCTTGAATATGCCAACAGGCTCCGACCGGGCTTCCTAGTTAGTTGCGCTCCCTTTCTCGAATCGCAATTGGAATCGACCGGCCATACCAGGTAGCTTTAGAGTCCATGCACCCGGAGCCCCAACAGTATCAACATTAAGCGCATGAAATTAGTAAAACCAGTAAATTCACGATTTTGAATTCTAATTTAAACTGGATTAACAAGGCATTTGGCAACCACAATGCATACAACAGCGATTGGTCAGGGTCGGATCGGTCGTTATTATTTGTGTAAATAATTCCGATCGTTAGCATGCATAAATATGTTTGTATTATAAGCAACTCCCCACTTTTCTAGATCATGATAAATAAATGAAAAGTGTAACACCGGAGCAAAAATGGGAGTTTATACCATCTGTGACAGATTGCTTTAATTTATGAATGGAAAAACGTGATTTGAATATCTGGTAATGACATGATGCACATCAAAAACTCCAACGTTGACAGATGTAAATATAAACCAATTCAACATGACATGGTTTTGTTTTAACGTATCTTAAAAAGTGCATTTCAAACGCTGTGTAATCGAATTCGTAATTATGTGAGACGAAAACTCTGGGCAAAGAATCGACTTAAATGCACGTCCAACTGTTTAAGCCACCAAATTATTCGCTTTTACGATCAGAAAAACTTGCATTTCAAGTGCTGCAATATTGGCGACTCCAATGTCTGGCCAATAGTGGCCAAATTGGGTAAATGCGAGCGAATTTTTTACAACTTTAACGACTTCTAATTAAAATCGAATTCATATCGCCAAAGACATTTGGTGATCATTAAAGTGTAAAATAGTTCACCGCAAGACGGCGAAGAAATTCAATACAAAATGATTGATTTATTGATGGCTTGGCACACTGGTCGCTGCCATTGAGAGCCTTATAGGGTGCAACAGTGTTGCGCCGGTGCCATTATGGATACAGATGTACATATCTGTCAATATCTTTCTTGCAATCCGACAAGAGGCGGGGTCGCCAGAGGCATGTCAAAATCTCGATACGCCGACGTGGCGTGCACACAAATCGACAAACATTCCGATTGATCTGGGTAACAAGCACTAATTGAAATTGCCATTTAAGTGAAAGTGTCCCAAACATAGAGTACCAAGTGCCCAGCACCTTAAAGTGCCAATTGGTTGCCTGTCAGGCATTGCTGTCGCCTATTGCTCCAGTATTTGATCGCTGGCTTCAAGTTGTGTAAGATGCTGCGACTTCTGGGGTCTGCCAGATAATTACAAAATGTTTTTTGTAATTTTTCGCTTTTTCCATCAAAATCAAGGCGCACAATTTATGTAACGACATGACAGCTTTTTGTATAATTGATGCCAATAAGTATGTTGGCACACTGATTACCCTCGCCAAACGTAAGTAGTTTGTGCATAAATGTGTGCATAAATATCCACTTACATTCTCACACAGTGCGTTTGTGCCCAAAAAGTCAGGTGACTAACGCGCAAGAGTGGCGATTGATAAAGAGCAACTTGAGAGCGCTGCAGCTAGCCACAAGTCACATGATCGAAAAACTCAACACACTCAGTACACTCACTCGGTCAGGTGATCAGCACTTTGTGAACTCGTTGGGCAGGACTGGTCGCAGTTTGGCTTGCGAATTTAGTACAAGCTCTCAGCGCTGGTATTTTTATTAATTGCAAGCGCAATTTGCAGTCGCCTTTACCGACGTAAATTTAGATGCTCCACACTAATTGATTCTTAACGGTTTTGGGCTGATTTAGCCAAGCCACGTCGAACTGGTTTCAAAGGAAATTGAAATACGGTCAATTGCAAATAGCGAGTAACCTTTAAATTGTAGATGGATGTAAATTAAAATTGTCAAAATTAAGTCAGGGCAATGTATTTGGTTTCGCTTGTAAACAAATTTGTTGTACGTGTAGAATGTGTTCATAACCAACAAAGGCGTAAATAATCGTTTTAAACATCATTTAAAGCCATTAACAACGAGTATTTCGAATTGAAATATAGATTTTGAAATGAAAGCCATTATCATAATTTAGATTTAACTGCTATAGGTTGCAATGATATTACCTGCAATATATATATACATTCTTGAGATTTTTTTATAATTTGGTAAGCGTCTTACCAGGATGAACTTCAACACAGTATAAGAAAAACTGTGGGTTATCAGAAAAAAAGAATCTAAGTGTATTTTCATAACTAAATTCTATTCAAAAAATATCACTGGCATTACCTAACTTATTTTATGTCTTTCTCTACGTATTAGGTAATAGGTCATTCTTTGATATTTTAGTTTTTATCTTGCATTTTTTATAAATACCTAAAAAATGCGCTTTGCTTTATGTCTCTATAAGCATTTGCCAATAGATTAGGCTTAAAAGTCAACGGCAGCTGAAATAGGAGGTGACGTTCTAGGTCCAGGTCCAAGGTAATGCATCGCTGCAAGTGCCTTTCGCCATTCCGTCTGACATATCACGATTCCGACTGCAATGCTGGTCCGTGGAATGCATCTAGAGTCGCCTGCTTTACTTTTAATTACACAACATAGAGTCATGTCAACTTTGGTGATCGCCATCTGTAGGTTGGCAACAAATTTAACCGCCGTCCTCCGACGACCCGAAAAACTTCCACGATGCATGCAGTATTTCATGTCCAGGCATTTGGTGCCGCAGCGCGCTCCATGATCGTTATTCATGGCATGATTTATTTGCTTCGATTTTGTGCGTATATTGCACAGTTTTTACACTCGATTTTGCAATGAGAATTTTTTACTTCGATTTAAAACAAGCTAAGTTTGAAATCTATTGTGTTGTGTAAGACTTGTTTCGAGGCAACTTTCGATTATCTTTGATCAAGCGTTCATCTGAGTTTCAATTTAAATCGCTTCCTAAATTTTACTCGTGTTAAACATTAGCCTAAAGAATAAATAATCGATTAACGGTAATGCATTATATTAAATGTTGACCAAGGCTGTTTGGCTATTAATTTATATCAATATTTAACAGGGTTCAATGTCTGTTTGATGTCAGAAATATCTTTTCTGTTTAAACTGATAATACAAATCCAATCTTAACTTTGTCTGCACAGTATGATATCTTACATATAATTTAATTATTATCTAAGCAAATCACGTTTGGATTAGCTAACTAGTGAGATTATTGCCATAAGTATTTTTTTACATTAACTGATCTTTTTTTCTTAAACACTTCACACTGCCCTAGAATTCGAATTTAGTTGTTGACTTCTTAAATCAAATGCGAAGTCATCGTAAATATATATATGTACATAGAAGATATTTATGAATAATTAATACTCATACTACGAGTACATACATATATGTATTAACAAACTGTTAATGAAATTAAAGTATTTTTTGAGATTTAATCGCACAAAAGAGATCGCCAAAAGCACAGCAGATTGCAGAAGTCTTTACTTATTATTGTCTTCATGGCATGCAGTTTCGATCTCTTGCGATTACGTCTACTCAGTGTTGGTTTTCTCATAATCTGCTGCCTGGTTGTTCACATGTTGCGCCGTGCAATTAAAACCAAGGTAATTATGATGCTCTTAGCGAAATTACCAAGTCCGTCCCGGTTCCGGCCACACGACGGCGCCACTGACAATGCCAACCAGAGCAGATCCAACAGCGCTGTCTTTATAACGGAAGCGAGCAAAAAAGACATTGTCAGATGGCAATAACAACGAACACGCGACACAAACAATCACGACTTGACAATTACAACACTGCGGATAAGTGCGTATCGCTGCAATTTCGGACATATTATGTTGAATGAGGTGATATACTATATATATAATATATATATATATTGCAAAGGTTCCAAATTTTGAGTCACCTCTGGTGTGCGTCTTCTTTTGTTAGAATAAAAAATAATAGAATTTGCTATTGTTAGGAAACATTGCTCATAATTAGCTGCAACTCATCGCACTGGTTTTACGCCAAGTTTTCTGTCATAATGATTTCAAAAGTGGTAACTGATTGGCATCAAAGTGCTGCTGGTGACCGCGACCATTAATTTTGTCCCCGTTGGCAAGTTACAGTTAACGGCTAAGTAATGAGCACGCCGCAGACAAAGCGTGTGCAATACGCTTGTATGCACATACACACAAACATACCACATAATTAGATTAAAAAAAAACTGCATGTGCAAATTTCAGTGTGAATTTCTTCAACTCCATTCAAATGACGCACGCGATTCGCTTGGCGCTGGCTACAACCGCCTCATTTGGACGCCGACAGCGGCGGGGCTTTGTCGCTATTTCTGGCGAGATGAAGTTGTAATCGGTTTTAAATTATGGCCAGATGCTGTTGGGGGTTGCCCGTTGCCGTTGGTCTACGGCTGGTGGCCGGTAGCCGCACCGTCTGCCACTAACTTAAGCTGTTTGCGCTGCAGTTGTCGTCGTTGTTGTTGTTATGATTATTGCAGACCTTGACTTTGAAAACGAGCCAGTTGCTTGAGCAGTGCATCAACCGTTGGTAACTGAAACTGAAACCGAAAGCAACTGCCAGACCCAAACTGGTTGTATTTAACATCTCATTCGCTTTCTTCTGCTGTTTTAAATTTTTCGCTTTATCGTTTGCTTTTAGAGGTCACTGTCACTATCTGCAATTTAATTTCAAACCTGACATATAAATTTTAAGAAACTATGTTGCTAAACTATGTTTTTTATAATCCTTACAAATAGTTTTAGCCACAATTATGATGATATGCATGTAGAGCTTTGCATTTAAAATTAACTTTCGTTAGAGCATGAAGAAACATTTATCACCATACATTCACCAAAATATGAATCTATACTGAAGACAATCAAACTATAAAACTTACTTTGATATTTCGTATTTTAAAAATCGTATATTCAAATTCTGCTAATATATATGTGCATTTTGGAATGCTTGCAGCCGTCAAAACCGCATTCCACGTAACGCTTAGCTAATTAGTGTTGAAATTAATTTATTTGTTTAACTTAATACCTTAATTGGGTTCGCTGGCGAATTGGTGGTTCTCGAGCTCAAAACACTCGACTCCCGCTCGTCGAGCGTAATTTGTCGAAACGCCTTTTACGCTAGCTTTTGATTTGGCCAACAGGCCAGGTGCTTGGGCCTTAATATTTTTTACTGCACTATGTGCAGACACTGTGTTTTCGTTTGAATGGCTTATAATTGGCCTGGCGTTTAAATAGGTAGACATGTGGAACCAAATGGGTAAACTACGCACTGGGTGTGCAGTAAAAACATAGATACATATTTATGTAGTTGAAGTAAACCATTTCGGCAGCTGCCATAATAGCCCGCAGGCATTGCCAAATGATTGAATACCAGAAACACAATGTATAAGAAATACATAATATATCTCAACATCTTCGGAAGAAAATTGGATCTTTGGATCAACTTTGTGGAATTGTTTCCCATAACAAAGATATGCTATTGTTTCGAAAGCTACAGAGCTGTCGTAATTTAAAAAAAAATCCCTTATAGCATGTTATATTTATATTGAAAATGTTCGTATAGCCTTTTCAAACATACATGTATATTTATATGTTCACATTCCAATATTTCATCTCTTTATGTAGTCCATGGTCTCGATGTACTATGTAAAAACACAATTGGTGCAAATATATAAGCAACTATGCATATGTATAATATGTATGAGTATTTGCATATTTGACTTCTGGGTTTTGGTTTTAAATAGCCATAACTGAAATGAACGTAATCAACAAGTGAACGGCAAGTCGTCAAATTGTGGTTATACACACACACACACACACACACACACTCACTGAGGCATAGTGGAGTTCGTTCATAAATACGTCATAATTAAGTCGATTGCGTAACTGGCTTAAGATTCCAGTTGAGAGTGAGAGACAACTGGCGGCTGAGAGAAAGTAAGCACAGGTAAGCCCATGAGCCACTTAGATTACCAACTGAGTAGGTCAGAGGTGTTCGAATCGGAATTCTATTGAACGTTTAAGTCTCTTGCTGTGCAAATGGCTTAAGTCAAATAATCAAAGCACAGCCAATGCTCGCATTCAATAAAATCAACGATTTGCGATGGTAAGTGCCGCCATTTGACTTCACTTGAAAAATTCAATATGGATGTATATAATGGTATATAATTTATGGCCGAAGCTCAAGAGACTTGTTGACTGTCTGCGCTGATTAGTATCAGCTAACAATTTCGATGTTGGCTTAAGCTTAGCCAATGCTGAACAAAGGGGCGTGTCCAATTAGATGGCGTAAATTGTTGGCCATGCGCAGCTTACAAACAGTACAAGTCGTTTATTTATTAATTTCGCTGTGGCAAGGGCACGGGGCAAGGGGCAAGGGGCAGGGGACAGAGGTAGGCATAGAAAGAAGTTCGCTTAGATAAATTGTTTATTTTGTATTCGATTTGAAGTCGTGGCCACTAACCCTTTTCCTGTCGGGGTCCACAATTCGTGATAGAGACAACAATAAAAGTACAAAATTAAAACGAATTCAACTATGAAGGTCGCTTGCTTGGTGTCTTAAATTAATTACCTTACTTTTAATAAAAACAAATGTAATTTTCAACACAATTATTGTGCCACTCACAAACTTGTGTGTTTGTTTATTGTTTTAACTGTAGTCTTACAGTTGGAGCAGGTCTCGAATAAACAATGGTCTGTAATTTGTTTTTAAATATGCTATTAGTGGTAGTCAGCACAAACGGCGACAGAGGACACAAATTAGCAAATAACACACATTTAATTTAAAACAGTTTATACCCTTGGAAGGGTATTATTATTATAAGTATCTTAAGTAATGTGTGTTGCATTGATCAATGCATTCCCGACACCATCAATGATGATAAAGGTGTCATATAAAGGTATCTTGAACATGGTAGAGTAGCCTATTATTTAAGGAGTACCTTCTCTGAAGTATCTAAACATCATATCTTTTCAATTGGCTGAAAAGTCGTTGTTGTAGGAAACACGTTTTAGGTTTAAAAGATAAATGTCGTAATTAACTCACAAAGTGTGTTAATTTGTGCTTTAGCAATAAGGCCAAATTTAAAATATGTTTTTAATGAATAATAAGTTTGTATACATTTAAATATACAAAAGTGGAGTACTGAATCCTATTACACTTGTAAACCGGTTAGCGGGCTAGATTGGGACCGTAAGCCGTAAATTGAAGTGCCGTAAAACGAAAAAAAGACAAAGTGTGATTGTTTGGAACATTTTGTGAGGACGCTAAGTGAATATATGAGGCGCTTAATACGAATTAAGGACTGATAGCTTTTTCGCCGTTAAAGCGCAAAGTGAAAGGCCGTTAACCGGTGTATGGGTGCATCAATTAATTTTTCTACTATGCTTTATTTTTTTACACATTCAATAAATATTCGCAGGCTCAAAAAGTAATATTTATTCCAAACAATACTCGTTCACAGTTTGATAAAAACTTAAAACAGTCGAAATCGAATGACCTTCAAACAGTAATTTTGGGAAAAGATTATTTTTTTAATTTGCGGGGGCTAAAGTGGTCTGTGGGAAATATCGATTTTTGCGGTTTACCCGCCCCCAAATGGGCGCTGCCAAAAAATCTGAACACATTATCTGACGCAAAAATTGTTCAGAGTACCTCCAAAGTTTTCAGTGTCTAGCAGTCTCATATAGACAGTGGACCATTTTCACTTTGTGAAAATTAAAAAATTATGAATGTTAAAAAACACAGAATCAATTTTATTTTACTTTCATTCTTAAGCCGATGGAATTATTATGTATCTATTACACATAAAATTCTAAAAATATATTACATATTTTAAACACAAGCTTCAATTTCTTATCTTTCTATCGAACTAATTTACTGTTTGCAAGTGCAAACAATATGCAAATTGAAAGATAATTGACCCATTAAAATTAAAATGTTGATGTGTGGCTTTCCAACCTCTGGTATGTACTTACCATACTGAACCGTCCTTTCACTAGGCAAACTTGTACACCCAAATATGAGTGTCGAATTGAATATGCGTGAACTAATTGGTAATCTTTCACTTTTAATTGCACACGAAATGCAACTACACGTCGAGTGTAGGTCTGCGAGCACAATGTTCACAATTGAACAATTACCAAATCGAAATCGCGAATTCCACGCTAGGATGGGCAAATAATATCAATATTTCGGTCTGATTTATATTGATTTGATTGTAACAATTTTGCAGCTAATGAGCTACTCATTCACGACTCGACACCTGTTCATAGGTGAGCGCCGAGCTTTAATCCACTGCTGGCCGTTGGTAAATCTGATTTGAGGCAATGCCCCAAGTTACTGTCGGCGGTAAACTAACTGGCCACACGCTGAATTTGTCGCTTTTATAACGAATCGACATCGGTACCCGCAGCGACCGCACGTAACGCCAACGCCAGCGTCAGCGCCAAAGCCAACGAGGCTGCTCTGCGCTTGCGTCTGTTTTAAAGCCAGTTCAGTGCTAGCAGCTTTGCAGGCGCAGGCGCAGGCGCTGGCGCTGGCGCAGGCGCTGGCTTCGGCTGCGAGCGTGTAAATCAAAGAAGCTTGCTTATTTTTTCGCGCTGCTCTAATTTATACTTATATCAATGGCGGCTTAACAAGTGCTACTGTACTATAGCCGCAGTTTTTTATGCTTTATACTTGCAATGCACACGTCGGTCTATTGGCCGGTTGTCACTTTTTGGCTAGGATCCGCAGAGCACTGCTTGACAATCTGTGCCACATGCTATTTGTACAACTTTAAGGTAAGCTCACACATAAAATACATATATGTTCATACATGCACACACACGCATGTAACCCCGTCGACCTTTATAGAGTGCGGCCTTTGTTGTGCGACAAAGTTTGGTAGGAAAACGGCATCTGTGACCTAGAAAGCTTTTCTTTCGAAAATGTTACGAAATTGGGAGTCGGGGCTGCGTGACGTTGTTATGTGTAATTGTTGTCATTAATTAACATTCGAATTTGAGTATGCAAGTTTGTACAATGCATGCATACAATTGTACATAAATCAAATATATGTATATATGTATATGTGCACATTTTCGCATCTCTGTAATTCCTATAAGGAGGTAGAAATCGTGTCTTTACCGGTCTTCCTGTAAAAAAGAGATTGCTAAATAAAAAAAGTTGATTGGTTCCAGACCTAAAAGCAATTAAAAAGTACAAAAAAAGAATATTTAAAAACTCTTGTTAGAGTTCACTAAAGAATTTATTTTGCTACCACTAAAAATATTTTGTTTATCATTTTTGGAAATTATTTCTCTATTATTTTCTCTATTTTGTTTACAAGTGATGTTAAAACAAGACAATTTTTGTAAAAAGAAATTTTAACTTTTTAACACGTGTTACTTCAAAATCGTGTAAAAAGATAAGTAGATGTACTTGTACTTATATGATTACTTAATTCCAAAATAAGACAAGCTGTGTACATCATAGTTTTGTAAGATAGGTGTGGGGGGAAGAGAGTTCCCTCTTAAGAAACCGAGATTGATCGACTAGGGGATAACGTGTACCCCGATTAACACACACTATCTTTCTTTCATTTATACATACCCCAAGAAATCGGGGCCAAAATTCGAGGAATTTCGGTCTTATGAAAACGTGAAGATATATCGAACATTTTATATAAATTTATTATTAAAGAACTCGTATTTAAAATTGGAAGTCAATCGTATCATTACACCCATTTTCCCCGTGTTCAATTATTACAAAGTATAAGAAGTAAAAACGTGCGGCCGTGTGCAACTATTGTGATTACTAAGCACTCTGTAATACAACTGAAAACATGTCGAAAAATGCTGACTCTAAGACAGTAACATTCGAAAAGTGGCTTTAAACTGTGACCAAATGAAATTTAAAATTAGTTGATTTGGAAGTGGGCATGACTGAGATATTTATGTTTCTTTTTTAAAGGAGATAATCAGATACAACAAATCGGACAAAATACTCTATTTTACTGTGAGAATTAACTATAAAGAATATTTTATTAGTTTGGTTTAACCGACTGCGCTCTACTCTGTTTACAGGTATTTTTGATAACTGTAACTGCAAAGCCTTCAAACTGTAAGCCTTAAAAAACAAATCCATTGTAAATTTGAAGAAACCAGCATTTATATCTATCTTTGAATGTACCTATCTTTTTTTAAAGATTTTTTTGTTATGTAAAACATTAATGGATTTCGATCGTTACTTATACGAGTAATAGTTTGGAATTTTTTTGATTGGAGATATTTAGAAATAAAACGTAATTTAAACTTCTTTAAGAATTGTAAAATTTTAAATAAAAAGTAACGTAATCTTAGCGTTATTTTTATACAAGCTAAATGACCAGTTCTATAATGAGAGAAGTTTAATGTTCCACATAATTAGCACCAACAACTACATCAGTTCCAAGCAGAATTTTTCTGCATCGTAGATTTGTACACTTAGTACATGTATGCACAGTTGTCAATTATATTTTGAAAAGCTTGTGATTAGGCCTTGAATTGTAAAACGTTTTTAAGTTTGGCCATTTGTACCAATTGTACCAATAGAATTCATTGCGACAGTTTCGCCACAGTGGAATTTTTATTTGTTTATGGTTTGTGGACATTGCTGAATTCCGCAAACATTCCTAGTCGAGTGTGTTGAATTATTTCATTATGTACCAGTCTGAAAAGTCTGGAAATCTCAAAAGAAATATATATTACTCGACGACTCTCCTTCGTCTTCTATACCGTAAGCAGAACAAATATATCATTTTACGTGTTTTGTTTTTTTTTTAATTTTTATTTACATTCGGAATGTATGTACAGACATATTTTAAAATAAATGAACGAAACATTATAAATAAATAAATGGGCAACTAAAAGGGTTCTATTGGATTTAGTGTAATTACATGGACTGAAAAATTAGACACCACGTAATCGTAAATCATGGTGTATCTGAATCAATTTGCCATCGAATTCGGTCCAATTAAATCTCCTCCATAGTAGACATAGTGACATAGGGATGCCTAAAAAACCTCATTTGCATCGCCGTTTGATTGATCAGCCTTTTGCCTAGCACGAGCTAGTTTAGCAGACAGCTCAGATGAGCGAATTGTTTTGTACTGAAAAAAAAGGTAAAATTTCAGCACTTGAGTTTGCTTAATATGCATGTAATAACAATACCTCGCAGAAGTTTTTCTGAAGCACAATTTGTGAAATGAGTCGACGACTCTCCCTCTGGCCAAAGTAGCTTTCGATAGTGTGCGGCGAAAGACCAAATATCTCTTCGCCGCTGAGCGTGTGGAGGCGCTTGATAATGTTGTCGGAGAAGCCCTTGCCGCGCAGCCATTCCTCCACCTCTTTGGGCTTGGAATTCTGGTTAATATATATTTCGGGAGTCTTCAGGATTTCGAGGTCCCTACGGCGCTGTCGCTGCTGCAGCAACAGTTTCATCTCGCCGTTTACATTGTCTTGCATGAGGTAGGCCTCATCATCGGCGTCGCAGTCGTTGCGAGCGCGCATAGCTGTTCCAGAAAGGCGTATGTTATTGTTGGAAACTGGACTATGAGTAGGTCATTAAGCACTAAGCACCCACCTGCTAGGGCGCCAGCGGCGGCCATGTTACGCTTCAAGGTGTCACTCGGTGTAGTGGGTTGGCTATCACTCGCTGGTGGCATCGGCGGTGGGATGGGCACATTGGGCATTGAGTAGGATCGGGGCATGTTTTTCGAGCTGGCCACCGGTTGCTGCGACTCGCGATCCGAAGGCGCCGCATATAGGGCCATCGTATTGCGGTAAAGTGGATTATTGGCCTCGCCATCTCCGTCCATAGATACCGAAGCCAATGACTCATTATCACGTGCATTCCGATTATTCCCGGCCTCAAAGTTGTAGGGAACCAACACAGTGTGCGGTACGTAGCCAACGTTTCCGAAAGAATTGCGTGCCTTCCACCAGTTTCGCGAATCGTCAATTACCTATATATTTTTTATCAAAAATATCTAAATGTATTTTCAGATACGTTAAAAAAAGCAACACATGTACCTCTAAATATTCGCCCTTTGTCACATTGAGTTCCTTATCATTAGTGGCCGTCTTATTGTAGGCCACCTCTGCGATATTTACATTGCGGCTCTGAAGGCGACTTAACCAGGTGCGATTACTTGCTGGACTGGGCGGCATGAGTACTGGCGACGGTGTTTGGGTTTTCTTGATTGCCGGCGGTAAATATTTCACCTCCTCATCGACCTTCCAGTCTGGCGACCAATCGTCATAAAAAATTGGGTGGTATGCATCCCTCTGATCTTTAAATTGATCCTTTGGCACGGTCCAATTGGGGCCCAGACTTAGCCACAGATTTTTCTCATTTGAGTCTAGTGTACTGTTCAAAAAGCCAATCGTTTCTCGGCGCAGTAGAGGATTCACAATGCTCTCAGGTAAGTGGGCGCCGGCGTATACATCGTTACAGACATTCACAATCGTTTGTAGGGAAGTGAACACATTGTGAACTGGATCAGAGCTCTTGTTGAAATGGTTCTGCAATTTGACAGCGTAGATCAGCGCTAGCTTAATTTTGGCCAGAATGTCACAGAACTCGCTCTCGATTGGCGGACGTGATCGCAGTATCAAAAGGCCTTCTCCATGCGGATTATGCTCATTCTTACGCGACTCTAGCTCATGCAAGGCTTCGGCGGCATAGTGCAATCTCGCAATAAACCTCTCCACATCCTCGCTGTGTTGGACGAAATCAATTAAAAATAGGTAAGAACGTTGCAGTCGGGTGTAACCGACTGTGAAATACTCGTTATCAGTATATTAACAGCTGAATACAGTCAAAACTGTCTTCATTATTAATTATTCAATTTTATTGAATTGCCCAGTAGGCGTAGCCAAATCAATTCTCTAGCTTCAATAGCGGTAATAAAATAATGAATTCATACGGACATTGCAGAAACCAATTAAACTCTTTTACCTTCGTAAAAAAAGTCACTTAAATAAATAAAATTCCAGATATAATATCACGTTTAACGACTTTGTAAGCTGAAAGTAGCCAAAAATAAACCCATGACATATCAAGAACTCTGCATATTATGCTTCATTTCAATATATGTAGATATATGTAGATAGATACGTAGAGCAACTCGTCTTCGATCCCAGAACTTGCTGCTGACTCATTATTATACTCTCCTAGCAGATAAAGAACGCTATCTTATGACTGTAACCGACAAGTTCTTGCAGGACTAAAAATGTATCTACATATACCTCTTGTTCTTAAATAACACTAAGCTTTGAAGTAATGTTTAAAGTTCAACGCTTAGTGATTTATTCATGACCAAAAAGTATATGTATATATTTTTAAGACTCTTCTTATCGTGAATTGTAAATTCCTAAAATGAGGCAAAATAAAGATAACATACAAGCAGTGATTGAGCACTTGCACATCGCGATCGGTCTGCTCGCGATCCTGAGCGTTCTTCTCAGCGGCGATTCCGGCCGCAGCCGCTGCGATGCCGAATTGATCCTTGGCCTGTTGGTTGCCAGATCGATCGGGCTTGGGCAGGCGTATGGGGTTCTTGTTGCGATCCACTGTGACTGGCGAGCCGCTGCTCAGCTGTCGCAGGTCCTCCACTAAATGAACCGAATTCACATCACTGACCTATAGGAAACGAGGGGGTTAATAGAGCGGACTGTGCTGAGATTCATCAAATAATCCATTGTTGCCTCACTTGGAAAATGTGCATTTCAGTGTTGCCCAAGGAGATTCCCGGGACAGAGAAGATCAAAATGTTATTGTATGTTTCCTGTGGATCTTCACTGATAAAAGCTGTTGGCTCCGTTATCAGGCTACCCGGAAAGTTTTCGATTTCTTTCATTTCATTATCTAGCATGAGTAGCCATTGGCCATTAAAGCACATATACATCTTATGGGGCCAAATGCCGCCTGTCTTATCTAATTCTATAAGCAATTTAATTTTCTCTTTCGGCTGTTTTATTTCAGCCTCATTTTTCAACTTAAACGTGGCCAAATGATCCAATGCATATGTAGGCTTATTGTCGTCGTTCCCGTAGCCTCCATTGTACTTATCAGTGGAATGAGCTCCATTTTCATAGCCGTTTCGCAGCATACTACTATAAAAACAAATAAAATAAATCCATGATTTCAAATACGTGTGCTTATGTGTATTTGCATTTATTTCAAGTTGACCCCACTGCCAACTTATCACATTATTATTCAGCTCAATCGTATTCTCTAAATCATGACATGACAACATTTTTATATTAATTCATACATCTATTATTGCTAAGATAATTCAACTAATCGTAATGATGGGGATCTGTTCTGTGTATCATTTTACTGTGAATTCCCTTTTTTCAGAAAGTACGTAGAAAATTTATTCAATATACCGAAATCACTGTACCAAATTCAGCTTTCTTCCGCTTTTGTGTTGAACTGGGCGCCGTTATTTAGTTACAGACTTATATAAGTCGATAAGCCCAATTTTTATTTAATTGTTTATTTTTTAATTATTGGGAACGAATTTTCATATTTAATTGGGAAAGAATTTATGGCAAGTAACTCAGGTTTTTCTTATTTACCAATTACCACTTTGGGACTTAAAAATATTTACAAAATCCAAATTGTTTTTGATTTAAATAATTATTTATTTAATAATCGCAATTCTTGGTTGATGATCCAGTCATTGTGGCAACAGAGCAAAGAATGTGGATATATGTGGGAATAGTATAAAATTCAAATAAATTTAAAAATTAAATTTTTTTATTATGTTAAATTTTATCCTTGGGAAGTTTGTTGAGAACCATATCTATATTTTTATTTTTTAAGTTTATCCTTGAGAAGTTTGTTGAAAAAAATATTAATTTTATAATTTTTTAATTTAACTGGGAATTGTTAGTTGTTTTGTTTTTATTTTGCACTTCTTTTTTCAAATTTAGACTGGCAATATCGTTCTTTAAGTTTTGTAATTATTCACCTACGCGTAACCACCACGGGTCGAAAATATTTTAAGGTCCTGTTACTTGGCTTGACCATTGCAATGCGATAAGTTCTAGTTAACTTCGTACGACTGATTTTCAAATGAATTAAATTTCAATTTACTAAAATCGATACACGTAATTGTATGTTTGATCATATATAAAAATGACGATTTGTACAACTGAGCACTCGAATACTCGTATGAACTCAATTACACACGCACAATTTATATGTACATTTGTATGTGTTTAATATAGTTTGTGCAGTACACCTGTGTGATTGTGAATGTGGTGACGGTCGTGCTGATTAGATAAACGCAATTCAGCGCCTGCTTTTGCTTTTGCACCTTACTGTCAATGCCACAGTTTTCCAATTATCGCATTTTGGTAGAAAATTCTTGGCAAATGAAGCAATCTTTATAAAATGCCAGTTACATAAAACATTTATTAAAGGTAAATCAGCATATTTTTAGTCCATGATTACAGTTCAAGAGACTTTGAGCTTTTTATAAATATCTTGATAGCGTGACATCATTTTCACTATCGTGTGTACCATGCGATAATTTGTCTGGTATATTGGCTTTATCTTTCAGATCTTGATTTGTTTAGTACATCTGTTTATTTCTTATCAATTGTTTAACAAATGACTTTTACTACAAATACACGTACGCGGGATGAGCAATGCTTTACCTTAGACGAGATATTCACTCACTGCGCAGCTCTTGCAAATACTTCTACTCTCGACACGCCGCGAATCAAATTTGAACTAACTGCCAATGGCAGTGGGCCATTGGAGCGGTATCTCTGCGCAGCGACTATTAATTGATTGCTCGAAATTGTTTCGGGTAAATCTTATCGCTCCATTCGAAAAAACCTTTTTATCTACCTGTTTGTTTTTGTTTTCATTGCGAGTATTATTTCCTTTTGTGCTGCTACTCGTGGGCACTTTATATACATGCTATATACATACATATATTCGCCGCTATCATAAAATAAATATATTCGATATTCATATATGCATGTATACGCATATATTTATTAAAAACGCTCTAGACCTTTTTAACGCCTCAAAAACAGCAGTCCAATTCCATTTGTGAACAATAAAAGCTAGTTTACCAAAAATACAATTTTTAAATAGTATAAGTGAAGCAAATAATTTCGTTCGCATGACAATAATTAAATGAAATAATGTGTTATATCTAGATAGGGTTAAAAATTGATGAGTTCGAGGATAAGACACAACTTGAATGGTAAACAGTCTTTTTAATTAAAAGTAAACGATTTCATTAATTTGCTATCACATACATATGTATGTAAATCAATCATGATTTACACCTGTCACTACCTCATGTTCAAGGCTACCCCATAGCCAAAGTCTATTCGAACTCTTGGTAGTAGACTTATTATATTAAGTATTTTATTTGATCTATCATTCCAGTTCCAAGAGGAAATCCTTAGCTATTATAAATCACTTATTCTTTTCCTAGTTTTAGCAAAAAAATTATATTTTTTTCATGTGTACAGTAAGATTAATTGTTATTAAAAAGTCATTTTATGGAATAACAATTTTTAATGTCAATATTTCACATTTAAAACATGTCTCAACATTTGTTAGATTTGTTTTAAAAACCGCTTGAAATCTGGATACATCAAATACTAACGAGATTTGCAGCCAGTTTTACATGGTGATTATATTTAACTTTTCACTTTCTAATTATAACTTGAAAATATTCTTACCATGACTCAATCAATTTTGAAAACCAGTTTTAATCCGCTTTTGAACTGGTTAAATTATATGTACTGTAAAGTGAGGATCACATCAATAGGAAATACACTCCATTACTACAAATCAAAAAATAAAGGTAATGATTACGTAAAATATGTAATACGTAATACATATATTAAATATATATATAAACATTTAAGATTTATTATTGTTTACAATATGGTTGAATTTGAACCGGTGTTTCACAGCTGGCTGCGTAATCTGGCTCATCAGTTGAGATTAGGAACATCATCTAAATTCGTCTTGCTGTAAATTGGACTTTCATTTTACTCCGAGACTCCCGTCCGCCAACACTGAACTAGTCCAAGTCGTTACAATCAACCAGGCGATTGCTGCAAATGAAAGTAGCAAATCAATCATCGAATTTCTTTAATTACTTTTTGGCCGCTTATCACACGGGTCCTTAAATTGATATTAAAAGCGAAGCAGCTTTTATGCCGCATCGTGACTCAATGTCTGGGGATTTCCGATTTTAATTGTGCAGCGGGCACATTTCACTGAAACGCATTTAAGTTGTAGCTGCACTCACCTGTTGGACTGCAGTCGAAAGATATTTTCTGGCACAGCCTCCACGTTCGAGTTGAGGCACAAGAGTCTGCGGCCGTTTATGGAACTGTAGACCTGTAGTAAATCGGCGTGAGCTGACGATTGTCTTTGCTGACGATGACTCTGGTGTATTTTGGAGAATTGCTCAGCTGAAACAATTTGGACAGTTTGAAAGTGTGGTATAGTGTTATCAATTGTTATCACTTACCCATTATACATTTAAAAGTGGGTCCGACAGTTCCGTTAAAAGTCTGCTCGGAAATGCCTCCAATAATAAGATCCACGTCGGCCCAGCGTGTGTATACGTTCTTTAGTCTATCCACGAGCTTAAATTACAAGCACTCAGAGTTATTCAAATAATAAATAAACAAACATACATAGGACATAAAATATTTGTATAGTAGTGCATCTTTAAATATCTTTAAAATAGAGAAAAGTGGGTTAAGATCATTAACTTACTTCCTTTGGTATTAGGGTCTCGAAATCGCTCCAACTAGTAATTTTCTTGTTCTTATTACATGCCTCCACGTACTTGTAATAAGGCTGTACACCATGGTCCCGACCTCTTTGGATGTCAAATGCTAAGACGTCGGCATGCGTTGGCTTCGTCTTTTCATGCCACACAATCTGCAACGAAGTGTGGATAATATTAAAATGCACTGAGCGGAAAGCTGCACTGAAATACTGAAATACTCACAGCGCCTACATAGGAAGCATCCATTTTCATAGCCCGTTCGTGCAGGAGGCTCTGCAGGATCTCGTTTAGTTTCTTGGCGGTATACTGCAGTTGGGGCTTATATATTTCGTCTTTCAGCTCAAAAAGATTTCCTTGCGACAGGACATTGCTTCAAGGGTTGAAGAAAAATTAGAAATAATATGAACAAAATCGGATGATAGACTTACTTGTGAGTCAAGTTTGAACGAATTTCGTTATCGTCGGCTATATTGTGCAGCACATTTGGAAGCATGGAGTAGTAGAATCGAATAGCCGCCACTCCGAATTCGTTGGACACATCAGAGAGACTTTGAGCAGCCGTGGCTGGCGGTGTGGCATGCACATCGGCGGCGCCCTCCTCACCCAGCACTTCCGGCAGCCACTCCCTCATGACGACTCGCCTATAGATGTCGATGTTGACAGCCTTGGCCGCCTGGAACAGCTGCTCATCACTCCAGTTCTTGTTACGGGACAGGAGCTCAGCGGCAATGCGATTGTGGTTGCGCATGAAGATGGTGTACACCAGAATCGAGAAGGGACTGCTGTTAACACGTGAGTCGCCGGCAACGAAACAGGTGGTGGCACTGGCATTCCTGCCCCACGCGCAGAACGTGTGTCCGTCGTCGGGCGAGGTCGTGGGCAGAAGGCTTCCGTTCGCAGTGGACTTCAAGGCGCCGTTGTTCAACGTGCGCATTTTCCGCTCCGCAAGCTCTGTGAAACCATAAAGCTGCGACAGATCCAAGATGCCAGTGGCTTGGTTGAGCTTTGCAAAATATACGGCTTAGTTCTGGCACTGATCTCGTTGAATACCACCCACCTGCTCGGCTGCTCCAAAGCTGCACGAATCGCCCACAGCAAGGGCGCTTCTCACATAGTTCAGGCAGTTGGGCCAACCGTATTTATCCTTGGACAGGATTGGTGCACACCACGGGTGATGGAAGCGGGGCTGCAGATTGTTTTGGTCGCGGCTGCAGCACTCAATCGGTGACCCTTTGCCTGAAAACGTGGTTGCAATTGCAGTTGTCTTGTTTAGATTGCCATATCATACTCATCGACTGCACAACGGTCTTGCTCAGATCGTGCTCGACGAACTGTGCAAACTGAACAAGGACTAAGTTTAAGTTCCGAGTGTCGTCCTCTGGGCTCCTTGTCCCTGAGCCAGTCTTCTGTGCGGCTTCGCTCTCGCGATCATACAAAGCCATGCTAATGGACCATGCCGTGGGCAGGTCGTCCTCTCCGAACATCTGAAATGCAAGAGATATTGGCATTACGAACCGCATTCACCCACTATCTAGCCACTCCATTCACCTCGTGGAAGCCATTTTTGTAGTGGCGAGCCAGCAGACGCCTGAAGGCGTGGTGACCACTGCGTGGACTATGCAGCAGTCTATCGCAGTCCACTTTCAGAGCGCTTCCCTCGGGCAGGGCCTTGGCCTCAAGGAAGGTGCGGCACTCGTCGCCACTGATCCCCTCCGGGACACATTTGGTGTTGTACACAAAGAGACTCGCCTTCAGAATTTTCAGTGCAAGGTCACTGTCAAGCTTCGACTTTTCATTCGGTAGAGTGTCCAGCAATTGGGCGTGCGAGAGGCTTCCGTTCTGGACTGTGATGTCAGAGCTTAAGAGATTATCTTCAAGCCTAAAATGATATTCGTTTGAATTGAGCAAATATTAAGTAAGTATAATTCATTTGTTGAGCCTTTGCCGCTCTGACATCCATATTGAAAAATCGTTGCACAGTTTTTGAACTCCAGGCTCTGAACAGGCTCCATATTTTGAATATGTAGTGAAAAGCTCGCCCAAACATCACAGAAACAAATTTCCGGCCACACACGGTACATAATAGAGGACTAACCATAAACAAAATGCAACCAAACATGAAAATCGGTTCAGCTTTGACAAAGTTACGGGCGTTTGAAATATGGCAGCTATGGATCCGGGAGCTTTACCTGTCTAAATTTTTGTCAATTTTGGCATGATTTTTGACAAAACATTTGACCCCCTCAGAATCGGTGTTAATGTTGTTTTTTATACTAATTGTGACAACCACAATCGATTAAGAATATAAATTTGAATTTCAAAATTTTGAAAAAAAATTTTTTTGAAAATGAGTAAGGGGGAGTACATGATATTTTATCAAAAAAACCAAAAAAAATTTTTTTCAATATTGAATAAATTTGAAATGCAGAATCAATCTAGAGGACAAACCATAAAAAAAATGATATCAAACATGAAAATCGGTTTAGTTTGGACAAAGTTATGGGCTATTGAAATATGGGAGGTATGGGTCCCAGAGCTTTACATGTCAAAATTTTTGTCAATTTTGATTTTCTACGAAAAATTTCACCCCCTCAAAATCTTTTTAATGTTGTTTTTTTATACTAATTGTGACAACTCCAATCGAGAAAAGATTAAGAACTAATTACAGTAAGAAATTAATAATAACCTTTTTTGTCTATTAATTGAATCGATTCCTGAGGTTACAAAGTCCATCCATTGAGTTGGTGAAATCCCGTTTAATTTTGTCTTCACATCCTTGCTTAAAGTAGCATGAGCTATAAAAATATAGAAATATACTAATATTTATAAAAAATATTATAGATATATATACATATACATACATATGTTTATTATTGTAAATTATTTTAAATTATTGATTTATTTACGTATATATATATATATATATATATATACATACATATATATATATATATATATATATATATATATGCTCTCGTCGGCATCCTCAGTCTAAAAGATACCCTGAATCTAGCTGCGATTCGTACAACTTTGCATTTACTTATACACAAAACCACACACATACACACTCCTAGCTGCACACTTAACTTAATTGCTGTTCCTTCCCCAGTCCCAGTCCAATTGCATGTACTTGAAACCAAGTAGGCGCAAGGCCTTCTAAATTGCATTATTTTTAAATTTTAGAGCGAGTAGTGTGAAGTATCTAAAAATGGAATATTCTTGATCTGTGTATGCTAAACGAGAATATACGTAGGAACATACGTTGCTGGCTCTAGCTTTTATAATCTCGGGGATATTTTCAGAAAGGCTTGTTTTGAAATCGATATTAGGAAAATGGGCAAGCCATAAAAAGAAAAATATTTTGTTCGGCGCACGTTATAAGAAAACATATATTACCATATTCTAAGTCTCTACCTCTAGAATAGTTTGCATAGAAACAGGCAGACGGCGACTCAGTTTTCTCGATATATATACATACAGTGAGCAGAAAAATTATTCACACACTCTTGTTTTTCGTCTATTGTTTTCAATACCTTTCTAAACAATTTAGTTGAACACAAAAGATAATGGTCATTAAAATTAATCATACGTATATAAAACAAAAAAAAACAGAATGTTCATCTTTGGCATAGAAAAAATCTAACAAAAACAAAACAGGTACTTTTTTCCGCACAAAAATTATTAATTAATATACATATATTCTTTACAGGGTAAGGTTAACATTTTGTGTCAAAATAATAATACTCTCTGCAAGAGTATAACGACTTTGTCGGGACAAAAAGATGGGCAATATAAATAAGCGGTTTGAAATCGTACTGGTACCGAAATTAGAACTAACCCAAACAATATTTTTTTTAGGGAACGGTGCTTGCAGCTTGTGCATGTATGTTTCTTAATGTGTAGCTGAATACAGGGTATCTTCAAGCTGCTGTTTGCGATTGTTTAGTGATGCAAAAGAGAACTGATAGTGTGATACTGCAGTGTGATACAGTTCAAGTGGTCAGGTAGTTCACAGGTGCGAATCCCAGAAGCGATATGTTTTTTTTGTTTTTTATTTTCCGTAAGCTACAGCTGATAGGTCCGATTCAAATGCACAACGCGACGTAATTTCTCTTTAATGACCACTTTAATGATAGCGTGATGGGTATCTCATAGTCGAGTGCCCTCGACTAGAGCATTCCTATTTTATTAAACTAATTTTATGCAATTGATTCCTATTTATAAATTTTAAAACTACACTTACACTGTGGAAATTCAAGCACTTGAGCACTATTTACGGGTCCGAGCTCTAACGCAATAGCTATTATGAGAGCGGACTTCCAAAGGAAAACAGTTTGCCCCATTATAAGCTTCTCTGTGTTTTTATATTGGTTTTTCCACGACGTGATTCACAAAAACTGACAACGAAAACAAGCTTTGATCTGTTAATACAAACATTAAATAATAGACAATTGAAGTCACTTCATAGACAACTGATAAGAAGATTTATTGCGCTTCAAAGAAGCTTATCTATACCCAGGCCGCTCGGTGCTAACCCTCAGGCAATTCGTTTGATACTAAACGAGAAGCGAAACTCAACGCAATACGCAACTGAGCTCGGCTCTGTCATTATCAGCAGAACGAGCACATTAAGCCGTCGCGACGGCTGAGCGGCCTTTTCGGAGAGAAAAGCAAGTAGCGAACTTTGTTTGGAGCCCGACTTAGAAATACCCTTAACTTACCATTACATTCTTTTAACAAATATAACACATTTTTTACCTCAGTGAATTTTTTTATTTAGTTTATAAAGCAATATTTTTTGTGAATTCGTTTTTTAGACGGGTAACCTTCTGGTAAAATCGTATGTCAATAAGATTATTATTAAATCACTTTACTTTTATTCATATTTTAACTTACACATTGTTATGGAATTGTCTTCTAGGCGGAAAACAATCTGAAAACAATCCTATAAGCTAATAACGCTTTTTGAATATCAAATGAAAGCTCTGAACGAATACTCTTACGTATATTTGCTAATGATATTGCTTATTTTTGTTTGGGTACTCATATGTATAAATGTCCATATAAGTTTATAAACGTACATGCTCAGACAAAGGCAACATATTTACATATACAATTTGTCACGTATATACTTACACACATATACAATAACGATCCAAAAAATATTCTCTTTGTGTGCAAAGCAGGTAGTAAAGCGCCTCCTACGCAATGCAAAAACTCTCAGATACAGATGCGTAATGATCAATAAAGATTATTTATACTCAAACCGATATAACCACTTATTTCAGAAATAATTTTGAAATCAACAAGTATTTATATATAAGTTACATATATGCATATGTCTATATATAGTATGTTCGTTTTAATTTTTACTTGGGTCTTACAATTTTTCATAATACATACATACAAACATACATGCAAACAAATGAAACATCTGACAAAGTGTTTCAATGAAATACTGAAAGTTGGTGTTTGCTAACATTTAACATGCCCTCTACCGGGAATGAGGAATGTTTTTTAACTTATTTAAATGCACATATGTATTTAAAATCAAAGCTATACATGACCATATACATATTTTATAAGGTATTACTTCAATGTAATAAAGCAGCACTATTAGAAAAAAATAATAAAAAAACAACGATATGTATGTGTGTATATAATTACAACCAACACTTTCTTTTCATTTGTACTGTAGATGTACATCATGTACAGTCGTCGGCATAAATATTTTGACAAAGAAGTTTCCATGCGTTTCGGTTAATAACTTTTTAAATGAGCACTAAAAATTTTAAAATAAACACGGTGTAACGATGAGTTAATTTATTTTCAAAATATATAAAAAAATATTATATGAGTATATTAATAACAAAAACAAAAATAATTTTTCAGAAATGTATGGTGGCATAAGTATTTTTACATATTGTTTAAGATTAAAAAAATTATGAATGCACATGTTTTTAGATAATTTTACGCTCCCTTAGCACTTATAACTTGTTGCAGTCTTCGGGGAACGGAATCAACCAAAGTTCGAATATAAGTACATCATGAGCCTTCCACTCAATATTCTTATTAGCTATTTTAAAGCGTCCCAAATTTTACTAATGTTAAATAAAAATACATAGTTTAGTGAAATATCTCGAAATTTCTGACGTGTTTACAACGATTAATTTTTAAAAAAATTTTCCACGAGCTACATATTTTGCCAATACATGGTGCCAAATTAATTATTCTTGTAAGATTGACTGTAATATGTTATTTAATATATAGAAATCCAATTGGTATTTAAATTAAGCATATAAACATATCATAACAAAATCGTTACATCCATATATGAATATATATAACAATTTTAAACCTCATGATAAAAACAAAAAAGAAATTGTTTTCAGTATTCAAAATAAAAAAATTTTTTTAATTTTTTTTAGGTAAGGAGAGTTTTTTGGAAATTGTTTAATTTTGGTTCAGTAACTGATTTTAAAAATATTGAGTTATTGGTTCGAATCATTTCAGTTCAAATCCGGCTTGCAGCCTTGGTTATATCACTGTGTAATGCGGAATCAGACTCAAATGCAACGTTCTTACTTATTTACGCGGTTTATTGATTTTTTTAAACAGATTTTACAGTATTGAAAATCCACACTGTAAAGAAAATTTAAATATGATACAATTATAATTATAAAATCACAATTCAGATCTTTTAAAAATTTGTGAAAATTGATTACTTTATTTGGCGTTTGCCATATTTTGCTCTGCAAAATATTTCTCTAAGCCCGTTCTTATAGCTTCACCACTTCTTCTAGATCGATAAAATCTGGCATCTACCTCGATATTTTCATAATTACTTTCCACAATATGGCAAAGTTCTGCTCTCGAGAATTGATCGAGGTCTGTGTTCTCTAAAACATTTTCGCTCCTTAAAAAGTTGTTCAAAACCACACACGTTAGTACAACTTTTGCCGCTTCAGTTGGTGTTTGGAAAACTGAAGAAAACAACACTTGAAACCGATTAGCCAATACTCCAAATGCGTTTTCCACGACCTGACGACTTCGGCACAACATAAGATTAAAGTTTTGCTGTGCGAAAGTAAGACTCGATTGTGAATAAGGTTTCAGCATATAATCGGTCAATGCAAAGGAGTCGTCGGAAATAAAGGTATATGGGGAAATACGTTTAGATTGTGGGAGTTGACATGGCGCTGGTATGTGAAGTCTGTTGCCTTCTATCGCGTACTTGAGATCGGAGTCCAGCCAAACTCCTGCGTCGCCCATTTGATCATTTATAGTGACATCCACATACACAAATCGGCTATGAGCATCAGCAATTGCCATCAGAGTGATCGATTGGCCTCCTTTCATGTTGAAGCTATTACACACATCATTTTTGAGTGGACGTATCTTGCAATGCTTTCCTGTAAGTACAACTTTGAATAAATGTAGTTTTTAATGTCAAACAAAGTGCTCTTTTACCTTCTATAGCTCCTACACAATTTGGAAAACTCCATAATGCATAGAAATCTTCAGAAATTTTTTTCCAGTCTTTGGTACTTTGAGGGAATTTTAAGTACTCATCCCTTAAAACCTTGTATATTATTGGTATCGTTTTTTTAAAGATCTTTGAAGTCGTCGTCTGACGTATTTTAAAAGGCAATTGAAGGGCAAATTGTGACTCGCCTAAAAATTATAGGTTTATGAACTCGACAAATTGTAAGAAATACACGAAAATATTACCAGTGGCTAGATAGAGCAAAGTTATTTGCAGGCATTCCGTGGCGCCTATACATTTTCCCAGACCTGTTTCCTGTGCCTGGAGCAAAGGCTTAACTTTTGCTAAAAGTTTTCCAACTGCGCCGGAGTCATCTTTAATGTACGAATGTACAAAGACGACTCCATGTCACAAATTTGTTTGCAAATCGTGCGGTTGTTGCCTAAATTGTTTTTAACTTTCTATTTAAATTTTGAAAAAAAATAAATAAATATTTACCTTTCTCACCAATCCTTGGGCAAGGCGGCCATTTAAATAACGATTTCTTATTTTGTTTCCTTAACGTTTGTAATTTCAATATTGAAATTGTTAAAAAATTCAGGTGCAAAGTATTCTTCGCAAGATTTATATTATCCATTTTTGACAAGAAGCTGCAGTTATGTTAATAATCTACGAATAATCTTTGAGGGCAGTGAAGAAAGGGACCAATAAATCATAATTTTTCATTATACCTTACTAATAATAATAAGAATGTCGAGTTCTTATAATCCCAATGTGTTGATCAATATTTAAAAAAAGAATAGGCAAATATATACCACTTTATTTATAATACATAGTTTGCCACATATTCCTTCAACTTAATAATAATTGACAATTTCAATAACCGACAATTCTGGGTTGATAATATGCTCAAAATTAACAGAGATAAAACGATATTACAATTAATTTCATCATTGGCGGTACTAACGGATTCGATTTTGTAAGGTTATTTGCATACAATTTAACAAGCAATTTTGCTCTAGTCGAGGGGACTCCACTATGAGACACCCTTAACCCTTCATTATGTCGAATTTTACCACACTTTTTCTTCAATACCGATTCGGCTACTGATGCTGACAAGTATGGGGTCGGAGCTGTCTCATTCTGCCAGTAACATAAATTTACACAAAACCATTATACCGTTTTAACCCATTTTTAATGGATCCAGGGTATAAAAACTAAAACGGTTAATGGCACGGTAAATCAGAACAAACTTCGTTTTTTCGTGAATTTTTCACGAGAATGTGATGCCATGGTAAACATAATACTAACAATAACATTTGCATTTACTTAAGTATCATTAACAGATGACAATACAAAATAGTACAAACATTTGATCTATTATTTTCACCTAATTTCAAACAAGAGATACACAGCTTGACATTCATTTATTTTATTATTCTTTTGCTAATATTATTGTAAGCAAAAAAGGTCTGTTTCATGTAAAATGTAAGCAATATAAAATTTTGTGTGACCAGCGCAGTATAAGAATATAACCATAAGAATGCCACACAATGTATCAAAAATCGACCATATTCGAGTTTAATTTTATTTTGTTGATATCATTTTTGAAGCGATCAACCTTGTTAACATTATTATTAATAAGTATATTGCAGTATAATAATACGAAGCGACTAAAATAAGCAATATGTTGCTTTTCCTCTTGACAATAATATGTATATTTAATTTGCAACTGCTGCCGTCATATTAAGTATCAATATACAAAAACACCAAGATTGAATTTTCACATATTTTCTGGTATTTTATTGTTTTAATTAGTATTTGTAGTATACGCTTTGCATAGCGGATTTTTCTTCTTTCTGTAAACGGTCATACTTAAAAAAGCTGAGTTTTGCCGACTTTTCGTGTTCATGTATAAACGATTATCAAAAATTCTGATAAAAACATAAACTTATAGATTAGTGCAACGCAGCTCTGTACAATGCCTTTACTTGAGACGGATATCTCTAACGACCAGTTCAACAATGAGCAATCCAAGCCAATGTCCGGGCCCATCATTGGCATCATCTATCCGCCGCCGGAAGTTAGAAGCATCCTTTTACAAAACAAATATACTAAACCTAAATACGAAATTTTTTTGTTCACACCTGAAGGTTTTCTTTATGCTCAGTTAATTATATTTCACTAACTAGATATTGTTGACAAAACCGCTAGCTTTGTGGCGCGCAACGGGCCAGAGTTCGAGGCACGCATCCGACAAAACGAGCTGGGCAATCCGAAGTTTAACTTTTAAACGGAGGCGATCCGTATCATGCCTATTACCGGCACAAGGTCAACGAGTTTCGCGAGGGAAACGGCAAGTTTTGTTCCTTTATTCACATAGAAACTTTTTGAGTAATTTATTCTGATAAAGCAGATGCCGGCAATGCCGTAGCAAGTGGCATTAAACAACTGTCGGTGACAAGTGCGGCTCAACAGCGGCAGCAGGAGCTATTAAAACAGGTAGTGGAGCAACAGTTTGTACCAAAGGAGCCGCCAACGGAGTTTGAATTCATAGCTGATCCGCCTTCGATCTCTGCGTTGGACTTGTAAGTTTAAGCCGGGCCTTTTTGATAATTTCCTTAATGTTTGACATTTGCAGAGACATTGTAAAGTTAACCGCTCAATTTGTGGCCCGAAATGGACGTCAGTTTCTGACCAATCTAATGAGCAGAGAGCAGCGAAACTTTCAGTTTGATTTCTTACGACCGCAGCACTCACTCTTTCAGTACTTTACCAAATTATTGGAACAATACACTAAAGTACTAATTCCCCCAAAAGATCTGCTGGGTAAACTGCGTACCGAAAGCGCGCCTGGGCGCGCTAGTATGCTGCAAGTGCTGGACCAGGTTAAATATCGTGCCAATTGGCAACGGCACCAAGAGGCGCAGCGTCGCCGCGAGGAGGAGAAGATCGAACGGGAGCGTGTGGCGTACGCGCAGATCGACTGGCATGATTTTGTCGTGGTGGAGACGGTGGACTATCAACCATTTGAAAGTGGCAACTTTCCGCCACCAACCAACCCCGACGAGGTCGGCGCCCGAGTGCTAATGGAAGAGCGTTTAATGGAGGAGGAGGGCGACATTGAAATGCAAATCGAATCTGACGAAGAAGAGGACTCTCCAATTATTAGTCACATGGACGGTGGTATTAAGCTCTCACAAATGGAAAATCGCGTGGGTATTCAAATGAAAAACGCCACGGCATATGGACAGCCAGCAAATGCGAAACGGGACAACACCCAGGTCCAGGATATGGATGAGGCCTCGAGTGATGAGGACACGCCAGCAACAAAGATGCAACCAACTGTCGCGCCCATGCTGCCGCCCACTCATGACAAGGTTGTGGTTAAAAAATACGATCCAAAGGCTGCGCAACCAAAACCGGCGCCAGTGGCCACAGACGAGTACCTCATATCACCCATCACAGGCGAGAAAATCCCAGCCTCCAAAGTGTCCGAGCACATGCGTATTGGTCTTCTGGATCCACGCTGGGTGGAGCAGCGTGACAAGCACACCGTAGAGAAGATCAACCAGGACAATGTATTTGCAGCTGGAACGGCTATCGAGGCCAGTTTGAAGCAATTGGCGGAGCGCCGCACAGACATTTTTGGCGTGGGCGACGAGGAAACGGTTATTGGCAAGAAACTTGGCGAGGAAGAGACTAAAAAGGATGATCGCGTCACCTGGGACGGTCACACGTCCAGTGTAGAGGCGGCTACGAGAGCGGCCCGGGCCAATATTACGCTGGAAGATCAAATACATCAAATCCACAAGGTGAAGGGTCTGCTGCACGATGAAGAAAAAGAGAAAATCGGACCCAAGCCGGTGGGTAACAAGGCAACGCTCTCTGCGCCTCCGCAGCCATCCTCTTCAAAGAACCAACACAGCAGCCACCCACACGGCCAAGCACAGCACCATCAAGGTGGAGGTGGCCCTCACCACCACGCCCAGCACCATCATCACCAAGCACAGCCACAACCCCCGTCGCTCCATCAACACCATCAGCAGCAGCAGTCGCAACACGGCATGTCGCAGTCGGCCAATCCAGTCATGATGATGCAAAGACCACCCATGATGCGTAAGTTACATACATCATTATATCGTACCTTACATCTACATCATTCATTTCTGTTTTAGCAACACCTTATGGCGCTGGTTCTGGTAACTATATGGGCATGCAATCTGGCAGCGGTCCACCGCAAATTTCTCCGGCGCCGCCAGTTGAGTCAACGCCTGTTGAGGAAGAGCCGCCTACTAAAAAGATGCGTACCGAAGATAACCTGGTGCCCGAAGCAGAATTCATAGCTATGCATAAGGTTAGTTACGCCTTTATTTTCATATATTCAAACTCAACGAAAAAGATCAGTTATTTTCGGGTTGCCGAAAAATCTTATGGAAGATATTCGCTATACATCAATAGTTAACTGAGTTAAATTGTGATAAGGCCAATAAGACTATATTTTATAGTAGTTTGATATTAGTGTATAAGTAATAGTAATCGATATTGCAAATACGTTAGGAGTATAGTGATTATTTCAATTACCAAGCATAACCAGGAAATCATAAAATGCGTTATATTAATTACAATCCTCGGTTGACAATTCGGCAACAGAACAACGTAGGCCCGGCTACGAATCCCAGGCTAGTTTATGGTTGAAGTGTTTGTCTTGAAAGAAGTCCACAGTAGCTAGACGTCTTAAACACTAATATCCTTATTTACAATTTTTTTTCCAGAGTCCTGTAACCATACAGGTGCAGGTTCCAAACGCGGACAAATCAGAATGGAAGCTTAATGGTCAGATGATTGCTGTCACCCTGGCGCTAACAGATCCGATTGCCAACCTTAAGGCCAAGTTGCAGGACGAAACTGGCATGCCACCGGCCAAACAAAAAATATTCTACGAGGTAAGCAGCCCTTGTGCTTACATTTGAACAACAGACTTCAGTATCTGTTTGGGTTTCGTTTTGCAGGGTATGTTCTTTAAGGATAGTAACAGCATGGCCTTCTACAACCTGCTCAGTGGTACTACGGTGCACCTACAAATCAAGGAGCGCGGCGGCCGTAAGAAGTAAGCCTTGTGCGCTCATTTCAAAGTTCATTTACAAATGTAGAAGAGTTTATTTTTGTGAATGCTTTTGCAATCATTCAAAATATAAAAATGGTTAATCACAGTATAAATTTGTTAATTGCACTTTAGTCTTATATAATATCTGCATATAAAAATTGGAGTATGGAATGTGCTGCCAAAACTGCACAGATGCTAAGTAATGTAAAAATCGTGGTTAGCGAAGTTACAAAAGAAGAATATAACGGAGGGACTAGACATGGGCTCAGTGACCTAATTGAGTTTCTAATATGCACGCCATGTCTCTGTATCGTTGCAGCATAGGCGCATATATGGTCCCACTATCTTTATTTGGCTCGCAAACGAGTTCGAGGTGGTTTGGCGTATGGCTAAGGATGTAGTCGCGATAGCTTTTAAGTGGTTCCGTCCGCTCAGTATTACTCGCATAGAGAGCAAAAGCCGCTCGATACGCGGCACCCAAAAGAGCCGCCTCACTTTCATTCTGTAAATAAACAGGGGACACGGGACAAATTATCAATAGTCTGTAAATAAGAGTTAAATCACTCACTTGTGTGTACACGGGTGCATTGAAGACATCAGCAATTACTTGTAGAATGGATTTATTGACCGAGGCACCACCAGTAGCAAGGATTTTGGTCTGACTGTCAAAGTGAAAGCCCATGTCCTCCGCAATAGCGCGGTGGTGCAGCATTTGCCCCTCGATCAAAGCACGAATTTCAATTTGGGGCGAGCTAAATCTAATGCAAGAACAAAGTGGTTAATATAGCACATCAATTGCTTTTTCTCTTATACGCACTTTATTACACCCTTTGCGGCATCATGAGAACTTGGGTCCATGTCTTTATTCCAGCGTAGCGTTCCTTTTGCCTTGGGTATGATTTCCATTTCATTAAAGTGCAGAGCCATGTTGCCAAAATTTCCACGTGGTGTTGAATCAAGTAACTCGTTGAACTTTTCCCAGTTGCCATCAGCCTCTGATTTGTTCATCGCTTCGCGCACGAGTGACCCATTTCTGAAACTAGACGACAAACGTCGAAGATTTACAAAAGTGCCCTTTACAGACATGGGTTTATCTATAGTGAACTGGGAGTTTACAGCAGCCATACAATTTAATTGAGTATATCATTGTGTACATACCACAAAAGACCCATAAAATCATTGGTTGCCGTTGGATGGCATAGTACGTGTCCTTCTTGCAGATTGGGGGGTTCCGCCAGGCTCATCATGAGCGTGTCGCTGGTGCCTAGTGAGACGCTCAGCCAGTTTTCGTCAACCAGCATTCCAGCCAGGGCAGAGGGATTATCGCCCGTGCAGACTACGACTTTGCATGTTGGTGGAAAACAGAAGCGCTGCACAAAGTACTCGCTCACATTGCCCAGGACAGAGAAGCCGCTGACTGCCTCGCCTAAGCGATCCTCCAGATCGGGCGCACAAGCATTAAGGCAAGCCTTTGACCACGTTTTACTGCGAATGTCTAATAAGTTCATGCCGGAGCCATCGGCATAGTCAATCGCCGCCACTTGTCCAAGAAAGAGCGAGGCCAGGAAGCTGCTGACTAACGAGATTCGCTGCGCATCCTCGTATGCGTGTGTGCGTTGCTGATAGATTTTCCGTATTTGCGGTCCCGTAAAGCGCGCATAGCATTTCGAGCCAGTCAGCTGAACCATTTCGCTTTGCCCGCCAATGGCCGTTTCCATTTCGAAGCACTGCTTCAAGGTCGATGCGTCCATCCAGATGGGCGTTCGGTTTACCACAAATGCCGAATCGTCGATCTGCGCATGCAAAAACCTATTAGCGTCCAGTGTCTGTAGAGCCGCAATGCCGTGCTTTGACCAATATAAGGAACCATGCTGCTGTGCGGAGCCACTGATGGCAACAACGGTGCTCAAATCTGCCTCCTGCATTACTAATCGATCCAACACGATGTCCATTGCCTTCACCCACATCACAGGCTGAACAAAGTATCTGGCGAGTTGTCACAATTAGAAAAGGATAACTATAATTCGCACGAAACAAGTGGACTTACTCAAATTTATTTGGGCCTGGGTTGGCCCCACCTGTTGTCCGAAACTCTGGCAAATCACTGTCAAATTTGACCTCAGCCGAGGCAACAACGTTGAGTTGGGCGTCCAGGAGGATTGCCTTAAGCTGAAAAAGTGAGAAGTAGTTGTCAGTGCGACAGTCCTGGTAGACACACCTTAAAAGTAACGATCAAACATCCACAGAGGACAACCTAAAGGGCAACCAGCTGCCAATGCTTGCGTCATGCCTGGCCCAAAACATGTACATACACATACATGTGCATACACATACATATTTATAAAAATATAATATTACAAGTCCTTTTTTGCCAAGTGTAGTGTTGGCCAAGGTAGATGCTAACAATTTACATACAATTCAAGGGTATTCGCGGCTGAGCGATAAGTATATTCTGAATCCATGTGCGTATGTACATGTGAATATTTAATTGTTGCTGCTGATTAGAAATGTTTATAATTTTAACAGTTATGGAGCAAACAATTGACCTTGTACAATAACATTTTGCAGTCCTTAGCACCGTGCCGAGATAAGCTTAAATCAAATCAAACTATAAAATTGTATATGTGTTTTTCTTACCTTCTGTGTGCTCAGGTCAAAGCCCAAAATGTTTGCTGAGCATCCTGCTCCTGTTGAGGCATCGTGCTCAGATAGTTTGTGCTTGATGTGCCTTAAAGAGTAGATATTGTTGTCGCTTTCCAAGAGTACTTGCTTTTTTTAACTTAAAAGAATAGCGTCCACTTCCGAGCACCTTCGACTTGCTAATAAACTATCGTTGATGCTTGGGAAGAATCAAATACCCAATGTATTTAATCGTGGCCTCAAAATTGTTTTGTTGTCGAGCTGCCAACTTTCGCTACAATGACTGCAAAAATGGGCTTAGCATTAATAGTGTTCCCTCTTTAAAATTAATTTTGATTTTGAATAGGAAAAAAGCAAAACGTTATTAGATTTTCGTTGCATCTTAGGTTTGGATTTTAAATTAAATTAAATATTCCAAATTAATACATTTTATGAGCGTGATTTCGGCATTAAATATATTGTTTCAAATATACCAGTCCTCATTCAAATTAATTAATAAATTATATTGTTTTGGAAAAATCTTTTAATGCTTGCTGCTAAAAATAATCAATAAAAGCTCTACAATTAGAATTTTTCTATTTTGGCAATATACTACATATTCAAATGTAAGAATATCATAAATAAAAATCACGATATCGAAAATGACAGCGAATACCAGCTATCTAAAAAATATCGTATGACATATTGCAGAAATATCGATATGAAAATCGTTAATGAAAACATGATGAGAATAAATATTTCCGCATATCGATATTTGTCTAACTCGTCTAATATTTTACAAATTGACAATTAAAAAATTTCAATAGTTTAAATTAAAATGTCGCTGAACTACGAGGAAATGAGTTGGTCAGGTAGATAACCCATACACATATTGTATTAGAGAACTAAGTGTGCAGCTTCGTCTTCAATTCACTTTGCGTGACCCCTTGCTGGTGCTGCATAAACGGGAACAATTTGTGTGAGCTTATTGATAGAATAAATTGGTATTGCGTGGAATTGCACTTTCAGATGTGCGCGACCAGTTCAGGAAGTGGCGTGAGGAGTCTGGCCGTCACAGCGAGGAAGTGGTACAATTGTGGGTAGCTGTGCTAGAGGACAAAGTCCAAAAAACGGGCAACGAAAGGCATTTAATACTCGAACAGGTCATTGTTGCCGCCTTGGATACCGCACGGTTCGACATTGCCACAAAGTGTACAAAGCTGCTGGGCGCCGAGTTTCCTGGCAGTTTGCGCGTGATGAAATTTAAGGCGATGCGTTTGGAAGCTCTTGAACAATACGATGCTGCCAACGAGGTGTTGGATGCCATCATTGAAAAGGACGAGACAAATGCGGCACCACGCAAAAGAAAAATTGCCATAATGAAGGCGCGCGGATTGCGTTTGGACGCCATCAAGGAGCTGAATGGTTATCTGAAAAAGTAGTATATGTTTAAAATAAAGCTGAAGGCGAGTGCTAATTGTAAAATATATTGTTAGATTCATGTCCGATCAGGAAGCATGGCAGGAGCTGTGCAATTTGTACTTGAGTGAGGGTGAGTACGCCAAAGCAGCCTTTTGCATGGAAGAAGTCCTGCTGCACAACCCCACAGCCATCTAATACATCAGCGACTTGCTGATATCCGGTACACCATGGTAAGTTCAATTTTTGGGCTCAAACGTTCCTTTTATAAATAACACGATATTCTATTAGGGCGGCGTAGAAAACATTGAAATCGCTCGCACGTATTACTCGCAGACCATCAAACTGAATCCGCATAATTTGCGTGCACTTTACGGCTTGTTTTTGTGCTGCAGCTTTTTGGCGAATTCCAAAGCTGTTAGTTTTAAGCGTAAGGAGTCTCAGAAATTGGCACAATGGGCTTTGGAACAGGCTTCGGCCCACACCGCAAGACGTTCATCGATCAACAACAATGAGAAGTGGATTGCATCCTTGGACTCTGCCTTTGGTTCTCTGGAGATCAAGGCGAATTGACCCGTAGCTACTGCTGATATTAGCATAGGTGCTATACCCGACAAAACGTAAACTATTCCAAATATGCTTTAAAATGCGACTATACTTTTTAATCATTAACACTAACATATACATATAAAAGTACATATTCATGTGTTTCAGTATAATAACAACATCAGGCTGAATTTAAATTCTTAGTTCAGCCTAGCACGCATATTTCATTTAATAGTTTTGTTTTGGTGTTTGCCACCAGCTCGTTCAATCAATCCCAATAAACTTGTAAGCGCAGAGTGCATTAATAAAACTAGGAAAATATATATAATCCTTTATTTTTGTCGTCCTCTTTATAAGGAATACAAATTAGGCCAAAAAAAGTTCAATAAAATTTACGTACCAATTTGATTTTGTAATCTAGCTAACTATGATGAGAAACTGTTCTTAAGCTGTTGTTGATAGCCCACTTCATACACAGATTTAAACCGAAAAAAAATGAATTCAATGAATAAAGCCACAAAAAGTTGTTCAAAGGATAACTAACTAATCGTTTTTATTCAGAGAGTTACAATTAAAGCTAACAAACAATGTGTACATTGGGCAAAGAATTTTTTGTTTGTCTTAATTATAGCTATTAGAATTGAGGGCAATTCAGTATACGCCTAGTTTTATTTCATCCAAACTTATTGCAGTTATAAAAATTAAATCGAACGCAAGTGCTATTTATAAAATGCTTTGTTCTTTTAAACTCAGACGCCATCAAGACATATGGTGTAACATTGTACATATATATGGACATATACATACTTATTCATATATATTATAAGTGCCCGTAGGTGTAATCGAGTGCAGTGCTCTGCGAGCTCCAGCACTGCAACGGCCTGAGAGTGGTACTGATAAGCATTTGATACACAGCCGGACGACTGAAAAGAACAGCTCAAGACAGCTCTGACTGGCTCTGCAACCCACCCAGCTCGTCTGCCAGTCGAATATTGTCTTAAGCGGTGGCGCATACTTCAATTTGAGGAGGAGCCATTGCCACGGTGACCGCCTGTCGCTTTATTCGTCACCTTAAGACGAAAGAAATCCTTGAAGCCGAGCGTGGGAGATGTGCCCTTTCTGCCACAGCGTGGCTTTTCGGATGCACTCGTTGATTCGTGCCACTGCCCAGTCATGGAGGCGCACGATGAAGACGCTGCGGTTGTGCACTTCCGGCTGCCAATGGCCGCATTGGGATCTTCTTTGCTGAACGCATAGCGCGAAACACCGTCCAGGAACTTCAGCTTTGGAAGAACCTGCAGTATATATTCTCGGGCATAGGTCGCGGCCGGGGCGGGGCCGTGGTTTTTGAACACGGTCTGAATTCCGGGGTTGCCCATGCAGGAAAGATGTTCGAGCGAGGGGCACTGTCGCTCTATGCGGTGAATCCAATCGGTTATGTTGCAGATATCACAGTTGTTAATCCTGCAGGTATTCGACAGCAGTCACACCTCAATCCGCATTCCGGATAACCAATATTCGTTCACTTACCACAAAATTTTCAAGTTGCACAGGTAGGGGAATGTGTTCACATCTAAATTGCTATTGCGGTCCAGTATAACCGTATGGAGGTCTTCAAAGAAAGAAAGAAACTTTAGGTTCTGAAAGTTGTTGTGGCTGAGATCGAGAAACTTGGTCTGCGCAGCAAATTTGTCTGCCAGTCGTCGCGGAATGGTGCACAAGTTTTCGTAGGCCAGTGAGATTCGGTTGTCCTCCTCGAGCACAATGTCCGTAAAAGCATCCTCGCTGCCGCAGCTGCTGTTCGACAAGAATCCACTTAACGAGTACGGATTTGGCGAAATCATCTTCTCCCCCGTGGCTGTTGTTCTGTAGACGTCGTTAAAGTCGCTGTCCAGCGGCTGGCAAGGACCCAGGGACTCCAGCGACTGAATGTTGGCGCACGTCTTCAGCACCTCTTGCAGGCGACAGTTGTTGCTGTGCTCCGCAAACGAATCCATAAATTGAAAGGCCACTCGGCAAATTAGCTCGATTACCCACCTAGACAGATCCTCGGAGTGCGAGCGCCCAGATGTTGATGCTTCAGACATAACTGCTGCAGCTCATTACTAGAATATTAAATCTGTTTTTATTCTACTGCTTATTTCGTTGCCTTTATTTCAACTTAGACACGGACACGGGTCCAATGCTTGAAGCTGACTGAAAAGCAACCAGCAAACAACTCTCACCCAGCGACCAGAACAGAGCAAGTGACAAAAGCTGATATTTTGAGTCTTTTCTGTGTACACACACATACATACATACGCATGTGTGCACATATGTAAATGTGTGCACACAACACACCCTTGCATATCTCTTCGCATACAATCGCGCTAATCGTGAAAACATCCACACAATTGTATTATTTACACGACTTCACAACAATAGGAAGATCGCACTGCTCAAAAGTCAGATTCTGTCTTTGTTTATACTCTACTTGTACTAGCTGGCAAATGGTTTTAGTGCTTTATTGTCGCAGATGCCCAGACTCAATATCTGTGGTCGCACATTGACTCCGCGCTATCTAAATGGAATATTCTCTACCTAGTAAAGGCACTAACTAGTGTGTGCCCAACGCAGATATACCCTGTAACGTAAAGTAACGTTTAACGCGTTCTAGCTTGTATTATCAGTAATTTATTATTCAAAATCTAATCTATAGCTAATTACAATTAGAAACTCCATAATATTTTCTTGATAACACTGAGGATCAAAGATCAACAATATATGTTTATTTATTTCCCAAAGTCGATAAATACCGATTTTAAATAATGTTACTTCAATATATATAGGAGAAATAAGAGCTAGAGGCTAAGATTGGTAAGTTCTTTTATACCAAATAGACGTACATCTGTGAAAAGAGTATATTGGGATTGAACATGTCCTTTTGACCGTTTTAACGCTTTTTTCGCAGCTATTGAAGATTTTTTGGCTTTGCCCATTGGGGGTCCAGTAATTTGGTTTAATCATAAATCTTCCTCAGCTTTAATATTTGCAGACAGTTTTTTGATGACACCGCTAAAGATCGAGTCAAGCAATGATTTACAAAAATCAATAATTTTCCAAAATATAAATAATAATTAGGACCGTTTTCGACTCTTTTAAGCTATTATTATACTGTGATCGAATATTGTAAGAACTTATCTACCAAAAATATATTTACAGTCGTCGGCATAAATATTTTGACAAAGAAGTTACCATGCGTTTCGGTTAATAACTTTTTAAATGAGCACTAAAAAAATTTAAAATAAATATGGTGTAACGATGAGTTAATTTATTTTCAAAATATATAAAAAAATATTATATGAATATATTAATAACAAAAACAAAAATAATTTTTCAGAAATGTATGGTGGCATTAAGTATTTTTACATATTGTTTAAGATTTAAAAAAATTATGAATGCACATGTTTTTAGATAATTTTACTTATTATTTATAAAAAATATAAGCTCCCTTAGCACTTATAACTTGTTGCAGTCTTCGGGGAACGGAATCAACCAAAGTTCGGATATAGTTCAATGAAATATCCTTCCAGAGTGTTTCTACCTCTGATATTGTTTCCTCACTCGTCCTTGATAGATTTGGACATCGTTTTTTCTTTAAATAAGCCCATATATTTTCTATAATATTTAAATCGGGGCTTTGTGGTGGCCAATCCAGCGTATTAACACCAACTTCACTTAAAAATTCAGTAATTAATTTGTCCTTGTGGCACGGCGCGTTATCCTGCTGGTATATAAAGTTTTCTCCGATCAAATTTTCCCCAGAAGGGAAAGCGTAAGCCTTTAAAATATGTAAATATTTATTTTTATTCAATGTTCCATCGATGGGAACAAAGTTTCCTACCCCATTATATGCAACATATTCCCAAAACATTACGGTTCCACCTCCATGGCTTACTCTCTCACAAACGGGGACTCTTTTTTTATGCGCTGTTCTTGCCATTCTTACGAAAACTTTTTTTAGAGCAGTGGTAATTAAAAAAACTTTCGTCAGTCCACAAAACACTATGCCAAAAGGATGGGGGCTTGCCTACATATTTTTTGGCAAATTCAAGGCGTTTGATTTTATTTCTCATGGTTATTTGAGGAATAACTCTGGCTATGTAAATGCCGTAATCAGCTTCCTTTAATCGTCTGCGAATTGTCCTTTCACTTATTTTAATGTTGAAGTAATTAGAAAGCTCCTTGGCAACAGTTTTAGGATTTTCTAAAGGATTCTTCTTAAATTTTCTTAGAATCAAACGATCGTTCTGACCTGTTGTCTTACGCGGCCTGCCACAACGAGCCAAGTTTTGTGTGGTGTGGTTTTTTTATAGTTAATAATTTGATAATACACAGTTTGGCGAGGTACTTTGTATAATTTACTGATATTTTCTACAGAAATACCAGAGTTATACTTTACTTCGACACCATATCATGTTTGACAAAGTCGCTTAATTCATTTGTTTTACCCATAGCTAAGCAAATCTATGAAGCAAATTTGTTCTTATCAGCACTTTGAATCAGTAGACAATATTAATAGATGCGTAGCTTAGCTTTAAGATCGATAGTAGTTTAACACCGACTGAATAGAGCAAATGTCAAAATACTTTTGTCCACCTGCTATCAGCTTGCGAAAGATAAGAATGCGTAAAACAAGAAAACGCATAAAGGAATTAAAAAAATACTTTGCATAATCCTTTTTGCATAAATGTACTTAACTTTTCAGTAGATAATGAAACCGTTACATTTTACAATTCTTTCAAGAAAAAAGAAAAAACATAGCGCATAGTTTTGTCAAAATATTTATGCCGACGACTGTATATTATGTATATATCAATTAGCTCATATAGAAACAATCGAAAACTTTTCAAGATATTTTAAATGAACTCGGCAATACCGAGCATCAGTTTGTTTTAGCACACAAGGAAAATATTCACCTCTTTCTTTATAGCTATATAGTTTCTAAAGTTGATCAGATGGAAATTGAAATTTTTTGTATTAAAACATCATATCGGAAATCGTATACGATTATAAATGTACAATAAGTATGTTCTATCTGATCTGGGTACAGTTTTAAGGCGAAATATTAATATTGAACATAGTTTATAATAAAACCTTTGCTGCAAAATTACAATTTACTCGATATACTCTAATATTATAATGTTTACTCTTTTATTGACAACTGATTGATTGCAATGTAACCAGGTTCAAATAAGTGGTAAGAATGCTTAGTTGGTCTGCAGTTGGTATCGATTCTGTGTATTGATCAAAATTATACAAATTTATAAAAATACTCCTCAAATTATTAATATACAAAGGGAAATGTTTTATTATCTCAATATGAAACACACAACTGCAATGCATAAAGGTCAAGAACATCAGACTACATAGCTCGTATATGAATAATTTTGAATAAAAAATGTATTTGCTTTCAAAGATATTATAATAAAACTTGCCACTTAGGGAGCGCCACTGTGTTCCTAACATAGAACTGGAACAATCAGTCAACAATTAAGTTTTAATACGTAAACAACAACAGTAAATTATAGAAATAGATCGTAAATATTCTACAAGTATGAACGCGTTTTTATATTCGGCATTTTAAAGATAAGTGATGTTTATTTTTAATGAATAGTTGAATTTGTCTTTAAAAATTCAATTTACATGCATTTAATTCAAATTGACTAACGATGCCTTACAGCTCTCTTTGTACTCTGTTTAGCAAGTGAGAGAGAAGAGCATATCGGTTATCTCAATATCTGTCCGTATGAGCGCAGTTTTTGATCTACTGAATTGAAACTTTTAATATACCGCGTACTCCTTCGCTGGATATAGCCACGTGCACTGGGTAAGCTACGCTAAACTATGTTTCCACAGTTTAAGGGTCGGAAACTAAATTATTACTTGCCCTTCTCTTAAAATCGACCCATGAATATTTTAGCTATGGCCAATTGTGGTCGGGTTGACTCTAGAAATCTTTATCTCCTCCAGCAGAGTATTAAAATGTGCCAATGGTAATTACAATAAATTTCCTCCAAAAATGTTGTGTATAATATATGTATGTCTATAGTTGATCAATGGTCCACACCTTAGTGTGGAATAAATAACTTACATACATATATAATAAGACACCTTTATAACTGTAATTTAAAATAAATTTAGCAATTCAGTTTACTCAGGAAATTTAAATAAATTGATGAAATAAGTCTTTAAGTAATATATTTAAAAAAACCATCGCATCGCTCTGACAGGTTGTGGTTTTGAACAGATTGCAGTGTCGGGGCTATATTTTAACGCTATATTTTAACGTACCCGCATGGGAATAAAAAAGAATGTTCGTTGTTAATAGTGACGTTCTTAGAGCATAAGTCGAGTAACCACTGTACCCTGTTTATTTACAAACATACACACATACATATGTAAGTACGTAAAGTGCACGTACTAACATAGTTACATTCACGTATTCGGCGTGCAGACACTTGCACACAAGTTGGGCCGTCGTGGCAGCTGCTTTGGCTGGTTATCGTAAAAACCACTATACTACGGAGCCGAGCCTCCAAGCAGCGAGTTTGGGTCTCTCGCTCTCTATGCTCGCTCGCTCGGGCGCTCGGGCGCTCGCTCGCGGCTAGCGGCTAGCGTTGGGGCTGCGGCTGCTCTAGCCGGGCTGCTATAGATACAGTGGAGCGAGGCAGCGACAGTCTGTGTCTATGCTTAGACCTCGATAGTTGGGCGCGGCAAGTAGTTCCAACGCGGCCGCACAAGCAAATCCAAGATCGACTTCAGTCACGACCGCCTCCGGTCCCCTCCTCAATTACCCAAACAACGCACAGTAAAACGCTTGCACTCTTTGACTGCGCATCAGCTGTTGACAAATTGATGAGCTCTGCTTGGCCTTAGTCGACTTACGGCTTTGTAAATCAAAACGGTAATAACGAAAAAAGAAAAAACACACGTCACGTCACACTTGTGCTGAAATGTATGCACATACATATGTGCACATACATATCTACCAACATACAAATCGTAAATAATCAGAATTGCAATTGTACGAATAATAATAACAAAGGCGAACATTTTTGTTGGTTATCGTGTTGTGCGCTACAGTGATTTACATAATTTGATGGTCGCGCCACTTTTCTATACATCACAACATATGTACATATGTATGCATTTTTGTGTGTATAAATTACATATGTAAAAAGCGAAGCCTCGTTTGTGCGTGCATGTCCAAACCCAGATTATATATGTACATAAATATGCATGCACACATACGTACATATGTATATGTATGTACATCGTTTAACCCAACGAGGTATTTGCACGCTTATCAATTGATGGGGCTGGCGCGTGTTTACCTCCAATGAGTTTTTGTGCTGACTTGTCCGCATTTAGTCAAAGCGCTTTTGCGAACTATTCCACTGTGATAGTAGGCGTACAGTGAACAATCAATTTAACGAATTATACCAAAGAGGCACAATACACATACCTATTCACATGCATACATCGTCAGATTAGTGCCTGTATTTGAGTAATCTGTGCTCAAGTGCCGACTGCTCCCATTTTCACATAGTTATTTTGATTACACAATTTTTATTATAATTTTATGTTCGGCAGTTTGGAGTCTTTACTGTATGAGCTCGAGTGCTTCTTTGTTCGCTTGTGTGGAAATTTGGCGAACGTTCCGAAATCAGCTGATATAAACAGGGGAGGGTGGAGTGAGCGAGTTCATTGATTAAAATAAAAGTCCAGCTGACGTTGCCGTTTCCTTCTTTGTCAATCTTATCAGGCTGGCAGCAGCTACAGTAGCAACAACAATAACAACATCAACATCGAAGAGGCAATTTAAAATATGACTAAATGGATGTATGTGTACATATCGATGTGTACGTGTATATTTTGGAATATAGTATATTTGAAATGAAGTAAACAAAAACAATTGCAGCAATGCATTCAGTTATAACATGATGTGACTGATTTATGCATATGTATGTATACTTACTTAGATGTCATATGTACATACTTACATACATATTTTAAATGTACAAGAGCACGCAATTTGCTCAAAGTCCAGCCACTTTTTATTTGACTCGTGGGCATTTGTTAGCTGAGACACTCATTTCGGGTGAATGTGCACTCATCGGCCAAAGTTTCTCGTGCGATTTTTTACCGAGTTGTGCTAAAAACTCAGGGCAACAACAACAACAAAAAAACCGGCATTGCGCAGTGTTAAACGAAGCTAAAAAAATAAAATAAAAAATGAATAAAGAAACAAACAAATCAAATGCCAAAAGGTCGTTAATTGTTAGTGTATGTAAGCAGGTAAAAACTGCAAATATTCAGCTATACATAACATACATACATATGTACATACTTTATATATAGATACACAGAAAAGTTATATAAGTGGTTCACAGCTATTATCAGACCAATTCGGCAAATATACTAAAGATATTTATGTATGTGCACAATTAGAATAACTGTTGAAATTAAAGCTTTTTGTATAATGATCAAATTGGTTTCTACATATTAACTAAATATTAACATAACAAAAATATTTGTGCGCTGAACAGACAAATTAAGTATTATAGATAAATTTTTAATTACGGAACGACAGCATATAACAATTATGTACATTTGCAATAAGATATAGGCTTTATACTATAGAGGGACGCGTACTACGTATTTCAAATTTCGGTCTCACGTTGCATCATTTTCAGCTATTAAATTCATAGCTTATGCAAATAGATTCTGTGACACTGTGACCCGCCTGGGGCCGGGTGTACAGTGAAATATACAAAGAGGTTTTGCTTCCACAATTCTGTTTGTCTTACGTCATGCACATCATTGAGATTTTAGTCAATTAGGCATCCGCATTTGTTTTATGCCTATTTTCTTCCTCCTTGAACTTAAGACAATATATTTCTGATATTCGGGGTATTCACTTTCTTATTCTGAAAGTCGATCGCTTTGTTTACTGTCAAATAGCAAAATATTTAATTGTTTGCACTTTAATTCTTTTTTGCAGCTGTTACTTATTGAATTATTAAGATTCATGTTTTTTACAGAATAATGCCTTTTAAATGTTCATCAATTAAAGAAAGTATAGCATTGCTTAGTTTTATGAAATACATATTTATTAAAAATCAAGGTCTAAAGCTGGGGATGATGTAGAATTTAGCGATATGTCACGTCCCCAATGGGTGTAGCCAAAAAATCTGACACAGGTCTATGCAAGTATATATCCGAAGTTTCTTGAGTTTCAGACATATCATCAATATACTCTTTTCACTTCATGACTATAGTGAATTTTGATTTGTATAGGGTAATTAATTTTTAAAGTAACGCTCTTCTTTTGTACTTTGTGAATGAGTAAAGTGCACTAAAAGAGAGTCATCGAGTATTGGCTTTCGGTATAACATTGCACCTGTCCATATTCCACGACTGCCTAGACCTTGGGACAATCATCCACCTCTGTTCGTAAATAAAAATCAATGTTGAAAAAGTTGGGTCATGTGAATTTAAACTGGCAAGAACGGGCGGACAAACGATTGATAGGTTAAACAAAGAGTCAGGTGTTGCTTTCATTGTCAACAATTGATTGAATGCGAATACATATGTACATATACTCGTACGCGTATAGTAATGGATAGAAGTGTACGTAGTGGAGACACAACTGAAAAATGGGTCGAAAATGTGTCGTCATGTTTCATAATTAAATGCTATACAAGTCGAGAATGTTAATTAGATAGTCGTACTTCACATAGAACGTGTGAGATGTCGAGGTGCCTGTTTGAATTCCATTGGCGTAAATTCAGCGAAGGTCAACGCACCGCACACTTATTGAATTACAATTGCAAGCAGCTTGTTTACATTCCCACTGATTGTACTAATCGATTGTATGTATTTTTATATTTCAGATCATTTTCGATTGATTAGTAGTGAAATGACTGGATCAGGTGAATATAAAAAATAAAAACAGTTCATTTTAAAAGTCATTTAATTTAATTTACGTCACATGTCTCAATAACGCATGCCATGCTCCTCTGCCTTGCAGAGTACACAAATTTCGAAATTCTTTCATACTCTTTCAACGATAACTTTTTTACACTCTGTTCTCGTTGGCTTTGTGCAATGTTCGTCATATTAATCTCTCGGAATGAATGCACTTTATGCACACTTTAAAGTTAGATACTTAAGACTTGAAATGTTTACTCGCTTAGACTCGCCAGATAAAGTTTAAAATTTACTGATGATAAAGTTTAAAATTAACTCATGATAATGTTTAAAATTTACTGATGCACAATTACAACAGCTAGGTAGACCGTTTCGTTGTTTATACCGGACTACAAAGTTCTTACTTTTGTTTTTTATAAACTTAAAAGAACAGATACATACTTGGTATCTCTCCTACATTCTAGCACCGATTCGAGACTCATTTATAATAACTCCCCAAAGTATGCCACATAAATTGAAGAATACATGACACATATAGATCCAAAATCACAATAATAATATTCGACGGGGACAGAGTGCTTAGACTAGATGGCGATTATGGGGGTATATATATAACAAGCAAGATCAGGTATTTTCCTGGTGCCGAAGACTAAACACCCTTGCAGATATTTAAAATATTTATGCTGTCTAGAGTTAACCGGTTTTTTTTTTGACATAAATTCAAACATTCATGTGAATCGATTGTGAACCAAATTTTGGTGTCTAGTTTTCATAATATTCGAGATAAGCTTAACCCTCTACCAATATTCTTTCTCAAAACGGCAACTCGCGATCTCTTTTTTAAGCTTTTTCATGTTTTTATTTTTTGTTGTGAATTTAATTTTAAGTTAAAGGAATAATAAAAAATACGTATTACTTTTAATTTACATTAAAAATACACTAAACAACAAAAAAAATTAAATATGAACATTTTCTAAAAAACAGTTCGTCGTCGATAAGACAAAGATTGACGTTAGTGTATATAAAAAAATGCTGATTTTCCAAGTTTAAGAAATCTTTGGTTGTTGTTGAGATGACTCCATCTGACTTACAGACATTTGCAAAAAGCCATTTTTCACTTTTTAGTAATTTTTAATGGGTAAAATATTGCGAAATAAAATAATCTGCCCTGGTAATCAATATCTTTATGAAGTATGCATGCAATGCGAAGGAGCTGACAAATTGTTGCGATAATTATTACTACTTATTCCAGATATACATATATAGATATATCTGTAAAATTTGTATTCCTTCATATAAATCTGGGCTGTACCAACACTATATTTATTACTAATTATAATAATGTGTTTGTTCGCATTGGCAGGCGACGATCCCAAATGGAGCCTGGAGCGGCGCGAATCCTCGGGACATTTGGTGTGGCGAAAAGAGTCACCGTCATCTAAGGTACGGTTTCGATTCGATGTGGAGGTTTTGGAGTTCGAAAAACATCCAAACGAGGAACTGGATCATAAGGACGACCACTTCTCCATATTAAACCTATCATCAACCTTTGCCCTCTGTGCCACATGTGTAGCCGTTGTCGCTGCATCTGTATTCCTGCCCTGGTACCTTATGGAAAAGGTCGGCTCGCTGTGAAAGCCTTTCGAGAGCAAAACATATTCGTATGTAATTATTATATGAATGTGCTTTGTATATCACTTGGCGGTATTAAGTAGGCTTATGTATATAGACATGCGTAGACTTAAGTAATAATACAATGTGTAAGTGTGAATGTAAATAATGTGTACATGTTAATAGACTTAAGTCTAAGGCTTTAAATGCAAATGAAAACAGACTGTTTGCAAAAAATGATTTCATCAATGAACACAAAAGATATTTAAATGAATAAACCGAAATTGTTAAATAAACTAGAGGGAGGACCGATCGCATATAATTAGCTCTGCGTGTATGTGATTTGTTAACATTAGGGCTGTGATACTGTGGAAGCTCCAATTGCCTTACAAATGAAAAATTGCGATAGACGAGGTTGCGAGTATCCTCTGGAAGGAAAGGTTTCAATTAAATGGGTAGTAATTGCTTTAGTAAGTATTAATAACGATTAAGGGCTTATGCTGAATCTAGATTTGAATATGAATATGAATATACTAGTGATGTTCAAAAATTACACTTAGATTAGATTAGATATATTGCCACGATCTACTCAACTGAGTATGGAGCAGAATGGCACAGCTCGTGCATTGATTTTAAGTAATTGTTTTTCGCAAATTTATTACAATTACTATTTTTTGTCTCGTCATAACCAAACTCAGTAATTATTATCCTAATAAATGATCCTTCCTACTATCTGAGTACTCGTATGTGTCCCTAGGCAAGAGAGGAGAACATGTTTTTTCCCAAAAAATTTAAAAAAAAATGTCTTCAATAAATGCCATCAGACGTGAAAATCGGTTCACTTTTGACAAAGTTATGGGAGATTAAAATATGGGCGCCGTGTAGAGAGCTTTGTGTTTGTAAATTTTATTCTGTCAATAGAAATCTTAACAATTTATATGACGTGGGCTGTCACGAGTATATATGCCAAGTTTCAAGTCTGGCTGCAAAAGCGGCGCAGAATATTGAGGTTATACGGACAGACGGGCGGACATCAAGGTGAACATTGCACAAAGCCAATATACTCCTTTCACATCGCGCACGAGTATAAAAATGAAACAAGATATACAAAAAAGTCTCTAGCTCCTAAAGATCGTTGCGTTCCTACAAATGGATATCCGGACATTACTATTTACATAAATATATACCCTGGATTGTAAAAATCTTATAGCACATAGAGCTAGTAGTTCGTAGTCATAATATATCGCTAAATAATACGCAAATAAAACGAAACTGAAGCAGCTATAAAAATTTCTCAATGCGCACAATGAACATGGGAGCATGGGGTTCCTGCCAGGAACTGCCCAGGGCATTGTTATTAAATGATTAGAGTCTTTCAGATGTGAAACTATGCTGAAACTCACGCTTGCACGTTTATCCTTTCTCATCCCCTTGCGGTAAATTGACCTTTGGCTACGCCCTCAACCCCCGCAGCGACAGAAGCCTCGCAACTAGTGCGCAGCCTCCCCAGCGGTATTCGGTGGTGGATGATTCATTACGGACTCTTTATTAAATTCCCTCCATTTTATGAACATGCTAAAAGGTCCGTGGGCATCTAATTAAATTTTTTGCAGTCAAGCCATTGGGCACTGACGCCTAAAATGGCGAAACGGCACGTAGTAAATAAAGTAATTGTGCAACCCTCACTATTACAGGCCTCATAGAGACAGTTAAATTGAAAGCGCTGTTTGCCTTTAAGGTCCGAATAAATGCGTCGATCTTAAAGGCTGTGATAGATTGGAAAAGACTTTTCTTAATATCAAATCACAGTTAAATTCCCATTGAAATTGTTGAAATAACGTTAAATGGTTTTGTGAAAATATATATACATACATATGTAAGACCCGGAGCGATGCATCTCCGACCCCATAAAGAGTAAACATATTTATGGCCAGCATCAGAAGCCGAGTCGATCTAGGCATGAACGCGACGATCTCAAAAACTATAAGAGCTAGGACTTCAAATCTTATAGACATGTATCGTTTCACACACACATTTGGATACTTAACTTGATTTCTACATTTTAATAAAACCAATAAGCACCGAAGTTATTCAGGAACAAGGTGCAGAGCATCTCCTAGTCAGGGTTTCTCGACAATGGATATAATTTTTTTTGTGTTTGCCAAACAAATGGGTTGCATTAATTTTGGATTACTTAATTACTTTACTTATTACTTTATTTATATAGTTTATATATGAATATTTACAAATTTTTTTAATACAAAAATCCAATTTTGAATTGTTCTTTCTTTGGAAATATATTTTATTTGGTGCTAAGAGCATTGGGACCCTCGCAATCGCCAAATTGGGTTCGGATGTCTTCAAAAAGTGAGTTTATGCTCCGATAATAGTACGAATTTTCTGATTGGTTATGAATATACTAACTAAGTTTGGACAGGGTATTGTGAAAATGAGTTTTTCATACAGAAACTATATTTTTGCTCGATTGTTCCTAAACACAATGTGCTTGTTTTTCACTCTGAAGGAGACTATACAAACTACACTTGCCACAAGGTAAGCAATCAACATAAATTTTAAATAACACTGGTTTTTATACATTATTACTATCATAATTAGAATAGCATTTAAATATATGTGTAATATATAACAGCATAATCTACTATACCATTCTTCTAGTTTCCTTCTTAGTATTCGCATATGAGATTTAGGTGCAAGATAGCCAGGAATAATGCACTGATATATACGTATCATTTATTTTGTTGACTTTGGTTTAGTATCTGCGTGCTACGTCAACGTCACAGCCCCAATTGATTTTAATAATCGAAACAAGCACTATACAGTCGAGTCAACTTTGATAAGCACGCAGTTCGAAGCCATTCGCCGAGTGGAAAACGCAGGTGAAATGACAGGCGGCAAAGGTTCTCCCTTGGAGCTGAGAGAAGAAACACGGGGACAACGTGCGAGAGCGATAACAGTTCCAGCGAGATAAGATGCTTATTTTTGTTGCTGTCGTTTTATATGAGCAATTTTTGTGCTCACTTTTCGTTTTTTATTTGCATTATTTCTTTGCTTCTATACGATCGCTCAGCTCCCCATAAACATAACCAGTACCAGTTGAAGTGAATCAGTTCGTTATTCGCGCCAGTCGAGAGCGCACGAAGGCAGCGCAGGCATCGGCATTCCACGTTCCGTACTCGACCCAGAAACAGAACAACAAGTGACGCAGAGAAAGACGGAGACGGAGACGGAGACTGTGTAAAGTGCATTAAGTTCGACTGTGCTGCGATCGTTCAGTTTTCGTTGGCTTAATTAGAGCTAGTCAATATCTGATTTTCCCAGACATTCTCGATCCGCTGAGCCGGCCTCGCGGGTGCCGAAACAGCTGATTAAAATAAACAAAATCCAAAAAAAGAGGAGAATAAATAAACAAACTTCGGTGATTGTTGACAAACTTGAAACACATTCAGCATAGAACCAGTTTTGATATTGTCTAAATGTGAGTTCCCGAAGGTCGATTTAGCCAACGATGTGAATAATATTGACTCAATATATTTCAGTTAATAGAGTCTGCAAAATGTCGAAAATGCCGGAGACAACTTTTGCCGACCTGAGCTTGGCCGATAAGGTAACAAAAATTCCTAGTTTGTCCATCTGCTGTTACAGAGATAACTGTTTCATACGTTCATTTTTGCACATGTATGTGTGGATATGCGAGTAAACAATAAAGGTTTCAAAGTGCTTTTATACCCATTGAAAATGGTTAGTAAAGTTAAATGGTTTTGTATAATATATTTGGAGCAATCGTCTATAACACATTTGGCACGTGACGCTTTCGCAACAACATAACCAGATAGCGTGCTGTGGTCGGGGGTGCCCAACGAGGACATACCCTATAGACAGCTGCGAGCAATAGAGAGCGAACACACGCCCCACACTATGCGAGAGGCGAAACTAATTAATTTGGGTCTGATAACATTGAAATTTTCAGATATAATATATTTATGTTAGGCCATATCTGTCTTCACAGGTGTTGTTTTTTAAATTTTGGGAAGAATGGGGGAGCTGTTCAAAATTTATAATATGCTGGATCTGTACATACTACTATATACTTCAAAGGTGTTTTTTAAATTTTGGGAAGAATGGGGGAGCTGTTCAAAATTTATAATATGCTGGATCTGTACATACTATATGAGGACTTTCGAACTAAATGTGGTGTCCTTAGCTCTTGTAATCTCCGAGAAATGCAAAATACAGATATTTATCGATATCAATAAAACGGGACTAGTTTAAAAGGCTTGACTTTATCTGCTTATTATTATTATTTTTACTCCCTATATTTACTTTTAAATCTCTTTCTGCGTGTTATATATTGCACAAAATTATTGTACTCATGTACCAACTTTAAATAGGTACAGGGTATAAATAATTCTCACAAGTGTTGCGAGTCATTTATAAAGAAACAGCTCCAGCAATTTACATACGAGAATTTGCATGTGTATGTGTGTCGCTTGCAAATGTATTCGTATATGTACATATGCTCAATGTTTATTGAAGACTGCGATAGAAATGTACACAACAGATGGGATGGGATACAAATGCATAAAATACACATTTGTGAAATTCATTAATGTGCTCGTTTACTTAGATATTCCGATTCCCCACAGGGTCTATTGGATTGGCGAATTATCGCCGGCACTCTAAACGATGCCAATTAGATTGAGCTTGTAACATCACTTATTTTGTATAGTATAATTTATTTTTTTAATTTAACTTTTGATATCTTACACCTTACGATATGAGTTCATTATTTACCTAAACTTTCCACAAAGATTAGCGGAGTTAAGATATAAGTAGTTAATTATAAATAAAAAGAAAATTGTACTTAAGAAAATCACTATTTTCGTCATTTGGCGGAAAGGACGTTGCAGCCTTACCGACTCTGCGATTGATTTCTAAGTGGGGGCTTACGACTATAAATGGTTCCAAAGTTGATGGAACTCTCGTATTCACAGACAACTGAATATTTGTATTTTTCGTATAATAGACAGCAGTGAAGAAATCAAGCATCGAGGCTCGTCGATTCTCAGATGTTTCCACCTGCTCCTTCAGTTCGGGTGAGTTGGGTCCGAAAGACCAGATAATAAGGCATTTATTGCTGTTTTAATTAATTGTAATTGCTCGTATCGCTGGCAGCATGTTTTACAGGAAGTTCCGATGAAGACCAGAGTTCGCCAAAGGACGTGAAGCAGAAAAACTCCCGGGGCAGCTCCGACTTTTGCGTTAAGAACATTAGCAAGGCCGCCTTCGGGCGCCGGGAAATTGAAATCGCCGAGCAGGAGATGCCTGGAATTATGACTTTGCGCAAGCGTGCCGCCGAGGACAAGCCGCTGAAGGACGCCCAAATTGTGGGCTGCACCCACATCAATGCGCAGACGGCGGTACTCATCGAGACCCTGCTGCAACTGGGGGCATCCGTTCGCTGGGCCGCCTGCAATATCTTTTCGACGCAGAACGCCGTGGCGGCGGCATTGGCGGAGGTTGGGGTGCCGATCTTTGCGTGGCGCGGCGAGACCGAGGAGGATTTCTGGTGGTGCCTGGACAGGTGCATCCACAACGAGGGCTGGCAACCCAACATAATACTGGACGATGGCGGCGATGCCACCCACCTGATGCTGAAGAAGTACCCGGACTACTTCAAATCGATCAAGGGCATTGTCGAGGAGAGCTTGACGGGCGTCCACCGGCTATACCAGGTGAATCCGTCAACCGGCTTGGGCCAGCACACTAATCAGTAGCACTTTCAACTGCAGATGTCCAAGGCGGGCAAGCTCACCGTGCCGGCGATCAACGTCAATGACTCGGTGACCAAAAACAAGTTCGACACTTATTACACATGTCGCGACTCCATTCTGGACAGGTAAACGTAAAACGTGTGCACCTGTATCGAAGTGGAGTTGTCCTCACCAAGGGTCTACTTTTATCCACTAGCCTGAAGCGTACGACGGACATCATGTTTGGCGGCAAGCAGGTGGTGGTCTGTGGCTACGGCGATGTTGGCAAAGGCTGCGCTGAAGCCCTGCGCGGCCAGGGCTGCATTGTGTACGTCACGGAGGTGGATCCCATCTGTGCGCTGCAAGCGGCCATGAACGGATTTCGGGTGGTGCGCCTGGGCGAGGTCGTGCGCACCGTGGATGTGGTGGTAACCGCCACCGGTAATAAGAATGTCGTCACACGGGACCACATGAACCGCATGAAGAACGGCTGCATCGTCTGTAACATGGGCCACTCCTGTTCCGAGATCGACGTGAGCAGCTTGCATACGCCGGAGTTGACTTGGGAGCGGGTGCGCTCGCAGGTGGATCATATTATTTGGCCGGACGGTAAGATGCTCATTCTTCTCGCCGAAGGACGCTTGGTCAACCTGTCCTGCTCCACAATTTCATCCTTTGTCGTCTCCGTGGCCTCCGCCACCCAAGCCCTGGCCATAATAGAGCTTTACTCGGCGCCGGGACGCTACAAGTCCGACGTCTATTTGCTCCCGAAGAAAATGGGCAAGTCGAGCGCTTCCGAGGGGCTAGATGTGATCTTGTACCTAATTGCCAATTTATTTTCACAGATGAATATGTGGCGAGCTTGCATCTATCGACATTTGATGCTCATCTGACCGAGTTGAGCGATGCACAGGCGAAATTCCTGGGCTTGAGCAAGGCTGGGCCTTTCAAAGCTAACTATTACAGGTAAATATATAAATACCTACCTAAAAATGTATCTTAATTCGTTTGTTCCCTATATATATGTAGATATTGATCAGTATTTGGCACTTTTAAATTGTTTTACACACTGGTAAAAAAATATATATGGATATAATTTTACAATTTTTAAACTTTTTGTTGAAATAATATAGAGAAATACATATATAAATTAACAGAGATACAGCAAACAGGTTTAATATTTTCACCACCACGAAATGAGTTTTATATCGCCCAGCCCTTGAATGGAACAGCTGGTTTATGTATTGGCTAGAATGAATAATAGTGCGCACAATAAGCTATAGGTGGCGCAAAGATGTTGTGGGAAATATATGTTTAATTAATTTTCATAAATTTCATTTAATTTTAAATTAAATTTTCAATCATAAATGCACTTTTTAGTCTATTGATGTCTTTATCATAGATATGAATCCCCATCATATGATCATATGTGTTTGTCAACCATCCATTTTCAGTAACTTAAAGAGAGTAGACTCGAGTTGGCTCCCTCAGTCGATTGTGATGATCATGGGGCACCCGGAACGCGTCTTCAATATGTCTGGAAAAACACGATCGTTTATTGCTAGAAGGTATCTATAGCCCTTAGGCAAAGGCTTCAATATATTGTGATTTTATTCGTCGGAAATGAGTTGTGCTTGCGGCACAATTCCACAGAGAGTGGATCCGCCGCTGAGGTGTGATAATCCATGAGTAAATCAAATCATCGTAAATTTCAGCCGCTGAAATATACGAGGTTTATGGCTGAGGAGCTCCTGTCGTTGCACTATTAGCGGCTTATAACTGTACTATGCGCAGTTTTACAGATGTTTCTTCAAACGCTGGTTAGTTAAATTTCGGAACCTTGACTTGTTGGCCTTGTTGTTATTGGTTGTTGGCCAGATGTTACTGTGATTTTGATGCATTAGGTTGGTTTAATCGCACCTATAATTTTTGTAGTTTCTCTCAGAATATTATCCAAGTTAATTGTTTAACAAAAAAAAATTAAATTTTCGGTCCTTATTATTATCAAAAATCCGAAATATTCTTAACCTGCTTATGCTTCACACGAATATGTCGAACCAAATTTGGCGGCTCTAGCTATTATAATCTAGGAGACATGCTAGAAAAGTTAAAAAATATCAAGTGTCATAATCAATTTTTAACGATTTAGATGAAGCGGAGCAAAATATCAACAAAAAATGATATAAACTGGTATTGCATATTCTATTAGAGATATATAGATATAGTCGCTTAGTTTGAGTCTCTAGCTTTTGTAGTTTCCGAGATCGCTGCGTTCACACAGGCGGAAAATCAGACCGACAGGGGTAAATCTATATTATATATATTTTTATGGGGTCTGAGAAGCATCCTTCTGCCTGTTAAATACATGATACCCTTTTTACCCATTTTTAATGGGTTCGGGGTATAAAAAACTATGAAAAGTATAGCAATGGCTTTGAGGGATATAGAGATTGTTGATTCCATTCTGAAGGCAGTTCACGGGTAAGTTTAAATGTAAACATCGGTCTGGTTCCAAATAGCGACATTTTCAAGAAGCTTCAAACAAACGCTTAACAGCCAACTTTGGACAGGTTTCCTTTGCTTAGAAATAAAAGGTAGTTCTCTAAGTTGTTTTTGGTTTAATATAATTAAATATTGACTTAAATATAGAATGTAGTCCCTGATTAAAAATTCAAAAGTTGCATTTATTTTGGGCTTGGGACTAACATAATTTTTATACTCGTTTACGAAGTATTGCGATTGTGCAATATCGGTCGTGTTGTCCGCCCGTCTGTCTATATGAACGCAATATATACTCATGTCAAAGAAAAGATGTTGACGTCGAATAAGAGAGATAAAGATAAAGTGTTAAGATATTTTAGAGATGCCCACATAGGTGTGGCAAATAGAAATGTACCTTGAGGGCGCGACTTACTTTTCCGGTTGCAATCTAGACCGCTAAACGTTGTTCAGTTTGGACAAGTTTAAAAGATCGTTGCACGTCACCAATCAATCGTACTCTTAGCCAAGCAGCCCAACTCGTCATTACGAGTTATTATTGAAACTTTAAAGGAAGGTAAGTGTACTTACAGTTCCACAGTCGTTTTTAATGGGTAATGAGAGCTATTATTCTGATTTCAAGCTTTGCATGGTGAACAGTGTTTCATACAAAAATTAAGTTAAGTTCAATTAATCAGTCTCATTGGAGTTCCATGGAGCCTCACAAGTAATTTAATGTTATATTTGCTCCGGAGATCCCATCCAGCTTTCGAAAACTTCAACATGGTTTCCATGTACAAAACTCCCAAATACTGAAGGCCCGTCTAACGGAATAGTCTGAAGGACAGCTCAATATTGAACAAATATAAACATTACTATCGGTTAAACAGCTTCCAATGCTAAGGTACAGCTGATTATATGCTGATATTATTAATAAATTGCATCATAATTACATTGAACTAACCGAAATCCTTCAGTTGCCTTTGCCTATGGATCCGGTTTGTTGTGGATGTAGGAGTTATCCCAGTAGGTAATCATAGCTAAGATGTTCGATTGCGAAACCCGTGGTCCGATCAGCGGATTGAGCTGCATTAGGAAGGTAATTAGCCAGACGAGCCAGCAACAGACCCCCGTTAGCAAGACGCAACATCGTATAATGGATCGCTCCTTGAAAAAATTTGCTAATACCCAGCCAATAACGATGAATGCGATCCAAAACGAGGTAAATACTAAAAGACTAATATTCTTGTTCATTTCTCAAACAATTCTCATGTTTGTTGTGTGGAAAGAAAGTTTTGACAAGTTTTCCAATTGTACTGTGGCATTTCAGACCGAATCAAATGCTTAATTTTGACGCCAAAGTATTCGCTTTTAAACTTTGTTATGTGCAAACCCAATTTGGGTGCCTGGGCTCGTAAACTTTTATGGTTGCGAACATTTCCTTATTTTATTGCCGCCCGCGAACTCTGCAGACGTGCATTGGAGCGAAAAAGGTATAAAAATGAAAATTGTATACATTTTTCCGAGTGCCAGCGTCAATAAAACTGCTGTCGATATGAGTACTCGCACTCGCATCCTGACTAAGCACAAAATCCGTTTCGGCTCTACGAGGCCGGATGAGCAGTAGACAGCAGAGGCTGCTTGAGGCCAAGATTCGGGCCATGTGCCATGTGCCGTGTGGCATGTGGCATGTGGTGGCTGCCCCTGTCCTGATGATGCCATAAGTGCCCAGGCGCGGTTCGTAAAATGGCGGCAGCACATTGGCACTACGGTCTGGGTCCGGCGGGCGGCCGTAATCGAGTTTTCCCAAAGTAGCAATAAATGTTTATGGCGACATCGAATTTTCCATTTTCTCGCCATAAGTATCAAGACGGCCGGTGCCGCGGCCACCCCGACAAACATAATCCATTTCGCGGTGGTGGAGTGCCCGCCGCGGCCATCTTGAAAGCCATTTCGGATCAGCCCCCAACGAAACTCGCTCGCGAATCATATGCCAAGTGGTAGCTGGCCTGCTCATCGCGACAGTTACTTGGACACGAATCGATTTTTGAATTCCTGGCACTTGGCAACTCGCAGCTGAAATATACTTTTCAGTTCGGGCCAAACTCCCTTTATGTGGCGGCGTCCAACCGAACGTATCTGGGCTCGATTGCGAGCCATAAATCACGGCTCTGATGGCCAAGACGATGCTCTGCTCGCTTCTTGGATCGCAGGCAAATGCAAATCAGCCGTGAAGTGTGATTTCGCCTCTAAACGTTGCCATTGTCCCCGACTCTAAGGCACCGACAGCCGCTGTCTGTTCCGGTGTGTTTCTCCATTTGTTTAACATCACAGAGTCAAAATATTTGACTGCCATTCGTAGTTTGATTTCTGATAACTTGCGGACACTGCGTGACTGAACGCAAGATCTTTGGTTAAACTGGAAACGTTCACCTCGATTCCACAGAAAGCTATTTTAACACATCAGCTCTCAACAAATGGTAATGCAGATGCCAATATTCCATTCCTAAATGGGTTAGAAATAGAAGATGAAACCATATGCAGAATTTTAATTTGTGTGATTAGAATTAGGTAAAGTAAGTCTAATAGCTCTTAAAAATACCCTAAATATGTAACTTCTCAATTATACTGTGTTCAACTCTGAAAATAATTTTATTATACCCTGAGCCCATTGAAAATCGGTAAAAAGGTATAATTGTTTTGTGCAAAAGTATGAAACAGGTAGAAGAAGGCATCTTCGACTCAATAAAGTATATATATTCTTGGTCAGCATCAATAGCCGAGTCGATCTACTCACGTCCGTCTATGTGTCCATCTGTCCGTCTGTGTGTCTGTCTGTCCGTCTGTATGAACGCGTCGATTTCGGAGACTACAGAAGATAGAAAGCTGAACTTGGACTCTTTATCAGATCAAGTTTATTTAAAATCATCGATAAATTATCTCATTTTCTTTTTATCGATAATTATCCGTTCTTTGAGCATATCTGGCTGTTCATAAAGTGCGACGTGTGTTTTCATGTGTGTGTGAAATGTATGAAAAGATAGGGAACAGGATATCCCCTAGTCGGGCGTTTTCGACTAGAGCCTCCACACTTGTTTTTATATTGTAGTTGGTTCGATTTGATCAGTATATTAAAGCTTCACTTATATCTCAATCAATAGGCTTAAAATTTTAAAATTGTTATAAATGTTAAAAATGTCTACAACTTCTTTCAACTGACATAGCTGCAAATAAGAAGAAGCAATCATTAAATCAACTGTTGAGGAGATAATTTCGATATATTAAAGCGTCTACTTACCATATTGAAAACCTCAAAGAACGGTTCTTTCTTGTTTTTTGTTTGCTATGACAACTACACTATATTCTTTGTGCGACTTTTGAAATTTGGATTAGTGGTATTACAACGAGCCAGCACGCGTTGTTTGCCCCGTCAATTAGCAGTTTTAACACCATTTAAGGAAGTGTCGCGGCGACAAGTTGCACAGAGCTTGCAACACAGATCGCGGGTAAACAGCGGCCCAGCAGTTGGAGCTGCGCTGCTTTGATCGCTGGCGCTCTGCTTGGACGGCGCAGCTGGCCAAGGGCTCCCCGGCGGATGCTTTGCCAGAGGCCGTGCAGAGCTTGACTGTGCCCTCTTTAGTTCTCGCTGGGTGCGGACGCCAACTCCCTGGACTCTCGGCCTTTGTTGGCACATGCCGGGTCACGCTCATTGAAGCGGCCAGCAAATACACATTAGGTCGGCGTACGCTTTCTCGAATGCGAGGAGTAAAGCCCGGTGGGTGTGGAATTAATCTAAATCAATATTGTGATTTACTTATAATTTGCTCACTTCGAAAATATTAATACATAGTCATTTATATCAGCGTCAAGTTACCGGCAAGTTAGTTCCTGAAATACAGTTGCGTGTAATTAACTAAGATATCGAAACCAAGCTCAAAAATTCAATTAAATAAACCTGATATTCAAATGGAAATTGCTAGTTATTGTAAAAGCTCGCAAAATATGAAAATCAGCGTACTTACAGTGTTGTCGTTATGGAAATATTCAACACGTGTGCAAGTTATATATTAGTTTCGCATTGCAAGCCGGTGGGTGTTGAATAAATCTATATAATTATTGTGCTTTACTTATTATTTTCTCATTTTGAATCTATTAATATATAGTCAGAGAAATCATTGGTAAATTCGTAATAAGATTGGTACATAATACATACATACATAATACAGTTAGAATATCGAAATCAAGTTCGAAAATTCAATTATATATAACTGATATTAAAGTAGAAATTTATATTTATTGTGGAAGCTCGAAAAATATTAAAATCTGTTACTCTATTGCTTGGAAATATTCGACACGTGTGCATAACTTATTCCAAAATCAGTAAATTTATTTCGTGGGTTAACTTGTGAGTATTCCTTTAATATCTCAGTGAATATAACACAGAAATTATTAACCAGGGATTCTCCAACAGTTTCATACAATCCTATAACTGAGATCCTATATAGGAGATCCTGTACACATACATATCAAATATGGTTAAGTGCCTACTGCGTTGCCTTTTCTACTTGTGATAAAAGTTTCTTAAATAATATTTTTACTACTCGATCGACATAAAATTTTCAGTCTGAGCAAATGCCAAAGTGCTATATCCCCAAAATGAGAATGCGCCCACAGTGGGTCGCTTAGCAGGCAATCAAAAAAAAAGTACAGTTTGGGAGTTAGCACGTCACAGTCGGGTGCAAGTTTGGGTTGCACGTTTTGGCTCGTCATCAAGAGGAGTTCATCAGTCGTCTAAAAACCATAATCGTGTTTATATGGACGGACGGTTGAAACAGGTAATATAAAGCTTGCGTTCAATGGTCTAGAAATTAGAGTAGAATTAAATTTTGCAATATAAATTTACCTTGCATTTGTTTTTGAGAAGTGTCTGAAGTTATCTATGATTCAGCTGTTAATTCGGACTCAACATCTCAAACGAGTCTGGACATAAAGGAAAGGTATCTCAAATCTAAACATCTATTCTATTAGATGGACAGACGGTTCAGGCTAGTCCTTAACCTTGATGGTTATGGTAATTTAATAAATTTGATTTTAGTAGTTATGTTATGATACTTTACTGTTATAGGTTTTATGTACAGGGTTCAATATATATATTAGATGAGCTCTCTTATCTGAAGCATTCGACAATTACTTAATTTGCGATAGGAACTGCTAAAAAAGCTATACTTAACCGATTCCCTGTCAAAAAGAATAAATGTTTAATGCTTTCTCAATGTCTGTCAATATTATATATACAAAATTCCAATTGCTTCAACTTTCATTTTCATACTTGGCGGATAGGTTTTATTTTGCAGACGTGCACTTCTCACACGGGAAAGTTAGCTCATTATGCGAGCACATACTTAGCCACATCAGTGTATGCCTATAGGGGTAGCACGGAGTTTGCGCACTGTGAAATGCGCCAATCAATTGCCATTGATTTTCGACAGACAAGTCAAGTCGTTCCGCCAGGTCTGGGATTCAAGTACGGCGCAGTGCGCAGTGGTCGGTGGCCAGGAGAACTCGAGGAGCGGGGGTGGGGGAGGGGACGCTGTTGACGGGGGTTGGTTTCGGCGACGTCGCGTGTGCGAATTAATGTATCTGGTTCGACTTTGTGGTTCAACCCCCGAATTGGCGATGCATCGAAGTCAAAAGCGATATCGGGCAATGTCGGATGTCTGCTGGAGGCTCTGTGCACGGCCAGTGTGGGTAAATAAGTCAGCGAGCATGCAAGATATATAGCACCGTCATATATCTAAGCCGTCTTCCCTGCCCATTTATTTATTTGTTTATCTACTATTTACGAGCCCGTGTGCCATGTCCGCCTTGCCTGCGGGGCTCAGTCCCTGGCCAATATGCCCATGCTCTTCTCTCGGTCGTCGGTTCGCTACGGTCGCTTTGTTGTTGTTACTTATTGGTATTGGCAGTGGTAGTGGCACTGGAATCGGTATCACTGTCGCCCTAACTGTGACTGACTCTTGGCGTCGGCGTTGGCGTTGGCGTTCGCCTTCGCCTTCGCATCGGAGTCAGCGTCGGCGTCGGCGTCGTTTTGTTTTGCTTTGCTCGTCGGTGGTGTGGATGTGATTCAGTTCCTGGAATCTAACAGCTATTCACACCCAGCAGAAAACTCGCACATCGCATTCACAGTCCGAGCGTTTCCCGATAACGTTCCGTTCTGCACTTCGCATAGCTCCAACTCCAACTGGAACTGTCTCTTGGCACTTGGCACTTGGCACTTGGCCGACGGCGCGCTCTTTGTCGAAAGTGTTAGAATAATAAACCAACAGCAATAACAGTTACAGCAATTATAACAATAAAATAGACAATAACCGACGCTCAGCAACAGAATATTGTACCGAAAAAAATCAAACATTTTATGGATAACTCTCATTAACATTTAACGCCAACCCCTTTCCCCAACTGGACCCCGCCGTACATTAAATTATAGTTGCCACCAAAAGGAATACGATCCGGCAAGTGAAGTGATTTATCGCCCAAATATTATCATCTACAATTGTTAATGGCTAGTGGTCAATAGCCAATAAACAGCTAACTGGTCATCGCCACCGTATTGGCATTCCGGAGTTCGGAAGCTCTAAATCCGTATATTCAGTGAAGCCGCCGGCAAGTTACTTCTATGAAAGTGAGTGTTGCAATTAGCATGCTATGTGTTTAGGCGGGCATTGAAATGTCAACTGCCATTCGACTGCCAAATACTCTTTCCCGCGACAGCCCAATTCGGCACTCAATCGGTAAGTGCTGCTTACTTTACTTTACCAAAATATCAACATATAACTGGGAAAAGTGAAACGCCTTTTTTCGGTTCGGTTAGTTCGGTTAAGAAACAGAAACAACCTAAAGTTTGACCTGTCTAATCTGTCTCTCAGAATAAAAGTGCTGGAAAAGAGTAGTTTAGATTGAAGTCTACTTTTTACCGGTATATTCTACCTACAGAAATGCTGATATTACCTCTTTAACTGTGGGACAATTGTTACAACTTTATCAGATGAGAACTAATACTATATACCTTCCAAGTTGGCAGCCCGTAGGCATAGGCAAACCGGACTGGGTCGAATTTTAAACATCCTTGTGTTCGCACACAAAATGGCTATATCGACTAGGCTGTTGGCACTGATCAACACTTGTAGGTTCGGATACGCCTGCTTCTAACCGTTATACATTTCAAGGCAAAATTATAATATTCCCTGCAAAAGTGTAAAACTCGCAGGTAAAGTTTCTGCACATATTTTGATCATATTTAAACCCTGAATGTTTTAATAAACATCATATTCATTCAAGTTCGTACTTTCCAGAGCGTAGGACTGAGTCATATAGAAAGTGAAGAGATTAAAGTGTATAGCTTATAGTCGAGTGCTCTCGACTAGTGCACTCTAGTTCTATATTAGCAACAGAATTGTGTGATCATTTAGTAAATCCAGTATTACCAAATTAATATATGTACGAAGGTAAAACTCTTCCGTGCGGTTAAGATATGTATATTTATCAATAAAAAGTTATTATTATTATTTAAAGTACTAAAAATCAAACAAAATCGTCCCTACACGAGGTAACAATCTAGTGGTGAAATCACATTGAAAACCTCAGGTGATTAAATTTAATATACAAACAATACCAAATTATAAAAAATAATTTAGGATTCGCACTTTACGCAAATAGCTCATGCTTCTGTATACCAAAAAATTACTTTTTGCGATAGTGCCGACACTTTGGGGATGTCAATTTTTCTTGGTTCAAGATAGGGAATAAGTCCACAAAGTTACAAAAAGATATCTCTATGCTACAAGCATTGCATCTCATTTTAGTTTCATACGAGATGTCGGATCGGCATGAATAATGTAGCATTCGTAATGGAAACACAAAATTTGTATCTGTCTGAACGAATTCTGAAACATACTAACTTACAGTTCCATATCTCATGAACCAGATGAGCTATTACATGGTATGGTTTTCTTCTAGTTTAAACAAAACATTTCGATCGGCATATATACATATATCGTAGCAAAGCTTCAAACTTTCGTGTTTCTTCAATCGTTTTCAAATAGCATTGGATGCTATAGTTTTCGGCTAAGACAAACCTATATCCGAACATTAGCCTGGGATTCGAATCCGGATTCTCGTCTGTCAGTTGTCTCTAATTCCCAAACACAAATACCGAGGACTGCTCTATGAAAAGTTACTTTTGCCTTAACATTTTCATACTATTATTTGTCTATTTAAATGTTAAACTTTGTTTTACCGTTTACCTAAATATTTTATCAGGTATGGGTTATTTTTGTCAATCGCAGTTTCTGTGCGTTGTTTTGCGCCCTTATCAAGTTCGCGATGGCTGGTGGAGAGAACATAAACTGCCGTTCCAATAAAAAGACAAAGTTATCATTCTCAGAGTTTTATCGCTTTTTAAGCCAATTGCACTATTCGGGCGTGCGTGAGACAATTTCCGGCTGGGAGCACAAATATTTGCCGTCTTCATTTCAACTTTATGCGAGTGCGTGGTGCGACTTAAATGTTCCCACGGCATCCCGCGAGAACCGATTAAAGACATCACGTACAGTCGTAAGCGCGCACACACGCACACACACACACACACACACACACGCACGCATTGTTACAGATAATGGCAAATGGCAATGGCGGCACTTAAGGGCTGCTGCTGTCTAATCCGGCTCTGCAAAATGGAACCACGGGCTCGCAACACCCTCAAACTCGTATCACTTTTACTCCACTCCCACACACACACACACACACACATTGAACACACGAATACAACTCATACTCGCACAATGTTGCAGCTCGCAGATAAGAGTTTACGCGGAGCTAACTGTTTGTGGGCGGGACTTAGTGTGCGCCAATGTGTGTGTGTGTGTGCGTGATGCGATGGCGTGCCTAAGCCGGCAGGGTTGCCAGAGTGGCCAATAAACGGATATTTATTATACTTGGTGTATTTAGCGTAGAACGTTTTCTCATACAGGTTCATCACTTTTATTACAGGGTATCGAGATGTTGTTTTAGTTAGGATAGTTTTATCATTTGCGTAAATGCCAAGCCTAAGCCCGAACCGATCCAAATTTAACACGCAATAGTCTGTCATAAGGTAACAGCGACTTAAATCAGTCGACAACGGCCTTCATGATTATTTAAACTTATTTTATTTAAAGCACATGTGGGCACCTTTGCCGCCATTGATAAGAACATTCCGTCGATTGGGCCAGGGTTGAAGGCAGCTAGTCGTGGAGAGCGTTGGTGCAAACTGCCTGGAGGTGAAGTCAAGCATTATGTGGTATTGAGGGACGGGTTGCTAAGAGAAGCAGAGTTAGGTCCGGAAATGCCAGCGGAATATCTAAGAACACTTCCTTGGGTAATGCCATTTTGAACTCCAAACCAAAAGTGTAAATGTGAGGATCAAGAGAACCCAGTTCTAAACCAGTTCTTCGGGCGGACATTTTTGATTGCCGCAATTAGGATAACACAATTTCCCAGTTCGAAATAACTGACGTCCTGATCAGTATCAACAGCGCAGTCGATATAGCCATGTCCATCTGTCTCCCTTTTAAAACTATCGTCATGAAAATTTACACAGATTCGATTTTCTGTTTCAGGCAGTAAATATTTTGAAATTGACCCGGTTGTCTGTACCATATAGCTTCCTTTGGAACGATCGGTTAATATGTCCACTTTACTAACTGGGTTTTCATATCAATAAAAGTTTTTTATTTTTTATTAGTGCTATTTGTATTAATATTACAATGATTATTAATTTTATTATTATTATTAAGCACTTTGGGTAAGTTTTCTCTTATGAAATGTGTCTGGGATATTTCTGTTAACTCAATATATCACATTCTTCACTCCACAAAAGGCTGAGTTCATCCGGCTTGATTCTGTTAAATGCGGTGCAGTAAAATGAACAATAGATGTCGCTGTTACTGTTACACTGTTTACTGTTCAAGGGCGGAGCAGTTATGCTGGCGTGTGGAGTAGAAATGTTAACTCAGTAATGTTCAGTCATCGAATTCTGTTACTTTACAGGTTGCGAGTAATTTATAAGAGTAGATTATCGAAATATAAGTGGGCGGAGCCTGTTTCCATAATGGCCGCCAAATCTCATAAAATCGTGTTTATGCACCGAGAGAAAAGAATGTGAACGTATTAAAAGTCAAAAGTGGGTATTATATATAATAACAGGACACTAGATACACAATATAATTTACGCATACTTGATTATCTTTTCTTTATAATTTAATGTTCCCGTTGTTTGTAGTTTTTGTGACTTAAAAATTTTTATTTATATTTGAGTAATTCACGAAAAAAAAATTAAGTGAAGTTAGCACCTATATAATAATAATAGTAAGTAGCATAGGAAATAAATAAACATGCTTATTTCAATACTTTATATTTTTATGGCGTCTAAGAGCTTAAAGCTTATCAATAATGAGAACGTTATAAGTCAGAGAACATAAGTCGGTCGTTATTGCAATTGAATAGTAATTATAACAATTAATATAATAAAATACCCTTGAACCAAATGTTTAAACAACTTAAACAATCGCAGCTCGCAGATGTTAATATGAAATAAACTATCTGAAATTTTACCATCTGTGACTTCTTTAAATTTGAGATTTTTATTACAGTTGAAAATATACAAATAAAACAAAAATAGTCATAGTTCCTTGACGACCTTGACACACACACGTAATGCCTGTCCCATCTGTAAAAGAACAAAGCCAACTTATTGGCACTTTGTTCGTAATATTGCGTAAGAACAAATGTGCGTATGCCACGGAGTTACTTCGTCAGGTGCGGGGCTGACCTTGAGATCGCTGGGCGCTGAACGAAAGGCGATTTCTAAACTCATTTCGGGACGAGGAAAGAGTTGCGGATGCGCATTCCGATAGGGTGCAGTGTCGGCGTCTCAAGGTCAGCGAGAGCGGTCTGTGTATTTGCGGATGTCGAACAGTTGGCCTGTAACGGCTGTAACTGAAGATCCCGAGATGCAAATCGGAGCGGCTTTCGGGTTGAGCGGTGCTTAACATGTGTTGCCCTCAGATCGGTGTTTAATTCGAGCGAGTGCGGTTCAGACATTCCCATGTGCGTGCAGGAAACAGTTGTGCAAGGCGTCCGGGCCTGGCTTCCAAACATCCAGAGGACACTTCTCGCGAATGCCGGCGGTAATAAAAGCACTGCGCGTGGATTCTGCATTTAAGTGTCCGCTTCTGCTCCGCCGATTGCAAAATCTAAACGAAATTAGAGCGTCCTCGGCATCGTAAATCCAAATCGCCCGTCTGGCGAGTCCAGTTCGTATACGTGAACTCGTAAAAGGACGCGGCTCGGCCACTGTCCTCAACTAAAAAGTGCTCCATACCATTTCCAAACGTCTTAGACTGTATTTCTTACAATGTTGAACCGGCTTTTGTCCGCGAGTGCCAAAGAAATGCGTAGAAATAAGCGGCAACAAAAACGAAAAGAAGCGAATTTATTGCCAACGACGAAGTTTCCGAAAATGTCAATTTCGTTTTAATGGCATCAAATGTTTGGGAAGCTTATGTGAATTGCTGTCACAAAGTGGATTTCGAGTTTGTTTCTCGTTTCTCTCTTCCGATGCATTTATTGTAATTTGCGTTGGTTCCAGCAGTTTTGTTTACTTTGTCGGAGATTTTTAAATAGATGTTTCAGGACGATTAAACAGCTATGTGATTGCTTTGCAATTTGAGAGTAAGAAATAATTTTATTTTCTATCTTTATTTTTGGTTTATGTATCTTGCTACCAAATTGCAATACACTTAAAATCCATTCCAGACATTTGCATAAATATTTTGTTCAAATTACATATTTGCGTGTATATTGATTCTTAATTAATTACAAATTTGTTAAGTATTACTTAATGGACATAATATAGGAGAGTCTACCATTGGGACTAATGCTAACACTTCCTATAGTTGCTTATTCAATAACTTTAAGTTAATTTTCGAACAGGCCATCGGGTCGAGTATGTTTTTCCCTGTCCGTCTGTCAGTTCGACTTAAAATGATGTTTGCGGTTATCGTATTCGTAGCGCAAAATCAAATTAACTTAATCTGTTTTTTTCTATTAATAATTATCGGTATTCAGATCATATAACTGCTAGAGCTAGAGAACCAAAAATATTTTATTTTTTGATACCTAACCACAATTCCCCAGAATTGAAAAATACATTTTCGAAGATATTGTCTCGATTATTTAGAAATACCCATATTACGCCTACGAACAATAAACATAGAAGGTTGAATATTTAAAAATAAGAAGTATAAAAAATAAGCATATATAGCTAATGCCTCACAGCTTGTTTCTTAGGGGATCTTAGGGGATATCTTCAAAATCCAAATGTTTTTAAGCCCAAATCCTATCCATATATGCCCAAGTTTTTGGTCTACATCGTGGGGTCAAAGAGAGATAGCTAACAATTGAGTCTCGATGCACCGTTGTTGGAAAATGCTTAGCACTTGCACATGTTGCTAAGCTTTTTAGAGGGGCAGCGGCCGTAAATGTGGTTGGGGATCGCGCTTTGTGTGTTCATTGTTGTGCTTAAGGTTCCCAGTCGCATGGGGCGAGCATTTTAACGGCGGATCAATGGGATTTAAATAATGAGGCTGGGGTGGACTCTATAAAATGAATGCGGCTCCGCCATTTGCTTTTATCTTGACTTAAATGAGCCAAGCCAAAGGCAATCCCAAACCAGAACCCAGAGCCAAAACGAAACGAAATACAGGAACACAAAGAAATCTGATATCATTCAGCGTCCGTAAAAAGGGAACCCGCGTCTTTAATGTGCGACGCGCCGAGATTGTGAAGCAGATTTTACCATTTTGGATACAGTTTTATTTTTGTTTTTTTTTCTGAATTCTTCTTCTTTGTGCAGCCATCGCAGCCACGGAGCCAATTCCTCCACCAGTCCCGGCCTCTGACCACCGAGAGGTTGCTGGCCTTTGTTGCTGTACTTTTTAACAAGTTTTATGGGTTGTCATGTGTCAAATGGAAATGGGAATTTATGTGTTTGTAATTGAACGCATACCGCGAGCTGTGTAGTCCAGAGGACGGCAACAAATCTCCAATTCGAGTACCAACGGCCTCTGGACCGTGGACCGTGGAAGCGCCCATTACCAAGCAGATCCCAGCAGCCTCCGCGGCCATCTTGGAGCCACGAACGTGATCCGCATCATGCTGGTACCGCAACCACAGTATTTACATAAATTATACCCTCTTTGGGTATCTTGCCTTGCCATCAGACAGTCTACCTGCCATGTCAGTCCCCAGCATTTCCTTAACGACTACGGCTACGATCGCGGCTAAAACGTTGTCCCCAAATATTCAAGAAGTTTCTAACTTTGGTTGACTGGGCAGATTTGTTGATGTTTCACATTATTATAAAATTTAAATTTAAAATTGAACAACTTATCTCTCAAGCTTTAATTTTAATACTCATTAATAAGCTAAGAAGTAATATGCAATAGTCTTTTATTCTCCAGCAGAAAAGAGTATGCTGCAGTCTGCAATCTTATTGTATAAATCCAATAATAGCTTAAGAAAACGGAATGACAGCGGTACTCTCTGTTATTTTTACTCAAAAGCAAAGATCAAAACTGAAACTAGGAAATATAAATTAAATATAAGTTTAAATATAAAAAACCGATACCAATTTAAAATGAGGAAAAAAATGGTAAAATATTTTTGGACAAACCTTTGCAACAGTCAGAAGCAGCCTTCTCTGGCGGCATAAAGTATATATACCTAATCAGAATAACTAGCTGAATCTTATAAACTTGTCTGAGAGACTGTAATATTTAGAGACATGATGTTTAGTTTTTTAAGTTCCCCATATTTGAAAAAAATCATATTTATTGCATATCGCTGCACAATTTAGTACGCATTTGGATGCCACATTTACACTCTGAAAGTTTCATAAACCCCGAAGTTATTCAGGTTTTCAGTTCCTATAGAGTATAGCTGTGTGAAGAAGAGGAAGCACAGCCGCTGAGTAAAGTGCGGCGCTTGCAGCATTTGTTGGCCTGTGTGTGTGTGTGTGTATGTTTCTGTCAGTAAGTGTGTATATAGAAGGGTGTTGGACTCGGATCTTAGTACAGGGTATCCCCGAGTCGGACACTTCCGACTTTTTTAAATCATAATGTTAGAGCTTCGCAAAAGCAGTTTACATATGTACTTATGTTTTTCGAGAGATTACTGGATTACGTTGTAGGTTATATCCAACAAAAACCTATTTGTTTTAGAAAATGTTAACACATCCAATAATTAAAGTGTATTCAATTGTACAGTTATTTGATACACTTTTATGCCACCTCACTATGTAAATCAATAGTTAGTAGTTAACAAACTCTGCCCTGATTTAATGACTTCTGGGCGTTTTTATGGAACCAACTACCAAATTAGGTTTATGTCTTAATCAGCTCAAACATTCAATAATAAATTATTTAAGCGAGCATGCAGCCCAGGCCAGAAGACAGCAGTTTGGTTGCCTTCAAGTTATATTCAGGTTTCATAACGATTCCAAATGAAATCCCAACCCAATTGCCAGGCAGTGTAATATTGAAAGGGAGCAGCCAGACAAATGGGTGCCATTTGCCATTTGCCATTTGCATGTCAGGCTAGGGCAGGGCAGAAAAGAGCAGCAGAACCACGATTGAAGCAACGTCAAACTGAAGACAATTACTATTAGCTTAGATGGTAAACATTGTTGAAGGCAATTAAATAAAACAATTAAATTAAACAAATTTCAGGGCTTCCAAAGTTGTTTATTCTCTCTCTCTCTTAAGGTATTTCTTAAAGAGGAAACAAAGTATATTTGTTAGATTCAAATTTAGAAGACAAGAAGGGTTCCCCATACATACACATCCACATACATATACATATAATGCTATCTGCTTATTTAAAGCATTTCATCCGATTGTGTTACACGGGGCGTATTCACAATGATAATGGCGAACAGCAGAGGGGTATCGCTCCACCATCAAATGTCAACATAATCCCGTTGCCCGCCCTCTTCGGTGCTTCCGCATCGCTTTATTTCATCCGCCGTCATTGTTGGCCGACGCAATATTTAAGCTGATGAAGCTTATGAAGTTGTGCATCATTTTAATGGCGCTGTGGCAAAAAAGTAGACGACGGAAATTACATTTTTCGGCAACATTAAAATGGAGCACAGACAGCTGATGTCAAAAGCATCGCGTGTTTTTAGGAACTTTACTTGCATGATTCTGCGTCGCGCAGGGCAAGCAACAAAAACAAAATGAGAAAAAACCAATTTTATAAAAATCTTGGTGTTTTATGGGCCTCTTTCAAAAATGTAATTTACATACGCTTTTTATGATTTAATGCAAAAGAAATAAAGTCGCAAACAACAATGACAAACTTTCTAAAAAGCTGTAAATAAAAATGCTAAAAGACATCTTTTGAATATACAAACATACATTATTTTACCGCAGAAGGAATTTGGAAATTTTGTGTGTTTCAGGATGAAATACATATTGATAAAACCTTCAGTGATTGCAGTTGTTCAGTTTTGCAAGTATTTTAAATATGTAAATTAATGATTATTATTTCTTTATCTATTATGAAATCAGAAAATCAGCAAATTTTTAGTATTAAATTAAATTCATTTTGTACATTTATGAGAATACTATAAAATATTACTAGTTATCTTTAAATTTCAAATGTAACCACTTTATTTATCTACTACAGAGGTTGTTTTAATTTTCCAACAGGTTAACACATGTGAGTAAGGATTCAAAATGCGTTTTGGCCAATTGCCTGTGTCCCATAGATAATCTAAGCATAGATATACCCTTAAATAATTTTTCTCCCATTCTCAGTAGTATACTTGCCAAATTTAAAATGGGAAATATCGGTGTTCGGGATTTTTCGAACCCATAGCCGAAAAGACATATATCTTTCGGATCTAGCTTTTCAGAAGGTCATCAATAATTTACTTTTGAAATTTGCTAGCTCTAAAACTGTAGAAGGTATACAGTGTAATAATTATAATAAAAATAATAATATCATATTTTACTGTATTTACATTTTTAGTTTTTAATGATGCAAATCGATAGCTATGTAAGACAGGGATAAACAGTCATCCTTGGGATGCCGAAGATTAAGAACACTTGTAGACATAGAGCCGATATTCCATACTTAACTGCACTTTCATTAAAAAAATGAAAACATTATATTGAAGTACTGAGTTGAGTAAGATATTCTAAAAATCGAAGAAACCATATAGTCGACGATACTGCAGCTTATCGCTGCAACGAATCAACTGAAATATGCCACCGATATATATGTATACTTCTCTCTCGGACCCCAGGAGATGTGTTCATTTCGTGACAATTCCTTGTTTTATATATTATATATACTGGGTCTAGTCAGTTTCTCACTTAAGCTCGATTAAGCTACTTGCACGCGCAGGCAGATGCGGAGGCATGGGTGAAGTGTTGTTGCTGAACCAACGTATTCTAGGAAATTTAATTTCCAACGTCAGCCAGATTCGTGACTGCGCCGAAGGCAAACCGTATAATGGTTTGCGGTTGCGCTTCAACTGGAGCGTTAAGCGAATACAGCGAAGCTTTCAACCGCTTAGAGGCTTTGTGCGATTTCAAATGCATTCGATAGTATGCAGATGTCCTTGTCTCCCCGCCTTATCCGCTGCGGGTTAGCCAATTTACTAGCTGAATTGCGTCTTTTCAATCGTGTTGAAGACCAAGCCCAACTTGCGAGCACATGTGCAGATGTGTGTGCCTGCGACTGGGTGCGCATATAAATAAACACAAATGGCAAGCGAGGAAATTGAGGGCCAAGCCTTGCGGCTGCTGCCAGCGGCGGCAGAGGCCATAAATTGCGCCTGTCACTGTCTTAATGGGGCGGCTGTCCTAAATTTATGCTACAATCAGCAGCAAGCAGCTAGCAGCGGACACCAACGGCCAGGAGCGCCCAATCCCCGGCCTTTGGCCACAATCCAAGACAGCAGTCCGCTGCCCGCACCCTTCCGGGTGTCCTGCGGCAAGCAGCCAAACTAAAAGAAAAACAACGATAATTTATAAGTCGTAAAATGTTTGCTTGCTTCTTAGACGGCGCTCGGCGATGAAAACGCCACGAAAATGGAATGCGAAAATGTGTAGAACAATTTCTGAATGTATCGCATTTGCCATGCGATTAGCAACCGTCGCCGTCGCCGTCTCCGTCTCCGTCCTTTGGTAGTCGAAACACGGAACAGTAGCGCCCTCAGTGGCGACACACCCACCCCTGCCCGTCACTCTTTAGTTACAGTTGCCAGCCCCTAGCCCGACATTGCGAAAATAGAAACGGGCAATCGGAAAATGTCCGTTCAAGATGGCCGACCAACCCCGTCCCAAGGGTTGCCGCCGGGGGGAGTTTTGTTTGCAAGCCAAAAATACCAAAATAAATCGAAACGACAGTTTCACGAAATTGCAAAATATTTTCAAGCTCACTGAATTGAATCGTAAATTATTCGCTCGTGCTCAACTCATCCAAATCAAATCAAGAAAGAACTACAACAATAAACACGAACAACAATTTCCAATTTAATTGGTTACTTTTAATTGGTCTTACTTGCGATTGTATACAGATATAAGGCACCTCAATCAATTTCGACTTGAGTCAAATAAAATCCAAATATTTCAAAAAATATCAACATTAAGTTTTATGCATTTTTATTCTACATTATCCAAAGATTTCATTGAATATTGCTAGCTTCACAGATAGACAGACATGGCTAAATCTAAAGCTTGGCCCCTGCTTTTTACCTTATGTAGTCGGATGTGACTTTTTCTGCCTGACAGATAAATTTGAGCAATCCTAAAAATCAAGGTTTCATCTTTAAAACGGTTTCAACATGAAAGCTTAAAAACTGCTTTGCAAAGAAACATTCAAGTTAAATTCGTCTTGGTTGAAAATATATTCTATATATGTAAAAAAACGTATCCTTCTCAGGGATATATATTCAAATGTAAAAAGTGATATAGTTTAAGCTTTTGGATTACAATTTAAAATTAGTTTCGGAGCATTCAGTGCCGCCTTATCTGCGCAGTGAATGCAACCTCAGTCAAATTCAAATTTTCAATTTTGTTGGTGGGCATCACTGCGCGCCTTTTGGAGGCAGACTGGGCAGGAGGAGCGCTGCTGGCGTTCGCAGGAAATCACGAACGAGAGCGAGTTAAGCGAGAGCGAGGCGAACGAACCGAAAGGCAAGAGATTTCAACTCGCAAAGTGGTGATTTCGAATTTGGCTTACACACACCGAGGCACCAATTGTGTGCTGGTGTGGACGTGTGTGTGCGTGCTTGTGTAAGTGTGAGTGCGAGTGTGTGCGCGTGCATGAGCAAGTGTGTGTATACCTCTTTAATGTTGTTGTTCTGGTTTTGGCGCTTGGCGTTTTTTACGGTGCGCCGCCCGAGTATTTACCACTTTACAATGGAGTTTTAGTACCCGCGAGTCGTCATTGTCGTCGTCATCATCGCCGCATAAAGTCGAAATTAAAACCGCGGAGTGTCAGCCATAAACCAGTAGAATCAACTCACTCTTAACTCGATATAATCAGCGTCAATCGCAGTTCAGCCATTTTCAATAATTTAATTGTTCGAGTAATCCAAACAGAGCATAAAACACGGATCAAGCAAATCGTCAATAGTACCCAGTAAATGTTTGCCTATTAATATGTACATTTAAATATTACGACTATGGTGCAGTGCCCAGTGTGTGTTTAAAATACTAACAATACGAAATTCAAATACAATGAAGAAGCTCCGTTGGAGAAGTATCTAAGCCTAAGGGGAAATAATAATAATTAAAGAATACTTGCCTTGTTTTTAGTTGGAATAACGTCACGAGAAAGGTATGTTAAAATATTACAATACTATTGGATGAATTGATAAAATAGAAATAAAAATATGAAAAATATTTCTATTGAAATAAAATAAAGTAAAATAAATGTAAGAAGTATTTAAATAATAATTACATATTTTCACTTTTATTTTTAACTTACCCGTAATAAATTTCAATAAGTAAGATGATTCAATCAAGAGCAACCGATTAAAAGCTGTTATGTATTCCGGCCTGTTCTATTGCTTCCTTCTGCACAGCATTATGTGAAAATCCGACTATAATTTCTCGTTAAGTCGAATAAAAATATTGTAGCTTTATTTCAAAATTCGATTTTGTTTAATATTTAGTTTGTTTGTGCACAAAGTGTTTGCGAACTGATTAATGTGACTATTCAAAAGCAAGTAATTAACACTGTATTAAAAAGTATAGTAATTATTGATTGATGATAATAAAATTATACAATTTTTATAATCGAAATTGAGAAACTGATATGTTTTGGATAAAACTACTTGTAATACAATTACTGATAAATAGATCATATTGACTTAATTCATAATTGTTAAATAAAATAGGTAAATAGACTTTAGACAGAGATTCTTAATAGCCTCACTGGTATCATTGTTCGATCTAAACCAATTGTATTCAAGGCTTATATTTTTTATTTTTTATAATCGTTCACAAAGTGAAAAGAGTATATTGGATTTGTGCAATATCCGCCTTGCTGTCCGTCAGTTCCTCCAGCTGTCTTGAAATATATGTATACTCGTATATATCCGCGTCTGACGAAGTGTTAAGATTTTTGTGCCACGTTGATAAGACGATCGCAAATTGAAGCTGAATATTTTCCATAATAAATGAGTGCGGAGTACGTGATATTTGATCAAAAAATTGACGAAATTTTATTTTTATAATTGACGAAATTTTATTTTCAATAATGAATATATTTGAAATGCAGAATAAATCTAGAGGGCAAACCATGGAAAAAATGCCATCAAACTAGCAAATCGGTTCACTTTTGACAAAGTTACGGGCGTTTGAAATATGGGGGCGACGGGTTCGAGAGCTTTATATGTCAAAATTGTTGTCAATTTTGGCATTATTTTTGACAAAATATTTGACCCCCTCAGAATCGGTTTTAATGTTGTTTTCTATACTAATTGTGACAACCACAATTGATTAAAAATATAAATTTGCATTTTTAAATTTTGAAAAAAAAATTCATTCGAAAATGAGTAAGGGGAGTACATTAGATTTTATCAAAAAAAAAACCAAAAAATGTGATTTTCAATAATGAAAATATTTGAAAAGCAGAATCAATCTAGAGGACAAATCATGGAAAAATGCCATCAAACATGAAAATCGTATCAGCTTTGGCAAAGTTATGGGCGTTTGAAATATGGGAGCTATGGGTCCCGGAGCTTTTCATGTCAAGATGTTTGTCAATTTTGGCATGATTTTTGACAACAAATTTGACCCTCTCAGAATCGGTTTTAATGTTGTTTTCTATACTAATTGTGATAACCACAATTGATTAAAAATATAAATTTGCATTTTTAAATTTTGAAAAAAATTCATTCGAAAATGAGTAAGGAGTACATTAGATTTTATCAAAAAAAAAAACCAAAAATGTGATTTTCAATAATGAAAATATTTGAAAAGCAGAATCAATCTAGAGGACAAATCATGGAAAAATGCCATCAAACATGAAAATCGGATCAGCTTTGGCAAAGTTATGGGCGTTTGAAATATGGGAGCTATGGGTCCCGGAGCTTTTCATGTCAAAATGTTTGTCAATTTTGGCATGATTTTTGACAAAAAATTTGACCCTCTCAGAATCGGTTTTAATGTTGTTTTCTATACTAATTGTGATAACCACAATTGATTAAAAATATAAATTTGCATTTTTAAATTTTGAAAAAAAATTTTTTCGAAAATGGGTAAGGGGGGAGTACAGGATATTTTATCAAAAAAAAAACAGAAAAAGTGATTTTCAATAATGAATATATTTGAAATGCAGAATCAATCTAGAGGACAAATCATGGAAAAATGGTATCAAACATTTAAATCGGATCAGTTTTGACAAAGTTATGGGCGTTTGGGCATACCTGATTTGGTGACTCTAGCTGTAATATGTGGGATATATCGATTTGCGATTTGAGGTGTATCGACGTGTTGTCGATTTGCCAGCTTCCCAGTGGGGGTGGCTACAACACCTAACACTTTGTCTGAAGCAGATAACTACATTGCACAAGCCCAATTTACTCCTTTCACTTTGTGAACGAGTGTAAAAATCTATTATTTTCCAAAGTTACAGCTTAAACGTTTCTGTTTTAACAATAATTGTTGGACCCGTTTAACACTGTTTTTAGTTGTTATTACAATCTGAACGAGTAACGCGCAGTCAGTTGAATGTAATCGCAACGTTGAAACTTGTTATATGTGCTGTGGATCCACGCGTTTATAAATGAGTGGGTTTTGGACTAAAGAAGAGTCTTTCAAAAAAAGAGTGGGCACTAATCATTAAAGTTTTTATACATTTTACCGCGAAAACTTAGATTAAATTACATTTTTAAATTACTGGGTGGTCAAAAAATATAAAGGAATGGTTAGTTTTATTATGCATTGCTTTCGTTCAAGTAAAAGTACATTTCACTTATTTGTTCATTCAACATCCGGTTGACAAACAGCCACTCGTAAAGTAAATTGATTGGGTATAACCGAATATATCGATATAAGTATATATATATAAGTGCATTGACTTGGATATTAAAAATATGGAGATTCAAATTCATGTCGCATTGATTACCTCGTCATTATTTTTAAATTTCGATCATGGGAATCACATTCAAAATGTTCTGCATATTAAATAAACGAAACAAGTAAGAGTGCTCAAGACGGGAGTGCCCGACTAGGAGATACCCTGAATCCAGTTTAGTCGTGTCGTTTCATTAGTTCAGCCCTCTTGCAATTGCACACATATACACACTGCACTTGGAACCCACTATGGGAAATTCATTTTTAAATAACTAGTACGTTAATCCTGTGAATTAAGTGCAAGGCTGGAATTTGGTTCTTTTCTTTAAATTTTGGGGCGATTGCGGAGGTATCCAATAATAATCTGTGTATGCTTAGCGCAAACATAGTAAATCAAATTTGGTGGCTGTAGCTCTTAGCTAGAAATGTTCATAAAACCCGGTCAAAAAGGGCAATTTATCGATAACAAGAAAACGGGACGGCTTATCGAGAATTTGATAATTGAAAATTGATCTGCGTATGGTATTCACGAACTCAAAATACAAGTTAAAAACTTTTAGCTTTTAAATTTTAGAAAAATTCAAAACTAATTGTGTCTTTAAACTTTGATTTATTGCAAGCAAACTGGGGAAGTTTTTATTAAACATTCCAAGAGTTTCGACAACCGTAATACTTATAAACGTGGTGATAGTAGTTATAATTTTGATTGCCTGGATGTTTCATAAATAACGAGCATACGTATCTGTTGTGGCTGCTGCTGCTAATTAGCCAGGAAAAACGGCGTTTAGCTAATTACAATTGGGCCAATTGGCTCTTATGGCGGCAATTCGGGCTGTTGCCGATCTGCGTGCTGTCATTTACGACTATCACAATAAAATTAATGCATAATTACAGCAATAAAACAATAAATTCATGAAGATCTGGCCAACGACGAGAGCGAGACAAAACAGCCGACGGGCAGTGGCCATAAATATTTACAGCCAAGCAAACACTTGCTTAAATTAAGTACTCGTTAAATGGAAATTGAATAGCGGGCGAGCGCTGAAGCAAACAAATCGGACAGACAGCCAGAAAACGTACAAATTGATAAAAAGATAAATTGAATAATAAAGCGGGTCACGGATACTCTTCGGGCTGTCGCAGACATCTTGGAGTCCAGTAGCGGGTCATCCGAAAGTTTTTAATTGCCAAGGAAATACTGCAAACTGATTCGCAGTTGTTCGTCCATTGTTGCAGCGATTTGGTTATTTTATGAAAAGTATTAAGGCCCAAAAGCCCGGCCAGCAGCTGTGGCTGTTTTTTACGATTGGAAAACGTGGGTCGCAATGCGCAGCTGACGCTCCGCTTCGGACCCGGACCCGGACCAGGACCCAGCCCCGGACCGGTTGGCAGTCAAGTCCAGAACCGAAGGTACCGAGCCTGCTCGGGAGCAGTCATTTCGTATGATTAACTTTCGGATTTTGGAAAATTATAATGGCTTTGATGTAGAATGCGAAGCGGGCGGAGGATGCATGTTTGTGTGGGTACGCTCTTGCTTTGCAAATGGCGTCTGTCACCCTCCGGGCCCCACCTTCGCAGGAATTAAGGTCGTAAAATCCCCAACCAAATGCAATACGAGTTGCTCCGCTTGGGGGCCGTATACTGATGCGTCCGCTTCTGCCTGTGCTTCCGTCGAATCGACCCCGCCGGCAAGGAAGCTCGTAAAAAGGGGGAAATATCCATTAAGCTTCCAACCCCCGAAAATGCCAGTTACAATAACAACAGCTACATCGCACGGGGGCGAAAACAGAATCTGCATTAGCATGCTCCGAAAATTAAGTTGCCCATCAGCAGACACACGTGAGCCTTGCATGTGTGTGTGTGCATGTATGTGCACGCCTATACGTTATTTATTAGTTGTACGACACCCGCACACATCCAAAGATGAAGGCCCGCGTGGGCTGCCAGGTTATCAGGCACGCTTTTCATTGGGGCTCCTATTCATGTACCTAATGTCGAATATGTCCTCACAAATTTGATTAAACGAGCATTGTTACGATAAGTTATGTCATGTATGTTAGGTACCCTGTATCCGGTGTAATGGAAATGAGCTTCACATACGTATTACATATGAAGCAGAAGTTATTGAGTTATTGAACACTCTTTAAAGCTTGCAAGATTTATGCGGGAGTGAAGGAAAGTGCCTAGAAATGAAATTCCATTGGAAGACATTTTACAAATTGAATAATCTTTATAAACTCTGTTTAATTACATACACGAATATTAAAACATGGATGATTGAAAATATCTTATTGAAATCTAATTAGAAACCCATTGAAACACGTGATTATAACGTGATGATAAGCGACTTTTAATTAAAGCAAATAGTGTTTAAATCTGCAGATTGCTATCGAATACATATGAACATGTATGTGTGTGTGTGTGTACATATGAGGCTGGGCTATTCTGAAAAGACTCTGCGTACACTGATTAGAAATTCGCCGAGAGAGCGAACGAATGGAACTGGCTCACAGCATAAACGAAACAAATACCGAGAAAATGGATACAAGACAAAGGCCCGCACACCAGCCGAGGGAGCAATAAAATGGCTACGAATGAGAATGGAAAACAACGGAGAACAACGGCCGAGCACAGGGCAGTTTTTTCAGTCTTGTGTGGAGATAGAGATGCCAGGCGCAACAACAACAGATACAGATAGTGGTACACACATGGCCGCGGGCAGGGAGCTGCTGGCGAGCGTGTGCGACAGAGAGCGGGCCTGCGCACGTGTGCGGGCGAGATGGCCATAGTGGGAGAGAGAGAGAGTGCGCAAGAGAGGGGCGGTCAGAGTGCCGAAAATGCGCTGGCGACGACGACCGCAAAGAGCCAACGGAGGCAGCGACGCAACGCAAATGCGGAGAGCCCGCACGAAAAAGCGAATGCAAACACAGCAATGAACAGAAAACGCGGCGGCAAGAGCAAGACGTAGACAGAGACGGAGAGGGAGTCGGAGACGGAGACGGAGAAGGAGCAGCAGCAAACGGAAAACACATTTTCCAGCCTCGTCGACTTTTTACAACGAATTTTATGGCATTTGGTCATAAACTTCTTGTTAGTGTAGAGCGGATCGCAGCGCGTGAGAACCGAGCAGCACATCGAACGCCAACGAGGAAAAAAAGGGAAAAAGCAAAACAAAAATACGCACAACAAAGAATAACAATAAGACAAACCGTTCGCACAATTTGAATTCGCACTGTAGACGCTTCTACACAGCTCATCAGCAGTTCCAGGTCCAGCTAGAGATGCAGAAAGTGCTTAGCAAGTGTTATTCAAATTAACTTAACGTGCAATGCCGCGGGTGAAAAAGCACCAAAACTGCCGGGGCGAACAAAAAGCGCCGTCGATGGCTGCTGCACTCAACTAGCGAATGCGCCCTGCACTCCTTACTGCAACTGCAACTGCAACTTCGGCTGACGTCATGTAAGTAAGCTCCATCGAAGTGGATTTACGTTCTATACGAGTGCTTAAATATGAAAACAGAAGAGTGCCCCGGACGATGTTGGCTGGCTGCTGCCAATTATGAATGTGTGAGTGTGTCCTCGGCCGGTCCTTGGCCTGGCAGGGCTACCTACGCCGATGGCGATTTAGGTGCTAACTTTAACGCTTCAAGGTTGCTGTCATTTAATGGGTTCACGTCGCAGCCATTTGCCATTTTCATTACCAAGAGCATTTCGACAATTGCGCTTCTTGGCTGCATATGCGTGAGTTGTGTTATGCAATTGCCGTGGCTGCATTTGAATTAGGTGTGAAATGGGACACCTCCCCACACACACACACACACACATTTAATAGCTGTGCTAAGCCACTGTGCTAACTGGCACTAGCTAAAACAACTTATTTTTGATTAAAAGAAACTATTTAGAACAATTTACGCTCATTGAAAAAGTACTGCAAATTGAAAGAAAAGTTCAGTTAATCATTCCATAATATGGCTTTAAATATCATCAGCATATTCAGATGTCAGTTTACAATGTACCTGGCCTGTAATTATAAAGAAGAGACTCCGGCTATCTCATGATTTTATTTATAAATTATTCGATAAATTATTCGATAAATTTAAGACACACAGAATCATAATTAGAAGGGCTGTGCACACCTCATTAACGATCAGGTGTGAACTGCACAACAACTCGCTGTGCTCCCTTCCTGTGTCCGTTTTATGGTGGAATCTCTCCACAATTGAGCGTTGATGGCGCACTTAATAGCACGGCTACTCGATGAGGGAACGGCTCACTCGGTTTGCGCGCTTGAATGGATTTATTGGCTCCACTAAAGTCATTAGCGCCAGTCAGCGCCGTCGTTATCGCCGTTGCCATTGACATTGCCATCGCCATTCCGTGCCGTGCTTAACAGCTCACACCTGCAGCTGGCGGGCAGCGTAATTGTGGCAATAATTTCATAAATATGCTTAATCGCTGTGCGGTCGCTTTACAGTCTAGTTAGGGCCGGCGCTGGAGCCGGGCCGGGCACCATAAACTCTGATTGCAGTTACAGCAGTTGATTAAAGTGCAATCAAACGGAAACTTTTCAGCGGCCGTCCCGAGCCAGGGCTAGCTTCTCGATACCTGCAGAGCGCTGAGCCAGGGGCAGGGCCTAAATAAATGTGTGTGTATCGCTTTTCAGGCGACATGCGTACAAACATCGCCGTCGGCGACGGTGGTTGGCCAAGCCCTCTTAGCGGCAGCCATTATGGCTATGCTGCCATTGCGACTGTGCGTGCATACACTGCAAGAAACAGCTGGGGTGAAAGACTACACTTTACTGCCTGAGTTTGATCAATTTGAGATTTTGGTAATGGGCAAATCATTTCATTTGAATGTTTTACAATAAGTGGCTCAAATAAATGAGAAAATTCTGCGTCAATCATGTAATCATGTAAATAAGATTCGAATATAACGACTGTAGTTAATGTGTTCTTTCGTTTGGTTGCATTTCTTAACAAGACAATTTCCATACATTATTAGAAAATAAACAAATAGTAAAAGCTGACAACAAATTTAAAAATAAATATCCAAATGTCGAATATAAATTGTTGTAGCTTGGCCACGTAAAAACCAAAATACCTAACCAGTTAAAAATAATTACTTAACATTCATTAATTCATTCAGTTCAGTGATTGTAATACCCCGCGGTGTAACAACAAGAAACCAAATGGGTAAATATAATTGGGCTCCTACCAGTAATCTTAATAGAGAAATTAAAAATGAATAAAACAGCACTTAAACTATATCCATCACGATGACACTTGTGAGCTAAATAAAGCATTATATTCTTTTAATAATTATTTTAATATACAAGTCTTTATAATTTGATTGAAAATAAATGTTAGAATTAATAGTTATTGCAGAAAAATGTTATTCGAGCGCCTCTCTTATTTAGTTCTTCTGCCCCTCTCCTCCTCTCATTGTGAGTTGGAGTCACAAGACTGTTATTTAGTTCGAACATTTTCCGCTAGGGTCGCTCGCAACATTGGTTTGTGTATAGGCTGCGCTTTGAGTTTAGTGCGCACACTCGTCGACAGAGCGCGCGCTGCAAACCTTAATAAGCCGCAGTCAAAAACATCATAAAAACCGGTATTTTATCCTCAATCGGACAATTCCCAGTTGTGTATTGAATAAAAAGCAGACGCATAGTATAGAATTTTTCTATTTTTAAATTGTTTATTACTTTTTGTTACTCAACTAAACTTTTTAATTGTACATTTTTACTAAAATGACGACGGTGGATGTTAACTAATTGGGAGAATAGTGAATGTTGTACATTTGATACGAAGAAGCATGAATATTGTAACCGACCGTATAAGTACATATATTCTTAAAATGTAAATTTTTACCCTAAAACATCTCAACTTAGGATCACTAACTTATACCGAATTGTATGAAAACAACATTATGTGGCTAAAAATATAAACATATCGCAAATCCATCCTATCGAATCAGTTCGTTCAGTAATTCTTAACTTCGAGGCCTAAATTGGTTAAGCATATTAGGTTATAGGCCAAGGTAAAATGTTCGATTCGACCGGATGTTAAATATGTATGCGACCAAAATAATTGATCATCATCATGAAATCTAAGATACATTCTAATCCATTTCGTTTCATACACCTTACAAAGCTGCAATAACTTTTGTAAGGGTATCAAAAACTGAAAATTGGGGTGGAGTCTACCCTGTTGTGGATGGCACTACGACAAGTAAAGGGACGAACCTCACAGCCGCCCTCCATTGCGTTTGTCTATGGACAATTCGACTGAAATTGTTTGAGAGTTTAGATGCGGGTGGGGGGCAGGTTAGGTCTGCCAGTTCTCTGGGGACATGTCTTTGAAATTGTATTTGTATCTGTTGCTATGTGGCCAACTGTGACTCCATAGCGGTCTCCACAGATGGCTGCCATTGCCCAGAGGAAGGAAGCCAGAAATTACCGAAGCATGTGTAAGCGAGCACAGGCGGAGACGAAACAGAGATTGGGTCGGGAGCCGCACGTTGAACACATGGAAGCTGGTTCCAAGAACGTAGCATCAGCGTCGCGAACATTTTCATTTGTTTCCATTTCCCGCAAATTGAATTCCCAGGGAAAATGCCACCGATGCAGTCGTTGTTCAAGTGTCCGCTGCAGTTTCGTGGAAAACGAATCTGCGATTGCTCCACATTTGCCTGCTGCGTCGGCATTGGCAAGTGGATCCGACTGACTTCCGCTGCGGCCACATATGGAACCGGCCCTGACAGCACTCACTTGCGACTCTGATGACTGAAAGCTTGACAGCATTCGAGGCGTTTCTTGTGGACTTGGTATTGAGTATCGACTCCGTCGGCAGATTGTTTAACTGCACACTTTTTACCAAGAGCTTCTAGCTTCTTTTATTAATGGTTTCTTGTGCATGTCAACGTGATTTACCTTAACAATATACAATTGCAGTAGAAGGGAATCCTCATAATTTTGAATATGGTGCAGAATCCTTTTGTTTTTAAAGTACAAAATATTTAACAAATAGAAAACAGCCCAATAGGATTCTCTGCTTTCTTCAGAGTATGAAACACATTTCCTTTAGTTTGTCACACTTAATAACTCTGTAACAGTCTTTAGTTGATCAAAACATATTGATTATTTGATTCATATCCACTCCGTCTAGTTAGTAATTTATCGGGAAATAAATAAGCAACAACAAAGCTAAACTCTGGAATTGACAGTTTTTATAACCATTCACGAAATAAAAAGACTATATTGGGCTGTTGCAATGTCCGCCTTGTCTGTCCAAATGAATGCAATTTTTTCGTCGCTATTGAAGCTAGAGACTTGAAATACTCGTGTATATCCGCGTCAGATAAAATGTAAAGATTTTTGGGGCATCGCAATTCGTTTTAATTTATATATCACCCTTAGTTTAAGAACTAGATACGAACAATTTTTTATGACAGATTAGTGATGACCTCTTAAGATCGCTCAAAAACTTTTCGGCTAAATCTGTACATTTTGCGGGCGGATAAGCCACTATTCATATCTACCACAATTTTAAATAATATTAAGAACGTTTTTGACTGATTTCTGCTGTTATTATACTGTGAATGAGTGTTGGGCGGCTTTCTTACTTGTTTCGGGTGCTATAAGTAAATAAATACAATGTATTCATAATGCAGACTGGTATTGGGGGATTTCAGTACGCCTTGCAGATGTGTACTTCAGCTTATTTTTGGGTACATATGGGTGTTTATAATAGCTATTCCAGTTTTCAGTGTGCATTAAAGCGCTGGCTGTCATTGCGATTTTCAACTTGGCATCTTGATTTCAATGGCGTCGAAAACAAACAACAAACTTGGGCAGCTGCCCCAGGGGATGGGCAGAGAAGGAATACAAACTTATGGAGTAGCGTCCCCGACGCTCCACGTGCACGCTGGGATTAGTTGGGAGCCAATTTATTTTATGTCCTGAGGCACAAACATAATCATGTCTAATTTTGTTTACTTTCAAAAATGTGCGTGCGTGAGTGTATCCATGTGACTGGCTGACATGCCCGACTCTGCGGGGAAGTGTATGTCTACACGCGTGGGTGACTGTGTGGCGTGCGTGTGTGTGTGTGGGGTTGGCAGTGGCGCGCCGGCTCCGCTGTTGTTGATGCCCTTCTTTGTTGTTGTCTCGAAGCGACAACAACGACAACGTTCATTAACTAAATTTAGAGTGCGACGGCTGTTGCGGCCACGGAAGGTTGGTCGAAAAGGCCTGGGGCCGGGCTGCGGCGACAGTCTGCAAGGGCACCCCAGCAGGAAATTACACATTTACATTGGCAACGCGAGCAGGAACAACAACTATATAGGGGAGGATTGGCTGGCAACACGGGCTGGCGCAAGTTACGCAATCGAAGCAGCGCGAAATCAGAATGCGATGGCGGGCGGAGGTCCTCGTGGTCCTTGGGCCATTTCGCACACACCAACCCATTCCCACACAGGGTGTGGCCAGGGGGTGGAAGGGTGCGTGATGCTTGTTGTTTTAAAATTGCGTGCTGCGAGGTCGTCGGGGACTCGGGCCTCGGGTTGGGGAACTGATTACGAAGAGGAGGATGTGTCGGACTTTTAGCCAGGCGGTTGGGCGTGGCTCGACAACCCTTTGAGGGCACATTTTTGAGCAGCGCAAATGAAATTGTATTTAATTTGGCCCGAATAGGAATGCAATCATTTCGTTTACAAAAGTCCCTTCACAAAATGGGCGCAATTAAAATGTTTAATGAAATTTGGCAAAACGTCGTTTTGTTACGGAATATTTCGAAAGGCTTTGAGATATTTTAATTATTTTGGCGTTTGTTTTACGGCCTCTCTCTAGCATCAGTCTATATCGCTCACAATCTGTCTGTCTGTCTGTCTGTCCGCCTCTCGCGGCAATTGCAATGGCCACTGAGCCAGGGAGGCCTGAGGAGGAGGTTCCAAGCTCGCAATCGCGGCCTCATTCATATGCATGGGACCACAAGATTCAAATCCATGCTGTTTTTACCACTGTTAGGGGCTGCCAGTTGGGGCTACACAGGTTGCCAGTGCGATGGCAAATGCGGTTTCGGTTTCGGTTTTCCAGACGATGGCAATTGTAGTCGTGAAATCGGATTGCGTGTAGCTATAAATCTCTGATTTTAATGCGCGTTATTAAACTGCAAGCAGTTGCAGCCCCTCCCCCGTTGCCAGGCCCCGACCAGGCCAATAAAATGCAATTAATATGTTCCGCCAACCTGCAACAAAGTTCGCAGCCGCCGCGTCGCGAATGAGTTTCTGTTTTGGAAGCTCGCACAAACCACGCCACGAGGATTGGCAAACGCGGCAGCAAAAAACCAGCACTGACAATAGCAAGAACGTTAACAACTGCCGTTGGCCACACGATTGTCATCATGGCCGCTGTCGGAGTCGCGGCGCAGTGCAGCGGTGACCCTTTGTCTTCGACTCCATTTTGCACACTTCGATTAAGCCAAAGCTCGGAATTTGCATTGTTAATTCCGCGATATCATGCCCGATAATAGGCTATGGACGCCTTAGCGCTCGCCGCCGCCCGATTCCCGCGCACACCCTGCCCATTGACAGACCTCGATGCTTGGCCTGAGCTGATGTTCGTTATCTTCGGGCGCAAACAAGTCACGTCGCCTAATTTATGCGACGGCAACGGCAAAAAAAAAACTAAAATATTCAAAAAACGTGTCTTTCGATTTTTAATGGCCGCGCATAAATTTCAGCATTAAGACTCGTAATAACTTCATTACACAAACTATAATTTTGTGGAAAACAAAGCCGGCCACACGCGGCACTTAAAATGTCAACTTTGAGCTGCTATTGCCCAAAAACTGTACAAAAGAATATATATTTGTCGGTGTATTAAAATGTTGATTTCAATTCAGAATTCTTCCGAATCTGTTTCATAATTAAGAATCGAACAAATAAGAGCTTTTTATCTACTTTATACTAATTTAAATGTAGTTTCAAAGGCTGCAAGGCTGCAATTCGGTTTTGAACCGGAGCGGTTCGAACCTGGAAGCTGCACCACTTTGTCTTTTAAATTGCTTTCGTTTCATTTAAATAGAACGGAATATGTATTGGTGGAAAGCCATAAATCGGAAATTGCTTCCTTTAATTAATTCATAGGCAACAACAAAAAGAAGAAGTCTACATTTTTTCCAATAAATATTAAATATAATAGTTTATTTATATTTTTCTATTTAAATTAAAAATAATGTAACGAACCGGGTTTATAAACCGAACAACTGACAAGTTTATTACAGTTTACATACATAATTATTATTCACTTGCGATAAATCAAACCAATCAAATAAACCTATTAACTGTAAGATATTACTACAAATCTATTTTTTTCTTTTAATATTCCGGTATTTGCATAATGAGAGATAAAGACAATTAGCTTGATATTTAATTGCATTCAAATTATTATAGTGAGCAAATGACTATGACAAAACAAAAAAAGAGTTAATATAATTCTTGATTCGTTTTATAAAAACCGAACAAATATTACTTTTATATGTGATATAGAAATCAATGAATTTCTTTTTAAAAGGTTTTAATTAAATAAATAACAGCATATCTTAAAGCAAAAGGCTTTCTATATAAATTATCAACTGTTTATATATTGTTTCTATGTTTCATTTAAACTTATGCCAGAAGCTTAGTTATGCTCCTAATATATTTTATATATATTTTTATACTTTATATTTTATTTAGAATCCGTCTTAAGTTAAGATATCTGAACGTTCCTCAATCAAAAGACATATTTACTAAAAATCTAAATTGATGCCAGTGTCGTATTTAAGTTACGGAAATACGCTTTACTTGAAAGATGCACGGATTCTGGGGCAATCATCGAAATTGCGCATTGTGGGGTCGAAGATCTCTTCCTCAAAGCCAAGCGTCTCAGCCAGTTGGGGGACCTGTTTGTCGCCACCTGAGCATACCTTGCTGGTAACGGCAAAAGCAAGGAAGCAGTGGAATACGTACTTAATTGCGTACAGCCACGCAGTCGACAGGCGATCCATGAGCTTAGCTTCGAAATACGTGTTATTGCCACAGCCTTTTGTTTCCCATTCCCTTTCCCTTCCCCTTCCCTTCCCTGCCCCTTTCGCCGTCGCCTCGCCATTCCCCAAAAATCCTGACTCAGCCCGAGCACAGCGGCTGCCGCAAATCTCATTTCGTATGCAGCGTCTGCCGCTGCTTGCCGGGGCGGGGTTAAGGTTCTGGTTGTGGTTCTGGTTCTGGTTCTGTGGAGCGGCTGGGGCTTTGGGGTCGAATACAGCGACAATGCCGAGGTGTTGATAGAATAACACGGGGCGTGAATTTTTAGTCGAGATATTAAACACACACACATACGCACGAGAGGCACGTAAACAAGTCCGGGCTTATACATATTTAAGTCCCATAAAGGAAATATCAAATGGCTGCTGCAGTGCATCCCTTTCGCTCCCACAACCCGACAATCGCCGCAGCTTTGCCCGTGCGTGTGTAAGTGGCTGAAGCGTGAATGCGACGGGGCTGGGATAAATGCACATATTAAATTTGAAACGTATTTGGAATTTTTGATCAGCCCGCGACAGCAGCGAACATATATTGGAAGGGGGCTATGAGAAACGGATTGGTGGTGGGACGTCGGGCGTCATATGGTGCCCCCGCGCAGACCGGGGTTAAGTGGCTCGCCTGAAAGCCATTTGCGTTGTAGGTTGTTCAAACATGTCGATGCGGCTGCCATTGCCGTCGGCACTGCTCATTTTTTGCGATTGCCACTGCAATTGCCGCTTCTTTTGATGCAGTTGCGCATTTGAGCTGAATTGCGTGTAGCCGGGCAAAGCCTTGGCATCATGGCGATTCGTTGCGCCATGATTGCCCAGTCCCCAGTTTGCAGTTGCCAATTCAGGGCCTGGCTCCCCCTCTGGACATATCTCGGTAGCACTCAGCCCACTCGGAGGCAATCGACATCGCCGCTGAAACTTAATTCCGTCTCAAATGCCCGCCTCTTATCCGATCCATTATTTGGATGGATTTATAGGCATGAAGGTTGGGCTCTTTTCTTCTTTTCGTTCATTTTTTATGCCTTTTAGTTGTTTGCAATACGAGGTGTTTTTATTTTTTGTTATCTCTTTTTTAGTTCGGTCTCTTTGGTAAACACATATATGTGTCTTTATACCCTGTACCCCTGAAATTGTTCAAAAGGGGTAGAATGGTTTTGTGTATTGATTTATTATCGCTTTTAAGACTCGGTTGTTCTGCAGACACCAAATTATTTATATAGCTTATCGTTAACCTGAATAAAAGGTGCAGCTTGCTGAGTACGGGGAATCTCCTAGTCGAGCAGCTGACGAGAGCGCTTTTTCTTGTTTTCTGTTTAAGATGTTCGTGCCTCTAAATGGACTCAGCTCGATGTTGTGGATGCCGTTTAATTTGTAGATAGAAGCACTCGTATATGCAGAGGATCGGGGTTTTTAAATTAACTTGTGCTGGCCTACTCAAACGAGCTTCAGGCTATGTAATTTGAGTTAGTGTATTTTACCGTTAAGTCTACCAATAGTTCTATGTAACAACTTAGACTTGGTTGTGAATCTATGGTTCTAACGAAACTGCACTGATATCGAAAAAATTAGCGGAATTTGTACGATAATGTTTTATTACCTTGTCAATTCCAAAGAAAACGTTTTAAAAATATTACAACCTCTTTATTTGCCATGTCAAAAGTGTTGTCAAATTATCATGTAAATTACATATGCACAACGTTTAGTTGTGCATGACAGTTATAATAATAAAATTAATAATTATGCGAACATTAATAAAGTTTGTTGTGCGTTTCATCAATGGCCATTCGAAAATATTAATGATCAATTATAAAAACATAAATTTTTTATTTATTTTAAATATATGCTAAATCGAAATGTTTTTGACATTATTAAAAACGTTTTGTATATCGCTCGTTCTTGGCCTTGGGACGTTTTTGTCCAACCTTTCAATACTTTCTGTTATTATTTATCCCATTATGTAAGAATATTTTAATAAAATATATTATATAATATTTGTTCACCGCTCCCTTCTTGAATTGCTTGGCCTGTGCCATGTGCTCTGTCATGCTATTCTTGGCCATAGAAAGTTGGCCTGCAAATGATTTCTGGCAAAGGCATAACGGCAGAAAGTTACATAAGCGAACCCAAAACACAAACAATCCTTTTGTATGTGAACTCACCCCGACAGCACAACAGCCCGGGATCTCGACAGGCCTTCACCCCGTAATCCCAATCCCTGGCATCATCGTCCCACCCTCAAGACGATGCTCTAATTTCATTGTGCACGGTTTCTTCGTCGTTTGTTTGCGTTTTGAATACGCTGCGTTCCATATTCGGGCAGAGGAAAGACGAAAGGCGAAAGGGCGAAAGGGTTCGACCAACCGTCGCATCCATAAATCAGTTGGGCATCGACATCGCATCGGCATCGCAATATGCGTAAATGCAATAAAATCATAAAACGAACTGTGTAAGGCAAAACAGGACGAGGGCAAGGCGACAAGCAGCGCGCAAGGAATGCTAAACTGAAAATTTGAATCTCGCCTCATGCCCCGGGAGCTGTTACAGTGACTGTACGACGATTTCAGGCTCTACGGCCGGCTGCGTTTTATGGCCCGTCGCGCTAACTGGACGTAAATAGAGCTCGGCAGGAGCTGTGACTGAAAAGTGAACGAAAACGGGAGCCAAACTTGGGCCGAAGAAAGCAGCAGGTTCGACTTGCTTGAGTACTGTGTCATTTTTGTTGTATGTATTTACATGTACATATTTTGATTTGATGCGCGTGCAGGTCATGCTCTTATTTAAAATATGCCTCAGCGCTGGCATACGCATCTGCTAGATACAGATGCAGTTACAGATACAGATGCAGATGCAGATGCAGATAAAGCAAATACGAATAAAAATACGGCCACAGAGTTGCTCTCGCTTAGTGCCTGGCAGCGACAGACTCGTAAAACGCTCTTTCACATTCCAGCCCCGGCAAACCAATGAAGTCGACATCTTGTTGGCCGGACGGTTAATGGATGCTGGTATGGACACGGGCATGGGCATGGGTCATGGGGAACGGGGTCTTTAGCCGCATTTTTTAGATGCATATGTAAATTCAACGTATGCAAATGCGCATCAACTGCTGTCGCAGTTGTCTCTCCCAGTGTTCGGCTGCTGCCTCCCGTGCATTCCAAGTGCCCTATAAAAGTGTCGCATTTTATGTGGCCAGCCCAGAGTTGTCATCATCGCTGGCGATGCCGGCCTCCGATTAGGCCGTATAGTCATAGAATTAACCTAATAAGCATTTTGCTTGTCAGATGAAACGCAATTTTCGAGAGGTGGACAACCATTCCTTACATGCCCACAGATATGTTAGCCGGAAAAATGCACAAAATACAAATGCACATATACGAGTATTTTGATGTACATAAACAAATGCACTGAGATTGCTAAAAGACACATGAATCAGACATTTTATTTTTACAATTGTTTGCTCGACTCTAGAGGTGAATAAACGACGGCAAAATTATTCATCGGGGAAACAAATAAATACATGTATTGTAAAATTCTGTTGGTGAATCCAATTGCGATTTATTTGTTCGTTTGCGTTTGCAACGGACTTGCAGTTGTTTATCTGTGCAGACTGGTTCCATAAACAAGGCATTATTTACGATGTTTCTTTCTTTTTGGCAATAGGGCTTTTGGAATGCATCCAATTAAAAGGTCCCCTGGTTGATGGCACACTGATAATAATACTTACGCTATGTTCTCGCAATATTGTGCTATAAAGCATAGATTTAACAGACAAGAAACTTGTAATAATTATAAAATACAAAAACATATGGTATAGAAAGATCTTTTAAAAGTCATGTAATCAATTACACATAGGTTGGTCTCTAAATTATGGTATTCTTACGACATCCACTTTGAGTCTACAACGTATTTGCACCCCAAATATCAATTGAACCTATAATTTCATAATACATTACATATGTATATGTATATGTATATTTAACAAATCATTTAAAGTCTATAAGACAATACTAGTATGATTTCTAGAATCAATGTGAATGCAGTCAAACATGGGTGAGTGCATTTGAATACTTGGAATATATTTATATTTATAGTTAGCAGTTACTGTTATCGCTTGTCCTATATAGAGAGGCTGTCGACAATTTGAGAAGTCTCTGCCTTGAACTACAAATTCGGAATGCAAAAGCTGCATGGATACAGGGTGCTCCGATCGGTGTTTTGGCCAGTATCCCACTGCCAACGTCTCTGCCGCTGCGCGCAATAAATCCAGAAACCATAATCGGGATTTATGGATGCTGTTTTTGTTGTTGTTGGTGTTGTTGCTGTTGTGTTGATGTTCATGCTGTTGTTGGGCTGGTGTCGGCGGTGCTTCAAACATTTTTATGATGTCTCTGCAGCATTTATGAGCGCTATATAGCGGGGGACGGGGCGGCGCGTGTTCCTCGAGGTAGAACAGCCACCGATATTACGCACCGCGCATAAAATCGGAATAATTTGCAACAGGTGATAATTGTTTTACAATATGTATGCTTACGTGTGTGTGAATGAGTGTTGAGCGGGAGCGAAGAACAAGTGTATTTATGAGTGTGAGTAGAATCAGGCGAACATAAATATAAGAATGAATATGTTTGCCACTCGTTCGCACTTAATTGGCTTAATGGAAAATAAAACACTTTATTTGCAAACTGGAAAGAAAAATAATAATTATTATAAAATAAACATTTTAGGAAGTTATATGATGTATTTATTGTTTTTAAACTGAAATTATGTAGTTAAAAACAACATTAGTTGGCTAAGTAGCCAGGCCCTATATTAAGCGGAATATATTCATACATGTATATATATGTATGTCGCAGTGCCAAATATTAAAGGCTCGCCGCCGACTGAGGGCAATTAATCAACTTTTATGATTTATTGTGATTTTTGCAATTGGTATTTTTACGAGGGCGCTACCTGGCTTTGTGAACTGAAATGAACTCCTCATTTCTATGCAATATTAGTGTGTTTTTTATTGTCTTGATTTTAATTAACTATTGTTAATAGTTCCTCTCTCGTTAGCAGTCGGGCGCTGAGGCTGGCGCTAGCGCTGCCGATAAAGGTGTCATAATTCACGTAATAAACGCCACCCAGTTTACTCGGCTTTGTCACACTAACTTGGCCCACTGTGCCAGCCCATAAACCGCAACAACAGCTACAGCTACAGCTACAGCTACAAAGGCAACAACGAGAACGACGGCGGGCGTTGCTATCTTGGGCCTGGCCCATAATTCACTCGCTCGAACACTTGAATGGCCTCGCACTCGTAAAAGCAGGCGAGAGAGAGAAAAGAGTTTTACAATCGTTTAAAAACTCGTCAAAAAATTAGGCCTTAAAATATTGTACTTTTCGCGTTTGGCGAATGTTGGCTTGCATCAATAGACACCAACGCCCACACGCTAGATACCACACACCATAACCACATGCACAGCAAGCCCACACCCACATCTATACCAATTCCCACGTCTGCTACTCAGCTCTCCTGTGCCTGTGCCTGTGCCTGGGCCCGCTCTCCCTGACGCACTTCTGGTGTCTGTGCCGGCGTGGTCGCTTTTATGAGCCTACAAAATATTTTTATATTAGCAATAATTTCACTAGACACACGGATGGGATTGTGGGCGGGCGGGGATTGGTGCGCGCCACTAAGTGTGCGCAAACAAAAGCAACAAAAGTGACTTTGATTTGTTGTGCATTTTAAGCGTCGTTTGCGTTGTTTGTTTTGCTTTGACATTTTATTAGTGATTCATCGGCGGCATCAACAAAAGCATGCCAAACAATTAAAAAGCGCTTATTTTTATTATCTTTTTCTATAATTTCGCATAGTGTGCACACATTCTTTGCACTTGTTTTGTTTCAGTGTTTTGTTTTTTTCTCTGTTATTCTCTACACAGCCTCTTATTTGCCTTTTCTACTGGTTTTTATTCTTCCACTTCCACTTGAAGTGGGCAGTCCATGCTGCGTCAGCCATTGGTCTTCCATCTCGCTCTTGTCAATGGCCAGCAGGGGGTGCGATCGACCGATCGTCGCCTCGCTCTTACAAATGTTTCTTAGCAGCAGTAGAGCAGAGCAGCAACAGCATGGTGAGTTTTTCTGGTTGTGTTGAGTTTGTCACTGCGACAGCGATAGCGACAGCGACGGCAACAGAGACGCAGCCATTGTATGATTTTTATTTTTGGGTGTTTGTTGCAGCTGCTGCACTTATTACCCATGCATGAACTTTATGTATGTATGTATGTATGTATGTTTGAACATGTATGTGCAATGAATGCACCAGTTTATAATACAACATAAATTACATACATACATGCATACATATGTACAAATATGGTATGTCATGCAACTCGCTTTGGAAATATGAAATATGTCACTATTGTCTTGCCCCATGTACAGTTTTTTGTAATCTAAGTCTGATGTACATTTTCTCAGCAAAATAAAATTAAGTTTAGCATAAAAATGTACATACGATGAAAATCACATAATTACAATTATCTGAGCTTTTGTTAACTTCCTTTTCCTAATCCTTCTTTATATTGGGATTATTACTTTGGAGAACTATATTTTTGAGTAAAAATATTGAGTTTTTTCGACCGTGTAAAGAATATTTATACTCTTAATCTGTATCAAAAGCAATATAGCTATATTCGTATGTTTATTTTAAAGCTTTGGGCATGCAACTTTGCTTAGATTTGTTTTCACTTTGTCGGATTTGTCGGATGGGTGCTATATAGTATGGCTGTTATAGGAACAATCGGTAAAAAGCTGTGTTTTTGTAAGAAAACCTTGTTCTAATTGCTGCGCAAGATATCTTAAGTGAACTCAACAGTTAGTGTCCTCGTAACAAATAAGCAAAATTTTGTCAACATCAGACTGGTATTTTTATATGCTCTCATAGGTCATATAGTCGAAAATGAGTTTTTGTATAAAAACACAGTTAGCGAATGTAATGAAACTTTATTGCTTTAATTAAATACAATATAAGTAAGCGACTAAATAGTCGACTTTTATGTTTACTTCTTCAATTAATATAAACGTACATAGAATAAATATAAATAAACAAGCAATAGATCGGCGAAAGACCAACAACTAAACAAAAATGCTAAAATATACAAATATTCTACACAGTTTCACTGTAAATAATAAACACTTATTTTTGAGCAAAACCTTCTCGACTAGTTGATTTGAGTCCCCAATCCCCACTTATAAGACAGCCCGTGAGCAGAAACGTTTTAACCTTTTGGACTGGTTTATTCAGCCTCCGACTGAGTCACAGCAGAAACTGAGGTGCGGTTTTACGATGTTGCGCTTTAGTAGCTGAATGCATTTTTCCCCGCCGACTTTATCGCCGCACAATTAAATTTATTAGCTCTTAGGAATTAAATGCAATCCTCAGCATGACATCTGAGCGTACGAGTCAAAAGAAATAATTAAAATAATATTAACAATTAAGACAATTACACGACAGCCTCCGACAGCAGAGCAGAAACATTTGCCACGTCCAACTTCGCTTAAGTGCCGGACCTCGGCCTAACCTCTGCGGGCACACACACACTCGCACACACACACTCGCACACACACATGTGCAACACACACATATAAGCCAGGCTCGCAAAGTGAGCAGCAAATCGCTTTCGACAAGCAGTTTTCAAACATTTTTTGGTTATTTTTGTTTTCTCGGTTACAAAGCTCGCACAGCTTTTGAAATGTCACACACACACACACACACACACAAACACACTCGCACACTCCGCATCCCATGTGGGTCGTATGTCGAGGCCGTCTCGATGTTGACGTAGCTGCTTGCTGCGTGGCAAGCAGCGCGTTCCTTTTCCCCTGCTCGGCACCCCGCACTCCGCGGAAAGTTAATGAACCGTGCATGTTTTTCCCTCAGCCGTGGCGCTTAACATTATTTATGATGGATGGAAAATTACTATTTTGCTCTCTCTTTGATTCAACTTCCTTTGCAGTTGCAGCCTTTGCCGTTGGCCGCCGTTGGCGGATGCCTTTGTTAGCTTTGTTGCTTTAGTTGCATATTTCAAATATTTTCACGAGTTTTTCATCCATCGCACACTCCATGCTGCCTCTCGCCAGCTGACTGCATGCATGTGTTTGTGTAACCATTTTGTAATTCAGTCAGCCATAAAATTTGACAGCTTCATTGCGGAGTCGCCATTTCTGTTGATAACTGCATTTGTCTAATTGTCATTGTCCCGTTGCCACTAACATGACTCTCCGCTAATCTTAAGGCTTAATAGCCAATGGCGAAGTTTAATCTATCGTGGTGTTCTTACTAGAAAGGAATAATGGAACACATGGACTTAATGTTCTTACATTATAATTGTGGGCGAAGCAATTCAATTATAGAACTGTGTTTGTGTTTTAGTTTTAACTATTTGAAATTTAAGTCTCTGTAATTAAGGCTTGCAAGGCTTAGTGAGTTTTTAGTTGTAAATATCGGTGATAAAAGTTTTATATATATACTCTGCTTATCATTGTTAAGAGAGACCAATTTTTCTCTCTCTTGGATTAAATTTCCTTTGCTTGTTAGCTTAGTTGGTTTAGTTGTATATTGCAAATATAGATATTTTCAATAAAAATCTAACATTTTGGTAATTTTAGTAATTTTTTTTAAACTATTTCAAAATTTAAAAGATCCTATAAAATTACAAAATTAATTCTTTTTATTTATAAATTTAAATAATTTCTAATTGAAAAGATTTTTGACATGGAATTTCTCTGATATTGACATCGAATCAAAAAAGTTTAATGAAATTAAAGGGAAATATGTGAGAACTATTTTTTCAATAGGATGCACATATAGGATTCGGAAAAATGTTCTAGCCTGGTTCGTCCACCTGGGATGCACGGTCCGCCTTCTTTCTTTGAGTGTGGCCAGCTCGCAATAAGCAGGCACCAGCCAGATTTGCTGGTCTGTCGGGGGCACGAGGTCGCTGGCTTCTATGTATGTGTGTATGTATGTCTATGAGCTTGTACAGTTGTGTGTGTTTCAGTTTCGCTGTTTCTGTTGCTGTTTCTTTAATAAAAATAATTACTCGCATTTTTTTGTGCTGCTTCTTTGCTTTGCTTTGTTTGTTGCTGAAAGCCGCAATTTGAAGCGTTTTATGGCCGCGTTTCGTTTCGTGTTTGTACATTTGCCAGTCGGCCCCGTTTCCTACTCCTCGCGGCCCTCCATCCAGTTTCAGCCACTTGTGCGGCTTCTGCTGACGGCCATTTTTGAGCCAAGCGCTTTTCCCACTCGCCAGTGGCGACTGCGGCGTCCACTGGACGGTCACCGCTCGTTTCGCCGGTTTGGCCGCCAGATTACAATCTAAATGGCGTTTTTTTCTGTATATATAAATTTTTTTTTTGCTTTTCTCCGTTTTCATAACTTTTGCCGCGGCGGCAGCTTTCAATTTATGAAACACGCTTATTACTTGCCACGCTGCCTCTGAACCCCTCGGTCGCCGCAGAGGCGAAAAACTCTTCGAAGGGGTCGGGCTGGAGGGTTGTCCGCGGTGGCAGCCCGCTCGACTTGTTTGCTTGCGTCAGGTAACAAAGCAGCCGCAACAGCCAGCCCCAAGGCCGCGCTCTGAGGATCGGGGGCGGGGCAGTTTATGTGCGCACCGGTGATCACCGTATGTATGTGCATTTGTGTGTCCGTTCATGGCCAGCAGCCGACTCTAGCCGCGGCAATAGCATTAGCGAACAGCCAGCCCCGACCCTGTTTCCCCGCTGCCGCTTTGGCCCGTTCCTCGTTGCCCCCTTGGCGCTTTGCCCCGTTGGCCAATTACTCACAGCACTTTGGCAAGATTTTTCTAAACATGATTTTTTCTCGCCTCGGCCGCAGTTAATTGCACAGGTTGTTGTTGCTGTTGTTGTTGCTGTTGCTGTTGCTGCTGCTGGCGGGGTTTTAATTGTGTTTTCCAGGTTTTTAATTAAAGCTTAACTTGATTTTCAGTTTAGTTGCAATTTCGGAGCTGCTTTTTTTGCACTTGACGCTAAACAGGTTTGATTGGCAACCACTGCGTTGTCAGCAAAAACGGGTTTGCAAACAAATAGGGAAGCCAACAACGTCAACACAACAACAACAACAGCAACAACAGCGAAAACAACAATTGCTCATTTTTTTAATGGCTGCTGCGATAAATGTTGCCAGAGTCGGAGAAGCGCTCAAAAAATTCGCGATTTCAACAGCAATTTGTTGATTCGGCCTAAGACCTTTTGTAGGGGAGGCAACCCTCCACCAGACACTGATGATTTACTTGGAATCTACAAAAATACATAGTATGTACGTACTACGTACATCTTAATGTGACAGTTCTTATACGGTTCTCTAAACAAGATCAAATATAAAATATATACTGACAAGTTAATCTTTAATTATAATTTGACCCAAGCTGAGTTCCCTCTTAACTAAAATGTTGAAATCACATTGAAATTCTTGTGCCGTTTATTTTTTTATGGTATCATATATTTTTGATTAACAATTCAAAAAATATTTACTAGAACCATTAACCTCAACAAAGACGAAGCATTTAATTTTGTTTTTTCTTTTACTTTATTAACATGCATTTTTATAAGGAAAATACAGTTCAAAAGTATTTTAAAATATTTGCTTTTTTTCTCCGAAATTTACAGCAAAGTCGTGTTCCAAATTTTAATAAAATATTTTGTAGAGTATTTCCTTGTCGAGTAGATTCGTTTAAAGCATTTTAAGTTGCTCATTTGTGACCCAGAATGGCGGCAATTCGAGCAACGTTTTCCTCCATTATTATTTTTTTATACAATTCGCCTTGCGACACTTTGTGAGATGGCGGCTGATTCGGAGGGGTGCAGTGTGGCCAGCCATCCGAAAAGCTTGTCGAGGCATGCGAAGTTGCTGGGATTCTCGATCTTTTTCCGGAGGGGCCAAGCACATAAAACGAGTATGTACACATATATATAAGTACATATGTATGAGCAATTGTATATTTATATGTTGAATATATATATGAGTGCACTATATACATGTATTTATTTTTAAATGGCCGCACACAGAGGCAACACACACGTACACACAGGGAAATACACACGCCAAAAATTTAATAATTAAAATAAAATAAAATGAAGTAAAAATATATTTTATAAACTTTGTCGGCGAGCTTCAAGTTAAGATGAACCGCATTTGGTTTCCCGCTTCCACTCCGCCCCCGTGCCCGCCGTTCAGTTCCAAGATCGCGAGATCGCGCGCTCGTATTTTAATGTACACTTGTTCGCCAGTCCGCCAGCCGCTCTCTGCCTGCCGCAGCCCATGTCCCCACGCTCTCAGCCGTCCATCAGCCGAGCAATAAAAACCAAAATAATACTATGTAAAAATGTTTCGTGTGCTTCTCTGCCAGTTTCCCCCGGTGAGATCTTTGCCATAACTTGACGTGAGAGCTGGCCCGGGCTCTGCCTCCGTCTCGCGGCTGGCTCGACACTCGCTCTCGCGGCATTCGCGTTCGCATTCGGTTCGCCAGTTTTCGGTTTTCGTTTCATTTCAGTTTTTGTCTAAACAAAAAATATTGAATTTAATTTTTTTAGTGTTAGTTGCTCTCTAACAATTTCGGAGTCGTTATCTCGCATGCGCGTCGCGGATTTGAGTTTTTGTGTCTCGTCTTTTTCGGCCCTTGCCTTGGGCCCCGTGTGCGTGTGAGTGTGTGTGCGCTAAATCCCATTCAGATCCCGAATCCCAGCAACGCGATCCCTCTCACCAGCCGAGCTGCGATCGCGCATTCCTAGGGCTCCCAATTCCCACTCTGGCCAATTTGGAGCACCCATCAATGGAGCCGTCGTGCGGGATTTGAGTGTGTGCCCAGGCACTCGTAAATTATGACGTACAATTTAATATCGATAGTCCGGGGTATTATCGCTGACCGGGTCGCTGCGGCTAAGGGCAATAAAAGCCAGTGCTTCAAGTATTATATTGTTTAAAACTCAATGATACAATACAATTACATGTACAATAATACCATAAAGCTTCAACATTAACTGAATAACTGCACCAAATTTACGACGTTGGAATTCGTTTTTGTGTGTTTTCTTTTAAATTTAACGAGTGCCACAATCTTAATAAACATTTCGATGGCAGCTCATAATTTGTATTGATTTGTATAAATTATCGAGCAATCTTATCATCGCCTCCAATCGGTGAGTTCATTCATACAATTGACCCAAGTTGTATTCTAAATGGTAATTAGTCGTAAGCACAATAGATTATGCAACAGTATTTGTGGTTAGGTTAAATACATGGATGTATGTATGTATGCAACAATTTCAAATCACAAATTAGGGACTTAGGCTGTTCTGTGTCAGAAATTGGTTTAAAGTTTGTGATTACTTAAAATTTTAATCAGGTGTTTTTCTTTTAGTTTTTCTGGTCTTTTTTTTAATATAAGATTATTTTTCATTGTTTTAACTTGAGATAAGAATGGTGTATATACTATACATCGGGTGTGCTTTTTCATTTCGGCTGAGAGCCGCCGAGATAGTAAGGTTTTCTCTCAGAAAAATAAAAAATTAAACTCAGAATTTCGTACTTATTCCAAGAATTTCGTTATCCCGACTCATAAACGATTCTAGAATATTAGTTGGGATTTCAAATTTCATGTTCGAATTTACGTATTTTAAACTTACTTTAGTGCCCCCTTTTTATTTTCTGCGCACTGATAATAACTGATCGTAACTGATTTATTCTTTTAATAATTTTTCCAGTTTTCAAACAAACAATTACGAGAACTTAGAAGCTTCACTTTGTTTCGGTAAGTCCGTCATCTACAGTCCTAAATTTGATTAATCGCAGCAGAAACTATAAGTGCATTTAAATGACTTAATTGGGCACCAGATGATGCATATTGGAATCATGTGGCACGGACATAAAGGGGCGTATGCAATAGTAGCGCCGAGCTCTACTTCAAGGCAGGACACGATTTTAGCTCGGGCCCAGCCGAGCTGCTCGAATTACCTTTTTGATTTTATGGCCAAAACAATTCGATTGCAGGCAGCGTCAGTGTCGAGGGAACATTATTGTAACATAAAGTGGCCATGCTCCACGGACCCCCGCCCCGACTCCATCCCTGTTCGCCCGTTCGTCCGCCCGTCCTTCCGTCCCCGCAATAGCAATAGAAGTCAGTGTACAGGGCGTTAAAATGTCCAGCAGGCGAGTCGGGCGGTATTAAAAATGGCAATAAATAAAGTAAAGTACGGCGAGTACATGATTTCCCTGTTAAGATGCCACACAGGACGAGGACGCGAGTGAGAATGACACTGGTGGGGGCGTGGCCGGGGCAGTGTCCAAGCGGGCCAATTGTGGTAAATCGGAAGTTAAAGACGGCAATAAAATGACGCAATAAAAATCTATGAATGACACATTAAATCAATTGCCAAAAATCACAAAATCGCTGAAAAAGTCGCCTATAAGTGGATTTATCGGAGTGGCGTGGAGTGCTTGATATGCCACTTGGGTGGCAGCCAATCATGAATTAATTTCAAAGTTTAAGTGAATTTTTATGGCTGTGAGAAATTGGACAACCGGGCTAATTGCCAATCCGACTCGAGATTCAAAGGGCAGCCGATGCGACCGGACCAACAAGTGATGGCGATACCAGATGGCAGTCAGGTGCACCACAGCTACCGCCGGCAGCATTATCTGCTTCGGCAGCAGCCGCTCCTACCGATTAAGCAATGCATTTCAAAATCTTGACTTTTACAACTGTGTTTCCATTGTTACGTTGAGTTTCTTAAAATAACTAAGTAGATTTGTGGACAGTTGCGACTGGCTGAGGAACCTGTTCGCGGGCTTGTAGCTGGTCGAAAAATGTTTTACGACTTTCGCCAGAACAAAAGGAAAATCGTGCGCGTCACAAAAAAGAAAAAATAATAAATAAATAAGAAGAGCAACCAAGTTCCACTTATGAAGCCATAAAACGGACACAAAAACAGGCAGCCAACAGCCCGCTAGTTCTTTATCGATTGGTGTAATCGAGGGCAGAAACCGACGGCCATCGCAGCTGACGATCAGCAGACGAACATGGGGGCAGGACCTGCGTGCAGCAGAAAGTATGTTGCCTCGGCCCGAACGGGGCAGGTGAGAGTGTGCCGCTTTCACTAGCCGGACCAGGGACCGCTGCTTGGCCATCTTTGATGACTTCATTTGTTTCTCCTTTGCCTTTCTCTGTTGGCAGCAGCAAGTGGAATGCGCTGTCCGACGGGCTGTCTGACTGTCCGTCTGCCTGTCCTCTGGTCGCATGTTGACCCTGGCTGGCCGTTACATGTGCATCCGCCAGATACAACCCGAATCCGTTGCCTGTGTATTAAACTCGTAAAATATGCATGTGCACGTCAACGCGCTTCGTGCTGCCTTTTGTGCAGCCATTATTAAATTTCTGATTGTGGCTTTCTACTCGCCTGTCTCCATCGGTCCGACGGACCGGTTCGACTTGTTATCTCGAGACCGCCTCGTCGCTCAGCTGGCTAATCGAGCAGCGGCTCGCTCGGGTGTGGACTCGGGCTCTCCGCGCTCCCGACTCCAGCTGAGGCCGCACCAATTTACCCACCGACAGTGGTTGAGGCACACGAAAACGCGCTTAAATCGCTTAAGTATATGTTGCAGCGAAATAATCCATAATAGATACTTTGAAGTCTATCTGAAAAGTACTGAACAATTACTTGAAATCGAATACATTTTCTGTTTTTGTGAAATACAAAATCAATATACTCTTGAAGTTTAGTTGTTGTCTGCAAATAAAGTATAAAGTATAAACAGAAATATATGTTTGCCCATTTTCAATGGGTACACGGTATAAAGAAAACCTCAATTTCTCACCTTCTTCTCATCAGTAGCCTTTGTTAAACTTATTGTTTCGCATTCCAACTCTGACTCTCCAATTGATAAATGCATTTGCATTAAGTTTGTTTCGTCTAAGGTCCGTCCTCCGCCAATATCGTAAATTACAACTATTTTGAAATTTGAGAGAATTGTCCTGCTATTTTCCAATTCCGTCCATTGTTCAGTGCTGCGCTTCTCCATTATCAATTTCACATGCGCCCAAATAAAAATTAGCTTGAGGTCCTCATCGACTTACTCAGCCGCAATTCCACGAACTCGAAGTATGGTATGGGGGACTCGAGGGTGTGCAGCCGTTTCCAGGCATATCACGTAGCGCCCTGCACATGCAGAAGTTGTGGAGGGCAAGGGGAGAACAACAGACCTGCACAGACACAATATAAAAATGTAAAATTTATAATTCAATTAATAATGTCAACGTGAACGACGCGTTGCCTTTTAATGGCTGCCAATGGTAAAGCATCCATAAGATATTCGAGATATTCGAGCTCGAAGTCGGAGTTTCGTGCATTATGCACTGGCGTATTTATGCCATGCAGGAATGCGGTTCTGTCTGCCCCATAGGCAATAACAAAAATTCACAATAACACATAGATGTGTTTGTTTATTTCCATATATATTATCTTAGATACGTCTGTGAGTACATAACATATATGTGTGTGTGTCTAGATTACTGTATCCTTTGCGGAAAATGGTGGCAAAAAGAAAATATTCACTTAAATTGTGAAATGCTCGCCGTTGCCTGTTTGGATGTGTGTGAGCGCCGAGTGTGCGTGTATCTATGGATACGAAATCTATACACGAGCTCCGGAGCCACGGGTGTGGCCAAGGGGGCGTCGAAGGGCACAGTAAATTGAGAACTCATTGAGTGGAGGCAACGACCCAAGTGGGATCGATATTATGGCAGCCAGCACACGCGTTCACCAAACCGAACGAAGCAGGCGAACAGCTCGTCCTCCGCCTCCCCTTCCCCCTCCCTCCGCCCTCCTTCGCGTCCATTTGGGGTTGTGTGCTGCGCTCAGTGTGCGTGTGTATCTATGTGTGTACGCTTAAGCGACAACGTCAGCAAAAGTGTTTGCAGCTCGGACGAATGCCGTCGGCAGTTCGCCAGCTCGACAGCTTTTGCTGGGGGTTGTTGTTGCTGTTGGGTTTTCTTTTGGCTTTCGTTTTGGCTCGGCCGAACTTCAGCGGCTATGCCATTTTCGTTTTCCCCCATTTTCCATTTTCTGAAATCTTTGAATGCTTCTGACTTTGCTTATCGCGGTTGCCCGTCGTGTGCGGGGGTTGCTCGGTACTAGTATCCAGAGGCGGAGTCGTTGTTGGCGTCATCACAAGTGTCGGGCGGGGGTTGGGCACGCGGGGTTGCCAGTGGCCTCCACGTTGATACAGCCAAACTGAAATTAACCTTTAGGGAGACGGCCTCGGAGATGGAAACGCAAAAAGGGAGGCGCACGCTATTTGAATAAATATTTTGCTGACTTTGGCTGCTGTTGTTGCTGCTGCTGTTGCTGCTGCTGCTGACGGAACGGGGCAGCCATGTTGCCGATGTGTGTGTGTGTGTGTGTGTGTCTGTCTGTGTGCGTATCTGTGTGTCTAAAACGAGCAATAGCAACTTGGCCTCGCTGAATGGGTATATGTGTGCGTGGGTGTATATCTTTCAAAGCTATTTGGCCATGTAACTACTCTATGTGTAAATTATGCTTATGTAAATGAGCTAGTCGCTTTGTGCTGGCTTCTTTAAAAGGAACGCAAAGTCCCCAGGGTTCCCTTATGAGCTCACAAAACAAAGTAAAAGCAACAAAGTTTCCATCCCCCGCTGTGTGAGATAAGAGAATGCCAAGAAAGTTGAGATTCAGAGAAGCAGAGCCATACAATAAGATAGAAAAAAAATTGATGATTTCACTTATTTTGGCAAAATGAGTTTTATGTCTTCCCCAGTCTTTGGGTTCGTTCTTTTTCGACTTAGTGATGGCTTTGAATTAAAGTCTGGGGCATTTAGTCGGGCCTTCTCTATACCACGCTGACTCTTTAAAAAGTTATTGAGTGAAACACAATTGGAAAATAATCATATTAAAACATTCATGATTATTTTTCTCGATAAGCTGTCATATATATTATCTTAATGTTTATCTAAAGATTTGCATATTAATGACAATGAGACTACCGAAACAGCCTGAAATTGGCTTTCGGCTATATAACAATTAATTTGCCATTAAATTTGAAAATCATTTGTTTCGTCTATTCATTGTTGTTTATTTATCACACATAAATACAAACATATTGACGAGTAAAGAAGATGAGGCGCCACAAGCTGATGTCTAATTCTGAGGTGCACAAGCTGGGTATAGGTTTTCGGATTTTAACTGGTGGCCAATTTAATGCCCATAAACAGGCAATTAACACCTTAGCCCACTGGTCATAAACCAGACAAAAAAAAAACAAACGCAACATTCACAGAAATTGCTTAGTAAATAGCGGGGACGCATTTCCCATTTTTTCTATTATTTCAAAAATCTACTCTTGATGCAATTTATAAAGTTAAATACGATTTGTTCCAGTTTGTTGGTGTTATTATTTTTGAAATCTATTAAATATTATATATGAGAAGCATACAAAATGCAATTATTTATGTATATAAAATTGTCTTATTTTTTCTAACTATTTTCAAAAGTTTATAAATTGTTGATCTTCATGCAAACTTAATCACTCGTTAATTGAATTTATTATTATTAAATTTACTAATTTTTAATCCTCATAATAATAATGCAGATGAGAAGCGTGAGAACGTTCTGTTCAGTTCAGATTGATGGCAATTTGTCTGCCAATAGTTGGTAAAAGAACTGCCATAAAATCCCGTCAACGACAACTCGCATATCTGCCCGGTTCAACAGACCCCGCATATTTATGGGACTCTATTTGGCCAAGTGGCTAGAGACAAAGAGTCAGTGTGTGGAATTTGAATTCACCATCAAGCGAATAGGGCAAAGCAGAGCAGAGCGGAACAAAACAAAAGGGAACTCAACCATCTCGCTCGGACGGCGAGTGTGTCAATTTTTATGGCCGCGACTGTATAGCGGAGTATTTTATATGGCCGAAGGTCGTTCGAAATCATAATGAAAGATGAATGACTTGCATGACAGATGTCAGAATCAATTAGATTAAAGTAATGGCTTAAAGATCTGTTCGATGTGAATGCGAAAGCTGTAGACACAAAATTGTACTCGTTTACTATGTGAAAAGGGTATATTGGTTGTCTGCAACGTCCGCCTGTCCGTTCGCCTGACCAACTATTCGCTTTTCGTCTAACTTTTATATCTTCCACCAAACAGACAGAATACTGATGACCGTCTTTAGGGATTGATCAAATTACGAAAATTAATATATCCCACTATTAAATTTCATCACAAAAAATTACGACTGTTTTAAATTGTGGGCGAGTATTGCGCAGTCGGTTACACCTGACTGCACCGTTCCTACTTGCTGTTAAAGGGATCGATCGAATCTAAGACAGCTTGCCTGACATTGCATTTCCATTTCGTTTAGATCAACTTACTGCGCAATAAAGAGGGAAAAGTGCTGTTTCTATTTAAGAGGTGTTTATTTTTATTTTTATTACAATATATAACACAATCTACATACAATTACTTGCCGCATGCGACTCACTCAAAGAGTTGTGGCCCAGGCTGACTGTCATCCCCTGCCCCTTTGGCGCACCCCGTACGTCTGTTTGCTTGTCGTAAAACGCTTTGCTGGCAATAAAAGCAGTTAACTAGCTAGATTTATTGTACTAAAATATTGTTTAAGTACACAGTAAACAAGAGCAACAGCTACAACAACAATTACAACAGGTTTCGGAACAAATAGACACGGACACGGCACTTTCTCAGGTGCTTCGACTTGGTCTCTAATTGCTCAATTGGAGCTAACTGTCAAGCATAAAATAATCATTAACAAATTTTACTGCAACACATCATAAAGCATATACCATGGGAGATACATATTTTGTGCTTATAAGTTTATTAGTCAACTGATAATTCATCCATTACGATTTTGATTCCACAAGAGTTTTAGTCCTGTTCCACAGTTTGCAGAGCGTTTTCCAAATTTGTTTTCCTATTGGACAGCCTAATTAAATTCAGGTGTTCATGTGTGTTAAACGACTATTTTTCGCTATTTATTAATAATATTTTATTAATACTAATTGTTGACTAACTAAACGGCCCTATCTAAGTTTGACAAGTATCTTTGACCGAACCGTTCAAATAGAAAATCAAATAGTGAATATGGAAAAAGAATATTAAGCTGCAATATTTTCAACAGAAACGAAAGTATGCAAAATTTTAAATGTTTAAATAAACAACAATTTTGTAGGGCTGTATTTGCATTCTGGGCGATCCAAGAATATCAATATAAGATTTACACACTCAGTTGGAGTTACAATGAATTACAAACACACATATTGTAAACTGGCCCTAAATAGTAACAGAGCTATTGAAAATTGGAACAAAGACGGTGAATTCAAATGGAAATCGGTGAATTGAGAATTTTAGATGCTACGGCCATGTTAAAGCAGCATGTCAAATATGCGACACTGCTTCGCATGACAGCGTCTGGGTTGCCAGAACACATGCTTAAGAAATGTATCTGGAGGATTTCAAAGGTGCCTCCACCTCTTTTTTCGTTCTACAAAATGTCTAGCATCGTAGCTGTCAGTACGATATACCATATTTCTCTTGTTCTTTTCCATCTCTGGGTGTTTGTGAGATTTCTCTTTGTTCTAAATATGGACCGTCTGTGCTTGTGTGTGTGTATCTTTTTGAATGTAGTCGAATTTTGTTGGTCGCTGGCTTTTTTCTTACGAATACCAATTGCCCAGACCCGGTTGGAACACGTTTTTAATTTTTATAAAAACAGGAATGAAAAGGCCCAGCGAGAAACTTGTTCAATGCCCCGACACACCGAATGCGCTGCGTTTTGTGTGTGTTTCTGCTGGCTCCTCAAGACCGGATCCCATGTTGGCTCCGACTCGCTTGCCGCACTGGAAACTGGGAAACCACAAGATTTTTCATCCACGGCACAAGACGATCGTTTTAAGCTCTGCTACACTCTTCGCGGCATGGCTTATCTAGATTCTTCGGTTACTTCTCGCTTCACTCTTTACATGGAAAACAATTTGAGCCAAAGGGGTTCTGGGAATAAAGAAATTCAAAGCACTTAAAATAGCATCGCTTCCATTGGGCAGTTACAAGCGCTTGATACAGACAAACAGATGGTGTCTCATAATTAGCTGGGAGAAAGATCGTTAAATTTAGGGACGGGGAGTGTGGCTGGGACTGCGACGGCTCTGAGACTAGAGACAAGGCCCCCTAGCCAGAGGTGCGGTCAGCAATGAGCTGTGCTGTGTCTAATTGGATAACACAAATTTAATTTAATTCGCTCGCAGCATCTTACAGACAACCGAAAACCCGATTTTTTTTAGTTTTTATGGTAGTAGAGCCAATGAACTTTTCTCTCACCATACCTCTTTTGTTTGCTTAACTATTGGCTGCCGCCTGTTTCTACGGGAATTCTGTGTCTGCTGCTTCTTTTTAATATTGCATGTGAATTTATTTTAAATGATCATACTCGTTTTTGAGGTAGGTTTATAGTTGTCTGTATTTCAGTGTTTTTTTCGGACCGGGTCTATATAAACATAATGAAGCCATTGCGGCCATAAACCCATTTGAATATTAATTTTGTTAATTAACCTATTCAAATTTGAGCATCGTTAAATATGGAAGAAACTCTTTTTATAGCTTTCCCTTCATTCTTTTTTGGTATTGTATACCCTGTACACGTTGGAAAGTTGAGAAAAGGGGCATAATAGTTTTGTGCAATAAGATATTGATACATAGTCATTCCCGTATACTATTCGCAGGTAGAGTTTATTTCCAGCCAATGGATAGGAATTGATATCAACCTCTGTTTTTTGCCATATCTCGTAGATTATAAGAACTCGATGAACATACTAGAACATAGTACATGTGAACTATGTCGCTGAAATCATTTACTGCACCGTTTAAAGTTTTAACAAGATTCAGTTAAGAAGTACAGAAGGTATTGGAGTAAAAGTGTAGTAAAATTAAATTTGTATTTTTTAAGTTTTGTATTCATGTACACAAATATATGCCTTTTCGGTTTTAAGACTAGAATTGTCTATATGAATTGTTGGGGTTGTGTAGAAAATTGTTGTCAAGTATTAAGTTTTTCAGTGCAGATCGAGTCCCCCTGATCCGCGGATGTTAGTGCTATCAAATGTGTTCTGTAGCTCCAGGTTAAAATTCGCACATCTATGTTTGTAAATCTTATATATGTACATAGTATAATGAGTATTTCCTAGTCGAGCTCCCACTCCTACTGTAAATGAGCATTGCGCAATTGCAGTCAAGTTCTTGCTTATTATATTTGGTTTTAATAGTATTTAGGAAAAATAGATTTGATTATGTAATATTTTTTGAATTGGTATATAAAACCGTTTTGTTATCACAAATTAAATCTCTAGTTTTTTAAATACTGTTGAAAACTCATATTTTTAAAAAATAATATTTAAACTTAATGTTTATTATCACTCCGATTGAGCCATTTCAATGCAATGCCATTGAGGGAACCGGGAAAGGAATTGAAAGGGAAATTAAGTTGGAAGCAAATATTTATGTGTCCATGTAGTATATATTTATGTCATGAGTATGTAAGTGAAGTATGCAGTTGGGCATGAAAGTAAATATATTTGACTTTGACCCTGACACCGCCAAAGGCAATGGTCATAGAAACAACAGCAACGGCAGCCGCACCGCGAAGTGGAAGTTGACGTTGAAGTGTGAGACAACTATTGCACAATGCAAATGCGAAACGAGGAAACAAATTTTACGACGTGTTTGACGGCTGTCTGTGTGTCTGTCCCTCCGTCTGACTGTCCGTCGGTCTGTGTATTTGCCTAGCTCGGCGCTCACTTCCGCCCTTCAGGCCGTCCCGACAGCAAGCACCCCCTGCTCAGCGCCCTGGTTGGCTGTTGAACAACAACTCCGTCTGGGCCGAATGCATTATTACCTGCTCGGTGTCAAATGCAAACAAGACGTTTGCGCCAGTCATAAAGTCGTAAGATGACTTCTCTGGACGGACGCATGGACGGAAGCATCACCTTAGCGTTTTTGTTGTCTTAACCCTTAAGTGTGCTGGGAAAATGGCCGTAAAGCGGCGCCTGCACTTATCGCACTGGCCTCGAGGGCCTGCATTCATAATTCCAATAATTCCAATATTCAACTTTGCACATCTCTCACGTTTTTCAGCACCGCATTCACCAATTGTGGCAGGAAGTCTTAGCGAGCTCCTCCTTTATCCGGCAACGGTAGCAGCAGTAAAAGGAACTCGATCTCAGCAGTGGCGTCCAGCCAAACCCATATTGTTGCGCCGATAGCGGCGAGTATTTCCCCTCCAGCGGCACTTCCCAACCACCAGGTAAGCACAACTCCGTTCCAACTGCTTAACTTATACGCGTTTAGCGATAAGCGTTAAGTGCTCTAGCTATAGAACTTAGTCAATGGCATTAGGATTACAACAATGTCACTTAAGTCCATTATTGATTGAGGCATAAAACATATGTACTTAATGGATTATGGCGAGAATCTATTAAAACTCATCTGTTTCTGCTTAGATGCTATCCTGCTGAAACATGTCATTTGCCCTATCATGCAATACAAATTAACTTTTCAATCGATATTGGAGTCGGGTGTAATCGATTGGGCAATACTCGCTCATAGTATTAAAACAATAATATTTAACATAATTTTAATCTCAATCTGTAGTTTTGTAGTTTTTTGTAATTTGTGTATGTGAGAGAATATTTTTATCGATCTTTAGATGAGGCTATAGGTAGTCTACCTGTCAAATTTGGTAACTCTAACTCTAATATATAGATTTTCGCGGCTTATCCGCACAGAAGTGTGCCAACAATTTTTGAGTTTTTAGAGGAGATCTTCAGTAATCTGTCGCAAAATTTGTTGATCTTAGCTCAAACTGTGGAAGATATAGATTTTCGTTGGGATCGAGTATTAAAACTAAATTCTTTTAATGAAGCAATGGTATCTAATTTTTACTTGTTTCGAATTTTTTGTGAAAACAGTAGCATTTAAGTTTAATTGATCCTTTTTTTAATTCAGCGTTTCTATCAGAAATTACCTAAGTTATATCCAGTACTCCTAAATAAAATACTAAACAATTAAGCATTTGCTAAATTGAGTTAAAAATAGATTACCATATAAGCAATAAGAACGATCGCTCAAATATTTAGTCGCGTGCTTAAATAATTTTTTATCGATATTCAACTTAGCAGTTAATAGCATTTATGATTATAAGGCTACATGCAATACTTTATACAAATACAGACAGTATTTAGTTCTCTCTGATACAAATACAGATATATGTACCTATCTCTGTTACATTCGACTTCGTTTTACTGTATTGCTATTATCCTCAACACACCGTGCAATGTGAACAGACGAATGCTTGTGTCCCTGTGTGTGTGTGTGTATGGGAAACTCGTATCCTTTTATGATTTGTCAACATTTCTACGCCCTTGTCTTAGAGCTGTTTTCTTCCAATGGTAATTGTCGTAAAATGGTAATAATTGTCCATTGCAGCGTTAAATTCGGCAATTGTCGAACTGGTCGGGTAGGGACGGGACGGGACGGGACGAAATGGAACGGGTCGCTCAGGGACCCGTAGAAGTTGCTTCTCGGCCCGGGCTAGGGTAAATAGAAAAGGCTTTGCAATTGTCTCAATTTGTGCGCAGTCATAAATTACTATGTATATATGTACATATATTTATTTAGCTCATTTTGATTAATTAGCGCTTAGAAAGGGGTCGCTTTTCTTTGGGACTGTATGTGTACATCGTAAAGTGCGACACGAAGTCGCCTTAAATGGCTGTCGCCTTGTTTCTGTTGTTGGGGGACCGCCTCAAGAAGCAAAAGCGATTCGGTAAAAAACATCGCGCGTCGCCAACGACAATATCGATGGAGCCACCCCAGTCCCTTCACACTGAAATCTCGGCCATAGATGGCGCTGTTGTGTGCGAGAGTCGAGTATATGTATTCAAATCAGCCCCAAACAAACAGCTAGAAATAAATTTGTTGTTGCTGCGACACACAGCAGAGAGCAAGACAGACAGAGAGAGGGAGAGCGAGAGAGTGAGATAGAGCGCACTACGAAAAGAGCAAACAAAGGCCAAGTACACGTACACTGTAAGTGTGCACTCTGAGTGTATGTGTGTGTGTGTGTGTGTTCTTTTGTTGTGCTGTGTACTGGCATGTCGACGTCCCTTGGGCTGTGCACTTGCTGAACACCCAACTGATTATCATCGATATTCCTTTATTCCTAACGAACTCATTTTAAAAAAATCCAAAAAAATCCAACATCTCTGAGAAATCGTTTACTTATTGAGTTGGCGCCCAAGCTCTCTCTCTTTGGGCTTAGCGTGGGGACACACGTACGTGTGTCCATGTGCACACACACACACAAGCGGGCGCGTATCCATATTCACACGGACACTGTGCGTGTGCATATCGCGCGCCGCCAAGAGAGCGACGGGCACAACAACAACAACCACCACCAGCGCACGTACGTTCGACTTGGCTCCGTCGCTCAGAGCTCGGGCGTGCGCATGCGCGAGGCTCTCTTGGGCACACGGACACAAGGCGCCGCGCTGTCAGGCACACGTATCGAATGCCTTTTGTTCACATCTTGACTTCGGCTGACTCTTGCCGCCGTGTGTGCCGTCCGTCGCTGGCTTCGTGAGAGTGAGAGTCGACAGTGAGACTCCACTGTTTGTGCTTGTGCTGCTGCTGCTGGCTCTGCTGGCTGTCGCCGTTTTCGCTGCCGTTGTCAGTGTAGATTTGTGCTTCGCTCTGTACGGTTGAAGACGTGCGGGCGTTTCAGCAGCACGGCAGCAACAAGAACGACCAGAGTATCCAAGCAGCCACTGCAACATCGAGAACGAGAACTTTGGCTTGGGCACACTCGTTTTCGCTTTCCACTCTGTTTGGAGTTTTGTGGCCGTGCGGTTCAAAAACAATTTGATGCATTTGCCAGTAAATCGTTAACAATATCAAAATAATAACACAAATGCAAAATGCAAAAGAATGTGCGAGTATATGTATCTGCGTTTTGTTAACTGTTGCGAGCGCCGAGTTTAATTGTTTGTTTTGATCGTAAAATCAAATTTTATGACCACCAACATAAAAAGTAAAAAAAAAAATCAAAATAATAATAAAAAGTCAACCACACAACTTATACGCGCTCTCACGCAATGAAATAAATTCGCGCTTTTTGTGCCGGCGTTAACTACTCATAAAACAACAACAAACCCAAAGTATTTTAAAGTCAACAAACAAAATTTATATTACACGCGAATTCTTGTACAAGTCACTTTCGAAACGGTGGCAAAAATGTGATGGCAAAACTTAAATAAACTTGAAACAGAATATGGATAGAATATGAGAATATATGAAGAAAAAAATTAAAGCTGAATTTAGCAACTGAAAAGCCCAATTTGAAAACATTTGTGCGAGTTTGAAACACCATAATCACCCTGTGCATGTCTCTTTGACTGACTTTCGATCGAAACGGCCGCCCCGCCAACTATCAACAGCAACTGTGGGTGGTGTTTAATTCGCGCTCTCTTAGCCCGTGCGGCGCCGCTCTTCACTCTTGGGCTCTCCCTCGCACGTAGCACTCTCGTTCGGCATTGAGTGTTCCTGTGTTTGTGTGTGTGCGTGTGCGTGAGCTAAATAACGACTGCTGGAATCGTAAAAATGTTTTCATATGACTGCAAATAAAATCGGACCAAAACGCAGCAATCAACCGCAAATATTGCATAATAATTGACTTCAAATTAAATAATTAATACATTTAAATAAAAGTCAATAAATCAGAGGAGACGTGAGAAACAAGGGATCTATTGCGTAGGTGGGACGGGACGACGTCCCGCTTGGTGTGTTTCGAGTGTTGTTTGCCGTGCCTTTTGTTCCCGCCGATTGACTAAAACGCGTTCAAAATAACCGTAAATATTCCACCCCTCCCCCAAATCCCAACCATCCCGCTGGCGTGCGCTCTCTACGACCCCCACGATGTCTCGGCAGTCGGGTCGCACGCCGCTGCCGGGGCTTGGTGGGGGCCGCATCACACACATCCACATCCACACCCTCACCCCACCTCGACGACCAGCGCCTCGGCGGTCGCGCTGCACCACCACCATCAGCAGCAACAGCAACAGCAGCAGCAGCAGCAGCAACAACAGCAGCAGCAGCAGCAGCAGCAGCAATTGCAACAGTCCGCGCAGCATCTGCAACAACTGCATCACCATCCGCACCACCACCACCACCTGCCTCAAACACAGCCTCTGCACCACCACCTGCAGCACACGGTCGTCAGCTCCGCCTCGGTTGCATTGTCCACGCCAACCTCTGTACTCCAGCAGCAGCAGCAGCAGACGACGCCGACAACACATTCCACACCCACGCATGCGGTTATGTATGAGGATCCCCCACCCGTGCCAATTGTGCCCGTGCAGCAGCAGCAGCAGCAGCAACAGCCGTCTCTTCAGCACCTGCCCCCGCCACAGCAGCAGCAGCAGCAACAGCAGCAGCAACAACAACAGCTGGCAACAACTCCTGTTGGCAGTGCCCTTAGTCCCGCCCAGACGCCTACTGGCGCCGCCGTGCAGCAGACCCAGCACCTCACATCACCTCATCATCAGCAACAACAACAGCAGCAGCAGCAGCAGCAGCAACAACAACAGCAACAGCAGCAGCAGCCGCAGCAACAGACGCCAAGCAGCGTCTCTAGTGGCGCCTCGTCAAGTCTGCAACCGCAGCAGCAACAACAACAAAACTCGGTGGTGGCGTCCGGACAAAGCCAAATCGTTGCGCCAACAACGGCGAGTGTCTCTCCCTCCAGTGTCAGTTCTCAGCAAGCAGGTGAGCACTCGAAGAGTACACGTTTCCCAATTGGAGTCGCCTCCCGAGTACTTTGCGCTTCTAATTCATTTCCATGATAATGAAATCCCATGTCCTGAGAATCGATATGTTCTGGCAACTTAAGAGTCTTTTAAGACTGATTGAATATGATATAGGTTTGGTATCTGTTATGTTGGAATCAACTCATTTGCCTATTTCCAAATAGTGGTCCTATATTGCGCTAGCATATATTTCTATTACTATTCTTAAGGAATCGAGTAATAAATTGATTTATAAGCTGAGTTTAAAATATATATAGTTGGGTTTGCTAATAAAATGATATTATTTTTTTTTTTTTGGACTTTGGAATTTTATAGGGGATCAGTGTCAGATTCATCAACCAATGCATACAAACAGAGTAATGTGGTTTAAAATTAAATTATATAATTTGCAATTTTTAGATTAAATTTTCAGAATTTGAAATTCAGTATTTATCTAAAAATATTTCAATTTGTTTTACTTTAAATACAAATTTTTTATTTCTTATATATAAAGCTGATGAAACAATTTTAATGTTTTAATTTTAATTTTAATGCAAAGAAGAAGACATTTTTAATCTTTAATAATTGCAAATCATTTTTGACTTAATTTTTCTGTGGTGAATTGTAATTAATATTTTTAAACTTAAACTATTTACTTACTACATCTGTCAGAGTATATATCATAAAATAATCATATAACATCCCTATCAATATCTTGAGCTTAGTCTCATAAACATATTTATATATACTGCTCATTTTCATTCCATACATGATTATCCCAGTGTTAGGTAAATTAATATAAGTTAGTTGTTTAAACAAGACTAGACCTCTTTAAAGTTACGGGCTAGCTCTTGTGGTTGCGTTGTGAATAAAAATTCTACCTCATTGAAATCTTAAGTATTACTGAATTTTTGCAGTATATGTTTATGAGAGCAACTAAGAAAGAAACCCTTATTTAAGTTGCTTCAGATGACAGCTCATCAATAACGCGAATACTTCTCTGTTGCTTTTTTCAGACATGTCCATCTCATTAGCGCCAATACATATACCCGCGATCAGGCCCGGCTTCGAGGCGGACGCTACGACGCCCGTTAAACGGCACGCGCATCCCTGGCCCTATGAGAACGAGTTCAACCAGTATCATGCCTCGCCATACTATCTCGACCGGGATCGCAAGCCCATGTTCTACGGTTACCCAGAGACCCAGTTTCAGGTAAGTGCTCGAGGCCAACAATGACGTTGACTCCGGCGCGAATCGCGCGTCAGTCTCGCCAGACTCGACGGCCGTCTCGTAAACAACTCAATGTCAACTTTACCCTTGCGTTCTCCCCGTCTCCCCCTCTCCCACCCACCGGCGACCGACGTGCAGCCATACTGGACCAACTACCGTGATCAGCCGAGCTCCGCTGCAGCGGCGGCCTACATGAGCGCCACCGACGAGCGCCATGCATCAGTCAGCGCGGCAGCAGCGGCGCGACAGTCCGTGGAGGGCACCTCGCAGTCCAGCTACGAGACACCCACCTACTCCTCCCCAGGTGGGCTGCGCGCCTTCCCCGAAGCCTATTCGAGCACAGGTAAGTCGCTCGCATGCCCAAATGCCCACAGAATTCACGTTATCGCCGTTCGCCTCGTTGTTGTTTCTGCCACAAAGCAAATTGCAAATTGCGACACTGTCAAGTTTGCCGTTTAATTAGCGTATTGCAAAATGCCTCATAAATTTATTTGTGACGTTTAGCCGAGGTTGTGCTCCTGTTAATGGGTGTGCCAATACACAGTATAAAAACCTCCCTAGCTACAAGTTTGGGGGCCAATCAAAATTAAGTTAGTGTGCTGAATAAAAATTAAAATTGACTTCTTTGCTCAATTCGACGGACAAACGAAATGTTTATAAAAACCATAACAAATCTTAATGTGCTTGATTCTATCATTTACTTGTTTTGTTTTTTTTTTCATGCAATACACATTGCTAGCTTCCATTTCTCTATGTTAATTGAGTTAATAAACTAGCTAAAATTTTTTACCAAAAATCGACTATTACCATTTTTTAAACATTCACAAATTTGTTAAGTGATCAAATAGAAATCTACTGCAAGATGCTTGAGGCTATTTTCAATATGCTATTTGATCTAATTAATTGAAACATACCTTAATTACCTGACGCACTCATTATAAAAACTACTACATATTAATAATTCCCTAGTACACGAGCATAGGCCTGAAATGCTTTAACATTATTTTTATACTCGCCCCCAAAGAGAAAAGAGTGTATTGGCTACGACCACTGAGGGCGGGTAAGCCGCAAAAATCGATACCTCCCACAGTATTAAAGTTTGCGGGTAAACTATTGAAGATCTCCTGCCAAGAGCGATAAACAAATTTTCTATCAATATTTTCGCAAAATTACACTTTCAAAGTCATTGTTTTGATGCCAAAAAATCATTAAGACCATTTTAGACTGTGAACGCGTATTGCGCAGTCAGCGACACTCAAGTGTAGCAATCTTACTTGTTATACTCTGTATATATACTTGGTCATCATTAATTGCCGAATCGACATAGCCATGTCCGTCTTTCTGTCTGTATGAACTCGTCCATCTCAAGGACAATAAGAGCTTCGGACTTGAAATCTGAAATATGTGTTTCATTATACCCTACACAGCTCAAGTTTATTTCAAATGATCGATAACCCGATGACTTTTAATCGATGAATATAAGTTTTGGCTGCAGTTGTTAATATCAGGATGTTCGGCTTAAAGCTGGACACAGGGCATCTACTAGTCGGGCACTGCCGACTTGTTTTTGCTGAGCTGGTAACTAAATCATATGTGTTTGTTATTGGACTAACTCTAGGCACATCTGGTGGGCTCTCGGTGGGCGCAGTGGGTCCCTGTACACCGACAAATGCGATGCACGAGTGGACCGGACAGGTGTCGGTGCGAAAAAAGCGCAAGCCGTACTCAAAGTTTCAGACGTTGGAACTAGAGAAGGAGTTCCTCTTCAATGCGTACGTGTCCAAACAGAAGCGCTGGGAGTTGGCCCGCAATCTGCAGTTGACGGAGCGTCAGGTATGTTGCGGATGCAGGAGCTGCATTGTGGAGCCGAGGAAGCACTTGTTAATTTGAATGCTTTTGCATGTGTGTAGGTGAAGATTTGGTTTCAAAATCGGCGCATGAAGAACAAGAAGAACTCGCAGCGACAGGCCACTCAGCAGAACAACAACAACAACTCCAGCAGCAATCACAACCACGCCCAGGCGGCACAGCAGCACCACAACAACCATCACCTGAACTTGGGCCTGAGCATGGGCCACCATGCCACCAAAATGCACCAGTGACCTTTGGACAACAGCAGCGCCGGCGCCATGGGCTTTGCCACCTACTAGCAGTTAGCCCATCCCAACCCGAATCCCCATCCGCATCCCGATCAGAATCTAAATTCGAACTCGATCAAAAATGAAATGATTTTGGACTTTCCGTGCTAATGGAAAAGCGAGTCCAGACAGTACAAATACATATACAAATGTGTATCCCCAACAGAAGCCACTGTTAATGGCGAAGTCGAAAAGGGTTCAGCAAATGTTTTTGGAAGTGAGGAAGGATGGTGGAGGATGGGTGGAGAGGAGGGAGGCAGCCCAGTAGAAACGCTGGCGTTGTTGTTTTCAAAGCTTAAATCGTTGGCAGACCAGGCCAAGGAGAGTTGAAATTTTACGTTTAATGAAATGCAGTTAATTATTAAGTCAGTTCTTAAAGTATCTTTAAACAAGCAAAACAAATCACCCAGTCTATTGATGCTTGGTGCACTAGTTGAATACGATAGACAGTTGGGTGCATAAAGCATATGGTAAACAAATATAATGAATTGAGAACGAAAGGTAGACGAAGAAGGACGCACATTCAAATGTACCATGTATGAATATATATGTATGTATGTATTTCTCTCAACTCTCTCATAAATTAACGCGCATTACTTATTAATTTTCAACTATAAATATTATATGCATATGCAAAATACTATCCATATTAATTATAAATACAAAAACAATTTGACTAGTAGATTCTAAATGTAAGTGCAGCTAGAATGCAGGTGACAAGCACATTGTAGACCCGGAAAACTTTCACAAACAACAGATACAGATAAACACACACACACACACCAAGGTAAAACAAAAATGTACACCAGGTCACACCCACACACACCCAAACACACACACACATACACACATATACACAGCACTGCAGTTAGACGCGCCGCACTTTTAGCATAAATTTTGTCATTATATTGTTCGTTGTGTCGTGTTCTTAGATAAATTTTAAGTTCCTGTATATAAACTAAGACATTAAATCAAAAAAAGGAAAAACACACGCAAGTTTAGTGAAACCGTCTGAAACTAAATTGGGTTTTGCGAGCAAAATGAAAAATAAACTTAGAGCATAAAAATATAAAATAAAATACAAAAAAAGAAAAAAAACAGACACACACACAAATAAAAATCGATAAACATATGAAAGTTACAATTTATATTACAGAAGCCGAATTGATTTTATTTAGAGTAAAGCGTAAATCGATAGGTTTTTGATGTGTGTGCGTATTTACTCCATAGTCAATGGCGCTTTCGATTTAACAAAACAAAACAAAACAAAACAGTGCACGTAAAGCTAAAGATAAAACTATAACTTAAACCTAAAGCTAATTAAATAGAAAAACTATAGAAGGAAATACATTTTAATAATACATGTAAGAACTACAAGTGAAATTGAGAGGAGTTGAGCAACAAGTAATTTACAATACATACCTTAAAGCTACTTACATTACTAATATATAGTACATACATATAAATAACGTACATATGCATACATATATTTTATGTGTATCGACTCAGCTTAATCCTGATATTACATCTAAGTTCAGTTATGTTGTGTAATTATCGAATTTTTGTTAATGTTTTGCTTCATACATAATATATTGTATCATATACATGCATATATGTACAATAATTGTATGCCTATACATACATACTTACTTATTAATGAAATGATTTCGCCAATTGCTTTATCCTAGTTCTTGTATTATTATTCTTTCACACCTTTTTCATAAGTTGTAGTCTAAAGTCGGTTATGTTTATGCTTATGTTCGATTATAGTTTGTTTAGTAAATTTTTACATAGCATTAGCAATTCTCTTTTTTAAAAAGTTAATTATTGTGAATAAAATATAAAATTGCAAAAAATAATGCAAAAATATACACAATTTCAAATACCGATTAGTATGCTATACTTTTGTTTCTCATTTACGGAACCAAAGTTCCATATGATTGCATTCGTTTATACACTTAGTTACCAATATTTAAATCAACTCAGTCGTTAGCCAACTTAACTTAACTTAATTTCTGGCATACTGCAGAATCGCTCGATAAAAGTGTTTATTTTCATTAATCATGATTTATGCTGATTTCGTTTTGATTCGGTTTTGTTTGGTAAGTACCGTCGCCCACTACAAAGGGTCCCTCGCAGAGGTTTACAGAGCTCATTGCGATTCTAGGACGACCTCTCAGCATCGAATTTACTCATAAGCCTCCATAGAAGTTACTCGTGCAATATATAAATAGACTTAGTATTTATCTCCGGATGAGCAGATACATATATTTGCATCACATATGACAACGCAGCCTTTCCAAAATATAGAGTTGTTAACTAACTGTTTTTTCGCTACTCTCAATCGGATAAACTTCCATAAATGTACTATATACAATTTATTTGGTTCATTATTCTTTTTTTCTGTACTACCTCTGAGTTATCGTTTTGCTTTTTTGGTAATGAAATGCAACGCTTAAGCAAATTAAATCTAGATTAAAATAGTCTTGTTTTGCAATATGTCATAAGGTTCAATAAACTATTATGTAACTGTGGTGTGTAATGTTTTATTGACAGCAGAGGCGAGTTGGAGACAAATATGACAATAATTGCACATAGTTGGAATATATCATGTCTTTAAATTTAAAATTGGCACATAAAATATGTGTGAACCAATTCTTATATGAAATACCATATATATCTAATACGGTATGGCATTTTGTTCCTTTGCTTGCGTAATAATTTATTACCGATAGAATCGCATCGATTTGATCAAACCATCAAATAATATCGGAACTGAAAATATTTAATGAATGGGTATCACGATGATTCGTATTCATCAGTAACCTGAATCACATAGCTTGTTACTGTAGCAAATTAATTTATGCAAATATTATAACTTCAAGAAAAATTACGATCAGATTGCTTGAGGGGTTATACTACTCTGTTTGCTCGCAGCAGCAGCTGAACAGATAAATAACATATTTCTGCCTAACATTTAATTGTCTGACATTACACTCCCACTCATTGCTTATCTTCACGCATCGCGCCCTTCGCGGCTTGAACCACTCTCTTATCTCTTATTATCTCTTTGCTTGTTTGCCATTGCACTTGTGATCTATTCAGTTTCGATTTCGCTTTCGTCGCGTGCGCGAGATCGCTATCGTGTCCATGTTTCTAATTTCGAATTATTTGCAATTAGCCCACAGCGTCGCAAATTTCTTTGCAATCAAATATAAGTAAAATTCAAATCAACGAATATGTAGAATGTAGAATGTAGAACGTGAAAAGAGACCTACTCTTCTTAAAAAACCGTCTTGCTGTTTCATTGATTGCTGTTTCATGGAGAGTTAATAACTATTCGTTATCAGCCACCGGCTATCATGTAAATGTTGAAAATATGTCAACACAATTGAAAGTGAACAAATAACTGTTTGTCGCGGGATGGAGTTGAACCGGGAGCTACGAAACAAACAAATGTGCGTATGGGAAAAATATGCAAATTAAGAAAAATACTCCCAGTCCAGGACTCGAGTACCTAAAACTTTCTAGACTTATTGATTACGCAACACCATCAGCTTATTGATATGAGATGAAATATTACAAAATATACAAATACACTCGCAACTAACTGACAACAAATCTTAAAAAATAAATGGCATTTGCATGCATGTAGGTATGTATGGATGTGTGTGCGTACATGTATACACAAAACGCTTGCTGCCATGTGGATTTTTAAATTTTACCACACATTTCATTAAAAACTGCTGGCTAATAACAAGGGATTATATAATTGCTATCGTATATTGAAATGTTTGGAGCTTATATAATTTATAACTCAAGAGCAATTACATCAGCAATATCAGCAAGTGGAGGAGTTGGACATTCTGGAAACTGTCATTAAAAGCCAGAGTAACACAAGTACTTTAGTCGGAACAACTGTCAAAAACCGATTCAGCCGACATAAGGGCAGACAAGGAATCAGCCAACGTGTTTGCCACACACTTTCTGCAAGTCTTAATCCACCATCCCTGTACTTATCTGACGTTGTTCTTGTTGTGGATGATACTCTTCATCGCACTAACCCATTAAGTAATACTCGTACACATTGTAAGAACAACTGAAAACAGTCAATTGCTGTTAAAACTGAAAACTATAATTTTGACAAAACTAAACTATTTACTTACTACATCTGTCTGAATATCGAGTACTTTGGTGACTCTAGCTCCACGTCACACTGTCTCTGACGCAGATATACTCGAGTATATATCGAAAATTTAATGTATTTTGCGTTTATGTGAAAGAAGGTCAGAAAATGGACATTGCATTTAAGAAATACTCTCTTTTGACTGAGTGAACGGTACAAAAACACTCGAAATAGTCTTTTTGAACTTTTTAAAGAATTTAGACTAAATTTTTTTATTTGGAAGTCTAAAAGTAAACTAGGTAGGTTAAGAAGAGAAGCAGGAAAATGGCAAAAGTTGTTCTTTTTGTTCTATTTGACTGATTAGAAAATAATTTGATATGACAACGAACGGTTAAGCACAAAAGATATAAAGATATGCTTGGCAGAAGTATTTAATTTGTATATATGTACCTAAATAATACACACAAATAATGCAACAATAAATAAATATTTTCTATAAATATTAAGCGTTCTCCCCAGAGAAAAGATTTAGATCTAGCCTGTTTTAGAAATTTTATTTGCTATTCCTTGCAGGTGGTACGAAACGTATAGAAGGAGCTAATAAGGCTTATAACTTCTTGATCAGGTCTCAATTCCTAGTTGTAGAGTTAATTTTAGGTGTGCGAGCAACCAATTCGGCACAATTCGGCTTGCATTATTTCAATACTGTAGCCTTAACTAATGTGTGTGAGCAATGTAGTAGAAAGTTAACTTAATGATCAAATGTTTATTTAAATTTGATTCATAAGGGTAGCAAGCAGATAAAATGTACATGGGCCTTTATACATGTGTATGTACTTATGTACTCGAATTTAGTTATATGGAAATGCAGTTTTCGCCTGTGTGTCCCCTTTACACAGAATATATCCAGTATGTTCGTGTAAGGCTTTGAGAAGGGGCTGAAAAATAAGCACACAAAAGAAATGCCATAAAATGCACCCTGCTATGTAAACATTGGCATTTCCCCTCAATGAAGGTTGAAAGATTGCGCGGTAAAGTGTTTCGGTTCTATGCGACTTAATGCGTTTTTTATGTTATGTACAAGGAGAACATTTTCACCCAACGAACTCCGTTTGGTTTCATTGGGTGGTATTTGGTGGGTTGATGCCTTTAAGTCAAATGAAATTTACAACCCCCATTGCTGAAAATGTTCAGCTTTCGCGATGCGTGTATTTTGTCCGTTATTTGTTGCGCGATATGGCCACATGAGCTAAAACAGTTACAAAATTTTAAAAAATATATTTCATTAAATTTATAAAATAACTATCTAAGATGCTAAACCGTCGTGATCCGTCTAGTAGATACCTTGAACCCAATTGCGAGCTGTCGCATAAAGATACTTTTCAACCCTCATGCATTCATATATGCAGACACAAGTGAAGGGGCTTTAGTCGGGAGCGCCTGACTAGGGGATACCCTGTACCCTGTCACATTTAAACCCCTTTGGATTCTCGAATACGTACACAAAATAAAGCTGTGCACTTTGCTCAGCAGCTGCACTTGGCTTACACGGGGGAAATTAAATTCGTGAATAATTTCTAAGCGAAAATTCGATCTTTATGAAATGAATTATGAGTTTGCAGTACTTAACAAGATTATTCAACTCTATGTACAAACCACAGCGCAAGTAGTATTCGTACTAGATTTGCCTTTTTTTGATATTTGGGTCACATGGGGAGGTATCAAAAACACGAAATATTCTTAACCTGCGTATGCTTTACGAGAACATGTTGAAACAATTGGTTAAAATTTGTGGCTCTTATTGTTTCTAAGAAAAAACTGATTCAAGAAACCGATGAATATCGATAACGAATAATAATCATAAGAAAATGAGACAAGTTATCAACAATTTGAATTAAACTTGATCTGCGTATGTTATGAACTTAAAAAGTCCAAGTTCAGGTCTCTAGCTCTTGTGGTCTCTGAAATCGATGCGTTCATACAGACAGACGTACAGACGGACAGACGGACAGACGTACAGGGCTAAGTCAACCTGGCTAGTGATGCCGACCAAGAATATATATTCTTTATGGGGACATAAGGTCCTTCTGCCTGTTACATACATTTTCACAAAACCATGATACCCATTCTCGCGTGTGCGTAGGGCACACACAAATTTCCAGTAATATAGATATGTAAGGTTTCTGAATGCAGACTCGATAAATTTTAAAGTGCCGTAACTTTGATAAACTGATCGGAAGATGTTCATGATGTTTACCATTTTCATCCACGATTTATTTGGTTTAGAAATAAATTTTCTAAAATTTTTTTCTAAGAAAAATTCCAGACTTCCTCCGCAACTTTAAAAAAGATACTGAGTGGGTTGCTTTTGCTGTTAAAAATTAAGCCAATAGTTGCTAGATTTCAAAGTCTTTTAAATTCGTGAAAACATTCTCATCGTGGGTTAAAAAATTTGTTAGACAAGTCAAGTGATTTTAATTTGCTAAAAAATAATCAAAATCAGTGGACGAAATCCTTCAATAAACATGAATTATCCCAGGTTTTTGTCATATAATGATACAATGGAATCAATAACTTTAAAAAAGGTAAGAAGGTGCCATGGTAAGCCTAAGGGCTCTTAAAAATACCTTTCAAACAATATATAGAACATATCTGTATTTTCTATGATTTTGAATCAGTTTATTTTAGCGGACTTCAGCTCTTACCCGCTCTTATCCACAAACAAGATTTTCCACTCATTTTGGGAAAGTCACTAAAAATGAAGTCTTAATAATTTTTGAACGAGCTATCGGAGAGGAATGAATAAGGTATAATTCGACGCGTAATTGAGACACAAATTATTAACTATATGCAAGAAATTATGCCCAATGCCCTAACGACTCAAGCAGCACCAAAACTTAAAGTATTTTCTTATGAAACAGATGAACTATCAAAGGTCTTAAAATATACATTTTTAAGTTAAAACAATACCTTTCGATTACCGGTAATCGGTACTTGACCATAACAGACTATCGTAGCAGATTAGCAATGCTTCCTGTATATATTGCTGGTCGCATATTCACACTTTGTGATTCTCCGTAACAAACGTGGACTGCTGTCCACAGCGGAAAGGGTGGGAGCTAAGATTAGTGTAGCATCCCAATAAATACTATATATGCAAAAATGTAAAAAAATTCAAACACTACGGACTTGGGCTTTGGTTTGTGCATAGATTTCAATGCTGTTGTTAAGCCCTGAAAGTTTCATTAAGATCATAATCTTAGTTTAGAAGTTATAGACGAATTTAGTTTCCATGGTGGGGGCCAAGCTGTTCACAGCGCAGGGCCTGTGTTTACATGTGTATGTGTGTGTGTGTGTGTGTGTGTGTGTGTGTGTGTGTATGCGATTCTGTGTATGTATGTATGAATGCAAGGAGACTGATATGTATGAAAATACAGGGTTCGGGGTATCACCCAGTCGGGCGTTCCCGACTGGAGCCTTCTCACTTGTTCTAAATATATGGAATCGGAGATGTATCCTTTCGTCTGTTTGTGTGTACTTTTATTTGTCTTTGTGTTCGTGTGTATTAAGTAATGCTATAATTCAAAGAACGGCAGGTTGGAGCTGGTTATATTTTATATTATATTTGGTTAGGAATTTCCGACTAGAGTGCTCTCGTTTCTTGAGCATATCTCGCAGACTATAAGAACTAGAGACACCAAATTGGATAGGTGGGTTAATGCATTTTAGGAGGTATAGCTTTCCTTTTTGCTTGTACATACAAATGAATGCTATTTAACTTCGTTGAGCTGGGTCAATGAATACCGAAGTTATTCAAGTGTGCGTATAAGACCGGGCACCCCGACTTAAACACTCTTACTTGCCAAGTGTGCTGTATTGCATGATCCTTGACAAGGACACCCTCATCAAGTGCCCACAATTAGTACCGCAGTCGCACGAATTTCGTCAAATTGTATAATAAGTAAGTAATCTGCTGTCCCTGCGTTTAAATATAATATACACTCTAATAGTTCATGGAATTCATTTCGGTTTAATCGGGTTAGTTATCGATGGCTTGCAATCTTCTTTAAGTTTTTGGGCTCGACGTGTCAAACAGACAAATTGATGGAATGGACTAGGATAGTCTCGGCTGCGCCCTTCTGCCTGTTACATACAATATACCCTTTCTACCCATGTTTAAAATGTTGCGCCGTCGATTCGGGTTAAAGGCCCTTTTATTTTAATTTCTTTTTATCGTCGGATTATCTACGTTCATTATATTAAAAAATGTGAAGCGTGGAAAGCGTTGTAAATAAATGTATCTGGAATCAAGATGGACGACTGAATATGTTTCTTTTCTTTGGGTACGCCCCAAATGTACAGAGAAATGTACTTATTTGAACACAATTCGATTTGGTAATCAAAAGATAAACGGGTGATGGATGCTGGCGGGCAAGTGAACCCCAATTTCGCGTCCGGGCCAGATTGGAGATTAGAGGTGGTGGTGGATTCCGGGCAGATTGCTTGTTTGCTTGCCATATTGGCTACAGGGCAGAATGCACAAAGAATAACAATCAAATGATTACAGAAACAGGAACAACAACAACCACGAAGATGCGAAACTGGAATTCAAAATTGACTCGTCGTTGATGTCGATGCCGATGTCGATGTCGTCAGCGTCCACATTAGCAGCGAGTGTACACACAGCACACATAGGCACACACACACACACACACACACACTCCGCACACACACTTGGACTTGTTTCGCACATAAAGATACAAATGTATCTACGGCAGACAGCAAATGGCGTATATAAAATGATTGGGCATGTATCTGTGTTAGAGTCTGTCGCTCCGTGAGAGTGCTCCGGTGGTTGTTTCGCTGTCTCTCCACGTGCGTGCGCGAGCGAGAGGCAAATAGAGCGCCCGAAGCGCGCCCTAGAAAGAGAGGCCAGCTGCTTGCGCGTTTTATTACCCATGGCTGTGCCTTTTCGCCTCTGCTGCTGCTTCTCTGGCTTTTCATCTTTTCATCGCTCGTCGGCACTGGTGCTGCCATGTGGCTGCTCGCAGCTCGCAGCTCATATGTTCATTCCCATTTCCATTTCGGGCTCGTACTCCATCTCCGTCCTTTGGCGTTCTGGTAAGCGTAAGTGTTGCGGCCGCCGCTTCTGCTGCGGGCTTATGACCTTTTTTTGTCAACGGATGCCTGGCGAGGCGACGCGACGCGCCGCGCCGCGCCGCGACGCTGTCATCGTCGGCGTCATCCACAGCCACATCGCACACAGGCACACACAAGCACACCAGCTCGCATGAGGCAGCCCCGGCCAAGGCATTCACTCTGGCTCGCAACCACCGCCAAGCGACACCTTTTCCCCTGCGCGGAACGTGTCCGTTCGTCTGTCTGTATCTGATTGCTGTGGCTGTGCTGTGGCTGTTGCTGTTGCTGTTACTGTTACTGCCGACTCTGCCTGCCCGTGTTCTCACTCTCATTTTACGTTTCTGTTGCTTTTTGCTTCGTTCTTGTCTCGACGCCACTTCGTGCGCCGACCGCGCTGCCACGGCCTCTCGCCTCGGAATCGGCCTCGGCCTCGGCCTCTGTCTCGGCCTCGGCAGCCACTGACTTGTGTCAAACTGAACAGCAAATATTATTTTTTGGACACTTTGCTATCAGGTCGACGCCGCGTCAACCAGACGTCCTGCTCCATTCACCATCCAGCGATTGATATCGGCTCAGGCAACCGGGCTACAAGAGCCAGACAGTGGTCCGAGATTCGAACGCGCTCGAATGCAGCTGGCAATCGGGGTCGAGGTGCCCATTGTTCCTGCGATGGCGCATTTGCAGTCAGACAGCAGAAGTCGCCGCCCGGGGCCTTCAAGTCCGCCATTGTCTGCGGCGGCCATTCAAACGAAAAGTGGGTCCAATTGTGCATAATTGAAATCGGAAAAATCAACAAAATCAGCAACAAAAGAAAGCGAGCAAACGAGCTGCGCAAAAGAACGAACTGGCCAAAATAACAGAATTAATTATAATATTGACAAAGAACGCTTTACCCGAGTGCCTCCAGACCAACTGTGAATTCTCCTTGAATATTTGTGGACTACAATTTCGCGTGTGATTTCCGAGGCTAAGCGTTAACGTTAACACTTGTAGGCCTGTTATGTGCTTTGTGCTTTGTACTGCGTTTCTTTGCCGTGTTTCTGTCTGCTTTCCGTTTCTGCGATGTTTGCGGTTTGGTTCGCGGTCTGAGGTGGACCCGGGACCATCAATTTCTTCTCGACTTTCGTGTCCGTCCAGTGCTTCGCGGTCGTCGGTTTCTCTGGCTCGCTGGGCGTGGATATAATTAACATGATTTGTAACCGTCGTTTTCGGCAGTTTGGACATTAATAGTGTACTTGATTCATGGTACAATGTTCTCGTGTAAACAAAGTCAAAGCCAAAGTGGGCAGTACAACTGGGTCGATAGCCCCTTTCAGGTGAGTACTCACGTATAACAAGGTGCCAGTTACATTTAACAGAACAGCCGACCTTATTAAAATGTTGCTTACAATTGACTAAAACATGGGTACTCTGTTCATGAATATTTATTTATAAATAATTAATAAATCATTTCAAAATTAAACTAAAAGATTAAAAATCAGGCACAATTAAATAAAAGTTATGAGATTATCAGTAATTGATGAAAAGCAAGCATTTAATGTAGAAAACTCCTGAAAATCAGACAAAATCGAACAATTTTAGGGAAATACTTATGCACAACATAATTTTATACATATCAATTGGGAAAAAGGCAAACAATTGAAAGTTTATTTATGTATGTTTTTGTTGCATATTCACATTTTGTTTTTATAAGAAATTTGGTACCTCAGCCTGTTAAACTGAGGGAGATATAGATTCTCGGGTCAATCCCCTAATCACGAGTATATATTCCAAGTTTCATGTCTCTACTTTGAATAGCAGCGAAGAAATTGCGTTCAACGGACAGATGGTAACAGAGACAACAACAAAACCAATATACCCTTTTTACATCGTAAACAGAGCTTACCAGGAAAGCTAACAAAATTTCGGGGTGCAGAGGAACTAATACCCTTACAGACACATATCAAAAATGCCATGTACTTATATACGGTGCAAAATATTAATATACGCTAATATCTTCCTCTGAAAGCAATAAAATATAGGAATCGGATGCCAATAAGATTGTGCTTAAGTGTTGGGAATATTTTGAACTTGGTAATTTCCGTTACAATGACATGTATGACCAAGTAAGAATAGCTTTAGACGGTCGAAAAGGTGTTAATTATTAGTGTTATTTTGGAAAAATATCGATTTTTGTAATTTGAAGGGCGGAAGGTATTCAAAAAACTGTCGGCCAAAATTGGTGACTCTAGCGCCCCCATTGTGAATGATTATCAGTAATCTGCACAGGGGGCGTATCTAAAATTTTTTAAAGGAAGTCATCAGTAATATATATGAAAAAACTTATGTATCTAGTTTTCAAACTGAGAAAGATAACAGTTTATCTGACGCGTGTGTACACACGAGTCCTAAATTTGTAACATAAATAGCGGACAACACGGGGGACATTGCAAACCCAGAGCATTTTGGGTTCATTTCGTGATCAAGTATAATAACTTGTTTCTTCAAGATATGTTGCTTGAAGAAAATATGCCTTCATACACATTTATCCAATATGGCCATCTAATCCGGTCGATTTTGATATATGTTCTGCACAAAAAAATGGAAGATTGCTGAAATATATATATATCGACTTGAATTTTAATACAAATTTAGACTTGCCTTTTGGCTAACCTGTTTTACAATTACAAGCTTTGTTCTCCCAGATTTAAACGATCGGTATGTTATTTTCATTCTACAAATTTAACATATTTGTATTAGCCTAAATATTTTCTAAGTACGCATTTGTGTGAATGCTCTAAATATGCGTCCCTATCGGTGAACATATTCTTAGAATTTGTGTAGAGCAAATGTAACTTATGCTGACTAGTATTGTATTTTTTTCATTCCGAGTGGCAAGAACACAAGAGTTCGCATATGCATAAAAGATAAATGAATTTGCGACTACTTTCCATAAGAAAAACCAAAATAAACTGAAAATACCCTACAGGTAGAAGGCAAAGGAAAGGGTTGCCTCTGGTGCCTTGCGAATGATTTATGACCCTGCAAACCAGAGACGACCTTTTCGATGCATTTAAGGAAGCGAGTGACGCAAAACGCGGTCTTCGGCACAGGACCTGGCTGTGGCATAGTTTCGGCCTAATGACGGTTCGGGCTAAGCTCAGACTGGTGTGGTCCGGCGAAAGCGTGAAGTCGGGTTCGTTTATGACCACATTATAAAGCGGGTACAGCAGCTTGAGCCTCAAAATATTTTGATTTAGACAAAGGTTGAGCTGAGACCACAGCAAACACCCAGCTGGAGACGTATTTTGGCTGAAAGGATTGGATTGAATGCGGAAGGGAAGGAATTGCGTGAGCGCATTTCAACGCGTACAATATGAAAATATGATGTAACATATGTACATCTGTTACTACCCCCGACAATCGTACACCCCATGAATACGGAAAGAGCTAATTGATGACGTGTAGAGCTTCATGTCTATGTCACGGTTTAATTGCCCCTCCACCCCAGACAGCAAGAGTGGAAGCTCGCGCTACGCTGCGTACAAGTTCCCTGCTTACCGAAAGTCAGACAAATGGCGACAAATGTCAACGGGGGTGTGGGCGAGAACGCAATCCATATACTCATATGTATGTGTATCCATAATATCCATAATATCCATCCACACAATGAAACACAGAAACGCCATGCAGTGTGAATAGACAGAACCAAGGGCCGCCGCCCACATTCATTAAAATTCAAAGCCTGCATATCACGTGGCTGCGCGGCACGGGCATAGGCTTGAACTCTATGCCGATAACGAGTACTCGTAGCTGTAGCCAGGCTATCAGGTCCGTGGAAGAGTAGAAGCACGGCTTAAAAATAATGTAATTTATTCTGACACTTTCATAAAAGAATCCCAACTCTTGGCAACAAAGCAAGACATTATCGCCGCATAATTAATGCCACATGTTGCAGTTCAGCACGGAGTGCTTTAGGGGGAAGGGGAATGGGAAGGGGAAGGGGATAAGGGGAGCGCCCCATCGCAGTGCAGTGCGGCACTAAAAATTTCCAGCCGTCTTGGTCTTGTCTTGAATTTACTGTCACCGCCGTTGTTGGCGGCACCGAGAAATATCATAAAGCCATTCGAATTTTAATTGCCTTGCTAGAGCGTACCCAGCCGTCCCCAAGAGTCATTTTCATATTGAGCGCGTCTCATTTGAATAAATTTATCAAAATGGTAATCAGCGACGGAAAAACACACTGGACCCAACCCATCCATTCTAACTTCGTTTCAAACTCATGCCATCCCATTTTCATCCCATCCCCATCCCGCCCGCCGTTCAACTTTCACGATGTCTTTTCCCTGTCTGCTTTGTCTTCCATTTTCGCCGGCATGGCGCATGCGTCGCTCTGGCAACGTGGCAGAGACCATTATAAAATGGGCGGAGCTAAGGTCGCCGCAGTCAAGGGTTCAACGCACAGGCGGTGTGGTGAGTTTCGGTTTCCTCAACCTTAAAGACTCCTGCGCTGGCTGAGTTATGTTGAATACGTGCTGGACTCATGTACGTGCAAAACTTGTATGTATTCTTAAAGAAATTGTACTACGGCAATCATAATCAAAGCACGCTCAGTACATTTGCACAATTAGTAAAATAAGGTCTCCTATAATCGCTTCGACTCTAGCCTAGATTGTTATCAATGTCAGCAAAAAATTAAGATCGTTGCAGTCGGGAGTTACCGACTGCACAATACTTGCTTACAGTGTGACAATTAAGATAGCGAGGCCAATTTGGCTTGATCTTTAAATACCATCGGTCTCCTTGTCAAATTTAATGACTTTTATTCTATAAATTTGTGAAACATAGATTTTCGCCCTAAGTAGGCGTCGACAATTATAAATTTAAACCATACTGTTTAAAATACAATTTTTTCTAATTTTGATGAACCAAGGAATACTATGAAAAAAATATATGTATTATGTCATTTTTTTATATCTGGTTTCCTATGATTCGATAATTGTCAATTTACGTGTTTATCCGTTTTAGGCAGGCATTTCACAAAACCAATATATCCTTTTTTCGCCTTTGACCAGAGTATGACGAATGTTCTTGATTATTATTTTAGCCACTTTATGATTGTGACCATAAGAAAGTGACTTTGAAATTGTGACAGAGAATTATAGTTTATTTGCTCATTGGTTGATTTTAAAAAGATAATCCGTAATCTAACCACCAAATTGGTAACTCTAGCTCTTCGCGATTTATTTGCCTTAGACGGGAGAACTGACTCAATATTGCATTGTCCCCCTGTCATTCCGCCTGTCTGTTTGTATATTCTTCGTATCATATAGCTGACATATAAGAAATAAAATTTAACCAATCTGAATAATCGGGCGTAACAAAACTAATATAATTATTAGACCACTATATTAAAAAGGTCGCTTGGGAAAAATTACTCGAAAAAATGAACTTTTTTCAAATATTGCGAGATACTAACTAGTTTGGCAATTGAGTGCAAGCGATCGTAAGACAACTGTATTTGTATTTGGAAACAAAGGTAGGTTACGAAGTAAACCGCATACTACTTCCATTTTGGTTAGCAATGATAATAAATAAGGATTATGTACATATGTGCACTATGTAGAATATTATAACCACGCGACAGAATCTCCATACTTTAAGCAGCGATTACACTGCTTCTTTCTCCTGGCGCAAACTTTTTTTAATTAAAACCCAACTAAATTAAGTATGAGCTGTATAAAATTCAAACCGTTTAGTTTACAAAATTTCAAGAGAATTTCGTTCTTGAATATTGTATATTACATTATATTAAGTTTCTTTAAAATCACGTTTAATTTTTTAATCAATCGAACACAATTTTTGAATTAGGTACAAAATTCACATTACAACATTTATTATTCGTAGTTTTTAATTAAAGTACTGATTTTTTTATCTAAAGGAAGTTTTGGATTTTTTGTTATTATTGATATTATTTAAAGTAAAGAATATTATATAAACTATCGATTCCAACCCGGATCCTTGATAAAGATATTAGAAATCAGACTCTTTCTCCTTTCCTTCTTACAAATATTTGTACATTTGCTAACAGTGTATTACTAAGCCAATGATTATTTTAACTATGTCCGAAAAAAATATTTTCTTAAAATGCTATATAAACAAGTAGTTGTACTCTTGTCAGGAGTATCCAGTTAGGAGATGTTCTGTATCCTACGGCAAGCTACCGTAGCATACATTCGAACCTCTTTGCACTCATGTGTACACCAAATTTGATAGAAACATATATAAACCAACTCTGCAAGCTGCGCACTTTACTTTAAAAGGGAAAAGTATCAAAGAATTAAATATTCTTCATCTGTTTACAACTATACATACGAAATTTTTTTGCATTTACAATATTTAAGGTACGCAAAAACCCCTATCTTAAAAAAATATATATACACCGATATTAAAAACTTGAATGAACAAAAGAGAGCCTATGTATATGGAATATGAGAATGTACGTATACCCAAAATTTGGGTCTCCAATTCTTATAGTTTCCAGATTTCGAGAGTGACAGAAAGGTGGATATACCCTAATTAAGTCCTAAGCAAATGCTTCCTTCTGCCTGTTACATATATTTGCACGAAACCGTTATACCCTCGCTCGCCCATTTCCAATAGGTACAGGTACAAAAATACGCATGTGTTTAAAAATATTCTATGTCTTATCGAAGTTCAGTACAATTCAACAGCCGGGTCACACACCCCTGTCAAACGCGACCTCTGGTGTTTGTAAGCAGCCAACATGTTGCGCTTGTCGAGCTGTAGATGGCGCCGGTGTCAAACGAACCAATACAAATGCATATGGAAAACGCTCAGTTGTGTCTCTCCGCTCTCTTTCACGCTCTTCCGTTCACCAACACAGGCGCATATTCTGAAATGCGGCTGTGTTGGTGCATCTGATTCGAATGTGCTTGTGTTGGTTGGACCAGCGTCGACGTCCACAAGGTTCTGAGCAGAGACATTTTACCGGATCGCATTCCGAAACATTTTAAAACTTCTTGTTTCTCAGCTAAATTTGAATTGGAATAGGAAAATGAGAAACATACAATATTTGTGCTAACGAAGTTGACATTTGGAAAACATTTATCTTATTAGGCATTTTAAACTGACATAATTTATCCAGCTGAAACTCATCTATTATATTACATTACTGATTTGTTGCATACACAAATAGCAAAAAACTATTCAATATATTTGTCGAAATATACACACGTGTTTGGCAGGAAAAAATTATTTTAGATGTGAGATTGATTTAGCTGCGTTTTAAATAAATAAGCTGTCAACTGTCGAATAAAAAGAGGAAAACTTACATTCATATGCAAAATACATTTGAAATATTCAGTCCCCGATCACTGAGTGAGACGTCAGGCTCTGCCCAAAACTCAAGTAGCCAATAAATTTGAACAGCAACGAGTTTAGAATTTTAAAACAAAAACCCAGCAGATTACAAATGAAAATGCTCGATGGGTCTCAAGTGCTGCACTTGGCGGTCTAGGTCTATGGATAAGTAGAATCGTACACCAATTGAAAGGTGGGGGTAATTGAAAATTGAAAATACAAAATGGAAAAACTTATCATAACAAAATACGCCCATATCAAGTCGACGGCAAGGAAAATTTACTTGACAAAAGGCTAGATTTGATTGCTGATTTTTGAAGTGCAGGCGCAACTTTGTGAGGAAAGGAGAAGGATGCATATACAGACTTCCATTAGGGCCGTCATCAATGGGCCTGTCAAAATAGTCAAGAGGAAGTCGTAAATATTGCTACTAACCACAACTGTCCATAAAAAAGGAATTATGAGACATCTGACTGCGCAACTAAAATATACGAACTTTATAGTAATTAATGCACTTTTTTTATAATATCTCGTTTAACAAGTCAGAAATGTAGCTTCACTAAAAAAAGCGTTTCGCTAATGAAGACACTTTGTTGGCCAGTTAGGCGAGGGAACGCCTTACGTAGGCCTTAACAGAATGACAGTAAAGTATCTGAAATGTTAAGTTAATCCAATTTAAATTTTAATAATTTTTTTTAATTAAGACCCCATATTGTCGAATTAAAAACTTCAACGTTTTTTCATATTATATAATAATATAGTATACAATAACTCTGACGGTAAGAACTATTAGTTCTTTGAAACCTCGCGATGTGTATATATATCAGATTTTTAGGATAATAAGTATAAGTAAGAGTAAATAAATAATATAAAAAATCCGATATACGAATAAAAATAATAAAAAGTTGATCGAACTTTATGTAAAACGTTTGCGTAAGAAAAATTTCTATTCGTTTCAAGAATTTTTAATTATTTATCGTTTCCTAATACATGGGCTTTTAAATAGAATGTATCTTCTTAATTATATTGGTTGTGTTGAACTCTTAAAACCATTTTATTTAAAGTATTATACGTTTCCGAACCTGATTAAAATTTAAATGAATTTGCCGTAGCTAATACTAAAATGGTTCCACAGTGAAAGCCTTGAACAAAATTCCGTCCAGAAATATAAAAACATGTATTTTAAAAACATAAATTGGCGTTGATTTACATTTTATATAAGCGCAAGTTGAATGACAGTAATATGTATTTTGTATTATATATGAAAAAAGACTGACAAGCAAATGTGCAAGTCAACTAAATAGAGGGATATAGAACAGACTTTCTTCATTCCCCTGACGACGCAAAAGTTCATTGCCGGCCTGGTCAATTGGCAGACGGAACGATCCTGTATGTGGCAATCGCATTTTATTGGCTGTTGCTGTGATTCACATTATAGGATTGCTGACCTGAAACCCATTAAGCATTAACTGTCCCACATCCGGCGACTTCAGAGTTCGCCCATCATTGGAGTGCTTTCAACCTAATAACACCAATAAAAACAGCTCCATGCAGTAGCAGCAACCCTATTCCCCACCCATATCCATATCATAAGAAAAGACACTGTAAACGACTCTTTTGCAAAAATTATATTCAGAGCTGACTGGCGCCCGGCGAATATGATTTTATTGTCGGCGCTTTAGCTCAACTGGCGGCGTCCATTGCTCCGGGGCAGATCAGGGTTGGGGTTAAGGTCGGGGCGTGGCAGATCGCAAGTCGCAAATCGCAAGTCGTCGCTGACACGCCCCACTCCATTGCATTACAATTCATTTTGCAAATGTAAAAAACTTGAAATAAGCTAAAAGCAAATTTGAGCACAACAGCTAGAACACAAAATACACACAGGCCCAGACATACATATCTTGAGACACATTCGTTTGTCCGTTGTTGGAGCTGTGGCTCTTGTCTAGTCCTGACCCAGTCGGTGGAGGTGGCTGCTCCAATGGCGCCGTGCCCACTGCCACTTCAGCCGCGACGCGGCTCTTACAATAGTGCGCCTCAAATTGCCCCCGGCCGGCGACCATAGCCAAGTAATGGCATGAAATGGCCTTTTTCCATTATCCAAATGGAAAACTTACACAAACAGCGAAGATAAATGGAAACAAGCCGTGGAAAATAAAGAGACCGATGAGGAAATTTACTCGTGCGCGTCATTGCTGTTGCCATTGCTTTATCAGCCAGAAATTTCGCACAAATCGAGTCGCACTAAAACCAAACGAGCCACAAGCCCCTATTACCCAAACTGGCCTAGTCTATTAGGCGGAAGACGTCGCAATTGCGACGAAAATTAAATGTTTCAATTTGCCTAAATTAACTCGGGTGAATTTATTAATTAGGACTAGTGCAACTCATTAAATGTAATTTTTATGGTCAGTGCTGCTCTCAAAAATTCATTCTGAACAAAACTCATTTGTTGCATAAGTGATGAGAATAGTTAATTCTGACGGAACCCTTTATTTTCTAATATAGTATAGGAGAACACAAGAAACTGACACAGGAGCTACAACATAATATATACATTTGTATACCCTGTACTCATTCAGAAACGTGAAAATATTTTATAATGGGCTAATGTGAAAGGACCAATAGCCATCAATAGCTATTTGCGAATGTTGCCCATCGTAGATACAGGGTATTTTCTGGCCACTCACTCTCGAGGAGGGTTCTAATGCTTGTTGTTCTGCCTGTTAAGAATTACAAGACTGGAGCTATACAAAATAATTCAGTAACTGCCTTGCAATAAATGTACTCTTGTACTCTATTGTACTAATGTACTCTATTATACTAATAAGATTCTTAAATAACAATAAAATATTGAGTCGTGTGTACCCACGTCAAAAAAAAGTGTTAAAATTTGTGTGCAACGCCCACTGGGAGGCTGACAAATCGACAACATGATGATCGCAAATTGATAAAAGGTTAATATTTTACACAATATTAAAGCTTGAGTCACCAAATTTGGTATATAGATTGCTGATGACCCCTTCAAAATATAATGCCGAATACCGAGTCAATCTAGAGTACAAACAATAAACAAAATGCCATCAAACATGAAAATCGGTTTAGTTTGGACAAAGTTATGGGCGATTGAAATATGGGAGCTATGGGTCCCAGAGCTTTCATGTCAACATTTTTGTCAATTTTGGCATGATTTTTGACAAAAAATTTGACCCCTTCAGAATCGATTTTAATGTTGTTTTTTATACTAATTGTGACAACCACAATCGATTAAAAATATAAATTTGAATTTCTAATTTTTGAAAAAAAAAATTTTCGAAAATGAGTAGGGGGAGTACATGATATTTTATTAAAAAATCCAAAAAAAAATGTATCTTCAATAATGAATATATTTGAAATGCAGAATCAATCTAGAGGACAAACCATGAAAAAAATGCCATCAAACATGAAAATCGGTTTAGTTTTGACAAAGTTATGGGCGCTTGAAATATGGGAGCTATGGATCCATGTCAACATTTTTGTTAATTTTTACATGATTTTTGACAAACAATTTGACCCTCTCAGAATCGGTTTAATGTTGTTTTTTATATTAATTGTGACAGCCACAATCGATAATAAATAAAAATTTACATTTCAAAAATTGGAAAAAAAATGTGCGAAAATGAACCACTGTGTACTGTGAACGACCATTACACAGTCGGCTACGTCCGACTGCAATTTTCTTACTTGTTTTTTTATGTGCATTTAGGAAAAAGACTGATAAATCACAATAAACAATTGTCTTCCTACAATCTTATTAGCGTGTTCAATTTTGCGGACTTCTCGTTCCCAAATTGTAATTTTGGAATATATAGCATTTGTAATTTTGGGAGCGGAAGAGAGTGTCCGACATTGTTTTTGGAATGATTCTTAGAAGAGTGCACCAGCCAAATTTCGTGAATGGCTCTAAAACTGTGTTCGCAGTTCATCCGCCCCAAATGGGCTTGGCCAAAAACACTATCTAACGCGGTTTTACACGAGAACATATTCCGAGTTTTAAGACTCTAAGAAAGACGGAAGCACAAACCCAACATACTCAAACTGCAAAATCTTTCTTCGTAGCAAACTAAATAGTTGCTAGCTTGCATAATATTAATGTTTTACTTTCGATAGGAAATGTACTTAATAATATTGTTTAGTTTAACATTGCCTGTCTGGTCAGAAAATAATTGACCCAGCAAACAAATCAAAAACTGAAGCACGAAAAATGGCACACATCGCGCATTAATAATAAAGTAAAAGGCTTAAAAGACGGCCAACCATAAAACGACAAATAAAAGAAATGCAAAAGAAAGCGAACGTCACCCAAAAGGGAGCGCTTAAACACTGGCTGGCTAATGGCTCAAGGTCGCCGAGACAATAATGATGATTTAATGGGCCCATATAAAAATTTATGACTTTTAACTCGAAGCGCAAGTGAAACATAAATACAACAAACTGAACTGAACCAAATCGTACACAACAGCGACAATCTTGACAAAGACTGGCCCATTTGCTTGGGCTGGCGGCATTTTTCCGGTTCTAAAGGGTTAATCGAGCTTCTTCTCGTATAATAAATATATATATGTAGTATAGACGATCTTTACAAGTATATTGCAGAGTGTGTCGCTGAGTAGCAGGACGAAAAAGGCTATCGTGAATGCCGCATAACTTACGTTCTTAATGGAACAGATATGGAGAATTCAGTGATGCTGGGAAATGGGAGTGGATTCCGAAAAGGTGGCCACTGCCAATGCCAATAGAAGCTGAAGCCTTGCCTGAAATTAAATTCAAAGTTTATCTGAAAAACTTGTTAATTTTAAAATGGCATTAACAAACATGTTGACAGTATCTGCCAGAAATATGTGGGTAGCTTTATGACATTCCGCACCAGTGTGTGAGAGTCCCGACCCCAGCCACAAGGGCTCCCAGGTAGACAGCCTGCACTCAGAGTTGTTCCTGCTGACGGGGCACGCAGGAATGGGGGGTCGCTCAGCAAACAGAGATTAGTTAAACAATGGAGTCAGCAAAAAATGCCGGCAAAGTGTTCTTTCGCTCTGCCATTGGGATGATTTTGGGGCGTGGTAGCAGCGACGACTTAATTAAATCGAGGTGCGAGAGGGTTGCCTGGGCGAATGGGTTGCTTGGGCACGGCTGCCAGCGGCGGCGTTGCGTTAATCGCCTTCAAAGAATATTGTCGGGCGGTGCCGGAGCACCTGTCGGCTAAATGACTCTGTGTCAGCAGTAGGAGTCGCTCTGAATATTAAACAGGCCTCCGCTTCAGTTTGGAGAATATTTTGTTGCCAGCGGTTGGAAAATTACAAAATTAAATGAACGCCATGCGACTGCACAGTGGTAAAAGAAACAGACATGTGCATATAGTATACATATTATATATATTATATATACTATGTATTGCTCATTTTATATTAAGAAGCTTTATTTCAAGAACCTTCCAGTTCAATCATCAGCAGCGTTTGCTATTAACTCCAGGTTAGCAAACACCTTGCCAATTGAAGTTTCTACTCGTTGGGAAAGAGTCAAAGAGTCTAAAGAGTCAAACAACGAAAAGCAGTCAAGATCGCGAAACATTAGTTTAATTTATGTGTGCTTTTAGCCCATTTTAATATACGAATGTGTTAAGTGAAGAAAGCCTGTTAGCGCACTTATACTAACAATATAACAATATATATTATTATAAAATATTGTTATTCTATGTATCCTATGGAAGAAAATGCATACAAATGCAATGATCAAGAGGAGGAAATGCTTTCTTCTGTCTTTTACACAATTGGTTAAATGTGGATAAAGAATAAGTAGAAAAAAGTTTTAATAAAGTAAAAATTTAATTACAAAAGTGAAGATTTAGGTTTATCCATTTTAATCAAAATCATTAATTAATAAACGGCAAAATTATTCATCTAAATGACTAAAATTTGAATTTGATAAGTCTAAATAGTATTAAACAGCGAATAAATTTCCACAGTATTCATTCTATGTAACCCATCGTCTAATTAAACTCGATGGGTGTACCTTATGTCGACATCTAAATGTTCTTTGACTTTTAACGTTTTATTATTGCTGTCCCCGGCGTTGTCATATAATCGCTTTCATATGCGACTGGGGCGAGGAACAGGGATCAGGATGTTGCAGATTCATTCACTCGGTTCGCATAAGGATATGTATGTGTATGTAAGCATATATTTCTGCATAATTATATCCATTCACCTGCGTTGTCAGCAAATCCCAAACGCATGCAACAGCAAAGTCAGGGCCATGAAACTTTGTTAGAAGCCGTTGTTGTTGGAGCGTTTACGACTTATTAAGTTGGATAAACGTTTACGATATGAAAATGAGTAGAAATCTTGTGTGGTTAATTAAAAAAGAAACAGAAGACGAACAGTTGACAAGCCGCGTGCCCCGCAGACAATTTGGGCGCAAGCTCGCACCCATCCCGAAATCCCATCTACCACTGTGTGTAATAATAAAACGCTGTGAAATATAACACAAGCCGCTGGAAAGCACCAGGCGAGAAGTGAGTAGTGGCGGCGAGAGAAAAAACTGCAGCGATTTATGTGGCACGAGTTTCGGCTTGTTAATTGTTTTATGATGCGCCCATAAATCTGAGCGCGCACCTACGCCGCGCAACATACGGCGGGGTGCTCGTAAATAACGCCAGGACACGCATTACGGCAAAATAGTCAAATGTGCCTCAGGGCCCCCGTTATACATCATTCAGCAATTTGTGTTCCCTCAGCCTGCTACGCACTTACTAGTTCCCGACAAATCCAAATCATTGCCCTGCATCGTTGGATTTGTACAAATTAAGAACGATCTCTGAATGATACTCTGAAATCCGGCATCAATCGTCGCCCAAGCACACAGACTCCCTACACTACTACTACACCCAATCCCCCAATTGCGGGCCACGCCCAGGGCGCGCATCATCTGCCAGCTATGTATCCCTCGTAAATCTATCGGAAATGCCGACGGCAACTCGGAGCGAGCCCAGGCATGGTCGCTGCTGGCTCGGCGGCCATCACTGCAACAGACGGGGACGGGCGAGAGGCTGGTGTGCCACCACGACGTTTTTACAGTAACTACAACGACGACGACGACGACGACGGCGGCCATGGCCATGGCCACCACCACCGCCAACAATGTCGCTTCTACCTTTAGCTAGAAACTCGGGTCTGCGGCTGCTTTTTAGGGGTGGATTTTGCAGCTAGAAAAAATAGTGCCACAGTTAATATAGTGTGCTGGACAAAAATAACGTTTTAAAATTAGTCTTCATTTCACATTTAGCTCCCATTGTTGCGCCTGCTCCTTAAATCAAAGATTATAATTTATTTGAATACAAAATATTGTATTTAGCTCAAACAATGATGTTCGCCTCTTTTTAAGTGCATTCGAAGTAACAGCTGGCCAATTATTATACTATTAATTAATTACCATTATTTCCATTTATTTAAAAGTAAAGTCGGGAAACTAGGAATCCGCTGGATAGAGGAGAGAAGGACTTACATTTATATATATACAAATCCATTACCCCATTTTTTAACCATTTTCAATGGACATGGGGTATAAAATCATGAGGTTGGTGGTGTTTTAAATTAAAAATTTGAGCTCTGATTTTAAGGGCTGGCCGGGCAACTTTCTAAATTACTTGCGGTTAATAAACGCACACTCTTGGCTACGGTCGGAATTTCGGGTCGAACTTTTCTCATTAAACTTTTGCCTCCGCTCGTTGGCCCAAAAATATCCACAACGATTTTTTTTTCATACTCTGCTCACAAAGTGGAGGAGAGTATATTGATTGTTTTCAATGTCCGTTAAAACGCAGTTTTCAGCGCTTATGTAATAAGAGAGAAAATAATTTGGGCCATCCCAAAGACTATCTTAAGGCTGACCACTGTGGCCCTGAATTCTCCGATTCAAGAAGACTCTTTTTGACTGTTGCAAGCTTTAGTTACACATCAAGCAGTGTGTTGCGAAGTCAGTTGCACCCGACCGAACTGTTCTTACTTGTTTATATACTGCTGATGGCATTAGGAGGCGGACTAGAGATGTCTAAGCATCTGCTTGCCAACTATGTGCGTAAAAGTATCTTTAAGCGGTCGTTGTTGGTAGCTTGTTTTTGGGATCTGTTTAATTTCGTTGCTCTACGATTGGACGGCGCTGTTTTCGTTCCAGCGAGTTTTTTGTGTCTGTTGTTGTTGTTGTTGTTCAAGGTATTTTGTTGTATGTCATGAATGTTTTATGAAATTCGCATAGCACGACTTTGGCAGTCAACGCCGTTGTGTTTGAAGTTCAAAAAGTATTGTTTGTATACACTTTCCAAATGAAAATGAAAAGTTTAGTTGAAGCTCGTTTGATGAAACGGATTATAAGATCAAATTGTTGCAAAATAAAGTTATTAAAAGTCTTGTTTTAAATTTCAAATACAATTTTTTATTGCTCTTTATTATTTGCAGCGCGAACTTAACTCCTACAAATCAGAAAAGGCAACGAAAATATTCGGTGTTAGCTTCTCATTTTATTTTTTTTAATTTACATTTAACCTGGGTGTTCTCTGGGCTTGGGGCTCGACGAACGCAGCGCTGTGTGCGGTTTTTCTTGAAATTGAAATCTTGTTGAAAAGTTTTTTCTTGTAGCTGAAATTTTGATGAGCATTGTTATCAAAATAACTTTTTTGTTGTCTGTCGTTGCGGGACGAAATATTTTGTTTTCGGGTTTTCTTTTGCTGTTGGCGGGCTTTGGGCTCTACAAAAATGTTCAATTTGGGCACGAGCACACGCCGAGTGACAATATTATCCGGACTAAATGAGATTACCTGTCGGCAGTAAATTCCTGTGGACTTAATTTTTGCGTTCGCACCTATGTGATTCCTCGTCCGTGAGCTCCTGGCTCGCCACTGGCGTGAATGCTTTAGACTTTACACTGTCTGGCACGATATTTCAATTAAGTTCACTTGCTCCCTGGGCGTCTCCCGGCCCTTGTCTCTGGGGTATAAGCTCTGTGCCAAATTTGCTCACGTCGCAGCTTCGTCGAACTTTTATGCTGGAGCTCCTGACTTTGATTCCAAAATGGTCGCTTCCCTGCTGCACATCGCATCTAATCTTGCATCTAATAAGCATTTTCAATCAACTTTTATGCTCGCGTTGTAAAACGTAATCGACCCAAGAGCCCCGTCCTGCCCCACATTCGTATTTTTCCCTGTCTAGCCCAACAACAAAACCTCATGCATACGTCGCACAATAACTTAATCCGTAAATTTTTATTTTTTAAAATCCGTAAAACCGTTCACAGGATTTCACGTGTGCCAGTGCACGATAAATTGAAACCCCAACCAAGCCCCTCACGCACGTGAACAACTCAAAACTCGAGCACAGCAAATTCAAGTACGAGTACGAGAAGGACCACGAGCGTGTGGTCCTTGGGGTCGCCAATACCGACGCCGATGCGGGTCCTGATGCCTGGACGAGGTCGACTTTTGTTCCGCCCAATAACTACAAATACCGTGCAGTCGAACACCAAATTACGATGGGCTGTATCTTATGAAAATCTATCCTAATTAAAATATACATTCATATAAATATAATTTTAAACATTTATAAATTTTTTAAGTCAAACTCGAGATGGCAATTTACTAATTCATTAACTTTTTAAAATGGTTTAAATAATTGCAACGTATCGAAGAAGCGAAACTCCAAATTTAGAAGAAATTTAAAATGCGAGACGAGGATATAAGGGTTTTGAAAAAAGTAGTCCAGCATTGCAATCTTACTATATTTTGCGTATATAGCTTCCTACTTATTCCACAGTGCCACTTTGCGTTGCGATTTAAAATTTATTGAATTGCCATTCGCAGCCACAAATTTACTGCAAGAATAACCTGAGCAGCTAGCAGGGCCGGGCTATTCTGATTGTGCCGATACAGCCCGGCCTTCCGGCCAAAGGAGCTGCGTCAACGAAATCCAAAACAGCCCAATCATCTGAGGCATGCACGTACGCGTATTTTTTAAAATCGCCAGCCATTTTGTTGCTTTTTATCCCTTTCACGAATTTGATGCGTTTCATTTGATTATTTGCGTGCGTGCTGCGAGCGAGGAGAATACCAAAAACAAAAACCCATTTCATGCCAAGCAACCACAAGTGGCTCCAGGCCAGCAGCCCGCAGCCAGCAGCCAGGCAGCCACTTGAGATTGCAGCTCTCGGTTGCTCTGCTGCGTGCTTCGCTTCGTTGGTCGTAATAACACGCTTTGATAACTTTCATGGCTCATAGCTGGCCGCCTACTGCACGCTCCTGATCCCAAGTCCTTCCCCTGCCCGCTCACTCGTTTTCTTTCCCATGGCGACCAGCATCCAACGGTGGCGCTGGTTTCATCAATCTGCGTCCCCTCGACAGATTGGCTTCGTTAAACTTTATTTTGAATTTATACTCGTATTTTGTGCTCCAGCTCCAGTTTCATATTCTAGGCGGTATTCAAGGCATGTAAGGCCCAACCCTGGACTGAGGTTCACTTATCCTTTCGCTCGTTTGCCGCCTATGTTCATTTTGCTTGGTTAATGAACATGAAAATTAAACCCCCACCTTGTTGGTTTTCAACTTCTGCGCGACGCCATTTTGTTCGGGGGAAAGTGTCTTTAAGGACTCCATTTTTTTCAGATAACGATAAGCACGATGGTTGAATAACTTAAATAACTGTTCGAGCTCGCTTTCAATTTGCAATTTGCAGTTTCCAATTTGTCATTTGCAGCTGTGCAAAAATATGCAAATTTTCTCAGAGGGAGGTCGCTTGTCGAACGTTTTTTACCCTGCCAGATGCTAAGAACTAACCGACTTGCCAATTTCGTCGTCCTCACACACACACACACACACACATGCACGTATGCCAATGTACAGGCATACACAATTACCATATAATCGGATATTTATTGGCACTGCATGCGACAATTGTCCGTCCCGTCACCCCGCCGTAGCCGCTGCTCAACTCAGCTGCCTCAGTCGCGGTTTATTGCCGCGCTTTTGCGATTTTTATGGTTTTATAATGTACGCCGCTGATTATCGCGTATGATATGCGAATTAAATTTTTGCAATTTGCCAAATGCAAATACACATTCACATTGCCACACACACACACACACACAGACATACACCAGTGCACACAAACAGCGCTTGTCATTGGCTCCCTCGGACCTGTCGCCTTAATACTACTGCCATCCATTTTAATGAGCCCGTGGACGGGGAACCGAGCGCTCCTAAACGAATTTCAATAATGATTTAATTTTAATTTGAATGCTCGACTGCATTCGCAAGCTCGACTGCGTGAACTGGCTACTGGCCCGGCCGGGTCAGTCGGCACTCTTAATGGAGGCTTAATACAATCGTTAAAGCGATTGCCCCTAAGCGCTCTATTACGAAGCCATTCGGCTCTAAATGGTTGCTTGGTTGGCCCGCTTGGTTCAAGAGCCGCACGTTAATTACCTTTGCATACTCCGTAGGAGCTGACACCTGTGTGCTTTACTTTCAGTACACACATATCGAGGTTTTGAAGGCCTCTTCTATTTATATTCGATGGTGTTTGCTCTTCGTTTGCTTTTAACCTGGTGTACAATTGTAAAAAACTGTCTGAAAATAAATGCGAGACATTCGCATCAGAAGCTGTTCATCATTTGAGGCATCTCTGCAAACGTGATGGATCAAAAGATACCCTGCGATAACTAACTAATTTTTAAGAAATTATTAAAAACACTAAGTTATCAAAATGTAATTAAACTCGTTTATTAATTAACTATGTATTTCAAAAGTTCTATTAGAAATAAAGTTATGGTATTCCCTACCTTGAATTTGATGATAAATAAAACAAACAACGCAATTAATGTTACTCAGTTTAGACCGCTCTAATATATGTTGACGAGCAAAAGCTTTGTTGCAATTTCTCAAATACATAGTTCAAAAGTAACTGTAAGTTACTATTAATTAAGCTCTAAGTGATTTCATGAAAACCCAAATTCCTTTTATTTTATTACGCAGACGCATAAGCCCCAACTAAGATCGCAGTTTACATTTCTGGGGAACTTATCTAAATATGTTTCTTGAAGGCATAAGGCCGAACGATTTGTTAATCATCTGTGCCTTATGGTCTCATTGACGCCATTTTACACAACACGTCCTTTGCTTCCGTGTCGATTTGGTGAACACAAAGAAAACTTTACAACATTAGCACATTCGTCTGCCGTATTATGTTATGGGTGTTCATAAAGAAGAGCTGTGAATGAGTTTGGGAGAAATCAATTCCATATTCAGCTTACAGAGCACAGGGCAAAATTTCAATATGTGCGGATTTTTTGTTGTTTTCAATTTACAACGCCAAGTATCGAACAGGAAACGTGTCTGGCGCGTTTTATTTATGAAAACCCGAACCCAACCGAAAGTTATGGATATATATGAGTACAAAACGCCCCAGCCTAGGTACAACATGTTGGGAGCATGGGCAAATAGCCTATGTGAAAAGATACACACAGACATATGTGTACTATGTACTTCCACAGAAGTGAGCGCAAATAAAGAATCGAAATATATACTAAGTATCTACATAAATTTTGAATTTTGGCCATCGACTTTTTGCGAGTTTTGCAGTCGTGCCAAAAAACATGGGAAAAATATCTTTGCAATTGCTTCCCACTGGTCCCCGCGAATAAGTAAATGGCGAGGCGTAAAAACAAAAATGAATGAACATATCGAAAGAATAAGCACTGGCTGCGCTGGCTGGATATATGTTATTGTTATTGCCCATGCGACATGCATAAGAAGTGAGCAGAGCGCCAAACCAAACGAAACTGCAAAGTGCTCGGATATGTATAAACTTGCCATTCGTATGCCATTTTTCTCGCTCTTCCTCTTGGAATGCTCTACTCAGACACATACGAACAGTGGGGGAGAAAATTCCAATTTAAAGTTTAAAATTCGTTGAAACTACAGTACCAAACAATATGCTATAATTTATACACAAAATTTGATTTTAATTAAAATTATTATTCCATGTAGTAGCAAGGCAATCCCACAATATTTTATATACCATATTCACATAATTCTCATTTTACACACATTTAAAATAAGACGCTTCAAAAATTTGTCATTATTCTCTTTTTACACGAATTGATGCGTTTATTGTCAGAAAACGAACAGAATTTTGTTATGTTTATATTAGTAAGTTTATTAAGCTAAAATGAAACAAATTCTCAAGAAATTTTTAATTTTGTTTATTGTCCTTTTAAGTGGCTTTTTTATGTCTGGAACAAATCTACTATTTTATCATAAAGCCAATATCCTTTTTACACCTTTTTTTCCTTACACGAATTAGAAAAATTAGAATTGTCTCTAAAAGCTATTGTTACTCAAATTGGGTAGCTTTGCAAACAATTTGGATTAGGGAAATTCGAGTAGGAAGTTGCATTAGTTAATTGTTCAATTGTAATCTTATCGTATTTATTAAAAATGTATTCCGTCCAACTGTATCTGGATGATACGAACGCTCGGAATAAATGGAACGTGAAGGGAGAACATCTATGCGCATTTTGAGACGCAAACAACGACAATAACATGCCTCATAGGGGTGGCCTCATGGACTAAGATCAGGATTATTGTAGGAGGGGCTCTGGTACTTGGGAACCGCTGCTGCCTAGTGACACCCACAGCCAAAAGCGCCAGCTCGTGTCAACGCCAACGCCAACGCCAACATAAACGCCAGCGTGTCTTTCTGGTCGTTGGCAAATGTTGGAAAAACAAATTTTTATACTTGTTTTTGCCCGGGTTTATATTTGTGTTTTATTTTTCACAGCGCTGCAAAATATGCGACTGTGTGTGGGATGTCGTCGGATGGTGGCCGGGGTCTAGGGGAGGGGCAGTTTGGGCCAGGGGAGGATGGATGATAGTGCGGCTGTCGAGCGTCGCTGTCGTTTGCCATGCCCTGAGATATTCCGAGATATTAGTCATAAAACGAGCACACAAATATATAAATTCATTTGAGCGTGTAGCCCCGCAGCTCCCTCTCGCCGCTCGCCGCTCGCCCCTCATCCCATCACTCGTCGCCGTCTGTACACCTCAGTTGCACTGTTATGAAGATGGCGGCCAGGTCGTGCCGTTTTTATACGAGCTACTGCGTCCGCGTCCATGAAACTGGAAACCTAATTTTCTAGGGTAATCCCCGGCAGCAAAAGCCAAGGCTCACTTGCTGTCGGGATGTGGGTTTGGTCTGCCCACATGCAAACATAAATTATGCAGATCCTGCAAACGTGCTTAGATGTCATTTTTCCCGAGGTGGTGCGCCCATAAAGGTAATACACACACACACACTCACACACGGATGCGGGGGATGCTGAAAATAACACACACATGTACGTACGTATATGATTGCTTGTGACTACGTGTAATATGTAAAGTTGTTCCAAAAAAAGTTTGCCCTGTGTACATAACTCCACTTGGTTGGACACATGTGTACATACTTGCACACATAAGATAAGTACATATATTTGTATATACGTGTAAGCATTCGTGTGCGCTACTTAGCCGAGGCAGAGCCAACAGGCAACTGCATAAAAAGTTTCTGGCTGAAATAGCGAAATGGCCACCCAGCCGAGATCCAAATCCTGTCAGCCAGCTTTCTTGTCCTGCAGCAGTCCAGCAATCCCGCCTCGTTTATATGCGCTGCTGTCAGCCAGCGCGTCCAGCCATTTGGCTTATCCTTGATGAAACTAATCCCAACTTTGCCATTTTTATATGCATGTACTTCTGTGCGCAGCACACAAAAACTTTTGGCCAATCTTTTTACGACTTCATTTGCCAGTTGGCAGTTGCCAGTTGGCTGTTGGTAGTTGACAGCGCTGGGCGGGGGATAAGGAGCGGCAGCACGAAAAGTAATAAGTCACCGAGTCACGACAATGCCACGTTCTCAACGCCATCTAAGCCCCATCCTCCCTACTTTCATTTATTTTATCCCCATCCTTGCATTCGATTTATTTGTGTGGCTTTTTGCTTGCACTGTGCAACAGCATTCTAAATTGACTTCATTAGTATACGACGTTGGGTACAACAAAATCAAAAGCAGCTTATCTAATATATTTAAGAAAATTCTTTTTTGGATTTGGAGGCTTTTCAGGTTTGAGAGATCGAGACACAGTCAGTGTGTATAAAGTATAAAATAATATGAAGATATTCTTCGCGCACATTTATGTTACACGTTAAACTATTTCTTATAGCTTATCAAAATTAAGGAGATCATTCTTATTTCGGTTAAGTAATTCTGTATATTACTCGGTTCGTTTTCAGTTATTTATTGTTTCGATTTTTGTGTGTTGTGTGGTGTTAAATTGCGAAATGAAGGGAGAACTCGATGCAGCTGAAAATGATTTCATTCGGGCCCAACCTTAATTCAACTAAACTTTTATATATGTGTTTAGCCAACTGGCGCCTCCGGCCCAGCCCCAGCCCCAGCCCCAGCTCCAGCCCCAGTCGCTGCTCCTGGCAGTGTTGCAATTTCGCGCTGGTTGCATTTCAAGTTTTGTAGCCGCGGCATTTAAGGCGAGGACGAGAGGCAGTCGTCGTAAAAAGCAAAGATCGCTGTCCGCGCTGCTGGAGCTAAACGAAATTTCGCTTCGTTTCGCGTTATTGGGCAAAGCCATTCTGGGTGCCAAGGAACCATAGCAAAAAACAAGCAGAAGACGCCAGAAAAGGGAGACGTTGCACTGAAAAAAATGGAATACCTGATACGATATTAAACGCAGTCAGAAAAGAAAAGAAGATTATTGACCTGAATTGAAGTACACAATTTTAAAAATTATTATTGTAAATTAAGACAGATGACATTAAACTGCGTTAAAGTTAAGCCTTAATACAGTTGCCCAAATGCCTGAAACTAGCAAGGACTGCAGCCTAATCATTAATACTACCAATCATGAAGAAACTCCACAGATGGTGCGGCTTCCGGGTGACCAACCCCTACACTCAGTTCAGGGAGTAAATGTACTTTGTAATTACAGATTAAATTGTCAGTAACTTTTTAAGAAACCTTTCGGCTGCAAAAAGCACTTAAGAGGCCTTCAATTGGTGCTCCACGGCACTAATTGTTCAGAAAGGAATACCAACGTTTGGCTCTCTGTATTTGCATGTGCGCACTTTTGGCTGGGCACTCGTATCGTAAACTTTCTTATGGGAGTTTCTAGTTTTGTGCTGAACATCAAGAATCCTTGAACATGAATTCCAGCGTACGACAATCCGACAAAAAGTTCAAAACTATTTGAATCTCTCTGCCGACCCAGCAATAAAACAACAGCCCGCAAAAGAAGAAACTGGCGAAATGATTGCAGCAAGCGTGCCAGATAAATAAGCTGGCTCATAGTCAGGTCATAATTAAGCCTGCTCGGCCTGGGCACCTTTTTCAGCTGCTGCGAGTCCATTCTGAAAGCAAAAGCAGCAGTTGGTTTTCATATCAATCGAATGTGTTTCTGCATAAATTGAAATGGGAAAGTTAAGAAAATTCAGCGTGAAAATCTCTTGTAAAGAATTTCAACTGGGAATGTCAAGCAAACGAACGTTCTCTAATTGAACACTCACTGGGTCGGCCTGGGCTGTGGGTAGCTGTGGATGTGTCTGCCATAAAACGTGGCTCCATGTTGTTATTGGCCGCATCGCACAAACAATCTTCCCCGGCCGCCCTTTGCCGCGTGGTGTGTAGTAAATAAATTGAAACGAATTCAATTGGCAGCGGAATGTTTACAGGCGGAATGGGGAACCCGAGCCAAAATGCAAACAAATAAACAGGCAGCCAAACGAGCGGATACCATCGGATGGAAGACATGGAACCGAGGACGGACGTGGATATGGACAAGAACATGCTATTGACAAACGAAAGATAAACAAATTCAAAAGTCTTCGCATTCATCCATCAACTCGGGCAGCCTTTGACCCCGCACACCAGACGTCGTCCAGCCCGGCCGTCAACTTCTTCAGTTATCAATGGCAGTCATTGGCGGCCTGGTCACATTCCGTCCACAAACACATCCCGGGCCTTCGGCCTTTGTCTATGGATGGCCATCGCAAATGTCATTGGCGTAATAAGCTGTTTGTTTTAACGGCGCTCGACTCAGGACGTACTCCCCACGTTTTAGCACGCAAACAAAAATAATGACACGGCTCGCGCCGAGCTCTGTCTTGGGCGGACACTTGGACAGCTGGCCGGAGCACAGAAAACAACATGCCATCGTAGCCAACGACTTCATAAATTCGGCTAGCTATTTATTTATAATAATTTATTTCAATAACAACGCCAGCCATTCATCTCCATCTGCAACTTCAACCCCCAGCCCCAGCCCCAGCCCCAGCTCCAGTCCCCTTCATATTCAAGCAGCTCTTGCCCGGCCCAAATCAGTTCGTCGTCGTCGTTTCTCTCTTTACTTCATCGGACATTTCAAATATTTGTACAGTTTTTGTTGTCGTTGGGAGACTGCATAAGTATTCGAATATCAATTTATGCGTTTCTATAATAGGAAAATTCGAGAGTTCCAGTTTTTGGGGCCCGGCATAATTTAACAATTTTCTATGATATGTTATTTTTATTATTGACGGAAAAGTGTTTTCGTTGTTTGCTGGAGTCGCATCCATATTCCTACATATAGTAACGGCTTTTAAGAAAAGAAAACGAAAACTTCTAAGTGATTCTTAAAAGCCACGGCACCATCGCTATAATGGCATATTAAAGAGCAACTGTTTCCTATTCTAGCACATTTAATTCTGTAGCTTATGCTGATGAGTATCCACTAGGCCTTGGAGCCCGTTATAAGCCGCAAACTGTAGCGTATATGCCTGCATCAGATTCATTATTGTATCATCCGTATAGTTATCTTTTTCCATTAGCAAACTTTTGCCAAGAATAATTTTACGAAAAAGTGCTTGTGTTTTAATTTTTTTAATTATTTATTAATATGAAGATTTAGGCACAAATATGTTTTAAAATTCTACAGCAATATGGCAGTCTGATAACAACAAAGGCGTCGTCATGGCGAATTCGCAATCGCATGCAGTTATCAAGCCCCCATTTTAAAAAACCTTTTAACCCTTATCTCAGCTCCAAGTTTTGCATGGCCAGGCGAAATGAAAATTCTTGCAGAACATCAGGAAAAAACAGTTTTCGCCCTGCCCCGCCTTTTTTCCCAAACTTAACGTCGCTTCGTGTTTTTGTGTAAGTCATTTACAGAATAGAATTCTTGATTAAATTGGAGTACATTTCGTGTTCCCCCTTTCATGGCCCTGCGTCAGCAATGGCGGCTTACGAGCCACAGCGCCGGCTACCAACTTTTCATTTACCTAGCGCGGTGGCTGTTCAGGTGGGCGGGTCCCGATTTGAACATATAAAACCGGGACTGAGGCAAGGAGATGCGGCGTGCGGGGTGCGGCGTGCCGCTTAAGCAGTATTTGCTGCATATTCAAGCGGCTGTCGGGCCCTCCTTGACTCAACGTCAATGAAACCCACGACCGAAAATTCTCTTACCTGTGTTTGTTGAAACATGCGAAACTTATTTTGCAAGTTTTATGTCGACGAGCAGCAGCTTTTATTTTTTTCCTCGTACATTTCCATTCTTTTTTCATCTTTTGGCTCAAAATACAGTCGCACTGAGCGAAATCGCGGAGACCTTTTCGGAAAAAGCTTGAGGCTGGAATTCTATTTTTCGACTCGACTTCAACTTTTACAATTTATTTAATTATTTCTGCATTCTCCTGGTATTTGTCCCTAAGGCCAAAAAGAGCATCTGTAAAAAAATCAAGTTGAAACTGCATTGATGAATCTAAACCTAACAGTTTTTTTTTAGTGAAGCGCGTGCATAAAATCAGCAGTAAGAAAACTTAGAAAGCCCGCGCGTTTGGAACACAAGAAGAATCCAGAACCCTGGCGTATCCACGCCTTTGACTCGAATTCGGCTACGTTGCATGGCAAGATACCATCGTCATTTAGCTGGCTGGCAGCCGTCAGCGACGGCGACGTGAATGCCGATGGGGATGGGGCGATGGCAAGTCGAGCATAAAATAGTATTTCTTACCATCCTTGGAGCATGTAACGGGCGTGGCGCGAATGCTGCCCGTGTCGCAGCCACTGGAGGCGACTGGGCTAACGCATTCCCGTTGGATTAGTGGGGCTTAAGACCGAAGCGAAAACGCGCGATTTTAAAGACACACAAACCCGTTTCATCAATATACATAACTCAGTGGCTTTATGTCAAATACAATACAAATACAACTACAGCTACAGCTACACATACAAATATAGATACAGATGCAGATACATAAACAGATACATACACAGATACGATAGCACCTCTTTAAAACAAACACATAATGATTATGCCTACAGCGAAAAAGCAGCAACAAAAAACGAGCACGAGCACGAGCACATGCGGCTGGGCTAATGGGCTTGTTTTGTTGGTGTCGCTGAGCGAGTTACGCGGCTGGAAGGCTGCGCACCAAATACGCAGCGGGAACGGCCTCGAGACGAGCTGGGAACAGACAGCCGCAGCGGCATAAAGGCCGTTTGTTCTGGTCATAAATAGTTTTATCGAGCGAGCCGAGGAATCCTTTCAGCATTTGAGGCCGCTCCAGTTATGGATGTGGGCATGAAATATTACATTTGAATCCCACAATCACTCGAAGGTCACTCGCCAGCACTAAATTTTATCAGTTTGCTCTTGTTTTCATGTGAATCGCACCACTGTTGCCCCTTTGCTTTGTTGAGCTGCTTTTTACAATACACATGACGATTACGAAAGCCTTGAGAGCAATATGAAATATAATTACCGTGCCGGTCGACAACTGACAACCGATAGCCCTTCCATTTACTAGCTCACAATTCACAGCAGAGCCATGAAATCCAAGCTCTGTGCTGCTTTAAACGGCTCGTCCTTGTCCATATTGGGTTGCATCAGAATGTCTGCGTTTCTGTGTGGCGTATTTATGCTGAACACGCTTGAACTCCGAACTCATCATCATAAAACAAGGCAGCGACTCTCACGCGACAAGGCGCTGGAGCGATGAAACTAAATTAGTGCAATTCAACACGAGCCTAACCCCATCTACCAATGTGGACCACCGATAATACATAGCAATGAAGTAGAAAATCCCGAAAGCTCTACGGCATCGCCATCACTTTCTGACGCTTGCAGGGGGGCTGGTGCAAAACTGGTGGCGACTGTCACATTGGCATGCGAAGATGGGCACGGATTAATGGCGGCCAAGTGGAATTCCAACGAAACGGAAAACTAATTCCGTCGTTTGTGAGTTAAATAGCATGAGCAGACGATCAGAGGCTAGAGGTGACCCCAACTCAGTTTCTTTACAGTGGGTACAATCTTAAAGTACCTCTCTATAAAACAACAATTTTTTTAACACTTTTAATAATTATTAACTGATTATAATTGGTGGAGTTTTTAGAAAAACAATTATTTAGTATACATATTGTTGGTTTATAATCATCCTTCCTGTAATATGTCAATATGACTAATTATTACACCTCCAATATGGATAGGAACTATCAAAAATGGACTTGGCAACACCAGGTAAGCCAACTAGCAATTTTGGAAATGTTAAGCTTGTTCCACTGTGCACCGGTTCGTTGACTATGGGCACGTTTTCGCTGCTGGGCCAAGCATTTGCAGCTGAGATAAACGATTTCCAATAAAATAAGGCACGACCCGTGCGCCGGAAATACTATTTCTCCCGCCTTGGCGTGGGCTTTGTTTGGCTTCCTGCGAATCTTCCTGGGCCTATGACGCCTCCCGTTACTTCGTTTTTGGCCGCGATGTTATCAGGTTCAATTGTTGCTGTGCTGTTCTGACTCCTGGTCCTGGGCTGCTCTGGTATCGCGTGGGGGGTGGTGAGGATGGCGCTCGATGGGGCATTAAATTGTATTAAAATGCGCACGCAGAAACGCACGCCTCCCTCCCCCTCATGTGGGACTTACTTATAATGCTCCCAGGCGGCTGCGGAGCCGTGAACGCTCTGACTTTGCCTAAGTGACGGCATTTATTTGTAGCCGGTTCCCGTTGCGAATGCCTGTGTATGGTCGCAACCGGTGTGTACGTCAGGGGAGGAGTGCCTCCCTCCTCCGGGGAAGTGGCTTTTCGTAGGTGGTGCCAGGGCAAACGGTATTTTATTTATTTTTATTGTCAAATGTCAATGAGACGTTTGTTTCTTTGTTCGTCAGCATCAAAAGCATGGAAATATATCAGGCATTGAGTGTGTTTTGGGGATTGTGTTAGTATGTCAAATGGAAATCGAATTGGAAGTTTTCATTGGTTTCGTTCCCAAACAGCCTTTTATGTTAATTTCAATGGAATTATATGGATTTTCTATTTCAGAACTCCATTCAACGTGAAAATGTTGTTTATAAATAAGTAAACTAAATTGTAAACTAAATCCAACTAAAATAGGGAAAAACATAAATATTTTATCATAAAAAAAATGACATCGCGTAAATATTTGCAATTCTTTTTATGCACGTTCACAAGTCGTACGCAATTTATTTTTTCCGCTATTTTGTTAAGTTTTGAATTGATAGTTGTGTTACATACGACAGATAAAGTTTTACAACTTTTTTGACTCTATATATCATTCTTAGTTAAAAAGCTATATTTTTAAAAAGTACAGTTGAATGTCACTGGTTACAATAATTATTAAAACCGATTACAGCCGATTTTAGTTTCTATTGCACTTTACATTAGTTCTTGTCTTTTAAGCAATCTTAAAAAATTTTTGTGCAATCTTTAAAGGAAGACAATTGTAAATTTATTGTATGTGAGTATTGTTGGGATTTATAGATTATATTTCATTTTGTGAATGAGTATAATTCTAAAATTGTACAGACTTATAAGTTTAAAGATCCACGTTTTTTGTTTAAAACATTTTAACCGTTTTATGGCGCTATTAGATCCTTGTTTTCCTCGTTAATTGTATAAGAATAGAGGGTTCTATCTACAAAATTCTTAAATTAACGATATTGACGCCATTTAAAGAAAAAGTGAGCGTCAATCAACTTTTATCTTTATAAAAAATACTTAATTATTATTGTGCTGTATTGAACGCAAACGAATTGATATACAGTTTAAAATAATAAAAGTTATAATCGGGGTGCTGAAGACTAACTTCCCTTTTAGAAATAAATCAGTTTACGCTATATAAAATTTATTCTTAGACGGATCGTTTCCGATGTTTATAAAATTGCGTTGAAATGTTTAAAACAAACTGACGCTTTGCTAAGGTTAATTGGGATATATTAACAAAATTATTTTTTCATTTCAAAAGCTCGATTTTTATCTTATAGTTTCAATTGTCTTATCCAGTGGGTTAAAGATGTCTCCTGACAATTCTATTATATTTTTTGTGTATAAAAATTGCAATTTGCAAGGAAATAATCTCAGTGGGAAAGTAAATTCTTTTAAAATATAAATGGTATGTTTTAATATTTAATAAGAGAATCGCTAGTAATAGTTTAGTTTTTTTCCGTATTTAATAAGCAAATCTTTAATATATCCATAAGTAGTTATGCATTGGCCTGTTTTCACAATTTTAAAATTGCATATAGTTCTTTTAGTTGAAAACTTCAAAATGCCGTCGGATAAACCAATTTGGACGAATCAAGAACCTGCACGCAAAAGATGAGAGCGAACAGCATTGAGAGCGCCGACGCAAACAAATGGAAGAGGAGTATGCGTTGTCATAGCAACGAGTGCGGCAGCCATCTTGGATGTGAGAGAGAGCCGCCATGCAGCGGCCATGCTGTTGGCAGGCTACCGACACTCACCTGCGGCGGCGGCTATTGTGAAGTTCTGTGACGTGACTGAAATATCGGAAACAGAGCCGCAGCAGGCGAACGTTGTTTCTGCTTGTGCGACGATTTTCTGCCTGGCCGCAGTGCCGCAGCTACGTCGCGGCGTTCGCGGCGACCGCTAAACGAGTGCGCCTGCGTTGTGCCCGGACTGCGACCTCGGCTGACATGGGGATGGATGGAAGCAGAGACAGCGGCAGCGACGCGACGTTGCCGAGGTAAGTGAAGGAATGAAAGTGAACAGTTAGGCAATAACTGCACACTGCTCTGCCAAGTCGATGGCATATGTCGAGGGTTGAAGTGATCAGTCCCAGTGTGTACAAGCGAGAAGGAGATGTGTATATAGCGCCGTCGGAGGGTTGTAATCGAGTACAAGAACCATTCTGTTGTTGTCTTTGCTAAATTAAGAGGCTGTCGGAATTCCAATAAGATTTTTCGGTTGCCCTTCGTTAAAAAAACCAATTGGTTTATTTTTTAAATAATAGCATATATTTTTTCAATTTTGTAGTTTTCAATTTCATTTGGAGTAATTCCGGTATTTTAAATATTTGTTGTTTATATGCACGCGGTGAGCGCTGCTCAACACTCGCTCACCAACACAATGATAACCGCCCCTGCGTTTGTGTTGGTGCACACTCTCTTCGCCAGCCAATTTTGCATGTGTGCGTGCTCGCTCTCTTTAACAATGCTCTCTTAAGTGCGCCGATTTGCATTGGTATTGGTGCGACACTCTTTGCCGGCTCTGACGCTCTCTTAAATTGGTTCTCTTTTAAAGCGGTTGCACCTGTTCAAGCTTTAGTGGCTCTCTTAGCTTCGCGTTTGTTTGTTTGGTGCGTTGACTGCGTCGCATTGTTTTGTTTTCGTGCACGCTCTTCGCACTGTGCTCTTCTGTGAGTGCGCCGTTATTTGCTTATTGGACGCAGTTGGTCCGACTTCTACCACACAGACCCACCCCCACTCCACGCAGTCAGCATACCTAATACGTTAGCCAATGCAACTGCTATTCCGATGGGAGGCCGCAGCGCAGCTTGAAATCTTGTTAGAATTTATGAGAATCTCAAATTCTTGCGCAAGTTTCTGAGCTTTGGGTAGATGCAATTTCCTTTTTTTACGATTTGCTCGCATTCATTGCATTCTTTTCGGTTCGGTTCGCATTCGCCACTTTTTGCCATGTCCTTCGTCGCCGTCTCGCGCATCCCCAACAGGAATTTGTGTTGCGCAGGAAAATATAATGCGCTTTTCGTCCACTTGGCAACTATGTTAGCTGCCGATGCAATTTTGCAGCGCAACTCGCTGCTGCATGGGTGATTGGCTGTGCATCTCAACAACAATGCGCTCCCTGCTGGCTGCTGGCAATGCTGATAAGAATGATTGGCACAATTGCAGCAAGAACAACAACGAAAATTCATCAACGGCAAACAATGCTTTCAGCAATGAGTGAAGAGCACCAGCTGCCTGAGGACACCGAATCGGTCACCGAATCTAATTAGATTATGGTGACTCGGGGGTTCAAGTCTGGGCTAACAGTCCATGATATACGCAGACTATCCGAAAAGAAGGCCGGAATACTATAAACTTCCAACATTTGAGTTTCCCCGCTCTCTGCTCATGCCTTCACATCGATAATTGTTTTTACACACTTTTTATGTAATCAATGAACTTTGACGTTCATAATTTCTGATAAGGTGAGTGAATTGCCATTTGCCTTCCCTGTCCGAATAGCATCGCATTCGTCATAGCTTCACCTTTACGAGCCAAATAACTTAATTTGAGTACGCTAACTGTCCTTAAGTTAATTTATCACAATGTGTAAATATAGTTATATTTGATATTATTTATATTTGGTATTTGTTATTGCAGCAATGCGCTCGCTTCTCAAATAAAATAAGATTTCCTGAGGTCCACAATTAATTACATTTAATTTTAATTAATTAAAATTAATTTTCTAAGACACCTTTTAAAAATTATATAGCATTCAAAGCTGAGATAAAAATATAAATATAAAATTCTTGTAAATGTAACGTAAGATTTGAGAATGGAATGAGATAAATCCTTTGAATATTTATTGTAATTATTAAAGGCTAAAATTTGCATAAATTATTGTAATTCAGCTTAAAATATATTGGGGCTTCCGCTTTGCGTTTATATGTAGATTTTCAAAGTCGCGAATTAAAAGGCATTAATATTTATATTTCTTTGTGTATTTTATTGGATATGGAAACAATACTATTTATCAAATTTTGAATTGACAGGCACTAATAATATAAAAAAGTTGAATCATATTGGAATCGTTCTTTGCACCTCTGACTTCAGTCGCGATTGTCTCGTTAAGTGAAAATTGTCTTTGGCCATAAAACAGGTTGGAAGGGAGAAAATTAAGTATGTGCAAAGTGCGATAAATAAACAGAACGAGAACTTAAGACCAAAATCAAACTGTAAATTGGCACAAAATATTGTGAGTAAAGACATAAATCGCAGCAGCACTAAGCTACCGTTAACGCCATGAAACTACTTCCCCTTGGCCAGGACTGATAGGCAGATCCGCGGCGGGATTTGGATCTCGACTGTTGTGTTGCGGACTGCCTGAACGGACGTCATAATCGTTTCAGTGACAAAGCATAAAATTTGAGTTTTACGATTTAACTGGGCTATAAAGCAGCCAATTAGTGTCAGTGGAGAAGACAAACCAAAGACGAACGTGAGGACGGGGCACTGGCGATTGTCATTGCACCCAGCTCGGACCGAGAACCAGTTATGGCGCGGAGGGTGGGGAGTGGCAACGGGACTTACGTAGCTGCGTTGGGGGCACTCGCTCAGGTTGTGGATTCAGCGCTTGTCTACGGGCATAAGTGAGAAGTGCATTTAATTGCTTTATGATAATTTTGACAGCTCATTAAAATTATTGAGGCCCACACCGAATTCCAGTAGCTGTAGTTTCTGGCTGGGCTGGAAAACGCGTCATTGCGTTTTCCGTTCAAGCGGCTTTTTAAGGAGCTGTGCAATATACGATTTTCCCGACACACGCAACCAGCACGAGCCCACAGCCATACCAATTGTCTGGCTCGGTCTCAATCGCAGTCCCTGTCCAAGTACGAGTCTCAATGTGGAGAACAGCAGCGGGTCATAAAAGTGATGACAATTTCGTTTTATTTTTTTATGACAAAGCGACGCGGCGTCGCCTGCGGTCTCCGCCGAACAGGTGCGTCCGGGTGGGATGGTGGGTTGGCGGGATGGAGGGCTGGGCGTTGTCGGGGCGGGGTTTTGGGCGGACAAGCAAGTATGTCTGTTCCCCTGTACTGTTGCGTTCTTGAATAATTTTTATTGCTGTAAATCACAATGTCAATTGTTGCTGCTGTTTTGTCATTTGTTGCCTTCAATGCATTCAGCACAGTGGTGCCAGGCAGTAGAAAAGTGCACAATTGTTCAATATTTTTATTGCCAATAATCTTTGATTTTAATAACTATTTAAGCATGACGACATCATGACATCAAGGTGCCGAAGATTATTATAAAAATAATGTCTTTAATGCAAAAACCGACCGTTCCTATGTTCCTATATGATATACTTATTCGATCCAGATGACACCGATATATGTTTTGTCTGCGTTTCATTACGAAAGCTTAAAAACTGAGACACTAGTTAGTACTAAATGAGTCGGAATAAACAGATCGGTTCAGCTCGTCGTATTGATCAAGAATATATATAGTTTATAGGGTCGCAGATATCTCATTTAGTGCGTTACGCATTTAACGACAAATTTGTAATAACCGCAGATAGGGTTTATCCAAATGGGACAGTTTCTTATGGACTATGGATTACTATAAAAAACAATCAGTATTTTGTCACCTCAAACAAGCCTACATGTTAACATAAGCTAAGAATAAATTTGTCCTGGTGAATCGTTAATCGTGTTTATCAATACAATTCGACAGAATTTAATTTTAAAAACATTCGTTGGACCTTCGTAATTATCATCGGTCGGGTCCAATTGCAATTTTCACAGCGCACTTGCGTTCAATTTGAATTGCAACTGCAATCGATTGACTCTGCCACATGCTTCACAGAACAGCGACAATCTAATCAATCGATGCGTGTTAATTGGCATTGGCATTGGGTAGGCACTGGCCAGAACCATGAACTCAGTTAGATGGGGCAATGTTTATTTGAGAACGTATCTCACACTTGAGCGTGTGGCAGTGATTGTTGGCCACTTGACGACATTTACTGCACGAGTTGGCCCACAACTATCTAAATTTGAACTTCTGCTTTAACTTCAACTTAAACATGCTCACAACTCGGGGGCTCGTGTAATCATGGAATAAATGAAATGGGTTGCAGGCTGCATTCTGAATGTGCAGCAAATTCAAAAATAAATAAACATGGAAACAGAAGCAGCAACAGCAACAGCAACAACAACAACGAGTCCAGGAACAACATCACGGCGGCCATGCCAATGGCTTCAAGCTCGAGCTAAGAGGCCTCAGTCAGGTGAAGTGAGTAAACAAAAATGAAAAATGTCCGCTGATTGATATTTCCCGGTGCTCACTCACACGCCCTACTCCCTCCCCTCTCCCGAAACACACACACTCACAGACACATAGGAGTACATGTGCATAAGTACATGGTAAAAAGCCAGAATGGTGATCGAGAATGGATTTCCATTTAGCATTTCCGTTGCGGCCATATTTCATTTGCGCTGTCAACATGCGTTGCAGCCGCGACTGTATTTATTATGTTCCGAAGATATTGTATCTTATTAGCATTCCATTTAAATACAACCAAGGCTAACGTGCTCATACAGCTAATGCGAATTTCAGATTACAACGAAAAGGGCCTTTAAAATAAAAAAAAGGGTATGTTTAAAATTAAAAATGTTGCATTCTATCAAGAACAACTACTTCATCATTTTAAGATTGACTTCACTAACTTAATTGCTAATCTCTCATGTTTCTCACATCATTATTTATAATTTTTCGGTTTGTAGAACTTTTGTCTTTAATCTGAATCGTCAAATGCACTTTCTGCAATTTTCCAGATTTTTGCCTCTTACTTAAATTTGTGCCCATTTTGAGCTGAAATGAAAAGAACAAAAGGCAAATTGTTTAATTTAGTTAAAAGCTTTTGAAGTTTTGCCGTGGATTTTTGTTATGCTCGCTGCATTCTCTATTTCTTATTTGCCTTGATAAAATTAAATATTTTTACGAGACTCAAAGTTGAAGAAAGCAAAGGAAAGCGAACGAGAAATGGGAAACTTAAAATATATTTGCCGCGACCCGTCGGATACATACATAAGTATGTACACATATACATATGTACAGATACATGTATCTGTGTATATTGTGAAATGGGAACGCGTGTGTATCTAAGAAATGTCTGAAAGCGATTTACTTTAGTTTCCATTTCGGTTGTTGGCGTTTTGCCTACGTTTTTTCACTCGAGATTCTTATACCCTGTTCTCATTGGAAATGGATGAAAAGGGCATATTGAAATGCTGCAGCTATATGACAAAAGTCAGACGAAGGCAAACAATTAGATCCGTTTTAATTTCATTTGTCGATTCCCCAAATCAATATCATTCTCCAGCATCAGTTTCTTGTGCGGATCAAGAATATTTTTATAAGTATACGCATTTTAAGTGGAGCACCTCTACAGATGCTGCTTGGAGCTGGGTACAGGGTATTTTCCGGTTGGGCACCCTCGTACACGACCCTATTATTAGTTCTGCTGCTGCTGCTGTTGTTTCTCCTTTTCGATTTTATTTTCGTTCAGTTTCCTTTTCGCTCATTGGCAGTAGAAACAACAAAAGCAAAACTATCATCACCATTCCATTATCATCATGGGCATGCTCCATTGTTGTGCTGTTGTTGTTGATACTGTGCTTGCTATTTCTGTTGCCAATTTCTGTTGTTTTCATTTCATTCCGTCCTGGCCCTTCCCCCCCTTTAAGCCAATGCTCCACGTATGGGACACGTACTCTCACTTGAGCAGCACCCACATGTGTATATATGTATGTTGGTGTGCTTACGTACATACCGCTGCACCTAACTATACGTCTGTTACATACTACGGGGTATATATTTGATATTTCTGTACTTTAACTTCTCATTCATTCTCGGCTCGTACTTGACTCGTTCGCATTTTCGTTTCGCATCATAATTTTGTGTGCAACGACGACAAAAGCAACAACGAAGGGCAACAACGCCGAAAATCACGTTCCAAGAATTCCACTTGGGACAAAGAAAAAAATAAATATAATAATAGTACTGAAACTCACAGCAGATTCCTTGCCAGTGCCAATCATTTGAACCTCCGACGTGTCAACGTAGAACCCAACCACCCAGAACGCCCACACAGTCGGTGCTAAGTTGGAGCCGGGCCCACAGTTTTCAAATGTACTGTAAACAAAGCACGCACCAATTTGCAAGGGCCAGATAATAAAAGAGAAACCAGTCAAGCGGCAGCTCAAGGCCAACTACCTAGTTGTGATTTCTCAGCTATGCTCTTAGACATTATCGGCGAACGAAGCGCCTTTATTTGTTGCCCTTCACATAAATATATTTAAAGTTAAGGTATATCCTCATCCAAAACAGGAAGTAATATTTAAAAATTAATTCAGTTGGTTAGAATATTCGCACAATCCCGAAATATATCCAACGTAAATGCTGCCTTATTCAAGATTATTTTGTTTTCATTATAAAAGTTGCCTGTTGTAGTGCCAAATAAATCATGAACAACAATATTACTATTTTATATTATGAACAAAATACAAAATATAAAAATTTGTATTTTGCCAAATATTAAATATTTTAGCATTTGATAAGTTTGTCCGAACTAAGCACTCTTAAACTGTTTTAATTTCCACAGGCATTTAAATACCCATAAACTTGATATGTATATCAACAGATATATATTTTTATTTGATTACGAGTAGATTTATCGCCTCTCGTGCTGTGTGAACTCTTGTGTTTGCTATTATTGTTGATTTTGACAATAAATGCAGCAATAAAATGAGTAGCGCGTAGTCAATTTGTTGACAAATTTGAATGTGTCGAGCAGGGTAATGAATATGAAACGACTCAATAAAGTCATAACAACTAGAACAACAACAACAACAGCAGCACCTCAAGCGATAAATCAAATTTATTGTCTGCCAACGTCTGCTGCGAGAGCCTCTTTGATTGATGCTAATTGATTTCTGTCCGCTTTTTGAGTAAGTTTATTTGTAAAAGCTGAACTAGCTATTGTATCAGTTTGTAACCATATTCGATCGAGACTCGCTGAAGCACTGAAAGGATGAGCTCAGAATTACTCAAATACTTTACAAAATACTTTAAGCCGGGCTCAGAGATGCTGCTTATCTGCAGCAGAATGAGCAGTGCATAAAACCAAGTGAGGCAGCAACAACACGGCGACATCCTCTGCTCAGCTGTCAGCCATAGCTTCCATAAAGGCCGCCGATACCGATGCCGTTTCCATTGCCGTAGCCGCTGCAGTTGAGTATTGTCGTCTCGCTCACTCGCCCAGTTGAATATATGCAGTGGAATTGCGCTATGAAATACCATAGCATGGCTGCACTGGGATTTATACCCGTACCGGTAGCCGTCGCGACAGCACGTACGTACACACACACACGCCAAAGCACTCATTTCTCGTGCAGATGCGTCCCGGCCAATTTGAGGACATCGTTGCAACATGGCTGGTATTTTGCGGAGCCACTCTTTAACCTTTGCAGTCCCAATACTTGCTTGTATGTAACTTTCTAAACTGATTAAATGGGGGCCTGCATAAACTTGCACATGCGCACTGCACATCCAATAGATATAGTTTTTCAGCTGGCAGCTGTAGTTTTTCCTGCTCAAGAAATTACTGTTGAGGTTACATTTCAATTTAATTTCAGCTTGAAGTGAAATTATATTGCCTAAGCTGTATAATGATTTAAATACGTTTTCCAGTTTAAGTAATATTTGCAATTTACCGAAGAATAGTAATTTGGCTCTTATTTAAATCTTGATCTGTACGAAATGTAAGTTATAAATGTGCTGTTAGATATCATAAGTTATATGCTATAACCATGACGTTGTTTTCTACTGACGGCACGGTCTGGATTTAAATTCGGCCTAAAATGCAAACCGCACAGAAATTGAACTCACTTTCGAATCGTTTTATCACCGGAAAAGCCACGATTTTGACTAACGTATGCCTTAAACGTTTAATACAGTCATTATTCAGATATGATTCAGCTTAAATAAAATACATTCTTTAAGGACTTAAGTTACAGTCCTTAACTAAAGTATGTAAATGCCATTTACAAATGACGGGCGTGGCGATTCGACTTAAATACGTATTACAAAACCTGTTGTTCCTCCTCGATTGGTCAGTTAAGCGGCTTTGCCAAGTTGCAATTTATGCATTTTAGTATTGCAGCGAGCTGCATCCAGCCGTGAGCCATTGCCGCCGCGGACCAATCCCCCAATCCCAATCCTGCAATGCGTCTCGTGCCGGCCCGTGGAGCAGCAGCTACAGTATGGGTATAACGGTGGAGCAGTTTAATTTGAAATTAAATGAATATTGAAAATAAAAAGTTCGTATGCGATCTTTTCGAGAGAATACTGAAGATCGGCATCTGGCATTTCGGGTTCGTTGATCCGCCATGCGGAGTCGCATTTGGTTTCCATAACATTTACGATATGCAACTTCAATGGGATACTTTCAGCTGGGTCCAGACCCAGCACTATTGATGGAGCTGGGGAACTCTTGGGCGATTGGTGTATAAAATCCATTTCGCAGACAGGCGGCAGTCAAACGACATAACAAAGAGTCTCGCTGTAAGTAGGGACACAGCTGCAGCTGACAATGGCAAATATTTGCACTGACCGACAGCATGTGGTCGACGGGTACATGGCCCAGATTCGGAGCCGCAGCCAGAGCCAGAAGCAGGCAGATCGCAAGCCAGCGAGCGGCCACTCTTTTAACCCATTCAGTGAAAACCAATTGAGTCGACGAACAGAGAACGAAAAAATTGCAGCTAGAAAATTGCAGTTTTTATGGCTGTCATAAACGGCGGCTACGCGCGGTTGTTACTTTCACTTTTCCATCACGAAGACAAACACAACGACGGCGACGTCGTGGTTCCTGGAACATTAGAGACGCTTCATTTTTTGACGAAAATTCCTCGGCTTTCTCCCTCTGGTAATTGTATTTGGAGCGGCGCACACTCAGAGGCATCCGGAGCCAGAGAACCCTTTGGCAGCTGCTGTGCGCTGCCTGAGCCCGGCCGGGAAGTTCTACTTCCACAGCGGGTGCCGTGGGCTGTACAGCCGAAAGATCTGCAGGGGAATCGTAAACTGCGTTTTAACGGTTAATATCTAAGATTCAAAAAAATAACTTTTTTAATCGTCATGGTATCAGTTGTTTTCATGCAACAGATTTGGATCTTAAAAGATTCGCGACGCGCGATATAAAATAGTTTTCCAATATTTTCGAAGTTTGTCAACCCAGAGATTTGCACTAAAATCAAGCACAAACTGAAAATTTCTTAACAAGAAAACACAAATTACATATTTATTTATATAATAGTATATATAATGAGTATTAAACTAAGGTACAGTTATTAAGCTAAGAAACATTATACTTTCATTAAGGATGTTGTGGGTTTTTTCACTAGCAATATTAACTTTCAATTGTGGAGTCAAGAAAAGTTCATATTTATTAAAAGTATTAATTATATTATTAAAATGAATACCCATCTGGCCCTACTTGGATTGAAATGGTGTTTATTACACAATCCAGATACATACTAAGTCCTTTAAGTAAACTTGAAATAATATGAAAACGGATCTGTTATTATATAAATACATATTTAATGATTTTAATATATATATATTGGTTTTCGATAATTTAAGTACGTATATTTATAAGAAAAACATTCAGATTTTTTTTTGTGTCTAATTACAAAAGAAGTAAATCCGGAAGATCGTCATTGAAATTGAACTTTCCATTTGGTTGCCATCTCAACGCGGCCAAGGCTTTTTGGATCATCTTACATCGTATTTTCCAATTTGGCCCGCAGGCATGACCCCCATTTCGATAGCATCATTCATAAATAAGTCTGAACTAGAGTAAATTCAACAAATCAACGCGAAGGCAGGGAAAGCATTAGGCAACGTTTTTTTGGCTGCTAATCTTCTGAAAATGGAAAATATTAATGAGAAAAAGTTTGGCGGTCTAGAGCGAGGGCGCGTCAGAGTTTTTATGGTATTTCCATATCGCCTGCTACACATACAAACACAAAACGGAATAAGTGGGTCTCCGGCCCGATACGAAAATGGTTATCATATCCGGAGCTGCCTAATTATGAAAATGTTACTAATTTGGCAGCCAGACTGGAGCAGGAGCAGGAGGTCTGACCAAGAATAGACGGCAGACAGTCGACTCAATCATGAATCTCTGGTTGTGCTGTAGTTGCCCAAGTAGAACGGGCAGAGTGCTCCTTGCTCGTGGCCATGTTCTTGGCCGGACGAGGGAATGCTTAACTACAATTTATGCACACGAGCATACTCCATTGGGGAATATAAGGCGGCCTGTAAGTTGAGGTTCGGCTCTATGTTTGACTTGTAAACAACTACACAGCACCAGCGAGAAGAACAACACAACTGAAAAGTTTGGCAAAAAGCAGCTGGGGAAAATATACATACTCGCATGAAAAAAATGATGACGTCGTTGAAAAGCAATAGAGTGGGAGCGACATGGATGGATGGATGGATGGATAGATGCCCTGGAAGCCTTGGGCTGCTCAATGGCGCGCTCTTGCTTGTTATGCACTAGGGCTGAGTGGTTAGGCGGGTGGGTGGTTGGGTGGCTGGGTGGCCGATAAACAAACAAATAGACAAACAACCGGCCACTTGACAGCGACGACGGGGGCGGCTACTGCGGGCGCACTATGCGTACGAGAACCAGATTCGGAACGGGTGAAGGTGAAGGCATCACCAGGCCAAGGGGCCACCACACGACCTCGCGATAAAAGTAACGCACGGGCAGGCGAGGAGTGTGGGCGAGAGGAATGACAAGTGTGGCCATCGTAACGTCGCGACGACATAATCGAATAAGCGGCGAGTAATGGAGCGCACGGCAGGGCTGGGCAGGGCGGCGACTTGAGTGTGGGTCACACAACTGGACCCAATGGGATATGAATGCATCAGCGGCGCACTTTACTACATTTTGCCCACATCAATAAAAATATTCTGTCTTGTATTTTCTTTTGTAGTACTCCGGCCTGCTCCTAGCCAGAAAACCAACTATAAATTTATTGCATTGTATTTTTGCTTTTTGCAAACAAGAAAGAGCACTTTACGCCACGTTTGCCCAAAGAGAAGCGCATGGTTGTGGAAAATTGAAATAAAATGATAAGCGTGAAATAATAATGAGAAGCGTGTTCCGGCATAAATCGGCCCGGGTTTCTGCTTCGCGTATATATTTAAATGGCGATTTTGCCGCCGACCATGCGAGGTAATTGAATCAAAGGGTTATTTTGCAGGCATTTTGGTGTCGAATGCTTTACATAAACAGGGATTGGTTACAACAATTTGCGCTCCACATGTAAATGTCTGTAAAAATATCCTATATTCACGATTGGATGAAATGTTCATGTGTGAAGTAATGATGCGAGAGATTCACTCTCGTAAATTTCTTTAACTGGCGTGTTCCCACTGTACATCCTTGCAACCCATTGTGGGAAATATTTCTTGTGTGAACATTTACCGGCAAAAATATATATAATATTTGATATGTATACATGCTTATGAATATTATGAAAAAATTTATAAGTATTTTTATTTATTTTTTATATTATAATTTTCGCCAGCTCATTAGTTTGCCAAAAAAAGAAGAAACATTAACCATAACGGTTCCTTTTGCTTCTTGGCTGTTTTTATTCATTTATAGTTTTTCGGGTTTTTTATTTTATTTTTTTAGTTTCTAGTCAGACAGATCGTCTGTTCCTGTAAGTTTCTAATTAATTGTCTTAGTTCACTCCGTTTTCATAAAAACTGCAAATATCGGTTTTATAACTTTGTTTGGTTTTTAGGAGTTTTAGACTTTAGGAGCTAGAGTCATTGGTTTGTAAATTTTTGAATAGTATTTAGAAAATATAGCAAAAGTTTCCCCTTTTGGACATCTTTCCTTGTTCCCACCAAATTTGAAAAACAAAGAAGATTTACAGCGTGTTTGTGAACGAGATCATAGAAGGATGTTTGGCTCAGAACTGGGTACAGGGCATTTCATAGTCGGGCATACCTAACCAGAGCATTCTAACCTGTTTTAATAGTTGTTCAATAGTATTATATTTCATTAAATTTTTTTAATAATATTCTTAACATACATTTTTAAATTATTATAAGCTTAAATAAACTCTTTAATTAACTCCTCCGTTCTCCACTTGACTTCAGGTGGATTATTTTTTACAGTGACCCCCTGAAGAGACGAGACTTGAGACGACAGCTGTTGCAGGTGAGTTCATCCCACATGCGAATATATAAATTTATAAAATAAAAGTAACAATAAATGCCAACAGCTGAACTATCAATTTGCGCTGTGGCGCAGGTGCATTTAGCAGATACAGAAACAGATACGGCCCAGACTTGGGCGCTTGGGGCGCACAACTTTCTTATGAAGTTTTCCATTTTTATTTGCCAACATGATTTTTGCTAAATTGCAATCCCGAGGCAATGGCAATGCGTGTGGCATATGAAATAGTTGGGCCCGAGTTTTTGTACCTTTTGCCATTTATTTTTCACATTCCCCCGGCCAAATGCCGCATCGATATGAAAAAGGCAAAAGTTGATCAAATAAATGGCGAAATTTCCATATTCCGACGATAAGCACAGAAACGTGTACACGTACGTAGCTCAGCTCAAAGATTTTCATCTATCGGGGATGGCTATCCACCGACCGAGCAGCGCAACTACCCAGCTACCAGCGGCCATGTAACAAGTTGTGCGAATCTCCGGCTCAAGGTGGTGGCTCCGTGTGCTGCTGCTGCCCTGCCAATGCTATAAAGGCGGGGGAATAACGATGGCGGCAGGTAAGGCCCCCATCGCTTAGCTAAGTAAATGGGTTGGCTGACGAACGTGACTCGCAGTGCCTTTGGTTCGATAACTCCAGCCCTCGCCTCCACCCCAAACTCCAGGTACGAGTCGAAGCAATGCGACCAGAACAATGGAGTACAATCAGCACAGAGCGCAGAAAATGCGAACATCTTTTTCAAGTTTAAAAATGTGCTGATTTTTGCTATTTACAGAGCCGAGTGCACTAAATGTTTAAACAGATAACATGTGATATTACATTTTTATTGGCTTTATGCACGGAAAGGTGCAATTATTCTTATGAGCTTAAGCAGAAATATTCAAAAAATATAAACAAATATTCAGTATAACTTTTGTATTACGGTTTTTGACTTAAATCGTATAGGATAATAATTTAAGTGAATATCCTTTAGGTTTTCTATCAAGACAGCACACTTGAGTAAACGAGTTTGTTTATTTCAAGTTAAAAACTCTGTCTGACTTCTCACTAGGCATCTCAATCTTCCATTTTGTGCCATTGTGCTTCTTTAGTTCATTTGGACTTGCAGCCAAAGCCAGTCACGAATTCGAGCTGGGACAAATAATGAGCGATACATGTAATTACATGTGGTTAGGTTATATCAACGGTTGTGTCGGCCCCTCTCATTACTATTGCCATTGACAATGGTATTGTCACACTGCTTCGGCACGACCAACAGCCTCGGCTGCGCTTTCGTTTCCTGAATCAATGCCCAGAGACAGCCCTAGAAATTTAATAAACACGCAAGTGCACGGAAGTAAATTATTCCGTCAGTCAATTATATAAGCTTCTCCCCCTCGGCCCACTCAAATTTAGACGTCAGCCTCAACTCCGGCCGAGGCTCTGGGCCCGGGCTGCCTTTCGCCCTGCTGCACGTCTGCCTAGACGTCTTTTGAAGCCACATAAATAAATACCTCGTTTGTTTGCCTGCCTGTTGTTGCGTGCGGCTTACAGTGCGAGTTTTTCCGGTTGTTCTTTCATTAAGCTTTATCCACACCCACTTCAATTGGTTGCTTTATTTGTGGTCGCAATTTGGCACTGCTAGTGCTTTTAATTAAACGTTCTTCCGTTCTCCCCTCTTCGCAGATAAAACTTAAATTAAATATGCCACAGCTTGTCTCATAGGTAACTTATTTCAGCATATTGTTAGAAGAAGAAACTAGCAATTAGTTTAACCCAACCGACGGTGTGCTTCAAATGATTCAATTTCACATTCATTACAGTTCAAAGTTGTTTTACACTCAAATTTACACCGTTTATCGGTAAAACTAACTTTTAATTAAATGGTCAAATGCAAAATGACTATATTTTTTATTTGTTCCTGAATATTTACACCCTTATTATATACTGTTACGAAATGTGCAACTCCTTGAAGAGTATATGTATTCCTAACGAGCTGAGTCGATATATCTTTTTCTATCTGTTTCAAAATAAACTGGTATCTTAATTTTAAGCTTACGTCAAAAAACTTCGAAAGGTTCGATTTTTTGCGGGCACTAAGATATAAACCAGTTGAAACCCGAAAATCCGATATTTAAATTTGGTTAAATATTCTTGATATAGTCTTAATATATTAATAATATCTATAGCCCAAATGTTTAGGTCTTTAGCTTTTATAGTTTCCGAGATCATTCCGTTCTTAAAGGGGGACACGGATAGATGGGCATGGCTAAATGGACTCAGCTCGACAAAGTTGAGTCTTTCTGCCTGATAAAAAATCGTCGATTTATAGGAATCTAGCAGTAGTTATATAAATTACATTATATTCATTTCAAACACTCTGTTTTTAATGTAAACTTGTATACAGGGTATCTTTTAGTCACAAATACTTGATACTACATGACCAAACTTGCTTCTCTTTCATTTGCATTTTTGCCCAATGTAAAATATATCTTTGATCGATTTCTCTGATGCCCCACAACCTGCAACCCTTTGGTTATATAAAGTAATTTTTGCAATTCCAGTTCAAAGGCATCTAAAATTACTCAAATTGATTTTTGTTTACAATTTCTCAAGCATTTTTGTTTAGACAAAACGAAGCCACCAAAGCACGAAAATGCCGCTGAACAACGTCGAACTGGTATAAATATGAACGAACATGTGCACACACATACACAAACTTACGTATGTTTATATTTTTGTATCTCTGACAGCAGCCGAAGTGAACCTGTGGAAGTTAAGGGCAGCGAAAAGCAGCTTCTGGCTTGCCATGTTGATGATATTTTGAATAAATAACGAAATTACGTCTGCACAGTGTGTGTGTGCACCGTCTGTACTCTACTTAAACAACCTCGTTTAGAAGCATTTACATTACCTATGTTCATATGCACAAGCATAAGTTACATACGTTTGTTGATCAATTTAAAATACTCCCTGTATGGATATAGACCAATTTGAATAATTATAAGTGTACATCAAGTATATAGAAAGTCGTTTAGCAATTAAATATATTTCATATATTTATTTTCTTCAATATTTACTTTAATCATGAGGAGGCAGAGTTTGCTCAGCCTTCGGCGTCCCAAAAGTATACGAGATTTTTTGTTTTCGTCGTTCATTTAAAAATTTAATCAGCACATCGAGTTGCCAATTGCCGAGCGGAATTGAATTAATTTGACTAATTTCGCAGCGAAATTTGCATGAGCCAAGTGTTCCGCCTCAGGAGTGTACTTGGAGCGGCCTAATTACATTAGAGATGCGCAATTAGAGGGCCCACGAATTTCATCAGAGACACTCAGACAGACGTGCCTTGGGCGAAGGGTTGCTCCTTAGCCTCAGTGCCCAATGAGCTAAAGTTTATTAAGCGGCGGAAGGTATTACCGATTGGCCCATTCCCCTAGCTCATTTGCATGCCAATAGGTCGAGCTGTGGATTTGTAGGCGAGAGTCATAAAAATGAAATATTAATTGGCCGTAGAAAATGGCTGGAGAAAACAGCTGGTGAGAGATTAAAGTCGACATATTCGTTCACTCGTGCTGCGCAAATCTCAAATCGCTGCAATTCGATTTATTTGCATGAACTACAGCCAGAACTTTGCAAAACTTGTGGGACCGTGAACCTGGGAGATGACCTTTATGTTTAAGCAGCTGGACACTAAAATTGAATTCCTAATTCAAGCAGAAGCATCAGCAGCCTGTTAAGACCTCTCCACATCTATTTCTCACATGCCACTCAAGCCACACACACTGTGCATCCTTTTCGCTCGCCCCGTTGGTGGAAGCGAGAGAGCACAGCTCTCGCGTGGCAAGCGGCGGCCATTGAAATAGGCGGCAAGCTGCCTCTACCTTGGCCCGGCGGCACAAACCAACCCAGCACCAACCCGAGTCGACGCGTTTGGCCAAGGCGGTGGGTGGACAGCGGGGCATTCGGGCTGGGACAGAGACGGGGGTGGGAACGGGGGTGGTTCAAAAATCTGTTCATGTTTCTTGTTATTGTACCATATTCTCGTGCTGATGTTGTGGAATTTAATTTATATTCTAGGCCGAGAACACTGCGGCCGCATAAGAATAAAGTGTAATTTTATTTGTAGTCGTATTTGTGTCTGTATGTGACTCACCGTAGGGCACACTCTCGCGGTAGACCAGCAGCGTTATGGGTGTGTGCCGGCACATTTATTTACATATTTAATGCACTGGCAAAAGACACAAACAATGGCCGTATTTTATTTTTAGGTGGGCAACGACATAAATTAAAACTATTTTTTATTTTTTATTTCATTTCGACTTACATTTGCTTGTCAGCAAAGCAAATAAAAACTCCGGACAATGCCTGAATTATGCTTCTCCCTCCAGCAAAATGAATCCCTAAGTTTATCTTTAAAGAGACCGGGTCTAAACTGCTGTGCTGACCATCAAATATGAACGATGGCCCGTGTTAAGGGTCCAATTAAGTTGCAACTCTTGCATCTTAATAGCCACCAACGAGGGGAGATTAGACTGGAGGCGATTGTGCACTGTGGATGGTTAATGCTGACTTCTGTGCAGAAGCCGTGCAGTGAACTCGCCTTTGGATGCTAAATAAGTCAAAATAAGATGCATCCAATTGACATAGGAATTGCCAATTGCGGAATAAGCCAACTTGACGTTGCTTATGGCCAAAACTTCGTGGCTCGTCAGGGTAGCGCAATATTTTTAAAAAATTTATATTACGAATATTTCTAGTTGAGGGAGCAAACTAGAAGTATCCACTATCATCCCCTATCCCAAAGCGTTGTTCTCCTGGCAGTCGTCCGGGCGTAACTGAAAATTGCTTGGCTTAGAGAACAGCACGAACTTTGGGGAGCAATCGGGGGTTTTATCATGGGGGATTTATGTGAAATGATGGCAGATTGCCAAGCTGCAACTACAAACTACAGCCGGGAGAAATGTAGATGAAGCCAGGCCAGCCAACATGATTCTTAGTGTATGCTGCTGCTTTTCGTTTGTTTTATTTTCTTTCATTTTCGTGTATGTTGTTTTTTACAATTCGTTGTCGAGTCTAACGGATAGAAAAAGTTGTGCGAGTCATGAACAAGATTGCACAGTGGAAGAGGAATGATTAAAAAGTATATTTAATTTTGTTTAGACTCGAATAATTGTTTGGATGTCCTTAATAAGAGGCTGATTACTCTACTCTACTCTACTTAAAATATAAAGGACACTGGTAATGGGGGCAATTAAACGACAAAGTTTATAGATCATACTTACGCTAATATATCTAAAGAATTTGTTCAAATTTATACTAAAGAAAATTAACTTTTTGTATGTAACTGGGATGTTCTGCTGGGACCTACATATGTAGTCACTATTAATTGCCTGCTTTTTATGCAGTACTTATATAATTATTCGGCTTAATCGTATTTTCGTTTATCGTTTTGACACATGACATTTTATTTTTCAACTCGAATGCGTCGAATAAAATTGTTCGTTCAAAATAAAAAACAGTGTTGTAAAGTCTTAGCTATATTATGGCGTTCCAGATGTAAAATAACTGTAATTTAATTTAATCCGGTTATTTAATTCACTACTCGAAATAAATAATGGACGCTGTGAATTAATTATCATCTGCAACTTGGTTTCTGTACCTGTTTGACTTATTATCAATTCACAGTTAAGGCCCAAAAAGCTAAAAAGCTTAATATTTTACAGAAGTTACCATACACGAGATAAAGACGGGGTAAGAGTAAAAAAACGGCGAATAACAGTTACTTAAAGAATTTTCTTATTATGACGTTTTTTTTTCCAAATTCTTTCGGACAATCTACAATCTGGGTGGAAGCCATTCGTTTAATATTGTATATATATTGTACAAATATTGAATTTATATTTATTTTATTTTTTACGAAAATTCTAAAAATTCAACTCAAAAGACTAATTTACAAATTTTTTAGCCGAACTGTTTTAAATTCATTCTCAAATATCTATGAAAAATTCATTTAAGATTTTCATCGTTCATATTTTGAAGGGATTTATTATTTTAATAAATCTCGTTTTGCAATTCAATTATGCAATTTCAATTATGCTGAATTGGTGACTTAAATGTAGTTTGCCACTTAGAAAATTATATATCGGTGCTTTTCAATCAATCAATGCTTTTTGTTTTCTGTTCTCGCTTGGAGCTCGCATTCGACTAATGTTTGTGTTTAAATCAAAAAAATAATAAGTAAATTAAATGAAGAAATAATAAATAAATAACAAATATCTTATTACAATAGTTATAATGTTATATATAAATTTAATGTTGCCCGTTTCAGTTTATTTTCCATCACCTTGATAAGTGAATTTCTTATCAATTAAAAAAATGATATATATATGATTTGATGAATTTTGTTTCGCATTTGTTCCACGGTTATGGGCAAAAGACCTGTTTCCACCGTGGACCCAATTTGCCGCGGTTCATCAATATGCTACGCCATACACACATCTACATCCACATCCAGCTGGCTAAAAAACTAAATGGCCAAGCAGCCAGAGCCCAGCAACTGAAGCTATCGAGGCGCCTGTTGGCGGGTGGCTTGCAGATTTGCTCCGGTCGTTTGGGGTTCTTGGGGCGCCGACTTGAGTCGCAGACGGGCGCAAGCGCAGGGCCAAGACAGCGAGGAGCTTAAGTGGCTCCACTTGCCTTCGAGTTCGACAGCTGTTAAAAAAAATATGTGTATAAATTTAAAGAATCCCAATTTGCTTGGTTCGTGCTCATTGGCGTGCCCGTACTCCAGCTTTGGCTCCACATGTGCCTCCGACTGTGACTCCTGCACCGTCTTCTGATTTGTGAGCTCAATTATTGGACATTTTCTTGTCTTCCTATTACCGTTGCCGTTGCCCTTCCCCCAGCTGCCACCGTTGTCGCAGCCTCTTCATCAGGTTCAGCCTCTAGCGTCAAGCTTTGTCCCATCTCCGACGCGGTTGTTTTTTGTGGTTGTCACTTTGTTATTTATTCAGCGCCATGGCCCGCCCATTGACCGGGCTGTCAATTGAAGGCATGGCTGGGGCCGGGGCCGGTGCCGGTGCCGGGGCTATTAATGAGTTCGTTCGCGTTCTCATTCTCGTACGGCTCCGTCTTCGACTTCGAGTTGGCGGTCTCCGCATTTGGATGCTAATGAGTGCATGGCATCCAATAAATTTAGTTTGCCGGGCTTTGCTTTTATCGCACCACTTGCATAATTCACTCACTGCAGGGCGGGAGGTGGGTCGGCGCTTCTGCCGGGGCTGGGACTGGGGCTGGGGCTGGGGCTGAGAATGCGGTTGAGTCTCTGAAGGCGGTTGGACGCACCGAGATTCTCAAGAGAGCATAGAGGTCAATAGAAATTTATGGGTCGCATTGTTAACACCACTGATTACAAATTGCTGTCGCCTCGCGGCTGTCCTGTTCCTTCCTTCAGGGACAATCCATGTCTGATCGGTGGTGGCTCCTTGGAGTGTTTTTATTAAAGATGGCACTAATGAGAGCTTGTTAGTTGTATTCGGTTACAATTCTGCAAATCAAAGTACCCTTTTCGGGGGGCACAACAATTGTTCTTATAACGATTATACCAATATATCATATGTAGCACAATTGGATTTTTTGTGTGAAAACCTTATATGTTATTCAAGAGAGCCTAATCGAACTCGAACACTAAATCTTTTCAACATCAAAGTTCTATATTACGGAAGCAATCGCCCGCGATTTAAGTTCTTAAACTAACTTTTTTTTAACATATCCCACAAAGTGTCTTTCATTTATGGCTGATTTATGTTAACTTATTGCCAATTGTTTCTAATATATAGTAGTAGGGGCACACGCCTCTTGAGGAAATACCGTTTGCGTAGTGTCGAAGCACTTTTGAGGCTTGCGCAAGCGGTTTGTATCCATCTTAATATTTTCTAATTTTTTGTCGACCTCTACAAGCTACTTATATAGTGCAGATCGACACTAGTTAATGATAATTACTATTATTATTTGTTATATATTATTTTATTATGGATGAAAACCCATTAATACTAGCCAAAATTATAATATTGGATTTCAAATCTTTAATAATTTTATGAAGTACGGAATGTCGGATCCTACAAAATCGTCTTCTAAGAAAGCCTATAAATATAAATATTTATAAGCTTCTATCAAATAAAGCGATCAAACAGGAGCTTTTTGAATTGGATGACCTATTGAGTAAATGGCTAGTCAAGTTACTTAACTTGTTATGTTATATTTTAATTTTTAGAGCTTACTAAATCAAGTTAACTAATATATTAAACTAAGATTTTTAGGGGCAGACTGTTTTAATTTCTGATTTCTGGTGACAAATAGTTGTGTGCATAACTCAGCCTTAGAACTGGCCTCAATACGGTTTATGGAGTATGTCGCTGCCAGTGGGACGGCCAAAAGATATGTGTCTGAAACATACAATTTGGTCGTAGATAAAAACCAAAGAAGTTCCCATTCCCTTTGAAATTTCTTAAGTTTCATATTCGACGATGAGAGTTTTAGAAATGAACCCTAGCGGCGAAATTTGGAAACTAAGCCGCGAGCTCTGAGCACCGGCATCCTGCTACGGCAATGGTTGCCTTGTATGTGCCTCCGGAGTCCCATGAATAGTAGATAAAGATAGTCTAGTAACTGCTGCTTAAAAATCCGCTAGATGTCGCTGCTGCGCCGTCGCTGACAGGGCGAGCTGCTAGTCAAGTTTATCTGGCCGTCGGCCATGTTGAATTTATCTGTACGAATGTATCCAGCAGATACGCAGCGCAGGGCGTCCTTTTCCCGCACATGCGCTCGACTCGCTTCAGCTTCAGGCGTGGCAAAAACTCACCCGGCCAGTCAGTTTGCGCTGCCGCTGCCGCCGCCGGCAGCAGCGTCCGCACGCACACCAATGCACGCACAAATACAAGCACACCAAGGCAAAACCAGCTCTCTCCGTCACAACGGCCTTCCCTTCCCTCTCCCTCGGCGCTCCCGCGGCCATTGACCAAGGCGCGTGACTTCCATTATTTGTGTTTTCGTTGCCATGGAAACTGTTCGCGTTGGCCCGGGAATGGGCCTGGACAGGCACCCGTTTCACTGCATCATTACATTTGAACCGAGCCGCAGCTCTTTCGGATACTCATTTAAGAAGTATCCGAGTTCCGGATAAGATAGAAGCAAACTCTTTTCAACCTGCACACATATAGATTGTAGACCGCCTTCTTGTTTTGTCAAGTTTTGATTAATATTGGATTTATATTTTTTAACAATATCAATTTATTTTATTTCACTATTTTAACACAGATAAAAATGTTTTTTTTTCCACTTCAGTAATCGTATTAAACTCATCAAATCGATTTTTTTATTTGCCGCCGGCGAATTTGCGCTTAGAATTTATTTTATAAGGCGCCGTCCAACTTTTACCCAATTCTCGGCCTTAAATGAAGTGGACAATTAGTGACCGACTGCTAATTACAACTTGTGGGTTCTCTGGGTCTATGGCCTCAAATTTGTATCGAACCAGAGACAGTTTCATTGAACTTGGCAAATAAGCATAATTGATGCGACAATTGTTTCAATTGTTGCCCTAATTGGCTTGACTTGACGATTTACATATTCCTTCAAGTTGTTGATTTCGTATTCTTTGGCAAATATTCAGATACACATTTTAAAATTCAATTCTAATGTTATGAATTTAAATCGAAAAACAAAATTGATTGCTTTTAGCCGTCCGTCGCAGCTTAGATGGCAAAAGCAACTTACAAGATAGAATCAATTTGGTTTGTCAAACCATTTAAGATAAACAAAACTCGATTTGCATAACTGGAATGCAGAAATTATTTTAATTCAGGCATTGCATAAAACTCGCATCTTTATATGCATGCATATTTCCTATTTCCCAACGATGGACGGATTCCGACGAAAAACAAGAAAAGCAAAACAGAAAAGCTGAACACAAAAATAAGCTCGCAGCAATAGTAGCCTTGTACTTACATATATGAACACGGGTTGAACCCGTACAAGCCGTTGGCAATTTATGCAAATGCAGCGACTGCGAGTCCTGTGGGCCAAGATTAATATTTTAGTCACGTTAATTCATTTGACGTTTAATTCAGGAATAAAGTTCTTAACTTATTTTGCGCTCATAATGCACGCAAATTTATTGGGAGTCCAGCGATATCCGACTGAGCCAGCGACAGGCCCAAGTATGTCGCATGCAGGTGAGCCCATTAAATACTCGATTTATACTGATGCCCCGGTTGCGCTGAGACAGCCCCAGCGAAATGCCCGCTTATTTATAAGCGCCCTATGGCGGTCGCGGTTGCCCACAATGGAATTGGCGGACGGGCACGGCCCATCCCCGACTACGACAGCCAACCGCGGCGCAGCGTGCACTTTGTGGACATACTGTGCCCAAGATTTACGGCCTGATAAATCAAAGTTGTGCCTTCATCCGTTGCCAGCTGCCACACACGGAGCTCGGCCAACGGAAGTAATTAAGCAAGTGACGTGCAACTGGATTTGCCCAAAAGTTTTGTCAGGCGCAATGAGGCACTCAAATAACCATGAGAAGATGGCGAATTTCATTAAATGTCCAGTGAATGAGGCTTACAGAATGTGACTGACAACGAGAGAAATCTGTTGGGGCCATAAAAACTTTGCCAAAATATTGGCCAACACTTTTGGCACCCAAATTAAAAAAATGCCAGCCAAGAGAAGGACTAGTGTCAAAGTAGCTTTCAGCAACTGGGGTACTCGTTCCTTGTTGTCTGCTATCCATCTATATGCCTTGTTTTTGCCGTTTCCATGCCACTACCCGCCCATAGCCCAGACCCAGGCCCAGGCCCGAGCCCAATTTATATTTCTGGCCCAGTCCCTGGGACAATCATCAAAATATGAAAGCAAACAGACAACGCCGAAGCCAAGTAGAATCATATTCGTTTAGCTTATTGAGGTTGGGTTGCTGCTTGTTTTGTTTGCTTTCATTTCGTTTATATCTAGGTGTGTTCCTCCGAATCAACCAAACGTATACCGTGTGCTGTGCACCACACTAGAAACCCGTACTGGAGCCGCATGCAACAATTGACGCGGCATCTACGAACAAACCATTTCAACAAGCGAGGAATTGAAATTCTTATAGTTGTCCACCTATCTCTAGTTACGCAGCTGTAAAGTTTTTTCATGCACTGCACGAAACGTTGATGCACACCAGATTTGAAAACTTAATCATAAAGAGTAAAATTTCACAAAAATAATTCAAATAAATCATGTAAGAACGTTGCAGTCGGACGTAGCCGACTGCGTAATACTCGTTCACAGTACACAGTAGTTACTCATTTTCAAACATTTTTTTTCAAAATTTAGAAATGCAAATTTACCTTTTTAATCGATTGTGGTTATCACAATTAGTATGAAAAATAACATTAAAACCAATTCTGAGGGGGGGCGTTCTTGTGGGCGTGGCCGGGGCCACCAGCAATCTACATACCAAATCTGATAACTCTAGCTTTTATATTGTGGGAAATATTCTCCTTTTATCGATTTTCAATCATCATGTTATCGATTTGCCAGCCTCCCAGTGGGCGTGACACAAGAATCTTAACACTTTGTCTGACGCGGGTATACACGAGTATATATTCCAAGTTGCAAGTCTCCAGCTTCAATAGCGGCGAAAAAATTGCGTTCATACGGTCAAACCGACAAACAAGACGGACATTGCACAATCCCAATATACTCTTTTCACTTTGTGAACGATTACAAAAATGTGTTTTCTAAGAAAACTGAAATTGCCCACAGATTAAAGTTGTGGCTGCAAATCCCAATTTTTTGTCTTGCGGTTCGAACCCATGCCTTGCTTTTAGGTTGAGTTCGTGGATCCAAAATATTGTTTTTTTTAAATACTATTGTTTTTTTTAAATACTAGCCTGAGCAAAACCAGTCTTAGGTATTTCTGGTCTTTTGTTTGGTTGTTTTGGCGTAATTTGCTTGAATTGTTTTAAATATATTTATACTCGTTCACGAAGTGAAACTAGTATATATCCCAGCCCCTACGAAATTGCCCACAATTTCGATTTCGGTTACTCAAATTAGTATAAATCGCAACTTTAAAAGTGATTCTGAGGGGGTCGATTTTTCTGAAAAATATCCTTTACTCCCCCTTACTTATTTCGAAAAAAAATTTTTTTTTTTGGTTTAGAATCGCGAATTTTTATTTTTAATCGATTGCGGGTACTCAAATTAGTATAAATAGCAACTTTAAAAGTGATTCTGAGGGGTCGATTTTTTCTGTCAAAAATCATGCCAAAATTGACAAAAATTTAGACATGTAAAGTTCCCAAAACCATACTTGACAGATTTTAAAGTCTCATAACTTCGTCAAAAATTAACCGATTTTCACGATGTTTACCATTTTCTCCATGGATTAACATCTATATTGATTCTGCATTTAAATTTATTTCGTATTTGAAAATAAATTTTTTTCCAAAAATATCCTTTACTCCCCCATACTTATTTCGAAAAAAAAATTTTATTTTAAATTTAATTCGTATTTAAAAATAATTTTTTTTCGATTTTTTTCTAAAAATATCCTTTACTCCCTTACTTATTTTTATTTTATTATACTCGTTCACGAAGTGAAAAGCGTATATTGGTTTTGTGCAATGTCCGTCATGCTGTCCGTCTGTCTGTCCGGATGAACACAATTTTTTTCGGCGCTATTGAAGATAGAGACTTGAAATTTTGGATATATACTTGTAGTTATCTGCTTCAGACAAAGTCTTAAGATTTTTGTGCCACTCCCACTGGGTGGCTGGCAAATCGATAACATGTCGATACACCTCAAATCGCAAATCGATTAAAATTTGGTATGTAGATTGCTGGTGACCTCCCCAAAAAATTGTGACTTTGAGCCTTTTATTTCCCACAGCCAAAAAATGTTGGCCAAGTTGTTGTGTCCATGTTATCCTCCATTTCTGTCAGTGTATATATTTTGTAGTAAATTAGCATTGTCAATCCAACAGACGCCAACCAGAAAAGCCACCTATAATATAAAGCGCTGGATAGAGCTTCTGCAAAGTGGAACGAATACATTCTTCCGCATCGTTGCCTTATGCAGAAATAAAAGAAAGTTAACCCAGACGTGGGTGAATACCCAGCCTGAGGACTTTGGGCCCTATTCCATCACCATAGCCGGCGTGTTGCAAAATGCTTTGCAAATAATGGGAACGAATACTCTTTGGATCGGTCCAGACAGACGACCTGAGTGCTCCACTGGACACTGACACAGACACCTACGTCGTTGGCCACGTCCATTGGAAGCGGAGAGCCAACTGCCAACAACCAACAGCCAACAGCCGGCAGCCAATTCGCCGAGTGACTGCCACTTGAAACAGATTTACTTTCGGCAGCTTATGGCCCCTGCCTGCCAGCTTTATGAGCGGCATTCCTCCTTTGACTCCAGCTCTGGCTCGGAATGCCGCAGCAGTCGACTTCGACACGTTTGCAGCTGGCAGAAGTTTTCTCATTTTGGCAAGATGCTTGCTCGTAACGAAAATTGTCGACTTCGCCAAGCGCCACTGGGACACAACACAAACAAACGCAGAACACAAACAACAAATGCGACGAGAAAATTGGAACCGCATGCACTAGCGACATTTCTCATTAAAAGTTTCGGTGTTTGTTGTCCCCAACAAGCATCCTTATCAGCAGACGAAACCCATCCTAATAATAGACCCAGAGAGGTGGGGCAGCATTGGTTTGTACCGTGCACAGTTTAGATACATCACTTGCTGGATATCCAGCATGAACAGGTGTCAATGCACTTAAATGTAGATTTGTAGGGATACTTAGGTAATATTGATTTCAAATCCGGTTCGTGTTAATGATCTAGACAGTACCTAATTTAAATAATTGGTTACTATTTATTAGAATTGCGTTTTCAATTATCTGTGATTTTTTTATTAGAATGCATCAAAATATACAACCGAATTTGGGTTTGAATAAGACTGATCATGATCATACATAATCTTCTGTAAAAAGTTTATTAGTTTTTAAATTACACACAAACATTTTTTATTTTGTGGAGTGCAAGTATCTAAAAGATATTTTGCCTCAGTCAAATATTATAATGTCAATAATTAAATAATTTCCGAAGTTTCATTTGTATGTAATATGGTTTTTCGTTATTATTATATTTTTATTAATGAATTCAGAATTTTTTAGTTTGAATAAAACATCTTTAAAAACAACACCGCCTCTATAGACTCAACTCGTCGTCCGTATTAAATACTCGATGGGGTCGCAGATGTCTCCTTTAATGCGTTTAACATTTCTTATCCAAAAATATAAATGTAGCTAAAATGTAAACGGGGTTAATTTAACATTTCCTTTCCTGACTCTAGTTGAGCTCCTTCCATATCCTTGACTTGCATTAAACTAATTACCTTGTCGGTAATTATTTACACTTTTTAAAAGCCAATTGTACGAGTTTGCTGTTTTTGCCACATTGCTGTAAGAAATATGACTTTATGTGCGTGGATCTGGTAATATTTATGAGTTCCAAGTCGTTGCAAGAACATCAGACCTTGAAAGCAAATTAGGCACAACCTGCGCGCAATTATCGTTAGTTTTCCTCGATGTACTGCAAAGGGTTGAGTCAGAGCTGAGAGCCCGAGGAAGAACCATGGCAGCGAGGCCTTAAGCAAGGGTTGATGTTGTTAGGGCTATTGTGAGTGATGAGCTCAATGTCAATGCAGCGTCTGTTTAACTGCGAATCGGCCATAATAAAAAAGTGAACTGAACGCAACACAACCAGCGAAGGGCCCACAAAAAACGAATGCGAACGAGAACATCGAGTGAAAGTAAAAACCGAACAAGGACAGAAATAGGAAGGGTTTTTGTTGTTTGCCCTTTAAGAATAACTGCGGCAGATACCTAGGCATAGGCCGACACACGTACATATGTTTGTGACCGTGTTGGACTGGTACCAGTTTAAATCTACGCATTATGGCCGCACAGTGGGCCCATTGACTATTTGCGGCTAGCGGCCGATCACCGAAGTGAGCCTGAGTCGCTCTCATGGCCAGCTCAGAATCTGTCTGGCCGGCTTACTTCCTTTCTACAGTGCCGCTTTCCAGTTCAACATTTTACGGTCTACGAGAGTTGGCAGTAAAAAGTGAGAGCCATTAAAAATTTTTACTGCTTCTCAAGGTCGTCTGCGTGAATTTTATGTTACTTTTTATAGCGCAGTCGTCACCAAGACATTGCGACGGCTGTCAACATTTGCAGGCAGGTTTCAGTAGACATCGAATAACCCAATTTGCTTGGGAAATACTTTAAGCACAGATGAAAGCTCCATTGCGTCGCGGGTGGTCGAGTTCATTGTAACTCCATAAGAAAATAAGAAGACACTAAGAAATGTATAAAATGTATATTTATTTAAATAAGGAAACTATACAAGATGTAAATTACATATACATCATATATGCAGACGGACGGAATAGATGAACATGGCTTAATCGATTCGGTTATACATTCATTTGCATTTCTTTCAACAGGGCATAGTTACAGGGTATAAATATATTGCTATTCGATAACTCTTATTTTGCTCAAAAGTGGTTTTTGGGTCAAGACTATAACCCTATAACTGAAGAATACATTTCAGATTGTTGAAATTATAGATATATCATTTGTAAGAGGTATATATATACACCATATTTAGCTTTTGTATGTCTTACGGCAATTAAAGTTTTGCTACTTCCGTTATGTGCTAAGGTCCTTATAAGGTCCTTCCAACTTATATTTCGTACTTCATGTGTTCGGTTCTGTTTTCATTACACTACCTTGCACTTGTAGTTTTATAAGCTGACTCCATATTTCAACAGTCTACTTCGCTTATTTGCCAATTTTCTGCACGCGTCGACAACCAACGAGGCAGAGCTGGGAAATATCGAAGAAGTACGACAAAAATGCTTAGTGGCAAGTGCCGAAACTAAATCCAATAACTACATGCTGAAACATTCATGAGCGCAAATTGAACACGTTTCAGCGTCCAGTTGAGTTCTGCTCCGTTCGGCTGCAGTCTCAGCTCGATTGAGTCGAATTACGTTCAATTGAGCTTTTTTCTTTTAACTCGTTCTCGGAGTGAAAAGAGTATATTGGGTTTGTGCAATATACATTCAACTTGCAATATATATTCATGTATACCCGAGTAAGAAAAAGGGTGTATATTATTTGGCTATGCCCATTCGGGGGCGTGGCAAATCTATAAAATTGATATATCTCTCTCAGTTTTGAGCCATTTACAGCCACATATCAGTTTTTTCCAAAATAATTTTAAGCTGTTGTTCAAGGAATATTGGGCAGTCGGTTACACCCGATTGCAGTGTTCTTACTTGTTTTAGGGGCTGGGGTTCTGGTGCGCTGTGAAGCGGATTGCAGTTAAGGTCTGCTCCTGCGGGTCCGGCGTGGCCAACGCACTCGACGAGGGCTTCGGCCACGTAGCTCACACTGCATGTGAAGAACTATCCGCACCTTCTGCCCTGAGCGAATCGAGACCAGCTAAGAATTTTGATTACAAGGATTTGAGTTTTAAGACGTTTTGTTTAGTTTACCAAAAAAAAGTAATCAAATATATAAAAGAGCAGAAAACGCAAAGGGGGAACGAAAAGAAACAAATTCCTCGGCCAATTGCACGTATTGCAGATTGAGGAGGTCCTGCAGATGCGGGAGGGGGTGCATACTTAGATGTGAGTATGCGTCTGGATTTGCTCAGCTTGTGCATTTTGAATTTGTACTTATCGCATTTTTTACATTGAAAGCCATTGAGAATAATTGAATCGATAAATTGCTTCGGACTATAAAAGTAACCGGCAGCACAACCGAACTCTCGATACTTTAAGGGATATATGCAAGCCATAATAGAAAAGCGTAGAAAGAAAAAAACAGTGTATAAATAGTTTTCCTTTGCTCAACATTAAGGTATATAATTGAGGAATAAATAATGTAATATTATAAAGTTAATATCGAAATTTAGACCAAATTACAATTCTTAAGAAAAATACATGTAGCATGAAGTTTACTTACCATAACTAGCTTATTGCAGACATTGTACAAGTCAACAATATTATTACCATCAGAAATATATACCAATATAATAGATTTAAACATAAATATATTCCATTAACTTAATGCCTACTGAAACCTTAATCAAAGAAAACTTGATCAATTTGGTGTTTTCAGTGCTTTTATGCCGAGATATGCTAAAGAAAATTGTATTTTGGTACAAAAGCGTTATAAATGAAATGTAATAGGTTTGACCTGGTATATGACGACATATAATCCACATTTGTAAAAAGACAAGCAGACGGATGTGACAAGATCATATATGTTTTATGGCATCGGAAATGTCTCCTTCTGCCTGTTACCTACATTGGCATATCTGTAATATGCACCTTATTGCTAATTTAAATGGGAACAGTGTATTTAATGCGTTTTAAACTTTCAACAGAACTTGTACAAATTTAAAGAATCAATTTAATTGTATGAAATGTCTAGTCTGAGCAAACTCAGCACTTTTCATGTAAGTTCATAAATACTGTATTATTGCACACTATACATATGTATATTTTACTGCTTATGGCTGAAGCCAACCCCGAATCGTATAGTTTGCAAGAGAAACGGGCCACGCTGGCTGCGGAAGAGAGCCCTTTTCTCTCTTTAGGCCGTACCGAACATGGGGTACCGGCACAGGGTGGCCCGGGTTAGGCAGCTGTTTTGTGTTTATTTTTGTCCGTGCAGTTGACATGTATATGTGGGTAGCAGCTAGCAAAGCTTAAAATAAATTTGGAAACCTGTATATGGTACACAGAGAGAAAAATGTAAGAGTTGCATACTTGAATCAAGTAAATCCGGTGTCAAAAGTAAGGGAAGACCGGGTTTGCTTCATTCATTTACGGTATACGGTATATATTTAAGTCGACAAATTAAAAAAATCAACAAATAATGAATGCTAATTACACTACATTTTAATTAAGATTTAAACAAAAGTAAAAATCTGATTATATAGCGATGGCCAATTTGCATTTGGCTTGGTAATCGGGCGTCCGTGGGCAGCTCATGTGGCATAATCTTCGCACAACCCCAAGCAGAATGTTGACAAGCAATAAATTTGGCAACCGATGAGTTTATTAGCCACCGAGCAATGGCCCCCCGGATCTGCCGCTGCCGCTTCGTGTCGGATTGGCTCATAAATAAGCAGCACATCGGAATATTATCTTGCTGGCGGGCAACAAGCACTTAAATACCCATCCCCCATCGGCTGGCGCGATTCGTCCCCATTCCCGTTTATCGATGCTGATGATGACGATAATGTGGCACTCATGACGCTTTGCTGATGCCAAAGCGATTATTTCTTAGCGACGAATTTTGTATGCAACTGAGATGCTCGGGTCTTAGCTGGAGCTGGAGTTTTAGGTGGGGCAAAACTAATGGAATACTTTTGCGATGTCACGACCGCGAGTTACGGCTAAGTGCACTTTTTTCGCGTTGTCCTCTGCTCTCGTTCTCGTACCGTTCTCGCCCGCTCCCTCTTCTTCTCCCAAACATCGCAAGCTGCCTCTAAATGCAAATTTTGTGAAATGAGCACCGCACTCTGGAGTTGGGCGTTTTCATTTTAGCCTAAAACTTGGCTAATGCCATGCCCACACTCCAGTACTCCCATCTCCCTGTTGCAGCGGTGTATAGAAAATTTGAATACATGAATTTGGGCAGCGCCCACCCACCCTATCCACCTACCCACCACCCAAAACTCATCTGGAAATCATGGACATTTACGTGCACACGTACACCCTACTCCGCAGAGTCTGCTTGTGCTTGTGTGTGTGTGTGTGTGTGCTCTGCTTCTCGGTGGAGGAAACAGTTGCAACCACCACGCCGACTTTGCGCCAGCAGCACACATTGGCGTCGTCATTATTTGCACTTTGCCCTGCATCCACCTAGACTAAGCCAAACTCTTTCCTGGCTCGAGGCCACCCGCCCCACTGAGCGTCTTGCTGCGCCATTTGTTCAAATTTGGAGCGTTGCCTGTGGAGCTCCGTCTGCGCTGTGCGTCTGTTATTAATTTTCGCACAACTCCGCCAGAGTCTCATCCTGGGCCCCCAGTCGCAGTCGCAGTCGCAGTCCTCACCTCCTGGCTCCATTTCGTTCGGGGCCGTTTAGCGCCAATTGCGTCTTTGGGTTTTGTCTTTGTTGTTGGCTTTGGTTTTTGGCGTGGTTCGGGTTGCGTTTCATTAATTAACTGAAATGGTCCCGACGAGCTTTGCACGTTACAACAATGAATTATTTATATAAAATTTGTCTGGGTTTTTCTTTGCTGCTTTTTTTCTCTCTCTCTCTCCCTCTCATCTTAGCATCTTTGTTGCTGTTGCTCGAATTTCATTTTGGGTGTCTGGCAGCTCGCAAATTTGTTGCAATTTCGCCTCGACTCTTTCACATGTCTGATTTTCATTGTCATTGTAGTTCTTATATATTTCGGTCTGGTCAGAAGGTGAAATGAAGTACATTACTTTTAAACATTATTGAAGCCGACTGAATGATACTCAAGTGGCAGCTGAGAACGGCAGTCAGTTGAACTCTGAACTATCTTCATATACAATTCCAGATGATATGATTCTATGAAGTTTGGATTCTCTAAGAAACATATTGTCCTGCTCCCACAATAAATAGAAATAGATCAGATCGCAGATTGAATTTAAATTACACTCTAATCATGTTTAGCATAATCCATTTATTGGTCATTTATGGACAATTATTGTTATACTCTTAAAAAATGGATAAAACAAGTGGTATATTGAAAAGGAAGCAATTGAAGATCGGATATCTGTTCCGCCAGCTGGGAATTGTTTCAGCTTAATAGTAAGCTTGGACAATACGAACAATCGTTATTCAAAATGATATAAAAGTAATAGTCCAAGTACATCTGGGCAAATGTCAGAAGAACAGATTGAGCTTGAAATTATAGAATCAAGAATATGTATGTTTATTTTGCGCTAGAACAAAGTACTTGCGTGACGTTTCGCCATTTTCACCATTGGCATATATTCTCGAGCTTCTGAAATAGGTTCTAATTTGCAGGTGTAAAACACTTGGTGAATATAGCAGATTAAATTGCGTTCCCCTTTGGCCTTTTTTTAATGGAAAACGCATCTGGCTTTAAGTATTTCAATTCATTAGCCTGGGTAAGACTGTTTACACTTGTGCTGAGAACGCTGCCTGGCGGCCTAGACAAGTTTTGGCTTTAACATTAATTTGCTGCGGACTTAAAATCTCATCCTGAACGAATTTTTACTTTTTTTTTACTTTTTCTCTTTTTTTTTGCTATGGAAATGTGAATATTTTAACAATTTTTATGCAGCGTCCATACTTTCGTGGAAACAGAGCATTGGGTGGAAAAAGGATTCCATTGTCCATTCAAGAAGAGGTGCGTGCCAGTTCCATTTTAGGATTCCTAATGGACTTATTTAGTCAAGCACCAGCTGCATTTGCATTTAATGATGATGATGGTTCCATTATCTGGGCGTAATGAAATGCAATGAGTTGTTTTTCATGTTAAGATATGATAATGTCATTTTTGAACCGTGCAAAACACCAAGTGGGGAACTTTAAAGCCGTATAATTTGCTGTGCATAGTATTTGTTTAATTGAGCAGAGCGCAACTTGTATTAATTTATGTTTAAGTAAACAGAAATGGACCCGGTCACATCGTTCATTCAATTCAATATACAACTTCTTATTTAACACGGAGCAAAGGTAAATAATAAGCAAGTCCCCATGAATTTTATTTGGTGTGTTTATGAAAATTGCCAACAATCAGACAGAAACCATAACCGGGGAGTGATATTGAAGACAGCTTTTACATAATGTCGACTGCTGTAAAAGAATGCTACACACACACATGTACTCGCACACCCAACACCATAAAATAAAATACACCCTATCAATATAAATGACAGAACCAACAACAAAACAAAAAAATAACAATGGCTACAACACTAGCATGAATCACGTTTCGAGTCGCTGGGGCTCAGCGCAGAGAACAAGAACAAGAACAAAAGATCGAACGGAAAAAGTGTAAGAAAAATACAAAAAATGTGTGTACAAATAATGCAGCCATTTTGGATAAGAATGGAAGTTAACAAAGCACACAGCAAACAACAACAATAACCACAACAGTCGGAGTCAGGCACAGGCACAGAAAAACACACAAAACAAACAGAATCATGAGTACTGCAAAGGTAAATACGAATTCAAGCCCAAATCGATTTCAGCGTTCAGTGACAGGGCCAATCCCCCATCCCCCTCCCCTCTTCAGCTTACCATCGTTCTCCGCTGCCTCGCGATATTTGTCAAAGGCCCAAAATATGCACCAGCCTAGAAAAATGAAAATAAAATAACACAAAATGTAACATTCGAATTGAATTTAAATAAGTTTTATGCCCGACTCTGCCGAAGACACGCACGCGGGACAACGTGGAGCAGGGCACAGAAAACCTGAACTGATACCATGGGAGAGACCTGCGATAAGGCCTTTGGGATAATGACGCAAGGGCAACGCAAATTGGATGGAGTATATCTGTGTTTTTGGAACAGTGAATTAGTGTAGCGGTCGGTGTTTGAAGCACAATGGGAACGAGCAAAAACAAAAAAGAAAACAAAATAAATTACATATTTATGAAGTCAAAAACCTAAATTACTTATTATATACTTGACCAAATCACAAATGAATAACTTATGCAACTTAGTAAAAAACTTTGCCTAGCTTGCGCATAAAAACAATCACAATGAAATTATCGATTGTTTGGCTTACTGTCGGAAACTGTGGGATTTATTCCTCAAACTGGTTTCCATCATCGATTACGACAGGTTTTGGCTTAAACCATGATTTGTCAAATTCTTTTTTTTTTACATTTTATATGAAACATTTGAAATTATAATTCAAAACAGTAGATTTATCCTTTTTTAGTTTATTTGCATTTAACCTTTAATATATCTGCATAATTTATTTTTGCTCTAGGACTTGGTTTTGATTTCAACCACATTTTAATAAAAGAACAATATAAAATAATATATGCAAACGTACCATCAAATTTTATTTCCAACCAATAAACGTTTTAAAAAAACTTTAGACCGATTGTTTAAGCCTAAAAATTTCATCAGAAGTTCTTCAAACCAAAATCTAAATTTTGTTTTTTTTTTGTAGCGTCAAAATTTTTCACCATGTTTGAACAATTGGACTGCATAATATTAACGGAAAAGTGCTTAAGCTTAATAATGTAGTTGAATCGAAAATCAAATTGGATCCCATTGTGATGGCAGGATGGCAGCTCCATATTTGGTGGGCCTTGAGATTCTGTGTTTCTCTGGCTTTGGGATGCTGTCGCCGCAAAACGTTTTAATTAAGTCCAATCAGAGCCAATAGAATTAATTACGAAATTAAGTCAAGAATTCGGACGACGCAATTATATTTCTGTTCTGCTTCATAAACAACCCGACACACAGATACATTTATCCACATGGCCACACGCATGTTATGGCGAACGGGAAAAGTAGGTCAAAGACATTGGGCTGGACGGAGAATCAGTTAGCCGGCTGACGGCGTCCACGGGGCACGGATTGGATGGGACAGTAATACAAGTTATGAGACTCGTCGCTCATTCGCAGTGACACATCGCCTTCGCATTACGGACAAGATACTTATAAAAAGCTACGCATCCCTGAGCGATTGCGTGAGCGTGCGAGCGTGCGAGTGAGCACGGGCATCTCGCCCAGGTCAAATTGTGTGTATCTTAATGCCACATGCCTGGCACGCATGTGACTTCATTTATTGAATCCATACACAAATGACCACATTTCAACTTTCGCATGATGGGCTCCGTGTCCCCAAAATGGTAATGGCGATGGCCAAGAGGACACAGGCAGAACCTATTCATTCCTCGCAATCACTGCGTCCCTTCATATGAGTAGCGTATGCGAAAGTCGTTTAGTTTCTCTGATTCTGTCACAATTTCCAACAAAGATTTCGCAACGCGTGAATGTGTTCCGCTGGGACTCATTTACATACACACACATACATGAGTGTGTGTTCACATATGTACACAGTATGTGCAGCACATACATACTAATATATTTGATACCCTTTGTCTTATGCAGGACAAGCATATTCGATTTGAACATCTTGCGAACATAAATAACTGGATTCTGGACTGAAACAACTTTTTGCTACTCACGGTTTGGTTTATTTACTTCATGTGAATACTTAGATTAAGTTGCAGCTCAGTCGAATTCGTGTTTTGCGTAAAGTATTGCTTCCGGTTTTTACTTATGTTCCCGACCACTTACAGATATGAGTGCAGTACTGTATTCTACTATCGAAAAGTGAGTAGATTGAAACTTCATTGAGCGTCAACTCAGTATATAAAAGAAAGTAAATCTATTCTGGATTAGTCACAACAAGCTGTTTATATGGCAGAGTGAATTGTTTTAAAGAATTATTCATTCTGGTATTTTGGTATGTGTTTGAAAGAAAATTAAGACTGTCAAACTGTCCAATTTAACTGAACCCATATTTCATTCAGACACAAATATGCAGATAATGGGTGTACTGCTCTTTCGATTCAATAGACACCCAAATAAGTTTAATCAATTGCTTAAAATTCTCGCACGTTTCAATTTGAATCGTAAACAATTTCTGCGAGCTCTATTATATGCAAAATGTGTGCGCTGCCTCGTTGGAACTGGCTATGACAGCTCTTTTGTCCGCTCTCCTTGGGAAGGGGCGGGGGGCGACAAGTGAAGGAGAAAAGTGCGGTGGCAACACCTAAAATGAGCTAATAGCCGCATTTATTGCCAAATTGCTATAATAAACAATTTGTTGAGCGTTTAACGAATTTTACTGCCGCCAGTAACAAGAATAACAAAGCCAGCCGCCGCATGGAGCGGCAAGTGGAGGGGCAGCGGGCCAAATGCGAGCGACCATAAAAATGTTTATGATGGATTATGCTCGCTCACCCCCTCCCCTTGGAGCTTTCCCAAAGACGCGCATTCTCTCATCCACTTGGTGTGTTTTATGGCACTTTCGATGTGGGACACGTTGAGGCAGGTTACGGCTGTACTTGTGGTTGTGGACATGGTCATTAAGGCTGCCGCCAGCACAGTCAAATTGTCAATGTCAAGGTGAAAAGTGTAGCACATAAAATGCCCATAAAGGTGTTGCAGATTGCCAGGCAATTGATTTCGTTTCTGTCCGCGGGGGGAACTGAGCACGCACCGAAACGAGGGGATATTAAAATTTTACGGTCAACGGCAGACGCTCGCCAGACACCACAAATGTATACACATAGTACATAGAAAACAGAAAAAAATATGAACCGGAAGAGAGAAAGAGAGAGAGAGAGAGAGAGAGAGAGAGAGAGCCCCACATGCGATAGTAAAATAAAGCATTATTATGGCAGCCATTAAGCCACGACCGACAACCGAAGACGTTAAGTACCGCTCAAAACATTGACGGAAGCTGACGGCCGTAGACCCAACTGGTCTGTCCACGTCAGACTCGCTGTCAGTCGTAAAACGAGGCGCGCGACTTAAACGCGCATGAAGTACAACCGCTTCGAGCCGCTGTGACTTCCCCACTTAATAGTAGAAGTCTGTGCAGGGTCTATTTTTTGTTTTCTTGAATGAAACTGCGATGGCTGCGATGCTGTTTGTACCCTGTACCCGTTGCAAATAGGTGAAAGGGGGTATTATGGCTTGCGCGAATGCCTGTAATAGGCAAATGGATCAGGACAACAAGCTTAGTCGATCCAGCCATGTCCATCTGTCCATCTGCCTGTGTTCCCGTCTGTCTCTCAGTCTGTTGAATCTGTCGATTTCAGAGACTAAAAGAGCTAGGGAATTAACACAATGAATATTTAAATATTCATTCTCATATGGCATACGCCATACTTGATTATTCTTATTTTTTAATAACTCGCCGCATTTTCCTCTTATCGATAAATATCTATTTTGAGCCCCGGCAAGAGCTAACAAATTTTTGACATATGAAATATTACATGAATACTGGGTATCTTATAGTCGTGCTATTGTTATTTTATCTTAAACCAGAATAATAATGAATTGTGATTTATTTATTTATAATTTAATCTTGTGTTAAAGCAGATAATCTGTATTTAGTTTTAATGCATGTTCTTGCAAAGCTAAAAAAAGCTGTCAGTCTTCATTTTTAAGCGTTCAATGCTGACATGCTCGTTATAATGCCGCTCTTAATATTAAGAGTTATTTTATTAAACGTCCGTAATTTGCATACACGCTCGTATACATATAAATTTAAAATTGTGGCTGTTTTAAGTTCAAACTGTTATTTTTCAACAAACTGAATAACACAAAAAAACGTTATTTTTATATTTGTTCAGAAAGTGAAAAGAGTATATTGGTTTGTACAATCTACGTCTGTCGCCGAAGAGAATTAAGACTTGGAATTTATTCCCGTGCATTCCCCCGCCAGATAAAGTGTTATGATTTTTGGATACACCCATTGGGGGCGTGGCGAATTAATAAAATATGTGTACCTCTCTCAGTTTTAAAGGTAGATACACAGAAAGATTACTGATGACCTCTTTAAGAGTCAAGACTTTTATTGGGCACGCCCACTTTAGGACATTTAACCACGGAAATCAATATCTCACATAATTTCAGAGCTAGAGTAACTAAAGTTGACAGGCAGTTTTTTGATGACCCCCTCTAAGAATCGAGCCGATTCGGACACAAATTAGAAAATCTAAACTTCCAATATCTTCAACTGTTTTAAGGTTTTATTAGAATGTGAACGAGTATTAGATAGCCAGTTACACCCGACTGAAACGTTTATACTTATCCAGTATTCCTTTCTTTTGTATATTTTTTTAACCAATATTTGGAAAATATTGAATTTATTAATTTGCGATAGAAATATGTTGTTTGTGAGCTGATTTCAAATAGCCTAAATTAAGTTTTTAAACTTAAAACTAATTGTATTTTTAAGCTGCAACCGAGCCATTTACCATGCCGGGTGAAGCAGACATGACGCACAGCAGTCACCATAGCTGTCATACCGACTGCCATGTTGAGTTCGCTTCGTATCTGCCGTGTACCCCAACTCCCCGCTGCCCGTCCGTGCTGGCGATTAATAATTTATGCGGAAACACGTTTGCCGCGGACGCTTATCTGGCTGGCGTGGACAGAGACTATGCGGCAAGGCGGTGGCTTATTAATTTGCATATTGCCAAGTGACGACTAGTGGCGGCTAGAGTCAGTGGATACCTGCGGCTGTGGCTTGGATATCAGCGCCATTTATATAAATATGAGAGATTTATTTGACAATTTTCGACAGCATTTTTGAGAACGCGCCACGCATTCCAGATGAAGTTGTTCTAGCCGTGCCATGGGGAGACAGAAATTTAATGAGCACTCGTAGTCGAACCTGCAAAATTGGTGTTGTGTTGTGCACAGAAGTTGCGCTAATCCTTTGTTAGGCGAAAGCTTCAGAGGTTTGCCGGCTTATCGGTAAACTGCAAGCTGTGCACGGTTATTTTTATTTATTTAGGTTTTTTTTTTTTTGAAAATTGCATTCCAAGTTCGCAGCCAAGTTTTAGGTGCACTCAAACAGACCCCTTGCCAAAAGTACGTGAGTATAAACGGATAAGCAGCTGCCGCCAAACGACTTCGACGCGTGTGTTTGCGCATGTGTCTGAATTGTTCTTGCACGGGGGATGAAACGCACAGAAACGCACGAGGCGAAAGCGCAAGATAAATGTACCTAACGCACACACGCACACTTCGATTCGCGTCAGCGTATGTGTGCGGCAGCCATGTTGAATTAGTGCGCAGTGCAGCCGTCTCTTTTCTATAGCGGCTTCACTCGCTCGCTGCCACCAACACATGCATAAGTTACGGCTGTGCATGTGTGCGTGCGTTGGGCTCACATACTAGACGCACTCTTGCGGCAAAACTGCAAAGCTGACTGTGCGCTTGCTGTGCGACAGAGGGCGCCTGTTATGGTTCGGGTATTAGCTAAAGCAAATGCAAGCAAGCTAAAATTGGGTAATTTTCTTAGACAATGCAAAAGCAAATTTAGAGAAAATTAATCTTTTAAATAATTAAACACATAGAGCAAATGTACATTAATTTCACAAACGAAATTGTATGTTTTATATTAACAACAAATCATAATACAAATTATTTTCCTCTTACCCCAAACGCAAAAAATTTCCCCTTACTATTATTCGCACATTTTGCTTTCCGGCCGGCTTCTGTTTAATTTCGAAAAAGCAAACACAGAGCTTTGCCTTTTGGGCGTTGTGTATATACAAAAAGCTTTGATGGGGAATATAAATATACATAGGCACATATGTATTCATATGTATATGTGTATAGCACGACAAGCAGGGAAACTTTGGTTATGTAAAATACTTGGGGACTGGTCCTGGACATGGACCAGGCAAAACCAACATCCCCACGCGATGCCGGCGAAATAAAAATCAATATAAATACATATTTGTATATAGACTGAAGCTGGCGTTCTATATACATACCACTTACATTGAATACACACCAAATTTGCACACACACACACCAACACCTAATGAGTAAATTTATGCGTTTTGCAAAGGATTATGGTGCAGAAAATTTCATTAATTTCATTTAATATTCGCAATAAAACGAGCAACGAGCGACTACGGCCCCAATTTGCATACCAATTGCGTAACATGAAAGTAGCCCGCTTTAAGCAGAACTTTAAATCAATTTAAGTCCTGTCTTTTATCCAGCAGCTCTGCTGCCACGCCCTGATGATATAAAACCAATCTTAAGTAAACTCATATTTACGCTGCTTTTACTACATCGAATTGCATATTAATTTAAATTTTTATATGAAGCCCAAACTTTACGCTAATGCCCGACCTTACAGGAGGGGGAAAGAGGTCGATGGAATTACTTCAAGTGCCTCTTAATAGCTGCACTTTGCCTTATCGTACACTCCGCATTAAGACAATTTCGCATATCTCGAATGTATTTTGGTACCTGACTCAGGTCGTACAGTTTTGGCCTTTTTATTATTCAAGATCGACACATTAGCTAATTATATACATATTATATACATAAGCAATAATGCAAAATCTGACATAACGTGTTCGGCGTGTTTAATAAATTGCTTTAATTTGTATTTTTGTGCACTCAAAAGTCGTCGTTCAAGCATTTCAAAGTGTATTTACATGCCCTTTGTAAATCGCAGTTAATTTGGTTTAAATGCGTCATTTTTATTTTTTATACATATTTAACAAATATTTATTGAACTTTTAAAATTTTAGAATGTGTAAAATTAAGGTTTATATATTTTTTAAAATCAGAATTTGCTAACAAATAAACTGCTAATGATATTCGTACTCTATTATTTTATTACTGTTCCACATTTCACACTAAATAAGATTTAGAGTATAAAAATTATGCATTATATTATTGTTTATTATATTATATATTATTTTCATTAAGTTGATTTCCAAACGAATCTTGACGTCGTTCAACTAATTCATAATGTCATAAAGAGGGAATTTTTGTTCAGCTTTTAGTGCTTTATTATTGGCCAAACAATTCATTCATAACTATTTACGTTTGTAATTTTGTTATTTGTCAACAAACCTGTAAAACTTTTCTTTTCAAATAGCAATAAATATAGAAATTGTCATATTTTTCATCTAAAATAATACCTTTTTTGAAATATGCAGGTAATTTCTATATAAACTATGATAGAATCTTAGGGATTCCCGTCGCTGTTTTGGAATTCGTGTAGGCCGAATACACGCGTTTTTTTTTACATAAGACAAAGAACTCGCTGCGGAGAGACAGTTGAAAAGATTTTTAAGTAAATTGAATGCGTTGAGAATTTCAATTGGGTTGCCCACTTCTGCATCTCAAGAACGAAAAACAGACATTTTGTCTGCTGCCCAGAATCGAGTTTGGGCTTGGGGTCTCAATTAAAGCATTTTAAAAATCACCAGGCATATTTTCATGGCCTGTCGAAGAAACGCATTAAAATGGGCGACACGCTGCGGCTCGGCTATCGACAGTGGCCCCACCCCACCCACTCCCGCTCCCACTCGATCCCCTGCACCAGTCGCAGTCACACAGCCATACGACTATCCATGCCCATCATATATAGCCCCGCACTTGACTCTTGTTATTTGTACATCACCGAACGATGTGGAACCCATTTTCTATAGGCACCCATCGCGAGATGGGGATGCGGCCGCTATTGAAATTCAAAGCGCAAACTTGCTGCATTTATCAGGCTCGGGCAGCTCCTTGGAGTAACCACTCAGCTTGTTTGACAGGCCTTATATCTGATACTGATACTGATACTGGTACGTGTACATGCCGCTCATGTAGCACCATTTTTCATTTTCTCCATGGTTTTTTAAAACAGTTTTATGTCTGTTTTCCCTCCGCGCGTAAAAGGCACTTCAAAATGAGGAATGTCTCTGATCTAATTGCAATTGCGCACACCACGCCACACCCAAGCCCAAACCAAAGCCACATCCCAGCTCTTGGCACTTGACGCTCAAGTGGCAGTCGTCTCCATGCCCATTCGTATGCCACAGCCTAAGCCTGAAGGCAGTCCAAACCATGAATAGACATTTCGATAGAAAACATGTTTTCAATATTTTGAAATGCGTTTTTGTTATGTCTGTTTACTTGTTTTAATATTTCCAGCTCGTATTTTATCAACAAAATTCCACGCCGTCGCTGACACATCAGTCACTGGTCCCGGTCCCAATGCTAGATGAGATCTCAGTCCATGGGTTGACCCACGTCTTATCTTGCCCATTTCTTCACAGCTCGACAGCGGTGGAAACTCGAATAAGTAAATAAATTACTTTGTGTGGCCAGCTCTGGTTGGCGCAGAGAGCGATCGGCCTTTTCGGTTGGTGTTTTGTTTTATTTTTAATTTGGAATGCGGTAAATATCTATTCTTCTCCTCCCCCTCCCCCTCCTCCTCCCCGGGCGTCAGCGGAGACTCCACTCGTTCTTGTAATTCAATTTTTACGATCCTGAATTAACACATGTTCCGTTAACGTTAACAGATTGGTGGCCCCATCCCCGGCAGATTCGTTGGGAATAAGGCTGGGCAAGCAAGTGCCTTTTCTTTTTGAATTATGGACTGCATTTTAATATTTACCAGGGCAGAGTCTTATCCAGACTGTTCGGTTATCGAACGGCACTTTGTTAGCTATACTAAATCAATCAAGAATTTTTCGTGGTCTCGAGAACGGCGGACTCACTTTTAACCCAAATGATAATGTAATTTACAATTCAAATTAGTCACAATATGGAATCAACTCTTGTTCAACATTTCGTGTTGTTTAATTAAACAACTTTTAATTTAACTTACAATCTTTTTTATCTAAACGATCAATTTATATTTTAAGTATTACGTTACATCTTATATATGCATAATGAACCTTACATATAATTACACATTCTACTAAGTCAATCAACTTAGAAATGTCCAAAATCATCACAGTGAAAAAACTCCATATATATACCCTGCAATATCGGGTCTAAATTAATAAATCTAAACAACTTTAAAAACTAATAAAGGCAAAATAAAAATTTGCTAGTGTTACGCTTATGTAGCAGCTTTTACTATAAAAAATATATATTTTTGATCAGCTTCAATATTCTATATATTTACGCAAACCAGTCTCTCAGTTGTACAACTATGTAAAGCTATATATACTATGTATATACAATATATATATATATAATATAGCCTTCAATACATTTAAATTTAAATTTTCTTTTATTACACTATAAAGATATTTAATCCAAAGATAACTGTTCTCTTCTTGCACGTTATTTGTATTTTTTTGTTTGTTATATATATTATATTAAATATATTTCTGTGGGATTTGAACCACATATCTTTCATTAGTGGGTTCAACGCCTAAACACAGCGTTCACAAATTTTTAGTTAAAGTTAACGTTACTGCAAATATTGATCTCTGTTTACCGTATATATTAATATATATTTATATAGATGAGGCTTCATGTGAGTGCCTCGAGCCTACATAGACCTAATTTAGTTTTTAAAAACTTAGGGTATAAAAAGTTGAAACAGTTATTATATTTTCATAGCTTTTAGGTATTTAAATCAGTTGAAACAAGTATGAACATAGATAGCTGTCGTTGAATTACTTTTAAAATGAAATTATTTATAATAACTTTGTCAACTTTGCAAGTTTTGATTCTAATGGAATCCAGTTATCTCGAAACTAGTTATGGTCAATGAACTGTTATCGGAAATAAATAAGAAAATTGTGTAAATGTAAATGGCAGATACTACTTACGTCAAGAACTTAAAGGATGAGTTGGCGTTTAAAATGGCGTGACCTGCCATTGCAAAACTCGCAGAGTGTAAGAATAAAGCGAAAAACCCCTAACGTCCAGTTATTGTATTTAAGAAAAACTATATTATCAAGAGGAATTTGGTGATATACTTGGTACAAAATGCTCAACAGCTGAAGGCAGTTATATTGAGATATCTGACTGGTAAACATTAAAAGTTTCATTCATTATATACAAAATAAAGAAACCGTCGTATATTTTGAATAATCTCTATGGACTATATACAAACATTCCTATTTCAATCTGTCATTAAGAATAGACTCTTTTGTATGAACAGATGATATTGTGAAACCCAAAATGTTCTTTTTATTACCTCATTTCCGTTAATAATAACGTAAAATTAATTTAAAATATGCAGTCCTAGTTAGAAGAGTTTTTTAAGTATTTAAGCATTTGGGCAACTGAACAACAAGGATCCGGGCTTGCATCTCAGGCTGTTGTAGAAGCTCTAGCCTAAGACCATATTTGGAATAAATAAATGAGTTGATGCTTAGTGCTTGAAACTATATCCTAAAATTTAGTTAATAATAACAACATAATTTTAAAATGAATTAATAATTTAATTGTCTTCTTGAATGACTAGAAATTAAATAAAAAATGATTTTAATATTAAAATATAGTTTATCGACAAAATAAGTTGGTTGTCATTTTTTGGCTTACACATTTTTAATTTTTAATGTTGTTCAATTATTTAAATTACTTTTATTATTTACATTATATAACTTACTTATAACTTACTTACTTTTAAGTTTACCGACTTCTTTGGTCTTTATCTAAGTATTTTTTATCTTTATAAGCAGTTTTCCGTGCTGCCATTTTTCTCGCATTGCTTAATTCTCAATTCTTACCTATCATTTTGAAAATTCTATATTAAATCTGATTTCTGTTAAAGGGTTGGAAAACCATTTCATTGTAGTAATCCCCTTGTTTGTAAAAAGAGATTGTTTAATACCCGCCTCCTTCCTTTAAAAAAAGGAAACAAAAAATGCAAAATGAATTATGCTACGCGACTAGCCGACATAAAAAATAATACGGAATTTAAGAATGGCAATTTATAAAAGAAAATTCATTGTTATTATTGCTGCGGTTATTCATAAAAAAACAGGAGGAGGAGCTGTCCCAATTTCCATGGGAGTTACAGCAAATGTTGCCATTACATGGATTAAACCGAATATTTAAGCGGCGGAAATGGCAGACGCGACCAAAAAAATCCAACCCTTGACGAAGCCCCATAAAAACTTTGCAAAGTGCTCGTCCCTGTCTTGTGCACCTGAGAAACGGGGTGGCTTCTTGCGATTTTCAATATGGCAGCAATGAAAACAAACAAAAAGGCGAACATTCAAATCAAACGGGGCGGGACAGAGCCTCCGAGTTTCAAAAGAGCTCGCAATAAGGCCGTTTGCCGTTTGCCGTTTGCCGCTTGTCACTTTCACTTTTCTGCTGAACAGCCTTTGATTTACGGCCATGTCCTTGCTGATTTGCTGCTGACTACAGGCTCGCTGTGAGTGTGTGTGTGTGTGTGTGACTGCGTTTTTTATGATGCTGTCCCATGGAATTGCAACAATTGCCATCAGAATCCTTACAACCCTTTGTGCAACGCTGGCGCGCCTGCAACCTGACAAGAGGTAACCGCGACGGCGACGGCGACGACTGCGACTGCGACGCAGTTTCAATTCTATTGAAACCTTTGGAAACGCAATAACCACCAAAGGTAGCGCTCTGACTCTAGCTCTGGCTCCGACTATACGTCTCAGCTGCCTGTTTGGCAGCAGTTTAAAATCCATTTATGCCGCATATCATAAAAAGATGCGAATTTTTTGCTGAACCGTGAAAATTTTGTGTTTTTACTACAAGAATTTTACGCTCGGAAGGGTACGTGTCCCTATCCTAACCCCTTCGCGGCTGGGCACCTGATGCTCGAATCCTTTCATTTGACTGCGACGGCACAGGTAGTCCTTAAAGTCGCACAGACAACTCTCACTTTAGTCTGAGCCGCACAGCGAGCTCTTAGCCGAAGTAGAAAAAGGGCCATCTTGTCAAACGAGTTACAAGAAATTAAGGATTCCATTAAAAGGGACTTATAGAGCTTAATTCCTATAACAAGTTATTTTTATACTCGTTCAGACTGAAAAGGAAAGTATATTGGTTTTTTTGAATGTCCGTCTCGAAGCTACTTGAAGTATGTGACTCGGATATATAGTCGTGAATAACCCCATCAGAGAACGTGTTACGGTTTTTTGGCTACCATATATCTCTACTTATATTTTCCTCAGTTTTGGATGGAAGACAACTGATGACTTCTTCTAAAGGTCGAGCCACAAATTAAAAATAATGAAAATTTTAGATTTAAGGTCATGGTGATTTCAACCCTTTTCGACTGTGCACGAATATTGCGCAGTCGGTTACACCCGACCGACGTTCTTAGTTGTTCTAATTAGAAGTGCGGGCGGTCGCTCCGAGCCTAATTAATGGTCTTCCAATTTAGCGCCAATGAGGGCTCAATGGGCAATTAAGGCGACCCCAGTTAGGCAAGGCCCCCCTGTAATTACATTAAGTCCACGGGTCTTCCGCTTCCCTGATTAATACTATCACTAATACATATTATGGGCTTTCGATTTTGTGGGCCAATCAACGAAAACGACGTTCATCTGCATATGCAGCCCAAATGAGGTGGGAGCAGGAGGTCATGCAGGCAAATTGATCAGTTGGGTAAAATTAAGCTGGCACTCTGCTGTCATTTCCTCGGTGCCCGTCCCCGCGACACGTCCTGGGAGTTTCGTGTCAACTTGTAGTTGATTTCATCAATAAATAAGCCAGCACATGGACACATCTTAGTGGCATGCTGCTCTTGCCCCGCCTCCCCTTTTTCCAGCGTTGCCAGATGGACAGAAGACGCAAAGGCGCGATGGCGATAACTGAGATACAAATACGAGATTCTGAATTTTGCTAAGATAAGGAAATGATCGTTCAGATGCCGGAAAAAGCTCGCAATTCGGATTTTCTTATCAAAGTCATGAAAATCGAATTAGTAGAATAAACGAAAAACTTTAGCTTATTTTAAGTACTTCAATATTACCCATTTTCCAATTAGCACAAATAATATACGAGTATTTGCTTTATAATGGCTTTAATTGAAGTACATGAAAAATTCAGAAATGTTAGTTTTTTAAACTCTATTTAAACTTGAATAGACAAAGTTTCTAAATAGTTCTTCTCTACGCCCTCTGGCTGTTTCTATTGGCTTCAATCTGGCAACGCTTCGTTTCCATTCATCCGGCGAAGCAAAGCCAAGAAGTTCTCCCCAATGTGGCTGCCTTATTTTGCTATCGTTGCTATCTGCCATCATCGTAAAGTATCTATCTTTATTTGGGAATTGTGCAATTTTATTAAAAATCCAAAACCAGCAGAGAGGCCCCGCCCCATCAGGCAGCAGCGACAGAGCAGCAGTTCACATAAATAAACGATACGTATAAATACATAGGTACTGCTACACTCGCATGTACATAGTTTTAACTTGGACTATTGCCACTCGGACGAGGACTGCAGGGAACAGAGCGAAACACGGCCAGAAGGATGAGGGTACTCCTGACAACGCCATATTGCATGTCTTTCTATGAGTGTGTGTGTGTGTGTGTGTGTGTGTATTCGTGTGAGTTTTGTGCTGCTGCTGTAGTTTTCCCTCGTTCCGGGTCGTCGTTGCTTTTATATAAACATGAGGCAAGATTAGATACAAATTACACCACAGCTTTCAAGGTGGGCGTCCTCTTTGCTGCCTTCCTGCCGTTTGCCTGGCAATTTGCACACCTTGCTGGCGCTTCTGCTGCTGCTGCTGCTGCTGTCGTATCCATAAGTTACAAGCACAAAGTATCTGAAGTCCGACAGCGGAGGCAACGGCAACAAATGCAATAACAGAAAAAGTTCCGCCCCCTCCCAGTGCGAGCAAAATGACAGCAGGCGAACGAGAAACAACAAGGCAAAATGAAACGAGAGACCGGCAAATAGCAGGACCTTAAGGATCGGCAGTTGGGGCGCCAGTACATCGCCTAATGGCGGCGCAGTTCCCAAGTTGCAAGTGTATGTTATTTATTTATTTTGTAAATTTTCGCCAGCGATTATAAGTGTGCGCAAAATGAAAAACTATGGCAAGGCCGTGAGCACCGTTCGGCATCGCGGGGCCCGCACTGGCACCAAATTATTTATGTTTGCAAATTCAAACTTTACTTATTTCAGCAAAAAGTTTGCCTTTGCCCTTCCATCTGATTTGCCAAAGGGGCGCAAACTCGAGCGGAAAATATCATAGCGCAACGTAACCTGCCGCTGACTGTGTGGGCGGATGCGAATGCCAGTGGATGGGCGCGTCCACGCCCCCACCCCCTGCCCGCAGCCCCCAACCGCCAGCACTTCGACTTTGTCCCAAGTACGAGACTCATTCGGTGGCACGTTTGCAAAATGGCCCGATGCGTGTCTGGAATACATTTTGGTGTTTGCCAAAAGAAATGAGAGCTAAGCAAAACTTTGGGCACGGCTCCTGGCCCAACTCCTGCCCCCCACTTCCACCCTGGCCGATGCTCCCTTTGGTGCATTTGTACATATTGCCAGAGGTATTTCGACGCAAATTTATGTGAAATTGTTTGCCAACCAACATGGAGAAAGGCATTTTGTGTTTTCTAAAATTTTATGTAACTGAGTTCCTGTGAATGTATATGGATGCCTGTTTAAAGTGAAGCTACTTGTTTTCCCTGTGCTTGTTTGTCGTCCATTGCGCACAGGGTTACAGGTCCGAGTTGCCAATAAACACACATATGAGCAACGAGGGCAACGAGACACACTCCCCTTCATCCCGGTCCACAATCTGAGCGGAGACTGCGCTTGCGAAGGATTTAATGTTAATTGCCGCCTTTGTTTGGTTTTCCATTAAATTAAATAAAGGGCGCCAAAAGTCGCCGGGTTGGCATGTGGCATGTGGCATGTGGCCTGCGGTCCTGCCGCTGCCTGCCCATCCACTTATTTCGCGTTTCAAATAAGTGAAATTTCTGAAAGAGTTTTTCTTTTATTTTCTATAAAGGGGCAACATCAGAAATTTCAAAGAATAACGAATTTAAAGAATAAGTTAATTGCACGAATCAAATGTATGTTAATTATTGACAGAATATTGATTGATAAATTGGTATAAAGTGGGTGAAAAAATAGAGAAAAAATATTTTATTATTTATATACATATATAATTGTGTGCACTCCTGTACGCTAAGAAGTATAGAAATATATACATAATATAATGTTCACATGTCAATGTATGTTCAAAAGTAGATATAGATATATATATATGCCTAATTTCTACTTTAGCTACAAAGTTGATGTGCATATATGCTGTTTTAATAAATATAATATATTGGTGTTAAAAGAATCTTCATTGTCATAGAAAACATTTACTGTTTTTATTCATTTTCAACTGAAATACATATTTAAAAGTTAAACAAAGTAGATATTCGTGTGCGTGCATAAAGACCAGCAGCGAAAGGAAGACGACCAGAATAATTGATCCTGACAATATGAGCCATGCAAAAGGCACGGAGCACCCAGAACAAGACCAACAAAAATTGAAACCGAAAACTGTCAACTTAAATATCGTAAAACGTCGATTGTATTGCCAATATTTTTTGCATTAAAAACACAAAGTTAATGCGCCTCAAGTATCAGTTGCGACTCGGACTTGGATTGCAAGGTGGATGCGGGACCAATCCGGAACAGCGCCGCAAGACCGCAACAGGCAAGAAAAGTATCGGAGGGGCAGAGCTCCATGCCGGCGCTCCTTAATGGGAGACTCGAAAGCTCGTAAAAGCCAGTGGGCTAGGGCAGCGGGAAACGGGAATGGAACTGGAAACTGTGGCCAACGAATGCACCGCTGAGCACTTAAATAATGGAATTTGTTTGTTTTGTTTGCCCGCTGGCAGTGCGAGGCGAGGGCTGTCGCTGTCGCCATCTCTGTTGCACCTTGGCTCCGTCCCTCTCTCCCCCACATGTGTGGCTGGTGTGCCGCCATGAGCATGTGCATCTGGCACACTTGCCGCGCAATTAATGGCACAATTAAATGTTTACTTTAGGCGCTTTCAGTCCGCACATAAATGGCAGCCAATCGCTGGGGGAAATCTCTTACCAAATAAAGTGGAGATGGAGCTGAAGGAGTCTCTTATCAACTTATGTCTAGATGCAGTTGCATATACTGTGTAGCTGTACTCGTTTGCATCTTGATCCCTCGGTTAAGAAACCAAGGCTTAGCTCGGGCTTGCATCTGTGTATAAACGCCTTTTTATACGTCATCGATTCATTAGCATTAATGTCACATATTATATTTTATTTTCCACATATTTAGATGCTATTGTTTCGGGCTTTTAGCCATTTTGCATACAAATCAAATGGAATACATTTTTTTTACGTACTCAGGTTGGCTTGATTTCAGTTTGGGCGCTTCGCTGTGGTCCACATTGTTCGTGTGTGTTATTTGTAGATCTTTTTGAATAGATTAAAGCTCATATACATGTATTATATTTGGATATTTGACACCTTCCTTCAGGGGACCATCGCACCAGACTAGCCTGGAAACGGTTGTCGCCATTTCCCCTTTAAAATTCTGATCATTTCTGGTTTAACCGGTTGATTCTATTAGCTCTTTGACTTATAATATAGGAAATTAATGAATCGTTAACAGCAAATATATAAATACGCTCTGCCAACCTTTCGGCTATGGAATTCATATATATGTCAGAGAACTTTGAACTATCCAATTACTCCTCTAACGCATATGTTTAGCTTGGGGCGTGCTTTAGTCATAAGTCAAGCATTGTGTGATCGTTAAACAATTTGTTGCAAAATTCAGCGATCGGCCAGAAAACAGCCCTATTAAAATATTAATCCTTCCGCTCGCACATGTTTTCTTTACCCATTTTGCCGGGCCCAGGGCCGATCTCGAAACCGTACTGCCGCTGCCTTTGCCCCGGGATGTATGAGGAACTCTCGCTTTCGCTTTTAAAGATCATAAAGTAGTTTTAATGGCCCTGTGCCGTTGTTTTTGTTGCACTCCCGCAAATAGAGTGAAAATCTAAAAAATCGACAAGAGGCGAACAATTTCTTGGGCTGGCTGGGATTTTGTTTTCCTTACTTTACGTTTCGTTGCGTTTCGTTTTGACTGGTTTCCTCTCGGCGGGCCGCTCGTCAAAGAGTTGCAATTATACATTTTAATTGCACACTGAATGTTCAAGGAAAAACGAAAGTGGTTGTCCCTGGCCCTTCGAAAGAGGCACATAGTTGCTTCAAGAGTTGACTTAATGGCCTTTAAAGGAACATTAAACGCTGAATTATGGTTTCGAGGTCGCTAAAATAAGGCACTCTGGATTTTGTCTATCTGCAACATGACGTGTGCCCGTCGCCTATTAATAGATCTGCGCCAACGCACAAACTCATCGCAATTATCAAATGCTGCCCATACGAAGATACTTTCGAATACATACATGTACGTATGAATACAAATGTGTATGCTTTAAAAGTGCATGAATATATCGTATATCATTCATGACGCATCCAGACACTTGCAATCGAGCTAATGTCGTGTGACAGGCGGTCGTCCGCAGGAATTCAAAATGACGCCTGTCAGTTGGCTTTTTATTTATTGCACTTGCATGCACGAGTCCGTCCCAGGCCTGAAAATTAACTCGACGGGGCTATCTGACCACTTGCATGCCCCCGCCTTCGCCTTCGTCTTCCCCTGGGAGAGGCCAAGTCCCACAGTCGGCAAATGAATTTAAATATTCCGTTTCAATGTACTTTCTGTGGGCAGTCGCAAAACACAATTCCAGACCCAAGCTTAAGCTCCGGCAATTGCTGTCTCCCTGCTTAATGCACGTTTATCATTATATATATTTATATATGCATGCATATATCTTTCAGGGATTTTTCAAGAATTAATACGAGAGCCATGTACACAAAGAGCCAGAACAAAGAATACATAAATTACTTCAGCAGACTTGATTGACATGATTTTGGCTTGTCCTCGTTGCTTCAAATCAAATCCTCTAAAAAATCTCTGTCTTTGAGTCATTTAAATAATGGTCTTTCTACCCAATTGGCTCGTCGTGCTCATCCGACTTTGGGGCAAGCTTCCACAAAGTTCAATGCGCCCCGACTGGCCAGAGTCGAGACGCCCAAGTCATACAGAGAATTCATGAACTGAGCCAATTCCAAAATATTTTTAAACGTCACTTATGTATTTTAAAAAACATTTTTCTTTCCCTCTTTACAGATCTTCGCAAGCCTTGCGGATGGATACTTTTTAAATTTGTAAGTCTTGACATTTTTTATAACAATTTAAATTGATGTTGAAAACCATAATGTAAATATAAAACAAAAGAAAATCCGGAAAGTCAATTGGAAACTTATTAATTTGGTATTGTCTTTAAATGATACACTAAAGAATACGTAAATATTACCGTTTGTATAATTTAACATATTCGACACCTGCGACTTAATTGAATGATAAAATATAAAATAAAAACGAAAAAGAACGGGTTTCTTCGTTACGAAGAAGACAAATATGAGATGTGTGCTCTATATTTACACACAAAAAATTAATTGTACCTATTGAAGCTATACGCTATAATGGTCGGAGCAGGCCAACTTTAACATATGCAACAAAAAAACGGACCAAGGTTTCATGACGATAGCTTTTAAACTGAGAGACTACTTTGCATAGAAACAGACGGACAGAATCACGGACATTTCTATATCGACCCAGCTGTTGATACCATTCAATCGTGAACAAATTATAATAATCTCTTCCAAAATAATGCTTTAGTCGGTAGCGCCCGACTTAGAGATATCCCGTATTCAGTTTGAACTTCTTTAAATTTATACACACTCTAAAATACATTTAACTTCGATACGTAGGAATTTTTGACTTAATTATAGTATTAAAATGTGGGTATGTTGGTTGATTTCTTTTAGTTTTTAGGGCCAGTGGGTATTGAAACGTGAGGTATCTATGTCTTGAAATCGATATTTATCGATTATCAAGAAATAGCCGAGATATGGAAAATAAACAATTAATTTATTCTGCAAATGGTATGAGAAAATATATTCTACATTTCAAATACAGTTGGACAGACAGAAAACGAATCTTCTAATCAGCTTGTCGACTTGATCATGTATACTTTATTGGGTCGGAATTGCTCAGTACTTCTACCTGTTACAAGCATACTCTAAACCATTATATTTTTTTTTGCCTTTTTTTAAGGAAATGAATGCAAAGGATACTACACAAATTCCCTTTTAATTTCTTGAATACCAAAATAGGAGTTACAGAAATTATATGAGAATAAAAATTGGGCTGTGGAACTTTTACTTTATGCGAGGATACAATCATCCGTACTCTTATGACGATACATAATTATAATTATAATTATATAAATAATAATAATAACAAAAATTAAATTAATCCCATGACGTTTATAGGCATAGAATATGTAAGCATCTAAAAATGCACAATACTGAGATTTTCTAACCAAGCACCCTCAACTGGATGTGTTTTTATTTATCTTATGAACCACAAAGAACATATTTTCATTCATTGTTAGGAAAGAATTAGGCAGTAAGAATTAACCTGAACACTCGAGACCCAACCCAGTTCAAGTCCATTTGCCAAAAAGACAAGTTGATGTGCTTTTAATTCGGCGAATCATATTATTATTATTTTTATAGTAAATCGATGGCCATTTAGGCGCATAAACCTGCACTGCATATTAAATATATTTGAGTGAACATATCAACAATATAAATCTCAATAGGCGACATACAATGACGAGGTGATTTATTTGTTTTTAAAGACGTGTTTAGCGCACAGTTTCTTAATTGCCGAATCGTAAAATCGACTACACATTATCATAAAACTGCGATGTGTCTGTTGCTCTAGCTGCTGGCCCAGGAGCCGTAAGCCAGGAGATTACATCAAAGGTTCAATCCAACGAGGAAACTACATATATGTATCCAAATACGTATTCATATTCTATATACTATTTATACGATTTCTAATTATGTATACACATTGTGTATACATTGATAAAGGCAGTTCTAGTTCAATACCAATAATGGAACAAGGAAAACAGATACGAAATCAGCCGAATTTCCCAGGCAAGCACCGAGCAATCGCACTGCGAGTAGCAGCCAAAAACCACCCCGGCAAGAGCAAACCGAGAACAGAAACCAGAAAAAGGTGAATGAGAGCGAGAGCGAGAGCGAGAATGTGAACGACAAGCCGTAGCAGTGGCAATGACAGCAACAACAATTTCAACATTTCCAAAATCAAATATGGCCGAATTAAATGTTCTTGCTGTGCTCTTTGTGCGCTCCTTCGTCGCGGCCATTGTTGCCATGACAACCGGTTGCATTCTGCTGGGGAGGGAGAAGCGGACAGGGACCGGGAAGTTGACGGGCCTGGGAGACAAGACTGGAGCGTCGCATGTTCATAAATTCATTTTGCGTTTTTGCTGTTACTGTTGCCGTTGCTGTTGCTGTTGTTGTTGTTGTTGCTGTCGCTGTCAAGTAGGTTTCTCGTTTCGTTATCTGTGGTCTCTGCCGTTGCCTGCTTGTCTTTCCCTTTTCACCGCCTTCTCCCCTTCTCCACTCAAGTGCTGCATCTGAAATGCGTTGATTGCTGAGGTTCAATGGCTTCTCAGCTGTCGCCACGATCGGCAAAATGTCGCGTCAATAGCCTGTTTCCTCTAAGAGCTTAAGCTATCTGAATAAAGTCGCCCATTTAAATAGGTGCAAATAATGCCTCATTATCGGTAAAATTAAATATCGGTAATTTATAAGGGACTTTCAAATACCTAAATGCACACTAAGTCGTTATAAGCTCGCTTAGGACTTTCATTATTTTTAGCAATCAGTAAACCTTAAAAATTAGTTATCAGTCTGATAAGAATGGGATTCCATTCCATCCTCGATTTTGCGCAGTCAATGGGAAGCGCATTGTTTCAATGTGCACGCTTTCCACAACAGATGGCGCGGCACATGTTACGAAAACTGTCGCCTGGAGCGCTGTAGAGTATTATGAAATTTGAAGGCATGGGTTCTATTTATGTGTATAGTATTAAACTGTCTTATTTTTTCAAGAGAAAATGGGGTCTACTAAAAATACATTAACAATTAATATCGATAAGCTGTACATAGTTATATATATAACATACAAGTAAATTAGGAACGAATTCAATAATGTAGCCCTAGGGGGACTAAAAGCATTTGCGTGTATTTATATACATTGTCATGACGAAAAATAATTGTTAATTAAATTAACGACGGTTGAAAACTAGATAAAGCAGATTAACACAAACTGTGAATTTTGCATACATATGTAAAAAGTGAAAATGCCTTTAATGAAACTAAGTCTTATCTGAATACTTATTTAGTATTGAGCTAAGTAAAAGATTTATTTTGGTATTATTAACTTATTATTAAAAACAATGTCTATTTTTAAACTGTACTCATTTACAAAGAGTACAAAAAGGCATCTCCGACCATATAATGACTATATATTTTTAGTCAGCATCTACAACGGTCTCGCTCCAACTATATCCATTTGTCTGTCCGTCTATATGATCACATTCGATTTTATATGGATTTTTAGCTATATCTAAAAAATAATAGAATACTAAATAAGTCTATTTTTAATATAAACCCATTTAATAAGCTATTACCTTTGACATACACATAAAGTTCTAAGAATAAAAAGATAATTCTTATTTCTCTATGGACATATGTAAGCCCTGGAAGATTCATTAAGATCATTAGAGACCGCACTTACACAAGAGAGGGGAAATTTTATTTTAATGTATATATTATACATGTACATCTAGAAAGAAGCCCCCATACATTTTGCAACAGATCTGAGCCAGTTCCCTTACCCAGACGGGGTATCTGTTAGTCTGGAGCTCTTGATTTGTTAAATTGTCATTTTTATTTATTTATTCATTAAAGTACAGGACATAGTTATAAGCTATCAACATAACAATTCTTAAAAATCACTCTTTTTATTAATAATAATAAAATGTAAAGTTGGCTCCAAATCTAAGAAGCAGCTCCAGGGTTAAGTCAGCTGTTCCGGCTCGTCATCTTGCGCTCCCGCCAAAGAGAGCCGTCAATCAAAGCAACAGGTTGCGTGAGAGTGCTCGGAAAGAGTCCCCCATGTGCCCAGAGAAGTGAATGGAGTAAAACACATTTGGTTATCAGAGATGAACGAATTTTTTATTGTTGTCTTATTTGATTAGCTTGGATTGTTTTTTTATTCGGTGAAAAAGTGATAAGTGCAACAGTTAACATAATAGTAACAAAGTGTTTTTGGTGTTTTAGTTAAAAGAAAACTGTCATTTGGCACGTCCCACGTTGCTTGTGTTTCCTCGTGTTACGTATACTGAAGGTATACCGGATAGGATACACTCAGGATACATTCAGTATACGTATACGAAGTTGCACGGGTTCTACAATTACCGCTCCGCCATAAACACCTCAATGTTCTTCGCATTAATTTCAAATCCGAAATACGCGCGCCGCGGGCAGCTACCGTTGTTGACCCGACGATTGCACGGCCGCAACTGAGTCGCCGGCAGGAAAAACTAAGCTGCGAGTCCCCGTAATTGTCGTTTCCTTCTTCGTATCGGCTCGTGTCCGTGTCGCGCCGTGTCGTGCCATGTTGTGTGTTTTCGTTAACGTGCGTTTTCCCTTCAGCAGGCCCAGGAAACAGAAGGCTGAGCGCCGCGCTTCCGGCCTGCGCCTTGCCACCGCCTGTCCTTCAATGCAGCTGATGTGTCCGTTTCGGTGGTTGCTGGCATTAGCGCGGAGAGGGTCGAGCATATGATTTAGATAAGACCCGGCACTTGTCGATCAGCTTGACGGCGCTATTTTGCATAGCTTTGCAGTTTCGGAAACATCCTGATAACAAGTGGAGGAAAAGAGGGCACAAAATTAAGAGCAATAAATTTACCAACTTACTTCCAGCTAGGTGCAAATTTTGGCTTCTACCCGCTGTAAGTTAGACGCCATCTAATGCCGCAACTATTTCGCCAATCGCGATAATCACCCTTTGTTGGAACTAACACAGCAGCAGAGGCCCTGCCCAACCCGCTTCCACTCACAGCTCCGACTCCGGCTCACGCGCACGTCCTTCTATTTAATCCAAGATGGCAAACACTCACCCGAGCTAGACGGGACCAGAGAGGCAGCCAGCCAGCCAGCCAGTCAAGCAGCCAAACTCTCTGGCAATCTAATGCCTAAGATAAAATTCAAAATTTATAATATTGCACAGTTTGCCCGATATAAAACGTAAACTTATGGCTCTCGAGGAGTACGTGCCATATTTTTCAATGTATATGTGTGTGCCACAGCCAGCCACTTCTATGATAGTGTGTGTGTGTGTGTGCCGAGTCTCGGGCCGTGCCCAACCCTTGCCAGCAAAGAGTCACGAGCTCGTTATGCTTGTGAGATTTCATTTGTGTGCGGGCAAAACGTCCAACCCCAAAGTACTGTGTGCAAACGAGAGGAAAACGCAGTCAAACCGAGTCACAAGCGGAACGTACTCCGGACTGCCTAATGGTAGTTACAGTAAATGTGCGCCCGTTAAATTTCCAGCCCAAGCGCGAACAAAACAAGTGTTTTGCGCTGTATAACCTGTCTGTCTAAGGGTTCTAGTGTGGAGTGCCCAATCAGGAGATACTCTTCTTTAGTGTTTAAAGTTCGCTCTTTCCGTTATTTTCAAGCTCAAAGCTTGTTTCTTGTACTCGTTCATGAGGTGAGAACAGTATTGCATTAGTTAATACCTGTCACGTTCACTTGCGGCGTGGCAAATCGATTTAATCCATATACTCCCCTCGCTACCTCGATACTTCAATTTGTTTTCCAACACATTACCGATGATATCTAAAGATCGCATAAAAACAGTGTGGATACCCCTACTGGGAGCAATTCAATGAAATCTATATTTGTATATCTATGTATCTTGGGAGCAGCGTAAACCGCGAAAATCCATATCTCCACAATTTTTAGAGCTGGAGTCGCCAACTCTGGCAGACAGTTTTCTGATGACGTCCTTTATTAACTGTTTTTAATTTTGGACTGGGTATCCAAATGTGAAATATTCTTGATCTGTGCATACTTTGCGAGAATCTTCATATATAATACATATTTAATACATATCTTATAATCCAATAAGCAGGGCTTGCAACTTATATTCATAAATTAAAAGAAAACCCAATAATGGAAATATCAAACTCAGATTTTAAGTGTTCTATATATGACCAACAAAAAAGTTTCGTCTAGTAACAATACAATTTTAGTAAACAATACGGGACTTTTGCCCATTGTACCCGGGCCTACGTTAAGTGTGTGTGTGTTCTTTGCCAAGGGACAACACCAGCACTGGGGGCCGGCGATGTTATGGGGGCTGCGGAATCTGAGGGGGAGGAGTACACACAAAACGGCCATTACAACCATAAATATCATTTTTTTATTGGCACAACCCTAAATGGCGGCATTTGGCAAAGCAAATTCCAATGCAAAACGCTCCGCCACGCACGGGGAAAACTAAGCGACGCAGAGACCTGCGGACACCCGGTCGAATCGGATTGCCAAATGGACATATAGACACAGACGAGCCCGCATAACGAGCGCCAGGGGCGGTTTGATCCTGAGCACGGGATTGGGGTTGGGGTTGGGGTTGGATTGGGGTTGGGGTTGGGGCTGTGATGTACGGTATTGTCGCCACGCCCACCTTTAAGAATGTGCGACAATTTGCAAGCGCAACGAGCCGTGTGGAGCCATCACAAAAATAACCAGATGGGGACGCAGCCGGAATCCGTTTGGCCACTGCTCGAAAATCTCGCGCCTCAGAAATCGCACAGCACAATGGTACGTGACTTTACGGCAAACGGCTGCCCGGCGTTGCCAAGGTGCTAAACGCTACTCATGAGCACTGTTACGGGGCGTTCGAGCTGCAGAAACGTTTGAAATTTGCACGCTCCGTTCTGGCTGAAACTGAAGCGGCGGACGAACCGACAGACAAAGACGTCATAAACGAGGGGAAACAATTGCTCGAAATTACAGACGCCATTGCGCCATTGTTGGTAGCAGTCGCATACCAAGGCCCCCAGCCAACGCCGACAGCAACAGCAACCCCAACCACAACCGCAGCTAGACCCCCGGCTTTACGTACTCGCACTTCCCACCTGCCCTGGTCCGTTGCGCTACCCCGCAGAAGCCATCAGCGCTTTCAGTTGATTGTTTCCTCGCTGGGCAACCACAGCCACAGCCACACCCACAAGGCGTCCGCCCGCCCGCATCAATTGTAAAGTTTTCCATACCAGGAGCTGCTGCTGCTGCTGCTGCTGTTGATTCACAGTTTGTTACCTCTGTTCTGTGTGACTTTGGGGCGTAGTTGCCCAATGAGTTCCTTCTACTCTGGCTTCTCAATTATTTTCTTGCATTTGGATTTCGCTTTGTTTCCCGAAGTGAGACTGCGCGTACAATTTTTTTTATCACTCATTGGGGATTATGCCTTGCAGATTGAAGTTTAATTTAGTTTTTAAATTAGTTTCACCTCGGACTGACTTTGGACGAAAGCGCACAGAAGAGCGTATTGAATTTTAAAGTTTTAAACTGTGAATTTATAAGCTGGCAAAGGAATTCCATCAGCATCAGGCGGCACTTCGGACGTTCAAGGGTTTTACTTTAATTTCGCCAAGGCTGATCCAATCTAATGTCGCATAATGAATGGCACTCATAACTGAGGACAACTCTTATTCGTATGCACCAATTGCCGCTCGACTCAGCCCGCAATCAAAACTATTTGATATCAAGTGTAATTTAAATTTTAAACCTTCAGTGAGTGCATGGCAAATATGTTTGCGGTTGTCGAGAGTACAACGTCGCCCCGTTGCGGTCGGGGTGGTGCGGGCGGGGACGGGCGGGTGCTGGGCAATATTGCGTCAACGACTCGCAAACAAAATTAGAAAAGAAAACCCAAGCAGTGGGTAGCATATGCTGCTGAGTGCGCGCCGGCATCAAAATGACTACACAAACTTTTCAAATTAGATTTCACACCCAAACTAAACACAAGACGGCGGCGAGGGGCTGACTGAAAGTGAGACTGAGACGCCAGTCTAAGCTCAAGCTGAAACCGAGGCTGCAGTGCCGGCACCCAGGATACTTGCGCACCGAGCTTGCCACTGTATTTGTATTTCAGCTTAATGGCTTGGATTGGTCGGTGGTCGGTGGTCTCTAGTCCCTGGTCCCTGGTCCGTGGTCGGTGGCGTATGAGCGACAGCTGTGCTAAACTTCAAGTGGAAGCTCTGAAATGGACACAATTAGTGTGCAATTTATGCTCGAACAGCAGCAGACAACGATATGATTGCGTCTTGTCTGCGCTGCAATTTGAATGACCAAATTACGACGCCCCGTTTATGGCCTGGTCACGCCCTCGCCGCCCGCCCCGAACCCCTCTCTACACTGTCTGCCAGCAATTTTCGCATTTAAGACAGCGCGTGGGCAGCCGTATGTACTCAGTGCCGCTGCAAAGTCAAGTCTGACAATTTGATAACACCCAAGGCCTCCATATTTGCCACCGTCTGCCGCCGTAATGTGCTTCGTCAAGCGTGTGGCATTAAATTTAATGCGCCGTGTGGTGGGCATGCATGTGAGGCAGCCACTGCTGCACATAAATGTAAATTCTGCCGCTTTGCCAGGCATTCTACAGCTTCGTTGGGAACCCACCACCGGCAGCAGCAGCAGCAGCTTCCGTATCCACTACAACTACTACTATCGACTCTGGGCTGCGGACGGAACACGGAGCTACACATAAATCACGTTGAGGCGCACACCGAATTGTCATTTGATAATTTGCGAAAAATGGGTACGGAGGCCCAGTACACACACACGCACACAAAAATATGTGTTATGCATGTGAGCGAAGCTGATAATTCACGCCTGCATCTGCCGGGCAGCTCCTCTCATGTTTTATGCCCTCTGTGCGCTGCGGAAAAGGGAATACGAATCAAATCGCAAAAAGTCTGTCTAGATGCTGCCATTTTGCCATTAAGCGGCAAGGCCAAAGGGAGTTGAGCAAATCCGCCCCTGTGCGCTCTCGTAGGTGCGAGAGTGCGTAATTATGATTTCGCCGTCGTAAAACTTAACTTTATGGGCGGCGAGGCGGCGAATCCGTCCGGATGCACCTCATGATTGGGCCCCCGACCACGCATCGGTGCAATTGATTTATGGGTATGTGAAAATCAACCGAAGTCCGCCTGCAACGCATAAACGAAACAGCTGGTTGTCATAGAATTGAATGGGATTCAATAATATGTAAAACCCAGGTGCCAGTAAGGCCGACTTCCTAACGGGGCTAAAACGCGCAGATTTGACGCGCATACGCCCCATTGGCCGTGTGAAAAACTTTACGGGGATGCTTGTACATAAGTACATAGGAATATTGGAATTGTTAGGATAACATAATATGTTTTTAAATAAAAGAAAATGAAAATCTTAAATTTAACTACATTTTATTACCATTTACGTTTCTTGTTAATAAGTATTGGGAACTATTGCTAAAAGATCAACACTAAAAAGAAATTAAAAAAGCATATTTATACTAGTTATGTAACAGCATGCTATAATTAGACTATATCAATAAATTATACATAATTGTGCTTTCATATATTTATAATAAATATATACGCATATAATAGAGATTATTGAAAATTATAACTTACTTATGTGTGCCTCACTTTGTTTTACGACTTTGTCAATGATCACCAAGACGTCTGCGGGAATAAACAATATGACGACAAAGATGTAAAATGAGTGTAAAAGTTGCATTAGTAACTGAAAAATACTGATGATGAAAGCAGGCCGGTAAAATAGACGAAGACTTGAAATATGCAAATCAAGTAAATGGAAAATAAACATGAAGATGGAATGAAGAATAATTGTTATCACCATCTTATGCTCTTAGTTGACGGCAAGCATCCGTCGTGGCTGGCTGTTGTTGTAGACAGGTTACCGGCAGACCCCGCCAGACGGACGGGCAGTTATTCAGTCGTTGTTCGCCCGCAACAATGCCTAAAGCGCTTACTTATCATCCCAGACAGATGGCATTCTTCGCCATTCTATCTTGCTCTCTCTCTCTCTCTCACTCTCCCCCACTTTCCCATTATCTTTCTCTACTCTCTCTGTTTCGCTTCTGCATGCACGCTGTGAGAATTTAACGCAGGCATTTTTGGGGCTCTTTGTGTGCAGCTGTGTGCGGCAATATCTAATTGTGTGTGTGTGTGTGTGTGTGTGTGTGTGTGTGTGACGACGCCGCTGCGAATTGGCGGCCAAAAGCAAAACAAACCATAAACATGCGTACGAATACGAAAACGAAAACGAAAACGAGAACAAGCAACGAAACGAAGCTTAAAGCAAAAAGTCAGCCACAGTTTTCGTCAAAGGGTCGACCTCGAGCCCTGCCCGTCGTCAACCGTCAGCCGTCGCCCCCTCTCCCAGCGAGAGCCATAAGTCAATGTCAATGGCACGCAGACAGACACACGAGAGACCCACACAGACACGCAACTTTTTTGGGGCTGTGCTTTGAAAGTGTTTCCATGTTTAATAAGACCTTGACATGCGACACTCGCCCGACAAACTGAAAACGAGCACAAATTAGTTATGTGGTGTTTATGGGCGGCGTTTAAGACCGCATTTGGCAGCGCTTCGATCTGCAAGAGAGAAACGCAAATAGTTTTCAAAATCAGATACCAGTAACAGGTAATCGAAAATCAGGAATATATATTTATTTCAAGCAATAATGCGCGAAATATAAAAGCCCTTGTCACCGAATTGAGGCTCGCCATAAAACGAGTTTGCACATGCAACTCCCATTCATACACACACACACACACACACACTCACACATACATACACACACACACACATACTCTGACACTCGCGCCCACACTGCAGCAGTGAAATGCAAACCCGTTTTTGAGCAGCGCCTTTAACGGTACACAAAACCACAAGATACTTCACATCCATTTGGCACATAAAACACACACTTGGAACTTACGAATTTACGAATTGAAACACACAAAACTCTATCGATTACATTCTGTTTACTTATTACAGCAGTTACTTTTTCAGCCAGAGCAAGTAGTGAGTGAAGTTTATTTTTAGCTGCCGCAATTTTGGGACGTTTATTTTTTTGGCGGATGTTTGCTTTTCAACGTTTTGCGTTCATTTGAAGCCGTCGCCCGACGATTTCTTGTGCGCCGCTTGGTCGCTGCCTCTGCCGACGGCGACGCCGGCGACTGTGGCTGCGACGCGCACGCAGACGCTCGCCCGATTTTGTATCTGTGCGTATCTCACAGATATCGTCCAACAGTTCGGCCGAGTATCTGTGTGTATCTGTGAGCCACTACTAGACTGCCTGCACGTGCGTGTGTGTTTGTGTGTGTGTGTGCTACGTGCGTGTGTTTGCGCAAGTGTGAGTATCTATTATATCCATGCGCGCAGCGACTCAGCAAATGTCCCACGGCTGGTACTTTTCGGCTCAACTGCATGACAGTTACACTAACAACCGTTCACAGTAACGCGTACTTCACGTGCATTGCAAATTCGAAATTGGGAAATTTCCCAAGTGCGCCGGCAACGTCTACAAAATTTCCCGGCCACGTGCTCTGCCCGCACTGTTGTTGCTTTGACTTTGTTTTGGTCCGTTGTTTTTGTGCTTTTTTTGCAGCAGAGCTTTTGGCTTTGCGTTCGCCGTTGTTGTTGTACATAAACCTAACCTCGCCCCCGGCGCTTACATTATTGCTGTTGATGCCGTTGTTGGAGTCGCTTTTATTTGCGTGTGTTTGTTGCTGTTGTTATTGCGCTTGTGCCAATCGCCGGCGCGTCTTCAATTTATTTATTGGGCATTTTCGGGCTGTCTGCGACCCATTTTGCGTTTGGTTTCCCTTGTTTGGCTCGGCCTGCTCTTCATCTTTAATTTGTTGTTGTAGTTGTTGTTGCAATTAATGACCATTTGAATTATATTTGTGCTCGTAAAATTTACAAGAATTGTTTTCTGGCATTTCTCTAGCACTCAACCTCTCAACGGCTGCTTCTTCACAAAATCCAGTTTTTCCATTCACTTCGTACGTAGACAGCAGAAATTTTTACGACTTTTCTGCACAATGCGCAATACGTCGACAATGGACCAACGCCCAACCCATCCACAGCCGCATTCCGACCCGGACCCGGACCCGGACCCATGCCCGGCATTGGCACCCACCCGGCCAATGCCATGGACCCGGGAACCGGTCAGAACGTGGAACCATTTACCGTTGGCCGCACCGGGCATTTTATTGTAGGTTTTCTAATTTAATAAATCGTTTGTTGATAATAAATTTTGCACTCGGCTTTTATTAAAACTTTGGAATAAAGTTTGTTTGTTGGCCTTTTTGGGGGTTTTGTTTGTGTACAACATGCGAATTAGTTTAGATCTGAATGGGCTAAATTAGTTGAGGAAAATATTTAGTATTTCGTTGTAAAATGTCTTAAATCATAAATCTAGAAACACATTTAACGACAGTCATAGCATTTGCATATTTTTATATCCTACGTTTTACTGAATATTCTCAAATTTATTTAGTATATATCAACTTTTAGTTTAATTTTAATGTCATTTATTACGGTTTTTTACGGTTAACAATTTAAAAATGAAATAAATATCTCAGTAAAAATTTATGATTTAGATATATTTTATTAATTGCTTGTCTCATATGTGATATAAGAAATCTTCAAAATTTCCCCGTTTATTGTTATTATAATACATATTGTAAATTATATAGCTAAGATGTTGACATTTCTAATTAATTTTTGCTAATTATAAATTAAATACATTATCTATTATGTATGTATGTTGAATGTTTTTGACAAAAACTAAAATTATTTTGAAATATATTTTACTGTATTATCCGGCGTTGCTCCGCCAAATATTTTTGATGCAGACGCCAACTAAAACATTGTCCTAAGCAAAATCACCAACAAATCGAACAAAAAATTTTAGGTTAGTCTGTGAATGAATGATATATAGTCTTAGTAAAAGCTACACTTGCCTTAACTAAGTAATATAATAAGTTTCTAAATATATTTAGAGGTATTAACAGATTGCATAGCACCATTGCAGATTTGACCCGTGAAGATAACTTTAGAAATTTGATATTTTCATTACTGTCCTATGTTTGACTAAATTAATTTTTTTAAATTAATTTTTCAATATATCTTTGAAATACATTAAGAAGCAAGTCGGTGGAAAATAATTCTACGTGAATATAATGAATCGGTAAAAGGCGTATTCATAAATTTCTTTTACCAGAAAAGGGTAAACAAATTAACTGAAACAGAAAACTGATTTATAAACCGATAAACCGATCAAGCCTTGTGAAAGTAATTTCCGTAAACTATGTATTATAATGTAGGTTAATATCGCAGAGAGATACTATCAAAATTCAGTTCGCAAGCTGTTACGGTATTTAGTGATCAGTGCCACTAAGCATTCAGTCAGTCAGTCAGACAGCATAAGCTGATTTAAACATTTTTATAGATAATCTGTGAGATGCAGAATTCTTCAAATGAGAAGCCACGTAGATTATTTAAAAAATATTAAACTTATAGTCGAGATAAATGTGTGCATGTATTTGTATTGCTGTTGTGGTGTTAGTGTCAACCCCTGCCCAACTTAACTGTGCAGATAACAAACTACCCTTAGCTGAGTTCCTGCACCACCCTTATAGTTCAGACGGTGAACAAGCGCAACTGCAACTGTGTAAGTGCTCGCTGGCGTCGGTGTGCGTGTGTGTGTGTGTGCGCGCACCTCGAAGAGCTTACCCCTAATTGCAATGCCATAAAAAACTGCAATTCAAACGAAGGACAACCACCGAGGCGAGCAACGGGAGAAACGAGAGACGAGAGATGAGAAACTCTTGGCAATTACCATTGCATTCAGCAATGATTACAATTACAGCGGGGCATTGTCGTTAGCCCAGACGCTCGGCGAACAAAAAGACGCCCAAAACGAGGAGACCAGCAGCAGGCAATAAGGCCCGGCCATTAGCCGCAGAAGCAGTAGTCGGAAAGAGGATACCACTCAGCAGTTGCCAAGCATCCAACTATGTGAAACTGCATCTTCGCTCTGAGCTTGGAGCAATGTTTGCGATTTGCACCATACGGAAAGCGGAGGAATATGAACCGTTGAGTGGAGATGGATGCGAGGCAAGTAGATGGAAACTGCGGCAGCATCTGCTTCTGGCTGTTGCCAGTTGATGGTTATGTGTGCCTGCAATGAGTGTACTGTGTCCTGTGTCCCGACTCCTGTGTCCTACGTCCTGCCACAGTCTGGATGCAAATTTCTCGCACACGATATCGAAAATCTCGAGAACTGCAGCCAATCAACTGGAAATTACCAAGCGTCGAGTTAAGTGCCCAGCAGCATCAACTTGCAACGCACAGCTGAATTGATAACAGATACAGTGCAACAACAACATTGAGGAGGCAGCAACAGCAACAGCAACAGCAACAACAACAGCAATAACCGCGACGGGCGATAAGCGGCGCAAGCGGCACGCGGCCTCGCGACTGTCGACTGCAAAAGTTGGAGCTGTCGGTAGGGCGGCCGGATTTCTGACCGGCTGGCGTGGGCGTGGCAGCTGGCGCGGCGTGCACTATAGTGCACCCTGTTGCGCCAACGGCAGCGTGGCCGGCAGATGCCGACGGCAGCTAGTCGTACCGCACCGAAAATCCATGGCCGGGCCGGACGAGCGAATCGGCGCGATGCGGCGGCGCTTGAGAGCGAGCGAGGCGAATGCGGCTCTTGCGGCCATTTTGGTGGGAGCGAGCGCGCTATATAGTCAATAGCAACAACAGCAACGAAGACTGCGTTGACGCAATCGTCGACAGCAACGCCAGCGTCGACGACGACGCCAGCAGAGACCGCAACTGCAGCTGGTCAGCGGTCCTGTCTTTGGAGACTTTCCCAGCTCCACGACCCCAGAGCGTATGGGCGTGTGCGTGTGTGTGATGGAATTTGGCGGCTGTGGCTCTAGAGAATATGCCGCTACTTATGCCTATGTATGCGCAAAGCTTGAGCAAAAAGTCTGAGTGAAAAGACGCCGAGTGCCCAGAGACTTGAACCCAGCGATTTCCACTCATTCTCTCGGCCTGGGCCCTAAGTAAGTTGCCATTTCGTCACATAAATTCAATCATTATTTGGGCCCAAAATTGATTTTTACCAGCTCGGTTTTGTTCATTATTAAAAATTTCAACTACCAAATTGTGTGACATTATCGTTTAAGACACCTGCCGCTTGGCATACGGCATAAAGGTAGTTAAAGAGGCATGCCCCGGGGCAAATGTCGGAAGCAGCACTCGTAGCACCAACAAATCGATCTACATTTGTTTAATACATTTAAAATAAAATATTTCAAAACTAAATACTCTTAATATACTATTTCTTACCGATCAAATTGGGATTAAACTTACCTAATTTGTTTAAATACTTAAAATAGATCAATTACAGAATATACATTAAAGGAATAACTTTTTTTAAAACATCTACCTATAACCATATATTATTATTCAAATTCCTAAATAATCAATGAAGACACTATGACTAATAAAAGTTTTTAACGTTCCTCTCGTTACAGCTTTTTTGTTATGATTATGATTTTTATTTATTTTTGGTGTTTTGTTTTGTTAAAATTGCAGATTAACTCTATTAAATTTGCGGATTATGGCTATAAAAAATACACTTCACAATGCCAAGGGTTAGTATTCAAATTTATATAGCATATATGCACATATTTTTATTATCATTAATATTAAAATGAAATCTGTTAAAGCTTGGTGACAAGAATAAAAAACAACAATAGTGATTCAGTGTGGTCGACTAGAAGTTACCCAGTACCCAGCTGCGAACTGACTTAACAATCAAATTTGTATGAATTGAGCTCTTTTAGTCTCTCCGATGTGCTTAAATACCTCGCCTTGTATATTTGTATATTTATCGATATTACTATATGGAAATGGGACGGGATATTGAAAAAATATTATTTTAAATTGTAGTTTCTGAGTTTCATGGCTTAATCGACTCAGTTAGTCCTAATCGTATATACATATACTTGTAATGGGGTCGGAAGTGCCGCCTTCTGCCAGTTACATAAATTCCCAAAGTCCTCATACCCTTGTTTATCTATTTTCAATGGGTACAGGGTATAAAAAAATGGATAAATCAAGACGCATTTTAAATAAATTTGGTTTATGGGCATGTAAGGCCAAGCCACCAAGCCCATAAAACCTTTTTGTCTATTAAAATAAATATCACATAAAACATAATTGCATAATGATTTAATCCCGGCCGACGGGTTTTGCGCATGAATCGATCAAAATTTTACGAACCTTTGGCATGGACGCTTAAAGCATTTTGGGCACACGTTCTCAAATAATTTCCCGCTTAATCGCTTTAAAAACCCATTAACATGGGCATTAAACTTGCTGGCACTGCAATGGCCGAAAGCAGATCCGACGGCTCATTACTTGCTCGTCGAGCGGATTCCGATTCGCGGCATTCAAGTAATAAATACGATTTTCAAGCTTCCCCGAAGAGCCATTAAAGAAGAATTCTTCAAAATGAATACATTCACATTGACGAGTCAAAGTCTCTCAACTTCATGAACTCGTTTGGCGGCCGCGACCATTTCTAATTTTATTTAAGTGACCGTCGCCAAAATGGTTGACGAGGCAGCTCTACTTTGGCGGGGGCTGAAGCTCGTTTGACTGATTCAATGGGTTGATGGTTATTTGTGGTAAGATAAATAAGGATTTTTTGGCTTGACTGGCCGCCGCACAGAAATTGCACGACTTGTGTAATTCTCGCCGTGTTTCGATTGTCCCAGCGCATTATGGATGGGCCTATAAAATGCATTCATTATGGCCATTATACGGCCGTAAACTGGCAAATGAATGTGACACAATCTCGCCCCGATCTCTGCCGCACCACTCCCTTTTAGCCATGTCCAAAGTTCAAGCACGTCATTGGCGGAGCCGATGCCCAGCCGAATCGTCATGCCACAGATCTGCTTAGACTGGCCTGGCTGATGCTCGCAGCGACCAAGAGCATGATGACAGAGACGATATTCCAGTTTTAAATCTGTTCATTCCCAGGAGGCGGGGCACGGCCATGCTACGGAATCTGAGGGGGTAACAATTAATATATCGCATCAAATGCTCGTAATAAGGTGTTTTTATTGCGAAACAAAAAAATAAAATAAAAGAATAATATCTTCGAGAACACTGCAGTAGAGCGATTCAATTGATACCATATACAAATACTTATGTATTATATCAGTAGAATTATTAATCTGTTGATTCATGCACAAGTTTTTCAAATAACAAATTACACATTCCAGAACGCTTTGTGTTTTATCTACACAAAAGTGTATTTTATGACTTGCAACACGAGTACCCCTACTTGCCCACCTGTCCGTCAATCCATTCTGAAAGTAATTGATAAATTCTATGGAAGTGTTTATTACATATTGCAAAACCATTTTCAATACCATGGATGATAAAAAGAGTAAGCAATGGAGATTTGAAATGCATTTACAACAACAAACAATTCAAAGAAATGTAAACTTTTATTGGCTACGGCATGTTAACTATGTCTGTATTGAGATTGGTGTATTTATTTGAACTATTGTTGACTTCTCGCATCGCGAACAATCATTCCGCGTTTGCAATGCCCGCTTATCATCAGTATAATGAGCTTTATTGTCACTTAAGTGCAGATTTAAATTATTTTATTACTTAATTTATTACGGCCCAGTCCAGCGCCGACAGCCGCTCGGGGATACCTTGCAAACAGCTCGTGGGCAGTTCGGAGGCAGTCTTTCCACTGGGCTCCCCATCTCCTGGTGCCACCTCCAGCCACGGCCCGCATGTGCCGAAAGCTCTGCTCGAGGCAAAAACAAGTGAGGGTGCACGCGACTAGGCGATACCCTGTACCCAGCGCAAGGCGTGTGTGCTACTTCAAAATGTACTTGCCAGTTTGAAGGGAACGGGGTAATTTGTGTCTGCTATACGGAGACCTATCTATTAAATTTTGTCTCTGTGGCTCTTATATTCTCCGAGACGTATTCATAGAACCGGGGCTAAAAATTAAAATAAATCGATTTGAGCTAAACGGATAATCAACAATACATTCAACATTTTAACTCTTCACCTCAGATAATCACTAAAATGTTCCTTTGTCCGTCACATATGTTTGCACAAAACCATTATGCCATTTTTAAGCATTTTCAATGTGTAAGGGGTATAAAAATATAAAAAAAAGTTTTGATAATAAGTAATCAATGACATTTGCTCTCGCTGCGTGTTTATTAAGCGCAATAATTACAAAATAACAATTCATTACGGAACTGACAGTCGAATGTTTAATGATAAGCGAACTCAATTGTGAACAAGAAAACATAATGGAGCTTAAGCTAATTAAGGCAATTTACTAAGCAGACAAGGATTTGTACATTCATTTGGATGTAACCTTCAATCTACAAACTATAATATGTGAACGGTCGGAAGCGACCATTTATGTGATACCACATGTGATATCCACAGTTCAAACTCAAAAAATACCTTATACTTATTATTTTTTAATGAAAAGAGGAAGCGCTTGAATTACGCACACACGTGTGAATAAGACCCTGAATAAGATCGAATTAAATTTTAAATAAGAGATAATAATAATTATAACCGATAATGTCAGTTTAAACACGTGTCTGGGAAATATTCTGTACGCAGCTCTGAGCAGGTGCACAAAAATAAACATTGTTGCCTTAAAGCAGCTTGCATCAGCAAAAGTTAACACTTCATTTAGCGCGATTATGAGAGTATATATCTGAAGGCTTCATGTGAAATACAACTTAAGGAGTAAAGATGTCAAGTCCTTGCCATTCCAAAAATAGCAGAAAGAGAAAAATATAATCGAGGTCTGATGACAGTAATATTTGTGCTTCCAATGAGGTCTTTTTATAGATTTATTTTTGATGTACGCGTTCGCTAGAACAATTCAAAGCTAAACGTGATCAACACCATTTAAACATGGCACAACTTTTCGATTCCTCCATTTCTGTTTATTTGGCTCTGTGAAGGACTAGAACCCGTCAGCAGCCATCGAAATTAATTAGCTCGTGTTAAGTGCAGGACAATTATCGATGTGAAGTGGGTATTGGCAACATTTCCATTACAAAGAAATAACAATATCAATATACCATCCACTCCACTCCCCACAGCCCAAAGTCTGGTATCCGACGATGACTGCTGAATGACAGGCAAGTCTCATAAATTGCGCGCAAAACACGAACTTGCCTAGAAAATCGTTAGTTTAAGTGCGACAGAAAACGACAATTAAATAAATCGAAAGATGTCACAATGACAACAACAACAACAACAACAACAACCACGGCATCGGCAACGAGGCGACTCGAGACCGACAACTTTGCATTCGCTTTTGTGCATTTCGCATTTCGCATTTCGCATCTTGCATTTCGCATTTGGCATTTTGAAGTTTGCATTTCGAGTTTTGCACTTCGAGCTGGGAGTTTGATATGCACAACATTCGTTTGGTCGCCAGCCAAAGGGAACGTGGAGGGGAAAGCGAGTGGAGCAGTCGACGGGTGGAGGGGGCGTTGGCGACCCGCAACTTAGTTTGTTAGCATTTCGCACGCATCCTACATAAATTAGCGAGATTTATGCGACAGCCGCTACGCTTAGATTTAGCTAGAAACCCGCACAAAGGAGCTGAGAAGGGAATAATGAGTATGCGAGGGCGACATTGGAGCGCATGGAGCATGATAGCAAATCGATAATAAATTAGCCTCTTTGGCGACACATTTCCTCCGCGCCTGCAGACACACCCAGAAAAGCCCCAACAGTGGTATCTCTCTCTCTCTCTCTCTCTCTCTCTCTCTCTTTTCGTCTCGCTCGCACCCTGATTATGCGCGCACTCATTTTGAAGTCGAAAAATCGATGGAATATGCAAAATATTATTTGGGCATTTAGCCAGCAACAGCACAGCCTCAGTTTCGGCTTCGGGCCGAGGCCTTAGCCAGCTTGAACACCGCCTAAGTCAACAGCTAGAGCAGCAACAACAGCATCCCCAAGGGTCCAACTCTTTGCCAGCTGGAATAGGCGACCGAATGTTAATTTGGAGGCAACCTTTTCTTTGTCTGTTTGTTTGTTCGCTGGAATGAAATCCAAACGCAAATGGGACAGCCAGGTTTTGAAATGTTTTCGCTCTTAAGCTCAAAGTGTTTTTGTTTTTCCCGTTCGAAACAAACATTGTGGCGCTATCTGTATCTGAAAGATACCCGTCCAAAGCACTCTGTGCCACGAACTCGGACTCTCTAGTTTCAACCGATGTCGCGGCCCCGAGTCCGTTGCCTTTTCTTAGATTTTTATCACCAGAGTTTGCTTCGGGCACGGACATTTATTTGACAAGCTAAACTCTGAGTGTGACACTTATAAATGTTAATATACATTTATATCTGAATATGCGATGGCCGGCGTTCGATTTTTCTTTCTTCATTAACTGTTTTTTGAGTGCTATTTTGAAATGCAAAGCATAAACTTGTTTTTCATTTTGTCCGGCCACCTTATCCGTATTCGCTATTTCTTGGGCTTGTGCGTTGCTTTCCACACTTGAACCAAAAGATTTGCCAAGCAAGCACGGCTCCGAAGTCTTTTGCAGAACATTTGCCGGCAATGCACTTGAGATTCGTTGAGGGGTACGTGTACGGCAAACCAATTGAATGCCGTAAAACAAAATGTTTATATTTCGAAAAAGTCAAAAGTCAAATACATATCGTAAAAGATCAACAGCCCCTGAAATTTGTAGAAACGCGGAGCTGCAATTCGCAGCTGAGCAGAGAGGAGCTGGGAGCTGGGAGCTAGAAGCAGCTCTCTCAGCACTTGGACTTAATTGAAATTTGAAATATGGTATTATGTGCGCGCCGTTCCAGCACAGTTCATAATCGAGCCCCGACCCAAGTTCGAAAACTCTATTGTTGTTTATTGAAATAATTATTCAGCCGAGTGTAATGAGCAACTGGCTCAAGTGGCATTGCCGGAGAAGGTATGTGGCACATGCCCTCCAAATCGTACATTACCGACTCTAACAACTTACAAGCAATCCAAACTAATGCCACATGCATTTGGTCATAAAATCAGTTCTGTATTTGTGTGTATTATGAAAGCATCTTGAATCGTCCAATACATATTTACTTATATTGCAGAAATTGCTTTATTTGAAAGAGGGCTGAAAGCTTCTTTTATGCCTGAAATTGCTATTTTGTCAACTGGCACTTACTAATGTTTAAATGAAATACTTTTTTCCAATACATCAATGCATATTCTAAAATATGAGCTAAATATTATACACCTCCAAAACAAATCTCAATTAATGAATTATATCATGTTTATTGATTTTTTCTCCCCAAAAATCAAATCTAGGGTTTAAGTTAGCAATTGTATTAGTTTTCACATTCCTTTAAAAATGTATAATCGTCTTGGCTTCGGATACGGAGCCTTCTCCTATTATAGTAAAATAAATTACTGCGTAATAAATCTGTGTTCTGGTGTGTAGATATTCCGCCTTTTCCAATGTTTTCTTGGTTCAAAGTCTTTAAAACCATTGAAGCATATACCCATGATGGTGACATAAAAAAACAATAACAATAAAATAATAAACAATAACAACTAGACATCGTGTCTACCGAGATTTACTGGAGTCGAATATGACTCGTACAGTGCTTTACGTATCGTGTCAAATTATAATACCCCTGTAAGTTTTCAATAATATTAATTGCAGTCATAATAATAATAATAAATTATTATTAATAATAATTAAATACATATGACAATAATAAATAAAAATACTAATTTGGCTACTAGTACATTTGAAATTCAAAAAAACATTTCTGTGCTGCCCTTTTAAGTAAACACTTGACAGCTATATAGATAACATATTCAATAATTATTATATATTAAAACTTGTGTGTGCTTGTGATTTAGTGAATTTGGCGTATAAGACACCCTGGAAAGCAATTAGCTGTTGTATGTACTGCTTCTATTGCACAAGTTCTCCGCAGAACAATCATTTACAGAATTACTAATTGGGGCATTTTCAAGTCTGGCAAATGGCAACCGATTTGAATGAAGCATTTTTCCGCTTAAGTCTGCCATTTACTTTTAGCACGCGATTTCAATATTATTTATAAAATATCAACAGCTAAAATACAAAGTCACTAAAAACTTGGTTTATTTTAGAATATCTATAATTAAACGGTGAAATTTTTGCACAACAATTTCTGTTCATAAATTTAAAATGGAATGAACCAAAAAATTTATACTTATACAACTAGCTAACGGAATATTTTAAAATAATTTCGAGTATTTAGGCAACAAGTCCAGCCCAAGATGCCAAGCGAAATAAGTTTAATGCTAATTTAATTGTGTTTTTATTGATAGTAAAATCATTTTATGCCGCATTTAAATGAAATATGAATTATAAATGAATTGGCATGTGAAAACGCAGACCTAGAGACATCACTATATTCCACATTGTCGTGGGCTTTATTTATTATTATTAATATTGTCGTTGTTTTCGTGTTCGTCTTTGTCCCATAACAGGAGATAACTTGACATTAATTGAAAACAAATAAATTTACCATTATGATTTTGTTTGGATTTTTAATTCGGATGAAGTGCGGATTTCCATTGTAAATGTTAAGCAAAATTTAACTATTCATAGATATGTGAAATATATATATGTATATTATATACATATGTATACATATATGCACATATATTACTATTTTTTAAATATTTTTAAACTTAGGAATTAGTTATTTATAAATTTAATCGATTGCGATTGTCAGACTCTGCAGGTGTCAAATTTGTTATCAAACATTATACTAAAATTGACAACAATTTTGACATGTAAATCTCTCGAATCCATAGCTGTTAACAGCTGTAGAAGGTGAAATATAAGTAAATAATATTATTTCTAAATAAACGGTTTATTGTTATTTTATGTGATAAAATTAATTTTCTATCGAAAAGAATTTTTTTAATTTAATTTAATATATAAAAAAATACTCCCAAAAGTTTGCGTTGAAGTTACAGACTAAGATCATGATCATCCATAATCAAAAAATTTAGTTTTACATAGTATTTTGCACTCGAGCAATGGTTCTTATTTGTTTATTCATTCGATTCTTTTTGGCTCAAAAATTGCTTGCCTCACTTGTTTTTTTAGCAACGTTGCCGTTTGAGTTTCTAAATGTTTCTTGCTCTTTATTCGTAATTTCCAAAAATCGTATCCTAATGCAACCCTCGCGGAGAATATTCTGCGAAGGCCATCGACTGGGTTGCGTTAAGGGTTATTGCCATGCATTCACGGACTGTAATTGCGTACGCATCAGGTCCTGTTGCGTAGTCCTTGACTTGCGCAATTATGCCCCGAAGTATGTTTTTTATAGCAGCTGGCCGATCTACCTGTTAGCCCTTCGTCTGTTCCAGAGAACATCCTTTCTTTGGCTGCGTTTTTTGTGCACTGCGACCTTGAAGCGACTTGTTTGCTTAGCGCTATTTGGCCAAATACAATGAATTAATGGTGAACTGGCTGCAGTCACATGTTGTGCTACGTGAAGGCTGCGAATCGATAAATTCAAAAACTGTTATCTTGGCGAATCGATTCTGAAGGGTCATTCTCCATTCGCCATTTGGCATTTGGCATGTTTAATGCTCAGCTGTAGCCCAGCCCGCCAGTTTGTCATCGAAAGTGAAGCAGTTAAAATGCTACTAGAGAGCTCAGCGCGAAACAGGAGTGAGCCCCGGTTGGCCATAAACTCGCCGAACAAAAGGTGAGCGGCGGTCGTAAAACGTGGCAACATGGTGTGACATTTTCCAGATATACCTACGTATATGTATATCGTTAAGTATCACTGATGCCGTTGTTCTGGTAGCCATCGGAGTTGCTGCTTCCATATTTTTGCTTGTGAATATCGCAGGCAAGGGGTGTGAGCAGTCAATGTGGACGGGCTGGTAGTATTCCCTCTCTCTCTCTCTCTTGTTCGACGAGCCGCGGTTTTTGTTTGCCATTTTTTGTTACGCCAAAGGATTTCCAAAGCATTTTAAAAGCGAGAATCCTACATTTTATGGCCCGGCATAACAATTGGACAGTTTAACCCTTCAGTGGACGATGTCGCTCGACTGCCTGGCGTGAAGACTGACAGCACACTGGAAACATCTGTTTTTCCCTAACTGCAAGTCCATCTGGCAATTTAACCAGTCGCGTATTGTCAAAAGTATAAGAAATAGAAGGCAAAACATTTCTTGACACATTTCGTGGTTCTGTTTTCTTTTTCTTCTTTTTTTGTGAATATGATTTATGAGCCCAAAAAACCGGAACCCAATAGTGAATATGTGACATATCTGAAATATAAAAAGGATTACACTTCAAACTAGCTTTCTTTGCAAACAAAAAGCATAGATAACTAAATGTACTTCATTATAGATATACTAACAGTATATTCCTGCCACTATCTGCTGGCCCTTACTTAGCTGGCATCGTCACCCAATTTCCTATATATTTTCCTGTTCGTATGAATTAGCCAAGATCTAACAAACTGATTTCATACATTCAAAGCCCGTTTGGGTAAATTCAAAGTGACTAATTTGTATCCCACACAAGCAATCATAATACGACCACATATTTACCTTAAATACACCCAATCACTCCAGTGGCACAGTCTCGTTGCACCACGGATGCCCGCGCTCAGTTTGTGGTCTGCCAAGTGCACACGCCACTGGGCACAGAGGAAACGCAAACACGGCCAGTTTTTCACATTTGTGCGCAGTGTGCAATTTATTTTGTTATGTTAATCTTAATCCCCGCATAATTACGGACAGCTTTAGTGTATAGAATTGGTGCACTGATCGCCGAGTGCTTGTCCCCCGCCTCCCCTTCCAGTGCTTGCCAGCAGACCTGTTCTCGCGCTGTGGGTTCGCGCATTCGCTTTCGAAGAACTCGTAAATATCGGCCCGCCGTGGCCATAGTTCCGCAACGCAGGCCGGCCAGTGGCCGGGCCTGGACTTTGGCGGGACAAACGGGAACGCTGGACACGCAATGTCCGACTGTGCGCATAATTGGCGTACGTTCGCTTCAAAGCCGACTGCGGCCGGAATGTCTATGCCAGTACTAAAACTCACTTTTAATGGCCGCCTGCGATGATAAGGCCAGCGATTTTATGGCTCCAGATAGCAAGTGTCAGCGTTACGCGAAGTCTCCAAATAGGGACTCTCTCAACTGCCATCAACATCATGCACAACGTTTGAAAGTCGCTGGTTTCTTTAATTGTTGTATCAAACCAACCTCAAAGGAACCTAAACTTGCCGTCAAGATTAACGGGCAATAAGAATTTGCGAGAACTATTTGTATTTGTATTTTATTGAAGTTATGATTACCTTTTATCATTTCGTTCATGTTGATTGAAATCGCAAAAAAAAAATAAGATAAAAAACAAAAACACTTTAAAATTTGTTATTGATATGCTTATTGCAATAACATTGCCAAATATGTGAACAGTTTTTAATTACTCTAACTTTTATGGGGAAAACTTCTGCAGATGCGTGTTGAATAAATTTTCTACCATGAGCACACTGTTTGGCGCACAATAAACTAATCAATGTTTATTCTCGCTTCGTACCTGTCGAGAACTGAACCATGAGAATGAACCTTGAATTTTGAGGTAAATTGAATCCTCGTTCTTGAATTTGACCCCAACAAACAATAAGTCGGTCAATCGATAAATAGATGACGTTGACCCAAGCGTTATATGGACCTCCATCGCATGGTTCGAGTCGCACCGGGAACAAAAGCAGCACATTAAGTTCGAATGGCAGCCGAACGAGTTTGTCCCCCGGATGACCACACGATGAGTCAATAGCTCGAAACGAGTTTCACGCTTTTCTGAGCCTGTCGGCCACGTTGTCATGGCTGCCCCTGAAAACACCCCTAACACCGGCTCGACCGCAGGCAGGCAGAAGATTCCTCTAAAGAAATGCGCGGTGAGTGCGCCGAGATGTGCGCACTCGGAGGGGGTTGAATTGTGTTTGGTCAACTCTCGCTTGAATCTATTTTTGAGCATTTAAAGTGCCAAACTGGAGCATGGCCGCTACTCGAAGCCGGTCCAATGCGGTTTCTGTTATCACAGCCATTCCGAGTCGCCGCTGCCATTGTCGCCGCCATGCCGCCGCAGTCAAAGTGGTTGATCCGGTTTACGGGCCCCTCGCCGGTGGCTTCAGTTTTCGGCTGCTTGGCTCATTGCTCGTCAAACTGCACGTTTGGGGGTCTTTGAGGTGCCCATTCGCAGTCAAAATGTGTAAGGTCACCCAGCGCCTTCCGGGTCCCTCACCCGAGACACCTGAGCCACCCGTCCATCGTCAATTCCCTGATATATTCAGTGAATTCGAATTGTCCCGTTGGAGTGTGGATTTTTCTGATTATGCATGCGTACTTGGCTTTGTCGAGTTGACAGCATTTTACCGAAATGGCCCCACAATTTGTCGACATGCTAATCAAATTCAATCGGAAATTCCAATTAACTTACACTTAATTCTATTTCGAATTCTAAAGTGAATTCACTTAAAAAAAAACAATTAGTAGCATGTTCTTTGTGATCACAATTAAATGGTGGAAAGTTCAACCATATTTTAGTTTCTAAATCACAAAAAGCCACTTATAAGAAAGAGTGCTTTACTTTTTATACCCTGTAATAAAACAAAAAAAAGTAATTTCAAACTTAGAGTATTGCAACAAAATAAAGTTCAACTAAAACCAGCGTTCGTTGTTGTTAAAAACCAGGTTTATAAACCGAACCAAATAGGCAAATGGGAAACGTAAACTGAACCAACGACAGTTTATTTGGGCTTACAGCCAAGTTCTGTACAACAAACGCAACGTAAGCTTATTTTTCATTGTTGATACCCCCGCTCGGATTCTAGAAGTCGATAAATATCGATCTTATACCCTGGTTTTTTAAGCACAGCATCCAGAACCATAAAATTTCGCATGTAAGTTCACTTATACTGGTATTACACATAGCCCAAGAATGGTTTACTCGCTTGCCGATCTATTTTAGAGCTGAGTACAGGGCATTTCGTAGTCGGACAACCCCGACTAAATCAATTTGATCCAGGGTACAGGGTAAAAAGGTGTATTGAATTTATGCACTTGTACGTAAGAGGCAGAGGGAAGTACCTTAAACTGCATTCTATATATATTCCTTAACAGCATTAATCCAACCATATCCATTTCTCTGTCTGTATACGGAAGAACATGTCAATTCCATTTTAGCCATACCTTGCTCCAAAAGTGATAGATGGATATGGAATACTATCGAGGCACCTCTTGAGTTGGGGCGTAACCAGCAATAACTAATATTTCTTACTGCTTGCAAATGAATAGGGAATGGCATATGTCAACTATTATCACAGACAATCAAATTGAAAGAAGACCATTTTATTGGGTCTGATAAAAGTCATTTTTGAAATCCAATTATACTCCACACGAAGGTCTCATAGAGCGCTCGTGGGTCACAACCAGATGTGGTTGGTTGTATGGGAACCTCATTTCAATCTCGGATAGCTCCGGCCCAACCGAATTGGATGCCCAAGCAAGCGCCAGCGTGCGTGCATATAATATTTCCGTAGCATTATGGGCAGCCGCAGTCCAGATTCAAATTGCATCTCCGGCGCATTCCGGCATTTGCTCGACGCCAGACACGCATCGTGCCCCATAGATGTGGCTATGTGGCGTCTCCGGAGCGATGAGTGTATATGGGCCCATCAATCGGGGCCGGGCAACATTTTCGTCTGAGTCTCGCGTTCTTGTTTTGTGCTATCCGAGCTGGCGTTTAGCTGAAATGAGGCGCTACGGAATCAAAAATCTTTAAATTGTTGCAAATTGTATTTGATTGCTGGGCGCTCTCGGCCGGACGTGCCATTTCAGAAGATGCGCTGTGGGGGTGGCCGGGACAGCGGAGCCGGGAAGCAGGCAAAGACACAATTCTCGGACGCAGTCGTGCCACTGCATATGGGAACAAGTATCTGCGCATTTCCCCATTATATCGTCCGCCAGTTTAACGAGTTCAAACACAAATTACTCTCGAGTGGCCGGGTCAGCGAATGGATGTGCATTGGCAATGAGAATGTTACGCAAAACCATAATTAACAAACATTCGGCGAATCAGCGAGATTTGTTTTACGAGCTGCTAGTGCCGTCTCCACTCGACACTGGCTTTGATTTATTTGCCCATGGGCAGCCAGCAGGCGGAGGAGCGAAGAGGCTCCGAAGCCGCTAAGACCTTTGGCAGGCACGTCTACAAAGTCATCCCAGGCCGACAGTCGAGACGATGATTTAACCGGGTACACGACATTGGGAAGTGCTTGAAATTATAGGAAATCCTTTCGACAAGTCACATAACTCTAGGCAGTCGTTAGTCCGACACATTGCTGATATATGTCCGCGTCTAATGAAGTCGTCAGGTCGTTGTCACCAGACATATGCCATTTGTCCGGGCTGGAAACTGTCGTTCTACGTGACTCTACCTACGAATTGCACCCAATGAGAGTGCACCCGAGTGACCATACTAGTTCTAGGTCTAAGCGAACAACTGGCGGGCACGAAGTGTGCTGTGCTGTGACTTAGGTGTTAATTGAGTGGGTGCCCGAGGTGTTGCCAATGCCGAAACGAACCAAAAGAACCTACTACAATGTATGCGACTTAATTAGGAGTGCTTAATGAGGAGCAATCATAAAAATTACAGTTCTGCCATCGTCCAGGAAGTCATCAATATATGCACCCAGTCTTAATTTTTGGAATTTCATTTATCAAAAGTGAAATGTTTTTTATCTCTCCGATATTCCTAATTCTCACTACATATTAATCTTACATATTTGAAAGTGGATTTGAAGTCCATTGGATGTAAAACAAAGAGATGCAATAAACAGCTTTCCCGCCTATTTTTAACCCATAAGAAAACTTATGAAAGATAACCTTATTCTCGGATTAAAAAAGAAATTGTGAAACACATTTCTAATGTTGTTTCTTAAAAGACCTTTAAAACTAAGTTAAACGCAAATTGGTTCAATTCAATAGTTTTCAGATAGTTTTTAGAGAACGAGTTGAATGCTGATCGGATTATAAACAAAGAAGTAAAAATGTTCTACACTGATGATTCAGTAATATGCACATAAAACATTAACAAACATACAAAATAAAACAAGTAAGAACGTTGCAGTCGGACAACAATTTTTACATGTAAAGCTCTCGGATCCATAGCTTCCATATTTCAAACGGCCATAACTTTATCGAAACTAAACCGATTTTCATGTTTGATGGCATTTCTTCATGCTTTATCCTCAAAATTGATTCTGCATTTCAAACATATTCAATATTAAAAATAAAATTGTTTGTATTTCTTGAGAAAAATATCATGTACTACCCCTTACTCATTTTGGAAATTATTTTTTTAAATTTAGAAATGCAAATTAATATTTTTCATCGATTGTGACAATTAGTATAAAAACAACTTTAAAACTGATTCTAAGGGGGTCAAATTTTTCGTCAAAAACATGCTAAAATTTAGAACAATTTTTATTTTTATTTTTATTTTATGAAAAGCACTTTTTTTGTCTTCCATTGTGATTGTCACTGTAATCCTAAGTCCAATCCTAACCGATTAAAATGTGAGAATACAAGATTAAAAAATGCATCAAATTCTCATTTGGGACGAACCCGAGCTCCGAACTTATATTCAAAATATGCGTACTGGTTTATAGTAAATCAAGAGTTTTACTTGACTAAAGATAAATTTCTCATTTACTTACTGATTTATTGGCTTATTCTCAGTAATTCATATTTATATCAAGTATGTGTTTCAAGAATCCTGAATTCGTGTTCATTGGAAATTAATATTTTTCTTTCTGTGTAATGTCACTTAAATATGTAAGCTCAAAAACCATATTACTCATTAGTTGAAATGAACTTATATGATCCCTTTGGTAACTGGAACTTACGTTCTAAATTAGCTCTTTATTAGCTCTTTACTAACTCCTTTAGTCTCAGACAGACGGAAATTATTAGATCGACTTGGCTGACCAAGAATAAAAGTACAGGGTATACAAAAATGCATGTACTCTGCATATACACTTATTTACAGACTCACTTTTATTTGACTTCGATTACAATTAGAAGCACTTTCAAATTGTTCCGCAACGCTTACATTTAAAACTGTAAGGAACGCAAAGAGGCGAACTTCTGCTACGATCCTTTTGTGCAGAGGTCAAAAAGTCCTGTGCGCAGCAGATAAATGTTGAAGAAGCTATTTTCTCACCAATCAACATTCGCATCGTGCTCTCCCACTCCCACGTGCTGGCTAAAACACCTCTGATCCCAGGCATTTATCTTTCGTTGGTGTCTTTTTCTATAGTTTGGCATTTATGTTGCAAGCCTAGTTTCAGCGTAACTGTAAACACCTTTGCACCTCCCCTGCATAGCAAGGACGCATTTGCACTGCTTGGCGGCACTGCTTGGCCGACTTGACTGCAGGCAGCAAACTGGTTACTCCGTGGTACGGCAATTGGCAGCTAGATGGCGCTACTGTCGCCGTCGCATAATTGCCAAATGCCCGCCCCTTCGCCGGTAATTGAAAGGCGCGACTGGCCGAAAAATATACAAAATGTACGTTTTAAATGTCATCCGGTGTATACGGCTCATCTCGGCCACTTCGCTCGCCGGCAAGAAACGTGTTGGCTATCAGCTGCGTGTATTAGACGGCCCATGAATTGGAGTGTGCGTGTTTGTCCCCCGACACCACTTGGCCATATTTTACCGCTTTTAAGCAGCGCGTAAATACTCACGCTTACTGCAAGAGTCCATTAAACGCTCGTAAAAACTTTACGATTCCCAATATGAGATTCTCTTAATACGATTTTTTATGATATTGAAATCTCCTCTTGCAGCCAGCCCATCATCATCGGCTGCGTCTTGGGTAAACAGCCGACATCTGAGGCCCACGAGCTTTGGCTGACTTCGCCATGCACTTTGCTCATATTCGCTTTCCCAACTGGAGTTTTCTCCAACTGAACAGCCGCTCCAGGTACCGTGTCCGCCTCCCCTCACCACAAAATTATCCGTTACACGCACATGAAAAAGGGGCGTGTGCGTATTTTAATGTCTTGTCGAGGCCTATAAAACAAGCTTGTCCCCGCACTGCGCAAATAATGTTTATTTCCGAGGCGTCACAGTCCCCCATGCTTAGAGCCCAGGCGGGAGAACGACCTCTCGGAAGTAAATTTGGAAAACTTTTGATGCCTAATTAGATATATCATTCTGCTTGACAATCATCTAAATATATATCAGTCAATTTGAATTTAAAGAATGCTTGCATACATAACTATACATTCAATATATATATAAATACATTATTATATATGTAATCTACAATATACCAATGTAGTTACCTTTGGTAAAAATCATGTTTGACAAGTATTGAGTATTCCAAAGATAATGATTATAATAGCAGCAGGCAGAAATATGACATAATTATATAATGTGGAGTCTGCTTTACTTGCAGATGCACATCATTATTTTCCCATTTTACCATTCGGTATGTGGTAAGTGAGAATGTTAAATACTCGGCATGTTCATCAGTTTAACGACTGTTCTTTACGCTTTTAATTAGATTTGTGATTTATATTTTTTATTTTCGTAATTTACAAAACGGTACATCATTAGTGTAATTAAAATGCAATAAAAGTGGACGGACAAAGCCCCTACAAGACGTACAGACACTTGGCTGGCACTCGTATAATTTTTATTAAGTCGTTTTGAGGAATGCACTGAGTTGAGTGTTGGGGCAACTGCACGGCTGAGGCTGACACATAAACCCACATTTCAGCCAGGGGCTGGTCCACGTCACCAGTTTGCAGCGGAGCGAGCGCGGCTCCGGTGACCATAAAACACGGCTATGTGCGACAACGTCGAAGGATTAAAAATGATTGCGTGACAAGGCATTTTATAATCGTCATCCGAATCACTTAAAAACACATTCATCGCCGCTGACTTTTGCGCCCCCCGACTTGATATCGGTGTCAGAGCTGAAGCCGGAGCCGCAGCCGGAGCCAGAGCCAGAGCCGGGGTGTGATCCGGATTGGGCTTAGGCGAACCGCAAGGGCCAAACAAGCCATAAACTGGCGCAATAAAAGTGTATCAAATTAAGGAATGAATTTGATGTGCAGCAGCAGAAGCGTCCTCATATTTTTTACAACTAGAACACGAGTGTTTTAAGGACATCCACTCAACTGGCATTGAGTCGAGCCTGGTAATCATTTCACTCAATCGCTCGCGAGTACTGCAAATCAATGTGGTTGAGTTCGACTTGCATTTTTACAGTTTCTGCTCCGAGTGCCCGTCTGCACTCGATTTGGTGGTTGATTACGACACGATTACGGCTGCTCCAGACTCAAAAAGTGAGTTGTGTGCATAAAAACATACATATATGTACATATGAAGATGATTTTTAAATTGATGCACAAGAAGAAAGAGTAGACACCAGAAGGGAAATAGATTAAAATATATGCTTTAAACTTGCTTTTGTAAAACCCTTTTTAAGAAAAATATACGACTAGATTGGGTATTATATCATGATACCTTTGTACTAATCAGAAAATATTTCTTTGATATAAAATATTTTATTTTTATTTATTATAAAGGAAAATATGATATCTAATTGCATTAGAGCACTAGCTACGACTGTATATATAAAATATAAGTTCCGTGCTATTATCAATCTATCTTTCTTATCAATTAATATCAATCCTGCTTTTAAATAGCGCTGACGATACTTTGACTCCAAGCACGATCTTACCCTGATACTTTGTTTATTTATATTATTTCACATATAATTTAGCCGTTAGCTTTATTTATTTACAAATTAGTGTTCAATGTATGCTTTCTCTTAATGCTTTTTTTAGATGCAACCTGTCGCATGGGGATACCGGTGCCTTAACCAGGAGCTGCTGTGCAGCTGTTAAACGCTTTTTCGGGCAAGGGCACCCACTCGCAGTCACACTCACACCCGCACACACACCCGCACACACACCCGCACACACCCGCATTCGCACCCGCGCACACACACACGATTTACGATTCCAAGTCCACCTCCCGGGAGCCGATTCCGGCTCAAGCCCAGGCCCAAGCCCAAGTCCAGGCCCAAGCCGCGTCGCGTCCCGCGCAGGCCTCGGATAGTGTTTTATTGTGATTTTGTTCATTTTTATTATTATTTGCTGCTTGTCTCACCCAGTTTCAATTTTATTAGTTTATTACGGTTATTATCTTTTAATGACGCTCGCGAGCGCCGCCGATGACGACTTTCGCATTGTTGTTGTTATTGCTTTTTATATCACAGTCGAGTAGTTGCCGTTGTTGCTCAAATTATTTGTTGCTCGTTGTTTGTGTTTGTCTCATGCCCAGTTGTTCAGCAATAACGTGTGAAGTTGTTTTATTATTTGTTTTGATTATCAAAATGGCCGGTTTGCATTTTCCGGTCGTTGGGCGCCCCGCCCCATTGCCCATTCCCCATTCCCCATTCCTCGTTCCGGTAGCGTGCAGGTGCCGTAAATCACAGCACGCCGGGAGCGATCTGAGTGCACTCAAAGTGGCACTCACTCACAGCTACGACTCGACTTGTGGCTGACTTGTATGGCCAATAAACGCAAAGCAAAGTGTGGCAAAATGTTTAATTTGGAATTTATGAGCAATTAATTTTAAACACTGGCTGCCCCCCTGCGGATCCGACGCGTAACCATAAAAATGTAATTTGCCAGGGCGTCAAATTTATTGCTTATTGCAAAAGGATTGATCAATTATTCAACTGTTATCGCCAACACAAACAACAAAATAACCTAGGCTATTAAATAATGAAAAGGCTGGAACTATTTAAAGTGTTCCTTAAACTGAAACTAAATAACTTCGCAAACCAACAACAAGTTTATCATTTGTTAAAGATATCTCAATATAATATGTCTAAATTATTTTGTAAAATGTTTCTTAAACTAAAACTAAAATGAATTGTTAATAATACATATTATAATATGTATACTATGTATAATTGTTAAAGTTTTTATTGTGAAAAATTAAATGTGTAATTTTGTAAAAATGTAATGTAAAAGGAAAACAAATTTAGAAAATATAAATATATCTATTTATTTAGTATTTGTTTAAACTATAACTATTTAAGAAATAAATATTGCACACATATATGTATAATATTATATAAGTATCGTATAAATGACTGAACAATGCATTTAAAATACCAATAAATAACAAATTCTGGCTGGACAAAAACATTTGTTTCTTAAAACATGAGGTAAAAATTGTATTCATAATCTATACATAGACAGTACTATAGCTTTCATAGGAGTATACTCATAGAAAATATAATTGGCTTTTTATGCTACCTTGGCAAATCTTATCAGCCTTACAAAGCTCCCAGCACAAACTTATGGCACTAAATTAATTTCTTTTAAACTAAACTATATCCATTTTTGGAATTAATCTCGGTTTTTCAATTTAAAACGGTAATTAGCGATTGGTTTAAAATTAACACCAAAATTGGAATTACAATTGGTTCAGACGCTATTTTATAAATTTTTGACATGTTATAATAGTCAAAACTGAACCAAAAATATCTTCACTAACAATTTCCTTCCAATTTTCTCACTTTTAGTGTTATTATTTTCATCAGTTTAAATTAATTATATAGCTATTACATTAAATTTAATTTTACTATGAAAACGCAATTTGTGGCTAAGTATAAAAATATACAGAGCTCAAATGACAGTTACAAACGATAACAGATTATATTTTCTATATAACTTGTGCCTTTATTAAGTCCGACGATGGCTTAAAAGACAAATCGAATATAAAAAAAGAGATTGGAACTGGGACCGGCTTGTGGAGATGTCCGCCCAAGAAGGCTTGGTTGGTGCTTTATTTTGCATGTCTGTAGGAAAATAAATATCTGAATAAAAGCAATATTAGATATATACATACATATATCAAACAAGGGCCTATTTAGTTCAGTCAAAATTTATTTCCATGGTGTCTGCAAATCTTTCAAATTATTAAACTCCATAAGTCTCTGCCTGGGAACTGCTTAGTTTGCAAACAGGAATCAGAGAGTCAATTGGCCACTGTCCCGAAACCTCCAGCAAGTGGCTAAGTTGCAAAAATTGCAAATTCGTTACATTTCCGCATAAATGCCATGCAAAAAATGGTAAATAAAAAATTCTCATCGAGAAATGTACTCTTGTTGTTCGATCGTAAATTTGAAATTTTTCATAAAAATGTCATAACAGCAATTCCAGGGACAATGGCAGAATACAGAAACAACACGACAACAGCAACTACAAAATGAACAGACTTTGCCTGTGTCGGCGTTTTTCATCTCTCGAATTTATGGATTTTTCGTCTTTTCGCTTAAGGGTAAAAGCAAGTTACACTCACGCGTTTGAATTTGAGGGTAAATGAGAGAGCGACAGACAAAGAGAGATGAATCTGAGGGAGAGAGCTGTGCGAGAGCTTGCGAATTCTTTATGTGTACAATAAAAACTAGCTATAAAAATTTGTAGTGACTAAATTGTGAACTAATTTATATTAAAAAACGCAGCGCAATGTCTGTCTGTAAACAATGCGAGCGACATCCAAAGTTAGGTATAATAAATGAACCATAAAGTCTTCAATCCAACAGAAAAGTTTACACGCTTTTTGGCGCGCTTTTGTCGCATGTGGCACACACAGGCACACCGCTCGCAAGAAGCAAGAAATTGTAGGTATAAACAACATGAATAATACAAAATAATTTAAGCAACAATAACATTTTGCCAAACAAAGCATAAAACACTTAAGAAGGCGTTTCACTCGCTCACTCGCTCGCTCGCTCGCTCTCGCGCAGAGCTTAAGCACTTGCACTCAAAGCGATAGTTTCGCTCATCAGCCACTGTTGTTGTTGTTGTTGTTGTTGAGGCAATTGCTGTGCCTGTGTGTGGTTAGTGTGGGCGCTTGGCGCATACGCATTCGCATTCTCACGTTATAAACATCAAAATTAAGCATCCATTGGGTGCGCACTAAAAAACCAGAAATCGTATAAGAAAATGCCACACAAAACGACTCCAAAAATGCACTCAAACTCGCTCTCGCACTCAATTGCGCTCAGTTGCCGTTGTCTCCGACTCGAACTGAACGGCCATCATGCACACACACACACACACACACGCGAACGCACACACATAGACAGCAAGCAAGAGCAACTGCTGCTGCTGTGCTGCTGCTGTTAACGTTTTATTGCGATCCGCTGAGTGCGAGCGAGACGAACAGCTATGAGGTCCGTATTTCTTATTGCCATCGCTGTGCCGTCGGCGTCGACAGAGACATGAGACCATTGACTGCATATTTGCGTGTGAATGCGCGTGCATGTGTGTGCGTGCGCCTCCGTGTGTGTGAGAGACTAAGCGCAGCGCTTGAAATGAATTGCTGCTGACTGGGCGACTGCCCGACTGCGACACTGTCTCTGCGTGGCCAAAGCTGCGGCCTCAGCCTCGCATGGCTTTTGTATTGCGCCATAAACGTTTCGCTGCTCGTAACGCCACAACGGCCGACGCGGACACAGCGCCAGCCAGCACCAAAGACCCGCACCCACTCGTACCCGGCATCGACACGGAGACAGCGATCCAACGGAGCGCGCGCGGTAGCAGAGCCCCCAGTCAGACGTAGACGGGCCGACAGACAGACAAACTCAAACCCAAACTCTCCACAGTCGTCGCAGTCGCCAAGTGCTGCGCTGCTCGCGCCGCTGCCACCGTCGGCAGCAAAAATTACCAATTACACGAAATTTTTATACTCTTTTAAAAATTTCGTTTTATTATAATATTTATTATCGTGGCGCGCAGTAGTGTCTGCGGAACAGCGCTCGCAGCTCAACTCAACTCAGCTCGGCTCGACTTGGCCCAACCTGACTTGGCCGATCTCCGATCCGATCCGATTCGATCCGATTTGTCTCACCCCGCGTTCGCAGTCGCATTCGCATTCGCATTCGCAGTCGCATTCGCTCTGTTTATTATTTTGTGGCATTCTTATTGTCGTTTAACTGTTGCCGCTTATTACGGGCTTTATAGTGCGGTTTATAGCGGCACGGAGCGCGCGTAAAAATCATCGGCAGCAACCACGAAAATAAACATAAGTATATTTACACACACACACACACACACTACCAATCAAAATAACAATCAATCAAGCAACATTTCACAGCTGAAATCTCGAGCAGTCCGTTATCAGTTATTAGTTGTCGGCGATCGTTAATCAGTCGAATCTGTGCGAACAAAAACCAATACAAAACTGTCACAACAAATGAGTGTACATAAATATTAAAAAGTCATAAAGTTAACGCACAACCCGATAGTTTTTCACCTACCTGTGAGCCGGAAAAAGTGTTTTATGGCATTTAAAACAAAGCAATTAAAGCCAACTCCCCTGCAACTATCCATCGACAATATCTTGCCACACGCACGCGAAAGGTCGTAAAACAAGAGACGCGTCGGGACTTTCTACTCCGACACACTCGCGCACCCGCACTCTGAAAACTGTGAATGTGAATCATCGCCAGAAAATCCATGGCCATAAAATTATAACGCCCCAGTTGACCCGATCCCTCGAATCTCCCGAACAAGACAAGTGCCAAGTGCCGTCGCAGCCATTAAAAATCGCGCGCCTATAAATCAAGCGACGGCAGACCGCGCCTCGAGCATTTTCCGTGTAATTGATGGCCGCAGTTTAATTACTTTTACAACAAATAAACGTCGCACACACACACACACACACCCGCAGACGCACACACACACACACGCAGGAACAGCTGCAAGTGCAACTGAGTACATATGCAAAATTTAACAAATTTCGTTGTGAATTCACATTGCAACACTTTCAAACGAAACGCGTTGCACAAATTGTTCGCCAAACGCTAAACGCATATTTTATGCCAGCGACAGTATAAACAAACCACAATTTTGTTAGGCGTTAAACCAAACTGAGAGCCGCTAATCGAAAGGTAATAACCGTTTTCACAATTTCTCTTATTCTCGAAATGCACCAAAAATTCGGGATAAATGGCAAATTTGATTCTTGGCACGCTATCCCTTTAACAATCTCTATATTCCTCCAATCCCATTCTCCCCTGCTCTCTTTTTAACAATTACAACATATTAACGTTTTCCAGTTCCAATGTAGAACCTACTAACCTTTTGGCATTGTGCAAGTAATTTTTGATGCGTGCAGAATGCAAATGGTTGGTTTCTGGCACTTTTAGCGACAAATCAGAGCAATCTTCGGATATGATATGACATGATGCATATATACATATATATGTACAAAAGCGAGAAAAGAGATTTATTTCGCATCCGAATATATTCAATTTAGTTAATGTGCTTTTTATGTGTGTTTCAGAAAAATAGAATGTCCAAAAGTTTTTTCTTTTTATTTTCGAAAATATTTTTATACATTTCCAAATAGCTTATAATGTCAGTCAGTATTTTTGTGTATATCTATTTTGATTTGCTGGCCCACATTTATTGCTCTTTGATTTGTTTACTTAGAGATTAGGAGTTTATTCAATTTGTTATAGCTTAATGTTTTTGGATTGGATAATCATTTGTCACTTATAAAATAATATATCAACAGTATCCTTAATTGCCGTATGTCTGTAATAAAATAAAATAACTCTATTCAAAAGTTATCTGTAACCACATCGTGTGAGTCAGACCTTTGATAGCCAGAAATCAGGTCGACCGGATGAGATATTCCTCAGCTTATCTTTTAAAAGGTAATGTTGATTGTAAAATGTTTCACTCATAAATTCTCCTTAGGCAGAGGGACCCAAAAATAGAGTAAAAGAGAAAACAAGCGTGTAGAAAGGAGTCGTATTATGGGAATTGTGTCCCTTTACAAGATAATAGACTTAAGTACATATTTTAGTTCTATAACATATTATTTATTTACTCAATATTGAAGGGATCTATTGATCTGATTGCTGCAGAAAAGCGCCATTCAGCAACCACCATTTGTAGGCTGAATTCGAACCAAATTTGTTAAAGAGCACACACAAACACACATAAGAAAAGAAATCATCTAGCTTAACCCATCGATTCAGATAGGACAACTGCGTCTGCGAGCGTAAATGCCAATCCGAAAGATTAACCACATCGAGATCAAGTCAGGCACCATCTACATGTACTAAAACAATAACAAAATCGACACCGACGCAATTCGGCAATTCTCGGCCAGAGAAAAATATGTGCAATGTCAAAATTTGTTTTCGATAGTATGCTGCCAAAGTACCCACAGTTTCAGCCATTTATCAGTTCGCACTTAACCACAACCCCCCCAAATTCGTCATCAGCAGCAGTTGCCGCCGCCCTCGCCGCCGCAGCCGCCTCAGCATCTACCGCCTCGACGCCTGGAGTCCACTCGGGCAGCAGTGCCAGCAACAGCCACAGCAGCGGCCACCTGCAAGGGTCCTCGCTGTCGCCCAGCTCCAGTGCGCTGCAACTCGGCAGCCAGCTTAATCAGCAGCATCTGAGCCAGTCCTCCAACTCGCCCGTTTCGTCGTCGTCGCCCTCCTCGACCGCGCAGCAGCAGCAGCAGCAGCATCAGCAGCAGTCGCAGTACTCGTCCCTCTCGGCCGCTCTTCAGCTCCAGCAGCAGCAGCACATCAACAAGTTAGCCGCCGCTGCAGCTGCGGTCAGCTCGCAAGGATCCGTCTCCGGGCTCGGTGGCCACCACTCGCTGAGCCACGCCCATCAGCAGCTCCTGCTGACGCCCCCCTCGGCGGGCAACTCCCAGACCGGCGACAGCAGCTCATCGCCCTCGCCCGCGGCCAGCTCCTCGTTTGCCATACCCACCAGCAAGATGTACCCATACGTGTCAAACCATCCCACCAGCCATGGCGGCCTCTCCGGCATGCCAGGCTTCTCGGGCCTCGAAGATAAGTCCTGCAGGTGAGCTCACTCAAATAACAATTAGAGAATATATTAAACGATAGTTGAACCATTTGGGGCAAGGAAAGGTTTAACTCAACATTAGACAGATAATCGATTTGAATTTTTAATTAGCTCTCGTTGTCATAACAACATTGCAATAAAGCAAGAAAAACTGACGAACAACGAAAAAAAATGTAAAAATTAGAAAAAATGTTTAATAATTAATTTATTCATCTATGGAATCTAATTTTATCAATTTTAAATAAATATTTCAAAAGGTTTGCATACGAATTAGGCTGGGTGTTATATATCTACATATGTTTGACTGACTAAATCACTAAAATGGTAATCTTCGCACAGCACAAACCGTAAAAGCTAAAAATAAATAATATACACTCTCCTATGTCTAAAATGGGAGAAAAGTTGCTTATGTGAAAGTTTAATTACCGTTTGATCGACATCACTTAATTTTAAAGTTTTACATAATAAATGAATAAATGCAAGCTGCACTCTATCGCCAGAAAATTGTAGAAAACTCACTTCAAAGTGAAATGAAACCTCGAAGCAGTGCCACATTTTAGAGTTCGTTCTTTAATAGATCTTTAAAGCTCATGAGTAGTTCCGATCATCCTGATCAATATATATACCTTATGGGGTCGAAGATATATCCTTCTTCTTTTTTTAATTATAATAAATAGTCGACATTGCGATTGTCAACAAAAACAAAGAAGACATTAAAATAAAATATTAAAGAAATTATAAAAATCTCTAACGAGGGTTTTTTATTTACCTCTATTCCCAGCTATTCATTCGCACAGCTCTATTAAGCCCTTTTTCAAATTAATTATAAATAGAAGAATACTAAGTGCTATACGAAATATTTATAGAAACGGGGAGTTATTAATAACAAATTTATTTGATTTCAAACATACAAATGAAGCACTATTAAAATTTCAAGTCTTTAGCTCTAACATTCACTGGGATTGTTCTTGCAGACAGACATGATTGACTCAGATGTTACTGCTGAACTAGAACATATATGCTTTATTTACTATAAAAGGATGTGATTTAAATTGGCTTTCTTAATTAAATACTGATTGTTCCTATGACAATGCGGAGCCTTCAGTGACAAGTTCCCAGAATAAAATTATTCAGATACTGTGTTAAGATTTCGTCACAATATATTTGATTCCGAATTGTGCCTAATTAATATTTGTAATTGTTGAAAAACAAACTCTCCATAATAGTAATTTGAATATAAATACGGAATTATTTTGAAAAGGAAAGAGATATTGACACAACAAATTTAAATTTAATTAAAATATTATTCAGCTCGTCGTGCAAGTTAATATATATATGTATATAAATATAAGCCCCTAAGCATGATTCGATGTTTCCTTTAAAACGTACTGAATTCCTTACGCCGACACCTCATCCATGACTGCTCAGATTTAGTTTTATTAATGGGCTCTAAAGGCAAATAGCTGGGAAAACCGAAACCAGAATCCGCATTGGCTAACCGCAAAGCCATTTTGAATGTGCTCTAATTATCGACTCGTCCGCCGGCCATTCACTGAGTGGCCATTAAGGACTTCTGTGCTCGAATGGCCGCTGGGCGAATTAGAGCAGCCCCGCTGGCAATTTGTCGCAGGCCACAAGATTCGCACGCACGTTGACCTTGCGCTGCGGCCATTTGCATATGCCCGTGAGCCGGAGCTGGGACCACGCCGCGGGCGTAACGTGTACGGAATTAGTGCGCAATTAGATGTGACCGCAGTTAGTGAAGTCGAGAAGTGGGCCCGGTCAAGACGCAGGCCACGGGCCGCTGCATGCGGCCCATTTACATCTGACTTGGTGACTTGTAGGGCGGGATGTTGTTTCTCACGCACGCACACACACACACCACACACATGCAAATATGCTAATGGTCTATTGTTGTTTTGCCGTCTCTCGTCTCACCAGCAGGTACACGGACACCGTGATGAACAGCTACCAGTCGATGAGCGTACCTGCCTCGGCATCCGCCAGCTTTGCCCAGTTCTATCAGCACGCAGCGGCCGCCTCGGCGGTGTCCGCGGCCAGCGCAGGAGCCATTGGGGTGGACTCGCTGGGCAACGCCTGCACACAGCCCGCATCCGGCGTGGTGCCGGGAGCCGGTGGCGCCGGACAGAGTATTGCGGATCTGCCTCGCTACCCGTGGATGACTCTCACAGGTGAGTTATAAGCATAGTTAAGAGGTTCTATAGAATTCTGCTTTAATCAAGGCCGCACAGCGGGAGGCGAACGTGAATAATTGGCGCTGGGGCCCGGCAATTTAATTTATACCTTTATAGCCATTCGGGCGTATAAACAATAGATAAACGCGCTCGTTTCGGGCCAATTCAAAATTCATAATGAACACTTTGCGGGGCATTTCCAAGTCGTTCGATTCGCATAAGTCTTCCGCCAAATAAGAACTACAAAATTATTTCGTTGACGACGACAGGCGGGCGGACGACGGGCGTGGGGACGGACTAACGGGTAGACGGGCGGATGGATAAAATGACGTTGAAACTGGCAAACAGACAAACGAACAGGGAGCTAAAAAGTGGCGGCAGTAAATAAAAATGAAAATAGTTGAAAAATTTGTGTTTTGTTGTTTTTTTTCGAAGCGGCTCGTCGATTTGTAATTTAAATAGCTTCAAGGTTGCCACACACACACCAGCGTAGACACATGGTTAGATGTGCTCCCGCGCATACAAAACTCGCAATCACTCAGCGTCAGATACTCGGCACAAGATACAGATACATATTGTTTCGTTGCCATACGAATGTTTGACTTTTCAGTTATTGTGGTTGTCGTCGACGTCGTTGTTTTTCAATGCTGATGGTGCTTCTGATCTCTTTTTATGCGTTAAACGTAGTACAATTTCCGCGCGCAATTTATGTGGGTCAGTTTAATTTACGCGAGCCTCGTTTAGCATCGCATTTTTGCACAGCTGATTTATTTATTTATAGCTCCGCAGTTGCAGCAACATGATTTTCTTTATAACGCTCGCAGGCGGTTCAGTTTTTCCACTCGATTGCGGTTGAATGCCTTGTGAATAATGGCACTCAAAATATGAATAGATTGCCAATTAGACTGAATTATGAACTGGTCAACACCCGCCATATTCACGAGGCACAAGCAAATTGAGGCAGATTGTCTGGTAGCTGAGATTATAGATTTGAAATATGGTACGACGGTCATATGGGTAATTATCTGGCACATTTTCTGCATCAGCTCAGACTCAAATAGATAATGCAGGAATTTGTTTTTCTTCGCGATTATAAGAGGATGAAATTTATAAGCAGAAAAAAGTATTCTAATTGTATAAGCTTAAAGACAGAATAACCTTGCAAACCATTGATATAAATATATCTATCAATACTTATTAAATGTTAATCAATTTGAATAAAATATAGGGTCAACAGACGTCTGGGAATTTTAGTTAGTCTGTGTTCTAAAATATATAAATGTCAGGTTCGATATCTAAAATGCTAGTTACAGCCAGCTCTTTATCTAAGCAGCTAATTTGTAGTATTCGGCATTTGGCATTCGGTATGAAAATGAGACTAATCAAATCGAGTATGCGAAAAACCCGTAGGACTGGCTGCTGCTAAAAGACAAACGGTATTTCGCACAATGAAATATTTTGCATATCTCTCGCTCACAGCACCACGGCGATAAAATTGTCAACGAGATCATAGACGACTGGCTGCGATGAAAGTAAATATGAGCATGACGCCATTATGGCAGCCAAGTGCGCGACACGTCGCCACAGCCACACACACACAGCCACACACACACACACACTCACACCAGCAAAGAGCACACAAAGACAAGCAACATACAACAATGCAGTTGCAGTTGCAAAAGAGAGCGCCAGATGTGGCAGCGTTGTCATCCTTTCTCCGATGCCGACTCTTTCTCCACCGAGCATTGGCTTTCTCGCTCGCTCTGGCGCTCTTTGGCTCCCTCTCGCTCTCGCTTTCTAGCCGGCCGGGCAGACCCGGACGCAGCACCGCTTTGCAGCTGAATGCTTGCCAAATGCAATTTAACTAATGAATTTTAATATTTTACGCCAAGGCGTCTGAATGAATTTTCATTTTCACATCGTTGCACCAACCAGACGACAACAACAACAACAACAATGTTGCAGCTATGCAGCCGGGCTGGTTGACTGGAGTGGGGAGCTGGGTGGGTTGGCTGCAGTGCCTGATTATGCTGATAAGAAAGCAAAGAGGTTAACTTTTCTTAATTATCTGGAAAAGCGTTGCAACCGCGCCCCAAAGCAAAGCAGGCAGCAAATCGAGTTATGGGGCTGCGGGGGCTCAAGCAAATTGGAATTTGCAAGCACAGTTACGTGGAGTGGAGCACGAGAAATGCAAAAGAGAACTGCTTATTTATGTGTGCATAACTTCTACAATCATCAATGCGACAAAGGAGCACACGCCCTGCCCTTCTTCAAGCCCCTGCCAACTGGCGACTTGGCGAATTTGTACATAGTACATATCGGAGATCGTCCGTCTGTCTGTCTGTCCGTCCCATTAAATGCCAGCAGCGAGAGGGCAACTGCACAGAAATTTGTGTATTTTAATTAAAAACGCGCCCGGCCAGAAGCCGAGCAGCTTCATCTGCTTGTTAATTAGGCGACACGACGTTGGATGGAGCCGGTTCCACTGTGCACTGGCCACCGGTCATTGGCCACTTTGTTGGTGGTCTGGGCCTTGAAATGGGAATGGCCAGTATCTTCGCTTTTTGCGCATGCAGCTGACAACTTAGTTGAAAATGCTTTGATTGAGTGGTTTGTTAGGTTGGCAGCCGAAGCTGCAGAAAAAGAGAAGCCATCGACGGTGCACATCGCGGGTTATGCAAGAAAAGTCTGAAAAACGCGGCACGTAATTAGCGAGGTCACTGCAGCTCGGGAAAAGGGAAAGGGAACTTGATGTATGTGTGTGTTCCATATGCAGTTAGATGTCCTCCATCACGCCCAAGGCTAAATGCGCCATTAGCTGTAAAAAAACACCCACTAACTCGTTTATGACGTTCATTAAAAAACTCTCAAATTTTCTCTTTTTTTGCAGATTGGATGGGAAGTCCCTTTGAGCGGGTCGTTTGTGGCGATTTTAACGGTAAGTACCGCCACTAAAATGCTTAGTAAGCGAAACCCTTGAACAAATGCCTCGGATGGCATTGGGCAATGGGTTATCCGCACAAATATGAATTATGAAATATGGAAAACGGCTGCCTTTGGCCTTTTCCATAATTTTCTTTTTTACGCCGAAGTGTCCTTGAACCGTCCGTACCTGCTGCGTGGCAAGGCGGATTCCGCCAGCAGCTGAACCCTTCTCGCCGCATTCGTCACAAGGCTCCTGCTGACTGCGACGGTGACTTTCACAGCGACCTGTCATAAATCCTGCGCCCAATCTATTGACTCGCCCATTGAACGCCTAGTGCGATCGTTTGTTTATTGAAGTCATTTTTCGGCTGGCATCCTTTACACGACAATGGAAACATCCGGCAACTGACAGGCCGTATTCCATTTTGAAACGTGAAATTGTGGAACTGTGAAAGTTGCTGGCAGCAGCAGAAAATCAAGCTGATATTTTTGAGTCAATATGGCATGCGAGTCAAGTGTCGGGCAAGATCGTAAATCACTTTGATAGACTGCCCGGCGCTCGCTGCTTATTGAAATGGAGGCACCCAGGCCCCCCAAAATGCCAGTCCCTTGTGTGTGATGGCCATAACAATCGGCCACCGAGTCCAAATTGGGCACGAAACCAAATCCACAAATCTGAGGCGCCAAATAGCAAGCCATAATGGAGAGTGTAATTTAATTCTACTCGACGCGACTCGACTCGACTCGACTCGACTTAGCGCAAACAAGCCCAGTTCATTTCGATTGATCAATTCGTTTGTCAGTGTGGATCGCGTAGCATTCTCTGTTACGGCTGTTGTTGTCGTTAAATTGATTTTACGAGCGTTTTATGATCTATTTACGATTATACGGATGGTCTTGCGCCACGCATAACGATGGTCACTGTGACTACCGCAACGTTACGGCTCCGATCGCCGCTTTTTATGGCGTTGCTTATGCTGCCAGACCGATCGCAGCGAGAATCTCGGCGGCATTCAAGCGCCTCTCTCTCGCTCTCTCTCTCGCTCTGGCCCAAATGGTGGCCGCTTTGCAATTCGCCCTAATTACTTAGTTCAACGACATTGTCCATAAAATGGCAGTATCTTAAGGCTGAGGCACAGCCATCAACAAAGACGAGTAGCACCAGCTCACGATCGCACACAATGGCGGCCATAAAAAGATTAACGACTGCGTTCGCCATTCGATTCGGTTTATGTGCGACACGTAACAGTTTTGTTGGCTCGATTGCTTCAATTAGTTGATATTAGGGATATATAGGGCAGCACAAATTTAAGAACAAATTAATTGCTTGATACAGATCGCTTTGTAATCAATGCACCCATGTTTTCTTCAAAATATAAGTTTCTTAATTTTTTAAAATATTGTATTAAGTAATGGGGGTTCTATACGGGAGCGCCCGACTAGGAGATACCCTAAACACTGTCTCTGCATACATTTTTTACAAGTTGTACGTGTGGGTGCAAACGCACGCCGCAAGCCGCGGCCTTTTTTACAGCTGCTTTGCTTAGCGCCACTATGGAAACTAAATTCGTGAATAACTTCTAAAAAGAATTTTTTATATTTGAGGCGAGGTTTACGAGAATATATTAAAGCATATTTCGTGGCTGTAACTCTTGTAGTTTCTGAGATATACTCACCGGGTCAAAAAACCAATAAATATCAATAATACAAGAAAACAAGCCGAGTTATCAATAACTTAAAAAGACAAAATTCAAATCTAGCTCTTGTAGTCTCCGAGATCGACGTGTTCATACAGACAGACGGACACAAGACTTTTAACCATTTTCAATGGGTTCAGGGTATAAATAATTCGTAATGAACTGAGCGTTTTTTGCCTATTCCAAACCACTGTGCAGCAATTAAATGCGCAAACGCACAGTGTATCAAAACGTTTTTTCAACCCCACGTTCTACCTATCCCCTCCGAGGCAGTTCCAGCCCTGGTGCCTAAGCTCTAGGCTGTGTAATTGCAAGACGTTAAATTGGCGCTGTACAAACAAATCTGGGGCCCAGGCAGTCTGACAGCTTCAGTTGGGACAGCGCTGAAATCGGAGTCGGCTCTGGCTGTGCCCCGTGGAAGTGGAGGCAAAGTCCCGGCGGCTTTTGTACGTGCCGGGGCTTTGCTTTCAACTTCACAGATCGTTTGATATTCGAGTTAGCCAACCCCGTCCGAGCTCGCCCGCTAACCGATCGCTGCTGGCTACGTTTGTTTGCTCTGTAAATAAATCACGACGGGCGCTATGGGAGTCTTGGTGGAGTCATTTGCGCAACTTACAACACTAACAGCCGCTGTTTGACAAGTAATTAACTCGCTTTCCTTCCAATTTGCCACAGATGTTGTTGTTTGGCTTATTATTGACTTGGCGTTTGGCCTGAATAACTTCTGAAACTCTATTCTCAAAGTGAAACGAGCATATTGGTTTTCGCAACTGTCTGCCGTTACAGGCAGCAGAAAACATCTCTGCCACCATAGAGTCAACATTTCACAGCAAGATCAAGAATATTTAACTTTTTATACAGAAACCAAAAAAGAAACCATTTTGGGAGTTTGTATGAAAATGTCATAAAGATCAGACAACAAAGTTTTTGAGAATGCACTTTTCATATTTATATATTTATATATTTATATATTATCACATAAGTTCGAATGTGTAATGTTTTATAATTTGTACTTGTTTAGTATTCAATAATTTTAATTAAACGGTCCAGTTAGTATACTATCTTGTACTTTTCAAAGTACGACTACCAATATCGAGCTAGTTTCCCAAATTTTTAAGGGATGGTCGCAGCCATTTTCTATTCATCAGTGTTTCATTTGACACAACCATAAACAAGCCTATTTAAGTGATAAGCTAAAGAAAGAAACCAACAAAAATTAATATTAGTGCTCTGGTCGAAACTGCCTGACTAGGCGATACCCTGGACCCTGCTCCGAAATTGCCCTCTATGCACACGCTCACAAAAAGAAACACACTGCCAACTGCGCACTTTACTTAGCGGCTGTGTCTCTGCTTCTACACTCAGCCCCACACTGGGAAATGCAAACCTCAATTACTTTAGTGTTTTCTGTCCGATCTTTATAAAACATTTAGTGTCTAAATATGGCAGCTAAATATGAATACCTATGATACATAAACTAGGGAACGGAGGGTATCTTCCAAAAAATTAAATAATCTTTATTTGTATACTATACATCAACTTACAAACCAAGCTTTTATTCTAGAGCTCATATTTTATATATATATATATGATATATACATATATATATTATATTATCTGAGATATGCTTAAACTGATGCCAAAAAGTAATGTATTTATGTACATATATGCTCTAATATAATACACAGTTAAGAATTTTGTGAATTCATAAGAATTTCGAACCAAGTATTGTAAAATTAAAAACATGATAGTCGATATTGTCTTGCAGATTCTCGCGTCATAAAAACGTGCTCTAAGGCCCATTATTTCATTGTATTTCATTTCATTGTATCATTACGATGGCTTTTCAGTCATGTCACTCTGAATTATAAATACAAACCAACAATAAGTTTATTTTATTTAGATTTTTTCTCTCTTTTTCTTTGTTACATTATTATTTTCTGTCTAGAATTTTTTCATCTTGTATGAAAAATTAAATTTTTAAAATTTTTATTAAATTATTTGTATGAATGAAATTTTAAGTACTATTTACTCAAAGCAAAACAGAGCAATCATTTTTAAATAGGTAAATTCTATTAAACAAAATTGCATAATCAGTTAGAAACCTATATTACTATCTTTTTGTATTAGTAATGGCGGGCCTACAGATGCCTCCTAGAGACAGGTTCAACGATTCATTTGGCCTGTCTTTTTACCTTTATTGCGACAGTCGGAATGGCGCGCCAAACAATAATGCTCATTATTTTAATGAAATTAACATACCATAATTGTGTTTCATGATAAGCGATCGTGTCGGGGTCGGGGGCCGCCATAAAGCGGCATTGAATCAAACTGACAACCGCCACAGATCCATTTTTAGCCCCAGTCCGAGTTCGTTCCTTGGATTTAGTTGCAGTCGCTGTTACTGTGAAAGCGAGCAAATCAATGGCACAATGCGTTCGTTTGAATTTCAATTACGATTACGGGTTTGATCCAGCCGCAGCGGATGCCAATGTCATTGACAGTGGGTCTCCGGGCGCGTCTCCGGGTCTGCAGCATATGCATCTGCATCTGGCGGGTCTGCCCGGCGCAGATAAACGCCGCTGCAGGTCACGGCCTGTCGACCCCAGCAACCACTTAACGCCTAGTCGGCTCTGCAGTCTATCTCTCTCTGTCTCTCTCTCGGCATCTATCTATCTCGTTTGCTCGTTTTCTGAGTGGGCGGGGAGGCGAGGCCAGGCAGGCGCAAGCGGCTGCTCATCCACAGTCGCTATCCCGGGTCCGTCCGGACGCTGCAAGAGTTAATTTATGAGGCGCGATAAGCGAATTCCATTTCGTTTCGGTTTTGTTTAATTTCCGATTTTTTGTTGTTTCTTTTATCGTTTAATTTTTATACTCGTTCACAAAGTGAAGAGAGTATATTGGTTTTGTGTACTGTCCGTCTTGCTGTCTGAGAGAGTGACTCAAAATTCGTTGAGATTTTTAACAAACCGCGAAAATGTATATCTGCTACAGTTTCAAAGCTCAAGTTACAAACATTATTATAGCTTTTTTCAGAACTATTACTGATGATATGCCCTAAATACGGAACCAAAGGCTAATTTTCCCCATCATTTGCCCCCATCAATAACAAAATTGCAGTTTGAATGTTAAAATAGTTATTAAGACAGTTTTCGGCCGTTTTTAGATGCGAACGAGTATTGCGCAGTCGGTTACAGCCGACTGCAACGTACTTGTTTTTCTGTTTTTCTGTTTTGCTTTTTGTATTTACATTGGCCGCTTTCCATCTCGCTCAGCTGAACTCTCTCACTCTTTCGCACGCCTTTCGAGGGCGTGTCGCGAGCAGAGGGGCGGGGTAAATGTGCGACACCGTGTTATCGGCACGTTTTGTGGCGTATTTTTTTCATTCTCCACGACGAAAGAAATTTTGAAATGACACGTTTGCAAGTGCGAGGCAACGACAACGACGACGGCGACGGCGACAGCGACGGCGACGGCGAAGCCCCGCGCTACCCTGGGCCTGCATGAAGTTTTTAACTACCCCGTGCGGCTGTTAATCTGCGGTTTTAATGCCCAAGTGGCGCAAATTGGCGAAAGGGTTCGAATTACACAGAGAACGAGAGCACGAGGAGCACGGGGGCTCCCTGCCTGCCGGGGTAGATGGTTGGCTGGGGGTCGCAGTTGCAGCTAGACAGACAGACGCACGAATGGGAGGAGGCTGTCGCTTTGTCCTGCCCCATTCGGCAGGCAGACATGTAAATTTGCAGACGAAATCAAATTAAAAGCGTACACGTTCCACAGACAATGACACACTCCTGGCCCCAACCCACGCCCCCACGGCTTTCATTTCCATTCGGAGTTTATTCGTCCGTTCGCACATGTCACAAATCCTCGACGCTAACTTTCGCATTTTCATTAATTTTAATTGTAATTTAAATTTAGTTGAATCCGCAGTCAAGTGTTGTTTTAAGTTGTATTTAAGTAAATTGCTGTTGTTGTTGTTGTTATGTATTTGTTTTAGGCGGTACTTCGGCCAAGTCGTTTTTCACGCCTCGCGTGCTCCACTGCATTTCCCGCTCGTTTTCCGCATTCCGCACTATGCGTGACGGTCTCCATTTCGGCCGCGGCTTTCTCGCCGTTGTAATTGTTGTTGGACCTTCGAGCTGCCATTATTAATTAGTGCAAGTAGTCGTTAATATAAATTTCATTGCGAAATTATACACCTCGGTTAATGCACTCTTCAATTGCTTTAGTTGGCATTAATCTGGGAGATAAACTTTTATTATGTGTTCCTGAGTTGCGATTGCTGACATTATCGTTAGCGATATTAGCCTTATAAATATAAATATGCGTATATGTATGAAAGAGCAGCTAATGGATAATTCCACTTATAGCTGTTGAAGCAGGCGTAATATCTGCCAAGCTCGCGACTGAAAGCAGGGAAACAAGAGAGAAAGAACAACTGTTGTCGTGTTGGCAAATATTAAATACCCTATATTTGTATACTTGACTGTGTTTTGTTTGTTCCTATGGCACCTGCAATATATGATACCCTTTGCAGAGCATTTGTGCGAATATTTTTTATGAGAATTATCAATATTTTAAGTAATAAAATTTAAATCTCATCATTAACAAATTATTAAAAAATCATTCATAAAAAAACATTTAAACTTTTTTATTAATGAACAAGAGAATAAACAGAGAATTTGTGCAAATAGGTTTTATGAGAATTCTCAATGATTCAATTATTTTGGTATTGAAATTAAAAAACTTTTGAATCAGAATCATTTTTTAATTAAAAAATATTCATAAATAAACACTTTAACATTTTTATCAATGTAATTTTCAATACAAAAAAATGAGTAAACGAAAAAACTGAAGAATGCAAAAAATTATACTCTTAATATTTTTAATGATTAATATTTTGCAAATTTATTAATTATTGTCAAAGCTATAAACACGTTGTAAATTGAATTTAAAGATGTTGCAATTGTAAATACGGTTTTCGATCACTGATAATAATTGAAAAATGACAAGGTATAAACTTATAAATAGTTAGAAGTATGTTTGCGATACTAAAATGTGGCCTTAGCCGTAGTTATTTCGGTTAATCGTTAAGGAAATGCCAGGGATACAGGGGAGGTTTTAAATAACCGGTTCGAGTCATTTCATTGTTTTCGAGTTCTTCCTTTAAACTCGTTATTTTCTTTATCGTAATTGTAAAAATCTTTTGTTACTTAAAAGAAGCGAAGTAAGAAATTCTGCCATTAATGAAGCCATTCAGATATTTTTTGACGGCACTTTCATACATTATTACATGCACACATACATATGTATCTGCTTAAATGTACGTATTCACATACTGATTTATGAATTTTGAGATTGAGGCTCTGCAGCGAGGACCCTTAGAGGGCAAACAATCAAGGGCAAAACAAAATGAGTAACAAAAGGCTTACTGGGTCCAAACTCCATTTTTAAAGACTGTTCCTATGCAGCCATTAACAAAAGAGCCACACACACACACATGCACACAGTCAGAGTCGTGTATATCTGTTAGCCATTAATCAAGAATGTCAGCTAACGAAGAAAATGAGAAAATGGGCAACGCATCCAAGTGCGAGCTGCAGCGATGTTTGTGGTCTGTGGTCGTCGCTCTAGCAGCCAATCAGCCAGCTATCAGTTCGGAAACCTTTGTGAGGGAGTGTGAGTGTGGCCGGGTGATGGTGTGTGGGTGAGGGAGTCTCAGGAGCGCACAGGACCACACCTCGAACCTAACACGAGACAGGAAAGCCCCGGCAATATGAAATTACGAGTGTGTACGCCGCGGGACGGCAGCCCGCGCACATTTCAATTTCAATGCGACGGCCCTGGGCCTGGGTCGGAGTCCGGGAATGGGTGTCACAATGGGAATGGGGGCTAAGCATGAGTTATGTGCACGGCTAGGTAAATATAGAACCCGCAGCAAATGCGTCGATCGATCGATGCTTTTTATACGAATTTAAATGTTACGTTTCCATAGGAAGGCAGGGAAGCGACCGGCACTGGATTGGGGAACGCGTCCCCCTGGTCTGGAATGACATTTTAATCCGTCATTTCGTTTCAAGCCGTAGTCGCACGGCCCACGCAACTTAAGTTATGGCCGACATCTGCTCAAGTCGCTCGCCGAAGTAGAATTTGGAAATTCGTGTTTGTTTTCACCAAATAGGGACAGCGACTATCGAGTGCTGCCTGTTGAGGGCAGCGGGGTGGGGAGAGTGGACTTCTTATATGTCGATGTCGATGTCGCTGTCGTCGTGTGCAGCGGGCCGTAAACGCTGTGGGAATACTCGAGGCGGCGCACTTTTCTCACTTGAAAGCCGTTGGCGCAATTTATATGTGTTTTCAATAAAAGTCGATATAATGTTGCCAAGGTTCATGGAACGCACAAATGAACTTGGCAACAGCCGCAGCAATAGCAACAACTACTCAATGAAGCCAATCAATTTCAATTTTCTTTGAGTTTCTTCGCCTTTGCCGAAAGCCAATGAGGCGTCCAAAGGGCAAGACGAGGCCAATTGCAGTCGCCGCTGAACCTTTACGTTTTATTATTATTTTTCACTCTTGCTGCTGGTCTTATTATTATTAATTTTGTATCTTGCCGATGCGACAGACAGACAAAGGCGCCAAAAAGTGCTGATGACCCGGCCACAACTACACACACACACACTCGCACACACGTTGGCCAGCACTTCATTGTCGGCATTGAATGGCCGATGATTGTCGTGTCGATTCGCAGCGATTTTAATCGCAACTGGCGCTCGTTAAACGCCTTTCATTTGCAATTAAATTGGGGCAAGCTCAAAGACACACACACACACAGAGACTTGCGGCGAGTGTGTTTAAGTTGTGGTCAGTTGGCGACGCGTGGCCGGAAGCTGCAACTACAACAACAACAACACTGGTAACGACAGCTGTCAAGCACAGGCCGTCATTGGCAAAAATCTTGCGGATTACCAATTCTAGACGCCTAATGCCATTTATAGACCATCGTTACAAATGTTCCAGCTGCCCAAATGGAAGCCGTTTGCCCGGCCTGCCTCGCTCCGGCGCGTCTGTCCGAAATTAGTTCGCACTCCCCCGGGCCAGGCCAGCAAATTTATCGAAACGTTGAGGGGGCCCGGGAGCGGGTGTGGGGCGCCGAGTCGCCCTCTGATTTGGCTCGCCTGCTTTGGCAAGGTTTTTCTGCTTATTTCTCTCGTTGCTGTGGTGCGCTTTTCTTCCGTTTTCCCTTTTAACTTCTGGCCATATATTTTTCACATTTATAGCGGGTATTTTGTCTTATCACACCCTCGTGCTTGCAGTGCGTGCAAAAAATTCCGACCTCGTCCTCGTCTAAACTCGCCTGTTCTTCCTCTTTGCGTCTTGCTGGAACTGAAAACACGAGTCGACGTGAATGTGGCTCTGGGTGGGCTTTTTGGTGGTGTTGGCGAAGCAAACCACCCACGAGATTAAAAATGCCATAAAGACAGTAAGGGTGAATGGCTCTAATGGCTGCCGTTGCGCCGTCGTTCTCATTGTTGTTGCCGTTGTTGTTGTTGTCGTTATGCGCTGTTATCCTCGCTCCCTTTCGCTCCCGTTCCCTTTGCAATTTCACTGTTGCCAAAGCTTTATGCATGTGTGCGCGTATATTCGTAGACGCACACCCGCACACATCGTTAGACAGGCAGAGCGGCATATTTGGGCCCTGTTTAAGAGCGGAGGCATAGGTACGTTTATCAGCGCCATCGTGTCGAAAATGTCTTTAATATCAGTGAAAAACATATGCACGCAACTGATACAAACTAAGTGCCCTAAAATGAATGCATCGATAATTGTGAACAAATCTAGAGATCACATAATCACTATTTTATTTCAGAGTGATATATTTTTGAGGTTAATTAGAGCTGAGAGAACTCTTCTTCTTCTTATATGAATATTCTTTTTTTATATTTTTATTTTTTATATTTACCAAAGTTTAATTCTTTACTATTGAGAATTTTATCCCTATTTTACAATTTCATGAATTCTAAAAATCTAAAAATTGCATAATCACTATTTTATTTAATAGTAGTATATCTTTGAAGTTGAGCAGAGCTGAGAGATCTCTAGTAAGCTGACTATTTTTGCCAATGAATACGAAAGGTTTTTTCCCTCATTTTCTTTTCTTTGATTTCTTTTCCGCATTTTATCACCAAAGTTGAATACTCTACCATTGAGAATTTTAGCCTTACTTTACAATTTCATGAATTCTGCGCTCGATAAAGCGTCTTAATCGTTTATATTAACTACTATCCTTTGTTCGTAATATGAAATACACTCAGCGCTGTCATTTAATTCGCTAGGAAAGTGCTGTCTTTGTCTTGGCCAAACTTTTAACTTAATTTGCGATTGCATACACTAAAACTGTGCTCGCTTTGCAAATTATTTCATGGGCTAGAATTCACCCTATTTTATTCCCCGACCTGGTAGTTGAATTAGGCAGCCAGCAGCAATGGGAATGGCAACAACAACGAGGCGCAATTCCAATAATAGCGCGAAATATTTGATGAGAATATATTAATCCCCGAGGAGCGAGCACTTAATGCTTGATAATATTTTCAGCAGCAGAAACTTCCCGTGCCCGGAGAGATAGCGACACCCTGCCTAATATTTGCCCAGATTAAGCACACAATTAGCAATTTATGCTGCTGCTGTTGTGCCTGGCAATGCCATTGAAGTTTAGCCTGGGGCGATGGGGAAGGGGATGGGGAGAGGGGAGGGCGATGGGGGCGTGGCCGGGCGGTAGCAATGCTTACGAAAATAACAACATTGGCAACGCGTTGCACATAAATTGCACAAAAAGCACCCCCGACTCCGGCCTGTCGCAGCCAGGTTGTGCGGCCTCCACCACGGCAACCACCCCTCGGGAAGCAATCAGCATCCCACCCATTTTGCTGTCTATCCTGCCTCGCGTCTGATTAAATTTAAATAAATTTAATAAACATAAATTATTTGCAGTGGCAACAACGTAGCGAGGCATCAGCGCCTGCCACCCCATTGTTGCTGGCAAGTAAATGGCGGCGTTTACCTGCCCCGCCCCCACTTTACAAGCGCCTCTATTCCGTATTTGCCCTTGCAGTCTGCTAAGAGCCGCACAAAAGGCGCCAGATGTTGCCCAGGAGTAAATGTAGAAGCCTCGCAGCCTCGTCAGCCAGCCATGCATCCACTTAGCAGCTTTTCTTTCAAAGTTTAATTAGTCCTGGCGTTGTGGCTCGCATTTCCATATCCGTGGATATGGATGGTCCCCGGGGAGGACATTTTGTGTCGTGCATTTACCAAAAACACTGCAATTTGTGCTAAATACTCAAAAGATTGTCTCCAAACTTGAGAAAACAATGAACCCAGCGAAGCCAGCCATCGCGTTGCCAGCTTGAAACCAGGGAATATTGCTGCGGCATCAAAATTTGGCCGCTCATCGCACATTTTGTATTCGAAGAGCTCTTTGTGTGTATGGGTGTGTGTGTGTGTGTGTGTGCTGGGCTTGTTAAATGTCTGCTGTTTGTTTATATATCTTTCAACATGCCATCCGGGAAGTTCGTTTCGAAAATGCATACCAAGTATAAACAAATCAGCATAAAACATTTGAAGCCCACAAAAACATCGAGCAGTGAAATTTCCAAAGGAAAGTGAGGACAAAGTGATGCGGATAACAATCACAATTGTAGGAAACTTCTAATAATCAATAACCAGAAAGAGAATTACGCTATCTGAGTTGATTTGTATTCCAAATTATGCCGCTCCAGCAAAGACTGACAGATAGTTGATGTAGTGAATTCAAGATATAAATCTTATGCCGAGACTTTCTTTGCATTGTTTTATGTATTCTTTTCAACAATATGCAAAGATTCTCTTTATTTATGTATAATGTTATCGTTGCTATCTCAAATTCTTTGTTTCAAAATAAAACCCTATTAAAAAGACAGCAACATTGAGCATAAAATTAATAATCATTTATGAATTCATAAAAAACAAACAATTATAAAATATGTGAGCATATAAAAGCCACTCTCCTTTTATATTTCATAAATAAATAAAATGTTGCTATAGAATAACCACGAGCAAAAGCAAGAAAATCCAGTTTGAAATACCATTACAAACATAAAGACATAATATGTGCGCTAATATTCTTTCCTAAACTATTTTTCATACAAAACCAAAATTTTTTACCGCTTCTTATTGGAACTATATAAAATAATAGTCAAATGTTGCTGTAGGAGATTTAAATATATATTTATGTAAAGGCTGAATACCGTTTTCAACCGAATCGGTTTAAATGTGGCTTTCCAATTTTACATTAACCGCAAACCGAACCTTTTACTCAACCAGTTATCGATAAGAGCACACGATCCTAAGCAAGCAATTAAATGAATTAAATTTGTTTTGTTTTATTTAAAATTTGAATATAAATGACGAAGTCGAAACCAGTCTCACCACACAATAAAGTTTTCAAACAATATTGAATGAATTTTGAAGAAAGTCTTTTAGCGCTGATGTGAGAAAATGCATCAGGAAATCGCATTTACCAAATGACTCATTTCTGGTTATGCATTCCTGGAAGCTAGCAGAATCAGAAAATCACAAAGAGCCTACAAATGTTATGAAAACAAATATTGGGGTTGCCGAAATATGAAAAGACAACAAACAATTGCTAACTAAACTTCTCCAATTGTCGGAAATTCAGTTGCAAGCAGCAAAATTATGGAATTAATGGAAAATGTGTTCCAACATGGAAGCGATTTGAATTAAATGCCAACAACAAAAAAGCAAAAACAACATTGACAACAGTTAAAGCGACAAAAACACTAGCCACAATGTTTCAAAGTTTGTGTCAAACGATATGTAAATTTGTTTATTATTTATCGAAGAGAAAAGCAAAGCACAGAAAATAGAAACAAAATGTTTGTTTATTCTACGACATTTTTGTGTTACTTGATAAACAAACGGACCCGTTGATGTCGCCGTCCCCACGGACACCACGGCCACATACACACACACTTAGAAGCGTACATATGTTAATGCATATAGATGCAGATACAGAGATACGGAAAGAGACACAGATACACTTATACTACTTTTAACGATTTTTTCTACCGCCTGCCCCGTCGGCCCGGTCTACGTTAGTCTGCGCTTAACTGTGTGTGAGTGTATCTTTATTGTACGCATTGAATTGTTTTTATGATTTTAATGTCATCATAAGTTTCAGTCAGCTTTATTTTATATGATTGAGGATTGTTTATACGCGCCGCTGTTTATTGAACAATTACGTTTATTATTATGAATATTTTTAATTGTTAATGTCATTGTTATAGAACGGCCCATTCACGATGTTGACGCCGGTGTCTTGGGACGCCTTTCCAAAAACATCGTACCTCCCCGCTCGTATCTCTCTCTCCGCCCGCGAAGCACGTTCAGTTCCCTCTTGCACCTTTGCTGGTACTTGGTCAACGCCAAGGCGTCTGGAAATACGGCGTCTGTTTTGGCCACAGTTGTTTACTTGATGCTTGCCCCCGTCCGATATTTGGGCCGCGGGCATTGCGCATTGGGCATTGGCCACTGTTCACTCAGTGAGTCCCATCCATTTGGATCGTGAATCACATGCCAATTTCAATTTGTGGCCGAGAGCCGCCGCATCGTCAGTCAATTGCAGCGGCAGTTTACGGCGCGCTTATTGATTTTTAATTGAAAACTGAAAATTGATTTTGCACGGAATTGTGCAATTAACCGGTTAACTTGGGCTCGCTATGCAAAGCTTAAACTTGATTTCAAGTTACCGGTAATTAAATGCCCCGTAAATTCATTGACTTTTATCTGAGCAACGGGGATGTAAGTCAATGCAGTCGCCGATTAAATGAAATCAATTGAAAACAAATTTGCAATAAGCTGATCTGTGGGAAATACTTGGAATAAATACCTGAACAATGAAAGATTAAAGCTAATTAGCTGTCTATGTCAAGCATTCTAGTATTGTTAAGTAGCTCGTTATACACATAACAATTTACACAATTTTCTTCAATCATTTTAAAAACGTTTATAATTTAATTAAAATATATTTGGCCAAGTAATAGAAATTTGCTTACTAACAAATATTTCTTATTTCTAAAATAAAAATTTACTTAAATTAAAAAAAATTTAAAAATAAACATGAAATATAAAAATAATAATAAATTGTTACCTCTGTCTCTATCCCTCTGTGTAGAGATCATTGACCTATTTTATACATATAAAAAAACTTAAGGATGGGCTACCTAACATCAATGTAAATATTTTGTATATCAAATAACTCTGCTGGGACTAAGGCTCGACTTGCGAGCTAAACTGCATTGAGTGCATCGTTCAAGGGTCGGCGGCGAGACAAGTTGTCCATTGACGGCCATTACAAAAATCTGCCATCAATGACTGAAAAACCAATATGTCTCGCACGTTTTTTGAGATAGATTTCTGGCTCTGGCCTTCTCCATGTCTGCCGCTGCCATTTGGCTCAAAGCGCACTCCGCTCTCAAAAATTCCGGTTTCGCTTGGCTCGCTCAGCTATGCGCCGACTCACCACCAAACGGCAACGGCAACTACGGCGGCGTCGACGTCGACGTCTCTCTCAGCAGCAGCAGCAGCAGCAGCAACAACAGCCGTTGCCATGACGACGCTCCCGCTTTCCAAGTGTGTGTGCGAGTGTGTCTACCTGTCCGACGCAGACGCTGCGGCAGCCATATTGGATTCCAGCACTCCTGTGCACAATCTAGCCATCTCGCTCGCACCTGTGCGCCACTATTGCATGCGTCGTAAATCTCTTTTAGGGGCGCGTGTGTCCTGGGAGTCGTGATTTATGAGACGCATTGTAGCTGCTCACTGTAGCGTGTAAATAATTTAGATTAGTTTAGCATTTGTGTGCCCTGTCTGCTGCTTGCTGGGGGTTGATTACAATTCCAGTTGCCGCGAGGTGGAAAAAGTTCCTGCAGTTGAGAGACTTGAATACTTTTAATGGCCATTGCTTTCTGTGCTCCAGAATTCCAAATATTGCAATTTTATTTGAATCGAAATGATAAAACCACAAATGTAATAGGCAGAGTCAATTTAATCAAAATTATGCTTCAGTTGCAAATACTTAGCGCATGCATTTCATTGCATTTGCCTTACTCGAAAATGTTTGCCCAAACACATCCTGAGGATGATTTACAACTCGAGTGGAACTCCTTGTGCACAAATGCACCTTTCAAAATATTACGCAAAATTTGTCCCTTGCATTGTTGTCGGAAACTTGCAACTTGCCAACCATAAAAAATTTGCCGCTGACGGGAAAACCTTTTAAAGGCAGCACAAAAAATAAAAGAAAAAACGAAAGGTGCTGCCATAAAACAGCAAGCGGGAAAAGTGATCCCTGGTCTGCAATTTGCAGATAGCGAAATTTTGATTTCCGAAACATAAACACGAAGCCCATTTTCATTCCAATATTTCTACTGCCGTTGCCGTTGCCTTTGCTATATCATTCACGCACCGTCGCGCAAAAAATTCGCACAGGTAGCGTGAAAAATTGCTAAAAAAAAAAGAAAAGTAAAACAAAAAAGTAACGAAACAACAAAGAGTCGAGAGAAATGAGACAGCAACGCTTGGAAAATGTTTCTCGGCGCTGCGGGAGCTACTTCTACGCTTCTGCTTCACCCTTTACATGTCGTGCAATCGCCATTGAAATCGGAATCAGAGCCCGTCCAGGCGGCAGTTGACCCCCAGGGAGCTGATGTCCTGCCGCGATTCGCCTTGCGCTGTGTGGCGCTGCCGACTGTCGGCTGACGGCTGTCGGCTGGCGGCTGACGTCAGAGCCCGCCTGGTTAGAGCAACTGTTTATTTTGCTCGTAATTCGCAGTGCATTCACATTCACAGCCCCGTCCCTGGTTTGGTGCACCCTTTCGCAATTAAACAATTGCCAAACTAGAAGCAGAACGGTTGTCTCTGGCTAATGGCCGGACACAAATCAGGCGCCTTTATCGGACGCGGGCCCCATAAAGTAGCCGATTCGATGCCAATGCGCGTTCACATGTGTTGCAGCCAAAAGCCAAGGCGAAATTCCATTTCGGGCAGTCTGACAGCATCTTCGCAGCTCGTTAAGAGTGCCCAAAAACGGCACCAGAGCCGCAGCAACACTCGAGATGTGTGCGTGACAATCGTGACTAACGCGACTTTCTTTGTTCCCTTCTGGTTTTGCAGGGCCCAACGGATGCCCGCGCCGCCGTGGCCGCCAGACTTACACCCGGTTCCAGACGCTGGAGCTGGAAAAGGAGTTTCACTTCAACCACTACTTGACGCGGCGACGGCGCATAGAGATTGCACACGCGCTCTGCCTAACCGAGCGCCAGATCAAGATCTGGTTCCAGAACCGCCGCATGAAACTAAAGAAGGAGCTGCGCGCGGTCAAAGAGATCAACGAACAGGTAGGTTGACGCCAGCCAAATCTGCCCTGGTCTGCTTTGCATATCGGAACGATGACGATCGAATCATTTGATTAGTCATCGCCAACTCATCTAGATAGCCGATTAATTTGCCTTTCTCCCGTCTCTCCCTAATGGCCACGCTTTAGGCACGCCGCGACCGCGAGGAGCAAGAGAAATGAAGGCTCAGGAGACGATGAAATCCGCCCAGCAAAATAAGCAAGTGCAGCAGCAACAGCAGCAGCAGCAGCAGCAACAGCAGCAGCAACAGCAACAACAGCACCAGCAACAGCAGCAGCAGGATCATCACTCGATCATCTCACACAATCCGGGCCACTTGCACCATTCCGTTGTCGGTCAGAACGATCTCAAGCTTGGACTGGGCATGGGTGTCGGTGTCGGCGTTGGCGTTGGCGTCGGGTCTGGCATTGGGCCCGGTCTTGGAGCTGGCCTTGGCGGCAATCTGGGAATGATGAGCGCCCTGGACAAGAGCAATCACGATCTGCTCAAGGCGGTCAGTAAGGTCAACTCCTAAATGATGATCCCCACGGGCCGTTCATCCTTCCGACATCCTCATTGCCGCTAACGCCACCGTCACTAGCACCACAATCCACCAACCACCGTCATCGTCATCGTCGTCGCTTGATGCCTTGAGTTTGGCGTTTTTCCGTCTCTTCTGTGTAATGCGAAAAACAAAACAAAACAAAGTTGATAACTTAAATACGTAAAGTTTTACATAGTAAATAGTCGTTTAAGTCTACATGTAATGGATAGCCATATATAAATATTAAACCCAGTACGTATGTGTGTGTGTGCTTGCAAGCAGTACATAAGCAAGATCAATGACTGTGCACAGTGGGTCACAGACAGTTTGTTTGGGAGTTGAAAAATGAATTTTTGAACTGCAAATGCTTTAATTATTTTTATATGTTTTTTATCCACATCGTAAACCTTATTTTACACACTGATTTTCGTTTCGATACCTCGTTAGGCAGTATTGCCTATTTGATAGACGACATTGCCTAAACGTATGAAACCAATTTGTTTCTTGATCTTATGCCCTTAGTTCGCAGGATGACCACCAATTATAATCAATCCCTGCGCCACTGTGTACAGCGTCGAATTTTGATTGAATCCATTGATCTATACTGAATAGCGGTAAATGTTAAAGTAGTACCATCGCGAGTAGGGCGCTGAATCGTAGAGGTTTTGCAGAAGAGGATATAACCATGTGAAATGAGCGATATTTTATAGTCAAATAGTCAGATAGGCAGATAGTCAGAAGGCATTGGCCCATTGCCAATTGCCAATGGAGCGAGTAGAGAGTTGAACTGTAAAATTATTTACGACTGCTGTAGGATAACATAGTATGGTAATGAAACACGTTTAACTATGTTTATGAATATATGTATGTATTTACAAATATAATATACCCCTACTTACTTATAGAGATATAGATTGTACGTATGTTTTGTACTCACATACTATTTATTGGAAATTTTTTTGTTTATGTTTTTAATCGAAAAACTCTTCCAATGTTTTGTTTATTGTGTTGTATGTTTTGCTGTAATTTGTTGTATGCCAATGCTTTTAAATTTTGCTTAGACGAAATTCAAATAGTTCCGTCAATGCCATATTAATATTAATTTAAATATCTGCTAAATGTAAATCATGATAAGGACGAATGCAAAACAAATCGAACAAAAATAAACTACAAAATAAAAATATAAAAGAAATACTTAAAAAAGCGCAAACATTTCCCTATGTAAAAGTTTAAGTGTATTGTAATGTGTAACGAATGGTATGCAACATACCCAAAAGCATAATCATGATTTCAAATACGTAATAATAATAATAAAAATAATAATAATTATAACAAAGAAACAAAAGAAATGTCGTTTTGCCAGTGACTAAAATTTTAAAAGAAATACATTATGTAGGTGTGTAATAGGCGTTGAATGCTAGGCGCTAAATATTACAAATAGTAAACTCTGAAATACGTATTAGCTTAAGGTTGCAACAACAACAACAAGAAAAATAACTAAAATGAAAAAAAAAACAACAAATCTGAAATTAAAAACACTGAGCAGGTCAAGTGAGAAGAAGAATGCAGCAAAAATCCATATACGTAGAAATTTAACTTCCCGAAATAAAATTAAATGTAAACAATGAAAAGAGAATTACAAGTTGATTTACTGTAATGAAACTAAAAAGATAAAGGTAAAATAAATTATATTTATTTATCATAAACGAAACGAAGCAAAACTTACAAACGCATATTTACAAATACAAATAAAAACGTAAAGTAACGACAAATATATATTAAAAATATATACAAATATTAACTTATATATACTTATATATACACATACATATATATAAAAATACATACGTGTATGTAGTATGGTTAACATTAAACGCAGTCATATTTTGCACACATCCTTCTCGAGGTGTGCAAGGACAAACCCTTGCGCCATTTTCAGTCCAGTTCTTTCAAAAGTTAGCCTTCGCTTTGTTTACCCCAATATTGATTCTAGTGATATTATTATACTATCTTATAGACACGTTATTTTCGTTTCGATTTTGTTATGCATCTACATGTACTTTACAACTTTTTGCCTTTTGTTTTCAAATTTTAAATGGAACAATATTTGTTTGCGTTTCGCTTGACTTTGTTTGCCACACAATATTTATGTATTTTTTGAAGTTTTAACTTAAAAATCGTTTAATTTAATGGCCCAGCAAGTTGGCGAGTTTTATTTAACACACGCTATTTACATACATTTTTGTTTAAGTTAAATGCTAAAATATTTTTGTTAGTTCTAGTTTAAGTTTAGTTGTGACAAATTGTGTATTATATTATTTTATGCGATTTTAAAATGAATTCGAAAAAATATTAAAATCCTATAGAAAACTTGTTTCACTTATTTCGCACGTCTCTGAAAAGCATCAACACAGAACAACAAATTTTAACAAAAGCCCATCCAAGACATTGACCGACAGTCAGGGTCACAAAATATTGCAAGAATCGATTAGCCTAAAAACTAACAACTTATATACGTAGAAATCAAGAACCTATTTATTAACAAATACATATACAAAAAATAATAAATCCACTATGAAACATAATTTTACTTACTCAGCCGCAAGTAGATTCGAAATTGGTTTTCTAAACAAATGATAAGGAAATGTCTACACACCGGCATATACGTAATTGAATGATATTCAATATTTATTAACGACCTAAAAGTGTATTACAGAGGACGTGGCTCACAAATAATTTAAATGCAGCAGCTCTTGCCCTAATAATTGTAAATAAAGTGCAGTGCAGTGCATATGTTTTAAGAAACCCCAAATTAAACAACTGCGCGATCACAAAGTTCGCTTCGAAGTATTTAGAGAGACTTTTGCTCGCTTCACAAGAGTTTAGTCATTCGAAACATGCAAGCAACAAATATGTGAGTTTATAAACTAATGGTTAAAGGAAAGCATTAAACGCCGCTAATCTAATCTTAAGTAAACAACAATGAAAATTAATAAATAAATAATAATAAAAAAAAACTAAAAAAAATTGTATGTTGTTCGACAATAACTACTCAACATTATCTCACATCCAACAGTTGCAAATGGGCTCTTCTCATAAATTTATAACACGTTTGTATTAATCCATCAGAGGTCTACGTCAATGGAAAGTCTTAATTACCAAAATACCAATAATAGAAAATGGAGAGGTATATGTGATAGTGCTTTTCTTCATGTGCTCATTTTTCAACCGATTGTTTCTATATTAGCTATATAATACAATGCTCCATGATGACAGCTTTACAACTGAGCGACTGGTTTTCATTAAGACAGACAAACGGATGCGATGACAAACATTTGTCTACCCTGAACACATTTAAAATGCGTAATGGATCATGCAAAAGGAGGATTCTCCGACCCCATAAAGTATATATATAATGGACCAGGATGACCAGGATGTATGAAAGAATCGATTTTAGAGGCTTTACAGCTTCTGATTTGAAATTTGGGGCTTTAAGTTGCTCTATAATATATCGCTTTTCACCGCGGATTTCTTTAGCATATCTCAGAGACTATAGGAGAGATATAATATTTGGTATATAAGCTCACGAATAGTATACAAGATCATGGGTACTTCACTATTCAGATACCTACACTGTTCACCCCATTTTTATAGACATTGTCTTATTCATAAATTTGTATATGAATATGAATCCCATAGAAACGTTCGGTTGATAGATTAGTCCTTGCATGAAGACTTTTTGTTTTTCAGTATATTCGAACCAAACTTGGCAATTTTATTGTTTTGTGTGCAAGCAAGGCTAACTATAATGAGTATGGCACATCTTCTGCAAGGATATTTAAATTAAAAAAATTCGTATAAACGTGTTTCTTGGGTAAGAACTGATTGTGATTAGTTTATTATTCCCGTTCCTTTTTTGCATCTACCTATTGCACATATAGAAACCAATAGCTTTTATTATTAATAATGTGGCCTAAGATTAAAAATCCCTAAATGATAGACGAGCATTGCCCGCTCAGAGGTTTTACTTGTAATGCGGGCCAGTCCATGTAACGGGACTCGTTCTTCGCGCTGACAATATTGAAATCGTTCTACGCGACCGTCGCGTAATGGCTAATTGATGTTTTGTACGACGCATAAATTCTCACTTGCCAATAAAGATGCTGCGAATATTAATTAAGGCAGTTCGTATTAGGGAAAGTGATTTCATTGCCGGCTGCGCCAAGGGGCGTGGCGTAAATGGGGTTCGGGGTTCGAATCGAGGATATGAATTTGGGTAGATGTGGCAGGGCTCACTTCTAGATTTGCAATTTGTAACGTTTGCCACGTACAAGAGAAATGCTGCAAAACGTCTTTAATTAAATTTAATTAATGCGGCAACAACTCAACGGATTATCATAATAAGAGCACACATAACGACGGCCTTTATGGCGCACACATGTGCAACACGGAGCAGCCTCCACGCTAGTCCTGCAAGGACTAGCTCTCCCAATCGCTGATGACGGGGGAGGCGGGAGTCGGAGGGGCCAGACGTTGTCCCGTTTGGAGCAACGACAGCATAATGGCTGCGTCAACGAGCTGCGTCTTTGGCGGAAACGGAAACACAAGCACGCAAATGGCTCATGTATGCAATAAAAGAAACTTTTGAAACGCCAAAATAGCGTTCCAAAGATTGCCCCCTTGATGATGAGTGGGCGGCAGTGCAGAGCTGGAGGCAGGCAGGGGGCGCTGATTTCGGGTCCCTGCCGAGTGTGGACATCGTCATGCCAGGCACGTAGTCTGGCATAAGTTCACATTTGGATGCTGTTATTAGAAAAGTTTCTGCGATAAACTGGCCCCGAAGACGATCATCGATGCGATAAGGCACCGTTTCAAATATTTTATTCCACTGCATATGAGAGCCGAAACAAACTCTGGCATAAGCACATGGACGGCCCTAGGAGCGAAGGTTGTGCGGTTTCTGGGTGGACTCTCATATAATGGAATATTTCGAAAGTGTAAAATTATTTATAATCTAATGGCTTAATATTAAACTATGCATATAAGGCTTATCCTTATAACCACTTCAATTTCTCCAAATATAAAACAAATAGTTTAGGAATTTGTATAGGCAAATAAAGAAAGATTGCGAATATAATTATTTAAAGAATTAGCAAACTGGTTTCTTGCTCAGATTTAGTGAAACATACAGGAAATTTATATGCAACCGATTTATTCAGTTTGTGAATAGGTTATATATAACAAGTAAGATCTAGTCGGAAGTGCCTGATTTATATTCGACCTCCCCGTAGTCCTCACTTTGAAGATATATTCTTTAACATCATTTAATAAGACTTAATAACATATTATTAATAAGTAAGCCAAAGCACACGGCTGTATCTCTATAGAAGCGATATCCAAACAGTGCAAAATTCTTCATCTTTGTATGATATACGAGAACATACGTAGGAAATTCGATGGCTCCATCTCTTAAAGGAGGATATGCGAATGTATTGAAAGCGAAACTATCGATGCTAATAAAAAATTTAAAAACTTGTTCTGTGTATGGTATAGGAGATTATATATTCTCAATCTCAAGTCTGTAGCTCTCATAGTTTCTAAAAACGCTGCGTTCATGGGCAGGCAACGAACATGGCTAAATCGACTCAGATAGTCTTGACCAAGAATATATACTTTATAGGAACGAAGATGCTTCCTTCTACGTGTTATATACATTGCACAAAACTCTTGTACCCGGCTTACATATTTTCAAGAAATGGCGTCTAAAAACGAAGAAAGCGCAGTAATCTGCGAGGTGTTAATGATTAGTAGTAATAATAAATTATAGCTTGCGGATTGCACACAAACACCTATTTTTTTAAACTATATTATATGATATAGTGGTTTGATCTCAGGATATTTAGCTCATATGTTAGTTTTTTATGTTCCTGATCCATAATAAATACTTTGTCTACTTGGCGACGTTGCCTTCTGTGCGTTTGTGACACATTTATAATACCCCCAGAAAGGGTGTGGGAAACATGGCGGTATCCCCAGTCAACTGTGTAATTCTAAAGTCAAACAAACATAGAGTTTGATAATTTATGGAATACGAATTCGTTGCAAGTTGCGCTAGAAAATTACAATATTTTGACATCGCAAACAAAGCCGCAGAAGCCGTGCGCTGATCCTACTTTAAATTCAGATAATGCTTAGACTCTGATGCTGCGGCATATGCGCGGCCTAATTACAGTGCGCCACAGATGTTCGCTTTGCCACGATGCCACCTTTCGGTGGGGTCGGGTTCGCGGGCAATCCTTAATCCTCGCCTGGCAACAGCGGTGCAAAATGGCCGCGGCGCTGGGCAAATGTAATGTTTGGCAATTACATAGCGCGTTTCGTTTAATTGAAACATAATTTTGCATAAATAAAACAAGGCATAAAACACCCTGTTCAATGGCGCCCTCACCCTCCTTCCATCCTCATCGCAGTCAGCGCCCTCAACATGGCCGCCATTAATACGCAAAGGGTGTTTTAAAAATGGAAACAAAAACGCCCCAAGCCAATCCCTGTTCCTCCCCTCGGTGGCTCGTCGCAGTCCCAGTCCAGCTCCGTTTGCAATATGTGCGAATAAAGGGTCCCAATTGCAAACCTTGTCGCAACCTGTGCCCGCAGTATTGTTGATGCTGCTGCTGCTGCTGCTGCTGCTGCGATGATGCGTCGGGTGTATCTCACAGCTCATTGCGAATGCACAGGTTGATTTTATCCCCTGACACTTTTTCATGTTCCGTCCGGAATGTGTGTATGTGCTCCTGAAGCTCAGTGGTAGGCCTCTGGCTTTGTTATTTTTCTTCTTTTTGTTTTTTTTTTTTTTGCGAAATTGCACAACCGTCGTGCTATATCATAATTTATTAACAAAATGAAATGAGTTTTTTCCATTTTTGTTGAACACTTGCCGCACTCATTGAAGGCCCATGGCGCACATTTTTCACTTTTCAATACGTCTGAGAGCTGTCGGAAAACGGAAATTGACGAGAACGAATGGGAATTGATGGCTTGGTTCAGTTTTCATTTTCTCTAATTAGGCAGTTTAATAAACAAGTCTTACGCTTCAAGGAGACATGTTAACAAAAACAATTTTTCGCAAAAACATTATTTTATTTTAGCACACAAGCTGACGATGTACAACTAACATAAGCCTTAAAATATAAATATACATATTTTAGACCAACAACAGGCCACGGTAATCTTCGAAATACTGGGCGTGTGCTGCGGCTGGGATGAGACTCGCCCACATTGACACTAAATTTCAACTAAGCGATCTTCAATATATTATAATAATCCGCAAAAGAAGACCGACAAATGCGCGCCACATTTAAATGAAACACAATCTTCTTTATATCAACGAGCCTTTTCAACCCCGACACTAAAAGCCATCTGAGCGGCCCACGCCTGTTTCAACATGGCTACTTAGGACTTTCCCCGGTCGATGCCCCCGTAATCAAGGGGCGTAAAACGGAAACAGTGTACGCAGGGCTGAAACACGCTGCCAACATTGCAAATTTTTGTTGATTTAATAAAATTGCACCCATGAGACTAATTTATATGTAACGTTGGTAGTCGAAAAAGGCGCCGAATTGGTTTTAGTTCCAGGTACAACGATGTCCTCCTTGCTTGCGCGTCTGTGTGAACAGTGGAACAAATACACACATAAAAGTTGAGCGTAAAAAAAAACAAAATTCTGTTTTCCTCTTTCAATTGGTATTTAGTTCAAAAGTATTGAAAAGTTTAATTGGCAATTTGTCCAATGTAAATTACGGATGTTGTTTTTTATATACAATATATATCCATCACAAAGCGACAAATGACAATTGTAAGCCGGAATAGAATTTCTTACGTTAAATGCTTAAATTAAATTTCAGATCCTTAGAAATGGACAAGCGGACTGTTATAGAGACATTGCACAAAACTTATATACTCTTTTTCACTTAATATAAGCAACAAAAACATATCCCTTTGTGTGCATTTTGACACACCAAAAATATTTTTGGATGGGTTGAGGATATTCAAATTTCCAAACAAGGTTGTATTTATTATTCTTGAATGAAATATTATAAGAATGTTGTTATGTATCATCAACATTTATTTTAAATTGCGCTGGCTTTTAAGCCCTTCGTCTGAGATAGTTCAACACACTCAGATTCGTACTCAGATATTTGTTGTTCAGTTGTGAGCAGGGTTGAAAAACAAAAACACAAACGGGAACTCATTAAATTGTTTAAACGTGGTACAATATCTTTCTACTTGCAAGTTAAAACAAAAGCTAATTCAAAATGAAAATATATATCATATTACACATATAAATTTACGAAGTGTATGCTTATTCGGGATTGGTATCACTATCTATGTCCGCTTTTACACTCGTTCACGTGGAACAAAAGAGTATATTGGTTTTATGCAATGTCTGTCTTGCGGTGGATAGAGTTACCAAATTTGGCAGATGTTTTTCTGATGACGACCACACCTTCCCCAAAAACCACAAAAAAAATATATATTTTACCAAAATAACAAAGATAATAATTTTACTGTGAACGTGTGATACCTGTGAAGGTATCTTAATGTAATTTTACTGTAGATTAAGAAGTACAACAGCCTTTTATAGGCACTTCTGTAAAGTTCTGCTATCATTTCGAATTAAATAGGCAACTTCAGTAGCCGAGCTTTCCCGCCTGGCATATTGCTTAGCAGATTGGCGCTGGCAGCTTCTCCCCATAGCCAAAATGCAGCCTCCTGCTCCGCTCAGCTCTGCGTGAACATTTGTGTTTCTGTTGAGCCAATTTGCTGATTTATATTGCATAATAAGGCCGAGCCGAAAATGGCCTCGACTGCGACAGCGTGGTGGGGCCGAAGGTGCGCCATGCGAGCGATTCCGGCCACAGTCGGCAATTTGTTAGCCAATAAATGTTATGGCATACACCAACTGTGACGATGTCCGTGCAGTGCCATTTGTTTTGATCCGTGACAATTTACGAGGTTCTCTCGGTTTTCGGAGAAACACATCTAATCGCATAGGTGCTCGATAGCCATTTGCTTGTTGCGCCAACTAACTGTAATCATAACTATGGCGAATGATCTTTGAGCAGCCGCCTCCGCAGTCTCCTTCAACTCTGCGACTGCCACTTGAACAGATGTCATCGCTGGCCCGTAATGGCAGCACAACTTTGACTTTCGTACTATACAATCATATTTAATAAGGCATTCTTTGGTCCTGGCTCCGGACACGCACACATGCAGGGCAGTGTGTACCTGAGAGTGCCACAGAGCGGCCGTGACGTATCTGTCAGATTAGGGAAAGGCCATAAAATGCGGTGAGCAGGGATGACAACAGCGACAGCGACAGCGGCAGTGGCAGCGGCAAATGCAACAGCAACTAATGTTGAGATACCGCCATTGTGCTGGCTTTCATGCAAACATGGCAGTTGGCCGTGCCCTTTGGCTTTCCTCTGCCTTTGCCTTTGCCTTTGCCTTTTCCATTTCCCTTTCCCTTGCCCCAACCCCAACCGTTCCCATTCTCTCCGGGCTGTCCTGCACGAGTCGGTTATTATTTTAATCGCTTGAGTGTGGGCACTTTTCATTTATGCTCGTATTGTACAATATTGTTACTGATGTGTCTCGGCCATATCTATTGGTGTATCTATTCAGGCGGCCGCTGGTTCGTTTTGGCCCCATCTCGATTTCGTTTTGCAATTGAACAACATTTACGACTGTAAACAGACATAAAACTGTCTAGTTTCCCGGAGGCCCGTCGGCGCTACTCCAAGTGCAGCACTTTGAATTTGATCCTGGCACAGCTTCTGTGCACGATGATCTCTCAGCACCTTCGACAATTTCCGCTAGCCCATCGCCAGCGACAGTTATGACTGCGGATGGCACATAAAACTGACTTTAACGGCGGTAAACAGTTCATAAAAACTTGCAGCCACATGCTCCCAAAGGCCAGCACTGACGCGTGTTAACTGAAAGGAGTTCCTCCGATTGAGGAATGCTGCAGGGACCTGACGAGTGCCATTCCCGGACGTTAGAATGTTAGGCTCAATCAACCCTATTGCAGAAAATCCCTTACATTGCTGATAAGGTCTAATGAAATGATTAAAGCAAAAGTTTTGCTGCACAAGATTCAAAATCAATCGGTACAGAAAAAACACATTTTTCAATTTAAAACCAGTTTTTGGATTATAACTATTCCAAAAGGAAACAAGTCAGTTGCAGTCGGGTGTAACCCACAGTCCAATACTCCTTAACAGCGTAATAACAACGAAAACATGCCGGCTTTTAGAGAGTTTTACATGTGGAAATTTGTAGTATATATTTGAACAATTTTTGACAAACAATTTGACTGCCTCAGAATTTGTTTTACTGTTGTTTATTATACTAGTTGTGACTACCATAACAATTAAAAAATATAAATTTGAAATTCTAAATTTTAAAAAAAAGGTTCCCAAAATATCAAACATGAAATCAGTTCACTTTTGACAGAGTTGCTGTAGCTTGAAATATGGGAGCTAGACTGACATTGTACAAACCACATATACTCTGTTCACCTTATGAGCATGTATAATAGATTTAAAACGATGTGGGAATTGAATATCTTCGAGTGGAATAAAAATTGCAAGTTCTTGCAAACTCTTCACTTTTCATGCGTACATATTTATGTTTGTTCCGGAAAGGCGCATTTTACAATTAACTAGAAATACCCTGTTCCCAGCTCCGAACCGAACCTCCTTCTATACACACGTTCATAAGCAGGAACATACCCACGCACACTTCTTCTTCACTCAGCTGATGATACATCCAATTCTGGATAACTTCGGTATTTACTGTCCGATCTTTTTGAAAATGTTAGAATTTCAAATTAGGCTATTTGTATAAAAATGTTTTTTTCAATTTTGGCGGGTGCCTAAAATGACATTTTATTGAGATTGAAAGTTTAATTCAGATGAGAGCAAAACAATCAGAGGTTTCTTTGTGCCTCATCGCTTCTGCGGACCCTCGGATGTTACCGTTGCATCGGAGATATATTGTGACATACGGTGACACATTCCACGGTACGGATGTCTCCGGTTACTTCGGTGGAAGCGAACAGAAATGGAGACGCATTGCAATTCGAGACACAATCAACCCGCACTTGAAAGCATCTCGCTGCCAGACTTTGGCCCGCCATTATCCATCGGCCATAATGTGCATATTTTTATGTATCCGTAGGAAAGCGCAGGGCTCCGCTTCGGGTTTACCTTTGGCGCTGGTACCTGCGTGCGTATGATCCCAAAGATGCAATTTATCTTTTTTGTAGCCCGCTTTATGGGCCATCGCGCTCTTTGTGTTATTCTTATTAGGAGCTTGGACCCTTTGTATGATTATTTAACACAGCCACAACAACAACAACAACAACAACAACAGCAACAAGCACCATATCAACTGGCACGAAAACAACAACATTCACATCATCAGCAACATCGACGCGTATTCGATTTCCTTGTTGCGTTCATTTTGTTTCAGTTTGGGTTCCATTCTTCTTCGGGTTCTGAGTGTGCGCCTCCACGCGTTTGTCTTTGGGTTTTAATTTAAAATGGAATTGTGATTTCGAAGATACGACCCCGACACTAAGCCCGCGACCGCGACGGCGACCGCGTCTGGGCCCTATCCCGTCCGCCGAACCCTCTGCGGTTGTCGCTGCCTTCAGACAGCCTGCGGCTTTGGCCCCCGCCCCGGCCCCCGCCCCAGCCCCCACTCCTTTCCCCTTCCCCTTCGCCAGCAAGCGGCGCGTTTCGCTCGAAATGGAACGAATGACTTTGTCTGTGATAATTTATGACCGCAGCCCAAAACCAAAACTTGCACCACAGCTGAAACTTGAACTCGACTTTGTGTCACTGCTGGATGGGAGTCTGTGGCAACGTGGGTCTCAGTGCCTGAGTGTTTCTGTGTCTCTTTCCGTTTGCCACAGAAACTTTGCGCCTCGGCCCCAACACCGTTGTCCTGGTGCCACCATGCCGTGGCGTGCCTTGTGGTTTTGGCTTACTTCCCATTATCCCTTTGGGCCCGGTGCGCACTAGGAACCATCTACGACCACCGGCAAGAAGAGAGAGAGACTCACAATTTGTCTCAGCTTTGGGCGACTCGCTCTAAGTTCTGTTGAAAACTTTTCATGCGTGCGTCGCTCGGATTAATTAAAATTTTAAATCTTGCATGTAACTGTTGTTTTCTCAAGAACAGAACAGAACAGAACTCGCCTTTCGTATTCAGTTCGAATTTAATTCAATTCGACTCCATATGCAAATGTCGCACATGTTAGCTTGATTATGTGTTAATCTCATCGAGGGGTGTTCGCCGCGTAAGGGGACTTTGTAACGTTTTTATGGGGCACAACATGTCGTAGGCCCGACTTTATCGGAGCCATTAATTGCAACATAAATTTGTTTTATTTTAACATTTCGCATCGCTGTCTTTATCGAAGACGCGTTTAACTTATAAGTCGGCGTTTGAAGAGAAACTGCACGGCCAAGTTCGGGAAACTGAAGTAGAAACTTGTTTCGGGCCCAGCCGCCCAGCGCCGGCGAAACGCGGCAACAGCCTCCGCTGCACCAACAACAAGAAAAACAGCAACCGTTGACGGCTTTTATTTCAGCCGGACCGCCAATTGAATCATTTTTATGGGGCACATTTAAAGCACTGAAATACTCGCCCCACATCGAAAACAGTCATCTCGATTGGCCGTTGTCACTTAGCTCTGTTTGAATAACACACACACACACACACACACACACACACATATAGTAAGCATAGATAGCAGGCGGAAAAAATGGCAAGGCGTTAATTATAAGTTTTGCCATTACGTTGCCTAACGGCTTTACAGTTAAAAAAACCATGTTCAGTAAATTGTTATTATTATATTATATTATATTATATATATTATTATTATTAAATTATTTATAATTATAATTATTATTACTATTCAAAGTATACGATATATCATTGTACATTCGACCAAAGTAACCGACTGCTTCAGTAAATTTTATTGGTAATACTTTCATATGTACACAATGTATGTATACATAAGTTTGTACATTCATACCACAGTAAATATGTAAAAATATTTATTTAAGTTTTTCAACGTAACGAAGGAAGAACACATGTCCCTTATTTCACACATCACCTACACTTATATTATAATGTACATATATTATTATTATCTGTTGTATATATAAACTTACCAAATAGACAATTTACCTAGCCTTTTCCCATCGCTGCTTCCAGCTAACGGTTAATAAATAAATGAAGTCAGATTGTTTTAGTCGAAAACTCAACTAACTAAACTCCCATTTACATACATACACAAAATCACACACACACCGCAAGCTGTGCACTTAAATAGCTTATAAATTATCGTATGACTCTTTTGAAATTTCAGTACAACTATATCAACGTTTTTTTATTTATCCAAGCCAAATAGATTTTATATTGGTTATTTTTAAAAATACAACGGCGACGAAAGCATTTTTGATTACATAACTAAAATGCTATTAATTAATTGAGTCTTATCAAAAGTGAAAAGCCTGCGCTTCCGTCGAGTGTAACCGATTTCGCAAAACTATATTCTCAGTATAATAACAGCTTAAAACTGTCGATACGGTCGTAATTATGAATGTTATTTTGGAAAATTATCGTTTTTTCTACTTTGTGGAGCGGAAGTGGTCGTGACCGAAATCGTCGGTTCAATCTTAAGAGGAGGTCATCCGAAAACTGTCTGCCAAATTTGGCGACTCTACCTCGTAAATTGTGGGAGATATTGAATTTCGTGGCTTAACCACCCCCAAGATAAATCGATTTTATCGATCTGCCAAGCCCCAGTGAGCATATTCAAAACAACTTTTGTGAGAAGAGGTCATCAGTCATGTGTCTGCAAAAAGTGTGTATCTAGCTTTAAAACTGAGGAAGATAAATAAGTTAAATCGATTTGCCAGCCTCCCGGTGGGCGTGGCCAAAAACCTTCACACTTTATCTGACGGGGGTATACCACGGTATATATTCCAATATATTCAATAGAGCGGGGGTTGCTGCATTCCAAATTTGTTGACTCGACTCTAAATTGTGGGAGATATCATTTTTCGCGATTCGTGGGGGCGGGGTGGCTGGGAGGCGTTCTAGTGGAGTGGCCAAAACATCAATATCGAAATATTTTGGGGAAGTCACCAGCAATTTACCTACCTTCCAAAATTCGTGACTCTCGCTTTTCAGGTATATCGATTTTTGCGGCTTTCCTGTAATATATATTTTATAAATTCTACATGCATTTATTCTAGTTGGCGTAGCCAAAATCAGGTCGCAATTTTGGGATGAGGTCACCAGCAATGTATCTTCCAAATTTGGTGACTAGCTTTAATATTGTGAGAAATATTCATCTTTTATCAATTTGCGATTTGAGGTGTGTCGATTTGTTATCGATTTGCCAACCTCACAGTGAGCGTGGGATAGAAACCTTAACACTTTGTCTGAAGCAGATAACTACAAGTAGTCTCTAGCTTCAATCGCGGTGACGGACTTTGCACAAACCCAATATGCTCTTGCACTTTGTGAACGAGTATAAAAACTTCTACTTTCGGTTTCTAGCATTAACTTTGATAGTTAATGATATTATGTAAAACTTATTTGAGCACCACATATGTAAGTATTGAATATCATTGTGGATGTCACACCCTTAAGTTTAGTAACACTAATTGGGACATGAAGTGCTTTTGAATGGATCAAACAATGTGCATATAATCTTAGTTTTATTTAATTAAAAAATATTGCTTGTCTCAAGCAAACCAGATTGGTTTCGGCGGAACGTAGGTGTTTACTCTCCCATAAGGTACATATTTTTATTCATATGCATATATGTGCATAAATATGTCGGCATACATATATATCCATATATTGTGCATTTGTGCGCAGCTATCTAAAGAAATCAATGAAAACCAGTTTTGGCTAAAACAAAACCCAATATTTCGTTTGAACGCAAAAAAAATTTTGGACTCGGGTTTTAAATAAAATAAAATTACTGTGCACAAAATAATTAAGTTGCAAATGATAAATATCGCAATTGGGACCTCGTACAGCTGTATTATGAAGTGAATAATGCACAAATAAAATATGTATTTTACGTTTCAATGAGATATCGTTGGCATATTTAATGGAGGGAATATCGTTTATTAAATGGCCCATTAAGACCACGTTTTAATAGAGCTGATCAATGGTGTTGTCTTCTGTTCCGTTAATGGCCGTTTAATTAATTAAATTACAAAAAGTTTTAAATATTTTAAAATTTATTAAATCTATTTTGAAAATTTCGAAATGTGATATCGGATTAAAACAATAGCCTTAAATTGAACGCTTTTGTTTACAAAATGAATACCAAGTTTTTTTGTTACCAAGAAGAAAAATGGAGTCGTTGCTTCTCTTTATACATACATATATACATATACAAACAAGCATATACATATATGTATATACATATACAAATATCAAAGATACTTTATACTAATTATTGCCAAATGTTTAGCTCTTGAAACGATTATATACTATTTATATTTCCAATAGCAATCAGCAAAATTAAATATCACAAATCAAATGCCGAGTCCCAGATACTCTGTCCTCAGCAGCTAGCTGCCCTAACTTATATAAAGTAAGACTTCCTTGCAATTATACGTATGTACATATGATCACAGCCATACAACAAACACATACAATCACACTATGGAAAATTTACACTTGAATGATCTTTCAGTACTTAAAAGGAGGCCCCAATGTTGGGGCGACTCGGATCAGGTACGCCAAAAGTGTAAGTATTATATTATATATTTGACGAAATATTTACTTACCTTGATCTTGATGAAGATTTTACTACGTAATAAGAGCATTAAAATCTATGTACAAACCAAAGACCAAATCTGTAGAATTTGAATTGCGTTTTTTTACATTTTTGCATATATGGGGCAAATGGGGGAGGTATCCAAAATCCGAAATATTCTTAAGCGGAGATATCTAAGAAAACTACAAAAAATTAGGTATTACAAGCGATTTTTATCGATATTAGTGAAACGGTGCAAAATATTGACAAACAATTTCAGCTTAGTTTTTAAAAAGAACTTTTGAGTTTCGTTCAACGGTGTTTGGAACTTCGATATGTTCGGAAACAATTAATAAACAAAAAAACGGCTTTTGGATCGTGCCTTCACTAAGCGATGTCATTTGATAAATGTCGAATATTGTTGTTTTCGTTGAGTGTGGAATGTGGTTGTTGTTTTCGCTGATGGTCGTCCGTAGCTATTTTGGTGAAAAAATTTACAATAGATGGCGCTGTGCAAAAATTTTGTGTCGCTCCTACGAACTATTTATTAACGAGGGTACTGACTTGTGAAATAACTATCGATAAAATGATTATCGAGGCGGCAAGCTTCACCATCGTGACATCACCTTGTTTCTGCTTAGATATTTGTTTGACTTCACTCCCACAAATAATAAACACATAATATATATTTTAACTGATATACTTTATTTTATTCAAGAGAAAACGTAGTAGTTGAAGTTTATTCTAAAACTGACTTAATTTCTTTTTTTTTGTTTTCTCAGTTTCAATGCTCAACTGGATGGTAATTTTAAATGTTTATTAACTGTTTTAAACAGAGACACTGCTGAAAGTAGCGCCTGATGATCTGGCTATGTTGTTATGATGATTATCTTTGTGAGATTCGCTCTTTTATGGGGAGATACCTCCATCTGCCTGTTTCATACAATTGCTTAAAAGCATTATACCCATTTTATCAATTTTCAATGGGTTCAGAATAAAACAAGTAAAATCTTTGCATTTGTGTGTAACACACTTGTAATCGATTTTAAGAAGATTTAAATAAGAGTGGCCAAGAGTTTTAATTGAACTTTAGAGGAGGTCGCCCGCAGTCTACCGTACAATTTTTGTGATTTGCCACGCCTCCGAACTCTTATACAAGAGTATTTATAACAAGTTTTAAGTTTTCACTTCAATTGGGCGGAAAAAATGTGTTTATGCGAACAGCAAGACTCTTGTATTCCCTGTCAGATAAAGGGTTCCGATTTTTGGCCACGCCCACTGGGGCAAATCGACAAAATCTATTTATGGGGGTTTTTTCAGTTTTAAATCTAGACACATACATTTCATACTCTTTCACAAAGAGAAAAGAGTATATTGGGTTTGTGCAATGTCCGTCTTGCTGTTGTAGACTTGAAACTTGAAATATATATAACCCTGTATAACCGCGTTAGGCAAAGTGTTAAGATTTTTGTGCCACGCTGACTGGGAGGCTGACAAATCGATAACATGATGATCGCAAATCGATAAAAGGTGAATATTTCCCACAATATTAAAGCTAGTCACCAAATTTGGTATGTGATTGCTGGGGACCCCTCAAAATTGTCGTGTACTGTGAATGAGTACACTTTCTGAATGAGTATAAAATTTAAAAAAGTTTAGAGAAATTATCATTGGAGTCTCGACAATAATTTACTCCTTTGAAGACAGGTATCTAGGAGTCATCAAAGCCCTAAATGGATACAGCTTGATCGGACTATCCAATCTTTAGTTTTGATGAGCTATTGACTATTAATTTTGCACACTAAAAATTGCTCACCCAATTACGCGGATATACAAGTTGTTCAATGAAATTCTCGAATTAATGTACGTATGCATTGCGTAGAAATAAATGTATGTTTTATTTCGTTATCTACTGATCTGAACAAGGCATATATTAATATCGTAGTAGTATTATAATGGTAATATTGTTGTAGTAAATATAATAAATGATTTTATGTAAGGTTGTGACATATGCATGATGAGCTTAGACTGTAAAAATTAAACGAAATTTAAAATTAGAGTGCAAATTACATAAGTATATGTAATATTGGATACAGCAATATTGAATATAAATTTATATTTTGATGAAAAGTGAATGTAAATAATTGGTTGTTTATGTGAGTGATGATTATTGGCTTGGTAATGCAGACAGGACCGACATTGAGCAATTATGTTTCACTGTGAAGGGTTAACAACATTGTTGCTCAGCGATTTTAATTTTCGATTTAGTACACATAGATCTTGTGCGGTGTAATTTCTGGCCATGTTCCAGTCGTTTTATGTTTGATGCGATTGGCTTGTCGATTGGTGTTCGTATGCTCTTCTGCAGATCCTTATTTCTAAAAAATCTAGGGCTAGTTTCGCGTATGTGGATCGTAGGGGTTCCGTTTTTGTGATTATTTTTGTTGCTAGGCTGTCTGTTATTGCTCATTTGCTGTGCACATCGACCATGTTGCTTTTGTTGCAGGTCTCTGTAATTTTTAATTACCAAAGACCCGATGAATAACCGCCAGGTGGCACACGATTCTTGTTGATCACCTGGCCGCCGTTAACGGGTGCAGGTTGTATATAATCAGTTGCACCAGCTTTGTAGCCCTCTCCAGTAACTGGATTGCCTTCTAGAATAGAAGAAAAAATAAAATTAAATGCCATTCGTTTACAGACTTTCTAGAAACAGACGGACGCAGAAGATCAACCCGTGTGCTGTTGCTGATCATGTCTAAATATCCCTCCGTTTTTCGATTAGTACAGAGTATACAAGTAAATACAATCACCTGATCTTATAGCTCCATTTATTTTCAAATTCTCAGTCGAAGAAGAAACGGAAGATGATGTCGACGATACCGAACCACTTTTGCCGTGATAATTTCCCTTACTGTTGGAAATTAATTGAGCGGCGTTGGTATTTTGTCCAAATGGAATGCTGCTCTTCATGTGATTCTTGCCAGGCGTTATGGGACGTGCCGGTTCGCCAAATAAACGAGAGTAAGAATCAACGGGTTTTTGACCTCGTCGTGGTGCATCACCTGCATCGTAGATTGCGAATCGGAATTAAAATGGTTTCGCCGTAAAAATAAAGGTGAAAAAATATAGTTAATTAGTTTGCTTTATGATATTGCACATTTAAAACTACAATGTTGCAATAAAAAAACAAGTAAGAGTGCTCTAGTCGACAGTTTCCGACTACGAGGTGCCCTGTAGCCAATCTTTATGGAATTTTGTTGACGAAGTAAAAAAGAGTATATTGGGTTTGTGCAGTGTCAGTTTTTATGCCCGTCCGTTTGTATGGTTGCCACGCAATTTTATCGACGCTATTGAAATGGATATCTACGATTTTTAGCCTTCGCCCTTGGAAAGTATATATGCAAAAATAACAGAATTTCACACAGTTTTAAAACCATCATCAAATTTAACAGGTAAGTCAACTGCTCTAAAATAAGTTTCTGTTTTTAAAAATGATGTTTATATTTTTAAGGCTAGTCAACTAAAATTTGCAGATTGTCAAGATTAAAAAAAACATATTTTTGTTCTCCCAACACGATGCGCGAATAGGTATAGTTGGCATAGTTGGTAAATCAATGAACATCCAGAGTAGGAAAGGGCTTTTCAAGTCGTGGAAACGACAAACAAGATTAACCTAAAGAAGGGACTCATGTAGCCCTTTAACAAATTCATTTCACCTAGAAAGTTGCAGCAGGGATGAAGAACTAGACCACGTTGGGATTATTATATTACAAACTAATTGATGTAATAGATAATAGATTTATATATAAATTTCGCAAAAATCTGAAAAATATCTTTAAGCAAACTATGTTTACCTAACCATTTTTATAAATTGTTCGTGTTTTACAATAGATCTAGATCTCGTTGTTATCAAAATTGGTAAAAACACACAATAAGCATAATTAATTTTGGATTAATATTTTAGAATTTTTGAATTTAGGTTTTTGTCCGTTAATAGTAAAGATCGAAGTGAGCCTCCAATTTATAGGCGTGTATCTGGCGTGTATTAGCACTGTGCTTAAGATAAGGATGGGCTTATTAAAAGTTAGACTGTAACCAGTGAACATATAGATGGGAGAGTGTTTGTGCGAAAGAGGGAGATCGCAGAGTTTTTCAACCACTCCTTTCGGCCCCAGTTCAGACTATCATTTTATTTTGCTTTAAAATCGAAACACAGAAATGTATGTGCATGCATACAGCATAAAATGCAATTTTTCAATGTCTCATTCAATTTAATTTCTTTCTGTTTGAATGAGATGTGATGTTAAATAATTAAAAGGTTTTTTAAATGGGCACTAAAGTTTTGTTTTTAAAATATTCGTTGTTGTTGAGAGTACCTAAGCGTCGGCCTGTAAGAAAAAAAAATAAACCTTTTTGGGACTCATTATAGTACATGTCCCATCTATATGTTCTTTGGTTAGTGGTGTGTCAGAAGTTCATACTACAACATTTGATTAACTTGCACAATTTAAATTATTAAATGACAAAGCAATAACAGAATTCAAACAAAATTTGGTTTGTTAAATTGGGATCTTTTAATGTATTTTATTAAGTACCAATAAAATAGAATCTGTGAGCTCCTTGCCGTACTGTAAAGATATATAGAAAAAGAGAAAAAAGGAAAACGAGAAACATTCAATAAAACACTGCTCACAATATCATTTCGTGTTACGCTTTCGTGTAATTAAATGTTTGAGAAAAACAAAAGTTGATTCCAATATTATATGGAGTACAACGCTTTTAAATATTGTGATATTAACAGATTAAAAGAGCTGTCTAGTGTAGTAAAACCTTTAATTTCAGACTCATCGCTCGGTATAAAAGATTTGTTGCTTGTAATGAGTGTAATAAATAAATATCAAAGAAAGAAACTGCTTAAAAAGCGAAAATGAGCCCTTGTATATTGAAAGAACTTAAAAGTTTACGAGGAATGTATTACTTACCGTTGTTTCCGTTCTTTTGAGAGGCATCTTTTTCGGCTGAGAATATATTTGAAGCCATAAGATTCTTAACGTTCCGTGGAGTTTGGGGCATATCGGATCCAAAAATATCACTCGAGGCTCCACCTGGTGCCCTCAATACCCTAGAAATAAGTAAAGTTGAGAGTTTAAGTAAATGTGTATTTGAATTATTCGGATTAGTCCCCAAAAACAATCAATAGTACATAAAGAAGAGAAGACAATGAATTTATTTTTTAATCAACTCTAACCTTCAGTATTATTCATTAGTTAATTGGTTTTGTGTATTTTAAGAATAGAATATTTTCTACTCGAGCATGCTCATGTGTACACCTAAATTATTTGTGTCGTCGAATAAATTTTCGACATATCCCAGTCGTTTTTCCAAACCGTTTACATCCTCTACCAGCATATTTAGGATTTAATGGTTTCATTGTTTAATTTTTTTGTGTAGTTTTAAAATTTAAAAAATATTGCATGAGCATCTCCTTCAATTTAATGTTGCATACATGGTGGGAGAGGAACTTGAAATGTCTGTGCAAATGCACTGTTTATTTTTAAAAGCCTTTCACATATACAATGTGTTGGCTAGCAGCACAGAGGCAAATCAGAAATAATTTTTTTTCCATTGACCAGAGAACGTGAGAAAAAACAAACCTGACCGGCAGGTATTGGCGATGCAGATGGTTCATATGCCATCACCAAACAAAGTGAGCTAAACTTGCTCTCAGTGACAGTCGATGCACGCCTGGAGCTTTTACCTAGTTCATTGGAGACAAGACTTAAAGTGTATTGAGTCAATTACAACGAAAATGTTGAACACTTCTTATCCGAAACCTTACGGGTAAAAGTTGTTTTGTGGTCACCTAAAGTAAAAGTGATAGTTGCAAAATTGATTTAGTTTAAGCAAACACTTGCCCATTTTTTTCATTTTTTTCTTTTTATTATGTGAGGGCACATAGGAATAGCTGCTCCTGTATCCATTTTATTTACAAGATTTTAACCTTAGATGCAAACATTTATTTTATTAAAAAAGTTAAATATGTGCTGAAAGCAATTTCTTGACTTCTGGAATTTTCAGTATCAGCTATATTTTTTTCTTTCTTTTAAACTGTGATTAATTACAAATTACTAATATATTAATCATAGGTTAGGAGCATGGTTACGGTCACGAAAGTTGAGTGTGGTTAGAATGACTTGAAATGTTGTTTCTAGGCGAACAAGGTAAACAAATTTAAAAAGTATTAATTTTCGAGTTTCTCCTTCTGTATAATGACACAAATTCACTCTATGGAAGATTATACTTGAATAATTGTGCCGTGTGCCCTTATATAAATAAATTGGTAAATTGAAATGAATTTGTATGAGTTGGCCTAAACTGGATGTTGCAGCTCATTGTCTATATAAAATACTTTTTAGGCCTCCCAAGGGACTAATTTTTGAGAATAGTTATTTTGAGTACATCTCTGAGAGTAAAAATGTTAGAAACAAAAAATTTGGAAAGGAGATTTTTAAATGGTGGACACATATTGCCATCGCATTTCATTTTTCTGATAGATGTGGGGAGTATGAGGTACAACCTTGATATTCGGCATTTACATTTTTTATAGTGTTACGTGATGGAAAACCTAATGTGTGAATAGAAGGAACTCGATTGTTGCTGTTTGGAAGGATACAGTGTATCTTCTAGTCAGGCACTCCCGACTAACTAACTTGTACCCTTTGGTATTAGAGTGTATATAGAAATGAATAACGAGTTTGAGTTCATTCGTCTGTAACATACAAATGTCCGAGTCATTGTTCATCGAGTTCATTTGTTGTTTTTATTGAGTTTGGGTTGCTTTAAATTGGTTGCATCGTATTGCAATGATCTGCTCGAGCGCAGCAAACCGTTATTGTTTGCCTTGCTGTTGCTTTGTTTCATTTAAAACGTGTCCCGCAGAAGCGCGTGCAACCGCAAACAAAAACATAATAAAAATTTAACTGAAGCACGAAAATTGTGTGGTTTTTTTTGTTTTGTTTATTGTATGATTTTTTTGATTTCCCTTAAACGTTGATTAGACGTATCCATTATAATTGCCTGACATGCTAGAAAACAACAACTGACGGTTAAATGACTTGGTTGATGGGGCCACGCTGCAATACTTTCCCTGCGCTTCGGCAGCTGTGCATTCAAGCGGAGTTGGAGTTGTCCGATACCGCTGGTATCCGATGCTGCACTTTTTGATGGATTGGCGCAGGCATTTCGAATGTTTGGTAATTTCCTTTATGGTGTACGAATTGATCAGGTGTGCCATCAATTTTAAAACGAAATGAAAGAACAATTACCATCGAGGGTACGAAGACTAAATACCCTTTACCATTCGCTATAATACTTTCACGTTCAACTACAATATTTGTTTATTTTTTTAAGTTGGGAGCTTATTAGAACTGGCAATATTTTATCACGATATATTAAGAAATAAATAGTAAAACGACTGAGACGCTAACTTTATGATATATCGATACGATCCGGTTAACTCCGAAGTAAATATGTATGCAGAAAATACGGATTTAGAGAGAAACAGCTAGTACCACAGACGAGCATGGGTTCATCGACTCGGCTGTTATACAAATCAAGAATGTATATACTTTTAACTTTCGGTATAAAAATAAATATCCACATTGCAGAGAATCTGGCCGCTCGCAGATATGAATAGCTGCGCAACTGTAAGATTGTCAATTATCGATAGTGTTTTCCGCGCTTGATCAATAATTATCGATTAGCTGCATAGAAAGTATATGGGCGGCAAAGAAAAAAAAGAAAAGTTGCCGTACCACGTTGGCACTACTTAACAACTATGTGCATATGCGTAAAGATCGGCATGTCTGGCCTCAGCTTTTTGTGTGTTCAAATTTCAAAATTAATGACGGTTGATTTAAGCTGAATGCAGCGAAAGTTGCTTACGGCACTGTATTTGTATACCCTCCCTGAGAATAATATAATTGGCCGTTAAAGTTGTACCACATTGACTAAAAAGTTTTCAACCCCTGAACTGTTAAATTATTTAGGTGAACCTTTGTTGGCAAGCAGCACACGCTGGATTCATTTTTGGATTAGATCTGAATATAATTTAAAATATCAAACATAAATCTGGAAATCTACAATATCTTCTTCCGTGCATCTACACTTAATTAATAAATACACTTATATAAATAAACTATTCTCGTACTTGGAAGACTTTCAAAAGTATCGGAAGTAATATGCGAAGTTGGCAACAATTACCAAAAAGATTTCTTATAAATTTCTTTTAATTTTCGGATGAATTGGTTTAGAACATTTAACAGAAATCGACCAAACATGAAAGTATAAGAAGGTTCAGCAGGCCAATATAACCACCAGGTACAGCAAGGTACGAAAATACTTTCAGAATGCGCAACAAAGAAAGCAATGTCTGTTACGCGTCAGTAATGCTCCAAGTGTGGAATTGTGAATACCGAATATATATGTATATAATTCTATAACTAGTTACCATGACGTTTCTAAAAACATACAATAATCAACAGTAATGTGCTTTATTTGTATTACTTTTCCTGCTTGCCCTAAATATGGACATCAATACTGTTGACATAGTAACTATAAATATCAACATGTTCCTTAATATATTGAAAATATACATATTTATTACATATACAGGTACAAGAGTGTTCTAGGCGGCAATGCCAGACAAGCTGGTACCCTGTATCCATGTTCGTGGTTATATACGTATATATATACATACAGAAAAAACATCCTAAGCATATGAAAACTATGAAAAGTTTATTCTTAAATAACTCCCATAATCATAATCCTATCTGTATACAGTTGTACGGCTTAAAAACGGCATTAAAATTTGGTTAAATACCAAAGTAACATTTTAGACCCCACAAATTGAAGCGAATTGAATTTATATAGACGAATGGGGGCTAGCTCGATTCGGCTGTTACATAGTTGGGACTGGCTGCAAAATATCCGTACTTACACATATTACACCGTATACACATGTTTATAGAATGACAAGAAGTGTCATAATTGGTTTAAAATGTTTTGGAATACAAAAGAGATCACAGAGACTCAAAAAGGGAATGACTTACTCGAACTACAGTCAAAAAAAATAAATTTTCAATTGAAATCATGTTGATTGTATATTTGAAAGAAAATCGCACAATAAATACAAATAAACAATGCCATATAAATCCCATTGTAATGATTTCCGCCGCTCATACAACAAACAGTTACTGTTATGTATATTGAATAATGGTTTGAGGAAAAGTCACGCCTTTAAAATGTAATTACTTACATACCATATAGGCTTCAAAGAAAAGCATTTCAAATATTCATTTGTGTCTTGAATAAATGCACAAAATACTAATTGCGAATCATGGGCATATTTTAAGGTATTGAAGATTTTAAGCTATTGAATTTTAATATTTTTTTCAATATTTTAAGATATTAAAGATATAAATGCACAAGTCAATACTCGGTTTGATATTTATTTCAAAGTATAGAAAATCGTTTGAAATAAAATTACAAACAAGGGAAGGATTCTTAACATTTCATCTAATAAAATGAGGCAAACGTGTTGCTGGTCGAACTATTTTTATAAATATATATTCGACAGTTGATTAAATTTATAAAAAATGTAAAGCTCTTGTTTAAAAGGACTTAATGTACAAAGTTTCGTTGTAATTACATTCAATATTGAGTATAAACATGTCAAATGCAACAATTAAAACCGCAGCCTTTGTTCTTGGTGATGAATGTTATTCCTACCCTACTACCAGCTCAAAATAGGTAAATAAGAGTCGTACTGATTATGGAGGCGAAAGTAAGCTTGGAACAGAGTATACAAAAGACTTCATGTTACTGGGTTGGGCACCTTTCACTAGAGAATTTCTTGTTTGCTTTTTTATTATCTTACTATAGACTTAAGAGACCACGTCGACGAGCTGTTGGGAAAATGCTAGCCATAGAGTGCAGCGACGCCGGTTTGTGGGTAGGCCAGCAAGAATTTGCATGCAAAAATAAGCAGGGATTGGACAAGCGAATCGAAAAATCAATGAACTGCCTAGACAGGGGGCCAGCAGTAGGGACCCGATAGAGATGTTCTTGGCAGCTAACACGGTATGAGTGACCACCACATTAAATAATGCAGACATGTGGGGAAAGCTAGGGTGAATGCACGATAAATTACAACACAACAAAAGTTCCTATGCCCATCGTATATAGATTTTTGTTTATGGTGTAGCCAGCTGTCTCGAGTTTGGGAAAATTTAATTTATTCAACATAACTCCTTAAACTTACCTCTTTTTAGCTTTGCCGACATTGTAAAGTTCAACATGTTTGAATGCAGCATAGGTAGCCATACTATATGTTTTATTTTATGCGAATACCGTTTTCGAATTAATTTTTTTATTGAGGAAGCCTAGAGAAACAAACAAAATCAGTGTTCGGAAAGGAGCAGCAAGAAAATTTGCAAATTCAATTTTAAGAGCCGTTTCAAAACACAAGTGCGTCAGCGAAATGTCGAGTTGAAAAAACGTGTTAAGGAACCAGCGAAGCATTGATGACTCATGCTCATTGCTGCAGCGATGCCTGCAACGGATGCTGTGCGCACGTTAAAAATCAATAAATCATTGTGGTGTGCGAAGACAAAGGTGCAGGTTGTTCTTTATGCATGCCAGGAAAAAATTACTTTCTGCTCACATTTAAAACGACAATTTGCAAACTTTCATATATCTAAACTTTATTTTTGTATATTTTTATTAACCGAAACACACTCACAAAGTAGTTGCCGACCTATTTCTCACTTTTTAATTTTTTTTTAAAATATTTTTTTTTCACAGAAACCCGCTTCTTTTATAAATTAGTTTTAAATGATATGGGTTGATTTTGCTTGTGCTTTGATCTAAGATGAACTGCAAAGAATGAAAGCCAAGTGCTTTTCAATTTTCATTTATGTATAAGTTAAAGTCAGATTTTGCGTTAGCTGACGTTGTGGCCGCTTCAATATGAAGCTGATGACTGGAGTGCATCGGGAAAAGTGAAAAGCATTTATTTCCACCAGCGGCAGCTACACGAACGACGAGAAGTGTTATCGATCCAAAAAAAAAAAAACCGCGAGCAAGCAAGCACAAACTCGCTCAGAGATTTGAACGCAACTGCAGAGAGAAAGGGAGAGCGCACACTTCGTTTTGTAAGTATATCGTGTATGTGTACAAATACACGTGCATGCGGGTATATTCGGTATGAGTGATGTTGGAGCAGTTTGTTTTGAGGCTAAACGCCACATCAAAACAAAAAACAAACTACAGCTGATTGAAGTTAAAATAACGTAGCGCTCTCTCTCTCTCTCTCTTTTGGCTCTCCGGTTTATTTGTGGAACTCAACTCAAAATTAATGCTGTTTTGTAAGCGGTATCAAATTACAAACAAAGAACTTTACATATAACATTTTTATCCTAAATGTGGACAAAGTTCATTCCTTTACATTCGATAAGAATGTCGAAAATAAACAAAAATGTGAGTCTTATGAAGTATTTACTGTATTGATTCGATAACGCCCTCGGTAGTTGTTTTTTAAGTGACCTAGTCATTAGGGAAACTAAACCGAATGGATGTTATAAATAAGGATGTTAAAGCAAAAAAAAAAACCAGCTACTTGGGGTGCGGTTAAATAACCTGTCTGTATATAGAAAAAGTGCGCAATATTTCTATATTCAGTTATACAAAAACTATGCTTTAAATTTGATTGTCTATATGTATTTTTACGGTCTTCCGATATATGTAGGTGATATTTTAGTCATATGATATGAGCATTATGCTGGATTTGGTTTGAATATCTTAGAAATAAAATAGTTTTCCATACAAAAAAAGTAAATTTTTGATCGATGGACATATGTATGCTATATTACTGCAATTTAAAGGACTTTAACATATTGCCGACAGCAGAGAAAGGACTTCTGCCAAGACACATGAATATTGCATTAAAGTTGAGGATCTAGTTTGCACCAAAAACCACCAAATTATAATAAATAATTAATTTATGCTATTAGTTTTGAAAATGTAAAAAAAAATATTGCTTTCCACAGCCAGGATGCCTTGGAACGGAAGAGATCTAAATCTGAATCAAAGTCGAATCAAAAAACTGGCATCAGTATCACATTCAAGAGTATTTAAAGTTCGCCACTGCAAAACTAATTGGTCTTCATGCTCTACCACTGTGCAAAGTAGATATGGTCTAGTGCATCTTATATTTTCATGGTGTAACTCTTCTGGGTACCGTTAGAGCCTGTCCATTAGAAGCTGAGTCTGCTACTCGCAAAAATTAAAAAATATCAAGACTAACAAACGAACCAGAAAAGATTGTGCAGCAAGTTGCATGCGGTACTCGGTTATGGTGTGGATATAGTAAATCACTTTCTTCATCATAAGGAGAAACTTGATATGCTGGCAGCAAACTTATTTTAAAGTCTACTTTAAATTGGCTATATTCAAATCTAAAGTGCATTACGTACTTTTCATTTCTTATTCTCGTAAAGCATTTGGCACACATTTTCGTGCAATACAGGAAGTACGTAAGTGTTGGCCTGCTAAACAATCTTTACATGCAGGCAGTTGTTCACATACTTTGACACTGACAAGGCCTATAAGTGCATTATGACACCATCCCTATGCACTGGTGGGTATCGCTTGAGCGCTCCGACTTGCCCACATTGCTGTGAGACAACCCACTGGACTAGGTTAAAAATAGGTGGTCGTCTTCCATAGACATCTGCATAGACAACGCCATGCCTCTCTGCAGTGCCTTGCCTAATTGTAGCGCATCGTCTTGTCGGGTCAAGTAAGTCGGGTCCATTGCTACACATGAGCGTCTGTGAGTTTATTCTATTTAAAATGTTCATTCTTTACCAAGGGGAGCACACGCATGCCAAACCGGAATTAAGACGCCTATGCAAAACTTCTTGGACACTGTGGGCGTTATCAGATTGGGCATCTGGCAGTCAACAAGAGTAGGGTTTATTGCATGCATTAAAACAATGTAGACAAAATATTTCATAATTATATTCAAATTATTTGTTATTTACTTTTAATTATTTTACTTTAATAAATTTTATATGCTAATAGAATCAAGGCTACATGTCGGTTTTGATCCGTATCGATTGAAACCCCTTGAGCTGACGTCATATAAATTCGAATATTCTGCTAACACAAGTACAAGGGAGTGCCCGACTAGGAGATACAAAGATATTTACACACATATAAACATGAACTAACACAAATAAAATAAACTTGATCTAAGTATAGTATACCGGAACTTAAAAACCAAACTTCAAGTCTCTAGCTCTCTTCGCACAGGATCTACAAGAGATATGTATTTTGTCATAAATCAAATTTTATTATTTTTAATTCGGAAAAATTTACCAACGTTCATACCAACTCATGTTAACTAATCCAGAAAACCAGGTACATGAACCGAGCCATAAGGTGAAGTGATAGTTCGATCCGTAAATCGAACAATCGAAATTTATTTTTTGATTTGCAGCCATCATAGAAATTAATTTCTTTCACAAACAAAGATTAATTTTTTTTAGCTATTATATATATTTGTACAGCTTATATACTCACATATTTATTACACATTTTATGGGAGTATAGTATAAAAGCTAAAGCTTTTAAACGCCTTTTCGACAACCCAGACAACTTTTCTTTTTTGAACTGTCTATTTTAATTACAGCTTCGGGCACTACATTTCTTTTTTGTGCTTTTGCGGGCTGCTTTTGGTTTACTTACTTTTAGGTGAACATTTTCCACATGTCTTTAGTGAGTAGTGAGTAGTGTGTAGTGTGTAGTGTGTTTAGTATAGTTAGGGTTTACAGTTTTCACTGCATTTCACCCGGCAAATAAGCGAGCGGCCCATTGACTGACCAACCACTTAAGGCCAGAGATTAAATGGAATAATTAGCCGAATGTGCATACTAAAAACCGGACTAACCAAAGGTTTCCAAACCCACTCAGTGACGCAACGTTCTTGACCAATTCCTTTTTCGAAAGTATTGGAGTTTTGTTTGTATACAGATGAAGTAAATGAGCAAACAGGTGGCTTGCTCTTTAAATATCCATATTTATTATACGTTTTACACAGAGAAGCAGAGTGGCAGACAGCGAAGTATATAAGAGAAGGGTCACGGCACAATTATATCATTTAGACGAAGTATTTGAGATAAGTAATCTCTTTCTTATAACTTACATGCAGTCAGAGTTTCTAACCATAATGATAAGGTAATTTTACGTACTTAAATTATCAGCTACTGCAGCGTGAAATATATGTGCATCAATAGTTAGTCATCGTTGAGAGTGCGTGACTAGCAAATACCCTGTCCCAACTGCGTAACATGCATTCGAAGTTGTATGCATCTATAAATCCACAAAATTGCATATACACACACCCCAACTGGGGAGAGGTATCAAAAAATGAAATATTCTTGAGCTGTGTATGCTCTAGCATTGAAGCATATACGAGATAAGCCAATAATATTGACATAATTGACATTTATGGATATTAAAGATCAAGAATATATGTATATACGCTACACACTATTAATCTTTATTTTTAATGGTAACAGGGTATATATATGGTAACAGGGTATATAGTTTTTTAAACTAGATTCCAAAATTCGGATACTGATCCCGTATTCCCTGTTTGTTTGTTATTCGTAATTACACTGTAAATAGAGTCTGATGCAACATAGGGTAAATTTTCTAGATATACTCTTCGTCACTTCAAGTTTATTTTATAACTAACAAGTGTGATTCACCCAATTAGTTGGGCTTCAAAAATGTTTTCCAAAACTTTATACTTGGCCAATTATATATCCATGCAATTGAAGATACAAAGAAAGACAAGCCTATACTCAGTACTTTTAAATAATTCCGTTAAAAAAAACAGCTTAATAGGGTTTCATAACGTTTCAATTAAATTAATTGAAAAGTTACTTTTATTGTAGCAAGAGAAACATTTTTAAATTGAGGTTTAAGGTTTTAATTAAACGTAAATAAAACAAATTGTTCACTGCGGGATTTGATGATCTATTTAATGATTTATAATTATATTGAGTCACATATGTCAGCAGTATGTAAGAAAGCAATCGTAACGTAGTTTTAATAAAACAAATGTTTTTAACATGAAAAAAAGATAGAAAAATGTTAACAAATGAATGTAAATGCTCTGATTATTACCAATTGAACCGGATCAGTTTAACTTCGAGAATGGTAGGTGCAAAAAACAACACAGGCGTTACATAGCTAAAGGATATATGCAAGTCGGCCAGTGTCAACTGAAGGCCTCTAACTGCTTTCTAATTTTTATTGTTTTAAGACGTTGCAGGTTCATACAGGTTTTCTTTTGGTTAGTGAATCATTTTTATGATTTACAGTATTACTTAAATTCTTGTGGACGAATACAAGCAACTTAAAAAAGACAGGAAAGCATTTTGAGGTCTAGAGCAGTCTGCACAAAAACTAACTTTGTGGCACCGAGTCAAATTTTGTTGTTTATTGAGCGAAAAGTGAAAGGCAATTCAACTTATGTACTGTGCAGCTCTTGAATAGAATTTGTTACACTCTTTGCGTGTTTAATACAGCATAACTGAAAAACTGTTGTTAAATATAATGAAGCACTAATCAGTTTTGTGCACCTCTTAAATCATTCGAAAGACTTTTCTTTCACCAAAAACCAAAAAAATTAAATTAATTAAGAGTTTTACAAACACGTTTGAAATGACGTAGGCATAATTAATATGCATGAACTAAAAGCTCTTAATTGTTTTAGGAACTCAACTATTTCATCTGAACCGCGACGAGGCCGTTAAATTAGCGACTTTCCTCAGTTGAATAGAATTTTATAAAAGCGCAACTTTTTTAATGGGAAATCTTTGAAACGTCACAACAAAATAGTATATATATATATAAACAATTGATTAATTAATTCATTAATTTAATTTAAGATGGTAAAGACCTGACAAATGTACCGCCTGCAATAAAACAGTCTGTTGAGACTAAACAAGAGTATATGTATATAATTTATAGTTTTGGACACATCTCCTCATATGCACACTTGTAATAAAATGAAACTACCCTTTGCAAGGATTTAAAGAGTATATTAGGATTTAAAGAGTATATATCATCGTACTCTCTGCTTTTATATTAACTTCCATTTTTACAGAGCTGTCGAAGCTACACTTGAAACAAGATTCAAAAATTTACAATTAAGTTACAATAATCGTTAAGACTGTTTTCGAGTATAAGTTATTACTCTATAAACAGAGTATTGCGCTGTTGGTTACACCAGACCGCAACATTTTCTTTTATTCTTCATTGGGTTTGCAGCTATGATTAATATGGGGTGTACAGTCTAAAAAGCCTGTAATGTCTGCTTGAGTACATGACTTTTGAATAAATATTTTCTGTATTCGTCAAGACGCCTAACTTTCCCCTTTGTTGCTTACACGCGAAATGCTTCAAGTGTCAAGTGCGAATAATCTTAGGACGCGGCCGTTTTTATTGTTGTTTTCTGCAGTAATAATTTTCATTATGCTGATATTGCAGCTGTGTCCAGAGAAAAATGTTGATTGAATTTTATTGTAAGTCATTTAGGAGTTTCAAGTTATTGAAAGATATTTTAGGGAATTGCAGGAACATTGTTTCATTACTAATTCGAGCCCGTCTGTTTGCCGATCTCACATATTTTTATTTGTATGTCTCCACCAAGAAACCCCTTCTGGTTGTCTTCGAACACCAATAACAAAAATAAATCGGATCAAGCAACATTATCAAAAAAAATTCTTCTTTCTTACTTTTTGCTTCTTAATATTCGTTACCATTCTGTCTATGGGATATATATTTATATATATGAATATATATCGATATTAATTTATTTAAATGTTTCATAACCACGTTGGTCTTTGTTTAGTCTTTGTCATCTGCTTCAGGCATTTAAAGTGGCTACTGACACAAAGAGACAAAGGCGTATTGTAAAACAAGAAACCGAGTGATTCATCAGGCTGGTTCATTACCCTTTTTATACTCGTTCACGAAGTAAGAAGAGTATATTGGTTCACCTAAAGTCAATTTTCATCACCCACTTCTGCAGTTTTGAAGTTACCAAATTTTACAGACAGATTTCTGATGGCCTCTAAAAACACCCGAATGCTGCATTCCTAATTTTCCTTAATTTTACATTGCAACTGATCGACCAACTGTTGAAAACCACCATTTCATGGGTTTTATTCTTTACGAAATTGGCTGTTTTAATCCAAGCAATAACAGTATATACATAGAATTAAATTAATTGTATCTAAGCATTTAAAATTATTTTCTTATATTTCAGAAACAGCTGTGGGCTGTTCTGAACTGTTGGCAAGTCATGGAACAACCTCAACACATGACTTATGGTTGCCTGACTACAGTACGGCCTACGTCATTTAGCCTCCAAGTCTGTGTAGACGACATGCTCAACGAAGCGTTTGTGCTCTTAACAAATATCAATAAAAAAATTAACGCAGTGGAACTGTCACCAAGTAAGGATATAATTGACGACATTGAAAAATTTGTGCGATGTTCTATTCAATTCATTAATATATAAGAGTAGCAAAAACACAATTTTGCTTTTCACACTCGTTTACAAAATAAAAAGAGTATATTAGTTTTGTGCAATGTCCGTCCGTCCGAATGAATTTTATATTTTCCCAAAATTAAAGTTTCAAGGCGACCACTTTGAAAATTATTGAGCCCATTTTCATCTGTTCTACTATTCCAAGATAAACTACATTTGGTAGTCGGTTACACCCGATTGTTCAAGCATGTTTCTTTGTATTTTTTGGCATTTGTGGGATCGGCTTTAATTTCTTCCAACCAATACAATTCTTAAAACGTCATACGAATACCCTTCATGTGAGCCTCTATATAATTGACTTTTATTATCGATACATAAATACTCTTTATGTGGGGTTTTATATAACTAGATATTATTATTATTTATATTAATTTTAAATGTAATATAAATTTAACAAATATATTATAATATATAAGCCGTTTATCTCCTCTCACTTTGTAAGTCGGCTACAACGTTCTTACCTGTTTTTAATTTGACACCAGCCAATTTTTTTGCTGAATAATCTAGCACGAAAAGGCAGTTATTGATACATAAATCACTGGCATTAATGGGTATTTCTATTGTTATTTTTTGTTAATATCACTGGCATGAAACGAATTCAGACGGGTGCACATACCAGATGTTACTAATTTCTCCCTCCCCCTCTCTCTTTTTTCCGATTTTTCTCTCTCTATGTTGCTTAGTTCTAGAAGCTCAATTAAGGAGTAAGGCGAGCCAATAAAAATCTACAGTTGTTAGACGGCGAAGCAACAACAGAATAGTAAGCTCGTAACATCACGCAAGGTCTTAGCCCGCACTATCGACGTAAGTAAAGTTCAATGCACTTTTCTGCCGGTTGCACATTGTCGGCTAGCTAGGTAAAACTATAAAGTCGCGTGACTTGTTACCACTAATACTTAAACATAGTAAATATATGAAGAAATGCGGAGAGCCTACTAAGAATATAGAAGCAGCCTGACACTAATGCATTTTGCGCGCCCTTTCAGTTGTACATGTATCCATACTAGCATAAATAGAAAACAAGCAAGAACAATTATCTTCGCGGTGCCGAAGATTGAATACCCTAGCAGACAGATTTGCTCCAAATATATGCACCCCTGCAACAAAAAGACGGATACTACCCAAGAATACACGTACTAACTTCGTATATGGTACGCATTTTACATTTTTATAACAAACATACCCCAGCAAAAATGTAAATGTGACGAGTAGCTAAGATCAGTACATAGTACATCTATTACTATATATATTTTTTCTTTGTTAATCGGAGTTAGCTACAGAAGAAAAAATTGTCCAGCACAAGGGTAGATTACTAACCGGACGCGACATATGTATGTATCCATGTATTGGATATTGGTTGCCAAGGGTGTTTATTTTACTGCTATGGTTTTCAGCGTAAGCAAATAAAAAAACCAAAAAAAAAAAACAAATATTGGTCGCCATTGTAAAACGAAACAAATTATACCATATGTATGTATATGTAAATATTCGAAAGAATTCACAGAAAAAGAACTACACTTCTTTTTAGGAATACTGATCGCGGTAAGACTCGCCGGGTTTCCAAGCTGTACATGGGCAAAGCAACGCCCAAACAATAAATAAATATGAATATGTATGTATGCACATTCACATACATTGCACCAAATAAAAATGTACTGACATTACACACGTATGTTGAGCTTTAATCAATAAAAAATCCGATCGCTCATTTAACAAACTATATGCACATACTCAAAGATTCATGATGATTAAAATTTATGTGCAAACAAACATACAATTTAGGACTTCGATAAAGGTTATTTTACATACATACGGACACACACGCATAGACACATGCACACATGCATATATATATGTATGCGTACATTGCACCAACTACAGAAAAGAATATGAAGAACTTACTTGCTACTCGGCTTGTTGGCGGAAATATCAAAGTTGGCGATCATTTTGATTGTTTGCGACTTTTAAGTTGACTTATAATGTTTCCTATATATATATTTTGATATAGCAAGATCGAAGAAACGCAAACTGTAATTTAGAAGTTAAGATTAATTTAAAATGCACATCAAGTCAGACCGGGAAAAATCCTGCTGCACAGACCGTTCAATCGAAAAAGAATGACAGGCAGCAATTAATCGATGTGCCAAATGGTTTACATATCGAAGGTTTAATTTTATAATACTCGCGGTCAAACTGTTGTACTCGTCAGGAACTGTTATCCCACATTTTAAGTCTTGCTAACTGTTATCGATAGATATTAACATGTCTCGAACTGATGTTAACCTATCATATACCTATTAGATGAGCAACTGCTATGAAAACTTCGGATAGATTGGCAGAGATTTTATTAAATAAAAAATGTATACCTCCTTTGCAAAAAAATTACAGGGATCAATAGTTCATACGCTGGTTTTCTGTTAAACTCAGTATGTTATCTATATGTTAAAAAATTAATTATTCGATAGTTTCTACCGATCTTTACTCTTAAACGCAATCTAGTTAAAAATCATCTGTTCTGTTCAAATATGTTTAATCACCATTAAAGAATGAACAAACAAAAAGATTCATTTGAATAACCTATCAAATAATTAATAACATTCAATTTTTACCAATTGACAGACATGGTTTCGTCGACTTGACTTTTCATACTGATCAATAATAAACATATGCACTTATTTTATGTGTTTTATTCAATTGCGCAAGTTATGGTTAAAGGGTAATTGTTAAGTTAAATTTAAGTATGTAAAGAAGGTGTAAATAAATCGATATAGTTTTACATATGTAATCTAATTCGCCGCCGGAAATGGATTCCAAGTAAGGTTGAAGCCTCACCACAAAAATGCATTTTTCTAACAGTGCAATCGAAGTCGGTCCACATCTATCACCATGCTAACATGCTAATGTCAAAGTAGCGAGTAAGGAGTAATTTCTAGATATTTCTGGGGCCCGGCATTGTTACAACTAACAGACCTGTTAACGCATATTTTTGATCCTGTTAACGCAACGGAGAACACTTGTCAGAACTCGTCAGGCTTAGACAATGTATAGCACACTTATTTAACTGTTTTCCAACACACAAATTGGCTGTTATTTTCAAATTCAATGGGGTGACCAGCCTACCTTTAAAACGTGACTAGCTCATTTCTAGGCTATTCCCATTTTTTTGGTCGCTGGCGGCGATCTAGTGGGCGAGGCCGGAATACATACGTGCATACGTACATACAAATCGGTTTTCCAGCCTCCCAACGAGAGTAGCAAAAATCCTGACACTTTTTCTGACGCAGGTATACAAGGGTATATATCCCCAATTTCATGTCTCTAGCTTCAACAGCGCTGAAAAAAGTTGCGCTAATACGGACAGACAGACGGATAGTAAGATGGACATTGTACAAAGCAAATATACTCTTTTCACTTCGTGTACGAGCATAACAATATTTTTCCGATATTTGGAGCATGTCTTTATATATACTCTTTATGAATTTCCCAGAACCGATCAAGTTGTTTTCAATTCCCGTTTTTATTTAATTGTGCTCTCTGCATATAGGCCAGATTGGACGTTGCATATAGTAAACAAAAGAATGATAAGGGGAATTAAAGAATATAAATCGTGCTGGCCATCCGCAGATTAAGTCAGTTCACCAAGATCGCGAGATGATTAACAAGCCGAGCTTACTTTTGCTCTCGCTACTGGGTAAATATGAAAGCTGCACGTTATGCAATGTCATTCAACTAACTGCGTGCTTATCTATCTTTATATCTCTAGCCACCACGGTTCAAGTCAATGTTCGATGAGCAGAAATGAAATTGAGTGGCTGGTCATAGATAGCTAGATAGCTAAACTAAACTTTAGTTCTCTCTGGGTAGCAGCGAATCAGCCGTCAGTCAGACATAAATATGTGTTAATGAAGAAAATAAAGTGCAGTTGTCGTAGAGATGTCATTCGTAACACCAAATCGATCTTCGTGGGTTCGCAAAGTTGCTTTTTTATTTCTTTGGTATTTGATTTTGGTCACCCCCTTTAAATATCGGTCACGCCCACTCCCGCCCCCGAAAATGGCGAAAGTCTAAAGTGAAAGTGTTCGGGTGTCCTCCTCTTAAGGTCGAGCCGAAAAACGTTGCCCACGCCCACTCCCGCTCCTACGAAATATACAAATTCCATATTTTTCCAAAATAACAATAATAACTACTGTGTACATGAACGAGTATTACGCAGTCGGTTACGCCCGACTGCAACGTTGTTACTAGTTTTAGTACTGAACATTTCATATAGCTCATACGTTTAGTTTAGAAGTTTATTACGAATTTATCTTCCACGGTGGACCAAGCACAGCCGCTAAGGAACATGTGCATCTTGCGGCGTATGTTTGTTTATGTATGTAAGTATGATTTTGTGTATGTTTATATTAATGGAAGGGGTTGAAATGTTTGTAACGACAGCTTGTAGCTGTGTAAAGGGTAACTACAAGTCAAGCACTCCCGATGAGAGCAATCTTACATGTTTCGTTGAGTGCACATCATTTATCAGCAGGTTACCTTAAGACCACTTTTTCTTAAGGAAATCCCTTAGACAGAAAAGGTTGCTGGATCACAGCAGAAGGTGTAGCCCTGGTCAGCGGACTGAGTTAGGGTCAGAGGGCATCGGACTGGGATTGGACAGTAGGCAGTTGGTGCTGCCGGTTGAGCTGGATTATTTATATTGTTGTACGTGATGAAAGCGTAGATCGGTTGATTATTTGCATTCCACACAATTTTATACATCCACTTTGGCACTGGATTCTGGTTATTCCCGTAGAGATAGGCATATTTTGAGGTGCCTCTCCGGTTTGGGTCTGGCAGACTCAGCACCTCCAGAGCACCGGTGCGAACGCGCAGAAAAGAGTTACCGGGAATTTGGCGATGCACCCATTCTTCAATGATTCTCCAGTTTCCATCGTTTATGGATTTAAACTGCGGCACCACATTCAAATACTTGAAGGTGCCGCAGCTCTGGTCACCAAAGAGAAAGTCGGACGAGGCAGTTAAATGACCACGATTTATAACCAAATCCCGGTTATTTCTAATGTATGGCTGCTCCCTGCCATAGATGCGAACGAAGGCCAAGTAAATATTTCTTGTCAAAAATGAACCTTCTTGTGCTGGCGTAATGAGTTGATCACTTGTAAATTGCACACAAGGGCGGCTCGGATCTAAAAGGGAAATTGTACGATATATTATCAATATCGCGATAACCATACACACTCACAAATTGACTTTGGATAGAGATTAGCCTCCGAGAAATAGGAGCGCACATCCTGCACACTATAGCACGCCCGATACAACTCCAACGGGTGATTGTTGAAGGTATAGCCAACAGAATACATGGTTGCTGGGCAGGAAGGATCATTGTGTGGCACCTGTCTAACACCTGGGGCCGTCAATGGATTGGCGCAGGTCAGCGGTAGGGGCGGATTAAACCTTCCGTTCCGCTGGCACGTCGTTTGAATCACTGCATTCTGGGCACATTGCATGGTGAGGACAACGCCTTCCCCGACAGTGGCGGTCTTCAGCAGCTGGAGATTGCCACTTGCATCGGTATAAGTGAAAACACCATTTGACCTCTCAATTTCCCCTCTGGTCATCGAACATCGACTGTGCACTTGAACCGTGGCGGCTAGATACATAAAGATAGATAAGCACGCAATTAGTTGAAACACATTGCACAAAGTGCAGCCTACATATTTACCCAGTAGCGACAGCAAAAGTAAGCTCGGCTTGTTAATCATCTTGCGATCTTGGTGAACTGACTTAATCTGGGCGTAGTCGGCAGTATTTATATTATTAATTCCCCTTATCATATATTTGCTAGTATGAACGACTATAGATAGACAGAGAGCACAATTAAATAATAACGGGAAATGGCAGCAATACGATTGATTCTGGGAATTCCATTTTCCAGTTTTTATTATTGGGAAACGATGAGGTAATAACAGACAGATGGAGAGACATGGCTAAATGACTCGCATATTGAGGCTGACCAAGAATACAGGTTTATACTTTATAGGGTCGGAGATGCCTTCTTCTGCCCGTTGACCTATTTTCAATGGGTTCAGGGTAAAGCAAGTAAGAACTTTGCTGTCGGGCGTTACCGACTGCGCAATACTCGTTCACAATGTAATAACAACGAAAGCAATGATTGGATTAATATAAACGAATTCTTTTAGCCCAAGGGTTAATAATTAACAATAACAGTTTTTGGTGCATTTTATACTACACCGCTGCACTGCCAGTTGATTAAGTTGTGACAAAACTCAACTCAAGTAATGTGTCATATGTATGCAGACGCAATCGGAAACAGTCGCATTTAAAATTCTAATCGGAAAAAGTCTGGCAAATCAGCGCCACCTATAATCAAGTTCAACAACAAGAAATATTACATAAAATGTTGCGCTTGCATCATTGATGTTGGCAATGCCCTTCAATGAATGCAGGCGCCACCTATTGTTCATGTTTATAAATTTATTATTACTATGCGCACAAAAGTATACTACGGTTGAGTGATTTCTAAATTCACTGTGAGCGAGTATAAAAATCCTGTGTTTTAAAGACTACCTACATACTCTCTTGCTCTCTGAGATTGTGAGCGAAATGAATACCCGAGCAAAACCGCAGTGGCTGTGGGGCTTGGCACGCAGAGAAGGTGCGTCACATATATTTATTCTAGATATACCATTTGCATACATATATGTTATATGTTATTTGGTTAGTGTAGTAGGTTAAAAATCTTGTCGACGGTGTTGTGACAAAAACCAACCGTTATGTTTTTGTACTATATTAATCGTTTATTATGTCTTTTCTGGTGCGGTCGTTTCAAATTAGTTTTTCTCTTGCGTCCGTTCGCTTCGACTGTTCGTTTCAGTGTGTCCATAAATGTATCGTAAAACTAACATGATAACAAAATTTTCGATATTTCTTCAAGGTTGCAAATAAAAAAGGAATTAGATATGCAATTCTATCGACATCAATATTCAAATTCAAACTTATTATACGTTAATATTAAATAAAGTTAATTACATTAACAGACGGGCTTTTCTGCTCATAGACACATCACGTCGACTTGCTCTTGTTTCCTTACTTATAATCTTAGCCTGCAAGCTGATCTGCGGAGTGTTTCTTGTTGGCTCAGCAATTTAAAATTAAGAATTCTTTCAGAATCTGATTACCCTTCATTATCCCTACGAACTTTATCTTTCATTGCCTTGCATTCTTGCATGATAATTGACATTTCAAATTAATAATGTTAATAATGTTTTACGGGGAATTAAGTTCGCTGTTTTAGTCATACAAATTGATAAAGCAAAATGAAACTCTGTTTTTCAGCTTATTGTTGATCCAAAGGAAAAACAAGTAAGAAAGTTGCAGTTGCAGGACGTAACTGACTGCGTAATACTCGATCACAGTACATATTATTATTTTGGAAAAATATCGAATTTTCATATTTCATAGGGGCGGGGACAGGCCTGATGCTGAGTCTGCCAGACGCTAATTCGGAATGCACCCGGAAATCTGCCTATCTCTACGAGAATAACAAGAATCCAGTGCCAATGTGGATGTATAAAATTGTGTGGAATGCAAATAATCAAACAATCTACGCTTTCATCACGTATAAAAATATATATGGTGAAGGTCCACCACAAAAACCTCTCTACTGTCAAATGGAAATCGAATGCCCCATGACCCTAATTCAGTTGGCTTACCAGGGCTACACCTACTGTTGTGATCCAACCTTTTTTGTCGCAGAAATACCGACTCCGAGTTACCCTGAATCCCACGACAAGCTGTAAATAAATTCTTGAAAAACTTCTAAACTAACACTGTCATCTTTTTATCTATATAATCTAAATACGAAATAAATCGCAATGCTGTGGTTCTGGAATTGATTTTTTTCATATTTAGAGCGAGTGGAGGAAGGTTCTAAAAAGTTAATTTTTTTGATCTGCGTATGCCAGACGAGAATATATTAAACCGAATTTAGTGGCCTAGCTATTATAGTTTCTACCCAAAAATCGGGTTATAAACCTATATTTGTCGATCATAAGAAAACGGTAGAGGTTATCGATAATTTGAAATAACCGAAAACGTTCTTAATTATTATTTTTATTTGCTATTGACTTGAAATTTAGAATATATACTTTTGTATACCCGCGTCTAACAAAGTGTTTAGATTATTTGGGGACGCCCACTGGGGGCGTGGCAATTCGATTAAATCTATTAGTTTACTAAAGACATCCTCTAAATATTGCACAAAAAATGTTTGGATATGCTGATATGTGTTTAGAGCTTGGCAGATCAATTAAATCCATATATCTTGTGGGCGGGGAAGCCGCGAAAATCCCTATCTGAAACAATTTTTGAGCTACAGTCACCAAATTTGGCAGACAGTGTTTGGATAACCTCCTCTAAAGATCAAGCCGAAAAATGGTGGCCACGCCTATGTCTCTGCTAAATAGAAAAATCTATATTTTTGCAAAATAATAATATTTAAGAAAGTTTTCAGTATTTTAAGCTGTTATTCTACTGTGAACGAGTATTGCGCAGTCGGTCTCACCCGACTGCAACATTCGTTCTTATTTTAAATCGTGTACCATACGCAAATCAAGAATATTTCAAATTGTCGATAACCCCTACCGCTTTCTTATTATCGATATATATCATATTTTTCAACCGGTAAAATATTCTCGTAAAGCATACGCAAATCAATAATATTCAACTTTTGATAACCTCGCCCCAATATGAAACAAATTCAAGATGGTTTATAAGTTTTTTAAGAATTTATTTTTCACAGTGGACCAAGCACAGCCGCTAAGTAATTGGCGCATCTTGCGGCGTATGTTTGAATGAATGAAGAGGATTGAAATGTTTGTAATGTCAGCTTGCAGCTGTGTTAAGGATAACTCCTAGTTCGGCACTCCCGACAAGAGCAATTTTACTTCTTTGGTTGAGTGCAAATCATTTATCAGCAGGTGACCTTAAGACCACTTTACCTTAAGGAAATCCCTTAGACTGAAAAGGTTGCTGGATCACAGCAGAAGGTGTAGCCCTGGTTAGCGGACTGAGTTAGGGTCAGAGGGCATCGGACTGGGATTGGACAGTAGGCAGTTGGTGCTGCCGGTTGAGCTGGATTATATATATTGTTGTACGTGATGAAAGCGTAGATCGGTTGATTATTTGCATTCCACACAATTTTATACATCCACTTTGGCACTGGATTCTGGTTATTCCCGTAGAGATAGGCCGATATTGAGGTGCCTTTCCGATTTGGCTCTGGCAGACTCAGCACCTCCAGAGCACCGGTGCGAACGCGCAGAAAAGAGTTATATGGAATTTGTTCACGCACCCATTTTTCAATTTCGTTCCAATTACCATCGTTAATGGTTTTAAACTGCGGCACCGCATTCAAATACTTGAAGGTGCTGCAACTCTGGTAGCTAAAAGAAAAGTCGGCTGAGGCGGTTAAATGACCACGATTTATAACCAAATCCCGATTATTTCTAATATATGTCTGCTCCTTGTCATAGATGCGAACGAAGGCCAAGTAAATATTTCTTGTCGAAAATGAACGTTCTTGTCCTGGCGTAATGAGTTGATCACTTGTAAATTGCACACAAGGGCGGCTCGGAACTGTAAGGGAAATTGTACGATATATTATTAATATCGCGATAAGCATACACACTCACAAATTGACTTTGGATAGAGTTTAGCCTCCGAGAAATATGAGCGCACATCCTGCCGACTGTAGCAGGCACGATACAGCTCCAAATGGTGATTGTCAAAGTTATAGCCAACAGAATACATGGTTGCTGGGCAGGACGGATCACTGTGTGGCACCTCTTTAACAACTGTATTAATGCAAGTCAGCGGTAGGGGCGGATTAAACCTTCCGTTCGGCTGGCACGTGGTTCGAATCACTGCATTTTGCGCACATTGCATTATGAGAACAACGCCTTCCCCGACAGTGGTGGTCATTAGCAGCTGGAGATTGCCACTTGCATCGGTATAAGTGAAAACACCAGTTGACCCCTCAATTTCCTCCTTTGTCATCAAGCATTGGCTGTGCACTTGAATCGCAGTGGCTAGATATATAAAGATAGATAAGCACGCAGTTAGTTTAAAGACTTTGCATAAAGTTTAGATTTCATATTTACCCAGTAGTGACAGCAAAAGTAAATTTGGCTTGTTCATCATCTCGCGATTTTAGTGAACTGAACTAATCGGCGGATGGTCGGCAGTATTTAAATATATTATTTAATTCCCCTTATCATCTGTTTGTTATAATTAATGGCAATAGATAGGCAGAGAGCAGAATTAAATAAAACATTACTGTTCGCAGCAGAATGTCAAATTAATAAAAAGCGCATTAGCACTAATCAACGTGAACTTAACTTGTTATCATTAGTGATTATAAAATACTTGAAAATATTCTAAACCTTCCATCCGAATTTTAAGTAAAATACAAATGTTCGTATTCAAATACTTCACTTCGTTTTGTACAGCTGCAGAAAATACGTGCAAAGCGGCATCTTCTCGAAACAACTGGAAAATTCATTTTCATATTTTCACTCGTTCGCGAAGTGAAACTAGTATATTGGTTTTGTGCAATGTCCGTCATGCTGTCCGTCCCTCTTGTCGAATGAACGCCACTTTTTTCGGCGCTATTGAAGATAGAGTTTTGAAATTTTGGATATATTCATGTAGTTATCTGCTTCAGACAAAGTGTTAAGATTTTTGTGCCATTTTCCGGCCAGGAAACATTTCCGTTCCGCCTCCGTAATCGCTAAAATCGATATATTTGAAAGCTCAAAACGGTAACATGTGTATAATTCACACAATTTTAAAGCTAGAGACACCAAGCTTGGTATGTAGATGGTGAACTCACCAAAAGATTGCGATCTTGATATCCCGGCCACGCCCACTAGAACTCCCCCAGCCACCCCGCCTTAAAAAATCGGAAATGGCTATATCTCGCACAGTTTTTGACCTAGAGTCACCAAATTTTAAAAGTAGAATAGTGGTCACCCCTTTAAATACGGGTACAAGAATTTCCCACCCACGCCCACCTCTGCCCACTCCCGCCCCCGCAAAGTGCGAAAGCCTATATCTGCCACAGTTTTAAAGCTAGAGTCACAAAATGTTAAAGGTAGATGGCTGGTCACTCATTTTAAAGCTCGGTAAAATTTCCCGCCCACGCCAACTCCCGCCCCACAAACCACCAAAATCTATATCTCCCACAATTTCTATCTGTCTGTATGAACTCGTCGATTTCAGAAACTACAAAAGGCTAGAGAGCCGAACTTGTTAAGTTCGTCTTTACCATACGCAGTTCAAGTTAATTTTAAATTAATCATAAAGATACAGTTCATACAGACTAACGGACGTTCCGCCTTTACACTTAATGCTCATTGTACTCATTACTCAAAGATATTTACAATCGAGTCAAGCAAATCGATAATTTCTTACAGCCCAACAACGTGCACAAATTAGTCGCGTTGCCAACTATAGAAATGTAATCGAATGATAAAATCGAGACCAACTGATTGTCTGTTTTAGCTGATCTGGACGTAACCAAACGATAATAAAATTCAAATACATATAAATAACATTAATAAACCAACTTGAGCAAAATGGGTAAAGCTTCAAAAGACAAACGTGACATTTTCTATCGATTAGCCAAGGAGCAAGGGTGGCGGGCTAGAAGTGCCTTCAAACTTCTCCAAGCTGATGAGACGTTTCAATTGTTAGAGGGTAAGCTAGAAAAGCACGACCCTATTATTAAACATTGAACGCATATCATGTTCCAAGGCATTCGCAGGTGTCACGCGTGCTGTTGACTTGTGTGCTGCACCTGGAGGCTGGTCACAGGTTCTGTCCAAGCGTATATACGAGCCACGAACGCCTGAGGAGCGGGAGCAAGTGAAAATCATTGCGGTGGACATGCAGGGCATGGCACCAATCGATGGCGTTACAGAGTTGCGCGCAGACATTACCAAAGAGTCGACCGCGGAAGCAATTATTGAGTTTTTCGGTGGTAAAAAGGCGCAACTAGTGGTCAGCGATGGCGCTCCCGACGTCACTGGCATGCATGATTGGGATGCTTATATGCAGGCCCAGCTGTTGTTGTCCGCTCTGAGCATTTCGACCTACATCCTCGAAGAGGGCGGCTCGTTTATGGGTAAAGTGTATCGGGCAGCCAACACCAGCAGCGTATACTTGCAGCTGCAGCGCTTCTTTAAGGACGTATGCGTCTTTAAGCCATCCGCATCACGCAACTCGAGCATCGAAGCGTTTGTGGTATGCCGCCAGTTCAGGCTGCCCGAAGGTCATGTGCCCTGCAATCTGATTACGGAATGGCACAACAAGCCCGAAGAGGCGATCAGAAATATTACAGGGAACAAGGGTAATCCCGTCGTGCATTTGCCATTTGTGGCACACCAATGTGAATATGATGCGGATCTCAGCTACGAACTGGTAAGAACAGTGATAATTTCCAAAATACTACCAATTATAACTTCTTTTTTTAGGACGAAGATTATAAACCACACGAAGCTGTGCAGAAACCACTAACTGCCGCCTATCAGGAAGTGCTGGACAAAACTCGAACCATGTCCCTTAAATACAACTCTTTCATTATACGTCATGATGAGGACACTCTATCTTCGGAGCCAAGTACAAGCGGCACAAGTAGCCAAGCTGAGCACACGTAGATCTTAATGAGACGTTTATTTTTTAAGCATACAGTGACAATAATAGTGACTTTCAAATATTCTTTATAAAAATCAAAATTAAGTGCGTTGCACATTTCCATTTGCAGTGAATAAATGTAAATTCTTTATCTGGACTGCATTTTTTGTAAGGATTTTATCACCGCATAAATTTTACCAGATAAATGTATAGCTTTATTTACAAATTATTTTAGTTCACTCATTCATATATGCTGCATGGACAGTTTCTCTGATGGCCTTACGCCATATTTATAGACTTTGTTAAGGCTCTCAGGAAAATCGGGCAAAAGGTTATTAAAATTCTCCACGTGATGCGTATGCTGCTCCGTCCAAATACCATCACCGGTAAAATGGAACTCCGATTCGATCAGATATAAAATCAGAGTTAAAATCTCATTGTTACTCAGAGCGTACACATCGGAGACTGGCAGCTGAAGCTCTTCGATAGCTTCCTTCGTCTGCAGGAGCAACAATTTTTCCTCAATTCGTTTGCTGTAAAAGAAACGAAAGGAAATATCAAAAGGAGCTGACTAAGATGCAGTCATCCCAACTTACATTGGATACAACAGCAGGTGTATGTTAGTAAAGATCTCCTCTAGCTTAAATTTTTTGCTAATCAAATATTCCAGACATTGCTTGACATGGAGTACGGGTATATGACACCAATTGGGGTGGCGCGACAGCAGATTGCGCAGCTCCTGCTCGTCCTTTAGAAGAATGTTGCCCAGGTAAACAACAATGTCGCGCCCCTTCGTGCGATCCGAGCCGTCTCGTGCAAATCTATGAATTATCAAAATTAACTACATGTTAAGGAATGTAATAGGGATCAATGGCTCCACATACTTGGCAAAGGCTTCAGAGCCACAGGAGAGTATATGCAGAGAGGCACAGCGCACTTTTAGTTGACTCAAGTAGTCTAGGCGCAGGCGAGCTTTGTTCTGATAGTGCACCAGGCGGAGAACGCGCGGATTGCTACCCAGCACCTGAAACTGTTCGATTTCATTCAAATCGCGAAGTCGCTCCAACACCGTATCCGAACCTAGGGTGAGCACTTCTAGACAGCGTAACACAGCATCCTCGCTAATGCCAAAGGAGCGCACGTGCTGCAGTGTTTGCTTTAGACCATCACAGGTTGACATCAATATCTTTGGTCGACGATAACCAATGTCCCGTATATCTTGGCCATTTATGGTGGGTATCTCCTGCAGAATGCGACGCACATTGTCTGCATCCGCGTGCAGCAGGTAACAATTCTTGCGCAGCCGCTCCGCCGGAAACTTAAACACTGTGGTCAACAGCTCGATAATATCCTGCACGGAGCGGAAACTTTTATGCCGTACGCGCGAATAAACGCGCCACAGCTTCTGCAGCTCGGTTTCATCCATTTGCAGCCGTTCACGCAAATATGTGTTTAGCAATGATTGCCGCAGCATCTTCAAGGTGACGTCTTCGCCAACGTTCCCCTGCCATTCGGAGACTTGGACATGCGTGAAGCATTCAACGAGACGTTGAGGCACATTCACATCGTAGGGTATGTACTTGTATGCCTTGAGCATATCTATCGACTTGTTGATAACAGTAACGTACTTGGACAGTGTTTGAATAGTGATATTTTGGAAGCCGCACTCGATGAGCACACTATGCCGATTCGATAGTGTTGAGGCGCCGTAGTTGAAGATATTGGGTTTCGTAACAATCTCATCTACGCTGTACTTTAATGACTTCAACGTGTCATATGAACTCAGTAAATCCTTTCGTTTGATCGACTTGAGTTCAGGATGTTTTTCCAGAGCTGCGGCCCAGGTGCGATAGGTGCTGCCTAAACAGTTTAATATTAGCGATAATTTTGTTGTTTTTGCAATGAATTCTTACCAAGTGTTCGCGCCAAATAATTGGGATTCAAAGGCTCCTCTGCGGGGAATTCGGAGTTGCCCAATGTCGTGGACTTGGGTTTTGCTTCTTTGCCAACTGTCTTTTTTACTGCTGCCAACCCTCGCGTTATATAGACGCACTTGCGCGCCAACATTTGGGCTTGGCTTTGACTATTTAGCAACATATTTATGTCATTTTTACCCAGATTCGGTTAAAATCCGTTCACAACATGCAGTAGATGAAATGCACAGCAATCGATTGATATTATTCGCAACAGCTGACATAGCGCTGCCAACCCGCGCGTGTTTGGAAGGGCTTGGAGATTGTTACCAAATTGGCAGCATCAGTACGACGCTACACGTGCGTTTTCTGCATTTCTTCGAAGTACATTTAAATTGAATAAATAATATAGAATGTCGCTTTTACGCATCAGGTATGTTTTATAGTTATTTAGTACTACCATTACCTATCACACATTTCTGTTATCCTTTCCAGGAAACCAAAAACCCGCAAGGGAAAGAAAGTGTTGCTGGCCCGCGAGCCGCAGCTCATAGAGTCAGCCCGCAGCATGTTGTTTGTGGACGGACGCAAATGCGGCGGCAACGTGAAACTATGCATGAAGGATCTGCAGCAGCTGAAGAAGCCGCTGGTTAAAGTTCTAAATCGCAAGAACGACATAACGCCGTTCGATGATCCATCTTCGTTGGAATTGTAAGAAATATTATCTTAAAAGAGTACTCCATCTGATTTTTAACTATTTCCATTTTAGTTTGACAATGAAAAATGATACGGCGCTCTTTACCTTTGGGTCCACGTCAAAGAAACGCCCCGACAACATTTTAATTGGCCGCATCTTCGAGAATGAAGTACTTGACATGTTCGAGCTGGGCATAAAGCGATACCAGGCCATTGCAGAGTTCAAGAACGAGAAGATTGGCGCCTGTGTCAAGCCCTGTCTGGTTTTCAATGGACCGAAGTGGGCCCAAACGGAAGAACTGCGTCGCCTGCGAAACTTGTTTATTGACATGTTCCAGCGCGAAAAAGTCGAGTCCATACGGCTACAAGGCGTGGAGCATGTGCTCAGTTTCACGGTCACCAACGATATGAGTGTTTTGATGCGTTCCTATAAAATATTGCTAAAGAAGTCTGGACAGAAGACGCCTCGTATCGAACTGGAGGAAATTGGACCTTCGGCTGATTTCTCCATTCGTCGCACCAAGATTGCCTCTGAAGATCTGTACAAACTGTCCAGGAAGCAGCCCAAGCAGTTGAGGGTGACCAAAAAGAAGAACCTAAGCACGGATGCGCTGGGCAATACAAAGGGTCGCGTGCATTTGGGCAAGCAGCAGACGGGCTCAATACAAACGCGTCGCGTGAAAGCACTTAAAAAGTCGCCCGAGGAGAAACGCGCTGATCGCCAGAAAAAGAAGGTGGCACTGAAAGCGGCCGCAGCTGAGGCTTTGGCAGCAGCTGATTGACTCCCAAGAACTGGCTTTAGAATTTAATTAGTAATAGTTGCAATAAATTGGTCCAGCTTAAAATATAGTTAATATCTTGACTTAACAACTAATGCCTCAATTTGCCTAGTGTATGGCATTGACAATGTTCTTAATACGACGCGTTTTGGATTCGGCCAAGGCATCCTCTAGCGTTTTGATTATGTACACCAAACTGCTGACATCCGTTTGCACTAAGAGATCCTTGCGGTGCCGTCGCTCATCTTCTTGCATGGCACTTAGCTCCTTCTCGCTACGTTCGGTTGTGTCTGTTTCCAGCAGCTCGCGATTCTCATTCTTTGGCTCTGTGTGAAGGTATAGCTTCATTGTTATCACCACATTCGACTGCTGCAGTAGGCAACGGGACGCCGTGCGCACTTCTAGCCGCCAGTCCAGGTTGACCAGCCGATAAGCACGTATGTTGGCCGACTTGATGGACCCTTCCACGAAACTGCGCTTGCTGGTCACGAACTGTTCAAGCACCTCCAGCACATCGTCGCTGAGATCGGAAAACAAATGGCGTATGTTTACTTGTTCGCCGTTCGCTCCCGTCTTGGTGGTTACGTGAATTAGCAGAGATATTAACGCTTCCACCGCCCGCTGCACTGCCGCGCTATTCACATCGCCGGCGTACTTCTTCGCCAGCAGGTCATAACGGTCCAAGTTGGGTCCATTTACCAGGTAATCGAATGCCGATTTGCACAATTCCAGGACATCACTGGCCGGACGTTGCAGAAGCGCCAAATGGTCGCGTTCCACTTGGCTCAAACGCAAAGAAGACATTTTATTCTTTTATTCGACTAAAAAACTTTAATGCTTTTACGGCGACAACACAGAGTAGGAAAATAATATTTTTCATACAAAATGTAAACAAATCTTATTCTTTTTGCATATTTTGCTTAATGGTACGCAGCTCAAATTTTGTTGTATTTTATGTGAATTTTATAAGCACATGGTTCTGACTGCTGGTAAATACATAAACAGGCAGTCTGAATAATAAAACAGATAAGTTAATAGTTAATAACTTAATAAAAAATATTTATCATTTGGAATTGCTGTTGTCTTTTGCTCGGGTGTATAAGTTATAGAGTGCATACCGAGCTGCACATTGTATTGCATTTGTAACAGGTTGACAGCGCCAATTATTACTATCGATTCAATAATCGATTGTGTGCAACTTTCCGCTTTGTTTATTGATTGCGGGGGGCGTAAACATATTGATTGTAATTATTTATTTATTTATTTACGAAACAGCCACAACAGTATGGAATTCGATAGTCCGGAGGAAAAAGAGTTTCCCGGCTTATATGCCTCCGAAGCAGTTGATGCAAAGTCCAAGAAAAGCAAAGAGGAAAGTGACTGTGAGTAGATCTCGGCCTTAAAAAGGCGGTGCAGTAAATCAATTTTTATTGCCTGACTAGTTAGCGAGGGCGACCATGAGAAACACAGCAAAAAAGATCTGCTGATCGGACGACGGAAGGATAAGAAGGAAAAGGGCAAAGACCGTGGATATGCCGCGCTAGAAGGTGAAAGTTCGCCCGAAGAGGAACTAGACACTAAGTAAGTGCAATAGTATCAAAGCAGAAATATCGTCATAAGTTCATTTGTCATCCACTCAGAAGCCCCTCAAAGTCAAAGAAGTCGAAAACGTTCAAGTTTACGAGCTCCAAAAGTAAAGAAAAACGTGAAAAATCGCGCGACAAGGAAAAGGAGTCCAAGGGAGTGGAGGAGGAGCCGTCGCACAAGACTAAAGACAAGGAAAAGGAAAGGGAAAGAGAGAAAGAGCGCCATCATGATGAAAAAGAGCACAAAAAGAAAGATAAAGAGCGTAAGGAGAAAGACAAAAAGGACAAGTCCGAGAAGAAAGACAAAAAAGATAAAAAGAGCAAGCAACCGCAGCTGGAGGAAGGCGGCGACGTCGAGGAAGTTTTGGCTCTGGGATATCCCGTCTTTGGTGTGTCCATCAGTCTGGCCACAGAGCGCTCTCGTTGCCACGACGGCATCGATCTGCCGCTGGTGGTGCGCGACTGCATAGATTACCTGCAGCAGGAACAATCACTCAAGTGCGAACAAATATACAAGATTGAACCAATCAAGACGCGTTTAATGCACTACAAACGATTGTACAACAATCGTGAGTATGACGCGTCTGTGGACGAGCTCAACATACCCACCGCCTGCAGTTTGCTCAAACTGTTTCTGCGCGAGCTCCCAGAGCCGGTGCTTACCACAGACTTGGTGGCACGCTTCGAGGAGGTGGCCTCGCATCCGAAAGTCACCGAGCAGCAGGCAGAGCTGCAGCACCTACTCGAACAGTTGCCGAAATGCAATCGCACGCTCCTGTCCTGGGTGCTGCTGCACTTTGATGCAGTCATACAGCAGGAGCGCTACAACAAACTCAATGCTCAGTCGCTGGCCATGCTGCTCAGCCCAACGCTACAGATGTCACACCGCTTGATGGTAGCGCTTTTGTGCCATTGCACAAATCTCTTTCCGGACGTCAAGCTGATAAAGTAAGTAAACATTGAAGAGATTAGATTACAGCAGCGCATGATGCGAAAGGTAGATCTCTAGAGCGCTTTGGGGAGAGGATGAGTCTAGTACGACGTAAACGCAATCGTTTGCAGCGAATTGTCAGCTTTTTGTTCAGGCAACCATCAACTTGATTGAGATCATAGATTTACAACTAATGGTTAATATTTCTTGCAGATATGTGCCCCCACTTACATCGGCCAGTCCCGGGCTGCCAGACAACCCAGAGGATATACAAACGGAGCTGCGCAAGCAGGACAGTCTTCTTACGCAAATACACAGTGAGATGAATGCGGGCTTTATCACCAAAAAGCGTGAGGAGCAGCTTTGGGAAGTCCAACGCATCATAACACAGTTAAAACGCAAACTGCGCAGCTGTGAAAAAAAACAAGAAAAGTCCATAGATGAGCTGGAGAGCAGCATCTCTGTGGCTTCAGCAGCAGCATCTCAACCACCAGTCCAGCCAGCACCCCAACCAGCAGCCCCAACAGCAGTCCCAACAGCCAGTATCAGCGAGGATACCGTTGACTCAAAATCTGTTTCTTCGCACCCGAATGCCTCAGTACAGCTCAGCCTCGATGAGTCCGTTGCTGCATCCCCACCGACAACTTCGATTGAATATACCATAGACAAACAGACGGGCTATCTGCTGCTGCCCAAGACGAATCCACAGCGAGATGAGCTACTGCGTTTGCAAATTGAATACAACGAGCTAATGAACTGGCAGAACGAGCTCAAAACGCGCATCCTTGCCGAGCGCAACGAGATCTTTCGCATGAAACAGTTGTATGAACAGGAAATGCTCAAGCCACAAACTGCGGCAGCCATCGGCCAGGAACAGCTACCTTCCGAGAGCGATTACGAACGAATTATTGAGCATTATACGCGAGAGAATATGCTGCTCGAGCACAAAAAGCAAATGCTGGGCATGGAGCTGAAGGAGGAGCGGCGGGCCTGCATTGCACTTCAGGTTGAGCTGCGAATGCAACAGTTTTAATTTAGGCAAATTTTACTCAATGTATCTCTATCGAACAAAACAATATGAGAAAAAAGTCCAAATATAAGAAAAAGCTTAGTTTTAAACATAAGCTTTCGCGCGCTTTTCTGCTAATCAGTTGGCAGCACCATTGTGTGGGCAGCAGCTGTTAAAGCACAGCACTGAGCATTTAACCTTGCGCCAGGTTGCCCGAAAGCTTTTTGCGAATAGCTATTGGGATTTTGCAAGCTGCGCAGCTGCTCATTGTTTAGCATACCGTTTTATTAAACAATTAATTAAAAACACAAAAATGTTGAAGCAAGTAACCAAACAATTGGCACTGCAAGGCGTGCGCAACTTTTCGGTCAGCCAACAGGTAAGCAACAAACAAAACTAAACATCGCACACATTTTTTTTAGCCGACATACTTCAGCTGTTTACGTAATGGCAAAAAAAACGAAGCAAAATCCAAATAACATTATTAAGCCTTGCTGAAAATGCATAGAACTGACAAAACTGTATTACTAAGAATTTGGCTGTTGTCTGACGCGCGTATTTTTCTCATTGGCAGAACAACTACAAGGTAACCGTATGCGGCGCCTCTGGCGGCATTGGCCAGCCGTTGTCGCTGCTGCTGAAGCAGAATCCCTTGGTCACGGATCTGGCGCTGTATGATATCGTGCACACGCCCGGAGTAGCCGCCGATTTGTCTCACATCGATACCAAGAGCAAGACGGCGGGATTCATGGGCGCCGAGCAACTGGGCGATTCGCTCAAGGGTGAGTGGAGGGCGTAAAGTGAGGTTATGTTAATACATACTCCAAATGAAATTACCACATACTTTTAGTTAAAGCTTTCGAACTTACGGCAGATTACCTGCATGTGATTTGCATAGTAGAGTAGAAAATTTAGAATTTCCTTTGCATATATATGTTTGTATGTGTGTGTTCACAACATAAGGCTGATAAGAGCAATTCATTTACGTGATAAGGCGGACATTTATTGCACCATTAGGCTTTTATAACTGACTTGTAATCAGTGCAGCCACTTATCGCTTAACAGAAGTCGCCATTAGGAGCATAATACAAAAGATCAAAGTGCTATCATTCAAATAGAGTTCTAAGTAAAAAAAAAACCTTGCTTATATGTTGATGAGACCTGAGACTGTATATATTTGTTAATTTTAACGTATCTATAATCCATTATTTAATTTATCTTGCTATTTTAATTTAGTGTGATAAACTTATGTAATTTAATAGGAAGGTGGACCAGTTAACAGTTTGACAAACCGACATTCTGAACTTTATTTTTATTTTTACGTATATATTCCCATTATTGAAGTGTAATGAGTATATTGGTTTTGTACAACATCCGTCCGTCCCCACTGCGGTGTGCAAAACCTCGAAAATCTCTATCTGCCTCAGTTTTTGAGTTATGTTTATTACTAAAACTGTTAGTTAGCCTACTGGTGGGAGTTAGGCTGCCTCTAAAGGGGCCTCAAATTACAAATTTTTTCCACCAGAATTACAGTTCGAATTTCCGTTTCGACTGTTTTTAATAAAAAGTGTTACACACATGCAAATACAAATATATATATATATGCAACGTTCTTACTTGTACTTTCTTCTAACTGATTCTACCAATAACAATTAAAGCTAATTTTATTTACACACATATTTATGAAGAGTATTTCAATAAATTTAATTTTATTATTTATTCACTTTTTTAATTCACATGTTGAAAACGTATTTCGGTTTCATGCTTCACCCGTCTTAAACCTGATTTTGTGAACTTTCTTTGATAGGTTCCGATGTCGTTGTCATCCCCGCTGGTGTTCCCCGCAAGCCAGGCATGACTCGCGATGATCTGTTCAATGTGAATGCCGGCATCATCAGGGACATTTCCAACTCTATTGCCAAGAACTGCCCCAAGGCTCTGGTGGCCATCATCACGAACCCCGTTAACACCTGCGTGCCAATTGCTGCCGAGATTTTGAAGAAGGTAAACGTAACGTAAACAATATCACAAAACAGATCGCGATTAATTCCTCTTGTGCAGGCCGGCGTGTATGATCCCAAGCGTCTGTTTGGCGTCTCCACTTTGGATGTGGTTCGCGCTCGTGCCTTCATTGGCCACGCGCTCGGCGTTGATCCCCAGAGCGTGCAGATTCCCGTTATTGGCGGCCACTCAGGTGTCACCATCCTGCCAGTACTGTCGCAAAGCCAGCCTCAGTTTAAGGGCAACCAGGATGCCATCGAGAAACTGACCGTGCGCATCCAGGAGGCCGGCACTGAGGTGGTCAAGGCGAAGGCTGGCGCTGGATCTGCCACCTTGTCGATGGCCTATGCTGGCGCCCGCTTCGCCGGTTCCCTTCTGAAGGGCCTGAATGGCGATAAGAACGTCATCGAGTGCTCGTATGTGCAGTCCACTATCACTGAGGCGACGTTCTTCTCCACGCCGCTGGTCTTGGGTAAGAATGGTCTGCAGGAGAACCTGGGACTGCCCAAGCTCAACGATTACGAGAAGAAGCTGCTGGAGGCCGCCATTCCCGAGCTGAAGAAGAACATCCAGAAGGGCATCGACTTTGCCAAAGCTTAAGCTGAATGAGATCGCAACTATCCACTAGCCAGCACATCAATCAGCCCCTACTGTATCCATCGTTAGTGATCATTCAGTTTTCATCCGTACACTGGTTACTTAATTAGCAAATTCGATCGTTTTAAGTTGAAAAGTGTAAAACATTCGTATGTCCAAAGATTAAACAGCAATGCGCTCTACATCCTTAATAATAATGGAACCATTTGATACCTAAGATGTTTACGAAGCAGGGTGGAGGTGTGTTAAAAAAATCACGATTGTAAACTGTCGGGCAATTACAATTTTATTTACTTGCTCCCTCAGAAAAGGAGCTCAAAAAATAGCTTTATACCACACACCACTTAAAAACGGGTCAATTAAAAACGGGTCAAATAAAGAAAGAACACGATTGTGAATGTATTTCATAGACAGATTACTTTTTAAAAATCTCCCGAATCGAAAAACCCTATTATTACCCTTTTCAATGAAGGGTTAAAGTTTACATTGAAACTATATTTGTATACCTTATGTAAATGAAGTTTGTTTTTTCAAAAAGAATAAGCATCGCCATTCAATTCCCCGCCAATATAAGGCTTTGATTTTTGGCACACACATTTTATTCCATGTAAATTTTGATTTCTGAAAATTAAAGCCGACCGGACAATAAACAATAATAAACAAAAAGTTTAGAAAATGTTTACTATAGTCGCAGTTCAGATGGTTGTGGTTTCATTTTAAAATACAATTAGTAGCGCTTTTCTTTACAGTATTATTCAATAGCGATTAATTTACTTAATATTTATTAAATAATATTTGAACAGCATTTAAAAAGTTGCTCTGGATTCTACTTACTCTGGATAAAGTATTCCATCTTTAGTTCTTGTTACATCCGTTCCTACACAGTACAAAATCCTGATCTGCTCAGTTCGGGCCCACTTCGTTCCCTGACAATCTGCTTTAGATACTTTTGCTCAGTGTATACGGCGCACAGTCGTGGGCCATGTGTGTGTTTTTTCCTGAGGCTCACATACACACAAATACATGCGCAGGCAATTAAGCTTCGTTAAGATCAATTGAAAAACTTGCCCGCATGTCATACGCGCCTCTTTCCTCACCCTTACCGCCCTTACTGTGCATGTGGACAGTCTGTGCCTAGTGCGTACACATTTTGGAATTTCTCGTCAGTCGCATATTCATATTTCTACACACATGCATAGACGTATGTACATATTAATGCATGTATTTATGTATGCTAATATGTTTACATATATAAATTAAAACATATGCATGTATCTATATAGTTGAAGGTTTCACGAGCGCCATGCGCAAAAGTCATCTAAGAAACAAAATTCTTGAACCCTAACTTTAGTATTTTGTATACGATTCGGGCCCGTCGGGTAGTCAGTATATTGCATGTTTATGGCTTCTGTACACTCAAAGAAAAATAAAGTTCTTAATACAAGTGCATGTGACATAGAATTCATACCGTTTTATTTAAAAGATAAAAAACATTTCGTCCTTTTATATTTTAAAGAATTCTTAATTTAATTTTTCCGTTAATATATAAGAAATGAAATAGTTGTATTATAACAAGACGATATATAAGAAACTTTCTTCAAAAAAGACTTTGTATTCTTAAGTTCAGAAAGTTATTATTCTTACATCTTCGATTTCGAGACCTGTCATAATTAATGTTAGTACCGAAATTTTGGTGTTTTTTATGTTATAGTTTTTTTTATACTTATGTTCAATTTCCTCATTTCAAATTGAATTTTTTTGAAAGACTTAAATGACATTTTAAATACAACAATAAAAACTAATCGTAGTATTGTAACCTTTTTAAATATTTATCTGTAAAAGTTGATTACTTCTGCACCTCCTCCACAATCAAATAAGTTTCTTTCTTAAAAAGTTAAATTTTAGGTTTGGCAATCAATTTACGATAATATGAAAAATTATTAATAGTATAAATTACAATTGTATTTTACAAGTGAAATGTACCAAAACAAGTAAGAACGTTGCTGCCGGACGTAGCCGTAATACTCGTTCACAGTGCACAGTAGTTACTCATCATGTACGTGGCGTGACCGGGAAATTTTTTCTGTGATGTTTGAGGGAGCTTTCCAGTGGTTTATATTCCAAATATGGCGCCCCTAGCTTAAAAACTGTGGGAGATATAATCATTTCCGAGGTTTTAAGGCACGTGCACTGGGGGCGTTATAGTGGGCGTGGCCGGAATATTACCTTCTTTGAGGGGGGTCACCAGCAATCTATATACCAAATTTGGTGACTTTGCTGTAATATTGTGGAACATATTCACCTTTTATCGATTTGCGGTCGTCGTGTTATCGATTTGCCAGCCTCCCAGTGGGTGTGGCACAAAAATCTTAACACTTTGTCTGACGCGGGTATACACGAGTATATATTCCAAGTTTCCATAGCAGCGAAAATTGCGAAAAATTGCGCACAGAAGGACGGACAGCAAGACGGATGTTGCAGGAACCCAATATACTACTCTTTTCACTTTGGGAATAATTTTTTTTCAATAATTTTGCATAAGGAAAATAATAACGGTCACCAACGATGTCAGCCAAAATCACAAGTATTAAATAGCGAAAGGAGGAAAAAAGCTAACCCAAAAGAAAAATGCCTAAGATTCTAAAATAAAATTTAAAGTCGAAACTGATAAACTTTTCCAACAATCTTACTGAAGCTAAAACATGGAAGTAGGTTGTAAATTCATGTATGTACCATAATAAAGGATATTTGTGCTATGTGCGTGTTACTTAAATTTAACTGTAACTAAATCAGTCATTGCTAGATGACCTGTCAATTAAGCATTTTAGGAATCTGAACAAATAGAATCCGGGTACGAATCCCAGGCTAGTGCATTGATGTAAGTCTAAAACCTAGTGTTGAATTTTACTACAACTATATTCTATACTAATAATAATAAGAACAATAACTGTTAATAAAGTATTTTACTTGACTCATATTGAGTTGTCAGGCGTCTGCTTCAATGAAATAAATTAGATTCCTATTAGACAATTTGATTTGTTAATTGAGCCGCTGGCAGCGATCGACCCACTCCCAATAACTCGATTCTATTTAGCCAGCACAGAGATACAGAATGGCAAGCAGAACACACCCCCAACTTAATTATCGACGATCAAAAGGCAACGATAACAGCACCAAAACAATCAATTGATACAATTCCATTCATAAAATCAGATCAAAATGCAAGCAAAAATCACGGATCGCTCAAATTTGATGACGACAATGACGACGACGACGACGACGACGTCGACCAGATGCCATGTCTCCATCTGAATGGACTGGCCGACCAATTGCTCGGCGCGTTTTTAATGAAATAATGAGCAGGAATCAATTTCAGACGCGTACTATACAAAACAAATAACATTTTGCCGGCCGGCCGGCGTTTTCATTACTTGTTGTACTATATTAAAACAAATTGGTAACCATGGATTTTCCAGCGCGGCGCCCAAGTCCCGAGTCCCAATGTCAGAGAATGAGTTTGTAAGCGACCTTGTACAATTTTATTTAATTACAAACAATTAAGCAACACACATCTGCCGGCCAGTCGAAAACGATAAGCGACGCCCACAATGAAAACAAAGCGTTATAAATTCAATTACAAATTAAGATCATAAATTTCGCGTCACTTCAAATATTCGGAAATAATTTTATCGCAAATCTGTCAACTATTGACCAAAGAAAGGTTTAGATTATTGATTATTGTCGCGCATGTTATCGATATCGATATCAGTCAATGGCAGTTGATGCTTGGTTTTTATTGCACTTCCCGTTGACATCAGTGTTGAAAAATTCGCTTTTTTCCCACCAAATCTGGGATTTTCATACCCTGCACTTATCGAATTTGAGTAAATAAAGGTGTAATGGTTTTGTAAAAATGTATGTTACAGGCAAAAGGAAGCATATCGGACCTCATAATGTATATATGTACTATGTATTCCTGATCTGCATCAATAGCAGAGTCAGTCTTTTTGTTCGTTTTTCGAATTCAGAAACTACATACTTCAAATGTAGAATTTAATAAGCAGATCAAATTTATTTTAAGTTGTCCATTATCATTCCCATTTTCTCAAATCGGTTAGAGCTAGAGATCAAGCATATTTAATTATTTAGATACCTTCCCTTCCTCTCAAAATTGAAAGAAGCAAAGTCACTAAACAAAATGCGCAGATGGTAGCGTGTGTTCCTGCGTAAAGGAGGATGTTCAGCTCGGAGTTGGCTACAGGGTATCATATCGACGGGTACTGACGACGAGATCACTCTTACTTCTTTACGGGGAGATTGAGGAAAAAATTTTAAAGGAGTGGGTAGCGGAAGTTCTAAATTTTTTTAAAAAACATCGTAAGTTTTTGTCGTTTCTATTTTCAATTCAAATCAAATATAACAGTTTATATCTCTTAGTAAATTATCAATACTTATACACCCGTTAAAGTTTCTGATCGTTCACAAAGTGCAAATATAAAAATATGTATTTTGTCATATACATATGCTATATGTATATGCATATAAGAAGGTGGAGTGCATGAATAAATCAAGTAGCTCACAGCTGGCTACAGGGTATTCCCCAGTTGACTAGACGCAACTAGAGCAATCATGCTTGTCTTGAACAAAATAAACTTGTTTTTTCTTCATAAAATTGGTAGCACTTAAATTTTCGAAAACGATTATGCAAATTACTTGATTCTGTCATGCTTAAATATTGATTTCAATTACGTAATTCACTACCCGCGCGCACACTTAACTCTTTAAGTTGTGCGTGGAAGAGTTTCCACGTCCACGCCGGGCAGCATTAAATGGCGCCTTTGGCTCGAATAAGTCACAATTGTCGGCAATTAATTTGAATTACGCGCGCTGTGTTGGGATTTTTGCGAATCGACAAGACTCCGACCCAGAGCCAATTACAAGGGCCAGGCCAAACGAAGTGGTTGTCATCTGTATACATGTCAGCCTATGTTCATATATGTGTTCTATACGCTAAATGGCAGCGATTCTGATTGGATTTAATTTATTGGCGTGTTCTCACTTTCACTTTGATTGCATTAAGTTGTATCTGTTTTATTCTTATGGCACGTACCCATTAAATGGGTAAACGGGTATGATAAACTTATTTAAAAGTGTACCAGGTAAGTTGAGCACTTCACATATACACATATATATGCATAAACGGTCTATCAATTTGCTCAATAATGTTTGCGATTCAGGAACTGGAACGTTATTAAGAGCTGAAGATAAAAAACTAAATGTGATCATAGTCGTTTTTATTTAAACTGGAATATGCCTTTTGTGCTCAAAATCCTAGGCTTGAAGTAAGTTTTAAGGAAAATGGGAGGGGTAAATTTGATTAATATACTTGATTTTGTATTTCAAATTTGATGTTTAGTTCTCTATGTTTTTAAGATCAAAGCGTTCTTAAAGACGGGACAGACAAGTTTATATACCCATTTTTAATAGGCACAAGGTATAGAAACGTAGACCAAACCAGAATATTTTACACTTGTTGAACACACAACTAATTTAAAATATATTTATTAACAACAAATAAATTTAATATAAATACTATTTACTCGTAAGTACAATTGTTAACCTCTTTTTTAGTCATTAGAAATCGTTTAAAAAATCAATTGTTAATAGTCTTAACACATAGTCTGTGTACCCAATAATTAGTTTAGGTTTCAGACCTTTAAGACCTTCAAAAGCATGAATGATAAACTTGGTCCAATTATGATTACAATACTATCAACAATTACAACTGATTGGTGCGAGGTGCTAAAATTGGAATATGCTACAAGATAATAATACAATAAATTAAGTTCTCCAATGTCAGCTTAATATTACATTAATATATATTTAATAAGATTAATGTTTTCAATAAGTAGACAGGAATATTAAATCAAAAGTAATTTATGTTATACCACCTATTTTTAGAACAATTATTTCTATAATAATAATAACTAGAGAGAAAAGAATATCCTTTATTATAGACAGTGAGGGCACAAATATATGAGAAAAAATATTATTTCATTCCATTTAAATATATACTATTCCAAATTTATAGTTCAAATTAGCAGACGAATGAACAGAAAGACGGACATTGCACAATCCCAAAATATTCTTTTTCGCTTTTGCGAACAGATAAGAGATGATAAGATAACCAGGCAGAATATTTACCCAATTGAACTTATAGTTAAAAATAAAATGGAACGTGTTTGCATTCATCTTCTTTAATGCATTTATGTAATATTTAATGGAATTCTATTCTTCCAAATTATAATGGATTTCGTATTTTACAAAGTTATGTTATATAAATTACTAAAAGAAATACGTTTAAATTATTAAGTCCTGGTTGCAAACCCAGATATAATAGTCGCTCGTTCAGTTCACGGTGCGCACTACAGTCCTAACTTAAGGAATTACCTGATCGAAGGCTTGATGTACTAGAGGAAAGACTTTAAATTGTTTGTTTAATACATAAATAGTAAATAGATCAATAATAAAGTTGTATATATGTGAACAGATTTTATTATTAGAAAGCGAAGTAAAATTTAGGTTTTGGAGTAATTTAGAGCTAACAATTTTGATTATCTACAGCGCACAGATAAAGAAAATCTTCTGTAGAAGATGGCGAAACAAATCGAAATCATAAACCGTAGGTTCGAGTCAAAGACAGTTGGCGTGACTGATGGCTGTAAGTATGGCTCGTATGGCTCGTGATCGCCCGGGTCAGATGTCAGAAACGTCCGCACATCCGTTGCTATCGAGCTTGCCTAGTGTCTCATCATGTAAAGTGCTAAAGGGGGTAACAAGTGGGCAACAAGTGGGCAATGGGCAATGGGCAACTGGAGCCCCAAAGTGCCATACAGAATTAACGAAATATGAAAAACTATACATCTTTGTCATGTCGGGGCCTGGGGCCGACCGACTTGGAGACATAGACATTGTCTCGTTCCGTGGGCTGGATTTCGAAACGCGGCTGCTGTTGTTGTTATTGGTGTTGTTGTTGCTGTTGCTGTTGCTGTTGCTGGCTCGGAGAGCGGCTGGCCGACAGCCGACAACAAATAGCGACAGCAGAAATGGAACTAAAGTACAAAAACTATTTGATATTTTATGCGGGATTTTAAATTGATCTTAACGAAGCTTAATTGAATGCATTTGTATTGGTGAACTGCTTTGCCCGACTCTGGACTCTGACACTACACACACATACATGTACGCTGTGTGTGTGCACGCCATATTGGAATTTCGTTGCCGCAGATCACAATCGCAGAGCGCCTGGCATGAAGAAAAAATACGACACACGAGTACGAGCTATACGATCATATATACTATACACACACACACATGCCTGTATGTAGGTGTGCACATATAGAAATGCATAATGAAACGCAAACAGTCCAAGTGCGTGCATGTATTAGTATATCGCAATACAATGTGATAATATTCCACTGGAGGATGAGAATGCTGAATTCTGAATGATGATGCTGAGGAGCGACTGTCACTGAGTTCACAACAACTGTGCACAAGTGCGATGATGGCTCAGTGTGTGCGTGTGTGTGTGTGTGAGTGTGTATCTTAATGGTTATGGAAAAAATATGAAAAAATTCTCGCAATCGCACTCGCATTCAACAAAAGCTTAGGAAGCGCAATTTGGTTTGTGTGGCAAACTGTACCAAGTTTCGATAGAGAGGCCCAAGCCGTAAATCTGTATTTTAAATTAGAGCCCTACGTTGGATTGAATACCACAAAGAAGAGTAAAACAGTAAATTATTTGCAGGCATGGCTGCCAACCGAAAAATTAATATCAATAGTTCGGTTCGCGGTTCGAACCAATGCCTCGCCATTAGGTTTGGTTCGTGAACCTAGTTTGCCACATAAGCAAACCCAGGTTTTAAGTCGAACGTTGCTTCGTCACAATTTGTAAAATTTTTATGAAAAGTATTACACTTAATATTTATGAGAAACTATTTCATTTTCTTCCTTTCTTTTCGTTATTTTTCTTTTGTTACTAATTTTTATGTTAGGGGTGTCTTCTAACAAATACACATTTATGCTGCCGCTGAATCCATGTAACATATTTTTGGGCTAAAATGATCCATTCTATTGAAATTAAAGCAACCCAATTTCAAAAACCGAATGGTTAGGTGCGGCTGAATTTATAGACTTATTATATTATGTTTTATATTTAGGGAAAAACATACATATTTTAAACTTTTCCAAAGTATTTAATGTTTTGAATTTTAGAATAAGATTTTTTCCAAAATGGTTATTATTGGTTATTATTACCTTTGTCTTGCACAACAATTTAAGGCAAAAATGGTTCTACCAAATTAGTCTTTAATCATTTCCAAATTTTAGATTATGCTATAAAAGTATTAATATTGATAGCAGAAAATTTAGTTGTCTTTTGTTCGTTTCAAGCACGATTGAATACTTTTCTATCCTCTTGTTATTAAATAGATTTTTTCGTTAAATAAGCAATCTACTCGAAAGAGTAAGAAACGGAGATGTGCGTTAGGGGTTGAGAGTAGCTCCAAGTTATTATATCTAAGTGTAATTTAATTGCGTAACTTACACAACGTGACTTTAAGAAGAGAAAATCCAATTGACCCTCATTGCTTTGTCTTCTTTGTTGCTGTCACACCATTTAGATAATCAAGATTGAATCGCAGATCTTAAGGTAGACATTGTCACGAAGGCCTTGGTTAATTATTAACTGTGTGTCTGTCCTTTAGTCTTCTGAACTCCTAGCAAAGTCTCAGTATCCCAGCTGTAATTGACTTTTGATCTCGCATCGTTGACTTTTCTGAACTCTCACAGCATTGAGCCAGCAGGACAACCCAATTTCCCTGCCCTTCCCAGCTCCGCCTGAGGATGGTCCCGCACCAAAACAGTGCCCACATAATTGGCGCAATCGCAATGCAAAATGCTGTCTGATTATTCACACGCAAGCGTCCGGACTACGGCCGGGTCGCATCATCTCTCTCCCAATTTGTGGGGTGATTTCTTTCCTTTGCTCTACGCCGATCGCGTGCGTATTTCCCATTCTCGCTGCCATTCCGATTCCGTTTCCGCTGCCCGCATTTTGAGACCTGCAAAGACAAATCCGTCGACATTGCCACATAGAGCGCCCAAAAGTATCAAATTTTCGTTGTGAGATTTTCATGTACTTTGTGCGGAATTCGATGGGAAATAAATTGCTCCTTTAGCGTGATGCGAGCATCCTGGGAAGTTCAGGTTAAAGTTGTCGTTTCTATTGGAAGGTCAATGCGGGCATGAGGTTAAGGATGGATTAAGAAGAATCTATAACAAATACAAAATATAGAAAATTAGACAAATGTCGTGTTGAAAGAGAGATATCTGGAATTGCATAAATTCTCTTTTAGATTTAGTTCAAAAGTGGCGTAAAGGAGAGAATTTTTGTATTTTATTTTGACGAGTATTTATGTTTTACCAATTGGAAAACCCTCAATCAATAAAAATAGCTTACCTTTGCTTTCTTGTTTGCTTTTGCAACTACCCACATGATACGCTCCCTCTCACTGCTTTTACTTTCACTGCTCAAATTCTTTATGTGAAATCTTAAAATCGAAGCGACCCATAACTTTACCTCTCGTAAGTGCCCTGCGCACTACCAGCATTTGGCCAAAAGGTCGCGCGCACAATTGAACGCGCGCCAATCTTCCGAGGGTGCGGTTCGGGTTCGGGTTCTGGGCGAGGGTGACACGCGCAGCGGCAGAGTGAAGAAGGCCTCGCTAACGTGCGGCGCGATCCTTGAGGTTTCAGTGGTGGGAAATTACAAAAACAAAAATAAAACCCTCATGCGATCGTATGGCGTGAGACAAGTCCAATTGGACTTGTGTCTAAAGACCAAAGCTAATCGGCAGGGAAACATTTGTGGACATGCAGGCAGGTGATGGATAATAAATTAGCACAGTAGATGACAAACGAGCAGAGGAATTTCGAAGTAAACAAGGCCCATTGTTGATAATAGTAAGCTGATGAGTTATTCAATTCGAATGCGACCAAAAGGTTTTAGGAACAAGGAAGATTGCAGAAATAAACGTATTTCCTTCGGGAACATTAGAAATGCTTTTACAGTGTATCTAAATAATAAATCCTTTGAATATATAGAGCCAAGCAAATGCTTGGCCCAAACTTTCCCAGGACATGCGCTCCTGTCCAGCGATCTGCTGGCAGCGTTGCGGCAAAAATGCACTCGAGTACCCGCTGCCAGCGTCGCAAACTGGAGGCGAGCAGATTCTCAGGGCAAAACAAAAAAACCACACCCCACTGTTGTAAAGGCAGGCGCAAAGGCAAAAGCAAAAAGTCACACGCGCCAGCATAAAACACAAACACAAACGCAAACACACAAACGCACACAGGCGCTGTCTCACTCAATGCTCTCTCTCGCTCTGCCGCTGCGCTGTTGCGGCGGCGGCCATTGCTCGCCGCCGATTGGTCGAGACCGGCTGCGCTGCGTCGCTGCTGGCAAATTGGTATAAAAGGGCAATCATCGCGACTTGTGGGCTCAATTAAGGCCACAGGCACAGACTCGAACGGTTCACAGTGCCCGAGCAGCGTTTGTGCAGTGAGTGGTGTTGCAGCGTTCGACAGGAGTGGCAAACGTATTTGCGCGTGCGCCAAAAACTAAATGCAATTAATTCATTTACAACAATTAGTGAGAAGCGACAATTGATTCGAATTGATTTTGATTTTGGCTTTGCGCGCACTTTGATTAACAACTAAATGGATTAACACTAAAACAGCAAAACAAATAACTTAAGAGTGCATTCCAGTGTCTGTGTGTGTGTGTGTGTGCGTGTGTGTGCCAGTGTGTGAGTGAAATGGAGCACGCCGGCTTCGACGATCAAATCTTTGGAGACTTCAGCGGCGGCCCACTGAGTCCACTGGGCGCCAGCAAGCCGCTGCTGCCCACGTCCACGGCGACGGTCACCCACAGCAGCCTGCATCCCGTTATGCTCGGCAGCGTCGTCCACGAACTGTGCAGCCAGCAGCAGCAGCAGCAGCGACTGCCCGACTGCAACACAATTCTCCCAAATGGCGGCGGATCTGGCTCACCTAGCTATGCGCAAAAAATGGACTTTGGCAACAAGATGGGCTGCTTTTCGCCCAGCCAGAAGTACGAGTACATAACGACGCCCCAGAAGCTTGTGGAGCAGCAGCAGCAGTCGCAACAACATCATCAGCACTATGCCGTGACTCCGCCACCGTCCCATTCCCATTCGCACGGCCACAATGGCATGCTGCACCACAAGCCGCCCCAGCAACAGCAGCAACAGCAGCAGCAGCTGGTGGGGATTATGAGCGATTATCATGCACTGAACGGCAAGCTAGACTACTCGCCCAAGGATCCGTACGAGCCGCAGCAGCACGTTCAGCTGCAGCACCAGCAGCATCTGTATGGTGGGAGTCCGCATCACAGTCACGGCCACGGCCACGCCCATGTTCAGGAGGATGCCAGCAACGGCAATGTGCTGCTGGAGCCGACTCCGCTGCTGCTCACCAACGGCGGGGGCAATGCCGCGAGTGGCAAGCACAAAAAGCCGGACGAGATGTGCACCCAAATGGAGAATGCGTCCACAACTCCCAACGGCATCGCCAATGGAAACGCCAGCAACAGCAGCGTCACCAACAACAACAACAACAACAATAGCAACAATAACAGCGCCAACAACTCCGCCGTGGCTGCTGCTAGTGGAGCGGGAGCAGGAGCGGGCTCTGGCGGTGGCGCCACCGGCGGCGTCGTCGCTGTGGCAGCTGCCAAAAAGGACAACAACAACAAAAAGAAGGGCGATCCCAATGGCATCAAAAAGAAGAAAACGAGGTAAGTGCGAGCTCACAAATTATACAATTACCAATTAACTTAACGACGGGAAATCTATGAAATGATGTGACAATTTATATGCACACAATGGGGCGTATGCTTAATGTGCTCGGCATCAGTATGTATTAAAAACTGCAGGTGGCAGCCCCAATGGGAATGGGAATGGGAACGGAATCGCAACCGACAATTTTCGGATAAATGAAGCACAAACAAATGTGCAGATATGTGTTATAATTTATGGCATAATCGGAGAAAACAGTAAAATAAAAGCTTGATAAATTTAGATCTAACAGCACCTAAATTATAAGCTATACAAATGTAGGGTCTAAATGAAAAATGAATACATTTATTGTTTTTAAAGTTTTAATTTAATCACTCAAAGACTTTGGAAAAAAAATTAATAAAATCAATCAAATCAGCCTTTATAAAAATAACAAAAAAAAATATGTTAAATATTTTTCGGTTAAGACAAAACTATTTTTATAGACTAGCCTCAAATGATAATTTTTATTCATACGCTATTTAACTGTCGTATCCAATAAGTTTGAGATTAAAATCTGACCTCTACCTAAAGTCTCAAGAATATTTTCTTCTTTGATTGATTTTGATTTTAAATTGATTTTATAGTCGGATATATGCGATTTAAAGTATTGCATTAAGCACAAAATACTTATGACTATATTTTATTACTTCAAGCATAGCATGAAAAGCTCGCAACGTTTCTTAGATAACTGAATATATTTAGGTTATTTAGAATTTCGAGTTTACGAAATATACGATATTTGTTATCATGTGGCGAAATTTGCGCCTTAGCTGGATTTTGGCAAAGCTAAGCTTTCATTTAGGTGCAAAATTTATAGACTTGTATTTCTAGGGTACAGTTACTAAATTTTGATAAGGATATCTTCTCTACTAGGCTCTATTTTACCCCGAGAAAGTCGTTCTTTTAAACTTCAGCAGATTTCAATTTACAGTTGTCTAAATCATTTAAAACGACTTCTTGAATACAGTATCCTTTTGCAACCTTTGCAACATTATCTCGTTGATAAACACATCAATAGATTTCTAACCCTAGGCAACTTCCGATTCTTGTCTTATAGAACCACCTTCACTGCATACCAGCTGGAGGAACTGGAACGAGCCTTCGAGCGTGCCCCGTATCCGGATGTGTTCGCGCGCGAGGAGTTGGCCATCAAGCTGAATCTGAGCGAGTCGCGGGTGCAGGTTTGGTTCCAGAACCGGCGAGCCAAGTGGCGCAAGCACGAGCCGCCTCGGAAGACCGGCTATATCAAGACGAACACACCCCCGACGGCGGCGCTGAACAGCACGTTGGCTCCGCCGTTTGCCAGTTTCCCGCAGACGACGACGGTGACGCCGCCGGGCAGCATGGACAGCTGGACCAGCTACCAGACGCCGTACGAGCTGAGCCCCCAGTTTAGCCTGCTCTCGCCGGCGGCCAGTCCCTACGGCACCTACTCCGGCCAGTACGGCACCTACGTGCACGAGAGCCAACTGTTCCCCATGCGCCACTTCGAGTACGGCAGCCCGCCGCGCGTCGAGATGAACGGCGCCGGCGGTGGTGGTGCGGCAAGTGGCAATGCTGGCGAAGTGGGGGAAGCGGGCAATGGCTACCAGACGACGGACCTGCAGCAGCAGCAGCAGCACCTGGACGGGACCAGCAGCAGTCAGCTGGTTACTGTGCATCAGCAGCTCAATGGCAAGTACCTCAGTGCCGAGGAGGCTAAGTACGTCCAGGTGCAGTGCCAGCCGTCAACGGGACTGGAGGACAACGCCGCTGCGTGTCACATGGACGCGCATCATTACGTCAGCGCAGTGGCGGCTGCGGCAGCAGCATCCGGCAGCGACGACAACGACAGTGGCCTGCATACTGTGATCAAGAGCGAGGATGCAGGAGTCGCTGTGCAGCAGCAACAGCAGCAGCAGCAGGCGCAAAGCTATGTCCTGCCGCCTTTTTTGAACTGAGGGAAATGCTCACACACCGACGTCAGCAGCTGCAGCGACGCTCTGCCTCAGTCGCTGCCTCTGTCTTCGCAGCAGCACACTTCAAGCGGCCATTTTGAGCTGAGTTGGGTTGAATTGAGTCAAGTTCGGAGATTGAGTTCCACTCAAATCAGTGCTGATCAATATGTGCCTGTGTGTGTGATGCATTTCAAACAGCCCTCAAGTGTTAGAAAATGCCAAATGTATAGAAAATGTGGAGCAATCTTAGGTTCCTTGTAACTTTTAAGCATAGTTAAGTTGACCGACAACAACAAAATCAACAAGTCTTGCCAAAACTTAATGATCCTTTGATTAGTCTTAGTTTAAACCGCTGTTACCCAAAACACACCGAACGCATTCCAAATGTGCCTTACAAGCAGCGACCAGAAGAATATGACAAAGTATATCGCATTGTTTCATATCTGGCGCTAAACACGCTTTAGATTAACTTCCCTAGTTGTACGTATAAATGTCTGTATGTACATATATCAAAAACTGTTGTGTAGATAGACAATAAAGTGTTTGAATGTTTGTATAATTATTACAATCAGCTATGTTAATACTTATTTTATTCATACTTTTGTAATTTCGAGTCTATTACTGCTCAAATTTTTCATAAATCTAAGCTCTAGTTTATTTTCTCAAGACGAAATACTTTAGTAATTTGCAATGTACATATACTTGAACGAAATAATACAGATAATACACATTAAAGAATAAAGTAACATATTTTGTACCACACCGAGTTGCATGTGAAAACGAAAAACAAAAAACAAAAAACAATAATGAGACTCGTCCCGCTTGAATAAGACTAATAAGAATTGCAAATTCGAAAGGTTATGTGCCAGCTTGGCGGGCATTCAACTAAAGAGAAACGTTGCCTTGCTCCACAACTGACTGCCAATCGATGCCTTCGAAGAAGGGATGCGCCTGCAGCTGTTCATAGTCCAAGCGCAGCTCCGGAGAGAGTTGCAGCAGCTGCTCTAGTAAGTTGCGCGCATTATCCGAAATGTCCAGCAAGGCATCCGATGGATATTGTACACATCCATAGAGCTCCAGTTGACCGGGATGCATGGACTTGTAGGACTGCAATGGCGAGGCAATGTCAATAAGCACAATTGGTAAAAATTAAATCCAACTCAGTGGCTTACCACACCCAAGAGTAGCTGGTAGAGCACCACGCCATAGCTCCACCAGTCGGAGCGAAAGCTAAGCAGTCGCTCCGGTGCCACAAAATGATCGTTTAAGGCTACCAAACTGAGCGCCTTGTGCACGTAGTTGTCATCGGAGCTGAGACCCTCGTTCTGATAGAAATATGTGAGCATTAATTGACCTGAGTTGCCCAGCAAAATGTTCTCCATGTGCAGATCACGCAATATAATACCCTTGCCATGCAGGCTGTGTACAGCCACGGCTAATTCGCATGCCCATTGACGCAGGCAGACCTCCGGCAAGCGTTTAGCCGTTGTCGTCTGTCGCTTGGGCGTCAGCGCGCCCGCCTGCAAGGTGCTCAGCGTATGCGACACGGACTTTAGCAGCTGCTGCGAGTTGCGCAGCAGATCGGTGACATCGCTGTCTTTTGTCAGCGGCTGCTCCGCCGGAAATAGGTCTGCGTAGTCGCCGCTCTTGCCGGCCGTGGGTCTGTAGCTTTTTATATAGTCGTAAAGGCGGCCGCCCTCCGCCTGTTTGAGCAGCAGGAAAATTTTCTGGTCCGACTGAAAGTAGGCCAGCAGTTGGCACATGTAGGGCACACGCTGTGGCAGGAAAATGCTCTGGGTAGGGGAGTTGCTTGCCGGTTTCTCAATGCCCTTCATGATGGCCGATGGCTGCGATTGTGGCTGTGTGATGCACTGCACCTGCATGACACGTTCGCCCAACACTCGCAGCACCTTGTACTTGGCTAACTGATTCCAGGCACACTCTAGCTGCGACACGTTGTCCACCTCATCCAGCGAGAGCTGAAACTGCAGCTTTCTGCAACCCATCCGAGCGGCGTCGGAGCGCAAGAAATTAGCGTGAATTTCATCGGCACGAGCCAAATACTTGGCAATCTTGGCCTTGGCTATAAACTTGCGATCCTCGTTAGCATCATGCTTGGCTCCGACCAGCAACAACTCCACGCCACGCTTGTATCGTGTGTGCGCGTCTTCGTACTCCAGATTGACTTCCGCCTGCACGGCATGACTGAACTCCAAGGCCGCCTCATAAATGTAATCGCTGTCTTCGCTCTCCACTGAGGCCATGGGCGTCAGCATGCGTTTATACTCGCGCTTAGACTGTTGCTCCTGCGGCTCAAGAACCTTATCTTTGCTAAGCTGCTGTTGGGGAGGTTGCTCGCTATCGCTGCTCGGCATTATGTCATTGGCTTCGTGCGGATCGCAGGGCAAATCGAGTTTATCGCAGTTTTCAGCTATGGCCCCGCTGTCCGGCGGCTTCAGCGACCGTTCCACATACAATTTGCGCAGCGGCGATGCATTTGGCGATTGCGCTTCGCTAAAGAACTGGGTGAAAGAGTTGCATTTGTACAGCGCCGGATGCTGGGCCGCAAAGTCGAGGAGCAGCAGTATGTAGTCCTTGCGTCGTCGTATTACATCCGCATCAAAGCGCTTGAAGTAGCTGCTATCCGTCGGTTCGGGGAGCTTGCCCGGCAGCTGCATACTCTTGTGCCGGCGGCTGAGCTCCCGATGCAGCCTCTTGATCTCATGAAACCGTTTCCACACTACCAAACAGGTCAAAGCCTGAGGCACCGACCTGGGAAAGACCTGGCAACGAGCACGACCCAATTAAGTTAACATTTCACAAGGGCCAAGCTTGTTTACTTACAATCGATGTAATCTTGTAAATTGTGTAGCCTCCCTTGTGCTGTTGCGTATCGGTAACGGTGAAACTGTGTATCCAGCCTCCTAGGTTTAGGGTCATCGTAAGTCCTTTAAAAGAGGCCACGATTAGATTTGGCGAAGAATCCAATATGGTTTTGCACCAACTGATTGTTCCTGTCGTCCCTAGTCGTCGTCTCTTGGTTGTCAATTAATTTGCTCAAATTTATGTCACAATTTCGTCAGAAATGCAACTTACCTTTCGTATTTTCATCCTTTTTATATGTTAAAAATTGTTAGCGACAACATTGTTGTTATTCCTTTGAACTGCATTAAAGGGAGGCTTAACAGCTACCAATAACAGCAGTTTAACATTAACATTTTCGTCAATATTAATAGCAATCTATATTTCAAATGTAATGGAGAATCTCTCATGTTATAGCAATTCAAAATGAGAAAACACCAAATACAATTTGCCTAAAATGGTTTAAACTTTACTTTTAAAGAAAATATGCGAATTTGTGAAGAAAACTATGGTTGGAGGCTCAAATTAGAGTATACAGCCCTGGCATTCGCGGTAGACTATTGCGCAGCCCTGGTTATTGAGAAGCTCTTTCAAACAAGTAGGCTTTAAATCAATCATGTACTTCTATTGCTTATACTGCCCTTTTCTATTATATCAACGACGGCATTTATCGTTGGTACATAAATGAGGACTTGTACCATACCTAAATTCTGGTACTATTGCTAACGTACTCCTTTATATAAACGATCGTCATAGTTACATTAAAAGTTTTTCGCAAGGAATGGCTATCTACCAATAAATATTTGTTTTGTTTTTTGTAATAAACCTTACTAAATTTTGCAATAGCTTATCTAAGAGATTTATTTCTTGTGCTGCGAAATAGCTTCGATATTTACCACACAATAGTTTGCGCCTATCGATAATATCGATATATCGTGCAGCACAATTTGAGAGCCATCTTTTTTTGCCGCGCCTCTGTCTCTCATTCTCAGAGACATTTTTGAGCAAACGACGACAAAGTAAGCGTTTGAAAATCAATCAAATAATTCAAGTTAAAATTGTCTAGTGTCAGTGTGTGTGTATAAAGACAGTTAAAATTAAAAATACTTTTACAAACTGAACAACTTTTACGACACACGCTCGCTCTCAGTGTATAATTTATTCATTTTACCCCCAAACGTTCTTTACTGTACTCGCAGATTCGTGTAGCGTCCACGACGACATTGAAAACGAAACGGCAGCCGAACCGAGCGTGCGAGTGAGCTAAGCAGAGCGCTTGTCAACTCAAAAAGCAGTAGAGAAAAAGAAGGCGACGAAGACAGCAGCAGCAGAATCGACGCCGCACGTACCGGGAGCATTTAAAATAATTTTTTCTGTGGATTAATTTTACTAAAAAGGATTTAAACACAATGACTGAACGTGAAAACAACGTCTACAAGGCAAAATTGGCCGAACAGGCCGAGCGCTACGATGGTGAGTACGAAAAATGGGGCGAAAAAATTTTTTGCCAGCGGAGCGCCAACTTTGGGGAGGGGTCCATAGCACCATTGTCATCGCGTGGCCTGCGCTACGTCGCTGAAAATGTCCACATTTTATACAGCGGATAACAAAAAAAAAAAAACCAGCATGAAAAATAGGAAATATTAATTTTGCAGACCTTTGTGTGTAGGTGCGCCTCGCTGTTAATGACTTTCGTCAGAAGCGTCGGCGTCGCCGCTGCCGATGAGTAGTGTTTCTGCGAAAAGACCGAATAACGAATGAAAAAGAAGATGACGAGGAGGCGAGGCAGCACTGCTGCAGAAAAGGCAAAGAAAGACTGGAAAAGAAAATGTAAAACAAACCTGATTTTAACCGGCAAAAATTCGCGTGGTTTTCGGTTTTGCGTTGGCCTTTGCAAAAATCAACTTTGTTGCGTACTATATTATATATATAAACATATATATATATATATATGTATGTAGTTGGTGAACTAAGAAAATATTTAGGATGGGGGAATTTTCAAGTTGAAATTTTGTGTATTTAGTGTTGGGCAGTAGGCGCGCAAGGGCTGCGCGACGGGGAAATGACATCGTTGCTAAGGGCTGTTTTGTAGTAATTTTTGTGTTGCCAAGGCAGACTTTTGCCTAGGAAAATTGTAGACTGCGTAAGGGGGCAACATAATTTGTTCGATATTTAAATATGCTAACGCATGGTGTTTCCCTATATCCAAAATCAACTTTTCCTTGCTTCCCGTTTTTCGCTCTATTTCGTCGCCGCTCAAAATGTGCTTTTGTTGCGCAGCAGCAAGCCGCCGACGTCGTCATCATGCCGTGCTGTGAAAAATCGATGAATGAATCGATTGTGTGGCTGGCGCACAAATGGTCGCTGGAGTAACGATCGGCGGGGACCGTAGACAGACATCACTGCTAATTTCTTTTTCATAGTTTTTCTTTAAATTGGGTGTTATCCCTATTTCTTTAATTTCTTTTAAAGAAATTTCTCTCATAATTTGAAGGCGAGCGCTTGGCAACTCTGCTTGGTATTGCAGAAAAAATTTTTTACATTGCTTTTTGCACTAGCATTACTCATGCTTCTATGCGCATGTGTATGTATGTTATGTGTATGTATGTGTGCCTCAAGAGAGGCGTACGCACGCACGCTCACCGCTACTATCTTAACTACTCACACCACTACATCACAGTCGGCAATTTTATTGTTGCTGGCTGCTTATTTAATTAAAAATACTTCAATTAATTAAAATACTGCGGCTGCTCAAAATGCAAAGCGCTAGGCAGCAACCATCGTTTTTGGCATTTGACTAAAAAAGCGCGCGCGCTCGGCAACATCACTCAAATGTGTTGCCCTGTGCGTTAAAACGAGATAACTAGTGTGTTGCCGACAGAGACACGGATGCCTCTTCTGCCCCAATACAGTGGTGGTCAGAAGTTTGTTAATGTTTGTTGTATTCGAGTATTAATAGTAGTTGTAATTACAACCAACAATTCTCCTGACAATTGGCAGGAAAACTGACAACACTTAATACACGCAGAACTTTTATCTCCTTTTCTCTTGTTGCTGATGCTTCGGCGCTCCAAAGAAGTCAATCAACTATTAGCAGCTACTGCGGCACATATATATATACACACGCACACACGTGAACATTAAAGTCTGTATCACATGTTTTTCTTCTTATTTTCGCCTGCGTAAGCTCCAAACTGACGCCGTCTGTGTATTTGTGCGAGCACTTGGCGTTGGCCTTGTCGCACTTGGACAGCTTTGGTCATGCTGGAGGGACCAATACAAATGCATTTCAGACAGCCGGCAACGTCTGGCTCTCTTAGCCTCTACCCTCTAGTTTCTACCATTGTGGCGCCCCAACTCCTCGAACCCCTCGTCCCCTTTTTTTTACACATTAACGTCAGTGGCGGTAGAAATAATTCTGCTAGCCTTAAGTGTGCGCTCAGGTGCTGACTACTGGAGCTCCCGCAGATTCTAGCTGATTTTTTTTTCGAGGTCGTCGCAGCTATGCACTTTATGTTTATAGTCACAAAGTGAAAAGAGTATATTTGGTTTGTCAAGTGCCCGTCTTGCTGCTCGTATAAACGCAATTTTATCTCTTATTGAAACTAAAATTTAAAACTTGGAATAAATACTCGTGTGTCCGCGTCAGATTTTTTGGCTACGCCCTCTGGGATCGTCGAAAATCGATTTAATATATAAATCTCCCTCAGTTATAAAGATAGATACATAAAATTTTGCAGACTGATGACCCTTTAGGATTGAAATCAATAAAAAAAAAATTTGGCACGCATACTTGGTGGCGGGTAAACCGTTAAAGTCCATATCTCCAATAATTTTAGTTTTCAAACAGTTAGGCACAGTTTTTAAATTACATATTGACCACGCCCACTCCCACCTTCGAAAATTACAACAGTGGATAATTTTTCCAAAATAACAATAAGACTTATCGACTGTTTTAGTTATACCGTGAACGAGTATTACGCGGTCTGTTAAACCCGGTCTGTAACGTTCTTACTTGTTTTTGTTGACGATAACCTTAATCGTTGCCCATGAAAACCAAATAGAAGACGGAAATCTACAGAATGTTACAGATTTAACTGGCTTAGTTTTTTCCCTGTGTAATTACTCTTTTGAACCGGCATATACATACACATGATAATTACCTAGCATATTTTGCATATAAATTCCAATATGTATACGTGCAATCATACTCATGTATGTACTTTTTGCTTTTGATGTATACATATATGTACACATGTATACGAGTTGACACACCCACAAGCGAAGAAGTATAACCAAGAGTCAGACGTGGGTCTAAAGTTTCGATCCTTTTGTAATTTTCCTTTGTCAAAAGTGTCGCGATTTTTTCGAAAAATTTTTTTTATCATTTCTATATGACGCTCTTCTGGGCTTAGGGTGGGTGCGGGTTATATGTGGGTGGGTGAGTTTATAGGTGGGGTTGGGCAGTGGTTTGATTTTGATAACTCGCTGTTCACTTTGGCTTTGCTGTGTATTTTTTCAGTGCTTTTCTGTTTGTCATACCGCGAGAATTTTGTTTGATTAATATTATGTTTTGGTGCATATATAGGTTGATTTGCTGTCGTTTTGACAATCTTCGCAACGAATCGTTTTAAATGCGAATTTTTAATGCAACATGTGCAGTCTGACCATACTTTTCGAAATTACCCCCCTTCTGGCAATCCCACGGTGCGTGTCGAGGCTTTGCATGCTGACGCACAGTGTTGCAAAATGCATTCTAATTGTGTGCCATTGCCAAACAACAATTTGAAGTTCACCAAAATCAACAGTACCAACAACAACCCCGAGATGCTTCTAAATTGCGCACCAAGTGAATCACACTGCCAACTTTATTCCAATTTTCACAGCTACTTGCGACGGCAACACATATAACAGCAAAACGAATAAACGAACAAAGCTCCCGCTGTTTTAACATACAACGTACTCGTGAGGGGAATGATGGGGGCGGCGTACATATACACATCTATACGTCAGCAGCTGGCTGCGGAAGAGAGAAAGAGAACAAATTGAATTGCAGGCAAAGTCAAAATGCTACAATTACTCTATTTAGCGCTGATTTGTTTCAATGTGTGCTACAAATTCGTGTATGTGAGTTGATGTGTTATCAACACGCACACAACCAAAACTAACGGCGACTCAAAAGTTGCAGCTGCCCATTGGCTCGAACTCAGTCAGTATCAGACACTGCGAATGCATGTGATTCATGACGCGCTTTTGGTATGGTGACGCCGTCGCCAGTGTTGCTTAGCTTAAAAAAATGTGCAACAGTGTGTTTGGGCTATCTTCGTTTCTTTTTTGGCTGTTATCAATTCAATTCCATGACAAAATCGGTCTAAAACGGGAAAAGTCTCGTCACAGGAAGCAACCATGCATGTGTGTGAGAGTGTGTGTGTGTGATAAGTTATGTCACTGCAGATTGGGTGTGTACGTACGCATGCATAGATAGTAGTGTAGATAGGATAGTCGATAAATATGGAAGTACAAACAACTACAGCGGATATCTACCTTAGGTAACTAAATATGAAATTGCTATGTTCAATTTGAAAGCAAATTTGCCTCCATCAGACAATACGAACATATTTTATATTTCATAATTTGTAAATTTAATAACATTAAGGAAAGAAAAGAAAATGTTACCTTTTCTTATGTGTCGTATCTTTCTGTTATCGCATTATTCCAGAAATGGTGGAGGCCATGAAGAAGGTCGCCTCCATGGACGTTGAGCTGACCGTTGAGGAGCGTAATTTGCTTTCGGTTGCCTACAAGAATGTGATCGGAGCACGACGAGCTTCGTGGCGCATCATTACCTCCATTGAACAGAAGGAGGAGAACAAGGGCGCCGAAGAGAAGTTGGAAATGATCAAGACCTATCGTGGTCAGGTGGAAAAGGAGCTGCGCGACATTTGCTCGGATATATTAAATGTGCTCGAGAAACATCTCATTCCATGCGCCACGTCCGGCGAAAGTAAAGTATTCTACTATAAGATGAAGGGTGATTATCATCGCTATTTGGCCGAATTTGCCACCGGTTCGGATCGTAAGGATGCTGCAGAGAATTCGTTGATTGCCTACAAGGCAGCAAGTGATATTGCCATGAACGATCTGCCACCAACACATCCCATACGCTTGGGACTGGCTTTGAACTTCTCGGTGAGGCGGAATTATCTTTATCTACTCCTCGTCACATCTATCTATAATGTGTTCTGTTCAAACTTTAGGTGTTTTACTATGAGATACTCAATTCGCCGGATCGCGCTTGCCGCTTGGCGAAAGCCGCATTTGATGATGCCATCGCTGAGTTAGATACGCTAAGCGAAGAGAGCTACAAAGACTCGACACTGATTATGCAGCTTCTGCGGGACAACCTCACATTATGGACGTCCGATATGCAGGCAGATGGTGTGTAATCAATTCATTGTTTATTTGATTTTTGAAATCGGTTAACTACAGCTAATCAAAAATATCTGATCTTTACTTGAATATAGACTCCACAACAGGTGATGGCGAGCCCAAACAGGAAATTCAGGATGTTGAAGATCAGGATGTGTCGTAATTTAAGTAAACCCCCGCCCTTCCATTTAAAAACACAAAAAAACAAAAAACATATACCTTCTAAAGTAAATATAATACATATAATATATATGCATACAACAATAAAAACAAGAACACGCAACCGGGTAGTAAGCAACAACAACAGCATCAGCAACAACAACAAGAATCAACAGCAGCGACAACTACAACCGGGGCAGCAGCAACCACAGAAACGCAACAGCAACAACATCATCAACAGCAGCAGCAAGTAGCAAAAACCACAAATATTAACAAATACATCAGAAAGCGACATAAGCTGAGGGTGGTTATGGGCATGGCTGGTGTTGGGGCTAGAATGAGGTGCAGCCGCCGTCTTCGCTGTGGTTTGTGAATGTTTGCCCAGGCTCCCCCAAAAGCTACAACAACAACAAGCAACTACTACATTTGAAATTTTTTGCATTCGAGAACAAGCATTATATTATATTTAAATAAATATTATATTTAATTCTGAGAAGCGAAAACAAAATAAACTTCATTTCAAACGAAACACACATACACACCCACATGCTCACACACATACACATACACAAACACGCAGTAAACAAAAAGTAAATTTAATATGAAAGTTGGCATAATATTCATTTTACAATTTATCAGCAAGAAAACAAGAACAACCCATAAGATACACAACTTCAACTTTAATTTTAAGCCAGTCATAAAAGTAAATGAAAGAAATAAATTAAAAAGTAATAACAAACGAAATAAACAAAAACCTAAATTAATAAGCGCAAATTGAATTAAAACAGAAGCAAGCAAAAGCGTAACGTTAAAAACAAAATGTAAGAAGCAAACGCAGTAACAAAACGACAGCAATTAATTTTAATTTAAAACGAAAAAATTGCAAATTGTCAAGTAAGAACGAAATGAGTAAACAAAAAAGTCAAGAAACAAATAAAAAAGAAAAATTTAAGAAAGGAATGTTAGTTAAAGCGAAATTCGAAGGAATAAAAGTAAAACGAACTCTTAAGCTTAAATTTGTATGTAAGTGTATTCTGCACAACATCGACAACACACTCACACACACAGAAACCAATCACCACTTATGCAAATAGAAAAGCTTTCTTTTCGTCTTTCTATTAAATTTCTCACCTGTCTCTTGCTCTTGCATGCAAAACAAAAATTAAGCGCAGTTTCGTTAGTGTATTTTATTTGTTTGTTTAACGTTTTTAAATTCACTTCGCCACAAAAACATTTCATATATATATATATATATAAATATTAAAAAGAAAAGTATTTGTAGTTGCTAAACAAATGGTACACATATATATAAATATATATTGTATACATCTTAGTATATATACATTCGTATATATGTACTTGTATATTTTCTATGCCTACCACTTATGTAATTTGTAGAGATTTCGAATTTTTCCAAGTGAAAACCACCCAAAACATCAACCGACGACATAATGTTTGCATTTAACACTCGACAACAAGGCAGTAAAAATATTTGATTTCGCTAAAAAAAGAAAAAGAAAAAAACGAAAACTTTAAAACGTTATAGTTTTTCCCCTTTTTGTTGCTGCGTGCAGAACAATTTGGCAACAACAACAAATCCAATTACCAAATGGGTAGCACTTTTTCGAATTTAATGCCTTTTGAACACTTTCTGCAAACGAGGCGCGCAATGCGTAAACCATTCATGAATATGTACGTACGTACGTATTGAAAACGCAGTTGTGAAAAAAAGCAGAAAGTTTACGAAGCATTAGACAGCAGCAAATAAATAATTATTAACAAAACACAAGGTTCTTAAATGAAAATCAACAAAATCAGAAAACAGCTAAACTGACATTCGTATTCATTTCAAATAAAAATAATAAAAACAAGCACAAACTTTTAATTAAATTTATGATATCCATCGCCAGAACACATGCCCTGTGTTTCAATGGGAATTTCTAGCTAGCATATTTGAAAATGTGGGAGTATGTTGGTGTTACCAGTATTTTAAAAAAGGATCCAAACTTTAAAAAGATTTGGGTTCGACGCCGGGTAAGTATAAGGAAAACGGACGCCCTAATAGCCCTTGCTATTTAATTTCTAAAAAAAAAAGTTAGCATATAGCTAGTATGTGTGTCCTTCAACATTTCATTTTATTTACTTTTGGAAGATGGTAGGTTGAAGGTGGGTTTTTAATGGAATAAACATCAATACACGATCGTCAAACATTATCGAATTCAACTGAATCTGCTTATACGCCTAACGGACTTTGGTATCTTATAAACTTATTTAACCCTTTTTAAAATTTATGTATTCACAAACCTTTGTCAACATCACTCCATATACATGTGTATATAGCAGCATGCATATCAAGGACCCGCATCAGTACACTCGTTTTGCAATAGCGGAAATCTGTATCCAAACCGTCAAAAACAATCTGGGTTTCTACGTAATTGGTACTGTAGCTACAAAGTGAATTCTTCATTATCTGCTCCATAAAAACCTCAAATGAGGCTTAACTCACACAATCTCCCACAAATTGCAGGGAAATAGTGGAAGAGTTTGCTGAGGGAAACACGAATCAACCAGGATCTGTTGACACTGCCTGATTCTTACTTTAGCTTTTCTGCCAGTACGAATCAATTAAACGATTAATTTTTTTACATTCGCATTTAATAATATCAAAAATATATTGTACCACATTTATGCACTACCTTTGCCGGCTTTACCGAGGACTGTCGTGTCTTAAATAAGTCGGTTTTCATGTTTCCATTAAAATAGTTGCAAATTGACTCGCCATCCAAGTCTAGGTTGCTTCGCATTGTATGACAACATTAAAATACCCGCTGCCAACACCTCATGAGCAGTCAATGACACGTGCATCAATAATAGACGTTTCTCCGAGATACAGCAGTGCCGAGAATCTACTTTAGAGTGTCTGCGTCCACTTCAGCTCAATGTCAAAGCCAGTGGCATTGAACACACATTTCACGTTTGTGCCTTTGCCGCACAACAGCAGCAGCATTGGAACTAGGTCTAGTGGGCATTGTTTGGGTTATGCATGCCCACCACCACAACCCCAAGTGCATTACAAAAGACGTGTGCCACATATGACAAGCTATATACAAATGCTTACATATTTATATTTGAGAATCTAGGCAAATTGGCAGACAGCAGCACAAAGTGGACAGGCCGAAAGGCGTAACGATTTATTTGCGAAACGTCGTTGGGCTGGAGACAACAATAGCGAGAAATGGCGCTGCAGCTGCAAATTGAGAAGCTCAAAGGCCTGGACAATTACAAAGCATGGTCGATGACGGTACGCGCGTATCTGGAGTCCGAAGATCTGTGGAGCGTTGTTGAGAGTGGACCGGAGAACAATGAAGAGGTGCTTGGCCAAGTGTATATATTGAGTGCTCACATTCATTACCAAAGTTGGCCTTTTGCAGTCACTGCTGAAGGATAAGCGGGCCAAATTCCTTATACTGTGCCTGATAGAGACGAAGCTTTGCCAGTTTATGGTCAGCATACGAACAGCCCGGGATCTTTGGAATTATTTGCGCACCCAGCATTCGCTTCGCTGAGGTGGCCCTGTCCCTACGGAAAAAATAGACAGAAGAAGCCAATAAAGAATCTGCAAAAATTACTACAAGTATTGCTTACTTCGCCTTAGTGGGCCAGTTCTATAACCACCGGCTGCTCCTCCGGATCCTCGTCGAGCAGTCCGTCGAAATGCCAGTTCAGTTTCTTGCCCAGACGCTTAATCAAACGTTCCGCACTAACCATGAGCCCGCCAGCATAAAGATTCACAAGTAGCTCGCGCACATCCTTGTAGACAGTGTTGTGCATGGTAGGCGCCATCAGTTCCTCCGGCAGATGCGGCAGCTGGTGCGCCAGTACTTCACTGTACTTCATATAGGCCAGTTTGTGTTTACCGACCGCCGTCTCCGAGTGCGCCAGCAAGGCGAGTAACTTGCGCCAGTGGTCTAAAGATTCCACCGAATAGCCAACCAAAAAGAACACAAACGCCAGCTGAAGCTCCTCAATTAGTGCATCGGGATTGTTATTAAAGCTCTCGAATAGCGTATCCACAGCCGATATGCAGTCAATGGCATGCCGTGATACATCCGCAGGCGGTGCATTCGTCGGCACACGTGCAGGGATAACACTGAAACGTGGAGCAGTGCCCTCCACGGGCTTCAGATAGGGCAGCATATCACTTTCATCTAGCAGCAACTTGGCAGCTGTGTTGCGTCTGCTGATGCTGTCAGCGCTACCGCGTGGCCTGTCCGCATCAGTACACGATTGCAGCTCGATGTTTGTGCGTATTGTGCCCAGTTCAGGTTGGCAGCGTTTAACGCACGGCTCAGTTACGCTGCCGGTCAGATCTTTCCATTGGCACACATAGCGATAATCATAGGGCGCCAGAACGCGCTCCAGCTGCGCCAGATTCTTGCGAATGCGTTCGCGCTCCAGCTCTGGTTCGGCTGTTTGGCGTGGACGCAACTCCTCTAGATCATTATCCCATTCGCGCACAAGAACCTCGTTGGGATGGAAGAAATGGACGAAGCCAACGCGCGGCGCAGCGTCGCCATATGGTCCACGGGATGCACACCAGACGTAGTGCACGCCAGGTGGTATCATTTTGACGCCTCTGAAATCTGGGCCGATGGTGTACGCGCACAAGTCAATGCCAAACTCAGTGCCTACGGGAACGCCAGCAATAGCCACAACGGCGCCATCTGCGAGCAGCCGCACCGCCAATTCTGGATTCATTTCCATACTGGAGTTGTCCTTGTTCATTTTGTACGTTTATGCTTAGTTATTTCTGCTTATACTCTAAGTTGCCTGTGTTGAATCTGTTTAGTACTCATTTATGAACTAACTCAAATGAACTGCTCTTTGGCTGATTGAAATCAACGACCATTTGACAGGGAAACAATATTTACAGGTACCGACTTTACGTTGAATGAGGCTAAACCATTCTATAGTCAGTTAAGCCATTGTCAAACGTCAACAAATAATTTGATGAAATATGTAATTACGTTATTGACCTGATTAGTTCACTTAAAATGAACTACGGAACCGTTTTGGCAAACTTATGTATCCATAAGTTCTTAATTTATATATTCTTAAAGTATATTTAATAATTAGGTTAATTAAACAAAATCGAACTGTAAATTGCAAATAATACATGTATTACGTGTATAATACAGAATTACGCGTTTTAAATAAATTCCGACTAGTTCGATGGGCTTTGTAATAATCGATAGACATGTATCGAAGGCATTTAAAATAATTTCCTAAGGCGCTGTAAAATAATTGTTAGCCAAGAGCTAAATATGTTAGCCAGGTTTTTAAATTGATCTACCAGTTAAATAACAAGCTAAAGCTCTTAACATTGTAGAGGTTGGATTATATAAACAGCAGTAACTTAAGAATATTCCATTAGGCTGTGAGTAAAAGCACAGCAATCAATCTTCAAAAGTCATTTTGATATAAGTTTAATCAAAAATTAATTCTTTCAAGAACAAAAATGTTTGCTTTACACTTAAAACTAGGTTGATAATTAATAGTACATATTATTTGTTTTCTTTGCTACAAAATGCAGATATATTAGTATTGCAAGCTACGTTTTGTTCCGATATCATCGAGTATTTGGCGCAGCTCCTCGTCTTCAAAACGACCCTCCAGTGATGGGATTAATGCCTTGGCCTCCTCCGGCGCCTCTGGGCATAGATTGCCCAGCGCAGCTAGCTCGAACTTGTGCAGTTTTTTTTGCATAAGCAGACTGAGATTAAAGAAAATAAATTTTATACATTTTCATGCGCTTCGTTAAAATAGAGCTGGTTGCATTACCTGCGCACAGACATAATGGTTTCTTTGTTCTTGAATTTACGAAAACTGTCTGTGTAGGCATAGGTTTTCATGAAGACCTCCGAAAACTCCTGCTCTTCGTCGGCTGATTCGTTTTGGCGTTTGCGATGATCGAGTAGCATATGTACCTCCGATATTAAGAGCGTTTCTGCATTTTCGAACTCTACAAACAGCGAGATGAAGCATATGGTTATAAATTAAATACAAAATAGTTAATATGTAACTGTGCAATTTACAAGTGAAGCACAATGGAAAGCTATGGGTTTAGCCAAAAGAATGTGGTCGAATGTGGCCATTTTCCACCAAGAAATCATAAATCTGACGCGTTTTGTTCACATCGATTTTGATGAGACGCCGTGCATCGCCCAGGCGAAGATGTCCCAGCTTGGCCTGCTCTGCAATCAGTTGGTTTTTGTACTCCAAATAAGCCTGCGGTATCAAACGTGCCACGCTGCAAAGTGTGCGCTCTCCAGAATCCAGTTTGGAGTAACCTGGCAGATCTGCAAGGAAAATTTTACATTACACATTATACATGAACATTACTGTTTTGAGCTGACTCTTTTGTTATATTTTCTGTTATGCTTAAATGTAAGCCGACGAGATTGTCCGGAATTAAATTCCGAACACATGCTGAGTAGCTTATAACTATATCACATACTAACAAAATGTGTTCTTTTTTAGTTTCGGGGAACTTCTGGACTTCTTCATTTTGGCCATATACATAAACTTACCCGCAATTTCCATGGGACTCGCCTTGCGCCGAGGATATAGCATATATACCCTGGAGCTGCTGCCCTGTGGCATCTGGTCGACATTTTGATTGTTTTCGTAAAGTTGCACTAATTGCTGCCAGTCGAGTGCATCGTTTTGCCGCTGTCGAAGATACTCCCGCTGTGCTTGCTGCCGCTGCTTGTAGAGGCGCGTATAGAGCGCCCCGGCGTACAGTGTGCGGACGCCATGTTGGCGCAGATCGTGCAGCCAGTGAATGCGATTCTGTAGCTGGCGAAAGTGGCGCAGCGACTCCACCAGCATGTCAAACTCGATGGGCTGGCAAACTTGCATAAGGGCAAGAAATCGCATGCAGTTGGTATCGCTACGGAACGCATTCACATACTTTGTTATCCAACTGACCGTGCGATTGGGCATGATGAGGCCATGCCGGCGCATAATACTGTAACGCCTTTGGCGTTCTCTTTAAATACGTATATATTTATTATAGTAAATGCAGTTGGATTTTAATAGCTGTCAGTCACCTCAGTCGATTGTTGTACGCACGGACCAGAGCGCACTGCAGATCCTCGACCAGTTCCCGGTCTAGCGATTCCCTCTCGAGGTCGTCATCAGCGCTAACACGTTGCTGCTCGACCATTAGAGATAATATACCCTCTGCGGAGGCGTCGTAGGGCGTGTCAAAGTCGCCACGTGCGCAACGGTAGCCGGCACTGATCTTAAACTGCATAGATGAAATGTCGTCGTGTCGGGGCGGTTCCAGAGATCTCATTTTGAACACATATGGCATTCGCTCTGGCAGGTAGCAGTTTTCGGCACGCTGGAGGCCCAGCAATCGCTCAAAGATGCCGCCAAAGTAGCAATGGTGGTAATGCCTCCGTATCTCCTCAGCCGTGTGCCGCCGCTGCAGTGAACTTGCGATTGCATCCCAATTACCGTAGCCGTGCGTGCGCAGCGCCTGAAGGAGACCGCGTTCATCCCGTGCCGTCCATCCGGGCTCGGTAGCGAACACCTGAATGTCATCCCGTACTATGACATAGGCGTGGCAGTTGCGATGAGCGCCCATTTCGCAACCTCGCGCAAAGCACTGCAGGCAGACCAAGACATCCAGGCATTCGGAACACTTGATATAAGGTTCTGCGAGGCTACAACGACACATGGCACAAGTAAACCCGGATGAGTGCCCTGTCCTATGAGCACCATTGTCGACAGCAACCTCCTGCTCCAAGCGACTGTTGAATACGTGCGCATTGTAAAATACTGTTAGGCACTTTGTGTCTTTATCGGTCCGTGCGCGAGCGAATTTTACTGGGGAATGCTGAATTTGGGGTGTGCTAAGAGTAGCTGCAAAGAGGTAATTGAATTTGTTATGGTAAACTGGTGGCGCCATGTGGCTCCCATAGCAATCTATTTTTCTTCACTTGTAAGTGGCTTTTTGGCAATTGAACGTTTGTTTTTATAATTACTACCTTTTGGAAACTGCAGGTCCGCGGCGTCCTCATCCACCATGTCTACTGGATTCATGAACGACATGTTTCACTTTGAGCTTTCTGTCAAGCGGTAAAATAATACGAAAATTTCGTACGGATTTGTTTTCTTGCAATGCCGCTTTTCTAACTAACCAGGGATACCTAAGCTGACGCTTGTGCTCGAAAACGATGAATTAAATATTTCCCGCGAATTGCAACACTAGCACTGCTTAGTGCTGTCAAAAATTTCATTCACTAAAAAATACTAAAAATACTACTGTTGTGAAATACTTGTGACAAGTAATGCAATATCCATTGCAATTTCGTGACTTCCAACACTGTTTGGCTTTAGCGGCACGTTTTTGTAGACTGCAAGAACTGCTAGACTTTTCAGCAGAGTTTTGGCTTAAAAAGTGATGAACGACAGTAGCATAGCACAGTCCAACGAAGATCCAGCTGAAAAGCTTCCCAAATACTGTGACTTTTTCAAATATTTACTAGTCGAGGAGTTGGCGTTGGAGTCCGATTACAAACGGATCCATTACGGCAAATGCGCAGTTATTGGACGATTATGCGCAATTCCGGATTACTTTAGACTGGAAAACGTGACTGTGCCTCATCTGCCTATGTAAACAGAGCCGCTTTGCTATATATTTTGTACTAATCCTGATCTTCCTTTAGTGACCACAGGCTGCCCACTGGAGCGGTGTCCCTGCTGCTCCTGAACTTCGACTACAACAGTACGATCGCCACAAATCTGGCGCACGGTACCTACTGTGTTGTGCGTGGCGAGGTTGTGCTATGTAACGTACAAAAGCCGAACAGTCCAACGTTGACCGCACGCGGCTTGCACGAGCAATTGCTGCCGCTGGGCAATAACGAAGAAGGGCTATCTCAATTTCTGGAGAAGGTGCAGGAAACACACAAGCCGGCGATCTACGTTTGGCACTCAAGTCGCATCGATCAGGCCGAGGAACTAATACAACGGCGCCTTGAGATTCGAGTGCTTTGCAAGGATAACGTCGACAAGAGCCAATGAGATGCACTCGCATTATCTGAGGACGTCGCGCAGCAATCCTCAGTTTTATGTATTTTCTCAGCTCTTTGAGCGAACATCGGGCCCTGATAACGTCGTCGATTTGAATCCGCAGTGGAAGGACCAGACGCGGCAACCAGCTTGGCTGAATTTCTGGGAACGTGAAGGATACGAGTTGCTTGAACGGAAGTGGCATAAGCAATATCCCGAATACAAGCAGGACATTGAGTTGGCCACGCTCGAGCAGCGCACGGAGTGGCAGGCGTTGTGGGAGCAGCACGCCAGCGATCAGAGCGCACACTTCTGGCATATTTTCACCTGTGTCTTTGAGAACTACGAACGCGACTTGGCGAACGGACTGCAAGGCGTGGAAGAAACCTTAGACGAGCTAGATGAGCACTTGTCGCATTTAGATATTCATCAAAGCGAAGGGAGTGCAGCTAGTGCCGATGGCAGCGGGGAGGACGAAAGCTATCTTACTGCCAACGACGATCCCGAAGTGCTCGACGAGGAGCAGCAGCTCAGACTGCTCGGCTTACCCACCTCTTTTGGTGTGACAGTTGTCAGGAAGCGACGAAAACGAAAGCAACAGCCTGCAAGCGAATCCGAAAGTGAAAACGACTTCAGTTCATTAAACATGCCCTGCGATAAGGATGAGCTACTGCACGGCGTGCAATCGCGCGTTATCAAGAAAAATAAACGGAAGAAGATGTCCAAAATCCCGCAGTTTATGCGAGATGATAATCTTATGCTAAAGTACTGGTTCAAGCGCTTCTCGCTGTTTTCATGCTTTGATCGTGGCATACTCTTGGATCGAGAGAGCTGGTTCTCGGTGACGCCAGAGAAGATAGCCAAGCAGACGGCGCGGCGTCTTGCCTGTGATGTCATCGTGGATGCCTTTTGCGGCTGTGGCGGTAATGCCATACAATTCGCCAACACCTGCGGCCGGGTGATTGCCATTGACATAGATGCAAGTAAACTGGCAATGGCGAAGCATAACGCGGGCATTTATGGTGTGGCGCACAAAATAGAGTTTATACATGCGGATTTCTTGCAATTTGCCAGCAGCACACGCTTGCGACCCGACGTTGTATTTCTTAGTCCACCCTGGGGCGGCCCGAACTATCAGAAAAAGGCCACTTTTGACATTGAGCAGAATCTGGTGCCGCTGGGCGCCTCGCAGTTAATGCAACATGCGCGTCGGCTTACTCACAATGTTGGGTTCTATTTGCCCCGTAGCGCGAACATTGAGCAGGTGATTGCACTGGCAAACGTGGGTCAGCAGTGCGAGATGGAACACAATTATTTGGATACTCGTTTGGTGGCCATAACAGCCTACTATGGCAACGACTTGGTGAAGAGTGACCAACAGCATATCGAACATTGATTTTATTTCAAGAAAAAAATAGAATAATTTAGAACTTGGTATTTACAAATATTATCAAATCAAAATGCGGATTGTCTGCTTTAATTCGCCTAAAAGTTATACTTTGTTACAGAAGTATATAAAACTTGTTTGTTTTGCGAGAACTTATAATAAGATATATTTATATATAAGCACATTGGTTACCGTTTAGTTTTAAAGAACATTTATATTTTTGTTTTATAAGAACTAAGAATATCATATATTAATATATAAGCACATTGGTTATCATTTAGTTTTAAATGTCGTAATTGTGTGTTACGCGTTTGTGGCACTTGCAAACAAGCTTAAACTCAACTGTAACCGCATTGATAACAAGTTGACTAATAAACCAAGTCGGTCCTTTATGGCAAATCCTGCTGTTGGAGCTTCTCTGTGCACGCCCAGGAGTTGCCAAGTCACCGGCCAAAGCGCAAGCACTTTATCCAATTTAGACAGCTTAAAATGCTGCACTGCTCGTACCCAGTTTGCGTCTGTTTGCGGTAAGTTGGCACTGACCGATGGTCATAACCATAACGTCCCCCACCCTTGGGCCCACTGCGACTTTTAATTAAAAAGCAAACGGAACAAAACGAGCGCCAATTTTTAAGAACTTTGTAAACCAACTCTAAGCCTGGCAACCGGGCGGGGCAATTAACATGTTCATGTCACAAAAGTTGCCCATAAATTCCAGCGTCGGGTAGATGGCAACAGCAGCAACCCCTTTCGCCGTTAACAACATATTTAGAGCGTTCCGCGGGATGGGGCTGTATTTGCGGAATTCATGGCAGCCAACTGGCAATGGCATTCTGTTGGTCGTTGTAGCTGCTCTTGCCGGTTTTCGGCGTTTTTGTTGCAAGTACTTCTAGACAGGCTCCGACTAATTGGTTTGATTAACTTATTAGTGCGACGTTTCCGGCGGAAGATGGGCTGTTCAAATTTGAAGTACATGCTGTTGAGCGCAGATTTTATCGAGTAGACGATGATGCTGCATTAATGATTATTTGCATTCAGTAAATAAAGCACGAATGAATTTTAGTTTTCTATGGTGTGAAAGTTATGTAAGATCATAATGATATAAGGTAACATGAACCTACTTAAGTAAGTCATAATAATCTTTCATTAAGAATATTAAATATCCTCTGCTGTACGCAGAGACCAATAATATTTATTCTTTACAGGATCACAGGCATTTTCTATGCATACCTAAAGAAAACCGATGTTATTTAATATTTTTAATATACTTTATAATTATTTATTCATATTTTTGTTATTTAAAGGTTTAAAAGGATACGCAAGGATTCAGCTGCGAATATAACTATTCGTCAAAACTTTGACAACGCTATAAAATTTTGGAAAAAGTTATTTTTAGGATTTGTTAGGTTTGTTATAGAGATTTACGCAAGTGGCAAGGTTTACAGTTGGTGAGCATCATAAATCAGCCCTCAACGATGTGCATTGTTTGTTCCGGCTGCTCATCACGCTTAATTAGCTGCGCCCAGGAGCTGCACCTGCAGAATCGCATTTTCCACTGCCGGATGCCGGCTTCCTTCACGGCCTAATCGCATTTGGTGTTGTCACAACTTGCAGCTCAAATAAACCACCCTGGCGTTTAGGTCTGGGCTGGGGCTTAGGGCCATCATCATCGTCAAGTGGCACAAATTACAGATCAAACATGCAGTCATAGTTGCAGTCGGATTTGCTCCTTGGGCCGGGCGACCATTTATCAAGACCGTTGACAATATTACGTTCAAATTAAATAGCGTAATAACGGGGTGACTTAATTTGTTTTCGCCCGCCGGACGCCGCCACTCACGATTACGAGAGATGAGCTGTGAACACGTGTTTGCCTTCTAATAAAATACTCGGCCATATAAACGGACTCAGATGAATATTTTTCTTATCGTCGGTCGCCACTTTTTATGAAGCGCCCTTGTTATTGAAATTTTCTGTCAACCCCTCGGCTGTAAAACGGCAATTACGCGTGTCTAATAACGGGACCAGGCCTTATACGCACATAAAGCTAAAGATTTAAGTAGCCGATAATGCCTCGATTGACGCGTGACGCAATTTGTTTGTCTTTTATTAACAATTGCTGCAAAGTTACTCTTTTAAGCATTCCCCGATTATGTAAAAAAGTTCAGGCGCACTTGTGATCCGAAGCTTATGTTTGCCGAAACCATATTTAAATGGCTAAGCAATGAAATTGTTCGCTTTGGGAGCACATTTAAGAGCGTGGAAAACCCTTGGTTTTAAAACAGATAAGCTTGCTGCTTTTGCATTTGGAAGTCCTATTTCAGGTTAACTAGAAATTGATTATATATTGAAGGAGTTTTCTTCACTGTATTCAACGGGAGCTACCGACTAGGAGATACCTTGATCCCAGCTTGGCGTTTCAACACCCTTGAATGTACGAATACATGCACAAAATCACATACACACCCAAACACACGCCGCAAGCTGCGCACTTTACGTAGCGACTGACCTCAAGGGAAATTAAATTCTTTAATAACTATAATGTCTATATATCTATTTTCTGAACTTAAGAAGAGCATCCAAATTATGAATCTATAGTCGAAAAGTTCGAGTCTCTAGTTTTTGTATAATATTAAAAGCGACATACAAAAAATAATATACACCTAAGTCTGTTTTTACACGGCCTTTTTTTACACGGTTTTGATATAACACGGTTTGAAAATTGAATATTTTTAATTTTTTTACACGATTTTATTCCATTTAGCACGATTTGAAATTTTATGTACTTAAAATTTTTTTGTCAAATTTAATTTTTGCGAAGTATGTTCATATCACAAAAAAGTATTTATGAAAGAAAAAAGTCTGAAACCATCGAATAGTATCGATAGTGTCTTTTCAATGTCATTTTATCAATGTCTTTTTTACACGGTATTTTTTTTACACGGCTTCTTCTGGAACCAATCTACCGTGTAAAAACAGACTTAGGTGTATTGTCATTGCGACAGGCATTCATACATTTAAGTTATCTGTCAATTATTAACATGCTGTATCCACAAGTGAGGCTATTATTAGTTTTTGATAAATAATCATTTGAAGGAAGAACTTACAGCTTTCTGAAACTCACAGGTATAAAAGTATACTGATAATGAAGAAACATTTCGGTAGAATTGAATTCGAACCAATTGTAGAAGGAAATAGCAATAAATAAAAGCTGAATTTTAGCTTCATTGCAATTAAATCGGAATTTACAATTTTCATTTCTAAATATTTTGCTTTGATTGAGCAGGTTGAAAATGTGCTCCGTTCAAAAAACTTAGACTTACTCCAAAAGTATTATAGAACTTGCATCCACATGCTTTTTAAGTTGACTTCTACTAATTCGAAAATACTATCGAACTGTTATTGTTAGATAGAAGTCTTTTCACTTAATGTATTTAATGTTCTTTAAAAAAAACGATTTGAAAATTTGCAGCCCATTGAAAATTGGGATAAGTTGGAGAGCCAAAAATATTCGTCTACGAAGTATGAAACTATTACTATACGCAAAATAAATGGGCCGAGCATTCGACTTATTGATTAAGCGTAATTCATGGCCTGGCTATTAAAATTAATAAACGCTGCCAATGTGTGTGGGGAATCACAGCTTCACCAACAATAATAGCAACAACAACAACAATAATAACCAGCAACTGCCACTTATATACACCGGCAACCACAACAATACCAACTTTGTCTCGGGGCAATAAAAAATGCCAAGTATATCACAAAATAAGAGCAATAATATTTAATAAATGTGCGCACATATACAGAGCAAACAATATGTTTTTATTTTGGTGGTTGAATACGAAAAACCATAAATAAATACACACACGCACACACACACACACACACATAAAAGCGAGCGAGAAGTAAGCGCATAAAAAGATTAAAACGTGTTGGCATCTCCGTGTATAGGTAGGCAGACTTTCTATATACGCGTTTATATGTTTGCACGTTTGTGTGTGTGTGTGCCATGCCCTTTTGGTTGAATGCTTGAGCGAGGCGGGCAGGCGGGTGGGCTCTTGGATGGGCGGCCAGCTAACTTTAGCATCCCTCGCTGCCGCCCATACCAACCCTCGGGCACCCCGACATCATTCTTCGTGGCATTTCGGTGAAAAAGAATGCTTTTGATCTTCACAAGCGAATGATTTTTAATATGACTTTTTGCTGCTGATGACGCTGAGGTCGAAGGACGCCTGTTGTTATTACTGTTGTTGTTGCTTTGAGCTAAAAAATATGTTTACTATATGCTCAATACATATTCGCGTCAAGTAAAGTGAGCGGGCAGTCAATCAACTCATCCCCCCTCCCTCCTAGGGTGTCGCGGAAAAGTATGCTTTGGTTTTTATTCATTGCAGCATATAGTTAATAAGCTTAATTAAACGGCAATGTAATGCAGTTTACACACATATACATGCATACATGCACAGCTACACACATGCGCCCATGTGGACACACACAGTTGCAAAGCCGCAGCGCCTAAAATTAGGCAAACTCAAAGGGCCTCATTTGCGCTCCGAGAGATTGGAGGGTTAGTGGGTGGTGGTGAAGAGGGGTTCCATTTTGGGTGGTTGGCGTCACCGCACAGGCATAATGATGGTAATTTGTTGGTTTGGCCAAAAGAGCAAACGGCATGCTTGGAATTTCAATTAATTTCCATAATTTCCAACGCTTTATGAACGAACAGAAGCGAAGCAAACGCGTCGCGATTTCGAGGGTGTTTTTTGTTGAGCCGACAATCAGCCGGAACGATTGCCGGATACGGAATGGTCGTGTTGAGTGTGTGCTCATCTGCAGCTCGACGCCGTAAAGCGTTGCCTTGAGGTGGATGCCAGCAGAATTGAAAAGGTGCCTTTTATAAAGCGCATATTTGAAGACACAATTGTACAGTAAATAATGCAAGATTAGCTTTGTTTTTATGTATAATATAATTGAATATAAAAATCATATTTTCCTGACATGTTATATTGAGCAGCATAGCCAAAATCACCAGGTTTTCGTAACACGAGTTTTATTTTCCTGCTGTTTCTTTGTTTCATGAACCATATAGAACCATACAGTGGTTATATATGTATTATATTATTTATTATAATTAAAAGTTAAAAGTTTTAAATTTTGTAAGCTGTACCAATAAAAATTGGGTAACAAGTTATTGAGGTGTTGAGCAAATGTCTTTTAAATGAAAAAAGGTATATTTGAATAAACGCCAAAAAGCGAGGTTTTCCCACAAAAATTGCCAGACTATATCTTATCCACTACCAAATATCTTTCATAAACGCGTGTATATAACATTAAATACTGATCTATTGGCTTTTAATATCTTTTGAATTAATATAAGAAGTCTTACCCCCAGTAACAAGTAATAACCTAGTACTAGTTTATTTATTAAGTTTTTAAATAAAAATTGGTTTTTAATAATTGTTTGCACAGACAGCAATTCATAAATGCAATTATGCGCATTGTACTTTAAATTTGTATGTGAATATATATATGTACGTATATATAAAAAACACTTCGTTTTGAAAAAATCATAATAGGAATTATGCTTTAAAGTTACAAGTTATAATAGCAAGTATGTTTACAATCAATTAAGAAATTGCAATCGGGTGTAACCAAGTGCGCAATACTCGTCCACAGCGTAAGTGCTCAAGCACAAAAACATAAAAAGCCTACCTTCGCTGAAGAAATCAGAATGACTGAAATTTGTTATAAATGTGATTCTTTGATAAAAGATCCGATTTTGTTTATTGTATATGTGCATATGTTTGGCAGGGTATTAAATTATAGCACCTCACTTTTTTCAAATTTAAAGAGTAACGATGAGAAAAGAGCGAAGATAAGAAAAAATCTATTTGACTGCTATCTATTTGACTGTTATCAGAATGCAAGTACACGGAAATGTACATAGCTAAAAAAATTCAGATGGACTCACCTCTGGACAATTTTATTGTCTTTCATTTTAATATTTTATTTTTATCGTTAATTAAACATTTGAAATGGAAACTGAAGGTGGATCCGCCACAAAAAGCACTAGAAAATTGTAATTAAATGTGCAGCGCAATATGCAATTAAAAACTCAGTTATTAGTGGGCAAAAACCAAATAAATTTCTAATTACAACGGCTGATGGGAAAACAACTTTTGGCATTTGGTTATTTGGGTAAAATTAATTTTTGGGGCGCAACATTTTGAAGTGGCTAAGGCACCAAAAACTCATTTCGACTATGTCCGCAGTTCCAAATTGGAGTGGCTGCGACCACTAGCAACAACAACAACAACAACAACAACAAAAACAGCATCGGGAGCAACAATAATAGCAGCGGCTGCATTGGCCAAAACACGATTTAATTAAAAACTCAAAATGGCCGCTTAATACCTGCTTTGTGTGTTTTGTTTTTGTGAAGTGGGCCGGCGAGCCGGCGAATCGAGAAATTTGTAAATTGCTCTCATTATGGGTTTTGATTTTTGAGTGCTAGATGAGATTCTAATTAATTTTTGGGCTAGGCATTTATTGAAAAATGCGCGCATAAAGCACAAAAGGCTTTTGCAGCCATAAAATGTTTGCAGCAATAAGCAAGAGAAAATGACCGAAATAAAACAGATTTAACGGTATTTTGGTTCAAGCCAGTGCCCCAAAAGCCATAAAAGGCATTCTATACAAATTCATCCAAAAGGGAGAAGAAAAAAAAACAACACAACACAAAAAATAGGTAGAAAAAAATCGACATTATAAACAACATTATTAAAAACATGCCGCAAATGTTTTGCTGCGCTCAAATTTTTGAGTCCATTTTGTTGTCGGATCTGGTGGGTGGCTGGGTGGATGATGGGCAACGGGCGTTTTACTAAGCTCATAATGATGTTCAGCTGGTAAATTAATATTGCTGTCTCTTTCGCGCGTTGCCAGGCTAATAAAATTAAGCGCTGTCAAAAGCGAGAGTAAGCGAGAACAAGTGCGAGAAGAAGAAAGCAGATTTGCTATATGTGTGTGTGTGTGTGTGTGTGTGTGTGTATGGGTGTGCGTCTATGTGCTTGTGTATTGTGGCATGCAATAACGTAGTGTAGCTCAATAATAATAAAAATATTTTCAAGATATGCGGCGCCTTCTTTGAAGCTCAGGAAGAACAGATTCATATGGAGCGAAATACATGGGCATAAAAATGGCAGGTGTGTAGCTGTATGGAGCTAAACTAAAATTACAAAAATAGCTGCGTGGAGTTAGTGGCAAGCGTGCGCTTGATGTTCAACCATTTTGATTGCTTTGAAAAATTTGGCCTAAAAATTCATAACCAGATATCGTTGGCATCAAAAGTATTTTCTAAATTCTTTTCGAGAATGTAACAAATAATTTTAAATGGATTCTCGATTGCTAAGATGTCGGAAATTGGTTCTGAAAATTGAACTATGTAAATGTAAACTAAAAATAAACTTGTTTTATTCCAAATAGGAAATATGTTTGGCAATGCATATAGAAAAAGTTAACATGCACTTCATAAAAGTAAATTACATAAATTTATATTTTATACAGTCTTTATATTGTCTTTTTACCCAATACGACCAAAGCGCAAATAAGTAGGCAACATTTTTGATCTGTCTGCTAATGAAACCCGCAGTGCAGTCCTGTACACTATCATGGCAATTTAATTTGGCACTACTCTGGTGGTCTCTTCCTTTTTTACGCCTGCTCCGTTTCCCTGAATTTTGCGTAATAACTCATAATGAAAAAACTTTTTGCTTCCCGCGGAGCCTGTTTGCCTGTTTTTCCTTCGCTTTTATATAATATATATTTATATTTAAAAATAAATAAATATTATGGCCATGGCAACGAAACAGCAACAGTCGCAGCAACAAGAACTACATTATTACCATCATTATGATAAGCCCCCTCCGCAAAAGGCGAAGTTTATCAAAAGGCCAAGCAACAATGGCGGCGACAGCGACAGCGACGGTGACGGCGACGGCGACTGAGGCAGCGACGCCTCCTCGTTCCAGTTCGCTTCATACAGATGCACAGACACATGCGCAGAAGCTAGTTGCACACACACACGTACATGGGCCACTTGTAACGTATGGCATTTTTTACCCTTAGCTCTCTTAACGCAAGCAGTACAAAAAATATTAAAATTGTGGTAAATAAAAACAATTTTCCAGATAATACAATATATAAATATGTTCGCCATTTACTAACTATAGACACACTGCATGTGTGTGTGTGTGTGTGTGTGTGTGTGTGTGTGTATATACTTGGTATGCTCTCCTGTCTGTATGTACTTCGAATGTATTCTCTCGCTCTCGCTGCTGCATGCCCGAATTTCTCTGCCCGCCGCACGGGAAGCCATTGCCCGCACCATGCCAAGTGGCTGCCCAATTCTTGTGGGTACATTAGCACTAATGATGATTGAAACGACAAACGTGTCGCCTCAGCCGGAGTCGGTGTCGGAGCCGGAGCCGGAGCCAGAGCCAGAGCCAGAGCCTCAGCTCGAGCACAGGGTGGCACGGCTGGGCAAGGAGAGCCAAGACCCGAGAGCCGAGAGAGGAGCGCCTCTAGCTGCTCCACAAATTCCTGGCTTTGATTTAAATTTTGTATCGCGTTTCTGATTTAAAGTTCATCGAGCGACAAGATGGGAAAACGCATGCTCCCCGTCCGACCAGGCACTTGGTATTCCATTTTCCTTTCGTGGCGTTTTTCTTTTTGCATTGATTCACTTTGATGGGCGCTAATTGGGGTTTTTGTGGGAGAAATGGTGGTAATGATCGTTGGTATTTTGTGTAGTTTATCAAGTGGTAAATTTAAATCTTTTGCTTTCAAAATTGACAGCAAACATTTACTTTGGCTGTGTGGATTTTAAGTTCAACAATTGAATAAAGCGCTCGATTTTCAAGCATAGTGAACATTTAATACACGAGTATTTAATTTTGTAAGCTTAGGGTATAGTAATTAAAAAGAAAATATTATTCTTAAAACTTCAAATAAAATTCTAATTAATATATTTGAATGTATAAATAAAATGTACTTTAGTATTCTTTAATCAAAGAATATGATTTGAGCTTTGTATTTGGCTTTAACATATCTAACAATCAAATTGCTTATTTACTGAAGTCTACTTAATTTCATTTATATATATATGTACATATACTCATTAGTTGCAACTAAACAAGGAGAATCCCAAGCTTGTTTAGGATTGTTTAGTGATTACCTTAGCTGAAGGCCACAGCAGCCTGTGCTTTTTGAAAAGGTTAGATTGCTAGATTATAACTATATCTTATACTTTAAATAATTAAATAACTACATGTTATAAAATCGTAAAAGTTGCTCTTTTCTTAGTAAATAGCTTTTGGGATGTAGTTAGCACACTTAGACGATATTTTCCCCAAGAGTAAAAAACTCAATTTTCGAAAAAGCATCTTCCTGGGGGATCCAAGAATATTATATGGTCAACAGTTCAGTAGTTAAATTTTTGTCTGATCAGCTTCAAGCTAATTTTTTAAGTTCAGATTATAAAATGTTTACCTTTTTGAGGTAATTTGGTAAATTAAAGTTTTTATTTCAATCTTATTAAAAGAAAAGGATTTGGCCCGGACAAAGCCGGATAAAACATGTTAGTATATTTATAGAGGAATTCATCAACTACAAAAGAAATGCGGTTATTATATTGTCGCTGGAAATTCGATTCGCGATCCTAGCATAACATACATGCGAGCGTTTGTATATGTATTTATATTTGGTAATATTGTTCGCTTATTGCTCAATTAATTATGAGGTCTAACGCCGTTTATCTTTCTGCTCGTTGCGCTCCTTAATCACAAAATATTATTAATATCGCGACGCCATATTGTTTTTCCGCGGGCTGTTCTGGCACCGCCCACTGGCAACTCGCCCGCCCACCCACCACCCCACACTGCAACCAGGAACCGGCAACCAGCCAATTATCCATTTATTTAATAATTTCAATAACTTTTCATACACTCGCGTATGCGGCACAAATGCGAGCGGAAGAGCAGAGCAGCCGGCGAGGGAGTAGAAGGATGGAAGGGTGGAATCTGGGAGGCTGCTCGCTGCGATGGGTGGGCGGTTTGTGTTGGGTGGGTGGTTGCGTTTTTATGTAACTGCTGGTGGTTGCTCCTGACAATCTGAATGATGATGATGTTACGCAGCGACTGCTGTTGCTGTGTAAATCCCGGAAAAGCAGCAGCTAGCCGGATGAGAACCGCATCCCACACGAACAGAGAAAAATCACAGCCACGACTCACTCACACACACACACACCCAAACACACGCACACCAACGCAGAGCAAAGCTGCGCTGCTGTCGTCGACGTCGACTATTGCTGCTGGAGATATTGTAAAAATTTTACGGCCAGCAACTTTTGAATTCAGTTGAGTTTGCAACACGTTCACGTTCGCATGCGGCCAGCAACGAAGCTCCGATTTTCCGCCTATCCGCTTTCCCGACTTCAAAACGCGCGCAATTGTAGGCACCAGTCTTTGCCGTCGGCTTTCACAGACTTCAATCACAGTGGCAAAGTGAAAAGTGCACCAAATTATAAGCAAACAAAATGAAAGTTATAGGTAAACTGTAATATAACCAAACACTGGATTCCTCTTCTGGATAACGCGAAAGATCAACCTGAAAAAGGGTTTTAGCGTGGCAATAAAAAGGTTCGTTCGCTATTCCTAAGAATGTTCTAAACATAAATATTGTTTAAGGGTTTATATTTTTATATTTATATCCACTACCAACAATTAAAACAAAATGTATTTATTTCGCTGTTAAAACTTTAATAATAAGTTTTCAGAAAAATCAAATATTTATTATCATAACCTCCTTAGTTACCTTTTATCGTCCTACTCCTTTTCCCAATGGTTATTGGTATTGAATGTTTACAAATTATTCAAGCCTTTAAAGTCGGTATTTTACAAATTGTTCCAATTGATTTGAAGCTGTTATTTAAAGCATTATATTTTATTCTTCTATTTTTACTATAAATAATCAACATAGCGACCAACACCAAAATATTAATAGCTAAACGTCTAAAGATATTATAAAAAATTATAAAAACAACACTCGCACGATTATATTTGACAAGAATAATAATAATTTTTATTAAAGGGTGAAATAAGGAAAAAGATAGAGTTGGAAAATCTCTGATATGGGCGGGGAGTTTTTAGTTCGTCCGGCGAGCTATGGCCCTACTCACAGCTGAGGGAGGAAACAGATTTCCCGAAGGTATCCTGAAGGCAAACATTTTATTGGTGGAAGAGGGAGTTCTGACGAGAACATGACTATTATTGCTGATGTGCAAGTATTCACGAATAAGGGGATACAATGTTTGGTATATCTAAAGAGAACAGAAAAGTTCGACGACGGAGAACGACGAATGATTAAGCAGTCAAAGAAGATTGAGATTTAATGCAGTATTAAGAAAATATGCAGGACACTTTTGACTGTACATACAAGACGTTCTTGTCTGCATTTAAAATCGCAAAAGGCTTTAGAAACTGATTTTTTCAATTATTATTATGTTGCTGGTTCTCAAACTTGTAATTATTTATTCACGTTTATAATACCCATAACAGTTTTGTATTTGGTATTTTTTTATTTTAAAATTAAAACAGATTTCGCCATTTATGTTGTTAATTTAGATGAGGTATCCCATAACAATAAGAATAATGCTGTACTAAACCCAAATATGAACGGCATAGCGTACCGTTATTTTTTTTAAATTACTAGAACATTTCATTCATTAAAAAACATAAATTGAGTATGATTAATTTTAAAATAATAGTACACGAATTCTAGTAATAAGTAAGTTGTAGTTAATTAAAAATTTGTTCCTATTTATTCAACATGATAACAAATTTTAAATTACCTACTAAATATTTAAGATTCAAGATTCTTTACAGTCAGTTTTAAAATATCTAAATTGACGGCAATCATTTTGCGAACATTGAATTCTTTTCTGTTGTTTTAAGGTTGAGAGTTTCCTGTTTGTGATCATTGAGTTAACGCATTACGGTTTTAACTCTATAAAAATGAAATACTGATGTTCTAGTACTGAGTTAAAGGAATGTATTATAACATATTTAAAGCTTAGTACATTAGAGAAACGAACAATAATTTCTTACTTAAAATTTCCGTCTTACTGGACATTTATTACGATATTACATTTTTTAGTCCCTAAATTCCCAAATTTATTGATGCAATTAAGAAAACTTTTTATTTCCGTTACTAACGCTTAAAATTTCTTTAAAGTTTGAAAATTCTTGTAACCAGAATTTTGTACTTAATGTAGGAATTTTATTCTTATTCTATCTAGGCAACATTACCGATCAATTAATAACATTTCATACATAGTTTAAGAATGAAATAAATTTGAAATGGTTAGACTCTGTGTGTTCTATAAGCAATTATTTTAGTATACTTCATATTTTCTAAATATATTAAGTGAAGGGAATTGAAGAAATTTATGACTCCAATCAGCTATTTAATTGAAAAAAAATCTTTAAATTTGAGTTAATTTAGTTTATTCAGCTGTTATTACAGTGAGAAGTTGAGTTGAATATGATGCATAAATTGTAGTATATACAAATGTATATGCATATCTAAGAAATTTGGCATGCTTTCCTGTGAATTTGTCATTTGTTAATTTAGTTGAATTTTGAAGATAGCAATAATTGTGAGAAACACCTTATTTGAATGCTTGACATTATACTACCCACAGTTATTTGTCCTATTATATTCCTTAATGACCCTAATTTAAATGTGCCAAAACACACAACTTGACCACGATTATCCTAATATACATATATCTATACAAATATGTGAGAGGCTTCTATGTATGCATGGGTATAGACGACTATCTGGGATTGCGTGTCTACCAAACGGATATTTAACGCACCTGGTCAACCTCAGTAACAACAGCAGCAGCAGCAGCAGCAACAGCAGCAACGGCAACTGCTACTGCAACAATTAAGCAGCAAACTGTGACAAAGTCTCAATTAGGCTATCAAATTGCCTGGGACAGCGACAGCAGTTGAGCAGGACAGATGCAAATAGGGAGAGAGGGAGATAGATAGAGCGTGAACAAGAGGAGAAGAAAAGCATTGCAATTAAGTGCATTGAATGCACTCACTGTGCGACTGAGTGTGCCGCGTGTCTGCGTGTCTGCGTGTGTGTGTGTGCGTGAATATGTGAGGCAGTTTGCGGTCACCAAGTGAAAAGAGTATATTGGGTTTGTGCAATGTCCGTCTGTTCGTGTGAACGTAATTTCTTTCGCCGCTGTTGAAGCTGGAGACTTCAAACAGGGAATATATACTCGGGCTTACCCGCGTCACATCAAGTGTTAAGATTTTTTGGCTACGCCTACTGGAGACGTGACAAATCGATTTAATCTATATTTCTTCCTCAGAGTTAAATCTAGATACATCAAATTTTGCAGACTGATAACTGATGGCCTACTCTAAAGATGGCGCAAGAATTTGTTGTTATATATCTCCCACAAATTTGGAGCTAGAGTCACAGTATTCGTATGTGCACCTCTAAAGATCAAACCGAAGAAATTCGGTCACCCCAGCCCCTACAACTTACAAATATCTATATTTTTCCAAAATAATAATGTTACGTAAGAATGTTTTCGACTGTTTAAACTGTGAACGAGCAATGCGCAGTCGGTGACACCCGACTGCAAGGTTCTCACTTGCTTGTAGTTTTAGTTGTTGCTCGGCTCAACCTGTTGTTGCTGCCGCCATTCAGGGCCGGGTCAATTGTTATGGGCCTAAATAGAGATTCTCAGCTCGCATTGAGATGACCCCCGCCGGGCGCTTTCTCGCCAGCATTTCCACTTCACGCTGCATTGCTCCAAGGAGCTCGGATTACACGCGCTGTGTCTGTGCCCGTGGCTAAGTGCCACTTAATTGTGGGCATAATCAGAGCCAGAGACAATTGCCATTGCAGTCGTTGACACCTGTGTCGCAGAGACAATTGCACATTTAACATTACTCTTGCATTTTGCAGCCAACCAACAGGTGAGACGGAGTTGACCATCTCGGAATTGCCGTCGCCGTCTTGTGCCACATAGTAAGCATGTTGCAGAATCCTTCCAAATATCACGCAAATCCCTTGTCACACTTCCTGGCATTGCATAACACACAAGCCAATGGTGTGGCACATGCACACGGACAAGGACATGGACATGGGCATGGACAGTTGCAACCGCATCATACACTGCCTTCGGCGCTGGCCGCGGCGGCAGCTGCAGTGACGGCAGCGGGTCAAAGTTCATACCAAATGGAGCTGCAGACGCAGCAGCAGCAACAACAGCAGCAGCAGCAGCAACAGCAGCAGCAGCAGCAGACAGCAGCAGCAGCTTCCCATTGGCCTCCCACCACCCACACAGTCACAGACGCACACACACACCCCGCACAGGGAGCAGCTGGCGACTGCGACGTCGCACGCGCAGCTCATTGAGGCGGCCGCGGCGCATACCTCCCTCGATGTGGGCAAGTCGTTCACAATAGCCGCCATTTTGGGTCTGCAGCAACAGAGCAAGGAGTATAATAATGCCATTAATCTGTCGCTCAATGGCGGCAGCTCGGCTGTGGGCGGCGGTGGGGGCGGGGGCGGGGGCGCTGCTGGCGACCTTCTTGACCAGGACAACAACAACAGCAAGTGCTACAACAACAACAGTTGCTATGGCACTAGCAACAACAACAACAACAGCCAAAGTGTAAATAACTTCAATTGTGATAGCAGCGGCAGCAATCGCTACCTGCCCACCGTGCAACATCCGCATCCGCATCCGCACTCGCATCAGCGCGCGAACTTTGCTGCCGCCGCCGTCAGCGGAGCGCCCTCCGCGTTGCAGAGCCTGCAGCAGCTGCATCAGCACCACGCGCAGCAGGCGTCGCTCAGCTTTCAGCGCGACAAACTCAAGTCGGGTAAGTGGCTGCCTCCGGGCCAAGTTAGGTTGGGTAATCGATCTCTTCGTTTCTCTTCTTCAGACTCGCAGAAGAAGAGCGCATTGAAGAACAAGCGCGTGCGAACTATTTTTACGCCGGAGCAGCTGGAATGCCTGGAGGCGGAATTCGAGCGGCAGCAGTACATGGTCGGCCCGGAGCGCTTATACCTGGCGCACACGCTCAAACTGACGGAGGCGCAGGTGAAGGTTTGGTTCCAGAATCGCCGCATCAAATGGCGCAAGCATCACTTGGAGCTGACCCAGCAGCGTCTGGCGCTGATCAGGCAAACGCAGTTGCCCGGTGGCGCTGCAACAGCAACTGCGGCGGCCTCATCCACTTCGACCTCCGTCGAACTGCCGCTGACCGCTGGCTGCAGCACCGCCTCCCCCAGCCTGCTGGAGGAGGACAATGAGGACAGTAAACATTCGCTTACGCTTCCTTTGCGTCCACTCAGTCGTGCTGCCTCCGAATCCGACCTATCCATATGCAACGATTCTCTAGATCTCGACGGCGATAGCCTTATGGATGGCAGTGAGGAGGCATAAGCCCGCCGCGAGGCCACAATTGTAAATATAGCCAAATAAATATGTAAAATATCCGATAATTGAGCTCTACTTATTTCAAAATGTTCTCTCTTGTGGAGTAGTGCTCCTGGTTTTGATTGGTTTGAAAACTCTCAACTCATAAAAATAGACCAGATCAAGCACATAAGCAGAATATCACCGTATCAAAGTACTATATAACATATCATATAGGAAAATCCGTTAAATATCAAGTTTTTAATTTACCTTAAATTTAACATTTATGAAGATTTATCAACATTGGATTGCTTTATAAAAATTCGCCGTCCATCAACCGGATCATATCAGAATACAGTACATCGAATAGAACTCGGCTCTCTTACTTAAAACAAAACTGCACATCAAAAATGCCAATTAAATGAATATCATTTTAAATTGTAATATAATAATCGAATTTTTTTCGTTAGTATATATATTATAAAAAGGCTGATATTGCAATAATATGCTTAGCATTTACAAATGTATTTATATAATTAAGAGACCATATTTGAATATTTGCATCTATCACACATAGAAAGACTGGATTTATTGTGCCGCTGACATGGCCCTATCGTAGCAGGACAGGTGCACCACTTGGCCATTTGGATAGCGCACAATGGCGGTTTCATTATTGAAACGCTTCCTGCATTCCGGACACTCAGTCGACTCGTTCATTTCGAAGCTCTTATTCTGCTCCTGCTGGATCGCCGCTTGTAACCGCGCTGCCTCCGCTTGCAGCAGTCCGCGCATAATTTGGCGCTGATGGCTGTCGACCATTTGCGTGCGCGCCACCGTCTCCAAATAGTATTTGAGTTCATGCATGTAAATGTCATCGGGCAGATACTGCAAATATACACAAAAACTGATATAGGCAAAGAGTATTTGGTATTGAGTGATGGGACCAACTTACTTCCAATATCTTTGTTGGTTCAATTTTGACTGTATAGGTGTTTAACAACTCCAGAGCAACCGTTTTGTTGGGTCTGAGGAAGTCAGGATGCATGGTCACGCCCTCGTAGAGCGGTTGTTGAACTGGATTCAGTATGATCAGGAGCAGCGTATTAAACACCTCATTGTCCTGTTCATAGTTGGCCTCCGCATAGGCTTTGGCCTTCTCAATGTCACCCAACACTTGTACGTAAATGGACAGCACCTTTTCATGCTTTTTCAGGCGGCCTAAAACTAGTGTGCGCTCCTCTAACAGCACGGTGGTGGGGAAGTCTTCCAGCACGCGATCTGGGGAGTAATATTGGGATTCCTCTAGCATTTTGTACATTTTAGCGCGCAATGGCTGCAGTTCCGGTGTTTCTTTTCTGTCAATGAGCGAACAATTAAATATAGCATTCATTTTCAATATCGAGATTTCAAACACTTGCTTACCCCTCAGCCTGCTGAGCCAGTAAGCGCTGCACTTTCTCGCTGTACTGTTTAAGAAGTGCATTGTGACGTAGTGTATTTGTGTCATCGTACACCTCAATGATATGCTCTAGGTAGGGTATAACAAGCGATTTGTGCTTGCTCACCAAAAAGTCAAGAACCTTAGCACGAGGCAGCGTCTCCACTTCGATTAACTTCTCGGTAAATATAGTAAGACCTTCAACTGGATCCTCTGTTAATATCCAGTCGGCGAATTCGAAAATTAATGGAAGATTATCGGCCCCCAGAGCCTGTAGGTACCTTATGGTTCGTTTGTGTCCCTGTAGGACAGACCCCTCAACGTTTGCCTGTTCCTTCAGCAGCGTCAGAGCTTTCTTGTGCTTTCCCTTTCCATCATAGAGTATGAGCAGCTCGGAGAGTTTGTTATATTTTTTGAGCGTTTTCTCGGACTCCTCCAGGTGGCATCGATTACGCCGCAACAGGGGCGCAATCATCGCATCATTTGTCTGCAAATAGCATTTGAGCAGCGTGGTGTCTATGATCTCTAGAAGTGGATTGGAGCTGCTATTGGTGTCCTGCTCTTTGACTACCTCCCGTTGACGTGCTTGCGCCAGAAATTCAATAAGTGCCATGTACGCGGTCTCTAAGTCATGATCCTCCAGCTTTGGTACGCTGGACGTGGGTACAGCAGGATTTGCGCTGTTTTTCGGTTCCGGCACAAGGCTGGGAAAGAGGCGAATCACATCATAGGGATCGATAGCGGCTTTCTCAAATTCCTTCATGGCTGACGAAAACTCTTTATTGGTAAATAGTTCTTTAGCATATAGCATTCGAATTTGGCGAACGGTTTGTGCTGTGTCAGCGCCTTCTTCTTCGGAGATTTCCTAAAAATGGATGCAGTAGTGGTATTGGGCAGGCTAGATTCATATCCCTATAACTCACCGTTAGTTCAATTGCCAGTTGAAATTTCTTTTGCTGCAGCAATTCCTCCCGCTGCGTGGGAATATCGACAAGACGTATGCACCACAGCTCAGACGTAGCGGCGGCAAAGATAATGCCCTTCTCGGAGCGTACTAGAAACCGAGTATTCTTCAACTCCGGCAGGGACTGCACCAACGTGTCTTTGCCTACCAAGCTCCGCACCTCGATGGTATTTTTAATGCGTCCCACAGCATAAGGCTCATCCCAAACTGGAAAAAAGGAATTCTATTGGCCACGACAAACAAATTAATAAAATTGCAGAATTACCTAAGCCCACGAGTGGACTTGACCACTGTGTCAACGTTGTCTTGTTGTTGAATCCGCCGTCAGGGCTGCCGTCCTTTGATTTGTATTGACCGAGGTCAATAAGCATCAGATAGTTATCCTTGGATATGCCGAGCATACTGTTTCGTATCAGGCAAATGTTGGGCTCCTGACTGATACTGGAGGAAGTAAGAATAAGCTTGTGCATCTTCGGGGTATTGCTGGATATCTTTAAATTATAAATTAAATTAAGTAAGTGTGAAATTTTGCCAAAGTATAGAGATATCAATACCAACATTTCATTTCAATGTTTAGGCTTAAAAATAAGCGCATATCAAACGATTGATAAATAAATGTTGATTTTTTTATCAAGAAGTGAATTCAATTTGTGTTATTTACATCGTATAAAACGTATTCGTTTTTGTAGCCCACACACACGAATTGGTTGACCCAGCACATTGCCCTGGGCACATCAATCAGATCTATTGCCAGCTCTAGCGATGCGAGCTTATCCTTTTTCCAGAAGAAAACACCAAACGACGCCTGATCGCACAGCCGATTCGTATAAACGTGGCCACCTCGCCCGTCGTCGATTTCCGTGTCTCCACGTCCATGGTGAACAGCGTACAACCCTTTGTCTCCGCAGAGCTGTGCATAAATTCGAAATTGTTTTCGATCCGACTTATATCACACACATGAATCATGTTGTCGGTGAGCACAAATAGCAAATTTTCTGGAGAAACTACCTCCATTTGTGTAATGGGTTTCTTACTGAAGTTCTTGTTGAACATTCGCATATCTACGTCCGTTTGCCTGTCCACAGAGAACATGATAAGCTGACCGCTCCTGGTGCCCAAAATGACATGATTACCTATTATCCCACACAGTCAAAAGAATCGTACTATTTAGTAATCAATCAGTGGTAATTCGGCTACTTACCGAATGCTGCGATGGCTTCAATTTGAACTCCCTGCTTTAATATTGATTGCACATTGTAAGCCGTATGCATTTTGCTTTTTATTTTGGCACAAGCGGCTTAGTGTAAACAAAACAAAAATCAAATGTACACTAATAAACCCAACCCAGTTTGGCACAACAGCTGTTGAAGAGCCCACACACGAGACAAACGACTGAACATAAATACGATATTTAATTTCATCACATTTGCTTTATTCCGATGGATATGATGGATATTATTTAACAAAACATGATAATAATTTGTGCAGTAGTTGTACCATATTAAGTAGTCAATTCATTTTTAAAGACAATTCGCTTGCCAGTTGTGTCGTAAGTGAACAGCTGAAGTTTGGTACTTTGCAGCACTGGCAACGGGGTTGCCACCCTGTGCATTTAAAATGACCAGCCGAATACGGCGCGCTATTTGTGACCAGGTAACTCAAAGAAATTTAACTTATGTTTATTTAATCTGGTGTTTTGTGTTTAACGCAGTTGCCACAACTCAAAAATATCTACCATGCGCTGGAAATTCCTTCCAAAGTGCAACAAAATGCTGCTTCGCGACCCTTGCTGCAGTGGGTTTTGCCGGCTGGTGTTGCACAACACGAACACGAATTGTTGGAGTCGGTAAAAAGTCAACAATTTGATACAACGTACATTGAACACGTTCGTGTGGTACCTAGAACGGGACGTGATGCAGCTAAAGTGGAGTTCATGCTGCAGCCCGACGCGTTTGCAGCCCATCTTCTGCAAACGGACACAAACGCCCCAGCAGAGTCTGCCTTCCACGAGCACCACGTTGTTGTTGAATACAGTTCTCCAAACATAGCCAAGCCCTTTCATGTGGGACATTTGCGTTCGACGATCATTGGCAATGTGCTGGCCAATCTCCATGAGCATTTGGGTTATCGCACGACACGCCTCAACTATCTAGGCGACTGGGGCACCCAGTTTGGCCTGTTGGCACTTGGCGTGCAACTAGGCAATGTAAGTGATGAGCAAATGCGCGAGGCACCTATAGAGACGCTCTACAATGCGTATGTGGCGGCAAATAGGGCGGCCGCAGAGGATCCACAGCTAGCTCAACGGGCACGTGAATTGTTTACTGCCTTGGAAGCTGGCCTGGACACAACCATGTCTAGCCAATGGCACCAATATCGCCAGTACACCGTTGATGAGCTGACTCGCGTCTACGAGCGCCTTGGAGTTCATTTCGACAGCTACGAATGGGAGTCGCAGTACTCGCAACGGGAAATCGGAGAAGTGTTGACCCAGCTGCGCTCAGCAGGAGTGTTACAACGCGAGCAGGATGGCCGTGAGATTGTTGTTGTGGATCAGCGACGTGTACCCGTTATCAAAAGTGATGGCTCCACTTTGTACCTGGCGCGTGATATCGCGGCACTCTTGGACCGTCAGAGGCGTCTGCAGTTCTCACGAATGCTTTACGTCGTGGACAATGGGCAGGCGGATCATTTCAATGCTCTGTTTCAGACGGCAGCTGCGTTGGACGACAGCTTGACTGGCAGACTGCAGCACGTTAAGTTCGGACGCATTCAGGGCATGAGCACTCGCCAAGGCAAAGCCATATTTCTCCGCGACGTCCTGAATGAGGCGCGTGACATCATGCGCGAGAAGCGCAGCAGCAGCGCAAGTGAGTTATAAATTATTTCCGACTTCATCCGACTTTTTTGTCATTACCATTTGCAATTGTAGCTACCAAAGTTAATAGCACCCTAGACGATGATAACGTTTGCGATATTCTGGGCGTATCAGCTGTGCTTGTCAACGTGCTGAAACAACGTCGGCAACGGGACCATGAGTTTAGTTGGCAGCAGGCGCTTCAAGTGAATGGCGATACGGGAATTAAGCTACAATACACACACTGCCGTCTGCACAATCTTCTGGATAATTTTAAACATATTCAGCTGACGGAAATAAAACCTAGCTGGCAGCATCTAAGTACAGAACCATCAGATGCGCTACATGTGCTCCACGAGCTGGCGCGCTTCGAGCAATGTGTTTGGCAGTCCAAGGAGCAGCTGGAGGCATGTGTGCTAGTCAACTATCTGTTTGGTTTGTGGTGCGTGATTGTCGTGACATTACCTGTTCAGCCCGAGCTAATCTTTAATCTCCAATTGAATATAATTACAGCAATGCGACAAGTCGTGCACTAAAGCGCCTGCCAGTGAAGCAGGAGAAATGCCCAGAAAAGCAATCACAACGTCTGCTGCTCTTCCAGGCGGCCAAGCGCAGGTTGCGGCAGGGCATGCAGCTTCTGGGCCTCAAGCCCCTGAATCAAATGTAGTTGAAGCTCTTTACTTAATTAAACATAGTTGTATTGAATATTTGTGTGTACAAGAAATGCGGTGCCGCTTTGTAGATTGCCGCTTAGCGCTTCTTCCACGTATACTTGCGACGTGCGCCTTCCTGTCCGAACTTCTTGCGCTCCCGCCTGCGGTAGTCACGTGTCAGCAAGCCGGCTGCATAGAGAAATACGTATGTAAAAGCAATTAGCGACAATGATGAGTTTTTAGCCGGCAAGTACACTTACCCAGACGCATTGACTCAATCATCTCTTGATCAACAAAGCTGCGCAAGCTCATCGCAATGCCCCAGCGAATAGCACCCGCCTGACCGGATGGACCACCGCCCTCCACATTGGCCTCTACATCAACTTTGCCCAGCATTTCGCTGTAGCTCAAAGGGAAGAGCAGCTAGAAAATATACAAAATGTTATCGTGTTAGAAGTCAAGTTCAGAGCGCTCGAGGCGGCTATTGTTTATATGTATGTATGTGCACATGCATGTGCCCACGTTGATCTACGTATGTGCTGCATTGTATTTTCGAGTATATCAAGCAAAAAAAAAAAACTGCGAGTACTTCCTGCGCTACAATAACAACAATAGCTGTATAGAAATAATGACAAAATCGTTAGCCAAATTAAATGGCCTTTAGCCACCGCTAGAAAATGCAACAAATTGTTGCATACCTGCGTCTGAGGTAATTAAATAGCTACTGTATAAACTGATATGATGTAAATATTGAAAGCTTAAGAAAACAAGTAAGTCTTGTCGAGAGTGACCAAATGGGAAATACCCCTACTTTTTGCAATTTTTGGAATGGACATCCTCCATTCATACACACACAAGAATTTGCTTAAGCATAAATATAAGTATACTCCAAAAATCATTTCAATATACTATATAATATAGCCTTATATAGGAACAATCTGTCGAAAATCAAGTTTATGTGCGCAAACACAGTTAACTGCACAAATCTTTGTAAGGGTATTTAATCTATTTAGTATTTAGTTGCATCTGTAAAACTATTCAGCATAATGCACTTATGTCCGCAGCCGATACGCCTCTAATCCTTGACTAGTTCATTTAATTTTCTCTTTTACATTCGAATATTTCCATTGACATATACTGTTTTGATTTTTCCAATTTTAACAAATAATTTCAAGCCTCGTTTAAATGCCAATATAATAGCTGTTATTTTGAAATAATCTTTAAAATTGTATACAGAAGGGAATTAATGCCATATTTGATGCCTGACGAACAGGGCTAATTTGAGTTAATTGTTGATGTTGTTAAGAGATAAAAGCATTTCCATACGAATATACGTGATAATTTATGTTATTATATCTTTTTATATATTTTGTTGTGTACAGGGTACAGGGTATATAAACTAGATAATGGGGCAATAATTACTGTTCCAGGAGCCAGTGTTGGTTAAAAGCATTTGCATATGTTCGGAGGGGGAACCAGGCTGGTGCTTTAACTGTTAACAGTTCCTTTCCAACCAGCTGTCAAATTTGCAATTTTTCAATTGGTTGTCAATCGAATATTGAAAGCTATCGAGCGCCAATTTAAAGCTGGCTAAAACCGGTGATAATTTATGTATAAGGAAGTTATTTGCCCGTAGTCTTTTGCTAGTGTGATTGGACTTTTCAAAGAAGGAAGAAGGAAAATAATGTTCACTTACAAACTTTTCTACCGCTTGCCAATTATAAACTAATTTTCATGATTACGTTTTTTTATTTACAGTGACTATTTGTTAATAAATAATAAATTGGTTGCAATGCAAAGATAAACAAATGCTTACTGAACTCTGACGTTAGTTTCAAAGTCCACATTAGGGGTTATTTCCAATATCAAAACGAATTTGTTTTATTTCAACTTTTTTCGGCTATTTTGGGAACGCGTGGGAAAGCAAGTCGGCGCGCTTGGAAAGCGTATACAAACAATATGGTCTACAGCACACAAACAATAAACGTTATGATTAAAAACGAATAAAACAATAAAAAAAAAACATCATAAAAGCCATACACAAAGCGGCCACCACAAATTTGGCAAGAGTAAAGGTAGACAAAAAACAGCTGCAAAACCGACAAAATGAAAACAATCAATCATTGCACATTTGACAAAATTATTTTGATTTGTTTGTGTTTCTTCAATTTGTATAAACAAATTGTCAGATGACTTCACGCAACAACAGATAATAAGCTTTAGCAACAATAGCGAACAAGATTTTTAAATTAATGATACTGGCAATTAAAGTAAAACACAAAAATACCAAACTACACGCTACATAGTACATACAACAAAGCTTGCGAATGGGAGGGACAACGATGTATACACTATTTGTAGTATGTGTATATGCATAGAATATAGAACTGGTTACCCAAACTACGCAAGAAATGTCTGTAAATATTTGAGAAGGGGGAAATTCTGGCTAGCCGGCATCGGTAAGCGCAGCGCAAAAAATCTTTGAGCCGGCGCTTCAAGAAATCTCGCGTCACATTTTATTATGATTTAAATGAATTTGATAGCTGGTACTCTGGAGTGTTCGAAAAGCTCCTCGCTTTGCGCTTTTCCCCATCAATATGCGCCAACTGTACACAGCTCTTTACGAGTGTGTATAGATATAGGCGATGATGATGATAATGATGACGATTCTGATGATACTGTTGATAGCATGTGGAGGGCATATAGTATATATACTAAGTGTACATTCAGCCTCATTGGCGCGCGCTCATTTGGCTCAAGTTGGATATGCTCATCCACCTCCCACATTCGCATCCACATCGAAACTTGTGGTCTAGATTATCATTTCGGCGCAGTTCTTTTTATCAGTCAATCCACGTTGTTGTCGGGCTTTAAGTCGCGGAAAATTTTACACCGAAAGCGAATCCTAGCACTCGGTCTGAAAAGTGTTCGTTTGTTCTTTTGGCTAATGGAAAATGTCGCGTCAGTTGCACAAACACCGGCGCTGGCCAAGACCCTCATAAAGTAAATCAGCATCTAGTGTAGGTTAAAGTATGTGTAAGAACCTTTTGTTTTTCCAAAAAATGTAAATCCACATTAAACTAGATTCTCAACTAGTTCTTGTCTATGCTACAAATTCTGCGATATAAGAAACTGACAAAACAAAAGACAACCTTCACAAAGCATGTTGAGGCGTTATATTTGATGATTCTTCATTTTGCATAGTTTGTGATGCGTTTTAATAAATTGAGCAGAGCAAGTTTTATTTTTATTGCAATTACTTAAAGTCTCATAGATTTTATATTTACGAATAATAAAAAAAAAAAACAGTTGTCACAGATGTTACTACAATAAAAAATGTGTTCATATGTGTTAGTTAACAGCTATAGAGCATTACACGAAGATAAGAATTTTTCAAGAAATGGGCGTACGCACGCATGAGATTTATTTTTATTTTTATTTTATTATTTTTTTTTTGTTCGCATTTAGATAGTATTAAAGTTTTGTGCTACAATCGTATATTGTATTATCCTTTAATTTAACGAGATTCAATTACTTACAAAGGTACATGGGTGCAAGGTTTGGGGGCAGCGGGGGATTCAGGTTCAAGGGCATTCTGAAAGCAATGCAAAAATAAAACTCGTCTCGCGAATGCTTTGCCTTTCCAATGGGCACATCATCTCGCATCTGAGCCCCTCCCTCGCCCAAAGGCTTTTATCCGTACAAATTCAAATTAGTTTCAATTATAATTGAATAAACGCAAACCGAAGAAGCGAACGAACCAAACGAAACGAAACGAGCCGAAGCGAACGAAGGAACGAACAGACAGACGATCTTATAAAACGAAACAAAACGACACGAAACGAAACGAATGCAGAGTTGCTTTTTGGGCGGCGCAGTTTTCAAAATGACGTTGCATATCGCCGCATCTAAACGGTAAATTACAAATGGTGCTTCCGGCTCGGCTTTGATAGTTCTATCTTAATCTGTTTTTTTCTCTAAATATACATATATTTTTAATACACCAATAGTGTGCCGCTTATAAAGTTTGGTTTTTGAAATGTATTTATGTAACATGGAAAATTGTACTATTCTGTTTTAGTTAATGTAATTTTTGGTTAGCTGTGAGCTACACAGAGACATGATTTAATTGATCTTGTACGCCGGGGGCGTTGAAAGCTAATGTTTGTAAGTTCTGTTAGAAACTTTCAACTGGCGAATGGAATCTGAGATTTGAGAACTATAAACAGGTTTTTCAACTTTGACGATGGCCTCTTAAAGAATTTAATTAATTTGTGCGCATAAAAATTTAAAATTTTTTTCTTTTTTCGTTTCGATGTCTGATTGACCACCAAATTGGCTAATAACTCAACTCTTTCGACTGTTTTGCGCGAGTTAAGAAAGTTTGTTTTATTGCCTTGTTGCCAGGCAGTACTTGGCCAGCTTTGTGTTTTTGTTTTGATTGCCGTTTTTGCTTTTATGATTACCTTTTTAATTCGTAAACAGGTTAAAGAATTCCCCGAAAAGCTTCCTAAACAATTTTGATAATTTGAAATTCGTTAAATAGTTGACAACAATGTTATATTCAAATTATTATCATTAATTTGTTGCTAGTGCTTGCAATTAAAAAAAGGAAAAACAAAACAGTTTCACGTAATTCTCTTAAAAATGTATTTACATCAGCAGCGATTAGATTGCGCAATGTCAAGAGAACTAAAAGCTGCAAGTGCAATCAAACAAACAAATAAATAAAATAAAATAAATCAGCGAATAATAGGCGTGCCTAAATAAATACTAAATGTGCTTTGGCGCAAGGCGTGCTTTATGTATGTTTGCCACATACATTTATTGCGCCTTTAAAGCATCCAAGTTTTGCGATTACAGGGCATCGCGACTCTCATTTAGCCATTAGTTTTTTTGGACTGGGACTAGTGTTCACAAATTACGTTTCACAAAACCTGAAACGCGCACCTGAAGCAGCGGCGCTGCCTGGTTCCAAATGATACCTAATGGAATTTACTCAACAAATGAATGAATACTCAGCCGCCGAAGCGCTGACGTTGACATAAATTGTAAATAATGTGGACAAACAAAGTCTGGTTAAAAATAATCAGAGAAGCAAACGTTTCAATCTATGAATGCCACACAAAAATACACATCTAAGGCAGGTGTGTAGGTGCAGAAAACCAAAGCATATTAAATTATTAAGCGTAGTAAATTGAACAAAGTACATTAATTTTTGCATTGCCTTGCAAACTTTCAGCTAAATCAATAATATTTGTACATTATATTATGCACTTTACTCCAAAAATGGGAAAAATAAAACTGTGAAAAATTAGCTGTGAATTTTCAACAAATAGCTTATTGGGCACCAATAAATTGACATACTAGCATTATCTAGCCAAAAATATTGCATCAATCAATCTCATCAATCTATGACTAGCTCTAGCCTAAGCCACATTAAAAATATTAAAATGCCCCGAATCCATTAACTGTTAATTCTTACTTTAAGAAACATTCATATGTATATCATGACATAACACAATTATATTTTTTGATTTTAATTTAATTTACTTAAAATTTACATTAAATTAACGACATCCAAGACATCACAAAACCCACTTGCTGACTATTAATTTTCGAAAAATAGAGTGAAACATTGCATTTACTGCTTGTGTTCTGTTTAATTTTTTATTAGATACAGTTTAATCTATTTTTAATACTTGTATATATTAACAATATTATACTGTTTTAGCTCACCGTTTAATAGACCTGCTTGTCTGCCTGTCAGCATGAAAGATTTTTACAAGTAGCGTTGTAATTGCTGCTATATTAAAATACTACTTGTCGATTCGCTGGTAAGATTTTTTGTATTTTCTTTGACAAATTCATAAAGCAAATGGCTTGGTTTATATAAGTATCAATGTACATATATGGATTGAACTATGCACTCCTGGCATCGAAAATGTATAATATATTTCTGACTTCTTGTTCAATTTTAACAAGAATTATATTATATATTCACACCAAGTACAATTATAACCATCGAAAAATTAAAAATTCTCGAACATTAAATATAAAGGCAAAATATTGCAAAAACAAAGTATTTATTTTTAAACTTATTTTATAAAAAATTTTTGTTTAATAGTAATTGGGTTTTATGGGTTTGTCGTGTCTAAGGATAAGTATTAATCTTGCTACAATTCACTATAAAAAGAGTCATTACTCCATGTTATAATGAGTGTAATAACATTTTTTTTGAGTTTCATTTTGATTGATCAATAATAATGAATATGGCCCGACTTTTAATAATATTACTTAAAATGAATCATAGCTTTGTAAACATTTTAGGGTACCTGGGAAGTATTCTAAAACTAGTTACACGTTGTCGCCAATCTACTAGAATGTAGATAATGGTAAACATGTAAAACCTGACATTGAATAAGATGAGCAGCCCCTTTAAAAACGCAGCCACTGCCTTATCTAGTCTATATAAACGCCATCCAGTAGCTCTTACTGATAAATCCCCACCGATAACAATAAAAACAAAACGTTGGCTTGTGTCTCATGATGCTGATGAGACTGTTTATATGGCTGTCCTTATCGCTGCGTCAAATGGGATGAATGCTTAGATAACTCCCAGCTAAGATTGTCGCATTCGGCGTACGCAGAAGACCACAACTAGTCCAAACGGAAAAGACCACAAGGAAAGTCAGACCAACAAAAGTTAATATTTGGTTAATGTTTGTACAGATTATGCGTTTAGGCTGGAAGCGAAAGTAACTGCAAAATAGTTAATTTAGATGTGATCCAACCGATCGTTGGATTGCACACAGTGGAACACAACTCTCAGCCAAGACAACTGATATAAACATTTTCCATTTGTCGTTGCAGCTGAGAGGCGAATTAAACCCAAAAGTTTATCCAAAGTTACGGCCTTAAATGTCAGCTAGTGTCAGACGTAAAGAAACTGGTATATAAATTTGTCTTGTTGATATTGGAAAGTTTTCGGTTTGTTTATCGTATGTAAGTGCTGCCGATCGAGTTGGCTTGAATTTTTGCGCATATTTGCGCGTTTTAATGACAAACAACAGCAGCAACAACACCGCCAACAGCAACACCAACAAGAGCAACTGCAACAACTTCAACTGCAAGTGGAACTAGTAGTCAGCAAGGTCTGTTTGTCGCCTTCGTGGTCGGTCGTCATGGAGAATCTTGGCTACAAGGAGGGCAGCACGAAGCCGCGTCGTATGACACGTTCCATCAGCGTCGTTACCAAGACCGAAGTGGAGCAGCCGCTCAATGAAAATAATGCGAATAACCGGTAAGTGCCAGTTGCGGCCCAAAGGCCAGCATTGCATTTTAGCGGCCCATTCAGTTATTTATACCCATACATGCGCACTGACTTATGTGCATGTCCACATAAATGTGTTTATTGAAGGCGAACCCCGAAAAGTACCCAAAGTGAGAGAAAACACATGAAATATGCGAAAGAAAAGAAAAAGAAACTTAAACGTAGGATCGCTTTGGGTGGGGTGGCCAGATAAATTAGGGGGTCAGTCGGGAGGTGTGAAGCGCCTGGCGGCTATAAAACAAAAAAAAAAACCGGTTTACAGTTAACTCGTGCCAATTCGAGAAAAATTTTAGCCGTGCCTCGATAACGGTTAGTTGTCTAGATCATCTCCATTATTCCCACGCTTGAGAATTCACGGAACACAAATCACATTCGAAATGTGCATGCACATTGCTGGCAAACAATTTAATTTGGATACCACCAGCCGATAATAAAAATGGACAATAATACAAGTGTACAGGTGTACCATATTTAATTGCGTCTAATTAGCAGAGCTCCTTTGTTTTACATCTAAAGTTGCTCTACCCAATATTGAAAAACAAAAAACACTGTAAATGTTTCTTCATACCAATAGTAGTCAAATAGTCAAAGTCTGTTATAAATGTGTACGATTACAAATTCAAGGCCTGGTATGAAAACGAAACATTAAACGAGCCACACTTTAAATATTGCATTGCAGTTGTTTAATCAGGTATGCGGCTGGCTTTTCTCTTAGCCTCTGCAAGCAGTCATTAAATTACTATGCTGCCAGTCGCAGTCTGGGTTACATTCCACTCTCTTTCTCGTCTGTATTTCTCCCGCCCAGTCCAACTCCCACTCGTGACGTTTAGCTGCTGGAGTTGCTCATTTGCTTTGGAGTTTAAGTTAATTTTTTTTTTGGCAAAATGCTCTCACGCTCTCATTTTCATCTTCAACTCTCCCGCCCAGTCCAACTCCCACTCGTCACGTTTAGCTGCTGGAGTTGCTCCCTTGCTTTGGAGTTTAAGTTAATTTTTTTTTTGGCAAAATGCTCTCACGCTCTCATTTTCATCTTCAACTCTCCCGCCCAGTCCAACTCCCACTCGTCACGTTTGGCTGCTGGCGTTGCTCTCTTGCTTTGGAGTTTTAGTTAATTTTATTTTTGGCAAAACGCTCTCACGCTTCATCTCTCTTGAATGTGTGTGTGTGTGTGTGTGTGTGTGTTTGTGGCGCGATTCAAGCTCGATCGACGAGCTGGCACTGAGCAGCGCTTAGCGTTTTCGATCAGTCGGAATTGAAACAACAATGCAGGCGGACGCGTTAGTTGCTGGCTTAAAAAGTATTCGTTAAAACGCGTTTGCAGTTCGTAGTTCGTCAGCAACCAAACGGAAGTGAAAAATTCGCGTTTTTCACACAACATTTTTGCATTTTCCGCCCGTTAGACACAATTGTTGTAGCGCCACAAAAGGCATCCATTGTCAGCCACTTGGCCCGGTCTCTGACTGTCTATTTGTCTGTCTGTCTGTCCGTGTATCGGATCGGTCTGTAGATGGGTCACCCAGTCAGTGGACAGGTCGGGCTCTCCTATGTGTATAACAACGCGGTCGCATTTTGGAAATGAAATTAGAAATTGAAAATAGTTCATTAGCGAATTGGCATCTTCCGTGGATATGGCTGCAAACAGTGTACGTACACATACACACACACTCACACACACACACACACACACACATACTTGCAAATAAACATAAGCCACTAAGTGCAGAACAAAGACGCTGAGATTAGAAAACAGTGCCTGGACTCAGTGCGATTCCCCATGAAATTATGCAAAACGGCAGTAGAAATTATCAAGTGCAACTGCGAGAATTCGCAACTGGCCGAGCTCCACACAGAAGAAAGAACGCCGTTGTACCTGACAAATGTGGACAGGCTTTAACAAAGTGCATAACTATAATATATACGTATATAACTATAAATAACTAATATACATAAGTTACTCCGCGCCGTTGCATAACTTAACTTTTATGCTGATAAACTGCCTCAACTAGCTTCTTAATTATGCATGCTTCAAAGTCAGCATCGTGTTGCGACCGAACTTTCAGTGCCATTGAAAACAATAAACAAAAGGAAAACAAATTCAATAAGTAAAGAAAAATGATGCAGCAAGTGGCAGCAAGCGAAACAACACCAGTCTGGCAAATATAAAATACAGCACATTCATTAATTTACTCATTTAGAAAACAAATTTGTCAAGTTGTAAAAATAAACTATTAAGTTTAGTGTAGTCTACATTTAAATAAAAAATGCTACGTGAGCCATGTGATATAACATACCTTTCGCAAATACAACAAACTTCAATTAGCCAAAGATATTTCAAAACAAAACAGCTGTGGCTTAAACGAAAACATTGTGCGCTTATAGAAGAGAATTCTGATCAATGATACCCCTGATACATGATACATGATTTTCCCAGTTGAATACAGCGATTACGAATTGCGATTCACAAGTTTGATGAATGGTTTTATAAAACATGTAAACAACGTGTGTTCAAATAGTACCTGATACTTGATACCAAACTAAGTGAAAACAAATGTTCCGAATGCTGAGGTCAAGCAAAAATCAAGGATTTTCAAAATGTGATAGCTTTCAACCTTTTAGTATTTTTATTATTGCAAGTATAGGGCGTATATCTAAGTTGTGTTGCCTAAACTTGACAGACTTCATTAAGCCATCCTTTTTTAGCAAGGGTGTTCAAAACTTGGATTTTTTTATAAAAAAAATAATTGAATAACTTTGAATTTGCAAACTGCAAACCTTTTACAATAATTAACTACCATTCAACAGACTTTTCTTCTGAATGCGTCTATTAGTTCACAAATAAACCAAATAAACCACGAACACCAAAACAGTAACGATACCAAAAGCATCCATAATCATCTGAGGTGAACAGAAACATTCTAGGATTCTAGGAGAGATGCTTTATAACGTTTCACAACAGTATAATTTTTTAAAATATCCTTGTATTTCTCAGCATGATTTTAACCCCCATACTTATCAAAGGGAACGAACGATCTCAGGTTATTCACATAAGATAAGGCATTTAAGTCAATTAAGAATGGATTTTTAAGCTACCACTAAGTGATAATTATCTCAGTATTGTTTAGTGTAGTTGTCTAACAACTATTCCTAGCAGCAATCTCATGTCTGTTTTGTGCTTGAAACAGTTTCAAATCGATTCCACCCAATCTGATGGTGCGATGGCGCAACAACACTGACGCCATGATCGAAGCCCAGTATCCGACAACTGGTGAATTCGAATACATGGAGTGTGGACCATCGCCGCCGGCGGAGAGTGCGCCGAGCATGTACGATAGCTTTGAGGAGCCAACGAGCGAGCTGAGCGTGCAGATCTGCAATGATACGCTGAGGATTAGTCTCATTGACCAGATGAAGAGCGCCGCCGGCCGCATGCGTCTCTTGGAGGATATTGAGCAGGGCAACGTGGTGGCCGAGAGCCTCGGTACACACTTTGAGGCCACTTCGAAGCTGGAGAAGAATCTCAGCTATCTGTGGGCGGCTTTCCTGAAGCGCTGGGACCTGCTCGAAGGCCTGCTTAAGGTGGGCGCCGATCTGCACTTTTGCGACCAGAACGGCATTTCGGCGTTGCATTTGGGCGCGTTCAGCGGCTGCCTAGCAACGCTGGACCTGCTGGTGGCCAAGGGCATCAACGTCAATCTGCAGCCCAAGTGCTACACACCGCTGCACTGCGCCGCCTTTGGCAACGCCGCCGAGGCGGCCAAGTTCCTGATCAACAGCGGCGCCCTCATCACCAAAGACACAAACAAGCCCAACTGCGAGGAGAGCCTGCTGCACTGCGCCGTGCGCTCCAATGCGCTCGAGTGCCTGCAGCTATTCATTGCCGAGGGCGCCGACGTCAATTCGCTGAAGCCCAATGGCACCAATGCCATACACTTGGCCGCCGATCTGGGCCATCTGCAGTGCTTGGAGGCGCTGTTGAATGCGCCGAGCGCCGACGCCAACGTGCGCATCTGCATACGCGAGAAGGAGTCGACGGCGCTGCATCTGGCCGCCGATGAGGGCAATGTGGAGTGCGTCGATCTGTTGCTGTCCAAAGGCGCCGATGCCAAGCTAAAGAATCATCGCGGCTTCACGCCCCTCCACCTGGCAGCGCGCACCTCCAGCCTGGAGTGCGTGGAGTCGCTGCTGCGCAATGGGAATGCGGACGCCAATGCCGAGGACTTTGATCATCGGACGCCGCTGCATGCGGCCGTGGGCAAGTCGGAGAATGCCTATGATATCATGGAGACGCTCATCCAGTGGGGCGCCAATGTTAACCATAAGGATATCTACGGCTTCACCGCCCTCCACTTGGCCGCTCTGGACGGACTCGTCCAGTGCGTCGAGATGCTTATCTTCCATGGCGCCGATGTCACAACGAAGTCCAAGAAGGGCACCTCCGCGTTAAACGTCATTACACGCAAAACGCCCGCATCGGTGGCCATGATCCGCCAGAAACTGGATGCGGCCATCACCCTGCATCATTCCCAGGTGAGTGGCGGTCGGGCCAGTCGAGCACTAATCACTAATTTGTTATCCTTCAATAGGATCCCGTGAATCGCGAGGTGGAACTAGAGCTGGACTTTCGCCAGCTGCTGCAGCATTGCCATCCGCGCGAGATCAGCTATCTGAACACCTTCGTGGACGAGGGCCAAAAGGAGATACTGGAGCATCCGCTGTGCTCGTCCTTTCTGTACATCAAGTGGGGCAAGATACGAAAGTACTACATCGGTCGTTTGATCTTCTGCTTCAGCTTCGTGCTCTTCCTGACACTGTACGTGCTGACGGCGCTGGCGCACAACTGTTACAACGGCAGCAAGGACGACAATACCACTATCCAGGCGCAGGAGCTGTGCCAGAAGCAGTCAATACTGGGCGACATGCTGCGCAATAATCCGTTTGTCATGGAAATGCAGTGGTGGGTGCTGGTGGCCATCACCATAGTGGAGATATTTCGAAAGCTTTACGGCATTACGGGCTACTCCTCGTTTCGACACTATGTGACGCAGGTGGAGAACATTATGGAATGGTTCGTTATCACCAGCGTCTTCGTCATCTCGTACATTTACACAAAGCAGACGTACACGTTCCAAAACCACATTGGCGCCTTTGCCGTCCTGCTGGGCTGGACCAATCTGATGCTGATGATTGGCCAGCTGCCCGTGTTCGATGTCTACGTGGCGATGTACACGCGGGTGCAGGGCGAGTTCGCCAAGCTGTTCATGGCCTATTCGTGCATGCTGATCGGCTTTACTATCAGCTTTTGTGTCATCTTTCCGTCATCGTCGTCGTTCGCCAACCCTTTCATGGGTTTCATTACGGTGCTGGTGATGATGATAGGGGAGCAGGATCTATCGCTGCTAATCAACGATCCCGATGGCAAGGATCCGCCCTTCTTGCTGGAAGTTAGTGCGCAGATTACGTTTGTGCTCTTCCTGCTCTTTGTGACGATCATTCTGATGAATCTGCTGGTTGGCATTGCGGTCCACGACATACAGGGCCTCAAGAAAACAGCCGGCCTCTCCAAACTGGTGCGGCAGACGAAGCTGATTAGCTACATTGAGTCGGCACTGTTCAATGGCTATTTGCCCACCTGGCTGCGCAATCTGCTCCACTACACGGCGCTCGTCTCCCCGCAGGCCTATCGCGTGGTGCTGTGCGTGAAGCCACTCAATCCCAGCGAGAAGCGACTACCGCGCGATATTCTTATGAAAGCCTATGAGGTGGGCAAAATGCGCAAGCACTTTGGACACACAATCTCCTCGAAGAATCCGGCCGAGAATTATCTGTCGTACAAAAACAAGTACAACAATAACAATGGGTGTGCGACAACCGCTTACGGGCTGCCCGATTCGGATCCCGAGGCGACACAGTTGACCACGCTGACGAGCAAAATCGACGACAATGCCGATCGCATTGAGTTCCTCACCCAGGAGATTCAGGAGCTGAAGCAGGCGCTCATATCACAGCAGCAGCAGGCCAGCAAAGTGATTGACAAGCTGCTCATCGTCATCTCTAATCAACAGAAGCAGCAGCTGCGCAAGTAGCAGCTGCACCACGCCATTTACTGTTATTATTATTATATATTTTAATCATCCAGATCACCATTTGCTACACAATTAGTTCGAAACTCTTAGCCCTTAGACTTGTCTTGCGTGTGTAAGCCATTGCCCCAAGATCCCGAAAATTGTTGATATTATATTGTAGTTAGCATATTTGATATTGAAGCGCCTGGCGCCCCACGTATTTATGCTATTTAGCCATACACTATACTATATACTTTACATACAATATGTGCATATGCACATATAAAAATATATATCTATAAATATAAATAGTTGATAGGCTACATTAGAGGCGAGAAGCTGGCAGGTTTGTTTGTGTCTGTGTCTGGTTTTAGGCTGTGTCTTTCTTGTTTGGCGTTGTCGTACGAGAAGCGTTAAAATGATAATAATATATGAAATTTATAATTTTTATAATAATAACTATCAATACATCTATTGTTATGAATATCCATAAAATAATATTTTCGTTTTTCTTGTAAGTGGAAAGGTACTAAAAATGTGAACTGTTTTTGAACCAAACTGATTGAAGCTCCAAGTGCTCGATAAGTAGATACCCAGTTTCCAGCTTAGGGAATTTCTCTCGTTTTAAAGAAAATGTGGCAATATAGTGTCAAAAAATGATAAACTTGTTTTGCATATGGCATAGGAATCTATAGTCGAAAATGTTTAGCTGTTATAGTGCTCTGCGTTGATATAGACGGAAGGCCGAATGCGACTGACTTGTCTTGATTAAGAAAATATATACTTTATGGTCTCGGAGGTGTTGCCTTCCGCATGTTATATGGTCTGATTTACAGCGGAGATTTTGGTATCTATTGGTTATATTGTCTAAATTCGAAACTGAACTCACCTGTTCCTTGCACTCCTCCAATGTAAAGTATGAGATATCCTGGCCATTAATGGTTATCTTTCCTGTGCCGGGCAGACGCACTGTGACATCTGCACGCGCCGTTTTACGGAGACACTCATAGGTAGTTATGTACTGGCGACCCTGTTCGTCAATCTTTGGCTTGGGCACCTCCAGCTGCATCGATTGATCGATTAAAGGCTTTAGAAAGCGCTCAATAAATGCTTTGCTTTTGTACGCATACGGCGAGGAAATTAAACGCTCCATAGTATTTGTAAAACTCAGATACTCGATGTCTATGATGTGTTCCACGAGCAAGCGCTCTAGTTGTTCCTTTGGCAAAATCTGAAAGCCGGCCGTTTCGCTTGAAAAAACAAAATGAACGTAAGTTTCTTAGAGTATGTGTTAGGTAAGATGTCGATTGCGTACAGTTTTTGGTTCTCATCGGGTTTGTTGCCGCGCCGCAGCATGCGTTCTTCGAAATCGTAAAGCTTGTTGGTTTCCTTCACAATGTCCTGGAAAAGAGTTTTGATTGAGCTCGGCGTTTTGCATTGTGAGAGCAGAAAACTTACGTGCAACAGCTGGAAAAAGTTGGGTTTGCCCGTGTAGAACATGCTGTGAAAAGGACGACCCGTCTCATCGAATTCGGCCGCCTTGCGTGCTGGAAACACCTCTTCGGGCGTTCGCATAGCGGGACGAGCGCGTTTGTCGAACAAACCGGAGGGAAACAGATAGGCGATGGCTTCCTGCAAATGTCGACTAGTATTGATTGGATTGCTGGCGATAGATAAATATACTCACGTCGATGTCTTCTTGCGTAAAGGTCTCGACGTCAGCGCCCATCATATTGGCCAAATGACGCTTGCCGATTTGGAACTCCAAGTGCTGAGTTTTCATGAACTCGTCGTGCTCATTGGCTCGCTCAAGGTAGGCCTTCATGGCCTTGCTCACCTTTTGCTTTTGAACCGCTGCCGGTGTGGCCTGGACAGTCACCTGTGTAGCATATGGCGCCACTGCCACCTGAAACGTTATGCAAACGAGCTGTGAAGTTGTTTGTCCAACCTCCAATTGCACTTTGAACGCAATTAAAAACCTGGCAGCTAACTTACCGCTTGAACCAAGGGAGCTCCATTGTTTCTGACTGCATTTTGAAGCAAATTTCTGTTAGTTTTTATTAAATTAAAACCAAAAACACGCAGTGCCATCGTTCTTGATTTGGCGCACGATGGGACAGAAAGAAACTGACAGTAATCAGCTGTTTGAGGCTCAGTGCTGTAAAGTGACAGTAAAACCTAGGTGGCAACACTGCAGGAGTATTGTTTGGCGCCAAAATTCAAACATTTATTACAAGATACTATTGGTAAGCTTAAAAACTTGTAGTTATCTGCTTCAGGCAATGTGTTTAGATTTTTGTGCCCCGCCCACTGGGAGGCTGGCAGCTGGAGGATAACATGTCGAAACACCTCAAATCGCAAATTGATAAAAAGTAAATATTTTCCACAATATTAAAGTTAGTCATCATATGATTGATATGTGCATTCCAGTTGACCTCCCCTCGACCTCGACCCACCCCGTCCCACAAATCACGGAAGCTTATATCTCCCACAACTTAAGAGCTGAAATCACCAAATTTGGTAGACAATGATTGGGTGACCTCCTCTTAAGAACGAGCCGATGAATGTTGGCCATGCCCACCACCCACCCCTACGAAATATAAATATTCTATATTTTACCAAAATAACAATAACTTCTGTGTACTGCAAACGAGTATTACGCAGTTGGTTACGTCTGACTGCAACGTACTTACTTTTTTAATAACAAAATTGTTAAATAAAAACAAACGTTTAAAGATTATTTTGAGTCCTAAAACTGTCTACTTAGAGCAAGCATCTTTTTTCTTAAGGATACTCCTTAACGAAGTGAAAAGAGTATTTTGGATTAATGCAATATCCGCTCCATAATTCGAAGTCCCATAAATTTGTCAAAACTGCACCGATTTTAATGTTTGGCGTCATTTTGGTAATGATTTATCCTCTAGATGGAATCTGCATTTAAAATGTATGCATTTTCGAAAATTTCTTGTCCCCTTACTTATTTTCGAAAAACACCGAGTATCTGAACTGTCTGTTGATGCCTGTCGTTCGTAAGTGTTTTTGTTGATCCGCACAATCCTTTCACATGGTGCCTGTGTTGCCAGGGAATCCGATTAGTACGATTGTGACTTAATTTTGTTAATAATGGTGATACAGGACATTCAAGATTTGCTTGTCACCTGATTGTCTATTTGTAATGTGCTAAGTTGTATTACAAATAAAACTCATAAATGTACCATAGTTCTTCTTACAAATGTTTTTTATTGACTAATTTCCAAAAACACACAATTTCAATGCTGATATTTTGAAGTATGGAAAGTGAACACAAAACGAAACAAAAAATGCAATGAAACTTTTTCAACAGCTAATTACTTGTTTTTACGCTATATATATTTAATTAGAAATAATTGCCTAAGCTTAGAGAAAAAATTATCAATTGCATTGCTAGGTAAAAATGCAGCTACTACAATTCAATCTCTTCCGTCTACCCCACTTTTTTCTTAATCTTTTTGGTCGTAGTACAATTTATATAAAGCAATTACATATTAATAATAATGCCACTTTTATTTCCACGCCTGTTTGAGCAACTTACGCGACGCTAAATGCCTAACAATCAAAGAGCCCGACGTGAGCACGACTAGCACTATGGAAATTAATATATAATCAAAATCCTCCTTCAGCAAATCGAACGTTTTGGAGGGCGCAACGCGCGTAACGAACAAATCTGTATAAAGAACATGATTATAAATTATATTGTGGGAGTATTTAATGTATCAGACTTACCTAAGCCAGTGGCCACGACTAGACAGGTACTCTCCAGACCGCTAGGAGCGGTGTAGATATTACGCAAACGTGCAACCGTCTGATTGTAATTTATGTAATTCTCGGTTGGCAAAGGCAACTCGGGTATATAGGGAATGGCGCCCTCCTCGCGTCCTTGTGTGGTGGATGATATTGGACGACGTGGGTCCAGCAAATGCCAGGGCATTTCAACAATGCCGCCGCTGGCAGTACCAACTGTACAACGAGTAGGCAAAGTTAATTAAAAATTATCGCCCAAAAGTGTAATATACAGTCTTACTTAGCACATGCTTGTTGGTAATGCCGCGTTCCGTGATGGTTTCGCGCATGGCCTCCACTATGGTGGGTATGATGTAAGATTGACGCTCCACGAGCGGCATGGACGGTGCCTGCAGGGAGCTCCAAACGCTGTTGTTTGCCTGTGCGTTACCCTCGTACAGTTCAATAGTGGCTATTAATAATTAATAATAATAAATAATAATAATTACTTATTGAATAATCACTTACTGATTTCGGTGCGTCGCACTTTATCGTTGAAATATGAGTAGGCTAGCCAGTTCTCGGAGTGGACAATGTGCAGCGGTGGGCGCACCTTGCGATGTGTCATCGAGAAGATGACAGAACCGGACACAACATCAATTAGATACAAGTTGAGCACCGCTGCATTGTAATATAAAAAGAAAGATGAGAATGGCTCGCGAAGTGTGGACTTAAGTTGACCTACATTTGTGCGCGGCATCTGGGGCCTGTGTAACAAAGGCAACTAAGTTGGGATTTATGTATTTGTAAAGCACCGAGCGATCGCCAAGCACACGACCCTGAGAGTGGACATGCTCAATAGGATTTTTGCTGGCAACGCTAATGATTTCCTGCTCCGAATTGTGACCGCCCAAGCGCACATTCCAAATAGGCAAGCATGACAATTGCTGCAAAAGAAACCGTTAAATTCATCTGCTGCCACACTGACTTCATATTTTCACTTACGCCGCCCGCATATTTTACAAAATATCCGTGGAGCTCAGCAGTCTTTACATCAGCCGTGAACAAATACATGCCATGTGCCTGTAATATGAGAAATGAGGTATGCGGGCTAAAATGCCAATTACATTTAAATTGATTGAATAGTTTTCTCACCAATGGCGTTGCATGCTTGGGCTCCACGTGTACATGGTTGGCGCCATCCAAAATCAGTATGCCTTTAACATAGTCTTCCTCCGTTTCTGGCAGAAGCGCCAACTGCTTGATTTGATAATCCAGTTGCAGCAGTCCACCTTCGGCAGCACGACCGGTAATAGGGTTGAACCGAAACAATACCCCGTTGCCATTACTCTGCAGAGAATAGTAGTGTACTAGTCTTATGTGAGCTCAATACTTTTTACACTCACCACAAATTTGGCTACAATTGCGCACAGCGGCTGTAGAGGAAAGTGTTTAGAGCTTCGCTGAACTATTAGACGCATCTGTTCGGCATTCTCAAAACCCGCTACATTGGGCAAATACAGCTTCCAATGATGTTTACCGGCAATGTTGTCAATGCCGAAGATTTTGCCAGTGCGCGTCAGTAGAACCAGCATCTTATGGAGACCAAAGGAGTCCCGCACAAGGCCAGCACGTTGCGTGTCTGTTGGTGGTGGTCCCAACCCGATGACATGCAGGAACAGGCTCTTTATTTGAAGTGCTTGAGTCGTGATACGGCGCACAAAGGCGCTGGCAATGTCACCTATCAGATAATTAATACAATTCTTTAACACAATTGCATGGTATACATTCTTACTGATATACATATATTTTAAATATATCTTACATTGCACAAGCATAAATGGGTAGGTGGAGTTAATTTTAGGTATACAAATATTTTTGACGACGATTCATTACGAACAAATATACCAACATACATATGTAATTAAATTTCTGCTACATCTGGCAAAGAAGACAAACAAATATAAGTTGTTTTATTTTGTTCTTAGAAACAAAAGGAAAGAAACTTATTTGAATGCGTTCTGAATCTCAGATAAATATTTTCAGAACAACATACATTGATGGAGACCTTTTTTAACGAATAGTGTCGAATCATTAATAGAATAATACTCTTAATTGAAATTGGAAAAATTAACATTTAAAAAGGTGGAAAAGATATTACCAAAATAAAATATACCATTCTAACTCTGAGATGTAATTAGAAATGTTTAACTAACAAAGTCTTTAAAAGTTTTGTACAATATCTACACAAATTGTCCGATTCTAAAGACCAATACTCGGTTTTACCATATCTACACAAATTGCCCGATTCTAAAAACCAATACGCGGCTATGGGGTATTTTGGTTTAAGCAACCAGCAACTTACGGTTCAAACTATTTCCATCCACTTTGGTAAGCATTAATAAAAGATATGATGTGATTTTTGCTAATGTCATTAGTTAGACGATGGAACTCACCTGCTTTGCCTTTCATTTCGTTCTCCAGCGTGCCCTCAGTGTCAGCCAACGGCAAATCAATGAATTGCGTATCAATTACGTTCGCTAGAGCCTCCTCACGTGCCCAACGGACGCGTCCTTGCTGCACGGCTACAATGGACTCAGCGCTGGTGGCAAAAAGAAAGAGACAGTTCTTGCCATCGCCATTACGCTTTGATTTGCAGTCAAAGGACCGAAGGCTTGGCGTTCCATAGTCTTCAGCGAAGGCTACAATCTGCTGCAGCTCAGGCACGGGCGCGCAGTTGTCCGAATAAACAGCATTAATTTTGAGCATCTGAAAAAACGTGTTTCACTTAAGAAATCTGTTACAAGTATAAGACTGTGGTTACTTACACTATCTGCTAAATCAGCGTAGGCCACAACTTTGCGGTAATTAAAGCTGCCCACAACATAGCTAGCGCTGGTCAGTTCATCACAAACGGCCTGATCCTTGTTAACGCTGACGAGTTTCCTGTCGACAACCAGTACGCCATTTAAGCCCTGTGAAGGATGTTATCAGTAAAGGTATCAATTATATTATCGCCTATTTTGTTACTCAGCTTACCGGCAAAGCTTGTATTTTGCTGCTGGGTTCGGCCGCTAAAGCCGTGGTAATGACCTGTGTGCTCTTAGCCACCAAATCCAAGCTGATAAGTTGCTTGCCATCCAGGCAAACATAGAAGGTACCGCTGAGCAAACAGCTCTCGGGCTTAATCCAAGCTGCCATTATTTTGCTGGTGCTGCCCGTTGTGTGTCCCGACGTGGCAAAGTACGCCGTTACCTCAATATGGCTGCGCCAAGCAGGCACCACGTGATACAGCACAGAATTGCTGTAGAACCACACCGCATCCAGTGCTCTCTCTGTATGCAAAGGCATTATGGACCATTCCCACTCGATTGTACCAATATTGGTGTTCCAACCGCGCACCAGAGCTGGCGCATGCCCCTGTACGGTCAGCATGTCGAATCCCAGATGTGAGCCCATCGGAGCGGCCGCCGTGTCGCTGGTATCGTCGGCGAAACCGCTCACCTGCAGCAACTTGATGTCGCCGCGCGCCTTCTGCTCCAGTACCTGTCGCCAGACAATCTCACCGGTCTTTGGACACAATGAGCCAACCACTTGCTCGTGTGTGCTCAAGAGCACACGCGGCTGAAAATGGTTGAGGTCGACATGGACCTGCTTAAGAGCACCTACATGCACGCTTCGCCTATTTGTTGCCAAAAGGTTAGTAAATGGTCAACGTTCAATTTTCATGCCACTTGCCAGTCGAATTTTCTAATCTGGTCCTCGTATAGCGCAGAGCAGGTGCTCAGCAGCAGCAGCAGCAGCAGCGGCAGCGAGAGTGAGGTAAGCGTACCGGCTGAAGACTGTGGATGACCCATTTGTTGTGTGGTTCGCTCTGAAGCCTCCTATAAACTTGATTAGGCACGAATAATGCAGTCACCGACACGTTTTTAAGTTATAAATTAATGAAAACGTCAGTAATTTGTGTTTTCCGTCATAGTAAAGGGGGATGAGATGACAATTTTTGCAGGGCTGTAGTTGCTAAGTTGTATCGATATCGAAATTTTGAACTGACGTTGCTCAGCACTGTTCTGCGCTGACGATAATTCATAACCTAATTACAATTACTAACGGCCGCAATTGCATTTACAACATTAATTATATTTAAGCTTTTTTGAGAGATAGCTATGTCTTTTATATATATATTTTATTGACAAATGTTTTTATTTAAATATGTAATTTATTTATTTAGTTAATTTTTATTTTAAGACAGAATTACATAACAAATGCTGCGAAACAGTGGTGTCGTCAAAAGAGAGCAGGGTCATAAATTGACTAAGTTAAGCATAATATGTTGAAGTCCTTTACAAATTATCCCTAAAACTCGAATTTAATTATATATTTAATTCTTTTACTTTAATATGTTTGGTTTGTATTATCTCTTTGTTTTGAATTTAATAGATACTTGGCACTTTCAGATATTTGTAGTTGTCAAAGTGATAATTACATTTAAGCGAGTGAACATCGATGGTCTGGGTGCGAGTATCAATCTAGGCTGCAAACCGGTTTTATGTCGAGCTGGTTCGAACCCTGTACTACAATGTTTTTAAAATCAAAAACAGAACCTTGAACCCAACTAGCTGGCCAAAAATGTAGCCGAGCCCCAAACCCAAAGCGAATCATTTATTGGTTTAGTTCAATTTCAGAACTATGTCAAAAAAAAATATATACATTCGAACCTACAGATGGGTTTAATGTTATGTATATATATATATGTGTAACATATGCCACTTTGTTCTAAATCACCGATGTCCGATGTCGGCACCTCGAATTTCATGACAGGTTTTTATCTGCGCTGATCTAGTAATCAACCGAAGCATAAGAGAATTGCTGAGCACCTTGGACTCTGTGTTGTGGAGTTGTTATCAGAGACGTTTGTGCTAAATGTCTTTTATTATTGGCATTCATAATTTACGAAGCTAAACAATAAACGGGTAACAATGTATAATAATTAACCATTCGTTGGCAATCCTGAAGGCGCATTCTTTTGTACATAATTTGTCTTTTTTCGAGAGGAAGAGAGCTTTTCACTGAAGAGCTACTAAAACTAAACGCGTGTAAAGTGTATAATTTGAGCTTATGAATTACAATGTTGAAAATCTTTTAAATGGGAATGGATACAAGCCCCACTTGTGGGGCGCTAAATGCAAAAGTGCAGCTATATAATTGATCATTTGTGACAGTAGTTTGGAGCACTCGTTGGCTTTATACTGCATAATTGTCGGTAAGGCTGGGCAGAAGTGCAAACTGTTTACCAGCTTAGCTCGTCGGGCAGTCCGCCAGGATACTCGCCCGTTAAGCAAGCGGTGCAATGACCTGTCGGCTTGGTAGAGGCCACATGCTTGCGCTGCACAGTTTGCACCAGCCCGGCGACACTCAGGTAGGCGAGGCTGTCGGCGCCCACGTGGCGGGCCAGTTGCCTGGCGTTCAGTTTGTTGGCGATAAGCTCTTCGCGCGTGGGTATGTTGATGCCCATGTAGCAGGGATACTGGAGCGGCGGGCTGGCGATGCGGATGTGCACCTCCCGGGCACCTGCGTCGCGCAGCAGCTTTATTATCGGCCCGATGGTGTTGCCGCGCACAATGGAATCGTCAATTAGCACCAGACGCTTGCCGGCCACATTCTCGGACAGGGCGCCAAACTTCTTGGCCACGCCCAGCTGGCGCAGACGGGTCGAGGGCTGTATGAAGGTGCGGCCCACATAGCGGTTTCGACACAGCACCTCGGCGAACTCCAAATTGGACTCTCTGGCATAGCCATGCGCTGCCGCAGTGCCTGACTCTGGCACTGAGCTCACAATGTCCGCTTCGACGGGTGCCTCACGCCACAGCTGGCGGCCGCACTCCAGACGCACAGAGTACACCATCTGACCCTCAAAGATGCTGTCACCGCGGGCAAAGTACACGTATTCGAAGATGCAGAAGGCCATGCGCTTGAAGTCGGGACGCTCCACAATGTCCACGGTGCGATAGCCCTTGCGCGTCAGCTCAACAATCTCGCCCGGCTCCACCTCGCGCACGTAGCGCGCACCAATCGACAAGAATCCGCAGCTCTCGCTGGACACCACCCAGCCATCTGCGAGTGTTTCAGTGCTATTAACGGAATGCCCAGAGTTGATGGGCACAATTTTGCCAATGCAGAGGGGCCGGTTGCCATACGTGTCGCGCACAGCATAGATCTTGTCCTTCAGCATAATGACCAGCGAATAGGATAGTGGCGCCAGCATCATGAAATGCCTGATGCGAGCCGGCCAGTTGGGTCCATCGTGCTCGGAGACGCCCTCGGGTGCGCAGCACAGCGATTGGGCGATCAGCTCACTGTCACTGTGCGTGGACAGGCCGACGCCGCGGCCCAGCACCTCGCGACGCAAAGATTCATTATTAACCAGCTCGCCGTTGTGAGCCAAAGCCATTGCTCCGTGAGCCGTGTGCACCACAAACGGCTGGCAGTTGACCACCTCCGATGCACCGGCCGTGGAGTAGCGCGTATGGCCAATGCCCAAGTTGCCACGCAACTTCTTCATCGAGTCCTCGTTGAACAGGGTGCTGATCATGCCCATGCCCTTGTGCACATTGAAGTTCTTGGAGCACTTGCCCTCGCTGGTCGCAATGCCCGCCGACTCCTGGCCACGATGCTGCAGCGCCACCAGCCCCAAGCAGATCACGTGCGCAATATCAATCTGGGTGGGCCAGTCGCCACAGGCAATGGCCCCAAAGACGCCGCACTCATGCGTCAAACCGGTTAGTTCCTTGCTTTCAGCAATGGACAGCGTTGTCGACGACGGCGTAGGCGCATCGGCCTCCACCTGTTGCTGTTCGTGGCTGTCAATGCGCACATGCTGCTGTTGCTGCGGCGTCAACACGTTGCTGCTGCTTGACATGTTGTTGCTGTCCTCGTCGCTGTGTGGATTGGGGTTGTTGTTAACCAGCGCGGTTTACGCAAAGCTTTGATCTGATTTACCTGTTGATTTATGCAACGGTTTTATATACACAAATCTTCGCCTCGCACACGCAAAAAAACTTACCGCGATCAGCAGCAAAAGCCAAAGATCGATGATAATATCGATAGCGCTTACATGGATTATATCGATATTTCTCAATTACCCCATATGACATTCAGAATTTGTGATAACGGAAAATTTAAACCGTTTAATCGTAGTAGATTTTAACTTTATACTTAATGCTGTAAAATACAACTGATATACAATATAATATATTCAAATAATGCCCTTTACATTTTCAACTGTAATGTTTCAAGTGGCCTTATCATCTGTATATGTGTGCTTCAAAATTATTGAACGAAGGGTATTTGGTAGTCAAGTACTTGCCTCTTGCTCACGTACCTGAAGTAATTAATCAATCGACTTACGTGATGAAAATAATTGCATTTAATTCAAGATCAGAATTTACTTAAGTACATTTAAATTTCTATCGAATACGTGAATCTGGGCTATTCGAATCATTTTTCCACTTGAGTGATAACATTAATTTGTCGGCGCGTCAGAATTGTCAGCATTTCTTAATTTCTTCTGAAAAGTAACCAGCTTTTTGCAGTTTTTTATTGTCAGGAGTGTCTAGCAAGGTTTTAGCCTTCTCTATGTCCATTTTAATACCGTGAATTAGGGCATCCAGCGAATCGAAATCCTGCTCAGGTCTTAAAAAGCCTACAATGCAGATCTTTAAGGTTTTACCATATAAGTCACAGTTGAAATTATGCAGCATATGAGTTTCCACACTCTTCTCCTTGTTATTGTAAAAGGGATTCCAGCCCACGCTTAGCACCATTTTGTACACCTCACCGTTGTTGACGTTCGACCAACCATAGTAAACTCCGGTATGCAGGGATTCGGGCAGAGATTTTACCGCATTCAGTGACAAGTTAGCTAACAAAAGAGAATAATTCGTGAGTTGATGAAGTATGACTATGACTATTAATATCGGTACACACCTGTTGGAATGCCAAGCTCCTTAGAGCCACGACCAAAACCGCGCACGATTTCACCGCAGGCGAAGATTGGCAACTGGTTAAGCATTTTCTTAATCTGGGTTGCGAACCTGCTCTGTATTTGATTGCACTTTCTGTTTGGTTTGCGGTTGGGTGGGATGTAGTTGTGCTTTGCTAAATTTTGTTGGTCTGCCCGGATCACGTTACTTGCCAATTTCCTACAACAACTGGACAATCACGCATAATTAACATGCGTGTTAATAAGCCAACACCACTCACAAAACTGTTAAGCTGGCCATTGGTAATCGTCTTATAAGTAAAATAGAGTATCCAAATCAGCTGCTTGCATGGTTGCAATCTATCGAAATCGTTATCAAAAATCGGAGTCGGTCACAAATTTTGTGTTTACGCATATATGTATGTACATACACAATTTTTCGTTGATGGGAATTTCGAATTTTTTTTAATGATTTTAATGTGAAGCCTACGTTGAAGCGACCCTGATCTAGTTATGGACCAGCTCTGCCGTGTTTGCATGGACAGCTCCGTAACATTGGTTGACATATTCGCCGAACGACAGCAACAATCAGAAAAGGACGCCAGCCTAAGTGAAATGCTTAATGAATTCTGCGAGGTGAAGCCGCAAGATTCGCTACCCCAGCACATATGCCTGTCCTGTGTACTAGCGGCGCAAAATGCCTATAAATTCAAACGCACTTGCGAGGAGAGCAATCGCAAACTCCTGAAGCTTCTCGATTTAAAAGAAAAGGAAGATGCCGAATGCGCCCTTCCCTTTGTGGAGGCTGTTTACCAAACGGTCCCCTTGAACAGCATTAAAGTGGAACCAGTGCATCAAGATGAACCGCCTGGCGTTGAAAATGCGCGTCCACCGATCAATGAGAAATCGCCGGAAAGAGTGCCGCCAAAGCGCCACAAATCAACTGTCCTGGTCAGCCAGCGCAGGCCGCAGAGCAATGGAGAAAAACCGCACAAGTGCAAGTTCTGCGGAAAAGGCTTTGGCCGACTGTACCTTCTGAGACTTCACGAGAAGTGAGTTAAGAGTGCAGCTTATTGTAGACACAGTTAACATTAACCTTTCTTTCTGTGACAACCAGACGCCATACTGGTGAGAAAACGCATTTCTGTGACATTTGTGGAAAGGGCTTCCTGCGCAGTCACGACATGACCGTTCACAGGCGGATCCATACCGGCGAACGTCCGTTTAAGTGTCCCCAATGCCCGCGATCGTTCAGACAGAACCACATGCTCACGGCTCATAAACGTCACCACGCCGCCAAGGACTTTCTCTGTGAACAACGCCCCGCTGCTTTTAAACTGCAATCTCAGCTAAGCCTTCACCAGCCTAATCAGCCTGCCGCAAAGCTGGCTGATGCCCCCAAGAACAAGAAACAGGCCAACGCCAAGTCTACTGCTCGAACTGAACATAATCGGTTGAGTGCTGAGGAGCGTGGACTCCGAAATGGATTAGCGCCAGTTGCCTACGAGGAACTAGACATAGAATGTGAACTGGCCGACATAGACACAAAACTGAACATTGAGCTGGCACCGGATAAGCTCAATTTTAAACAGAAAACTCCAAAGAATCGTGCTGTGCTAATTAAAGGGAAACAGAAGCGGAGCAAACCCAAAAGCGGAATGGGCGGCAAGGAGAAGTAAGTATTGTTTCATTGTGCCTGTGAACAATAAAACATTTGCTATTCCTGTGTACTCCACAGATCCTTCATAGAGGGAAAAACCCATTTCTGCGAAACCTGTGGCAAGGGTTTTCCACGCAGATACGGCTTGATAACACACATTCGGGTACATACCGGCGAGCGTCCCTATAAATGCAGTTACTGCGCCTTTGCATTCACCCAAGGTCAGGCACTCAAGAGGCACATCCGCAGAATTCACAGCAATGCCGTTAACAAGGAGTTGCGTAATAGCGTTCACATGGTCTTACGCAATGGCGATCACAAGGAGCGCAATGGCTACAAAGATTTGGTGCTCCCACCAATAAAGCGAGCGATCGTGCGAGTGGCGCGCATGCAATTACCGTGCGTACCGACTGTTTAATATGTTGACTGATGGAGGCGTTATTTTACCTATTATTCAGTTTGTTATTTCCCTTCTATTATTTATTCATATTGATTAACTATATTATTGAGTATTTTAAAGGCAATGAAGTATTGGGGTGTATTCAATGCAAGAATAATTAAGAAAGATATTAATCTATTTGATATTAATTTTAATATGATAATTTTTTGAGTATTTTTTTCTAGATCATAGCAAATATAATATATTAATACAATAGAGATATGTATTACGAGCACATTTAATTTGAAAAAAGAACGTTTGAAAAGTTATCGATAAGCAAATGCCCTTTTTTTACAAATCTAAAAACGAAATGATAAAAGAAATTTTTTACAATATTAAATTGTAGTGATTTTAAGCGAATAAAAGTCATTGATAATTTTTAAACAGTTGACTTTGGTGGCATTTCAATTGTTTATTTTGTTAATTGGAAATGTTGGATATATTAATGGATAGTATTTAAAACAAATTGTATTTGCCCAATTATCGCTCATGCAAAACCGATCAAACACGTTATTGTTTTACAGAAGATAATTTAATTTTAAATTAGAAAAACTTGCTTTTTGTATCCAACGATAACATAAACATGAACAGATGGTTTTTTAAGGCGCGTATAATCGAAACATGCCAATAAGCAGCGGTCACACTTTAATTTACGAAGTTTCGATATTCGATAACCGACATTGTGGATGGGTCGAAGTCTCTAGCCATCGCTACCCGTGATTATCTAAACATTTTATTATAATAATATAAAATGAACGTTAACGCTAGAATTCTAACTAATAGATTGGCCCAACAATGTACCCTTAAGCGGATTGGTGAATATACTTTACATTTGGGTTAAAACCAAACATTGACCAAGCTGCATACTTTCAGTCACATTTTCCACAAAGCCGACACAGCAGGCGGCAGCAGTCGCAGTGCCGCAACAGCAGGATGCATCTGGTCCGTCAGTCCATCGGAAACCCATCGTGCCTGCAAATTATCGCTTTCTCTATCCCGAGTTTCTGCCCGATCCCAAAGTGGAATGGCGCAATACGGTGCGCGAGAAACTGGAGCGGTTGGATATGCTAGACCGCCGGCGACAAATTGAGCTGCCCGAGTTCTATGTGGGCTCCATTTTGGCGGTGACAAGCTCCGATCCCCATGCGGCCGGCAAGACAAGTCGCTTCGTTGGCATCTGCATACATCGCGAACGCTGCGGATTGCGTGCACGCTTCATTCTGCGTAACGTCATCGATCACCAGGGTATAGAGATCGTTTACGAGCTGTATGACCCCACAATAATGAAAGTCGAGGTTCTGCGTCTAGAGAAGCGCCTCGACGATAGTCTATTTTATTTACGTGACGCACTGCCGGAGTACAGCACCTTTGATGAGCACATGGAGACGGAAACGCTGGAGGAAGGAACTCCCGTGCCAGTTAATGATATAAAAGTTGTTCTTCGCCCACGACCCTGGTTGGAGCGCTGGGAGCGTCAAAATTTGCTTGGCGTGGCAAACATCGATCAGTATATAAAGGACAAGCACCGCAAGTCAGCTGAAAAAGTTCAAAAACCATGGGAGAAATACGATCTAATGAAGCAGTATCGTTCGACAATTCCCGAGGAAGAGCAAAAGGAAATCTTTGCCGAGGTTCACACCGAACTGCATACCCAGGAGCTGCAGCGCAAGCGCAACAAGCGGAAACGAACCTTTGTGAAGCCCAAGCAGCTGGCTTAGGAACTCAAAAGTATGGCATTTGTTAATCTTGTAGTTAAATAAAACCAAAAACAATTGGCTATTCGTATGTAAAGTTGAACTTTTATGCGTATATATTAACATGGATTATGCTACAGTAGTTAGAAGTATTAGTCATTATCGTAGGGAGCGCCTAGCAGCTAAGAAGCAAAATAATTTACAATCCACGTCACTTGATCATCAATACACGCGATATTTGTAGAAGTTTACAAACGAAATGGTCGCATTCCAGCCTATGATAGTGACAACAAGATATAACAGAAAGATAATGGGCAGCGCAATGAGTATAAGGCGCGTATTCTTTAAGTGTGGAATACCTGCAAAGGGGACACAGATTAGTTGAGGTGCATCTTATGCGGCTTCCACTCACAGTTGTAGCCCAGAAAAGTGATGTACACGTAGTAGCTCATGCCCATCAGCCAGAAGGAGTTGCCAATGAATCGCGAGATGAACCATGTCTGACTAATTAGCCAATTGTAAAAGAACAATTGAATGAAATGTAGCAGCATCAGCGGCGGAAAGAAGGCATTCAGGTGCACATCGAACGCGTATCCCCACTCAATGTCCGGCTCCAGATTGTTGGTGCGCAAGTAACGATTGGTAACTACCCAAAAGAATGATGCAATTATGATGCCAACAAATATGCAATCGACGAAAACCACGTAGAAAATAAAGGAAATGCTTTGCCAAATGGATAGGCCCAGTACGTACGCGAAGCCCAGTGAGGTAACTACAAACAAAATGTATATATTAGTATACAGATATTGGAATAGAATTATATTGACTTACCACATAGACAAATGACCAGCAGCACCAGAAATGCGGGATCGTCGCGCGCAAATTGAGATTTGGTTTGTTTCCTGTAGTTGAAATTTCTGTACACTTTTTGTGGCGCTATAAACAAATAGATCATTTGCCAAAATGCAAATTCAAAGTCCATTTGATTGAATTTAAGCAACCGCCGCAGATATTTGTAGCTTTTCGATGTCGCTGAAAGGCAATCTTTGCGATATATAACCGGTGGTGGCAGCGGCGAGTGAAGCCGTGATGTGCTCGAATAGCCTGACACCACTGATGGCGTTGGCGAAGTGGTATACTTTACATTACTGTATTGGCTCATTTTTCTTTTGTTTAAAAACTAAATATGTAAACGTAAACGTCTTGCATTTTTGTCTGCACAGACAGCTGATGGGAGGCCTTATAGAGAAGAAAACAGTAAAGTTATCGAAATGAGATACTATCGCAGTATATTAACAATTGCAAATGTATCGATGATGAGATCGGTTCGTTTATAAAGACAACCAGTGTGACCGATTTTATTAAATAAATGCGCCAAGCCAGAACTTTTTCAAATATTTAATGTCACAAGAAAAGAATTCATGGTAGGACAAATGATTTAAATTATTATTAATTAAGGAACTGAGCTAAAGGTTATTGATATCAGCTTTAGCTACTTTTATTTAAAAAATGTCAGTTGAAATCTAAACTTTAAAAATGTTTGTGTTTATGTAATTACATATTTATACTCTGCGTAGCAAGATTCGGGAATCAGCCGATAGCTCCAAGCAACTGTACAAACAAATGCCCCCCTCAAATTCCAACAGAGCAAAACATTCGCTTAGCTCCCGAAATTGCCAAGATAGTTCAATGGAAATAGAAAGTTTCAGCTGCCATGGATGCGACTGCGCCACAATTAAGGCATCATTCAAACATTTTTCATCGCTAAGCGACACCAACGGACCAACGGGAAACGGTCACCGATCAGCCGGCTAGGGGCAATTTATGGCACAAACTCTGAGCAATTGCAGAGAAAGACAATAAGCAATCTTTATCACATTTATTGCAATGCCCTTTGGCATTGACAACGGGCCAGGATCAGAACGCAAACATAAGACAAAGACAAGCGGGTGCCAAAGGAGAAGAAGAATCAGAAAAGGTCAAACAATGACCGACGCATGCACAAAAGGAGCAGCAAACGCGCGCGCGCTCAAAGGGACATATTTTGAGGTCGTCTTAGAGGTCAACTTTGGACTTACTTACGCATGTTGTAGTCACAGGGGTTCGCTCCTGAGCTAAAACTCAATGCACTCGGGTCGTTGATGCCTTATTGAGCTCTCACTCCAAACAGGGGTTGAGATTTTTTGAGTTGTTTTTTTTCTGTCATCTCTCACTATCTCTCTCCCTCTCTCTCGCTCAGATTTCCACTTGGGCGATCTATCTTGTCCACGCAGCACAGGACATTTCCGGATTGCATTCAATTGTCATGCTGCAACAATTGCGCTTTTTTCCCTAATGTTTGTTTCTTATGATTGTTTGTCACCTTTTCTTTTGCCAATGGTTATTGGTTTTTTAGATCATGTTACGTTTTTTGTTTGCCCAATACACACAACGATCCATGTCAGGCGGATCTTGGCAACCAGACAAATGGACAAATTTGCCAGCCATCGAACAGGGATACCAATATATGTAAGCATTACGACGGCAGCCGTTTCGACTTGGCGCCCATAAAAATTAAATGAAAATTAAGCGTAAACATGAGAATTCTGTCACATAAATCCCCCAGGAGGAGCGCAACTTTGCCCTGCACCTTGCCGGCAACTATTTTTAGTCCTTGCCGGAGACTTGGGAATCGGAGCTGCAGCTGTGCACTCGTTCTCCTTCCTACATCTGCAGACTGCAGTTGAGTTATGCGCCGTCGAGGCTGCTACTTGATTAACACATGTCCTGCCGGCCCGCCAATGTCGCCGCCATGCGGGCGTAGCCCCGACATGTAATTCTCCAAGCAGCACAGGAGAGGCAGGAGTCGCGCGATATGTCGATGCTTAGTTTGTTGATGCTCTTAACTCATTCATTATGAATTGGAGGTGTTAAGTGTGCCACATGTGTGGCAGCCAGAGCGCGACATACAAATGAACATATACATCTATGTACTGAACTCACGGCTCAGCTGAATTTTTTACTGTAGGATGTAAGCGAACTAGAGGTCGGGGAAGGTTTTTAAAAATTATAATATTCTTCGTCTGCATATACTACATATGCAAGAACCTGGACACAAAACTTGGTGGCTCGACATGCTAAATATTTTCGGATTCGTGTAAAAAAAAGCCGTGTGTAACTGACTGCGCAATACTCGTTCACACAAACAGCATAAAATAGCTGAAAACGGGCTGAATTATTATTGTTATTTTGGCAAATAGGGCCTTTTGTTACTTATGGGGGCGGGAAGGAGCGGGGTCGCCGGAAAACTATCTGTGGACTTTGGTGACTCTAGTGCTAAAATTGTGGAAGATATGGATTTTTGCGGTTTACCCATTCCCAAGATATATCGATTTTATCGGGGTGTATCCCAAAAATTTGTTATGCTATCTTTAGAAGAGGTCAACAGTAACTTGCATCCATTAAAACTGAGCAAGATATATATATATATATATATATATATATATTCTGCGACCCCAGCGGGCGCAGCCAAAATATCTTAATATTTTAAATGACATACACGAGTAAAAAAATTAAGAAAGTCCGCTTAAATCGATGAAAATGTGGGTTTAGCGCAGTAGAGGGCAAATTAAATTTTTTAACATGCGGAAAGTGGTGGGCAGAGTTATAGTTTTAATTTTTGTACGAATTAGGTAAAAGTAGAGTTCGCACTAAACTGAAAGAACAGTTTATGTTAAGAGTTTTTCTCTTGAGGTTTTATCAAGTAACCAAATTATAAAAAGGAAACTCATTCCAGCTTATGCAATCAGTTTCGCATTATGAATAACCACGAACTTTTTTATTTAAATCTATGTTGCATCATTTTGTATAGCTATCAACCAGAAATCTGTTACACCCCAAAGAACTTTCCATGCTCAATAGAGAATGCCACAAGATTATGATCATGAATATGAGAAATGGCCAGAATACAATAAATACAGAACATAGACTCGGGAATAAAGCATTCAATCAATCATGAGACGCAGAAGCAACACGCAAATCCTTAAGGAAACCAAACAATGAGGCCACGAGCACGAGCGAGGTTCGAGCCGAGGGTGAGGCAATGTTGCGCGTGCGCAGCGCACGCTCCCGTTGAATGTTTACGCTATTACGCTAGCCAAGGAGCAGGCAGCGCGTCGAGGAAGTGCGGCTATTATAGGACGCAAACTCAGACCTTTACCCCGACCCCGACCCCGACGCCGACGCCGACTCACTCCGGATACACACAAATCTTGCGCGCCAATGTCGCGACCCTTGATGGCATTTGGCTGCTGTTGCTGTTGCCCCTAGCACACGCTTAACATCCCTAGCCTGACCCCGGCCACGACGCCAACCCCGAGGTGAAGTTCAAATAGGGATAAATGCGCCTCAGAAATGATTTTCTTATGCTTGGTCCTTTGGGGATTTGTTTGTCTTTCTGCAGAAGTGACATTTAAATGAGCGCGGGGTTAAGTCGAAGCCCGGCTTGCCGCCGCCTGCGATCCCGCTTGACATCTGTCCAAACTGGAGTTATGAAGTTATGCACTAATTTCTGGTAGTTTTTCGTAATTTCTCAACCATGAAAATTTCTTGCCCCATGTTTTAAGAGATGTGTTAAAAATTGTCCTTCATTTTACAATCGGGAAGATAGTCTAAAAACCACACAGAAAGTAGACTTTGGCTTAAAACTTTGGCTTAAGATTGCGACGACGTCAATAGGAAACCCTGCGGGTGATGTAATTGAGAAATTGAATTATTTATGCAGCCAACCCGCTCACTTTTTGGGGTTTCCAACTTGTGTTGGTTATAATACAAATAAGATAAAGAAAGTCTCGCCTTTTGATTAAACATCGCATATGTCCTGGGACCGGGTTTGATTGTTTTTTTCATCGGCTTACGGCTCGGTTAAATGTAAATAAATTGAAAATTCAATTCAATTCGAAACGTTTCCGAGTGGGACAATAAGACATGTAGCCGTTTCGTTTTCAACAAAGATAATGTCGTAAATCTTTCCAATTTTCTCTATTGTTGTCCTTACTCTATCTCTTTAAACTAGTTCATAAATATTTTAATTGTTTGATTGTTTTTAATTAAAGGCGTTAAAATCTAAATAAATTTTTAATTTAAGTAATAAACATTTTAAATGGTTAGTAGTTACATATATAGAATTTAATTTTCTAACTAACTACGTCCACTTCCAAAGAAACATATGCAAATGAATAAATTTTCCAAATAGTTTTTGAGACATGTTCACGACTCGATGTCAGCTCAAATTTAACGGCAATTGCACGCTCATAAAAAGGAAAGATTACTGATATAACTGAAGATATCACAACTGTCCAATCGAGAGCGGATTCCGATTTCACGGCCATCCGCTCGCATCTCGGCAGAATAGTTAAGACTATGTGACGATCGGTCCAATTAGCGCAGGACAATCGCCGGCTAGCAAAAGATAAAAACTTCACTTCAACTAATCCCGTCAGTGTGTGATTGGCGTGCTGCGGCTCAGCTAGGATCTGCCTGGAGATTTCAATCGTCGGGCAAAGCATGAATGAGACTCGGATTCAGATCGCCAACAATATGAAAATGTCACGCTTATCGATGCAAACACTTAGGGACGGGAACGGGAACGGGGAAGGAGAGCAGAGAGAACGTGGAACGGGCACCAGGACGGCAGTTGCCTTTGGCTTATGTTGTGGTTTAGCTGAAAGGGAAGCCGAGACCGCTGGCTCACCCAGGGCCCAGTTTGAGTTTCGTTTTCGGTGCCACTTTCAAAGCCAGTTGCAGCCTTGGTCCTTTGCTGTTTTTGTTTTTGTAGCCGCCGCCTGCTGCATGCTGCATGCTGCCTGCGGACGACAACGCCAACGCCGCACCGGGCAGCGAGCACATGAGACCGGATGGAACATGAAAATAATAACAATATTCACTCGTATCCTGTGCCAGGATATTGGCGCGCTGTCGCATTGAAATCGTATTTTCCTGACAACAACGAGCAGATTTGCGCTGAAATGAGATGCAGGCGTTCCTCCTCCTGCTGCTGCCGCTGCTGCTGCTCTGTCCCGTGGCTCTTATTCTTATACTCGTACTCGTACTCCTACTCGTACACCTCCTGGGTCTGGCCGCGTGCCCGTCCATTTAGCAGCGTCATTGTGCTGGCGACCGTTATTTGAATGACATTTGAATTTGTGCATAGACCTGAATAAGTATTCAGCCTGCATTGTTAGCCGCATTGGGCGGCAAATTGTTGCAATACCGGTCGAGGAGCTATTCGATCAGCATTTTATATGATGAGTTCATTATGCAGTCCGAGCAGCAGCATGCCAGAGCTCAAGGAACAATGATTACTCTGAATTAGCCCAGAATACTCTTGAGGTAAAAATAAGATTATTTGATGATTATATTTCAGCAAATTTTAAACAACATTTAAATGAAATCCATTGCTAGCTAACAACATTGAAATAATATTAAATACTATATCTTAAAACCTTTTTTCGCTTCTTATGTAAACTATATTACTAAAACATTGATGAAAACTAAAAAATTAAAATATACAAATGTAAAGTATTTACTGCAAGAAAATGTTGCTGCATCTTAACTTATAACTTGATTTTGGTTAAGGTACACATAATTTTTGTATATGTTCATTTGTGTCTTTAAATTAAAACAAGAATTTTGTACTTAAATCAAGTATTAGCATTTTTATCTGGAGAAGAAAATCCAAAATTTGTACATACCCAATTCTTTTGATTCTTAAAGATATAGCACTTAAATACAGTACTTAAGTTTTTATTAAAAATGATTTACGCCTATTATCTTAGTATACAAATTAATAGCATAATAATCAAAACAAATTAAAAAACCCCTGATTTTTTTCCACGGAGTTCAAAAGGTTTAAAAATAAAACCGGCTAAAATATCTTTTTGTATTTGAAATCTTATATTATTTTTTGAAATATATTTGAAATGTTATTTATTTTATATTGATTGAATCAGTTGATTCCGGATCCTTTGTTGATCATGCCAATAATAGCGATTTCCATCTGATCTATATTATTTTCACAAATATTATTATTATTTAAAGTATAGCATATAGTAAGTTTATAACTATCACCCTAACTATTTTTTATTGGCTGGTAAATTTCGGCCAAATTTCGAAAAATATGTTTTTGTGGTTTTCTAATTATTAAAGTTTTTTTTGGATTCCTAGCAACATAGCTTATTTTTTGATAAGAATATAACTTTAAATAATCGTAGCCTATACTTAACTCTTGAATCTTTCCCAAATTTGTATATATTTGCCCTCTGTAGGATAGCAACCCACAAGGCGTTCATTATAAAAAAATTATTAATCCCAAACCACGCCCAGGTCGTGCACCCTTAAAAAAAGTAGTTCACTCCACTCCAAAAATTAATGACATAATGAAGCCTCATAGAGAACATGATATGTACACCAATTACCATGTCAATTTTTTAGCTCCCCACCCCTAAAAAAGAAACACCCTATAAAAAGTGCGCGATAAGTGGCGCTAAAAATCACATTAGGGGTGCTTGCGTGACTCCTCGATTACAACATAATTTAAAAAACAGGGAAAGCAACAGGCATCGAACAAAAGGCCAAAAAAACGGAAGTTGTTTTTTTATGAAGTGCTGCCTTTTTATTGGTGGTTAATTTGAGTGTGCACTCGATGTGATGAGGGTAACTCGATGAGGATTGAGGATGATGATGCAACAAGTTAGGGGCACGGGCGAGAAGCGAGCTGGTCGTTAAAAGAAAAGATAGAAAAGATCAGGGAAGGGTTCCCTATTCGGCTCTGGCTATTTATAAAGATGTGTGACAGTCGAAGGGTTTGTCGGAGCGCGATTCTTTGATTGCCCAACGTGTTGAAAGGGTAAAGAAGCGGCTGTTGTCGCTTCTGTTGTTGTTGTTGTTGTTGGGCACGTTTCGGGCACTTTTTCAAGTTCAATGCCGGGGATCTTGCGGTGCCACGCGCCCAAAGATGCCGACAGCTCCGTGTAATCCCCGCGCGTTGATTGGCCCGCCATTATATCGACTTACGTGATGTTGAACAATACGAGGGGCTGTCTAAAAATAAAAACAAATCATCTAAACTCTTTTTCGGGCACTCGGAGCGCTCATATTATTTTGTTTTTATTGTGTGCCGTTAATTTGGAGTTTTTCTACCCTTCGACAGTGGTATAAAATGTGTGCGGGGCGTAATAGGGGGATGGATAAATGCAGGGGGACTTTGTGTCTGAGAGTGTTTTATATTTTTAAAAATACATATAAAACTGTAATTACGTGTGGGTGACAAAGTGAGCACATGTATTGAACAGTATGGAGAGCATAAGAAAACAAAATGGCGATTTGGTAATATATATTTTATAGATATACCTTACCTTCTGAAGAAACTTCTTTTCTAATAAATTATAAAACATAATTGTTTATAATTATAATTGTTTCAGTTAAGTCTTACCAAAAAATTATATTGCGGCAAAGATTTTTGTTCAAAGATAGTTGTAGCCCATAAAATATAAATATTGAACTCAAAGATTACACTTAAAAACATTTAACCTACCTACAAAGCTGAGAATAGTGGTTTTAATTACACAAATACCCTGGAGTTCGATCCCGAGCTCCCATTGGAAAGCTAATTGTATCTGGTATAAGAGAAGTAGTAAAATTATGTTTAGAATAATAAAATTATCATATAATTTTTTAGTTTTCCAAATAGTAATGTAATTTCCCAAAAAAAAAAACATATATACTATTAACATATATTATCCTCCATATTTCTCTATTTGAAAGTGAGTAAAATTTTGTAAAGTAACTAGGCAATTCGTACAATTAATTAATATCGCCTCCTGATGATGACAAGCTGAACCGACTTTTTTCCAATCCACAGCAGCTGTTTCAGTTGGCAGGATTTGGTTACGAGCAGCCACCACCAGAAATGATTCTGATTTATATACACTTCGATCAAACAGAGAAGGAAAAACCAAAATAAAAAGGGTTAAAACACATCAAAACGACACCTTTTATTGGAGGGTTAATGTTGAGCTGCGCAAAATGTTCAAATTTCAGGATGAAAGGCAACAAAATGATTTCGTTGCGCTGCGCTGATGTAGCAAAAATAAATGCCACATGGAAATGTGGCAATGGAAATGGCAAACTGAACTGTTGCCCCTTTTTTTTGGACCAGCCACAATTCAATTGAATTAGTGACCAGCTGGAAAATGTGCTTAGGCCTTGACAATTGAATGAATCTAGGCAAAATATGTGCAGCATAATGGATGCACTTCACATAGAACAAACACGACCAGACGACAGTTCTGATGGATGCGATAGCACCTGGCTGGCGAGTAAAGGCTTGTGACCAGCTGTTGATGCCCATGGTGAGGATACGCAAAGAGGAGCTGCCTATTCTTGGGCCCCGAGCCACGTTGCCCCAGCTGAGAGCTAACCGAAACCCAAAACCCATATCCGCCCATCAAATGTTGAACGTCTTGATATGTGAGTTCCAGTGACGATTTGCAGGCAGCGTTTATATGTATCATTTAACACCTGTAAAGTGGTTCTGGTCCTGTTAATGATACCACGTCAAAGCGTCTCCAATTGCTCGCATTACAGAACTCCAGCTGACATTTGCACTTCGAGCCGCACAAGGACCAATAAGTCGATTTTGGGACCAAACAGATACCAGATCTATTCAGCAGCAGCACATGTTGCTCAAGAAAAAAGTATCTGTTACGGAGAGATACAAAAAACAACAACAATGGCAACTACCTGTTTTTTATTCAAGTGCCAAAAAATAGGGAGAGAAAAAAACGAGCAAAAAATATCGATTCATTCAGCATTGTCGAAATAGTTGCTGGAAACACTGCAACCCTCCCTGAGGGGTGGTTTCCCTTACCCACCCCTGTTTGCGGCTTTCGCAGTTTTTGGGCATATTTCGAAACATTTTTGTTGTTTTGGTTCTATTTACTTTTTTCTGTTACATTTCGGGCTGCTTTTTGGGTACTTTTTTGCGGGCACTTTTATATAAACATTGTGTGTATTTGTATTTTCCGATATTTTTATTGGTCGTAATCGCGTTTTTTATGTGCGAAGCGTGAAACTGACTAATAGGCGTTTTTTGACTTTTTGGCTTGAGCTGCAAACATTTTGATTGGTTCTTTACGGACTGCAGGAGGGGATGAGGACTACGAAAAATATAGTAGTACAATGGTTAAATAGAAAGTGGGCTGGACACTTTTGAGGCACTTATGTACAGTTCTTATATGAGCATGCCATTAAAACAACTCTTTAATTATTCTTCCGCTTTTTGCAGACTTTCGACATGGACGCTCTCCCAGGCATCTACGATTACTCTGTTGACTCGCCGACATCTGCGTTCCCGGCCTAGCGTAAATAGCGTGCATAAAGAAAGGCTGCGAAAAAAAAAACAAAAAAATTTGTGAAGAGGAATAGAAAAATCGAACTGAATCGAGTAACCCACACAATTTTCATTGTTTGTGCGCGGCAAATGTAGCAAACTGGCCAAACGAAGGCAGCAAACGGCTGTCCTGTCCGCAGGACTCGCCACTGACCGGCCGGCCCGTCCGTCCAGTGCAAATAGTTGAGGACAACGCCACAGCGGGCTGAGGAGGACGCGTGTGCAACCCCCACACGCACACACACAGACAGATTGAGGCAAAGGACATCAGGCACCAGGCACACGCTGCTGTCGTTTATTTCGACTTCCTTTTTCTCTATAACGGATGCTGGACATTATCGATGGCACAGCCAGTCAACAACAAGAACAACAACAACAATGAGATTTTTTGTTTCCACGCTGCATGCATACGAATATACATTTATATATATACAGATATACATGTCTATGTATATTTTTAACCATTGTTATTTTTCGTTAACTAAAGTGCCATCAGGGGCAGATGTTTTTTCTATCTCTCAAACGTTCATCATGTAGGCGATTCCAGTTTTCTATCTGCCTCCCTCTTCCATATACGATATATGCACACACGCATATCCCTATCATTCAGATTTACATGTGAAGTGGACATTGTGGTACTGTAAACTTTATTTTGGCTGTTGAGTGGATTATGTGTTCTTTTTTCTTATTTTTATTTTTTGCTAGCACCGTTGGCTTATCATCATTCACATATTAGCCATGTATATAGATATATATACATACATATGTATATGCACTTTATTGTGTACCCGCCTGCGGTTCTATTCAGTTTTGCATATTTATCATTAAATGTGTTGCAATTAGTTTTGGTTTTTGCACTTGAATTGATTTTGCATTTCTATGCCGAATTCATTTAGTAGTGTATTGGGAATAAAAGGTAGTCCGATTAGTTCTCAAGTAAAAATATGGGTATGCAGAAAGTGACCCTTAATTAAGTCAAAACTGCTAAATTAAGCGCATGTTGCGGCATCAAACAAAATTTTAACAATTTTCACAGCATCTAGTTGTATATATGCATGTAGGGGGCTCTGGAGGTTAAGCCCCCGATCGAAGTATATATTTGAAAGTTTGTAAAAACAAAGCTGCAAAATCCTCTTATTAAACTAAATATTTATATAAATCCCCTGAAAAAAACCGTGCCTACGCCACTGTATGTACATATGAATGTGTATTTCATAAAAGGAGTGTGCTCATCGAATATCTAAGTGCCGAATAATAATAATAATAATTATAATATTATATAAAAAATTCAAATTATTTAAAACTTTTATATTAATCAAAATAATAATTAAAAAATAAATAAAGTAAAAAATTTGAAGTTTATTTGCACAGTGTAATAACGACTTAGTATAGTGGAAAATTGTCTTAATATTATCTCAGATTATGGATGGACAGCAAGACGGACATTAACTAATATGATTTTTTCACTTTGAGTACGAGTATAAAAGACGGACTCGATTTTGATGCTGACTAAGAATAGTACATATATATACTTTAAGGAGTAATTTAATACATTTGCACAAAACTATTTTACCCACTTTCAATGAATTTAGGATATAAAGCAATAATTTATTGTGATAATAAATTTAATATTTTTTAAAATTTGAATGAATGTGCTGAACTAAGGTTTAAACTAAAAATGGGTTTATTTGAAACCAGATAAAAGTACTTAAATTTAACAATAATTAATTTAGTTTTATAAGTACGCATTTTATCGGAAAATATAGACAATTTAGTAAAATGTAATGTTTCATATTGTTGTTTGTATCACATATAAATTTAACCATTCGTAGGGCGAATACTTCAAAACACGTTTCAAGTGTTAACTTTCGTTCTTAATCAAAAAATTTGTTCGATATTGGCTTGAACGTTTATGACTAATTAGTAAGTCTTTATATTACACAATATATAGGGGATCAACAAAAATGTTCTTGGCGATAAACATAACTTAGCTCATGCCAAAACACTCACCTGGCCGTGGCGCGGTCATCGTCCGCTTTGCTTGTTAGCGGCGCCCACTTAAAAATTAGTTCCACCTACCGCATAAGGAATAAGCAACGGCCTTTGGTCAGCTGTTGGACTGGGCATGGGATAGAGACTGATTGAAGAGCAGAAAAGTTGTTGGCGGACCGTGCGCAGTTCCAGTGAAAATTGTTTACAGAATTAAATTATCGGCTATTCCGCAAATCCTGCGGCGTGTGTGAGTTGGGATTGGTGTGCGTGAATAGGGATATTGTTAGGTGCCGATAGCCGGCAGCACACGACGTCACGCTCAAAGGATCGGGGCCATAATTGGCTGCAGATGCTGGTCCATGGCAATGTTGTAATGAAAATGCGTCGAGCTGCATAGGAACCTGAATTTCTGGCATTTCCAATGTGGGCGCCGTCTAAACGAAATGGCAATCAACAGCTCATCGGCATCAGGCGGCAACGGCTGTTTGATAAGGGCTCGAGGGTTGTGTTGCCAATCATCCAGCGTGGTCGTCGTGGACCACGGTCAAGAGTAGTTATAGATGGCGAGTGTATAGCTTGCAGTTAACGGCACCCTCGCGTGTGTTAATCAACTAAACACCCACACGACATGTGCATACGCAGCCGAAGAAACGCCCCCGCCTCCGCCCCCGCCCCGTCCCGCTCCCCTCTGTCAACAGCAGTTAGTATTAGCTAGTCGCCCTTCCGTAACCCACGCAGCGCAGCGCCCATTTTTGGCATAGTGAAAAACCTTGTAACACTTTCGACCCAACTTCGAACTCCCTCGTAATATTTGGGAACTGTTACTTGGCTTATTTTTAGCTGTTGTGCGTCTGGCGCGTCTAAAAATGGCTACCCACACCCGGTCCTGCAGCGACACCAATCCGGTCCACCCCAGCCCTAACCCCAACCCGGACTCAATGTATTCAATATGGCGTGCGCACTGTGCATTTTTTTTAGCCTTTATTGTTGCTGTTAGTTCTGGGGGTGGTTCTCCGCTGTAAATACCTATTTTATGTTCAGCCCTGTGGGAGATTTTTCTGTGGCATTAATAATACTTTCATGTTTACCATTGTGTGCTGGCTGCGGTTCTTATGTAGATTGTAGGATAAGCCAGACGAAATATGAAGGACAACAACAAAATGGAGCCATTCAGCATATTGAGCTTGGAGTAGGGGCAAGTGCACCGAGTTTAATGTTGAATTTTAGCTATCGGGTCTGCAAATTTTCCTACTCTCGTAACTTATGCACCCATTGTCAAAATAGAGCCCAAATGGAAATTACTCAGTTTCAGAAATAAATTCTTACTTAAAGAGCGCTTTTAAAATAATAATTATAAAATTAATAATACTGTTTTAAATTTCTTCTATAGAAGTTTCAATTGCCGAGAGCACACTGTAATGCTAATAGAAATATATTTTTAAACAAATGCAATGTCTACATTATACTATATTAGACAGCAATAAAAAATAACTAGAAATGTGAAATGAATACGGATTCGATAAACCAGCACTGACTTGGGAAAGAGGAAGTCAACCCGTGTTCCACTAATAGATAAAAGTTGAAACCCAAAACGCACTATTAGCCAAAGAAAAATCACGGAAAGCTAAAGGTGCAAAATGAGCAACAGCTGCCCGAAGAGGGAACCAGAAATGGAACCGAAAAATGGCGCAAGCGCAACATCAAAAACCTAAATTACACCTTTCAAATGGTCAGTCAGTCAACTGCTGTTTGAAACTGTAGGGTATCCTAAGTGACCCCGGCTAGTTTCGGTTAACAAAGATGCTCTTTGTGCTCAGAGTTTTTTGTTGTCTGTGGATTGAACAAAGGTCGGAGGGATGCAACAATACCACAAGCCGAGATAAGAGCTGGCAAACACGACCAGAGCAAGGGTCCTTAGGCTAGGGTCCTGTGCGGCAGATAAACTCAAAGATGTTGTTGGCTTGCGTCTGCCACAAGCCACAGCCAGAGCCAAAGTTGAGAGTCCATTGGGTTATTAGCGACTTAAGTGCGCTCAAATGGACAAGAATCTGGCTGTGCCCGGCTAAAGGGATATGCAAAATCTAATTTAAGATTAGATCTATGGGTTTTGACTAAGTCTCGGACCGCCACAAAATATTTACATCAATTTTCAATCAACATTTTCGAAGACCCTAAACGATTTCCATCCACACATAAATATCAATTATGCTTTGGGCGCATAATTTTAATGAGGAAAAACGGAAAATTACAAATATTTTAAAATGTTTAATGAACGAACATTCAAAATATGAAGTCTCTCGACTCATACAATAGGCAACCAATCAAAAACAAGCTGGAAGAACTATTTATAAAACGCCCAAAAATGCGCCAACAAAAGTGCGTCCCGGGGACCAAGAAGAAAACCAATTTCCACTCGAGAGCACGCGACATTTGTCGAGCGAAGTGCGTGCTCGGCGCATGCGCAGCTCTAAGGAAACTCCCCAAGCGATCCTCGATCGGTGAGCGATCCCTTGCTGCGTCATGGGGAGGGCGTTGTCCAAAGCGCGTGCTCATGGGTTTTTCATTATTATATAATTTCCCCCTCATATGCGATGCGAATTGTGCGTTTTCACGCAAAACGTCAGACGATGATGGATCAAGGGAAGTTCTTGGCCGATCCTCAGAGTTCTTTCTCTCGTTAGGCCAATTTGTTTGGGTCGCCCGCACAGTTCGGGTCTTTTTTTCACTTAATAGCGCGGCCATTTAGCACATGATGGAGCAGTTTTTCAATTATTCATTGCACCACATTGTGTGGTTCTTGTGTAGGCGAAATTTCAATAAATCATCAACTGAAATGAGCGCTGACATTTGAATTTTATACTCAAGTCAAGAACAATATTTCTAAGCCTGAAAATTAAATTCTTATGAGCAGTTTTTCAAAACACAACATTTCTTTCACGTTGTAAACTCTGCTAAAAGCATTTTCTATATTATTCAAATCTTGTTTCTCAGTTTTGTCTTATTAACGGTCACTTTCGTAATGAAGTATGGTTAATATTTAATTTAAGAATGTGCGAGGAGCGTAAATAAATCGTGTAGGCATTTCATATTATATCATATATTGTTCTTTATTACATATTACATAAAAACACATTTGGGAAATTTTATTTGCTATACTATACAAGTGTTTCTTGAAAACAAGTTTCTGCACACTGGGCTTGTAAAAAGTCTCAAGTTTGATTTGACTTTGGTTTACAATCACAACTAGAAACTAGGTAATTTTGATCCATTTGCTCAGATTGCGATTAATATTTGGTAAATATTTATTTATACAATACATTATTTGCTACACACTCACAATATTTATTAATGCATTTTAAAATGTGGGTTTTACATTTATTTGAGGATTCGTTGTAAAATCTCTAGATTTGTACTTCTTTTTGATCGATATCAAAAATATTGTCATTATGCCGAAAGAGTTTCAGATATGAAGAAATTATATTAAAAAGAAAATTTCAATTGTTCTTGAATACAATTTATTTATTTACTCGAAGCGTTAAACGGGAATTAAACTTATAAAATACTGAAATACCAAAGAAAAGAGCACTCACATGTTGTTGTTTTTTTTTTGTATTTTTTTTGTTTTTTTTTGTTTAAGGCTAAACATTTATGTTGGTATAAAAATAAAATAGTACACTAATTTCTGGTGTGTAATTTGACTTTGGACTCTTTGCTGGCTACGCTTACAAATTAAAGTTAAGGTAATGTCGACTTAAAGTAAGGCTTAGATGCATGAGAATTTTTTAAACTTTTTTCAAAGTGTTTTTTCGGTTTGTGTTGTTTTTGTTGCTTATTTTAAGACTCGGGTAAACTAAAAGATACAGAAGGGGGAGTTGGGGAGAGATACATGAGAGAGATACAGTTAGTGTTAAACATGGATCTATGGGATGTAGGACTTACGTCTAGAGTTAGCTGGTAGTATGTTTTGGTTTTTGTGCGTTATTTACAATTCTCGACAACGAAATCATACTAAAATTACGAGTATTTACAATTCTGGACAACGAAATATGTTAATAATAAAAAAATAGCGAGTAACAATTGTGGGGCCGCTTCTTACTTAGGAGTGCGCATTGCGGGCCATGTGGACGAAGAGGCCGACGGGTCCGTCGCACTTCTCGCCGCACATGTTGCACTTGAAGACGTCGTCGCAGCTGTGATAGCCCATGTGGATGGTGTAGAGCACGGCGTCCTTGAAGTAAATATCACAATACTTGCACTCGTAGATGGCCGGCGAGTTGCTGCTGGTCGTGGCCGAAGATGAGCTGGATACGGAGGCCGACGCGGAGGCGGAGGCGGAGACGGAGGCCGAAGCCGATGCCGGAACTGAAGCCGGGGTGGAGGCAGATGCGGCAACGGTGGCGGCCGGAGCGGGAGTGCTGCTGCTGCTGGCGTTCGAGCTGTTGCCGGAGCTGGACGCCGTCGAGCTGGCGCTGGTGTTGGCCTGCGGCACATGGCCCGTTTCCATGGACTCATCCGCAGAGCTGGCGCCCGAGCAGGGATCATCCGCCAGCTGCTTGCCGGCGCTGCTGTCGGCAATGGGCGACGAGGCAGTGGGCAGCTTGAGCTGTTGGTCCGGCGAAGACATCGCCGCCGACTTCAACTGCAGCAGCGTGTCCAGCTTGAGCACACGACCCTTGCGGCGGGAGGCGCTGCTGCTGCTGATCAGCGGCGTGTCCTCGTCCTTGAGCTTCAGATTGATGGCCATTTGGTTGTTCTGCGGCAGCTGATGCTGCTGCTGTGGCGTCTCCTCCTTGACTGGAGTGCCTTGCGACAGATCCATGGCAGAGTCCACGGACTTGCGCTCGAACTCATCCTCGTGGTCCTCCTCCTCGTTATCGCTGTGAGCTGACAATTGGTATTGTTGTTGTTGCTGCTGCTGCTGCTGATGTTGCTGCTGCTGCTGTTGCTGCTGCTGCTGCAGCTGATCACGCATGCGCGGCGACAACTGCGCCAGGACTGCGGCCTGCTGCTGGGCGGCGAGCATTTGTAGATTGAGGTTCCAGTAGGGGAAGAAGGCCATGTTGTGGTTCTGCTGCAGTAGGCTGGCCAAAGGCGGCAGCAGGGCGCTGGGCAGGCTGGGCGCCTGCTCCACGCTGGCCACACTCTTGGCCGGCGACGGCGGCGAAACGGGCGCCACGGCTGCGGGCGTTGCGGCGGCGGCGGCGGCGACGGCGGCGGCTGCCGATGGCATGGGAAATCCTTGAAGTGCCGCAGATAACTGTGATGTTGCTGCTGGCGGCAGTTGCTGCTGCTGGTGCTGCTGCTGCTGCTGCTGCTGGATGTGCTGCTGCGCTTGCTGGAGCTGCCGCCGCTGGAGGAGCTGCCCGAGATGGACTTGCTCTTGGGGCCACGCCGCGTGCCGTAGACATCGATGACGAGCGAGGGATTGGGCGTGCCATCCTCATCGAGCACCATGCCGGGCTTGTGGCCGTACTTGCGCAGATGCAGCTTGAAGCTGTGGCAGTATTTGGTCGCATAGTCGCAGTCGGCACACCGGTACTGATACACGGAGCTGTGCGACTTCCGGTGCGAGTTCAGCATGGACTTGTTCACGCAGGTGTAGCTGCACTTGTCGCACTGGAAGGGCTTCTGGTTCTTGTGCTTGCGTATGTGGTACTCCAGGTGGTGCTTGAACTCGGTGACGAACGGGCACTTGGCGCACTGCAGTATCTTGTCGGGCTTCATGTGGGTGCGCGTGTGCGCCCAGAAGTCCACCTTGGTGATGGCCACGACGCCGCACGTCTTGCACTTGTAGTTCTTCATCTTGCCGTGCGAGTTGTAGATGGGCATGCGTATGTTGCTGTCGTCGTCCTCGGACTCGGCCAGGTACTTCATGTCCTCGCTGGAGTTCGACATCAGATCCTGCTCCTTCTCCGGCTCCGCGCTCGACTGCTGCGACTTGGCCGGCGACTTTGGCGGCGTCACGTCCATCGGCGGCGTCAGCGCCTGCAGCTTGTCGCCGCTCTGTATTGCTGCCACAGCCGCAACAGTTGCTGCCGTCGGCGTCGGCTGCGGACTGGGCCGCAGACTGTTGGCATAATAGTGCTGCATGGGATTGGGCAGACCCGGCGGCGTCAGCGGATTGAAGCCGCCCAGTCCGAGGTGATGATGCTGCTGCTGCTGCTGCTGTTGCTGCTGCTGTGCTGCCTGAAAGTGTTGCTGGTACAGCTGCTGCTGCAGTGTGGCATCAAAGTGCTGCAGGCTGTTCTGGTCATTGTTGCTCGGCGACGGCGTCATGGCCGTCGCACACAGCGTATCCATGGGCTGTTGTTGCTGTTGCTGCTGTTGCTGCTGCTGTTGCTGCTGCTGCTGCTGCTGCTTGAGGTACTGCTCCAGCTGCGTGTTGGTCGGCGTCGGCGACGGCAGCGGCGATTGTCGCGGGCTGCTCGCGCCGCTGTTGCTGTTGCTGTTGCTGTTGCTGTTGTTGTTGTCGTGCTGGTGATGATGATGGTGGTTCTGGTGATGATGCGCCATGGGCTCCTGCTTGATGTTGGCGGCGAACATGCTGCTGTACCAGGCATTGTGCTGCTCATAGTTGGGCGCCGCGGTGCTCGTCTCCCAGTTCTGCATGTTGCTGATTACGGCTGCAAGAGCGGAGAGAGGGGGAAGGGGAGCGGAGGTTAGTTCAATGTTTGCTCAGTGCGCTTGCGTCGAGTTGTTTTTTTTTAATGCTTTTTGCGCTTCATTTTTTGTTTTTCCTTGAGTTTTTTTAAATGTATTTTTTTGCCACCCCTAAGCAGACCAGCCTGCGCTGGTATTGGTGAGAGGGGTGGCAGCTTGAGTGAGTTTCGCTTTGGACAAAATGGCTGTCTAGCAGAGGGGGAAGGGGGCTATCCTTGGGTACTTGGGCTCACCTAGCGCTGCTCGTGCTGCGTTGCGTGCTCGTGTTCGTGTTCGTGTCCGTGTATTCCAATGCGTGTGCTGCGTAGGATCTCAGATGGATGCTGTGCGTGTGCTCGCTGGTCAAACAAATGTGTGACTGACTGACAATTCGCGAGCGGCTGTGCCTTATATATAGGTCAGGTAGACGCCGCACGCGTAAAGGGATTAGATGGGAAAAGGTGGCCGAAAGTCAGGTATCGGGTCGTGAGGTCGCGAGCTGCTAAGCCGCGAGTCGCGCATTTCCTTGATCCATTCAAACTGGATTAAGGCAACAGCGAAAACAACGAAATGAAATTACGCGCATTGGATTTAGTTGATCCGGGCCGCGGAGCTTAAGCTATGCAGATTAAAACACAAAACACGTCGAGTTTTCCCAGTTTGCAGTGGATTAAAGTTAATCAGCGAGCAGCGAGCAGCGAGGAACGAAAATGGATTTGCATTTGGATTGGTGGGCGCAGCCTGTGCCAGCGAATTTCGCGTTTAATAATAAAAAGCAAAAGGATTTAAGTTAATTGTCGGACCTGCGAGGGAACCGCCCACCAGGCGAGACCGGGACGGCTGCAACAACTACACATACATATACCCTATACATATAGACCGGCTTATTATCCCTCACAGCTGTCGCTGCTCAAAATTGCCCAGCTAGTTTGTTCGTACTGCGATTCGTTATCATTCAAAGCAAATTCGTGTGTTGTTAATAGTCATTAAATAATTGTTATTTTTATATTTTTCTGCGATATTTTTGAATAGGCTGCGCGCTGTATTTCTAAAAAAAAGTTCGACAACGCGATCATAGAACGCAAATAGATGTGCCAAAAGCAATGAAAAAGTACAAATAAAATAAAACAACACTTTTACACAATGGTATTATATAGGTTCTGGCATTCCACTCAATCCAACTAACTGTACTCTTCTCTAAAATGAATTTTCTAAATGCAAATAATATACTAATGTTATTTGTCTGTTCGTATACAACTTGCTTTCTACTTTCATAAAAATTAAATGTGTATTCAGATATTAAAAAACAGTCTATTATAAAGTGATTTTTTTAATGGATCTGTATATTAGTTTAAAGGCTAAAAATTAAAAAATTAATTAATGTGTTATAAATATAAATAAATGAACTCGCATTTCGGCGATATACTTAAATTTGTTGTATATATTTCTCAGAGATCGTAATCACGATAAGATTTATTATAAAAATAATACGGTAATAAATATTTTTTTAATTTTATTCAAATGCTCATAGCGTATTTTTCAGTTACATTATTAAAACATAGGCCAAAATCATTATATTTGAGTAACAAAAAAAGTCAAAACCACTGATTATAACCTGAGCTCTTGATTCTTGCTCGAAAATAAAACTCAACGAGGAATTAAAAATTTTTGATAGGTAATTACGGCAAGATTAAAACGAGGAACCCATAAATAAATAATTTTTAAACTTTTCTACTTTTTTTTTAAATAACAGTGTCTTTTATATATTAGAGTTTTTTTACAACGTGAGTTTTTTTATGTACGTCAAGTATCAGATTCTACAATACTAATTTTAAATAAAATTTGTATTAAATTTTGAAAAACATTTTTTTTTTAATTTTTGCTGCGTGCTGTACTGAATTCAATGCCTTTTTGTGAGTGAGATCTCTGGTTACTACATTTTTTTCTGCGCCCACTTTGATTTGCGTAGTTTTCAAATATATCCATTAAATTTGTACATATACTTTTTTCGTTTTTTTTTCCTTTTTTCCTATTGCAATTTCACTGCAGTTGCCGCATTTTTGGCCAATTGTTTGTGCTTTCAAGTAAATATTATTAAAAACGTAAAACGTCAGCACCGATCCGGCTTTTGGGAATGGGAACGGTGCACAGGGGTGACGATACGGTTATTGGTGTGAGAGGTGCAATTGGGGGATGGGGGATGCTATCGATGCCTGGCAGCTAAAATGTCTACAATACTTATACATAATTGATGGTACAGGAAATTTTGCGCTGCACCAGTTTTCTAACATAACAAAAGCAACAACAACTGCTAAAAACAACAACAAATTGTATATTGCACAAAGTGCTTAGCATATTTATTTAATTTAGCTAGTGATATTTTTAAGAACCCAAATTAATTGGCTTGTCAGTGCAGCAACAAAGACAAAGAGAGCAAAGCTTGCGGGTAGTCTACTTTTTGCACACCCAACAACAACAACAACAACAACAACGGCAGCAACAATAACAAAGGCAAAAACTAAAGGCCAAGTGTAAAATTAATATTACGCCGGCTACAACCAGGCTGGGAAGAAGAACGGGCGACAGGAGGTGTGCGCTGGCTAGATAGGGGCTAGTGGGGGAGTTGGGGGGTGTGGGAAACGAGTGCGAATGCAACGCAACCGAAACTGCAAAGTAAACTAAACATGTGCTAGTCGTTTGGCCAACCCCGTACCCCTCAGAGCAACCCCCCACCAAACCGGCAGTGCACACAGGCCACAGCTACAGCCACCGCCCCCTTGTAAAAATATCATGAAAATGGCAAAAATGGAAAATTCAGACGCAGAAAATGCGCCACAAAAAATGTTTTTGTTGTAAAATTGCAACGGCAGCGCCGGTTGGCAGAGCGGGTTGCAGAGGCTCAGCGGAATCTGAATGTGTATTATAAAAAATTATTTATATTCAGTTGTTTTTGTTGCTGAAAAAAGCATCTCTATTTTTTTTGTTTATATGCATGAGCACATATAACGCGCATGTTTTTAGGATGGAAACTGCCTGGAATCCGATAGGCAGCTTTTCAATGCCAACGAATGCCGTCAAAAAGAAATAATTCGTCCATTCGATTCGTGCAACGTTCTTTTGTCGGAAAGCATTTAAAAATATACTAAAACAGCTGACAATCATTTTTGTGCAATTGTTGCCAAAAAATACAATAGTTAAAAGAAAAGAAAAAGAAAAAAAAACAAAATACGCCAAATTTTAGTTTTGTTTTTCTATGTTTATATTATTTCGAAATGCACATTTGGCAGGCTGTAGCGCAATGGCCATTAAAAAATTGCAGTGTTGACTTTGAATTATAGTTGGGTGTCTAAAATTAAATTATTAAAAAAAGAAAATCAAAAGAAATTGCTAAAAAGCCAGAGACGGCGAGAAAGAAAGGCGGGCAACAAAATATAACATGCAGTCGGACATGTAAACAAATAAAATTAGCTGCCAGGCAACGAATGAACGAATGGGGGGCGAGGCGGGGAGTCGAGAAGCCGAGGGTAAAAAAAGGGGAGAGGGGGAAATGAGGTCTGGCAAACTGCACGGGCAAAAAACAAGTTCGCTAGATCGGCTAAAAGCCAGACAGATTTTGAAATATTGTTTTAGAATTTTTGCTGTTGCATTTTTAGCAAATGATATGTAAGCTGTGGCATGTTGTGTGTGTGAATGTGTGTCTGTGTGTGTGTGTGTGACTGTTTGTCTTTAAGGTTAGACACAAAAAGAAGCACAAAACAGCAACAACAGCAACAGCGAGTAAACGTAAAAAGAAAAGAATTGATAGGCGATCTCTGATACTGGGAAAGCCAAATCAAATAGAATATTCCAAAGCAGTATAAATAAAAACTGCGAGTATCTCCATATTTTGCTTTCTTTTCTTTTAAATATATATTCTGTGTATGTGGAAGACCCTATGCAAATCAGCGGTAAATTTCAAGTAAGCCGTCGTAATTTTTAAAATCAATAAAAAGATTTTCTAACTATTTTAATATTTAGTTCAAAAAAGTAATGATTATATTATAAAGTAGAAATGAGGTTGAGTAAAAAATATATAATACAAAATATAGCATTTTAAAACAAAAAATAAAAGAAGAATTTTAAAAGTTAAAGGCATAAGCTCCAAAGCAAACCATCGTAATGTATTCTAAATAATAAATAATTCAGATCTATTAAGCCAATATGGTATGTAAATGGAAAAGCCAAGTAACAAAATTAATAATTGTTTACCTTTGATATACAAAGTTAAGAATCGGGCAGAGTAACTAGATAGATTATTGTTCATGTTTGTTGAGCTTTTAACGACATTACCCAATACTTTAAGACTATTCATCTATTATTATTTTTGTTATTTTTTTCAACACCCACCACAGCCATTAAATCGGGATTTATGTTTATCGGCATGCCTCAACATTTTGTTATTTGCGCCGTTCCCCCAAATTCGCACTATTTTGTTTTTGTTTATTTGTTTTTGTACGGCACCGTTGCTGGTAGCCCCAGAAATATGGAGTGCACTTTCATCTAAATGTAAATCTATTATTATTACTTTTAATTTATGTTCCCTCACCAGAGAGCCCCCTAAATATTCTGAAGGTTAAAGGCGCAATAAAGCTGTTGTTTAAAAAACTGAAAAGTGATATTTACATACCTGAGGCGATTTTGAACAAATCTCAGAAGGCTTTGGTCCGAAGCGTGAAACGGTAGTGGGAAATTGGGAGTCGGGCACGGCAGGAGCAGCAGCTGCGGCTGCTGTGGAAGCTCTCGCGCTCTCTGCACTTGACCGCGGCACCGTTAAATTGAACAAAACGAAGATAAAAATGCGTGCGAAACATAAAACGCGTACAACATACAAGCACACACTCGCACACACAGTCGGAGGTGTGTTGGTGTGTGGTGGCTGCTCCTTTTTGGTCGTTTTTATCTATTTTTTTGGCGTTGCTTTTTTGCCTTTTTTGTGCGAAGTTCGCGCATGTGCGAAAAAACTTTTAAAGGCTGCCAAATTATTTGTAAATCGTTTTCGAATGTTATAAATTTGATCTTACAAGTTTTAACACGTTCACTGGCAGTTTGTTTGTTATATAGTTTTTTAATGTTGTTTTTTAGAGCTACTGTGTTTTTGGTTTCGCTTTCGTTTTGCTTTGGACACTCGTCGTCCTTTCTGAGAATACTGATGCTGCTCCTAAGCGACGTTTGGCTTATGCGAGGCACTGAGCACGACTGACACGAATTCGTGCTCAACTAGCAATAGTCATAGCTAAAAATCTCCGCATAGTGCAGAGCTCTGGTCCAAAACAACTCAAATGCAAAGAAACAAATGTCAAAAATGCATGAACAAAAACCAAAAACACACAAATGCTCACAAACTCACGCACAAATACAGACAGGCACAGCAGCCGAGCCGAGAGCCAGAGAGCGGGATATGCTCTTTTTGCTCAGTTACAACGGCAAAAGCAATGCACTCAAAGCGTCTGCTGTAACAGACTCAAAAGCAATGAGTGAAATGCGCCCCATCCCCAAAGAAGTGTACAGTGACTGGTCGCTGCCTCCCCACCTCTCTCACTTCGTCTCTACTCTCTCTCTCTCTCTGTTTTGTTGTTTCTCAAATGAGGCGCTCTCTTCGTCCTGCTGTGTACGTCTAATATGCATCCTTTGGCTACGCGTTGCATTTGCTGCAGTTCGCAATTGCAGCTGTCGTTATTTTTTGGCAAATTCGCTTCATTATTGATTATTGATTTGGGTCTTATTCGTCTCCCTGTGGCCCCTGGTCACCGCCATCTCCATGAAGTCGGTTTTCACTGTGTGGGTGAATGGGGAGTGCAGGCGGCTGTTGCAGCCGACAATTGTTTTTGGTGCAGTCGCTTTTGCTCTAAAACTTTAACTCAATGCTCATTACGGAGTTTTGGACAATGTTCGAACTAGACACAACATGGTTGATAGCAAGTAACGTGGAGCAATAATCGAACATGACAAAGAGATTGATGGCGCCATATTATGTTTCAAAGTTCTATGGAGTTGCTTTAAAGAGCGAAGCTTTTGTGCTTTCCCTTTCGTACGATATGTTTATGCAATTAATAATGTGCCAAATTGCCATTGGGGCTTACATTGGCAGTACATTAAGAGGCGAAAGGATGAAGTTGGAATAATTGCAAACTAAGTATATATGAAGTTGGGAAAGTTTGGGAAAAAATTGGAAAACTTTTACTGTACATATTTATGACTAGCTGATGTTACCTAAAGAAGCCTGGCTAAAATTATTAAAAAAAAATAGTTTTTTTATATTTTTATATTTGTGAATAATGATATCTAATATTAAATAATGATTATAGTCACAATTAGCTCACTTGAAATATATTTGTGCTACCCATGAAGATACTAGGTCCTTTAGAGACAGAAATTTGTATTAAAAGAGTTTCACAACCGAGTTAAAAGGCAAATTTTCTAACTGAGACATATATATTTATATTTTAACCCCAAAATTCGATAATACAAGACATAAATACAGTTTTAAATTTTTAGAATTTTTTATTATGAAAATATAAACAAAAAGCTAAACGAAATTTAAGTTTATGTTTACTTAATTTGACAAAAGTTGAGAATGTGCTAGAAGAATGTGCTAATTACAATAGTGGCCACAAAAGCATTTGGCTACCATTTTACCTGATTTAATCATTCAATATTTCAATGATTTTTGCAATAAATATTTTTCAATTCGCTTAAGTTTATTAACATCTAGTTTATTGATATTTGCTAATCTTGTCAATTTTTCAAGAACAATTTTGTTTCTTAAAATTAAGTTAAGCTACTTGCAACTTTGTGAAACCAATTTAATTTTTCTTTGTTCTTTTTAAAACGATTTACGCCTAATACCGATAAAAAGGATCCGAGCTCTATACAGATTTATGTAATATGCTAACAATGTTTACTTGTGATTTAATTTGATATCTTTGAAGAATTTATGTATGAAAACAATTAATTTGACGTTAGATACAATGAAAACAGATTTCAAATATTTTAATAACAACTCGTTAAATGGAAAACAAATTCGCCAAATTTCTACCGGCATCTGCTTTTACAGCTGAACATTGCATAATGATGCTTGTTATGGAATATGTGTTTATATACTTATGAATTGCATGATTTTTATGCATATGTGATTTTAAGTAAATTATGAATTTAAATGTTCATCAACATTTAAAATTTTAAGGCAATATTTACAAAACAAACGCTGGCCCAAAACGCACACAGAACTCTGACAATATGCAAATAGAGGACCAGAGGACCTGGTGGAAGGACGCTCGCTGCGATGGTGGCAGAACAGGTAGCTGGGCCGACAGCAGGGCCACGGATCAGGCAGGCAGGCGCATCATTGACGTCGTCAACCGGATTAGAAGTGCAACCGGACTTTACAGCGGATTTGCGAGTGCTGAAGAAAGGATTAAAGGGCCGGCTACCTGGCTGCAGGCGAACTTGCCATGTTGTTCATTAATCCCGCATCCGCGAACAAATCGCCGGAGTGGCCGCAGTTGCCGGGAAACTAGAGCAGTAACAGAGGTTCTAGAACCGAGATTTAAAAGTGATTTACAAGTTAGCTACGCGACTGCATAATCCAACATTACGCTGCGCGCTGAAGGATCAAGATCAGGATCAGACTCGTTGATCCCGACCCTTGATCCATTGTTGAGCAGGTGATTAGCGCTGCTTAAGACGGGCGCGGGCGGGTGTGGAGCCGCTGATCCTCGGCAACAGCAGCCGTTATGTAAAGTTGTCGCAAAGCCAAAACAAATGTTCCTTAAGCCGTGCCCGCTGCCTGGACTGCCCGGGCACGTCCGCACATGTCCAGCACCGTCACGCTTGACCTTTTAATTAGAGATCGTGATAACTGTCATATAATTGCGCAGAGTACACAGTTCGAGTGCTCTATGCATATGATATGCTGGCTCTGCCTTCACCATTGTTCTGGCAATGTCAACAAGGATCCCTAAGATCTCGACTCCGTAGTCTGTAGTTCCGACCGGCACGCTTTGTTCGCCCGTGGTGGTTTGCGATCAAATCTCATATGCAAATGCGAATCTTGTGGTTGACCGAATTTCAATACCCATACCCCAAAAACCTTAAGAGCTCATTAGTTTTGTTTCGATTTGGCGCACTTTTCTCATGACCTCTCGCTTGAGCTATCACCTTGAGGTTTTTAAGCTGATTTCATGCCAAGGATGATTTGCCATTTTCTTTGGTGTTTCGCTTTGTGTGTTTTTTCTTTGATCTCAATTAGTTTTTCCAGTCTGTTTTTTTAACGCTACTGTGCATCCTAATTGAGATATCATTGTTGGTATTGAGAGAGATGAGGTAAAGATCGGGTATAACCGGACAAATTTAAATTTAAATATTATGTACAATTTTAAAGTTGGGTCAAATGACTTTATAAAACTAAATACATCAGCTTAACATTTTTTATATATATTGATATACATTAGAATTATTATAATAAATTATAATACTTCATGTAAATATAAAAACCTATGTAAAGATATTTATTTTATTTCTTGTTAAGCTTTACAAGTATGTAAAAGTCTTTAACATACATGAATTAAGTATTTTCCACGACCCAGTTGATAAGCTACTGAGTAACAGGACCACAGAGGCCGCATTGTAAATGTAAATTGCGTCTACATAAATCAAATGGCAAAGTCCTCGCTGGGATACGCCCACTTGGGTAAGAGGTACGTGGATAGTTTCGCAGAAATATTATGCTAAACAGCGTGCACGACATATCCGTAAATCCTTTTTTAGCATGAAAAACCGAAGGATTAAAAAGGGAAACTAGAGCGGCGACCCAGATACGGATACAACGCACATCAACAGCTACAACAGAAACAGATACAGATACAGTGGAAGATGCATGAGCATGGCGAAATAGTTGCTCTAATTTTGATTGTTTGTCTTAATGGTTACGCAGTAAAAGTAGCTGAAAAGCAACAAAAGCGTGAAGGACAACGCGCATTACGGCAGGACAATTGCCCGTTTTGGTGGCTTGGTGGCCCGTTTCGTGGTGTTTATGAGGCCTACAACACCGTATACACAAACCTGTATGTATATGTATATATATATATGTATATATATATAAATATATATATAAATATATATGTATATATATTATTTTGCATGACCAGGTAATGAGTTTAGGCGACGGCTTAACAATGAAAATCAGTGGAAAATCACGAGAAAGTTCCTCAGCGCACGAGCAGACGTTGAAGCCTCAAAATAAGTACAACTCGAGCATCTCGTGAATGCTCATTAGACTGCTCTAGTTATGATTGTCCAAGGACTCGACTGCGACTGCCAAAAGGCGAAAAACTTACTTCCGCGTAAAGCAGTTTTTTAGAGCTGCGCAAAAACTATAAAACATTTAGTTTTTTATAGCCCAGCCAGTGCAGGTAGTTGGTTCGATCTCCGATTCCAGGCTGCGGCTGCTGTTTTTTGTACCTTAACCCTTTCACCACTAAGAAAAAAATAACCAAAATAGGATATCCTTGTTTTGTTGCTTTCTCTTTCGGTTGACCTTGCAAGATTCCAGCTAAATTGCCTACAATGTGTATACGTGTGTGTGTGTGTGTGTGTGTACTTTTTTTGTTTCGAGCTAATGTTGCACGCGTTGTCTTCTTTATGATCTGTCGGTTGTGTTTTTTATGACGCTCATTGTTCCTCACCTTGCGCGGCGAGTACTCGTACTTCCTTAACCCTTTGGCGAAAGTTGTGGGACTGTTTGGCCGAACGGGTTAAATTATACTCCGTGCACTTTTTATGAGGGCTTTCAAACATTTTGGAGGTATAACTTTTTCCGGGAATTCAATTCCTGCTCATTAGCCATGCAAAAGGGTTAAGTGCGATGAGTTTACGTATATGGAGTAAAATGCTTGAAAATGGGTTACATTGCAATGCAAATGTCAATATACGATTCAAAAAGCGTGTGCTCAAGTGAAAGTGCAGATATAAATCTTTTAAAATACTGTAGTATATTATTATGGTTACTTTTAAAATAGGATATAGTTATACATTGGCTACAATTGGGTGGGATTCGAACCTGGCGCCTCATTGCCGCGGGGTTCGAATCCCATAATAATTTATTAATAATAATATTAATTTTAGTTATAAAAATAATGATAATAAAAATAATAGCAATAATAATAGCAATAATAATAACAATAATACTTATAATAGAATTAGTAATTATATGTACTAAATAATTTGCAAAGATTTTATTTAAGGCTTTCGTCCCACACATAATGCCCCTCTTTGCTTTTTGTTTAAGCATTTTTGCATTATGATTTTTTTAATATCCCGACTTATTTTCTTCAGAAATAAGTCAATTCATAAAAAGACTAATACCTCTATTAACCAACAACTTACTCTTTAGTTAACTCTCAGTAAAAAATTTTAACAGTCATTATACAAATTTTCGTACTTCAAAACATTGAAAGAGTTCTAATATTTAGAAAATTTGGGATAGTGCAAATCGTGTTTGAAATAAGTATTTTGCTTGCAAGTTAAGAAATTTTGATATTGATGAATTTTATTAACGCCTTTACTAGATTTACAATATATAATATTATGCTGAGTGTTCGTATATATTTTATTTCAGATTGTTTAGACCTGGCAGACCGTGTTTTTTCAGTCTCTAAAATACCATTTTTTAGGTTTATGCAACTGAACAACGAAGATCCGGGCTCCAATCCCTGGTTAGGCCGAGCAGCTAGTCTCTATTAGAAAAAGAGTAAATAATAATAACAAGAATACGTTAATAGTACACCATTTTATAAAATTGAACATATTTTTGGACTATCGTTTTTATTTCCGTTTTATACAGCCGATACATTACCAGATTTGGACACAAATCATTTTAACCCACCCACCCCACCCCCTCTCTCTCTCTCTCTCTCTCTCTCGACTAACCATTGGGTTACATTTGTAATGCGCCTGAAATTAACGCCACTAAGTCGCGTCTACTTGGTCGTTGTCGACGCATTAAAATCGAAACGCATTTCAACAATGGCCAACACATTTGTAGGCCGAATTTGAATCCGAATCCGAATCCATTGTGTTATGTCCAGGGCCTGTGGCTGCGGCTGTGCTAAATCCCGAGCTTAGGCAATTGGCAATTCGAAATAAGCGCCAAAAATGTCCAGCAGCCTCACCCCGAGTGTCCTCGAACTCGACCATCTAATCAGTCCGTCCGGCAGTTATACATTTTCACACTTTCGTGACCCCTGCGGTGCAGTGCCGCCAACACAGAACCAAATGCGGAGTTCGGTCCAGCGGCCCGTGGCCGGGGTCGGGGGTTGGGCAGCGGCCATTGGATGAAAATCGAGAGCGCACGTCGACGGCGCTGACCCCTTGTCAGCGTCAGGCAACAGGATCGGCAGAGGTTAAAATTAATGCGAAAACTGTGAATGTGTCACGGAAATTGCGTGAATTCGGGGTCACGCATAAGACGCAGCTTCAAGGAGGCGGCGTGCTGGACCGGGTTATAGGGGTGGCTAGGGGCAGGGGCAAAGGGCAGCGCCTGCAATTTTCAAATTTATTGCTGCACAAACAAAAATGCTCTAAATTGTACCAATTTCGATTCGCACACAAGGCAAAAACTAAAAAAGGATTTTTGTTGTCGTATATTCCCATTGTTTTGCATGTTGAGAAATGGTTTCGGAATGGTAACGGGGACTGCATTTCAATTGACCATTCGCACGGCCTTTGGCTGACCCCTCGCCCCTAGCCTGACCTTTTTCCGTCTTGATTCAAAATAGTTGGCACATTTAAATAATTTTTCATTGCCCATAGAATAGACTCGACAATGGTCATCAGCGATTCCAGTGTGTTTCCATTGCAAATGGCATTTAATTGTTGACCCCTGGACTAGGATTGTTCGAGTTTTATGACCGAAATGTAACGGATTTTGCCAGAGCCAAATTAAAAACTGTAGCAAAACAGCAGCTGCTCTAAGGATTGGCAAATATTACGATTACACACACATACATCAAATTTGATGGGTTTTAAAAATCTGTATTTATATATATTATTTAGTTGAAGGAAATTTCTCTTTAATATATCTTAAAGAAGTTTTCTGTACAGCTACTCGCCACTCCACATGCAACCTGATGATCAAAGAGATTAGCTAAATGGCCAGGCAGCTGCTCCACCGTCTCCTCCTCCATCGCCCCTTCAAAGCCCGTAACAATATGTCGCTAATGGCCAACGTCGGCAGCCATTTTGTACCGTTATACTAAGCCGGAAAACGCAGCGCACATGCGAATAAAAAATTGAACTGCTTACGAAAAGTATACGAGCCTATTAGACGCAGTCGACAAGTCGGGGGGATGGGAGGGCCTTTTAGACAGCGCCAAAGCCTATGCCAAATGTTGAATTAGATATGCCTCCCCAGGTTCGTAGCCCCAGAACAAAGGCATAAAACGTAAGCAAAGCAAAGCGAAGGCGGCATATTTTATTTTCTAATGTAATGGAATGACAGATATAAAACACTTACAATTACTTACAGTTGGCAGCACCGAAAGCTGAATTCGCTGCAAATCTGAAATAAAGTGGATAAACTTCAGTTGAAATGTGCTGAAGTGGACTAAAAGGCTGGATAAATGTACAATTGTTCAAATCCAATTTAAAATTAAACAAATTTGTTTGATTTTTGCATATTTTTAATTACTCTGAAGTATTGAAAACAAAGCGCAAGAAATGTATTACTTGTTAAATATAAAAATATTTATTTAAGCTCTAATATCTTTATTGTTAAAAATGGTTCACTTTAGATTTAACTGTTTTATGGGCAGAATAATTCGATTTTGGATTCGATTCGAAGTAAGAAATTAAATAATTGTGGGTTCGAGCCTGTTTAGTTAAAAACTATATTTTTGCCTCAAATTATGGATTACATTAGTTTGGATATTTCTCAACTATCACGTATAGATCACTGATCAGAAAAATTATAGTTCATAGTTAATTAATAGATTAATAGTTAATTAATAGAATTAATAATCTACAAAATCTTTTTCTTATTGAATTTCACTTTATATAAACTTAAATATAATTTTAATTTTAATTCAGTATCCTTTATATGTATATAAAAGCAGTTAAACATATTTGCTTTGCTTAGAAGAGATAAGATTAATTTGTTAAAAATGATAATAATAATTATAATTTTAATTTATTAATAATAATCATTTATTATTGTAATTACGGCATGATGCAAAAATAAAAATTAATTTCTTTTCAACATCTATATATTCATATATTTTTTAAATTATACACTTTTTTGGCGAATGGTGCAGCGTTCTTTGCTTTAAATACCCTATTACTAATAAGCAATGTGTACATGAACACATACTCTAACATTGAGAATTAACACAGCGCCATGTTTGGGTCCTTAGCTTCGCTCTTTGCTCGGTTACATGGAGTCGGAACTCGCTGTAATACTATGAGTATAAACACCACTGTCATTTATTTTCGTATTATCATAATGAGTACTCGTATATTTTTATGTGAATTTCTTGCTTTTTGCACCAAGTCAACCCCTGGCACGCCTCGTTCATGTGTCACACACCCGCCCATATTTCAGCAAGTGTGTGTGGGTGTGTAAAAAAGAAGAAAGACGAAAATAAGCAAAAATAAGAGTAAAATACAAAAACAACACTCGCATTCGCATTCGTTTGTTGTTAAATTATCACCCAAGACAGCAGCCACCCTACCCTCCCGCCCTCAGCTGGCTATTTGTGCGGCGAGCAACCACCCCCACATGCACACATACACCCACACACACACTCATACACACAAACAGAGAATCTCACGTCGGGCATTCGAATTGTTGGCAGCACATTTGTTTTTTTCTCTACAATTGTCCGTTATGGGTTCTATTTGGATGCCAAACAGGGAAAGGAAGGTTGAGTTAAAATTACTTTTTGTCTGCCCTCAGGCCTCGACGAAAGATGAAAACATTCAAAGTAGAGCTTTTGATTTTCTCTACCAAATCTATTTTTTTTATAGCCCGCCTATCTCAGAACATGGAAATGCTTTTAAAAATCAAAAACAAGTTCAAACCAGTTTGAACAAACAGTTTAAGCCAGGAACTCAATTTTTTTCAACTATAAGCCGAATTATAAGCTAAACCACTTGTTCTAAAAAAACAGTTCAACAAAAACACTATTGAAATGATTTAAATTTAACAACCGAAGCAAAATTAATTTTTTCGGATTTGTCAGGATAAAAAATGTAAACTCTTTCCAAGCTCCTGATAAAACACAAGTTCGCTGATCTATAGTCCAAACATTAAAGTAGGATCATCGTTTAGTGAGATCTTCCCCAGTCATTGGAATAGCTTATCATTGCCTATTTTTAACACTCTCGCATTAACATCAAACTACTATATTTGAGCGCAGTTGACTTTGCCGATGTTTAAGCTACGAATGTAAATAAATCGTGATGAGATTTATTAAAAAATATTTGAATTGTAGAAACGTTTTGTTTGAACAACTGATAAAAATTTGGACTTTTGTTTACTATGGCGGTCATTGTACTTTTAGTAGTTTGTAATGCCCTTTCTCTCGCTATGGAAATTTTTGGGTAAATACAAAACAGTCAACATTCAGAATTTGCGATTGTGACAACAGCTAAATGCTTGAGATAGGACCATCGGGGGAGTATACACTTTATTTTCCATAAGCTTATTTATTTATTATCTGCAATATTATGAGAATGAGAATTTATATTACGTCAAGCCATTTTTTATTATTTGTTTATCTTAATTTTTGCAAAAACAGATAGTGACATCTAAACAAGATAGTGCAGTTATCTCTAGGTAACTTTCATTGCAATATATTTAAAATTACTCTTTGCCTCACCATGGGTTTTATATGAAAACACAATATATAACTAGTTTTGCCTATAATATATTACATATTTGTCTGATGGTTGATAATAATTATACAATTTTGGTTATATATTAAAGGTATTTTGAAGATTGTAATTAGGCAGTTTGGTAAAAATATCTTGAGAAAGACTCTGTCGTCGGTACGTAAATTGTCTAATCCAGAATATATCTACCTAATAAGTTCCGCGATATATCGTATATATAATTTGCAATGCTCTCTGAGTTCAACTGGAATATGGTATAAAATAGATTGCCTTTGCTAAAACGAAAATACTCTAAAATAATTAATCAAATCATCAGCAATCGCATCGTTATTTTGTAAGATTTGGGGGACAGGCGCATTATCCGTAAAATAAAATATGTGCAATTGATTTGCTGCTTCTCTATTGTTTTAAATAATGTTGTGTCCCAGCATAATACTAAAATTTTTAAAAATACTTGGAATCCAGAAAAGAGCCTCTTTAAATGTTTTTATATTTGTTAAGTCAGGCGCAAATACTAAATAAGCAATTTTCAATAAATTAATCTTATTTAATGGGGCCCCCATTTTGGTGGCTCCTCTTTCGTTTTATATAGTTTGAGTACTTCTGGGCCTCATCAAAACCCATCTACCATTCCACACATTCACATTTCCTAACAGCAGCCAATAACATTTTATGGCGCACGCCATTTCTATGTGCCGCACACACACACACACACACACACAGGGCCACGCGATCAACGAGTGCAAAAAGAGAAAATCCAGCAGAAAAACTAATTCCACATAATGGCCAATCTACATAAAAAAATCGCTCGACATGAAAACCGAAAATCGATGAGCGGAATGGAAGTGGAGTGGCAGCAACAACAGCAACAGCAACAACAGCAGCAGCAACAACAGCAGCAGCAGCAACAAACGCCTGAGTCACAAAAATGCCACCCCGCATAAATTTGCAAATAATGAAATGGTAAAAAAAATCCACACACAAACAAAAACACACATACACTTACACAGACACGCACACACATACATACGCATACGGTTCGCCAAGGGGCGACTGGCGAATAAAGTTCCAAATCATGAAGCATACAAAATGAAAATCCACCCTCGAAAAAAGTTGCCACGTTTTTTCCTTTTTTTCATTTTGGGGAAAAAAGAAGAAAGCAAAAAGCATTGTGTGTATGTGTGTGTGTGAGTGTTTGTGTTCGTGTGGGTGGTTGGTTACTTGGTTGCTTGTTTCGCTTTCGCTTTGTTTGCAAAACAATCAAAAGCGAACGATTCGTCTACGACGCCACAGCCACTCTCCGCCAGCTCCCCGCTCGCTCCTTTCCAGCTTCCCAGGCTGCTCCTATTACTCCTGCTTGGTGGAGCGTGCCCCTTGGCGCACATGGCCTGCGCCTGCCGCGACATTTCCCGTTGTTGATATCGTTGGCGACATTAAATGTAGTTTTTGTTTTGTATACCCTGTAACTTGATAACAAGCAGTACACTTCTATTTAGGCAATTATAAGCTTATGTTATGTTAAGCTATATATCTTTTTGTGTTGGATAACTTCGAAAAATAGACTAAGTGCCAAGCTTAACAAATTACAATAAGACATTTAAAAACAATTTTGTTGTGTTAAACAATTTATATATATAGTACGAATTTTTTGTGCCAGCTGGTTAACTGGTAAACACGGTATCACAAAATCGAACTACCCGCAACGCACTTTAAGTGCCCTTTTTCTGCGATTTTCGTTTGTTTTCTTCGCATGGCAAACCAATTTCAAGCATATTTTTATGAGCACACTGTGCAGCATTGCGAATTTGTCGACGGCGAGTCGTTGTTGGACTTTGAACGGCCGAGGACGATGTTGCTTGGCAGGCGCAGCAGCCTTATTTTATTTTTTAAACGTGCGCCAAGACACGCCTCTACGCCCACGTGAACGCCACTGAGTTGGCCAAGGGCTAGACACAAATATCGCTGGGCAAAATGTAAAAACTGCTCCTGACTCCTCGCAGAGCTTCCAATTTCTGTTTGGAATGTGCAGCTGGACGTGAGAATTGTAGAAGCTCACGCTGAGAGAAAAGTTAGTAATCATGAAGTTTCAAAATTGAAACAACAATAACGTGGAAGAACTTGGCGTAATACAATTTACTATATTATACCAATATAATTTTTAAACTAATAAATTTGAATAGCTGTTGATTAATATTTTAGGATAGCCTTCAGATGTGCTTAAATAATATTTAATATTTTTATTATTTTAAACGAATGTTTAGGAATATAATCACATTCAAATACAGAACAGAATTAAATAATATTTTGGTCATTAACAGTACGAGAATAGATTTATCTGTCTCAAGTAGTCTACCTTATTATAAAACATATTAGATTAAATCCTATAGCCAACTTCTATGCAGCTAAAAGACATTTGTGAATAATTCATTATCTTTTTATAATCTATGGTATTTAAGATATTCCATTCATTCGGATATACATAACTTGCTTAAGTTGCCATTACTAGGTATTGGCATTCTTGCTTCTAAAAAACTTTTTAACAATAAAAAAGTATTTAAACGCGATATTTTAAACAAATTTAATTTTTATATTTATTTATATATACATACGTACATAATTTATTACTAATAATTCTTTTCTACCCAGGTATTGTGGATATATTTTCATTTTGGTGTTATGTTTCTTTTTTTACTGTGTACAATTTCGTAATAGTAGCGTTATTTGTGGCTAACGTTGCGCGTGCATTTCGACTGCTTTTTATGTGGCTTTTTAGCAAATTGCAAAACTGCGCCATTTTTTTCTTTCGTCCAATCCGCACAGGCAACAACACTGTGCGCCTATAAAAACAACAACAAAACGGAAATGGCACGCACACACTCATACAAACATACATGCACACACACACAGAAACACGGATAGCAATGGGACAATTTTCAACGTTGCCCCCCTGAAAATATGCAACATTTTTTATATGTTTCTGCTTCACAAAGTTTTGCGTCATAAAATTTTTTCTGCTGTGGCTGTCACTTTTGTTCGCCCGACGTTGTTGTTGTTGTTGTAGATGTTGCTGCTGCTGTTCGTCTGTGGTCAGGCTTTTATATCGTTATACTCTGTGTGTGTGTTCTTTTTATGACCCAATATGGCCGCCAAGCGCGGCGTACGTGTTTGTTTCTGTCCCTGTGTCTGCGTCTGTGTGGGTTTATGAATTATATAGATTTTTATGCGGTCGCATATTATTTTTGTTACTATTTTCTTCTTTTTTCCCGTTAGCTTTCTTTCACTCGTGTCATGCCGTTCTTTTTTGGCGCAATAAAAATGTCTTTTTATATGCGATGCTATCTGGCAGATCTCCCTGCATAATGTTGGCCCGTTTTTGCTGCTGTTTATGAATATTTTGGCCTGGGCCTGAGTTTGACTTTTATGTTTTACCGGGCAGGCGGCATTCATTATATTCCTACACTCATGTACAGCATTGTCTATATTTCTCGTACACTTTGCGCGCTATTTTCTCTGGCTTTCGGCGAGTCTCTTTTGCGCGCTGCTTTTGTCATTTTTGCATTAATTTCATATTTTGTGTGTTTGCTGCCGCTGCTGTTTATTCCGCATAAATAATATATATTTTTGGTTATTGCGTCTGCACGGCATTAATAATATTTTCCACACAAGCACACACGCATACACTCACACGCACACATAAACATGCATCCTGTGTGGCGGTCAGGACAACATGGCCGTGAGCTTTAATTTTGGCTCATTTTTCGTTATCAAAACATTAGGCTTATGCGTGTGTATTTGTTGTTTTTGTTTTTTACCCATACATAAATATTTGCAATTAAGTATGCCAAAAATACACAAGCACACACACACATGCACCCACCCACATACACACTCACAAAGAGAGCTTTATACTGAGCTAAAGCTTGGGCCTATTTTGCGCAGCGAAAAATATCAAAATTTCACCCACACATTTTATTTAGCCATCATCTTTTTTCTATGTATTTAAAAAGAAATTTTAATTATAAATAACAAAGTATGCACTACCTGAATATTTTAAGGAAATTACAAATACTAACATACCAGTATAAATAAAATTAAAAGCACATTAAACATAAAAGATTTGGAGAAATTATTAAAGTTAACATTTTTATATTCGCAACTTACGTTATTGTGTGTCTAGACATATTTTTAGTTAGCACTAAATGGCGCTACTATTTTCATAAACATAATTGTTTCGTCAGCTTTCTGTGATAGCTTTGAACACTGTTGTTAAATATTTTTATTTCCTATAAAAACATGCTAAGTTCCCGAATCCAGTTCTTGCTTTAAAATCCCACAACTTTGTCAAAACTAAACCGATATTCAAAATGTTCATAATATTCATAATGCTTTGTCCTCTAGATTGATTTTCCTTTTAAATTTAATTGGCATATTCATGATTTTAGTGAAAAAAACTACGCCTAGTTTAAAACATCTCGGATCATAATAGAGAATAAGTCTACAAATTATCAGCAACTGTCTCAACGCTTTTATACGCGTTTACAAACAAACCCGCAAACAAGATTTTCACACGTATTTGAGATACAAAGTGTTATCTGCATGTAAGAATTGCTGTAATTTCCCAACGGTCTCAGCAGCTCCAATGCTTTCGACAGTTTAAGTATCAAATGTCTTAGTATGAATCAGAATCAGGTTCAATGCTGTATTCTATTCTAATTATGACAACCACAATCGATTAAAAATATAAACTTGCATTTCTAAATTTAAAAAAAAATTTTTCAAAAAATGTGTACAGTACATTACATTTTTATAAAAAATCCAAAAAATTTTATTTTTAATAATGAATATATTTGAAATGCAGAATCAATCTAGAGGATAAGCCATGTGAAAAATGCCATCACACATGAAAATCGGTTAAGTTTTGACAAAGTTATGGGCGTTTGAAATATGGGAGCTGTAGATCCGAGAGCTTTACATGCAAAATATTTGTCAATTTTTGGATGATTTTTTACAAAAAATTTGACCCCCTCAGAATCGGTTTTAATATTGTTTTTTACACTTATTGTGACAACCACAATTGATTAAAAATGTAAATTTGAATTCCAAAATTTTGAAAAAAAATTTTTTTCCAAAATCAGTAAGGGTAAAGGAGTACATTACATTACAAATTATATTATAAAGAATCCAAAAAAATTTATTTTTAATAATGAATATATTTAAAATGCAGAATCATTCCAGAGGATAAACCATGAGAAAAATGCCATCACACATGAAAATCGGTTAAGTTTTGACAAAGTTATGGGCGTTTGAAATATGGGAGCTGTAGATCCGAGAGCTTTACATGTCAAAATATTTGTCAATTTTTGGATGATTTTTGACAAAAAATTTGACCCGCTGAGAATCGGTTTTAATATTGTTTTATACACTAATTGTGACAACCACAATCGATTAAAAATGTAAATTTGAATTTCAAACTTTTGAAAAAAAAATTTCCGAAAATGAGTAAGGGGGCGTACCTGATATTTTTATAAATAATTTAAGCCCCTCAGAATTTGTTTTAATATTGTTTTTTATACTAATTGTGACAACCACCATCGATTAAAAATATATATTTGCATTTCTAAATTAGTAACTACCAGTAACTACTGTGTACTGTAAACGAGTATTACGCAGTCAGCTACGTCCGATTGCAACGTTCTTACTTTTTTACTGATTCATTAATGAATTGTATTTACAGTAAGTATATATCTTATCTTGTATTAATTGCTACATTATTATAATATATGTACATATATGCACAATCATGCAATGCCCTTGTATAGTTAAAATAAGCACTAAGCTCTGCAATCCGGTGAGGACATCTTTCAGTCATAACAAGATACGCATTTCCACTCTGTCTTGCATATACTTCACATATGAACGCGCGTATTTATATGTACACATCCATGTGTTTGCATGTGTGTTGATGTCCGATGGCGAGTGCAAGTGCACCCGTTTACAACGGGCCAACGAACAATAAATCGCCTTATCAGTAAAATAGACCCACATGTGTTGCTTATAAAGCACACGATTGATTAAGACTCAAGTGCCGTTGACAGCTAATCGGGTCGCTTAAGGCGCGAGCAATCTAATTTGTGCCTCAATCGTCATGTACTTAGCAAAACTATTTGAGCAGCAACAACAACGACACACTTTGCACGATTGAGAGAGAGCGAAGGCGAAGGCGCGAGAGAACGTGTGACTGAGCGAGCTCTGGTTGAGCGCAGGGGCGTAGCTGCAAAAATTGAATGCTAAACAGTATTTGTATTTCTTTATATTATTGATGCAGCACAAATTCAACTACGCCGCTGCCTTTTGGACAAAAGCGCCGTTATCATCTCGCGCATTTGACAACAGGCAGAAGCGAACGAGCCTCGGACGTTGCAATACATTGTTGAAGACCACGACCCAGCGCACAGTCTAGCGAAGATTAAGCGCGCAATTGGACAATAAAAGCTATTACCATGGTCAAGGAGACGAGGCCAAGTGGAGAATCTTGCTACGCCGCCGCGGCTGATCAGATGAACTTTCTGCGCGGGAAGCTGCAAAAGTTTCAGAACAAAATGTTGTCCGATTTCGAGCAGCGACTGTCCTGCATGATCGAGGACGTGCTGCAGGATGTACGACAGCAGGAGCTGCGTGCGCACGAGTTCCGCCAGTTCGATAACGCCAGGGGCAGGGCGGGCAATCCAAGCTACACCTGGCACAATCGTCAGCTGCAATCGCCGGCGCCTGACGTCAGCGACAGTCCAAACGTGCGAGCGGATGCCCAAAATAAGGCGACACCAAAACAGCAGCAGGGGCAATCGGAACAAATAAAGCGACGTCAACTGCCCGATAAGGTGTTTGTGGCACGCGAATCATACCTGACGGCGCTGCTGCAGGTGGAGCACATGCGCACCATCTATCACATATTTTCAATAATTCTGGTCATGTTCTTGCTGAACGTCATTTGCTTTGACTACTTTGTCGAGGGCCACATCAACCTTGGCCTGGGCACGTTTCGTGCCGGGCTCAAGCGCCTGCACTGGGTGCTGGGCGTCTGGCTGTTGGAGCACGTCTTCGTCCTGGCGCTGTACTATGCATTCCAGGGCTGGGCCCTGGTGCGTGCCAAGCTGCAATCGCACAGTAAGTTCGAAAGTACTTTAAAATCAGAAACATTGGTCTGATGCCGTTTGTGGTGTCCACTTGCAGGATCGGCTCAACGTTTTTGGTCGCACAGCTGCCTGATTATGTACATTAGCGCCCAGCTGGTCTTTGGCTACGTGTCCACCTCGCTGTGCCTCAAGTTTCGGCTGCCCTTTGTCAGTGCCTGCGTGTTGCTCCTGGAGAGCACTCGCCTGCTGATGAAAATGCACGCCTTTGTGCGCTACAATGCGGAGCGGGTGTTGCTCGGTAAGCAGAAGGCGGATGGCGATTTGGCCAAGTTGGCCCGTCCCTATGTGCCGCCCCTGCATTGCTATGTCTATTTTCTGTTCGCACCCACGCTCATCTACCGCGACAGCTATCCACGCACGGCGCACATTCGCTGGAAGTTTGCGCTCTGCCGCCTGCTGGAGATTGTGGCCGTTGCCTTCCTCTATGCCTTTATCCATGAGCGCCATATCAACGAGCATTTTGGCCAGATTGGCAAGGAGACCTTGGGACCGTCGCAGCTGACTGTTAAGCTGTTTGGCATGATGCTGCCGAGCGCGGTGATATTCTTGTGCGGCTTTTACATGATTCTGCATTCGTGGTTGAACTTTACGTCGGAGCTGCTGCGCTTTGGAGACCGCATGTTCTACAAGGACTGGTGGACGTCGCACACCTACGATCGCTACTACCGCAACTGGAACGTGGTGGTGCACGACTGGCTATACGAATACGTATATAGGGATGTCTACATGCATATTTTCAATGGCTCGAAACTGGCCTCCTCACTGCTCGTGTTCCTGATATCGGCGCTGGTACACGAACAGGTGTTGGGATTTGCGCTGCAAGTCTTCTTCCCCGTTATGTTTGTGCTCTTTGGAGTGGTGGGCGTTGCATTAGTGTTCGTCATGCGCAGCGCGCCCAAAACCCTGGGCAACATTTTCCTATGGTTCTCGCTTATCCTGGGCAACGGCATGCTGATCTCATTGTATGCCATGGAGTATTATGCCAAGCGTAACTGTGACCTTCCCTACGAGCGCTGGGCGGATTACCTAACGCCGGCGATCTGGCGCTGCTACCACTAGCGAAATAAAACGAATTTTAGTCTTACTACTTGTAATTTGTACATATGACGTACGTTTTGTATTTTAGGTATATAAACTTCATGAAAAATCCTTTCGAAATGTATTCAAATGCTGTGCGGCCGTATGGCCGCCGAACTTATTGGCTATAAATTGTATCAATGTATCAAAATATGTGACTACTGCAAACTTATTTTACTTCAGGATGACTGCTGATAAGCTCCAATCTTATTGAATACTCTCCAACATTAACAATGCTCCTCGCAGGCAACTCCACCACCACTAGCTTCTCGTCTGCGTGCCGAATTGTACATGCTGTCCAACTATACGCAAACATTAACATTTTTGACAGGTGCTCCCAGTGATGCCAGAAACTCCTCGTCAAGGTGCTTGCGACGAAACAGGATAACATGCGGCTCGGGCGTATGCATCATGTAGTGCACCCAGCCGGGACTCTGTTGGACCCCAAGGTTGCGCCATTCCGTCTCTGTCATTAAATGCGCTTTGGGGACATGTTTGGCCAGATCGGGCGGCAGAATAACGTGCCTGCAGGCGAATTACGGAAAGATAAGGTAAGTGTTCATAGTTTTGTGGGGATGGTAGCTCACCTGTACTCAAATCTGTCATCAAAATACTTCTCGGAGTATTGAATTTGGTCAGCAGGCATGGTAATTATTGATTTACTTATTATTTGAGACTGTAGATTACTTCGATTGTGGTGGTTGGTCGATAGACTTGGCACGATAACTGACGTACTGGAAACTGAATTACTTTTCATTTAAAAAGAACCGCTCCTCTCTTAACAGAATCCACATGTAAGATGTCGCTCATCAAGATTTCCAGCTTGTTAATAAAATGTATATTTTTGTTATCTTTTTGATATAATAATTCAAATTTCCAGCTTCGCTTCAACTTTGAGTGAGCAAAAGAACAATGACTAAAGAGAACTACTGTCAAACGGAACAAGCTCATTTACTCAGTTCAGTGAACATCTCTGCTGTTCGCTCACTCATGAACAGTCCAAATATACTCCACATGTGCAGCCAAAGTACAACAGCACCATAAAAGCCAAAAATTGGAAATTATTTACGCGAAAACCCAAATAGGCCTTCGAAAAGAAAGCTGTTGTGTGTGTGTGTATGGCTTGGCAGTCCTTGGTCAGTCGGTTGTGCTCGTGTGCGTGACATAAAGTTACGCGGCATTGTTTTTTTGTGTGCGTGTGTGAGAGCGGAGCATCGAATACTTAATTGGTTTTTATATAAGCGCCGTCGTTGTTTTTCAACAATTTCCACGCATATATTTAACACACACACACGCACACATGTACATACCCCAGTCCCATTACTGTGTTACCAGCGCAACACGGAGACTCCCATGACAACACCAGACGACAAACACAACAACAGCAGCAGCAGGAACAACAACGACAACAGCAACGATAAGGCGATAATGTAAATATGCATATGGGCAGACACAATTAAAAATACACTAAGAGCGGAGCGCCATTAACTCAAGGCAAAGCAGTTCCAGTTCCCCGCCCAGTGCCGTTCACACACACACGCACTCATTTTCATACATATATGACAACATGTGTGTGTGCGTATGAGCCACCTGCTGCTGCTGCCGTCGCTGCCTGGGCCACTTGCCCCCAATAACAATAGCAACTACATCAACAACAACAACTTTAAAGCGAACATCTCTGCACAAGCTTCAAGCTGCCACGGTGACGGTGCGCAACGAGGGGCAGGGTCTGCCCTAGGTTGACGGCAACAAACACAGCAACAACAACAGGAACAATAGAAGCAACAACAACAACAACGGCAAGATGAACGCCAGCCTCATATATGAGATACTCATGTATTTGAACTCGTTCTATTTTGGCATGTACGCCGCCTTCGAGGTGGGAGTGGGCGTGCTAAAGGGAATCAATTTGAGTTATGGCGAAAACGTTCTGTCACGTGAGGCGACCATTCTGCTCTCGCTGTGCATCATCGAAACGCTGCGCATTGTCTTTGGCCGCAAGAGCAGCCTCAGCGATCGTGGTGAGTAATCCCAAGGAGGGGCTATTATATGTATAAACATATGTATCTATCTATATGCGTACAAGGGTAGTGCTCCTTTTATGTTTATCACTCGTATTTGTTTACTTAATGAGCTGTACGGTGCGGACAACTCAACAGTTGACTGGGGAGCTGGAGCTGGAGGCTGTTCGGGTGTGAGAGGGCTTGGGTGGATGCGGCTGCTATGATGACATACTCAAATTATTTGCAGCGGTCGTCATGGCGCGACAAGCGTCATCATTGTTCAGTATCCTCACCCACACGGCTCTCCTACCTCCTTACCGGCCCGGACCAACCCCCATAAACGTTATAAACGTGTTCACACTCCACATGGCGAATGCGTAATTTTGCTGGAATCTATAGAAACGTGGGTGTGTGTGTTTATGTCAACAAAGGGATGCAAACAGGTTTCAAAAATTTCGAATTTATTGTTCTATTCAAAATATTTACTGTCTAAAAATGGATTATAGTTTCGTTTCATTTAAGGTATAATACCGGCGTCACATTTAATATTTTTAAATTTTTTATCAAAGATTCAGTTGTGGTTATTCATAATCTTTAGGGTGGTTTTCTTTTCAACCAGTTGAGCCCATGTTCATAATTTTATATAATGTACTCAAATGTATCCCAAAATATAAATACTAATATAGAGCTGATTCATAGATATGAGAATCAGGCAACTGAAGACATCTCTGACCCCAAAAGTATTGTAAATATATTCTTGATTCGGCCATCTTACTGTCAGTACGCATTGAGCACGGAAACTAAATAAGCCGCAGAGTGACGGTTCTCTTCAGCATTCCTTAAATAATTAACGTTTGAAGACTCATTGAACAAACCTCTTATTTCGATCGAGCTCAGATTTAAAGAGCAAGATTTGTCAAATTTTGATTAAGCATAATTTACTTTTTATACATCTCGAATCAAAATAAAACTCACAATACTACCTTAATCCACCATATAAATATGATACAAATCACAGGCACTTTATGGGCGCATTTTCGCAGATTGAAATTCGACTTGATATACCGGCAATCTTTTCTCCGTTCATTTGTTTTTATGCAATCTAGCCTACAGTTTAACTTATATTATTTAGGATTAATCGAGCTTAAATTGAATTAGCTTGTTCACATATGTATATGTTGAATAAACTACAATTTGTTAGTTAACAAAAAAAGGGTAAAGTTTAATCGAAAGCGATTTGACAACCATGTGTATGTAATGCACATCGGGTAAAAATCTATTTGCATAAAAACTTATTTAGCTTACTGATTCACTTACGTTCAACTCGAATTATAATTTATTAATACCATCGCAAGCATTTTAATAGTATGTCTTTTCTTGGAATTTTTATCATATTTTCGCAATATAGCTAGAATAAAATAAGAGAGCTCTGATGAGAGTGCCCGACTAGATAAAATATATATAGCGTCGTAATACTCTATAGATATTCTTGACAGGTGTGGCGAGGTGTAGAAAAAAAGGTCGTCTTAATATTGATATTACGTAAATAGGCGAGATCTCAAAAAATAAAAATAAAAATAAAAGAAAAACTACGTATGGTGTAGAAAATAATTTTCTACGTAAAGGCATATCGAAGTTTCCAGTTCTAGTTTCCGAGATCGGTGCATTTATACAAACAGCCACAGAATATGGCTCATTCAATTTAGCTACTCGCCCTGTTAAAGAATATATATAATATATATAATTTATGGGGTCGGCAATTCTTTCTCATGCCTGTTACATACATTTGCACAAAACCAATACTCTTGTTTATTTAAACAATTAGCTTCGGGATACCGAGAATTAAAATCCCTTGCATACATATTGCGATATATTTTTATATTAAGTCACATAATGGTGTCCATATAGAAGCCATGATATAGTTGTTTAATGTTGACAATATTTTGTTTATATTTGTAAGGACAAAAGTTAAATTTAAAATTGCTTATTTTAGTCTTAATATCATGGAAATAAATAAAATATAATCGATTATATGATTAAAAGAATGTCCCAAAAAAGATTAAAACTCTAACTACCGATTTCAATCATAATATTTTAAAACAAAATGCTGTTTTTAAACAAAAATCAATTTCGTTTATCTAGCTAGCTTATAAACGTGGAGAAAAGTTTGCGTAGAGAGAGTGTCGGTCAGGCGGATATTGTTATATCTACTCTGCAAGGCATATGATGGCTAATACTTAATTGTGACTCTGTAACTCTGCAAGAGTTTACAAATGTAATTGATGTTGTTCTTGGCAAAATAAATATCTATATGGATTTTTCTTTATTTATTTTTTGCCCAAAAACTGAAGTTTATTATACGTATTTAATAACAGTTTAGACTGCTCTCACAGAATAATCATTAATATTGATTAATTTAAATATAGACAAAAATTTACCCAAAGATATTCCTGTGTCCTTTCGGGACATTTTAACTTATTGTCGAGAATCCGGCACTTAATTATAAACAATTAGCCTTTTGACTGACTTTAATTTATCTATTTCATTACTAATTGTACTCTCTACTTTTGCTATCCCACAGGCTGGCAAGCAACCGCATCCGTAATATTAACACTGCCCAGTCTTGCTATTGTTATCTATTTGTGTTGTTTTCAAGCTTATGTTCTCAAACTCGAAATTATTCTGAGTGCCTTAATGATCACCCTACAAGGTGCTGAACTAGTCTACGCCAGCATATTCATTTGTACAATGTGTCGACCCGTTACATACACCTAGCAGTTGGTCAACGTTGCCACGTCGATGCCCTCGGCTAAGCCACCAGCAGCATTACTTGACATGGGAATGGAAATGGGAGTGAGAGGGGGAGCTGGAGCTGGGATAGTGCGACGAAGACAACGCACCTTTTGGTATAATTACGTCAAGCAGTTTACGTTTAAGTTGAGCGATTTTGATGTAGGCTAAGCCACTGACGCACACACACACACACACACGACATTAAGGATCTACAACATTTAGAGGAGATCTATCGAAGGCAAGATATTACAAATGAACAACCAAAAATACGCTGGCGTATTCCTGCAGTCAGTCCTCGCAAGACCAAAACCGAACAATGGACAAATCCAATGAAAACCAAATAAATTCAACAAGGAACCGAACTAACGCTTTACTAACGAGGTTCGTATGAAAACCGATATCTTATATAAGGTACATTACGTGTGAAACACTATAATAACGCGACGCGACTCGTCCGATTCGATCAAAAGCGCCATTTGATTTGAATTCAGAGCGCATTCTTTTGTCCGGCCTTTGTCGTCCGGCGTGCTGACTCGGACTCGCTCGTTGTTGGTATATTTTTATACGCTTATAATGATCTAAAATTATATACATATACGACTACACTGGCCACATAAGAAGTCTATGTGCAGCAGCCGCTGCAGCTCTCGACGGCGCGCCGGTTGGCATCGTTGTCGCTTCTCATCATAGGTGCAATGTACACTTCTAATTCAAGTATATATACATTAGCCAACTGATTGTTTAGGCCAGCTAGACTCGAAAGGGGTTATCATTGCCCAAATTATTTTGAAAGTGAATGTGTTGTTCTTTTATCAAAATATGGCATGTATAATGTTATTGAAAGCTTAAGCTAAATAGATATTAGAGATTACAAATTATTTAATTGTTATGTGTTTCGATGTCAACGAATTTCTAAAATCACATGTGATATGTAAGGGAGACTTAGTAATTTAGAAAATACATCCTTATTATCCATTCATTATTGTAATAATCAAACTTTAAAAAATTAAAAGACTTATTGTATATACAATAAATTGAAACAAGTTCATTTCAGTAAAAGAAATTAAAAACGCTGTAGCCTTCAGATATTTGTATACACAGAACAGATATTTGCATAACAGAACAGAGTAGTCGCTTATAGTCGCATAAAAACTCAGAAACGAATTAATATTTTTCTAGAGTATAATGACAAACAAGTTTATTCGTATTTTTCTTATCTGAAAAATTCTTACTTGACTATCCCGTCTTTACAATCTTATAATTACTCGAAGAACCTAAATTTCTTTAAATAATTTAACATTTTTAATAAATATTAAATGCAAGGATAGTTTTTTTTTAATTTTTTTGCATTTTTGATAGTTTTATAAATCTATTTAATTTAGTTAATTAACCGTCCAACCTGGGGGAGGTTATTCATTGGGCAACCCTGACCAAAACAAACACAAAAACAGAGCTAAACAGAACTAAGAAAGAGATTTTAAGCACCCGAAGGCGACAACGACCAGCACATAATTCAAATAAATAACAACAACAAAACGAGCAGCGACAACAACAAATGGCAACGACAGAGCCAATGGCCAACACAGCAGGTCCACATTATTATTATGGTCAGTCTAAAAATATAGCGCCCAACGTGAGCAACGTTGAACGCGTTGCGATCGCTGCCGGGTGGTATCCCAGTCATACAGTGTATTTACGCATTAGTCCGCGGGGAAGGGGAGACATAAGCTAGTTAGTTAAAATGCCGCCAAAACGACCGCCGCCGCTGGTGCCGAAGAAGCCAAATCCCAGCATGAACTACGAAGTGCTAATCTACTTGAATAGCTTCTACTTTGGCATGTTCGCCTGCTGCGAAATGGCGATGGGTCTGCTGAAGGCAATTAATCTCAGCTACACGGGTCACACGCTCGCCCAGGACTCGGCTGTGATGATAAGCTTCATAGTGGTGGAGACGCTGCGTTTAATAATGGGGCGTAGGGGGACGCTGGCCGAGCGAGGTAGGCGACTGGGGCAGCAGATTGACATAGTTTTCGCACAGCGTCTATTTATAGTTGTTATCAATGTTGTTTTTCACTAATGCTTTGTTTCTCTCTCTCTCTCTCTCTCTCTCTCGCTGTGTGCGCTTTTATCTACAGGTTGGACGGCCATACTGTCGGTCTTCCTCACCGCACCCTGTTTTCTGGGCGTCTCGTATCTACTACTGCTGCAGACCTACAGGCTGCGTCTGGAATATTGCCTCTGTACGCTGCAGATCGCACTCTACCTGACCGAACTGTGGTACGCCATAGTCTTCGTTTTCTCAATGTGTCGTCCAATAACTTATGATTAGTAAAGTACATGCAACATCAGTAAGACGAGACATTTATACCGTACTATATATGTACTTGAAAGATAACAGAGATTAGCAATATACAAACAGATGAATTAAATATGAGATATAATGAGACATGAAAAATGAAATGGTCCCCAAACCATCAAATATACATATACATATATAACATATAGCATATAGTATATACATATATGCATCTCTACTTGTGTATAGTAAGGTTTATGATAGCATATATATGTACTTAAAACGGTTTTATATACAAGAATAATTGTTAACATTTAAGCATCAATTGGAACCAATACAAAAAAACAGCCAAAACGCTCGAACTTGAATAATTTTCATATTTGTATGACAATTTTACATAAAACAATACTTATACGCCCAGGAGAATCTAAACTTAATGTGTGAAAATTATAAAATGAAAAGCTCGAACAACATACATAATTTGTAAAGGTAATCTAATAGGATTTGCCTTGTTAATGAGAACAACTTAAAAACCATGTGAATTCTACAAAAAGTTTACCCATAAATGTTTCAAAAAGAAATAGTTAAAATTTAAACTTTAGCCGTAAAACTAAAAAAATGAAATATTACTGAAAATTTCAAACTGGCCCACGAAAAAGTCAAAAGGCAATGTGTACTTTAAAGAAATACTTTATATAAATCTAGCGTAAACCATATAGCATATATAAGCCGTTCAAGACGCCACTAAATCAATGTTTAAGTAAAGTAGATGAGAATTGAAACTTAGATGAAAAACTTAACACATTTAAAAGATGTTTCCCCTCCATCAAAGTCCATTTAATCTTATTGCTTCTCATCAAATCTGCTCACCAAATGCTAGTCAAATTGATCGTTGGTTCTCCTTTGCGGTTCCTTCTCCATTAACCCCTCTAGTCAGAACAAAATCTCATGCTCTTAATTATGCACTGGGATGCCCATTAAACTAAATATTAAAACCTAGTAAGACACACCTAAACTAATCCTATGTTGGCAACTTTAATTGTATAATATTTATATATATTTTCTGTTAGAATGCAAAATGTTAACACACATTTTTAAAAAGCGATAGTCGAACAACCAAAGAATGTAACACAATTAAGTTATAACAAAACAAAATAATAAAATAAAACAACAGATTTTATGACAAATTATATACACTTGATGAAAAATACCAATTAAAGAACAAGAAAAAAGATGTGTATTGGTTTAGATCATATAATATGGTTATATAGGTGTAGTAGGCTTTGTTAATTCAATACCTTTTTGACGAATATTGAGTTTACTCAGGCAAGACTTTATTTAGTTTCCAAAAAAAACACGACACACATTATTTCAGATTTACAGTCGCTCTCATTTCTACATAACATCCAAAGTTATTGCGTTCTGTAGCACAAGGTCGCTATGGATAAAAATCAGAAGTCTGGTAAGCGTTTAGTTTCATTGCGTTCTTTCCAAGATGCTCAATTTTCGTATAACATAACATAGTAGAGAATGTTGGGCCATCGCAGTCGAGTAGCAGCCGTCGCGTGATGTGGAAGGTGCACGACGGCGAGGAGGAAATCTATGATTCCGTTGTAAACTATCGAAGCTCGTCGCCAACTAACGAGACCAAGAATTCTTCCAGTTCCAATTCAGAGCACGAGCTGCCTAGTACAAGCAAGACGCAAGCCTTGGGCGCCTCCGATGGACAATATCGGCTGCTAAGGAAAGAGCAGATAACTGTACAAGACGCGGCGACCAAGTCCTCAACTAGCCTGGCTATGCGCTACAAGCCATCGCACGAGTCGCTCCAGGAACTGGCTACCACCAAGAGAGCTCGCGCCATTGGATGCTGGCATCATCTCTTTGATCGGATACGCAACAAGAAGGTGGGCAACGAGGCGCATCCCACTCTGGCACTACGCTACAAGCCATCGCACGAGTCACTTAAAAATCGACGCAGTAAGGACCAGCTCGCAGATCGGTGCACACCTAGATCGACAAACTCATCCAAGCCCAAGCTCGCGACTGCAGATCTGAAATTGGAGACGTGCTTCTTCCCGCCCTATCAGACGGCTGTAGTGCGCGAGGTTGCGCCCAAGTTTGCCAATCGCATGTGTATACCAGAAGACAGTGACTCGTTTTGTTCGGGCTCCGCTGAGTTGCGGATTCCACTGCTGAAATCATCGAAATCTGGCAAAATACCCGAACCCATAGATATGCAGGCTTTGTACGAAAGCACATCGCGTATCGGTCACACAGAAGCGAAGAGCGGCACCCTCAAACCCAAACGTCGTACCAAGCCAGCTGCTGGTTCTAGTGGTACTGTCACGAAGGGAAATGGTAACAAGTCGACGACAGTTGCAAGCACTAATAACGCTATGCCAACGTTACGCCAAAGACAACAGGAACTGCACCGCTATCGCGTACAGATCGAGAAACGCCGTTTGGAGTTGTTGGATTTAAAGATTGTACGTGAACGGGCGGACGCTTTACGCCACGAGATATTGTTCCACAAGGACTTGCAGCTGAAGCATAATCAAATCAAGTCTTTCGAGGATACCAACAGTTCCCAGGCATGAATGAGCATCAAATCTGTTACCAAACAAAATTTATAGTATTTCATAAAATCAAAACAGTATTCCAACCAAACAATTAAATAAGTCTTAATCCATTTCATTAAATTTAAACACAATAGCCGTCTTTAAAACTGCCACACGAATGTCGCACGTTGTTTTTGTCCGCGTTGTACGAATATTGTGTGTATTTTTACTTAATGCCTTATCGTTAATGTAAACCAAAGTGAACATTTTGGCGCCAAATATTTGAATATCAAAGCACCATAACCGTTACAAGCTTTGTGTCGACGTTTGTGTGTGACTGTCAACGCAGCTGACTTTCTTACATGCAAATGCATTTCATTTAATTCCCATTACAACAAAGTCAATGCAAAGTCAGCATGTTGGTAAAAATGTGCCGCATCTGCGGAAAAAGCCATTTATGCGAAAAAAGCATGGATCTCTTCGAGCCCAAAAATAGGAAGCTAGTGCGACATATTCAAATGCTGACCGGATTGCGGGTAAGCTTGCTCAAAGGTACAAAATGCAGTTCAAATAACCAACACAAATCGAAAGTAGCTACGGGATTCGCAAAATGCACCCGTCTCCATATGTTTTTGCTGCCAGTCGGACCTCAAACTGGCCATGTCGTTCCGGAGGCTTTGCATTAAGACCCAAAAAAATGGCAACCTCTTGTCGAAGTCAACGATAATTCCTCGCTGAGTGAGCAAGAAAGTCCAAGTCCCACTCCAGAGAATCGACAAAACCACACTTGTATTGGCGCCAGCACCTACAGAGAAAGCGATTCGGAAGAGGAGGAGCCACAGCAAACAGTACAAGTTATGATTAAGGAAAGCCAAACTATGAACACAGATATAGCCGATGAACATGATCACCTGGATCTGGACTACGTCGTCAAAGCCACTACAGACATCGAAACGGACGACAGTGTGCATGTCAGCAGCGAATCAAATGAAAGTACGGATAAATACGAGCTTCCTAAACCATTAATACATTCCACAAAAGGTTGTAAAAGCCTCTTAAAAGCCAAGCAAGAAGTGGCCATCTACATTTGCGAACTGTGTGGCACACATGTTAATAGCAAAGTTTCATTCGATCGGCATATACGTAAGCACACAGGAGAGCGCCCCTTTGCCTGCGAGTAAGATTACTACATGATGAATATATGCATGTGCATTTATATACATAAATTACGATTATTCAATTGGCTCTTCTAGAGAGTGTTCGGCGCGTTTCTTATCCGCTGCTGAGTTGCGAGCCCATGGTCTTACGCACACGGGAGAGCGGCCTTTTCCATGTCGCTACTGCGATCGCCGGTATGTCAGTTATACGGGCAGGCTGAAGCACGAGCGAATGCACACCAACGAACGGCCCTTCGTTTGTGCGGAGTGCGGCAAGGCCTTTACCAATGCCTATATACTAAAGAACCATATGCTGGTGCATACGGGGGAGCGCATGTTCAGGCAAGATATTGAGTTAATTTTAAAAAATTGTCTAAAATCAATTTTTAATTAGATGCGATTTGTGTCAACGCTCGTTTCAACGAAAGACTCATCTTAGAACGCATTATCGTTCAAACACGCATAAGCAGAATGTGAGGAAGTATCAGGACGTACAGGTCGCAGCGACATCTAACGTTTAGTGAAACTAAACCACCGTTAAATTGTATATCTAAGGTAGAAAACAAAATAGAGCATATGCGATAGTGGGAATACCTGCAATTTGAAGTTTTAATTTGGGGCCAGTGCTGTAATACGACAACAACCTGTTGACGCGTCTGGGTGAATGGCAGTTGATGTTGTGGGTGTAGCACAGCTGCTTTGTTTACATTCGCAATTGATTAGGATACAATTTTGGGTATTCGGCACAAAATGCGGCAAAACATTTGCCGCATCTGTGCAATTGAGACTGATGCAACAAAATCAACAAATTTGTTTGAGAGAAAAGCGCTCAAACTGTTGCGGCAAATAAAACTACTCACTGGGGTGTTTGTAAGTCAATGCAAAGACGTACATATAATCGATTAACAATAAAGAGTCTGTTAAAATCGCCCTGCAGTTGGAGGTCAAACCAGGCTTGCCCGAGGTTATCTGCAAAATCTGCCAAAATGATTTAGACTGTGCCATAGAATTTCGCAGGCGTTGCCTACGCAACCACAAGCGGTGGGTGCAACAGCCCAAAGGGACATCCGATCCAGAGACTGTAGCTGATCCTCCATCTACTCGAGTGATTTGTGTGCGGCGGAGTGCACGCAGTCGTGTACGTTGTGCTAGCGAAGATGAGGATGTGGAAGCGCCGCTGAGTCCCATTGAAGTGCTAATCAAAGTGGAACACCCAACCAATGAAGCTGACGAGGATGACGGGATCGACCATTTAGACTCGGGAACGTGTAATGGCAACGATGACACAGCAAATGATTTCTCATTAGATGATGAGAATTATGTGCCGCCAACCAAAACGAAACGACGTCGTCGCTTAGCCCAAGCCACCGTTTTAAAGCAGCCACGCACTAAGCAAAAGCTGCCAGTGTTCTTCTGTGATCAGTGCGGGAACAACGTAACGGGCAAGTCCGCTTTTGATCGCCATCTGCGCAAACATAGTGGCATAAGACCCTTCCAATGCGAGTAAGCTTGCTAAGTAAACTCCAATCCCTAACGACAATTTATAAAAAATCATATTTGGTTCTTAGGCAGTGCTCGGCGCGCTTCTTGTCTGCCGGCGAGCTGAAGGGCCACCAAGTAATGCACACTGGTGATCGCAAATTTCCATGCCGGTACTGTGAACGCACCTACGTCAACTACAGCGGACGACTGCGTCATGAGCGCACCCATACTAACGAACGCCCTTTTGTCTGCGCGCACTGTGGCAAGGCGTTCACCAACTCCTATATACTCAAAAACCATAAACTGGTGCATACTGGCGAACGGTTGTTTAGGCAAGTGTACAAAACCCATTATTTATTATCTAACCGGTTTTCTTAAATTAGACAATTCTTTTTTTTGTTTTTTGTAAGTGGTTCATATTTAAAGCAGCTTAGAATCAGGTCCCAAAATGACAGGAATTAAATATGTTTTCTCACATATATATTTAAGTAGTTAATACTTTTGCGTCGGATTAGTTGAGTTCCTTATTGTAAGTCATGAATCGCTTTAGTCGGGCACCGTTGAACGGCTCTTCGCTGCCCGGGGAAATTTACGCATCTAAATAAGTACATAAAATCGAAATAAATATAGATTAATTACTTTTGTGGAATATCGTACTTTTTGGGTTTGTTAGATGTTTTCAGGTACTCGAAGGTTAATTACTTACACTTCTGCAAAATAATTGAAAAGCGGAATAATTCAATTATAATCATTATCCAGATACCCCAAACCGAGTTTCCATGAGATACAAGGAAGACATGATAAAAATCAACATGATGGTTTTAAAAACTTTAGAAATATTTAAATGCAATATATTTTATTAAGATTATTTAAGATCATGCCATATTTTTATCATGTCAAGCTTTACTTTTTCATAGCGTTTACTAATTTTAAATGTCCAGTTAATACATATTTAAATATTTAACAATTGTAGCTGAGTTCAGGCGCAGACATCAAAAACTATTTTCGTCAAAACTGTATTATTTATATCGAGATTTTTTTTTTGCATCTTTATGTTTTAAAATTTCAAAATTTGTTCTTTTTGACGCGTTTGAACTGAACTACGGGATATTTGAATATTTAAATTTTCGACAATATTTATATATTTAATCAAATATAATACTTTGTTATTGTTTTTTTTAGTGTTATGTGTAATTTGGTGAATGTAAATATAATTAGTGTTTCTATAAGTATAAAAAAAAATATATATGCATGTAAGTACAGCAAAAATTGCAATATTTAACCGTGTTATCCAGTTACTCAAAGCTAACAGCGTATGGTGCAATGAAAATGTACAATAAGCTGTTAAAATTTGTTGTGTTGTTTGTGATTATTTTATTAGGGTTCGTCTTTGGCGAATCGTTTCTGTAATTAAACAAAACTCAGTATTAGAATGTCTTATGGTCTAAAACGTTTTTAAATGCTACGTCAATAGTACATATGATAAATGGGTACGTCGCATATTTATATAAAGCTAAACGCTTAAACTAAATTGTTTCATACATGGATTTAATAAATTTGTGGGGTACTCGTTATTTACTAAAGTGCGAAATGTAAATAACCAAATATTAACTGGTGTATAAATAAGGCTTTTATACGCATTACTTGGAATTGCAAAGGGGTCACTTGTAAAATAATTGTAATAATAATAATAATAATAATATATTAGATTAAATTATATTCCCAAATGTGTTTATATACTATGCAACAGATGTTAACACATATAAAATATTCCTTCGATCACCAGTCTCTAATGTATGGCGAATTCTGGCCAACATGTGATAAAATTAAAAAAAAAGAATACTTTTGCTTCGAATATAGTGATTAGAATCCCGAATATAGTTCGCGATAAAATAAAATAGGGACTGCACTACCGTTGTTGTTTCAATTTATGAGCGTTAAAGGTCGAATATAATCTGAGTATACTTATTGGTAAATATTGCTTACCATAATTCTGTATTTCTTTGCATGCATAATCTGATTCATCAATATCCATATAACAATCAGATTTATATTCGGATGGCAAGGGATTTCCTTCATATTCACACAATTTGTGTAGGGGCCGTGCTCTAATCAAGTGAAAATTTAAGTTTATTAATATATATTGTCTTTGTAATTAGGCAAGTGAGAATGTAAATGCTATTTACGTGACAATAATTTTGTTCATCGTAGACGGCTTCTGCATTGGACAATAGAAAACATCAGAGTCTTTTTGTCGAAAACTATTTTTCTCATCATATCTTTTTCTTTAAGAATCGCCTTGCCACTAAGGGTGGCTCGTGTGCCACACAATAGTGTTGCAAAAACAACGATAGCAAATAGTATGCTCTTCATAGTAGAAGACGACTGAAACGAAATAGATTTATTAAAATAAAATATAAAGTGCATTAAAGTCCATTGTAACTAATGTTTAAAAAAAAGTCAGTTCTCTGAAATCTGAAACCGAAGTCTTTACATTAAGTCTTTCACCTTCACCTGCCAACAGATGTCACAATGATATCATCGATATTTACAACTGAGTAAGCACTTTGAGTGTCGCCTACACAAAACAAATGTCAACTTTGCTGTTATTTTTTGTTATTCCTTATTAGGATCTAAAGTTTAAATATGCATGACGATATTTAGATAATTTATTCAAAGAGTCGCAACTTGTTGTGTTTTAATTTTGCCTTTTCCACTAGTTGCGAGGCAAATAATTAGAAAAAATTTACACACATGCAGCCTTGAATGGACTCAGCCGCTCTATTTCATGGGCAACAAGTACTTAAGCCGAGATGAAGACGTGCACGTACACTCAAACGGATAATAAATTTATTTTAATATATTATGTATTTATTTTATTTGATATATATAACACACTTGCTTTGCTAAAATATAGTATAGATTGATCGCAGATTGAATATGTGCACTAAATCCAAATCGTACTTTCCTCACCTCAAAGCTAACTCAAACTGTTGGTTTTTGCAACTCGCACAAGTCGTACAAACCAATACAACCTCTAGACACTGAAAAGCTCTTTTGGTCTTGTGGAGTGTGTATGCATGTATGTTGTTTTAAAACCGGTTTCCTTACCATTCAAAAGAAAACTTACATACATATTTTTAACTATGTATAAAGAAAGGCAATGTGTTCATACAGTGGAAACATTAAAACTGCGTTGTGTTTGACCAAGCATAGTTTTCCTACAATTTAAAATTTAATGATATTTCCCACTTTACTTTAAGTAGGTAAAAGCATACTCATACTAATGCAGTTGACTTGGTTTTCACTCTGCTTTAACTTATAAAGTAAATTTTTTCATTATTTTTAAACAAACTTTTCAGTTTTTTAAAGTCCAGAAAGAGCAAAAAAATCTATAGTCGATGAAAATGAAAATCATGATAGAATATATCTGACAGCAATACTTGACTTTTTAAATTATTTAAAGCATTGCAATGAAACGAATGCAATCAAAATTGAGCATATCTTAGTTTATACTTATCGGATTAAATAAAGCCTTTGTTCAAAAATCAATAAGATCAATTTATTTGTTATTATTTTTACATTCTTAACGAATTTTAAAATTTACATATCTAGTAATTAATATGTTTATGTTAAAATAATTATAGCTAAAAGTAAATTTAAAAAAATAATATGCTTTAATGTCAGATTGGGCTGACTTTGAGATCATTTAAAATCTGAGATAATTAATTCTTAATGTTTCATAGTAAATAACAGAACCAGCATCATATATTAAATAATTTTTCATGTATACACATAAAAATAAAACTATTTTTGCGTCATGATATTTACATTAATAATGCTTGAATTTACAGATGCGATTTATGCGAGCGCTCCTTTTCACGGCCAACTCATCTAAAGACTCACTATCGGTCGAACACTCATAAACAGAATGTGGAAAAGTCATGTGGGCCTCAGCTGCAGGCGATGAAAGCGGAGGAATTGCGCCCGATGGATGGAATCACCTTGCTACAGAGTACAACAGAGACACAAGGCGTGGTAGTTGTTACAGTTGAAGTGCCTTTGGAGCAGTAGCACCTTAGCATATGAGTACAATTTGATATTAAAAACAAATATCTAACTTCGGCTACTGAAGTCGGATACATAAAATCAAAAAACATTTCAAATTAAAAATTTGTGCAAATCTGCGGAATGAAAGATGTGAAGACAATGAAGACTTTTTACAAAATTATACCAAAAATATATACACCCAACTGCTGTCTCCGACATGCCCAACCCCCGCCTGGATGACCCGTTCAATTGCCCACAGGCCGTCCATCTGACATAGGATGCAGCACCCAACCATCGAAACAATTACATTTTCTTTTTGACCCTAAACAATAATTACAGAAAGTGTACATAAAACATGTAAGACTTTAGCCGGAGATATGTTACATAAATAAAATCAATTCGATCTTAAGGCAGCAAGTGACCCTGCAAGCAGTTTAAATAAACTAACCCTTATTTAAAACAATACATATATTTTATTTACTCGTTTACAATTTAAAAAGAATTCAGATATGTTTTGTACAATGTCTGTGTTAACGCAATATTATATTTTATATACTCCATAGCGCTTACTATAACTACAACTGTAACGTTCTTACTTTTATTGAAATAGCTGTTTGGATTTAAATGTTGATAAAAATTTTACAAATTTACAGGAAATTGAAGCATTTTAATTAATTAATTAATTAAATGTATTTTCTTAAATCTCTAATTATAAATATATTTGTTTGTTTATAAAATATAGATTTTTAAGATTAATTTTAGCTTTTGATAATCATTTCCTTGTGTAGACGTTCTAGTTTACGTCTGTGAGCTCTGGACCGATAATGCGTAACCAGATGCGTGTGTCGTCTGAAGGTTTTATTGCAAGACTCGCAGCTATAATTGGATGAAATGTGATTGAGCTCATGCGTTCAATGTGCACGAGAAACCTCACCTGAAGGCACGCTCGCCGGAATGGATGAGCATGTGATTCTTAAGAATGTAGGCGGTGGTAAAGGCCTTGCCACAGCTTGCACATGCATACGGCCGTTCATTGGTATGTGTCCGCTCATGCTTTACCCGTGTACTGTAGTCCGCGAAGCAGCGATCACAATAATGGCAGCCAAAGGGACGTTCACCGGTGTGCCTTCGCATGTGGCTTTTCAACTCGGAGCTAGTGCAAAAACGGTCCTGGCAGATGCTGGAAATTATACTCGTAATAAATCAATGTATTATTTGCTTTTTGCATGCTTACTCGCATTCAAACTGTTTGTCTCCACGATGTCGTCTGCAGTGTAGTTCAAATGCCTTGCGTCCAGATATATGATTGCCACATTCCTCACAAGCGTATATGAGGCTTCCGATGCGTTTTCGTCCTCGCTTCTTTTTGACTGCAGTCGCTTCGTTCAACGCTCTGCCCAATACCACACACTCTTCATTCAAATCTTTATCAGGCAAGATGCAATCCTCGGAAATTGCCTGTTCATTGATATCGCTGACCATTGCACTATGGTGCTCATCAGTATTATTCTCGATTGTTTTGAAACTTCGGATAACATGTGCTTCAGTTTCCTGTATAATTGGGTCGTCATCAATGATGATGTCGTACTCCATGAGATCTTCCTCTTTGCCATATTCCTCTATAACGATCTCGTCTTCGTTTTGTTGTGTTTTAATTAGAAGCTCTTCACCTATATCTGATTGTGTGTCAGAATTGCTTGTGTTGCTTGATTTTTGGCAACTGTTGCTGGCGTACTCCATTACAGCTATCCTGAACTCCTCGGACACATCCTGCAGATCTTCGTCTGTCAACGCCGTCAGAAGCTGTTGTTGGGCTGCAATTACTCTATCGCTAAATCCAATTGCTTCGCGTAATTCTGTCTGGCAGCTTACACATATGAGGTCAGGTAAACACTTCGCATTTTCCAACTGAGGAGGGATCGTCAAATCAAATGTAATATATAAATATATAATATATTTGATATATTACTTACAATTAAGCCTGTAAGGACTTGTATGCTCCAAAGTACATTTTTATTATCAAAGATTTTTAATGATTTTTTGCAGGCTGCATTTCTGCCACACACCCTACACGTACTTTTGAGCATTGTGTGCGTCAATAAAAACAATTAAATACAAATCAAAATTCGTTCAGCTCGTCATCTATTTTTGTAAACAGCATCTTTTAAAGCTGCAGCTGTGTTTTTTACTTTATTACCATTCGCGTGTAAGTGGAAAACAATTTACTCAATCGTATTTGCGGCTAGTGCTGTAAAACGATTGTTGGCGGTTAACAAGTGGTTATACGTAATTTTGATTTGCCACTATAAGAAATCGCAGGGATAGTAAAGGTAAATACAGTAATTAGAAATACGTGCTATATTTACGATAGCTATCCTTGCAATTTTCTATTTCTAAACTAACGATTATTATATATTTATATATATATGGTTAAATTATCGAAGGAAAGCAATGAGAAATTATATACTCCAAGTGAAATTAGTTTCTCCCAGTTCAGCAAAAGATGTCTCTATACCCAAATGCTATCAGCGGGCGTTATCCAAACTTGCACAGGAAACACCCGTCTATTCTAAAAATGTATAAAAAATCTTGTTCTTGAAAATGTTAAACAATATTTCTCAAGCTTGTTATATAATTGATCAATATGCATTTAAATTAAATACTGTAAATTGTTTTTTAATTTATTGTTAGACCAGCAAATAGAAATACTAGTAAGGAATTTTGAGTCTTAATACATATGGATACGTTGCTCACATCAGTTAACTTTCAATTCTAATTTCCTGGTTTTGCCGCTCCAGATTACGCTTGTGCGCGGTGGAACGACAATGCGTGGCCAGATGTGTTTGACGTATAAAGGATTTATTGCACAAATCGCAACTGGAATTGAAGGCTATCTTAGTTTTTGATTACGTTTAGTAACAAAAATAGAAACCTCACCTGAAGGCTCGCTCGCCAGAATGAATGAGCATGTGATTCTTAAGAATGTAGGCGGTGGTAAAGGCCTTTCCACAGCTTGTGCATACATACGGTCGCTCATTGGTGTGCGTCCGTTCGTGCTTCAGCCGAGTGCTATAGTCCGTGAAGAAACGACCACAGTACTGACAACCAAAGGGACGTTCACCGGTGTGCCTGCGCATGTGGCGCTTTAGCTCGGAACTCGTGCAAAATCGATCCTGGCAGATGCTGGCAGAAATTAGGCACATATTTAATCAATGTATTATGCTTATGGTTGTTGTATCCTTACTCGCATTCGAACTGCTTGTCTCCGCGATGTCGTCTACAGTGTAGTTCAAAGGCCTTGCGTCCAGATATGTGATTGCCACATTCGTCACATACGAATATTAGATTTCCGAGTCGTTTGCGACCTCGTTTCTTCTTAATACCACCTATAGCCGCAATCTCGTCGTTTAACACTCTGTCCAACACCGCACACTCCTCATCTGAATCTTTATCCGTAAGAAAATAATCTTCGGTAGCTGAATTTTCGTTGGCTGCGCTACCCACTGTATTTTGGGGCTCATCCGTTAGATTTTCTATTGTTTCGTAGATTCGTGCATCTTCTTGTTCAGCTGCTTGTCTGATCAAGTCATCGTCAATGCTTATTTCGTACTCCAAGAGTTCTTCATGTTTGGTATCTTCCTCGATAATTATCTCATCATCTTCGTCGAGTTGGGTTTTAATGATTAATTCTTCATCTACCTCAGGCTCATTTACAGTAGCGAGTTCTGATTGAGATTCAGAGTTGCTTGTGTTGTTTGATTTTTGGCTACTGTTGACAGCGTATTCCATTACAGCTGCCCTGAACTCCTCTGACACATCCTGCAGCTCTTCCTCTGTCAACGCCGTCAGAAGCTGCTGTTGCGTTGCGATGACTCTATCGCTAAATCTAATTGCCTCGCGTAATTCTGTCTGACAGCAAATACATATTAGGTCCGGCAAACAATTAGCATTTTCTAACTGCAAAACAATAAATATATTTATCTGCATCAGCTGACAATCCATTATTAAATTATATGTATACTTACCATTAGGCCCGTAAGGACCTGAATGCCCCATATCATATTTGGATTATCAAAGATTCTTAATGGCTTCTTGTTTGCAGCATGTCTACCGCAGACTCGGCACATGTTTTTGAGCATTGTGTGCTTTGAATAAAATAATTCAAAACAAAAATTCCTTAGGCTTGCTGTATATGTTGGTAAACAGCGTCGTTTTTAGCTGGTAGCTACAGCTGTTTGTTAGTTTTTACCATTCACGAGTGTGCGGAAACGCTCTGACTGTAGCTAGTGTTGTGTAATGATTACTTGGCTGTTAACCTTTGGACATAGTTTGTAAATTATGTACATTATTGTCCACATTATTTCAAATTCAAGTAATGCAAGTACTTTTTTTATATGTATTGTTAAACAATTAAATACAATTAAGATATAGTGCCGCAAGAATAGAAGATTCTTAATAAAATTAATGTACTGACGACATCATTTGAATTGTTTTATTTTATCTTTATCTAATATATAATAGGTTTGTTACAATCTTATTTGAGTGGTAAATTTAAATTAAAAATGTACAGAATTAATCCTGAATGTGCAAGCTCTCCTCATCCATTTCCAATTTGAGCTGAAGGGCTGGATCGTTCTGCATTTGCTGCTTCATCTGAAACTTTTCCAAAGTACGCTTGTGTACCCCGGTGCGCATATGAGTGCTAAGATGAGTGGGCAGCATAAAAGATTTGTCGCAGAGCTCGCATCTGAAAAACAACAAATGACTAAAAAGATTCGGTGATTTACCTGCTGAAACTTACCTATAAGAGCGTAAGCCGGAATGTGTCAGCATATGGTTTTTAAGTATATAGCCAGTGGTGAAGGCCTTGCCGCATGTGCCGCATACATAGGGTCGCTCGTTGGTGTGGGTGCGCTCGTGCTTTACTCGTGTAGTGTAGTCGGAGAAGCAGCGTCCGCAATATTGGCAGGCAAACGGACGTTCTCCGGTGTGTTTGCGCATGTGTCGCTTAAGCTCTGAAGTGGTGCAAAAGCATTTGTCACAGATTCTGGCGATAAAAGCACAATGAATTGTAATATAAATGTAAATATTTATGTTTAGACATCATCCATCCTGGGCCACTTACTCGCACTGGAAATCTTTTTCGCCACGATGGCGACGGCAATGCAACTCGAACGCCATCCGTCCCTTTATGTGATTGCCACATTGATCGCAAATGTAAACACCGCCTGCTCCACGGCGGCGTGGATCTTCGGGTTTGATCTTTGGCTTTGGCGGCAGGCTGCACTTCTTCACAACATTTTCATGCTCGTATTCATCGTCGAGCACATTGTCAAGCACGGCCACTTCATCGTCGGAATCATACAGATATACCTCAGTGGGATCGGGCACAATGAGCTGATCCGACATGTTCTCGATTTTAACAATGTTTCCATCATCGTCTGCTATGAGGCATTCGTACTGAGTCTCTTCCACTAGCGACTCACTGTCATCCTCGTCAGCCTCAATGAAATCGGTCATGTCGGGGCCAATCTCGTATTTCACATTCGTAACCGTACCACTGCTCTGCGGTATCAATTTTACAAAGTCCTCATCAGTCTGCTGGTAATCGGGATCTATTTCATTTGGCTCAGCTTCGGCTTCTGGCTCCGAATCAGCTTCGATCTCATGATCATCTGATGGCGGCGTTGCTTCATCATTTCCCATTATCAACGCCTTGTATCTTTCCTGTATTGTCTCCTGTTGCTGTTTGGTGAGCCCCATCAGTAGTTCGCGCTGGGCACTGATGCAGCGGTCCCGGAACCGGATAGCACTTGTCAACTCGATGTTGCAGCACTCGCACATTAGTTCGGGTAAACATAGATAGCTCTCCAGCTGCAAATTAAGCAAATAAGGTGCATAAGATAATTGCCCAAGCAAACTCACAGCTCGCAGCTTACCCGCAGACCCGTCAGCGTTTCTATGTTGCCTAGTAGCTTTTTATTGGCTTTATCGAATATTTTGAAAGATTTCTTGAAACTGGCGTATTTGCCGCACACTCGGCATGTGTTTTTTAGCCATTTATTTGGTACTTTTGCCATATTGTCAAAGCAAAACAAATTTTTTTTTGGAATAATGCAGGAAAAAGATGCGCGGATGTCTCGCGTTGCCAACTACTTTTGATATGTTGTTTTGCCATTCACAGTGAGTGCTAACAACTCTATGTTCAATTAACAGAGTTGCGTCGAGCTTAACAGAGTTGCAAGGCCAGTCATGGCGACGTTGGAATGGTAAGTCTTTGCCGAAAATAAACATAAATTTGTTTATATTAAATGCATATGGACGCAGGGCTTGCGCACCGCGCTGCTACCGAGTCGTTAAAAACCATTTACACGGCCATGCCACGCAGGAACATCCGCTCAAGCAACAAACCGCCAGCGCCACGGTAAGTAATTAGCAAACCGCCGCCCATTGTATTCGTCAAACGAATTTTTTAATCAGGTTGGGGACAATAATCCGCTGAGCTTGGCGCTGGCACTGGAGGGCACCGATCCACTTTCAAAGTTTGCGCGCCAGGAGCAAGAGATAAATGATCCGCTGACGCAAATGGCCAGTGAGTTTGTAAGTAAACCACGATGACATTTCATTTAAAAAATGAATAGCTAATTATGATTCGATATATGGCTCATACCCGGAACGAAGACGCTCAAGTCGAAGCGTGGGAATGCAAGCGAACCGGAGGATAACACGCTCAACTGGAGCTCTCGGCGCCTGGGCATATTAAATCGTTTTACCACCAACGAGAAGCTGTCGCTTTCCACAAGTTTTCTATGCACCACCAGCACGGACGGTGGGGGTGAAAACTGTAAGACTTCAACTTTGGCATTTTGAAATAGGACAATATATTTGCTAACAATGACCCATTTGCTTTCGCTGCAGTCAAGGCTCAGACGGTGGTGGCCGACAAAGTCAAGTATCGGCTGGAGCAGCTGGATAATTTCGATGATGGCAGCATGCGCCACATGATGGACCTCACACAGCAGGAGTACATACAGCGGTTCGATCAGCTCAAGCAGGAACTCATTCAGTCGTGGCACAATGACCAGCGCGTCAAGGCACTTAAGATAGCCATACAGTGCGCTAAGATGCTGTCGGACACCAGCGTGCTCCAGTTCTATCCTAGCCAGTATGTGCTTATCACCGATATCTTGGATGTCTTTGGAAAGCTGGTCTACGAGCGTTTGCGTGCCAAGGCGGCGGGCATACCAGGCGCTTCGGCTGTGCTCCTGCAACGGGAGCGCGAAGCTGCGCGCGACACCTGTCAGAATTGGTTCTATAAAATCGCCTCCATACGTGAGCTGTTACCACGTCTCTATTTGGAAATGGCTATATTCAAGTGCTACGAGTTTCTGACAGCCTCACAGCACGAAACTGAGCAATTGGTGTTACGCTTGACAAGTCAGCTACGTGGCATTGCCGATCCGCTGGTGTCCAGCTATGCGCGCTGTTACCTGGTGCGCGTTGGGGTGCCGGTTACTCCCAGCAAAGCATACATACGGGACAACTTTACAGATTTCTTTACGATATATCCGCAGGTTAGTTGAACATACTCTAGGTTCACTTTCACTTTAATTGGTCCTCGTTGACAGATCTTTCGCCTCGTGGCCCGTTTCAACTTGCATCCGGAGATAATCACGGCCAGCGCCTATTTACAGCTGTATGCACCAGCACTTGACTTTATGCTGCAATGCCTGGTACATAAAAGCGAACTCTACGCGGAGGAAATGCTCAGCGAGTGTAAACAGCTGAAGAACAAGTAAGCCAATGCAGTCTGAAATCAAGTACAGGTTTTATCTCATCTGTTTTTTTTTTTTAAGTGGTGCTGTGCTCTTGTCTATCCTCAACTCCTCGAAGGGAGAGTTCATAGCTGCCCATGCGCAAGAGTTTTTGGAGCTGATCAACAACTGCGATACTCCGGGTATATCCAAATCCCAATTACTGCGACCGCTGGGCGGCTGTGTCAGCAGCTGTGCACCGTTGCAGGAGCAGCGTGTGCCTTTTCTGAACGCCGCCTTCCAAACCATAAATACGCTCACCGATCCAAACGAATACATTAACTGTGTGGAGACCTGGGCGCCCTTTGTAGCACAGTATTTCACCGTGAGTACGAAGATCATTTAATATCTACTTTGTTAACTAAATACGAGTTAAACTCTCTTTTCCAGATACACGAGGTGAATCGTCTGCTGGGTGAACTCAATTCGCGGATGTGCCTGGGCAAGGCCTATGAGAAGCACTATGGCCAGTTGCAAAGCATTCTAACGAGAATAATGCAAAACTATCGTAGCATTGAGTTGCTGCTCATACAACCGAATTTCTTGCCCTACTTGGATCTTTTTCACAAGGAGTCGGTGCGCGTGGAGATGTGCAAGTCCATACTCAGCTACTACCGACAGAACAGTGAGGAAAGAACCTGCGATGCTGTGGTCACCAATGCACTTATGTATTTGGGCAAAATACTGAACGACTCGGTCAAGTAAGTGAGCGCCATATCCACGCATACATAATGTGAGACTCAGTTAAAACGTTTTTGTAGCGCACTTTCTGTGGAGGACGAACGTCGTCAGATTTCGCAGCTGATCAACGGCTTCATAAACAAAGTGCACTTTGGACGAGATCTGGAGCAGCAGCTTAGCTTCTACGTGGAGGCACGCGGCACCTTTAGCAACTTGGATGCGGTCTACGTCACCCTTGTACACGCCGCCTGCAAGCTAACCATGCGCTCATCCAGTCGACAAGGCGCCAAGTCTTTGGGTTTTGTTAAGGCCTGCATTGCGTACTGTTTTATAACCATTCCCAGCATAAGCTCTGTTCAGCAGAAAATGGATTTGTATTTGCTGTGTGGACAACTGGCGCTGCGACATCTATGTCTCGGCCAGGGTAAGGCTCACTTCTAACAATTGAAAACTACTTGAAAACTTAACCTTTTGTGTCTAACAGCGGACGCCTGCTTCGAGGCTGCGCTGCAGTTGGTAAACGAGCTGCCCACTGCCACCGTTGACTTTGAAGGCAAACCGCGCTGCCTGGAGCGCTATCTGGTCACGTATTTATGCAATATGCTAGCCACGCTTATCGTCGTGCCCGACAGCCCTGAACAGGGCGTCCTATACTTTCTGCGCCTGTTGCTAGAGATCGTGGGTAGGCGATCCTTTAAGGCGAATAGTACGGCGCCAGCTATTATCTATCTGCATGCTTTGGACATGCTCTATGTGCAAAGCCTGGAGCAGTTTCCCTACCACATAGATGGCGGTAAATAGCACGCTTTTAATTTAGGTTGAAATTCTAAAAGAATATTTTTTTGTAGTGGTTTCCAATGATGCGCTTTACGGTCACGACCCCAAGTTTCTAGTGGAGGTGAATAATCTGTGTGGACAGGTTGTGGATGCCATTCTGCTGCAGCTTAAGTCTCTGGGCGCAGGCCAGCAGCAGCGTACCCAAGCGCAAATTTCTATGGAGCTTTTTTTGCGCATAGTTCGCTATGCAGATCTGGAGAGAGAAACACTCTGTCAACTCGCAGTGAAGTTGTGGATGCTCGCTAACAAGGCTCAGGCGCAACTGGACACCGAGACTATTGTGCGTATACATTATACTACCATCTGAGTATCTATTATCAAATCTCTTCTCTTATCTTTGCAGCCACAAACGCTGTGCAGCGTGGAGCATTTCTATAAATTAGTCAAGGATTCGTCACCAGCGCGTGCACAAACGATTGCCAAGCTGCTGCTGCGCATGCGCGACAGTTGAAATAGCTGCCAGTGTCAGCCACTTACTGAGATTATCTGTTAATATACATATGGAGCAGAAGTTGTTGACCACCAGACGTGCGTCGGTTGGGACGACTTCAAATTTGTTGTGCAATCAAATGGCTGAATTAAGACTAAAATATTTATATAGAAATCATTTTTGCTAATTGGTTTCGACTGAGTTATGGCCTTATGAATTAAATGACAAATAAGTTAGACAGCTTTAGCTTGCAGATAAAACAAATCTATTAATTTTTTTAATGCGTTTATTCGGGTTTTGATTGCTTTAGGCCCGTTTTGCACAGTCCCGACGGCATTCAAGCTGTGCGTTACGACGGTTACACGCAGCGACTTAACGTGCACTCGGCTAGAGTATTAACGTTATTAGATTATCTTTTGCTTCACGAATTCACGTTAGGTTGCTGCGGATAAACGTAGCATATTCTAATGTATGAAAGGTGTAAAAATATGAATTACATTTGCTGCATTTTTTGTGGTTTTAGTTTTTTTTGGTAGTTTAAAACATTTGAGGCAATTTGTCGTTTTGCATTTGCATTACACGTGTGCATTTCAAAAATGGCTAAAAACTATGGCTGACAAACTCGAAAAAATCAAATCAACAACTTAAACGAAAGCTTCATGAATATCAAGTAAATAATATATATATGCATATAAAACTACGTATTTATGGGTATATAAGTATATTTATATGTGCTGAATACGCATTTGTATGTGATGGAGTGTGGGCAGCTCAGAATGTTGTCTCCTTGAACTCCTTGGACTGCAGCACGGGCGCCACGTTCCCATTTCCGCCCCCGCCGCCGCTGCTGTTGCTACTGCTGCCGCCACCATTGCAAGCTTCGTCAGCATCGGACGCATCTGGAGCCGCACCACCTACGGTATAGGCCAGTACGGTGGCGTGATCTAGTTTGCCAGGCAGCGTGCCAAAGGCGCTGCTGTCGACGATGCGCTTGCGGGCCGCTCTGTGTTGCATGCGATTCAGCTGCACCTCGCGTTTGACCCCGTCCGGGCCTGTGGATAGCTTGTAAAAGAGCTCGCGCTGCTCGAGAGTCTTGCGACGTGCCGAGGTGATCATCCGCACGAAGTCGATCAGTAGGTGGCACAGCCGTCGCGCCGAGGCGCAAGGTGAGAACGTTCCGTTGATGCCGTAGCTAAGTAGATCCTCCAGGCGATAAAGCGTCAGGGCATGACGCTGCGGGCCAGTGACCAGCGGCAGGCCCAGCGACGACTTGGGTATGCGCTGGATGGGTGGCGCTGCTGGAACTGGTGCGCTGCCGCCAACGCCGTGACGTGCATCGATTAGCGTCTGCGAGCGCATATATTTGGGCCGACTGGGCACATTGCCAGGTGGACTGCCTGCCTTCGGCTGGCGTGTTCGACTGGGCGGCGTGGCCGACGGATGCAGGCGGGCGTAGATCGCTGAGGCGCTCTTGTTTTGGCGCTTGGGCGCCAGATTCGCTGCCTGCAACTGCTGTAGCTTCACATCGGGGGTCCAGGCCTCGGCGAACTTGCCAACGACCGGATCAAAGTTGTCGCTGATGCCGTCGGAGGTAAGAAACACAATGTCGCCGCGCTCAATGCAGCTCATGGAGAAGGTGAGATTGCTGAGCTCAGGCTTGTTGCCATCGGCGGGTCCCAGAGCTCCCAACGCGTCCCGCATGTCCCGCATAGAGCTAATGTCGTGGGAGGCCTGCGTCAGTTCTCGCACGCCGTGCTTCTTAGAGTACACGTAGCCCAACGAGTCGCCCACATTGCAGGCGCACACAACATATTTGCCAGGCGCTCCGTCCAGCGGCAGCACCACGGCAATTGTCAGCGTGGACAGTGCACCACCCACCTCGAGTATGCAGCCGTGTCCCTCCCACAGGCTGCGCAACAGGCTCACGAACAGCTCCTGCGTGGTGGTCGCCCGGCACTCGTGCGCCTGCCCAAACACCGCACGGTCCAGATAGTCCAGGCAGCCGTGAACGGCGGATCGTGCGGCCAAACGAGCGCCATCACCTGCATGCACGGGAGAGAGATAGAGCACACAACAGTCGTTATACGAGTGAAAAACTTCAAAGAAACTTAAGCTCAAATGAATTGTCATATGTAAGGGTACTGCACAAAAATGATGTGCGAACCAATTGTCTCCAAGTCGTAAATTCGTCTCTTAATGGAGCTCTCTGCGGATATCTAACGGGCAATATGCCCAGGCAGGGCAAGTAAGAAGTGGATTTTTCCAGAAAATATAATTACATGCTTATCAAGCAAAAACAAGTGGCTGTAAGTAATAATTAACGAAAATAAGAAAATGAAGACAGTATTTATTCTCGTTCACGAAGTCAAAAGAGTATATAGGGATTGTCTACATATTTAGCAATTTTTTAGGCCTATTGAAGCTAGAGTCTCGAACCTCGGAATATATACTTGTGTATTTTTTGACTACGTCCACCGGGGGGCGTGGCAATGCGATTTAATCTATATATCTCATTTAGTTTTAAAGGTAGGTACTCTAAATTTCACAGGCATATTACCCATTTTACTTGATTACTTGATTTAATTTCGAAATTCCAAGTTTATCTTTGTGTGCAAGTTGTCCTCTGTAAAGGGAATAAAGGTGTAACAGGCGTTTCAAAAACCAACGCACCAACGTAGGATAATAAATGCTGAAGAAATTGGATTGACATTAATTAGCCACATAGTATTACATGAATATTTAGTATAAATAGACCCGGAAAAATGCGCAATCGAAAGAAACATACTTATACGAATAGGGCATTTACTTTCCGTCCGACCTGTAGATAGAATCAAGTGGTAGCCTTGGCTGTTGACTCACCCCAGTTGACGCCATCGGCCATGGCCATGGCAGCGGCATCGCCGCGCACCACACAGCCGTAGCAGTCGGCGATGGGATTGCCCATGGGCTCCTTGGTCAGCATGTTGTTCTCGTAGAGAGAAACCGAGATTCCGTAGGCAAAGTCGCAATCCATTTGCCAGTTTTGCACGCCGGCCACCGGAGTTGAGAGGTCGGCGGAATTTGGAGCGCCGCTCTGATTGCTGACCGCTTCGCGTAGCAGGCGCTCGCGCTCCGTGTTGCCGTGCCCGGTAGCCGTAGAGGCCTCAGTCTTAGCATTCAATAGATTTTTGTTGTTCTGATCCTGGGCGGGGCTGTTGCTGCTGCTGCTGACCATGCTGACGACTATGGTGGTGGCCTTGCCGCCGCTTTCGCCGGCTGCAGCCGACGCGGCGGCAATGCTGCTCTTGGAGTTCTTCCGGGATCGCATGCCTGCGCCGGCTGTTGTTGCCGCAGTTCCCGTACCTGTCGTCGCCTGATCGGCGTTGCTCTGGCGCCTGGAGCCCGTGGGCCGAGCGAACTTGTTGCTCAGGCGCGTCGCTGAGCTGAGCGCGGGCGCTGCCGGCGTACTCTTGCGCACGCCATACGCATCCTCGTTCTCCTGCTGCGTATCGATGAAGTCAATGTCATCCGCATAGCTCGCACTTAAATGCAGCTTGGAGCGCTTGATGCCCGTCAGACCCTCATCGGGACCCGTGCAGGCGGCAGTGATGGTGTCCGGGCCGGTGGCGTAGCGGCCCAGCTTCAGCACGGGCATGTCTGTGGGATTCTGGCCATTATAGATTTCCGGTCCGCCGGCCACAAATTCCCGCTGCATGCGACTACAAAAGGGATTAGCTGGCTTACTTAATAGCGGTCAGAGGTCACTTACCCCTCCAGATATTTGGTTATGAAGCTGCCATCGTCCTCCTCCACGTGACCATTGATGCGCCTCCGACCATCGCGCGGCTCCGCTATGAAACTCAATTGACGAAAGTACGTGGTGACCTTTTGCCGCAGCGATGGCATCTCGATGAGCTGCTGGCTCTGCCTCTGAACTCTCCAATTAGAGCTGTGTCTTAATTGCTACTACAGTGCGGGGGGTTCACCGCCTCCAGCTGCAGTGCATTCACCTCATCGGCGGCAATTGTTGTGGGAGTCGCTGCCTGAAGCGAAGAAGATAGAGGGAGAGAGAGAGAGTTTCGCATTTAATTATCAATAAATTATGCAATTAAATGAGGCGACGTCTCCTGCTAATGGCAGGATGTGCATTTAGAGGCCGTGGGGCACGCACACAGGCACAGCCAAGGATTGCCCCCAACAGCAGCTGCCCAGCTGCTGAGCATAATACAGGCCCCTCTGCCCATTGTGAGTAGGCAAGACTTGAATGGGCTTTCAGCTTGCGCTCATTTCGGATGCACACAGATGAAACGGAGCAGGGAAGACCCGTCGTGGCTTCAAGTTTCAAATGACGCAGCTTCTGGGGGCTTCGTATGATTAATGAACTGTCTGTAAAAACCCCCTCCTCTCCTCATTGCTGCGTTCCAGTTGCCGAATGACAGTTATAAATGCCATGTTCTAAAGTAATTATGCTCTAACGCTGCGTTTTATAAATTAACCATCAAATGGGGAACGCGAAAGGAAGGCATCTCAGTTTAGTAAAAGGTTTATATACTAGCTAGAATTAAATATAATACTCGTTTGCAGGGTGAAAAGAGTCCATATCATCAGTAATCTATGACCTCCTCCTCTTAACAGCGAAAATCGATCTTCCGCAATTTTGGAGATAGAAAAATCCACTCCTACCCCCACAAGTAACAACAATCGATACTTTTCTAAAATAAGAATCATAATTAAGACCGTTTGCGACCGTTTTATACTGTGAACGAGTATTGCGCAGTTGGTTACACCTGTCTGCCAAGTTCTTACTTGTTTCTTTCGAAACTGAGAGACTAGTTCATATCTTTATATCAAAATTTCTTGCCGTCCTGATCTGCATCTTAATTAGCATCAACAGCCTAACAGTTGGATTTCTTATAGCTTTCGCAGCTAAAATAAAGTTTATTTAATCGATAACTTAACTTAACTAAATATAGAATTTAAAACAAAGTTTTTTAGCATTTTACAAGACCTGGAAACATCAAGCTTGATATGAAGGTTTTCGATTTTTCCTCGTTCCCCGGAATATATCTTAAAGAAACTAAAATTGGATTATGCCTCCAACATCTTTACTAAATGTTATCTATATACAATGCATATATATTTAATCAAGGATATTCAATCTTCGGCACACCGAAACTGTTTTTTCTTGTTCTGTTTTCGGTTGAAAATTGATATCACAACTCGGCTCACAGCTGTCTTTAAATCAGTTAAATGTTGGATTGCGAAGATAAAAAAGAATGTTAAAGTCAAAAAAATCAAGCTTGTGGAACTAAAGCATTGTTTGTGCAGCACTCGCTGCATCGCAATTATGAGATTGCCACGAATAGTTCTTTTTGAGCACTGAAGATTAACGAATGTCTACTGTTCTTTTATATTAATATATGTGCTTATCTACAAGTTCCCTGCTTGGCATTCAGTTGCATTGCGCAATCAGCCGGCGCTTATAAGAATAACAATAGCGTTTTATAGCAACAACAGAAACAACGACAACAACAAAGGTTCTAGTTGTAGAATTAGCGCTATACTTAAATGAGTAATGATAGAAACAGACTACAAAGATGCTTTTCCTTAAACGATGTGCACAAACCGATTTATGTAAGTGATCAACTGTACCGTAGTAAACAAAATTAACAAGCAACAACAATAATTGCCGACCGCTTTTGATGGCGGGCTGTTTGTTTGTTATTGTTGTTGTTGTTCACGAGCTGCCGCTTTAATTTATGACACTTGAGTGAACACTTGAAATGACAAATGAATTATTCATGTATTGGCCATTTCATATCGAAAATGCGCGGGCGCGCCTCTCTCCGAGATTCTCAGAAGTTGTAGGTAAACAAATTTGAGATTTGAGAATTAAAATAAATATAACTAAAAATGAAAACAATTCAAACCAGATGTGTGACATGAATGTGAGCAAAAGCGATCTGTTTCCATTTGACTAGCCAATCAAATCTGTACAGAGACCCACCGAATTGTGGCTCACATCAGGCTCAGTGCGGTTACTCAATACTTGCCCATTAGGCACGTGTCGCAGCTTGCACAATGGGTCAGTCAGATATCAGATGTATGAGCACACATAAAGCTGAGCTGTCACGAGCAGCATGAATAAATTTAAAGAACGCGAATTGAGCTGCTACGTGGAGCTCTTCAAGCGTCTTTTGTGTGTCAAGTGATGTAGATGATGATTCTGGTTGACATACGAAACGTGAAGCGTGGAAGAAGGGGGCACTGGTCGGGGGCATGCCACCTGGTGCCGTTCTACCCCACTTGAGGAAACGCAAAACGGAGCGCGGTGAACGAGAGAATTGTATTGCAAATGGGCGGGCTTTCAGGCGGATGCTGTGGGTATTGAGGTGGGTGCGGTCAGCCTTTGTGGTTGTAATCTCTTTGACTGCACATTTAATCGCAGATTCTTGTTGCTGCTAAATTGAATTGCTTGCGGCACTAGAGTGCAACATTTCAATCAGCCAGATTGATTCCGGCTACGGAGTGGAGACATGTGCTGCCAATGCGCTTCGTTGCGCTTCAATGCATCGCTCGACACAGAACCAAAGGGGAACATGTGTACATACATAGGTATGTGTGTATGCACAACCACACACATCCAGCTGTGCAAATTTAAATGCTTTGAATGCCGGCTGAATATGGGTTAATTTGCTTTCAACCAAAAAACCAACACTTGGAATGTGGGCGTCGCGGTTTCTCGTATGTAAAATATAAAACATTTCCCTACTGCCGATCGGAGACTTTGCCTTTAGCTTGCCTTTGCGGTCTCGCAGTCTTGACAATATAATTAAATTACTCTTTCCGCTGATATTTTGCAATGATTGATGCGTGATCTGTCGCGAAGTTCAATTGCCTTCGGTCGTGCAAGGTGGCGCTGGCATTGGCCAGTTTATAAGTTTAAGGCGAGTTTCGAGTTGAAGATCAATGCGTGTCAAAATGTTTTTCATTGTATAGCAAAGCACGCTTCAATTGATATATTTATAGTGATCATATCGATCAATCGATCAAAAAGTAGAAATGGACATTTTCATTGAATCAGACACATGGAATATACAAGTAAATAGGTCCGCCCGTCCGTATAACCGCAATTATATTGCCGCAATCGAAGCTGGAGACTTGAAACTTGGAACATATACTCTAATCGAATATATACAAATCGATCAAACCTATTATATCTCTTTCAGTTTTAAAGCTAGAATACAAAATTTTGCCGACACCTTTGAAGATCAAGGTAAAAACTTTAGGGCAGGAGCACTGCGAAAATTCATATCTTCCAAAATTTCAGAAAACAGCCGCCAATTTGGCAGTTTTCTGAAGACTCCTCTAAAGATCGAGCCGAAAATTACATAAATCCTCCACATATTACATAATTCGATATTTTACGTTTCGACTGTTTTAAGCTGTTTTATATTCTAAACGAGTATTGCAAAGTCGACTAAACCCGACTGCATCGTTCTCACCTGTATTCAATAGTTTTCGTTTTTAAACATTTTAACATATGTACAATTTTTGAAAGTCCAAAGAAATAAATTTTCTAAAATCAGCACTATAAGCATTTACTTATACGATTCATTCACAAAAGAGTTTCAGAAAATAAAATTACAGAACCGTAGTGTTGTAATATGCAAGCAAGCAATGCAATTGGGAGTGCCCATTAAAACTAGACAATCAACTTTATTGTTCAATATCGGAATACCTACATACTTCTGCTATTCAATCTGTTTCCCCATTTCGATCATATTTCACCAAACTCTTTTCTTCAATCAATTCAAGCCAGCGCTATTTAATCATGGCAAGCGATTGTAGACACGCCCCATGCAGCACTCAGGGAGGGGCGGGAGGGGAGCCTCCGCATTCAACAGTTCACACAACAAAATATATAAAAGTTTTCCGAGGCGTGTGCCGCACAATCAATCGACACTTTCGAGTCAGTTCAGGGCATATTGGAGCCATCAACATTTTCAACACTCTTAGCTAATCAGGCGTGAAAATGGGAAATCGCAGCCAACAATTGTGCAAGAGTCCGAGCCCAAAGTTTCGAAGTGTTGAAATAAATGTGCATAAATATTATTTAATGTGGAAGTGAATAATGAAAGTTCTACGAACGCGGCTATTTATGCGATCATATTAATAAAAAGAAAAGAATTTAGTTTACAGAATGCTCCAAACGTATCCACTGCACGCCCACACTCCCCTCCGCTGCTCCACGAACTATAAATGTGCCTCTGACTATTTGTATTTATAGCAGCATATGCCACAAATTTCAGATCATTAAGAACCGACCCGATCCGGACGGAGGGGCCGCGAACTTCCACATGTCTGTCTTTGATTTGTTTTGGTTTTCAAATTCGCAAATACACTTGAAAGATTTATTTGGTTTGTGTATCTTTTTGTTGTTATTTTTGTTTTAATTATGTTTACCGCATTTCCGCTCGGATCGTATAAATAATTGACTGCGGGAGCCCATTAAAAGATTTTCACTAGCCTCGCTAATTGTTTGCATATCAACTAATTGAACTAAGCCGAGGCCATAGACCAGCGACTGCCCACGGCGCAGAGATCGGATAAAAGGCCACTGAGTAAGCGGCAACTAGTTGCACCACTCGCAACCACCAGCCGCCGCTGCTCATATATCATTTCTAAAGACACGACTGCCTTGTGGCAGGCAGCAGGTTCTTTTATATGCGCTGCCTCTGCTGCATATTCAAAAGGTGTTGATTTAATGCCGCGCAGCGAGCAACGTGCTGAAGAAAAGTAAACAGACAAGCTTACACGGCTAAGACGAGCGGAGAGGTGGGTGGCTGGGTGGCTGTGTGGTTTGGCCAACAGACACATACGTATGACAGTTAATAGCTGGCGGCTTGACGCATTTCTCCAAAGCTGAAAGCCACGACAACTACAACGACAACTCGCTGAGAGATTATGATGTTGTGTGTGGCATCTCAAGGTGGCAGTTGCATTCATTCGGGGGTCTTGCCATAAGTCAAGTGCAGCTCACGAATTGTTTGCGAATTCGTTGCTAGACAAAAGCAGAAAAACACACATTGGGAGAGAGGAGGGAGAAGAGATTTAAGAAAGTGAAATTTGCGAGTCTTTGTCTGTTTTGACCAAGTTGAGCTGTGTCTACCCCAAGCGAAAGCTGAAGGCCACAAATGCAAGAATTGCAAGTTGCAAATGTTTGTTGAATACAACATATACAGTCGGGTAGATTATATACATATATGTCAATTCAAATACTGGCTAAGAGGAGCACTGTAGATAAGAGCTGATAATAACCGTTTCCTCCAAATATTTACCATATGAAACAATTGTGGAAGCTTAAATATGAATGCTTTGTTTGCCAGCCAGACAAAATTTAAACAAATATTGCTTTAATTAAAAATAAAAACAGTATAAAATACGTAGTTAACAACGAGCGATTACCCATTTCCCTTTTAGCCTACAGTAGCTTTCTGTACCGAGAGAATAGTGTCGTTAAATGCCTTTTAACCAGCACGGTGCTAGGTCCATTCGTAGTTAGTAATATAATTTTTAAATTAGAAATAAGTTGCAATAAAACACTGTTTAAGTTGGTCTTTAGACATTCTCAAAACAAGCTTACATCCCGTGCCCAGGTAGAACATACCTTAGCGCCTTCTGTTTTCCAGACATAGTACGTGCATATGTTTACCTAACTTGCCTAACCAATTTCGTGTGCCTGGTTCTTATACCCTCCGGAGTGGGCGCCTAGCTAGCAGGCTGTTGTAGAAACATCCGTCAGTTTGGTCTTGACCAATTTGGAGATATAGAAGTTAAATAAATCGATATTTATCAGCCACTGTTTTAACTATATTTTGTAGATTTTAAGATACAACTTTAGTTAATGGGGCTTCTAAAATTATATACAGAGAAAAAAACATTTTAACAATCTTAAAATTATTAAAAATCTTGGCAGAAGCATTGCGCTGCCGAAGGGATGCAGTAGTTGGCGTACGTGCAGGGTATCTCCTAATCGGGTACTCATAGCTGGAGACTGCTTACTGGTTTTGTTGCTGCGTCAAATCGATGTAATAAATACGCTACAGTTTACCATATTTATATGCCGCAAACTACTTTATATAGTATACATGAACTAGAGATTATTTAAGTGTCGCCGCCATACCGAACCGTAAAAAATATGATTAAAACTTGCATTTCCTGTTACAAACCTAAACGTATAGTATAAACAAATAGTAATTGCACATTCATACGTATACGAATGATATTTGCAACAACGATATGTCACGCTAATTGTTATTTTATTGGCGTTCATTAACCCTTATTCATGTTTATGGGTCCTTTTATGCTAGCCCTCAGTCCCCTACTTCTATATTTGTATACCACAGACCTTCAGGTTATATTTAAAAGCTTATGGCCAGAGCATACGTTAATATGTAATCAGGTGTAAAGTCTCCAAAATTGACCAGCTGCATAAATAATGGTTGAGGCCAGACATTTCGTTGGGTCGTTGGCTTTGTTCGTTCTATTTGTAGAGTCCAGTCAGGACCGAAAAGTGCTTAGGGTGCCATTAAAATCTGACTAATTAATATTGCATGTGATGAAACGCAAACAGAGCCGCATACAATGGAGTTCCTTCACCTCGCTGCCATGCCTGCTGTGGAGTTGTACAGCTCTCCAGCCCCCATATTCGGTTTGGGCCCCTCTTGGGGGCGTCAGTACCAGTCTCGGGCGTTTGCTTAAATTGCCAGCTAATTGGCTTTTGAGTGTTTGTTGTGTGGTGCGTTCATTTCCTGTTACAGCCGCACGCAGAAAACAATCTGCATTAATGGAAAAGGAGGAACCCCCTCCCCATTCCCCCACCCAACAATCATACTTCCAACACTTGCCATAGCTGCAGTCGCAGTCCGTGAATTGTACGTGTCGAAACTGAAAGTGCGACACAAATCCATAAAACAAAAGTCGCCTCCAGTTTTCTGAATGTTTTTTCCACATTTGTGCTGCGCTGTGTTGATTCTGGGTTTCTGCTGGGGTTGTTGTGGGGTCCGTTGGGGGTCTAATGCGATGGGATCTTACTGTGTCAAAAGTGCACTTTCACATGCAATGGGCGCCAAGAAGACGTCGATGCTTTTATTGTACATGGCTTTTGTTTTATCGCATGCAATAATGACGCATACACTTTTTTCTTTTCTATTTTCTGCGCCTCAACTAAGGGTGCACCACCCCATGGAGGCCGTTGAGCCTCGCGAGTCTCTTATCGCCTATTTCCGCTTGCATGTTTTTGGTATGTGCTTTTGGGGTCGCGCCTCTTGGCCCCATTTCCTGAGGAGGGGAAGCGTTCAGAAACTTGAACTAACTTGTTAAGTATAGCAAATACTTAAAAAGTACCAGATGTGGGGCAAGGCGGCATTGGGTTAAACGCAAATATGCCTCATGCGGCCTTAGTTTATCTTCAACGGTTTTTTGGGACAAGTTTCATGCATAATGGGGTTAACCTTAAAAGTCGAAATTGTTTTGTCAAGTCAAGTCAAACCTATAATGAGTGAGTTCACTTTCACAAGCGGATCAATTCTGTGCAAAATAAAACAGGCACAACTTTTTTTTGAGTTTTTTGTTCTTACGAATAATAAACTACAAAGACAACTCCTGTGATTAATGCAAGGAAAATATATATATCACACTTCTTCATTTCAGTTCAAGTTTCTTTAACAAATCGATTGGATAACTTTCTGAGAAGCAAAAAGACGATTTAAACATTTCTGAGTCAGAGGGGTTTATAAGCACATATTTAAATAAATATGATTCAACAGAATACCAGGTAGGCAACTGAAAAATGTAGCATATTTGTGATATTTTTCTACACTTAAATTTATAACGCATTTTTCGTATATGTTACATCATACGTAATTTCATGATATATATAGTACTCTAATGTTGATAAGAGTTTGACAGTTTTTTAGTTTTTTCATGCAAAGGCGCTGTTTCGACAACTAACAATAAACATATTTCATATAAAAGTCCCATTAGTTTTTAGTTATATGGAGATAGCTTTAACTGAGACACAAGTTTTCGTCGTTTATGTAAAACAAGTGTGGAGGCTCTAGTCGGGATCGCCCGACTAGGGGAAACCCTAAACACTGTCTTTCCCTACATCTCAATCCTCTTGCATTCATTCACGCAAACATATTGAATCAAATTTAGAGGTTCTAGCTCTTACAGTATCTGAGATTTGCCAAAAAACCGGGTGAAAAAACTGATCATTATCAAAAATAAGAAAACGAGACTAGTTATCGATAATTTCAAATAAACTTGATCTGGGTGTGGTACACACAAACTTAAAAAGTCCAAGTTCAGTTTTCTAGCTTTTGACGCTGGATCGACTCGGCTATTGATGCTGCCCAAGAATATATATACTGGGATCGGAGATGCCTCCTTCTGACCCTTACACGCATTTCCACAAAATCATTTTCATTGATTTACCCATTTTCAATGGGTTCAGGTGTGAAAATTTTAAGTTAATAAAAATCTATTTTAAACCAATTGGGATTAGTTTACCCTACACAATCCATATAATAATAAGTTCTGGTCTTTGAATTGAACTAAAGAGCTCTTCCTGTTGACTTATTCGCTTTCCCCGCGTTTGGGCCAACATTGTTCGCATAAAGTTTTGTGGTTAAATGAAAACTCGGCAGGAAAGTAGCGACAGCTGTCGCGAATATGTGAGCCGTGTAGGACTTTAAACAAGCAGTTGGCCTCACATGAATAAATTAAGTATGGGTTCGGCTACAGGCTTGTCAGGCATACTAATAAGTCTAATAAGAGACCGCAATCGTAACGCTAACTCCTCACAGCGAATGCAAATTTATAAAGGCCGTGGAGTGGGTGCCGGAAAAAAAAAACAAAGAAACTGAGCGCCGAGACAAGAGTCAAACGGCCAAGTAAAATATTAAATTAAATCTTAATGGCAGCGTATCAAATGAAAAGAAGTCAAGGCCCGGCCAAAGAACTGCGACAAACAAAGCCAGAGGCAAAGGCAAAGGCAAAGCCAAAGCCAAAGCAATTGCAATTGAAAGACGACGTCTGCCCCACCGCTCCTCCGTTCTGCACCTTCTGTCGTCTGTCGGCTGGCGCTGGTGTCAAATGGCTGCCCACTGACGTTGCTCGGTTTCCAGTGCCAGGTGTTGTGGTCTACAGCGGGTTAACTGACCGCTTTGCCCACACTGGCAGCTACCCTTCCCCTTGCGCCTCCCCAGCCGTAGCTCTGTCTAGCTCCAATTTGAATTAGTCATCGCGTCATTTGGCTGACTAATCATTGGAGACGACGCGTGCTTATAGAGAATCGGAGAGTCGGATAACTGGAGAAAACCTCATGTTCCTCCCCCACACACACACATTGCATGAATTCAATGAACTTTTTACTTGTTTCTGTTCAATCAATTTAAAATTGGCAAAATGTTTATTTTGGTCGAGCTTCTGCTTCTTACCTAACCGATGGAAACGACGCATCGAAGAGGAGCTTCATTAAATGTTTTTTTTAATTGGTTTTAACAATCAAGAAACATTTGCGCAGCTGCAAAAATTAATTGTGGGTCGGCTTTCGGTCTAGCCGAAACTTAAAGGCGTATAATTAAAATAATAAATGGGCTAGTGAATTTGAGAGAATCTAGGCTGACTGAGAAAACAAAAGCGAAGTAAATTGATCTATAACAATTCTTCATCTGATATAGCAGTCCCATTCAAATAGAAAACCAGACATGACTGCGAATTCTATACTTGAACAAAAACAGTTTTTTTTAACTAAACCTGTTTTCTTTTTAAACTATTCGTGAATTAGCGAAAAATTTATTTTTCGATTGAAGTTCTAATTATATTTTATTATGGGGATCGTGAATCAAGACAGAAAGTGAAACTCAGATAAAATCGCTAATCTAAATTCAAGTACAACTGGGATTCTGTACTATATATGTAAATATGTAATAAACGCAATTCGTTAAAGCATCCCTTTTACTATACAACATATAGTAAACATAAACATGTAATTAAATAGTTTTAAAAATTTTAGCTTATGTCGGGATACTACAGAAGTGATACTCATATGCAAAAAAATGTTGTTTCTGGAAAATCTATTTTATCATACAAGAAATAATTTAAGATATTGTCTACATGTAATGCGGGAGAGATATATATTTAAAATAGTGAAAACAAAACATTTAAAAATATTTATCGTAAATATAATTTTGTAGATTTAATGCATGTGTCATTAAGTAAGCCAATTAAAATATTACTTAATGTATATGCTATATATATACAATGTATGCAGTATGTATGTAATGTATGTAGTAGTTATATTGGTTAAAAGCTTTCGTGTTTCTACGTAAAAGAAAAAAACAATTAATTAATGTATTTCATAATTAATGTAATTAATATTTTGGGGAAATCGAATTAAAAGTTATTTAAATCGAGACAAAAACTAATTTAATTGGATAGCCATTTTGTTGCGCTGTTGTTGAGAATATTAAAAAATGGTTTATACATAAATATAGAAAAGCATTTTCACATAAAAACAAACCAAAATCAACTCATTCTGATAAAGAGTAGTCCAACTGCACTTCTATAAATATCTGTCGAGTTTGGTTACCTAAAGTCACTTAGTCACTTAATGAAATATAGATCCATATTTACACACTCGATTCTCATTCACCGTCGAAGTGCTTGGGCCTCAATAAAATGAAGCAAATACAGAAATTTAATATCGCAACGGTCGTCGTAAAATTATGTGAAATGGAAACTCTTTATAAAAAGTTGAAGCGCAGCTAATGCATTACGAATGAACTTCGTGGCAACGAGCAAATAAACCCAAACCCAGCAAGCCAAAGTAAACTATGTGTATCATAAAATGCCATCGAGACAACAAAGGAGCAAGGAACGAGCGATGAGCATGGGAACCCGCCAGTTGTGGTTGGAGGCAGACAGACGCAGAACAGCTTTATCCAACATCCCCCGTCTGGGCCAGCAGCAGATGACGCCGTATGACTGCCGGGCAACCACCGTCTCCCCAAAAAAGCATTCGGCAAATGGGCGAGTGCATAGTTCATAGAGTTTTCTGCGTTGCCAGCTGCTGGTGGAGCAACAACAAAAAGCCAGAAACATTCTAGGCCGGCAGGCGAAAGTGATTGAATTCCAACAAGATTCGTGGCGCCGCTCGAACTGTGCGTCGCTAGCGTTCAAATATTCCAGATAATGTGGAATACTCTCTCAAGTAAAAGCTCGATCCATGTGCATGAAAATTGTTAGGGTGGATAAAACGTTTACAAACAATCATTAAAAGGGGTAAATAATAATTCTTTTAATGGGCAGATAAATTTGAAATGCTAAGTTGTATGATTTGCGGAGTTTAATATTATATGGTCAAGTTCACCTGTTGGACTTATTTAAGCTTCGCATAATAAATATTTAACACATTTTTCCCCAACTAAAGATTATGGAAAATGAGTAAAAAAATCGATTGAATGAACTGTGTTTTGTAATTTTTTTCAATCAGCTTTAAATCTCCTTGAAATCAGTCAATATGTGTGTTTATCATATTTCAAAAAAAGAAAATTAAAAAATATTAAAATTAGAATTTGTATTAAAACAATTGGCAAAGCCGGGTAATACTAAATACCGCACAATATATTGGAAGATGAACAATAAGTTTTTCAATTTCTTTTTTCGTAAATGCTAAGCATAGATTTGCCTTCGCAATAAAATTCCAAACATATACATAAATTGGACAGGATGCGTTTTGTTTTATTCCAAAAGTTCCAAAGAACATTGCCATTTTGAACATTCTTCAAATGAGTATGCGTCAATATTGATTTAATTAATAATGTTTATTCGGAACAACGTTTTTTTGAGCTTATGTACTTTAAATAAGCGTATAACGTATTTAATGAATGTCGAACGAGTCTTAAATTCACCAAGATATATGGGTCTTATACTTAAGAAATTCGGAATTATAAAAATACCAAAATGTAAGATTTTTCCTGAGTTTGCATTCACAAATGTATGTACTTTAAAATGTTGCAAGTTATACTATAGATAATATGTTATTTCATTGGGTGAAATAATTTCCGTAAATCCCTTAGTTACATTTTGAGTATAATTGACTTTTCGCAACTCGGGATATGCCAGGCCACCCTTATCCATCCTAAAGCAATTTAGCCACAGAGTAGCAACCGTGTTGTGGCAGCATTGGGGGACACTAATTTACAATTCATTTCCTGTTATTTTCCGCTTGACATTTGCCGCAGTTTACACAACCAGGAGCCCAGGAATTGTTGCCAGTTCACGGGTCCGCCGCCCGCACAAGGTGAGCCACCCGCCGCCCCCAGTCGCCCGCCAATCGATGGGTAGCATGTCGAGCATGTACTAATCCTTGGAGTGTGCTGGCGCCCCTGACACCGTGTCGTCATCATCCTAGTCTTGAAATGTCCGTGCGCCTGTCGTGTGCCCGTCATTTGTCCTGGTGGTTGCAAAAATGAATTGCCTGCTGCATTTCGAAATTGCCAAATGCCACGTTTTGGCCAGGAAAAACAACAGCAGCGATGGGGATAGGGGTTGCCGTGGGCATGGCGCGCAATGCAGTACGAACGTAGGAGCAGAGTTTAAAAATAAAAAAAAAATAAAAAGTGGCCCGAATTCGTCTGAACGTCGCGACATTTGAATTGCCAAAGTTTTGTTTTATTGGAAAGCGGCTATGGATATTTCCTGCCAAGAAAAAAACTCCGAAAAAGTAGGCGCCAGAGGAGTCAGGATAAGGCAGGAAATGTCAATCGGAAACTAGCAGAAAACGTGATATTTCGCAGCGTCAAGAGAAAATTAAATGCAATTATCAAAATTTGGCAGTTGGGGCCTCGATTAGTTAGACGCATTTAACGCCCGTTGAACAATAGCAAAAATTTAACACAGTTTTCATAATGAAATCCGAAACCGGTTATTGCAACAACAATGGAAGCTTTGCATTTGTGTTATTGTTGGCGTGGTGTGACGGCAGCGTCGCAGCAGCAGCTGAGATTTTGCAGCTGCCCGTGAAGCAAACAGCAGGTGAATCAGTAGGAAATCCCCCCACCCTCCACGCACACACACACACACACACACAAAAAGCGAAAAAGCACATAAGACGGAGACAAAAAACAGCAGGCATCCGCGCAGCAGCAACAACATTAAAGACATCGGCCAAGTTGAATGACAAAAGCAACAAAAACAGACACACACACACACTCACGCGCACGCACACGACGCAAAGTGGAGCAAGACACAAAGCAAAACACGACAAAAACAAAGGGCCAAAGTTGACGGCCAAGCGACAGCCACTAAAAATCAATAGAAATGGGAAGTGCGCGCACAAAGGACAAACAGCACAAAAGCAACAGCATAAAAATATACTTACAATAATTGTTGATGTTGCTGTTGTTGTTTTCCTTATCGAGCGCAATGTTAAATGCTTTTACATACGTTGGCGCCACACACACGAACGGTTCAAGGAGGGGGCAAACGTGCGCTGGTGGTGTGTATAAATATTTGACAACAGAAGCTTGTGATAGCTTGTGTTTATTACTTCGCTTTTAGCTATTCGTAAATTGCACAATTGGAATTTGGAGCAGCACACGTTTTTTATTTACGTCGTTTGCCGTTTCGTTTATTCAAATGTCAATTAACACTAACGTTAGTATTGAATTTAGGATGACGGACGACATACGTCCCTTCACATTGAATTCTGAAATGTAACTGCAATCGGTCGTAGTATACGAATGTTTCCTCGATTATAAGACAAGACGAGACGATAAGTTGTAATCGACGATGGGCTGGTTTACTTTATTGTGTGTGGATACACTGGTCAACCGATTGTTTAGGCGGTTGGCAGCTCTCTCTACATAAATTGAGATTTTGCTCAAATTTACAAATTTTAAATAATAAATTACTTTCATTACATTGCATTACTTTCTTTACTTTTTAATTTGCGAGTTAATCTTGCATATTTTTTAGGGCCATGATATTTCCGTTGCTAATTGCTATCGATAAGTGCGCTTGCCTGCGCCGGCAGTGTGGCCATGAATATTGCAATACCTATCGATAGACCAGCAATAATTCCTCTGTCTTCTTTAGCATTTCGCGGCGCTAGCTCATATAATTTTTGCAAATAAGCGTGTAATTCAAGTGTTTGGAAGTGTACAAACCTAACAAATTGTTTCGGCAACGATACTCAACACACAGGTAAGTGTCAGTTATATGACAAAATGTCTGTGCAGGCAGTTAAAATAGTCATACACAGATGCACGCATACATGTACATTAGGGGCATGCGAATTCGCGAATTTGCGAATCTCATATGCTAAAAGGCAATAATTGTCGCTATTTTATTTACGCTGCGAATATGCGAGTTGTGTTATAGTTTTTGGTGTTGAATAAATGGTTGATAGCGCTACCGGTGTGTATTTTTTTGCGCGGGAGGCGAATGGCGGGCTCACACACATACACACACTCACACACACATGCACAGGCGCGCGTTGCGACGCGCGCACAAAACACAGACACGCACGCACTCACACAGGTGAATGAACTTTTTTGCGTTGTTTTGTAATCTCGATCTCTTTTGTCGCACACATGTACAAACATATGTACTTACATGAACACTTGCATACATATTTAATTGTTTGTAGTGCGTGCTAATAAAACAACTCGAGCCATTTTATCTCTGATAATTTAATTGCTTTCCCTGCCCCTGGCGTAAGCCAATTGCAGATCCTCGCTCAATTCTACAGCTGCATTTCACACATTTTTTGGTCTTGACGCTTTCCTTGGCAAAATTGTCACACATGTTTTTTACTTAACTTTTTTGTTTTTTCTTTCTGCGAGTTCATTTGCATATTTGTTTAATTTGTTTCAACAGCAGCAGCAGCAACTGCCGCACTCAATGTTAATGAACCTGCGTTCGTGTTTTGCCAGATATTTTTACAGTACAAATTTAATAAACATTTTCGCACAATTTGGCAGATGTGTCGCCTGTTTGCTTATTAATAGATCGATAAGAGTAGCCTACCATTTACCTTGGCCAAAAGGAGGCATCTGCGTCCCGGTTTTCATGTGGACACCAAATTTGATTCATCGACTTTTTAGAATTCATCTGTTCCCTCATAAGTCAAGAGAAAAGTAATTTTTGCAGGTATAATCTCGTGGTTTGGATCGTTCCCAAATTTGGGTGCCATATTTAAACTCTGAAAGTTATATGAACAAAGAAGGATGTTCGGGTTGGAGATGTGTAAAGGATATCTCCTAGTAGGATACTCCCGACTAGAGCACTCTGGTTTAAAACAAATCTCACTTGGTTTTTGTATTTAAATAGTTTTAATTATCATAATTAGTTTTGTATTTAGTTTTTTTTTTGTTTAAGGCAAAGCGTTTGCATAAAAATACACTTATTGGTTTTGGTTTTAGAACATTTGCTCCTATACAAATAGAATAAGTTTTTTAACCCATAGTTTAAAGCACTATGTGTAGTGTGAATACTTTTGATAGTTTTTATTTGATTTACCAACTTGTTTTCTCATTTTGTGAACAACTGTACCTTTTAACAACAATAAGTTTCGCAAAGGCTCCTTTATTTGACTTTTGTAATAAGCTAGAAACTGCTATGCAAGCGGAATTGTTACTAGATAAGCGCTTTGAAGCAAAAGCCCTCCTTGGGTATTTGTCAATAAATCCCATTTTCAACACTGTTTTAATTCTACAAATGTCAAATGTAGTCATATGGTGTGTAGAGTTGTTTCGTGTAGAGTTGCTAAATTTAAATATATATAATGTATACAAAAATTTTAAATGTGTATCGTTTAGAGATAGAGATAGAGAATCGTAAATTTGATTTACAATAAGTATAAGACATTGTTTTATAAGTATAAGTATTAGTATAAGAACAAGGCAATTGATTTTGTTGCGTCTTTTTCATTTTGGTACATTTTCCAACACTGACAACTGATTAACTGGGCGCGCATTTAAAATAATCGAAATCAACTGCTGAGCGTACAGTGTGGACGAAGGAGAGACAGATCAATGGTATATTAATAGAGTGGGAGATGGGGAAGCTCAGAGTATGTATTTGCCCTTGCCCCGTTGCTCCGCTTGCCGCGTCGACGATGTGGCGCCCGCCAGCAGGAAGCTGGCGCTGGCGCCGCTGCTGCTACTGTTGGTGCTGCCGTAGCTGCCATAGTAGCCATCATAGCTGCCATAGCCGCCGAGCGGCAGGGCGTTTAGCTAAATCATGAGCGCCGAGAAGGGGTTGTACCGCATGATCTTCGACAGCAGGATCCACAGCACCGACGTAATTGCGCACAACACGACGCCGCCCCAGCCGAGGTCGAGGCTCCACGAAGTCAGAAATACACGTGCGCCCAGCAGCGGCTTGGCGACAATGGCGACCCCGCCCGGACGCGCCACAATGCCATCGACGGTGCCATCGTAGTCGCTGTCCAACATCGGGCGTCCCTGCTGCCGCTTAAAGTGTATTATCATCAGCGTGAACAGCGCGAACAAAGCTGCAAACAAAAACAACAGTTTGTAATCAATTGATGAGTTGGGTTCCTGGTGTCCCTCACCTGCCAGCAGATACATGACGCCCGTAATCAGTATGGCGCTTATTTGGCGCTGGCACACGCCGAAGGCGCCCACCAAAGCGGCGCTGCCCAGAATGATGAGGCAGACCAGTGAGCAGGATATGGACAGGTTTTGCATTCCTAGTCCATCAAATTGGATTCTTAATTAGTTGCGATTCATATATGGTGCAAAGTCAAAACACAAAATTGCCATTGGGAGCTACATTTACATAGGGGAAGGAAACGGAAAAGTGGGGGTCTCATGCAGAGCAAAATCTGTAAGCTGCTGTTTAAGGCGTGATGAATGAAAGCTCAGGACTGTGCTAATATACATATATGTGCAGATTGTGGTATATGCTGGTGCTTGGCGTTTATCAGATTACGTCATTCTTACATACGACAAACCATATAAAAACCTAAAAAACTTTTTCCCAAATAGTGCGTACATTTCTAAGAATATAGTATTCTTAAAAGATATTCCTTATAACGAAGCTCGGAATTTCTAATTAATATTGGGCCGAAATTTATTTAATACAGCTGCCTTTTCACCAGAACGAACATGAATACGTCCGATTTGTAGATTTAAAGGTGATTTTTAGCCTATCTTTAAAAATAAGTATACAAACAGGAAAGAAAATCAATTTTTGTAATGGTTTCTTTTTTGGATAGTATTTCAGTAGAAATATTTTATTATTAATTTTTTTAAGATTTTGCTTGAACTTTTGCAAGAGTTGAATGTTGACCTTCGATTAGCTGAATCTAGTGTAAATTTTTTTTTGCTCAATTATTTTTCGCCATGTCAATATTTTGGCCTTGGAAGCCTAAACCAATCTACGTGTGTTTTTTATTTGCAATGACGGATAATAGCCGCAATCAAAACAGCAGTAAAACCAATTAGTCCGTGCACTGCACAGACTGCCAATTAAAATCCCGCCGAGCCGCAGTACGAAACTAACGTGCCAAAAACCAAAGTGGCAATCGGGACTTACAATGTCTAAAGTGGGCGTGATCCGCCCGAACCACATTATGACCTATTTTTTTTTCACTGTCCGCTTACACGAACATGAAGCTTGACATGGAGCTGGGGGAGAAGGGGATGGGCATGGGTAGAGGACGGGGGCGCACACGTGTGTGGTTTGGTATCGACAATGGTTCAGCGTGGAACTTAGCTATTGCTGGTAATTACTATATGTATGCATTTGATGTCATTGTCTGGGATGTGTCATGGACGTTTGTTGTGTCCTGTGCTCGCAGTTGTTGCTCTTTCGATTTTTTCTTGTTTTATTTTTAACTTTTTCTGCTTAATGTACTCAAAGGATTTGCGGCTGTTGCGAAGCCTTTCCACTGGGGATTTGCGTTAATGACTTGTGAAATGTGCGGGCAGCGTGAAGGCAACTCTTAAAGCCACTATAGATGAAGTGAATCAGTGAGCCAGATAAATGAATATAGCACATCGAGTATATGCTGTGATTGTGGCGGCGGAAAGCTTAGTGCGTTACGAGTTGCAGGAAATACGAGTTGTGGTTTTTTTGCTTATGCTTTTGCCGGTCTCTACATACATCAAAAGTGACGTCTAGGGCACAATCTCTACATACGTTGTTACGTTGTGGTGGGAGCAAGGAAATTATGTGTGGATTTGAGAAATTAAGCGAAAATATATATTAAGTGTTTGGCTAATCAAATTATAAAGCATTACAAAAAACCTATATTAAATTCAATCAACTCAATGGAAGAAACATAAATTGATGGGTTTTTAATTGCGCAAGTTTTTTCTTTTAAAAGCATTCCGTTTTGACTCACAAATTAATCTCATTACGACCCACTTGACAGTTAACTTCACAAGCAACACTAAAATGTCCGCTGAAGCTGAAGCAATTGTCACAACGGCTGCTGCCGATGCGGCGCCCGAGAAGACAGCCGCCGAGCCCGCCGCTGCGGATACCACGCCCGATAAAGCGCCATCGGAGGGCGCCGTTAACCCGGAGCAGGAGCGTGCCAACAAAATACTGAAGGGCAAAGAGCTGTTCAGTCAGGGATCGCGCAACTTTCTTGTAAAGAGCTACGACGAGGCAGCCGACGAGCTGAGTCAGGTGTGCCAATTATACGAGGAGGTCTACGGCGAGCTGGCCGATGAGCTGGGACAGCCGCTGCTGCTGTGAGTAAAGGCGTGAACCAAGGATGCGGGCCAAATATATTTAAATGTCTTTTGTCTTGCAGCTATGCCAAGTCCTTGATTGCCATGGCGCTGGACGAGAACAAAGTTATTGACGTGCCCGATGAGGCGGCCGATGATGATGAGGAGGATGTGGATGAGGACGATGATGAAGAGGGTGAGGCCAAAATCGAGAAGCCAGCGGAGACCAAGGCAAACGGCTCTGCAAATGGTAAAAAGCTGGAAACCATCAAAGAAGGTAATGCCGACGAGGCCGATTCCACGGGCGATGCCGGGCAGACAAAGCCAGAAGAGGCAGACGGCAGTTCTAAGCCGCCAACCGGCGTGGATGAAGTGAGCAGCAGCAATGGCAACGCTGTCGGCTCCGGCAACGACGATGAACGTCCCAGCACCTCCAATGGCGAGGTGGCCGCCTGCACCAGCAACGGTCCACCGGCGGCCATGGATGAGGACCAGGCCGAGGAAGATAACGAGGAGGGCGAGGGTGTCAGCGGCAGCTTGCAACTAGCCTGGGAGATTCTCGAGGCGGCTGCCAAGATTTTCTCGCGCCAGGGACTCAGCGGTCTGCCCTACCTTGCTGATGTGCAAACGGAGCTGGCCAATATCGAATTTGAGAACGGTATCCTGGATGCAGCACGGGAGGATTACGGTAATAGTTTAAGGCGCATTCACAGCTTAATCGTCCACTTAACTTTTATTTGTCTTGCAGATAAAGCATTGAAAATACACGCGGAGCTCCCCAACAAGAATCGTCGCGTTCTGGCCGAGCTGCACTACAAGATCGGGCTCACCTATCTGATGCAGCAGCTGAACAAGGAGGGTGCCGCAGCGCTACGCAACTCCAGCGTGCTCATCGAGGAGGAAATCACTGAGATCAAGAATAAAGAAAATCCTACCGAGCGCGAGAAGAGCAACATGCTGGACTTGGAGGAGACCAGACAAGAGATTCTGGTCAAGATACAGGAGATCGAAGAGACGCAGGCGCAGGTAAGACACAGCCAAACACGAATTAAATGAACCTAGCGCTAATCCTCCTCCAACAGACCATAGCAGAGGTGCGCGCTGCCTTGGACAATTACATCAAGCCCATGAGTAGCAGCAGCAGCAGCAACAGCGGTGGGGATGCAGCCGCCTCCTCTTCGACAGCAGCTGCTGCTGCTGCTGCCGCTTCCGCTGCCAATGGGGCTGCGTCCAGTTCATCGTCGTCCACAACGTCGGCGGCTTCCTCGTCGGCCATCAGTAGCAGTTCGGCCAAGCCCACAGATATCACGCATCTGATCAAGCGCAAGAAGCCCGAGGAGCCCAGCTCGGAGGCCGAAGCTCTCTGTTCGCCAGCCAAGCGTGCTGCGATTTAAAAGTCGCTCGAAGACTGTACATTCCAGTTACACATACACACACAAATACACAACCACAAAGACACACCAATACATCAACTACTTAAAACTCACACATGCTTATCCCCTCCCTGTCCTATTTAAGTATACACTATTTGTTTTTCCTGTTTAATCTACTACAACCATTTTCTATAAGTCTGTAAGATCACAATTAGTGCTAAGTGCGTACATAAAATAATGTTTTTATACTATTACAAAGAGAAAACAAAAACGAGAGCGAGAGCCAAACAACTGTATCAATAATAAAATTGCCTCAAAACGAAAATTGTTAAACTGAATGTGTCGAAACGAAAATGTGAGCTGTCGATTTGGTTCAGGGCAGGATTGCGCCATAATACGTACTCAGATGCGGCTGCAGTGTGATGACCTGTGACTCACTGTGCTGCCAATCGTTGCGCTGCTCCTCGCCCCGAGCATTCTCCATGGACCCGGCCAAGTAGTTGACACACGGTGGCGCGCCGCGTGGAAACTTTGGGTTGCGGCGCAGCTCCTGCAGCTGCTGTATGGGCAGGTCGATGCACAGCGTCCAGATGCCGCCGTGCATCGGCACCAGGAAAACTGAATCGCGTCGAAATCGATGATCGGCTAAGGAATACACATACATATAAAATGTGAATAACGACAATCAAATCATAACAATCAAAGTTTGATTTTGTTTTTAGGTTTTATGTCATCCGAAAAGTATACGATTTATTATGGACCATTTTATAATGCTCTTGGATACTATTTTTGTCTAGATTGTTATGGCCGATATCGGTTTGATTGCGGCCTACCAATTTCTTTTTATTAACTGGACTAAGCTAAACAAACTTGAAGCAAACCATTTAAAATAAATAACATATGTGGCTATAATGTAACTATAATCGCAGGAATTTCAGTAGAAAAGGGGAATTTGGAACTTTTATTTATATTGTCTGACCGTAGAGAGAGGAATTAAAAGAAGTTTGTGTTCAGGGTATTCCCTGGTCCGATTAGATACTTTAAGGCTGGGAAATCCACCACATGGTCATTAAATGGGCGTATAACGGTAGTTCAATTTTGTTTTATCCAATCGATGCAAATTCATATTTAAAGTTTAAACGACAAACATCAAGATAGAATGGTAAATATTAATTTAATTTCTTTATCTATTTGACGCCACCGAACCACAGACATTTATTTTTGGCTGTGATTCCTAGCTACAATTAAATAATAATTATTATTATTATAATTAAAGTATAGAATATGATTATAAGCTATCAACCTAACTATTTTTTAAATAGCACTAACTACTTGGCCTTCTGCTAAGACAAACACTACATCCCTGCACTCGATTGGGACTCCCCACTCGGATCCTCGCTGTTCAGTTTCCTAGCAATATTAGCACTCAGACAACTGATCTACCGAGGACAGCAATTAAGGAGTTGGTTAACGATTTACCCCTCTTATCCGGCTTTAGCATGGCCACCTGCTCATCCAGAAGCCACTCCAGATGCAGTCCCGATCGATTCGAGTACCGATCCAGACTGCTGCGATCCCACGTCACGTGCTCCCAGTGGTCAGTCATTATGGCAGCGCACAACATGGCCGTGGCGCTGGTGGTCATTAGCAGCGTGACGAAGAGGAACAGCACGGGCGGTGGGCCCATGCAGCAGGTGGAGCAGCAGGCGCTAGCGCCAGTTCCGCTTCCCATGCCCAGGCCGTCCATGTGGGAGCTCAGCGATGTGGATGTGTCCAGGGCAGCGGCGCCGGCGCTGCCACTCCCTCTGCGCTGAATGACCTTGGCGCAGCTGTTCTGCCTGAGTAGGATGCTGTTGCTCCTCCTCAGACTCTCGACGGCGGCAGCTGCCGCCGCTGTGGTCGCTGCGTTGCTGGCCGCGTCGAACTGCAAGGAGCCGCCAACCACCGACGAGGGATGCTCATAAATGCTGTTGTGCCGGCTGGGCGCGAAGTAGTAGCAAGTGGTCTGTCGAGGCGCGACCTCCGTTAGCTCCGGGCCACCCGGTAGCTCCTCATTGCTGCTGGAGTAAACGATCGATTGCTTGAACTGGTTGGAGTAACAGTTCTGCTTGAAGGACTGCGCGGATTGCTGTGCCGGCGTCTGCTGCTGCTGCTGCTGCACGTAGAGCGCCTCGTAGTCACAGTGGTGCGGATTGCGATAGATGACCGGCCAGGAGCGCGTGGTCTTCGAGTTGTGGCTGTATCTATTGGTCGTTGTCGTTGCGGATGTGCCTGTGCCTGCGCCTGTGCATGTGCTTGTGGCAGCGGCGCAGCGATCCTCCACCAGTGGTGTTAGCTCGTTGGGTGCCTCAATGTCGCCCAGACTCTGCTGCTGCTGCTCCTGCTGATCCTCCTGTACCTGCTGTTGCTGCTGCTCCTCGAGCTGCGTGGTGGTCGCCAGCTGACGCTGCAGCACGTTCTTGTTGGCGCCGCTGCCACTGGCTGCCCAATTGGCTGGTTCGGCCGTCAGCAAGCTGAAGTCCTCCTCCTCGACCAGAGTGACGCCGCCCGCGGCTAAGCCTAAGCCTGGCGAGAAAATGCTGTTAGACGACGGCTGTGAGCGGCTGCGCAGCAGCGTTATGTGTTTGTTCGGTGCTTCATGTAGCTGCTGTAGCTGCTGCTGTTGCTGCTGCTGCTGCTGCTGCTGCTCGCTGGCGCTGGTGGGCGATGTGATGCTCACTTCTGGCACACATCGCGCGGTCACCTTATAGCGACTGCCGCTGCCAACGCTGACGCCGACGCCGACCCCGACGCCAACGCCAACGCCAGCGGCGGCGCCCTTGGCCCGCACCAGTCATAAGTCTGAGCTGTCGCGTTTTTTGATCTTGTTCAAGCTCATGTGGTTCGTGGTGGTGGTGGTGGTTGTGGTGGTTGCTTGCTTGGATGTTCTGATGGATGCTTTGAAGGTGTTGCTGTTGCTGTTGTTGTTGTTGTTGTTGATGTATTTGTTGCGTTTGCTAATTTGTGTGCGGCGCCTAAAAGTCTACTATGCAAAATGGAGCTTTGCTTGTGCCACAAAAGAAAACTACTAGCGGCGTTTTTGTTCTTGTTGTTTGAGTAGCTGTTGTTGTTGTTGTTGTTATTGTTTGTTGCTTTTTACTTGTTACTTGTTGTTGCGGCAACAGGCTCAAGTTGTTGTTGCTTTTGTTTGACGTATGTTTGTACCAATTTACAGTTATGTATGTTTTTGATTTTGTTTCTGTTTTTGTTATTTTGCTGTTGGTTTTTTTTCTGATGTTTTCTCTTATTTCTTACTACGTTTTGCAAATACTTTTTGTCTTAGCTTGAAGCTATAAAAAGAAGAAAGGTAGAGAAAACAAATGTACAACATGAGTTTTGAAGGAGTTGAGAGAAAGTCGAAAATTGAGTTTGATAAAAATATAGGGATAGATAGCGATATACTCGAAGATAAAGATACAGAAGAGTGGTTGCTACAATTTTGAGCCTAAGCTATTATTTTAAGCGGCTAAGAAAAGAGCGTGCGATTACGACTGCGATAATGAACATGCAAAGCAACACCATTTATAATATACATATAATAAAGACAGATATATGGAATTGAAAATATATAAAACATAATCCGGGTTTAAAGCACATCAAATTTACCGCGCTCACCGATTCACATTACACTGAGAAAAATTGGGTTATCCATTTTAAAAAATATATCGATGAAATAATAATGAAAATAATATAATCATCTACAAACTGAGGTAAAATTTCACCGATAACGAAAAATTAGATGTAAAAAATATAATATATTCAATGTGATGTGATTAAACACTTGTTATCCACAATATGAGGAAATAACTTTAGTATGACGAAATAACATTTGGTTAGTGGTATTAATAACGTATTATTATGTTATTACCATTTCGTTTCACCAGAATCCTACTAGTTTCGCTAACATACATAAAATATTACTTGCAATCGTCAGTAGAAAATGTTGTATGTTTATGAATAAACTTTAAATTGAATAGCAGAAATGTTTACTGTATGTAAAGAATATAAACTTTTTATTCTGATTTTCAAGAATGGTTTTTATTGCGCTTAATCAATAATGTAAGGTAAATTATTTTCAAGCGGTAGTAAATTTATATTTATAAATTTATATATTTATGTATTTAAATTGTATTATATTACAAAAGGAGATTACATAACTTAAATGTAAATTAAATAATTTTAATAAAAAACCGCAAGTAAAGTACTCTGAATAAAAGCCGACAAAAGTTGATTTTCATCAAGTTTCCCATAATTAATAGTAATATTGAAAAAATCTTTTTCGAATAATTAAACAAAGCCAATACTATACAAGATATATATATGCAAAACAAACGAAATAAGTAAATAAAAAACATTGATTTCATGGAATGGGAATCAAAATGCAGAGGTGTTATAAATAATAAGCGTCCTTTCATAAATATTAGCCCGGATGTAAACTCGTTATGTATTATCCTTTGCTTTATAGGTGTCTACGCGATGAATAATAAGTAGCTAAATTGCATTTGCAATTCCAAGCACAATGACCCGGGACTAATTCAATTTAATGGTGCCCAAACTTCATTCGCGAAACTTGCCTAATTTAGAAATTCAATTGTGTGCTCTGGCCCAATTTGCCCAACTGGCCCATTTGGCCTGTGCCGCCTTTCGGCCAGCCTGACCCGAATCCGGAGAATGTGTGCTGCATTTTGCATGAGAGCCACACAACCTCGGCGCACAGCGGAAATCCGCTGAAATGTCCACCGACTGAGCTGCCGGGTTGCCTAGCAGGTTGACTACCTCATCCGCGGCTGGCAATTTTAAATTTTAGCCGGATAAAAAGGTCAGCGAACAGCCATTTTCGTTGGCTACTTAGCCACGTACGTTCATGGAGCAGATGAAAATATGTATGTTAAGTTCGAGCTATCTATCATAGATATAAATAAGTCTGCATACATATGCTGTTGTCTGTTGTCCGTAACCAGCATCTGGGATTGCAAGTGTGACCCGATTGCCGCATTTGCGGTTTTTCATTTAATGAAATGAAACTATTTGCGGCAGCTTTCATAAAACCAAATAGTTGTGGCTTTAATAAATTCAACTTGTCTTAAAAAGTTTATTTACGTTTGTGGCTTTATTTTTATACTCGTTCACGTAGTGAAAAGAGTATATTGAGTTTGTGCCTGTCTTGCTCTCCGTCTGTCTGTATACACTCATTTGTGCCGCTGCTATTGAAGCTTTATAAATATTGAAATTTTTTATATCCACGTGAGATAAAGTGTTAAGGTTTCTTGTCTACACCTACTACTACACTACTGGGGCCGTGACAATTTAAATAAATCGATTTATCTCCCTCACTTTTAAAGCAAAATGGTGGATGAAACTGATGTAATTTTCACATGTCCATCAGTTTAGAAATAAATTACATTGCATTTTATTCAGACAGATTGTTGATCCTGAAGATCTCCTCTAAATATCACACAATAATTCTTTTGGATACGCCCGCAGGTGGCGAAGTATACGATAGAGTTATATCAACCTAACATATAACCTTATGTCTGAGGCACTCATCTACCAAAATCTGCAACAATCACCCACCTTCGCTTTTTGTTCAAAATAACTATCAGGTTTTCAACAGTTATTTTTCTAGAAAGTTCTTTATAGTTGGAAGCATTGGACTGGAATATCCTAACTAGTTTTTTATGCATTTCTGTGAGACATTTCAGTTTGCAACAGTCCAAAGGCGTCCTGCTACAACATTATTTGCAAGTCATGTGAGAGAAAGAGGACCCGGTCCGTTAGCTGTTGACTACGTGACGTTCCATGGATTTTGTGCAGGTGAAGCAGTTGCTAACAAACCACTTCTTTTGGCTCTTGGCTAAAAGGACTTCACTTGTACAGTTGGTTGCCACATTTTTAATGTAAACGAATTACAATGGCAGGCAAATCTGTTGCTTGTTTGCATAATTGATGGTCGGGTTACCTGAGTGTGACTTTGGATCATCATCAGCATCATCATTATCATCATCGTGGTTCAACAGAAGATGGAATGTTGACAGAAATTAATTAACACGTATACATGGAGTAGCTTGAGGACGACAACTTCGTCTGGATTGATTGCCTTATGCTTTCGGTCGAAACTAACTACGACCTCGTTATACCCTTATAAAAGGTATTATATTGTGATGAAATGAGTCTGCTTAGTAATTGAAATTTGTACGAAGCCCTTCTTTCTTTTAAGAATCAGTGTAAGGGTATTTCAGTGTCGGCACCGAGAAGATAGCTTTTCTTTCTTGTTTGCTTTTGTCGTGGTGTCTGCAACTTGGCAGTCAGGCGACCCATTCGTGTCAGCAGTGGAGCTGTTCAATGTCAGAGGCTTACGCAATGCAATTGAGAGCTAGCCAACATGTGGGACACATACACACACACACACACCACACACACACACACATAGACACGTACCACTGCAACGCTGTATACGTGAGTGAGTTACAAAAGTTGTTGGCTGCCTGGATACTTAAAACAGGCCAAGAGAACTTTGCCCTGCTCCTGTTCCAGTAGTCGAGAACAATTTACAGTGTTTACTCTTCTAATGGGAAAATGGCACAAAAGTTTTGCTACAAACGCAACCATAATTGCTCTTAACTTAACTCTTTTATAATTAAACTGATACTAAAAATTAAAAGTAGTCTTTAAAAGTCTGCAAACCGGCTTTAAACTAAACCTGGAATTTCTATTTACTATGCTTTTAACTGCATGCGCCTAAAACTGCACCGAACCATATTTATACGAAACAGAAACAAACGGAAAAGCATAAATTAGTTTTAAAAATGTTACAGTCGGGTGTAAGAGATTGCGCAATACTCGTTCACAGTATAATAACAGCTTAAAACATTTTTATTTTGAAAATATGTTAATTTTTGTAATTTGGAGCGGGAATTTAAATTGCCGAATTTTTTCGGCTCGATCTTTAGAAGCGGTCATCAGAAAACTGTCTGCCAAGGGAGGGAGATATGTATAGATTTTATCGATTTACCGTGCCCCCAGTGGGCACATAGAGGAGGTAATCAGTAATCTGCCAGAAAAATTTGAAAAATCTAGCTTTAAAACTAAGGGAGATATACAAATTAAATCAAATTCGCACGCCCTCAGTCGGCTTGTCAAAAAATCTTAATACATATATTATCTAACGCGGGTATACACGAGTATATATATTCCGAGTTTCGACACTCTAGCTTCAGACGGAAAGATGAACAGCAAGACGTGACTTTTTGAAGGAGTATACAAATTAAGTTAAATAAAACTTCTTTGGTTATTTAAAAGAGTATTGTAACAATCCTTACTTTCTGCAATTACGCGACCGAAATGTGGCACTCAGGTCTCCGTAGAGAGTTTTAACTAGACCCGCTGCGAACAACATGTGCAACAATTGCCGGCAGACTTGTGGAACAGCTAGTTTTTCTCTTTTCAAGTACTGCGGCATTTTATGCATGTAATTAAAATGACACTTAATTACACACTTACACACAGATGTGCACTGGCACACTCACACATGTGCACACTCACGCAAGTGACAGGCGAGCTGATTGCGCATTTTGTTCTTGTTGTTGTTGTTGCCTTGGCAACGCTTCGTTCGCCTCTGTTGCCTTGACAATTAACGGCGGCCCAACATTTTTTTTTCGTAGCTCCCCCAAAAGGGGTCACCATGAATTAGCCGAGGCAGACAAAGTCACTAGTAAAGGCCCCCTTGACACGCCCCCGAAGCAGGGCAAATGACGCAATGCAAATGGAAATAATGCGCGCTCATTTTCCAAGCGAAAATGCGTTGCCTACTTCGAGGCGTCGCCATGAAAAGTTGCTGTTAAAGTTTTGTTTATGCGCTTCGCTCCTTGCACTTTCAGTTTAAGCTTTGCCGAGACTCGTCTCGAATGGCGGGCTTAAGCCCGTGTCCCGCTCCAACTTACGGAAATTTTCTCTGAATTGTTGCCAAGTTATTTATTTTTTTTTTGCCGTTGCTCAAGCGAAAAGTGTACGCTTGCGAATTTCCAAGCTAATTAAAACTTATTTCATAAAATCTTTAGTTAATTATGACCATAAATCAACCTGAGGACACTTTCAGAAACTGTCAAACTTAGATATAGATATATAGATATAGATTTACTTAAGTTTAAAACATGGATTGAAGATAAATTTATAAATTACATCGTGAATATAGTGTCAACGATAAAGTTTACAAATTTTTAATCTATAGCAAGGCAAGAAAAAACAACTTTGTGACGATTGATATCTTGAAAAACAAAATAGTTTTTTATGCAAAATCACAAGTTTAGTCCAACGAACCTAGGCAAAGTGACAGTGAGAGACAGAAAAAAACAGATAGACATACATATATCAATTCAGCGTGTCGTTCTGATCAAAAATATATACTTTATGGGTTCATTGATATCTGCTTTAATATGTTACACATTACGTGACAAAATTTAAATTTTAATACCCTTTGTAAGGTTCAAGCTGTGTCGAGGAAACTTTATATATTTCTTTTTCGATTTTGTGAGATATATGTATCTATTCAGCAAGTTGAAGTGATTCACGAAAAAATGAAAGTGTTGACAATCTTAAAATATTATTAAAATATTATAATAAAGCAGAACATATTCTATATCTGCGCGCTGTTTTCCAAACTGCCCGGAAATAGTCAGATTTAGAAATTAATATTATATAATGTAATAAAATTACCAAATTAAAGCACTACCCGAAAATTATTAATTAATACTTTGTTCACTTTTAATATCAAGTAAATATTATCGACGAAATTTTCGTATTAAGCAAAAATCAGATAAATACATATAAAGGATATTCATGCTTAATAATCACATTACCAGATATGCTGGCAAAGCCTATTATAATAAAGTATATGGAATTTGCAGCAAATGCGACATTTGCTAAAATTATACTGAGGCGCATACTAAATCTAATACACTTGGCCTAAATAAATAGTTTGTCTGTTGAGCGCATAGGCAAATACACACATACACATACATACACACGCACAGTTGTGTTTATACGAAAACATTCATACGGAAAGTGTTTTTATGGCAATAGGAAAAGTAAACAACAGCAATAACTAGATAAAAGCAGTTCATTTTACGAACACACGCATACACAGATATTTTCCACCAACACTCTCTTACAAGCATTGGGCTATAATTTCATTGGGTATAAGCTGTACCACAGCTCCTCGAGTGGTGCAAAAGGTTGCCATTAAATTTAAGTGGCCAGTGGGTGCGCTAGGACAAGGGGTGTCCGGGGCGAGATGAAATGTGACAACGCAAATTGCGAACTAATTGCAGGCTTAGAGAGCAACGGGATCTGGCCATGCCCATGTCCGGCTCAAGCAATTGTCGATTTGTTGGAGCAACTTTCGTTCATATTGGCCCAGTTGCCCGCCAGTCATGCCTTGGCTGCCTCGGCTGCCTTGGCTGCCTTGGCCCTCTGCCCGGTATTGAAGTACACTCAAGTACAGACCCGCTTCCACCTCCGGATTGCCAGACAACGCATCGTAAGGGCGAAATGAAATGAAATGAAATTTTTAGCGCTGCCAAAAATAAACGCATTCAAGGCCGCCGTTTATGCACTTATTTCAGTTATTTATAACTCTCAGGCGCCCTACATAAGAATTTATGCGATTTTTAACTATAGGCGCCTAGTTTTCGGCGTACGTCTGCTTCCGCATCCGCTGGAACGCTCAAGCCTTAAGTCTCACGCCCAAGGCCAAAGCCAAAGCCAAAACCGTAAAGTTTGCCAGAGTTTTGCTTAATGCGCAGGCAGCATGAACATTTTTATGACGCCAACGGAGCCAACTCAAAGGGCGGGGGCGTGGTTCGCAAGAACGCTTGATAATCTTTGACAGCTTCAAGCATTTTAATAGTGAATATGCCGATAAGAATTTTATGATGACACACTGACAGACTACGAAGCTGGGGAATGAAAAATGAATCACCATGCAGGATATCCCATTTTACACTGTAACAAATTTTTATACAGGTTAAAAATGTTAGCAATTTGGCAAAACTTTATTTTAATTAAAAGTAAATTAAAGGTTTTTACTTGATGTTAATATATAAAAATATTTTTAATGTTGTTACTTTTATTATTCTTATAATTATAATAATTTGTATTTGTAATTGCAAGCTATCAACAAATCTTATTTCTTAACAACACTGACAAGAAAAGTGTGTTTTATTGAACCATCATCGATTAAAAGAAATATTAAGAAAATGGCAAAACTAGCAACAACGACACTTTACTTTATCAATAGACAGCAAGAGGTGAGTTGGAAACAATTTGCGCTTCTGCTGTATAAGTTAATCGAAAACATTATTCAGAGGATTACAGTATTATTTGATATCTTGGTGATAATGTTTTTATTTAACAAAAATTTAAAATGGTTGAGTGAAACTTTTAAACGTGCCTGTAAGCCGTTCATAAATAGTTGGTAATTCGCTTGACGGGTTGAATCAATGCATCGCTTTCAGGATTAATTTGTAAGCCCAGTTTTTAATTCAACAAGTAAGAACGTTTCAGTCGGTCGTAGCCGATTGCGTAATACTCGTTCACAGTACACAATAGCTGTTATTTTGGATTTATATTATTCCAAGTTTCAAGTCTCTAGCTTCAATGGTGGCGAAAAAAATAACTCACTTTCAAAAATATTTTGTTCTTAAAAATTTGGAATTCAAATTTTTTTTTATCTATTGTGGTTGTCGCAATTAGTATTAAAAACAACATTAAAACCGATTCTGAGGAGGTGAAATTTTATGTGAAAAATCACGCCAAAATTGACAAATATTTGTACATGTAAAGCTCATGGAATCAAGGCTCTTATATTTCAAACGCCCATAACTTTGTCAAAACTGAACCGATTTTCATGTTTGATGGCAGTTGTTTCATGGTTTGTCCCCTAGATTGATTCTGCATTTCAAATATATACATTATAGAAAATAAATTTTTTTGGATTTTTTGATAAAATATCATGTACTCATTACTCATTACTCATTTTCGAAAAAATTTTTTTTTCAAAATTTAGAAATGCGAATTTATATTTTTAATCGATTGTGGTTGTCACAATTAGTACAAAAAACAACATTAAAGCCGATTCTGAGGGAGTCAAATATTTTGTCAAAAATCATGCCAAAATTGACAACAATTTTGATATGTAAAGCTCTCGGATCCATAGCTCCCATATTTCAAACGCCCATAACTTTGTCAAAACTGAACCGATTTTCATGTTTGATGGCATTTTTTTCATGGTTTGTCCCCTAGATTGATTTTGCATTTCAAATATATTCATTATAGAAAATAATTTTTTTTGGATTTTTTGATAAAATATCATGTACTCCCCCATACTCATTTTCGAAAACATTTTTTTTTCAAAATTTAGAAATGCGAATTTATATTTTTAATCGATTGTGGCTGTCACAATTAGTATAAAAAACAACATTAAAGCCGATTCTGAGGGGGTCAAATTTTTTGTCAAAAATCATGCCAAAATTGACAAAAGTTTTGATAGGTAAAGCTCTCGGATCCATAGCTCCCATATTTCAAACGCCCATAACTTTGTCAAAATTGAACCGATTTTCCTGTTTGATGGCATTTTTTCACGGTTTGTCCTTTATCACGTACGTGGGGTAGCCAGGAATTTTTTTCCTGATGTTTAAGGGAGCCTTTACTTCAAAAACTGAGAGAGATATAGCTTTTTCGAGCGGGCGTGGCCAGGATACCAAGGTCACAATACTTGAGGTGGTACCAGCAATCTACACACCAAATTTGGTGACTCTAGCTTTAATATTGTGGAAAATATTCAGCTTTCTAGTGGGCGTGGCACAAAAATCTTAACACTTTGTCTGACGCGGGTATTCACGAGTATATATTCCAAGTTTCAAGTCTCCAGCTTCTGCTATTGGCGAAAATTGCGTTCATAGGAACAGCAAGACGGACATTACACACGCCCAATATACTCTTTTCACTTTGTGAACGAGTATAAAAATCGGCGTTTACGTTCGAGATTTGGCTTGTCACATTTATTTAATGTAAAGAAAACATTACATTTATTTATATATTTTTATTATTTTGTTGAAAATATTCTTAAATATAACAACTACAGCTAACAGCTCTGTATAACTTTTTTTGTGTGATGAAAATCAACTTAAGTTATACTACAAGAGTTCCACTCTATATCTGAAAAAAAAATCGTTACACTTTAGCTGAGGTGGATATACACGAACATTCCGTTCATTGAGAGTAAAATGCAGATCTGAGTTCAAACATTAGAGTCTGCTATGGAATATACTTTTACATTTGAATTCTTTATATAAAAACCCCTAAGCAGATATTTGCAAGTGTGTAAAACTGTGTTCAAAGTACTATTGAGAACACGCTGATAATTAAAAGAATTGCCTTAGATAGGAATGAAAGTAGGACGACATTTGCAGCTCAATGCACCTGCTGCAGTGCAGAACAAGTTTGCAGGCTCCTGTCGAGTTTTGCAGTAAATCACAGTCCTACATTTAGTTTGTATAGTTGCGTGTGGGTGTCTAGCGATGATGTCAAAGGCCCTGCTATGCGGGTCAATTTCAAAAATTTATGTGGCAATCGTCAAGACATGCCAAGGTAGCCGCAATTTCCAAGTCCCGGCACTGACAGCATTGTCAGCATTGCCCCCAGGCAGTGGGGCTCCTGCCGGCACCCACTCCCCCTACCTACTTCTGTGTCTTGCTTCAGACTACACGATTCTTTACTCTGTGCGGGATTAGGCGCCGGCATCCTGCTGCTTCTGCTGGTTGCTGCTGCTGCTGGTTGATGCTTTGGCTGGCAGCTTGGCTGTTTTGCCTGCACTCGCAGTTTAAGGAGCCCAAGGCCACTAAATGTCAAATTGAATATAAATATTTAAGCTCACTGGCAAATGATGCAGCAAAATTTCTGGCCTTCGTTGGAGTTGTTGATATTTTCGTTGTTGTTGTTTTTGTTGTGTTGCTTAGTTTAGCGACCAATCGATGGCAAAGGCAATTTTGCAGTTGACTTAGGACCTAATACTAAGTATAAAATATGAATCATATTATACGCTACATACACACTCACACACACACACACATGCATACACATACACATACACATACACATAAATGCACACATGGAAGTGTGCAGTTGCCTGTGTGTATGCAACAATTTTCGCTGCGCATATTGTGCATACGACACGTTGGCAGCATTCGCACTCTGTTGATTTTGTTATTTAAAGCGACACTTTTCCATATGCAAAACGGAATGTGCATGTGTGTGTTTTTATAGTATGAAAGTAAATCGCATTGCATTCCATTGAACGAGCAACTCGTTAATATTTATATTTATGCGAATGTGTCGCATGATATCAGCAGAGAGTATCGGTATAGAGTTGGTTTTTCTGTCTGTCTGCTGTCATCAAATATAATATTTCTCATTTGTTTTCAGTTTTATCGTTTGCAGCAATTTTAACAATTTGCTAAATGGGAAAGTGCATTCAAGTTGAATTGATTTGTGAAATGTCACTGCAGTTAGTTATTATAAATATGATTGTTAAATTCAACATTTGGCTTGCAACAGACAATTTATAAAATTTGCCAATAAAAAAAAATTAAATTGAAAATAAATTCAGTTTAATTCAATTTGTGCCCATTAAATATATACATTTCACTTTGATGGTTATGAAATATTTTTTATTAAATCTATCGAAAGTGAAGAACTATGAGTTGTGCTCCTATTAACGGAAAAATTGCATTAAAGTTGTATTCTTAAATATTATATAAAAACATCATAGACTTGAATTGGAATTGTGTTGGCAGTTGCCTGGAAGACATTCCATGGCCACTGCATGTAAGTTAAAACTAAAGTATTTTTAAAGCTCAAAGCCTTTATTCAACCACTTGAACAGCTGTGCATTCTGGCACTTGCAGTGCGTTCACTAGTTCAAGCTACCATACGGTCGCATGTGCAAATATCACGTATACGCTGTGAGCAAACAAAAAACTCAATAACTTTGCCCGGCAACCAGGAACCAGCAACGGCGGCAGCAGCTGAAGTGGAGAACGGTTTTTGTACACCAAATGCCAGAAGTTCGACTATTTCAATCGATTATACGAAATTGCGATAAACGACGCCAATGGAATTGGCTTTTGGCCCTAATGGAGACCCTGTTGGGGCCCTTTGTCGGCCTTTGCATGCCCCAGGCCCATAAACCAAATCACAGCTACAATTGAAAGTTGCGAGCTTGGCGCCGGCTTCGTAAAATGGCAGACAACGACAATTAGAACGCCTGACTGCATAATTTTGCATAATTTCTAACTTGTTGACTTGAAGTCGGAGACAAGTCAGCTGCAAGTCAAGTCGCTGTCAGGCCACAGCTGCGGCAATAGGTGCACAGCCTGTCAAGGGAAATTTATGGGCACAGGAATCAATTTGAAAATTGCGAAATTCCCATTCAAGGAGTGTTGCCTGGTGTTAACTGTCAACTGTTTCCAGTAGCTTGTGTCATATTCTATTTTCAGTCTCGCCGCTTCAACTGGAAATCACGTGAATATCAGGCAGCATTACATCTAGGTACAATCATATTGCGTGTTGAATTACATTCGTTGCAAGTGGATGTGTCGGTGTGGTAATGACGTCAATCTTTAATTATTTACTAGGTCACTGGGAAATATCCATGTGTGTGTATGTGTCAGTGCCATAACTCGAATATTTAATAAACGCTTGATTGAAAATGTGCTCGACTTTCACGCAATTGCAGTTACAAATTCCATGTCATAATGGAATTGGAGACAATTGCAAAACAACACTAATAAAAACTTGACTAATGGAAATCAATAAAGACAGGTTCACAAATCCGTACCAGAAATTTCTAGAGTGGGGTCAGTTATTTTTAAAAAGCAGCCAAACCAAAATGAAAATTATTAAACATCTGTCTGAAAAACAATGTGTTGTTAATTAATAATCTCGATTGATTGACTTTTTGTGAGTTTAAATTGTGTGATTAATTTCTTTCGCTTAGCTTGGAACTGATTTACTGTTTTGAATATTCATTTTTTTTGGTATTTTATATTACTTTATATATATTTAAATATTTAAAAAATTAAATGTAATATATAATATAATAATGTTTCGAATCGAAAAATATAAAATATTCTCTTATTCCTATTTTGTTCTAACAAAAGTACCAAAATTTGAAAACAATCGAAATTTATATCTGGTACATCTACTTACTTGAAGGTTTGAACAGCACTGGCGTATGTAACAAACAGTCTTTCTTCAGTTTACACATTTTATAAATTTTTTAGCATAAATAAACATGTGTGCCATTTCAATTATTGATGAGCATTTCTGCATTAGCCTAAGGCCTAAAGCTAATAATTCACTCAGCATTAATGTTGGAAACCTTCATAAATTATTTAGAAAATTTAGCAAGGCAATTGATACAATTTTCGCGTACAACGGGGCGTATGAAATGCCAGATAAAACAATGTCTATCTGTCCATTGGATTGTGTGTTTGTTTCTGTCTTCGTTTGTTTGTTTGCATAATTCAGTGCATTCGGCCAGTGCTTGCGTGCTGCGTCTGTCCGTCTGCCTTTCTGGCTGGCTGGCCAATGAGGCGTTAAGAAAGCTGGTAACAATACCTAAAGTCAATCAATTCGAACCAAGCATAAAACAATTCCAATCAGTTGGGCAAGCACTTGTAGCACTTTAGATAACGATTCGAACTATGTCTGCGTTTGTTTATCTTCAGCTGAGCAGCAGCAGTTTCTGTGTGTGTATGGTGTGTATTTGTTGGTGTGTGCTTAGAGTCAAATAACGCCATTTATCAAGACTTTGGGCTCGTCCTTTATTGCCACGCAGCGCACAAATTGTTTGCGCTCATTTTTCAAGCAAATTTCACTGGCCCTCTATATAAGCTTTTGGTATATTTCCTGGTAAATTTCTTATATATGGTATATTGAATTTCAAGCACTTGTTCTGCCAATCTTCAAATGCGAATTTCAATTGAGCGTTGCGCAAAAGTTTTTCACCCAACAACTAAACTAAAAAAATTGTACACAAAAGCACAAAGGAAAAGTTTAACTTTGGCAAACAATTGGATGATGCCAGTTGTTCATGTTGTTGCTCCCTTTCTTTATCGGGTGCACTCTGTGAATTTGGCATTTACCCCAAGTAAGCTTACAAAAGCTGTTGTTAATGAGACCGGGTTCAAAAAAGTTCGTTGCAAAAAGTCTGCATTTTCGTGGGTTCGTTAATATCTGCGTAATTTCCTTTAAGGTATTTAAAGTTGTGAAATGAGCTTAAAACAGTACAATAAAGAGAGAAAAAAAAACAATATTCACTTAATTCAAATACGTACATTCAGAGAAAAATTTTAAAAAATATAGTCCTTAAATCTGGTACCGAAGTCGTAACTTATCCTGAAAGTGTATATTACGTATATTTACGTAAGTAAGTACATAAGCGTTTTTATAGCCGAGTCGATTTTGCCCTATCCTACTGCGTGTAAATAAATTAAGTTTATTTCGGTACAAAATGGTATCAGTTTTAACTCACTAATAGTAAAATGAAGAACTGCATTCTTCTCTCACTGTACAATTATTTTATCAAAGAATCTCGTAAAATATGCTTTCAATATAATGACAAAAATACATTGTGGGATTTCCATTTTGATGAAATATATATGTTTATATACGCGTACATATATGTATACATATATTGATATTTTTATTTATGTTTTACATAAAAAATTTGTAAGTATTTTCTCCTGCTTTTTGCCGAATTATTAATGCTATCCAAGAGAAAAGAAAACAAGCGAAGGGGCCTTGCTCACTTTGCATAATGAAAAGTTGGCAAAGTTTAAAATTTCTTTGTTATTGGCCTTGTTTTGTTGATGTTGTTGTTAATGCTGTTTTGCTGTTATTACTGGCGGCCGCTTTTAAATTAAGCCACAAATATCACATGTTTTGCCAAAGTAATAAAAATACAAGTACAAATGTAAATATACATAATATTTGTACATATAATGCATTCATAATACAATATATTTGTGTATACAGGATAATAGTAATTTCTGACGAAAAACAGTTTATATATTCAATACTCACATATTTTATATATCAGTTTTTCTGTTCAGCTGAACAAAGACCCAAATCGCACTCACACCCCTGCACAATAATTACAGTCGTGGTTTTGGCTCCGTCGGCTCGTTGTTATTGTTGTCATGTCATATGACAAGATTGGGCAATAAATCAAAACTGGCCGACATACAATTATGGCTGAATATTGTCTATATAAATAAATTTCCAGACTGTCACATAAAGTTGTCCAATATAAAATATAAGAGTGCTTTAATTAATCTGCCAACTTTTAATCCCGTTGTGTTAGGTTCCCCAAAGCTAGCAACGCTTTTAATTTTTGTTCTTGTACTAAGACATGTTGGACTGTAAGACATAAATTTATGACCAACTTCCGCAATGGCAATAAGTGTGAAACAATAAGAAATACAACAAAGAAAATTTTGTCAAGTGTACGACAATTGTGAATCCTTATGCATTACTACAAATCTATATATGTTAATATTTAAAAAGTTCAATAAATAGTATAATGATGAACTATAATAAAGTGTAATTTTTGTTGTACCATATTTTAATACCCTGAATCCATTAAAAATGGATATGCAATAGTATGTAACAGGCATAATCCCATAAAGTATATATATTCTTCCATCTGTCAATCCATCCGTCTGTCTGTCCGTCCGTCCGTTTAACATTTTTTTTCGATGTCTTACTCCGTTACGTTAATATCAATAAAAATCGATTTTATAACTTGGTTTTCTTACACTATATTGGAGACTATAAGAGCTAGAGCTGTTCTCATAAAGCAGGCGGAGATCAGGAATATTTTGTATTTTGGATACATCCCCTCACTCGCCCCATATATGAAAAAGCGCAATTCAAATACTGTGAACTTGCGCTTTGGCTTGTACATAAAGTTGAATGCTCTTTTATATTTGATTTGAACAGAGTTCTTGACCATTTCTTTGTGTGTAAGTTTTCATGTGCCGTCACGAGAGAATGAAGTGAGGCACAAGGCCAACAAGTCAAACAATGGGCAACACAAACAAGCACATAGCCGCGACCAAAAAAGTCACAATCCCAATGACAACAATGAGCATTGCTAAAGTGTGTCAACATGATTAACGATATGGATACCCTGTAATTGCACTTAGTACACGAACTCTGCGAAAATTCGCAATACATCGGCAAAAAAAAACTATATAAAGTTTTTTGATAGTTCAAATTAAAAATATATATATATTGGCCAAGATTCCTAAAATGAAGGGTAGCCGGTTTTGATACGCTTGACTTGCATACCAAGTACTACAGACATATGTTAGATACGACTATAGAAACCGGAAACAGTGAGCAACGATTGCATGAAGAACGGAAGTGTGGAAGATTGAATGCACCGATGACTGCCTCTGATGGCAGCCCTCTGCTCACAGTCAGTAACATATGTGTATATGCATGTGTGGATGTGTGTGCAACTCCCTGACATGCCTGCCACATGTCAAATACTTCGATTTTTTTTTTGTCGACAAAAAAACTCTTATAGCGCTATAGAGACATATTGCGAATCGAGATAGGAGTGTGGACAAGGGAACGGTACGGGCGGTGGCATGCTGGGCTCTGAGTGCAATGTTGCAGGCCTGATTGACACTCATGCACAATGCACGCGTCCCACCGGCGCTGACATTGTCACCCATTGTCCTGTCGGCTTCCTGCCTGCAGATGAAAACTGGGATTTAACGTTACGTTTACAAATCGGACATGACAGAAGAATAAGATTAGAAGTCGGAAGTAAAACATCACCTGAATACCAACACATAGGCACTACATGACCATGATGATTTAGAAACTGGAGAATGGAATAGGATCCGACTATTAGATATCCTGCTCGATTCAAATTTCCATAGCCATAAGCACGCATTCTAAGACAACAATTTCGTAATACCATTTACCTATTGAAAACACCCAAGGACAGACGCCCATAAGCAGATCAAGTTTATACATTTTTAAATTTTTCGCCCAATTTCCTTAATATTGGTAAATAATATTTACTAAATATCGATTTTAGGATGATGTTGTTTTAGAATATCTCAGAGATTACAGAGAGAGCCAGCGAGGGTAAGATAAGTGCGTTGCTTGCAGTGTGAATGTGTGTATATTCACATATAAGTTCTTAATAAGTAGTTAATCGAACATTTTCGACATTTTTCGATTTACCACACATAAACCGAATCGAATATATGTGAATAACGATGTACAATACAAGTAAAAAATACAAGTAAGAGTGTTCTCAGGAATTTCCTGATTCGCAGATGTACTAAATATGTAATACTTAATTTGGAGGGGAGGCACAAATAAATAACACATTTTATCTGACTGCTCAAATTTCTTCAAGTTACACTTGAATCTACTATATCTACTACTTTGCATTGGACAACCAACTTGTACCCTCACTGAGCCGGGCTGCTAGTTACGAGCGTGGATGCACTTGACGTATTTTCCAAGCAGAATGTCAGGAATGAGGATACGAGTGCCTCATATCTGCAGGCGCACGCACCATGGCAACCGACGGATGATGTTCGCGACAGGGCATTAGTGAGCAAATTATGTTTTCACATAGACTTGAAACGATAATCCCACACATACACTCTTATATTAAGGACATTTTCATGCTCATGGAAATGTCAACGTCTGTCCAAATGTCAGTTGATTTCCGCAACGCGTCTCTTCCCACCCACAAAGCATGCATATTTCTCATTTATTTATAGAGTTCACGAGAACAGATAAAGCCATTTGCATACCGAGATTCTCAGTGGATTGCCGAGCCAACACCAATTGGCATGTGAAGCAGACAGGAAACGACAAATTGTGATCGAATGTGACAGCGTCACTGGGAGTTGACAGGAAAATGCAAAAGGTAAACTCTGCTCTTGTGCTTGACACTTTTTAATTAGTAAAAACACTTAAGCGAAATGAAGTGAGCATCTTTAAAAATTAAACAACATTGTTGTGTGGAATATATAAATATACACTTAGAGAAAAGTGCCGCTTAAATTTAAAATAAAAACGTTAAGAACATTTCGGCATTGAATATTCTTAAATAAGGTATTAAAAAGAATCACAAAATCCTCATCGTAAGAATTTTCGTTCTTAATGAATTCTAATGAAAACACAGTGTATTAAAGTAATGTATTTAAAATTTATATTTAGTAATTTGGGTTATGAAAGCTAACACAAGTCATTTCCAACTTGACCAGATTTGATAATACTTGTACTTGATTTATATGCAAAATTCTTAACATAATTTCGATTTTAGAGTAAATGTGAATACCATTTATTTTATAATTTTCCAAAAAAGTATTTTTCAACATAGCTCGTTGTGTTGGCTTATTATAAAATTATATTTTTAAAATACCTTAAATTTAAAATAATGTTAAGAGCCTAGGTTCAAACCAAAACCAGGGTTCATTGATGTGGAAAACTAGGTTCACTAACTGAACTGTGAACCGAACCACGACCAATTTAAAACAATTTAAAAACTTGAAAACAAATTTAAATCAATATCAAAACATATTTGGGAAGCTTAGAGTCTCCAGCTTAGGCAAACAGAACACATTGCCAAAACCAATATAAATATATTTATTTTAATTTTTAAACAGAGTATTTAAAAATGTGCAGTTGTTTATCAAAACAATATGTGATTGGGAAATACGAGCAGTAACGATTATTGAAGCAATTGTGTTGGGAGTGTGTTGTTTTGTTTATATGTTTAATTTTTATGTAGAAGGCATGAACATGAACATTTCTTGGAGACAAGACAAGCGTTTGCAATTGGGTGGATGTGTGTGAATATATATGTAATTATGTATGCATTCAGATATGTATAGGCAGGTTGGTATATTTATTTTATGTATATAATGAACATCAAATAGTAGTCAACACTTACGTAAATTTGTACAAACAGCTCGGCGAGCTGTTAGCTTATTAGAGGGAAATGGAAAGTGCAGCTTGTTGAATTTACATTAGGCAAACAGCTTACACAGTTCGGACAGTTTGTACAGTTCATATATAGTGTGCATACGAATGTATATGTACAAATATTAAGTTGTAGCTGGCATGCATTTATGAAGCAGCTGCCTTGAAAATAGAATTTGGAATCGCTGGATGGGTCCGCGTGTCAGGCGATTGACGTGGTGAGCAGAATACCAATACAAAGACGAATACAAATACAAGCACAAACACAGGCGCACATACGAGCAGACTTGAACATAATATAGTAATATAGGACTGTTGGCATACAAAACGGTTCTAAGTGTAAGCAAACATGACGTAAACCCCCGAAAAGTATGCTTGCTTATTTTTCCACAATTCCACAGTTGTTGCTTGAAATGCTGCTATATTTAAGGGAATTTTCCATATTTTGTTGTTGTATTTAATGAGATTTTTGTGCGACTGTTTTCACTGGAAAAAACCCACAAAAAGATTTCATTTAATAAAACATTTTTTGTAAGCGACGCGTGTTAGACAACGGGGGTGTGGCAGTCAGACACAGCGACGACATCAAGGACATTTAATAAGGCGAAGCGCACACAAAGAGCAACAACAATAACGAAGACAAGCACTAGCACAAGAACAACAGCAAAGTGTGTCACATAGTAACATACATAACCACACGCTCCCATCATCAGGCTAAGCCAATGCCATTAAAGTAACGGGGCACGATCGAAAAGGCAGCGGCTGCCAACACTGATGTCGATTGCTAATTAATCGATTTAATATACGAAATTGAAGCCACAGCCGATTACACAACACTGCAAAATGCAACTGCAGCTTCGACCGTCAATTCACTTTCACTCGATTTTTGGCAACGGGCACGACAACGCGTAAGTAAACTGGTCGTGGGCTCTTAACTTGGCTAATTTCAAGCGCAACAACACTAACTTTCTAGCCGACACTCCTGCTGTAGTTCTTGTGTTTGTTGTTGCTATTGGAATTGGTATTGTTATTGCTTTTTTAAATACTATTAGTTCTCTTCGTTACATGCGCCTGATGAAAACGACGTCTGTTGCGCACGAGAGCCGAGGACGGACTAAGCACGAGCCGTCCAAATAACTCGAGTCTGAGTCAAAGGACTCGCAACTTGTTTCGGCTTCGCATTCGCGTTCGTTGAGCGCAACATTTGCGTTTGAGTGAGTTTTGTACCCTATGCCAAAAGATATTAGATGAACAATTTTTATGCGTCACACACAAATTTTGTATTTTAATCCCGGCTTATTACATGATTAAACATGATTAAACATGGCATTTTGATCAGTATGTGAATTAAGTCTATTTAAAAAACGAATGTTGGTGAACTATTTTGTAAATTTAATAAATATCAATAATAATATAATAAAATATCAATTCAGTTTTATTTTTTGTTTTGTTAAAACTTTATTTTTAGCCAGTTCAAACCCGATATTTTTATTAATTTCTGGGAAAATTTAAAAAATTTGTCGAAATAATCAAATAGTTTAATAATTTTTTAATTTTATTTAATATAAATATAAAAATATTTGGGAAAAATGTGTAAGATTTTAAAATATTTGGATATGAATTGGCGAATACTTTTATTTTAAATACTTTAGTAATTAAAAATTTGAAATTACGTAAGTTGTAATACTATGGTTGATTAATTTCCAAAAAATTTTATAAATATATGTGAATAAACCAAAGCTGTAGGGTATGCAAAAGTTAACATTGTTGTTGCTAATATTCACGCTCTTGAGAGCATAACAGTTTTTTGTCTTTGTTTTTGTTATTTTTAGCTTCCTGCCATTTGCAGTTTTTGGTTTCTCGGTTTTTGCTGCGGCCGGTGCGACAAGTTACATTTCCGGTTTCCGTTTTGCATTAACGTCGCGTCGTCGGCCGTACAGGGGCCCGTGGACCCAAAGTCATGGCCGGTACATGGCCCGACGGTGCCAATTGCTGCCTATAAGCCGAGTCGCAATATCCAATAAAAATTTTGTGCAATTGCCACTGCAAAATGCAAAGTCATTTAATTTGCATACAATCTTCGGCATGAAATCGAGAGCCGCACAGAGGGTGGCAGGTGCTAGGGGTGGTAAGTGGGAGGGGGCGGGGCGTATGGTGCCTGTTCTGGAGGCTGGTTAGTAGACCCGAGGGCATTGGGTGCAAATGAGCAAAGTTGAGCGTCCTTTTTGTTTATGCGTCAGACACTGTTAGAAGACATTGAAATGGGGCCCAGAGGCTGTTGTGTGTGCGTAAAAATTCGCATTGTTTGTGTGTGTGCGGTGGGGGGGGGGCATAACAAGAACGACAACATCAAGGAAACATATGTCTCGATGCTGGGAGCAACCTGTTGGCCGTGTGTATACAAATATGTTTGAGTGTGTATCGAACGAATGTTGCTGCTACCTATGTAACTGCTCTCAAAGAGAGCGTATGCGTAATTATTACAACAATGCTGGCAATAAACATGTAATACTAATTACTCGCACACTGATTTTAATATCAATAAACAAATGCAGTGAATTTTATATGAATTATTTTGAATTGACATTTATTTAAACAAATGCTGTCAGCAGTCATTAATCTAAATAATTATTTGCAGCAAGCTACAGATGAAGTAATAATGGATAAATAAAGTAATTTTAAACACACAACATGAGATATTTGAAAACCCAGTTCGTGATATTAAATAAAAAAACCGATACACGATGTAAAAATCTAGTGACGAGAGCATATTCAAGCCGCAATATGCCAAACATAAAAAAATATATCAAATTTTGTGACGTAATATATTCTATTTAATATATGACCAACTCGAATTATATATAGTTTAATTCGTGTTTAAAAATTATTTTTATAATAATTAAATTCATTTTAGAATCACGAAGTTTTAATTTTATACTATTGCGATTTTATTAAGAGTCTTCATCTTAAAGATAGTTAATGACATTGAAGCCATAATCTAAATAAGATTAGAGTTTTGACTCTGGACCACATCAAAGTATTCTCTATATAAACTATGCACATTTGTACATTTTTAATTTATGCCAATAATTGAACACAATGCAAATGCGGGTTTTTTGTTTTCAACACATCTGATGCATTAAAAAATCATTTAACTAACTAATTGCTGGGTTGTAAGTTAATGTACTTTATGAGTTCTCTTAAATTTATTGCAATATTAGAGGGTCACGTAAATCTGCCAAGAAAAGCTCTTAGTGTAATTGCTTTGTGAATGCTAACGTTACTATTTCGAGCTAATAATCATAAGTTTTATATATATATATATATTAGCAGGTATTACCCTGCTTTGTTCGGGCCAAATTTAAAACACTTTATCTATAGATTTTATCTAGCACTTTTCCATTCACTTCCACGAAAAATATTCTGATATTCGTAAAACAATAAAATACTTCTCCAATAAATCGAAGCAAACATTTTATACCCTGAACCCATTAAAAATGGGTAAAAAGGGTATAATGGTTTTGTGCAAATGTATGTAACAGGGAGAAGGAAGCATCTCAGACCCTATAAAGTGTACATATTCTGGATCAGGATGACGAGCTGAGTCGATCTAGCACTGTCCGTCTGTCTGTCCGTCTGTATGAACGCAGTGTTCTCGGAAACTACAAAGGCTAGAGACTCAAACTAAACGAGATCAATAGATTCTGTAAGTCAATACGCAGTAGGAGCTTATCATTTTTGTTGATATTTTGCACCGTTTCACTAATATCGATAAAAATCGATTGTAATACCTTATTTTTTCTTAGTTTTCTTCGCATATCTCTTAGACTATCAGAGCTAGAGCCACCAAATTTGGTTCGGCAATTTTGGTTCATACGCAGCTTAAGAATTCTCGGATTTGGGATACCTGCGTGAATCTGTCTGTGTGAGTGATATTGTGTATGTGTGTATGAATGCAAGGGGTTTAAAATGTATGTGAACACAGGGTTCAGGGTATCCCCTAGTCGGGCGCTCCCGACTAGAGCCCTTACTTTTTAAACACAATATTTTGTATAAATCTTTTTAACCAATTATTCGCTCCTTACGAAAGAAATTTGATCAGTACTCTGATCCCCAATCAGGTAATATTTATGGATAAAATAGAATATATTTAAGCTTTTCTCTTTAATTTGATGTAATTCTCTAGTGCTAACATAACAAGATAAATTAAGAATTTAATAATAGAACTTTTTATCGGCCAAATGGAATGTTTGCTGGTTCGTTGAGCACTTTTCCAATCAGCTTAGATAGATTCCGCCCGCCCGCGAACTGATGTGATTTAGAGCGTGAGTGTTGTCTGTATCCAGGGCAAATAGGTGCCGACGTTGACGTAGACGCCGGGCACATTTGCCTGTCCGCAGCCGATGCCCCAGGCGACCAGTCCCACCACATACCAGACTCCATTGCTGGTGCAGACGAGCGGCGAGCCGCCATCTCCCGTGCACGCATCCTTACCAGCCTCGCCGCCGGCGCAGATGAAGCTGGTGGGGCTGAGCGCAAAGGAGGCGCCCAGGCGGGTCGCTCGCAGCGCAGTTTGGCAGTTGGCGTTGGGTATCAGGGGAACATCCACTTGACGCATTATGGCCTGGTAGGCGCCGGTGGGGCCAAAGTCGTTCTTGCCCCAACCGGCCACCCAGCAGCGCTGTCCCACGAAGTTGGTGGTGGGCAGACAGACGGTGCCGATCGTCGAGCGAGCGGTGAGGGAGACGGGCGTGGCCAGCTTCAGGATGGCCACATTGTTTTGGAGATTGTTGGGATTGAAGGCGGGATTCACGTACACATTGGAGATGAACACGTCCTGCGCGGGAATCGGCTCGCTGATGCTGCCCGCATCCCATTCGCCCAGGCGCACCTTAAAGGATGTCAGACTGGTAAGGATTAGCCGGACGTTGGACGCCGTGTGGCCAGCTGCACTTACGCCAAATTGTAGACCTTGTGGGCGGCAGTCAGGACGTGCTGTGCTGTGATAAGTGCTCCTCCGCCCAGATACACATCCGCCGTGGTCAGCAGCGCTGCCTGCCAAGGATACGCGCCAAAGCTGGCCTGGCCGGGATTGGCCAGAGCCGCGCCAGCTGGCGGCGGGAACCGCAGGCCGCATTGATAGCTGCCAGCCTGGCAACATGCCACCCCAGCCCATAACTACAGGAGATGGGCGTCGCCGTGGAGGGAATAGTCGGCTAGAAACGTAGTGCGGATTACGCTGGAGTGCCTTTGGGGATTCCGCCATGAGACTCACCAATCCGCCATTGTTGACAATGCGTATGTCCAATTGCCCACTGCCGTCGTTTGGCACCGAGGGCAGCGGATTGGGACACGAACCCGCCGGCACACAGCGGCAATTACTGGTGCCGGGTGTCACTATCGAGGGCACAGTGGGCCAGCTGGCCGGCGGCACCTGCGGCGGCAGCAGTGTGCCCACAATCAGCTGTCGCGTGAGCACTGGGAGATGCACTCAAATTGGGCACTTAGTTGTTAAAGGACTCGTACTTACGCGTGTGATTGTCCGGGTTGCCCGCATCGCTGGGCTGCGGAGCGCTCTGCTCGGACAGGGTGCCGAAGCTCCAGCACCGAACGCCGCTGGCGAGCAGCTGCAGCAATAGGCAAAGTGGTAGTAATGCACTCATCGCCGCGCCAATGACCAATGACAACTAACGTGGCCGAGTGACGTGCTACTTGGCTATATAGGGCGCCCTTAGCGGACGTCCACAAATAAATTACCTGCCAAATGGCCTCACTTCGGAGCTCGCCTCAACTCAGGGATTTTCCGAGCTGAGAACGCAGAGAAAAAGAAAAAAAAAACACATCACAAAATAACGAAACTTAAATGCTCTCATCATGTATTTATTTGCATATCTGTATATATGGAAGCATCTAATTATTAATTAGCAACCAATGCTAATTTTTCAAATATTTTTAATGAGTATATTACGTATTATTCATTCTTAGAGTTTCCCCGTGTTCAATAATTAATTATTTATGCTTTCATATATATGGGTTCGATTCTAGGAAATTTAAATATGATGAGAAAAAACCTTTATATGAACAACGCTGAAATCTGCACGCTACTTTTTTCTCTATGCTATCTATACCCTGTAATTCGGTGGATATTAACACTTGTGTACTATATCATGAACTTACATGAAATTAGTTTTTTTTAGTTTTTTCTGGGAAAATAATGAAACCCTTGACGGTTCGGTTTACGGCTTCGGTTCGGTTCGTAAGCCTGGTTTTCACATTTAATGAGCCCATTTTCCGGTTGGATCTTGGGCTTGCCACTCGTCAAATATGACAAAAACTTATAATATATAATTTTTTTATTTTTGATAACAAAGTTTGATAAACCGTATCTTAACGATAGTTGTAAATATTATTTCTAACCAAACCTTTTAATTATTGGTTCAGTTAAGGATCAGGTTTGGCTATTAATATTGCTTAAAGTTAGGTTTAGAGCAAGACAAAATTTAAATTATATGTTTGAACAGTTGGTTTCAAAACCAACTAAAAATTTTGATAAATAAAATTTTTGGATTAATATGAATATGACTTCAATTGAGCGAACAAAAAAAGCAAGCAAAAAAAACCTCAAATATTATTTTTTAAAACATTTTAAAAATCAATAAATAAAGCATAGTACAATTAACATAACATTTTTTATTTCAGTTTAGCTCAAACTTACTTAAATAAACCAAATATTTCTCACATCTCGGAGACGACTTGTTATTTTGCACCCGACCTGGGTTATAACTGTTCGAAATTGCAATTGATAATAATTATAATAAAAACTAATCTGAAAACTTGAGTGTTTATAATAATATAATTTTTTAAATTTAATTTTTTTGCAGTCTACTTTTAAATATTTACTTTTATGCTACACGTTTAAAACTATTTTCTATGGCATATAATAAAATAAAATTTGATAAAATGCATTTTTTGATATTAATGTTACCAACATTGTGACTGAAAGCATATACCAGTTCATAGAGTACGCAAAGTGCCATCAGTGCGTTCAATGTATGTATAAATATAGATATAGATGTATGTATGCATGAAAAATTAAGCAAACAATCGGCCACCCACAATAATATGTCGACTCACATGAACCCTCCAGATACACACACGCATATAGTAACAGAAGTTGTGTGTTCGATATGCGGTCATTGGATATTAAACAAATTGCGCTGACAACTTTGTGGCGATTATTTCATTTCGCTTTTCATTCCCATTGTGTTGGCTGTGATAATTTTCGCCCCTTTTTGTGCATCTGAACTACATTTTAATTTGATTTTAACAATTTAATAGTTAAATTGTGCAAATATGCATGAGTATGCGTTTAATTACAATAGTTGCTGTTGTTGTCGCATCTGTTGTTGTTATTGTTGTTGTTGTAGCTCAACGCCTAACACTTTCCGCTTGGTCGATAAACATTTGTGTGCACCTAACTGAAACTCTTTTGGGCTATAGCAAAATTAATCCCCTGAAATGTTAAGCCAAGATAGTCAAAGTTCTCAATGCAAAGCTTTTTCTTTATCGATGGGCTTGCCTAGGCAAAGTTAGCAAAGTTGGCAAAGTTAAATGTATGAGTGATATTATTAATCGAAATGTTCAGCGGTACGGGTCACGTTGCATTGGACTTCTCGGCAATACCGAAACTGTATGGCCCAGAGAATTTCTGGCATTGGCGCATGCTTTTGCGTGCCTATTTGGAATCCGCCGATCTGTGGAAGGACGATCATCCCAAAGATGTGGGCCTAAGACTAACCATAGCAAAAGCAAAACACTCTCAATTTGTAATTTCCTACTTTACAGAACCCACATGCGAAATTCATTATTTTGGCCACTGTGCAGACTGATAGGATTGAGCCAGGATATGATGAGGGGACACCCAAACAAATCTTTAAAAGTCTAGAAGAACGTTTCCGTCCATATTAATGAGAACACTTTTGCTTTTTATGTAACATTGTCAAAATTCACTTGTGAGAATAAATAAATCAGAAAGAATTATCAACCTTAAAATGTTTATGTTTAATTTATTGGGCAGGACTTCATCTAAAGTAATTCCTTTTAACTTTACTATTCAAGTTCCCGATATTCCGAAGCTTTCAGATTCAAATAATTATTGGCATTGGCGAATACTTCTGCGTTCTTATCTCGAAGCTGTTGGACTCTGGACGGGCAACAATCCCGTCAACGTAAATATCTCTGATATATAGAAATGCAGCTCTACTAATTGATTTACAGTGCGCCCAGGGCAAATTTATAATTTTAAGTACAATGGAAATGTGGATTATTTCGCGGGACTATGAAACCAAAAACGCGACTGCGATATTTACGGATCTCGAATCCCGTTTTGGAACAGGAAAAAACCGTCAATTATTATAAAGAAGAGTTTATATCTGTTGGCTCTCATAAGTTTTATATTATAAAAAGGATAATATTATATAATCATTTATAATTTCTGTGTACATTTGTGTAAGATTCAATCTGAACATTGAAATTCTTTTTTAAACCATGGATTTGGAAAAAGCTAAATTTTTTTCGCAGCATTAAATCCACAAAAAGTTTGCAGTTTTTTGAGTTAAAAATTATTATAACTTACCTATAGAATTTAAATATGTATATAAATTGTAAATGCAAATAATTATTGACAATTATACAAATTTAAAATTTTTGGAAATGGTTTCCCTTTTTAAATTTAGTTAAAGCGCGCCTATTTAAAGTTCAGATTCCCGCCAACTTAACGTTAAGTTGGCTGCGCGCAAAGTTTTGGTTCACATGAAGTTGGCTGCGCGTAAGTTTGGTATTCATTTTATGTTGACTACGGAACTAAACGAACTCGCGCTAGGGAACTAGTTTAAATTTACATAGCCAACCAAAAAATATATAAATTACTTAAGTGCAGTTATATATAAAAATTTAAAGGCTGTCCAAATACGAAAGGCAAAGGATGGGAAATATGTAGTATATAGTATCAAGTTATACCCACTGGGCCGCAATATTATAAACGAGATGGCAGCTTCGACAAGAGGGTCACACTTAAATAGATTCGAACAAGGCTAATCGGCATATTTAATCGACACAAGCAGTGGTTTGGTTTCGATAACAGTTGCATTTCAGAAGTCAATCCGAATAGATGTGCGGAGCGCGTGTACTCATATTTGTTTTCTTTCCAAAACGTTAGTGTTAAAACATAATTTAGTAAATGACGCTAGACTTAAATACTAACATCGATTTTAACGCGTGCTAAGGGACAAACAAACATCTCACAGCAAAAAAGAAAAAAACAGTGCGTGAAGCATAGGCAACAAGTCAAAGCAGGCCAAGAAGGAGAAGCCAAAACAACGCGACGTCGACACCTGTTTGCCTGCATTCCTGAACCTGTGCAACCCTGTACATGTGTGACTTTGTGTGTGTGTGCGCGCCTATGCGTGTGTTTACATTGTCTGTCTAAAAACAAGGACTTGCAAGCGAATTCTATTTCTTAAACATTGTTTAAATAATTAACAATTTGTTTGCCCGTTGCTGCAATCGCAAGATTTAGCAGCCGCCGTCGCGCCTGCGCAGAAGAAACAGCAACAACATAAACATAAACAGCACGAACAAACCGGTTAGAGCGAGACACAGACCGCACGCACACACGTCTGCACGCTGCTCACTCGCATTGTTTGTGTGTGTTTTTGTTTGCTTTTGCTTGGAAAATAGAAATAGAAGGCAATACACAAAGCAAAATACAGAAAGAAAAAAATCAATTCCAAGTGGTGAAAAGCAAAGAAAACAAAACGGGGCAATTTACACGAAATAAGAAATTATAACAAAAAAAAAAAATAAATAAATAATTTGTGCTGTGCGCGGAAATCGGCGTCCAAAAAAAGTGTGTTTGCATAAGGGTTAATGCCGAAAAAGCCAGCCTTATCGCCAACCCAAATCGATGGCCGCCTTATAACGAAAGTGAATTAAAGCCACAAATAATTGTAACAGTAATTGCCCAACCAGTTTCTAGAGCCCCGCCCTTATCACAAACCACTTGTTGACCAAATTGGTGAGTAAGCTATTTGCTGTTGTTTTTTGATGATTATTATTATTGTTGGTTTATTATAATGCTTTCGGTGGTTTTAACTTGGTTTATTGCCCGCAACTGGAATTCCTCTGGAGGGTCTTATCTTGAGATATTTGTCTGTGCCTCTGTGTGTGTACGCGTGTGTGTGATGGCCAACACTCAGATTTTTGTGCCCTGCACTTGCCATCGGATCATTGACCAACATTTGAACCAGCTCCAAATGAACCCCAACCCAAGCGCAACTTTCACTGATTTACGCGCCAAAATTGGCAATAAACACACACACAGACACACGTACACATCAATCAGCTGAGCAACAACCACAATTTTGTTGCAAATGCCAAAAACTGAAATGCAATCGCGTTTGCTTTGTAAATCAAATTTGTTTCATGTATCTTGTTGTTGTCTTTTATGGCTTTTCATTTTCGTCGTCGTTGTTGTTGCTGCTGATGTAACCATAAGTTGATTTCCGAGCTGATTTGCAGCTTCATTAAACTCAACTCGCCTCAAATTGAGCGTAAGGCGAGGCGAAGCTGATTATGAGATAATCAGCAAATTGCTCAACACAATTGCGGAACACGGCGCAAGTCATGAGAGAAAAGAAAGAGTGTGCACCGGTTCACCATTTCCTTTTGATCTTTTGTGGCTGGCTAGACGGGAAAATATTAACGCCAGCTTAAGTAGAGTAATTTGGTGCATGCTCGAAATTGATTATAATAGTATTGAAACAACAAAATAATAAAAGTAAATGAATGCTCCTCAATCTACATTTTCCTTGAATTTTTTACAAAATAAAATTTAACTTTTAGGACATCAAATTTAGCGTATAGGTTGTCTGAATGCGCCCACATATTAAGTATATTTCACTTTCACATGTACACATTTGAGTACCATCCGTAGGCGCAGAAAATTAAACTGATAGCACAGAAGTTAATATGAATGCATTTTCTAAATAAAATATATTACTTGTTTTTTTTTTTAAATTAAATAGCAGTAAGAAATCTTACAAATCTAAATATAACCCAAATAAAATAAAAGGCGTTACATCCATTTTTATTTATAAATAAATACAAAAACAACAACAATTTTGAAAAGTATTTCTGTATAAATTTGGAAAGTATTGCATTTATATTTGATTGTCTTATGTGGTTCAAAATAAGGCTGCGAATCGGGCTTAAATCGGATTGAACAAATTTGCAAATCTAACACTTTTATTTTTAAAATTGGATTGGCTTTTTGCAGCTCAATAAAAGTTTCCAAAAACTTTAATTTGCTGACTTCACGGCTGTATTAATCAGAATTCGCTAGAAGCTATGCTGCCTCTGTATGAAAAGTAAACAAAACTAAGTCGATATTAACCAAGTCACGAACCGAACCTAAAGGCAAGGCATTGGATACTGTTAAAATATTTATTTTAAATATTTTTCTTTACATTTTATATACAAATATTGGCTTGCTTTCTGAGTTAAATTCTAAATATTAACACAAACAAAATGAACTCAAATTGCTACAAATTGAATTCCAGACATGACTCATGGCAGTGGCCTGCAGTTGCCCCATTCATTCATCCTAACGTTTGAATAAATGAATACAATCTTGCAAACAAAATTCCAAGCTCAACAACAACAGCAACAACAAACGTGAAATATTCCCACAAAAAATGCAGAAATAAACAAATAGCAGCAGCAAAATCAACAACAACAATTTTTAGACCAAGCAGCCAGTCCAACAACAACTTTATAAAAAGCAACAACAACATGAGCTAAACTATGCACATACAAAAAGTTATATAAAAAACACGTTGAAACACGGCGAACGAACAAAACCGCACAACCAAGCAGCGCCAATGTGTGTGTGTGTGAGTGTGTGTGTTTGTGTGTGTGGCAAGAGCAGTGCGCAGTGGAGCTGGGTGGAGCTGAGCGGGGCGGTGGGGGACAGCCGACGCTCACTTTGAGCCACGCTTCAATTGCAAATGCGCCAGCAAGCAAAAAGCATTGACGCAGATACGCCGACTACCAGTTGTTGTTGTTGCTGTAATTGTAAATTCTACAGGTTTCTGTTGCTGTCTGTGTAGCAGTTGTTACCTTAATGGCGCAAACAACAACAACAATGCTCCGCAATTTTACGCCAAAGCTAAAAAGGCGACCGATCGAATCGAAGCAATCGGTGATCGAAGCTCCTCCGATCGTAGGCAAACCGGGCCAAGCCAACCCGACTGAATTGGACGCACTGTGGCCATTAGCCATGTGGGCAGCAGAATAAAAACAACAACAAATATTAAATCCTTTGAGGAATGAATTCATATATTTGATAGTTGTAATCTGGAACACTTTATATGACTAATATGACTGAAAGCCCAAACACAATTCTCGCTGGTTTAAACCAAAGGCTCGCGTTTAGATTCGGTTCGTGAACCTAGTTTACCAAATTGATAAGCACAGCTTTGGTTTTAAAAAATACAAAAATATACATATGAACATCAAGAAAATATACTTTTTTTGTTGTTTGATTAATTTAGCAATCATTATTTAATAATAAATGATTTGAAATCGCTTTTTCACCTTCTCCTAATTACGATTACATAGAGCAAAATGCAATGAGTACAAACCAATGGATCGGTCATCACTCATTGAGATGTTTTGATCAAAATTATATAGGTCAAATTAAAAGTTAATTCTAAAGGAGAAATATGTCATGTAACGTATGGCACGTAAAAGAAAAACTCAAGAAGAAACTCAAATATAATTACTAATTTAAAGCAGCATTGTTTTAGATAATATAAAATTAAATTGTATCCAATTAAAGCTATTTTTCAGACTGCCATTTTGCATATATGCAAATGAAAATTACCTTTATCAGTCGCTTTATAACGTTTTTCTATTTATTTCTATTTACACCAAACCTGATGCAACTAAAGTTCTATCAAGAATTCAACCTTATTGGGTTATTATTTAACTTATTTTTAGTTTTGCTTTTTATTGAAAACGTACCAGGTGCGTGATTATCCTCCATATATATTTATATATATAAATATATATATTGGCTTTTGTCAATCAAAATATTCTGATGATTGTAGGGCAAATTATTTAAAACTAACTGATGAAATCAATGTGTGTACTATTTATCTAGTGGTTGTAATTATATTCAAGTCACTGTAATTCATTTGTTGTAAATTTTAAAGTGGCTATTTAATTTAACATATCTCTCTATCTCTATTAATCAATTTGGACAAAGAAACTTTTAATATTAAATATATATAAATAGGCAGTCCTATCTAGAAGTTTTTGATGGCCAGACAAAGTGACCTTTATTTCTTATCAACCACTTATGATAGATAACCATAGGACTAATAAATAGGTTACTGGTAACTAAAAAAAGAAATGAAATTTGCTAAATATTTTCTAGAGGTGCTTATTATTTTAAAATATAGACTGCATACGATTTCGCTCAGAAAATAATGCATCGAAAGATACGACATGCAAATTGCCTATGTAATTGGATTTGGATTTGGATTTGTTTTGTGCCCACTGTGCACCGCTTGCACATTGGCTTGGACGCCGAGCCACAACAACGTTGCACTAATGTGCGCTGCGGCCCCCGAGTCTCGCCGGCTTGCGGCCGAGTTGGCCAACTGCTTGGCCACTTGGTGTTCGATTCGAATTCGCTGCGCATTGTTGGCAGCCGCCGGCTCGATGGGACTCAGCTCGAATCGGTTTGCTTTAACTTTGGTTTGGTTTGTTGTTGGTGTTGCTTTTGGTCTTGGACTGCGACTGCGATTGGAACTCGTAATTGTTTCATAAAACGCAAAACTGGCCGGATGGGCAACTGGCAGGGGGGAGGAGCAGAGGCGGCGGGGTTTAGCTCTAAAAAAAACAGGTGCGCAATGTGCAAGCGCGCGTTTTCTGGTTTTTGAATTGCGACTTGGGACTTGGCTTTTGGGGCAACACTGTTCGATTTTAATTATGGTTTATGTGTCGTTTTCGGATCGCACGCGATATATATCGCATACGTATGTATATGTATATGTAAACGACAAGAGGCACAAGGTTATTGCGGCTGGAATAACCGCCACTAAGGTTGTTCGCTGCTGTCCCAAACGCTAAGGCGGACCAGGCTGGTAATTGAAGTGCTTGCGAATGGTCTCCAACAGGCGCTCGGCGCGGCTGCCCATGCGTAAGCGTATTTTGAAGCCCATTTGGATGGCTAAGCAATCGACGGGCTGCGCTTATTGGAGCGGAACTCGCTGGGCAGCACATTGAGTGGCCACTGGAAGTCTAGAATTCATGTTCTACATTTTCGCCCATTCATGTGGGGTATAATATATGTATTTTGATCTGATCTACATTGACATTGCCTTCCCTTACTCGCAGTTTGTTTGTGCTTCAAGCATGGCAAATCTTAAGCTGATTATAGTATTTGTAGTATCTAGGCGCGTGACAGTTATACAGTTATTTATAGCTTGATTGTCACGACACAAATGCTCGGAAATTGTAACTTATGGTAATTAGAATTTACCAGAAAATTATAACTATTTTTATTCATTGATTATTGGTATCGAAGCGTTTTAATATTATACCTTATTATACCTCCTAACTGATTCCTTAAAACGGTTATCCTGATTATACCAAGTGTGTAATGTTTTTAAGACTAATTCATTTTGAATACCTGTCATATCGCTCGTAATCATATGAACGTTTGCAAATTGTGCTTCTTCTTTTTTTTATCTTTTTACACTGTCATCTCTAATTTATTGTAACCGTTTTATTCGGGACAAGGTCAGATGGTTACATTGGCCCATATAACAGTGAATATAGAATACTTGGACATTCAAAGAATTACGCATTTGTAAATGTCGAACTTAAGTAGAGGCAAAAAAATAATAAATACTTATTACACCTGCCTTATCTTTAATATCGTTTTTCTATATATAGCACGGCTAGGAATAGAGTTCCTTAAATGTCACTCAGTACATTGTTTTTCAAGGTGACCGAAGAGCCCGCTTAATAAAAGTTTTTCAAAGGCAGAATGCGATATAATGTCCGGGCATTTTTACGAGAAGCTCACGCTCTGTCATAAGTCACACGCAATCTCTCAGATACACTTGTATCTGCTGTTGCGTCGCTTAAAACCCAAATCCCAAAAATTGCAAAAACACAAACAAACACACACAGACTGAAATATATACATGTACATGCAGAGCGTAGACAATAAGATTGTATCTCAAGTTACGCGCACACGCGTCTGCTTTTGTCGGCGCATTTGTGTTTACACTTGATTGCAATTTGTATCTAGCAGATACACAAGTGTGCTTTGCATACAACGGATGCCGTTAAAATGATACACAGCCGCACAGAGCTTTTAGCCGTAACTGTAACCGACTCGGAAGAGGCTCTCCGCCATATGTATCTGTCTTATACAAAAGTATTTCAGTATCTGCATGCAGCGAAGCGAGCAGCGGGCAGCGGGCAAATATAATACACGTTTTTTCTCGTTGTATTTTTGGCCTTATTAATATTTATCAATTTGTTATTTAACTTGTTTTGATTTCTTTGTCTGCTTTTTTTTTCAAAAAACAACTTTTCGTAAACAAAATCGAAGAAACGAAAATAAAATTAAAAGCAGCAGCAAATTTCAATAGCATTTGCATAATTTGGCCAGTTTATAAAGGGTGGAAGAAGCACAGCAGCTCGAACGCATCAGCGAAAAGTGAAGCTTGAAAAAACGCTTTTTGTTTTTGTTCACTTTAATTTCTGACAGCGGCGTTTTCAAGGCATTTTTAAAATGGCCAATTTGACCTTATTATTGAGTATTTGTCTTGATTTTAATTATAATTAAGTACTTGACTCGCACTTGCAGGTGCTCTTGCGTGTTGCCTTAATTAATTGGCGTTTTTATGCGCCACTACCACTATTTATTGAATATTGAATGGCTCATGGGTAAGTTATGAGCTAGAATTCCAGCAGCTGACAGCCCATAAATATTAAATACTTTGGCTATTTATGTGGCCATAGAACCGTGTCAAAGCACTTAAAATCAATTTGGGAACGCAATTAAAACATGTGTTAAAACTCTAACTGGAAAAATACAACCACTACTACTACTACTACGGTACGGTCAGGTGAAACCCCAGCATGGGGCTTACACAGCTCGAATCTGAATGCTGGTCAGAGAAATGCGATATAAAACCGTTTGCCAGTTTAACTGCCGTTTGGTTTTTCGCTTTTTTACAGCTTGCAGCTGACAGCTGAGTATTACAACGGGCATTTGGCCGGGGCCTCACCCACCTGATAAGTGCCATGCAAAATATTTACATTGCGGGGCGTACGAGGCGCCGATAAATGCCCCAAAGCAACCCAAATGCCTGGCCAGTGCCAGCGCCGTTGGCAGCTGGCTTAGACTCGAACAATGCGTGGTTTCTATCTCTGAAACTGTGGCCCAAAGCAAAACAGCACGCGTTCTTGAGTGTCTGCCAAGTATCTGTAATAAAATGTAGTATTCGACATTTAGTTAGTTTTGTTATGTAGCTGACAGTTCTGGCCAATATTTGATTAGTTGCGAGTGCTCTTTTAAGCCAAGCTTATGAAAATAGTATAAGCACTGATAAATACATATTTGCGAGTAAATACATTTTATTGGTTTGGTTTTTTTATTTGCGTAGTTGGAATACCGATTCCCAGGTTCACAGGTCACGTGGTGTGTAATAAGCAGGTATGTCAGCTCCTCTTTACTAGCTGAGCGATCCGATTAATCATAAACCAATTGCTGTATTTTTAGAGCTTAGGCAAATTGGATAATAATTATATATTGTGTGTACCAATTATTCTAGACTCACTTTCTGCTTAATATATGGATATATACGGCAAAAATATGTTATTTTCAACTTAAAAAAACAGGGGAGAAAACAATTATAATTAAGCGAATATAAATATAGTATCAGCAATTATGACATATTTTCTTTTGAATTTAACGAACATATGAATTTTCGAAAGTACATGCTTATATATTTAAATGAACATAAGATACTTTGTTTATTCCTGTTGCAAAACTGATTAACTCCCTTATAACATTTTTACAAACAGAATAGACCATAATTTTCACAGTCTACCATTTAGTAAGACTTCCACTGAAATTGTGCCACAAAAAAATAAAAGAAAAGCCAAAGGATCTCAGTGTCATTTGTTAGAAATTCAACATTTGATTGCTTTATATCAGTTGGAATCTTGTGTCTCGTGATATTTCCTGCCTAATTAGAAACAATCAAAGCGCAAGAAATTCGAGCTGAGGAGGTGGGCAATTTGTTGTTGTTTCATGATTACATTTAATCGCCGATGGCAAACATAATCATTTCGATTAAATAATCAGCTCCTTACTAGCAGCAACTTCGCACATTTGCACAGTGGCTGCAAAAAGTTGAATGCCTGCTGGAGTGCCTGCTGTTGTAATTATGAAAGTTTTTCATCTTGCTTTTTTTCACCCAACAACAACAACGAACCGTTGGCCAATGTTGAGTTAAATGAACGGTATGAACTCATTTCGAGGAGTCAAGTTTATGCTGCACTGAGTCACTCCATTTCATTCATCCAGCGTCAGCAGCTCTCGGAAGTGAAGTGAAAAGCTGCCAGCGATGACGGCGACCACAAAAGTGGCTCCAGCGGGGCTCTAGCTTGGATTGGACTGCATCTGAACCTGAAACCAGCGGCAACTGCAGCAACAGTAACAGCAACAGCAACAGCAACTGCAACGCCTTGCAATGTGATACAAAATGCTATTGGCTTTATGCAACAACAGCAGCAACACCAACACCAACAACAATAATGGGAGCAACTGTAGGCAGACTCCGTTTCACTCCGCTCCGCTCCAAATCGATCCCATCTCGGGCAGAGAGCGAGTGCCGTTGGCGTTGGCAACGCGCGTCGCCTTCAAAGACAAGTTTTACACCAATTTCCGCTGACTTTTTTGTTGTTGTTGTTTTGCTTTTTAATATAATATATATTTTTTATCTTGCTTTCCATGCTATTATCTAAAGGTTAAAGACTTATGATGCGCCTGCGGAATTTTCTATAATGTTTTTCTATGCTCTTTTAATGGGGCTTTAATGTGGCAATTGCCGTCTGTTAAGTGTGCGCCGTGTGTTTGTCTAATTGAAAAAGGAAAATCAAGTGGAAAATTGTGCAATTGATATTTAGCCAACCATTTAAAATGCTTCCACAGATAGTCAGTTGTCTAGCCGTTGTTAAGGTGTTGCAGGAACTAGCTCGCTGCACATTCAACCCGACAGCTGATGGCCAATGAACTGTGTGGTTAAGTTAAGAGTATCGAGATCAGCATCGATTTTACTATCGGCATCGATAACGAGCTGGAGGTGGTGGCAACTCTGCCTCGAATGTAAAAACACTTTACACAATTGCAAATTCGCATTGTTAAATATTTATGAGTGTGATTCTTAAAAGCCAGGTTAGAGTCGGGCGAGAAACTTAGATTTTATGGCAGACATATGTATGTACAAACACGTTGCTACTAATTGATTTGGTATGCGGGAATGTCACATTTCTAGTACAATGACTAAAATTCAGGAATGTAATTGATTAAATAAATTTCTTAAATAGTTATAATCGATTACTTATTCGTTTTAACATTGGTAGTAATCATTTTTTATAACTAACACAAAGGAACTTTCTATTTTCTATTTATTAATATTCACATAATATATATAATAATATATATTCTATTCTTTGCCTTTATAAAATATTCTTAATTTGATGTAATTTTTGAGCCTTTTTGACGCCCCATGACTAACTAGAGAATAAGCAAAAACCTAATTACTTTCAAAATTTCCCGATTACTCAACTATGGTTGTTTATTGTATCACCTTTATAGATCGTAAACAAAATAAACCAATTGTTTATTGAGTATCGTATTTATGGTCCTCGAAAGGTTCTTATCTTACTTCTGATTCTCAATTACGTCAATTCTATTCAGCCCACTTCAATTTAGGTGTCTCAATTTCGAGCACCCGTCACGTTCTCTATTAGCAGCGTTCTTGTTTATTTGAGCTTCACATTTTTCGCATGGTTTTGTTTTTATTATTATTTTTTATTTATTTCTCTTTTTGTTTAAACTAATTGTTCATATGGACAAAAAAAGCAAAAGGCACTAACAATGCAATAACCAGACAAAACCCAAACTTTTTATTTGTATTTTTATTTTTGTTTTCAAGTATTTCCGTTTGTGAATTTGTTTTGTGTGTGGCTTGATTTTTTCTTTTCAATCTTTTTCAATTCTATTTTTTGTTTTTGCTGATTTTTATGCTGTTCTGTTTATTTTTTACGTTTAGCTTTTGTAGGTTAGCAATGTGAAACCTTGAAACTGTCTGTCAGCTTTTAACTTCAACAATTTTTTTTTAGTCCACCAACTGCCATAAATTTTCACACACGACTTTTCGTTGTATTTTTCCGCAATGTATTTGCCACATATTTACGTTAAATTTATTTGTACCAATTTGTTTGTATGCTTTGCTCGTGCCACAAAAGCTAATGATTTGTTTTTCCTTATTTTTATTTATTTTTTGCTGTTCGTTTATTGTCTGTAAACAATGTGAAAGGGTAACGAGCTGCTAAATAAATAAGTTTGTTTTTTAATGTCTTACCTGATGAAAGTTTAGAAAAAGCAAAATAATATTTCTTATTTGTCTTACTTAGTTTCTAGAAAACTTATTTGGTGCTCTGTCGATCAATGGTTATCTATTATAAATCTATTTTTCGTTGATCTGCATACATTTGCGAGCTTAAAAATGAAATTCAAAGCGGCCGCAATAAGCGGAAAATATGTTTCCTGCCATGTTGCTAAAAAAAAGTTACCAGTAAATTTTTTGCCAACCACCAAATTGGTTAAAACGATGTTGTTTATATTTAAACAATTAACTAGTTTTTGAGCGAACTGTGTATGTGTGTGTTAACTGACAAGCCGCTAAATTTAAAGTTATGCATTTTACCAGCTTTAGTGATAATTGGGCAATTCGTAAAAGCCGATCGCCACAAACCGAAATTCAGTTACTCTTGGCTTATCGAAATTCCACTTGGTCAAGACAAGCTTCATGACATTTTATAGTAAACCGGGAGGGGTCTTTTAAGAGTATTGCTAACAACATTTACATGCAGCGCTTTCAACAATTTTTAGGGGAATATGTTCGGACAACCTGTTCGGATTGCAAGTTGATTTTTTGTTTTTTGGATGGTTTTGGGTGCGACGCTTGATTGATTTGATTTGAGCTGCTTCGAGCTGTCAAGTTGCTTCGTTGTCCAGTTTGAGGCGCTTGAAAGACGCGACGTTTTTGCCAAAGTCGTTGTTGCCGACTAGTGTTTGTTGCTGCTGCTGCTGAATTTATTGTTGTTGTTGCTGCTTTTACGGGCCGTAATGATTGCGCTGATTACGTGACGCTGTCAATTGATTTGCGCGCAAAACCAAACTGAGCCGCCGCTTGGCTAGCGGGCAAACCAATTGTTGTTAACGTTAACGCATTTGCTGGCCATATGAATGAAATGGTGCCCAAAAACAGCAGTAGCAGCAACAACAATAACACATTTTGTGTAAGTTCGTGCGCTGCGGCGGCTAAACAACTTTTTTTACGTCGTGGATAATTTTTCACGAAGGTTTTTCAGTTGTTTTGCTGTTTCTTAGCTGGACAAAGGCCTCATTTCGAGTGTATTTGTTGGCAATTGTCTATACAATGTAGTTGTTGTTGGTTTTGTAGTTTTACCAGCTGAAATGTGCATTGAATATTAATTTTTTTTCAGTGGCCATTTTGAAATTTGTAAATATTTATTGTATTAGTTAGATATAAAAAGGAAATACTACAAATTCAGTTGTATTAGTTAGATATAAAAAGGAAATACTACAAATTCAGAAAGACATTAGGCTTATTGAGTTTAAAAATATAAATTTTAATAAAATCATTTATTTATGTTAATATTTATACTATATTAAACTTAGCCCATGACATAATGGTGGGTGATGTGAATACAAAACTTAAGTTTTAAAGAAAAGTTGTTATACAAATATTTGATACAAATATATAACAATTTGCGTCATTTATAATTATCATTCTTATCGGAAGTCTCTATTCATTTAATTTATTATTCTGGCAGACAGGGCTCGGAATGTTTGACTTTAAGTTTATGACAATATGCATACGCTAAGTATCGTTTTATGAATTTCCTTTATTTATCTAAACGTTAAATTCCTTCATTGAATAGTAACACTTAAATTAACTTCGGTTTCTATTCACAACGATGACATTTCTCTATTCGTATATAAAATAAAGATTGTCATAAATATATGTGTTTCTAGCTGCGATAGCTGGCAGGTGTTTCTGGTCTTATCATACGACTCGTGGCATTTCGGAGAGAACCTGAAATCCGTGGTGAGTTAAGCAAACGATGCATACTAAATTATGGCAAACGAGCAAAAAACAATTCGCATATATTAGAATTTATTACATCAGAGATACTTTAGTCCCGAACTATTGCGCAATATAAAGCCGATTGGTTTTGAAACGTTTAATTAAAAATCGCTTTGGTAAATTACATCAAGTGCATTGAGTTTGTCCGCGGGACTCGGACAGCTACCAATTTACCGCTATCTGAGAGGGCCTTGTCTGATAGTCGCTAATCATATAAAATTGCACACACGCCACACGAAAGGTTCCTGTTTACTTCTAAAACAAATTACTCCAAATTGAAGCAATTATTTCTAAGGACCACCCTGAAGCCAGTTTGTACATAATTGTTGTAAATGGTGACTTATTGAAACAACTATTTAATGTTTGCTCAAAAATCAATACATGGCACGAGAGTTGACCTTATTTACCAAGTGTTTTATTATCTACGTATGTAATATATAAATATTTTCAGATTTTGTATAATATAATACATACAATTCTTATTTAAATGAATTTTATTTGACAGTCCATGTACAATAAAATTATTTAAGAAATAAGTTTATTTATAATAAATAGTAGTTTTCTTATACATAAAAGTAAAAATCTATTTACAGAGAGCAATTAAAGAACGTAAGGAAATAAGGGTAATTAGCACTTCACGCAACTGCAGCTGCACTTTTCCAGAATTCTTAAAATAATTGTAATTGTGGTTTTTTTGTTTGTTGTTTAATTTTTCTGTTTTCAATTTCTGTTGCTATTGCTACTGAGCACCCTTAATATAAATAAATGCAAAAATTAATTTTTCAAATAATATAGATTGTGATAAACAATAATTATATAAAATTTTAGTTTTGGAAGTTAACAATTGCCAAACAACCATTCAATGGTGAATCTTAGTTTAGGCAATTGCTTGGACTGAATGTTACCATGGCTGCAACACAAATAAATCCGACTACTTATTGATCAACCCCCGCAGACCCGCGATAAAAACGTAACTGTCTCGTAGCTCCCGTATTTATGCTTTTCATCATAGACCTGTTTATATTCTATATATTATCCAACGCAATTAGAGCCTCAGTGAAGTATTTTTAGTAGCACAATTGCGTCCAAAAATGTTTCATGGAAATCACGGCCAATCAGTTGAGCCGGAATGGGCTATTTTTAGAGTTTTAATCTCACATGACAAGGCTCGTAAAAACTTTGAGTGGAGCGTCTCCGTCCCTCCGTCAAGCTGACTGGGAGGGTCGCGGCAATTGATTTCAATTTTAATTAACACCCACATATGATGTCTCGGCTGTGGGATGTGTGTCGACTAGTAGGCGTGGCACTTTCTTGTGCGCACATCAAGTTTTAATTGCCACTTGCTCTCGGTCAAGGTTCGCTGAGTCAAAGAGTCGCTGTCGTATTTTCAAGCTGGGGGTCCTAACCTCCGGGAGGCAGCTTTTGTTGTGCAGTCAGCGTCACAATTTAATGAATGAATCAATGTACGACTCGTTGGATACACACATACACACACACACAAGCACGCAGGGGTATGTAATTTACTGATTACAGTTATGAATTGAATGATAGAGAAATGTTTTTGTTTTTTTTTGGAGTAGCCATGGCAATCGGAACTTAGCATTATACTGGCTGACAGTGCCTGCTTATAAGCTTTGTATCTAATTGCGATTTCAAGCAATCAAAATCAGATAAAGAGCTTAAAAGATAACGAGCCATGCAAATATATATTAAATTTGACATATGTACACGCATTCATGAATATAATTAGTTTTGATAAGTATGTTTTTGATAATTCAGAGTAATATCTTAAATTCTTGAGTATTACCTTTTGTCCTAATTTGTATTTATATGGTTTTGCCACTTTTTGATCGATTTGTTGCGCAGTTTATACTCAAGAGTGTTTGTGTGTGGACTTAACTTGTTTTTCTCAATGGTTGTAGCCCACATACGGCGTCTGTATTTGTATAAGAATTGACGAGTTACAACACCCACACGATGTTGTTGAGTATACGTAATTTTAATTTTGTAGAGTGTCTGTCTCTTTCTAGCCGTTTATTTCTATCTCTATCTCTTGTCGTCACTTAAACTTGACCTTTATTTTCATTTATTGCTTATTGCTGCATATTGCCGTGTATTGTTTTGTTGTTGTTATTGTTATTGTTATTATTATTGCCAGCGTTCTTCTTGTTCTCATTGTTATATTTGTGAATGGAGGCGAACGCGCAGCCGGTGCTGCCCACTTGCACTCAACGAACGACCGAGTGATCATTTCCATTTCCATTTTCATTTCTTTGATCGTGTGGGCGCTTGCCTCATGCTAATCTATACAGACAAGTGTACATGTACAGGCACATGCATACATTCAGATACATTTGTATCTGCATTTCGACGAGTATCTACATGTGTTTCAACTCAGCTAATTTCCTCGTAATTGTTGCGCAAATACAATAGCATCGTCTACTATTTCTAAACGCAAGTATGTATTTGCATGCAAACATAGATGTAGTCGGATGCAGTTGGTACTCTGGGGTCTGCAGTTATTACTCATTAAAAATACAGTGGAAAAAATGGCGTATAAATCACAGAGAATGTCTTAAAAGGCGTTGCTCGCTGGATTGGATTGGCCTGGCCTGGCCAGCCTCTTGGCCTGTTGTAGTTTCAGTTGTGTCTTTGTCTATTCATTGATATATGATCATGGCCTGATATATGAGCCAGCTATTAGCTTTGGCTTTAATGATTCGGCCTGGCAACGCATGCATTTGCATTTGCGCTTGTTGCTGCCATTAAACTAACGCCTTTTGATGCGTGTGGTGGCTCTTTGTTCTCTGCTGTCTGACAATCTATTAGACTTAGACTGAGGGAGAGCCTTAACGAAATTCCATCAAACATTCCATGAATGCCACAAAATAGAAAAACAAAAAAAAAACAAAAAAAAAACAGAAAATAAATTAAAATTTTCCAACGACGCGTTAGAGCATCATCTTAAATACCAAAATGGCCGCTAATTCTCTAGGTCTAGACAGCCAAACAATTCTAAGCCTAGCCCAGACCTGTTTCAAAGCCAAATTAACACATGGCCAACAACAGATCCAAAGGGGCGATCCATGTAAGGAATTAGAAGAAGAACCTGCAGGGCGTACAAACAATCTGAAATCGAAATTGGATTGCATTCGGAATGAATTCGGATTGAAGTTGGATTGAAGCTGAAGTTGGACTCGTTTCGAATTCTCTCTTGTGTGCGGTGTTTTTGACCTTTGATGTTGCGTTCGCGCGCGCGTGTGTGTGTGTGTGTGTGGTTGTGTGGATGTGTGTAAGCCTTTGTGTGATGGGGCTAGACAAGTAGACAGTAGACAGAGAGCCACCTTTATGAAAAGCTGATTTTATAATAAAATTCATGGAATTTTCGAATTTAGGCGCGGCTCACATTCAATGATCAATCAACTGCAGCAGCAGCAGCAGGGGAATCAAAAACAAAAATGAAAATGAATTCGAATACGAATATGAATACGATTATAAGTATGGGTTGACTCCACACACACACACACACGGCATCAGGCTTAATTGATTCAAATGAAGACGACGTTGCTGCTGCTGATGATGATGGTGATGATGATGATGATGATGATGATGATGATGATGATGATGATGATGACGATGATGTTGATGATGTTGCCGCTGACTGAATGACTTTTGTCTACCCATCTATCAGGTTGAGCTTTTGTTTAGTTGCTTTCGGTGTATGTAAATCGATGCATAACAATCAACTCCCAGTAGCTGATCTCTTCATACAGATGCCGGCTCTCAAAAGCGCGCTCTGGGCAATATCGTGAGTCAAACGTCAGCAAAATTATCAAAAAAAAATCCAAACAAACATGCAACTGGCAATTGTTGTTGTTGATGTTGACGTCTTGTCATGCAACGTTTTGTTGCTTTGTTGTTTTGTTTGGGCTTATAATTGTGAGCGGCTTGCCATCCCAGCCTACGCCCCACCCCACCACACCCCTGCCAGTTGTCAGTCAGGGGCGTTCATCCACATCACGTTGAACTCAGCAATTGTAATCCGCATTTTGAATTTGCTGCGGTCAAAGTTGACTGACAGTCACAAAATGTCAATGTGACTATAAGTACTAGTACCTGCCCGCAAAACAGTGCACATATATATTGTTGTGCCGATATAGATTCACAGACCTGTCGACTTGTAGACTTTTCCATTGCATTCAATTATTTAAATTATCTCAAGTCTCGCAAGTTGCTGCTAATTGCCGATAGGCAGTTGCTCGAAGCACAGCTTTTTATTACAGGTCCAGACGAGAAGAGAATTTAATTTGAGGCTTAGGTTAAAGGTCGTCAATTGACCATAGGGCGTGTCTCTGGGGTCGCGTAGGGGCTTATACTTATACAAAGATAAGTCGTACCCATTTACTGAAAGATACACAGATAATGAAATGTCTCATCAAATTTTTGAAGTACGCAACTACCTGTTGCTGATGTCAACAAAATGGTCCCACGTCAAATATTGTGGATCGATGAAGCCATAAGTCTACAAATAGTTAATCTGTTTGCAGTCGTGAACTGTTTTGTTTACGTCCCAATAGTGTAAGCATAGTGCACTTATACTTATTCTTATCTGACGTATACTTTGCATAAATACCAAACATTCATCGATGGATGACTCGCACTCTAATTGCCCTGGTTGGTGCACAATTTGAGGGTTCCTACACTCAGAGAAAAGTTGCTTCTTAAATTCATTCCAGAATGTTCGTAAGCTAACTAGTTAAAGCTTGGATCGAGAACTTGACTTCAAATAAACGTAATATGTTCTCAATTTTCAATTTTCTCAAATTTAGTCCAGTATTTAAGTCAGGCATTTGACAAATTATTTTTTGACCTTGATTGGACTTTGGCAACGCTTGTACTTGAAGTTCCTGGTTTTTCTTCGAGTGTAAGAACTACACCTAAGTACTTCCCAGCTTGTTTGCCGACCATAAAAACCCACCACATGCCGGGCCGACAGCAAAGTGAGCATCTGGATAAACTGCTGGCAAATACGTGCACTTGCGTGCAAATGCGGTCCTATCCTGGGAAAACTATTCAAATACGGCGGCCAAGGAACCTTTGGACATACTTATAGCAGGTAGCAGTTGGCAGTTGCCTTTGCCTGTTGACAGTTGGTAGAGGCTCGTTGCACTCGCGTTGAGACTCCTTAAATAAAATCATTAAAAATAATGAACGCACTTCCGCTGCGCTCTAGTCGGGGTCTTAGAACTTCACACAACATTAAAATAAGGCAGGGGAGCGCGGGGTGAAATGCCGCACAAATTAAAAGGTGCGCGACTTGAAGTCGCGCCGTGAGTCGCTCGGCAATTGCAATTACATATGTAAGATTGTGAGAAGGCCGGTAAGGCCAGATACACATACACGCACAGGCACAGGCCCGGGCCTAAACAGACCGAACTGAACTGAACCAAAAATCAAAAGATGTGGGCAACTTGAACGGAAATGAAGCGCACTGTGGTGGCCCCTCTTTTTCTCCCTATACCACTACCACTATCTCGCCGCTTCTCCCTCGACCCTATCGCTTTGCCCGGTTCTCAGTTAATCTATAAAATGCGCGTAGAAACAAAGGCAAGTTGGTAACTTGATTGTGGGGGCCGGACGACACATATAAATTATCAACGACGCATTTGCTGGAGCAGCCAGCCAGTCAGCTCAGCTCAGCTGGCAGTTATGCATAGAGACAGATACAGGTACAAGTACAGATACAGATACGATTACAGATACAGATACGTCTAAGAAGCTATACAGGTACAGACTACGCCAAGTACTCATCGTGAATGAAATTCTTTACGTAGCAAGATTTGCCTTTTTATGCCCTTACAAAAGGTATCACACTTGTGTAACATTTTGAACTGCTTTAAGTTATATGTTCATTCCAAACCAATGTCCGTCTATATGACTGCTGTTAACTAGGTACAATTTTTGTCAAATTCAGATTATCTTACATCTACCTTATTTAATTTGAAAACAAGTGTTATTCAAACTTCGGCATTTGTATCCCTTTTTGCTTAAACGTATTTTTACAAGGTATACCAATAAACTGGAATACGTTCATTTCTGTGTAAGGGCGAGTGCCGTGAATCAATGCAGTCACGAGTATTCTGAAATTATGCATAAATGCTGATGATTCGCTTTCTGCCCCGAGTACTATAATCGTAAAAAGACGCACCCATCTGTTTTAACATAAGCCATACACAAATTGAATAATATTTATTTTCGGTTTTTTTTTGTTGCTCGCGGCACATCACTTAGAATTAAAAATCAATATAAGCAACTTAAAAACCTGTTGCTATGATTATATACGGGCGGAATAACAGTGGACTTTAGCTGATTTCTTTTGTATGTCATAATAGGTGAATACATTGTAGAAAATAAAAAGTACTTCTAATAAAACTAAAAAAGAAATGTTTAAGAAAATCTATTAGAAAACTATTTCGAAAACTAATTTTTGTTCTTAACTAAATACAATAACAATTAGTCTTATCCAATTTGTGCCGTTATCTTTATGGAATGTATAAAATGTTCAAAAATGTTGCTCATTTAACAACATTTAGTCCATGCTTGTATATAAACTTAAAAGTTATTTATTGTTTTACCCTGCTCACCTAAAATGGCCAATCATAAAGCAAATGTACATTATACGCAAAAAACATTTTTGACCGACTTTCTTGATCAGCACAATCTTTCAAGTAAGTTAAGAAAAACGTATGAAAGATAAAAAGTTGTTAGCTTTATAATACAAAAATATTTATATTATATTTTTTTTTAGTTCACCTACGGAGAATGCTGAAATGAAAAGTTCTTCTAGAAAGTTTAAGAATATGGTTATGGTTAAACTTGCATTTTTCGTTGTAAAATATTTAATACCCTTACCAGTAGAACTAGTAGATAAAAGATACTTCCTGCTATCAACATCTAATCTATATTAAAGTTAAAAGTGCTCTCAAACTCAAGTAATAAACATTGTAAGTAATAATGTCTTGTAGTAGCTTGCCAAAGCATTATCTTAAAAAAACAAAAATGTTTTCCTCAAATCAAGTTCAACATTGTCGTAATCACTTAAAATATCTGAGCCTAACAGACTAGAATTTAAAACATCGCAATTTTTCGGGTTTATATTGCACAGAAGTCAAATCTAGTCAAATCTGCATTGCAACATTTTCAGATATTGCAAAAAATTTTTATTTAATTTGCAATTTTCACATTTCGCTAAATATATTAATACTCTCTACAGAGGCAAGTGTATTAAACGTATTCATATTAACCTAACTACATAAATGACTGACTGGCTGTGCGCAAAGTACCTTTGGGATGTTTTTTAGTTGCTGTTTCTTGTTGTTTACACAATTGTTAAAACAGTGGCAAAGTGCGGTATAATGTTGTTGTTGCTGCTGTTTTTGCTGCTGCTGCTGTTGCTGCTGTTACCGTATTCTGTGAGCTGTGTTTTGGTGCCTTATTAGCCACACTTTGCTTTATTTACCCAGCGCCGTCATCGTCATCGTTGCCACCGTCTTCGTTATCGTCGCCGTCGCCTTCAAATGGGGCTTAAAGTGCGCTGGGCGTTGTGCGGGAAAATAAGGTCATGCCCAGAACTTTCCAAAATGACTTTTAGTGCTGGCTGTCCGGCTTTCAGTCCGTTGCGTGTAAACATATTGGCCAAAAAAAAGGCCGCAGCAGCAGCGACACAGCCGTGGCGCAAACAATTAGTCAAGTTTACTGGGGCCCATTTATATCTGACAGATATGCGCTTTGCATGAGAGGCGGCGGCTTAAGCACAGCCATTGACACTCGTTCGGGACTACTAACCCGTTTTGCTGTTGGCCCAGCCAATTACCAAGCCCACAATATAAAAATACTTGCGAGAATGTATCTCGAGTGTGGTACGAATTTGTATCTCTTGTGTGCAGCAATAAAAGCTCGAACAATTGCTTGATTCATGCGACGAGCCGATGGTCAGGCAGAACAGAAAACAAAAAAGCGCAAAGAGGCTGAGAAGCAACCTACATATCTTGAATCTGTGCGCTTCGTTTCTGGGTCCGCGGCTGTGACGCATCTGCCAGCCGAGCAATTGGATTCCTCGTGCTGATTGCTGGCGATTGAGTTTTAGTTTCATTGTGCGATTGGCTCTTTCATTTCGCTCGCTCGCTCAACACTCGGACAATTGTTTGATTACTGATTTTTAAACCTCAAGCTGTGCTCTGGTGCTGATTTTCATTTTCAATAAATCTCCACATAATTGCAGATTTTGTGGGGATCACAAATCGGCTGAAAGTGTTTTCAATTTCTATTTCGAGAAAGCGGCCCGCAGCATAAATTTCGAGCATATTTTAAGACGCGTGTGAAACATTTTTATTGGCATTGCTTAAAGAAAAACAACACATGTAAATGCAAATGTTTATCGATTTTAAAGAGATCTTTACACACAAAATATTTTAATACGCTTTTTTGCTTTTGTTTTCTTTCCAGACACGCAACCACAACCGCAACAACAATTTGCTTGGTAATTATATATATTTTATTATATTTTTTGTACAATTTTCATAAATATTTGCTGTTCACTTTTATGGGTAATGTACGAAAAGCTCAAGGTACTTGGCAAATACAATGCCTAATCTTTCAGCTGCTCGGGGCGAATTCAGCGTAACGGTGCCTGCACACTATTTGCAGCTCGGGAGCTATTAGTGTTAGAGGCACGCAAAGCTGGGCATGCTCCACTGGCAGCGTTTAGAATATTAAATGTGGGTCAGCCAGCTACAGATGGGGCACATTTCTTATATAATAGCCGGCGATCAGCAAGCGATTCCCATAAGGCGCCATTAAGCTTTTTTTTACACCTGTTCACCTGGGCGAACAACAACAACATTCATCTAGCTGTACGCACAGTGTAACTGTTGAACGGCATTTAAATGTTAATGTTAATTTACCTCACTGACGTTGACTTTTCAGCACGTTCGGCGTTCGCCTTTGTGCGTTTTAATTGCAGCCAGCGATTCCGTTGGGTCCATGCACGTAATTGCTGCACACATGCTTACTAAAAGTGTTGGCCTACTCCGCGGCGTTTCGCCGGAGCTGTTTCTGGCCCTAACCTTTAACTGGTTTTTTTTTTGGTTTTCTGCGACGATGATATGGCTAAATCCCAGCCAGCATCGAACAGCAATTCCGCGGCAAATGGGGTCGAAAGCCAGCAACACAAGTTTTAAAGTGGCGCTTGTCGTTTTTCAGTTCGAACTTATGCAAATCGTTATCATTAGCCCGACCAGTAAATACATATACATATATGTATAATCTGTTGTAATTTGTGACTTCGAGTTCATACTAATTCATATTTTTAGCATTTGAGGTCAGCCGCAGCATTCGAGTATCTATGTGATAAATGGAATTATCTGCCGGTTACACGCTCAATTGACTCCCATCGATGAGTATTTAGCTGTTGACGAAAACAAAAACCATTGCACAACCGAGGCATCATCAACGGCAAAATACTTGTGTCAACGAGCGGAAATTGAACAATAGCTAAAATTTGCACACGCATTGTGAATAATTGCTTTTGTTTTTTGTACCTGTGAAAAATTTGAATCAAATCCAAAGTTTTTGTTATAATTATTATACACTTTACAGTTAATGTAAGGGAGTATATTGGGTTTTTGCAATGTCCGTTTTTGAGTTCGACTCCAACCTTCAGATATGTAGGCGTATTTACCCGCATCAGATATTTGGGCAGGCCCATCCTGTCGTGTCAAAAATTATACCTCTCGTAAATTTAACGCTGGTCACGAAATTTAGTTAAATTGATAACTGACGATCTCCTTCAAAGGTCAAAGCTAAAACCATTTCCGCCCTGAGACATCTAAATATCTTACGGTAGTTTAGGGACTGCATTTGATTGACAGTATTTGAGCCAGATTTTTACCTATTTTTTATATTTATTCCTCATAGGCCCCTTTTTTCCTCACGTTTTAATGGAGCTAAAATAAATTGTATTTTCTGAATTTCTAGTAATTGTTGAACTGATTGATTTGATTTGACTCAGGGCTTTATGTTTTCCGTTTGGCAAAATGCAAACAACTGATTGGTATTTGTTTGCACTTTGACAGCTGCGATATTTATGCTGTGCTAAATAAACTTTTATGTAACGTTTACTTAAATGCCAGCAAATAAAAAGTTATTTCATTTAAAGTAGTTGTGTTATGTACCCATTAGGAGGTACATACATTTTTTAAAGAAACCGAATCAAATTTAGAATTTCCAATTCAATCTTCAAAGGAAGATCAATAGAGAAGTTGACCCAAACTTGCAATTTTTATATAAAAATACTAACGATGTGTCTATGTAATTAACTCTTTGTTAAAGCTCAAGTCCTCATTATTAATTAGATTTAAATTTCAATTACTTTTTTACGACTGTAGCTATTAAATCAACCGAAATGACTATGAAATCAACATTCGAAGCTAACACAATATATTGTTATATTTATGGGTATTGCCGGAACGCTTTTCGAACTTTGAACTTGGATCGAACAAAAGAATCTGCAAATTTGTAAACAAACTTATAATTTAATCAAGCTAAAAGTCAACGAAATTGAGTTGACAAATGCTTTTCATAACTTTTCGAGCGAATAAATTACAAAATGTCGTCATATGTCAGAGCTAAAAAAATATATAAACATAACTGGTTGATAGCCTGCGGCTTCGTTTTTGGTTTATGACGTAAAGATTTATATAATATGTACATAAGTTTTCAAACGTGAATATATTGAAATAGGTTTTTTTTAACTTAATCTATGACTCTTTATACAGTTAACATGTATAACTTTTCTTTAACTATGCCTTGGAATTTTTTGTATCTTTTCTATTATTAGAGGAATATATACTTCTAATTCGAAATACGTGCATTTTGGGTTTTGCAATCATTTTCTAAATTTTGATTTAATTTTATTACCTGTTCATAAAATAAGAGTTCTTGTTGTGCTCTTAATTTCACTTGTCTCGCCGCTGTTAAATACATCAATTGAAGCTGTCTTGGACATGGTTCAGTTTCACCTGGCTCTGGCACGTATCCAGCGCGTAGTTGAATCTACATGACATGTCATTTTGGGCACAGTGAGAGTTACTGTCCAATGTTTTGAGCACAACAAATTCTTGTAGTAAAAGTGATATGGCCGACCGCTGACCACACCGAAACGGGCTCAAGTTCAGGCACAAGCACTGGCACTGGCAAATCTGTAAATTGTTTTGGCACAAGCCAAGCTCCAAACTTCAGGTTAGCGCCAGACCTGTCTAGCATCCCAAAGAAAAAATCGAAACAGCGCCGGGTAACAATTATAAATTTGCTAAGCTGTTTGGCAGCTGCGGTAGCTGGAAACTTTGATAATTATCAAGGGGCCGCCAGGGGGGCCCAAATTCTTATGAAAGGCCACGACATTTGCGTCCAATGTGCGTCAGCATAAAATGTTGTACCAGTGCCTGTGTCTGTATCAGCATTTGTATCTGTATCTGTATCTGAGTTTGACGCGTTTCGTTTGATTGGCCAACAAATAGCAACAAGTTTAAAAGCCGAAGTTTGCTTCAGGTGATAATCTTTTTGATTTCGTTGTTGTTGCCATTCTTGTTTTTGTTACTTGTGCTGATTTATTTTTTATTTTATGTTTATTCAAAAGACGCGTGCGCCGAGTTTTTTGTGTTAATTTGTAATAATTAATTTGATTTTTTTGCGCAGGAGCCAATGAATTATTTATCAGATATTATCAACGGGATTTACGCGGTTCTTTTTCGCAATTTACTTATCGTATTCAAATATCTTGGACAAATACCCGCAAAATATTTATTACCCCAACAAGTACAAACTATATACACTCAGAGAAAGACGCCTTTTTTTCAAAATAAACTTCTTGAATATTCTTAAGTGAGCCGTAATTCAGTGTTGATATCGAAATTAATCGTTAGTGTTACAAAAATTAGAAGGAATACTCTTGGGTTACATTTTACAAAAATTAACATCAATGAAGTTATCGCTTTAAAGGTTTCAGATGTATTGTTTAAACAAATTTCGGAATTAAATCAATGGTCTTAAATGAAATTAAACATGTTGTCGCAAAAGTAGGAACTTTTTAAAAATTTTCTTTTAAAATGCCAATATTTGTACTATATTTAATTTATTTTTAGTTATAGGTAAATATATATTTGTTTCTTTTTATAAATTATTATTCATATTTAATGATAATCAAGTATTTTTGTGAGTGTAGCTACTTGATTAACATTTCAATGAATTTTGCAAAAATTAACCAAGTAATTGTACATTTTAATTATGCCTGTTGGTTACTGTGACTCACATTAAAGCGTTGCAGTGCATGCACAAGTGCTTAGCTTAACGACCAACTTGCATACCACAGAGACCACAACATAACCAACACGGAAGGCTGCAACCCCTCTCTTTCCCCTCACATAGTAACAAACATAACAAGAAGACTCTTCTTAACATATATGGCAAAAATTAGTCGTTACTTTCATTGCGTGCGGCATTCATTGCCCAAAATGCAGTAACATGGGTAACTGGAGGAAAAAGTGGGTAAGACAACTCGGTAGCTGGCAGTCGGGAGCTGTGGCTACTGGGTTTGTGTGTCTCAAATGAAAATGCATTTAATGCACAGACAATTTGTAGTCAACAAATTGCTTACAGCGCTGTCTTGTGTTTGCCATTTAAACTGTTTAATGTGTGGAACCATGTTAAAAATCTACAAAAAAAAAAAAAATAAAAAAATAACGACAATTTTAGATGCTGCAATTGTTTTTGGCTATTATTGCTTTTCATAATAGTCTGACTGGGCATCAATTTGACTTATCTTACATTTTAATAGCCCCACTTTATGTGCCTGCGCACATGTCACTAATTTTAGCTTTGATATTTAATTTTAAAAGCAACTTGATGTAATTTGTATAGCCGTCACATCGAAGCGTGCCGCTAATTCGCCCATATTAAAGGGCTGTACTTTGGCATGTTTTTTCCCCATTCCGAATTGCGCATTTCTCCAAAGCTAAGATCAGTGTGTTTATCGTTGCCACGCTTTATTACTTTTGACATGCATGACACTCATTTGTATGTGGATCTGGATGTGGACTTGAATATACACATACATAAACGCATATACAACTACATATTAGGTCAGTTTAATTTGTTGAATAATACATACATACAACAAGCAAGTTTCATAAACCTACAATACACTGAAACTGTAGGCCATAATCAGTTTATTCATATCTTTGAATACCACTTCTAGTCTGGGTACAGGGTATTACACAGTCATACAACAACCCATTTACGGCATACACTTGTTATTCAATTAAGCCATGGGTCAACACATCGACTCTGCTCTTGAAGCATGAATCGACAAGCAAAGCCACAAAGAATTTCGGTGAATTTATTGCAAATAATATGAAGAACTTAGAAAAAAAAACTAAACTTGAATATATGTTAATCTAAATGGGTTCCCACAAAAAACCTGAAAAATAAAACACAACAAAAGCTAAGAAGTCGCACAAAACACCTTTTTCAAGCTGTGCGCCAGGCACTTAGCTTTATTTGCTTAATTTGTTAGAATGAGCTAATAAATAAATTTATGAATTAACTTAATGCGACTCACACGTTTTACAAAAACTAAATTAGCATTGCCAAAAAAATCCGAAAACAAGATATATATATGAAACCTTAAATCATACGTTCGGCATTTCATCAAGTTTTATTATTGCAAATTATTTATTAGAGCGAATTGCTGTTTTGTGTGATTTTTTAGTGCATGTATTTCGCAATATTTCCTTCAAGTTAATTTCATGCACACTGTTTGCACTGAAGCTTTCAGTTTTCAGCCGCTATTTATTTATTGTACACTTTTCGTTATTGAAATTGTAATTGCAATTGGAATTCATAAGTAATTTGTGCACTAATTGAAATTCAATGGACTGCGGCTAGCTCAATGGGTTCGCCGAGGGGCCAGGAGAATCTACCGGTATCCGCCCCGTACTATGTACCTAAGTGAGCGCAATACAAATAGAAGAAAATATCAGCTTTATTAAAAATACTATTTGATTGTAAATTATTTACAAAACACCCTCTGTTATTTTAATCGGGCAAGAAATAAATATGTAACAATGGCAAGCTAAAAATAGAAGTGCTTAGATAAAAAAATATAATTATTACAAAGTAGAGCAGTGCATATGGTGAACATATTAAAAATCTCTCCAATGAAATCTCTTATATTTAAAGAAAGATTGTTACAATAATTGATAGGACTGATTCAAATGCCAAATGCATTTATGTCGGAAAGTTTTTTAGATTTATAGAAATATTGTTTTAAAAAAGAGGTTATTTATATTTTCTTATCAAAATTTTAGTGTATTTAAACTTATTTATATTTTTAATTTCATATTGCTAAATAAATAAATTATAAAAAAAAAATATAAATGTGATCAACGCTCAGTGTGAATATGATGAAGATAAACCAAAGGATAGTGGACTTTATAAGTTGTTTCATAATTTAAAAATTTAAGTTACCCCAAGATAATAACAATAACAATAAATTAACATTCGAAAAAGTAAATGCACAAAATATACATGAATGCAAAGAGGAAAATATTGGGGCTATAGAAAGGCCTAAACCTATGTTTATTTACATATGATTTGTTATGGATAATTATTTGTATAATCTATTGTTTGGCAAGACACTCTATACGGAAGTCAGGGCTACACTTCCCATAGCCAATGCTCCAAATAATCAAGAGCACCCTTCGCCGGAGCCACACCAAGGTTTTCACCTGGCCTGGCCACATGGTCACATTGTGGTTTGGCTTGTGTTTGGCTCTGTTTGCCAGGCGAATGCATTTGCCAGAGAGCTGAGACCATATTCCGACCGCAGCCGTCGAATGGTGACCAACAAAGCCATAAAATTGCAAAAACGGTTAGCAGTTTCACATTTTTGGCAGCTGGCCCGCACAAGCAACAGATAGCTAAACAAAATCCAAACTTTTCAAAAATTTTCTCACGTAACAAGTACACAAAAAACAACAGCAAAGGAAAAACACAACCGGGCTGGGCCCAGGCCCGACAATTTACTCGGCGTCACTCGATTGCTGTTGTTGTTGTTGGCGTCTGGGCACATGTTTAGAGTACATTCATAGTTAGTACATACTCGTATGTAGAGGTATGTGATTTTCTTGGCAACATGTTTGCCAATTTTTTGGCGTCTGCGCAATCCATAAGAGGGCATTAAAAACTACTCGCTGATCGCTGCACGCTGCGAACTCCGCGCTCAACGCGATTCTAAATATCAGACAGATTGCAAGTAGCCGCGGCTACCACTCAACAACCTTGGCTAATGGCCAGTGGTCTGACATGGCGATATCAACACAGCTGGAGCTGCAATAGTGGAGCTGGATTTTTGGCTTTTGGCGTGTTGCAAGCGCACTTCGCAACTTAATGGCTGGCTGGCTTCCAGTTGCTCAGCTTCAGCTCAAGCTTCGGTCGATTCGATTCAATTCGACTCGGCTCGCCCCGCTGCACCGCTGCTCATGTGTGTTGGCCAATTTGCTGGCTATGACTAAGCAGGCTATTGCCCTTTTATCTTCGCCAAGAATTTGACTCTTGATCTTTGCGAGACTGCCTCCCTGCCCAGCAAAACTGTCCCTATACGGCGCCTGCCATAGAGTGGAAAATTTTCACACGAAATTCAGCAAATGCGCGTTAATTGCTTGACAAAATACAAATATCACTCATTTTTGAGTGTCCGATCAAATTAAACAACGCGCTTAACTAACAGCCCTGAAATGCCAAAAAGTCGTCAAAGATTTCTGCTGGCAATTTTTGGATAAAATTATCTCTTCTGTCCGAAAGTATTTTACGTTTCGTTGAGTTTTTGAATTGGTAAACAAGTTGACGCAAACTGAATCATTGAGTTCATCATACAATTTGGTATACCCTCTATCTATTCAATATAAGGAAGAATAGTCTTGGAGGAATTACCTTACCAAATTACCTAACAACATCTTTATATATTTGCATGGAGTATATAAAAATATTTATTCTTTAATATAATAATATAAGATATACGAACTATGCAATATACATCTCTAAAACTACTAAACAAATTCTGCAAATAAACAAGATTAGCTCAACTTAGCTATTGATTCTTAATATATAAACTTTATTCACGTCAAATGTCACATTCTATGTTTCACATGAATTTGTCGAACTCTTATAATTATTTTTCGATTTCTAATAGGCTAATCAGCCAAGAATTTTATTTTTATATGACTGCATATGGCTATTTTTGATAAATATGGAAACCCTACAATATTTAGAGCCAGTAGATCAAAAATTAGTTCATTGACAAATTGAGTATTGACAAATTTAAATTGCTGCACATTTTATTTATTTTAGTTTATTTTTATATGCAACCTTAATAATAATTAGGCGTCCAAAATATGCACTGTTTACAACAGAAGTCTTTATTTTAGAGCATAACCATCCGTAACTGTACGGTACTGTCGTACCAAATTGTTAACTGTATGTCAAAAATCGGACATCAACATCTTGTTTTGTTTTTTTAAAGTTATTTTGCAATGATTTTTTTAAATATATACAATATATAGGACTACTGATTCAAAAATAAATGGGAATAATTATTAAACTGGCATCTGTAAATCTTTACTGAAAATGCTAATAACAATATTTAAATAAAAAAATAAGAGTAGGGGACTTTATTTTTGTTAGTGGTTCTCAAGTAATAAAACCTTTTTATTTTTTGCACTACAAAACGCATGGTAGCTAGGGAAAACATTAGCAATCGATCTAGTATATGAGGTGTGTGTTTTTCCGTCTGGTAAAATTACGTTTTAAAGTTTATTGAATATGTCTACAGTATAAAATTCTATTCATTCTGATGACGGCTATTATTTGTTTCCCAACCAAGAATTTACATCTTTAGAGAAAAAAGACAAAAGCTTGATGAAGTGTTTAACACAATGTCTATAAATAATAATGATGACAACCCGTTTGCAAAGACCCTCTAATGATATCATCAATTGATAATCATAATAAAACAATAGCCGCACCTCAAGAGGTGTTGGCTCGCAATGTAAACTATTCTTTTGTCAATTCCATTTCTATTTTAGTGGCCAAAATAATTAAGTGAAAGTTTAATTATTTAGACAATCAATTAACGTAAACATTTTTAAACTGTACTAATAAAATCATTTATAATTAAAATAACATGAAATCAGTTGGTTTTTTAACTGCAATAAATTTGCGTGCTACCTACTAATTTGCAATAGAATAAATCCATCTGTAGATGTATTTCAATATTTTATAGTATATGTGCGCATGTGTTTCTCTTCCTCGCAAACGTGATGTGTTATTCAATCAGCCATTTGAGCCATAAAGAATATTAATTTATGGTATATAGCATTCACATTACATAATCCGAAATATTCCAGTTAAACACCCTATCGAGTATATGGCGCATCGTTCCGGCTCATCCTCAGTGTTTATTGTATGTGATTTGAACGTTTAATTAACATTTCTACGCTTCATAAAAACGAACTAAACATTTATTTAGCCAAAGTTATATTTATAACATTTTCGCTGTTTTTTGTTTTAGTTATTCCTTTTCATTGTAGCGCGCTGTGTGCCAATTTTAAGCAATTAATTAGTGGCCTTTTAGCATTTGTGCACTAAATAATTAAACACTTGCCACGAAAACCCGCAAAAAATATGGCCTTAGCTATCAGGTCGGTATCGTTGGCGTTGTCATTTGTGCTCTCGGTCTTGGTCTTTTTATTTATGGCATTTATCATTAGACAGTCACATGATTTGAATGCCAAAACAGCAATGGACGTGTTCATGTGCAGGCCAACTTACTTGACCAATGCGTAATTGGCTGAATACTTAACACGCATACGCACTGTAGCTTTGAGAGTCTTAGAGGCTTTGTTTTTTCACAATCAAGTCCAAGCTTTTGATACACAAAGCACGACTTGTGTAGTACATCGTAGAAAAAAAGTTGGTATTTTGTGGGGAAGACCGTATTAAGATTCATCAAGCATTTCATATAATATATATATAACTAATGCATTGAATTAGATTAAGCGATATACTTACAAATTCAAAATAATACAAATTCTATATCCTGAAAAAAGTCAATTTAAATTAAAAAAGAGATTAGATGAGTGCTGAGCCAAATATCCAGCCTGAAGAAAAAAGTTGTTTTCTAGCGACACTCCCAAAGTAATTTAAATTGATAATAGTATCTTGAAGATTAACCTTTACAGCCGCTAGCTACAGCTGAGCTCAATTGAAATTAAAATTGAAATTCTACTGGAAACTCAATTAATATCAAGCAAATACAATAACAAAATGTCAATCGTCATTCGGCTACAATTGTGTCGAGCAACTGGCAGGTGCCTGCAGAAGCAATAAACAACAACAATATTAGCAGCAACACCGCATGGTACTTCCCAGTTTTGACTGTTGCTATTGTTGCTATTGCAGCAACTGCAAATGTTTCTGTGGCTGCGGCTCCGGCTACTGCCACTTTTGTTGTTGCAATACAAAACACACATTAAGCTGCCGTCTGCACTCGCATGCTTTGCATTTTGTTATTGCTCAATTAACCCCCTTAGTAGCATTTTTCGCTAATAAATTTTGCCCAGGCAATTCGCAACGAACCCTTTCTGCCCGTTGACAAACAATTTGTCATGTTATTTGTATACCCTGCAGCCATTGGATTTATGAAAACATGCATGTCAAAGTTGCCGTCAACAGCAAGCGTATTTACCTCTTTAATAATAACAATATATTTGTGAGCAGTAAGTCAATGTTTTGAATTATATATGTATGAATTTTATAATTTTATATATATTATATATTATTATTATATATATTACGCGTATATACCAGAATCTCATGTCTTTATTCCAAAAGTTTCAAAAGATATTCATAATAAATATAAAAGTTGAGCTAGAATTTATTATAAATAAGCAGGACTTTTTTTCGATTTTTTATTTAAAGATTTTTTTTAAATGTACCGATTTTGGAAACATCCAAAAAATAAGCTAAACCTAACCCCGTACCGAACCGAATTTATTGAATAGATATTTATGTAAAATAAATGAAATAAAGATAAGATCCAAGAAAAAGGTTCGTGAATATGGAAAATCCAGTTCACGAAGTGAAAGTATATGTGAGGCACTGGACAAATACATATACAATTTGTTTTATGTATGATTATAAGTACTTCTGAGCACCTATTGAATTCGCAAATTTTAAAAACTAAGTCCAGAATTGTACTTAAAACCTGAATACAGGGTATTTTGTAGCCGATTACAAGCTACTAGAGCATTCTCAGTTTTTTTTGTAAGGTTCATTTTTGAGCTGGTGAAACTCGCCATTCGGCACGCCTGCAAGTGCTCCATTGTTGTAGTTGAGAAATGATTTGTACAATAAGACAGTTGAAATTTATATGCGAATCTTTTCCTATGATAAAAACGACAACGTCAAGATAAAAGGCAGATAACTGAAAATGTCAAATAATTAGCTAAAATGGCAAATACTTGCGCATAACTTTCCCTCTACATATTATATACCAAATCATATATAAGTATATATTTTTTTCCGTGTATATACTTAGTCACTGTTGTGTATACTGCTGGCTTGTTTATTGGATTGTTTACAAGTGCCAGGAGGCACTTTAATTAAATAATTTTTGTGCATAAATATTTACATTTATTTTGTCGTTATGAGCCATTTTTGGTGGATCGCTTGCCTTTTTAAAATACGTTGTACCTTTATTGTACGATAAAAGAATAAAGAGTCATTTAAGCTATACGAATACCTTTTAAGAATGTCATTTATACTTATACCTCAACTGACTGAAGTGGTAGATTAGCTCTGGCATATAAAAAAACTTTGGGGAAAAAAGATATTTTCAATCATTTGTTAATAATACCAAAGTCCATCACATTCATGGCTGATCGTATGAACAAATATCTGACTCTGATGCTGATTAGAATTTTAATGAGGATATTGGCAAACAAATTCAGCAAATTGATATGCCACATGTAAGGCAGCAACTTCAATTCGAAACCCATATAGAAATATGCATATAATACAATGCGAAAAGATATCTATATAAATGTAAATTAAAATGCTACTTCGGTCAAACAAAATGATGTCAAGGCATTTACTTTCAAAAACCAATTTAAAAAATAAAAAGGTTTTTACTCCGACAGCAAGAAATTTAATAAACAACAAAATTACGAAGACATCAAAAAGTAAAAAAAAAAATATTCAAAAACCTGCTGCTGCCTCAATTAACTAAAACATAAAGGTAAACTGAACTTCATGTCAGTTCAACTCAGCCCCATTAAACCAACTCCGACGCCTCCTCTGACCCTCCTGGACCCCATAAAAATGTAAACATAAATCTGTTTACTTATGTCGGCTCGAGACTAAAGCAAATCTGCGCCTTTTATACAATTTCGCTTCGTTCTTTCCAGACGGCGTATTTTAGTTCTGGGCGTCAGACTCTTAACAAACTTGTACAAAATTACGCCACATAATTGCTGTGAATTGGCTGTAGTTAAGACTCACTTTTATTATATCCACTGCGTGCCTTCACTCCTGTCAATAAAAAACACGCGTTTGTTTGTTTATTTACCTTTTTTTGTGTTTTGCTTTTTTTATGATTGCCTGGAATTTGTGAAATTAATTGCCAGTTAAGTCACATGAGTTTCAGCAGTTCATGCCAATTTTGCAGGTGAGATAAAAGTTGGGGCTACAGATTTTTTCAACGGCTTATAGAGTTACGGACATTTATTCAATTACTTCTACAGTAGCATTTTATCTAGGAGGAAATGCAACTGGTTTTGGTTGCTACCTGCTAATTAGAATTGAAAACGATGGGATACAAGAATGTGTGGGAGCAACATGAAACTATTTTTAAACTTAATACTTTTTCAACACATAATTATCGTAAAATTTCAGTCAATGGAATAATAATATTATATCTGGCAGTAAATAATTATGAAGAATTATGAAGTTGCTATACAAATTCTGTTTGATTTTTAAAACACACTTAAACCAGTTTGAGGATAAAAAGCCCACATAAGTTGTTAAAAGGATAAATTGCAACACTCAACAAATATGAGGGGTCTAATTAAATTATTTTGTTCGCAAATTCATTTCGTTTTGGTATTTGCTTAAAGCATGAATCGCTCTTCACTACGAAAGTTACCATTAAAGATAAAAATTAAAATATAAGATGCAAATTCTAGGATTAGAAAACTCTAGTCTTTTACTAAGAAGTTTTGGGATCAAAAAATACTTGAAACAAGAATGTCCTTCCTGAGCTGGGATTTGTACTCAAGGCCAAGCTCTTCATTTTTTTCTCTAAGTGTATATTATACATCTGCGTTTGCATAGTCTTCATTGTCTTAAGTAGTTCTTCTCTATTTTTTTTTATATAAGAACTACCGTTGTATTAGTTAATGCGCAACAGTACTTTACTATCAGCTATCAGCGATAAGATCCAGCTCAATCTCTATAGATTGCAAGTATTTTATTTAATTATCGGCAACGTTTATTCAATCATTCAATTAAATGCATTCCGATGCGTTCACACGTACAAACTGGCAAACTTCCTTTCCTTTCTTGCCTTTATTTCCACTCGCATTAAGTCGCCTTAAGTTGATATTCGTATTCGGATTGGTTTTCGTATTCGGATTTGTGTTTGTGTTTGTTGCCCACCTCGCCTCGCATTTTTTAGGCGACAGCACCGCGTGACACACATGTCCAAAAATCGAATTGCGAAACTATTTAATTTAGTTGCGAGTCGAATTTTTCTTTTATATTTATTTTTATTCTGCTTTTCATCGTACTTATTTATTTTGAGACATTCTTGGCGCTGCTTTGAGTCTGAGGTCTTTCGACGTGTCTCGGTCAGCGATTCAATGTTTACGATTTATTTAACCCGACATCGGACACACACACAGTCACATATGTATATATGTATATACACACTTCGGCTCGAAGCCACACGCAGAGCCGTGGCTAAACTCAATTTGGCCTATACCCAAGTAAACATTTTGTATTTTTGTTTTTTCTTTATTGTAAATCAACTTTTCAATTTGCTGCTGACACAGTTTCCGAGGGGCCCCAGCCTGAGCCAGAGCTTAGGCACCGCTGCACCTGAGCGGATCGCCGCCGACTCTTTGGAGTATAATAATAAATTGCATTTTTGTTGTACCCACAGAGGCTTGTTACCTATTGAGAACGCCGTGTCTCAAGTGTTTGCCTCTGGAGCTTGACTTTAGACAAATATGTATCTAAAAGTGGTTGTTGTTGTTGTTGTTGTATTGTGGTTTTGCATTTTAAGCTGCCTGGGAAACACTTGACAGCCAACGGCAAACGCAAATTTAGCTGTTAAAATTGTTAAAAAACAAATTTTGATAAATGACGTGACGGCTTTTCAGAAAAACAAAAAAAAACCTTTTTTAAAATTTGTATTTTTTGGGTAGTTAGTTGATGAACTGCTTGGGCTGTCCCATTGTCTGATGCGCTGTGATACGTTTAGACCCAAAGTCAAATAAATAAATTCCAAATGCTTACAAATTATATGATATGATGATCAATCATTTTGTTGGCTAGTGGCTGCCAGTTTTCAGAAAAAAAGTGCCAAAAGTAGCTGAAGACCTTTTTAAAATTTATAAGCAGCAGCTGTTCTATTAATATTGTTTTGAAAGCCCATTGTTTGGCAAACGCTAAAGTGAGTAAAAGATTTATTGGCATACCTACACTCAGAAAAATGTTTGTATTTTTTGAATAATTTCTTTTAACTGCCTGCAAGGACACTGTTGCCTAATGATTAATTTTATAATGTATAACTCTGGGTTTTTAACAACATGTGAAAAACGAGAAAAGAGAAAAATATTGTTCTAAATTCTAGTACGATCGGCATTGAACTCAGATTGTTTTTTTTTCATTTAATTTCAATTACACTTAAAAATAATGTAAAACATAAAAAAATGGAAGCATTAAAATGCCTTGGATCTATTTCTGAGTTTAAGTCTTGTGCAAAGAAACTTCCAAATGTAGTTGAAATTCTTAAAATAATAGTTCAGCTTGTAGGTGAAGAAATTTTATTTGAGCTTAAAACTACGTTTTTCGCTAAGTGTATAGGTACATGGCGTTGAATTTTAATTGGAGTAAGCTCTATTATTGAAATATTGTAGCTGAAGGTCAACTGCGAAATAAAATGAAGCCGTACATATTTCTTATTCCACGAATATATATAGATTTATTTCTATTTTGGGCCCCACTTTCGGGCGCTGGCACTCAATATCTACTGCGAGTTTCGCTCCTGTTGCTCTCGAGCTGCAAATTAAAATTACGCACACAAACTACCGAAGCAGCAACATTTCCTGATTACGTTTTTGCATTTCTTATAAACTAAATAATACAAAGTGTCGTTTATTGACTTTTATTTTTTTGCCATTTAGTTGGCGTCTTTAACTTAATGTCAGGTGTTGCCTTTCAGAAATGCGCGCACACGCACAAAATAAATAAATAATTATATAAAAGGTTTGCAATTATGGACGAAAGGGAAACACAAGGAAACGAACTGAACAACAACAACTGAAAGCAACAGCAACAACAACCATAAACGATAATGGTCTAGGGGCGTTTCAAACAAAACAATTACTTATTTTTGTTTACCTTTTCTTGCAAATTCAGTGCGCTTTCTTTGCTTCTTTTTTTCGTCTTTTTTTCATCATCGTCGTGGTTTTTTTACTTACATAAATTACATATATATTGTAATTTTTTCCTGTGGAGTGAAAACTGCGCGACGATGTCAATGGCCTGGGGGCTTAGGTCTGGGTTTGGGCTGGGGTTCGAATTCGGGTTCGGTAGCTCGACTACTGGGCTTTCTCAAAGATATATGTATGTATGTACCTATGTAGGTGTTTGTAGATGTCCATGAATGAATGGGCCGCCCGCAAAGTTGACAATTGCCTGCGCTCTGTTGGGCTTAATACCCCACGACTGGTCAGGCATATGGCAAAAGTGAAAGCAGCGAAACCTTTAAGCAAATATCGTACAACTTTATCGACTTTGCAAGCAGAAACACCTGCACAACTTCAAGGTCGTTGCATTACCATAGACAACTTTGGTGCAACACAATAGCTGTCTGGCTTTCCCACCGGCCATTGGCTGTTAATAAATCAGACAGAGGATAGCTGGAGGGGTTAAGTGCTGCTGCTTGACCGAAAGGTCGACATCAAGTAGAAGTATATGCCTGGTTCAGAAACATAATATACGTATAAAATCATTTCGATGAGTCGATAAAAGCAAAAATAGCTTCAACAATATATTTTATTTTCCCTAGGGCAATAATTCGTACAGGTGTTTTTAACTTGCAAAAGTGCATTCCGGTCACGTATAACTGTCCCAACAAACTATTCGAATCTTGTTTGTAGTGAGTTAAGAGAGTTCGGATAAGATATGGATTCTGTCAAAGTGGTAGAAGTTAAAAATCACCATTAATACATCTTCGATAAGTTCCAAGTTTCCAAAAAGTTTCATTAATGTGTGCAAAAAAATTCTTCATTATTTCTTATTTAGATTTAATTTGACGACTTAATTAAGAAAGAAACATTTTGGATTCCGGAACTTCGGAATCAATAGTACGCGGGATAAAATTATTCCTACCTTTATAAATTTCAAGATCCGACATAAAAGGAATAAGCTCGATCAAAACAAAACAAAAAAATACAGAATATACAAGATGTGAATTGGAATTGATTTTTTTGTTCCTCGCCTATCTCTAGTTCCACTGTATTGGATTGCAGCGAAATCTAAGTCAGACATAAGTAGCCTTTAAATGATAATTAAGTTCAAAATATCTTTTGATCACGAGACAACTTGAAATAGTAGTTGCAATTTATACATGCTGATTATAAGTTATAAAGTCTAAAAATCAGTGCTACCGTACAGCAAAAAATAAATTTAAGAGATTAGATAACCTAACGGACAAAATATGCAGTGTAGATTTGCGTGACTTGTCAAGATTAGCCAGGTGCTTGGCGAGATGACCACACAAGTCATATGAAGGCTCAAGTGCTGATACCACAAGGACTGATTTCAGGCACATGATGAACTCACAATTATAAATAACTTTAGTGCTTGTTGTGACATATTATCGGGACTAGCTATTAGTCCCGAACTTAATCTAGAAACGTGTCGAATCGGCCAAGCAGACAAGCGGTCTATATTACCGCAATAAAATGCCAATTCGTGGGAATGCAATTCAAAATGCGAAATTGTATTTAAAGATACGATTATCCGGATTACAATATTAAACCCGTTTAGCTTCGACAACAATGTTGGGGTAGACACTAACCTATTCCATCCACTTGCTTCCACTATCGCCACAGACAATTACCTCTCAATTAAAAAGGTAAATAAAACAAAGCAAAAGCAATAACAAAATTATTATAAACATCAGCTGGCAACTACGTCATCTGCAGTAGCTCTATAATTAGGCATTTAATACTCGTAGCTAATGGCTTTGATAGTTTCGCCTTTAAATGCTTTTAAACTGCAATTATTATCCAAATAATGTGAAAAACAAAACCCAGACTGCAAACATAAACAGAAACACTCGTGGGGCACTCCAAGCAACAAAGAAAATAACTGTCCCAGCGCAACAATACCGTAAATATTTGCATATTGTAGCCTCATAACAATCTATTACATCCCAACTCGTTCAGCAGCAGCAAAAAAGACAATGGGACAAGTATTTTACAGCTGATTGAAGGGTTTGTTATGTGCCAATTACTCGACGTCATAAAGTAGACGTTTTTCGCTCGCGGCCGCAAACGGGGCTACAAATATTCACTTTTAATTAATTGAAGTTACCAATTTTCAGGCGTTTAACCAAGGCCAAGACTATCAGCGAGAGTGGACAGTTATGAAAGGGTATAACTACTTTATTGTTTAGTATACTTTTTATATAACTAAAATATTATGGCAATATTGTCCATGACTCGAGCGGTACGAACCAATTTTTCGTTCGTCAAACACTATTAAATTTAAACAGAAAGTGTTAAATTCAATATTTATATGCGAAAATGTTTTCTTTATTTTATTTTCGTAATTGCTTATTGATATTCTCATTGACCTAAAATTATATAAAATTAATTTAAAAAAGTTCGGTTCCATTTGAGGTGTTAATCGATATATTAATTATATTGTTATGCTCGTACATATTTCTCTTAACAGAAAAACACCATTCGTATTAAAACACACAACATCGAATTTATTAAATGCTAGATATTTTAGTTTTGACAGTTTTAAATATTAAGATGAAATCAGTCAAACTTAAAAAAGAGTAAATGCGTACTACAAAATATTATCAGAAAAAGGCTTAATACTTATTTAAAATACCGACTTTGAAGTTCCAATACCCAATTAACTATTATTTTAGAATATGTCGAGAAAAATGACATAAACTTTTGACAATTTTATTTTAATTTGACTTTAAGAGTTATTATCATTTTTATTATTATAAGTATAGGAAATAGTTATTAACTCTTAACTAACTCTTTATTTTTAATAGCACTTTAAACGTGACATTCATACACTAACCCGGGCTCTCGTTATGGTTTTTGCTTATCTATTTAATGGTAAAAATTAGTGAACAAATTACAAATAAAATTGTTTGCACTTATACGTTTAAAGCTTATCAAAAAGCCAATTAGCTGCAAAAATAAAACAATATATAGAAAAAGCAAATGTAGTTTCGAGTAAGCGTGAAAAGTTGATTTATGGGTATTATTTTACACAGTAAATTCTTGTCATCTTTTCATAATCATGCCACCAACAATTATTGATTATATTCAATAATCGTACCTCGATATAGCTATTTGACAATTATCACTCAGCAAAGCAATTAGTTTGATCTAAGATCCTGGTGTCTCATTTAATTGCAGCTCTGTAACATGTCACAAACCAACGGATATTGAGCAGCAGCAGCTACAATAACAACAACGATACGTATAATGGCAGCCAACAGCAACAACAATAACAACAACAACGACAACAAAGCGATGACGACTCCCGCAGAGTCGCTGGAAGGTCGCGATGAAGTTGACTTCATAGCCGCCGCGCACAACAACAACAACGATTACGAGGATCTGAGTAGCGCCAGTGGCGCGATAATCAGCGCCAAAGGATCGAGCACAACAGCAACAGTTACACCAAACAATGAACCAAATGTCACCAACAACAGCAACAGCAACAACAACAACAACAACACATTGAAGAAGTCGAAGGAACGGCGCACACTCTTCGGCTTTGGCAGCAAAAAGCCAAGCGCGAGCATAGCTCCAGCTCCAGTCGCAGTCCCAGTCCCCGCCCCCGCGCCGGCCAGCGGTAGCCTGCTGCTGCCGCCAACGCCGCCGGTGCCCATTGGAACGCCGCCGAGGCAGCACAAGTTCGTGAAGAGCAGCAGCATCGCCCGGCTGCTGGGGAATACGTACAACGCGCGCAAGTTCGAGCGGGAGGAGCAGCGGCGGCTGGCGAACGAGGCCAGTGGCAAGTTCCATACGTTTGGCGGGCGTCGTCGGGGCTCGGGTCCGTACCTGGAGCGGTTCAAGCGCATGTCCAAGGAGGACGGCGACATTGCCGGCAGCGATGAGACGGTGCTGGTGACCAATGTGGTCACGCTGACCACGGACTCGCGCGACCTGCAGTACGGCAGTCGGCAGGAGCATGTGGGTCGCGCCGAGGATCAGCTGAGCGTCAAGGCCATGCGCACCTTGACCCGCGGCCTCGGCAAGCTCTGGTGGAAGCGCACCCACAGCGTGGACATCAGCACACCGGACCCCGAGTACAAGGTGTCCTATCTGGGCAACGTGCTCACCGGCTGGGCCAAGGGTGAGTACACAAAGTTCACTTCGACGGAAGTTCCATCTGACCCGTTCTGGTCGTTTTCAGCAGGCGAGGGCTGCGTGGAGAAGCAGCTGAACACGCTTTGGCGCAACTACACACAGCACACCAAGCCGGACGTCATAATGCGGGTGAAGGTGTCCGCCTCCGGGCTGAAGGCGACCACGCGCCAGCACGGCCTCACCGAGTACTGGTCGAATCGCATCACCTACTGCTGTGCGCCCAAGAACTATCCGCGCGTCTTCTGCTGGATCTACAGGCACGAGGGCAGGAAGCTGAAGCACGAGCTGCGCTGCCATGCGGTGCTCTGCAGCAAGGAGAAGATTGCCCAAGACATATGCGAGACACTGCGGGTAAGTGGGCTGCAATCTGTTGCAATGGCACTTACTCACCTTCAATCCTTTGCAGGACAATCTGGAGAGCGCATTGCGTGAATTTAAGCGCGAGAAAATTCTGAAACAAAATGCGCGTCTCAGCCTGGCAAATGCTGTGTACGACAATCCCAGCTTGCCCAAGCGGAAGATCATGCTGAGCGTGGGCGGCAACAACTACAGGCCGCCGTTGGAGCGCTCCAAGTCGGCGCCCAAGCTGATGGCCATTGAGGAGGCCATTGGCGAGGAGGAGGGCGACGAGATCGAGGACACGAATGAGCCCGAAATGAAGCCCTGCTGCCAGCGCGACTCGCTGTATCCGGCCATGACGCTGGGCAGGCGACGCTGTCGGCGCGGTCATTCCATACGCCGCACGGGCAAGATTCAGGCGGCGGCCACGTGCTGCTCGCACCAGGCGGAGTCCACACTCCAGGAGCTAGCGCAGCCGGCAAGCAGCATCGTCTGCACAACGCCCCCAGCTGCATCTGCAGGCGGCAACGACGGCTCCGACTCGGACGAGTTCGAGAAGCTGCTCAAGTTCGACACGACGTTGAGCAACGAGCTGCTGCCGTACTTTGACATGCAGCTGCACAAGAACAGCAGCCAGAGCCTGGGCAGCCTGAGCGAGCTGCAGGTGGAGGCCGTGCACCTGGATGGGGTGGACGAGGACGTCGATGAGGACGTGGACGAGGTGGAGCCGCTCAGCTTGCTGCCCACAATCAACAGCGATCCCAGTGCCGACCCGCAGGCGGACTTCGATAGCGAGGACGTAGTCCATTTGCGCCGCAGCGGCGTCTGCAGCGATGGCGAGGAGGACTTCCTCGACGATGCGGACGATCATTACTTTCGGCAGGCGGCCATGCTCACGATGCTGCACCGCAGCTCGATGCGAAAGCGCAACGGCGACCAGGCCAGCCTGCAGTATCGCCACCAGCCGCAGTCGTCGATCTCGTCCAATGCCTCCAGCTCGACGACTGCCAGCGGCATAGCGCAGGGCGGCGCCGCTGGGGGTCAGCAGTGCCTGGCGAGCCCGGACAGCGACGAGGGCTCCATTTCCAGCGGCTGCGAGACGGCCAGCACAGTCACCAATGCCAACCAGGAGGAGTACAACAAGCCCCAGGGCAGCAATGTGCAGCAGCAGGTGCTCGAGCAGATGCTGATCTACCAAAGACTGGAGGAGTCCAAGCGGCGCCAGCAGCTGCGCCACAACAGCGACGCCACCAACTACAGCAGCTCCAGCAGCATCACCCTCAAGCTGAACTCCTCGTCTCCCGCCGAGTCGGTCAGCTGCCTTGAGGTGTCCCATCCTAAGGAGCCGGCTGATGCCGGCAGCGTCTCGGACGACGACTCCGAGTGCAGCGATGAGAGCGGCTATGTCGAGTTCCAGGAGAAGGAGCGCGTTCAGGCCAACGCTGGCGTCGTGGGCGTGGCGGCACCCGTTAAGCCACAGCTGCCGCCCAAGCCGGCGCCGCGCCGCTCGCTCAGCATTGGATCGGCTGCGGGGGCGGGGACGGCAGTCTGAAAGTCCCGTCCGCCCGAAAGTATGCTTTAAAAGAGATGTGTACCCCACTTTGTTATTTCTGCGCACCCGTCAGCAACAGAAAGTGCAAGAAATTTAATTACATATTGTAGTCGTAGCCGTAGGTTTACCGTTAGCTGTTTAGCGCATAAGTCATTTGTTGTTGGTCCATCATACAAAGAAATAACCTAACGATATTATTGTGTAAATGGTTCTTTATTGCACAAATTATTATAAATCTTTTTTTTCTTGTCTTATTTTTGTTAAGGCTTCAATTTCACATTGATTTGTTTGTTTCCATCTGCTCCCCAGCACTTTTCCGAAAATAATCTGTTTGACTTGCTCTGTAAATAAACTAGGCGCCCTAAGCACTGCATGTACTATATGTAATCCATGAATTGTATCTTACCTACCTATATAAATTATTATTATGAAATATATGCTACTAAAGTAACGAAATTTACGAAATGTTTTGCTTGCCGTATAGGGTCATAAGGGTCAGATTTAAAAAAAGTGTTACAAATAATTTTTAAATTCGAAAAATTATGAACAAACACTGCTCATTATTATTAAACTGGATATTGACATTTGAAATGCCAACCATTAATTCTGATTCTTATGACTTTGTATGTACTGACTGCAGTTGAGGCTGAATCAAAAACTTGATCACGTCACGCCCAGTCAACAAAGGTAACCAAACCGATAGACTGTAAAGTCAGGTTTTGATCCAGGGTATTTATTTAATTTCTCTTGGATGAATTTGTATGAATTTAAAATGCAACAAGTTGGTTTATGGAATGACATTTTTCAGATGCAAACTGTTTTCCACGGTCAATAGTCTTATTGGGCGACACAAACACCCAAAACTTCTACAGCGGCTCAAGTGTAATTTTCCGTTGAGGCAAAGGCCATTTTAAAATACATATAATAAATCGGGAAACAAATTGGCCCATCCCGAATATACATTAAATTAAGCTCTGTGTGACTATTTCCGCACAATGTCTGTTTAGCTAACATTAAAAGATTCATAAAAATATGACAAATGTTCTTTTGTGCGCGCAAATTGCATTATAAAAACCGATTGCGCAATACTCGTTCACATTATAAAAGTTAAACACGGTCTAAAACAGTCTTAATTATTATTGCTATTATTCTGGAAAATATACATTTTTGTAGTTTTAGGGCGTGGCCGAAAGATTGTCTTAATCTTTAAATGAGCTTTAAAACTAAGGGATATATATAGATTTTTGATCGATTTTGCACAACACCAATATACTCTTTTCCCTTCGTGAACGAGTGTAATTGCGCAACTTTATACTCACCTAACTTGATTAGATAGTATACGGAACTTCAGTGTCAAATTAATTATTATTTTATGCGGACTCTAAATACTTCTTGCTATTTTTTGCTAACACTTAACAACTCTTATCTTTGTCGAAAACCGACAGAGTTATCTCAGAGCGTAAGTAAAATATATATATATGTATATATATCGAGTCAATGGTAAAATTTAAATTTGTGCTTCATACGAATGTATAATGGACTTAGGGTACTTAAGATCTGGGTATATCGTATTACCAGGTTTATTTATTAGCCACAGAGTTTAAATGGACACTTGATGAAAAATAACAAGAATGTTGTATATAAACCACGTACGTGCGTTTCAACATTTGATAATTTCTTAAGTTGCGAAACACATTTTTTTTAAAAAACCCCTAGAAATGCTTTAATTATTTTTCAAATTTCCGATTTTTGAATTTTATATATTATTTAGCGTTACCTTAATTGACTATTAAGGGACAAAACTTATTAAGGGACGAACTTTTCTTGAAATTCTTATAATAAAACGTTTTAAGTCGCATGCCGTTGATATAGACGACGTTTTTCTCTGAGTGATTTGTACTTATATCCAATTGAACCATCTAGACACGAGTCTTAATACAATTTTATGTAGTGCCATTAAAATGGCATGATTAAATATAAATTATGTTAAAATATATTTAAAAAGAAAAAACATTTTAGAAAACAAGTATTTTTACATATGTTTGTAGTCAGTTTGAATAGTTTATTTGCAACACTTTTCTGGCAATTACACATGCGAGCATACGAACATATTCACTTGGTTTCTTATTGACACACTGTGGCGGGCAGGGTGAGCCGTTGGCGCAGCTGATAGCAGACGGTGACCCGGAAGTTGCGCAGCGACTGGTCCTGCAGCTGCTGATTGAATACCTATTGAGGCCATTGAGTAATGCAAAATAAAACCAGTTGGGAAGGAGATTCAAGTAGTCGGCATTTCGTTTACTTACGTGATCGTAGACAATCGTGGGCACAAAGCTGGGCCGGTACTGCTTGGTGATGAGCTCCGCGTCGAGCTGCAGCTTGGTGCCCGTCGGAGTCTTCATGCAGTACTCCACGTCCGTCAAAAGGCCCGCCTGGCTGGCGCACTGAGTGGCGAATGTTGCTAATGGGTTAAGTAAAGTGTTGCTTTCTATGGACAAACGGAATACACACCTTGTCCGCATTTGCATAGTTCGAGGCAAACATTTGGCAAACAGCGAATTTCACCTGCGCCGCCTGATTTTGGGTACTGCTGATGACGCAGCTCTGCAGACGGTTGCCCTCGCATTCGGCAGGTCCGTGCTGGCAGTGGAAGATGGCCCCGCTCTGCTCAGACTGCGAATGGAAGAGCACAAACATGATCAGCCGAACGGCGTGCCCTTCACTTTCTTATAAACATTACCTCTGATTTGCCGAAGGGCACTAGCTGAATGTCAATGTACGGCTCCAGCTCCTCGTGCACAGGCCCCAGTTGGTGCATGAAGTTCCGGCTGTCCGGACACAGCGACTCGTACAGCAGTGTTATGTGCAGCTAAAGTCAACGGCCCGTATCAATATAAATCTCAAGTATTTTCCCCTGCTACCTCACCTTTCCAGCTTGACGTTTCTCACGGGCAGTTTTCTCGGCCAGGCCACAGCTGAGCAGGGCACAAATGCACAAGGCAGTGATAAGTTTCAGCATTTTCACTTGCAACACTTTTCCAATAGGCACAACAAACAAATGTGCAATCGATGGATTTCGACCTTCGATGCACTCTTAAGCAGAATCGAACAGTAGCCGCCAGAGCTAAGTGCCAGGTCCAAGTTTATGCGACCGTTCAATTCGATTTTAGTTCAGCGACTGAATGGTTTGTCACTTTTTTGGGCTTAATTTGGACCAACTGACTGCTAACAGTTGTATTGGGCTCACTCGCTCGGCTTGGCCATTCTCTCTTGTAAGCCGGTTTTTTGTTTTGTCTGCTGCTTGTGTTTTTTAAACTCCCAAGAAGGCAATCGTACTCACAAATTTACTGCTGTGTGTTAACTGTAAGCACGCAATGGACACGGGACCAGGTATTCCGTGCATTGATATTCTTTTCTCGCGCTTTTTATGCTTCTCCCTGCTTAAAATGCTCATTTCCGCAGATGGGTCATAGAAGCCGTTAAGTTTTAAATTCACCTCATTAAATGGAGCTGAACTAGTACTTTTGAGCTCGAGTTTCAGCTTAAACGATTGGGTTGCTTACTTATCGATAATTAATATATTCCAAAAACATAAACGTTACTTCTTAAACGAAATTATGTTAGTAGGTATAGTTTCCGAAGCTAACACACAAAATTCCAATTACAATAACTTACATCTTAGTTACAATTGTAAAGCTAGAAGTTAATCAAAAACATGTTAAACAAGTAAGAACATAGTAGTCGGACATACGTCCGACTGCGTAATACTCATTCACAGTACACAGTAGTTATTATTGTTATTTTCGAGTAATATAGAATTTTTATGTTTCGTAGGGGCGGAGGTGGGCATGGCCAACATTTTTTGGCTCGCTATTTAGAACAGATAATCAATATTCCAAATATGGATATTCTAGCTCAAAAATAGTGAAAGATCTATCCATTTCCGATTTTTTAAGATGGTGGCGCTTGGGGAGCGTTTTAGTGGGCATGGCCGAGATATCAAGTCGCAATCTTTGAGGGGGGTCACCAGAAATCGACATACCGAATTTGGTGACGCTAGCTTTGAATATTGTGGGAAATATTCACATTTTATTGATTTACGATCGTCATGTTATCGATTTGCTAGCCTCCCAGTGGGTGTGGCACAAATATCTTAACACTTTGTCTGACGCGGATATACACGACTATATGTATTCAAAGTTTCAAGTCATAAAATATCATGTACTTCCCTCCTTACTCATTCTCTAAAAATATTTTTTTCAAAGTTTAGAAATGCATACTTATATTTTCAAACGCCCATATTACATAGAAAATCTAACGCAGAGTTTATTCCATATGACACCTAAAACAATCTAGGATCGAAGTTTTTTATGGAAATACTTTACTTTACTTACAAAATTTGGTATGTAAGTTCTCGTTTAGTTTACACAGATCATGAACATTTTAATTCTTGGAGATCAGCGTGCCCCCAAAATAGAGAAAAAACACATTTTTATTGATATAGCCTTGCACTTTACTTTGTGTACACATTTACATGCCACATTTCAGTTTAAAAAGATTCATAAAGGTCAGACAACAAACATTACTAAGGTTTGCATTATTAAGGTTTGCCCTTTCCATAGAAAGTAAAGTATAGTAACAGGATATCTGCTAGTTGGGCACTCCCGACCAAGTCACTCTACTTGTTTAGTTCTTTATTGGATACAAGAAATGCATTATTTGTTGCGAAGCCAGCTCGGGAAGGTGTAAAATTGCAATTGAACGGTCTGCTGATAGGGCTAACAGTCTTCGGGTTGTAAATGTTTGGTTTTCACCAATATATCGCACAGAGTTTGGCGTACATTGGATCTGTAAGCCTTCTGCATGTCTTCATCGAATTTCTAAAAATTTTACGAAACTTATATGTATAACAGGAAGTCTGGAGTCCTCGATAGAAGAAACTTACTCCATTGTATATAATCGCGGGTATTACGCTAAAGCCATATTTAGCAGTTATTCGCGCAGCCTCGGCCTGATACTTCTTCGCAGCGCCATTCGACTTCATGCAATGCCTTACGCTCTTAAGGATATTGAAGGATTTGGCGCACTTGAAGTTCCTTTTAGCGGCCAGCTTTAGGTCTCGCATTTGGCAGGCAATAAATTCCATTTGTTGCAACTGGTTCAAATTGGAGTGAAGAGCACAATCGTGCATCTGATTACCCCAGCATTCTGGTTGTCCGTGTTGGCACACGTAACCGCTTCTTGCGTGCTGAGGAGGTCGTGATTAGAATGGAATTAAGTTATTGTATACAACTTACTCTGGCCTTGCCGTAGGGAACCAGCGTTAAATTAATGCAGCTATGATAGTCCCGAAAAACTGGCGAGAACTCTTTAAAGAATGCTTGGCTGTCCGTACAGAGGGATTCGTACAGCACAATCATGCCCAGAGGCTGCGTTAAAAGTTTTCGTTAGATATTCTACGTGTCCAGGTTTAGTTAAAGTCACCTTCATTGAATGGCTACAACGTTTGCCACTGCATTGCAACAAAGGCAGTAAAACGAGAACAAAATACCATTTTTTCATGTTCACCGCTCTAAGTGCAACTAGAAAGTGTTACAAAAATTAAATAAACTGTAAGTATTTGACTGTCTGAAGTGCATTTCGAATGCAATTAATTACGCACGTTCAAAATTGGCGGAACGGTTGCATAGCAAAGAGCTTCTGCGAATGTGCGGGGAGTGTTATACAACACAGAACATAACTTGCGCCTTAGTCTTGCTATAATGAAATATCGACCGACCGCCACAGTCAATCGGTGGCTTATCGTCCGATTTCCGATAATGCACATTAAAATTTTATTCTGATTGGACCCAACCTTTTTTATTAACAAAACAAACAGAAATCCGCCATAAAATGAAGAAAAAGGTAATTCAACGTCAAATGTAGCTTAGATAACATGAAACCGAAATGTTAATTACCTTATACGCGCACAGGTACTGCTTATGGGCAAGAGCGGCTCCGGAAAGACGAGTATGCGTTCCATTATATTTGCAAACTATGTTGCCCGTGATACGACACGCCTGGGCGCAACAAGTAAATACGATTTTCTTACAGTCTTCCATAGTAAGGGTAACCAATTGTCCATTTGCAGTCGATGTGGAGCATTCGCATGTGCGTTTTCTCGGCAACTTGGTGCTCAATTTGTGGGACTGTGGCGGCCAAGAGAGCTTCATGAAACAGTACTGTGAGCAGCAACGCGATAATATATTTCGCAATGTGGAGGTGCTTATCTATGTGTTCGATGTGGAGAGCCAGGAGATGGAACGGGATGTGCACCACTATCAAAGCTGTCTGGAGGCTTTGCTGCAGAACTCACCCGAAGCCAAGATATTTTGTCTTGTGCACAAAATGGATCTACTCTCCGAAGAGCAGCGTGAGCAGGTGTTCAAGGAGCGCGAAGAGGATCTCATACGCTTGTCCATGCCCGGCAATGTTACATGCTTTCGCACCAGCATTTGGGATGAGACCCTGTACAAGTGAGTTTCAAGAAGCCACGTTTGACATTCAATTAACCTTTGCTCCCCTAGAGCTTGGTCCTCCATTGTTACCATGTTGATACCGAATGTGGCGGCGCTGGAAAACTCACTGACACACTTTGCAAATGTGATTGAAGCGGACGAGGTGCTGTTGTTCGAGAAGGCCACCTTTTTGGTCATCTCGCACTGCCAGAGCAAAAAGAATCGCGACTCGCATCGCTTCGAAAAGGTTTCGAACATCATAAAACAGTTCAAACTGAGTTGCTCAAAACTGGGCGCTAAGTTCCAATCCATGGAGGTGCGCAACAATGCGTTCGCCGCTTTCATCGATACCTTCACCAGCAACACGTACGTCATGGTGGTCATGTCAGATCCCGCCCTGCCCTCGGAAGCGACGCTGGTAAACATACGTAATGCGCGCAAGTACTTTGAGGAGCTGGAGAGTCCAAATAACGTTAACATCAACCATCACAACCACAAGTACCACTGATGGGCTGTGACAGTCGTTAAGTTTAATGATTTTCCGTTTCTGTTACATTTTGATTTCCGTTACGATAAACACACGGTTTGTTGTTGCACATCGAAACGGCCGGCGAGCCGTAAAGTCTTATTGCTTCCCATTACATATAGCCAACATCTCCCTGTGTTTCGAACAAGGTTGAGCGTTGATTTTTCCTACATTTATAAGAACGCTTTAAAGTTTAAACCTCTAGGCATTAAGTTTATATACAAACAACACTTACTACATGTAAAAACAAACATTTATAAATACAAAATGCTAACAATAAGACATATTCATGTATAAAAATGCCACTTCTGATACGAGCAACGAGTACCGATAAGGGACAACTATTAGTAAGCACACTGTATAAAAGCCAACATTGTGTTGCAAATATCACAGACATAAATCCAAGGCACCGCTGGCTGAGAATTGGCCGCAATATGCAGCACTAGGAGTAGAACCGTCTCACCTCCGCGGACAGCTGGTCTACGCTGGACTCGTCCACGGCAATGAAGCGCTTGGCTCCGCGACTAAAATAGTAAATGTCACCCGTGTAGATGTCAAACCACAGCGCATGTATGTGCAGATTGTGCGATTCGAGGCGCGTTTTCAGAAATCCGTACGACGCAATATTGGACATTTGCTGCAGTGTGTTAATCTGGGACAGTTTGTCTTCGATGGCAAACTTTTGTTCCAGATCAATGTAGGCGACAAAGCGGCGCAGTGGTGTCTCAGAAGAGAATATCAGCGGGTCCTTCATGCCCGCATCAGTCCACTCCTTAAACCTGTCCAAACTGGTGTTGGCATGCGTGCACAGCCAGGAGCGCAGCGGTGACAGTCGTCGGTTTAGCTAAAAGAGAGACATTTGGTAGTTATTTTAGGGACTGTGGACAGAGCTGAGCAAGCTCACCTTGGACGCAAAGTCGGGGTCTCGCAGTTGGTATAGAAGATTCATCGCCTTGCAATCGCTGTGGCCACAAACAATTATATGCCTTATATCATTCACCACACAGCCCAGCTCCAAGGCCGCGGGCTCGCAGCTGAAGTACTCGTCCTGAAAGTGCTGGGCATGGGGTATCAGATTTCCCGCGTTTCGCACTAACCATGTGAAAGAGTACAGGTGTTAGAATAGATATTGCTTTAATTGCGTATCGGCGTGCTTGTACCCACCCACAAACATATCGCCAACGTGCGTGTCCGTATATCTCGTGGGTATCATGCGACTGTCCATGCAGGTGAAAAACACGGCCTTCGGCTGATAAGGTAGAGGTTTAACATTAGTATAGATACTTTGTGCGGGGTGTGTTAAACATACAATAAATGTATATTTAGTACGAGTTTGGACTAGAGCCAAAATGCTCAATGGATTATGAGGAAGTTGTCAAATGTCATACTGCTATGGTGTATGGCTGATCAATAACAGTTTTCATAGGGTATATACATATATATATTTACTTTTGATTATGTATATCTACGCACTTAAAGATAAATTATCTTGCTACAAAAATTCAACATTTTATATTAAACGCAAAATTAATTAATTAGCAAAAGCCTGTAGAAAAGTAAAAGCATTCACCTTTAGTGTACAAAAATAAAATATTAAAATAAATAATTCGCACTTTAGCGAGCCCAACCGGTTAGCCTTTGTTTTTGTTTACCAAAATCGCAAAACAACAACAAACTTGAGACGCTGAGCGCCATTGAGTAATAAATTTGGAATAGCTGAGAGTAATTGCAGCTCTCCAATGTCCAAACTCTAGAAAAACCTCAAGCTATAGACGGGGCATTTTTGAAATACCTTTTATTACACATTTGGAAAGAGTGGGAGAGCGAAAGGAAGAGAGAGGGAGAGAGAGAAAGAGAGAGAAAATGGATGTGTGAAAAGAGCGTCTCTCGGATTGTCTGGGTTTCAGTCTGCTTCGCAAAGTCATTAAAAAGTGCGATAATAACCGACCCCGACAACAACAAAAACAACGCCAATAAAACGAATGCCGCACAAGGCGATGGCATGCTTCAGTGCATCAATGTTTTAGGAAAATACAAACACACATGTGGGTATAATTTCAGTGATTGTGTCAATGACAAATTAGCAATTAATGGATGCACGTGATCTGATTCACTTGACCTCTCAAAGTTGCAGCTACTCACCTCTGGATTGTCGCGAACTTTTTGAAATTCTTTGACCATTTGCTCTCGGGTTGTGTTGCGATAACGCATAATTCCTCTCAAAATTCGTTCCATGATTCCGTACTTATGGTAATTTTGACGACCAGGAGATAAGCAATCTCAATTTTCGCACTTTTATTGAACCCACTTGGAATTGATTTGTAAATATTTGTTGTTAAACTTTTTATAATTAAGCGCTGCGTAGCACCAACCGAAACAGTCGGCGGAGCATTTGAAATTGAATTGTTGCTTCCAAAACACGCGACGGCCACTAGCGAGAGAGAGAGAGAGAGAGAGAGGAGAGCAGCAGCTAATGCAAAGTTGACAGTCTAGTTTAACGCTCAGAGAACGTGCATGTGCGAGTGGAAAGTTTGCTCAGGATGCAAAAACTATGCAAAGTTCCAAATACGACATTAGTTACTTACATTAATATTTTAAAAATTCACATTGTTGCATATATACATAGCTGTATAACAAATAAAATTGAAATAGTTTTAAGGGAGTGTGTTAATTTTTAAAAATTTGTGCATATAAGCGATATTTTAATATTTTAAAAGCTGAATATGCCAGTTTATATAAAATAGTTTAACAATTTCAACATTTTTCAATTGTATATACTAGTTAATGATAGTACAGATGACAACTTAAAATAACTAATGTCTCTTCCTATCTTTTATAATATGTATATTTTCCTTATAAAGTCTTAATAACTTTTAATGAGCTACATACGATATTATTTGTATGTTTTAAAAATATTTTAGAGCTTTATATTTACTTTAATCGAGTTAAATTATAATTTTGTTATATTATTTTAAATTGACTTTGAATTATCTTAACTCTGTGGATCATTTCTGCTATCGAGTTCGCCTAAGTGAGCGCATTTTCCACTCTGTGTCGCGCCACCCGCTCAGAGAGCGACAATTGCACGTTTTTCAGTCAGAAAATTGAGGGGCTCGCATTTTGATGATGACGTTGTTAGCGATAAATGGCGTCTGCAGAAACTAGAACACACCTTAACTAGGCCAGTGTCGAGGCGCCTCACGTCCCTCTCTATTGACCATGTGCTGTAATATTTGCTTTGTAACTTTGTAGCTTGTGCCGAAACTGAGCGAATCAATTGCATAATTGAATTGGGGAGAAGCAGCTGGCACCTTCCAGACAGACTACACCCAGATACACCATACTACACTGACCAAGCACTTATCAGCTGGAGCTCGAGGAGACAACAGTCGCAAGCTGATACGACTGTTGTTGTTTGTTTTATGGCTTCCTTGCGCTGGGCGAGTAATTATCTTTAATGGAATTGGAATCGCTGGCTTGATATGTTTTCATACCGTAAATCAGAAAAGCCCATGCAAGGTCATAGGCAATAACAGTCACTCAATTTAATAAAAAATATTTTTCATAATACATCGTGAGATGACAACAAAACACAACAGTTCTGCTAGAGAATGCCTAATACATACCCTGTATTATTGAAAACAAATCAAATAAGAAACTAAACATTTTTGTAGCACAAAAGCAATATGCGCTTCGACCCCCTCAAAATCACTTTTAAAGTTGCGATTTATATACTAATTTGAATACCAACAATTGATTAAAAATAAAAGTTCGCGATTCTAAATCTAAATCAAAAAAAATTTTTTTTTTCAAAATAAGTAAGGGGGGAGTAAAGGATATTTTTCGAAAAAAAAAACAAAAAAAAATTATTTTCAAATTCGCACTAAATTTAAATGCAGAATCAATTTAGAGGTTAATCCATGAAGAAAATGGTAAGCATCGTGAAAATCGGTTAATTTTTGACGAAGTTATGAGACTTTAAAATATTTCAAGTATGGTTTTGGTAACTTTACATGTCTAAATTTTTGTAAATTTTGGCATGATTTTTGACAGAAAAATCGACCACCTCAGAATCACTTTTAAAGTTGCGATTTATACTAATTTGAATACCCGAAATCAAAATGGGGTAGGTGTGTCCAACATTTTTTGGCCCGATCTTAAGAGGAGGTCACCCAAACACTGTCTGCCAAATTTGGTGACTCTAGATTAAAAATTGTGAGAGATAAAAATGTTTGCAATTTATTGGAGCGGGAGTGGGCGTGGCCGGAAAATGTTCTTACCGAGCTTTATATGAGTGACCAGCCATCTATCTTGAAAATTTTGTGACTCTAGCTTTAAAACTGTGGGAGATATATGCTTCCGCACTTTGCTGGGACGGAGAAGGCGCGGGTGTGCGTGGAGGGGAAATCTTGGTTTATTTTTGGGTGACCACTAATCTACTTTTAAAATTTGGTGACTCTAGCTCTAAAAATGTGGGAGATAGAGCCATTTCCGATTTTTTAAGGCGGTTTGGCTGGGAGGGCGTTCTGGTGGGCGTGGCGGGGAAATCAAGGTCGCAATTTTTGGAGGAGGTCATCAGCAACCTTCATACCAAATTTGGACTCTAACTTTAATATTGTGGGAGCTTTGATCGAATTGCGATTGGAGGTGTATCGACATGTTATCGATTTGCAGCCTCCCAGTGGGCGTGCCACAAAAATGTTAACACTTTGTCTGAAGCACATAACTATAAGTCTATATCCAAAATTACAAGTCTTTATCTTCAATAGCACCGAAAGAAGTTGTGTTCATCTGGACAGACGGTCAGACGGAGAGACGGACGGACAGCATGACGGACATTGCACAAAACCAATATACTAGTTTCACTTCGTGAACGAGTATAAATATAGATTAGGAAACATCTAAATTTTTGCTTTGTGTAATGCATTGCAAGCTATTTACACTTAAGTTTTTCTTGCGGGGAAATAAATGACCTGTAAATACTGTATATGTCAAACATATCGTTAGGAGGTGCAGCTAGCTGATCTTTTCTGTTTCAATATGATCATTGTCAATTTGTTGTTCTCTATTACTTTGGCACACAAAAGTAACTTATTGTAGAAAAAACTTCAATCGATTACATTGCCTACTTTCAGGCGCCATAAAAGCTTTTTAAAGCTTTAGGCTGATTATAAATACTCAAACAGCTATTTCTGGTAATGGACCGCCCTTTATGTGAATGGCCATTATATTAGGCCGATGTAAGTAACTACATGAAGCGATGTTGTTTCCAGGAAACGCGCGTCGCATCATTCATTAAGCATTTAAGAATTTTCTCAGGCCTTTTTGCCGAGCAAAAGTGGGTTACACACCTGTAAGCGAAAGAGACGCAGTCGCACTTCCAGTGCAGATATTATGAAATCCCCCGTAACAGAATGAAAGCCAACAAAATTCCAAATCGCTGCGTGTGCCCGTGGGCTGCCCACAAAATACTGAAGAACTGAGTGAGGAGCTGGAGAACGACAACAACAAGCATTTCACCAGCTTGAAGGCGAGTCGAGGCCCAAGCAGATTCACTCTTGATGATTATAAAGTTTTGTTGTTTTGGGGGCACTCGACTCGTCTGTTTTGCTTTCCTTTCATTATCGAGCGGCAAAATATTGGTTAAGCAAGCAAAAACAATGAAAACGAAAGAAAGAAAGAAGAAAAGAAAGAAGGCAAAAAGTAAGTTGTATGGGGAACAAAAAACCGCAGCGTGACCAACAAATGATGACGATGGTGCCAGCATCTGCATCTTTCGAGAAAATCACGATTATGATGATGATCAGGCGGGCAGAACGCTAACGTTCAAGTTAAAGCTCATTACGATTGCTATCAAGTGGAATCATCATTATCATCAGATATAAACGCAGAAGAAAAAGAAGAAGAAAAAATATGGGTAAGAAGCAGAAGAAAACAAGGCAGAAGCGTGGGTACGAAATAATGAAACAGAATCGCCAGCATGACAATGATTACCCTGCCAACAACTGAAACTGAAACGAAAAAGATCCGCGGTATTTTCCATCGCACTCGCACAGCGGGAATAGGAATGAGAATGGAACTGGAATTGCCTCTGGCACCTTGTCCCCCACTGTCTATCTCTCTCTTTCGCTCTACGTGCTGGTTGCTGTCAGCTTTCAAGAATTTGGGCCAAAGCAGCGAACATAAACAAAACTTGGATGATGGTGGTTACTTAACAGTGTTGAACAATAAATGAGGTAGATACCTATGTACATATTAATGTATACATATTGATACATGTAACATATGCATAGGTCTGCGTGATGGGTGCGTAAGTAGTGAAGGTGTGGTGAAATAATAATTGTGAAAGAGAGAAAGAAAATATGGATGCAGGTGCGCAGGGATGCTTAGCTACATAAACTAGTCACTTAACGGGTTAAATTATTTAAAGTGCCAAAATCACTCCACTCAGAAAAAAACGGAATTTTAGGACCTTATTCAAGTACAAGTGCTGTAAAAATACGGCTAGTACGGACATTTCTTATCTCGTCAATAATTCTTTCTTCAAAACCATATAATCCCAATATTCTGTTATATAAGACTCAAAGTAATGAGCGTTGAATATAAGAAACGCTGCACTTCCAACGTTTTCGCAAATTTTAAGTACAAAAGTAGTAAGTAATATCTAATACCTATGTATGTATTTCAAAAGTGGTATTTTTATTTACTGTGAAATAGTTAAAGAAAAAGTTAAGTATAAAAATAAAATGTATTAAAAAAAGTGTTTTTATTGTTCTGTATAAGTGGTACCAATATTATCTTAGAACAACGGAAATTCATATTATTAAAATAACTTTTTTTACATTTATTTCAACAACATTTTAATTCTATATTTGTAATTTTAAAGAAGACAAAAAAATTTGTTGTAAATACTAATGCAAACTATATTGTATGTATATGTATGTCTGCATTCTTGACCGTCTTACATTCCCAGCTAACTAACCCACTGACTAAATTGTTAAAATGATGTCATTGTATTTTTTGGCCAACTTTTTGGGGTTTCCTAAGCATAATTCATATGGGTGTTACCTCGTCGCTGCTGCATGCCCTTTCACCAAAGTCGTACTCTCTCCATCTCTCCATCAGTCGCTTGCGCTGTCTCCCACTAGGCGGCTTATGTACATACTTATGTATGTATGTGCCTCTCGCTCTCGCACAGACACAATTTGCAAATGAGTTGGTTGATTCTTTTGGCTGACTTTTCGTTGAGTTAATTAGTGAGTATCTTTCCTCTGCACGCACGCAACACCAACAACAGCACCAACACCAACACCAACACCAACACCAACAACAATAACGCGTTTTGGCGCTGTAAGTATCGTTGTGTGAGGGTATTTGTATTCGTAATGGCGGCATTGCTGTTCTTATTAGCGTTGTATGGCTCTCTGCAGTCAGCTTTTAAGCTGCCTCTGCTCCAAAAGTGGGTCAGCAGCGTCGTTAAAGCTTTGAGTGTGAGAGTATGTGTGTGTGCGTGTGTGTGTTTGCGTGTGTGTGCAAATTAAATATTCACAGCGTTGGTTAAGCAAATAAAATCTCATTCTCAGCTTTGTTGTAATTGTTGTTGCATTTCGTTCTGTGCGTGTGTGTTTTGTGTGTTTTGTGTGCCCATCGTGGCTTTTATTTGTTTGTGCGTCTTTCGGTTTTAGCCGCTTGGCGCACAACCACACTCAGAATCGACGATCGCGCTGCGCATGAAAGTGAATCAGAATGCTAACAGTTGTTGTTTCTGTTATTGCTGTTGTTGTTGCTGCCTTTGTTGTTGCTGCTGCTCTTTGCAAAGCAAATGAGATCAAAAGTGGGCTTAAGTCGCATCTCTTTAACCTGAATATGTCAATGTTGTCGGCCAAAACCCGCATTATTCGCCCAAATGCGAGCTGTGCTTGCGTTTGAATGTCCAACACCTTACAGGGAATTGTTAATGGGGCTCCAAATCAAGAAATGTCTTTGCAGTAAGCGGCGTCCAGATGAGCTAAAACTGTGCACCTTTTAATGTTCTTAAGCTTAATTAAAAGGGGTTTTCCAGGTATTCGGATGCAAGCCACCAATATTTACAATATAAAATAAATACAGATTGTATTTTGCCAGTTTTTATCAGTAAAACAAATTGGACCAAATTAGTCCCACGTCGTTCCTCTACAACAGAAAACGACATTTTTACCCTTGCTAATGTCTTAAATATATTATAAATAATCAAAAATATTTATTTTCTAATGAAAACTGTATTGTATTTCAAGGCATTATAGTCCAAGTTGACATTTATAAGCAACAAGCAGACTAATATATATAGCTCCTATAAACACAATAGGTAAATAATTAATTTTTTGTTTGAATATAGCGCACATTTGCTTTAAGTCCACAAGGATTTTTAATCTTTAGCACTAATTTATTTACTAATTTAGATTACTAATTTGTGTTGTTTTCTTTTATAAATTATAAATAAACACAAGCCACATACATAAGTGAAACATAAAACAAATACTTAAGAGACTGTTGGATATAAATACAAATATTTGCATATGTTTCTGATCGCATAAATCGCAAATTCTGGCCCCTAACAATGTTAACATGACCAACTTCAGATTTTTTTATGTTTGTATAACATTTCTTTTTTTATAACTCTTAGTGTGGACCCGTGAAAAAGTTGTGAAGCGCGTCAGTTCGGGCAAGATTTTGTTTTTATATGGCTTGTGGGCGTTGCTTATTATGAGTTATGTGAGATGTAGATGTGAATGTGCTGGACCAGGAGGCAGGCGGCAGTCGGCTTGATCTGTCAATGAGCCGGGAGCTATAAAGAGGTGTGCCCTGACCCAATTTTCGGCGACTCTGTTATTTACTTACGCATGATCTCAGCGGCTGCTCAAGAACTGCTATGCATTGAGTATATTAACGAATTGTTTTACGCCTAAATAAATGGTAAATATATTCGGATTTGTTTCACTGATGATGCAAATGTGCTGCAGGCCAGTGAGGCCATAAAGTTGGGACAACAAAACGCCCTCAAACGGATAAATGAGCTGAAAACCCTTTCGACCCCGGGCCCAGAGAAATGTCATTAAGTAAAAATGCGCTTTTGCATCATTTGCCAGACCGTGGCAAAAGAAAGGTTGCTCCGCTGTTAGGTGGCCAGTCAAAGCAGCCAGGTAGGCAGACATGTCAAAGGACAGCAAACAGTGAAATGCGCGATTTTATGACAGCAAAGACTATGCGACGACTATATATGTATACATGACGAACTTAAGTGGAAACAGTCAGCGAGCACGCCTTAGAGCAAGACACGCTAAAAATGACATTTTATGGCCATGACAAAAGATGACAGCGTCGCCTTTCCGCGTCTCTGTTCCCGTCTTCTTCATGGTCTTTGCCATTGCATCCGTAATCGCGTCGTGCTGCTGTGGCATTTGCAGTTGCAGTCTCTGTCCATTTCTTGGCAGTCGTAAATCATCCAATGCAATGTTTTGCATGTGACACAAAAGTTGACCCAGTTGCAGTTTACAGAGTAACCCGCAGCGCGTCGAATGCTCTAGACTCAACCTTATGCAAAACTGAACCCCCTTAACCCTTTAGAATGTCTGGTGAAGTGGAATAGATAATAAAGAACTGCAGTGACCTTGAGTTTGTTATTTCTGGCTAATATTATGTAATGAAATGTTAAATAATATTAAAATGCCACGTGTCTGCGCCAGCCCTTGTTGTTCTTTTGCAGGACACACGCTTCGCACACGTGTGCGCAAAATTTTTGGCAACAACCTTGACAAGAATTGCAATAGAGTTACAGAAGTGTATGGTGTTCCTAAAAATCCGCATTTTGTGAATGGGCCGAAAACAGGAAAATTACAACAAATCCTTTCTATGGTATTTACTTTCAATAATTTATTTGGACATATGGACGACTGCCCATAAGAAAATGAAAATAAATATACATATTACTTGATATACATGTTGTATTCTGTTGAGCAAATTTGTGTTATGGCTCTGTGATTGATTCTTGTTTTTGCAGTTTGTGATCGTCGAAAGGCTGTTTAAATGTTAAGTAATTTTTTTAAGTGTAATAATTCATTTGAATAATTTTAGCAAGAAACTTATTGAAAGTATTTAAAGAAACTATTCCAGTTCGTAGCCTGAGTCTTTTGATATCCTCGTGATTATTAAATTACCTAATTTCTGGAAGCATTCAAGTTAAATCATGCTTAATTTAATAAACGAAATTTCCAGCAATCCAACTTAAGCTTTTGCAAGCATTTCAACACAATTTTCCGTTTACACTCTTTAAGTTTCTGTACTCATAATAATAAAAGCCAAAATATGTACATTATGTTAAACTGTTTGCTGTGGGCAGAAATTGACAAAAACTGTTACTTTCACATTGGCGCAAAGTCAAGATTAGTGGAAAAGCAACAACAACACTAGCCAGAACAACAAAAGAAATGTAATAGATGCTCATTTGGTAGCACAACAACGACAATCATAATGGCAAACAAAAACAACAACAACAACAAATAGGGCTAATTATGCGCACACTTTCAGGCATGGTTTTTTCTGTCTTTCTAGTATGTTTTTGCAATTCTGCTCGTGGCAAAAAAAATAAAAATTGAGAGGCCACACAATGCAAAAGAATCACGTCGTTATAATATTTTTTGACTGGCAGCTGCCGAGCATTGTGATGGGATTTTCTGTTTTTATTGCTACAGCACCAAGAGGGCACACTTAAATGAAAGTTGTTTGAGCCCGTTGGACTTGCTCTGAAAGTGCTGCTGGATCATATCAGTGATGGGGAACACCTCCAAAAAGTAGCTCGTTTTGGCAAAGTGAACACCAACCAACATCTACTTAAGACTGTGGATAAGCTGATAAAAAAGAATTGATTGATCGCAAGTTTAACATGTTATGTGGTAATCGAAGAAGGTTCTTTCATTCACGCCTAAAATAAAAATTGCAAGGCATTCAAACAGATATTAGAAGTCACACGCATATAATATATATTTTAGAATTGAAGGTGTTATGTTATGTGTGTGTGTGTGGTGTGTTATGTTGTTCCTTTATACATATATAATTATGTAATAAATAAAACCCATTAAATGATTGTTTAAAAAAATTGATTTATAAATACTCAAAATGTATATTAAATGTAAATATAACTACACAAATAAGTTAAGGCAGTTTTGCTGCTCGAATGCGCGAAAACAGAAGCAACTCATCTACCGTATCTACCATATAAGAAAATACATTTCAAAATGCCTTAAATAATGTATTAAAATATATCTAACGAACTTATAAAAATTATCAAAAAGTACAGATTGTGTTTTTAAGAAATCCGGTGAGCCAGATATTTATGCCATACAAATAATAGTGATTTAGATCACCTGGATCACTTCTTATCGTTGGCGCGTGACGTGTTTTCGTGGTTGGGAGTGGCGATATTTCGGCGGCTAAAGCCAGCACCTAACTACAGCTTCTTGGCATGTAATGTGGCCCTTGGGGCTCCCTAAGTCATGCTTGTTAAACTTTTGGTTCTGTTCCAAAAACTTTTTTGGGCGGGTGTATAGACTTTATGATTGATAATTAAAATTTGGCTCTGTCTTTGCCTGGCTAAGTAGTTACGCTCGGCTCGCTTAGCTCTAATTCAGAACATAATGCGAATGTGTGCATTCGAGCTATGACTGTGTGTTATGAGCTGTTCATTTGTGGCAAACACTAAAACAACCGAAAACATGATACATGGCAACATGACACCAAATGTTGCACTACATTTGTGGCTGTTGCTGCTGCTGTTGCCAGTCCTGCACCCGGATTCAAAGTAAACACAAACCGGAGTCGCCTTAAGAGTTGGAGTTGTTAAACTTGTTGCACATGTTGCTTGGTGACTATAATCACATTTGCAGTGGCTGCCAAAGCAGTTCCTAGTTTTTTAATCAAAACACTTAACAACTTGTAAATTCTCTTGCTGCAGTTGACACACATCTGTCAGGTGGGCCAAGTGGGTCAGGCGGCAGCAGAGGGGGATGTGGCATAGCAGCTGGAGATGGACTGAGAGCCGCAGTCGCGATCTTGTTAATCGTTTTTGATTGCCGCGTTGATGTGCGCACCACCAGCTAAATAAAAAGATGATGATGATGGTGATGATAATAATGATAATGATGATTGCCGTTTAGCAGGAGTTTGCCACCACTATCAGACAATCGTTGTTGTTCTCTTCCATCTTGTTGCTGTTGCTTAACAATTGTTCTAGTTGCTGGTTAGGCCGAGTCGCATTTAGCACGCTTCGGCTATTATATGCATTATTAGACGGACTTAATTGTTTTGTATCGATTTTAGTTGCACTACCAAAGATGGCAACGATTCTTTCATTTGAACTTTCAGTATAAATTAATGCGAAGGTTCTTACTGTGTACCAGAAACAAGGACGCCTTTTCACTCAGAAAAAAATAAAAAATTTGCTACTCAAATTAACTATAAAAATTAAGAAAACTTTCTCAATGATTTACAAACCTTTTTAAGTCCCCAAAATTCTAAACACTAAACTTTTTCTTAAACTAAGTAATGTTGTTTATTTTATGTGTTTCTGTTTTTATAAATATTGAGGATGAGTCATACTATATAATTTAAGAATATTAAACAACAAAAAAATCATTGCTATTCGAATATAGAATTGAAAATATATTATTCTATCTCTTTTGGTTTTTATGTAAGATAATATTGGAGAGTATATGTAACGTGGATAATAAAGAAACTTTTTATCTTATGGCATGTGCCATGCACATTTAATTCCATAGCAACTGCATGTGATAAAAATTGTGCCTCTTGTTTGCCCTCAAAACCAAACATGTTCTCTTCGCATCTTAGCTCATTTTTTGGCACACACATATTGTAACGATACATATATGTGTGTATGTCTTACATATATGTACATACGTGTCGAAACAATTAGCATCGTACATAGCTTATCGCATTAAAGCGAGAGATAAAACTCTGGCAAAGCAGAGCCCGAGGCTGAGGCTGAACTCGAACTGACGGTTCTGGAGAGTGTCATGCCCACTTTTTATATTCAATAAAGATTTAACGAGACTTGTTAACAGCGCCGCAGAATGCATAAATAATTATAGAATTAAGCAACAATTTCAGCAAGTCGTTAAAAAGCAACAAAAAGCCAGCTCGAGCTCGAAACAAGGCAATTAAATTCAATTTGTGGTCACTGCAGAGAAATGGCCATAAACTTGGGATGGTCCAAGCTAGCGGGCAACGGCCAATAGAGGGTTGGCGCGGCGGCTTCAGGCAGCTGTAAACAGTTATGAAAAGTACTCAAACAAATGCATACCGATAATTTTCTTTTTGTTATTTAATTGCTGGTCTTTGTGAGTTATATTTCAATTGACCGTACGGTAAATCACGTAGCGCCGGGACGATAGAGGTACTTTATAAGCTGCTGCCCAGAATAATATAATAACAATGTATCGAGCATGGCGAGGGAGCCAAGCGCATAATTGGCATCTTGATATATTTATTTTGTCTTCGCAACTGAAGCGTTAACGAAAGCAAAATATGTGACCACAACGAACACGAAGAAAGAGCCAAAGCGAACCACCAAGAACCTTCGCCTCGCACACACATATGCACATATGTGTGTATGTATTTGCCCAGGCCATTAGCGAGATCACAAAACACAGTCGTAACTGTCACTTTCAAAATGGAGCATAGCGGACAACCCAAACAACGTGCAAATAAGTTGCCATTTGCATGTCCATGGCGAATAAGGGGCCCAATTAATGGCGTTTAGGGCTTTGATAGACTACTCGATGCATACATATATTAAGGCTGAAATGAGCTGACGCATAGAAAGCATTTCTTTAACTGCGAACTGCGAACAGTGGCCATTGGCATTGAATGGGATTCGCCTGTGCCACCAGCTAAACAATCATAAATAACTGCACACAATGACAGAAGAGGCGGCGAGAAGAAGAGCCAGAAGAGACAGTAAGGAAAAAGCTAAAAGTCGGTCATGAAATCGCAAGTGACCCACTTGGAGGCAACACCATAACGACGACGACGACAACAGCAACAGCAACAACAGCAACAGCAACTAAACGAAAGACTCAAGCAACGAACGCGACGACGAAGCAGACAAATATGACAAGCTAAAGATAGAGCCACTGCCACGGCAACAAATACAACTACAGTCAACTACCAACAGCTAACAGCCGCAGCCAACAGCCAACAGCCAACAGCCAACAGCCAACTAGCCAGTTAGATAGACAACAACGCAAAATAAGGAGGACACCATAATTGGCAAAACTAACACACAGACACACATATGTGTGCGCAAAGAGAGTGACAGAGAGAGAAAGAGAAACGTGCAGGGAGTGAGTGGCGATAGCGCTTGGCATGAATGGATACCAGATACCAAAGGCCTGGGCCTGACTAACTAGTGGTTGTTGTTGTTGCTGTTTGGCATACTTGGCCAAGCCGGACTTGCGACTTGCAACTTGTATGCGTCACTAAACTTGACCAAATTACACAAGGAAGTTGCAAGCCCCATAGCGCAACCCTGTTTCCCCCTCCCGCATGCCATGGCAATTTGTTTCGACTGTCGACAGCGACATGGGGCCCCGATCCCGATGCAAGTGTCCATTAGACGCGAGCACGTTGCATTGTGCAATGATGACATTTGTGGGTCTCTGTGTCGGCGTCTGGCCATGCCTCTGGACAGCAGGTTAAGCGCCAGTCGTCACTCAGCCCCTCAGAGCCGTTGGCTGAGGCGGAACTCAAGTTGGGCTCATTTTTAATTTAGCTGAAGTTGGCGTGCGGGCGTCGCTCCCTCATCTTATCGTTTGTGGAACATAGATGAGCCAGATGGGGGTCAGCTAATGGATCCTGCATACAACGGATACGTATTGGAATAAAACATGTCGTTACTAACAGGGATATAAAAACCTGTAAATCCGTAATACCAAGTCCGATCCATACAATATTTGGTAAAAACGCACACACATATAAATTATATTTTGCACGTATTACGAATTGAAGACGATTTGATAAATATTTAAATATTTGATAAATATTGGATAAATATTTAATTATTTAAGAACAAGCTAAAGGGCATTAAATGGAGCCAACTACATCTATCCACTATAATAAGAACAATTAGTTGGGTTTTGATTGAAAACTATTTCGGATATTTTTCTATTCACCTTGCTCAAGGGTAGTAACATATTCACGGTCTATTAAAAAAGTGCAATATATATTGATCTTGTGCAATGTCTGTCTTGCTTACCGTCTACCGTTTGTCAGATTAGGGCAAGTTTCGAATATCTATATCTTCCAAAGATTAAGAGCTAGAATTACAAAAAATATTTTTTAGTTTAACTTTTCAAAAGATGAAACCAAAAATAATAGGCTTTTTATATAACGGCCATTAATTATAATTTCCAGAATATATACGTAATGTAATTATAAAAATATTAAATTTGTTAGTATGTAGATCAATACATTTGTTACTTGCTGAAAATTAATTTATTAAAATTATTAAAATAATTTTGTGTAAATGTAAATAATACATCAGGATTAAATAAGTACGAAAGCTTATATTTTTTATTTAATTTATTTATAATGTTTTTTATGATTGTTTGAAACAGTATTTCACGCAGTATATTTTTCAACAGCATAATAGCCATCCAAGCAAGTACACTCGTGAGTGTAGGTATGTGTGTAAGTGCTTGGGTGCCACTCAAAGCTCACTTTAAGCCTGCAGCTGTATACATTGACTCAGAGTTGGCTTACACTTACCAATAGCAGCATAATAGACTTGGCCTACATTCACCGACACTCACTATTCTAATCACACAAACACACACACTTCCACTTACAATGCGAACACTTTTACTCTCTGCACACTCGCATGGCTCCATAAACATAAACATATAAGCATAATCATGCTTACTCATGATAATCAGTCTGATGTGCCTGATGCCTGGTGCTCATTACCATGCCAACTACCAGCAACAATAACAATTATTATAGCAACTGGCTTTAACTAGTTTCCACACTTGGCCTGGTCTAGTCTCAGTCTCGGTCTCAGTCTAAGTCTGAGTATGGCTCTAAGTCTGCATCTGTCTTTTGGCTGTATGTCTGGCTGCCTCAGGCGGGGCTTTGAAGCCGATGTTTCTGAGTTTGAGGCTTTCAAATTGCCCGCACAATTTTCCTTTTCCATTTTCTTTGCGAATGCGGTCGCCAGCTGCTTGTAATTAAGCAAACTAAGAAGCTGAAAAACAAACTGCCGCCTCGCGCATTTGAGGCGCCTTAGTACCAAGCAGAGCTTTCAGTTTTAAGTGCGCCGAAAATTTATAAAATTTAAATTATTGCCTCGTTCACTTGCTAGTACATTCACCAATCAACACTTTCAATCGCACAGTGGCTGTGATATGCAAAATAATAATACAAATAGTTCATTTCATTTTCCAAGCCAAGAACAGAGATCTGTGCTCTATTATAACAAAAAAATGCAGTAAAATATGTAAAATAAAATATAGGTACTGAGAATGTGACCTATGACCTATAACCTAATCAAATATTAATTTAAATACATTTTATTTAATTGAAAGTTGCTTATAATACTGATAAAATACTGAATAACTAAATTAGACTAATTTAATAACTAAACTAAACTAATTAAATAACTCTGTTATTGGTTTTTAAGCACAGATTCATAATTTTTAAACACTAAAACTAAACCTGGTTGTTCAACTTATTTAAATTTTTAATAAATAGCCTTTGTATTGTTGTTGTAATTAGTTTCGATTATCGACCACTGTAGTACTGCGGCGTCGGCGGCTCTGCAACTTGAAAGCAGCACGCATTCGCGCCCATACAGACACACATACACACACACAGTAGATAAAACGTTTTTCGAATATTTTGAATAACGGTGCATGGAATACCAAAATCAAATCAAGTGGAAGCGCTGGACGGCCGGGCCCCAGCAAATCAAGCCCGAACCCGAAACCCACTTGAAGCCCACGGATCGGCGACGCATATGAAATTTTTGTTGTTTTTTTTTATTTATTTTTTTTTGGGCGATGGCAACAAGTGCGCCGGAAAACCTGTTGGCCCATATCACGTACTACGCGTACTCCTTCCCTTGGCAATGGGACTGAAACTGGAACTAGGGACGGGGCCAACATTAAACGTTGGGCGGCCTGGCGGAATTAATTATGTAGCCCAAAGCTGAATTATATGCGAAAGCAACGAATTCTCTGTCTCAGTCTCCGACGCCGTCTTCGAATCCGTCTCACAGTCACCCGCTGTCCCCCTTTTCACTTAATCTTACAATACGATGCGAAACTCGTTTGTGCATTTAATTTATGGGCGCGACGCCGGCAATAACAACAGCAACAGCAACAGCAACAACAACAACAACAATAAAGATGCATTGCACTTGTCGAGTGGTGCGAATCTTTTAGGCAAACTGCGCTGCAAACGAAGCCAGCAACTTACCTTATGGCCACGCACATTGCCGCAGTCTCCAACTGCAGCCCCAGCGTCAACTCCAAGTGCAACTCCGTCAGACTCCTCCTCTGGCTTTGGCCATATCGTAAAATTGTCAGTTGAAGTTGCCGCTGCGATGCGAGCTGAGCACGTGACCCAATTTGGTTCGGGTTTGTTTCTTGTCTGCTCAGCTGGGTGGGGTGGCTGTGCTGCTGATGCTGGTGGTGGTGGTGGTGTCTGCAACCACAAGTGGTTAACTTGCCAAGTCTTGTGCATCTGCATTAGCCTGCTTCTGCTCTTCTGCGGCAAGATGTCCACTTTAATTATGTTGCACCTTTCATAATTGGGTTAATTTTGTGTGGCGAGCGCAAATCTGACGCTCCAATCCCAAGTTACAGTTTCAATTCCGGATCCAAAGTTTACATTTACTTTGTGCTCATCTTTGAGAACCTTTTGACAGCCGCATTAAATAGGCAGCAAAGGAAAGGCTAATTTTACGATCAGTTACAGGTTGAAGTTTTGGACAAGCGTGACCTATGCGAGTATTACAGTTAATAATTGAGAAATCCAAATGCAATTTGCAGAAGTTTTGCATAAGTGATTGAAATACACAAAATTTAAACTCAATTTTGTAGCTCCTTCACTTATTAACGAATGAATAATTATTTTATTGTATTAACTTTATCATTTGCATTTAAAAAAAAGTTTGTTCGACGGTAAATTTACTGGTTAAATGGATTGGTGATCAGCATAGGTTAAACCGTAAAAGCTTTGAAGCCAAATGTTTTACTGTATCTACTTCCCGTAATGACAGTGCTAAGAAGCGCTTTAACAAAATTTAAATCCCAATGATGGAAAACTGTTATATACAACTTTTTGCTATTTATGTGTTTTTCATTAAAGTAATTTTCTAGGCTATGTAAATTCATGGAACGCACGTTCTCCACAGGTCGGAAAATTCGTCCACCGGCTTGAAAATGGGAATCCAAGGTTATATGGATCTAAGTGGATTTCCTATCGGATTGGTTTCACTCTTAGTTTCTAACGTGAACATATAAAAACAAGAAAATGGAATTTCAGCAAATGTAACTATAACTATCACCATTTATTTTAAGGAAAATAAGAAACCAGTCATTTTTTAAAAGCATTTTTCCCAGATTAGAGTTGATTTACAACGCGTGATTAATCAGAAACTAATATACCACTGAATATTCTATGTTAGGCTCTTTCACACACTCGACCTATAAAATCAAATGACTTAGGAAACAAACTTGTCACATTATACTCTATCTGACGTTATGTTTGAACCTATCAAGTTATCTGAGCTACCTCAGCCATTTGTTACACTAATAGAAGAAACTGTCCGCTGGCAGATATCTGCACTCTCCACTCGGAGATACAGTAGAAACTCTGCTGTGAATTTTATGCCAAACTGATTGCATAGTGACATCGAAACAAGCTGCGAAGCCGCCGCTAAGTTAAGGATAGCTATGCAAATCGGTAGCTGGACCAAAGTTGAGTGCAGCAGCTGCAGCTGGGATGCTGTCACCCACGTTGCTAAGGCTTTGCGGTTGCAGCGCCCGTAATCGAGCTCATGTGAAGCCTCGACTGTGACTGTGGCTGCAAATCGATTAATTTGCTTCAGTAGATTGTCACAACGGTAACCCAAAAGCCCCCCAACCGTGCACTGCAACAATGCCTATGGCAATTAAACAATTAAGGCGCTTAAACGGTAACCCAGTCGAGCCAGACAACGGGTACGGTGACGGTGACGGTGACGCTGCCCCTTCCCTACCCAGCCTTCAACGGCCCATTACGTTTTACTGATTATCAGCGTCCAAAGCTGCCGACTGTTCGACGTTTCCAAAGATCTCCCCACCCAAAATTTAATTAAAAAACAGTCAACCGATATAAAAACAACACATCGACAAGGGGAATAGGGAAAGGGATGTAGGAGAGGCTTGTGCAGGGAGGGAACACACAAAGCGCGCAGTCATCGAGCTGCATCTTCTACAGCGTCACGACGCTGAGCTGCAGGTGGCAGCCAGTTGTCTTTGTGTTGTTGTGAGTATCTGTATCTCATAGATGCAGCAAAAGTGAAAAAAGTGCCGTTGTCTGGCGGATCTCCTTAAGCTCGCCGGTAACCGTTATACAAAACGCTGCGTTGCGTTATAATTTCCAAGCGACGCGTCGTCTCTTTTATTTTGGGATTCTGCCTTCTGACTGATTTTCGGCCGTTATGCTGGAAGTCTTCGTTGTGTTTGCTGCTTTTGCTGCTGCTGCGCTTGGCTGCACAAAAGTTCTCTTGGCCCCATCCCAGATAAAGTATCATAAAGTCCACAATGCGCAATTGTTGGGTTGTTACTTTAACGGCAAGTTCGTTGCCTCAGTCTTTCGTTTTGAATGCAATAAACTCTTCAGCTATCAATAAAAATCGCATAAATATCTCTCGCTCACGCGGAATCTGACACAGAAAGGTGGAAATACAACGATTGAACAGAACAGCACATAAAAAACAAAGGAGTGAGACAGATTGTAAAATATTTACTACGTTTAAGTTTTTGCAAAAATCTTATTGAATGATTACTTAATATATAAAAAATGTTTTTAGATACTTTTAAAATTAGGCTTAATAAATATTAAACAGTCAATTGTCTTGAAACTGAGATCACACCTACCTAAAAAAACAAAAAGCAAACATTTTCATGTTATTCAAGTACTGAATTGTGTACACTGCCTGATATTTGTATGTACCCGCTTTTATTTGCTCGAATTCAGCGTCCATCCCTGGCATTGGCTGACATGCAACTTCATTATAGCCAACAGCAAACAGGCAACAGAAAAGCACAAAAAGTTGTCACCCATTGCCGTAGAAAGAGTTAGTCAAGCATTGAGGCTGCCCGACTGCGATGCATTGTCTGCCGCCTGCTCGGCCAGGCTGCACCATCAGCACTTCCACCGCGTCGTTGCTGGCACCCCTAATCCATGCCAATGACACCTCAACCTGGCAATTCTTTGCCAGTCTGTCTGTCCGCCCGACTGTCTGTACTCTTGCTGCTGCATCTGGTCCCGTTCCACCTCCGCGAGAGCCTCGTCGGAGCCATTGCATTTTGGGGGCCATTGGCAATGTTAATGGTGTGCATTATTTTGATGTTTATTTATGTTGTTGGCAACATGGCAGCACACACATCGAAACACATGCACATACACATACACACACATCCACACTCGCGCAGCTTGGCAACATGTGGCCAATGCAATTTGCATTTGCATCTCAATTGCTTTTCGCATTGTTTGTTTTGCAGTTGCTGTTGTTGTCGTTGTCATTGTTGCTGTTGCTGTTAGAGTTGGTGTTGCTGTCGGTTATCTCTCTCCACACACAGCTGCGTTTGCGTTAAGCGTTTGGTGTTTGCGATGCGGATCCGGTTTTCGTTGACCCACTTCCGGTTGCCAGTTGCCAGTTGCCAGTTGCCGGTTGCCAGTTACCAGTTGCGTTCTGCTTGACCTTTGTCTCGCCCTCGCCTTGGCATACACGCTTCTAACTGCTAGCTGCCCACCCACAGCAGCCAGCTCCAGCGCCGACTCAGCCTCCAGATGGTCGGATAGAACGCCCACGCTTTGCACTACATTCATATTTCGTCGTTGTCGTCTGTCGGCTGCCATTTCTTCTGCTGTTGCTGCAGAATGTTTTTTGTTTATTGTTTCTCTCTCTACCGCATCTCTATCTAACCCTATTTCTATCCCTATTACTCGCTCTCGCTCTGCTCCTACATGGCAATTTATTTAGCATTTTTATTGTGGTGCGTTTTGTTGTTCTGCTTTTTTATGCTTGCCATCTACTTTTATCGTCTGTTGTTGTTGTTGCAGCTGTTGCTTGCTGTTGTTGTTTGCGTGTTATTAGCTTTGATAGGTCCCCTGTCTCTCTGCACAAGCCTCGACTTTGAAGTCTTTTGTCTTGGGGCCTAACGCCCGCACCTTGGCACAGCATACAAAAAATTATACATGCAAAATGTACCTTATTGTTGTTGTTCCGTTCCGTTCCTGTTGTTGCTGCTCTTAGTGTTGTTGCTGTTGCTCATGCTAGATTATGCGAAATTTATGCAATATTTGACATATATTTGGTGGCTTTGGCCAAAGCCATTTTTAATGCTCTGAATATGATTGTTTATACACCTAAAACGGATCGATGTAAATTCAATTTGAAAATTTGCTATAACTCTTGGATTACGAAAAGGTAGAATCGAAATATAATCAATATGCAAGGTTAACATACTAATAAATATAAATATACTAAAACCAATAACTTCAGTAAAAATTATAATATTCAACAATTTAAAATATTTTCGATCAAATGATGTATATATAAATCTTTATAACGTCACAGTTCGTGTTTAAAATATACATAATATATATTATTAATAATTAAAAATTTATTTCATCAACGTCGGAAGTATAGCAATAAGATTAGAAAAATACTAGCTTAGTGGAAATATAAAATGTATAATATTATGTTTTGTCATAAAACACTTTATAAAATTCGTAAAAACAATCAGCCATCATAAAATCTGAACATAAAACATAAATTATAGTAATAATTATATAAAAAATTAATTATATTCTAACTAGTTTGCTTAAAGCCAGTGTAGCTAGATATATAGATATCAACTGAACAACGAGGATTCGGGTTCAAATCCTTGTCTAGTATTCCCTATTCTAAGACCATAGTAGCCAGTGCTATTAATAAGTTGGGTTGATAGCTTATAACTTTATTATATACTTATTAATATATACTATTATATATAATATATATTATAATATATACTATATATATATTAATATATACTATTATATATAATATATATTAATATATACTCTAACACAAGTACTACTTGTACTTATTGTTACTAAATTAATACATATTTCAAAATTATTTTTTCCCTCTGAATTTTGGTCTAAATCAAACATTTTTGTAGAGCAGCCCTTAGGCTCCTTTCCTTTTCCGCATGTATTCGTCTGTATTGTATGTATTCTTCTTCACAGCAAATTAGGAATATGTTGCCGTCTCAAATGAAATCTGCTGATGAAAACATCTTCGTTGTTGGTATCGCCTCCTGCTGCGGCTATTGCCACCGTCGCCTCCGTTCGGTCTTTCGGCTATTTGCAATTTGGGTGGAAATTGTTTTGCCAATTTGGCAACGAAAAAGACAAACTAAACAAACAAACAGACAGCAGACAATTCAATTGATGTCAGAATTCGGGCAGAACAGGTAGACCAGGACAAGAGGCCCACCCAAGGTGATATGCAACTGGCACCCGTCGAGCCGCGGGCTCTTGCCACAGATGAGCCAGAGATTTGTCACATTTGCAGTTCGTCAGGGGCAGTTGGCGGCGGCAAATAGAAAGGCGCACAAATTTGAAAAGAGCCTGACAAAGTGTTTGTGTGCATTGAAGACACAAGCGTTGACTTCTGCGCATTGTTTGCACCTTAATTTACAATCTTTTGCGGTCAGCAGGTGCCGCCTGCGGTGCCAAAAGATTTTCTCGAACTTCAATCTTGCATGGATTGTGCCGTAGATACTCCCAGGTATTCAACATTCAGCTTCGTTGCTGACACAGAGCTTTGCTTAACCTATATATGGGCACGTGTGTCTTTAACCCATTTTTTCGGAAGTTTGCCCTATCAAATGCACAATTCTTGTTCGGGCCGTGTGTGGTTTGACTTTGACCCCCATGTCAATATTGGTTATGGTATTCGGTTAATGGTAATGGTAATGGCAATGCACTCGAACTTTACCGTTGGGCCCTTTCCAGGTGCTACTCCCGTGGCGTTTGCTTTAATTTGATAGCTTGTTTTATTTGTTTGGAGCAAATAACTTGAGTGATGGTTTGACTCCATCTCGACCTGGCCAACCACTCTCCTATATTGTTCGCCTATTTGGGGCCTTCTCAGTTTTTTGATGAAGTGTCACGCTGTCCAAGTTCAATTAGTTTTGTATGCCGCTCTTCAAAAGCTGCGCCGAAGTTCTGTGCCCTGCCATGTTTAATGCCAAGATTGATTTTTATTTTTATTTTTCTTATTTTCTTGCGCATTGTTGTTGCTGTGCTGTTTGTACTGTTTCTGAGATTGACATTTGACGTGCATAGAATTTGTCTAACTGTATTCGGTCTTTCGTGTGTGCCGTGCGACGTTCGTTACATGCCGTACCCATGAGCTTGACACTCCGTTTTCTGTTCAATTTCTTAGGTCTTTCTTTGGGCTCTGTGTTACTGGCGGCAACAACTCTTAACTTGCCCCAATTAACTGTGCTGAAGGAGGTGGCCATCTGAAAGGATGAGTCACATGATCAAGGATAGCAATGTTTTTGCATAGTTTAAAGTACTAAGCAAGTAAGAGTACTTCTACAGTAGCTGGTATATATAAATCAAAACTCAAGTCTCTAGCTTTCATAGTTTCTGAGATTATTTAATTTTCTATTATTTTCAAAAACATGATAAAAGAGTTATATTCAGTGTGATTAAATTAGAATTCCACATATAGAAACGAATATTCATTAACTTCTATTAATACTTTTATTCCTTTATTGCGAGTTTTTACTTAAATGCAACTCTTAAAATGAAAGACTTAGGCAACAAACTTGCCATTGATATGTTAACTATTGAAAAACTGCCGGGTGACAAGTCTTAAAAACATCTTCACCGACCCACTCACAAAAAGTGAAGCTCACATGAGTCACGCCAACCAAAATAAAAACATAATAATAATAATTTAAAAATCTTGTTAAAACTATGCTCAAGCACATAAAATATTTATGCAAATAAAAAATTGCAAGTTAATTTCAGACGAAAAAACACGTCAAAAACATATGTATGTATATAGATGAAAAGCAAATCATGAGCCATGAACATGACCAACAACTTAAGCGGTACACGGAGTCTGCGACAGACTGAAGCTGTGCGAGAGGGAAGTAACCAAAAAGAAGCCGAGTGACGCAGTTGCATTTGGTCAAGAGGCCAAAGCGATGATGAGGCGGCTGATGTTGTTTGGGCTTATGCTAATACCACAACAACAACAATAGCAACAAGAGTCGTGAGCAAAATCAAAAATTTACACAACCTGCGAGTTAGTGTTGTGGTCTGCGGTCGTCGTATCTGTATCTGTATCTGTCTCTGTGTAAGCTTTCATTTTCGAAGCGATACCGTTAACTGCAAAACGCTGGAAATAAACAGAAAAATCTAAAAAGCAAAAACAAAAAGCCGAACGAACGCGCAGCCAACAGCAACAACAACAGCAACAATCAACCAGCGGCAATCAACGATGGCTGTAAAGCAACAACAAGTGCGAAATGAGCAGCTAAAGAGGAAATGCAACAACAAAATGGCAAATGCAGCGACGCGTCGCAGCGACGCTCACTCCCCAGCAGCAGCGGCAGCAGCAGCAGCGACAGCAACGCCGGCAACTGTAATTGTTGCTCGCATGTTTACAAGGCGAAATAACAGGAAAAAATGTTAAATTTTTGTTAAGTAGGTCAAGTTGTGCTGCCAAAGAGAGAAAAAGAGAGAGAAGGAGAGAGAGAAAGAAAAAGAGATGGAGCGAGCGAGTGACAGAGAGAGCAAAGAGTGAGCATCAAACAAGTTGGCAACAAAGTTAGAACTTAACACACTTTTCAATTCAAAAATTACCCAAACGAATTAAAATAAACACAGTTAATATGAATACAATGATTTAATATTGATTTAAGTGTGGGCGAAATTAAGTTGAAATTTGCAATAATTCGGCACTACTCAAAGTTGACCTCTCTCAGTTGCAGCACGCAACATAAACAAACTTAGCCCTGACTTTGACCGCCAGTGCAGACGACGGCAACATCGACCTCGGCAATACAGCACCTGCGGCCAAACATGTTGGCAAGCCAACATGTTGCAGCGGTTCGCTCTCATCGTTACGCTCTCAGACTGGCGCGCTCACTGGCCAGGTGAGTAACTTCTTTGATCGCTGCTGCTGCTGGCGACTGCGATGTCGGCGCTGACAGCGACTTCTTGGGCCGCTGCGGCTCGAAAATTTCTTTTCGTATTGCGCCTGCGCACAGTTGGCTTTCTACCGTTGACGTCTTCGGATTTGTGCGATTCTTTGCGCGCAGTAAATTTTGCGTTGGTTTCGCGTGTGCTTCCGATTCGGATTCAGCTACAGCCGCTGTGGACGTGGACTCTCTCAGATAGACACTGAAACACACACACACACACACATACGCGCAGTGTACAAGCACGCAGCATGTAGAGTGGCATAATAAAAAGAGCAAGCAACAGAAATTGGAACAACCAATAAAAGAAGTGACCAGTTCAACAACAAAGTGTTCAAAAACAACAACAATAACACAGTGATAAATATGTTTAAAATGCGGTTCAAAAATTGTGAAAATGGTTGACAAAATGTTGAGAGCAAAGCTGCAGATTGCTCCAGATAGTGTTTAATTATCGAATTTATCGTCTACACATACATATATACAACCATATACCATATATATGAAGGAGTGCAAGTGCAATCTTCAAAACGTGCAATACAATTATTGAAAACAAGCAAAGGAAATACACAAAAAAGTTAAAATTCAAACCAACAAATATAACAAAGATATATACATAATCCAACAAAGTTATACTCTGCCCGTCCAACGACCAATTAAAAACTCTTTAAGAACGCTGTTGTAAATATTTTCACACCAAAAGCAAAATATTACAATAATATATATGTCTTATCGTCATCTCAATATCTCTCAAAATACAATCAGTCAAAAATCGTCCATTGTACATACATACGATATGCAATAAATAAAATATATATCCACATATATTAAAAGCAAGCCTTCATCAAGGGTTTCTGTGTGCTATCTAAGGATTAAAATAAAAACAAAATATATATATACTATATACCTACTCGTACTACTCCCCGTTCATTATTTTATGCATCTATTTATGTCTTCCTCCCATTGTTTTTGTGAGTATACAAAAATGTTTATGCTTTTCATTTTATTTTATTTTGTTTCCCGAAATCTATTTTTTATTTAACTTTACGAGCATGCTTTTTGGATAACAATTAACTTTAATTTATTATTTACTATTTTATTTTGTTTGGTCAAAGGCGTTAACTTAACTTTCTTAGATTAAATAAAGTCTAACCCATAAATATTCATGTTATCACATCTCAATATAAAATTTGCAAAAACATCCATAAACATCGAATCGGATACGAATATATACCAAACTTTAATCACATAATAAAACTGTCTTAAAGGAATGCAATATTGCGCGTAAAAGGATTACATTCAAATCAAAACCCAAAATCGAACAAGGATTATACAATTCAATCAAATAAAACCAGTAGAAAAACAATCAACTGATCAATTTCTGAACTCAAGTTCAGGATGCTCAACAGCTGAAGGCAGCAATTTCGTAAAAGTAAGTAATGTGCGAATGAATTTTCTAGGAGCCAAAAACTTAAGTCAACGGCCTCGCAATAAGAACATTCCCAAGCCTGGTTTATAAACAAATCAGCCAAAAGTCATTGACCGAATTCGTTTCCGATATTACTCACCTGTTATGAAATACAACGCAATACATAGGACTGCCGAGGGGTTGGTGCGGGGCATGTCCAATCCAACTGAGAGGCGACAACTGAGAACTGGGAGAAGCGCAGCTTTTTCTTATGAGACAAATGCGAAATTCACAAGTAGGCGCGTTTCCATCAATTATCCAAATACCTAAATAGCTCCTCGCCTGTTAATTAGTACTGTAGCCAGAGTTGATCAACCCTTGCTAGTCAAAGCATATTTTTTAAGAGGTAGCTCTTATATTATTTTCACAAGAATTTAAAATTGATTCTATTTAGCAACAAAAAACAAAAACAGCACGTGTGTTGCTTAAGTTCGATCTTGGTGGAAATTTCGTTAATCAACACCCAACTTCTTGTTTCAATATGCAGTATTCAAATTAAAAAACTTATTTAGAGTGCAAATGTTGTAGTGAGTACTGAGTTAAAACCATTTTGTTCTTGTTGCTGTAACATTATCTGTCGATTATGAAATCTCGAATGATTCAAAATTAATTTAAGAATATTCGAGAGCGACTCAAAATGTTAAAGATAAAAGGACTGTAAACAAATATAAAATGTACAAATAAAATTTTGAATCTGCGTAAATCATTTTTGACCCATCAAATAACTCTCTTTAGAATTTAGGGGACTTCTTAAACTTAATCGCCCATGTTGACCCCGACCCAAAACCCCGAACTTAACTCATTTTACTGCACTCGGAAGTAAAGTTCTTTTAATTTACAGCTAAGATTGTTGCCAAGCGCTTTTGCCAAGCTAAAAATAAATCATAAAAAGCCGTTTGTTTGTCTACCAAAATGGACTAAAATACAACAACAACGGAATAACAGCCAAAAAAACTTACAAACACACACACCTGAGCAACAACAGTAGCGGCTGTTTGTACCGTTATATGACGCAAAATTACGCTTACTCATTCAATGAGGCGGCGGCGGCTCCAGAAAAGAGAGGAGAACTCAAAGCCGGAGTCGCCGTCAAAGTCAAGCTGGGAGCGCATTGCGCTCATCACCAAATAGGCACAACTGCTAAAGCAACAGCAACAGCAACTTATGAGTGCCGCAGCGTCAGTGAGCGTAACAAATTCGACTGAGCATTAAGTTGCATTTCGGGGGGAAATTGAGATTTTTAGCTTACTTTTTTCCTCATTAACTGAACTTTTAGTAAGATATTTGGGCACACAAGCAAATCAATTAAGTCTGGGTTCGATTTTTTGGCTGCACATCTGATGAGCTTTGCGACTGTAACATATCAATTACAAAAGATGAAACAAAATTAAAAAAAAATTTATAAATTAAAAATTAAATTCAATTCTTAAGCTCCACAAGCTCCACAGCAAGCAGCCGAGTTGAGGTTTAATAATTACTATATATATTATATTTTGTTATGGTTGCAGTCTTAGTTGGAGGTTCGCGGTAGCCCCAAACTGAGAAACCTTAATTATTTTTAGCTTTTGACACATCTTCTTTTTCAACACAGTAATGAAATTTAACTTTAATCATCATGATGTTTTTTTTCTGTTTGCTTACAAATCAACACCCACCATTATGTACCTATATTGCGTAGTATTCAGGTCAACAATCGAATAACTGTCCCATGACTGTTTCCATTACCAAAAATTAATTTGAATTTATTGCATAATTCGCTATACTTGTAAATTAGCTTGGAATATTAATACTAATAATCCCGTTTGAAACTTTGAATCTGTTTTTATGTTCAATTTGCACATTTGGCAGCAAAATCAAAACACTACGCCAATAATATATATATATATATAGATATATATATGTATATATATAAATATATATATTCAGCGACAACAACAACCATAACAACGACAAACATCACAATAAACAACAATTTTAGACGCGCGCTTTTGAAAAGTTCGCTGACCTGAGCAATGTTTTGGGTTTTCGGGGATTCAACTTGCCAGACACGCCGGATTGTTGTCTTTATTGTTGTTGCCGGCTCAGATGACCACATTAAGCTTTAAATCAGACAAGTCGCTACAGGGTTGTGAACTACCGCATACCCTGCATACACTGGCTTAACCAGTCAAAAATAATTGTAATTTATGCCAAATAAATCTCCTGCGATGATTCATGGTGTTGCAACACAAAAAGATTAACCGGAAATTTTTACTGAAATTAACCTTATAACATATATAGTTTATTTTCATTCGGCTTAATTAATTTGCTTCATTGAACAGCACATGTATAAATGTGTATCAGCTCTCATCCTTTACAATGTAGAATGTCAAAATAATTGCAATAAAATTAGCAGACAATATTCCCTAACCCCTACCTAAACTACAGGGTATAAAATGTTTCGGCACGCACACAACAACCACCGCAAGAGGCACGAGGGCGTCATTTAAATAACAACAAAGTAAAAACCAACTAAAAATAGTTAAACATCATAAAAATTTGCATAGTTGTTGTTAGTTGTCGGTTGGCCGCTTGGTTGTTTGGTTGGTAGTTTGGTTGGCTGGTTAGTTGGCTGCTTAGTTGGGCCCCTAAACAGACACAGGGTGTGGTGCCGGTGTCTGGGCTCCGGCAGCCTCTTGTACAGCCTCAGCCATAAAAATAGCGCCAAGCCTCCGCGTAGTCAACTCTGCAGCAAACTGACCGCGGTTCCATTTGAGTTTATCGCCGGGTTGTCATCTCATTGTCGGACACATATATTGGTTGCCCACCTTGAAAGGGACGGCTAACGGTCTACCCACCGCACGACTCAAGCATTTCACATTTTTTGTCTTACTGCTCCATTCATGAAATAACCAATTACAACAAATGCACAATTTGTAGATATTTTTATTTTTAATATCCTTCTTCCAAAGACCAATGAACCAAGTCTGAGTTCGTATTTCTTTCTATGTACAAGAAACTTCCCTGCCACAGTCACACAATTCCATATTGTTTCGTGTTTTATGGATTAGGTGCCAAATACTTACAAGAGTTTTCATTCTAAATACAAGTTGTATTCGGGTATAACCGACTGCGCAATACTTGTCACAGTATAATAACAGCTTAAAACCGTCTGCCAAATGTGGTGATTCCAAAACTCAAATTGTAGGCGATATTTTCTTGGGTGACCCGCTCCCAAGATATATAAATTTGATCGATTTCCTTTTACTTACTTACTTAGTTTTTGTGCGATCTTTAGACGAAATGATCAGTAATCTAATGAAAAATTATGTAACTTGCTTTAAATCTGAGGAAGATATCGAGTTGCCTCTTGTCATCTTCACACATTATCTGACGCAGATATACACGAATATTCCAAATTTCAGTCGCTAGCTTCAATAGCGGCAAAAACCTGCGTTCATTCGCACACCCAATTTTCATTTCGTGAACAAGTACAATAATAATGAATAAGTGTACAACATTATCAAAGGAAGCTCATAATTTTTAAGCTTAGTACTGTACTAAGTACTAAGCTTTTGACTTCAAAAATTCGGGATTAAGATAAATAATACATTTAATGGGAATTTTGCTCACATCACTTTTACTTAGCTTTACGAATTATAAATTCGTTGTGATTGAAAATATATATAACTTATGGCCTTAATTATTTTCCCCTTTACAAATTTTAAAGTGTTATGGGCTATAAAAATAAGCTTTCCAGGTTTATAGAAGCAACTATTATATTAAGAAATACTTAATAAATTTACGTCTTACGTGTACTTTTATCTGGCACATTTTAAAAACAGTTAATTAAAATTTTTTAATGCGTTTGAGTACGTTTCCTATTTTGTATTCTTCTCGAAACTTGCCTTACTTTTGCATTTACTTGATGGATGCCTTTTCGACAAATCTCATTTAAATTCAGCTTTCATGTCGACACCAAAAACTCATTTTCCCTCAACGGTCTTAGTAAACTTAAAACTTAATTTACACCTGGAGTATTTTTCAAATGCAACACCCCCATATCTCGTTCCTATGCATATTCCATCAGCCACGCCCACAATTCAACGACACAGACGACAACAACGTCGTGGTCCAGTTTAAGTCAGAGCCCACTTCCAGCTAAGTCTGGGTGATCAGCTTAAGTGCTCTGTGCAGTTGCGGTTAGTTGGCCAGTTGAAGTCGGTGTCGGAGTCTGTGGATGGGCTCGGCTGGTAGCAATAACAACAACAACAACAACAAGAATACCACACGTGCCACATGTGCTGTCAAGTGCGCAAGAACCGAGCACGTCTTCAACTCCCCATTGTTGCCAGTTGGCTGTTCTCAGTATTTTTCCACTGTTGCTTGTTGGTGTTGCTGTTGTTGTTGTTGTTGTTTACTGGCAGCAATTTGCTGCATCCACATTTACAGCTTAAGATAAAGTCGAAGATGCAAGTTGGAGTTGGAAGGCAGAGTCAGAGTTGGAGTCAGAGTCGCAGTCGGAGTCGGAGTCGGAGTCAGAGGCGCAGTTGAGGCTGAGGCAACCTTCATTGAGTGATGGCGACCTCAATGCCAGCCACACGTTTCGGAGGCTGCGGCTGCTTTTTTCGGCTTCTCGGTCTTGGTCAAAGTTGGTTGTGTGGAAAATCGCTTGGCAGCCTTGCAGAGCTGTTGTTGCTGTTCGCTGGCATTGTACGTGCGGTTTTCCAAGTGGAAATCGTTGCGGTTGTAAATTTTGCAATCAAATAATTTTTCATTCGCTTTTTCCGACGCCAGCTCGCGACCTGATTTTTCTTTTCATTTTGGACGAAGCCACAGCACAGAATACAGGGGAATAAAAAAAGTGTTTGGCCATTTGGTGTTTGGCTGTGGAAAAACGTTTTGACCTTTGCCGCTGCTTCGTGTTCGAACATTTAAACGGAAGTTGATTGCCGCCAAAGGTTAAACCCAATTTCCGTTAAAGCCCCAGCTGAAGCCTCACTTTGGACTCAGCTCGGCCACTCGCAGTAGAAGACTTAAGAACTCAATTTCTTAAGTTTAGCAGCAGCTGTTCGAGGGTTCTTGTTGACGGATTGCTGCTGTTGTTATTCCTGCTCTAAGTAGTTGTTGAAGTTGAAAAGTTCATTTTAACCCGTTTGCAGGCAGTTGCCTTTGGATCGGCAACAGAAATTGTTAGGTAAACTGGATATGGGTGGAAGAGGAGTTATATATGTATAAATTAAATTTACATTCTACGTTTACAATTTCCTAATGTTGAACACAGCAAAATTGTACTTGATCTCATCTACATAATATACCATAATAAATATTAGACATAGTTTTATTATCAAATCAATTCAGTCTGAGCTGACTTAGAGTTGTTTTCATCACTTAACGGCATTTCAAGTGCGCCCACAAACTGACCGAGTTACTCATTAAAATATAAAAGCTCTTAGCTCAGGGTCATAAAATCACTCGGTTGTCAAAAATTTGCACTAATTCATTCAAAATAACCGTTAAAATCGCCCAACACATACACACATATACACATTACAGCAAACACAGGTAAACAGTAATTATAATGCCCACAGCAATGCCCGAACCCGAATCGGAGCCCAAATGTGTAGCTCTCTGACCATAATCTGAAAATCCCATTACAAGCTCAAATTACAATAGAGGCGCATTGTTTGTTTTTGTTGTTGTTGTGTGGCGCACCCACGCAATTTCTATGTGTGTGTGTGAGTGTGTGTGTGTGTGCGTGCAAGTGTGTAGGTGCTGGGGCCATTCAAATGCAAAAAGACCAGCGAACAACCGTTACAATGTGGCTCATTAAAACAAAAAATAAATGTTGAGTAGCCACAGACAGCAACAACAATAAAACTTTAACTTTAACAATAAAAAAATGAAAAACAAAAACTACAAAAATGTGTTAAAAGTGACGCTCGTCAAACAATAAAAGAATCAGAATGTCTATAAAATATTTCACGCCAATCTAGAAGTAGGCGCATCCCAAACGTCATTCAAAAACCCGGCAACAACAAAAGACAACAGTTACATTAGGAAAAATTTATTAAATTTAAATCACAACAGCAAAAGCAAAAGAAAAAAAGTCATGTTCAATGGCCAAAACGAAAAAGCCAACTAACAACAAATCCTAAGGAAACTGAAAAAACACAAGAGAGATATTTATGTAGATAATGCAAGTCTAGGAACCAACAATTGGCACGCTAACTTTTACACGCTAAACAAATAATAATTTATTTAGTTTAACTTATTAATTGAAAACTTGATACTTTGGAAAATGCATTATGGGTCTCAGCCGACACCAATCAACATCAAACTTGTTTTCAATGTTAAATTTAAAAGTAGATAATAAATAGATCATTTTGATAACCCACCAACGAAGTCGAAAAATTGACGGGAAACTTTTGCCGAGAGCTTTTCTTTTTAACCGGTTCGGTTAAAACCCAAAGTTAGCTATCTATGTACAACTTCATTACTTTTTAAAAAACATAGTATTAAAAATATATTTTTAATTTTCCCACGGGTGGAAAATAGGTGAAAATGTTATTACTTTCTGATTAATATAACGTATATTATATATAAATAATATTTATATTTGTGTGCATAATATTTAATTGGGATCACATTGCGGACTTACTTGAAAAAGTGGATATCGAACTGAAAACAAAATTGTTGATATTAACAATATTGTAAGCCGTAGCCTATATAATATCGCATAAAAAAGATAATAATAAGTGTATTATTATTACCATTTTATACATTTATTTATTATATTATTAAAATAATTCTTGCACGATTGAATCGACATTTGAAAATTGTCAGGTGGCATTAATCCCATTTCAATTCAAGCCTAGACGCACTGGCCGCCATTTTTTGTCTGAGTGCACGCAAAGCTTCAGCTTGAGCTTTAGTCGAAGCTTCGTGGCAGCTTCGTGTCGGCTCTGCCGAACACGGAAGTATGTCAGCAGGTCTCTCGTGTAACGGTAGTTTGGCTGCTGCCGCTGCCGCTGGCACGCTTAGCTGCGCATGCTTAGCTGACGCTAACGTCACTGCCGCTATCGCAGTCGCAGTCGCCGTTGACGTCGCTGTCGCCGTTGCCATTGCTGGTCTCTTCTGCTGCTCTTTGTTGCTTCTTCGCAGGCTGAACTAGCAACATGTTGCTACGACAACCTGTTGAAAGCGAAATTGTCTGTGCTCTCTCGCGCTGACCAATACCAAACAAGTCTAGCTTCAAGCAACTAGATGTATTGGCCAATTTGGCGTTGTATGCTTTCTTCTTTCCACACACACACACATACACACAGAAATACAAAAAAGTGGCCAAGCCTCAAAAACTCAACTTAACTGTTTATGCACAAAACGTAAAAAAGTCTTTATTTCGTTGGCTCATTTGCTTTACCGTTCGGTTCTCCCAAAAATCAAACGAACTGTGCTTCTATACTCGCACTCGTAATTGTTGTTGGTCTCTCCGAGTGTTGGATTTTTGTCTTGGTCTTGAATATTTCGTAGAGGCTTCTTCTTTTTCAATTTGAAGAGGGGGCAGGCGGGTTCTGCACCTGTGTCGCATGATAGATGTTGTTGTTATTGTTGTTGTACTTTCGTTGTCGGTCTCTCATATCTTTGTCAGGGTGTAGACTCTATCCATATATACAAATCCAAATACGATATCCCATGCCCCAACTATGTTGAGCTAGCTGCGCTCAAGTTCTGCTGCGCCGCTGCTGCGTTTATTTCTACCAATTTATATGCTAATTTAACTGATTATTAATGTTGTGACCCAAATACCGTTTGGAAATTATTATTGGCCATTCTGGGTATCGATTGTTTTTGTTTTTTTCCTCTTTCGTTTTTTTTTTTGGCTTGTCCGTCCGCTTCGTTGCCGTATGTTGAATGTCTCAATTTGAGCTGCATATGGCGGCGTCTTCCCGTGGGTAATCGACGCGTAAAATATGAAAAGCCCCGTGGAAATGTTTTGATATACAGCACAGACCACAGCCGGCCCAAATGGACTTCGATTAATATTCGTGTGTAGAATACGTATTGAGATTTGAATTAAACTTGTATTAGGGCCATCAACTTGTTTAGTTCGTGCTGCAAGCTGTCAGCAAGTGCAGCTGCCGACTAATGGGGCACCTGCAGATCCAAAAGATACTTGGAGATGGATTATAAACATAACGGAAGTCGCTTGTAAGCTGAGCTTAGATAAACCAACATATATATGGGTACTGACTTAAACATTGATGAATGTGATAGATTTGACTTAAAAAATACAAACGGATAAAAAACAGCTATTGATCTTATTTTTCATATATTAGGGTAATCTTTAAGTATATTATATTTCATATAATTTTAAAAATGTTAAATTTCTTCAATTTAATTTCAAAGTAAATATTTTTGGAGGTGATTTTTGATTTCGATAATACCATTTGTCTTGCGATAATAACATTTGCTTAAAATGTAAAAGCAATTTTAACCAAGTTTTTGGATCTTTATTACTATACAAATTAATATAACTAGTTATCTCCTTTCTCCTATTTCGACAACGTAAAAAATATATACATTTCGAAGCCCTCCTTAGATACACTACCCATTGTAGTGTTATTTTTGAGCGATAAGTAATTGTTGGACAAAATAATATATATAACAAAATTTTAAAAGTTGCAGTAAGAAGAGGTCAAAGGCCATTCCAGAATCTAAAAAGAATTTGAATATTTAATATTTTTTGTTATTACTTTTTTTCCAAATCGAGTTAACATTGTGAACTCTTGCTAAATTGTGAAATTACTTTAAAATATTTTATTACGTTCTTTTTAAGCAAGTAAATCGTTGTAAAGTATTTTGTGCTTAATTCCGTACCTTTTGAAATTAACGTACGAATTTTGAAAGCACAAAATATACTTGAAATACTACTTGTACTTTAGCATTTATAATTTCTGCCTAGTATAATTATGTCTATAGCTGAACTAACGTTTGCATATCCGAACACGTAATTGTACCTATTTGGTTTTATATATAATTTGCAGTATATTTTCGCAACTAATGATGGACGTTTCTGCTTCTGTATCTTTCAGCACCAGTTGGTACACCATTAGATATTTCCCGCAAGAAGAAGAGCCGAACATTTCTGTCCATCGCCTGGGTCAACTGACAATGAAGTTGTGCAGCATGAACGGCCCAAGTGAATCAGAAGTCGAAAGCCTACTGATGAGCCCCTGCTGGGGACCGACGCAGACCAGCAGCCAGGATCAGTATCTGCTGGACGGACACAAGCTGCTGCTGGAGCACGACCTGGACTCGCTGCCGAGCGACACGGACCAGAAGAACTCTCTGGACGTGCTGGACAATCTGCTGCTGAACAGCTCCTCGCTGAACGCTCTGTCGGACCTGAAGCCGCTGCCACCCTTCACAGGGTACACGGGCCACCTGTCCATCAATGGCATCTCGGGGCATCACTACCATGCGATTGCCCAGCGGCTGCCGGACGAGAGCAACAACAACTACATACAGAGCGCGTACCAGCAACACCACCAGCAGCACCACCAGCACCAGCAGTCGAACAGCAGCAATCCCAATGCGAATCCCACGTCCACAACAGCGGCGACGACGTGCAGCGGGACGGGCGGCGGTGGGGGCAGTGGCGGCTCCTCGCAGGAGCACAACATCGTCTCCTCATCCACCTGCCTGCCCGAGAGCGTGCTCAGCGCGGACGCGGAAGCCTGCCTCAACGACGTCAAGCTCTTCGCCGATAGTCAGTTAGATTCTAAGCTCTACTCCGTAGCGGACAGCTGTGTTATGGGCGCCAATGGCACGGGCAATGGCAATGGCAATGGTGGCGGTGGTGGTGGTGGAGCCGGCGGTGGCGGCGTCTCCTCCCTGGCCAGCAGCGGCTCCACGCTGACGCCAATCGACCAAGTCGCCGACTCGCTGCACGGCAGCGGAGTGCGCATCTACAAGGATCTGACCGAGTATGTGGACATGAACAGCATCGATGACATTGCGGCGATCATTGGGTCGGCGATAGCGGACACCACGGTGCCCAACCAGCTGGACAAGGAGGAGGGCAACGACACGCGCGACAGCTGGATGGACCTGGACGCCTGGATCGACGGCAACTGCATTCAGCCCGAGGGCAAGGTGCTCGTCTCGCAGCAGGACACGCTCAGCGACTTCATGCTGCCTCACTCGCCGCTGCCGGTGCACGCGAGCAGCTCCACGCTGCAGAGTCTACTCAGCCATGGCTATATGCCGCTGCTGCAGAATCGCCTGCAGCATGGTCCGCCCGGAGCGGGCGCAACAGCCGGCGGCGGTGGCGGCGGTTCCTCGGCGACCACCACGCTCAAGACCGAGACGCCCAGTTCTACCTCATACTGCAACGAGCTGTCGGCGGCCAGCAGCAGCTGTAGTCCGCCGGGCTCGGTGGTCAGCACCACGGACAACAATCTGATGATCAATCCGCGCTACTTGACCAACAACACCAACCAGCAGCAGCAACAGCAACAGCAACAGCAGCAGCAGCAGCAACAACAGCAGCAGCAGCAGGCAGCATATCAGCTGACGCCCAACGGCGGCCTGTCCGGCACTGGGCTGAAGGACGGCGGTCTGTGCAGTCCGGACATGCTGAGCAGCTATCCACACACCACGAGCACCACGAATGCGCCCACTGGCACGCCCAAGGCCAAGCGCTCCAGGGCGCAGAAGAAGTCCAGCCAGCAGCAGCAGCAGCAGCAGGGGGCAGGGGCAGGTCCAGGGCGACGGCGGGGCGCCCCAGCTGAGCGCCATGTCGCCCTCGGGCGTGGCCAGCTTCAGCGCCAGCGATCTGAGCGGCCTGCTGGGCAAGGAGAAGCCGGTCCATCGGTGCAGCATCTGCAATCGCGGCTTCCTCAACAAGTCAAACATCAAGGTGCACCTGCGCACGCACACCGGCGAGAAGCCCTTCCGGTGCGACGTGTGCGCCAAGGCCTTTCGCCAGAAGGCGCACTTGCTCAAACATCAACAGATACATAAGAGAATTGGGCGTGACTGACCGCGGCCACATCCACCCGCTCGCCACTAGCAACAGCAACAAAGCAGCCACTTCTTCTGCCCGCTGACCCAGCCACGCAGAATACGGGCCCACAAGGCGCAGCACGTCCGCTGCTGCGCTTCTGTGTGCCGTGCCGGAGAAAGTGCCCGCCAAAGCCACCCGCTCACCACAGTCGGGCGCCCAGCTGGCGCCCGCCTGTGCATGTCCGGGTCTTTGGGTGCGGCAGCTTCTTGTGTATCGCATTGCTTGACCGAAGCCAGCGTGGACATCCACAGACTGATTGCCATCCCCCAGGGTGAAGCAATGCCATACACCTAGCACTTGATATTCGTTGTTGTTGGTTGCTTTTGATCTCTTCGCTTTCTTGGTAGTTAGTCAGTAATCGGTTCTGGCTAGGCAACGGGCTTAAGGGTGGGGGTAACGTAGTCAAAATACTTGGATTCTGTTGAGCAAGCCCCAAGGTACTTGAGCTGGGAAGAATACCTGAGTTATGCGCCAAATAGGTTTTTACATTTCATCCAAACTGTTTATTGATTTTTTTATGTTATAGAATATCAACCTACTACCTCTAGAAATTCATTAAGAACACATTATGCACAAGCATCTTCTTAAAACTGAAAATAAACTTTTAGTTTTTGTTAGGGGAAATACTCGAATGTGAAGGTTAACTACTTAATGGGACATGTTTATCGTAAACACTTTGATTCTTAATATATATATATACTTAATGAATAGAAGTTCACCATTTCATGAAACCAGTTCAAAAGGCAGAAAGTTCATTATGAATTTATTGTCAATTTATAAGTTGGCTATTTGTGCTAAAATAAGAAAAAGGCTGGCAACCTGACCGTGGCTGAAATGTAGGCTGCAAACACAGAAATATTCCACAGTCCGAGTTACGGTTCTAATTAATGCTTTGTCTTAAGAGTTGGTTCATAGAAAAGCTTTTCCAATTCCACGAAATCAGATTTGACACCAATTTGCCAATTTTTAAATTAAACAATTCAGTTTGTTTTTACCTATTAACATATTTGAAACTTATTTATTTCCCATATGCATTTCCCAATTGTAGTTAAAGAATGTTCGGTTTGGACGGGTTAATTCATTTCAATTTCTTCACTTCAGTTTAATTTGCAAACATAAAATTTCATAAATTTTGCAGATCAACATTTTTCGAAAGTGTTGGATATACCAGATTTGAATATAGCGATGGCAATTATGTAAGAACCAAATGAGCCCTAAAAAACCTAAAAGTCAATGTTGAAATAAATTTTGTAAATTCAAACTTAATTAGTGATTGCAATCAGCATGACTAAAAGAACAACAATTTTAAAAAAAAATTTAGTTATTTAGAAACGTGTTGAAGAACTTCTTGTTAAAAATTCCTTTTTGGAAGAATTTTTTGGAATATCCGGTACAATTAGAAAGACACAAATCAAATACTCAAACAGTATCTTTTCCCAGGCAGCGCACACTATTCCCAAGGCAAAGAGACCACAAGCAATGTAAGAACAACGAAGCGTCCAATTGTCTTTTTGCAACTGTTGTTCTGTTTTGATGCAAACCTGCGCGCTTCGTGCACCTAAGGCCCTGGCACAGGTAAACACGTAAATAACAAATAATTAAAATAAATAATAAATATACAAATGTAGCTAGAATTTAGGTAAAGTCTAGCTGAATGTTCGTTAAGTAATTGCATATAAGAAATTTGTATGTCTGTAATTTGTATAAATTATGTACCTCATCATGTTGAAAACTGTAAGCGTTAAACAATAGAAGCAATACAATTATAAATTACAATAATATTATAATTATTAAATAAATGTACAAACAAAAACGGAAACATGTATAAGTATATAACTATCAAATGTATATATATTTATATATGTAAATATCTACATATGTATCGTATAATTAGTATAAGTTGTAGCGGGCTTGGCAAAATAACAATATTTGTTAAATTTTTAAATAGATCTTAGCAGGAAAAACATAAATTGGAAACACACAAAACAAAGCAAATTAAATACATAAAAATAATAATAATTATGAAATAGTAAAGTACTCAAGTAATAAATTTTATTACACTTACATTTAAATGTTGTTAATTTGTTTTTTAAAAAATTTGTTGCTAAAGTTTATGTTAATCTTACAATACATTAAACGTGGAAATTATACATGCATGCGTCCAATAAATAATATTTTAAAAATATATTTATGTTCGTGTGAAAATTTTAAAAAATATTTATGACTACAAAATCTTAGCACATATTAAAACAAACGAATATTGTTGAAGCTATTTATTTAAGCAAAAATTAATTATTCATAAAGAAAATGAAAAACAACAAAACAATACATAATTATAAATAAAGTATGTACTTAAAATAACTTAATCCATATTTAATGTTATTTTAGTTTTGTGCAATTTATTTATTCAAGTTGAACAAAGTGCAAAATATAAACAGAAATCACTTTGCACTTCTACACAATTCGATTGTAAATATTTATTTTTCTAATTTTAATGTTTACTTCTCTAGAAATACAAAATTTTGTCATTTCAAATGTACAAAAATAATAATATTTAAAAATGGAATCCTGTTGTCTACTCTTACTTCCACAGCGGAAGAAACCTGATTGATTCTTTTTAATCTATACAAATTAAGTATACGCGATTTGCGTACTCCAACCGATGTTTAGATCCAAATCATGCTAAAATTGGTTGATTCGAGTGCTCTGGTTGATTAGGTGGCAACTGTGGTGTCCGCATTGCTTATGCCGCACGCATGTGCCGCTGGCCATTAGGAGGAACCTGACACGAAAGCAGCACAGCAAAATAGAGTAGGTGCGAGTACGAGCAGTGCTCTTGCTCTAGCTGGGTATGGTAAAATATGCGGCAGACTGAAGACAACGACAAAAACGATGGCAGCGACGACCAAAAGGCAAAGCAAACCAAACCAAGTCAATCCCAGTGGAGCCGTGCCAAAGCGAACCAACAAGTCAGAATCATTATATTGACCACAAATGCCGCCGCGAAGAAAGCAATGCGAAGAAGACTGAGCTAAAGGCAAACCCAGCAAAGCCCACACAGACACAAACACAGACAGAGACACAGATACAGATACAGATACAGACAGCGACAGCGAGCGGCACCAATACAAAAACAAAATGCCATGCATACTGTGCCACTGACCCAATTTCCAGACTCGTTTTTTTTCTTTTTCCACCGCTTCTTGCTTGAGCTGAAGAACCGCACGAAGCAGCAGCAACAGCGGCTGTGGCAGCCACAACGGATTTGAAATGTTAACTGGCCTGGCAGCCAGCGGCGAGCAGAGCGCGGCAATGAGATACAAAGATACTTTGCCCGGTCGCATGCTCTTTCACCGCACAGACTGAGACTGTGCTGGAGCGCGAGCCCCAGCCCGATCCGAGCCCGAGCCCGAGCCCGAGCCCGACCCCCAGTCCCAGTCCCAGACACCGATAGCTCCAGCAGTACGAGTCTGGAGTATGTTGTGTAGTTTGCATCGCTTCGCATCGCATCGGATCGCATCCGCATTTCTACGTTGCTTTTGTATCTTTTGCTTGGCTTCGTTTGAGTTTTCTTCAATGCTGCGACGCTGTGGTCGTTGCATGTATCTGTAACTCGTTTCTGTATCTTGCGCCTCGTATCTGTGGCACTTAAATTTATGCAACATCATGGCAATGTCTCCGACTCTGAATATGCCCCGCTCATTCCCTCCACGAGCAACCAGCAGCCCCTTTTACACTGTCCACGTTTTGTTCTAATCAAAATGTGCTACGTGCCCGTCTGCTCCCCTGTCAGAGGTCAAACACAAATATTAACAACTGGCAGGCATTTGGCTATACCAGAACTATAAGCAACAAATTAACAATAACATCTCTCGTAATTCGTATCTTTAGCTTGTCTCTCGTCTTTTTGGCATTTTTAATTGAGTTTATTCCAATTAAATGTAATTTTCTTCTCATTCTCTTTGGCCTGGCTAACTGCGCATCTTGGTCGTAGGCACTCGTCATTTAGGCCAAGCACGACCCACTTTCTGGCCAAGATTCTGACGGCCAAGCTGACAAGCCGGCTAAGTCATTTGGAACAGTTATGACTGGCAATAGGCGTGGGTGCCATAACTGAGCTTTACATCAGCTAATCACCCACAATGGGAAGATTCAGATCTACATGTAGATGGGGGCACTCTGGCCCAAATGCAGCACGGCACGTTCTGCATTACAGCCAAAAGACTCAAGTAGCTGTACATTTTGAGACAAGATTAGCTTGACCCCTAAGTACAAATTAGATCTTATCGAAACTTTTAATAAAACTGAAATAAAACTCTCGATCTTTTGGACACAGAGTTGAATAATACTAACAAAAGTTTTTAAGCCTAGACAACATCATCATCACATTGTATTTGTTTTCATTTATCGCAAATGTTTTAAAATGTTTAAATGCTTCTAATATTAAAATAAAATTCGCGATGATTCGTTCAAATTTAAATTGGGTGAAAAATGTTTATTTTAAAGTTAATTCCAGCTCGTTGGTCTTTAAAAAATGCATCGCAGCTGGCATTTGGCTATAATCTATTAAGCATTTGTTACCCTGTAAAGACTATCAAAATGGATTTCTTTTATACCCTGTATTAATTAAAGTTTTATCTTGAGCGGCATCAGCAGCAATCAATAGCGACTTTTTTGCTCTTAATATGGGTGTGGTCCTAAAATAATTTTATACCCACAAATATAGAAACTAAAAATGGTTTCTATAGTTGACACGAATTTTTTATAAATTTGAATTTTTCTCATTGAATTTTACATACGTAACTTTGTCAGCAGTGATTCAAATACACTATCTTGAAAAGGAAAGTCCTAAATGACAAAAATAATTGCTAAAAATTATTCTTTATTTTTATTTTAAATGTTTTCTTTTATTACAAAGCAAGGCATTAGGGCATCACAAATGCATCCGATAAGTTAGGGTGCAACTGAACCCTAAAAAGTGGTCAATTTGCAGGATAATGTTTAAATTTTCACTATAATTATTGAATACCCTGCACAGCCGCTTTGACAGCAACGCCGACAAGTTAATCACAAGAAAACTTAGTTTGAGCATTTTGCCAGAGCTCAAATTTTGGTAGAAAAGGGCATTGTACCAACAGCTTCGACAAGAGTAACCGACTAGGAAATGCCCTGTAATGATTTCTTTACACAAAGCCTCCTTAGGTGCTCATTAATTGACCAGAGATTTTACCGTTTACAAAGGTAATACTCAATTATGTTAAATGCGAGATAAGATATATATATATAATTACATACATATGTTTACTAAATTTAAATAAATAATAAAAAACAAAAAAGTAAAAAAATAATAAGTAAAAAAAATTTATTTTAAAAATATTGTTTCTTATTTAATTTACTTTACTTTAAGACAGACGAAACTTTCGAACTTGAAATAAAACTCAACAGTAAAGGCGTAAAGATAAAAATTTTTAATGTTTTTCTTATTTTTTCTCACAAAAAATGGCTCCAGAGGTACTTACAAATTATTTAAAGTCTTGATTCGCATGCGGTCTATGTATTTGATTTTTTCGCATTGTGTAGATGGCAAATATCAAAGAGACATTAATATTGATTATGTCGCCACAACTTTAGTATACCCTTTTGTTGAATCATGTTTGGTGGGTACAGGGTAACGGGCAACGCCTTTCGTCTGCCTGCATCTCTGCCCGTGTTGCTGCTGCTACCTCTGCCGTTGTCTAGTTGACAAAAACAGAGACTCGGAGACCGATAGACCGACAGACAGATAGACATTACAATAAAGTTGGCAAAATGGCAACAGCGACGCCGCAGTCGCTGCCGCAGCCAACTTTGTCGCATATTGTCCAGCAGTTGTTGCTGCTGTTGCTGTTGTTGCTGTTGTTGTTGCTGCTGCTGCTGTTGCTGCTGTGGCGCAGTTAAAGACACAATGACCTTGGGTGAAAGTTGCTCTCCATTTCTATTTTGTGCTTTGCTGTTGCTGTTGCTGCTGAAATGGCTGTTGTTGCCGCTATTTGCCGCCATGCCATTTTAATACACATATGTATTGGTCTATTGGTCGATGTGTGTGTGAGCATATTTATTGTTATTTTTGTTTTTAACGATTTTCTTGTCACTGTTGTTTGTGTCTCCATCTATGCGTATGTTTGCTTTGAATGCTTCTGCTGCTCCCCTTTGGCTTTGTCTTTTCCACTCTGCATGATTTGTTTGTTTGCTTTGTTGTATTTTTCCATTTTATTTGTCGTTGTTGTGCTTGTTGTTGTTGTTGTTTTTGGGTTGTTGCTGTTTTGATTACTTTTGCTCTTGATTGAGGCGCCTTTGATGGATGCACATGAAGAGCTTAACACTAGATTCGATATCGAGTTGGAGCCGGCAAAACAGAACGGAAGTGCCTCGCGTGCAGGAAGTAGCTGTGTGGGGCAGTAGGTGGAAGTGGGGGAGGAGGAGGAGAAGGTGTTGTAGAAAAATTGGCCATGCTTACAACGAGCATTTTTTGCAACATTTGCAGCACAAGTTAGTCATAATCAAATATTTATAATTTATGCGCTCGCTTTTTCGGTTAATTGTCGGCCCAGAAAAGCGAAAAAAAAAACAAAACCAAAATATAAACTTCAAGTGTAGCGTCGATTTTGCAATGTGGCGTCTTCACGCCTCGCTGGGCAGCTGACCAAGATTCTTGGCAGAATAAATCATAGCTATAATTACATTATATTAAATTAATATTTAAGTATTGTACCAGTTTTGTTTTTTAGCTCCAACACCAACATCAACTTGGACTTTAACTTTAATTAACTGCAAAAGCAAACAGTGCACATCGAAAATCTTATGAAATACATAATTAGACTTGATTTTAACTTTAGTACAAGTATATTTGTGCCTAAGAACAACCGAATTCACTTCTTGAGCTAACGCTACAAATACAAAAGAGTTTGATTTTTCTTTCAGATAAATATTATAATCTTAAAATGTTCTATAATTGTTAGCGTTACAATGACATAATGATAATTATTAATAGTTGGAGGAAGTTATACTACTAATTTATTATAAAGGTATAAGGATATCTATCTGTTAATAATACGTTATCTTATCTAAACTATTTTGTGCATATTTTTTGAAATTTAATAGTATTTGTTGTGTTTTTAAAAACATTTATAAGAACAGCTGTTAAGGGAGCGTTAAATTGGGCTAATTTCAAAGTAAACTTTCGCGTTTAACATGCATTTATGGATATTTTGACACCGTTTCATAAAATTAAAAATCAATGCAAATCAATGGATCTAAACAGAAAATAAAAAGTATTCGTATATATTATTGTTTACTTTGTCTATAAATAAAAATGGCATCCGAAATTTATTGAAAGAACTTATACAAATATATTTGATTTGTTATTTTTTTTAAACATAAATCAATCAGCGTGATGTAAATAAAATGTCTGCAAATTAAAATGACGAAAAAATAAAAAGGTAAACAAATCAAGTACAAATACAAAATACAAAATGCAAATGTCGTTGCTTCTTTATATAAGAACCAAATTCGTATTTATGTATTTGTTGCTACCAGGCTCAAACACAGTACTTATTTCAAGATAAGCAATTTCTCATTTTTTACTTACATTAACTATCAATTTTAAGCGGTACAAATTCTATTATAATTATCAACATTATTTATCAATTGTCAATTTATCAATTATTATTAGATCTTTAAGCTAAATTGTTCAGTATGTGTTGTATAATTTTAACTCCATAAAACTTAAGCGCTCATCGTGGATTCAGATATTTACATTGAGCACATCTTATGGTAGTTTTTGGTTACTTCCACGTGTTTCATTTTGACAAATTCGTGGTGCATTTTAATGGCACACACGTTGGCCTAAAACCGGCTAAGAACGGTTATTGCCGAAAAAAGCGACGCGCCTGCAATTAATTTACTTATAATGCAGCATTCTAAAGGCAGACGATGGTCAACGACAACGGCAACGACAACGGCAACAACAACGACAACCGCCGACTGGCTGCCAAACTCTGGCGGGGCATCTATTCACCAATGGATGAAAAGGGAGGGGGAGGGCAGTGGGCAGGCGCGCTGAATGGTGGCGCTGCTGGTCAGCGACAAGTGACCTCAATTTTATTGGAACCTCTCGGCAAGTTGCGTGGCACGGCCAGTTGTACGTGCTGTGGTTGTTGTTGTTGCTTGTTCTACTTTGAAATTTCACTTTTCAAATGTGAATATGTGTGCGTGTGTGTGTGTGTAAGTGTGTATAGAAAAAATACAAATAATTAATAAACTAAATAAAAGCATGCGAGCATTTTTGTGCGTGCGCCGATCAAAATTTGTGCCACGCGGTAGATTTGAAAATATAAAAAATGCACTGTCAATGCAAGTTTGTTGCTTGAGTCTTTTGTATATAGATGGAACAACAGTTGCAGCAGCGGCAACAAACAGCAGAAATGCCCGCCACGAAAAATGTCGAAAATATGAAGGCACAGGGCAACCGAAAAGCAATAACAACAACAGACAGCAACCAACAACCAACAACAACATTGACAATTTAACCTCAAACTTCAAAGTGTCACTGTCATGGCCCTTTTTACTGCTCCCAGCGACGGCGAGTTGGACTGCGTTGCAGCCGCAACCTCGTCGCAACAGTCGACGCCATAACCTGTTGGCAATTCAGTTTATGACTTTTGCGCCGCACAGTGGGACCAGAGCGCACAAGAGCAGCCGGCCGGCGCTGTGCAACAGCCAAGCGAAGCTTTCACCGTGACTGCGGCCCACTGTGCAGGCCGCAGTTGCTGTCGCTGCTGCTGCTGCTGCTGCGACGTCGACATCGCACGTATTGCCACGAAAAGTGGGTCAACATGAAACGAGCCAGAAATGTAGAAAGAAAGAAAAACAACAACAGCAGCAGCAGCAGCCGCAACAACAATAACAACAACAACTAAAAAGCAAATCACGCTGACGAGCTCGCTCAAGACTGGGTCTTGATGTTGTTGCTGCTTGTTTGTTGTTGTTTCTGCCGATGAAAGCATTACAGCCACTTGGAGCAACAGAGATGCCAACAGTGGCCGAGCAACTTTTGTAGCTGCTGGGGAGCAGCTATGCATTTATTTTTTGGGGTTTGGCCTATTGGAAATTAAATTTTCTTAGCCTGTTCCTTCAAAGTGTAATCAATAATATTTCAATACATATTGTAAAATTTTCTGAATGAAAATACGGCTTTACTTTCAAAACGTATTAAAGTAAATAGGTATAAATAAAAATCACCAATAGTTTAAATGTGTATTTGCAATGGCGCCACAGTTGTAAAGCGCCATCTATAGGTCATAGTTCTGGGAAATGCCAGTGCTGGTTAACTGAGCTGTGTTGCGTTGCACAGAGCTGCTTTGGGTGAGGCTCGTTTATCGACCACCCTCCACAACCTGTCGCCGATAGCCTTTCTGCTCTGAAATTCTTTTTGTTTATACTTGAAAAGCAGTAGTTGCTCTGTAAAATTATAATATGTTGAATGGACAGATCACACACAGTTATGTGGGCAACACGTGCAGCGTGGTGATACCACATCCACATGCGAAGGAAAAGCCAAGTCCACGCCATTGCCAGAGCCAGCTGAGGCGTGTTTTGAGAGAGGGGCTGCCGCGGTGTCGGAGACGGAGGCGTCGACGGCAACGGGTGTTACGGTACCTGTGAATTTGGATCGCATAAGGAACGTCGATATATACATTGGCGACAACGATTTGTACTTTTACGCAAATGTCAAGCTATACAAGTGAGTCACGCCACGCAAATGCACTTTACCCAGAGCTTATCGCAATTTTCTACACAGATTTCACAGTCGTCGCACTTTCGACTTGAGGGGACTTAAAACGCTGTACATCAAATATGACACGACCGAAAACTGCTACCAGCTGTACTTGCGCTGCCTGCCGCCCGTTGCCATTGCGGGTAGCGGCAATGCAGCTGGCAGCGCCGTAACGCCCAAACCAAAGACAGCGCGCAAGGAGTACATAGCCGCGTTTCTCAACCTGCCGACGCTGACGGACACCCTGCAGGACAAGGAGCCGCTGGTCCACGAGTGGAAACTAAAGCGCATCACCGATCAGTGCCAATTACAGCTCGATGCCCACGAGCGTACCTACAAACTGATTAGCCAGTTTAGCTATGGCTATGCCAGTCAATACAATGGTCCGCTACTGACCAGCGAGGTGAGTGCTCGTCAGACATGCACAGAGCTCCCTTTCGGCTACTAATCGCCATTAATTTCGCATTTGCAGCTGGACAAGTCGACGTGCCGTGTTCCAGACCCGGAGCGTCTGAGCCCCTTGCAACGCCGTCTGGAGCGCATCAGCGATGAGATGAAGCGCTTCTCACGCGAACAGTACAAAATGAATTTTGTAGAACTGCAGGTACCAGCTGGGCACCAGAATCCGCTGCGCTACAAGCCCAAAATCTTCGAGACCTCCATGACACAGGAGCAGGCCCATTTGCTGCACAATCTATGCAGCGTCAAACCCGCCGCTGAAGAGTCCACAGCGACGACCTCGCCACCGTCCAGCCAACCCGATCGCCGAGTGCAGAACGAGATCGACTGCGGCCTTATTAGCATTGTGCTGGCCATATGCTACGATGTGCGCACCACCAACAACGAACCCACCTGTGAATCGGGCTGGACGCGCAGCATATTGTGTCCGCTGTTCTGCTACTTTGAGCAGTTCGACAACTATCGGGACGTCCTGTTGGCGTTTCTGCGGCGCGTGATCACCTATCCGTTGTACCGCAACTTTGAGCTGGGACGTCAGTGCGTCAGGGATGCCATCGAAGTTCTGAAGGGCGGTCGCAACTGGCTGATCAATCAGCTGCTGCTGACCCATCAGCAGTTTGCCAGCGGCGAGCCATGTCGGGATAGTTTCAACAACCACTATCTGGAGGACTACATACGCTACATAAGCAACGCGACGATGTGCAGCGAGGAGCATCTGCGTCTGTTGGCGCGCAACGTCAAGAATGTGCTGATGGATGTGACCAAGCGGCAATTAGATCTGGGCATCATCGAAATAGAGACTGAACTGATTCAGGAGCTGATGCAGGAGATGCGCATAGATGCGGGCAGCGGCAGCGAATCGCCGTCTCAACAGCAGAGCCAGCAGGGCGATGATGAGATGGATTTGGATAACGACACGTCCGGACAGGAGGATGAGACCACGACCGATGATGATAGTGTTATAACCGATTCGTTCGATAGCATGGACTTGCGTTTAATTGAGAACGATGTTTATGCCGTTGACGAAGAGGACGAGGGAGATGTCGACGATGGCGAAGAGGAGCAGTCAGAGGTGGATGATGAGGACGAAGACAGCAACTCATCAACGACCACCACCAGCGACGCCGAAGGCAACAGCGTCATCGAGCAGTGCACCAGCAACAGCGAAGCCGCTGCCAGCATCAGTGCCAGCGCCAGCGCCAGCACGAGCACCAAGTAGACGCTGACAACGTTCCGTGTCGTCTGTCCTGCCATGCCTAAGCCACTGAAAACCAATCAACCAACCAACTTAATGTCAAAGAACGGAGGCTAATCAGTGATTACTTTTTTGCGAAAGCGAAATGTAAAAGTTAAATACAGAAACGAAAACAAAACAAAAACAAAACGCAAATTGTAAATTTTAAACACAAACTAAAAACCTATTTAAATATTAATGTGTACAAGAATTTTAAATCAAAACACAAACAATTGTTCATGCCAAATGCGAATGAATATTCTGCATATATATACATATAATTTTTCTTACTTTTGCTCTTCTAAAATGTTTTTCGTAAACATAAATCAAGAACATTAGCATTTAGCGTCGCATTAGAGTACGAAATTTGAATTTTGAATTCTTTAACCCAAATTCTAGTTGTGCATTTTGTATATACTTACATATACATATATACTATACATATTTAATAGTATAATAAGTATATGTTGTTGGTGCTGCAAGCAAATTGAAATAAATATGTAAAAGAAAACTTTAAAGAGGCAAAGTCATCTAAAAGTTAGTTAAAGTTGTATAAATGGCATAGAAGTCAAGGCCAAACAAATAATATAACATATATATATACTTATATATAGTATATATCTACTTATATATAAAATATATATATTTACTTATATATTTTTCTTAATATTTTATCATGCATTTTCGCCCAAAAGGAGTTTGGTTAGAAAAAAAGAATTAAAAGAAAATGTGATTTTTTAAATTTAATGGATACGAAAATATTGCAAATATTTTGCAAATTTTTATTACTCTAACTAAAACAATAAACAATCTTAAAATTATACAATCTGGGAAGACAAGAGTTCGCATAATAAAATTGAAGTCTTCAATCTAAAATCAACGCGTTCATATACTTCATGGTGAAAAAACAAGCCATCTGATAATGGCACTGTCAATTCATGTATAGGGTGTTCTATATGGTAGACTGCTAGATGATATCATGCTGCTCATTAAATGGGTGCAGTAAACAAAATTGTGTGGTGGAATACAAACTTATAAAGGTAACGATTGAAGTGGATCATATAAGTAAAACACAAGAATGTTTTGACTGGAGGATGACCGACTATAAAATACTCTGTACCCAACTCCAAGCCGGACATCATTCAATACGCCGCTAACACTTTACTCAGTGACGATGCTTCTTCTTCCATAATCGGCCCCACACTATGATATATGCAAACCTGTATAACAAAGGGCAAGGCTTTACAAATATATTTATATATATCGACAATTTAAATTAAACTTTACCATCGTATGGTACGCAGTAACATAAAAATACAAACTTTAACGAACGTTTCTAACTCCTATTGCCTCTGGTATGAACGGACATACAGACGGATATTGCCTTCTTCATTTGTACAACACCATTATATAAAAAAACAACATTGCGAAATCTTTCAATACTTACTTTTACAACAATATTTTAGTCAACAAATGACTTTTTATTACGGAGTTTTTCTACGATAGCCATATGATACATCTTGGTAAGTTTTTCTGATTTCTGTAAAGCTCGCAATTGCTGAGTGCACTTAATATTTCTTTAAGACAATAAAGACAAATGTTAATAAGATATAATTTTGAACGGTAATGATAAGGAATATAAATACCATGTCTTGCCCATCTACATTTAAATTTACAATTATTGCCAACATGCATGAACCTTTAAAAACAAGTGAGAAGGCTCCAGTCGGGAGCGCCCGACTGGGGGATACCCTGGACCCTGTGTTTTCATACATATCAGTCCCCTTGCATTCATACACATACACAGAGTCACGCATACACACACATATATAAACGCAGGCTGCGCGCTGTGAACAGCTGCTGCGCTTGGCCCCCACTATGGAAACTAAATTCAGGTATAACTGCTAAACTAAGAGTATGTTAATGAAACTTTCAGGTCTTAACAATAGCATTGAAATCTATGTACAAACCAAAGCCCAAGTCCGTAGTATTTGAATTGCGTATTTTTCCACATTTTTACATATATTTGGCGAATGGGGGAGATATCCTAAATCTACATTCCTTACCTGCGTGTGCTTCACGCGAACATTTGAAAACAAATTTGGTTGTTCCAGCTTTAATGGTTTCTAAAGATATGTTCAAAAACCGAGTCAAAAAAACTATAGTTATCGATAATAAGAAAACAAGATGAGTTGTCGGTGATTTGAAATAAACTTGATCTGCGTATGGTATACACGAATTTAAAAAGTCCAAGTTCAGCTTCTAGCTTCTGTAGTCTCCGAAATCGACGCGTTCATACATACGGACGGACAGACAGACAGACGGATGACGGACAGAGCTAACTCGGCTAGTAATGCTAAACAATAATATATATACTTTAGATAGGAGATGCCTTCTGCGTGTTACATACATTTGCAAAAAAACTACTATACCCTGATTTACCCATTTTTAATGGGTTCAGGGTATAATAACGAATTTATTGCGTTTTCGAAATACTCTTCCTTAAAATGAAACATTGATGTAATCCTTTTTGTCTGTAGTAAACTTTCTTCCTAATGGTCGTTTTAACCAAAGTTTCATGATAAAAACAAATAGTATTAGTTTTAATATTTTATTTATTCATAAGGTTGCATATCTCTGTACGTTTACAAGCTAATTTAAATATTTATGGACTGTTACTTGAAGAACTTGTTGGTGTTCGTTCTTAAATTACGGTATATGTACGTGTAAAGCTAAAATTTACAAGTTAAACTAACTATGCATTTAGAAATCGCTAGAAGAATTGCGTAAACATTTCACACGCCCCAGGCGAGGCCAATTGGTTTTTCAGTTGGAGTTTCAGTTTTCTCTTCTATTTCCCTATATACACAAGTTACAATTGTTTAACAAAAAAATGTTTAGAGTTCATTTAAAAGATTCCTTAAGCACTACATACAACATGGCGGCCTTTTCGTGCGGACATTTTCTTTTCATTTTAATCCTGCGCCGGGGAATGGAAAATTATTTTCTTTTCATCGTTTTTACTGACACTGAGTTTGAGTTTTAAAGTATTTACAAGAACATTGTTCTAAGCTAGTTTGGGAGAGTTGAGTATTGCCCACCAGATTGGCCCGTTACAGATCTGCAAGCATGGAAATTTGATTGTAGAAAACAGATTGCGATAAATCGCAGATGATCACCTACTCATTGTCTCCTGCTGTATCTCGACTTTGTACGAGGGATTGTCGTAGGCCGCATCGCTCTTCCGCGGCGGTGTAATGGAAGCCGTCTGATGCACTCGTCTCCTGGTTATGATCAGCAGCAGCGCCAGCGTCGACATTATCGCCAGTGCGGCAATCACAGAAACAACGACGAGGGGACCGTAGTAGTCGCCAACTGGTTGATCGGTGACGCCCGCGGTCAGGAGTTTGCCTGGGAGGATAAATGAGCCAATTAGTAAGAATTCTACATCAATGAAAAAAGTTATATGTAAACTATGTTTTTACTATAGCAGGAATGGGATTGTTCTCTTTATATCCCAATTTGACAGTGGTCTAATCTAAATAATCTATCAACCATAAATATTTACGAATGCAAATCATTTAAGAAGTTTGCCAGTGTTTACCAAGATTTTTAAAGCTCAAATATGTCCTTTCAAAAAAACGCAAGACTTGAAATGGGAAAAGCTCGGCTTGAAGAAAAGTGCGTACTATTTGCCAACCGGACTTACCCGTCTTGCCTGGCGTCGCTGGACCACCTGGCTTGGTGATGAAGTTGACCACGTTGCTCTTCTTGGTATTGCCATTGGTGAGGTACATTTCCAGCCACAAGCGGTACTTTGTGCCTGGCTTGAGGTCCATAATCAGGGTGCCCGTTGTGCTGTCCCGCTTGGCCACCTTGAAGACGCTGGAGTCCTCCTTGCCAGCGTCGCTCTGATAGATGGCGCGATAGATGTGCACGAACTTGTCCTCTGGGTAGGGCACGCCATTCCAGGATATTTCCACACTCTGCGCCTTCACCTTGGTGACATTTACCATCACATCGAATCCGTAGACATCTACTTTGGGTGCGGTGCGCACTTTAATCATGTGTCCGGCTCGCAGCTCGGCTCCGTGGCCCGCGAATGGGATGTAGTAGAGTCCGATTTCGTAGCCCGTATCGGCCTGTAGATTCTGTATGGTGTAGCTGGTGAGCGTGCGGTGTATCAGCGGGGAGGAGGAGTATATCATGCCCGTGAGCTCCTTGTAGCGCAGCTGAACTCCATCCACGTACTCCATTTGCTCATCGCCCAGCTTCTTCCAGGTGAGCTGCAGCCACGTGGCATTCGTTTCGCTGACATTCAGCTCGGGATCCTCGACGGTCTTGAATATGTCCTGGAAGTCCGGCCTGTAGTCGGAAACCTGCGGCGGCGGCGTTATCGTCCTCTCCGCCGGCATCTTTACCGTAAAGACGCTGCTCGTGGGCTGGGAGTTAAGATCGCGCAGGATCAGCGTTATCTTCACCTTGTACAGCGAATTGGGCTCCAGGCCAGGCAAATCGAATTCCATCTGTGAGGTGGCAATCAGATCCTCGGGCGGTGCAAATATCTGTTGCTCCCAGCTGGAGGTATCGTTGCTCGGACCATTCGTATAACGCAGCTCCACGCGTCCGTGCAGATTCACATAAACCTGGGGCACGGTGAAAACGATGCGTATGGTGCGCGGATCAATGGCCTCCAGGGTGTGCACCTCGATATCTGGCTGGAGATTGTTGAAGCCTGGAAAAGGAGTCGGAGTATTGAATACGGTTGAAGGATGAGCGACGAACACAAATACCGATTCCAAACAAATCTATAAAGTTAGATAGGGTTCCTCGACATGGTTGGGCGATTTTGATTTGGATTCGGTATAGAGCATAACTCTGCTCAGCTTAAAGTTAAGATTAGTTTGGGTTAAGCGATTTCTAAGAAGCGCAACAATGATGCGAATGTAGATGGGAGTGTATGTGTGTGTGTATGTGTATGTGTGGATTGATTTGTGGAAGTGGGAGTAGTCACAGTTAGTACAGTAAAACCCTGTCGCAGTGTATATCAGTTTTACAGTGTCCAAACGGCATGAAGAGAGACTAGAGTAAGCTAAGAAGGATGTGACTAGAATAGTGGGATCTCAACCTGCTTGCTGGGTTGGCCGCTTGTCCGGGCCTTCGCTCTGGCTCTGGCTCTGACCCTGACCCTGACTCTGACCCTGACTCTGATGCAGGCTGTGCTCGCTGGCCTGGGTGGATAAGCCAGAGCTGGTGCTAGAGCTGGGTGTAATCGTTGGCAGCTGCTGCAGGGATTCGTGTTGTTGTTGCTGCTGCTTTTGATGTTGCTCCTGTTGCGGCAGCTGCTGCTGCTGCTGCTGCTGGGGATGATGCAAGCTGGGTGGCACCCCCAGGCCAGGTATCAGCGGATAGCTCTCATAGGCCACGGGCTGGCCATCGACTATGGCAATGCCGTGCGGAGGAGGTGGCGGTGGCACTCCACTGTGCACAATGGGCACATAATGAGGCGGCAGCGGTCTATGTTGCTGTTGTTGCTGCTGCTGCTGCTGCTGCTGCTGTTGTTGTTGTTGTTGAGTTGTGGGTCCCGCTCCGCCTGGCACGCTCTGCTGCAAATGCTGCAGAATCTGCTCGATTCTCACATGCGAGGGCAGATTGTGATTGTCCTTCTGGGGCAACGGATGTGCCGCATGTCCGGGCTGCTCAGCACCCAGAATATTGAACAGATCCGATTGACTAGTGGGCGCCGGCGGGGGCTTGCCCTGTGGTATTCCATTCGGATTGACATCATATGGCTCGTAGGGATTGTAGGCATCGTAGGCGGGCTTCGCTGGATTGTAGAAGCCATAGGGTCCGAGCTGTTGCTGATGTTGCTGCTGCTGCTGATAGTCGTTGTAGTGGCCGCCCAGCTGCAGCGGCACAAAGCCGCCACCTGGCGGCAATGGTGCGCCATTGTTCACCTCGTCCTCCTGCTGATCCTCGTGCACATCGTACTTGATGTCATTCTGTTGCTGCTGCTGCTGTTGCTGCTGTTGTTGCTGCTGCTGCTGCTGTTGCTGGTGCTGAGCCTTCTTGTGCAGCTTATCGTGCTTGTCAAAGATACCAGCACCCGCTTTTGGTGGCTTTCCGTCCAGCGTAGGGTAGAAGGCGCTTAACTGCGATTTCTTATCATAATCAACATCCAAGGGCTGCTTCTCATGGGTCACCTTATTGGCAGCAGTTGCAGTTGCTGCTGCTGTCGTCGTAGTTGTCGCTGTCGATGTTGTTGTTGTTGTTGTTGTCTGATATTGGTTGCATGTTAAATGGTATTTTGATTATTTACAAATGCATAGCGTTAATTATCGATTGTTTTTCGAGTGAGCGTAAAAGTAAATACATAATAACATAGCACAAAATCAGGGTCATTAAAAATATTAAATAAAAACAAAAGAAAAAGAGAGAAAAAGAACGCAAGATAAGTAGCAAAAGCGCAAAAATATACACATGTGAAGTGCTATGAAATCATAATGGAAAAGCCAAAAATGCTTCAGAAACATGCGAGAAATATGTGCGATATGAATGGATATGCTTTCGAATGTTTGATAACGAGCTTTTAAATAATTTATTATTTCAATTAACATAATTACTTCGCTTACACTACAGCTTCAATTAAATCAGTAAGTTGAAAAACTAATTTATTATAAATAAAAAAAACTATTTTTTCATATATTTTGGTTGATTTTTGAACCCAGGCTGCAAACCGGTTCGTGGCCGGATTTAATTTTTTTCAATTCCTCTTTTTTGTTTTACGGCAATTTTTAACTAATTCATATGGCAGACGTCTTAATTTGTGAATGTTTACTAGAAGATATTCTTCGGCTTAATTGAAAATAAACCAAATAAAATATAGTAATAATTGTTCATATAATAAATTCACACAATTTACTCATTATCCCACTAGATACACAAAACAATAAAAAATGTTTAGAAATACTTGATTTGTTTGTTTAACAATAACGAAGCAAGGTTTGAAACGAAAACTGAAAACAGACCGAAACGAAATGTAACACATTGGTTAGAAACGTGAACCGAACCCACTACTTTTTTTTATTTTTTTTGGATTTTGACCTTTTAAATATCTGCTCATTTATTTCTTCTAAACTAACTTTGCTGTAGTGTAAGACGGGATTGTTCAGTTAAACGTGCATGCAATTCATTAAAATGAAGACCTTTCATGCAATCAGTAGCCATATTTACCATTCGGCGATGAGGACTGGCTACCCTCGTGCTTTTGTTGGTCTTGCTGTGTCTCCTGCTCCTCCTCCTGGCCGGCGGCGCCGATTTTAGGTGCCACTGGTGCGCAGGACCAGTGTTTGCAGCACTCGTCATCGGGAATGGGCAGTAGACGCGCCTGTGCCGGGTGACAGGGCAAATCTGCGGGCGGCAGCGCCAGCACTGGCGGACAAGCCGGACGACATTCGACCTTGCCGTTCTCGCAGTAGCAATGCTTGTCGCAGCCTGCATGGGGAGATGTAAGGGGAGGGGGAGGCCGAATGTGTGGCTGATTCTGAGTGTGATGCGAATGGATCGATGACTTACCCGTCAGATTGGCCGGAATGGGCGACCAGTTCTCAAACTCCAGGCCCTGGTAGGTGCACGTGCCGTTGTCCATGCAGCGCATGCTCTCCGGACAGCAGTGGGGCGCGACTGGCTTAAAGTTCGCCGGCACCGGCTCCCAGCGTATGCAGTGCGGATTGAGCACGTCCAGGCCAAAGGTGGAGGGACACTCGACCTTGGCGCAGTGCACGCCCTGCTCGTTGCAGATGCACAGCTGCTCGCAGCCATCGCGGAACTGCTGTCCCAGCTCGTACTGTGCGCCCTTGAAGCTGCAGCTGGGCGTGGCGCCGCTAGCGTCGCGCGCCTGCTCCTCCAGCCCGAAGCTGCGCTCCTGCTCGTGCTCATCTCCAATGCTGTTCTGGCCGCCATGCAGCGATGGCAACGGAGCCGGCGGCTGCTGTTGCTCGTGATCGTCGAGCGTAACGTCGCACAGCTCCAGCTGGCAGCACACATCCTTGGGGTCCTTCACGTAGACACACTTGTCGGCGCGCGTGTGATTGCGTTCCGGACAGCGTGGCCGGCAGTTCATGATGCCACCTTCATCGCAGTGGCAGATCTGCTCGCAGCCAATCTCCAGGCGCTCGCGGAACTTGTACACGCCGCCTTCGTATTGACAGTCGTTGCGTGGCTTGGGCGTGGTTCCTAGGCATATGCATATGTGCGTGTGTATGGTGGTGCGTGGAAATGTGTGTGTGTATGTGGGAAGCACATGACGTTTATGAAAAGCACAGAAAACACAGCGTTAAAGCATGGCCAAAGGCTACAAAGCATCAACTGCCCAGCCACAGCAAGAGCTGCTTTCTCTGTATCTGCCGGCCTAAAGCGATTGGGACTCACCTTCGTTCGGCTCGCCGGGGGCAATGGTCGGCATGCCATTGTCGGCTGTGGCCACAATCGGCTCCAGCAACGGTTCGTCGCATTCCATCATCCTGCAGCACTCATCCTCCTCCACCACACGCTCGTGGCAGTGCGGATTGGCCATGGTGCGCTGGCTGCCACGCGGATATGTGGCGCCCTTGCAGCGTGGCTCGCAAATCCACTCACCGCGGTTGCAAGTACAGCGCTCGTCGCAGTCCCGCTCCATGCTCTCGCCATGCTGTTAAGGGAGAAGGGAAGACAGTAAACAAACTTAGTCCAAATGTATAAATGTATAAAACTTAAGATAGATGTTTACAAATATTCGTGAGGGCGGCACAATCTTAACCGCTAAAACTGAGGAGCCTATAGAGATTCGCGTAATATTAAAAAATATTTTCTCGATGTGCCAAATACCTAATTATCTTCCTGTATATTGCCTGTCGCGTCTGTCGAAGACTGTGGTTCGTCACTAGACTGTCCCGTCCATCGTGATAAAAAATTATAAAGCATATTTCTTTACTTACACATTTGTATTCTCTATCTATACAAATTATGCGCGCAAACGAGTTCCAGTTGTTCACTGGCATTCGAGTTATTCGAGTTATATTGTTGCAGCTTTCGCTTCTTAAAAAATCTCACCAATGATAAGTAGTTAGGTACTTTTAGTGGCAGCTTTAGAATTGTGACCCAATTGACAAGTAATGACAATAGATTCAGCGCTCCAGTTTGGCGAATTTCATGTGAAAGGCGCGTAAATCTATTTGTGTACAAATTGCGTCAAATCACAGAGCAAAAACTGAGCGGTAAACTTCAATCATCATCAATTATTTGTTCATTTGGCGACTGCTTAAATGGGTACTGAAGAAAATTGGTAGACATTTCCTGCTTCATGTCGACTTTGAATGTTGAGTCTGAGTGCACTAATAAGCAGATATGTCAAAGTGCTGCTAAAACTGGCTATGGTACGGCCCACACGCACGACTAGACACACAGATTGAAATCAAGTTCGTTACCTGAGTCTTTTGTTTTGCACCTAGCGCTTTGCACTCTTGTTTGTTCTTTTTATAATTTTAATTAAAGTTTACGTAGGCTTTTTCTCTCAGAACTATAATATGGCCATAAAATGAATACGTTTAATTTGGCTCACATGTGCAATTTCTCGCACCTTTGCCACATCTTAACGATCGCCTAGGAGGTAGCTCGTTTTTTATGCTTCACAAAAATTCATTAAGCTTTTTTGGGAACCTTAAGTCGCAAAAGCTATAAAACTGTAGCCATTATATGCTGGTAAAGAACTAACCCCATAGCACGCTCACGTTGGCATACTAAACTATATACTCGCAAGGTCCATAAAATGTGTTCAATTTTGCAGATATTTGACTGCTCGCTTAAAAACTATTTGGGGCATGCGGTTTAAAGTCGGAGTCGCGTTGGCATGTTGCACGTGTCCGCTGCCGATCGATCGAAATTTATAAGAAATAACAGAGCGAAAAAACAAAAAAAAATATATATATGTATATATAAAACGGACATTCATTAAAAGTGAAAGCAAAAATTATTTCATATCGAAACGTGCCATAAACCCGATTATGAAAAGCACAGCAAAAACAATTTCAAATATTTAAAAAAAAATTAATAACTAAATTAAACTATCAGTTGCATTAAAAATACTCTAACTTGAAAAAAATAAAGAAAAACAAAACATAATCATTGAATAATCAACAAGATACCCTTAAATTAAATCTAAAGTAGCCAAACACACACGCATTAATTTACCCGCTGTTTTCTTGTAATTACGTGATTACAAAGAGCATAGCAAATACATACGGCTCAAGCCAATTTTATTGTTAGGGTATTAAAAGAAAACCCAAGCGACCGTTTAATTAAAACAAAATCAACAGCAGGGCAACAACGCCAGCCACTGCCGACAACCACAGCAACAGCAACAGCAACAGCTGAATGGGTTGGTCAGTAGTGCAAGCCGGAGGCGTTGCTGTTGCTGCTCTGACTGCAATCCAATGTACATGACTCGCTTAATGCCTCTGGCTTGGGTGCAATGTTTGATGAACACGTCACACTCGGACAGACGCAGAAAGGCGTGCAGCAATTTATGGAAATTAGACGCTGGCGTTAATTAGATGATTGAAAATCAGCAAGAGCTGGTCTGATTCTAACAACCAAACAGCAATGCACCCACCACAAGTTGGCATGCGAGCATTACAAGAGATTGACACATTATGGCGTTGATTGCCCAGACTGAGGGCTGGGCCTGATGATTATGAAGCTGCACCAACAGCAAAAGCAGCGGCACCAGCAATGGCAACAACATCAATCACGGGCCAGCAATTTGCTGGCATTTTTCGATTTTAAGGCGCGCAAATATTTGCATAATTGCTGCTTGCCCAAGCAACAACGACAAGAAACCGCGAAAACTGCCAACAAGGGAAATGTGCACCAAAAATATTTTTGGAGTGCACACAGCAACAACAACAAGAGCAGCAGCAGCAAAAGCAGCAGCTGCTGCGACAAACTCTTTGCTGCTGCCTGTTGACCGGTTTTTATGAGTGGCCCAAACTTGTTGAGCATTATGCAATCAAGTGACGACAAGGCAAATTGGAGTTGCGTGCCAGGAAGTGCAAAAGTTTGCCGAACAGACAGCAAGGCAAAAATGGAGGCGGCTATACAGATGAATATACGTGCATATACTCTGGTAGAAGTCTAGAAGAACAAGAGTAGGAAAGTTGTCAAAATCTTGCCGAGGACGACATTTCTTGCCCTGATCCCGTATGCATGCATTTATTTTTATAGCCTTTCGTAATATTAATTAAAATTGTTTAAATCAAGAACGAAATTTAAAGCAAATCGCTATGAATTATATATTATTATGTTCTTTATTTCTTTATGGGCAAGTGTATGTTGAGATTAGACTAGAGTTGAGCGGGTGAGCATTTCTTTCGCTTTTCACTTTCCAATTATCAACCACGTAATAGTTTTTATTAATTATTTGTACGCACCTTATAGCTCTTATTGCTCGCCAAACATTCACGTTGCATGGTATCCCCGCTGGCTGTGATCTCCACGATTTTTGGCACTTCCGTTTCCGGTTGAGGTGTTGTCGTCGTTGTAGTTGTAGTTGACGTTGTTGTTGTAATTAGCTCAGTGCGCTCCTCGTCCATGCTGACATCGCTGAGATCCATAAGAGCCTGCTGCATGGTGGCATTGTGATGGAACAGTAGCTCAACATCCTCGTTGCTGCCGCCACCCGCCGAGCGTCCCTCACCGGCAAAAGCAACGAATGGCGACTCAGATGTGGTTGTTGTTTTAGCCTCTGTTGTTGCTGTTGTTGTTGTTGTTGAGCCGCTGCTGCTCGTTTCGTCCTCGGTTGGGTGCTGCACATGCACATGCTGTCCTTCAACAATGTTAATCACTGGAGCCGCGTCCATTTCGAATCGCGGCATCAATGTTGTGGCCTCTGCCTCCGCCTCCGCCTCCGCCACCGCTGCGATCTCAGTCGGGTGCTGGGTTTCGGGCTCATTCATATTCATGGCGCGTGCTCGGGATGTGGATGTCGTCTCAGTTGCTGGCTGCGCTGTTGCCTTGTTCTCTAAACTGACAATAATGCCAGCACTCGACTCCGTCGTCGTTGTTGTTGTTGTTGTTGTTGCCGTTGGTGTTGTTGTCGCTGCTGCAGTTGTTGTCGCTGGCTCGCCCTCCTCGGTGCTGCTCGACAGCATTTGATAATCTTCGTGCTCGGCCAGGCGATCATGATTCTCGGACAGTATATGCACATGATAGGGATCTTCTGGCTCACTTGTTGTTGTTGTCGTTGTTGGGGCTGCAGTTGTTGTCGACGTCGTCGTCGTCGTTGTTGTTGTTGTTGTTGTTGTGAGTGCGGGCTTGTCGCTGTCACTTTCATTCTCACTGGCGCTGGGCTCGTTCTCCTCGCTGTTGCTGGCCGTTATGAGCGTTGCCGGATGTCGGAAATTATTCAAATCCTTGACATCATCTTCGTTCTCATTGGAGATTTGGTTGAGCAACAGTTCATTCTGCTGATGCTGCTCCAGTTGCTGCTCCTGGAGCTGTTGCTGCTCCGTGGTGGCATCGCCTCCCACGTTCTCTGCATGCTCGTCCCGTAAAGGGATGTGCTGTATGTGCGTCTGATCCAGCTCCATCTGACGTACGATCAGCGGCTGCTCCGGAGCTTCGCTCTCTGCGCGTGGAGTAGTTGTTGGCTCTGTGGAGGTAATGGGTTCAATGCTCGTGGATCGCACAGTAGTTTCTTCCTCAATAGAGCTCGCGTTGCTGGCGGTTCCGCTCACGACAAGTACAGGCAGCGTTGTGGTGTTCTCTGCAACATAGCAAAAAGGGTTTGGTTTTAATATTTTCATAAAGTAATTTATATTTAAATTAATTTAAATTTAAGATAAAAACAACAATAATCGGGTGTAACCGATAGCGCTCTCAGCAAGAAATAGTAGAAAACTTTCCTAATTATTATTGTCAATTTAGAAAAATATTGACTTTCGTAATTTCTGAGGGCGGAGCAAGGCGGTCCGATCTTTAGAGGAATTCATCTCAAATTTTTGGGAAATATGGATTTTTATAGTTTACCCGCGTATCAAATAAAAATTATGTGCGACTTTAGACGAGGTCATCAGGAATTTGTCTCCGCATTTTGATGTATCTAGACATCCACAATATAATCTTTTCACAACTTGAAAATCGTATAATTATTTAGGCCACAAAATGATGTACACAGCATCAATTCTTCTTAGATTTCAATTGTAATGCTCGCTTGATCAGAAATGATTTTATGGCAAAATAATAATTTACATAAATAAATACAGATTTAATGATTTTTCTGGCTGCTATCATTAATAAATAAAAGCATATTCTGAATATGATTTTAAAGAATGTGAAGAGATAAGCATTATTAATAAATAAAAAATATCATTAATAAATAAAAGCTTATTCTGAATATGAATTTAAAGAATGTGAACAGATAAGCACATTCTTTAAAATCATATTCAGAATAAACTTTTATTTATTAATGATAATTGATTGATTGAGTTTTTCATTCATATATATTTTTATACATTATAAACGATTGAACAGAAAAAGGATTATTGTATAAACATAACAGATACATTTCACCATCGCTCTAAACATGGTTTATCTAATTAAGCAGTGATAATATTCTATAGAATCAATTAAAAGTTTTTTATATGCAGAAAAATGAGGGAAATAATTGAAAATACAAATGCAGAAAATGATTATTAAAGATTATTAAATATTAAATATCAATTATAGCCTATACCTGCGATATCACGTCTATACACTACATTACATACACGACTGACTAAATAACTTATTAATCAATGACTGCAAATATTTAAATACAATTTTAGCACAACAATAGTCACTTTGGGAGAAAATGTTTCCGTAAAAAAGGCTTTAAATCTTTTTAAAATTGTACAAATATTTATTTAACTTTTCAATAGAAAATGTTTTATGACTTTCCCAACTATATTTATTTTCGCTTAGAGGCACATATCAAATTTTGCTCACCTATACGAATGTTTTTTGTTCAATTAGCACCGCCAAGAGCTATTGCGAATCTCTGACAGTTAGAACTAGCATTGACTCATTCGAAGGGGTAAATAAACTTTAAGCTCCCCATTTGTTCGCTAAGCTGGCCCACATTTACGGTACCGGTACATTAGCAAGAATTTTTGCGCAAGGCTAGCGGAAGCCGAACCGAAAAAAAAACATAGCCTACTCGAATTGGAAATATCTCACGCGTCCCATCATTGGCAGCATTATTTGCAACGCCATCATTGAAAGCTACTCGTAATATCTGTTTGGCTGTACACCGCGCAGACGCAGCATCAGTTCCTCAGAATCAGCAAGGTATTCATTAAGCTGCGATTGCGTCTTCGCCAGCTGAATCATCGGGCCTGGCCCGCCATTCTTGGAAACATTGGCGGACGGACAAACCCTGCGATGCCAAAATATCAGCCAGCCGCATCTTTTATGATATTTTTTTTTATTCTTTGTTGTCTTTGGGTCTTTTGAGTTTGTTTTTTTGGCTTTACTTTAACGCGCTTAGGAACGACGGAGACCGCGACGACTGCGACTGAGACTGCGACTTGGGGCAAGTTGTTATTCTTTTGGGGCTTTGTTGTTGTTATTATGTTTTTCTGGCTGGTTCTCTACTGTGTTCTTCGCTGTTATATAATTACATTTATTTTCGGGCATAGTTTCGGGGCGCAAAGCTCATGTCATAAATAAATGATGACTTTAGTGAGGGCTCTTCAGCTTGTATTATACAACAACAACTACAATACAACAAAGGCAACACACTTGACTCTGTCTTCGTACAGTGGGTCTAAAAGATATTAAATTGTTCCAGCTAAGGCAAACAAATTGAATTAAAAGTTAATTCGGTAATTGTAAGTTTAGTGTAAAAAAGCTAATGCCTAAAAACCAATTACAGCAATTAAAAGTGTAATTCAAATGAAGATAAAGATAGAATAATTCCCGTTTCAATATATTATTGATTCCCATGTGAAAAACCAATTTTTCTAAAAATATTAAAATCTTAATATAAAATCTAACCACAGCCGAACTATTTTAATGGGAGGTTCAAACAGGAAATTTACATGTTTGCAAATCATTTGAACTTAATATTTAGTATGTTTTCAAATAGTTATATTAAATAAATCACGCTGTTTTGAAGCTGGCTTAAACAGCATTTAACATTCTTAGAATCACGATATATCAGCTTCTTTTTAAGCTGGTTAAAAAATTAACTTAAAATGTGATTTATTGATTTTTCCTATTACTTAACATTTTAAGAATTTTAAATTGTGATTTATTGTTTAATTATATTTAAAAACATTAAACAAAGCATTAAGTTAATAGTATTTTCAATATGTTATTTCCGCGTTAAAACCTTTTACGTTCTACATAAAAGCAGTTAAAAACTTTAAAGCCAGAAAAAAATTATTGCGTATTGTAGTTCAAAAACTAAAATATAACACATATAACATAACTATTGATTAGATATCCTTAGTACCTTTTGCAAAGTACACACTCATTCAGTATACACTAACCATAGATCTTATGGCTAAGAACAGCCAATTCTTGATTTGCTGTTCATCTCTCCAGTGAGGTGTAAAATGAATGCTGACTGCTCGTTTATCTTTGCTCATACATGGCTCTCTATTAACAACTCGGAATGAAGTTTTCATTTAATTTACACACTCTTTCCATGTAGTTGCAACTTTTAACTTCAACTACTCAGGTTACGGCGTAACAATAAATGGCACTCCAGCACATGCGGACATTTCACTATGTTTCATACGGATCCATAGTCCCTCCGCTGACTCATGGCAAGACAGCAAGGTAAAAGAAAAACAAGCCAAAAGAAAAACACCCGCAAGTTAACTTGACGAGCGCTGCAAATGTGCCCCATGGGGGCGAGACGAGTGCCAGTGACGAAGACATAGGCGGAGAGCTATGCGTCCGAATGTGCCCAGGCGCAGGGTCTGTCATGCATGCGTGGTAATAAGCATAAAGGCAACAGGCGGCAGGCGGGAGGCGGGAGGCGGGAGGCGGCACCGATCTGGTCTTGGAACCAGGCACAGTTGTCGTCGCTCCAATAAGAAAAAGTGCCTTTGGCTCTGCTGCGGCCGACCAAGTCAAAGTCCGCATGCAACGGACGCCAATTTAGCGCTTAAAAAAAAAATAGAAGAGCTCCGCTCAGTTCGTTAGCCCAGACAGAGGCCCTAGCCCTAGCCTGGCTGTAGCATGCTCGTAAATGCTCTCGCCTCTTTTCTCTGAGTCTGCTGTGTGTTGTATGCTTTGGTCCCAGACGTTGCTTTTATTGTGGCTCTGACTGAGAGTTGAGGGGCCAGAACTAGCGATAGGGTTACTGACTTGAACCTTGAATTTCAGTTCGTTATGCTGCCTGCAGCTTTTACTGCTGCCGTTGCTATTGTAGTAGTTCTCGTCGTTATTGTTGCTGTTGTTGTTGTTGGTGTCACGGTTAGCCGTTTATAATTCTCGAAGTTGCAGTTCTTGCTGTTTTTTCAACTTCTTTGTTTTGTCCTTTTTTGCTTAGCGCACAATTTGTCTTTTACTGTCATTGATTTTCATTTTTCACTGGCACTCGTTAAGCTCTATTTTTGTCTATACTTACACACGCACACACACACACAATCACACACACACATGTATACAGGCAGATAACTAAAGTTCGTTGCCCCGCTTTTGGTGGTCCGTTCTGGGTCTCCGTTATGCAAGTTTGTTTCATTTCAATTGGACCTTTTTTTTAAGGCTGCATACAAAAGACTTAGGCAGCGAACTTGACTTGTTTGTTAGCCGTGTCAAATGGAGTTTTGGTATTAGCCTTGTTTATGATGTGCACAGTTACGCCAGGCAGCCTTTGATTATGATATATGACAATGGTTTCTATCCGCATGCCTATCTTTAAACGCCCACAGCAAGTAGGCAACAAAAGCACCAACAACAACAACTTCAATAATACCAAGTACTTATGCAGAAATGCAAAACGTTGTCGGTAGTCGAAACTCATTTGCGGTTTTTTCAAGTCGCCGCACGTTTTGCGGCTCTAAACAAACAAACAGCAATGCAAGGAGTTGGTCAGGGGTTCACAAGAGGTCTACAAATGATGTGCTTAGAATTGACAAGCTGTCACTATGAGCTGCATGCGTGCTAACCGGATGTCTTTCTTGCTAGCTCAGAAAACCAAATAGATTTACAGTGGCTAACCATTAAGCGGAACTAGTCATATAAGAAATACAATTAAACGTGAATATGATTCTATGATGAAACACTTTTTTTTGGTAGATGACTTTTCAAATGTGCTGAGCACTTAGTAAATAATAGATTGTTGTGGGGTTTTATAAACAATCTTTTTTATGTAGAGCCTTACATCACTTATAAAACAAAATGTATGTGATTGTATATACTTCGCTGAAAGCAAAACGCCGTCGAATTTTTAAATTTTCTTGAATATTCCTAAAATTAGTGTTCACCATTATATATATTACTATGTTCACCTGTAATGTTGGATAAATCAGTCAACATTTGAAAATTAAGAACACAATGCTTATTAAAAAAAATTCCGTACTAGTAATAGGAGTACTGCTAATTATTTCCTATTTCGGATTATAAAAAACTTGTACTTAACCGAAGTCAAAAATTCTGGGTTTTTGGGAAACACTAGAAAACACACTGAGGAAACATTAGTTCCAGAGTTGACTTAGATATCAGATAATCAATATTTAGTAATTAATTTTCAAGTATATGAGAATTTGTATAGTATGTTAACATTGATAATGAAAAATCTCATCCACAGATCGGCTTAAAAATTTAATGAAAAATTTTCAATTTTTCACAAAATAATGAATTCTACAGCAGAAATTTCTTATGAACTTTAGACTCATGCTGTTTAAAAATGGAACAATAATGCTTGAATATTAGGTAAATTTATACCTGATATCAATGCAGTGTCACTGATGCAGTAATGGACGCAGTTTGACATGGAATAAAAATTGTATAACCAAAGCAGCACCTTCGAAAGAGTCCTCACTCATTGGGCTACATTCGGGCATTTGTTTGGCGGTAAGTAATGTCAAACCAGCCAACCGGAAGCACGTCACATTCGGCCCACTCGGTATTCATAATGAGCGCTGCATAATGACCATTAACATCAGTCCACACTCCATGGTGCTTCAAAGTGGGTCTGTCCGTTGGTCAAGCTTTTTTAACGCGCAAAAAGTGTCAACAAATGAATGGGGGAGACAGTGTATGTATGTATAAACATAAATCCATTTGCTTGGATTTTGGGTAATGTAACGGTCATGCGTCTGCCTTTGGGTGTGTGTGTGTGTGCGTCACGTATCCACAAAGCCGAACCAAATCAAAACACAAATTATTTGATTTGCCCACTTGAGCGGCTTTTGCAGCAGATGTTGTTGCTGCCATGTGATCCGGTTTTAGTTTGATTTGGACAAAACTTTTTTAAATTATAAGCAAATACGAATGGATACATATTACGCAATCGGCGGCACTTTGCGACGCGTCGGTTGCATTTGGAAAGCTGAATATAGTTTTGGATATACATACACAAATATACTCGTATTTTCGCTGGGTGTTAATGGCGCCTAATAATTAAAACCAGATTTTGGGCTTTATTTGTTGTTTTTTTTATTTGCTTTACAAATTTGTTGTTTTTGCTAATACTCATTGAAATTTGAAGTCTTTGTCTCTGTGCGGCCGAGGATGAGGATGGGTATGACAATGCGTTTTGTAAGTTTGTATGTGTAGTATGTTAATTTGTGAAACCAAGTGTTAAAACAGACTAAAAAAACTAGAGTGGGGATTGTTTGTAACTATAAGCGGAAGATGATCCAAGCACATTTTGTAAATAATACATTCATACAAATTTCGATAAAAAAATTTTAAAAATTTAAAACTACTTAAATTGTAACAACTTTAAAGACTACTTTGTCTAATATAATTTAGATTATATATACCTGAAAGGAATATTTATAATTTATAACTGAGTTCTTTCGATTATAATTCGCAAGAGAGATTTTGTTTATACATATTTTAATGACATTTAAAGCGAAAAAGTCTTGTTGTTTAGTGTTTTGCAACACTTATCGATTTTAAAATTAAGGATAATTGTACTTAATTTACAAATATTCATGAACGATATGTACTTGATATTTTATTAACTAAACTGTTAGAGTCTTATCCCATTAATATTTAAATGAGTGTGTTTTGAAGTGAACATATTTTCAATTGGTTTAATGATATAAATTTTTAATGATAAACCAAAATATATTTGCATAGAACAAACAAAATTTTCCTAATTTGTATAACGAAAATATTTAGGCTCATTTCACGAAACGTTATATGGGTTAAGCAAACACTGAAATTAAGGTTAACTAGTACATTGTTGAAGTTCCATGTTCTACAAGATAGCTTGATGCCAGGTTTTTGTTTTTCGGCCTTATCTACTTTTTAATCTGTGTAATGGCTTTAAATGTACTGTGTAGAGAGAAAATAATGCTAAGCAGTGAAGTAGACATTTTCGATAGGGGAAAATACAAAGCCAAAGACACTAGAAAAGCCTGCAGCAACAACAACAACTTAGGGAAATAGTCAGGCAGTTCGACTAACTGGACAGCCATAAAACAAAATTATTTTCCACTATAAAAGGCAGCGTGTAAAGCGGCATTTGACCTTTTCAACTGCTCAACTCGAAAGTTCATGTGCTCGGGCCAGCTAATGAAAAATGCAGCTCGGCTTGGAATTCGGACAGTGGGGCGGCGGAGGCTGATGTGGAGCCAGCGCATCTAATGCTAAGCTAAGAAGAGAAAAACAACAGCACGTTGCAGCGCGTGTCATCGTCCATGGAGAGGCCAAGACAAAGACCCCAGTAAAAATTACATATGACTATACACAAATGCCACTTAGCTTTGTACAATTGATAGCTGTAGTTGTTGCTGTATCACAGCCACTGTAGCTGTATCTACGTATCTATATCTATATTTGTATCTGAATGCAATGACACCACGCTTTTCAGTTGGCACAACATCCAAGTGAATGCTCCACAAGTTGCTTGGCCGGCCATGAAATCAACTTGCAATTGGATTTGGAATTGGAGCTGCAAGAGTTTCATATACGAGTACACAATACGAGTATGTGAGAGGCTATCGTGGTAGACGTTGTGCCAAGTGCGTTTGTATTTGAAGGTCACTTGAATGGCGCACAGCCCGCTAAGGGGGACACCTAAGCTACAAAAGAGATCGAAATGACTTGGATTTTAATTATTTTCGGTCTTGCAAACTTGTAATAAACAAAAATATTAAATTATAAAATTAAGTTGGAATCAAAATAATGTATTTAACACTTGTTCTATTTAAATTACGGATATGTTTATCAATTTTCAAAATACAATTATTTTTTCATTTAATATATGCAAAGCTTAAATAACACAATAATTTTCATTAATAAATGTTTGATTCAATTTACCGTTCAGTCTCGATTAATTTCTTCATTCTCATTCCTTATTCTTTTTTCTAACGCTATTGGCAATTTATTCATATTATCTTGTTTATCTTTGTTTCCATTCCTTCTTCTATTCAGTTCTCCTCTCCCTCTCTCTCTAGTTATCTTTTTCTTTATCTATCTAAGTATCCACTTCCTGACAACATTCTGTACACCGTTCAATGACATAGTTAATTGCATAAACAGCCCAGCAACATGCGAGCACACACACATACACACGCATTCATCCACCCATTATACATCTCGTAATTAAATTGCATTAATTAAAGTCGACTTTTTGCGCTACATTTTTCTTAGTGCGCATACAAAATTAAAAAGTTACCTAATGGAAAATCAGCTAAGTAAATCATAGTAAAACGCACGTCTAGACAAGAAGGCGTGTTTCATACGTATAAATACTAGATGAATGCAACTAAATAGTTGATTTTATGCAATTAACTAAATGCATATATCAAATATCGCTTTAGCCAAAAGTAGCCATGATTATATGCCTGTTTTATTGAGTTGTACGCGTTTTTTATTGGGCTCGCGCCCCTGACACAAATACCAGCAGCTCGGGCTCAGCTGTCCAGGTTTTCACTTGCCACTTGGCTGCAATTCAAATCAGATGGACTCTGGCAGTAACCAGTTGTTCTATCATACGATACAGGCAATAAATTTTTTTCGGAGTGGAGAAAGCGCTGCCTGATAAATGCAGGAAAAATCTCACACAAAGTTCAAAGCCCACAGTTTTATGAACTGAGTGTGACATGTTTTTTTGACACTTCAGTTCGAAAATCCATGCAGTCATATTTATGGGCGAAATGTTAATTGTTAACTGCAGGCACTGTCTACACTTTCACGCGTTCAAAATTGAGCCTCAGGCTGCCCGCGCTCGGGCAAGTGTCAATGTACAGAGGAGTTATAACAACAACAAACAAGCTGCAATTAACAACAGTTTGTGGTTGTTGTTGTTGTTGTTAACGTTGGTCCACTCATACGTACACATACGACGCTTAACGATTTTTAGCTATTTTTGTTGAAAAGTTTTAAGCTACTTTTACTTATCGGTTCATTATAACGGACGTTAAATTTTGCCAGCTAATCGTGCATGAACCCCAAGCGAAAGGTAAGCCGAACGGAAACAACAAAGTAAATACGTTTAGGCACACAAGGCACACCTTCGTTAAAAATACTTTTCATTTTTGGCATATTTCTCTCACAAAAACCTTTATTTTTATCCTTGAAAATTTACAAAACAAATAACTTTGGGCTCAAATTAGTTTATTTGACATTTCTGCAGAATTTCTAAAAGCAATAAAACAATACAGCCAAGATATTAAATAACAAATATATATGAACGCAACAAAAAACCTATTCACAAGTCAGTATCAAACAAAAGACTTAGACAACAAACTTGAGGAGACTCGTATGATAAATTGTGTGAAAATTTAATATTGTTTTAGGATTTCTTTATGCGTTTTCCGCAGAGCTACACAACTGAATATGCAACTTTCATAGTGTCAAAATGCTACCTTCAAAACTCCCAGTAGTTTTTGTTGTTGCTTTTAACATTGTGAACTCACAAAGTTCAAAATGTAATTTCCGTTCGAGGTTCACGACGTCGTGCATCAAATATGCAAATTTCGCCAGTGCGTTGATTTGCAATAACTAAAAACAAATCAGCGGTAATCAACAATCAACATAATAACAACTCATTCACCAATTGAAATTTATTTATTTTACAATTTTTGCTTGAAGAAAGTGACCAAAAACTGAAAATTATAAGCTGGACCGATAATTGAGGTCATTATGCGCCACGAAAACTTAGCCTTTAGCTTTGTTTTCGATATTGAATTTCGTGATGTGTCTTATTGTGCAATGAGACCTTCATAAGTACGTACGAAAAATATATATATATACATATATATATAATTTTTGGCAAGCCATGACGAGTGCAGGCCCTGAATTGCATTTGAGCCACTTAATAGGATTTTCAGTATTTCTTCTGAACCTCAATAGTTGCCAACGCAAGGCCATCAATTAGCGCCCAATTTTTGCTGTAGTTTTAGCCAAACCGCATAAAATTAACGTAAATGATTTATGCACTCGACTTTCAGCCGTGGTCTGCAATTTTCCAACTCATTAGCAACCTGCAATTTATTTGCACTTGGCTTTGTTCAAAACCAATTTACAGGTCTCGGAGCATATTTTGATTGAGTTTTTACAGACCTGTAACATGCAAAAACCGTTTACAGCAATTGTTGGCTTTGGCGGTCAAGTCTATTTAACTTCTCAAACACAAACAATATAGCGGAAAATCGAATTTAAGGCTTATAAAAAGTTTACTCTTGGATTATGGGAAATATTGGTGTAAGAAAGACAGCAAATATAAATTATTAAAATAGTTTTACCTGAACACCGAGATAATTTCGAAGTTTTCATGAAATCAATAAATGTTCCCTCAGTGTACGTATCATATCTCGAATCCCTGCCTCCACTCCACTAAAAACATATGCCTATATCTTGCATATGCACATTCTTAAGACCCATAAATATTTATAAGGGTCAGACAATAAACATAAAAGTTATTCAAGATTAAATTTGGTTTAATGTAGGTTTAGGAAAAAGTCACAAAGTCACAATTCAAAATTCCCGACTAGAGTTCTCGTATCAAAACCGTCGGCATAGACAAACATTTCAGCAAAGACTCTGTTATTGCTTAAATTTATTAAACACAATAAAATGCCATCTTTATAATTAGTCTTTTCCCTATCTTGATATATTATCAATTTTACCAATACACATATAAATATATGTATATAGCTCGCATAATTACGGACTGAATATTGTCTTTAAATATAAAATATTCTCTCCAAAAAGATATACTACAACTAAAAATAAAATACACATTATAAATTATTTAAATACGAGTTTATAAATAGTCAACTATCCGGTTGGGTCATGAAGTTTTTGTTTCATACAAAAATACTTTGCACCTTTATATAAGATTTTCTAATGACAGTTTTATTAATTACTACAAAGACGCTAAGCTGTTTAAACTAGTTTAACAACTGTTGGGGTATTAGTCAATAATTATAACATTTACGGATTTATCGCTTGCAGTTAAGTAAAAATATAAGATATTATACAAATATATTTAGTTGTACATATATATATATTTTAATTTATGAACGCATATTGCCCACTATACACTCAGTTAATTTCGTCGACAATAGTCAGCTCATCAAATCTTTGCTAAGATATAGTTTTTTTTATCTGATTCATTAATTAATGTGTATGTGGGCTGAGATGTTTAAAATGTTCAAAAGTTGCGCCAAGTTGTTTGTGGGGGTGTTTGGCATCTGAATGATTTATGGATATTTGTTGTTGTCTAGGTTCAAGTTAATTTACTACATGTCTTTTTAATTGGCATTGCCCAAAGCCAACATAAAATATTATTGCGGAGTTGGTGTACATATATAAATATACGTAAATGGGCTTCAAGTGGCACCCAAATATACAAATTACTTCAACAAACATTTATGACACACATATAAAAGGTGTAACAGTTGTCAGTTGGCACGTAGGTGAAGGACATGAATCATCGCATATTCAAATGTGTAATGCGAATGCAACGTTTGTTAACTAATTAATGACAGCCAAAAGTTGTTAACAAAGACTACACAAATAAATAATTGCAAGACTGCAAACCGGTTTTGACCCCAACCGATTCGAGCCTCGAGAATTCTTTCAATTCTTTTAAGCCCGCACAGAACCAATATTTATAAAATAAAAAACTGTCTTGGTTTAATTTCGCTACAATGGTCATTGTAGAGAAATATACTACCTAACCATAGAAACAGCATTAATAAGAATTACATAGAAGATATTTTACCTCTTTATTAAAAAAGAATATATTTATTTTATTTTATATTTATTTTATTGGGAAGACTGTATTGAGGTAAATGATCAAACAAAATCTGGGCTTATTAACGTTGATAACTAGGTATACGAATCCAAATGCAAGAAATAGGTTGGAACCGTAACTAAACAGAAAAATAAACAATTTTTGTTTGCATTTTACGAACGGACTAAGATCAAACCTTGTTCGTTATTCAAATCTTTTGTCTGCTGCCAACAGTCAGCGTGGCCCATTGCAGACCTTACAGATAAAGAGCAGCAGCTTTAATAACGTTTCATGAAATCAGCTGTAAAACTCTGATGTAAATCGCCGGCATCGTGACACGTTTGATGAACATCTGACATTAAACCTAAAATTACAACTAGCTAATTAGAAAAAAATGTTAGTACATAGTCCGCAGAGCATAGAGCTAAACAATTAAACTGCTAACCCAATTTAAGGCAGTTGATTGACGTGAAGTTTCGATTGGTGAGCGGAGTGGGGACCTTTCACTTACTTTACAGCTCAAACTGAGGTCATCTGAATAATGGAATAAGATCAAATCTGTCTACAATTCTAAAGACGAACTTCTATTTACTCGTTGTTAAGCCTCAATAATATACGAAAGGCAACTTTATGGCCTACTTTCATCTTTAGCTCAAATCGTAAGTTCAAACAACAACCTGTACTCCAAGTTAAAGTTTTACTTTTCAAAGCAATTAAGTTGTACAGATATGAGTGGGATATATCTTATGTCTAGTATTAGTTTAATGCGCTTCACTTGATCCCAAAATTGTTTTCGGCACAGTAAATGATTTCCGCAGCCTCTAAAGAAAAGTTTTCATTTATTTTCTTCACTTTGAAGCGCCGCATAATTAACAAAATAATTCAACAGGAAACTAATAAAAGATGCCAAACAAAATTCTGTCTATGATTAATCTAAAGAAAATGACGCAAAACAAAATTTCTTTTACCGAGCCGGTGCGCTCCATTTAAGCGAAAAAGGGAGTAATTATGGAAAAATGTTATACGGATCGAACCGTAAATGGGCGGCGGCACACGACGCCGCCGACGACGAGTGGAGCGGCGTTAATTGCTAACTCAAAGAACGAAATTTGATTATGGGGCGCGAGTCATCGGACCCGAGAACACCGAGATTAAAGTGTCTGGAGAGCTTTTGAGACGCGCCTGGGCGACGTCTATGCTATCTATAATTTTCGTGCTTGGGCTTTTCTAACTCACCAGCTTCGCTCGCGTTCAATTTGTTGGGACCCGAAGTCGTTGAACTATCCAACATGGTCGCTGTCGTAGTCGCAGTCGCAGTCGCAGTCGACTCACTACTTTGTTCTACGCCAATTGTTGTTGCTGCTGACGATGTTGGTATTGTTGTTGTTGTTGTCGTTGTCGTTGTGGAGGAAGCATCAGCGTCAGTTGCTATATCCAACGCTGGCATCGTGGTGCTGGGAATGGCTGCAGCATCATCCTCGCCTGCAGGCGCAGACGCCGCACGCTCAATTTGAATGCCAAGCAGCAATAATCCACAGAGACTGGCCACGAAGAGTCTACTCCACAAAATCGACGCTGTATCGCCCGGAGCTCTTTTTTTTCTACATGCTTGCATTTTGGTTTTATTTTGTTTTTGTATTTTCTGTATAATTTTTTGGTAAGTTTTCTCACACCTTTGCACTTGTTGTTATTTCTGAGATAATCAAATTACTAAAAAATGAAAATTTAGCTAATTTATTAAAGGTCTCCAATCCACATCATTACCTAACAACACTTTGGGATTATAAATTATAATATTTTATAATTTTTTATTTTGCTCTATTATTTGTTAATATTTTGTTTAAGCTCGCTATTGTTTAATGCTGTTGATTTTTTGCACGTTTTGTGTTTGACATTTGCTCGTTTTTGGAGTGTGTGATTTTGTACCCTCGTAACGGTATTTTTGTCATTTATTTGGTAACTCAAAATACTGTCATTTCCGTTGAAAGTTTCGTTAAATAATGCTAGGGGTTTTGTTTTTGTTGTTACTATTATATTTTTGATAAAACATGCTAATGATGATTATAAATGTTTTTAAAATGAGTTTTAGTAAAAAAAATTTTTTGCTGGTGTTTGCCTTTTTGACTAAGATTTCTTTTGTTATTGAAATACCTATAGTCAAGTTCGTTGCCTAAGTCTTTTGTTACAGTCACAAAAGTAAAGTTTCATAATCCAGACATTTTAAAATCTGCAGAGAGCTATCTAATTTGATGAATGTAATTTTGAAAAGTAGTAAAATAGTCTTCTTCAAGATACATTTCTAACATTCAATAAGAAAGACTCGATAAACCTTTCCCTCCAGTTCTTGCCTTTTTTAGTTTTGCCCTAAAATAAGGCAAATAGTTAGGCAAAATATTCAAGAAACTGAATGTGCATGCAATTCACAATAATGCAATTGCTGCAACAGCAACAGCAACAACAACAAGAAGCACTTTAGATCCAAATTACAGCCGCTAAAATGTATATATTTGAACCGGTTCCGAGAGAAGTTGCAAATACTAACAACAACTGCAACTGGAAGCGGCTCTGTGGCATTATTTGCGGCAACTTTGGCCGACTGCGACTAACTAGAAAACCACAAATGCTATCGATGCTGTTGTTGTTGCAGTCGGTGTTGGCGTTGCTGTCGCCGTTGCTGCGGTGCATTTGGCCAAGTTTTGGCTTGCATATTAATTTCATTATAATTAGTTAGCGGCTGCCAAAACAATGCACAGCCATGTTACAGTTCACACATGGCAGTTGAGCATGTTTCTAATTAAATTAAATAATAAATATATCTGTGTGCATTTATATATATTCAGCTAAAGTTTGTTTTCCAAATGATGTCATTGTAAAAGTTGTGGTCTTCAATTATTTACTTTGACATTTCACTCTCACTCCTTTTATGTAGAAATGGCAACGGCACAAAGCAAACAAAACACACAAGAAAACAACAATTGAGACTGAGAGAGATGGAGATAGAGAGAGGGTGAAAAACTTGTTTGTTTTTTGGTTTTCGTATTTTTAATGGAATTTTTTTTCAGCCTTTCAGCTGGATGTTTCGCTCGATTTCGTTGTTTGTCTGAGCGTCTGTTAATAAGAAAGCCGCACTTTGCATAAAGCCAATACACACACACACATATATACACACACACACACACAATCGCACACTGTAGTGCATGTATTACGATTTGCACTAACCCGATGCGCAAAGATTTTTTTTGTAAAGGTGGCCAAGCGCACGGGCCACGTTTCTACAGAATAATTGAACACGTCTGCGTTTGGTTTGTCTAGCAACCGCTCCGGCTGAAGCACATCCACCAACTGAGCTCGCGCTGGGGCCTGAACTAGGCTCAGAGCAGCTTGATGATCTTTCATGGCTTAAACTCACCACGGCGCCGGCCACGTCGTCGTGGCCAAGACTCTAATCACGAGACCAGGCAACAACAATACCAACTGGTTTCTAGTTGCTTTTCGGTTGCGACTGTGTTGAGTTCGAGTCTGGCTGCAACAGCTGAGCGCGATCCGAGCGCCGCAACAGGTGAGAGAGCGCTGCTTGACATAATCGAAGTCGAAGTTGCGCTCTCACATGCCTCAGGTGTGTCTAGGCTGTGTCTGTGTGCGCTTATGTGTAGGCTTGTGGCTGTGTGGGTGTGTGGCTGCTGCCAAAAGTCGTTGGGTTTTTGAATTTATCAAAGGAAGGCTGCGGCCACATAAATTTGACAAGGTAAACTCAGCGAACTTCTGTGAACCGGCCAATAAAAGACTCGATCTCTGTGCGAGTGGCAATGTCTCAATGAAAAGGCCAGCTGACACTCATTGGTACGATTACGCCCACAGCTTTAACTTCTCCTCGGGGTCTATAAACTCAACGCCTGACTTTCAGAGATCTTAAAATGTGGTTTACAGTATTCGAGGAAACTCTACACAAGGCAAAGACACGCGCAGGCAGATTAAGAAAAGGTTCCTCACTTTTATTATGCCCAAGCAATTATTCCAATGCCAAGCTGCGCCCCAAAAAATGCCTGTATTTGCAATTTTTGAAATGCCATCAATGCAAACGAAGACGCGCCCAGAAACCGTCAGCACACATCAATGGCAGGGCAAATTCTGGCCAACCACATCAGTCAAAGAAATGTGACTCAATGAGTTCGAGACACAAAAACCAACGACGTCAAAAGTTATAAAGCTATAAGCCCCAACCTGCCCACAAATATCATGAAAATGTGCAGCACTGTCTGTTGGTGTTATAGTTGTTGTTCGAGTTGTTCACGTTGTTCGCGTTGTTGCGGCTATAATTTTAAATGCAAAAATTCCAAAATGCACTTTTGCTATTGCACAAACTTTGGCCAAGTGTGCGCCACAATGGCACTGTGGTACCATTTCCATTGTTAGTCACACTGTGGTTTTGTTGTTTTTGCAGCTTATCTGCTAACCATTGAGCCGCTGCAAAGAACAATAAAAAACAACGTTGCAACTTTACTTATGCACTCATTTTTGAATGTAGCAACAAGCTGCAAACTGAGCATGGCTCTGAAAGATAACTAATGTGAACAAATAAAATATGTTTGGCTAGAAGCTGCAAAAAGTTTTTACAGCTGCATGAGTCACAGTTGACAGAAAACAAAAATCCTATTAATTGAAAATTTTATGACATAACTTTTCCTGCAACTGATAAATACTTCGCTTTTTCCTTGTTACTTCTTATGTAAATCAATTTTTTACTAACTTCCATAAATTTCTGATAATTTTGCATTTTGCAGATTTAAATACTTTTTTATAAAAATCCTACAATAATTATTATTTATTTGTATTATGTAATTTAATATTTTAATTAATTCTATCCGATATTAGAAAAGGAGAATCCAGGAACATAAACATTTACATATATAGCTCAACATTCGTATGAAGGCCGGTAAAAAGGCCGACACAAAATTAAAGTTACCTTCAAGGACAACATGAAGCCGCCTCCCGAGGTCCACTAAGTCGCCTTCTACCTGAACTTCCTTCTGACCAATTATATTTATATATGGTTAAAAAATGAAATAATGGTTTTTAATTAAATCGGTCCCTAATGTTTGTCTGCATTATATTCCCAACCGTATCTCCTGTTTCATTTGTGTTAGTCTATATTTTCATTATTTCAAATTTGTGCAAACGAATGACTTAGACAACAAACTGTTTTTAATGCACACAAACGAGTTCCACAATAACTTGATTTGCCAAAAAAAAAAAGTTCACACCCATGCTTAGGGCAAGGACAAGATAATGATCGCCTTCAAAACTGATGCAGAAATTCACATGACATGTTTTGAGTCACATCAATATTCAGGCGATTATTCAAAGAAATGCCGTTTAGCCGCATGGTTCTCAGGCTAATGCGGAACGTGGTATTCCAATGATGTCATGTCTTTGAAAATAATTTTGCTCATAAGCATTTTGGCTCGTACATATGTATATATTTCGAGTATATTTCGGTTGGGCTTTCAATTTTTATCAGCGTCTGCGTTTCGGCCAACAAGCGCAGCGGCCTTTTTGAACGCATTTTATTTGTGACTAAATACTTGTACATATATGTGAGTGTATACACAATCTGTATATATATAGTATATATACACGACTTGTCTGCAGCCACAACCGGTGTCGCTGTCTACAGTCTGCTTCGGCTTCGCTTTTGTTTGTTTTATATATGTAGCGGCATATTTATATATACCTTTATATGTCTACATGGCTGCATTTAAATGCACGCTGTTTGTGCGTGTGTGTGTGTTTGTATATATAGGCGTATTACATATAAGTCTGAGCCATGCATTTGTTTTCGACTGCGTTGCATTACTTTTACTTTCATATGCAACTGGTTGCTGCCACCGACTCGAATGGGGAAGCAGCAACGAATGCGAATGTGTTGGGTGTCTCGCGGTCTCTGACTGCAAGTCTCCAAGTCACGGGCCACAAACGAAATTGTTTATAAAGTGATTGTCAATCATTTTTGGTGGCATGTCGTTTAACCGACTTGACAACACCACAGCACACACACAGCAGCCACAACGGCAGCTGCTATACATTTGGCCACGTTCGCTTAGCCATATGCTCAATCTGGCCCGCGTTTGCTCAATTAAGATGGCTAATATTTTTATCAATTAATTTGGTAGCGTATTGGGCAAAATACGTGTATATGTATTTATGGCTGTTATTAGATACATATGTACATTGTATGTACATAGTAAACATGCATTCTGATCAAAATTTAAAAAAAAGTTTCTATTGCATTTTCCGTTTATTTTGTATGATCTCACTCCGGCTTTGATTTACTTAACTACCAACTACCCAACAAATAAAGTGATCCAAAACCAAAGTTGACGTAATGAGACCCAAAAACATTTAGCTCCATTGCAAAACCAATTAGCTAAACGTTTTTAATGATCAAATAAGGAAAACCGAAACGAATTGAAGCACACATTTGTTGCTATCTGTAGCTCTTTAAAATTGTTGCAACGGACGATACAAAAAAAGATTTCTTTTGATTTCATGGTTCGTTGTTGGCTCGGCGTTACAAATATAAAAAAAAAGACAGCCAAAGCCCTCTATGTGATTTGACGCGCAAATTTTCATGTGTAACCGAAATGAAGACATCAGTAATGAAAACCTTATAATATACTCTTCGACTTGCCCTCTCATCAAAATTCGCTTGCGCTTTTATGTAACGTGGAAATAATTTTGACTTGGCATTCGTCTCATTTCTATGTAGATTTCTGTACAAAATTCATACAAGTTTTAAATTCATTTAATCATAGGAAATTATCTAACTTTCGCTAGACTGCAGAGACTTCGTTAATATCAGGTTTCTACTGATTAGCTGATGACAAATCACACGCATATCGTATTACTGGGACTACCTTAAACACGAGATGGATGAAAAGATACATGTACTAATACATAAAAATTATGAAACTTCAACTCAATAACCACGGATGCCCAATTTGTTGTATTTAAGGAAAATAATTAACCATTATCGAACTGCAAAATTAAAACTAAAAATCTCATATATTTATTGCTTGTTATATTCGCTACATATAGTCTTTTACCCACAGGGTAACTGCATAAGCCATGCTAGTTAGTATATAAGGGTCCAAAATCCAGATGAGACGATATTTATTTTATATCTATGAACACGTCTATGTAATTTTTATACCAGAGATCCATTGAAAATTGATGGATTATTATTATTATTATTATCATCTACTATGATTATTATTTTAATCTACTATAAAACTAACTATGACCTGACCTTTGGCTAACACAAATGAACATCAATCTATCAGCGTAGCATTTTTTGTGTGTTGAACAAATATTTCTTTGACATTTGATTAATCAATCTTTAAATGTACAGCATTTGAAAGTTATTGTGCACTGCCTTCAATTTAAAACGCTTTGTGAAATTTGAATTTTATTAGAAGACAAAGCATTTGAATAAGCTAACAGAATGTCGGTACCCTATCTACACCGCCGTATAGCAAATTGTAACAAATTTCAAGTAATCTTATTTTTTTAATTAAATAACCTAAAAACAATTTGCAATACCAACACACGGATTCACATACATGTGCAGTAAATAAAGTACATATCCAAAGCCATTATTACTTGAATACATCTAACATTTGTATATTGCCTAAACAAGCTCAAGATGATTGTGTGTAAATGACCCACTAAAACAAACACTTCAAAGTGCCATTTAAATATTCGTTTGACATTTTGACGCTAGCAGCGAGAGTCGTTGACATATTGGCCAGTCAGTCTGTTAGCCATGACCATGACACTTGAGTGATCTGTGTGCGACGCAACTTGAGCATCACTTGGCCCAAAAATCTTTTGTTAAATGTATGCGATGCTTTACAAAATTATAATAATTAAAAAAGAAATAATGCAATTTTTAGTTGCCTTTTGGCCAAATAGTTGTGAAAGTTTTCACACAGGAAGCGGGCCAAGATTGATGTAATCAATTTATGGTAAATATTTTTAGTGCTCTCCCATCTCAAATGCAAATAGTTGCTCAAGGCTGTTGGCGACAACGTTGTCGGCTGCATACTAAATACGAAACAAAACAGTGTGATTCAGATTTGTCATATTCGATACGAGTCTGTTTATACAAAAAGCAGAAACAAAAAACTGGTCGATCGACCTTCACGAGCTGCGAAAGTTTGCTTAAAAACGTCACTAAGTGCTCGCGTAATTCGAGAAAAAACGAAAATTGAATTTTATGAGCGGACATTGTGAGTTGGAGAAACTGTTTAGTATTTGCCCAGCGTAGAGAATTATGTGGGGTTTTTCTTTTTTTTTATATTTTTAGCCTGGTGATTCACTACACTGGTATTTTAGACCTCAACGGCCCTCATGAAGCCGCTCTGATTTATATGCAAACTGCAAACGTTTAATTAGAGTTTCAATGTAAACAAAAAATGGCAACGACATTTTTACTCTATAATAACTAATAACCAGCATGTATATACAAAAGACGAAACATTTAATTTTGTTGGTCCACTTTAAAGCCATCAAAATCACATGCCGTTAATAGATTGGAAATAAAACCCAACAAAGCAGTTAGAATAGCCATCGTGATCGTGAATCTCAAGAGCAATAAAAGAAATAAAAATTGAAGGCAAAAACACAAACATAAACCACAACACGAGCTGCAGCCCCAAAAACAAAGCGCCCAAGGAAATAAACAAAGTCTGCTTCTTGATGGCCTTCACGAAAAGTTGGCTACACATATTTTCGGTTAAAGAGAGTTGCTGCACATAAATAAATCAAGTTATATAAATATGTATATAAACAAATGTGAGATTTCTGCTGGTAATTTATAAGCATTAATTGTTTATCCTCTAACCTCTAATAAATTAGTCACTCTGCAGAGCTTTTAATTTGGCAATGTTAAGTTTACCTCTATTTGCAACCTGGTCAACAGTTAGCATGTGTTTGCAGCCCTCGTATTTCCCCCAACATAAATACTTTAGATCCGCTTAGCGCTCAATTGTTTGCTCAAATGCGAGCAAATTAATGGATCCCCACCACAGGCAGGTCGTCTAGTTGCACCCTGCAGCACACTGTGCGTATACGCGATTTCGCATGCACGAGTGCACCTGGCCCCCAGTATTTACATATATACATTTATTACTCGTTAATTAATGCTATTGTTGTTTTTTGTTGCAGCAATTTATGACACGTTGCTAAATTGTTGATAAGCGCCTAAATTGATTATCAGCACAACGATTTGCCTATTGCATATTGAGTCAGGCAAGCAAAACTGATTAAGTTGTAAGGGCCATGAATCTAACGGTCTAATTGGGTCAGCAGCGATGCGACAGAACTTGCAGCCATTTAGCTATGCAAACGAGTTCGTTACTAAAGTCTTTTGGTTGAGATCAAACTATGACATATTTTTTAACGATACGCAGCATGAATAATGTAAATGACTGTATTGGAAAAATGTTGTTAATTGTGAACCCTATTGATATTTAGCACAAATTCCATAACTGGTCTCTCAGCACAGTCATAATTCGATTTGCGTTTGCCGTCTAATCAAAATGCCGGCTCAGAGGCTTAAGCCAGAGCTGAAGTTGTTGCCGTTGCCGTTGCCGGAGGCGCGTGTGCACTTCATGAGCAGCTTGACACCCGTTCGACAAGAATGCCAAACAGCCCGCTGAAGGTAGACCACTTTCAAGCACAGCACGCAAACAGCTTGAGCCCAGAACAGCCGGCTACGGCTAATATGGCTGAATTGTTTTTCTAACATCGTGGCGGATATTGTGGACTGGTTCAAGTGCTTGTAACAACATTTCAGTTATATTTTACTCCAGTTTTAAGAGAAGAAACCAACATCATTTTTGTATTCTACATTTGATCTGGTTTTGCTTGTCTTTCTCTCTCTCTCTCTCTCTCTTCTTACTTCTCTTATTTTTCATTGTTTTTTACATTGCTTTCTTTTTAACTTTCTTATTTTATATTTTTTATTTATTATTTAGTTTAATTTCACTTTTAAGAAAATTTATTACTATTCAGTTATTATTACTACGCGGGTATGTACTTGCTAAATAGTAAAAATTTATAATTTTGCCATCATTGCAGTGGGGATCGAACCACCAATTTCATCTTTATCACCCCGACGCCTAAATATAAATATATATTTATTTACTTTTAATTTAATTTTATTGAACCTTAAAGATAATGTCTTAGAATATATAAAACTTTTTTATCGAAGCACAAAAGTAACATATATTTTGTACACTTTTTCGTTAGAGTATCAATAATGCGACTTTTGTATTTATGCTTTATTATGATCTTTATTACTTGAATTTTTGTTATTAATTTATAAATAGTTTTTGTGTAGCAATTTGAGTAAAACCCGTTGCCATCATGTTGTTCATGAATTGCGGTTTATCATGAAAATTCTAAATGACTTGCGGTTGCCATTTGCAAAATTTTAATGGCTATTGCTGTACGGCAACTTCATTGTCGCTATCTTACCAAAGACCTTGACTTTCTTTTCGAATTTTCTTCGGCGAGTACAATTAGCCAAACGCCGTAAAAAAGCACTTGTAGCTGGCAAAGTTGACATTACACTGCGCATTTTGAAAGCAAAAATGTTTATCTGTGTATAGAAAGCCAAAGTCAAAGAGCTTATGTTTGTGTTTTGTTATTGTTTACTCATGCATGTGGCTACCAAGTTTCTACAAAATTGTACAGCTTGTGACATTTCACTTTGCCACAATGATAATTATGACCTCTCCAAATATGAGAATTCTCAACCGAGGCCCTATTCATATGCAAATTTTTGGCTATGTTAAAGTTCTTGTTCGAGCATAAAAATGACACACAAATAAACGGATTTTGCCAGTTTCTACTGCTGACAGGCTATAACAAAGGGTACGCATAAATTTTATAAATCAAAATTTACTTTGTTTTTGGCGCTACAATAGAGAATCAATTAAAGATTGCCGCCCGGCCAAACAGTTTTTGTGTGCTTAAGAGCCTTCCGCCTGCACTTAATTATAGTGTGTTGGAGTGTGTTTGTGTGTGTGTGTGTGTGTGTGACAAGAGTTACGCAGCCGCAGCAGATCCCGACGCAGGTACATAACTAGTTTTCACTTAAACACACATTTTTCAAGGCAATAAACTATGCGCAACCGAAAGCCGGCAGACGGGTCCAAGGCGCAGTCTGGGCGCGTGTCTGCACAAAATGCATTTCAATTTCATTACGTTGGCCGTTTGTTAGCTGGCCTGACGTCTGGCGGTCTGGTGAATGTTGACCGTGCATGTCATTCGCATTTAGTTTTGAAAGTTGTTTGCTTCCTGCTGCTTAGTAGCATATTTTCATGCAATTTTAATTAAAAAAACACTTCACACAGCGTACCACACAATTAAATTTCAATGATAAATGCAATTTGAATGCTCATCAGCGTCAGCTGCAGTGAAATTCAAAATGTTTGAGAACTCTTTAGACCGACAGTGAGAACGCGCGTCAGTTAACTGAAATGGAAATAGTCTGTGCCCAGCTGGCAAAGTGCTGAGCACTGTGCAATAAATCAATAAAATCATAAGCCGCAAATCGCATTGTAAAAGACGTACTTAAGCACTGATGCTGATGCTCAAGAGCTTTGACACACTTTGATTCCTTCAACGAGGTATGCGATGCGAGAAGTAGGCAAAGTGCACATTTGAAGTGCAGTCAAGGCTAATGATATTTTTAAAACCTATTTTGGCATCGGCTTTGGCATGTACATAAATTAAGTCCTTTACCGGATTTCAGTAAATCAAAAATTTTTGGTTCGGGTTTAGGTGTGACTAAATTTGCACGTAATACATGTAATTCATACATGATTTTATAATGAATGGAACTCCGTGTTTAAATCAGTTCGATTTGCCTTGGTTTTTGTTTTTTGCAACACATCTTTTTAACTTCCCCAAATCTTTAAACCTAAACTAAATATTTCTTCTTTTTTTCGATAATTTCATATAATTTAATTCAAATACAGCCGTTTCTTCGGCATTACAAGTGTGGCTAAAATTAGCACTTTAGACTGGTTTTGTCAAAAAAACTGTCTAAAATTTAAGCAAAGAAACAACAAATAAAGTGCCGATTTTAAATTGTCCACCTGAAGGTTGTAAATAAGAAGCTAAATAAATGAATAAAGCAAGCATTCATGACAAAATTACTGATTAGAACTTTAAACCAAATAAGTGTATAGAATAAATTATCGATAACATTTAACAAATTATTGCCAGAACTAAAATTCACTACCCAGCACTGCACAAGATATCACAGCAACTCTGTATCAACAATAACACCTGATTGCAATTTCCCGCTCAAACTTAACTTGGTTTTCAGCGTTATCATGGAGCTACCGAGTTGAAATAAACGCACTTTAAGGAAAAATCGAAATCACAACAACAATGGCCGGGACATCGCGGAACGCCGGAGTCGTGCCACCCCAGGAGGAAAGCCAGCATGTCGTAATAGATCAACAAGTGCGAGCCATTCTGAATTACATTTTGTGCCATTCGGCCCATAAAGTGCCCATCAAACACAATGACTTGGTGCCGCTGGCGGATGGCAAGAACGAGCTAAATGCTCGACTTCCGATGGTCGTCAAACTACTTGAGGAACGCTATGGCATTAAGCTTATCCGGCTGGAAGGAACTCCCAAAAGATACATTTGCGTGGCCGAGGCACCGCTGGCGTCCGTGTACGAGCTAACGTCCGCCCAGCGTCCACAGTTCAGCATGCTCTACATTATACTCGCGTACATCTTCTTGCGCGGCAGTCGTATTGAGGAGGACAAACTCTATAGCATGCTGAATATGTTGGGCGTTAATGTGCACGAGGAACATGGTTACTTTGGCGACAACATAGCCAAACTAATCGAGGATACATTCGTGAAACAGTTGTATCTTAAACGAGAGCGCTCACAGTTGAGTCCCTACGACGAACCCAAAACCAGCTACACCTGGGGATTGCGTGCAAAAGCCGAGTTCTCCTATCGGCAAGTTGTCCAGTTCGCATCCGATTTGCTTGGCCAGGACCCCAGTGCCTTTCAACACCAGCTCATGATTGCCGAAGGCACAGAAAACCTCGATATGCCGCAACGCGGTTCTTCTGCTGTCAATAAAATGGACACAAGCTACATCGATATAAATGCAGAGTCGGATTTGGATGCTACTGATACCCAATAGAAGTGTTAATTGTAATATTATTATGTATAAATGAAGTAAGGTAAATAGATAATTTAAACGAGGCGCTTATTTGCTTCCCGTTTCATAGTAGCTGTTAATATTGTGACCCTTAATCTCTTATTGTCTGTTGCAGCAAAGTGTGGGATAGTTTTTTGCTGCTATTTCGAGAGTTGTTCCACCATCCCTTAGGTGTAGGAGGCCTTTTCTTTTTTCTTATTTATCATTTTTGTCCTCTCCCTGATGTCCATATCTTTAGTGCCTGCTGGTCTGCAAGATGTCATGCTCAGACAGGCGAGACCTGGTCTTTTTTTACAGAATAACAATTTTTAATTTATTTTATGCACAACTAATTACATTACATTGCATTAAATATAAACATAAACATATACATAAATTCAGTTTCTAATACTTGGCATAATCCGTGTCCATTATCAGCTTGCCATCCTTGTCTTTAAGACGCACACGCCCGTTGGAGTAACGCGTTTCCTGGCTGCCATCGGGATAGACGAGCTTGACGGTGCCATCCGGATACTCGCGTCGCTTATTTAACTTGGTGTGTATTTCCTTCTGGCCATTGGGAAGATTTAGTATCTTGTCGCCGTTCCGTAGTTGTATTAAATGCGTGCCATCCTCATAGCGCCACTCCTCCAATTTTTCGGTATCACTGGGATCCACAGTTTTGATGGCATTGTTGGGAAAGTGAATCTCGATGATGCCGTTCTTATGACGATGTTCGACTTGTCCATTGGGAAACTCGAGTATTTCCAGACCGTCCAGATAGCTGGTGTGCCACGTGTTTGTCTCTGCGTAATAATACTTGACTGTGCCTGCGCGTATGTCCGTCTCCTTGATGTCCTTGTTAAAGTACAACATGCGCACGCCCATGCCATCGGCGCTAATCTTCTTTAGATTGCCATTCGGATACCAAATGTCCTTACTACCATCCGCATTCACAATCTCGCGCTTGAACTCGCTGTTGCTGCTGTTGTTTTTGGTTTCTGCAACAGTTGTTTCTCGGACAACATGAGTTGCTGCAGTTGGTATGAACGCAACCTCATCCGCACCACAGGAGCTGCTCGAGCCGCAGCTTTCGTTCAGTGGCTCAGATTTCTTGCGACTACGACTGCAGCTGTGGCGCCGGCGCTGTTTGGCCTTGTCCTGCAGAATGTCACTTATAGATTTGTTTTGGCGTTTGCCATTCTCATCCGCATCCTTTGCCGCAGGCACTGCTGTTTCCTGATAAATATCTCTGTTGAGTTGGTTTTTCATTTTGGGAAACTAAAGCAACCACTTACCAGCTTTGGCGCTAGGCGCGCAATGTTCCGGTTGATTTCCTGCAGCATTTTGCTATTGTTCTCGCGCGTTATCTTAACCAACTCCTGCTCAAGCCGCTTGTTTTCACGCCCGAGCAGCTCGATCTCGTCACGATAGCCACGTTGCTCCTTTTCGCTGGCACGCAGCTGGGCACGCAGTCGCGCCTGCGCTGACACGTGCGTCTGCTCCTTTTGCTTGAGCTGCAACTGGAGAGCCTCCACCTCTTGCTTCAGCGCCGCCAACTCCTTCTTCTCCTTGCTGTTGACATTGCTCTTTTGGAGTCGCATTTGCTGTTCGAACTTGCGACGCTCCTCCTCGATCTTCATGCGCTCATCGTGCAAATAGATCTCTGCTTGTATTTTCTCATCATGCACACGCTCCATTGCCTCCATATGATCCTGCGCGCACTTAGCCTGATCCAACTCATGCTGTTGCTTCAGCCGCAGCAACTGCGCATTTTGCTCCTTGAATGTGGCGATTTCAGTTTCCAGTTCCTGAAGACGCGTGCGCACCAGATTAGCTTTAGTCTGCAGCTCTTGGGTCAACGGCTCATCGCCAGCAGCTGGCTTCGTCTCTTGTGTCTTTCTCTGCTCCAGAGCCTGGAAGAGTGCTGTTTTGAATTCCTCAAAAAGCTGCATATTGGTGCCATCCTGCAGAGTTGCCTCATCCGAATATTCGTGCGTATCATTGGAGTCGGAGAAGCGCACGCGCACCTGGGTCTTGCCGCCGCCAATCTTAAGGGGCGTCAAGGTTGTGTTCTCCACATCGTCATCCCCATCCTCATCGTTTTCACTAATAACCTCAGACACTTCTGGCTGTAGTCGCATTTCACGCATATGTTGTGTTATTACTATCTGATCACTATCGTCTGTGGCGTCGACCTGATGACGCTGCTCCTTGCGTGCCATGAATGTGCGTATACAGCTGGAATTCATATCAATATTGCCTTCGCGTGCCTTCTGCTCAAGCAGTTCAAAGATGCTCACATTGTCGTCGTTTTCAACGCATATTTGCGCCGTGCGTCGATGCAGCACAGGCGGCTTGATTTGCTGCGTGTCCAGCACCTTGGCCCAGCACACGTTCGTCAGAGCGCTGGAGCTTGTCTCGCAGGACTCTTCATCATCAGCCGAGTGTCCTTTGAGTTGGTCTGCGCCATTCAACTCGACGAATCGCACCTTAGGCGATATGCTGGAATTGGTGTTGCTGGACGAGGTATGAGAAGACTTCAGATCCGGAGTGGAGCTGCACACTGTCTTCGCATTCATCAGTATCTGCTGGAAACGCTGCTCCTTAAGGGACAGAGCTGGAGGAGGCTGTGCAGGTGCTTCAACCCGCAAGCTCGGCTCCTTGTGTGTCGTCTTTAAAATACTACGCTTTTGCGGTTTGCCCGGCGTTGGCGTGCGAAACTGTGGATGAGCGTTGGCAAATTTGTAACGCGGTAAATTGTTAAGACGCAATTTATCGGGATCAACATTGAAGCGCTGCTTTAGACCCTCACCGCGACGTAGAAACTGACGTTTGGGCTTTGCCGGTCGGGGACTGATATGGCCAGTAGCAATTTCTGTAAGTTGGAAGCCTTGTTCAATCTTCTCCTCCTCGCCCTCCTGATAGTCCGCATGGCGTGGCATTTCGATGCTCAAAGTATGCTCCTGTTCCGGCTCATTGTGCTCCTGTTCGTTGTGTGGCAGATTTGCATCAACAACGCTATCGTCCATTGTTTCTAGTTCTTTGTGCAATAGTCCGAGCATTTGGTACATATTGCGGTGCTCCAGACCCAACATTAGGCGCTGACTGTTTTGACGCTCCTCCAGCTGGCGTTTCTGCTCCTCTTGCCAGCGGTTCAGTGCCGCCAAGCGAGTCGATATATCCTGTTGCGTTGCAGCTGAAGTAGCCATAATATTTTCATCTGATGCTTCCATAATTCACTGGGAATGTTAGTTAATCATTTACGTGGTGTTGTTTATGCACTATTGTTAAGACGCTACGCATTCAAAAAAGAAACACAAACAAAAGTGTTGGCAAGTGTCAAAAAGACCAGGGATGGAAACTCATGCGGAACAAAAAAACTGAAACAGTATTGCTAATTCATAAAAACACATTTAAACTTAGTTTATTATTATTTGTGCCTATTTTAATTTATTTACAATGATCTTGCTGCTTATTACATATCCGGCTGCTGTTCTTCATTCTCCTCCGGCTCATCAAAATCGCGCACTTGCACGTCGGCATCCTCGCCATATTGCAGAATGCTATCAATTTGTAACAAAAGATCACCTACGCTTTCCTCATCCTCTACATTTAGTGGGAAAAAACGTACCAAACTGCGAAATAAAAAAACAAAATTACATATATAAAATAAATTGTGTACGAGAATGTACAGGCTGCATAGTGGCAACGCCAACGCGGCATATATTTGGCAGCCCTGGTTTAAAGCAAATAATTTTTCGTCGCGTCGTAAAATGTGCGCAGATACTAAACCTTAAAATTACAAATAAAACTTAGTTTTACGTAATACAATTAATCAAAAACTTAATTGTGAGCCTTGGGTACACCGCCCACAATATTTGGCGCGATAAACAAGTGTGTCGAAAATACCCCAAAAAATCCCAAGCAACAACAAAAGCAAAATTGACTCATTTTCGATACAACATTTTTTGGGCACACACCAAAAACGGCAAACCAGCTAAAAAACCCTGAATTACGACCGCACCGTAATTCAAAAGAATGGAGGAGCAAATGGGCATGGGCATGGGCATGGACTTGTCCAAGGTGTACGTTGTACGCTCTGCGAAAGGCGTGGACATGCTTTGCGTGGACGATTATCTCTATCATTTCGATCGCATTGGTAAAAACAACACATACCGCTGGCTGTGCAATCGTCGTAAAGATAAAGTGACGCCTTGCCGCTCCCGCATCTCCACCATAGTACCCAACTCGAAGGAAAAGACGACGCACGTGGTTGTCGATGTTATTCAGGAGCATGTGCATCCACGCTGCAGCGACCACGAGATCACGAAAGTCTCCCAACGGAAGCGTCTCTCCAACATGAAAATGAACGATGCCTACAGCACCACGCAACCAAAACGCGCCCGTCTCTATGAGCGTGCCACGGCCGGTCTGAATCCACCCGAATGGATAACCACTCACAGAGACAGCGAATCACTTCAATACTCCTTTCACTTGGACTTTGAGGTGTGCCCCAATGCCAATTGTCCTTAATGAACACCCTAATCAAATTTTCAATTTTCGAATATCCGTTGATAGATTTGGATAATTGCTGTACTTTTTTTGTTGCACTTTAAGAGTTACATTTTTATACCCTGAACCTGAAAAAAGTATACAGTTTTTGTGCAAATGTATGTAACACCCAAAAGTTGACATCTCCGACCCCATAAAGTATACATATATTCTTAGTCAGGATCAACAGTCGAGACGATCAAGCTATTTCCGTCAGTCCATCTGTATAAACATGTCGACCTTGGAAACGATTAGAGCTAGACTTCAAGATTTTGAACATAGGCTCGTACATGGCACGCGTAGATTAAGTTTATTTCAAATGATCGAAAACCGACGTTAACGAGAATTAGAGAGACCAAATTTAGTTGATATGAACATTTGATTATATATAATCTATATACAATGTATTGGCATATGCATACATTTGCCTTTTATGTGTCCATATAATGAAGGGTTTAGGGTATCTCCTACTCCCCTAGTCTCCTAGTCCCCTAGACCTAGACTGTTTACAAGCTTACAAAAACAAATATTCGCTTAGTGCAATGTCCAATTGGTTTGTCGCATTGTCGCCAGATACTGCAAAATATCTGTTAGTTTTTAAACTTTAGTTTCAACTGAATTAATCTTTAAGAACTCTAAGGTTAAAACGGATTTTACAAGTTAAAGCTTATCTGTGCCATTTAAAGAGTTTTTACCTATTTCGAAATTTTCTATCAATCTTTTAAAATCCGTTTCCTGTTTGCAGGACAAAGACCGAGTTTATATGCTGCGTCGACGCGATGGTCGCGTCATGGTTTGCATCGATGGTCATCTCTACTATCTGGCTGGCAAATCGTACAAGGGCGACATGTACCGCTGGACGTGTGTGCGGAAGCGTGACATTGAGTGCACCGCCAAGATCTGCACAGAGGCGACGCTGGCTGGTGCACATCGTTTGCATGCAATGGAATCGGATGCGCACATACATCCGCACTATTCGGCTGACAAGCTAATGCAGATGTTTGCCAGGCATCAGATCCTTTTGGTGGACGATGAGCAAACGGTGGAGGTGCTGCAGGAGTGCCCCAATTTGGAATACTTTGATCCAGAGCTTAATCTGGAGTCGCAGTTGAAAGGCGACGATGTCTCTTCGATTATCATTGAAGACTGCGAGGAGAACTATGAAGTGTACATGAACGTAGACAGCGTACACGCCTCCGAGTCGGTGCTGCCCGATCCTCAGGAGGAGCAGCCCAATCCCGATGACGAAATAAAATGGCCTAGTGCCGTTGATATCATTGATAACTATGTGGCACCGCTCGATTATGATCCGTTAACTGAAACTGATTTGACCAAGTTCACATTCCTGCCCTCCGCCAAAGGGCGCAAGGTGCTTTGCTTGGACCGGCATTTGTTCCATTTCGACTCGCAGAGCCATGCCAATGGGCATATGTTCTTCACCTGCATAATGCGGCGCGACAAGCAGCAAAGCTGCCACGTCCGCGTCACATTGGATCCCGTCGAGAACGGGCCAGAGGTGTTGCGCATCAATGGCGAGCACACGCACAAGCCCGATTTGCAGGAGATCCTGCGGCGCATCAATCAGCAGAAGAAGCAGGATAAGCTGGAGTCAATGGCGAAGCGAGAAGCCAACTTAAAGGACGAACAAGGTGAGAGCCAAACTCTTGGCAATGAAGAGATTGACTTTGAAATCCACGATGAAGTGGAGACAGAGGAGGAGGACGGAGAGCCGGTTGTTGAACAAGACAACAGCTATGAGAAACTGAAAGACCAGTCGCCATCCTACAGCGCAGGCGATACCCGACGCAATGTGGTCATGAAAAAGGTCATTGGCATTGATGGCATCAAAATGGAGCCCGAGCAGTCGAAGGCGGCTTCAATGATTGTGCAGTATATGGACGATGGTGCCGATAACATCAGCGCCAAAATTGAGATATTATCCAATGATTTGGAGGAAATAAAGCCCACCACGTCGATCACACCGGCCAAGCCGCAGTTGACCAATTTTCGTAAACGTCGCAGCAACACACAGCCCACATCCGGGGCCAATCAGCTGACAACGACGCCCTCGGACATGGATCTGACCAAAATCTGCACGCTGCGCTCTGCCAAGGGCAGCGAAATGCTTTGCGTTGATGGGTATATCTATCATGCCAAGAATCGTGGCCTCATCTCACGCAATTATTGGGTGTGCATCAAGAGCCGCGATCCAGAGATCAATTGCAAGAGCCGCATTTCGACAGCCACCCAAAAGGACGGCTCCATACGTGTTCTGCGTGTCTACAACAGCCACAGTCACCCGTTTAGCGAGGACGACATCAAACGACGACTCTTCAATGAGATTAACAAGAAGAACAACAAAAAGCTCAAGTTCCGGCCGCTGCACTTCATCGGCAAGTCCCTGGAGCAAATCAAGCAGGAGTACGGCGACCTGGCCGTCGAACGGTTAAATGTATCCAATCTCACCGATGGCATTGTGGTCCACAAGAAGCCACGCAGCAGCGCTGGCAGCAGTCACAACAGCAGCAACACACCACCAACAACAAGAACAAAGGGCGAGGTGGTAAGCGCAACTGTTGCTAAAGAGAAGCTGCAGGAGGCCCAAAACAAGGAGCACCACGACTATGAGGAGGATGTGGTCGTTGAGGAGGAAGACGATGCCGATGAGGCATTCCTACCCGAGGAAGGTCAGTTCATGACTGTCGAAGAAGACAACACGGATGCAATCATCGAAGTGGTCGAGGAGGTGGCCGACTTGGATAATTACGGAACTATTGAGTACGTACTACAATGATGCAGGTGCACAATAAGAATTATATTTAGGTCAGGCAAAGATTGAGTCCGTTTGGCAACGTTATCACAATAAGAAATGTGCCCAATTGTAGATAAGATTAGATTAACTGTATATAGCTCATTTACAGGGCACTTTAATGTTGATCAAACATAATTGATACGGCTGAAATTGTTGCAAAGTTATTCAAAACTAACAACGGCTTTGGCATTCGGGCTCAGTCGAGTTTAAGAGCTGCGCGTGCGCACTTCATTATTTTGCAGCAATTTCGAAGTGACTTGGGTAAAAATAAAAAAAACACATCACCAATACATAGAAACAAACCAAAATAGACATAATTTTTTACATTCACTTGGGGCCCGTGGAAACTGGCTTGTTGGCCACAAAAACGAAACCGGTTCGAGTAGACATAAATACTCATTTGCAATCGTGTTTTGTTTTTTGCATAATTTCAAACAGGCCCATTTACACGATGAAGCTGTACGCCGTATCCGATGGTCCGCCCTCGCTGGCCGTGCGCATGACGCTCAAAGCGCTGGACATTCAATACCAGCTCATTAATGTGGACTTTTGTGCGCTGGAGCACCGCACCGAGGACTATGCCAAGGTGGGAAACGCACAATTCAGCAGCACAAAGAATCTCTTATTAAATATTTTATTACATCACAGATGAACCCACAAAAGGAGATACCGGTGCTGGACGACGATGGCTTCCATTTGTCCGAGAGCATTGCTATTATGCAGTACTTGTGCGACAAGTATGCGCCTCTTTCGCCGCTGTATCCGGAGGAGGCAAATGAACGGGCGTTGGTCAATCAGCGTCTGTGCTTTAACATGGGCTTCTACTACGCGCCCATCTCGGCGCACAGCATGGCGCCCATATTCTTTGACTATGCGCGCACGCCCATGTCACTGAAGAAGGTGGAGAATGCCCTTGATGTGTTTGAGACGTATCTGCAGCGTTTGGGCACCAAATATGCGGCTGCAGACAATGTAACCATTGCAGACTTTGCGCTGGTATCGTCTACGCTGTGCCTGGAAGCCATTGACTTTGATTTGTCGCCGTATCCGCTGGTACAGAAATGGTACTCTACATTCAAGGCAGAGTATCCAGAGCTCTGGCAGATTGCCAACAGCGGCATGCAGGAGATCAATGCATTCGAGCACAATCCACCGGATCTTTCGCAAATGGAACATCCATTTCATCCAACGCGCAAGCCCAAGGCATGAAGCTAGTGTCGAATCTTAGATTTAAGAGCATTTGAGGCATTTATGCCAGCATTGATATACATTAATTGTTGTATGCATACAAATATTTCTACACAAATCCAAATAATATATGGTATTTTGTACATTACATCAAATTTCTGTGTGCTAAATGTGAGAACAATGAACTCAATGTATAAACGGAAGTCCAACTAAGCAATACTCTATACCAGTGGAAAACTGAATTTTCTTGCCAAGTACATGACATATTCGTGGCTATAATATTAAAATACTTTACCCAAAGGTCGACAAAAATTTTAACCAGAAATGATTGCATAAAACCAAAATACTCTTAATATTTATATGTTTTATGCATATTTGATTTTACTTCTAACATATGAGGAAGTATCAATAGCACCGGACTACTATATCATAAAGAAAAAGAATTTTTATATGAACACACAGTTCAGTATAGAAATATGTCACACATATGATGTGTGTATAACTGCAAGGGTATTTAAATTTAAATTTCGGCATTCAAACGATAGTTATTCACTTCACTTTGTAAACCGACTTTGTGAATAGAACGAGGCAACAAAACTCATTTTAGATCTGTCCAGCAGTAAGCAAGTTTAGACTGTGTCGTCTGGGGGCAGGACTGGACAAGTGAGCGGCACTCTGGGTCTATACCCAGGAGGTCGCAGTGCACGTGACTCTCAAATAATAATAATAATTGAACCTATATCGTTTACTTTTAGCCACCTTACAATACAATCACTCACCTGAAGTCCTCGATGAGGGAGCCAATAGCCTCGGTTAGCTTACGGTATTTCTCACCGAACGCCGTGCCAATAGTCAGCTCACCCATTAGATTGTGGGTGTCTGGCTCCAAATACAGTTCCAGCTGCTTGCGCGCCTCTGTGCTCAGTAGATCCACTTTGGTCAGCACATTCACGTGCGGCTGCTCCATGTTGGCCATGACGCTTAGCGCCGCCATGGTGCCGGATATAAACTTGGCGCCATCAACCATGAACTGTGAATCGAGGCAGAAGACAACGCAAATGCGAAAATTCCACGATTCTAGGAGTTGCACCAGCTGCTTGCCCATCTTCAGGTGCGTGAACAGCTCTATTTGACCAGGCATATCGAACAGTATATAATCATCGTCGGGCTCGCCCAGCATCAGCTCGTCTTCACCGCCGCACAGTTGCGCCTTCAGCCAGTCCTGATTCTCGATGAGAAACTCGAGGCAAAAAATCAGGCCACCATTAGGACCGTAGTGTAGCTCTTCATCTTCCATGGCATCGTCCAGATGAATAAGCTCGCGAATGTCCGTTAGCGGTGTGTAGCTAAAGTGTTCCGCGGCCGGGTCCAAATTGACAACCTGAATGTTTCTTTTGCTGTCCATGGCGTGTTGTTGCATATAGCTGCAATATGTGGACTGTTAGAAGCAATTAGATATTGAGCGGTTACATTATGGTGTTGATAATTTAAGCATGCCTTGCCGCTGCCAGCAGGTCCCACAACAATTTGGGCGAAACGCATGTCCACTTTTATTTAAAATTTAAAATAAATTGCAAGCAAATCTCGCGTGCGGCCACTCAAGTGTTGATAGGCGTCGAAAAAAAGCTCAACTGCGTCTTTGGCACATGTGATGGTATGGCAACGCCGCGACGCGCCTTTCCACTAATTCAAATTGCAGAGTGACCAGGTTTCTGCGTACAGCTGTTCGTGCAGTTAATTAAAACTGCGATTTAACTGCAGACATAATAAACACATATGTGACGCGTTAATTTACATATGATCAGATTGATTTATCAAAACGTTCAATCACACCACAGTCGCGACCACCCTGCTGAGGCTAAGCCTAATTGCTGATAAACATCTAAATTGAGCTACCAAACGTGCACACGCGTCACAAGGACATTGAGTGAAACGACAGCTGTCTATCTAACGATTGTCCCTGTCCAGGCATGACAGTCATAATGATTTTTTAAATGCCACGCTTGCAGCAAAACTATAACGCTTAAAATAATAATAAATTCCCTTTCTTTATTTTTTTTGTTGTAAAATTTGTAGTTTTTGCCCTGCGTGTGCATGTCGGAAGACCGGAAATAATTTTCTAGTTGCACTCCCGAACCGGCGCTGAACCACCCACCCCCAAAAACTGCACTTGTGCTTTATGATTGTGCTCTGTCCGTTTGGTTTTTTTAATGATATCAGCCACAGGGGCCGAGACCAGGTGTTCAATATTTTGTGCTGATAAGTATGTTATTTAGTTGTAAATTGCGCCTTTGGCCTCGTCGCTTGAACTGCGAATGGCCCAAAATTATTTGGTATTTGGTGGCATGGCATTTTGTGGTGTATCTTTAAAATGCATGTTAGTATTTATGGTAGTTCTTTTAAATAATTGTGCGATCATGGTATTTTGTTTAAATACTCGTATTTATTTAATTTTAAACTAAACCACTAAGGATAACATTTAGATATTAGCAAACTTAGAGCAATTAAATACCACAGAACATTTTTTTTTAATATTTTAAAATTGGAATATACGTATATATATATAGTATATATGTGTGTGTATTTTAAAGGTGCCACTACATATCGATGACTAGCAAGCTTGACTAGTTGAGAGTTGGATTGCGAGTTGAAGAATATTCTTTTAAAGACCGCCTCCACTGCCAAAGATGCCCGCTGCGGCAGCGGCATCGCTTATATCCCCACTGACGTTGAAGTCCTCGCTGCTCTGATTGCTGTTGTGATTTTGACTGGAACTGGAGCTGTTGCCGCTCTTTGCAGTGTTGTTGGTGTAGAGCGGCTGGACTGGGTGTTGGTTGGTGGCTCCATTGGGATCGTCTGGTGTCCATGTGCGTGCGTAGAGCTTGCTGCCCGGATAGCGATCGCCTTTGCGATACCAGGACAAGGAATGCGACATACCGCCGGCTATAAAGTAGCAACGAAATAAAGTGAGATCTGTATATTTATTTTTATTCTCGTTCACGAAGTCTGTCTTGTTGTCCGTCTAACTTTTTCGTGATTTGAAACTTGGAATATATACTAGTTTATACCCGCGTTAGCTAAAGTGTAACTATTTTTTGTCCTCGCAGTGGGCGAGATCAATCAATTTAATCTATATATCTCCCTCAGTTTTAAAGGTAAACGTTTTTGCGGAGTCATTACTGATGACCTCCTCTAAAGATCAAGACAAAATGTATTTGGCATGTCCACTAGGACCAGGTAAATCATGAAAATCCATCTCTCCCACAATTTTAGAGCTTGAGTCAAATTTTGTTTACAAAATTCATCTTTAACAAAAGCTTTAGCCTTATGGATATCGTAATTGCTCATGTTCTTAGTGCCATAGACTGAAATCTATGCAGGATTTCTATATTTTAATTGCTGCTTCACGATTTCCATTTCAATGTTCCATTCAAGGCAAAGTCAAGCGCCGCCCAGTCAATTAAGATTGTTGCCAAAAACTGAGCAAATGCCATTAGCGGACACATTACAAGCACATCAGCGACAAACAGAGCAAACAAGCAAAGGGTTCGCTCCTCGAGGGGTTCCTTTAGCGTTGATTGTTGCTGTTGTTGCAGCTGCCCACCATTGCGCCTTGAACAAACAGAAGCCCAAGCACATAAACACAAATCCTCCCCCTTCCTGCGTCCAATCAGCTTGCACGCAGGATAACAGCCCATTCCCAATTCCACTAGCGAAGCTTGGCAATTTGTAGCGTGCACAGTTTTCGAGTGCTTCATGCGGGTGTTGCTCAAATATGCGGCATGCCACCCCATCCGGTTACCGCACAGCTTCACACTCGCCCTCGCATCCGCACCCGCCCACCCATTCAGTCATCTTGCAAGTTGGTGTGAACATATGCCAGGCGCGTGCGGCCCTGCAGCCGAATCAGGCCCCATCCCAGAAACCAATATCCACTTGCAGCCATTTAAATGAGCGTTGTGCTGCCTCCCAGACTATCCTGTTGGGGTTTTTGCGATTTTTATCTATTGCTTTTTGTTTCTCCGTTTTTGCTCAACATTTTTAATGCCCGTTAAGCATGAAAACGCTTTTGCCAGCCGTACACTCTGCATTTCCAGAGGCCCTCTGTCTCTGTGTTGGCCTCGTTGGCCTCAGTTGCCCTTTAACAGGACCCATGAATCGTTCGGCTATGGCGACAGCAGACATCTGCTGAAGTGTAACGAATTTCCCACGATATGATTATGTCGATTGCGCTTTGTTGTTATTATATTTGTTGTTGTTACTTTGTTTTCCCCCATGTCGATTGTTGCGCGTGTGAGTTTGTGTGTGTGTGTGCGTGTGTGTGTATGTGTACTTGGAGTCGAATTTGGTAGTTGGGGCAAGGTGTTTGTCATGTTGGATTTTATCATAACAAATTATATGCCTGCATGTCGCATGTTCTTTTAACAATATTTTATCGCGGATTTTGTATAGTATTGGACTTAATATCAAACAAATGGGAAATGTTTTACCTTGTTCTATTTTGTTCATAATTTGCATTATCTCTGTCAAAATTTGTCATTCGGTTCTTATTTGTCATAGCTTAATCCGTTTCGTTTGAAAAATATTTATTCCCCTCATATTAAATTTCGATGCTATATTCTTGCAGAGATTATTATAATTTGTTCACGAAAAACTTTATTTATTTACTACTTTGTTTATAAGCAGAGGATCTGAGTTTTTCTTTTTATTGCAGGCAGTTCAAATTTCAGAATCTACCGAATGGGATCGATTTGAATGACAGGTTATAAATATAAACGTTGGCATATCTTGTCCAAAATTATCAATTTGCAGCAGTCCTCGGTAGAGGAGTTGTATAGCTTTTAGGAAACTGAACAACGAGTATCCGGGTTCGACTCCCCACGCTAGAGAAATGATGTTTGACTGTTAGTCGGGGGAAGTACGCAGAACAAGAACTTCAATTTTTAAATTATCGATACCTTCAGCTGGCATAAAATCTGTAATCTTCTGAACCTCTTAAGTATTAAACGTACCGAAAACTCCTGATGAGATATCTTCCAAACGAAGATATAAAAGACTACAAATTTACGGATTGTTCTATAAATATATGCCGCCAAGCTATAGATCAAAATCGCTTCAAATACATAGAATTTTGAATTTTAATTTCATTTGAAATTTTTATTTACTTAATTTAATTATTTCTTTTATTTTTATTTGCTTTGTTTTTTGAGTAACATTTAAATTCTATCATTACAAACTGTCTGAATTTTTAGAAATTAGAACCTCCTTAGTACATTTTATAGCCTATAAAATAATGTATACATATATGTTTTTTTTCAAATATACCCAAAACTATAAATATTCACCTAAATGCAAATCAAGTGGTATGATATCGTTTAACCAGGTATAAATTTGAACCAAACAAGTTTGTAACCCAAGTTTAACCAGTATAAATTTCTGTTGTGACAAACATAACTTGAAAAATATATAAAAAAAATACAATTTTGAGCAAATCATTCAAAATGAAACTCAGAAATCCCCCTAGTTCCATATGCACAACACCCTTTGACAGACCAAGTGGTTGGCTATTAGCTATGCAGATGCTTCGGCTCGATCGGGATTCTCTCGACAACTGTGAACACGAGTTGCAGGCCTGCAGTGTCATACATTTTGAATAGAAAAATTATTAACCAAAAACCGTAACTAAAGCTACTTTTATGAGCTGGCGCACGGAAACCCCTAATCCATTGTGCCTTCCCCCCGACTCGAGACGTATGAAAACCTTTCCTGTCCGTAGGCCTATCCATGTACCAGGGCCAGCGACAGTACGATGTGCACCCATGAACCGTTCGCCGTGTTCCGTGATCGATGCGACGGCGATGAGCAAAACAATTTGCTTGACTGGCAGTCACGCAAAGCCCGCAAAGCGAAGCGGGCGAGAAGTGTGAAAATTCTAATTAGCTACACTTAGGCAGACGCAGCAGCCGTACCCGAATACCCACAATGACGGAACCCAACCCCGAGCAACCCTCATTCCCACCGGGGCAGGCAATCCGAGGGAATAAACCGCACCGATGGACTTTAAATATGCAACCAACAGTCCAGTTGAATTATGTCATTAAATGTAGGCCTGGTGCTGGAGAGCACCCGCTGACCGCCCACAGCAATTTGATTGATGCGTGATTGACAACTTACTGCGATCCTTCAGTATGATTTTCTTGGGCGGCTCCTTTTGGTAGTTGCGCTGCAAGCTCAGGCCGGCTTCATTGCCGTTCTTATCCTTCTTGACCATTTCGCTCAAAAAGGTTATATAGCTAATAGCTAGCTTTAGCGTATCGACCTGAAAGCAACGAAAGAATCGGACATCGTGTAACTAATTTGAATATGGTTTAAATGGGGAAGTCGACAAATCAATTATTTGAAACCAAATATATCTTTAGTTAAATATGATAAAGGTCATATTCGGGTATAATATATATCTTTTGTCTATGCAAAATTTAAGGAACAGAAATTAAATCAGAAACAGCTGAAATTAGGTCGACCTTTAAACTAAGAATTATATAAAATGTTCTCGAAAAAATAACAAAAATCCATTGTATCCATAGTTAAGACTGGGTAAAAGATGATATTGACAATGAAGGATTAGTCTTAAAATTGAATAGAAACAACTATTTAGCTCTATCACCCGATTTAAATTGGTTTATTCTTAATAAATTATAGATGGGAAAATAGTAAGCAAATCAAAGAAATAACAAAAATGCGAAAAACAATGTTTCTTAACACTAAAAAGAGTTTTTTAAAAATCCGTGCGATTCTACTTTGTTTTGCAAAGAAAAACTCCATTTCAAACGTCTCTGTAAAATTATTTTGAAGTGCAATCTGGATCGTTTTTTAAAACTGTATTACTGTATGTTTTAAAGTATATAGTAATAGTTGTAAGTATGGGATATAGTTATCAACTATCAGCAGACTTTAAAATGGCACTGTCTATTAGAGATATGATGTAGCAGGGAAAAAAATCCAACATCACATCACAATTATATCTTAAGAACAATCAGTCTCTATAGATTGGAATTATTTATGAAATAATTTTTCTTCAATAAGAAACAATTTTAAGTTAAATGCAAGTTAGTTTTCATCATGTAGCTCACCTTGCTAAGGCGTTTCTCGTACGGCAATGTTGGAATATGGGTGCGCAGCCCCTCGAACGCCTCGTTGATGCTCTGCATTCGGCGTCGCTCCCTCAGATTCGCCGCCTGTCGCTGCTGGGCCATCTGGGAGGCGCACTTCAAGCGCCGAGGCTTGTGGCTGCGCCGACTAAACATGGAGTAGCTGAAATCGGTTATTATCGGAGCACCTGAGCCGCACCTGGATCTGGTTGACTTACGTCTTTTCGTTGTTCTCCTGGTCGCTGTTGAAGCCACTGCTGTACGCATCGTCATCGTCATCGCTCTCCGAGCTGTGCTCATCGCCGAAAAAGTACTCGGAGCTGGAGTTCGAGGCGTTGGTCGCCTGGGAGCCCTCGAAGAAGTGACGAGCCATCGTGGCCTCCAGGTCGAAATTGTCCATGGAAAACATTTTACTGAATGTAAATATTTTTTTGTCGTGCTTTTCAATTTTATATTAACTAATTATCCGCCAAGTGGGCGCACAGGTGCATAACGGTCAACAGAACGCCTCCGGATATAAATCTGATTGGTGACGCGTGCTCGGCACGTGCCGGGCTGAAAACCTTTGTGATTTGATCGTCTCGTGTGTGGGACAAGTGCGGCGCGTGCCGTCGGTTTTGACTCTTGATTTCCAGCAGTAGTCCAACACCCTGAAAAGGACATACAACATCATTTCAATAGATTTTTTTGTAAACGTTCTTATCAGTTTATATTGATGTAGTACTCATTCAGTTGTTGAATTGATAATAAACATGTTTAACATACGAATACTGTCGATAAGATAAGGAGCTGATATCGCTTTGGCTTGCCGCTAGTTTGTGTTTGATATGTACAAACATCAAAAACCATTTGGAATACATTTGGGATCAATAAACTTAATATTATAAGAGACCACAGAATTTAGATGAGTTTAGTTTACGTAATGAATTTCTATATATTTATATTATATTATATTATATTCATAAATCCCTAAAAAGTATAGCTAAAATTTCCAGAATAACTAATTTATATATATAATTACTCTTCGTTATTGAAACTTTTTAAAAGCTATAGCAAAATTATATTTCATGTCATATTTAGAATTAATTAGAAAGCTCTTATTTCAGCAACTGATAAGATATATAAAATACATATGTCGTAGTCGGAGATCGTGCAAAAATTAAGGTTTTTATGAACATTTTTCTTGTTTTTTAAGATATCCTGACTAAACTTGACAATTAATAGTTTCACCATGCTTCTAACACATCAGTGAAATTGTATTAATATAATTCATAAGATTTTCGATCGGAAAAGAGTTTTTGTACTTTTTGTCTTTTAAGAAATCTTGAACTAATTTGGCATTTGACAATGTCCCTTTGCTCTTAACATGCATGGCGCACATCTGCTATATGTCTGCAAGGATAATTAACTCGACAAACTAAATTTTTCCTACTCGATATATTTTTTAACAAAATTATCTAAACCAAATGGTTGTTTGCGATTTCCACATATATGTAAATCAAGCATACATAGTTTCTTGTAATATATATACATTCACATATAAAACATAGATATTAACATACATGTTTTTAATTAATTTAATTTAATAAGTGTACATGGATATACATACTTTTCTAATTCAAAATTAGACTGCACATTTTTTTTAGTTAGAATAAATATATTCTAAATGCTTTAAGCTGATGTGTACCGACGGTACCAGGTATTATTTAATAATCATTACCTTTTAAACTATTTCTATCCAATATCCATAAGGCTTAATAATTACACAAATAGCGATATTCTTTCAAATTGCACATGGGTTTCTAATATTCCAGGATCTGTCACTTCAGTACATTCTGCGGTCAATTTAAAATACTAATTCGAAGTCTAAAATATATTTTCGACCGACGGTTGCAACATTGAAGCGCGATTAAGTAGCGAACGCGCCGACAGCTACGAAACGAATGACGATTCCCGGGACCGGAGCAGGACACGTCTGATAAGAACTGTGCGAGGGGTTGCTGCTCCTTGCCGTGCCGGATAAACGTGTGCACGTACAAAGTCGTATGTCATATCAATGGCGGTGCCACATCAAAAAGTATTGCCAACTGGGCGGAGTCCGTGTTTCTGGCCAATCAGCGCGAGGCAGCCGAAAGTTTCGACTCTCCGGGGTTGCATTCCGGGGTGTTATAAGCTTATTAAGTTGGAGCGAACAGGGTGCGAGATATTCGTGCTGATTTTCATATGGTAGAGACATCAAATTGTTCTTTGATTTCGGGCGCGTTTATCTGTTTAAGCGGAATTATTGCCCGAGTGGTATTCAAGTGGCATGGTATATTGTTTGACAATGGAATTTGTCAAGCAAGTGTGTAGCTGGATTGGAAAATGGAATAATGGGCGGGGGTGGGGAGGCGTGGAGGCGTTGAGGATAGGGTAGGGTTAGGAAACAGACAGCTGCAAAATTGCCTGCTGTTCTTATGACATAAGAATGAGTTGATGATTGTCTCGAGCAGCGTCTAAGTCTAATTAATGGACTGTTGCAATCAAGCAAAGACCTCAAACAACAACCGAATGACAGTCAGATAAAGAATTTGTCAACCAGCATAATTTTTAAGCATTAGCAAATGCAAATATTTGCACTGTCTAGGATTCCGGCGAAACAGCTCCATTAAAATGCGTCCGTCCGCTGAACGAGTATCCGCTGCATATTTTACGGCGCAGACAGGGGTGTCAAAATATGCGAGTTCCGCTACCACTAACCATTATACATGTTCGCCAGCACTCACCCCCTGCCTCATCCGTATGCCCTGATGAGCCTTGCCAGCGTTTGTTTGTTGTCCTTTTTCCCGTGTCTGTTGCTGCCCCTGCTCCTGCCGAGTGCCTCATCATCATCGGCGCCGACCTCACTAAGGCTACCCATGATAAACAAATTGTTTTGCCTCGCCATCTCTCCCTTTCCCCCGGTCGTTGCGCTGTTTTCACTGCCAGCGCTGCTCGCTTTGTGCAGCTGTATAAACAAATTAGTTTTCAATTTTATCAAGTTGTTGCCTAGTGGCAACCAGTTAACATCGGATTGCAGTTGCGGATAAGAGTTAGAGCGCTGCCAAAGGAATTTTAATTTTAGCAGAAAATGTGCTAAGTATATATATACTCTTGACTAGTAGCAATAGCCGGGACAATATAGCTTTGTTCTCGTCTGGCTAGGTTTCGAGAATTGACTTTTTGTATGAAATACTTTTTGTTTCTCAAAATTACCTAATCAAAACTCTGAAATTTTGTGCCTCAATATGCTCCTAACATATGAGCACAATCTTATCAACATCCATATTATAGCTCTCAAAGAACCAAATGCTTAAGAAGTTAGTTTTTTTTGTGCAATATCCGTCCACCCTATCAAAGCTAGAGACTTAAAACTTTGAATATAAACTTAATACCCGCGTCAGATAAATGGTTAAAGATTTTTTTGGCTATGTCCACAGGAAACTTCGCATATCGATATTATATCTGCCTCAGTTTTAAAGCTAGATACACAAAATTTTCCAGACAAATTATTGATGACCGAAAATAAATTATTTTAGGACAAGAGCCGCCAAATTTGGTAGACAATTTGATGATAACCTCCTTTAAACATACATAAGAACATAAAGAAACACAAATATACCAATACATATCCAATCCATTTTCTTCATGTTGCCGACAGTACATATTTCCGAGTCTGACTACTATATTATATAATCTTCTTAAATTAAAATAAACATCATATATTGATAGTCAGACGAAAAAGTGTATTTATTACAGGGAATTCATATATAAATGTTTTTTTAATTTAGGTTATTTATTGATCTGTTCTTGAGAATCTTAACATAGTTGAACAATATGGTTCTAACATACTGAAGATTAATGCTACAGTCTTACAGCTTGTTATTTGTTATTTTTCCGTTACTTCCGATTTTTACAGCAGCTTTGAAGTTTAATAAATGTATTTCCTCGTTAAGTATTTCGAGCATATTATCAGTTTGTACCTGAAATAACGGAATACAGGGTTTAATCAAAAATAAAGAAAAACACAAATAAATATATTTCTAAAACAATATTCTATTTGTCACAGTTCTCAAAAAATATAAAAATGTAAATCATTCACCTTACCAGAATGGTATAATATATTTTTTTTTGTCTATACTAATATATACCTTAGTCAATCAATTTCGGTTCAAAAAAGTTAAAAAACAGTCTTGAACTCAAAATATAATTATCTCATAATTAAAATTTACTTACCACAATAAAACTTTCAAAATGTTCAGCACCTGCTACGTTTTCCAAATCTAAATTTTACTATATAATTAAAGCTCTAACCAAGTAAGAACTGCCGCACTCTGGTAAATATCAAGCTGCGAATTATGGACACGTCATATAGCACAATCAAGCGTAACCGCCTCTATGCCGACTTACCCTATCTAATGCCAATGGCTCGGACCCTATATCATTACACGCAATTGCCTGCGAAGGGGGTTGCCCGGCCTCAACCTCAATGCATTGTCATTTTGCACAACGATTTTCGATTCGTTTTTTATTCGAGTTCTAATTAAAAACCCAAATGTATTGTTGAGGTAGACAATCTATCGGGAACGGGGCGCTGCGCAGTGCTTATCACACTGCTTCCCCTGATCCCTGTCCACGTCCATCCACAGTGTTGACACTGAGCATTAAGGCCGATGGTGAAATCCTCTTGAGTGCATGCCTGGGCGAGCAATGTGTGTGGATTGTGTGTGCATTTTAATCTCATTTAAAAAGTTTTATTTTTTTCCAAAGTGCTTATGTAAAGTGCAAAAATTGAAATCAACAATGGGCTTTATAAAGGGTTCGGCCGGGGGATAAGCAGACGCAGAGGCAGAGGTATTTAACGGCACTTCAGTAGGTACCTTTTTAAGGTACCGATAAAAAATATCTAAGCGTACTTTGACACATGTTTGTGCAACTAGTATTAAGAACTTTAAAAAATTAATTTTGTCTTATAATAACGTAAAAATTAACTCTATGCATAGTACTTTATTAGTATATAATATAATATATAAAATAATAATGTTAACGTATAATATCACTTGGCATTTCTGTGCTTAAAACAAATTTGCTTCATTTTAATGTTTAACTTTTAACTAATTTAATAATTGAGGGGCTATAGTCGGGAGCGCCCGACTAGGGAATTCCTGAACCCTCTCTTTTTTTTTTTTTTTTTTTAAATATATTTAGGTTTTTATTAAATAAAGCAGTTTATGAAACTAATTGAAACTTTTACTGAATGCAGCAAAAGTTCGCAAACAAATCAGTTAAATAATACTCTTAAGTGTTTAAAGTTAGTGTAACAGCGTTTTGCGCAAGAATTTCGAAAGTGTTTTCTTTTCTACTCAGTTGTTTCTTATAGAAAATGATCGAGAAACTAACATATAAATTATAGGTGCTTCTTCTTCCTTTATACAATTGTTATAATAAGGTATTATTTTATAATTTTTTATATGATTTTTAAATGCAAATGCCAATTTTTAAATGTAGTTTTTATATTAATGTGTTTAATGAATTGTTGTCGAATTTATTAAAGATAACTTCAAAGGCATTTAAAATGCCCGATAATTTGGTATAACAAATTAGCAGCAAAAATGTCACAATTATTAAAACGTTTTTTCTTTCTTTTTCTTCTTTCTTTCAGAGATTGACTGGAAACCAAATTGTTGTCGTGTAATTTGAACTACGCGTACTTGGCTACGTGTGTTTGTTGCTGTTGCTCATTGATTTTTGTTAGAGTAATTAATAATGTATATAATAAGTATATATGTGTATAAATACGTTTATATAAATAATCATAATAATCATAAACACTAATCATTTATCATCTGTTCATTCATCATACGCATAAATTGTTTCTATTGTTGTTGTTGCTGTTGCATTTGCTGTTCTCGCTGCTGCTGTTGCTTCTTGTAATAGTAGTTCATTAGTAATGGTTAAATAAGCTGCTGTTTTTTGGTTGTCAATCAGTTGCCCTTGGTTGCCTCCTTGGCGGCCATAATCAAAGGCGTCAGACTGGCCAACGGACGCGCCAATTTCAGGAACGGATGCTTTAGCAGGTCCATGTCTTAACATATATAACAATTCCCTTGTATTCATAAAAAGATTAACAAATTCACACATACACACACAAACGGACGCCGCAAGCTGTGACTTTGCTCAGCAGCTGCCGAACTAAATCCGTAAATAATTGTAATGAATTTCAGTACTACTTAACAATAGCATTTAAATCAAAACGCAAGTCTGTAGTATACAAAATGCGTCTCATATATGGGGCAAGTGGGGGGAGCTATCCGAGAATTTATTAAACTAAGTTTGGTGGCTCCAGCTCTATTTCGTCAAATTTGTTGTCAAAAATCATGCTAAAATTGAGAAAAATTTTAACATGTAAAGCTGTCGGTTCCATAGCTCGGATACTTCAAAGGATGTCACAATTAGCATAAAAAACAACATTAAAACCGATTTTCAGAGGTTCAAATGTTTTCTCAAAAATCATCCAAAAATTTACAAAAATTTTGACATGTAAAGCTCTCGGATCCATAGCTCGCATTTTTTCATAGTGTGCCCTGTAGATTGATTTTGCATTTCAAATTTATGCATTATTAAAAATAAAATGTTTTCGATTTTTTGATAAAATATCACGCATCATCCCCCCTTACTCATTTTTGACAAATTTTTTTTTTCAAAATTTAGAAATGCAAATTACCTTTTTTAATCAATTGCAGATGTCACAATTAGTATAAAAAACAATATTAAAACCGATTCTGAGGGGGTCAAATTTTTTGTCAAAAATCATGCAAAATTTACAAAAATTTTGACATGTTAAGCTCTCGGATCCATAGCTCGCTTATTTCAAAATTCCATAACTATGTCAAAACTAAACCGATTTTCATTTTTGATGACATTTTTTTCATGGTTTGTCCTCTGGATGGATTTTTCATTTCAAATATATTCACTCATTACTTACTCATTTTGGAAAGATTTTTCTTTTAACATCTCAATATTTTGTCTGACTCGTATATACACGAGTAAATATTCCAAGTTTCAAATCTCCAGCTTTAATAGCGGCGAAAAAAATTGCGTTCATACGGACGGACATTGCACAAACCTAATATACCGCTTTCACTTTGTGAACGAGTATTAACACTGATACTATTATGTTACTTTAACATAGATGCAAAATGTAAACTAACGCTCTCATGTGTGCGGCGCTTAACTACACAGAAATGAACGATTCCACAGACGGCGTCGGTGGTGTAATGGTTAGCATAGTTGCCTTCCAAGCAGTTGACCCGGGTTCGATTCCCGGCCGACGCACAACACAACTTTTTTACATATTTTTGATTTTACAATATTTTTTAAAGCAATTTATTGTTTTTTACAATTTGTACATAACAAGCTCGCCAAATTTATGCAGTGGCGCAATACGCTCATCAAAGCGTTTGCCATTGTATTTAAACTCACTGAAAGGTACTGTGTTTAGCACTTTAAAACCCACGGCTTTTCCAATTTTTTGTGTAAATATGGACGTCCACAGAGCAGTAACCGCTGCAGGTCGTTTTTCCCGCAGCTCCTCTGCCACATCCTCCAGACCTTTTCCCTGCCCAAATTCACGCGTCAGCTGAATAGTAGATTCAACGAGAGCTCGACCTATTCCGATTTGGCCAAATTCCGGTAGAGTGGCTAAAAACATTAGCTCACATACGCAATCCAGATTGTACTCGGCCATCACATCAATCTTTGAATCCATCGTAATCATGTAGTCCATTAAACACATCGCCTGAGGGCTTTTCACATGTTCATTATAGAACTTTAGAAAAAAATTATCCTCTCCTGGCGGAGGAGCGAACTGCAAAAACATTCAAATGTTTAATGGTAAAACAACCCAACCCAATGCCACTTGCCTGCAACTTATTAAAAGAAACGGCAACAATTCGTCCACTTTCCACATGTCTCATAAATAGGGAAATACCATCCTGTGCTGTAATTCGGCATAGCTCTCGCAACTCCTGACGAGCTTGCGAATTTTGTGGCAAATTTATTTCGCAGGCATTGCAAACAGATTCATTGATAAAAAATGAATCTAGCACCTAAAATTAAAAATATGCGATACATGTGCATTTAGAAAATAAATGATTATATGCTAAAAAGACAATTAAATCAAATAACAGTCAAAAAACAAAAAAATCGCTGCGTCGGCCGGGAATCGAACCCGGGTCAACTGCTTGGAAGGCAACTATGCTAACCATTACACCACCGACGCCACGTTCTTCGGAGTGCTCCAAATTCTTTTTGTTTAGCTTTCACAGAACACGTTGCAAAATTGCCATTTTTAGCTTTTACAGAATATGCGGAAAAGAATTTGCATTTTTATTAGTCTTTTTTGGTACATAATTAATAATGTTTTTATGTACGTACAAATAAGTATTTATCCAAATGTTTTAAGTGCATACTTACATCAAGAGCTTCGTCCAAATCCGCTTCACTTACACTGCGCAGCTCATACTTTCCTGTTATGAGAAATAACATTAGATGAAGAAAATCTATGCTAAAAAAACTGTTATGTTCATGTTAAGTGTGATCGATAAGAAATATTTAAATTAATCTATGCAATTCAATCGTGATATACAAATTAGCTTTAAAGTTGGGTTTTTAAAAATTTCCGTGTTTTATTAGGGTCCGCTACCATTAAGTTAATTTTCTAAGCTTCATTATTTTGTTTTGCAATTTCCTAAAATTGGTCTATAATGAAAAGCTGTCAGATATAATAACCAATAGCACGAAAGCATCTGTAATTACATATGTATGTATATGCGTGAATGCAACTTTATATACATAGTATATATATAAACACCTACACAAAAGCGTGCCATCTAGCTTTATTGTTGTCTAGAGTAGAATCGGAATCTATATAAGTTTTGTCAACTTGATTAATTGAAACTATTCCAATATATTATTATATATTCCCAAAACACTTTAAATTCACGCACCCTCGTGCAAGGTAGACCAAAGTTTGCCATTTTGGGCTTTCATTTTCGACGCTTATCTCGCTGAACACAGTAGGAACAACTGTTGCCTCCAAATGTTTGATTGTAACTAAGCTATAAAGAATTTGATAACTCTAAATGAGGCTCGGCATCAATTTTATACTACGCTACGCTACAGCAATGTGGGCTTATCATTTTTTAGACCTTTGGTATCGATAATACATTATATAATCTGGCTTTTCTATTTGATTTAGGTAAACGCTTGAGTCTAAACAGGATTTTTGTGAGAAGCTACGAAGCTCTACGAATGCTCCATTGAGTAATAAGAAGAGACGGTAATTCGCTCCGAGCATTTATTGCCGTTTGTACTTTATCCCGCATAGATTACCTCGCTTTGCAAACGCAAATACAAGCACAAGCTAATTTTTCTCTTATACTTATAAGTCAATTACGTATGCCGAAAAGATGCCAACCAGCCAATTTTATATTTTAAATAAATAAAATCAATAACACGTTTTCAATCTGCAAATAGCATTAAAAGAAAAAAAATTTATATTTCAGTTATTTAAAAAAATTACAGTTTTAACCATTTATGTTATTTAGCTTAAGCATTCCTTGAATGCTATCTTCAGTTTATAAATTCTAAAACAGATATTTTGTGCAATTTGGATGCATCAGTGCTGTAAAGAACTGTTGCAATTAGAACAGCTGAAATATGAACAGATTTACAACACTGCACAACTATATGCTACTGAATAAAAACAACGCGTTTCACTGTTGTTCTCATTGTTGTCTTGCTGTTATCAGCTGTTAAGCAAAAATTGCGCCTATTTCCAACACGTAACCTCTGGTCACGCTCTGCTTTAGCCAGATCCACCGCGCCGCCATGGTAACATTGTGCTAAACAAAACTACAACATTCGATTTGAGCGAGAACTTTCAATCACAATATGTTCTTACTGGACAAAATACTGCCGTTCATCTTTAGCTATATAAGACCCTTTATTAAGTGGTTTCTACATGTGTTTACCCGCCTCTCGGAGCTCCAGCGAATTTGTTACGGCGCCCAGGCTGGTGCGCCACGATGCCGCCAAATCGAACGCGCCCTGTTGCAGTCGAACCAGCCGGAGATAAAGACCTTGTTGAGGGAATTGGACGAGGCAGCGCCCTTTGTTATGGACAGAGAGTTGCTGTACTTCGGTGAGTCAGCGTCAAAAATGTTAGTTTTCATTTAAATACTTATTTTCTCTTGCAGCCCCGCGCGCCGTAAAAACTGTATGCCACGTGAAACGAATAAAAAGCACCGTCCACCCGGATTTCGGCAGGCTTTTCGGCAATTGCGTTACCACAATTTGGGGATATAAACGGCTAATGCATCAAGTGGAGGAACTGCGTGCCGAAGCATATGACTCAGAGAACCTGGAACACGAACAGAAGCTGTTGCAGCTGTGGCAGCTACTTATGCCCGAAATGCCGCTGACCGGGCGCATCTCCAAGCAGTGGCAGGAGATCGGCTTCCAAGGGGATGATCCGAAAACGGACTTTCGTGGCATGGGCATGTTAGGCCTAGAGAATCTATTGTACTTTGCGAGCGCCTACAACGATGCTGCCAAGCATGTGCTGCTCCACTCGATGCATCCCACACTGGGCTACACGTATGCCATCGTTGGCATCAATCTCACCGCCCTGGCGTTCAATTTGCTGCGCACGGGTGCGGCCAAGACGCACTTTTACAATCAGGTTGCGCTGCACAAGCAAAACTTTAGCACGCTCGAGGATTTTCACAAACTATATTGCTACCTGTTCTTCGAATTCGATCGCTTCTGGATGGACAGCTCGCCGCGCAACATAATGGACTTTCGGGAAGTATACCAGGCATTCGAGATAACCAAGCTCGAAGCGCTGCATAACGAGAGCACCATTTTTAAAACGAATCTGGTCGTGGAGTCCGTCTGAATGCTCACATAGTTATAGTTAAAATTCCATAGATGATATTTGTATAAATGCAGCGTTTTATGCGTTTATTTGAGAGCTATATTATATATATATGTATGTATATTAAATATGTATATATTTGTATGCAAGTATGTAAATCGTTAGGCGCAAATACAAAATATAAATGGAATGACATGCATAATACTTAGAAATCAAGATCGAAATTGCACATAGGAGAGTTCTAAAAAATATTAAAATATCACGCAAAAGCATAAAAACATAAACACAATTAAACGAAAACTAACTAAAAAAATTATAAAATACATGAGATTATCAATTCGTAAATAGTTCGTACTGAAGAAATCTTTCGAGTATCCTATCAATTTTATGGTGTACTTATGTTATATTTGAAATGCACAAGTAGAATCGAAGCTAGCTGAATATCATTATCATTATATCATTATAGCGTGGTGCAAGGCCCCTCCCCTCTCATGAAGGGTTCTAACGATAGAACTTGACCTCAGCCTCCACACAATCCTTGAGCAGCTCGTCCAGCTCCTCGCTAGCATAATCCTGAAGCGAAAAGTAATTGTTCAATTCATCGACACAGGAGCGCTCTAGGCTACGCAGATGCTCCAGTGCGGCCGGCTTCCGATTGGCATGCAGACTGTGCAGCAGCGTCTGCTCCGCCTCGGCCTGCACTTGGGTCAGTGGTGAAATGAGCGGCTTGGGCGCAAACACAAACGGCTTGAAGACAGACTCGGCAGCATTTGGCGTCCCGGTGAACCAGTGGCACGATATTGAGCTGCCCTTGGCACTCAGCACCGACACGTTTGCCGCGCGTGAGGCAGAACCGCTGGCCAAGCGCAGCGTCTCAAACATATCTTGTTGCGTATAGCTGCCATCGCCAGCGGGCTTCGGGCCGCACCATTCCGCTTCGGGCGCCTGCGCCTCTGTATCGTGGGCAGCCGCAAAGCTTGCGGCCGTATCCAAGCCTTCGCTGGACTTGTCGATGGTTGTGGTCACAGTCAGGCCACCGCTGGGCACACGCAGCCAGCTGGCTTGCACTTTCTCGGCGGCCCACACTTTGCCGGCACTGCTCAATATCCAGGCGGCTGTCGGATCGCATACAATAAAATTAAGCTTGGCGCTGTCAGTGCAGTGCTTTGCTACCAAAGCACCAATACGGTCCACGGCAGCCTCCGCCTCGTTGGACTCTGCCAGAGTTATGCTGCAAGGGAAATGTCAACATATGTATACATCATTTAGAGAATGGACCTACCGCACAATGTCCGTGCCCAGCAGACTGTCACTGTCTGTCGCCTCCTGTTCACCGCCACTCCAGGACAGGCTAACGGCCACGCCTCGCTCGTTGGCTCCAAAGTCGCCGCCCCAGAGGCCGGGTTTCGGTTTTTGCAATATAACGCGTAGGGCATCGCCGGCCGGCTCCAAAGCAGCGCCGCCATCAGTCTGAGATGTGGACATGTGGCAAGTGTGTTCAGTGATGAGTCATTTAAGCTTGTCTGGCTGTTGTCTTACCTTCCCCTCCAGAGCGTCGCTGACATCATAGAAGCAGACTTCCGTTGATACGCCCACGCCGCCCACCGCTGCTGCATCGTCGGCGTTGCGACCGAAAATCAGTGTGCTAGACGCACAGTTAGCGGGCAGCACAATGAAACAGTCGGCACTTGAAGACATTTTCGTTTGGTTTCAATGAAATATGCACAGACACAGACGGATTTGCAAAATTGATTTTTCGCAACAGCTGTTGCGATTACAGTCTGTTGACGCTAATTGAATTGTACAGAGCGCTGTTAACTGCCAGCTAACATTACGTGAAGCTGGCTGCGAACGCAAAACTGCGTTGCCAGTCCTGCCAACCTTTTTAGTCTTCACACGTCACACCAATCGATTACATTGATTCATCGATTCATATTTCTTGTTCTTGCAATATTACCATTACGAGTCACGGTCGCAGTGGTCTAAAAACGTTGTAAAAGTTGAAAATCTACTAAAAACAACATAACTAAAATATTTTGTTGTAGCTGTAGGTAGCTCCATCCCGTTGTAAATGCTGTTCGTCTAGTAAAAGTAACGCGCAGCTTGAAAACGTCGTCGAGCAATTGCATTTGTATACAGCAGCAGTCAAGTCAGTGTGCAGGTGTTGTTGTCTCATTCGGGCGTATCTTCGAGTTGGGTTATTGTGCGAGCGAAACAACAACAAACAAGTTACAAGGTAAATACTCGTGCATACTACTGTTGTTGTTGTTGTTGTTGCTGGTGGATGTTCAGCGCCTTTTTTGTGTGTTGATTATTTTACTTGCGTGCGTTGTAACTCGTGGGCGGCTGTCCGGCTCTTGCGGTTAAAACACAAAATAAACTAAGCAAATCGTTGGCAACTTCCAAGTTAAAAAAAATAAAAAAAAACAAGCATTCGGTTGCAAATTGGAAAGCAGTGTCTGGTAAAGAAAATCAATATTCACGCTGTGCGGTGCCGTTCCAATAAGAAAATATGAAAATAACAAACGCATATTGAATGAATTTCAATATATAGACGCCCCAAACGTTGCCGCTCCCTAAACAGATATTTCTCGCATTTCTTCATGCTGCAAGTGTGTGTGTGTGCGTGTGCCGCTTGACCACTTTGACCGCGCGTATTTTGTTGTTTTAGTTGGGCTGAAACAAGTTTTGTTGTTGTTTTTGATGCTATTTTGTTGTCTTGGTTTAAATTTTCACCCTGTGCTGACGTTTTTAATTGGCCCACGGGCTGGTTAATTTAAATGTAATCGCAGAAAATCAATAATTTCAAGCTTCGAGTATACACACATTTTTGTGGGAAAACTGGTTGAAATTCAATTGTGTGTGTGTGTGGCATGCTTTAAGTGTGAAAGCGGAACACAAACCACCCTCGCACTTGCTGCCCGCCCCTGTGCCCTGCTCCAACTCCAGCCCAACCCATCTCAGCCCCTTAAAAGCATCTTTCAAGTGATGAAAATATATATACAAATATATAAACATATACACATGCACACATAAAGTGGCGTTACATTCCTCCCCCAATGCGCCCCCTTATGCGGCATTTCGCTTTATATATATATAAATATATATATATATATATATATATACATATATATTCACACATACACATCAAATCTTTGTGTGTATCTGTTTGTAGGCGTTCTCGTCGAAAGTGCATTGCTCTGCCGCTACCCCTGCTCCAAGCGTTATATTGTAAACATTACAAAAGCTGCGTGCAGAGCGGCCTCGTTTTATATATGTATATTTAAGTGTGTGTGTGTGTGTGTGTGTGTTTAGTTCTTTTATTTCCACTGACACTTTAGTAATGTTGTGCTCGCGAGCAGTTGGCAACACGCGCATCGTTGCCGCCTGTGTTTTTCGGCAGTTGGCAACACGTTGACCCAATAACGGTACAACGAGACAGTCGCATACATAGGCACATACACACGCACAAACACCCACACAGGCGAAACATGAATGAAAGCATGGCCTGGTGTTATTGTTGTTGTTGCTGCTGCAGCCATAAAATCTCTGAAGCTGCGACCCACATATGCATGTGCATAATTTGTTCTGTGCTAATTAAAAAAAGTGTTATACTGAGGTAAAACCAGCATTTAGCGAATTTTTAAATGCCACAAAATTATGCTTACAATTTGAACACAGATTTTCATTTTTGACTGTGTCTTTGTTTACACAGAGACAAGAAACAAAAAGAAAAAAACAAATAAACGAACATTTTATTTTGTGGCCACTGTCGATAAGTTCAATGAACCAACCAAACAGTGGAATGCCTGTTTGCATGTGTGTGTGTGATCGGTGCACGTTACCGAAATCTTGTTGGTATTTTTATGCGGTTCGATTATTGTGGCCATAAAGCGGCGACGTTGATATGTTTATCGCCATAATTTGTGCGTCCCCAATCAAAATCAAATATAAAAACAATCCGTGTATAAAATGCGTTGGCGGCAACAACAAAATATACCTTGACATTGAGAACGTATGTACGTTGAGTGCTTGTGTGTGTGTTCGTTCGTGTTTTTGTGTTTTGCAAACAGAACCTACTGTTGTATGTGTGAATTGTACGCGCATGCTATCTCACTCATGCGCACAACGTATTTACGTTAAGTATTATTTAATAATTAAACCGGCCCCTTGTTGTTGTTTGTGTTTTTGTTTATGAATGCGCCAATGACCTTGCATGCGGCACCTGTAATGCAGCTTTAATTGGCCAACGCATATATCGATAGCACAAGTCATCGGTATATCAATTCAAGGACTTTGTGTTTATACCCTAAACCCATTGAAAATGCGTATAATGCACGGTGTAATGGTTATGTGCAAATGTATGTAACGGGCAGAAGGAAGCATCTCCGACCCCCTAAAGTATATGTGCCTGGTCAGTATCACTAGCCGAATCGATTTAGTCGTGCCCCTTTGTTTTCGATAATCCGCCCCGTTTGCTAATTATCGATAAATATCTGATTTTTGGCCAGGTTTTTTGTGTGTAGTCGTATGTTCGTTTGTGTATGTAATTTTGTGTTTACATATGTGAATTCAAGGGGCTTGAAATAGGACAGCTCGCAGCTGCGTTCAGGGTATCTCCCAGTCAGCCACTCTGGTCTGGAACACTCTTACTTGTTTGTTTTCGTTTGGGTCAACAGATGAACTTGCCTAAAAGCAATTGACCTTAATAATCGAGTTGTTAGGCATTATCATTAAATATTTATCTTTTTTTCTCTTTTCTAGCATTCTACGCTGCCTAAGGTTAGTTGACTGCTGTTGCACGTGTCAATTGACCCCACATCAAATCGTTCTCTGGTAAGCATCGTTACATACTCAGATATGTTTTATGATATATACTATTAAGAAATTAATTGTGGCATTAGTTTTAAATATTCACTATTTCAGGTAAATGTATGACACACAATATACGTATTTTTGAAACATATACATAGTTAAACATTTTAGTGCCCTAAAATATTCTAAACAAAAAACCAAATATCTTTAAAATTATAATATTTTCAGTAGACTGAAAGTTCTAATATCAAGTATCCGCTATTAGTAGTCCTAAAAAATATATATATGTATATAGATATATCTATTTGGATACTTAGGGTACTACAATTACAATCGTGTTCCGTTTTTACTTCTATTTTGTTGGCCATTAAACGTTTTCAAAATCGAGTTCTTGGGAATGGTTCCATTTTAAAATCGTGTGACTAATATTTTTCCGCCTTTCTTTTTGCAGTGGGTATTTGTAAACGTACGCAATTTCTTCATCACTAAATGCAAAACTGGAGTTCTTAGACTCCAGCAGCAACGACGACACCATTCAGTCCACCAACTTGAATAGAAAACTGATCAAAATTAAAAAGTTTAAGCTGGACGACATGAAGGAAATGGTGGGCGGCTGTTGCGTTTGTTCGGACGAGCGGGGGTGGCCGGAGAACCCGCTCGTCTACTGCGACGGCCAAAACTGTACCGTTGCCGTGCATCAGGCATGCTATGGCATCGTTACCGTGCCCACCGGACCGTGGTATTGTCGTAAATGTGAGTCCCAGGAGCGCACCTCGCGTGTACGCTGCGAGATTTGTCCTTCGCGGGATGGTGCCCTCAAAAAGACAGACACCAGCGGCTGGGCGCACGTTGTCTGCGCACTGTACATACCCGAGATTCGATTTGGCAATGTGACCACCATGGAGCCCATCATACTGACGTTAATACCGCAGGAGCGCTACTCTAAGAGTGAGTCATGCTTCCAGTTGCCTTTACATCCACTAAGCAACCACTTTGTTTATTCCGTTTAAGCTTGCTACATTTGCCTGGAGATTGGCAAACCGAATCGCGCCAATGTTGGAGCCTGCATGCAGTGCAACAAGGCCAATTGCAAGCAGCAGTTCCATGTGACTTGCGCGCAAAGTTTGGGCCTGCTCTGTGAGGAGGCTGGCAATTATCTGGACAATGTGAAGTACTGCGGCTATTGCCAGCATCACTACAGTAAATTGGTGTGTATGTGGTGATCAATTGATCTGTCTATTCGACTCATGCCTTGTCATATATTTTGCAGAAAAAGGGCGGAAACGTCAAAACCATACCACCCTATAAACCCATACAACATGACACCTCCTCCGATTCATGCTCGTCGCCCGAGAAGGAAATTGATTCCACCATGAACTCAGCTTCCACCTCAGCGACAAGCATCAAGATAACCAGCAGCACATTAGCCACCAACCCCACAAGCCTGACGAGCAGTGGCAATGGCGGCAGCAACGTTTCATCATCATCCAAGCAGCGCAAGTCAAATGCCTCCGGCAAATCAGCGCTGTCATCAGGCAGCAGCTCCGCAACGGCGACGGGCATCCCAAATCCATTGGGCTCCTCGAGTGCAAGCGTTGCCCCAAACACTTCAACTGCAGGCAGTTTTGTACCCGGCGGCAGCAGCAGCAGCAGCAGCAGCGCCTCCAGCAGCAATACAAATAATGTCATAAGCAATAGTTTATCGGGCGCTGTCAGCGGCAACGTTGCAGCCACGCAAGCCCCAATCTCCAGCAGTGGCGGTGGCAGTGGCAATGCCAATGCTAATTCGATTAGCAGCAACACTGTACCTGGCTCCAGCAGCGGAAGCAGTGCAATAGGGCCCAGCAATACAAGCACCAAATCATCAGCGACCAGCTCCAGCAGCAGCTACAAAGATAAGCACAGTAAGAGCCTGGGCAAGCAGTCGGGCTCAGGTGCCAGCAAGGACAAGGATAAGGATGGCGGCAGCAATTCATCGAACAACAGCTTTTCTCATTCATCAGCCTCATCGTCGTCGTCATCCTCCTCCTCGTCGCGCGACAAATCCTCAAAGTCATCGAAAAGCAAGGAAAGCGCCAAGGAAGCCGTTGTCGCAGCTACCAGCAGCAGCAGCAGCAACGTTGCCACAAGCAGCAGCAATATGCCCAGTACCACAAGCATAACGGTTAACAGCAGCTCCAGCTCAACTGCACATGTGTCTAGCAGCATCGGCGGCGGCAACGGCAGCGGCGGCAGCGGCAGCGGCGCCAGTGGCTTAGCTGCTGCCGCGATCGGAGAGCCCAGTAATCATGCCCAGAACCTGACCACGTCTGCTCTGACCAGCTCAGCGGTAAGCGCGCCGGCCAAACTGCAATTGGCGAGCAACTTGGGCGGCGGGTTTGGAACTGAGCTGCTTGCCACAAGCAGCAGCAGCACCGGCGGTGGCGGTGGCGGAGGTGGCGGCGGCGGCGGCGGCAGCAGCAGCAGCAACAGCAATGTCATAAAGGATTCGACTGCTCCCATTGCCGGCAACGGCAATGCAGGCATTGTGGATGTTTTGTCGGGCGCTGGTACGTCCACAAGTAGCCAAGGTGTCAGTCTGCTGGCCCTGGGTGGCATCAGCTCCAATTCCAGCAGTAATTTAAGCAGCAGCAACAGCAAAACTCTGTCAGTAACAACGCCAACATCCACAACAACAACGACAACACCCAGCCACAATCCAACGCCAGCAGCCAGCAGCTCCTCCTCCGCGTCCAAAAAGCGAAAGGCGGACACTGCCAAATCGATGAGCAGCATAAATCTAGATGATCACACTAAGTAATAATATATCTATAAGCTATAATCGATTTATTATGCCAAAGCTAATAATTCACTCTCTGGCACAGCTCATTTCGAGATATTATTAAGGATGTGCACGTGACTTTGACGCCGCTAACGGACTTTGAGAAGGAAATCGAGAAGAGCTCGAAGCGGGTGAGTCAAATTCCAATTTGTTTATCTCCTCTTTGTCTCTGCGAGTAGCATGCCCTATAAATAGTTCCATAAACAATTTAAAAGAGAAACAAAGAGCGAATCTCTTGAGTTGTCTCTTTAAATACTCGTCTACTCTCTCGCCCGGTTACAAAGTTGTCTGCCTTTGAATAATAGTCTTCTAATCTTGTACACTTGTCGACAACTTGTCAAGTGCCAGCGCTGTTGCTGCTTCTATTCCTCACACTCGGTTGGCGATTGGAAAGGATAAGCTGATTGCGGTCTGTGGCAGTTATATGGCCATTTCACTCGCTCGCACAACGCAGCCAACGGCGCAGGCGCTTTGCCAACTTTCGTATCATATTTATAAGTAGAAATGCAATTATTAATGCATACACCTTTCGGCAAAGAAAATAATATATATACACATATGTATACAGAAGAAACGTAAAGCACAAGGTGCGCCTTTCTATATATGCAACATATGTATGCGTGTTATAATGTGCATACCTGAAAGAAACGCTCGAGAATTTCATGTTTTTCAAAAATACCCTTTATAATTTTAAAAGAAATTAGCTGGTCTACGTACGTTATATGAAATTTATTAAAGAAATCTAACAAAATAATTTTTATTTAATTTATTAATAAGGATAAAATATATAATATATAAACTAGATAACTATACATAAATCCTTAAAACATCAACTTCTTAAGTTGGAAATATTTTACATAACTTATTTCTGTACCATACTTAACATTTTATACTTTTGAATTGTTTGGGCTTTGTAAAATATATTAAGAAATCTTTAAAAATATATTTTAAGCTCCTTTAGGTATTTAAATCTTTATTACAACTAAAATTAAATACTACACAAGTCCAGCAAATTCTGATTTCTATGCCTCAACTGTATTTTGTGCTCTTAAAGTGATGATTTGAATATAAACACATAAGCTGTTCAAGGAAATATTTTTCACACCTCTATAATAGCGTGAATTTGTTTGCTTTGCAAGTTTTCTATTATGTCTGTATGTATTCAAGCTTGAATTGTGCAGATATTGAGTATCTCCTAGTCTGTCAATTAGAACTTCATTTGATTTGGTTTATTTAGGGTATTTTATTTTCGCTGTCTGTTTTCTTTTCCATCGATACTTACATGTGTAATTTCTATTTCTATTTTTCGATTTGATTGATGTACATTGACGTGCCCATGTCCCATTAATTTCCTTTTAATATTTAAAATATTCAAGCCAAAACGATGCGTCTTTAATTTTAATTAAATGCAAATGTGCAGTTTAATTTATGAACAACATAACCACAAAAAATAAGAGATAAGAATGATATTAGTCGTGGGTGATTGACTAGAAGATGCTCTGTGTGAATATCTAAATTTAATTCTGATTAAAAACAACATTTTTTATGGATATGAATGAATTAATTTGAACAGTTGTTCAAATATATATATATATATATCTAATATATATAAGAGAGTAGAATATTTCTCGATTGTGTCAAACCAGTGTACCTTCGGCCGCTACAGGGTATAGAAAGAATACCAAGTCCTCTGCTCTGTTAATTTCTTGCCTTGTCATTAGCCTAAAGAACTCCTGGAAAATTCTGCAATTAAACAATTACGAATGTGATGTTTGTGTTACGACTATTTGATTATTTATTAACGGCATGGATCGCATTAAAGACGTCTTATACTATGCATCATTTTGATTTGTTGGGCGTGTGTGGTTGTTGTTGCTGGCTATATAGTCATCCCTATCGTTTGTCTTCGGCGACAACGGCGAAACAACTCGTTGTCATTGTCGCTATCGTCGTGCCGTGTGCAGACAAAAGAGTCTCAGAGTCCACAGCGCCAGGGTAGCGGCCCCCATCTAAAAAGTTGACAAATTTCTAGCGCGCTCAGTCGAAAATCGTTGCTAACCGAAGCCAAAAGGCTCTAGTAAAATTAAGAAAGAAAACTTTTGCGAATTTTATTATTACGAACGAAAAGTAAATATATTCGAGAATCTCTCACTCAGCTGCATACACATAATGTATATATTTATATATACATATACATATACACACATATATATATATATATATATATAAATATATATAAATATATATATATATATATATATATATATATACATGTAGAAACTCGTGCAGTGCTCTGAAAATATCGGTTAAAGCTGCCACCAAAATCAAGCGAATTGCATATGATGAAGTTTAATTATAGAAGCGCCGTAAAAATTTGGCACACATTTTGACACAACAAAAAACGCATAAAAATAACGAAAATAAAAATAAAAAATATAAGGGAAAATTTAGCTGGCTCCATTGGGGAAACATTTCCCACGAACTCGTATTTATAGATCTGTTTTTTAGTGAAAAAGCTTTTGGCCTAGAGTGAAAAAAACACACAGATGTGTGAAGTCTAGCTGAAAAATGCTCTTCAGTGAAAATTACGAAAGTTTTAGAAAAAGATGTGCGAAAAGATTCCAGAAACTACAAACTATATAACTATGTGCAAAAGCAATCCAGTAACTCAGAAATTAGAAATACTCCGTGACCTTTATGGCAGACCCTGGCTGTATTGTAAACAATGTAGTGAAGAAGATTGCCGAAAATTCAATTAGCTAATCATGATAGTGCATTTCTCAACTCAATTTGTAGATGCTGCACAAGCGTAGCAAGAATTTTTTGCACAACATTTTCACCCTGTTACCGCACATAAAAAACAATAAGAGAATCGAACGAATGATGTGAAATGAAAAACTTTTCAAACATGTGTAAATGTGTGTAAGTGTGTGCATGTGTGATGTGTGTATAGTACAAGTTGAAAAACCACAGACGCCACTGCCTTGGCTGCTTTTGCGATACGTACGCACACAAGCTCACACAGATAGATACGCACACAGTCATATTTCCATCCCACTCTCTGGCGAGATATTAGATGAAAATTGTTCCGCATCTAAAGTTTCTCAAATCAACTCAAAAAATCAGAAAGAAAAAAATATAAAACTGAAAACGAAGGAAGTCTCAGCACCGTGTGCCGTGTGCACTCACAATTCTATAGATTAGTTTGCGTTGAGCAATCTTCCAGTTCAGTACTCAGTTCTTCCGTGTGTGGCGTTTGTGTCGATGTAGGTGCCGTTCCTCCTATATCTATATCAATTTCTAAACATATAAATATACATCTGTAGAAATATATAAAACGGGGTAGCTTTTAACCGATATTGCACATGCACTAACCAGTCAAGATACCAAAAGTAAACAGCTTCATGCATATCCACATACACATATTACCCACTGTACCGCTCCCAAGACACGGCCTGTGACAGTGACTCAGACTAGTCATCGAGAAGCGTTCATATATTTGCTTTTTGCGGTTGCCATTCGTACACCTGTGTTATTTTTATAAAAACTTTTCTCTCAAAACCAGATAGATACACATTTAGTGCTCATAATTTGTTTGCAAGCAAGAATACATGAATTTTTCATTTTAAAAAGAAATATCTTTGCAAACGTTTTCTTTTTGCTGATCATAAATAAAGTATATGTGTGTGTTTGTGTGAGTATATATTACGTATGTGTGTTTGTTGGGTAATTTTCGTTAAAAAAAACTCATTAGCCAATGCAAGTTTCACAGATGACAATTTTATAGATACATCCAGTGAGATCTAAGATCAATATAATAAATCAATTATTTGTACTAAAATGCGTAGAACCAATGTTCAAAATTAAACTGAAGAAGCGATTGTAATTAGATAGTTTATTGTGGAAAATGCCACTTCACAGTTTTTAGAGACAAGATTAGCTGACTTAAATCAGTTAAAGGAATAAAGATTATCATTAATGTGGACAAAAAATACTGTTTAGATTATTTGATTACATGTACCTACATAAAATACTTAAAATCAAGATTAAAACACGAAAGGTATTAGTTATAGTATATTTGACATATCAAAATGTAAGAAACAAAATTCTTTATGAAGATCTTATGACTGTTTTATAAAATATTTGCCTCAAGCGCAGTTTTTAAATCAGCTATAACAACATTTACACGTACTTAACTTAGCATCAAAACCAAAATTCAGACAGAACAGACAGACGATGGCTTAACTTACATTTTTTAAATTAATATTTGTTTAGGTTTGAATTTATAAGAGAGCTTTGGAGACATGATTGCGTTAAAGTTACAATACCTAACAATACAATAATAATTTGAAAAGACACATCTAATGTTTAGATCATCTTATTACATGTACTAAAAAATAGGTCAAAGGCAAAATTCAAGTTGTTTGATCCTAGAAATCATATCGAGATACATAACCTTTTATATAGACTTCAGATGAGCAAATTGAAATACATTTTCAGAATGAAAGCGATACTTTGATTACAATTGGTTTTAGTACATGTACTAAAATATGATTAAACACCACTAGCTAGAGCTTATACAGACTTTAGATCCGTTACTTTTCGTCTCATGCAGCGCTTATATCATCATCATCATCACCACCTCCAAAACCACCACCACCAACCAACCAAAACCACAATCACCAGAGCTTTGCTTCAGTTCGCTTCCCAATTGCAACGCCCGGGACGATGCTGGCATTCTATGTGTTATCTTCTGCTCTCTGTTTGCACTTTCAGATAATAAGCATAATAAACATAGATACAGATACCGCTAATTGTACCCCAAGTCGTGGTTAGAGCTCAATTTGATTGGTATCAAATATAAAGGACATATACAAGAAATCCCCAAAACAATAAAACAAAAACAGTCGCACAATGCCCCTTCAACCGATTGAGTCCCCCAAATGCCCGCGCTGCAGCAAGAGCGTGTACGCCGCTGAGGAGCGGCTGGCGGGCGGTTATGTATTCCACAAGAACTGCTTCAAGTGCTCCATGTGCAACAAATCGTTGGACTCGACCAACTGCGCAGAGCACGAGCGCGAACTCTTCTGCAAGGTCTGCCACGGACGCAAATACGGGCCCAAGGGCTACGGCTTCGGCACCGGCGCCGGCACACTCTCGATGGACAACGGTTCACAGTTCCAGAACGGTCACGATGCGGTGAGGAGCGGTGCTCGCCTCGAGCCACGCGCCATTGCCAGGGCGCCGGAGGGCGAGGGTTGTCCGAGATGCGGCGGTTACGTCTATGCCGCCGAACAGATGCTGGCCCGTGGACGCAGCTGGCACAAGGAGTGCTTCAAGTGCGGCACCTGCAAGAAGGGCCTGGACTCGATACTGTGCTGCGAAGCGCCCGACAAGAACATCTACTGCAAGGGCTGCTACGCCAAGCAGTTCGGCCCCAAGGGCTACGGCTATGGCCAGGGCGGCGGCGCCCTGCAGTCCGACTGCTATGCCAATGACGAGGGCGCACCGCAGATGCGCTCCGCCATTGAGGTGGACAAGATTCAGGCGCGTCCCGGCGAGGGTTGCCCGCGCTGCGGCGGCGCCGTCTTTGCCGCCGAGCAGAAGCTGTCCAAGGGCCGCGAATGGCACAAGAAGTGCTACAACTGCAAAGACTGCCACAAGACGCTGGACTCGATCAACGCCAGCGATGGCCCCGATGGGGATGTCTACTGCAGGACCTGCTACGGCAAGAAGTGGGGCCCACATGGCTATGGCTTCGCCTGCGGCTCTGGTTTCCTGCAAACCGATGGCCTCACCGAGGAGCAGATCAGCTCCAGTCGCCCCTTCGTCAATCCCGACACCACCTCGATCAAGGCGCCCGAAGGCGAGGGCTGCCCGCGCTGCGGCGGCGCCGTCTTTGCCGCCGAGCAGCAGCTATCCAAGAGCAGGATGTGGCACAAGAAGTGCTACAACTGCACTGACTGCCATCGTCCCCTGGACTCGATGCTGGCCTGCGACGGTCCCGATGGCGACATCTACTGCAAGGCCTGTTACGGCAAGCGCTACGGCCCCAAGGGCTTCGGCTACGGTCATGCCCCGACGCTGGTCTCCACCGGCGGCGAGTCCACCATCCAGTATCCCGATGGTCGTCCGCTGAATGGTCAGCGCAGCTCCGGCGGCTGCCCGCGCTGCGGCTTCGCCGTTTTCGCCGCTGAACAGATGATCAGCAAGAGCCGCATCTGGCACAAGCGTTGCTTCTACTGCTCCGATTGCCGCAAGTCCCTCGACTCAACGAACCTCAATGATGGACCCGATGGCGACATCTACTGCCGCTCCTGCTACAGCCGCAACTTTGGACCCAAGGGCGTGGGCTACGGACTCGGCGCGGGCGCTTTGACAACCTTTTAAACGAAATACTTGACTTGTCCAACTAATCAACACCAGCACCCGCAACAGCAGCGATCGTTCCGATTCAATTTGTTTAATCTTCTAGCTGTTCCCCAGAAACTAATTAACTTATCCACAACACAAGCTAACTTAGTCTTCGGTTTTCCAACGATTTTTGATGAACGAGATGCAGAAACTGCTAACGTTTTTGTCTTAGGTTATGTGAGAAATAAGCTTTATAAAAACTATAAACAACAAAAAAAAATAAAAAACTTTTCAAAAACCAAAAAAAATATAAATATATGAAATTCAAAACTTACGAAAGCAAACCAAATAATACGAAATTAACTATCGAACGCTAACTAACGAATCAAATACCGACAATGGCACAGGCAAAAACATATAATATTTTATACAAAAAAAAATAAATAAAATGCAGGCTAACATTGGATACAGTTGCAGCTAATACTTTTGATTAGCAGCTGTACCACAGAGACTATCCAGAGACAAAGTGTAGAGAGCTGCAATCGTTTTTATGTTGTTAATCTATTTCGATGCGAAAGTATGTAATATGCTCCAATATAAAACCAGAAAAGAAAAAATACCATAGAGCTATTGCTCTTATGATTATGACTATGATTATAAATGATAAATAATGATGATAAATGTATGTATATTTAGCTTATTTAGTTTGTATATTTTAAGTACTTGCGAAATCTTGATGATACTATTTCAAATATTATTCTCCTTTTTTTTCTAATTCATGAGCAATGTTCGGATTCATGCAAATGCTTGGACTCGCTCTATATACAACACACATAACATCCAATAATATATGCCCCAGTGGGTTCCATGGAAACAAAAAATGTTTTGGAATTCGTGTTTTTCGGACTTTTTTCAATTATTTTTATCGGTTTGTCGACGGCATACCTGTACATTTGATTTTCAGTGGGTGTTTGCTGTGGGGTCCATACATTTTTCGTTCGCTTGGGATTGAGATTGAGCCACCGCATATGGTCTATATTTAGCGGCCGACCGATCGACCGACTTCGTGAACAAAATAATTGCTCAACACGCTTGGCTATACTTAAGTATCCACGTCGGTCTATATGTATATACACATATCTGCTCATTCGGTTGTTCAAGAATACGAGCATACGAAATGTTCCATAACCGTATTCGAAACGATTTTCTAAATATAAATATGATGCTAATATGCTGCAAACAAAAGAGCGAACCGATCGACTCCTCAGTGAGAGAAATGCGCTCTCTCTTGCTTTTCACTCGAGAGAGTTGATCTGCCTCTTATATTATACAAGTATAACTATATATGTATATATACCACGTGCCTGACTATCTTTTTTAACTCGCAAAATGCTCTCTTCCAACCAGCTGCTGACTCTCTTGAGCTTTTTTTAATGTACTTTATCAATCATACTATTGGGATTGGAATTCATGTCTTTTCGCATTTTCGAAACAGAAAAAACACTTAGAACTAATCGACAGCACAACGTTTGACTTCATGTCAGCGTCATCACCCGAAATTTTCCCAAAAATTACATTTCTTTCAGTGCTTAGTCGAGTATAGACATTCGTCTAATATACTCTACAGTTTTTGAAAAGTATATTAGCTTACTAAATGTTGTTAATTCCTTTAAAGATCCTATGACACTACATTTGGTATTTTAAGATATGATATTTATTGAAAACTGGTTGTCTATGTTTTCTCTCTTGGCCATACCTTTTGTTGATATTTCCACTATAATTACAATCCATGAAAAATAAAGAAACTTTTATTTCATGCTGAAAGAAAATTTCGTGATTGTAATTTTATATTAACGTATTGAGAGGTCATCTTATCTGTTAATAGATTAGGCAAGCTTATAAAAAATTCCTTAAATCCTACGTATAATACCTCTTTGGCTTATATAAAATGAATTACCACCATAACCTAGTTGAATTCCGCTTGGTCTAATCTTTATTCATACATTAATTTCTAGCAAAATTCACTTTTGGGTTGATTAGAAAATTATATTTTTCGGTTCCAACCGAACTAACAATAATTATGTGCCTTTATCTCTAGGGTGAAATGGCCAATAAATAATGCTAATACTTATTTGGTATAAACTGGTCGATATATACAACGCAAACATGAGCACAGAATATGTTCAAGATTATATTTAACTAGTTATTTGATTTTGATTTGAAAATGAATAATATCAGAAATACTTGAACTCAGAGAAAACAGCTTATTGTAGTGTGCCGAATATGTTGCATAATAATTGATCATTTCGTGTAGAACAACTTTTTAAAAGCAACCCAATTAAGGCATTAAAATCACAGTTTTATAAGGAAATGCTTGCTTCATTCCGTTGCACATTTTTAGCAACCTTATTAATACGCTATGAAAAGGTATAGAAATGTATTGGATGGAAATCTAAAAAAAATTGTCGTTGGTTTGGTCCAGGGTTCGAACCATTTTATCGCATTTCGGCTCAGTTCGTGAACCTTGTTTTCAACAAACACTGGTTTTTGGTTTTAAGAAAATATTTTATTTATTATTTATAAACAAATACAATTATTTTTCAATGAAAATTTTATATATCACCTAAAATTCTCATTAATGCTGCCTCTGAGTTAATTATTATAATACTTTGGAGTATATTCTAAAGTACTATTACCTAAGCGCATTTTTTTAAATGTTTGTGGGCAAATAGTTAGTTTAAACGTTCGGCTCATGATTATAAACAATTCCAGAGTTGCGCTTCGAACCGGTTCGGTCGAAAACTGATCTGCAGCCATGATTCTATCATTACTATTTTACCAAAACAAAGAGACCATAGAGTATCCCATCGACATTCTTTAAAAATTGGACATTTATTTTTCAGACTATTTTGAAATGACGTTGATCACGAAAAATAGTTGACGTTGCCATGTCAGGCAGTACATTCATTCGATGCCATATAACATACATATATAGTATTTTCTTTAATTTTTTCAATAACAAAAATAAACGGAATAAATTGTCTGAGGTCGTTTGCAGCCAGGTGTGTTTTCGATACGCTATTCACTCGTTGTTGGCTCTTCGATACGTAGCGATGCTATATTTTTAGACCTTCCTAGTCAGCGTCTATTTTTGAGTGATTCGTTTTTGAAATTTTTGCACATATGACACATGCGAAGCAGCTCTTAACATTTTCCTATTGATAAACAAGATTCAGGCAACGCGGATGACTATGCTGATGAGCTCTAAATATAGTGCATATATTTTGGTGTATGTACACATGTGTATATATAAATATTTTAATTTTTGGTTTAATTAATCTTTAATACCTTGTGATCGGTGCCGCGAATGGATTTATGCGTTGTTGAAATATGTGACTATTTGTATATTAGAGCGATCTTGATTATGACCATAAAATAGATCTATAAAATATATGTGAGGTTGTCGCTGATGCCTTGATATATACAAGATACATATGGCAACAGGGAGATTATTTTAAGTAAAATTAAATCAAATAAATGAGTTACTGATTTGCTTTAAATCCAATTTATAGTTTGCTCGATGTAATCTTGAATGGCATTCATCATTTTGACTACCTCGAACTAAAAAATTTGCTAATACAGCACGAACCAAAATAATATTATTTATTTTAAATGTTTTGTTTTTAGCTCATATTTTTATTTACAAAATTTACTTTTGAAACTGACATTTTGTTAGTTGATTAGTCGTTCACTTTAAACTTATTAAATAATTTATATATTTATATAACATTTGTATTCTTGTTCAGAAAGTAAAAGGTGTATATTTGATTTGTGCAAGGTCCGTCCGCAAGAATCCAATTTTTTCGCCGCTATTTAATCTAGAAGCTAGACTTGAATCTTGGAATATAAATACATATATGTATACCTACGTCATTTAGTGTTTAGATGGCTAGGCCCACTGGAGGCGTGGCAAATAGATAAAAATATATACATCTCCCTTAGTTTCAGAGCCATATCTCTTTTAGTCTTACAGCTAGAGTCACGAAATTTTGCAAAATTCGCCCACGCCCCTTTTACCCAAATTACCAAAATTACAAAACCAATATTTTTCCAAATAACCTTAAAACCGTTTTCGATTTCCTATTCTAAGAGGCTATTACACTGTGAACGAATATTGTGCATTCGCCCTCACCCGGTTACAACATTATTAAGTGTTTCAAATATATTTATTTTTATTTGAAATTTTTATTATCCTGCTTTGAATGAAATATTTTTTGAAATTATTTGTTAAATCGTTTTGTCGTGTTGAGCTGCTTTACAAAGACACGCAGGGTCTTGCGTGTTCATATCACAATAGAAAAAACGGCACGCGCCCAACTCCACCTCTAACTTTCCAAATGTTTCATCAAAAATGCTCAAATCTTTCATGTATCGATAACTCACCTCTTACGTGACTATATTGCATTTAATGGCAGCAATATTGATTTCACATTACTAAAATTCAGAAGGGATAAATAAATTTGGGGCTGTTGCTAGGTGGTCACACTGTTGGTAATTCTTTTCTGGCTACAAATGACAAATTATAAATTATAAAGCCAAGTCAAAAACTACGGGGGTTTCTCGGAAAAAAAATAGAAGAGAGTAATCATAATCGAAAGGACCTCATGCTGTGTTATTTACTGTAATGTGGTGGTGGTGTCCAATCGCTGGGTGGTGGGTGATAATTTATAAATTTGTCACCCGTAACTGTATTCAATTAGGAGCGCTTGTCAAAATTGATATTGAACTATGGCGCACGTACTCTCATACATTGTGTATAAGAGAAAGGTACACGAAATTTTTTATGCTGTCTCAGCTCGTCGTTTTATGACAGTGCCTCATAAAAATTGTTGTCTCGTTGGCTTAACTGATTTCCTCTAAGTAGTCATAAAAATAAAACAAATCAACAAATATTTTTTCCTGAAGCAATTAATTTATTGGCGGACCTTCCTTCAGGCAGGTCAACTGGCAATAAAATAAACACCTTTTTTGGATGTGGTTGTGTTTTGCCGCCTGTCGTCCTGCCTGCATTTGCCATATTCGCAGGCGAGACGCGTTTCCCGTTATACATTTTACTGTCGTACATGCCAAACATTGTTCGTTTGTATTTTACACTTTCTCATACAGTTGAGTTTTAGCAGTAGAACACTAAAACGTTATACAAATAGTTATCGTTAAACAGATGTTTAGCAATAAATTATTTTTACGCCATGCACGTTTATGTACATGTGAATGCGTGTATGTTAGCTGCTGCTCTACTCACTGCTAATCAGGTCGTCCCTCTGTTAAGTGGCTGTTAAAGTAACTCTTCTCTTGCTGTTGATGTTCCCACCCACCTTTGCGCTTAGTTGCATGTGTGCGTCGTAAATATTTATTTGGCTGTTGACATTTTTAATAAAACTTGATCTTTGAAATGTATTTGCCTAACCATAACCCCTTTATGCATTTTTGTTTATCGATATACATAGGCAGACAAAATGAGTTTATTCAGTGTCGTGTGGCCTGACCAAATATTTGCCATCGTTATGCTCTGTTTGCTCCTTGATGTGAGCCTGTTGGCCTTTGTTGAAGTTGAATGACCCAACCAGAGCAGATTGAAACCCCTTATGTGACTAGTATCAAGCACCTGTCTGGCCCAGGACCAGGGACTTGGTCTGAAGCATTTGAATTAATGCATATTACATGGTTAAACTTCTAGAGTCTGTTAATTAAGCATGTTAAATTGCTGGCGCTCTCGTCACAATGAAATTTCTTTGTTGTCAAAGTAACCGCAGTAACAAAAACAGCAACACCAACAACAACAACAGCAGTTGCATATTAAAATTAATCTTTTCAGCTTTTTACGTTCATGTCGATCCGGCGCCATTATTATGCTCTTTGCCACCTTCTTTGATTTGATTACAAGAGGAGTGAAGCAGGCGCGGGGAGGCAGGAACGCAACCAACCGTTGGCTATGCAACGGCAATGTTTGTGCTGTTCCCATTTCCAGTCGATTTTCGTTGTTTGTTTTGTAAAACAGGCACGCTCAGTAGAGCTCCACAGCTCCTCTCACTCCGCCAGTCGCCAGGTAAATGCCACTTAACGTTGTTTTTTTTTTGTTTCTACCCCATGATTTTTCGGGCTTTGTGTTTCCATTTATTTGCATCACAAATTATGCTACCTCTCGCTCTTCGAACTCCAGTTGCAAATAACCTTCTTCTTTTTTATTTATTGGCAATTGCAAACGTCTGGTGGTCGCAGGTTTGTGTGTTCCCTCTGTCACCCCATCCTCCTGTAAACATCGTCTTACAATTCAATTATTTTTCATTTTCCTGTTTTGTCTTCTTCAATCGTCGACGGTGCTGTCTGGCTCAGGCAGCAGCAACAACAACGGCAGAATTAACCTGCATGCAGCACCCGCCCCCGTTGACAGCATTGCATAAAGCACACGGACACACATACGCAGATGGGAGAGTGACTGAAGGAGAGAGCGAGAGTGAGCAGTCGATATAACCATTGTTGTTGTTGGCATGTTGCAATGAGTTCTCTCGCTCGCAAGCTGTCTCTCGTCTATTTGCGCTCACGCGCAGGTCAAACTGTTCCCAGACGATGTGAATGGCTGGGAACAGTTGATCTGATAAAATATTTATAAATATTAAGCACAATTAAACGAGCAAATAATTTTCAGTGCCTATTCTATCATTCTTTATCTCATCATTTCGCACTTTGTTTTGCTAACCTTTTCTTCATTTTCGCTTCCTGGTCATTTAAAGTTGGCTGTCTGCATTGATAACATTGTCGTCACTGTTGTTGTTGTCGTTTTTATTACAACATCAACAGTGTTACGACATTCGTTGTGTGTTAGAGCTTTTATTTGTGTTACTGGCTGCATTTGTATCTGTGTGTTTGAGCGCCTGTGGAAGATTCACTTTTACGCGCTCTGCTTTTTGATGCGTTGCCCAGCCAACATTTTGTCTATTACTTTTCAGCTTTAATGGAAACATAGTTTTTAGCATCATTATGTCATATATACCGTTAAATCTATGGACATATTTTTTAAAAACTTATACAAAATAATATATAGTCGTAGATACATTTTTTTGCCTATAAACAAAACATAAACCGAAGAATATACATATTACATTTTTTTATTGATCCCTGCCTCAATAATAATAATAAGTAAAATTAACAAAAGACGTTTAGAATATTATCAACATATTCCACATGGAATAATATGGATGAACAAAATTTTTCAAATGAAAAGCTATTTTAATTTACAATTAAGTTTTTGCGTCACTGAACCTTATCACCACGCTCTCGATTTTGCTCACTGGGTGACGTTTTTCCAGTTAACTTTTGCTTACACTGTATAGCGTGTGTGTGTTTATTTTTATGCTGTCGCCGAGTTCGAGTTCTTATGCGCTTCATTTTGTTTTTGTACACGTCGTTGTCATTTGTATTAGTGTTGGTGTGTGTCTGGCCTACGTGCAGACATAACGTGCAATATATACTTACATACATACGTCAATAATCCCTCACTGAAAACCGGCTGCAGATAACAACAACAACAGCGAACGGCGCTTTCCTCTCTCACTAAGTGCTCGCATACCCAGGGGGAAATTTTATGATGAAGCGCAAAGCGCTTCTAAACATAGCAAATTATCACTGTTATATTTAAAATTTTCATTTGAATAAAATTTCATAATTTTTCAACGCGTAACAGTCAGTCTTGTAATTCCAACAATTCAGTAAAAATAAATTTATTAAAAAAACTGCGTTGAATCCACCACTTTACTATTTTCTCGTACAGGCACATGTAACCGAAACGACCACCAAGCTGTACACAAAACGGCAGCTAAAGCCATAGGTAGTTTTCCCGCTGGGTCATGTTTGTGTGTGCTACTGCAGCAACAAAAACCGTCGACGGAGAGCAGAGTTTAGTATAACTCCGCACGGCCAGCAACACACAACGCTGTTGCGGCCGCCGTCTTGTTCTGGTTTCGTCTTTTAAGTTGTCGTTTTTTGTGTATGCATAAGAAGTGCATGTGTATTCGTCATTGTGCATTGTTGCAACCAAGGCTTTTGTAATTGTTCAATTTTGTCGAAAATTTGTTAATTTATTGTAATGCAAGCATTGCAAATCACGCAACTACAACGCGCGTAAAGTGTGTGCACAATTTTATGGACGTTAGTGTCAGTGACAAAAAGCTGTTTTTCTTGTATGAAAACTGCTCAAATATTGGCCGTTCACGTGGCCAGCCCAAGCACATGTTTTAAATGCTGCCAGAAAAAAGCTAATTTCCAACTAAAAGAAATTCAATTTGTGTGTTTTGTGTGGAGCTAAAAGAAGAAAATAAAACAATTCAACGAGTCGTGCGTGTATGTGTAAGAGCGAGAAAGAGAGCGCAGCGCGTCGTTTACGCTAACAGAGAGAGGGAAAGAGGGAGAGCCAGCCAGCCCAGTCGCCGCCACGCAAGTTATTCACCCCAACAACAACAACAACAACGGCTACGCACACTTTGACAGTTGGCTCTCACGGATGCGCCCCGTGATTTACGTGTGTATATGTGTGTGCGTGAGATTTGAAATTAAAAAAAATAACTGCCCAAAGACCTTACAAAATAATAATATTGGAACGAATCAACAACATTTGAAACAACAATAAGAGTGAGACAATCAAGAGAGAGAGAGAGCGAGAGAGATTGACACCACGACTATGCTACCATCCGGCTAATCACAGTGTGCACAAAACAAAATTGACGCTGAAAGAACAACCAAAACGTAGAGAACGCGAACTTGGCTTGCAGCCAAACAAAAAAGAAAAGAAAAGAAAACAGAAGGAAGCAGCCAAAACTGTGATCTCCAAAGAGAACACACAGACACACCCCCACACACAGCGAATACAAAATGATGATGATGGACACACTGGACGCCCAGGCAATGGATGTGGCGCCCGCTGTGGCCGTGGCAGCCACCACAGTTGGCAGCACGCTGGATTTTACGGCGACCATGGTGAATATGGCCGCCACGGCGGAGAGCAATAACAACAATCACATAGAGATGGCCGACTACAAGGAGCACCGCAAGAACAAGAAAAAGAAGCGGGAAAAGCGTGAAAAGGACAAAGAACATCGCCACAAGCATCGCGAACATCGTGAGCATCGCCGGCACCGGGATCGGGACAGGGAGCGAGATCGGGAATCCCATCATCAGCAGCAGCCTCAGCTAAATCATCACAACAACAGCCAGCACTCGACATCCGCCTCGTCATCGCCCTCGTCCGCCTCGACGACGCCATCGGCCACCATCGAATACGTTGGCGGCTCGGCATCAGCCTCGCCCTCCTATCTGGGTGCCACTGGCGGCACTGGAGGAGCCACCGTCGGAGGAGCCGCTGCAGCCACCACATACCCGCACAATTTAAAAATACGATTCCTGCTCTCCGGGGTAAGAAGCTAACACAAGTCAAAGACAAGTCCATTCAATGTTTAGACAATGCTACGAATTGGCGCCCGTGTCGCATTTGAAAATTGCATTTGACATGACAACGCATCTGCATTTGCATCAGCAACTGCATTTGCATCTTAAGTGAACTATTTTGAGAGTTTTGTGGATTTGTATCGAAGAGGTTTCATTTGGTGGAGACACCAGCCGTTCCTCATGTTAAAAATCGAGGCACAGTTAGGGAACTCAAGCTGTTTATACTCTGGGCGTTACCTCTCCGTTATTTATTTTGCCCGTTATCGAATGGTAAGGGCCCAAGATTCATGACTTTAGGTCTTATTGTTCGAGATATGCTTTAAAAAACCATGTCTTAAAATCTATATTTATCGGTATTACAAAATCAGGGAGATATATCTACAAAAACTGATTAACTTTTTCTTTAAGAGGTCGGATTTTTCCTTCTGCCTGCTAAATTCATTTGGACAAACCAATTTTGTTAGCCATTTTCATTCGATCTGGTCCCGTGTTGTGCAACCACATTTAAAGATAAGTTAACTTGTGTGTCGAATTAAGTTATACCTTAAAAATTCACACACAATTCTTTTGATCATAAGGTGCAGATCAAAAACAAGATACAGATTTCAATTTGGGACTTATATTAGGATTATGACAGCAAACGCAAATAAAATGTCGATAGTTTGGCTTACAGTTATGTTCGAACCGAGGGTCCGATTCGTAAGCCTGGGTTTCTTAACAAATGTACCCTGTTTTTGGCTTAAATTTAAACTTTCAAATTTAAAAGAAATATATGCTATTTATTATAAATGGGAAAAATGTCGTTTTACATTTTATTTATTCTTTATTCAGGCTTAAGGTTCGCCTATTTTCTTGGGTAACTAGTTGGGGTAAAAGTTTGGTACATGATTTTAAAAATACTCGAATTCCGGCTTAGAACTGGTTCGGTTCAAACCCGGTTTACAGCTTTGATTAAAATGCTACACCACGCGAACAGTCAAAGCTTTAAAGACTTTCCGATTCTTATAACTATTATCATACAGTAAAGTTTATAACTATGAAACAAGCTTTTAAATAGTCCTCTATCGAGGACTGGATAATTTGTTAGATTACTTGAATTCCAGTCTTTAAACTTAACCGGAATAGAAACTGACAACATGCCTTGGTTTAAAAACATGTAAATATGGAGAGTCCAACAATTTGCATAAGATATGCGGGTATTTGGAACCATTTTACAACTTATTCGATTTCACGATAAAAGTCTCTTAACTGGCACTCCATCAATAATTCAACCGCATGCAACTGTTTGCATGTGCTTGCAACTGCAGCTGTTCACCTGCAACCTGCATAGACCTGAGGCCCTGCGAGCAACAACACCTGTCGCAGGGCAGTACAAGCAATTATAAGTGCTGGGACCCGCCTGTCGCCTGTTGGCTGCACTGGCTCCAATTGGCCAATTGCATCTATCGCAGTTGTGCACAAGGCCGATTATTGATTAGTGTAAGTGGCATTTAGGTGCTTTTGGTACTTTTTTGCTGGCATATTTCCCAGGACCTGTGTATCGCCTGACCTGCGTGATGTGCCGCAGCGAAGGGACGGGCCTCGAGTTCGAGCTCGAGCTCTCGGGGCAGACAGCTGTTCGCCTTATCCCTTCTAGTTTTGCGCGCTCAAGGAGATAATGCCCGGTGTATTCATGCTGCTGTATCCTGTGCCTGTGCCGTTCCTTCGTACATTTCTGCCTAGTTTTACGACAGCTGCCAAAACTCAGTATACTCCCGTGTATGTGTGTGTGTGTGAGTATGTAGCTACCCCTGCGTTATTGTGTTTTTGCTGTTGCGGCTGTTGCTTCCTGGCAGCTGATTGATCCTGCCTTCGATCTTATTACAGCTGCCAGCTTGTGTGTCCTGTCTTCTGCTTAGTCTCGCGCCTCAGGTCTCAGGTATGTGAGCCTGTTGTATTTACTCTTGTTTTTTGTGTCCTGCTCTGAATTTAATTTTCGATACGCCAACGGCAAAGGAGTACCTCGCTTCAGGATATGTCTGACTGCTTTCTTCACTTTACATATATAAAGATTATTTCAGATTATTAAAATTTAATAAAATTAGATTATTTTTGGAATTTCTATATTACAAATTTACCTAAAAAAAATGTCTGTCTAATACCAACTTCGAACCGTTTCGATTCATATTTCAATCATTTTCTTTATCAAAATTCAACATATTGTCTCAATATTGTAGAAAAATCGTGTTTAATTTTTTTCTATAAAATGCAAAACAGTTGTTGCTAAATTTTGTTCAAGTTTTTTCTTTATTTTCAATTCGTTTTTGTTTCTTTTTAAATATTATTGAAAAGCCAAGAAATTTGTTTTTATGAATTTTTTCTTATACTTATTATTATTATTATAAAATTGGTAGGCAGACAGATATTTGTGTATATTAAAATCAATGATTTTTTCTTCTTTTGCCTTTTTTGTAAAAATATTTAAAGAATCATTAAAAGTATATATGACCATCGTTTGTATTAGAATCGAGTGATGGGAATTGGCAACATATTTACGTGTTTTACTTTAGAATTAGTTTTCAATATTTCTGCATTGTCTTCCCTAAGTTGTGCGTCTTTGGCAACCACAAATTCAATGTCCTGACAGACAGCCGGCTAAGTTCCTTCGGTTTCGCATTGTCCCAATCAGTTAGCTGTCGTTTATTTCAATTTGAGTAATTCGGCGAATTTGTTGTCCTTGGGTTGTTCGTTTGTGTTCTGGCGCAATTCCTGACACAATGCGGGACAACCCTTTTGTGGCGATGTCCTGATCGGGGAGTGTGAGTGCGAGTGCGCGAGAACCCTTTCTGAAAGCTGCAACCACACTCAGACACACGCTAATATAATATTTATAGTTGGTATTTTGTTTCCGGCTGTCGCTTTTATTGAATTTGCAGTAGGCACTGCCTACAACAACAACAATTTATATACATATAAAAAAAGCACAATTGAAATATGTGCGGAAGTACAGTGAAGAAAAATGCAAAGCACGCAATCGAAAAGGGGTTGATATGGGATATTAGCAACAGGATAATCGGTCTGAATAATGGCGGCCATTTTTTGGCTAACAGCTGCCGTGAACAGAATTCATAGAACAAATTTTGTTTGTTCCTGGCAGTGACCATGAAAAGCCTCTAGCAACTAATTCATTAAGTGTGTGTTCTTTGCTTCTTCTTTTTTCATGACCCACATCTAATGAGGCGTGAAGGTGTTTACGTTTACCAGAAATTCGACACTTTTATCACACGGATTTTAGTGTACAGCGCAACAGGCTGGCCTGGCAGGTAGATGCGGCCAACGCGTTGACTGATTTGTGATTTCTGATTGGAATTGTAACAGAGTACACTCTGTTCAACACACCAGGTGGCAACGCTGGGCATAGTTTCTGTCTACGTGACTACAAAGCAACAACAATAACAGCTACTGAACCCCCACCACCCAAATAAACAACAATGCGCTCACGCGTTCAGAGCAGGAGAGCAGGCAGAGGGAACAGTTAAAAAGGGACAGAGCGCAAGAGAGCGAGAACGACAGCGAGAGAGTACGGGAACGGCTGTTCCCAGCGTCTGTTTTGTTGCTCTTTATTGTTTTGTGCAACATTCGCTGCTCGATCTAAAACACAGACTCGCTCACACACATACATACATACATATCGCTGCATGCATCTGGCAGCATATGGGGTAACCACAAAAAAAACACGTCCATTGTTGCAGCACTTCTTGCCCTCGCTGAGTTTTGACAGCGGCTGCTGCATTCTCCTGACTCTGACTCATTTTATTACATGCTGTCGCTGCTGCTGCGGCTGCTGCTGCTTTTACCCATTGACAGCGTCGCCGACGCAGCCGATAAGCTTTGAGTTGCATTGTATACACACACATACAGATGTGTGTGTGTGCGCGCGTCTGTTGACGGGCAGCTTTTATAATCTATATGGAACACATGCGGCGCCGTCGTGCCCCCTTCTCATTCAATAACAGCAGCAACAACAATAACACCAACAGTGGTTAGGCTTTGCGTTGCATTGATTGTTACTCTGTCTGTTAACAGAGCGCTGTTACCGGCCAACGTGAATGTTAGTCTCGTGTTTTCATTCAGTTGTTTGTTGTTTTTATTTTTATGCCTTATGGCTGTAAACATGTATGTTTACATGCCGCCATTTGCGGCCGGAAGTGTCGACAAGATATTTAATGACCACAAAAGGCACAGCAAATAAGTAACATAAGCAAAACAAGTAAGGTTATCAAGCGATGCCATTAACATATTGCATCTGATGAAGACAAAGCTGAGAAGTATTCCATCACATATTTTCTAGTTCTTCAAATATCAAACATATTTATAACGTCGACGGAGTTTAAATACTGCTCTCTATAATGTTCAATACTCTTAATGTCAGTATCCGGTTATTCAGTTTTAAGATAGAATGCAGAAGTTTAGAAAGAGTACATTTAAAAAATGTTGTTAAAAGTTTGAAATAGATATTAAAAATGTATAAAATGAGATATTTTTTAAATTTCTATAAACTTCATGAATATAGGCGTGTTCTTTTATTTTGTAATAATTTTGCTTTGGAATAAACGAACAATAGTATTTATCTAACACCACCGTATATTCACTTATGGTCAAAATAATAGGCACACAATCACCTTTAAATTTATTTGATTTGTATGCCAAAATATTGTAAATGCACACGGAAAATTGAGTTTTGTTTTGCGCATGATGATCGTTTTCATTGTTTGACTCCTTAGAATTCTCAACGAGTTCAAGCTTTAAACAATTGGCAAGGTGTTTGCGTACATAGAGTTGTCAGTGAAGACCGTTGTTCAATTTCATTTCAATTCAATAAAAAAAGTAAGGCTTTCCCATTTTTTTTATAAAGCGTTGATTTCATAATAATGTTACAGTATTATAGCAATGCAGTTGTAAACAAATCATTTAATTAACATAATTTTTTATATGTTATCGATTAAACATTAAAGGAAAGCCAACAAAGCACACAACTAATCGGAGACCCTTTTCTTTGCACCCTTTGCAGCAACGCACAGAGCTGAGTCCACCCACGCATCAGGCATCCGCCACGGCCGAGGTGAACGCCACTTTGGCGAGTGGAGCAACTGCAACGATAGCGGGCAGTGGGACAACGATAGCGACCACAGGGAGTACATCAACAGCCGCAGTGACTACCACGACCAGCAGTGCGAGCAGCTTAGTGGGAGCAGGAACGGTAGCGGTATCGGCAGTAGCCATTGCTGGCTATGCGAAAACAGAGGCAGTCAAAACGAGCAGCAGCAGCAGCAGCAGCAGCAGCAGCAAGCATGGCAACAGCAGCAGCACTGCTAGCAGCAGCAGCAGCATCAAGGATGCCAGCAACACCGCCGCAGCTGTCGGCTCTGCCACCAGCAGTGGCAGCAATGCACCCAGTTTGTTTGTCTCGGTGCCGTTGTCCACGGCTAATGTACCTGGTATTAGCTTGCCCAACAGCAGCAGTAGTGGCAGTGGTAAGTGCCAACAACAACGAGTAGCAAAACGGGAACAGTGATAATCATCTTGTTAATCCTCTATAGAAACGCACGCGTCCACGCAACACCAGTCACAAAGCACACAGTCCCCCCTGACCGGCGGAGGCGCGAGCGGTGCCTTTGCAGCTGCCACCGGTAATGCCAGCGCGGCCGGCTCGGCTTCTGTTATACAGCACCAGAGCGGAAAGTCCTCTCCGGCACTGGGCGCTCTGGTGAGCAGTAGCGTCGCCACGGGCAACCTGACGGCCACGACGACAGAGAGCGGCAACTTGAAGATCAGCTTTGAGAAGCAGACGACTCGCGTGCAACAGCTGCAGGAGCAGGAGGCCTCCCCGGCGCGCCGCAGCAGGTAATTAACTCGCAAGGGGCATTGACGACGCTGCAGATAAAGGTGTTGCCAGCCCATTGTTTATATTTTTTAATCAAAAATCATCATCAAAAATCCTAGTTTCAGTTGTGTTCTGTTGTTATGTTGCGTTTCGTTGCCTACATTTGACCACCTCGTTAGTTTTCCATTTTTTTTTGCTTTAAGTTTAGCACATGCGTTTACATTTTCGGTTTCCTTGCGTTCTTTAGTAGTTGTTGCACACACACACACACACATATGCCAGTATTAACAAATCGCAATACGCTCTCTAAAAAATATTACTCTCTTCCTTCTTTCTCTCTCGTTTTACTATACCCACCACAATGCAACACACCTCTAACCCACCACCACCCTTTTGATAAACAAATGTTGCTTGCTTTGCAATTAACAATAACAACAATAAGTAGATCGCGCTCTGGTGAGAGTGGTAGTCATCATCACCACCATCACCCAACCCACCACAATCATCACCAAGCACCGCAACAACCACAACAGCAGTCGCAAACGTCGCAGCAGCAGCAGCAGCAACAACAACAACAACAGCAGCCATCGCTGCATTCCACCGCCACCTCCTCCACGTCCAACTCATTGGTGACCACGCCCACTAAGTCACAATCGCGATCGGGCAAGAAGCGCGCTGCCGCACTGAGCAAAAGCGAAGCAACCACAGCAACAACGGCAACAACAACAGCGGCAACAACAACAACTGCAGCAACAGCGACAACAACAGCAGCAGCTGTAGTAGCTGTTGGTGCTGCTGCAAATGTAGTTGAGAAGCTCAGTCGCAGCAGCAGCGGCAGCCGCCATAGTTCGCCCCTCTATCGTGCCACGCCCACACCGCCACCGCAAGCCATGCTGCCGGCGATCTCTTCGCCGGTGGTTATGTTGCAGGCTCTGTCCTCTTCCTCTATTGACTCGCCGCCGGCGGCAGCAGCAACAACGCGCAACACGCGCAACCATAACAACAACAGCAACAACAACAACAACAACAACAATAGCCATGTTGCTGCCACCGAGCATGCGGGCAGTTCGGTTTCCTCGTGCTCGTCCACCTCGTCCTCTATATCCTCTGCCTGCAGCAATGCGGTTGTCAGTCTCTTAGACTCGCCCGTCAACATGTCCACCCAGTCCCAGCAACATGTAACTTGCTATAGTCGCAACAACAACGGCAGCACTGTCGCTAGCAACAATGCTGCGAAGCCATTGAATAAGAAAATGTTGCGCGCACAGCAAACGCAGTTGTATCAGCAGCAACAACAGGAGCAACAACAGCAGCAGCAGCATATTAATCTAAGCAATGCACCACCACCCGTTAGAGCCTCCTCACCCACAAACCTTAGCTCAGTCAATAGTCAATTTGCGCACTTGCAACAGCAACAGCAGCAACAACAGCAGCAACAGCAACAACAGCAGCTTAAACATCAAGATTTAGAAATATTGCAATTTACTAATACAAATACAAATGCTTCTTCCATGACGACAACAACAACCACCACCACAACAACAACAACAACAAACAATATCAACAACAACAACAATAAATCAACCACAAAATCCAACAGAACGCCCGATCTCAACACGGCGAGCACTGCAAACAGCACCTCAACAACAACAACAACCTGCACGAGCAGCAGCCTCTTAAACATAAATCTGGGCGGCAGCAGCAACAACAACAACAACAACAACAGCAGCAGCAGCGGCGGCGGCCTCAAATTCACGTACGAGGCGCAAACGATCAGCACGCAGCTGGATGTGCCCATGTTGCCGGTTAGCGCCATCAAGGACTCACCGCCTAGTTCACCCGGCTCGGAAATTGGTGCCGCGCTGCATTCAGCTGTCGCGTCAGCAATCAACTCGGTGCCCCTCGCTGCCAGCAGCAGCAGCAATGTGCGCAAACGTGGCCGCAAGGCGAAGGATGCAACGCTGGCTGCGGCTGCAGCGGCCACAGCAGCAGCAGCGGCGGCGTCGGCGGTGGCTGCCACTCAACCGGATCTCAAGGATGTACGCATACTGCAAAATGGCGTTGGCGCTATCACTGCACCGACCAGTGCGCCTACGCCTCCGGCCACGCCTGCCATAGGCACCACCAGTGGCAGCGGCCCTATCTCCATCACTGGCTCCGGCTCCGTCTCCGGCTCAATCATAGCGCACACGGCCACCCATATGCTGGGCAACCATGTGAATCCCAACAGCAGCGTGGCCCAGAAGCTGTCCGAGCAACTGCACATGGAGGTGCAGGATCACGCCATCTACACGCCCGACACCATGAACTCTCAGTTTGCGGGCGTGCCGTTTCCCGGCAAGCAGGTAAACATGACATATTGTTGCCTCCACTGATTTCCATACTAATCTCGGTTTCTGCCCACTTTGTAGCGCACTGCCAGCGCAGCTGCGGCGAGCAATGCAGCGCCTGCGCCCAATCCGCTGCAGTCAATGTTCGGCGGCGGCGGCATCAATGGCAACATGCCCATACCGCAAAGTCTGGAGCAACTGCTGGAGCGCCAGTGGGAGCAGGGCTCGCAGTTTCTCATGGAACAGGCGCAGCATTTTGACAGTGAGTATGGCTAATCCCCAAGAGATATATATGCAATGCCAAGTGCTGCAACTTAAGCTGTATCCTCATTGCCCCCTCTAGTTGCCTCACTCCTGAACTGTTTGCACCAGCTGCAGAGCGAGAACCTGCGCCTCGAGGAGCACGTGACCAGCCTAATCGCGCGGCGCGATCATCTGCTGGCCGTCAATGCGCGCCTCCAGATCCCGCTCAACAACGCGATCAACAATGCCAAAGCCGAGGCGCATGGTAAGTAGAGGCATCACTATCAGTACTTGGTGTCGGCACTTGCACTTGCTCTTCACAAATCACACACAGACACAGACACACAAACACACACACCTTTACACAAGTCAGTGGAGGAGCCCTTTATCCACCAGCCACACACAGACTAAGTTTAATCACTCAACATATGTAATATATATAAAGAGGTTATGTTATGCTCATAGGCGAGTTGGCGTTGCCAGGCCGCACACTAATGCTATAGGTGTCATTAATTATATTAATTTTTAAGTGAATTAACTGAGTACAAGTGATCCTGTACATAACAAAAATAAAAAACATTTACAATGCTAATACCATTTATACTAAACACCCATGATAGACAACAAACTGCACCATTTCTAGTTTCTAGAAGAATAATTGTACAAATATTTACATTCAAGTCCGTTTTCAAGTATACAATAAATTATATACGTACTTAAAGCCAATTTATAGTTTATATTAGGCATACACCAAATTTTGACTATCTATTCATGTAACAAAAAAATTGCTACTTGTTTTCTTTACTCAAACTATTATTAAAGTTAAGTTAATTTAATGCGTATACAAGCTAAATTTTTGCTTATTTTATTTATTTTAAAAATGAATAAAATGTGTATTATAAACCAAAAACAACAACAAACAAATTCTAAATTTATTTTAATTGTGTTTTTTTCCAAAGTTCTTTCGAAATCTTCGTTTTTACACTCTGTCCCACTGTAGGCCACTGTTAACGGGCAATGGGACGCACTAACAGCGGCTGTTTATGTTAAGCTTAAGCACTATTATCATTTCAAGTTAACATGAACGCGCTGCTAACAGCATCTGTTTCTGTACAGACTGTTGCTGCTAAATGGTGATCTTTTGTTGGTGCATGCAACTGAGACAAACACACAACTGAGATACACATACATCACTAACTAATAACCACGAATGAACAACTTGTACAACTTTTGCTATTTCCACGTTAGCCTCTAGCAACAGCAGCAACAACAACAGCAGCATCGTCAGCAGCAACGCTCTCAATGCTGCCACAACAATTGCAGCAGCCGTCTCGCTGGCCACAACCGCAATAAATACCACAATACCAACAATGGCCAACAGTCGCGCCAGCAGCGTCAGCGGTATCCTTGACTATCGTGGCAGCAGCAACAGCACTGGCAGCAACAACTTAAGCAGCAATCCCGCAACCGCCAACTCCAATGCAACCGCATCAACAACAACACCCCTGGCAACGGTTGGCAGCGGCTTAGCCATGGGCAATGCAACTAGTTTGGGTCTAAGGTGAGTCTCTCGCTCCAAACTAAACCGCAAAATCATTGTTGACCTCTCTCTCTCCATCAGACACGTCGCGGCATCTCATGCGTATAACAGCGTCGGCAGCAACAACAACAGCAGCAGCAATGTTAATGCTAACAGTGCCAGTAACAACTTGCATTCGCATCAGCAACAACAGCAGCAGCAACACGCATCGTATTTGCAGCCGCAGCAACAGCAACAACAGCCGTCGCAGCATTTGCATCAGACGCATCATGCAAGTGCCGCAGTTGCTGCGCACATGTTGGGCGTGGGCATGAGCCTGGGCGCCGGGGGTGCGGCGGCTGCGGCGATTGGACGAGGTGGGTCGGCTACAGCGGTTGCTGCAACCACAATAACAGCAACAACAACAACAGCAGCAACAGCAACACCTACTTTGACAACAACTACAGGCAGTTTGCAACACGGTGGGGCACCACACGCGCATCCGCATTCGCATTCGCACCACCCACACCACTATCCTAGCATTCAAGTTCAATTGGGTGCCGGTGGGGTCGTTGGCGGCGTTCACGTTGATGATTTGAGTAGCTCCTCCACCTCTTCCTACGCGGCGCAACATGCGCAACTGTTCAGCACGCATCACCAGGTAGTGTGTGCGTGTGGGTGCATGTGTGTGTTTGTGCAAGCTAGAGCATTTGGCCATTCGTTGATAACATATTCACATACATACATATATCCAATGAGTGTTGTTAATATTCGTAAACTTTTGATTTTATGCCGCCCCCCTACATTAACATACATTCTCTCACATTCAACAACATTTCAATCAGTTCTAAATTCATGTGCTTTCTTTTGCTCCAAACTGCAACCGCCTCTCATTCAAATTATTCACATTATTTTGCCACAGTGAAAATGCAAAAATTTGAATAATCTATGGAAAATTGTTTGTTGTTTTTGTGTGCCAGCGCTGAAAGTTAAGAAACTGTTACTGTTAAAGCTACTCATTAACATTGAATAGAGCATCATGTTAATTGACATTATGTTATGCTGTTCTCGTTTTTTGTAGTCCCAACTAAGGCGCGACGATAACCTCGCCAAAACTAGCTGAAAGTCATATCGTGAGCAGCAGCAGCAGTTGAAGAAGAAGAAGCCAGCCCTGGCCAGACGTGGCCGCCAGATCAACAACAACAACAAGAACAAACCCCAGTCGCATACATATAAAAAGCTAAAGCAAACGGCCGTTAGCTTCCAGCAGCTGCGTAACAATCAAGAAGACGATGTAAGTCCGAGCTCAATTGTATAGGAAAAGCTTAAGTAAACACAATCATCCCAATCTCTATTATAGCTCAGCAGCAGCAGCAGCAGCAGTTCCTCTACTTTTTCGTCATCTTCGCAACAGCACTCGTCCCTGGACTACGAGGCTGAGGATGAGAACGAGGATAAGCAGCGACAGAGGCGTCACAAAGATGAAACCGACAGCTTAATACATGTCCAGAACTTTCTAAAATGCTTTGGCGCCAATGCCTACGCAGGCCCCACAGTTCGAACAACATCAGTAACATCAGCAGCGGCAGCATCAGCAACAGCAACAACAACAACAACAACAGTAGCAGCTGCAATTGGCACTGGAACCGCATCAAAAGTGGTCACATCGGTGCATGCTGAGCTGCGCAGTTGGCGTCAGAATTTCCGTACTGCGAGTGTTGCTGTAACCACATCAACAATGACCACAATGCATGCAACAGCAACAGCAACAACAACCACCCCAACAATAACAACACCACAAACGCATTTCACTAACAGCAAGCCGCAAAAATTTCAAATCAACACAAAATTTTTACGTAAGCCGCGCAACAAATTGATGAAAATGCTGCCCACGACAACAACAACAACAGCACAGCAACAGCAATCGCAGCTATTTATTGATGATTCCAACGCCAAATTCAAAGACTTTTCAATTGACTCGCTATTGAATAAGTAAACTGTAACACAATTAACAACTAGCCCTATTATTTGTAGCCTAATTCTTCACACAGCCACCCACAAACCGCGTTCCTAAACTCCCCACTATTATGTATATTTTTTTATTTGTTTAGCCAATCGTACAGGACGTAACACATTAACATAGCAAGCAAATATATATATTTAAGTTGTTTATTTATTACATACATTTGTACAACTACTGGCACAATTCATAATTAGCATTAGCAGGCGTAAGCATGTATATACAATTACAATTACTTAATTACAAGTTAATAAACCACAAAAAATGTGCTAGAATTTAACCCACGACTATTTAGGTAACATTGGGAAATTTGAACTAGTGCTGCTTTCGGTTGGACATCCATCTGGGGTCAGTTTTTACCAGGAGGCAGCGGGGACTGGAGAGCTTCGCGGACGCGCAGCAGCATTTCCTTGCGTACAACATCAGGTACCAAAGCGCGAGCCTGGCTTTATGGTAATATGAATATTATTATTTTCGAACTGTACATAACTGAATACAACTCACATTGGGAATTATCATCTCGGCAAGCTGGTCATGAGTAACGTTGGCCACACCACGCTCCTCCAATTTGTTGCGTATCATCTGTTCGATTTCCTTACGCCATCCGCAATCGTTGAGACGCTTCTCCAGCAGATCCTTTAGTGCCATGGTGTCATTAGTGTTCAGTCCAGCCTTCCCCACAGCCTCAGCATCGGTGCCAATGCCAGTTTCCTTGCGGTTTGCCATAATTCAATTTATTTGAACGCGGTGTATTTGCATTTGTTGACTTTAAAATAATAACAAAAGTTTACTTCCTTCAAAGCCGACTTGATAGCATCGATACATTTGCTTGATGACATACTCGATAGGTCGATGCTATAATGTTATTTGCCAATCGGATAGCCGCCACCCGAGTATAAGTGGGTAACAATCACTAATAGGAATAAAACCGAGTACTTCAGGACTCTAAACAATTTACTTGCATTTGAGCCTTCGAATTCTTTCAATTGGTGGTGGGAGTGCACGGCCCACTGTTTAGCTTCATTCATCTCGTTCCATAATAGAGGTAAATCGTTACAAATATAACAAACTAGCTAAAAATTAAAAGATAACCAAGATGAGCTATATTGTCTGTATTTCTATATTTAAAATGGTGTGCAGAGTGATTTAGTTGAGTCAATTGTTTTGTTAATTTATATTTTTATATATAGTTTAAAATGTGCCTGCTATAGTTAGTCGTCTTCTCACCGTGCCTCTTTTCAGCGGGAATTCAAAAACAAGTAAGGTAGCTGTCATATTCAAAAGATAAGTATTAGGTTGTATTGAAGCGTTCTGAATAAGTTCGATTGAACAACATCCACTTTGAGATCGAAATATCCATTCTTACTTACAGCTTACTTTCATTTACTATCCTTTATTTTTTGTTCAAATTAAAAAAAAAATAAATAATATGGAAAACGAGAATTAGAACTTAGGAATATGTTAATATGGCGCCGTCGAACCCAACTCATTGCATGTGTGAGCCGAAGTAAAGACATGAGAGCACCCTTCCGTCATTAAAGCCTTTATATATTATAATTAATACTAGACATAGAAATCAACCTAAAGAAAATTGTATTTACAATCTGAGCTAGAACTTGCGTCGCCAAAATATATTTACAACAACGGACTTTGTATACATACATACATACTTATTTCAGTTGATTGTAGAAGATAAGATATACTGGCTGACTTTTAAATTGTGGCAGTCGCCCATCGGACGTAAAGCTGTAAGCACTTATTAGATTGGGCAATTTTAGTTTAACTTGCCGAAGAAGTATAATCGGTAATATTCGAGCCATGGACTAAAACAGTAATTGTATTCACACGATCAGTCATTTATTTGATTAGGAACGCGAACGTCTGAACAGCTAAAAAACTGATCAATAGTTTAGCTCACATTAATGGAAATTTTTCCGAACCAAACGACACAGCTCTACGTATGTCTATTTGATTAACAGAAATTTAACAGAATGTGGAACGCATTCAAATATTCTGTTTACCTAGCTGTATGCTGTAGCTACTTTTTGGGATTGCGCGCCGAGGAAGAGCAGTCATTGCGACGTCAGTAAGATACAAAATGATTACAAAATTAGTAAGTAATTTAAGTAAATTACCTCGGTTACAGTTAAAAATTGCACGTCGCAGGGAGAATGTCCGGATCATTCTATATGCACAAAGGTGGAAGTCAACTTCAATTGCATCTGCTGGCAAGGATATAATCTGAATCCTGAATGGGCTGTTGGTGCCTTTGATAGTTCCGACTCGGACTATTGCGCGCCGGCGGCGGCAAATAAAACTGTTATTCTCCACAAACGCTTGCCTGCAAGTGGCGAGCACCTAGCCATTGCCATTCTCCTGGTTTTATTTGGAGTTACTGTTGCCACCCTGCTATTATACTGTTTTATCGTGCTGCGCCCAATTGGGCGCACTCAGGCTGTTTACCGTCGTCTACAATTGAGGCGTTCCAATCATCGCCGGCTCGAGGAGTTTGACGATATTGATATGACTTTTCGGGACTCACGTTCCGCGCAAGAATTAAACTAGTAAATTTTGTGCAAAATTCCCGAAAGTTTTTTATCGAGTTGAAAGACTGCAATTATCAAATAATTGTTACAGATATGTATGTAGTGTTATCAAATGCTGTTAGATGTTTTTGTTAATTTTTTTAAAATCGAAGAATTACGTTCCACTGTTCATGTTGCTCATGTTAGCAATGTAATGGATATATTACTAGTCCTGGCATTTATAGTTTTAAATAACATAAAATATGTGATTACCTCGATAATTATTAATTGTAGGTACCCCAGCCAAAGGTACTTGTCTTACAGAGCCAATTGAGCAAAGCCTGCGAAATTGGCGTTATAAATCGTTTTTACATTTTATTTGTACTTATCGAAATGAATAAAGGTACAATTACAAAGTACCATAAATGCGTTAGCATCTGTGCTATCGAAATCGACCTGGTGCACATCTCTAGCAGTCGCTAAAAACAACTGATTTCTGAAGCATTATACGTAAAATTGTATTTGATTTTAATATTTAAGTGCTAACCGCTGTGCATTTGTAATGGGCACAAAACGTCGCAACATCGAAGATGAGCTTTCTCGCTTCGAAGCGGAGATCTCGAAACCGCCAGCCCGCAACCTTTTCGTACCCAACCAAGTGCGCCCGATCATCGCGGCGAATACGTATACGAACGTGCAACAGAAGCTGCAGCAGCATCACCCGCGCATGACAGTGCCACCGCCGCCAATACCACCGCCGCCCACATTTATGTCCACCTTCGTACCGACGGGCAGCGGCTCATCCACGTCGCCAGCCAAGCCCATGTCCGCCACGCCGGTTGTGCTGAGCAGTGCGCCAAAGCTTTATCAGTGCCGCCAGTCGGTGCATGTGCCGACTGTGGCCACGGCGCCGGCAATTGACATCAACATCAATTCCATACAGTTTGATGTTACGCAGAAACTGAAAAAGCTGAAGGCGGAGAAATCGGGACCCAATCCGATTGCAGAGGAAGCCATCAAAGCCGCGCGCGCTTCGTCGGCGCTTCAATCGTTTCAGACCACCGAGCGCAAGAAGAAGGATCGTAAGACTGTGCGTATTGCGGGCGGCACTGTTTGGGAGGATTCCTCGTTGGCGGACTGGCCTGACGATGATTTTCGCATCTTTTGCGGCGATCTGGGCAATGATGTCAACGATGAGGTCCTCACGCGCACCTTTAACAAGTTCCCATCGTTCCAGCGGGCGCGAGTTGTGCGCGATAAACGCACCGGCAAAAGCAAAGGATTCGGCTTTGTCAGCTTTCGCGAGCCGGCCGACTTCATACGTGCTATGAAGGAAATGGACGGACGCTACGTGGGCAGCCGGCCAATTAAGCTTCGCAAGAGCACCTGGCGTCAGCGCAGCCTGGATGTGGTCAAGAAAAAGGAGCGTGAGAAGCAGGTGCTACTGCAGGCCTTCAACTCCATGAGTTGAAAACACTGCCCTTCACCTTAATCGACCCAAGAAAGGAATTTAGGCTAGTCTCGGTCGCATTTCGATGTAGCAAATTTGTATTTAGAATGTCCGGATGTTGTTGATAAGCGTAAATTAAAAAAGAAACGTTAAAATTAACTTTTTAGCAAATAAAACAAAAATACCTCATCTATTTATTTCGCGAAGATCTATAACAATATTAAACAAGGTTCAAGATTCAATACACACAACTTAAACTATTGGATACTGTTAGAAATCTGTTAATGATGAATATTTTATTCTTATAGATAAACTTAGCTTCTTTGTTTGCTCCCACAAAATGTTATTTACATTATTGACTGTTGAAATATTGTGCCATGTCTTAGTTTAACAATTGAACTATAATTCCCACTATTGTCATTGAGGTAGCGCCTAAACTATGATACGACTATTACATAGATACACGCATCTTACCTGGTTGTAAATACGGCACAGCTGTGCCTACCTTAACTGATATGGTTACCGATGCGAAAAAGAGCTTCGACCTCAGAGGACGTTAAATTACATATGTAAACCACATGCACAATTGCCGACCACAACAATACTTGTTTAATGGTCGCTTTTTAAGGTGCTTCAGTACCACTTGGACGGTGGCTTAGCAAGCAGCGGCCTGAACATTTCGTCGCCACCGTCATTCTTGGCAGCTGTTTCCAAGCGCTTGTGTGTGGGCCAGCGAATTAAGGGTCTGCCCGCTTCGGTCGATAATATTGAGGGATAATATTGTCTGTAGCTAAGGTATCCAACGACTAGACCAATAATGGCGCCCACCGTCACATCCTGCCAATGATGATGGTAGTCGCAGGTGCGGCTGACAGCCACCAGGGCGGCCACAATTACCGGCATAATCGCGACGACCAGCCGCCAAGTGTGTCCCCGTCCACGTGCGTCGAATGCATGCAGCTTGGCACCCACATAGTAGGTGACGAACCCAAAACTGGCAAACGCAACTGGAAATGGTTATTGTTAATAGTTGAATCGCATTTCTGGCTCTGTGTTGGCCTGCTTACAGGAGGAGTGGCCACTGGGGAAGCTTTTGCGGCCCTCGTTAATCACGCTGGGATCGCCAGTGCAATTAAAATCGAGAAATGCGCTACCAATGGCGCTGGCGGTTTCATTTAGCACCATTACGCCATCGGGAAAGCAACGATAAAAGAAGTCGGGACGAGGTCTTCCCACGGTGATCTTTAACAGACTCGTGGGTATGGCATTCATGCACACCGCCAATGTCCACGCCCAGCTGGCCGCCCGAAAATCTCTGCGATCCTTGGTGAATGCGTAGAACAACAATGTGACGAGCAGCGGCACGGCAATTACAAATAACAACAGATCCCCGCCCCTAACGATATCCGGACGTGGTGGATTTTTATATAGCCACAGTTCCTCAACGTGGATTTCCCGCTTAAAAGCGGACATCGTTTCAAGTTTACTAAAAGACGAAACAAAAGTATGATTAATTTTTCATGGCAATGAGATAAGCATCGGCACTCACAAAAACCACCACAATCACCATACGTATGAGAACATCGGCCAGGTCGCTGTACTTCTTGTTTCTCACTGGCAAGCACAACTCCTGCTCCTGATCCTGCTCCGACACCGGCTCTGCTGCAGGCGGGATCTCGTTTCGCCACATGGCGTTGTCGTTGTCGTCGCCGCTGTCCAAATCTTCAGCGGAACTTTCGCCAAGACTACTACGATGTGGCTTCATTGTGCCTGCTGCTGACATTTCACTCCTTTGGGTGTTGTCAGTTGGTTGACTGAGCTCTGTGTTTGGTTTCGTTGTTGCCTGAATAATTGATAACAGATAACAATTAGCAAAGTCATCAAACGGTTGTACATGTTAACTGTATAATAAATAACTATATGTATAACTGCTGTGATTAGATAAACGTGCACATGTACAGAGGAATATATGTACACGCTTGCATCAAATTTCTCAGCATGATTCTGAGTTTTTTTTTTGAGCTATTTTGTAGATTCAGTTACATGTTATATAAATACACATATGTATATGTATCTGTGTGCATTTGTAAATACAACGGCATTTAGTCACAGTGTAGGTCACAATACCATTTGCCTTCGCTTGCCATGTTACGTATACATTTACAGGTAAACACAAGCAAATTGCAGACTAAATATCAATAAATTTGTAGCACCTGCGCTCCAGCCGACCAAGACAAGCTATCGTCACCGTCGTTTTGTTTGTTGTTGTTGTTCAGTTGCTTTCCGCATTTTCGACTACGTAAATCCGAGTCCGCACTATGGCTACTCAGCATTATCGAAAGCTCTGCAAATAGAACTTCAGCTTTGCAACTGTTTACAACGTAAACAGTCTTTTGTAATTTGTTTTCAATCTACAGCGCTGCTTCGAGTTTGCGGTAATGTTGATATTCGTGTAAGTTAACTGCTGCTTTCAGTTTTGTATTTTTAACTAACTACTACTCGCTAATCACACCGGGTATTTATAAACTTTCTCTAATCCGCATTTGCGACGGTGAGATACTAGAGATTAAAACATCCCGCACCGAAGTGTATATACCCTCTCAACCCAATTCAAAATATTCATACATATATCTTTATTTTATAATAAATAAAAAATTTTAAATGATTAATAAATATATTTTTATTTGTATTAGTCAATCTCTAAATTTAATTTACATACGCTTAATACCCTTCCAATACAGTTAGCATCTGTAGAAATAATCAAAAGTTAACAGTAGTGTTGAGCATAGAAGTTCAACTGCTAGTTCGTTTAGTTCCGTTGTATGATTAGCTGGGAACTAAACAGAGTTAGACAGTTTTGCTTTCTTGACCTGGGCCGCTTAATCATAAGCGACGTCTACTTGTTCTTGTTCGTATTGAGCACAAGATAAATTCTAAACACATGAATTGTGAGGCATATAAAAATATACTATAAATTTCAATAAATATTAATGTAAACTAGTGAATAAGTAGAACTTAAAATCAGTTTTTTAAAGGTTAAATAATGGCAACAGATACAAAAAATAATAAAACTAATATAATTTTATTTTTAATGGGTTGATTTTTTGTTAATTTTCATAAACGTTTTTTCCCTATACTTATTTATTTCACAATTATTGATATAATATATACTTTTCGAAACGGAGAAAATTGTTCATTGCAAATTGATCCCATCCCTAATATAAACACTGTTAAATAACATTTTCTACTCACCGCATTGCCGACCATGTGAATAATGGACCAGAACAGGGTTGATTGTGATCATATGATTGCAGCTGATAATAATTTTTCATAACAAAATAAAGAGCTCTCAATTTGTTCAATTAAAGTAAAATACACTTTAAAATGTCTGCCGAGAATTGTAAAAGTGATAGAATTGCTGCTGGACAGTTGCTTGACTTCCTTTACTTGGACATGATTCATCTAATCGAGGCACACACCCAAAGTCGCATAGACATCGAACGCACCAATTCCAGCGGCGCGATTCTCCTCGCCCGAACCAAGTTCCAGCAGGGTGGCCAATCAGTATCCACAGCGCAGATACCAACGGAAAATAGTGCAGAGTTTAATGCTCTTTGTCGCGTTGTGAATCCTGCAGATGAAGATGACAAAGCGGCCAACATCACCATTGAGCGACATGCGGTGGACAGGGAGAATGGTTTTGTGGATCCCTTGCACTGGTTCAGTGTTTTACCCCCAATGAGCTTAAGGAATGCGGTGGAAAAGTTCAAAAAAACCATTGAACTGATAGCGGATAGTACAAATCTACAAAGGGAGCTTGATACAGTAATAAATGGCATTAACAGGTTGCGTCGATCTGTTGCGCTACAATAATATTGAATGCAGCGTATATAAATATATATAAATGTATGAATAAGAATAAAGTTGAAAATTACTGAGACAACAATGTACATAGTTGTTTTTGTTTATATGGTATGTTGCTGTTGCGTAGCGTGAATTAATCGATTCAATTGTCTAACAATCGATAACATCATTTAGTTAGAACACTTGCAAATTGCGCAAGTGGGTAGCCTCATCAGCTGTTTGCAACAATTTTTTGTTACATTTTGCATTCTCAGAAAGTGGACAGTATCGTTGCTCATCATTTTCGTATCTGGCGAATGAATCGATATATATATATATATAAGCATATATATTAACTTTAGATCCAGCAATCAATAATTGCTAAACAGCAAATGCGCAGGGAAGGCAACCAAACAGCAAACAAGGCAATTGCGGATTAAATTATAGAACATGCAAATTATGAATAATAGAGGCAGATAACAGTGTTTTTGCGTTCGCCCGAAAAGCCACACACAGACGGCCAACTGTAACAGCGCGCGATTGCAAGCTACGAGCGCCATTCCCGTTTTGAGAATTGTCGCGCGTGGCTACCCCACCCAAAATTACACTTCCTTACACACACAAACACAGCAGTTATGAACACCTCGCAGGCCAAAGGAGCGACGCAAACCGCAGAAGCGCCCTTGCTGCAGCTGGAGGATGAGGTGGATCTCATTGGTGACTTTGTCAAGCAGCAAGCAACAACAACAACGAATGGTAATCAGTTGACACCGCTCCTAAATGGCAGCGAAACGAGCGGGGTCAATCAGCTGACCACTCAAGTTGAGGTGAGTAACCTAAACCAGAGAAAAGCTGGGTATTTAACTTATCTTTTCTCTTTGCACAGATAAATACGCTTGGCGTGCATGGCAAAGCGACGAGCGGCAAGCGAAGGCCCAAGCGAAGGGCGAAGAGAGATCGCGATCAAATACTTTTATCAGTAGACGATGATGATGATGATGATGCTGATAATGCTATTGGTGCTGATGATGTGGCGCACATTGATGGCGCTGGCGGCGACGATTGTGAGAACGTTGATATATTCGGCGCTGCTGCTAAAAAGCAACCACAAGTTAAGCAACTGTTAATGCTGCACGACATCGGCGTCGACGACGACGCTGATGCCGATGGCGATGACGAGGAAGAAGTCTTGCTGCACAACAACCACCTGCCCGCCCGCCGCAACGGCAAACACTCCGAAGAGAGCAGCGAGAGCGTTAGCGGCAGATCAAGCGCAACGACACCGCAGCCAGCGCTTGTGATTAGTCACATTGCCACACCAACACGACGCGCAACGACGACAACGGTAACGTCGACAACGTCAGCAACATCGCCGCTAAAATCAACAACACGCCTACCGCACGAAGAGGCCGACGATATTTGTCTGGTGCCAGAAATCGACTTTGAGGGCATGTCCACGGACGCGGGCAGCGACAACCGCGAATCGCAGCCACTTCTTGGCGGTGGCGGCGGGGGCAGCCACGCCAGTCGCATTAGCGATCTACTAGGCGCTCTGGGACGCGGACATGATCATGTTGACCTCATGTCAAACACATTTGGCGGTGAGTGCGCTTTGCTGTGGTGTGTGGGGAAGTTACAATTACAATATGCAAATGAAGTCTTACAAGTCTTGTGGGGCTTCCTGCCATGTCTGTGAGTGTGTGCCTCTGCGTGTGTGAGTGAGGTATATGTGTGTGTTTAAACTGACTGGCTGTCGTGTACTTAAATTCTTTTTTTGTACCCTGAATCTATTGAGCATCACTAGTTGAGTCGATTTGGCCATGTCCGTATGCGTGTCTGTCAGAGACTATGACAGGTAGTGACTTGAACTTTGGTTTGTCAAGTTCCTGTAGACCAAAAGAATATACATGTGTATAAAAGAATGATTAATTTGACGCTGGGCACAGAGTACCTCCTAGTTGGACTAGAGCGCTCTGTTTTTTGGTTTTAACGACATTTGATTATGCTGCTTATCGCAGTTTCCAAAGCCAATTCCAGCATGCCATATCATCATCTACAAATGCGGGCATTCAAATGCTTTTTTACGATTTATTTTCAATGAGTCAATGCTGCAAAAAAAACCCAATATACATTACATTTGCTCAACGTTTTTAAGTAAAGCATGTTGTTTTAGTTGTTTAATACACAAATCGTAAGTGATTAACCGCAAATACCCTGTACACGGAAAAAAAGTACCGAACATTTTTCAGACATTTCTATTGTATAAAACATATAAATGTATTCATATATTCGGGTACCCACTTATACACTTAAACACGCTCTGCAGTCAGCGGCTTTCCTCTGTTTTGCACTCTTTGCTTATTATCCAATCGTTATGACATATGTATACTGTATTCAAGCTGCATAGTTCAGTTTGTGTGCATAGCTTTATGAACTCGACAGTTGAGATTGTTGTTTATAGTTTGGGATATGCCTCATACGGTCTGTTACATATATTTATACGACTTTGTGATACCCCTTTATGGGTACAGGATGCCACCGATTTAATACACTACCTTAATTGAACAACTGCTTTCATTATTAGCTTAAACAGTTATTTGAAACTAGCTGAAATTAAAGATCTTAATACAAGAAAACAGAGACTCATACAATAAACATAAACACGGTCACTATTGTATGTTTGTACATTTTTTCCCAAAACTTTTCGAGTGTATAAGCCTATAAAATAGGTGCATATCCGTATTTTAGCTTATTTTCGTGATATAAATGTGTTTTTACCTAAATGTTGTTTATCCAAAGTAAACAAGACCTTGAAAATAATATATAGTACACACGCATATTGCGAATTTTGTTGCGCGAAAATTGCGTCAGCTTAGTAATCAAATTTAATAAGTTATAATTAACACGTATTCATATAACTAGAATGCATCATGTCACTTCCTGTACACTGTATTCCAATAATATACTGCGTATTTATAAACATATTTTTGTATTTCAATACGTAAAAAAGGCTTTAATACAAATTAAGTTAATCAAACCTTAACCAAAATCTTGTCATAGTACCAAGCTATTTTTAGAACAAAGTAAAGTTCATTTTATAAGAAGAAGCTCAGATAAAAGGTTTCGATCAGAAAAGTTCAGAACGATTGGCCGCGGCTTTATCATACCCAGAAATGCAAACAGTTATTTTGTGACTTTCCTTTCAGAATTTACTTGATTGATTTAGTTTATTAGGCAAATTGTTTGTTGTTTATGTATTACGTTAGGGTGTTTGCTCGTTCTGACACACGATTCGCATTAAATTTTATGTATTGCAATTATAGTGCATGTAAAAATGGGCGTTGTTATGAAAACATCTGTCACCGAATGGACTTAGAAAATTTCAAGAGTAAACCACAAAAAATGATCAGCAATGGCGACATACCAAAACACAACGGATGCTCATCCAGAGAACACCGAAGATCAGCTATCAGTTGTCCGTGCAACACCGGCCAATGGGAACGATTCAGTTAGCCGGAGGGACTCCGATAATTCGATTTATGAGCCATACGTGTGTCATTGTTGTAAGCAAAAATGTGATGCGGTGGAGAAGGACTTTCTGGAGTCGCAATCGGACGAGTATATACCGCCTATTCTGTACAGTGCGCCCTCCGGTATGCGCGACTCTCAAGATACAGACACCTTTAAAATAGCGCAGCCAAGATGCCAATGCGCCAATTGCCCGCTGAAGAACCTGTGTAAGTTCCGAGCCCACCGATGTGGGTCGGACCCTATCGAAACGCTTTAGATATGCAAATTTTGCAAATGTGCTTTTTATGGCGCCCCCATTTAATTCGACTCCGGCCTGAAGTGAGTTCACTTGGGCATCGACACATATGCAATTATAATGCCGCGTTCGTTGAGCTCCAGTCGCGAGAATTTTATACAGCACGTGTTCACTATTTGCCAGGACCATTGCGATTTCAACGAAAATTTCGACTTCATAGGTAGTGAGAAAGGAAACAATAAAAAAGCAAAAGCAAATAAAGCTTAAAAGGGTTAAGTTAAACTTCCGAAGCATTTTTTTTTCTTTGTTTGATACTTTTGCTTTGGCCATTGTCGTTCGGAGAGACTCATGTGGCAAGTAATAATAAGTTTGCAACGACTTTGTGGTAATCAATATTTTTTTTCACCCCGCCACGTTTCAGTTGGCGTCTTTTTAAGTATTTTTATTTATATCCACATATGAACATACTTATAGAAACAGCCGTCACGCGAAGCCAGAGACTTTTTAAAGACGCTGACTTCGACATATAATAGTTTATTTTTTATTAAAAACGACTTTGTTATTTTTACAGAATGAATGCCTTCGGGCGCAGCTAAGGGCATGCGTATATTTGTGTTACGCACTAATTTCATTAGTAATTTACACAAAAGCTTTAATTTCTTTAAACGTACTCTCCAATTTAACTTCACATTTTTATTACAGATGATCCGCTCTTCTCGGAGATCGTGGCTCAGGCGGAATATGCCATCGAGCAGGGTATTCTACCCGAGCGGATCTATCAGGGGAGCAGCGGTTCATATTTCGTGAAAGATTCCTCAAATGTAAGTAGTATAAAAAGAACAAAATTTATACATATAGTTATTTATTTGTTTAAAATTGCTGAGCAATAAAAACACTTGCAAATTTGACAAATATAATATAATATTCAAATATAAGTAAAGTTCCTTTGGTTTCTAATTTATAGATATAATCCGCTGTTATAAATCTTATAATTTGATCACTTGAAAAGGATCTTTCAGAAAAAAAATTTACTGAAATTAGGATAGGAACTTAATATCATTTTCTGAATTTTAATTAAATTAAATTAAATTTTATTAAATTATATTTTACTATTCTAAAATAATTTAAATTAATATTTTTATATTTAAATTAAATTTAAATTTTATTTAGATTAAATATGAATTAGGTTTTTCCCAAATTAGAATCACCTCTGATTTCGAAACTTTTAAATTTGTAAGCGCTAGGGACATATCTGCTGTAATACCTTATTGTTTAAATATAATGCACTTCGCATAGTCCAAGGTGTTAAGTTTAAGCCTTGAGATTATATCATATGACGGTGCATAGAGCAAAGTTTCTAACAAACGGGGAAGTCTTGCAATAAAGTCGTTTTTGCAAGACTTTTGGTTTGGCTTTGATACAAAAATTAAAGAAATTCTTCTTATATTTTTACGTTTTTGAACTATTGGTATTTAGTTAGTTATTCTGTAAAAACACATAAAAAGGAGAGAGGATTAAGCTGATTTGAATTTCACACAGGCCTTTTAATTTTTGATATTGAACTAAACGTGTAATTGTTTTATTTGAATTTTGCAATTTAAAGCAGCGTTGTCTGGCAGTCTTTAAACCCAAGGATGAGGAGCCCTACGGCCGACTAAATCCCAAATGGACGAAATGGATGCACAAACTGTGCTGCCCCTGTTGCTTCGGACGTGCATGTCTGATACCGAATCAGGGGTAAGTAGAAAGCTTCAGCCATTAAATCGTATACTTACATTATATATAAATATTTATTATGGTCGATTCCAAAGATATCTATCCGAGGCTGGCGCTAGTTTGGTTGACCGAAAATTGAATCTGAATGTGGTGCCAAAGACGCGTGTGGTTCGACTGGTGGCCGAGAGTTTCAACTATGCGCGCATAGATCGCCAGAAAGCCAAGCTTAAGAAACGCATCAAAGAGCATTATCCGTCGGCGCACTTCAATCGCATGAGCCTGCCGCTTAAGGTACTTATTTAATCCAATTTGGAAACATTGAAAATGTTCGGTTAATGAATTTTATTCCATTTGGCAGACTGGTTCGTTTCAACTATTTGTAGAGGGTTACAAGGATGCCGACTACTGGCTGCGTCGTTTCGAGAATGAGCAGTTGTCGCCTGCCCTGACCAAGTCCTTTCAGCTGCAATTCGAGCGTCTAGTTGTGCTGGACTACATAATACGCAACACGGATCGGGGCAATGATAACTGGCTTATTAAATATGTGACGCCCAAGCTAGTCGGCGAGGTAGGTGGCACTGGTGGGAAAACCATGGCGCTAGCCAAAAAACTGGTGCCTAACCAATCAATAATCGACCTAAACGAACCGACCGTGTCAATGGCCAATGAAGCACAGCGTGCGACAGGCGGTGGCCAACCCGCGCCCACCTCTATGGGAGTTAGCGACCCCACAATGACCGGTTTCAGTGGCTATGTTACCAGCGATGATGAAACAGCTACCACGAGCCTCAAGAAGGTCCCTGGCTCGCCTGAACCCGCATGGAATCTGGTGGAGGCCCCACAAATAAGAATTGCTGCCATTGACAATGGTTTAGCGTTTCCCTTTAAACATCCGGACTCGTGGCGTGCATATCCGTATCACTGGGCCTGGCTGCCTCAGGCCAAAGTGCCCTTCAGCGATGACATCAAGGACCAGGTCTTGCCGCAGCTGTCAGACATGAATTTTGTGGAGGAAATCTGTACGGAGCTGCTGTATTTATTCCAGCAGGATCGTGGATTTGATAAGCGACTCTTCGAACGACAAATGTCTGTTATGCGCGGCCAGATACTTAACCTTACCCAAGCGCTGCGGGATGGAAAATCACCCGTTCAACTGGTCCAAATGCCAGCTGTTGTTGTTGAACGGCAAGCAAAATATATTGTTCTTTAAACTTTCCGATATTAATGTATATCTCTTTACTCGTCATATAGCTCCAGCGGCAGCCGATTTTTTTCCTTCACTCAGCGCTTCCAGAACAAGAGCCCATTCTTCTCTTGGTGGTAAGTTCTCAACTTTCACAGTTAGCAGACAATATTTAAAAATGTCTTGTTTTTCAGTTAATTGGACGCGACATTGTGAATTCTTGTATTACCCACCAAATCTAGTGGTCCGATCCCAAGTCATTGTCTATTTATGCGCTTTGTTGTTATCTATTATATGGCCAAAAGTTTTTAGTTGTATATCCCCCATCTTTGGATTTTGTTAAATTTGTTAATTTTGGAAAAATTTTAAAATCAATTGCTATTTTATTACAAACATAAACAATCATGTTCATGTTTATAATTAAGCAGGTTACATATACACACTAACATATACCAAGTGTGTTGTTAACTGTTTGTGTAGTTAAATGTTTAAATGTATAAAATTGAATGAGTAGAAATTGATACAGTGTCCATTCCAAAATTCGTTACACGTTCGCTCTCAATATGTTTGCACTTTAATTACTTATTTATACCTAAACATATCAGTGAAAATTGTTTACAAACAGCTTCAAATTAAAGCTTCATTCATATTGCTAAGGCCAGGAACCCATTGAAAGTTATTTATTCAGCCCCTTGCATTGTGAATATCATTAACAAATATAATATCAGTTAACACTCCTAAAGTACTCCTGAGGTATTTACGTTATGCATAAGCTATATAAGCAAGTGTTACTATGTCAACTAGTGGAAAATATATAAATATATGAAATAGAATTGAAATACAAAATAATATATATATATTTAATTAAATATGCATATATATATACCATATGTATATATATATAATAATCCAATATAATGCCTTGTATTGATAAAAACAAAAGTGGGCAAACGCTTTATTTATATACTGACTGATTGTTATTTCTGGGGCGGAATTTGTTGAGATCGTGAATAACTTTGCAAATATAAAACGCTGCTATTATCAGTATAAACAAAGAATTTGAATTCATTTGCATGTGTAAATAAAATGTAGATAAATATACAATTGTATATAGTACATACGAACATTCATAGTTCATTTCCTTATTTCATACTGGTAGAAAATATCATGTTTTATTTAAATTATTTTCGCCCCGATCTAATTTGGTTTATTTTTGTGTTGTAGAAAAAGTCGGTATACTATGCTGATAAATCGCATATAGTATTATCAAATCGGCATCCATAAAAGCAATACAATGCAATTGCAATAATATTGTTATTTTTATTTGGAATGTAATAATTAAACCGAACTTGAAATTAATACATAAACAAAAACACAAAAACTAGATAAACGAGAGTAAATCATCAGAAGCATCAGATGTGAATGTGCTAACGGGCTGAGGCACAGCGTCAATGGGACGAGTCTTTGCTGACTCTGATTGGACTTTTTCGGTAACAACAAAAGGGTCTTCAATCTCGCGTACGCAGCTCTCAACGTCAACAGCATTCGTGGCGTCGGTATTTTGTAATGGACTTAATAGCATAGTCGCGCTTGTGCTCGCCAACGTCGGCAGCTTGCGCTGGGGCGTCTCCAAAAATGTTGAAATGGAGGGCTGAAAGCTTTTGCTAATCATACCGCCGTAGCCCCTGTATTTATACCAGTTGGTTGGCACTGTGGCGGTAACGCAGAGATCTTTTCCCACAGGAACTGTGCTGATTACATTTTTAGGCTTAAGAAAACGTACAAAACGTTCCAGCTCTTTGTAACTGGAATGTTCAGAGTACTCTACACCGATCACACTGATACGCTTGCCAAACGAAGGTTTTGAGTTCTTCTCCCAGCCGCTGGGTCGTATGCCCAATAGCATATCGAATTGACTCTCAAATTGCTTAAAATACTGATCCAGTTGCTGTTGGAAGGATATCAAATAAGATACGTTTCATTATGCAAGCAATTCAAATACCGTACCGGATAGCTGATCTTTCCCATGTTGATTATATGCAAATTAGCTTCAAAGGGATCATCGCAGAGACTCAGCTGTAGCTCTGGCCAATTCAGGCAGTCGATTGCCTTGCGACGGTGCGACTCAGTCCAAACACGCAACGCAAATTCCTCGACCAGTGCCAGCCACACCTTCTCCTTGCCAATCAAATAGGAGCCACATACGTGTAATATACGCTTGTTGGCGTTCTTTTCGTGGAATTGACGCACTAAGGCACATGCTCTATAAATGCTATCCGACTGATGGCAAAAGTCATAGTTCTTCGACAGATAAGTTGTGTCTAGATATAGGAGATCAATGTGTGGCTGGTTCCAGAAAATAGGTAGCGATTCCATTTCGAAGCTGGCACGAAAGTCGCCGGTATGCAGTATGCATTTGCCAGTGCTGAACCTAAAGAGCAGCATAATGGCACCCGGACAGCTAAAACATAATGAAAGTGAGCGATTAATTGATTAGATTAGATTATTTGATAATGAACACTTACTGATTGGCATCTATAGCAGTGACTTCGATGTCATTGAGTGTAATAGACTGGCCAACATCTATTTCGTGTACGTATTGATTGTCAATGGGTATGAAAACACGCATGAGACTGGCTGTTATGGGGCTCATGTACAGAGGATGGGCAAACTTTCGGGTTAGGCCTATATAGTGATCGGCATGGTAGTGACTGAGAAAGTAATGTGTCACATTTGGTATGTCGCCAAACTGGAAACCATCCACGACGAATGTCGTATCCTCTACAATTTTATAAGGCGGGCAACGCTTGCGCTTACGTTCATTTGGCATATTCTCCTTGGATGAGGTATCCGTCTCCATTTCCCTCTGTAGTTTTAGACGAGGTATCGTCACCGTGGACGATGTTTCCTCCAAGACACCTAGCACCGTAGTCTTGAGCTCATTTTGATTGAAGCTGGTGATCTTATAATCAACTTCAGATTCATCATCGGAGCAAAGATCAATGATATCGCTTGGCGAAGTCGTGCACTTCGCCTTCGCCTTGCGCTGCGGTTGTGTTCGCTTTCGTGTGGGCTTCCGTCCTGACTCGACGTCGGGAATCATTGTGCACGTTGTATCCGTTGCTAACGACTCTTCGTCAAACAATCGCTTACATCCTTTATGTGGCTGACGGCGAGGTTTTCGCTCGACCGGCGAGGTTTTTGTGAACTCATCCACTTTGTAGTTTGTTTTCGAACTGCTCTTAAAAAAGGAATCAATGCGGAGTTGTCCCGGCAGTGGCTCCTTTTTTCCAGATCGCTTGACCGCTGTGCTACTAACAATAACTTGAGCGACATTTATTTCACCAGTGTTATTTTTCTTTGTTGTTGTTGCTGCGCGTACTTTTCGCGCCTTTTTCGGTTTTTCCGGTGTTGTATTTTCGCCTGGAATGGATATTGTAGCTACTATGCCAGCTATGTCTTCTTTTGTTTGAGTCTGCAATTCAGACAGATTTTTAAGGCGAATCCTTCCAACATTTGCGGACATGTTTATATCCTAAGCGACCTGTTGTGTTCCTAAAGGTCTTCGTTGGCCTCCCCGATAGCAACGTTTGGAAAATCATCGAAGGTGGCGGCGCATCGATTCTAACGATTAGCGCTATCAAAATTTGTCATCGATGCTGTAAAGCGGGCGCAGGCAATAACAAAATATTTAAAAAAAAAATTTTTTGTAATTGATTAAGTGCTATGTTATATGTGTTATAAGTGCTATGTTATCATAAAGTACGAAATAATTTTGAAAATGTTGAGTTTATATTTATATTGATATTTGGAAAACGGTGGTTTCATAAAACCATCTTACAATCGCACAGCACGAAAAAGTTCAGTGTATACAAATTATATTTTTTATTCTTTATTTTTTCCAGTTTATTGAGAAGTGCAGCGTTACTTCAATTGGGAATTGGTAGTCATTTCTAAAATTTCGTCTGATAATTTTTGCTCTTCGGTTTCCTCAGCCACATCATCAATAATACGCTCTATAACAACGGCATCGTATAATGAACAACCCAGAAAACCATATTTTGCAGAATAATTCTCAAGCGTATCTGTCGGCTCATGTATATTTTTGAGGATTGGAGCGCACATCTTCAGAATTCGATGTCGAATGTAAATCGAAGCTTGCTTATGAAGATCATTATCGGAGTCATCCTTGGCAAGGTGTGATTCAATTAATACGGATATGGCGTGTATTTGTGGTATAACACAGCCACGTACCGCATATTTGCCCATTTTAGCCAGCCCAATTAGTGAGCCATAAATCGTTGTTAGTGATGAGTTTTTAAGCCCACTCTTGTAAATACTGCAATTAAAGAAATTGTCGTGATTTTGAACAACGTCACATCCTATTGGCTAATCACATACTTAATAACCCTTGACATAAGACTATTGTCGCTGCTGTCGTAAGTCTTGACAAACTCGGCCATAATGTTGGCTGCGTACTCGCGCAATGCCCAATGATTTTGAACAGCTGGGAAAGCGCAAAGCTGATGGGCCACGGTGCAGGAGAGTACAGCCGGTATCAAGAGATGTAGCTGCCGAACGAAATAGCAAATATTGATAGTAATAAGTATGAATGCTCTACTCGTCAGTCACCGACTAGGAGACTGTGCGTAGATGTGGATAAAAGTAAAATATTCTTGATCTGTGTAAATTAACGTTAACTTACATACAATTTAATATATCTAGCTTTTAGACTTTAAAACATGCTAAAACAACTAAAAACGTTGAAGTCGTGTGTAACTGATTCACATAAATTTACAACAATTTTCACATGTAAAGCTCTCGGATCCATAGCTCGCATATTTCAAACGCCCAAAACTTTGTCAAAACTGAACCGCTTTTCATGTTTGATGTAATTTTTTTTCATGGGTTGTCCTCTAGATTGATTCTGCATTTCAAATATATTCATTATTAAAAATAATTTTTTTTTATTTTTTGATAAAAATCATGAACTCCCCCCTTACACATTTTGGAAAAAAATTTTTTTTTCAAAATTTAGATATGCAAATTTACATTTTGAATCGATTGTCGTTGTCACAATTAGTATAAAAAACAACATTAAAACCGATTCTGAGGGGGTCAAATTTGTTGTCAAAAATCATGCAAAAATTTACAAAAATTTTGACAGGTAAAGCTCTCAAATGCATAAATCGCATATTTTAACTTTGTCATAACTGAACAGATTTTTATGTTTGATGACATTTTTTTTTGATTTTGATAGTCTCCTACACCTATCTACTGTCAAAAATGTCCAACTTTTTCGCTGGGTTTATACAGACGGATTGGTAGAGTATATATCGTTTATGGGGACGGAGATGCCTCCTTCTGCCTTTGACACACATTTGCACAAAGGCTTACACCCATTGTCACTCATTGAAAATGGGGGGCAACTCACATAATTGTGTAGCCCCAAGTGGGGATTGGCGAGCAAACTGTGCACCATCCGCATCAGATAGAGCAGCAGGGCGAAGTTCTGTTGCACCACATTCACCTTGACAGCTTCGGCAACAAACAGACTCAGCTTGGGCAGCATCGGCTGCAGCGATGAGTCGGCCGTCAATCGTTGCAGCGCTTCACGGCGTGTCGGCTCGGAAATGCCCATGCATGTTTCTGTTATTAGCACATAGAATTCTTGCTGTTCCTTCGATAAGGGAAACTTCTTGTTTGGCATTAGCAGCACTTGTTCGCGTTTTAGCCAGTGCCTGTGAGTTCTTCCCGGAGCTGGTAGGATTTTCTTTTCCGGTGACGTTGAACGGCTTCTTATTAAGCTGGAGTACAACGGCTTAAGAATTTTTCGTTTTATTGCTGGGGATCTAGGCAACATTTCTTTTTTGTCCTCTGCTTCTGGCCAGGCGTAATTGATGTGCAGTAGGTTCAAGCTGATATTGTGCTCCTCCATGGCAAACAACAAGTGATCCATCTTAATTTGTGCAGAGCGCGTCCGCTTGGCGTATTTCGCAGCCTCAGCAACTATCTTGTTGATGTCATTTCGTACATTCTGAGCCATGGTCCGAACCATTCTCTCACTCAACGTCTCTCCTATGTAATACTTGGTTATGTTTTGCAACGATGTCCTAGAGAGCGATGCTGTATAAATGCTTTTCCACTCATCGTCAATGGACTCCAGTATGTTTTCAATATAGTACTTCATTTGGCGGCTCGAGAGTAAAAGCAGCAAGTAAAATAACTAAATTTATAGGAAGCACTTATGACAGAAAACAACGGGAACTCACATTAGTTGAGTCTAAATATTAAAATATTAGGTTGTGACAGTTGGATTTGACAGCTGTCAATAAAGCGAATTTTACAGCCAACCAGATTTGCTAGTGATGAAAGCATTTAATCTAGAGAAGGAAGCGCATTTGAATATTTATTTAGTTATATTCGTTCTGTCAACTGATTTTAATTTGCTTAAAGATAATCAAAATCAGATGACGGAATCCTTTAATAAGCTATGCACAAAGGAAAAGCTTAATTAATGTAAACCATTTATTGCCCGCATTGTCTTTATTTTCCTTATTTTTTAGGACAAAAAAGCGTTTCCCAATGTATGCACAAAACAAAGAGCAAGGTTATAGTACTAAAATTACATTGTTTTTTTTAATTTTGGGCTAAAGGGTGTAGTTACCCAAAAAGTGAATATTCTTTATCTGCGAATGCTTTACGACAACATATTAAATATGGTAATTCTAGCCCTTATAGTTTGAGATACGCCAAAAAAAAACTGATCAAAAAACCGATATTTACCGGGTTATGAACAGTTTTAAATAAACCTGGTTTGCGTATAAAGTATAAAAACTTAAAACCAAATTTCAATTCTCTACCTCTTATCGTCCCCGTGACATAGATTTGCATACAACTATTATATGTACTCTCACCCATTATCAATTTTCACAGGATATAAACAGTAAAACCGTATACACTTAGAACGTTTATTAATAAAATTACTTTAATTTAGTTGAACATAGGAAAACAATTGAATTTGCTGGCTTGCCGTTACTATTGGGAAGAGCTAATGCTAATAATAATATACCCATAATCGGTAGAGCACAACACTAAACAGCAGCATAACGACCAGCGCCTTCCACAGGTGATGAAGTCAAGAGCGTAAATCCGTTAGGGGCACATACATAACGCCCATAAGACGCGTCATCTCCACCTTACCATTAGCATCTTTGTCGTACTGCATGTGGAATACAAAGGAAACCGTTATTAATCAATTATTATTGCCGTTACATAAAATGCATCCACCTGCTGCATATACTGTGTACCCCCCTCCGGGCCAACTGGAACTATGAGGCGCCCGCCATTAGCCAGTTGATTGATTAATTCGGTAGGTGTGTCTGGAGCAGCGGCGCCCACATGTATAGCATCATATGGTGCAAGTGTGGGGTGTCCCTTTCGCCCATCTCCCTCAACGATCAGCATGGTTCCCGATTCCAGCATGCTGCGATCATCCGCGTTAAGATTGGTTTTACTCATTTGCACCAGCGAGGCCTGGTGCTCAATCCCAACGATGCGAGTGTTGGCATTATCGCCCTTTGCCTTTATATAGCGATAGAAACAGGCAGTCAGGTAGCCCGAGCCGGACCCTACATCAAGCACATGAGCGCCAGGCTTCAGTTGATTCCGCAGATATTGCAAAGCAAAAGCGTGCTTCGTTAAAGAAATAGCAAGGGGTGATTTAATGTCAAATTAACTTTGCTTAAATGTAAAAAGAGGCTGTCGATATTACCATATGAGGGGCACTGATGGTTACACCACCGCCAATTGGTTGCGGTGCATCCATGTACGGGTTACGAGGCGAGTAGTGCTTGCGATCCGTGGCTAACATTGCATTTGCCACAGCCTCTGTTGAAATTACGCCGTGATCTATTTAAAATACATTTATAAATATATACACATACATTTATAACAAGTCAATTAACAGAACTTGTTGAACGCTTACCTCGAAGCTGTCGTATAAGATCAGCATTGTTTGCACCCATTGAACGCCAGGCCATGCTATATGAGCGTAGGAGTAGGCCCAGCCCAATTATGCTCACAATAAATGTATTTTTCACCGTTTTGTTATCTTTTGTTTGGATTTGGTGGTATTTGGTGTTGTTTTTGTTTTGTGACAGCCGAGAATCAGCTGAGTCTCAGTGTTGCCAGCTTAACGCATTTTTTAACTGCGTTTTAAGAAATACACTAGGAATGATTTAAGCCGAGATATTTAGATGCCTAAAATCGAAATAACGAAAATTGAATTTAATTTAAATGAAAACATACTTTTTTTTTAAATAAATTTTGAATGAGTTAAAAGTGATCAATCGATAGGCTTATCGAAATTTTCAACTCGATATTTGCGCGCAACATCTCTAGAGAACACACACAACTCTGTTAGCAGATTGTCAAACGAGCGAAAACGAACAGCATTAAAATCGCGGCGCAGTTTTGCTGTAAAAAACGAAATTAATTGTACAACGAATTTGCTATAAACTAGAGTGTTTCACAAATTGTATGCTTAAATAAATCATTATTGATTGCTTGTCGCTGTTTAGTGTTTAGTGAGGTAAAATATTTCGGCTGCAGCTGGAAACAATAGCACTGCATTTTGCAGCTGCCTCTTTTTTCGTGTTGTTTTGTTGTTGTGTTGTGACACACGCACACCAACATCTCGATCTATAGTTTCGTGCAAGCGCGGCAAAAGTTTTCGATATTGTGTGTGTGTGCAAGTATTAGTCATTTTGGCCTGGCCCGCTCGTTGGCTTTGGGCCTGGTCTTGGCAGTTGTTTGTTAACCCGCAACATTTGGAGCGCAACAAGAAACAACAGCTCATAAAACTCGTCACGCCAAAATCAGCAAAAAGGTTAGTTACCCGCGTTATCATCGCTTTTAATTGCCAATTTTTTGTGCAGTTCTAGTGTTAATAAACAACAGTTAAAAGCGTCTGCACAATTAGCAATTGCCATTAGCCTTTTCCAGCAATTTTTTAGCACCCTTTTTACTTGATTAAACTGGCATCAAGGTCGCGCTTTATTTAATTAAATATTTATCGTTTGCTTTGTTGCTGTTGCAATTGCTTTGTGTGTAATATGAGTTCATAACAATTGTGCATTACATAATTCTATTTGTTTTGTGGCGTGCTTAAAATATGTGATAAAAGAATTGTGGCGTAATTAGCTGGCTTGACTAGACTTGTGCTTGATTTTCACTCCAGCAAACATTTCAGTTTCATTCTGTCACTTTCGGAAGCAGCAGGTGTTGCATGTCTGTACGTGCATCCGTCCGTCCACCCATCCATCCATCTGGCTACTGCTTGCTGCGCTCACTAACTTTCCAATTCACTGAGTTTACTCGGACAGCGTCAGTCGCTTGTCGCCTTGAGGCCATTCTGAGTCTGAGTTTGGCAGCAGCCGGCATCAATGATAAGTGCTTTTAGGGAAGAGGGGATGTTGTGTGTAATTATTGAGTTCTGTTGTGCTGCCTTTGAGTCGTGATAGCGTCTGTGTAAAACAGGAAGCGGCAAAAATATACATATGTACATATCAGAAAATAATTACGAGAAATAGAGTCTGAACATAGCGGTATTCAGCAGAGTTCTCTACTATGTTTCAAATAAAAATGGAAACATAAAAAAACAAACCATTCTGTTAGCGTTTTTATTTTGTATAGGTATCGATATCAATATAATCGTTATTAGAGTTAAATTCCAAGAGAGTAGATATATTCCCATGATTCGATACCAAAAATATTTATATATTTCCATTCCGAGGCAATTAAAGGGATATTCTTTGAATCAAAAGGGGGCATTGCACATTTGCAGTCAACAACCCTGAGGTGCACGTCCCACACATACACACACGCCTATATATTTATATATATTAGTACATATGCGTGTTTTCAACATTTGTGCTCAACTCTGACCCAGATTGCGACAATATGCACTTTGGGACACATGAATGAGAGCACTGAATTCAACGATATGATGAATGCCCGTTTCTCTGTGGATATGTACATATGTGTATATAACAACAAATATACATACATTTTCATTTATAACAACTGAACGTGCAATTTAAGCAAACATTGTTTGTCGTTTATCTCTTTTATTCTAAACTACACGACGTTGTTTTCACAACGATGCTGCAAAGAGAAAATAATGAAAAAAATACGTGCAATCAAGAGAATGAATAGATGTAGTTGTACTAGTAGTATAATAGCATCGAATTTTAAATACACTAACAAATGTATTTTTGAGTGTACAAGACGATTTCTTGTTTCCTTAATATTCGATTAAGTTTGTTTTAGTGGTATAACTAAAGCAAAATTGTATGCAGTTTATTTCTAAAAATAAAAAACAAAAAACTAAATCCCATGGTACCTAAGTTATATATTTATGCGATCGTTTCTGTTTTAAATGATGTGCAATCTGTGCAATAAAAATCATCATGGAAGCTATATTATGAATTATTATATTTTAATCAAAATATGTGTAGGTACTTAATGATATGTACTTAATTGATAAACACAATAAATTTGTAAAGGTATCAAAACCGGTTTCTTTAATATTTTATGTTTTTTGTTTCGTTTTACCTTTCGTGACGAGTAAGTCACATCGATTATTCCATTTGCTTTGCACGCCTTCGTCCAACGATCTCACCTTTGTATTGCATTTGTATTCGTATTTGTTTTTAACAAAACAAAAGAGTGATGTTTGTGCACGTTTCAATTTGAATAGTTTTTGTTTTGCGCGTTGTGCAAATGTTTAAACATTTGCGCAAACTTCAAAATTTACGTAAATTTGTTTTGAGCCGCATTTCAAGTTGTGTCCACATGAGCGAGTTTCACTAACACCCTCCTTCTTTAGCTGTAGAACCAAATTGAAATAACAGCCATTGATGTTGAGATTTTTCAATCTCTTCGAGGGGCTGCCGCCCCCTCTTCATTATAGCTAAGAGACCTTAACCTCAGAGTCAAACAGAGCATGTTATTGTCCGACCCAAGCGATCAAAGCTCGGTTCTTCCTCTGATCCGTGTCAATGTTTTATGTACATTGAATGAACTTTTTTCTCTTTGTAATTTATTTAAATGGCATAAAAAAGACGTGCGTTTTCCTCTCTGTCCTCTCTGGGCACGTTGCTGGAACCTACAAATATTTTTGGACCATTTTTATTTATTATTTTATATTTCAATTAATGAAATTGTTTTTGTATAGCAATATATTCAATTCGGTCTCCGAATTGCGTTTAATTAACGCATACATGTGATTATGGGAGCCACAATAGACTCAAGTTAAGAACCAGTTTTAAATTTCCAAAATTTTAATCGTACATAGAGTTACAAAATGTTAATTAGAGGAACTTATAACAAACAGTAGAGGGCAAATGGCTAAAAAATTTTAAATGTATTTCAAAAACCAGTTTTTTTTACTTTCATAACTATACTTCCTCATACATTATTTCATTATTTTATTATTATGTTTACTATTTATTAATTATGTTTACTAATATTAAAGAATAGCTTTTGTGTAAAAAGAATGTTTTCTTTAATAATTCACAAATTTTACTAAATTACATTTTTATTTAGATTTTTAATGTTAAATTAATATAGTAAATTATTACAAGAGAAAATGAATTTTATTCATTTAAAGAAATCAATATTTGCCTTGCCACATCTTTATTTATTTCAATTCATTTGGCTATTTGATTATTTACTTTAAATGATTTTTATTTAGTTTTCGTTGTTTAACAAATGAAAATAAGAGCTCAAGGTCGTAATCATTTCGAGTGTTGTATTATTTAGGTTTTTTGCCAATTGACGAAATGTCGAATTGTATACAAACAACAACAATTGCTGCCGAGTGCCAAAAGCAAGCGACATACATTTGTTGCAATAGAGCATAACAAATTGTAATTTCTCATGCATTTATTTATTATTTTCTCAAGTGTGTATTTGTGATAATGTTCATGAACTCTTATCGTATGCACGCTTCGGCCTGAGCGGTCGATTCGCTCTCACTTTGCTATCGCCGACGAGATGCTTTTTACGAGCACAACTGTGTGTGTGCATGTATGTGGGTAAAAAGTCTCGTATCTGGCTAGAAAAACACTTTCTTTTGTTCAAATGAGTTCTGCCTTTCTTATTGTTCGCAAGAGCTTTATAAGCGCGTGGTCAAGCTCATGAGTAGCTGAGTAAAAGTTGTCTCCTACTCTTGATTAACATGCATAATCGTATGTGGGTGTTTATATATAGCTACCATAAGAATCATTGACTGGACTGCGCTGGGACCACGCAATTTCCCAACCTGACTCAACGGTCCACTGAGCAAATCTTTGGTTTCCAATATGCAACGCTTTCAATACCCTGTACCTAGTAAAAACGGCGAAAAGGGTATGTCAAAGTTTGAGAACGGGAGGCGTGTCGATCTCGCCCCAATTTCTCCAAATGGTGATTTTCAAAACAGTTAACAATATTAATAGTTTTGTTTTTTAAAAGCAACAACTTTTACATAAAATGAGATATGTAAATAAATCTATTTACACGCATGAATAGATTAAATAGTCAAATCATAGTTAACCTTCAATATTTTTGCCAAAAAAGATGCGAATGTAATTTAAGAAAGCAATAGTTCGACAGTATAGGGCAGAGTGAATAAGAAGCGTCGAAGTTTATGGGGTCGTACACTCGCTATTGGAGAATTCTTACTTGATATATTATTCACATTTATGCACTAATGTAAACTTATATACAGGCTACACTTATTTGTAGTTAATTGTTATGCCTTTTACGTGTGGCGGTCACTTCTGCGCAATTTCACTTGTGTTTTTTTCTTTCCCAAAAGTAAAAGCTGTCATGCAGAACAATTCGCAAAAATTTCAAACCGAGTCTCAGCTCTAACCGGTTGTAGCCGGCAGCAATTTAACGTGCAAAAAAAAAACCGGAGAGTCAACCCTCCTCCAATGTGTATGACAATAGCATTATAGCATGTTGTGACCTTAGCAATGCGTTAAGCTTTACAGCACTTTACATAAATACGTAGCTATACATATGTGTACATGTTTGTACATGGTATTCACAGCATTCATTTATGTACTTGGCGAGGCAAGGGCAATAATTTTATGGCCGTTAGAGTATAACTATTGTATTTTAACGCAGTGAATTATTTTATTTTTTGTTTATAACGATCCTTAAGTTCACACAGAATATCACTTACTCAATTTTACTTTGTTAAAATTCAATTTAGCCATGTCAAATTACCGGAAAATTTAAATAGATTCAAGTCGTTTAGTCACATATGTGAATTTGAATTTTTTATCAAACTCTTTAATTAAAAACTGAATAGAATCAATAAAGAGCAGGCTAGTCGAAGTGACCGACAAGGAAACACCCTGTACCCAGCTGCGAGGTGCCATAACGTTCTCTCGAACTTCATTCATTCATAAATACACAATATCAGATACATACATACACACACACGCACACGCACAAACACAAACACACTCTCCAAGCTACCCACTATAAAATATTAATTGCTGAATAAATTCGAAGTTTGGTGGCTCCAGCTCTTATATTATCCGAGGTATGCTAAATAAAAACCATGTCCTAATATCATTATTAAGAAAATGGGGAAAAGAAATATTTGTTGTTCGTATGTTACAGGAGAACACTATATGTTCAAAATTTGAAATCAGCAACCTTACAGTTTCCAAAATTTATGCGTTCTTACAGCCATATGGATGAATAAAGAGACATGGCTAAATTGTCTCAGTTAGTTGTTCTGATCAAACTAATATACATTTTATGGAAGTACGTACCTGCATCACATACATTTGCATAAAACCAATATACCTTTGTTTATCTATTTTTAATGGGCATAGGGTATAAAAATTGGTGTCTCCCAAACTAGTCTTTGCCATCATTGATTGAGATGACATCATTTTAAAGCATTATAAAAATTAAACTTAATTATTTACGAGCTTGACTTAGTCGCTGTGTGCCGTAGTTAACTGAAAATCCACCGACTTTTAATGCACACAACCTGTGCCTATATGTTAATATATAACTTGTAGATAATATATAACTTGTAGATACTTTAAGCTATAACTATATACCCAAATTTGTATAACAAAATGTGTTTTGATATGGTATCGAAGCTTTTAGGAGGTTTTCGGAGATATACAAATCTGAGTGTTTTTTCTTCTTCTACTTCAACAACTACTTCTTAAAGGAAGAATAATGTGTTATAATATCATTTGCATACATGGTAAAAAATCTTGTTCCACAAATTTAAAGCAAAAATTAGTAACTTCATTTCGTTAGACACCTATTCAAAAAACCCATTCGGAAAAATATGTTTGAGGGGCATAAATCTATTCTGACTCGAGTAGTCTTGCGAAAATCCCACTACTGCAAATAATAATAGTTAATAGCGATAAGAGACCCTCTCTCTTGTTGCTTTATTAATCTGTGCTATCTACAAAATAATGAATTAATATTAAAGCTAAAGAATCCACGTACATAGATAAATATTATCTATTTGTTTGTTGATCTACCTCATTGCTACTATATATATTATAGTGCCTAATTATAGATAAATGGTACGTTTGCCATAAAAATAGTTCTTTACTGTCGCACTTTCTACATTTTCTGTCGCTTTTTCTAATCACCTTTTATTTCGTGTGCAGTTGATTGGAGGCAACAGTTTGAGCTTTAGTGCAATTGACGTAAATGCTTTTTTGTTGTTGGACTAACGCGAAAACAAATACGGGAATAACATCTGTGATGAAGGTTGTGGTGGGATATGTATAGGATTGACCAAATGATTTAATTAGCAGGAAACCCAAAAATCCAAATGCAATGAAGAAAAAGTGCATTTTCCATGGATCGGAACCAACAGCCACAAACCACCAGCCAGCAACTACTACCCACTACCAACGATATGTGTGCACATTTTTAGACTTCCCTTTCGAAGGTGACTTTAATTAGATTGGTTCTGTTAGTTGTGAGTGCGCACTGCTATTTTGTGCCGGGAAACGTGTTCGTAATTTCTGCCTCGTTCGCAGTAAACAAATTACTGACTATTTCTTCGCATCTTTTTATACTCGTTCACGAAGTGAAAAGAGTATATTGGGTTTTGTGCGATGTCCGAACGCAATGTTTTTCGCCGCTATAAAAACTAGAGACTTGACATTTGGAATATGTACTGGTATATTTTTTGGCTACGCCCAAATTGGCAAAATAATTTAATCTATAGATCTTAGCAGCGGTAAAACCGCGAAAATCTTTATCTCCCACAATTTTAGAACACGAGTTACCAAATTTTGCAGACCGTTTTCGGAGAGATTGACCCAGTCAACGTCTTAATGCTAAATTAAATGTCACGATATCTGCGAGGTATCCCGTGGTCAATCATTCCTTTTGTTTATTGTTGTAAAGATACAAGAAATTGTGTTCATTTCGACTATTCTTTCATAGATCGTAAATTTACATGAATTTTGCACGGAATATTTAAACGCAGAAATCTTTTTGGGCTCTTTGTTTACGCTTTGAAATGAAAGTTTAAGAAAAAATACTCAAAGGGGCTGAGAATACTGTTTTGTGTGCATATCGCTCGTGCTAATATATACACATATTATTTTTAATCCCGTTATGTTGTGCATAAATTTATCCTCCAAATGATTGAAATGAATCATCGTTTGCGTCTTTGGTTTGTTAGAGATGATAAACAAGCAACAGTTTTTTTGGCCGGTTTATGGCATACATACGATGTTACATTCTTAAATAAATGTAATTCGGCGACCAAAAAGTGCTGCCAACTTCCGATAAAATTTCTTATTGGATAATGCTAAATACAAAATAGTGTTTGATACAATTTTCGAGGAATAGTTTTTAATATCCGATCTATACAACAGGCTTTGACATACTTATAAACATATGTGCTGCCAAGTCAAGTTGTTTCAACAGACAGTTGGACATTAATATGATCAGGAATTCATATACTTTATGGAGTATGCGTTAGACATTGCGTGATAAAGTTTGAATACCCCATATAAAAGTGTAAGATGAGCGTTCAAATTGATGCCACATTGCCCCACTCGAAACTGAATTGAATGCTAAACTCAATGCTTGCTATTCCCTTTGCATATATATTCAAACAATGCTGCGGCATATGTCAAGTTTCCACTTCGCAAACAGGAAAGCGACTCGACGCAAATGCAAAGTGGCATAAAAGAAAATCGTGGCATATGCAGGCGCCTCTGAAACACAACAAAAGCAAATGACAAATGTGGCACACATAACGCAACCACAACGTTCTGCGAAGATATCAAGAAGCTAATACATGCATATATATACTACATATATAATCCATTCATACTTACGTATAAACTGTTGCGACTGGGCGGAAGATTGTTTATCAATATTTCGTTGGGGAATTCGCTGCTGCCGCTGTTGATGATGATGACGATGACGCTGTTGCGCCCAGCTGGAGGTCAATAATCATCATATGGCTGGCTGAATATATACCTATATAGAATGAATTTAATAAAATAGCAGACGAAAGTTACTTGCTGCGTAAAATGTTTTTATTTTATTTTTTGCACATACCTACATACATTTGTGCATATATTTATATTTTTTTGATAAGCGTATTTGTGTTTGCTACTCGCCGCCTCTTATCGTAGCGCTTTAAACTGAATTATGTTGTTGTTTTTTTTAAACGTACAATCACTTAAAATTCTTTACTCGCTGTGCCAACCCGTTCTGGCATGTGCCGGGCACCGAACCACGCTCCCGGCATTGGCAACCCTTAAATGGGAATTTACCCGGAATTGCATTCCCCTGGATGCCACCCACTTTTAAATTATATTTTTTATTTGATTTTTTTTATGTCTGTATGTGATAGACACTTTTTCATATTTTCCATTGTTTATGCATTGCCAAATCTTTAGTGGGCGTCTGCAAAGGGTTCTTTTAAATTCGCAATTCGATGACGTAAATCAGACGCAAATGGTTAAATTGCTGTGTTTTTCTATAACATTTTGGTTTTGTGCGGTATCGTAAACAACAACAGCAAATGATCACTCAGTTGTGGATTGATCGATTTGTTTTTGCTACTTTTTTTTATGGTTTTCTCATTTATTGTTTTCCCACTTTTGTTGAATCTGTATTCTTATTATTGATGACGGATAGGGCGGCAATTATATCTATTTAGAATTAATCGGTTGTCGAGTTCAGTTCAGATCGCGCCGTGTACGTGATTTTATCAATTGTTAAGCAATAAAAACAAGGTTAATTGTGAGTTAACTTAAGCAGAGCTGCCAACTTTTCAAATTCAACACTTAGACTTGGGTTAGTGAAGTGATAAATTTGTGTAATAGAGAGAAGAATGATTTCACTTTTTACTTATAATTAATACCTACTCAAAATAATTTAAAAACCGACTGCGCAATACTCTGTTTACAGAGTAATAACTGCTTGAAACAGTTGAAACCAGTCTTCTTGATAATTGCATCTCAAAAAAGGTGACTACGTTTAATCCTGGTTAGTACTGGCACTAACCAAATAACACATTATGTTGTATGGTTAATGGTACTGGTTATCTTTTCTATATTTTCCAGTTAGGAATTCGACAAACGGTATTTTAAAAATTTTTTATATGCTCTGTTCCCAAAGGGTAAAACAGATTATATCATTTATCCGTCAAAACAGAATTTTATTTTATGGCTAATAAAGTAAGAGCCTTGGTACTTGGAATATATTCTAGTTCTAAATAATTAGTATTCCCTATATTCGAATAAATAGAAATTATTACCATAGATAACCGGTACTAACCAGCATTAAACGTAAGCCTCTTCACTAACAATTCTTAACTAGCTTAAGAGAACACTTTGCCAACTTCATCAATCCGATTTGCTTGACCGTTGCCATTTGCTTAATATAAATTAATAAAATATAAATATAAAAAAAGTTGACATTTACAAACACCTGGCCCCTTTTACATAGAAAGAACTATTCTCCATGTGTATATAGATAAATATATGAATTTGACACAGTACACACGTAGCTACACACACACGTACACACACACACAAACACACAGTCAATTAGTCATAAATTTCGAGTTGAAACGCAGCTAAAACAAATCGTTGTTCGTGTCATAATTAGTTTGGGTTTTAGAAGTCGGTGTACATCTCTCTTGGCAGAACCCAGTCAAGCCACGCACGCGTTCACACCTCGTTGGGGCGCTTATCAGCACAAGCTTTTTGCCTACCTGGTCTGCAACAATAAGCGACATTTACCTTCTTTTATATGCTGTGGCTGCGGAAGATCGTTTCTCATTGTCGTGCGTGTTTTGCTCTCTCTTTTGCAGTTGCAGGCAGTATGACCATACCGTCGAGACCAGCGCCTGCACCGCCCGCGTTACGTGGTCAGAGTGCTGCGGCGGGCGCGAATGCGAGCCTGGAGCAGCTGCGCCTGCAGCTGCAGCTGCAGCAACTGCAGCAGCAGGAGGCGTCCGGTGGGGGATTACAGAAGTTGAGCATCATGCTGCCGCCGCCGCCCAGGGGACCACAGCAGCCGAATCCTTTGCACAAGAAGTCTGCCAACAGTAGCAACAACAACATCTTCGATGTGGAGAGCAGCTCGAGCGGATCCAGCATAACGCGCAGGTTCCCGCAGGCGCGCTATTCGCCGGCCACCAATTGGAATGATGCGCCCTTCGATGGCGCTGCGGCGGCTGGCAATGGCAACAATTCCAAGAAAATGCCGCCTCCGCGACCGCCACCGCCAAAAGTTCAAATCAATGGCCAGAAGCTGGCAAGCTTGAGCACTGGCAACGAAGTTGGTGGTGGTGGTGGTGGTGGTGTTGCTAGTGGTAAAGTCAGCATCATTAGCAACATTTTCAATCGCAAAAAGGCGACGGGCACGGCAACGGCCGCTGCCTCGAAGGCCGCAGCGCAAAGTCGCGTCTACGGCCTGAGCAGTGGCCATGCCGTGTCCAGAACGGCGATGGCTGCATCTGCATCAGCATCTGCATCCGCATCTTCTACTGCATCCAGCAACTACACGACGCACACTAACGTATACGACTGGAATGCCGCGTGGAACACAGCGAGCACAACGACCGCCATGGCGACGAAGATGCCGAGCGGCAGCCAGCGCGAGGCGGACGCGCAGTTGATCAGCTTCGATTCGCCGCCATCGTCGCCCACCTTCACGCAGAAGTCGAACAGCGACTGCGTCAGCGTGGACAGCTTCAGCTCTGACAGCAACTTCAGTTCGCCCAATAATGGCAGCGTCTCGCAGCCGGAGAGCGGCTTTGAGGATGACTATCATGCGCGCTCGCGGCCGGCCACACAGAGTCCGCTGGTGGACCCCTGGGAGGCGGTGGACAGCAGCATCTACGGCGGCGGCGTCGATAGCTTCGGTGCGGCGCCGGTGCGCCAAATGCAGCCGCAGCTCGCGACGCGCAGCTCGGACAATCCGCTGTGCAACGGCAAGAGCCTCTTGCCGCCTACACAGTCGCTGACCATGCCCACCATCATTAAGCCGAAGATATCGCAGAAGCCGAAGGCGCCAAAGCCGCCGCCGTTCATCGGACAGGCGCCAGCGTTTGCGTATGGCGGCAGCACACCACCCTCGCCGCCCATGCCCAAGGGCGCACCGCCGACGCTTTCTGCTGCCACAGGCACCATCTCGCTGCTGGACGTGATTTCGGGCAAGGTGGACGCCCTGGCGCTGAGCAACGGCAGCTCCGGTTACGTGGAGGATACTCAGCTGCCATATGCCATTGCACTCTATGATTTCGATGGTGTCGAGGAGGGTGATCTTAGCTTCAGGGTGAGTATTCGAGTGTATTCAAATCTGCAGTGTTCTAAAATGTGTGTTGGTTGCAGGAAAACGATAAGATCTATCTGTTGGAGCAGCCCACTGAGGAATGGTATCGCGGACGCACACGCTCCGGCTGTGAGGGCCTCTTTCCGGTGAACTATGTGGAAACCAAGGTGCCACTGGGCGGCAGTGCGGCAGGTGCAGCTCAGACGCACTCGCAGTCACAACAACTGCAACAACCACAACAACCACAACAACAATTGCCCACTGCGCGTTGTCTGTACAATTTCCCCGGCGAGGTTGAGGGAGATCTGACCTTAAGAGTAAGTTGAGATAGACTGAGATCTGAGATGGATTGATTATAAATAGCCCAAATAGTTAATTTATCTAAAATAATATCTTGAATTAACACATTTAATGGGTTTTTGGTGCATTCCAAATAGTCTATTTCATCCATTTACATTTTTTTACAAAGAACTAAATTAAATTTTTACTGTGCAGGAGAACGAACTGGTGAACGTGCTTTATCGCATCAATGAGGACTGGCTGTACGGCGAGGTGGGCGGACGACAGGGCCAGTTCCCGGCCAATTTCCTAGAGTATGTGCCCGACAATCTACCCACGCTGTGAGGGCATAATTAATGAAGCAGGCAACTATTTTTAAATTATATATGTCGATAAGAAAGAAGCAGCAAATATCGTTGGAACTGAAACATATTGTATTTCCTTTTGGTAACCCGCAACAAATATGCGCCCAAAAACACACAAACACACACACACAAACACTCACAAGCACACACACAGACCTCCATATTAACACATCTAATTATATTATATATGATATGTGTGCGTTAAGTCTCGAGTTTAAGAGTTATTTTACAAAACAGCGCCTTATCAAAATGCTACCCAGTAGTTCGTGGGCGGCACCTTTCTCAAGACCCAAAACTGTTTCTCGATTTAATTGTTACTGTAATTTACATGTTGATAGCTGATTCAAAGTATTCGATTGTGTTTGGTGCACTGTAAATGATTTTGCGTGATGATCTATTGATCCTTTTATAAGTGTAAAAAACTAAAACAAAACAAAGCGCTGATATTTTTCAATTATATACAAAAATGCATATTTTTTGTCATCTAATTTAGTTAGTTATTTAGCTAGGCACACTTATCATTTCCAATTGATGCAAACTCTTAAATTATATATATATATATTAAAATACGTATGTGTGCTATTTAAAAAATTACCGTATAAGCTATAGGGACTAACTAGATATCGAGCAACTATACAAAAACATGTCAAGATACGATGAACTGAAATAAATGAAAATTACAAAAATGCTAACAGAAAAACAAATCCAATAATTGGTAGCGAAGTGCTGCTGACTGTGAGTTGATTCGCACCAGCTTCACAGAGGCAGACACATTGCCTAAGACCGACCATACGTGGCCACAAGGCCACATCCTGCCCGAGGTGCTACTGCTTTCGACTAAATATGGCGGATCTAGAGAGGACAACTCGATAAAACCCGCAAGCCCTGGTGTCAGTTGGACCGTGCCAATGGGCTGAATGGCAGCTGCGTGAATGCTGTCTTCGAACGGTGACCTCCGGATACCTGGCGTCCTCCGGTTGTAATCCAATGCCTTGCCGTGATACTGGGGGCTATGTCACGGTCGATCTGCCCGTCCCCCACACTCGTGGGAACAACTATGAACAATCAACAACTCAATCAAGCAACAAACGATCAAAAAAACCAAATCACCAACATGGACCGACTACGGCTAAGCGGCGCGGCACGGAAGCGATTCCATTATCTAGTCAAAAAGGGAATGAGCGCGGAAGAGGCCAAAATGGAAGCGTTGAAGCCAATGAATTTGCTGAAATTGCAAAAGTACAAGGCCGTAGAGCGACCGCCAAGCGGCGGCGGGATAAACACGTCAAGGGAGCACCTAGACCGAAGTACTAGCCTTCGCTGGACCGAATCTGCAGCATATCCTGTGGAAACACATACCGCGGCCGTGGTTTCAGTGCCTGCTTCCACACAGTTGCATCGCATACCCGTGCAAGCAAGACTCGGAGCACCCGTTAGACGGGTCGCTCCCGTGGCGTCGCGATACGTTATCCCTGCCGTGACGTCTCCACGGCTCGCCTGCGGCAGAAGCGGACTGCTCGAATTGGCCGAAGATGACGACGAGGGCGAAAACGAACAAAATCTTAATGTGGCTATTTTGCCTGGTGACTATCCAAGCGAATTGTGGACTACACCGCAGCTGGAGGCGGTGCACCAAAGTATTATTGAGCTCGTACGACGTCAGAGCGAGGGCTCCGTAAAGCCGGGATTCTCCGACTGCACATTCCGGAAGGGCTGGCTGTCTGTCAGAGGCGACGACGTCCGCTCTGTGAACTGGCTAATGTCCATGGACACCAGGCTGCGCCCCTGGGAAGGCGCGTCTCTGAAAGTGATGCCGGAACCGGAGGTGCCCCTCAAGCGGGTATTTGTTGGCCTCTTTCCGGCATTGGAGAGCACATCTGTCAAGTACGCACTACGCCTAATCGATGGCCAGAATGAAGGTCTCGCCGTTCACGACTGGCGCGTGCTGCAACGTGCACAAAGGGGCCCGACCATGAAGCTGGCCCTATCTATCGATTCGCACTCAGCCGAGCTGCTCAGGAAACGACGTTACCATTTAAATTATGGCTTTACCTGTGTGCGGCTCCGACCAAAGGAAGCGGCAAAATAAAACATGCATATTCGCCAAACACATTACCATTGTATACTTTTCATCAATTTGAATCTTATGACAGGAAATTCCTTTATTCCAACAGATCGAAACAAGAAATTAGTTGAAGTTTAATCAGTTATTGACCTGACCAAAACAATTACTTAATATTGTATATTTGCGTTTGAAACTTTTTTTGTTATTGAATACCACTCTAATAATTCATGCTTCGTTCAAGAATGTCTTTGCACTGTCTGTGATTCAGTAGAAGTAGTATCCTAGTTTTAAGTTAAAGTTCGAGTTTCGGTTCATGTAAATTCATGTAGATTCCAGAGTCGAATGGGTTTGCAGATTTTAGTTTCATTTTAGCAAAGATCTTGTTTCTACTTGCTGATATAATTTTTATCATTCTCGGATGTTGCAGAAAGGCCACATATATAGTTATTATTTCATTTTGTGACCAACCAATATAGTTAAAACATCAACAGTGGTGATCGACACTTATCGGCTTAATCAATTTACTTTGGATAACTTGTTTTTATTTTATAATTTTTGTTTTGATTCTTATTTTTGTCTAGCTTCGCTATCAAAGTATGTTTTAGCTAGTGCATTAACGTATTTTTGCCTTTTTGTGGTGTATTTGCACAAGAGTTTGTTTTCGATGTGAGGTACTAGGTATGTATTTAATAAAAAACAGAAAAACTTTGGTAAGTATGCATTAATTTAAAAAATACTAAAAAACGGTAATATGTCAAATTTTAATTTCCAGGTTGCCGAGATGAGTTACAGTACATTTTCAAATTAGATTATTATTTATATGCATATAATAGAGTATAAGAATTATATATTTAAATGCTACACAAAGCCTTGTTATAGAGAAAAATAAATAATAAAATAAGACCTACTGACAATGCTACGGCTTTAAGAGAAATATATATTAAAAATTAAATTACCAGTTATAAAGTTTTTTTTGTGAAGATTTTCTTGAAAATTGGAGTTTTGTTCTCCAGGTAGATAGTTGAAAATGGTAAACAAATTAAATGTTAATCATCTTATAAACAACAACTTCGTTGAACTTATTTTTCTTAATATCTGGATAATCTTAATTCTAAATGAATAAAGCTCGAAGAAATCATCTCCTATCTTCAAAGCGTATACCTTTTTGAACTCGTGGAAGTCTCTAAAATCTAATAAAACCAAAAATTATAGATTTCAGAATCAACCCAATTTTGGTCAAAATTTCCAAATGTCAAAATTTTGAATATTTTCTTAAATGCCAATCGATAGATCCGTTCGAGACTAAAAAGGTTAATCACTTGAAGATATGACCTTACTTTCCTAAAATATATGGTTTTTTTTATTATGTTAGACGTTTTAAAAAACTAATCGGATCGCAGAAAAATATTTCTTTTTTGACTATATATATATATATATATATATCTTTTTTTTAAGCGGCATATACTGCCTCGGCGTTAGGGACATGTCTGTTTAAAAATATATACACATTACACATTTTAATCTCAACTAATCCGATCGCAGAAAGATATTTCTTTTTGACTATATATATATATATTTTATTTCTTTTTTTAAACGGCATATACTGCCTCGGCGTTAGGGACATGTCTGTTTAAAAACTTTTAAACTATTTTGATATAACTGTATTGCGTGTTTTTATCAGTTTTTTTTTGTTTTTAAGGTATCTTTGCCAAGTTCAAGAATTGCTAGTACCAGGATATTAGCGTGCAAGATATAGGCAAAATCCATAGCAAATGTCGTTCGATAATTTTAAACCCTTCACTCCTCGACCGTGCTTAATAAACAAAAACTGTATTTAATTTAATATATACACTGAGAGAATAAAAGTTAAATGCTAGATTGTCGGATCAGTTTACCCAGATTTGAATTTGAATCGAACATATTTTCAGATCTTCGACTTAGGTAGGCTGTGTCTCCGACATCTCGTAGTCTGGGGTTTGTTACACTTGCTTCTGCATTACTAACTGTAAAAACTTCGTCGTTGAATGTCAAAGCAAAATTTTTATTTCGTTTTTCGGATGTGTTAACAATACAGTAATTATTATTCTGTGCTCTGAGCAAACAAAATTATTTCCTTTAACAGCTGCCAATTTTTTCAATACATATTTTTTTTTATTTTTTCTGCCATCCACCGTGGAAAGTGAATTAGTAGCGCAAATATAACGAGTTTTGGTTCCCAGTAAGTAAACCCAACATTCGAAGCCGCCAATTAGAAACTACGGACACGTCCTGTTCAACCGTAGAATAAATAATAGATTAGTTAAAGCCAGGACCACATTCGGGCAGACAGGCGATCATGGGTGATGCCGCGTGTGATCCGTGCCAGGCGCCTGTTGATTTCCCGCCGTGTCCGCCGGGCGCTTCATGTCCGCCGTGCGACTGCGGCGACTATTCTGGCTGCTGCTATCAGCAGCCGGCACGCACACTTCCCATTATACCGCAATCGCATTTTATGCGCTCGAGCGCTCCGCTGGACACGGACACCATCTACCGACGCTCGTACTATGGCAACTGTGGCGACAATCTGCGCGCCCGTCCCGTGCTGCCCTGTAACCATATAAGCGCCAACACGGCGCCAATGGAGAAGTGCACCGTGCAGAAGCTGTCCTATATGCCGCCGTGCCCGGCCTCGCGCACCATGCCCATACTGCCCATGGAGAGCGGGCTGCGCTTTGAGGGGCCCATCTATGCGATGACCTCTCAGAAACACGACTACGTGCCCAAGGGCAATGTGAAGCGTGCGCCCTGCCTGCCGCGCGTCGCCATCTGCTCCTCGACGGCGCCCATGGAGCGCTGCACCATCCAGAAGCTGAGCTACATGCCGGTGGACGTGTGCCAGAATCCGCCGCCCAGGCTAATGCCGCAGAATTCGCATTACACCAAGCCGGCGGGACCCATGGAGCGCTGCACCATACAGAAGCTGTCATATATGCCGGTCTGCTTGCCCCCGAAGGAGCCAACGCCCTGGGCGGACAAGATACGCTGCGTGCCACCCAACTATCAGAACATCTGCACCACCTACAATCTCAGCTACATGCCCAACTGCAATGCCGGACGCACTGCACCAATGCTGCCCATGAACAGCCTGCGCTTCCTGGGCAACGATGCTGGCGCCGCCAACACCATCTACAAGCTCAGCTACAGGCCCGTGGACGCGTCGCGCACTAAGCCGGCGCCCATTTTGCCGAGGGACACGTTCCGCAGAGCCACCGGGCCTTTGGAAAGGTGCACCATACAAAAGGTGGGTTCACTTCTGTGCCGTGACGAAGATCACATATCCCTTTCAACATTTGCTAGATTTGCGAACACGTGGGGAGCTCTAGTCGGGAACGCCCGACTAGCCGATACCCTAAACCGACCTGTCGTTACATAGATTTCACACATACAAACGCACTGTGGGAACTAAATTCGTGAATAACTTCTAAACTAAGACCAAGACTAATGAAATTACTACGTAGTACTTGAATTGAGGGGCGAATTGGCCAAATTTTGTTGCTCTAACCCTGAGAAAACCAAGTCCTAATCTATTTTTATCGATAATAATGAAACGGCGCAAGACATTGACTGATCGTCCTGATCAAGAATAGGTAATATTAAAGCGGGAAAAGATAAGATGCCGTTAGTGAAGACGGCCGTAAAGTGAGGTATGGGTTTATTCATATATGAATCTGTGTATAGATAAATGGGCGTCTTGTAGCACGCGACATACATATATCGGGCGGGTAAATTGCCAAAATTCGGAACTCGAATAATTTTAGAGTAAGCAAATCAAGCTGAAATTTCAGCCACGCACATTCCCGCCCCCGCAAATTACAAAAATCGAGTAGTTTCAAAAATAACAATTGACTTAGCTGTTATACTGTGAACTGTGAACTGTGTATTGCACACCCGCCTCAAAGTTCTCACTTGTTTTCTAACTCATATTTTCTTGATATTGCGCCTCCACCGACAGCTCTCGTATCAGCCCAACTGCACGGAGCGCACGCCGCCCATTCGACCTATGGAGAATGGACTGCGCTTCGACGGACCGCTGTACGCGATGACTACGCAGAAGCACGACTTTGTGCCGAAGCCGCATGTGCGCCGAGCACCCATAATGCCGCTGACAGCTTTTTGCCGGCCCAGCGGCGCCATGGAGCGTTGCACCGTCAACAAGCTGTCGTATATGCCAGTGGATGTGACCTGTTTCCCACGTCCGGATGCCGTCAGGCCGCGCCAGGGCTTCTGTCGCAACGACGGGCCCATGGAGAACTGCACGACGTACAAGCTGAGCTACTTGCCCAACTGTGTGCAGCCCAAGGAGCCGCTGCCCTGGGCGCGCTACACATCCTACTGCCGGCCCAGCGGGCCCATCGAGAAGTGCACCATCCAAAAGCTCAGCTATGGGCCGCCGGGTGCCTTTCAGCGTTGTGGTGGTGAGTGTTTCATTGGCTGCGTAAACCGTGACATCCGTAATATCCGTAATTTGCAGGTCCTTGCGGTCCTGGGACAGCCGATACTGGATGCTATCCGAAGGCTGGCATTTGTTGAACCGGAAATACGTTTTGCTTGCTCGTGCCGTCGCTCGTCCCAATCGTTTCATGTTCCATGTTTCAAAATCTTCAAGTCCAACTATTTGTCCAGTGTAAACCACCGTTAATTCGCACCCGCAAATGAGGACACAACTTTTTTAACGCAATTTAAATGCCCAACACGAATCGGACAGATTCGTCCCACGCCATCCCACACAGATACGCACGCACACACACAAACATATCAACAAACATATCATCGATAGGTCGCGAACAAACCTTAAGTCGGGCTTAAATTGCAAGTGCTCCTCGCTGCTTCAACACAATGTACTTTTATTGAATTGATAGTGGTTAAATTAAAGTCCTATGCTGAAACATACTTAAGCCATCTGAATTTGAAGACGCCGCTTGGTGGCCGCCCGCCGCTTCTTCTCGCTCTTGCGCCGCGCCAGCGTTGCGTCCCGGAACAGCTGCACCCCTTCGCGCTGCTCCACCTCGGTCTGCAGCAGCGCCAAGGCGTGCAGATTGTAGCCCATGGTGTCGCGCAGCTGCTGGACGTCGCGCTGGAGCAGGCCGAGCAGCTTCAGCAGCAGCGGCTTCATGGACTTGGCCGTCGCAATGGGCTTCATGTGCACCTTGAACAGGAACACGGTTACGCGGCAGAGCAGCTCCACCTCGTCGGGTCTTTGGGTAATGAGCACGGGCAGGCGCTCCAACAGCTCGCAAACCACGGAGAAGGGCAGCAGGAGCAGCGCCTCCTCCATGTCGGAGGTGCGTATGCGCACCAAGGTGGTGACCAGGAAGTCTGTGGGACTCTTCACTTGCAGGGCCAGCATCAATGGGTGCAGCTCAGGCTTCTCATCGGCCTCCAGCTCGAATTGCTTGGATATTTCCAGGCATTCCATTATGGATTCGGCGGCCTGCTCGGAGCCGACAGTTTTGCGCGAGGGCAGCTTTAAGCCCGGCAGCAGGGGCACGGTATTGTCCTCGCCGGTGGCCAGTTGTTCGTTTTCCAGCTGCTCGCGTTCCTCTTCCTGCACATCCTTCAGAACGATCGTCTCCTCCGTGCGCTCGTACATGCGCAGCGTGCGATCGGAGCCGCAGCTAACCAGATAACGGCCATTGGGTGAGACGGAGAGGCAGTACGCCTCGCCAATGTGGCCGGGCAGCGTGAGGATCTTCTCGAAGGAGTCGGCATCCCACTGCTTGATCTTGCCATCCTTGCCGCAGCTGAAGAACATGTGCGTCCTGGGTATGAATTGTAAGCACTTGACCGAATCATCGTGGGCGAAAAGCGAACGATGGCAGTCGCCAAAGTTGAGGCCCCAGATCTTAATGTTGCGATCCGCCGAACCGGTGACTATCAATGTGGAGTCATAGGAGATGTCCATGCAGAGCACCGGCAATTTGTGTCCATACAGCGACAGGTAGAACTTGAACGTGTCCAAAAAGAAGACCTTCACGGTGGCATCCAGCAAGCCCACGGCCAGGTACTTCATGTCAGGACTGACGGCCACACAGAGCACCGTCTCCTCCAGCTTGAGCGTGTTCTTGTGCAGCAGCGATAGCACCTTGGTTTGTGAGTCTCCCTCGCCCGCATCGATCAGCTCAAAGCTCCAGATCTTCAGTGTCATATCGCTGCTGCCCGTGACGCAGCCCTTCTGATCCGGCAGCAGAGCCAAGCTCCACAGCTCGCTCTCGTGAGCCGGTATCTCCTCGACAATATCCGCTGCGCTCACGTCCACAATGAGCAGCTTGCCGCTCTTCATGCCCAGCAGCACATAACGATCGCCGGGCACGAAAGCCGAGCAGATCGTGTAATCTGTGGACACTGTGCGCAGACATTGCATAGCGTCGCGATCCCAGAACTTGAAGGAATCGCTGGACCCCGAGCCAATTGCCAGCGAATCGTTGCTAAAGCACACGGAACGCACCTCCGACTGGTGGCCGAGCCGAGTGAGTGAGCGCAACAGCTTGACACTGCTGTCCGCCGAAGGATCCGCAGACGGCGCCGTTGGCTTGCGCGACTTCAGCGAAGCCTCCAGGGAGTACAGGCGCATGCTGTTATTGGCCAAGCTGACCAGGACGCGCAGCTCGTTATTCTGGCCGAGCAGTACATCGATTGATTTGATCCTCTGTTTCGTTTTGATGCTCTCCAGGCGCTTGACTTCATCACTGAGCGACAGCTCCTTGGCCAGCTGCTCCACATTCTCCTCGGACGCTGCGGCATCCTGAGCCTTTTTGCGCGCCTTTTTCAGACGCTTGGCCAGACGCTGCTTGGCCTCTTCGGCGGTGCATATGTAAAAGTTCTCAATTAAATCACTGGTGCCGTGACAGCTCAGCACACGCTCATTGGGATCGGCCACCAGATTGACGGTGCGCCCCTTGCTGGCGCGTTGAATGGTGCCGCAGTTACTAACTCGCAGCGGACTAATCGTATCCTCCTCGTCTATGGCCAGGCCCTCGACGGCTGTCTCCAATGTTTGTGCCGAGTCCTCATCGCGCTTGCGCAGCCGATAGACATTCATACCGCTCTCACTGGCGCCTGCCACCATCAGATCATTGATGAAGGCCAAGGCCCAAATTTCGGTGCGATTGTCGACGATCGTTTTGAAGCAAAATTGCGTCTCCAAGTTCCAAAATTTGATTTGTGTGTCCTTGGAGCAGCTCACCACAATGTCTTGCTCGACGATGCGCTGCAGGAAGTGGGCATCTGTAACGGCTGCATTGTGACCACTCAGGCGCTGGCGACCCGCTTGCTCCACCACATCCACAACGACCAGCTCAGTGTCCAGGCCGCCGCTCACCAGGCGCATACCGTGCGCATCATACCGCAATACGCTGACCGCGTTCTTGTGCAGCGCCAGCGAGCAAATCGCATCGTAGTACGTTCGTGAGCTCAGATCAAAGATCTGGACTACGCCATCCGCGTAGCCGACGGCAATGTGCAGGTGATCGGGCGACACGCGCAAAGCGGTGACCTCTTGTTTTTCGCGGCGCAGTGTCAACTTGCGATCCCCCATACTAAGGAATATATTCAAGGTTTCTTTACTCTCAAATATTGTGCTTAAATACCGCACGCTTACCGTAAGTCCCATATGATTACATTCTCGGCCGCCGGGGCTGCGACGAAACGTCCTTCGCTATTCTCAAGAACGGCGAAATTCACATTAGCACGACCCGATGCGATTATGTTAAAACTATCTATGGCGCGATACGCCAAATATTGTTTAGTTAGACCCATTTTCTCATTTAAAACGTATTAACAAAAAAACAACAGGTGAAGACGCGCGCGCGTTGCACGTGTTTACAATGTTGTTGTAGGAATGTGCCTAAATTTAGCTCAAAATACTAGCTGTTATCGATACGCTATCGTCTTTGCCAACACTCAAAAATTTAATTCGCCAAATATTGTATAATTAGATGACTTTTATCATATCAGTTAAAATGTATAGAAGAATAGCAAACGCGTTTTACGAATGTTTACAAAGTTTTTTTAAAATGTGCCTTAACGTTGCTGAAAATACCAACTGTTATCGATAATTATGTGCTGCAGAAGATAATCGTTTTCCAGTACTCCCAAAATTGAATCGATAGATATCCGTTATGCACATGCGCCTGTTCTTATATTTTTAATACACCCTGCTTCTGCCAATTTCATTTTAATATCTAAATAAAAACATTTCAAGCATAACCTATACACTATATTACTGGAAACCAAACAGCTATGGCCGCACAAGGAACAGGTAGACAACCAAATCGTAAAAATAGAACATATTATAATTACGTTTGTAGGCACTTCGGATCTGGACACGGAGTCTGTAGAAGTTCTGCGTGAACGCTTGAGCACCATGAAGCGTTTAATGGCCGAGCGTACGGCACAGCAGCAAAATAATCCAGCATCTACTGAAGAAATTTTCTCAACTAAACGCCATCGCTCGGCGGGCATCATTGATGGCAATTTTCTGAGCATCGCCTTTGGCGGTGCCCTGCTGGTGATTGTGACGGTTTCTGTCTATGCATTCTATAATCTTTACCATGCCATACTCAAGAAATTTCCTTCTCATCACGAGGAGTTGTAAGCTGTACTCAGGGGCTCAATATGACATTTTTGTATTGGAATGAAATTGTGTGCATTTAATAAATACGTCTGTGCGGTTTGAATTAAGACAGTAAATGAAACTCGCCGTTTTACTTGCTGTTTTGCATCCGATTAAGTGAACTATTTATTAGATTTGTTGCCTTAATTACAATAATCAATATTTCTCATTTAGAGTTTGGTTTTACTGCGTAACGAATTGAATAAAAAACGAACTGAATGCACAGACAGCAGAGGAAAACAAAATCTTCAGTTATAGTAGTCACTATAATAATCATATCAAATCATTAAAAGTTAACATTAAATTAAGATAATAAAGCACGAAGGAACACAGAGCATGGAACTGGCAGGGGCAAAAAGTACAAATCAATTATGGCGAAAAAAATGAGCACAACTTTGCATATGGGAGGGTAATTTTTTTTCCTTATTACTTGCCTACTTTTGCTTACTTTCTAGCTACAAATTCAAAACGTTTCCCTTACTCTTGTTTTGTTATTTTTTATTTGCTTATAACCTTTAGTTAAACACCTATATATCAATATATGTATATAAATGAAGCTGTTTCTTGATTTGCTCCATTTAGCTTTTCGATTGTTTAAAAAAAGTAACTAATATCGTTTTGTTGTTTTTAATTGAAATAATAAATTGTTTGTGTTTCGCATTGCTGCATTAGTTTTCATTGTTTATAAAAGTTCTACTATTTTGTTTACATTCGTTTCATACTTGAACATTGCGGTTGAAAAGCTAACATTTTGAATTTGGCATCCGAATTTAAAAGTTTCAAAATTTATAGAAAGTGTAACGCTCAAATTTTTAAAGATTTATTGCTGAATAATTGGGCTGGTTTGTCACTTTCTTATCGCATTCAGCTGTTGCTGCGCCGCTCAGGATATTTTTTATATAATGCGTTTGGGTTTATGTGTGTCTTTGTTTGTGGATGGAGAGAGGCGGTCGGCTTTTTACAAATTTGTTTAATTCCCTATTCTCGAACTGACTCAGCGTCTGCTGCTTCTGTTGCTGCTATTGTTTTATTTTTTGTTAATCAGATATTATCAACGGAGTCAGCGTCATCCTCAGAACTAATCTCATCGCCGAACTCAATGTCCTCATCGAAGCCATCCTCGACGAATGTGACTGTCTCGTTGATGCGCACCGATTCTGGAAATTCGCCGTATGTCTTCAGATTTCGGGCTTCGTCCGGTGTGTACTTCAAGATGACATCAGCCTTTGAGTCCTGATAGTCGCGCAAGCCGACTAATATAATGTCACCCTGATTGATCCATACCTGGTTTAAAAAAAAAACAGAAAAGTCGTTAGCGATTTATCAACCAATGGAGAAGCTTTCGTTTTGTGAACATTATTCAATTTAATTCCAAATACATAACACATGTACATAACACATATGGAAAAGCTTTGCTGACTCAGTTGCAAAGCAATTTTGCAGCTTGTATCTTTCCTTGTATTTTATGTAATAGATAGCAGATCTTTAAATAAACTGGCGCCGGAGTTCTGGGTATTTCACCATTGAGCGCAATATTTGCTCCATTTGTTAAGTTGAAAACTGGAGCGTAAATTTGCAAGCAATCTTAATAGAAGGCAAAATTGATGTTGCATTTAATTTAAAAACTTAAAATTATATGTTTTCCATATTTGCACACGTTGTCAATTAATACAAACAATTGTTTTTGTCACGAAATAATGTGATTAACACATTCCAGATTCCACACTATTATTTTTTATAGATAACTGATTAGTTTTAGTTGGATTTACAGAATTTGAGTATATTTTCTGAGAATTTGACAAATATGTTATATACGCATATCGATTGTGGAGTTGTTCAGGAAACATTTTGATAAGAAGTTAATTACAAAAAATCAGATTATTTTCTCGATTCAAACATACTCTACAGGTTGCGATGCGTTATTTAACTGGCTTTGCTGTTAATCTATGTACATTAAATTTCTATTATCACATTAAAAGTACTTAAGTTTAGACAACTTTTTAATCGCGCATGTCAGTGGATTGTTCTAAAACGCCATTGACGTCAACGGAAGAATTTAATCTTGAGAGTTATTTGCGCACCTTCGTATTAGATGCGTAAAATAGTTACCCATTTTATTGGTGCAATTAGTCAGCCGGATGGGAACTGACCTGCAACAATTTGCACTGGATACGTGACTCCCATTCACAAATTCATTTCCTCCGCGACTTCCTAGAGTAGTATTTTTTACTATCGATGCGACGGCAAACGCTGGCAATAACCGTAAGTGCAATAAATACCAAAGTAATACACATATATGACACATGCATAAACCGAACCATGATAGGAACAATTATACGATAGCGAATTCGGCTTAAATTTTCATTAGGCAAAAGTAATTCCCGAGTTGCGTTATCGTTGAAAATAGCCATAGGGCCGACTGAACTTTGGAGCATTAATCATAAAGCGCAAATCGGGGAAAAGGGAAATCAGAGCTTATGAGCGATGGCGTGTGGCATAGGCTCAAAGCTATCTAATAATACATATATTCTCTCATATGTACGTACCTCCATACATCACGCAATAAACCAACACATAGTGCGCCTCGACCAGGCTGGCAGGTAGGGTAGATAAAAGAGTCGTGACTAAAGCACTGTAAAATTGGCATATTACCCAAGGGCGTGAGTTCCTGAAGCGAGCCAAAGATAAGCAAACGATCGACATGCCTCTGGGAATCACCACCTGGCTGGCACCCGACGACCAACAACGATCCGTTAACTAATTGCCGATTGCGTTGCCCTCCGCCTTGGTCATGAGTGTGTGCGAGTCGTGCTCGCCAGGCGGGGCAACTTCGTCATCATATTGGTATTCGAGGCGGCAGGTTTCATTCTTTTAATATGAACAATGCACTATAAATACAATATGTGCTACATATATGGTCATAACCCACTTACCGATATAAGATGATTGAACTTGCGCTAGTATGGAACTCATAAATAGATAAATCGGAGAGTGCAAATTTAACAATTTAGTTAGGCTTGGGCGAACAATTTGCTGCGCTTCTTTTTTTAAAGTTTGGATTATCAAATTAAAGGATCAACTATTGTTATAAGACTGTAGAGAAGATGTGTGTTTAAATTAATCCATATTATCTTTATATATCTACATATATTAGCAAGGGTCTTTTAAAACGGTAAATTTGAAAGGCATACAAAATGTGGGTTTTCAGCTTAAAGTCTAGTAGATGGACGACTTCTTAAAAACGAACACCATGACGCTAATCGGGTATGCTTTATATAACACGTTTATCAGAATCATATTCGAAGAAGTGTTTATCAGACTGAATCATATTTCGGTAAACATTCTCAAAAAAAAAAAAAAAAAAAAAAAAAACAAGACAATATCAACATTTAATTTTAATACGAATCCATGTATGAAAAACTAAATCGGTAATAGAATCAAAATGGAGAAAGTGTAAATACAATATTCAGTTGAACCATATAAGGAACGTGTTTTATATCCGCATGCCACATAATTACGTACATATATTTGTTTGTTAATTAATTACACCTTCTAATCAGCCGTAGGGCATTTATTTAAGCACTCGCAAATTTCTTATCAGACTGATAATAACATAGAAAATCCGTAGCTCGTCACTCTCTATTCTGTTTAATTACACGTAACTGTAGTAAAAGTCGAAATATATCAGCGTTTGCTCTCGCTCTCTCTCTCTCTCTCTCGGCAACTCTTATCAATGGCCCTCACCTCTCTTTGATAAGCGATTTGCTATAAATACGGCTATTGCTTGAGGGGCTACTGCAAATTTAAAACCGCCATCGAGCAGTGAAGAACCAAAAGCAAACGGCAAAACACAGCCGCACCAAAGTGAATTCCATGCCAAAGCTAAAGGGTATACAAGTGAAGTGTTATCGACACGCCAAAGCAAAGGCAAAAAGCTAAAACAGAATAATTCAAAAACCCACAAACACAAACCACAGTCGACAACCCACCACACACACACACCACACACAACCTTCGTTAGTTCGCGGTGATAGAACACGTCAACATTACGTTCAGTACGAGTCTAAATACGTGCGGGGCGTGCAACCAGAGCGAAGACATCATCATGCTGTTATCCTACAGATATATATACTCAGTGCTACTGACCACCATAGCCAGTATTATGGTCGTGCTCAGTTCGGCCCCGCACACGCAGCTGCCAGTGCGAAAATGCAGCGGACCCGGGCACAACATGGCGCTGAATTTGGCCACTTACGGGCTGCTGGAGAATCGCATTAGCACTCTGGATGCACCGCACCAGACGCACTGGAGCAAAAAATTCCTGGCCAAGCGCGAGGCGACACCGCATTCGGCGCCGTATGTGGTCAGCATACAGATGAGGACACCGGATCAGGGCCTGGTGCACTATTGTGCCGGCACCGTGATCAACGAGCACTGGATTCTGACGGCCGCCCATTGCCTCAGTTCGCCGCAGTTAGTGGCCAATTCAGTGATTGTGGCCGGCAGCCATGATATACACAACCGACGCGGCGAAGTGGGCAATGTGCAGCTGCGGCAAATCGACTACTACGTGCGCCACGAGCTGTACCTGGGCGGCGTGAATCCCTACGACATCGCGCTTATCTACCTCAAGAAGCCGCTTGTCTTCGATGAGTACGTTCAGGCGGCAACACTGCCGGAGCAGGACGCTCACCCGGAGGGCTATGGCACGCTGTACGGTTGGGGCAACGTCTCGATGACAGCGGTGCCCGATTATCCGCACAAGCTGCAGCTGGCGAATATGCCCATTTTGGATATGACGCTCTGCGAAGAGATTCTGGCACGTTCCGGCCTGGAGCTGCACGAGACCAACCTGTGCACTGGCCCACTGAGCGGTGGTGTTAGCATCTGCACCGCCGACTCGGGTGGTCCACTCATTCAAGAATGCTGCGAGCCACATTTGGAGCAGAGCAGCATGATCATTGGCATCGTCTCGTGGGGCAGATTGCCCTGCGGCCAGAAGAATGCGCCCTCTGTCTTTGTGCGCGTCTCTGCGTTTACCGATTGGATAAATCAGATCATCAGCTCAGCAACCCAATTGATGTAGAGAAGATTATAGGCACGGAGACAGTTCGTGAAACTTGATCGCCCACACGCAGCTCGAATAATAAAATCGAAAAAAATATCTACAAAACCAAAGTATAAAAAAATACCTCAAAACTAAAAAATTAAAAAAAAACTCTAGTCGTTAATCTCAGTAGTCAAATAAGTGATAGAAAAAAAGATTGTTATATACTGCCCATAATCTAAGTCACGCAATTTTAAGTCGCAAAAACTGTTCCTAATAATAAAGATAAACCAATTATTTTTTAAGTAATTCCAACCATGTTTTTCAATGTATAAATTGTGAAATTGACTCGAGCTCTACCTTTCCAGGCGTCTGGCAGATAAGTTTATACAGCTCAACGGGGCACTGTTGCTAGAGGGCGGGACCCAGTCTGTCGGGCCTGTGTATTAGTCACGCACATGTCGCGAGATTAGGAATAAAATAAGCTGGCCCGGCTCGGTTAATCGGAGTGTGCACCTGAAAGGCAAATAACTGACATTCAGTAGCCATGTTCTGCGAAGATTTATCTCAAGATCAGCAACATTTGAGGGCATATGCAAGTGATCAGCTGCCTGCTCTATGATCGCCACCCTGCCTTCGAATCTGTTTGCTAATATTTTAGGGTGCTTGGACTTTGGATCAAAGTTAGGTGGTGACAGGCCCTCGTCTGCTGATTGGTCGTAAAGATTTTGTAATCAATTCTCGGAAATCACATTTTCATATCAAATTGTCATATGATTATGGCGTTTGGGTATTCAACCAACATATAATATGTTTTTATATTGTTAAATAGTGTGATTTGGGAAAAATCTTTAAAAAATAACTACAATAAATTTGATGGGGAATTACATCAGGATTGCTTATTCACCACACTAAAGCATTATAATGCATAGGTACCCGTTTTTATTTTCATGTTTTTTAAAATGTCATTTTATTCAGTTTGATATGTTACAAACATATGTGTGATACTACATTACTACTACAACTACTAAAATTTCAGGCGTTTTTCTTTTTAGAAAAAATAAATTAATATTCAACTAATCAATTTATTCATGAATGTGTGTTGCTGTTAAAATTCGTTTACATATTACACAATTGTAAAACAGCAAAAACCCCACACCCCACTGGAATTTTAGACATACAGAACCCCAGCAAACTACTTCAAAGATTAGATGTCAATGCCTTACATAGAGCCTACACAATCATTAGTTAGTAACAAACTTAAGTACGACCTACGCTAATTAGTATTTTAATATATGATGAAACTTTGGCAGGCGACTGGCGCCTACATTTTGTGTATACTTAAGTGGGAAGTCATTATGAGACATCATAAATGACCCGTTGATAAGGAGTAACCTCTTTATTATTCCTTTTACATAAGACAACCATACCTAATTGCTGATTTATGACCATATTGCGACGTACTTTTTGTACATTTTTTCTTTCTCGATATCTAATCAATGGATTCCATTCGCTACGATTATGGTGATAATCATTTTCGCAGGTTTCTTCAACTTTGCAGCACGTGCTAATTTGCAATGTACTTGTATGAATAAATGTATAATTGTTATAAATGCCAGGTACATTTTCTCGTGTTTTATTGTAAATGCGTTTTAACTTTTTGTTAACAGAACAAACTACAGTTAGAATTTGCATTTTTGCGTTTCTGTTTTTAGCTATCTTTCAATTATTACCGACATGTTTTGGCCTTCTCAGGTATACGTGTTTTGACAATGTTCCCATACGTCGGTTATTTCCCAGATTGGCATCATTTTCTATTAATGACGTAAATACCCATGTAGCTAGTAGCTACGTAGGAGCTTCTAAAGACGACAAATTCAGTTATTTATGGAACAGTTTTATGAGCTGTTTGGGGAAAGTACCAAACATATACACGGAAATCATATAAACATTGAAGAACTTTTAAAGGCTTATTTATCAACGTATGAACTACATAAATTCAACTGATTTATTTTTTAAAATGCGTCTAGAATATTCATAGGGAATCAGATGCTCTGGCATTAAGGACAATCAGGTTATATTTGTTTCCTATAACAGATTGCAGATGTAAGATGTTTCTTAAATTTTTTTCATTATATAAATTAATGTTGGTTTTTTTTCGCCTGTGTGACATAAGAAATTATGAGCGGTCTTGTCGAGAATCCCTAACTAAGCGCCTGAAACCAGCTCAGAGTTGCCGTAATAAATAAACAATCTTCCTCTTATATTCTTGGGAAATCTTAAATTATTTCTTTGAGTTTTTATTATTATCTTTGAGATAATACCAAAAGGAAACTAGTTGAATAAAGGCAAAACCATTGCAATGGCTAAACAAAATGTATTGATTCCTAAAATAGCAGCTCAAACTTATTTTTATTAAATAACACCAAAGTCAAGTGAAGGAAGGATACGACTAAAAAAATTCAGACCAAAGATCGTAATATTATGAGGACGAGCTTTCAATACTGATCCAAAAGTGCTGTAGAAATATCTTCAAGAATGCAGAAAACTTCGTCTCGAACAAATTAATGTCGGAATACCAGCGAGAAGAATTCGGTTGATATGGGCTAAAAACTATGAAAAATAGTTTCGGGACAACTCGAGTGGTGCTGCACAGTTCGCAGTAGAAAATGTAAACATTTCTTAGAAAACTAGCTCAGCATACTAATCTAGGCGAGATAGGAAGTTATATACCTGAAGTTATATACCTGGAAGTAAATTGCCTGAGACTTCCATTCTGTTGACCCAGGTCGACAGGATAGGATCGAAATCACATTATATATATATGTTTACAATATATAACATTTACTGACTTTACGACAGCGTCTTTAGTTGATATTTCTTTAACCACTTTCGTTTCACTTTGAGAGAGCATTTTGGTTTGCTTCGATTATTTATAACTGCAGTATTTGGGTTAACAATGAGAAAGTGCACGATATAAGATGAAAGTGCTAATAATAATGAAACAAGCATGCTCTAGTCGGGAGGGCCCGACTAGTAGATAGTCTGCACCCAGCTCCGAGCCAAACACTTTACACAACGGCCGTGTTTCCCATTACTATGGGAAGTACACAACCTGTAAAACTTTGATGTTTATTGTCTAATCTTTATGAAAGACTTTGAATATGGAGTTTAAATGTGGCAGCCTAATCATTTTTGGTATTCAAAAGATAAAATATTCATGATCTGTGTTTACTATATGTGTACTCATATACACATAAACAATTGTTTTTTCATTATATGGCGCTAGTTATCGAAAATTAATAGCTACACAACAAGCAGATCAAGACTTTATATACTTTATGAGGCTGGAGGTGCCCTTTTTTGCCTGTTACATAGGAACAGGGTTTAAAATTAGAGTAAATAAATCGCAGTAAGAGTTATTTTTTCATCAATATGTATATTTACACATATATTTATGTGTATTTCTATATGTTGTGTATATCTATAGATGTACATAGATGTAAGTTCAACAAAATTTGCCTTTGTTTGCAATTTTTGAAGGCCGTTGCCCACATTCGGAGCAGAGAAAGACATTTAAATAGCCAAAGAGCACACGAATTAAGCGTTTTAGTATATATTTATATATATACTAATATGTACATACACAATAACTGTTTATAGACAAATTGTTTTCAAGGGCGGCAATCTATGAAATCGCACTGCAGTTCTATGTGCACGCATATATACACAAGTATGTACATATACTTGCCCACTCACTCACACATGCATATAGTACACACTTTACAAACAGTGCACGCAGCACACCTACACACACGCATAGAAGAGCAGCACTCTGGCACACACACATTGAAAGAGCTAACGAATACGCACGCACTCACCTTCTTACGAAGTTTCCCCGAATGTGACACAGACGTTTGACGCCATCAAAGCACATTGCCTCCAGGCGACCATTGCCCAGCATTTTGGTCACCTGTGCATACTCCTGTTGATCCTCTTTGAAGATCAGCTCGCGCTTCTCGAACTCGTTTTCATTCTTTCCACGACGACGATTTTTGCCACCTTTTCCCTTATTCTTGGGCATTTTGCTGCGTTGCTGTTTAGCAAGGGGTTTGTCTGTCTGCTGTGTTGCGTTACGCTTTTGACGTTATTGCTGTTGCTTAGACGTTTGATCACAAACTGCACTGTCGATTGAAAGTTGTTAGAACATGTTTTATTTTATTTGCACTCGAAATAAACGACAAAACTTACAATTTTGCCAAAGAAATGTGACAAATTTTGCCTCGCTAAAGTGAAAAGGAGTGAGAGACGAGCTAGAGACGTGTGATATTAGATTGAAATATCGATAGTTTTTTTTGCGATATGTATAATAATAAAAGTGTGACCCCATCATTGGAAATATGCTCAAAGTAACCTTGTCATTCTGAAGCTGTGCAAGCATCGATAATTCGCATATCGAACGTGTCTTCGATTTTACTGCTGACGTGCCGCAACCGAATTTGTTTACGCATTAAAAGTGCTAAATTGCCTGTAATCTCAATATGTTTGACATACAGACACATATGGTAAGTGGTGCAATGCAAAAAACTGCTGCGAAAACCGTATATCAACAGATGATTTTTCCCAGGACTTTGTTGGTCAGGCCAAAGCCGAGCGCTGGTCCCGTTTAATCATAACGTTCTTTGGGGTAATTGGTCTCATTTACGGAATCATCGTGCAACAGTTCTCGCAAACTGTTTACGTGCTAGGTGTTGGCTTCCTGCTGTCCTCACTGGTAGGTGTTAAATAATATTAAATGTGTCTTCAATTAGAGCTCTGTTTATGCACCCCGTTCAGATTACCATTCCGCCGTGGCCAATGTACCGCAGTAATCCGCTGAAATGGCAGAAGCCGGTGAATACCGAACAGAAGTCACAGTCTGGCGATTCCAGCGATGAAGGCAAGAAGAAGAAGAAGTAGAGCAGTAGACATATAGTTAAATAAAAGTAACTTCCAATATATTAAAACACTGCTTAAATTGGCCGACGGTACGAAATCAGATCGTTGTGATCGTAGTACTTGTGTATGAGATCGTACATATTTGCGAAGAAGTAAAGCAGATTGTCGTACTGTCCGTTGTAGGGCGACTCCCGCTGTATACAGCCCGCGGGGGTCGCTGTCCACGTGAGTGGAGCGGCCAGCTGATGGAAGCCCTCCGTAATCTCCAGATTGTCCAGGCCTCGATAGGCTGCATTAAGACCCCATGCGTTCACGTGCACCTCCAGAAGGAACTGGTGTATGGCTTCGATGGTGGCCAAGTACCAGCGCGGACTGCCGCGCTGATGCCGCCAGAACTGGGATAGGCGATTCTGGAGCACCACGGTACGCAGACCGCGCACGCGTTCGTCCGCATAGATGCTGCGGCTCTGATTCCAGGTGCTATCAATGAAAACAGCGCGCCGTATGGGCAGATTGTCGTACGCATAGCGCTTGGAGCTTGGCTCGGCTTCCGTGTCGCCAACCACCTCGTCCATGCGTCGCCGCAACATGGTGCCCATGTGGTGGCCCTTGGGCAGGCCGTAGTTGTCGTCGATCTTCAGATGGACATTGCGCTCGAAGAGCTGCGGCACCGTAAGACTCGTGGCACTGGGAAATATCAGCACCACACCAGCCTCCTGCCGATAGTCGGGTATGTCTGGATATGTGTGGATTTGTACATTGTCCGGCGCCAGCACGGCCGCATGCACCGCCGTACTCTTGCCATCGATCTCCTTCTTGTGCTTGATTATGTCCACTTGCAGAGGCAGCTCCACGCGCGGTAATAAGCGCCCCAGCTCGCCCACCGGTATGTGGCAGTTATAGCAGAAGAATTTGCGGGAGCGATTGCAGTGCTCGCAATTGTGGCGGCCCTCGATTGTGTCCAACACAGAGTGGTCCGCGATGCGCATATTGACAAACGGATACTTGCGCGGCCGTCCCTCTGCAGTAACGGGATGCGACATCGTCGCGGACAGACGGCGAATGTAAATACGTTAAAAAGCGTGCCAAAGTTAATTCGGAATCAACAAAAATTAACTAGAGCTGCCAGATGTTTAAAATGATTCTAGTATTTACGTTTTGGGCTTTTTTTTGCAACAGCCTGGTAGCGCTGTCAGTGTTGTAAAATGGCCTTAAAAAGTTGTTTTGCGGTGTAATGTTATAATAACTGACACTCTGTACTTAAAGTATATTAAATCTGGCTGGAAAAAAGTAAAATGCCTAAATGCTTAAATAGTTTTCTTTATTAATTTTTATTTATTTATTTATTTTTTTATTATAAACAGTGGCAAAGCGAGTGCCAATTAAAGTAGTTAAGAAAACACAATAAAGTATTAAAAGCTACAGGCTTAAATGCATTATACAAATTCCGAATAAAATCATCGACACGATAGGTGTATTTTATTTGCTTATAACATTAACAGAATTAATTTTTTTTTGTATAATTCACCAAACAAACTTTTTCTAATATATATAGCGCGAAAAAATTTACAATGTTTTAAAATCAGAAAAATCATTGAAATAATAACAGACATAAAAAATAACAAAAAAATGTTTAATGTGTTTTTTTCGTCGTATGGGACATTGATACATTTGGATGTATCAGAAAAATAGGTTTGGTAAATTATACAATTTGGCTGTGAAACAAGCAAATATCAGTTGCCTTATGAAGCACACCATGGTGGGTCCTAAATAATTTAATATGAATATCCTCTTTCGTATACTTTCGTATCTGGTCAATACAATTTAACCACCAAACATTATTTAGTAAAAATTGTTTTTAAATGTGAAACTCGTTTAATTAAATTAAATGTCACTAAACGAATTTGGCGCAACGTATGAAACCATCGCTGCTCGCAATATACACGCGTTTGTCGGCGCCACAGCAAATTGAGTTCACACAACTGCCCACATCCACGGTGCCCAGTGCAGTCGGCTGCTCTGCCGCCAAATCGGTCCAGCCTTTGACCTTGTTGTCGTAGCCACCGGAATATAAGTGCTCTTCATCCCCGCATATGCTGTTCACAATCATTTCGTGGCAGTGCTGCGATCAAGGTGACAGATTATAGCTAACTAATCCGCTAGAGAAATTGCAAACAACTCACCGGCAGCTGCCAGATGTGCGAGAACTTGTGCTGCGGCAAATTATTGACCAGCTGCAGGCCCATGCCCGTGCGATCGGGAAACGCCAGAAAGCTGCGCTTGTCCCCCACCAACGGGCCGAGGAGCGTTAACGGCGACTTGCCTGGTATCACAGTCTTGTTGCTGTACTTGCCGGACTTGCCGTCCGCAAGTACGGACACGACCACGTCCAAGTCGCGCACTGTGTAAATAAGCTGCTGTTCGCCGGCCAGCGATTTGACCTCCTCCACCAGATTGTACTTAAAAAGCATGCGATCGTCTCTCCAAGTGGTCACCACGCCCTTGTCGTCGCCGGTATAAAGCACGGCGCCATTGCAGTGCATGGCCTGAATGGCGTCGTCGCAGCGGAAAAGCTCCTGGACGCTGGCATCCTCATACGGCGGCAGCATGAACTTAACCTGTCCATCACAGCTGCTCGAATATAGCTTGCCATCGGCATTTACGACCATACAATAAATGTACGCATCATGGGCGTTCACCGTGCGCAGCAGCTGCAGCGATTCCGACCAAATCTGGAATGGGTCGGCCGTTTCTCAGGTGAGCGCAAAAAACTGACCAAACTGAAACTGTTGCACAGAATACCCACGCGTATTTTGCCATCGGCACCGCCAGAGAACAGCTGATGATTGAAATACGACACACAAGTGGCGTCCCCCTCGTGGGCCTCCGCGGACGTGTGTTCGATGCGCGCGTTGGGCATCTGGCGAGAGATTCGAAACAACACTGGGCTAGCGTAAGTCCACACGAATGCGCCCATCAAGTATATAGAATGTATATGTGCTCTTTGGTATGGCTATTTATACATCTGAAATCGACAGTGCGTGCGTGCAGTTGATGCACAGTTACACACGCTCAAGGAACACATTGAAAACACGCTAGTTTCACACTTTAATTTGCAATTATTTAGTTTTCAGCAAGTAAATACATAGAAATGAATGTATACATTTATGTATATATATATGTCTGTATATTATTAGTCGAGATTGTATTTCTGTCGCTGCATCTTAAACACAAACTTGCAATGCGCACAGAAATCATTAAACAATTGAACTAAAACTGGAATCAATTCCCTTTACTAGGTATCACAAAAGTAGCTTTAACTCATTAAAGGAAATTAAAGACGTAAAAAATAACTTAAACGATTTTTGTTTTTTGTTTGTAGCATATTACGAAACTTTCTACAGCTGGCAATTTTTGCGTTTTAAAGTTGTCTCAATGAGATTTTCCTTTTGTTTTATTTTTTCGTTTCTTTTGTAGATTGTCATTAAGCCTGAAAAATCTTTATGACACAGACAATTAAATTTAGATTGCATAATTTTAACATTAAAGTTAGTTTCAAGACGAACAATATTTAGTTAACTAATTTACGCGTTTAACACAAAGTTAGGACTTAAGGATTATACTCTTTCCAATATAGTATTTGAGGATGTAGAAACCGAAGTTTTATCGATTTAACATATTTTTTATAATTATTTGTAAGCATTATTTTGCATTAAATATTAACTTGATTAATTAATATCAGGCTTCCTCGTAAGATTTATCAACTTCAATTTAAAAAGAGTTTTTCATACTAGTATTATGCGCCATGTGTAGTATATTAATGGAATACATTTTTCTATATAAAAGCCTAATCAATTTGCTGAGTAGTTGTATTTTCGAATTTAAATGAGTTTAAAACTCGACTCACATATTTCGGATTTTGCTTTTACCAAACGGCTTTAGTAAAGATTAAAAATTGGAAAGAGCATATCAACTTCGAATATTCACCGAAGTTTTTTCTTAGTTATAATTTGTTCTATATGTTTATTCACTCTGTTTTTTCTTTGTATTTTCTAGTGGCTTGTTCAATTGCTTTGATCATGTGAATCGTTTTTACTTATAAGTAGGGACAGAGACATCCTTATATGGGATTTTACGTATATAGTACTTTATAGACACACACATTTGCCACGGTATAGCCAGAACATACAGTTAGTTTAGAGTCCCTCGATTTGCATGGTACTTACTTTTAACTACATACAATACATATATACGTATACATAATAAACACACATTTGAGTATTGCTTAGCTCGAAGGCTTTAACTAAGATGATTTTGTTTGCTTCTTGTATTTTGTATCATGAATGGCGGATTTATCCGGTATTAGAGTATTGAATATCACTTACACTGGCATCGTTCAGTTGTATTCAGAGATACTTATAGACTTATAGACTCTAGACGTAGTAAGCATTATATGGATTTCGCTTCTCCAGACAGGGCAGCACACACTCCAGCGTATTTCGAAAGGCGTCGCGAAAGTCGCGATTGAAATAGGCATAGATGAGCGGATTAAGTGTGGAGTTGAAGTAGCCAATCCAGAAGAGAACCACGACAACCACATCCGGGCAGGGGCAGGCGGCGCCACACAGCGAGGTGATGACATACCTACAGTTGGCCAGAATATTTCAACAGTGACGAAAAAACCGCTCCAGAGTCTAGGGCGTGACTTACCAAAGGAAAAAGGGCAGCCAGCAGAGCAGAAAGACGCCCATGATGATGCCCAATGTGCGTGCGGCCTTGTGCTCGGCCTTCCAACCTTTCGCGGGTCGCACCGAGCCGCCTGTCGGGGCAGATAAAGAGTTTGATGATGAGATTTCGATGGGAGTTACAAACTGAATAAGCTAAATTTCATCTTTGGCACAGCTTTAGCCCAGCTGCTGCTGGCAAACGTTGCTGCAGTTGAATAAGTCAAATACTGTTAGTGTGTGCGTGTGTGTGTTGGTTCAAGCAATGCCTGGCATGTTCTGCGTGTAGCGCCATGTGTGACAGGTCATGTGCCGGCATGTTTAACTTTGACATTAATATTGCTGTTGTAGTTGTCGCTGCTGTTGCTGTTGTATCGATGACAAACACCTCCCAATCATTCCCCCTTTCTAGACGGCGCCATTTAACCAGTCTTAAGTCATCGAGTTGGTGAGCGTGTGTGTGTGTGTGTGTGTGGGAAAAGTAATAAAAGCGAAGCAAACAATTGAAAATATTTACACAGGACACTTGTTATCACAAAGATATACAGCGCTCCCACAGATCCACCCGCACAGTCGCGCACACACACACATACCCCCATCCTCGAGTACGCACACGTACAAAACATAAACATAAACAGCAGTGAAAAGTAAAAGTATGTACACAAAAAAGGGAAAAACAAATCAGACGACAGACTGACAAACAGACAAACAGTAAGCAACAGGAAGTGGCGAACAAGTTTGTCCTCGGCCTCGTCGTCTCTCATCTCGCCATCGGAGCCATCGGTAGCCTGGCAAACTGAGCAAGAAATCATAATGCAAAAAAAGAAAACACACAAGTGGGCGTTGGAAAAGCAAAGAAAATGCACGTGCATAACGGAAGCAATTATGTACAGCATGATGGAGCACCGAAGGAGATTTCGCAACTGCCAGTGAACAAGAATGAGTTTGGCCACAAGAAGCCACAAAAGCGTGTGGCCACAGCTGGGACGAGAGGAGGATTTGGGAGATAGTGCCAAAGTGTGTTTTTGGGAATTGTGTATGTTCCGTTGGTTTTGCATGTTAATACTCAGTGCTGATAAGTTATCTGATAAAAAGGTTTTTTTTGAGTAAAGTTTGGTTAAACACAAATTTAACTCTTTATTTTAAACATATGTATTTCTTTCGGTCCTGATATACACAATATTTTCGTTATATCATGTTTCTTTTTAAACTACTTCGAGTAAACGAAACTTCGTAAAACAAGAAACCTAAATCGATTTATTTACGTCAAATTTAAGTCATCTTTAACTATACTAGCTATTAAATTGTGCATTCATGTGTGTGTTGTGTGTGTATCTGTGGAATACTAATTAGAAGCAAGGTTTGTATTTATGTTATTGTTTAATTTTTAAGCTAAATTCTTAATGCACACACTAATTTCTGAATTTCGTAAATATGAAATTTACAAGCTTTTAATTAAACCAATTATAAGCTTGTAGGCTAAGCCTGGAGTTTGACCGGGACAAATAATTAGAAACATACAACAAATTAGCTGGAAAACTCTAAATAAAACTTTAAAACTAATCAAAAAGCGATAGATAAGTAAATAAACAATTACTGCTATTTGTTAAGCGCACTATTGACATGTTAAACAAAAAGCTAACTCTAACATTTAGTTGTCAACAGCTGAATGTGTGCTTCAAATTTTTTTATATATATCATCTGGTGTCTTGGTACTATATATGTTTCCTATCTCCGACCAGAAATGACTACCTTTTGCTATCGGTTAAATTTCGCTAGCGAAGGTGAAGAAAGATATATTTCAGATATTTTATTTATGTATTTTTATGTACCATACTACATAAATCTAATTATAACTATAAATCTTCTCTAAAGTGCCGCCAGACTGACGATGGCGAGAAGAAAAGTTTGCAGGGCTGGCAGTTTAAGCCATACATCTTAATTTCTTTTATTATTTATTTTATTTTATTTATCTACAGAGCAATCCTTGCTCCCGTGTGGCGGTACGGAGTGCAAGTTTTTGGAATCGCTTCCACAACACACCTACACAAAATCCGCGTTATCCAGGACAAATTCTTCAGAAGGGTCTTAGTTTTATTTGTATTACATTTCTCTATGCCTATAGTACTGAAGTTTTTCTACCTTCTTCATTATCGACTTCTTTCTCTGATACTACGATAGGGCTGAATCAAGGCGATATATTTCAATTGAATATTATTATGGAAATTTATATGAAATGTGTATTTACAAATATGCGCGAGTTTTGGTGGCTGATGAGAAGGTAATGCGACTTTTGTCAGTGGGGGAAAGCGCATGAATGAGACAGAGATATGGGGAATAGGCAAAGGATGTGCGTAAGTTTCAAGCATGGCAATGCGATAAAGAGAGAGAGAGAAAGAGAGAGCGAGAGGGAGACAAAGAGAGTCGAGCGGGAAAGAGGTTGAGGGGGAGTCGAATGAGCAGTGTGTGTTGCGGAGATGACAAAACAACTCACCGGTTGCACCACAGTGACTACATCCGGGCTTGAAGCGCCGCTTCCGGTTCTTGCTCTGCTGCCAACATGCTGCGAGCGCTGCCAATTGTTTGTGCCCGAAGCGTGAGCGCGTGCGCGAAGCTTGCTCCTGCCCTGAAGCCGGAGTCGGAGCCGGAGCTTGGGCCAGAGCGTGACTACGTTTACTACTTGCATTGACTGAGGTGTTGGTGTCGGTGGTGGTTGTGGTAGTGGTGGTGGTGGTGGTGGTGGTGGTATTGGCGGTGGCGGCGGCGGCGATCTCGGCGCCACAGAGCGGACATTTTGGCAGCGGGCTGGTGGCCGGCGCAAAGGTAATGCCACGCGATTTTTGCTCAATGCTATCGGCCTCGTCTTCATCCACAAAAATGCAGATGCCGCCGCGTCGTATCAGCGACGATTTATTCGAAAATTCGTGCTCTGTTGAAGTTTTGTTTTGTTTGTTTTTTTTTTATTTTATTTTAATTTTATAAATTTATTTGTTTTTTTAAAGGACGATCACATTTGGAGTTGAGTTGGAAGAGTTTTTGATATTGGATTGAACACAATTTGATGATTTCATTAACAAATACACACACATATGCACATACAGAAAAAGAGAGATGGAGAAAGAGAGAGAGAGAGAGACAGAGAGATATATAGAACGGAACAGAGAGATTGATAGATTAGGATAGTAAAAGACTTATACGTTTATAATTGTCAGCTAGTCACAAGTATATAACGGTTGTTGGGGGCACAACACAAGACGCATGCGTGCCATACAATACTAAGAGGGCAAAGTGTAGTGAAAGATTTTACATATACATAATACATACTGTAGAAGAAGGAGAGAAGAGCGAGCAACTGTCAAGAAACACCACTAGAAATCCAAATATAGTACTAAAAGTTGAACTAGTTTAACTCTCGTTAAACGCAGCATTTGGTCAACTAGGCGTATGCTTAATGTGTCCAACTGGCAGTGCGCAACTAACGGTAAGTAAAGTGCTAAAGGCAATAGTTAAACCTTTCGCTGCCTGCGGCTACGCTCAGCTAAAGATCAACAAAGCGATTCGCTAACACATACACTAAGTACCTCGAGGCGAGCAATAGGCGAAGTTTCAACACGGTCTGCAAGTGGCACAGTCAATGGGTGTATTCAGAGAGGGTATAACTTATGACTTTACCGAAAATCTCTACAATTACGATTCAATAAACATTATTACAAGCAAATAGTGCAAAGCCTTGGGCCGATAAATTCATACTGAGAACTACTTGAAGCACTTATAAATTCCTTTTTATACAAATTTAAAATTTATATACTAACAAGGTGGCAAATTTTAAGTGTAGACAAACTTAAGAAAACTTGCGATTTATACTGGCACTTTCAGTGATCAATTTTGCTTTATGCTAAATAAAATTTAAAATAAAAAGAAATAAATTTAAACTAATTATAACTAGTTTTTTTAAAAACATAAAATTTGGCAGCATTTTCTGTCCATTTCATAATTCATAATGCTCGCTAAAGTTTTAAAACATATTCTGAAACATTTAAAACATATTTGCCTGCTTGCAACAATTATTAAATTAATTCAAATAAATATCAATCTGAAATAAATAATTTTATATTTTCCAATGCATTGAAAATGTATGTTTATTTTATTATTATTATTATCGCTAGTGTTGCCACCTTGTTTGTTGTTCAGTTTATGCTGTTAATTTTCAAATACTGCATACGCAAACAAACTGAATTATACATGAATGCAGGCGATTTTCAAATTCATAATTAAGTGCCTGTGCATGCTGTTTTAAATCAATTATATATTTTGCTCCTATAATTTTTTTAAGGAACAGCGATATTTTTTTTAACGAATAGAAACTCAAGTCCTTCAATAAGTTTTTAATTTTTGTCGGTATAATATTCCCCTTGAAGCACGTCAATAAATTGAATTTAATTCAATTCAACGTTAGGACTCATATTTCAATGCTGTCCCAACTTCGAGAAGCACTCAAGCATAAGCTTGAACCTGACCCTGACCTTTGCTGATTGCTGACCACTTGAGAGTTTCGCCCATGCCTGCACCTCGGCGCGACCCGTGCGGCGGTACTTACTTGCCGAGCTGGTGGAGACGCGTCCCATGGGAATGTAGCTGCGACTGTCGCTATGCTCCTGCGAGAAGTTGATAACGTTGACATCGTAGGTGACCACCGAGGCCTGTCGCTTGCGCACGCCCTGAATGCCTTCGTAGCCGGTGAGAATGCTGCAGCGCTGTCGTCCGCCGGAAGCGCTCACATCCGCCTCGGTGGTGCTATCTTTACGCTTCAGCAGCGGCGAGGTGACATCCTTGTGCTCGCCCAGGCCGTGCCCCTCGCCGCCGCCGTCCACTGGCGACAGCGTCGAGTCGAGTATGATTTCGGGCTTGGGTGATATGTTGGCTGGCTGCTGCTGCGACGTCTGCGGCACCGGCAGCGTGGTGACCACGTCCAACGATACGGTGGAGGTGTCACTTGGCGTGTAGCCGGCCGCGTGCGGCGGCGGCGACAGGAAGTACACGTTGATGGACGCCGATTGCGAGGTGTTGGCAGCCGCAACGGCGGCGCTCACAGCCGCTGGCGTATTCGGTGGGGACATCAAATAGTTGGCGCACACCTGATCGCTCAGCGTGCTCATGCGCTGCGGCGCCGCCTGACGCCTGGACTTGGACTGCTCGCCCATCGGAAAGCTCAGCGAGCGAAAGATCTCGGCCAGCTCCAGGCTGTTCGTTATGAGCATGCCGCTCTGCTCGGGCAGCTCCGGCGGCGACAGCGATGGCGGCGGCGTTGCCGGCTGTTTGGGCGACTCGGCGAAGCAATCGGCCAGCTGGGCCAGCTCATCGCCAGTGACGCCCACGCCCACGCCCACGCCCACGCCTACAACAGCATCGCTGCCAAAGTCAATTAGCTGCAGGCCATGGCCATCCGCTGAGCTCGCCGGATTCTGCTCGCTGAGCACGTTTATGTCCAGCAGTATGTCCGGCTTGTTCGGCGTCGAGTCGGTGTCGCTGTGCTGTCGCGCCCGCTGCTCAAGTTTGCGTTCCTTGGCGCCGCCGCTGCCGCTGCCGCCGGCGCCCCCATTGTAGCTGTGCGAGAGCTTGCGATTGCGCGAGCGCCGAAAGAAACTGGAGCCCTCGGAGTTGGCCTGCTGCCGCTTCTTTTCGAGGGCGAAGCACTCGGCGCTGGAACGCTTCGTTTTGGCCAGCAGCGACATCAAATTGAAGCCCCTCTCCTTGCCGGGCAGCTGGTCGGGCGCCTTCGATCCGCCGATGGAGCGCACAAACTCCGAGTCGCTGGCGGCAAACGCCTTGTGCCCGCTGGCAGCGACTCCCGACTTGAGCCGGATGAAGTCGGACTCGCTCACGGCCGCGTATTTGCCGCCGGCTGCGCTCGTTTGTTTCTTGTAGTACAAATAGTTGTCCTCGATGAGCCGCTTCAGCTCCTTGTTGTCCTCGGCCAGCGGCAAATGGGTGTCATAATGGTCAGTCGTCTCGCTCTCATCGCTGTTGAGGCCAAACACGCGATAGGCCATTGACTCCGGCTCCGGTTCGCTGTTGCCGCTGCCGCTCGTTAAGCTCTGCTGCTGCTGAATTGATGTTGTTGTTGCTTCTGCTGCTGCTGCTGCTGCTGCCGCTGTTGGCTGTGGCGCCTTCTTCGTCAGCGTTTCGCCCCAAATCTGGGGATTGAACACGGGCACCGGTGCCTGCAGCTGGCCTAGACCTGGCTGCTGCTGCAGGGCCATCATCGATGGTGCGCTGTCCGTGTGCGTGACCTTCTCATAACGCTCCTGCTCGAGGTCACGCAGATCGATGCTGCTGCGGCTGAGACGACGCGGCGGCGGCGATGGCACCCGCAGTTCATCGCACTCGTCCTTATCGTCGTCCTCATCGGTAGCTGTCTGCAGCATGTCCTGTGAAGCCAACGAAAGCACATTCAAGCAAACACATGACATGTTATTTCTTTAGATTAGTTTAAATGTAAATATATATGACCTGCTGATACTAAAGTTAGCATGAGTGTTGATAGAAATTAATCTTGACTAACTTAAACTGTTAAAAAGTAAGTAAAAGTACTTCTGGAATAACATATTGACAATCAATGTCAAAAATGTCTGTTCACTTAAATCACATAAAAATGCTAACATCAAGGTAAGAAAAAACATTCGAAATATAATATATAAAGGTTGCTTAAAATGAAAAACTAATGCATGCAATGTTTTGCAATTGAAATTTTAGTATTTTGATATTTTCCTGTTTGTTGTTTACTTCAACAATTTCCGTTTATTTTCCGTTACTCGAATTCTTCTTTTAATAGACTGTAATTATATTTCAGTATGATTGTACAAATTTGAGAAGAACGAATTTAAAACTCTTTTCATAATGTTTAAATATATTTCGAAGAAAGCCGACAAATGGTTTTTACAATTTTGAAATGTAATTCAACCGGTGGCGTAACTATGATTTTGTTGGGATGGGATTTCATAATAAATATTTTGATTAATATGAACATTGGACAATGCAAGATTGCTTTTGTTTGCACAAAACTCTCCGCATACGCCACTGAATTCAACAGTTGGGCAAATATTTATTTATTTAATTATATTTTTCCATTTAAAAAGTTTAAATTCCCAAGAAACGCTTTTAATTAATAAAATACCGTAAGACTTCCACGAAATCACATGAAAGGTTAAAAATGGTAAATACAGATGCGATCTGTCAGTGACAGCTCCCAACATTTTATATAGGCCACAAAATTCCCGGAACTCTGACTTGTTGTTAAACTTACCTCGAAAGTGCTGAGTGCACTGTTCGTCTCCTCCCGAGCGGATTTATTGTTGAGATCGCAGTCGCTGGGGTGCAAGTAGCTCAGGTTGGTGGGCTGCTGGGCGTGGCCCATGTGAACGCTGTTCAGCAATATGTTCGAGCTGGTGCGGCTCAGGGCCTTGCGCTGGCGCACAGCCTCCCTGGAAGCAGCAAGCCGCAAAATGGTGCAAGTTAATAAGCAGTTTCGGTGGCAGGCACCCGACTCAGGAGACCACTCACTTGAAGATGCGCCAGTACATAACCAGCATGACAATGCCCGGTATCCAGAAGCTCACTGAACTGGAGATGAGTGCGTAGGCCTTGTTAACCACAAACGAGCATTGATCCGGATGCAAGGACACCTCGCGCAAATGCTCGGCCGTCGTATACCAGCCCAGGAAAATAGGCGTAAACGAGATAAGGGCGGGCAATATCCATACATTGGCGAGCATAAAGCAAACAGTTCGATGTGTCATATTCAATGGATACTCCAGCGGCCGCACTATTGCATAGTACCTGTTGTGGCGGCACAGAAAATACCCTTCGTTAATGAAAATGAATGGAAAGCCAACCGGCAGCCAAACAACCAAGTGAAACTGTCTGATGATGTTGCTTTGGGGCTGACAAGACGACCAACTGACTGACGCTGGCTGACTGCTAACAGGAAAATCCTGTAACTAAAGCCCCCGAAGGAGTGCGGCGTGAAATTGGAGCTTAGTCTGTTTTGCACCGAGCTGACGTCTGCCAAGTCAGCTGCTTTGCAAGTCCCTCAAATCGAATGAATTCAACAGTTTCGATTTAGGAACCGCCTCAGTTTTGGCAATATTGCGATTAACGTTTTGAATGGGATTTTTTAATGCCAATCGATAGTCGAGCCGAGCTAGTCTAAAAAGAAATATCATTCGAGGATATGAGCTTCTTTGCCCGAGGTGTGGCGGTTTTAATTTTGTACGACATTTTAAATTACTATATCTCGGCTATTTGTAGTCCGATCAACTCGTTTTAACTATAGATCGGCAACACAAGCAAATCTGGAGAGCTGCACTTTATTTGGCACAAACATGTTAATATAAATACTAGTATTGTTATACTCGTTCGAAAAATGAAAAGAGTATATTGGGTTTGTGCAATGTCTGTCTTGCTGTCCGTATGAACGCAATTTTATCGACGCTATTGAAGCTAGAGACTTGAAACTTGGAATATATACTTGTCCCACTGAAGAGCTGGCAAATCGATAACATGATATTAATATTAAAGCTAAAGTCTCCAAATTGGGTATGTAGATTGCTGGTGACCCCTTCAAAAATAGCGACATTGATATCCTGGCCACGCCCACTACAACGGTGCCCCCAGCGCCCCCGCTTTCAAGAATCGGAAATGACTATAGCTCCCATAGTGTTTAAGCTAGGGGTGCCATATTTGAAATATGTTCTAGCTCCCCCAAACATCACAGAAAAATTTCCGGCGCCTTCATGATAGAGGACGAAGCATGAAAAAAGTACCATTTAATATGACAAGCAGTTTAGTTTTGACAAAGTTATGGGCGTTTGATATATGGGAGCTATGGATCCGAGAGTTTTACATGTTAAAAGTTCACAAATGAAAGAACTGTATTGGGCTTGTTGAATGTCCGTCTTGCTGTCCATCCGTCTGACCGTATGAACGTAATTTTTATCGAAGCTATAGAAGTTGAAAACTTAAAACTTGGACTATGTACTCGTCCATTTTAATGTAAATATCTTCCACACTTTTAAAGCTAGCCTCACAAATTTTTGCAGACCTGCTGTAAAGATTAAGCTGGAAAATATCGGCCACGCCCTCTCTTGCCCCCACAAATTACAATAATTGATATTTTTCCAAAACAATAGTACCTAAGACAGTTTTAAACTGTTTTAAGCTATTATTGTACTGTGAATAAGTCTTACTTCTGTATTTTCTGTGCCACATGTTTGGAAATCGTTTAAGTGTATAATTAGAGGGTATAATTATCGAGTATTTAAGTCCTAGTTAAGCCGACCAGTTTACTTATTTATTTCAACCACTGTATTGCAAAAGCTGCCTATAACACACAGACTGGCTAAAACTTATTTTTTCATGCCCTTGATCTGATCAAGTGAGAAATTGTCTTGGTTATTTATACACGTTGCCCATTCATAATTTAAGAAATGTTTGTTTATTGAAGTTTTACGGGAATTTCAATGAGGAACATTAATTAATTTGGTTCAATTTCCTTCTTGTTCTCTTTGTTTCTCTTGCTGCTCTTCTGTTTGGTCTGTTGCGTGTGTTTGCGTGTTTTGCCGGGGTCTTCGAAAGGTGTGTGAAATATAAATTAATTAAAACAGACAAACAAAGGCACCAGCCAGCTAGTGGCCACTGGGCATTCGCCATTGTTGTGTGTTTTGCCCAGTTTTGCGGCCCAGCTGTTGGGGCATCCGCTTAGGCCGCAGCTCCAATTAACAGTTGTGGAGCGCGGGGCGGGGCGGAGCCAAGGGGCGGTACATGGGTGCCCACCGGCCGTGTGCAAATCATTTGGGCCACATTCATCATACGCCCCGGCTTAATGTTTGCTTTTGATGTGCGCGCCTTTCACAATAATTAATCGTTTCTCATTCGCAACGCGCAGTGCTTTGTATTGAGGATGAGATTGCGGCTGCCTGGAGGCAAGATTAATGGAGCTTCTATTTAAAGCACCCTCAACTACGCACAAACAATAAGCGTGTAAGTTGTGCTGTGTTAGGGTTAGGCTTAGGGCTGGGGTTAGGAGTTCATACTCACCTATCCACCGATATGCAGCATAGATGCAGTATGCTCGCTGTGGAAAAGTAGACATCCAGGCTATTGTATACGTTGCACATGAACGGCCCGAACATCCACTTGCCGCCAGACAGCTCCACGGATGCGTTGAATGTCATCGCACAGAGGGCGACCAACATGTCGGCCATCGCCAGTGAGACAACGAAGTAATTTGTTATAACGCTGCGAATGAGATAAAAGCAAGCGCTATATTAAATGGACATCGCGGTTTACGTTACGCGGAGCCGCCAACTGGCAGACGGCAGCTGCCAAACCGTAAGCCGCCAACCGCGGCCCACACAGAAGAAGCCATGTCGGGCGAATGACATTGCATTTGTTTGCAGTGTCGCAAATGCGGCGGTTCCCCCGTCTCGCTCTGGCACTTGCTTTTGGCCTCGTTGCTTAGCGTTACACTCCATTTCCCTGCTGCATTTGGTGCCAGGAGCCAGGAGCTAGGTCACCTGTATGCTGCAATTCCACTATTTCCTTGCCTGTCATAAGTCATTCGGCTGACTAGGCAGCTGTCGCTTCAGCTAAGGTGAAAGTTGTAGCGCCTGCACAGAAGTCGGAGGAAATGCCACGTTTATGCGGCATGAAACGTGAACACGAAATCCAGAATAAAGTTAGCGCAAAATTCATATCCTTCATAAAGCAGGCAACAGCTAGATCGCTTAGTTAATTTGAAATAATGTTTAACGTTTAAATATTTTTTCTTGGCCAAATTGCGATTTTATTGGACATTAAGTCGGAAAATTTTTGATTATGACAAGAGTTTCCGACTAACATCAGTAAATATTAGTAATGTTTAGGTATTGAAAAATTATGGAAATATTCATATTTATACTTATTACTTATATCATATACTCTAACACTTACTCAACGGCAGTTTGTTTGGAACTGCAAAGACTTGTAATATTGTTGCAATGTAAAAATGGGAACACAATAAAGCTACATAGCTACGTATTTTAAATTTTTCATTCGCCCATTCGCCGTAAAATAGTTTGCACTCTGCTTGGTGGTAACAAAAGCATGGAAGAAGAGAGCCAAGCCATTGAACGAAATTCATGACATTGCGGCCCGCATAAATGTTGTACAGCAATAACGCACACACACACATGCATACATAAATTCCTCGCCCTCAATAGTATGCTACATTTTTGTGCATAGCTCGCTCTCAGGACCCAGGTGCCTTATCATTCCTATCGTGCGCCATATTTAAGTTCATTTTATATTTTATTACTCCACTTGTCGCTCATTTAAATTGCATTTACGACTATGTACACAATTTATAAATGGTTTCTCTGGTGTTGCTTGCCTTACATATCCTGTTGCTGGCGCCTGCACTGTGGAATGGTAATTAAGGTATGTGAGGAGAATAGGAATGAGCGCGTGTTTCTCAACACGGCGCAAACACGCACATGATTTTATTTATTTTATTAACTTGTATTAATATTAAGAACTATCTTTAGTTTGAATTAATATTATTGCACTCTATTATATAGCTTTCGGCATTTGGCTTATTCCTCCCAATTTTGCTCTCTTTCATTTTTGCCAGTTCGAAAATAAATCTGGTATATAAAATGAGATTTTACGACATGAGTTAAAGTTATAAATCATAAAAATGTACAAAAAATGAATTCCCCTTCTCTTTTTTATACACTTACTTTAACACCTACATTTATCCACTCTTTCTTTTTTCGCGCTTCTATGCGATTTTCATTTAATCAAGTAAGACTCTCAGACGTTTTTCAGTATTTGATTGATCGATTGGCGTGCTTTTAGCACAAATGGGTGTATGTTAAGTCGTGCCTGCTGGCATCGCTCATCGCTAGTTACAATTCAGAGTGAACTCTCTGGGGGTCCGTGGCATTCACTTCACTTACCGCAGTTTCCGGTTGCGCTGCACCGAAATGATGACCAATGCATTGCCCAGCACTGCGGCCAGGATAATTGACGAAAAGATGAAGCCCTTGAGCAGCAGCAGCGACGTATCCAGCCAAGTGTCTTCGAGCTGTTCGCCGGATTCGGCCACGCTGCTGATATTGGCATTTACGCTGCCCGTTATGTTGCTGGCGACCGTTGAGAACAGCTCCAGGGCGGCTGCTGGAGACGTTGGCAGCGAGGTGGAGGTGGCGGCGGACGATGAAGTTGATGATGCCGTTAATGACAGCGAAGTCAACGAGGCATCCACAAATTGCGAGGTTGTTCGCAGAGTGCTTGTTGATGTTGTCATTGTAGTTGTTGCTTTTGCTGTGGTTGTTGTTGCCGCCACTGCTGCTGCTGTTGTTGTTGTTGTTGTTCGCATTGTTTGTGTTGCAGCAGTTAGCAGCAAGTTACTCCTGCTGCTGCTGCCGCTTGTTATTGCTGTTGTTGATGTTGTTGTTGTCGTCGCTGTTGCGTTTAAAGCTGCACCACCAGCCACCAGTATCGCCATCGATTTGCTAGGCCTTCTCGTTGTTGTTGCCGTTGCCACGGCTGTTGCCGCTGCTGTTGCCGTTGCTGTTGCTGCTACCGTTGCTCTTGGCGTGGACAATGCCACTGCTGTGATGGCAGTGCTCGGGCTGTGATAGGCTTTAAGCGTTGACATTATTTCGATTTACTGGCGCGCTGATTAAAATGTTGACTCCTTTGTAGTTGTTTGGCTCGCGCGGACGAGAATTACTTTTGGCTGGCTCACATAATTGCAATTTGCAAAGCAAACAAGCGAAAGGTTAAAGTTCATCTTTATCCACAGCCTCATCAACTGTCAATGCTCAGCAGCAGCGTTAACAGCAACGTCGTCGTCGTCGAGTGTTTGCCCAGTGTTTGCGCGTTGCCATTGCCTGACACTCGCCCCGCCAGCTGCTGGTTGCACGTTCCTCCCGCTGCTCGCTGGCCTCTATTTGAGTTGCTCGCAATTCACAAAAGTTGGCCGCGTTGCGCTTCAAGCGCTCAAGCGCTCAACATTCGGCGACCGGGCGTCTGAAAATTAATGAATAAATAATTTTATAAAAAAGAGGCTCAAAATACAGGTCATTGTAAAAAAAGGAATATGAAATAAATATACAATTGGGCGAACTTTAAAGTGTATACAGATTACTGAAAGGCTGGGCTATACACATGCTTTATAAACATTTATATATTGATGCGCTGGCAATTTATTCGACTCTGCTGCTGCCTGTTGCCGCTTCGTTGCCAGCGCTGCCACTGTTTGTGCCCTGTCATGCCCCCACCTCCCCTCGCCACCTTCCTGTCCATCAAAATAAAAGAAATATATTACGTATACGCTGGGTGAGCACTTGGCATGCATTTTATTTGAAAACAGAGCAACACATCTGCATTTCCTCGGTGACAGTCACCAGTGCTCTCAACTTCTGACAACCTTAGCACAGGGACTGGCCAAGCCATCGCCTTGAAACTCGGATTCAAAGCAGTGAACTCCCTGAAGAAATACAACTTCTTATGTAAGCAACTAGCTAAGCTGACTTTGTAATGCATGTACTTATCTTCAATGTAGACCAGCATACTTCAGTTCTATGTAAGCGCAATTACAGCATAATTTATCATCTACATTTAGGTATTTGTATTTTGACTTGACGAATTGGCTAATAAAGTTTACTAATCAAGCAATTTAGTATTTAAATTTAAGTTTTAGATCGATGGCCACTTTACATTACATTATTTACATTCAAATGACAATAATTAGAGTGCTCTAATTATGATTTATGAACTTTATGATTACTATATTATATTAACTATTTTTTTGTTTTGCACAAGGGGAGAAAGGCTAAGTTGTAATATAAACAGCCATTTAATGAATGCTGCATATTTAAAATTAAATTAAATTAAATACAATTAACTACAATACACAATATAAAAATAATAATAAATCATTAATCATTCAATCATTAAGATTTGTTTAAATGTAGACACTAGTTGGGTAAAGAGGTATTCAATTGTGCAGTTAAGTACAGTTAATTCAGTTAATGAAAATACAATTATGTATATATAATTTTATTATCAGGTTTTTCATGTTTTTATGTAAAATATTTATTTTCATCCCTTTTTATTGATATATAATTAGCTATGAATACGGGCATAGGCGACCGGATGGACAAACAATATGATTTATTTATAATTATTTATTGGCTTCTGGAGCTTAAGCCTAAAAGATTCTTAACGCTCTTCATAAAGTGGAACGTATATTTGTTTTGACAATGTTCGTCTCGCAAACTTAAAATAAATATGTAATATAATTCGAGGCTCCAAAAAAATGATCATCTCCTTTTAAGATCGAGTAAAAATGAAAGCCATGCCCACTTCTGCAAAATGTGTATATGAATGTGGCTTTTAGCATCTGACATTGCCAACTTTATTTTCTGCACACTCCCTTTGATATATACTATCCGTGTATTGAAATATTAAAGTTCAAATGTCCTTGGCAGTCACATACATCGTTGGCTATAAGTTTGTGTCAGTTTCTAGGAAGAAAAATAAGTTTTTGCTGCTCTTGAGTATTTTGATTTCATATTTTTAAGGATGTATTAGTGGCGTGGGGTAGTATTTCACACACACACACACTGACAACCGCAGACGTGGAGGTCAATGTAGAGTACGCTCTCCTTGACGGCACTATTATCCTTGTTAACTGTGTCGTCCTTCGTCCGTTATTTGACGTTGACTTGTTTGCTTAGCTAAGTCTCTGACTCAGACTCTCAGCCATCCTGACAGTGGAGGATTGACAACTAAATATTTTAATGTTCGGATTTGGCGGGGATAACACAGCACATCATTCAAGGAGGGGACACTCGCACTCCAGCCGGCGGACGAGCAATTTATAAAGCGGTTCTAAAGCTGTCTAAGTGCGGCTGCACTTATAACTTACACATTTTATGCACCATTGCTTAGTGGCCGCTTGGCTGGCAGCCGCTTTTAATATCCCGGCCAAGATGGCATTTCGCCCACTCTCTTTTGCCACATCAGACGGTCGCCATTGTGGCATAATTAATGCTTTCAACTGCTTCGTGCTATGAGTGCGATGTGCTGCCGGAAACTCAATAAAGCCGCTGCTCTTCCGGCAGCCAAGTTAAGCGCAAACGTCAACAGGGTCCGGTCTGTTGGGTCTTTCAGCTGTCGCGTGGGTCAACAAAAAGTGCGCATGGGTCAGCTTTAGCGACCTGCGGGCTGGGAGCCCCAGTTGCCGCAGCGTGGGCGGATGCAAAGTGCAAACTTCAAAGTGCCGCGCACAGGACACTACTAATTCAATTAAATCCATACCCAGCATCCAATGAGCCAACTGACTCACGAAGGAGGCATTCTGTGCGGACATCAAGGACAACCAGTAAGAGGCTTAACTGCTCCTGCTGGTTAGCAAACACAAACTGATAAAGCGTCGCAGGGAAAGTAATCGAACAAGCACTAATTGCAAACATTGTAACAACGTCTACGGAGGGAAACGTAGGTTCATCAGCAATTTCTGCAAATTCAATATGAACTATGAAACTATCATGATGGCAAATGCAATTGCTGTGTGTGCATGAGAGAAGCTTGAGAAGAGGACTTCAGCTCATGCAAAGCTGAGCAACTATAAAGGAAAATTTCAAATATCACTGCAAATGACAGTTTCAATTGCTATTGAAGCCACTATGGAAGCAAGTGATACTTATTGTGGCATAAATATATAACTTATAGAATCGACTGATTTATATTATTGATGTTGTTTGAAAATATATTTGAAACTATTTTTAAACAAGCGTTATGTGATAGTGGCAAACAAATTTTTCGGAATTTTTATATGCAAAACCTGAACTAAACATACATTATTTTTACAGTTTCAGGTCGTGTAATAAAAGCAAAAATTCGTTAGCTTAAGAACTTTAACAAACAGTCCAACTTGCCCATAGTGCCATGCACAGTGAACGGAGATGTTCGAAATATATTGGAAAACGGAAAATAGGGTCAGGGATTCTGAATAGACCATCAATTCAGGAAATAATTTACTGCTAGTGATTTTCCACTGATTTTCTTTTCTCTCTAAAAACTACGTATTGAATTTCTCATTAAAATGTTACTTAATTTATAAGCTTGCCAGTAAATAAAAGTGTCCAATGTACGTCACAGGACAACAGCTCTTATATTGAGTTACTGTATAAATATTTGTCGAGGCTCAACCGGGTTGGGGTCAGCTTGGGTGCGAGAAAAAAATAAACATTTAATACCGAGTTGACGAAGAAAAAATGTTGGCCTATTTAAGATATGACAAAAAAGATTTGAAAATATGACATCTCATGCAAACAAAATTGTTGACATGTGGTTGAGAAGGGTCTCAATTAGAACGATTAGTTGTTATTGAAAAAATAAATTTTTATAATGTAACAATTTAAATTTCGAGCACTTGTGTGAAATGAATAGTCTGCCGATATAGTTTAGATCCGTGCTAATTTTTATCAATATATTTATCAATTGACTATCTACAATATATGAAGTTCAGAAGTGTCTCATGCAATACCTTATAGATTTTGGATCAAGATAAAAATATCCTTTGCATGCAAAAAAAACATAGTGCAAAATGTAGCTGCAAAAACCGGAGACGGAACAATCGTGCACCGTGTTCAGTCTTTATTGATGGATTGTCAGTGTTTGAGAGAATTCCCATTTTATGTGTTCATGTCTACTGTGTTGCACAAGATGGCAGTGCTTCAATCCACTCAACTTATTTGTGTACGTGTTAAGATTTCTTTGTTCGTCAATTGATTTGTCAATTGATGTAAATAATTTGCATGCCATTGAGACTGGCAGTTGACAGCTGACACTCAAAACAACAACTGCGTTGGTTCTGGACGGGATTTAAGCTGGCATGTGGCCAGGTGCGCAGCTGTTTGCCCAACAAATTAAAGTTAATGCGGCTCAGAAATAAGCCCCTTGCTCTGGGAGCTCTCCAATCCTTTCCAGCCAACTGGCAACGACAAACAAGCGCCAATCTCCCGCTTAGACCCATTGTGACGACAACTGTCAGCATTTAAATAAGATTGATCGATTGGCATTGGCATTGGTGTTGGCGTTATTGTTGCTATTGTTGTTGTTGCTGTCGTTGTTGGGCCGCTGTTGGATTTTCACGCACATTGATTTGCATAGAATAGAAATGAGGAATGCCGACGATTTGGCCACCTGCAGGGCAGTGCACAGTGGCACGAAAGATGTTAACATAGTGAAATATGTATAAATATGGACCATAACAAGAATTGGCCCAACATCACCAACAAAATCTAAAAATAACAGGTTTTTTGTTTAAATAATTAGCATTTATTCAAGGAAGCTTAGAATCAAAGAAACCCAGACATCTCAAGCTTGATTTTTGATATTTTAATGTTAAACGAATTTTTTGCCTAAATATGGAAGATGCTGGTTTTTCATTCTAAAGAATATGTAAGGAACAATTTATTTTAAATAGATTTTTTGTGCATTTGTTCTTGGCCCTTTTAAATACAGAAAAGAATATGTACACTCTGGAAACTTCTTCAGCCTTTGTTCAGCTTTGATTTTTAGTAAGCTTCTTCCCCACAAGATAAATTAAATTGTATTTCTATATTATTGAAGCATTTAGAACAACTTTCTATGTGTTTTGTCATAGAATACGGACAACAAAAACCTAAGGCATCACAATGGGCTGACCCACGTGGCTAATAACTGAAAACAGTCTAACCCGTCAAATCCCTTTTTTCGTTCCCCCTATATATCAGACTTTTGCATTGTCTGTTAAATTCTTTAGTTGTTGGCCACTGTGGGGCGGCTGCTGTGCAATTGTGCGGGACAAATTGTTAGCACTTCCGTTTTGGCTTTGGGCCGTCGCTTGTTTACTGCTGACCAGCGGGCAGTGGCCGTTGGCTTTGAGCCGGTATTAGGGGTGCATAACAAATCATTTAGTGGCTGTCATTCAATAGCTTAATCATGTTCGCAAAAGGCTTGAGGCGTTTAGCTATAAAAATTCATGTGCTCCGTGGTGGACGCATCAGTTGTCCGGCGACCTTCACGCTTAGCGCATTTTCCCCGAGCCCAAGTCAAAGAACCAGTGTCCAGTGCCGTGTCGTGTGTCCCTTGTGGCGCTCGTAAAAAAACGCAACGCTTTACGCTCGAGTTGGCCAAGCTCGTTGCCTGCCAGTTATGTATAGACTAAGTAATTGCACATTGCTGCTAATCGCAGCGTCCTGTTACCTGGTCTATTCCAGCCAAGCCAAGGCTATGCAGGTGAGTGCGCAGCCAAGTTACGAAAAGGTTAGACAAGAAAGCTTCACAAGTACCACTTAATTAGGTTTGTTTGCCTCGATAAGCGCCCTTATCAGGTTATCAAAAAAGCTGCCTAACTGTAAGCCAAACAATTGCCAGATCCAGGCAAACGCTTGACTAAAACTTTTCCAAAATTCCTCGCAGCGGGCGAAGGTGTTGGTCTTGCTGCTGCTTCTGGCTTTTGGCAGTTGCATCTTGAAGCAATTTCCTACCCATCATTGCCACTTTCCGGCTCGCTAATTATGCGCCAGTGCAGTGCCAATTCGCTTGTGCGCCCAGTTATTTCCATTAACTGACGGCACGCTCATCTCCCAATTTCCTATCAATTTTAAATTTATTAATTTTAAACTAGTTGATGCCCGCAAATTCGGCTAAAATGCCCCCACAGCAACACAGAAATTGGATATATGGAAAATATTATTTTCATAATATTTCTTTTGAGCATACGAAAAACATTATTATTTTTTTAATAAAGTAATAATTACTGACAGCCTGAAGCATATTTAGGCAGACGGTTGACTAAAAGTAGAAATAATTATAAATTTGAGAGCTCAATTTCGTATACCACATAACAAATTGTTTGCTTTTATTTTCGCGCAGTGTAGAGTGTATTGGTGCGTATTTTATAGCGAACGTTGAGGTAAAAACAAAAACGAAATGGCGGACGTACGTGTGTAAAATCATTAAAACAGTGTATTTGATGAAAAACATTTTTAATTAAAATTGAAAACAGGAGCACGCTTCTAAGAAATAAAACAATGAGAAATAACTGTTATATACTGGGTGCCTGGGATTAAATAATCTTGTTCACATTTGGCCGATTTGCAATATGCTTTCATACATTTAACATTTATGAAATTTATGATGTTGATAAGATAATGCTTATATGTTAGGATCATTGTGAACATCGTAATTCCAAAGATTGATTTAGAAATTTTATAAAAGAAAAAATTTGTTCGTATAAGAACTTAATTTTCGACCGATAATTTCCATGGTGGCTATAGCTATGATATACGATATATCAAACAAATTCCAACATACAGAAGCAACTAAACAAATTTCCGTAACGATAGCTTCAGAATTGAGAGAATAAGCTTTTATAGAAACAATCAGACAGACAAACAGACATGCAGGTAGACTCGGCTCTTGATTCTGATCAAGAATATATACTTTATAGGGTCTGATATCTCGTGAAAATATTATAATAAGGTTTACATAGAAACGGGCAGACGGATATGGGGTTATCGACTCGGCTCATTTCATGACAAAATTATGCTACCCACTGGTATAAGGGTATAAAATTTGTATTTATAACGCGTCCAGAGGATATTTTGTGATTTTGTGATATTATTTTATTTATGTTGATTTAGTTGTGGATTTTGCCATTTCATGCTTGCCAAAATATTTAGATGTTGATTCAATTCAACATAACTTCAGTTTATTTTCTTGGCTCAGAGTTGGCGTATACAGCTGTGTAATTGTGTTTGTGTTAACGGCTAAGCTACAATTTACAAGCCGATTTAAGGTGTTGGCATTTCAATTCACATTGAGTTGTCTAATCAAGCGGCACACGCTGCCTGTCATGCTGTAAATTGAAACAATAAAGTGCTTGACTCACACAAAGCACCCACTCACACACACACATACACACAGCCGCTTGGCGCGCTTTGAGTGCGTAGTGTGTGTGCAGCTCACGTATGCGCATAAATAGGCAGCATAAAAATAACTTAACACGTGTCGACAGTTTGAAAGCCGCCAGCAACGATATTGAAAGCCTTACGGCCGCAGGCTAAGGGGCCCCGAATCAAATATTTCAAATATTTTTGTTGTTTTCTCTCGTGTTTTGTTTTCCCCCTACCGCATTGTGGCACTTCATTTGCGCAGGGCACAAACAAACTGGATTTACCAAATCGCATCAGCGGCAACGGCGTCGGCTCAGCCAACGCAGCAGCTGCGGCGGAAGCACGCCACAAGCGCGCAATGGGCGAATACAAAGAGCTAAACGACATCATTGACGACCTGGAGGAAAACAGTTTGGTGCAAAAGACGAGCGTGGCGCAGCCGCCAGCCCAGGCGCAGGAATTCGACCTGGATAGCATGCCACCGTTGGCCTACTATCTGCTGTTGCAAAAGCTTCGCCAGCGTGAGTATTGAGCGCACGCGGCGTATGAGTAATGTGTCCCTATGACAACCAGCCATGGAAGCATTTCAAATATGCTCTGCTCGGAGTTACTCGTACGCTTGTGAAAATTGATTTTCTTTCAAAAGAACTTTTCTTAAAGTTTTATGTTTAATATATGCATAAGAAAAATCAGACTTCTTCTTATTCTTTCGAGTTCTGAAACCCTAGGGCATTGGTAAAATTTTAACTTACATTTTTCTATTTTATTTTGATTTATTTTTTATTGATAGTTTGTGAACTATTTTATTTCAATTAATTGTTGTTGTAACTGATTTCGTGGAAGAATTTTCACAATTTTTACGGTATTAAAATGTGTGTGTTTTGGTGTGTAATGTGTATTCTTGGTCTTATTTTGGCTACTGCAGTGCAGAGCAGCGGCGAACCAACGTATCGCGTGCGCACGCCACGCCTTGGACGCAGCATTGACTTTCAGCAACTGTTGGAGGGCCGGGCGGGCAGCGAGGAGGCAAGCAGTGGCCAGTTTGTGTCGCGCATGATGAAGAAATCTGTGCCGTTCAAGCCGCGCCTGGGCAAGCGTGCTCAAGTGTGCGGCGGCGGGGATTAAGCCATGGCAGTAACAGTAACAGTATCATCAACTAGAACGAACGGCGAGGACGAGTCCTTGAACAAGGTTGAGGCCAGCCATTGGCGCTTTGCCAGCTCCACTTAAACTACTCGCATAATGCCCCAAAATTCGACGATAGCAACTAACCTACTTATTCCCATAACATATATTTGTATAGCTAGACCCAAGTTGTAAGAGGAATTCATATACGCGACAAAATATGTGTTTAAATAAATTGCAGACACTTGAAAACTTTGCGTATTTGTTAACAATTTAACATAAAACCGAAAATGTAAATTTGACAATTGCAAATACACACACTTGTGCACACACACACACATAGCTGTCAATAATTGACCGCCAACTGTGGCAGTCGCGAATTTTCGGTTTGTGTTTTATTTTTGGCCGGGTAAAAGTAAATTAATGAAAATTTTATTATACGATATCAAAACGACAATATTTCGTACAAAATGAAACGTGTGGCGGCAGCTGCTGCGGTGGCAACTGTATTGCTCTGTATCAGGCCGGAGGCATGGGGCTTGGGACATGGAGCATGGTGCAGGAAGTGGGAGGCACAATACGTGTGCTTGGAGTTGCAGTTGAGGCAGGTGACGTTTCCATAATACCTGCACTTTCGTTAACCAAAAGCTGGTGGCTTCATTCAGCTTGATCAAGCAAAAATAATTGTGCGCTGTTTGTACAGATTTTATGTACATATATTTTATGTATGTACACACAACATACACACGTACATCTGCCAACTGTGATTCTCGTTATTGTAACTTGCATTTACAGTTAACAAAGCCAATTAGCAACTTGTAAACCAAATTAATTAGTTAGCTCGCATCACAAGGCAGATGTTTCGAATGATAAGACTATGAATGATTTCGAATACTGCCTCGCGTAGTTTTATTGGATTTTGAATAGCGGATTGCTGTTATTGGAAATAACTGAAATATTTACACAACTGCCCTTAGGGAAAAATAAGGGTACAGCAATTTCCTATATTTTGTAAATATACAGTAGAGTTTTTCTTTGTGATAAATATCCTAGCAGTACCCAAAAAAATTTATTCCATTAAAAAAAAACATTGATTTATTACAGATATTATTATTATTATTATTATTATTATTATTATTATTATTATTATTATTATTATTATTATTATTATTATTATTATTATTATATATCAACTTTAAATTATTACTTTTTAACATAAAGCATGGTACATTTTCTAAATCGGGCTTGAATCTGTATATAATACAACGCAAAAGGCTTAAATCTGTTTAAGTTTTTGATTCTTTATTAAATTTGTTAAACAAATTCGAGAGATAATTAAGCCCTTAGAATCTGATTTGTTTTGTCAGTTGCATTAAACTGAAGCTTTGTATATTCCTGAAAATATTTCTTCTCTTTCGGTGGCTTTGTGATTTATTTTAATGGAAAACAAAATGATAAAATTAAAGTTTATACCTTTTTGAATTTCGTTTGTGAACTTTGATCGTATTAAATGGTAAAAAAATGTGTAATAAAGTTGTGTAAAAGCGAGCAAGAGCAGCAGCAGCAGAGTTTGCATAATAAGCGCAGAGACTTTTTGAGAAACTATTTTGAGTAGTTTCTGACAATCCCCGTACTGTAAACATTTTTAATTGGGGATGAATTTTATGAGTTGCGATTCGTTGTGTAGGTACCGTACAATATCGAAAATATCATATATTTTTTATTCTTTAGAAGCAGAAGAATGAGGTAAAAATGTAAGAAAGTGTGACGTCTGGGCGATACATTTTTAATAATAGCATACACTTTAAGTCTAATTCTTATTACATTTCCCTAGCCTTTCTTTTAGCGTATGATTGCACTTTTTACTCAGGAATATACGTATGCATTTTTTCTTTATTTATATCTTATCTTCTATAAATTTTTTTACAAAGTATCGCCCTTCTGTGTCCTACATGGCAAACTTTAGGCTTGGTGTTGTCGTTACTAACAACTGCTGTAATTAGTTCAATGGAACTATTTATTTAATTAGTTTGTTATATGTTATTATTAAATTACCCTTACCATTACTTCATTAATTTGCAAATTATTTTTGTTATAGACTTTCGACGTATTTTGTATGCACCAGTAAAATTAATATTTTCAGACCAACTGCAATAATAGTGGCTATAATGAAAAAATTGCAATGGTTTTTGGATTATATTATATTAACATAATGGCGAAATGAGTATGTTACACTCACGTAGTCGTTTGATACTACGTGCATCTGGATAAATATATTGATTTTAATTTACATATATGTAAACATACATATGTAGCATATAACACTCATGTTTAATGGCACAAGTCGAATGCAGAGTTTTATAATTTATGGTAATGGTGGCCAAAGAAAATTTTAACTTAAGTACAAGTACACTCGACTTAGTATAAATGCGCAACGATTTAGTATCTCGACGTGGCAGTTCAGTGTGCAGCTCAGGTGTGCGCTGGAAGGATGGGGATGAGGGGTGCTTGGGGTAAGTGGGTTAACCTAATGGCACTGCTGCACTGCTGCTTCCCTTGAGTAGCTAAATTGGCAAATGTAAAACTCATGCGTTTCAGGAAAAGCCCATTTGGCTGCTGAGGCAGCTGCTTGAGCAGCTAGAGCTTCAAGCAAGTCATTAGAGACTCGGCACGTGCCAATTAGTTGGGTTGCAAAGGGGGGCCCAACGTTCGACTTACAATCAGCTATAGTTGGATATTCATTGTTAGTTGATGCGAAGCTCAATTAAAGGCTGCCATTTGGCCAAAATGCGGGCGTCAAAGGTTAACGGGTCATATTTATTCACTCTGTCTCCGGCTTGAGCTCGACAAATGTATGACAAATGCCGCAGACGTCACGTAGTTGTCGACCGTTGAGCGTCGGTAAATGAGCAGCCCATGGAACACCTAATGGTATTTATATATCTAGTTGAATCGTTTCTAAAATGGCGCTAATGGGCACGCAAGCCGCATGCGAACACACACACATACACACACGTAAAACGAGATATTGAAACATTACAACTGCAAAATGGTAATAAATTTTGGACTGCCTTCTGGGCAAAAGAAGGCCGCTCCGGAGGCACGCACGAAGATTGCTACGGAGTTGGCAGGAACTTTGCATGATGGCCGTAAATTTACAGCTGGGTCGTTGCGTAAGGTTAAGCGGGCTCAACATCAGCTGCCACTGTGCCGGCTTCCTGTCTGCTACGTGGCGCACACACACTTATACACAGTCGCTCACAGTCACCCACACAAGCATACATTCGCACATGCATGTAGCAGTAACATGATAAAATGTGTGTGTGTGGGTGTCTGTTTGTATGTGCCAAAATCACTTTGCCTGATTAAATGACGCAAACCAGCTGAAAAAGCAGCAGCAGCAGCAAAAGTAGCATCAGCCGAAGTAGCAGCAGAAGAAGCAGCAAAAGTGGCAGCAGCAGATATTCAGTTAGCATGCACCTTGGCCAAAATGAATGCCAACCATTACGGTGAATTGTTAAAAATGTGTGGCTAATATAAGCTGGGCCTGCTCAGGCCGTGCATTCGACCCTTATTTATTGTATTTAAGCAACTGATTTAAATTGATGGCCGCATTTGCCAGGTCTGCGCAGACCGCCGGCTTGGCACTCACTTAATCAAATTTCAGCCATGCAAAAAGATTGCAAATTGGCTCTGTATACTTGTGTGGCACAAACATGAAGGATGTTATTTATTTCATTTCCCAACCGACACGCATATGTGGCCACTTCGATGACGACATCTCCCCGCTTCCCTTCCACAACACCCGCATAATGAGAGATTTCGCTTATCGCAATTTTCGCATCAGATTTTAATTAATGACAATGCAGGTGGCGCCTGGCAATGCCTAAGCCGCACAGATCTGTGCCACATGATTGTATGGGGCATGCCACCGATGGCTGATTCCTTTGCTGTCCAACTTCCGTTTTCAGCCTTTGATTTGCCCTTCTTCTTGTATCTCAAATGACACAGATTAAAGGCCTCTTGTTTGCCTTGACTGGCAATTAATGCCCGTGTAAATATAAACTTGTGAAAAGAAAAGAAAGGCGAACTTGAATCATTTTGATTTTACGAATTTACCGTTAATATTGAATTAATAAGATCTACAACTTCGAATTAAGTACAACATAATTCGAACTTGAATTTGGCAAAATAAAAAATCCTAATGTAAGCACAACCTTTGTTCTTCACTTTATTTGGAACTAATATTTAGAAATTTTTAACAAAAGAAAGTTCTTGAAACAAGAAAATATTTTTCAACTTTAAAAATTTGACGGATTCATTCGACGCTTGTTTCAGGTTTAAATACAATTTTTTTCGATTTTTTTTCGTAGTGTAAAGTATAATTTTGCAGACCATGAAATTTCCAAACAAGAGCGTTAAATTCTGATGTTTCAAATTGCCTTAAAGTTTCTATCGAGTTAGCATCGGCTTCAAATACTTCGTAGAACTTCGCAAAAATCCAAATTGGTATTTTATGTATAGGGAGACATTGAGCGTATTCTGATTTGCGGCATGGCGTATACATATATTGAAGCTTTTATCTTACAAAAATATCGTCAGTATGGTATAAATTAATAATAACCAACCTGCCATAGTTAAGCTGTGGGGATAAAGATTTATTGAGAGTGAAAAACCTGAATGAAAAAAATGTTCAACACTCTTGCATGTGTATAACAAGTTGGTCTTTTTACAATTCACTGTACGCCGAAGCAATTAATTTTTTTAAAGAAGAAACTTGTTTTTACCAATGTTTTAAACAAAGCTGTTTTATGGTTTCAACGTATCCTAATCGAGGCAAAACTTTAAGTTTATACAATTAATTGCGATTCCCGTAAACTGCGCTTTTGCTAAATGTTGGTTCATATCAGATTACTATATTGTACATCTGCCAAAGAAGCACTACAAGAGTACTAAATCGTCCGTAAAGATAAGACTTCTTGCTTTAAGGTTTCAGTCGGCTACAGGCAGCCATAAAATACATCTTTGGAAATGCTTTTTGCAGAACATGTGGGTAACCAAAATCCAGCAAAACCAGCTTCAAAGTGTCGACAGCTGAACACTAAGCAGGCAAGGCTTAAGGCTCAGCTGTGGTATGCAATGGCAAACTCAAGAAGAGCAACAACGGCAGCTGCAGCAGCAACAACATCAGCAGCAAAATCCAACGACAGGTAGACGCCTTTGGCACTTAGCTTCATGGAACTTTAACGAATTTTTGTTGGGCTCTATTCATTGTTTGTTATTGGTTTTGTTGTAGGTTTGCATTGCGGGTTGGTTCGTTTTAAAATTGCAAATTCAGCAGCCGCACGATGTCCATACACCCATACACACCCACACACACCCATAGACCCGAACACATATACAGCTATTGAAATGTGGCTGCTGCAGCTGCTGTGTGGAGCACTTCCGGCGATTGTCAAGTCAGCCAGCACAGAGGCGAGCTAACCCAATCGAATTTCGAATTTTGGCAACGCGGACAATGGCCATGGCATTGACATTGGTAACTGCAATACCCAATGCCAACAACACTTGTCGTTGCTGCTGCTGCCTTTGTTGCTGTCGTCGACATCGCTTGCGGTGCGTCAGCGAAGCATGCAACATTTTTGCCACCACGAATGACTTTGCATACATTACGGTGTCCAGGGAAAATCTGCGTTTGCACATTACAGTGCGTGACAGTCTCTTTTGAGTTGGCCATCAATCATCAACGTGGCCAAACGCAATTTGGCCTGATGTGGCAAATGCTACGCTTTGGAATTTGTTTAATTTGTGTCAATTAGACCAAACATTTTGCGGTGAATGTGGCAAGACAGGCAAATAAGCAAATTACATGCCGCATCAGCTGGCATACAACACGGAAATAATGCCGCGCCAGCAATCAGATAAACGGTGTGCAGTCACAACCACCGAAAGAGACAGCCGAAGAGCCAGAGCGGGAGCCAAAGTCAGAGCCAATGTCAATGGATATCAATAAGTTGGCGCCGTTGCGTTTCGACCAGAATGCCAACCAGCCAACCAGCCAGCCAACCAGCCAGTCAGTCAGCCAGCAAGCCAACTGGCTGATGCCCTTGAAGTTGGCAAGGAAATCGTTTTCAATTACGCCACTGCTCCGGCAACTATTCCGGAATGCCCTTGCCTTGTCAGCAGTGTGAATGGCAGCCGGGCCAGGCAGGAACGATTGGGCTTATAAATAAATATTTGTTCGATTTCATTTGCTAACTGCTGCTTCTGCAGAAATCAGTTTACCGCTGTTGCACGATGTGTGCGCGCGTGTGTGTGTTGTGTGTAATAAAGCACATACAAATCAAATTCGTACAGCCGCTCTGCCCCCACAAAAGTATGCCCCAGAAGACCATTAATTGTATCAGTATCGTGTGCTGGGCCCTGGAGACCTGGCTACCAAAAGCAGGAGCATTGCATGCTAAACACGTTAAGAGGCGGCTGGTAATGAAAAAATTAAATAAACCAGCACGCGAACAGGCAAATGATGTAAGCGATATAATAACAATCAGAAACATATAGGTATTTTTATATCTTATACAAATGTATAGTTAATAGAAATTAGTTCTAACAGGGCAACGCGTTTGAAGGCAGTTAAAATTGCAGGACACAAATTAAACATTAACAATAAATACTTGTAACAAATTCGATATCTTTTAAATCCTTTTTATATTTATATAAATAATACTTGTAATTTCGGTTTACTGTCTGAACATCCAAAAGTGTCGTCTGGGAAATACTATATACCCAGCTCTGTGCTGCCGTAAGAAACTTTCGAACTGCGCTCCATTTATACGTACATAAAACAGGTATTCACATTCACAAACACTTTTAAGTTTCCCCACTATGGGAAATGCAAACTGAAATAACCTTGAATTTGAATGCCCGAACTACTGAAACTGAAAGTGTGTAATTGAGTCCAAGAAAAATCTTTATTCTAAAATAGGATATGTGTATCAGATAACTACAAGTATATATTCAAAATTTTAAGTCTCTATCTTCAACAGCGCCGAAAAAGTTGCGTTCATCCGGAAAGACGAACAGACGGACAGGCAGACGGACAGCCTGACGGACATTGCACAAAAACAATATACTAGTTTCACTTCGTGAAGGAGTACAAAAAAATCAAATTACCTTTGGTCAGGTTTGCGAATATGAATATATTTTATTTAGTAGTTTTTGTGATTTCTAAGGTCAACTTTTGTAGTTTTATTTTATTTTTTGTATTTCATTTAATACCTTGAACAAATTGTGGAAAGCCTTCTATTACGCTGGTATGACATTTAAAGTACATTTGATTTCAGCTTGTTATTATTACATTCGACATAGCTGTGATCCTTAATTAAACTTTTTTTGAACGCAGTCAATTACTTATTTGGCATATATTTTAAGCTCGCCTTCGCCATAGCAATTATTTTGTTGCCGGGCGTCATTCGGTATTCTGGTAACGTGCCTGTCGAAAGTACCATGCGGCCAGTCAAATGTCAAATTTAATCACAGCTAATAATGAACATTTCATGAATGAAAATTTTCAACGAAAAATCTTTAAGCTCGAAGGTTACAGCGCTTCGAGGACTGCGTGACAATGGCACATTGTTGTCGAGGGTTCTGCTTCGGGAATATTGCTGATGGGGCTAATGGTGCACACATACACACTCACACACACTCACATGTACGCGCGCACACACCCATATGTATAATATAAACACACACATACACACACGTACTCGCTTGTGTGCTGTTTGGGCCGTAACATTGAACTTCGCCATTCGCTGTCCATAAACAATGAGCTCGCACCGAAATTATTTATAGGTAAGTGCACTGCCAATTGGTTGACTCTTCTGATGGACATTCATTAGTGCTATCCGCCCCTCTGTTTTGTGGCCCGCCGTTCAATAAATTTGTTGCTATTTTTAGTGCCAAGCGCAGTACGGGACGAATGCGTAATTCGATTGTGTGCAAAATTTAGATATAATTCTATAAAACTACAACAAGTCCATCCGGACAGCCACAGTGCGTACGCAAATGGGTGGATATGTATGGTTTAAGAGCTGTCAATTAAGTTTTTGTTGTTTTTAGTTATTTTTTGTTTTTGTCGTTGTTGCTGCTGGCAGTGATGCATGGCAATTATGGCGCAATTATGACGCTGGCTTGTTGCGAATTAACGTGCAACTCGTTGGTGGCTCGGGGACCGTTTTGTGAGTTTTAATTGGTCCTGTGTGTGTCGATGGCAACTGAGAGAGTGGGTGCGAGTGGGTGCGTGTGGGTGTGTGTTTTTTGTCGGGCAGATTGACATTTTTTGCAGCATATTGGAAGCAAGCGCGAAAAAACAACTTGGCGTAACTGTGTTAGCGAGCTGCTAAGCGAGAAAAAATGTCAATTTATAAAGGCACTGCTAATTGCATGCGGATATACAATCTAAAATCTTCTCCTTCTTCGTTTATTTCTTAATGAACCAGTTTGTAAAAACACTTGAGCGCAATTGCCAGGCCATTGAAGTTAAATGAACTGTTTTGCGAGCTATTTGCACAAATTAGGCACAAGTAAAAAGCAAAAACCAAATATAAACAAGGCAAATATAAACTCAAAGCAACAAACGAAAAGCGAAATATAAATAAAAATGTGAATAAAAGAAGAGGACACCTTTTTTGCATTTTATATCACCAACAACTTTTGCGGCTTAAATCCGGCATTTGAATGTTATAATAGCTAAGTTTGTGAGCGGCTTGCGGCGTTTTGCTAGTTTTGCTCGCAGGCACTTTTTAGGGCAGTTTTATTGATTTGTTGTTGCAAACTTTGCTTTACACGGCTTCAATTTATGGGGCTAACAGCAGCAGTGGCCGCAACACAATAACCACAACAACAACAATTTCTACACGACCCTGAAAGCGGCGCCAAAATTTGCATGCGCTGACCAAATTTATTTGATTTTTTTTGTCCCACACATACACACACATATACGGTTTAATTTTGGAGGGCACCGCGGAATTGTCGACAACAAATTTAAACTGTGCACGCCCATTTACTTTCCAGGCACTTTGTTATTTATTCTCTTTTTTGCTGGATTTTGCATTAAATGTTCATATATTCTAATATTTGAATGTGCAGGGAATAATAAAAAAAAACTGACATTAGCATAAAACGTTTTCGGAAAACTTTGCTCACCGCGCGAAAAAGTATGCTATGAAAAATTGTTAGCGGCCAAACCGCAGTCGCTAATGAAAAGAAATAAAGTGAAAAACACGGTGAATACAAACAAAACGGCGACAACAAATGGCAGCTGCAGCAGTTTGATGTGCCGTCTTTTAAAAAAGACTGGTGGCAAAAACAAAAGTAATAATAGAATCGCGCATACGCCACGTGCCGCTAAAACCGGTGCGTGACGCGTAAATTGCTTTTAATTAATTTGTGTGGCCTTAAACCTCAAAAAAAGAAGCCTTGATTACGGACAGTCCACAATGCCTGGGCGCTAGTTTAAAATGAAAGCAATTATATTTGTTCCCACAAAAGAGCGCAACCAGAGCGTAAATACAAGGTTGCAAAGAAACAAGAGCTCATAATTAAAAGCAAAGCTATTGAATGCACCAAAGAAATTCGCGAAAGTGTTGTCATTATACGTGTATGACGTAAAATGTATATTTATAGTCTTGATGGAAGTTTATTTCATTGCTTCAATAGTATTAATACAGTTGGCATTATCGGAACTTACGAATGTTTTTAATGGTATTTGATCATCCGATTAAATATATTTTTTGACAACAATAAGCACTTGGATTAAGTATTAACTGTAGTTTTAAAAACAAGTATCGATATTAGCCTGCTACTAAATTATCTATAAAAGTCTATTATTAGGCTAGTTATTATATATTGGGTATTTTTTACAAAATTTAATCTTAACTGGGATACAAAATATATATAAATATAATATAGTTATTAAAGCCATACCTTACAAAATATAAAGATGGGTTGGTAGTTAAATATATACATTTGTAATAAAAAGAAACGCTTAATTAAAAAATATTAATGCTGGCAAGCTGACCGCTCGAGGGCGCATTAACGTTAATGCCATGGATTGTTTGCTGGCGGTGGTTGAAGATCTCTTCAACAGGTTCACATATATAATTTCGATAAGTTGAAAAAATAAAAGTAACGCTTCATTCAGATAATTAACGTGCTTGAAACGGTCAGCATATAAGCCATTTGCTGGGTCAAGTATAAGTGTGTTGGCTGAGTGTCTACTCCCATATCCGCACACACAAACCCACGCATCTACACTCACAATCGCTTTATGCGAAAGCGGCCAAGCGTTAAGAGCAACGGCGAGGCCTGCGGGCTACTCCAAGTGAGGCCAGCCCCTTGGGCTCTGGTTATTTACACAGGCCAAGTGTACATATTGTCAGATTTGAACAATTATTTGTAGAATTATGAGGCGTACGAATGTAGATGTATGAATTCCTAAGCCACAAAAGGCCAGCCGAAGTCACGTGTTGGCCTGTCATTTGTGTCCTTTGGAGAAATCAAAGCTAATGACGGGTCGTTAGTCGCCAAGTTGGGGCAACTGGTACACGACGTCAGTCACGTATTCTAATTTAATTTCTGCTCTACTTCACCTTTAGCTGTGCTGTCCAATTTAATACCTCGCCGATTTATTTGCCTGTCGGAGCTGAAATCCTAAAGCCTGTCGACGGAATCATCAAAAATGTGGGCAAGTGTCCCTTTGCCTTTGCCCAAGCAGCTGCCTCGGGCCATTTGGCAAACGCATTATGCCGTTGATTAAGGCCTATGCATTATTTATGTAGGTCAGCGAAACGACCTTTAATTGGCTCGAAAGTACGCTGTAATGTCCTTTCCTTTCCACCTTCGTCCACCATTTGCCTGCCGTGTAGTCCTTTCAGCGACTATATTTAACAGCAACACGAAAGTTTCGCTCGACCTGCAGGCGCCGAGGGGAAGGTCGAGCGCACAGCTAATGCCTAAAAGGGACGGGTAAGTGGGGCAACGAGAATTGCAGTGCCTTTAAAAATTTAATCCTTTTGAATTCTACAATCAGATTTGACGTTTTAAAGTTATATTCTTCAAGGATAGTATTCATAAATACTATTCATTGCAAAAAGGTTTTATTATTTTTGGAATATATTTTAGGTTGTTATTTTTTAGTTTCTTTTTGTATTAAAAAGTACTTATGAAAGTTTTATAATATTATTTTCTAGATATATTATATTTTGGTTTATGTCTCAGGTATATCCTTAAAAAGCAAGCGTAATTGCGAGGAGACTTGTTTCTGGAACACAACGTTTGACTTAATTCCTGGTAGTGCAACAAATTTAAAGAAAAACATTGCTTGGCACTTTGCCAAGGTAAGCCGGCTGGCAGCACTGCCAATGGCGACATTCGTGGAATTGAAAAGTTTTTACTAGAAACAGGCCAACAATGAAATTTCACGCATACCAAGCCACTAACAGACAGGAAAATGTGAAAGAAAGAGAGCAAGAGCAAGAGAATATGCTCTGCTCTGGAACTGTATTGCACTTCAACGTTTTTCTCAATGAATCATGGACAACAGCTGATTTATATTTATGAGCACACACACACACACAAACACACACACATGCACTCGACAAATGCGTGTGCTGGCAACGATTGGTGTCCTTGATACGATTCAAGTACGACCGTCAAGAGTACGCCAAGTGTCTCATTGTGCATTTGTGAGTCCCTGCCACTGTCCCTGTGTCCGTGTGTGGCCGCTTTGAAGGTCGTCGACTATATACTAAAGCCGGCTGCGGTCGGCCAATGTCATTAGGCGCTGCCATTGAGGGTTGCTTGGCTGTTTTGGTTGTCTGGGCCAGTTCGTTCTGCCAGCCAACGTCTCGTTTCCTGGTTAGCTAAATGGCGGTGAAAACAAAAGTCTCAGTCAGCGCAGATAATTGAGAACGAGCAGCTAAAATTCAATTGAGTGACTTTGCATGTCCGCATATCTGACAATTTTTACTCTCCAGCTACACCACCCGCACCCACTGTAACTTGCACTGTTGTTGCACGTGGTTTTCATTTATTTTTTTTTGTTGCCTTCGTATTGGTTCTTTGTCAATATGGGACAAAAGGACTTTTGAGTGCGCGCGTAAAAAGCGAATGAAATGTGGAAATTCCACGATATATACTGTTGATATTTCTCCCAGAGTCCTGCTGTTGTAGTTGTTATTGTTGCTGTTGACGATGTGGTTTCTGTGTTTGCCTGTCGGCTTTAGTTAACCAGCAGAGCACACAACACGTTAACACGGCTGGCTCAGGTGTGCGCTTTGTTTGCCGCTGTAGGTGGCAGCCACAGCATCAGGAACAGCAGGAGCAGCTGGAACAGCTGGGAGAAGGGGCAGTAGCAACGGCCACAGACGCCGCAGGCGCATCATTTGCGCTCTTTACTGTTTGATTAACGTTTTAACGATTTGTGCAAACAATTGCGGCAGTAACAGCAAGCAATAACAACAAATGGCAGTAAGCGAAATTGTGTACAAGCATCCGACTCTTGGCTCACGAGCACTAAGCACTCGGCACTCAGGACCAACGGCAGCCAAAGGACCTGTCTCCTTGTTATTATGCTACATGTTGTTTCTCAATTAAAGTAAAGTGCTGCTAACAACGTGTAGAACAGCATTTCTTTCGTCCAAATTATAAACAAATATTGACATTCAAATTAGGTCTGTCATCTTCACATATTACATTTAATTACACGAGTATCGCATTTTTAAGAAATAGGCTTAAGCTAATTTTAAGATTTACATGATCTAACCAGTTTAAATAAATAAATAAAAAAGTCAAAAAAAGTAAACTTCAATGAATTTCTATAATTGTCTATTATCTTTGCTTAAGATATAACAAATAAATTTCATTTAATGTAATTGCTGTCAACAAGAAAACATTTATAACCGTTGAGGCGAACCTACTTAATCTGACTTAACTGAAATTATAATTTATAGTAATTATGAGTTCTTATTTATTCTTATTCCTTTTCCTATATTTTACACTTCTCTTTTGCACAGTTGCAAACTACAGCAAAGTAGGCATGATATTTCCAGTCTAGCTTTTCACCATGTTGTTTTTAACCAGATAAGCAAAAAATAATATAAAATAAATATATGCTTTCTTAAATCGCCTTTAAGTTTCTCTAAGCCAGCTTAACGACCTTCCAAAGCCCCAGTAGAACATTTTTGCCCTCTCGCAAACGACTTTATTAAATCTACTTATAATTATCAGTTTGTACAAGTGCGATTTGGTCACGCCAAAGAAATTATTATGTAATGGCATTGAAAAGAGTTGGGGGTATTCGAAATTATTTACCTCGATCATAATGCATAAAGCAATTATAAATATAATATTTATGTTGAGAATATAAGTTAGATTAATTTTAGTTATCAAATATTTTATGTTTCATGTTACTCATAGTGATCTTCTTTTAGGAGCTATTTTATGTAGGAGAGCGATATTAATGAACTTTGCGCAAGCTTATTTAACATATTGACTCTTAATTCTCTTGAGTTTTCACAAGAAGTCTTAAGACTGCAAAAGTTGTTTGTGCAAGAACTCAATGGTTTCCATGGCAACTTTATATTAAAATTAGCTGCAGTGAAAGGAAGCATTAAAGCCAAGTTTCATGGAAACAGACTTTAACGACTCAGCTTGTTGTCCTGAGCAACATAAAGTCAGAAACGTTGATTTTAATTTGCTACACATTCGGTGACAATATTTGAGCAACTTTCAGCGCGGATACAATATATACACAGTGTATGGGTTAAGTGCTTCTAACACAACCAAGGAATTAACTTGTCATACATAGGTGAGAAATGTTTTATATATACAACGTATGTTTTAAATATAATTCTAAGAATAATTAAGTGTGGTTAGGTTTATTTAATTTGCTCATTCATTAATCTAAGAGTTTTCGTTGTAAGCCCAAACACTTAAATAATTCAATTCTAGTTTATTTTTAAGCTGAATTACAAATTCCAGGAAAATTGCACTCAGCGATTAAACGTATATGGACCATTAAAATAATTAAATGTAGTATTTGTTTTACTTGTGTATATGTATGTGCATGTTTAATTCGTTGGAAAAGCAAAACTCTCGAATCAAAGTGTTCAGCTTGGCATTTAGCTAAATGAGATTCATTCAATTTAAATGAACTCGAATAGCAAAGTTAATTATTTATGTGTATGCGTGTGTGTGCGCATCAATGTTTAAAGAAGCATTTTCAATGTTAAAACAATTCAATACAAATATCTAAGTTACTCAATCCAAAGTGTAGGGTATGCAACAGGTGTGCCATACTATATTCTAAGTTGATAATGGCGTTAAGGTCGAATCAAAAGGACCTTCACTTCGAATTGCCAATTTTAGACAGTATGTGAGTAGGTTAACTCAGCCCCTTTGCATTCGATATATATATATATATATATATATACATTGATTAAATATATATACTTAAATCCAGACACATAGCATATATGTTTAAAGTCGGGCTGCACTTTGCCTTATTAACTGCGCGCACTTTCCGATTCCACAGCTGCCATTGTTGACTTGTTTGCAAATTGGTTTTTCGCAGCGAAATGCTTGAGCTTCTGTCTTCCAGTCAATCCTCTTCAGTTGCCGCTGTCATAGCTGTCATTCTTGAACATCTTGTTGTTATGGTTGTTGCTGCGTTTGCTGTTGACTTAGGCAGCGTCGCGTTCGTTTCCAATTACTTCGTCGCGTAAATTAAGCAGCCGGCAGTGAAAGGCGTCACTCCAGTGCGCACAGTGAGCCCATTCCAATATGTACCCGTAGATTCTGTATACCATACTTATTTTTCATCTTCTTTGTAGCAAAAAATTTGATTATGGTTTTTGTTGAAGGCGGCTAATTTCATTTAGCCAGGCCACGACCTAATGCTGAGTGATGTGGCAGCTACCCGCCAAGTGAGTCCCGTCTACGAGGCGACACGCCACGCCCCGCCTATGTCTAATTTCATTAAAAGGCAAAAAAAAAAGAAACAAATAAAAATATTTAACAGATTTTTGCAACAGCACCAAAATTAATGGAATAAAAATAAGTCGCGAACTGGCAGCCCAACTCATTTTTAAAATGCGCGCAACTTTGTTGAACCTTAACCTTTTTTGATAATTTTTTTTTGGAAGCTGCTTCTGCTTCATGCATATTTGCTATTTAAATATATAGATGCGTTAGTCTGACCTGCTTAATTGGAAGCCGTATTTCGTCCTGTAAATAAGTTTCTCTAATGAGTCTTCACTTGAATCTGTATCAGATTTGTTTTACTCATTTTTTCGTCGCTGCCGTTGAACCTAATCAGGGTTCAATAAACAGCGTATCAGGACCTTTTGCCAAAAGGCTGAAAATGCTAATCAACAGCTTAAAATTTAATTTGGGCCTTAGCTGTGTAAATAAACCGAAGCAGGCCGGGACAAGGCGAGGCAAGTCGACTCAAGTCAAGTCAAGGCGGGTCCAGGGGCATGGAGTTTTGTGTACTTAGGAGCGCGGTCGCTTGGTCATTTATGACTTGGACATTGTCCCAAAATTCAATTCCGAGCATTTGGTTAACTTTGTTAAAAAGTCAAAATTAAAATCAGGCAGAAAGTCACAAGCGCCGACCTCATTGCGGCCTTTTCCAGACTTAACTAAGTTTTGGTTGTGTGTACGCCGCGTGTTTCGAACTAAATGCGAAGAGAAGCACGTAAATATGAGAAAAAAACATGCTTTTTGGTGTTGTTGTTTTTGCTGTTGAGGCAGACAAATTGCAGGACTCAAAGTAATGCTGATGAGCTCACAAAGTTTGCCGTAAAGAATGATTTAATTTCGCCAGGCTATGGCCACTCCGACTACGGCTTTTATGATGTGCCCTTGTGGATGCGGGCAATACAGCAGCCTATTCTCAAAAGCGTATACAAAATCGATAATAGCATAAATAATGCATGTATGAAGCCGGTACCAATGCTCACACACCATCAAGAACGCAAAAAGATGAAAAAAACGTGGCCTAACAGACAATGGCCTAGGCCGACTAGGCCCAGGGGCCAACGATGGGACAAAAGGAAAACAGTGAGGCTCATCCACCGCGCTTACATATGACTGACACAACAAAAAAAAAATGGAAAAATAACGAAAGTTAAAACCCCCGCTTCCCAAAAAGAAAAAAATTGATGTTTGCTCGGCAAAGATGGAAACATGCGCAGGGACACACTGCGCGTACCTCCACCCAGCCCACGGAAGGATGGCTCAATGGCTTCCAAAGTTGCAAACTAAAGCAGTGCCGGACCTGGATGTGACGAGTGCCAAGCAAACACAAGTCACACGAAGGATACTCATGTCGACAGGTCTACGAGGGTTGTCTCAACAGTAATAACTGTCTGAAGCACCCTGGCGAAGGACAAAGTTTGTCCTTAAATAAACAATTTAGTTAAATTCAAAAACAACATTTAAATAGTCTTCCTATTTGCATAAATAGCGAAAAAGAAATCAAATCTGATAAACGCATTTTTATTTAGCTTTACTGAAATTTATAATATTTTCCTGCTTTGATTTTCTGTTACACTTGGTATTTACGAAATTTAAGATTTAGCCTTGTAATGGTTTAAAAGTCGCTTTAGCTTATGTTCGTATTGTGATGAAATAATAATCACACACATTTATCCCAACAACATATAAGTTATGATGATAGCTATTTATATTGTTTATATACTTAGGAAAGTTTGTACGGATACTTCAAGACATATCTTGTTTAGTTTGTTATTTATTTAGTGTGTTAACAAAGACGCGCACAATCGCATCAAGTGCCAGAGCATTGTCTATCAGTTTTAAAACCATTGACAACAGTTCAAAACTCTTGACGGCTACTGAGGACCACTTAATGACATAAGCACTGCCAATGGCTGAGCCGGAAACGGAAGTCGTTATAATGAGGGCCGTAAATCGTTTGTTTAACCAGCCCGCCCTCACCACAACTCTATAAGGCACTTATAATATTAATTTGCAACTTTCCTATTATGTTGCCTGTTGCCTGTTGCCTGCTGGTGTTGGCCGGATTCGATATTCATATATATATATTTATATATATCTATATATTTGTATGTATAAAAGCAATTCAAGGTATTTATTGGCTAATAAAATGTGAAAAGCAAATGGCGTTTCCATTTTCACTTAAGTGCTTAGTGTTCAAGGAAAATGCAAAACTGATTTAAATTCTTTTGTGGGCATATTTCCGGATTTGGTTTTCTTATGAATAGCAGGCAAAGGCAAACGATTTTTGACAAATAAATTGTATTTCAATGTTACTCCTGCGGCTTCGGTTTCTAATTCCAAAACATCAAATATTTATGTGCTGTTTCTAGGTGTCTGAGTCTTGCATCCATAGTATCTTCTGTTGAGATGCAAATACCTTGAAAAGGCTGAAAATTGTTATCAATTTGTGGCTAAAGTATTCAATCCTCAATATTCTCTTAATTGAAATGCTTAAACGTGTTGTAAGAAAAGTAGTTACGGTGAGTATCCTTAATATTTATCAGGACCAGATCTTTCTTTTTAAGAATAATATTAAGAAATATTTTTGCAATATCATTTGAGCAATAAGAAACCTAAAACCAATTTTCCTTTACTATTTATAAAAATATATTAACAAAAAATATATAGTATGCAAATTTCTGTGTAAGGAAAAATAAGAAGATAAATGGTTGCGATAAATGCTTATTTTATGCACAAGCATATATCTTTTTTCATTTATTACATAAGTAATATAAAGATTTACAAAGGTATTTTTCATTAAAATTTTCCCAACATTAAACAAATATACTCTTTATGTGCATTTATTCAAGTTGAGCCAAGTATGACAAGTTCATTAATTTAATTTTCAATCCTAGCAAAGAAGTTGGCGTTGGCATTTTCAGCGATTTCCAGCTACATCGCATCATTATGCCAGCAATGAATCTGATAAGCTTACAGCTAAATCCAAAACGAAGACGCCAATCACAACAACAGTATAACACCCAAGCACACACACACACACACTAACACACACAAGCACACACACACACACACAGCGACAGCTGTAAGAATGGCAAGCAAAAATGCCTACAGGCATTTATTCTATTTATCATTTATCCAGCCATTTATCGCAAGACATTTGAGACGCTACGGGGAGCATCTCCATAAAATATCGCCGGAATGAATAATGCCATTTATATTTAAAACATTTATGCGTAAATATTTGCTGGCTTTAAGCCAGGCATTAGCCAACTGAAATAACTAGATTCGTATAATTTACATAGTGTATTATTATCGGTTAACAGTGCATGCGCATGTCACAATATATATATTTAATGATAGTCCTTAGCTTACTGCAAATACAACATTGACGTACCAAACCAGCTAAGCTCCCACTTTATCTCACAGATACAAAGTTTTTCGAGCGTAGCCAAAAAGTTTCAATTTCTACATGGCAATCAATGTGTGTGTGGGTGTGTGTGTTTGTATGTGTTTATTTAGGTGCGTGCTTGTCTATTTTGTTGGCCATGCAGTTTTGCAATTTATGCAAAAAAGTTTGAAACGCCAGGAACAGACTTTCAATGAATGCCAAATACTGGTGCATGTAGTTTTGGGCTTATGGTAAATTTGATTCTAAATGCCAGACAAATAAACCAAGTGCATTGAAAGGTTGGTGAAAATCACCCCTAAAGTCCTATACCAGCAAAATCGATTGCCCAACTCTAAAACCAAGTGGCTCTATTAAAAAAAAGAAATTAAAAAAAAAATAAAAAAAAAATGGCAGACTAAAAGCAAATGTCAGGAGGCTGAGGTTGTGGTTGAGTTAGATGAGGTGCAGAGGTGTAGCAGTGAGTGCTCTGTAGAGAATCGAGTGGCAAATGGTATCCAGGCCAAAGCAAGAGCAGCCTAGAGCCATACCAGAGGGTGGGTCCACTGAACTTGCACTGTGGGATTAGTAACAAAATGAGTAGGAGAAAATTACACTATAGAAGCATTAGTTATTTTATAGAAGTTTCTAGAACGGAGAATTTTTTACAATTTTAACACTCGTTTCGATATGGTATGATATATTTAAATTATTTGCGATATTTGAAAGTTTGTTTAAGCAATATATGCTTAAATTTGCTTGCTTTCCTTTGCTCACTGGAGAGCACTTGAATTTAAAATTTTTCTCTGTGTAATATACCTTGCGCTCGTTTGTGCAACTGAATTTCACAATCAATAGTGTAGTAAATTGCTTTTCGCAGATTGCATGAAGATGGCGTCCAAGGACAACAATGAAACCAAAACGAAAACAAGGAACAAAATGAAAACCACAATTGATATATAGCACGCATATCTGTAATTTTCTTGCCCTTTGATAGTATATACAATCTCCAAGCATTTTCATGGCACGATTGTGCATTCGGAACCAGTGTGCACCGTGCACCTTCTGCTGTCAAGGACCATGCAGAGCTGTGGCTTCGTCACAGGCATACACATAGGCGGTATATTAAAAATATGAAACGCCTAACATTTTTAAGTTTATTAAATAGGAACCCCAAAATACCTGAGAGCGGGCTCAACAGCAATTGGCCGGCCATCAGTTGCAATTTACGTAACCAGCCAACTGAATGCTATCTTCGGGTGGGGAGCAGGAGAAAAAGTTTTATTGTTTGCTTACTTGCTGAACGCGTGTTGGATATCCGCAGCAGGACCTGGTGACGGTGATGGTGCTGGTGATGTTGGTGGTGGATCTGGATGAGCCTGAAGGTCTTGACGCCGTCATTGTCGTTTTGGATTTGCGTTTGGCTATGTGTTTTTGGGGGGCGGCGCGGGCGGGGCTGTTGCTTGTGGCGTTTGCAACACGAGAATCAAACTTTTGTTCGACTGTTGCTTTTATCGTTGTTTATTGTTGTTGTTGTTGATATTATTGTTATTGTTGCTATCAGCCAAAAACTTCTTTCATGCGCCTCGGAATTTTGTTTTTAACGATTTTGTTGTTCTTTTAGCCGTGTTGTTTTGTTATTTAATTTGTCAATGGACTGAAGTTTGTGCTATTTTTATTGCTGTACACAAATAAAAAAGCCAAATCGATTTGTAAGAGCGAAATTTCCTTTTGATTTTCACCAAGGGCCGCAACTTGCCGCACGTTTCGGCCAGCAGAGGAACATAAACACGTACAAGACGCTAGACACACACATATACACAAACACATACACACAAGCAGACACACACACACACACACACACACACACACACACACGGCACAGACACAATGCGGACACGGACACACAATTCACGATATACTTTTGTATCGGGTTTTGTTTTAGTGGGCTTTGTGAGCAGCGACCAACTCCAAAATCGAAACACGCACGCACATGCACGGTTTAATAGAGGGCCGATGTCCTGGCGCAGTCCTGTCGCAGTCCTGTCGCCTGACGCTAGAGTGGCACTTGAGTTAGACGACAACGAGAACAACAACGGTGCCGGCAACTGTCACTGCCACTTAAGTTCCCTTTTAGCAACACATGTGTGACAAGTGGTCACAGGTTTCAATTCCTGCTGTTGTTGTTGCTGCTGCTGCTGCTGGTGTTGATGATGATGTTATTGTTTTTGAAGCAGCAACTGCCAGTCGTTCAGATGATGGTGATGCTGCTGCTGCGCTATAGGTTGTGCGTACACTGAAAACTGGCCAGCAACTGAATGTTGGGGCAGCGTGCCAAGTCCTTTGCCGGCCAAACAACACAAGCTGCGGCGAATTGGCGGCGAGAGCGCGTCGGCGCATTAAAATTTGGCGCGCAAGGCGAATTTGAAAACAGCACAGAGTTGCATGTGAGCGTAGTAACTGCAAAATTGCCAAACCAATAGATATGAAAATAGTTCAAGACTTTGAATAAACACAAATTCAACACAAACTCGCTCAAGTACAAGAATTATTAAAAATTCTATAAACACTTGGTGGGCCCTGCAAGCCCTTAAAACACATATTGATTGACAATAGAAACAGTTAAATTACGGTCACTACTACGCCCCGCGCAACTCTGTAGGCCCGGCACACTCAGTTATGGCGCCAACAGCATCCCTTGAGTCCTAAACGAATCTGCCGCATAATCAAGATGACAAGTTTTTGCCCAAGGCAGCCTGCAGCAGACCCAACGCCACCTTCACATTTACATTTTCATTTCTATACACCGACCCAGTTAATACCTACCGTTGTCAGTGGCACCCCCCCACCATCACCCCTCTCTCATGCTCGCCTCCACGGTCGGCATGCAGGGCGTCAATATTTGCATTTGTAATAACAATATTTTGATGGCAACCCAAAATGCGTGCGTAAATCTAAAAAAGATTTGTTATTGCTGCTCGAGCTTGTGTTGTGTTCATGTTCGCGCGTTGCAGGCGCAAACAACAAATGGGCGGCACGTGGAGGGGCGAAATAACATTAACAGCGGCAACAGCAACAACACCAGCAACAACAACAACTACAGAATCATATCAACCCGTGATGGCAACATGCCGGTGCCACATCGTGTGCTTGGGCGCTTGGTGCCGCTCTGTGAAAGTTATTAAAATTTCATAAAAAAAATACGACAGCACATTTGATTTCTCGATTGTCGCCAGAACTCAGTGTCGGTGACAGTTGTGTATGGTCTGTGCGAGTGCGACTGGATCACAAATTGAAAATGTGCAGGTCTGCTTTTCGACGTGTCTTGTGCATTTAAATATTTATTCAACAAGCGCACAAAACAAAAAATAAAAAAATAAGTACAAAACAAAAGCAAAAAAAAACAGAAATGGCAGAACAACCATTATTTGGACAGCTATCCTCGGCCGAAAATTAAATACCCTGACGGATATGCATAGTAAAAAAAATTAATGTTAATGTTGGTTATAACAGATTACAAACAATATTTTGCAATATATTACTATTTGTAATAAAACTTAGAATTTGTTCAAGGTTTAATCTATATTCCTGGAATGTAGAGAAATATTAAAAAAAGAAAACATCGAACAGATTGGAAATATCATAGACTAAGCTGGATGCCTTAATTTACGCCTCTTCTTTTATTTTCTTTAAGCAAAATTTCGTGAAAAAAATCATAATGCCCACTTACAGGGTATACAAAATAAATGCTGGTACTTTTGAAATGGCGCTCAGCTTTTGACACCAACGCGTCGTTGTCACTGTCACTTGTCATGGCCAAATTGGCGCATCTTGTGAGCGATGATTGGCTGCCTGATATTATGGATCACCATTGTGGGCGGTGTGCACCTAGCACCTAGAGGCATCAACATATGCCTGCGGGCAACTCTGACTCAGGCGGCATGTCAAGTGGTAGAAGTCAAGCGTGCTAAGATTTAATTTCGACTTTGATGAATGAACTTTGATTTTCAGTCGTATTTATTATGCGCAATTTTGTGTGGGATTCGAAGATGATGCGCAGTTGTTCCATGCATGCGGCAACATCCTATAAACAACCACTAGGGAAATGTTTAAAAGAATATAATTTTGAAGTCCGTTTAAGCATGAAATCACTTTATCTAGACGAGAAGGTAAATGGGACTTCCATGTGTTCAATTTATTGCATATAAATCATTTATTTATTTATGCAAATGTTTTCTTAAATTTTTGAATAATTTTTCGAACTTTTTCATGGTTAAATTATTATTTAATTGATGGATGTATTATTAAACGGAACCTATGCATCAATTGCAATATGCTTTCTGTGCTTAAAATTAATGTAATTTCTTTGAAAACATATTGAATATTTCATGCTGTGCCATTGTGTATAGCCCAATGGGTGGCCTGATTTTTCGCGTATTTTGCGTAAAAATATATACAATTATTTTGGGTACATTATTTCTATGGTATTTTCAATATAGCCACACTTTACACAAATACATACACATATATACCAGGTTTATACGGGGAACGCAATATAATGCTTTATGAGTTTTTAAAATGCCAAAAAGTTTTTCCACTTGCCAGTTGGTAAGTAGCAGGCTGGGCAAACTTTTGTTAGGGAACTTTTCGATGCGGTGTCTGTCACCTGCTTGGTAAAAATAACTTTTATTTATAGCACCCTATAAAATTGCAAAGAACTTTTGACCCGGCCCTGCCGCAATGTTATTTAAAGTATTAAAATATTTTTTCAATGTCACATTGCGTATACGCCACATTGTTACATTTGGTCGGAACTTTTTGCTTATTGGCGACGCAATAAGATGACAAATTACTTTGGCCAACTGATGAGGCCGATGCGGGTATCATTGCCATGACGCCGGTTAAATTATCTGCCAAATAAAAATCACTCATACGCCGTGTGCGTCGCCGCCTTTGTTCGCCAGGCCCTTGCAAGGGTGCGTTGACAAGAATTTTGTAATTTATCAGCCAAGCCGTGGCAGTCATTTAGAAGTTTACAACTGTTGCCGTCAGTAATCAGCTTTACTTTTGTGCTGGTAATATTCTGTTAATGTACTTTGAGTTTGAAGCCTGGGCATTTTGGCCTTCATCTGGGGTTTATTTACTTTTGAGTTGCTGTGTCATGAACTTTTGGCGATTATAATCCAAGTGTCACTTCCCAGAATTGTCACAGCCCAGCACCAAATTATAAATAACTTTAAAATATTTCCAAATTTTTATTTTCATATATGTTTGTTCTTGTTAAATTATTTAATGTTTCCAATTTAATTTTAACATTTCGCTATAGCTTTAATAATAATTCACATAGCTTATGATTCTTTTCTTTTTATGCCTGTTATTTAAGGCTAAATTTGTTCTTCGTTTCTGTAGTTTAGTTCTAGATCTTGCATTTTGCATAGAAAACGGCATAGCAGTACACCAAGTAACGCAGAGCGTCATCAGAAAAATAAATAACACTCAAATTTACATATACATACAAATACATATACATATACATATACATATACTAAGTATATAAACAGCATTAGACATATAAATTAGTTTAGCTTTCGATTCGCTTATAAAAATATAACAAGTTCTTTGGAGTTTGTTGCTTTTATTCGATTATTGTTAAGGAAAACCATATAATAATGACTATTATACATTATACAATTACATTGATGCCTATTAATATATGTTATAAAGTGCTTACATAAAGAGCTTTAGCCCAATATAATTATTTTGCCTTGCATTTCTGTGGTTTTTCTATTTGGTTTTTTTTCTTTATTTTTTTTTATTTTGTAGCGGCTGACTAGTATCGAAGTCAACAAACAAAATTTCTTGTGGCTTTTCAACATGAACATTCAACATGTTTAAGTTATGTATTGTTTACTTTTATCCTAAACAAGAAGCTTCTTGGGTTTCATTTTGTTCAAACAGTTTCCAGTGGTCACAAATACTAAATACAATGGCGAATTGTTATTTCAATTTCTTTAGATTTCAATAACAAAGGAGCTTTATATTCTTCGAGAACGACACGAACTGCTCTATGTGTAGTCAAGCTTCAACTGATATTCATATTCAAATTTAAATTTAGCGGAAGTCCTGTTTTTATTCGTTATTTAACACTGTTCAACGTTGAGCTTGGGCCGCAATTGCTGGAATCAAGTTGCTGACTTTGTAAGCAGTGCACAAGCCTTCCTCTTACAGGCTACACAGTCAACTTAATTCCAGGAACTGCAACGCAATTTACATTTTTCTAAAATTGAAAACACCCAAACAGACACAGACAACCACATACACACACACATACATACACATAACACTGTTACGCACACTTTTCAATTTCACATTAAACACTTTGCACCGAATTGAAATTTTGTACACGCTGCCGTTTGTGTCCAAACTTGACGTTGATTTTAATGAACCAACGATATCGATGTATATATATATAGTACTTGAACTAGTTTAGTGTTTAGCTTTATTTAAAGTTCACTAGATTAGTTTTGATTTTGACTGCCTTTCTTTAATGCTATCAATTTATGCATTCTATATTTGGTTTAGCTATGAAATTTCGCTATTTTCTATACATATTTTGAGCATATTTCTTATTGCATGCGATTGTCGTTCATATATAACATTATATCTCTATGTATATTACGTACTTACATATATGTATATTTTTGGGTAAGGTTTCATCAATTTAATTGCATATTTTAGTGCCATATCTTAATTTCAATTTATTTAATTTTCTTGATTTGGTATTTAATTCATGAATGCGACAGTTCGCAATATAGTACATAATTTGTCGTTTAGTTAATTGGCACAGTTTAAGTTCTAGTTTTATTTGTAGGTATAGTATTTGTTTGTTTTCCATTGCTTGGTTGCCCCTTGTCCTGTTTGCTTAATTAGACGCTTAGCTTAATATTTTGATTGCCCTTTGAATGATGTCGTTTAGAGTAGTTTTGCTGGGCATATAGAAATGTCTGTTAACGCTGAACGCTTTACAACCTGAGCTTAATTTAGTTGTAGAATTTATCAAAAAACATTAACTATTTACAAGACGCCATTAAATGTACACAAAAATATGACATTTAAAATAAATAATAAATTATGCATGCACTTCTCTCTGCTTCAGTAAATTAAAGCTCCATAAATTTTAAAAGAAAACACTCACAGAAAAAACAAAAACCAATCGCAGAAACAAAAACGAAAACGAACAGACAACGCGATTATAGAGTGCACTGTGTACACGAGTAATTCCGTAATGTTGACTTAAATATGTACAATGCGAATGCAAGCGGCATATTAATTTTAAAAATTAATGGAAAATTGTAATTGCATTTGTTCGATTGCCGCAACTTCGCCATTGTCCGAGTAGCTGTTGCTGTTGTTGTTGTTCTTGTTGTTTTGGTTGTTGTTGTCGTTGTCGTTGTCATCAGCTATGCTCAGTCTCTTACACATGACTGGAGGCCGTGGCGGCAGCTGCGTTGTTATTCTTGTTCCATTTGTTGATATACTCCATTGGTATTTCGATTTGTATCTCCTGCACATCTTCGGCAGACAGAGTGCCCAAGCTGGGCTTGGCTGAGGCGTCCGTCCTGGCGCCAGCACTGGAGCTACAGGTGCCCGCCGCCAGCCGCTGCTGCTGCTGTGCAATGGGCGTCAGCAGCGCCTCGTCCCTGTATTATAAGTTGTCGACCATCTGCGACTGACGGCGATGTGCGGGCGTGGTCGAGTTCAGATAGCTCTCCGAGTAGACGCTCTTGGCGCGCTGATCGTAGCGCAGACTGGAGCGTCGTATGTCAATGTCGAGTGGCATGTGGCGATCCTTCCACCAGTTGCAGAACAGACACAGCAATGTGTTGCGGAACGCCTCTCGGAAATCTCGATTGAAGTACGCGTAGATCAGCGGATTGAGTGTGGAGTTGAAGTAGCCAATCCAGAAGAGGATCGATACCACGATATCTGGCACCTGACACAGAGCACAGGTCATAGAGAGCGTATACCTGTGAATGCACGCATGAATCAAGCCATAAACATAAATGTCAAATGTTTCTAAGGTCTAACAGGCCGCACCATGCCGTGGCGTATGAGTAATATTTAATTATGTATGCGCGACATTAAATAAATTATACTTGAGGCCCTTGCCAGCGGGCGGCATCGCACACTTACCACAGGAAAAATGGCAGCCAGCAGAGTATGAAGGTGCCCATGATGATGCCCAAAGTGCGTGCGGCCTTGTGCTCCCGCTTCATTTTGATTAAATGTTTGTCCTTTGTCGGGGTATGCTCCTGCTCGACCTCATGCAGTGTCAACGTTTTCGATGAGCCCGAGCCACTCAGCGCCTCGCCTGGCAAAAGGACATGATAAATGCTGAGGGATTAGCTTCAGCTTCAGGCTCAGCATGCCTGCCTGCCTGCCTGCCTGCCTGTCTGCCCACCCACCCGGCGGCTAGCCAGCCTGCCTGGCTAAATGGTAATTCAAGCCTTGGCCTTCACTCTCACCTGAGGGCTGCATCGATGGGCGATGCATGAGCATTGCGTTGCCGTGGCGCATCATCAGCTGCTTCTCCTGCCGGTTGGCCTCTCGGAAAATTGCCAGATAAGTGAATATCATGATGGTGCACGGTATCCAGAACGAAATCGAGCTCGAAATGATGGCATAGTATTTGTTCACCACAAACGCGCACTGCTCGGGATGCTCCTTTACAAATACCTTGTGTATATCCGTTGTATACCAGCCTATGAAAATGGGTAAAAACGATAGCAAAGCTGGCGATATCCATGTGTTCAACAGCATAATGCCAACCACGCGTTTCGTCATGCTAATCGGATACTTGAGGGGCTTAACAATCGCATAGTATCTGCAAAAAGGAGCCATTAGAGGGCCACTGTTATTGCTGTTTCAAGTAAGCTGTCATTTCCATCTATATGTATAGATTAGTGTGTGTGTGTAGATTACCTACCTATCCACAGATATGCAGCATAAATGCAAAATGCTTGCTGTTGAGAAGTACACATCCAAACTGTTCCACAGGTCGCACAGAAAGGGGCTAAAATTCCAGCTGAAAAGTGATGAATTTATTAAAATTAGTATATATATGTATACTATGTAATATGTTAAGAGGTGCCAGAAATCTGTCCTACATAAATGGAACTCTTCTCGGAGTATTTATTTGCCCCAATAAGTATGCTATGCAAAACTTTAAGTTCTCGCAGCCGACAATTTGTGTAGTAGCAAGTCTCAAAAACCACTGACTGTATTATCACCGTCTCTGATTTATGTTTTTATCGATTTCATCTTAGTTAGTTTCTGCTAGCAGGTGACATTGCCCATGAACTGGCACAGTTTCAAGTCAAGCCCTTTTGGGGAGAGCCCCAAATTAAACGCTTTAATGCAGTCTGCGACACGAGATGGTACGTGGGGACGATTACAATGCTGCTGACGTTGCCACAGGCAGAGGCGCCAAAACAGACACTAACAAGCACACTCACACACACACACACACACACACACACACACACACACTCACACTTGCACGCAAACGGGTTGCATGAAAAACTCATTAAAAGTCGCGTTGTTGTCCCTGCTGGTTGCCGCCAAGCCGCTCCGACCGCACCGACCGCCCTGCCACTAGCTCGACCCTCTCGACTAGCTGCCGCTGTTCGCTCTTTTTACCGGGCAGGAAAATTTATTATCGGGCGACCAGTTTGGCATCAGTTTCAAAAACTTTTCGACTATTCAGAAACTGTGTGTATGCGCACGCCTGCAGTAATGCCAGGATCTGGGCATGGTCGTAGGCGTAGTCTTTTCAGCCCTTTGGTGCTTTTTGTTTTTCTTCCTTTTTGGTTGTTCTGTTGTGCGCTGTCATGAATTGGCGCTTAAGCTGGCCCATATAAAAGATGCCACGACAACGATGGCCACGTCGGCGCCGTGGGCCAGTGTCAATTATGCAACTAGCGACTGTGAAGGTAAAATTGCTAATGAATGCCAAGTGGACGGCTATGGTTGGTAACGAGCGCACGGGGTGCACCAACTGCGGCCAATGCCAATTTATATGCAACTCTCGTGGCCAAGTGGCTGGCTGAAGTTTTTGGCTGGGACGGGTCCCGCCCCGCCGTGCCCCAGCCTAACCTGGCTGCAAGTGTACACATTATGCGCTGCCCTCAGCTACGGTGCAAAGTCGAGCTTAAAGCCAGGTCTTAAAGCGGCGCCTGTGCATAATTAGCTGAGCTAGCTATCTACACTAAGTATCTGATGCACATATGGCATTACGCATACACACACACACACACACACACACACACACCTAGACATGTAGCCATACCCACACACACAGTCAGCTGTGTAAAGGATGTGACCATGTCACACTCTGACGGTTTTTGTCCCCAAGAATAGCATTTCAAAGTGCACGTTTGTGTGCGCCCACTCTCTATAAGCACACTCTTACCATCTTACAGTTGGCCAGCTATACATCAGCGTTTGTAGCGCCAAATATATCCAAAAATACCATACTATTTATATCAAGGAACAAATTCATAATAAACAAATATTTTCCTAAATCGAAATCTTTTAGATACAAAATATATTTTTAAATTCTTTTCCTTTTTTTCTTGCCACAAGAATAATTTAAATAAAATGTATATATTAAATTTAAATTTAGGAACAGAAATTGTATTTCATAATTTCTACTATTACACTATTATAAAGAGCATGAAATTGTATTTGCATTTAAAGCTGTCTTTTTAAGTTTGATTTATTTATCTATAAATCCGAACAAAATATAATAACACAAATATAAAATTTTAAATAAGGTAAAAGATATTTGAATTTGTCTTTTGAAATAAAAGAAATTTACTTTTTAGCTACAAATTTGTGAATATATTATTTCTGGATCGAATTTCAAAATAAATACAAAAGAAATCCCAAAAAAAAGGAAAAATTCGACTCCAAGCGTATATTTTATTCGAAGTGGGATATTTTATTTGTTTAACTTTTCTCTTTAGTTTTTGCTTGCACATTTTAATACTTGAGCACAAACGCAACACAAACGCACATGAAAAAAACAGAACGAGATGACTTTGAGAATATGCATTCGCTGCACACACACACACACACACCTAAGCTCTCGCAACCCCACAGACGCACACAGACACACCTATTCACGAGCATACATACATGTTGCTACATGCAGCCACACCCACACACAGTAGGCAGCATAATAAATGCTTTCATTTTTCAGGGATTTTTTTGGTTGTTTGTTCGGACTCTTCCGCCGTTCCCCTCACGGCTGCCCCTCCGGCTTTTGCCGCTTTCCTGCTACTGCACCCCTTTCAGTCGGCTTGCATTTTATTTGGTGCTGCGTTCAGTTGCAGCTGTAATTCTTGTTGCAGCTGTAGCTGCAGCTGCTTTGCTTTTGTTGTTGTTGCAGCTTGTGTTCGGGTTCATGTGTGTGTTTTTATTATTGTTGTTTTTGTTGTTGTTTTCGTACTTACCGCCCAGTTACTTGCACACTAAAGTTAAATGTCATGGCCATAATAGCGACCATTATATCAGCCATGGCTAAGGAAACTACAAAGTAATTCGTTATAACTCTGCAAAGAGAAAGAACACAATCAGAAAACGAAAATAAAATGAGATATTACGAATCATGACAACAACACAGCAATAACAACAATAAGCAAAATGAAAAGGGCTGTGTAACGGCATGCCTTCAGATGACTAATCAGGATATCGTTCCTGTTTCCGCTCCTGCCCACAAGTCCGTGTGTTTCCATCTGTATCAGAGTATTAGCGCTGCCATTGTTCAATGTGGCGTTGCACCATGTGGCAAGCGAATGCCATTGCCCCCAAGGGGCAAGCAGCCAGTATTCTGCTGTTGCTGCTTCTCTGCAAGGGCCAACAAACGATTTCAGCTCACATTGTGCTGTCAGCATGAGACATAATTGAAAAGCAAGCAAAGAATCGAAATGGAAAATGCGATTTAGCTATCCCAGCTTACAAATTGCTCCTTATAAATATTCTATATCCATATGGCACTTAGTCTTTAATGCATAATGAGCGGCAGGCATTGCTGGACGTGGAATTTTCGCAGCTGTTAAGTACTCGAACCAACTCAATTGATTCCTGATAAACAATTTACACGGCGTATACGTAACTTCCAGCTGCCTTTGCGCACATCTTAAAACAATTTAATGGAATTTTCATGAATATTAATGCACTTAAATGTGAGCTAAGTGTTTTCTCTTTAAGATGTTCGCTGCGGCGTTGTTTGTTTAAATCTCTAGCGCTACATTTCAAGCTCCTAAATAACTTTCAACGTTCTGAGCCGTTAATTGCAACAAATCGCCGCCATTTTGTAAATGCGTTGCCATTATTCAGCCTGCTTTCTCTCTTGCCCGCACTTTCCATTTCACTGTCTCTCTATTCTCCTTACTCTTACTACTTCTTACATGTTCGTACTCTACCTATAATCTGCTAGTCTACTTACACCATTACATTTTCGCGCCAGAAAGAAAAACGAAAGAAAATCATTTAAACACTTTGGCGGCAGGCGCTGGGAAAAACAGGCGGAAACAGTTGCCAAGCATCCTTCAAGTGAAGGCGGCGCCGCGGCGTTAATGAGTAGCCTCCATGCCATGGCAAATGGATGCCAGATATACAGATAACTGTGACTGCGGCTCGTGGCTCATCTTTAGCAGCGAAAAAATGGGAAAATAATTTGAAACACGTCGGCAAACGTTTTTATTACGCAGCATATAGAAAATTTTAAATTTATGCTGTCATAAAAACCATAAGCTGCCTTAATTGCCAAAGTTTCTGCTGAGGGGCTTCTGTTTCTGTTGTGTCACTCGTTTTTTTCTTGATACCCTGTAGAATAGCTTATGGTGGGCATTATTTGAGGCAATTTCAGATATTCTCCAAATTGCTAAAAATAATTTTAATTATGATTTATTGAATATCGTTAACAGCCAAAAATTCTTTATACAATATCTCCAACTCGGAGGTTATTTTCCAAATTGCCATTAAGGTTATAGCCTTTATCATTGACATTCTTTATTTTAGTAATCTAACAAATTACCCATAGTATGATCAAAAAATTTCGCTTGTCTGCAGGGTATCTTCATGTCGATTACATTCAGTACTACATATTTCTTCTTTGCTTTTTTGTCGACTGTATTGTGTTTTTTTTTGCTGAATTTTTTATAAGTTTAACTGTCATGCTATATTATTGTTCTTTTTTTCTTGCTTGTGTTTTTGTTCTACATTCCGTTCTTATGGCTTTGTTTCAAGGGACATCGTATCCATGCGTAATATTTGCAGCATAGAACAATAGATAGATTTGCAGCTCGTGTCCAACAACAGCTGGCGATTTATAAGCCGCACGTTGTTTTGGATTTCGTGAATACTTTTACGCCTGGCTGGCATTAATTTTGGCCAGAAATTAGATTTATATGTGAAGATGGCGCATGGCCTTGAATAAAAGTCAACAGAATGCACGTAGAGGCCACAGTTACACCATCATCATCATCATTAGCATCATCATCAGCGTGATGAGCATTAGTATCTTATTAGTTAGGCTCTTGCGCTGCCAACACGCAAGTCACTTAAAAAATAAAACGTTGCTCATTAGTAGCAGCAAAAAGAGAAATTAAGAGACGTTCAACCTTAATTACGCCAACCAACCCTCAACCCCCCTCCAACTAACCCCTGGGCGACTTCTTATTCTTTCTTTTGCTATCTAACAAAGTTTACTTGCCTCATTTTCTCTGGCATTTTGGCCTCTCTCTTCTTTGCCCAAGAACATTTAAAGTTTTCATTACAGTGAAAAAATTTGCATTAAAAAAGGGAAAAAAATAAAATTAAACCGTAAAGGGGGTGTGGCACAATCTTGCCAGCAACAACTTTTGATTGCATGCCTGCAAAACGAAGCGACGAAGTTAACTTTGATTATGTGAACCCGTCGGTCCATTCGGCGGGGGCTGGGGCGGGAAAGGCGACCCCCGTGGATTTTATGAAGCGCTAAATTGATTTGCCTGCCAGTTATTAAGGCATAACTAAAAATATTAACGAACCGGGCAAGCTGACGAACCATCATTTATCACTAGAAAACTTTTTTATGGTAATGTCTTTCTATATAAATGTCGAGCGAAGGACGCCGCCTCCGTCGCGCTCCGTGCCGGCAGTTGACAGCGCATCTAACGAGGTCGTCTCACAGAGATGTTGACAAGTGACTGTTTCCCAACATGTGTGTGTGTGTGTGTTCTGAGTGTGGTTGTGTGTGTGCGTGTGTCTGTATAGATGAGTGGCTATATTTATATTTCAGTTGCAAATGGATAATACGAAGGTTTATTGGCATGCCATTGGGACAAATGATGTGCTAGTCGTCAATTTATCTATATATGAACAGCTACGAATGTCCAAAAGTAGAATTATATAAATAACATTCGAATGCATTCGTTGTTTTTTACAGTTCAATTAATTGAGGGAATAATCAACATTTGAGTAATGCCAAACAATGCCAACAACTTTTTAGGAAGGTGTATAAAATATTGAAATTATCTATTGCTTGGATTTGACTTATATATGAGATATAAATTAAGCTTTGAACTTATTATCTTGGACCTAAACAGATTGTGATTGTTAAACGCCATAGCGCCAACTAATTAAATTTAATTTAAAAAAGACGGTAAGTAACACCGCCACAATACCAAAAAATTGAAATAAAAAACTCTACCGTGACCATTTACAATCTTTTGGCATGCAAATTGGATTCTTGCACATTTAAAATACAGTCATAAACTTAATTTGTCATCAAATTAATGAAATGCATCAGTCCTTTTTTATACCCTATAGCACGGCGTGTGTATAAATGGGTATTATGAGAGACGACTTGTTGAATTCTAAAACTTAACTTTCCTATTTATATCTATTATAATTTCCCTTGGTAATAAAATAGGCAAGACATAATAAAACTAAAGCATTTAGCCTGTGCACAGGATATTTCAGAGTCGTTTAGTCTTAATTAGAACTTACTTATCCGTTTGAAAATATCTACAAATAAATATTTCTTCTTACAGGGTATATGCCAGTTGACCACTCTCACTTGAGGCAGTCAGAAAAACAGGAAATGTCATTGTAGAATTCCGCGCAAAGAGAAATGCAAATTCTGCTGGATGTAGAACATCAAAAAGTAAGCAGTCTGTCAAGGGGGAGGGGGGAGGGGCTTGCGAGTACCGGATAGAAGGTAGACGCTCAATTATGAGCTAAATAAATAAGGAACGAAGCGGCTACATAAAGTACACGCGAATTGGGAGTAAAATGGCTGCGAGCAAACCGAGCGCAAAAACAGGTTGCGAGCGGGGACAAGGTTTCGAATACGGATGCGGACATGGAATACGGCAGGCGGACGTGCATGAATTTTATGCAAAGTTGACAAAAATTGAGCATAGGAAAGCGAAATAATTAGAAAGTGTTAAGGCCGCGCCAGATGCGGATGCTGCTGCGGGTGCGGGTGCGTGGGCTCTTGCGCAAATTGGCAATCAAGGCAGCCCCGGGAGACGTCGCAGCTTCAGGTATTTCATGCAATTACAACAAAAATGTAGACAGAGAAAGCGGCGCTAATTGCTTTTCACAGATAATTAGAGTGTAACCGTTCAAAGCTTGCTGAAGCGGGAGGGGGCGCTGTGTTGGACGATTCGCAGTCAACATTGAAGCACATTACGTATACGCACCTTAATTTTCTAACACGCATCACAGAAATAATAACAAGCAGATTGCCACAAATGGCCGCAATGATGATGAGCAGCATGACGAATGCCTTCAGCACCAAGAACACATCGTCGAACCAATCATTGACGCCGCCGGCTGCCTCCAGCTGGGCTCTGCTGTCGTTGAGCAGCGCCGCGGCTGTGCTGCTAAGCAGCGTGGCGTTCAGTTCGTGTGTGGCGGGCAGGGGCGTGGCAGTGCCTTGCAGTGGCAGTGCAACGGGGTCGACAACGGCAGCTGTGGCAGCCAGCGCGTGCGTCGTGTGCAGCACCGCTGCCGTTGTCAGCGCCGCGGTGGTGCTGATCAGCGCCAGACTGAGCCTGGGATTGCTATTTGAAGTCGTTGTGGTGCGTCGTGTTGGCTGCGGCGACGGTCCTGCCTCTGAATCTGCCGCTGTTGCTGTCTCTGGCTGCGAACGCTGGCTGCAGCGGTAGAGTCTTTTGCGTATCCTTGTGGCGCTGGTTCTGTGACGCATTGTTGTTGTTGCCGCCGCAGTGGGCAGCGCCGGCAGCTGGCTAAAATCCAAGCACTGCATGGCTGCCATTTGGCCTGACTTTCACACGGCCACGGACACGTCCGGATGCTTTAACGTGAACACTCGCTTTTCGTTTATGGCCACGACTTGTAACTCTTAGCTCTCACTTTTAGCCGTTGCGGCTGCTTTTTCTATTTTTATTGCCAGTTTTGTTTTTGCGCTTTGCTTAACTTTGTGAACTTGGCCTCGCTCTCGGTCTCGCTCTTAATCGCAATCTCTTGAACTTGCGTTAATTCGCTGGGCAGCCACCGACGACGAGGAGGTGCGCCATTAGGGATTCGCGACACGCGTGGCGCTAGCGACGTTGAAACCAAAACTGAAACGGCCACCGCAACGGAAATTGATTCGCCAATGTGCCGCGCACCGTGCGACGGCAACGGCAACGGCAACGGAGACGGAGACGTCAACGCCAACGTCCACGTTCACGTTCGTGTCGCTCTTGCCGCTGTCCTTGCCAACGCCAACCGACGCCCACTCACTTGACGGCGTCGCTGCTGCTTGTTGTTGGTGTTGCTGTTGCCGCTGCTGTTAATGATAATATTATTATGGAGGCGACGCCGCTGCCGCGGCTGACTTCGCTGGACTTGTTGGCGTTTTAGCTATGCGGCTTCTGTTTTTATTCTATTTGTTGTTGTTGTTACTGTCTCTGCTCGTTGATTGGTTTTTTTTCTTTTCGGCTTCAAGCGGCTGCGTTTTAATTTTGTTCATTTTTTTTTTTTTTTTTTTTTTTTTTTTTTTGTTGCTGCGGAGACCGCGTCGCTTAGTCGCTGCTGCTTCGGCTGCTGGTGCTTGTGCTGCTTCTGCCACAAGATTTTAGTATTCTTTTAGTATTTATTTTTAACATTTCTTGTCTTTTCTTTATTTTTAGTATAGTTCGTGCAAGTGGTTTTCACATTTATATTGCACTAACTCAAAATCTTCCGACGATTTTTCTATTCTGGCACAAAAACAAAATTATTGGAATGCTACAAAATTATGGAAAAGCTTATGAAAATCATGCGTTCGACGTTTCGAATTCTTTTTTTTTTGTGTTTGTTATGATGTACATAAATTATGTTGTTCTTATACGTATTTATAAGTATTATTTTTCTGCCGTTGCTCGCGTTTGTATTGATTAAAGTTAATATTTGTTTATTTGCTGACGTAGAAATTGTATTGTTGTTGCTGAATGTTTCAAAGGCTTTCAGGTTTTTGTTCGAGTGCTCTAATTGTATAGGGTGTCTTCTATTGCAACTACTAAATATATAATAGGCAGTACACATTTAAAAAATCTAAGTTTACACTCTCTGAATTCTAGTTTGACCCAGGGTATTTGAATAATTACTATTTCATTTCTACAGCGTGATCAATCTTCGAATAGTCAAAATTAAATTGGCGCCATTCCATGTATTTGACGTTTACCATTAACATACAGGGTGCTTAGATTTAAGCAAAATTTAGAAGTCGAAAAATTATGTATTTGCATATTCTCATTTTCTGTTTTTCATTGGTTGATAGCATATTTATGCACTCAAGTCCGTTCCTGTCGTCACCCTGTATGGTCCTAATGATTTATATGACGACAGCTGTGCCCAAGAATGTCACTCTCTCGATATTGCTCGCTTCAAAACAGTTTTTTTTTAGCATATACATATTGTCTATTTTTGTGTATGTATATATTTCTGGCTCCCTTTGGTTTGACCCGCCTAAGCAACTAAGTTGCAAAAAAAAGTCCTAATGCCATTATTATTATTCTTTTAATTTTGTTTCTCTTTTTGTTGTGTTTGTTTTACTCACTGCCGTCGTGCCTATATCTATATATGCATAGTCTATTCTATGGTTGTATGCGACTTTTTACATTTGTGTGTATTTATATTTATAATTTTTCTGAATTAATTTCCTGGTGATGTTTTATTTTCATGTTCGCACACGCTTTCAGCGCTCGCAACGTGGCCGCCTTTTTGATGTTGTTTGTTGCTGTGACTATTGTGATTGTTTTTGTTGTCTCACATACAACAAATTGGCCACTCGCATTTTGGCGGCCACGAGCTTTAAATTAGACGCCCAGTTGCGTAGGGGTATTTCATTTTGGATTTACTCGTTGGCATGACACATTTTTAGCAGAAGATTTCCACTTGGCTTTTTGCGTTTCGATTTTTGTGTTCGGGTTTCATTTGTGAAAGCCAAAGTACTGTTAATTAAGGCAACTGTCAGCAAAGGAAGTTGCCTGCAGTGAACCAAAGCATATGGTAAAATGTGTTTGTTGTTTTTGTAACTGCTGTTGTTGTAATTTGCGTTGTCGCCACGCCCTGGCGCTATTCCAAATTAAGCAACTGCAAGGAAATGGAAATAGAAAAGCAAATAAATATATATGCATGTGTAAATAGAATTATATGTATTAAATTCTATAAAATATAAATTGAGTGCGCATAAATATTCGAAAACAGCACGAGAAACATCTTCACAAAAAAACAAAAATGTGATAATAATTTTGTTTAAAAATATGTATTCGTATCTTAAAGATGTTTGTCACCGTTCATCAAAGCGCTGCCGCAGAGGCAGAAACAGAGGCTGCGGCAGAGGCGTTGGCGTCACCGCTGCTGCTCGCCTTAAATATGTATTTTTATTAATTTTCAAATTTATAATTCTGTACCCAAGAACCGACGCCTTTTGCTTAAAGCAGTGGGTGTATGATTAATTTTTGTGGCTAAACTAATTTCCATTAATTTAAGTTCAAACGATATAAAAGGCAATTACTTAAAACAAAAGAAAACGTCAAATTGAATTTTCTTTTATCATTTATTTGTTTGCGTATTCCCATTGATGAACTGCAGGTAAGCAGTTCCTATTGGTTATTAGCGGAAATCCATGAAAAAAGGCCACAACTGACAAGTGGCGACAGGCCACAAGCGGAAGAGCCGAACATGGCACAAACAAAAAAAAAAAAAATAAAAAAAAAACCCCTCAATGTGCTACAATCAGATGCCAATTGTTTTGGCATCTGCGTCTGTATCTGCATCTGAATCTGTACTGTGTACTGAGTTTCATTCGGAAAATTTGTTTGTTTCCATCGTTCAGTCAACGCCTTCAAATACACAGTTTCCAATGTTAATGTCATGAAAATTATTATTATTATTATTATTTTGTTTCAAATTTAAATTTGCCATGCGCAGTTGTAGTTGTTGTTGCTGTCTTAGTTGTTGACGTGGCCGACGCTTTTGCTCTTGGCATTGTGCGTCCTCGTCGTCGGTTGTTGTATTTAGTTGGTTGCTGCTGTCCGCATTGTTGTTGTTGTTGTAGTTTCTACTAGCTGTGTTGCTTGAAACTGTTGCCAAATTATGGCGCACACGTCAAAACAAAAACAACAGAAAAAGCAGCAAGAAAACTTGTGGCCCGGATAACACAGCACATACAGGCTCAGAGCAGCATGTCTCGTTGAACAGCTGCACTTGGCTAAGATGCTGAGCGGCATCAGCAGACTCGGCTAATTAAGCTTAACATACTTTCCAGGGCGCACACCACATGGGGCTATGTCTCAGTCAACCACGCCCACATCGACAGACAATAAGCTTTGTGCATGCTCTATCTTGTTTCAAGTTTTAATTAATTAACTTGCATTTATTTTTATTTAATAAACAAAACTTTTAATTTTACACTGCAGCAAAGCCCATATTTTCGAGAAACTTGAAACCTTATGCTGCCTTGTCTCCCCTTCCGCTCCTCCATTAGTCGCGTTCGTATTTGTGTTTGTATTTGAGTTTATCCCCACGCAAGTTGCGCCTTGTTTGCTTCACCTGAGATCTGAGCCCGGCTAAATTGGTATTGTATTTCCTTGAACAATTTTTACAATTTTCATTAATTAAATTTCATTTTCAGTAATTTAAACTCATAAATTTCCAACGCAAGGAATTTAATTTCCATCACCTAAAAAAATATTGGCCTAAATATGTAGGCCGAATTTAATATAAAATTTTGTCTCGAAAACTGAAGCTAGCGTCATGCATGATACAAAATATACAGAGTTAAGAAGAAATTCATTTAATATCAAAAGGTCACTTTTTATATTACTGTCTATATCAATTTAATGTTATGCCTTAGGCATGCTTAAAGATGAATGCTGTATTCTTTAGACAGTTTTTGTATAATAAAATTTAAATTTCTTTTTTTATTCAACGAACAACTACTTGCGTCAGTAGCCACTTATCTGGGCTTTAGCAGCTGTCAATTCATGACACGCATGCATTTAACACTGATCTGTTATTGATTCAATAGGAAAAAATCAATTTAAAATATGATTTTGGTAAATTCATTTGTCTCGGCAATGTGCTGGTTGTCCATATACGTATTTATGAATGACTAAATATATTATAATATTGACTAAAAGTATTAAGCTCGCAGTTGTCTGCGTTATTTGCTCGGACAAAGAGTTTGTACCGATAATTTAATTTAAATTATATTTGCACTTAACATTTATTTTTTGAGGCTGATCAGATGAAGAATAAAAAGTTGCATTCATTTTTCACCCGTGGGATGGATAATAGCTAATTTCTCCATGTATGATTGTATAATTTATAAATGTCACTATCAAGAAATTTATAAATTTAGTACACTTTTTGATTTCTTTTTATTCTGAGCAGGGTATACAAAGCGAAAAAATTAAAAATATCGAAATTGAACAAACATTGATGTGTCACAGAAAATTTGTCGTTGGGTTCTTAACACACACACACACAAACGCTGGCGCGAATAACATCAATTTATTTTTATATATGCCAAATTATGGAAAGGGAATATTATCATCACCATGGTAAATGCAATTCCACACTTGAACTTTAAATGGATTCCCAGTTCAATTTACGCACGCAGGGTGCAAATAAATCACCCGACTAAAGGCGCTTACAAACTGTTCCATGTCTCGGCGCTTACATATGTACTTGTATGTACATATCTCCCTATAAATATATATAGATGTATTTAATTTTCGTTTTCTCGATTGCAAGCCCAGCGCACAGAGCACACAAAAGGCAGCCGAAGCCAGTGAGCTTTTCAATTTGAACTACATAGATAAATATGCCATGCTGCCAACTGTAAACGATTAGGGTAAGAGATTGAGACGGGACGCGGACAGTGCGGGGGCATTGAAACTGGAGCGAACGCCTAAGGCGTTGAGATTTTATTGGCCGTAAAGTAGGCAGCCATGAAATCGGAGTAGCAGTGCCAGAAGCGGAGTGCTGGCCAGACGGGAGGGGCGCAGCGTCCATTTAAAAGCCATTGTATTGACACACACACAATGAAAGCGAAAACTTGGCTAAACAGATGACAAAAAATACGCGGCGATTGATGCTATTGTGGTGCGCAGTGTGAAGGATAAGCCACACAAAACAAATGTCAAAGTCAACACCCAAACCAATGCAAACACATGCACACTAACATACACACACACACACAGACAAAGGGTGAGAGAGAGATAGATAGGCGCACACTTAAGCTGCAGCATGAAAAGCTCGACAAATAAGCATAAAAAGCAATAAAGGAGGAACACGTAGTGAATATGTGTGTGTGAGTGTGTCTAGAAGCTAGAAGCTAGGGTGCTTTGATCGATTTCCTTGGTTACTTGAACTCTAGCCAAAGGCGGGTACAATAACTATAGCGGAAATGCTTAAAATGTATTCTTTGTAATAATCGAATTAAGTAATTTCTCCTACCATAGAGAAAGAACATTTGTTAATCAGGAAAGATTTATAGTCTTTTAAAAATATGTATACGTTGAAATGAAACTATAAATTTAAGCCTAGAATATTTAGTAATATTATATTTCAATTTTATCTATTATTCGAAGATAACCCAGCATCCTATATACCCAGTTATAATTTATAGCTTCTTCAAAACTCGTATAAGAATTTGGTTATCCATTAAATATATTAAATGATACTGCTTAAGGGCTTATCTGATAAATTCACCCTGCAGCTGATCAGCTGTCACGTGAATAATCTGTTAAGTACAATACCAACAGAGTATCTAAACCTTGACTAGGGTTTCCTTGGCATTTAATGTCGCAGCCGCTGCTGCTATTGTCATTAGCCTAGCCTTGGCGGCGTTGCTGGGCGACTGCTTGAGATTGTAATGAACGTCAAGTAGCGCAACGATTAATGAAAATTGCTTAATCAGCATTATTATCTTACTGGCATTAACTTATTTAGGGAAACCCAAAGAGCACGAGCTAAGCGGCAATATTGTTTCTGGTGTCGCTGCTGCTGCTGTTGCTGCTGTTGTTGTTGCTGCCAAGTCCAACAATGTCGCCGTTTGTTGGCTTTGTTCTTCAGACAGACAAAAGAGTTGATCGTCCCACGCGGCGTGCACACACACTCACACACCCACTAAACACACACAGCCCACACACACACACAGCTGAAGCTGCTAATTGATTAGCGCAGACTGCGCGGCATCAGGGGAACCCTTGCGGACGACTCGGGCTGGCAATCAGTGGAGTAAAAGTAAAATGAAAGTGCAAACAGCGACGGCAAAGCATCCTAGTCGCAGTCCCTATGCGGCGTTCAAGCTCATGAGCTGGCGGAGAAGGCGACATCTGTTTCCAGGAAAAAGCTGGCACTTGGTCCGCTTCCGTTTGTCGTTTCAGCATTTGCTGTTTCTGACAGCAAACTGCCAGAAGTTTAGCGAGCGCATCACTGATTGACGAATGTACGGTTGACTAGATGCCCAAGAAGCAGTACCGCTCACCCCGAAGCCCCCATCCAGCAAACGCCTTTAGCCCACCCAACCCTTGGAGATGACTCAATGTGTTTGCCGGCACTTCGCACTTTGTCCTTATCATTCGAATGCCATGGTTCAGGGCTTAATGAGCGCTTGTCTACCATTGACAGCCCAGCTAAGTGGCTTTGTGTTGCCTTTGGCTTTAATTCATTTGTATCATTCCAAAGAGCGCATGAAATTGATTTTCTACGCTTCGTCTATACAATTTACTGGAAATGGCCATTCATGCGTTCCTAAATCTCACTATTTCCGTCCACTGTAAAGAGCAAAAATCTGTCTAAATTTAATACGCGCTGAGTCATCGATTTTTTCTAACCTCGTCGCCTGCAGCTACTCGAAATTGATTAATACTTTGAAGAACATGACAAATTTCAGCAGGCATTTAATAATATAGTGCTGACGAGCTGTCAATTGTGTTTAACATTCAATTAATGGGTATTTATGCATCGAATTGTTGAAATATCAGTCATATGTGCTTATCATCTCCTCCGGAAATGAGTTGTCTAAGGGACCCAGTAAATCCGGCAACTTCCCAATGAGAATTCGGGTTCTAATACCAGGTTTGCGTACGGTTAAAGATGTCTCTGCTGGAAATCATAGTAGCTAATCTATATATTAATCTATTTATTAATACCCTAAGCAAATCTCATACAAATGCTTGTCTCCCTTTTTAGTACTTATGAGTATATTAAGTAAGCGAATGGAAAAAAAATGAAATTACTTATTGCTTTAAAACGATTCAAAAGTTATTCTACCACATTTGAGGATGTATGCATGAGTACCAATACATATAATGCTAAGTAAAAACCAATACATTTAATCTACGTGTGCAGTTGACACTTACATATGTATGTAGAAAGAGGGGGAGAGAGAGATAGAGAGAGAGTGAGAGAGAGAGAGAGAGAGATAGAGAGAAAAGGAAAGAGAGAGAGAGAGAGGGGAGAGGGAAAGAGAGATAGTGGTTCAGTTTTTAGTTTGATTCGTTTTATTATGTAGAGAGAAGATCAGATCAGTTCATTATTTTTTGGCATTCGCGAACTTCGAATATTCTTAAGTAAATGTGGTAAAAATCTGGTGTTAATTGAAATTGTTTTAGTTTATTAAAACGGGAGACACACAAATGTAAGGAACTTGCTTAGCGTATAGTTTCCCAAATATAATTTTAACAGATTTTAATATCCGCATTTCAACATTTTAAAATTGCGCTAGACTCAATGATGATAACCATTGCATTATTTTTTAAGTGTGGGTATCAGTTTCCCATTCCAAGATACCTGACAATTATCTAGTCGCTATTTTCAAGTTTAACTTTAAATCCAATCTATTATCAAATTAACTTGAGATAGGGATTTCTATTGTTGGATGTTTTATAGCTGACATGCATTTAAGTATCAATTACGATTGCTCCAAAGCTGCACTTTCCGTTGAAAATTACAGGACATTCAACTAAATGTCAATTATCCGGGCAAAGTGGTGGCCAATCGTTGCAAGCCATAAACTCACTTGAACAGCCATTAATCTGGGCAGACTGAACGGTAAAAGGAGCAGGACCATTAGCAGCGCGAGTTGGCTACGTGGCCAAGAGAGAAAGGAACTCAAGCCCTGGGGGTCTGTTGGCTTGGAGATATCAGTGAAATTGATGATGCACTCGCTCTCGCCCGGATTGGCTGTTAAAGACCGAAAAGCATTTATGCACAGCAAATTAATAAAGCCCGGAGAAAGCATTTAATAGTTTACGTATGCAGTGGCACTCGCCGGCAACAACGGCTACAGATGCACCAGCTGTGCGTAATGGCACCTGTCGTGGCCGGGGCGAGGGGGCGGGGGTGCTGCGTGTGGGCGTCCACGTAGCGGCATTCACGGCCCTGTGCTGGCATTTCTTGAAGGGATCTGCAGCTGCAGCTCATGCATATTTATGCAGCCAACCCACACAGTGTGTCTGCGTGTGTGTGTATAAGTATGTATGTGAACAACATCCGTTTCCGGCCCGGACCACCCTACAAATGCCACAGTTTGAACATTGTGTCTGAGCTTCATAAATTTCGCAAGGCCCACTTGAATTGTGCGCCATTTTTCGAAAATTGAAACAATTTCAATTCGATTTTTGGCCATGCGGTGTCAGACTGCACTCAGTGCAAAAGGCAAAAGTTCGAAGAAGAACTTGAGGTCTTCGCTAGGAGCCTTAAAACGGAAATGCATATGACAAGCGCAGCTTGACAGCACGTAGCACAAGGCCGCCCCTTCCCTCCACCCCCTCAATTTGGGCTGGTGCTGTCAAGTTGGCACAGCCTGCAGTCAGTCGTCGGCAGGTCAGGTCGAGGCTGTTTTTGCCTGTCGTTCTCAGTCGACTTTGGGCGTGTAAGTGAAATTAAAACGCAAATATGGAACATCGTTGAGCTGCTTGAAATTCTTGAGCCTTGACATCAGGATGCGAATGTCGATGTCGATGTCGATGTGGTGCCATCAAATTATGAGCCATTGCAGAGAAGGTTACCGAATAATGCCCCCACAAAAAGTTCATCAACTGAAGGAATTCGAGAATAGCCCAAGGAGTTGCCTCAAATTCGCGCAGCTGAATGTCTGCCGAGCGACTCAAAGTATGTCAGGCACTCTGCGCCCATGCGGCTTAAACTAGAAAGACACCAACAACCACTGTTATCGTTGTTGACATTGCCGGTTTAAGTATGCTGTTATACAGAGCGAGCCTACTAAAACAGTAGTCAAACAAATCTCGAGACACTCATAATCGCCGGCGTAGCGCAATAAAAATAAAAACAGATATCAAATATATTCGTCATCGTAAATATGTATATCAAACGCAATGAATTTTTGTTTTAGACTTTATAATTTATGGCGCGTATTTCGTTAAAGCTGTGGAGCGGCACAAGCATCATCAGCAAATGTAAGCACACACACACACACACCGCACACACACACACACTTTCTATGCCGCCTTTTCACATTCCACGCGTGGCAGCCGCCTCGCTCAGTGTTTGATTATTAAAATTTGTGTGCGCTGGCATTTTCATTGCGTTCATTGGGTCGTATTTCTGCCCACTTTCATTCCCTCTCTCTGCTACTCTTTTAGACCCCTCTTGTTTTAGCATTGCGCTGTCCAATTTTGTTCATAACATATAAAAACTGGCATACAAATAGCTAAGCGCTGGCGGCCTTGCACGACTCTCAGCCTCCTGCTGTTGACAAAAAATTGTACGAATGAATTGGGTAAAGCTGCCGCTTCTACGGCTTTGAAGCGAGTTTCGGTTTTATATTTAACCAAACGCACATAAATACAATTTTTTATGCTGCATGCCACGCACAGCAGGTGACCATTTATTCGCATGTGTATTGAATACAGTCGATCACACATAACAAATATGAGGACAATTCATTTAGTGAATTTTTCTTTTTCTTTTTTTTAACCACATTGTATTTCAACCAATTACAAATATTTGAATATTTTACCATTTTGTTTGTATTTTAATATGTGTGTATTGAATTTTACTATATTTCAGAAATTCAAGAGAATTTGACAGTTTATTTTTTGTATCTATAAAAAGTCAATGAATCGATTTAAACAATTAATATGTAAGAGTGAAACTACAAAATTAGATGGTAGGATTTTTTAACTTGTTAACTGTGGACTGAATATGGCAACATTCTGCAGTTTATATTTTACTCTAACAGATATCACATATATTCCCTTTATGACAACTCTGGTACGTCTTCAGTGGAATTCGGATATCAAAAATATGTATGCATTTAGCCCTACAAGGCTCAAAGTACAACAAAGCTCTGCGTTCCTGAGAGCGCTTATTCCAAAGTCTTTGTTAATGGACCGAACCTGTTCCTCTGCACAGTCGGGTGATTGTAATCACCGAATACTTTGAATTTTAAGCAGCTTAAAACGGATGTACCCAAGAGTCCTAATGCCCACCCACCTTTGGGCGAAGCTCTGCTTATTTTGTTAAAGTTGCCTTCGAACTTCAAAAGCGGAGCTAGCCGTATTTTGCCCTAAGCGGATTGGATGGAAACAATAATAGAGGTTGTTGCAGCGAAATACATGGGCAACAAGCGTTTTGCTATGCATCGGCAGATTCAAGTTAAGTTCATAAATTCCGTCGTATTACTGAAACAATCAGCTTAAAATAGAGCAGAAATCACAGAATTTCCCCCCACGCCTACCCAAAACGCATACATAATTTGAATGGGGCTAATGAAAATTGACTGAAATTCAATTAAAAAGTTAAGCTTGTGAAAACTTTTATGCGTGCGTGCATGCAGATGTACGTGTCTGTGTGTATGTGTGTGGCCAGTTTCTGTGAACGTTATGTGGACCGAAAGGCCAGTAAATTAAAAGCTTAAATAATTATTTAATAGACATGCCACAAAATTAGTTTAAGGACTTTTTTGTGAACACATATGTTGTAGAGGAGCAAAGGACAATGACATTGGCACAAAGGGACATTCCAATTACAGTAAAGCAGCATTAACTGTCACACACACACACACAGACTGGGAATCGTTGTTGGCAGACAAATCATTTTAAAAGTATTTTTACAAAATGCAAGCGAAGTGAAGCGGGAAAATACTCGGGCAAAATCAAGGCACAGAAACAAGGATGCCAGCTGCATTCAACGTTGGTGTACATATGAATAGAAATAGAGAGCTAAGTGGACAAAATAGAAGAACGGGACAAAATAAATAATGCGAAAATAAAATGAGTAGCTAGCATGCCAAACATTCTAAATATTTATCGTCATTTTCAATGCTTCCAGAAGTACAAGGTAAAGGTGAAGGGGGCAACAGATAATAATGCAAACATCTGATGTTTCCATGCAACTGCATCGTATTGTTGCCGGAAATGATGGGCGGGGCTTTATCTAGCCCACCCTATAGCACACTCAAACATGCACACTTACTCACACATGCTCTGTTCCACCCGATAGAAACATGTCCCTGAGCGTACAGAGAGATGGCAAAAACAACAACTGGGAATCATGCACAATACATGACCAAAAGTGATTTCAAGTGTAGGTCGCCCCTCAGCATCTGTTCCCCTCCCTATGGACAAAACGCGTTCATCTGCCCAACCTTTTTGTCAGCTGCTTTTTTTTTGTTGGGACGCAATAATGAAATGAAAAGTTAAACAACGCTGCGCTACAAAACATATTCAGCAAATTAAGGCAAATGGAAATGGAAATGAAAATGCAACCTGCCAAACACGCTTCCCCTCAGGCCGCAGCATCTCAACCTGATGACTCGCTCATTTCACTTGCTGCTGTTGGCGAAAGTGCGGCTCATGTGGCTGCAGGCGTTTTGGATATGTGCCAAACGAAAGTCAGGCTGCCAAACAACTGCAGCTCTCAACTGTGCCAGTATATATATGTGTGTGTGTGTGTGTGGCTGTGTGTGTCGTGACAGCTTTACACACGTGTTACCGAGTGGCTGGCATGGTCACCAAATGGCTGTGATTGATATTTTCACACACACTAACACTAATTGGCAGCAGCATTGGCCCAAAGCGGCAGCGTCAGTAAATTTCAATTAGCGCCCAATTGATTACTTCGTCAAATATTAGATAATAAGCCCATTGGAAAGCCATAAAATACCGTCACATAATCAGGCACGGTCATAAAACCGACAGCAAATCAAAAACTCTGCCAGTCTTGGTGGGGTTTCAATGCTGGGGCAGCAAACCTTGAGGCACTGCCGCACGAATTGCAATTTAGAGAAATACAGAAAATAAAATATATGTGGCTTAGGGGAGCAATCAGCATGGCACACACACACAAGGCACACATGTGCGAGTGGCGCTTAACAATAAAAGAGCAGCCATATTGGAAAGCGTATGAACGCTCGTAGCTGGCCGCTGTTAACCGCTTCCCCGTTCCCGCTATCCGCTAGCCAGTGCTGCCGTCAGCACATTTAAATTCATTTGGTGAAACAATTTCAAAAGGCGAACGCAGAGCGCAGAGCGCAAAGCGCAAGCAGATGTACGCACATAGAAAAACCGTAGCATACTTATGAGCGCCGTTCTCCTTGCTCCTTGTTGTGCCCCGAAACATTTTATTGCCACATCCCGCACACACATACACACACATAATGCGAATATGTGGCAAATGAATAACGAACTTAGATCAGTTGGTTTCTTTTTTAGCTGGTTTGTCGGTCTGCTGGTTTGCGATGCCTTTTGGCTGGCTAAAAGTTTTATCACCGCTTCGTTCCTTGTTCTGTGCAACGGGCTCGTTATGTGCTTATTCAATTTGGCCGCCATCGTTACTCCTGATGGCTGCTGTTGCTCTTGTGGCGCCCACTTTAAGCTGCCACTCTGGCCGTTTTTATGGCAACACTGCATGTAACCTTATCAGGCTGCGGCACGTCTGCCAAATGGACAGCGTATGTGCCACAGTGCTGCAGCGCCAGAGGCGCCACAGAAGATGAAAACAAAAAATTCGGTTTTTGCTGACCGTGCAAGGGATGGATGAAGTCAAGCCCGCATAAAGCCCAAGCCAAGCCGAAGTAAGAATGGAATTGGATCATTGTAATCCACTGAAGCATGTCTTTAAGCTGCAGCACTGAACCGGCACATGTACTTCAATACTCGCTTATTATTGCAGTCAAGCGCGAATTCCATGTGGTATTTTTTTATAGATGGACAATAATTGTCCCCAATGATCCTGAGAGCACTTCCTGTGCGGCGTCCTTCAATTTTGCCAACATGCCTTTGCTCTTGCTTTAAGGTCTAGACAAAATGAATGTCCTCCAGATCGTAAATGTTTATGCGGCAACTTCAGCGGAACCATTGCCTCAGTATCCGCAGTTGCCCCAAATAGCTGCGGCACATTCGACTGCCGCATGCCCATCGAGTTTGACAGGCGCAAGCAAAGTATTTTGACATTTTGGCGTGCCATTCATCTGTTCGGCACAGTTTATCTTCGTTGAGCACGCGATGATGGCTGGCTGACAAATTATCTGCAAGTGGACGATGTCGGCATTGGAGTCATAGAAAAAGCTGCAGTTTATAGCCAGTCAACATTTGACTCTGCGACAAATTTTCTGCAAGTCGGAGCAGCAAATCTTAAAAGCTTCAAGCTGACAATTTAAAGACTAAATTCAAAAGTAAGCAGAAAATAAAAAATACAAGTAAGAACGTTGCAGTCGGACGTAACCGACTGCATAATACTCATTCATAGTACACAGTAGCTGTTTATTGTTTCTTTGAATATGTCTGCTAAATTTGGTGACTCTAGTTCTAAAATTGAGGAAGATATAGATTTTCGAGATTTGCGGGGTGGTCGCAAGGTCGCAATCTTACTACACGATGTTATCGATTTGCCAGCCTTCTAGTGGGCGTGGCATAAAAATTTTAACAATTTGTCTGACGCGGGTATATACGAGTATATATTCAAATGCGTTCATACGAACAGACGGACGGACGGACGGACGGACAGCCAGACGGACATTGCACAAACCCAATATACTCTTTTCACTTTGTCAACGAAAATAAAAACAATATAAACTCAGAGTCTGAGGGTTCAAAGTTTTTACAAAAATCATGCCAAAATATAAAATCGCTAAATAAGCTCTCGAATCTATAGCTCCCATATTTCAAACGTTCATAACTTTGTCAAAATTTTACCGATTTCTATGTTTGATTTTTTTACTCTTATTCAATTTGGAAAAAAATTTTTTTTCAAAATTTAAAAGCTAGGAAATATTTACCTTCTATGGATTTACGATTTTTGGTGTATCAAAATGTTATCGATTTGCCAGCCTTCCAGTGGGCGTGGCAGTTTGAATCTAATCGGATGAATGACAGAAAAGTTGCACACAACGGCTAACCCAAATTTTTCGGGATTGGAGATCGGCAAATTTAAAATCACGTCTTAGTGCTCACTTACGTGCAAAGACGAAACTGCTGTGAAGATTTCAGTATTCTACCGATTAATATTATTTGTTCACTGACTTGGCCAACCAAAACCACATGGCAGATAAACCTACAGTTTTCATATAAGTTGGACTTAAATTGAAGATCTAGTTGGTTAGCAAACTGGCACATTAATTGCGCACTTAGTGCACCATAAGCGGCTTATAATCGATAAACCTCATAAACGTCAGCTAGATGCCAGTGTTGCGGGCGGGGCTGTTCTACTGTGGCTAAGGGCGACACCTGCAGAAGGCAGACATTGTTGCCTCATGCCACATGCAACCGCAAGGCAACACTTGAGCATGCGGCATATGCACGCACACACACACACACACACCCTCTGCACAAATTTCCACTTGGTCAATACGATAAACGTTGTTTGTCTAGTTGCCTTGGCAGGCAATCTGCCTGTAATTAATGTTATTTAATTCTGATTAAATATGTGCATTAATTACAGCATAATGTACACATGTGAGTGGCAACTAAGGGCTGTGCTCCAATTAAAAATAATTTGCTAAGCGGTGCCAAAGTGACCAAAAGGTGCGTTCGACTGATGTCAATTAAATTCAATTTGAATAACATACTATGGCATTTAAATGAGCAATATGGTATTCTTGTTCAACTTAATCAAGCTGCTCTCGTAGAGACACGTAAATGTACAGGCACACAAACACATTAATAAATAAAAGGACAGCAACACTCATAAGTTGCCTCTAAGGTATTTGGCGCGACACACTAAGGACATTGGCAGCAGCCTCTTCAAATGGCAATACAACAATAAGATGGGTGATGGGCATGCGGCAGGCAACAGGATGTGGCGCAGCGGCCGGCACTTGAGCCAAGTTGCTTGGCAGCATCAGATGCCAAAAAGCTTTGCCTACTTTTCTGCGCAACATATTTGTGTGAGTGCATACATATATCTCTATAGTTGTGAGTGTGTGTGTGCGCGCTAAATGTCAAAGTTTATGGGCTGCCAGGCCTTCACACACAGACACTCCCACTCAAATACACTCGCACGCACCTTCAGCTTGCTGCATATATATGAAATTTCACACATCGCTTGCGACTTCAAGAAACACACACACACACAGCCCTGAAGTTTTGTGTGTGTAGAGCTATTACCATATTTCATGCTCTACATGAGCCTATTTCAGTTGTCAGAGCCGATTTTCGCTGCAAAAGTAAGTTAGATGTTCCCAAAAAGGGCGACGGCGTATTCAAGCTGAACTGACAAACTCACCGACTGGCTGACTGACTGACGCATTCAACAACAACTACAACAACAACAGGCACTGATATATCAATAAGCTTGTGTAGCCTTCTGTCAATCAAAGTGGCATTTGCATTTGTTCGCCTGACTGCGGCCCGCCATCAACAGCAGCAGGCGCAGCAGCAGGAGCAGGAGAAGCCAGAGACAACTAACTAATTCCATTTGCTGTTGCCAAAGTCCCAAAAGGTGGAAAAATACGCTAAGGTTGTTTAAGCCAAATATCAAATATGCAACGGCCTGTGGCAGCTCCCCCGACAATTGCCGCAGCTAGCTGGTCAAGCCTTGTTTGCATATTATTAAACTTTGAAGCGGATTCGCCGTGCTAGCCAGCACTGGATCCGGAAACTACCAGAGCTTGATACTTGCGTGAAAAATTCAATTTTTAACTGCACAGCAAATGATTTTACGTGCTGAGCCTTTATAAAATAAAGCAGTGCTTTTTTTTTTGTGGAATATTGATTAATACTTTTAATTCCATTAAGCCGTCAATAGATTTTGATTATTGAGCTCTCATTGGGTTGATTACTTATGCAAATTTCATATAGCTGAGGGCTATGCAACCACTGTGCAATTTTCAATATCCGCTTATGCAGCAGCAGCAGCCGACTAAAAGTATTTTCAAATCATTCCACATCCACATTTGCCGCCCACACATATACAGACTTTAATACGTTTGTATGTATTCTTGTATAAGCTGAAACCAGAGGCGGCCCATTTGCCTGCTGAGTTGGAACGCGGACTGCCGACTGACGGCCGTAAAGCAGCAAAGTAGATCAAGGCGAGTTTTAGCAAAAAACAACAACAACAAAAACAACAACTGAAATCAGAGGTCCAACTTGAACATGGCAAACTTCAGCTCATGCTCCGCATGGAACGGGACGGAACGGTACGAAAAGGGACGAGTTGTTGTTGCCGCTTGAACCTCGGTATTTATTACAGGGGCTTAAAAGTTTTTGCCCCTGCATTTGCCTGATTTTTCTTGCTTTATTTCTGTGTTTTTGCATTTGTTTTTCTCTTTTTTTTGTGTGTGTTTTGGTTAACTTTTCAGAAAAGTCGAGGCAATTTTGCAGGTTTTATGATGCGATCGTTGGGCCACGCCTGAGCTATTTGAGGGTCTCGATGTGGGTATCATTTCCTGTTTATCAAGCGAAGGTTCTGGTTGACAAATATGCGGCGTTTTGGGCTCTTGGAATGCGGTCAGTGTAACACTACAAAACACATTTAGCATTTCGAATGGGCCGCCAATGGCGGCAATGTGGCCAAGTTTACAAGTTGCATATATTTTCTTGGCTCAAGTTTGGCAATAAATTTTAAGTCTAGGTCTGGCAAAAAGTTTTTTGGGTTGTCCATTGTGCGATTTGGCACAAAAGTCACTTTCGCCCTTCTATTTCCTTCGGGTCGAGCGAATTAACAATGAAATTTAAAGACACTAACTTAAATTTGAAGCGACATACATAGACATTTAGATATATGTATATAAACACACATTGTCTGCGCTTGCTGTCCTATTCGTTTATTATTTTTTTTTCATTTTGCAGTTTATTGTCACGTTAACGGCAATTTTCGTGCATAAAGTTTTATTCTCGTTTCGGTTTCGATTTCGATTCTTGTACGTTTCATTTAGCCTGGCAGTTGCCACTTTTTGCACCCCAACAGCCACATAAGCACTGGCGGTCTCTGTCGGTGGCTCTCTTTCTGTCGCGCTCTTTGTGTGTGTGTGTGTGTATATGTGTGTCGCCTGTTCGTGTCACTGAACGGTAAATTCAAATTAACATTTAATTTATCGCTGTCACCGTTATGGCTGTCGCCTGTCATGCTATCCTCGCTGCCAGTTTGTTTGTTGGGCGATGTTTTGAATTTATTGAGGAAACCCATTCGCTGATTTGTTCCTTAACCGTTGGCTGTCAGCCTTGCGCTCATATTCGGCAGGCGCTATCAACAAACAAAAAGGACATTCGGCGACACAAAATGTTGCAAGATGTAAATTTGGCGACACTTGACAGGTACAACTGAATTGCGGTTTACTTTTTTGGGTTGCTTTAAGGGTAGGCTAAATTCAAACAAGATTTTGAAGGCTGTGAATTATTTAAATAATTCACACCGAAATAGTCATTTTCGGGGTGCCGTTGATTAAATGCCCTTACGGGCTTTCACAGATTTGCGCTATATATATACCTATACCTATACCTATACCTATACCTAACTATGTTCTATGGTAAGGATATCTTGATAAATAATTCAAGCAAAAGAAAGCTTAATATACCCAATTTTATTTATTTTATAGCTTGACTTTAATATTACAAATTTCATTGAAATAAACATTAATAAAAAAATGGATTTATATTTGAATCAAGTTTAGAAAAGGAAAACTGTTTGGTTGCGTCAGGCCTTTGACTATATTTACCATAACAACATCAAATGTTATAAACGTAAAATGTTAAATGACAAAGCTGATAAAGTAAAGCAAATTTGTAAATTACCTCTCCGAGAGCTCAGTGTACAGAAGCTAAATTATAAATTATCTCAAATATCTGTACAGCTGTAAATGAGCGCTCAGTGTGCACATGAAATCAGTTACCCGACGTATTTTCTGACTAAGACTTTTATTGTGAATATCGCCTGGCATCACGGGCACACAGTGCGGCTACGTGACTTTTTCGCTTGAGCCATTTATCAACTGAGCCGCAGTGGAAACCGCTGCAGAGCCACATTACAAAGTCTCTGTACCTGGATTATTTAAAAGGTGTCTGCGGCGTGTTTCACAAAAGTTTTTCATTAAAGTAACAAATTTTAATTTTAATTAGACCCAAACGAGGCTAAGTACAGACTACAGAGCGCTTGCGATTAAAGCTCACGCCCAAGCACACGCCCATTTAGAACGCAGAGAGGCGTTTGATGCAAAGTTGCGATGTTGTTGCTGAAAGGAACAGGGAGGAGTGCGAGGGGGATGGGGGTACTGGGAATTTGTGCCACAAACATAAAATGTTGTCGAGCACGCCGTGTCGCACATAAAAGTGTGCCGAAGCCAAAACGTGAAGCGACAACATTACGCATTCAGCAACACCTCGATGCGAGATACTCTCGCTATATACGCTATACATTCAGGTACATTCACATTTTGCAGTTTTACTGTTAGTGTTGCAATTTATGCACAAAAAGATACAGCCCAGAACCACCCACACAGCCCAAACCCACACTGGATCCTGCCAGGCGGGGTTTGCTTCGCTTTTCGCTTGTGGGCGTATTCTTCTAGCAGCATTGAGGACGGGTGGGAAGAGGCTGAGGTAGAGTGGGAGAGACGCAGCTGCATTCAATTTCGGTGAAAAGCGTTGCACATTCAATGGCCACTGTTGCTAGGACTGTGGCTTTGGCAAATGTCTCGTATCTCGTATCTCGGCTATTGCTACCATGACTGACAAACGAATGCGGTTTGGCTCGGATGCAAACTGGCAAAGCATTTAAGAAATGGATTTATTCAAAATGAAAACTCGACTCAAATTAATTTACACACTTTTACAGCAATCAGAGCAAATCTTACTTATGCGTGAAAATATCTACAATTTAATGCGATTTGTTGGAAACTTAAGTTGCAATAGTAGCAGAGATTTATTTGCAAGAACCTGAAAGTTTGTTATCTTATCAAAGAATTTATTTAGTGTCTTTAGGTGCAGTCAACAATTCTATCTCTATTATTAAGGGCTTCAGTTCACACGCGCAAGATATGTTGGTTTCCTATAGAATGCCCAGAGAAATATCTGAATTTAATTGGAATTTATATCTAGGGAAAACAAAAAACAGTTTGCGGCTTAGACTTTCAAGGCAGGCGATCCGAGCTGCAACATTTCTATTCATAGAACATTTTACAAAATTATGATGTGCATAAAATTAAATTGAGATTAACACCTTTCAACTTCCTTTGATAGGTCAAGAGATGTGTTAAATAATTGAAATAGTAAGATATTTAGAGATGGAAATAAAACTTAAAATCCATTTAGATAATTGAATACGTACAAAACTCTATATATGTATATACTTTTATTATTATTTAACTACATTTGTGGCGGGGTGCTTACATATCTCGCTAGTAAAAATTATTTAATTGTTTAAACTGTATGGAATTAAATTATGTGTTATGTGAATCACGTAAATTTCTGTATAGGTAAACTTTCGAAGATATTTGTTGTTTTTTGCCAGAAAATATACTACTACAATTCAGTTCCTTTTGTTGCCATAGAAATACTGGCTGCCTAACATAACTCGCATTCATGGAGATATCCACAGACCAAGCGAAGGCATTTCTGACAAAAATCTTTCGATGCAAACGCTTCGCAGTTTACGCTAGAGGCTAGAAATAAAAAGCGCGTGGAATGTGGCGTCAAGCCGCAAGTGACAGACAATCTCCGTGTATTAGATGGTTTCAAATACAGCAATGTTGGTGTTTTGTTGTTGTTGTGTTTGTGGCTGTTGGGCGTTTCTAGAGCAGTTAACACTGAAGTTGACATGAATGGCGTTTCGAGCTGACGCTAGTCCAGACTTGCTGCTGTGATGAAAAAATAAAAACACAAGCAACACGGACGTCCACAGATAAGAAAGCCAGACAGAGAAAGGAAGATGAAGGAAAGAGAGGGACTTAGAGAGCGGATTTAGAGACAGAAGCAAGAACGTAGATAATACACAAGAGCATCAGCAGCCACGCCCCGCCCACTTGGCTCTCCTGTCTGACAATCGCTGGCATTTTTAAGTCTTAAACTTAAAGCGAATAGTGTATCCTCCTTATTTCTCATCATTCGACTTGAAGCAGCCGGACAAGCATTATTTACCCATCACTAGCCATTTGTGCTTATGTCTGCTGCCAATCCTCAACTGCTCCTCTAGCGAAATTATGCTTAATAATTGCAAGAATACTTTAATCGGCGTGGAAGCCTTGGGGATGCTCTGTACTCAGAAGTCAAAGGCTTTATCTTGCTGATATGGAGAGTTTGAGATATTGCTTACCCAACAAGGGTACTATCAATTTTACAGGATATGTTTGTCACATATGCACAACTTAATAACCTCCTTTCGCTTTATATATATACGACGTATAACTATACCAAATAAACAGGTCATCGATGCAGCAGCAGATGCAGCAGCCCCACCAGCGGGCATCAATAATAAACAATTTATCATCGGAAAGTATCGCGACACATTTTTCGCACGCTGTGTTGCGCGGCAAGCGGTCAGCCGACAAAACTGTCAAACTCGATGTTGTCAGGCACATAAGTGGATCGCACTTGCCCGCAAAAACTGTGGGTGTTAATTATACAACCTCAAAATGCTTGTGCGATAATTTAATGTGTCAAAACTAGCCCACGATATTGAATAACGATAAACAAATGTGCTGTCGACAAAAAATAAAATATAATTTAAATGCACGTCAAATGAGTTGCAAGCGCATTAAATGTGTTTGGTTGGCAGATAAAAAATATGCACGTTTTTTCCATTTGAAGCTGAGTAAATGCATTGGAAACTATCTAACCGGGGTTTACAAAGTTAAAAATACCTTATACCTTATAAATAAAATAGGAAAAAAAGTGTATATAACACTGAGCATAGCATAATGGACAAAAGAAATATAGATAACTTTATAGTATATATAATATATAATTAAATAATAGTACATAGTATATTTTTAATAAAATTATTTTACGCATGGTGCATGGCGAATATTATATTTCCATACTTGACAGTTATATTTATAATATAGCAGCTCAGATCTAGACATAGGGTAACTTCTAGCTCGGCACATTACAAGCAATCTCATATGGAAAAATATATCACACGTGTATTTTATACCAAAAGCCCCAGCACGTTCTGAATTATATTACAAATATTTCGAAATATGTAATTTTGGCATATTTACGCGCCTGCGGTCATCAAATTGGCCGTGCCGCAAATTGTGTAAGGTTTTTAATTTTGGCTATCTTTTAAATCATATTTTTGCTCACCTCCCGAACATTTTAGAGTCTGGCGATATTATTTATTGACTTTATTTTCCGCACATTTGCGATAGAGGCCACATTGAAATATATATAACTCACGTAGTATACATATATACTTATTTGGTTAATTACACAAAGTGCATAAGCCAAAGGCGGAAAATTAATTAGCGGTGCTGAGCTTTGCCTGCGCTTGATACAGCTAAAGCTTTGACCTTCGGTCAGGTTTATGGGCACATTGCACTTGGGCCAATTCATTGAAATGTTTATCAAATGAAATTGCAGTTTTTGTTTTAGTACCGATTGCATCTAAATGTTTGCTTTATGGAGTATTTTTCTCATTTCCTGTTGCATTTCGATGGCTTTTGAACCATGGCCCTCTTTGGTCTGGGTCAAAAAAGTCCTGTTTATTTCGCCCAGTGTTTGCTTACAATTTATTTTTGTTTGCGGTTTGACTTGTTTACGTCCATTAGTTGATAAACTATGACACTCAATCAATTGATTTACAGGCTATAAAAATAAAAACTAAAGCTCAATAAATTGAGAATGTGAACAACAATGCCTATGGAAGTTGATGCAAATACAATTTATGGACTTTTTCAGGTGAATAATTAAATTAAATGCGTCTAATTAACATTTCGCATTCGATAAAATGAAGTTAAGTGGATTCGGTTAACCTACGTGAAATTAAAATCAAGGCGTGGCATAATGCAAAATAAATGCTGCAATTTGCAGCCTTTGTCTATCAAAGTTGCAGCATTAACGATGTTCGATAGGGACACATTCGACTTTAATTTGATTAAGCCAAACACACATACACACCCACACAGACACAATGTGTGGCACGAAGCGAGTGCTTGTGGGCTTTGCGTGGGTTGCCTTTGGTGTGTGTTCAGTGGGCATCCGACAGCTGTCAGCTGACGGGCCAAACATTTATGACTTGTCAGTTATATACAAATATCATAATTTACATTCGCACTTATTTTCCCATTTATTAGCCCAAGGGCTCGCAAAATTCTTAATGAGTTTCTTGTGTCAAGGGTTGACAACAGCAGCTGGTGAATCCTAAATGTGATGGTAAATGTAAAGAGCTTGTGAAATTAGTTTGAGCTCGAAATTAGAAACGCAAACTAGTTTTACTATGGAAGCTGGACTAATTTGCAGAATAGGCCGAAAAAGTGAATTGACACAAAGAATGACAATTATTTACTTATTTACACATTTTGCGAACTAGGTTTAAATTACCATTCAATGCAATACACTGCTGTGGAGAAATCAGAATGCTCGAAGCAAAACATTTTTAAAAATCTACAGCCTTATATACCTTAAATTCAATTTAACAACAAGTTCCGATTATGACTCATTTAAATATAGTTAAAAACTCTTCAGAAAAGTGCACAGTTAGTTCTTTCGGTGCGTTTTTAAATTATGATTGCAATCCGATATTCACTTGTGCTCGTACCCGATACAAAAAACATTTAACGAGATTAAATTCATTTTTATTTTTTTATTTATTTATTTTAATTGTATTTTGCGATAGCAAACTGTATTGTGGATCCAATCAACAACAACAGATGTATGTAAAGCCGCTATGGAAGCTCAAACGCGGCGACTGTGAAAATTCGACACGATGATGATTAGTCGCATTTAATGGCCACAATCAATTCGCAAGTACTTGATTCACTTATAAAGATAATAAAAAACAAGTTAGGGGCATTAGTTGGAAGCGACCGACTAGGGTATACTCTGAACCCTGTCTTTACATGTATTTCAACCCCTTTGCTTACATATACAAAATCACATAATCAGACATTGTGCACTTTACTCAGTAGCTGAGCTTGGCACCGACTATGGACACTTAATTCGTGAATAACTTCTAATGCAATTTTCAGCGCTTTTTCGCGCGAATCCCGAGCAACGAGCAGTCGTATAACTACGAAATGAGCGTTCAAATCTATGTGCAAACCAAAGCGCAATAATTAAATTGCGTTTTTGCATATCCGTGATGGTATCCAAAATCCAAAATATTCTTATATTCTTCTGACCAAATGGCGGTTCTAGCTCTTATCGTTTCTGAGATATGCTTAAGCAACCTGCTGCAAAACCCGATAATTATCGATAATAAGACAATTTGAAGTGGTATACACGAGCTTAAAAGACAGACAGACAAACGGACAGACGGACAGACGGGTTTTGATGCTGACTATGATAAATATATATAATTTATGGGGTTGGAGATGCTTCCTTCTGCCTGTTACATACACTGGCACAAAACAATTATACCCTTTTACCCGTTTTCGATGGATTCAATGTATAACAAAAGCAGCAACCAATGAGAATCCCTCATGCTAGACAATTGGTTGTAGTTGCAGTCACAGGCTTAGTCACAGTCTCGGCTGCTGACAGTAATTTGCGAAAAAGAAAAAAACTCAGTTACTAAATACAACAATAACAACAAGAGAACAATGATAGTAACAACAACTGTGTTAATACAAATTTCATTTCACTCTGAATGCGCTACGTGCTTTGTATGCTAATTGCATTGCAGGTCTTATGAACGAGGCAAAAATTACGCTACAAACAATTAAGAAAGCAGTCATCAGTCATTGGCTTGCCGGATGATAAAGCAGCCCCAACACACACGCAGCCAGTAAAATCGTATGTTAATACCTAAAAAAAACACCCACACACATACACACACACCGACAAGCGCTGATTGTCTGTGGGAACCCGTACAAAAAATCTGTTCGCATTTCATATAAATCAGCGCTCAATGTCAGCCAATGTACAATTTCTAATTAGAACCGGAGACATAAAAATCACTGCAACTGCCAAGAGCAGCGGCTGTCAGTTTTCTGGCCCGCTCAAAAGTTTCTCATGACGTCGCCGCCAGCGTCTGGCAGCGAATGTTTGTCGCTAGGTTGGACATGGCAGGGCGGCAGCGAAATTGATTGGTTGACTGTGATGAGCTGGCCACATAAAGCGACGATTACTGTGCCGTGCTCCTAGACCTTCTGCTATCTGCCATCTGCTTCACATAAGCTGGGTGGCACGAATTGAGCAGCTCTTTGGATTGGCACGTGGGCGCGTTCAAAATCCGGGCTCTGAGTCGAGTCTGCCTAGAATAACTGCCTGTGGCTGGCGTCAAATTTACATGAACAACGTCGCATCAACAAGAGCACTAAATGATGCACAATCGCCAGTCAAATCCACGCACGCACACACACACACACACAAACACTGTGTACAGCACACGCAGAAAGAAAGAGAGAGAGACGGAATATTTGGTTCCATTGCTCATACGCCACATTGCACTTGGCCGCGGGCATTTTGGTGCAGCATCAATGTCAGAATCAGAATTAAGCGGCAATCGCTGCCCATATGAACAATAAATTTATGCGTAAAGGTGCAATCAATTCACAGAGCTCTGAGCGCCGCTTATCGCTTGAACAAAAGGCAGTCAATTTCAATTACCAAGCCAGACGAACAGCGATCGAAATCGACGCAACGGTGTTGTTATTATTTTCTGTATTACCAAAATGACGTAAAACCCGAAATAAAAATACGCTTCTGGTTAATTGAGGGAACGATAATGCGGCAAGTAGAACAACAACAACGAGAAGACCAGCAGCATTCGTTGCCCCGCGCATCTGAGGAAGCTTTTTATATTTTGGGGCCATGAACTTGAGCTACACAAATTTAAACGAAAACACTTTAACAAGCGCAACGGGCAACGGGCAGCGGGCAAGAACAACAACAAACCGAGCAATTAAATGAAATCAAATAAAAATACTAAACGTAAGTGAACGCTTCTCAGTATTTTTAGTGCAGCGTCGACTGCGACGCCGACAGCGGCCCCTTCTGGCATTTTCATGTGTGAAATAAATCATTGAAATTGTGGTCGCACATGGGCCACGCCACGGTGAATGAGGAATACGCTGCAATTTAATTATTTTGAGAAGGTTGCGGCATTATTGGCTATCCAGTGTGAGGAAAGTTTGTGTAATAATAATTTAAATACGGAGCAAATAAACACATAGACACCGTGCTGGAAGCAAATAAATTAGAATTTTTGACATCAGAGTACTCGCCTGTTCTGAAGTCTGAATTGCACGCTGTAAAAAATGGAGTTCAACACATACATATAATTATTTAAAAGGAAATAAAACAAGCAATGTGCAACAGAAATGTTTAATAAATTAAATGCGAAATACATTTAATTGACCTGGAAAAAGCGAGAGCAAGTATTAGACAAGGTAGATGAATCGACTGCGCATTGCACTGACCGTCGGCAATGGTCTTAATTATTATTGTTATTTTAGAAAAATATCGATTTTTGTAATTTACGTGTACGTGGCCGAAGTTTTCCAGCTTGCTCTTAAAATGAGATCATCAGAAAACTGTTTGCCAACTTTGATGACTCTGTCTCTAAAATTGTGGGAGATATGGATTACCGCCCCCAAGACATAAATTTTTTTATCAATTTGACAAACCAAGACGGACATTACACAACCCCAATATACTCTTTTTACTTCGTGAATGAGTACAAATTAAAACAAAATTGATATCCGTATCTCATGAGAAAATGTTAAATGTGTTTTCTTTATTAAGCTTATACCCCAGATAGGCTAAGATTTGTTGTACGTTCCTTATGTATGTTGTATATACTTGCATAAGTTAATACCCTCCCTATTTTTCAGGTGGAGGGTTTCACAATACAGAAAATTCACGACAAGTCATATATTACTTACAATTCGCTAGACTTGAAAGACGCAGATGGCTAAAGGTTGATAGCTACTCAGGAAGTATAATTTATATACATTATAGCTTTTTTTCCACAACACAATCAGCTGCTGTAAGTGTGAACTAACGCCAATCAGTTTAAGAATAAGCCCGCACCAGGGAAATTGTGGTACGATCTACAGCTCAATTGCATGAGAGCTGACCCCAGTTAGTAATGTGCTGATAATGGAGATGATGCTGAGGCATCTCATCACAGCCGCACCCCCGCATGCTCGCCCCGCAGAATGACTAAACTAGCAAACAAAACGCACTCGCACTTTGCATACCAAACGCTACCAACTTAATATATAATTGTTTATAAAACGTACACTAAAGAATTATAATATATATGTACATATTGTATGTGATGAGTGAATAAGAATGTGTATCTAAGTGTATGAGTTTATGTGTGTGTGTGTGTTTGTATATATGTGAGCACTGCTCGAATAGAGACTGGCATATATGAATTTCAATTGCGGTACGTGCTCATATGTGGCTCGCGTTCGACGGAGCGCACGTAGCCGCAGTCGCTGTCGTAGTTGCTGTCGCTGGTGCCGTCAATGTCTGCTGATTACACATGCACTTATAAATAGAGCGACTCTGCATTTGAAGCTGTGGCTCCTATGCTTTAGTCATAATAAGCTGACCCGTAGCCAGCAATTGCGGCGCTTTTGTGAATGAATGCGACTGAGTTAGGCCAGCACCGGGCGCTACACTTGCCGTTGTTGTTATTGATGTTATTATTATTGTTGCCGTAGACCGCCTCGAAGTGTTATTAAAAAATCATAAAGGCAAATCAACAGGCAAATTCTTCAGTCATTGGCTCAAACGGCGTATCATTAATTTCATTATATGCACAGCAATTACGTCGAACAAACCAACAGCGGCAACTGTTCATGCGTGGCTCAAATTATTCATTCGTTTTTTATCTCCTTCATTTTTTTGACAGTACATAACTGCCGCTCAGATGGCGGCAAATATTTTAATATAAAAATGCCCGGTTAATAGGGCGCCGCAAATGACTCATGTGGCACGGCAATTAAAATAAAATTAATTGATGAAAATTCCATCACGTCTTAATTACATTTGCAGCCAGTCAAACGGAAAGCAACACAAACACGGAGGCTGCGACCGTCGCCGTTGCACTTGCTGCAAAATGCCAACCATTCAGCGCTCAGATAGCAACGGTAACAGCAGCGCCCTCCGCAGCCCACGCCACCCAGGCATTCGAAATGATATGAGGCCAGAGCTCAATGGGCAGATATTTGTCATCAACATTTTTGCATTTGCATACGATGTAGAGTCCAGCATATATAAATGCAAGGTATTGCGATTGGCTCACTTAAAATATTTTTTCTTTTATTTACTTTAGAATAAAACTTTAATTAACAAATTGTCGACTGCAGATAAATGTTCTAAGCAATCATGTCGTAAAACTCATAAAATCCGGGCTCAAATCATGTTTATATAATTATATAGCCGTAAGACATAAATACAAATTAAGATAATAATAACTGTAACTTATTTTAATTTAATACTTGATCAGATAATCAGATTATATTTTACTGCATATGTACATATATTGCAAGAGTAAACCTGAAATTTCAGTCTTGATTTTAATACATGGTCAAAATCATAAAGAGCAGAATTAAAAATATTATATTATTATTGGCCCGGATATTAATTAAACTAATATTTACTATGCAAATGTTATAGTAATAAACTTGAACTTATATGCTAATTTACAAACAATACAGGGTCATATAACAATTACGTATATTATTTTATTTAATTAAAATAAAGGTACATTCAGTGCAAGCATATTTCTTATTATAATTTTGCGTAGAGTATTTCTGAGTCGACATATAAATAATATTGTCTCAGTTTTTTTTATCATCATTAAAATTTTTTATACCGAGTCAATTGAAAATTGTTTGCGGTTTGTGTAAATAAACTTGGTATAATGAGAAAAGCGAAAATGATTTAAATTATGATGTGGGTTATAAAATGTTTTCAATTTCTGTCCAATGTATGATATGTATGCGTATTTGAGGCAGGCGAACAAATATTATGATATTTACGATAAAATACTCATGAAGTGCCTGTTAGGCATTTGAGTTCCACTTGGACGCACCTAAGTGTGTACAAACACAAGTGTTAGGGTCCATAAGTTGAATGCTGCCCTCAGCTGCTGCCACTGTCAATTAAATGTAATATGTTGTAGTCGTAAAACGCCAAATTGTTTTGTCTGGCTGACCATAAAGCGCGACATCAGCCACTACAATCCCAATTACGGCCGATAACTATGCGGAATAACTTGGGCGTGGAATTGGCGTATTATGTTCGCTTTACAAAGCGGACAAACAAATTTACAATGGGTTCTCGAAACACTTGACTAGCTCACTAGCTCGCCAGATTTGGCACCAAATACTCATAAGCAAACAAATGCCCGCGCCGCGTTACCTTGTCTTTCCTCGAATCTATTCAAAATTCGATTCAGCCATTAATGGGCCCATAGAATAGATAATAGGCCATAAAGCTCGTCTGCGCCTGGGGCTGGTCAGGCATATTAAAATATTGTTTGCCACTGCTGTGCCGATGTCATATTTGTTGTGTGTGTGTGAGGCTATTTTAGCAGCAGTTGTCTAACAGGCGAAACATTTGCCAAACACTCGCACAAAAATTAATAAATGCTAATAATGACTTGTGTACAGGCATTTTGGCATCAATTGCGGCTTAATGAAAACAAATAAACGCGCTTCGGCTGGGCTATGAATGAAGCCCATTTCAGGCTAGATAAACGTGAAGCCAGCAATTTTGAGCATGTGAATGAACACAAGTGCGAAATGAACGAGTCAAGAGTGCTCGACTGGGAGCTACTCTCGAAGTACTCACGTTTATAGAACACACTTGTATTGAGATGAGATTTTCAATATGTTTCCGATGGTTGCGTAGTAAAACAAGAAATCTGAGGTATAAATTACACTTAATTTCTTTGCATATGCAGAACTAACAGACGGACTGATAGGCAAATTAAAATGGGTAGATTGACTTGGCTGCTAATCCAGAATAATTCTATTTAAATTTCATGTCACTAAGTACGCCCTTTCTATGCAGATTATAGTTACAGGGTATAAGAGTGAGAAAAGAGGCGTTTAATAGAAATGAATCAACGACAATTCCAAAATGAGCTTGTACAATTAGCCACAGCTAACTTTGTCGTAATAATTACTGGAATTCTGATCTTGTATTCACAATATAGATATGATTCTGATCAATCATATCTGATATAATACGTAATATATGAATTTTAAACTGAATAAAGTGTGAACAACACGTTCACAAATTCTGATACGCATATTGAGTTATAACAGGGAAACAAAACTGAGTTTTTGCTATCCGAAAAGAGTTGAAGCGTTGCACTCGGGTATAACCGACTGCGCAATGCCCGTTCACAGTGTAAGACAACCAAAACATATAGTATACAGTATACCAAAACATATAGTAAATATCTCACCAGTGGAGGCGGATATACACGGGTATATATTCAATATTGCAGTCTCTAAAGCTAGACAGATATTACACACACCCAATATACAAATAACAAACCAAGTATTATGAGTGCATATTTAATTTTAATGAAAACAATTTTCCTATGAATGTGGTATTTGCTTTTAATTTAAGGAAATCAATTTTTTGCAAACCATTTGAGTATTTTGTCATTATCTTATTAACTATCGATGGAATGCGAAAAATGCAAGTTGCTGTCCTTCAAATAACTTCGTTCGCTCTGTAGACACAACTGTTATCCATAAACTTAGACCTTTGTCTATAACGAAATGTGAATAATCATTTGAAGGCCATCAAAGATGAGTCCACAACAAAATGCATTGTGAACATGACGTTTGCATAATATTCAATTAATTTGATTCGTGTTGTTCTGTGTTGTTTTGGTTGGCCTGTGTTTGTTTGGCTGTTGCAGCTGCTGCAGTGCAAAGTCAATTAAGAATTTTGTATAGTTCAGCTGTCGAGCATTCGCATTTGTGTATGTATGTGTTCGTTGTGTGCAATAAGAACACAAATTAAAATTATTAGAGCTTCTCAGTTGACTTGTTGAACTTTGACAGCGTACTATATTACATCTGAAGCTGACGCTACTGGCAACAGCAGCACAGAAAATAAAATATGGTTCAGGTTAAAGGAATATAAAGCTAACACTGAAGTTGTAAGCGAGTCAAGGAACTGCCCACCCCACCCCATCCCTCTGCAAGCCAATCCGCTCTCGGCCTAACAGGCTCAGTTGCATGGCAAACTAATTAAAAGTTGAGCGATTTTCCTTGGCTGCAGATAGGTCTCATTCAAGTTTTTAATTCATTTGCATTACCAACCTCTGCTGCAGCTTTGGCTTTAAATTTTAATTCATTTTTCCATGCCACAAGAGGGCATTGCGCGATTTGTTTTGTTTTTGTTTACATTTGGTTGTTGTTGTGTTGGTTTTATTTTTGTTTTTTTTATAAGCGTATTACTTGGCCACGCTTGGGTAGCCAAGTTTTTAATTTAAATGCTGCGGAGCCGACAGAGAAGTGAGAATTATGGAAATCACTTTATGCACAGAACAGTTAAAGTAGTTTTTACACGTATAATCAAGTTTTTCAATTGCCGAGCATCGTGGTACCGAGTATCGTTTTTTAGCACTGCGCAGCAAATTTGTTACGCATACGCACAGTGTGCCAATGTGTAAAATCTGTCCATCTGCTTTTAATCTGGCTTTGGTAGAAGTCACTTTGCAAACTTTCTGCGCCTTTGTTTGCTTTTCATTTCCAAATCCTTTGCTGCAAAGTGATTTCAACTTGGCTTTTATATTATACTTTCCAGCTGATTCTCTCTTTGTGATTTTCCTTTTTTTATCCACAAGCAATGCGCTCAATGCTCAGGTGTTAAACTCACTCAGTTATTTTTTGTTTCGCACTTGGCATGTCCTTCAGTCGCCTTGGCAGCCCAAAAAACAGCTATGGCAGAGGACTTTTTAGCCGCTTGGCAGCTCTTCTCATTTGCATACTTTTTTAACTATTTTGCATTTTTTTTCCCCATGTTAAGTGGGCCACCGCTTCTGTTTATCTCCCGCTGAGTGCTTCCAGTCGGCATTTTTTGAATGGGCCGCATAAAAAGGGTTAAATGCCGCGCTCCAGCAGACTCTCAGCTTTAGATGGAAATTGGCAACGGATCGGCGTTAGCATCACCTACTTTTCGTTCAAGCCGTATTTTCGATATGAATTGGACAGTGTTGAGCGTCTACTCGGCCCACTTAACTATCGTATGGTTCACGCTCAATGCCAACCACAAACTGGAGCAGACAAACCACAACAAAGGGACGACTTCGATGCGAAGCACCCAACCGCATCTATATCAATACACTTCGGTATCTGAATAGGTGTGTGCGTATCTGTTACACGATACCGCTTTCTTATAATATGTAGTTTTTCTACTAGCACAATAACTTCAATCGCAATGCGCTATATATATCAAATGCGTTGTGATAACATAAATCTGGCGTTTCGATAAGTATACGCACTTGTACAAATACAAGTGTTTGCCTAATGCTAGATATAATAGATATAATAGATATACACAGCCATATACTAACATAACCCGTAAACAGACGCAGCCAAAACAAATAACAAATATAAAATTATTTCTTAAATATCTTCTTTGTTTCTTGTCCCATCATAGTCAAGGGTAGATAAGAAAACAAGCTTAAGTTTTTGTTTACCCAATATGAAGGTCGCATCTTAATTGGTTTTAATCGATATTCAACACTTAAAAGCAAACTTGAACTGCGTTTGTTCGCTGTTGCAGCTTGAGTTTGTGGAGATTCGTTATATGTAAATAAATTTTGTAATCTGTCTTAGTTGTGTTTCAGTTCATCTGTTACATACATGTATATGCACAAGTGCATAAATTTATTTTTAACCATAACTGCTAAAAGTGGGTTGTAAAACTTAACTACTATTAGGTTTATGACAGCCATAATTTTGAGACTGGTAAATGGGTAAGAGGTGTAAAGTTGGGTTGTAAAAATATGAAAAGTAAAACTGGACAAATGAATGCACCACAGGCCCTGTTTTATGATACCCTGTTTACATCAAATGTGTTCAGTAGACATATATATAAAAGTTTAAACACTGTTTCTGCCGGCCGAGTTTCTTAATATGTTAATAAACATATTATGCAATAAAAATATATATAAAAGGGTATAATTATGTTATAAGAATGTTTTTTAAATAGAAGGTATCTCCACTGGAGTGTTTTTCTCTGTTTTCCCAAAATCTATCTATATTTCTTTTTTTTTTCAGCATATTTCTGATCATTAATATATCACTTCTTGGATATAGCGTCGAGTTTTGGAATAAACACACAATATCTTCATTGATAGCCTGAAAATTGAATTATTTTTATATTGATGACTCTTTGTATTTATATGTTAATAGAAATGCGATACAGAGTATTTTCTAGTCGCAAGCCTACACTTCGAGCGCTTACTTGCTCAGATTTATGAGTTAAGAAAACTATAAAAAATACAAATAAAGCAGATTATCTAGTTATACCAAGTATCCCCATTTAGCGCAAACACTTTTATACGCGATATTTTGATTAGTTTGATTTAATTTAATTAATACTGTGTGTAGTCTTTTGTCCGTTGGTTTTAATTACACTCTAATTACATGAAAACATTATGAGAGGTGTGGGTGGCACAAATATTAATAACTGATTAATTAATGCAAACTTGCTACAATTAATTAATTTAGCTGTCGATTAGCGTATTGTATTCAAGGCCAAAGTGAATGCAGTTTAACTGTCAGTTCAAACCATGTTTGACAATTGTTCCACTCGATCTGCATTCAATTAGCTTCGATTAAGACAATTATTTTTAACTTAACCATGAGCACGAACATAGCAAAATAAATTAAATTATTTTGCTGAAATTGGAAAACTTCTAATGAAAGTTTTGCAAGTTTAGTTTAGTGCCATTTATTTCATATGGAATCGAAAAACAAACTACAATTGAACCACAAATCCACTCAAATAAAATGTTTAATCGATTTTAACCACGCATCTGCTTTAGTGCAAAATTCGCCTCTCATTGACGGCAGCTGCTTCGAAGAGCCACATGAATGAAAGTTTTTCTAAGCAAATGCTGTAAGGGCCTGGCCCTGACATCTACTTGAAATGCTGCCCCGTCCGCCTTCAACATGTGTCAAAGTGTTCGCTTCAATGAGCTTTAAATATTTGATTTGTTTTTCACATACAAACACTTGGTGTGTATGTGTACGTGTGTGTGTTTCGGGTGTTGTGCGCGCAAGTTTTGCGTGCTTTCGGCTGGTGGGGGAGGGAGTGTATTTCTATTCGGTTTTGCGGTTGCCTGCTGTGTAATCTGAAACAGCACCACAACAAGTATGCACACTCACACTCACACACACACACACTTACTCTACATGTATCTAGCTGAGCCTGGGCTGTGGTTTTGACTATCACATAATTGTCATTGACAAGTTTGGAAAATGTTTTAACAAAACTGTGAGCAAATTCTTCACACATTTCGTTAGTGTAGCGTAGTGGCAGGAAAAATCAGCTGAATGGGCGGCGCTTGTTCTTGATATGCTGAGCAGCTCAGAGCAGGACTGCCGGACACTCAGATACCCAGGACAGGCGGGCTGACAGGCAATTAAAAGCATAAGACAGGCTGGCCCCAAAAAGAGCAGCGACTGAAGCCGGCCAATAAATCAGCGCTGGCCGACAAGACAAGGACATCAAATGGACGGGACAATTGGCTGCGGGCAATGCAAAGAGTGTGAAGTGAAAATTAAAGCAAAGCGAGCGGCATGTGGCAAAAGTAAAGTGGAACTGAATGAAACAACGGCATATAAAATTCAATTAGAATTCTATTTCTTGCGCTTCGGTTTTGCTTTCGCTCTTTTGTTATCGCTTGCAGCTTTTCTAATCAAGCGAACAAACGTGACGGGCGGGGCTTGGCGTCGGGGCATTTCCTTTAGCTGTAAGTATCTTGAAGTTGCGCAAAGGCTGAGCATTTCCCGGCGCCAGCGAGAAACGGCCTGGGGCCATGAAATCAAGTGGAAGGAAAATCAGCCTGCCCCTGGATTTTCAAGCTCAACCTCATTTGTTCTACGGCGGCCGCTTTCGCTTGCGGTTTTTGTCGACAATTTTCTGCCTTACTACACATTCGATAGCTGGCTTTGACAACAACTACAACAACAAGCACAACTGAGACCAGAGCGACAACCGACAACAACAACGACATCCTCGGCTGCGTTTTGTGTCTGCGGCGGCATCGCTTTGAAAACGTACTCGTAAATTACATTGGAAATTCCTGGGCCATTGATGTTGATTGAGCAAGAAATTGCCGACAACGCCCTGGCAGACGCATGCCCATTTTCCAGGCATGCCGTGCGTGCATTTTAAAGCGTTGCTCAACACTTGTCGCCGCCTCTGCAGCTCGAGGCGCGTGTGGGCGTATGGGCGTTTGGGGCTGTGGGCGTATGGGCGTCGAGCGGTTTGCGGTTTGGTTCCGTTTTAACTTGAATTTCCGATACACGCCGCGACCAATCTATGCTGCTCACACCTCCATATGCCAAAGCCGACTCCGCCCCACCGCCCTTTCATGGTTCGCGGCAACTCAAAGTATCATAATTAATGAGCCCGCCCTGCGGCGTGGCCTATTTGCAGGCGTCGTGTGGGCGTGGCGCAGCGCGCTTGTAATCTCATTTAAATTGCATTGCAAATAAAACTTTGCCAGCGCCGATGGCAGAGAGAATTTCACAAAATGCAAATTGTTTTGCTAAAAAATCAATTGCATTAATTGCGCTCATTTTAACGACGTTTCATGCGAGTCAGTGCTGCGCACTTCCGTTTCCGTTTCAGCATATGGCATCAATAATTGCAAAATACCACACAGTAATAAAATTAAGAACAACTTTTACGATTTAGCTCGGGGCTATATTTTAAGTAAATGTGTAGATAGAAACTTTTCGTAGCTTTTGTATGTGAATATTCGAAACATTTAAATAATTTTAAAATAAAGTTTTTATGAATATATATAATTATTATAACTTCAGTAATTGATAAATATTTATATATTTATACGGTTTTGAAATAATAAATTACACGTGTTTTTTTGATTTAACACGATTTGAAATATCTTATGAATTATTTTAATGCATTTTATTGGTGATTATTTTATGGTCACATCTCCCGAATTACAACCCACGCACTATACTTATACTGAATTATCAACAATGAAGACTAGAGATAAATCATTTTTCAAAGTAATAATCAAAATAATTTAATTGAAACCAATGATTTAATGATACAATGAATTTTAATGAATTCAATTGTGTAAGCACGGAAAATACATTTTCAAGTGAACTACTTTTTTACATTTGTGCTTTTATTTACTACTAAGTTATAATAGTAAAAAAGCGACTACACGCTTAATACGTTCCCAAAAAATACGTGTAAAAGAGCTGCAAGCCAAAAAAAATATTGTTCGATGGTTCAAGGTTCGAACCAATGTATCATTCATGAAACCCGATTTTAATACAAACCTAGGTTCGGTGCGCTTTTTTATCTTTCATCATATTTCCACAAGCAAAACTTAATATAGATTGTTGTTTGTTGTCTTCACCCAGAAGTTGTTTTTATTTTCTATTTTCTAAAATCGTAATTTAATTTCGAGTAAAAATTTAAATTTGAAAATACCGACCAGCCGCACCAAGATCTATTTGTGCTTCGACACTCTTTTGTCTACGTGTTTTTGTTCAAAAAAACTAAACTCGAAAAAATAACAAGAAACATAGTCCAAATATTTAACTATAACGACGACTTAAGCACAGATATATACAAATGCATACATATTTGTTTGCATATTTGAATTTTATTTATGTACGAAGCATTTTCATATTAAAAAATAAATGAAAAAAGTGATACAAAAAGTGTGCGAACCAAACCGTGTTTTCAAAAATATGTTTTGGTGTGAGTTCAGATTAGGCTGTCTTTTTGCCAAACTGGTTCGGTTTAATATTTAAAATGAATGAAGGTTCCGAGCTTAAACCAGTTCGTATATATGCATATATACGCTTATAAAATTGTATTTTATATTTGTATTTCTAGTTTGTTATTCAATCTCACTTACCACATAGTTAAATATTGAAGAAGAGTTCCACCAACTTTGGCCAAGTTGCCATATCGGACCGTTCAAAGCCAAGTCAAGAGCCGACAAATCATTTGATTGCCACAATATTCACACACAAACCCATTTAGGATGCCAAAGCCGAAAAACCTTTAATGGAATTGTGGGCTAGTCTCATACACACGCACATGCATATACACACACGCTCATATATGCATAACAAATTTAAATGTTAAGTCTGGAGAGTTTTGGTATCGCTTCAAAGCGCAGACGCTGCCAGATTGAAACGCAAATCGAATAAATAGAAAATAAATAGAAGGCATAAGTAAACAAAGCCCTTTGAATCATGGCCCAGCCAAGACGAAGGCGAAGAACCTTTAAGGAACCAAAGTGTGTATGGTATCCATGTGAGTCTGTCTTTCGTCGTGTGTGTGTGCGTGTGTGTGACTTGAAGTGTGACCCCCAGGCGTATGAGGCACAGCAGTAGGAATCGCTGACGCTGCGTGCAGAGCAGCTTAAGTCGTTATGCGACAAGAATTTCCACAGCGCTGCCTCAGTCGCTGCCTCAGCCACAGTCGCTGCCTGGCTGAGCAGCGGCAATATCAACACTTCCGCTTTGTCGTTTAGTCGAAGCAACTTTGATTGCATCGCCCGCGGCGTTTGGCATTACAAATGTGTGCACAGCAATGTGACTTGGCTTATAACTAGACCAGAATAGAGTCTGAGGCCTGAGTGCCTCATGGTTTTCATGGTTTCTCAGCTTTATGACTTGGCTTTTTGTAGCGATTTTGGCTGGCAGCCTGTATTGATGTTATCGCTGGCGTTAATGACAGGTTGGCCGGGTATGGGGTTTAGCTTGTTTGCTGCACTCGTTGCAAATAGCTTTGACTATTGCGATTATGCCTTTTGTTTTATTTTCGCTGTTTGTACATATATTTATATATATATTTGTTTTGCATGCCTTGCATTGGCCACTTTGGGATCGTCCGAACGTGCGTTTGTTTTGATATTTTCGCGACAATATTTATAACACATTTTATGGCGACAATTGCACTAAAAAATTATTATACAAAATTATACAAAACTAAATGACAAAAATGCAATAGCACAAAATAAAAGACACACAATCACACACACACACACAACAAATACACATGTATGCTTTCATGTTTGTTTCTATGCACGCTTGTGTGCCATTAAAACCAGCGCCAGACAATTTCTGTACTTATTTCTTTATTTTTTCTATTTTTCTAAATTTTTTTCTTTTTGAAGGCTACACGCGGCAGCTGCTCGTCGGCTGTTTTCATTTCATTTTGTTGCATTGCATACAAGTATTTTCTTATTGCGTTTAAAGAATTGGCGCGACGCGAATTGCATTTCATGGCCCTGCAGCGGAAGCGGAACGCGTTGTGAAGCGCGATGACCGTCGCTGCGTATACGCAATGGCACGCGCGCGCGTATCTATGTGCACATAATCTCTCATGAGCGTCGATTTACCGTTGCAGTGAACAATCAATGTGCTTGTAATCTGCAACAATATGCATTTATTTTCGCCTGACTGCTGCTAATGCTGCTGCTCTTGTTGCTGCCGTTGATGCGGTTGATGCTGTTGCCGCTGTCGCGCGCCCACTTCCTCTCAACATACGAAATCGAATGAGAACTTCACTATGACAACGACGTGGCAACGCCGCAGACGGTTAACAGACGAATAAACTGCCGAATTTGTGTGAGCGCCGCACGAAGCCCGAGACGGGGCCAGTCGCGCTCAGAATGTGCACAGAACCAAGCGAATTGTGTGCCGAGCCTCGTCGCAGCGCCGACGTCGACGCCAGCGCTAACGCCGACGCCGCCTTCGCTGAGAGTCGTTTCGAGTGGCGCGCAGGTTGCACTCAAAACGTTCGTTCGCTCAGTCACTCAGCTGCCTGCTGCTCTGTTAACATTAACAGCGCTCGGCATGTAAATCGGTTACATTGGCAGAGCATGCTCGTTTACAGAACGGCTGCGGTGTTGCGCATACGAGACGTGGGCCGGCAGCAGACGGGCCCGTTCCGGATTGGGTAGCTGAGTTTTTATGGCATCGTTGCCAAATATTATCAGACAAATAAGCCTTCTGTCTAAGCCATTAAATGCATGGCAAATTTGGCTGTCAACAGGCGGAAAACAGCAAAAACTTTTAACAACAAGCCCCTTAAAAAGTCGCACAAAGTAAATTCCAATTAAAATTTCAACGTAAATGCCACAAAATGTAAATTATGCGTAATGAAGTCGTCGGCGTTGGTAGCGGTGCTGTCGACAGCGTTTTTCCTGTTGTGGTTGCGGTGCGCTGCCTGTCAACACCCACACTCGCACGCACACAGGCACACCCACACACACGGCCAAACTCGCACACACACCCACACACACACTTAGAAACACAAAGCGCACAATAACCCTCTTTAGCTTTGTGTCGCAATGTTTGCCTTCAGCTGACGCGCACGGTCGCTCACAAATCCTGGAAGACAGACAGCGGTGCCACAGTAATACGATGTTGCGCCATGTTCAAGGAGATAGCGAGTCCGAATTCGAAGCTGGCTGCGTCTCGGCTGTCAAGGTACTAGAATTGCCTTGGAGCGCACGCTGCGGAATCCTTTAAGATGTCTCTAAATACCCCCAGACATACACAAGAATAAAGGCCAGCATGCATTGTACAAATTGATAAGCACAAACACACGCACACACACACACACCTAACTCTAAAACAAGCAATTTTGACATCAAACGTCAACGACTCACCCGCTCACGCGCACATCCACACCCGCACATACGGCTGTCAGCACTGCTGGGCGTTCCCAACCGATAGCGCTTACACATGGGACTATTAGACTCCAATAAATTGAATTTGCACAAATTTCAAATCCCAAAACACGCCCGACCCCTGAAATAAAGCCAAGTTACGCCCGCAGCATACGCAACTTGCATCCACAAACAAATCAAACACGAATGGTATTAAAGTCAATGAGTAAAGGATCGAACAAGCGAAAGCAGAATTCTCTATACCCTTTGAAACTAAATAAAAAATAAATAAAATAAATAAAATTTTATTTTGAAAATTCTTTAAATAAACAACAGTTATAAAAATATTATCTTAATATTATATTTTATTTTATATTGAGAAAGTTTTATATTTTCATCATATCAAAGACGGAAATATTGAATTTTTATATAGATAAGTCTGGAGGATGCAATATTTCGGTTAATTTTAGATAGCATAACATTCATTTACGTTATGTATGGGGAATCTACGAACTCAGCTGCTCTGATTATGGAGAACTTCAAATATCATGAGTTAATGTAAATTTGTCACACATATTCCAAATGAAAATTCAATTATCATATAATTGTATTTCTACTATTATACATATAATTAAAAGATGAAATAAGGTTATACAATAAAATTAAATTAAGTGATGTACAATTTATAAGGAAATTATTTGGATGAATGCAACATTACGTTAGTTTAACACACGTAATATAATACAAAACAAACCAATTTTAAACTTTCACTGTAATTTCTATCTAGGTAAATTTTAATACACATTGTTAAGAAAAATTACATTTTCATTGAATTTTAATAAAATCCCAATTCAAATAAGCATAAAAACGGATATATTGAAGAAACTTAATAAAAAGTTCATGTATATACACAAATATCCATTAGTATAATGAACAAGAAATACTTTTTCGATTAAAGACCTAAAAATAATAATTTACGTTAAAAAAATCTCTCAATCGATTTTTTTAATAGCTTTACATGGTCTAGCTTCATGATTATATCCTTTTTACATAGACCATAAAATATTTCATTAATTTAATTAATTTTTTCCTCTATCCAAGCAAATGTCAATATTTGCAAAGATGGGATAAAAAGCGAGGCGAAGCTTAAAGAGTCATAGAATATTTTCCGCGGGGAATATCAGTTGCAAATTTGACTTTTCTAGCTAATACTGTTTGCATGCATCAATAAAAAGCTGGTTGAACAATACGTACGTCCAGCTATCAAGTATTCAAGCGATACTCTGCAGCAGCTGCAAATAGCGGAGCAAAGCTCAAAGCGGATTGCTATTAGAGAGCCAACGAGGCGTCGGTCGCAATTGCTATGCAATTGACGTGTCCTGTCGTGCACTCCCCGGACGCAAAGCAGCCGCTGCATCAGCCACTGCCAATGCCACTGCCACAGTCACAGCATCCACTACTGGTGATGCCACAGCTACTATTGTTGCTGCATGTATGCATTCCGATGGACGACAAGCGAGAAGCGCGAAAGCCAATTCATACGCCCTGTGGTACGCGGGTCGCCTACAAAATGACTTTTGATTGACATGTTTGACATTCTGCACGACAAGCATAAATTGCTTGGTCCACACACACACACACGGCACCCCATATACACCATACCAATATTGTTCCCCTTGCGCCCATTTTTATTGCAATTTAAATGCGTCAGCATAATTTTCGAGTTTGTTTAAATGATAAGAGTGCTGCATTTCAGCATGTGCGCTGCTTATAATGCCATTATTCGATGGGTAGGGGAAATTGAAAAGCTTGCAGTTTTTGGCGAGCGTCTAAGAAATATATTTGTTTGAGCTCAGCGTTTGAGGTTCATTATTCTATTGTTCGGTCAAAACCTCAAGACTCTCGCCACACTCATGCGCATGCCTGCAACAGTTGCCTGGGCCACAGCCAAAAGCGACAGCTGTAGCTGTAGCTGTAGCTAAGGACGTGAACCCACAAAACACACAAAGTACCCACGCCCCAGTTTGAACTACATACACATTTGCACAGTTCAATGCCCATGCGAATGCAATAATAAGGACAGCTCCCAATCTCTGACTGTCCAAGCGAAATCATCATCATCAAAATAATGTCAACCATGTGGTCAGCATGCGACGCCGCAGGTCCACTAATGATGACCACAGTCCATTAGCTAAGCCCAGTTGGCAGCAAATACAAGCAAAGCCGATCTAGCTATAGCATTTAGGGAAATGACATAATAATTCCCAGAAAATATGCGACGAAGGGACATAAAGCAACGGGTTGAAACTGGTCAATTTTAGGTTAAAATATCTTTTTGTTTATTTATTTTGAGTTTTGCATTGTTTCTTATGGCACATTTGAAAAAAAATTCATTTAGCAAATTTTTTAATTATTATTCATTTAATTTCAATATTACAATAAAAACTATCATCAATTATTTAAAAAATGTTAATATACTTTTTAAATTGTTTAACAAATAATAGTGCGTAAATTTATATTGATATAACATTGACATAAAACATAAAAGGAAAAATCATAAAATATATATATGTACATATACATGAACAGTATCCATCTGACTGTGAATTCTCCGTGCATATACACGGACTTCTTCCGACGGGACTGTTTTTTGCCATAGGAACTATTGAGTTTTATTTTATGTCTATAAATAATTAATATCGATGCTCCCATTTTCAGTGCGGATGTAGAGCAGACTACGAATTTCATTATTGCCATAGCTATTATTATTCTTACTGCTACTCATTAATACTAATAATATCAATGTTTATGTAAATAATTTGTATATTTTTCGATTACTAATGAGAACAATTTAAATTCAAATGGAAATGGAAATTTATGTTTACCATTTGGCATTGCATACATTTGAGGGCTATTGTGGCCTACGCATAAGCTGATTGTTGCCTGTTCAAAATAGCAGCAAATATATAAATAATAGTTGCATGCAATCAAAACATATGGTACATTGCCCAACTACAATAAAATAATCCAATTATAAGCAAATGGCCGCCACAAAGGCATTTAATTGACTTTTGCGCCGCTCAACTTTGAAACGGAAAACTGCGTGTGCGAACAACAAATCTAATAACAACAATAATCGTCATAAACATAAACATATTAGGAGGCTGGCCGACTGCGGGCTGCACCTGCGGGTGGGCAACGGCCCTCGGACACCTGAGCAGCTGGGCAAAACAAGGCTAACAAGAACCCATTTGACTAATGGATGCTGTTGCTGCTGCTGCGGATGCCCTTTGCTGCCCCGCCCAAGTTTGCGGCTGCTTGAATCTCTATTTGGCTTTCAGCAACTGTTAGTCATGGCTTCGGTTTTGGCTTACACATCAACTCTGCCCTGCTCCCTGGTCTCCCGGCCCTCAACTAACCTGGCTGACAGTCTGTGAGTCTGTGTGATTTTGCGGATTTTACCGAAATTACGAGCACGTGACAAAATCAACAAAATTAATTAATAAACTTTGTCAAGCACTTCCTTTGCTGACGTGTCATGTGACAGTTCTCATATTGCCAGCAATCTGGATGGTCTACAAATACAAATTCCCCCACATGCCATCGCATACACTCACACACACATACACACACGCATGTGTGCCTCTAGAATGGCCTTCCCCACTTGCACAGATACCGTTATATGCCGCAGCCGCAGCAGCAGCTCTGCCCTGGCTGTCTGGTTACCATGGCCCAATCGTTAATCAGTATTGAATTTGTGGAATGGCTGCCAAGAGATAAATGCCAAAAGCTAATTTCCAGCTACCTGAAACAAAATTCTGCACAAATTATCGATTGGGGGAATTTGACTTTAGCAGGAAAATTCTTTAAGATTTTACAGCTAATTAAATATATTTGGTACTTCACATTCGTATTTCTGTTAAGGTGTCCAATTAAAATTGGATGTAATATAATTAATTTAGTCTGAAGTACCTTTATATAATAATGGAAATATCTTTGACAGCTGTCAAATTTATTAATGCCATTATCAGACAAATGCAGAAAATTTAACACCCAAGGTGTCTAATCAATTGTAGTCTGAAGCACCTGTATGGAACAATGAAGAGAATATCTTAATACATTTTAAAATACTTATGTGTTGAGTGAATAAATTCGTTCTATTTAATGCGAATCTCTTTTAATAATCTTCCCTGTGTGGCACACTTGAATAATTGTTTGCGTACGTTTGAATTAATTAATGGTCAGCTAATTAGAGACCGTAATTAACCACTTGACAAGTTTTAAGCACCCTGCGTGACTTGTACACAAAACTATGTGCCAACTTTCAACTTGCATCATATCGCATCTCGTAAATACTATATAAATTATTAATTGCCGCAAAACGAACACAAATTGTGATTAATTATGCCACACAATAGCTAAAGAAAAGACACACACACACACAAAGCCACACACGTTCCTGCTTGTTTATGTTAAACAATGGCATAAAATTGCATAGAGTTATGGGGCAAACACTTCGCCTCACAACTCAGCCTTCCCCTTTGTTGTGCGTATGCCGATCCCTAATATACCAGAGCTCGTCATGATTTATTATTTGCTCTTGATAATGACGCATTGGGAGCATCGAGAGCACGACCAGATATTGTGGCGGGCGCTGGAGCATTGACAGCCACATATCAAAACAGAGGCATTTGCGTTTTGACCTTTGAACCCCTCCAGCGCCACCCCCACGCAGCGAGCTGGCAACTCAGAAGAAAGAAAACAAATAAGAACGTTGCAGTCGGACGTAACCGACTGCGAAATTCTCGTTCACAGTACACAGAAGTTATGATTGTTATTTTGGAAAAATATAGAATTTTTATATTTCGTCTGGCCGGAGGTGGGTGTGACCAATATTTTTCGGCTCGATCTTAAGAAGAGGTCACCTAAACACTGTCTGCCAAATTTGATAACCATAGCTCTAAAATTGTGGGAGATATAGATTTTCGCGATTTGTGGGGGCGGGAGTGGGTGTTGCCGGGAAATTTTTCTATCCTTATGTAAAGGGGTGATCACTAATATACATTTAAAATTTGGTGACTGTAGCTCTAAAACTGTGGGAGATACAGCTTTCGGAAACATAACTCCCATATTTCAAACGCTCATAACTTTGTCAAAACTGAATTGAAATTTTAGTCAATTGTTTTTTCAAAAATCATGACGAACTTGAAAATAATCTTGATATGTTAAGCTCTCGGATCCATAGCTCCCATATTTCAAATGCCCATAACTTTGTCAAAACTAAACCGATTTTTATGCATTATTATCATTATTGAAAATACATTTTTTTTATTTTTTTGATACAAAATACCATGTACTCCCCTTGTGGGAAATATTCACCTTTTATCGATTTGCGATTTGAGGTGTATCGGCATGCTATCGATTTGCCAGCCTCCTAGTGAGCGTGGCACAAAAATGTTAACACTTTGTTTGAAGCGAATATCTGCGAGTATATATCCAAAATTTCATGCCTCTATATTGAATAGCGCCGAAAAAAGTTACGTTCATCCGGACAGAGAGACAGACCGACGGATGTTGCTCAAAACCAATATACTCTTGTCACTTCGTGAACGAGTATAAAAACGACTAGCTCTTATCAGAGTAACTGCAAATGGCGTGAAAGAATGCGCAGCGCTTTATTTTTATGAGCCAGCAGATAAAACTGGGCGTGGGCTGTGGCTGAGAGTGGACGGTGGCAATATGCAGGCAGCATAACAAAATAAAAATGCTCAGCTGAGTCGAGAGTCGCGTCGAGCGTCGAGTTGAGTCTGCGTAAGCTGAGGAGCAGCTTACAAGCCATGTAATGCCAAAATGACAGCCATAGAAAATGTTGTAGACGGCCACGCCACATAAAAAGCTCACAATTATGTTGGCGTGCGGACTAAAGGTAGGCGGGAGAGGGGCACAGTACTGAACTCTGTGCCGTGTACCATGTTGCAGGGGCTTCTAAGCAGATAAACGCAAAGTTGTTCATGCCTCGCTGTTGCTGTTGTTAAATCAAGGGCAGATGTAATCGTGCCGAGAGGCGAGAAGAGATATCTATTATTAATTTTTGTACATTTCAGCAGCACGCATCCGTAACCAGGGTGAAGGCGGGTTCCGAGCTACTGTTCGCCGCCACACAAATATGTGCGTTAGCAATTAAGAGCAATTTCAATAACTCGTATCTGCTACAGATTGCACAACATGCTGGCCGATTTAATGACCATCATAAATTGTTGCCAGCTTAAAGGCACTATAATGCTAACTATATTCAGCTTACAGCTTTAAAGTTTTCCCAGGATTGAGCGAGCAAACTGAAATACAAAACATTATATTAACTTGACCGAGAGTAAAATTATGAAGCACACAAAAAAAATGAAAGGCTTGAAGCCTTAATAGTTTTAAAAAAAATTAAATTGTTTCCTTTTTTTTGTTTGTTTATAATAATTTTAATGGGTTGACTATAATTCCCCTCCAACAACATTTTAAGTACTTTATATTTTGTAGTTTGTACTATGTGAGCAGCTAGCAAGCTATAGTTACATTTTCAGGTTATGAAACAAATGGGAGAGCCGATTATGTTGTATATGATTTTAAATAATAATTGTTTCGCAAATGGCCGACAATAGATTTTAGTACACATTGAATATTTGAATTTGAGTGGAGTTTTGATGAGTACATGAAATAAATCGATGTTTAAATAATTAAATAATTAAGTGTAAAGTTTTTAAGTATTGAATATACTCGAATGTAGTTATTCTCACAAATTTAATTTTTGGCCATTTACCATCAATGCCACCTTCTGTTTATGATCTGAACGCTTAATTGAAAAAGTTCAAGAGGCTTGTCGCTGGCATAACTCATACGACGCGTGCGCCCGACAACTGCCAGCCCATTTGCAATTATGACAACTGCTGTCTGTTTGTTTCTCTCTGTTTTTTTTCCTTTTTGTTGTTTAATTTTTTTTTAATTGAATTGACATTCAAGTGTGCAACAAAGTATTGCACATGCTTCTCCTATTCGTGTTGTTTGCTGCACTCAAAGCGCCGCAAAAAATAAACAAAAATCAAAACAAAGACTCTGGCAAACGAAATGTGGAAATGTAGTCAGAGTTGTGTTTTTGTTTTATTTGCTGTTGTGGAACATAATTTATTGCAGTGCAGTAAGCCAAAAGTTTTGTTTACTCTACGACTTTTGGTGGGCAGGAGGGCGTGACTGTGGGTGTGGCAGTGCCATGATGACAAAATAAAAACTAAAAGTTGACGTTGACGATTCCAGGCAAACGCACAGACAGGCAAGTGAATTGAAAATAAACCAAAATGCGGTTGTATATGGCAGTAGCTCTATTTCTCCTGCTAGCTCTCTTCTGCGCAGCGTCTCTCTTTTCATTCTCTCCCTCTATCTCTTTCTCTCCGTCCCTGTAGCTGATGCTTTTTGCAGTGAACTGCGTACTTATTTATTTTACATGCACTCAGTGCGTTGATTTGTAGCATTTTATGCACAATTTCGGCTTAGTATTGTTTTTAATATTCGTGCGCTCCGGGCAAAAAGTTTCCATGTTGCGCCAGCTCTGACAAGTGCAGTATAATTGACTGATTTCCTACCCTGTGGCAGCGACAACTTGTAAACGGGATATCGATGAAAAGCAGACTGATGATTCTGCAACTGATTGTTGGACATGAAGCATCAACTATAGGTCGATGATGAACAATTTAAAAATTAATAACTTCCATCAGCAATTGGGCTTATTTACCTATCTACTGTTTGTTCAAGCAGTGATAGACGTGTGGTTAATTAAAGATGTATGTGAATAAACAGCAGTCATGCCAATGATATTAAACAAAAGAAAATGTAATCAACAATAATTGCTATAAGCCTCTCCACAAAACAAACAATGGCTTGTGGCCTGGCCAACTAATTTCTGTGAACTTATTGTGTTGAAAATCAATGCATGTATTTAAACAAGTCAGCAATTAAAGATTTTTACATGAGATTTTCTGTCTTTTTCTATGCAAACTACTCTCTGAGATATAAAGGTCCATGCACACACTCTATATATCGAATTGGTCTGTATCAGATGACTTTACTAAATAACTGTGCAAGAAACTATCGGCCACATGTGAAGTTATTTTCTTTTTATTTTTTATAATTTAAACACAGTTAACAGATATGTAGATGTATATATACATCTTCTACATGTCTGAAAGCGTATTTAATTTTCGGCACGCCGAAGATACATCACTCTTCTTTCTCGCTTCATAGTCTGATTTAAGCTCTACATTGGATATCATTTAAATATCTACTGGTTTTGAAGCGGTTTTGTATTGAATGTATATTTAGCCATATCATAAACACATAATGCTTTCCACTACATAATAATGCACTTTTACATTCGTTAATATTTGTTTGACAATTTGTAGCTTAAATTTAAACAAATTATTAAAGTTGCAAAGGATTAATAATTTTTGTAGAAGCAGCTGGAATATGCTCGACTATAAGGTTTAAATTCATATTTACCAACATGTAATTGCATTATATCATGGCTAAAGGCTTAAATAGTATTAATTATAATTTAAAGCTTTATTTTCTAATTAAAAATAATTGTGTGCAGTCCTCGGTAAATGAGTTATCCGAGTTTGAATCCCAGGCTAGTATTGTTCGATAATATGCAATTTGGAAATATCTGTATACCTTGTATAAGCTCCGTGCCAAGTTAATGCGTTCCTTCTTCTTTATATCCATCACACGCAATGGAAATTTCTGTACTTAATATTTGAAGGAAGCTTAAAAATCATAGAAAAAATACAAAAACTATTTCTGTAAGGACTATACAAAGATATATTTCATACATGGCTTCACATATATTCTCATAGAAATAGTTGAGTTTACAACATATTTACCTACTTGATATACATCTACATATGTATATTGGAATTCCTGTAGGTAATAATCATAAACAGAGCACCGACTCTCACCCCGACTGACCCAGGCAACAAAATGCAACCTGCGGGCCAGTGCTGGGCGCCATTTAAATAAATTCAACTATCAGTTGTTGGCTTTGAGGCCCGTCTGGCCGCCTTCTTGACAGGCAACGCACGTGTGCACGTTTTCAACGCTAAAGGCCATAAAAAGCAGATTATCAGGGAGCAGAGCCGGGTCCCGACAGTTTACATTAAATGGGGAACAGCTAGGGACAGTCAAGCAGTCAGGACATGGCCAGCTGCCAACTGGCAAGTGCAAATGAGCCAAATGCCGGAGCACAACAAAATGCAAAGTGGTTTTTTTCTTATTTTTTGTCGCCTCTGTTCGAGTGGCGAACGCCCAAACATTTCATTTGGTAGCCGCTCGTGCTGTGTGTGGTTTATAGCACATTTCTATTCATTATGAGTAGTCCGAGGCATTGTTTAACATTTCATTTATTGTCAGGCTCATGATGACTGCCGGGCAGCTCCCTGACTGACTCTGCAACTCTGTGGCCTGGTCTTTTGACCAGCTGTTGGCCGTAATGTTCTAGGCTGATATGCTCCTAATCGCTGGAGTTACACGCAATTAATTTTGCTTTGTAATTAACAAAAGGCTGCCAACACACTCGGCACTTACTCGGTTTTTTATGTCTTTGGTTTTTATGGACATGGCCAGAGTTCATATAATTTATTAACAAATTTGCACACTCGCCACAGCCGAGCCTCAGCCCGAGCAAGACCCCGAGCCAGAGCAGGAGAATGTGCAAAGACTGTGTTATGTGTGTGCATGTTGATTAGTGGAAGGAGCTTTCTCTGGAAACGCTAATGAGCCTCTGGCCGTCGGGGCAATGCCAACAAATTTCAATACCAATTTGCGACTCAACCAATGAACATTTCAAATGGCCGCCCCATTCCGATATTGGCCAAGTTACGTAAAAGGCACTAATAATAGCTAACGGCAATTACGTTCTATGAGTTTTCATTTTGTCGGTCGCATTGTTGTTGATGGTGTTGCTCCTGGAATTGCTGTTCGCTTGGGCATTGCTTCTCATCATCAGCATTGCTTTTGTTGCTGCAAATAATGAAAATTATAAGCCACTTCCGAATTTCATTATCGAAATTAGATGTTGCCTGCCTCTTCAAAACGGCGACGGCAACGGCGATGGCGATGTTTGCTTGATGGATTTTGCGGATGTTGCGCTAATTTGTCAACGGCCATAACGACACCAATGACAAAGTGAAAGTCATTGTGGGCGTGGCAACAGCCAAGCTCCTTTGCCTTGTCAAATTCAAATTGACTCATTAAAAATTAAGTTGCCTCAGACTTTCAGCTTTTGGTAGCCAAACCACATTCCAGCAACAAAGTTAACCAAATGATAAATAGCAAAATTAGATTTGACAGCCAGTTTGCCTCGCCTCAGCTCGCGTTTAGTTGCCACACAAATTGCAGCATTCATCTTGATTACATTTACGCTGAATATTTTGAGACTCGCAATTTTTGTCAGGTTTCCTGTAATAGCATTCTGTACCAGACTTTAAAGCTGGCATGGAGAAATTCAAAATTTAATAAATTGTTATACAATTTTAACTTCAATACTCACATAATTCACAATGTATAATATATTATAAAATTTACACGTAACAAATTTCGGTTGATAATGTTGAAATTGAAATGTAATTTAATTTCCCAACTTTAATGGATGCTTCTTGATTAATTTCATGGAAGTGTTTTAATTTGTATGAATTTAATTTATAACAGCACAACTGAATTTGGTATGATATGCATTTCCAGTGAAAATCACCGTTGGCTCGGATCATAGCTGGTGATTTTCCTAGAAAATCCGAACTAAAAACCTTACTGGCATGCATTTAACAATAATAGATTTCATTTTAGTTTTAAGTACTTCTGAGTAAGCTTTGCTTGATCATGTACAGCTAACTGAAATTTTAATTTTTATTTTCTGGCAATTCCACAACTCAAAGAAATGTTTAATTAGTACAATTGAAATCGATTTAATGCGATTGTGCCACAAGCTAGTGAATTTGCTACAATTTAAAGTTTAAACTTTGTTGCACAGTAAGTAACTAAATAACTAGCTACTTGCAGCTGGAGTGTAATGCATTTTCCACAATGTGTGTGGCAGTTGGAAATATTTTGCGCATATTTCCACCATGCACACATGTTGCACAGACAACCACGCCTAGACGCCCACGCCCACTCGTAGGTTGCATGGCTGTTGGCAACCTTCCTGCATTGTTCATCATAAAGGGGCTGCATCTAAAGTCGAGACAGTCCTGCAGCTGGCGTGTTAAATCAATTGGGAGCTTGTTGCTGGCTTACTTAGCTCTCACTTCCGCTTCCGCCCGGAGCCGGCACCAGCAGAAACTTGTGGCCCAAGCGATGCATCAGCCAGTGCACCACATGTGCTCCATTCTTGGTTTGTTCAAGCCATTACTCATTTTCAATGAAAAAAATTTTCCACCCTTGAAAAGGGTAAGGATATTGAGATTTTGTTCTGAAATGTGTTGCATATTAAAGGTGTCGTTTTGTTGCCAATATGTATATGTATATAGAATATTATTGAGTGCACTAAATTGCCATGCCTGTCTATTTATCTATAAAACACACGGATCTTTTGGCAGTTTAATCAATTTAGTTATCAAGATTTGTTATAAAAGCTTGTATTTTTATAAACTTATCTACTGCATATTTAAGAATTTTGCCCTTTACATAGTTTTCTACTAAATTTTATTGGCTTGATTAAGTTCAAACAAGAATAAACTTTCAAAAAACCAAACAGCTGGCAGTTTTTTTTTTATGTTTTCAAACAAATTTACGGTGATTGTATGCCACTTAAAAGGCAGGCATATATTTGGTCTTAAGGTATGCTTTCTGTTATTGTTGGCTGTATGAGGAAATTTTTGCGGCTTTGCCACTGGCAATTTATATTCAGCAAGCGCAAATGCCATGCTTATTTATGCGCTCTTATTATTTTCAGTCCAAGTTTCTGCTTGAATCCCTGTCAAATAATGCAGAAATATTCCCAGCTAACCAGCCAACAAAGAAACAAACAAACAGACGAACAAACCATTTGCTAAACGGCAGTCGAAATGTGCACAATAAAATGAAATGGATTTTTAAAAAGGTCACCCGCTGCTAAAAGGTAGCTCGGGCCTACACACTAAGATCTCAAGGCCAACGTTGCGTATTCGTCATATTTTATGCCAGTTCGAGGCTTAGATTTTAAGTTCACTTCTGTATTTACGCGTTGGCCCAAACTTACAATTGCTACTTCGAAACTTTGAGCTGCTCTTGTATGTTGTACGTGAAAATGCGTAAATGAGAGCATATACAAAATATAAGTTTAGAGGACAAAGGACAAACCTAACCTGGGTAATGAGCATGAAAAGATTAATTAAAGTTGTCTTGTTAAATAGAAAGTTTTACTGTATGTTAAATATTTATTTTCTATCTGATATTTTAGATTTTATGTACTGTATATGGAATTTATTTTCTTTGCTGTTATATGATATTGTGTCTTGCATATTATATGTCTTGTATCTTGTTACAAAATCCTGTATACTATGTCTGTTATCTTATATATTATCTTTCGTTTATTCGTGTGGCATCTTATATATTTTCTACATTTCAAAATTAAAATTTAAATGCTTTTGATATATATATGTATATATAGTTGTATGAATATCTTTTACATAATTACTCTCAATTATGCTCCTGGTAAGCGAACGGAATGAAATTCATTTCGAGGTTTGATTTTCCACGACACGCATGTCAGCCGAATTATTACGTCTGCTTGCTGAGCAGAAATGTCAATGATTGCATTGTGATTTGATGCATTTGTGTGTGGCAGATTGCGGACGCAACGCTGCACAGCAGCTTGCCACAATGCTACTATTGCAATGTCAATCCGCTCCACGCAATCAGTTGATTTTATTCAGTTATCAGCAAAGTAGCTGTCACTCTGAGTTGTGCACATACATTGGCACCGGAACACAAACACACACACACACACACTTAAACACAAACACACTCAGTAGTATGCACACAAGCGCACACAATGGTTTATATGTATTAGTATGTGTCAACAGAAGATTTGCGGCAGCAAAGTGTAAATAAACAAATACTCGCACTTAGCAGGCACCAGCAGGAAGCCCCGACAGCCAGAAAGCCTGACAGTGGGTGTGTCAGCAACAAGGCCACCTCAGCGCCAGGTAATAAAATGCGCATTTGTGCACGAAATTACTGCACTTGGGGCTGTAGCTGTAGCTGTTGCTGCCGCTCACTGGCCTCTCCAATGTGTATCCCCAACTGGCTACTCACATGCCCCATGCACGCAAAAGGCGAAGTTTTTCTTCTCGTTTTTATGCTTACCCTGCGGCCGCAACAGGCCAAAAAGTTTGCCAAGCAAAGTTATTTTCAATAAGCAGCTGACGGGCATACAGCGGAAACTGCAAGATGTACAACAGGATAGAGGAAGAACGCGTAATTCGTGCATGACCGACTGACAGCTACACTCTACCCAAATCATAAATATACCTCAGTGAAAGAAGTATAACTGAAAAACATTGTTTATATTTCTAAATTAAAACAAATTAAAAATTTTGTTGCACATTTTTAATTTCTATTCATTAGTACTATACATAAAAAATAAAGTTTGATCCACTCCTTTTGTTCTTCATTCCCTGACTTAGAAACATACTTCTAAATCTCACAATCTTTAAGATACGAATTCATGAACAGATCAAGAGGGAGAGAGAACAGTAGTACTTGGAATCGTTTACACGTAAACAATATAATAAATACTAGAATCCTTATAAATTCAATTATTAGCTGATGAGTAGAATCGCAGAGTGTAGACAAAGTCAATTTTCTTAGTTGCATACCCTCTGGTAGGGTAAAGCAATAAATATGCATGAATAGCAAAAGCAAGTAGCGGCGTACTTAGCGCCCGACATGACAGAAGAAGTGCTCTTAAAGTTGGTAGCATAAACAGAAATAGTCGAGCAGCAAACTGTCCGCCAACCCTCCCCCTCGGCGCGTACTGACGGACTGACTGACAGACGGACGCGCTATTCATTCTCGCGCTGGCAACTATTTTTATTGCATATTTTTGGGGCTGCGGCAAAATTAATTGCACTTGAAGTATGCACATTAAATTTAATGAGCCTGCGAGCACCGGCACAGCGTATGTCAGATGGCGGATAACAGTGCAAGTGATCGGGGGAAAGGGGAAAAGCGCTTAGCTGCAATTAACTTTAATGGTAGCTGCAATTGTCGCTAAACAGCCGTAGCAGTCGGCGATGTTGCGCGAGTTGCTTAACAGCTACTTAAAGGGGGGAGTTCGCTGCTCAATTGTTTTGCACATCGTTCATACGCCCCATGGTGTCTAGCACAGGCAGCTGCCTTATTTCGCTCAAAGCGGCGACGGCTGCAGTAATGTGCATGCTCGAGCGTATGGCGAATGAAGTTATATAAAATTTGGAGCATGCCAGTGGCAGTTTCTATTTGCAATTGCCATGGTCGCCGCTACCGTAGCTGCTCCTCCTGTTGCTGCTTTGTTGTACTCACGGATACACAGAAACACACACATGTGCATAAAATGCAAGCTAACGTTACGGCTGCTGTTCGTGCGCAAAATCTCTTGCCAGCTCATTAACTATGAATGGCAATTGGGAAGCGTTTTGTGGCCAGTGAAACCTGCTAGGCCGCTATTCACAATCAAAGCTCATATTTTACAGTTAGCAACAAGTTTCCAACTGCTACCCATAGGCAACAGTATTTAACATTTGCAATTTCCATTGTTTGCTCCGCTAATTAGAAGCGTTCTGCAGAGGAAAATAGAAACAAAGGAGGCATGTACATTTCCAAAGCATATAAACGGCTCTTTAATGCACATATAAATATATATTTAAAATTAACAAGGGCAAATTTTTAATTTATTTCTTAACACAATTATTATTTGATTGAGAACAAATAAAAAATAAGCTGCTTTTGCGCATTATAAGCTATTTACTGAAAAACCAAATGGTTACCAGATTATAATCGAACCGTTAATGCAATTTTAACGAGCAACATTTTTAAGATTATAAATGATAAATAAAAAGTCTTATATACTTCAGATTGATGGATTACCTTTGAATAATTACCCCAGTGAGCCAAAAATTATTAATAAATGTATAAAAAATTTCCTGTACGGATTATTATTCATGTATTATATGTATAAAAACCAAACAAGATTTATATGATAAAAACATAGTAACACATATAAGATTTTACCTGTATGTATGTATCAATTTATTTATTTAATAAAATTACTTAAGATTTCAAAAGTAAGACTAACAAGAGGATTAAGGATTGAATTAAATAAATATATATTTTCTATACATTTTTCTAATGGACTTCACCATGTCCAACTCAATTCGTCGAATTTGAGTTTAAAAAATCTTATATTCATGCATGAGTTTTTATTTTCGACATGTCTCAAGACTGCAAGGTTACTTTAAGCCTTATTGTGCCTAATCATTTTGTTAATTTAATTATATTTTCATGAATAGCTGAAATGAAATCGTCAACCAAAATTGCAGATGTCACGATTCCATGCGGCTTAATTATTTTCAATGGCAACAATCTGCGGCCTGTTGCCAGTTTGCAGTTGGGCTTATAAACTGACCGTTGATTAAGCACGTAATTTATATGTTTTCGATTTCCGTGATATATGCTCGCTGCAAACGCCCCCATAATATCTGTCCTGTAACGACAAGCCGTTGTGTTTATATGTCAGAATTTGTATAGGTGCTCACCAACTAAAAAGAGTATATTTGGTTTTGCGCAATTCCGACTATCCGTCTGTCCCTCCACTCGGGGCGTGGCAAATATATGAAGTTTAAAAACTTATCGTGAAAACATTTATTTGACCGTAGAAAAGCATATGTCCAACAATTTTAGAGCTAATATCACCAAATTTGGCAGAAAGTTTTTTGTTAGTCTCTTCTAAAGATCAAGCTGAAAATTTCCTCGTCTACAAATTATAAAAATCACGATTTATCCATAACAACAATAATAATTAAGACCATTTTCGACGACTTTAAGCTATTATTAAACAGCGAACGAGTATTGCGCTGTCGGTTACACTCGACTGCAACATTCTTACTTGTTTCATTCATTTATTTATTCATTTCCGTATACCCTGTACCTATGTGGTGGATGAAAAAGACCTTAATGAACATACGCCTTTGAACACAAGTATAACATGCATACGAAGTTATCTCTTATCTCTATAAAGTTAATACGTACTTGACTAGATGTCAAGCGCATCTGTCTAATTCAACGCTTGCTTATCTGATACATCAGACCACATCTAACCTTCCAAACATGTGTGTAAGTATGTTTAATTCTTGTATATTCTCTATGAAGTCGACTAAATGTTATCAATGTTGTAAATAATCTTCTAATCGTATTCCTTGACTATAGGATGTCTTCTAGTCGAGCTTTTCGAATTAGTGCACTCTTACTTGATTTTCATTTAACTTAATTGATTTTATGCGCTCGCCCATCGAGCGGAATATGTTCATGTTATTGCTTTAAATTGTTTATTTAATTCGATTTTAATTTCAATTTTCGCTACTCAGCGAACTCGCTGAAGTATTTTACGTTATTTTGTTTGCCATTCCGTAAGAGCACTGCACACAAAAATAACTCGTGCACTCGCCGCCCCGTCACCATTCAAAACAAATTAAATTCTTTGCAACATTTGCCACAGATACACATACATTCGCAGACGTGAAAGAAACCAGAAGACAAATAATGTGAATGAGGCGATGTGGAACCATCGTATAGTTCCCAAATTAAAGTTAGACCCAGCCAGAATAGCGGTCGGGCAAAGCAGCAAGCGACCTCCGGGCAACGTCATTAAAACGATGCTACGCATAGTTTGGCAAACTGATGCCACGACCCTGAAGCTCGAGAAGAGGCCAGTGGCCAAGCTGGAGACCGGCGTTGGGTAAGCTACCAACGTTTTATGAACGCTACAACAAAATTGAAACTTTTGATTGAATACAAACTACAATCTCGCAAGAGCAATGAGTGGTGGAACAGCTTCCTTTAAAGATGACTTGAACATCCTGCCGGGTTACCTGCCATGGCATGCCCTGCCCTGGCCTGCCATGCCCTGCCCAGCCCCGGCCTACAGCGTTTTTCTCTGCCGCGTAAACTTAGTTTTCTAAATTAAAATAATACAATAAAGATTATATGTACAACAGTGCAGGCAGTCAAGCAGATGCAATCCTCCCAGCTACATATATAAGTATATACAGTTGAGCCAAGGCCGTTTCTGTAGGCAACTTCTGCCTCAATTTGCTAGACTTTAGCCTAATGCGGAACATGTTGTCAGTTCGAGTACATGAGTACACAAACTTGTCCATGCATTGCCCATGTATCCATCTAACGTAACAAGTTTTATTTTGCATCAACAAAAGTTGACGACAATATGTACTCTTGATATAATCAAAAAATGTTTGTAGTTATTCTCAACTTTGTATACGAAAGCAACAATTAGTCAACAATTGGCAAAACAATGAACAACCAAATTTGAATTGCAAAAGCAAACCAGCTTAGATAGATACTCGAATCATCTCGTGTTTTTAGCCACAATAAAGAGAAGTATTGCAATAATTACTTAATTGCCAAAAATGTGCTGACTCTTATTTCTAATTTAATACTCAAGCTTTGTAAAAATATGTCCTCGAAGTGAAAAGAGAAACATTGAAACCTTAAATGAAAAACAACAGGCTAATTTGCGGTTTTCTAACAAATAGAGCAAACACCAAAAATACCTTAAGCAAATTAAAGTGTAATCAAGAGAATGCTGGTTTTATACCCTGCAGAAAATATGGACTGTAAACTATTTTATACAATTTAAGACATTCAGGAAACCATTTGTGCAAGTACAAAAAAACTAATGACAGGTCTAATCTTTTTAGATGAAAAACAATTTTATTAATGGAGCAAGAGAGAGAACGATAGAGAGAGAAAGAGAGATAATAAGAAAAACGCACAGACATTTTGTACCCTTAACCTACTATGTTGCAATTATAATAAGATAAGCAGGTGAAAACTTAATCCAATCAATTGCCATCATTTTAGTCAAGTGTTCGCTAAAACTTTGGCAGCTGCCGTATAAAAAACATACGTATCATCGCCCAAAAAACAAAAGGAAAAAAGCGCAAAATAAAAACGAAGAGACACGAAAAGAAGAAGAACAAAACGTTGCTCAATTTAAACGTCGGGAAAAGTATGAAGCGATAATAAGTATAATAAAGACTGCCAAAAGTTTCAAAAATGTCGGCCAAAAAAAGGAAGGAAAAAACAAAGCAAATGTCTAACGGGAAATTCATGTTGATGAAAAATGTTTTTCATGCGCGTCGCCATTCACAGTGAATTGCTGATAGAGCGGGTCTCCCCCTCAAAGCTGTCTGTGTGTGTGTCTAACGTTGTGTGTGCTCATAGGTTCTGGGGCATACAAATGACTTGGCTAAAAACGAAATGGGCCTATGCAAAAGAAAACAACAACAACGATAGCCCACGCAGCAACTAGGAAACAAAAACAGAAACAATAACACTGAGCAACAACAACAAAATGTATCTCACTTGATAAAAACTCAAGCAACTTTTCACTCAAACTAAAACTCACTCAACCGCACCCACATCCGGAGTGTCGCCTCGCTCTGACAGCAGCCGCAGCTCAAACGGCGCGCTCAGCAGCAGCCAATGTAAACTCTGCAGCTAGAAATGTGTCAAAGAACGACCTTGAATTTCACTCAATGACAGCCGCAGTGCAGCTCACACAATTCTTGTTGGCTGTTGTTTTCGCGCCTTGAGCTGATGTTGAGCTCATGCGAGCGTTAACAGCACTCCGAGTGGGCGTCTGTTGTTAGCTTCGTTAACATTACTTGATCATGGAGTAAGTATGCTTTTAACAGGAAAAGCAAATAACGGTTAATGGGTGAATTAAAGTACTAAAGCTGGAAAAGCGGATTAATGAAGGGAGAGCTATTATGAATATGACTTCATTAAATTGTTTTAATTCGTAATCTTACCATGTAAAAGCAATGCCAAGGTTATGCAATTCTATGTATTTAATCTTCTATAGAAAACATCTCTTTTTTTAAAAAACCTCAATAGAGATATTTAAGACGAACGCTGAAGAAAATAGTGGCTCAATTAGCTAGTTAATAAGCAAAAACAATCAACTTTTTATATAAGTATAGCATATTCTCTTCTTTCGCAATAAAAAATCCTACAAAAGCAACTTAAAAATACAATGACCAATATTAAAAAGTTCTTGTTAGAATTAACTTGAAAATACATTTTCCATGCTTAAACATTTTACCTCATTAAATATATTATAAAAAAGATAAAACTAATATAAGACTTATTAGCGTTTGTTTTATAAAAGCTGCTCCATTGTGTTCATTTTCATCTAAATTGATAAATATATTATTATATATCTTAAATTAAATTATACAAGTCGCCTACAATGAATTTTTCGTGTGATATTAAGTATGTCTTTCATTTCCGGTTATGGCGGAAATACTTAGCTACCCAACTTGAAAGACTTCCTTTCATTCCGAACCTCGGACTCTGTCGAATTGTGCCCCATTTGGGCGACATTTGCTGACACCTTGTTAACATGCTCTTTGACGCTTCATGGCTGTTGCTGATGCTGCTGTCAGTTTGTGCTGTTGCTGGAGGCATAATTCCTTATTAAACTTGATTGAGCGCAAAACTTCATTACTCCCCTGTTGGTTTACACGACTCGTTATACGTTGCTTTCAGTTTTGCTTCATTTTTTGTTTTGTTTCTGTTTTCTGTGTGTGTGTGGGTGTGGATGTGAGCAGGAAATTTAATTTTGTGCCGTGTAAACAGACAAAAAGTTTTGCGATTGGGGGAGACAAGTGCTTACAATTCATTTGGCTCTTGTTAAAATGCTTAAATAACCTTTTGCAAACTCTTAGCTGCATCTGCAGCTGTCGCACGCCCGCTTCAAGGGATTATGTTAATCACAATTCTGCACTTTAACAAGTTGCTGTGCACAGAACTGTGCAAAAAGTCGCAAGGCCAGCAACGTCGCTACTTTTGAAAGAACTTTTGCAAAGTCGCGCTGCTGCAGCCAGAGGAAAACGCAAAACTCTAAGCTGGCACTATAAAAGATGACTTCCTTTCTGGTGCCGGCCCTTCGCTGCCCTGTCGCATATCGCATTTTTTATTTCTAGTTTTTTCGTGCGCCAAATTCAATGCAATCTGTGGACGACGTTCATTCTCAGGCTCCTGCTGCTGTTCTTCTTTTTGGCAAGTGGCGTTCCATTAAAATATTGTAGCATAACTTTGGGCGCGCGCGTAACAAGTTGTCTTCTATTAGAGCATGGCATTTTTCATCGGCCAGCAACATCAGCTGGCCAGCAAATTAAGCTAATGCAGCAAACGGAAAGCAGCTGCAACTGTTGCTTAATGGCTGCCCCAGTCGGGCCGTGGGTCGACATTGGGGGAGGAGATGCTTGGCAGTTGGCTGTCAAAAATTGCTTATTGCCGCGTAAACGAAAATACCTCGAAGCCAATTTGGCAACCAAAGTCATCAACTGCGCACACGCACGCCTCAATAAATTCAATTTACACGAATTTGTAAAGGCATCGCGCCTCCTAAGGAGCACTTGGTGGGCGCCGGGAGTGCGAGGTGTGGCGAGGACACATCGCCCAAACTGCCATATAAAGCAGACAAAAACTTATGCTCACACAAGTTTTGCAGGTGCGAACAGCAAGATAAACAGTGACGGGCTGGGTCGCCGGGACAGCTGGTGCAGGCTGGTGTGGTGAGCTGAGCCAGAGCCGGAGGCGGTGGCATGAGCTGTGCGGTTTGTCGGATAGGGCGGCAGCGGGCGCTTTTATTGGCATCGACATGCATTAGCGGCCCCACAAAAGCGAGCTGAGTAAAAGTCAAATATAACCGCACTAACCGACAACACAGCCACGTCCGACGCATGTACAACAACGCCAATTACAGTAACAACAAAATGGCAACAGCAACAAGCTAAATTGCAAAAGAAAACTTTTTGTACGCTGCGGCTGCTGTTGTTGCTGCAGCTTGGTCTAAGCAGAGCTGGGTGGTTGGGTGGTTGGGTGATTGGGTGTAAGGGCGTGTGGTTGTACGCAGCTGATGATTGCTCAGGCCCATCAGCAGCTTGTGTGTAGGTATGTTGCTGTTTGTGTACGTGCAAAGGTGTAAATTAAATTTCAACGAGCATTGCATGCCAATGTAACCACCAAGCTCAGCACCACAGCTCACCAATCCGAAGCCAAGATCCAATCCGAATCCCACTCCAGCTCCAGCTCCAATCTAACTCCATTACAGTTCAGCTGCTGCCCAAGGTGTTTGTGTTGCCATTTCTGGAATTACCTTTCAGCAATCTGTTGCAACAACCACTTTCGAGATGCCTTTAACCTTTGCACTAATTTCTATTGCACCCATTCTTGCGATTTAAAATTTAAATTAAATGCGTTGACTTTACAGTCGTTGCTTCTAGCTAAAAACTTAGCTTTTACCTCAAATATCTGTTATCTGAAGGAACTACAATTATTACCCTAAAACCGTGGAAGATAAGAAAGATGCCACTAGCAATGCCTTTTTATTGGCCCTTCATATTCCCTAGGGTAGAAATTTGTATAGCTGTCAGTTCTTCTTGCACGTTAAACTAAGTGTCACTTGAAAAATACACCAACCATGATAGCAAACAACTTTAAACTTATGGAAACGACACAATACTCTACTTTTACATTTCGCTTTCACATTTCTTCTCTAGTTAAAAAAAGAGGAATACCAATTTATTTTACTAATGTTAATGTTTCCTTTGAAGTATCAATTAGAGTATCATTCTAATTCCTTATTTTCCCATTTTTTTAGCATTTTAAAAGATGATTTAAAGCTAGCTGCAACAGCGAAAACAGAGTATTTTGTTGTCAATCGGCCCGACCTGGGCGTATTTAGTGTTTTTATCCTGTTTATAATATTGTCTAGAGCCTGCGGGCAGGTTGGCTTGTTGGCTTGTCCGCTTCTGTTTTGTAAGCGCCTTAGAAGCGCAAAGTAATTTAAGCGCAAAATTTCGAACCCGACGCAGGACAGCCAACAATGGAATTTAAATTATGCACAGTCGCCCCAAAGGATGCGCGCACGCCACAAAAGGTCCTGTGTGAACGAAAGAGCCGTGCACCAGGTAATGATGGCCAGTAAAAGCGATGCAGTAGGGTATAACCGACCGCACAGTACTCGTTCACTGTGTAAAAACAACCAAAACACGTAGCCGAGAACTTTGAGAACTTGAGAACTTTACATGGGAATATTTTTGTAAATTTTGGCATGATTTACAAATTAGACCCGTTCAGAATCTTTTTTAATGTTGTTTTTTAAGCAATGGCCTAAAAATATTAATTTTCAACTATAAATTTTGAAAAGAAATTTCATTCGAAAGTAAGGGAGCAGTAAAAAACATTATTTTTAATAATGCAATTATTTTAAATGCAAAATCAATATTGTGAACATCACTAAAATGCCATCAAACTTTAAAATCGCTTTAGTTTTGACATAGTTATGTGAAATCAAAATCAAACGAAGTCAAAATGTTTGTCAATTTGTATCATAACATCATATCATATCTCCGACGGATAATCAGCGGCAAAAAAGAATGCGTTCATACGGACAGACAGAAGAAACAAACCTAATATACTCTCTTCACTTCGCGAAAGAGTATTACATCTACATATATACTTGAAAACCGATGAGATGTACACCTTGAAAGCATCGTACTCAGAGCGAGTGGCAGACGGCCGCTCTTGAGGACACTTTGTGCAGCTCGGCAGGGAGAAGTTGTGTGCTGAACTGGGTGCAGGTGCAAGGTGCACAAGTCGACTACTACATGAGTCGGGCAGGCTTATTGAGCGGATTTAACATGCTCATAGCGCCAGCATCGATACGATTTCCATACGCACCGTTGTCCCATTGAGTCCGTCCAGCCACAAGCACAGGCACAGGCCGTACTCGCTGATTAACAATGAGAACCTGGTGCACTATTATCGATGACCCTTTATGGCCGTAGCTGCAACTCCAGCAGTCCGCACCGACCGCACTGATGAATGGATCCACTGGGCAGGGCCATTCCCCCGATGCACCTTAAATATGTTGTGTAATTGAAATGCATTTGGGCGCACTGAACAAGCGAACAAATGGACAAGTGAATGCATCACAAAGCTGGCCAACGGACCGGGCGTGGCAACGGCAAATGCTTGAGCAGCACCGGAGCATTGGGCACTTGTGGCTCAGTGCCACATAAGTCGCATTAATTGGCACCGATTGCCGCAACACTCACCGGCCGGCTATACGGGTCAGCCATGGCAACCCGTGACATTTCGAATTGTTCGGTGTGGACTAACCAAATAGTTTCCACAAGCTGGACATGGATCTGACCAGTGCATATGTTGCATGAACTGCTCGCATATTTTCGCTGTACTTCATAAAATGGACGGAGCTGATGCTTGAAAAGTGTGTGCATGCACTCACTTGCAACTTGTGTGTGCACCATAAAAAATGGACACTTAAATTGCTTAGGAAGCGTACCAGGCAGTGTCTTAATTTTCCGCAGGATGTGCGCAATGTCAAAAGAAACATTTGATAAATGGTTCACGGGCGTGGTACGGACCAGCAAAACCAGCAAAATTTTACTTATATATGTGTGTGTGTGTGGTTGCAAAAGCCACCATAGAAAGATAGAACGAGTGTGTCTATATATACATATGTGTGTCTGTGTGTGTGTGTGCATCTGCATATGCTATACTTGAGGTTTTCATGAAGAATGCTTATCATTTTTTCAGCTCAGGGCTTTTGACTGCTTTTTGACTACTGCTACAGTTTAGGTACTAGCTTTGATAAAATTCAACTAGTTTAATGTTATAAATTAAATTAATTTAATAATTTAAATAAACAACAGCGCTTTAAATAACAGTATGTTTATAAATGTATCATTAGCCTAACTTAAAAATTAGATTGGTAGTTCATAACTAAATTCTCTTCTGACAAGTCTACTAATATAAGTAAGACACGATTTTATCCTATCACAACGGTACCAACTACATTCTCTGGCAAACAGTTCTCAACATCACAAATCTCCATCCACTTTGGCTTTGAGTTTGGGGTAAATTTGGCCATGTTAGCTGTTTTCTTAGGACGAAATAAATCATAAAATTACAATTCTTGTTAATTGGGTTCACAACTTTTACTTAAATTGATATTTATGTAGTCTACCACCACGCAGAAATAAAGCTGGGCGCACGTCGTGTTTTCTTGCGTGACACGGAAATCTCAAGTCAACACGATGTCTGCGTGTCTGCTGCATGTCCCTGCTGAGTAAATCGTGATGGTAAACGACGTGTTCAAAGAATAAAAAAAGAGAATAGAATTACATAATTTATATATTGCTGTAAATGAATAAAAATGCGTCTAGTACTTTATATAAAAGGAAAATCGAAAAAAAAAATTTAAATGCGCACAATTTATTGTGCCTCTGTGTGTTATGTAGAAAAAATCCGTCACTTGCTGAAATATGCCAAACAATTTCTAGGGATGCTCCGAGGTTAAAATGTAATGGAATTATATTATAATTTGTGCATCACTTCAATGAAGCCGTATGCAAATGCGTAGCTAATGCGATTAGCCGATAAGTCGGGGACGACTGTCAATACCGCAATATTTCAATTAATTACGCATTTGCGGCCGAACTCGAAATTCAATTGAAATATGAACAAGATTAAAATGGGAAAAACAGATTGAGTTTTTCGTTTTTTTTTTTAATATCTTTTGCGAATGCTCAATCAATATTAATTGTCTATTAATGTTTTTTTCTGCTTTTGGAGCATAATTCTAAAAAATGTTTTGGCCACATTTTCTGCGGCCCTGTTGGCATTTGGCTAAGAAAGTTTTGTCGGAAAAGTTGGCTGCGTTTACAACTTAATGAAATGGCAACGTTTGGCGCAGACACGCCCTATTTCTTGGTGCCCAAATGACAATTGGGCTAATTGCATTAGTTGGCAGCACGTGCCTTGGGGCAGCATGAAGACAGTCTCCCCATCCTATAGCATAATGATAAAAGTTACTGTTGCGCACAAAGTTTCAGATTTTTACCAAATTTCAGCGACATAAATTAAGCTCTTTGTAAGATATTTATCTTAATTTTTGGCTGTCCAACGGAACAATACCAGCACAAAGAGTTAAGTTAGCCTATAATAAACACAACGACAAAAACAATGTGAGCAAGGCCAAAAAGGCTTTTTACAACAGCGCCTTTGGCCCTTTTCAAGCATATAAATAAATAAATAAGCCGATTTTTGCACAACAATCTGCCGGGGGCTGCCAAGAGGCTCCAAATGCTTTTAAGTGGGCACCTGAACAAGAATAAAAGTATGAATAAAAAAAAGAGAGCATTGGACAGCAAATAAAACAGAAGGACAAAGCAAATTCAATAATAAATAAAAATAAAAAGATTGTTGCCCAAAAGGGAAAAATGGCACTTCACTTCAAAAAACGAAACCTTGAATTAAATTGCCTGAAATGTGAGAGCCGACGGCCACAGCACCCCATTCCAATAAAATAATAAATCAATGCCTCATTTACAGTCAACATAAACTCAATGATTACAAACAATCTTAATTCACTAATATTTACACATTTACAAAAATCAACAAAAATTATTACAAAAATTACAAAAAGGAGAGAACAACGTAGTATCCAAAGTTTCGAGTATTTACTCAACTCAAAACTGTATTTGATACTAATCATTTTTTTATTATACAAGTTAATTACAGTTAGTCTCTGCATGTGAATGACAAGCATTCAATATATATTTTGTAATAAGTATACGTCAATAAACCCCAACAAGCAGAAAAAAAGGATACCACATCATCAAAAAGCAACCGAACCCAAAAGGGGCCAGCTGAGTGGCGACATATTTCAAATACACCCAAACCCAAGTAAACACATACATACACCCAATATATTAATAGAATAAAAAGTCAACATCCGCTAGTCTAGAATGATCGAATTGAGAATTCCCTGTAACCAGATCTTAAACGTCCAATATATAACAACCTCAAAAATATTACCTGCAATTTATATATATCTTTTATTTTTTATTTATTTATTTAGAGGCATAAGGAGCATAAGGAGTTGTTAAAAAGTTTTCATATAGTATACAATCCATATTAGACAGCTTTAGCTATAATGGTCTCCGAGATCTACATAATGATTTGTCATATATACCCATTATATAAAAGTGTAATAGGTACCGACCGTAAACAGGGGTTCCCAGGAGCCTGTCCAGCGCGTTGTTTGACTAACTTTGGTATTTATATGCCCGAGTGGAGCACAGTCCGAAAAAATCTTTACGAAGGCTGTGAGAAAACATGAAACAGTAAATAAAACCAAAACATTAATATGCCAATAGGTGCCATTAAAGCTGGTTCCGGCTTTTCAAGAATCTTTAAAAGGTTTCAACTGGCCATGTCAAGATTTTCATTTTGCCAGACTCTCGTTCACTCACGTATTTATGCGCATACTTAATGAATTGAATGTTTTATTAATGTAAGCATGTTGTTGCTGCTGCTGCTGCTGCTTCTACTGATGTTGTTGTTGTTTTTGTTGTTGTTACTGCTGGTGTTGCATGTGTCGAGCTCTCAAGTAACAAATAATTAACAACTCTTGTGTCAACAAGATGAGCGCGAGAGCGGAAGAGCCCGAAGGACTTGAGGTCGACTCCCAGCCGTGAGGCCATAATCTGTTTAATGTAATTTGCAATTTATATTAAGCTATTGAAATTTTATTGAGCGCCAGCCGAACCAGCAGCAGCAGCATCAAAAAAGAAATACAAGAAAGAACAGTTATCTTCGGTATGCCGCAGATATAATACCCTTGCAGACACCTAAATTATGTGATGATATGAATTTGTTGATGTTGATGACTTTTTACTCATATACAAGGAGCATAGTGACACTGACAACTGCCAAGTTTGGTAAAGATATCTTGAAATAAAAATGTTTTTCATGCAAAATTTGATTTTTTTACCGATAGTTTCAATAGCAGCTATATAACATAGTTGCCGATCCAGTCGAATAAATATATGCTTTAAATATCTCCTCTTATACAGTACACAGTACGTATAAAAAAGTTTATACCCTCTGAAAGGGTATAAAAAACGGCTCCCTTCTTTTGGGCCAACTTCCGCTACTTCCTTGCCGCGGAAATAATTTGCTGGCGGTGTACTTGTCGCTTATTGTATACATATATGTATATATACATACATCAGTGTATAAATGTGTGCACATATCATCATAATGTGTAGAACGTAGCTATAGGCTATTTATTCAAGAGCGAATTTAGCCGAGTGCCTCGAAAGCATCGAGTTCTTGCGAGTATATGAAATCCACGTTGAACGTGATTTATTCATTGCGAATCGCAGTGCATGCAAATTTGCGACTTCAATTTGCAATTCTTGCCAATCTGCAATAACTACCACAAGAACAGCAACAGCTCGAAAGCCCAGTCAGCTATGCGAAATGAAGCACTATATTCCTCACTTGAATATAAACGTACTAACATTTCCATGAGCGTGCTCATCGTATCGTATAATAAAATAGTTGCCAGCGCGTCCTGTTTCACATGTGCGCAGTAAGTTTCGCAGTAAGTCACTGGTAATCGAGTTTGTATGGGAAGTCACGTTATTTACTTTTTAATGTGCATCTCCTTAACCCAGCGCATCCTCCAAGCTGTCTAGGTTTCTGCTCCTTATGGCAGGTGATGACACCTAAGAAATTGTTAACTCAAACAGACTTATTCCATTTATCTTCATTTCAACATTAAATATCACCTTTCTATGCGATTTTTAGGAATTTAAGCAATGTCTCCGATAATGAACTTTGCTACGTGAATGAATGAAAATGGAGATAAAGAAGAACTAGTTACAGAGCTGTTGAGGGAAATCACAAAAACTGGAACAAGAAAAAGAGAGAGATAAATGAAAGACAGAAAATGGGGTCGCACCAATCTGCAAAAAAAACAGTTCTCCAATTTGTATGGATACTTGAAGCCGTGATAATTGCATAGTGTGGCAATTTGCATTTAAGCAGCAACAAAAAGTTTTCGAAGGCATCCTAGTTCCACATATCTATTAAGAAAATATATTTTTTATCCAAAATATCATATGTGAGAGACATAAGCTAATACTATTATCACTGTTCCATTTGTATTTTTTGGGAATAGATAGTAAACAAGAACAGATTAGTTTAATGTGCTATCAGTTGACTACTGTCCAGAAATATTAAAGAATAGTCATATTGCAGCAAAAACTATTCGCTTATTCTGTTACAAATTGTTTATTGACAATTCATGCTCGCCATTGTCACAAGAACCTGACACATTTTAAAAAACAAATGATAAAAAAAATAAATAAAGAGTTAAAATTTTTAATAAATATTCATGTTGTGCTGGTCCGTGTTATTGTTGGCACCAATTCAGAAAACAAATATTAAAAAAATTGGTTTTGCACTATCTTTTGCAGCGTGTGACCGAGCCACGCCCTCTGCAACCTGGTAATTGAATTAAACCGCCCACAGGCGCTCACACAACAACAACGCACCTGTACTGTAAGGATAGTCAGCAAAAAACAGTGTATAAATTAAGGTTTTAAGTTCCTGCACACACAACAAAAATAATATAAGCTTCTAGGAATATTGGACCATAAAATACCCTCTACATTGTGTGCTCATGTATTGTACATTTTTTACCGTTAGAGGAACAACTTATTATTTGTATCGGAAGAAAAAGGATGCTGTACGACCATCGAGAGATTAGTTAATATGAACAAACATAGGCATACACATACATAAGTATAGCATGCAGTATCTTTTAAATCCTCCAATTTACACCAACATGCGGTTTAAAAAAGTGCCAATTATTTTTAAAATTTAAAAATTGCATATGTTGAAATAAAAGTCAATGCCAAATGATTCTTCAACCCACTATACTTTTTATGTTGTCTTTTTGTAGGCAAAGTATTATTTTTCGCCGCTTTCAACAGAGGCAGACGCACATTTCTGCCATGGATTCTTGATTTCTGCCTATTGTAGTTCCGAATATATTGAGAGTAGGCGAATAAAGCGAAAAGCCTTTGCAACGTGGCTTATGGCTGGCCTTTTTTATGGAGCTTTATGGCAGTTGTTGCTGCCACTGGTGGGATGACTGATAAGCAAAAGGGTCGCAATTAGTCGATGTCCTTTCTTCTTGTTAACATTGAGCTGCGCCCAACAAAGCTTTTTGGTATTGAAGCACGTTCTCAATTCGCTATTAAGTTTCATGGGACAGCCAGTAGGAGACCATTTACTGCTTCCCTTTGTTCTGCCCGACTCCGGTGGCGGAGGTGGGGTTCGGGCAGCTCGAAGAACTTTTGTCCATTCGATACGCATAAAAATCAAACTACAATTAGAAACAGACTCCCAGTCGCTCTGGGGTTCCACTTGGGACTATTAAAGGAAAGGCCCAAGCCACGCACACACACACACACATACACACACAGTCACACAGTTTGGAGAAGGCTATGGCTTATAATGCTTATGCAGCAGTATGAATAAACAACAGTAGACGTCGAATTGTTGGGCAGCTGAACAAATTCTTTTGTTTGTTTGAGGCAACGTATCAAATTATCTATTTATGTATAAGACTAGCAATGTATTTACAGCTTAACTAACAGCAGGATAAACATTCGGAGGCTCAATCAAACTGTTGGCGGCAGGACACGGCCAGCAGCAGCCAACGAGGGTGGCAAATTTATAAAATATATCGGCTAAGCCAGATGGTCCACTGTTTGTCGGCCTTTTTTATACCCTGAACCCATTGAAAATGGGTAAAAAGGGTATAATGGTTTTGTGCAAATGTATGTAACAGGTAGAAGGAAGCACCTCCGTCCCCATTGAGTACAGTTCATACCGCTTATATGCAACAGGGAAAATGCATATAAGTAACATTTTCATTACTGCGATATATTTCCTATAAAATACAACGCATACATTCAGCATTTATGCAGTAGTTTCATATAAGCGGTATATATATTCTTGATCAGTTCGACTAAGTCGATTAAACCATCTCCGTCCGTTTAATTAATACACATCGATTTCGAAAACAACAAAAGCTGGAGATATAAAATTTTCGACAATATAAGAGCTAGACACAGCAAATTTAGTTTATTCAAGTTTGTACATAAAGATCGTACTTTTAGCATTTTAGCACAGCCGCTGAGTAAAGTGCGCAGCTTGCGGCCTATGTATGTGTGTGTATTTCACAACAGTTCGCAGTTGGATTCAGGGTGTCTCCTAGTCGGGCATTGCCGACTAGGCGACTCTCACTTGTTTGTTGTGATTTATTTGGCAAAGCTGTCTCAAAGCCAAGCAATGCAAGAAATCCTGCACACAAATTATACCGAAGCCTGGTCGGCTAATAAAGTCCGGCAAACTATGTAAATACATACGTGTACAAATGTGTGTGTGTGTGTGCATATATATATATATATATGTATTCACACACGCTGCGCTCGCTGGCCACTTCGTGTATCATTGTATTGAATAAGACGCACGAGCGCGCAGCCCGGAGGACTGTCGGATCCTTTTGGCCTAGGTGACAGGCGCTTGACACATGCGGGTCAGCAGGCAGGCGACCTTAAACAAAGTGTTGCCAAATAAGAAATGTTCACAGAGAGTTTATTGTGTGTGCGAGAAATGATACACATACATATAAACGACACACAGCTTAACTCAAAGGCCATGGTATGCATTTAATTTTTAGTGCAAATGAGTTAATTAGCTTAGCTGCCGCTCTTTCAGCAGTCACAAGCACATTAATCATTTACGTAAATAGTCTGCGTCCACAGAGCAATGATCGTTCGTTTGTTAACCCAATAAATTGCACCTCATTATTTACATGTAAACACACTTACACATGCCCAACACACACACACACACATAGTTAGTTGATTAACGCCCATGCCACACACATTTTCTAGGCATTGTAAGCTGATTGCGGCATTTAAGAGCTGCCACGCCCGCTTACACCTGCCTGTCCTGTCAGTTGCCTGTTGTCTCACGTCGGTTTCTGCTGTCGCTCATTAAAATTCACATTCAAACATTTACAAATACATATTAACAAACCTTTTACGCGAGTTCCTTTAATCACACGGATTTTGTGGCCGCCCATCCGCAGGAGAAGGTCCTCTGGGAGCGGAAACCGCGCTGCGGCTGTAGCAGGTGCTTCGTCTCCATCTTGTTGATGTTGTTCCTTTTGGAAAACTGCCAGCTGTGTGAGTGCTTAAAGTTTTCAGTGAGAGAAAGTGTGGAGGGGATGCCACACAAAGATGCCGTCGCATAAATCGAGCGGAAACGAATGCATAATAAGAGGCGAGCACTGAGTGCCTACAGCCTATTGCCAAGTGGGCCGCACTCGCATTGACCATGGCCATGAACTTTATTTGTGCATAACCCTGCTGCTGCGGCTAGCTGAGATTGCGTAATGAAGGCACTGCCAGACAAACGTCTCAAAATGAGTTCACACGCTGCCACTTGAGCAGCTGACATTGCCCATCATCGCCGAGATGATGAGCATCTTGGCGCAGCGCCTCGTCCTTGCTGGGCGTGGCCGTATTTAAGCGGCTTAAACTGCAGCAAGTTAAGCAATTTGCAATTTACAATTTGCAGTTTGTGATTTTCGACGGCGCCTGGCCATTACTTTGATTACCGATGCGCAAAGCCGCCAACAACGCGGGCGGCAAACAATTGGCGGGCAAAGTTTTTGTTTGGCTGCGACAAAAGTTTCATTTGGTCGCCTGGTGTAGTTTACACCAGCTAACCGCCGACGTGGACGAAATTTTTAACTTTATTTAGAACTCATTAAAAACTTTTGCATAATTGCATAAATTTGTAAAGTCAATGGAAAACTTCAGCTAAACAGCGCTGGGCGAGAACAACAAAACCAGCTCACGCTGGGGGCGTGGCAGCCGCTTGTTAACTGCAAGTATTTAAGTACACATTTAAGATGCTAAGCATGACGGTCCAAACAATTCAAATTATAAATCGAATTTTAAGCGAAATTTCATGTTTCATAATTTTCAAAACATTAATATAATTCGAGTGTTTCAGCAACTGGTGACATTTTGTATGCAAATCGGCTTGAGACCAAAGAGAGCTATCGAAGGAGTGAGAGGAAGGTGGGCATTACGAGCATTAATAACTTTTGCACCTTAATTTTAAGCCTGAGAAGGAAAAGAAAAATTATGAACTCGACAGTTGCCATAAACTGTTTGATTTATTGATCAAATTGGGCAAATAAAAAAACAAGTCAAAATTTGAAATAGCTTTATATTAACGTTTGGGATATATGCATTGTATATATCCATTAGATAAATTAATTTATTAAAGCTTCGTCTACATATTCATTTTATGTTAAACGTATTTTTGTATAAGCAGAAAAGCTAGTTTAACAGCAACTACATGTCGTGGCCATAACAGTGCCAAGCTAACTTACGTAAGCGTGCATAACATAAAGCTTGTGTGGAGCTTTTCACTACACTAGTGCTTTAAAAGCTACTTTATATGTGTTTTTGTGCATGCATGTGTACGCCGTGCGTACCATTTCCAAATATTAGCAATATGATGATTTTGCCCAGGGGGGAATTGATACTAAAACTGATAGAACAGTATGTTTGGCTAAAAGCCCAAATCGACTACTATATACTTTCGATAAAAAAATCAACTTCCCCCAATAAATATTTATGTTATTAATTTTTTTAATACATATTAAAGTTAACCACGGTAAATTAAAACAAGTCAGGACAATATTTGTCATAATACTAAAGCTAGGGTCACCAAATGTAGTACGTAGATTGCTGGTGACCCCCTCAAAGATTGCGACTTTGAAATTCCGGCCACGCCCACTAGAACGTCTCCCAGCGCGTCCTCCTTAAGAAATCGGATCGAATAGCTCCCACAGTTTTCGAGCTAGAGGCTCTATATTTGAAATACATATATACTGGAAAGCTCCCCCAAATCTCAGAGAAAACAAGTGAGCGGGCTCCAGAACGCCCGAATGGGGGATACCCTGAACCCTGTCTTAGTTAAAAAAATTAATATCATAAATATGTATATATTAATACGCGCACATATCGAACCAAATTTGGTGGATCTAGCTCTTATAGTCTAGACGATATGCTAAGAAAACTAAAAAAATTAAGTATTACAATTGATTTTTATCGATATTAGTAAAACGGTGCAAAATATCGACCAAAAATGATAAACTCGTATTGCATATAGTATTACAGAATCTGTAGTCGTTTAGTTTGAGTCTCTAGCCTCTCTAGTTTCAGAGATCGCTGCGATCATACAGACAGACAGACCAACCGGGCTGGATCGACTCAACTCGCCGTCCTGATCAAGAATATATATACTTTATGGGGTCTAAGATGCTTCCCACTTCCTGTTACATAAATTTGCACAAAACCATTATACCTTTTTGCCCATTTTTAATGTGTGTTTAGGGTATTAAAATACTTGATTAAAGAATGAAATCTGGATTTGATAACTAAAGCAAGTATTTTGAAATTATATTAAGAATTACGTACTAGTACTACGAATATCCGAGATGGATTTGACAAATCAACCCTGCATCTTTCAAGTCTGAATGACAGTTAGAATTTTCAAACGAATTTGAAGGTTGCAAGGCTCTTTCACGTATCTGCGTAGAGAAAATTTAAGTGTATGCATGTTATGAGTAGAGCAGAGTTAGATTACAGGGTAACTCTACGTCGGGCACCTTCGAATAGAGCACTGTAACGTTATCTACAAGAAGTGCAGGCTACCCGCAAGTGACGATTACCGTTGCAATGTTAGATGAGCAGACATCGTCGTCGCCTTTCATCTTGATTTGTCTTGAAAGCTTTTCAGTGCGTGTTCAGTGTTCACTGGTTGATTGTGTCACGTGTCTTAGTATCAATATATATTTTAGACACTATAAGTTACAATGAGTCTGCTAGGTGTTGATCATAGCGATAGCTCTGAGGACGAGGAGGTGAAGTCGAGCCACGAGGAGATTACTGAGGGCGACCCTCATCCCTATCCCACACCACCGCCAGATGCCGATGTGGTAATGCCGCTCCGCAACGGTTCTGAAAAGATTCCAATCCCGGGCCTCAAGGAAGAAGGCATGAAAAACAAAATGGTGGTTCCCAAGAATAAAGCGACCATTTATTCGCGATCTCTGGCTGCTATTCAATTCTTGAACAATCGCAACGGCTCATCAGTAGTAGCCATTATCAAGCACATTAAGTCCACCGGCTACGAGGTGGCCGTTGAGCAGCGCCTGGCAAAGTTGGTGTTGAGAGCACTTAAACTGGCTATAGCCAAGGGCGAAGTTCAGCAGGTGAAGCGCTCGTTTAAGATGACACCGGAGTTTAAGAAAACCTCGAAGCCTATCGCAAATATGAAGGCCAAGCAGGAAAAACAAAAGCAGAAGGCCAACAATCAGCCAGCCAAGGCCAAGAAAGCGGTCGCGGCACAAGAGCCGACAGAAAAAGTCATTAAGCCCAAAGTGAAGGCGTCGGAGCGTAAAACTAATGCGGTTTGTAGTTTTCGTCTTACGGTATCACACATGTTCCTTTTACCCTAACGTTGACCATTACAGCCCGTCAAGAAGAAACCAAATGAAAAGGTGGCAGTACCTGCGATGAGTTCTAAGGCAGATGCAGGGGTCAAAGCACTGGAAGCACTTACGGAGTCCGAAAAACCTGTACCAAAAGTCAAGCCAGCGAAAGTTATCAAATCTTCTGCAGATATGGTCGCAAGCAGCAAACCCAACGCAAAGGCAAAGTCGAATACCCCCAAGTCGATTGGAACCCTAATGGCGACCAATAACCAGAAGGCCAAGCCGCAAGCTATGTTAATTAGAAAGATGGACGCCGCCAAGGCCACCATTGAAAATGATGAAAACTCCGATTCTGACTTCACGTCAGTTGAATCGCATTCCACGCCAATACCATCCTCAACATCGGTTGTGCTGGCCAAGCCAAAACGGAAGCGCCGATTGAACAACTAATTCCCCTGAATCCCAATTCCCCATCATTCCGCTTTAGCTTGGCAGTCAAAACTTAAATGCTTCCTGTGCTTTGAGCCTTGCGGCTGCCTTAGAACTCTAAGGGTTACAGTTCTATGGCAGCCGCAAGGCTCAAAGTACAGCAAGCAGTTAAGAAGTCCCGCAAGTTCAATGGAACCTTGATGGTGGCGACCTCAGAGCTATCGCTATGATCAATACCTAGCAGACTCATTGTAACTTATAATGTCTAAAATATATATTGATACTAAGACACGTGACACAATCAACCAGTGAACACTGAACACGCACTGAAAAGCTTTCAAGACAAATCCAGATGAAAGGCGACGACGATGTCTGCTCATCTAACATTGCAACGGTAATCGTCACTTGCGGGTAGCCTGCACTTCTTGTAGATAACGTTACAGTGCTCTATTCGAAGGTGCCCGACGTAGAGTTACCCTGGAATCTAATAATGTCCACAAAAGGTTCCTAACAAACATAATTTATTACAAGAAAATAAAAACATTAAATAAAATACACGCGAACTAGCACAAACTGAATCAAATTTGAGAACACTTAATAAATAACTCCCTGAATTAGTTTTTCAACTGGCGCTTCCGTTTTGGCTTGGCAGCCACCATCAAGGTTCCAATGGACTTGCGGGACTTCTTAACTGCTTGCTGTACTTTGAGCCCTGCATCTGCCTTAGAACTCATCGCAGGTACTGCCACCTTTTCATTTGGTTTCTTCTTGACGGGCTGTAATGGTCAACGTTAGGGTAAAAGGAACATGTGTGATACCGTAAGACGAAAACTACAAACCGCATTAGTTTTACGCTCCGACGCCTTCACTTTGGGCTTAATGACTTTTTCTGTCGGCTTTTGTGCCGCGACCGCTTTCTTGGCCTTGGCTGGCTGATTGTTGGCCTTCTGCTTTTGTTTTTCCTGCTTGGCCTTCATATTTGCGATAGGCTTCGAGGTTTTCTTAAACTCCGGTGTCATCTTAAACGAGCGCTTCACCTGCTGAACTTCGCCCTTGGCTATAGCCAGTTTAAGTGCTCTCAACACCAACTTAGCCAGGCGCTGCTCAACGGCCACCTCGTAGCCGGTGGACTTAATGTGCTTGATAATGGCTACTACTGATGAGCCGTTGCGATTGTTCAAGAATTGAATAGCAGCCAGAGATCGCGAATAAATGGTCGCTTTATTCTTGGGAACCACCATTTTGTTTTTCATGCCTTCTTCCTTGAGGCCCGGGATTGGAATCTTTTCAGAACCGTTGCGGAGCGGCATTACCACATCGGCATCTGGCGGTGGTGTGGGATAGGGATGAGGGTCGCCCTCAGTAATCTCCTCGTGGCTCGACTTCACCTCCTCGTCCTCAGAGCTATCGCTATGATCAACACCTAGCAGACTCATTGTAACTTATAGTGTCTAAAATATATATTGATACTAAGACACGTGACACAATCAACCAGTGAACACTGAACACGCACTGAAAAGCTTTCAAGACAAATCAAGATGAAAGGCGACGACGATGTCTGCTCATCTAACATTGCAACGGTAATCGTCACTTGCGGGTAGCCTGCACTTCTTGTAGATAACGTTACAGTGCTCTATTCGAAGGTGCCCGACGTAGAGTTACCCTGTAATCTAACTCTGCTCTACTCATAACATGCATACACTTAAATTTTCTCTACGCAGATACGTGAAAGAGCCTTGAAACCTTCAAATTCGTTTGAAAATTCTAACTGTAATTCAGACTTGAAAGATGCAGGGTTGATTTGTCAAATCCATCTCGGATATTCGTAGAAATAGTACGTAATTCTTAATATAATTCCAAAATACTTGCTTTTGTTATCAAAACCAGATTTCATTCTTTAATCAACTACACCATTTTAATACCCTGTACACATTAAAAATGGGCAAAAAAGGTATAATGGTTTTGTGCAAATTTATGTAACAGGCAGTGGGAAGCATCTTAGACCCCATAAAATATATATATTCTTGATCAGGACGAAAAGCTGTTATTGTGTATGTGTGCAAGTGGGTTAAAATGTATGTGATGACAGGGTTCAAGGTTCCCCAGTCGGGCGTTCCCGACTAGATCCCCTTACTTGTTATATTGAGTACTACCACTGATGTTATTAACCTATGTGATTTGTTTATTGGTAGTGCTCAGCGCAAATTAAGAAAATGAACTGAACCAATAAAGTGCTTCGAAAGAGTCACGAAGCAACAGTTTGGCGATTTTCGTTGTCTATTAGCAAATATTTTGAAAAGTGCAAGTACGTGAACAAATAAGTTATTATACCAATCCTCTTAAAATAGGTATTTTTTAATTTGGAAGAAAACGGGGAGAAATATTACAAAACTGAAATATTTCGAAACTGCGTGTTTTTTGTGTTATATTTATATGCTTATATTCTTCGTAATGTGTACAGAAACCGTGGCTGAAATTCGAGAATCATAATTATACCAAATCTCGAAGCTGTACTTCTTAAAATTCAATATTTTTAATTTCGAAAAAAATCGGGGGCGATGTATAAGAAAATGAAATATTGCCAATCTGTGTATGCTATAAACATTCTACTAAATGCCACGTTTTGGCTTTTACAGTCTTCAAAATTGGAGATCTTATTGATAATTTGATTTGAGTCTTTTATCAAATTATTTCAAGTTACAAGTTTACCGAGATGCCTGTTACGGTCATAAGCAAAAAAAACAGTATACTCATTTTAAAACAGATTTCAGGGCTCCAATTTGATATGAACAAAATACTATCGATATTCCACATAAAGTAAGAATTCTTTTTATCAAAACATATGAATATAGTTATTACCTAAGTCTTAACTGGCCTCATATTAAATTATGATTCTTACCATAGAATCTGTATTTTAATAGATTATATAGTCTTTTATGGTAGTTAATATAAATTATATAAGACAAATTTTGTCCACTTTATCGACCGAATTCTATTTAAAAGAATATTTAACATGACTTGTGTAATTTATTAATTCATCGTTCGTATAATTTATGCACACATACATAATGAAATGTTTATCATTAATATTATTTAAATATATATTTGTATTTGTTGAACATTTATTGGATTTCTGTTCTTGCTGCTGCTGTAAAGATTTCGGCAGTAACACTATGCAACTGTTTGGGAGCTTTTTCTTATTCACACATCAGGCGACCCCTCACAGACAACAAAGAAAATGTCTATGCATATTTTCAACTTTAAATAACATTCTATTTACTTTAGGACAATAAACAAACAAATAATCAATATAATTTTATATGTAATTTTTTTTGTATAGATTTTCGTTTAAAAACATTTTGCATTTAAAGCAGTTTTGCACTTAATATTTCATTTAGTTTTGTTGAGTTTAGTTGCTGTACAAATTGTTCACGTAGTTCGGTGCAGGGAACGGTGAGGGACGGGGACGAGGGGCGGGTACAGAAAAAGAGAACGTTTAATACTTGTGCGAACTGATGTAACGTCATAAAGTTGAACAAAGAAACGAAAGAGCAAAAGCGAAGCAAGCGAAAAAAACACAAAAATATGCATTGTTTAATTCATTTGGTTTTGGAATGCTACGATTAAGTATGCGAAAAGAAATTAATTTAAGAAATCAAAAATTATCAAGAAATAATAAACAATTTACAGACCACACACACTTAAAACCTAACAAAAAATTGGTTAACTTTAACAAATGATCGACGGGTCGGCAACAAAATTTCAAGGAGATTGTTCATTATGTCTTGTTTTTTTTCTGTGTGGATTAAGGACAAATAATTGAGTTTATGTACACTTTTGGAAATTGAGACAATTTTGATTACTAAAACACACATTTAAAATAGTTTCCGCTCATTATTTAGTGATTAGACAATATTTAACTAGTTATTGTTTAGGCTGCGCTTCGGCTCTCTATGTATACACAAATCAAAAATTTATACGTAGATATTACGATATTATTAATATCCATTCCGTGGGTTATATTGTAGTTTATGTGTATATATGTATATGTCTATATATATATAGACGCAAACACAGCGGATTATTGCAGAAGGAGGCGCGCCGCACGCTGCGCCACCTGCTTAAATTATGAATGAAACAAAATTTTGGACATAAATCAAAAACAAAACAATTTTAAACAGAATCTAATGGCGCGAGTCCCTAGGATAGAATTCTGCCAAAATGGAGGCTGGAATACGCTTAAGCATTTCCTTGGGGAAGATACGCAGTAGCTGCCAGCCAATGTCCAAGGATTCGAAGACAGTGCGGTTCTCGTAGTTGCCCTATGCATATTTAGGAAAAAAAAAAAACAATTAGCATATTGTATAAATCCTGAATTTCGCCTCCAATCATCTTACCTGGGAGATGAAGTTCTTTTCGAACTTGGTCAAGAACTCCAAGTACAGCAAATCATCGGGCGTCAGAGCCTCCTCACCGACCACAGCCTTCATGGCCTGCACATCCTTGCCGATGGCGTAGCAAGCGTACAGCTGATTGGACACATCAGAGTGATCCTTGCGCGTCATGCCCTCACCAATGGCGGACTTCATCAAACGCGACAGCGACGGCAGCACATTAACTGGTGGGTAGATCTGTCTGTTGTGCAGCTGACGATCGACGTAGATCTGGCCCTCGGTAATGTAGCCAGTCAAATCGGGAATCGGATGGGTAATATCATCGTTAGGCATAGTCAAAATGGGGATCTGTGTAATTGAACCGTTGCGACCCTCCACACGACCAGCGCGCTCATAAATGGTGGCCAAATCGGTGTACATGTAACCGGGGAAACCACGACGGCCGGGCACCTCCTCACGGGCAGCGGACACCTCACGCAAAGCCTCAGCATACGAAGACATGTCGGTCAAGATGACCAGCACGTGCTTCTCGCACTGATAAGCCAAGAACTCGGCAGCGGTCAGGGCCAGACGGGGCGTAATGATACGCTCAATGGTTGGATCGTTAGCCAAATTCAAGAACAGGCACACGTTCTCCATGGAACCGTTCTCCTCGAAATCTTGCTTGAAGAAACGCGCAGTTTCCATGTTCACACCCATAGCGGCGAACACAATGGCGAAGTTGTCGGTGTGATCATCCAGCACCGATTTGCCGGGCAGCTTGACCAGACCGGCCTGTCGACAGATCTGAGCAGCGATCTCGTTGTGCGGCAGACCAGCGGCAGAGAAGATGGGAATCTTCTGACCACGGGCAATCGAGTTCATCACATCAATGGCAGAGATACCGGTCTGGATCATTTCTTCGGGATAGATACGCGACCAGGGATTAATGGGCTGACCCTGGATATCCAAAAAATCTTCAGCCAGAATTGGGGGTCCCTTGTCGATGGGCTTGCCAGAGCCGTTGAATACACGGCCCAACATATCCTCAGAAACGGGCGTACGCAGAATATCGCCGGTGAACTCACAGAGCGTATTTTTCGCATCAATACCCGAGGTGCCCTCAAAGACCTGAACGACGGCCTTAGAGCCGCTCACCTCGAGCACCTGGCCGGAACGCACGGTTCCATCGGCCAAACGCAACTGTACGATCTCAGCGAATTTGGGGAATTTCACCTCATCAAGAATGACCAAGGGGCCGTTCACACCAGACACGGTCTTGTAGGCTGTTCACAAAAGATAAAAAGAAAGAAAAAAGTAGGTTTAATTTAATCGTTATTCTATGTATAATGGGTTCAGCATTGAAAATGGGTATAAAGAGTATCATACTTTTGTGCCAATGTAACACACATCGAGACATTTCGGACCCCACAAAGTATATATATTCTTGGTCAGCATTAATAGCCGAATTGACCTAGCCATGACCGTCTGTCCGTTCGACCGTCCGTCTGTATGAAACAACGTCCAATTTTGTTTGCTTATTTCGTAGGTTACGAAAGCTAGAGACACCAAATTTAGTTAACATGAACATTTGAATATTGGTACATTTTGTACATAATGAAAGAGTATGTCTTAGTCGAGTCCTCTCCTGTAGATCATTCTAACTTGTTCTATTATTTTTTTAACTATCAGGTTTGGGTTACAACAGCGCTGCTCACATGAACGCACAAGTGGTTGTCAATAAGAATCCGATAAGAAAGCAAACGTCAAAAATCGTAGTAAGCGCTAAGGGGTTAATTAGTCAGCTGACTGGCAAACACGAGCTGCATATTGGGCATAAGAAATCAATAGCGAAAAACAACATAAAGTGCAATGCTAAATGTGCGTTACATAAAAATTTTAAAAAAATTAACTGTTTATACCTTGCATTTTATATGATTATTTCAAAAATATTAATATATTATTTTACTATTTTCTTTTATTTATATTAATTTTAAACTCATTTAACCCTTTTTACGTTTTGCTCGCCCACCATTTCCAAGTCAGGTGCTCGCTTTGAATGGCAATTGCAAACAGCTGAGCGCGGCGATCGAGTCATGTGACAGCGAAAATTTTCTTTTCTAAGGGATTTCAAATTCTTATTGGCATTGTTTGGGGCGCAATTCTAAACACAACACAATTTACGATATATTCAATGTTTATATTTGAATGGGTGGGTGTGGGAACGTTGGCAAAAACACTATATTGATTTTTTCATTCGTGTTCTGCTTTCGCGTACGATTCGTACAAACTGTCATGGCGGCCAATTGCCCTTGCCGTGGGCACAGCAAGACAAACTTATGAATTGCACTTTCCACAATTGTCACATAATTATATTTTAAATCGAATACTCACTCAAACGCGGCTGGGAGATGAAGTCCCGGGAAACGGCAAGGACATGCTCCCGTTGTGCTTGTAGGGCGTTCATTTTGCGGACTGAATTTTTTGTCTATACGCGACTGCCTCTGCCTTGAAAAGTGCACAGCAAATTTCGAGCTGCAAACAAAACGAAAAACGCTTTTAATTAGATGTGAGGATGCGATAACATGAGTTGCTATCAATTCCAATTAAATTTTTCATTGCAACGTACAATTTTTCCGTTCCAAATAATACTGAGCGACACACACGCAAAATTTTGGCCTGCGACGTCGTTGCAAGTACGAAGAAAAATCACTCTGACACGGGTTAGACTGTGTAAAATTTATTGTGACGTCACGTGCCGTCACATGACTTTACGTGTGACCGCATTTATTTGTAGTTTTCAGTATTTCGAGCAACACTAACCGCAACACTGGTCGTCGGCCGTGTGCAGCCCTGTGCTGCGCGCTGCAACTCTGTACTGGCATTTTTAGGCACACTTTGGTCGTTATTGGATTAAACGTAGAAAGTGTTTTTTTATGTACAATTAATTAAATTATAACAGTTAACAATTGCCAAAGCAATCAAATGCGGCATTATACGAGTACGGCGTGCAATAAAGAGAGCGGCCGTATTAATTAAAACTGCAACACACTTCACTAAATCAAAACCGCCCGCATACAAAAAAAGGAGAACAACAATTGCAGCAGCGCACAAAGAAATAACGACGACGACAGCAACTACAACAAAAAAACTCGTTCCTTGTGTACGTGTGTGAGTGTCGTTTTTATTTGCATCGCAGCCAAACGCAGCGGACGCTGCGGCATTTCGTGGCAGAGGCAGACCACAAAAGGGGCGTGCCCGCGTCGAATAGTCTCTGAGCATTATGATGGTTGAGTCCGACGGCACCGCCGACGCTACCCGCCGTCTCAACGTAAAGAAACAAACGCTGGATGATGCGTACGCAGTGCCCGCCAACTTCCTCGAGATTGACGTGGTCAATCCGTTGACCACCATGGCGGCGGGCAAGAAGCGCTACACGGACTACGAAGTGCGCATGAGGGTGAGTGACAAAAAGCCGCAGTGACCATTTTTGGAAGAGAAGGGGGAGACATATGAAAAATGACAGAGGATTGAGCTTGCACAAAAATTACCAAAACAGATGATAAAGCAACGGTGCTTGGGTGTATGTGTGTGTGCGTGTGTCTGATACGCCTATAAAGCTGAGCGATAATTATTAGTCACAAGAGCGTGCTAGTGGAGAGTGCCTGACTAGCAAATACCCTATATATAAACTGCATTTGATAATTTCTTTATTAATGGGGGAAAATATTGCACTCAAATAACTTCAAAATACCCGAAAATCAAAACTTGACATGAAGATTTTGCAAAGTGGGCATAGTAGAGTAGGGAGTTCGAGTTCCACTTGCTGTCATTTTATTCACTCATTGATCATGATCGATCTGCAAACAATATACCCACTTGAACCGTTAATTATGCGTACAGAGTATAACAATAGGCGTCATGTGTTGCATTTTGTGCGTCCGCTTTGTGTCCGATTTTTGGGTAGCGTGAATATTCACTTGAGTCATGCGCGCTGATATGGAAAATATGATATGATATGTGGGTTGCAAATTCACTTGGAGCCATCCTGTATTAAATGATCTTAATTTCTAATTTAATTTATTTATATCATTTGCAGACCAATTTGCCGGTGTTCAAGGTGAAGGAGTCGAGCGTGCGACGTCGCTACAGTGACTTTGAATGGCTAAGAAACGAGCTTGAACGTGATAGCAAGGTAAGCGCGCCCAGGGTATACAATCATAAAAAAGGGTTGAGGTTAATCTTCTTTTATATAATACAGATTGTAGTGCCGCCGCTACCGGGTAAGGCCTGGAAGCGACAGATGCCCTTCCGCGGCGACGAGGGTCTGTTCGATGAGAACTTCATTGAGGAGCGACGAAAGGGTCTAGAGGCGTTCATCAACAAGATAGCCGGGCATCCGCTAGCCCAGAACGAGCGCTGCCTGCACATGTTCCTGCAGGAGAATGTCATCGACAAGAACTATGTGCCCGGCAAGATACGCAACACATAAGGACGCTGACCCGGACCGCCCCGGACTAGCAACAATAGCAATGCAATGAAGCAACAACTCGAACGAACAAAACTTAAGAAAATGGAGAAAAGAAGATTACGAAATCGATTAGGCAAAATCAAACCGTGTGTATGTGTGTGTGCTTAGCCAGTTTCAAGTAATAACAAAGTAATAGATGTTATAAATTAAACGGCAACTGCTTTTTCGGCCAGGGCGAGCGCAAGTGGCTCAGTTAATGTTGAGCGGGCTCTAGTTGAAATATTGGGAATTTTTATTGCTAAATTTAATTGTTTATACGCAATGGTATACATACCAACCAATATATACTATATATACAATACAATATACATACATATTTACCTAATAGTGTACATAATGCATATATAAATCCAGTATTCACTGGCCGTCGTCTCATCGTGAAGAGTTCCTTGGCATAGATATTGGCCAGGACAAACGCTCAGTAATGGAATTTTCTCGAATCCGAATGCGAGCACACCCCTCTATCTCTGCCCCCTCCCTCTCAACCCCTAGTATTTGTATAAAATTTGAATTATTGAGTTTAAAATTGCATCAGTTAAGCAAAAAGTTACCCTCCACCACCATGGATTAGTACTATATATATATGTATATATATATTTATATATATTATATATGTATTATATATATGTATTATATATATGTATATATATATGTATAATTATCAAGTTGCAATTATTTTTGCAAATTACTGAATATTTTTGAATCATTTTAGTGATTAATATATGTATTGTACTTCGAATCAAACTAAACATAATTCCAATAATAATACATGTATTTTACTAAAAACATAGTATCTGTTTTAAATTCTTTTTTCGGTATGAAATTTTCGTTTTGTATATCCACAGTTGTAATCTGTGTTTGTTTGTGTATATTTTGAAATCTTAGCAGTCTTGTTAAATTTAGAGTAGTAGAAGTCATTGTATAACTCACAGTAAACACAGAAAAACTAAGGTGTAAAAAGTTTTATGTATATATTTTGAATTGTAGAAAATCAATGTTTCGTACAGTGTTAAGGTAAGTAAAGCTACGTTAAATGGGTTGTGATAAGCGCCATATTTCTGGAAGATAATTCGAGAAGCTGTAAGAGCACCTGTTGCTATTGCATAAGCCCTCGGATTTATATTCGAGTAAATTTTTAATTTTTGTTTGGGGAAACCCAGTCTACCTTGATTTAAGGTTTTTCAGGTTTGGTTTGTGCTGCAGTGGCTATTTTTAAAGCGGCGTTTGTAACCAGAATTAGACGAATAAACGAAAATATATTGGTTGGTAAACGATCACCCAAAACTGCGTCCACCAACTTTTCTGCTAATTTTTAAAATTCGTTCAAAATCGCGCTCATTGCGGCCATTCGCGAATTCATCGTGCGCAGGGCTGCAACGAGAGTCGCGCGAGCGAGACAGCCATACTGCCAGCATAAGTACATAATATGTGTGCATAGGGTTGTCATGTGTATGTTTCCTTTTTTTTGTTTTTTATTTTTGGCATGGACACTGCGGATTCTCCGACAAAAACGCAAGCCAGCGATGACGAAAACTACAATCTGCTCTGCCAGGCCCACGAACAGTTCAACAAGTGAGTGCCGTGCAGCATTTGCGCCAACAGATGTGTAAATTTCAGCGCGCTTTTCCCTCCCCCGCCATTTACAGTTGCGAGTACGACCGCTGCCTGGAGCTGCTTCAGCAGCTGGAGACGAAGGGTGAGAGTAGCGGCCTAATTCTGCGCCACAATCGCGCCGTGGTCAACTACTACAAGGGCGGCTGCATGCAGCACCAGACACTGCTCCACGAGCTGGAGCAGCTGGCGGATGCCAAACCGGTCGTGGGACTCTCGCTGAAGCATGCCGGCAGCGCCGTGACCGTGGCGCGGTACAACAAGGCGGTCATCTACTACCACCGGCACATGTACGGCACGGCGCTGGAGAGGCTGGCGCCGCTGGTGACCCGCCTGGAGGCGCTGGAGAAACACATGGCCGCATTGGTCGCCACGTTGCAGCTGCAGTTGCTGCTGGCCACCAATCAGCTGAATCGGGCGGAGGCGTTTCTCGATTACTTGCAGTACAAGCTGAATCTAGTGGCCAGTGCGCCCAGTGTCAGTCCCAACAGCAGCTTAGACGAGGCGACAGCAGCAGGAGCAGCAGCAGCAGCAACAACTACAACTACAACAACAGCAACAGCTGCTGCTGCTGCTGCATCAACGTCCACTGCCACTGTGCCCGTACTGGAGAGCAGCGTGACGCGTTGCGTGGCGGGCGAAACCGGCAGCACCTTGCAGCTGCTGCAGCTGCTGACGCATGTGCTTAATCGCAAGCCAGTGGTCATCACGGAGGATGGCTCGCCAGAGTTTGCGGCGCTGAAGGCGCAACAATACTACATCATGAAGGACTTCCAGATGGCTGCCAAGCAGCTGATGCGCATTAACGACGAATGCACCCAGGCGGGGTAAGTTGCCCAGTTCAGCGGAGCTCTGAGCTCCGATCTCGAGAAGCTAACAATTCTCCTCGTTCCAGCACCATCACGCCACAGCTGAGCACGTGCATTGCCAACAACATGGGCGTCATCCACTTGCGGGTGCGCCACTATGCGATCGCTGCGAAGTTCTTTCAGAATGCGCTGTGCTTTGACCGGCAGCTGGCGGCCAATCTGCGGCAGAGCACGCTGCAGACCATGAGCTCGGCACGCTCCTGCGAGATCATGTACAATCTGGGCATCGCCATGCTGCATCTGCGCCGTCCCAGGGAGGCGTTCAACTGCCTGCTGGTGCCCGTCAAGCAGTATCACAGCAATCCACGTCTGTGGTTCCGCATGGCCGAGGCGTGCATCATGGAGCGCGAAGCGGTAAGGCGTCGTACGTTATCCCCAATCCAATTTCCCCAATTCGATTACTCTTTAGCAGAAACTAGTGAGCAAGGACCGTCAAACGTTAGATAGTGTCTTCAACTCATTTGAGCCCAAGTCGTATGCGTAAGTAGCCACCGAGTTAAGCTCTGGTATTAACCGCTCAAATCACCGCTGCCCCCTTCTCCACACAGGGCACATTCAAGTGCGGTGCCGGAGCTAACGCTGGAGTTTGCAGCCTTGTGTCTGCGCAGCGCTCTGACCCTAACGCTGCAATACAAGGCCAGCTTCTATATGGCAGCCTCGCCCGAGGAAGCACTGGAGCCGAAGGATGCAGCACAGCAGATGTGGAGCCAACAGCAGGACAATAACTTTTGCAATCCATCGAAACCGATTAGCCTGGAATCGCTGGAGAACATGCTGGCAGCCATTTATGCGGCTTACAGTTTCGTTTCCTTACGCCTGGGCGACCATGTCACCGCCCTGGAAATGGCCAAGGAGCTGCTGCAGAGTGAGCGTCTCTCTGATGCCCACAAGTACGTTTCATCAATATTATTTTGGGCTGATTTTTAATTTTTCATTCATACGTTCAGATTGGTAGGACACATGTACGCGGGCGAGGCCTTAATGATGATGGACAAACCAATCGAAGCACGTGACCATCTGGAGCCAACGTTTGTGGGCACGCTGAATGCCCTCGATCTGGAGACACGTGACTGGCAGCTAAAGTCACTGGATGCAGCCCAGAATGTGGTCCGGTACAATTTGGCCGTCGCCGTGGCCTTGCAGAACGATTTCCAGGCGGCCAAAAACCTGCTGGCCACACTAACCCACCCGATTGTGAGCAAAAAGGCACAGATTCTGCAACGTTATATAGAGATCAAAGTAGCCGCCAGTACACTCAATTAGACAACAAATTGTGTAAATAGCATAGCCGGATTCAATAAGGAAAGTAATGCGAAATGTAAATATAGAAGAAAAAAGAATAACAGAAAGAACTATTAAAATGGCGCACTTATTTATAGGCATTTTATAAAATCATAAGTAAAACATTGTAAATTTATTGGCTGTGGATCAAATCTCTACCACATTATGTTTTCCCAGCTATAATTGTTAAATTGAGCTTTCCTTATATAATTTTTAATGTTTATGTTCAAGAATGAAATCTAGGCTATATCATCACAGCCCAATGTCTTAATTTTATCACCAAATGTACAGACAGAAAACTGAAAATTGGAAACATGTATGCTATACCATAGGGTATATGGCGGCAAGGGTACTTAATATCAGCACCTTCCTTTTTTATCTTTTAGTTCTAGTTTTTAAATTAGTACTCTACGAAATCGTCATAACATCTGCAAATGCAACATGTTATAGGGGTAAAAAAACTTCACGCTGGTCGTAACAAATTTTAATTATAATTTCTCACGACTGTTAAAAATATATCTTTGCCGTAGCAATAGAGCTTCGTAGTCTGTGGAATCGGCAAGTCCAAGTCCAACTGTTAAAAGGAAATCGCGCAAAAGAGCAGAATTTGTTGACTTGTAAAAAATGTGGCAAAAAGTGAACATCTTTTTCCACATTTTGTTACTTCCGATAAACATTCGAGCCATGTGCGACGTTATGCATGTAACAACGGTAAGTTGGAGGAGAATATTTGAATACCCTAGCAGAAATTATTGTGGATTTATAGCAAAATAGACGACGCTGCTTTTGTGCTCTATGCTCTAAAGATTCTGAGATCAATTTACAAAACTTTTCCACCTGCAAGTCATTTAAAACAATATTTCCGGCTGGGTATTCAATATTCGGAACATAAATCGCTGTTCTAGTTAGATAATTGCTCCTCAGTTCAGCATTGTGAGTAGTCACAAATATCCGGTGGAAGCTCACAGCATCGAAACTAAGGACGGCTATATTTTGGAAATATTCCGAATTCCTAGCTCGCCGCGCTTGAACCATACGGACAAGGACAATCCGAAGTCCGTTTTCTTTTTGCAGCATGGGTTGATGTGCAGCTCGGATATATTTGTGCTTAATGGTCCCAATGATGGGCTGCCCTTTATGCTAGCGGACGCCGGCTATGATGTGTGGCTGGGCAATGCCAGGGGTAACAGCTACTCACGCAAGCACAAAAAACTCGATCCCAACAACAAGGAGTTCTGGAAGTTTAGCTGGCATGAAATCGGCATATACGATATGCCCGCCATGATACAATATGTGCTGGACAGGACCCACCAAACGTCGGTTCATTATGTTGGCCACTCACAGGGCGGCACCACCTTTCTGGTGCTGCTGTCGATGCTTCCGGAGTTTAATACAAAAATAAGGACGAGCCATCTGCTGGCGCCTGCCGCATGGATGAGGGACTTCTCGTTACCCCGGTTCCTTAAGGCATACATTAAATTCAAAGGCGATGTGGAATTCATGCCAGGGCGAAGGATCTTTTCATTAATATTATCCATTTGGTGCAAACATATGAATAAGCTGTGTGGCAGATTTTACTTTCTCTACTATGGCAGCAGGAAGACCCACATGAACGAAGTAAGTGGACACAAATATTTAAGTTAATTTCAAATTAATTCTCTCCTAATCAGACCGCCATTCCAATGCTGCTAAGAACACATCCAGCTGGCATTTCGAATAGACAGCCAAAGCATTACCTGCAAGTTCACGAATCTGGCAAGTTTCGGCAATTTGACTATGGCCATTCCACAAACGTGGCGGTATATGGTCAGCCAGAGCCACCTGAATATCTGTTGTCCAAGATCGACCCGCTATCCCCAGTGAACATATTCTACAGCATGGCCGACGAAACGATATCGGCGAGAGACATTCATCATCTGGCCAAACATTTACACAACTCCCAGTTGCACCTGGTAGATCATAAGGACTGGATACATTTGGACTTTCTTCTTTCGAACACAGTTAAAAACGATATCAATACGCCCATACTACTTGCTGCCAAAAGTTTTGATGAAAGGAGGTCTTTAAGCAGATTTATCATGAGAAGGCAATAACTACCAGTGCTAATTACAAATAGGTTGCTAGTTCATAAATATATCCCATACTCTAAATAATAAATTCAAAGAAGTAAGAGCATTGCAGTCGGACGTAACCGACTGCGTATACTCGTTCACAGTACACAGCAGTTATTAGTGTTGTTTTGGAAAAATATAGAATTTTTATATTTCGTAGGGGCGTGGCCAACATTTGTTAGCTCGACCTTAAGAGGAGGTCACCCAAACACAGTCTGCCAAATTTGGTAACTCTAGGATTCAAAATTGTGGACGATATACATGTTCGTGATTTTTGGGGCGGGAGTGGGCGTGGCCGGGATATCAAGGTGAGGTCACCAGCAATCTACATGCCAAGTTTGGTGTTCTAGCTTTAAAATTTGACTAATATATATTCCAAATATGGAGCCTCTAGCTCAAAAACTGTGGACGATATAGCCATTTCCAATTATTTAAGGCGGGCGCGCTGGGGTAGTCCTAGTGGGCGTGACCGGGAAATCAAGGTCGCAATTTTTGGTGGAGGTCACTAGCAATCTACTTACAAAATTTGGTGGCTAACTTTAATATTGTGGAAAATATTCACTTTTTATCGATTTGCGATTTGAGGTGTATCGACCTGTTATCGATTTGCCAACCTCCCAGTGGGCGGGGCACAAGTACATACATATCTAAAATTTCAAGTCTATCTTCAATAGCGCCGAAAAAAATGCTCATCCGGACAGGCGGACGGACAGCATGACGGACATTGCACAAAATCAAAATACTCTTTTCACTTCGTAAACGAGTAAGATAAGCTTTTAGTTAAAGTATCACACGTGCTTAAATTTATATTCTTTCTTAATTTTGTGTTTATTTCCAAAAAAACCTTTTTATAAATAGTTGAAATTTACTTTAAGTATTTGGCAAACTAAAAGTATAATCAGATACTTTTTTTGCACATATTTTTGTAGAGTAATAAAATTAATGGGTTGTCAGATTAAACATAAATTCCAAAAGAGATCTCTATCGACATGAGCTCGTTTTAAGTCGCCGTTGAATTTTTAACATATCGAATGTCTTATAATACTTGCCGTGAACATGTTCACTTTCATATAAGAACTTTTAACATTTAAAATGTGTATACATTTCCTGATAAAGTCGAAAGGTACTGACTGAATCTTTAATTAAACAATTCCACTGTGACATTTCTGGAAAAAAATGTGTTAGAAAATTTCACGGTGATTGTGTCGTATCTGAATTAACTTAATTTTAATATACACATTTGTCATGATAAAATACATTTTAAAACAGTTCCACAAGCAGATCTAGGGTTCTAACAACATAAAATACGTACTTATGGCAAATTAAAAAATTTGAATTGCAAAATTGAGCCCATAAAGTATACATATATATTCTTAGTCAGACGCGTCGATTTGACCATTTCTGTTCTACCATTAATCTCTCTGTAAGATCTATAGACCAGAAATGCTGAATATAACTAGACAACAAAAGTGTTAAGTGTTAAGATTTTTCTGATACGCCCACTGGGGGCGTGGCAAATTGATAAAATCCATATATCTCCCTCAATCTTTAAGACAGATTAGTGATAAGTTTCCCTAAAGATTAAAAAACATTTATTTGCCATGCGCAGTTGGGGGCGGGTAAACCGAGGAAATGTATATCTCTAATTTGGAAAACAATTTTCTGATGACCTTCTCTTAAAATCGAGCCAAAAAAATGAAGCAATTAAAAAAACAAGAGTTTTCCCAAATAAGAATAATAATTAAGACAGTTGTCGACCGTTTTAAGGTATAAATGTATTTTAAACGAGTATTGCGCAGTCGGGTACGCCCAACTGCACGCTTTTCCGAAATAGATACAAATTTATCGGTTATTATTTTTGAGCTTATCTCGAAGAATATAAAAGCTAGAGACACCAAGTTTTGTATGTACTTAGTTCGACAGCTTATTATATTATTTCACGCTCGACAAAAAATTGCAAATGAATTTCGCCAATTTATGTTTTTGTACATGTCCATAGAAAGTTGTTCCAATTCATGTTGCAGCATGAAGCATCAAGCTGGACACTTCTGAACACAATCTGATCATATCAAACATGAAAATTGTTCAGGAACATGTTCTATTTCGTAATTCTCACTAGGAGTCGCTTAAGTGGTCGCTTAAATGCAAAGACGTCCGCTCGAAACTATAAATAAAATATTTATTAATCAGTACGCATATCCTAGATGTCTAGCCGTATCAACTATGGACTCATTATATATAGCTAAGTATTTGGCACTAGTAGAAGTTCTGGTTCTAGCTCCCTGGCATTTAATTTTGTCAGCGTCAGCGTCAGCGTCGGCGGCGCTGCTCGTAACGGTTCATGGAGAGCACGATATTATCGAAGATGTATTCGCGCACGCCCAGCCCGCAGATGAAGTCGAAGTGGTTCCAGCGCTTCCAGGGCACCTTGTAGACGGCCTCCACGTTGGGCAGGCGCGTCACCAGACGCCAAATGTCCGCTGGGGCCACAATATAATCGTTTTCCGCAAAGAAAATCGTCACTGGCGTATTCACGTTTTCCAGCGCGTACTCCGGCGGCTCCAGCTGCTGATAGTGCAGCCAGTTGCGCTCGGGGCCGTAGTCGTACTGCCGGAACTTGGTGGACACATAGCCCTGAAAGTAGTGCATCAGCTGCTTGACGGAACCGCCCGCCGGAAAGTTGGCCATCAAGTCCGGCAGCAGCGTCTTGTTCAGGAAGCGCGTATCATAGCCCACCGCCGGCCAGAGCCGCGTGATGCACACCAGCGGCTTCTCGTTGTCCAGGCAGGTCATCGACAGAAACTTCTTGAAGAACTTGTTCGTGGAGAACATCTCAATGCCCTCGAGCATCTTGGACACATAGTTGCGCGTGCCCAAGATCGGTCCGATGATCTTCGCCAGGCCACTCTGCGTATTGCTCACATAGGCAACTGGCGCCAGCAAGGTGGCCGTCTTGAAGACCGCATTATACTGCGGCAGCATCGAGTTGAGCACCAGGAAGACAGTGCCGCCCTGCGAGATGCCCACGAAATGCATTCGCGCCACGCCGCTGGTGCGCAGCACATGGTCAATCTGGGCGGGCATATCGTAGACGCTCATCTCGTGCCAGCTGAAGTTCCAAAACTCGCGCTCCGTCGTGTTCAGCCAGAGGTTGTGGCGACAGTAGATGTTGCCCCGATTGTTGCCCAGCCAGACATCGTAGCCAGCCCGCCAGAGCAGATAGGCCAGCGAATCCTCGCGTCCGTTGAGCAGCCACCTGCACAGAGAATATCAGTTAGCAGGCCAAGCGGAAGAGCATTCAGCATACGCACACATCCGACGAGGCATAGAGGCCGGAGAGCAGAAACACCACCGGGCGCCGCAGCACCGTGTAGAGCGTGCCATTCGCATCCGGCTGGACCTGGGGTATGCGATGCAGGGTCAGCACGTACCCATCCTTGGTTATCACCGTGTGCTGCTCCACATTGTAGCCGTCGTGCTGAATGCGACGCACCTGCAACGATCGCAAAGGCCGTGTAAACATTGGCAGGAAGTCGCAGCAGTCGGGTATTTGCTTGGCGAACACAAGCACAACACACACACACGGAGACACACACACTCTCGCACACACACACACACACCTCTTGGTTGGCACATTTATTGTTTGACATTTGGAGGCCAAGCGACGCGTGCGTTGTGACATTCAAGTAATTAGGAATTCCAGAGACGCGCTCACGTCGGTGCTTGGGCAGCCCTACCCTGGCCAGCCCCCGCCCCGGCACCTACCGCATCTGTGATAATAATTTCGCGCGAGTGGCGTATGGTGGCCAGCACCTGGCGCAGCAGTAATGCCACCATGACGAAATCCAGGCCCAGGCGCAGCGATCTCATGCTGGCAGGATGGCGATTACATGAAAGCGGGATTAAGTAATGTAACCGTTAAAGCCGAACCGGTTCGAATGGGCTCGTATCGATCGAAAATGAAAGCTGCACCGCGATTGCCAGCCAAAGGATCGAGCGCGTTAAGAAAGAAAGTGCCGCCGGAGCTTTCAAAAACCGAAACGAAATGAAGAAAAAAATCAAAAAACGCAACAACAACAACAACGGCCGAGGCAGACAGAGCAACGCCAAGAAACACTCGCGATATATTCACATGAATGGATATGAATGAAATTGCAATCAAAGTGCCGTCGCCGCCGTCGTCGTCGTCGTCGTCGTCGTCGTCGTATTCGCCGTGATCACGATCGTGGCCAGCAAGCGCGGCTAACGTTCGATTCGAATGTGTTTTATCGACTGTGCACGCGTTCGCGGCTTTGGGCCGCGCCGAGCGAGAAGCGTCGAGTCGCAGGGCTTGTTACTCACGCCGCTCCAAACTCCAAGCCGCTGAGCCACTGAGCAGCCAGCCAGACAGCCAGCCAGCCAAGCCACCTGCATGTCGTGTGCCTTACCTGTGCGCCCAAACTGCGGCGCATCCGGACGCCGCTGCCTCTAAGTGAGCGTCAGTTTTCTACACTGCGCTTAATACTTGTATCCAATTGGCCCCCCCCTGTCAATTGCCCCGCGTACGCCTTGCGTCTGCCCAATGACTTGGCAAAATGCCACGGTAGTTTTTTAATTATAGCAGCCCACAGTAAGGGAGCCTATACTCAGAAAGTGTCAACGGTACGGCTACAGTGGGCAACAAAAGTATTTAATAGAGAACTAACGAAATATAAACAAAAAAGGCAGAAACTCTAATCTGCCTCACCTTTAATTTATTAAAAATATATCTTAATTTACTTGTACATGTATTATTTATTATTTATTTAGAATCTGAAATTGGTTTTTTATAACAATGTTCAATTATTATTTGTTAGCTGCTAATGAAAAGATTGTTTTTTTTAGCTAATCGTTAAATCGTATGTATGTATATACTCATAAGTCAAAATGGTTTTTAAATATTGGTAGAACTCACTTACTTCATTAACCTTTTCTGGATACCTAAAGATGTGCCTAGTAGAAAACCCTAACTATATAAAACTTAAATCTTTTAATGCTTTCAATGCAAAAATATTAATAGTGTAGAACTTAAAATAATAACCACAATATCAGTAATTACCTAAGCTATTTCAACTATAAATTTCGAGTACTTTTACCATCTTGCTAATGCTATAGAATTTTAATTTTAATGAACATTTTTTTGTTTTATATTTATAATTATTTATTTTTTCAATTTTTATTTTACGCAATATTTTTGATTACTTATGTATTTCAGTCCAATATGTCTATAAGTGATAAATATGTATTATATATGCAGTTAATTGAATATATTTCGGTTCAATGTTATATAAGTTTAAATATTTGTATTTTCCATTTAATTTCAAGCATGACGTAATTTTTAATTTATTTTCTTTTCATTAATTTGTTTTATTTTCATTCAATATCGTCATATATTTTTATACTTCAAAGCCAACTACACTGTCTGACAACAAATAAGAAAGCGATTCAAGCTTTGTGGGAAATGAAATGAAAATTCCATTAGCATTATGCACAACTTGCATATTTTGTGCGCATGCAACAATTTGGCGCAGTGTATTAAATTTTTGGGAGCTACTTACACAAATTTTTTTATTTTTGGCTTGGCGCGGCTTCCACGTCGCGTTGTCGTCTGTCTCCGTTATTTTCGCTGAATTGCAATAACCTGTTGCCTAATGTAACCGCTGATCGCAGTGGCAGAGTTCCAGCTGCGCCAACAGCGACGCTCTGGCTGAGGCAGAGGCAGAGGCAGAGCGTCTGCTTATTTAGGATCTCTGCTCTGGCCCAAGACGGCCCATACCCAACTTTGTATGGCTACCGACATGTGTGTGTGTGTGTGTGTGTGTGTGTACTTAAATACTTGAAAACAATCGACGCCACTGCCCGCCTCCCACTGGCGTCCCCAGCACCTCCCACGTGCACCGCTCACAATACAGTTGGCTGAAAAGCTTTCATTGCTGGCAGCTTGTTTGTCTATATGGCTTTTTAATAACGCGTCAACGAGTTGGCAAGGGGTTGTAAAATGCTGTGCACACACTCGCATACGAGTGTGCAAACATATTCAACAGCAAGTCCAACTCAATTTCGTCAATGGGGCCCGGTCGCGGTTCCGGGCCCGGTCAAAGTTACCGACCCACTGGCCGACAGCGTCGTTGTTGACCCGCCGGCGTGGCGAGTACGGCTACTCATACACTCACGTACTACGCTAAATACGTGTATTTACTCGAGCACGGGCTGGCATTGCCCTGACATTACACATTACGTTGGGCAAGCCCAGGGGCGGTGGCCGTACCTCGTATTTGTCTTCTTCATTTTTTGGCGTTAAAACAGTTTACGCTAATTTATATTGTGACACATCCGCCACGTTTGACGCGTGCTGCCACCGTCGGCAACAGAGTCGGCAAACAGTTGACAAGTTTTGACAATTAAACATACGAGTGCCAGTAATTAAAAGGGATTGAGGCCACGGGCAAAGGCCACAGCCCGTCCGAGCCAAACCAATCAGCCAACTACCGCCAACTGACGGCTTCGACTTAAAGCCTACGTTTTATCACCTTGTTAGCTTTGTGCGACTTTCGTTCGCTTTCCCCTAATGGATTCTATGTAATGGGCACTTCACTCTCCATTATGTACACTTTATACCCTAGTCTATTGCCAAATTTGTTTGTTTGTCTGTTTGTTTTGGTTTTACTTCATATAATATGCACATATTTACTTAAACATGTGATCGTTATTATGTTATGTAATTTGGTTTTCATACACAGTACACGGGGAGTACTTCAGCTGAATTATAGAACTTGTCACAATAGGTTAGATTTTAGATTTTATTTTCTTAGTTTAAATGCCTTACAGATCAGTTGTCCGATCTATATTATATTGCTTTGGTCAAAAAATTGTTAGCTGTTTGTAAGACATTTTTTAGATAACTTGATCGTATTCACTTTAATATTGCAAACATATTTACGAAATCGAACTATCAAATTAATGATTTGTATAATTAAGCTCTCATTGTAACGATCAATTGAAATTCCAGTTGTATAAAAATGTGTTTTTTCCTAAAGATGTTTTTTTTCATAGTAGATAAAGAAATCTCAATGCAGTTTATGACTACCCTAACATGTTTCTAAATGTGCATAACTAATTACTAACAAATTTACTGCCAGCGGGCTTCCAATCTATAGTCAAATATCTCAAATTTTACTTTAACCATAAAAAAGATGTTGTTTAAATAGTGCAATTTATTTAAATGTATCGTATGTATTTTACAAGGCTTAAATTATTGCGAACTTTGATTATAATCATGATAATGATAATGCATTAATGATAATGATGATAATGCATAGCAGTAACAACTCTTTGCTGCGATCGGCATTATTTGTTTATTTATTTTGTATCTGTTTTTGTTTTTTATTTGTTGGTATATTTTCATTTTTAACGTAGCCGAATCGATTTAACTATTTGTAGTATACTATTTGTAGTAAACTAAATTAGTTATTAATTAAATAATTAAAAATGCATTCAGAGAGACACCTATATAGATCAGATAGCTTACTTAAACATTCTAATTATAACATTTTATGGTACACCAACATTATAGCTTTTGGGTGCTCTGCAAAGATAGAGTATGCAGACTTGAATATGCTTTCGTTTTTTAATTGATTTTGGGCTGCATTTTGTGGGCTTTGCTTTGAACTTGAAACTTGAAACACTGAACATCTGCATAATGCACACACACACTCACATACACACATACACAGATTCGAAATGGCGGCTACAAATCAAAGGCTTGTTCAACTTTTCCCTGGGACAATGAGTTGACATTTCACTTTTCACTTTAAGTGCTCTTGTTGTCTGATAAATGTATGCATTTTTTGGTCATTTTCAGATGTGTGGACAATGCGACTTGGGTCTGGCCCTACGCATCGCGTTTCCGGCCCGGGTTAGCCCTTCTACTTGGTTATCGCTGCAAGTCAAAGAGCTGCCTCGACGTACATATGTATGTAATGCATATGTGCACACACATACATTTGTATGTGCACACATACTTCCACATCGCTTATCAGTTGCAGGGGCAGTTGCTGTTGTCGCCGGTCATAAAATGAAAGTGATTGATGCCGCTTGGGAAAAGAGCAGGCTCGGGCCTTGGCCCGAGCGAATAATCAGCAAAATGGCCAAGCACTGCGCTAATCTGCCGCTAATTGTTTCTTAATGTGTTTAGGAGCCCAAGTCAACAACAGCAACGGCAACGGCAACGGCAACATTAACAAGAACCAGAACAGCAACAACAACGGCAAAAGCAAGCGACTTAAGCAGGTAACAATTGCTTAGAACCATTTACCTGCTGTCGCGTCTGGCCGATCATTTTAATTATACAAACTGAACGAGCTCTTGACGGTATTGCCCGCATCAGTCTGACTCATGAGACACGGCAATTTTACAACCCGCCGTCTAGCTGGCTGTACCTCGACCTGGCAATTGCCGGTCGTAAAATGCAAAAAATCAACAAAAGCCAACTCGCGTCTTTGCAGCAAGCGAGCAACAACAAAAGGAACATTGTCTGGCCGTAGGAGGAAGTGGCCAACGATCGCCTCCATCTCCGTCCCATCGTCATGACTAAGCGCGTGGCGGCGCAAAGGGAAACCAATTGATTCCTTCCTGTTGCACTGGCAACGGGTGCCACAAACGAAATCTAAATATTTAACGACTAAATTGAATCTGAAGGCGCGCTCACATTAGTCAAAATTTCGTGGCACGACCCGGGGTTACCTGCTGCTGCTGCTGCCATAATCAATAAAACATAAACAGTGGGCCGACGAGTTGTCGAGTCGAGTTAAGCCAGAGTCCGAGTCCGAGTCCCATTGAACTGGCCGCATCACGTAACGGAAAATGTGACAAGGAAAACATACTCAAACAACAACAACAGCAACATAACTCCACAAACATATACATGTATTTGCATATGGAGACATACATCTGTGTGTATATACATAGATAAACTCGAACGATTCGTCGTCAACGTCATCGTCATTGTCGACAGCTTAGCGAGAAGTTTTGTTTTGGGCATTCTGTCAGGCCAGTCGCCAGTCAGTCAGTCAGTCATTTAGTCAGTCAGTCAGTCAGTCAATGGATCGGCCTTTCAGTCGGTTCGCTGCGAGAGACCCCCGTGGACCGCAGTCTGCAGCCGAGGTGAGCGCACTTGAACAACCGTTTGGCTGCTGCGTCCGAGCGGACTGCCCAAATCAGATCATTGATAGACGCTCCCGCTGCACTGAACTTGGTTTGAGCTGCTCGGTAATCTGGACTCCATCTTTGTACATGCATTTTTTCGTCATTTAGTATTTCCTTAATTACGATTTTTACATGTGCCATGTTGCATGGGAGGTATTTCAAAATTAAATTTGTATTGTTATACACAAATCGTTTTCAAGACATTCGTACTTAAACCAAATCGTAATCTGACATCTGGCATGTGTGTTGAAGTGTGGTTTGTCATGTTGTGGTTGCATTTGTCACATGTATGCTGAGGGGATATCATAACTGATTATCCGAGTGAACTCACTCTTAAGCCATCTTGTGGTCAACCTGCTGGACAACAATTGAAAACTTTTAAATAAAGAGAAACATAAAAAAATATACATATATATGTAAAGCAACTGTTCGTTAAAGAAGTTGTCCTATTGACCCAGCTATTTAGAAAAGTGGTTATCAAGTATTCTAGCATCCAAGGAAGTTAGTTAATTAGCATGGCTGTCAACCCCAGAGAAATTGTCGGTGGAGCGGTTCACGGATTTAACCAAGGCTCCTTTGGGTTCAGGAAATTAACTTTATTTCATTACCTTTTTTGTTGTTTAATTTGAATTAAGAGGTAGAATATCTTCTACTGAATTCTCTTAATCCAAGCTTTGAGATCAGGCAATAGAAGATAATGGGGATACAAATATTTGTTGCACTGAAATTTAATCGAAAAATGGATCGGTTTTGCGCTTAGGTTCGGTTAATGAATTTAATAATATTAGAAACTCGGGTTCACAGTGTTTAAATCATCTTTTTTTTTACTTTTACAATTAATAATAATAAGTTGCACTCTCAGGAAGTTACAAGTATTTTAAAGCCTAATCATAAATTTACAAATTGTTAACCAAATTAAAATTAACCAAAAAACTTTTTTAAATGCTGCAAGCGGTTTTGACAAGTTCGAAAGTTAGTTTCCTACAGATAATTTGGCTACATTTATGCGTATTTTGGAATACGAATACATAATTTAACAGGGCATTGCCCAAAGCGTTTTTCATTTTATGACAAAATTAAAGCACTCTTTGCTAGGCTATAAAAATAGAATGCTGGATAATAAAAGAAATTTTGAAATTTGATGTAATTGAATTGAAGCAAATGAATGATTTTAATATGTTCATTCAATGCGAATTAACTGACATCATACTACATGATATTACGTATATACACATATATGTCGCATAAGCGTAGATTGTGGCTCACGTGTTCCACATGTTTATTGCGTTCGCGTTTGCCTCAAGTTTCAAATACTCGTTCACTGCGTACTACAGCTGATGTTCAACGTGGTGGCTGCCTGAAGCTGTTGCTTTTATTGTTCCTGCTCTCTTTGTATAGGGGGTTTCTACTTTTTCTGATGTATTGTGTCCAACAAACAATACAAGTACAACGAGGAGGCTGAAGCTGAAGCTGAAGCTGCGGCTGGGGAGCACGACGACCTAAGAGTCCGGCGAGAAGTGCGTAACAGCGAATTGGCTACCTACAAAGATGAGGAGGCTTTCATGATCATGGTGATGATGATGATGTGAGGTATTACAGCTAGAGCCAAGCGAAAATGTTGGTGCAAATGCGCCCCACGCTGAAGTTTTGCCAAAGGGGCAAATTCAATGGCGCTAGGCACTTATCAGACCAACACAAACACACACACACACAAACACACACAGAGAGAGGCCCACTCAGAAGCAGCAGAAGCCGTATGCCTGCCAATGCCCTATTATTATCCAAAAGCAAATAAATGCAAGGCGGCTTCGGTGCGAGGCAGCCCAAACGGTCGCATGTTGATGGATCTGGCAGGCAGCCGGGATAGGGGCAACAGGCAGCCGGCTGCCGGCAGAGACAGAGACAGAGACACAGACAGAGGCAGAGGCAGAGGCAGAGGCAGAGACAGAGTCAGCGGCATCGGTCGAGACCTACACGACAACGTCAGCGTCATCAATATATACGACTCTTGTGTGTGCATTGCCTGGCACTCGCAGCGGCAACAAAATTCCAGAGCGCACGCGTTCTCAACTTTAGTTCTTTGCGAGTGGCCAACGCGTACGGTTCGCTGCGTGGTCAAAGTCGGAGTTGCGGAAGAAAACGGGAAAGTGACAGCTGAATTCAGAAGAAAAGAAACAAAGTGTAAAAGAATACAAGAAGTGAGCGCGCTCTCTCTCTATCATATATTAACTGAAGCTGTGTGCGTGTTAGCCGGGTTTTTGGGCCAGTTTTATCGGACGGTCCAACAAGGAGCGACAAGCCAATCAATCACTCATTCAACATGGCCATTTCTGAGAGCCATCTATCGAGCAGCTGCAAAGCTGTTCCTGCCAGATGCTGCAACAGGAACAGGCCACATTCGCTGTCGCTGCTGCTCCTCATGATGCTGGCGGCGATGCCCACTTCGTGCTTGGCACTGACTTGTAAGTACTCGTATCAGACACGCCAACTTCATCAGCTGCGCCTGCATCTTCAGTTTGCAGCTACTTCATCTTCTTCGTCATTATTATTGTTGGCGTAATAAACTTGTTGTAGATGTAGTTGCTGTTGTTGTTGTTGATGTTGAGGTTATTGCTGAGATCGCTACGGGCCTTTGACTTATTTCGCTTCTGCTGCTGCTGCTGCTGCGGCATCATTGCATTTTCCTCGCTTTTTGTTGGCATAATTCAAAACAGCCGCCGCACAGTTCGCGTAATTATGCCACGGAAGAGGCGCCGCCAAAAGCCGCAACAAAACTTCGACGGTACTTGGGTGTCATATAAATGCCCCCCTGACAACCGCAATCCAATCCCTACGCCCAGCCAGCGTGCGAAAGTTCAATAATGTTTAGTAACATGGCAATTGAAGCGGTCACAGAGTTCAAGTTAAACGATAAAACGCAGATAACAGGAGCGGTTCATACAATTGGGTTTGATTGAGTGCGTTGGGGCGCAGCAAACGCGCCACACACTCAAAACATTGCCATTTATATACTATATAACTAAGAATTACATTTCTCGATATATTTCTCTTCGGTTAATCAGTTCAATTTTTAAAATACCACAAATAAAAATTAAAATTTGGTTCTTGAATTTCCATATTTTTCTGCCGTTTATACAAAAAGTATTTTTAGATTAGTAGGAAGAAAAAGTTCCAGAAAATATTTTAGTCTTTTGCCTCTTCCCTGTTGTATTGTTGTTTATTAGACACAAACAGATACAAAAGCATAATTCAGAAGCTTCTGTCAGTCAACACACAGAACAATAGCTGAGGGCAATCGCAAGCGCAATAAACTTGTGAAATGCTCGAACTACAATCCCCGCTTAGAAGGCACTCAGACACTCGGAGAAAAGCGTGTGCTAAATTATAGTTGTTTTTTTTTTTCGTTTGTAATGCCTAAATATTCTTCAATTAAGAATATATTATACAACAGGAAAAATGTTCAGAGTAAGCACACAACATTTTAAATAGGCAACATTTTCTAGTTTGAGTACACGATTTGAGAAAAGCATTTTGAAATATCGTATGTAAGAAAGTTCTTGAAAGAAGTTCTAAGCAATTTCATACCTGACTAAATTTGTAACAAAGAAGAAATTTAAATCTAAGACAAATGGAAATCTAGAATTTTTTCTCTGCGTGTGTACATACACACATGCGTACACGTAATTTGATAAGTAGTTCAATATATGTTAGTCCAAATTTACTAAGCATATTAAAGCCCGTCCGCTTAAGCGCAGATATCAGGAGACGCTCAGACAATTGAGATTAGTTAAGTGTCTAGTTGTGCGTAAGCATTTTACGCAATCCACAACCCAAGTCGAACATATACATGTACATATACACCAGCTCGTTAGTCATTCGATTATTATTATTATTAGACTACAAAATGGTTTCGCCATGCTCTCTCTTTCCACTGGTTATTTAAAAAGAAAAAAATCATCAGATTCGAAAAAAATGCATACTTTCTTGCATATTCCGGAAACGAAACGCATTTGCACCCAATATATATATTTATATATTTATATATATATGCATATATATATATGCAGTTGGCAAAAGGAAATCCTTTCTTACATCCGCTTTCATGCATACAAATCGTTATCTTCATTACAAGCACTAACGGAATTTTAATGGAACTCAACATAAATGTATTCCAAAAACTTAACTTAAGAGTAAAGTTTGGGTTAACTTATTTTAAACAATCCTGTTATTTGTTTTCTAAAGATTAAATTTTAAGCCAACAAAGGTCCTATGTGTACTCCACTTTTAATGCTTTTTTTAATAAAGAAATGCAAATTATCCACTAGAATATAAGTAATATAATTTATCTGCCAAATTTATTTCAACCTCTAGCATAAATGCATCTTCTTTTAACACTGCTTACTCAGGTATAAAAATGACAGGGAAAACAGAGGGCGAGGGAGAGAGAGAGATTGATACGAGACAGCAATACACAAACAGATTTACTTTGTTTTTTTGACTTGAATCCTTGGTAAATAAGTCGTCTTAATAATTAAGACAGCTGAAAAACTAGGAATTCGGAATTAAATTAGGCCCATCCATTTTAATTAAAACATATATATAAACATATTCCAATTAATTATTAAATTAATATTGATCATGAAAATAATTATAATAATAACCAAATTAAATATAATAATAGAAATAAATAAAATAATTTTATTATAAAATTATAAACATTTAGGAACCCCCACGACATATTCCATTTTCTGCTGGGTTTAACACGTTCAAACATTAAAATATATGTATGTATAAAAAACATATGTGTGTACGACTGTTTTCCCACCTTAAAAACATGCCACACAACATGATGCCATCTCAATGCGTCCGCAAAGATAATTTTCTAACGCACGCACACACACACATAGCATGTATAAAAGACTGGACTGGAACTGGCAGATGACACTGCTCCGGTTTGGGCAACTGCAACAGCAGCAGCAGAAGCAGCAGCTACAGTAACAGCTTCAGCAGCAGCGGGCGGTGCAGCAGCCCCGAAACCGAAGCCGAGAGGAAAATCGATTTCTTTTATTTTCTGTAAATGCCATTTCATTTGGATTTGTCTTTGTTTTTGTTTGTGCCGCATGCTTTGTCCCATTTTAAGACATTTAGACACTTGGTCGCTGCTGTTGTTCTTGTTGTTATTTTCGTTGCGAGCGTTCCCAAAGGGATTGAGTGGATGTGCCATAGAAATGGTCATTGAGCCCACCGTTGATGCATATCTCATGCAGGGTAGTAGATAACTAATTTTCAAGTTCCACGAATGCAGTTGCATCCATGGCATGCATGTGTGTGAGTGTGTGTGTATGTGTGTGTGTGTCGGGGAAGAACAATCGGCTCATAAATAAAGCAGCTACTTTGGGCGACTGCCTGTTGTTGGACGGGGCGGTCTGCCTGGTCTCGTTGGTTTGTTTATTGTGTTACTAATTTGGGATTCCTCGATTTGTTGTTGTCATATGCCTGTTTGGAATTTTAATCACTACATCGGACACTTGGACGCATTTTGAATTATGAGGCGGGGGCGTTTTCTTCTAGACGAGAATTTGGGTTGCTGCGATCGTGACGTCGACGTCGGCATGGACATGGACATAAGTACGTATGCAGATACGAGCTGCTACGGGAAGGGGAGCGTCACCCAAACATTTCTGAATGGAATTGTGTGAGAAAATGTACGCTGATGATGACGGCGATAATAGCTATGTGGATATATGTATGCGCCAACATACATATATTCGTCTGAATGGGTTGGGCTATTTCTCGCTAGTTGTCGCGGCCATAAAATAGCAATCGATGCGTATGGGTTGGCAGTTATATATATTAGTTCGCTATTTGGCTAAATGGGATGTTTATCAAGTTTGTAGCGACTGGGCTATTAATAAAATGAATATGAAATGCATTTCGTGCATTTTATTGTTTGTAATATTTTAAAATCATGACTCGATTGGTGCAAAGAGAAAGCTGAATAGGTGAAAAGCGGTTCTTAATGCTCTTCGAATATGAATTTATTAAGATTATATTAATTATAATTATCAAGATCAGCCAAGTTACATTTATTGATTTTCTATTTAACTTTTAGCCGAGTCAACAACCCTGCCATCAGTGGACTTTGAGGAAGTCACCACGCTGAACCCACCACAGCAGCTAACGATCGAAGCCGATGTGCAGCCGACGCCATCAACAGCCGCCGCTGTAAACGAGACGAACGTTAGGCTCGAACCCGACGAAACAGTTGCTGCCGAAGTTGCCGATGAATTTGTGCACACTAGCTTCGTATCACTGGGGGGCGAGGGACTGGAGCAGGGCATACGGAATGCGGTAAAGAGCGAGGTGGAGTCGGAAATCGAAGCGGACTCCTCTGCTCTGGTGGAGCATCAGGAAAGTGAGCAGAAAACAGCAAGCAGCAATGATGAGCATACAGGTGAGATTGCACATGAAATAAATTGCGCTATATAAATGCTGATCTACTTAAAATTTTATTCAGATGCAGCTCAAGGTGTGCGTGAGCCCAAAACTCTGGAGGTGGATGAGGAAGTGAAGCCTGATGAAATTGGAGAGCCTGAAAGGGCTGAGGAGCCTAGCAAAGCTGAGGATTCTGAAAAGGCTGGGGAGTCTGAAAATACTGAGGAGTCTGAAAAAGTTGAGGAGCCTGTAAAGGTTGAGGAACCTGAGAAAGTTGAGGACGCCGATGGACCAGTATATTCTAAGGAGGTTGAGAATGCCGAAGAGCCGAGGAAGGCTGAGAAGGACGCCGTAGTTAACTATGTTGAATCAAGGCCAGATGCAGAACCTGAAAGCAGTTCGGCAGGGGAAGGGGACCATAACAAACCGCTGCCCGGTGTTACTAGCGATCTTGTGGCTGTGATCTTTGATGAAAATCGTGCGATAACCGAACAACCCATAACGAATACGAATCTTTTAGCCTTGGAAAAAGAACATGAGAGAGTCCGCGAGTTGGAGACCACACCGCAGCCCACATTTGAAGTGCCCAAGCATCAGGTGACCAAAAAACAAGGCGTAGAAAATTTGCTGCCCATTGAGCTACCCAAGGAGAATGCACAGAAGCAGGAGGAGCCACAGCCAGCACCAGAAGTCGAGGTACTTCAAGCACCCGAACAAGAAGCAGCTGTGAACAGTGCAGATCAGAATGCGGCGGAAAGTACTTCGGAAGCATCAGTTCAAGTTCATCTGAATGAAATCGAAGGAAATATCATTGATAGCGAGGAAAAAGAAGTGGAGATAAAACCCTCAAGCACTTTAGAACCAGATCATGTGGAGCCAACGGAGGCATCTGTCAGAGTGGTTGAGCCAGTGCAGGAAACGGTTGTGGAGCCTAGCGAACCAGTTCAAATTGAGGTTGAAGCTACTTTGGTGCCCACAGAAGCTAATAGAGAGCAGTCGGAACCAGCTGAAGTGAAACCTGAAGTTGAAGAGCCAAAGGCAGCAGCAGTCGAAGCAAACTCGCCAGTGGCAGTGCAACCAAGTGAACCCAGTCCGACAGTTTCTCTAGCACAGCCTGAAGCTGAAAAAGATGATGAGTCGGTCGAAGATGACAGCAGAGATGAGAACGATGCTGACAAAGGCGATTCGGAATCGCAAACGGAACCGCGCGCCGTTGAGCCAGCTGATAAGGACTCATCCGAGGAATCTGAAGAGCTATCAGCAGAGGAGCCAAAAGCTAGAGCTGATGATAGTACCGCAACGCCGCTCGTCTCTTATCCGCCGCACAATGCGGGTCAAACTTTTGACAGTAACTTGGCCGACGAGCGCAGCGCTCATCTGTCGCGAACGTTCACTGACCGCTCCACTTTAATCATTGCACTTTGCTCGGGCACCGCGGTGTTATTCATTGTCATCTCGTTGGTTATATTTGTGTTCTCGTTCCAACGCCAGCACGGCACTCTGGACATTGAAATGCAGGAACAACGCCTGGGCAAGGATGATCTAGACCAGGAGGATGCACAGATGAAGCTCCTCGATGTGGATCTATCGGCGCCTGTTATTATTGCCATGGGCAACGAAGAGACCGACGAATGCCTCTAAGCATCCCATTCAAACTGCTTTTGATGCATTGTAAATATTTTATAATTTTGAGATTGAGTTTTTCTTTTAAATGAAACAGCATCGAATACTTGAGCTAGCTCCTCCAACTGGTTGTTCAATTTTCGGCCCTAAATTGTAGACTGGCACAAAGCTGCAGATGCGAAAAGAAAACGAGAAACGAAAACAGACAAACAAAAAAACATTTGCCATATTGTTAAATTTTAGCTGCACTCTATTCAATAAGTTTTTCTCTGTTCAAGCAAACACAAAATTTATTTATCTTTAGAACTTTGATTTAAGAACGCATATTTTGAGACTCTGATGAGAAGTCAGAATAAATATTTTCGATTAATAAAAACCGGCGTATTACTTTTCAAATCTTTCGAATACCACAATAATAAGCAAGCGTAAAAAGAATATAATAATATTATAAAATCATTAGATTAAAGATTGCTGCTTGGAATTTTTTAAAAATGTTTTAAATTTTATTTTCTATTATTGTAGGTAGATATTTCATTCGAGATGGATATTCCAATTAAACGGGCAGCCTGAAACTATGCAACAGTTTCTACCACGCAATCTAAGAATTGTATCTTAGTGTGTTATCAGATTTAAGAATTAGAACTTTATAAACTCTAATAAAGTTTGATAAATATTATTAATTTTATGCTTTATACTCAACAGCAGCGATATTCAATAGATCTTCCAGACTTATTGTGAAATAGAAAAAAAGTTAATTTTTGTGGACCAAAATCATTTTAGCTGCAAGTTGCATTGCTCCGCTTTTTTTTATCGAATTATATCGAAAATTAGAACTAATAAAATTAAAATTGTCTAAAAGTTAGAACTGAACCTTAAATTGTTCCTTTACAATATATTTATTAAAAAATTAATTAATATCAACATGAGTAAAGACGTTGGAATCAGTTTTTTTGCACATTAAAATAATCTTAATAATTTTAATTTTAATTTTTGAGCGACCGCTGTTTTATGTAATTCAAATAATAAGGGCTAAGCATATTGTATTTCATTTATATTAAACTTTTAAAACCTCTTAATTTAAACTTTGCTTTAATCACTTCAAAACCGAGATTGGTTCATTAGGGTTACAAGCATTTAAATACGCTGTAATGCCACAAAAGGAAAATCAACCTCTGCCCTGATAAAAGCTCATAGAGGTCAACCAGAAATGATTTAAAGCTATGCCACTTTCAAAAATCAGCCACCGCATTTTATGGCATTAGTGGGACAAATTGGATTGGATTAAAAGCTCCGGCGCTGCGGCATATCAAAGGCGTATTTTAATTAACTTACAAATGAGAGCACGATCTATTGAACGGTGCGATAGAGAATAAGAGAGCTAGAGAGAGGGAAACAACAAAAAGTTCTATGCGTGCAACATAAGATATAGAAAACATATATTGAACATTTCCACTCGCCATAAATATCGACACCAATGTGGCGAGAGGAGAGGCGACGATGCTTTTTTGATTAAGTCTTCGTAGAGTCCGATCTTGTTGTAGTTTTCTGATGAGCTTAATGAGCTTAATGGGCGAAATGAAGAGGCGCCCACTTCAGCATCGTGACTGAAATGAAATAAACAAATTCATTTCGAGATTAAGAGTTTTCTGATGGCAAATCTTTTTGTGTTAGATTTTTGTTTATGTGATCTTATGCAATCGCCCGCACAGTGGTAGAATTAATTAAATAGCAAAAAAAAAAATATTGAACACAAATACTTTCGATTTCTTTTTAACTATCGACTTCATCATCGTCAATTTAAAAGCAATAAAATGTCAATTGACAGCATAATTTTCACAGTTTCAACAATTGCAAAATTGTTCAAAATAGTTGGAAGCCCAACAGACAACACGACAATGTGGTTAGCTGTCTGTGGCGAATTGTAAACCACATAAAAAACTTGCACATAAGTACATATAATAATAGTCAAGATTAAGTTGCACAAACAAAGGGCAAAAAAAAATATGAAGCAAATGCAACCACTGTGTTGCAGCCAAGAAGAGACATGTTTTTCCACATTTTCTTTTTAACCCATATCCCGGCGGCGGCGACGCCAGCGGCGTTGTCATTTGCTCGTCTAACGCGCGTCTGCCGCTAGCCAAAGCTCCCGCTCACGCGCCGCTTGCTCAGTGGCCGTGGCGTTGTTGTTGTTGCTGTTCCTCTCTCCCACTGCTTTGTGCGTTCGAAATAAATTCTATTTGAAACGTATTAAATAGTGTATGCATGCATGCATGCGCATGTGTGCGTCTAAGTGTGTGTTTCTGGCTTGGTGTGTGTGTGAGCGTTTTTTCATCTTTCACATTTGAAAGCACTGAAAAAATAGCAAACATGAAACATGTTGTTCAGTTTGCTTGTTGCTCTGCACGCGTGCGGTTCGCATTTGACTTTCCGGTCTCTTTCGCTCTCTCGCCCTTTTCTTCAATCAACAAGCGATTCGTGCAAGCATATTCTGTAAAATACACAGAAGGTAGACTATATATTCTGAAATGTTGTTGCTATTTTAAACAGCTGTGCAAAGTTTTTGAGCTTGTGACATACGCGACGTATACGTATTATACCACATTGCAGTTAGGCATATAAAATGCGAAATGTATAACGTTTTATTAAGGATTTTAAAAACTTGTTCGGCAATCTTGCATGAAATTTGTCTGTCATTCAAGGTGCAATTGGGGTAAAACTGAATTAAAAAAACAAAATAAAAATGTGTGCAAAACAGAAAAGCCAAACAAATTTGAAAAATATAAAACACAAAAAAAATAAACAATTTGATATAACCCAAATCGCATTAGCAAAAGAGTTAAAATTTCCGAAAACACATTTGTACTATTTACATTTCTTAAAAATACTGATAAAACAAAAATAACTTAACAATAAATAAACATATATATATTTTAACAATATAAAAAGTCAACGATTTCTTGAATTTAAACAAAAATATAAAAAACCAATGGTTTTAGAATTCTTTTTAAAAAGTGCTTGCAACATCGAAGTATACATTTTTTTATTTACGATGTTAAAATATTTGATATTCATTTTTGGTTACCGGGCATTGAAATTTACAAAAAAAAAATGACTTGTAGAAGTTGATATGAACAACTAGGAGATGTCCTGCATTAGTTTTTGTGAATATAAAGCTAACATATAGCCATCCTCCGAGTATTGCTTTGCATATTATACCTTATTTCAGTAAAAACTACTAAGAAAAGTATCAAAGTTTTGTTTTCAAAATATTAGAAAAGTTGAGAATAGTAAACATTTTTCTCGGATTTTAACAGGCATTCGGCATATAAATATATGTTATCATATGTGATCTAACTGTTATAATCTTTAAAAACAAGGTCGTTTGAGCTCTAAAGCTGATAAAAAATATGCAAACATACCTGAAATGTTTAAGATATGCCTCATTCTGACACCTTTATTATTATCATTTGCATAATTGTGTGCATTGTAGTTACAGGGTATATAAATGTATTGCATTTATGTATGCTAATCGGTCTTCTTTTATTTTTTGCACAAACATATATATATACGTACTTCATGTATATGTTTATATATATATAATTAAATAAATGAATATTTATTTGTAGATTTGTCTTGTTTTTGGCACTGTATTCTCAAAGTTTTTGTGCGTGTGAGTCAACTGTGTGTTCTTGATTCTTGGTCGCGACCGCGGCAGTGAAATAATATGGAAATGAAATGCATTTGATAAACAATGAGTAAAGAAGCCAAAGCATAAAATAAACGGCATCTGCAGCCTCCTTCCTGCTACGCCCCTGCACCGCGTAAACAGAGCACGCCCATAAATTGTCTATCTTGTTTTGGCCTATTTAGTGGTGCAGGTGTGTTGCAGGTTTTATTCTTTTCATTGTTTTGCTTTTCTTTTTGTTTTGTTTTACGTGTGATTTGTAGTGTATATTTTTCTTTCCAACTAACCGCACTGAGCATTGCAAGCGTCTAAGGGCAGACAGCCAGTTGGCAGTTGAAGTGCAATTCGAGCGCATTTATCATGGCAATTTTGTATATTATTGTTAAGTTGGCAACTGCTTAGCATGCATATGCATATCACATATATATGTCAGCTATGTGTACTTATATCATAACTAGTTTTGTCGTCTTGGCTTGGCTGCCAAAGTCAAGCACATAATTGCCAAGCGTGGGCGATGCCATAAACAATGTCGGGGCTTTCACATTTAAGTACTTGTGAAGCGTGCGCCCACAAAATGTTTGAATTTGTTTTATTTATAATTAATAGCAATATTTCTATGGCATGTTGCCTTCAATGCAATTGCTCGAATTGTTGTTATTTGTGGGCAGTGTATGCTGTGAGGCGTGCCAATTGTGTAACGATAAATGGAACAACAACAGCAACTGTACAACAATTACATATGGGTATATAAAAACGCCCAGATGGTAATTTTTTATTACATATTGAAATTCACATTATATGCTTTCATTTCAAACATTAAATCGTATGCGAAATACGTAGGAAATTATCTGTTCAATTCAGCATTTAAATCTATCAAATTGTCAAATTGTTGCGAATATTCAATGTAACAATTTGACTGTCGGTTTATAAACTTGAAATACCCAGCACGCACCGCACATTAGGGCGATTTGCATTTGAATTGTGTTTGATTAGCATCAATCGCCATCAATCACAATCAATCAACTCGCTTGCCATTTCTGATTGGCAGGCAAATGATGATCGCGGCGCTTCCCTTTGAGCTGCCTTATATGGCACATAGAACTTGCGCAAGTCTATTTCAGTTCTAAATGACTGAACCACTCAGGCTACCCTCAAAAAAACATACACACCCACACACACACACACAGAGCTACTCACTGATATGCATATGTAAACATAGAGCTTGGCTCATTTCCAACATGAGTAGCGCGTTTCTTTTGCCTTTACGCATGATCAATTAAGAAAAACAATTAAAAGTTTTGTTAAACTACCAAAAACAGAACTAAACTCAACAAAAAAAAATAAAACAAACTAGTTGCCAAATTTTTTGTTTTCCAAAAAGACGCACAGAAAAGGCAGGCCAGCAAACCGCCAAAGAACGGAAGTTATAAATACGAAAACGGTCTGATATCATAGTTATTTTTGCATACATGCTCGTACCTCTGTCCATGCGCTAGATGAGTTATTGCTACCGTTCAGGGAATAGACTGGCATATCAATTAGTAGAAAGCGTAAGAGCCAACGCCCAGCTAATTGAAATACGAGACATTGTACTAGTATTTGGGCCACGCCCACCACTAGCTGCAATAGCTGCATGTGCAATATACGCACTCAGAAAGCCCAAAAAGAGAACTCCAATTAAACGCAAGTGAAAACAAAAACGTAACACAAACACTTTCCGGTCATTAACCGGAAAAGAGCAGCGCACAGACAAATGGCCATTAAAGATGCCAAGCTGCCTGCCACTGCAGTCCAGTTCCTAGCCATAGTTCAAGCTCATTAATTGCAGCCGTTTGATTTGTTTACACACCACAAAAAAAGAAAAACAGAGAAGAAATTATTATTTTTTTTTTTTGCAGTGCAGAAAAGCCCAAAAACAAACAATTCTCAAACGTGGGGCACTAGTTTTATGCTTTGCGCTTTGGGGAATTTTAAGTGCAAGCACAAACAACAATGACGACAGCCAAATGGATTTGGATTCGGATCTGCCGCTTGACGCTGTGCATCTTGCTGGGTAAGTACCCTGTACTACTATTTTATGGCCTTTACATTATTTTATGGCAATAGTTTTTTGCACATGGCTATGCCAGATAAACTTGAAATTTATTCGTTACACTAGCAACGGCCTTCGGTGTCTACAAAACGTTTCATGATTATACCAAAAAAAAAGTGCGTCAGAACTACAGACGCTTCGTCAATTTAGGCATAATTTCTATTTTTATACACGCAAAACATATCCAAATTTCATGAACATAACTACAAACATATATGTATGAATTCCACATAATTCTATTCAATCGTAGAAACAAATTCGGTACGTTTCAATATGCGGCTATTAACAAGAAAATTAATTTAAAATATTTCCACTGAAACAAAATTTAAAAATCAAGTGAGAACGTTACAGTCGGGTATATTCGACTGCTCTATATGGGCGTGACCACAATATTTTGCCTCGATCGATAAGTCTAGCTCTAAAATTGTGGGAGATATGGATTTTCCCCACCCCCAAGATATATGGATTCTATCCATTTGCCACGTTCCCAGTAGGCGTATCTAAAAAAGTTGTCTGTAGAGGACGTCATCAGTAATCTGTTCTGTATGGATTTATCTTTAAAACTGAGGGATATATATCAATTTTACCAAATTGCCAAGAAATCTCCATACTTTATCCGACGCAGGTATATAAAAGTACATATATAAAATTTTAAATATGTACGGACATCACATAAACTTAATATACTCTTTTCAGTTCGCGAAGGATTATAAAAATAAAAAAATTCCATTTAAAGCTGGCCCAACGGAACACTAATACACTTTCCCAATTTAGTAATTTCCATTTTTTAAAATATTATAATTGTTTTATTATTATAATACTTAAATTCCTTTCCAAAAAAAATGATATTCTTTGTTTCTTTGCGACTATTGACCTCAACTGCAACCAAGATATTCCTGTGAATACCAAACGTTATGACCAAGTTTTTATGCCCCTCAAGTGTGCGTTTATTAATATAAATCGAGGCCCAGCATGTCTGTGGGAGGTGGCCATAAATCAATTCCATTATTCGTAAATAACAAAAGTTATAGCATACTACTAGGGAATACTTAGAGACCTCTCGGTTGCTTTGACAAATCGCACGTCAGCGGTTGGCCAACATTTTGGCAATGAAATGGCCGTCATTCAGTTGTCACAACGGAAGTCTCACTGGGCACTTGCTGGGGGGGGTCGGTTGCCATTGAAGCCCACACGCTGTGAACTTTATATTACGCATACGCAGCGTGGCCGCCGCGTGACTCAACCGTGCAGCAGGTGGACCAAGCGCAAACAGTTGAAAGCGAAATTGAAATTAAATTCAATTTGCATATACATATATTATTTAACGCTAGATAAAACGCAGTGCGCCTGCCTCGACATTTCACTTGTCCAAAAATAAACACTCGCTGATTCGGCCATGCGTCTGTTTAACGAGCGTGGGAAATTTGTTTGCACTAGAAACAAAAATATATAAAAATAAAAAAATTGTGACGCACTTGTTGCTATTCTTAGGCATTTTCAGTTCGCAAGTGGGACCATTAAGAGATATGCAAAAAATGTGCAAACAAATGACAACAATTATAATATTATTTATCATCATTCCTGTTTCTTAACGTATTTAACACCATTTTTTATTGCTTCTCATTTTATAGTTTTGTGCGCAGTTGCCGCGGAGACGCCCAGCGGCTATCACCGCGAGATTTGCCAGTACCGCAAGGGCAGACCGGTGCGTTAAGGCCACCCGCCGAGTTATCTATCGATGCTAATGAGCTGTTGATCTTTGCAGATGCAGCCCACCAGCGCGTATCGCAGTCGTTTGCTGGCGATGCGCGAGCAAATGTTGATTCGCGCCACTGTGGAGGGGCCCGAGATCTATGGCTACATACTGCCCTCCACCGATGAGCATCTGAATCAGGAGGTGGCGGTACGCGATCAGCGTCTGCAGTATCTCAGCGGCTACACGGGCAATCGCGCTGTTGCGGCTGTTACGCAGGGCGGCGCCGCCATTTGGCTGGAAAATCGCTTTGTGCAGCAGGCGGACGGAGAGCTGGACTGCGATTGGCAGATTTATCTGGCTGGTGGCAATGTCAGCATCGCCGACTGGCTGGGCGGTCAGCTACACATGAACAAACGCATTGGCGCCGATCCACAGCTGGTGCCGCACCATCTGTGGACAATTTGGGAGCGTGAGCTGGAGAACAAGTTTCTCAAACTGATCAAAATCAATAGCAATCTGGTCGACATGATTTGGGACTCGGAGCGTCCAGAGCCACCCAAGGATAATGTCATTCAAGTGCAAACCCGCGATTTCTGTGGCGAGAAATGGGAGGATAAGGTGAATGAGCTGCGTCGTCGGCTGGTTCATCTGGGCTGCGATGCCATGATTGTCACCTCGCTGACAGAAGTCGCCTATTTGCTGAATATCCGGGGCACAGATATACCCTACACTCCAGTAGTGAAGGTATAACTGCACAGAAACCGATTTCCCCTAAAGATATTAATACCCATATATATTTTTTAGTCATTCGCCATTGTGAGCCATTCTGACATATTTTACTATGTGGACCATGCCAAGATCAGTCTAGGCATTGATCTGCATCTGAAGACCGATTGCTACAATGAAAACTGTGTCAAGTAAGTTTATGAAATACTTAAATCATTCCAATAAGATGAAATAGTGTACTTAACTTATGTTAATTATGGCTCTACAAATATATAATCACAAAGCCACCCTAAATTACGCAAGACAATAGAATAGAAGCAATATTTGAAGGCCTTTCAAATTATGAAAATCGCACAGAAGTGCGAAATTGTAGACTAAAAGTGATGCGGAATCAGTGAACTGTCACTTTATCCTATCTCTCTCTATGTCTCACGCTCTCTGCCTCTGTCTCTCTCTCTCTGTCTCTCTCTCTCTCTCTCTCTCTCTCTCTCTCTCTCTCTCTCTCTCTCTCTCTCTCTCTCTCTCTTACCATCCTACTTCCACTTTCTATTTCTAAGTAGCTTGCTCTTTTCTTCTACTTAATATCGCCTTTTTTTACGATTTTCATTAATTTAATTGTCATATTTATTTCATTGAGTAAATATGTATCTAAATCTCAAATATGTATACCACATTTCCCTATAATATTAAGATATTATAATACCCTTCGAATTCAGTCGGACGTAGCCGACTGCGTAATGCTCGTTCACAGTACACAGTAGTTACTCAGTCACAATTAGTATAAAAAACAACAATAAAACCGATTCTGAGGGGGTCAAATTTTTTGTCAAAAATCATGCAAAAAATAACAAAAGTTTTGACATGTAAAGCTCTCGGATCCACAGCTCCCATATTTCAAACGCCTATAACTTTGTCAAAACTGAACCGATTTTCATGCTTGATAGCATTTTAGTCATGATTTGTCCTCTAGATTCAATCTGCATTTAAAATTTATGCATTTTTGAAAATAATTTTTTTTGAATTTTTTTGTAAAAAAAGCATGTACCCCCCCCCCCCAATTTTTTCAATTTTTTGTCAAAAATCATGCAAAAATTAACTAAAATTTTGACATGTAACGCAGTCGGATCCATAGCTCCCATATTTCAAACGCTCATAACTTTTTCAAAACTGAACCGATTTTCATGTTTGATGGCATTGTTTTCATGGCTTGTCTTCTATCATGTATGTGGCGTGGCCGGGAAATTTTTTCTGTCCGGGATCTTTCCATTTCCGATCGTTATATTATCGATTTACCAGCCTTCCAGTGGGCGTGGCACAAAACTCTTAACACTTTGTCTGACGCGGGTATACACGATTAAATATTCCAAGTTTCAAGTCTCTAGCTTTAATAGCTGCGAAAAAAAATGCGTTCATACGGACACCAAGACGGACATTGCACAAACCCAGAGTATATTCACGTTGTGAACGACTATAAAACTAATTAATTTTCAACGTTGTGCTCTGCAGGATCAAGGAGTACAAGCAAATTTGGAGCGATATACGAACTTATGTACAAATCTGGAAGCGTGTGCTCGTCCCGGCACCCTGTGTCCAAGAACCGGGCGCCTCGGAGGCCATTTACTCGGCCGTGCCCGCCAAGAATGTTGTGGAGCACATCTCGCCAATTATCTTTATGCGAGCTCAGAAGAACTCCGAGGAGCAGGAGGGCATGCGTATGGCGCATATTCGCGATGGCGCTGCTATATGTGAGTCCATGAGCAATCTGGAGACCCGATTCTACACGGAGCAATGGACCGAAGAGAAGATTAAGTACGAGGTAGAACTGTGGCGTCTATCGCAGACCCATGCCAAAGGATTGTCGCTACGCACGGTGGTTGCCTACGGCGAACACTCGGCCCTGCCCTACTACATATCCAGCAATGTGACCAACATTGAAGTTTCCGATCAGAGCCTGCTGGTCATCGAATCTGGTGGCCAGTACTTGGAGGGCACCACAGATGTGTCGCGCACCTTCATATTCGGCGAGCCCACGCGCGATATGAAAAGAGCCTACACGGCAGTGCTGGCGGGCATTCTACATATATCCGATCTAATATTCCCCGCCTCGGTGAAGCCATCCGGCCTGGACAGTGTGGTGCGCGCCAAGGTCTGGCACGAGATGACCGACTATCCGCAGGCAACCGGCCATGGCATTGGCGCCTACGGTTCGGTCGAGGAGCGTGAGTGTCCAATGTGTATTTGTATCCATAATTGATTTAACCAGTTCGTGATTATTTCCACAGCTCCCATCTCTGTGGCCTATGGGCAGAACAGCAGCTTCCACTTCAAGCAGGGCTACTTCTTCTCCAGCGGTAAGCAGCTAACATACGGTTTTCCATCTCCTGCCTCCTAACCAATCTCCCACCAAACTAGAGTCTGGATATTACAAGCGTGATGATTTTGGTGTGCGCATCAAGAATGTGCTGGAGGTGTTGGACACGGGCAAGACCACCACCAGCGGCGAACACTTTCTGGCATTCCAACCTGTGACCCTGGTGCCCTACGAGCCGAAGCTGATCGATGGCTCCATGTTGAGCTCGGATGAGAAGCGCATGCTCAACAAGTACAATGCGAAAATACGAAAACAGATTGGGGACGAGCTCAAAAGACTTGGCAACATGAAGGCCTTCTATTGGATGATGAATAAGACGCGGCATATACGCGAGTATCTGCCCGAGGACGAGTATCGTGCGGCTATGGGCGGTGGTTGCCACACCCACTCGCATCTCCTTTTGCTGGCACTGGCACTTATGATCTTGTCCGCATTCATACACCCCGGGTTGCGTCTTTAGAAGCGATTTACTTAAGTGCGTGTGTAAGTGTGTGTGTGTGCGTGTGGTTGCTTGGTGTGTGGGTGTATGTGTGAGTGTCCTGTGTGTAATTATGTAGTTTTAGTTAGCTATGCAAATTGAAGAGAGAATCTGGGACTAACAATTAAAAAAGTTACCAATATTAACTGTTAGAATCTACTTAAGTTTTTCGGCTTGATCCTTGACTTCCATCCGCGCCAATACTTAATCAAAATAAAATACGTAATGCAATTGTATAAAAAATACTTAACTACAAATAATTTACCAAAAAATATCTGTTAAACTTTTATATTAATATGAACAATATCTACTTAGTTAAGAAATAACGCTGTATATTTTTCTAAATGTGATTAAAAGTAAAATGTATTAAAGGTGTATCGGAAAAAATTTAGTTATATGTTTCGAAGCGCTTTGTAGAAGTGCTTAGGCTGGATTTCGATTCAAGTTCCAGACTAGTATATAATATAGTGGTTGTCTTAGCTTAAATACTAATAATATTAATAAAGATTCAGTTATGTGGGTGGGGATACAAAGTTAGTGGTTCTTTAACCACCTCGATTTATACACATGCCCAAAACTTGCGCTGTGGTTAGATTAATACAGATATCCACGGTGAGCTAATTTCACCACAGCCAATCAGGCTGATAAGCCGGGCCATAAGTGGGTCGAAGAGTTCCCAGAGAGTGCCAATCGTTCAGTTGTTAACGTGGTTTTGACTCGATAGCTTGTGAGCTGAAAACTTCTTGGGAATAAAAACGCGCATCGCCCACACCATAGATAAGATTTAAACAATAACAAAGTATAAACGAAAAGATGTCAATTGACTAACTGCGACGCTGATTGAAAACAAACAAAGGAATATGTCGAAAATAATTGATCTTTGCTGTTTCATTTTGCTCGTACTCCCGCAACTGCAGGCGAAGAAGGTTCGAGTCGATGAGTTGTCCAAAGGCTGGACCTTAAGAGACAGTAGCTCTAGTGAGTACTTAATTAAATCTGGGTTCTTTCCATATCTGTCTGTGCTCGATGAATAACAAGAAATTGATTTGATTCATTGCCAAATATTTGATTTTCGCACAGTCCCCGACCCCGCCAGTAATCCAGTAACTGTTGTGTGTTTGTGCGATAAGATAAAGAGCCTGACGTCGACTTCGATTTGTTGCTATCAACATTTACGCCAATTAATTGGTTGTAAATTTCTTTAACTGAAGCCCCTGTGATTTGAAAGTGTTTAACAAGCGGTTCTTCTAAACCGATTCATTTTGTTCGCAGCGGAGCAATTTGATGTGGACAAAATTCCTTCTGGCGTTTACACAACTCTCAGCAAGGAATATGGAGACCTGCTCGGAGCTGGCAATGATGTTAACCTTCGGTGGATAGCCAACAGAACGTGGATCTATAGCACCGATTTCGACATAGGTTTGCACAGTTGCACACCGGCATGCTCTTTCAATCCCACTTAATTGGACAACTTTTCAACAGATGAAGTGGGCCAAGATAGCTTAATTAGCCTAACGTTTCATGGCATTGATACGGTGGCCAAGATCTCGCTAAATGGCGAACTCCTGGGCGAAACAGACAACATGTTCGTGCGATACTCCTACGCCGTGGGCCATTTGCTACGCTTTAGTCCCTACCGGAATCAGCTGGAGGTCAAGTTGCTATCCCCGCTCGTGGAGGCGAATGCTCGTGCCCAGCAGCTGGAGGAGAAGGGCAACAGTGCTCCGCCTAGTTGTCCGCTTTCTCGTGGCGATGTTGAGTGCCATCGCAACATGTTGCGCAAAATGCAAATGAGCTTCGGTGGTGAGTGGAATCCTGCGGCCCTGTCATCCGGCATCTGGAAGCCGGTTACCATTGAGTACTACTCGGTCGCGATCCTGCGCGATGTGGATGTTGCAATCAACCGCAATGACACGCACTGGACAATGGACTGTCGTGCGTACCTAAGCACGCCCGAATCTAAGAACTTCTATGCACAGCTAGTGGTCTATTCCAGGTGAGTAGCCTCTGTTAGAAATCAGGATAGGTTCTCCATTCTGAAAACCTCTAACCCAAGACATACTACACATAACAGTAGGATTACTAGCTGAATATTTGTGGACTCCAAAGATATAATTCGAAAATTGTGATTTTCAACCGTGGACTGTATAACTTGACCGATATCTACATTTTTATTATTTACGGGGGCAAGAGCAATTCTAGAGCAACAATTTTTACCTTTGTCTATAATTCCATAAAACCAAATTAAAGCAATGAAATATAAGATATTTTTGCCTGGTTTTACCGAGTATCTAGGCCTATTTTAAAGACTGCACAAAACTACTATGAGAATGTTTCCTTGCAAATAATAATAAGTATAATAAGTAGGAATTTTAAGGTCGAGGTAATCCGACTGGGGAATACTTTGTTCACGGTAACAGCAACTTAAAACACTTAAAAACTTTGTTAATGGTAAAATATATTGTTGCCATATTTCTGGCTGGTTCTTTAGCAGAAGTCTTCAGTCTGCAATATAATATAATAATAATATAATAAAAATTAACATCTTATCTGAGACGAGTTAGAACAGATACATATTTCAAGTGTATATTAAGTCTCTAGAAAGAAAGATAGAACGGCAGGCATTGCACAAAACTAATATACTCTTTGTCACTTTGTAAATTATAATAGACAACGAGGAATCAGGTTCGAATCAAAGGCAACTGTATGATCGTAGTGTTTGTTTTAGCCAAAGGCTATGCTAGCTTACAACTATAAAACTTAACTATTATAGACTAATAATAATAAAAAAATTATACCTAGCGAACTATTGGGCAAGCCGTTTATCGTGGAGCAACAGCAGCTGAGCTCTGCTTCCCCCACGCTGGAATTTCAGATACACATACCCAAAGTACGTAGCTCCTCCAACTGTCAACTATTTTAGCTAATTTCAAACGATGCTTAGGACAATGTCAAGCTCTGGTGGCCAAATGGTTACGGCGCACAAAAACTATATCCCGTAGTATTTACTCTGAAGAGCTATCGCAGCGAGGCGGAGCCCAGTTTGAATTCACGCACGGATTCGCAGAAACAGCTGAATATTGGTTTCCGCACCATCGAGCTGGTGGAGGATAAAGATTGTAAGATTGTAAGCATATATGCTTTTTAAGGGCTCGTCTTGACTCTTCTATGATTTTAGCGCGCGGTCGAACTTTCTATTTTCGCGTCAATGGGCATCCCATTTTTATGAAGGGCGCCAACTATGTGCCGGCTCACACCTTACCGGAGCTTTCGGCAGATGCGGAAACGGGTGAATATCTGACTTCTACATAAATCGGTAAAATGCGCTAATGCACATATTTTGTAACAGTGAAGCATCTGTTGAAATCGGCCAAGATGGCCAACATGAATATGATACGCGTCTGGGGCGGTGGCCTTTATGAGTCGGACACCTTTTACAAGCTGGCTGATGACTATGGCCTATTGGTGTGGCAGGACATGACATTTACCAAGGCAACTTATCCCATCGATGATGAGCGTATGGCTTCCATGCGCCTGGAGGCGGTTCAGAATGCCCAGCGCCTTGCTTACCACGCCAGTCTGGCGCTGATCGTGACCAACAATGAGATCGAATTGTATTTGGTTAAAAATCGCTCGGACTTTGGTACAGAAGCGGACCGCCTGGAGGAGGAATATAAACAACTCTTTGTGGGCAATTTGTGTGCTGAGCTAAATACAATTTCGCGTAAAGATTTTAGTCCGCGACCAGGTCCAATGATATCCACGCCCTCGCTGGGCATAATGGAGCCTGGCAAGGATTTAGCCAAGGATCCGCAGAGCCCTGACTATGGCGATGGTAAGAAACATTGCAAAAAGTTATTATTAGCAAACCTACTTTCCTCTACTTCTCTCTTACTTTAGTACATTTCTATGAGGATGAAAAGGACGGCAATGCGCAGATCATTTTCCCCCAGGCTCGTTTTGTGTCTGAATTCGGCTATGCCAGTCTGCCCATGCGTTCGTCCTGGCAGCGTGTGCTCGGCCAAGACCAGAGTGAGGAGAGCCTAGCGACGCTTATACGCCAGCGACAGCATGATCCCAAGGGCTTTATACCGATACTACGTCTAATTGCATATCAGCTGCCATTTACACTCCAGAACTGGGAGGACAATATCGACGAGTTCATCTACTTCAGCCAGGTGGCCCAGGCAATGTACACCAAAATGGCCGTCGATCTGTTTCGGAGCAGGCGCGGCGATTATCAGACAATGGGAGCTCTAATCTGGCAGCTAAACGACGTGTGGGTAGCGCCCACTTGGTCCTGCATCGATTTCTATGGCAACTACAAGCTGGTCTACTACTGGGCCCAGGACTTTCTAGCGCCCACCAATATCATTGCGCTGTACAACGAGTCCACGGATCAGCTCAATGTAACCGTTACACGGGAGGAGAAGGAAAATACAGATGGGCATGTGTATAATATTTTCATCAATACGTTTCTGTGGAACGATATTTTCTCCAAAAAAGCGATCGCTCGAGCTTTCGGCCTGGTAGGAATATAGATAATATAGATAACACTCGATTTTCAAGAAACTAACTTCACTTACACATTTTCACAGCGCACAAGTTCGATAGACCAGCTGAACATTCCTCTGGAGTCTATGCTGTACGAAAACCATTCCAAGGAGGAAATCTTTTTGGATATTTTGTTAAAGGATGAAGAAGATCGGGTTGTGGCACAAACCTATTTCTACCCGGTGCCCATTAAGAACATAATTGGCATGCAAAATCCAGAACTTGAGGTTAGTTCTAATGCAATTAATAATTGTAGCCTAATTGACACGTTTTCTCATTTAAATAGCTCGAAGTCGTGAGTAACGACTGCAGTAACAGCAAACCGCCCTACACGAACAACTTCAGTTTGCGCATCACGGTCAAATACCCCGCTCTATTCGTCTACTTGGAACTAACCGATCCTGAATACGCAAATCAAGTGCACACATTCTCCACGAATGGCTTCACACAGACGGTGCCGCGCCAAAACGTGTACTTGGAGTTTAAAAACCGTACGACATGCTTAAAGCTCACAACTGAGCACATCGCAGTAAAGACCATGAATCAGTATATGTTATAGGTATCACACCTAAATGCTTAAACTTGTAAATATTTTCCAGTATATTGAAAAAATACATAATACTTTGACAGTATTGGGGCGATTTTAAATCAACTTAGTAACGACTCAAGATTCCCATCCAAAATACCATGTCTAATTTTACCCCAAGATATTTCTCAACTTTTGTGGTTGTATATATATGTATAGAGCGTCATTCTCATTATGAAACTTCAACCACTCTGAGTTTTCTCTTATTGGAAAAAGTTGCTCAGATTTGCGACATTTCTAAAGACTTAAAAACGTTTCGCATAGAAGATATCTTTGTATTTTGAACTTTAATCACTACACAATATCTGTTATTCTCTATTAAAAAGTTCAATAACTGATAACAAACTAATGTAAATTGTTGTGTATCGCTTTACCATCTTCGCATAGTCTTTTAAAGTAGGGAAGGGTGCCTTATCGTCCTAACGATACAGATAAGAAAAACCTAAACAAATTTTTCAGGAAACACTTCTTTACATATATGTGATTGTGCGTGAGAATAGTGCAGAACAAGATAAAAGTTATCTTCAAGTTCAGACCTCTTACTTACAAATCAAAATTAATTAATAAATGCGTTTTTAGAATTAGTTCGAAAGCTTGTGATAACAATTCTAACAAATTATGTTATATTTAGTCAACAAAGCGAACTTAACTAATTATATTTTACATTTATTATTATATAAAGCTTAGGTTACAACAGATTGCCTAAGAGTGGTCTTTTCAAATCTATTCGAATGTATAAATCGCTCCATCTCTGCAATTGCAATTGCCTGACAATTTGAATATCGGCTTTCTGCTTTGTTTACTTTTTCAACACTTGCATAGCAGCCAGCGTTGCCATCTAGTCAGAATGGCAATTAGCGAAGTCATATATTATACTATTAGTGACGTCACCGCACCGCACTGCACATACAACGTCAATTAGAAACTTGCATTTAAGTGAAAATTTGGAGGGATAAATTAAAAGTAAACCCACCAAATAGAAATCCATTATTTAATTAAACATGTTTGTTAACATTTCATAATAATGATGTTATGGGCTTAGTAGTCACACAGAAACGATTGTTTACACTGCCAAGCAGAAAGCGAGCGATATTGTCTTTATACGGGTATGTGCATATATTTATTTATATTAATTTTTAAATGCCCATTTGAACATATAAATATACAACAAAAATGTACATTGGCATTACGAGGCTAAACGATTTGTTAGCTAGTGTTATCAGCACACATCATCTTTCTCTCACTCTCTCCCGGTGCTGCCACTCTCTCGCCAGAAGGCGACGAGCGGCGATCGTCAAATACCGGCCGACCAAGACACAACTCATCAGTCCATTATTTACCCTTCCCGGTGCTAGACGCGTATTTATTTGCACGTCGCCACGGGAGGCAGCGGAACGGAACAGTCGTCTATAAGTAGGTGCACGGGACGGGACGAGCTAGTGCGTGTTTGTACACAAGTAATTTATGTTATTATTTTTGAAGTACCAGAAACAGCTTCCGGCCAGAGGAAGTTCGGACAAACGGTGTAAATGCTAAATAATGAGCTGTTGGCTCAGTTGTAAAGTTTATGGCCCCGGCCGTGGCCAACTGTCTGGACTGTTGTTCTTTGTGCTTGCGGTGGCGCGGGTCAACGCCGACGCTGTCCAGGTAATTGATCTGGGCAGTAATTGGAGTTTATCTAATCAGAATGGCTGTAAGTATTGGCGAAATTTTAAGCAGCTGTCAATCATTCGATTAATAAATCAACAACACCAACAAACCCATGAATGGTCATAATCAGCAGCGAGTGATGATTAAAGAAAAACAAAACAAAAAATATGCGCTTATCGAGGCGCCTTCTGTGTGTTTAACTTTGGTCTCTTGCATTGCGTTTATCAGACATAATCAACCCTGAGTGCTGATTAAAGAGTGCCAAATTCATGTTGCAGCCTTCACCACGAATCCCAATCTGACGCTACCCTCGGGCGTATACAGCGCCTTCTCCTCTAAGTTGCCCAATGTGCTGGAGGACTACAATGACGTGAATCTCCGCTGGTTGGCCTACGACAATTGGACATATACTAATGAATTTAAATGTAAGTCCAGTTCCCAATTCCCACTTGCAGTGTAATCTTCGAAATCATATTTGCTGCAGTTGATGTGGACCATTACAAGCGTGTGCGCAGCGTTAATCTGATCTTCCATGGCATCGACACAGTGGCCGAGATTCGGCTGAATCGTCAGCTCCTGGGACGCACGGACAACATGTTTGTACGCTACTCGTACGATGTGACCAAACTCCTGCAGGATGACAATGTGCTGGAAGTGGAGATCACGTCGCCAGTTTGGGCGGCACTGGCCAAGGCCAGGGCACTGGACTCTGCGCATGCCAGTGTGCCGCCAGCCTGTCCGCCGAAAGCCTATAACGGCGAGTGCCACGTTAACATGCTGCGCAAGATGCAGGCCAGCTTTGCCTGGGACTGGGGACCGGCGGTGCCTTCGATGGGCCTGTGGAAGCGCGTACAGCTGGAGATGTACGAGGTGGCGGTGCTACGCGACGTGGATGTGGACATTAGTCGCAACGAGACGCACTGGAACATGCACATTAGCTGCTACATGGACGTCGTGGGCAAAGAGAACTTTTATGCCCAACTAGTCTTCTATGCCGTGTAAGTAGACCCTGACACGATCGCACAAGTACTTGACTAAGCTCCCAATTTGCATCGGTTGGTCGCTTCCAGTGAGCTACTGAACCAGACGGTGGTCATAGACACGTACACCACAAGCCCCCTCAACTACACGACGCCGGTAATTGTGTTTGATCAGGCTGTGCCAATTGTGAGTACCGCCCGCTAATTGCTCGACCGGCAATTGAGCTCGTTGGCAACTGTGTCAAGTGCGATTGTTGCTTTGCAGGATAAAGTTGTTGCCTGGTGGCCCAATGGCTATGGGGACCAGAAGCTCTATCCGCTCTACTTCACCCTGAACGCCTGGCTGGGCGCCGCTGGGCCGGAGGTGCGTGCCAAAACCAAATCACAAAAGTCCCTGCGGGTTGGCTTTCGTACACTGGAGCTTATTGAGCGTCCGGCACCGGATGGTCGGGGCAACACTTTCCTGTTTCGCGTCAACGGACTGGAGATGTTCATGAAGGGCAGCAACTATATACCGTCCCAAATATTGCCAGAGAACCAGACTTCCGAAAGAAGTGAGTATCCCTTTTGGATTATTTTTATGATGCGTGCAATTCTCAAACAAGGTCGTGAAAATCAATGCACCTTAAAAAACCTCTGACTAATTTGAATTAATTGCAACTCGGAAACACCCAGTTACATATATATTCATATAAATATATAATATGTGTATGTTTGTAAGTTAGGTTTTACCCCATCAGCATTTTGTAAGAGCTATTGATTGACTAATGTGGTAATAGTTGTCTGAGGTGCCCCCTTCTGTCCTACGTATGTGCATGTATGTGTGCACACCTAAATGTCACTTATTGATATAGACAGAAGCTTCCAACTAAATGATCTTTACTGGTCTCAACCTTATTATCATTTTGAATACTTGTACCCACAAAATTCTCGATTACTTTTCCGACTTTGGTGTTGATAGTGGTTTTGGCTTCCATTTATGATTTGATATCAATATAGTATGTCCTTATCAGTATCAACAGTCCAGGCAACAAAGCGTGGCCTCCTGTCCGTGTGTCTGTCACCCTGTTTCTAATTAAACTATCTCTCAGCTTTAAAGCTGTCATCATGAATCTTTGAAGACGTTTGTGTTTTTACTGCAGACAGTACATGTCGGAGTCGGCTGGATTGTGCCACTTTATACAGTATAGTCATAGGAACAAGCGCCCTGAAAATGAGTTTTTGTATGGAAATATTTGTTATTTTCGAGAAATCTGAACCGAACGTGGCAATTGAGAGTACCACTATGCCCTCACATATCGACAAAGTCTTATCAATGTTGGACCGCTATAGTATATACTTTCCATAGAATACAAACATTCGGAAACTGATTTTTATTATGACATTTTTGGTTTTTCAAGATATGCCAACCGAATAATTTCTTCGTTCGTTTAATTGTTACTATGCTCCTGACATATGACTTAAATAAAGTCAACATTGGATTACTATATAATATATCCGTCAATAACAAAAATTGGTTGAAAATTATGTTTTTGTGTGAAAACAAATTTGACTAATATAGCGTACACAGATAGGGACAACTTATTTTCTTTTAATTTTTGTTTTATTCTTTATTAATATATAGAGGATTAATTACACAGATATCCATAAACTGAGAATTAACTTAATTTACTTTTCAAATATACACAAACATACACATAACATATGAACATTATGATCGTTACAATATGAACAAACATTAATATTGTTTTAAATCTTTGTAGTTGCCTATCTACTGGAGTCCGCCAAGGAAGCACATATGAATATGTTACGCGTTTGGGGTGGCGGTATTTATGAATCGGACTACTTTTACGATTTGGCCGACAGTCTGGGCATACTGATTTGGCAGGATATGATGTTTGCCTGCGCCATGTACCCAACGACGCCAGAGTTTCTCGCCTCGGTAAGCGAGGAGGTGCGGCAGAATGCCAAGCGACTGTCACATCACGCAAGTGTTGCCATTTTTGCGGGCAACAATGAGAACGAGGCGGCGCTGGTGCAGAACTGGTATGGTACAATAGGGGATCTGGATCGCTTCAAGGCCGAATACCGGGAGCTGTACCTGGGCAATGTCAAACACGAGCTGAAGATTGTGTCGCACAGGGATCGCCCCGAACCGTTGGTCTCCTCGCCATCCAATGGCAAGGCGAGCGAGGTGGACAACTATATATCGGAAAATCCACAGGATAACTACAATGGCGATGGTAATACAAACAGATCATGGCCATTTATGCAATTATTCATAACATTACCCGCTTGCAGTGCACTTCTATGACTACTTTAAAGATGCTTGGGATGCGAATAATTACCCGCGCCCGCGATTTGCCAGCGAGTATGGCATGCAGTCGCTTCCAGGCGCCACTGCTTGGCAACGCACCATGAGTGCAGATACTAAACTGACCGACCTGATGGCCCATCGACAGCACCATCCACTTGCCATGGTGCCCATCACCACGCAGGTGTATCGCCATCTGCCACTGCCACTGCCCGAGGATGAGGATTATAACCAGGCGCTGATCTATTTCAGTCAAGTAACCCACGCCATGGCCACCAAGGTGGAAACGGAGCTATATCGTACTCTCCGCGATACGGAGCACAATACAATGGGCGCCCTCTACTGGCAGCTAAACGATGTCTGGGTGGCTCCGTCGTGGTCCAGCATCGATTTCTTTGGCAATTGGAAGGTGCGTAACCATCGGCAGGATCTCCTTTGTTACTCACATCTTTTGCTGTTCTCATCATTTAGCTGCTGCATTACTGGGCACGTGATTTCCTAGCGCCGATCGCCATAGTTGCGCTCTTCGATAAGCCCTCCAAGTCCCTAAATATCTCGCTGGTTTGCGATGAGCCAAATGCCGATAAGGAAGATCTGCACGTCGTTGAAAACATTCATCTGTGGTCGAAGCTATTGCCGCGCCAGACCAGAATCTGGCCGGTCACCCTGCGTCGCAATGGCGTTCAGTATGACAAAATCATACCCATTAAGGATTTGCTGAAGGGCGAATTCAATGAGCGCAATGCTTACCTGGAGTTTCAGCTGCTTCGCAATCAAACGATACTGTCTCGCACCTACTACTTCCCCAGCAATATTGCCAGCGCTGTGGGCATTACTGATCCGGAGCTTGACGTGAGTAGACCCTGACCAGAGCTTAGCTAACCTAAACCTAAACAAAACTACACAGAAACCGCACTTTATTTTGAAAGAAAGATTTTTAAAGTTGTGTAATATAAATTTATTTAAGTAATCTTTGGATATTTGGCAATATACCAATCAGTTTGGGCAAATCTTCTATTCAAAGTCTGTTTCATTGATACTATGTTACAAATGTGAAATATATAACCACATGAAAGTGATTGAAAAATATTAACCTTTAAAATTAGTAATACATTTTATATTCAAATTTAAAAAAAAGTGCTTTTAAATATTATATAAACTATATTAAAACAAAATTAGAATCAATAATATTTTTAGGTCAATCGCTAAAAATTTGAAATAATTTGATTTGTTTCCAACGAAACAGAATTTAAAATATATTGGGTAAAAATCCATTACTATTTTCAATTTTATGATTTTATTTTGAAAATTAACCCAGCCAACCTGATTGGATATGTTTAGAGGAAGCTTTAAGTTAATATAACCACAAAAAATTTAAAAATCTGTTTTAAAAATATTTGTTTAATCTATGCAGTGCTTTGATTTGCGGTTTAAAAAGTTACTGTCTGCTCAAAGCAATTAATTTTTACAATCTTTGTTAACAACATTCCTTGCAGTTTGAAATCTCTTCGAAAACCTGCACGGACACCACCACCGGCAAGCGGAACAATCTCAGCCTCACGATTAGTGTAAGGCGTCCGGCGGTCTTTGTCTACGTGGAGCTACAGATGGCACATCGCTATAAGCTCTCCGAGAATGGTTATATGCAGACGACGCCCGTGCATGTGGTCCACGTGACTGTTGAGACCAGTTCCTGTATTCGCTTATGGCGCAAGGCGAACTTCAAAATATGGACCGTCAATGAGTTTATGGACTAGCGGAAAGAAATTCAATTTTCAAGTTTAATGCAACATTTATAAATAACTTAACAATTAAACAAATCAATAAATATAATAGAGATATTTTAAGTACACATTTGCGTGGCGGGAGGCGACTATGCCTCCAGGCAATGCGCAAAGTTGGCCAATGCACGGCAGTCGCCTATCTGTCGAAGCTGGGCATTTGGACACGTGGCGGCGTGTAGCCCTCGGGATATGGCACCAGCTGATTGTTGAGCACACGCGCATTGCGCCAGGTCTTCACCTTGTCCTCGGCAGTGTCTGGCACGCGGACACCCTCGATCAGCGTCACCGCCGGTCCATCCACAACGCTGTGCGTGCTCTGGCCAATTGGATTGCGGAGCGGACTGCCCTGCACTGGCCGGCGTGTGGGCGTGGCTGAGGGTGCGGCCACACCTGCACTGGCCGTCACCACCACCGAGTGCGGCATGTAGGTCACGAATTTCGATTTCTGTGGCAAGGTGTTGTAGTTGTGCTTGGTGATCAGGTTCTGTGGTGGACGCGACCGCTGCCCGGCGCCATTGCCATTGCCATTGCCGGGATAGGCACGTGCGTCCCTGCTGTAGTAATCCAGCGGCTCGGAGGCAGCATACTGCATATCGCTGGGAAAACTGATTGGCGTATCCTGCGCCTGGCGCTGCACACGGGCCTGCGATTGCGCCGGATCGGCGTAGGTGTACGGCTGCCACTGGCGCTCAATGCCGAACGAGTAGTTGTTGTTGCGCGCCGTTGGCTGCGCCTGGTAGAAAACTGGCTGCCAGGCAGCACCGCTGCCCAGCTGGCGACCAGTACGCGAGCTGCTCCAGTCCAGCGCGTGTTGCTCCAGTGCTTTGCTCTGCGCCTTGGCCAACTGCAGCTGTATGAACTTGGCCTGTCGCTGCTCCGCCTCGGCTCTGCGCTGGCGATAATCCTGCTGCTGTTGCGCCAGCTCGCTCTGCTTCAGCAGCGCCGGCGTATGCTCAAAGACCAGCTGGCGTCCGCTGGGATTGGCATTGCTTCTGGCTTGAACCGCTGGCCGCTTGACATCCGAGCTGCGCACAAAGAATGACTCAGCCGCCTGCTCGGCACGCGCTTTGCGACTATTCTTGCCCACCAGAATCTCCACATCCTCGCCCTGACTGGACTTCACGCTGACCACGCGCACCTTCGATGGATCCAGATTGCGTCCGAAGCGCAGCTCGGTGCGCAACAGTGAAGGTTTTCCAGTGGCACTGCTGCTACCGCTGCCATTCTCATTGCTGCCCTCTGCCACGCCCATCAAGAGCGCCACGCACAGAATTAATGTTGTAACACTCATACGCGCCGTTGCCGCTGTCGCATTTAAATTCGTTGACGTCGCCATCTTTTGGTGCGTGCGCTGTGAAATTGATGTAAAATTGTACCAAATTAGTGAGAGTAATTGTACATACAAATACTTGTATACTTATAAATTCATATATAGAAATATTTAAATGTGAATTGACAGGGTGAGTAAATGCGGTACTTATTCCTAACGTAAGTGCCATAACATTTCAGAAAACTGGTATTGCTATCATTATCACACACTGGTATTATCATTTGGATTTTCTATATAGACTCTATACATAGATTAATAATACAATAATTTTTTAGACTTTTCTACATAGTTTTAGCTATGAATTATACCTTAAACACGTTGTGTGTAACGTTTAATAAAATATATTACACATAATAATTTTTATGCTAAAATATATATATCTAATACGTTCCGATAAGGTATTATAATGAAGTTACGATATTTAACGCAATGAAGGAGACAACCCCGACTTCACAGGAAAGAAAGAAATAATTTATTCTTTTATTTTATTATTATAAATAGTTGAGATGTCAGCAAAAGTAAATGATTTATTATAAACAAATCTCTAAAACCTAAATTCCCAAAGAAATTTAGAAAATACAATATTAATCAGAACAGAATTGTGTATGTTTCTATGTAAGATAGTTTCGCAGTGCTGAATCTATCCTAATGCAAATTGACACATTTCTATCTTCTTGCTAAGAGAACTGGATAACTATATCAGCTGACAACAATCAGTGGAAGATAGCAATGACGAGCTTCAAACATATTTGGCTCATTTTAAGACTTATATTATACAGTTTTTATATATACAAAAAAACCTTTTTAATTTATCAAGAAAATATTTCGATGTGATAATAGTTAAAAACAGATGGGAAAAACATTATTGATAACGGTGACAGCTCGACAGCAAAATATTTGATCCCATCTGTCAAGGAGGTCAAGGGGTGACTTTCGCTGTAAAATTGTGGGAGATAAAGATTTTGCTATGTCAACTAATATACAATGCCTTCAGTTATATGGACATACAGACAAGTGGGTTTAGGTAAATGAACATGGCCTACAAGACAATTGGCAACATTGTTCTCGAAAATGTAAGCACTTCTGATACAACTACGAAATTATGGACGTATTTTATTAGATATTGTGCTAGGCTTGCATGGCGGATCTGCAAATGCGAGTTGCTTGTGTTTTCACACCGGTTAATTAGCCTTGCTGACTCGTGTTGTTGTACTTCTCAACACCTCGTTGGATTTCAGCTCATTATTGCCGGTTGTGCTGCTCTTAATTTAATTATTGACAACCAGTCAAGCAGCCAAACAGCCCGAGTGCATCTGCGGACTTTTTTATTGCATCTGCGTGTCTGTGTGCGTGTGTGTGTCTGTGTGTGTTCGTGTGCTGGGCTCAGAAAGCGAAACAGCGATTAAAAATTGCAATGCTTAACTTTCGTTTGCCGCCGTGGCATGAGGAAATTGTCGGTTACCACTTGCCGGTTGCAGGCAACAGCATTTAGCCAGTCAGCGGCATGGCGACAGCTCTTGACAATTTGGGCGTAAAATTGCATTTGCCACACCTTTTTCATGGTTGTCACACAAACGTTGCACCAGCTTTAAACCTTAGTTGACACTAGAGCGGATTTGCAGCACTTGAGCACCTGATGTTGCCAAAGTCAATAACTCGGTTTAGACTATTGACTTGCGTCTCTGAGCACTTTATGCTTGAGCGCAGTCACCTGCTTATGCACCTGGAACAGATCGATTCACATATTACCAAAACAGTTGTCAGAGTAAGTAAATGCTTTTAACTTGCCGTGAACAACTTTTATTTAAACAGGAAGCTTAACCCTTCTTTTAAACAAATAAAATGCATTTAGCATTAACATACTATATTCAACAATCTTGAAAATTATAAGGCTCCATGGGCGCTTTACGTCCTTTAAAGAAATGTCAACGCATAGTTAAATATGTTTTAAATATATATGTGTACATTTTTCTAAATCATTTCAAAATGATAGCAAAAAAATGGGTTTTAACAGACACATGGTTTAACAATTATGATAATGGAAACATTAGAGGCAATGTTGGCAGTGCAAACAAAACAGAACGCAATAATTAGAACGTTTTATATCAGGTATTGCTAATTGACCTGATATCTAATAACGAAATACTATCTATACAAACACAAACACACAAAATATTCGGAAAATGTTTGCTTTATTTTATTTTCACATTGTCGCAAGCAAACATAACGTTAATAAGGCTGCTCTTATGTACATTAATATTTCGCTGAAGTGTGCAAATATGAAATTGGTGAATTTCCCCAAAACATTTCAATAAATGAAAAACGAGATATTTCATCGATTATATATACTAGCTTTATATGCAGCAGGTTTTAGATATATATTTATCAAGACAACTGATTGAGTTTGTTGATATAAACAGTCAAACAGGTAGTTGGATAGGCGGACAGGCAGACACAGGGAGCCATATCAATTTAACAAGCGGATTTTATGGAAATATCACTTTTTTTGACATAGTTATAATTCCAAAACAAAGGATTTAAAAGTGACGCAATTTAAAATGAGATTTGGAAATTAATAAATCATTGTCTTTAATCCGCGCTTAGGCTTTATTCGAATACTTAAGTTTTTTTATTCGAACAGCCAAAACTTACTTTTCTATTCGAAGTTAAATGCTGATTAGCAATCACGCCTCGCCACTGCCAATCAATGTGATCCGTTGCCAAGTATTTAAGTGTTGCCAAAGATTGATGCCCGATTTGCAGCAGGACCATTTGGACCAATTTGTGTCTGATCAATTGAAGCGTGGCCTATTGATTGGCTGCATAATTGGGCTGAATGAACTACGATATTACGCATACGCCGCGTACCGCTACCAACGAGTCGCTAATGAGTGAAAATTTACCGACAAAATGAGAAAAACAATTAAGCGAATTGTGAATTGTGAATTGCAATTTCAATAAATGCGCACGGCAAAGTTCACGGCACGACTGCGACTCAGTCAATCTGGGTAACCACCACATTGGTGCTCGTGGCCCAAACTCAAACTGCCGACTCGCGACTTGCGACTTGCCGACTTTCACTTTCAACTCGAGCTCGGCGGCGACGCGGCTGAGTGCGCCGCGCTCCCAGTTGAACTCGCTACCGCTGCCAGCGTGCTTTTTGTTGTTATGAAATCGTCGCAATCATCGAGCACTGTAACAACAAAAACAAGTTTTACTTTTTGCACAACAACAAATCGAAAAAACCAAAACGAAAAAAAGAAGTCAACGCTTGCTATTGAGCGCTTGGTCTCTTTTTTCTTTAAGCCTTTCTTAGTCTTGGCCAGCGTTTTTAGGCCGCTGGCCGGTAACAGCTGCGTCGACGCCAGCAGCGCAGCCAGCGATCTCGGCTTCAATGTCACGGCGCAGTTGCTGCCAGCGTCGACGTTGCAGTCGTCACCTGGAGTTTCGCCTTTGAAGCTTTGCCGTTGCGTCTTCGTAGCGTCATTTTTATATATTTTTTTCGGCTACTTTTGTTCAATGAAAATTACATCACTTCAAGTTTTGAAGCGAAGCGGGACAGGAAATGCGACTGAATCATTTTATCAGCGTCTGCGTCGAAGTCGGCGTCAAAACCCTAGCGCTGCTGGGCTATTATTAAAGACCCATGTTGAAATGCAAACTGCAATTATTATTATGTATGTATGTGCAATTTGTTTAAGTTCGTAATTTGGCTGTCACTTTTGTTTGTCTTTATTTATTTATTTTTTTGACAAATTTATGACTACTTTGTTGAGGTTAGCTTAGCTAGAGTTGTATCGAATCGTTTTGAAGAAGTTCGATTGAACTACTCGGTTCACTTAACGAATGAACTACTACGTCCTAGATTATAATGTGCCGTTCGTTTGAAATTCATCAGGTTCATCGTTCTTCACTTCTACAATTTTTGTTAATTTTTGTTCTTAAATTGATAACTTAACAATAAATAAATGTAAAATAAAATATTTTGAAATATATTTTGTTTTGTATGCATCAGTAAATCAATTATGTATCATCTATAATTTAAACGATAATGGGAATAAAACGATCGATGAACTAAGAGAAAGATTCATGTGTTCAATAAAAATTGAACAACTGAACTAACTCTTTAAATTGAGCTACGATGCACAACTCTAATCCCAGCTACTGCACAAGTAGCTGCAACTACGTTTATTATTTACATATGTACATGACATCGAGCGCGACAGCCGGCGCACATTTAATGATGGGCTTTCTCACTCAAGGCGTGCCATTTGCCGTTAATTGGGTATTACGTTTATAGCAACAAGCCGTTGATCGCAATTGCGGGCAACTGTGATACAAATCACTGACTTGTTCATTGACTCTTGAGCTTGAGTTGTGTCAGCTTCTAGCGTTTCAGACGAAACTCTCACTTTTCTTGCATCAACAGCTCTTCTAGGGCCCGGTCTCGTTGTCAGTTTGTCAATCAAAAAGGTGAAGGCAACTTCCAACTACGTTTGGCAACGTTGTGCGCATTTTCAATTGATCTGGCAACAAAGGCTGCATTAAAATTTATGTATACGCCCACAACAGCAACATCAGCAGCAGCCCCTTCTGCTTCTCCTTCTGCTTTGTCGCATTGTTCGCTTTGGCGCACGCGTTGCGCGTTGTGCGCTGCATTTAATGCATCTAAATCAGAGTTGCTGTCGATTAACGATGTCCTATGTCATTGGTAGTCGGGCCAACAATCGAACGTTCGTTGCTTATTGTTATCAGCGATTGTTGTACTATTTGTGTGTTTCCCCTCTTCTTATTGTTGTTGTTGTTGTTGTCATGTGCAAAATGCAAATGTGCTTGTGCGGTTAATGTAATTTCTTGTTGTTGGTGTTGATGCTTGCCGGCGTTGTATTAATTTCACTTTTACTTTTTATGATTAACATTTCCCACCCAAAAGTGAGAAACTTTACATGATTTTTTTTTCTTGTTTTTTCACTTAAACATATTTGTACTTTTTTCTTGTTACTGCGGCTATGAAATGTGAAATTTTAAAGATCGTAAAGTTTAAAGATGCTGTGGCCCTTGCTGGTCTCTTGACTGGCCTTTTCTTAAAATTAATGCTTTTTACTAATGTTGTTTTGTTTTGTTTTTTAGTTTTTTTATTATTATTGTTTTTTTTTATTTTTTGCCAGCATCTTTAATTACACGTGCTTGTTACTCAGCATTGGCAGGCACTTTCCGCCTTTGGGATAAGGGTCTACGGTCTACAGTTTGGTGTATCTGTGAGATACACAGGTAAACAGATGCTTTAACTGCTTGGATTTTTGCGTCCAAGTGTCGCAACTGAAAGTGAAACGCTTTTTACTTTCGGACACACCATAAATATCTACCAAGCTAGAGGCTCGTGGGCTTGATGGATAAAGCTTGACACCTTAAATGTATTATCAACAAGCACGCGGCGACTACCTCATATCACTATCCCACGCACAAATGTTTCAAGCTGAGAGCCTATCAAATGTGTTGGGCACTTAAAATGATGCAAAGTCGCTTTTATATCAAACGCAATCAATGTCATGGAAAATGTAAGTATGTCAGCATATGTGTGGTCTATAATACTTTTTTATACGTCAGAGATTGAGCCAAATATTATACAATTTGTCTCTAAATATAAATTTAATCAAATAAATTTTAATCAATTAGCCCATAATTAATTACATATTTACTGTTTATCAGTCCAATGGCAGAAGTACACAATGTTAACTGAACATTTTCAACATTAAAAAAAAAACGGTTGCATTGCGTTAAATAAAATCCTCAATACCCAACCCCAACAAAATGCAGCAACAACTCACATTTTAATTTAGACGCTCGAAATAAAATGCCGATTGTTAACTAGTCCAATGCTCAGTTGGCTGCTCCTTGACGCCAAACAGAAAACAACAAGCGGCTTTTAATTTGTATCTTTGTATCTGCAAACGAACAGACGAAATGTGCGACAGATCGCAACGCGAACCGAAATACAACTGAACGCAAATGAAAAACTTTTGCTTGCAAGTAAAAAAGCATCGAGCTGGAAAACGACAGAAAAAAAGTAAAAATTATTATGCATACATGTGTACATACCTATGTGTGTTTGGAGGCCGACACCAACAACGACGCAGCAGCAGCAGCAGCCAACAAACGCAGCGAAGGTAACGCCGCTGTTGGCAACGGTAACAAACGCTAACACACACACATACACACACATACACATCGTTGGCAGCGGCGTCGGCAGCGCCAACAGCTGGCCAAAGAGACTAAGCCTCAGACTGGGACTCAGACGGAGACCCAGACCGAGCTGGAGCTTGAGCTTGAGACGGTTAAACACACAAAAGCTAACAAACAAATGTATGGCGAATGCAGCGGGTAAGGGGCAGCGGCAGATCAAGCCAAGCAAAGCATGCCAAAAAAAAAAATAATAAAAACAGCAACAACAATGCGGCCAAAATCAGCGAACAATTGCGCAATTGCGACAGCAGCCGCAACAGCAACAACAACAATGGTAACAACAAGAGCGAATGCAGAGATACAAATTTTACTCACAATATTTCATTTCTTTCAGTGCTGGCGATCACAAGTCAACGTCGCGGCGTTTGTCTCGCACCGGTGAATGCAAGTGATTTGGTGATTGGTTAACTGTGATTTATCTCAGATTATTTATACCATAAGCGACACACATTAATATCAATTTTTCGACATGTGCACAGTTAGCGTCAAACGTGTGCAAATGTCTGTAGCAAATTGAGAAATGAATGCTATATTGACCACATCTAGTAATTATTGTATTTTAGAAAAATAAAGAATTTATATATTATTCCAATTGCTTCTCAAAAAGATTACTCAATTTAAAACACAATTAGCATAAAAAACAGCATTAAAACCGATTCTGAGGGTCAAATTTTTTGTCATAAATCATGCCAAAATTGACACAAATGTTCACATGTAAATATATATTCTAAATATGGAGCCTTTAGTTAAAAAACTGTGAGAGATTTAACCATTTCCGATTTTTTAAGGCGGGCGCTGGGGGCGTTCTAGAGGGCGTGGCCGATATATCAAGGTCAGAATATTTGAGGGGGGTCAAATTTGGTGACCAGCTTTATTATCGTGGGAAATATTTACCTTTTATCGATTTGCGATCGTCATGTTATCGATTTGCCAGTCTCCCAGTGGGCGTGGCATAACAATCGTAACACATTGTCTGACACGAGAATATATTCCAAGTTTCAAATTTCTAGATTCAATAGCGGCGAAAATAAATTGCGTACATACGGACAGCAAGACAGACATTGCACAAACCCAATATACTCTTTTCACTTTGTGAACGAGTATAAAGAAGTTGAGAACTGCTCCGGTCAATGATTGGAACTCCGGAACACCACTAAGCAAATGTGCGCTGATAAAAATTAACAAAGATCGTTTTCGAAATTGTTAAAGATGCCTATTAAGTGAATATTTACTTTTATATCTTGCAGATAGATAATAGTTGATCTTTTAATCACAATCTGTAAAATACATAAAATACATACGCTATTAAAATTTGGCTAGATTGAATGTCAAGCATTATTTATGATGCGTAGAGCGTTAGCACTGATTAATTTCCCACTAAAGTCTCGTCAAGGCGACCCTCCCCCACCCCAATTCTTCTTCATCCTCGTCCCGTTCAGCGAGTACACAGCGTTTTGGCGGCTTCAGATGCATGCCGTCTGATAGCGGCCAGAAAAAATAATTGCCATGTGCCGCGATGGTTAACGAAAGTGGCCAGAAGTAGGTGTGTTCCAATGAGCTGTGTACCTTGTTTAAGATGCTGAGATACAGATACAAATCCAAGGCAGTCGCGTCATATAGACACACACACACACACACGCATTCACAGCTGCCACAAACTTAGCTTAACTTTTTATTAGCAATTTTCGCAATTTTCATAGCACTTTTTTGTGTCGTTTCTTGTTGGTGCGGCTTTTAAATAAATAGCTTTTTTTTAATTAACAAAAAATTTCACTTTTTTGTTAGATTTAATATTTAACAAAATGAGTGGAGGCTGGTCGTCATAAGCAAAACAACAATGAACTTATGATCTTATGGCCATTTCCAGCTTGTCATTGGTGGTGTGCAGCAACTCCTGCTGCCGCTGATCCGTCCATTGCGGTATCCTCTTCCTATCCCCATCCATATCGCCGACAATGGTCACGCCCCTGAGGCTTAATTGCAAGCAATTCATTGTACTCAAGCACCTGCAGTAGAACTAGCTTGAACACCAGCGAATTGCATAAGTACAGACTGCGCTCGTCGGCGTGTATGTCATAGAGGCGCAGGCAGGCGGCCAGGGGAATTGGCAGCAGTATGGGTGCACAAAAATCCGGTATATTACGCGGTGAGATGCCGAAACCTGCCACAGATCGATGATTGAGCTCGACGTCGAATCGGACGCTCAAATCCCGTCGATTGCACTTAACCAGCACGCACAGGGCCTGCCTCGTGGCGCCAATGCCCAGACCCAGGCAACACCTGCAGACGTAATCCTGACACGTGCATGGCATTCCCATTGTTGGCAGCTCAATGCTATTTTCGTCAATATCACGCGAACGTGCACGGCTCGAAAGATACTGTAGTGGCCGCAACTGCTGGCCATTGATGGGATTATAGAGAAAAACCCGTTAAAAGGATTCCTCACAGCTGGCCCAGCTTGGCAATACTGTGCGTATGCGCAATACAAAATCAGCAAAATCGCCGGCCGGCTGAGTGGTGCAAGGCAGCTCATTTTATTCACTGTTTACGTGGCTGTGCTCCACTTGGCGTTAGGTGTTGTCCAGCTGGAGGCTGAGTGGTGGGCTGTGGGTTTTCTGGGGCGTCGACTGCGTGTTTTCCCGCACAATTGTCCAAACAAAGTGTGCATTTAGTGCGGCCTCAATTCAATTCATTTGATGTTGTTCTCGCCGCATTAGCGCGGTTGGTAAATGGCGTGGAAAATATTTATATTAACTTTAGTTTGTGTCGACTCTAAAGCAGGCGTAAAATGTGTCATTGCCAGATCGCATTGGCTGATAAACCCAAAGGTTGCAGCCAGCTGCCAACTGCACTCATTTTGGCTAATTGATGAGCCCTGCTCGGCTTTCCACGGCAAGATAAGACAAAATGACTTTTATACCCTAAAGTCATTGAATATGGGTGAAAGGGGTATAATAATTATATAATAATTATAATAATTAATTAGGTTCCTTCAGATCAAATTTATTTTAAATGATTGATAGCCCACATAAAAATCTAGAAAAATCTACCACATCCTCCGACTTTTTAAGCTTATTTCGTAAATTGTGACAGCTGGAGACACCAAATTTGGTTCACATGAATATCTGAGATCTTTTGTTTCAGTTTCATCACGATCGTTTAAGATACAGAGAAGTTATTAAAAAAACGTGTGGCAAAATTTGATAAATTTTACAAGCCAATTGTTTTTTCCGTGTTCGTGTTTTATGCGTGCACATAATGATCGATAATGAAGTGTTCAGGGTATCTGCCTGTCAACTAAAGCATTCTTACTCGCAAACATTATTTTAACGATTGTCGGGCCATTTGTTACGTCTGCTAGAAATGCAAATGTAACAAAATTGCACACTTGACACTTTTAAATGTGTCAAAATTACATGAGACGCTCAATTTACGCAAACAACAGCCAGGTAGGTAACAACAACAACGACAGAGGCAGCAGCAACAAAAATGAAATTGTCATCGGCATCGCAATCCGTAACGTACTATGCTTTCAAACAGACGGAGACAATTTTGTGCCGTAAATGGCTTTTAAAATCGTATTCGGTCTTTCTTTATTTTGTCATGCATTTCACATTTGTTTGCAACCAGCGAAAACAACAACAGCAACAGCTGCAATAAAAGAAACAGTTCGTATTTTTTTTTTCAATGAATTGTTGATTTTTGTTTCAAAACTTTCGTAAGCCTCGGCGGAAATCCAAATTCAAAAACAAAACTGTTTGTCACTTAAATATGTATCTATGTTTAGACGACCTTGCATTAGTTCAAAGCCACAAAAATATGGTTGGAAAATTATTTTTCTATAGGGTTCATAATTGTAATTAAGTATACATATCTATGTACAATCCATAAACTCTTGGCCAAAAATGCGGGTAACTCCAACCTGACAGCTGTCGAAAACAGCGGAAATCTTAAACCGAGGTTATTATTGGAAGGTTTTAAGGTCAAATACCTCAGAAAAAATACGAAAATTTATTTATTCAGATTATTAAAGTATAGCACACACTTTTAATACTTTTGTATATGGGCATTTCTACGGTGTCGAACGGGACCATCGTCCACTTTTAAAGTGGAAAAAGTCAACGCTAAACGCATTTTTTATTATTACTTTAACTAATAGCTGTTAGGAAGCACTATATTTAGTGGCAAAGTTAATAGCAGTTAAATAATAGTTAATAGTTAATAGTTAAAAGTAATCCGGGCCCCAAAGTAAAATCAAAAGAAAACCCCAAAAATTTGCAGGACAAAAATGGAAGTCGTTTTCGTGGGCATCTATGAAGAAGCAAAATTTAGTAAAACCCAACATGCAACTTCATGGCGCTAATTTTAAAATATAGTTTGACTAAAAAATGTTTTCTTTTTGTTTTTAAAAGTATTTTCTGATTCAATACGGGACATTTATTTTTTTATATGTCATTTACATAAAATACTATGTAATTCATAGGTTTCGATTGTGCTCGGGGCAAACTTTAAATAATTCTACAAAATTTTAATTTTACTTTATTGATCTTTGTTTGCGTTATTTTTTTCTTCATTATATGCATAAAACTCCGTTTACAGAACAATTTTGCGTAGTTTTAGTTAGTTATTGTTATACGAGATTTTGTGGAATGAGTGTCACCATGTATCTTCTCTCTTAAGGTAAATATTAAACAAATGCTATGAAAATTACAAAAACGAGAGTCTGCACTTATGCAGCTTTGCAGTCGGTTTGCTCATCACGGTGAATTAATTCAAGTATCAATTGTTTAAATTAATAAAAATTTAATATTTTTCTTAGATAATATCAGAAAAAAACGTTTCCATATTATGCGTCGTTTCAGGATTAGAATAAAGTTTAAAGCTCTTCGTAAATAGTATATGCCTTTTCAATAATAATTCTGTTTTGTCATTGGATGGATTTACTTCGGGGTTTACATATAACTATGCCATATATGTATTAATTATTAAGCTAGCATCAATAATATTTTTAATATTATATATTTAGTCTATACATTTATATTGTAAAGAGGTAGAATGCTTTCAAACGGCCTGTTAAATTGATTTGAAATAAAATTCCCCACAGCTAACATAATTACTCAACATTTAACCGACCACTCCACACCTAACATAATTACTCCACATTTAACAGATCTCTTCACACTTTAACGATATGATTTTGCAGAATTGACTTCTTGCGTAAATGTCTCTCTAATTAATACCAGCTGTGTACAATAATTCTCTGCACTCTAAATTTCTAAATATGTAAATTTTTGTCTGGCTCCAGTATACAAATTTTTTCTCCAAGCAACCATAACAACAATATTAACCTGCCGTATTACACAAAAATAATTTTTAAATTTTCTTTCGTTTATCGAATAACATTTCAGCACATGTGAAATCTTTGTTGCTGTTAAGCTCGCTGTTAAATAAACAGCTGACCAAATATGTCCGTCCAACTCAGCAAAAAATACCAGAACAGAACAAATAATACCAAAACCAACGCAGCAATTTTCTTGTTGTGCCCGCAGCGAAAATGTTGAAGCTCGGTTAAAATAAACACAAACATTATTTATAATTCGCGATTGAGCAATCAAACAGTTTGATCTACCACAAACCAACCGTTAGTCTGTGTAATATGGGCGATTTTTTCAAGTCGCTGAACTTCAACTACTTCAACACCACCACATCGAGCCAGGGCGATGCAGGTGGCCATGGAGGTGGAGGTGGAGGAAATGCTAGCAGTGCCACAGTCAACAGTGGCAGCCTGGATAATGATTACGTTGGCCAAATCGTCGAGATAGCTGGCCAAAAGCTACGGACGAAATGCGTCATAGCCGAAGGTTAGCAAAAGTAAACAAAATACAATATACAAAAAATAGTTTCCAAAAGGCACAAAAATCAATAGGTAATGAAGCTAAAAATATATGGCTGTATTCGTCAACCGTTTTTTAATCGAAACCCTAAAACTGGCAACAATAACATCTCGGCGTCAACTACGGACCCTTCGTTTCCGCTTTCTGATTTTCGCGTTGAAACAGAAAACTTGTTGCTTTGTTTATGTGAAAACGAGATTCATGCTTGGTGTGCATTAGTATTTGTGCCCAAGCTCTTATTCAAGAGTTCAAACGTTCTTTTTCCATTCTCTTGACCCATGAGTCATGTTGCCACAGACCCGTACACAAACACAAACACATTGAAGCAAAGAGCAACGACTCTTGAATTTTATTTTAAATTAATAATGCACTCTGCTTAATTATATAAAATAAAATTGAACGCCCCCGCCGCTTATCAGTGCGATTGTTATCAGTGTTTTCATTCTTTTTGCAGGCGGCTATGCGTTTGTGTACGTCGCACAAGATGTCAAAACTGGCACAGAATACGCCCTCAAGCGCTTGATCGCCGCCGATCAGCAGGCCTGCCGAGCCATCAACAACGAGATTAGCGCGCACAAACAACTATCCGGACATGGCAACATTGTCACTTGCATTGGCTCCAACTGCATCGCGCCAAGCCCGCAGCAGGGCGCACAATTTCTGTTGCTAACCGAACTTTGCAAGGGTGAGTGATGTGTAGAGTTTATCAGTTATCGTTAACTCTGTCTTACAAATATTCCTTTTTAAAGGTGGCTCTTTGGTGGACTGCTTTAGGGTGGATCATGCGTCGCTTGATCCGCCGCTCATCCTACGCATATTCTATCAAATGGCTCGGGCCGTTGCACACATGCACACTCAATCGCCGCCCATAGCACACCGTGATATAAAGGTAATCGGCAGCCTGTTTGATGCTTAAGGTGACCTTTAAACATTGGATACATTTCATATAAAGCCAGTATCAGCAAGCGATATAGTATAGTTTTATGTCAAGCTGCATTTATTAAAGGCAGTTCTTGTAAAACTGAGTTAGCTTGGCTTTAAATTATAGCCCAGTAAATTTATATGCTTTAATTATAATTTATTTATTTCGATCAGCAGAAACTAATCAGTTCTTTGTATATCCCCCCGTTAGATTGAAAATTTCCTTATTGGCAATGATAAGCAAATTAAGCTTTGCGACTTTGGCTCGGCCAGCAAGGATCTGCTGGAGCCCACATTTGAGTGGAGCGCACATCAACGCAATATGCTCGAGGATCAGCTGAATACTGTGACCACGCCCATGTATCGCGCGCCCGAAATGTTGGATACCTGGTCGAACTATCCAATCGGTCCCAAGGCCGATATTTGGGCACTGGGCTGTATTTTATATTTCCTCTGCTATCAAAAGCATCCCTATGAGGATGGCGGCAAGCTGCGCATTATCAATGCCAACTATATCATGCCGCCGGACTCTCGCTATCATTGCTTCCGTGAGATTATAAAAGGCTGCTTTAAAGTAAATCCGGCAGAGCGTTACGACATCTCTATGGTGCTGGAGCGCTTAGCGGCCATTGCAGAAACACACAATTGGTCACTGAAGGGTCCGCTGGATTTGCGCGGCATGCCCATAGAAACCTCCCCAGCTGAGAGTCCAGCACGAAGCCTGCCCGAGACGAGCCAGTCCGAGTTCTATTGCGACAATCCAAATCAATCGGTCACGCCAACGCCTGCTGCCAGTTTGCCACAAGCTGCCGCCGCCGCTGGACCCAGTGCCACAAGCAGCCATGGCAACGGCAGCTTGTTCTCGTCGCTGCGTGGCGGTGCCGGCACCCTGTTCAAGAACCTGAAAGACACCTCCACCAAGGTGATGCAAACCATGCAGCAAAGCATCGCCCGCAACGATTTGGACATAAGTCACATTACGTCGCGCATTTTGGTTATGCCGTGTCCCTCGGATGGCTTTGAGTCCACCTATAAAACGAACAACATTGAGGATGTCCGTCTGTCGCTCGAGAGTCGCTTTGCACCTCAAAAGATAAGCATTTATAATTTCGGAGCACGAACTGTGCCGCGCCTGCCACCGCCCGTGCGCACCGTGGAGGCGGGCTCCGTCTATGGTTGTCCACAGGCGCACGCACCCAATCTGCAGGTAGGTGTAGTGGTGCACATTTATTCCGAAAACATTTACATTTTATGCCTCACGCGTTGCAGGGTCTCTTCACTGTGTCGGCAGACATGTACAACTTCCTCAATGCGGATCCCAAGACTGTTGTCATTGTGCAAACGGGCGACTCCGGTGGCTGCACAGCGGCCACTGTCATCTGCGCCCTGCTTATGTACGCCGATCTACTGCACGAGCCGGAGGATGCGGTGCAGGTGTTCGCTGTTAAACGTCACACCATAAATTTACGCGCCTCCGAGTTTCGATACCTCTACTATTTTGGCGACATTTTGCGTCCTACACCGCTGCTGCCGCACTACAAGAACATTAATCTGATTTCACTCAGCTGCCAGCCCGTGCCGCGCATGACAAAGGCGCGCGATGGCTGCCGCATTTACATGGAGGTTTACTGCAACGAACAGTTGCTGCTCACCACGCTGCAGGATTACGAGAAAATGCGGTGAGCCGTAGAGATGATTAAGAAGCTGCTTTCTTTTTGCTTAAATTTAGTTTTCGTGTGCTCTTTTCAGCCTACATCTTGCGGGGCCCGGCAAAATTGTGCTGCCCATCAATTTAACCGTTTGCGGAGATTTGACTATTGTACTGTACCATGCGCGCAATGCGTTGAAGGGCATGGTGCGTCCACAGGGCCTCAAGATATGCCAGTTTCAAATCAACACTGGCTTTGTGCCCGAGCCAGAGACGCTCATCACATTCAACGCCATTGATCTCGATGATCTACCTGATCCAGAGCAGGTGGCAACAAACTTTTGCGTATCGCTTTCGTTAAGCGTAACGGACACAGAGACGCCGCCCAGCCACAAACCGCCATGGCTACCGGCCAAGTCCCAGCGTGCTGCTCAAAACTTATTTAGCTCCGATTTAGAATATGTCGAGATGCTGGATAATTTTGGTGAGCTTGCTTTTGCCTCAAATGAGATTATTAATTGATCTTAAAATAAACTCTTGACTTTGCAGTAACCAAGCCCAGTACGCGTTCCTCACCGTCGCCGCCTGCTAGGAAGCACGAGCGATCTAGTTCACCGCTGGTGCTACCCGATGTCACGGAAATTGCTCATGATGCACCGGCAGCAATGCCAGAACCATCGCCACCTATTGATTTGCTCAATCTGAATCAGCAGCCAAGTGCGGGCGCCGCAGCGGCTGCTGCTGATCCTTTGGCTAGCGCCATGCCCAGTTCGGATGCTAGCTTTGATCTGTTGGGTGCCTTTGGTGATGATGACTCCACAGGCATTGGTTCGGCGCCTATTCCGGATGTTCTACCGCCACCACAAGCTGCACCGCAGCCCAAAATCAATGCTGACCTCTTTGACATCTTTGGGTCTATAGATCAGAACGGCGGTATCGGTACTCCCAATCTGAAACCCACCACCAGCACAAACATGCCGCCTTTTATTGGCGCAGTTCCCACTTTTGTAACAACGCCAGCTGCGCCCAGAAAGGAACCATCTCCTACGCAACCACAAAAGCCAATAGATCCATTTGCTGATATCGCCAACCTGGCTTCCGATCTGAATATAAACTTTAATCGTAGCACGCTTGGTGCTAAATCGCCGAGCAACACGCCTGTTGGCCACAGTCCGCAGCCTACGCAATTTTCCAGTCCTACGCACAAACCAGCGCCAAGCCAATCACCAAGTCAGCCCCAGGCACAGCAAAAATCGCAACCGCAGGCACAGCCAGCGTTTGCCAAGGCACAACCGCAACCACAACAGCCACAGCCGCAGGGCTTCACAGTCGCGACCCGACTACAGCCGTACCCACTTTGATGCTCCAAAAACATCGCAACAAGCTGGTGGTGGTGGTGGACCCAAGAGTTCAGACATTTTTGCGGATATTCTGGGTCAACAGGGGTACTCGTTTGGTAGCAAAATGAATCAGGGTCCGCGTTCCATTAACGAAATGCGCAAAGAGGAGCTGGTCAAAGACATGGATCCTAAGAAAGTGCTTATAATGGAATGGGTAAGGATGAATAACTTCAAACTATGCATCATCTTTATATATATTGACCAATATTGGGCTTGCAGACCGATGGCAAGAAAAACAATATACGCGCCCTGCTGTGCTCCATGCATACGGTGCTCTGGGAGAATGCCAAATGGAAGCGCTGCGAAATGTCCACAATGGTTACGCCAGCGGAGGTGAAGAAGGCTTATCGACGCGCCTGTCTGGCCGTGCATCCCGATAAGGTTTGCTGACTTTGATTTACTGGCAAAAGTTTTCTTTAATATAAATATTTACAGCATAATGGAACTGAGCACGAGGAAATCGCCAAGCTTATTTTTATGGAATTAAATAATGCGTGGACGGATTTCGAGAATGATGCCACGCAGCAAAATATGTTCAATGCTTAAAAAAGTGTCCTAAAGCTATATATTTATCCCTCTATTAGCTAAAACTAGTTTAAAGCCATGTAAGAGTATAAGCTTTAATGTGTAAAGTGAAAGTATTTGTGTATGCCGAATAAGGTATACGCATATTAGTTAGCCCAAAATGAACCCGATTTGAAATTCTAAAATATTTATGGACAATTTACTTAATTTTGTAATTAAATGTTAGGCGCCCACATTCCCAAAAATGCACAAAAACAACACTGTTTATGAGCATAAAAGAAAACCTACATTCAATATATTAAAAGGTATGTGCAGTAGAGGCTGTCGACAAAATATAAAGGATCTGACCATGGTCGGAATCCTTTAAACAGTTTAAGCTGTGCATGCTTTAGCTATGATTTGTGTAACAAACAATTTGATATACTCAAAACAAGAACAGTTCAATTAAGATTGGCGTTAGAAACAAATATGACCTGGTCCCAACCCAATATGTGATTATGATACACGCCTATGCAAATATGGAAACTGAATAAGTTTATAAATTAAAATATATATATACGAGAACATCTATAACTGTTTAGAAAAGAAAAGAAAGATATGTATCATAGACCAATCCAACTGTAAACTAAATAGGATATAATACGCTTGATTTACTGTTACTTCCGAAAAGCCCTTTATTTTCAGCATTTAATATCGATTCATACATAAACAATAAAAGGTAATAAATTCTCTATGCATTTCTCTGCGAAGTTGTATTGTTAGCGCATAATGTTTATCCTATGTGCAGGTGCACTTTGTTCTTTTGACCAGCTTGCCAGCCACATATACGGACTTAATATTGCGATCATCGCCAGTAAAAATAAATTTTTCCAGCAGCTCGTCGACAGTTAGCTTGCGATGGGGTTTCTCTAACACGCTCACGTCCACGAGAAGAGCATCGAAATCCTTGCCCACCTCAAAGTTGCCAGTAATGTGATCCAAAGACAGGGCTTTAGCGCCACCCAAGGTGGCCAAATAGAAAGCCTGTTTGTACGATAATTGCTGGTAGTCGTTATCTGGTGTTTTGGCTGGTCCAGTACCGGAAATGTCCTGTTTATTGAAAAAGTCCAAATGCTTGGAAACATCTAATGCGCGCTGTAAGACATTCAGTATTGATACAGAATTGCCACCAGCTACATCCGTTCCTAAGCCTACAGTAATGCCCGCCTTTATTAGGCGCTGCACGTCGCATAGACCCGAATTCAAATTCGTATTGGAAGCGGGACAATGTATAATGGCGGTTCCACGCTCTCTAAGCAATGCAATCTCGTCATCCTCCAAATGTACACCGTGCGCCATGACAGTCTGTGGTGTAATACAGCAGTATTATATATGTATAATATAAATATATAAAAATGATCGAACCTTCTTGGTCAACAGGCCCGCATCGTCATAGGCGCCCGCATAGCTAGTTTTAAATATGTCCTTAACCACTTTGATCTCGTCCAGATTCTCGCTTATGTGGCTCTGCACATGGACATCATGACACTTGGCTATATCGCCCAGCTTGCGTAGTAGCTCTTTGCAGCAGCTAAGCGCAAAACGTGGCGTTATTGTGGGCAGCACCAACGGATTCTTTAGCTTGCGTATTGCCGAGACAAGCGCCTCCGTTCCCTCAACCGATTCACTCGTGGTTTCGCTACAAACAGAAATTCACACATGTAACTCGATTAATTGATCAATGAATAGGTCATGTGAGTGTATACTCACACATAGAAATCGGGACTGTTGCAATTGGAGCAGACCTTGCCAATCAGCGCGCGCTGACCTTGGCGGGCGGCTTCCCGAGCCAAGATCAGTGTGGATTCCAAGTTGTTGGTGGCAAAATAGGAGGCTAATGTGGTGCCGCAACGTAGTGTTGCGTCCTAAAGAGTGTATCAAGTTATCAGCTGATGTAACTGAGCACACATTTATGGATGTATGTATGTATGAATATATGTGTTTTTACGCAGTTGAGAGTGAGAAGGTATTGGTAAAGATCGGCAAACAGAAGCACATTATCGGTACAACTTAAATGTATGTGTAAAAGTAAGCAATACGATGAATGCCCGATAAGAAATATAAGCCATTAATAATCATTTATAAGTATTGCTCTACTTACGACAACACTCCTATATATGCTCAGTGCAAACTCTTGGTCAGTATATTTCGCTTCAGTTGGGAAGGTATACTTATTTAGCCAGTCAAGCAACGGTACACTCATTCCAAGGCCAATTTGGGCATACTGTGGAGCATGAATGTGGCCATCACAAAAGCCAGGGGAGAGAAACTGAAATTCCGTCAGCTGAACTTCGGTTGTCTGTGGATCGCTTTTCGTGGTGGACAACCAGTTCTTGTAATCGTTGCCAATGCCAGTGATCTAAATTTAAACCAGATTGATTTTCTTAAGCATTGATATAAATATATATTTTAGCTGAAAAAATATACATTCGCTTTGTTGGTAATTAGCCTACCTTTCCATTTTCAACAGCGATAAAGCCCTCCTTGAACGACTGAAATTCGTCAAAAGATTTGGTGTGCACAATTGTTCCACGATACACGGTGCGCATGTTTACTTATCAACGTGTTTCTGGCCTGACGACGATCAGGCTCTCAGTGTAACAAGTATTTAAATTGCTGACACTGTTTTTCATTCAATGCGATTGGCAGCTCCAGTCAATGCTACATTGGTGAATGGCAAAACAAAATAAAATGTTTGTGTTGTGTTCAAACAGTTGCTTTCGAGACTCAATTTAAATGAGAGTCGGTCAAAGTTCGCACAAATGCGTTAATTTTATTACAATCAAAAGCAAAAAATAAAAAACAAAAAAATTTAAAAAAAACACGCCATTTACCACCGTTTAAGTTTAAAATAATATGAAATGGAATATTTACGTTGCTTTCGTTTTGCGATTATGTTCCTTTTTTTATTTTATTCTTTCATGTGATTCAAGCGCAGCCAAATGCATTTCTGAAAACTATAAATTGAGAAATTAAAATTAATTAAATTATTAAAATTAAATTAATTTCTTATCTTGAGCATTCGAAGTGAAATATATATTAGAACTCTGTTTGAATTGTATGGCAAAACTCGCCTTTTCCGAAATTGAGCTGGTCACTCTGTTATTGTGTTATTATTTTGCATGGTGCAGCTGACTTGTTATCGATAATTGTGGACAAAATAAAATTAAAGTGAAAAGGGGGAACACGCTCAATCCCTCATATTAATTTGTACACTTGCTTTGCACACACAAAATGTAAGAAAAGCATTAAGTTTTTATTTGTTGTTAGGATGTCTCTTGGCGCTAAATTTCAAATTATAAGTGCAACCAATCGTCTTCAATAATGGTGTAGTAGTGGATTTTCGTAAAATATATTTAAGCAGACAGATAAAAGCGTCTCACGCAATCAGTGTGCATTATTACTCAACAATAATTGGACAAAATTCGCACGCATAGGATTGATTAAACTGGTTTTGGGCCAAGACGACTTTCCGTCTATTGTAAACTGTAAGTATGATGAAATATGTGCTCATTCGTGAGCAACATGTTCAAATCGTCTGCATTCTCGATTTTATACAATTACAGAAATATATAAATACATACTTATGTATATTGAAATACATGTGCATTTTATGATATTTGGCATTTCTTATTTATGTACATATATGCAATTGACACGTACACATGTGTTATCATACATACATTTGCACGTACACATTTATACACGTAATTCCCATCGAAAGCTTTTTCTCGAAATAAATAAAAACAAATTTTAATAATTACGCCAGAAGTGCTTGTTATCTGATTTCTGCAGTCAGCGTCGCAGCTGATCAAAACAAACACAAAGCTTGCGATTTGTATAGAAAACCAAGAAGCAGTGCCAAACGCGTCAAAATGCGAAAAGCAAGCGGAAAACGCGGGGCAATAATGAGCATCAGCCCATTCTGCCCAAGCTTATCGGACTGCTGTGTGCGCTACACAATTCGCTCCTGTGCTGAAACGAACCCCAACGAACGCGAAGTGGGCCAAAATGCATATGCCGCACTGTAGCGAACAGAAAATCAAGAAAGCTCTTCAGAATACTCTGCGCCTGTGTGCGATTGAGATTAATTGAGAGAGCCACAAGTTATGCGAAAATTCTCCGCTCTTGTGACGTCACAAGTCCAGAATTTTGTTTGTATGAAAATAACGATTAAAATAAGCAAGCAATTTGATCCGAAACCCTCGCATATATGTATGGACAAATGTAAAGCAACAAAATCAGGCAATTTTTTTCTCATTTGTTTTTGTTTGTTTGTTTGTGGTTTTTCATAGTATTTATGTTGCGGCCTATGGTAAATTTGCTTAAACGTAATAAGAGCTCGGGGTGAATCGCAGTTCCTTTTAATTCTTAATGACTATATCCCATAGTTCCAATTGGAATAAACTCATAAAAATGCAGCATTTTTCTTATTCAGGTATTTTGTTGTGACGTTAAATGTTCTCTTGCGATTCAGTGCCGAATAACGGAACTGCGCTTTGCGCAACCTCTAGTTCTCTCACTCGTGTTTGGCACAAAACAGAACAAGTTATAAACAAAATCGAAAGGCAGCGGAAAACAAAAAAAAACTCTTAAGTACATACAAGATGCGAAGCGCGGCCAAAAGCGAACTGTGTCTGTGTGTGCGTGTATTCACACATATGCATGAGTCGATGTGTGTGTAAAGACTGGGCCAAAGCGCCAGCGTCCCCAAAATCGATTTTTTTCGTGCCAGTGACACAATCGGCGCACAGAGCACAACAACGGATCCGAGCGGAAAACGTTTTGATTTTGGGTTGAAAAACGCGCTCAATATCTAAGTTTATCTTGCCACTTTGGTAAGGATCAAGAATATTTGAAATATTTAAATAGATACAAGAATATATACAAGAATAAAGAAATATGTACCTCCCAGTCGTACACATACGCATACAGTATGTATTACATACACACACATACATATGCACACGCGCACCAAACATAAACAAGCGTTTCAAGGTCGTTGCAAGCGAAAGAGGCCAAGCCAAAAATATAATATGTAGGCGCCAAATGGCGCACTTGGCCAAAAACTGTTTACAAAACATGATGTGATTCGTGCTTTGTTCTTTCTTTGCATTCATTTACAGTCGGCAGCAGACGCATTATGGAATCGTTTCTGAGCCTATTCGACCCGAACCAGCCGGACGATGGCTTTGACGAGGAGCAGGAGCTGAACGGCAACAGCAGCGGCAGCAGCGAATATGAGGTGGACGCCAATGTCAATGAGACCAAGAAAAGCACCATCAATAGCAGCAACAACAACAGCAATGCCAAAGGCAATCTAATCTTTGACTTTGAGCAGGGCGCGCTGCCACCGGAGCCCCAGCTGGGCAACGTGGAGTACAAGCTCAAGTTGGTGAATCCGTCAAAGCAGCGCTTCGAGCATTTGGTCACGCAAATGAAATGGCGACTGCGTGAGGGCCACGGCGAGGCTATCTACGAGATTGGCGTCTCGGATGCGGGTCATCTGCAGGGCCTTAGCGACAAGGACATGAACGCCTCCCTGACCACGCTCAAGCAGATGGCTCATCAGTTGGACGCCAGCACATCCGTGCTCAGGCGCAAGATAGTCGCCGTGCGACGTTCCGTGGCCGAAGTACTGGTCCGCAAGATACCCGATGACCAGCACAACATTGAGATACGCGTGGCGGTGCTAGGCGGCGCCGATGCAGGTAAATCCACGCTGCTGGGTGTGCTCACCCAGGATGAGCTGGACAATGGGCACGGACGGGCGCGTCTGAACATGTTTCGGCACATGCACGAGATTCAGTCAGGTATTTAATTATGGCAACTAGTAGCTAGTACAGCACCTAATCCAAGTCTCCGCTCAGGTCGCACCTCTTGCATCTCGCACGAAACTCTGGGATTCGACGCTCTGGGCAATGTGGTCAACTACAAATACAATGAAATGATGACGGCCGAGGAGATAAGTGACCAGTCAACAAAGCTGGTTACCTTCATGGACCTGGCTGGCCATCGTCGCTACATGCGCACCACGGTCCAAGCGCTGAGCGGTTACTCGCCCCACTATGCCATGCTTGTGGTGTCCGCTGGCAGCGGCTGCAATGACACGACCGAGGAGCATCTGGCCATAGTGCGGGCACTCGACATGCCCTTCTTCATATTGATCACCAAAACCGATATTACATCGCCGGATGCCACGGTGCAGGAGCTGCGCACGCTGCTCACGAATATTGGTTGCCGCAAGGTGCCGTTTGTTGTCAACAATACGGATGAGGCCATATCGGCTGGCTCCAACCAGGTATCCGAGAATATCGTGCCCATATTTTGTGTCTCAAATGTGACTGGAACCGGCCTGAACCTGGTCACCAAATTTCTGTACGTGCTCTCGCCGGGCATAAGCAATGCTGAAAAGGATCGCCTGGAGCTAGAGCCTTGCGAGTTCCAAATCGATGAAATCTTTCGCGTCACCGACGTGGGTCCGGTTGTGGGCGGCCTGCTGGTGCAGGGCGTCCTCACCGAAAATATGCCCATGAAAATAGGACCACTGCCGGATGGCAGCTTCCATTCAGTTACCATACACACCATACACCGCAACAAGGCGCCCTGCCGAGTGGTGCGTGCCGGCCAGAGTGCGTCGCTGTCGTTTACACCAGCCCAGGAGCTGCCCTCGCTGCGCAGTGGCATGGTGCTATTGGGTGACTCCGGCAACATTGACGAGCCCTATGGCACCTATTTCTTTCAGGTGAGTTCCCCATGGCACACACACAGACCAATTTTCATGTTATTTTGTTTTCATATTTGTCAGGCCAAGGTCTCTGTGCTGTTCCATGCGACGGCCATTTATGTGGGCTTTCAGACAACGGTACACATTGGCAGCATACGCCAGACGGCTGTTATACGCGGCATCATGGGTGGCGAGAAGCTGGGCACCAATGACTCCGCCTCCGTTATGTTCGAGTTCGTTGGCCATCCGGAGTATGTGCGACCCGGCATGCGCATACTGTTCCGCGAGGGCATGTCCAGCAAGGGCATAGGCGTGGTCACCCAAGTATTTCCCGTTAACAAGACGCGCGCGAAGTAGACGCGCTTCGAGGCACAACAAACCAGCGGCAGAGTACCTTGCATTTCTTTAACTCCGTTCGATCGAATGCTCTACGTGCCTCTGCACGTGGCCAGTGGACAGCTTAATTACTCTTAAAGCTTATCAATATATCTCAATACAGATAACATATATAGACATGTACATACTACTTACTATCTACAACTAGAGTCTAGAGATTTCGATTAGCATATACCAGATATATGCGTTAAATTTGTAGCAGATCTTCTTTACATTTAGTTTGAGTTCTGTGATTTTTCTTTTAAGCTCAACTCCAGTATATATATATTACAGTTGCCAGCAACTGATTCTTTAGACAATTGCAGTTTTAAATTGAAAACCACGTACGAATTTTTAATTTTGCCCACGCATACTTAATAAAATTTAGACGATAATAATATGCTCCACAAGACACTTGCTCAACAATTCGTTTAATTTAAATAACAGGATGCTCTTTATTGCTACTCGTATCACTGGTGGGCGCTGGCACATTGGATGGCCCTTCGATTTCCTCCGCCTTGGCGGGCACAGTGGATGTAAACCTAAAGAGTATAGGTATTTCGCCCAGAGCCGCATTGCCATGCGCCTCCAGCAGACGTATCCACGAGAGCAACGAGTCTTTAGTGGATGTGCCCGTGGCGCAGATGGCAAAGATCGTGCCGTCATCCTGCTGATGCACCGAACGCAGTTTGCCCAACTGATTGTGGCGTCGCGGTGGCACGCGTCCAAAGAACGGCACACCGATCTGGCTGACATCGTCGTCATCCAGCTGGCGCTCGTCCAGTTGCGACAGGAACTCAGCGTCCGCATCGGCGCGCAGCGTAAAGTAATTGATGCGACGATTCCGTATCCATATATTGAAGGGTCCCTCAATGTACAGCGCTTTCTGGCGAGAGTGCTCGCGCAACAGCTTCGCCTGCTCCGAGCTCATGCCACTCACAATCCACGTGTCGTCCAATGCGTCTTTTATTTCGTTGGTCTCGAACACATCGACTTTGGATCGCAGATCCACCGTACACATGCGCTCCACCGCCAGCTTGGCAATTTCTAGCGTATCGTCGGGCACCGGATCCGGCAGCGGCCATGGCGATAGGTTCTTGAATTTGGGCATCCAGTACATCATGCGCCAGTATTTGCGCAGCGGATGGCCCCTTTTGCCGAACACATTCAGCAGCATGGCCTCCATTTCGTAGTCCGGCATAACGCCATAGTCCTCCATCTGCTCGAGCAGATCAATGATGCACTGTTGCTGTTTGGGATAGTGCATGAACTCGGCCTGGAACAGATTGGTCGGTATGAATTTACCCTTGGGCATAACATTGATCAACGCCTTGTACACTTCCAGATCGTTCTCGACCCCAAAATCGGGCATGTGCTTCAGCGCGGCATAAATGAACTCCACATGGTTTCGTCGGTGCACGTCGCGTTCCTCAAAGATTTCCACCATTGTCAGATACGAAGTTTTGGTCTTGTCGTGAGCGGCTACGAATGGATTTCGTGTGGCGGGGAGACTCTTCGAGGAGCCGGCGGCACCAGCTCGTTTCGTGTTGTTGTTTTTGCTGCTTTTGGGATCTTGGTCTCCACTTGCGTTGGTTTCACTCGTTGCATAGCTTCTGACAAGAAGCGTGGGCGCTCGCTGTCTGTAGCAGGTCTGGGTAACGGTGCTTTGCAATCGCAGTATGCAATGCAGTTTGCGAATCATTTTTATTGAAAACAAATCAATTTTATAAAACGAAGCTCAACGATTATAAAACAACAACAAATGCATTTTACAGCACTGTCCTATAACAATCAGCTGATGTGATATCAGGGCTAACTATCGATAACACGCGAAATATATCGGAGCGCGAGCCACTTCATCTAATGTGTTGCCAACCAACATTTCGATTTTAAAAAAATACAAATTAAATAAAGTAAACTTGTATAGCATAAGAAATATTATAATTAACCAGATTTGCTCGAGAAAAAGTGGCAAGCACATTATGTAGATAATGACCCCTAATTTGAGCGAATCAGTTTGAATAATCTCCAGTTGACCGTTCAAAATCTCGTATGAGGTATAATGATACTCGTTCACAAGGCAGAAAGAGTATATTGGGTTTGTGCAATGGTCGTCTTGCAGACCACCCGTCTGTAGAAGTAAGCCTACAGAGTTGAAACTTGGAATACCCATCAAATAAAGGGTTAAGATTTGTTGGCTACGGCCACTGGGAGCATCGCAAATCTCGAAAATCAATATATCTCCCTTTATTATTATTACTGATGACCTCCTCTAAACATCTCGCAAACAATTATTTGGTTAGATTTTCCCAATTTTAATGCGGCAAGTGTAACATTTTTTGTGTGCATAATCCATAATTCCAGATGGTTAGCTTAAGTTAATTAATAGGTGGTGCTGCTGTTTGACAAGCGGTTTGAGTTTGCAGTGGGTCAAGACCACCCCGGGCGCAAACTTACTTTTGTGTTTTCTTTTTAGAATTGTTTCTAGTTTGTGTACCCTGAACCCATTGAAAAGGCTAGAGCACTCTTACTTGTTGTTAATTAATAATTCTTGTTAGATAACTTGAATTTTGTCTCAATCTGACAGGTAGGTATCCATTTATTTTGAAAGTCAGTTTATAAGAAGTCATCGATGAGCGAGACAAATCCCCCCGTCCCCTCCCAGATCGATCAAGAGCACGCCAAGTCCGAGTTTGATGCTTGTAATGTGACGAAAACCCACTGACCCGCATATTTCAATGTCTGTCCTAATGCACTCATCAGCTGCTCATATAACTGGGATAATAAATGTAGTTTTTGCTGGCTGGTTTATAATGCCAGCGCAATTCGAACGCGTTGATAAACAGCGTCATAAAATGCCACTGCAGCGGGTGCTGTGTGAACCACCCCGAAAAGACAAAGGCAACAATAGGTCAATCAGATTGGTTCTTTGTTTTTCTACGTGGCACCGCTTGAAACCACCTAACGGTTGATAGCAGCCATTGGCGATCATTTGCCCATCACGTCCACAACTGCACAATTTCCGGTAGTTGCGTAACTCACACGTTCCCAACTTGGCCCAATCTGGGACCGGGCGATATGTGCGGCATTATTACAAAATTCAACAGGACCAACAATGTCCAATGACGAATGCGTTAAGTGGAAACTGTTTGTGTATGCTGCTCAGAAAGCAAACTAAATAAACACATTTTTTATGTATTTAAACAAAGATTAATCAATTTTCTGCACGTAACATGATCAAATCTATATCTTTACTTTCGTTATATAAACACTGCGTTCTTAAAATACATTCATATTTCTATTGTGTTAAAGTGCAAAAAATTAGATTAGCTTTGTGCAATGCCCGTGGAAAAAATATTTATACTCTTAGATACCCGCTTTAGGTAAGTGTAAGGTGTAGATGTCGGTCAGTAAAAGTTTGGAAGGTGGACTATCAACGACCAAAAATTGATTTTTTACAGAAATCGTCGTTACAATGTTGGGTTTCAAAAGTCATGAAGTATGTGTATTCGTTATAATAAGCACATGAGACCCCTTGTATTTTTTAACAGCGTATAAAAATTTGATAATAAACAAGTTAAAAATGTATAAATTCCATATACCTAACATTTAGCATTTACTACTAACTACTAATAAGGTGATTTCTGCTAATTAAGTTGATCTTTTTTCCAAATCAAAATTGTTTCTATGTAATTGAATATCTTAAAAGTCTTGGATTAGCGAGACATATATAATAATAATAATATCATAGTTAAAAGAACAAAGAAAATTTTTAGGTAAAGAACGTGAGTCAATAGACGTATACTATAAACGCTTGTTTCTATTGATATTTCTTATTTCTATTGTGCCGCTTGTATGCATTTCCCCAATTTTCGACGATTACTTATCGTCATGCATCGTCATGTATACTAAATTATATGTACCTATATCTATATAAATGCAGGCGAACGGTGCGTCATTTCTTGCTAATATAAATTGTCGGTTAACCGAACATTTGGCAGAAGGCAGCACCTTCGACACTTTCAAATATATATACTCTTCTATTTATACTCCATGCCTGCCTGTCGGTGTGAAGTGGCGAGACCTAAAAGAATTAGAGACTTCAAATTTCAAAAATAAGTTTCTGCTGGCCATGATCAGATCAAGTTGTTTAACTATGCAAATTATGAGATCAAGGATATTCCAATTATTTAAAGTTCTTATAAAAATGGAAGCAAATAAATTTCCATAACTTAACTTCTGAGCTAAAGCTATTTATTGATGACACTAGATTAATGTCGCATTTAAATGTGGAAAGCTACTTTTAAGTCAAAGTTCACATGAAAATTATATCACTTAAATTTTCTTATAGGCATGGCTATACTTCCTTAACCATTAGGAATGGCTTTTTGTTTTAGATTAATTTTGCACTTTAGTACAGGGTAACTAGCCGCGCACTCGATTAAAGCAACAAATTCTGAATCAGCTTCAGAAATTGATTCGTCTGTATTTTATTTACTTTAAGTCTAATTTGCGATATCTTCGTTAAACGTTGCACCGGGAATTTATAAATAGATCGAAGCTTTTAGAGATACAGTTCTGCCATTTAGTATACACTCCCGCTCAACTGAATAGGTTTAAAATTTGTTAAAATTTAAAATGGCAATGTCTCTTTAACCGGTATGCCGATTTTTTTAGAATTGGTTTGTTTTTGGATTGACCATTCATATCTAAAAAATACACATACTCTCCGGATCTCAATATCATAGAAAACATTTGGAGGGCTATTGTTTCGAAAAGTATATGCGGGCGGAAGACAATTTGACATTTTTATCACCCTAATTGACGTAAGGAAAAAACCTATTCAACAATTTAGCTTGGAATTATTGAAAAATATTATAAGTCTTTACCACACCCATTTTCTGATATTATATTATTAAGGGGGATTACGAAATTCTTAATTTTTCTTAAGTAGTATAAATAATATAAATTTTTTATTCAATTTTAAGTCATTGAACATATTCAGTTGAATCAAGAAAATAGAAATATTTTTGTTTATTTTTTAGAAAAAATATCAATTTATTTACATTTACAAGTGTTAAAGACTTAAATGTACGTGTTTTTATTAGGAATTGAACAACACACAGTAAAAGAGCTAGAGACACCAAGTTTGGAATGTGGACTATATCTTATATCGATTATTTACAGAAATCGTCCTTAAAATGTCACTTGCTTTGGTTTAAAAAAATCATGAATCATTGCGTGGAGTCTCACTTTCATGAGTATTCATTATAATAAGCACATGAGACCCCTTGTATTTTGTAAAGCGTAAAAAATTAGATTATAAACAAGTAAAAACAATTTTATATTATATTCCATATACTTAACATTTAGCATTTACTACTAATAAGGTGATTTCTGCTGATTAAGTTTATTTTTTTCCAAATCTATCAAAATTGTTTCATTTTCTTTAGAAAAAAATTAGAAAAAGATATAGATAACTAATAGATACATATATATTTATGTAATTGGATATCTGTTGACATTTAAGATGCGACAAGTCTTCGATTACCGGGGCGTAACCATTTCATCAATTGACGCAAATGCTTTATTTATTGCAACGTTTGTGGCTGTTGACCACTTTTTTCTTTTATTCTACGATTTAGCGTAAAAAGCTTTAAGAAGCAAAGAACAAAGAAAACAGCGTGCGTCTACAGACGTATACTCATATTATCGCCATGCACATTCGCATATAAATATAGGTATATACTATATTATACGTATATCTATATAAATGCAGGCGAATCTCTGCGTTATTTTGTGCAAATAATAATGGTCGGTTAGTATATATATTTGTATTTACAATTCAAGCTACTTACGTTCGTTTAGAACATTGCTATACTTTTGATACCATAATGAAAATAACTAAAAAAAATGTCCATAACTTTAGCAAAACTTAATAGATTTTCTTGAGTACATGTTTTTATGATTCTAGATTAGTTTCGCATTAAAATGTGGAAACCTATTTTAAAGTCAAAGTTTACATGTAAATTATATCGCTTAAACTCGAAGCTTTTACTGATACAGTTCCGACATTTTGTAAACAGTCGAGTTAATTTACAATATTCTGAATATTTTATCCAAAAAAAACGTTGATTCTATTGATTTTTTTATAAATAAAGAAAGTATTTATACACAGAGAGTAAAAATCAAGTATTTCGTATATTTTAGATTTGATTTCTTATTAAGATGGAAATAATGGAAGTAATGAAATCCGAACTAATATCAAGTGTGAATTCCATAAATATCATTATTTTACTAAGTTCAAGTTTCCGATTTTCATTAAGAGCTTCAGCGCGGAATAACCGAACGGTTCTTTGCGCAATATTTAAATCTCTCCATCGTGTATTTAACGTTTTTTGAACTCTTTTTGGGCTTATTCCCAGTAATTCATATATATATCAAATAAATACTTGTACTGTATTGTGTACTTGGTGTATAGCCTTAGCAGGTGACGAACTAATCTTGTAAGCTTGCAAGTGTATATATTATTCGGCAAGGCTTTTCCCCACTTTGGCGCAACTGTGGGTTTACTTTGCATGTGTTTGCTTTAAATGCGCAATTATTTAGACAGGAAGTCAGCCGGAGCTGCAGCCAAAGATGCAAGACGAAGCTGAAACTGCCGCTGATCTGCAGCCGGAGGTGCGCATGGAAATGCAAACAGGCGCAGGGCGTGTGACAAAGCAACAACAACAACAACAAATAAATGAAAAGCCGAACCGAACGCGGCGCATAACTAAAATAGCAGCAGATAAAAATAAACAAACCTGACGACAGACAAAGGGCAGAACAGGGCTAGGGAATGGCTGTGAAATGCTTGCATATGATATCTATATATAATACTAGTAAATATGTATATGTTTGGGTAGGGCCAGTCAAAGTTTATCAAATGGCGGCGTTGAAAGAGGAGGCTGCAACCGCTCAAGGAGCGGGGGAGGCAGCTGAAAAAAAGTATATATATATAAATAAAAAATGTTGACAGCACGGGCCAAAATATTTGGGCAGCTGGGCGCAACGATGTAATGCAATACGCCAAAAAATAGTGTATTAAGCGAGAGTCGAACGATCGCCTGACCAAACACTGACCATATGCTGTCGGCTTGGCGCGCCAAAGATACCGAGATACTCGCACCCAGATACAGATACATCAACGTCTGAACTCCGACTCGGGCGGCGGAGAACGCATTTGATTTGCCACGTATCACATTACGTTAATAGAGTCCATCAAGGGCCGGGGTCGGGGCTTGTCTTACACAACGTTTTAAATTAAAATGCATATAAAAATGAGCCCGGCAACCACCGAGCGCCTGGTCGAGAGGTCACCACACCCGGGCCCATAACTCATCTGAACCCGATTCAGGCAAAGAGCTGCTTTTGTTCGCGCTGCATTACGAAAACCAAAAGAAAAGCAGGAAAAATTCGAGACAATAAAAAAGGCAAAGGCGAGGCAATAAAAAGACAAAAAAAAAACAAAGGTAAAATGTTTAAAAAGCAACCAAAAAAAAAAGACACAAACGGAAAAACCAGTTGAACAGCCGCCGCAATCTAAATGTCTATCAACTAAGCCGGCCTCCACTGAGTGCGCCTATTGTTTGGCATTTTCCACACGGTTGCCGCCGACGAGCGACAATTGTCGCTAGTTTTCGCGTTTTTCTTGCTTTTCCCAACCAGTTTGGGTGTGAAAAGTAACGGATCGCCAAGATTCGTGCAAGTGGGTCAGTTGCACCATAAGTGGCAACTGGCGTGCCGCATGCAATGGCCGCCAGTGAGGCATGCTCAGGCAGAGGCCAACAGTGGGGTGCAGAGATCGGGAACTGACCCACTGGGCGACGCACATGCAAGCGGCAGCTTTGATTTATGCAAGAGCCGCCTGCCCCAGACATCTTGTGTGAATGCATATGATATATATATAGAAGTATGCAATTATAGTTTGAGTTTTCACATATATATCATTTTCAAGCCGTTGTCGCCTTTCTATCTCTCAACAACTTTCGCACTAAACGACCGCAACCCCTTCTGGTGAATTATGAGCTGGACATTGGTCACTCGAAACGGGCCAGCTGGCGGTGGGCCAGCCCGTCCCCTGGGATAGAGGCAACACCGTTTTGCCTAATTGCGGCCACTGGGCTATCTATGCGCTTTCAACTGGACACTGTCCACACAAATCAGCGCTGCAACTGCAATCGGAGGCGCGTGAGATTTACGAGCTCCCAGCAGTTGCAATTAAGCGTACTCCCAGAAGAGTCACGTATAAACAGAGATATGTGCATGTGTGCCCGCAAAACAAGATAAATGAAGCGAATTAGCACTGGGGGCAACAACAATTACGAATCAAGATGGTATTGTAAAAACCGGAAGTGTAATGCTCTGACAATATGTTTCCTCTACTGAGTTTCTTGTTTTTTTGAGTTTCACTTGAGCCAACAAAATTGAGTACAATATCGTGCATTTAGCTACTGTTAGAATAAATACAAAATCGAAATAATTCTTGTTCTCCTTGAGCTGCCTAGCAACAAAAATAAATATAAATATATGTTTTTTAACGGAGCCTGAGTTTGGCCAGATATCTTCAACAAAAGCAAATGTTTATGAAAACTCTGGTTTTTAGTATAAATGTTGAACGTTGAAAATTGACTTTAATTTTATTTTAGAAAAATATCGATTTTTGTTCTGACACTAGCTCTAAACTTGTGGAAGATATATATTTTCGCGATCTAACAGCCCCAAAACGTTATCGATATGCCACGCCCAGTGGGCGTATCCAAAAAATGTTGTGCCTTTAGAGCAGATCTTCAGTAATCCGTCGAAAAAATTGTAAGCATCTACCTTTTAAGTTGAAGCAGCTAAATAGATTAATTGGAATTGCCACGCCCCCAACGGACGTATCCGAAATATGTTTGTGCTATCTTTAAATATCACCAGTATCAGGCTATTGCATAAACCCAAAATAATCTTTTCACTTCGTAAAGGAGGAGGAGGACAGGCAGACGGAGACGTCTGTTGATACCGATCAAGAATATATATACTTAGATATATGCATTCGAGTAAGTAACTTTAAATGTGTCACGCAGTCATAAATATTAGTACGAACATATAAAAGCTTATCTAGTCAAAAGGAAAATCAGGTAAGCAACTGCTTATTTGAAACTATTAAAGTTAATTCCAAGTCGAATTTATAGTTAATTGATTTGTCATTATGTCTAGCTATCTTTGATAATAAAGATAAGATAACATAACTATTAATTAGAACTTATTTCAACTTAAGAAGAGCAAACTGTGAATGTGCTTAGAAATTGATTTTTCGCCTAACTGTCATTCTACCCTTTGTTCAAGGTATTTATCGAGAACGCGCTAACGACAACAATTCCGGTCTTTGCTTTTCGGGAGCAGATGTTCTTTTCTGTCTCTTACCCCTTGCCCGATCCCCTCCCACTCTTCGCATAAAAACAAGAATTTGCCTTCGCTTTGAGCCCGACTGCAGCTCAAAGCAAAACAAAACAAAAAACAGAAGACACGAAGAGGAAGAGCGCTCGAAAAAATAAAACAAAACCAAAGCACTTGTTCAGTTTTGAGCTGCGGCTCAACAAAATGTGGAAGGTGCGGAAACGGGAAGAGTGGCCCGGTTCCTGCCTGGTGCCCGGCATCCGTTGCCCGGCTGTGTCGGATTCAGGTTTTGGTTTTGGCGCAAAAATATGCTCAAAATTGGCTGCAGGTATTCCGGCTGTGCATGTGCGGCTCTGAGAGCACCAGCCGCACAAATTGGCGCAAAATTTACAGATGCCTCAAAAATACAAGAACAACAACTACTGAAAGATGTTGGCGGGCGCTGATTATTCCTCAGCTGTGCGCAAAATTTATGATCTCTGGCGTGTCAAAGACGAGGGAGCAGCAGCAGCAACAGCCGCAGCTGAAAATGCACCCAGCCCAGATGCCGTCCCACACACTAAAAATAGACGCATATTGGCCCTAATGTATCTGTTAGATACGTTTTACATATGTTGTAATGCATGGCTATATATATTGCATATATATGTACGACGCAGGCGCTGTTGCTGAGTTGAATTCAGTTAATGAGCTCATTTATTAATTAGAGGAACGTGACGTCAGCGACCGCCAGCGGGATACAGATGCAGATACAGATACAAAAAAAAAAACAAAGAATTAGCAACCCTCTGATTTTGAACTTTATGCGCAGTGTGGCCTGTGGCAAGGGGCACACCTCGCGTGCCACATTTCGGCTCAGAAAGTGTTACTTGGCCTATTTCAATGTACAATTTCTCGATGACAAATTCATAAAAGCCATAAAAGTATCCAAGCAGCAGTTGGTCACGTAGGCCTTGATAAAGTTAAAAAAAATACAAAATTTATATATACATATATATATATATTAGCGAATTATTCTGGACTTTTCTGTCTACTTGATACTGACGTTTGCGCTGCTACAGAGGAAAATACGAAATTTAAATGCATTTTCAATGGAAATGACGCATCGGATTTAGGGCGCATTCCATTTTCACACATTTTCAAGAGTTTTCTTTTCTTTTTTTTTGGCGCGAGGGTTGGTTTTTGCATGGGACCTGTGCCCAACCCTCAAAGACAACCCTTATGGTTGCATTCGCTGATGTTTGGGGGCAGGTAGGTTTCGTGAATTGGTGCCAAAAAAAAAAAAATCTATGTATGTATATACCTAAAGGAAAAAATTGCCCGACTAGATACCCTGAACATAGCGCAGAGCTCCTGAATATTCCTTCTTCTCTCAGCCCATTATAACTGCGGTGTTTATTGTCCGATCTCCATGAAACTTTCAGAATTAAATTGAGCCCCCCAAATGTATGTGCAAACCCAAGCGCAAAGCAACACCTCTTAATTTAGGTTTCTTGCAGTTTTAGAGCAATTGGTAGTGTGTATCTAGAAAGTGAAATATTCGTTATCTGAGTATGTTTTTTTAAGAAAATCCAATTTAGCTCTAGCTCTTATAATCTGCGAGATATGTTAATCAAAAAAATACATTTTTAGATATACACCAAAAATGAAAAGCTTGCTCTGCGTATGACAAAGAAAAATCTGTAAGTAGAAACTTCAATAGTTTCCGATATCTCGACTCGACTCGACTTTAACCTGATCATAATGCGAAGCGTCCTGGCTCCTATGCAATAAATTTCCTCAAAAACATTATATCCGTTTTGGCGAATTATTATTGGGCGCAAGTCATAAATCCCAGGCTTGCTCTCCGTCTCGGTGTCTCTCTGGTCAAGACCAGCTGTTGTATCGGAAATACGGCACAAATACACATGCGGCATAATCACGCATTCACTAATAACTCCTATGTCGCTTGTTAACTATTTTCACTTTCGTTTGCGGGCAACGCTTGAACGAGCGCCTAAAGCGCGAAAGTGTTTTTGTTTTTTCGTTGTTTGTGTTTTTTTGAACACACGTCTCACTAATTATACCGTTTAATGCTGCATGAAACTCGCTGTGACCTTGGAATAGGGCCTAAAACGTCATGAAAACATTAGCCGACAATAACAAAGCAACAACCAATGTAATATTTACATATTCTTATTACATATGTATGTATGTATGTATATACCATACATTCATGCCCCGCACACTTAACAGTTCTCTTTTCTGCGCTGTCTGGCAACGCTGCTCCAACGCTCTCTCTCATTGTTATCGCTGCTGTTATTTAACATGTATGACTGACATTAAAGCACGATTGAGGGACCAAGAGGTTTTGTAAAGAAGGTTGAGCTCTTAGCGTTGTGGCGGCTCAATATCGAATTTTTTTGTACGCAAGGCGCCTTTGTATGAAAGTAGCGACAATTTCGCTATAACGTCTAAAGTAAGCAAGCTATTTTAATGAAACGTAGCATAGAACCTTATTGATATATTATTATATTGTTTTTATTATACCCAGTGTTGTCCAGAAATTTAAAATCATCGGACGAAAGCTATATGAATATAGAAGGTAAAAATCCAAACCGCGCCGGTTATAATAATTATAATGAGCGAATTTTGGTAGATCATAATAACTTGAAAAACACACTGAGTGTTTATCCGATTATTCCAATAGGAGCTATAGGATATAGAGATCCGATCCAAACTATTTTGATATATTTGATGTTTGCAATACATATGTCAATTTTCATTAGGATAACCTGTCTATTTTAGTCGTTAAACTAGTTTAAAAGCAAAAATGTCAATATTTTCTTGCATGCAACGCTTGTGACGTCACAAAGCTAATAGCGCAGAAATCTTTGCCTCTCTCTCTCTCTCTCTCTTAATCGCGGTTCTCTGTTAGCTAACATTTTGCGTTACAGTTTGTAAGTTGTGCGTCAACCCAGAGAGCGCACTAACTAACTTTAGTGCTCTCTGAGCATCCGTTTACGTTGCTGGCATTCGTGTTTCAACAGCCGATTCGAGCAGATGTGATTGCTCCGCGTGCCGTGCGTTGCCTTCTAACTTGAGTGCGCTCTCGTACAATCGGAACAGAACATCCAAAAAAAATACAAGACAAGAACTGTGCAAAAGCCAATAAAAATTAAATATATTACTTGCATTTGCTCACATGCATTTTGCAATGCTCTCTCGTACGCTACGTGACTTTGCCGCCACCTGATTTTGTGTGCTTGTTTGTATTCGGCAACGAAGAAATTACACAAAGAAAAGTTCAAGTGAAAGCGCCAAAAAATACAGATCCGAAAAAAGAAAAATTAAAAACAAAAGCGAAAAAGAAAAAAAGTGCGATGTTTCTAAAGGTGCAACCAATGGCACAGCCATCGGCGGCACTAGCCCCGTCGCCCCCCATAATTTCCACTCCTGCCCGCAAATCCGTCGCCCGCAATCTGTTCGGCGATTGTCCGAAAGGTTCGGTCGACAAAGAAATAACGGTGCAAAATGAAAAAACCTACAAATACATAGAAGCGCGTTACAACATAAATATAAAAGAATTAGATAAAAAGAGCAATCAACAGATCTCAGTGCCAATTCTCAAAAATGTTGAGTCGCAAGTGGACCAAAAGCATGAAATTGCATTGTCTAATGCGCGCCTGCAAGGCATCAAAGGTAATTTGTCACATAATATCTGTTATCTGCAGATCAACCCCCATTGGGAGAGAGTGTGTGTCATCTGGCCTCATTTGTTGTTTTGATTGCTCTCTCTCTGTCTTTTTTAAATTGCGTTTTTTTATATTTCGTTCAGGTGCAGTGCCCCATAATGATTCAATCACCTTTGTATGTGCTTTATAATTCATGACAATATTTGCAATAATTTCACCACTGTGCATGTTGTTAAGCGCTCGTGCTTTGTTTACTTGGCAGCTTCGGATGTCCCTTTTTATCAGGCTTTCATATTTTAAATTGAGCCTCGTGTTTTTGTTTTGATATACTGTGGGACTTTGCACTGTTTCACTTTGTGCTCATTCTTTACTATTTTGTTGTGCATTCACAAACATTCAAAATATGTTTTTTTTCTGCTCCTCTTGCTCTTTCGTTTGATAGTCAAAATTTGAATTGAACAGCTATTTTGATTTGCTTTCACCTCACACTACTTTTACTATTCCCAACACATTCACAAGACAAAGCGTAAACGAAACCAACTACAAAAATAAATAGCGCGCGAATTGAGATAAAAATAAAAATAAAAAAAGATTTTTGCAGACGGGTGTAACCGACTACGCAATACTCAGCATAATAACAGCTTTAAGCAGTCGAAAACGGTCTTAATTAATATCGTAATTTTTTTAAATATATCCATTTCGTAATTTGATATTTAAAGGAGGTTATCGAAAAACTGACTGCCAAATTTAGTAACTTTAGCTCAAAAATGTGGAAGATACGGATTTTCGCCGTTCACCCCTCGAGATATTTGGGTGTATCCAAAAGTTTATATATAAAGGAGATCATAAGTTATCTGTCTCAAATGTGTCTAGTTTTACAATTTAGAGAGAAATATCGATTTTATCGTTTTGTCATGCCCTCAGAATTTAGCTTCCTTAGCTTCAATAACGGCGAAAAAATTGAGTTTATGCGGACAGACAGCAGACAGACATTGCACAAACCCAATATACTCTTCTCATTTTGTGAACGAGTGGAAAAATTGAATGAAAATTGAGTAACACTTTGGCGCTGTGGTCACAGCCAATTCTGAAATTATTTTTCGCGCCAAAAAATATATATTCGCAAATATTTTAGTTTAGTCTTTCATTTATATATAATTAAAATAATATCGAAATAAAAGAAATCCGCAACTGATTGCGTCAGCGGCTGCAGCTGTAGCTGCAGTTGGTTGGCAATTAATCGAGAGGCTTCAATTAAAATGGAAATCTCTGTCAGCGAACGCACTGTGCTGCTGTTGTTGGCAGCACACAGGCATATATACATACATGCACACACACATGCATGCAAACGAAAAATTCTTATTCGAAGAGAATATAAAAACTTGGCACACGCCTGAAAGCGACTGTACATTAAGTAGTTCTTGTTGCCTGACCGCCGCACCCACGACGACAAACGAAAATATCGTCGTCGAAGTCCAAATCTGCTCTTATACACACGCCTTAGCAGCCCACTCGCCAGCCACTTGGCTCTCTCACTAAGGCCTGGGAGAGCACGATTACTGCTGTTATTTGTTTGCGCTGGCCTATTGGAATCGATGTTTTCGTTGCGTTTTGGCGCGAGTTTGTGATTTTTATTTTTAGTTTATTTTGTCTGTTTTCTGACTGATAAGCGCGTTTGTCTCTGTATTGGCTTATGCGTGCGTCCGTGCGTGTGTGTATGTATATTTATAATACGTAGTACGCACGCATGTTGTTGTTCTTCATGTTGTTTTTAAAAACGCGTCTGAAGGTCACGCGCTCGTTACGCGTAAGTACAGCAGCGGTCCGCGGCTTGCGGCAGGTCCAGCTGGCAACTGGCAAATTAACAGTAAATTGTCAACGTCGAATTGTACATTTGTCAATTTGCATTTTTGTGATTTTAAACAATAGTGTTTGAATTTAATGACTTTATGAGTTAAAATGATTTGAAAACCACTTTTCCCGTAATGTAAACGTTGGTTCGACAATGTTCGAATATATGTCAATTATAATGTTTGTCGTAGCGTTATTTTGATCGTATCGATAGAAGCTATGGTTTCACAGCTGATTCCGATTTGCAAATCATTTTTGAAGGTTATGTATTATTAAAAGTAATAAATACATACAAAATCATATTATAATAGCAAAATCGTTAAAAAATTATTGTTTCCATATTTGATGACGCCACCAGTCCATTTGCCGGACAGTTTAGTTAAAACGTAAATATACAATTCTTCATTTAAATTCTTGTGATTCATATTGTGGTTTAGGAGTTGCAAGAATTGGAACTTTGGTATAGTTTTAGCTGTGAGCCACTGTATGCGCATTAAAAAAATTTAGCTTTCGCTCGCGTATTCCAACAATTTTTGCCACGTTTTGGCACCCACTGTACATGTACAGTTAGTGTCATTTGTTTTATTCTTTTTCTACTGCTTGCGGTTTTTGTTTTGCTTAGCCGTTTTCACCACGCCCCCAACCTAAAGCTTAAACTTATAATTATGTAAGCAGCAACTCTCACGGCCACAACCATATATGGACACGTATATGTATGTATGCATGGATGACTGTATTTGTGTGCTTGTGCTTATAAATATTAATGCTGTGTTGTCGTTGTTGTCGTCGTTCCTGTTTTCAACGTCGCTACACACACATTTCGTAAACAAAACGCGTTTTGTTGTCGTCTCACCGTCCTATCTGGCGCGCATTCTTTCTATCTGTTATTTGCCGTATTTTTGTTTATAAGTAGAAAGCGCTGTAAGCAGGGAAAGCTTTGCGTGCCCATAACTGTAAATTACAATGCTTGAAATCAACGACAGACACCGATCCACCGTCCAACAGCTCCATCCCCCGCCCGAGCGTCTGTTACAGCCGTCGCCAACACCACCCGCTCAGCAAAGATTCCAGCGAGTTCTTGTGTCCGCTGTGCTTGACGTTCTTTGTTGTCGTTGGCTTATATTTTTCTATAACTGTACAATGTTAGAAGTTAGTTTAAAACGCCGCCAGCGCTATTGTCTACCTCTTCTGTCATGACGACGCGTCATGAGCTGGCTAGAGGTGATCGCGTGAGTTTTATTTTTTCAAACTATTTAAACAATAATAAAATGATATATATACTATATGTATATACGTATAATGATAATTTATCAGTAAATTTAAGAATTTCTAATTAATTTCAACCATAAAAATCAAACAAAAAATATATGTCTGTTATCTATTATATAATGTTATATATCATATATAACCTATATTAATATTATTAATTTGTTTTAGCAATAGTGATTTTCGCATTACTTTTAAATGCAAAAACTAATTTTTCCACAGTTTGTTCCTAAGACTGCGACATATATGATACAAAAAGGGATTCACAGTTTCATGGCGGTAGCTTTTAAAATTAGGCACACTTGCGAAGTTTCGATCAAGAATATGTGTATATATGTACATTCATATGTACTTTATAGCAGTGAAGTGTATAAACATCTCAGAATTCAGTAATTTCAAATCAACATATTCGATGTAATGCCAACTTTAATTTTAAAACAATCCTTAGTTTTTATTTGATTTCTGGTTTGAAATGCCAAAAATAGGAAATTTTCGTTAGTTGGTATTACAGGCGTAAGCCTGGATTAGAAACGTTTCGATTTGCATACAGCTAGACAGTATTTGTTATAAAGTTTATTGACCTGCCTGTTCCCTATCATTCCGATTGTACTAATCGGCAATATCGGCAAAACTGCGCTAATGTTTCCAGCTCACGAACATATCGCACTGTTCTCTTTTATCTCTATAGCTGGCTCATAGCTTTTAGGTCAATGCGCAGTAGCCAATAAACCTTCTTTTTGACTAAAATGTTCTCTACAAAATATAAAAACCACAACAACAATAGCTAATGATGGACGACGATGATTACACAAGAAAGCTCCCAAGTGTTGCTGCCGTGCTGATAAGGTGATGAAACCGTCAATTGTTGTTGTTGTCCATTTTTGTATGTATGTTTCAATTATCGACAGACCATAGGACAGACAATACATGCATTTAAATATATGTATGTTCTGCAAATGTATAGATGTTTGTTTACTTGCATATCTACAAATGTGCAATGTATATACAGTTGGCAAAAAAAGTTTAAGTACACAATGATTTTTTAGCTAAATGCAAGCAGAAAGTTGCTTAGAAAAAATAAAAAAAAATCTTATTTCATAAAATAACAAAAGGGTGATGTTCAAAATCACAAAAAAACTAAAAAAAAAACTATGTAATATATACATACATATATAAAGTTCAATTTCAATACGATGCGTATGTATGTACACTCATGGACTGAATAATAAATACACGCCTCTCTTCAAAACAATAAATTTTATTTTTAAAAATTCTAGTGATCTCTCTTATTTTTATTTCATTGTGTTGATGTAAATAAATTATTACTTAAAGTACAAATTTCAATAAAATTGATGTACTTAATATTTTGACCGTCAGTTGTTATAACGTTTTCAACTTTTGTAGCTTGACGTTCGTCTACATCATCGCTTTCCCTTTAGTTTACATTCGAGGGTCAAGCGAATGTACTTTTACTATGTATATTTGTTTAACTGTGTCTAATTGCTGCTATTTCTCATACTTTTTCATTTGCAGGCATTTATCGCGTACGCAAAGGCCACAATGGAAGTTTGAAAAAGCCAAAATGTGAACAATCTCAAAAGAATAAGAAACAAAAATTTGTAATTACAATTAACGAAAGAATTGCAAAAAAAATTACAATTCGAAAAACAATTACAAAATCAACAACCACAGTGAACGATAAGGAATAAGGCAAATGATGACGAGCAAACAGCAGCAGCAGCAGCAAGAACAACAATAACGGCAATAATTGATATTTATTATAACATTTTAATTTTTTGTTTTTTTTATATATGTATATTTTTGTTTAAAGAATAATTGATAGTCAAAAATGTTGTTTAAGCTTTTGTTGTAAGCAAAGGGCTTAAAATACAAAAAAAAAAAACAAACGCACAAAAAAATGAAAATAATAAATAAAAAACAAAAATTGGTTGCCACGCGTGCAAAGCCAAACATTAAAAAAATTTTAATTTAGATGCACAATAATTGGTAGATAATAACTATGAAAATTATATATACATAAATATATAATTGTTCCTTTTATTATTATTTGCAATACGTAAAATGTTATCATACGTTGTACAAATGTACTTCACTGTATAGGATCATTTGTAGTTAGAAAATATAAATTAAGAATTATTTTAGACCCTCTATTGTGCATCTAATAGATACTAATAAACAACCCATCCCCCCACCCCACCCCATTTCAAAGCGTTCTCAGCGTGTTATTGGCTACTGCTGCACGCGTGTGCCGAAAGTATTTACATTTTGTTATGATCTCAATAAATACAATTTAAATTATTTGCCTAAATGTAATTTAATTGAAATTATTTAAAATATAAACTATAAACAGGCATTACAACAGTACAATATTTAATTTCTTGTCTCTATTGTAAATTTCGGCTAATTGTGTACAAATTTTAATATCATTATATCATTTCGCATTACGCTTAACTAAATTTGAAACTCTACTAATTGAAACTATGTATATTGTCATTCATTCAGAGGGAAAATATTTAAGTAGATAACAAACAAAAACAAAACACAAACTGTGCATATTTCCTTAAGTGAAACTAAAAATTGTAAAACTTAAACAACACACTATGAAATTATGAAAAAAAAAACAAATACAAAATAAAAAAAAACAACTTTAGACTATACTTTTTAGCAAAAAAGAAAAACACAAAACCCAAAAAAAAAGAGAAACAAAATACAAATGTAAAGAAAATAATTCTTAAAAGCTTTTTATTTACATGGAGAGTGCTTTTGTTGGCGTTATTTGTTTGAAGCAAAAAGAGGAAAAAGTGGGAACATCGAAGAAGGCACAAAAAATGAGTCAGCGGAACTGACGAATTTACAAATGAAACGGTCCCTAGGCAAGGGAAACTATTTAAAACAGTAAAATATCAATATAACGAAATGCTTCTATGCACGCATTTATTAAAACATATGTATTTACTTGGAACTTTGTACCGGAGTTTCAATAGTTTTAAAATCATGCACCAAACCTAAATCCGAACCTTAACTTGTTTTCTTTCAAAATTGTTTGATTAAATACAAGGGAAAATTTCAACTTCTCAATCTTTAATTTGAAATAATCAAAAAGAATAGAAATATATAATTTCCTTAATAGTTACAAATATTTTTCCGACGATTTAGATGATTGCTGAATAGATGGTTAAAAAAAACATTAGGTCGCATTAGTTAAATGCTTAATTTACAACAAGAATATAGATTGAAGTTCACATAATAATATTAAATATAAACGTTTTAGAGGTACTAAACAACTGGATTTTAAGTTGCATTTATTTAAAGTAAAGATGCTGATGTTAATATTCATGAACACATTATAGTTACATACATATGTACATACTATTTTTCTTATCTAAGTTTTGCTTGTTTCGGTGACTGCGCTTGCATTAACAAAGCTTTACTGTAGAGGAACACAAGTGTACTATGTGTGCTACATTGTTACGAATGCTGCCTGCAGACATTTGAGAAAATGCTTTGCAGTTGTAATGTGTGGCTTGTGGAGTGGGCACTTAACATTAGATTGGCTGTCACTTCCGGCAGGCCTTAGGCAAACTACGGCGTCGGCGTCGACGTCGACTTGATGATGATTGATGCTGCCCGAACAGCGGCCACTCAGCTGGCGGCCGCACTTTTATCCAAGCGCCCAATATTCACATAGATACAGGCATATGTGCATGTAAATACATACATACATAGATACATTTACATACATATACTACATTTGTGGCTGCAAGCATGTATGTATCTGTGTCTATGTATCGCTGGATCTATGCTGTCCATTCGCCACTTTTCAATTTTGTACATGAATGTGCACACACGCACACAGATTTCCATACACATATTTATGTAATAATGGCATTTCGCAAAAGTAAATTACATGCTGTGCATTTAGTAACAAGCATGTCCAACATATTTGCCCACTTAAATAGCTGCCCTGGTATGGTTATTAGCATGCAATTTCAAGATTTTTAATGCTGGTTTTCGCAATGCAGTCGCACACACGCACACAGACGCACAATCATAGAAACTGCGCAGCAGACATAGCGCGCAAGCGGGGGTGAGAAGGAGAGAGATTGGTTTTTTGCACACAGTCGCTTTGGCCGCATTTTCGCCTGTGCCGTTTTGCATTGGCCTCGCAATAAATTCAAAGCGCACTCTGTAAACAATTTATGACGTTGGCTACGTTGATTTGTTGCTTTTTTCTCTTTGTCGTAACGGTAACGGCTCTGGTGCCATACAAAATTGTGCAGCCTACAGCATATATACACACACACACATACACAAACACACACACACAGTAACACATTTTGCGCTTTGTTGTCGTTTTTCTATTCCGCGGCTTTCACATTTTTGCAACAGCGCACAGAAAACGGAATCTGTAAAAAGAAATCGCAATAAATTATAGCAAAAAGGCGAAAAGGGGCAAATTTAATAGCGCTGCGTTTTTCATTAATCATCATTAATGTCAGAGATCGTTCAAAGAGTGCAATGGCTGGAAAAGCGTGAAAAGCAAGCCAAGGCCGTGAGTCACTGACAGGAATTCAAATCAATCAACCCTGCATCAAGTTGCCAACTTTTGTAAACCCACCCATTCAGCCAGCCATAAGCACAACTCTCTTCCTCTTTCTCTCTCTCTCTCTCTCGCTCTCGTCTCGAAGCTGCGTGTCTGCCACTGTACGTGAGGTCATGCCGGGCAACTGGCAGGCCTGTGCCCGGTTTGCTCTAATCTGCTGACCAAGTTGTGGCCAGCTGCCTCGCATGATTTCCTTTGCTTGGCTCAGTTGCGGCTTTTGGTCTGACGTGGTCTGGCCTGGTCTGGGTCTTGATTTCGCCAGGCCAATTTGCCTGGCAAATCAACGGCAACACGGCATGCAAAGCACATTTGGTTTTCAGTGCTCATTTCGTTGATTGTTCCCACAATTTTCGTACAATGCTGGAAAATGTACGTGCCTCGTTCGTTGTCCCCTGGCCTCGCATTGTTCGTTTTATTGTTGTTACTGTAATTACCTAAAAAAAAAATAAAAAAAAAATTGAAAAAAAAACTTAAAAAAAATGAAGAAAAAATAACAACAACGTGGAAATTCTTTTCAAATGGCACTCCGAGGCAGGGGCGCTGTCTGAAGCAAGCAACTTGAAAGATCTCTCAGATCCGAACGCAAATCGCTGAGCGCTGTAATCGTGCACAGACACATACACAATATTTAGGAGTAGGAGAGACAGAAGATGTAGCATAAAAGATATGCCAGAAGATCACGTACACGTACCGCATGAAATGGGGGCGTCATTTACATTGGGGGAGCTTAGAGCGTGAGGCCAGCAACGGATCACAGCAACAACAATAGCAAGGATCGTGAGCGTGTGAATCAAAAAAACCAAATGGTAGAGCAAGTACAACGAAAAGGAGATCAAGTCAGGTGATGCACTTTCAAGCAAGATCTATTTTTCCTTTGTGAATCCTCTAGAGTAGCCAATCGAATTTGAGTGATCTGTACGAAAATACCAAAAAGCGTAAGTTCCCCGACATTTAATATTTATATTTGTATACCCTGGACTTATTGAAAATGGGTAAAAAGGGGAAAATAGTTTTGTGCAAGTGTATGTAATATGCAAAAGGAGGTGTCTTAGTACCCAGAAAGTATATATATTCTTGATCAGCATCACTAGTCGAGCCGATACAGCCATGTCTGTCTGTCCGTCTGTCCATCCGTCTGTATGCACGCCTCAATTTCGGACACTACAAAACCTATACAGCTTTTTATGTTCGTGTATACCATATGCAGATCAACATTTTTTTGAAATTATCGAAAACTCGGCTCGTTTTTTTAGCATATCTCGGAGACTATATGAGCTAAAGCCACCAAATTTCGTTCAACATGTTCTCGTGAAACGCAGGTTAACAATATTTCGGATTTTGAATACCTCCCTCCTGGCCATATATATGTATAAGAAAATTGAACTCAAATACTACAGAGTTGCGCTTTGGCTAATACACATAATACAGATCACGCTCTTAGTTTTGAAATTACTCTTGAATTTAGTTTCCACAGTGGGGGCCAAGCGCAGCTGCTGCGTAATGTGCCCAGCGTGCGTTTGTATACGTAAGTGTGTATTTATACGTGATTCTGTGTATGTATGTAAAGACAGAGTTCAGGGTACCCCCTAGACTAGAGCCCCCAAATTGTTTTAACTGAAAAATTTGGCTGGCTTAAGACTTATGTAGGTCACATGTTTCATGCTTCCATTGTTGCAATAAAACTACTCAAATTTTCATTGAGCATCTGACTTTTTACGATGCGAAAATCAAACAAATTTAAAAGCTTTTTAATTGGACAAGATAGTTTTCAAGGTTTAATTTGGTTTTCACAAAACGCATTACACATATTTTAATTGACACATGATTACACTCTATATGACTTGTTCACTGCCTGTGCTAATGCCAAGCCTCTGTCCAGCAATCTAGAATTCGAGCGAGCCGTTAAGTCTACAAACTACAGCAATGAGATAAAGAATAGTTTGTTATCAGCACACTTGTGTTAATCAGAAAATGGTATTCCCAATAAAAACAAGCGTGGGGGTTTTAGTCGGGAGAGCCCGACAAGGGGATACCCTGGACTCAGTCTTTACAAACTTACACAAAATCAAAAATTTGGGGCGAGTGAGGAGGTATCCAAAATCCGAAATGTTTTTAAGCCCCGCCTGCTTTACGAAAACAATTTAATTCTTAATATAAATAAAATTAATTATTTTGTGGCTTTAGCTCCTATAGTTTCTGATATATGCTCAACAAACCGGGTAGGAAAAAATTAATTGATAAATATTGATAATAAGAAAACGAGCCAAGTTATCGACAATTTGAAATAAATTTGATCTGCGCCTGGTCGAACTTAAAAGTCCAAGTTCAGCTCTCTAGCAGACGCACAGGGCTAAATCGACACGACCAGGAATATAACTTATGGGGTCGGAGAGGTCTCCTTCTGCCTGTTGTATACCTTTGCACAAAACCATTATACCCTTTTACTCATTTTCAGGGTACAGGGTACAGGGTACAAAACAGAAAGTAAAAAAACAAAAGTATTACTTTGTATACATTTCCAATCTGCCGTATCAATAAATAGTCACTGCAAATATTATTTATACGAACAATTATTTTAATACATACTTAAACGGCTTGGGGTGCAGGTTTTTGTTAAATTTATTTACAACAACAACATAGGTGCCACACACCAGCGCTTATCGCAATATTATGCCAACTTGCCATTAGCTTAATGAACCCTCAAGATAAGTATCAATAAGACTGCGAAGCGGCGACCTTGACCAAGCAATCAGTTAATACGTATGTGTATAGGTCAAATACCTACACACGCTCGCATGTGGCTACATGTGTCTGTGTGCTTATAAATAATGCCAGTCAAGGCGGCTCCACAACATTCCGCAACATCCCTCGCTTAGTCATGTTCGAAAGTGGCCGCCAGCTGAGCAGCTCTTCGCTCTCCGCGTCCATTTTGCGCGGCGCTTTTCGCTACGCCACATTTCTGGGATTCGTCTGTTTTGGCATTAAGGGGAATCGGACCGATGGGTGCCTGGTCGCGCGGAATCGCTACTGGTACAAGTGGTTCTGTCTGGTATCGCGGATGCTAATGTGCGTCGCTTATGGATACTGCAGCATTGACTATATCTATGGATTGGACAATGCCCATCTGATAATACTCTCGTGGATCCGCATGGTCTGCTGCCTCATCTGCGCCTTCATCATTCTGATGATGCAGTTCTGGTATGGCCAACGGGTGATTCGTGTGGTCAACAGTTATTTGCGGCTCTTTCGCAAGGTCAACGCGCTGCCAGGTTGCCGGGTGGGGGGTTTTGGCGGCAAGCGGGAGTTAAGTCTGCTGCTCTTCAAGCTGCTTTGCCTGCTGAATGAGCTTTTCTGCGAACTTCCGGAATTATTATCCGCAGACAGCTTTAAATTCTACATATTCGCCCTCTGCGATACATACATAAGCGTCAATGCTGCCATGATCGGGCATATGTGCTTTGTGGGCTACCTGAGCGTAGGCGCCCTATACGCCCAGGTCAATCATTATGTGCGCCACGAGCTGCGCCGCCAGCTGCGCGGCCTGGAGCAGCACGGCTGCCAAGTGAGTCGTCGCGAGTTGAATGCCGCTGGCTATCGCCTGGACGAGTGTCTGGCCATCTACGATGAGATTCAGCGAGTGGGCAGCGCCTTTCACCGGCTAATGGAGATACCCCTGTGCCTCATTCTGCTGTTCGCCTTCTTGAGCATGACATTGGTATCCTACTTCATCATGCTGCACGGATTCCGTGACTTCAGCCTGTGGCTGCTGGTGGCTCGATTGTTCATCGATGTGGTGCTCCTGACACTGGCGATCCACGGAGCCGCCAGCAGTTCCCGCGTGGTTCGAAGGCTCAGCCTGGAAAACTGCTACGTTAGTGAGCGCAACGATTGGCACATGAAGGTAAGTTCCAGGTGCTACTCCAAAATTTAAAACGGCCTATTCTCTCCCTATATAAGCTGTAATAATAACTAATGACTAATTTGTTCATATTAATATACTTAATATTTAAAATTAAAATTTTACCAGTTGTTTTTTATACCTTTTCAGAGGGTATTACAATTTTGACACGTCTCCGACCCTATAAAGATATATATTTCTGATGTGTTATCAACAGTCGCGTCTTTCTGTCTGTCTGTCATGAAATGTTTAACAGGACCGTCTTTTTGTTGCAGGCAGTGTAAGTGCCAGACTCAGCCGGGTCGGACTACTATATCATATAGCTGCTGAAAAAAGATCGGCTTAAAAATGAATTCAGGCAATATACATTTTTGAGATTGGAATAGAAAATGGCTAGGTTCGTCAGAATTTATAGGAAACTAATATGGTTTAAAGTTCCACTTATGATTTGTAAAAATATTTGTTTGTATTTATTATTTATCTATGTTTCATCCGGTTCGGTTTAAAGCCAGTTTGCAGCCTTGGATTTAGCATAGGGTACATGGCATCACTTCGTAGAATGTCTTCAATCAAAACACTTTGAAAAGTCTGACATAGTTTCTTTTCTATTTATTGCAGCTGGAGATGTTCCTGAACCGTTTGAATTTCTATGAGTTTCGCGTATGTCCGCTGGGACTATTTGAGATATCTAACGAGCTCATCTTGGTGTTTCTGTCCGGCCTGGTCACGTACCTCACTTATATAATACAATACGGCATGCAATTGAACCAAATTTGATTTGATATTACTTTAGTTAACTGATTTATGCCTAATATGTATTTATGTATTTATTATTTTGCTTGCCTTTGACTGCAACTGCAACTTTATCTCTTCATTCCCGATAGTTTTACGACCCACAAAAATTAAGTTCTATACAGAATAATTATATTTGCTTGATTTTTATCAAGAAGCTTGTCAAATAAACTTAATGAGTGATATAATTTTGGTCATATTTCAAAAAAGACATAAAAAATATTTAATTTAATATCATTGAAGGGGAAATATGATGCATCCTTGTTTGACGCCTACTATCTAGTCAACTTGTAATTAGCTTATTGAATAGAGATAATCAAGATGTGTATCAGTTAGGCCTTGAAGCGCCGACTCGAGTATACATATGTTGTATAAGTATAAGTATTTATAAACCTTTTGGCTCCACATTAGCGGCTTAGTCATGTTCGGTAGTCGGCGCCAACTGAGGGCCTCGTCGCTCTCCTCAAGAATCTTGCACGCCGCTTTCAAGTACGCCACATTTGTGGGGATCATCAGTTTTAGCGTGAAGCGCAATCGCAGCGATGGGCGACTGGTGGCCAGGGATCGCCACTGGTACAAGTGGTTCTGCCTGCTAACGCGTGTTGCGATGTGCGGCCTATATGTCGAATTGTACAAGAGTTTCATAAACGTGCTGAGTTTTTCGCATTTGAAGATGATCATCATCATACGCCTGCTCATCTGCCTCGTCTGCGCCGTCGTCACCCTGGTGATGCAGCTCTGGCATGGCCAGCGAGTGCTCAGTGTGGTCAACAGTTTTCTGCGGCTATACGCCCGAGTGCAGGCGCTGCCGGGCTGCCAGGACACGGGCTTCGGCGGCAAGTGGGTGCTGACTATGCTGCTCTTCAAGGTGCTCTGTCTGGCGTATGAGTTTGGCTATCTGATTCCAGCGATGATTGCCGATTTCAGTACCTATTTTGCCTTGACCGTGCTGTGCGACTTTTACAATACTGTGAATGCGGCCATGATCATGCATGTCTGCTTCGTGGCCTACCTCAGCATAGGCGTCATTTACGACCAGGTCAACAGCTATGTGAGACACGAACTGCGCCAAATGCTTGGCGAGCTGCAGCCGCCCAACGGAGGCACCGTTAGTCGGAGGCAGCTGAAAGCGGCTGGCGATCGCCTGGACGAGTGCCTGGCCATCTACGAGGAGATTCACCGAGTGTGCCACGCTTTCCATCGACTCTTTGAGATTCCTCTCTGTCTTATTCTATTGTTCGGCGGCCTGAGCACGGCGTTGGTTTGCTTCTTCATCATGCTAGACCAGTTTAGCGCCGTTAGTTTGTGGATCTTGGGCGTCAAGCTGCTATTGGATCTATTGCTGCTGACCTTGGCGGTTCATGGAGCGGGCAGCAGCTCGCGGGTTGTTCGGCGACTCAGCCTGGAGAATTACTATATAAGCGAGCACAAGGATTGGCACATGAAGGTGAGTTCGTTATCCGGACTTGAGAACGTATTAAATTAGCTAATTACACTCGTTCACAAAATGAAAAGAGTATATTGGCTGTCTTGCTGGCCGTCTGCCTATTCGATTTGATCTATATATCTCCCTCAAAGAACGTAGAAATTCCATACGCCCAGCTAGATACACGACATATTGCAGACCGATAACTGTTTCTAAAGATAAAAAATTTATAATTTACCAAAATAACATTAAGACAATTTTCGACTTAAGTTAAGTTTTATTCACGCTATTCTTTTTCTATTCGTTGCAGCTGGAAATGTTTTTGAGCCGCTTGAATTATTACGAATTTCGCGTGCGTCCTTTGGGACTCTTTGAGGTATCCAACGAGCTGATATTAGTCTTCTTGTCCGGCGTGGTCACCTATCTCACCTATATAATGCAGTATGGCATGCAATCGGAACGACTTTGAATCCTCGTCACGCTGTGGGCGCTTTTGAACTACCCTCTGATTATGATAGGGTAAGGAACACAATTGCAGACACCTGTCCTGCGGTCACATGTAAAAATCCGTTGCCAGGACCAATTCCAATTTCCGCTTAACGTTTTTCTGTCTCACTTTTCCCATGAAAGTTGGCGCATAAATTATTTACGGGCGAGTGTGTGTATATGTATATGCTCTATGGTATGCTCTCTTCGCCGTGGAGCAGAAAATTTATGCAGCTACCCGAGCGACGGAGCTGCCGAGCTACCGGCTGGACAGTTTGCGCTAAAAGCGCATAAAAACAAGGCCGAGGCCGTCGCTCTAATTAGCATAGGTAGAAGTAGAGGTAAATGCAAAGGTAAAGGTAAAGGTAAGGGCACAGATAAAGTTCCACTTGCTCGCTGCACTTGTTCCTGGGCTCAAAAGGGGCTGCGTCAGCGCTGGCGATAATAAAAACAAAACATTTAAAAAAAAAGTAGGCTCGAGCAACCGATGATTGAATGCACTTAAAAAACGCATGTTATCAGTAAAAATATATAATAAACTAAACAGAAATTAGATAGATTAGTTGGCAACCCAAAACAGTTTCAACTGAATTTGGAAACAAAAAAAAAAAAAATTTGCAGAACAGCTTTATTTTGTCTGCTTTAATAGTATAATCAATAGTATTCTGATAAAGATAAAATTTAGTTACACTTTATAAACCACAGAAATTGAGTTTCATAGATATAGAGAATATTATCACTGTTATGGTAGATCTAATATATGTTAATCTGTTTAGTCTGTTTAATCAAATGAGCTCTAAACTTTATATTAAAATGGACGAAAAAGAGATCAATAGGGTCTTCTTCAATGATTTACATACAACATGAAATACTGCGTGAAACCCTTTCAATGGTAAGGGTATTGAAATCAAATTGTCGGGTGGTGACGAACATTATCTCGGCATTGACAGAAGGAGAACTGTGACGATGTCTTGGCCTCAGACTGAGAGTGAGATTGGGGACTGAGACTCGGATTGGGATCAGTACGTTGCGACCTGGTGCTGCTCCAGCTGCGTGCTTTTTGTGTTTTGTGCGTGCTGTGTAAACGGGGCAAGATAATCATAAAACGTAGCATTGGCATTGCTTAAATTATTGTACTTTATAACAGGCAGCGAACAGAACAACGCAGACAGGTTACAGTCATTTTTCCCATGATTGTTCTGTTTGGTCGCGACTGCGACCGGTGTGCGGTAATTATGGGTCACCCAGCTCTGCTACTTACGTACATTTGTAGTGTGTTGGGCTCTCTCTTTTCTTTCCGCCTGCAATTATCATACACACATTCGCTGCGCGAGTGTGTGTCCGTAGGTACATTAAAGTTTGGGCTAAGAGGCGAAAGATACTATAAAAAAATTAATGATGCTTTCAACATTTCACTAGGCAAAAGCACACGGGCTCATGTTGAAGTTGTAGCTCAAGTGCAGGTAGCTCTTGCTCTAGGTAAACACCTCAAGAGCTTAGCTTGTACTCGTATCTGGGCAAATGTACAGCTACTTGAAGAACAGCAACAGCAACAGCAACAGCATCAAGAATATTCCGATAAAACAAACTAATGATGAAAATATCATCATTACGATCCGAAAGCCGTAAGTCAATCAAGATTATGTGTGTATGCAAGAACAGTAGCCGGTAGCTGGTAGCCGCTAGACGGTAGTTGGTAGTCGGCAGCCGGCAGCCGGCAACAGGCCCGGAGCCAGGGCCCAGTCCAAGAGTGAGAACAAACATATTGCCTGTTGAAGCTGCAGGGCCCGAGGCAAACAACATCCGATGATAACTCATTAGCCCCAACAGACAAAAACGGAAGGTTCAACACAATTTTGCACATGAACATCTTATTGTTCAAATAAAATTACTTTAATGTAACATTTCCCCGAAACCATTTGTTAACATATATCAAAGGAGCCTTAATTACTCTAAATTTCTAAAATAGTTATAATTATTAAACCACTTACATACCTTATGTATGTAAGTTGTGTATTTAGGTAATGTCAATTAAGATATTGTATATAATTAAGACATTAGTTGTTGCCTCAATTTCCATAAATATATGGACGTGCATTGAAAAAGCCAGAAAGATAGAATATATGCAAATACAAATTAAATAGTTTTAAATTTCGCTTTAAAAATTTTATTCAATTAATCCTTAATATGCAATGCAAGTTCGTTTATTCATAATTTAGACAACAATTACATATTTAACGTATACAAAGGTTAAAGTTGTAAAAATCACCAATATGTTGTTGTTACTTGCTGAATGAAAATATCAGCAAACATCTGAATCAAGTGTTTTGAAATCAGAAATATAAATAATACAAAATCAGTAAATTTCTATTTAAAATTAGTATATTTATTATTTTCAGAATATTCAGAATTGTGAATTACTTTCTATACTTACATTTCTTTAATAGTATATACAAGACCACTTTGTTTAGTCTATGTAGATTTAAAAAAAGGTTCGAAATTTTTCGTATGAAAATAAAACTTTCGCCCATGCAACATTGGACACTTACTAGATAAAAATATAGTTTAAGAAACCTCACTCAATCATAATCATAAAAATACGATCAGTTCTTATTGAATCAAAATGAATATTCTGAAGTATTTAACCTGCTACTGTTAAACAATAAAATGTTTTAAATACACAAATGTTTACAACAAACGGATATAGCGTAATATTTAGCAAAGCCATAAAAGAGATAATACGACTTGGTGGTGAGTTCGTATAATATTTGCCACTTTTATTACAGAGTTCCCCCACTGGAGCAATGTAAATGTGACATTCCATAAGCTGATAAACTTACAACGGAAACAAAACCATAATACCAAGGAATTAAGCAGCCTATAAAGATAGTGTATCAACCTGCCAATACTTAAAAACAGTAAGTACATTGCCGTCTAACATAAACATTATATATGTTAATCAGCTGTTCCGCCAACCATTTAATTTCCTCTGTGCCGAAGTTGAACTTTAGGTATCCAAGAAGAATTGAACAAATTCCAATAATAACGAAAACTCTAGAAGAGATTTACGTACTGGCAATAAAATGTTTTAGAATTTCTATTACCTGTCATCTTAGGCCAGCTAATAACACACAGGCACATGCACACATACACATCATACATACATAAATCTGTGCTCGAATTGTATTTATGGAACTAATTTCAAACAACTTTGATTAAATGCAAATGGATTTCACCTTGCAAACGAATGCACATTTGTATGTGTGCAGGCACACACGTATGCACATATACGTATGCATGTGTGCAAATATATAGATATGCCTATGTACGCATGTGTGTCCATAACCATTTACAATATGCACAAGCATTGAACGTTTTGTCGTCTCGCAGGCAACTGCTAAAGCTGAACCCCAAACTCAAAGTCAAAGAATTGGCACGAGCTGAGCACACGTCGTCGCCATCATCGTTGTTGGTGCTCCATGGACGTGGGGCTGTGAGTTGGGCCGAGTCTGTCGTTGCGTACAGTTCTGGCGCGGCATTTAATGGCTGCACATATGGCGAATGCAGAATGCTCGACTGGCTTCGGGGGAACTTGTTTTGTGGGCCGTATGGGCGCGCGCGCGCGTAGGCGCTGCCGCAGAGCAGAGCGCAGCAGCAGCAGCAGCAGCATCAGTTGGCGGCAGCGCGTGTGCGAAGTGCCAACATCTGGAGTTGGACCAGTTTGAAGTTAGCAACGCATCGGTAGCACGGTAGCCAACGGGCCAACAGGTACACACAAACATACATATGGAACATACATTTGAGCCCGGGCGCAAGATAATCGATGTATACTAATTATTTGCTTTGCCTGCAACTGTTTGTCATGCTCCGCGTCTGCGTCTTGGACAGGCGGGTACAGCAAAAACAAAAAGCACAACGGTAGCCAGTCGCACTCTCGGCTTCAGTTTGTGCCTGGTCTGCCACTGGACCTGAGTGCTGGCTAAAATAATGGCCATCGACAGCAGCAGGCGGGTTGGGGCCGCTGACTGCTGGCCGCGTCTTGGGCAAGGTTACGGATGCTGCGAGCGTTGCGTTGCGTTGCGTTGCGTTGTTTGCGAGTCCAGGCACTGCGCACAGTAGTCAAGTTTAGACACCTTAAATACACAGGAAAGCGTCATTTATGCGCTCGTTCCAAAAACGACAAGCACTAGGCGTGGCACAGCCTGCAGACTGCGGCAGCACTATTAATTACATGGACAGGCCTCACTTTAAGCCCAACTAAATTATATGTATGTGTATCTAAACACAGACACACTGCATCTGCTGAGATTGGGGCTACAAGGTCAGAGCAGTAGAGCGCTTTGGTAGCCAGCAGCTGTCCCCATTGCGGCCCGCTTAAGATCTGCACAGAGATCGATTTCAATCAACACCCCACACACAAAAGCACAGTCAAAGCTCCGACTCGCTGCGACAACAACAAACAAGTTTGCGATTTAAACAACAAAAAAAGGTACAGTCACAGAGATTAACAATAACAACAACGTCAAAGCTTGGCAGCGATGCGTTCGGTTGGAGGCAGCTTTTTTTGATTTGCTCGAGACGTGTGGCAAACTTCAAGTTTGGAACAGGTTTTGATTTCGTATTTTGGAGTTGTTGTGCAAAAACTTCAACAGCTGCGTTGCGCTGAGCGCTGCTGCCGTCGCTGACGCTGCCGCTGCCGCTGCCGTCGCCAGCTTATGGCTGGTTGTTGATCTCGGCTGCGGCCGCTGCCCGCAAAACAAGTAGCTAAACAGACAGCGACAAACGAGCGAGCGTTGCGTAAATTATAAACAAGCAGCACACTCACACTCGCACGCTCACTCTCACACACACTAAGACACTTAATACATATGCCGAAAGCACAAAAAATTAATATTATATTTCTTTACGATTACGTCGACTGCGACGCTGGCCTCAATTGGCTCTCGCTCTCGCTCTCCCACGCTGATGCGTGCTCTCTGTTCTCAGGCTCTTTCTATCGCTGTTGTGTGCTTTTTGTGGATTCCATTTGCCATAAAGTGCGTTAATTTGTTGGAAAGTGGGTCAGCACCAATTTCGGTTCATCGAACACACAAATACCAACGCACTCGCGCTGAGTGTGCGTGCCCGGCGCGGTTCTACGCAGCGGCCAAAGGCAGCCCCAGTCAAACATTGGTTTGGGTTCGCGTACCTTTCGTGCACGCTACCAAATGCGCTCGCGACGTGAGTCAGGAAACTGCATCCGAAAAAAAAAACAACAGAATAATCTCTTCGCCGCATTCTTTTCTGAATTACTCATTTTGCTGTTCAGTAAAACTTAAGACAGTAAATACACTATTTTAATGAAAACTCTGAGTAATGGTTGTTTGTTGATAATAACATAGTTACAATCCAATTACACATTCAAAATGTTTGCCTTTCAAATAAGAGCAAATAAAATGCTCTTCATTTGCCAGAAGTAAATTTGAAATTATATTGAAGCTTACAATTTACCACATAACAAACAGAAATAATTAATCACTCATGATTTGTTTCCATAGGTAGTTCATTATCAATTTGTAATTTGCATAATAACTTATTCATGAATTTCATTGTTTAATGTACTAACCTTTAAAGCATTAGATAGATAGATAAATAACTTAATAATGTCAATTTTAGAAATTCTTGACAATTGTTCACAACCTATTTCTTTTGGTTGATGTGTTTTCTTTCATATTAAATAGTAAACAAATAAATTGTTTTTTTAACTAATTCCTTAGTAGGTCATCAATGATTCGTTAAAGACCGCAACGCTTGCTTGCCCACTTGTTAACGCCTTGTGTATTTAGGCCAAAACGAGTATTGGCATTTGCTGTTATTGGCTTGAGTGAATGCGACTGGTAAAGGAGGGGAGGAGGTATTTTTTTCAATATACCTATTGCATGTTTTCGTATTCGATGTTGTGTTTTCGTTTGCCCACTTGATTTACTATGCGTTTTGCGCATACGACCAAACATATTGTTACTATATTTTTAAGATGTGTGTGAGTGCTGGCTTGTGTTAGTGTTATGAACATGGCCCAGTCTACTGTATGTTCTTGCTCTAAATTAAGTTCAAACAATATTCGGGCACGCTTGTTTAACGCCTGTCCGCTGCTATTTTCGTTCCTGCCCCCGCAGTCACGTTCCGAAAACTGGGGGTACGAGTATGAGCAAATAGTATGTACGAGCTGACAAATTCAGTTGTTTGTTTGTGTCACGTTTATGAGCACACGATTTCAATACCAGCACTTGCTCTGGCACGATTGTGTTTTCTATTTTGTTTCTAGCCATTCGCTAGTGAAAGTATCTCAAATGAATAATGCGATGACGTTGCGGATGATGCGAATTTTGCTCTTATTGTTTATAAAAATATTTGACACTGAGCTGCTGAAAATCTTTAAAGTGTATAATAAAATATATATTACCATATATGTTTCGATTAATTCCTAGACCATATATCTTTATGCATAACATTTATACAAATTTTCTCCATTATATAAAGCTCTCATAAAAATAAGAGCCAATAATAAAAAACTGCATTATCCACGTTACATTTTTTATTATAGTTGGTATAACAACCATTTTCGGGATTTATTGTAATATTAACAGTTTCCATGAAGTTTCCTGTATACTTTTTAAGTATTCAAAGCTAAACGACTTTCTAGCTAAATCTAAGACTCTGAGCCGAAGCTCTTAGAACAATTGAAGGGAGGTTGTTTATAGCGATAAACGGAAAAATGCGAAAATCTTTCAATGATTTGTTAATTTTTGTTTTTAAAGAATTTTCGTCATTTCTAAACCGAATAAAAAACTCTTTAAATAACAAATAAAGTTAATAAAGTAATTCATGCTCAAGAAAAATTCTTGTTACAAAAAACAGCTGCAATTAAAAATAAGTTACTCCGTAAAGTTAAAAATAATTTTTTTTTAATTTAGTCTTGATGCTTTTATTATTATTCTTATAAATAGTTTTTATTATCACTGTCTGTTATGGCCGTCGGGCCTCCATACACTAACCCAGGACTTGAACTCGGATCCTTGTTTTTCAGTAGCCAAAATCGTTCGCACTTAGAAATCACATCTACCGAAGACTGTTTTGATGGTTTTAGCATATTAGCTAGTTACAATCAAATCACTGCCATTGCTTTTCAGTTCTCTAAATTCTAAATTTTGGTACTGGAATGCTTTTCAGAATATCCCAAGTATTCTCAGTTGAGTATAGCTCACTGTGGTACTTCGCCTTACGGGCTACGGCAGAGGTCAAAGCGCTTGTTGTTTTATTTGCTGATAAGCGAGTGTGAGGCTCGGAATTGAATAGAATGTGCATTTAATTAGCTCTGAATGTGCCGCTAGTTACACACGATTCTTACGCATGCTTGTAAATGTATAACCACAGCCACCAGCACCGCAGCAACCACAGCGATGGCTGCGCAAGAAACTGGGAGCTGTTTGCCCTTAGCATGGGGGCCACTTGGAGTGTGCGGCATCTTTCAACTGCAGCGCCGGCATGCGGACAACAATGCGGCGACTACTTGGGCTCCTCAAGCTGTTTCATCATAACCTTAACCGCTTGCCCCCACAAACGCTGTTGGTCACAGGGTGTGCCAAGAATTTTCAAAGCCCTCAGCCGGTGGGGAAGTGGGCTAATTAAGTACATTGCAAATACTTGGAATGGCCTGTTGCGGCAGGAAATCGAAACTGGCTAATGGGGCGGCCTGGACAGAGACTCGCCGGATATATGCATGGCTTGGCGGGTCTTTTGGCCAGCAGCTCCAAATGGGCAAAAAAATTTGAATGCGCCCTGTCAGGAAGAATTGGGAGCTTCATTGCCAACACAGCCCAGCAGCGTGTGCAGCAGACCAAAAAACAAAAAAAAAAAAAAACGTAACAAAATTAATTCAGTTGCAGTTGCAAAAAAAATGTATTCGCGTTTTCGTTAATTCTCTTTCTACACATAGCTACATAGAGCATTTTAATTTTGTCACAAAACTAGTGACAACTATACTGAAAATTCACTAGAAGCATTCTCTGAGACGAAGCGTTGATCCAGTCTGAATAATTAATAATTAAAAATTATCCTGTGAGCTCTTTATGAATACAATTTTTTTATAGAAAACAGCTTTAGTTTTTAAAGATGTATAAATACACTATATTATGATTATATATATAAAGTAAAGAAGCAAATAACTGTTGTGCTTAAACATTTTTTATTAGTAAATATACTCTATAAATGCATATATAAAGTAAAATAGAAAACAACTTTTATTCTGAAAAATTTATTATTATTAATATATACACTATATTAAGTTTTTATTAAATATAAAAGTTATATAAAAAGTAGATCAGAAGATCTGATGCTTTTTATTTAGTTATTTCATAACTGGATTCCTTTGTGAAAATAAATATTGTATACTCATTATTTAATGCCTCTCACTCAATGTTCTTGATTTAAACGAAATTCAAATTATACACAACGATTGCCACACATGTTTATTTTACATGTTTTACACGCGACTATTTGAGGGTATTAAATCTTCGACCTGCCACGTACACATTTCGCACTTTGCGTGGAATTGTATTTGTGGGCTTTTGTTTGCCGTTTTGTTTGCTTTGTTCATTGCACGAGTATTTTGCCAAGCGGATCACACGCTGAACGCACACGGGTCAGGCAGCAACGGTGCTGGGTTCAGGTTCAGCTGACGACACTGCCGACTAACCTCGACGATATAGTATGCGGAGTGTGTGTATTATATAGTATACATAGATGTGTACTTGATCATTGTGGTAGTATGTAGATATGTATAATAGGCGTGACAAGCGCGTTACGCTCGGCTGGCGCCCAAAAATAATCAAAGACAAAGACGCTTTCGTAGATGACGATGTTGATAGTGGAGCGGGTGGAGTGTGGACGGGGTAGGAACTGACAGGCCAGAGATAGCTATGATAATTACACCGTGTTAGCTCCGAATTCTGGCCGTTGTTACTTTGCTGCCTAACGAGCACCAAGTTCTCGGCACCACCCATCTCCGAATTGTATCAGCTGTCTACGTATAATGGGGCATAATATAATGAACGATAATATGAGCAGCATGAATTTGAAAAGTTCAGCGAAAGAGGCCCAAGAAATTTGGATTTACAAATGGCTGCGTGGGCTGCGAAAGCGTTTTCGTCTAAGCCCAAGTCGGACGTCATAAATCGCAGCTGGAAACATAGACGCATTGTAGTTTTTGTGGAATACAAATGTGCATACATATGTATATGTAGGTATGCATACAAATACCTCTAAATATTGGTATTGAGTAAGTGAAATAAAATGATATATTCTCTATATTATGTCTCTGAGAATTCGGCTTTCATTAAACTTCCTTAATTGTGCTGCATTTAATTTATAATGCATACCCTGTAAATCCGATTAAACGTTATATATAAACATTTCGCGCCCATTGACTCGCGATCAAGAACTGATAATTTTAAAATGGATTTGTTTCATTTTATAACACAACAAACTCATTAGCAATTTTAATTCAATTTAAGGCTTGATGAATTTAATGAATTGCAGACAAACGTTTATCCAAATTCGAAATGCTAATGCGAAAATTTATTTTCTACAGTTCAGAGTAAGGGAAAACAGCATATTGAACGTTGCCCAAATCGCGGCTCTGGGTAGATTAGCTTTATACATGTATTGGGAAATCACTCCTTTCTTATTAAATGTCGATTGCGCTTCCATAAGCATAAGGTATTTTTCCGTCGAAGCTGATATGCCTGTGCCACGCCCACTGGGACGTCGGCGAACCGATAACTTGTCGATACACCTCAAATCGCAAATCGATCCAAGGTGAATATTTCGCACAATATTAAAGTTAAAGTCACCAAATTTGATATGTAGATTGCTGGTGACCTCCCCAAAAGATTGCGACCTTGATATCCCGGCCCCGCAGTATATCTCCCACACGCTGGGTGACCTTTTAATATCGAGCCGAAAAATGTTGGCCATGCCCACCCCCACCCCCGAGATATAAATGTACTATTTTTGACCAACATAACAATAATAACTTTTGTGTTCTGTGAACAAGTATTATAAAGTCGGTTACTTCCGACAGCAACGTTGTTACTTGCTTAATGCCAAAATTCTTGAGTCAATACATTGACGCTTAAAGATTATTTTAAGCCGCAAAATTGCCTGTGAAAAAAACATATTGGATTACTGTAATATCCGTTCCATATTTCGAACTCCCATAATTTTGTCAAAATTCAACCGATTTTCATTTTTGATGTATTTTCGTCATGATTTATCCTCTAGATTAAATCAGCATTTAAAATATATGCATGTTCGAAAATAATTTTTTGATGAATTTTTTGGGGAAAAATTTAATGCAAACTTTTATTTTTAAAAACAACATTAAAATCGATTATGAGGGGGTCAAATTTTTTGTCAAAAATCATGCCAAAATGGATAGAAATTTTGACATGTAAAGCTCTCGGATCCATAGCTTCCATATTTCAAACGCCCAAAACTTTGTGAAAACTGAAGCGATTTTCATGTTTGATGGCATTTTTCCATGGTTTGCCCTCTAGATTGATTCTGCATTTCAAATATATTCATTATTGAAAATACAATTTCTTGTATTTTTTGATAAAATATTATGTACCCCCTACTCATTTTCAAAATATAATATTTTCAAAATTTAGAAATCCTAATTGCAAACAAGCTAAAAATCGAACACGTGTCAATTTCAACATAATGTAAACAAAGCACTAGCCGATATCGTGACGTCACGCTCTCTTAAATCGCGTTCTTTTGTTCCAGCATCGAATAACGGAACTGTTCTTTGCGCTACCTTTAATTCTCTCAATCGTTATACGTATATCTTATTCACATTCTTCCGCTCTTTCTCTCTTTCTCTAACTCTGTCGTGTCTCTCTTTCTCTCTGTCTTACTCTAAACTAGTTCTCATTTTTCTCTTAATCTTCAACTACTCTTTCTCTCTCTCTCTCACTCACTCTCTCATTTATTAATTATCAGTAGATTTAGTAAAAATTTAAAGAAATAAAATGATTACTTTTGAGAAAATGTTATTAATCTGATATGGATACCCTCGAAATGATTATGTTTATTGAATTGTAATATTCTTTCGGACAATTTCCTCGGCTTCTTCGAAGCCCCCAGTAATTGCAAATTGTATCAATATGAACAGATATGTTATAATGGCCGATAATATTGTTGGTATAAATCCATTGTTCAACTGCAGGATGCCCAGCACTTTGATTTCCAGCTGCTGGCTTTGCAGCTGATTTAGAAAGGACTCCACCTAACATCACAACATCGTTCAAATAGGATACATAAACATGGCATTTTGCTGTCCAAGTGATCAACTTACGCTCTTGTCCCAACGCCGATCAATATCGGTGCACACAATATCCAATGGCAGAATCTGGGGCATTTGTGATTTCTTGATCGTGTAGTCTGCGCACATGATCAGCAGCACAATGTTGGCCAACTTAATGCCGACCATCACCAGGGGCACCAGATCACCCTGAACAGCCTCCAAATAGTTCAGGATATACTCGTACAGCATCAGCAGTAGCACAATGAAATTATAGTAAATATAAAAGAGGATTTGCCACTGGAAAATGCAGCAAAAGGAGAGCGTTACGTTGTAAAGCTCGCTGTAGATAACGCCGCAGGCTTCCAGCTCATCGGCCCGATTGCAGAGCAGGCACATGCGTCTATAACGGCTGAGGCGCGGCGGGGTTGCATTCGGCTTTGCGTCAGATTCGGCGTCCGCCTGCTGCTCCTGGGTGTCCATGTCCATGGCACGCATTTCCTGCAGCATTAACGCAATGTGAGCGCCCATGTGCTCGTAGAGTACGCCGGATACGAGAAAGCCCAGGAAGCATGCGTCCAGCAGAAAGAGCGTGCCCAGCCACAGGTAAATGGCAATCAGTCCGCCGATCACACGCGGCACATCCAACTGCAGAATGTGCCGCAGCGGGAGCAGATCCGGCAGTTCGTAGAGACAGCCGCAGAGCGTCAGCAGCAGCTTGACCGTGTAGAGCACGGGAAACTTGAGCGGAAAGAGGTGCTGGGCCTGCGTCAGGGCGCAGATGCGGCCATAGAGCGCAATGTAACGATTCAGTATGGCCATAAATCGCGACTCGGCGCGCACCTGCATTATGAAGGAGCCAACGGCAAATATGGTCACCGAGGCGGACTGCAGCATGGCAATGAGGGCCGCGTAGCTTTGCGTAGTTTTCACCTTGTGAAAGATGCCCGGAATCACGCTCCAGTATATGTTGACCAGTATGGCGCGCCACAGTATGATCAGCACGCGGTTGCATTGTCGCCGCGGCGCCTTCAGCTGCACCTGCTCCCGCTGCCACTCCCGATCCCGATCCCGATCCAGCGTGCTGGAGAGCAGCGAGAGCCCGCGGGCCGCTTGGTAAAGCGCCAGCAGCAGGCGGCGCGACCAGAGCTCCACGTAACCAACCGGTGGCTTGTGCTTGGGCATGGCCAGGCATTGACTGACCCTCCGATATAGAAATGTCTGTATTTCTATGTCCGACGTCCCGTTTGTCCTGACAAGCGTCAAGGGCTATAGAGGAGCACAGTTGTGGCTGTTGATTTCATTAATTGAATGTGTCTAGATATCGGCAATTGCGTTTCACGCTTCGCTGAGTGCCTCGCTGACTGATTAGCCGAAGCCGAAGCCGGAGCCGGAGCTGGAGACGGAAAGGGAGGCGGAGACGGAGAGGGAGACGCAGCCCATCGAGATACGAGCATGCCCGCCCGTTGACGGACAGGCCAAGCAGTGCCTGCCCCCTTTGTCCCCCTTGCGCCTGTGGGGACGGCGCACATTGGAACAGATGGTGCTCAAAACAGGGCGTAAAATGATATTCCGATGGCTATTTTCGGTGCGAACTGGCTGGCTTTCAGCGCAACTTAAAGCTATTGTAATTGAACCCAAGTGCTGTCTGCGAATGTATATCATATCTCAGTAAATAAAAAATAAAAATAAAAAATAAAAAAGAGATCTCATTGTGGTAATCTATGCATATGCTTAATGTTTTTATACTTATGTAATACATTCTTTTTTATTTATCATTTAATTGGCATATGATTTTTGTTTTCTTAAAAATGCAACTTAAAAATATTTGGGGGCTGGCAAGCTTTTTAAAATGGGCTTTTTTAGCTTTCAGGCAGAGAACTAAACATTCGATAAGACTAGCTCAAAGTCCAGAGTAAATGTTTTTATGTTCAACAACATTTATTCTACCAAAGATCACTTATGAGAGTGTTCGGTAAGGTCCGTTTTTAAATAATCAATAATTAATTTCGATTTTACGATCTCAAACTTGCATCTTAACAAAACAACTTGACTAAAGCAACTTTTTGAAATTTTAAAGCAGTATCACTTTGGTTTCTAAAACTATATTGCAAGAACTAGTATATCAGTAAAAGGCAATCTAACAAACATAATCCCAGTAATATTTCGTATCTGTTATGTATGTACCTAATTTATAAAACTTTTGGTCAAAACTTTTATAAAATATCCCTGAAAACACGTAAATATGATCACTGTCCTTCTGGTCAAATGATTCCAATATGATTTTCTATTGATTTTTCCCATTCGATATTCCCTTTCTAGTTTCAATGTGCATATTTTTAGTGCAATCTTTTCATAACAATTTCAATTCACTCGCGAGCAATTATAAAGAGCTGATTGTTGTTGATGTTGATTGCTGTTGGTGTTGTTGTTGAAGGTGCCACACTCCCACTGTTGCAAGTTGCCAAACACGTTTGCTGGACATTAGAATGTGACGCGGTTCATTGAACCGCCGCAAACAGCAATATCCAGCTAGAGGAGGAAGTGTTGTATGCCCAAAGACGGGCAATAGAAAAACAAAGTCAATAGCCTTTAAGTTGCTGCCACAACAAGCCAGAACGACAACAACGACAACAGCAACAACAGCAACAACAGCAACAACAACAATCAACAACAGGTCTAGCCTGGCTGTTGTTGCTCCTGGCATGATCATTGCCTCTGACAACGCTGCGGCAGGCAGGCGTGCAACAAGCCTTGCCCCATAACTGGTTTTCCCGATGCAGCCAAAGTCGAAAGCAAAAGCAGCGCAAGCCAAGCCTGGCCTAGCCTAGGCTCAGCCATAGATAGATAGATAGTAGTCGCTCTGATGCAGCGTCTAGTCGGCCAGTACAGCATCCTGCAACTGCAACTGCAACTGCAACCAGTTTACGTACAGTTCGTCCGCTAGCCGCTGCTCGACTCTCGACTCTCGGCTCTCCACTGCTCATCGCGTCCGTGTTATTGCAGCCCAAGTACATGAAGTAATTGCAAGAAGCGAGCCTGACCCCAGCCGTGATGCGGCTGCCGCTGCTGCAGATGGGGCTGCATCAACTGGCGGCCAATGAACTGCCACTGAAAAGACAATAGGAGCACTTGCCCAGGAGCTGGCACTGCGGCGGGGCGGGCGGGCGGCGGCATCTGCTGGAGCCAGTGTTGTATTGCTAAATTGGAAATAATTGCAGAGACGCAGCAGCAGCAGCAGCAGCAGCAGAATGCACGTGTGCAGCGCTTGTTGTTGTTGCTGTTATCGTTGTCATCAGTTGTTGTTGTGCTTGTTTTTTCTACTATGACATAAAATACGCGACGAGCGGCGAAGAAGGCGAAGCCGGCATTTAATAGGCGCAGAATCCGCAAATGGCTGAGCTAGAGACAAAGTGCAAAACGCAAAGCAACAGCAGCAACAGCAGCAACAACTTGCGGCAAATACTCGCGAATAATAGCAATAATAATAAAGTTGTGCGCAACAACAGCAACAAAAAAACACATCATAGAAGAAAAAGTTCAACGACATTAGGAGATTAGAGAGCATTCACGATACATGAGCACAACAACAGCAATATCTAGCAACAATGCCTATATGCACATTTGAATGTGCCCCAGCGTGTGGCACTGTGTGTGTGTGTGTGTGTGACGCACTCTGACGTGCGTTGCCGACGCATAGAAAATAACAACAGCAAAACAGTCATCGACATCATATGGATTTTTATTGTGCTGAACGTGGCAGTGGCAGGGGCACGAATCGCGTCTGGAACGCAGGGTCGCGGGGCAGAGGTAGAGTGCATATAAGAGCAGAACAAAAACAAAACAAAAACCAGAACGAAGTCGAGGACAGGAAAATGTTTTTCATTGTGCGCTCGTTGCCTTGGAAAAGCTGGCAGGCGGATGGGCGGACAGGCGGACCGGCGGACGGGCGGACAGTCGCCGTCGCCGTCGCCGTCGCCGTCGCAGCAGGCATTCAAGTCATTAGAGTTGCGGGAGACATGCCCCATGCGTTTGCATATACAACCGCAACACAACAACGATCAACAGCCAGCCCATGCAAATGATGAGCTCCGTCTGCCAGTTGCACTGTGATCCATTTGGGGCCAGTGTCGAGTGTCTCCACCCCAAAAGCAGCCTCGCCTTTTGGCGTGTGTTGCATAAAATGCCACATTTGGCTGCGCGGCTATTGCTATTTACAGACACAAAAGATGCAACCCCTACATAGCTATGAGGCGGCATTTGCTTATGCTCAATTTGGATATTTCATTACGACAAAGATGCTGGAGCTGCCACACACACACACACGCACACACACACAGAGACACCGATACGGGGCCAGCGAAATCAGAGACCAAAACTGACTTCTGGGTGGGGCGATAAGGAAAACATATAAAGTAAGACAACTACTGAATGCTCTCGTGTTAAAGTCAATCTTAATGTATAGAAGAATTTTAAATTCTTTATAAAATTTATAATAAAATCAGCAGAGCCCAAGCCCGAGCCGGTTACATATTGGTACTTTGGAAAATGTATAAGCCATTAATTACATTCCCTGAGCTCATTGCTAGTAAATATTTTAACTCATGATTAAAAATAAAAAAAATAATTTTTTACCTTTTTATAAAAAGAACACGAGGAACTAAGGTTCAAACCAAAAACAGGATTCAATGATGTGGAAAATGTGGTTCACGAACCAAACCTAAAGACGAGGCATTGGTTCAAACGGTTTTTTTTTTGGTATGCAGGAATAGTTTATATATATTTCAGCACCAAAAATAATGTATGTGTACTTATATTAAGATGCTAATACACTTTATCTATAGTTCAAATAACTGTATAATTTGATTTGATGACTTTGTTCCTGTGCTCAGAGAACAATTCAATTGTACACACAACAAATTATGCAAAATATATTTTTGGAATTTTTAAACGTAACTGGAAATATTTTATTTACACCAAAGTGTTTGTAGAAGATACTGTTATTTCATTATACAAAAATCACAAAATATAGAATAAATTAAATTCAAAATCAGATAAGAAAGTGCATTAAGAAATAAATCGTAAAATTTTATTGACTTAATGTCGGTTTTAATATTGCATTAAATAAATTGTTAATTTTTAGTTCATTAGAATTAAAGTAAACACATAGATATTTATACTGATGATTACTATATAATTAAAAACCTTTATGGGGGCAGCTTGTGATTCTTAAGTAATTTTTTGTACACAATTCACATTGGCCTCTGCGTAAGGGTATGAGAAGAGGTGCCGACTACACAATTTGATTAGGTTTTCAAAATCAATTCCCAAAGTCCATTTTTATTTGTTTTACCGCCTTTGTGAGAAAATAAACATCCAAGCATCTGCAGACGATACTGTCCGATGTCCGATGTCTGATGCTGGTTATTGGAACTGAGACCGGGACTGGGCATGGCCCTTTCTTTCATTGCGTCTCGCCTTTGTTTGTTATCACTTGAGTTTTGAGCATTTTACGAATTGATTAAGGCGACGTTTGTTTACAAGCAGGTAAACAGAAAGTGCTGCGAGTGGGGAGGGGTAGGGGACAGCCAAATAGACACACAGATGCAGGCTGAGATAAATAGTGAGAGAGAGTGTGAGAGAGGGAGAGGGAGAGCGCGCTGACAAACTTTTCGTTTAAATGCTTTTACAGTTGAATTGCAAACATGTTCTGGACGGTCGTAAAAGCCGCTCTGCCGTCTCCGTCTACGGCTTTGTGCTCATTAAGCAAAGCATGACGAATAACTGCAACGTCGATGCCGACGCTGACGTTGACGTTGACGTTCACGTTCACGTTCACGTTAACTTTAGCACACCTGACAATTTGTTAATGAGAGCAACAGGTTCAGCGACGCGGCAGGAAGCGAAGCGATAAAACCAAAAACCAAAGCAAGCGCAACGGACAACGACTGCCGGGATGACGGATGTCCTGCTAAAGCGAGCCAGAACCGCGGCCCGAGATCCACAGACAGAGCCACAGCCAGAACACAGCTAACTGCAGTAAAAAAAATGTAAATAATGCAAAACATTTTCTCACCACGTTCCGCTGCCGGCGCACTTTTTAGGCTTCCCCCATGCGCCGCTGCCGGATGGGGAAGGGCAGCAAAACTTGCATGGGAAATGATATGTAAGAAATGCGGCAATATGTGATAGGCAAAAACAACAACAACAACAACAACAACAACAACAACAAATCATTAAAAAAACAACAAAAAGACAACGCGATGTGTGTGAAGATCTGTGCTTTCTAACTAAGTATCTATGTGAGTGTTTTTGTGCCAGGCATGACAGTTAAAATATCAGCATATGAATATCATTTACCAAACTCGCATATAAACAACATATGGCCCAGCCGAGAGATGACCTTTTTTTTTACTCAACATAAGCACGCATACGTACATAAATGTATATATATACAGATGTTTGCTATATGCACAGTGCCCAGCCCATTTGTAGTGAAATTTAATCAAGCGTTTAATGCCAAGGTGGAACGTCGTGGAAAGGCAACACGCTGGCGAGCGAGGGCGTTTTTGACTCGTTTCTACTATGCTGATGCTGAACGCTGTCTGGGCTGATCTGCACCATGTTGAGCGGGCACTGGGGCTGAACCTGGACCTGAGCCAGAGCCAGAGCCGGAGCCAGAGCCAGAGCCTGGGCCTGAGCCTGTCCAGGCTCTGCCTGCTTGATGCCTGTCAGATGTCAGTCTGCGTTTGTGAGCGTCTCTAACCTACGACGCTGGTTAATGACATTTTGAGTTAATTGCTGCTGCCACAGCTACCATATGGGCCAGGGCCACGGCCAGGCTACTACGGTAAATGAGTGTGCGTTTCCAGGCAACGTAACTTGACTACATATGCACGAAACGTCAACTTTAGCGGGGGAGTTGCAATTTGCTTAGCAATGATGCTGCGCCAGATGATCAGTTCCTGATGATCCGTTAATTTAAGATATTAAGTACAAGTTGGTTTTTGGCTCAAACTGAAATATGAGAACTTTGGGCACTTACTACGCCAAAAAAACTTACTTATGCACGTGCTTCACCTTACTTCACAATCGGTACATTAACCCTCTTTTACAATGTGCATTATACATGTGCATTTAAATGCAATTCAAGCGTATAATATTTGAAAATCCATTTAGCGAACGTAAAGGCAGCGGTAATTTATGTAAATGTTTGTATTTAAAATTAAATGAAATGTGCCATAATTGGAAAATATATACATTTAAAATGCATTGTTAAGTGCTTTAATTAAATATTTAACTGCTGCTTGCTTTCTTAATCTTATCTGATATCGTTTTGGCGATTCCATGGCCTGCGATAACAGTTAAAGTTAGAATAAGCATTCTTTAGTCGTGGGTATTCTTTACGGGTATTCAGACATTTCGATATTTCCTCTATGGATAACTCCTGAGTTTATTGTCCGATTCTCATTCAACATGAGGATGAAAGTGTTGAAAATGTGTTTTGCTTCAATTGTGCCAGATATTGAAATTCTGGATCTACCTTGTATAATCTTTAATGCGGAAAAGTTTTTAAAAAAATACAATAAATTTGATTTGCGTATGGTGTAAGATAACTTTTATTTTATATTTTCTCTACCCAGTTAAGGCAAGGCATAATAAAAAGACATTATTAAACCATTATACCTTTACATTTCAACAGATTAATCAAAAAGAATAAACTCATTATAGAAACAAACTTTTTAATTCTAAAATTATGGGAGATATGAATTTGCTCCGGCACGCGCCCCCCATATATATGGATTTTATCGATTTGCCACGCCTCCAGGGACTTTATGCAAGCAACTTTTAGTTCGATCTTTAGAGATCATCAGTAATCTGTCTGAAGAAATTGTATGTATCTAGCTTTAAAATTGAGGGGAATATATCGATTTCGTTGATTTGCCAAGCTCCCAGTGAACGTAGCCAACAAAGTGAATACGTGATATATTCCAAATTTGAAGTCTCTACAGAAAGACATTGCACTAATCCCATATAAAAGTATATTCACTTCTTGAACGAGTATGCTACTAAAAATTATTCATTGGTTTGCACGTAAATGGCTATTTATTAAGCATATATGAAATAAATATAACAAAGTATATTTGAGGCATACGAACAAAGCTAAGCGATCTTACATACATATATTATCTTTATTAGTGATATATAAAGTATTTATAGTGATAAATATGACAAATAAACAAGCAGCAGCTGAGCCGCAATCGCTACAACTTAAGGCGCTGACTTTCCCATTTGGCGCGCTTTTTACGAATTTTGGTTTGTTTGTAGTTGGCAGCTACAGGTAATGTCCTAGAGCAGCAGGAACAATAACAGGCAGAACAACAACAAGAGTCGTTGCCAAGTGGGCAGGTACGCAGAGGCAGAGGCAGAGGCAGAGGCGGAGGCGAGCGGCGCAGGCGCAGGCAACGTCGACGTAGCGTCGCCGCTGCGTAGGACGCGTACCCGGCAATATATTGGCAGCAAACCAGTTTTTATAATGTCAATTCGAATCCTACACGTTCACGTCCATGTCCAATCCACACGCATTAAGCGCGACAGTCGCAAGTCGCGACGCGTCCAAATAATGACAACAACAAGGCGAGGGCGCGGGAGACGAGACGTCGGCGGCGGGAGGGCGACGGCGACGGCGACCGCGACGGCGACGGCGACGGCGACGATTCGTTGGCGTTGAATTTGATTTTGATTTCACCTGAGTGGCTGCGGTTCTCGATGTGCCTTTGCCTGTTCCTTTTGTCAACCAACGCAGTGCGACCTACGATTCTTGACTTGATGTTGTTGCTGTTGTTGCCGTTCGAGGCCTGTGTAATTGATGATGTTTATGTTTGGGGTCCCGGTCCCTCGTTTTGTAGACGCAGTTGATTTAAAGATTACGCACCTATTGTGTGTGGGTTTCGGAGAGTGCCCGTGACCGGCATATTAATTCTGAAGTCTTCATAATTTCTAATGGGTTTATCAAATGGTTTATGGTAATATAAAACACAATAGAAATGCAAATGCAAAATACTAAAAATTATTTTTAATATAATAGTTATGGTAATTTACGTATTTACATATCTACATATAATATCGTTTATATAGGGATTTTAAATGTAGAATAGTGTTATGTACCTATATAATAATTACCTTTATTACATAAAGTACATACTAGACACATACATATGTATATAAGAAGGATAGGGTCCTTTGGATTACATACCGACTGAACTTAATAATTCATACATAAAGATATACACAAATTGAGCTTAGATAAAGAGTTATAAATATCATAATATTATATTAGCAACGATAGATAAGGTAGAACAGACACTTGCATTTTGAAATAAAAAAAACCAAGCTAAATAAAGAATGGGCAGCATTTTGTTTTAAGCGATTTCCATTAACACGAATAAGCAAATGAAAGCAAGCCATTCAAATTTCTTGCGAAAAATAAAAGACACTGCAAGTTATTTAATAAAATAATATAAACATAAAAATTTACTCTATCTGTGTAAGGTATATAAAACCAAAAAATGCTTAAATAGTGACTTTTCGATTTCTCTACTTAAACCAAGTATAAATATTATTTGTTAAGTAATTGGCTTGAATTATTTCCCGCGTTTTTTAAATGCCCGCCCAAGTAAATTCATATTGCGGCCAGTGTTAAAATACAGTTACTCATTTAGCACTCTTATCGTGCACTTATGCTAACTTACATTTTGTTAGCTGCCGCGAGAAATGATTCAGTAATTGTATAGTTTAGTTTCCGTAGGTGTACATTGATGGGGAACTTTACTAATAGAATCGATTTCCGTCGCCGCAAAGCAGTTATATTGTCTATCTATTTAAATAATTAAGAAATTGAATTTATGTAGCAGTGCCAAATGAGTAAGGAGTGTTGCCAACAGCATACAATTATTCGACACTCATCTCTAAGAATTTACTCAACTGGCACTGCTACAGAAATTTGTTTTATTTCGAAATTATTTAAATTTTTAATATAATTATTTTTGGCCGACTGGAAAAGAATCCTTCTGCAAAACTTAATAGATTTAGCAAAAACGCCGTGTGCACGTTCTTTTCCTACGGAAACTAATCCTGTTCCATAACTCATAAACTGGCTGTTAAATTTAAAATAATGAATTCATTTGTTCTATTTGTAATGTAGCAGTTATTTTCAGAGATTTTTGTTGAGGTATTTAAGTTATTTTTGTTCGGCGTTCCGGCTTCAAATATTTTTCTGTAATTTCTATGAGCTATATAAAGTTAAGTTTTTTCTTACTATTTAGTAAGAAGCTGGAGCTGTCGGAGAATACTCTTGTCGAATCATCTACCTGTTTTAATTTTTTTATAATTGTGATGTTTATTATGTTTCTTACAAGAAATTAGATTGCTGCCATAAATTAACTAATTAAAATACGAACACAAATAAGAAAACTCTCAAGTTGAATTTGGGAGAGCTACCAGATCGTTATAGCCAGTTTATTGTTTACATTTGGAGAAGTCGTTTCAGTTTCATGGACGGCCCGCTGGTTCTGATGCGGCGTTGCCACTTCTTTGAAAGAAACTGTTCACAATATATTAACAAGTGGCACTCTAGTTCTTTTCTCAGTGAACCGATTCAGTTGCCACCAGTTCTTTGCCAATTAATACACGGGCCGTGTTTGTTTTAAGTTAAAATAAGTGAATAAATAGCAATATTAAATAAGTAACACAATCGAAACCAATGTGCACAACAATCGTGTAATGTTTTAGCGGCCGTGGCTGTAAAATATTGGACATGTCTCCAGCCGTAATATAAAATTCTGTGCAAAAATTCGGTTGTGCGGCGCTGAGATTGGATGGGGTTTGTACCTAAATGAATATACGAAATGTGTGCGGGTGTGTGTGTGTGTGCAATTGAGTGTGTGTGCCCATCAGTTGATGTGGGGGCGTAAGGAAGGTGTGGGCAGCAGAGGCAGCGTCTGAGCAATGCAAATCCTTTGTAAAAATACTTGACAAAGAATCAATTTCTTAATTGTGAGGCGGTGGCACTTGTTTCCTCCCGTATGCATGTGTGTGTGTGTGTGTGTGTGAGTGAGTGTGGTAAGGTCGCCCAGTTGAAAGTGTCAAGGAATTTTACAACAACGACGACGACGACGGCGGCGGCTCAGGCACACACGAGCAAGGTAAAACCTTCGCCCGAGACCGAGACCGAGCCGTAAGCCCCGAGCCATACCGCGCCCAATGCGCGCTCTACATTAAATATGACTACTATGCATGCATCCTGCCCAGCCTGATCCTGGCTGACTGCAACCCGGGTGAGAGCTGTGTGCATGCCAAAAAAAATTGTTGCACTTTTGCCACCGTCTATATGTACGATGTGCGACGTCCCGGATATCCAGTCCCCAGTGAGAATTTCTAGCATTGCTTACATTTTTACGATTACAATTTTTTGGGGAATTTTTGCACGAACGTCGCCTTGCGCCTGCGCTCTCTCTTCGTTCGTGTCGGCACTCGCTCGTCCTCTCCCAGTTTGGAGTACCCTCGAAAAAGCTGTGTGTTCGCCTACTCCAAGTGTGCTCAGCCCATAAATAATACTACAACTATTCTACGCTCACCAATAAGATAAAAAGAGGACAAATGTTAAAGAAAACTTGGACAGCATAAAGCAGCTATTATTTATCGTGGAGTCGCAACTGTGTTGGCCAGTGTAGCGCTGTGGTACGATGGGTGTCTTGTTTACCTTTTTGTTGGACGACCACAGGAAACCCGTTCCCATTTGAAAATTTGAAATCGTTGACTGTTCAGCCAGCTGACAGTGAAACTTCCTTTTTGGCCAGAGGCCCATTCAAAGCCAATTTTGAGCGTTTTGTGGCTGTAATTGATTTGGGTTTTCTGGCCACTCGGGCCACCTGTGATTGACACATTTGCAGGAGGAGCCAATGGGCCTGGCAACGTTGCTGATAATGAATGCCCATTTTGATTTCCGTTTTGTGCACCCTGCTTATTGCATTAAAAACTTTTTGTGTCATTTTTCAGTTACATGCGACAAAATGAATCTTTAAGAGCAGCAGCAGCAGCAACAACAACGCAATCAATAACAACGAATCAACAAAAATAGCAGTAACAACAGGAACAGGAACAGGAACAAGACAAACACACACACAGACATACAAACCTACTCATTACATACAACTCAGCGCAAAGACAAAAGTTCAGTCAAGTTTTTGGAGGTGGACGCAAGCACCAACTGTTGTTTGACCAGCAACAGGAGTGGGAGCCGGAGGAGCAGCAGCAGCCGGGTGCAGCTCATCAATATTCCAAAAAGCAATTGAGCCAGGCGGGCACAGGCATTAATTCATCAATTATTCAAAATGACCGAAGACGAAATTCTCTTTGACGATGTGTACGATCTGTGCGAGGTTATTGGCAAGTAAGTTCCGTTGTATTCTATTCTTACTTCCTTTTTTTTTTTTGCTTGGCTGCCATATCTCATTATGTGCTGCACGCACTTAATCATCTGTCGACGCCTCTAACGAGGGCAGCTTTCAATACTAACTTGGCCAACAGTGGCTTGCCTCAAAAGTTGGCCAAACAAGTTTTTTGGGGTGTCGGCTTTTACATTATGCATTAATATTTATGTAGCGCTCCTCGTGTTGATCTAAGTAGTTGAGTAACTGAAAGAATTTCGCTAGTTTGAACATAATATAAAAGCTTTTGCAGTTCTTGCTGGCAAGTTTTCAAGCCTTTTGCCAGATAAGGTCAAAAAGGACTTAAACGAATGTTCATAACTTTTACTAAATATATAATACTTTTACATTCTATACACATTTTACAGAGGACCCTTCTCCATTGTGCGCCGCTGCATACATAGGGAGTCCAATCAGCAGTTTGCTGTCAAAATTGTTGATGTGGCCAAGTTTACGGCGAGCCCAGGACTGAGCACAGCGGGTGAGTTTCTACGACGACCTTGCCCCAGGCGCAGGGCCCGAAGTACTTTGGGTGAATAAATTATAATTAAGCTACGCAAATTATACAAAATTTGCTGCTACTAATTGTGCGGTAACAACGGAGCAAATTTAGCACGTGCCGCCCGGCCAGGACATGACAGGATACGACAGGACAGGACGGCACAGCACAGAACAAGACAGGCGGAGACAGGACAGAATAATTCTCAAGGACTCAAGTCACAACCCAGTTCACGGGCCAATTAAAAAGAAATTGCTCAAATGCAATGGCGTCTGGACTCGGATATTGACTAAATGATACATGGCAGGAACATAAGTCAGCCCTAAATCCATTAGAGCTCTCGAGCAGCTGGTGTTAGACATGGGCGCTGGGCGCCTTGTGGGGGTGGTGTTTTGGGCGGCCATACAAATGTTACTCATTCTAATATCAACTAATTGCACACCATTACAGATTTGAAACGCGAAGCCACAATATGTCACATGCTGAAGCATCCGCACATAGTCGAGCTGCTGGAAACCTACAGCTCCGAGGGCATGCTCTACATGGTCTTTGAGTTGTAAGTAAAGCACACACATACACACTAACACACATAAATTTACTTATATTTGGATGTAGGCCACTTAAATATTTTGTTTCTTTTTGCTTACAGCATGGAAGGCTCCGACTTGTGCTTTGAGGTTGTGCGCCGCGCCGTCGCAGGTTTTGTCTACAGCGAGGCGGTGGCTTGGTGAGCATGGCAGCATTGCCCATAATTATAGTATTATAACACCAGCTTATGCTCCAATGCCGAAATACTTGGCTTACTCCAAATTGAAGATTTCCCAAATACAATTGGTCACTTAATATTTAATAGGAATACTTAAGGAACAAGAATGCTACCAGATTCTGAATTTAATTATTTATGTTAATGTTATAGTGTAGTAGCATTTTGCTCATTTAAAATGTTTGAAGCATATGGTAGTTTTTTCAATTATTTATCAAATTAGTATGTGTATATATTAATCTAATTAGGACGGTTTTGATAAAAAAAACCATTGATTAGGCATTATAAAAGCCGCATTAAGCTATATTTAATTGCTTGTCAGATTCAGTAACTGAACAAAATTTCCATCGAAAGTGTTAATTTATGTTAATATTTAGTCTTTTATCTATTGGAAAGATGCGAAAGGCTCTATTTTTGACTGGGATTTTGAGGCTTTGAACATACAACGAAAGTAGTAAACATGTTTTTACTTTATTAATTTATTCGTGGTAAAACTGTCAACAGAATTTACTATCTAATCCGATAAGTGATTATAATTCTTAACTTGTTTAAGCACAACTTGTTATTGCCGTAAAAATGTGAATTGTCTTGAAAGCTGTCTAATCTGCTTACCTTATGCCATTTGTCAAGTTCTTGATAATTAAAATTATTTATTGCTTAAATATTGCACACATATATTTCGAAAGAGGAGTTTAGTCTGAATTTGCTGCAATTTTAAAATAGTTGAATAGTTCTTGCTTAGTTGAGTGTATACATATGTTTTTCATAAATGTATGTGATATTTAATTAAGCTCAGATTTTCTTGCAAATTAAAATATCTTTAATTCACTGTTATTGCTCTTTTTTTCGTCAAGCTGTAAGGTTCAAATTAAAATTCTAAACCAAATATTCACACATATTTGTAATACTGCAGACACCAGTACCATTTGATTCAATGACAAACATTCTGATCAGATCTGAAATATTTGTAATCCCAACGAAAAACGTGCACTAATTAGGGCCTATTGATGAGCAACACATTTAATTAAATTTTGAATTGTTATTGTCAACAGCCACTATATGCGTCAAATATTGGAGGCACTGCGTTATTGCCATGAGAACGACATACTGCATAGGGACGTGCGGCCCGCTTGTGCACTTTTGGCGACTGTGGACAATTCGGCGCCGGTGAAGCTGGGTGGTTTCGGCTCGGCGATACAGTTGCCCGGGACGCGGGAAACCATAGAGACACACGGGCGTGTAGGCTGTCCGCACTATATGGCGCCAGAGGTGGTCACGAGGCGTCTGTATGGCAAGGGCTGCGATGTTTGGGGTGCTGGCGTAATGTTGCACGTTTTGCTCTCGGGTAGATTGCCATTTTTGGGCTCCGGCGTGCGACTGCAGCAGTCAATAGCGCGCGGAAGGTTATCGGTGAGTAGACCTGGATTCATTAGAATTATGTTTACATTAAATACGTATGCATTTGCAGTTTGAGGCGCCTGAATGGAAATCCATTTCGGCCAATGCTAAGGATCTAGTCATGAAAATGCTCGCTGCCAATCCACATCACAGACTTTCTATAACCGAGGTGCTAGAGCATCCCTGGATACGTGATCGCGACAAATTGCAGCGCTCGCATCTGGCGGATACTGTTGAGGAATTGAAGCGCTATAATGCGCGACGCAAGCTCAAGGGCGCCGTACAGGCCATTGCTGGCGGCACCAACATGGACCCGCTGTATGCCACGGATGCGGATAGTAAGTGCAGGCTAAAAATAAAATAGTCGTATAATTGGTATAATTAAATTTTTTCTATTTTTGCAGTGCCCATTGCGGGCGCACCTGACGAGTGGGCCGACGAGGAGGCGGGGATTGAGGCAGTGCAGCGTATATTAGATTGCTTGGATGACATTTACTCGCTGCAGGACGCGCATGTGGATGCTGATGTACTGCGCGATATGTTGCGCGATGGTCGCTTGCAACAGTTTCTGCAGCTTTTCGATCGCATTAGCTCAACGGTTATCACGACCAATGGCCGGCGCCCAGCGCCGAGGCTGTTGCGCGCAGTCGCGATGTCCTGGAGCTGTTGTCATCGGTTACCGTTGGTGCGGGCAATAAGTATGCCAAGGATGAGCTGATGCAGCTGCTCGCCGCGCCGCACTTGCAGGTGAGTGCAATTTTATTGTATTTATTTTGTATATATTTAGTTCTTTTTATATGCATATGTATTTTGCGGCTTTATTTTGTGGCAAGCTGTGAGCACATGATTGTCAGCATTGTTGCACAGTACATACGCTCCATGTGGTTGTCAGATACTGCCCATGTGGTCATATCAATCTGTGGTCCACTCTGTTTTTCGGTTTAGCATAAGCTAGAACAAATTTGAAATGTATTTAGTGCCAGTAAACAGGCGAATGCACACAAACAGCCACCACCATCATCACGGCTATCAACTCCCACAGATTTGTCTACGCTTTTCGCAGGCACTCACTAATCCAACGCCCAAACAGTGGCCACACACACACACACACACACTGTCAGGCATACAATGTACATACAATACAAGTACAAACAAACTGCGCTTGCTAATGCAGCCAAAATACAAACAATTTAATCAGAATAAACCTAAATGAAATTCGGACGTTGCCGCTGCTGCTGCTGCTGGCTCAACAGTACCAAATCCAGCTCCAGCATCAGCGCCCGTGCCAGAGCCATCGGCTGTGCGAGTGCGAGTGCCTGTGGCTTCTCCCTAAAGGCTTTTTCGTAGAAAGCATGCTACACAACTCAAGTGCCAACGCTGACGTCGTCGGCGTGTGCCACACATTTGCAGCGGACCAACAGAAAAACATTTAACGATTACGAAAAAAAAGAAGGTAAAGAAATGGCTTAGATAGCTCGTTTACACCTTAACGAAGCTTGAATACACTTATATAAGTTCTTACTACTAAACTACTTCTAGTGCATTCATATAAATAAAACTTTTATATTTTTAAAAAGTCTGAGTCAGACTTTTAACTCTGGCTTTAGTTGCTGAAAATTAGTTTCAACTATTTTACATGCAGAAATATTGATCAAAACGCACATATTTGTTTATTTTTATCAGATGGTACACACCTACAGACTATCTATTGTATATAACGTATTCAATACTTGATATAGCTGCTTTAATGCAGGGTATATCAATGTAAAGCTTTTTTCTACCTCTTGTGCCCTGCTCCCAGCCTGGTTGTGTGTGATATGAACGCTATAACTCTGTGCCATCCACTGTCGTTAATTGCTCCTTGAAGCAGACTACACTTTTTGCTGCTGGGCGGCAGTGTTTTCTCTGGATACCCTATATTTGCACAGAGCAATACAGGCAATTTCAACAGTAGCAGATCAAAACCATATTGGTTTCAAATAAATCCATGCAATTATTTACTTGACTCTAAGGTAATTAACAAGTAACTTAATAATAACAATAATTATTCTTTTCAAAAAGATGCTTGTTTTCGTATGCTCAAACATAAATGTTTTAGAGCTATGTGGTCGCACAGCACCTTTCATTGAAAAAGAAATTTCTCCGCAAGGTAAAAAAATTATGGCTAAAGTTTTGATTTATTATGGCTTTGCATAAAAGGAAAGAAAATTCAAAGTTTTATTTTTCGTTCCTATTCAATGACACTTATTAAAAAATGTCAAGAGTAAGAGAGAGCCATATTTCTATATACTATATACCTCTATATACTTACAAACTTTATTTATGTACTTATTGAATAAGTATATTTTTGAAAGTTTTCGCCTTAAAGTTTATTCATGTAAGTTAGTGAAAGTTCTCACTATTTGTATTATCCGATAAAAGAAAATTTATTTAAATACTCTGAGTATATTACTATTAATTCTTTACAACAAATGTTTGGTAAATATTTTCTTTACCTGAGCAAAACTTTAGTTAGTTAAGTTATCACAGGGTGTTTGCCAGTCGAGCCCATTACGTAATCGTTCACATGCCTTCCCAACTGGACTGGGCCGGACAAACTGTTCGGCGAGTCCATCTGTCTATGTGGCGCTTTGTATGCGTCGCTAGCTGTGTTCGTGTCCCAGCGTCTCATTTTCATAAATTCATGGCAAAAACAAAAAAGTAAAAGAGAAATGAAATAGATGGATAAAAATGACAGACGGACGATATGAACAACTGCACAAAACGCAGGACCTGCGATGAGCAATGAGCGAATGTGTTAATGCTATATACAACGTATACATCCAGCCAGAGAGCAGATTGAGTGCAGGGTGTAGGGAGTTGGGTGTCGGGTGTTGGGTAGGCGCACGTTGAAAAACAACAACTATTGTAAGGACCTCGGCCGCAGTCCAAACATCCGCTGCAAGTCCTATTCTCGTGTTCTCTCTCGCTCGTTGGCGCTGCAAAGTGCAGCGAACGCTCTTGCTGCTGCTGCTGCTGTTGGTTGGTGCAGGGATAGTGCAAATACATATACTAATGCATGTGCACGTACACGCTTCTGTGTGTGTGCGTATAATTGTGTGCGTTGCACTAACCAACCGAGCATTCGTGATTGACTTAAACAAAAAAGCGCGCACAAATTTCAGTTTAGTTTGCGGCGCAGTCGCCGCGAGGGAACGACGACAACATCGCAGCCACAGCAGAGCAGAGCTGCGCTGAGCTGAGCTGAGCTGAGCTAAGCAGAGCAGCGCCTCCAGTTGGATTTATTTGACACTTGCCAAGTGATGTGTGAAAGAGGCGCCTAACGAGCGATTTCGCGTCTGCGAACACCTTCGCACCCCCAAAAGGGTTGCCAAACTGGGCTAAACAAAGCTCTGGGAATAGTGCCGCGAAACCTTCGTCAAGTCAAGTTAAGTTTACTCGAGTCTATTTCTCAAGTGAGTCACTCCGCGCCGCGCTCCGCTCGCTTGACCCAATTAACAGGACGCGGACGCGGACGCGGACGCGGACGTGTATGCGGATGTGGATCCAAACGCGAACGCGAAGTTGTCTCTGGAGTGCATAGTGTCGTGTCAGTGTGCCAATTACGCGCGAATTTCCGCAGTAACCTCTAGCGCACAGTGAAGAGGAGCACGGGAGCCCCAGACGAGACGAGGGGCATAGGCAGAGGGAGAGGCTGCGCCAGCGCCAGGTTTGTAGCCAAGTTTACAGCCACGTGTTTGGCGGCAAAACCCACATGGGAGCAATTGACAAAAGGGCAACCGCTGTCATTGACGACGTCGCGTTCTCGACCCCCGCCATGTGGCTATGGGACCGGGTCTGTTGCTGGCCTGGGACTGGGCCCATGCTATGGCGGTGCTCATAAATTGGCAGCACAACAGAATTATGCTGCAGCATCATCGACTGCGTCTCTATAACTCAATTTAAATTCAAATGTGTGCCACTATAAAAAAAATGTAAAATGTAAAGCGAACAAATTATAAAACGGAGGGCAATATCGACCACAGCAAACGAAATTAGCATACAAGTTTTGAATGGCGGACGAGGTCGTCGAGGAGGAGGAGGAGGATGTTGTTTGCTGTTGCTGCGACAGCGCATCCATAACAACAACAACATCGACGCCACAGTTTAGCGTCTTTCAGTGGATCGGCCTGGAGACGGCACAGCTTTTGCCCCCACATAACGCGGTACTACAACAACCTACATCAGCAGGTAATTTATTACAGCAGCCGTAGATATTATTGCCCAAATTCTGCTTGATAATATGTACAGACGTTTGATTTCACAGTTATTGCTGTGCATTTGACAGAATTCTTAAAGCACCACAAGTAAATAACTTTATAGTATAGCAGTATAGTAAGAACCGTGCCGTCGGGTGTAACCGATTGCACAATTTTCTGTTCATAACGTAATAATAATATAAGTATTTGGAAACCGGTCTTACTGATTTTTGTTACCTCACAGCACTGACTTTTAAACTGTATCTTAAGCAAAGTTAGATCTTTTGAAGAGGCGTATCAGCAGTCTGTCAGCCAAATATGGTGTAAATATGGGGCTTCTAGCTCTAAAACTATAGTATGTACTGATTTACTCAATTTATCGGCTCCGTAGGCGAGGTCATAACAAATTTGACTTTATCTTCAGAATAGGTCATATACGTTATTTGTCATAGGTCTATATATATATTGTTTGAAGTATATATTGTTCGAGTATATATTGTTGAAGCCGCTGGGTCATTTCAGAAAACTAATAAACTCGTTTCTCGTATAATAACTAAACTAAACCCTTTCGTGCGTATTCTGAATAAAGTTTCGTTTTTGTGTGTTATATACAGATGCGTGTAAGTTGCTTGCAAATAGCCAGTTACCCAACATTTTGTGTTGTAGAAATTACAAATTAAATATACAAATCTGTTTTTGCACTCGAATATATGTAACTATTTTGATAACTGTTTCAAAAGAAAACTACTCAGACGTTTTTCCACCCTGAACCCATTGAAAATGGGTAATTCAGGGTATAATAGTTTTGTGCAAATGTATGTAAGAGGCAAACCCCAACCCCATATGTATATATATATATAAATATATTCTTTATTAGCGTCAATAGCCGAGTCGATCAAGCCATGACCGTCTGTGGGTCCGTCTGTCCATCCGTCTGTATTAATAAGTCGATTTCGGAGAGTACAGAAGCTAGAAAGCATAATATTAAGTTTTTAAGTTCGTGTATACCATACGTAAATCAAGTTTATTTCAAATAATCGATAACTTGTCTCGTTTTCTTATTATCGACAATTTTCGGATTTTGGATCCTGTGTGTGTGTATGAGTGCAAGGGAATTGAAATGTGTGAAAACGCTGGGTTCAGGGTATCCCCTAGTCGGCGCTCCCGACTAGAGCCTTCTCACTTGTTTATTATATATTATGTTATATATAAACTTCTTTACGTGGCTGTCAATCTTCATGTTTATTATAGAGTGAAATTGAGGCTCCACTGTACAACATTACAGTAATTTTTTATTATTACAGTTTCAATCTTAATGCGATACAATAATTGTATAATATATATGCATAATATTATTATATCTGTGCGCTTGTCGAAAGTTCAACCTCGGAGCGCCCGATTGAACATTTTGTGGCATACACTTGGGAGACATAACTGTTATACTTAAACACAGTAAGCTTCCTCGGCAACATAAACAAAAACAAACTTCAACAAAAACGAGGCATGCAGGCAAAAAATATAAACGATAGGAGAAACATAGTGTAAACTTAAAATTATTCGCGGATTTAATGAAGCATTAGTAATTTGGTAAAGTTAATTATCAACTTATATTAGTTGAACTTACGTTGAAAATTCAATTTAAAGGGAAATTTCATAATATGGCCCTTACTTTATTTGGTCGTATTAGGTAAAAAGCTTCGCTATACTCAATGCACAACCTAGAGTATAAAGGCAATTGCATGCCATACATTTCCTTCCAATTGTGTAACTCAAATGTGTAAAAAAAGATTTTGGGTAAGTGTCAGTTTGCAGTTTGTAACATTGTCTTTTGGCATTTAGTTACGGGCATATCTTGATGCCAATATCAATTTGCAAATGACTATCGAATTTGCATTTATTTTGGCTGCTCTTACCCTTCCTTGAAGCAGTTGGCTAGCATTTACCATCAGCTTTATTACAATGCCCGATGTACCTTTGACTTGTTTGTGATTTGGCAAAGGTACACAAGGCAACATACCTATATAATGTGTGTGCGAGTGTGCCTTTATACAAATACATGTACACCTGTACATGTGTGTGTGTGTCCGGAGCCGGAGAACTAAACGTGTCAACAAGCATGCAGGTTAACTGGCAGCCTAACTAGCTGCCAGCTGCCATCTGCCCAGAATTGGCCCGGACACAAACCTCGATCTGGGCCGGCACGTTGTGGCCCAGCCCGGCCCACTGACACATTAAGCGTACCTCTTTTGGCCACATACATAAATGCCCAAAGTGTGCTTGCTCTTGCTGCAACATTGTTGACGCTGTTGGCGGCGAGTAAATGTTGTTGCCACTTCGATAAAATGACAAATTCGTTACCAAATTGCTCTTTGACCAAACGACTGCGACAACGGCAACGGCAACGACAGTGACAGCGAGAACGACAGCTTTATGTTAATAGTTTATTGGCTGATACTCTCAAAGCCGTCCACAGCGAGCATTACATGTGTTTTGGGCCTTGACCTACACTATGTATACGTATGTGTGTGTGCCCCTTGACAGGGCCCTGTTACCCGTGCTCCCATTGAGGCCTTGGCGCGAAATGCATTCCGAATCGTTGTAGTACTTGACGGGATTGCAGCACGCCGTGCACTTTATTGTGCATTAATTAAAAGCCTGTTATGTTGCGCATTAAACGTGACAGTATTTGCGTAGAGCGCAGAACAGGGCGGCAGGGGCTGGAACAGGCACAGGTGGCCGGGGGTGGGGAGCGTGGAGCGGGGAGCGGGCGCCAGGCAGCAGGGAGCAGTGGCGTACTAGGGCTGTCCTTGTATATCAATCGATTGTTTGTCTCTGGGCCTTGGTAGGCAAACATTTCATAATTATTTGCCAGTGCTTCAGCACAGATTCCATAACTTATAAGCTGCTCAGCTGGGCTACCTAGCTATCTATCTGTCCATCTGCTTTGGACTGTGTTTGCACATTCCTGCCAACTGGGCAGCTTACCACAAGTAATTAGGTTGCGGCTTCGGCATTCTTTCCTTTTGGCCATGATTCCTTTGGCGAAAGCCCGCATGCGGTTGTCAAATAAGAAGTGGGCATAGCTATCTGTGTATAAGTGTTTGTCTCTTTGTGAGAGTGTGTGTCTGTGTGTGTGTGTGGACACAAGTCACCTACTTTAGTTTGGAATATGGCCGTTGGCATGATTTAGCAATGCGACCGCAGCAGCAACTAGCAGTAGCAGTAGCAGTAGCAGCAGCAGCAGCAGCAGCAGTAGCAGCATCAGCATCAACATCTCGTTCATGATGTAGATAATGATGATGACGGGGCAACGCCGGCGATGATTGGGTTAACGACTACGTGGCGCAGACATTGCGCCATAAATTACGAATATTTTTGCAAGCCCTTCACGTTACTTGCTGCCGCTAGACAAATGGCAGCGCTGCCGGCGTCAACGTTAGCTGTGACGCCAGCAGCGCTGCTGGCGGATGGCAGCTAGCAGCGTATGCCTATAGTAAGAAACGCTCACTCTGGCCGCCTGGCCAGCCTAAATTTTTCATCGCAGCAATGCGCATGTCCTGCACAGCATCCTGCACAGATTCAGCAGCAGCAGCAGCGGCAGCGCCAGTGCCAGCCCACCACCACCCAGTTGCCCACCCACGGGCAGGCAGCTTAAAATCGCCAATATAGTCATCTCTCTTGCACGCATATGAAAAGCACATAAAGCTGCCATCTGCACCGGAAATTGATTGCTAGGTGAAAAACTGAAGCTGCGACGGCTGCTGCTGCTGTTGACGCTGGCTGCTGCATTCAGCTGGGAGAGCTAAGCAGAGGGCAGCATTGTCGAACTGCTGCTGATAACCAAGAGTTCAGTCTATAATTGTGCACCTTGCTGTCTGGAACTGTGGCAGTATAACGCGAGCCCTTGCCTGGATAGGACGGGTACACAACAACAGCAGAAGCAGCAGCAGCAGCAGCAGCAGCATCAGCAGCATCAACAGCAGCAGCAGAAGCAGCAGTAACAGCAGCAACAGCAGCAGCAGCAACATTACGTACGGCCAGTGCGTCAACAACGACGACCAACTAGAGTGAGTGTGAGCCACATATCGGGCTCATCCTCGTCGTCGCCGTCGTTGTTGTTGCTGTTGTCGTACTCGCTGCCATACGGCGCAAGCCAGTGCAAAAAAACGAAAGAAAAAAACATCGACAAAAAAGAAATGAAATAAGTGAAGCTATAAGGCTAAAATGTACGGAAAACAAGCGAAACGAAACTTTTTAATTTTGAAAGCAAGTGTACAAAACTTTTGGGGCTCAGCAAAGAAATAGTTTACCAACTGCTGGCGCACAAAAGTAGGCAGTGAAAATTTGTGAGCCATAAAGAGCCAAAGCAACTTAAAAAGAAGAAGAACAAAGTTAGACACAAATTGATTTTTACACGCCACATGCCAAATTAAAAAATGGGAAAAATAAAGTCAAGGAAAATCAGCACGCACACACACGCTCACCCACACGCACACGCGTTCTTTTGGTGACTTTTTCATGCCATTGAATTTAAGCTCGCTGCGGGCTGCTGATTTTTTGCATATTGGTTCGAGGCAGCAAGCGGAGCCACACACACACACGCGCATTAGTGTGTGTGTGTGTATGTGTGTATGTGGGAGTTGGTCGTACGCTGGCAAAGCACGAGAGTCTCAGGCAACGAGCCAAGTGCGATGCTCTCGTGTCGTTGTCGTTGTCGTTGTCATTGACGGCGGCGCCTTCGTGCGAAGCAACAACCGCAGTGTCTCCAGTTTCGACTGCCTGGCCCGCCGTGGCGTGGGCAACCAGCCGAGCTACCAATCGAACCACCAAGCAAGCATTTCCCAAAATCGATTTGACCAAAATTATTATCAATGATTTCGCAAACGACAAACGAGCGCGTCACAAATTGAATTAAATTAATCTGATTTCATATTTCGTGTTTATCTTCTCGCCCGTGTGACTGACTGCCTTTTTGTCTATGTGTGTGCGTGTTTGCCTGTGTGCCTGTGTGCGTGTGCGGCTTGTGTGGTTTTGTGCAAATTGAATAAAACTGTGACAGCTGGCTTATTAATTTATGGTCTGCAACTGCAGCAAGTGCGTTTGACTGCTGTTTAGATCAGTGGAGAGAGCAACCCTAATCGAAAACGCTTCGTGTATAATTTCCTTATTGATTTTGACTCTCAGAGACAACAACAAGAACAACAACTGGAAATGCGTACAATAAAATTGAATAACAGCACTAAACATAATAACAACAAACACAACAGCAACAACTAAAAGCAACACAACGATTTAGATGCGCACAACAACAAAACCAACTACAACTACGAAAACAACAACAAGAAATTTAACTACAGCTACAACTTTGCAGTAAGTATAAACGGGAAAGCCAAGCAACCCCCGTTACACCTGACGACCCCGACCCCTAAAGAATGCCGTTTCATCTCTACACTCCACAAATTTTGTTCACTTCACTGCCTCAGCTCAAGCACAGCAGCCGAACACCCGCCGCTCGACTCATGCCTCCTGCCTCCTGCCTCCTGTTTTCCACCTCCGTTTCCTATGCCATTTCCGTCTACTTTTGCCTTATCAAAAAATGTGTGTACACACACACACATACACATTTAGCCGCAAAGAGAAAGAGAGAGCACTGCACCAATACCCAGATAATGTTTGGTATCATTTACTTGGCCCCAGCCCAACTGCAATACCCACCCACGCAACCAACCCAACCAACATATATAGTAGTCTGTATGTCTACTCTAGACTTCAGATTCAGACTTTCACCGCCCCCCCCCCCCCCCCATTTCCTCCCTCTCAGCTTGAAGCCGTGCCACATCCCGCCCGCCTATTTATTAGACTTTAGCAACATTTCTGTGTTGTTTTTTTCCCTCGGTTAGCTGCGGCTCTTGTGTACGAAAATTTCTCTACATTTTGTTCGTCTTACTTTTGTTGGTGTTGTTTTTTTTTTTTTTTTTTTTTGTTGAATATTTCATGAATTGAATTTGGTTATTTTATTCGCGTATGTTGCGCTGCAAAGTTGCGTCTGTTGGTTGCCCTTAGGCGCGCGCGTAACTCCCCCGATTTCCCAGGCCAATGCGAAAAGCTCGGCACGTTCTCATTCAATTATGGTGCGGAAGCACCAGGGCCACATTAGCATTCTTAAAATGTGGCAACGGAAACCGGCGAAACAAACATTTCGGCACCTTTGTGTCCCTTATACAAATACCTATCCCGGCCAACCCACCTGCCGACTTGCCTGCCCTGCCTATAAAGATACACATTTAAAAACATATTATTTAAGCATTTACAATTTCTTCTTAATTTAATTCGGCACTCGCCTTCCTCGGGTACTACGAACTCTCTCTCTCTCTCTTTTAAACTATGTATTTAACATAAATAGTCTCGCATTGCTGCCATCGTTATTATATATTGTATTCGCTGGGGAATTGAGTTCGGCGAGTTTTAAAATTTTTTTGTTTTTCATTTTTGTGCCTTTTTCCCCAAACGATTTTTGCTGGCCGTTGGGCCAATTTAGATAGCGTCCCTCCCATGGGTGTTTTTTATTCCTTTCTTATCTTCTAGGCGCATAAAATTATATTTTTGTTGGCTAGTCAGTCAGTTTGGTTTAATTAAAAGTCGGCATTTGGCAGTGGATGAAAATGTTCTCATTTTTGTTCACAGCAAAAAGTCGACAACTTTATTTAAATTGCAATTTAATTTTTGTTAAGCTCAATTTGAAATATGTATTTATTATTTGTATACGTTGCATATATTTTTAAACTCCTGTCCTTCAGCTGCTGTGCTGAACTGTGGCCAACATCTATCGACTTAGTAGACCTCATCAATATAGCTTGACAAGTAGTTTCCCTCACTATTCCAAGTTTTCCACAAAACCCTCAATAGATTTTGTTTAATTTTCGGCTTCTCAACAATTTTCTTTTGCAGAACTCGCATGCTAAAAAAAAAAATTAACTAAAAGGCAACTCAAAATTTCAAACTAAATTCAACTAAAAAGTAAATAGTGAACTCTACACTTGTAAAAATTTAAAACACAGCAACTAAATACATAAAAATAATAATAAATTTAATAATAAACACAATTGTGATGCATAAACACTAAAAACAAGCATTAAAATAAACAGAAAAGAAAAACAAGCATAACAACATAAAGCAGCAAGGAAAAAGAAAAGGCACAACATAAATCAATTAAAGGAAACAATAATTTTTAAAAATACGACACCAAGCGAACTCTGTCGAGCGCATATAAATTATTACTACCTACATACTTCCATCTATATATATATATATACATACACACATATATACATGTATATATATTTATATATATATATATGAATGCAGACATGTACAGTGATAGCTAAAGAATTTAAATGCAACCAAATCGAGAGCAACAACACCAACTAGAAAATGCGAACGTTTTTCAATTGTTGTAATCTTAAGGCGTATCCATAAAGGGAAACCAAACACATAGTTGATTATTATTGCTGTTGTTGTTGTTGTCAGCGAACGCTGTGATTGAGACATTCAGCTGCCCAGAGAAAGAGTGATACTCAGACTAAGCTGGAGATGCAACAAGAGCCGCTCAAGCTAAACAACAGCAACATTTATAACAACAAGCAGCAGGAGAAAGAGAACAAGAACAAGAACAAGAACAACAACAACACTAAAAACAGCATATCAGAAGGCTAAAGGACATAACCCAGGGGATCAGAGAAAACAACATTTACTCGCGCCAATCGACGCCACCGCCACCGCATCGATTGCAATGCTCTGGTAGCCAAGACAGTTTTACCGTGGATCACTACTGTGGCGGCGGCGGCGGCGGTGACACACAGGCGGCTGCAGCAGCAGCAGCGGCAGCATCGGGAGCGTCGGCAGCAGCAGCAGCAGCGGCGGCGGCGGCGGGGTCAGCGTCGACTGGTCAATGGTCAGCAGCGGGCGTGACGGCATCCGGCGGCGTCGGCATGTGCCAGCATCATGGGCTAACATCACAATCGTTGATGTCCGGTGGCTGTGGCTCGCACATGTCACTGCTGGGCGGCGGCGGTGGCGGCAGCAGTGGCAGCAGCGGCATGAGCGGCAGCGGCGTCGGCAGCAGTGGCCAGGGCATACCCGTTGCCCAATGCTCGGCTGCTGATGTTGCCCTGATGTCGGGCCATTGCCGCAGCATGAGCGGTCTTAGTTCGTTAAGCATGTCAGCGCCGCCCTGCCCGCCGCCGCCGGCGCTTTTCAATCCCTGCAGCTCAGCGCTGTCCCTGCAGCAGGCGTCCACCTCGCGCTGGGGACCGCGCACCTCCTGCCCAGTGCATAGTCCATTTCGTGTGCGTGTGCCCAATGGCTCCATATGCTCCGGACATCAGGTGAGCCACACACTCGCCCAGCGAGTGTGAAAGAAGGGAGAGCAAGAGATTTGTATATATATACTATAGACAGTGTCTAAAATCCGTTAACTAATTACATTTACCTAAAAAGCAGCCACAGCTTGCCACAAAATGTTTTGCGCCTTTGAGTTTCATTTCGTATTTAAATTGCTTTAGAAGCCATATGTACATATGTATATAAATCACATATACAAACGATATATATCATGTGTGTGTGTGAGAGAGTGTTTGTTGTGCGTGTGTACCCAACTACTTGACTTACACATCTACGTATTCTGTTCTCTTTCTCTTGCACGCTCCACTGTTTGCTTGGACCTGGACCCATCCACAGGTAAGCAAATCCGAACCGGAAACCAAGTGCCCCACACATTTGGGCTGCAACCAAAAATGTGTCAACGACATGTAAGATTAATTCATTTGGCTGACCCCCACGCGTAGGCACATAAGAGACCAAGCCACAAGAGACAAACATAAAAACCCACACAAATACACAGATGACACACACGAACACACACACATGTACACTTGCCAAGTGGGTGGCTCTAAACATGTGGCAAACACTTTCAAAGGGACTTTGTCCTGCAATTAATCGCAATTTAGTGTGTACCTAGTGTGGCCAAAGTCTCCTATAAATTTCTATTCGTAATTTCTGATTTGATGATATTACATGTTTATTATTTGTTTTCTAAAATTGATGATGCAATTTTGCAGTTGCCGCAGCATTGCATCAATGGGCGCATGATTAAGAGTATTTTGATTAATAATACCTCAAAAATGAATGCAGTAATTACTAATTCCCGTTTAGCATTTCCGATTCACGAATTCGGTATTACAAAACATATTGCGCGCTTAATGTATGCTGATTTGTAACTATGGTAGTTCAATTCTTTAAATAATTTCATGAATTAGACTCAAATTGACATGAGTAACAACCAATAATTAATTCGACCAAAACATGAATGTTGACTATAAGCGTAATGAATGAACTTGACAGTTAATGAACGTAATGAACGAATCCAATGAAAAACGTATTTAATATGCAGAATAGATTATTTTTCTCTCTGTATTCACATGCCTGTTATATATAGGTATTTTAAGCTAATTGAAGTACTAATTTGCCTTTAACCTTTACTGAACTTGAGAGCATGCGAAGAATAAAAGATGAATATTAAATAAAAGCGTAAGGAAAAAGCTTCCTTCACATGAAATAAGCCAAAATCGATATACGCAGGTTCTGTAAGATGTAGATTAACATTACCAGGTGTTCTACTTAGTGATGTTCGGCTGTTTGCAGAAATAGATCCTTTTATTTGATAAAGACAAGTTTAGCTTCCCACCGGATAAGGAACCTTAGCCCCAAACACAATTCCTAACTTGCAGCAGCATTCGTAAAATCCTTTGGGGAGCCAGCACAAAATACCTAAACACTAATAATAAGTAAGGGGACTTGCGTTTTACGTAATATAAAGCACACGCGTAAACTTAGTGACTCGAATAGTTTTGCAAATTATATAGAGCTCGATTCACATGATTGCCCAAGCGGCGCACAGAGGACCCAAAGTTGGGGTCAGGTTTCGTATCCCAAATCAGTGGCAGGCGCAGGATTTGGTTGACTGCGCCCAAAAGTAGGCAGCACAAAGCGCAGAGCGCAAAGTAAACAATCTATGGGCATGAAAACAGAAACTAAAATAAAATAACATTAGCTCTATGACGTTGTGGAGGGTTCTATCAGAATTCTCGGTGCTCTGTGACAATTGCCGTTTAGCGCTGTTTCTCCGCTCCGGTGTCAAATTGAATGTCACTAATGCAATTCGTTCACACAAAATAATTCTCTTCCACTCGATTATAGCGCCTAATATGCCTGATCTCAGTTGTATGTACCAAGCATATACTGTACATATGTTTGTATGTGTGTGTGTTGTGTGTATTTATTATGAACAATTTCCAAATGCACATACACAAAAGCAAGCGGCGGCGGCGGCAGCATCCAGCGAAAAAGGCGAAACGTCGTCATATGCAAAGTAGGCAGCGCTACAAACCATTACGCCTTTCAATTTCTGTGCTGGGCGGGGCACATTTACATAAATATAACACAAGCACAAGCAGCAATGATGGGGCTAGACTCTGGGGCAGCATTGCAAATAGGCTCGTTATGTCGTCTTCTCGGTGCCGTGACAGCGGCCGGGGAGTTAATTTGAAGGCGCTGTTGGCCTTTTTTCGGCAGATCATCGTGCCTGAAACTGTCAGCGAACTAGCAAAAGGTGTGGTCGCCCCATCAAATTGGGTTTAAAGCTAACGATGTCAGAATCTGATGGGCTATCCATGCATGTATATGGTCCAAAGTTTTAATGTCGCCTACGTGGCAACTGGCCAAACCTTGTTGAGTGCTTATGTCACGTTTATCCTCTGAAATTTTTCGCGCACCTCTATTCGCGAATTTTCACTATTTGTTAGTTAGTACGACAGTTTCTATATATGTATACATATAAATATACACATACATATAAACAGAACCAATCCGTTCAATCTATTTTAGCAGCAAATTCTGATTGTAACCAAATTTTCCGTTGTAAAGTATAATTATTCAAAAAACAGTAAGCTCAATATCATGGTCTCTTTTAAAAATTAATTATTTTGGGAATTAATTAGCTCCATATTTTTGAGTCCTGCGTAGAAACACATATAAATTGATTGATAATAATTGCTGTTGTGCATTTGTGTTGTGAAACAACAAATTCCAGTTGCTGAAAGCACATAATGAAAATATTTTGGCTTCAGCGCTTCAGCGTTTTGATTTTTGATTTGCAGCATTTGACAGTTATGCTTTCTGCTGTAAGGCACATTTTCGCTGACATTGAGTTGGGCGTAAAGTTAAACATTTGTGTGATATTTTGACAGTTGCACGAAAGCAAGTCAGCAAATGCTTTACGCATATTTTAGTTAAAATAAATTCCGAAGTAATTATAACTCATAAATGCCAAAAGAAAACTTGCTTGTTCTTTGAAAATTGCAACTTTCATTTATTTATTATTTTCCTTTGGTTAAAGAAAATTCTATGAGCGTAAAGGAAAATTTTCCTGATAAAATGTTGCCTTGTGCTATATTATGGTTTAATGCTTTTTGTGCTCAACTGACTGTAAATGCAATTCATTTCAATCTTAATTTTCAGATTAAAGTAAGCAAAAGAATTAAGATTGCCTTTACTAAATATACAACATTTAATTTAACTTAATATTTTACCCATATTTTCGGATTTTAAATTTCATCAAATATGGTTTCCCAAATGCAAGTGTACGTGTGGGGAATATTATTTATTTTCAAGTTTTTAATGGCTTCTGGCTGTCGTTAAGCCTCTTATTAATGCAGTTGGACCGATGCAATATTCCCTTTGACCGCCGCTAATGACTGCCAGCTTTTTAACTAGCTTATGAAAAGTTTCGAGGAAACTTCAAAGCTTGGAAGAACTTCGCTTCATGTGTGTGTTCCTGTTTGGCATTGTTAACTTTATTTTGCTGCTTCGTTATTGGCTTGACTTGGTACCAAAAAAAGGAAAACAAGCCTAGCTGACAAACGGACAAATGGACAGACTGACAGGCAGACTCTGCTGGCTGCTTGCCTTGACACTCTTCATTTCTGAATGCGTTAATTGCGCAAGCAAGGCAAAAGACACAAGCACTTGCCTTCCCTGTGTGTGTGTGTGTGTGTGTGTGTACATAACACATATGTAGATGTGTGTACACTCACTCATAATGGGGCAGACACTGCTGTTGCCGTTGCTGTTGATGATGATGAACAAGCACAATGGCTTGAACAAGCAGTTAGAGGCAGTTCCAACAACATCAAACAACAATGGCGATTACAACGCCAAGTGTGTACATTATTTTGCAATTTAGCAGCGCCCGCACACACACACACACACACACACACATGGACACATGCGTACAAGCGCTCAGCTTCTCAAGGCGAGCAAACAAGCAGAAGCACAACAAAAACAACTTGCAACCACTGACACAGAAAAAAAGTCGAAAAAATAATTAGTTTACTTGTTACAAAACTCAGTTATCGCCCTTTGTGTTGCTGCGTTGTTTCTCTAGTTGAAATTGAATGAAAGAAAAGTACAAGTATACGAATATATATAATACAAGTATACGTATACATAAAACACAACAAAGTGTTGAGTGTGTGTGCTATAATATAATAATAAGAAAAATGCGGACAGTATTAAAATAATGTGCAAAAAAGTGTTGCCTAACCAACAGGCGTCCTATGAAAATGATGCCATAAGTAGGTCCTGTGTGTGCGACAGAAAGAGAAAGAAAAGGAGAGTGTGGAAAAGAAAGTAGAAATTTGGAAGATTCAACGATGCGAGTGCTTGCGCGTATATATATGTGTGTGTGTGTGTGTGGTTGTGGTTGTCATGCCCTGACTTCTTTACCCCTACCCTGCACATCCAATTGTCTATCAAGCAACAGGAAGAAGTTGACGCACCGCAGATAGACGGCGCTGATAAGTGCATAATGCACACACACAAACAAGCACAATGGAAATTTGTGGTTTCTAGGTGTGTGTGTTTGTGTGTGTGTGTGTGTATGTTTGCCTGTAATAATAAGCAGATTTGCAAGCAACCGCAACAACCGCAGCCAACAAGGCAATATTTTGCCTTTTGTCAGTGTTCAAAATTTGTATTTTTTTTCGGCCCATGCCGGGCATCAAAATTGAATGATTTGCAGGGATGTGGGATGCGGGCTGGGTGATGCGGGATAGATGGGGCTATGGTGCACAGCACACAGTGCAGAGGAAGTAGATGACAGCACGACAACGGCGCCAGACCCATTGTTCAACTGATAAGGCAACTGCGCATATTACCTGTGTCAATCAATGTGCAGGTACATTGATGTACGATGATGAACTACTTGCTTATGTGTAGACGGCCGCCAACTGGTTGAATAAAATGGCGCGCTAACTAATAGACAGGATGTATTGCCGCCAGCGTCGAAAAGGCTAAGGACAGGGATTCGTCGCTCAATTACCGTGACATAGTCGTACGGTGAATGTTGTGTATGGAGTCCAATGTTAACTGTAAGACTGTGTCTCGGTGGTTGCCAGCCAAGCAACAGGGCAACAAACAAAAATACGGGCAAACGGAAGTGAAAATCGTTCAACTTGTGCCTCGAAAGTGAGTGTAAAGTTTCTTACGTAACTTTTTTATTTTGTTGTCGCTGTCATTGTTGATGTTTTTTTGTTGTTTTGCCTGCTACTCTGGTGGCGGTGGTGTTGCGTTGGGTTGCCAGCTTATCAGACGTCACAAACAGACCTGACAGACTTGGCACCGCCGCCGCCACCCTGAGCACTCAAACTGACAGCTTGACAGGCGCCTGTTCAGCCAAGAAACAACCTGGAAGAATATTTCATTTCGCGAATTAATCATGCATATGATGCGTGCTCATTAGGCCATGTTGTGGCGGGCGTGTGGGAAGTGGGTGCTTACATATGTTCATATGTTCAGATGTTTCTGTGGCTGGCCCTCGGATTCCACAGAACTTGCGCCCGGTTGCGTTTTTAAGCCGCTCACATCGGTCGCTGCTAGAACGCTGATAAGGCGCCAAGTGTCAAAACTATGAAAACAAGAGGCGGCCATCGGCGCTGCCAGTGGAGCAGCACCACCACAATAAAACGTGCGGGCCAGACCATAAGATTAACTGACTCACCCACAGGCCGACTGACTGGTTGCCTGTCTGCCGGGCCGACTGGGTGCCACGCTGGCTGCACGTTGTACTAATTAAAATTCGGCATTAATCCAGATGATTCAGCTGTCAACGTCTGCCCGGGCGACTGTAGTTGTCCCTAATGGAGCCTGCTGTGGCTGTCGCTCATCCCACTGTGGCCAGTGTCAGCTTTCGGCCTCCAATGCCCGGGTCCAGCCGCCCAACCGCCCATTATGTACGTGTGTAATTGAAGTGTGGCCTGGCATATTAAAGAGCGTAATATCACAGCTGCAAGGTTGTTGTTGCCGTTGTCGTTGCCGTTGTCGTTGCTGCCGCTGCTATGTAATTATTAAAACCAACAAATAAGGTTCTTGTGGTCGGTGTGAGGTTTTTGTGGCTTGTGCGTTCGTTCGTTAGTTTGTTTACTGGGCGGGGCGATGGCTCAGCGCAAAGCTGATAAAATGACCAGGCAATAGCCACCGGTCGTGGGCCATAAAAGGCAGCAACAATGCAGTTTCATACAAAAGTGTTGTTCATTTGGCTGCTTGTTAGCTAGATTTTGTGGCAAATACATTGAATTATTACATGAATAACAGCTAATTTTCGTTTAACAATCAAATACATTTAGGATTAAAGTGAAACTAACATATATTTTCAAGGTATTAATAAAATATCGGGCATTAACATATATAATCAGATAATACAAATCTGTAGATTAATTACATTTAAGTTAGCTTACACTTCCTGCTTCCTGCCAATTGTTTTTTTTTTCATATATCATAGAATTGTCTACCTATTGTTGGTAGAATTATTCTAATCTCGTCTTAGTGTTAATTTTTATTATAAAAGACAAATAATGTTAAATAAAACTAAGTCGCCCAGTTTGTACGGGTAGGACAATTCTATGAAATATTCTATATATATATATATATATATATATATATATACAATTCTATATATATACATTTTTCTGTATTTAAATTGTGTATTTCCAAAAATTTTTAGCTGTAAAAATTTCGGTTCTCACTGAAAGGTTATACTGGACTCAAAAATGTTCTAGATTATTTTAATATACATTGCGCCCAATCTCTGCATTTATATGAGCTCCATTCTGACCATGTGCCCCAATTAGAAGAGGGCAACAGAGTTCGTACGTTATCACGAGGGAGTCGTAAAAACGGTCTAAAAGCCTAGCCTCGCAGTTTAAGCTGCCAGAGTTACAACCAACAATTTACATACAAATTTTCAGAGCTCAGATGCTGAGTAAAAAGTTCGCAGCTTGTAAAACTGCTATTATACTTAACAAAAAATTATGGAAAACGCTGCGAAAAAAGTTGCCTAGCATTTAAAAAGAGTTTGGCTGTTTTTCTCAGGCCAAGTTGTAGCCCAACACTGCTGGCAAGTGTCTTAAGTCGTGTTTGGCTTACTTTTGCTGCTGCCTCAGCAAAGTTCAGCCAAAACATACGCACACTCTCACGCACACATGCACAGGGGCAAGTAAACAGCCTGGCGATTGTTTAGGATCAGGAAAGCATAGGGTAGACTAACATCTGCATATTCTGCGCCTCGCCGGGCAGCGGGAGAACAAGGGTGACAGTGGGTGTCAGCTGCTGACCGAGTGTGTGTGTGTGGGTGTTGGCAAAACTTTAACAAGCACTTAAGTATTAATCATGAAAATCAAAGTCAGCTGCGGGCCAGGCACACGTACCAGCTGAACATGTTTTGTATTGCGTGTGTGAGTGTGTGTGTTGGCCTGGCCCAAAACTTTGTTGCTGACGCTGGCGTTGGCTATCAATGTCACAAGCTCGGGATTCAGATTCAGCGACGAGGCGACGACTAATGAGGCATTAAACCTAACTGCTCAACTTTTCGCCTGTCAAGCGTTTATTAAATTTACCGTTTTATTGGTCCAACAACTTGGTGTTAACTATGGGCTATCGCTTGGCCAATGGGCGTGCCGGGAGGCGTGCTTTAACTGAAATCAGATTATGTTGTTTACCGCTTACTTCCGGCGGTTGCACAGCTAACTAGGCGGCAACCAGGCAGCCAGCATCAGCAACTGCCATTTACATAGGCTGGGGAGCCCCAGCGCCCGCTGCCATATTTAAATAGTTGCCAAGTTCAGCAAATTTTATTCCAAGTACGTAATTTCGTTTTCGGAAATTGTATTAGCCATTTATTTAGTTGAATTTTCTGCGGTGGGTGGCTAACGAGTGGGGAATGTGGGCTCGTGTAGCTCGTTTATGCCAGAACGACTAAGCTCTGTTTGGTTTTCTTTTTTTTTGCTGAAATGATAAACTGATGAAAGTTTCGATAATTGGATAGAAAAGTTCTACTGGCAGCATTGTCTAAAGCAGCATTTCAACGTGAAATAACTGGGGAAAAATTGTGCAAAAACCGAAATTGAAAATATTTGCTGAATTCTTGTGCAGTTTTTAATTACGCGACGCTGACCATGTCTGCTCGCGAATATATAATTGGATATTCTATACAGTGTATTGAAAAAAAAAAAATGTAAATTATACTAAAAGATTAATTTGTGAATACGTCAAGCAATATTTTTTCGCAGTGTTCCGTTACACTCTAATTTTTTATGTTTTCATATATACAAATTTTTTGTATTTATTTAATATTGTTTTTATATTATTTAATATTTTTCATACCCGTTGGACTACAATTAAATTGAATGGCTTTTGGAATGGACCATACCATTTGTTTTTATATTTTTTGTTAATTTTATATATGTACATATATATTCTTGATAATTGATAATTGATAATTATAATGCAAATGAAAGTATGTAAAACACCGAACTCAAAGTATTATTTTTCACAATTTTATTGTTTTGCTAGCTAGTTTTAAAATAAATTTCAAAGAAACTTTTGTGGGGAACAAATTTTTAGCATGTTTATTTTTGATTTTTTAAAAGACACAACAAAATTGCTTAAGTGTATTTTTGTGGATTAAACTCAAGTGCTGACAAATGTAAAACAATAAAATAAGAATGTTCAATTTGGGAAACCGTTACATTACCTAGCGCATGTTAAAATTTGTGAAATTTGTTTTTACCTAAGGTTGATGTGAACACCACATTTGATGTTGGTTTAAACAAAGTTACTTTGCCAGGACACAATCAATGAGTATGCAGAGTGTGTTTGAAAATTGCTCAAATCAGGTATATTTACATATATCTCCTAAGGCAGTTTTTGTTAACAAATTTGACTCAGTGCTACCAGATATTAAAACACTTAAATTATATATTCTAGGTGTATGTGCTATATTTTACAAGGGGTTTGAATAATGTGGAAAAAAATACATTCAAGTTTGAAATTGTATTAATGAATTAACTGAAAATAATATGTACATATATACATATATAATATAATACAAAGAAGGAAAACATTTCTAAATACTATGGGCTTGAGATTACCAAATTTAATTTATTCTTCTTAATAAGTTCTTTCTCAAAGCATTTGCTATGCTATATTGATATTAACGATTTATAAGTACGAATTATGTAATCAATGGCACAATATTAGAAGCATTTGTTTGGTGGCCCAAATCGATTAAGGAATTCAGTTGACAAACAAATCCGCAAACTCAATCAACCTATCAATAGCAACTGCGGTAACTACGTGTGGACCACATACAAAAATAAATTCATATTTTGATTTACTTTTGCGGACTGGCAGCAAATCGTAGTATGTTAAAAGCATGATGAAATATTTATGCACTCCGGCATTGCGGATATTTGAACGAAGTCAATGCCAAGTGATGGTGATTGTGATTTTGGCAGTGACTGTAACTGTGACAGTGACAGTGACAGTGACGGTGATGGTGACGGTGTGTGAAAGCAGCTTAGGCTTTGCGAAAGTACTCAAACGGCGAAGTAGATGGAGAATGGCAGTCAAAAAGCCAATTTACTTTTAAGCAGCGCCTAAAAGCGAGCAACGAAAAATATAACTTGCACCGTCCACCCATCCGCCTGCCTGTCAGCAAATATAAGACCAACTAGTGACAGACCAACTAAAGGCAACTGCGGTGGCTTTTGTAATGTTGAAGCGGCGTCAGCGCCAGCGCCAGCGTCTGCGGCGGAAATGAAACGTGCAACTGCGTGGGCGTGTATGCGAGACCGCTGCGTACGTGCCTGTGTGGCCCTCTTTATGTGTGTGTGTGCCTGTTTGTGTGTTTGTGACATTGAGTAATCATCAACGTTGAAAATTGCGTTTTTTTATGGAGCCACCCACAAAAACGCTGACGTGGGCTAGCTATACTTAGCATATGTATTTGTACATATCAAAGTGTGTATTTTGTGCGTACGCATATGTGTGTGTGTGTGTGTGTGTAGGTGTAGGTGTAGGTGTGTGGTCGTGCGGGTGCGGGTGACAACAGCCACAAGCGACACAGCGTGGGCACGCAGTAAAATCCTTTTTATGACCCATCGCTGGCCCAGTAGAGGTCCTGGCAGTGCGTACTATGCGTTTGTGTGTGTGTGTGTGTGTGTGTATATTATGAATTCTGAACTGTGGATGCCTTGGCTTGCTATCTTGCGGTTTGTCGGGGCGCCGCACAAATTAATTTCGCAGCATATTCAAAGTGTTATTAAACATAATTTATTAAAAACGAAATTGTATAAAGTCAAGCCGTTGCTCTCATAGGCCGGGGCAGCAACAGAGACTGTGGCAGCGACTGAGGCAGCGACAGAGGCAGAAGCAGAGACTGCTGCACTTGAGCGCTGGTAATAAATTTTTGTGATTTTCGTTTGTTGTTGTAGCTACTTTTTTGGGGGAGTAGCTGGGAGGCTGCTGGGGTCGGATTCGGGCTTGGCTCTGAGTTCATGGGGTTCATGTGCGTGCCTTTGTCGTTGCTGTCGTCGCCGGCGCTTTAACGGCATTTCGAAAATGGGCGGCTTGCTATTTTTTTTTCGTATTTTTTTGTCTTGGCAACAAATGTTGCCAGTTAATGTTGTAAACAAGTTGTGTGGGCGTTCGACAGGGCTTGAACCCGTGTCTGAGGGCGGGCGCATTCTGTCTGTGTCATTTTGTGTGTTTGTGTGTGTGCCGGGTTATGATATATGAGTCAGGCATAGCGAATCGGAAATTTAATTTCCACAGAAAGTGGCTTTGTAATGGCTTTTAGCCGCATAATAACTGGCAGCTTAATTGCCGGCCATAATTTTGAGTGCCGCCTTCAGTCGCCTTCACTCGGCCAAAGCCAAGACCCCAAAAAGGCTAACGAACATTTTGTTGTTTTGTTGTTCGACAGGCACTGCTGCATACACACGATGTTGTCGCCCGGGATGTTTATGGCGAGGAGGCGCTGCGCGTCACCCCGCCACCGATGGTGCCCTATCTCAATGGCGACGAGCTGGACAACGTTGAGGGCGGTGAGCTGCAGCATGTGACCCGCGTGCGTCTCGTGCAATTCCAGAAGAACACTGACGAGCCCATGGTAAACCAAATAGCCCCAACAATTTGCCAATGTTGCTGAAACCGTTTTGCAATTTACCTCTTCCCTTCAGGGCATTACGCTTAAAATGACCGAGGACGGACGCTGCATTGTGGCGCGCATCATGCACGGCGGCATGATACACCGGCAGGCCACGCTTCACGTGGGCGACGAGATACGGGAGATCAATGGGCAGCCGGTGCAGCATCAGTCGGTGGGTCAATTGCAACGAATGCTGGTAAGCTGAAAACGCTGCTTTTGGGTCAAAATTCCTTTTGCTAAGTGTTTCCTTTGTTGTCTTTTATCTTTTATAGCGCGAGGCACGTGGTTCCGTTACCTTTAAAATAGTTCCTTCATACCGTAGCGCCCCGCCCCCTGCGAGGTAAGTTGGTGATTTATTAGTTTTTCGATATTTTTATTTGAAAGTTCAAGTTTGTCACTCCTTTAATTATTCATTATCAGATAGTTTGTCAAGGTTTTAAATCATTTCCCTTAATGACTAAACATATTTTATTACATTTCTTTTATAAAATATCTCTACATTTTGTAATCATTTGGTATGTATTACAAAACGACAGATAGATTTTATGAATTGATTTCAGTGATTTTTGGCCGGCAGCTATAATAAATAATTTAGCAGGCTAAAAGTTTTATATTATATAAAATTCATTTATTGTGGCTTTCAATTTGAAATGATTTAGGTCAATGTTGTTTTTTCTCAATGACAACCGTCAATCAAATATGACAAATTTCTTTACATATTTATTTTGCTAATTCTAAAATAAGCTTTTATTCAGTTTTAAGAATTAACAATAAATTTATACTCAGGGCTTCACAGCAAAACACACAAAAGATGATAAAATCAATTCGAATGTTAAACAAACAACACTGAATGAAAGAAAGACACTAAATAATTAAATGACGAAATATATTTAATCAAATAATAACCGCTTCACTTTATTTCCCTGCTTACAAATTTAAGCTATGTCCAAAAATGTTGATTTACATAATAATTTGATTTGAGAAATTCATTATATTCTTGATTTCATTTGGTTCGCCTTGATAATTTAACGTAAATTAATTGTAAAATACCATCGACCATAAAGCACACTAATCATTTACCAAATCCCTTTGAATGCATCAATGCACAATTCGTGCATTTGTTGCCTGTGCTTTAAATTCATCTTGCTATTATTTTGTTGGGCATTAACATGACTCCCACTCGCTCTTCACTACTCCCTCCCAACCTGAACATGCAGCTTTTCAGGATAAGACCCGCTCCAGTGCTTGTAAGTATCACTTTCAAACAATCGGCACGTAAAACATAATACAGTTAGAGGAGTATACATTACACAATTACACAGTTTCCTGCATACATACAAATACACATGCATACACACACATACATGTGCATAAACCTATCCATATGCATTTGCATCGATGCTCATTAGGTGCTAGCAAAATCCCTTAGTTTTCCTTATTAATAACCATGGCTACCCATCAAGAGCAGCAGCAACAGCATCATCAACAGGGATAACCGAATGGGTTTTGCATGTCCTGATTTTGTTGTCTCTTGTTGCTGTCAGACAGATTATAGATTCAAGGCAATGCCTCTGCCAATGGGTTGCCATGGACGTGGCCAACAGGTCGACAATCTCATTAGGGAACTTCAACTGCAATGTCAGCAACTAAAATGTTTTTGTTTTGGCTCTGCTTTTTTCCTTTTTTTCTTTCTTTTTGTCCTCAATTTGTGCAGATTTTTGTTCGTGCACAGTTCGATTATAATCCGCTGGATGATGAGCTTATACCCTGCGCACAGGCGGGCATTGCATTCCAAGTGGGCGACATACTGCAGGTAGGTGCATTGAGAGACTACGCACTACATTTTCGGATTCCACTAATGAGGGGCCACAATTGTTCCATAATAGATCATTAGCAAGGACGATCATCACTGGTGGCAAGCGAGAATTGACACGGTGGGCGGTTCGGCGGGCCTGATACCATCACCGGAACTGCAGGAATGGCGAATTGCCTGTCAGACCGTTGATAAGACCAAGCAGGAGCAGGGTAAGTCCACATTGCAAGCCTTAATCTAACATTTACATTGATACATGTAAAGATACTTTGTGTACTATTTATGTGTAATTGGATGCTAAATATAATCGTATGCTTTATAATTCTATTATATTGGAAAGTGTGTGATAAATTCGTAGTTAACCAAAAACCATTATGAAAAGGGCTCTCTATCGCTGTCAGCCAAATGGCAACTAGCAACCACAAGCTCTAACACAAATACAGACACACACACATCAACGTACACACATTATACACACATTAATACTCACACATACATGCAACAAGAAATTCAGTGAATTGCATGCCGAAAATAACGTAGTTTCAAAAGTTCCCTAAATTTCGTCAAAATAGCTTAAAATGCCACAAAAAAATTATGTTGTTCAAATGTAAACAACTCACACCTAGATCAACACACAACCCAATGTATAGGTAACAAGTATAATATAATCAATCTTGAGAAATCGCCAATCACACATATTATAAATATATATATATATGTATAACAATGTTATGCAGGAGAGCCGGGTGCTGGATGTTCCGCTCACGCAGATGGGTGTGATGGATCAGCAGGTAGCTAATACTCCTTAGACCCAAATAAATAAAAAAAACTTGACAACAACCGAACTTTTAACGTTTTTTTATTGAGTTTTGTGTTTACTCGACTTTTTTACATCACTAAAAGTAGCAAAGCTCATTTCAAATGGCACTCACACACCCGATACCCCAGAAAAGTATTCACGTCATATACACTATCAAAAAATTCAAATAAAATGTATAAATTCTCGGTGTTCCGATTATAAAACATCCTTGCAGAGGTTATTTTTGTGAGAAGTTTAACGATTGATTTAATAAATAAATTTTTCTATCATAATCTTCGTATTATATACAACTAAATTTGGATAGCCAAAACAATGAAAATTGCAATTATATTGTACATATTAAGTGTTATCGTTCGCATATACTTTTTGTTGTGTAATTGTTACAATGTAATATTGTAAGAAATAGTGAAAAAATTGTTTTTCTTATTTATTATTATTATAATCTTTATAATTTATTTTATACATATATTGGCTCGAAAGCAATTGATTTATTCAAAAGTATTATGGAAGTTATTTCTTAAATGATAGTTGCGAAAAAAGCTAATGATTCTCTCTGCAAGAGTAATAAATCAACAAAATCAATTCATCAAATGCACAATTATATGCCCTGTTCAATGCTATCATTATAAATAATATTACGCAGTTTCCAAATGCAGTATTGACAATATGCAAACATCATCTATGCATTTATTAATATGTAGCCGCGCTTTTATATCACAAACATTGTCATTGAAGCCAAATGCCTAACAGCTATAACTCTTAAAAAATAACACATCATAAAATGATCCATCATCATTCGCTTTTCGAATCAACTTAAAACAGGCATGCGTGTTTAAAAAATAAAAATAAATGAGGTACATACAAATGTGCTTTTAAACTTATTTGTTATTGATTCTATAATTGTAAAAAGTGACGATTTGAATTAAATGAAGGCCTAATTGACTTGCTATGTGAAGTTCATTAGCATTTACTTAATATTTACAGCATGCTATGCATGTTTTAAACTTTAAATAAATTTAACTTTAGATTTTGCAATAACCAACAGTAATTTAAAACATCTGAATCTCTATAACCCACAGTAAACTGCTCCATATTCGGGCGCAAGAAGAAGCAATGTCGGGACAAATATTTGGCCAAACATAATGCCATATTCGATACGCTCGATGTGGTCACATACGAAGAGGTTGTCAAAGTGCCAGGTAATAAAAAAAGTATTTATTATAATTATAGATATATATATAAATGAAATCTCTTTGTAGTGGGTGATCCGAACTTTCAGCGCAAGACATTGGTGCTATTAGGCGCACATGGCGTGGGCAGGCGGCATATTAAGAATACTTTAATATCAAAGTATCCCGATAAATACGCGTATCCCATACCACGTAAGTACATCTCACTAACTCAATGCATAAATTATAGGTAATAAGCTCTTTAATTTCTGTTTTAACAGATACAACGAGACCTGCTAAGCCCGAGGAGGAGAACGGACGCAGCTATTACTTTGTTTCGCATGACGAAATGATGGCCGATATTGGTGCCAACGAGTATTTGGAGTATGGTGCGTATAAAACAGTATTTAACACAATTTGCGACACATAACTTGCATTATAACAAAATAGGAACGCATGAGGACGCTATGTATGGCACCAAGCTGGACACCATTCGACGCATACATACCGAGGGCAAAATGGCCATACTGGATGTGGAGCCGCAGGCACTGAAAATACTGCGCACTGCAGAATTCACGCCTTATGTGGTGTTTATAGCGGCGCCTTCGCTGCAGAACATAGCAGATGTAAGGCTAACGCTTACTAAATTAACCAATTAAGCTGTTGAAATGAACATTTATTTGTTTTTAATTGCAGTACGATGGCAGCTTGGAGCGTCTGGCCAAGGAATCGGATATGCTGCGTCAACTATATGGACATTTCTTTGACTTGACCATTGTGAACAACGACATAAGCGAGACGATTGCCACGCTAGAATCGGCCATTGAGCGCGTGCACACCACACCCCAATGGGTGCCAGTATCCTGGCTATACTGACAAGACAGTGAGCTGGAATGCCCCGACTGTCTCGATGGCTGCGATTGCGAGTGGGATGCATACACACAGGCGTCTAATGTGGCGCTATACTGAGTACACACTCACATACGCGGACACCATTAAAGTATTAACAAGGCACAAATACAACACAGCACACAACACTCACACATCTACAAGAAACACACACAATGTGAAATTGGCAGGCGCCTGGCGTCCAGTATTTACATTCACACACACACAGATATACATATATATATATAGAATGGGTATTATGGGAACTGCAGTCGCAACGCAAAGACATATTGTGAATTTTAAAAAGCTAATTTACATTTTAATTTTTGTTTTATTGTTTACAATCGATGTTTTAAGTCTAAGTTAAATATTATAATTGAATTTGCCATTCCAACGAGCTGCCTCGTGCGGTTTGTTTATTGTTATTGTTTTAACTATTTTTTCGTTTAGTATTCGTTTGCCAGACAGCATTAAACGCTTATGTAATTCCTGCACTTGTTAGTGGTTAAGTTAACTTGAACAACAACAAAAGCACTCCAGCAACAAAATACAAAATACAAAATGTAAAATGTTTACAACTTTATTTGCAACATAAGAAAAGTCTTTTGAAAAGCGAGCGTCAAACGAGTTAGTTAATTTTAGCAAACTACGTAATTAAATTAAACTAACATAGAAGAAAACAAGAAGTCATAACTGCAACAGCAACAACAAGAGTATAAAGTAAAATATGATGTGAGCAATTTCAAGTGTTTCAAACAAATTAAAAACAATTAAATACACGTTAAAAACAAAAAAAAACTAATAAAAATATGAACATTTAAAAAATATAACTCAAAATGTGCACGGTCTTAAATGCAATAAAGAAAAATACATAATGAAAATGATTACACTTACATACACAAAGCAAAACTGCAAAATTGCAAAAATGCAAAAGCATTTGCGAATAAAATTGTTGAAGTTGAATTAATTTAATTAAGAATTTAAAAGAAAATGCAATCAAACAATATAAGCGTAATTTATTTGCCACAGCGTTATCATTATAAACGACACTTAATTAAAGAAAGGCAAATAAAAACATAGAGTGAGCACAAAACACACACACACACACACATACTAACAACAACAATAAAATAACAGTAAAAAAAGAAATTGACAACAAATGGTAAAATGCAATACCTTTTGAACCACTATTTAGTAAAAAATGTGCAGGTCAACGCACCGTACACATAGACACACACACGTATATATAAAAAAGTATACACATATATTTTTGAGCAACTCAAACTCAGGTTGGATACATTGAAAATCAGACAAGTTGAATAAGATTAATATAGCGAGCGCTTCCTTTTAACCCACAGCCAATAAGCAAGAACATACAGCTAAATCTAGAGAACCAAATCAATGAGCCCACAATCCAAACAACAACAACAAAAACAAAATCAACAGCAAAAAAAGAACCACCCAATAGCGTCGCAGCTTTAAGTTTTTAATGCTATGTATTATGTATTATGTATACAAGAAATCATGTAGAAACTATGAAAACAAATGACGGCAGCAGGAATAGAGCTCATCACTTTTTACAGGTCTGCTAAATGCTCCTGATTTTATAGAGTGGCAAATACGCTCTTTTTTATTATTATTCAAATAAATGAATGATCTTTTTTTTCAAAATGTTCTATAATCTAAAACAAAAAAGATATACCATGACTCGTGAATATGCTGTTAGAGCTGAATTTCATCTGCAATGTCAAGCTATTTTGTAAGTTTACCAAACTTTATGAATCAACGCAGAGTCTAGACGCTAGCTGAAGATTGCATATAATTGGAAGAATTATAAATGGGCATAAGTAAATTGAATGCCAAGCGTCTCAGGATAACCTGCAGTTGAATTCCTAAGCTACGTGGAACACTCTTACTTTAGGCCAACATTACAGCGCCAACACAAACAGAACAACATATTGGGCAAGCAAATTGCGAACACTTTAATTCTAACAACTAGAATTAAAACAAGAATAAATGAAAGAAAATGAAAACATTTCAAAATGTATAATCATGCAGCACATTTGGCGGCAGTCAGCAATTAAACCCACGTTTCTTCCCTCCCCATTTGAGCCGGAGCTTATTTTGAGAACCACGAGCCTCCATCCTATCCACACAATAGTTGATATGGAGTTACCCACATGAACTACATGAACAATTCTATGGTTTCAAGATGGTTGAACAATTTGCGCATATACTTTATATGCACTATGCTTGTCTATAAATTTTACGTTCTGAGCGTTACAGCTGACGACAGGCAGACGGAGATCAGTGATTAGAGATCAGAGAGCAATGTAAATCATAGATGTATTCCCAAAAGTGAAGATGAAGAACAACCTACCCAAGAACAAGAACTAAACTACCTACTACCCACGACAAACGCAGCCAAGTGGCCAAATTAACTAAGTAGTACTTATACCTAAATACCTAGAAAGTGTATGTATTGTATGTATATTTTGCAGCCCCCAGTTGGCTGGGTGTGCCACAACACCAATGCTCAAATCAAAATCTTATATTTTACGATAATTGGGTAATACGTATGAATGTATGATGTTAAAAGCGGGGCCTCTTCCGGCTAGAAGTTTATAATCATTACTCGTTTTAGTTTTGTTTTTCATTATTCCTTTTTTTCATAGCAAATGCGAGCAATTTGTAGCGGTATATTAAGAATAATTTCACATTAAATTTAAGTAAAAATTTATTGTTGATATTACATAAATGATGAAATGGTAAATGAAACCAAAACAAACAACCCGAGTGAATTAGAATTTTTCTCTAATTTCCTGAGTTGACAAATAAATGGCAATGAAAGGATAATGATGTATTCATAAGGATGATACTGATACTTATGATCCCCAATGTCAATATAAATAGATTGGCACTATTTGAGCTATTTGAGTGAATTGTTATTAAAATATAAATGGAATAAGATCGATATGTGCAAATAGTTGAGACGTTAGTAAATATCATTTGAAATGAATGATGAAAATGACATTATATATACATAGTTTAAACATGGGATTAAAAATAAATAAAAATTGAAACGAAAAAGGAATGCGAATTCAAAATTAATAAAAACAAAAACAAAATAAACTCAAGACCGAATTTTCAATAAAATGTTGAGCTTAAAAAATTATTAACAATACATGTATGTATGTATATGAAGGTACGTACATTTATATATACATATGCACATATACATATCGCAGTAAAGCAAAAGAGAAATACGCTAAATATGTATGTATTTATGTGTACAAGACAGAATTTCAACCTGTTTTTACCCTGATTTTTTCGGAAATGGCCAAATAAAGCAAAAAAGAACACTCCGTTCTTTCTTAGAAGTAACCCAGTGGCATTCTGCGGAATGCACTGATGATCGTGACAACCATGTTCCGGTCGTTTTTGGAGTTTCTAATTGAAACATTACACAAAACTTTAAATAACGTCAGCGTTGTCAAAACAGCTCTAAATTTGACCTAAATTTGCTGTGCATATTTTTCAAGGTAATGCGAATTTGATACTTTCGTTTTTGTTTCGTATTTTGTTTTTATTTTTTATTTTTTTTTGTATTTTTTAGGTGGAGTGTGTTGACCGGTAGCGAGTCTCTCAAAAATCTTTGATTTCAGCAGCTGCTCGACAATTCTATCGAAGTATTGCGCAAGTTTCAGTTTAACTGCAATGAATTCAATTTGCTGTACGAGTACTTGCTGGTCCCCTGACACCCTGGCCACGGCCCAGGTCCCAGTTCGCAGTTCCCAGGTCTCGGGCATTTTAATATGCCAATGTGGAAGCGACAGACGTGCTGGGAAATATTAATAAGCGGAAAAGCTATGGGGGAGCTGGCACATACGCATACACCACATAGACAACAAAGACATTTAGACATTTGTGTCATGTGCTATTACCGTTGTTGCGCCCCACTGTGTGTGGAGGGCGTGACAGGGACAGGCAGGCGACCAGAACATCTGCCCGCCAGTCATTGAACTGCAGTTGCAGCACAGTGGGCAGATAAGTCAATTTTTTTATTAAATTCTCTGGTTTCTAGACTGGCAAAAGCAACTGATAGTTATAAATGAATTGATTTCAGCAATTGTTTCTTGTTTCATAATTAATTTTTATAAATTACAATTTGTTAATCTTTAATTAATTTATTTTTATTTATATTCTAAATAGTAAATATATTGTATTTATTATTGTATTTATAAACATTATGTCACAATAAAATGTGTTTCTATTAAAAGTATCGTAGTATTAATATTTTTAATATTTTTAATAATTTAATGAATTAAGTAATATTGAAGTTGAATTGATTTGCATAATTATATATATCAATCTGATGATAGATACATGCAAAAGTTATTTTTATTCGTATTTGCGTTTATTTTGTTTTAGACTTTTAAATTGAAATTTATGTAAACAAAACAGACTTACGCTGTAGAGTGTACTTGTAAATTGTTCTTTGCAGATGTAAATTTACATAAAATCCATCGATGGCAAACGATTCTAGGTCACTGTGCGCTGGAGCGTCGCCGCTCAGCTTATTCTCTCAAGCGATCGAGTTTTGGTAGCTGCTAGCTGGTGGCTGGTGGCTGGCTGAACACGCCGGCAGCCAGTTTCAGTTTTGCGTCGAGTCTGCGCGGTTGAAGTTGTGTCCGTTGAGACGGCTCGTTTCCGAGGTGTACTCGTAAGTGCTTAGAGAATCGGCGGCGGCGACGACGACGACGTCAGATTCCGGCTTTTTAATTGCAATTGGAAGGCACGTGTGTATGTGTGAGTGTGTCTGTCTGTCCGAGTGTTTGTGTGCTTCTGATGAGTGTGTGTGTGTGTGTGTGTGTGTGCAGGCAGCCGGAATTTCTGTGTGCTATTGCTGAAATCTACAAACAGTGCGCGCGAATGTAACGGCAACAACTATCAGATATACTCAGTCTAAAATTAATTAAAATTTGTCTATAAGGGCCAACTGGCTTATCAAATTGCGGAAAGGTCAGCGGCGGCGCCTTTTAGCCGAGCGTTGGCTTATTATCGGCTGCGTCGCCTTCAGAGTTATGATCGCTGACCTTTGACATCAGATGTGTTTATATTCAGAATTGTACATACGCGAGCGCTTAATGATGCCAAACGCGCCTTGTGCATTGGCCCCTGGTGTCAGTTAGCCGTGCGATAAGGCAAACCAGTGGCAAACAAGTCGCCGTCGGCCGGCCAATCGGTTTCAGTTGGCTCCGAGTGTTTAAAACAACATACAAAAGTCTAAGTTTAAATCTCTCTGCCTGCTGAGTGCGTGCCAAAGCTTATCGAAATACATGTACATCATCTGTGTGCACGTATTTATGTGTAGGTGCTTTGGCCGCCTCTTGCCTCTGGGGTCTAATGGTGCTTCGTGAGTTCTCGTGTGCAATCAAAAACACTGAGCCAAAAACAACAACAGCAACATGCCCAGAAACAAAAAACCTTCTGATCTGAGCTCGACTTATGTTAAACACTGCTCAAGGAAATTCGTATGTGTATTCGTATACGTATTTATACACACTTATAAAACTATAAACTGCAGACCTTATGCGTGCCCTTCGTGCGACCGCGTCCCCAGACCTGGCCACAAAAGAGCGCATAAACGGTGCGCATAAAGAATCTCCAATTGACTCGCTGGCTGATGGCTCCGTCTCGCCGATCTGGTCAGCTGCCTTGTCAGGCAGAGTAGTCGAACAGTCGGACGCAATCGTCAACAGAGCGCGCGCATTGAATTTTTGATTCATTTGCCCGGCTGCGTCTCCTACTCCGACTTCGTCTCGCGGATGTCCGCGCCTCTTAGCTTTCGGTTTCGGTATCGGTTTCGGCTTCGACTTGGGCTTTTGGTCATTTTGCACAAGGTTATGCGCATGCTGCTATTGTATGCCTACCATGGCATACCCAAAACATCATTATATCATAAATACAAATGTATGCTACGAATTCACATTGTCGAGTGATGACTTTTAAGCCGTTGACAATTGCCAAAAGGTGTCAGCAATCAATAGAGCAGCACAGTATTGTCAGCTTGGGCCAGCATTAGGGTAGTCATTTTGTTATTTCTCAGATAAACATATTTTTATATATATTATATATAAATAGATAAAAATATTTTATAAATACATTATTTTTATTTTTAAAAAATTGGTTATCTTTGAAACCAGCTCATGAGCATTAGGGTTAGTCAGGCAATATCAGATTACAACCTAAATTGTCGCATCTAAACACAAATTCACATTTATTTATTATGATATTCGTAGAATTTTGTATAATACATGATCAAAATTACCGAGAATTGAATCAAGTGCACGACAGATAGACTGGGGGCCAGCATTATTGGCATTTAGTATGATAATATTAGTTAAAAACATGGTATTAAGATTGCTCTTTTTTAGTTCATAAATACATATTTTCAAAATCAAAAAATGCAGATTGTATTGTTAAATTGTAATTCGTTGAAATAAATTATCAAAAATAGGTATCATTGGCATCAGCTCATGCGGTTCTAATGGATCAAAATCACAAGCGTACACAATACCATTAAATGTAATTAAATGGAACACATTTTAGTTTGTTTTGAGTAGTTAGACTAATTATAGTTGTGTCTACAGAGATGCCCTCGAGGCGAGGCTATATTATTGTACGATGATCAGAGATGATCAGGGGTATGATATTCAATACTTCATAAATAATGCTCAATACTAATGTGTGCATAAGTTCATATATATTTATTTATAGCGAATTTGTAGCTTGTTTTCTTAACTGATGTGTGAACTGATTGATTCAAGTGATCAATAATTGTGGACGTTCCCCTTGCCTTTCACAGTTTGCATGCTCATGCAGCTGTGCTGAGGTTAGAGCATTGTCATGTTCGTGGTAGCTGCCGCAGCGCCTCAACTGAGTCGACTTTGTTGTCGCCTACATTTTATGGTTCGCTGCCAAAGCTCATATTTTGACCGTCATCATCACCGAGGGGTTTTTTGTTTGGCAAATGTTTTCGCTTCAGCGCTCGCCCGATGCCAACAACATTGTAAGTGGCAGCAGCAGTGGCAGAGGCAGCGGCGGCGGCAGGTGTGACTCATTTAGATATGGCTAACACCCGACACTCAGTGTTATGGCTAACCTTTTGTTTTGACCGGTTCAACACGTCTGCTGCAGTTGTTGTTGCTGCTGCTATTGATAACGACGGCAATTCTAAGCAGTCTTTGACGAGTTTGCGCAACAAGTTGCAATGTGGTTAGCAGTTGTCGTTTCGTTTCGTGTCGATTCGTTTCGGCTTAGTTGTGCCAGATGTTTGTTGTTGTTGCTACTGTGGCTTCCTCGTCCCAGCCAAGAGATCGGCAAACGGCCAACCGGTTTAAAGTGGCGCGCCAAACTGTTATAAAATTATTGCGAGGTATACAAAAAAGCATCTTGAGGAAATAATTTGCATGTGCGAGACAACGACACGACCACAAACACGATCTCTAGCTGATCCAATTTAGATGTCTTTGGGCATGTTTGGCCGCCTGTTTGCTTCGTGGCTAATTGCAGCGACATCCACTTAAGTAGCTCATCTCGCTGCAGGCCTCACCTTGCCGTGGTTCAAGTTCAACGCTGCTACCGGTTCACGGTCAATTAGAGCTCGAACATCAAAGGTCCCCCCACCCCGCCCCGCCCCGCCCCCTGGCAAAGCGCGCAATGGCAGTCATTGCGCATAAATTATCGCCAGCTCACATGTATTTTAGTAGAAAAACAAATAATAAATATAAACGACTATACAAGTTAGTATACGTAAGTTGGCTGCCGCAGTTGTTGCTGGCCCGTTGTCGAGTTGCCCAAGAAAACCGCTTACAATTGCCCCCCTTTGCAGCCCCCGTTGCATGCCGACCAACAACAGCTGAGCGATGAGCCCGCGCCCGAGCCCGCGGCAGGGCCTCTTCTGGCTGTGGCTGTTGACACTGGCGCTCCTGGTGCTGGGGGTCAGTGGCAGTCGCGAGTCCCAGTTGCGCATTGGCAAAGCGATTAACATATTTCTGAGGTACGGCTATCTGGGCATATCGATGCGCGTGATACCCTACAATGATAGTGCCGAAAACGAGCGCTGGATATTCAAGGAGCCAACGCGAAATGTATACAAGGTATGTTTTTACGCCACTCTCAAAGAAATAGCTAAATACCTACATTTATTTTTAATAAAATATCTTGGTTTTGCAATAGTTCGCCCCTTCTGCCATAAAAAGAGCTTAAACTAGTTTGAACATTAAACCGATTTCCGTATTTTATAAGTTGCGCAAGAAAACATTATGTTTCCCATTTATTAATTTCCTTCCAAGAAAATTGTCATACATTAATTTAAAAAGACAAGCGGTCGCATAAATGTATTTCAAAGCATTTATTAGCAATTTAATAAGAATTTATTGACATTTCCGGTGTCGTAGATAGATTTGCATTTATTTCTTTTCAATTTTGTTAAGCTTAAATTTTTTGGAGTTCTAAGAAATGTAGAATGTGCTGAGTCAAAGATATATCTTTAATACGTTATTGTTATATTTGTCCTCCTAGAACATGAGTCAGCTGTCGGAGAGCCATGAGGATAATACGCCCGGCATTTTCCACGGCGATTTCCACATGGAGTTCTGCGAGAATCGTCGCCAACTGTTTCAGGCGTACTTCCGGGACTTTACGATCGACCGTTTGGACAAACCGTGGGAGGCTTTTACCGGTGGCTGGTTTGCGGATAATGCGGCTAAGAAGCTGGGCATCAACACCTCCTTCATACAGGGCGACTACTCGTATGTCCTGGTGCGCGTGGTGCGCTTCCGGGAGACGGGAAAACTGCATTCCGATATCCCGATTAATCAGCCGTTGGAGGCGGAAGTGCGGGCGCGTGTCCAGCAACTGGAGGTTGGCAATTTAACATCGGCCGTGCGCTTTATGGAATCTATTGGCACGCACTATATTAACTCCTATACGACCGGAAACTCGCTCTACCAGGTGTTCGTGTACAGTCGTAAGAACTACAAAATGATCAAGGATCGCATCAAGAGCAAGGGCCTCAATGGCCTCTCCAAGCTCGACCTGTACAACTACTTTGCACCGTGGTTTGCCGAGCATCTGGGCCAGATACGCTCGGCCAGCGCCAATGCCACCGTCGAGCGTTGGGCCCGGCGCAAGCTGCAATACGAGTACTACGTGGTCAAGTATGTGACCCTGCTCAAGTTGCACGGGAACAGCACGCTGCTGAGGTCGCTGGACAGTCTGCTGGGCAACGATGCGATCTTGCAGCTGGACCTGAAGGCACTCAACGTGCTGTTCAGGGATCATCCGCAGAAGGAGAGCTGGTTCCACGAAGTGCTTGACAACAACATGAAGCTGTGGGAGCTCAACATGCCACTCAATCATCCAAGTCGATAGGGCGATATTAACAATAGGCTACTTTAAAGTTCCTAAACGCAAGTTGTGCAAGAAGGTGGCGCAGATGGAGCTGCTGTCGTCATGTATCCATATGTAGCATATATATCAATATATATATATCTCTATATATATATATAAAGTTGTAGCTAAGATAGTGCGTAATTACTGTTCTGCCTGTGATAGCTTTTAGATAGTTTAATTAAACTTGTGTAACTATGTATTTTGCATATGAACTTTATTATACTTAGTTCTTAATATGTAATACTCGCATTCATGCAGTAAACGTTTTTAATATGAAACACAGATCTATTATTATATTTTTTAATGGAGGAATTATTGAATTGATTTGATTTAATTGACAACTGATTTTAAATTTGTAGTGCTCGTGGTAAACAGACAAGGAAACACGTTTTCCAAGTAATCGCCTTTTCCACAGCAGACTTTGTTAGTTGACATTCATTTTATTTAGTATTCACATTCATTCAAACATCATACATGTTTTTTTATACGGTGGATTATATGACTTAAGAATGCGAATAAAATACAAATAACGTTTGCATAAATAAATTAACTTAAGTTAACACGTTAACTTAAATAAATTAATAGAATTTTACAAATTGTAGAAAAATATATATTTTAAATTAACAAGCATTTTATTATTCTGAGCAGGCTTGAGACACATTGTAACTTTAAATTTTGAAATAGTCTTAAAAACACCGTTTGCGGATGACTGTTACGTTATTAAGTTGTTGAAAACTTCGCTTACAGTTTGATGCGCTCTACAGTTTCATTATTTTGCCATATAAGCTGTATAAGAAGTTTGAGAGCAATTGTTGCACTGATGTCTGAATTGTTCACACTCAATTTCTCTCCAAACGGCTCATGAGAACAGTAACAAGAACAGTGGGTTTAAAACCAAACTCAGTGGTTGTAATTTGTGTTGCTGGTGTGTGTCTTTGCTATCTCAAGAAGAGATTGGATTATTTATACAAAAACTGGTTTCATGCAAAAACTAATTTGAAACCCCTATTGTAGACATTCTCTTGAAGTGTGGAAAAGTTGTGTAAACATATTTAAATCCGTTAATAATAGTAATAAAAGAGAGGCGTTCTAATCGGTTAACGGTTAAAAAAGATATAATGGTTTTTTGCAAATGTATGTAACAGGTGGAAGTAGGATTCTTCGACTCCATAAAGTACATGTATTCTTGGTCAGCATCACTAGCCATTAATAATGTTTATGTTTCTTGTTGATTGATCAATTTGTGTAAGATTTGCATGAAATATAAGCCAACAAATTGTAATTGTAGTTGCACTCATCAGTAGCTAGAAACAATCTCGCAGGATTGCGAATAAGTGCATTTTCTGAAATACTAGACTTAGTTTTGCCAAGCTGGCAGATGGAGATTAAGCTAGACAATACAGTTATCAAGGGCTCCATTGCAGCAATTGGCAACAAGCTGAGAGCCGAACTCGGACATTAAACGGCAGGCAAAGGCAATCAGTCAGCTGGCTACGCATGTGGATGTGATGGGTTGGGGATGGGGATAGGGATGGGAACGGGAACGGGAACGGGGATGGAGGTACCATTGCTGCGTTGTCGACAACGCTGTTGATAAACTCATCCATCTCCAATCCACTTACGAGCGCAAATATTTACACAATTTACTCGAAAACGGAGGTATGAGCATATAATATTTCCAAAAACGATGGCAAACACACACACATTCACGCACACACACTCACGCATACATGCACACAAATATGGCCGAATGTTTGGCAGATAGGCACAGCACAACAGCAACAAACCTCATCATTAGACAGACACATTTCGGGCATTGCAAATCAATGATGATGATTCGGGAGAGGCGGCTAGTTCGGCACATGAATGAAATCAGAAGCGTTCTGGCCCGTGCATATGAAACGCTCCAAATGCGTGTGAGTATGTGTGTGTGCGTGTGTGTGTCTGTATGTAAAGTTCGAAAACTGAGCGAGCAGCAAGCAAATCAACTATGTACATAATACATATAAAGTATGTGGGAATCGGTATGGGATATCTGGTTGGGCTATGCACCCCGTATACTCGTGTATACTTATATAAGCACAGATCGGAGGCAGCTTAAATATAATGGCTGCCTGCCAGCATTTTGTGTATGCGTTTCAATCAAACTGGTCAGCCGAATGTCCAAGCGGCAATAGCAGCTACTCAACCAAATTGGAAATGCCATTGGCTTGGGGTGCTGCCTTCGGTTTTAGTATTGGAATTGGAGCCGGCCTGAGCTGGGTTGATTGGTGGTCAATGCCAAACATCAATAATAATTCCATAAATGTAATTTGGGAGAGGCAGCCGCAGTCACTTTGATTGAGCTCTTAATTGCACTGCATTGTTAAGCCTCAAGTCCTGTCCTTACCCATCCTTACTTAAGCCCTTTCATTAGTTGAAGTGCAAAGCTAATTACAAAAGCAACGAACAGTCATCGTATTTTACTAATAATTTCTGCTTTGATTTAAAATATTATATTTGAAAAAATGTATAGTATTGCTTGCTAGTATATCGATTTAAAATTGTTTATTCTAATAATATTTCATATAATATCTAAGTCCTTTCAGTTATAAATTGTACTTTTACCTAATGCATGTCAAATCTTGTCCTAGAACTCATGTTTTAATTTTTCTGCACAAAAATTCGACTTTCAGTTGGTGGACTTTTTAATAATCTTTCACTGTCATGGAAACTACTATTGGAGTTCTTTACAGCGGTCTTATTGCGGTCTACTGACCTGTACCTCTCTAATCCGTATAATTATACATATATGTAGTTCAGGTTCTACTGGAACTCATTTTGAAGAAGCTTGGAATTTTTTATTATATTTTCAATTTCGCTCGATTTATTTCATCAATTAAATGGGACAGAAATAACAATCTTTATAAATTTACTTCTTTTAATGTTCAAGCATAAATACATGCACTTACAGTTCTCAAGATATATTCTTCGTATTTGACACACGTAGTACTTTCAAGCAGAAATCATAAGCTATTAGCGAGAGGATGAAGTTAATCTAATAGTTTTGGGTCCTGCATATGTATTATTAGGTAAACGATCTCATATCATATATCTTATCCGTTCACTTCCGGCATCACAAAAAAAAAAAAATCATATTTTGCTAGTCAGCGTTGGTTGTCAAACCATTGGAAGACAAATATTTTGCCAAAGAGTCAAGCCAAAACAAAAACACAGCCTTAGTCCAGGCCTCGGCTCGAGAAAATGGAAAAATGGGAAATCCTGCACACAAGCCGAAAAACACGTTGAAAAGTCAAAAGTCCAGCTTACGCTTAAGCGCAATTAGCGTTAATTGCGCTGGACCACAGGAACAACAAGATGAAGGACAACAACGACAACAATAAGCATTATGGCAAAAGCAAAAACAACAACAGATTCCCACAGTCAACAACTCAGCTGCATGAGGCCACATCCTGCCAGGAGCCAGGACCTGCCGCTGTTGCTGCTGTTGCTGCTGCTGCTGCTGATGTTGCACACACGCAACATTGCGGCCACTTGAAGTTTAATTTAATTTTTTCTTGCGGCTGCCGCAGCGTCGCTTGGTTCAAGTGCCAGCGCCCAGGGATTGGCTGTTGATTGGCGGGTCATTCGATGGGTGGTCGGGTGGTTGGATGGTTATAGTTTGCAACGACATCATCATCATCATCGACAACGCCAACGACAACGACAACACAGCGCCATCGCAATCGCAATCGACGTTCGTCAAGCTCGTGTCGCAACTTGCGATGATTGATGGTGCGTAATTTGGAAAATTAGAAGCACATGAAAGGACAGGACAGCCAGGACAGCCAGGATATTCAGGCCAGCCACAGCCGCAGCCGCAGCCGCAGGAAAGGGGTTGCTCAGGCTTTTGGGCCATCGAAAGCGAGGCGCACCGCCCTTGCTAATGTTGTTGGCACAACAAGGTGTGTCCTGGCTGGTCGGCTCGATTGACGCGTGTCCTGGCGCGTGCAGTTCAACAAAGTTGCGCGTGGTTATTAGAAAACAATTTAATTAAATATTCACTTGAAACACAACAGCAGCAGTGGCAAAAACTCCAGAGTCGCTTTCTCATCATAAAGCGCTCTAACAATGCCCATCAATATTAAACGATGTCCATTTAGACCGATTCAGTTCACGTCCTCGTCCGCGTCCTCGTTCCCGTCCTCGTCGCTGGTGCGTGATGTAATGTGAGAAAGTTTTTTTTTGCTTTGTTTCGTGGGTGGGTTAAAATTAAGAGTTTTGTGAGAGACACATACCCTGACATTGAGCAAGCGCCTTTGATCTAGTTTAGAGCCCACTGGACGTACTGGTTTTAGGCTCAGGGTTAGATTTTTTAAGTGTTTTGTGAAAGTCTTTAATGATAATAGGAATATGTAAATATTATTTAAATTAAACCTGACTTATTCCCTGTACTCTACTCTTTATTTATCTTTAATATGTGGAAAAATTATTTGATACCTATTTTCTTTTGAGGGATCGAGAAATATAATATAATATAATATAATATAATATAATATAATATAATGAAATATAACATAATTTAGTAATGTTAGAAGCAATATAAAGCTCATAATTGCCAAGTCTTAAAAAACAATCGCTTCTATGTGAGCTATATAATTTAGTTATATATATTTGTCGGATGCGTTTAACTCTGTTCAAGAAAATATACTTTATGGAATTGGGAATGTCTTCTTATATGCGTTACATTGAGTCACATAATGCTATATTACTATCTGCAAGAGATAAAATTTAAAAAAATATAATTACAATCTCTTTGTTCTTTATTTTCAACAAAGAATATATTTATTTGCCGTGGGCTTGTAAAAAACGAAGTTCGTAGCCAAAAGTAAATACAAATTCTCATTGTAAGTATAACCTATTTATAATGTTAAACAATTAAGAACGTTGCACTCGGACATAGCCGACTGCGTAATTCTCGTTCACTGTACACAGTGGTTACTCATTTTCGAAAAATATGTTTCTTCAAAATTTAGAAATGCTTATTTATATTTTTAATCGATTGTGGTTGTCATAATTAGTATTAAAAACAACATTAAAACCGATTCTGAGGGGATCAAATTTGTTGTCAAAAATCATGCAAAAATTGACAAAAATTTTGACATGTAAGGCCCTCGGATCCATAGCTCTCATATTTCAAACGCCCATAACTTTGTCAATACTGAACCGCTTTTCATGTTTGATGTCATTTTGTTCATGATTTATCCTCTAGATTGATTCTGCATTTCAAATATAAGCATTTTTAAAAATAATTTTTTTTTTAATTTTTTGGCAAAAAAAGCATGTACCCCCCCTTACTCATTTTGGCAAATTTTTTTTCTTCAAAATTTAGAAATGTAAATTTACATTTTTAATCGATTGTGGTTGTCATAATTAGTATAAAAAACAACATTAAAACCGATTCTGAGGAGTTCAAATTTTTTGTAAAAAATCATGCAAAAATTAACAAAAATTTTGTCATGTAAAGCTCTCTGATCCATAGCTCCCATATTTCAAACGCCTATAATGTCCAGACCATGCATTTTTGAAAATCATTTTTTTTTTAATTTTTTTGGAAAAAAAGCATGTACCCCCCCTTACTCATTTTGGCAAATTTTTTTCTTCAAAATTTAGAAATGTAAATTTACATTTTTAATCGATTGTGGTTGTCATAATTAGTATAAAAAACAACATTAAAACCGATTCTGAGGGGGTCAAATTGTTTGTCAAAAATCATGCAAAAATTAAAACTTTTGACATGTGTTCTCAAGACGGACGGACGGATTGCATAAACCCAATATACTCTTTTCACTTTGTGCACGAGCATAAAAATGGATCTTATCTGTTCATACTTCAATTTATATACGTGGATACAATTCTTTAAAATCCGAATATTTAGACTTGTATTTAAAACTCAGCTTTCAACTCTCAATAGCTGTGACACAGGGTGCTTTAAACTACTGAAAACTCATTATAGCCCAATAACCACCTCGATTCATCCACGAAACAGCTTTGTAAGCCACACTGCACACCCAACATGAATACTTGGGCACTGGCACTGGCAGTGCCCGCACGCCCAGCTGAGAAGTCATTGCAGGACAATGGAAAAGTCGTTGCCTGTCTAATTGCATCATCGACGCTCCCAGAGACAGGGCCACGCGTCGGACGCGTCTCACCTGCAATTAAACTGTCACATTAGGAACACGCAGCCGACAGGCGAACACGAGTATTTCATATGCAAAGCGATGACACTGCCCAAAAAGCGATTCAAACTACATCCGACAGCACATGGCAGGGCAGAAGGGGGTGGGGGAACGGTTATGGGCCGCGTGGCGGGTGCGGCAACTGCGTGAGCTGCTGAAAGTTGGGCTTTCGGCGAGAGCAGCAGGAGCAGCCCTTCTGCACAAAAGTTTTGCTTTGGGATTAGCCTCAGCTCAGAGCGTGTCGTGGATGCGAATGCTGGTGGTTTCTCTGCTATTGCCGTTGTGTTTGTTTACAGTTACATTTGCGCCCGGCAAGCCAACTAATGAAAGCAAATCTGCGCATTAATTTCAAACGAATTTGTTTTGATGCCGTGATAAGCCGGCAACCGACAACCGTCAGTCGACAGCCGGAAAAAAGGCGCTTGCCATTTGGTCGGCTGTTGCTGAGCCACCGAGCCACCGAACCACATAGCCAGCGAGCCGCTGAGCTGGCCCGTTTTGATTTCTGTCAATAGCCCTGCGGGTCGGCACTCGTCATCATCGCCGTGCACTGAAACTGAATTTTGCAAAACGCCCGCGGCGCTCGCACACCCGCACACCCGCACACCCACACATACGCACGCACACAGGCACTCCCACACATACTCAAACTGAAAAGCACGCTTTGCATTACAATTGCGGCACGACCCCCGACCTGCTGCAACCCCATTTAAGCTATGCCGCCGGCTACAGTTATTAATCTGAAAATACACTAGCCAACCAGATTTTTGACTTAAATACAAGAGCATTTATTATTTTTAAAATGATTTCAAAAAAAATCCAATTAAGAAATAATATTTTTGTTTGTAAAATTAAGTGCAATGAAAACTTAAATATAATTTGACAGCCATCTAACTTGTCTAATAATTATTTACCTTCGTAATTGAAAGCAATATTTGTCGCAGCATACTTTTTGGAGCTCATATATATTTACTTCTTAAATTAATAATTAAACAAAAATATATGGCTAACAAATTTTGAGTAGATATGTAAATTTCAATTTGTTGTTTCAGCCTGCAACCCTTTACATTTTTTGTTGCATAGTGTAATTTGCTGGAGTGTGCCTGTAAGCTAAATGTGTAATTAAAGTAGTTGCGGTTCACAATGTTGATGATGATGATGAGCTGCACTTGTCGCTGAAGGACTCGCCTGGGAGAGCATGTCCTCGCACTTGTAGTGGCCGCGTGCGCTGCACGTGAGTTCGCCTGATAATGATCACACATGCACTTGCCGGGCCAAAATGGTGGGAACGTCTCTAAATGCTCTCATTACCCATCAATATCAGACGAAATTATTGATTGTCAGCAATTAAACATATATATTATATATCGCAATAATGGCATGCAAACAGATCTGTATGCTATACAGTGTTTCAGTCAGGCATTGTTGTTGTGTCTGTTTGCGTCTCAATGTCAAGATTAATCGCCAGCTGTGACGAGGTTAGCCGACTGAACGACTGACTGCGAGACTAAAAGGCGGACAGCGTCAGGTAACATCAGCCAGAGAGTTCAGCTTCTATATAACAATGGAATATTGTATTGTAAAATATAATAAAAAATATTCAAGTTCGGCAGCTTGTCAAGTGGCACTTGTCGTCAGTTGAACGTCACGGCGTTCGGCCACTTTGTCAATTCAAGTGAAATTTTTATTAATTTCGTCTTCAAACTGCAGCACACACGCACACACACACACACAGTCACACTCTCACATACATCTTATATACTCATATTGTTTTGATATAAGTACGTATCTATGGATTCTCATCGGTGGCAAACCAGTTGAAAATTAGTTTGTTGTTTAATGCTAACGAATTGCATGCAATTCATCAGCTCCCTAAAAATCGACAGCGTCAACGTCGACGTTGGCATCGGCGTCGGCGGTGTCTTTGTGTGACCTGTATCCTTAATTCTTGGCTGTTGCTTTGCCGTTGCTTTGTTGCCAATTGACAGTTGTAAATGTTTGTTGTAAATTGTGCTTTAGAGGTGCTAATAGAGTGCCACCGCCGTGCGCGTTTCCTCAGGTTTTTGATTGAGTTGCCCAGACAGAAATCAATGAACTCCACTGCCAGATACAAGATATAAGATACGAGATACAAAGATTTTATGATGCTTTCGGCCGCTCGGCCACCAGGCCAGGCCAGACCAGTTGGTTCTCTTTGATTTCGTACCGCAGCCAGCGCGAGTGAATCACAAGAACTTCACACCGCATTCCAAGTGCCGCTTGATGCTGATGCTGAATGCTCTTGCTGATGCTGATGCTGATGCTGCAGTAGCTGCCCAGTGCAAACTATTTATGAAGTGTCGGACACAACCTGGGAAATTTTGTTTGTCTAGCAAATTAATGCGGCTACCAATAAATGCCCAGAGCTATATGTGATGTTGCCTCTGCCAAGACCTTGCAAATGGGGCGACTTAACTTTGTTATCACGTTTGCACACAGCATTAAGACATTTGCCTCCCTAATTCTAGTAACTTATTGCTTACGATTGGCCTGTTATGTTATATGCTATAACTTTAGAGCAAGTAAAGTCTATGTTTTCTGTAAATTTCATAAACAAAGGTTTCAGAAAATGGCCGTGAAAATATTTTCTTTTGATTACATTTTATTTACTTTTAAATGTTATATCAAATATATTTTTTTCAAATATTTATAGTATAATTTACATAGTATCTGAGCATATATATTTTATCTTCAAACATATTTGACATTGCACTAACTGTTTAAATTGATTGATAAATTGATTACGAAATATTTAAAATATACTAATTATTTATTTAACGTCAGGTAAAGTGATAGGTCAACAAATTGACATGCTTTCTTAAATACGAATGCTTTGCTTCATGAGTTTCTTTGACATTAAGAAGAATGAAAATTAAAATGCATTATTCTCTAAATTCAGAACAATTTTAACCACTTATGATTTTTATTTAAAGTTTTTGTATTATATTTTCTGTTTAATTCGCAAAGGCTTATTACCCATTAATATTAAACTATTGAATCTTTTTCTAAGGTTCCTTCACCTTCCGTTAGACCTTCTGGAATTATAGTAGTATTTTATTGATTGAAATTCTGTTTTACTTTTTTATGTTTTGGTTGGACGTTGGACATTTGTTTGCTCAATGTCATTGACTTGGTAGCTTTGACTTTAGTGCAGCCAAGTGTAACAATTACGAGTAGACAGCAACAGCAACAGCAACAACAGCAGCAAACACACCTCCAAATGAGGCAGCAACTGTCAAATTTCATATTGCACCAAATTATTGAAAGAGTCAACTTGTTTTTTTTTTTTATTTTAGCCATTATTAAATTAACGCTTTGCGGCTGTTTGCTGCGTCATCGGCCAGTGCCGGGCAAGGAGCCGCTTTCCGTTATGCGTCGAAGGATGTTACGACGGCTCCGACAGCGGCTAACAAGGGTGCCGCATGTCCAGTTGAAATGCCAATGACTTGCCGTTTTCAATGGCACTTGGCGCGTCAGCGTCAGCGTCAGCCTCAGCCTCAGCCGCACGTCACGTTATGCGTATGGCCAACCAGGAGAGTCGCGTAACCAGCCAGCGCCCGCAACAGCCGCCAAGCCCAAGCCCAGATGGATGTATGGCCCACGGATGTATGGACACGTGTAGACAGCACACAGCGAAGTCACAGGCAGAGGCGGCGTTATAGCTTCCAAAATTTCCTTATCAAAGTTGTGGACCACACAGGCAGAGGTGCACCTTGCGGCGCTGCTTTTAACAACTCCATGGCTAACACGTTCTTATCAGCGTCTGAGACCTGGCCACGATGACTTTTACAAAACGATGAAGATAAAGCTGAGCCTCAGCTGGAGCTGGAATTTTGTTACTATATCTGTAGCTGGGGCTGACGCTGAGGAAGGTGTAGAGAGCTGGAGCACTGCTGGCTGCTGCTTGTTGGCTGCGCACGCATCGTCATGTAAGCGCCACTTATGTCACTTGTGCCGTTGATGTAGAGATGGAGATGGGGCTGGAGATGAAGCTGGAGATGGAGATGGAGACGGAGACTCCATTGGAGCACACGAGCACTCGTACTCATCGCATGCAGCTCCAGTTTCTAAGCAGCAGCAGCTGTTGTTGTTGCTACTTCATAATGTGCTGAGCTTGATGGGATTAACACAAACGGCCAACACATCTCAAGCATCTAAAGTTGTGTGCCAGTTTGTAGCTGCGCTTTTTTTACACAGTCATCACCATGATCAACGGCCCCAAGCAAGGGGCTCTGTCCCTATGCCTTGGCGTGCGTGCGTGTGTGTGTGTGTGTGACTGGGTCTACGTCTGTTTCAGTTTCTGTATCTGCGCACTTCAGAGTCTCCAAGTCTGCAGCTCTTCAGGTCTTCAGCTCCAGCGCTCTCCGAACGCTAAACGCGCTGTCTGCGCGTTGGCTCAAGAGCTAATTTGCGTGTCAGCCAGTCAAAAGTTTATGAATGATAGCCCCAAACCGGTCCAGGTAGCCACATCTCGCATCTCACATGTGTATCCACAGCAATTATTTTATTTGATTTCGTTAATGTCCGAGCGAGAAACATTTATTTAAGCGTTTGTCCAGGCATTATCAATTAGTTAAAGCTTTATCGCTATTGGTCATTGTTTTCGGAAGTAATTAAGACCCAATCGAGCGGCCAGAGCAAACAGAACTTAAATCATATTTGCTTAGGCGTTTCGACACTCCAAAAATCACAACACATTGCGATAAGTCCACCGGGTGTCCAAGTGCACAACGCTCTGATAGCTTCCGATAGTGCACGCTTGTAAATCAATAACTACCGAAATAACCGTAACCCGAACAACCCATGTTGACAGAATTTGGGTCTACAGCAATTAATTGAATTGTTTATATCAGCGCCTACATGTGTAGATACAAATGTATCTTGCCCAGTATCTCTGTATCTCTATGCCGTGTGAATGTGAATATGAATGTGAATGTGAACAAGGCCACTCAATAACATGGAGTACGATAAAAACTTTTCGACAATTTGACAGCTTTCGGGCTGCCGTCGTCGTTGTTGCCGCTATGGCTCCCCATTGGCCTTTGGGCATAGGGTTTGCTCGCCTAGACGTTTTCTAGATAGGCACCCAAAATATAAAAACTGGCAGCGCTCTTGTTGTCGCTGTACACAGCCCGAAAGTTAATTTTTCAGGCAACGAATAAATAATTAGCAGACATGTGCTAAGTTGCATAAGCATTTTTAAGGGAAACGAGTAAGAACTTTCCTGGATTTGTTTGCTCGACTTTATGAATACCCTGTGCAAATACTGAATATAGATAGATCTTTGAAAGAGAAAAACTTGAAATAAATCTTGATTGATATTAGAGGTGAGTCTCATCTTTAAGGTATGCCAATTTACCAGCATTAGAAATGGATAATCATTAGACTTAAATATTTTTATATTTATTTTCATTCAAGGGACACTTCTACTCAGTAAAAGCATACAATGATAATGTACAAAAGAATCTTAGGCGAATTTAATTTGGTTTTGATCAAGATTTATTATTTATAAGAAAATAATATGCTAGTGTCATAAGTATTATTTTCGTATTTATTTATTAATTGATTTTAGATTTAAATACCTGTGCTGGTTAGATGAATTCTCTGAACAAAGTGGTTCCGGGCATTGGTGTAAATGCTTTCGTTAACTGACCTTAAGGCTAATATAGCCAGTGATTTTTATAAGTTTTCTCGATAGAACGTAGTTATCACGATAACGTTATGATAATATTATGAGCGAACCTTGGTCTTAAATAGATTTTGCGGCTGTGATGCGGCTACCTTCACCGATACTAGTAATAACCTGACATACTCTTTGAATGCAGGGTATTATAATACAATAACAACAACAACGGACGACGATGAGAGAAAAACTGATGTTCAAAAAAGAAATGAACAACAAATTCTTTCGCATGATCAATTTTGGGCAGCTACCTCTCACACGTTCAATGCTGTTGTTGTTGTTGTTGTGGCTATTGTTGTTACGGTAGGTGTGTAAATGGTGGGATAGGAAAGTTATACAAAACCGGTTCTAAGTCAAAGCCAACTGTTCTACAATATTATAGATTGCTAGGTAAAAGCTAAAAATTGCAGCAGATATAAAAAAAATTAACTTTTTGAGCATAATAGGAATAACTATTTACGGATCAGAAGTGCCGCAAAGTAAGTACAGAAATGTAAGATGTTAAAATATATTTGGAAAAGCGTACAGCCAAGTCCCTGGCCTGACTGGGTATTGTTGCTGTTTTAATTAAAAGAATATCAACTCAGTTCTCGTGATTCTTTATTAAAAAAGAAATAATAAGGTCGGTTGGGTCTTAAAGCGTTGGCTTCACTGTTTGCACAAAGATAAAAACTTTATGGCCAGCCGCAGCAAATAGATAAAAGGGGAAGATATTAAGGCGAAAACTGCGACTAGGCTGTGATTTATGCGATTTGAATGCCGTAGCCGGTCGGCTTTCTGATAAGCCACGCACCCAAAAGGCGCTACATTTGGAACAGGCGCTTATCAAAAGCGACTGATGGCGTCTGCATTGCAGTTTACGATTGCAAGTTTCTGCCTCAAGAGCCTCGTAACATGCAGTTCTGAGTAGAAATGTGAATCATGACAATGACAGCGGCGCGGCAGACGCGCCAAAAGTGATAAGACAACAAAGAAAATCACATGTGAAAGTGGAAAATGGAAAAATATGGAATGAAGAGACGCGACAGCTCTGAGACGCCCGAAAGCGATATGCTAAGGCGCAGGTAAAGGTGTAGGTAAGGTAAAGGTAAGACGAGTATGCGCCGTTGCTTGCGTGCAAACACTCGCCAGATAAATTGTGAAACGGAAATGAAACACCTACGCAAATAGTGCAGGCGACGCGTAGACACAGGCACAAACAAACAACATCCTAATTTAGATAAGAGCCGCCAGGGCAGCAGCGGCAGCAGCAGCAGCAGAAATGCCGTTTTATGGCCAAAAGAAAGTAACCGCCGCCCGCCGCCCGCCGCCCGCTGACCATTGCGCGCTCTAATTAATGCGCGATGGCGACCCCGTTCCCGAGAGCAAAATCAACCCGTAGCGCACTCTGCAAACATCGCCGTTGTTCTAGCCCGACTTGCAAATGATTCAACCTCTATCTCTGCCACGGCGGTGCTCTAGTTTCGGTGTCACCTCCCTCCGACTGCATTGCTAGCACGGCTGGGATGCTGTGCCCGGACCCGTGCCATTGTCGGTGTCTATGCGGCTCGTTTGGCCATAAAATTGGCATTGTTGTGTTTAGCAAACACGCGCACAGTGCGGTCGTAAAACAAAAGACGCTTTTACGGCCGTGCTCATTACGGCACACGCAACAAATACCCAACAAGAGACACCAACACACAGACAAGAACAACAACAAAAAGGGCAAACTCCAGGCCGTGTAAGATACAGATACTGATGCGAGTATGCTGGCGATCAATAGATGATTCAATTGAGGCATAACTTGCAGAAACACGTGGAGCATCAAACAGAATTGTGAAAGCCCGTTGGAAAACATATAGCTCAAAAATGTATATCTTGGAATATGGAAATCGTCTCATGATTATAGAAATCGTCTCAAGATTATAGAAATCGTCTCAGAGAAAGCATGCCACTATAAGCCGTGCTCTACTGAAAAATACCCTGCGCTTGCGTCAAAAGCATTAAAACATACGCACAAGCAACTAATATGTACATATATTTAAGCGCAATAAATAATAAATGCAATAAAACTAGCTAGGACGATTCAACCGAGTGCTGTCGACTCCTCAATACTCTGCTCACAGTCTAATGACAGCATTTTAATTATTGCAACTTAAATGCAGTGACATTCAAACAAATTCAAGACTTAAGTTTACTGTTTTGTAATCAGTAAAAAATTTGCACACTCTATTTAAATCAATTTGATATTATTTCGACAAAAATACCATACCCTATTTCACAAATTTTATTTAAACAGGGTAAAACTTAAACCTGTTTTGTGTGACGTTAAACAAATTTAGCTAATTGCCGTAATAAAACAGAAAGAATAATTAACAGGAATTAAAAATACAACACTTAATAACGAAGATTCTCTATAGACTTAGGAACTTAAAAGAGGCCCTCTTAAGAAAACACTTAATAAAATTAAATATATTTTTCAATATTATCACATACAATTTGAGGAATAAGATTTTCCTAAAGTTTACATCATTTGTTCCCCAATTCGTGGTGAATCTTCCACCATATGCCAAAATCTAAAGGTTTATGTTAACCGAAGACACGTGTCTGAAAATTAAGTATTACTATAATGCACAACAAACAGCAACAGCTTAAAACTCTTTGACTCTTTGTTTGCCTGACATATTAGAACATTGCGCTAATCTTTTACTTTGTGAAATTTGGCAAACAATTAAATACTTACTAATAAGCACCGATAATTGGGTTAAGTTAAAAAAATATAATAAAATGGAAAAACACGTGCACCGGCATTGGCGTCGACATCAGCGTCGACGTCGACGTCGTTGTTGATTTTTACGTGGCGAAGCCAACGAGTCGGCAAAGTATTTTAATTTGTGTGAAAATATTGTACAAACAAATAAATCAACAATAACAAATAATAACAATAAAAATAAATATTATACATTTTATATCGATACGCGCGCACACACACACATACCCACAAACAACATGCGCACACACACAGACGCTTATACGGATAGATGGATCCAAACGGTAGCTCAACTTCATTTATCTGTGAAAAGTTGGTCAAAACGGACATTTTTGTAAAGTCACGGCCACACAGCGCATGCGCCATCCAAATGTTTAAAGCAAACAAAAAAGCGCAGCATTTTAAAGTAATATAAACAGCGAATCAAATAGAAAACAAAAACAAAAACTAGAAACAAAGCAAATATTTTTCATAAATACAAATGTCTGTCTATTTATTGGCTGTGTGGGCGCGCGTCAACAATTGAAACTAATTAAAAAGTTTGAGCGGGGCTTAGAGACTGGCTCCGAACCGAACCAAACCGAACCGAACTGAGCCGAACATGAACCCGATTCGAATCCAAACTCAATTGAACTGACCCGACCCGAAAGTGGCGCGCTTTAAAAGCAAATAAATAAATAGATAAATTACTAAAAGGTAAATAAATACGCGCATACATTCATGTACATTTTTGGACTACTGCGACTATTTGCTCTACGTCATCAGAAAGCGTTGCCTCCGACAAACAATTGCGGGACAGAGGCACTTGGATCGCCTGAGAAATACAATAAAAATATTAAATATTTAAGCACATTATTAGAACTGCACACAAAGGCGCGGGGAGCATTTGAACATTTGAGTCTGCATTGAAGAGTGAGTATCTTTGTGTGCTTATATCAAGATATAAACAGTACATATTGAGTTAGATGTACAGACATATAAATATATGTAAGTACATAAATAAGCGTGTAGCCGGCTCTGTTGGTTCTGCACATAAACAAAGTTGTATGTACAGTAAATACAATAAAATATATACATATGCTTGAAATTGTATTTGCAATTTTAATTATTCATTTGATTAGAAAATGAATTTATATATAGAAATATCTTTGTAGCTCATATAAAGTCAAAATGAGTCAGACAGAGAGTGGACGAGCTGTGCAGTTAGAGCGGTGCAGAAATATGGTTGTTGACAAGACGAAATAAATGGATTTCTTGTTCAAGACTTATGTTTTTATGATTGCGAAAAGTCTATCTATCTCTCTATCTATCTATAATAAAAAAAAAACTTTTCAACATATCTTTTTTATCAACTTTATCTACAAGCTGCTATTTATATCCAATTCCTAGTAGCGATAACGTATGTATATATAGATCGCAGATAAAAATCTGTTTTCATAATCAGTTATATTAAAGCATTAAACGTGTCCGTTAAAACTGTCTATCCTTAATTAATATAATTTGTTTTAAGAAGAACTTTATAGATAGAAAGAATTACAAGAAAGCCATTCAAGAAACTGATTGTGGCCTAAACGCATTTAAAACAATTAATACGGTGCATTCGGGTGAAACCGACTGCGTAATACTCGTTCGCAGTTATCAATTCGCCACGCCCCCAGTGGGCGAATACAATAAGCTTTTTGTGCGATCTTTAGAGGGGGCCATCAGTAATCTGTATCAAATTTTGGGTATCTAGTTTTAAAACTCAGGGAGATATATAGATTTGCCACGTCCCCAATAGGCGTAGCCAAACCATCTTAATACTTTATATGACGCGAGTATATACGATTTATTTTTCAATAGCGGCGAAAAAATGGCTTTTTATACGGCCAGTCATACGGGCATTGCATAAACCCAATATACTCTTTTCACTTCGTCAACGAGTATAAACACGTGTTTGTATTGTAAGATTATGGAACATGAATTCATATTTAAAGCTCGTCAGTTGTAACAACTCAACTATTTAATGGTGCGTATATATACGCAGAATAATGTAAAAATTATACTCAAAGTTGTTGCCAGTTGAAGTTCGTTTGAATGCACGGAGAACTGTGATAGTGCTGAAATGTGATATGAATCCAGGCATTAAAGTCTGCCCTAAGCCCACCGAACATTTCGATGTATTCAGACAAATGCCCAACTAATTTTTAGGCTTTGATATAGGGGCAACGGCTATGTGAAAAAGTGCACAACATGACAAGCGGCGTCAATACGGGATTTCCGCGCATTTTTACATTTCAGGTAACACATACATAATTGAGTAAAAATTTTCATTGAAAACTGTGTGCACCGGTTCAGGAACGAGGACGGAAACTGGAACGGAAAGGGAAGGGAACTCGGATGCGGACGTACTGCAAAACTGAAATTGCCCTGGCCATAAAGCAGTTATGGCCGTGATGATGAGTACAAACATACACAAACATGCACACACACACAGATATAGATTTATACGTCACTCATACAATGCACAGTGAAAGATACTTTAACAGCGAAAGGGTTAAACGGAATGCACAATGAAAGGCGTCAAGCGAAATTGCTTAAAGTTTTTACAACCGAAATTAAAATGCGTTTTATCCATGGCCATAAATGGTCTGTGGTCGGTAGTCGGTGGTCCGGGAAGTATTCCACATTGCACGCGTGCAGTTTTGCATCAATGAACTGCAGCCCAGGTAGAAGAATGATGACGACGCAGCCAGAACTGGGTCACTTTCGCAATGACTTGCCAAAAAAGAAAGATGCGACTGCTGCTGCTGCTGCCGCTGATGATGATGGTTGCTGCTGACGGCTGCTGCTGCTGCTGTTGCTGCTGCTGCTGCTGATGTGCGCGACGCCTCGCAACGAATGTGAATGAATGAGTGTGACATTGGCGTACCTTAACCTCAAATGTGCAAGCTTTAAAAAAAGGAAGAAAAAACAGAGGCACACACACTCGCACACACTCGCACGCACACACACTCAGGCAAGCTCGTTTTATTAATGTCTTGCTTCTTTGGAGCCATACACACATTCTTTTTGTTTTTGTCAAAATTGCCGTCGACATTCTCTGGCTAAACATAGCGTCTCGGCCAGCTGGACTGGGACCCTGGCTGGCGTGTAAGCGGGAGCGCGCGATTATTGATCGCATTAGAGAAAATCGTTAACTGTAACATGGCGTCGCTCACACGCGGCATTAGGGCGCTCAGTTCTGCAATGTGTGTGAGTGTGTGCGTGTGTGTGTGTGTGTGTGTGCTTGTGGTGTGTACGAGCCAGCTGGCTGTGCTCCACAGACACCATCGAGAGGGCGTTGCTCGCTCGCCGCACGCTTTGGCTCCGCCCCTTTGTTGTCTTGGCAACCAGGCGCTGCTCTGTGAACACAAGAGGCCGCCGGCCAATGCGCTTGCGCTGCCAGCGCTGTGTACGTAAGAGAACCGGAGCCTGTCATTGGCAAGACCTCGGAACCGGTGGTGAATCGTTGTGCCAGCTGCCGCTGCTTCTGCGTGCGTGTGTGTGTGTGAGCGTGTGTGTGCGTGCGAGTGTGAGACGGGAACAAGGCGCCAGGCCGGTTGTGAGAGCGAGTCGGCGCTGTCTCTGGCGGCTGACGCTGCCGCTGCTGGCGTCGCAGTCGCTGTCATCGTCACGTCGGCGGCACTTGAGCGCGGCTCGAACAATATTTGTTGGCAGCAAGCGCAAGCCAAATAGTAGACAAGCGTTCCCCTCTGCAAACAGTCACATTCAAGAGCTCAAGCCAAAGAGACACTCGAGCGGACCAGCAACAGCAACAGCACCGGCAACAGCAGCAGCCTCCAGTTGGCTCAGCAGCAGCAGCAGCACCAGTAGTAGTAGAAGAAGAAGCAGCAGCGGCAGCTTCAGCAACCTCAGACTCAGACTCAGTGGCCAAAAGCAAGCTAACAATTCACGTTCGTGCGTCGGTTCGTTGCGGCGCGGCGCGCATTAAAATAGAGTCATATTTGCCACGTTATTTTATTTCCAAATTTGCACAAGGCATCAGCGGCGCACACAAATAAATTAATCAAAGTGTTTAGCTTCAAGAGGAGCGACAAGTGCACAAACAAATGCCAGCAGCAGCAGCAGCAACAGCAAGAGCAACAGCAACAACAGCAGCAGCAACAGCTACAACAGCAGCAGTTGCTTAAAGAATAGAACTTTCAACAACAACAACAACAAGTGACAAGTGCAGTGCACAAAAATGCAACAAATATTTAAATTAATTAACGCAGTGACAGTGCATTGAACAACAACAACAACAACATCAAATAGAATACAAAGCGAAACATAAACAAGTTTTGGTTGCCTTCTTAATTTGTATAAATCGAACGCGTCGATCGAACGCGTTAATAATTTTTGCATCCAGTTAAAACGCAGCGCGTTAGGAAAGCCGGCAACATAACGGCGCAACTATTGAACAGCTTTCTCAAGGGAGTCCCCACCAGACCACCATAGATATAATGCAAAAGCTCTATGCTGAGCCGCCGCCCAGCAGCGCGCCGGTCAGCATGTCCAGCGCGGGCGGCGCTGCGTCCAGCGGCGGTGGTGGTGCGGTCCCGACCAGCAACAACAATCCCAACCCCACCTCCAACGGCGGCAGCATGAGTCCCCTGACACGCACCACATACACCATGAACAGCATGGGCCTGACAGTGGGCGGCATGTCGTCCGTGTCGCCGCAAGCGGCGGCCACCTTCGGCTCCAGCGTGCTGGACTCGGCCGCCGCCGTGGCCAGCATGAGCGGCAGCATGGGCGCTGCAGCGGCTATGAACTCAATGGGCGGCAACTGCATGACGCCGAGCTCAATGAGCTATGCGAGCATGGGCTCGCCGCTGGGCAACATGGGCGGCTGCATGGCCATGTCGGCGGCGAGCATGTCGGCGGCCGGGCTGGGCGGCAGCTACGGCTCCATGCCACCGGGCACCCGCGACATGGAGCCCGGCTCGCCCAATTCGCTCGGGCGGCGCGGCGTCGACAAGCCGACCACATACAGACGCAGCTACACGCACGCGAAGCCGCCCTACAGCTACATCTCGCTCATCACGATGGCCATACAGAACAATCCGACGCGCATGCTGACGCTGTCGGAGATCTATCAGTTCATCATGGATCTGTTCCCGTTCTATCGGCAGAATCAGCAGCGCTGGCAGAACTCCATACGCCACTCGCTGAGCTTTAACGATTGCTTCGTGAAGATTCCGCGGACCCCGGACAAGCCGGGCAAGGGCTCGTTCTGGACACTGCACCCGGACTCGGGCAACATGTTTGAGAACGGCTGCTATCTGCGGCGCCAGAAGCGCTTCAAGGATGAGAAGAAGGAGGCCATCCGACAGCTGCACAAGAGCCCGTCGCACAGCAGCCTGGAGGCGACCAGTCCGGGCAAGAAGGATCACGAGGATTCGCATCACATGCACCATCACCATCACACGAGTCGCCTGGAGCACCACCAGCACCACAAGGAGGCGGGCGGCGGCGGTGTGGCGCTGGCCGGCGTCAATGTCCTGAGTGCAGCGCACAGCAAGGACGCCGAGGCGCTGGCGATGCTCCACGCCAACGCGGAGCTCTGCCTCGGCCAGCAGCCGCAACACGTGCCCACGCATCACCACCACCAGCACCACCAGCTGCAGCAGGAGGAGCTGTCCGCGATGATGGCCAACCGCTGCCATCCGTCGCTGATCAGCGACTACCACTCGTCGATGCATCCACTGAAACAGGAGCCCTCCGGCTACACGCCGTCCAGCCATCCGTTCTCCATCAATCGCCTGCTGCCCACAGAGTCCAAGGCGGACATCAAGATGTACGACATGAGCCAGTACGCCGGCTACAATGCGCTCAGCCCGCTGACCAACTCACACGCTGCCTTAGGCCAGGACTCCTACTACCAGAGCCTCGGCTACCATGCGCCCGCCGGCACCACGAGCTTGTGACATCATCAGTATCCGCTGGCTTAAGGGCGCGCGGAGCAGATGCTGCGCTTTGGGGGCGGCGGCGGCTCGCATCAGCAGCAGCAGCACCAGCAGCAACACTTGCAGCAACAGCAACAGCAGCACCACCAGCAGCAGCAGCAGCAACAACAGCAGCAGCAGCAGCAGGCGGCGCAGCAACTGACATCCGCCACAAACACCACAACGAAGGCCAGCAGCAAGCCAGCGGTGGCCGTCAACTACTCACAGAAGCTGGCCGCCTCAGTGCAGCAACAGCAGCAGCAACAGCAGCAGCAGCAGCAGCAACAGCAGCAGCAGCAGCAGCAACAGCAGCAACACCAGCAGCAGCAGCAACAGCTGCTGCACAGCCAACTGTCGGCCGAGCTGCATGAGGACTCCTCCAACATTACCAGCGACCTCAGCGAGGAGCAGCTGCAGCAGCATCAGGCGGCGCAGCAGCAGCTCTACAACAACTATCAACAATACGCGGCTGCGGCCAGTTACCGCAACTGGAATCACAGTTTGACATTCAACAGTGCCGCCGCGTTGCAGAATCTGCTGTAGCCCAGCACAAGGCGCGGCTTTGTGTAGGATGCCGAGCCCCTATCCCCGGACACCGCCCGGTCGGTAACAATCTCAGTTGGGTACGGGCTGCCGGGCCTAATTAGCGAGCGGCTGTTCAATGGCTTTTAGCACCTGGGCGCATCCTTTGAGCCTCGTGAGCCCGCGAGCACGTGAGTACGGCTCCTACACTTGTAAATAGTTCAACCCACTCTTCTGCGAGCACTTGCTTAGTCTTTTCGCCTTTATGTTTTTTTGTTTCCAACGTCGTTCTGTTGAGGAATTCAAGAAAAAGTGATGTAGTTGTAAGCGCAGCAACGGCCACTTATGTAGGTAATTACTTTAGCCGTTAAGCGAAAAAATCGTTGTTAACATTTATGTTTGCTAAAAACAAGAAATTCCGTGCCATTTGTTTATCCTCTATATAAGCAATAACAATCAAATCGGTTCAAATAAGCATTCAGCATTTAAAATGTGTGTGAGAGCAACTGATATAGATACACAAAACAAGAGAGGGAGCGAGAGAGAGAGAGAGAGAGGTAGAGAGAGATAGAGAGCGAAAGCATAGCGGGATTGTGTGTAATGTTCATTTAAATCCAACAAATCCTTTATCCAAAGGCAATCGAATTCGAATCGCAAATGATCAAAAACCAAAAAGAAAATATATCCAACAATTTCAAAAAACACCCCTAAGAATCCTCAAATTTATCGAACTAAGAAGCAACAAAATTTGGCCATGCATAGGAAACGTCACGTTTTTATCATATAATTTATAAATTAATTCCATCATTTTTTATATACATAACGTTTTATTTGCTTTGTACGTTTTCTGTTATTGTACGAATTCGTTTAGGCTTAAGCATTTTGTAAATAGTCTATAAATATATGTGTATGTATATCGTATTTAAGAAAGCTAAAATTAAACTTGACGCCCAAAAAATAAAAAAAATTTTAAACTAACTTGAGAATTAATCAAATTGTATGCTACACAACATTAACAAATATTGTATAGCATTTAACATTTAATTAGCATAAATAAAAAACAAGAAAAATCCAAAAAAAAAACAACAAAGAAGAAAAAACTGCAATTATTATTCAATAATTTTTAATATTAATTTTATTATTGTGCGCAAACAAAATCACACACTCGCACATTTTTATATTGAGCTAAGCTAATTGATTAAACTTAATAAAAACGAAATAGATTAAATATGGCAAAACAAAAAAAGAAAAATAAAACACAACAAACAAAATACAATGTAAAATACACGCATTGAAATTCATTAATGTCAACAGAAAAACGAAATGATGAAAATCCAAAAAATCTAAAGCTAGTTAAAATTAATATTATAAATCATGCAAAAATTTAAAAAAGACTATTTTAATGTTTGAAATATAAAAAAAACTGAAATATATAAAGCATTTGTTTGAACTTTTCATAGGCATAGGGTAATCAAAGCGTTGCCTTGTTTATTTAAACAACTGACCTCCAACAAGTATTTCTGTATTGATTGGATCGAACCATCAATGCAGCAACATAAACGACCGATAGCACCTAACTCAACTCATCGGGCGATTCCAAGAGTTCTGGCCTATCTTATCGCAACTCGGATGTAGAGTGCAGTTTTTCTCTAATTTTCTTTTTTTTTCTTTTTTTTTTGATAAAACTTATCAGGGTGCACTCGTAAATTGCAACGAACAACAAGGTACACAAATGCAATGACAACAAGAACAACAACAGCCCAGTCCCAGCCTAGTGCGATGGTTGCCTATCCCAAATGCAGCAATGGAGGCCTCTGCTGCGAGTCCCTATTTGCTTTCTAGTAATATACATATGACACCTAGGACTGCTCGCTTTCCTATCTGCTTCTTATCTGTGCAATATAAACAAAAACTACGACTGATCCAACACAGTTACCCTTTACACACATGTATATATTGTTCATGCTATACCTACATATAGCTGCACATATATTCAACTATAACTACTGGGCCCTAGTTGGTTGCTTATCTTTGTGATTCATTTCAAGAATCTACAATTTGTCCCGTGTCTGCTTGGGCTCTCATTTATAATTCTCGAATAAAATACCTTTCCCAGCTCTTTACACACTTATCTGCGCAGTCCGGTGTATGCGGCGTACGGCGTGCGGAGTACGGTGTACGGTATCCGGTCATGTTTAACAAGCTGTTGTCTTTTTAATTAAGCAGGCTGGAAGGTCACCATTTTATATGTATATCAATTTGTATGACCGCTGCTTTAATACATTTTACGGCTTTTGCTCGCCCAGAAGTGCTGCATAAAAGAGCCCGCTTTGTTTGGGGGCTGCCAGACGAGAAAATGGCGTTGGCTTGCTGTCGCTTCGATTTCGATTTTCTTTCCTTGACATTGTGGCTGGCAGCGCACTGGTCGGAGTTTCTTCATTTTACTGCCGAGCAACCCCAGCTGAATTGAACTGGTTTTCTGAATCTGTGCTTTGGGGGTGCTTCCACCACCAGACCCCATTCGCACCACCACCCACAAACATTTTATTCACATTCCATATCTAAGCCCCTTCATGTCAGACATGCGCGCTGTAAAGACGTTCAGAGCCGTTGGCTTCTGAGCAGGGGCCCGGGTCTGCTGGGGTCTGGCTCTCCAGTCTGTCAGTCTGGCAGCTATCTATTCATAAATGGCATAGCCAAAGCCAAAGCTGGTTCGTCTGTGCACGCGATCAATATGTAATTATTTTCGCATATGACAGGCAACTCGATGACTCGGGCTTTGCATATAAAATTCTATTAAAAAGTTTGAACTTTTAGCAGCACCCTAAACCATCCCCAAGCCAGCTGGAACTGCTGTCACAATACAATTACAAAAATTGTCATGACATTTTGTTGAGCATTAAAAATGCATGTGATTCCGCTGGCTGACAAATACTGAGTTGAAGACAAATGAAGACTAACGAAGTTAGTTAAATTTAAATATTTATTTAAAATTTATAAAACATGTATTTTTTGCTTTATAGTTTAATCATCAACGAATTTTTAAAGAGATTAGCTGTAGAATTTGTTATTATTTGTTGAATAATAAAATATTCTATTTTAATTCTTTTCTTTAATATTTTCAGTCTTATTGGCAGTTGGATGAGTTTTTATATAAAGTAGCACAATAAAAACAATAAAAAGACTATTTTCTTGTTTGTAGTTTTTGTATTAAGGTCAATTAAAGTCATTATCATAACTTTCGAATACAGAAAACAGTTAACAAGGAAACATTAGACCATTTGTCCTGGATATATTGTCGAATTAACTCAATATTGGTGTTAATATTTGCCACTAACGATATCCATAAACAAGATCTAAATAGCAATACTTTTACAGGGCCATGTCTTAAAGTAAAATGCAGCAAACAATTTATATAAATATTATCATTTATTTATTTACTATTTTTTTATAGTATTTTTTTTGTATTTTACTTTTTATTTTGTCTTATTCTCAATCTTAACAAGCAATAATAATAATTATGATAATGTGTTTTAAATTTAAGTTTTAATTCCCCAATCTACGAACAATTTTGTTTCACTTTGCTGGAACCGCAAAAAGCGAATTTTAGTTTAGTCAGTATCTTACAGTCATTATTGGGAGTGGGCCAGAGGTTAGGGAGCATCCAATTAGCTGGCAAGCTACTTCTGTTGCTGGCAAAAACCACAATCTTGTAGTAATTTTCTAATGGAATATTTAATTTCAAAACGAGACACAGAGAGCTAAACAGAGCCGGCAGCTGAAGCTAAAGCTGGGGCATAAAAGAGACTCTGCCATAAAAATGGCAGGCAATGGCAACCCTTTTTGCCCCAACGCCCCTCTCAAAGCGGCGCACACGTAACAGCAGCAGTAGCAGCAGCGCCAGCTTATGCCGGATGGATACACAGGAAGTAGTGCCACAGAGCCCCGTCCCCGGACCCGCTCCCGCTCCCGTTCTCGCTCCCGTCCCCCATTGCACAGAGACGGCAAAGACAGCGCACGTAGCAATGGCGGAGGCAGCAGCAGCGTCGTCGTCGTCGTCGTCGTTGTCGACATCGTTGTAGTCACCGCACTTTTTATTTAGCTGCAGGGGCAGAGCTCGCTTCGTTGGTTGGGTGGCCGTGCCGTGCCCCTTCCCCCGCCCGTGGCAGGGGCCGCCCCGTTTTCTCGCTTTGTGCACTGCTTTTTCATTATAATAATACTTTGTAATTAGGTTTTCGAAAGTTAATTAAAATTCGGTTATGAAAGCGGAAACTTTCTCATGAACGCTTCCGGTAACGGTAAAATGAAAAACGCATGTAGGCGGGGCCGCAACAACACTGCCAACTTGTGTTGGGGCCAGAGCCATATTCCGGATCTCGTTCTGGATCTGGGTCTGCGGGTCTGAACGAGCATTCGCCTCGGTGTGGTCCTTGTTAGCCAAACGGAAAATGAAATACTAAAAAACCAAAAAAAAAAGGATTTTTTTGGACGTCCGTTTAGCTAGAGACAGGGACAGAGACAGAGTCGGAGACAGAGCCGGAGACAGTCAAAAATTGTGGCAACGCGATGGAGTTGGAAAAGTGGAGAGAGAGACAACGCACGGAGCTCAACTTTGTTTCGAGGAAATTTTTGTGCAAACATTTCTGTTAAATTAAAAAATACATATTATATTTTAATGAGCAAAATGGCTGCTGCTGTCAACGTTAACGTGCGCTTCACTGTTGTTATTGTTGTTGTTGTTTCTGTTTCTGTTTTTGTTGTTGTTGTTGTTACGTTTAATGCGCGCCGCGCCCATTCGCAAGGTTGGCCAACATTGCGAACGGGATAATTAAAATGATGACTTGAAAATAAATTGCTGTTATCTTTGACCAACAGGCTGGCTCCGAGTCTACACCCGGACCCAGTTCCAAAACCAGACCCCGCCCGGCTAGCATGCGCTGTCTGTCGATGACGCGTCGATGTCGATGTCAACAGTCGCCACATCATTATGCCCCTGCCCGGCTCCGGTTCCAGCGACGGATCTGGCTCCTCGCCACACGCGCTCACTGCTGGTCAGAGTATGAGTGTGTATGTGTGTGTGTGCTCTATCAGCGCCTGCCGCCGCTGCGTGCCTGTGAGCGACACTTACGGATTAGGCCAACAGCAACAACAACAACAACAGCTCACCCGGCTCAGGCTGACAAGTGCCCGTCTTTGCCTGGTTGTCCTTTTTGCCGCTTTCGCTGCGCTGCTGCAGCTATCGTAGACGTCGCCGTTGCTGCATTGTGTTTTGTTTATCTTAAACATTCCACACATAATTAGCAGCAAAGCCGCCCCGTTAACACCGCCTCCCCCTTGCCCGCCCAGCGCTCGCCTGCTGCAAGCAAATTGAAATTAATCCGTGAAACCTTACGTTCCGCAAATGCGGGCACGTGTCCTCGAAATCACTGCTGGACCACGCCAGACGAGGCCACGCGTCATTCTTTTGCCATTTATATCCTTGGCAATCAAAACATAACAAATCGCCAAACGGCACGAGTGTGAAATTTGCTGGGCATTATCTGGGAAGGCGCTGGCATAAGTTTTGGCATGTAGAGCACAGTCATATCTCGTATCTGGGCATCTGTATCTATATCTCCAGTGCCGTGGCCGGCAACAGCAAGCTTAGCTGCAGCGCCAACGCATTAATCACATTCGGCAGTTGTGGGTGGGCGGCTATTTGTGGTTGGCTGGCTGGCTGGCTGGTTGCTCGTAGCCCGTGGCCCGTTGCTCGGGCTCTGCGCTGTGACAGTGACTGATGTGGTGGCAAGAACGGCAACGGCAAAGGCCGCTTATCGATTGGCAGAACAAAACACACCTTTATCAAGCAGCCAGCGCCAGCAGCCCCACCGGATTGGATGAAATGCGAGACGTCGCCGGCAACGCTGCTAATAACCAAATTGTGTTTTGACAGCATGCTTCACGGCGTGTGGCTAAAATCATTCGAATATGATAAATGTTCTGGATCATGTTTGCCTGACAATCGCCCCTAAGAACCATCAACAATATTTTGCGAGCCTTCATGCATAATTATATAAATATGCATAAATTGACAGAATTGATGGCAAAAGCGGACATTAATGGCATTAAAACTATATAAATAATAATCGATATAAATTAAAATTAATAGGTCATTGAAAGTTTGGGTAAAATTAACAATAACTTCTGAGAAGTTTTTGAAGAAATGTTACGAAATACAAAAAAAAAACGAATTTATGTTTCTAAAAAACTAGTTTAAGATGCGTTGAAATAAATGGCTTATGCTAAATAGTATAATAAATTATAGAAATTAAAGTTATTATGACTTCACATTCAATGCGAATTATTTTTAATGTGCTTTAGCAGAAAATGTTGTTGCCATATTAATAATACATTAGTCAAGGAAGTTCTTATTCTAAAATCACCGGGATATAAAACACATATCATATTATTTTTTCTAAAATTAAAACAAATTGAAAAAGTTATATTTAAATTTTTGATCTATTCACTAGTATTATAAATAACATATGAAGTTTGCCTCATTAATTTTGTATATACATATACATATATACATATACTTCTTTCCTTTCCTAAGGAAAGGTTTTAGAAACACCCTGTTGCAATTAAAATAAATAATTACAATGTTATTAAAACCTAGATAAGGCTGTGATAATTAATAAAGGGTTTAAACATTTTTGGTTTATTTAAAAATTTAAAAATATTTTAATTTAGTTAATGTATCATATTCCATAATATTAATACATATTTACATATAATTTCGACTCGCTTATAAGTACGTAAAATATTTCGCATTTAATTAAAATGTGTACAAGTTGCACTTGGTATATTTTCAATTAAAAAGCAATTTAGTTAATTTAGGTGCTGGAATGGAAACAAAAATGTTGCAGGACATCAGAATGAATATTTAGTACTTGGCATAAGTCAAATACAAATTGATGCGTGCTCGTTAAATTAAATTAATTCAATTTATTTGAAAATGTATTTGCACACGCAGCCGAAATTAATGCGAAATAAACAACAACAACAACAACAACAATGGCAACAGAATATCGGCAATTGCAATGGCAGCAGCTACCGGATACCAGAGGCAATGGCGATAGGGAGCGGTTGGGCTGGCAACCGCTTCCGGTGGGGACAACGCCAACGGAAACGGACATGGTCAATGGCGCAGTTGTCCTCATGCTTATTCTGTTGCACGAGATGGGAACTGGCGCTCGATGTTTGCGCAGAACGCTTCACTGCATAAATGAATGAATAGGCAAGTGAGCGACTGTCTGGCTGACTGACTGATTGACTGACTGACAGAATGACTGGCTGAGTGACTGTTTGATTGATGCTCTGGATCTGGATGTCACAACACATGAGAACAACAACAAGTTCAACAGAGGCATCAAATTCGTGCAATCTAATTCACAATTAATGGCAAATTCTCTACCACTTACGAGCCTCTGCATGCGTGTGTGTGTGTGAAAATATTTGCACAATAATTAATTGAATAATGTCAATAAATTTTCAACACATTTCCACATATGCACAGTGCCAGCGAGCCAGCGTAACAGAGACAGATATAGAGCTAAACTTTCACACACATGTCCTCGCACAGGACAAACACATTTGCGTACGGGCCGGTCCGGTCCAGCAGGACAGGGCAGGGCAGGGCACGGCACGGTCCATGGCTGGGACAATACGCAAACTGGACAAGTTTGTCTGGAGCCCGGCTGCTGCTGGCTGCTTGGCTGCTAGCTGACTCTGATGGTGGTGGTGCGATTAGGCGAAACGAATCAACAAATCAACACACTCAGCAAATTCGTCAGCAGGATGCGGATGCCTCCACGCTGACTGCTGCACATTGTGTCTCATTTCCATTTCCACCAGACAATGTCGACTGCTCAAAAGTTTGTCTTTCAATTTCGAAAATGGTATTTGTCAAGTGGGCGTCCCCCACACTCGCGTCCGCACTCCCAGACCCAAGTCCGCACCCGCACTGCTCCGACCCGAACTGTCTTTCCGTCTATCCGTCTGTCGGCCCGTCGGTCTGTTGGGCTTTTGGATTTGCATAGCTCAGCAGCAACAATCGCTGCAGAAGCAGAACAGCAGCGTTCCAAACAATGCTCACGTTTGACCGTAGGGATAGGGTCCATGTGTTGCCTTTGTGTCCTTCAAATGGCTCAAGTGCTCTAGAGGAGCAGCCACGGCCACAGCCACAGCCAGCCACGCCATCCATTCCCTGACAGTCAGCTGGCAAAGCCCTCTCTGACACACAAACCGGCTGCCCTAATTCCAGCGTTTTTATACGAATTGTCATGTGTTGCTCCCATTATTTGACTGCACGGATATGCTGCTATAGCTGGATAAATCAGTTGCTGTTAAATAAACTTGCATAAAATTTCGGAGCAGGATTTAGCACAAAAACCTTTCAAAACTAATTTATAAATTGGATAGTGTTAGAGCTCTACTTAGGGTTGCATATCATATAAAAGAATATTGGTAGACTTGTATTCGAGATAGATACTATGCAAATTCAGAAAGGAATTTCTGTTTATTTGAGCTATATTTTTAGCACTTTCTTCTTCAAGTAAGTCTTTAGTTGAATATTAAGTCACATATTAAGTTATATAATAATGTAATGTAAAGTAATTTTCATTTGGCATGAATCGACAGTTATATATTTATGTATGATTGTAATATATTGTAGTTTCAATTGTATTATTAGTTTTATATTTAGCTTTAGCTCTAAGTGTAAGCACAAAATCATCAGTGATAAAAACAGTTAAACAAGCCGAATTCCTAGAAATCAAAAAGTAAATAAAATAACTTTCCCAATGTTATATCGTGCATGTTTTAATTCCTCATTTGTCGCTTCATGTCTTACCTTTATCATCTGTAAATACTCGCAAATACATAATTCTAAAAGATACTTATGTTAAGGTAATTTGGTTCGCGCTCCTTTGCCCGGCAGGCAGGCTTAGTTATTCGTGCATTCATCAATGAGAGTGGACAGCAATCTACAAGATACACACACACACACACACACACACACTGTGTTTGCTCATGAGAACAGCCGAGCGAGCCGAGAGTAGGAGCTGAATTCTGTTGTGGCTTGAAGCAATTGTTTGGACAGCTAAGCCATCAAAACAAAACGTACATTAAGCAACAATAGCATCTTTAACCAATAAAGAAAACAGGATAAGCTAGCATTTCCGAATTGCAAGTCAAAAAGATTTAAGTAGGCGGAATTCCCCACAACGAAATAATAATGCAAACATGAACAAAACCACTTTGCGAAAAAAAAGAGCATCAGCTCAACAGGAAAATGGCAAATGCACTTTTGTAGTCATGTGTTTGAGTGCGTGCTCAAACAGTTTTTCTGGCCAATTGAGCACGGCCAACAGCTAACAGCAACTAATGCGGAGACAATGTGGCGTACAAACTATGGACTGACTATACTCCGCCGGTGCTTGGGGCACCCCCGCGCTAAAGCTTACCGCAACACATGTAAATGTCAGGGCGCGCAAATCCGCCGTAATTGATCGATGCACGGAGCGAAGCTTAGCGACTGTCGCCGCGGGTGCAATGCCAATAAAAGCAGCTCGACAACCAGCCAGAAGCCGGCTGCATTGTCGCCGGGCCAGCTTAAGTACCTGCCCCGTAGCGGCCGCCAATTGAAATCTTTTCCGAGCCATTCCGGGGCCTTCACAATGGGCACCCATTCATAAGGCGCAAAACGCTAGCCGACTGAATGTCAATCATGCCTTAAGAGCGGCGCCGCTTGAAAGCAACCCCAGCGCCAAATGATAGCAGATGTTCTATGGGCCAAAAGATTTTTTATTTGACATGCAAATGGAAAAGCGGTTTGACATGCAGCACGGCAGGTGTAAGGCCCAAGGATTTGGCCTCAAGTCAAGTATCTGTTTAGTTTGTTTGGGCATATGTGCCGAATGCTAACAGCAGGTCAACTGCCAAAGCTTGAACTAAACTTAGTTCGCCCGTTCCCCCTTTACTTTAGTCCAGCCCTCCGCCCACGCCAAGTTGTTATCTTTGGTTAATGTGCCAATATTTTTACTATGTTAAAATATGTTGAACAATTGTCGACGTCGCCGCGTATCGTTTTGACAAGTAAATTAAGCCATTTGTCACAGCTTATTTTCACATATGCTGGCATTTAACACGCAGGTTTGCCTGACATCCAAATAGATCTGGACCTGGTGCGGTGGTGACTGCTGCCTTTTGATTGGAAATAGGTTTGCGTGGTTGTTTTTGGCGGGCACTTGGCGCGGGGCATTAGAATAACAACAACATAAATCCAATGAAAACAAAACCGCCCATCAACACCCTCCAAATAAATTGCCATCACATGAAAACGGGCGAAGCGGGCAAGCGGTAGGGGGCGGTTGGTTGTTCGCAAAGTTGTTGCTGTTGTTGTTGTCGTTGTTGTTATTGTTGCTGATGCTGTGTACTCTCTGTTGTTGTGTTTTGTTGTGCTAGCCCCCATGTAGCATTTAATTGAAATGGGCGCGCGTTTGTTTCTGCATTTTCATGCTCACTAGCCGCATTAAAGTGCTAATGCATTGTTGTTGTTTTTGGTTCTTCCGACCATAGAGGCACAGGCACAGGCACAGGCACAGGCTCAGACAGACGCAGACGCAGGCAACCCCGTGCAACCCCTAACGGTAAGAAGGGCAAACGTTCACTCACAACTCACGAGCAATCAACCCCAAATAATAGCAAGGATTACGCTATAGAGCGCAGAGTCCTCGCTGCTGCCCGAATACGGGCAGAGTGCATTGTCCTGGACACACAGCACAAAACAGGAATATTAATGTCAGCGAAAGTGTAACGAATTGCATATACTCTTTACTTGAGAAACTAGAAATATAAAACAAAAGTTTCAATATTACCAAATAAAGAAAAAAATTGCAAAAATTTTAATAGATGAAATTTGATTTTGATATAATAATAATATATTAATATATCCAGACTTATCCGAACGTTATTCGATTATGTGCAAACATCGTGAGCAAGCTAAAATACCCTGCTCAAATATTTATACCCTTGCAAAATGTGTATAAAATCGACGTCAAAAATCTTTCGCCAAGCGTCAGCCAGGACAAGAGCAAGGACAAGGGATGCCGCCGCCTTTGCAGCCACAGTCGCTGTCGCAGTCGCTGTCGCAGTCGCAGTCAGCGTTGCTCTGCTGCGACTCTCTGCCCGTCGTCGTCGTCATTTCTGGTGTATGTTTTGAGGCTACAGATATCAGGGCAATAAAATAATTGCGACAATAAGCGTTTCATTATTCATTTGTGTGACTGCAAGGGGCGAGCAATTTGTGAGCAGGTCGTGGGCTGGGGTTGGGTGATGGAGGGGGTGATGAGAGTTGCTCTGATTGCAGGGGTGGTGCCCGTCAGGTTTCTGATGTTAATCCAACTGTGCCGTGGGTTTCATGGATTTCATGGGTTTTTGCCGTTTTAACAGTTAATAGTTTGCCACAGCGGCTGTGCTTTGATTTCCACGAATGAACCGTGGCCCGGCAGGGGGTGCACTGTGTACTGGAAGGGGAGGTGTCAAACACCCGTCCGATGATCTTGATTTGATTATTGCGGCGTTAATACAATTGATATTCGAGGCAGCTAATACAGAAACTGTTTTTTTTTTGCATTCTTTCTTTTCTATTGTAACTCTGAATGGTTTGTTGTCGCGGCTTAGCGAAATTGTTGCAGTTGTTGATGGCTTTTTTATTTCGATGGCACTCGAGAGGGCGCTTAAATGATGACATTTGTTTATGCTAACACCGGTCAAGGCAAATATTTGCAAGATTTGTTAAAGCCAATAATTTAGCTACTAACAAAAGAAATCCTTAAGCCCTTATAGCCTTTTCCATATCAATTGATTTGAACAAGCTAACTGCACCTTAATTGCCTCTCTGCCTAATTGCACGTTTGGGTCAGCTCTTCAATGGCTGAAAAAAATTACAATGAAAAACTGAAGAAAACGCAATTGCTTGAAATAATTTGAATTGGCTACGCAAATACCGCGTGAATATCAAGTAAGATTGTAAAACTTTTCTCTTTTATTCATTAGCCGCGCTTAAGTATTCCTTTTAAAGAAACAAACTGAATGGAAATTTTTTAATTGACTTTGCATAATTAGACAAGAAAATTATCATGAGTAATCTGTGGATTTTGAAAAAGCATTGAAGTTTTTTACGACAGTGAACTCCAAGGCATTACGTTGGGAGTTATTAAAGAAGACGTATTATGCCGAATTTAGAATGATATAAAATTAAGCGAAATATGAGATATGAAGCTGATAACAAATCCGAAATATTTAATTAACGTTTCTATTGGATTACATTTACCAGTTCGAAAAAAAATTACCAAGGAACTGCTGTTAAAAGCTTATGAACCGACTACGAACTTGACAGCTTATTCACTAACATAAAAGTTGGAAGATTTTCTTAGCCATCTCACCGCAAGGACATCTGACCAGCGGGCGGTATTTGATCAAAATGTGAAGAATTGTTACATCCTTCATCGATACAAAAAAATACTTTTTTCTAGAATGCAAACAAAACGCGGATCTGTAAAACTAATATCATCGTCGTTAAGCACGTATTTAGTCATGTTTAATATTTGCGGAAAAGGGTCTTATATAATCAAAGAAAATGAAGGTGAAAGTAAATTGATAGTATAACATTCTCTAGATATTTTCCTCACTAGATATAAGATATGTATGTATATTTAATCACTTATCAATCACTCGACAAAGGTTTCTTGAACTACTAGTCTCTACTTACCATGATTGCCGAATTGAGCGTTAATAAAATGCACAGTTAATCCAAAAATACACAATCTAGCAAATACCAACTATGCAACCACCCACTGCCGGGCTGAAAGCCGGAGAATGTGCGTCTGCCTTCGTGTATTTCAAATTCTCATTTATGTGCCGAACCACAATACATTCTTCAAATACGCTACCTTGCGCCTTGTTATTATAGCAAACAAATGAAAGTGAAAGCACAAATTTTGCGATGGTTCTTTTTTATTTAAACACACACACACACACAGACACTCTCGCAGACACAGGCACACGGAGAGGCAGACGCAGAGCGCGACGTTCGTTTTGGTGCCAAAATTGCTTCCGAAATCAGCAAAAAACCAAAGCAAAACGGCAAACGGTCACACAGACATCATTGGAGTGTGTGTCTATGTGTGTGTGTCGGCCATATTGGGCTACCGGGTGCCACAACTAACACACACACACACACACACACATACACAAAGAAAGAGAGAGAGCCAAAGAGGCGCCCATAGAGCAATCGCTGGAGCTGTCGAGTTTGAGTTTGCTGCTCAAATATTATGCGAACGCAAATATTTTTATTTAGTAAATGTCATTTATTATTTATGTTTATTCGAGCACTTATCTAGCGCTGCTTAACAACTTCAGCTCTAATGCACGACGACTGCCACTCCGATGTGGGGTTAGGCGATGCCGATGAGGATGGTGATGGCGATGGCGATGGCGATGGCGTTGGTGATGGTGATGGTGATGGCAAGGCCGTGCCACCAAATTGAAAACGGAATCAACAAGAAATCGAACGCTGAACGCAAAGCATAGAATGTGAAAAGTTGAACGTGGAGTGTGGAGTGTGGAATGTGACGCCCACGCATTCCTTAGCCATGGCCAGGATGTCTGTGGGAATAAATTTAAAGTCAAACTAAACTGCGAGCAAATAGAAATACAAGAGGCAAACAAAAACAATGCTCGCTGGCAACAGCAGTAGTAAGGATGCCAGAGCAGCCGGCAACCAGAAACCAGTCACAGTTGGAGCCCGCTCCAGACCTGGTCCCAGTCGCAGGCAAATTCCGAGCCGAGTGTACACAAGCCGCCGTCTAGCGCATGTCTGCCAAGTGCAAAATGGGGGGCCAATCTCCTGTTGGTGGCCGACAACGTTGCCGGGTGGCAGTGGCATGCAGTCGCTGCCAGCGACTATTTGTTGTGGTTGTTGTTATTTCGTATTCGATTTTCAAACCGTTGCAACGTCCTTGGATGTCACAAAGTGCGAAGGAACGACTGACGGACAGGGCGACAGACAGCGCGCCAAATGGGGGCGCCTTCTTTGACTATGAATGAGTTTTTTTATGTTATTTTTTTTATATCAAGTTGTCGTTGTTGTTTCTGTCTCAGTCTCTGACTGCTGCGTGTGGTTGTTGTTGTGATTATTGTTATTAGCCTAGCAAACAAATTGGTAAATAATAAATATTTTCCAGTTAAATATTGTTAGTAGCATGCCATTTTGGGACTTGCACAGGCAATGCACGGCACGGGCCACGGGCCACGGGGCCTCCTCCTTCGTTATATTTTTTCTTACTTATGTATGTAGATCTTTTGAGGAGGCGTCTCCGCTGCGTTCGCGCCACATTGCCAATGACTTGCGCTTTCGTTGTATGTCAATATATGCTCATGCCTGTGTGTGCCTGGGTGTGTGTGTGTGTGCCAAGGGAAATTGGTAGCCCACATTTACAAAATCAGAAAAGCGCTTGATTTGTAAAATATTTGCTCTGCACAAACGAACGCAGCAATTGTTCAATTCCATACAGGCGAACCTCGTCGAGTTGGCAGTCAACGCAGTCGACGTCGTCGTCGTCGTCGTCGTTTTGTTTGAAAATGTTTATGAAGCGACACCTGTAGGTGATAATAATAAACAATCGAAGCACGACTACGACTGCCAATCGAAGTGGGTCCACTTGGTGCTTGGGGAGGACTTCGCACAGAAGCTGCATATGCAAATGGCAGTCTTTCAATTAGCTGGGCATTCGTGGAGAATAAAAGAGGTTGATAGCGATATGATAGTATGAATCAATTAAAATCATGGCTACAAGCGCAACGAAATTCTCACCCTTAGGTTCAGTTCGTGAGCGTGGTTTTCTACATAAATGAATCGAGGTTTTTGCAAATTTAAAAGAAAAATATTGCATTTCTTATTTGAAGGAAAAATATATTGTTTTCTTTTCAAGAATTAGCAGTTCTTTGTAAATATCTTCATTTATTGGGCCTTTGCGGTCGGGGGTTTGAAATTTTGCGATCTACTGAAATTAAACCAAACCTTATCAAAAATAAATATATATATGTGTACATTAAAAAAAAAGAAGGTATATATATATATATATATATATATATATTTATATATATTTAGAAGAATCATGATATATATTACAAATAATATGATGTATAATCAAACAATCATGTATAACAAAGTTGTGTTTTACTATTTGTAAATTATTACTAGAATATATATTTTAAGTCTTTGTATACATGAACACATTGATCAGAGAAACGTGCACATGTTTATTTTCTCCATACGAATGAACAAATGTACATCAACAGATTTTAAACTCTTCTCTTACAATATTCAGTCAATCAGAGTTTATTACAGCAGGGACCAGTACATTTTTCTACCATGTGCTAAAAGAAACGGAATTTGCAGAAAGTTGTTGTGCATTTTACACCTATCCCTGTCTTAACTCTGTATGTTTCCTGGCAATACAGTTAGACATTACACCCATTAGCTCAGATTAAGAGTGTTTTGTTCTTTTAGTTGTGGTATACTCTTTTGTAATGTACTCGTATGTTGGGCACGTTCGGCTGGGCCAATAGCAGTGGCTTAAGTGTCCATTACTTAAAGCCCAGTTAATGGCTGTGCCATGTAGATACATGCGAACGCATTTCCTGGAATTTTGCTTTTGCTTTTGCTTTTCACACCCTGGCCCTGGTCAAGCCTTTTTTCGAGTTGTTTCTGTTGTTGTTGGAGATCGTTGTCTTAGTCGTTGCTGGCATTATTTGCCAATTTGAGTGCTTTGGGTTACTTTGACGCATTGCTAAAGGTAGAGCGCATCCAAGCAACAGAAATATGATTTCAATTTTATGCGAGACCAAGCAAGCACTAAAGAAGAGTCGCGACAATTTTTGGTAATTATTTGTTTGCTGCCAATATTTTGATTTTGAGTGAGTCGAAAATTTAACGTCTGGCCGGATATTTGAAGACTATTTGCGAAAGCATTAAGCTAAGGGGAATGCCCCGGCCGAAGCGGCAGCAACAGACACAAGCTCAACCACTGAGACTGTTGGTGTGAGAATCGGTGCGCATTAGCGACTGGGGTGGAGCCGATCCAGCTAGCAAGGTGTGCTCGACTGAGATATGAACGCATACATGCATAGACTTATATTGTAGTGGGTTTGTTTTTTTTTTTAAATTTTTTTAAGGGCTTATTAAACGTCGTCGGAGCGGTACATGTTATACATATTCTCGGAAAAGCTGTAAATTGCACTTTGTAAATAATGTGTACAAGAAAGAAACGCTAAGACCCCCGCCGTTTATCTCTGGCATACGATAAAGTCGCGGTCTGCGTAGAATCTACCGCATTATCTGCGTTACCTGGAAACAGGAAGACGCGCACCGAGTGCCCATATCAGACGCTTATCTAATCAGGCGCTGCATAAATGCAAATAACGAGAGATCGTGCCGGAGTCACAATTGGGATCCGGACAGGGACCGTGACGGCGAGTGGAACTGGGCATGGACACGGGTAAGGGTCCGCTGGCGAGTCGTATAATGAGACAGCGACAGTCCACGGGGCTGGCGATAAGCTGGCAGAAGAATGCATCCGTCGCTGAGGCGTCAACGCACAGAACGCAAACAGTGACAAGAACAGAGCAAATTCTTTCTTCTTTCGGCTCGAGATAACAGCAGCAGCGAAAAGGTCGAGCTGCGGCTGTGTGTAAGCGCCTATAAATAGTCCGGGCAGACTCAATCTGTTTATGCTCTTATCGGCCCTGCCGCACGGCAAATATGTCTGCTGATTAAGGCCAGAAACAAAATGGCAGCTCGACTGCTGTACTTTCGTCAGATTATTGACCCAACAACGCAGTAAGTGCAAGTCGGGTGGGGCCGTTCACTAACCATCTGGCTTAATTAAGAACAAGTCGGCAAACATTGAAGTCAGTGAAAATAGTTGGCCTTGTTTATCGCGCGCCATCAATCAGGCACTTTCCCGCAGGACAACGGCCGGTAAATCGGACGGCGACCCGAATCAAACTATGGGCCCCAAATGATTACGTCAAGCTAAAACTGAAACTTATAGTCGAATTTCTAATGCTCTTGTAAGTTAAGTATTTATTAAATAAAGAATGTACGAAGAACAGTCTAAATTACATTTATTTTCCATATTGGGTGTGTGTAGGTGAAATAAAATACGTTTATTAACTCAGTTCACTCAGATCACTTTTGAATATAACAACATTTTTAAACTGACAGGCAACAAAGGTCTTCAAGCTAAAAAATTATTTTAAAATATGTTAGCGCATTAGTTCAAGTTGTTCACATTATTACTTACTTTATATTTGAAAAGAAGGTATATTTTCAAAATATGTAGTTAAATTAAATTAAAAATGAGTAGAAATATATAAAACGAGTTCTTTGTATTCGGCCTCTAGTTTATTATATTTATGACATACTTATATCAATTACTTCAGTCTAGTAACAAACTGCAATGTTTAGTAATATTAACCTTTTGAGTAGTGTATAGCACACCTGAGCGCAGTGCGCTTGGCGTGCCTGGGTACAATTGCTAGGCATGCATATTATGGTACTAACTGTCTATGGCGCCTTGCGTGTATGCGAATGTGACTGTGTGTCCTTATGACAATTTGATGAGGACCTTATTTACACTAGTTAAAAGCTCAGGCCCTGCTGCCCCCGTCCTCCCACCCTAACTCTGTTGTCAATGAAAACAAAAATAGCACAGCTCCAGGACACCCAAAAACCAAAAAAAAAAAAAAACATAAAAAAAAGCCCGAGCCCCAAAGAGCCGAGAGTTTGGAACTTGCATGACATGCGCCCATTTTGATGGCCGTTGGCGGGTGGCCGTTTGGCATTTTTCCGTATACGCGCGTATCCAATCAAGCATATATCGTTTGTTGCTATGTGAGGATGGGGATATACACTGAGCACTGTGTGGGCGGTGCGTGGTGGACGTGGTCAACATTCGTTGATTACGTATACGACTGGGGCGCCAATCAGCCAAACGTCAGCGTCAGCGTTAGGCGGATGGCTGCTGCCGTTTGTGTTGTTATTGTTGTTATTGTTGCATAGCAATGCTATCGACAACAACAACAGCTACGACGGAGCCTCAACTACACGCACACACACACACACACACTCACACACACACACAATGCGTTTACATTTTTTACTCGTGGCTTGAATCAATATTAGTAATTTGAATTATTCAGAAGACAAATATGAAGCTTTAATGGCCAAACAGCGTGCCCGTACTCGAACTCATATACTCACGCCCATGGCGTAGATCCCACCGCCCACTCTGCTCCCTACGCCCATGAGGACTCTCGTCCTGTTTACTGCAGCTGCAGGCCATTGGGTATTGGGTCGACTGTAGGCGACAACGGCGACAACTCAATAATTTGGCGAGTCGCCCAATTTAATGCCAACGCAGGTGTGGGCACACAAGTCGCCAGGCAACCGGGCAGGCCGTCCGGCCAGGAGCCGCCTCCATTGTCTACGTCTACGTAGCCCGTTGCGCAGGTAAATACGTCAATTTAAATCCGTGGATTGGATTGTAAGTCAATGTTTGACTTTTGCTCGCTGATTGATTGCTCAACAGCAACTGCAGCAACTGCGCCAACTGCGCCAACTGCAGCTGCCCGCGCCAACAACCCACAACCAGCAGCCAGTAGTCAGGAGCCAGAAGTCGGAGTCCAATTCGAACCGCCTGCATATGCATATGGCCTAGGGCTGATGACTCGGCTAGCTCCTGGGGCGCTTGCGGGGACTGGGGCGGCACCATGCCAATACCGCCGCATGCATCAACAGTTTACCCGATTTACAGCCAGTTGAGTTTGCATAGCGGAGTCAACCGAATGAATCAACGATTTCCTGTTATGCTGGCATAATTTCCAAAAAAACACACACCTCCAATGTAGGTGCTTCCGTTGTTGTTGCCACTGGCCACCTGAAGGAGCAGCTACTTAAGAACGATTTTGCAATGAACTTTGCGTGGCGGCATTTCGCACCAACATATGATGAACGTCTTTATAAATATATCTATAAGTATTATATGACCGATGATTGTTTAATTAATGTGCTGGTTATCAAAAATAATTTATATATGATACAAAATTTATAATAGTTTCAGGTTTATACTACATAAATAAAAATAGTATTTAAGAACACCAAAACAAAACATATAGCCATATAATTTTATGATCATTTAATTGAATATTTGAATATGTTTATCTTTTTTTCTTAATCTCTTGCAGAATATACAACATACATATAACAAAAAACATTTAAGAAATTTAATAATTTTTACTTTTTTAATTATACTTCTTAATATTATTTCTCTTTTATCCTTGAGTTAAGTACAGGTGTCACTCGATAATTGTAGTTTCTAGGTACCAAAAATCGTTTGAATTAATTGTGAAATACGCACAAAATAAACCATATTTTTTCCAATTAAAAAATTAAAAAAAATCTATCAAATTTTATTCACTTATAAATTGTATACATATGATTTAAGTCCTTTATCGAACGTTCTATCGTCCGCTGTTTTCCTATTAACAAGCGCTTAATATATAAGAGCCGTATACTTCATATCGGACATATCATACGATGTATCTTTAACATGTACAAAGCTGCCCTCGCCTATGTATATTTAAACTCAATTTTAGACACATGTGCATTATTGTTGTCTATCTGGTGGACGCTGTCTATCCGACCACAACAACAGCGCCAACAGCAAACAGCCAAAACCAAAGCCACCGCAACAGCAGCAGTGGAAAATTCTCGGGATCTGGCACTCGGTGTGGCTCCGGCTCCGGCTCCATTCGGTTAGCTTCCTGCCTGCATCTCCATTGCTGCAGCTGCTGCAGCAGCAGCAGCTCATATAAAACCGTTCGCATATGCTTATATGCTGCGTGTGTTGGGTCGTGCTGGTGTGTGTGTGTGTGTGTGTGAATGTGTGTGCATATCCTTTGCAGCGTGTAGCATTGCGTGTTTTGCCGCTCTGATAATGATGCTGGCCGGCATATTCATAATGAAATTTCATTGCAGCAACCACATACAGACACACATACACGCCTGTGTATGTATTTAAGTGTATGTACACAGAGCACGAAAACTGGGCGGATGTAGGGCGGGCCCGGACAGGCATATTATGTATAAACACAAATTAATTTCGTTTCAGTGGCCCAAACCGTAGTAGCCATGGCCGAGCGAGCCCGTGCAATGACGGGGCCGGGCATTTGCATAAAATATTTGCACAGCCTTCGTATAGTGCAACGCTGCGGCTGCTGGTTTGCCTTTGCTTTGAGGGCCCGTGCCCATAAACTAGACAACAACAAGCATTTTCGGACCTGATTTAATGAATCAGCCGGCAGCCTCCCAGCCCAGTACCACGACGACGACGACGTCAACGTCGACATCCACAGCAACGGCAACGGCAACGGGAACGGCAACGGCAACGGCGACAACAACCTGCCGCATCAGCAAACGTCTTGCAATTCAGAATGTTGCCCATTGTCTGGTTTGGTCAGTTTTGATAAATTAGCACAAATGCGCTGTTCCCTGAACCCAGGCTCCCAATCTCCGCCCTTGATGAGAGCATATGGAAAATTTAAAAAGCAAATCCAGGGGGAAAATAGCGACATATAGCATCAGGCTGTATTGATGCCATTAATATTCAAGAAAGCTCGAGCTTGGATCTTACAGATGGAGGCAGTGGTAAGATCCTCGCCGAGTCACATTCCTCAGTATATTATAATTTAACTTACTTTTCTTTTTGAAAAATACTAATCCGGTTCAATATAAAATTTGGTCAAAATTGGACTATTATTTCATATTTTGAGTTCATTCTTGTTTCAGCAATAAAATTCTTTTAGTTTAAATTATACACATATATATGCAGTGTTAGCTCCTTAAGTTTAAAGTTAACTTACATTTATGCACATAAATTCATCATTAAAGTAAATTATGTATATTAATAAAGAATTGCTGCATTAAGGATATTATTTCTTCCTTTATTATGCTTTGTTTTGTTTTTTTTGTTTTTTTGTTTTTGCTTAATGGCCTAAACAAGATGATTAATGTTCATCACCCTCTACTATATTGCACACTTTGGCCACACCAATGAAATAATATATGTAGGCGCATTAACGCTTTATATAACAGGCAGCCTTCATGTTTTCTCTTGGCAAGGAGACTTCGTGCACGGCCCCACACTTTAGCACATAATTAACCTAAAAATGTAACTCCATCTTGTTTATCAGTGAAAATAAAAAACGAACAAGAAGAAGAAGCAAATGGAGAAGACAAAAATAAGCGACTGGAAAAAAAGGCGCGCATCTCATTATCACTCGGACGTGAATATCTCGACATGTTTGCCGTTGTCGTTCCTCAACGGTGCGGGACGTGGGACGCGAACGTTGTCACCGACGCTGTCGCCCATTTACATATAGACACCCATACACACACGCACACACATACTTACGCCTGAGTCCCCGCCTCTCTCCTCGCCTGAGCCAGCGCGAGTTGTCGCTCGAAAACATTTAAAGTGAATTTGTGTTGAGCTCACATCGTTAAAATATCCGTCAAAAACTTAAGCAAACAGACATAACTACGTGCATTTTAAATTGAATTCGAACAACAACAATAACACCACCAACAACAACAACAGCAACGAAGAGAACTCACACATAGCGACAGTGAAAATGTACACACATACATACTCGACCATCAGTACTAATATATATATATATAGATATATATATATATATATATCTTTATACTTGTAGGTCGGTTTAACCTGCTGGCTGACTGACGCCGTCCGCGCCCAGTTGTGCGCGGCTTCAACGTGTTTTTTTTGTCTTTTTTGTCTTATTTGCCAAAAAAATTAAAGACAAGTAAAAGTCGTGATTAACGTTGAATTGGCCCTGCTCGAGCGTCATTATCACCACAAACAAGCAGCAAGCAGCAACAACAACTTGGCCCCAAGCTAAGTTTTTGAAACGAGCCTGAAGTAGGAGGAGTACATTGTACTACAAAAATGCCGCGCTCGGTTGACTTTTAATGGTGGATGGAGTTTCGGGCTTGAATTTGGCTTTGGTTGATAGCCAGACGAGTCAACGCTGTTGCCAAAGCAAATAAGACGCATACATTTAATGGATTGCATAAGTTTTAATTGACGCGAAAGCATTAAATATTTACAAAATCTACTTATATATTTACAAGTTCGTTGGATAACAGTACCAGAGCCCTTAAGTATGCTACACAATACATTCACTATTATTGAATTAAATACGCATTCCTTTTAAATATATATCCTATGCAAACCTGAACATATGAAATTTGTCAAGTAAAAGAAGTAAAAACGTTGCAGTTGGGTGTAAACGACTGCACAATACTCGTTCACAGTTTAGGGACAACTCAATATAGTCAAAAATGATATATTTATTACTGTTATTTTGGAAAAATGTCAACATTTTTGCGATCGATCTTCAGAGGAGGTCATTAAAAAACTGTCTGCCAAATTAGGTGACTGTAGCTCTAAAATTGTTTTCGCAGCTTACTCGGCCCCGAGTTATATAGATTTATTCAAATTGCCATGCCAGTGGGCGTATCCAAATAATCTTAACAATTTAATTGATGCGGGTATTTACGAGTAAATATTGTAACTTTCAAGTCTCTAGCTTTAATGCCGGCTAAAAAATTGCGTTCAGTTCATGAACAAGTTAAAAGTTATAAAAAGTTATAGATAACACTGGGGCTAGTTACATTGAGCGGTATTTAATATTCCCAAAAATAGCTAATGACGTATACACAAATCTGATGATTATATTCCTATAACCACTTGTTTTATTAGTTAAGTAAATAAGGTTTTGCATATTATCTTTAGGTTCGGAAAGTGCTTTATTAATCATATATAATTTTGTTTACAAATCTCACATTTCTTATCTTTTTGACATTTTATCTCGGCAGCCAAACGATCTTTGCAAGTAGCTGGCTGGAGTAAGAGCTTTCCATGTGTGCATGCAAATCACTTTTAGTGTATCGAAGGGAAATCCACAAAATGATGGGCGCAGATCCGTGTGCGGATCAGGGTGCAGGGGTGTAGGGGTGGGTGATCGAGATCGGGGGCCGGGCAGCGCGTTGTGCGCATGCGCAAAACGTTGCTAAACATTTTACAGGAGCGCCGCCACGACGCGCCCTCTCATGGCTTCTCGGAGCTTGGGACTTGAAGCGTTCCTCAATGCTGCTGCCGTGGCTGTCGCAGCGGCTGTGGCATTTCGCGTTAAATATTTACACACACAGATACACGCCCAATAAGCAATGCGCTGCGCAAAGTGTGCCAGCAGCAGCCACCTCGACGACGACGGCGACGACGACGACGCCAGCGATGGCGGGGTCAAGTGCTGAGGCTGAGGCTGACTGCGGCTGCGGCTGCGAGTCGATCATTGGCATGACGCGGACGCGAGTGGCAGGCACTTTGCATATTTTAGCGCGTGCATTGCAGTTGCTAATTGAAATAGTGTCGCTGGGGGGCGGGGGCTCCGGGAGGGGTTTGGATGATCAGCGATCGTCGCTGTGCACATATTTGCCAATGCCAGAGATGCGCAACGAAGTGGCGACCTCGCCTAGCCCAGGCCAGAAGGAAGGTGCGTGCGTGCGGATTGGGAAAGGCAGCGGCAAGTAATGCGCACAATTGCATCACAGACGCGTAGCAACAGTTGCAGCAGTTGCAGTTGCAGTTATTGTTGCCATCACGTACGAACGAACGAGCCCGAATCGCTGCTCCTTTCGCATTTGCCACTTTCACGCGTCTTGCAAGTGGATCTGAATGTGGGGCGGGGGCACGTCATGATTTTTTGATTGATCTGTAAGGCACACAGTGCAGTTGGCCTTTGTATTTTTTAATAAAAGTGAAACGTTTTTCATTACTCTCATGTGTGTACGCCGGAGACGGCGTCTCTGAAGCGCTGCCTGCAGCGCTTGCTGCTGCATTTTCATATTTATAAGATAATTGAAAGCGGGTATTGCCAAATTAACAACGCTCGGCAAACAAAGAAAGCAGCGACTGGCAATATGGCGGCACACACACACACACGCACACAGTAACACATATAAGTGTGCGTGTGTGTGTGTGCTGAAAGACAAGCGCATATCCCTTGTGTACACAAGCGCGCTTTATTGTTTTGCGCTGGGCTGGCTTTACTCTTTGCCCAGGCACCGGCGATGGCACAACCCAGACCCAGACCCAGACCCAGCCCAGACCCAGTAACAGCCACCCAATGATACCTATGTGAGCAGAATCCACCACCAGACATCGTCTTCAAAAAATTGTTCGCATCGTGCACGGATTTTATTAAATTGCATTCGTAGTTGTTTTGAATTGATTCGACTACGTGAAATAGCCCGCAGCAGCAGCAGCAGCACGGGGCCAGGAAGAGCGGAATGAGCTATAGCCGGAGAGTCAGATCACAGAGAACGAAACGAAACGAAACAGTGAACTGAACTGAACTGGCTCCCTTTTTGGTAGAGGTTTGCCCCTTTAGCACTTTGTTTTACTTTTGATTTTTGCTTTTATTTCATTTCATTTTACTGATGTCTGCTCACAGAGCAGGATGCCAGCCTCTGCTTCCTGCCGGCAGCCAGGCAACTATTACAAATGGCAGCAGGAGCCCGTTCAAGCTGCAACTTCAGTTGCCTCTAAGCAGGCACTTGAGCATTTTGGGGTCGCTCGACACTAGCCCCCATTCTGTTATTGTTGCTGCTGTTGTTGTTGTCTTAATATTTTTTCTTGAAAATTTCTTGTGCTTTTCTCGGGCTGTTACAAGAGTTTCATTTGTTTTATGCGCTCTCCTTTTGGCCTTTTGTTTGCTGATACTTTGTCGGTACTTTTCGGCCACTTTCAAGCAGCAGGCGCTAGTAGCACAAGTTATTGTATCTTGTAGATACAACGTCAAACGTTGCCAGTCTCTTTTATTTTGTTTTTTCTTTGTTTTTTGTTTTTATTTTTTCATTTTGTTTCTTATTGCCGTGCTTTAGGCTTCTCCCACTGCACTTTAAATGGAGCTCGTTCAAATTGCCACAATTTAATATCAAATTTAAAGCAATGCAAAGGCAACCACACACATATGCACATGCTTTATTGTGTGCGTGTGCGTGTGTTTGTGTGTATCTGTGCCTTAGCCTTAGCCTACACACACGCATATGGCGCATCCTGGACATAAAGGATATTAAAAGAGATTTAGCATTTTGTTTGCACACGGATGATGCATTGTCATCGAGCTGGGCCGAGATTTATGATGGATTCGGTTTATGCCTGGAGTGCGCAAAAATTATTAGAATTTTGAACGAGCCTTGTGCGCTACGCCAAATATGAAGAGCATTTCTGACCTGAAAAGTTGGAGGAGCAACAAAGTCGACAAATGTTAATACATTTGAGTATGCATTTCTCTAAGGTCTTTCGATGTTCAATATATTAAGCTTTTGCGAACATCAATATCCAATTATTAATTTACGGGTAGTGAACAATAGTTTCGCCTTGGACGTACACTTTTTGGGCTTATTTATAAATTTTTTGCTTTATGTTTTGGCTTTTCTTTAGTGTTTTTGCTTTTTGGTTTCCGCTTTCAAACTTCTTTTTTAATATTCATTGCTAGACCTTTTTTGCTGTGTGATGAAATGTGACACATGCGCAGGATTTTGCCGCGTTGGCAACTCACTAACGCCTGCCCTCCTTACCCCATCAAACACATACATATATTCACATGGCATATGCAAAAGTTATAAATAAAATATGTGTGTGTAAAAAGCAGACAAAAAGCAATTGAAAATTAAATGCCAACAGACTAGGGGCGTGACCATTGTTATTGCGGTAGCCTGTTAAAAAATTGAAACATAAAATACAATAAACTATTTTTTCAGCCATAGCAAATAAATTATTATGCAAAATTAAATGACCCAAAGGCATGCAAATACGCACGAGCCCTGTACAAATTGCTATTATTTTTGGACACAATAAAATCAACTTTTAAATTTTAACTACATAGTTGACATGATGCGAGCGTGCAACATCGACAGCAGCGTCAGCGTCAGCGAAAGCTTCAACGTGAACGTTAACGTCAACGTCAGCGTCAACGTCAACGTCAACGTCAAAGTCAGCGTCACATCAACGTCGCCGTCAGCGCGGCTATATGCCAACGGTAAATATTTGAAAAGGATTTTGTTTGTTTATTGTTTGCACACACACCTCGCGCGGTGTTAGTCGGTGTTAGCTTTTTAATTATAAAATATTTAACCAAAAACTCACACTCGACTGCCCAGAATGTAGTGTGCTGGCGACTTTTTTTTGTATTATTATTAGTTGGCATCATTTTGTGGAGCCTTCAGGCCATCGTCGCCGGTTATCGCTCACTAAACACAACAATGACCGAGGCAATTTAGCGTTTTAAAAAATTCACTAACCAAAATTGATGACATGCAAAGTGCAGACTCCAAATTGCAGATTGCAAATGGAATTTGCCGCTGCAGCTGGGTCAGCGGGGGTGCATCTGGTTATCTGGCTATCTAGCGGAACGGCTTCATTGTCATTTTTATTAACTCAACGAAGCGCTGGCAAATTAAACAAATATTTCCCCAGCAGGCAAAGTCAAATGGCTGGCCAGGATTTGTGCCAAGGCAAATAAAAGCTTTTGCGCTCGCTCGTTGCCCGTTGCCCGTTCTCAGTTCGCAGTTGGCAGTTGGCAGTTGGCTGATTACTGCAACAGGACAAACAAACGACGGGCGGGGGCACGGTGCCAGGCGACAGTGACTAATCGCCAGCCACCATAGCTGCCAAGGTGCCGTCTATAATGAGAACGTGCATCCATGTCTGCGCGGTCTGTGTGTCTGTATTCCTTGACTAGGGCGGCATTGCAATTTCGCCCCATGAAAACAATAAGCTGCTTCGGCAACAGGCAACAACAAACAGTCCGAATTCTGTGCGCAAATAGCGCGAATTGCAGCTGGGCGCACCAAAAACTGGCTGGCAAAAACTGCGTTGCGTATACGCAGCGTTGCAATCGCAATTTGATTTTCAAAGCTTGACGTTGAGCCGCGTTGTGGCTGCCACAATGCGCCGCCACAACCGACGTAGAAGGCGGCACAATATTTGCACACTAACTACAATACAACTTGGCTAAGGGGGTATGTGGCGAAAACGCGTTGCAGTCGGTAACCAGCAGTTGCTTTTGGCAAAAACTGCCCCTTATAATGCTCTACTAAAAGAGGGGTTCCCAAGAGTTTAAAAGGGTACATGTCAAGAAACAAGATAAGATTAGTTAATTAATTCTTCAACTGCATTTTCTGTACTGTCTCTGGTTATTTCTAATCTTAAAATAATATTGTGAATTGTTTGATCTATTATTTAAAAAATAATGTTCCTTAGATTTATGTAATATATTTATATATTATCATCCATAATAACTTTTGAAATATTATATGGAAATGTATTCATATAATATCTATATAATTTTTGCTTAATATTCATTTTGTCTGAATTGAAAGAAAACAGTAATTATTATTAATTTATTGCATACTCAAATATCATCAATTAAATTTAAATGTACTGTTAGTTCCCCAGCTATCAGTTTAAATTCAGATACCTGCTCTCAAGTGTAATCTAATGTCGACTCGATGGCTTACATTTTTAGTTGCCGTTGTTCCCGAATCCAGCTAACGCAAACTTAATTTTCATGGTATGTTTCCATTTGCTGAAAGCCGCGATTTTTGATGGAATTTTTCATGTGGCCGCAGGATTCAAATTTGTTTGTTAGTTTCACTGTTTTGCTAGCTGTGTGTGAATCTTAAAGCTGCGTAAATTATGTGTGAATTAAAATTAATTTGCCGCACTGCCAATGTGAATGCTACTGAAAATGAAAATACGAATGCGAATGGAAATGCGTATGGAAATGAAAATGGCTTGGCAAAAGTGGGTACTGTCGCTCTATTTGCTGACAATTGACAAATGAAAAATGGCGGCTAAAGGCTTTTTATGCTTGTGCAAATTTCACATTTACAGTTATTGCTAATTGGAGGCTCATGCGGCCGCAGCAGCCGCACAACCCCTCACCGCACACTCCCGCCATGCAAATAATGGACGTTAATGTTGTTGGCAATGGCCATTTAATGTTTGATTTTTGCCACTGTGTTGCATGTTTGTGGGAGTGTGTGTGCTTATACGCTCTTTAAACTGGTTTCGATAAATAAATTATTATAAAATGTATTTTACTGATTTTATATATTTCTGTAATTAATTTTAAAAATTATTCCAAACACAAATAACAAGTCGAAAAGCAGCCACAATTCAAATACACGACTACAAATGCAACTGGTACGAGAAAATGGCCAACAAGCAACGTGCAACGTGCAACATGCAGCACTCATTAAGCGCTGTCAACTGTTATGATTGCATTGAATTGCCTCAATGAGTTATGACAATAAAATTAATCAACATTTCAACAAGGCATAAAAACAATAATGTCACACCAAATATATTCAAGATATATCGATGATTTTTTGTTTTGGTTACTTCTTGACTACAATTAGTTATTGATAGTTATTATAAGTTATATACTTTGTAATTACCTTTTTTTGTGTTATTTACCTTTGGCTAATATTGATTGTAATCTTGTTAACGGTTAGTGAAATGAACTCTTCGTAAACTTTTCTTTTTTCTTGTAGCAATACACCCGTATTTACAATATCTTTACATATCTTGAAAAAGGTATATTCATGAATATCAATAAAGGGTATAAGTTATACATTTTGAAAGCCTAATTCAATCATTACTCCATCGAGGCTATTTTTGTTGATCTTAACCTTAATACTTCATTATTTTTCTTCTGCACCTGATTTAAATGATAATGTGCTAGTAACAATTTCAAAAAGATTACTGTTCAATCTTATTACCCAACCGCCCCCGCCCCCGTCCCGCCCGTGCCACTTGGCCCCAATTAGCTGACCCTTTAAGAGGTGCCAGTGGCTCATTAGCCATGCCAACAAGCACTTGGCCAAGCCCCAGACGAGCTGCATGCCAAAGACCCGACGCCGACACGGCTTTGGCGGCACTTGGTTCACAATGGGAAATTTGCATACAGCATCCGCTACTGTTTTGGATGAAACGTGAGCACCGTAGTGCCCCCATTGAGGTACATTCATCTTTCATGCGAACGGAAACGACGTACGGAGCACAAGTATTGGCCATGTATTTCGTAATAATAACAAGCAAATTGGGGAATTTTTCTCCGAGTAATTTGTCGGCAAAAACTCATAAGGTGCCCGAGGCGCGTAACTATAGAGATTTGTCACTTGGCCGGATGTGTTTTGTGTGTAGTTTGACAATGTCATGCCCATCGTTTTCGGCTGACAGGTACTGGTATTGCCCAAGGGCCAAGAAAGACTATTGTATGGCATACAGATGCGGAAGCAGCAGTTTTATTTTAGATATTTCTTTTGCTTCATTTTGGCCTTTTGGGTTCTTTTTTACAGCCATTGTGAGCGGGCGGGATGGAACGGGTGTGCAAACATTTGACGTGTGTTTTGACGCGAGTCAAGATATCTGCAGTCATATATACGTATATACGTATATACCCGATACACATACACGTAAATACAAGGAGCTAGCTGTCGAAGATCTATACTAATTGTTCGATGCTTGGCCTATGTAAACACAATTGAAGTTGTGTATTCTATAATAGATAGGCTAGAAATTGGAACGAATGCCAGATCATGTTTACCTAATGCGACATTGTTATTTCTGCTCGGTTTTATTTTGTTCCCCCTCCCATTTATTTGGAATACTGCTGTGTCTCACAATGCAACAACTGTGCAAATAGCAGGCGACAACGTCGACAACGACAACACCAAAAGCTGTTTGGAAAGTTAGAAACATGTCGGAACTCTAGTCATTATCGACACCAAAAACGCCAGAGAGCAAGATCTGTCTCGTATACGATAACTGGGTGTTTCCATACTCTAATTAAGGGTATCAAGAGTTCTATTTAAGATTGTACGAATACGAATTTATGTACCTCTTTGGTTTCGAATGCCCTTACCATATGAGTTATAAGATATGTTGATTCTATGGAAAGTACAATTTTTTAAGAGCTCCTATCAATCCTTAGAAATACTTTTTAGTTAATAAGCATAATATTACATAGAATTTATTAGCTCTTACTTTGCGCTTACTAATGAAATGTGGTTTAATATATACAACTTTATTGATTTATCTCTTGATTATTATTTTGATTTGAACACATATCCTAATTTTACTGGTTTTTGGCTGGAATTTTAATCCGCAATATTTTATATCCGTTTTTGTTATGGCAAGCTCGGTCAGATATATTACAATTTTGATTTACTATGAACATTTTCATTTGTAATTTAAAGCAACATAGGCTTGGGAAAAATTCTCTTCTCGAATAAACCAATATATGTCTATAAAATTTTAATATCCTGCCTTAAGGCATTTGCCAAAATCACAACTTAGCCAGAAAAAAGTTGAATATTTTATGGGTCATTAAGTAAACGGTTGAAGAGCATTTGATGTGCTGCCTCAGTCAGTGGGCCTCTTGCTTGAGGTGTTCTTATTTCTATGCACTGCGAGGCGTGCTATTTGCTTAGCTGAAGCACACATATTTTCATTTAGCATGCTTTCAATATAATATTTGAACAAGCCGCACAGTTGTTTCAGCGAACAATAGATTCAATTTAACATTATCACCCAACTTGACGTTGATAATGCTGCTAACGGCTTTTGTTTTAATCATACGCCGAGCATAGTCAGAAAACCCAATACGACCCCAAATGACCTTCGCCTTCGCCGTTGCCCTTGTCTTTGTCCGTGCGAGATGCGTGTGAAAGTTGTGTTCGAAGCTGTTCCTTTGGGCCTGCAAATCCACCATGAAAGTGCAGACAAATTGGCAATATGCCTGTACGGTTGTCCAATCGGCCAGAACAGGACAACAAACAGATAACGCCCCGCTTGTTAGGGTCCTGCTGCAGCCACAGACAAAGGAGCACCCAGGACAACAGGCAACAATCAACTACCGGGTAATTAGAGAGAGAATGCCTGAGTCGAAAAGTCGTGTAATGCGATTTGTATGGCTCAGCGGGAGATGCCCGACAGGCGGGCATGTATTACATAAAGACACATTGCACGGCTCGTTAGCAGGGAGCGGGGGGCGGGAGTCGGGGGCAGGGTGTCGGGGACAACACATTTGCCAAAAACAACAATTTATGAGCCAAAAAGGCACAACAATGACAAATTCGTTTTGGTTTTTATTGCCCTTTTTGGTCGCCCCTCTGCTGGCTAAATATTTATAAATTGTTCAGTTATCTTTTATTCTTCTTATTCTCCTTCTAATTGTTGCTGTAATTGTGACAGTTATTGTTGGCGTGATTTGGGCAGCTGATGCAGCTCTTTGTGCCAGCTCCTGCGCTTGCGCCTTCGGCTATTTGCTGCTGCACTTGGCTCGGACAACTTGGCCGCTTGACATCTTTGGGCTGCCTCAAATTGTGTTAGGGTTAGGCCTGCATTCGCGCTGCAGGCGCTTTAAACTGACTCTGGTCCTGCTGCTGCTGCTGGTCCTGATGCTGGCCACGCTTATTATGGCCGCGGGCGACGTTCTTTTGCCGGCGCTTCTCGCTGTTTGTCCAAATGCTTGACTGCTGCTGCTGCAACGTCTCGTCGTTTTTGGTATCCTTCCTTCTGGCAGCTAAACAGCAGCACAATATCCGTCGTACGTTGTGCAAACAGAGCAGGGCAGGGCAAGGTAGCGCTGGGCTGTGCTGGGCAGAGCCGGGACGAGCAGAAGCTGCGTCCTGTCACCGTTGCCTGCCATCTTTGTGCTGATGATGTTTGCTTAGCTGTCTTTGCATCTTTTTGCAGGACGCAGTCAGCTCTAAACGGAAATGATGGCGGCTGCACAGCGGCCGCTGCAGAAAGCTGTGTTTGCCCGCACCTCTGCCGCGCCCCGTCAGACAATGCAGGACAATAAAATGAATTTTTAAGAATGCCCTGCCCTACATGCGTCGACAACCGAAGCAACGGCAACAGCAACGGCAACGGCAACGGCAACAGCAACGGCAACAGCAACGGCAACGGCTGCAGCAGCCACTTCAAAGTCATTCGCCAGGCAACAGCATCTTGAGGCCGCGGCAGCGGATGCCGCCGAGGAGCTGCAGTTGCTGTGATATGCAGTTTTCCACTCAGTTTTCCGCACCGAGACAGAAAGAGAACTGGCGAGAGACAGAGCGAGAGAGGGAGAGGCGAATGTGGACTGTCACAGACTGCGTTTTGTTTGCAGAAGCATGCAGGTGCACTTGCCTCGTTGCCGCGTTGCATCAATTTGCATTCGCCTGGCAGTGGTAGCATCGCGCTGTGTGTGTGCGTGTGTGTGTGTGCTGCACACACACATCTGTGCAAGTGTGTGTGCGCATGCTGGCAGTTGCTGTTACTGCTATTTGCCAAGCGTTTCGTGTGTGCATGTCAAATTCAAGCGTTTGCATATTTTGCAAGATTGTCAGGCACAATTAACCAACATCAGCACCAGCAACAGCAGCAACTGCAACAGCAGCAACAGCAGCAGCGCCGTCGAAAAAATATAATTTGCTGTGATAATGGGTCGCTTGTCGGGGGCATGGCTTGGGCGTAAATGGGGGCAGCTGGCTACACAAAATGGGACATTGCCACTTCAAAGGAATGCTTAAATGGCAGTTAACAAAAATTACTTGAAGCTTGGTCAAGAAATGCTCGGTAAGCATTTTAAGGTACATATCACACTGTGCAATGTCAACCAACAATTTTTCGACATTCAATCAGGTAAATTCCAGGAACACAAATGTTTGTATTTATCTAAGCAAATTCAATAAATGCTTTTAAATAATGTTGGGTTTAATTACTTATTTTTTGTATTTAAATGTTAATGTTAGATAAGAACTTTCCGTGTTATTAAGTTAAGTAAAGATATATTAAGTAAGTTGTTAAGTTAAGTAAGCGAGTGTCCGATCAGGAGATACCCTTCGCCCAGTTGCGAGCTGCTCTACCACATAGCCCAACAGTGTTTATTCGCCCCTCAGTTCACAATATCGAACATTTATTCGTATATGACTTCTTAGTTTATGTCGGATCTTCATACAATATTCAGGGACTAAATATAGTACACATGTCTCTACATTTTAAGAGGAATTGTGGACATCACTTAATCGATTCAGCTCTGTGTCCAGATCAACAATATATGTATGTATATTTTATGGGGTTGGTTCCTTCTGCCAGTACATTGCAGGGCATAAAAATCCTACAAATCCTTCAAATATGGAATAGAAATATTTTTTCACATTTAAGTTGAATTTTATTTTTGTAAAAACAAACTGTGGAAAAAATGTATTTTGATTGTGCTTTAGTTTCGGTACTGCAAATAAAACATTTCACAAAAAACGACATGTTAACTTTAGGACATTTTAGTGTATTGAATCAAAATGTATTCTCTAAAATAAAAAGAAACTTCCTTGACTTTTTAATCAAATATATTTTGTTGATTAAGGTTACTATTGTTAGAGATGCCTGGGATATTAGTATAAGTAATCAGTTATTTACTTATCTCGAATATCGCTAGCGATAATAAAGTTTGCCATTAAAATGTGACTCATACGCTTGGCGTTGACTAATTTGCAAGTACATAATCTCCACTCAGTGCCATATTAAAATCAAAACGAGGCCAAAGAACCTTCTCCAAAAAGATGGCTGATAATTGAGTTTCATTTGGCAAATGATGCAATTGAATGCATGATTTTATTATTTTCTGTTTTTTGCGACACTTGCACGCTAATTAATCCTTACGCCGTCAAAAACAAACATGAGCGCAAACAGCACGAGCACAGCGCGATGGCCGAACGGGGGAAAGAGAAAGAGAGAGGGAAAGAGGCAGAGAGGCTGAGAGGCGCTGAGATTGGCTGTGGAGTCAAATATGCACAAATAGCACAAGAGGGAAACCTTCAAATACAAGGCTATGAGATACCCTGAACAAATGGAGTCAACAAAAAAATAAAAATAAATATGGTTGTTATTTAGATTAAAAGATAGTAAAGTTTTAAAATAGAATCTTCATTTTTTCTTTCTTTATTCTTTATTTCAACATAAATTCGCATTTAAATACACTCATTCAAATATTTTTTAATTTCAATAATATTTTCATTAATTTTCTTATTGGTAGCAATATTATTTTATATTTTTAATCTGTAGTTTGTTTATTAGTGACTTGCTGATATATTAAATATATATTCTATATTTAACATTGGTAAAATAAAGATCTTTAATTTATTTATTTATTTATTTGTATAAAAAAATAATAAAACCCTTTTAATACCCTTTTAGAGTACATTGGTTTATTAAAGCTTATGGTTATGATGATAAATGCTTATTTTTCAGAGTCTTATCGATTGATTTTCGACAGTAACATTTAAAATATAAATATGGAAAAATGGGAAAGAAAAAAGCTTTAAATTGATATAGAAACATAAAGTTCTTTATAAATAATCGACATACCTGAGTTATGTCAGTTTTTGATTTACAGCTAAAGCTCAAATTTTAAGGAATATTGTAGACGTTTTTTTGTTATAATGGATTACGCACTTCTAATATACCCCATCGATAGGTTGGATTAGTGCGTATAAAAAGCTGACGTCTCGATGATTCGCCTGGCTGCCACAGCCTCTGGCTCAGCCTCAGCCCCGGCTCCAGCCTCAGCCTCAGCCTCAGCCTTTGCCCTGGTCCTGGCTGGCTGGGCGCTGAGCGAGCGACTTGCTGTGCACATATTTGTGCAGTTATGTTCACATTTGTACTGATCATAATGTACACACATACACCCGCACACGCGCGCTGAATGTACTCGTATGTACTCGCTTGTATGTATATAGATTTCAGTCAAACACTCGAGCAAGCACAGACAAATTCTATTTGCAAACATTTCACTTGATTTGCAAGCGAGTAGCAGAGGCTGCATAGTCCTGGCACTGTGCGGGTCCTGTGAATGCTCTCTCTCTCTCTCTCTCTCTCGCCTACTCTCTGCTTGAATGTTTTGGCTGTGTGTGTGTGTGGGAAAATGTGTGTGTGTGCATGTTTTATCCAACGTATTTTTTAACATTGGCCCAGCCAGCAGCGGCGTTGACATTCGTGTAGGAGACATCGACTGTCGACTGCGACGGCGGCGGCGGCGGCGGTGACTGCTGTTGGGTGTCAAGGACGAGGCAGGAGCTGGAGCCAAAAGCGGCAGCCATGATGAGTACGATGAGCGCCAAAGTTGCACTCGACAAATCGAAATTGTGTGCTCTGGAAAAATATTGGCACAAGAAATCATTCCTTCCTGTTGTTGGTGTCGTGCCTGTCCCTAGCCTCCCCGCCCTTGCCATTGCTGTTGTTCTTGTTATTGTTGCTGTTGTTGTTGGCATCGTTGTCGGCACTTTACTGTTGACATGATTGGGCGGGCTTTCATTTGCCAACTTGTCGCAAAATGTTTTAATATTTCAAGTTGCATTTAATCCCCGGCCGACCGCCCAGCCACGTGAATCGTGTAAACAGAAGCACGCGCTGGACTTTTTTACGCGCCGCTCGCAACTTATTATCCCCCAGCCGTGTCGAAGCCCTTGAGCTGCCGGGCAGCTGGATCTACGTACTGCAATTGCTTACCCAAAACCTAATGCGAAATTAAAAGTTCGTTGTGGAAAAACAACAACGAACCAGACACGCGCACGCTGCCGAGTCTGGCGAGGATTGAGTGCGCCCGAGTGGGTGAGCCGCTCGGTATTTGGATTGTTTTGGTTGGGCAGACGTGGCTGCCCTTCATTGGGAATGTCTTTTGTGCTGTTTGCACGCTCATTTGTTTGTATGTTTGGACTTTCTCCTGTTTCGTTTGCATTTGCAAATATTCCTGGCCACTGGAGCTTCGACTTGGAACTGGCACTTTGGCAGGAGTTGTTTGCTGTTGTTGTTGCTCAACAATTTTTGCACAATTTGCAGCGGCTGAGGCGGCACCGAGGTCGAAGCTTTCAGATGCTGTGGCTGTTGTTGCTGTTGCTGTACGGGGCGTGTCTGGTTAGTGGAATCGAACAAATATGTTTACATTTAGCACATGTGCAATTATTTGATTAAAACTGTTAAAAGCACACAAAATCAGGCAAAAGTTTACCAACACCCTGCCAGGCAACGAGAGAGAGACAGGGGAGAGAGGGAGAGAGAGAGAGAGAGACCCTAGCCAGAGATACCCAGGCGCGCAAATGGAGCAGCTCCCGAGCTCCTCGTCGCAGATTGTGATGTAAACTGGGCGTGCAAATAGACAGAGACACAGCCGAAGCGAGAGCTGGGACCTCGGCAGGGACTGGTGCGGGGACGGGGACGGAGAGGGGCAACGACGCTTGGATCTGCTGTGCAGCTAACCTAATGCGAAATGAAAACAAATTAAAATCAAACTTTCGAATTACTTCGAGTCTCGCATTTCAATGTAAATTTAAGCGACAACAAAGGGGCAGGCAGCGACCGAGGTGGCAGCAGCGCCAGGCGAGAGATTGCCCCCGAAAGCCGCCGACGACGGCTTGGCCAATATAGGAGTTGCATAAATTAAGGCATTGGCATGCGGCAAAACCAAATCATTCAAAATGGACAGCAACTGTAAAATAAACAGAATATGTTGGTTTACGCATTGACAACGCATTTCTACTAACTAAGTCACATTACATAAACAAAACTATTGATTAGACAATCATTAAATGATTGCACCTTAAAAATATTGCAATTTATTCAATCAAAACCCGAACACAGGTACCCAACCCTAGGCAACTGACTCATACTTGACTCTAAAATACCCTTCTACACTATATTTATATTATGGTATATGCTATAACATGGCATAATATATAATTATATATTTACTTTTATCAATCCCCTTTTTACAAGAACAAACAATATTAGCAGCTTCGAATTAAATAATCAATTTAATTAAATTTATGAGTGGTTTACATGCATACGTTTAAAAGTTCTTAAAAGTTTTTCAGAGAGTTTTGCACAGTAAACAGTGCAATGTAATTCAACAAAATAAATATGAACGAGGTAAAAAAAAAAAAAAAAAATATATACAAACATTTTTTTGTCCGTGGCATGCGAGATCTCGATTCTAGTATATGCAAAGCCATTTAAGTGCAACCAATAAGCATATCCTTTATTTAAAACTAATCGGATCGTATTAATCCATTATCTATTGGTAACATAATGGGTGTGTGCCATATGCATTTGCTATAAAAATATCGCTATTAAACCAAAACTGATTTAACCTTTTGCAATAAGAAATATGGCTATATATTTGATTATTCACATAATTTATTTTCCCTTGAAGGAATTAGTTTTCAAACCTGCAATGGTGAATAACATTCTACAGCTAATGCTACAACTTTTTGGTATATTTAAGCTTTGCATTCTTAAACAAAGCCTAGTTTGCTCTAAAAGAACTATGTATATAAAACTATGAAACGCTCAGGATTTTTTGTAGTAAAGTAAAATGTATTATCCTCGTTCATTTACCCCATTGTCAAAGAGCTTTCAAGGAGTCTCGGCTTGATTAAGTGCCCTGTTGTTGTTGTTGCCGTTGTTATTCGGTTGTTATTGGTGCTGCGAGCTATGTTGATTAACCGCCCTCCTCAGTGCAATTCAAGTCGCGCACTTTGACATTTTCATGTAGCAAAGCAATTTGTTGTAGTGCCTGTTGTTGTTATTGTTATTGTTATTGTTATGGTTGTTGCCCGCTTTGTGAGCCACACGCGTCACCTCAATGGGCGCAGAGTGGCCCAGCCGCGGCGCCCCCACCCCCGGATTGCCCCATGCCGTCGTCTGTTTAATTTTCGCATTTTCCGTTGCGCGTTTTCATCTTTGATTGACATACAAACAATTTAGCTGAATGGCACTTGAAGCAGCTAGAACCGCAACAATGAAGCCACCCCTAACCGCAACAATATTTTTTGATATTTTGTATTTATGGCAAAGGCGGCCGCGTCTCGCCGCCCGGGCGCAGTCTCCGGCTAGAGCTCGGGCTTGATGTAGTGCCCACTAGAGATGTTGGACCGCTGCTGGTGACAACTGCAAAAACTGTTTGCCCAAGTGCTAAATGGAAACTTCCTGCAGCAAATTAACGGCCAGCGCTGGAGACGCTGACGAGCGACCACCAGCGTTGATTTTTTCCATTTTATTTTCGTTATTTTTTTGCATCTCGCGGACGCTGCATCTCCGAATCAATCAACTCAAGTGTCAGTGGAGATGCGTTTGGATGTGTTTGGCTGTGAATGAGAATGTGTGTGTGTGTGTGGTCCATTATCAAAGAGCGGGACCGCCGCCCAAATGCATTTGTTGTAAGTGGCCGTGTCTATACGGAGGCCACCTCTGCCGCCGCCGTCGCTCTGCGTACACAGGTGAAATTTACCACTTCGATGGGTAAAAACAACATTTGAATGCGACATTCGAAGACGGCCAAGACGATATTGAACGGATGTCGGCCCCGGCTTGTGTGTGCGTGTGTGTGTAAACAGCAAAACGTCGGATCGGATCGGCTCGGACTCAACTCAACTCAACTCGGCTCTGGTCGGATCGGATCGGTTGGGCCAGTGGCCCACCTTTACCTGCCGATGCCCATGCCGATGAAGATGGCCAACGAATCGGCAACGTCATATCGCATATGCATATGTATATATTGAGCGGCAATAGTCGGTGTCTTTTGCCTTAGACTTGCCGCTCTGTCAATATTTTGCTATGTTCGAAGCCCGACCCAGCCCGGACCCACCATCATGATGACTCCCATTACCTGTCCAATGCCAAAACACCCTCTGAAGCGGGCCCAGCGCTGTGGTAGGTGCGCTCAAGTGCCTCGTCTGGGAGACAATTTTCCCGTCAAGTGCCAGCTGGACAACAGCTTTGAAGTGCAGCGACATTCAAAACTTTTTTCTCGAGTACTCGTACGAGCACTCGTATGTGACAGGGTCATCACCAGACATCATTGCAGCCGTAAGTTGGGTGCTAATTACCAGTAAATGCTCCCCAATTAGAAAGTGTTCCACAAATTTGTTACTTTCCCGTTTCAGTTGAAGTGGAAATTGATAATTCAATGACGCTACCCACGATACTCAATTTTCTACTTTGAGTTAATTTCGTTTCTCGAATTTTACTTTGCTTTTCGTTGTCCAAGTCCAAAAGAAGCAAGAGGAGGACTCCCAACTAGGGAGCCTTGCATCTATACTTACACACATTCTAGCTCTTATAGTCAAAAAACCGATCTATCTTAGATATATGATAAGTAAACGGAGGGGTTTTCATCACACATAAGAACGTTGCTGTCGGAAGTAGCCGACTGCGTAATACACAACAAAATTTTTCCATCCATAGCTCCCATATTTCAAACGCTCATAACTTTGTCAAATCGGAATCGATTTTTATGTTTGATGGCATTTTTTTCATGGTGTGTCCTCTAGATTGATTCTGCATTTCAAATAAACTCATTATGGAAAATAAAATTTTTTGGATTTTTTGATAAAATATCATGTACTCACCCCTTACTCATTTTCGAAAATTTTTTTTTCAAAATTTAGAAATGCTAATTTACATTTTTAATCGATTGTGGTTATCACAATTAGTATAAAAAACAACCTTAAAACCGATTCTGAGGAAGTCAAATTTTTTGTCAAAAATCCTTAAAAAATCGAAACAAATTTTGACATGTAAAGCTCTCGGATCCATAGCTATTTCAAACGTCCATAAATTTGTGAAAACGGAACCGATTTTCATGTTTCATGACATTTTTTTCATGGTTTGTCCTCTTTCATGTACGTGGCGTGGCCGGGAAATTTTCTGCGATACCTGCGACGCTTTCTGCGTCGCCTTCTTTAATGACTTCTGTGTTTCTTAACCGATATTTTTAAGTGCAAAAGTATATTTCTTGTAGATTTTTATAGATTTTAAGAAAAAAAGATATTTAAAAAAGGGATGATTTATTGATCAATATCATTGAACTTGCTCTGCGCGTGCCATGGCCATGGACGAGTTTATATTCGAAAGTCTCTAGCTCTTATAGTTTCCGAGATCGACGCAACAGACGGACATGTCTAAAGCGACTCGGCCGTTGAACGTGATCAAGAATATATATATTTTTAAATGCAAAGCAAAATTCATTATTATTTTTGGCATATTCCCGTTCAGATTCAAGTTTTTAATGACATCGTTAAGTTTGCTATCTATTTTAAAATTCTGGATATCGCTAGAACAAAGTTGACTTAAATGTTTAGAAAAGATTGTAGATTGTTGGTAATGCACATTTGCATTGAATATTTTAAAAATAAAAACCTTTTCTTTACCAAAAATATATGTGCTATTATTGATATGATATGATATTAATATTTACGGTCTAAATGGTAAAGCTGCCACAAAAAATATAGTGTAGGCCAAGCGATTCAAGAGATTACTATCTATTGTTATCTACTGAAATATGAACTTATACTTGGGTATTTAAAAAAAAATGTATAAAATATTTGATAAGATTATATTCGCATCGATCTGAAATAATATCCTGCAAGACAGCAGTGCGTATCTCTTCAATTGGAAGAGTAATGTGCCACATCAGCAATAATATTCATGGGCTTATTGCTAATCACAAATCGCATGCATAGCCAGAGAAATAACCAAGTAGATAAATTAGCGAAATTGATTACGTGGCCGTCGTGATTAGCACCTGGCGAATGGCTCGCACATTTTAAGTTGACTTCAGCTGCCGAAAATTAGCAAAGCAGCCAAGTGAGAAAGTGCCATAGTTTTCAGAGGCCCCTCGACTTTTTCTTTAGCACTGCGTCCGTATGTGTGTGTGTGTGTGTGCGTACGCATTTGCATTTGTATCAGATTATGAGCCACAAACATTTTCGGCCATGTTTGTTTACTTAGCTCCGCCTCGTCGGCTACACAATGTGCGTTCGCCTGTATCTGTATCTGTGTCTGTGCCTCTGCCTCGGCCTCGGCCTCGGCCTGCGGCTGTGTGCGTGAGCGAGCGGCTGTGGTGACTGTGCCCGCATCTATCTCTGTTTGTGCGCGCGTGTGTGTGTGTGTGTGTATGTGTGTGTGGCTGTGCATCTGTGTGTACCTACCTACATAAGCATGTATCTCAGGCGCATCAAAAGTCTCTCTTGCGCATGTCTTCTGCGCTGGCTGTTCGAGCACTTCGCATCCGACTCCAGCAAGTGGGCAGGCAAATTTGTTGGGCGACCCTCGCAAACGCCATTTTCGACAACTCTACGTGAGCGAAAATCAATTTGCTGCAGCTAAAAATAGGCTAAATGCGAACCGTTTGGATAATAATTTATAAAGGTTTTACACAAAGAAATTTCAATTGTGAAGAAAATTTAAACCGTCATAGTCATAAACATCGATGTGATAATAGATAATTATAAGGCTTTTAAAATGAAAAATACACGGTTCTAAAAACAAATTATTAAATTATTATTTGTATTTCAATTTAAATATTTACAGGCCCTGAAATCAGGAATGATTTGGGATATAGAGCGAGCATTCAATCTATTGATATATTAAAGAATTGCTTAAGTAAATACAAAAACGATAACGCAAAAATTTTGTTTTTGGAGTGCCGAGATATTTATAGTTGCATAGATAGAAGTACTATAGATGCACTATATATTCAGTTACTCAACCACAAAACGGTGTTTTTATACAACCGCCTTTCCTTTCGACATATCCGATGTTGATAAGATGTTGATAATCTATGAGTAACATATTTTAGCTCGTAACTGTAAGTTTCGTTTATTTCTTGAAAACAAGAAGTTTCTATGGCAGCTATTCCGATCATTGGCCGCAGCAAATTAATTTGCTAAAATATACAAACAGACAGGCGGACTTTATACACTAACAAGGGAGCGCCCGACTAGGGGATGAACCCTGTCTTTACATGTTGCATACACTTGATTCCCCTTGCAAACACAAACGCACGCCGCAAGCTGTGCACTTTACTCAGCAGCCGCGCTTGGCTCTCTCTATGGAAGCTACAGTTGTGAATAACTTCTAAACTAAGGATATGATCGATATACATTTTTTCATGTGCTAAAAAGAGGATCCAAAGTAAGTCTGCAGTACTTGAATTACTTTTTCAGACGCGGGTGACGCAAGGTATCCAAAATCTGACATATTTATATTCTAATATGGTCAAAGAAACGGGTTAAAAACCGATAACTATCAATAAAGAGGAAACGAAACGAGTTATCGACAATTTTAAATAAACTTGATCTGCGTATGGTAAATACGAACTTAAAAAAATTATGTTCAACTCTCTTGTCTGTTCAAAAGAAAAATTTAAAGAAAACAAGCTAACGTAGATAAAGCAAGTTATTTTTTCCACTCGCAGATATATAGTTAGCACTTACGTCTGAGATATCCGGCTGTATGTTCAACCTTTCATGTGGGTATGCTACCTTAGACCTAACGGCACTCGTGTCTATAAGGCTGGTAATGTGATTGTGCCTTCCTCTCGCTCGACTAACTTAAAGCAAACCAGCTGCAACTTAAAGCAAAGAAAACCCCTGTGTCTGTCTCCGGTGCCCCGCAGCTCTTTCTGTGCGCTAGTTGGCCGTCGCAGGGGTGTGGGGAGCCTGCACCAGGATCCTAATTACATTTTACTAGATAAATTGTAAACTTTTTCTGTGCGCGTTGCTGCCGTTGCAACAGCAGCAGTAGCAGCTTCTTCCAACTGTTATATTTTGTTTGAGTTCGCTGCGTTGGCGTCGCCGTCGACGTCGGCGTTGGCGTCGTTTTCGTCTTCTGCGCCGCTGAGCAAACAAACGCACAGCCGGGCAGCGAGGCAGCGGGGCAGCGGGACAGCGGGGCAGGCAGGACTAGGTTGCCGCTCCCCTTGCCTCGGGTGTCTGCTCATCCAGGCGGGGCACCCTGTATGACAAGCCAAGCCGTACGTGCAACGTTTGTAAGCATATTTCCGGCAACGGATGTCTGCAGAGGCAGCAGCAACAGCAGCAGCAGCAGCAGCAACGGCAGCGGCATGTGTTGGCTCCGGCCAAACGAGCTCCAGTCAGACCTGGCCCGGCCCTGCTGCTCCTGGCCCGGATCGTTCTCAGCCAGATACGAGTAGAAAGTCAGTCAGTGCCGGTTACACATTTTCAAAAGTGCTTGGCGCTACAGCTCACTGCCATTAGTTGCCCGTCAAGAGTGGGCCGGGGGTGGGGCGGGGGCTTGAGAGTGGGTGTTGGCGGGGTCCTGCGCCTGGCCGGTACAATGCTGGCGCTATGTGTTGCACTTCAAGTTGGCGTGCGTGTGCGAGTGTGTGTGTGTGTAGTTTTGTGCAAATATTTGCATCTGGAATATTTGCGCGCTCCATCATAATTCAAACACAGATGCGCTGTTTGTAGAAGAGCAATCATTTTGACATGCAACTCGCTTCAAAACCGAATTAAGTGGCATTCAGTGTCAGTCGGGAGGAATAGCTCGACCATGTGCGGAAGGGCCCCAAGCCTATCCAGATCTGAGCTGCCACATGGAGCACACGGCCTCGATTTCCGCTGATTGACGCGCACGCAGCTGAGCAGCAAATGAGGCAATTAAAATAATTGAAATCATTGATCATTAAAAGTACCTAACTCAACAATATGCATCTAAGACACGATGGATTCAAGCCAGATTGGAATAATAACTGCAAATTAGGAGTTTATAATAATTTATTAAGGTAGTGTACATATCAACATAAATTGCTTAATTCCGAAATGCGAATCGAATCATAAGATAATGATTTATAGCCCCACATAATTTCGGTTTGAAACTTTACAAAAGCGCTTTCAGACAAGCCAAGACCACCACCAATTACCATTAGGTGAAGCTTCGGCTATTGTGGTTTGCGATTCCGCTGAAGTAAGTGCGGGTCGTGTCACTGCTACGCTTTATTACCGCTTAGGGTTGGTGTCACAGCTAACGCCGCAAGTCTAGTAAACTTAGTCTACCGATTGATATTGAAGACCACAACCATGCAATAAAAATAGTATTTGCATTGCCCAGCATATAGCATGCAATTTTAAAAGACTTATTGTAGATTGAATAACCGCACCAGTTGATATCTGAATTCAAATAAACATTTATAAAAATTCAATTGAAATATTTATGTTTAAGAAATAAATTAGAAAGATGTGCGATATTAACAACACACCAGGGCTGCCTGGCTGCCTCGTATAGACTTGCCACCTTATTTTTGTTGTTGGTATTTTTACGTTCATCGCTTTCGGTCACACGCAAAGAGAACAGCAGCAATTAGGAAAACAGTGCTATTAATTACACAATATCTAAAATATTTTAAAAGAAACCCATATATATATGTATAAAGAAGAAAATCTAACAAATTTAACAGCTTAGAATGTTAAAAGCAAGTTGTATTTTCCGACTGGGCAGCATGCTGTGGCAACGCCAACTGCATGCCGGCGTTACGAGACTGAAGCGCCGCAAGACAGCTGAGGAGAAGGTGAGACCAAACATAAGAGAGTCAATTCACAAGGTGTCGCAGAGAGCAGCTTAGTTAGCTCCGACGTCACAAGTAGGCACGAGATATTAAACGTGCGAATTCAATAGGATACGTATAAATTAAGTGATTAGGCCATCCGTTGCCTTCCAATTGCATTAAACATGCCACACTTGGGCTCTGTTCCTTAGAACATGCTGACTAATTTTGTAGAAATCCCCTCGCATTGTAGAGTTCTCGCCCAAGAAGCTGCAACCGTCCAATGTGGCAGCCGCACAGGGCACAATAGACATTTGGCGCCACATGAGCGTGGCTCAGCTGGCGAAGACGTTGGAACGACCGTTGGGTAAGTGGCCAAATTGGAGTTAAGTTAACCAGAGCAATGCTAACACGATTATTGAAACGCAGACGACGTGCAGGAGGCCATGCTGTATGTGCGCGGCGCAGATAACATCGAGGCAGCTGCCAGGCTAGACGACCTGAAGATCATTCAGGAGATCGCCAAAAAGCTGGGCGCTAAGACGCGGGTTGTGGCCGCGCCTGAAGCCAGCGTGGAAGACGAGCATAAGGAGCGTGACGTGTCTCCGCGCCCACCAGCTCCGCCGGAGCTGCTCAAGCAGCGCCCGCCTGTGGTGACGGTGATGGGTCATGTAGACCATGGCAAGACCACGCTGCTGGATTCGCTGCGGGGTGCTGATGTGGCCGCCGGCGAAGCTGGTGGCATTACACAGCATATTGGCGCCTTTACAGTTACACTGGAGAACGGCGAAAAGGTCACGTTCCTGGACACACCCGGTCATGCGGCTTTCAGTGCCATGCGGGCGCGAGGAGCTGTTGCCACAGATATAATTGTTCTCGTCGTAGCCGCCGAGGATGGCGTTATGGCCCAAACTCGCGAGGTCATTCAGTTGGCCAAAGAGTCCAAAGTGCCCATAATCGTGGCGTTGAACAAGATTGACAAGCCCGAGGCGAATATCGTAAGATTTTCACATTTCCCGTGCAACATATACAATAAACCGTCTGCTGTTTCAGGAAAAGAGCAAACGTGAATTGGCCCAAATGGGCTTGGCTCTGGAAGAGCACGGTGGCGATGTCCAAGTTATACCCATTTCGGCGCTCAAAGGCACCAATTTAGAACTGCTGGCCGAGGCGGTCAGCACGCAGGCTACGCTGATGGGCTTGACAGCAGATCCCACTGGTCTTGTCGAGGGCATCGTGGTGGAGTCGAAGACTGATCCACGCCGCGGTAAGCTGTCAACGGCCATTGTCACGCGCGGCACGCTGCGCAAGGGCTCGGTGCTGCTGAGTGGCCTAGCACATGCCAAAGTGCGCGGTCTCTTCGATCACAATGGTCAACCCTTGACGGAGGCGGCGCCAGGCACACCCGTGGAGATCCTGGGCTGGCGAGAGCTGCCGGTGGCTGGCGAGCTGATACTCGAGGTGGAGACGGAGGTAAGCCGCGTGGACTGGCCCAAAACTTGCCACTTTTCTAGTAAAATGTTTAATTCTTTTACAGAAAAAAGCACATGCGGCCCTCAAATATCGCGAGCACCAGGCACAGCTGGAGAAGGTTGAATCGAGCAGCGATGAAATACGTCACAAGGAGGAGGAGCATCAGGCTCAGTACCGTGTAGAGCGTGAAGCGCGCCGTTTGGCGGGACGCTATAAAAAGCGAGGCGGTCAGCGGGTGAAGCAGATCGACGTGAACGACGGCACTCCACGCGTGAGCGTCATCATCAAGGGTGATGTGCATGGATCGGTTGAGGCCATACTGGATGTGCTAGAAACCTACAATAGCAACGATCGCTGCCGCCTGGATATTGTGCACTATGGCGTCGGCAATGTTACGGAGGGTGACCTGGAGCTGGCCAAAGCCTTCAATGCCATTATTTATGCATTTTCCGTGGAAACCCCGCATCCCAAAGAGGCCAAGGATGTGAATGTGAAGAACTGTAACGTCATATATCGCCTAATTGATGATCTCAAGGAGCAGCTAAGCAGCCAACTGCCACTTGTAGAAGTCGAGGAGCAGCTGGGCGAAGCCAATGTGCTGCAAAACTTCCTCATCAACGAGGGACGCAAAGAGATTCCAGTGGCTGGATGTCGCTGCACCAAGGGCGTGCTCAAGAAGAGCCAAAGGTTCCGCTTAGTTAGGGACGGCGAGGTTATTTACGATGGTGCCTTGGAGTCCATGCGCCATTTGAAAAATGAGGTGGACTCCATCAAGAAGGATGTGGAGTGTGGCTTGCGCTTAAAGGATGCCAATGTGCTGCCACAGGCGGGGGACACGCTCCAATGCTACACCACGCACATGGAGGCGCAGCGAACAGATTGGGATCCTGGTTTCTAGTACATTGCCGCTAGAGAGCAGCTTTTATTTTGTTGCCGCTGCTTTGTTATCGCCATTTCATACATATATTTATAGTTTTCATTATATATTGTGTATATAAAACAAATCCACTATACGACTTCCTGTTGATCTTACTGCCGACGGGGCGCTGCTATTGCCACCCTTCACCCACATGCCTAGCGCTTAGGATAACGCCGCTGCCGCAACGGAACTGCCGATAAGCTGGTGACAGCTGCGACGTCGACTGTGGCTGCGGCGCCCCTGGCTGGCCATGTGCACGCCGTGACGGAAGCTGCCTAAATGGGTCAAAGCAATGCTAATTGGAGTTAACCCACACCAAGGCAGAAAGAAGCTGAGCCTCTGCCTCGGACCAAAGCATATTCTTCTTGCTTCTCTGATAAACGATTTCCGTTGGGGGTGGCCAATTAGCGCTTAGTTCTACATTCATGAATGAGCTCTTTTTATTTAATACACATCGCACTTCATACATTGTTTTATATCATCGCGCTAAATCCCCGCCTTGAATTTCGCACATTTCATTTTCGCGCTGCGACATAGTTATTAGCTAACTGGACGAAACTTTCCCCTGGTTGGCTGCCGATAAAGCGATTTATTCTTAGCATATATTCAAATTCATACTTTAAACACTGGGACAAAATTGAATAATAGCATATGTAGTATTTGAACTATATATGTTGGTAACGCTTCGTGTAATGGCATCTAAACCTTTAGCGACAAACTGTTACAAATTGTTTTCTTATTGAAATTAAAATATTATTTAAAGTAAAGGATATAGTTATAAACTATTAATCCAACAATTTTTAAATAACACTGGCACTTAGGGATTCTGGGATTCGCCAGGTTTGATTTATTTACAATTTACTTAGTGATAATAAGTAAATTATATGACAATGAAAGTGTGTGTGTGTTATCAAACCTGAGGTGGCCTGGATGGTAGGTCCAGTGGGTGGTATCTTTGGTTTCGACCTGGTGTGATTCGCCAATTTTTGATCGAAGGAAAACCGAGCTTCCTGTGCAAATGCTGAAATGTGAAACATTAATTATTTTTTCTATTTTTTAATTTTATTAGTTAACATGGTATTGAGATACCTATTCGTTTGCTTCCAATAAATTTGTTCAAGATTTCAGGAATCGAGAAACTAATATATATTTAAATTAAAATAATTTAACAAAAAAAACATAAATTTATTTTATTTGACTCTCAAATCAGTGTGCAGCATGCTTAAGCGAAAGCCTTCTTGGCTGTGGCTCCAAATCGGAGTACGATAAGCATATCGTATATCATAGAACTCCAAAATAAAAAGCAACGGAAATAGGGACCGGGATTAGGTTATTTTTGTGGTTGAGATTGTACAAGGAAGTCAGACGAGACTCAAATGCGGAAATAATCAGCAGAAAAAATGTCCGAAATGTTCCAGAATGAATAAGTTGTGAATGAACTCGTGTAATTAATATAACTTAGTCATAGATACTATCGACATTCGATATGTCGGGGCAATGCCGTTGATAAATTTGTTGAATGAATTTGCCAGACTGCAACGATCGCACAGCAGATCATTTCCCATGTTTGTCTAAATTTGTCTGACTTGTTAAAAAAAAGGCAAATCAAAGTATAAACATGCACATGTGTGTTTGCAGCAATTAAACTGAAATTACTGCAGTATGTATGTATGTACATACATATGTATATTTCCGTATATTTTGAGAAGGATCGGCGGCGTGCAAAGGACCCTCGCAGCCCAAATGCTGTCGACATGTGTTCATCAGCGTCGCTTATTGGGGGCGTCAAATGATCTTGACTGCAACTTCAACTTCCATTTCCACATGTGAGACAACAACGGAGACAGTAAATCACTGGCTGGCGGGTACTTTCAATGTTAACACACGCACACACACGCATCCAAACACACTCACACACAGATACGCTTACACACGTGCAACGCATGAAGATCAGTTGCAAAGTTGCCAAGAAAAAGAGAGAGAACCAGTTGGAAATGGAGAGCGAAATGCGCGTGTGAATGCAGGCATCGAAAGCTCGCACCGAACTCAGTTGCATGTGGGGGCTGTGAGCAGCCGGTTCAGAAAAGGATCGTTCGCATTCAAGCCTCCAATAAGTCATCAACAGCAATCCATTAGAGTCTTACTCAGTTGTACTTGTTATATAAAGTCGATACTATATACGCATAGATGTTAAACAAACGCCGCTCAGTAACTAAGCCTAAGCCCTTTATCCAGTTTGGGGCTGATTAGAGAAAACAAAAAAGCAGCGGAAGCACAAAACCGCTGATCGTGGCGCTATCACAACTGCTGCTTTGACGCTAAAAGCAGCGTCGACGGCGACGGCGACGGCAACGGCGACGCCGACGCAGAAGCAGACGCAGAATGAGACGACGCCTTGTGGTGGTGCAACAGAATTAGAGCGATCTGGTCTCGATCAGTTGTTGGCGTGCGCTCTAACCCTGCGGGTGTGCTGTGATCGTGTTCGTGTTGCGAGGACGATAGCAAGGACGGCTACTTACGGCGTCTTGGTAGCGCTTAATATGTCCTTTTGGCAATGCGCAAGCGCAAAGTGCAAACCAATGTTCAAGTGACAAGTGTGCAAAATAATTAAAACTCAAGTGCGAAACATTTCAAGTGCTTGGCCATTAAAAGTAAACTTCTAAATATTTGTGCAAGAAATTCGTGAAGAGCAGCGCCAAACGCTGTCGATTAATATATAGCATCAGCAGCGAAATGGATTTATCGAGGCGGTTGCGGTAAGCATCTGACAAATATGTATCCCACAGATACAATTGCCAGCCGCGGCAGCAGCAGTTGAATCGCTCGTGTTTGGCATGAAATTGATTCCTTTTGTGCTCGCCCACAAATTACAGTGTCAATGCGAATTTTAATTTCATTTGAACTACATGTGCAAACACTTGGCTTGGCTCCTCCTTGGCTGACTGACTGGGTTCCACTGATTGTCCTGCACACATGTGAATGTGTGTGTGTATCTGTGTGTGCGATGGGGACGTGCTTCCTGTGCAACAGGCGCTTCGTTATTGACAGTACCCACTGCCATTATCCTGGCCAACATTTTGTTTGCATGCCAAATTACATTGCCCGCTTAATTGAAGTTTGTTAATGAAAATTGCAACATTTTGCTAACAATTTTCAAAGTATCCTTGCTGGCACTCTCACACAGAGTTTTGCGAAATTAGTTATCCATTATGCTAATGTCACTTATCAAATTAAATGTATAAAGCTTTAACATAAAAGCGCTTGTTAAATCTGATTTTTTGACAAATCGTTTTTCATGAATTTCCTTATTATTATTTCGGGTAAAGTGCTCCAAGATAAATATTTAATGTTTTCGCAGAAAGTTAGGAATATGCGATAATTTCTTTGAATTATAAGCAGTTTAACATGCTTATCAAGTATTTCTTAAAACAATAGAAATTTTAAAAATGATTTATATCTGCGATCAAAGTTTTTCTGACCCAAATAAGCACTATCGATATTTCCGTTTAGGATACTTATTCAAAAGCCCACAACTGGCCACAGCCCAATATTGGATCTGAATCCAAATCCGTTACCTGTGTCGACAGCCGTTTATTTTTGCCGCTGGCTTTGTTAGTTTTTGAAATTTGTGTGCGAACACAGAAATCAAATCAAAATTTCGTATTGAAATGTAAATATTTATGCCAAAGAGTTGCGTCTAAATTGTGTGTCCAGCGTGTGTAGGTGAAGTGCGTGCGCTTTGAAGTGCTCCCAAAAAGCACCTCTAACGAAAAAATAATAATAACCAAGAAATGGAAAGAAAACTTTGAAATGAAGTGAAACAGGCAACCGAAAACCGCATGCCCAGTCAGTTCAAAGTTGACGGCGACTCTGATGCTCTACTCGACTGCTGTTGATAGATCTTGATGGAGCTGAAGCAGTTGCTCTCACGCACACGACGCTGGACATCTATCTTTTGTATGATCTGAAGCGCTGGCATTTGGCAGTTGACCGCAGCACTGCGTGCGTTTTATTTTTGGCCAAAGTCGTAAAGTTGCCGACGTGGTGGCCAGCACACATAAATGCCCAGAAACTTGTTCCCCCGTGCCAGACTCTGGCTCTGGCCAACTGGCAGTTAGCGCATCCATTCGTCAAGTATTTTAAAGTTTTTCGCGAAAAACGCTGTGTTTGCCACTTGAAAAGGAAAATGCTGCGCGTTGTCAACGGCGAGGCCGTTGTTTTTGTTATTTTTGTTATTTTTTTGTTGCTGTGGCTGCTTTTGTTTTTTGGGCTCGCTTTGTTCTGCGAAATTGCGTCAGAACGTGGCCAACACATGACCTCTTTAGCGATGACTTTGCCGGAGGCGACAACAACACGTGTTGGTCTATAGATTGAATCAAAGTTTTCGGGAACACATATTCTTTTTATCTACCTACCTAATGCATACTAGATAAATGTATATTCTTGAACTAAAAATATGTATATGTTTCCCAAGCAAATATTAGATTTTCAATTGAATTTAATGCAAAGTTATGAAGAAAGTTTTGGTGGAAATCTTGAAAAAAAGATTGGAATTGAAGGAATTACTTAATATTATTCAAGTATTCAAAGACTTAAAAAAACACAAATTAATGTTTCACATGGCATCATTAGATTGGTAATAAATACAACTTATCAGATTTTTAATAATTTAATTTCAATGAGAAAACACAATATCGAAAATCCATGTACATGGCGAACAAGTTCCGTTCAAGTACTTTTTTTATTCCAATTTTAACCAATTTCGCTTGCGATTTCGCAGCGGTTTGTCGGTAAGTGATTCGATTGCTTAGCTGGCCGATTCCAATGACTGTCACCAAGATACGACCGGGTCAATAGACAGTCTGTAGTTTAATGGTACAGCCTAAACATTTTAACGTCTTGTTTATGTGTGGGGCCATTAACTGGCTATAAGACTCTCATTGCCATTACACGAAGCGAAACTTTGTGGCTCGTGACGTCTTTGAACTTGACTCAGTTGCCTTTGATGGTGATCAGTGTTGGAAATCTGTCAACGGAATTAAACAAAACGTTATTAAGATGTGAACAATATTCAATATACAATATACCTATGCTATATTCATAGTTAATGTGGAATGTAGATCAAGTTGATGCACAAACCTAAAAATAAATTCTTACCTATTATGTGTATAATCTTCAGCTATCTGCTGCTATTGTTTGTTATGTTTTAGCTATAATTTTCCGCTGAAATACACTAAATTTCAGTCAGCAACAATTTTACCAACAACAACAGCAATATGGCCAAATTGTTTATAAAGTGTTTGTGTGCGTTTAACTAAGTATAAACAGTAATTTCCCAAATGAATACTTCGAAAATGAAAATGATACACGCACACACTGTACAAAATAGCCAAGAACCACCAAATCGTGGCCATAAGATGAATATGAGCGCACGAGGCAAACAAAAGCATAATTGTGGCTTAATTACTATTAATAAATCGCTTAAGCAAATGCCTTTCCAATGAGTTAGTTACTCCCAAGGGGATCCCAATGGTTTAGCAGTTGCTGCGCATAGTTTTGGTGCGAAATATACGCCGGAAATGTGTTTGAAATTTGATGTCGAGCATGCAGTTTGTGGAAAATGGAATTAATGAGAATATCGAATGATGCGGCAAATGAGCAACAAATTAAACGCAAGTCGCGCACAGACTTAGACAAACGAATCGCCTTGTTGCTGCTGCTGCTGCTGTCCTTTCATGGCTCAATTGCAGACCAAGTTCATGGCGGCCATGCTGCACGCTGCATGCTGCATTGGCAACATGTGTGCTTGAGGTCCCGACTGCAAACTGGCCCCCCAGTGACAGTTAATGATCATGAGCTGGCGAAGATCTGCAGATCTTGTTCCCATGACTTTATGCATTATGCTTAATTAACAAAGGCTGCCGACGTCGCCGCGTTTAATTATCCCATAGCCCAGCGCTAAATCAAATGCTGGCTACCAGTTGCAAATATGTTAATTTTTAGCCCGAAAGCAGCACACATGCATGTATGTTCGAGCACACACACACACACATGCACGTACACATGCATATGCATATTATGTACATAATTAAATCGATAGTCGGCTACGGGCCGAGCATTTTCATGAGGTCGACGCACGCTGCAACGCGGAAGATAAAAAGGATGCCCCAAAACACAAACACAAAATGTGCTGTCGCAAAATTGCAGAGGCTGAACGAGCCACCAAAACAAAAACCAAAAAAAAGGCCAAAAAAGTTCGCATGACGGCAAAAATATCCAAAATTTCTGCAAGGGAACCGACTGACAGTGGGCATTAGCGGGCTGTGCGGGGGCCTCAACGAGATGCGTCACATGCAGCGGCAGCAGTAAACTGTGCCTAAAAAGCAGCGCTGCCAGCAACAGTCGCAGCAACAAACGCAGCAGCAATCGCAGCAGCAGCAACAAGTGAGGCAGAGCGCAGACAGAGCAAAAAGCCATAAAAATATTTTGACTGCCGGCTAAAGACGCGAGCTGTTTGCTTGTTGTCGTTGTTGTTGTCTTTGTTTTTGTTGCTGTTGGATGTTGCAGACGTGACTCAAATTCCGATGACAGGACAGGAGCAAAATAAAGCCCAAATTGAAATAAAATAGGGACACTATGAGAGAAGCTAAGGATAAGTCTTAACGACATTTTCTTACTGCACCTTGTTGCATCATTTAGCATTTACATAAATCTATCTTCTACACGTAGATGGCTCCATTCACCTGCCACCTCCACAGCACCAACGGCACCAGCAGCCATCGCTTAATAAGTATTTGCAAGAATTTCTGCCGTCAGTGCCAAGAATAACAATTCCAGTTGATAATTGCGTAATAAATCAATGTCCGTTCTACATTTTGGCTGTCAGATAGTTAGTTAAAATGTAGCGCGATTCGCGGGCATCGCATTTCATCTGAGAGCCAATAATGAAAATAACTGCAATTGTTGTGCGTCACGAAAAGAAGCGTAACGTTACCAACATTATTGTTGTCTATTGTCGAAAATATTCTGTATTTCTATGCAGAATTTGTATTTGCATTTTAAAATAGTTTATTAAATATAATTAAATATTTTGAAATATTAAAAATGTTTCATCAACCTTCCATGTACTGATTTCATGGGCTTTAATATAAGATTTGGAATCATCTGTTGTGTTTTTATTGATTGGAGATGCACTTCGCGAGACTATAATATATTTTACTTTCATGGAATGTTAGAGATGCTGAAAGAATTTAGGTGTATATCTACATAATTTCATAAGTGATGCCCTTTCATACAACTAAAAATGGAACATGTGTTCTCGAAAATGTTTATAATGCGTTAAAGTATGTACATATTATAAATACTTACCGCAGAGAAAATCTGCAACATTTTTACCATTGTTTCTTTATTAATGTTGAGTATCTAATTTATTAGCTGTATACTCAGGTAAATATCTATAAGAATTATGCCGGTAATTATGTGCTGAAATGTGCTCGAGCATTGCGCATCCTGTGAATCTATTTTTGGAATTTACTAGCGCATAAACTGTGTATAAGCGACTAAATGAACAGGGCCAGTTGGGCGCATCTGAATACAAAGTTCGAGAGTTTGAAAGTTGAGACTTTATGATTTTGTGCTTTATTTCTGCAGTGCTATTAGTTATGAGTACTTAGAGTAGTACTCATACTTGTATAAGTATTAGTAATTGTACAACTTCAGAGCACTTGAAGCAGCTTGTTGCAATCTCGTACCAAATGAGTTGGGCAAATAGAAAATTGCCAATGTTTGCGTGTGGCGGGCGAAGCGTCGACGGCATTATGATGCCTCTAATTAGCTGCCTGGCATGTTTGTTGTTGCTGTTGTTATTATTGTTGTTGTGCCTCGCATATTGCACTTCAAGCGGCTGCTGCCCAGCCGATGCAACATTTGCCATAAAAATTTGTTTACAAGTGTTTGTTGTTATTGCAAAGTCAAACATTTCGCTCGCCTGCCGCATGTCAGCCAGTGAAATTTATGGGTCAGTAAGTTGTTGCAGCTCGCACTAAAGTGAAATGCAGCAAATGCTGCAATCACTCGCCTCCTCCTCCCTCTTTCTATCTCTGTTGCTCCCTCTGCCCCTTTATCTGCCTCTCTGCTTGGGCTTTGCTGTGCATTCTGTTTGCTCATTTGCTTTGCCCGTTTGTTCAAACGCGTGACAAATATTTCATTAGGCATTTATGCGAACTTTGTTGCTGCTGCTGCTGCTTTAGCTGATGCTGTTGGTGAAGTGCCTTTTAGCCTCAAAAAGCTGCAACTTTGTTGGGAGACTCACACGCACAGACAAAGCTCGACTGTTGCATAACCCTGCCTGCGAGCTGTCTCGTTAGGTAAACAATTCCTGCCGAGGCAGGCAATCGCCGTGCGTGTGTGCGAGTGTGTGTGCGTTATAATGTTTATTATTTTCACTACTCAATTAAGTTTAATTAAATTCGAAATTAATAATTGCATGCACAAACGTTGCAAGTGTTTGTGCCTGCCGGGCGAAATGGCTGCCAGCAGGAGCCCAGCCAAGCCGATCCGAGCTGTCAACGTCGACGTCGACATCGACGTCTGTGCAACGCTTTATGCAAATGCAATTAAAATTTCAACAATGCAAACATTTACTTCCGTTGCAACAAATGTCGACGCGTCGTCCCAGCATATTCATAGAGTCATCTCCTCAGTCATCATCTGCAGCAGCAGCAGCAACATTTGCCTGGGAGCAGCAACATTTACCTGGCCGCACCTCAGCCACAATTTGGCGTTTCGCATTAGTCTGTGTTTGTCTTGCGATAATTGTATGACTATGTAATTGTATTTGCACGCCCTCGTCTGTGGGCGTGACACTTGAAATGGCAATGCCAACGTATCCTTTCAACTAATGAGGCCAAGTGTGGGAAGGCTGCACATAATTGCTGGCTGTTGTGTCAAGGCTACCTCTTAAATGAAGTCTAATGAGGCTTATTGCCAAATATAGTGCAATAATATTATAATCAAAGACGAACAAAGGACTTTTAAACCTTTTTGATTACAACCTTTGTCTTGGGTTCGAGTCTATACGGCTTGAAGAGTCTTTATCAATCATAAACATGTTGCCTTAAACTTTTAAAAAATAATAATTATCAAAACATAATTTATCTCGGTTCAATGTTTGGTTCATGGATTTCGAATCTATTTGGTTTAAAGCCTTCCTTGGACCACTATTTCTAAATTTTTATGGACTGTGATATGTGAATCCATTTTAATTAAATTGTCGATTTTTTAAGAATTGTCTATATTCAATGATTGGCATCATTTTGACTTTGAGTTCAGCGTTAACTTGCTTTTAACTGCATTTCAATTTGTTGCAATGAAATCAGTTGCAATTCCATTGAGGCATATAAGAAATGCCAACATTTTTTACAATCAACATTTAAAACGAGAGGGCAGCCAAAGTCAAATGATTGCATCTGGCAAAGGGGGAGCCCCAGGGCATACGCATTCCATCTTCATCAAAGGCCCCGGAGGCTGCGAAATGAGTTTGAGGCTGTTGTGGCATCTACATGGTACGCACAAATGTTGCATGCTGCACTCTTTCATTGGCTTTCAGTACATTCTTGTACTTTTTAAATAGAACACACTGCTGCCTGACTGCCCCAGCTGCCGCAAGTGCCCGACCCAACTACTCGCTTTGGGTTAATCAAGTGGCATGGGAAACTGCGCGAAGAGTCTCTCCTTATGCTCGGCTAAGTGGGGGCGGTTGCTTGCCACGACCTCGTCGATGAGTCATGTTAACATAAACAAATCAAACGCTGTTTTCTGTCTTCAGGTGTGGATGCTGCCTTCAGTTTATTTTTGCTGCCAATGCTTTGTTTAGATTAGTTTCGACTTGCCACATATTTTAGTTAGTCTTTGGTTTTTGTTAGGCATCGAAATTTAAGAATTGTTTGTGTTCTTGAGTTTGGCGGCTAAGTGCACGCACTTGTGCAGTAAGTGCTATTGTTGTTGTTGTTCTAGTTGTTGGAGCTAATTAACAGGCGCGTTATTTATGATAGCCATTGCAACATCTTAACCCGCAAATGCACTTGTTGCTTGCCAGAGATTTCAAAATACAAACACGCATAAACATCGATAGGATGTAAATTGAAAGTGCACAAAAATTACCCCCAAAAGGGTGTGAACCAAAAATTCAACTCCATTTACATCGGCACACAAAGTGAGAAGATAGATGATAAATAAGAGTACAAATCATGTGGCACGACTAGTTTCCTGGTGATAACTTGTCGATCTATATCTTAAGCTGTACTCATTAGAAATGCATGTAGGTATATACTTATATATTCCTGATGAGGACAATGTGCTGCGCTTTGATTTTCACTTCACACAATTCTCTATTTCGGCGATCTTTGTGATTATCAAGAATCAAAGAATTAAAGAAATTAAATTAAAGAATTAAAGATTATCAAAAATTAAAGAATTCATGAGTTTTAGTTGTTTTTTATCAATCAGGGTGCAGAATACTCTATTATCTGACTTGAACTAATAATTATAAGCTATTATTTTTATTATTCTATATTATTCCATATTTTTGAAATTGAGTAGTTACAGGCAATTTACTCGTAGTACTTATGACTCTTCACTATTTACTCATTACTACTTCTACTTGTTTTCTGCCCAACTCTTGTTTTCCATTGTTTCGCAGAGATTTCTCCAAAGTAAACAACGAACAATGCATACCATTGTTTGATTGTTTAAATGGAATCCTTTCATTTCGGCTTAACTGGACCTGTAAATTGACCCAGGCTATGCTGTGGAAAGCTGCCGCTAACAGCTGCCTTGATCTTGGCCATTAGTGAGCTGCTCCAGATTGACGTCCATAAACCAATTGGGGTCAGAACAAAGCCAGTACAAACACTGACAGACATATATTAACCTGGACATGAGCCTGATATTATCTTGTTTTTTTTTGTAAAGTTTCCGCCGAATTTTTAGCGTTTCCGCTTTTCTTTTACAGTATTGTGGAGGCGGTGGTTGAGGCTGGTTGCCAGTGGTTTCCATCTGTTGTGTAAAAGTAATGCATGGACATATGTATTTGTCGTCTGCGGCAAATGTTTATGCTTGTGTCACGTGGCATCCGCCATATGTGGCAAGAAGAAATTCAGCTTCCATGCGATGGATATATATATATATGTATATATAGTATGTTCGAGTTATAATGTTTTTCTGTGAGGAGATTCGGGTGTGTTTCACGTGGCGCAAATTTGTGCGTAATCAGCAGGCAGCCGCATATAAATATGAAATCACAAACTGGTCGCGGGTTTTGCGGTCTCAGCAGAATTCGCAGAACTGTCCAATTAGGAGTACGCTGTTCTAGCCTGGTCCGAAATTGGGACCGTGTCCTGGTAGAGTATCCTGTTTGCATGACGCAATGGCATAGCAGGCGACTGAGCGACGCCGCCTCGAGCTCAAGTCAGCCCCAGCTCAATGGACTGTGAAATGTGTGCCGTGGCGTTGTCGTTGTCGGTTGTCGGTGTTCTGGCGTTGTCGTAGCGCACTTGCCAAAGCAATAGGTGTCCTGGCATTGGTTTCAAAAGGGAAATGCGCTCAAATTGCATTAAAATGCCAACACAGAAGCATAAAAATTATGGCCACACACTTGGCGTGCCACACTGCTACCAAGTTGCGGCCCTGTCATAAGCAGCACGCCTGCTGTGCCCCACAGTCGCAGTCGCAGCCAGTCGGAGGCGTCCAAGTGTAACAAAACGCAGGCTCCTTGCACGCAGCGTCAAAAATTAAATTGGCAAGCCACCAACAACGAGCGGGGCCTGGGGGCACTAAGCCCCGTTGCCTGCAACATTGAACGCTTTTGACATATTCACGCAAGTTGTCCTCGTCCTCGTCCTCGTCCTCGGATCTGCTCTGCTCTGCTCTTCGACTGTGGCAGCGACTGCGGCTGCGGCGTCGCCTTGTCTGTGGCATAATCATATATTCTCTGCTGGCGGGTACTTATTATTTGCTTGTTCTTTTCTTTTTGGCAAATCGGCAGGAAGTGCTGCTAAATTATGTCTTGTTTATGTGGCATTGCATATTTATGGCCAGCGTCGCGGCGCACAATAAAAAATTGTTACCAAGAGAATGAAATTGCAAAATTTGACTTGACCAAGTTCCACTAAGCGCCCACTCTACCGTCACCACCAGTGCCATATAATGCAAAAACAAGTTCAATGTTTGTTTGCTTTGACCAGTGACAAAAACAAGTTCACGCTTTTGTTGTTGTTGCTGTTGTGAAGCCCTACAACAGTTTATTTGCACATCTTTGCTGGACGTGGCCTGCCTCTTTTGAGAAAGTCGTTGACAAGTGACTGACTCCCTCTCCCTCCCGCTCTCCCGCATCCGCCCGTTGCTTTTTGTAATGAGCCTGTGTGGTCAAGCATGCTGCAAAGTCAACAAATATGTGCAACAAGTCAACACGTGGCGATGTGCCTCACGCTCTTCATGAATGGGCGTGTGAATTTTGAGTCTGTGCAACATTTGATTAAACTGTTTTCAAATTCTCTCTACTTGCAGCTCAACTGCCTTGGTAGCATTCATAGTCCTCATAGGCGTACATGACTCACAGAGTAGATTCGTAAGTAAAGCCCTTTCGCAACTTTCCCGGTTGAACTCAGTTGCCATTATTCTCATCTAGCCCGGACTCCGCGCAAAAAGACAATATGGCGCGAATTTGTATTTGCCCGCTAGCTACGTGACGCCTGGCGGCGAGGGTAACGATCCCAACGAGTGGGCGGAGTGGAGCTCACCCTCGGACTGCTCGCGCACCTGTGGAGGCGGCGTCTCCTATCAGACGCGCGAATGCCTTAATTTGGAGTGAGTTCTCCCCATAGGGCATTTTAAGGGTTCTCTTATTGCCACCAATTCTCCTTCCACGCAGCTCGAATGGCGATGCCATGTGCAGCGGCGGCAGTCGTCGTTACTACTCATGTAACACGCAGGACTGCCCGGAAGAGGAGGCCGACTTCAGGGCTCTGCAGTGCTCCCGCTTCGATGATACCAAATTCGATGGCGTGCTCTACGAATGGGTGCCCTACACCAATGCGGCTAATCCTTGCGAGCTGAACTGCATGCCCAAGGGTGAGCGATTCTACTACCGCCAGAAGGAGAAGGTGGTGGATGGCACACGGTGCAATGATAAGGATCTGGACGTGTGTGTCAACGGCCAGTGCATGCCCGTTGGCTGTGACATGATGCTGGGCAGTGATGCCAAGGAGGACAAGTGCCGCAAGTGTGGTGGCGATGGCAGCACCTGCAAGACCATTCAGAATACTTACAGCTCTAGTGATCTGGCTGCTGGTTACAACGATCTGCTGCTCGTGCCCCAGGGAGCCACGAATATCCGTATTCAGGAATCATCGCCATCGAATAACTATCTCGCCTGCCGCAATCAGGAGGGTAACTACTATCTAAATGGCAATTGGCGAATTGATTTCCCACGTCCCATGCACTATGCGGGTGCCTGGTGGAACTATCAGCGCAAGCCCATGGGCTTTGCGGCACCCGATCAGTTGACATGCAGCGGTCCCATATCCGAGAGCATTTACATTGTTATGTTGGTGCAGGACAAAAATGTGAGCGTTAACTACGAGTACAGCATCCCGGAATCCCTTAGCCATAGCCAGCCAGATGCGCATACGTGGACGCATCGCGAGTTTGGACCCTGCAGCGCATCCTGTGGCGGTGGCAGTCAGTCGCGCCAAGTCACTTGTAACAATCGCATTAATTTACAAGAAGTCGATGAAGCTCTTTGCGACGCCCAGACCAAGCCCGCCGAGAGTCAGGCCTGCGGTACTGAGCCATGTGCTCCACATTGGGTTGAGGGCGAATGGACTAAGTGTTCAAAGGGCTGCGGATCGGATGGCTTCCAAAATCGCACCGTGAGTTGCGAGCGTATTTCGTCTGATGGGTAAGTTGCACTAAATACGTGAAATACATGATAGATTAATATACAATTCCGTAGTGTTCACACGGCGGAGGATGACTCCGTTTGCCTGAAGGAAGTGGGAAACAAGCCGGCAACAACTCAGGAGTGTAATCGTGATGTCATGAACTGTCCCAAGTATCATTTGGGTCCCTGGAAACCATGCGACAAGCTGTGCGGAGAGGGTAAAGAAACTCGCAAAGTCACATGCTTCATTAAAGAGAATGGTCGCAAGCGCGTTCTGCCCGATGAGGATTGTGTGGAGGATAAGCCTGACGTCGAGAGGACTTGCTTGCTGGCACCTTGCGAGGGCGTGGACTGGATAGTATCGCAGTGGAGTGGTGTAAGAAAAATAGATTTAGGCTAACGCTCAAAAAGCTTACCCTATATTTTCTTCAGTGTGATGCCTGCGGTCAGAATACCGAAACTCGTACTGCTATATGTGGCTCCAAGGATGGAAAGGTTTATCCAGAAAAATTTTGCGGAGAAGAGACTCCTGAGCTAACTAGACCCTGCAGTTCGTCAAAGTGTGATTCCCAATGGTTTTCATCCGACTGGAGCAAATGCTCAGCGGCATGTGGAAAGGGTGTCCAATCTCGTATTGTCGTTTGTGGAGTTTTTGATGGCAAGAGCATTAAAACGACGGATGACTCCAAGTGCGATACAGCAACGAAGCCAAAGACCGACCAGGAATGCGAAGGCGAGGAAGAGGAGTGTCCTGGAGAATGGTTTACTGGACCTTTCAGCGAATGTAGCAAACCTTGCGGTGGTGGTGAACGCAGTCGGGAAGTGTTATGTTTAGCCAATGGTACCAAGTCCGCCAACTGCGATGAGGCAAAGATTCCATCAATTTCTGAAAAGTGTAACGCACAGCCTTGTACTAAGGATGAGATTCTGCCTCTCACTAGTACTGATAAGCCGATTGAGGATGATGAAGAAGAATGTGCGGATGATGATGAGTTTGATTTGGTTACCTCTGACGTAACAGATGAATCCAATGCCACTGATGACGAATTAGAATCGATGTCAACAACAGACGATTTGATGTTAAGTGATAGTCCTTACACAACTTCTGAAGATTCCTCGGCCTCTACCGAGAGCACAGTTGAAGGGTCCGGCTCTGAAAGTACGTCCGATAGTGGTATTTCATCTGAAGGCAGTGGGGATGATGAAGATACGACGGATATATCAGCTTCAACAGATGCATCGTCGACTGGAGCCACGGACTTGTCTAGTGAATCAAGTGGATCTACTGACGTCAGTGAATCGACCTCTGAGGTGTCATCATCTTCTGGATCTGGATCTACCTCAGACTCCTCTTCAGAAGGATCAACTGATTTTGGTTCAACAGACGCATCAAGCTCAACTGAAGGATCGGGATCGACAGATTTGTCAGGCTCAACAGATATTTCAAGCTCAACGGATGCTTCGAGCTCAACTGATGTGTCAGGCTCGACAGATGCCTCAAGCTCGACGGATGCTTCAAGCTCAACAGATGCGTCGGTCTCGACAGATGCTTCAAGCTCGACGGATGCTTCAAGCTCAACAGATGCGTCAGTCTCGACAGATGCTTCAAGCTCAACGGATGCATCAAGCTCAACTGAAGCCTCAAGCTCAACAGACGCCTCAGGATCAACAGATCTCTCAAGTTCGACAGAAGCGTCAAGTTCAACGGACGCCTCAGGCTCAACGGATGCTTCAAGCTCTACAGATATTTCCAGTTCAACGGATGCTTCAAGCTCAACAGATGCTTCAAGCTCAACAGATTCTTCAAGCTCAACAGATGCTTCCAGCTCAACAGATGCTTCCAGCTCGACAGATGCCTCAGGCTCCACAGATGGCTCTTCAAGTGGACTTACAGAATTGCCAATCGAAACTTCATCTGCAGGTTCTTCGTCATCAGTTTCTGATTCAAGTGATACTTCCGGATCCACTGAATCTAGTAGTTCAACGGAGAGTGTGTCCTCTACATCTGGATCAACCAGCGATGCAACCAAAGATACAACAGACATATCATCTTCAACGGAAGCATCTTCCTCGACAGATTCATCTGTGTCCACAGATACAACTGTTTCAACATCTACGGAAAGTACGACGGAGATTTCGACAGAATCAAGCGAATCGACTAGTTCACCTGGATCAACTGAGAGCACCACAGAGGGTAGTTCATCCGCATCTACTGAAACAAGTAATGCATCAAGCGAATCATCCGATTCAACTTCTGGCGTTACTGAATCTACAGATTCGTCAAGCTCAGGCTCAACAGGCAGCACTGAAGAAGGATCTAGTGATGCGTCCACAACAATCGGTAGCACCAGCTCTGTTGATGCTTCTACCGATGCATCGACAGATGGTTCAAGCGACAGCTCCACAGACGGTGCAACTGGTTCAACTGATAGTTCGAGTAAAAGTTCGACTGATGGTTCGACTGATGGTTCGACTGATGGTTCGACTGATGGTTCGACTGATGGTTCGACTGATGGTTCGTCTGATGGTTCGACTGATGGTTCGACTGATAGTTCAACTGATGCCTCGACTGATGGCACAACTGACGGCTCATCCTCTGGATCATCTGATGGTTCTACCGATGGCTCGACAGATGCAACGTCCAGTGGCTCTACTGATAGCTCATCTGATGCCTCGACTGAGTCGTCTAAGTCTACTGAATCGACTGAGTCTACGGAACTACAAAGCACTGGCTCAACCGATAGCACGTCGGAGGGTTCAAGCTCTGATTCTACTACTGAAGGTAGCTCCAGCTCTACTGAGAGCTCAAGCTCGACTGAAAGCTCAAGCTCAACTGATGTCTCGAGCTCCACGGATAGCTCTACCGATGCCTCTAAAACGACAGAGCTTACAAGTTCCACCGACTCTTCTGAATCCACTAGCTCTCCAGTGTCTACCGATGGTTCTTCTGACACCACTGGTTCCGATGGTACCGATGGTTCCTCCACTGATGTCACTTCTTCCGTGTCTTCTGACTCAACGGCAACCACTGAAAGTGGAGGTACTACCGAAAGTGGTGCAACTACTGATTCCACGTCTGAAATTTCTACTGGCTCTACCGGCTCAAGTGACAGTTCACTATCCACGGAGGAAGGTACTACCGGAGATATTTGGAGCACCTCCGAGTCTAGCACTCCACACACCTGGGAAACAACTCTTACCCCGACCAACGATAAACTTCGTAAATGTAAATCCAAGAAGAAGAATTGCGAAAAATCCAAATTTGGTTGCTGTCCTGATGGCAAGTCCACTGCCAAGGGACCATTTGACGAGGGTTGTCCCATTGCGAAAACGTGCGCTGACACCGAATTTGGTTGCTGCTCAGACGGAGTGTCTCCAGCCGAAGGCAAAAATAACAAGGGCTGTCCGAAATCAGATTGTGCGGAGACACTCTTTGGCTGTTGCCCAGACAAATACACAGCTGCAGAGGGTGAGGATGACGAAGGATGCCCAGAGCCAACAACACTGCCGCCAACAACAACGACGGAAGAATCGACTATTAGCACATCCACAGAAGTTGAAGGCTCCGGTGACTCCACGCTGTCAACAGAGTCCGACACCGCTGTCACGTCTTGTTCCTTTACTGAGTTCTACTGCTGTCCTGATGGCAAGACCCCTGCCAAGGGTGAGAACTTTGCTGGCTGCCCGGAGCAAGATGACCGTCAGGGTTGTGATAAATCTCAGCATGGCTGTTGCCCAGATCGTCGTACACCTGCTGCTGGTCCCAATGGTGAAGGCTGCGCAGCCTGTACCAGAGAACCCTTCGGTTGCTGTCCAGATAATCAGACACCGGCTCATGGGCAACAGGGCGAGGGCTGCTGCATTAATACAGTATACGGATGTTGCCCCGATAATATTCGACCTGCTTATGGACCCAATTTCGAAGGTTGCGAGTGCGGCGCCTCCCCTTACGGATGCTGTGCGGACAAGAAGACTTCCGCCCGTGGACCAGAACAGGAGGGTTGCCCATGCGAAACTACTCAACATGGCTGCTGTCCCGACAAGATCACTGCTGCCAGAGGACCCAAATTTGAGGGCTGCCCCTGTGAAACAATGCAGTTTGGTTGCTGTCCAGATGGCCTCTCGTTCGCCAAGGGACCACATCACCAAGGATGCCACTGCACCCAGTCAGATTTCAAATGCTGTGAGGATGAAAAGACGCCAGCTAAAGGACCCAACTTCGAGGGCTGCACCTGCGTGGAGACCGAGTTCGGCTGTTGCCCAGATGGTGTTACCAAGGCTCAGGATAATAAGTTCGGCGGTTGTGAAAATGTTCAAGAGCCACCACAGAAAGCCTGCGGCCTGCCCAAGGAACAAGGCACTTGTGGCAACTTTAGTGTTAAGTATTACTTCGATACATCCTATGGAGGCTGCGCTCGTTTCTGGTATGGCGGCTGTGAAGGCAATGGTAATCGTTTTGAGACCGAGGGTGACTGCAAGGACACGTGCCAGGACTACACCGGGCAACATGTATGCCTACTGCCCAAGAGCTCTGGTCCCTGCCAAGGATATACCAAGAAGTGGTATTTCGATACAGATCGCAATCGCTGCGAGGAGTTCCAATACGGCGGCTGCTATGGCACGAACAATCGCTTCGACAGCCTTGAAGAGTGCCAGGGCACTTGTGCCATCAGCGAGAGCGTTCGTAAGTAAAAGTTTAAATAAAAGGTTACTTAAAAAGTAATTTGCATTATGTATTTATAATCGATTTTAGCCGCCTGTGAGCAACCAGTGGAGAGCGGACCGTGCTCTGGCAACTTTGAGCGTTGGTACTACGACAACCAGACTGATGTGTGTCGTCCCTTCAGCTATGGTGGCTGCAAGGGCAACAAGAACAACTACCCCACGGAACACGCTTGCAGCTACAGCTGTCGCCAGCCCGGAGTGCTCAAAGGTTTGAGATTTAATTTTTTTGCTTTCAATGGATTGGTGGCGTTATGTGTTTTAGCAATGTTTTGCTTTGGCCTAGATTTAAGCATGAACTTTATTATTTTATCCCGGTTAACGGTATGTTTTTCCACAATTTCCTTTTCTTTGCCCGGTTTTTGAATGTGCATGTTTGCTTGTTGCTTGTTATCTAAACCCTGCACGTTATCCACATCCCTCACACACACCCAGAGCAATGCTCACTGCCTAAGCAAACCGGTGATTGCAGCGAGAACCATGCCAGATGGCAATTCTCTGAAACCGAAAAGCGTTGCTTGCCCTTCTACTACACGGGCTGTGGTGGCAACAAGAACAATTTCCCCACATTGGAATCATGCGAGACTCATTGTCCTCGGCAAGTCGGTAAGCTTTCAATGTTGTTGCGACCGCTTTCAATGTGCGCATAGACGTTCCAAGGTTCGATTGCAGTTAACACTATTCCATTATCTTAGCCAAGGACATTTGCGATATTCCCGCTGAGGTTGGCGAATGCGCTAACTATGTCTTTGCCTGGTACTATGACACCAAGGATGCTGCCTGTCGCCAGTTCTACTATGGTGGCTGCGGTGGCAATGAGAATCGCTTTACCAGCGAAGAGGCTTGCATGGCCCGTTGCGAGAAGAAGCCAGAGCCACCAACACCTCCGCCAGCGTCGAGCCCCACGGATATCTGTGATCAACCAGAAGAACGTGGCGATTGTGACAAATATACACTCAAGTGGACCTTTGATAAGACTAGTGGTGCTTGTCGCCAGTTCTACTATGGCGGCTGTGGTGGCAACGACAACCGTTTCGAGACCGAATCTGACTGTATGCAGCGCTGTATCAGACAGGAGCCAGAACCGCAGCCCCAACCGCGACCAGAACTGCAACCGCAGCCCCATCCAGAACCACAACCTTCAGGCAATCTGTGCGATCAGCCAGCGTCTGTGGGCGATTGTGCAGAGTATGTGCTTAAGTGGAATTACAATTCGACTGTGGGTAGCTGCCAACAGTTCTACTACGGCGGCTGTGGGGGTAACGATAATCGCTTCGATACCGAACAGGATTGCTCGGCGCGTTGCATTTCAGGCGTAGAAGAAGATCCACGCCCAGAGTCCGATACGGCCAAGTGCTTCAATGCCCCAGAGCCTGGCAACTGTTACGACAATAGAGAGAGTACAACGCGCTGGTATTACAACAGTCAAGAGGGACTTTGTGATGAGTTTGTTTACACTGGCTGCGGTGGCAACGACAACAACTATGCCACCGAGGAGGAGTGCCAGAATGAATGCCATCCCGCGCAGCATACCTGCTCCCTACCGCCAGTGGCCGGTCGCTGTAGTGACATCTCACATCGCTGGTACTTCGATGAACGCACCAGTGCCTGCCACCAATTCGAGTTCACTGGCTGCCGCGGCAATCGCAATAACTTTGTGTCAGAGCAATCTTGCTTGAAGTACTGCCGTGGTGATCAGCCGCAGCCAGAGCCGGAGCCAGAACCACCAGCACCGGTGAGTTTATTCATGATATGATATACTTCTATAGCTGCTGATGCCTTGTTCTCTTTTAGTCCTATTCTGTGTGCACGCAACCTCCCGAGGCTGGCGAGTGCGACAACCGTACCACTGCCTGGTTCTACGATAACGAGCAAATGGCCTGTACAGCCTTCATCTACAGCGGGTGTGGTGGCAATGGTAATCGCTTTGAGACCCGCGATCAGTGCGAGCGCCAATGCGGCGAGTTCAAGGGAGTCGGTAAGTCAAATATCCTTGCACACATATAAGTGTCCTAGATGTATTAACGTGTTGTGTTAGACGTTTGCAATGAGCCGGTGACGACGGGTCCCTGCACACAGTGGCAGACCCGCTACTACTACAATCGCGATAGTCAGAGCTGCGAGCCCTTCACCTACGGTGGCTGCGATGGCACTGGAAACCGTTTCAATGATCTGTATGAGTGTGAAACGGTTTGTGTCGCCCGCCGCGAGCCGCAGCCGTCGGGTGCGGCTAAAGGTAACAACAATGGATGCCAGAGCTGAAGGCAATTGGTTTAATCTAATTTTGTTTTTGATTTTGATTTTGTCTGGACGTAAGTAGATATCTGCCGGCTTCCGGTGATCATCGGTGTGTGCAACGGCCGCTCGGTGCAGGAGCGTCGTTGGTACTACGACGATGAGCGCGGCACTTGCGTGTCCTTTATTTACTCGGGTTGCTCTGGCAACCAGAACAACTTCCGCTCCTTTGAAGCATGCACAAATCAATGCGGAAGTAAGCCTGCCACTTAATACCAACTGCACCCGAGCACCCTGCACCCAACTCAGTACCCACCCCAATGCGCACAATTCTGCACCCTGCCTCACTTTAATAGATTTAATTGCCTATTTGGTTAAGCGTAGAAGTAGCATTCCTCAGTAGAAATACTTAGTTAATGCACCCTCACTAGATTTAAGCTTGCACGAAAACTAGTAGACTAGCTGGGTTAACATTATAAAGACCGCAGCTGATAATGATTATTACTCTTCACAGAGCCAATTGACAATGAGATCGGCAACGAAATCTCGCCCAACCGCTGCGAAGCCTACGATAACAAGTGCCACGACCTGCGTTGTCCCTACGGTGTGCGCCGCGTGCCCGCCGAATCGCAGCCGGAGTGCGAGGAGTGCATCTGCCTGAATCCCTGCGAGGGCTACCCTTGCCCCGACACCCAACAGTGTGCGATTGATGTATCCAACACCGGTGATCGGGATCATCAGTTCGTGCCCGTCTGCCGCGATATTCACAAGCCCGGTGTCTGCCCGCAGCTGGCAGCCAATGCCAGCGAATGCGCCCGCGAATGCTACACCGACGCCGACTGTCGTGGAGACAACAAGTGCTGCAGCGATGGCTGTGGACATCTCTGCGTGGGTCCGGCGCGTCCCACACGGCGACCCAGCACTCCGCCGCCGGCTGTCATCTACCCGGGCGAGGTGAAAGCTACGCTTGAAGTTAAGCCGCCACAAGAACTCGATGTACGCACCTCGATTGGTGGCATTGCAGTGCTGCGCTGCTTTGCAACTGGCAACCCGCCACCGAACATTACCTGGTCCCTTAAGAATGTGGTGGTAAGCACTCCACGATTGCTCAGACGGAGCCAACATTTTATGTAAACTCTGCGACATTTTCAGATTGACACGAACCAAGGACGCTATGTGCTCACTTCCAACGGTGACCTCACCATTGTCCAGGTGCGCCAAACCGATGATGGAACTTATGTGTGCGTGGCCAGCAACGGCCTGGGCGAGCCAGTGCGTCGTGAAGTCGCGCTACAAGTGACAGGTGCGTGAGAGTCTTTAAATTCTTACCTTTTTTAGCCACTGCTAGTTCACTTATGATTTACTTTAATCTAATGAAATGGACATGTGTATAGGTTCAGAAGATGCTTAACACTAAGTGAGAGAAACTTTAATGTGTCAGAATCAGGCAGCTCATCAACAGGAGAGCTTTGAGTTGGGCCAGAACCGATTTGTCCGAAAAGCAGGTCATATAATACAAGAGTACAATATCTGCTATAATCTCAAGACGTTAAATAAAATGTATTAGTGAGAAAAAGTCACAATTTGCAAAAGTTTCCTGAAAGTGATACGGCAACTTTGAGGATTACTTACTGCGTGTTCTGCTAGAATCAATGGCTTTAGAGATTTAAGAATGCAAGGTCTCTGAATGTAACGGAGTAGCTTGAAAAGTTTAGACTCAGACGTGGGCACAACAAATCTTTTAGATTGTAGTATATAGCCCCCACTATTAATGATAGAATCTGAATTTTTATTATTGAGCTCTTACTTTAAAATATTCCAAATGTAACCTGGAATTTTAACCCGGAATTGTGGAAACTACTTTTACACATGTTAACATATTCGTGTTCATTTCGTTAGACTATCAAATCATGGTGAAACTGCTATTATTGATTTTAGTTATTGCTTGATTTGGTGTTGGCATCTCAACTAATTGCTTTTTATTTTTGTTGCAATTGTGCATGTTGCTTGCTTTTAACCATTTGCATGTTGTTATTATCGTGTGTTGGTGTTGGTAGAGCCCCAAGATATGCCGGCCTATATCTATGGCGATAAGAACGTCACGCAAATTGTGGAACTGAACCGACCGACCTTGGTTCGTTGTCCGGCTGGTGGCCACCCAGCGCCTCACGTCAGCTGGTGGCGCAACAACGGACTCTTCGGCATGGGCGGTGACACGAGTCGCGCCGAAATGAATCGCGACTACTCGCTCTTCTTCCGCTCTATACAGCTGTCCGATCTGGGCTTGTATCACTGCGATGTATACAACCAAAGAGGACGCCCCGTCTCGCTGCATGTGACCCTTAAGGCGGTGGGTCCGGCGCGCGCAGTAAACCATGAGGACTCGCAGTACTTGCAATATATTATTGACCCCGCAACGGCGCCGGTCACCCATAGGCCCACCTATCCCTATATACCTTCGCGACCGGTCTATGTGCCACCCCCTGTCGTGCACGATCCCAGAAGTAAGTACAATTTACACGTTTTTTGTTACGGAATGGCTTGTTTTGTGTTCTTCGTTTTGTGTAAAGACAAATAGCGAATCTGAATTTTATCAATATATCGTTTTACAGTCGATGCCCGCGCTGCTATTGGTCTGGATCCTCAAAATAGCTACACGCCCGGTTCCACAATTCAGATTGGCTGCGCCGTGCAAGGCAATCCGGCACCCAATGTGACCTGGACCAAGGATAACACGCCCTTATACGATAGCAACGACCGACGTGTGATAATAAGATGTAAGGCTTCAACCAGATCTGTGGGCTTATTGTCATTCATTGCATTCCCTTTCCGATTTCCAGCCGAACCGCATAGTCTAATCATCGAAAATGTTACCACTGAGGACTCCGGCGTATATGGCTGCACAGCGCGCAATGCGTATAGCTACAGCACCAGCCAGGAGACAGTTACCATCGAATGTAAGTAATTGAAAGACAAAGTTGAGCTAAAAACTTACGTTCCACTTTGTTAAATCCTTGCAGCTGTCATACCGGTCTCGCCCGAGTGCATTGACAATCCCTACTTTGCCAACTGCAAACTGATTGTCCAGGGCCAGTACTGTGTGAATAAGTACTATGCGCAGTTCTGCTGCAGATCCTGCACCTTGGCCGGCCAGATAGCGCAGCCTCATCCCAATGCGCTTTAATTCCATACTACCAAACTTTCAAGCCTAGCATTTTGTTAGACTTTTGCATTGATTGAGTTTAAACCAGAAAATATTCAGAAAGTGAGCAACGTCACAAAACCGGCAGAGAGACCAAAAACACCAATTGCATAGCCCAGAGATCAAATATATAACGAACGTTTTGCTTAGTAATTATAAACACACACACACACACATATATATATATATATATATATATCCTATATACGATGATTTCTTCCAGCACAAAGAAAAATAGTATTAGTACTTTATGTTTTTGTTCCTATTTATTCTTGATTTAAATTCAATCCATAGAAGAAACTGGCTAAAACTTATTTTCATTTTATATATATTATTTAGTGTTTTTTCTACGATATTTGTGCAACGAGTAAAACAATTTAAGTCTAAAAAATGTTTGTAAATAAATTAAAATTATATAATAAAGAGTGCAAATGTATAAATATAATAATTAGTTTCTATAAGCATATATGAACTTAAATATATGTATCTACACAGTGAATTTCAAAGCTGCAACGAAGTGGCAACGCTGTACGATAAGGGGTTATTGATTTTCCACCAAGCGCCACGCTGCAGCTGTTTGTTGGAGTCTGCGCTGTGCGGCCCCGGGGTGGATTGGAGTTAGGAGTAGTACACAGAGCGATAAAATTTGTTTGTGTTTGTCATCGCGTGCAATTTTTTAAACATTTTTGAAACAAACCAAACAGGTTAGGTTAAGTTACAGTAGTATGGAAGATAGCGGCATCGATAGCGAGGATAGACAGTCCAATATATTCGAGGATGGAGCAGCGGGCTTGCTGGTAAGTGGTCCAGTAGCTCCACACCAAAACAATTGCTCATGGCCCAGCCCAATGCAGAAAACAGCCAGTGGAGCGCCGAAACATATGTCGGATTTAGAGTTTGAGGTGGCGTTTAGGGGTGCCAGCAAGGTGTATGCGCCGACGACCATTGAAATCGATGAGGATAGGTCTGTCCGAGGGACGGAGCGCAGCGAACCTCCAAACACCTGCCGCATTCTTCAACGAAAACTGGAACTGAAGGTCGAGCGTGCCAGGCGCAACTATACACAGTACCAGGAGGAGCAGGTGGGTGCACTAAATCATATTGAATGGCCTCGACCTGATTCGGTGGCTCTATTTTAGGCAACTAAAACACAAGCGGCCACGCTCATACCCATTAATCGGTTGCCCATACCCGGCGAACAGGAGCAGAAGCCGCTGGTTGATTATAAGTCTGAGAGCAGCGATGAGGCGGAGGAGATTTCCTTCTTCCCTGCGCAGCTGAAGCGTGCCAAACGACGGCAGCAGAACCACGAGCTTACCGACACTTTTAGCATACAAGAGATGACTATAGAGTCGGATCTGGAGTCCGATGACAGTGGCGGCACTCAGAATCTCGAACTACTCTTGCCCTCCATGAAATCAAACATCTTAGATAAGTTGAAGAGCTGTTTTGGCTGTTGGCGGCGCAGGTAATGCCAGGAGAGGCGACGCAGCGAGAGTCGGGCCAGGCACAAAACACGTTATTAAAGCGCACTAGAAATTCACATGTAGACACTATATACATAACATACTTGAATAATTGCCAATACAGATCTGCAAAACATATATTTATTTGCATTCATCTAGAAAACGATAAAGGAAATATCATTTAACACATTTCTCCATCATTCCTATGTATCTGTGTTCAATGTAAGGCACACGCCCTGCAATATCCAGTGACTCAGATCCTCAGAGGTGGCCAAATTCGCCTCGAATACCAGGCCCACGCCCATGGCATTGCGTCGCAGCGATGTGGTGTACACAGGCGCCAGGAATGTATTCTGCAAAGATCAAGGTAAAGTTATTTAGGGGAGTATACATTTGGTTTTAAGGGGAGACAGATTAGAATAGCTTTCAGAGTAGCACACGAAATTTCAGTTGAAAAGTTGCGCCTCATTCTAAAATACATTAAAATTGGTTCTGTTTGAAAAGAGTTGTAACTAAATGTACAGATTTTCTCCCCATTTACATGCTGCGCAGCCCTGTCAAAAGTTAAAGTAGTCCGCATTTAAAATCAGAAACAATTAGCACAACAGCTGCCCCATTAGCTGCGGAGACTGCGGAAGCTGCTGGTAATTTAGTGTGCAGCATTTAAACAAATATCAGCGGGGCGATTACTCCACCAACGCCCAGGCCCCCACGCCCGGTCCACCCAGCGCATATGTAGATACAAGAGGACATTAGTACTTGTCACTCGCAGACGGCGTCGAACCCAGGCGGAGCCGAAAGCCAGCAGCAAGATAAATACAAACCTGTAGCTTGAGCCGGTGCGCTTCAATGGGCACCACGGCCAGAATGGCCAGCTCCTCGACCAGAACTTTCGGATGCGAGCGCCTCAGCTGGCTGGCCTGTGTGTCAAAGCGCGCTCCCTCTATATACAGCCCATGCACATAGCAGCCCTGCAAAAAGTTCAACGATTAAAATGCAAACAGAATTCTTAATTACAAAATTAGTGGCAGTCGCGGGCGGGGCCACGCACGCCCTCCTGCAGGTCACAGGGCAGGGGGTCATAGTTTTGCATTTAGAGCCGGGCAGGCCAGACGACTGGACTCACCGTTGCGGGGCGCTCCTCCACGTCATCTGGCTCCGAGTAGGTGGTCACATAGGTGAACAGCGTGGAACGATCCAGAGGCCAGGCGTTTTTGCGGCAGGCCATCTGCAAAGGGGGCAGCATTTAGTAAAACCGATTGACATTATGGACACGGACAGGAGCTCATTGCTAACCTGAACCAAAGCCGTGAGATAGCTCTGCGGTATATGGAGTCCAGACAGCCACATGACCAGCGGCTCGCCCGAGATCGACCAATACTTGTACTGCACGGCGCGTTTCTAAAATAGCACGGTGAAAGCGAATAGCTGATTAGTGGACTGAACTGGAGCTGGGGCTGACTGATTTTTCCGGCGAGCTGATTAATGACCTGCGACTGTGGCCGGGGCTGCGACTCACCTTTAAATGCTCCAGCCAGCTGGCTAACTGCTTGCATGTGGCCGGCGCCAGGCTGCTCCACGCGGTTGGCAGCAGGCCATTAAATAACGAGTTGGCAATGTTGTCCAGGACATTGTCCATGCCGATTTCGCCGGCGATGGCCTGCGGAGAGCATGCAATTAAATTAAAAGGCACAATGACAGCACATATGTGTGCATGTATGGAGGGAGAGGTACGAGCATTGGAGTGGGCGTGGCGACAACCGCGCCAAGACAATGGCAACGGCAGCGGCTGAGTTCATTTGCATTTGCAAATTTATTTTGGCAACAAAATGCAGCAGCCCAGCAAAGGATCGCATTCAAATTTGCTTATGGGTGGGACGTGGGCGACCACGAGCGCTGGTCGCCAGCCAAGTTGGCAAATGCATAAACAAAATGCAAAACAATGCTGAAGGATTTATGTGAGCTCCCTATTGACAGGCCGGGCAAAGCCAGAGCCATGGCAATCGCTTTAGTTACCTTGCGCAGCAGCTCCAGCGTCTTCTTGATGCGCACCACCAGAAGGTTGAAGCGGTCCAGCTCCTGCAGCAGCACCACGCCGGTGGGTGACAAACTCATTTGGATTTGCTTACGTATGCGCCACGTCTCGAAGGCGGGTGGCAGTTTTTTCAGTATTCCCGCAGCCACGAGGTCGATAAATTCGTCTCGGCTGATGCCACCCGAACCCTCACCTGAATGGTGAAGTTGAAGAAATAAGTTAGGATTGACAGTGACAAAGAAATCCACCGCCGTTATATATGCTGCAATCATGGTCCATACGATGATCTCCTTTTATACCCTGAACACATTTCAAATGGGTAAAAAGGGTATAATGATTTTGTGCAAATGAGCTGAGTAGTTATGTCATGTCTGTTTTTTTGACCGCCCGTCTGTACCTCTGTATGTCTGGGTCCATCTCAAAGACCATAAGAGCTAGAATTGAAGGGTGTTGAAGAGTATGTCACGACAGCTCGCAGCTGGTATTCAGGGTATCTCCTAGTCGGGCACTCCTGAGTAGAGCATATTTAGTTGTTATTATTGTGGACTCGGAGTTCGGGTTTTACACACTCAGCTGTCATATTTAATCACTGGATATTTCATAAAGATCGGACAATAAACACCGAAGTTATTCAGGTTTGTAGTTTCCATAGTATGGTCTGTTGGTGTGCGTGTGTGCGGGTGTGTGTAAGTTTCTGTTTGTGTACGAGAGTATGGAAGCATGTTCGGCTCGCAACTGGATTCAGGATATCCCGACTAAAGCACTTTTGTTTGTTCCATTTTTTGTTACATTGTAATTTTTATTAATTTTCGTTTTTATCTTGTTTAAACTGTTTCGCAACAATTTTTGCGAACATTTTCTGCATTATTTAGTCTTCCTTTTTTTTAATTGTCAATTAGCAAATACTAAAGCTCATGAATATGCAAATTGTTACTAATTTTTCAGACAGCTACCCCATAAGTGAAGCATATCGGTTAGGAAGAAGTATTGAGGTGTATACATTGAATTATTTATACGATACAATAAAACAATGTGGTTACTTTAACTATTTCAGCTATATGATTGTCAAAAAATAGAAGAAAACTTCCTTTTACTCGTAGCAATTAGCTTATAGAGTCACGTGAAATTTAAGTTCAGGAGGTGAGGTACACAACGTGTTACTAGTGTAACCAGTAAACAGGGTATTTTTTAGTGAACTACTCTTTTCATATACGTATATCTGTAGTACGGTAAATTAAAATAAAATTGTAAAACTGTTCGATTGTGCTCAGTAAATGTGCAACCTTTCCCATTCATTTTTTAAATCAGCTGCATTGTCGCGCTTATTATTTCATTTAACTTTTACGGGGTGGCCTGTTTACGTGAAATACCTTACCAGCTTTGACATCGCTTGGTGTCCACTTGGTCGCTACGTTGGCGCAAAGGTGTTACAAAAAAAAACAATAAAAATTTGGTTAAATTGTATATATGTATATATATATATATATATAGACAGAAACATTTTTGCACAATCATTGGCATAACACATATGTACACACAAGGATGTATGTATGTGGCATATATGACAGCATCGAGTGCAAGTGCGGAAAATGGAAAAGTGCTCTCTGATGGCGGCTTTAACACGCTTAAGCTCGTAACGCAAAATTATCGACTTTCGGGTGACGTTTTCACCAATTTTTGTTGCTGCGGATGTGGGTGTGGATGCGGATCAGGGTGTGTGCGGTGAGGTTTGAACTGAATTCGCAGCTTTTTTGCGGCGATTTGTGGCCATTTGCGGCGTGCGGGCGGCCCTCACTGAACAAATGTGTGTTTGTATTGAGTGTGAGCATGTGTGTGCATCTATTTTAAATTTTAATGCATGCCCTGTTATTGTACGGCGGCTATAATGGCGCATGCAATAAAGTTAATTGCAAAACCGCAACTAATTAATTAAATTAAATTAAAAATTTAACATGCCAAAAATGCAACAGCAATGAAAATCAACAAGATAAAATGTAATAAACGGCTGACAATTGGCACACGCTGCATGTAAATTAAACCATTTACTTGTAAATGGTTTCCGCTTTTTAACCGAACTGTCAAACACTTTATCGGATATAGATACATGTGTATACGCCAGACGCAACAAGAGTAGGTGGGTAATTTGAAAAGCAATAACCAGGGTGAGGGTAAAGTAAAATAATATCTCTTCTTTCCACTTCGGATTACGAATCGATGAAGAAATTTTCCGAATTTCATATATAAATATAAATTATAAGAAAAATAACCGAATCGATTTCGAAATAGTGATAGATCACATGAAATTTAAGTTCTAAACATGAACTTTTGGGTTTCGCTTAAGATTTTTAAATGCAGAATTTATAAAAGTTGTATGATTTTTTTTGATATTGTAAGCATAGGAAATAAATTGGATAAATGTTAAGTAACATGCTGTGCTAAAAATTTAATGTACCCAGAATTTGGGTGTAGCTCATTGGCCAGTCACTCACCAGTTTGTGGCTGCAACTCAATCAGGCTGTTCCAAATGTTGCGCGCGGCCATTGTGTAATAACCGATTTCCGCGTTTGGATGCAAACCAAACACATCCGGCTTATTGACCAGCGGCAGTTTGTCAATGTGGGCTGTTATCAATGCATTACGTATGTAAATGGGCTATGTCGCATCACGTGTCCTGCCAAAAGACTCACCAATGAAGTCCTCTTTAAGCACGGTCTCTTCGTCGGGCAAGCAATAGTCCACGAGCTCGTCTTCGTAGAAGTGGAACGCTTGGAATACATCGAACAGGAAATCGCCCATGTATTCATTCATATAGCAGTTGGTAATGCGTCTATCGAAATCGTCAATGACACGGCCGCCGTACATGACCTCGCCAATGAGATACTTGAGACTATTCCAGGGTATCCTATCCTCGGCGCAACGGCTCAAATAGTTGCGCAGAATCTCCGTGCATACCTCAAAGTCCGAATCGTTAAAATCGTACGCTATGTTCCAGCCAAGCTTATCGTATTTGCGACGCTCCTAGGGTATGGGGAATTGAAATAGGGAGGGCATCGGGACAGATTAATTGAGGAAACAGTATCTGGGCTATCAATAAAAGTTTGTTTGGCAAAAGCACAATGGCTGCTCCATCAATTGGGCAACTTTTGGCGCAGTTGTGTCCAAAATGCTTTCAGCAAACAGCTTAAAATGAACAAATTAATAAATAACGAAGTGCATGGAACAGCCGGAGCAGCTGTGCCAGCCCATCGAATGCAGCTACAAATTTGGCTCTTTGTTAGCCTTGAAAGCACTGAAAACATACTTGCACAACGCCATGGAAGAAGGCGAGCACATAGATTAATGGACGATATGCACGGTGCGAGCACGCCTCCAGACGATCCTGGCGCACTTTGAAGAATGTCGAGCGTAGATTCAGCTTCAAGCCATTGGGCGGCTCAGTGACCACTACATGTCAATTATAGGTTAGGTTTAATAGTACCTTGCACATAGCAATACCGTTAGATATTTACCCTTAAGAGACTTCTGCAGTATGCCAATGGGGAACAACGGTGTTGGATCTGTGGTGATCCAAAGACGAAAGTCGGGATGCGGACTTTCAATCTTATCCAGAAACTTTTCCAATTCGCGCACAAATTTGACCAGTAAATGACCATTTTGCAGCATCAACCATTGACCCTGTCTAAGGGCCGTTTCCAGCATATTTAGGGCAGTCTTCTCCTGTCCCTGGCCAAGCGAAATGTGACAGAAATTGCCCATGCCTCCAAGTACAATATCGGCCAGTTTAATTAGATCACTGGTGGGATCCGAGCCAGCGCTCAGTATAAAGCAAACGGGTATCATGCAGGTCGTCTGCTCATAGACAGCGGAGAAGCTCACAACCGGCGGCATAATGAAGAACTCGTCCATGGTCTCCACAATATATTGATTTATGCAACGGAAAATTCGATCTACGCGGAAGCAGCGCAGGAACAACAATTTCTGTGGTGAGAGCATAAGAAATGGTTCAGCTTTAGACATTGGACATTCTAATAACACAATGACAACGGCGCTGAGTGACGGCGCTCATCAATGTGCCATATAGTTGGTCCTTGCCAGCTCTTGTATTGTTGCTGTTGCCATCGTTCTTGTGGCTTCTAGCTCAACTCAAGTGCAAATTGGGCTCGCCGCTGGTTTCAAGTGCGACTGCCGGCGTAAATTGCCGCTCATCTAATGGCTTGGAAAATTGATAAAATATGGTAATGCACACACCCACCCACTCATACACAAACATACACACACACTCGCTCACAGATACAGCCATGCTGGCTGACAAAAACAGGCTGCTAATAACTTGAGCAGAAAATGTGCGCCAAAGTTACAGGACCTAGCAAAAGTCGAGTAAAACTGAACGCCCAGACGAGTGTGTATGTGTGTGTGTGTGTGGTGTGCGGCTTGTACATAATAATCCACTAGAAACGAGCATAAAGTACGAAATCCAATAACGCTCGATGGCAACGGCAGCTCCTGGCAAGGACCTACACTCGCACTCGGACCAGGACCGAGCAGCTAGCCACTTGAAGCTGAAAGCATGCAAAACGAAAGCACACAGGAGGAGTAGGAGGAGCAGCCGCAGCGGCACTTGCCTGGAATGCATTGCATTTGATGTTGTAGTCGCCGGGGCATGCCACCTCCTCAGGATTCTCAGCGTCGAACCACTGCACCACCAAGGGCCATGGGCATTCGCCGATAAGAGCAAACAGAATGAGCATCGCCAACGGAAGCCAGTGAATGCCACATGCCAGTCAAGAACAGTTTCAGCGACCATCCAAAATCCAAAATGGTTGTCGTTGTTGTTGTTGTTGCGTCAGTTGATAACGGCGCATTCAAGTTGACATTGACATAAAGATGGCGAACCAAAAAATCGAAAAAGAAAGAAAATATTATAGAAACACACTTAACTTATATATGTCACGATTCGCAAATTTACACATCTTAAACATTAAGCAAAAAGAGGATGTGCGAGGAAATAAAGGGAAAGAAAACAAATCGTTTAGTTCAGTTATAAATCTGGACAATACATGACTTTTAAAAATTTAATACCAGCAAGTCTGGATGAAGCCGACTGCGCAATACTTTGTTCACAGTGCAACATCCAATGAGTTTTAATTAATGACCTTTAAACTGTAACTTTGGGTTATACCGATTTCAGAGATTTACGGGGGTGGAAATGGTTAGGCCCGGAAATATTCTTGAGCTCTTAGAGGAGTTCATCGTAAGAAAGAGTTTTTAAGAATTTATCTGACGCGGGTATACAGTCCGAGTTTTAAGTCGGCAAGACAGACGTAACCCATTGTTTAATTGTTTAAAAAACGATTTAAACTACAAATTGGGCCTTACAGGAAATATAACCATACATATCTTTTTTCTGGATATTATTCCAACTACTGTTTAGCTTTTTTCGTAAATCAATATATAATAAGTATATCAGCATAGAAATCGTTTACCATATTGATAGCTAAGAAATGTAAAAACTATATTTTTGATTCAAATAAATAATATAGTTTCTATGGATAAAGTTACCACTTTATTTTGTTAGGACGCACTGGGGACTCACCTCCTTCCACTCTGGCAAATTAACGCTGAAATGATCTGGCAGCGTACCGAAAATGTCGGGAAAATCAAAGGCCAATTTCAGCACATCCTCCCAGTTTTTCTCAGGCAGCCATTTGGAGGGATTACTGCGCTCGCTCTTTGTCAACGCGATGCTGCCCTTAATGAAGAAGTCTATTTCCTGCTGCGACAGGACTCCATCGCGCTGCGCCAGCTTTGTGGCTATCTGGAATGAGAACAACAGCTTGTGCCGCTCAAATATGCCAGTGCAGCCATAGCAATAGACATTCTCGGTCAGCGTTTTGATAATATTGTTCAAGCGCTTGGCCAGCACCGTATCCGGCACGGCCTTGCGTAGGGAGTAAATGAACACGTCGAGGTATGCCGCCAGGGCGTACTGATACATGCTGTTGACTGTGGCCATGTCGGCGAGGGCGAAGAAGAGTACGGCGCCGCGCTTGGCAGCAGCCCGGTAGCCGTTGCGAAGGATTTCAATATCGCGGGCAGTATCGCTAGCTAGCTTAAGTTGCTCCATGACGAGGCCGGCCTTGGATTTGGTGTTCTCCAAAGTCTCGACCAGCTCGACGTTGTCCAACATGTTGCCCGTTGAAGTGGCCAGCTCGCGCAAGAGTGAATCCTCGAGCTGCTGGAGCAGTTGCTTGTTTTCGCTGGTTTGAGCAATCAGATCTGAGCGCTGCTGCTCCAGATCTGGGCGCTCAGTGCCGACCACAACGCTGAGCAGCTGATCTTCCAGGCCAGTCTGCGTGACTGTGTAGTTAATGACCAAGGCCTTGCATAGACGGCGGGATCGAATGTGGGATTGGAGAACTTTGTGGTTAAATAAAGTCGGAATTTGGGATCCCAGTCGACTTCCTTATCGCCCAACATGGTGAACTTGCGTCCCCCCTGGATACGAACGTTCTTCTGCAGGATATCATCAATGACCGGATCAATGTAATCATCGACATCTTCGAAAAGTACCGGTGTGCCATACATTATTGACATTTCCAGCTGCTTCAGGAAGTCCGCATCGCTGAAGGACAGCACCTTCAGATTATTGCGGTATTCTTCTGCGTATCCACTGCAGCGCCTGCAGCTGCGGATCTATGCAGAGTGGAAACGTGAGGCACGCATGGTGAGAATGCCGTTCTGGATGGACAGCTCATCGGGTGGCAGGCCCTCGTTGGACCATTGCGAGATTTCCACGTCTGTGGTCAGGTAGCTGTCGATTTTCAGTGGCAGCTTCAGTGGAATGCCCAGCGCAATGATATCTTCCAGCCAATCGTCAAGGACCATGGCCTTGCGGAACTCCCACGTAAACGCACCCGTGTAGGCCAAAAACGAGGCGCAGATGAGGCAAACGCCAACGCTGTCGATCAGCTGTTGGCCCAGGCTGGCCATCTCGGCGCTCCAGCGTATCAGCTCCGATGACAGGCCGCTGATCAGTTTATCGGATGCAATCAGGCGGCGCTCCGCCTGCTGCATCATCTCGGTCAAAGCGCGCATTTGTCTCATGGATGTGGCATAGTTCTGATTGAGATCATTAAGCTTGTCCTCTAGCTTTTGAATTTCGGAATTCAGATGATTCAGCAGCTTGATTTGCACTTCCTGCTCTTCAACCAAGAAGTCGACGCGCTCCTTCTTTGGTTTGACCTCGCGATACACATCAAAGAAGCCGAGCACTGCTTTCACAAACCTTAACAAACCCGCACCAGCTATGGATATCTTGCCCATGTCATCTAGATTTTGGGTTTTCATGTGGGCGCGGCAGGTGGTGATTTGCTTCTGTGTTAAGGCCTCGCAGTCCATTTCCATCAAGCTTTTGAGGAAGTTGACATCACTCATCATTCCCTTGGCGCTCTTCCAGCTGATCTCCTTAATGCCCTTCAATATGGCCACGCACTCGCACACAACCTGCACGGCCGCCGGAGGCGTGGCAAATGAACGAATCTCAGTGATCTGCGCTTTTTCGAGTTCGGAGAGCGCACGTCGCGCTTCCTCCAAAGCTGGCATTGCTTCGGCCAGAATCTCTTCGGCATCTTCCTTTTCTATGGTAATTTGCTTGCCTTTGATCTCCACCTCCACGGACTTCTCAGACGCCTCGGCCTTCTTGGTGTTCGCCTTCTGCGTGGATGACTCTATGGTCACCAACATGGCCTCGCACTCCTCTGATGCAATGGCCACGTTTTTCTTTTGCTCCGTCACGATGATACGCAGTTCGTCGATTTGGACGGAAGCCTCTTCGATTTTCTTGATGCCCTCGCCGAGACGTTCGCGCTGCTGCATGATATGCTTATACTTCTCCTCTGCAAAAGTAATTCATAAATGTGTATCAATGTTATCTAAGCCGTCAACCGTCAACCCTACCCAGTAAACCCAAATAGGTGTTTATGTAGTCCAAATAATGCTTGGGCGTTACAAAATTACTGCGCCGCAGCTTTGTTAGATAGTCCTTGGAGTACTCCTGAATGGTCATGTGAACGTGCACCACATGCTCAATGATCGCCTCGCGGTGCAGTGGGGGAATCATGGCGTGCTCGGTTAGGAAGAGCTTGGCCACTGCATAGAGCGCCTGCTTCGGCCAGGGGAATACCCAATCTATGTACGTGCTGCCAATGAGACCGGGAAAGCTGCGGCAACGGTTGCGCAGGGCATCTCCGGCGGGCGACATGCACAGCACCACGTGCAGATTCTCGGCGCAGGTGCGCAGAAAGTAGCCCCAAACAGAGTCCCTATGAGACGAAGGAATATTACGTTACTTGACGCAGACATAAGCGATTCTCCGAGCTACTCACTTGGAAGCAGATAGGCCCTCCTCTTCGGCGAATTTGCGCACGCTGTTGACAATCGAGTCCTTATCCTCATCTGCGAACAGTGCAGGCACTTGCCCCACTGTTAGAATGTTGTTGATCAACTCCAAGAAGCCCTCCTCGGCTATCTGTAATCCAGGAGAGCTGTCAATGCCACCTAGTTCGGCGCGAATCCTTCAAATACACACCTGTGCGGCTGTAAACAGAAACACAACCTTCTTGCGTTTGACCCCGGCGATGCCGTACAATACTTTGAGGTCCTCGCGGAAGGCCGTTTCGTTGTAGCCACGGGAAATGGTGATTTCAAATACCTCGCACTCGGCAGCAAAGGACGAAAGGCGGGTGACACACTTCTTGCCGCAGCCGCCGACACCGATGAGCAGCACATGACCGCGATTCATGCGCAGTGTGCGGTGCACGCGAGTCAGATGCTCCAGGCAATCCTCGAACAAGACCAGTGTCATTTTTTGTTTGCGCTCGCAGTACTCGTCCAAGATCTCGGTAAATAAGTGGAAGATCGCTTTGTAGTCCACGAGATCCTCGTAGAGGCGCGGTTCGGACTCATTGGTGAAGTTGCGGAAATCGCCGAAAGCCAGTGGATCACGGAGCACATAGTCCTTCAGCGACAGAATGACTTCAGGACCCTCGCTGCCTTCCTCCTCCTCTTCGCCTTCTTCCTCGTTTGCTGCTGCGGCGTCCTCCGCCAGAGCATCGTATAGCAGTCGGGCCTGAGCTTCTGCTGCAGCCGCTTCCAAATCGATGAAACCATTTTCTTCTTCAAACTCGGGGGGAAAACGTTCTTCCACCTCGATGGCCAGATTGCGACGCACATTGGTTATGTCCTGTGAGTGCAAATTGAGCACGGGCAGTTGACTTTCCGGAGGGTTCACTTACCGTTTGTGAAATGAGACGATCGCATATTATTCTGGTGAATTCATTACGCCAGACACGTATCAGCTCTCGAAGGCCCTTGAAGCTTTCGGGCTGAATCAAGAGCATGCCCGCAAAGATGCGCGACAGATCCTTCAGATTGAAAATGTAATGGAACTTCGAGGGCGTTGGCGGCAGATCCACAATGACCATCTGAGGACACAAATGACAACAGCAGTAATTAGAGCAAGCAGTTGCGAGTGGCAAGTGCCACGCCTTATGGCGCCCAGCAGCAGCACTACACAAATCAATTTTATCTCGACTACTAGCAATATGCATTCAAATGCTGAGCATCCTCTGCGAGCGCCGGAGAGGAGCTGCGGAGTCGGACAACTTGCATTTACTTGAATTTACAACCATTATCGAGTTGCAGCCGCCTGCCCAGCAGCCCCCTCCGCCCCTCTCCAGCCTTGGCAATTCTATTCAAATAATTCATTTTATTCCATTTCGTGGGACATTAATATCTTTTGGCCTGGCGCGTCGAGTGTGTAAAGAAGACATACGAACTAGACGGGCCTGGGTAGGTACTACTGCTACTCCTGGAATTGGAAGCTGCAGGTGTGAGTAAATCATTTTCATTTCGTTTTTTTTTTTTGGGCAGTCTCTGTTGGAGCTGGTGCTGCCTCTGCTCATGCTGCTTGTGGCAATTGCGGCGACAAATGCATTTTTATCTGCACGCAATGAAATGCGATAATATTTTAGTGTCAACAATTGTTAAAAGCACCATAAACTAATGCTGCTGCTCCTGCTTCGTGTGGCGCAGCGTGCTGCGAAAAGAGCCATCTACAGTTCAATACTTGAACATAATCAAATTTTGCCCCAGCCAAGATGGGCTGGGAAAGATAGCCGGAGCACCGAGACAGCCCTAGACACAGTCAACTAGGCAGCAGTCGAGGCGGGTGACCATTGTGTAAAAGGCCAAACAGCAAACGGCAATGGCAACAGCGCCAGCTTTGGCCCTGACTGGGGCTCTGGGTTCTTGAACTGCCACCAGCAGCGAGTTGTACTCAGAAAACCAATGGAGCAGCCGTGGAGGACGCCGCTCGTCGTGGTGCATTACAGACCATTGAATAATTTCCATTGTATGGCGGTGAGGCAGCAAAGCAGATTATGAAAAATTGCCAGTATTTGCATATGTAAATCGAATTTCATAAAATTTGTGAGAGATTTTAAAGCGCTCTTCAGAATGCGATAGCTTTTTGTCTCCCCTCACCAGGTTTCGTACAGATTTTCAACAAAAAGGTTTTGCTACTCGCAATATTTAAACGGTTTTAAACTGTTTTTAAGAATAAGACTAGAGATCCTTAAGGGAACGTTGTTGATATAAGGTTACATTATATAAACCATTAGGAAACGGTATTCAAATCACAGGCTAGAGCATACATTTTGTTAATTCGTCAGGTGGATAGTTTAGATAGCTATATCCCTTAAGTAATAATAATAATAAGAAAAAAAATAATTATAAGTTATAATAACCTTAAATATTTTGAGTGTCATCACGACAATCATGTCGGCAATCTTCATGTAACGGTTGTGGAACTTGGAATATGTTAAATGACCTTTGAAGATAGACGAGTAAATTTGTATTAGGGACTCATCATTGGGGAAAACGATGTTGTAGGTGGAGAACATGCTGATGAAGCGCGGATCCACTTCGTTGCGACCGCCCCCAGCGGTGCCCATGGCAGCGTAGAATGTCATATCCTTAAACTTTTTCCAATTGAGATCCTTGTCCCGGTCATACATGCCGCCCCGCTCGAAGAACAGCTTCAACAGTGCAATGGGCTGTTGTGTGCCATAGCTGTGGGGCAGTGGAGTGGGTGAAAGTGGCGAAACAGAGTCTATCAGCTGTCGCTGGCTGTCGCCGTGAGACATGCATGTACTCACTCATCCACCTGCGGCATGTTCATGTCATCAATAAAGCAAGCAATTTTCTTGCCCATCGGTGGCCCATATGTGTCCTTGGTGCGTTTCTCGACAGCCGCCTCTAACGTGCGCTGCACATCCAGCGACGAGGTTCTCGATGAGAAATTAATATTGAGAATGATCTGAAAAAGTGGGCAAAGGATTGAGAGAAAGCGGTATTAGCGTGTATAAGCTCCACATTTGGGCGGCATATTGTTCAATTACATTGACAGTCGGGTTGAGATTGCGCAAATATTGCATGATGGTAGCTGTCTTTGATGTGCCAGCCTCGCCCACCAGCAGAACAGGCCGTTTTATCTGCAAGGCAAATCGAAATCGAAGTAGGAGTTGAAGAGATTGGCAAATAGCTCGGAGCTTCTGCAGCTTTTTAACTTACATCGCTCATGAGGGCAAGCTGGCGATTGGTACGTGAATTGTCCACAGTTGGTACGAGGATTTCACTGAACTTAACGGACGGGTCATGCACGTACGGCTTGACAACCCACTCCCAAGCCATCCAGCAGTTTTCCTTCACATCCCAAAAGTAATCATAAAGCGTGGGCTTGCCCTGAGGCAATTGGCCGCCTTCGGCGGGTGCCTCAGGCGTGTCTTGTACCAGTGGGAATCCGGCAATGCGTTTCATAAACTCATCGAAAATGCCCTGGTGCTTCTCCAGAAGACAGGCGCCCAGAGATCCATAAATCGCTTGAATGAAACAGCACTCCAAACTGTCCGTATTGTAGACCTTGAGCACGGGCTCATCCGAATTTTTATTCTCGGGCGGTCCGTATGTGGGCAGCAGAGCATCGTATAAATTGCAGAACTGCGTCACCATGTTGAGATCGGTTTGCATGATGACAAGCTTGAGTGGATTGCCTTGTGTGGTGCCATCCAGACCCTCCAATATGAATGCTATGGCTTGCGTGATAATCTTCTCAAAGAATTCGTTAAGCATCTCCCGTTGGGGCTCCGGTCGGGTCAATACCCAACGCTGCCAGAATGGACTGTAGCGCAGATTCTTGGGATCCACGTAGACCATGCCGGCGCGGGAGACGGTGGCTGGCGAGGCATAAAACAAATTACCCACCTCAAAGAGCAGCGCACAATAATTCTCCAGGCGAATGCGCTCGCCGTTCGCCAATGTCAGCAGCTTGTTATCATCCATAACGGAGTTCATGTTCTCAATCCAAAGTGCATCGACGTCGCCGTCAAAGCAGGCATAGTGGCGCTCCTGTTGGTATTGGGCGGTGTTGGATTGCATTAGCCTGAGTGTGTTATTCAATGCCGGCGGGCTCTGGCTACCGCTGGCAAAAGCTGTGGCTGTGGCTGCGGCTGTGTCACTCTCAGCACTGTCGCTGGCGCCGCTGCCAAGGCTAGTGCACGAGATTACCTTGGCTGAGTAACTGAAAGAGTTGCCGGCGGCATACTTTTATAGCCACCTCTGCGTTGCCCCGGCCGCAGGTTGTGCAATGGGATTTATTAGCGAATGTCGCGATTTCCGCATGAATGGTGCACCCCCATCCACCTGCCTGCCACAACCACATTAGGGAAGCTCGCAGCTGCTAGATTCTGCCAGCCTCTAAATTGACACTGAACGCTCTCAAATGTTTTGTGCGTGTGCGTGTCAGCTAGGAGGATGCGTGTCTGCGTGTATGTGTGTGGGGAGGGGATTAGCTGCTGTTGCACTTCAATTCAAATGCAATATGGCGGTGGCAGAGGGAACGCGACACATGACCCGCCAGTGGTTTGACAGCAGCCAATGCCTGAGAATATCGGGGATTGCTGAGGTGTTCGCTCTACTTACCTCACGCTCTATTGGCTTATTCATTTCACGGAATATATTTGAAAATAACCCATCGATCCAATCTCTCGTCTCCATATCCAAATAACCATACAATTCAACTACCGAGCAAGCCTGCGACAAAACGTTGACATAATTAAGATTTTTTAAGGGTATGTTTATATAAAAGACCAAAAAGAATGCTGCTGTCGGGTGTACACAACTGAGCAATACTCGTTCGCAGTTAACAATAGCTTAAAACAGTTTTTTTTTTTGGCGTGGGTGGCATTTTTCGGCTCGATATTTAGAGGAGGTTATCAGAAAAGTGCCTTCTAAATTTGGTTATTATAGCTAGTAAATTGTGGGAGATATTTAGATTAAGACGATTTGCCCAAGTGAGCATAGCCAAATTTCAGTCTCTAGCTTCAATAGCATTCATACGGACATTGCAGAAACAACAAATATTGTGTTCAATTCGTGAACGAGTATAAAAATAGAGAGGAGAGTGCATATCTGACTTGCTTCTATGCTTTTCATACACAATACAGGTTCTATTCCAATTGAAGATAGACGAATTAAAGTCTGAATTTGAAATCATATGGTAATTTCATTGAGCACTTCTGCCCGAATTCGATCTCTCTGTATCTCTGTCCTGTTAATAACTACTTATTGCATACCTTTCTGCTAAAATTGAGCAATTTTACATGCATGTGTGTGATAGCAAAAAAATGACAACAAAGAGAACTGTAATATTAAGGGAAAACGAAATCACCTGGACGTCCCGTTGCTAACCAGCATGGTCATAATGGGCGAACTTGACATAAAACAGAGCAAAACTAGGTGAAATTATGATGAGAGCAACGCAGGCTGAGTACCCTGTCTCTTAATATATAAATTATATATGTTAAGGCTAGTGTGTGTGTGTGTGTGGTAAAGACTTTTAATTTCAATTACCTCAAAGAGCTCATGTTGTCAACAGATTTATGAGCACTTTATTCTTGTTAAATATGTTATCGTTTTTTATTTTTTATATTTAAGAAGATTTTAATTAAATATGCTTGAGAATTTATATAATTTTAAATTAAAGTGTTACATATTCTATGTCTGTTCCTATACGATACTCCAACTGAGTTCTCATTTGTTATGTGTACACATTATGAAATAGTTGTTATACCCTGTGTTAAGAGCATACCAAGTGTGCCATTTTTATGAGTAGGGGGGAGTAGGAGGCAAAAGTGCCGGACCACTTACCTTAGGGTTAATCACAATGCACTTGGTGGGCAGGCCCATGAAGCATTGCGCTTTGACCAGAGCATTTATGACGACAGATTTGCCACCACCTGTTGGGCCCACAATCATGGTCGAGTGGCGGGTCATCATGGTTTCGTACATTTGCACCACTTTGTCTTCCTGCCGTTGTGCGTCCCGAGTGCGAGTGCAAAAGGTAAAGGTAAAGGTAAAGGTGAAGGCGTTGCCGTTGCCGTTGCCATTGTTGGGATTTGGTTGTCATAAATGATGTCGCCAGCGGGCGGTCGGAGGGAGAGACGCCGTGACATCAGTTGGCCAGCAGTTGACATTGTGTGTGACATTTGTGTCATTTGTGCAACGTTTTGTTTGATGAAAATGGCAAAATTGGATAGCAAAAATGACCAGGTGGAGACGATAGTACAGAAAATTGTATTAGTGAAAATTGTCAGCAGAAAGCACATAGTAGAAAGGAGAAAAGTTAAAATTAGATGTAGGCACCCACAAGAGGGCATGGGCGGACTGTCCTATCCTGCAAAATGCTTTGTAACATTTCCGCCATTTTTGCGATTATGCGACAAAGCGCAATTTACAAAGTGTCAAAGTGACAACGATGACAACAGGACTGCAGCTGGACAACTTTAGCAACTACTTCTGCAGCCCGCCGCTCCGCGCGTCTGTTTTTTGCTCGTCAGAGCTGTCATGACTGTGCGAAAGCAGCCAACTAAGAACTCACCTGATCGGGCAGCAGTATGTACCCGTCGTTGACAAGGACTTGGCGCGTAGCCGCATTGAAGTCTGGATAGCCGATGCGCGGACAATCGATGCCGGGAAACAGATCCTTGATGAGGCCCAAGAAGAGGGGCACGTCTTCGAATATGAATTTGGGGAAATTCATGTCGCGCAGCACACGCATCAGCACCACAGCCTCGGGCAGGTCCTCCGACTGACGCTTCATCACGCCAGCCATGCGCAGCACCGAATTCAGGGAGCGCAGACCCCAATCGTAATGGCACTGCTTGGAGAGCTGCTCCTGAGCCAGCGAGTACAGCACTGTCATCTTCTTGGCCAGCACCTTGGCCGTGAGGAAGCCATCGGAGAACAGCGAAATCAGGCAAATCAGCTCCAGGTCGGGCTTGATGCAGGTCACAGGCCGGAACAGAGCCTTCACTGACTCGGGCAGCTCAGTGCGGCCCGCATAGCCCGGATTCATGGTGACGAATACGCCGCACTTGGGATCCATGCTGATCTCCACGCCTTCAAACTGTCGGGAGCAAAGGTAATCAAAGATTCTCTGCATTTTAAATCGATCCGACGCACCACAAAACGCTTGAGCCTGCGTATCAATGCATTGCGTATGGTCTGCAGCTGTGTGGAGATCACACTGAGCACCGAGATGTCAATGCGATTGAACTCATCAAAGCAGCCCCAGGCACCACATTGCACCAGGCCGGACAGAATAGTGCCCACAGCCCGGTAATCCATGCCCTCGCCGCAATTGGTGACCATACAGAGCAACCCCATGGCCTTAGCGAGATCCTTGACCGTCTCCGTTTTACCCGTGCCGGCGGGTCCGGCCGGTGCCCCGCCCAGATTCATGAGCAGTGCTTGCGTAATGGTTAGATAGATGCGATCCGTCAGTGGCGTAATGACCAGACGACCATTCAAGCCCATGTACTCATAGCCAAAATCGAAGCTGCCCGAGCATTGCAGCACGAGCAGGTTATCGTAGAACTTGACCCAGTAGAAACGCAGCTGACTCTCCCAGCTGAACTCGCTGGCATCGAGCACGTTGTCGCGCACGAACTTATCTATAATATCGCGGGCATGCACATCGATGGTGCAAATCGCCTTAAACTTGAGGCGATCGTTGCGGGATAGATTGGAGCGCACCTTCAGTACCAGCTCCTCAATCTGATAGTTGCTCTTCATAAGGAAGTCCTTCATGGCGCGCATGTTGCCGTGATTCTGGGCCTGATCGAACGCCTCCTCCACCTCGGCCGTCCACCAGACTTGGCTGGCCGCCAGGCCCACCATGCCCTGGTAGTTCATTAACCAGTCCGGTCTGTGGAAATCGAAAGTGCCCAATGACTGTCAATTTAATGCAATTGGCCATAAATATGCCGGGACATGCGCCCCGGCCGGCTTATACAAAATAAAATAATAAATCGCACAAAATGACAAAATTATACAGCCGCAGGCTCACTGTCTCAATGTAAATCGTCGGCCATAAAAGAGGAGTGGGAGTGGGCATGAGAGTGGGAGTGGGAGTGGGAGTGGGTGTGGGAGTGGGAGCCGGATACGGAATCAGTGTCAACCTTGCGGCTGGCTTAAGCCATCATTTTTATATATATTTTATGTTGTTAACCTACCTTGAAATTACCAGATCGGTGCCAAAGTCGTAGACGCACGTCTTGGTTACATAGCGATTCGAGCGGCGCATTTCATCCAGCACTTCGTTCATCCAGTGCTCCACGCGACCCTGGGCCCGTGCTGTCCAACGAAAACAATAACAACAAAGGCAATAACCACATAAATAAACCCCAGTCGCCAATATCAATAAGTGTATACAAAAACAATAAAAATCAAAGTACCCAAATTACAAAAACAACAACAACAACAAGATGACCGAGTGCGCAATCATCTCCAGCAGGGGATAACGGCAACGCCGACTGGCTTCAAATTAATTAAAAGAAATTGGCCAGTCAGCCAGCCAGAGAGCAGTGCCATAAAAAAGTTCAATTTTAAAATTGGCAATCAGTGCGTAGGGATTCAGCTCTCTGGATGAGGCATGGTGTGGAGCGTGGTGGGAGGATGGCTGCGGGGAGGGGGCTGTACTTACTGAAATGGCGAAACTCCAATACCTCGCCCTCGCTGGATATCATCGCGGTAACAATTGTGTGACTGCCCTCCTTCACCAGGCGCAGGGACTTGATATTGTCGTACATCTGCGGATGCGGAATGAAAATTGTGAAATCAATGCGCAGAAATACAGTTTTATTTATAAGCCAAATAAATTCATAAAAATTTACCACGGCTCTGGCCTGTGTGGGCTGTGCACAGTGCATGTGCTGCACAAATGGCGTAATTTCCGCCTTGGACATTGGCCAGAACGCATAAACAGTGACATTAACTTTTATGGCAAGATTCTCTTATACTCATGCACACTCGCTCACTCACACACTCACGCCTAGCCATACATAAAAATAATGTTGCTGGCAGTTTAGCAAATCTGTTGTTGTCACACACATACTCATACCCCCACACACACGCCCAAAAACTTCAACCCACCTTAATGATGTGGTTCTGCACTGCAGATGGCTCGCTGCTGCCCAAAATCGAGAGCAGCTCATCGGTGGATATGAAATAGAAACGCGGGAAAATGCGACGCTTTGAGTCCAAATATTCGTTTAACGACTTCTGACAATTTTCCAAGCCAATTCCCAGACTTTGTATATCCAATAAACGTCCGGGCACTGCACAAAATGGCGCCACTAACGGATTTTTGGCACAATCGACCATGATCTGCAATGGAGGAGGAAGCGGCAGTTAGAACAGTAAATTATTATGAAAAGCAATGAGCACTACAACAACAACCACAACAACACCGATAAACCATCAAGCACAACACAAAAGAGAAATATATTTACTTGTCAGTCGTTCGCTTAAATACCCTTGAATAATTAAAAAAGACAAACTTAAAAAATAATTGTACGTTTCTCAGAAGAAGGAATAACAACAAGGAAGTTCAGATTTAATATTCAAACAAAGAATTTATATTATTATCCTCAACATTGATAAAGATGCGAATAAAAAAATTTCTTGATGCAATTTAAAAGAAATTATTGTAAGATATGAATTTTTTATATTCACTCGTACCTTAATATTTCTAAACGATGATTACTTTTTTCAGAACCATATAGTGGTTTTTCAAATTATTTGAAAAATAGGTATAATTAATATGTATTTATATATATAAAACTTTGCCCGATTGGTAGTCGGAAAATGTAAATTATGTAATTTCGTTGTTTCAAATCACTTCATAAAAACATGTCTTGTGGAAAAATCTACCCTGTAGACAATGTTTGTATAGGTAGAGAAGTGGAAGATTAAACTGAAAATACTTAAGTATATACATACTTATATGTATTTTTCCAGGCATTCTTTTATTTTAATATTAAATTAATTATGGTTATTGACATTAACAGCACTTTTTGCGAGTAGAGAAGCCCATAGGCGAGATAAGTAAACTATATTATTGTTGGAGGAATTCTTGGCTACTTATCGATTTCAAAAAGCTGGAGAACACATTCACATGGAAGGGTATAAGCATAATACGAATGTCGAGAGCAAATCAAAATAATAAATCATTTCATAAATGGCATCAAATATGTCGGCAAATGTTGCAAATGAAACGTAAAGCAAACGAAGCAAGTGGCGAGCAAGGTTAAGTGAAGTTAAGCGTCTAACACAAACACAAATCTGCACACACACAAAGGCGCGCGCACTCACACACGTTCAGAAACGCGTGTGTCCTATGAGAAGGTGAAAGCGTTTGGCTTTGGTAAACACTGTGCCGGCTGACGAGGCGTATGTGTAATGTGTGTGATGTATGGCTGTAGGAGTAGTGTGAGTTGAATGAATGTATGCGTGTATGTGTTTGTAGTAGTCGTATTTGTGAGGCAACACAATTACGAATACGCAAAGTGGTCGTTTGCATGCGTATTATGTTTACCGTTAAGTAAGGCGTCGCCATATTGTCGGCGCACATTAAATCAACTCAAATAAATTGAGTAGATATTTTGGCCATGGCAGTGGCAAGCCGGCAAACAACCAGGATAAACAAATACACACCAAACAGCAAATACTAACCCTGCGATACGACTTGTCAATGTCATCAAATTTGCGTGCCTCCTCCGGCAGCTGTGTGCGTATGTCGCCCCCAATGAAGATGCCCTCCAAGTACAGCCACTTGCGCTGAACGACCAGCCACTCCTCGATGATTTCTGAAATAAGAGCGAGAGCGCGTTCCCATCGGTTGACAGTCTCCAGAAAGGGGCCAATGAATCTGCAGACGAGCAACACAATGTTAGAATGTTTAAGTATAGCAACAAAATTAACTCTGATCTATAAATATAGTATATAATAACACCAAATAGTCGAGAAACTTTACAAACTGAACTAAACTTGGTTTGCTGCGTGCGAGAACTGTAATAAAATTTGATATACCTATATTTATATATACAGCAAACTTAAACTTGATTTGCGTAAGGCAAATCCGCTATTTTAGCTCATTGACCATGCCAATAGTAGATTAGTTTCTAAGGTCGGAGACGTATCTCTCATACATAAACATTATTATTTCCTATTGCAACTAAGCTAATTTTGTAATGTCAATTAAAAATATTTTGCTTAAACTTACTGACTCGCCCCCATTGATTGCAAGTTCATTGCATTATCCTCGAGCACTTGCGTTATTTCATCGACTGGGCCCAGTATCCAGCCGCGGTCCTCTGTGCCCTTGACGTGCTTATTGACCTTAAAGCTCATCGCGGCCCAGGTTTCTTCAACGGAGCGTACGCCGCGCTCAATCTGCAGCTCCTTGATGGCATTGGTGAGGATCTGTTCGGCAATGTCCTGATACTTGTGCAGCTGCATCGCAAACATATTGTCCAGGGTGAAGCGTGCGGGCGACATATCGAAATACTGGTCCGTCTTCTCCATCAGCTGGTGCCAATGGCGTTCGCGCAACGCCTCGTGTTTGAGGCTGACCATCAGCGGCACCGTGGCCTTGAACTGCTTCATGTGTATCTCCAGTTGCACGCCAGTCGGCAATTGGCGTACCTGCAGCGTGATTTCAGTGGAGCGGGCGATAGAGAGAGAGAGAGAGTGAGGGGTAAATGGTTAGTTAGCGCTGTCAAATCAGTTGAAACAATAGTGCGGTAGCTGCCTGCTGCCAGTTGCGGTTGCAGCCGCATTGAATTATGACGAAAGCGCGGCGGCTGTGGCCGTGGTGGTCTGGTTTGGTTTTGGTTTTGGTTTTGGATTTGGCCAACGGCAGCGGGCTTGTTATGTTGGCCAAAAAGCGCAGTCTGTTTACATTCGCACGCGCTGTCCTCGTCTCTCGCTCTGATTGTTTGCACATGCACTTGCAACGCATGGCTGGTGCGACGCTGTGCGAGTATAAATTAAATTCCAGCACAGGCAGCAGCAGGGTGCACAAACTTGTCAACAAATCGAGGCGGAGCGCTCTGTGCCGAGCGAAGTCCGGTCTGGCGCAGGCGTTGGCGACGCCCGCTGGCATTTTAATTATTTTCAATATTGAACAAATTGATTTGCATTTTGGGACACTGATTATGCCGTAGTTTCTGACTGGGCCCATCCAAAATTATGCGTGATAAAAACTGCATTAAAGTGTGTGCATGCCAACTGATTATATTCAAATTTCCGCACATTGCGTTATTTATATTAATGATAAACTAATGAAATAGTTTGCATGCTAATCTATGCATGTAATCACCATTCAGAGATACGAATGCCGTCCACTGCCGCTACCAACAGCCGCCCCTATGCAGCCTCAGTTGCCCCTCGACCCCTCTGCTTTTCGCTAACAACTCGGTTCATTTGTATGAACAAAACTTTTTGGCGCGACCAACTTCTGGCCTGGCCAGAGTGAAATTCCTCAGAAACTTGTTAGTGAAGTAAATAAATCAATTTGTCATAATCAGTTTAGGTGCAAAATTTCGGCGCTGCTAGGCCAAATTTCACTTTTCTCGCTTGTGGTGCAGGAAAAAGTCAACAAGTTCACGGGTTTCGACTGTGGGACATGCTTTAAAAGCTCAGATCTTAAGATAAAAGATCAACACGCACCCTGAGACAGAGAATATCAGCAGTGAGTACAAATCTATGATTCCTTAAAGATTGGATTATCTCGGCTGAATAAAAAGATGCCCGGTTAATTTTATGTCAATACAGGGTATTAAAGTAAACTAAATTCAAAGCTAAAAAGTATTTGCTTGTTATTGTTTTAACGCCTCTGCAATTTTATGAAAAACTTGAAACCAGCCAAGAACTTTGCCAATTAGGCAAACTTTTTATCTGAAACGAGTTGGGGGCGCGACTTACCGCCTTGGGCATTTTACGGAATTCCTTCAGATAGCTCTCAACGCCCTCAGTCAGGAAGTTGGGATCCAAATCGACCCACAAGGTCTTGCCCCAAATTTCACGGGCATTCTTTTGGGATCTGTACAATTTATAGATCTGAAAAGCAAATGCATTTAGTTACATAGATAATAAGATACGGATTAATTCTTTACCTGCTGCAAGCCCTCGAACTCAGTTTGTACCCGTGCAAACTCATGGTAGTCCACCATGGGCATGTCAAATAGACGCTCAGCGTTGGCCAGTTCCTGGCGCCTCAGCTCGCGCTCGTTTAGTTTCTGGCTATACGGGTCCATCAGGCGTACGCCGCGCTCCAACTCCGGGCCACAGGAGCCGGGTCCGTTCTCGTCCCAATCCTTGATGAACTCGTCCAGCTGTAGAAATTGGAAGGACAACGCAATGTTAGTGCAGTTGACTCGCGAAGTGACGGCATTTGATTGTTGCGCTTTCTCCACGACTTCCAGTGGCACGCCCCTCGCAACGCGCCCCACGCCCGCACGACTCACGCCTTAATTCAAATAATAAACACTTCAAGTTAATTCATTTTACGCTGACGGCGCCGTTGCCGCTAACAATTGACAATAATGGTTGAGCGCGCGGAAAAATCCAATTAAAATGCCATTGAAAGGAAATAATAATAATAGAGGGAAACAAAACAGAATTGCAGAAAACGCAAAATTGCGGAAATGCGGAAATGCAGGGTCGCCAGTGCGAAGTGAATCCCCTCCCCAGAAGTGCCTCCCCGACCCCAAGGAGTAACGCCTGCCATTGGCTTGTCAACTTACATCGTCACAGAAAACGTCGATTTCAACGGAAGTCATCTCCGCGAATTTTTGCTTAATTGGTTGCAGCTTCTCCGAACGATACAGGGCCGATAGAAATAGACGCTTCCAACGCTTCTCCAGATGATGCGACAGCAGCATGTCCTCGTACGAGAACTGCGAAATAATAGAAAAAAAGAAAAGAAACCATGAAAACGCACCCACATTCAAATTAAGCAATGTCCTTCAATTATTGCTGAGTGCAAATAATAATCATGAATAGTGCCGAATTCCACTAACGAGCAGCCAAGTGCTGCTCCCGCAACCACAACTGAAACACACAGGAAACTCGGAAAAAAGAGTGGTCAGTTCAAGAGTGCTCGGTCGGTAAATACCCTGTGCCCAGCTCACAAAAAACTGAAACTATATACATAAAACACATATAACTCATATATGTAGTGCCTATATTCGCAGAGATTGCAACTCTTGTGTATCGATCGCCGCGTTATTTTACTGCCTGTTGCACAAGCTTTTTATACCCACTTATACCCGGTACAGGGTAGAAAAAGAATCGCACAGCTTTCAGGGCCGCCGCCGCAATTGGTCGCTGTTGCATAAATTTTCATATAGCCTTTGCAGCTATTGCGTTGTGTGTGTCTGTGTGTGTGTGTGTGTGAGTGTGCATTTGTTCATTCATTCATTAATTTATATAAAATGCAAGTTAATTCCGTTTTGTCTGGGCCGGGGCTAAGCACCGCAGCCACAACGAAATGCCATCAATAAATGAACGAATCCAAAATGGTGGGCCCACAGACACCCACAAACGGGCGACGGCCTGGACAGACTGGGCAAGCGGATTACCGTTAGCAACTGAATGCTGCCACCCGCTGGCTGTGTCTAGTTCGAATGGTGCGTTTATGTAACCATTTTGTGTGTCTGTTGGGCCAAATACGGAAAGCCATTTTCGAATGACGCTCCACTCACTGCCCACCAAATATGCATATGTAAACAGTGTGTAGCTACAGCCGTCCGCGAAGGCTTTAAAGGATTTCGAAAAGGATTTCCAAAACTGCTCATTTGAATACACAAATATGCGCAGCGAGCAACGAACAGAGCAACTTACTCGACATTAGAGCTTTTTTATTAAAGCAGTGGATAATGCTGGCATGTGGAGTATATTAGGTTTGGATGGAATGAGGTTAGAGTGATAAGTATTAAAATATAAATGTACAAAGAATGTGCGGTGAGTGAATAATATTAATAATATTTTAATTGCATTTAATTTATTTTAACATCATTGCAATTTGGAAAGTTTAATTTAATTTAGTTTTGGGGCTTAATAAAATTATGATATTGGAATCAATAAAGTACGTCCAGCGCTCAAATTCACTAACATCGAACTACCATACGTGAAAACAATTTAACTAAAGATGTATGTATGTGTATATATATCTGTATATATAACAAAAGTTGCTTCATATTATGGTCCATAAGCTACACAAATATCTTAAATAATGTACTATTATGAACACTCTAATTACATCAATGCTTTCAATAAAGTTCTCTCGGGAAGACTTACCGTAAGTTGGTGCTCGCTTAGCACTGTGAAGGTCTCCTGCATCTCGTGTATTTTCTGCTCATTTGTCAACGTTGTCGACTGGATGGTGGCGATTGTTTGCATCACCAGCTTAAAGTCCTCCAGCTCACGTGTGGTCTTGTTCAGGTTCAGGTTTAGTATCTTTCATTGTTTTGAGTGTACGGGGGAGAGTATTAGACAGTGAGCTGATGATGGCGATGCCACGTGTTTTGCGGGTACTCACTTTGATTTCCTCTCGCATGGACCGCATGTTGTCGTTGACATGCTGCAACAGCACTTCGCCCAGTGTGTTGCACCATTCCCTGGCATGTTGTTTGATGCTTTCCAGCAATGGGGTCAGATTTATGCGCACACATCTGACGTCATGGTAGTGCCGCATTTGCTCCAAGGCTTCCACAATGGTCGCGTAAAATGTAAATTTCTCATCGATATCGACGAGTGTCACTTGGTGCTCTACAAACTTTTGGCAAATCACAGCCTTCTCGAAGGCCCACAAATTGAAGTACTTGCGAAATCTGCGGACGCGAAATGTAGGCATTAATGTTAATAGGTGCGGGCGTACTTTAACCTTTAATCTGTTTGTACTCACTGCGTCACAAAGCCTTTTGCTTCGGACACAAGTTTTGCGGCCAACTCGTGTACGTTTATGATGAGATTCACCACGTCCCTGATGTTCACAATGTCCTCGTAGAAAGTGTAATTAAATTTCCACTGTGCGCCTGCATCAATTAGCGGACAGTTGAGGCAAGTGCCGCTCATCCAGCGTGTGAAAATCTTTAGGCTGTGAGTGGTCCGGGGTCAGCAAAGGATTGTATTTAATCAACGACTTACCGCGTCACATAATCCTTGGCTGCTGTTATAATGATGTTTTGCAGCTCATTGGCCGACGGCTCGAGGACAATTTCGGACATGAGCAGCACAGCGCTTACCTCGAAAATGGGCTCAGTTGATAGCAGACGACTGATATAACACTTTAGGTTGTCATAGGTCATGCTGCAAAATATATATACGTATGCACATGTATCCTTAGATATAGAGTTATCAGGGGGAAACTTACTTAACAATACACTTGTATGTCTCCTGCTCCCAATACTCGTAGTAATTGCGCATTTTCTCCGACCTGCCCGTAAATGTGCCCAAGACCAAACTTTCGAGCTTGGTAAGCACTGGTCCCAGGGAATCGTACAGCTTTTTCATTTGGGCCGTTTTCTGATTACGCGATGCCTCCAGTAGCTCGAAGTAGCCTTGGCAGCTGTAGATACCCATGCCGCAGGCCAGTTCTATGTTCTTCTTCTGCACATCCTGTTCATCCGGGGCTTGCAGAATCAAAATGGTTTCACCGGCAGCCGTCTTGAAGGTGCGCGCCAGCGTTGTTTTGTTGGAATTTGCAGGAGTTTGCACATTTTCTTCGCTTGTGGAGTCTTCATTTTCAGTCGGCACACTATCCAGGTTAAACAGATTAAATTGTGAGATTTCATCAATACGGCTGCGCAAATCCATGCGAATAAAGTTGATTTGCGAGACAATCGATCTCAGTTTGCGCAGCTGCGAGTTGATCTGGTCACAGAATTTGGCAATGTTGAAAGATATCCATGTGTAGCGTCCAATGCCCATTTGTATGAACAGCTCCGTGTCGTAAATGTGCTCTCGCAAAAATACCACCTCGGACATTGACAAATTGCCAATGATCGTATTGTATTGATTAATGACCTCCGTGAGCTTTTCAAAATCTTTGAAGAAAATGTCCTTTCGCATAATCGCAGTACGCAAAACAGTGGGAAGAGTAAAGCCCAGCTGCTCAAATAACTGACCCTCAAACATCGTATCGAAGACCTCACGATTCATGTTAACTACAAAGTGCATATCGTACTCGATCAGCACCTTTTCCCCAACTAATTCCCTCCAAATTGGCAACAGTCGTTGTGTATCCGCGCGGACGAGCACTTTAGTGGGAGAAGAAAGAAAATTAGAACTGACGATTTATATTTCTTATTTTCAATGAAAGCTATTATTGCTAATATGTACTAAAAATATAATAATAACATGCGCTTTTCTGTTTCTTGATGAATAGCTCAATACGTATAAAAACAAGTAAGAATGCTCTAGTCGGGTGCGCCCGACTAGCAGATACCCTGAAGCCAGCTGCAAGCTGTCATTTGCAAGCATTTCAAACCCTTTGCATTCATACATACACACATAAAATTACACATACACACACATATGCATACAAACGCAAGCCGCAGTTGTCGGTCGAAAAGTTCATGTCCCTAGCTTTTGTAGTTTCCGAGATCAGACAAACAGACATGACTAAATCGACTCAGCTCGTCGGTCGTCCTGATCAAGAATATATATACTTTATGGGTTCGGCGATGCTTCCTTGTGCCTGTAACACACACTTGTACTAAATCATTATATCGTTTTTACCCATTTTTAATGGGTTCAGGGTAATAGATAATGTACTAAAATTGCCCAATCTTTCTGGGGAAATATCGGGACGCATATTTCTGGGATTGAAAAACAAATTCTAAAGCTGAGTAAATACTTAATTAGTATTATAAGCATATTCGATAAGACGAATAAAAAGAAGTACACGCTATATGTACGCTGATGGATAATCAGGATGTGACAGTGCATACTCACATTCACATATCGGTATGCACTCTCGATCCCGTGCTGAGATGTCCTTTGGCTTTCGCTCCTTCATGGCAGCCAAAAATTCGGTGGCCTTGCGCAGTTGTATATTCGCGTGACGTGTCTTGCCCACCATCCACATGATCATCGCCGTGAGTACCGTGAATCGATTGATTTTGCATAATACACCCATTTGAGAGGTTTCGACAGCCGCCTGTGTTTCTTCTTCATCTTCTTCCAAAAAACTCATCGAGGGTTGTCCATGCAGACTGCCTTCGGACCTCATTTCCATCAGGCTCATGCTGCCGCCATATACCGAAGTGTGCAGATGCGCCATTGAAGTAGCGCGACCCTTGGCTTTGAGCGTTTGCGTGGCTTCAGTTATATAACTCACTAGTGGGGGAAAACGATTTGGTCAGCAGTATGTTCGATGATTGGGGTAATAGCTACGTACTGGTATCTTCCTTGCATATTTGTATGGTCAGTATGTTGGAGCGGTTGGTGTGGTTTATTATGAAGGTGGCATTCTGCATGTATTTCTCAAAGAGTATCTTTTCGAACTGGTACATCACGGTCATCAGCTCGAAATATTGCTTGAATGCGCTGCGCTTCAGAAAGCTATTCTTTATCGCCGGGTCATCCTCAACGGTCTTGAAGGCCAAGACAGAATTCTTCAGTTTTCTGCCAAGCAAACGCGCCCAAGCGACGGCGCTGATTTTAGCTGGCTGTAATTTCGGCATGGGCGGAGTTTTCTTATGGTGCTGTTAAGAAAATCAATAAATAAATCAACAAAAATTAGATAAACTAGTCGAGGCAATTTATAAATATAAGGCCATCCCACATACCGTGAAAACAGTTTCTACGTTGTTAATCTCACTAACGAAGAAACGCAAGAGATTTTCATGTTTGGTGGAGACAAACTCCTGAAGAACCTTGCGCGTGTCAATTGTGTTTGCATTGACAAGCAATTTAATACCCTTCTGTGCTGAAAGCAGCGAGTTAATGCTCTGATCAATAACCCCTTGAGCTTCTATTTCAAGCATCTCGAGACGTCTATTGAACTGCTCCAGCGAATATTCCCAGTTCTCCCAATTGCTGGGCAAGAACATATCGTAGTCCACGCTGCGAATCAGGTCATCCAGCAAGCGATAGATTTTGCGCATCAGATTATCCACAATGGCGGGATCGGTGATCAGTGCCTTGAGATTGCGCCCAAACAGGTTCTCATACTGAATGAACACTCGCCCCACATACGCAATATCCACGGCCACGCGGTATATGTGGTTCACCTCTTTGAAGAGCGCCACACGGTCGAATTCCCAGCGAGAACCGGCGCCGGATTCCTCGATGTGCTGCCGGCTTACCTTGTAGGCCTGTTTCCAGCAGCGCAACAAGTTCGCACAGTTGTTGGCCGTTTCATAGGTGTAGGACGCAGAGAAGCTAAAGTATATATATAGGTATTGATAATCCGACTTGTGCTACAATCTAGGACATCGCTGAACTCACCGGAATATATTGTCAAAATTTATAATTTTCTTCACCTTTTGCACGAAAACATTGGATATTTCACAGAGCAGCACTTGCATTTCGGGATCGCGGCAATAGTAGCTGGACATGGTCCAGATGTGACGCAGTCCGACCATAACATTTGGTATCTGCATTATGGCCATTTTGAAGCTCTCATAGTTTTGAATTTTCTAAAAATACAGATTGAGATTAATAGACTTCAAGCCGATGTCGGGCACGATGTTGTTCAACACACCTCCAAATAGTCCGTAACAGTGCCCAAGTAGTCCGCGTTCTCTTTGGCCAATTTGAAGCGTGCCTCTGTGTTGCTGAGCACTTTCTCCCACTCGTTAATCACCTTGGAGCCATCATTGGTTAGGCGATTGAGCACGGCCATCACAAATTCAGTTTTCAGTTGTTCCAGAGTGCCATATAGATCGATTTCCATTTTATGCCAATAGCGGTACTCGGCCATGGGGGTGAACTCATCGAGCTTGCTATCCTTCAAGGACTTCATCGTTTTATTCAGATACTTTATCCAACCGTCGACCACATCCTCGAGTTGAACTTGTGAATAAGTGGGAATCAGTTCCAATTTCTTTGTATCCACGGGCACGCGTATGATCGCTTCTTCGAATTCGGTCTCTTCTTGGCCGGGCAGCACATAGGACGAGGGCAGATTAAAGGCCCACACAATATGATTGATGGTCCAAACGATTTCACTATCGAATTCCTCCAACTCCTTGAGCATTCGACGTTGAATTGGCATAATGCGTGGAGGCGTTGCCTCTTCGGCAATGCGCTCCGCTTCCACCTTTGCCTTGGTCTCGTTCAGCAGCTTTTCCCAGCGTTCAGCAATCGTTAGCTTTTCGGGTTTCTGCTCCGCTGTAAATCGGCACCAAAGAGTCATCGATTGCCATCAAAATACTTGCATGCAGCTTACCCTCGCCCTCAGACGATGATGATACGTCCACGGTTACATGTTTCACTTCAGCTTCGTCCTCTTCTTCTGCATCGCCTTTGGGAGTTGCTTTTTTGGCCTCTGCCAGCTTCTTGGCTTCCAGTACCTTTTGCTTTCTGCCATGTCGGAGAAGATGAATAAACAAATGAACACAATTAAAGCGTCGAGCGACGTGTAAAATTAACACAAAGCGTAATGAAAAGCCGCTGATAAGCGAAATGAGCAGCAAATACCAACAAAGGACAACAAAGGGCACAAACAGGACCAAAAACACTTCGCTCCGATTGCACTGGCTGCCATGCGACGAAGTCATTTTTTAAGCACGAGTGTATGCCTAAAAAGGACGAGCAGGACAGCGCTCACTGGTCAAGTGGCAGCTTGAGCAGGGGCAGCAATGAAAGCAATGAAAGCCCCATGTACGGTGAGTGAGGTTCCGCCAGGATGTGCCATAAATGTTGACTCCCGAACCAAAGGCGAGGGGCCGCAAGACAACAACGACGTCGACGCTGGCGCTGGCGCCGGTGATGGCAGCATGAAATCCGATTAAAAATAAAAATTTTTATCGGATGCGCTGTAATTTATGTGCGAAAAGGGTTATGCAGGATCCGCAGAAAACAAAAAAATACAAGAGAAAAGAAACTGTAGCCGCGTCGATGGCAACCAGTGATAAATGCAAAACAAAGGGCAAACGAAAAATGTGCACGAAAAAAACGAGCAAAAAAGCAAAAGCAAAAGCCAGTCAGAGCAGGCACTTCAGTCAGCATAAAACCAATAAAGCGCGGGCGATACGCCCTCCTATTGCCCATGCCCCAAGCCCCAAAAAAGCAAACCCCTTGCTCCCGGGAAGCGAAGAGAAGGGGACGCATTGCCGCGTTGCCTTTGTTAAAAGTTAAATACTTTTGTTGTTTAAGCGCTTTCAAACGAAATTCCGATGGTTTGGATAGCTCCAATAGACCCGGCCCCGATTCCTTAGCCTCGCTGGAAACATTCTCGCCAGCGTCCCCAGCGCCGCCGCCACCCTCCCTCTGGGCATCATTATTTTCCATTTGCTGGGTATCCGTGGTGTCCGGTTCGCGAAATTGAAAATGAAAGGCGCTTTTGTAAACCTGCAATTGAAAAAAAAACAATTGAAAATTCATATGTTTTTCTAATAGGCCGAGTCTGCTATGTGAAGGCAATCTAATTGATTTGGCGCGTTGATTTGCCAAAACCAATTTTCAATTTTCAACAAATTCCCAATTTATTTTCATGCAAAAAGCAAATATTATGGCAGTCGGGGCATGTTGCCCCCTCAGAAACCGCAAAATTTGCAAGCTGCCAAGTTTTTGGAGTGGAGGGATGCTGTGCAGGGGTAGGGCTTACGGGCCAGCCAGCCTAATGGAAACCGCAGCACATTTAGAGGCTATGATGAAGCAATTTGCGTTGGCGCTGTCCGCTTAAGGCGTTGTAGGCGTGAGGCTGTTCCCACACCCCACCACCACCCCCCTCGCTGCATGACCCGACCGCCTGTTGTGCGCTGAAGCGCAAAAATCTTTCGCCACAGCGTCCATTTTGATAGATGACTGCCTTGTTTTAGGAATTAATTACAATTCGTCACATTTTGCTTTGCGGTTAAGAATGGACGAACCTCGACGGAGGGACGAAAGACAAAGGACGGAGGAGAGGGAACGAATAAAGCATTGGGATGCTCTCACAGACGACCCACTGGAAACAATGGCGATTTCTCCGAAGTCGTTGATTGATTGAATAACGTTTTATGGGGTGTGAAATGAGCGAAAGGGCGCAAATTTGAGTGATTTTGGTTTGCGGATTGTGTTGCGGCATTAAGTGGCGCATTCTGATGACCAGCTTACTATTGGGGCTTACCATCTCTAAGTCGTGCCGCAGCGCGTCGATGAGGTTGCCCCGTATGGAGCCAAACAGGAATAGTAACGGCATTTCGGCAAAGCACTGCGATATCTCCTTGAACCACGCTGCAAAAATAAATAAAATTAATGAGAAATTGCACGGTAGAATGCGCTTCATTGTTTATCATAATTATCACGGCAATATGTGAGCATAAACTTTATGTTTGTTTAATAATAGTGGCCGTATATCTTCTTATAAATCCATTTATTTCTGTGCTGGAGAATGCTTGTAAACGTATTTTCAAGAAAGATTTGAGCAACGAATCAGACAATTATATGAATCGATAGAACAATATTTAGAATACCTATGCAACTATTATTATTGCAAATATTATTTAAAATAAAAATTTGGTGCATACTTGTAGGCTTTAAAAATGTGAATAATGTGTGCAATCAGTTCGATCTGTAAAGTTTTTATTTTAACTTACGAATTTCTCGAGCATTTTTCCGCAATATATAGACATATCTTATTTTAGGATCCATGTTATGGGATTCCATTTCTCCAAAGTGACAGTGCAGCAATGGTGTTTTAATATAGGCAGGAACAATTTTCTGTAAATGAAAGGAAATATTCATTAATTTCCTATTAAGTAAGATAATAACAAAAACATATGCCCAAAAAGGTAATATAGCACTGAAAAAAGTATATTCAAATAATATAAATATAATATAACAAAATATAATTTAATATAATATTAATAAATGCATACTAATTTGCGCCTTGTTCACAAAATGCATGTGTATCAGACCGCGCACCACCTCCAGTTGTTAGTATGGGCATAACTAGCACAACGGACAAAAAACTCCCCATCCCACAGGATCAATGATTTTCCACATTTTAATTATTATTAATTTTATATTTCCTTTTACACTTTCTGAATATTTTTGTATCATAAGAATAGTTTTACATTTAAGAATATATTTCTATTACTAATTATATTTACTATACTATATTGTACTATATTTCTATTACTCATTTTGCTGAAATATATCACTGACAATAGTTACTGGCCGGACAGGCAAATAAAGTACCTTTATCGTGTCGTGAAGTTATTAGATATGTTTATAATTCCTTTAGGTTTGTAATATTCAGTTGAATTCTCTTAAAGAATAGGGATTTAGCTATAAACTATCAACATAATTATTTTTAAATAGCACTGGCTAAGACAAACACTACATCCACACACTGGCTTGGAATTCGAATCACTGAGGACTGCGTAAATATATATATAAATATATGGTTAAGTATACTACTATATAGATAGATGACGCTACTTTGAAAATGCTTGTACATACCTTAACCTCAATGTAGACCGGAACGTAGCTTTTCTTTTTGGATTTGCGAGCTGTGTAATGGGAGGATAAGATTAAGTGCATTAGCAAGGCGAATGGGCGTGGCAAGGCTGTGCAGTTAAATGAGTGTGACTGTGAGTTTGTGATTGACTTGCTGAAAGAAGATGCAGTTGGAGGCATTTGCATTGTCATTGTTCCAGAACTTTTTGGTTCCATTTAAATGCAATGAACGGAATGAAACTTTGGTGTTATCTTAGTGCCGGGCAAAGCAAATCAAATGAACTGCATTCGCGAACGGGGGAATAGGAGAACAGCGGATCGGAGGAACGGCTGGTGAGGGCGCGAATTCAAATTAAAAGTTGCAAAAGAAATGAATATTAGGCAAGCGAGCCAAAATGAGGCTCTTAAATATTTATGATGTGCTGTGGGCAGCGTGAATCAAAGGGAAGACAAAGATTCGCGTTTGATATTAAGTTGGACAGGCAACAAATTTATGCGTTGCATTCGAACGTGGTGGGGAAAGGTGCGGGCAAAACTTTCCAAATTAAAAATGGCACAAAGAACAAAGGAAAACTGAACTGGGATGCGTCATATTTACCGTTTTCCATATCAGAGCTGACTGCATGAATGGAGCGGGAGTAGAAAGCAATGTGTTAGTTTGTCGTTTAGATGATATAACTAAAATCGCTGAAGCAAGGACTGCGATTACATACATGTGCGCTTAGAGCGTGATGAACTCTTGCCGCTGCTCACAATGGTAGCCTCCTCCTCGCCTTCGAACTCGCCCTCGCCCTCTGCTTCAAAATCGGTGCCGTCGGCTCCATCCATTTCCGCCTGCTCGGCCAGCGGTTCGGCGGCGGGCTCGGCATCCTGGCCGCCCTTCTTGCGTCCCTTGCCCTTGGCAGCGCCCTTCTTCTTCTTGTCCTTTTTATCTGGCACCGAGGGCCGCGGCACTTCCTCCAGCACTGTGATCTCCTCCTCCACGAGCCTGTCGAAGAAGGTGCGCCACACGTACATGAGGACGCGATCCAAATGCGCCTGTCGCTCATAGCGCTGGTTGAAAAAGTGATCCACAGCAGACTGGTTGTTGGCTATTAATGTGTTGACGTACACCGGATCGAATACGCCCAGCTGGTTGGCAATGATGGTCTTGAGCCATATGACGCGAGGCTCATCTAGGCTGATGTTATAGCCAGAAGTACTGTCAATATCCTGTTGCAGTGCATTGCCAGACTTCTCCGAGACGCTCTGCGTTGTAAAAGACATTGATGGTGGCGGCGCGCCGAATGCAGCCCTCCGCCTCCCGCTGGCCGACTGTGCGAGTTTGTGTTTACTTGCTTACGAGCTCCGGCAGAGGTTTGCACATCAAACGCTGCTCCTTGAGCTCCACCTTCTGCGGCCGGCACCTACCCCGTTTCTTTTTTGTTGTTCTTTCAATCAATTTCAGTTGCCGTTGCGCAGTTCGTTCCGCGCGTGTTTGTTGTGTGCCGTGCTGTGTCCCGTGCCGTGCAGTGCCCAGCCGTGGCCTGCCTTGCCTTGCCTCGCCGTGTGGACTCGCCGGGGCACGCTGGCGTCTGCAAATCCTTTTGTGTAACCTGGGACAACGTCTGCGGCCGTGGTGGTTGTCAAATGTTGCAACCCAAATAGGAACGCTTTGAAATGTTGAACGCGTTGCTCAATTTGTAGCCACGTTGTGTGGAAAATATTTCATTTCCTTTCATAATATATGTATGTCGACGCTGCTTTGATTTTGTGCCTAAAGTCGCCGACTGAAGTTTAGCTTATCCTCGTTTCCGTTGTTGTTGCTATTATTATTATCATTATTGATGTTGTTGTTTTCGTTGCTGTTGATATTGCGGCGTTGCCTTGGTTGGCTGTTGCCATTGTTGATGTTAGCTAAGCAACCCCAGCACCGCTTCACATGATTCTGCCCATCGCTTTGCCCTTTTGCCACCTGTCAGCTGCACTTGCAACATGCAACAGCGCTGGGGTAAAAGTGTTTGCTTCCTTCGGGCCATGCGCGTTGCGTAAACAAAACACGCAGCGCTCACTTAATGGCCGTGCACATTAGCAACGTGCCAGGGACGTTGCCAGGCAGCTAGCCCCAACCCCAGTCTCAGGCAAAGACACAGCCACAGTCCCAGCCTCAGCTCTCTTCAGAGGGCCCACTTCCGCCCAGGTCAAGTGGCTGCATCGAGCTGGATGGGCGCCATTGGCTTAATAACTGTTTAAGTGAATATAGAAATAGAAATATTTACAAAGCAATTGCGAAGGGTACTCGCATTGGCTTTAGCCATAAGAAATTGGTAAGCAACAGCCGGCTTTGTGATGAGTTTGCTTTGAATGTTGCAGTTGCAGCATAGCCTCGCCCCATCCGGTTGCCGCCCGTTCCCGTTCCCGTTCTCTTCCCCGTCAAATCAATTGAAGACATCGCGGCATCTGCTTTGATTGAGATAGAAATGCTTGGGGCGATGCCAACGCGGTCTGTTTACATTCAATCAAAGTTAGCTGCCTGCGCTTAGATATGGCACAGAATAGGATATCTCTGTCGATAGATATACTCCATAGATTGCAGATAGTATAGCACTTGTTACCGATTGCTTGCGCAAACTAATTTGAAGTTGTTGCACTTTTAAACAGCAATTGCTGGATTTTCTGCGCATCACATCGTTTCATTTAGTTCAATCTTATTTCTATACATAGGAAAATTCACAAAATTAGGCGTCTCCTCCAGCTTCCAATAATCCACAGACAGTTGTTGACACTAGCCTGAGGCAATGAGCTGGGCCTTGATCCATTCTAGCCGACAGCCGAGTTCAATACTAATTGAAATAAATGAATGTTTTGTCATCAGAGCAGGCAGACAGGCAAACAGGAAACCAGGTTGGGAAATGGGCTGTGGTTGGCTGTCGGATGGAGTGCCACAGGCAATAGCAGCATCATTAAAATGCATGGTTCAAACGGTGCGTATACTTAATATAGATCGTTCGCCAAGGATGGGCTACTCATTCCGCACGCTGTGGCTGCAATTTTTATCCGTCATGTTTTATTTGTATTTATTATTGCGACGCGTCGCTTGCCTTTGCACCAAAACGTACATTTTGTTTGCAGGTGAAATGCTTCACGCAGCACGCGAAATGAGAATTTATTGACTTGTGAGTGTGCGTATGGGTGTGGGAGTGTGTGTGTTTTTGTATGTTTGCCTCCTCTATAAGTGGGTCTGTTTGCGCTCTGCTGTTTCCGCTTGCGTCTTCTATCTGCAGCACATGAGTTTGATAAACACATACCACAGCTTTGAGACAACTTGAAGGATGCTCACGGCTTGTTTGCATTTGCGCTTAATAACTTTCAAGCGCCGCCAAGCGTTACAGCAACACACATTGGCTCACACACATATATATAATTAGCCGGAGGCATTACGTATTCGCATGTACTTATGTCAATGTGCTTAATTGCAAGTGCAAGAACCTCGAACCTCGAACCTGTCCCATCAGCCAGGTGTGATATTGACTTAATGAAAACATATCATATTTACTTGGAATACCATTGATGTAATTGCAATTACCCCCAACTATTCATATCAAATCTAGTTCCAGTTCAACCTGGAGCTAGTTCACACTCTTGCTGAACTCGAATTGCAATTGCAGCTTAACTCTTGAACATTTCAACATCTGATATTAGAAGTATTCAAGCAAAAACTGGATTTCCTATATGTCAAAAAATTATCAATTTTAATTACTAATTTCCTATTTAACAATACCAATTTTATCAGCAATTTTTTTCAAGTTTACAAACAGAGCAGGAAACGAACTAATGTCGAGATTGGTCGACTAGAATACACCCTGTATGTGTAGTGGTCTCATATACATAGGTACAAATGTATGTATAACATCGGGTTCAAGCCAATATAAAGATTTTCTCCGTCTTAATAACAAATAAACTAAAAACAACTTTTTAAGTTTTCATATAATAATATTTTTCTTCTTAAGTATGCAAGAATATTACGCCCCAAGGTTCAAACCAAAACCAGAGCTTATTGATGTGGAAAAAAACTTTCACGAACTGACTAAAGGGTCAGGCATGCTAAATATTACAGTAGAAAATCAATAAAAACAAGTATGAACGTTGCAGACGGATGAAACCGACTGCGCAATACCCGTTCACAGTAGACAGTAGATAATATTATTCTTTCAAATGACTTTGCCCAAGAGTGTATGCAATTTTTTTCGCTGCTATTGAAGCTAGAGACTTGAAACTTGGAAAATATACTCGTGTATACCCGCGTTAGATAAAGTGTTAAAATTTTTGTACTACACACAATATTAAAGCTGGAGTCACCAAATTTGCTATTTAGATTGCTGGTGACCCCCCTCAAAGATAGCAACCTTGATATCCGGCACGCCCACTAGAAAGCCATTCCTATACCTCCCACAGTTTTTGAGCTAGAGGCTCCATATTTTGAATAAGCGATACTGGAAAGTCCCCCGCAAAAATCACAGAAAAAATTTTCCGGCCACGCGACGTACATGATAGAGGATAAACTATGAAAATAAACCACTAAACATTAAAATCGGTTCAGTTTTGACAAAGTTATGGACGTTTGAAATAGGCGAACTTTACTTTACTGTGACAAAAAATTTGACCTTCTCAGAATCATTTATAATGTTGTTTTTTATACTAATTGTGACAAACACAATCGATTAAAATTGTAAAATTGCATTTCAAAATTTTGAAAAAAAATGTTCAAAACAAATCCATCCGGGATTACTAGCCAAAATTAAGCAAGCCACCTCAGCCATGTTTAAACTACTAAAATCATTTATGGAAAATAGACAAGTTCTGGTACAAGTCCAGGATAGTCAATCGCCAATCAACCCAATACTTGCTGGAGTCCCACACAGAGCAGCGTTCTCGCTCCTATTCTATATACAATATTTTCAGCCGACATCCCACAAATTAATAATTCTGGCATGTTATTGGCTTCTTACGCCGATGATGTCTGTGTTTTAAACTCAAACACATCGAAAGTGAAGCAACAACAGGTATTCAGCGATACCTCGATGAATTTGGTAATTGGGCCAAGAAGTGGAACATGGGAATTAACACCAGCAAATCGATTAATGTCTGTTTCACATTACGACGTAAACGAACTCCACCAGTTTCTCTCAACATGCAACCAATTCCACAAGCATCCTCGGCCAGATATCTGGGCATCACCCTCGACCAACGACTTACTTATCGAGAACATTTTGAAAAAGCTGCGACAACCTGTTATCTGAAGAGAGACAAACTTCACTGGATGTTGAACCGAAGAAGTAAGCTTCCATTACGGTGCAAAACTCAAATCTACCAGCAAATCATTGCGCCAACTTGGAGATAGGGCATCCAGATTTGGGGCACAGCTGCCAAATCAAACAGAAGACGTTTCCAGACAATCCAAAATAAAGCTTTACGCCTAATAACTGGCTGCAGCTGGTATGTCAGTAATCTGACCCTTCACAGAGATCTGAATATTACGCTAATAGAAGATCAGATCTCTTTCTACTCCAGTCGCTATAACGAAAGACTGATAAACCACCAAAACAGATCTGCACAAGCCCTTGTCGGATCTATTCCTATAAATAGACTGAAGAAAAGACACTTCGGTCTTTTACAAAACAATTAAAAACAATTCTTAAGAAGACAGCTTAGCCTTAACCTTATGTAGAGCAGGAGAAAATAAACTAAGAAACAAACATTGTTAAATGCAAATTTTGAAGCATGTACATGTTTAAAAACTCATATTATCTGTTAATATAATAAAGATTTTCATAATAAAAAAAAAAAAAAAAAAAAACTGAGTCTGAGAAAATCCAAAAAATTGTACTCTCAAAAATGAATATATTTGAAATGCATTATTAATCTAGAGGACAAACCATGAGAGAAATGTCGTCAAAATTTTTTTTCTAAAATGAGTAACTGTGTACAGTGACCGAGTATTACGCCGTCGGCTATGTCCGACTGCAACGTTCTTACTGGTTATAAAATGGTCAGGACAGAGCTTTCAAATAGAAATACAAACCAAGGTGCAAGTCTGTAGTTGTTATTCTATTTTTTGTATTTTTGGGTGGGGAAGTATCCTCAAAATTGTAATATTCTCGATCTGTGTATGCTTTACGAAAACGTAATGGCGGCTTTTGTGGCTGTAGCTCTTCTCACCTTCTGAGATATGCTAAGAAAACTGTGTCTTAAAACAAACTTGTTGTGCATATTGCATGAATGAATCTATAGTTAAAAAGTTTATGGCTCTAGCTTTTGTAATTTCCGAGATCGCTGCGTTCATACCGACGGACAGACGGAAGGATTTGGCTATTCTCAAGTAGTTACAGTTTTGTATGATTTTATATAAAATTCAGGCAGTCTCTTAATATACGACTTACATACGTGCCTTGATAATGTGTACCTTGAGCCTAAACTTGAGTAAGCCAGGTTAATTTAAAAGCAATTCTTCTCGAGTAGCAATAAGTGGAGCTGTACCTGTGAACCTGCTTTGCTTTGAAGAGCCTGTTAATGAGCAGAGTGAGTCGGCAGGCTGTTTAATTCATCGGCGCCAGGCTTTCACACATGTGGTGCTGGTCAAGCTGCTTATCGGACAGGACAGCAGCTTACAGTCCACAGCACGTTGCAGGCAGCAGGAGCTGTAGTCCTGTCGTTGTGTATCCGTTTCCGCAATGCAGAAACTTTCTGGGCGACTGTCTTTGTTTTGGCCTATAAAATGTTGGCAAGCATTCCGAAATCCTCTGCCTGCCGTAGGAGTAGATGAATTTTGAAACAGGTCAGTTGCCGGTGCAGCTTTAATAAATTCTTCTGATTGGGCTCCCCGCTGCCCTTGTATCCGGGCAAATGCCCAAATAAGCATGCAAATGTGTCCATTAGTGTGCACAGAATTTCCCATCTTATCTGTCTGCAGTCGTTGTTCATGTGTATCCATTAATAAACATTGTCTACTTTGAGGCAACGCCCGCAATGCTCAATTGCAGCGGAATGGGCACTAAAACCGCAACAAGTTCAATGCAATTGCATTGCACAGAGCACATTGCCATAAAGCTAGCTCGCCTGCTAGGAGACTTCGCCTCCGGCAACTGGCAGAGATTGTGCGCTTTGCGGTTATCTAATGAGTCGACGCCTGAGAGAAGAGTCAACCGAACGAAACCAAAACCAAACCCGGCGCTGCCGAGCTTTACCATCGTGCACTGTTGCACCCTTTGATCATAGCGATTGCCCAATGCAGCATTTTTGAACTAATAAAGCACCAAACGAACTATCCTTCCATCTGTGGGTGCGTGCAAATAGCACTGGCCAACAAAATGTTTGCCCATTTCCAACTACAATTGCTACAAATGGTAAAAGGTGGTAAATTATTTTGTTAAAATTTAAAATAGGACCGTGTCTTACTATTAATCTAAGAAATCAAAATAATTAAATAACAGAGGCTACTTAAAATTATATTGCAAAACTTTTAAGTGATTCCTGAGTTTATTAAAAGAAAGATGTAAATACACATTTTTTTAAAGCTCTTCAGAAAGTAGAAGAAGATGAATTGATAAGAATGAAAAAATATGTTAACAAGGTAAAAGTGGAATTGTGTTCACGTAATGTTGGACAGTGCAACTTATTGACCTCGTCCGTGCTAAATGGCTACAACGTGTATTCGCGTTTGCATCTGCATTAGCCATGCTCTTTAGAGATCCTGCTAATTAACGGTACAGTGATTGCCTGGGTCTTTCCGATTGCTTTGCGTGTGCACTCACACACACAACAGCATACAGCAAAAACTATCGAAACATCGACTTATCGATTTTTGCTATGTGATTTGTAAGCTTCAGTTGATGTTTAAGTTTTAAAGAAATTTTTAAAGATTTGTGATCATAACTCAAGAATATAATAAAGTTACTTATTCCTATTAAGCAGTGTCATAGTATACTTGGAATATATAAAGAAATTTGTAACATGAATAAAATATGTTGGGAGCAGGTATTCAAATTCCTCACCTGCGTATGTTTCACGAGAACATATTTAACCAAACTTGGTGGCTCTAGCTTTAATATTCTCGATATATGCTAAAAAACCAAGTCTTAAAACACATTTTTGCTAAACCATTTTTATTGAAAAGGTGCAAGATATCGAAAAAATGATAAACTCAAACTGCGTATGGTATAGTCGAAAAGTTTATGTCTCTAGTTCTTATAGTTTTCGACACAGCTCGACATCCTGATCAATAATATATATACATTATTCCTTCTGCCTGTTACATACTTTTGCACGAAACCATAATACCCTTTTTACCCATTTTCAATGGGTTCAGGGTATAAATATACAAATAAAATACCCATGCCTTTTATATGGAAGGTGTGGAAAATACTTATTTCTATAATTTGAAAATTTGTTGATGAATCAATGCAACCATGATTGCTTTCTCGATAAATTAAGAAATAGCTTTTTCCCAGCGATATTCCAGCTCGATGTTAAAACTCGGTATATTTTTCTGATTTGCATTACTAGCACACACACACAGACATACTCAGCGCAGTGAAAAAGCAAAGTTGGCTGCAACAATATTATGCACAAACAACGCCATCGTCAACTTTTTTGAGAAGTCAAAAAAGTTTTTGACTGACTCAAGTTTTTCCATATTTTTGCGCCGGCAAATCTCAGCCAAATATGCGCAGTCTCTCAGTTTCAGTTCAATTTGCATACGCACTCCGAGCATTATTTTTATTTACCTGATTCAGCGTTGATTTATGATTTTATCTCCTCAAAAAAAGAAGAAGCAGACTAAAGCGGAGTTCAGAGAAGAAAGCGCGCAGAAAACCGAAATTGAAATGCAAACGTGGCCGGTGGACCCCTCAGCATGGCTGGACGAGATTTTGCTGGTCGTGGTGATGCTGCTGCTGCTTGTGTATGCGACTGTGTTGGCCATAATTCAAAGCTGAAGCTTTGTTGCTTACCAATTGGCGGCATCGCGTCACGTGTTTTCATTTGGCTTTTTCGCTTTCGTGGCAAGTACTTGCAGAAGTTGTCACGTTGCCCTTACAACAAATCGCTGGCAGTATCATTGGCTCATAAATAAATTCGGAAGCATAGCCGTTCAAGCTGATGAGAATCCCCTACATTGATTAAATTTGTGTACTTTGAAGATGTGCTTTAACTGGGGCAAAACTACATATATGCAATAACTGCTGTTGCCGTTAGCATGTTGGATCAGCTGAATATTGGCCTCAAAGGATAATATTTTGCTTGTGTTCTCTGAGTTAATTAATATAGCAAAGATTAGCAAACTATGGCAACACGGGACAGTTATCTGTAATTATGATAATGGAAATTTGGGCCATTCGCTTGCATAAATTGTGTGGACTAATTAGTTAGTTCAGCTGGCCATAAAGGTAAAACCCAAAGAAACACTGTGTGGACTCTAAATTGTGCCATAACAAAATTATTAACATCAATTCATTTGTATGGTTTTTTGGTTTACATAAATGAATTGAAATAGATCATATTAATAAAGTTAATCATGCACTATTGTCAGTTTGTCTTCCTGTTATAAAAAATGAATAAAATTTCCTTAATTAAATATGCCTTTGATGTATATTTTATACCTTTTTTTATTTTTTTGACAGCCTGGTTGTCAGGGCGCGCTGTCAACGACGACGACTCGAGATCAACAAATATTGGCCACAGCTCTCGCTGGCCACCATATTCACCAGGGGCATGTCCTGGCCGATGGCAGCCGTCATGTGGTAGTTTCATTAAAATATGCAAGCAATTTTGCGGTAGAAAAACACTCGAAATTATACAAAAGCGACGAACTGACGAACAGCCGTGCATTCGGGTGCGCCCACACATGAGGTTCCCGCGAGTTTTTCATAATTGCATCGTTTGGTACAATGAAATATTTTGCAATATTTAACATGCAATGGCAGGGACAGGGACAGGGAGAGGGGCAGGGACGGGCGCAGGAGGCGGGAGACGCTGCAACTGTCAGGCTGGTCAGGATCGAGGAATAAACAGACAAGGACAAGCACCAGCCAGACAAGGAACACATGGAGAGCGCATTTATTTGTCACTTATCACACGGCCCTGCCGCTGGTGCTTCCAGCCCGATGGGTACTTTATAATTTCCATATGCACACACACACACAGCCCGGCAGAGCAGGGGGGCCGAAGCCGTTGAAGAATTTTACTTGATTGCCTGCGACACGCGCACACACACACTCGCAAATATGGGCATATGTGAGTGGAGCTGCGGTTTGGGCCACGACAACGGCAGAAAGTTTTTATTAATTACCTGCATGCGGTGGTTGTCGGTCACGCGAGGCGTGTGAGTTATATACGCAAGACACTTATGTCCAACGATGTTTTCATTTAATTTCATGTTTTAATTTTCAAGCAATTAACGCACAAAACTTTCTCTCCACCCTCTGTCTGCCAATATGTATTTATATATAACTGCTCCTTGGTAGCTTAATTGGCCAAGATGACTGACGGCACCTGTTGTTAAATACGCAAGCCAAACAATTTAAGGAAAATGCAATTTAGTTAATGGCAGTATTGCCGACGAACTGCGGATTTTTCTTGTTTTCTAATAAATGAAGTGAAAATGGTTTTAGCAAACAAATTTATGAGGCGTGCTATGCTAAAATTATGATAAAAGATTGAGAGAGACTGTCTGTGACTATGCGAGCGGGTATATGTCTGGCTGTGTGTATGTGTGTGTGAGTGTACGCTGGTGTGCGTGCATGTGAGAGCAAAGTAAATATGCGCAATTTCGTGCTTTGGCAGTTGAATAAAATGAAGCATCGAAGCAAAAGTGGCGCGTACTCAAATGTAAAATGTTTGTTTGCGGCTGGCGACGGGGCTGCGGCGGGGCCTGGGCCTTCGGGTGGGTTAGGTTGCGTGCAAACATCAATCACATCGCCAGAGCCCCTTTGGCAGGGGCCTGGCCCAGGGTAACAAGTCAGTTTATATAAAAAGCATGAAATAAGTGTGTACATAGCAACAATTCTGAAATTCAAAAGATGCGCAATGAATGCGGGCATGTGCCAATATCTGTGAGTGTGTGCGTGCATGTGTGTTTGTACAATCATAACTGCAGCACAGTGGAAAAATAAATATGGCGCCAATTCGCGATTATACACACTCGCACACACACACACACACACACACACACACACCACGCTAATTTCCGTCACGTTGAGCACACAAAGGAGCAGCAGGGCACGTGAGGCAATGGCAACCCAAAAATGTAAGCTCGCCTGTGTGTGCGTGAGTGTGTGTGTAAGCGAAAGTCGTCTTGGAAACATAAAACTTGCAACATTCCACATTGTAAGGCAGCAGCAACATCAGCAGCAGCACCAATTGGCACTGAGGCGTAAAAGGCAGCAGGAAAAGCAACAACAACAACAACAACAAAGAGCGTTGAATTGAGCTGCATGTGCCTGGGTGCTTCTTCGCATGGCCTGCAAAGCTGCGCCTCTTAACGCCTTTTTTGATTGGAAAATGGTATCGTTTATTTCATAGGTGTCTCAAAAATGTTCTATATATGCAATGGAAACTTAAAATATATACTTCTTATCTGCTTCACACAAAGTGTTCAGATTTGTGTATATTTCCCCGCGAAACGAAAATGACTACAGTTTTAGAGCTAGAGGCACCAAAGATAGATTTACTGGTTACTACCTTCAAAGAAAAGAAAAAACTTCTCGGACTTGCCCACTTCCGCCGCCACATGTCGCGAAAACCTATATCTCTCGCAATTTTAGAACTATAGTCACCAAATTTGCAGACAGTGTTCGGGTGACCTCCTATTAAGATTGAACTGCAAAAAGGTTGGTAATGCCTACACCCGCCCCTACATAATATAAAAATGTAATATTTTTCCAAAATTACAATAATAGCAAAGAATGTTTTTGATTGTTTGAAATTGTTATTGTACTGTAAATGGCAATTACGCTGGACTGCAACGTTCTTACTTGTTATACTTTCAACTATGTATATATACAACTATACAATATGACATGGTCTTCTTTTCCATTTTCAATGGGTTCGTGGTATAAATGAAATTTTAACTTTTTCCTAAAGAAACCCTAGCAACTCATATGAAGCCATTTATAATTGCATTGGCTCACCTTATTTTACGCAACCAACTCAACCACAGGATTCCTCAATGATGAAAAGCAAAAGTTCTGGTTGCTAAAGTTAAATTCTCAATTGCCAATACGAATAGTTTGCTCTCCGAGCGATTAAATGAAAGAAACACACAAAAACTAAACCAACTTGAAGTTAAAAGACTAGACCGAAATCCATTGAATTCAGAATAATTATAAAAGAAGAAAGGCAGTTATAATTGCACGCTGGCAGCGCATATTTGCTTTGTATACCCTGTAACTACACAAATGGGTGCGGTTTATAAAGAAGGAAAATATGTATTTGGAGCAAAAGTCTTGAAATTCGGTATAGGCGCGTTAATGCTTGACTTTTCGATTTGCAGACAAGATCTTATTAATCGAAACAAACAAGTTTTACAAATGTGAATCTGTTCTTAATATAAGCACAGGGCATCTCCAAGTCGAACCCTTTCGACAACATCATTACTAGTTCTTTGATATTCTTTGCTTGTGTTAATATCAAGGAGATTTGTAACATTTATTGCAACAGTCGTTGCTGTCAGCGGCATTTTCCTTCCTCCTTTGATGACCTAAAACCATATTGAATCCTGTTGAGTTTCGAATGGCAGCAACAAAACCGCAGGCAAATGAAGTTAGGCGACCCCAGGAACAGAATTCAGCACTAATTTTCCGCGAAACCATCCCTAGAAGTTTCCACAGAGCTGTGTAAGGCATGTGAAACAATGAAAGCGAGGCACAGTTAGGAAATTGAGCGGGTGGAGGCAACAAAACGGGGTGCGGCTTGCTGAAGCGCATGAAAGGGGTTTGGGTAAGTTCCAGTGACTTCTAGCCGCGATTTTCAACTTAATTAATTAAAAGCAAATTAAAAGTTTTAATCTTCGCGTGGCAAATTGTTGCTACAAAAGGATTTTCAGTTGGCCAAAAACAACAGCTGCTTGGCGGGGGCCCGTGGGTGGGGCAAAAAGTGTCTGCAACATTCTATGGGATAAATATGAAGAAGGCTCAGCTGATGAACAAAAATAATAAACTGTGGCGAAACATTGGAAACGGTTGTTGTTGTTGATGCCAATGCTGCTGGCTGTGCCTGATGTGAAAACAATCTTGTCGATGCGCACAGCAACAGCAACAGCAACAGGGCAACAAGCGGAACAACAGCAATTTGTTGACTTGTAAAAGGGTTGGCTTCGCTAGGCTGTTTAGTTTTATAAGCCAGTGTAAGCAGATTTGATCTCAATTCAATGCAAAATTAACAAATTTTCAAAAGCTAAACAGCGGCTGACACAACACGCAAAGTCAATTTGTTAAAATGATTTTCATTGTGTTGCCAACAACTTTACCTGGCAAACAGAGCCCTGTGAGCGGAGTACCGAGCAGACAATTTGATTTTGAAGACATGCACGAGTGAGTCGAGATTAAAGCTGTTTACAAGAAACTTTGTATGGCAGAATTTCCTTGGCCAAGTCAATAAAACGATTTGAACTCTGTGTTTTATAACACTTTAACTAGACCATAAGCTGACACAGTTGCCGATATCGAATACTTGCAGCAGTTTCACATAATTTATTGTTTTAAAAAGTCATGAGTATATACATTTCGTTAAATGTGTGTATTGATATGCAGCACTGCGACGATTCTCACTTGATCTATGGCAGCAAATCAGAGGCTAACCGATTGCACGTAGGAGCAGTCACATAAGCTCTAGCCAATCCCCTCCTTCTGCCTGCCCCCGCTGCTTAATATCGCAAGCTGAATTTATGATCCCCTGTCATCGCTGTCGCTGTGTGCAGCATTCATCACGTGGCCGTCAGTTGCATGTCCAAGGCGTCGCATGGCTGCCATAAAGGGTGCTCATCAACAGTTTGGGCGCAAGCTGCCAACTAACGGGGCTGTAAAGCGTTTATGGGCTGCTCAAGAAGGCCAAGCTGTGCAGCTGGAACTGGAGCTGGTGCTGATTCATGCTGAAGGCACGCCCGGAGTTATGCAACAAATATTTTGAAATGGTTTCTTTTACTAATTGCGCGACTTGCAGCTTGAAATGGGAGAGCTTGAAATTTATAGGCTGTCTTGGCTGTTGTGGGCGTGGCCAGCGTCTTGTTTTGCATTTACAAATTGAAAATTTGCTGGCCAAGAGCCGACGTCGCCGTCCCGCCGCCTGCCAAGTAACGTCTATGACAATGGCGCCGCATTTAGTTGCAACATTTTATTGGTGACTTTTTGGCAGAGTTTGCGTTTGCTGTTGCTGCTGCTGCTGTTGTTGTTGCTGGCGTTGTTGTGGATGCTGTCACTGTCTGCTGTACTCGTAAATGTCAGGCCATGCATTTGCATTTCAATTTCCATTACAATATACAATTTGGAGCTCCAACACAACGACAGACGCCCACCTAAAATGCCACGCCCACGCCCCGTTGCTGTTTGGCCGCGATTAGCGCGCAATAAATCTACAAATTTTGCTGCATTTTAACAATGTTTTTAGGTTCGCCCTGGCAGCCAATATTCTCCATTTCGCTGTGTATTGTTGCTGCCAGTGTTGTTAAATGCATGCAGCATCCATAAAGCATTCAGCGCAGCCACGCCCCATTGAGAGCCGTAAAACAAACATGAACGCTCCGAGCCCCGATCAAAATACTCCAAAATATGCAACTCATTTTGCCAAAGTGCGGCTGGCGCAGGGCGCATTTGCATTATTTGTTGTCCGATACGCATTTAATTATAATACCAGCTCTCGGATCTGTCATGGCCCGCGATTATACTAATGAATAATCCTTGGTGCATTCCATCCATCTCTTGGCGCGATTTAAATAATAACAATTTAAATCAGAGTGTTTGCTTTAATTCATTTTTTTCAGATAACATAACTCGTTTTGCGTTTTGTAATTTTAAGTTTTTAAATAGTTCGTTTTTGTTAGGTAGTCTAGAAAGTTCAGTTAGACCATTTCGTGAATTTATACGACTGCTTCGTGGAAACTTGTTTATATTTTTAGTCTAAAAACTCGATATAAGTTTCGACAAAACCGCCTGAAAGTTACTTTTTTGTTGTTTAAATTCTAGTTCGTGCTTTTTTTGACAGTCTTAAACTATTAGGGAGTGGCAGCTAATATTGAGAATGAATGGTTTGTGGTTACCTATATTATTTTTCACAATTTTGGGCAATAACACGACTCGAGCTGTATTAAAAACTGATATAAGATATTAGTATAAAATAAATATGAAAAATAATAATATAAAAATATGAGAAATATAAAGTCAGCAAGACAAGCCAAACTAATTAGATAAAGACAAAGAGTATACAATATAAATATATACATGTGTTGTATAGACCATAATTTTCAATTAATCTAAAATATAATTTCTTTTTTTCAGAAATAAATACACTTTTAAAAAATCCATTATCGCTTTGATGTACGGACTTCAACAGAACATCTTAAAATTTTGTAATTTGAAACAACACAAACTCTTATTCGATAGAGGGCAGTTGAATATCATGATAATATTTCGTTTTTCGCAGACAATTAACTTACAAGCCCTCTGTTTGGGGCCTATTGCGTATACGCTCAGTTAGCCGGTTGTTAACATCTGAGTTTTCGCTGAGTCAGCAAAGTTTTACAGAATTCACAGCGTACCGTTTAGAGGTACGTTTTGGCTGGAAATTCTTGTGGTACTTGTTCTTTAATCCCTGCGCATAGCACCAGCACGCGGCAATATTTTGCCGTTTCATTTTGCGTTACGCATACGCCGTGTGTGCGTGCGTCTGCCCTGCCGGTTGCGTAGCAATATGCGTACTAGGGAACTTTAAGCAGCAAGCTGAGAATGACTGCCCAATTATGAGGAAGCAGGGAATGGGGAATGGGAAATGGGCAAAGTGGTTGCGTCTTGCCTGCAACCAATGGATCGTAAATATTAAGGCACGTAAGCGATAGGGGGCAGGATGTTGTTGTTCTTGTTGTTGTTGTTGTTGGTGCACCTGCTGTGTCTATAACTGATGCGCGTGCATCTTTGCACTCTGTGTGGCTTCTGTGTCTGCTGAGTCTGGAGCAGCAGCAAAGGCAGCGGCAGCTAATTAAGACAAAATAACTTGTGCGTGTGCATATGTGAGCTCTGGTCTGGTTTGGGCTCAGGGATCTTCGGCGCCAAATGGCAGTGTCCTTGGGCGTAGTGGGGACAGCGCTGCTCAAGGGCGAACCCATGCCCCCACCAATGGTGGCGGGAGTGTTTTGATATACGGCTTTGTTACAATCACAATGTGTTTACATGGAGCACAGCACAAGCGCCGTGTGTGGGACCCGTGAGCCAAGTGCACTTAATTTGTTTGCTTAATTTACAAAACATGAGAGGGCGATGGAAACGCTGTTGGTTGAGGTGCTGGCGCTGACTGCGTATGTATATGTGCCAGAGCCAACATATGCCTTGTTAGAGGTTCGGGCTGGTTCGTGTTAAGACTGTTTTCTGGCTGCTTGCTTAGCACTCGCCTCCTGCGTGAGCAGATGCCACTGCATGTACTTAGAAACAAGTGTAGGCTATGACAACAAGGCCACCTCGCTCCCTCTGGGCGGCTGTGTACTTGCGTGTGTGACTGTGTTTGTGCCAAGCTTATTGCCAAAATTATGCAATTTGATACATAAACGGTTTTAATACCCAGCACTTAAATAGCAACATATTTGGCAATGCACTCGCAGCTGCGACCAAGAAATAATTGTGTGATAATTGAACGTACTTGGTGAATACGGTCATATTTCTTACTTCTAACTTACCTTTCATGACTTCTGGAAACGCTTATGGTTGTGCAAAGCCTGTAAAGACAGGCCACAAATGGTTTCCCAATCAATAAAGAAAATCCACAAATAGAAAGCTACTAAATGCTGTGCTTAGCATTGTAAAATAAATTCAAACTGTGTAATCATTAAACAAAAAATAACCAATTTTCCATACTCATTAAGATTTATTCAACCATCACCAATAATACTCTTTTATATCCTTTTTATTTTATTTCTTTATTTCATCATATAATTTTGCCATTATCGTTTATAATTTTGAGCTAAGTTCCTTACGCATTGGCGTTTTTGTTTTTGTGTTCTATGGCGTGCTTTGATTCTGTTTCAAACTTTTGTTTTTTGGCTTTCTTACCACTCATAAATTATTTATAATTATGCATAATTTTTAATATATATATTTTTTTATGTTTTGACTTTTTTCGCTCTTTTCAATATTTTTTGTTTCTTTTTTCGTTTACCTTTACGTTTAAATATTTGTTTTTCTTTTCCTGTAGTTTAGTTTGATTTTACATTTTATTATTAGTTTTCGTTTGCTAGATGTCGGGTGTTGTTTTTGACATTTGATTTTTGTTTGACTTACACCAGTTGTGGCTTTTTGATTTTTAAGAATGGTTTTTTATATTCTGCCTATTTCTAAAAGAGGTTTATGCGTCGCTAAGGTCAAAGCTGCTTTCGAAATAACTTGCTGAACCTTGAGAAAATTTCATTAAATAGAGAAACTCTCTTTTTTGTAACTATAAATTTACGAGGATTTTGCACAGCGCATAAACCTCTGTAATTAATCCTAGTTATAGTTTTAGCTCTGCTTTAAATTTTATTCATTTATTTTTTTCATTTTTATTATTATTATTCAACTAACATTTACTGACTAAATTGTTTTAGTTTGACAGTTATTCTAATCTTGTTTTTTTATAAATATATTTAAATGTAGCCTAAAATAAAGTTCATCTTTTGCAGCATACAAAAATGGTTCACAACAAATATGACAAATGCCAAAAAAAGAAAAACCCGCAAACTAACCACAATGCGAAAATTCAATTAAAACAACTTTACTCCCATCAATTTAATTCATTGCCATTTTTGTATTTTTTTATTGTGTCATAATTAGGCATTCATTCGAACATTAATTAATATTTGTTTATTTAATTTTTTACTTTATGCGCCATACTTCATTCAATTTATCTATTGTTGTTGCATTCATTTTGTTCAAGTTTTTGTTTTGACTTGTTTTTATTTGTTTGTTTTTGTTTTTTACAAATAATATTTACATAGCTTACATATCTAGGCTGCGGTTGTTGGAGGGTAGGGTGTACTTAATGTATAATTATTTTTGACTTATATTATTAATTGTTTTTTTTCCATTCGATTTTTATAATGTAAATTAGGTTTTTTGCAAGTGCTTGTATTTGTTTATATTTAGTTTATTGATTTTTATGCTGTGTATTTGTGTTTTCTTTGTAGATTTTGACATCACACAACGCCCACAACATGTCGTTTCGCCTGTAGTATTAAGTATTTTTTTTATATATTTTATTTTGTTTTAGTAATTTTTTTAACATATTTTCATAGTTGCTCTCAGATTTGTTGTGTGTGTGTGTGTGTGTGTGTGTGCTTGAGCGCAATTTATTCACCACCGGCATTTAATAATCACTTTTTTCAGCTCAGATGTATTAAATGTTGAATAGTTAGTTTAAAATAATTGGGTTTTAATCATAATCTTAACATTTCTGTGGCGACAGCGTGGAAAATATTAATTTTAAACGCGACTGTTTACTTGTTTGTTAAGCGTACAACAACAACGGAAATTAAAAGGGTTACCCACAAGGACACGCCGCTTCGCATTCACAACGCGAGCCCGTTAACGTTTTGAAAACATTTCTCTTTTCTTTTTTTTTGTTTTTTTTTTTATATTTTTTTTTTGTTTCGGGTTTTTGCTTTTTTATAATTTGCATGCTGCACTTTTGTGCATTGTTTGCATTTGTTATTTTTTAATTACACTTTACGGGCTGCCCGCTCCGAGCCTGTGTGCTGATGCAGTTGCTGTTGCTTTTATTGTGTCTGCTTGACCATTTGCTTATATGGCGTGTCCAGTGTGTCGTGGTCACAGCTGGGCCGCCGCCGCCAGGGTTGCCACTGCCAGAGTCAGGACGCCAATAGTACTGCAGCTGCACTGGGCAGCGCCGGTGAGCGCCGAGTTGTCTGGATCGCCATTGACATAGCGCTTGGAACCCTCGAGGCCCAGCAAATTGGGTGAAATGGTCGTCGGCGGCGCCATGCTGAGCCCAATGCGCTGCTGCACGTTCTTGTGGAACACATGTAGTATGGACACCTCGCAGAGTAGCAGTATGCTGGTCTGGTACTTGGGCATTGCCTGGAAAAAGCCCTGCAGCACCTGGCTGTGCGGATAGATCTCCAGCGAGGAGTACGTGGTCGAGCCCTCGAATGCGTCCTGTGTAATGCGCTGCAGCGGCGTTTTGTATACCTATCACGGCATTAATCAGCACCACCGGCGATCAAAAATCATAAATTGCTACCCACCTTGCGGCCGTTAATGTACCAAGTGATGTTTGCCGGCGGATAGGATGGCCCCACCGTGCACACAGCCTTGAAGTTATCGTTGACGCCAATCACCTTCTTGTCTACCTGCATGGCCGGATCGTCTTTGGGCAGCTCAATCACCTGCATGTGAGCCGACCGAATATCCGTGTGAAACAGCGGCGCATCCTCCGACACCTCACACTGATAGCTGCCAGTCAGATCCCGTGTGACTCCTTTCAGTGTGACCGACGTGGCATCCGAGTTGGTAAGCTGCAACGAGAATCGTCTCTTTAATTGCAAAGTGAATTTCAACCCCAACAGAAGCTTTACATTTCCTGATTAAAATTGAATTAAAATGCACAAATTGCATTCAAGAGGCCGCAGTGGAGGACGCCATGTGGCGTGGCCATTTTGTTTATTATACTCTTTGCCAACAGGTTTTCTGAGCTTAAGCACAAGTCGTAGAAATTATAATAAAGTGTCGAAATCTAGAATATTCGCAATGAAGTCAGTTTGATAACGAAGCTGCGATTGTGGTTGCTTACAAAAATATACGTTGTGCTTAATGGAGGTAAAGTACGCAAACTTCTATATGCAGCCACACAAAATTCAAAAAGCATTCAAACAGGAGCTTGGTTCTTTCTAATAATATAATGAGTTGCATACCAATGCAAAGCAAACTAACAAAACATCAACAAAGCTAACTTCTTGAAACATTGATTCTCTCGACTGGCGACGAGTCAGGGAGAGAGAGTATTCTATATTCGTTACAGCGTTTAATATGTTTCCACTCAAATTCTCGTTGGTTGTTGCCGTTTTGCATTTGTACTGATAATTGGCAGCAGCCGTTGGGCCACTTGGCCCAACTCGAGCGCAGCCTGCTGCTCAAAATCCACTTCAACACACCAAAAGCAGCAGCAGCAGCAGCAGCAGCAGCCACATCGGCAGTGGCAGCCACGATTAACGTGTGTGTTGTTCGTTGTGATGCGGATTTGAGGACCTTGCATTTAAGTGCAGACAACACTTTAGCGCTTTGCATATGCCGCCCAATACTGCAGATGTTTTCTGCTCTTGTTCATTTGCATCCTCCACTAATCCTCCGTGCTGTTGGCCTGCCCATGTTATTGGCCCTGCCAGTTGCCGGTTGCCGGTGCCGGTAGCCAGCTGAAGCACCCGCGCACGAGGCAGCTCCCCATCGTGTTGCGTCCCCGGGCGAGTCCAACTGCTTTTTACGATTGTTTCAACACTTTAGCGCATTGCTCTCCTGGCTTTCTATTTAGTTGCCGTTGCTATATGGTCATGTGTTGTTTTCCTATTTGTTGGGGTTTTTTCTCTTAGTGTGTTAGTTCATTCGTAGATAATTCCGTCGATAAGGGCGCCAGTGCCAATGCCATCGAGCCAAGAGCCACAGCTGGGTTGGCGCTCGCGGCTCCTATTTGGCAGATTGGGATTGGCTCTTGGCTTCTGGCTCTCAGTTATGGGGACTGGGGTCCTGATGTTCTGGACGCTCCCTTGCGGGCTGCGGTTTTAGTGGCTTTTGGATTTGTCGACGTTGATCTCGTTACGCAATCGTAAAATGAAAACAAATGTGAAACGTATTGATAAGGTTTTCTGTATGCTTGTGTGCACATATTGCTCTGCGTGTGTGTGAGTGTATGTGTGTGAGTATTAGTTTGCGTACATGCTACTATGTGTGAGCTATGAATAAATGTGCGATATGCCACAGACTGCAGCTTAGTAATGGCCACATTTGGCGTCCGGCGTACGAGTTATGAGTGCAACATTTTAGTTGAACTGCAGCACAGTTGCATAGTTGCAGCCGAGGTTGGAGCGGGTCACGACGAATGCCTGTTGCACAGCTGGCTGGCTGTGATTATAATATGCAACGTGAACTGAATTAGCTGCGTTGAATAATTATGCATAGTTCGGGTCTAGTACATATACATGTGAACATAAACAACATCGACGCATTATGTAAAACTATGAACAATGCATTTCTTTAAATTCAAAATACTCGACGTGGGCCGCAAATTATATCCGCAGATATTGCTGCTCTACCGGCGCTTGTTTGAAATTTTAAATTTATCATATAATTAGAAGCTCTTTATTTAGCCACAGATACAACTGTTTGTTTGCTCAACCCATGCGAAGCATAAAATGACGTTAATTATGTAATCAAACAGATAGATATATGCATGTGTATATAAATGAATGAATTTATATAAATATTGTCCCTCTGTATTTTATTTATTTAGCTGTTTGCCGCTGACGTCGTCGACGTTGTTGCGGCTAGCTGGAATGATGGTTGCCTTTGCTGCCCTCGCTGTTGTCATATTTATTTAATTGCATGTGACTGTTGTTGTTGTGCCGTACTTCGTAGCTGGCGGAAACGGAAGTGGCAGCGCCAGGAAGCGCGCCAAACAAACGCAAATGTCTGCCATTTTGAGGAATTATATGCCCGCTCGAATCACAGTCACAGTCACACACACACACACATTTTAGTTACTCATATGAAAATGTTGCGACATTTGTAGCTGCTTCGCCTGGCCGTAGGCAAGAAAAACGAATCCTAACTAAGCCCCAACTCAGCTCAACTCAACTTGACTAAACTGAACTCAAGTTGCTTTTGTCGTGTTGGAAAAGTTTTTGTCGTTGCGCTTTTTTTCCTGTTTTTATTTATTTGTTGGCTTTTAATTTCTATTTATATTTTATATTGCTTTAGTTGCCGCAGCTGCAACTCTGTGGCATAAAAAATTATGCTACTAAAGCGCAATTTTGCATGACAAGTACACACATACACGAGTGTGTGCCTGCGTCTGTGTGTAAGCGAGTGTGAGAGTAAAGTATTGTTTCAATAATTCTGGCTTTATGAAATAATAACTTTACTGCAAAACCGCATAGCCGGCTGAGCAGCCAACGTCGAGTTGTAAGAATACAATGAATTTCATTGCAATGCCCCCGTTGCCATGCCCACCCTCCCCGCCCTCCTCCGAGGTCCATACTCGAGCACTTTCGCAGCTGCCGCCGCGCTTCTCGTTGCTGTTGTTGGCTCCTCGCTGTGTTTCCGCTGTTTGTTGTGCAGCAATTTTAATTTTGCCAACGCTGTCGCATGCAGCACACACACACACACATACACACACACATGTATGCTATAATAGTGTGTGTGGCTCAGCTGCAGCCTCGTTTGCATGCAACACTTTATGAATTATTGCTGTATCAACTCAAGTCGCGGTAGTCAGGCAGCCACACACTCCACACACACACACAAACGCGCACACACACACATTCACTCATAGGGGCACGTATTATGTCATTCCGAATTTCCGTTGCCTCGAGCTTTGTTGGAACTAACTGCGCTAGCGTTGGCGGCCCGTTCCCGCCTCCATTCCCGCTCGCAGGCAAAGTACCCGTTGCCGTTCCCGTTCCCGCACCCATTTCCCTACCCCTTCCCGTTCGCCGCTACAGTTGCCCGTTGGCATTTCCCAACTTCGACTGCCTAACGCGCTGAGCGCAGTACGCAGAGCGCTTGGCAAAAACCGACCACAAATTTAGTGAATGAGATGTTTCCGGTGCGGTTGTTGTTCTTTTTTGTTGTTGTTGTTGTTGCAGTTGACGTTGTTATTGTTGTTGTTGTTGTTGCTGCCCATTGGCATTTGTTGCTGTTGTTGCTATTGCCGCTGCTGTGAGCAATTTTTGGTGTTTGGAAAATGCATGGCTTTTCATTGTGCTCATTGTTGGCGACGGCGGCACACGCCATGTGAATGCCGTGCCAGAGAATTGTGCCGGGATATGGACAGTGTTAGATGAACGTACCCACCAGCTAGTTACGAGCATATATATATATATATGTATACGTATATATATGTATATAAGCACGGTCCGTGCGTCTCTCGAATGTATTTTGCAATTCGCATTTTTATTTATTATGTTTATTTGCAGCCATTTGTCAAACATTTTCGCCAAGGCCGCCAACGACAGTGGTAGCCACGACTACCATTAAAGCTGCAACATGAAGAATGTGGCGTGCAACTCTGCATCTGTGGATAATGGCAACTGAAGTCTGCAGCCGATTTTCTCATAGCCAAAGTAAGCAGTTCACTACGAGTATTGTGAATTAAATAAACAGCACTCAGCTTTAGATACTGACTAATGAAATGTTGAAATAAAATTAAAAATTAAATATAAGTTAAATTATGAAAGTATCTGGATTGTTGTTATAATAACAAATGAATTCATATGTAGGCAATGCGGTACGCCAACAAAAAAACATTAAAGAATGTCAAATAAAGTCTAATGTCCGATATATTTCCTTGCAACGAACTCAGTTTTAAAGCTACGTTGCAAGCAAAACCTTATAGTATTTTTGGTATTTTGACTTCAAATTTATTTGTAATTCTTATGGTTTTTGAAAGTCTATAAAAAATAAAATTAGCGAAATATATCACTCCCCATGCAGTGCTCAATTAAACTTTCACGGCTTCCAAGGCCAGCAACAACAGCAAGTACGACAGCGACAATGACAACTACGGCACCATAGAACCCTCGCTCTGTGTGCATCTAATTACCAACAGTCGGAGCTGTGCGCCTGCCCACAAGGACCCCGAGCCAAAAGCCAGCCAAATTGATCCAGCAGCAGCGGGTGGCTTGGCTGGCCCCCGCCAGGCTCAAAGTTTTTGGCCACTTCTGTTGCCGCCTGCGCATTCTTCTTCTTGCAAGCGGCGAGTGCATTAATTTTAAGGGCACATTGCTGTGCATAAATGCGAGGCGGAGGCGTGTCGGGTTATTAACAATGTTAAAAGCAAACGCCAGCAACAACAACAACCGCAGCACTGCCAGGACAGCAGAGCGGGGACACTTGGTGTGTGACTGCCGTCGCCATTACCGCAAACTTAATGCGGAATAATTCCTTCCGTGTTGACAGTGTGCAAAAAGTTTTCGGGGCACAAATTTCTGGGCAGGCCGACAACATGGCTGGGTATGAGGGCGAGGAGGAGGACGAGGACGAGGACGAGGACCAGGCCGTTTGTTGGTTGCTCGCTTCGGATTTTTTATTGTTGCGGACAATGAATAAGCCGCAAAAGTTTTGAGCACTTGGCATATCCTATTCCTGTTACTGGTGCCCCTCCCCTCACCCTCACATAACCCTGCCGTCGCCTGAATGGTGGCACAGCGGGCGGCCTTGTAATTGTGTGTTTTAATTGAAGATTGCCAACGTGGCTGGCGCTGTCTCTAAATTAAAAATGTAATTACATTAAACATGATGATTATTATTTCTTTTTTCGCATAGCGACAGCGCAACGAGCGCTGATTTTGTGGTTGTTGTTTTGCTGGCAAGTGACATGTGCAGTTAGGTTGCGGGGTGGGTGGGAGGCAAGGTACATTTCTATGTTGAATGACTTTTGAAGTTGGTTGACGCGTCTCGAGGGGGCGAGGCTGCAATCGCGCGGCGTCTTCCTGCCTGTCCCTATGCCTTGATCTGCATACATTTACATTCCAATAACGCTCAAGTGGACGCCAGAAGTGCACTTGGTCGGTCGGTCGGTCCGCTAGCCGCACCACGCCCACGCCCACGCTCGCGCCCACAAGTGTATTGCATGTCAGTCACAGCAGCAGTGGAGGCAGCTGCCATTCAAGTGCGGCCCGAGTGCGAGTGCGAGTGCAAGTCTGAATGCACGCCCGGCTCTTTATGTGAGCCGCCCTCACACACACGCACACACACACACACACAAATACTAATATTTATGCATGTGCATAATCATAATGGCCACGGCCTGAACTTTTCTCATTAAGCGTGTTTAGCTGCTTGAAATGATTTAGGAAAAGTAAAACAAGTCAAGTTATAATGTTTTAATCTCAATTACGGTACTTGCCACCATTTCGCCTACATCTCTCTACTCAACTCAACTTGTCTCAGCCACCGACATTCGTATTCCCACACTCTTAGTGCAGACAGTTCAGTGTGTGTGTGTGTGTTGGTGTTTGCCTTGGCATAACTTAAAAATTCCATTTCAATTTGCATTTGTGGCTCTGGATGGCCTTTGAATTTTGCCTTCGTTAGCAGCACCAGCAGCAGAAGCAGCAGTAGCATCAGAAGCAGCAGCAACAGCAGCAACAGCAACAGCAGCAGCAGCTATCAATGTAAATTAGAAAACGTGGCGCTTCATTTCGATTCGTTGCCTTGGGGTGTGGCATATTTTCTTTTTCTTTTTCTATATCTTTTCTCTTTCTTTTTATTTTTTACTCTCAAAAGCTGGCTTTCAATATGACCGACATCTGCTGCTGCGAAACTGCGCATAACCTTCAAACTTAATTGCAAAGCGCACGTTTGCTAAATCATTTGCATTAACCAATGGACGTACTTCCCCCGCTCAGCACTTGCCTCTGGCCGAACACAGAGCCTCTTTCTCATGCCGTGTGCTTTTCACCTTTTGCGGTTTACAGCTCATTGCATCTTAAGTAGTTTGCTTGTTTCATCACAGAGAGAACAGAATGCGTTGAGAAGCGAATTTGCTTAAATTAAAATTTAGTTGAGCTCTTAATTCCACTTGGGCCGCCAGCGCCCATAAGTGGACTACACAATTTGCGCATTAATTCAAATGCCAATGGGAAAGGGTTTCTGAATAGTTTTCAATCCGCTGCATGCATGAGCCATGGCATCAAAAATACTGAGGATACAACTTGGAATATAATTAACATCCACTGCATGCTACGCCCACCAGTCGAATCACCCATAACCCACCTCCCCACCAATTTACAGGCAACAGTAATCGAAATATTTAATTAGTGCGAAAATGCTTTTGAATGCCAATTAGTGGCAAATTAACATTTCAGGTGGGCTGCTTTCGTTCATCGGGTTTACCCTCGCCCTCTTTTTATAATTCTCCTCATGCTCCTCCTTTTTACTTCTTTTTCCAGCTAGCGTATAGAGTGCAAATTAAAGACACAATCAGAACAAATTAATCAAGTCCGATTGCTACTACCGCTGATTGATGTGGCCTGTTCTGCCCCTGTTCATGCACCTGCCCCTCAATTGGGGGTCCACAGCGAGAGTGCAAAAGAGAGAAAAGCTGTGAGCGATAGAACATGCCGGGTGGCAAGTTATTTTCATAAGCGCACATTTCGCTTTGTTCGCATTGTACAATATAAGTTAAAACAAACATTGGGCCATCAGTCGTCATTGGAATGGCCCCTTCCCCGTCCCATAATGCTATTATTTATTATTATTTAAGGTCGGCCACTTGCGAATTTGAAAAATGTTCCATGGAGTGTTGGTAAATGAGTTTGGAAATTTTATGTGCGGACGAATGAGTTTTCAATTTATTTTTCGTGTTCAAAAAACAAAAAAATTTTATTCATGGCAAATTCAATTTTATTTATTTATGATTATACGACAAGCGATTTTTTTCCAGCGCCTGCAACGATTTGCAGGGTGCTCCGAGGTATATGTGTTTTGCTAACGAAAATGATTATAAAACAGCTACCAAGTAATAAATACATTTTACGAAATTTAAATTAAATTTCAAGTGCGAAATTTTGTTAAATAATTAAAGTTTCGAGGCAGAGTTGAAAATTGAAATGGAGAAGATAAGAGTACACAAAGGGACCTATACGATTACATAATTCAGAATGCGCCAACCAATTTCCATTTCTTTTATTTTTATGCTCGGTTCGGTCTCGGTTATTTTCAACCAAAACTGACCAAACATCGGTGTTTGAAAATGGTTTGGGTTGAGAAGCGTTTTAAATGCTGTCCGAAAAATGTTGTCGCTCTGCACTCGACCAGGAATTTATTGCGTACTTTGCGGCTATTGTTTTTATTAATGAGCGCAGCACAAAGCAAGCACCGGCAAGGATGGAAGCTGCTATTCAGCTGACATGATCGACTGTGCGATACCTTATTAAGAACTATTAATATTTGTAAATTTTTAATATTAATTATTTTAGTTTTATATTTGTCGTTTGAGTAGGGAACTAGATCTTTCAAGAAACACAAACACGTTGCAAACTGTTGAATAGAGTTTAAAGAAAATACCCCGCTATATTTCGGGTACAGGGCATAAACACAAACATGAATACGAAACGTATTCAGCGAGAGGTGGTGCAGCTTCAGTTGCTTCTAGCCGCGCCATAAACTATTTTGCACATTGCGCAATATTTCAGTTAGTTGTATTCGCACTTTTCAAATTGTGCAGCATTCACACACAACAGCACACACACATAGAAACGCGACACAGCCAAAAAATTGTAAATAAAAAGTGCGCATAACTGCCAGTTAGTGTGATAGAAAGAGACGTAGCGAGAGAGAGAGAGAGAGAGAGGGAGGGCGAAGAAAGACAGAGACAGCGTGGCGTTTGCATTTGTCCAGCAGCTTTAGATGGTGTTGTTGTTGATTTTATTATTGTTGTTGTTATTGGTATTGTTGCTGCCACCGGCTGCATTTGGCGCCCCAGTTGCTATTGTGCACATTTAAATAAATATTTACACAATATTTGAATGTTTTCGCAATTCCATTTGTTAAAATGCAAACTTTGCTGGAACGAACCAGACACATGCAGAGCTCCTATGGCGAAGCTTTCTGTCCGATTTGTTCGTTTAATTGACAATAGCTAAAACAACGAAAACAACACCAGCAGTAACTATATATTTTGTAACAATCGCCAGGATGTCGCCTGGCTGGAAGCCTATTTAACTAGGCCCCTGAGATAGACCCTGTTGAAGTGAGGAGCACTTTGTGATCGGATGCTTAATTTCACTTACATCAACATTAATGCCCGCAACGGGAAAGACAAATGTGGGCGTCGCCTCGCGCGGCACGTAGCGATAGAACTCCTCCTGGCCAAAGTACCAGCGCACAGAGTACAGCGCCGCCTGCAAAAAAGAAGCAGCGTTAATGAAAAGTGTGAATGGAAAGCGGCCAACAGAGAAAGAAGAATATGTCCTCGACAACGACAACGACAACGGGAACGAGGACTACGGCAACGAAGACAAAGTGCTAGTAATTATAATAATTAAGCAAGCCGTCGCAGTTGACAATGTTGTCCCGTTTCCGTTTCTGTTCCCCATCCCGTACCCGTGACGATATCCATTCACATTGCTATTCCCATTCCCATTTCAATTTCAATTGTTCCTCGCATTCCCCAAGGAAGTTTCACTTACCTTCTCCAAATCATATTGACAAGACAATGTCGCTGCATTGCCCATGATGACTGCTTCCGGCACAAATATCTTAAGATCCTTCAGTCCATGCGCTAGGCAAGTGCAAGAAAAAATAAGAGAGAAACACATTAAAGCCAGCTGAAAAAGTAAGCAGCTTATGCTACAGTCCCACAACCATTCCCCTTCGCCTTCCCACTCCCAATCCCATTTCGCCTCTCATTGTAAACCATTTAAGTGTTTAAGTGTAATGCAACACATTGAGCAGCCTACGGCTAGTACCATCGGTTGAACTCATGGTAAAGCCGTAGCCTACGGTTTGAACTCGATTATGTCACGGCGAAAAACTCAATTACATACGTTCAGGGATCGGATGCGTAAGCAGTTGGAATTGTGGGTGTCTGCAGCCGGATCCGTTTGCATGTTAATTTATGACAATGCAGCGAGTAGCGCCATGTGGCTTGAATTTAATACAATTTGATTTCTTTTTATTTTCGTATTTATTTTCATTTTTTCTCCTTTCGCTTTAATTGAAAAATTTGGCGCATACTCTGTTAAATAATTAACATCGCATAAACGTGCGACACACATGGCCTATAAGGGATATGCCGTAATTAACTAAATTGGTCGCCATTAAGATGCACTGCAATTCACAAAGTTTCATACTCATTATTCGAAGACGATAGAAGGAAGACTTCACAACTGAAAGATTAAGTAGGGTATGCTCTATAGAAAATGTGGAATCTAGAAATGAACTGATATGAAATTTAAAATTAAAAGATTCCTTTTTTATATTTTCTTTTTGTTTTTTTACAACATATTAAGGACTTACGGATATTCCACATATACTTCAGTTATAGTTCTTTTAAATATTTGAAAATAAGATTTCCATTGACCCAGAGGCAAATATATTAAATTGCTTTATGTCAATTTTACACCAGACAGTTGTCAAATCTATTGCATAACTATAATAGGCTTGAAATACAATCATGTTTAAATATTAATCAATAGCGTTGCCAGTCCTTTTGAAATATTACATAACTCTTGAAAAGGAGTAAAGGCCATTCAGGCCACATGTGGAGCTGGTCAATTGGATGGTCGGACTGTGGTTGGCCAAATTATAGCCACTTTAATTGAACAAACCAATATTAATCAAATGCGTTGGAGTTCAGCTTGACTGTTCGTAACGAGCGTTGGGCAAATTTTGCGTAATATTTTATATATTGACTACTTAACGAATGTGTGCGTGTGTATTTGTGTGTGCGGGTGGATGTTGGCGTCGATATTAACAGTCATTTGGCAAATTAAATAATCAATTTTAACCACATTGGCGCACACAATTGGCATAATAAATGCAGTGGCAACAGCTCTTTGTCTGCTGTTACCATTGCATTTATCAGACAGTCAAAGAGACGAACAAAAATACGAACTTTGCTTAACCATAATATGGTTGGAATATAATCTACACTTGCTTATGTACACACACTTACCGCTCGGTAATAAATCGGAGATTATAAAGCAGCTCAAAGCCAGCATATTGAAAACAGCATGCGAAGCGGGTAAGCCCTTCTTCGGTCTGAGCATACAGGATCTTCTTCCCCCTGCTGGTCCTGATGCTCCTTCTTCTCGGCTGGCCATTTTTATGGTAGTTCTGCAAAGAGTTTCAGAGTTAAGAGCATGTGTGAGTAAAAGTTGCATGTTGAAAGTTGCATGTAATCATATTCGAATTGATGCTCTCGTGCTTATTGATAACTGGCCAGGCTGCTTGTTAAATTTGCCATTGCGCAAAAATTGAAAATGCATTCTACTTCAACTGCTGCTGTCGCTGTTCCCGTATAACGCCCATCCTTTGTCAGTTTGACAACTTTGTAAGGCTTTTAAATGACACGCGTGCACAAGTTTCAGCAGTTTCGACGTGCTTAAAAACTTTGCAGCAAGACAAAAAGGAACCTTTAACTAAGCAACACAACCTCACTCACACCACACATCAACACACACACATACACACACACTTACACAAAAAGAACCCGTGTTGGCATTGCCCATACGCAGCGTGCGCCCCAAGCAACTGCAGCAGCTGCAGCAGCGGCTGCAGCTCGATATACAGTGAGATTGACGACGAACACCGAACGGTGTCTGACAGTTGAAATAGATTGTGGAAGTGTGTGTGTGTGTTTGATTGGCAGGCGAATAGACAGACTGATGGACATGCAGACATATGCTCAGAAAGCTGACCACAGCACTGAAAACAATTGTCAGCTGCTGGTTGCAGTTGAAACTTTGCTGACTACTTGGCTGTTGGCTCCGTATTGTCCGTCTGCCGCTGTTGCTGTTGTTTTCTTGTATCAATTAGACCGCAAGTAACAACAACAAGCAGAACAACAAAAGTTCGAGCAACAGTGTTATGCTGTCGTGGCCACAAAAACAAAAGCTAATGGTCAAAAGTTACAAATGTGGCACATTGCCAAGCAACAAAATTTGATAATGATATCAAGGCATTAACTCAGGGCGAGTTAAGAACTTAAGCATGGTCCCAGGGCTTATAGTTATTTAGCTCTAGCAATTCGAGTAAGCAGCGCATAAACATAAAGCTCTGAAGCGCAGCTTAAATAGCATTTCCAAAAACACAAATACCCCCCTCCTTCACACACACACACACACACACATACTTGCACACGGTATTGCGTAAAGTGCTATTCGGCTGGCACCGGGTCGGGTCGTTGGCTAAGTAACTCTCCAATCATTTTGTGCTTTTAAGCGAAAGATTCAAAGTTATTGTCCCTTTGCCGCAAAAAGCAAAAACAAATACAACAACAAAGCCATTTAACCAACTAGCTGAGTCCGAGCTGTGCATTTTGCAGGCCCATCGAGCTGTCTGAGACCGTGCTGTCGAGCAACCTTTTCGACAGTGCGACTACAGCCGTATCGTTTGCGAATTGTCCAGCAGATTGGGATGCGTGTCCTTCGATTTGTTTGCCAGCACGCTCGCCTGCTCTCATGTGAGCATTTAAATTAAATTTAAATATTATTGTTGGCAAGTCGATTAAGACCGGGTCATCATTTCAACTTTAATGCCTTTGTTTTATGGCTGTGAATGCCTGGGACGCAGCAATATACCGGGCAGCCGACTAAGAGTCAGTCTCCGTTATGATGTACCACTACAGATGCAAATTCCTTGTGGTTGCCACGACCACCACTTCCGCTTCCCGCAGCCCGAATCCCGCACAGCTACAAGCTCGGTGCCAGCCCGATTGTTATTGTTGGCTGCTGCTACTGCTGCGGCTGGTGCTACTGCTATTGTTATTGCTCATACCATGGGAATTTCCAAAATTTCTATTACGCATAAATTTTATAACAACAAATTCTCAATTATTTCATTATGATTTTAATTAAAATTTTCGATCACAAACATAAACTTCGCCTTTGCACTCAGTCAAAATGACTGCCGACCAAGTGGTGAACCCTGGAGCCCTTTGTATAAGTTATAGCTCTGTAAACCATAAAACGGTTGCGTTCAATTTGTCCAAGGAATTTGCTCATATCATTTAAAATTAATTTAAAATGTTTGACTCTCTGCTTATAACGTTTTAGGTAAATAAAATTACAGTAATTACAAAACTGAGCGAACGTCAACTTCTCTGTAAATAAGTTTAACTATTTACATATATTATAAAACAGTTATTAAAGAAAGTATTTGAGGAACAGAGGGACCAAGAGAACAAGTGAGACTAAGAGATAGAAGAAGCTAATTTGAACGGAGGCAAGTAATAGACATGATTAAAGAAACAGTTATATGATAAAGAGAAAATATATACTAAATTCTTATGAAAATATCCAAATCTTTTGAAAATTGCCACGATACATATTTAAAGATAAAATCTAGACCATCCAACTCATCATTAGCTTATCTGATGAGACCCGTAAATTCTCAATGGGACTTCAACCAAGGAATGGAGCATCGTCTATCGATGTACATTAAGTACTTATCCCAGATGTCTCTTTTGTATTATATACTTACTTCATCCCCACAACAAAATATTACCATTTTTACTGGTTTTTACATGAATACAGGACATAAAAAACATTCAGCACTTAATAATTTAATAAATCTTGATTTTGTTCTATTTAAATATCGTTTTGAGCGCACACTTTTAGACAGCGCCCAAAATTGAATCTAATGGGAAAATGAAGGCAGTATAATTAAAAAAAGTTACAGCTTAGCTTAATAAAAGCTACTCGACTTGTGTCTGTGTGTGTGAGTGTCTACGTGTTGGGGTGTGTGTGAGAGCTTAACTTTTTTTTAAAGTGTAATAAAACAGTTGATTATGGCGTCATTAACGCAAGTCTAAGCACGCTAGCAAAATGCCCCGAAAAAATAATCAAATTAATTTTTTATGTAGAAAGTTTGCAGTTTACCAATAAGCTGCGAACTCATCATAAGCACTGAGCCCTGGTAGCTGTGCGGAGCTTAACGGGGGGTCGATAAAGCTTAGAGTGCGGGATGGTGGGTGGCACAGAGTGGGACAGTCAGCGTTGGATATTCAAATGCGAAATTCAATTGAAAGTCAAATCAAAACAAAACAAACGACATCCCGTGATTGACAGCATTTCAACTGATAATGAGCACTTTGCAACAAGGCCAAAAGCAGATACAGAAAGAGAGAGTGGTAGAAAGAGAGAGTTTGCGACAAGTGAGATGAGAATGAGATACAACAGGATGTGTCAGCACTGCTATCAGCACGGGTGTAGATACAGATAGAATGCTGTCTGTAGGTGGATAGCAGTCAAGTCTTTTGATGAAATTATTTTCTGTTCTCGAAAAAAATGTCAAAGAGGGGAGAGAATGATAGAGAAATAGAGAGGAGTCAGTGGCCGAGTGGACGTTGACTGGTGTCCATGACGGAAGTCATGACGTGCAACAATGCTGACCCAGCTGTGTGGCCGAGGCCCTGTCCTAACTGCTCTCGGTTGCCAACACTATTGATTTCAGTTTCAGTTTATTTAATACCAGTCTAGGCCATTTGAGCCGGCCACGTAGCCAATTTGCAGATAGGTATCGCCAATATGAACAGAAATTGGCTCGCTTAGTCGCTTCAGGTGTGCTTTAATAACGGCAACTTAAGCCCGGGCTAAACTCCACTTAAATTGTTCGGGCAGGCGTGCGCTGAGCGAGGGAGGGGCCATCATTCACTTATATGATTCATTTGTTAATCGCCAGCTGTCAGCTGAGTGCACACATCTCCACGAAAACAATAATCGCAAGTCAAGAGAAATCGTTGCCATCTTATATGAACACTCGTGTTCGTATACATACATAAGAAATAAATGCTTATTTATATAAAGCGTTAAATGCGCATTTGATTGATGCGACACTCGCTCAAGGGCCGCTCATTAGGTTTAGTGCCACAGTGTCTGCCACACACACGATAGCTCCGGCGGTCCTCAGACTTTGGTGTTGGGCCTCTAATCAATCAATCAGTGTTTATGCTCTGCCTCAGCACAATAGCAGCACACGGAAAATAGCAGGAACGAAAGAAAGAAAAAAGACGACGGCGTAATGAACAAAGCGAAAAAGGGAACTTGGCGAAACAATTGCTTCAGTTGCTGCGTCGTTTGACGAATGCCCCTAGGCAAATCTCAATCCAAATACGGAATACTATAATCGGTTCCATGCCACTGGTTAGCCAAGCATCAAGAGTGCTGCACAACAAAGGCAACCAGCAGCCACCAAAAATTTCCTCCATGTTTGCTTTGTGCGGCGTTGGCGTTTTTACAACTTCCGCTACTGGGACAGAGTTCATGACAGGTTCACAGAGAGGCAACGGCAAAGGCAAAGGGATTGGCAAAGGCAAGACGGCTGATTGCCAATGAAGGATTAATGCGCCGGTTGCTCCTGTTGCCGATGCTGCTGGTGATTCGAAGTGCTTTGATTGCAGCAGCGTATCGCTGCAGGCGACAGCCACGAGAACCCTGCGGAAGCTTTGTGTAATGACACAAAGGATTGCAAATTGCCAAGGCACTTCCTGCAAGGACATTGATTTTGCTTCCATTTTTTCTATGAGAATAGTGTCAGTTTTGCGTGCCAAACGCACAGGGACCGCCTGACTTGACCAGCAACCATGGCCACAAGCGGATCACAAGATTTGGCTTCATTTATGCGTGGCAGGCTAATGAGCAAAACCATAATTATTTGCCATCCATCACAGATAGCAGAGGACGCACCATTTGCCGCTGCCTCTTCTTCAATATTTAATCAAGTACAAAACGCGGTTTGCCATTTGCACTGGCAGCTGACTCCGGTGTCGGCTAATTGCTGTCCTGAGTGCGTGTGGTTACTGTGGCCGGAAGTGCTTCAAATTTGGTTTGTCATCATGATTATGCATTGGACTAGTAGCCATTGTTCTAATTTATTTACATATATGTTTAAGTACAGATTAGAGATTAAAAACAAAAAATTTACATGGCCTGTTGTGTCTCTTTAACTGCGTTTCAAGCATTTACGTTTACATTATTGGCTTAAAATTGTATATACTCTGCTGTTCTCCATTTATATTATTACTGTTAATTTAGCTTAACGTACATTCTAGTTATGCAAAACTATCTATTGTGGTCGCACTTGATGAATCCGCCATTTAATAATCGACACCTTGCACTTTTTCCAGATAGCCTCAATTAACTCTGCTAATTTGTTAAGAAAAATTAGCGGATTCCATTTACAATTACTGATTTCATAAGAAAAATATGCCCCATGTTTTGTTCTTGTGATATATAAATGAGGTCATCGCGCGCACACTCCTTACAGATGCTCTCGACTGCGATATACTCTGTTTTCATTTCTAAGGTTGTAAAATAAAGCACTTGGCGTTGTTATGTCGAAAATCATGGACTATGAACCTTTACCCAGCACAAACGGGGCAAATTATAAGTCCGAGCTTATATTTTAAGGAAATATACGTTTTGCCTATTTGTTTGTATTAAGAAACCGAAAATAAACATTTAAACATTTATTGAAATATCACTAGATTTGTACAGACTGGAGATGGCTATCTATCTACATCTATTAAGCTCTTTAACATGTTTTTAACACAGGGTATTATACTATAAGTAGCATAGAAATGTTGATGCTTAAATTCTAAGAAAAATATTCAAACCATAACGAATCGGGATATAAAGTAATTAATTCAGATGAAATTGCCGCCATTATTTGACCGAATGGCATTCTCAGCAATTGTGTTGGAGTGTATTATGGTATATGAGAGAGCTTGTTAGTATCCACAATGAATAGTGAAGTACCGAATGTTGTTGTATAATCGAAAAGATAAAGAAAAATTCTGCTCATTGTGTTGCAAACTTTATCACAAAGTTATTATAGCAGAGAAGGGTAAAAAAACTGGCTCAAATGAGTTGACATTTTAAAAGCCAAAAAGTTTGCACACCCACGCGGAGATACGGACAAAGAGAAAGAGAAATAGAGAGAGAGAGATGAAAGAAAGAAGCTGAGAATGGGATGAAAGCCATTTGAAGTTTGTATTAGTTAGTTGCTGGCAATGCCAAAGTCGAACGTCCCCCGTCTGCCGTCCGCTCGGCTTGCGGCCTGGCTAAGGCAAACACGGAAAATGCATTTGCAACTCGAACTGTGAACCTCAAAACCGATAAATCACACTGTGAAAAACGGGCATTAGTACATTTTGAACAAAAGAAACTTAAAGGATTCAAGCTGACTGTCCCCTCGCCGGCCCAAAAGCCAATGACGAAGTCCAGACGACGCCGGGGCACTGTTTGCATTTGGCGCTGTCCGCTGCTATTTATGAAAATAGTTTTTGGAGCAAGTTGCTCTCGCTCCCTCTGCCTCTCTGTGTGTTTGTTTGGGTATATGTGTGTGTTGCGAAAGTTTCCTAACCACTGAAAAGTTGTGCAAATTGTGGCTGAATAATGGACGGCAGTGTTGTGATTTCTCGACAGAGCGAGCTAATCATAGCCATTTTCCGGATTATCAGCAGGAAATACAATATATGCGAGCACAAAGAAGGCTGCCAAAAAGTACCTGTATAATAAGCAGACGTATTGCTTAATTACCGCAACGCTCGGAGCATAGCTCGTTTCAGTTTTCACGTCAAAGTTATTCACATGCAGTTAGCAGCTTGTTTTTTTTTTGTTGCAGCCTTTATTTAATTTGGAATAACTTGCCGTTTTCCTCTGCCGATCCTACCTGGGTGCCTGCCTGCGTGCCTGCGCTGCGTTTCGCATGTAAATTTACAAATAATCTTACAACAGGCATACAACAGCCAACCAACAAACAACCAACAAAGAGGCAGCCAACCAAATTGCATTTTTTTCTCTTTGCTTCTGCTGATATTTGTTTACATCGCCCGCAGGGCCCAAACTTTGTGCGTGTGTCGTGACTGGCTGAGCTCAATTTAGTTTAACTTAAATAATTAATTACTTGCCGTTGCCTGAGTTATGAAATGCGCAATTAGGCGTATTTAATATTTAATTAAGGGCTTACAGCAATCCAACAACAGCAAAAGCAAAAAAAAAACGTTCGCCCGGAGTGCACGCAAACACACAAGAGGATACAGCGCTGGGGCAGGGGGCGTGGCTGAGCAGGGGTCCCGATGCGAGGCGACTGGATTAAGTGGCAGCTTAAGCACCAAACCAGGGGGTGGGGTGGTAGAAATGGTGGCCAAAGTTCGCCAGGGAATAAGTGACTGAAATATTGTTGGACAGTTGGCGTTCGACGGTGCGTATACTTGATTTGCAAAGATATGCGGCAATCCGAATATTTGAGAAATGTGGCATAGCTGGCAAGTAGAGTAAGAGTAAGTGGTCCACATGAGCAGTTTGATAAAGGCAAGCCGTGTGATGAGTAGCTCATACAATAGAAAATGGCATATAAGATTGATAAGTGATAGCGAGCTGACAGGGCCGGAATGGTAAGCTGGAGACTGACGAAAAAGAAAAGCGAAGAAAAAAGGAAAAGATATGAATACTTCAATGAAATAATTCAATAAATTTCAAATTTATTGCGCAGCTTAAAACATTAAAAGCTTTTAAATTGCAGTGCTTTTCATGCAAACATAAACAGCAAATTTTAATATTCATATCTTTCAGTAGATATCTGATGCCTTACGAAATTAGTTAGCGTTATGTGCTGCAGCTCACTTTTTTGATCGGATAAATTTGAAGCAAGAAAATATGGTTTCTTCACAGCGAAAGGCAACTAATTGGCTATTAGGCAGCTCTAGGAATACTTTCAGCTAGTTAACTTGCCAAAGATCCCATGAAGATAGACGGCGAGACTATATGAGGTCTTGCCTAAGAGTCTTGATAATTTGCTGCCGCCTCAAACGACTGCAGTCCCCCGTCCAGCCCACACTCGAGCGATTTTTATTTTACACTCATTAAAAGATAAACGAGACAAGCTAATGACATTCGGGCTTAATAGTAGGAGCCGAAACGCATGCAGAAGAGCTTAGTGGGAGTTGGCGGGAAAAGCTGGCAAGTGACGAAAGCGGTGGCGGCAATGAACTGAAAAGAAAATGGCGGCAGCGTCGCCAAGACAAGCCATAAAATGAAGGAAGCCTTGCTAAAGCAGAGAGAGAGAGAGAGAGAAAGACTGATAGATAGAGAAAGACGGAGCACAAAGAAAGAAATGAGTCTATGGCAAAAGACAGACAAGCGTTGGGCGTGGCCAAATATATGAGCATGGCCTAGAAAAGGGCGCAGCAGATAAGAGTCGTTTATGATGCCAACGTGCCACACGACGCATTCGAAAGCATCGTACATCTTTAACACTCACACATGTGCTGTGTGTGGGGTGTGTGTGCATGCCGCAAGACAAATGCAAATCCCTGGGTAATTAGGAGTTGTGTTCATGTCGTCGTGGTAATAGTTTTATGTTGCCACATTGTTGGCGACACGATGCGTGGTAACAACAGCAGCAACAACAAGGGCAACGATTCCGGCAACAATAACAACAATGTTGACTGAGATTGAAGCATGCCATTGCCATTTTGGGGTTAATGTTTGTCTTTGCCGTGGCTGGCGTGTCATGCAATGCTTCTGAAAAGTTTGCAGCAACTGCAGCCAGAGCCGCTGGCAGACCCTGCTCTAAATCCAAAGCCAGTTTCCTTTGTTTTTGCTTCTCATCAGCTAGCTGCATTTAATTTGATTTGCCGACGATATTCGCACTAGTTAGTGCGTTTCATAATTTAATTTCGTCTAATTTGCGGTAGAGCTTCACAAAAGTTGCGTAATACATGTGGGAAACGTGTTTTTTGCGGAGTTGTGGCAGGGTGCAGCCTGGCATTGTTTTGCTGGCTTAAAGGGAAGTTATGTTTGTGCATTTGGCATATTTATTGAAGCTAAAGTTTTGCGGCGGTCACATGGCCAGAAAACAGGGATACATTTCTACAAGGATAAAATTATACATATTTATTTTATTACGAATTTATGATTTTGTTTTTCTGCTGCTGCTAGCGACTGTGCTCGGGCATAATAGAAAGCGGAAGCGGAAGCGTGAAATGAGCTTTTTGCATAAACAGCATGGTACACCAGCGCTCACATACACACACACACACACACACACACACTGGCCCTTGCAGGTGGCAGCGCAGTCGCTGTTGTTGCTGTGGCATTTTATGACACGAAACTCATAACTTTTGGGGCGCTGCTTATTTTGCTCATAGTTTGCCACATAAATTCACTGACAAGTCGCTGGCATCGTTGCCGTCATTGCAATTCTTCTTCTTGCTCTCGCTGTTAGTGTTGCTGCTGTTGTTGTTGTTGTTGCTGCTGTGGTGGTGGTGCTTGTTGTTCCAACCTCTGCACTAAATAAAGTGCAGCAGCCTTGCAGGCACAGCATCGCCCACAAGATAAAGTGCCATTTGAAACTTGTGGCTGTTATTTTTGGAACTTTTATTTTGTTGGGATTTTTGTCTATTTTTTGGCTTTTATTTTTGCTTTTTTTTCAAGTCCATGCCATTTTTTTAAGTTTTTGTGTGCGCCTGCAAATTCTTTATTCGGCCTTTGGGCTAAGACAACTGGCATGAGTCATCACTGAAGGCCTGAAATGCAGCTAAGCTTAGTTTCCTGCCAAAAAAGGAAATGCTTGGAAAAACTTTGCGTTTCGTTAATTGTTGTTGTCGTTGTTGTTGTTGTTGCTGTGGCTCATTTCGCATTTCAGGTGATTAAAATTGTCAAAGTGGCGGCGCTTGACTTCGCTAAATGTTAACGCTTTTTATGCGCCGACTTTGTTATAATTTATAGCAAGAAATAACGCGCCATTAAAAGTTTGCCAGCCAGCCGGAAAGCGGAAAGATGCCCAGCTAAAGCAGCTTCGGCTACAGCTACAGTTACAGTTTCGGCTTCAAGTGGCGCCCGGGCAAAGCTGGGAGCAGTCACAGCTGCCTCTCAACTTTGCATGCACGTGTTGAAAATGCCAGCGATACAAATCTAAGTCAAACTTAAGGCGACGCTGAAGTGAGGAAGGGAGGAGGGGAGGGAGGAGGGGCTGACGGAGTCGACCGGGGGTATGCGGCATGTAGGGCAGCTCAAAATGAAATCAACGCTGGCAGATAAAAATCGTTTGCGTTGCAAGCTCGTTAATACATTTTTGATGAGACACAACAAGTGGCAAACACTTGGCCCGGCCAGCGGGCAGGGCAGTGTGGCAGGACAAGTTATGAGCAAACTTCTGGTCCACACACACGCACAAACCCGCGCACACCCGCGCACATATACTGACACACTTTTGGCCGTTTGCGTTGTTTGCCGTTGCTTTTGAAATGTTTTTGCCGTTGCCTACATAAATCAAAGCAGAAAACTAAAAGGCAGCCACGGGCAGCACGGCAGTCGGGCAGTCGGGCAGCCAGGCAGCGCGGCAGGTGCAGGCTGTATAAGGCAGCAACTACAGTTAAATATGTTGTAACAAATAAAGTACAGCAGTTGGCCAAAAGGGATCGGGTAAGTGTGGGGCAGGGGAAAGTCCACTGCTGCTACTCGTCAGCTCATTCATATTTATGGCATTTTTGCATTCAGCCGACATCATTTCGTAATGTAATGTGAAGACCAGTTACAGAGTGCTAGCCCTCGTGGCGCCTCCTCTCGCCACGATGCCTCTTAGAGCCTGCGGGCTAACTGAAATCAAGGCAATTGGCACGTTGCTCATACGCAGCGTTGGCCCATTGGCTGGGGACCCGACTGTGGTTCTGGTTCTGCTTTTGGCTGGCTTTATGTTTTGGTCATTTATGAAGCTCATAAATTTCACAAAAATTTCTCCGTTGCCTTCTTTGGCGAAAATTACTCGCAAAAAAGGAATTGTCTAATAAACTTTGCAATAAATTCGAGCATAAATTTTGTACACAGCGTCGCAGTCGAACTTCAAGCGTTAAAACTATGCCAACAAAAGCCATTAATTCCAGTCAGCAGAAATGAAGTAAAGTGTCAGTTCGTGGACTGAGCAGACATAGGGACAGAAGAGCGGGCAGTCGGGTTGGTAGCAGCGGAAATTAAATGCTGCTAGCAGTGGCCTCTGATATTTCTGCTGCTGTTCTTGTTATTGTTGTTGTTGTTGTTGTTGGTTTCGCTTGCTTGTCCAATGGTGGACTCATAATTAGATGATTTAAAGTTATCGCGAAAGTTGCGCTGCTTGCACCTGGCAGGTGGAGCAGCAGCCTTTGCCCCCGCATTGGTTGTTCACGTTGCCAAATGTCTTTTGGAGCTTAATTGCAAAGTTGTGCGCTGGCTGTGGCCAAATTGATTTTGTTCAACTTTAGCGCATAAATTATGCGATTTTTAAATAGCTTTGGGTTAGTGGTTGAGGCGTTCGCTGGATATAACATGCGCAACATGCGCTGCCAGAAGCTTTAACAAAATAAATACATACAAACATATAATTTTACATTAATGAAATTCACTTTGGAGCGCAGGAACTTTGAACACGCCGCGGGCTCAAAGAGACTGAGAGCATGGACCACTCCAGGACCGCCTATGGCAGGGCAGGATAATGAGCACACACGAGGCTGATGATCCCTTGCGCTGCGTGTGTGTGTGTGTGGGAGTGTGTTGGTCTATGTTTGCCTGTATGCAGAATGGATTAAAAAACTTTTGATTAACCTTATCAAAAGCAAAAGCAGTGTAAACATCGCACAGACACAGCAATCAGGACAGCGATGGCAACAAGGATGCGTGCTCCGAGCAGCAAAAAGTCTCATGCAAGTTGTTAAAAGAAAATAAGTAACTTTTTGACAGGCTGCCGCTGCCGCTGCCGCTGCCTCTGCCGCTGCTGCTGCTCAGCACACAAAGCTCACACGAGCTAAACTGGCAGCCTAAATGTTTTCCTTTTGTTGTTGTTGCTTCTCTTGCTGTTTGCACAAAGCCAAGCATAGCAAAAAGTTTGTATTTTTTAAAAAGGCAACTCTCTTAGCCTTTTGCAGGGCATCAGGAAGGCAAATAAATTAAAATAAATGCAAGAGGGCAGCACCAGAAGTCGTTTCAAATTTTATGGAGTATTCAAAGATGATAAATTGTTTCCCAAGATTGAGGAAACAAGTTTTACGCATAGGTGTTGTTCATGGAGCAGCGTTTGCCCCTGTAAAATGCAAGAAATCGGCCTCTTTAATAAGTCTCGCTGAGAGAGCACTGAAAAATCGTGATGAAAACCAGCTTCAATTTGATATTTTTACTTTTTCTTTTCAATACTCATTTTCATTTTCGATTCTTTTTAATTTAACTTATTGAAAGGTGTTGTATATGTTATATATAAGGCGTATCCATTGACAAATTCAAACACTCCCTTATTAAGAGCTTTATGTTTCAATAATATTTTATGCTTTGCGTTTTATTAAAAAAGTATTTATCCCCTAAATACCCTGTAATTATTAAATTTAAAGATGTCATATATTTATTCTAGCTTTTTACACAATATAAAACCACATTCTGAATAAAACGAATAAATAAATTATATGTTATTTAAGTTTAATTTGTATTATTTTTTTATTAAAGCTTTATGCCTGCGTAATGCATAAATACAGAAACTAACGCTTTTATATTTCGAATAATCCAAATGGGAATATGAGCCTTTTTCCTTATTTCTTGTAACAGGGTATTTTCCTGTCTATAAGTCACGATATAGAGGTAAGCTCTGTTCTGTTTCACTTTAGCGTGCAATAAAGCCACAATTTGGCAAACGCACACACACACACACATATGCATACCCTCTGTTACATGTGGATGACACTCAAGTGTCGCACCTTTTACGCATTTACGATTTTTAATAGGATTTGCGGAAACGAAAATAAAAGGCAACGGCGCGGCATCACGTTTGCACGGTTAAATGTGCTTATCGCTGAGGCGTCGCACTTCAATCAGTCAACTGGAGGGTCGTGGGCGTGGCTAAAGGAGCAATGTCTCTGTTTGCTGTTTGCTCTTGCGGAATTAACATGTCACATTTGACGGGTCTCCCTCTCTCGCCCTCTCGCTTTCTCTCGCTCATGCTTGCTCACGATGCTCGTCTGTATCATCTCTACTCAAATGTGGCCCTTCGTTCCTTTTTCTCTTGATTGCTAAATGAGCATTACTTGATTACCCGCAATTGCTGTTGTTGTAGTCGTTTTGCGGCATTAACACACAGACACACTCACATAGACACACACACACATAGAGAGCCTAATTGCCGCATATGCGACATAAAAACACAGATTTTTAACTTTGTGCTGGCAGCGCTGCTTACAGTATACTTGACATTACTGCGACTGCGGCTGCAAAATTTTAGGTCAAAACGCTTGAAAGAAGAAAAATATATTGCAACTACATAATACTTTAAAAAATGTGTGTGTGCACACTTGTACATAAATGCTGCAACAGCTAGCAGTAGTTTTGCGCTGCATTTAATTACATTCACCAAGTGGGCGGGCCACATGGGGTCTGCGAGAGGGGTTGGCGGTATTCGAAAAACTTTTCGCTCGGCCACGGCCGCTGCCAGTTGCAAGCTGCAAGTTGCAAGTTGCTCTGTGTCAGCTAAAAAGCCCGAACGCAATGCATTTCATTAACACAGCGCAACTTCAGCACAACAATAGCAAGACAAGTACACACAATCGCACACACACAAGCACACACAAACGCACACTGAGCATGGCGGCGGGGAAATTCATTTTTTGCCTTTGCCAGCTTGTCGCCAAACATTTAGTGATTCAGGCAGCAGCCAGGCATCTGTGCGGGCACTTCAGCCGTAAGCCAAAAGTTGCCTGCCACATATATGCACACATTTAAAAAACAGTCACACACACGCACACACATTGCTGACGACCTCAATTTCCAGCCCATAAACATTTGAGCGCCGAGCTGAACTAAAGTGAAAAGACCCGAAAATCGGTTTGCATTGTGCGGGGCACTGACCGAAATATCCATGTTAAATAAAAATATTTCAAAATAAAAATGTAAACAATTAAAATGCAAAAAAAATATGAACTGAAATAAATGCCAGATAATAGTCATGCATTATTCGATTTAATACTCTCTAATTGAACAACACTTTAAAGTTTGTTTTAAGGAAGAAAGTTGAACACTTATAAGTAAAGACACAGTAATAATAAAGCTTTAATCGAATGTTGCCAAAGCACTTTATAAAATATATGATACCTTGATGATAAATGATGTTCACATATTGAGTTATTCAAAGCTCTTTTATTTTGCAAAACGTTGTTTTAAAAAGCCCTTTTAAAGTATATTATTATTTTTGGCTATAAACACAAAAATAATGATATGAACGTGTTTGCGTTGTCTAAATTAAAAATAATTCAAAAAGATATCTATTGTTTAGTTATTTCAGTATTTATAATAACATATCGAAATTGGCCAAAAACATCACTATGTTATTATACGTATTGGTAATTGGAAAAATGTATGACGTTGTAATTTATGTAGTTGAAAGCTCCAAATATTTACTGTATTGTTTTGGTATGCATGTTGAACGGTATTTATTTTACCCATTCAGTGAATAATTTAATAAATAAATATTTAGTATTTTCTACTTGCATGTTAAAAACCTATGCTCATACTCTTTCACGTTCCAAGGACGGGGAGATATGTAAGGCTATAATGACGCCATCAAGCATACCAACATTATTGCCGTTGTTCGAACAAGCGGCAGGGTTCCTTGCGGAGCGTGAGGCCACTTGTTTACACAAATACAAGTGCACATATGTATATACATATACTAGCTGCTACATGTGCTATCTTCGACAAACGTAGACAGAAAGCGGCAGCAGGCGAGTCAATACGCTGCCTTAATTGCTTACAAGTTGTTTTTGTGCTTGTCGCCGGGCATGTTTATCGTTTAAAGTGGAGAGCCTGACCCCAACTGACCCAGCAACTGACCGACTGACCAGCCGACTGACTGACGGTGGACATCGTTTTTCGGCCCCAGTCTGTCGGCATTGATTTTTATGTGGCTCAGCTCAGCTCTCTCTCTCTCTCTCTCTCTCTCTCTCATTATCTTTCTTATATATGCAAAGAGGGACTCAAACTGCCCATTTTATGACATTTTTAATTACTTATTTTGCTTAAAATGGTGTGTGGAGCAGGGGAACAAACAAATTGTGTCGCAAATTCTCTGTGTGCGAATGTGTGTTTGTTTGTGGGGGAAGGGGGCTGAGATTGCTCTATAGATTTTTAGATACAGTTTTATCCATGTTGGGTACATATTCTTGCAAAAATATGGCTTCGTTTATAGGCAAATAAAATAATGAAAATTGCGATACGAAAATGCTCCCTGGCAGCAGCATCAGCAGCAACAGAGGCAGCAGCGGAATCATCACCAAGAGTCCTTTGTTTGTCTTTTATTAGGATAGTAAAAGTCTTTATTGTTGTTGTGCCTGCTGCTGCTCGTGGCTGGCAATGTTGTCCGGCCTGTCTGCCAGTCGGTCGGCCAGTCATTCAGGCAGCCACTTGACCAGGCCCAGCACAATGACGACAATGACGATGACGTTGCTGTTGTTGTTGCTGTTCTGACCTTTTGTCCATCAGCATGGCCGCCGGACCGCTGGGGCGCTGCCCTGGCAAATTTTTATATAGTTTACCATATTGCTTTGCCATTGTTGTTGTTGCTGCTGAGGCTGCTGCTGCCTTTTGCTGCAAATATTTTTGAGAGAATGAGGGCAAACGGCAAAGTCTAAGCATAGCATAATTTGGAACGCAACCACAACCGGGCTGAGGACATTGACGAGAGGACAAACAAGTGCTGCCAGCTGTGTAACTCAATTCTCTGCGGTGCCTGTGTTGATGTCTAAATAGACATATGCAATTCGGGGCTTGCTCGCATTTTGATTGTCTTCATTTAGTTAAGTTTTATGCTGATTTACTTAGGCCACAGACAGAGCGACAGGCATTTACGACATTTTAACGCCTGAGTGATAAAATCTGAACGCGTGATACATAAACCCCATGGTCAGGCAATAAACCAGGCGGACAATGGACCGCAAGATGGCCAAAATTCGTTGTAGGCATTCATTGATTTTCAGTCTGGCAAGCTTGTGTGCCCCGTATCTTTGAAGTTTGTTCTATTCAATTTGCACTTTTCAATAGCCAATGAATTGGATCGCTTTGACTCACATTTCGGTGATTGAAATTAATTTCAAATGTCGTTTCTCAGTTGGCGCTCGCCACAGCTGCCGGGGGCGACCCTGACCTCGGGTGCAAAGGGTTTGTCGGATTGTCTTCGCGCCACGTTAGCCAGCCAGCTGCCGTATATCTAATGAATATTTAAAATCTTGTGCGCCCCACATAACACACATGCACACACACACACACACACGCGCAGAAGGAACTCTCTGGCTGGTTGCTTTGGCAGCGCATTTAATAAAATCTACAAGTATATTGAATGTGAAATTTATTTAAATAACCCAAAATCGTTGGCGCTTAAAATAAATCCACATTAAATGCGGATTTTCTTCTGTGCGGCACACATACAAGGTAAGGACAGTTCAGAGCATTTAATATTTATTTATTTTGTGCTTCTTTTCTATTTTCAAGGACCCGTTGTTTTATGATCAATTGATTTCATGAAATTATATTCGCTCGACCTTTTATTTTGCTATTGTTACAACTTATGACTTACAACGTAACTTACCAATTAATATATTTTTTAGTTTTTTTGGCGAGAATGTTGGGGTGAGCGGTTAGGAGGCAGTTCATCTTAACGCTGTATGTCGTAATTTGGGTTGTCCAAGTCTCTATAGAGAATGCTATTTTGTGCTTAGAACGGGGTGCCTGTCATCCTGCGCAGTGCCAGGCTTTGTATGTGAAATAGTCGGCTTGCAGACCAGCGATAGTTTGCTGCGATAGTTGAACAACCAGATCAGTTTGGAAATCTTGTGTAAGCCGCTCCCTCAATATGGCAGCTGTTCTGTCTGCGATGTCTAAATGGCGTAAGTTGTTCCTCAAGATGGTAACCAAGTGTGCTCAGCATCAGAGCAGCAACAGCCTCTGATACTTTTTCTCAGGTGAGCCTGCCTCAGGGGTTGGCTTTTTGTGCCGTGTGTCGCCTCCCACAAAGAGAACGCTATTGGTGTGGATTTGTGCGCGTGGCCATACTATTTTTAGCAATCTTCTTTTTCTCCTAAAAGGTTTAGTAGGTCAGGCGAGACTAGGGAAATGCCGTTTGTGATAAGATCCCCTAGGGCATCGTCGATGCTCTGTGTGGAATTGATATATGCGGCAATAGAATATCTGCATCTAAGCATCATCTGTGGTACTTCTGATTAACTTTAAGATAAGCAGTAGCAATTTAAGACAATTAATCTACTAACGTGACCATGCTTTGCCTTTAAAGTAATTAAATTTGTTTAATATTGCGCATACGCTGCGTGGTACAGCAATGTGTTAACACTGTGTGTGCTCGCTAGAAGCAGGGCAACAGTCGCTCTGCCTTCGCTGACGCCGTCATAACATTTCGCAGCAAGAATGTAGCAAAGTTTCCAGCATCAGCGACGCCATCGTTGACGCGACCACCAGCGCGATCGTCGACCGCAGCGGGTTTCAGCATTGAAATAGCAGAAATTTTGATTTTACGACCTTGTTGGCGTCATTAACGTTATTTTATGATGACGCTGATACGACCTCAAAATATTGTGGCGCAGCTTCCCCTGGCTCAGGGACTTGCACTGGCTTAGTAGGGGCCTCAAGGCTCACATTCTCCACCTCCCGCCAAGTTATGATGCTCGGAAGTATAAGTAAAAAACCAATAAATGTTAATGAAAATACAAGAGACAAAGTTTAGTTTTTCCAGGCGTTCCGCAGCATGTGTGAGCCTACTTTGCCACAGACGCCATGCCAGAGTTCCTGTTTCCTCTTCCTGTGCGATTATGTGATTGTGTGCGTGGCATCGAACATAAGCTGATAATATTATTGCGCTATTAATGGGCTCAGGTTTTTATGGGACTTTTAATCGCTTTTGTTACAGTTGCCAAAGTTGCAACTATAACTTGACAATGCTGGTGCCGCACACAAAGGAATCGAAAAGAATGTTGCGTGTGACTATCTCCGACTCTCTCTCTCTCTCTGTCTCTCTCCTTTTCGTTTTATTCTCTCTCCTCATTCTTTTGTGGGACTAAGCAGTCGATGCAACATTTAGTTGCGGCCAAAGGCAAAAACTAATTGCAAAGCCAAACGCACAGCCAACAACTGTGGATGTGGCAAGGTGCGCGCCGCAAGCAGAAAAGCAATTTAGCAAATTCTTTGTCGTTTGGCAAATAGAAAAGCCAACAGCGAGTGGTTGCTCTGGCACCACCCACCCCGCCCCTTCAGCCGCCTGCTGCAAAATCAATTTTAATGACACGATGGAGAAAAAGCCGAGCGCTAAATATATATATGTATATATATAGAAAACCGCTTGAATAGCAAAGAACTCAAGCGAAGGCGACAAACTCCAATTGCACGTCTATAAAATGCTTCTCCCAACTCTAAACACATCGCAATTGCACTGCGAGGGGGCGACATATGCAGTCATTTTTTGTTGTTGTCGTTTTCAACGAGAGAAAACACGAGTGAGCGCAAGAAACGCAAGAAAATTACTCAGATGACCAAAATCCAAATACCCTTACTTGGACTGTGACTTTTACAGCAAAATGCTGTTATTGGGAAGCCATTTGCTTCAAATTCTAAGCTTGTGTAAAGATTGTGGAAATTTTCAAGGTAGGCCTTAAATCCTTCTCTGGAATGCGTCTCCATGCAATATGCCTCTAACTATTATCAAGCCAACATAAAGTGTATTGTACTCCCGTTTGGTGCTGGAGTGTCGCACAAAAGGTGTAATGAAGGAGCAGCCAGATGAAGGTATTCCTTTGTCGCTTTGGCTCAGGAGCGAGTGTTGGCTTGTCGCAATTAACGTTCGCGGAAATTCCTGACAGTCAAGCAGGCAACGACAGCAGGCGACAGGCAGCGAGCCAAGCAACGCGTTGGTGCGTGAATAGCACGGAAGTCGTTGGGCCCACGCGGCGTATACGTGCTTCAAGCAAGAGTGACAGAGAGGGCGCAAGAGAGCGAGAGAGAGGGCGACCTAAACTGGCAAGTGACCTTCTCTATGTGCGTGTGTGTCAACTACTGGCGTTGCATGTTGCATGTTGCATGTGCTTGGCAAATAGTACTTGGCTTAGCATTGCTTCATGTCCTCCCCTGACTGCATTTAGCGAATGTTTTTTGTTTTTTTTTTTTTTTTGCTGTGACAATTTGGCGGCCTACTTGTCGTTGGCGTGCCATATGCCAGCCGTACACAAAACAATTGCTGCCATTACAGTTTGTAATTTGGTAATCAGCCATACGAATCTGCATAATGGCAATTGGAGCAGCAGTCGCTGTAGGAGCAGCAGTAGGAGCAGCAGTAAAAGTGCGGCGGCTTCGTTGTCGTTTAGGTAAACCAGGCAAGAAAAGTTGCCAACTTTTAATTGAAGTGAAAACGACGATAACGACAGCATTGTTGGCATTGCTGTAGCTTTGTTGCCAGCCCAAGGGGTTCTGAACGAGGACTCCGTATGGGGCTTTAACACACACACACACACTCTCTCTTTCACACAGATACAGGCACAGGCACACATGCCGTCGTGGCGTGCGCCATTGCAAAAACAGTTGCGGAATTGCTTTTTAAGCCCACAGCGCGTCGCATAAAAAAGCAGCAGAGCCGCACTCTAGGGTCCCTGGGATTGAGTTGGGTTGTTCTGTGTGGGCGCTGGGACTGGTCTGGGGGCTGAGAGCTAAGCCTTTAAAACGCAAAACTTTTGAGCTGCTTGAAGTTTGGAGCTGTGCGTATTTGCCTCTGCGGCGAGCTGGCCCCAGCAAACACACACACACAGACACACACACACATGCATGCATATATCCATCATTGAGACCGTAATGCCAATGTGCAATGTTAAGTTTTGAATGAACGCCTGTTGCCAGGCGAACGTATCCTTCGGCCGGACTATCAAAGTGCGCTGCGATAGCGCGACAAAGTCGTCAACAAACGGCCTTGAAGCAGGCGAGAGGCGACTCTGCGGCAGATTGCTAATGCTGTTGAGACAAGCTTGGCAGGATTCAGTGTAGGGGTGTGGGCGGGGCATTGTTTGCATTGCAGCACGCAAAAATGTCGCCTGCTCCAGCTGTGGCCGAGGCACGCGCTGGCGTGCGACATTCGAGATGTCGCCTTGAAGAACCCCATGAGTCTGCCCGACTGCCAGACTGCTCGTCCGCCTGCCTGGCTTTGATTTATTGATTTAAGTCTTGGCACACAGCATACTAAATGAGACAATATATGCCGGCCTCCGTGCGGGCCACATGTGGCTGCCATTGGCCAGGACGCAGAAGCGCAGGGCCCGCAGTGAGCTTCCATTAGCCGTCGCCAGTGCCAGTGCCGACTGCTGCTTAATAAGCCACCACATTTAAAATATGCCAGAAAAGTAGAAAGTGGAATGCAGCTGCAGGCCAAGACTACCCCGACGTCGTCTTCTGCTTCGTCTTTCGGGGGCAAATGGCGCAAGTTCAATTAAATCAAAGCTCGAGCATATTTCTTACCCGTTAGACAGTTCCGGCGCCAGACGCCGTCTGCTGGCGGCAAAGTCTGTAAGTAAAAATGAGAAGACAAATTAAATTACATTTAAAGCGCAAGTGGACTAAAAAATAAAATTCTCGACTTTGCTATGGAAAGTGAAAAAACACACACATATAACATGAACGGCATTGAACTGATATGCTGAAGCCAAGTAATAACAAGTTAAAGCACACTGAAGGTTGCTCAACTTTAAGATATCCTCTTCAGAGCTATAAACCCATTTTTCGGAATATTCGAAAATGTTCAAGTAAGCCAAATATTAAGGAAAAACATTCTAAGAAAGGGTCTATGGGAAATATACTGAGGAATCACAACAAAAAAGAATAAACGAAAATAAATATATTAAAATCATTTTAAATAATACATCATTAATTTTGTAATAATGTTCGTATACAATAACTTATCGCAGAGGCATCTAGGTAACTAAACAAAGAAGATTCTGATTCTGTTTGAATAATAGGCTAGTATATTGATGTGGTGGCCGGGTAAGGCCGAAGGTAATTTATATTTCTTACAATAAACAATACAATACAATATACTATAATAATAATCACTGAACGGAGGGCCAATTATTTATATTTTTTCTAACCTAGTTGACTTAGACAACTGAACAAGAATAGCACTGTTTGAATCCTATCTAGGATTGACGTTCCTGCATGATTGCCAGAGCATTGTTTTAAATTAACTTATGTTTAAAATAACTAATAAACACATGTTGTTTTTGATTCCAGTGAATCCGGAATTATTCAATACATTCAGCGGAAACGCACTTAAAGCTATTATTATCTTTTAGATAATTCAAATATTCCATAAATTAAATAAAGTTGTCGGAATAATAACATTTTCCTTGGGAACTGTCTACAAAGTTATTTAGAACAAAAAAAATGTACTAAGAAGACAATCTTAAATTAATGCTGTCCATCGGGTCAGGCCATCCATTCAATTGGCCATCAACATTAGCTGGCACAAATATGCCCATTTTTAGGAATATCATGATTACAGAGCATAAGAAAAGAAGCCGCCAAAGTGTGAGAAATGGAGGCTGCGAACGCCTCGCGCAATGAAACGGAATAGAATCAATGCAAAGAGAAAAAAGAGAGAAAAAAGAACTGAGACTACACACAAAAGAAATGAAATCCATGTGGGTGGTGGCAAGAATCCGCAGTGGCAACGTCTTTGCCAAGGCGAAGCCAAGGCGGGCCCGGCCAGAGATAAGTAAAAGAACAAAATTAAATTGGACATTTATCAAGAGATTTTTATTGATGCCCCAAGTGCCGGCCAGAGCAAACACGAGCACGAGCACAAACACAAACACACACGACGGGGCGCCGCAGTCGGCTGGAGACAAAGTCAAGTGGCAGGAACGACAAATGCGGGCAATTATCGTTTTGAGTGTAAAGTTTTATTGGCAAGCGGAAAGTTGATATTATTTAAATGTTGCCACTGGCGATGGCAGCAACAAACTGCGGCAAGACACGCAAGCATAAACTGAAGGCCCGCCCGCGAACCTTCATGTTGGCCAACTAATTACGGCCATTAGTGAAGCGGCAACAACAACAACGAAAACAATTACAGCGCATTTAATCACCTGCTGAAATTGTAATTGTGTTGCATACTTTTTGGCTGCCACTGCACCACTCCCGTCTACAACTAATTACACGGCCGGCAAAACAACAGCCTCATAAAACAAAACCCGAAGCCCCTGCGAGTCCAGGAATTCAGATGAAACATGAATTGTTGCCAACGCGATTTTGAATTTATTGCATGAAATTAACTTTCACAAAATAATTCACATAACTTTGGGGCGTGCCGAAGGGCCAGCCAAAGTGGCTTAATAAAATAATTTATGGTTCGGCAAAATGCCCATTTACCGTTACGCCAGCCCCAACCCTTGCTTCATCTGACTGTGTGTGTTTCTCTCTCTCCGTCTGCTGCTCTCACCCACTCTCTCTTTTTCTATCATTCCATCTGAATTTCTGTCTACTCGAATTTCTGTCCAGGCGCACTCAAGTGCAAAAAACAAAGCAAATTAATTGCAAGTCAAAGCGAACCTTTGACTCCACTAACACAACGCACCTTTACACACACACAATCACACACACTCATGCACAATCACACTGACAAGTGCCATGGCAATGCCTTTATCAATATATCCTTTAAAGCCCAGCCAGCAGAGCCTAATCAAACGGGACAGCAGCTGCTTTTCCCGGGCAGCTTTCAAGGCAGATGCCCAGTGATGCGTGACTAATATGCCTTCGGCCATAGACACGCCCCTTTGACCGGATAAATGCGTGTCTGGCAGGGGGCTGGGCCATGGTTATAGTCCGTTGCCAAAACCAAGCCACTGAAGCATTCGACGGCCGAATCAACAGCTGCCAAACGTTTGCCACGCAAATTTATATTGCTCGACGTCATTTTCACGCATTTTTTGTCAACAAATTTCACATTCCATTAGCCCGGCTTGAATTGTGGCAGCGATAGAGCATCATTCTGTTGCATTAATTGAAGTAATGGAATCGATTTTGGTCTCATAATCAAAGCTTGGCACTCATAACTTGTAAGTGGTTTCGATCTCAGTGTCAGTTTTTAGGGTTTCTGTTGTTGCGTTCCCCGTTTCTTTTCTATTTCCCTGACACGTTTGACAGCTTGGCGTTTGTCTTTGCTTCGTGGTTGCCTAGCGGAGCAAATAACAAAAACACAACCGGAAAGAAAAGTTAACTCGGGGCTGCAGAAAATTAAATGCCCTTACAGCCACATACAAAAACGGCTTTTCTGGTAACTGAATATATATAAAATCATCGAATCTCAGCCAAAATAGTTATAAGTATTTGTTGATGAATCTTTGTAAACAACAAGCATGTTTTCTTTGGATTATTTTGATAAAATCTACTTTATCTTTATTAAGTCTGTCCAAGAAGCTAAAATATTACAAACAAGTTTTTAATACAAGAACTCAATGTATTTATCATTTGTATAACAATTATTTGATGTAGCCGTTTAATGTGCCCGTCTTCGACATGAAAGTAAACGGAGAAGTATGTGTGAACTCGTTCTTTTTATATAGACGAAGAAATATTAAGTCAGTGTGCTTCCTGATAAAGTCTTTGTTAAATAAATACAGAACTCCTTCAGCATGTAACATATTTAGTAACACAGCTATAATGTGCTTTGAAAGAGCATCAAAAGATAACAGACTCTAAGATGATCAACACAAGCAGAAGTCAAAGCAATAAGGTGGGGTGAGGTCTTGAGACCCATTTGGAAAATTGACAAAGGGCACAGGTGACAAAGACAGCGATGGCTTCAAAGCGGGAGCTGGTGTTGCGGCTTACTGCTTACTGCTGGTTGCTGCAGCAACTTCCAACACTTCAGGTGACAGTGCAACATGTGCGAGTGTCGAGTGTCAGCAGCGAACATGCCACAGACAATTCCAGTAAAAGCTTTACGTCGCGGACAGTTGTGGGTGTTGGCTGAAATTAAACGCAATCCCCAACTAAGCACCGTCCCTGCCACCCCATACATTTTTTTTTTTTGATACCCTGCTTTGAAAATGTTATCTAAGCAGCTGCAGCGAGGCGGCTAAGCATCATAACTCAAGTCAGTCGCCAGGCGACTCGCCTGTCACTCGAGCAGCGTAGAAAACCTGCCAAGACACTGAAGAGTCATCCTGAGGCGTTGCTGCCAGCATTATGCATGCGTCCCCAAGCAGTGGCAGCATCTGCCGTTGCATGCACTTAACATGTTGTACCACAAAATCGTCAGCCATATGCGACGCATATTAATTTGATGGCACTCATATTTATGCCAAAGCAAAGCGTTTTCATTCTCTCTGCTGCGTTGTTGCCTGCCACTGTCACTGTTGTTGCGACATTTTTTGACAAGTTGCACTCCGAGTCAGCTTCAGCTTCAGTGTCGCAGTCGAGTCGCTGTTGCATTTGCAATGCGAACAGGAGTCGAAGCAGCTGCTGCAGCTGCTTTGCATATGGACGGACAAGTGGGGGGCAGGAAGCAGCCAAGCCGGGCTATAGACAAAACCAGGCAAGCCAAAGGCGTGCGCGGGGCAAGTGCAGCCTCAACTGCCCCCCGCTGCGACTTTTCATCGTTTTTTTTGCAGCATTTTTTGGTTTGCTTCTTTTTTTCTTGTTCTGGCGCATTCCACTTTAATTATTTCAGCAATGCTGCCGAAGCCGCTGGTAACGACATCAAATTTACATACGCAATTTCATTGTTGCCGCAGGATCTGGCCATTGTCGTGCTGCTCGTTGCCGTTGTCCGTCGCAGTCGTCGCTGCCGTTGCCGCTGCCGTTGCCGTTGCCGTCGCTTGTTGCAGTTCGCGCAGCTTGTCCCTTGCCACATAACGCATTTTATATTCAAATTTTTTCGCTGTTGTCTGCCAGTCATTGCAAATTCTGCCAGTAGTTTGGCTTCCTTTTTGTTTTCTGCACTTGACTTTTGCTTGGGGCCTGTAGAGGACCGTCCGCACCCACGGCGCTTACCCCACCAGCTGGCTGCTTATGTGCTCATAATAATCAGTTGCAGTTGCCGCCCCCGCTTAAATTTAGTGTCGATTTTACAGGCACTTACACACACACGCACACCCAACCCCAGCCAACTACAACAAGTTACTGTATGACAAAGGGCATAGGAGATTTGTGCAAATTTATGGAATAGCCAGGCTAAGAGCAAGCAGTCGCAGATTCCATTTACATATGATTAAGTCTATAGCAGAATGGCCTTAGGAACTGCCTTGCGACTGTTTTAAAATCCATATGCGGAAGTGTGTCTGAAAGCTAAACAATATAAAAGATTTGCAAAATATTCTTAGTTTCTTCGGTCTTCGGTTTTTAAACGTAATGTGATATTTTTTAATTAAATTCACTTTAATAAATTGAACGTAAGAATAGTAAAAAATTATTCAGCTCCCAGTATGGGTAAAAAAGTAATTAAAGTGAAATAATTTTTTTTATTAATTGCTATCGAAAACGGATCTTTTCAATATCGTTTGTTCAATGTTAACACCAGAATAGCTTTTAAATTCAATGGTGTCAACAATCGAATAATGGATGTAACCACTATCTAGTGCTTTCAAGCACTTACTTTCATTATAGTATTGAATGAGGCTTCATATATACCATTAGCATATCTCATCATACGTTTTTATATGCAAAAGTATTCTGCACAAGTTCTGCTTCGGCTTTTAATGCCATTCGCGGCAAATTGTTTAAGAAGTTGAAGTGCAGTGTCTGTTTTGAAGCTGTCCAACTGTCAACAAACTGCTTTTAGGCCTCTTGATCGCTGGGCTCTTCTCACGTTAAATGTAGCGCAATAATGAGACGAAAAATTTGCATTTCTTTTGGAGTGGCAAATGCAATAAACTCCAAAATAAAAGCAAATAAAAAGTAATCAGAATTTCAGATTTGGCCATAAAGAAAAATAAACACACGGGCTAACAGAGCCAAAAGGAATTAAAAAGTGTGCTAAATAATTCATTTTTGAATTAAAATATAAATCACTTTCACACCATTTTGTCGGCCGCCGCCGACATAGCCCTGCCAGTTCGCCCCTTGTTGCGTTGTCGTTCTCGTCCTTTTTCCAGGACACTTGTTTATTTTATTACTTTTCAACGCCGCGCAATGCAAATGAGAGGCAGAAAGATGGAGCGAGAGAGAAAGAGCGAGAGAGAGGGAATCAGGGAACGTAAAATCTTTTTAATATAAAACTGAATTACTTTTAGCAGCGATTTCCGAGAATGTCCCGAGTGCCCCGCACATTAAAATTGACGAACTGTAAAGGCGTTGGCACGCCTACATCTCTTCTTTGAGACGTCCCTAGGGCCAGCAGCAGCAGCAGCAGCAACAGCCAGCCATATTGGGCACAGCAGGTCGCCTTGGGTTATTAGGGTAGCTTATTAACGTGGCGGAGAGCACGAGCCCATGATATAGCCGGGGCATCATTATCGAGTGCTTTGCGGCGTCGCCTGCCCCGCTAGCAAAGCAATTTGAACGCCCAGCGTTCTTTTTTAATAGGATTGCGTTTTGGGGAATTACCTGAGCTGAAGGCAAAGTGCGGAGCAGGCCCCGGACTCTCGAGCGACCACAGGAAACGGAAGGGAAGCGGAAATGAAAACGGCAACGGACACTTTTAATTTCTCAAAATGGCAACTTGCTGACATCCGCCTGGCGCATTCGATTCATTGATTTAATGCAGAATAACAGAGCAAATGCGGGCAGTGGCAACGGCATCGACTGCAGGCTCCCGCCTGCTGAAAAGTGGCTGCTCTTCTTTCATTACCCATCTTGGCAGCCGGAGAATTATTGAGACTTGTTGCAAAAGTTCATATCGTGCGAAATAATTCAGAAAATGCCACAGACTGCTGGCATGCCCACAGCCAAAGGTGGCCAACTGGCTGCTGGCTTTCAACCTGGTTACCTGGCTGCATGGCTGGCATGGCTCATGGCTGGCACGGTTTCTGGCTGCCTGGCTGCTATGGCTTGAGAGTGCAGCGCTTGGCAGCTCCCCGGCTTGTCATTTGTGTTTGTGAAATATGCGTTCAATTTTTTACGCTGCATTTTTCGCTTATCTGCCAACTGCCAACTGGCAGCTAGTGCAGTCCCACGCGGAGGGAGCGCACGAATATCAGACGGCGGTGCAGAAAATGCTCATATCACGTATACGCAATGTTGTGGCTTGTTGGTTTTCTTTTGGGAGCGTGCTAGCGCACTGCAAATTAGCCGCGTAACAGGGGCACCTAAAGGGGGGCGCACAGCTGCCTGAAGAGCTGCTGTGGTATGTGATAATTTACTCATTTCATGTGCCATTAGCTGTCAAGAGGCGCCGCGCTGCCATTAATGTTTTTATGTCTGTCTCTCCACTCACATATACATATATATCTATAGTATGTGACGAGGGTCGCTTTCAGCTCTTGGTTCTAGGTTCTCGGTTCTAAGTTTTTGTCACTTTATATTTATGTTTTATATTTCAGTTACTTCGTGTTTCTCGCTCGCTCGCTCGCTCGTATGCCATATATATTTATAACGGCTCAGTTTTGTGGCTGCTGCCTCTTCAGCTGAAGCATTCGCCGAGCCTTCCAGCCTGTGACCCGTTTTGGACATTGCATATCTGCGCTCTATCTCAAAAAGTTGCTCATTCCACAGAACAACAACAACAACAGCAACAACGACAGCAACTCGAACAGGCACAAGAGCTAGAAAGAGGAGCGCAGGCAGGCAGGACAATGGCTTTAGCACTTGCTGCTGCCGCCTGTCCGCTGCTGCACTTGAGCACTTCCTGTGGCCTCTCCAAACACACACTTGCACACACACTTACTGATATCGTGGCCCAGACAATGGCAGCTGCGCTTTTGCAGACGTTTTTGGTGGCGCTTCCAGGCGCTACAGAGTCAGAGCGTCCCCGGCTGTGACCTAAATTTTTACCAAATTGGATAAATTTTTCGCATTTTCGCTTTGCTATATTTGTTGTTTTTTTGCATCGCTGCGACGGCGAATGCCTTTGCTTTTGTTGTTATTGTTGTTGCTGTGGTTTTGCGTTGCTCAGCTGCTCGTCTGCTCATTCGGTTCGTTGTTGCTGTTATTGTTGCAATTTCTCGCCACATTTGATTTATCTTGCCTTATATACAAGCCAAACAACATATAAGTACGAGTATGTACAGTCTTGTGCGGTATCAAGTTTTTGCCTGCTGCTCCGTCCCTGTCTCTAGCCATTACTTTTTGTCGCCCATGTGTGCGTGTGTGTGTGTGTGTGTGCGTGTGTGTGTGAAGTGAGTCACCGCAGTTGTTGGCTGTGCAACTGCTGGAGTTTAGCGGTCGCGACTGCTCCAGCTTCTGTTTTGGCTTGTTTGCCACTTGTATCTCTAGAATTGAATCTCGCCCGGTCGGCGTCCTCGACAGTCAGTCACCAGCAGCAACAGCACCAGCAGCAGCGGCACCAGCAGCAGCAGCAGCAGCAACAGCAAAAACAACAACAACGGCAGCAACAACTAAAACGAGCGCTGCTTAGTTCGTCGTCTCGCTGGCCGCAGCGCTTTTTATTTGAGGTTTCTGTAGCCTGCTGTCCTTTTTTGGCTACGTGTTAGGCATAGCAGGAATTGTTAGTCAAGGATTGGGTTATATGCCCGGGCTGGTCTGTGTGTCGCCCGAAGCTTTTAATCATGATTTACGAGCTGCTGCGACAGACAGACAGGACAGACCAGAGGTAAATATAAATGGAATTTTAAAATGTGATCTGATTTAATTATGCAAGGCCGCCCAAAAATGTAGGCAACGGCAGGCTCCCGGCAATAAGGAGGGGGAGCAGCACATTTGTTTTCTTTTACTTTGCTGTGTGCCATCTATTTGTGTGTCACGCAAAAACAAGACAAACCACGCGTCCAAAACAGGAGCTTGGCGCCATCGCTGATCATTTGTTAGACGAGAACCGGCAGCGGCAGTTGGCTGAGAATAAGTTAGGTACGGAGAAACGCTGTTAGATGTTGCGCATTTTAGCATCAGGCTGAACAAAGAAATAAAACTAGCAGCTGATTGAATTTGTATAGATTCAAATTATAAAACAATGCAAAACTAAGTATATGCTTAGTATGCACATATATATAAATACAAATCCAGATCATCCTACAGAGTACAGAATTTCACTTATATTGCACTCTTTATGATATTGAATTTTCCCATTCGTCCAAATTAAAATCTATTCCCAAAAACAAAATATCTTTAATTTTAATAATTTATTGCATTAACTTAACATCAAAATATTTTTAAAATCCAACCAACATTTTGAATCGTTTACTAAACCCCCATCTTCACAATTCAACAAAAGTAAGTATAATATCAAAGAAGCATTTCCATAAGCATATGCATATTTGTGGCCATATTAGCATTGTTGTTGTGGATCTTTTTGTCAGAGATATAAACTACAAATTCCTTTGCAATGCTATAATACTGGCTCCCCTTTTACATGAGCACAGCAATATATGCCCCTCCTGCACGAAACTTTTTTGTTGTTATTGTTCTGTTTATGCCTCTATGCTTTTTGCGTCCTTACCCTTGTCGCCGGCTCGAATCACTGGCTAAAACTGGTCTGGCTGGGTCTGCTCTTGTCGGCTATGGTCAACTCCACCACTTCACATACTGCTGGTATATTTTTTTATTTTGCTTTCAGCGCTCGCTCCGTTGCACTTTGTTATATTGCAGCCAATTGGCCATGGCGTAGGCAGCCGGCACAAAGAATTTATGCGCCATGTTGTCTATTAGCCATTGAGGTCATTGTTTTTTGCCATCGCCAAACGCTTACGTTCGCATTCGCATGTGGCAATGTTATGTGGCATCTTTCGGGCTCCGCTTTAAAAATCAAATTCAACCAAATGCGCGGGCGTTTGGCATCCGAAAACATGATGTTGATGGGACCCCATTGTGTTGTGTGCTTAACGAAAAAATGCCATGCAAATTGCAAAGGAACAATTTCAAATGAGACATATTCAAAAAAAGAACCACACAAGTAGTCACGCAAATCCCCCAAGTACAACACCGCACACAAACACAAACAACAAACGAAAATGTGGATGGGTCTCTAAACGCTGGCGTGGGTGTGTATGTGTGTGTGGTATTTGTATACATATATAGGCAAATATACATGTATTTGCAGTAGTAACATCAAACGTTTTGCTGTCGCCGCTCACAGGTCCTGTTCGCCCTGTGCGTCCCGCCGCCCTGCTCGTTAAGCGTCGAATGTCAACGACGTTGTTTTCTTTGCCGCTGCCATCGTTGACATCGTCATCTTCATCGTCAGCGTCATCGCCATCGCCATTGCCATCGCATAGTCAATATGTTTTCATTCAATTTGCAAAGCATTTTCATAAAATTTCCCACAAGAAAAACATTGCGCACAAATAAATGTGTATGTATATGTAAATGTATATATATCGGGCATACTTATATTCCTACGCTTGGTTGATATGCAAGAAACTTTGGCATGCGAGGCACAGCTTGGGCATTGGCAATGGGAAATTATGCGAAATGTGCTCGATTTGCGTAAACAAACCGGAAATGATGTTGCTGCCTGCTGTCCATTTTCAAAATGAATACTAGTATGGATGGGAGGTAGTGATTGCTCCCCTTTCCCATGTTTTTCTCCTCCGTCTTTGCAACCCCAACTGCTCTACAGTGTATTTATGCATTTATTTATTTGGCAAAGGGATCAGTCGCGTCTCCGCGCTCTGACTCATTGTGCGCCTATTATGCTAATTGAACAGTAAAAACAGAAAAAAGCAGGCCTTAGGCAAAAAATGGAACGAAACTCGAGCTAAAGTTTATAGGCGCTGCGCGTGCCTTGAGCCCCAAAATAGGCCTCGGGCCTATTGCCTAGGGCTCATAAAAATTTTACTCGACGCGCAACTGAAAAGTATGTAAATGTCCTGTGCACGGGGCGAATGAGCAAATATTTTAATAAAGTTCATGTCCTAAGCTGCTTTGCTGACCAAACGCTCTACGCAACATAATTAGAGCATTGCCAAGTTAATGCTGTTGTTGTTGTTGTTGCTGCTGCTATTGTGTTGTTGCTGCTCTGGCTGTAGCTGTTCTTGTGGTTATTGCAAATTGAATTAGTAGCCGCCACAGAAAGTCGACAGCCAGCAAAAATCCTTTTGCCCATTTGCCTTTACGCTACGTGCCAGGCAAATCAAAGGCACTGCCCCCAACACCGACCTGGCGAAAACCACAAATGGAAATGCAAATTTGCCGTTGCCCACGCGACCGCAACCCATTGTGCTAAGAGGGGCTGGAACCCCAGCCCTAGTCCCGGCCCCAGCCTCGCTTCAAACCCCAAGCCGCGACCCGTTGCAGCAATTTAATTTCTTAAGCAATTTTCATAATCTGCAGCAAATTGTTTCTGAATGCTGGCGGGCCTCGCCACGGGGCTAACCGACGCTGACTGGCCCGTTACATTTTATGCAGTTGTCTGTTAGGGCGGGCTGCATTTCAGCCACAAGGCAGCTGCCTTGTCAGCCTTCCAAGGCCCACACCCACGTCCACGTCCACGTCCACGCCGGGACCCGCACCCATCCCACGCCCTCACCACCCACAGCGCACAATTTCGTAATGCACTAGGCAAAGTTTTTGCTATTTTTTATTAATTTCTCAGTCGCACAGTCGCTGCCAGGCGCGCTGCCCCTCGACCGTCGACCGTCGACCTCGTCGCGTCCTTGAGCCAGGACTCGCCGCCATCGGCTGCTGCATAATTAAAATTGCAGTAAAATTCTAAGCGCGGCCAAAGGCCACCAACGTAGCAGCTGCTGCTGTTCCTTAAGCGGCGTTCACACCAACCGAAAATTGTTAGCAAGACGCTTGGCTCAAGAGTCTTGACTGGCATATTTGATATACCCATTAAATTTATCGAAGTATTGCTAGATTCGAAGTTGTCTAACGAACCCATTTGGGGGATATTATGGAGCTATCCAAGATCAAAAAAGTGAAAACGTTATTTGTGCTTGTGGGTGAAATAGAATAAAACCGCTATCATAAATGATTTTTCTTTGCAATTCTCGTTAAGGCGATTTCCAATAGATTTAAAACGAGAAAAAGCAAACCAATTTTTGACTTGAATAAACTCTAAAATCAATACGAATTGAATAAAATATACGTGAGGTATTCTTTTTATTTATTTATTTTTTTGATAAAAAAAAAAACTAAATTAAGTTTCGATATGAGCACCCTGTAAAATGCAGTGGGCTATTTTGAATATACCACAGTAGAGTATGCAAATCCCTGAGGCATCCGTTCAAATTGTAATATTTCTAAATTGTAACTGTCCACTTTGCAGCAGTGTAAGCTACTCTTAAGAGCCTGGCTGCTTGGCAGCTGGGCCAAACGCTCTTTGCTATGCAATTGCTCCACAATCTGGCATTTAGATTGTGCCAACTATTTGGTGTTGCTGCTTGTGGCCACTTAACAACTTCCCACGCCCCTTTACGCCCGGGCCGGCCCCAAGCAGGCGTTCCCCTGCGTGGCCCATTGACTGCAGCTAATTGTCGCCCCATGGGCGTCGCGTTTGGCATGGCCAAAATTCGCACACACAAAAACCAATTAAGACGCCCGCGGCATGTTGTTACCCATACCTCACGCTGTCCCTCTGCCACCCTACGCCCAGGGGACGCAGTGAACCGCGTGATAAATCAAATTTGGTTGCCTAACAATATTTGCACATACGGCGTCCTGCACAACACAAATCAAATCAAATTAAAACATAAAGCGTGCCTGTCTCTGTGTGCGTGTGAGTGCGTGTGTGCATGTAACACATGAACATATGTTCAGGCGGTGAGTGGTGCACGGTTGAGGCTGAGGCTGAGGCTTTCGGGCCGAATTGGATATAGTCGTTTATTATTCCGGGCGCATGCAGCCGCCATGTTGAGCCTGGCGACGCGTTTATGACGCTGACAGAATTATGAGGCCTACATGCGTTGATTTCTGATGGCGCCACTGTCGCTGCCGCCGCGTGTCCCCCCTTTAAATATTTTCACGCAAATAAACTAAACTGTAAGCCGATGCACAGCAAAGGCTCGCAAATGGTTTTTTGCAGCGAAAAATCAGAAAATCGCAAAACGTGCTTCACATATTTGCAGAACATGGCTCATCCTCCAGCTCTAACCCATAACATTCCCATTCCCACTCCCATCATAAATACATCAGTCGGGCGCAGGCCTGCCAGGAGCACTCTGAAGGCTGCGTCACCATCGCAGACGCCGCCTGTCGCTGGCAGCGTGTCACGCGACCTGTCAGCAGGCATAATCTGACATTTTTATTAAAATGTTTGCGCAGTGAACATTAACTGCGACAACTTAGAGGCCCAGCCAGCCCCAGAGGACCACAGCACCAGAGCATCCGAGCATCCGAGCATCCGAGCAGCAAGCACCAAGAGGATTGCCAGCCAGACTCTGAGACTGTCTCGCTGCCTGACTCTGCCCGGGGCCATCCGCTGCTTGAGCCAGGGCTTGGGCTTGTGCCTGTTCTGCTGCTCACTTGATAATCGTGTTATTTGTCATTTGCCCAGCTCATCATTGATTGTCCTGCTTCCCGGGCGCATCACGATGAACTGTGCTGCTGTTAAACACGCTAAGTAAGTGCTCCTTTGTGCACATTTCGCACCTGCCCTCAGCTCCCTTTGTTTTGCTCTGCTTGGCGTCGCTCTGGTAACCCCATGATGCACCGTTCCTCAATCAACTCGTTTGGACAATGAAATTTCAAAAGCATTTCACAGGATGCCAGCATGCATTATCCGAATCGCTTTGTGCGAACGAGTGAACGACTTTTTGGTTGGACAATGCCGCCGATTACAATCAATCGCTGAGAATTTTTTGGTGACGAACGCTTTCATAAAATATTCCCGTTTGTTTGTCAAAGAATAAAAGATAAGGTCCAAGTAAAGCTAATTTATAAATATATATTTTGCTGCCAGAAAATTTAAATTGGTTTCTCTTCTTAAAACTCACAATTATATATTCATATATTTGGCCAAATGTTTGCTTGTATATCACATATGCTATAATCTCCTATAAAAGCAACGCACATACAAAAATCTTTTAAATATTTAGGATAAAGAACCATTTCAAATAATATTGCGAAATTCCCACACCTATTAGGTACTATAGTGAAACTAGGCATCATTTAAATGCTATTTAAATCCCCTTTTGCACTACATAGCATGAGAGATCACATTTTGAGTGTGGCATTCAGCTGAAAGTGGCCCTAAGTAGGTGGCATAAACTGCGCCAGACCTCACTCACACATACACAAGCGCACACACACACACACATCGTTTGCAAGTTACGCACACCCATGTGACGTATTTGGTTGGTCCGCTTGATGCATAAATAAAAAATCAAGCACAATGTACAAATTCATGCAAAGTACATTTTCATGTTGCTGACAGCGGCGCTAAATATATATATATATATAAAAATAAAGTTGAGGTAGAGCTAAGCAACTAAGCCCATGCAATATATCTGTATCCAGTTGGGTATACACTTGTGAATGTGCATGTGCTGCAGTGTGAAAAGACCCTTGAATCACGGTTAAATGCTTTTCAACGCAGCTGTGTTGTATACAAATAAAAGTATCCTTTATAATTGCTACAGTAAAGTAAAATTTACTTAGAGTTAGTTTTTTAAATTTTATCATAAATATCAAAGTAAAGTACTTTGGATTTTGTATAATTAGTATGAAATATTCAATTGTATTATTCCATTTTTGTATTTAAATGTATTTTTGCTATATTATTGTTTACAAAATGAGATATCTTTTTATGCTAGTTGATTATTCATTACAATAAATGATTATTTATTAATATATTTGAACTCTTCGCATTTATTATTTTAAATTGAAAAAATAATATGGCATATATCCAATATTTATATTTTTATTTAAATTTAATACCATCTAACCATTAAACTGAATATTTTAAGCATTTATTGGGTCGTGCTTACGTGCACCCTTATGGGTGTATTTTAAAATTTTTCAATTTCAAACAAGTTGGTGCACACATTTTTGTTTGTTTTGGCGCCAGACGCTTTTATTTTACTTATTTTTTTTATTATTTTTTTTTTTTGGTTTTTCTCCTATCCACACACGCGCCCAGCTGACGCAGCGCAAATCAATCAAATCAATGTGGAGCTGTAACCCCCAACCAGCGGTGGGTTTCGGGTTGGATGTTTGGTTTTTGTTGTGGTGGTGGTGGCACGGGAATCGCAAGAAATGCCAAACAATAAAAAGCAAATACGGTCACAGACAAAGAGCACATACACACACACTCACGCGAGCAGATACGCACACACGCACACATAATACAAAGTGGCGTAAACTAACTAAATAACAGTAACAATAACTTAAGTGTGCTTTTTGTATTAGCAAGGGCAGCGCACGCTTGATGGGCTGCTGGGCTACTGAGCTGAGGGGCTATCTCGATATCTCCCACTCAAAGCCCTACCCAGGACCTCCACCCAGCTTCGGGCGAGTGCTGCAAAGTTTTTATTTATACACACGTTTCGTGTGCAGCAGCAGCAGCAGCAGCAGCAACAATGGGAAAGGCAATGGCTACGTTTCGTTTGTTACGTTACGTTTCGTTCGTTTGTTCGTTTGTTTGTTTATTTGTCGTTTGCTTTGTTTCGTGTGTTGGCAATCTATGCCATGCTCCTAAATTGACTAGTCAGGCAACTGGAACGCACACTCACATACGCAGGGCGCACACAGCAGAAGAAGCAAGGAATCCCATACGATTGTTAAAGCTCACGTACCGCACACAGCAGTGAGACCATGGGCCACATGTCGTATACGTAACGTGGCATATCTTTTCGCCAGGCAGCTCACCGCCCATCCCTCTCGATCTTTGTATTTGCAATCAGCCGCAGAGAGTGGCCAGCCGCGCGCCCATGCGACAAGTGCTCACATTCACACACAAACACACACTCGCACACACGCGCACACACGCTCACACACACATACTCCGAAGTTTCGATACTTTTAATTATTGCGTACATGACCGTAACACTCTTGCCGGACTTTAGAGGTGACAGCAACGAGGTCTGAGCACAAGACCCGTTTAGTGCACGTATGTATTAATCAGAGTGCTGTGAAGTTTTTCATTCTGCTTTGTCCGTTTTCCCATCATTTTTCCTTGCTCCGCTCGAGGATATTGTGTGTTGTGTGTTTGCGTTGGGGCTGCGCTAGTTTTCTGACTTTGTACCTTTGGCCGAAAAGTTTGCTTCATTAAAAATCAGTAGACGTTTCATATTTTGAAGAACGTGACACAACGTGCCCAAAATCTCAAGGGCCTCAAGGCGTGGCTGGGGAGCAATTATGGAACCGCATGCCTGTATTTTGTGACCATGCCCTGTGGCTAACCTGATTGACGCATAAACAGGCAATTATATATAAAAAGCAGTTTCAATTGTTGCAATCACCTGCAGCAAGGTGCGTTAAATGAATTTCCACGCACGCGTTTCAAATCAAATTTACGAAAATTTAATTTCGGGCTCGCTTTCATGCTTCAGCAAATGTGCGTGCGTGTCCCGTGTGATACGCAGCAAACACACATACCCACACACACACTCTTACCCAAATCTGTGTGGGTGCGTGCGTGGGTGTATTTGCCTGTGCTTGGCCGTGCGCTTCTTCTCTGGCCAGGCCATGGGCACGTTTCTAGATTTGTTTACTTTGTAGCCAGTGCGGCGAACAAATAAATTTCTATAAATTCTTGCGCGGCATTTCATTTGCCGTACTCGTTGTCCAAAAATGCCAGCACATTCAGTCACAGCCACAGACTATGTTTCGAGTGTACCCACGCCGCCGCTACCCCCAGCCAGTATCCAAGGAAGCGGATAGAGGAGAGGCCTCTGGCTTATTTATTTATTCATTCGCTGCGCTTTCGCAACTCGTGTGTGTTTGTTTGCAATTTTCTGTGTGAAAGGATATTCCAGAGTCGTAAGGCAGAACAGCGACAGCGACAGCAGCAGCAGCAGCAGCTGCCTTCAAATAGCAGCTAGAGACAACACGCACTCTGACCCCGGGTTGTAGCCCCCCACCTTCCTAAGCATATTTAGAAGCATCGCTGCCCATAATGTTGACCCGAATTTTTGGCAAACTGGGTATACATAAATAAAGCAACAAGAAAGCGAGTTTTTCAGTGACATAGTCACACTTCGAATGCCCTCACGTAAATTAATTTGGACTTACTAAATTGTGGATCATAAATTACAAAAACATTTTAATGAAACTCTAAAATATATCAAATTATTGCATATTGAAAAATAAAACTCTATTATATCCTTAGAAAATTTGTATTTACCAATTTTAAAGATAAACATTTAAAACTAAAATTTGGAGTCGTGAGTAAAAAGGGTATTGAGAAAACCAAGGCATTTTTTAAACTGCTGTATTGGGTCAACAGAAGGGTTAAGGCCTTCAATATATTTTATCTTCGCAAAGCAACACTTGGGCTGGAAAAATTGCTAAAGCAAAATAAATAACATTCGATTTATGTCTGTAGTCCCAAAAACGGTTCTCCAATGGATTTCCGTGTTTATTTATAGACGCTCAAATAGTTCGTTTAGCATCCTCTCCACTCGGCACACGCCATACGCCATTCTGCGTTGGGGACTTTTATCGCTCAAGTTTTCTGTTTCACTTTCAGGCCGCAAACATTTTTATTTGCGTTGCGGATTTGTGTATTGTGCACCATGTTTCGTTTCTGTGGCAGCAAATTTTTAATGAATTTACACGTCGTGGGGATCGGGGGTTGGTTGCCTGCCGTCTCCCTTTTGCACGGGTTTCGGCCTCATTTTATATTCAAAACACATTCGGTAAATATTGATACGACCGCAAATTGTTTAAAATACGCAATATTCAGCGACAGTTCAAGACAAATTGTTAACTAAAAGCGAAAAACGAAAATCACGAGGCTCTCCAAACTTTCTCTGTGTGCTTGCCCCCAAGTGGCGTATACTTGATTATTGGCAATCAGCCGCAGCATTTGCCAATTCCCTTTCAGCTGGCAAAAAGCAAGCTAATTGTATAATTAAGGCTGCCATCAGCCGCCCCTACTTTCCTAACCCGATCGGGTAAATTAAAATTGATGCTGATGCCAATTTTTAGTTAAAACTTTTTTCCAAAACCCGCCACAAAATGATTAATTATGCATCCAAAGCTGCACGTCAAAGGAGTGAATTTCACTTTTGCACTACCGAAGGGTATTAGTTAGTAGTGCCAGTGTCGATAAAAGGAGGGCTTAGAGACGGATATCGTTATAACCACATAAAATTTGCGGCTTTTTGTTGAAAATCATTGCCCCATTGGCGCTTCATTGTATAAGTGTAAAAGTTTTTCGATTATACAAAAGTTGATGCCAGGCGCATATTCCCACATACATACATACATACACATACGCGCGCAGACAAAGCCTTAAGCTAATTTAGCAATTTTTGCTTTGAATGAGAGATAACAAAACCAGGGAAAAAGAGAATTTTAATTGGAAATCTTTGACTGCACATAACATTTCGATTTCGCACATGTGTACGATTCGCAGCAATAGATTGCCATACGAATATGCAGAAAAAATTATTTGATTGATTTATCTGTCAGTGGATAGGAAAGCAGTAAAAAGTTCACAATGCAAAGATGTGCAAAGCTGGCACAACTTGAATGTAAAAATTGCAATTGTTAACTCAACTGACTCTACATGAGTCGTTGTTGTTTGTTAGTCTTCCCCCTTTCGACTGGGCGTGCTGTCCATTTTCTGCTTATTTGAGCTGCCTGCATGTCCTTCACTGTCACTTAGTTAGCTTTGTGCTCGGGCGCTAGCCAAGCAAAAATTTATGCAATATTTTTGTTGGCTATCTTTTGGGCCCGGTCGGTCGGTCGCTCGGTTGGTCAGTTACTCGCATAAGCTGCCTTTGTATAGGCCCATGTATAATAATGGGCAAAGTTCACTTAAAACTTACATGCCAGCCGTACGCAGCGTACTCACAACTCCATAAACTTGCCACATTTACATAATATGCTGCCCTGGTGCCACAAAAGCAGCCAACGACCAACAACCAGTAAAAGCTTCTTGGCACGGAACGTATTTCACCAATAAATTGAGGAAATGCTTAGCTGCAAGCCGAGTCTGTTGGCCCGGTCCTATGTTTGCTTTAAGGCAATGACTTGATTTTTGATTTTTGATTTTTGATTTTACCCAAAAATCGCTGCTTACTTTTACTTCTCGATGCACATGCAGAGAGAGGAGACGAATGCGCAATATTTGTTGACGGCACGTTTCGAGAACAATTTGTACTGTTGTTGTTATCGGCTTTCCATATGCACAAAGTTTTTTATTTAACTTCTTCAACAAATTGTTTGTGTGTGTGTTGAGAAATAAGTAAAATATTCAACAAATTCGCAAAAATGTTTTCTGTAACAATGAGAGAACCAAAAGCTTGTGAAAATTGTAAAAGCAGCAAAGTAGAATGAATGAATCGAGAGTGCGCAAACGAGATATTCAAGTATACTTAATATTGGATGACATTTACTTAATGTGTTTACAAACACATACATAAATTGAAGCCAGGCGTAGATAAACATACAAATTCATACATTCATACATGCTGGACATCAAGCGATGTGCCTATCATACATTTATTAATAATCTCGTAAAACACTTTTATTATTCGACTGTAAATGAAATTTTGATTTACTTTTTATGCGAACACGTCAGGAAACTGCGTGAGTTAGCTATAGGTATATCAGGCAAACTAACCAGAGATTGGTAGCTCAAATCCGGAAAATTTGTAGGCATTTTATATTTGATTAAGAAAAAAAGTCATATCAAAAGAATAATAAAGGTAGTCGTTTGAGTGTCTGCATGTTCCTTTCGCTTTAGGCTTTTGTCATCTACATTCTGTAACGTGTATTTTGGCAGATCGATCACGAAGTCCGAAGCTCTGCATAATTTTACAATGAAAAGATTTTCAAACGAAAAATCGTTATAAATATGATACGTATTACATATTATTACCACGTGTCCAAGGTGGAATAGGGCTGGCCAACTCTTAGAGCTTCAATAAAATCTACTAAATACTTTTCCGCAGCAACAAAGAAAGTAAAACCTGTTCGCTTGTGGAATAGTTAAGTGTCAGTTGTAGGCCAAACCCCAAATGCAAGTTTTCGATTAATTCATTATGGCCGGGCAGCCAGGCGTACAATCAACGTGCGGCAGTTGTCAATGTTGTAGTTAAGGGATTAGATGTGGCATTAGGCGTCGATTTAGCATAGGCCCCAGTCCCACTCTGAACGGGAAGTTTGTGCGCTAAGAGCGCTTAAAAGCGCTTCAGGCCAGGCTTAGGCCAACTTATGAATGCGCGTGATCACAGATATATACACACACACTCGCATGCATACACAAAAACACGTTGAGGCAGTGTCAGAGCACTGATAAAATGTGAAGCGGATTAAGAGCTGCTTTCTGTTCACAGGCTGCTGCCGGCAGCAGGCTCAGCCCCCGGCTCCAGCCCTGGCCCCGACCCCAGCCTCAGTCCCAGCCTCTAACTCAGAGGCTGTCGCCGTTGTACAATCAGTAAATGGCACTTGATTCACGGCGCAAGTGGAATTTTTGATAACTTTACCAAAAGCGAGGCAAAGTTGGTCAAAAAGTTGACTGTCGCTTTAATGCGTATAAATGCTTGGCCTAGCTAGCTAGCTGGCTGGCTGGCTGGCTAAGAGTGTGTATAAGTAAGTATGATTCGATGGCAATGGCTATGCGCCACTTGCCGCTCTCAAAGCCAACTTAAACCTAGTGCTGACTTTGGCTCTGCTTTACGTGCCTTCTTCTATGTTTCTTTCTATTTTCTTCATTTCTTTTTGTTTTTTGTTACCCAAAGTTGACAAAGTTTGCAGCTTGAACATTTGCGCCTCGACGCACACGCAAACTCACATGCACACACACACGCACACACTCACACATATACATAATTCAAGAAGAAGCTGGCGACACGTCACACAAATGTCGCCAAAAGCAGCTCTCAATGCGCGCCATCAATCTTGGCTATAGCTGCCGCCGTGCTCTGCGCAATTGAATTATTACATCGGGTCGAGCAGCGTTTTGGCCGCTGGTCACTTAACCAGCAGAAACAACAACTTCAATAATAACAATAACAAAAACAAAAACAACGGCGACAACAAGAACAGCTACACTCATTTGCAGTCATGTTTGTTTATGTAAGTTTCCCCTCGGTCTGAGCAGAGATGTCGCCAGTGAAACATGTCCAAGTACATAAGGAAAATGAGACTCACAATAGCCGTAAAGCAGCTGAAATTTTTATAGCACCGAGCTACCGTGCTGTCGTATACTGTGATAACACAATAATATTCATCTTTGCTTACATTTAGTTACAAGTTTTTAATTCTTAATTTTAAAGTAGGTATTTCCATATTAATCGTAAATATTTGCATTTAATTCGGGCTATTTACAAATGGAATAAATACACCCGTTTTGAGCTAGTGGGGTTCCACGGATTTAAACAATTAGTTTTTTCCGATTTGATTCAATCAATTTCTGAGTGTTTGCATGCATTTGTAGAGTGTGGCTATATGACATACAGGCTTTTAGTGCTGAACATAACGTCAGCTCAAGGCCAGATAAAAATGGGTCAAAACGTTTATAAAAATGAATATAGTATTTTCATAAAAAGCTTCTATCAAGCTCGGTTAAAGAATGAATTTTAAACGTTTCTAAAGTGCTTCACATCAATAAAAAATGTGGTTTCTGTCTGACCGCTTTTAAAAAATAGCAACAACGCAGATTGAAAATGTAACTTTTTAGCTATAAATTCGTTCTTAAAACAAACAGTTAAAAACTATTTGATAACAAGATAAGGTAACCTGGTAGACCATTTTAAATGAAATATGTACCTATCCTTGTACTTTAAGGTAATTAAATATTTAAATTATAAATTCACTATTAAATCCGAAGATTATATTAAATATTTTACTTGAAATTCTATTCTAGTTTAGTCTCAGAATATTATTGTTTTTAAATAAATAAATAGAATACATTTGTTAAATCTCTTAAACTAATTTGGTAGTTACTATATCTCAGATTCTGTTTAATATTGCAGTTGACAGAAGTTGGCTAATTTTTGGCTGGAAAACAGTTGAAATGGCAGCACTTCTATGACTTCCTAACCTCTGACCTAGTGACTGTGTGACAGCAGCTTGTTCATTTTCTTGTTGTACGCACAGAAAATTAAAACAATTTTAACAGCTACTCTCGATGTCGTTTGTCGTTTGTCGCTTGTCGTCTACGTTTGCTCCATAAATAAAACATGTCAACTTGTTATTGCCGGCCCCAGACAGCGTTTGAGCCCGACCCGGGGGCCAAGGCCCACGGAGCGGTTGAGCTTGCAGCTTGTTACTGTTATTGGTATTGGAATTGGTATTGCCTTTGTTATTGAACTATTTACATTTGTTGCTGGCCGCTGCTAATTTACGACTGCTTGTCCCGCTCTCTTGTTGGAGAAGTCGGCCCTTTCGGTGTCTGGGCATCACCGCGGCCTTAAAGCAACCGGCAAATTGTTGTTCATAAATAAATATGCGGCGCATAAATCGCTGTGCTATAAACAAGCCTGAACAGGCGTCAAGCGATTTATTGGCATTGATTTTCCAACGCCCCAAACGTGATAAAAGACCCCTCCCAGTCGCCCACAACTCCAATGAAAGTGAAACTTTCTGGTCAAACAAGTTGCCAGTTCAGCCGCAGCACGTTAATATGGACTATTGGCCGTATTGGCGTTGAGGCCGTGTTGCTGTTGCGCCGGTTGTCACGGCCCGACTGACACTTATTAGATAAGTTTCTCGACCGGGTAAGGCCGCACCTCGAGCTCATCATTTAGCCATTCGCGTGGCAGACTGACTGTGATTTTAATTACTTAGCTTCGCTAAAAATATATTGTCGAACACCAAGGGCCTGCACTCTAAAGCCAAGGCTTAGGCGCCGCCATTAGAGATTTCTTTGTCTTAGCCTAGTATTTAAATTGATCAAAAATATAGCATAGCCATTTGGGCCGTGCTGGTTCCTGTTCGGGCCCAGACAATTTCATTCAATCTATAAGTAATTTCTTTGCCGTTTTTATCACTGGGCTGCTGGCTGGTAGCTGGCAGCCGATGAGCTGAGACCACCCACGTGATTTGAATATTTTTCCAATAAACTTCAACAGCTTTTCAACTTTCAGTTTGAGGCAAACACTGGGCCCTGCCCTGTGTGCCCGGCTAGGCCGTCTGTCTTTATCTATTGGATTTAAATTCCCAGGCTCACTTTCATGTCCGGCTGAGTGTTTTTCCCGCTTCGGTACGCCTCAATTTGCTCCACTCCGCTTTGCTTTGCTTTTGCTTTGCGTTTGTGCTCGCGAACTTAAGCTTAATCGAATTTGCCGCAAATTGGCAATAAATTTTAATTTTGAATAGATACCCCAGCGTTGATTGAAGTTAATCAAAGCCCAACCGCGTTCTGCTCTTCAATTCCAAGCCCAGACCAGGCCCAGACCCAGGACGGCCTGCACTTCATTTACTCGCGCCCACAATGCAGTTCATCTAGGCCATTGTAGCTGCTTTTCTTGTTTTTGCCGAGGGGCAATGCACTTTGCCCAAAACCCATTCAATTTGTAAGCAAAAGCAGCGCGTTGCAAGCACAAAAAAAGAGCATAAAAACGAAAACAAAAAGACCTCAATGGTAAACAAGTTGCAAAGAGCGGAAGGAAAAAACAACGCCGCTCACCTTAGCCAATGAATAAATTTTTTTAGCAGCCACCCGCGCTTCCTTTCTCCTGTTGCAGCTGTTTTTGCAACCACTTCATCAAATTCATTCAGCGCTGCGGCTCTGCATTTTATACCCTGTACTTTTCTAATGAAAAAAGAGTAGGAAGATTCTGTTCATGCAACAAACTTATTGTTACAAACAAACCTGGAAAACAGAATACAGAATACACAGCAATAATAAGATTTAATTGGAAATCAGAAAATTATATACAAAACTATTTTATAACTTGTATAGATATGTACTTCTGTTAAGCGAACGCTTTGCAGGCAATTGCAAAGCTCATCACTTGAGTTGTTTTCACATTGCAGCCCTAATCAACTTAAATGCCATGGCAACCTAAAAACAACAAAAACAACAGCTGCAATTCTAGGACTAACGACGGGACATAGAAAATGTTGTAGCTGCTACAAATGCCGCCGGCTGTCCGGATAACGAGCAGGACGATTACGCCCACTTGCCAGGCTAGGCCAGTCGGGATGCTGCCCATCATTCGCCGTCGGCGTCGTCGACGCCGTCGACGTCTGTCTGTCGCCCAAAATTCAAGAGTTGCGCGTAGCAACGCCCAGTGGCATGCCACTTGCCGTGCAAATGGAAGTGAATTTGACAGGCCGGACCAAGCTGGTTGAAGTTGCAACGTTTTGACACTAATTTCATTTTATTGAAGCATTTTTTGTGGCAGCGTCTAAGTGCGGCGGAAATTGAAGCAGAAAAATCATTCGCTAAACAAAAGGAAAAAAAACAAACAAAAAATGGTTGTCACGCATCCGTTTCCGTTGGGCCAAGCACAGTGCTTGCAATAAGTTATAATTGAGTTGCACTACATTTAATTTCAATTTGCGCGCTGTTTACAAAAACCCCAGCAAAACAGCTGTCGAACGAGTTCTACAAAAGTTGCTTAAGTGCGAGTATTTATTTATTTTGCGCGCAGTAATTTTGTTTGCATCTCGAGTTAACTGAAAATTGTAAACGCTTTTTAGCACTGCGCGGCACAAGCAAATAGACAAATTCACGAGCAGACACGCAAATACAGCTACGGCTGCAGACACAGATGCAAATACATTTGCAGATACAGATACAAATTGATGGCAGCCACTTGTTTCGCCTCGTTAAACTAAGTTCTCAAGTGCGTCAGACCAGAGGATTTGCGTGTCGGCCGCAAAGTATGCAATGCGAAAAAGCAACTTAATTTACGTTGTTGCCACCATGTGCACTTTACACTTTGTGGCAACGCAGCACTGCAATAAGCGCCACTCCACGAGATTCTCAGCTTAACAGCTCCCAGTTACGTAATTATGCAAAATCCTTTAAAAATAAAATACTATTTCTAGAAATTGAATTCATATAGAATTTTACGACCTGAACGATATCTGTTTCCATAGAATTTATTAATTTCATATATAAAATTAAGATTCAAATTTTTCATGCCTCTTCTGTTCATATTTATGTTACAAAAGATGAAAATAATACTCCCCTATGAGCACAGGTAATAAAGCCATTTCTGTCCACCCATTTTTATAAGTGAATTTTAGTCTCTGATTTTTATTTAATTTGAATTTTTTGCTGTAATTCTGAATACTTGGTAAAAATTTAATATTTTTTGCTAGCTTATGAATATGTTGAAGCTAACCATCTCAAATCACAGTATTAAAAAATTACAAATAGAAATGTTGAAAAAAATGCAAAATCCTTTTTTTGTGTGTTTACAGATAACGAAACTATATAAATATGAGTTTCATACTTCTGTAACTGTAACTGTATTCTGCCACTGAATACTACATATGATGTAGTTTTTATCATTTAGTTACTATTTTATTTGTATGTTAAAAGAAAAGTTTTTTTGCTGATTCCTTTTACAGATATTTAATTAATATGTGTCCTGTTAATAAAAAGTGTTCTTGTTCACTTTAAATAAAAACCTGTTCAATATTCATTGCTTTACCTTTTGAGCCAGTGCAGGACTCATGACTTATTACTGCCAATGAATGGCTTAACCGTACACACAATTGCGAAATCAATCGCTGGGATTTAGTGTTGCGTTTGTGGCAATCAGCCTACCATTCTACAGTACATTTCGGTGCGTGGCACAAAAGCACAGCGACGGGCAAAATCCCAACATTCGCAGCACCCCCTCCGGCGCCCTCGCATCTTGCTCTTATGCGTTTCCTATATGTGCGTGGTGCTGTCATCAATTCGCAATGCCAATGCGTGTGTGGCACGCTTTAATGCGAAATTCTGATTGCGCTCGAATGGCTTCATTTATTTTAACAAAAAAAAAGAAGGAAAAAAATGAAAAAAGCACGCGAAAAAAGCGCAAAAAAGCAAAAGAAAACAAACTCGACAGTTGTACATAATATTTCACTTATGCATGTGCGCTCCCCACTGAGCAAGTGAGTGCGTGTGTGTGTGTGTGTGTGTGCGTGTGTATGCGGGAGTGCAAAGTGAAATGAATGAATGGCATGCGTAACGTTAGAAAATTTGTTATAGCAATTTGAACTGTCAACGCGAAACCGAAAAAGTAAATTAAGAAACATTTGAAATTTAATTCACTCCAACTGACTTCTGGCAGTGAGTGTGTTTGCGCGTGCTGTGCGTGTGTGCGAGTGTGATACAGTCACAAACGTAACTAGGAGGCTGTCTGGCAGGTGTCAGCTGCTGACTGCCATGCGACTGTCCTGACACAGAGCCCTTGAGCATAGCGGCAGCAGCGGCAACAACAGACATGCAAAATTAGGCGAGTGTCACGAATTTAAAATAACTTTTAATTCATTCTTGATGAGGATGTGGCTGCGCTGCTGCTGTGAGCCCTGCGCTCTGTGCTCTGAGCAAGTACCACATGGCGTATGAGTGCGGCTGGCAAATGTGTCCTAGCTGGCTGCTGTTGCTGCCACGCCTCTTAAGTGGCACATAACTCGAGCTTAGCATAAACAACTGCACGAGCATAAATGTTCGTTAAACTCAGCTCAGGTCCTCGTCTGAGAAACACAGAGCAGGGAACTGGGCCTGAAGAGGCAGGGACTGCGCCATAAATTATTTAGTTTCCAGTCGGACGGAATTTGTGAGCAGGCACTTGGGTATGTAAATAGCAGGTAGCCAAGCGTACAGAGACAGCAGCCACCAGTGTGGCCAGAGACGCCTTCGATTGCCATAAATCAAGCTGTTTGGCCAGCAGAGGGGGGCTGCCCCCAAGGCAGGCTGCCACTGCGGTGTCAACTGATTGTTGCTGCATGTGTGGCATTAGCGGTCGCTTGGGGCAGGTGCGGTCGAACCCAAATACTCAATGCAAAAGCCAGAATAGAACAGCCGCACTCTCAGCACAGATACGAGATGAAAGCCGAGCTGTGGCGAATGCAAATGAAAACTTTGCTTAAATTATGCGCCAGCGCGCGTGCATCTGATGGGAAAAGGGGTCAGTCAGTCACTCAGATGAGGGGGGGGGGAGCTGACAGTGAATAAAGCTTAAATGAGAGGCAATATAAAGCACGGCCAGGGCGCATTGAACCGTCGCGTCAAGCCACGGCTAACACAACAACAGCTATATGCTACCAATACTAACCTGTTTCCGAGCTGTGGATGCTGCTCCTTGTTGTTGTTCTTATTGGTATTATTTTAGTTGCTGCCGTTGTTGTTGTAGGTGGTGCTGCCGCTGCGGGTTATGCTTTCTAATCCATGCACGTTTCGCCTTTAATATTTATTTTGCGCTTTTTCACACTTTTACACGCACACACACACAAACACACGCAGCTACGGACTGAGAGACTTCAAAGGTCGGGTATTGTCTGGGTCTGAGTCTGTCGGCAGTTGCGGTTGCTTTCGCTGTAGCTGTTGCTGCTTTGCTTTTCTTTAAGGGTTTTGAATATCGATGATTATTACGCTTGTGTTTTTATCATTCAGGCCGCACATGGTGCCACAGTTCATTAATGCAAATTGCTAGCGAAACATGAGTGGGAGTCTTAAGTTATGGCGAGTTTATAAAAGCCGGCGAATAAAAGTAGAAGTCGTAGTTCAGCTGGTGCAGTGGTATAAATTACCTTATAATCTCAATTGTATTGTTCAACTCTTTATATGATTGTACTGAAACACTGAACATTAAAATGTTACTTAGTTCTTGCATGCTCTCAATTGTTGTTGTTTACTTTTAAAGATTGACGGTTCCCAGTGGAACGAACGCGATTGGGGCGCGTTTAGCTGACGTTACAATAGCCAACCGAACCGCACGAAAGACATATTCAAACTGATTGCAGTCGAACGAGCGCAGAAACGAAGCGCTGCCGACGGCGCCAAAACGCCAAACGAACGAAATGACGAAGGAATCGTGCGCAACGAAACAGAATGAAATCTAACGAAAAATGAAACGCAACGAATGCCGAGTGGAATGTGGATGCTGTGTGCCAATGCCAAATGTTTCAGCCGCTGATAAGCGGCTAGTTGTGGCTTTTGACTTGCAATTGGTTTCGGCCCTCTCGGCTTGACAACAATTTATATTTTGCACGTTGCGCGCATTTAAATGTTTTCGCTTATTGTCTTTCGCATGCTCCCGCCCCTGTGTATGTGTGTGTGCGTCTGTGTGTGTGTGTCTGGGTGGTACTTTTTTAATCACTTAAAAATGTATGCGGCACTTTTTGTCGACACGTGCGTGTCAAAATGTTAGCGCTCGGCCAAAGGATTAACATCAAGAAACGCACACGCCGCCCAGCAATTTGTTGCCAACTTTATGGCAGTGACAAACAGGTCCAAGAGCATAAGTATACCTACATAAATATATATATCTATATATGTATATGTATGTGTGTGTAGATGTATGCAATGTTTAAGTAAATGGAAATAATTCTGGCAGCTCAGACAGGGCAGCAGTTTCTTTTTACGAGCGCGTAATAAGAAAGAGTAAAACGTGCAGCCAGCCATGAACTGGACGTGATGCGTGGCCACGGCCACAGTTGAAGTCAAACCTGAACACACGTTAACTAAACACACTCACAAACTCACTCACTCGCACTCACACACTCCCGCACACACACTAGCGTGGGGTTCAAGTTTTGTAAATTAAAAGCTTGTCATAATCCTGGCTAAATTAAAAATACCAGCAACAGCATCCGCCGCAGCACAAGAGCAAATCTAAAGAGCGCAGTCGAAAAGAGAAAGAAAGAGAGCGGGAGTGCGAAAGAGCGCAATTAAGTGTTAGCCTGGTCATGTTTTAGGTTACTAGGACAATTTTAGTGGAGTGCTGCCCTCGGGTCTATGGGGTCTATGAGGCAGTCATTGTCGCTGCTTAAGCCAGCAATTAAAATCAAGTTGGGTTTATTTACTAAGGGCAACGCTATCTCAATGCCGCTTCCATGGCATGCGTGTGCATTTCACACCTGCAGCTCTACCGCCGTGTCCTAAGTGCACTCAAGCGGCTGTGGCAGCGCCAGTGGCTGCCAGAGCTAAGGCTGGGCTCCAAACTCCAGCTAAAGTGTTTGCCATTTGACACTCTCTTGAACTTGGAGGAGACTTTGACTGCGATGGCGATGACGACGGCGGCGGTGGCGACTGCGACTGCGACTGCGACTATGACTACGACAACTAGGAAAACAAGGACAAGAGTTTGCTAAGTATTTTTCAATTAAAACGTCGGCGAAACTTGCACGCATGATAAGCACAAAAGTTGCTCAATGTCAGCGCCTAAAAGCATGCTACACAATGCCACCCAGTCAGAACTTTGCCTGGCAAATTGCAAAGCAGACACTTACCCACACACGCACACACACACGCAAACTCGCAGACACTCGAGTCGGGCGCCAATCAATCTCGCTTCGCCTTAGCATAACAAAATATTGCCATTGTAGCCTCTTTTTTTATTGCATACACGACATATTTAAATCAGTGCGGGCCATCGGCAGTCGGGAAGTCACTTCCGAGCGCTTAGGCAGTTGAAAAATTAACTTGTCTGAAGCTGACGAGCCGGCTTTAATGACAACTGGCGCCAGTGCTTAAATAAGCCAACTTATAACTAGCTATAGGCGGCAACCAGCGGCCCCCCCGGCTAAGTGCTGGGCCCAAGCAGCGGTTATGTGACAATGCTGACGAATGTGAATCGAGTGTCGCCGGAGGAATGGAAATCTACAGTAATGTAAGAGCGGGTCAGTGGAGCTTGCTGGGATGGTTGGGGGAGGGGGGGGAATGTTTTACTGCCGCAAGCTGGACAACGTAGCAGCGCCTGTTGCTCTCTTGCCCTGTCAGTCTGCTGACATGAGCTGCAAAGTGAAGCACGTGTTGGCATAGCAATTTGCCGGGCCAACAGCAACAAAGCAGGCAACACTTTTATGTGCCGTAATGAAAAACTGTTATCTGTGTGCGCAATTTGAACGCAATTTGGTAACGCGTTTCGCCACATAAAACTTAAGTGACCCGAAACACACACACACACACACACACCGCACAGCAGGGGCAAGTGTGTGTTCGTGTGGGTAGGAATTGGTCCTCAAATGCGTTCTGCCATGTTTGTGCGTGCAGCCTGCAAAACTGTTGACATTCGCAGAAAAGCCAACAACCAAAAGCCAACAGCAAACAGACAAAAGACAATGACAATGGCGTTTGTGGCTGTGAGTGTGAGAAATGAAATTGTTTGGTGATTATGCCACATTAAAGCCAAATGTGCCATGCATAAAGTGCAAACATCCGTTGCCAGTCACCGTCGGCAGTCACAAGTTACCATCACCATCGACATGAGCATCTGCATCGCCTTCAACGTCAACGTGTCACATTTGACGCACTTCAATTTTATTGACATGCCCGGCGTAAGCGCCTTGCCACGCCCGTGGACTGGCCGTGGGCTGAATTGCTTGCAACAGATTTGCTGCAGCTGCGACGGCAACAGCAGCTAACATTAACATTTGGCGCGGCGCTTGCCGAACAACTACATTGAAAGCAACCAAAATAGTATAAAAGTTGCTGTCGAAAGCTGACGTCTGCCAAATACTCTATACCTATAGCAGCACATAACGCGTATGGAAAACCATTTATGATTTAAAGGTGATCGAGGTGAGAATAACGTGTGTCTTAGCATGCAGATATCTTTCAGTTATTTATATATATACAACTTTAATATATATTATAAATTACTTAAAAATTTTAAAAATAATTGGAAGTAACTTAACTTATCAAGCCCAATAAACCCCTTTTACGTTTGCAAACAGTGTATACAAGTGCATTTTTTTATGGCTCTAGGTTTGCTCGGCTCTTGTTTGGTAGTAAAATTTATTAAATATTTTTGAAGCTGCTGGGCTTGTTGTTGTTGATGCTCATACACCTTTTATTATTATTATTTTTTGTTTTTTAGATTACTCTTTGTTGCAGTGCGGCCAAAATTGCTGGCATGCTTAATCCATAAGAAGCTCTTGGCTCACATTTTTAACAGCAAACAGCAAAAAAAAGAGGTAGCCAGAACAGGCGTACGAGCTTTTCACCTTTTGTTTTTTTTACATATATTTTTTAATATGCATTTTGCATAATTTGCATATAAACATCACTCATACGCCATGTGGAGCGTGCGGAGCAAAATAATAACCAAAACAATTTTGCAAGCTTAACACAAATGAACACTTGTGGCTGCTCCTCCTGGCCCCGCTAATACCTCCTTTAGGTTTGCCGTGAGGTGCCTCCACCAACAACCGCATGACTGTTTCCACATGCGCTTGGCATTCTTTACTTATGCTCAATAAACTTTATATTTGTAAATTACAAACGCAATTTTGTCCAGTATTTTAACCAATGCAGCATAAATATGCGATCTATCTCCAGCTTATGGCAAGCGAGGATAATTTCCGGCAGACAGTGAAGGGTCTTCGTCAGATGTGGCATTGTGCCACCAGCTATCAAAATTTAATTAAAACACAAAACATAATAAATGCTCAGCTTGGGCAAATATCGTATCAAATGCCTGACATAATAAATTTGAAATTCTCCACAAGCAAAAAAGACTGCAAAGCGTTGCAACTATAGTCACTACATTTTTTCGATTGAGCTTTGCTTTTTTAAGCAAATTGCAACTTTAATAAAAACAAAAAAACAGAAAACATTTCATTCAGGTATGCGAAACACACATGCAAACGCATACATACCAGTAAAATATATAAAGAAAACAGAGTAGAAGTACCTTTGGGCTATCGTCGAATCAATAACCGAGAGACAAGCTTTGTACTCTCGATAATATTGTCAATATTGTTGATACCTTATGCATTTGTGCCAGCATCGTTAGGTTTCAATGGTGGATATTCTAGAATATTGAATCATTTAAGGTAACACTCAATTTAAAATAGCATGTCTCTTTCTAAATTTTTAAACTTCACAATTTCAAATTGAAAATTGAACTCCAATGAAAATTTAGTATTACGACTATTGCAGGACATCGATAGCATATACTTGAAATCTACATTGCCATAGCTTTAGTTGGCGTCGGCGGCTCAACGAACACATCTAAATTGATTAAGTCGTTATTAAATAAAATGCCGTATAACATCTTTGTTTTCAGGCTGCCTCCGGGAAATGACGGACCCCAGCATAGCTTGCCGTACTGGCAAGTAAATTCTTTCTCACCGGGTGAGAGATTTCTCTTTTAATTCCTTTGCGTCATTTGTCTCTCTCCCTATTGTCATGTTTTTTTTTTAAATTTTTTAATTTTTTGATTTAGTTTTTCTAATTACTTTCCGACTTTCTTTCAACTAGCGTCCAAGCCTTGAAGTTTGTTTCGAAATTGGAATGCGAAACGAATTTGATAAAATCATCAATTAAAAGCAATAAAATTTATTCATCAAGTGTTTTCTAGATAACATATAAATGTGCTGACAATATAATCACATTTAATACACCAGTTTTTAAAAAATTCTGGTATGCTTTATAAGCCCTGTTACCTGGGAAACTTTCGATAACAGCTTTGTTTAGCCGAGTTCAAAGAACTGGTAATTAAATGCAAAATAAAACTATAAAAATGTAAAAAAACCAAAAACAATGCAAACGTATTTTCCACTCGCTTGCTTTGTAACCTCTTCTTATTGTTTTTATTATTGTAGCTGCTTGCTTGGCTTATAGTTGAGCATAGTTGCCAAAGCAAAAGCTAGCGAAAGCAAGTCTGTCTGTTTTTGTTGCTGCTGTTGTATTGTTTATGTATCTTTAGGATAATGACGCGCTCTTCATTATGTGATGGTCGTCTCGCAGACTATGCTATGGCTGCTTCAGCCACTGCTCCTGCTCATGGTCCTGCTTTCGCTGCTGCTGCTGCTGCTTCGGGCGCTTTTGCTTTATGTTTTTGTGCGCTTCTATATTTATTTTTGTTTTTTTCCTTTTTATTTTTTTTGTTTTTTTTTTTTGTTTTTAAGTTCCTCCGCCCATTGCGTGAAAACTTTTCGACTCCTAGACGTCGCGACGTTTTCCAGAGATAATAGAAACTCGATACGCTGTGCGCATCTAAGCTTTATCTATGGCTGCCTTCTCCATATACATTTTCCGCTGTTTTGGTATTGTGTTCCCTCAAAGATTGCCTTGTGGGTCCTTTGTTTTTATTTGCCCACACCGGCGCAGCGGCTTTGCAAGCAGTAAATTTAAGTTGCGGCTGCCTCTGCTCCACTGTGCACTGTGCGGTTGAAATAAAAATGTTGAATCGTCATAAATGGCTCCATAAACTACGTCAATAGTGCCCCCGTCCCCAGTGGCCATGACTGGGACATCTTAACCATAGCTGGCAACTTGTAAGGAAGCGTCGAGAATGACCATAAAAATGAAAATAAAAATAGTTGGCCAGCATAAACGCCTCCGTGATTTTTACATAAGACCGACACTCACCAATGTCCATATCCGTGTCCGTATCCATGTCGGACTGTGGCGAAGTCTGAGTTCGAGTCCAGCCACTTGACGTCCTGCCTGGCCCTCCTTTGTGCGCATTTTTTCCCTTATTGTTTACATTGCGACGTCATTGCCATGGGCGCAAAATGTGAGCAGGAATTAATTAAAATGAATGAGGGGACATGTCATAAACAAAAGCAGTGTCAACTGTTGACTAAGCGAGCCGGCCACCATGGCTATGTGGTACGTGGGCGTGCGCGTGGGCCTGGGCGTGGTACTTAGATAAAACCACATCAGAGCAGAATCTACAAAAATGTAACCAAAAGAAACTCTATAAATATTTCAACTCGCTAGCTCGCGAGTGGCGCCATCTATCGATGCTGTATTGCTAAGTGTATGTGTGGGTGTGGCTGTGTGTATGTGTGTGTGTGTGTGTGGGTGCTGTAAAACAAGTCATAAATTACAGCCCAGCACTGTCAAAGTTCAGCTGACTGCGTTGGCCATCCGGCCAACGGCGAATCCAGCCAAGTGCCAAAGAAATGCTGCACAACCAGCAAATATTGCGCATACGCCGCGTGGCCGCTGCTGCATGCCGCCGGCTGGCTGGCTGACAAGTGCAATGAACTCAATCCACAGACGAAAAAAGTTATGAGCGCAACATTTATATAGCGATAAAAATTGAGCTTCGCCGGCCGTCCAAAAATGGCCAGTCAGCTGACGTTTAATTAGCAAGAAATGAAAAACACAAAAAAAACATCTAAAACAGAAAAGCCAAAGAAAAGGGTCACAGCGCAGACTTTGATGTGGTTTTGAATGGGACCCCAGCTAGGCCGGGCGGCACATGACCATTTCAAGCAATTTCAGCTATAATTAAGCATGCTTTAAGCGCGCAAAGGCAAAAGCACGAAGTCATCAAACGTGCTCCAAATTTTGCAGAGTTCACATACGCGTAGCCTTCAAGCCTTCAATTTGACTGAACCAACGACAAGCACTCAGCCAGCCGATGGTTGACGATGACAAGGTTGGGCTTTGCGACTCAGCCAGAGACACAGACAGAAGCACAAATAACGGACTAAAACTGGGTCTGAAAGCCAACCAGACTCGACGCGACTCGACTTGACTCGACTCGACTCGACTCGACACTCGACTCGGGTTGGCTCACGCACTCAGCAAGCTAATTATGCTGCAAATACCAAATAGATGACTCAGCAGAAGGCACTTAACGCCACCAAAATGCGACGCTGTATGTGTGAGTGAGTGTGTATGGCAGTGTATTATATCATAAAATATTTTCTTAGCTGCTAGCACAAAAGATCATGTCAAGACATAAATCTCAACATTTCAGTTACGCAAAGCGAACAAACAGATGGTGGAAACTATGAAGCCGGCTTAAAGCAGGAAACTAACATTTGCTACAAGCCTTCATTTCGCAGTTTGTCACACACATACACGACCATGCAGAGACAAACTCACAAATAATAAAAATACTCGTGGCATATTCTCGTTGTCATTACTTTTGTGGTGCTGACACAGCTAATAACGCGGCACATGATTGTTGCAAACGCTGCGTATGAGTAATCATAATGATGCCCCAAGCTCATCCACACACACACACACACACACGCACGCGCCACTCACACATGCCAAGAATGTTGTCGAATATTTTTGGGCAATGCGTAAATTATATTTGCTCGTTGTGCGGGTAAACTTTGCTATAGCACCAAGAGGAAAGCACAAGAGAAACGCGTTGAAAACATAATGAAAAATCGCCTAAATTTTGTAGCTGCAGCGTGCGCTGAAATGTATGCTACAGTTTTTTTGTTTGTTTGATTAATACTTCCATATGGCAACTGGCAAGAAACTCGACGCGTTCAAATCACATTAATAAAATATAAGAATTTATGGTTTGCTTATTATTATGAGTGCAGACGACAACAGGCAGAAACGTATACAGGCCACTTATGTACAGGGTGCCTGCTGCTCAGGAACGTCATTCAAATGCTCTTTAATTGATTGTCTATACAGTTAGTTGAAATGCAAAAATAAAAAAGAATATTTTCAACATACTGTACACTCTATTCATTACATTCCGTGCTCTAGACATGCCAGAAAGTTGTCAACTCATCTGCACCCTGCTCACATTCAGTTTACGTGCTCTAGTCCGTAGCGTATATCATATGAAAAATTTACTTAAACGCAGTTTTCCGTTACATTGACAAAGTTTGCCCAGTAAAGTGCTCGAAAAGGACCAACAATGACGGCTCGTTCTCTCTCCTCAAATGGCACACAACAAAGAAGCCAACAACAAGGCACACAAAATGACTGGGAAAGAGCAACCATAGTCAATACGCTGAGCATGCTTCTATATGCTATATACATAAAATATATGTATATGTATTTGTATATGAGAGCACAACAATTCTTCGGCAGCCTGCTAACTGTGCGCATTTGTAAGACTTCAACGTGGGCCACGGATTTTATGCCGCATTTAATAATGCCAGCCCACAAAAATCACATCCGCCAATTTACAAGGCAGTGCCACGCTGGCAAATCGAAGCCAAGTCCTCGACATTCTAAAGATGTCGAGCAGGCGGAGAAGTGGGCTATTCGAGTGACGTCTACTCATAAGAAAAATCAGCGAGGACAAACTTTGCAACAAAGTTGTCCTCTACTTATTTGTTGCCTTTTTCACAATTCATTAAATTTGATTAGAGAACTTTTGCCATAAAAATTACGAAATTGTGCCGTTGAAGGCTCACTTCGTCTGAGGATTCGAGCTTCATATAGGCATGTGTGTGTGTGTGTGTGTGCGTGTGTGCAAGATTTGTGTTTGTTGTGCGTGAATATGATTTCGTACATGTGTGCTTGGGCAAAAGTTTGAACTGTCAGGTGGCAAAAGCCAATTGGCCAGCCATTGGAATTTTTCACAATCAATAGCCGCGTGCAGCCAGACACTCCCCAACACCCCAACCCCCTTCATCACGCAAGCATATTATTTATTTCTGTTTTGGGCGTCATAAGCTTAACCTATACTTATATATGGATGTATAGATGTATATCTGATAGTATGTATACATTTATTTATGTGGCCCTTTTATGCGGGTCAGCAGAAGGACACTCAAGTTTAGACCGTGTGACTTATAATTAAATGCAAACGCTCGTTTGTGATTAAAAACAGAGAAAAAGAAAAAACGTTAAGGCAAACGCATTGCCAGTGCTTTTAAGACTAATTAATAATTGAAGCATCTTAATGGACTTAGCCCAAGCGAGCAACAACTCGTTCACTTTCTCAGTCTCTGTTTCCATCTGTGAGTCTGTGTCTGCTTTCTCTGTGTCTCTGTGCGTTGTTAACAAAAACTTCCTTTTAAGTGCAGAGGCAATTGAATTAAGTTCCCACTCAAAGAGAAATGTTTCTTTTTTTTATAAATATTTGAAAACAAATTAATAATACAAATAGTAGCAGGTCCTAGGCAAAACCATGCGACAGTGACAGATTCGAAGAAGTCTTCTTTAGATGGACCGCTGCCGCATTTTATAAGTGTATGTTTGGGGTGCGCTTATTAAATTTGGTTATTGCTTATTTTGACCAGCATACAGATTCTTTTCCCAGAAAACTCTAACAACAACAACACCGGCTACAGAAAGAGGGGAAACTTGAATGCCTGCATATTTCAGTCGCATTTTATGTAGGAAAATGAAAATGTATACCTTCAAGCTTGACCCAAACATAAACTCCAACTGACCACACCCACCAACTGCAGAGCGTACCCTGGCCCCATCCACCCAGAGCACATCAGCAAACTATGCGCCTGCCCGCTCCCCATTATAAACCAGCAGCAGCAGCAGCAGAGCAGAGCACATTGAAGATTCCGGTATTCGACATAATGTTGTGGTTGAACTAAACGACTGCATAGAGCAAGCTTTTTATGTCATACAGTACCCGTTAGCAATGTCCACCCGAAATCTGCACACTCGCCCACATAGGACAAGCAACCCACAGGCCGGGGCTGCTTTGCGGTCGGGCATATGCGATTACGGTCTGGGTCCGGTTCACTCCTCTATTAATGGCCCGCAAATGTGCACCAGCACAGTTATTTTGATATTTTAAATGTGCAATGTCTTCATATTTGCACCTCTAGAAAACTTTAATAACTTTTTAATTCATGAGCAGTTCCAGAGAAAAGTTAGAATACAACAAATCCATTGTAGATAATTTTAAAATAAATACATATTTATTTAAATGTGCGCTTTACATAGGCATAATTTAGGCAAACTTCTTTTTACAGCGCATTAAATTTTCGGTCAGTCTCCAAATAGTTACCACGATGGGTATTGAAAATAGAATAGAAATAGAATGGCCGCAAAAATCCATTTTAAGTTCCGGCCACGGTTGCGCGGCCTGTTGGGTGATCGGCCGTCAACGCTTTAGTTACGTCAAACTCAATGTGAATGAATACTCATTTCCGAATATTTTCTGCGCATTTATTGCTAAACATTTTTTTTTACTGTGAAAATGGAAATGTCTGGCATGGCACCCCATCGTGCCGTCTGTCTCTGAGTTGGACCCGATTTTGTCGTTCTGATCAGAAGCGAGTAGTAGGCAATATTTTTCGGCAAGTTTTGCTTGCTTGTTTGCTAATGTGTTATTCAGATGTTAATGAAAAAGGTACAAAACTCACATACTATTCGGGATGGTGAATAATAAGTTGAGAGCATGTAGTTCAATTAGTTTAAACCAAAATTAAAAGGAAACAAGTGTGGAGCCCTAGTCGGGAGCATCCGACTGGGCGATACCCTGAACCCTGTCTTTACATACACTTAAACCCCCCTGTATTCATACACATACACACACACACTAACTATTTCCGCCCGTTGTGCTTTTTTCCCAGTCGCAACGCTTGGCAACGCACTATGAAAACTAAATACTTGAATAACTTTTAAAGAGTATGATTGAATGAAATTTGTAGTACGTAATAAGAGCATTTAAAGCTATTTACAAAGCAACGCGCAAGTCTGTAGTATTGGAATTGAGGTCTTTTCATAAACGGGAAGAGTGGGGGAGGTAACCAAAATTCCAAATAATCCTAATCTATGCTTCACAACATATTGAAATATTGAAATATCGACAATGATGATAAAACCGTACTGCATATGGTATTACAGAATCTGTAATCGTTTAGTTTAGATCGCTGCTTTCATACAGACAGACAGACAGACAGACGGATAGGCCTTAATCGACTCAACTCGTCGTCCTGAGCAAGAATATATATATCTTATGGGGTTCGGGATGCTTCCCTCCGCCGGTTACACACATTTGCAACCCCAAGGGGGTTCAGGGTATCGCCTAGTTGGGCGCTCCCGACTTTTTAAAAGGCCTCCATACTTTTTAAAAGTATTTAGCACCAAAGCCATATAGTAAAAGAAGATTTTTCTAGAGAATTTAAATATGGAATATATGAACCTTCGTCATTTTATTTAATTTCATTAAATGATATTGGAATTTAATTTCACTGATCGCTGCACGCTGCGCAAATTAATTAGCTAAGCGCATCCAATTACAATTGCTTAGTTTATGATGTGGTTTTCCCAGCATTGACAAAAGGAACAATGCAGCCCCATGTATTTCGCACTTCAGCTTCAGTTGGTGCAATGCTGCTGACAGGATTTGTGGGAGTAACTTGATTAAATTGTTTCATATCGCGCCAAAGGTGAGCACAGTTCTCAAGGCATCAATGCGACCAGAGCTTGTGGTTGGATGGACGCACCTTCAATTCCCTTTGTTTCCTCATGAGCACACATAATTAATATTGTTAGTTATTTTAGAAGAATATATAGTACATTTACGTTGCAGTCTCCTTTTATGTATCGATTATATATCACTACAGCCTTTCGTAAGTTCTTCGATAAAGGAAGGTTATTTAATGTAATGTTTGTAGTGTGCCGAATAGATTGCATTTGTATTTAAATTTAAAATTAAATGTAAAAATCCTATTTTTCTTCATTATAACAATAGTAACAACTGTGTCCTGTGAACGAGTATTGCGCAGTCGGTTACGTCCGACTGCAACCTTTTTACTTGTTTGTTACAAAAATTAATAAAATCTATATTTTTCTAAAATAACAATAATAATTAGAGCATTTTCAACTATTTTATGCTGTCATTATATTGTAAGCTAGCACCTGTTTTTCAAGCACTACGAAGACAATATGCACCTACACACTTACAATACATGTGTGTATGTATGTACGCACATATTGTGTGCACTTTGTGAACTTGGGATGCTTTTACCCTATTGTGCATTGGAAAGTTCACGCCAAACTCATCAATGATGGGATATCAATTTAACCTAAGGTTTGTTTGCCTTGCCACGCACACAAGTCTGATTGATTTTGTGGGGTTCAATTACATCTGCACATCTTATTATAGAGTTCCACCCCATCTCGCACCACCCCGCCCCACCCGAGTCCGACGCATCGGGTCTGACAATTGGCAGCGTGTTCTTGCATGGCTCCAATTTTCCAATGTATTTGGCATCGAATATGAGCTTAGCGAGTGCTAATGGTGAATGCCATTGGCAAATGAGATTCGCATGCGAAAATCGAATGTAATGGCTAATGGGCGATGTTATTGGGCGGGCAGGGCCAAAAGCCATAGCCACAGTGACAGTCAGAGCCAAGCCAAAGCCAAAGCAGTTGACAAAGAATTGCTGATAATTGACAATGCGAGCGCTCTGCTGATTTTCTGCTTATGAAGTAATAATCCAGCCACGTCAACAAATTTGATTGTCAGCATGAAACACTGGCATCAACCAGCACTTAGACATCAACAGCCAAGAGTCGGAGCACGAGGAGTGAGGGGACCCCAGCAAAATCACAGTCAGCAATACCGCCAGTTGTGTGGAGTGTATAACAAAATCAGTTAGTAAATCCACTCAAATATACGGCACACATTTCCATAGACACATTGACAGCTGCCCGCATGCCCCCGTGCCACCTTGCCACCATGCCACCGTGCCACGCACATCACCCAAAAGTCGCGCCAGCGCCGACAGTGGATTTCTGGCCGGCGGCTGCCCATATGAATAGAGTCAGCGGCGCATCGATTTCACTTCATTTGATTTCGACCAGCCAACGGAGCATGGAAGAGCGCACAATCCCTGACTCCCGGACTGACTGGCTGGCTGGCTAACTGGCTGATAGATAGATAGACAACTCAATAACAAGTCGAATATCGCACATGCCGCGGGCTGAAGCACATGTTGTCTGTTGCTGTTGCTGTTGCTGTTGGTGTTGCTGCTTCTGATGCTGTGACATGAGATTTTCAATTTTGCGTACAGACTTAGGCAATGGTCCTGTCGAAAAACCAACAAATATTTCAATAAAGTTCCTTCAGCCTTCTTCTGATACTGCGGCTGGTGTTGTTGCTGTTGCTGTTGCTGCTGTTGGTGGTGCTTGTTGCTGTCATTGTCAAGCGCCAATGTCGTCGAGTGCTTAATTATTTTTGCGGTTTGTATCCCCATCTGTGGCAAAGGGAAAAATGAAATTGCTTGAGCCATCAGCCAGAGCCACCAACAAGCGGCAAGGCCAAGCTGCTAATGAAACTCAGGCGAAATTGGATTTTCATGTACATGACAGACAGACATTTAGACATTCACCCAGTTCAGACAGCCAGGCAGTCGCCTCCAACTGATGGACGGGGCGTGGCCACACGTGCTTGACTAATCATGGCTAATTGAGTGCATATTTGTAATGCGAGCATATTAATTGTCCGCTATGACTAAGCTGTGTGCGTATAAGTAAATCAAGTGCTCTCAAAAGTATTCTTGAGAGCACAAGAAATCACCCCTTGAGAAGCCACAAGATTGCCGTTATTTAAATACTCTCAGTTAAGAAAATACAACAACCGATATCAAAACATAATCAATTTTAACGAGTTGCCCAAAAGTACAAAAATTAAATTTAAATATTTACGAAGTTCGGTCATTTAATTTAGCTGAGGTAAGACGCTTAAACAACAACTACTTAGATAGCTTAAGTAGTAATTGGCTTAAGGGTATTTAATAGCCAAGTCTGTATTTAGTTTAACCTTCAAGCTTGTTCATTAAGAGCTAATGTAGTGGGCTTGCGGATTGGCCGGGGCAGCGGGCACAAACTGCAGCTGGCAACTGTAAAATCTGCAGGATTAGATGCAATCAACAATAACAGTAACAGCAGCAGCTGCAGCTACAGAAACAGCAGCCAGCGGCACAGCCCGAACAGCTGGGTAAACTTTGCGGAGCATAGTATGTCAATTCTAATTGTCATTACGTATACGTAAAGTGCACAGAAAGACAAACGAGTTAGCTACTGATACCCAATGACAGACAGCAAACGAGAAAACGAATGGGCACGAAACGAGAATGGGAATGTGAATGGCAATGTGAATGCGAATGCGACCAGAGAATGAGTCAAAAGTTTTTCGGCCAAAAGAAAAATGAAAGAACCAACAACTTGGCTGTCGATGAAGACAAATGCAAGGGTAAAAATACAACAAAAAAAAACATAAGCGAGCTGAAAAAACAGCAATCTTTGAAAATTCGACGATTTAATACCCTTGAGGAAAAGTAGAGTATTATAATTTTATTTTTAGCTAACCTTGCTAACCTTTTATAAAAATGCTAAATTTGGGTTGCTTTTTTTAATTGTAGCTTGCAACAGATAAAGAAATACAGAAGACATTCTAGACTCAGCAGCAATGCAAAAAAAAAACGAATAATTAATTAATGTGAGTTTTGGCCTGCGACGCCTTACAATTTGCAACAAAATCGTCATATCCTCAGCAAGAGTATTGCAATGGAAGAAAGATGAAGCTGGTGACTGGTAAAAGGCGACGACAACTTGTGCATTTTGCAAACTTCATGTACACCCCCACATCAAAAGCAGCGGTAAAACAAGAGCTGCCCTAGTTGTATTGCCGGCCCCCATGGTTAGCCAAAGCCAAACAAAACACTAATGAAGGTAGTCGACGGTACAGCGAGCACTTGGTCAACGCCAAACCACTCACTTTATGCAGCTGCACGAACGTCTTGAGCTTTGTCTTTTTCTGGAGTCTTGTTCATTTTTTGCAGTGAGGCGGGAATGGGGGTAGGAGTCAACGACGACGACATACGGCATCGATAAATTACAAAGTTAAACTAAAATTAAATTCTACGCCAAACAATGCATCTTGCTAGGGCCGTCTGCTGCCGCTGCTGCTGTTCCGCTGTTCCGTTTTCGGCTGGATTTAAGCTGCCTGTCAGCCAAGGCTCCGGCTCCTGTCCGGCTTTTATATATAGCATTTCCATGCTGGCGACTAATGCAGCTCGGACGATGGCAATGGCGCCCAGTCTCTTCGCCAATGCCATTCATTATGCTGGACATTTTTGCTGGCCATCGGCTGCTTCTGCTGCTGCTGCTCAGTTGCCAACAGAAACCAATCATTGTGATACTTTCATTAAATTGTTCCAGCTGCTGGGTTTTTGGCTTGCCATCTTCTTCTCCGCCTTTTGTTTATTGATTTTAAATGTAATAAACGGCATTAGGACAGCATTCCACGGCGCTTCCATAATTCGCACGCCATCGGAATGCAATTTAATTGGACAATGTTGTTTGGCTTTGTCAAAGTTATCTTTGGGTTGCATTTGTTGCTATCGGCTTCATGCTGCTGCCCCCTGCTGATGCTGCTTGTTTAGGTCGCCTGGGGGCAACGCACGTTCATTATATAACAGGCGTATGCACAGTGGGTGCCGTAAATTTGATACACTTGTGGGCACCGATAATTTAAACAAGATATGACCGCAAACACAATCACACACTCCACACACACACACACAAACACAAGCATCTGTGACTTTTGGCGCGGTCGAAGGACATCAGGACAAATGAACGCTGGCGGCTTCGTTTGTGGCGAACGATACCATAACGCCGGATCATCTATTAGCTGCAGCACCACGGGCAACGGTGCAACACACGTGCAGCGTATTGACCGCCATTGTCCCTCGGCTTATTTGCTCGCTTTAATTGCAATTCGATTTCTTGTTTAATTAAATGCTCTTGAGCGGTATGCGAGAAGTGAAACTCGAAGAGCGTCTTAATTGGAATTCATGGTGCGAATGCCGGTGGCAGATTGCATACGTTGAAAGGGAAATCATTCCATTGTAAATACTTAAGTAAAATAATAATATTTTAAGCAACTCACAATGATAATAAAAGAAAACTTACTTGTTAGAAAATTATTTATAAATTTTAAATTATTATTTATAAATATACTTGTTAAATAATTAGGAAAACTGAAATTAAATCGTTGTATTTTATCGAACAGTTAACACGAAAACATGAAAAAAACAAGTAAGGACGTTGCAGTAGGGCTGTAAATAATCGACTGTGTTTAAGTCTCAATTTTGAAAGGCGTCGAAAAAAGTTGTGATCATCCGGACAGACAGACGAATAGTCAGACGTACAGACGGTCGGACGGACAGCATGACGGACATTGCACAAAACCAATATACTCTTTTCACTGAACGAATTTAACTACACATAAATTTTAATAACATGTTAAAGTTGTATATATATATATATATATATATATATATAAAGAATATAAAACAAACATTTATTTATAGAAAAAACGTCAGAGTCCCCATAATTACCAAGCAAAAAAGTTTTTCTCACACGAGACATTGCATATTACCTGCCCAGTGACCTCCATTGCACAGAATATCGCAGCGTAGTCATTTAGCATTTCCCTCCGCCATGTGAGGGCTGTGCCATTTGTGTGAAGAAACCTGTCTAAGTAGCGAAGACACTCACAACACCAACACAGCAAGCAGTGCAAGCCAGAAAAATCCTTCATGCCGCAGTGCTTTATATTAATGCGACGCTTCCCTGCCACATGCTGCGCTATTGCCTTGAGCGGCAACTGCAAATTGCAGCTGTTATAAGGCAGGATGAGTATATACAAAATAAAAAACATAATGATAACAAATGAAAATGTTCAAACCGAAATGATACCCTGTAGTCAAGTTTAAAATTGCCCTATTTTAAACTTGATCTGGAGATAAGTACCTTGGGCATTAATATCCACAAAACCATATACTCGTATTTGTCGAAAAATTTATGAATATGAGTATTTCAACCATTTTTCGATGCTACTTACCGCTGAGTTTTTAGGGAAATTACGATACCATTATAATATTTCGGCTCTTGATGGCCATAGAGAATTTCATATAAGGTGTTGGGATGCCCCCTCCTGCTTGTTACAAACAATAGCACCAGGTTATAATATCATTTTTTAGTAATTTTTTGAGTACAGGGTATCACAAAAAAAAGAATTTGCAAATTTATGTGCTGCAAGTGACACTACAAGGCCACACGGTACACTTGCACACATACCCGATCCCGCACCCAGACCTCCATCCACGCCCCTATCCGCAATCGCAGTAGAAGTCGCGGCCGCGCTTTCTACTTTTCACTTGACACTCGGCGGCTAACCTTTTGCAGGCAAAGCGTTTTGCAGAGTCCTTGAGTGGCTTTTTTTGCTGTTGGCTCGTAAACGCGGCAAGGAAAGGGGCATCAAAAATAAAGAGAGAGGGCGAGCGTGCTCTCGAGTTTGTACCACAATTTGTGTTGACATCATCAGATTAAAAATTGGGCGCAAAAACAAGCAAAAATGATTTCTTAGTTGCTGCTACTGTAGCTGTTGTTGTTGTTGTTGCTGCTGCTGTTGTTGTATGTGACTGTGACTGCTTGTGGCCTGGCATTTAACTCGTTTCACTTCATAAATTCACTTTTACGTAATAAGTTGGTTCAGCCCCGCTCTAAACCCCACCATCTTTGTTTCCTTTCGTTTTCTTTCTTTTACTTTGCTTTCCCTTCCGTTTTCCATGTGTGTCGCTTCCGCAGAGTCGCTCACTTTGCATTTCGCGGCTGGCTGACTGACTCGAGCGTGGGTCCCGACTGCGGCTTTTGCCCAGCCAGCTCGACTGCCTTTCTATTCTTTATTTGAGTTATCATGACACATTTCGCTGAATTCAGTCATTTCTTCTGGGCTGGCTTCTTTGGCGCACGGCTGTCACTGCGACATGGCGCCAAGTGGATGCGTGTGTGTTATGCTATATAAGCATGTTCCTACAGTGTGTGTGTGTGTGTGTATGCGTTATCTTTGTGTGCCTGTATGCGTGGGTGGGTGTGTGCCCACCTTAACAGCCCAACGTGCGCCCACTCCCATTGCAGGGGTCGAGTCTGTTTTTGAGCTGCTTGGTTGCCTTTGCCATTTTAAAGCAATTTTCAAACAAATTTACTGTCATTAACTTAGACAGTTGATGAAATTTATGTCAGACATATCAACATCAACCTTCCCCTTCCGCCAATCACCGGCCTCCGCCAAGCCGCCTTTGTCTACTCTGCTCGGTCTCTGTGTGTGGCATGCGCATAAGTTTGAGCCGAGTTTGAGTGAATGACTTCAAAAGCAAAAAGACATTAAATTTTGTTTACACAAACTCAACGAATCCAATTTAATTCAATTCGTGTGTGCATACGTGTGTGGGTGTGTACGGGCTTATGAATGTGTGTGTGTACGTTCGTGTGTGTTGGCTGCATGCAACACCAACAACAACAAATCGTTTACCACAGTTCACTGCCTTACATCATAAAACGTCTCGCTCTCAGTAACTTTACCCATCACTGCCAACACTTAACCAATACGCCAGACCCATTTCACTGCCTCCATATGGCTGTCCCACTCCCTGTCTCCCCATCTCGCTCTCTTTCGGTCTCTTTCACTTCTATTCATTTCACTCCTTTCAGACAATCGATCAATTGGGCTGCAGTAATTTGTGGGCAAGGGCGCAAAGTGTTCGTTAGCTGTCGTGCATATGCCAGCAACAACAGCAACAAAAACAGAACTAGAACCTACACAAATACAACGAGAAGTACTAAGGTCTAATGATGCAATGTTGAAGACGACTGCAAAGTCTACCCCGATAGTCTCATTTATGCGTTTAAGAGCATAATATAAAACAAATTACTGCAGGCAAAAACTCTTAATTGTTATATAGCTATCTTGTTTACAAATAGATAAATATTTTATTAAACAAGTTGTATTTCAGTATATAAAACTTACATAAATTTATTTAACAATATTAAATTTAACTATCTTACGTACTGCGTCGCGTGTAATTTATTTTTGGTTGTTTAAATTTCCATATATTTATAAATTATATAAATTAATTTTGAATAATTTACTATCATATTTAAGTTAAAGTACATTAACGTTTTCATGCGAAAACTTAAGCCGATTTCGGGTAGTATTAAAATATATAAATTGCGGGGGGTTAGCCTCGAAAAGCTTTTAATCGCAATGTTTTTATGTATTTTGATAACACGTTGAAGCATTCATTTTATTTAAATTGCTGTAAAGTTGAAAAAAAAAACACTTATAACAAAATGAATGAACCTTATTATTAATCCTTATTTTTGTAAATACAAGCTACATTTATAATTGCAATTAAAATGTTTTGAAACCTGAATGAGCACTTTCAGAAAAGTATACTGATCATTGATGCTAGACATATACAGTGATTAATTACGACATTATTTTTTGTAAGGGATATCACGAACCGATATTTGATATATGTATAATAATCCACGATATATGGTAGCGAATGGCTAAGACAACATATAAATTATAATGTGTGACCATTATAATTATATAAAAACCTCTTTGAAAGTCGCATTTCTAAATATCCAGTAAGGTGAACAAGAAATTGGCGGAAAACTTTTTCCCCTTGATTTCTTGACATATGCCAAGCCATAGTCAAAAGGCCCGCATTTGGCGCAATTACTAGAAAAGACATTCACGACAAATCGTGTGCAAATTTTAATTTTACGAGTGCTCGCGTCACGCATTCGAGTTCGACTTTGTTGCGACGTCTGTCATAAACAGCAGTTTATACAGCAGTTCAGTGTTGCCAGCATATTTATCTTCTCGTTATGTCAGCTGCCGGAAGGGGTTGGGGAATGGGGGAATGGGAGCTGGAACAGGCAGCGGTAAGGGGAAGTGTGGGGGAGAAGGCTGTGTAAATTAAGTGACAGTTATTTCTCACGCAACTCGTCCGCAGCATCTCGTATGAACGTAAACAAAAATGGCCTATAAATGGCTTTGGTTCGATGTTCGCTGTTCACTGTTCACTGTTCGCTCTTCGCTGTTCGATGCGCCGCAAAGTTCCTGAAAATGCCAACCGGCATTGCCATTGCCAGCGAGTCCTTGTCATCGTAGTCAATGCTGCTGTTGGCGTTTGTTAATCCGGCATTGTTTGCCTTATAAATGCGTTAATTTTATGACAAGTTCATTTTATTGGTTTTTCTTGTTTGCTATCGTTGTGTTCTCGCATTGGTTTTTACAAGCCAAACATAAAACGACAAACAGCAGACAACAGAAAACCGACGACAGACGACAGACAACAGACAGCAGACATCAGACAAGGCACAAACAACAAGGCAAAATACTCAATTTGATGGTCTGTTAATTGCTTGTTTTAATTGTTGCCTTTGTTCTCTGTCCATGGGTGTGCACGAGTGTGTGGGTGTGTGCGTGCCAATGGCAATAAACCATGGCCAATAACTTTAACCATAATCAAGTTCGCATGCGAGTCCACCACTACCATCGTATTATATCATGCTTAATGCCTGCAGTCTATTGTATTCGATACTGGTTAGTGCAATCAATTTTAATTGAGTACATCACTAGGATTAAATTAATTATGTCTTATTAGTAATTGAGCAGTCAACAAAGGGCTGGTAAATTTCTATTTCCGAACCACAAAACTACAATGGACAATTTAAGCGTACTATTGTATGACTCGTACAGCTTGCTAAATAAAGTGGGTATACTACAGCCACAAGTTTCTCTATTAATTATTTGTAGTTAAATGCTCCTCTCAGATTGTACCGCAATCCTGACTGCAACGACCGAGGCTGGGTGGCAGTAGCTCGGCAACAGTCAACTTTTGATAGGCAGCTTAATGTAATATTTTGTTTCATTTTTATACTCGTTCACGAAGTGAAAGGAGTATATTCGGTTTGCGCTATGTCCGACTTGCTGTCCGTTCGTTTATTCGTATTTAATCCTTAAGTACTACAACGAAATGTTGTTACAAACGCAGAGTGTTGTTTTATAAATAAATATTAATACAAATTTTTAATCTAGAATAAAAACGAAGATGTACATATGTGTATGTGCAAATGAAATATGTGAGTGCCAGCCTCGTCCACGTATTTAAAGGATCTCTCCAGAGATTAAATAATTGTTTGGTATTTTATCAGCAATAATGCAGCAAGCGCAGCGACCATCGAGTGCATTATAATTTGGGTGTCAAATATGACCGCGCAGAGGCAACCTTTTTTTTGATATTTTATGCACAGTTATTATTAATATTATTATTACACAGAGAGCTGGGTACATCTTTGAATTATTATTATCCTATGCACGAGTATTGCTCTGTCGGTTAGACCCGACTGCAACTCTCCCACGTGTTTTATTTTTGCCATTATCTCTTCCGACTCTCGACGTGCACGCTTGAGTTTTTAATGCAGTTTTATTAACTGTTGCAGCTGAGCTCTTCATTATCTGCTGATACTCTGGGCAACGTGGGGTTTACCTGCTGCTGGCGTTGCGTATACGCGGTGCTTCGCCTAATTGGCTTAAGTTCAAGTGCCCCGTTATTGCTGCTCTTCGCTTTCAACAGCAACAGCTCATCAAACTTTCAAATGAAGTCGGTTGAAGCTAAAGACATGTGGCACAAGTTTATGACAATCGATTGTGAAACCTGTGCCCGCCCACAAAGACTAGCCCATGCAGTGATGCACTCTCACTCTCACTCTCTCTCTCACTCTCACTCTCTCTCTCTCTCTCTCTCTCTCTCTCTCTCTCTCTCGATCTCCCTCCCGCAGCAGGGCGGAACGCTGCACAACTGCGCAGTCAATCATGCATGTGATGTCGCCGCCAGGCTTCAGCGCCAGCGCCAGCGCCAGCTCCAACAACAGCAACAGCAACAGCAACAGCTGCAGCTGCAGCGCTGCGACTGCGTTGCCTACTGTCTGGAAATAAGCTCGTTAGTTGCTTGTATTGGCTGTGCCTGCGTCCCAGTCCCCCACCCGTGCAAGTGCCAGACTCCGTCTCCGGCTGCTGAAACAGCAAAATATGTGCGCTGTGAGTGTACTGATGTGCTTGAGCAGTTGCCCGCAGGCTGGCTGGGCAAACTGCATAAATGTCAGCTTGTTTCCAGTTATCGCACTCTTTTTTAGAGCTAGCGAAGGAGCACTCAGGCGTATTGACATAAAGGCGTACGTCTCCCTAAAGTATCGACTCTTTAAGCTCGTTTCAATGTCAACTTAATCAGCTACTAACCTGACACTGAGCAGCTTTAATATATATATTTAAATTGCTTCAGGATGACAAAGGCTTGAATTGTATTCCTTTTACACTATTAACATCCTGCGCCAACCAAGTCAATCAACCAGTGCACCTCGCATCAAGCGTGAAGTAGTCAAAAGGAAGCCCTGATGGGGCCACTTGATGCAGTTGCTCCCTCGGTGACTGCGCTCTTATTCATTTATTGTGCCAGTATTTTTTTCAGCTGACAAACACAGACACACGTACACATACACACACAAGTGCAGACATACAGCCACTGACCAGCGCAGAGCAGAAACGACTCGGTCTCCGCAGTCCCCAGCCCTCACTGTCCGCCGCTCGTCATCAATCTTCCTTAATAGATGTTCACACAATTGAATTATTACATGTGTCCAAGTGGCTGGCAACTGACTGGTTGCTGCTCGCCGCTTTCCCACGGCTTCCTTGGCTCCTCGAACTGTGCGCACTTGACATTGCTCATATGCGCTGGCAATGGCCACAGGACATCCCCGCGTCGGCTCCTTCTGCTGTCCGTGTTACTGTTTGCATGTGTCGGACATTAATGTTGTTTGGAATGGACCAAACGAAGACAGTTTCTGAACATTATGTGGTACAGTAAGCAGAGCATTAGGTGTGCTTCTAGAGACCTACTTAACATATTTTTATGATTTCATACTAGAAATATTTTTTCCTAAATCACACTATAGTATTGGCAGGAGTAGACTGTCTAAGGTATAGAATTTAATAAAATAACGTCTTAAATAAATATTCGGTAATTCTTATTAAATTAAATTACAAATTTAATTACAAACATCAACCACAAAACACGTTTTTATTTAATATATTATTCTATCCAAATCATCAACATCTAGAAACCTGCGAATATTACGTTGCATAAATTATAAAATATCTCAATACACTGATTAAAACAAGTGTATGTGTGTATGAATGTAAAAGGATTGAAATGTAAATATGAAAAGACAGGATTCAGGGTATCCCCTAGTCGAGCGCGCTCGACTAGAGCCCCCTACTTGTTTCTACATTAAGTATATATTGAAATTATTTAAAGAGTTTATGTAAATATTTTAAAAGAGTTTCTTAAAATAGTACAGCGAAGGTACTACGCAACAATAATACTTGGCCAAAACTTTGCCGCAGCGCCCAATTAAATACGGGGTAAATAATAGCGCGTCACGACTTGCAAAAATTTGTAGCTGTACAACTGAGTAGACAAAATTAAGTTTAATATGTATGTGTATATTAAGCAAGCCTTTTGTATGAAAACTTTGCTTTTGGCGCATCAAGTTTTTAATAAGACGAACGCGGTGTCGGGAACAATGCAGGCTGCTCTGCAGCTAGCAGACGTGGGGCCGGGCAGACATTGCAGCCGCCATCAACTTTTAAGTGAGCGGCATTAAAAGTTAGTCAACTTGTCAACGGCTTGGGCAGCAGGCCCCCTTCAGTGCCCTCGACCCTACACTGAAGCAACACATTTTGGCCTCAGCATGCGCTGCTCAAGTGAAAACTGATTACTTGACGTTGGCGCCAAGTTGCTACGCGCAATTGGCAAAAGCCGAACAAATTTAATAAACCAACAGTTCCAATTTGAATAAAAGCCGGCAACAATACCGCTAAGCGACATTAAGTACGTGCGTAAATAACTGAGAGCTGAGCTGGCGAAAAAACTGCAATCTTATGTAAGAACCAGGTTATCTGGGTACTCTAGGCTTGGATGGTTTATTTCTACGCTTCAAATATTGAATTATTTGTATTCATCTGCCTTAACTAGTACACAATTTTATTCTCGAACTCTATTCGTGCTGCCCATGAGATATTCAATGGGTTGTTGCTTAGCTTCTAACACTTCTGATGATTCTAGATTTAACATAATCTTCAATTCTCCTACTTGTTAATTTGTTTTTTGTAAATACTGGCAAGGCTGACAGGCCAAAAGAAATATCATAATTCGTGCATACTTCTTTTAATGAGAGCAAGAGTTACAAAGTACATAAGGGATTGCTGATTGCTAATTTATGCAAATACTTAAATATAGTTTGACTTTAAATTTACACTTTTAGTTCACTTATAATACAGTATTTGCGGGTTTTATGTGTCGACGTATAATTCATCGGTAAAAAACAATTTTGAGAATTTTAGGGATATTCATCATTAGGCCAGGTTTTCGTTCTTTTGTCGGTCTATTTTTTCTTAGAGAGAGTCACAGGCACGCCACCCTTTGGAAGCAGAGGAATCCCATGTACGGTGAACTCTATCTCACGTTTTTTCGAGACCGTTTCTACGTTGAAATTGGTCAGGATTTTGATCAATGCAATCTTGACATTCAGCTTGCCCATTCTGGCCGCTGAAATAAAAGAGACGGAGAGCGAAGTTTCAGATGAAATCAATCGCAGGTTAAACCCTCTGCTTACCGATGCACTGACGCGGTCCAACGCCGAAGGGCATATAGGCATGAGGTGTGTAGCTTTTATGCTCCTCGGTAAAGCGTTCCGGGTAATATCTGAGTGGATCTGGGAAATATTCCTCGTCACGATGCATGCCCAGCAGAGATACGATTATTTCGGTGCCCTTCTTAAGGACCAGTTTGCTATTTGGCAACGGATAGTCCCGGTTGCACATGCGATTGAGCAATGGTAACGCGGGATATTTGCGAGTGGTTTCTGTAGAGTGGCGAAATGCATTAGGGCACGATAATCCTTCACAATGTGGGCAAAGCTTACCCATAACGCAGAGATCCAGATACTTTATGTCCTGTATAGCATCATAGGTGAGTTCTCCGTTGTGCTTAGCCCGTGTTTCGTTGATGTCGTCAAGCAGCTTGGCCAGCACATCCGGATTCTGCGCTAGCTCGTATAGCGTAAATGCGGCCGCTGATGCAGTCGTCTCATAGCCAGCCGCAAAGAATACAAACATCTGTGCAGCAATGTCATCCTTGGACAGAGCCTTAGGGCTATCGCTTGTTGGTTTCGCCGACCATATGCCGTCATCGTTGCTAACCTTTCCGCTGTTGCGCAACTGCAACAACAATTGCATTATGTCACGGCGCTCGACGTTGTTCTCCTCCCTTAAGGAAATCGTGTGGTGCACTAGCTTACGCATTTCTTGCTGGCCATTTATTGGCCAGCCCAGACGATTAAAGATCTTTTCCAGGCTAGTAGATTTGAAACATATCAATTGTTTTGCTTTGGAGTAATATGAACATTTGCCTTACCCGGGATATAAAAAGGACGTTGTTCCACGTAAAATATTTTTAGCGGTTGGCTTGACAATGTCTCTACTTATGCTACGCATCTCATTGTCTGGTTTTAAAAAGCTGTCGATGTCCAGACCAAATACGGTCGACGCAATTATATCAATGGCATAGCTAAAGGGAGCGTGGGAAATCGGATGCAAATTGTATAAGCCAAGATTATTCCATTGCATCACAAATGCTAACTTACGATGACATCAAATTCTTCATATCGGTTTCAACAGTGCCTGACGACTGCATTTTCTCATTTAAATGAGCTAACATCTTGTTCGCAACATCCTCCGACGTGGTGAACATGGCCTTCAGTTTGCCCGATGTGAACGAGGGCGACAGCAAGGTGCGCATTGACCTCCAGCTTTTGCCCTCCATGCTGAAGAGATTGGCCGACAGCGGATCGTGTACCTCGTCCACGTAAACGCCGCGATCGTGGAAGCTGGCAAAGTCCTTGACCATTATGTCATGAGCCAACTGCGCATCACGCACTAACAGGGCCGGTCTCAGCGTCAGATACATGCCCACGAATGGCTTTGTTGTGGACTGGTACACGTCGTAGATGGCCAAGCCGAACGACCGTTTGTTCTTGCGCACCGAGTCCAGAGCACCAAAGGGTATGCATGTCGCGCCAGAGGGGAAGCCCTTGCGCTCCCAGTAACTGAAAGTCCATTTTATATAGATATACAGCAGTGCGACTGCCCCAAGCAAAAGGAGTATTCCAATCATCGCGATAATCAAGTGTACGCCAAGCGGTTCAATTTGAAACTAAATGACCGAGTGCTGAAGCTTCTTTATAGTCGTGTGCGAATGTTATCATCTTATCGCATACAGGCCACAGGTTCCCAGCTGCTTGTGGCTCTTATCACCTAAGTGTGCCCCTATCAGTAGTGGTTCGGGGGGGCGCATAGCTGACCGTTGCAGGGGCAGGTGAACAGAACTTTCGACACAATCATAATGACAACGCGAATTTGCGCATTTACTTACCCAAACAATGGCAAAATTTAAACTAAACAATTTCATATTGAGGTGTGATTAGCTGAAGAATACACTAGTCTACACGTTAACCAATTTGACTTCTCTGTTTGTTATACGATCTAATGGGAATTATCTGTGATTAATCTCCAAAGTATAGCTATATCAACTATGTCGCCGAAATTTGTGATGGTTATTCGATTCTATTAATACATAATATTGAGAATCAAAACTTAAAGAACCCTTGATGAAACAGAAGAATACATATATAAATGTAAGTACAGTATCATATAGAGATAGTAAAGTCTTATATATATTTCAACATTTGTTTATAACAAGTTCAAGTGTTTATGCTGATTAAGAATGTCTTTGACTCATGCCGACTTTTCATTTTTTCAATTTAATGAAATAGTATATACCTCCTGATCCAAAACAGGGTAAACAAATGTTTGATAGTAAGCATGACAGAATGAATAGTATTCCATACAACACTGTTGACTGCTTGTCATCATAGGGTAGCAAATAATTTACTGCAGATTTGATAACGCGTTTCTATAGAGGTTGTTTCCCAGCATTATCTTCATAATAATGTGAAATCATTCTGATTTGAATTTATTAACCGTTGTGCTTTGCAATGACAACAACCGAGGCAGAACCACAACTTCATACATGTTCGGACGAGCAGGTTTATTCGTACTATTTTTCAATGACAATAGCCTAGGTCAGGAAAATGCTGACTTGATTTTAAACATTAGAGATAAAGCTCGTTGCGCTATGGGTAAACGAAAAATCGTTTTCTTTATCAATAACTTATCAATCTAATCTATTACTTGAAAGAATTATTTATAAGTTGGCTAACGTCTCGCCACAACTTATATGATTTCCAAGTGGATGTGGGCCATAACATTTGTTGACACTCAATAATCTAAATTTAATGCTAGATTAATTTTAATACACCGTGATTAAAGCATTTATATTTAAATTATATCTATTTAAAACGGAATATTATAAATTTCTACTTCTATTCTATCTATCAATTTTAAATATTTTAAAAGTCATGTAAATCGCCTTGTTATTTAAGTAAATAATACTAAAAATCTGTAAATACACATAGGTGTTTCAATAACTGACCCTCGTTCACTTATTTATTGTTTAAAGATGTCGCGTTATCGCAATTAAGCGCGGAAATACATTTATTATGCGTAAAAATCAATTTAATTCCAGAATGGAAGAAAAACAATGGGCGCAGCAGCCCGCCCGTATATTCTGTTAAATATTCGAATTTACGTTTAAATATAAATTTAATGCAGCACGCCCCGTTGGTATTTAATATCAATAATGTAATAAATTGACGTCACCGGAGCAGCAGCAACGATAGAACCACCCGATACGGAGTTGGAGATGGCGTTATCGCTAGGAGAGTATCTAACAGGCTCCAATCCCATACATCAATTTGTGTGCTCAGTCATGGCATATACGAAATGCAAATGGCCTTGCAATACGCTGCCAATGTTTGCATGTGTGTGCCAGCCAATAAATCAAAATATGAAACTCTAAAAGCATTTTCAGGTATTAGCCACAAGCTGCGCCAGCTAAACACATTTTGACGCATTGAAAACCTTTTGAAGCCGTCTTTATACCGCACCCAGGGCTCATCAGCCATCAGCCAGCAGCCAGCAGCCAGCGACAAATGCGCTTAGTGCTTAGCAGACCAAGAGAAAACGCCGTTGGCAGCCGAGCGGCGCTGAACCCGCGTCTCATTATAAATTTGCCAGTTTTGCACGTTTCCGCAGCGCGCGCCAAAAAATGTCACAAAGTTTCAACCGGCTGCACACTCACGCACACACACACACACACAGACACACATACCACTACTATCCGTTGCTCGCAGTACTGGGAGTGCCTGTGCTTGCTCTCTGCCACTGTCTCTGTTTCTCCTTGGGCTAAATGTCAGCTTTTGTCTTGGCTCGCACGCCAAAAAGTATGCTGAAACAATGTCAAGCATAATTTGCATACAATTTTTGCCTTGCCCGTGCCCCGTGCCCCATGCACCGTGCCCCGTGTACCCTGTCTCGTGCCTGTTGTTGGTTGTTGCCTTTGCCGGTGGTCATTATGTTTGCCGGCCGTGTCAGGCACGCACAGACACTCGCTCACGCTCGGTCACAGTGCTCTTCTGACACTAATTTAATTTACGTCACTTCATCTCTTTCAGACCAGCCCAGCTCAGCGCAGGCCAAACCTGCCCCGCAGGCCAAGCAACCAGAAACCAGGCTGCTCTAAATGTCATGAAACTGTTTTTCACTTGTGTCACAGTGCTAAACGAAATCAACTTACTGCCTCCCATTTCAATTAAAATACTTGCTTTGAGCAGTCAATGTATTTATCAACCATGGTTACTTATAGGTTACTAATAGGTACTCACTCATATCAAATACTCCCTTTCAATTTCAGAAAGTGCATTTTTCCAAATTTGATTAATGTTCGAGTCGATTGCTGCTGAGCTGTCGGGCAAAATATGCAATAAAACTGCCGTATTTATTGGAACTACCTCATACAAACTGCACAAATTTATGTTACTAAAAGAGATACAAATATATATACGTCAAACCAAAGTAAGCTTTAATATTATGTTTATTCTGTAGTTATTAAAAATACTTTACAAGTACAAATATATATACGACCAACCAAAATGAGTCTTAGCTATTATGTTTATTCTGAAATTATTAAAAATATGTTTAGTTAAAATATTTTGGTCAAGTGTAGAGCAGTTATATTCATAGATGGCCAGTAAAACGGGTCTAATGAAGTTCTTAAAGAAACCTTTTATTTAGATAAGAGCAAATGTAGGCCTGATGTAATATGTGCACTTCTCTTATTATTCACTCTCTCACTCCCTTTTGTGCTCTCTTTTTACTTGCTCTCTTTCAAATCCATATGCATATTATCCAATTTGATTTGACTTAGGCCGCCGCTTGACTGCGATACCTTGTTGCAAGTCGCACATCTTTGTTGCAATTAGTGCCATAGCACACATTTTATGAATTGTGTCGTGCGTTTGTAGTTTTAATTGCCTTATATATGTGGAACTTATATAAATCAAGGCTGAATATGTAACTTTATAGCCATTTGTCACACAAAGTACACGGGCACTAACAGTTGGCCCGTAAATTATACGTTCGCGTTGAACATTTCAACGGAAAATTACAGCTTCACTTTTACAAATTAACGCACCCGCTTTCCCGGCTAATTGTAATTAATAATGCAGTGCGGCCGGCGGCACACCTGACGATGCCACGCCCCCATACACAAACACCCGCATCAAACGCTTACCCATACACAGCAATTAATTAACACGACATATACAACTTGATACATTTAGCAATGATGACCACTTCCGCTCATTAATCTGCTGAAAAATTTACAAGCGACCATAATTTATGTATGAATCGTCATACCTGTGACAATATAATCAAAGGGGGCGTGACAAAAAGTGTGCGATTAGGCAAATATAATGCAGACACATGTTCGACTGTCGGCTTGGGCAAAAATCCTTGCATTGTTTTATGTGACGGCGTTGGATGGTCTTATGATTATATTTGCATAAGTATTGCACTTTCCCAACTTCTAAAGCTCGTTGTCATCAAATATTTTTCATTCAATTTTCAAGTTTGAGCCAAACTCAACTCAATTTAAAAAATCTTTAGCCAAATTGTTCAGCCAATGGCCGTCAGCTAGATGAAGGAAAATGCTGGAAAAAAGCAAAACAAAGCTATATATACATACATACGCACACGTATTAGCATTGCAGGCCAGAAAGAGAAATTGTGAAGAAATGAAAAGAGAAGGCAACTGCAAAACAAACAAGGCGAGAGCTGAGGCACTGAAGCACCAAGATCTGTTTGCATTATTGATGGCCTGGATTATCTTTGAGCAATGTTGGTGCTATTGACGAGTGCGTTGACAACTATATGGAGAGCGTATGTGTGTGTGAGTATGGGTATGTGCCGAGAGGGTGGCCCGAGTGTGACAAGTGCAGCTGAAGCTTAGCCAATGCTGCTGCAGCTGCTTCAAGGATATTTGCAATTTAATTAATTTAGAAGTGTTTGTTTTATCAAGTGTTGATTGTCTCACTTGTTTGTGGCAGTTACGAGCGTGCCATTTCAAAGGCGTTGCTCGAACATCTAGACAATGCCTGCCCCAAAATCGATAAGCCGCACGAATGGTCAAGCTGCAGCTGCAGGACAGCTTGCAATCCACTCTCCACTCCACTCCACTACAGCGCCAATTCCAATCACAATCCCAGGCGACTCGACCAACGTCTGGCGACGCCGTGCAATGCTTTTTATCTTAATCTGCTGCAAATAGACATTAAATGCTATTTCTTTAGATTTATTCAAACAACAACCACATGGCGAAGAGCAACAGCAACAGCAACCAACATAACGACAGATTGGCACGAGCGGGCAGCCAAGTGGCAATTTGTGGCTTTGCACGGCAAACCGACATCATCAGCGTTGGATAAAACAAAAGCCAGACAGACAACTAGCCAGCCAGCCGGCCAGCCAGTCAGTGAGATGGAAACTGTGGCAGAGAGAGAGAGAGCGAGATAGTGTGTGGGGGAGTTGTCGGCATTTGTCCCACGGGCATTGCATGTTTGAAGCAAATTTATTACAAGCAACAGCCCGCAGTCGCAGTTGTCTGGGCCATCAGCACTTGGCTTCGAGCAGCTCGGCTTGGCTCCGCTCACTGCGCCTGGTACGTGTCGCTTTGTATTGAGTGCGAATCTGTAACGTGCTGGCGGTGGGTCGGGGGAGGGAGCTATGTCGCCGAGCTGACCCTAGGCCAACTATCGACAAGCATCTTGGACTTGGGCTGTTGACTGTGCTATCTCTGCTGACTACTTTGCCACTTATAAATTCCAGCAGTACATGGCCCAAACACTTGTTACATCAATTAGACGGCCACAGAGTGGCAAAATCTGTATGTGTGAGTGTGTGTGTGCCATGGTCAGAATGTGAAAGAAGATTGTTGGTTTTGCCGTCAAGGTGTCCAGCTGAGCCGAGTTGCAATGTCAAACGCGCTTAGCTGGGCGTGACAATGGCATGTGGCTTTAATTATTAGCCGTAAGGCCAAACGGCAAAGGTTAGTTGGTTTGTGGATGCCAAAGATTGCACGGGCGATGGCACGAGATATGGGTCAAAAGTTTATGCAAAAGCGGTTGGGGTGCCAGCGGGCCAATTGGTGGGGGTAGCCAAGCACTCTAATTGATTATACGTCAGTGATACACAAGGGAATCGTAGCGCATCATTGGGCTGGCAAAACATTCTAAATGCTTAATGTTAATTATATGTATTTTATAATTTAAAAGCTGTGATTATATTACTGAATTTACCATGGATGGTGGAGCTTAACAGAAGTATAAAGCATTACAATATTATATTGAAAACTGTGGAGGGCAGTCCATGCTAGTCATCAATTATATACCGATCGAAATAGCTTTTGCAATGTGCCGATTGCCCAACTTTTTTCATAAATTCGAATTGTATATATATGTGGGGGTTTATTTGTGTTTAATGTTATTATACGTTTAATTTAGTTAAGATTCAACAAACTCATTTAACGTCGTAGAATGTTTTTCTGGCGCGACCGTCTGTCGCATCAGCGTCGTCAGTGTGTGTCTCTACACATTCGTCGTCGTCGTCGTCGTCGTCGAAGTTGCAGTAGCCGTCTTGCCACTTTGCGCGTCTTTCTTCAACTGCGTCGTACTTCTTTCTACGATAGATCAAGCTCGTTCTCGACTATCGTTGTTGGTCATCGTTGTTGGTTATCGTTATTGGATATCGTTGTTGGTCATCGTTATTGTCTAGGGATGGTTATTTAAGGGTATCGTGCAAGGCTAGTATGCACATTCACTCCCACATATATTAATTAGAATATCTATATATGAAATGGAATATCCTTCGTCACTGGATTGTTACCTCGTGTAGGTGTTTTTATTTGATATAATATTAATATTAAATATATGTATTTAACTACAGAAATTATATTGATTATTTATTTTTTAAACATTCGGAAATCGTATTCAATTACGACTGTTTTAGTCAAGAGTGTTGGACTTGGAGATACACTGCACTCACTTTCGCGACAAACACAACGTATTTTCTTTATCTGTGTTTGTTTTGGAGCCTTGGTGAATATAAAAGATAATGAATTGCAAATTTGTACTTGCTCTGCGAATGGTAAACGTAAACCAAATATATGAGCTTAGTGTCTTTTTTTCAGATATCGACGTGTTTGAACAAAAGCAATATGTTCTTTATGTACCATTATACGCTTTTTAACCATTTTAGTGCATGCAAAAAAATATATATATTTATATTTTATTTATATTAAATATTATATATTATGCAATATATTTTATAAAATCTGATTGGCATTGCAGTAAATTTTCAAATAAAGTGCTAACAGTTTAAAATGGTTCCATGAAAGCTATCAGACATTCGTAGTTATAAAAACACCATTTTCATTCTTTTATTCAATTACAATAAAAACAAGTTGAACTCACAAAATAATTGGATACGAATAATTTCATTTATGTGCTCATGCAAATATAGCATCAATGCACATGCTTAGCCACTAGTATGATTCCAAATTGGCTGTGGCTTAATTAAATCATACCCGAGTTGAAGCACAGCAGCCGAAACGCCACTGCACTGCTGTCTACCCAGATATATATGTACGTATGTGAGTAGATGAAAACACATACAAAACTAGTGCATGTTATTGCAATTTGTAAGCGCACCATAAAATTTGTGCATAATTTAAATTATTTTAGCCAAATTATTTTGTATTTCAATTTGCGCGCCTATTCGAGTTGGGGTAATTGTGCCCAATAATTTTCTAATTTGAGTGATGCTGCAGTTTTGGCCACTCCATGGTCACTTGACTGCAATGTCATAAATAATTCACATTTTTGGGGCCCACAACAAATGCCAGCATGTGCAAGTAAACAATGCATTTCGATTTTATTCATTTTTGGCCAATAATTATTTTAGTCTGGCAAAATTGTAAAAATTAACATGCAATATATAATTGCAATCAAGTGAAGACAATAAAAAAGTCAAATGCTAAAAATAATTAAAATCAATTTAAAATGTTGATAAATAAATAAAGCGAAATATAAAATGCAAATGCCTAAACACTAAAAAATATACTGCTAATGTGCTTAAATTATGGCATTAGCAAATGTTTTTAATTAATACTATATCAATATATATGCTATATCAATATATTTGTGTTTGTGACATGCATTTTATTTATGCGTACGCATATTGGTTTATGGTATGTCTTGCTTTTGGCCAAAGTTCAGTGGCAATTGCCAATCAAAGCAAATATGTAAATGCAGTTTCAACTCAACTAATTTCCAATTTATTTTCACCGGAATAATTAAACCGTTTACAGCAATTACGGATCGAAATTGCCAAATAAAAATATCCAACCAGCCAAAATCTTTAAACAGCATATAAGCGCATAGAATGGATTTATTAATTCTGCATTTTTCAAAGATAAGCGTTGATTTTTAATAAAATTGTTTGATTTTTTTGCGGATCTTAAAGGATGCAATCAGCGCATTTGTCGCTGTTGTCCATGTACGTCCATCATTAAGACTCTTAGTATTTTTCTTCAGAAACTTTCAGAAACATGCATATAAGGTATATCAAAAATTAGTGATTCTTTAACCTTTTCGTCATTTAATATGCACAGGGAATTATGTTTGGTATATTGTATGGCTAATAAATTGTTATTCAAGAAAAATCACTTTTCCGCAATACCTTAGTTCACAGTATAGTCAACTAAATTAGTACAGCACTAATTTGTTATTGCGATTTGATGCTGCTTGCAGGAATATCCTGCCGAACCATGCACATCACTCGCTAATCCTTTCAATTAGCGCACCAAAGTCGCCCGGATCAATTTGCCATGCCACAAATTCAATTATGCTGTCATTGCGTTTCGTTTGAAGTTAAACCAAACTGAAAATTGAGTACTGTGACCCACAGTGCATCGGCGGTGCTGTCCACGCTGCTCCTTATGCCCGACCGCCTTTGTTTGCTGTCCGGCTCCAGCTGCAGCTTCAGCTCCCTGGATTGGGGCCTCGCTCGCATACTGCTTACTGATTGTGTGGTGCGGCAGCTTGCAGCAAATGAATATTTAAGTCCAATGTATGCAAATGCGTTGCACGCTCCGCTTTAAACAAAAGCAACATATTTTCACGGGGTCTTCGTTGACATAGCGGGGTATAATAATATAATATTGTTGCAATGGAACAATTTATAGTATCGCAAGCAGTAATAAAATTTCTTGAAAAAGTTTAAACCGTTTCTATGGACATTTATTGATAATTGCGTCAAATTGCGTCAAATAATTGTGACGAATTAAGAATTTTATTAAAATATCGTTCAATTACAATTTTTAGGGTGAATCAACACGTCAATGCCCCTCATTTTATATTTAAATTAAAATACCCTATGCAAGAGTATTGCAATCTCCGAACGCTCAGCGGATCTTTAGAAAGCAACAAATAAACAAATTGCGCGCCAAGAAAGAGTAATAAATAAGCGCGACTGCCAAAAACTGCACAAATAGCTGTCATTAGGGGAAACAAAAAGCGGGCTGGGTCTGATAGAGAGCAGGTGCGACATAATTGCCAAACATTTCGCCCGTTAACCTAAGAAAATTGCCAAAACACAAAAACAGGCGCACACACATGAGCGCGGGGCGATGGGCCAAAGCAGCTGCGCGGCGCCACGAAGTAACGCCCGGAGTATTAGTAGGAGCCGCCAGGAACAGCGAGGGGCCATAAGAACAACAAGCTTAGCAGCTTCAAATAATTTATTATGCTTAAAGTAAGTAAATGGCTAAATGCCGGCATATGGCAGGTCAGCAATCGAGCTGAACGCGCCCCGCACCCCGCCAATACATGCCCCATCTGCGCCCGTGCTCGCTCATATGTGTGGCGGCGCCTGGCACTGCCGGCACGCACGGAAGTCAAGTAATGTTAATGTCTGGTCAACTGGAAAAACAAAGTAAATTAATTGTAGGTTCAAAGAACGCCAAGCAGCCGAGGCATGTCCTGACAAGGCCAGGTCGCAGCAATAGCGGAGAGCGCCACAGCTAAGCCTGCCCGGCTGGCGGCCATTGCTGATTATCGAGTGCGACGCGGTCACTGAAGACTTCCTGCTTGACTTGAATGCCTGCTGGACTGCCTGCCTTCCTTCCTAGCTAAATGTGTTTGTGCTTGTGCGTGTGAATGTGAATGTGTGCGCGTGTGTGTGTGCCTTGGTATTGGGTTTTTCAGCAAAGTGCAGCCAAGCGAAACCAATTTCCTATACATTGTAACCAGGCCAGGCCATCGCTTGTGAGTCTGTGTGCCTCTCTGTGTGCCTGTATGTCGGCGTTTCCTGTTGCAGCTGCCTCGTTGGGTTGACAAAGCGCGTGTTGATGCGCGTGTCAAACTTGCACTGCCAGCCGGAAGTGCTGCCAACAATGTACGCCCGGCTCGGTGGACAGCACGGCTTCGCGGTGCAGAGCAAACGCGCGCGGTTTTCTGACACGTAATATATCAATGCGCTTCGTCGGATCACCGGTGGACGGCTGAACGGTTGGCTAGCTGAAATATGAGTTTATCCCTGGGGCGCCTTTGACGGCATGCTTATGCAAATAGTTGTCGGGGCCAAGCTTTTGGGTCAAAACTTGTAAGCATTAAGCTATAATATTTATTTACTTAGGTCATATGCCGTTCAAAAACACTCACGCACACACCCGCTTCAGTATTGACAGTATGCACACACACACAGACACAAACACATTTGCACACTGAGCATGCATGTGTATGTAAGTACATATATAAATATGCTTGTGATAATAGCTTTGCTTAAATATGTATGGCGGGCTCTAGTGACTTTTCACTTCAGTTGGTAATTATAGTAATTATTTAAAAATGGTAATGGAAAATAAAAATGGTTTATTATTATTTAAAATTTAATTTAAGTGACGCTTATGTAAACTTCTACTTGATTTTTAGTTTTCTCAATGAACAAAATTTTCGTTTTATAAAAGTTTTTCAATTAATTAAACAGTAATTTTTAATTAAAACTAAACTTTTACTCTTGAAAATATAATATAATTAACTTTTTTAAATTCCTGATACATATTATTAGTTCAAAATATATTTAACTGCATAAGTTGAATACAGCTTTAAAACAAGTTCTTATATATAATTTCACCATTAAGCCTATAAAAAGGAAGTATTTTTTATTACCTTAATTATTTTCTTTAAATTGTTTATGTTTCAGCAATGTTTTTTATTGAAAAGTATATATTTATTTCAAAAGTTAACTATGTGAACTTCTCTATTTATTCAAGTGTCACTTTTATTGATATATATTGTTAAGCCATAATTAAGTTTCATATTTTTGGATCTGTATAAGAGTTTAGAAACTTCGACGAGGGCATAGAGAATTTTTCATTTCCTATCGAACTTCAACTGCGATTCAATTTTCCAGTGTTTGCAAACGCCTCCGGGGCAGGGCAGTAGCTCGTGACATGTGTCCGTGTGTGTGTTCAAAATCCCCGCAAGATCCAAAAAATAAAATCATTTGTTGACAATTTGTTTAGCTGCTGTTGCCACTACAATATTTTTGCTCCCTCCCGATAGGAAGGCAGCCCCCGCAATTGCTGACGCCTTGCAAGTTGTTTTCCCAAATTATTTGGTATGCAAAACACTTTCGGCAAATATTGATTTTGGAAATTTGTACAAAAAAAGTACAACAAAGCGACAGCGTCTACGCGACATTGTAGCAGCATTAGGCGACGACGGCGGCAACGGCGAGAAGCCAAAAGGCCAAACGGCACTAAAATTCGTAGCATACTTTTTGGGGCACACTGGCGCTGTAACGCGTTGCCTGCTGCAGTGGAATCAGGAGTCGCGCACACTGACGTCATAAAGGCTGCCTTCCAACTGCATTGGTATGCACGGACCTCAACTGCAACGTCTTTGCGCCGCGCCCGGCACGTGATGTGTGCCACATGCCGACGTAGACACTGGTGGGTCGAGGCCGGAGGTTGGTTGTACAGCACTTTAAATTAGGTTTAAAAATGCCCTAACAGCCGAATCATATTTTGTGCGGAGCCCAGCTCAGTTTCTATGGCTGCACGGCGTAATTTGCGCTCGCATTTAATTAGCTCTTTCTGCGAGGCGCCACAAGTGCAACAACCCAAAAATTTGCATACATAAACGCAGCAGGCAGCGACTGAATGAATCCCATGAATGCGACGAACCTCGGTTTGAATGGGCCGTGGCTACAGTCGCACTTGGCTTCGCGTTTGCCGTACCCATACTCAAAGTGCATATAGACAGCGCTGCAGTCGCCTGTAAACGCAAAGTTTTTCGATTTAAGTTCATAATTAAAGCGCACGCAGAAACACAGCAAAGTGAACGCAAAGTTAAATTGGGTTTAAATTTCGCATGTACTCGCATTAATTTGCTAAGCTAGGCGACAAAGGTCACATGCCTGTGCCAGTCCGGAGGACAAGGGGTCACACCCACACACACACGCACCCACGCACGCATGTCGCACGCCATCTGCAGTTCGGTGCGTGTTAAGGGCAATAATTTGGGCAATTTTTGGCAGTCTAACGAATTCACACAGCCACAACTAACCTGGAAGTCGTCGAGTGCCGGCCGACATTTATTGAATAACTTGGCGGCGTTTTCAATATTTGAGCTGCGCTAATGCGCCTGAAGTTAGGCACCAAACTGTCAACGAATTTCGGTGGTGCATTTCAAAAAATACGCAGCGAGCAGTGGCGCAAAAACTTTGCTAAATTCTGCGAGTTTTCGGATTGTTTGCGACTGGCTTAAATTGTACTCGCACTGGACTGAAGTTGGCAACGCTGATGACGATGTCGACAACGATGCCGACACTGTGCACAAGTTAAACATTTTCGCGGCTTGAAGTTTGTGTAAGCTGAAGGTAGCTGCGATTTCAATTCCTGCGCTTTGCATTGCTTAATTTTTGTAATAATTATACCCTTTAATTTCAAAAATAGGTATTAAAATAACGCTAAGATTGAAAAAAAAACAGTTTTAACGTTTATAAAATATATAAGATCATCATGGTCCAAAAAATATGAATTTAATTTTCTATATATTAAACAAAATGCAATCGCAGTTTTATAGATATTAATAAATATCAAATATAATTGTGTCTCCTTATTAACGGGTATTTGCTATTCGAGCATGCTAATTAAATTTTTTTGTTTTTTGAGCGTCAGCGTTTTTCCTTTTGGCAATTAGAAAAAACTTTTGCGCAACTTAAAATGAAAATGGAAGCAGAATAAGCGTCTGAAATTTGCATTAGTTGGGCAGAGTGTGGCAAACGAACAGCCACCGCAAATAGTCACCAGTTGTCTAATAAGTTAGTATATAAGTAATTATGTAGTTTATTATGTTGGCCAAGCAAACCGGAATTCAATCAAACTTAACAAATTTAGGTACATTTACTATACATGAATTTTACAATAAACCAGGTTTCTATCAAAACGAAAATTTCAATTTTTGTATTTATTTTAAGCCTTTTAGCTGCTCTTGCAGTTCAAACTGCATTTCTCAGTATGTAATTGCTATTTCAAAGTTAATATTAGGCATACCCCGCATACGATTTAATGCGGCTTTTAAATTCAATTCTTGATACCACAGACCCTTGTATTCTATTTTAATTGGCTTATAAATGCTTTCTTGAGCCGAGATTTGTACAATGATTAATGGGACGTCTGATGTCTGTACGGAATGCACACCAAAAAAAACATTCTTGAGGTTTTTACTGTGGCGTTTGCCGAGTGCATTCCAGCATCAATTTGCATAGCTTTGAACAGGCAAAGGCCGCCAAAGCTGCATAAAATGCTATTGTGCATTAAAGTCAAATCAAAGTGTGTTGCAGCAAGCAAACAGCTGCCGCATTACTCGCCAGCTGTTTGCTTTGAGGCAGAAGGAGCAGAAGCAGCAGCAGTAGCCGAGCAGACGGTAAAACAAAGTGAAATGTTTTATTTATGGGCGTTTCATGGGCGTGGTTCTGAGTGTCATATGCGTTGTAGCAACAAGACAAACAATGAGGCAGTCACTTGCTTCACTTGCCGCCGTCACCATCACCGTCCCCGTCCCCGTTGTCGTTCTTGTTGTCGTTATACTGTCTGTCAACTGCCAGGCAAATGAACAACTTTAACAAATGCAAGGCTCTGCCTTTACCGTAGAATGTCATGACATGAAAGATTTGCGCTCAAGTCAAACACACTGACAAAGTCGACAATGACAGCGGAGCAGAGAGATGTACATGCGTATATATAACGCACATACAACTGTGAGCCAGAGAGACTAGCATAACACAGACAAGCTAAACTTTCTAATGTTATTTAAAGCACTTTAAGTGCCATATTTCCTGCTGCTGTTGCCGCTGTTAGCGCTGCCGCTGCGTTGCCTGCTTTATTTATTATGTGGTGCTGCTGTGCTTACTTTTGGCACTCCAGCAGGAAGAATCAAGTAGTTTTTTATGTTTTCCGGCTGAACTGCAATGCCAACAGCCAGCGGCAACTCATTGCTGCAGTTGCACACTGAAGATCCTGGCAGCACAGCCAGCCTGCTCTGCCAGACTCACTGCCTCACTGACAGCCAGCCCTACTGCCTGCCTGCTTTTATTCAAAAGTTTAGTGAGCCATTGAGCGCGCCGACGTCGACGTCGACGTCGTCAGTCAAGATGCGCTGCGCTGCTCAGCTGCTTTACTACGGCTGATGTTGATGCTGAAGCTGCTGTTGCTGCTGCTGCTGCTGCTGTGCGGGTATCTCGCCAATGTTTGTTTTATGTTGCAAACTTTGCCAGCGACCAGAAGCTGCCGCAACGACTACAACAAAAACAACAACACCGACATACAGAGAGCAGCGACAACAGCAAACTTGAACTCTGTTGCCGGGTACCGCAATTTAATAGATTTTCTATGTAAGCCTCTCAAGGCAGTGCTTCTCAGATTTGACACCGGCGACCACACACCGACACAAGGACACACCCACAGACGCATCGCTGCTAGTGCCAGCATGCACATGTGTGTGTGTGTATGTATACTTGCCTACAGTTATTTTGCACATCACAAGGACACAACACAACTCGACGTTGTGTGAACACCTCAACAACTTAAAATGTAAATAACTTTTCAAGTGGTTTCGCAAAGTTTTTGGCCCCATAGTTACCCCTGCCCAGCCCCCATCGCAGCCCCAGTGGCTGCCTCGGTGTCAGTGTTTCTGTCTGTGTGAAGTGTTGTAGCACTCAAGTGTTTCGTTTCAATTTTCGCACGGGTTTTGTGGCCAGCCCAATACAAATACAAGGACAATTTTGCAAATTAATTTTGTTTTGATGGACTTTCAAGCGTTAGTCAAATCAAAAAAATAAAATAAATAACAAAAATGGGATAACCAATTGTATACACTGCGTATGCGTGATGTGAGAGCCATTTAAAAAACAAAAATTCGTTCGTTTGGCATCAATTAAAATACACGCGGCGCTTAACACGTGAATTTCGGGACACTAAAAAACGAGAGAAAAATAGAAACTGGGCAAATCAACACGAATAATGTTTGCGAAAAATTCAATTTATATGCAACCACAACAAGCACACACGCGAGTAGTTATTAGGACATGTATATGTAGTGTTCAAACATATGCAGATATTTGTGCCACGGGTTGGCACGCAAAACAAAAACAAAAACAATGTGTGAGGCATTTTCACGCACTGCTTGATAGCAATCAACGCTTCATTTCAACTAAATGACATACAGTTTCGACGGGGGAAAATACTACGCAAACTGCCACCATTGCAATTGTGGCCCGTGCCCATTGCGAAGAGGTCATCAGCAAAATATGAGAACATCACGGTTACACGTCATCTGTCACTGACAGGTGAGGGCCGCTTGGACTTGATATTTTAACTATTCAGAAAAATAAAGAAATTTGTCAAACATTTTATTTATATTTCTACAGACGAGAGAGGGAGAGAGAATTGTGGTCACTAAATGTTTAAGATTTTATATTCTATTCAATTGTTATAATGGAAATGTAAATATTGAAATTTTAATTCTCGGAATATTGACATTGAACGTCCGTCTGTCTGTCCGGGTGAACGCAACTTTTTTCGGCGCTATTGAAGATAGAGCCTTGAAACTTTGGATATATACAACAACAAGTATATCTGCCTCAGACACAGTGCCACGCACTGGGTGGCTGGCAAATCGATAACACGTCCATACACCTCAAATCGCAAATCAATAAAAGGTGGCCCCGCCACGCCTACTAGAACGCCACCCAGCCACACCGCCCCCACGAATCGCCAAAATCTATATCTCACACAACTTTAGACCCAGAATCACGAAATTTGCCAGAGAGTGAACTTCTCTTAAGATTGAGCCAAAAATGTTGGCACCTCCATCCCCGCCCCGACGAAATATAAAAATTCTATATTTTTCCAAATTAACAATAATAGCTTCTGTATACTGTGAACGAGTATTAAGCAGTCGGTTACGCCCGACTGCAACGATCTTACTTGTTTATAATTAAAATGTGCAATGTGTTTTTTCCTAGCACCAAATTTTTTCAATGTTCTTAGTTAAATTGTGAGAATATTAATAATTAGCATTTGACCCTATATCTATTATATATATTTTCTTGTGCAGCAGTGGAATCGATCTAGGAGATTGTTGTTTCTCGACTAACAATTTTTCAGATTGTTTAATTCTCTATCTTGCCCCTTGTCGTGAAAAACGATTGAAAATTGTGTTTGGAAAATTAAGTGTTACATTTTTGTCTTCAAAAAAACTCTCAATTTCTAAATTTATTGAGTGCGTCGCAGTCCAGTAATCCTAATTGGTCAGTGTTGTACTTGTTAAAAGAATTGTATTGGACATAATTCCATGGCTTGCATTTTGGGCGCTGCCATGATTCGAAATACGAATAGAAAAGCGCTTGGCAAATGTGCTAAAACGCAAAGTAAGTGCCGCTTAAATCCACTTAAATAAATTGATGCTATACTCTTGCTACTTGTAAAGTTTTACCCCATTGCCCCATTCATTACACTTACGAGAAGAACGCCGCGCGGCAGGAAAACGAAACCAAACCAAAGGAAATGTTGCAAAGCCGCCGCCTCAGGCGTTGACGGCGACTTCGACGCTGACGCGGGCGTCGACGACGTTGCCATCGTAGCAAACGCGCCACTTGCGTAAATTGGCAGCATTGTAGTTGAGGGATTAGTGCGGCATTAAACGCAGTTTTTGCACATTACACGCGTGTAAAGCGCAAATCCGCAGTTCGCCAAAGGCGATGCCAGAGTCGTGGGCGTGCCTGAGCCAGAGCCTGAGCCTGTGTCTATGGCCTGCTGTGTTTTCCTTTTAAGTAATGCCAGAGAGCACCCACATACGTACTCAGAGCACAAGGACACGGGGCTGGGGATGCGTTGCCGGGGGCGAATGTTGTCTTGGCAGTTTCTAGTTGCCACTTGGCCCGCGCTTAAACTCTAAAAGGATTAAGCGACTTGAGCATGATGTGAAAATTTGTTGGTTGCCTTTTGTTGCGGGTCCACTTGATGAAACACGTTGTCTTCCTCTTTTATTTTTGGCAAAGCTTCTCGCAAATTGGCCAAAACTTGACATTATGTGTGGGAAAAACGCTGGCTTCCACAACAGTTGCACGTAAACCAAATTTATGAAAACCACCAAAAAGGATGACTTCTGCGGCTAAAAATAGGTTTTAAAACGTGCTGGCTGAACTCTTTGAATTTAGCTATAGTAAAAGTATTGTATGGGGGTTTTTCAGCAAGTAGACGTCCAAATGCTTTATCCCAGAAAATATATTTGTTGGCAGAAAAAAAAGAAATATCGCACATTTCATACATAATCAGAATTTTAAATTTTTTAAATTCCACTTTAGAAAAAACAATTACAAAAATGTGTGCATATACAAAACTCAATGAAAGTACTGGAGAACTGGGGTCGTAATATTCTGTTGTACCCCAAAGGACAGTGTGCTTGTCAAAGTGAGCGAAACAAAGTTTTATAATGTTTTATATGGTTTGGCCGATAACCAGATATACAAAATTTCATATTATTATATATATATATACCCCTTCATAGGCCTTAGCAATCATTTTTGAACTCCTGACTTTAAATATAAGTTATCTGAATTGCCGTTAGAATTCAAGAATTTAACACATAGATATCCAGAAAACTGTACGAGTTACGTTCAACAATCCAAATCTGGCTATTGGGAATAAAAATCAACATTATAATGCCGCTGGCTTTACCAAATTATAATAAATCTGAAAGCGCTATAACTGCAATTGCTTAGGCGGCTTAGGCGCAAATCAGCAAACATTTGTGTTGTTGCAAAGCCCAACAATATTTTAATAAAATTACAGGGATTTACGGTGCGTGAGCTGGTGACAAACTTAATGCGGCCAAAAATTTGTAATGCTTCGTCATCATAAGCAACAAAGCTGCCGCATTTTTCGGCATGGCCAACAATTCTGCATATGTATTGTACAAAATGTTTAAAGCTTGGAAGCAGGAGGGCGGCTGTAGAGGTGGACCGCGCTTGTAAACATGTGTAAATTCCTGAAATGAACAATCATATGCTCGTGTAATACATCACGCAGCGCACCAGAATGATTACGACGAAACGAGCCTCATTTTTGCATCCCGTCTACACCCAGGTACTCCGATACTACCTACAGCTGCCTGTAGGTTGCCTGGCTGCCTGACTGACTGGCTGCCTGGGTGACTGACTGACTGACTGCCTGCGCGAGCGTGTGTCAGACTGACTGAAAGCGCGGCATTTGATTGTGTGTGTTGCTGATATTGTTTGCTTGCCACCGGTGCACAACAAGCGGGTGGCAGACAACCTGACAGACAGACACATGAGTAGCGTGCAACATTTTTAAGCAGGCTATTAATATGAAATATATCAGAGAACGAAGCACGAAGATGGGAACGGGAAAATATGTGCGGGGTTTTTGTGGTGCTGCACAATTTGGCAGCGTTTCGAGAGTCATAAATAATGCAAAGTGACTTTGGTGAAAATGAATCTCATGATTGCAACTGCGGTTTCAAGTTGAATGACAACATTACCACACAGTCTTTGGTATCGAAACGAAATTTGCGTAAGCATTTTGGAATCAAATTGGACCGAAATATAGTCTATTTATATTGGTATATGACATTGGTTTTACTTAATAGAGCAGATTATTTGAAATGCTTTTCTTGCTATATATTTGGCTCTTAAATCTTTTGGAAAGCGAAAAATAGTTGTATACTTTTAATAATTTTTCCAAACTCAACATATCAACAGAAATGTAAAGGATAGCCTGTATTCATTGTATAATAAAATTCAATATATGTAAAAAATATGATAAAATAAAATCTGAATAAAATCTCACGCATTGTGGAGATTTTCAAAGCAACAACTTAATTCAATTTTAGTCTTACAAAAAGTTGAATTATTGTGAACTTCCACAAAACCACTAAAAATTGTATATTATAATCAATATAATGCGGTTTATTTAACATCAACATTATTTACCCACCATGGCAACAAATATATAAAATATATGAAAAAATGGAAAAACTGTTTGCAAATCAGCCAAATGAACAAATTTTGTTTTGTACGTAAGCCAATTGAAAATCAAAAAAGTGTTTCGCAAATGCAGCAAAGAACCGCAGAATCCCCACCAGCCCGCATTCAGATCCATGCATAAATAATTCATAACGGTTTTATTTACATGCAAAATGAGTTAGAACTAAAAACCAAAAAAAAAGTGAAGTGAGAAACGCCAAACAAAATGAATGCATTTTTTTTATTTTTTTGTTGACTTGTACGAGCTGTGCTGCGAGAAAAGGTACCCGGCAACTATTCGCTATGCCAAGTCTGGTGCCCAGCCAACCTCGTTGGGCAGCCACACACTCGGTTTTATTGTTAGTGCTAGCCATGGCCAGGATGTTGGCGCTGTTGCTGCGGTTGCGCGGACCCAACCGGAGTCGGAGTCGGAGCCGGTGTCGGTGCCGCTGCCGGTGTCGGAGCCGCATCTTGGCCGCAGCAACTGCATAGCCGCAGACAAACGCGTAGGTGTGGCCAGATACCTTCGCTTTCGGCACGGGCGCGCGGACTGCTGATGCTAATGATGAGGCAACGCCGTTACCGGCACAACACCCCTGGGCCAAGCTAGACCAGTCGCGCTGGCAGCAGCTCCAGTTCCATGTTGACTCAGCAGTTTTGTTTTTTTGTTTTGGCCCGCAGTGCACGGGCTTAGTTAGGTTCCTTGCCCGTGTGTCTTTATTATGAGCCCCGTGGCCTGCAGGCAGCCAGCCAGGCAGTCCGTATTCGTGTTCGTGTACTGTGGGCATTGGCGGCTCATAAGGCATAAACTTTCAAGTGGCCAACAGCGCACTGGGCCACTCTCCAGCTCGGTGCTGACATGCTGAAGGACAACTTTTAATTGAGATAAAATGGAAGCACCCGTCCCGCAGCCCTGCTGTGACGATGTTAGCCAGCCAGCTAGTCAGCTCACCGGCTCAAAATCAGCATCAGAGTAACTTCTAATTTAGTGGCCGTGAGAGTCCAGTTCAGCCAACATGTAAATCAGCGCTCTCTTCAGCTCACCTTCTGCAGCGTTCCCGCTTTAGCTGGCAACGGCCTTTTTGGCTTGTTTGCATGACAAACTTTCTGTTGTTGTTGTTTTTGTTGTTGCTGTTGTTGTCAGTGCCACTAAGTTGACTGGTGTTGCTGTTATAGTTGTAATTTGTGTTTGTGGCCATAAAGTTTACCCTCTGCCTGGCCGCACAACAAAAGCAGTCAATTTTTTTCCTGCTTTTCTTCGGGTTTTTTTTTACATTTTGCTCAAAATATATTTACAGTTTAGTTATTTGTCACGCTTTTGTTGCCACATTGGTAAACTTTTGTCGAGCACTGTGCACGCTTAACGATTTTGACATGGGATACCCATGACGACAGCATAGCAGCATACCTCATTAACACATTCTCAGGCGTAATAACAAGCTGATGAGCTTCAACTATACACACACTCGCACACTCACATAATGAGTATGCTAAGCGCCCCAACCAGAATCGCCGTAGTAACCGCAATCTCCTGCAGCGCTGCTCATGCGTTTCGTGGCCAGGTGCTTCAGAGTCCGTCACCACACACGTCCCTGGTACACCACCGCACACCCCGTTCACTTGGAAACACGCATGGAGACACGCACTTGTGAGAGGCGCCGGCTAGCACATTGTAATCGCAAATCCAGCTATAATTAACCAAATGAATTCACACTTATGCTAAGTACTGTAGCAGATTTCACTATATAGCGATTAAGCATCGCTTGAATTGCTTTAGACGTTGGGCTGAAGACGTTGCTAGCAGAGCTTTAATGTTAACTTCAAAATTATAAACATTCTCACTAGAAAAACTCAGGTTTTTTTATGTAAACAATTCCATTACATTTTATTATAAATAAAACAAATTCTGGTAACTACCCGAATTATTCGCCTCTGCATGAAATTAAATTTTGTTGAAAACAACTTTTCGTTGCCTGCTTTTCCGCGCTGGCTTAAAGGTCATCCGGCCAGCAAAAGTTGATGCAGAAAATTTATTACAAAAAAAATGTATGTAAGGCCCAGTGTAAGGCTGCAGTCCAGCAGCCCCCACTCATTTATTATCGTATTAAAATTCCTACACTCCCCTCAAGCTGCCGTCCTCATCATCGTATTGGAGCAGGCGTTGCGGAAATAACAAATTTCTTACTCGGAAATTAATATTTCCATTTTATAGAAAAACTTTGCGCTAAATGTTGCAACTACTACGTTAAATATATGCGTGAGTATGTAAGTGTATGTGAGTGCTTGTCCAAAGGCCATTCTCAGAGCTGCTTGCGGCTTGTTGTTTTTGCACATCATTTTTATAAAATTAATATCATGAGGAAAATACAAGAATATTCGCTTCATCGTAAGAAGCTGCTGTGATGAGAACACTGTAAATAGATATTTTTAATATATTAAACCAATTACAACGACAGCAAAAAATGCAATTATATACTGAGCTGATGTGTTGTCAAGGAATATTATCAGCCTTCAGAAAAATGCAAATATAAATGACATTAGTGTTTTGCAAGAATAATAAATGAGGCATAAACCTTTACGGTTTTGTATTGAGAGGGTGCATAGCGATTTGTTTTAAATATACGTAAGAAAATTTCAAAGTGCTATGCTGACCCCAAATTATCTGAACTAAAATTTGCCACATATAACCTTAGCTATTTTAATGTCGAAACTTTTTTAAATAGCAACGCTTTTAAAATTCAATAAAGAAATTCGGATTAAAAAACTACCTTTTTGGGTTAAACTATATACAAAAATATACATAGATTTATTATCAACGTTATTAATATACTTATATTAACTCTGCTTTGAACATGTTCGTAACTACATAGATCGTATTGGTTAGTTTAATCTATTCGATTTATGAACACAAACATTTTGTCGTTAGCAGTGCGTGCTCGTGTCACGAAAGAGTATTGCAATTCTTTTCAAATGCTTTTCATTTCCATGGCTGCCGGGCAGGGCAGCGTATGAAATCAAGATTCTAGAAGGCTCAGTTTTTACCGGCATCAAGTTTCGGCAATATATAGTAGACGCAACTCTGGATTGTTAGTCCAGCCAACCGAATTGGTTGGGCAGAGAAAAAGCGGAGAAAAGCCGGAAGCTGCCATGCCAAATTGAAACACACAGAGGCTCGCACACACATACACACACACGTGGAGGCTTACACACGTTCACAGTTCAGATCGGGTCGTTTTAAACGTGGAAAAGTGACCAAGGCGAACTGAGAGCGCCGCTGGCACAGTTTGCGCCATAGATTCCACAGAAATTGCTTCCGTGGCACGTGTTTCATTTAACAGTAAAAATCGAGAAGCTGTTTGTGACGCATTGTTGGCCATTTGATGTACAAAAACTGAACCGAAAAGAGCACAAGTGTAATCATTTATTACATAGTCGGCAAAAGGATACCGCGCCCACGCCCACAGCTATAACTACATCTACAACTACAACTTTTGGATATGGCATGCGTGAGTTTTAAGCCGCTTGCTCATAATGTAGACGCTTTTATGGCACACACACGCACCGCGCACAACCAAGCAGCCGAAAATGACAACGAAGTGAAGCAGAAGGCAATTATTTTTATTTACTGCCCAGACGCACACTATGGCGCCAGCATTATTATTGTTGTTGTCGCCGCCAACGACGCCGCCACATAAGCCGCATCATTGTCAGTTGCTCCGCCTCATCAACGCACCAGCCGCTCCACAATCCGCCGCTTCCGTTTCGATTGCCGATCCCTTCTCGTGCCATGCATAAGCAAATTACAGTCGAGAGTTAATTTTTCACTTGCTTAACGAGCGGAAGTTACCATTTTGTACTGATTTGAAAATATGTCGCTGTTTGTGGCATTGGCGTCGCCGCTGGCAATGCCAGGCTCCGCACTCATTGCGCCCATTTTACCGAGCAACGCCCCCTCCACGGCGTTTATCCATTTGTTAATACGCGCATTCATATGTGTATTTGTGTGTTTGCCTATTTCAACAGTGATTGTTTGTCTGCGGCAAATGAATGAATGAATGAATTGCTCGTCGCTTCTGTATGGCAAATATGCCAATTTCGTGAGACCCCTCTCACAACCCCCTTCATATTCCCCACTCTCCCATTCCACAATCCCTCGACTCGCGCTCTATAAAAATCTCGGTCTCATTCATTGACATGTGCTGTCTATTGTGAGAAGGTCCTGGCAACTTACACACACATATCCTGAGTGGGTGTGTGCAAGCGTTATATGTGTATTCATGGCGTGTTCACTGTTCTGCGCTATGCTCATCAAAATAATCAACCAAAGTTGGAATTTTTTTGTTTTTATTTTAAAAACAATTCGCAACTGCACAATTTATGCGACTATAAAAATGAAGTGTCGGCTCCAAAAAACATGTAGTTTTTTAAATAAGTACTTACATACATGAAATGTGTCGGGTACATTCACTGATTTGGCTATTTAGTGATAGTGAAGATTGTAAGCATTTTTTATTTTAACTCAGACTCTCAGCTTCATTTAGGGTTTTTTAAGGTTGTTCTTGAAAACACCTTTACTTGTTATTAAGTATCTATTACAAGAAGAAATAGAAAAATATGAAATATGAATCGAAAAATTGAAATTATATATATATTTATATATATTATTAAATTACAACGAGGCATTCACATTTGTAGCACCGTTATTGGCTATTAAGGATCCTCCACAACAAAGCCTGTCGCCGTTACCGTTAGAAACAGGTTTCCTTATTTCCTTAAATATAATTAACTAGTAAATTTAGCTTTTTTGTAGAAGCTAATTTAGCTATTGTATTGAAGATTTAAGGTGTTACAATCCATCTACTGTTCCTGAACGCTCCCACATGCAAAACTTACAACTTGACCAATTTGCAAAACTGTCAGTTTCCAGCCTTATTTATTTAAAAACTTGTTTAATTTAAGATAGTTAAGACAAGTTCCTTCAGGGACAAATAAAGCTCGCAAATATTTTAAATGGAAATGTTTCTTACGTTACTAGTAAACTCACATGTAATCTGTATCTTTATTACACAAAGAGCATTCCACGGTCGAAAATTCACAAACGTTAAAATGTTACACTACGAATCTTGTTTTTGCAATGCCTTAGCGTATTTTATGTGTGTTTCATAATTTCCCTGATGTCAGCAACAACAATAACAATTTAGCTATGCCTTTATGTTACATTTGAGAAATAAGCCACAACAATATCAAGAGCTCTTAACGTCTAGTTACAGCAATGTTTTGTTCTTAAGAGTATCATAATTTAAGTCCATTGTTTAGTTTATTTAACTAACTATTGTCTCCAATTTTCTAATTAAGTTATTGGTTGCTCTGGCATAAGCAAAATCTGCTTCACCAAAATAATTGTATGGTTTTTGAACTTAAATGCTACAATTGTTGTGGCGATTTTTGGCATTCCAGGAATTGTCTTGATGACGTTAAGAGCTGAGAGGCCCCTCATGAATAAACGAATGTTGTCTGTTTTGAACATAAATGCAACAATCAATTGTTGCTTCGCTTCGGACATGGGAATGGCCAACCGTTCCATTAATTTACCCGCACAACTACCGGTATGTCGTTTGCATATTACGGCTGTACATATTCACATCATCATGTAGGCAAACATATGTATATGTATGGTGAATGGTGTACCCTTAACAATTGCCAGAAGCATCAGCAATACCCATGTGTGGATGATTGTCTATCGCCTGAGCGCCACGAAGGCTTTAAGCTGACTCAACTCGGCATGGGGCATGGGCCAGGACTGATTTATGTGCTCTACGTGTGCAGCTGTGATCGAATTTCCAATCATGTTTACGAGTACACGCACACACACATACCACACACACAAGCACACGCATACTTGTGTGCTTATCTCGCATAGATAGAGCATGAGACAGAATCCATGTTGTGACGATAGACACGCCGCCAACGCCGTCGATTCGTTGGCCAGCAAACGTCGGTGTTGTCCGTTTCTGTTGCAGGCTGTGATAAAAGCGACAACGACACCAACAGCACGAACAACAATAGCAGCAACAGCAACAGCAACAGTAACAACAATACCATCAACAATACAAATGAACATGAATTGCACTGAACAGGTGCGCACATGACTTCATTTTCTCGGTTACATTTCCCTCTGTTGTTTATTGTGTGCATAGCCGTTCTCCACTCCGCCAACCCCCCGTCCTCCAATTTGGCATATGCTAGCTGTTGCCACTATTTATGTTTTCTTTAGCAAATTGTGCGTGCTATGCATTTGCACACCTACTCAATCCACAGCGAAAATTGAAAATAAGCATGGAAAAGTGTTTTTTCCTTTTTGTTAAGCTCATTTATAACATTTTGTATACCGTACACTCTCAGAAGTGTCTCCTGAAAGATGGCCTAATAGACCGAACTGGTCACTTGTGCCTGTGTTGAGAGTCATTATGATCAGGCACCGTCAGCCCTAATGATAATACAGTGACTATGCCACAGTTGAATCGCCCGCTAATAATAATAATAATAATAATAATAATAATAATAATAATAATAATAATAATAATAATAATAATAATCATAATAATAATAATAAAAATACTAATAATAATAATAATAATAATAATAATAATAATAATAATAATAATAGTAATAATAATAATATATTATATCGCACAGCTCAAGACAAGCTGCATCGCTTTGAATTTGCGGTACAGGGTATTTCCTAGTGCTACTCTCGGCCAGGGCATTGAAACTTGTTTTTTATACCCAAAGTGGCCTTTGCCTTTCTTTGTTTTGAACTGACCGGGAAATTGAAAATTAACCAAGTTCTCAAAGGCAACAGCCACCCAACAGCGATTCTCGATTTACAGTTGCTGCGGTGGCCCCAAAATGGGTTTTGCTCCGTGGCGCACACTCAGTTTTTTAGCCCACTTTTTGCTGGCGCCTGCTCCCCGCGGACTTAATGTCACTTGCAATTTCAACCCCTCTTGTTGGCCATAGCATTTGTGCTGAGTAAATCTTTGTGTTGCCGCTACAACCGTGATTATGTGCTTAGATTTAAAATACTTGTCTATCCGCTATACAGGGTAAGCAAAAAGCAACATATAAGCCTATAATTTAAGTTCTTTAGAATTAAGGGCATTAAAGATTGAAAAATACACATATATTAATCGCTTCATGCAGGGTATTTATACTTGTATATAAATACGATTCTTTCATCTTTCATGTCTAACCTTTCCAAAGAGTATGCGATATTTGGTAAGGTTCCATCTAAGCGGCAAGCCGAACTTTCGTTTGCTGAATTTCTCTGACTTTGTTTGGCTTGGTGAAAAAGCTAAATGTTTTCACGGCAGTTAATCTTTGCGAGTCCCAAACGAAGCGTTAAATGCCTCTGGAGTTCCCCGAAGGTGTAAAAGTGTTGAGTGCTCCGAAAATTATGTTAATTATTAAATGTATGCGGCTTTACATTAGCTAAATTTAAATTTATTTTGTGTGTGTGCCATTTTAATTAGCATGCGGCGTTAATTTTTATTTTGCGAATCACGGACCAGCTGCCGGCCGACAGCCAGCAGAAGCGTAAACTTCAAAAGCGAATTGCGCTCCGGGGATAGAAAATCTATGGCAATGTGTTTCCCATTTTAGCCCCCTGCTGTTTTGTCTACAATTCTATTTCAACCTTTTTGTTCTGTCGGGAAAATCCTTTGACGCCAGCAAAGCACAAAAAGAGCTTCAGCTTTTCTTCTATGTACAAAATGAAATTAGTGTCAAAATGTTTTTGCTCTGGCTGTGACTGAGTTTTCATGCTGTTTTACACCGGCGCCACGCCCCAAAGCGTTTAGCGCGCCTCAGACACGAGGAAGAAAGCGAATGAACGAATGGGCGATAAAATGTGCAGAAATGTTGACAACAAAAAACAACAAGGGAAAAAAATCTTGAAAGCAAAAAAATCGAGCTATTTCATTCAATGTTATTTTGAGCTTAAAGCCAGAATAAAATCTGACACCCAAAAGAGAGGGAAGCGAGACATAGAGAGAGAGTGAGAGAGAGGCAGAGAGATAGCGAGAGATAGAGTGAGAGACGGCAAGCGGTTATTGTAAGTGAAATGCATTTTTAACGTCGTGCTTTAAGTGTTGGTCCTCCATCGCCATGTGGACCTGAGTGTACGAGCTCTCAACAGTTTTTGTATCTTGTTTCACCTTCATATCTCTTCAGCATACATTCAGCCGATCAGTCTTTAAAAGAAATCTGAACCAAGGACATTGCTGCTCCTGGCTGTCTTACCTAATGTAAACAAGTGAAAGGAGTGTCATTGGCCTGCTAGCTAACTCAAATGATTTAATCATCTGCTCAATTAAATCTGTTTTAATTGAACCAAAGAACAGTTTATGCCTACTTTGCAGACACTCGACATTGGCTAAAAGTTAATTTCCATTATGCAAATGTTGCCAGCAGCAGCGTCGACAAGACATCATTTTCATGCAGCATAAATAAACATTACATGTTAACCGCAATATAAATATGCTATAGCTTTTTTGCCTTTCAACGTGCCATTGCACAATGCACACTGCAGTGTGTCGAGTGTGGCAACAGGGCGTATGCGTATTAAGCCAAAATTGCATAATAAAGAGACCACATATAGCTTTAAATCCATGTTTATGCATACATAAATATGTGTATGTGGGCACATGACTATTTGGCTTGATGAAAGCCAGCGCTGTCAGAAGAAAATGAAATGATATAAAACATAAAATGACAGTTTAAGATTTTCTTCTAAAGCCATTTTAAGCTGACTGAAACAGCGCACGTGACTTGCGATTTTTTGCTTTGCTTGTTCATATGTTTGCTGGTATCCTCCATATACTTTTACAAAATTAAAACTCTGTTTTTAAAAACTCTCGACTTGATTTTACACTATGCGAACTATAATGAAATAATACGTTTTACAACTTGAAGGTAAGATAATTATGTTTTACCAGGCTTTCCACTTAAAAAAATGAATTTAAAATTATTTTTTGAAATAAGTCTTTATAGTTACTGGGCAACAGAGCTGGTTACACAATTTATTAAATATTACAAGAATTTGATATCGCATGGTAAAGTTCAGATATATGGTAAAGTACAGATATTTAATTCTTTTAAAGTAAAACAATGAATTGTCTAATCAATTTTGAAAATTGATTTAAAAAATTCTTCTATAAAAGCTTGTGTGTACGTAGCCAGTAAAGTAAATAAAAGAGCATTTGAGCTTTTAATTTAAGTGTATAAACATGATATTCTGATAAAGCTTATACAATTGCTTTTTGATTTTTTTCCCAACAAAGTTCCACTTTCCCTGCGCCATTCAAAGAGCTACAAGTCTTTAAAAATATGCAAATCACATTGGAATTCTTTCCATAGACCAGCACAAAACAAAAAATAAAAGCAAAATAGAAAAAAAAACCAAAAACAGCAAACGCATGCTGAAGCGTTCTATTTTTCTAAGCCCAAATATTTTTTCAGCCTATCGATTTTATGTGTCGTGTCTAACCCAAAGCAATCGAAGCGTTTTTGTTTGTAAGCATCGACTAAACTGCCTACAAAAATCGACGCTCACAGAAAATAGAGACGCGGCACCTGACGGCACTCTGCGAGGCATGCAACTGGTTGCATATACAATTCGCGCATAAAAGTGTGCTACAGCTGTGGCGCCAGCTGGCCTGTAAGAGCCCACAGCCAAATACTGGGGTGTCCTTACTGTACTCTAATATATTTGTATGGGGGGTATGGGTAAATAAGTGTGTGTGTGTAATTTTGTGTGAGTGTGCGGAGTACTTTATTTGATGTTATGTTGCTTGATTTTTATTTCGGCGCTTTCTTCATTTGTTACGTAATATCAATAACTCACGCGCAGCTGACACATGTAATAATTCAATCGTGCGGACAACCATTAAACAAGATTGATGATCTCTTTAAAGCGCGCACAGGGCAAAGCAGATCCGACCCAGAGCCTCATATAGCTGCAGACCCATTGACGCCAATGGACGGACGCCAGGCGCCTTTAAAGTTGTGCGCCGTGTGAAAAATGAATGTTGTGGAACAATTAAAAGGCCACAGGCAAACAAAGATTCAACAAAGATACAGATACAAGTGTCGTTGCTTATTTATAGGCCACACATACACATACACTTACATTGGAGGGCGATAAGCATTTGTATGATTGATGAACTGCCAACGGCTGGCTGGCTGACTGTCTGTCATTCATTCATTCATTGTTCAAATATTTTGATATACATGGGCAGCCGCAATCTCCTTAGTTTGTTCACATTTTATGCCAACCGCAGATTAGTTGAGATTGCCCCTCGGCTTCGACGCACCCGACAGCTCCCGACCAGAGTAAGACAGGCTACAAATTCCGCAGCTGTTAAAAAGCTAACAACGTCACCTTTGGCTGCGTATTGTGCCGCATAAATATTTACGGCTGACATTCCAGCCGGGGCAACAGGCGTCGTCAGACAACAGTCAACAGACAACTGACAACAGGCGGCAGACAAAACGTCAAAGTGGCAACTGTTTGAGCAGCTAAATTGAAATATCCTCGGTCTTGGCATTGTTGCGGCAGGCTTTGCCTCTGGAAATTCATTATGAAAGGTGTAACAATGCCATGGCTAAGTAGCTAATAAAAGCTTGAGTCCCAGACCTTCAGCTGGCGGTGAAAGACAAGAGCCCAATGGATGGACGCCTGGACCGCAAGGCACGGCGCGGGGGACAGACCGTGGGGCATGGGGCATGGGGCTGCTGCCTGGCTGACTTGTTTACTGTCATCATAATTATAAAAAGGGTTTTTACAGTCTTCGTACAAAAGCAGCAAAAGGTATAAAAGGCAGGTGAGTTGTCGCTGGGGATTTTAGGCGTTTGGGTTTTTATTGTCGCTTTTACACCGTACCGCTCCGCACCGCACCTCACCTATCGGTATTATCATCATCACGACCTTGGGTCGACAAATGGATTAAGAGCGGATTATCTTAATATGTTGACAAGATTCTGATTAAAATTGTTTGTGTGATCCCATTCTGTCTGTCTGTCAAAAAATACGAGCCCAAACCGAACAAAAACCTACAAGCGATAAAAATAAAGGCACATCGATTGTTATTTGATATTCCTTTCACAAATTATATACACAAATTTTCAAATACTCCTTTTCCTGGCACTTAAAGCTAAATCTAATTTAAGAAAATTCACAAATAAACCCCACCTAGCTGCCCACTCCACTACGCCGAGGAAATAAGCCAAACATAATTGTTGTGTACTGCTCTTTGAATGTTGCAAAGCTTGAGGCAGAGCACTGGCAAAGCAATCGCCATCCTTCCTAATTGACTTTTATACGAAAAAAATAAAAAGAATGTTCATTAAATGCAAATAGCTACAAGCAAATTTTTCATATTTCATTAAATGTAAACAAAAATATAACGGTGATTGCAGACGGTGAAGTTGTCCAGCGTCGTGTTTTATTTTTTATTTGATTACAGAAAAATGTTGACGTAATACACAAACAAGTAGACACTACATACAGTACATAGGACATACAAAATTATTTAAATATAATACATATATATACATATATATATCAAGGCTGCCAGCCGGGTTTGCACCAAACCGTTTTGAACCCGGATCATCCATTATTTCTAAATGTTGAACCGCACCCTGAAGCGAACCTGTTTGAAGAAAGACAGCCAAACCTGAACCTGAGCCAAACCACAATAATTAAAAAACAGTTTGGTTCATAATATTTTTTAATTTGAAAAATTTGTTTTTAGCATAGGTTCATCTATACATACATAAGCATGTTGTAGCACGCGCGTAATGTTTTTTTCGTTACACAACTGACTTCTTAGAAGGAGAAGGCAAAAGAGAGTTAATCAATTTTGTTTGTGAGGGAATTATAAAAAATGCAGTGTGCCGAACCCAAGTTCGAACCAAAACCTGGGTTAATAAATCTGAAAAAACAAGTTCTTGAACCGAACCCAGATGTGTCGCACGGGTTTCAACCGTGAACCAAGTGAACAAAATTTATGTTCGGGTTTGATATATATATATATATATATATATAGACAGAAGAACTTAAATAATTTTTTCAATATATATATAATTTAACATATATATATATATATATATATATATATATATATATATATATAATTTAACATATATATATATATATATATATATATATATATATATATGTTAAATTATATATATATTGAAAAAATTATTTAAGTTCTTCTGTCTGCAGTAAATGCCGATTTAAATCTTAAACGTTTTGTCTACGGCAAATAAGTTTCTCAATAAAGTCATAAACTACACAGAGGATGAACACGAACCGATAAATATGATAGGAAGTGTGTATATGCACACATGCATACATGTGTATTTGTATGTGCACGCTTTGGCATTTTTTATTTTCCTGGATGACATCACTTGGTGCAGGAAAGCAAGTGATGCACATGATTGACAATCTAGTGAGACTGGCAGTCAAGCAAAGTCAGTTACCTAGTCAGTCGGCGACTGAATGTTTAAGTTCATTCAGGAAAATTAAACAAATGCTTTCTACATACATATATTCAAAGTGGGACATCTATAAAATATATCTGCAAAAAAGTGCTTGATGTAAATACATGAGAAAGTATCGCGAAGCGCTCTGTGCATACTCAAATGTGTGTGTGTGTGTGTGTGTGTATGTGTAAGGTTGGCGCCGCGTCTGCCAGTCAATTTCTAGCTGCACTTTTGGGGCAAATGTAATCGCTTAATTTAGACTCCACTTTTGGGTCAAAACGTGGCAGTTTCCGCCCAACCCGCATAGCTACCATTGGCGAATGTCTGTCAACGATGCGCTTGAAAGCTAAAGATTTTCAATTAAAACTACTTTACCAATCAGCATGTGAAAGCGGTTAGCTAGACAGACACAAATACACTGCGAAAGAGAGAGAGATAGAGAGAGGGAGAACGACCCTCTCCATCTCTGTTACTCCTCTCTTCAACTTGTTTTGGCTCAGTCGCTGCAACATTGCAACTGTAATTATGAACTTTAATCGAAAAAGTTTTTACAACTCATTGCTCATTCCTATGCAACACCCACATACACACACATTGCCACATACGTATACGCAAACATAGACAGCTGTCTATCAAGGCTGAGACCGAAAATTGCTTAGCACTTTACCACAGTTCACTCTCTCTTTAACATCTGTAAATAACGTAAATAATTTACTGCAAAGTAAATTGAGGAAACATACAAAACTTATTTTATAATTTTCAATTTATAATGTTTCCATTGATACCTAATAAAATATACATATGACCTAAAATAATACAAAAGTTTTAAAATTGCAAATCAAATTAAATTGGGAAATTATTTTTTAATTTATATAGAAGAATAATATAGTTTGGTACCACATATAATAAATTATAATATATAATGAAATATATTCTAACTCTTATGATTTGAAACCGAAAATACTAAAATAATAACAGAAAGCAATTTAAATGTTACAACAAAAAAATATAAATATTAAGTTTCTCCCAAAACTTCACAGAATATTACACTTTAAACTGCGCTTTCTTATAAACACTTGGAAAACTTACTTATTATCCTTTTATTTAATATATTATTGCTTCACAAAATACAGCTATAGTTAAGTGAAGTATCCTAAGTATTAAACTATTTCATTTAGACAAATGTGTTAGTTGGTTTCACAAAGGGACTGGTCAATTGTTGAAATGACGCCCCGCTCATATTCCTGCATTTGGCAAACACTCATCGCAAAGCCCTAAACATTATTGCCGCCTGCAGCTGTCGAGTTGTTGGTCGGCTAGTCCAATATGTTGGCGCCTTTGGCTGGTCTAGCCGCTGGGTAAAACTGTAAAAACAAATACATAAACTGGGGCTTTGAAAAAATGCAATCCAAATAACATACACACACACAGACATACACCACACACAGGCAAATAGATACAAATGTTCAGGCCAGTCTGGTCGAAATTGCATTGAGAGTCACGGGCGCGTAACAAATAAAATTCCGCAATTTTTTTTCCCCTTTTTTTAATTTTTTATTTTGGTATTGTTGGTTAACCTACTGAAACGGCCCAGCTTTGGTCAAACAGTTGGGCAAATAAAGCAATAGAATTGCATACGTATATGTATCGGTAGTTGAATGTGTGATTGTATTTGTATGCAGTAGGTGTTGCACCCCGGGTGCATGTCAATCAAGAGTTGCATAGGAAATTTACCTGATCACGCACACCTTCGCTTTCAGCTCGCCGGCTTCCTGACGAAGTTTCTGTCCGCTGCGGGCTAAACTTTGCGCATCTATCAAAACTTTCGACAGCGCCTGCCGCTTATAGCAATGTCTTGCGTGTCCCGCAGCAGTTATCTGCATTTTATTTGGTTAATAAATTGAAACTTGCTGCAAAGTTTCGGCTGTATACCACAGCGTTTACGGTGAATTTGCCTCGAGTCCGGCGAGTGCTAAAAACCTGCTACAAATACGATTACGAATACCCGTATGTTCACATAGTTTTCTGCCATGTCAACGAAAATTTTCAATTTGCCTGCCTTTAATAGACTCTTGTCAACGCTCCGAAAAGCCGTCAAGTGCTCTTAACTGCATTTAATGGACATTTTTTGGCATTGCTTTAAATCGCACACACACATACACAGCCACACACACACACGCATGCATACGTATTTAAGAATGTAGCATTGGTTACTTTGACAAATGCAAAAGTTTCAACCTGCGGTTTATCGCGCCGGATCTGACTGGGCCAGTGTTGTAGAACGTGCTACCTTTGCTTAATTACATTTTGTCGAGCAATTAAATGCTCAATAATTGTTTTGTTGCCCGCTTTAATAGCAGTTATTCAAAGTGCCCAGCCACAGCAGCGGCCACATCAACATCTCCCTCTTAGCACAGCCCTGAACCCAACAACTACCAAGTAGAAAGGGCATATCGAAGTTAAATGTTAATATGCGCTGTATTCAAAATTAAAACTGGTAGTTATGGCTTGTAAATAAATATATAAATATATTTTTAAATGTTGAATGTTTAATTACTAAAAGTTGGTAAGCTCCCTATTAATATTATAATATATTAATATCAATACAATAGATTTTGCTGAGTGCTGGGTATTTCACAGCCGCTGTCAGACCACTTGAGCACTCAAGGATGTTTATGCTTACGGGTTGGAGCTCGGCAAAGGTGCGTCGTGTCTCTGCTGTGTCCGTTTGTCTGCATTATTTATGGCTCTGTAATAATGATCAGGCATTTATCTTCTTGTTGCCCGTTGTCTCTCTGACTGCTGTTGTTTTGTATTTATTTTTTTAACAGTGTACCGCTTAACTTGCGTCTGCCAGCACACGCGGTCCATGAGTAATGCCTTAAAGTTCGCTTACACTTAATTAATGCACACACCTACTAGCCTCTGTATATAGTTGAAAATTCTTTTGTGCGAGATAATATGCTTGTGGGTTATAGTTAGTGGTATCCTTATTTACCTCACCTAACGAAAGGACCATTGATATGTCACATCTATGGCCCTTGCTCCTTGCTTTGAGATTCCAAATCTGCCCTGGCCGCTGTCACTCTGCATGTTGTTGACACTTGGATGAATTGATAGACACAAGGACAAGCAGACGGTAGACGGGTCAGAGCAACGAGCGACAGGTCCTTGTTTCGCTCGCTGTTTCGTTTCAGCCGAACAAACGCTTCTGTTAGCGATTCCGCTTCTATCCTTGCGCTGCGTGGGTGCGCTGCATTTCCTGTTGCCTGACTCTGCTGTGTTGTTAATTCAGTAAGCCAAAGCCAAAGCAGCTCACAAGCTGATCCTGCGCGCTTCACTGACACACATCGCATTAAAGTAATGTGACATGGAGTACGAGTTTACGATGAGTTTTGTGTTGAGTAAAATCTCTGTAAATAAACCAAATTCATTATTTATCCACAATTAAATTAGGATTATTTGCACCCATGCAAAATATAAAGCCATAAATTACTCGACAAGTATGCCGGTAAATTCAGTTTGGCACACCGCCAAATTTTTTTTACTTTTAATTAACTTTTACAAACATTTTTAGAATAATTTTAAAATCAGCTAATTAATAAACTTGTTCAAAATGTCAAGTTTTATCAAAGACCTCTCATTAAAGGCTTATAATTTGTAAATGACCAACTTTGAATGATTTAATAATTCTGTATTTAACTTCTACAAATTAACTAAATTTACAGTAATGGCCTTTAATAACAGTCATGGACCGACCGACATAACTAGAGGCGTTTGCTGGTATGGTTTAGTTTATATATGTGTAAATATTTATATTTATTTTCATGTTGTTTTCCATCTCCTCAATGACAATAAATACCATTGATATGCCAAAAATATATAAAAGAACTGACATGATGTAAAAATTTTAAAGCCAACTCATTTGGCGAGTCCGTTTTTTGGTATTTCAAAGACACCCCGGCACGCTATCCATTAGCATATTTGCTGAAACCATTGAATTCATTTAACCGTTGGCGACGTTTAGCATTGATTTGACAACCAAGTGCAGCAGTTTCCGTCGCCCGTCGCCCGTCGCCGGCCCGCACTCCCTACTTCATGTTCATCAGTTTATCTCCTGCATGTATCTTAAAAGTTTTGCAATAGCATTCCGAAAAATACAGCGCACAGAAGTTTTCCTAAGAGCTTAAGATCTGCTCCGGCAAGACGCATGGGCGGCGACTGTCTGTCTAGCTGGCTGACTGGCTGCTTTAGCCAACCGCACGCTACAACAATTTCCCATAAGAAATTTGCAAACATTCAAGGCAATTAAAATTGTCAGATGGAAATGGGCGAAAGCTGCGAGCGGGGCGCGGCCCACTGATAACTTTTGCCATGGCACATGGCCGGCCATCCGGCCATAGGGCCAGGCAGGAGTAGCATCAGCAGCAGCAGTAGCAGCAGCTGAAGCGTTGGCATCAGCGGGCCATGGCCAACATTTTGACCACCGATGCTGTCGCATTGTCCGTTGGTCTGTTGCTCCGTCGCCACTCAACAGTCAACAGAGTCAGCTGGTTCGGTCTATGGGCACGCAAAACTTTTCGGCCCACATTAGTTGGAATTTGTGTTTGAGCTTGAATATTGCGCACTCTGGTTAGAGTCAGATTGGCGTTCTGTTTTTGTTTGTGTGGCCGAAAAAAAAAACAACGAAGCGACAACTGGCAACAACAACAATAGCAGCAGCGGCAGCAACAGCAACAAAGGCAAACAACAAGGATGGCACAAATTAAGTGCACACTTCCTTTGCATATTTAAATGCCCCTATATACTTCCGCTTTGGGTATGGCACAGCCAGCCAGCGTGTGCACATGTGTGTGCATTGAATGTGTGAATAACCGTGTGTATGTGTGTGTGTTGGTAAACATTTTTTTTTGACCATTTGTTTGCATGTCGAACACGGCCACACCAACTGTAGCTGGCCAAATGTGTGTGCACGTGATGGGTAAGGGTCGTAATTGTAGGTTGCCAACCCGCTGGCTGCCATTGTTGTTTGATTTCTAATGCTGGTTTGTATTTGGTAAAGCAACTGGCAATAATTTGAGCTTTAATTTTGCTTAATACTTGAATCCACAGCCAGAGCCGAGATTAAATCGGTGGCCAGGCGATTGTCTGGCCACAGACACAGCATCGGCTTTTAAATACATATTCATAGTTATATATTTATTATTCTGCGGTTAGCCGAGGTGTCTGCTGTGAATGCCTTAAGGTATTTTTAAAAGCCTGACCATACGTACATGTTTCGGGGCAAAAGTAACAAAAGTTCAGATAAAATTTAAAGTTTTGAATTTATATTTTGCAATATTAAATTAAGTTGTTGTTCACCCAACATGGATATGCTGCAGATACATGCATATCTGAATAGACACAATCGAAGCCCACAAATATGTGCAGCAGACGGGCAATGCAGAGTACGCACTGACAATGTGATGACTTTGCCTTTTAGTGCCAGGCATTGAACCAAACAGACTATTCGATTTTGATTCCTAGTGAATACCAAGGCAAAGTGCCAGCTGCAAGCCGCTCAACAACCACGAGGATGTGTGTGTGTTTGCGTGCGTGTGTATGTGTGTGGAATATCCGAAGGGTGCTCATAAACTAGCAACGTGTGTGTTGCAACTGGGCAATTTGAAATTGGCAAAGCGCTCTGAAACCCCGAACATTCAATTGCTGGAAAATTGTTAATCCCTCGGTAAGTCGGCACTTGAACTTACACACAGGCACAACCCGACACATGTATAATTACAACTACAACAGTCAGTGAACCTTAGAGTGCAGCTAGACTGTTTAATTAACGTTAATATTTTGTCATTTGAACGTTGCAAGAAAGATAATCTAAGATAATCTGATGTATGAAAATATGTGGTCAAAAACAACTACAGCCATTTTTGTAAGTTAAAACTAAAAAAAATTACAATTTATATTTATATACAATTTACAATTTATATTTAGCTTTACGGATAGACGACTCAGGTCAGATCAGCTTTTAAATTGTTTTTAAGGCGCATGTTATATCTCGGATTTAAACGTGATTTTTTTTATTTGAATAAACTAATCAGTTTTTAAAAACCCATGTCTAAGCAATTTCAATAAACAAAATACAATTAAGTCAAATAAGAAATGTCGAATTTGATATATAACATCACAAGAATATCATCCACCAAACATCGCTTTGAAGTTCTATAGTACTAAAAATTTCGATCATAACCGATTTAATTCTAAAACTAATACATAAGTTAAATTTAAAAAATACGGGAGCCCAAGTTTTCGACTTCCGCCATAAAGTTTTGCTGACAAATGCTTTCATAAATTTGGCAGGCATCGACATGTACTCTCAACTTGGCGACGGTTCTTTAGTTAATTACAGGCAACAATATGCGCTTGACCACATAATTAGCATTGTAATTGGGAGGCTCAAGAGCTGAGTGCCACCAAAGCCGACAGGCAACTCGTGACTTGGCAACATTTTGAAGGTTGTCCTGTCAAACGGCAAGACCTGGGACTGATGTTTCCCACTGCTTCTAATTACAACGTTGACATATCTAAGCTGCTTTCAATGTAAACAGAGCGCGGCTAATGAGATTATGCACTGGCTGTGCAGCTGTCAGAATGAAAAGAAGGTGCAGAAGCTGTTCATCAGAGCAGATATCAAGTATACGCCGCGTTGTGGCAAGATTTATCGGCTTCGGCTTCAATGGGCATAAAGTGTTAAATGCCGCAAAGTGTATTTAAAAATAAAATGCAGACGCGATTGGGAAATCTAAACACCCGCCACATGGCATGCATACTTATGCAGGCGACTGTATTTAATGGCCACTATGCGCTGCGTGCAGAGAAAAAGGCGTAAATTTTGCTAATGGCCTGAAAATTGGGCAATTTTATAGCCTCATGAATAAAAGATTTTCATTTTGCTTCAATTACAGTCAAACACACACACACACATATACACACTCAGAATCAGACAGCATTGCGAAAGGCTAGTGCCAGCGCCAGTCGTGGATGATGCCAAGATAGCAACCACACACACACACACGCACACACATAGGCACTTGCACACACATGCGACAAGTTGGAGGCCACAATCTTGGATTTATACGGCTTTGAGTGGCCTCGTTGTCGAGTCGTCGACTTCTTCTAGTTGGCGCTGGCAGCGCTGCCTATTTAAAAATTAAGAATATATTAAATTTTAATGCCGCCCAGGCATCCATAAGACCAGCAAGTTATTAGCCAGCCTGCCACGTACCACCTGGATGCTAGGCTTTCGGCATGCGGCAGTTTAAGGCAAAGACTTTGCAGCCGCCAATCGACCGCCGCGATGATTACAAAATTTCCACTTGAGCGCATATTTTTGTGATTAATTTCGCTGTGCTATGATCCCACCGAAAATATGCATTGTGTGAATAAACTCGTTAATATTTGATATCCCAGCGAGCCGTGGCAAGCCCAAAGTGGAACGTTAATACAGACATGCCTCCAAAAAAATATATGAAAAAAATAAAAACCGGCAATTGCAAACCGCGCACAAAGTGAATTTTATTTCTGTTTGTGGCCACAAACGTGTCAGTTCGGACACATGAATGATGAATTATATTCGGTTGTCAACACATCGCTACATTTTCACACATATGCATACACAATTTAGCAATATCAAAGCCGCAAAAGCCGCCAATAAAATGTTACCAATAGACGTATTTAAGCAATAGTTGTATTACATCGAGGCACAAACACACTATCCCATTAATATAAAAGGATTTAAGAAAAGGAATTTATATTATTAACTAAATTGTAACATTAAAAAAAGGGATTTGATTAAATATCAAAGCAACTGTAAGTATTTTTATTATAATTACCTTACACAATACTAGTATATAAATCAACCAGAAACATAGCAAGAATTCTTCAGAAATCGGAAGTAAATGTTTATTGTATTTAGTGTTATTAGCAATTATTTATATCGAATTTTATTTTCTTATATAAACTTCCATACCTAATATGTGAAAAGCAATATTCAGTTGTGTTTAATTTAAGATACGGTACGAATTGTCAATTTTTCTTTTTTCAACATTCTACAAATGTTTGAAACAAGCACAATCAACAATATTTTCTTAATAGGTTTTACTATTATTATTTTTATTAATTTTTTTTATTATTACTTATTATTTGAAGAAGGATGAATTACCTGCAACAGCCAAACTGATTGTGAGTTTTTAAATACATTTTTAAGCATAATAACCTTATTTGTAATTAAAATGCAAATTGCAACAACGAGCAAAATTTGATCAACTATATTATGTCATAACGGCATTTTCGAAAATTTATTTACATACTGAAAATCACTAAACATGCTTCAAATTTGGCTTTAGTTCGATGTTTTATTTTTATTTATTTATTTATTTTTTTTGTAAAATGTGAGAATGTTTCAAACATTATAAAGCGCTCTGTTGGCTAGATAACTATAAAGAGAGTGGCACGCCAGCACAAAATCAATTTCAATGCCAAATTTGCAGGCTTACTTTCAGGATGAGGACAATAGCAACTCCCATTGGCTTTTGTTGCAGCGACTGACTGTGCCTGACCAAGCGGCGGTCAAACCGACTGGCGCTTAATTGAAAAACGTAATTAACTTGCATTTTCTGCTTTCGGCGTTTATTGCCGCTCATTTGCAACGCGCGCACCAAATGGTTAGAAGCCGCCGCCCCCCATGACGCAGCTGCAGCTGCGCATTTATTTGCGTTACACGTTGAAAATGGTCAATGGGAATGTGAATGGGAATGTAAATGGGCATGGGCATGGAAATGGGGAGGAGGATGATGGCTGTGCCTGATGGACGCTTGTTAATTTTGACCGCAATTCGTGCGCCGGCCACTGACTGGCTGCAATCGAAATCAGCGGCCAGCAATTGCCATTGGCTATGGATATGCCCAGGGACAGTGTTTGTGGGCTTAAATTCGTTCTCGTAGTTTAATGGAAATACACAACAAATTGTTGTCTATATTATCACAATTTCAAAAGAATTTCATATTGCTTAAAATAAATTATGTGATATGGTTTAGATTGGTCTTGAAGCATACTTTCTAGATTGGCTTTTATAAAAAATTTAATTTAATTTAAGTGAACATCTTTGAACTCGAACCCGACTTGAGCAATTAGCGAGGATAATGTTTGGTCCAGCCTGTGGAAAGATACGTTTGCCGTCAATCTATTCTGTTTTTCAGCGATGTTAATGCTTGCGCAAGCCAATTCAATTCCTTTGCGCCCACATGCCAGATTGACGTCACGTTCACAACTTGGTTAGCAAATCTGGCTGGACAACTCTTGAACATTGTATGATGTGCGTCACGCGACCTTAGATAAAAGGTTGAGTTGAATGACAACAACAACAAGGCGTTGCCGAAAAAAACAGTATTGTTTGTAGTCCTTAGAACCTTTTGTAGTTGAAGCGTCGACCCTTCAACTATAAATGAAACCTAATTGTATCGATAGCAGCGCCCAGTACCGCAGGTTAGGTTTTTGGACCTGTCTTGTAGCATTGTTGTCAACAACAGGTTGGTTTTCGGTACGTTTCCTGCACTGACAGTGGCTTAAAGGCCACCAGACTCGTAGACGGGTTTCTGAACGGGCTCTGTTGGTGCACAAATTAAATCATGTTACTTTCTGGCTTGCCCAGCCCGACGAATGTTTATGTTTTGTTAGTCAAATGATAAATGTTAATTATTTTCAAATGACCGGCAGCTATTTTTCACGCCTGGCAGTCTAATAAAGTTACCATCAGTACCCACTGGTCGCCAGCTAATTATTTCACAGAAAAACACACAGGATCCCAGAAGCTAAAAGAGAAAACGCTACCTGAAATTCCATTAATTAGTAATTTAAAATGCCGCACGTGCATGGAATGGTGAGGAATACAGCTATAAAGCTGTATTACATTGATTGAGCGTTTAAGCTCGCTTGTGTAAGGCAAACACGTTTAATTTAATTGTTGATATGGCGACGCTACAAATGAATCAGCTCCAGAGACAGCCACCCAGACAGCGGTTTGGACAGCTGAACGGAGAGTCTGAGCGCCATCGAGTCAGCTTTTCGCTATTTGCCAAGGGAATCGGCTAAGAAAATCCAAGTTGACTTTGGCCTGCTGTGCGGCAGTGCCGCATGCTGCGTTCAAATAAGTAAACATGATGGCCCCAACCAGCAGTCGACCAAAGTTGCTGACTTTACAGCAGAAACCAGCAACAACAACCGACAACCGACAACCAACAGCCAACAATCAACAGTCACAAGTACAACAGCAACAACAACGATAGAAAATAATCAAGAGCAAGTAATCTGAGATAATTAACTAAATAAGCAAGCGTCGCCAAATTTGCTGCGACAAAACATAAAAGCGGCATGAGCTTACAATATTGTGGTAAGGAATGGATCGGGAGACGGGGGCAGGGGCATGCGTCATGCTGCGCTTTTAGACGCATACTTCTGCGGGGGAGCCAACGGTGCGTATGGCTAATGTATTTAATATTAAAACAAAGAAAGAAAAAAAACATTTTGAAATTTAAATTAAATGATGCATGGAATTATATATTTTGGAATGGTAAACTTAGAGAAGGTATGTTGAATATATTCGCAAAGAGACTCCCAACTTTCTGTAAGTCACAACTTAGTGGCTAATTGAATGAGGCGCCAAAATATCTATATATTTTGGATAAATGGTTGTCTAAGGGAGCTAGTAGCTAGTAGTTATTAAATTGGCAGGCCATAGACTGTGGGTAGCCTTCAATTACTTACATTAGTTTCCTCAATAACAATATTTTCTACGTTAGAATAGAAAATGATATACTGATGTTTTAACAATACTAAACCTTACTGAGAACGGCAATCCAAAGCTGTACAGCAAAAAAAAAAAAAACATTTTTAAATCAATTACTTAAAAACTGATCCCACATATTTTTTATAAACAATATAAATAATTTTATTACCAGTTAAGCTTGATATAGTATAAACTTAAGCATATGCAATTAAAACGTTTCCTTTGTCAACGTACTACAACTATTAGCTATAGGGACAATTAAAAACGAATTAATCATACGCCTGGTAATCCTGGGAGCAATCGTAATGACTTTCAATTATTGTAACTAAATTAATAAGCCAAGCGCAACACTAACTGCTCGTTATATTGTTAAATATTTTTGTGGCATACAAAATTAAAATTTAATTAACCCACTTCCTCGCACAGACACAATGTAAAAGAGAGGAGAAGAGAGAAGGGAGATGGACAGAGTTAATTTTCACATTTTTCAAAGTATAATTAAGTGGTATACAAATTATTTAAATGAGGGAAAAAAGCAAAAAAAAGCAAATACAACAATAATAAACGCTGCCCGGCCCCAGCTTGATGGATGAGCAAAAATAATAATAATAAAGTGCAAACAAACGACACGTGCAACAGAGGGAGCCAGCTCCAAGTCGCCTCCGGGCAGTAACAAAATTGGTCATTGATTGAAAATATTTGAACCGTGCGCTGGCTAATAAGAGGGAAATTATTTGCTAATTTGTTTTTGGACATCCCTTTTGTGGGTAGCTGGTAAATCAGCTTAAAAAAGATTGTTTTAACAAGAATAAAAACAATGCGTGGGTGAGGAAATAAAAGCTGATAAAGCAAACGAAAAAAAGGAAAAAGGGAAAGTGTGTGGATAACTTGGGTTAGTCAAACAAAATAATTGAATGCTCTACAAAATCAAATGGGCTTCTCATGTATAATCAAATTTGGAATTCGTTTTTATGATTTCGTAAACTAAGCAGATTTACTCTCAACAAATCTAGGCTTATATAAATATTATTTTTGTCTATTATATTAAAGCATAAACATATGAACAAAGTATTTAAATTTATTTATTTATGTAATACATATTAAATTTACGGGCATGACCCTAGGTAATGATTTTAACGTAGCGCTTTGAAAGTCAGCCAAGTTAAGTTGGCAAAGCATAAAGTCGCCCCGTGGTCCTTTTTTATTTTTACGCTACTTTACATTAACATTTTCCGTACTTTTTTCAGCGCGGAATATGAAGGAGTATCCAGGCAATTTTCTGCTTAATAAAAATTAAAAAAGGGTTCTGCGCACTGGGGAAAGTTTTTCATTAAGCTGCAAAGCAGCAGCAGCTACGATGACGATGACGATGACGCTGACGACGGCTACGCGGCTCAAAATAACAACAAAAATGCAGCTCAGTCCAGCTATCAGCCAGGATGAAGACTAGGGTAAGGGCGACAAAGAGGCAAGTGAAGCGAACTGCCGCAAATTGTATAATGAAGATAAATGTTTATCGCTTTTCAAAGGGTTGGGGAGGCGTGCGTTAGCTGTAAGGCGTGGCAGGCTGCCAAAAGTTGGTAACGCAAATTTCTACGCTGATTATGCCAATAAAATCGATGATAAGCGACCCAAGTCCGTGCAACAAGCAAATTTTATCTGGCTATCAGGTTTAATTTGAGTTGGGTCAAAAACTCGTTGACTGCCAGCAAAGTTTTTGAATGCGCGTAATGCTGATAAACAAATGAATTGGCTAATGCATTGAATAAAATTGATTGGGTCGATAGGACAACTACAAAATGTATCAACGAGAACAAGAGAGAGACAGGGAAACGGAGATAGAAAGATAGATAGAGAAAGAAGAGAATGCGGGTGTGGACTGGTCAGTGTGGCAAATTGTGTTTAAGTTTGGTTTTCCAATGTCATTAGAGAAATATATTTCCACATTTTCGCACTAATTAAATTTTATTTGAGTTTCTGCGTGTTGCGGCCAGCACTTTTCACTTTTCGCACGCTGGCATTTGATCCAATTTCAATTGTTTTATTACATTGCAATAAATGGAAAATTAATTTACATTTGAATTTGCTGTCCACAGTAGTATGTTTATCATAAGTATAAGTATATTGGGAAAAATAAAAATAAATAATAAATAAAGCGCATTTTTGCAGTTTATAATTGTTGTTGTAATAAGAACATAAAAATTTTATATGAATTGAGATAAGGGTACAAATTAAAATAAAACAAACAAAATATTGTGAAAATAATTATTTCGGTAACAAGAAAGGAAACCGTCCAGCTGACAATGTTTCTTGTGTGTACATTTGGATAATTAGAATACGCTATTCAATTTAAGGCTCTTTCTTTTATTTGAATATCTTCAATTAGGAGAACATTTTTCACGTGTACCTACCTTTTACTCATCGCAGTACTTATATAGACTGTTAGAGAGATTGCAGGGTCACCCGTTTCAAAGAAATTTTTATGGGGCAGGATTTTTTACACATTTCAATATCAACACCTCTATTTATTTAAAGAAAATCTTTTCTGTTTACGCATACAGTTAAATAAATAAAACTAATCTGCGGCACCTCCAAGGTACTTTCTCGTCTTTATAGACAACATATATAAAATAATATATTTACATACCAATTGGCTTTAAATAAGCTACTTACATCTTTCACTTTGTGCTTGTGACATAGAATAAAACAAACCGATTATTCGTATGAGTTAGGGTATTATAATAATTGCTATCAATTTGCAACCAGTTTCCAAGACTCCCAGCCATCTATCTAAGCATGCAGTTTGTGTCAGTGGGTCGTCGGTCATTGCACTTGGACATCATGCGGGCAAGCAGCTGGAGACCAAGATGCAGCATCAAATGACACTCAAAGAGAAAGAAAAGAAATCGAGGAAACATGTGGCGCCCGCAGCTAGTTACATGCGGCAGACAATGCGCTGTTACAGGTAACAGGCGTATGAAAAGCAGATGAAGAAGTTGCAAAAACATCAACAGTATCAACGGCAGACGACCAGCCGCACTCTCTCAAAGGAGAGGAGGGGTTCTTAGGAAATGGTTGGAGAGATAGGATGATAGCTGGCAGAGACCAAAAAGTTATACGCGGAAGCAGATTGTCAATGACACCACATTTGCTGCTTATTTCAAGTTGGATTCAGTGTCGCCAGGTGCTTAGCTGGCCTCACCTGTAAACAGCTCGCAGGGTCCTTGATGAATGGCCACGTGCCATGCGGAAGTTTGAGTCCGATTTTTGAATGAGCTGTTTGGAAGTAGTTTGAATACGTGTTTAAATTACTAAAAGCCCTTGCCTTTTCTACGATTTAATTTGTTTAATTTGCTGCACTTATTGCAAACTCACATGTGCACAACTTTTGATTTTCCCCCATTTTTTTTTATATATACGTGTACATAATAACAACTAATTTTATTGCCTTTTTGTTGGGGCAAGAGCATTGTGTGAAAAGTTTTGAGCAGCGACGGGGCTGGCCCTTGGAGAAGTTACAGCAAAAGCACTTAAGCGATTTCATGTAGATTTTTTTACATTTAAATTTTTTTATTTTCATTTGTGCTCAGGTGAGCATTATGGCAACATCACTTTGGCACCGACTGCAGCAACAACTGCGAAACATCGCTGCGGGGCTCTAAAAAAAATGACTGGTTGCAGTCTAACAAAAAAAAAACCACAGCATAAAAATGGAAAAACAAGGAAAAGTTTTGGCCTTCAGGGGTTTTGGGGTACCTATATAGTTTTTTGTCTTCGCTCCAACCAGGGTTGTTTGCTCAACTTCATTAAAAGTAAGGCAGCAGAGAATAAGTGCGTATAAATATAATTAAATTAATCAACTAATTAAAATTTGCTATATTCATTAAATACACGATAAAAATTGGGTTTTAAGTATTAAACCGCTCAGCCATTATTTTATATATTATTTAAATATTTAATGCCCTCTTCGAAAACAAGCATAATCAGCTTGGTATTTAATTGAAAGTGGCTTTTGCTCATTTTAAATAAAAGTGTAACTATAATTCGGATAAATAATAACATAATTACAATCATACATATAACAAAAGTCTTCACAAAGTTAAAAAAAATTTTGGTAAAATATACATTAAACGTTAAGCAACAAATTGCCATTTCCTAGCCCAATGCATAATCCGAAAAAGTAACGATGTAGTAATGTTTTAAATCTATTTTTATTTGTCGGTCACTGTATATTTCTATAGTTATTTACTTCTGGGTATTTGAACTATGAAACTGTTACGAAAAAAAAAAGAATGTGTAAAGTATCCTGTATTTGCAGTGTTGAGCTGGGTATTACTTCTTTCTCATAAAGCTGTCATGAAATATTAAAGTACGTGTAAAGTTTCCATCAATGATTCAATGAACACTGTCAAAGTAGCTTCTATTTGTGCATTGAAAGGTGAGTTGTTTGTCTGCGGTACGCAGGTATGAGTGCATCAAGAAATAATGTTGAATGTATTCAAAAAATGAGTGCTGATGACGTTAGACTGTAAGATGCTTTCGCGACAAGTGCAAAATGCTATTTGATTTTTGATAGCCCGCATAAAAAATACACGTCATAAGGCAAATGCCCAATAAGAACGTAATGCAAAAAAAATAAAGTTGTTTGGCTGTAAAAATTACTTGCGACATAAACTTTTGCCACATAAATTAGAAGTGCGTGAAACGTTGGCGTATAAATTTAATATGCCGACGGCAGCAGCAGCATCGGCAGCAAGAAGAACAGCAGCAACAACAACAAATCAAAAGCACTTTTAAATGCGCACGTCGCTGCAGTAAAAAAGTCAACACATTTTACATATACCTACAAATTTATGTAATTTAGCTGTTTTATTTATTGAATGTTTAGCGGGAAGCTAAAACGCCATAGCAGCTCAGCGGCTCCGCAAATGGCAATCAGCGTATATTGTTGTGCTTTCGTTATGGCTGTTGTTATTGTTGTTGCTGTTGATGATGCCGTTGTTGTTGTTGGTATTATCGTCGGAACAATAAGCCACATATGCCAACACATGTGTACATAAATCACAATTCTAAGGCAAAGTCCACATGACAAATTATAATTTAGTTCGAGGAAGTGGAAATCAAGTTCAGTTTGCACATGTTCACAGATCGAAGAAAATTCGAAGAAAAGTTCTGTATCTTAAATTCTCAGTACTTGAGAATGTGAAAGACGCAAGTGACGTAATTGAATTATTGAAGCATGAAACTATTATAGAATTGCTAGATTTCACTATGAATAAAATTTATGATATGAAGTTTATGCTTATTACTTGTGCAATCTGGCAACACAAAATCCATTTGTTCTTGGGTTTAACCCGATGCATCTGGTGAATTTATGAATTCTCAGAGCTTTTAATGGCAAGAGTTCTTTATTATAAAAAATTTATTGTATAAGTTTAAAACATTACCAGATAAATGTTTTCATCATTATATATGCTCCATTTGCCATTTCCATTAGTTGAAATGATCTAGAAAAATGGGCACGGCATAAACGTGAAATACTAATGGCTTAAACTAAAACAATTTTGATATATTGGTATGAATGGGAAAAGCAAATGGAAAAATTGAAGCTTTTCTCGCCTTTCGGATTTTACTCGATTCAAATGGACAGTAGTACTTACCACGAGAAGCCGAATCAGCATTTTGCGTTTCCATTTTCTAGCTTCAATTTCCAGCAATAACTATCACTTAGCCGTGGCAAATGTCCTTGTCTGTTGCTTGCTAGTGGCAAAGATGCAAAGAAGAGCAAAGCAGACCAGAACAGAACAGAGCAGAATAGAACATAGTAGAGCCGAGCCAAGCATTATTTGGCAGATAAGACAAATAGAGAAACAAGTAGGTTTGGCATAGGGACGAATGCAAAGCCGACACCCGACTGTTTCGAGCTTTAAGTGCACTTCTTGTTGTCGTTGTCGTCGTCGTTGTTGTTGTTGGGGTTGTCGTTGTCATTGTAGTTGCCGTGTTGCAAGTTGCATTTGCATGCCACTCACAGCTCACATGTTCTGCATTTTGCAGGCATTTCGACTTTTGTGTTTACGCATCGTCTACTTCCTCTCTCTCTCTCTCTCTCTCTCTCTGACTCTTTCCCTCTCCCTCCTCTCCTGTAGTTATGCTGAGTTTTGCTTTGCCATTGTTTCGCTCTAATTGAAAATATTTTTGTTTGCACTTCATTAAACTTAAATGGCGCCCAGCAAAGCTATAAACGAGGGAGAGATAGTGGCGTTTAAGAAAAAAACTGCTCAGCTGCATTGGAATATTTTAATAAAAATACATTTCATAGCTCGACTTTGTTGTTAATAAAGTTTCTGATGTTGTTGTTGCTGTTGTTGTTTTAATCCAAAATGCAATCATTGAAATGCATTTTATTTAAGCTGCACTCGGTTATTGCATTTTTGCATACAAATTTGGTAGCTTTTGTATGTAGCCCGAAACCTCCAGCGACTTATTTTTATATGCTTGCAACTATTGTGCTTCTTGCTCGCTGGCCGGGTTCGTCTGCCTGCCCGCTGTCTGCTGCGCAAATTCAATGGCATTTTGTACTTTTGCAACTTTCAGTTGATTCTTTATTGTCAATCGAACAATAACGAAATCATCGGGCAAGTTACGTCAAACGCCGCAGACGCAGCACGGCCAAAACTTTAAGGTAGGCAGCAGACCGACAGACAGCCTGAGTGACACGCCCCAGCAGTGAGATTTATATGCCCAGGCGATGTGACTCAATCAATGGCATTTGTGTTGTGCGACAGCAACAACAACAACAGCAACAACAATAACAATAACAACAACAGCACCAGCAACAACAATGATAACAACAAGACGAGAAAGAGGAACTGAAGATGCAGTCGGACGAAGTGAGAGACATGCACAGCATTTTGTATAAAGAAATCAAAAATTTATACAAACTTTGCACAATGAATGAGCAACAACAAAGAGTGCGCACCGTGGCATGGCCATGCCATGGGGCAGTGTTCAGGAGACCAAGCGCAAAGCTAGGAGCTGGGCGCCACAGCGTCCTCGTTTCATAGCAATTGCCGAAAATCGTTGCAGTTGACGTCCCACCGCTCTTTGACAGCAACAGCAACAGCAGCAGCAGCAGCATCTACAAAATGGACACAGGAACTGAGCTGCAGCTTGCAGGCTACCAGGCAGGCAGGCAGGCAGGCAAGCGGGCCACAAAAGGACAAGGCTCAGTCGCCGGACTTCTCAGGATGTGTACGAACATGATTGTGTGTGTGTGCATGTGCATGTGCATGTACAGGAGAATTAATTAAAAATTCCGAAAATATCCGGTTAGCTCTTTATAACAATTTCTCATGCTGTGTGAACTTCTCATCTAGGCCAGAAAAATCTAGCAGTATTGTGTACGTATTGTGCTTTAATGGACTTTGACTTTTAAGCCGAACCCAACTGTGTTCTATTTAGAGTCTCTATGCCACTTTAAGACGTCAACGTCGTTTATTCAAATTACTTTCGAGGGTTGGCCGCTTGTCCTGCCAAGTACATCGATTGAATTATTTGGCATGTGTGGGTCGTATATGTAATATCTGCTGTTACCGCTTTAATTGAGCGATTAAAGATGCCCATAGAAAAGCTGAAAGTGCCTGAATTTAATTTTCTTTTATTTATTCGAAGTATTTGTCTATAATTCTTACATCCCGACTATTGTGATTTATTTATCAATGCTTTCCTTTTTAAAACATAACAAAATTAATGAGCACCCGCACATTGCCTCTTTGCTGGAGCATATTGTGAGGACCAAAAAATAAATCAGAATAAAAATTAGAAAGGCCGTCCATTGGCCGGAAGTGCTTTGACCGAGCATGACGAGGCAATTTTCAATAAAAATGAACGGCACGCTCGTTAAAACCAAAACAATTGACCACATAAATTAGCGACATTAAAATGGCGTGGCAGGATGCCAGGATGTGCAAGCGATTGATTCAATTAATTGCCAAATTAAAAAGGGAATTTTTCCGCAAAAGGCCAAAAGAAAAATGGCCAAATGACAGAGGACGATATTATGACAAAGTTAGAAAAGCAAACAATAAACGATTTGTGGGCCACTGGCCCTGAATTGGGCCAAATGCTCGCTTGGCCGGATCTGGGCTGGCACACAATAGTGACAGCAGGCGCCCGGGGGCCCTCTCTCAGACACAATTGAATTTATTATGGCATTTCAACTCGACAAGCATCAATTGAATATAATTTTATCAACGCCCGCCCACACATACTAAACATGGCCAAAGAGTAAGCGAGAGAGCCAGGAGGATATTTCGAGGGCGTCTCAGTTGCAATAGCATCATTATTGAACTAAACCGAAGCTATTGGCCCTCAATGGGCCACATCACGACACATTTGTAGACACCCACACTCAGGCACACACAGAAAAAGACATACAGAGTCAGTCCAATGCCCCCGGGGTGTATTTTTCGCCACTTTCGCCAGTCGCCACTCACAAAAGTGTTGTGTGTTGACTGTCTTTGATTCTGTTTGTCTGCATGTTTTGCGGCTGAACTTGTCCACAACTTAAACATCACTTGTTTATATGTGTGCATGTGTGTTAGTATGTTGTCACAAGCTGAAACTTTGTCATATATTGCGCTGTCTGTCGCGATTTCCTGTACAGTTCTCATTGGCAATTTCAGTATATTTGGCATATTTTCGCAGGCAATTTGCGAGTAGCTTAGGAGCTCAGTAAATATTTATAAACAATTTATTACAACAAGTTTGGGCGAGATACAGCAAGTAATAATAGTTATAGGTATATACTTCTTCTGGGTGCCGAATAAAATATACCCTCGCAGACATATGACAGGTGAACATAATATAGGGGAAGAATATATTTGCATAAACAGTATAAATACTATAATAAATACTATAATCGGCATCTTGTCAAAAAACTTCAATTTCTAACGATAATTCTTTGAAAAATTTTGACATGTAAAGCTCTTGGATCCATAGGTGCCATGGTTTGTCCTATATATTGATTCTGCATTTCAAATATACTCATTATTGAAAATAAAATTTTTTTTGGATTTTTTGATAAAATATCATGTACTCCCCCCTTACTCATTTTGGAAAAATTTTTTTTTCAAAATTTAAAAATACGAATTTATATTTTTAATCGATTGTGGTTGTCACAATTAGTATAAAAAACAACATTAAAACCGATTTTGAGGGGGTCAATTTTTTTGTCAAAAATCATGACAAAATTGACAAAAATTTTAACATGTAAAACTCTTGGATCCATAGGTGCCATATTTCAAACGCCCATAACTTTGTCAAAACTAAACCTATTTTCATGTTTGACGGCATTTTTTTCATGGTTTGTCCTATATATTTATTCTGCATTTCAAATATACTCATTACCATTTCCGATTTTTAAAGGCGAGGGCATTCTATTGGTTATGGCAGAAATATCTTTGAGGGGGGTCACCAGCAATCTACATACCAAATTTGGTGGCTCTAGCTTTAATATTGTGGGAATCATTTACCTTTTATCGATTTGCGATCGTCGTGCGATCGATTTGCTAGTCTCCCAGTGGGCGTGGCACAAAAATCTTAACACTTTTTCTGACTCGTATACACGAAAATATATTCCAAGTTTCAAATCTCTAGCTTCAATAGCGGTGAAAAAATTGCGTTCATACGGACAACAAGACGGACATTGCACAAACCCAATATACTCATTACACTTTGTGAACGACAAGAAGATACCCTGTACAAAGATTTTGGAACGTTTAGATATCTCGAGAAAATCATTTTTATTTTTTTATTATAACTTAAACACGTAAATTTAGCAATCATATGCCAGATACACACACACACATACACATCGATGGGCATAAACAGACAGTTCCTGCCTATGCCAGGCACAAAGCAGAATTAAATAGCAAAAGGTCCGTCGACCGTGTCACACTTTTTTACATAATCGTTGGTTGCACGAGCAATAAACCGCAATGTTGTGCGACAAAAACAATAATTACGCATACGTGCGTGTAATGTCCACGCGGCAAAAGGACATACAGGACAAAGGCCGGGCTACAAAAGCCAATAATGCAAGGGGCATTAACAGGCGCGACGCTGATTTTTGCGTATTGGGCGTGTAATATGCCTATGGTTATTAACATGCCTTAATTAGCTAGTGGCTTACATAACAGCAGCTTAAAGCATAATGTAAACTGTTAAGCTCTTTGCAACAACTGAATGAATACAAAAAGCAACACTGTAGAAATTTAAAAAATAATTCATAAATCTAATAATTCTCGGTAGGCTTTTAAAGCAGAGCCATTAAAACTTTTACTTATCACGAACTTGATGTGAGGGAAACTTAGCTTCTGTTAATATACCATTAACCTAAAATTTTGCAAGTCTTACTCAACATTGTACTTTATAACCTTAAATTAAAAGAAGAAAAAATACGGCATAAAGTTTATTATTAGTTAAACATATTTCAACAACCTGTTATAAATATAAATATGCGCAATATCCATGCTCAGAGGCTCTTTTTGTAAATAAGTTTTGCCCAGTGTAATATTATTCATTAATTTAAACTAAACTAAAGCCCAGTAAAATCAGAGTACAAAAGTTATAGATAGTGCTAAATCCCAAAGCATTGGTACAATTGGAAGGTCAACTCTAAAGCGGCTAAAAATAAATTAAACAGAAAAATGTTTTCTTAAATATTAGAGTTATATATACGGCAATATTAAATATGATATATTCAATTAATTGAGCACTGGGAAATGCCAACAAAAAAAATGTGCTAATCTCGAAAATTATACAAAGAACTCTCAAAGAAGGTCTTTGAATATGTTGATCATTCGGCTTAATCAGAAAGCGATCAAAGAAGCGTCACATACGACATGGACGTATTTACAATCTGCAAATATAAATATGCAGCTGTTGAAGGACCCAAAATCTGTTATTAAACAACAACACACCGAAAGGAATGTAACCATATTCGCCTCGAAGAAGTCGCCTGCCCCTGGCGCGCAGCATGGAAAGCTTCGGCGGCTGCTTGATGGCCGACCAAGGTGCAGGTGTAGATGGCCAAGGCGAACTTTTTGCTCCGCTCCTTGACGTACTCGCCAGAGTAGCAGTAGCGATAAACCTGGGCCAGCATTGAGACCGTGAAGGCGGCGTAGGAGAGCACCTCTGGCCGTGTCAGATTTGCCGCCAGCTCAGCAGGCACAGATGCACCGAGGCGACGAGGCAGTGCTTGTTGATCAGCGGTCGAAAAATTCGATTCAATGTCAGAAACATGTCCCGGCTCTTTTGGTAGATAAGCAAACTGTTGCCCAAATTCGCTGGGTTTCCCTCCAAAGTTGCGTCCACAAAATGTTTTCTTTTGTACTGGGCAATTTCGAACAATGCGCACAAGTTGTGGGTCGGAGAGCAGAAGAGCGTTTCCACGCCAACTGTGGGCAGCAGCAAGCCCAAGCCGGCGGAAACATTCCACACATACGACATCAAATAGTTAAGGGCATGACGATTGTCCCACGGAATGGAATGGGCCGTGCATGTCTGCAACCCACTCGCACATTTCTCATAAACTATCAACTCACACGCTCGGAAATGGCAGCTCCGGTTCGACTGGGCCGGTGCTCGAGCGCAGAATGGAGATTGTCCTGCGCAGCATGGACAGCATACATCTGCTTAATCTGCTAATAAACTGCTCGCGTCTATTGACCCGGTCTATGATCTGGCCATAAGCTGATATTGGACTCTCTGCTCGGAGTTGAGTAAAAGAAGGAGGCTATGTTTTTGTTATAGGTAAATGTTATTCATATAATTCATCATTTTTACTGTTAGCAAATAGCTGGAAAAAGCCTTATTGATAACAAATAATTTTTATACTTGTTGAGAAAGTGAAAAAAAATGTAAAGTATCAATATATTCAATGCGCTGTCGGTTACACCCGACTGTAAAGTTATACTTTTTTTATATGGCATGTATTTTTTAAAGGTAGCTTTTAAGGGAGGTATTTATTATAATTTATGCAAAATGCAAAAATGGGCGCGGCATATATATTTTTATTCTTTTTTTCAAGGATAAGTAAGTTTATAAGTTTTCATAAGTTTTCACTATTGTTCAGAATACATATACATCCATAACAATATACATATACTTCTTTGGTCTTTTGGAATTTGGTCTTAATGTGAAACACATTTAAATATTTCTGCAGACGACAGGAGACGGATAGACAGAATTTTCACGGCTATTCACATTATTTTAAGCACACTTACCTTCGTTCAACAAGCAACGAAGTTGTTCAATAAGCCGCTTAGAGTCCTTGTGTACCCAGAGGATCAGTCCGACCTCAAATAGGGCTAATAGATCAACCAGCCGAGCAGAGGCTATCGGTGAGTCAGTCCACATTTTCCACATTTACCGGAATGCCACAGTCAGTGGCAGGAAAGTGATCACTGACATAATGCTGAAGGCAGTCCGGCACGGATGCAACCAGCTACCGCTGGTAGGAGACCTGCAACTTGAGAAACGTGTCCGTCAGCATGTTGCAACTTGAAATGTGGATGTCATGTGGCCGCGGATTGCTTTAATAGACAGCACATTTGAAGGGAATATGCAGCAACAGCAGGTGTCTAATTGCAACATAATTGGAGCGTAAACGCGTATACTTGTGCAGTTAATTGAGCGCTCATTAAATTTAAATCCTAATTATGGACAGTTGGATAATCAATATCAAGTTTCACACAGACATACAACATTTTGAGAATTTACCTGGGGCTATTTATAGCAAAGTTAACATCATTCACAAATTTAATCGAATATATGTGGGAAAATTGAATAAACTATTCCCAAAAAAAAGAGTATATTGGGTTTGTGTAATGTCCGCCTTGCTGTCCGTCCGTGTCGTAGATTTAATTAATTAGTTAATTCGATTAAATATATTTATCGCCCTCAGTTATAAAGCTAGATGCATGACATGTCCATATATATCCCTAAACACCTTCTCAACTTGGGCACGTTCTTAAATATTTTTTATTTTATATATTCTTGCGTATCGTTAATTCGACATACAATTTTTACAACATTCAGAAAAAAATTCCCATTTCTTAATCGTGCGCCAATATAAGATTATATAATGTCTCTATCGCATTGGGATGTATGCATATGCATAGTCACAAAGCCTTGGCTATATGTCTGTGTATGGATTTAAGTGTGACCACAGCCCATGCCAAAGTGTTTTGAATATAAACAAATCTTGTGATAACATGTTGATTTCATCAAAATGCAAATGCAGCATGTTTTCAGTGAACAAAGTCTTTTGCATCTTTAAGCCGTAAAACTGTAAGCAACAAGCAAGAAGAAGAAAATTGCGCATTGTGAGCTGCTTATTGTTGTTTGCGCAATAAATTATACTTAATTAAAAACAATTAAAAGCAAATCCAATTCTATTTTGCATAAAGGCCACATATAAAAGCATGACCTCAACCATCTTCCGGTTGAGCCCAGGACTTTTGTATACTATTGTTGGCAGCATGTGAATGCCATTGCAAATATTTGGCAACATTTTCCAGCAAAAACTAAACAAATCTTTGTAACATTTGAAATGTGTAAACATGTGCACACCGCTCTCCCTCCCGACACGACACAAGCTAAGCCCTTCAACCCGCTGGGCAATTTCTTGCACATCGCTTTGGCCATTGCCATTGATAATCTCAGTTGTGTGTGTGTCGGGCATAAGAGTGGATTTTGGAAAATATTTTAATTATTCAATTCCCCAGACAAGTTTAGCACAAACATGCGGGCCAAACAGGGTGTTCTTCAACACAAAGGTCAGCTGCAAATATGAAGCTCAACAGTTTGCCAAACAATCTGGCAAACATGCAATCAGTGGGCAACAAATTCATGCAATTACTTCGCAACATGCAAGCGAGCCACTTACGCAAATGGGCCACTGGTTGAGTTTGCTGAAACGCCCCTTTGCCCACTCACATATATATAGATATACATATAGGAATATACCTACCATAAATTTAAATTAAAATCAAAGACAGCCAAAGTGAGAAGATTTGACAAATATTGACAGCATAATTTGTAAATGCACAGACATTGTGTTTGCTGCTGCCTATTTAATAATTAACAATAATAATTGAATTATGCAACTTTTGCGTTTTACGACTGTAATTAATTAAAATGTTGCCAACAGACCCGCATAGGCTCTTTCCCATCAAGACTGAGAGAGAACCCAGGGGGAATGGACACAAACTTTTGAAGCTCGCCTGCGCCTAGGCACATAAAACAAACATTGACACACTGCCACGCCCACTGCCAACTAAAGGAGTTCACTTTATATAGTATATTGTAGCACAAAACTTGCTAGAAACTCAGCTGGCAACTGGCAGAAGCCTTTCAGACCGTCGAACTGGTCAGTGGGCAGTGGGGATGTAGGGACGTAGGGATTCGGGCGGGGCAGGACCCAGCAGGCAGTATGCAGCTTCAAAACTCCAAAGAACTTTTTACTCTACGTGGTATTGTTATTGCTATGCTGATGTTGCTATTGTTGTTGTGTTCATACACTCAATCTTCTTAGAGTATTACCGACTATGTTATTAAGTTGACTGCGAAATCAGCTGTCGACAAACAAAACCAAATTTTTATTTTTTTCAAAGGGTTAGGATTTAGTTCAAGGGACAATTTCAATCCCAAAGAGGTATATTGCTATATATAGCTCAAATGCAGCAACATTATAAAATACGTTCAAATATATTTTACTTCTTAATTAAAACAAAAACCTTAAAGAATATGAAAAAAACCTATTGTTTTAAGAAAATAAATAGAACATTTTATTTAAAACAAAGTACTCAGCACTCTGCAAAGTCAGAGTCCACCAGCCTAACCAGAGGTTCAAGTCGTTTGCAGCCATAGTGCTAATGTGAGTGTATCTCAAGCTTCGTTCATTCAATGGCATTCAGTTTAATTTGCCATTTTGTAGCCGCTGTTGGTGCTCTTGGTGGTGGCGTTGCAATGCTCGGACAGCAGTTGAATCCAAAATGAAATACTTGATTTCAGCCTCCATGGAATTTGCAGAGCAAGTGCAGCGGCAGGCAGCTAAGGCGGGAACAGAAGTTGGAGCAGCGGCAGGAGTGCCAGAAACTTTGCCGCTTGCACAGGAAGTCAACTTGGCATCCCTGCGCCTGCCAAAGCCGACGCCGACGCCGAGCTGCAAGCTGAGAAGGAGACGAAGACGAAGACGTTGACTGTGGAGCAGTTTACTTAAAATGTTTAGTGGAAAGTGTTTTAAAATACATTAAAAAGTTCACGGCTGCCATGGCACGCATAGAATTTATGCGAATTTGGTGAACTCTAGAGTGGAAACTTTTTACATTTGCGCCCGCCCAATCAACTTAAATATTTGTTTAGCTCAAGCAGCTGAGCTCTTAAACAGCCAAAAAGTACATACATAAAACATAGACTTCACATGTACATATACAGATACATATACATAAATATATATATGTAGATGTATCTAAGCAGCTGTAATTAATGCCTGTCCAAAATGTACGAATCGGTGTGTGGGTTTGCAAAAGCAAAATTTGAGATATACAATTTCATAAAATCTATGTGCATATATATGATATAAATGTGTCTATAGACTAAATGCGGTTTTGTCATGAGCACCTTTAGCTATTTGTGCCAGTCATTTAATGAGCCACTCTCACTACCCATCTCATATTTATGATACGCCCTGCCCTGGGGTTGCGAGGATAAATACAATTTTAGATATTCAATGTGGGCGGCCTATGACCTGCGAATTCGCTCACGTATTTCGGTTCTGTCGGTGTGTTTTCGCCTTGATTTGATACGCTTGGCAGAAAACTGTCGAATTTGCAAATGATAAAGTCGTATTTCATTTCTCTAACGACGCAAAACCGAAAAGAAAATAGCGTATCGGTAAAATGGCAAAAAATATTTTCACAAATAAACAAACATGCGTGCATAAGTAATTTGAATATTTTTTTCTCTTATTATTTGTAAGTAGAAGGAGAATGGGACTGCCATTGGCGGCCGAACTTCTTGAAGTACAGCATTACAATTCAAGTACAATATAAAATATATCTTTAAAAATTTTATCAGAGATTTCAGAAACAGCAATTTGCATCTATTTACGAATTATAATAATAACTCGATAGTAATTAATTTTATGCAGCTCTTTGAAGAAATTAACTGTTTTATTTGATTTTGAAGTAAAATAAAAACTTCAGTATTAACACATACTAGTAGTTACTATGCAATCTAAATAATAGTAATGAAAGACATATGCCAAAAGAGATTCAGGCGCACAACTTTTTATACAAATATGTATATTGACTCCCTTCCTCATCAAGAAGATACATTTTCACCAAAACTAGTCGGAAATGCTTCGTAATAAAAATGTAATACTCTGTGCAAGGGCATAATAAGGCATTCCAAGTTATTTGTATGTGGGTTTTGTACTATTTATTGTAATTTTATAATTTTTCGCTGCTGCAGTTCGCAATTTGCTGAAATAAACAGTTCTTATCAACGCATCTGTGTTGGCAAGCGACAGTTGTGGCAAAAAATTGAAAATAAATAAAATACATAAACAAAATTAAAGTCGCACGCACGACAACAAAAGAGAGAAAATTAAAAAAAAAATGGGAAAAATGGAAAGGCAAATGATGTTTCACACAATTGTTGGCTTCGTGTATGCAATAAACGCATTTAATTAAATAACCTATTTAATTTTGAATACATTAAATAAAAAAATTGAATAAAAGGAAAAAAGAAAAACGCTGTATTGAATTGATTCAACAAATGAGAACGATTGGCAACAAAAAAATAAATTAATTTAATTTGCGTCAATTTGAAAATACAAAAATCAAATTATGCAGAGCAACTGACATTTGGAATTACATTATCCACAAACATACGTATAAAATAATATGCCCCAGCCAGCGGTGTGTTATGTGTATTTTGCTAATAGTATTCTAAAAGAAAATACATGCAAATTAAATATCTAAAGTGGCTGCATTCACTCTTAATTCGTTTAAATGTGTAGACAATTGTTTAACCTAATTAATTATTTATTATTCGAATCATTATTTTATACATCTTTTTAATCAATAGTACTAAAGTAGGTTTAGAATAACACCCAATTATTGCCGCTTTTGAACAATTATTGATATTTTTACATTTTTAATAAGCTATTTAATCTAAATTCAACTTAACAACAAAATTTAATTTAAAAATTAAATTAATTGTATTTTTATAGCGAGCTTACAATAAGAGAAGATTAAGGATTAATAGGGTGCTTTGTCGTCTGGATGTAAAAGAACATACTTTTGCAATACTTTTCATACTTTTTCAGCAAAACCATTTTTTAAACAAAGGGTATAAAAATGCTGGACATAAAAAATATACGTTCTTGATCAGAACGACGAAGCTGAGTAGCTAATCCTGTCTGAGTAGCTCTCAGTATTTTATACTTTGTTGCAACCAATAAATATATCGGAGTCGGCACGATATGTAGCATACTACATTTTTTTAGACTTGCGTCTGACGTTGAATTCAGGCCTAATCTTGGCTAAAAGCCTTTTGAAACTGATTGGAGATACTGGTATCTGTATTAAATCAATAAATGCAATTTCGTTTCGGATAAAACTAGTCAAAGCTGTTTTTCAATGCTCAGTGAAAAAGAAATTGACAGAATTTTCATATTTCTCTACAGAAAGTATGTTGAAAACGAACACTTCGAAAAAATGCGCCTAAAGCTGTCATTGTCAGTGGAACACGTCATTTCGTGCTCATTCAGCTTGATTAAATACTGTTTTGCATTGCCTAGCGTTAGGGGTACTCATGCGTGGCAGTATCTAAAAACTTTTTTGCCTAAAATGCCACGCCATGTTCCAAATGCACCCTGTGTCCAACATGCTGCTCGTTTCTGCACCCTACAAATGGCGCTAAACGAGACTTAGGCCGCATTCGAGGAATTACGAGATATGTGTGCATCATTTGCAGCTGGCAGCCACGAGCAGGCTCCACAGTCAGCTCCAGTCGAAGGCTAGCCAGCAACTGAAGTGAAGCGACAACAGAATTGCGAGCGGAACACTAACGGAAACGGAAGCGGAACGAAGCATATTGAGAACGAGAGAGAACGAGAGACTGAGAGCGGTATTTCAATGCCAAAACGTTTTTCCCGTGTGCTCTTTAAAAAGCTTAAGAGCAAATGCGCTCATCGCGAACTCTCTTGCGCTGGCGAGCAGGGGCCGTCATAGTTTTATGGCCAAGTACTCGCGCACTTTTGCCAACAATTGGCCCATCTTAAGCATATTTACACGCTTCAAGTATCAACAGACGACAATAAACAAGCGGCGACTGCTTCACACATTGCCCGCTGTCAGAGCGCCAAATTGAATTAATTGCTACGTGTTGTCGGGTGGGCGGCAGCTGTGCCCCAGCCCACGTCGGCCCCCAAGCTGGCATTTAAAACGCGAAAGCGTGCAGGTGTCGGCGGCTGGGGGCACCACACAATTTTGATGACCATAATGACAACAATTAAATATAAATCACCGACCAGCAACAAGCCAAGGTTACCGCCCGCCCAGCATCTTCTTCTTCTGGCTTTCAGCCGCCGACTCCACCTCAGCCCCATGCACGCATACAATTAGCTTTTATGGCCGCAATGTAAAAGAAAATGCCGGCTTTGGCCATGGCCCGGACCCACTTGGCGTGTGGTAATTTGAAAATATGGTAATTATGAAGCGGCTTTACCAAACGAAAAAAAAAACCAAAAAAATTGTATATATTTTTATTTATGTTTGTATATTTCCTAGTACACATAAAACAAGCAAAATAAAAAACAAAAACTGAGAGGCGCCTCTGACACCGGTGTCTGTTCTAATTAGGCGCACATAAATTGCGCCACAAGAACAGCAATAAAAGCAACAAATCCTAAATAACAATTAAAACAATTTTCAAGATTAAAAACACCTTACGGCTGATGCTTTAATATTTTAATTAAAAATTCTTTAGCCACAATATGCCGGCGGGCAGGCTCAGTGCAAGGTGTGGCAGCCCCTGTTGCTGATGTTGTTGCCCTTGTTGTTGCTGTTGTTGTTGTTGCCGAGTGGCGTGTTGGCCATAGCCAGCGGTCGAGTGTTCTGAATGGTCTCCGGAGGCCTATGACTTTGAATTATTGCAGGCCGAGTCATAAATTAAGTGCGCGGCTCACAGGAGCCTGAGCGAAATGGGGCGGCGGGGGGCGGGGCGGGGGGCCAACTGCTCAACCTTCTTGAGTACCGTTTAGCGGCTGCTAATAATCTGAAATGGCCGTGAGATGCGATCGCAACGCCCTCCCTAGGTGCTAGCCAGTGCAAATACAACACAACCGAGACGATCCACTTCTAAGGACATCAAAGCCCAATTTAACTAATTGAACAGCTTAAAAGATGCATAAATATTGAGTAACTATAATAGTTTAGGTTTGCAGCATAGTTACTATAAAGCACTATTTTATTTACTTATTTATTATTATTGTTATCATTTAAAGTTACTTTAATTATCAACCTAACTTTTAAATAAATAAAATTAAACTCAAGTTAGTATATGCAAATAAAATGAAAAGACTGCTCAAACAACCAGTACAAATTCATTTGATTTTATTTATATAAAGCTAGCTTAACATTAAAATTTAAAAGCTTACTGTTGCGTGGACAAGCCAGGACCAGGACCAGGACCTTAAGCTCGCGGAGTGACTACAAATTTATGATACAATCAAGCGTAGTAAAGAAATCATATTCAATTAGGATAGATTATCCTAAGACTGAGTGTCCGAAGTACTCAACTGAAAATAATCAGAGAGTTTTGATTGCCAACACTAAACGGATATATTTTAAGGGAATTACTGAATTTCGATATATTCGAGAATTGAAATGAATAATTATTAAGTTAGTAATATTTTGTACTTATTAATTGGCATAACTTACCATCCAAATAGCCATAACTCAGATATCTTTACTAACATTTACCACATTTGTTAACAACGTGTTCAAGTCTCAAAATATTACATTTTACTAAAACAGAAGTTTGTTGTCCTTTTACGGTTATTGCCGTACCCATCGAAGGATGCTCTTGAGCTGCACAAATAAACATCTGAGTGGGACTGGATAACAGACCAAAACTTGTTGCATAAACTGCGACACCGCCTACTCCATGTCGACTGCTCCTTTTCGCACTTCTTGGCCCTGGCCGAGGATACGGAGTTTGTAGGCAAAGCAATTTGAGCACAATAAAAATGAACAGTCTGAGTCTGAGCCTGCATATTAAATCCACAAGTACCCGGGACGGGCCTCAAACCCTCATAAATAAAAGCCAAGGCATTTGGCTGCAGCCGAAGGAGTTAACCCAACGGCTACGGGGCACAGACGTTGCGGCCGCGCAATCAAATTCAGATACTTGGTGACTCTCGGTGCGCCGTGGCTTAAGTGTCGTAAAGTCCTTCTGCGTGCAGCGGCAGCGGCGGCGGCAGCGGCAGCGGCAACAACATCATCGGCAGGGGCTTTTATGATTTATGCAACTATCGCCTGCAGGCGCCAGACCCGTAGCCGGAGTCAGGACCAAGCCCCATTGCCGAAATCCTTGAGGCGCGCACAATTTTTTCCACGGATTTGTTCGTTTTGGGCCAAATGTCTCCGACGCCGGCGTCGCTGCTGGCAGCGGCGGCTCTTCAAATTGTGCAATTTTTATGTGGTGGAGAGTCGGGCGCGGCATTCATGAATAAAAGATTTCCAAGTGTGCCGGCCCCCTCACGCCCACCGCACGCCGTTCTCTCTCGATTTATTATGCTTCTGGCCTTGCCGAGTGCAAATAATAAGCAGCAAGTGCACAGCCACGCCCACCCACAGCCCGCAGCGCCTCGACCAGGCACCTTGGCTGTCAGTTCTCGATGTTGTTGTTGTTGCTGCAGCCCTCTCTCTCTATATGTGTTTATGCTTTTTTCTCTACCTCCTTATATCTTCCCTTTCTCGCCACGCCCAAACAATCGTCCGTAGAGACGAAGGCGCCCCGTAAAATTAGCAAAGCAAAGAGTTGCAGTTTACTTGCCATTTAAGCGCCACACTCGACAGCTGTGTTTGTCAGTGGCAGCAACAATAACAGCCACAGCAGCGACAACAACACAAACAATGCCAGCGCTGAGGTTGCAATTTGGTTTGTTTGCAGTCGCCGCTTGTTTTCCTTATTTGTTGTCTCTCAAGATCGTTTGCCCAGCCCGAAAGCAGCCCAAATATGCACCTGGCCGTTGTTTCGCACGCCCCTAAAAGCAGGCAACACTTTTGCCAACTGTGCTGAGAGCGGCTCTTGAAGGGCTTTGTCTTTAAGTGCTGCCACCAGGATTATGCAATATATTTAAAGCATATTATTGTGCAATATATACAAACAAAAACATACAGATATTATCATTATTGTTATTAACCAAAGGTTGCGATAGCTGTAATTAAACTACAATAACTTATGATTGGGGCTGCAAGCCCAAGAAATAAAATTCGTTGCTTCAGTTCACGGTTCGAACTAATGTTTTGCGATTTGGGTTCAGTTCACAGACCTGAATTTCACATTCATAAACCCAAGTTTTGGTTCGCCCTTATTTTATTTTTTCCCATCACCAAAAGCAAATAAATTGATATGATATAAAATATTTAAAAAATGTTTTAAAAATAAATTAAGTCAACAATGTGCATTTAGATAATTTTAGTATATTGTAATACATGTTCACTTGAATATATACTCGCGTCGGATAACGTTTTAAGATATTTTGGCTTCGCACACTTCCGTCCCCACAATTAACATAAATCTATTTTTTTTTCCAAAATAATAAATTATAATTAAGATTGTTTTATGTTGTTATTATACCGTGAATGGGTATTGCGCAGTCGGTTACACCTGACTGTATCGTTCTTACTTGTTTTATTTTATTTTATTTCTTTATTATAAACAATTGTTAAAGAAGTATACAAATTCCTGACAATTCACTGACACGATGGAGAATTTTATTTGTCATTTCGAAAAATGCGTTGAAATTTGAAATATTCACAAAATTATTTTGTTTTTATTTCTTTTATTCTCACTCCTCATAAATTATAAACTTTAACTTCGCTATTTAGTTTAGTCTAGCAAAAGCACCCGCCGCAGTGCAGCATCTCAGCCGCTATACGCGATGTCGCTTCTGCGGTTGCTGTCCTGTTTCGGTAGCTACAGTAACAGCACAGTTAACTATACAAAGGCTTATCATATAATCCAATACAAACTTAAACAACGGGTCTAAAAACTACAAATTTGTCAACACAGAGAGAATGACAATTTTATGTTTATATTAGATTTATTTTTTTTTATGCAGTTGCGTGCAGTTCTTTTTCCTTTTTATTTGTTATAATATATTGAATCTGTTAAAATCTTTAATTAGGGAAAATAAATTCTCTACTTAACTTTGGCATGTATCTTTTAATATTGTTTATTGAACTTTTAATCTGTTTTTTTAGGACTGGAACCAATCTACTATTTTTCCATAAAGCCAATATCTTTATTAGACTATTTTTTTCTACAAGAATTTTCGGGAAATGAATCTATCGTGTAGAAACAGAATTAGGTGTAATCTTAAATGTAAAAGTTTTCTAATTAGTTCTCAAATTATTCAGGAAACGTCAAAGAAGCAATAATAATAATAATAATAATTAGTATTTAATAGATGAAAATAATGAAAGGTATAAAGATGGAAAATATGGAAAATCGGTGGGGCAGTTTCTTGCCCGTCCTGCTCATAGCGTAGGAGAGTCAGTGATTTCCCGAAGGCATCCTGAGCGCAACGATTTTATTAGGCATAAGACAAAAAATGAGTTGTGCAAGTTATGGGGTTTTTATTATGGTTGTTTGGTTGTCTAGTAAATTGGATATTCGCTGATATTGTGTATTTGTTAGGGAATGTCTGTGTGGTTTCTGGAAATTTCATAAGTGTATTTTTTTTAAGAAAGTTCTTCAGAATTTGCAGAAATTATTATTTTGTTCATCGAACAACCATTCTTCTACATTATCGAAATTACTTTCACCATGGAATTAATCGTTTAACCTGATTACTTCTTATTAGTTACTTTTATTTAAGATTTCAAGGTTTTTACATCTATGATTCATAATTAGAAGCGTTTTTTCCTAATTTTGTAACAGACATTTGTTATAATATAGAAACACATTTTTTGCGCAAGAAATAAATTATTATTATGTACATTAATATTAACTTTCCGACGTCTTCAAATTAAACTATTGTTAACTAAATACATTTTTTAACGTCAACATATGTATATTAGAGCAACAAATTTATTCTTATTAGAAAAGAAAAATAATAAAAATATAAGAATTTCTTTAGATAAAGTCTGTTAAATTTTTTTTTTTTTTAATAAAAATGTATATTTATTTGTTTCTGAGTGTGAAAGTTAAATAAAAAATAAATTACCGGTTGGTTATGTAGTGATATTTCTACATTTCGGTAGTCGTATTATGGGCAACTAAGTCAAGTCGGACTATAAATTTTAACGGCTTTTTTAAATTTAAGAAAGTTCCGGGCTTTTGCATACTCAGCACTGTAAAGTTAGCACACCCAACCTCACGCTGTTGCGGTTACATATCAATGTATTATAACAGAACCATTATGAGCTTAACATTATGCCATTAACAGAGAACGTTTATTAACATGGGCCAGGCCGATAACATTATCGCTCATGCTATCGAATACATAGTGTAGCTCGATGCGGTCACACTGCACGTCCACAATTGGCTGTATTTTTGCGATTGTCGATGCTGGTCACACCGATCAGTTGCCGTATTGTTTTTGTCGCGAGCAGTTGATGTGGACGGGTGTCGCGCTTCGTAAATTTGTGTACGTTGATTTGTATAAACGCCAATTGTGAGTGTGTGTGTGCGCGCGCCTTTGTGTGTATGTGCCTGCATGCTAACGAGTTGAGTTTTTTGTTGAGCCTCTCCGTACAGTTAATATTCATATTTTTACTGCACTCGAAGCAAATGTAAGTGGCTAAATGAAGCGTGCGAAAAATATAAAAAATTGTGCAAACAGGCGGCGTCGTCGCCGCTCGCCTCGTTTTGTGTTGTAGTCGTGTAGCCGCCTATGACTAGCATTTTGTTGTTGCGCTGTGTGTGCGCGCGTGTGTGTGTGTGTGCGTGCGTGTAAATTCCAAAACATACGCTGCACAGTGGCACCAAAAAGCGAGCTCACAATTAATCCCATGCCTATGCCCGGCTTTGGACGCTTGTGTGTGTGCGTGTGTGTGTTGGGTGTGTCGTTGTTGGCCGTGTTTATTATAATTTTCCTCTTATTTTATATCGTTGAAATTTTCGACCCAAGTGGAGTTTTTGTTGTGTGTTTGGTGCGTTGCTTTTGCTTTCCATCAGCTACGCTTTGGGCGCTCTTTCACAATTCTCTCATTCTAAGCCTATTCGCAAGCGGCAGCCGCACACCAGTCAAGTGTCATTGTGAACTGATGTTGTTGTTGCTTGGCTGCTTTTCACGTTTCTTTGTATGTGTATGGAAGAAGCAACAAATGTGGCGATTGCCCCGTTTATTTTGTTGCCAACTATCAGAAACCTGTGATACGTGATAAAATGTGACCAGAGGCCGCGACATTAAAAGCCGCACAACGGCGACAGCAACGCACAGACTGGAGTGCCAATTAGAATTTATTATTATTCATTATTTTTCTTATTACTCTCTTTTACTCACACACACGCAAGCAGAACTTCGCTCGAGGCCTCGAGTCTGTCTGCGCGCTCGCTCGCTCTAACGCACGCACGCTCATGCTCTCTCGCTCTGTCGCTCTCTGGAGTCGGCAACAACAAAAACAACTGTATGGCAAGGACAGGCAAAGAAGCAGGCAAGGAATTTTTGACGCGTGTGCTGCTTCTTCTTGTCTTTGGCTACCTTTTCATAACGCGAACACAAATACAATTACAAATACGAAGTGGGGCATAATAAAAGCTTAATTAATTGCAGTAAATTAGCGCAAAATGTTGCCAAAACGTGTGCGATAAAAGTAAAACAGCAACAACAAAAGCAGAAGAAGAAGAATAAGATAAAGGTAAACGAAGTGTAGGGCCAGGCCAAGCAACAAAAACTGCGCGTGCCTGTCTCTGTCTCTGTCTCGCTCTCTGTGCGCGTGTGCTTGTGTGTATTTGTGTGCGTTTGCAACAGATGCTGCAAACGTTACGCTCTATGTGTGTGTTGTTGTGCAAAGACAACAACATCAACAACAACGCCGCCTAAATCGACGACGACGACGACGACGACGACAACAACCACGAAATACGTCATCAACGTGCGACCCACAAACAGCGACAACAACAACCATGTTCAAGTGCATTCCAATTTTCAAAGGCTGCAACAGGCAGGTGGAATTCGTGGACAAACGCCACTGTTCACTGCCCCAAGTGCCCGAGGAAATCCTACGCTACTCGCGAACGCTCGAGGAACTCTTTCTGGATGCGAATCACATACGCGATTTGCCAAAGGTCAGTATAAATAAGCGTGCTAATGTATGTGCGTTCACACGCATACAAAGATGTACATAGGTGTATGTTTCATCAAACAGCTGTTGAATTTTGCTGCAAGCTTGTGCTCTCATCGGCAGTGCACGACTGGGAGATACCCTGTACCCACCAAACTCATATGTGTGTATATATGGGACTTTCAGTGGTGTCGAACGTGACGTAAAACTCATTTTCTTTTCTTTTACTTTAATGAAAGCACTATATTTAGTGGTAAATTTACTGGGTAATCCGGAAAAAAGGAAACCGATTTGGACGTGACCAAAAATGGAAGTTATTTTCATGGGCATCTATAGAAGAGCGAAACCTGGCAAACATTTCTAGTGCTATTAAATTTAATTGTTGCCGAATAATATCACTTTATTTCAGATTTCGTTTGATTACAAAATCTCCCTCTTTTTAAAAGTGCAATGAAAATAAAATATTATTTATTGTTCAATTTTAAAGAAACAGTAGTAGGCTTATTTAGATATTTTTTCTATTTCAATTTTGTGATCATCGCAAAAAAAAACTGTGTAATTATTAGTATGGAGCACTTTCAGTTTGTTTTACGGGGATTACAATTTTTGTCGAAGGTAGTGTCCTTATACTTTCCTTACCACCGTTTGAAGTTCTTTTCCTTTTTTTCTTTCAGTTTTTGCACAAATGTATAAAATAAAATTCATGTATAGTATTTATTTTTGGAGAGAAATTTAAATAATTACCGAGTTTTAAAGAGTTGGGAAACGTCAAGTCCTAAATAGTGTTAGAAAATACGTACTGTAAAAATAAAAACTATCCCAAATTCAATTTCAAGTAATTCAAAATCTTACAAAGAAAGTATATTAATTCAAAAGCTCAAAAGAAATTTGCATATTTTAAAGTTTCTTGGAATTGTGTTTATACATTTATCTCACCACCACATTTGTCTAACCGCCTATTTATGCTTATTTGATTTTACCACCAAAGGATGCGTCTTTTAGTTGGTTCACTGAACTTTACTCAAAAGTCCTCGATTGTGTTTTTATTTTACTTATGTGTAGCATCCCTTTGCAATGCCGGGTCAGAAACCTCTTTTAATTTTTTGCTACCATCCAGTTACCTACGTTCCTCGCGCAAATCCTTCACTTCCTCCCCCTTTGGGTGTGTTGTCCAGCGCTTAGCATAGCGTCTGGCTCCTCCCCCTGGAAACTGCAACTACCAGGGCTGTTATCTGCACAGCCCATCGTCGCGGGGAGACAATGATAACAACAAAGACGTCCGTTCGCGTCAGTTCGAGCGGAAGTCTTTAATTAATATGGAGGCGCAGTGGGGCGCGGTTCTTGTAGAATGGCCGCGAGTGTTTGTGGCATGCACGCATAATTGAATCTACAATTACGCAACATGCAGCGGCAGAGGCAGATACAGATACGGATACTTGCATATTGTTTGTCAATTGCGTGGCCGCCCAGACTTCAAAAGAGAGCAGCGGCAACAGTGCTTATTAATCAGCAAGTACAGTGGTCGCTCGATATAAGTATTCTGTTGGTTTCAGAAAAATTTGAAAAATTTCTAATAAGTTCAAATGTAAAAGTTGCATGTAACTTTTAAAATTATATGAAATATAAAAGTCATAAGACAATTGAAAAATGTAAAGTTAATAAGAGTATGTATCGTGACATTATTTTGCAAATGCTAAAGTTTTAATTAACAACTGACCACTGTATCGGGTCAAATGAAGGGTCAACAATTTGGTTGCCGCTTCGGCAATTAGCAACGATTAGTGCCTGCGATGGGGCTGTAATTGTGAATCATTTTGTATGTAAATGGCCTGAAATTATTTATTTTTTTTGCTGGCTTCCGTTTTATATGCATTCGACGAAAAGCAAACAAATCAAACAAATAACAACAACAGTAACAAAGAGCGGGTGCTATAAACAGAAAACAATGCGTTGACATAGCAACAAGTGGTGGGCAATGTACGAGAGGAGTGGGTGGGGGAAGTGGGTTGCCGGGTTGCTTGACTTATATAGATATGTTTCTATATAATAATTATATTTATTCATACATATGTATTATATATATTCATATATACACATTATATGTGTCTATCTATGAATATATTTGCCTTTTAGACAGCTGCATCCCTGAACACCTCTGTCCCTTCTTGGCTTCGCATTTCCTTTTGCATTTCATTTGCGGTTATAGAGTATACAGAGTATTTTAATTTTGTTACAGTATGTCTAACATATTGAAGGAAATATAAGCTAAAGTTGGACACTGGCTGTTCTGTTTTTATTATCCTGCCACGGAAGCTGTCCGTTTCAAAGCTATAATAAAAATATAACAAATACACACATTTCTTACTTTCACTTTATTTTTGAAAGCTTTTACTCAGGAATGAAATGTGCACTCCAAAGTTAAAAAAAAAAAATAGTTTTCCATTAAAATATGAAAAACAAATTAAGAAAAATATGATTTTAAAATAGTCTCCTAACTAAACCAATTACAAGTTTTATTGAGAACGGGCTAGTCAGGCAAGAAGCTATCGACAACTACTTTATAGCTCATATCGTATAATGTAAAGTTTGAAGGGCATTAAAGCGTCTGCTCTGCGAAGTTAACTTTTATTTCTCCCTCTTTTTTTGAGGTATTTTCCACACGGTTGTTTTTCTGCATGTCTTGAAGTTGTAAAGTTTTCCTGTTTCTAGAGCTTCTTTCGCGGTTAGCCGCACTCGCTAATGAACTTCTAATGCAAATTTTTGTTGCTCGCTTACATCAATAAAGCGCACAGCAACAACAACAACAGGGACAACAATAACAGTAGCATTTACTAGAGCAATGGACCCACAAGTTGCAAGCAGCAGCAGCAGCAGCAACATGTTTCTGACCGTTGACGACAACAACATCAGCAGCAGAAGCTACAACAATGTGGAGAATAATGATGATGTTCTTTCTTGCTCCGCTGGAAGTACGTTTGAGTTTCCAAGCAACTGACAGCGTCGGATGTGCTGGCAGTTGTTGATAGTATTGTTGTTGCTGCTGCTGTTGCTGATCGGCCGTCAACCCTTTAACTCTTACAGAGCCGCAAACAATTTCCGCGTTGTCATAGCAACAATAAACAACATCAACGAAAGAGCAGCCCGTGCTTCAATTGAATTGCTCTCAACTCGACGACAATCTGCCTCAATCTCAGTCTATTCATGTGGCTCGAGAGCCCCGCGCTGTACGCTGACTCACAGAGTTGAAGATGAGCGAAAATTCAAAACCTAATATAAAGCTTAGGTTTATTGCGGCAATAATAACAATAGAAGGAACACAGTTTAAAGGTTAAAGTTTCTCTTTTCTCACGTATGCTCACTAAACGCTTTCAGCTTAGATTATTTTATATTTCACTAGATTGAGAGTTTTTGCTGATATTGCTTATAATTGGCAAAATATAAAAAACAACAAAATGAGCAAATTCGCTGTATACAGTAGTTGTTCGCAAATGCGAACGCTTCTGCCAGATCTCATGAAAACTGCCATATTTTAAATTAAATAGTTTCGGTAACTTTTGTTAATTTCTCACGCTGTCATCGTTAGTGAGCAAAGTTCATTCATATGCCATTTAATTGGAAAATGCCTTGTGTCATTATGCAATTGCTGGATTTATGCTATGGCTAACAGAACCTACCTCAATTTATTTCGTGGAAATTTAAAATTTTTCACTTGAGTATGAAATTGGGTTGCCTATACGCCCATTCGTACCGCCCCCAATCATTGCTCTTACTTTGCGGCCAATTAGTCACGCCCGCAGATAAGATATCAGGTAATCGGCTCTTATCGCCTGCCGTTCGTTGCCTTGAGGTCTGGGTTCCAGCTACAACAACTTGAGCGCCTTCCCGGTTTGGCTGCTTGTCTTTCGCAACTCGAACCGCGTCGCGTCGAGCTGTTGTTGTTGTTTCTGTTGTTATTGCAGGTGCGTTTTCGAGAACTTAACCAACCGGCTGTTTGTCGTCTGGCTATTGAAACACAATACCAAAGCGGCAGCGGCAATGACATCATTTAGCGGCAGCGCAGCTACGAAAGCAACAACTAAATAGCATTTAAAATGGCGGCGCCGTGGCCTCTCTCTTCATTTTGGCTAAGCCCAAAAGCAACTTAAACTAGCTTTTAAGCTGGCCCAAATTCATGTACCTTACAGTGTATTCTAGTGCGGCCCTATGTTCTGTCCAAAATTCAGAATTGATTTGTATATTTAGTTTTTCCAGGGGGTCAAAGTTATTTAACTAGTTGCGCACTTAACTTAACGTTTTGCTTATATAAATTCTATGGAGTCGCCGAGTCGCTCAAAACCGGTTCCCATTAACAAACACATAATAAATGCTACCAAGCTATTTCAATTAGTTTTCATACCCTCTAACTGAAAAAATGCGTCAATGGGTATTTGATTTTAGTGGCCTGTAAATTCGGATAACTAAAATTAAATATGCTTGCCGCGCTTTCTCAAATATTGATGTATATTTAAAATTGAAAAATTTGTCAAAATGTTTTTGTATTTATTTATATATTATATTTACCATTTAATACTCTTAAATTTCTCTAAATTGACTTAAGTAATCCTAATTTCATTTAATTTATTTATGTTTTATTTACTTTTGATTTATGTCTCTTTAGTTGCTTTAATCTAATGCTTTATCATTTAATTTATAGTATTTTTTTATAAAATATATATCTAAAATGATTCTCAAAGTAGCATATAACGGTTTTTTATTTTTCAAAATTGTACTTAATCTCAATTTCTATATATGTAATATATGTTATGTGTTTCGTTAAATTTTGCTGTATTCTGCTAAATTCATCTTAACACTAATTTCTTTTAACTAGTTTTCGTTTCTTTTTTATATATATGTATCATAACTCTTGTGCCTGCTTCATTTTTTCTTTCGTCTAACCAATTTATTTTCGCATTACACAGGGTATCATGTCGTCGATCATTCACAACTTAAGTATTTTAAGCTATTTTTATTTGTTAGCTGCTTTAAAACAAAACCGAGTGACGTCAAGGCACCGTTTGGGAATGTTAACGATTTTGCACTCGGGTTACACTGAGCGAAAAAGGAATTGCATCAAGCGTGCTGCAACTGTAGCTGGCAAAGCATATCGATATATTCTGATCTAAATTGCGAAACTAACAAGCAGATGCTCAAGATAGAAGACAAATTACTTGCAACTAACAGTTTTTGTTTGCAACTTAAATGATGCATTTTGCTGCATGCCGCTTGCAACACAGAAAGCTGTCGCTATGATTAAATGCTGCGATTTGCAACTTGTGGCTGCAACTATAGCAACAAGAACAATAACAATAGATGTAAGTATGTGTGTAGTGGCTGCTTCCTCTGGACCTTGTCTGTGTGCGTCGCTAGAAAAATGAAGATGTACAGATTTGAGCAGGCGCACAGATGCGACCAGCAGGCAGTTGGCCTAGACTGGAGATGGCCCAGAGAGTCACATCTACCATCTTACTTGCAAACTCATGTTCGGTTGCATGTATCTGCATCTGCGAAATGTTGCAACTGCTGCCGGTTTGCGATGCATGCATGTTTAACACATAGATGTGTGTGTGTTTTATATATACGCATATATATATATGTGTGTGTAGCTTCCCAGCAGCCTTTCAAGTGTGGCTCGTCGCGCTGCTCTGGTCTGTTCTAGCTCAGCTGGTTTTCGCATTTAGTAGATGCGCCCCACGAGATATGCGCGAATTGTATCTAGAACTCGTTTTTGGTTGTGCCTTTCGAACTGCGTTGTTTTGCCGTTTGCTGTTCGCCCAGTCATTTGCAACATGCATACCACCAAGCATGGCTCTGTGTACGCACATGTGTGAGTGTGTGCGAGTGTGTATATACAATAAGATACATTTAGCTGATTACACTTGCAGATACATTATAAAATTACTCAAAATCAACGAAGCGCAATGCATGAATGTGCAGTCGGTGTGAGTGTGTGTGTATATGTGTGTGTGTGCGTATTTACATTCATGTCATGGTTCAGCGCAGTAAACAGTCGCAGTTTTATAGTTCGGAAAAAAGTAAAATTGTTGCGTCCCAGGCTGCTTGCCTAAGAGATATCCTGTACTTTCCTCAGCTGCACTTTATCATCATTTTTAAATAATCCTAAAAAACTTCTTTGCTTATTAAATTGATGGGTCTTTCAGATGACATTCAAGTGTTTCATGCACACAAAAATTAAATATACATTAAATGTATCCAAATTAGTGAGTTATTCTTAAAAACACAGCTAGAAAAGAATGGGTATAAAGTGTATTACGATGAAATGTATCTCGGCCTTGCATCTGCATGAACAGCTATTAAATTTGCTTTTAGGCCGTGCAAAGTGGTTTCAAAATGTGATTTAAACAAAACTAATTGCTTCGGCTGCATCTCCCTCGAACGCAGCGAACCCTTTGTTGATCAATTGAATTATGCGGCGTGGCGGGCCACAGCTTCAATCTCTGGCTGCAACGTGGTCAAGTGGCAACGTCACATGCGTGCTGCGTTCTGTTGCCGCGCTGCAACCCATGCGAACTGCCGCAACTTGTTGGCCTGTTGTTGGCCAACACAACCTATTCGGCTAGTTGCTGCCTGCCGCCTGCTGCCGCTTGCTGTGCGCCTGCTCCAACTAGATACAATAGTAAAAGTGTGCTGGCTGACTGAGCGAATGCCCGTCGCGCGAGTGAGTGAGTGGATGAATGTGAGTGAATGAGTGTGAGTGCCTTGGCATAACTGGTAGTGCTTGTGCATTGTACGTGCGGTACGTTGTAAAGCCGGCCGGCCGGCCTGTAATTTATGGTCATGCAAAAGACCAACTCGCATAGATACAACATGCTCCTTCCGCAGCGTGGGTTGTGGGCTTTGACTATTCGATTGGTGCGAGGAGTGAGGGATGGGGGATCGGGACACTTGGCTAAAAGTTTACAATTCGCATTCGTTTTTATTGTCATCACGTCTTGTCCTCCTTTGGTGCCTTTTGCTTTTATTTTATTTTTTGCATTGGCGGCCATTGCACCACTCGTCCGCCTCCAGCCCGCAGGGCCTGCATTCTCAGGTCTCTTTCATATGCAATTTGCATGACTGTATTTCCGTTTTTTTTCGTTTTTGTTTTCTCGTTTCGTTTTGTTTTCCTGCATTTTTTCGCTCGTCGTTGGCTCTTGTCCCTGACAGTTACAACTTTCTGACGCATGATTTGTTGAAAGGCCTTTCGTTTTTTCACAAATAGCAAAGAGAATCTGGGACATTGTAGGTGCTCACAAAAGAAAAGAAGAAGAAAAAACCATGGACAAAATGCCCAAAAATACCATAAACGGGAAGCTTAAGTACTTTACTTTTTAACGAAACTGACCAAGACAAAAGTGATACTTTTCTTTTGCGTGTCATTTGTTAAAAAGAAGCTGCATAAAAAGCAAACAAAGGGTAGCAAACAAGTTTATATCTTCAATAGTGATATTGTAGTTTCCTCCATAAAAATGTTTCTGATATTATTATTTATGATTTAATGATTTTTATTCGCTCTATTCGTATGTCATTTTCTCTTTAATAACGTATTAAAAAAAACACCTGTCTTTGCGATATTCATGAATTTAAGTAAAGCTTGCACACTTTGAAGTTTTCGTTAAGTGATCTGATATTAGCAGTATTTTGTTTTGGTTACTACCATTATTTATTATTGTTGATTGATAAACTTGTGGAAATGGGATATATGGCAAATAAGTAGAGACGGCTAGTCTAGCATTATTTTTTTTAGTATTTTTTACTTCTCGTTAATAAATTAGATGTGAAAATTGGGATATGGGAAGTCGGAAATTTGCCATAAGAACCAAAGTTCCATAGCGAAGTTGAGTTTTTGTATACCTCATCAGCTTTTTCCAGTCACGGCCATTTGGCGGCAGCCGCAGAGTACTTCTCACTTCCCCAAGTCTTTAGAGACAAGCAGTAAAAATTTAATAATCTTTACGACTACAACTACGAATTATTTTCATTATTATTATCGTCTGTAGTAGGTTTTTTTTGGGGCAGAAGTAAGAGGAGTGACCCAACAATAGCCGATAAAAATCGCTGGCACAATGAAAGCAGCGACGTCGACGCTGACGCCGTCGCCCGGTGCGGCTGTTAACCTTGAGGTCTATGACTCAGTGACTCAGCCGCTAGGGGGCGCTGCTTTCTTTTCCAAGTGGTAAAAGATGAGTGTGCGAATGTGAGTGTGTGTGCTCCACATTGCAGGAAGGTCAGCTGAGCGCTTTTCGGCTCTGATCGGTCGCGACCCTTCACTTTGGGAAAGTACAAGGCGCGCCAAAATAATTTATTGCAAATCGAACGTCAAATTGATAGGGGACCCAGGAAAATCGTGATATTCATAAATGAATTGTTGGCGACATGTCTGACGAAAAGAAAGCAACAGCAGCATGGGCAACTTCTAACAGCTTTTGGGATGCCAGAGCCGTCGGATGGGTCACGGCGGCGGTTACAAATGACAAACTCTTTGAAATTTATGACCACGAAAACGAACTCGAAGATGAACAGAAACACGTCCTAACGATTGTGTCTTTTGTTTGCCAAAGACTAGAGAAAGGCTTTGCTGCATTGTGTCGTGCCGAAGACTAAACTAGCCTTTTATATTTTTCTTCTCTCTCTTGCAGAATTTCTTTCGATTGCATCGCCTGAGAAAACTGGGCCTGAGTGACAATGAAATTGGACGCCTGCCGCCGGACATACAAAACTTTGAAAATCTCGTGGAGCTCGATGTTTCACGTAACGGTAAGTCCAATACAACACAACACACAATAACATGCAACAAGTGGCAGATAATTATTATTGACATTGATGGGTTGCTATAAGGCTCAGGATGCGCTCTCGAAACGAACGTTAGCACACGCCTGTCTATCTAATTGAGTGACAGACAGCATGGGGATTTTGTCATACAAATTGAGTCTCTTAATGCCTGACATAAAACAATTGCATATCAGGTCTAATTGTGTCTGTAGAAGCACACGCTATGTGGCTCTGCCTCTGGCTCCGGCTCGTGTTCGGGCTCGGTATCTGACTCGGGCTCTGGCTTGTAATTGAGTCAACTTTTTTGTGGTTTGGCTTTCACCCATTGTTAGCCAGCAAGAGCCACAACAAATCTCAGTAACTCATTCAAACTTTGACCCATTATATACTCATGTTTGCAATTGTCCTGCTGTATATCACTTATTCTCTAACTGGAACTTTGTGTGTTGCTCTGTCAGTTTCTATTTATTATTACTTTTCAACAAACAACTACATGAGCAACAGATTAGTTTCGCCAGAAAAAGTTTTGTTTTATGTTCTCGCAAGTCTTCAATGCAATATTGCACGCACAAGCAGACACCCAGCCAGTCAGACAGTCGAGTGTTGTCGGAGTCGCAGTTGGAGAATCGGAGAATACTCCATACACATTCATTTTCTGCTTAAGCAAGCAGAAATCCGTAAACACTAATCAGTAATTGGAGTCAAGTGCAGCGCGCAAAGCAGCGCGTATTAAAAATAAAACGAATACTTATACACATGCATATGTCTAGATTGAAGTATTGACAAAACACCAACACTTGGTGTACGTTTAGAAAATACCCTGTATAAGAAACTTATGTTACGTGAATCTACATGTGTAAATTCCCAATTTTTATACTCAGCCTATATATATTTGAGAAGATATGGATAACTTACTCAAATAAATACAAAAAACGTTGTCTATGTTTCGTATGTAAGTACATTCCAAGTGTGGTAGCGTATTGTCAGATAACAATTCATAATAACGTAACGAATATTTTATTATTCTGTTTTAAGTTAAAGAACACTCCAATTGACTACCACATAATAACAGGGTATCAAGAACAGCAAAAACAGAAAATAAAAAACAAGAACGCTGCAGTCGGTCGTACCCGACTGCGTAATACTTGTTATATATATATGTTATATATATATTATATTTTTAATGGATTGTGGTTTTCATCATTAGTATAAAAAACAACATTAAAACCTATTCTGAGGGGTTCAATTTTTTTTTCAAATATCATGCAAAAATTGACAAAAATTTTGACATGTAAAGCTCTGGGATCCTTAGCTCGCTTATTTTCATGTTTGATGGCAGTTTTTTCATGGTTTTTTGTCTATCATGTACGTGTTTGTCGTCTTTCATGTATGTACGTGGCGTGGCCGGGAAATTTTTTCTGCGATGTTTGCGGGAGCCTCTAGCTCAAAAAATGTGGGAGATATAGCCATTTCCAATTCTTAAAGGCTGGGGCGTCCTAGTGGTCATGGCCATGATATCGAGGTCGTTGTCTTTGAGGGCGGTCACCAGAAATCTACATACCAAATTTGCCGACTCTAACTTTAATATTGTGGAATATATATAAATATACTCGTATATATTCACCGTGGCACAAAAATCTTAACACTATCTAACGCGGGTATATACGAGTATATATTTCAGGTTTCAAGTCTCTAGCTTCAATAACTTCAATTGCATTCATACGGCAAGACGGACATTGCCGAAACCCAATATACTCTTTTCACTTTGTGAACGAGTATAATAAATAAATAAAGTTACCTTGCATTGAGGGCTTTGTTTCATTCATGCAATTTATGCAGTCATGTCCGGATTGAATTATGGATTATTAATTACTCAAAATATTAAGCAGAGAATTGCCTAAAATTCCAAGAGTATATTATGGAAAGACTAATTAATAGAAAGCTCTACCAGAAATATTAATACAAAACAGTAAAAAGTAATTTGATTGTAGTAAAGAAGTTGCAAATTAAAAATTACCTTTTGTTAATTATATTTTACGGGCCCTTTGTATATCTTACCTACCAAAACTGGATTTTACAGGAAGACAATTTTAAAATTTAAAATCCCGAACCATGATTATTTGATTCGTCGCACCGCTAAGTGCAAAATCCGCTCCTGAACTCAGCTCGTGTAAAGTGAATTAATTCTGATGACGCTGTTTTACAACTTACTGCGGCTTCCTATTTCCGTTTTTTGGGCTGCAATGGCTTCCAAAACTGGGCAAAAGTATTGCATTACCAGCTTGTCAAGTTGATTGCACCCATTACCCCGCATTGCAGTGGTGCTGACCGTGCAGTTTGCTGTGGTTTGCTTTTGCATATGACCCACAAATGATCTGCAAACACACCCAAAACAATCCAAGTGAATGGGCTTTTAAAGCTCGCGTTGTGCTTGAAATCTGAGCTGCGGGTCTGGGTGAAAGGCCCTCAGCACCAGAGATGTGAGCAACGGAGGTTTTTCACTAGACGTGATCACGGCGATTTGTAGTTTATGGAAATTCAGACTATCAGACAAATATATACGATCCGAGATCTGATCTCAACATTCAGCCGGTTTTTTTTTTCGCATAGTTTGGGCACTTGTGTGGGCGGCTGCTGGAAAAGCCTTTCACATTCAATTATCGGTGCTCAAATTCAGTTATTATTATTCGTATTGCCAGTGCGATGTCGTTTGATGGCTTTGAACTCGCTGGTAATGGGAAAAACCGCAATTGGCAGGTGCGCACACACCTTGCTATACACACAGGTACATAATAATATGGCACCAGGTATTTTTATACTCCCAGAAGTGGTCGAAACTAAAAGAAATATTTCAATTTCAACTGTGGCGCATTTGGTTAAAATTAGTGCGCTTGATTTGTGTTGGTTGCGTTGTTGGCCACAACAATGGCAATGGCAGCAGCAGCAGTCGCAGCAGCAGCAGCAGCAGCAGCGCCAGCGATTGTGCAAGTGCAGGCAAACAAGAACAGACACAGCTATATAAGCTGCCAAGCGCAGTACGCGAAAATATAATATATTACGTATACGCCCGCTTGCACTTGACAAAAGAATTGGACGGCAGCGGGAACGCCAACGAAAACGACAGCAACGTGTATTGCATTTGTATGTGCTCGGCACTGTGGGATAATACATGATAATTGTTGACAGAAATGAAAAGAATTTTTTTTTATGAATTCTAATGAATCTAAAATTAATTGAATTGATCTGTGGAAACTAAAAGATTTTATTTATTTTTAAATAATTAATTTTTATCTAAACTAAAGCATACATTTCTCTGATAGATTTTAATTTCAGTTTAAGTACTGTTGAAGTGCAATTGCAGCTGAAAACTTGGCTAATAAATTTATATTATTAATGTGATAAAAATTTTATACGTTGTGTATATAGGGTTAAAGTTGATAACAATGGCCAATAAAAACTCATCGAGAACGATTATGATTAGCTTTTTAGTTTGATTATATATTCATTAAGGCTCATTTGAAAACCTATATTACAATATCAATTGCATATATAGCTATAATCGGTTATCAATTCAAGCTGTGTGCAAGATTTATTCTATATAAATATATCCTGTTTTGATATCGATTAAGATGTGTAAACTTTATTAGGTCTTATTGATTACAACGACAGTTTGATGGGAAAAAAAAGATTATTGCTAAGTTTTAAGTCTACAAAATTGATTTTTTGGTCAATACCGTTCTACTGTGCACTGCAATGGACACACTAACAATGCTAATAAAAACATTAATTTGTGTAGCTTTTGCGGTGCACTTGTATGTGTGTGTGTTGCGTGTGTGCGTGCAAGCGGGTGTGTTTGCAATTGTGCAGGTGTTGTGTACGCCATCGCCATCGTCGCTAGTAGCCGTGAGTTTGTACGAAACGTAAATCATTATGACAAGTTGACCTGCTTGCGAAACGTGCACTAGAGGGCGCTGTTTGCTGCAGCTACTCATTGCATTTCATATTGTTTTATTTTCTTGTTTTGCTATTTTTCTCAGGTTCGCTAATTGTTTGTTTATTTGCGCGTTGTGTTTTCAGTTTCTTAAATTTCGCAATTTGTTTTCATCGCAGTTCGCATTGGCTGAAGCAGCTGTGGTGGCTTGTTTATATTAATACATAATAATTTGCAAATTTATATTTAGAAGCCATACCGCAGTCCCCTGTTGAAAGAGCTGCTGTCAAAGCAACTGTCCGTTGATAAGCCGTTTATTTGTCTACTCAAACGGAAGGCAAATAAACAAGAAACCAGGGTATCAGAGATCACAGTAAAAATGTGTGGAATATTGTGGTACAGTATGAGAAAGAGTTTATTAAATGAATAGAATTCTGTGGGAATTTGCTGTAAAATTCATTCAACCCATTCTGCGCCATGGGAACAAGCTTACAAACAATTTTAGTATGACAAAAAACCTATAAATAAATAGCAGTTAACAAAAAGCCCAATTAAATGCCATTTGAAAGTCATGCACTGTGCCAGCGACGACATCCTCGAATACTGGGCACGAAAATCCACCGGAATTTGTGTCATCTTTTCTTCTTTGCTGTTGCAATTGAGGCGTCAACTGGGTCAAAGTTAAGCTGTACGCCGAGTGCACCCAAAGTCTTCAAGTGGCTTTTCCCAGATACTTGTTGTTCTTTTGCGCTGACAGCAGACTGTTGTTTAAGTAGTTGTTGTTGCTAGAATCTAAGCGCAAACAACGGGCACTAAGCTGCAACAGACCCTCGACGACAGATCAAAAGAGCTTGGAAGCAGTGGAGAGAGCTTTAATGAAGCACAATGCAAAATTCCGAGCCAAGTTGTGGCTTGACTCGGCCCTGGGGCACACGTTATTACTGGCCATGACTCTGTGAAATGTTCACAAACACTCAGGTACTATTTCAACGGGGTTCCAATAAACACACATACACGTGTTTGTTCATTCTGTGTGTAAGAAGTAAAAATTGTTTAATTAATGGCATTAAACAAAAACTATATCAAGAAATCAGAAAATTGAAAAATCATTTTTCTTCTCACATTGTACTTACCCATAATAAATATGTACATGCATATTTCTAATGCCTGCCAGCTATTGACGTCACTGGGCGGGCGCAATTAAAAACTAATCGACAGACGAACCATATTTCTGTATGCGGGAAACAAATCAAAAATGAAAAGTACGACATGAACTGCCTACAACACAGCGGCATGTAGTGAAAACTGCAAAAATGTGTCGGAATATGTATACCGAACTGTAAACCAAACAAAATGTTGGCAAATAAATAAACTTGACTAGTAAAATACCCTCTTGTACACAATTAAGCGTTCAGTAAGCACCCGATAGTTATTTGACCCGGACCTTGATCCCAAATTTTCACGTTTAAAATATGCATAGCCTAAACAAGTTGATGTTGATGATCCGCCCGTTAGATGTTTCAAAACAAGATGGAATCGCCATGTAATCCTGTTCAATGCGTTGATTATGTGGCAGCAACAAAAAACGCTTTTTTTAAATTCTGCTTTCGATTGGCATTTGAATAGAATTTTAGCATTTATTGATATGTACTTTCAACATATTGAAGCGCGAAGCTGTGACAATTAAAAAAATAAATAAATTAAAAAAATGAATGTTTAATACATTAAATTGCGTTTTGAAATGCATCTTGTAATTTTACCAATTAGTGCCTCGGGTTCCTAAACTAGCCCACGTGGCCACTGGCTATTGAGCACAACTTAAACATTTTGTACACAAGAGGATATAAGACAAAACATAATTTACTCTCTATCAAACTGTAACTTCAAGTAGCATAATCTTTGACAGGAACAGGTGAACAGCAACCAGCGTATTCTCTTTCGCAGTCTCTCAAGTCAGATGAATAGCTTCCTGGTACATCAATTTTAGCCGCAGTATGTGCTTGCCCTTTAGCTATAGGGCATTGAATTGACGGCGCGCGAGCGAGTGAAAATTATTGGAAAAATGTTGCGGTTCGCTGGGTGATGGGTTTCATTTTGTGCAAGAAAATACAACAGGAAACGTGGAAATGAAGTTGAGTCTTATAAGCCCTCGCCAGGTGGTGCAGGTGTGCATTTTGTGAATTTTTTATTAATTAAAAAGACATTTTAGTTGATTGACAGCGGCACAAGCGGAAGCAATAATGCGTGTCAAACTTTTATCTTGACAAATGTTGCAAACTGTTCACTTTAAATGCTGCGGTACACAGTTCATCTGACAATTACTAAGACCTTAAGCTGTTGCTTGCGTTCGGATTTTTATTCGCGGATATTTTATGTACCCTCTACATTATTCATACCCTGAACCCATGGAAAATGGGTAAATGAGGGTATAATGGTTTTGTGCAAATGTCTGTAACAGGCAGAACTTGGACTTTTTAAGTTCGTGTACACCATACGCAGATCAAGTTTATTTCAAATCACCGATAACTCATCTCGTTTTCTTATTATCGATAATAACTTGTTATATTCTAGAACTTTTTAAAATTTACGTATTTAAAGCCGCTTTCAACATCATAATGCTTAAAGAAAAACGTTGTGTCTATTTGCCATACATTTCTCATTAATGTTGGTTTGCATTTCAGAGAATTTCCAATTAGAAAACCACCCACACATTTTTTTCTGCAAAGCAATGGAAAATGATATTTAACTAGTTTGCTAGTCAATTCTAGATAACTGTGTTAGGTGGCAGTTTTCTAATCCCATTACACATCGCATGGCTGCTTTTAATTAATCAGAACTCGTTACACAAGTTTCTAGGAAAATGCAGTTGTTTGTCCTTATGCTGTATTATATAAATGTTGAAATATATCGTGGGCAACCAATATATTCAGTTATACTTACTTTGAAAATGATTTTTGCAAACTGGAGCTGTGAACTTGATTATGTTGAAACGTGGTGTAAAATAAGCTATGTGCACTAATATAAGCGAAAAAGATAATTATTTTACTATGATTATTAATATTGCATTATATTATTTATGTAATGGAACACCTTATAGCTTTAAGTAAAGAAATATTGTGTTTCTAAAACATATTTTTGAAAAGAACCGCAATAATAAACGAACTTACCAATAAATGCATGAATTTCCCTTCTGCTGAGGCTCATCTTAATATTATTTTTATTATTTGCACTAACTGCTTTCCTTTAAAGCGTTACATTTCGTAACAGATCATAACATATGATATATACATGGGTATGATAAATGTTGATAAGCAATATATAATCACAATAATGGTGAATTATGATTTAGTTCAGCTTAATTTTACAATTTCTTTTTCTATCAAAAGGGTATTTAAACTTTGCTTCGTCAACGTTATTTACTCCTGCTTGTTAAACACTTTAATTATATTTAATAGCACCTGTTGCACGTCATCTTCTGCATTGTCGCAACGTTACATCGTGCTCTACAATTAAAAGCCATTTACTTAGCGCACTCCCCGAACGACTTAGCCCGGCTTGTGGTCGGCTCAGCGCATTCAGCCTTGCAGTTGCAGCCGCGGCTGTCTATTATGAGCCGGGCCATAAAGCATCCAGAGGCGGCGGAAAGCCATTTCTATTTGCTCGGTGCCGTTTAGGGATTTACTAGATGTGAATGATGCGAATGTGGCTGCGGATGGGGATAATGCCTTGAACAAAACCAGACAGCAAATTGCATGCAGACGGCGAGGACGCTGTTAATGGTGATGATAGGGACGAGAACGAGGACGACTCCATTCATTCAATAAAGCAAATGGCAACGTGCCATAAAAGTAGTCATATTCATACACATAGTATGTATATATATGATGTTGTCTGAATAAAGATTAGTGCAACTTAACCTGGCTGTGAAATTGAAAAGGCTGACGAAAGTTTTTCATCTACCAGCGAGAGCTCGACATCATCTTCATTAAGTGCAATGTGCAAGTCATATTGAAAAGTGTGGCCTCGATATGTAGGCCTGCTTGCTCGACAACCCGCCAGGCTGCCTCTCTGCCAGCCTATATTGTGTTTGCCTTGATAACTGACAAATCATTTCATTTTTCATAGCTATGACTAGCAGCAACAAAAGCAACGACGACAATATGCTCTTAAAATATTTGCTCGTTCAATGACATTGAAAAGAATTTTTTCATGTGTGTGCCTGTTCTGTGTGTGTGTGTGTGTGTGTTTATGTATGTGCCTTTGCTTTTCATCTACAATGTTGACGTCGTCACTGACGTTTCGCCTGGCCGAATTTTGGCAACGCCCAGCAGCCTCTTCAATCTCTTGTCTCTCGTTTGCCCCATTTCATCGAAATTTATATGCTTTATAAATTCATGGGCTTGTCAGCCTTGTTCCTGGTCTGCGTTTGCTATTTTAAGCTACGTGCATTGTCTTTTCCTCGTGCTTTATAAAAATGATAAAATATTTAACATATATTTTTATATTTTTTTGGCTCGTCCCAGAACGAACACATGTGTAAATGTTCCACACGTTGCCATTGTCATTGCATAATTGCACAAATTGATTAGATTTCGGACTGCTAACTGTGCACGGAGCGACTTAAGCGTTTCCCTTCATTTCCGTGCCACTAAATGAGTTGCCAACCTCACCTCACATCACGCCTCCGCCCTGCAGCGGAAAGGTCAATGAAACGTGTGCTGCTGTGCGACTGTCGCCCAACTAATGGCCGCCAACTGTGCCACACAGTCGAGCAATTTGGCTACAGCCCTGCAGCCAAATTCAAACTAGAGAATATGCTCAAATAAGTAGAGCATCCCGTGCCATATAAGAGGCCCATATGCTGCCAACAGCCAGAGTGTGTATGAGTGTACATATGTGTGTGTGTGTGTGTGCTTGGTGTGCTCGTGTGTTTACAAGAAGAGTCTTGCTGCGTCCATTTGTCTACGGCTGTTCGGATCGTTTTGAGTGCTCGGAGTGTGGGTCTGTTGCTGGCCGCTTGTTGATGGATCGACTGCTGTTTGATGCTGTTGGGTCTCGATTGGTTTTGACTGTTTGCTGCCAGCTAGTAGCTGTTGCTATGCAGCAGCCTACGTAAATCAAGAAACAAAAGCCACAAAGAGTTAATTGTTGCAAAATGTTCTGGAACAAATTGTCAAAACAACAACAAAAAAAAATAGAAAAATTAATTTTCTTTTAAAAAGTCACCTTCTGGCATATACTAATGCTATTTGGAAGCTAACTTTCTATATTGAAGGCCATTAGCTCTTCAACTCTCAGACAGACGGATAAATGGACATGTATAGGTTGATTCAGCTTGACGTCTTGATGGAGAATATATAAAATGTATGTTTGCGGATATGCCATCTCAGTCTGTTACGAATATTTGTTATACAACTTTATCATACAATATTTTCCATTTAAAATATTTATAAACGTTTATCTCAAATAGTTTGTTGATTATTGATTTACTCTATCCATATTTTTTCAAAGGTTACATGTTGTGGAAGTACACTACTTACCGCTTTTATGCAAAAGCAAATATGCATTGAATATATTGCAAATAAGCAAAATTTTCATTAATGCGATCGCTTATATAGTCAATAAAATACATATGTCACATAGTGTGGTACTGTATTTCCAAATTGACAAATTCATTTATAAAAATTGAATTTTATTTTTCGAAGAACAAAATAAATAGCTTCTCAATTGAAAAATGGTTTGCATTTTGCATTAGCGCACAGCGCACATGTTTCACATAAAGCAATATACTCATATATTTTCAACTCCATTATATCCCTATTTTACCTAACAGCAGAGTATACAAATCACATTAAAATCGAGAATACTTGTTTCACGTGATTCAATAAATTAAAGCACACATTGTCAAATGCACGTACTTGCAAACAAATGCATGTATACATATATATTTTAATTAAATTGCCGCAGGTAAACATTTTATCTAAAGCATGCCACAAATTTCAGTACCGCAGATGAGGAAGTGGGGCCGTGGCCACTTTGCATCCACACTTAATGCAATGCACATTTGCACAAATTCCTGTGTTGAACTGGCTTCTATACGCCTGACTAGGACTGGGCACTTCCGTCACTGCCACTCGACTTGGTGGGGCAGAAACAGTGTCCATTGTTGCAGTGCAACTCGAACATGTCCTACTCGACAGTCGACAGTCCTGCTGCCGCTGCTATTGTGTGTTGTGTCCCGTTGAAGTTGTCGTCCTGCAGAGGTCCCACGTGTCGTATTAGTAACATCAAGTTATTATCCCCAGTCTGGAGCACGTATATATGTATATGTATATATTTTTTTATTGTGGCTGCTTGTAGGTTTGTATGTGTGTATTTTGTTGTGTGTAACTAGGTCAGTTTAAACGTCGCGTCGCGCAGCAAAGGATTGCACGCCCACCTGCCAGTTTTCACTGCGGTGACCTTTTGTGCGAGGTGCTTGTGGCCTTTCGTGGGTGTGTTTCGCATAGACAAACAACCACATAAACACACACGAGCGCACAAACAAATATATAACCACTGAGACATATAAGTGTATATACTTATATATATATATATACATATATATATATATATATACATATATTTATATGTATGCTCTTGACAAACCTCTATATACAAGAACTTCGGCTTTTGCGTGCACATTTCCGCTTTGGCAGTTGAAAATTTATTCGATCAACAAGTTTCGTTTGTCATTTTACGCTCGGTCTCGCTCTATCGAACTGGCGTGGCAACAACAATAACAATAACAATAACAAAAGGGGTGAGCGAATAAGCTGATGTGAAATGGATTGAAAAGATTCTGAACATACGCTATGCTATGCTATCCTTGGTTAAACGGTTGAGCATTCTATGAGCCCACATACAAAACAATTTAACAACAATTACAATAAATAAAAAGAAAACATTTGTCTATTTTAAAGTTATGGTTTTTAAAAATAATAAAGAAGGTTATGCTTAAGTTCTGCCTATATATGCAACAGGCCCAAGCTTTCATCTCCGATCCATAAATATTATATACATATTCTTGATAACGACGATTAGTTGACTTGTATGTATTTCCGTCTTGATGGGCACATCTGACTCAGAGGCTATACCTATGAGTTTATTTTTATGCCATATATGAACCTGAACCCTGTTAAGGTGATATAAATGCAAAAAACCACTCGAGTTATTATTTAATGCATTTTTTAAATTTTTAAGCAAAGTTAAAAAGCATCACAGGCACTGTAAAGTTTTCGAGCGTATGTACAAAGTCAGCTTTGTAGAGGGTATCTTTCAGTCGTGTACTCTAGACGCCAGCATACTTGTTTCTCTACTGCTTTCTGCGCAGTATTCGCTGCTCTCATTATTTATTTATAGATTTTTTTACAAATAATTAGATATGGAGATTAGGGACGTCCTTTAGCGCAATTCATGCGTAAGCAATGCGTCGCCCAACCGAAGCCCGATAATCGATGAAGTTGCTCGGTAAAATAAACAGCAACAACAACAATAACAGAAACAACATTACAGCAATAATTTATATGAGTTTTTCCATATTGCAGATATTCCTGACATTCCCGATGACATTAAGCATCTGCAGAGCCTGCAGGTGGCCGACTTCAGCTCGAATCCGATACCGAAACTGCCATCGGGTTTTTCGCAGCTGAAGAATTTAACCGTACTGGGCCTAAATGATATGTCGCTCACCACATTGCCAGCCGATTTTGGCAGTTTGACGCAGCTGGAATCGCTGGAACTGCGCGAGAATCTGCTCAAGCATTTGCCCGAAACAATAAGCCAGCTGACCAAGCTGAAGCGCCTCGATCTGGGCGATAACGAAATTGAGGACTTGCCTCCATATTTGGGCTATTTGCCGGGCCTTCACGAGCTCTGGCTGGATCACAATCAGCTGCAGCGACTGCCGCCGGAGCTGGGGCTGTTGACCAAATTGACGTATCTGGATGTGTCAGAGAATCGGCTGGAGGAGCTGCCCAATGAAATTGGCGGTTTGGTTAGCCTCACCGATCTGGATCTGGCACAAAATCTGCTCGAGACACTGCCCGATGGCATTGCCAAACTGAGCCGACTAACCATACTGAAGCTGGACCAGAATCGCTTGCAGCGCCTGAACGATACGCTCGGAAAGTAAGCATAGAAATCGGATTCCATTATAAACTTTATTATAAACTTCACTTGTTCCACAGCTGCGATAACATGCAGGAGCTTATATTGACAGAGAACTTTCTGTCCGAGCTGCCTGCATCGATTGGACGCATGGCCAAGCTGAGCAACCTAAACGTGGATCGCAATGCCCTGGAATATTTGCCGCTGGAGATTGGTCAATGCAGCAATCTGGGTGTGCTCAGCCTGCGCGACAACAAGCTAAAGAAGTTGCCGCCCGAGCTGGGCAACTGCACCGTACTGCACGTGCTCGATGTGAGCGGCAACCAGTTGCTCTATTTGCCCTATTCGCTGGTGAACCTGCAACTGAAGGCGGTCTGGCTGTCGGAGAATCAATCGCAGCCGTTGCTCACTTTCCAGCCGGACACGGATGCCGAGACGGGCGAGCAGGTGCTCTCCTGCTACCTGCTGCCCCAGCAGGAGTATCAGCCCATAACACCAGGTGAGTTTTTGCCATCGGCAACTGTTGAAAAGGGAACTAAGTGGTGTTTGAGAACGTGATTTGGCTACCTGCTCATTGCTTTAGTCATTGGGCAAAAATGTCAACATTGGCTAATAAATATAGAGGGCGCTTATCTCTGGCTGGCATACTTTCCACGGGTATGTGCCTGGGCCATATCATGGTGCAATATCTGCAATCTATGCTCGAGATAAGATAAGAACCCGCAACACTGTTTTATCGCCACAACAAAAGCAACGAGCAACACTTAAGCAAACAACTGGATTTCCAGTAGTACACATTTTCCAAATTCTAAAATTGTATCAATTACGTTTTTGTGTTTTGTAACTAAACATTTAAATAACGTTATTTGGCCTTCAAATTGCTTTAAACTTCTTTGCACCAAACACTTTTCGGATCTATATCAAATTTCTATATGTACCTGTTTTTCTCCAATTTTATTTTTATTTTTTCGTATTTACACTGCGCTCTCTATATTATACTGCACCTTCATTCACATTTCTTAAAAAAACACCTCGCAAAAAAACCAAAAGATTATCCACCCCAGACGCTTTATAGATCAAGCGAAAAGTTCGATTCGATGGATTTCTTCAGTTATCAACAGAAAGGTTTGCGTTGTCTGTTACTTGTAAAATAACATGCTGCCTGTAATCAAATCTATGCAGTAAAGTTGTGTTCCTTGCTTAGCCTTTTGTTCGAAGCGTTTACATGTAAAACTTCTAGATATTATAATTTCGAGCAAACACAAACTATTTATATTTACCATTCCATTTAAAAGTCAAAAAAACTTGTATTAATAGTGCAAAAACGGTAAATTGCAAAATATATTAAAATTGGTCTATAAAAGTTAGTTATTCTAAAAATGTTTATTTTAAAAATTGTGCTCCAAGATCGCTCCAAATTGTGAACTATGTTCATATACATCTCTGATTCCTTAATCTATTAACTAAAAGGTTTTTCAAGCAATAACTTTTTCAATTGCTTTTCTTCTAAGAACTGAACACAACTCTACTAAGTAGTATGCTTCATATAAAGCATATATAATCATTGCCATAGCCATATATTATGCATGCTCTTGCCTAATGCTTGATACCTTGAAAACCTCTAAGCCTTCGTTAGAGAACGCATCTCAACTTAGCTGATGCCTTAACTGAGATCCAGACTTTGATCATTGTTGGCTCTGTAAGAATGTTCGTATTTTCAGGTCTTTTTTGTATTTGTTTAAAAAAACCAGTTTAGTGCCATAAAATGACGTCATATAAATCAGATAACAACAACTTATATGTAGAAGTGGGCCCGGGCGTTGGCCATGCTAAGAGACCCGGGCTATAGAGCTATTGTGGCTGTGGTTTACACACCCAACAACACACTCAATAGCAGTCGCAATGTGCGTGTGTTTGATTTGCTGTTTGATTTGATAATGTTATTATTTGCTGTTTATATTCCATTCATTTGACAGCCGGGCCGGAAAATATTTGCCTTGTGCGTGTTTCCCATCACAGATCCCATCGCACATCGCTCAACACTTGAAACTTGAACGCTGTGTGTCTGGTGGTTACTACTGGTTCTGTTTCTGATTCCGATTCCAATTCCAATTTTCGATTTTTGTTATTAAACAGTTGCCTGCCAGTGGCAGCATGCCAGATCAAAGCGTCTTCCCAGCTGCACAGGCGTTTTCTTTCTTCCGACACACGCAGCCAATTGGGTGCCGCTTCGGAGTGATGTCAACGTTCATGACGTCATGGCAGACGAATGAATGTGGAGCACGATCGACCGGCAGGCGTAATTGTACTCGCGAGTAATCGTATTTATAACGCCGATGCTTAATAATATTAATCGCCTTCTAAGAGCGCGCACGACTCCAGACGTTGTGTACGCCATTCGGTACCAAAAACGTTGATTAATGACCTGTCAGACTGCTGGGCGAACGGTACAGTGATGCTTGACGTTTGACGAACACCAGAAAGTGCATTAGAACTTGTTTGTTACGATGGATCAACATTTTTAGATTTCCAGAATATTTATAATCATTGAGATTTCATGGTTAGAACTTGGATTTGATATATTTAGAAACTTGATTATTTTACAAAATAACGCCTGTTTAGGCTTTACTCCAAATAGCTATACAAAGTTTAATTTCATATGTGATTTCATAACACTTAATGAATTAAGATCCTAAGTATATTGCTTTTATAGTATTGATTGGTATCATTGTACTGAAAACTATTAATTAAACTGTCAATCGCTTTGTTTCTATCAATGATCTTTAATCATAGTAATTTATTATAAGATATGCTTTAAGTTTTTATGCCTCAAAATATCAACAGAAATTTAAATTTAAGCAAGTCATCATTATTCTTGAACCCAAGGTCTCCAAAATAATAATTTAAATAATTTAATAAATTATCTAAATCGGTTTCATATGAATCAATGATTTGTATTTCATTGTTTTGTCCTGTAGACTTCACTGTAACACTAGTTAACTGGTATTCAACTTGTTATTGTGATTCCGATTTGTTGCGTAGTTTTTTCCTCAGTTCTCTGTTCGTTAGTTTGACATTCAATAATAGTATTTTGTAACTGTTTTCAATCGAAAACGAGTTTTGAAGCATACCGAAATAGCTGCTAAAAATACATCGATAATATCATCTGTTTACTTTTTTCTGTGCGCTGTCTGTCTAACTTGAGAATGTTGAATTTGATAATTGTGTGCATCAGGCATATTTCGTACAATTAACACACTAGCGTGAAAATGTTCAAGACCAGGCGGCACATATCAACAGAGTGTGTCCATATGTGGGTTAAGCTTTCGGGGTATGTTGTGTTGCAAGTGGCAGTTGCGCCCCCCGCGTTACTTAAACGTTGTTCAAATTATCCAATTAAAGCTGTGACGGTCAAGACACGCAGTCGTAAAACTGAGAGACAATGGCGGCACCCCTCGGCCTTATTATTGTTATTACCAGTTGGTTTTATTTACATAAATCTTCATAAAAGCATTGCTGCCAAATTTACTTGGCTTATCAATGACAACGATAACGCACACACACACACACCCGCTGGGTGTTGTGGGTTATTTTGAAAATCAGTAAAAATTGTAAGTTACGAGCTGACATTGGATGCAGCTACTTAAGCCAGGGCTTCCAAGATCAACCAACTACTTCCGTCATAAATAATAATTTGAATTTGTTTATTGGTCTGCAACGCTCCTCTCCCCCATGGACATCACCTGGGACTGTGCCATGCGATTGCTGAGCGAGTGGGTTGCTCACATTGTGCAATTTTAATATTGTTTACGCTGAGTGGAAATTTATGGCGCACATTCTCATAAGCGCTTGATGGATTAGAGAGTGCCTGTGGCCGCTACGCAGTGGGAAATGTTTATGCCAGGGCCCCAAAAAGAATATAAGTTGCCTTATTGTTTTAGTTGTTGTGATTTTCGTTGTTGTTTTTTCAATTACTGTATTTATTGATCTTACATAGCCAGAGCCACAGGTCGTTAAGTGTTTTCAATGTAAATATTTATGAATTATACCGACAACTACTAACTGTAAATGTATGCGCATGCCGTTTGCTAATCCTCCAATTAGTTGAAAAACAATTAAAACAAATGGTTCATTGAATTTATTTCGACTTTTGCCACAGCACGCGATTTGGAATCAGACTCCGAACCCTATGAGGAGCGCGAACCTTCGCGGGTCAAATTCTCCGAGGAAGTCAACCAAGAAAAGGATACGCCATTCGTGCGCCAAAATACGCCGCACCCCAAGGACTTGAAAGCCAAGGCGCAGAAACTCAAAGTGGAACGCAGTCGTCATGAAGAAAATGTCAATTTGGTGACATTGCCAGAGGAGGTAAATGATTCAAGAAGATCAAGTGGGCAGGGTCAAGAGTCAAGCTTTTGTGTCTTCTTCAAATGCCCCTAATTGTTGTCAAAAAAAAAAGAAAACAATAACAAAATGTTCACGATTGGGGCGTAGCGTTGAATTAATTTCAAAACTATTGACCTCTTTTTTTGTAGTTAATTTAATGTATTTGATTGATATTCTATTAGTATACGTACAGTATTATTTTTTCTTTTAAACGTTTTTTCTTTAAATAGTTACAAAATTTCCAATATGTTTTTATATTTGATTTACCCATACGTATGTATATCAAACACTTAATTTCCAATCGCTATTTTTTATTTTTATAAGTATAAAACTATAAGGACTTATAACCTAGGTTTCAAAATAGTAATAAAATTAATAAGTAGTGAAGATATTTAATTTAATTTAATATTAAGGCTTACAAAATTATTAATAGTTAATTTGTTAAATTTCACTAGTTAGCTGCCTTCATTATGCACCTACATTTATTCTTTGCAATCTTTTCTTTATTAAGTATTAATAAAATCCTCCAATGCTAAACTCCACCGATTTAGAGTACTTATTAAAAAATGTAGACATAAATGTATTGCTTCAGTATTATTTATATAAGTATGTATGTATATGTTATATTTTTGCCAAGTTACAGTTATGACTTATATTAAATTTTACGCCAAGTATTTCTTTTTATTTCCTTTTTAAACGCAATATATTCAATTTTATTTTGAAACAGAATGGCACCAAATCAGTCGTGACAGAAAACCCCATCGAGACACGCACCATAGCAAATAATCACCAACAGATAGTCGTGACAGCTACCACCAACAATACACCAGCTGCGCAGCCAGTACATAAACCTGCTGCTGTGGTGAATTCAAAACCTGTCACAGTGGGCGTCGTTACACCAACACCAGCAACAACAACTGTAGCAGCGCCACAATCCGCACAGGGTGACACAGCGCCAGCCACGACCAGAACCATCAGCAGCAGTGAAATCACGCCAGCAACAGTTGCTGAAGTCGCAGATGCTGACGAACAGGAAGACGAATACGTGAGTTAATTTAAATAGGTTTATGATTTGAATATATATATATGAATGTCTTTTTTCAGGAGACCGATCGTCGCGTGGGCTTTCAGGTTGAGGGCGAAGACGATGACTTTTATAAACGACCACCTAAACTGCATAGACGGTAGGTTTGATTGACTAAAGCACTGCAAAACGTTTTACCAATTGAGTTATTTCCCCTCTTAGCGATACGCCTCATCATCTGAAGAATAAACGTGTTCAGCATTTGACCGACAAGCAGGCCACCGAAATATTGGCTAATGCCTTGGCCTCACAGGACCGCAGTTCGCCCACGCCGCAGCACTCGCTGACCAAAGTGCAGTCCCCCATTGAGGAGAACGCCGATGCCGAGCAGTTTGAGCAGGAGCAGCAGCAGCAACAACAACAACCACTATTTGATGCCTCGCTCTCCCCAATACCAACTTTAAAAGTGGAAACAGCAGCCGCCGCCGCAGCAGGTAAGTCATATAAAATAGCTCTTTGGAGCCTAAACTATTTAAGGGGTTCTCTTAACTACTCATAATGCAAGTGCGAAAGTATTGGTAGGGGGCCACAAATAATCGATAACCAATCGATGCCAGTCTCTAAGCCCTGCAATATTCTTATACTTATGGCGAGTGCTTTGTAGTTTATAGTTAACAGTGGTCAGAAGTGCGCATTTGCGTTGATGTGTCGTTAAAATTACAAATCTGTTTTTCAGTCCATACTTAATTTTCATAAAATATCCAAAAATATATCAATCAAATTTAATGAAAACATGAAAATGAAAACTATGTTTCGAATGTTTCTTAAACCTTTAAAATTGTGGTCTATAGTGACAATCGTAAGCCCGCTCGGGCATATTATGTCTTATGTCAAATTTTAAAAAAAACTTGAATTAATTTTGGGAACCTTGAAAAATAATTGACAAAAAACCATGTAGGGTAATTGTGAAAACCATATATTTTAAGAATTTTAAAAACATAAACATTAAAGCAATGTTTTGGTTTTGGGTATAATTAAAATTTGTTCATTTGCGTTTTATATTGAATATTATCTATATTCTCTGTGCCAATCAAATGTTGAGCAAAAGTATCTTAATCTTAAATGGAACAGACGGAGAGACACATCTTGAACTATACAAAAAGTAGACTAATGTATATGTTTGCGAGTAAATAGCTACTTAAGCGCATCCATATCAGCGTATATACCACAAGTACACTATAAAAACAATTTTCGCGGTGTTTATTTTTTTTTTTTTACTGTATTAGCTAGTGTTATGTTAGGTCAGGAGATTCTGGCCAGGGTCTACAAACCTTTTGGCCGGATTGTGGTGCTGGCAAAGTAATAAATTACAATATCAAAGTAATATGTTAATATGTTATTCTTAAAGTGGGACAATTTTAATTATTATTATTTATGAAATGTATATTTATACGGGGCATTGATAAAATTAAATATTTCCCCCCACATGCCAGAAGTTACATCTCTTACAACATCTTAGGTCGGTTCTACCATAAATTTAATGAAGCACGCTGATATCATCAGCTTAAGGCCTTTGCCAGTTCCAATTCGACTTATGCGGATGTCCATTGCGGGCCTATTAAAAGCACGTTACAAAGGCCCAAAAAAATACACGCAACAGGTAAACAAGTGGATGGTTTTTTGGCCTAAAAATACAAATACACGCAACTCCAACAATTATGGCCAGTAAAGTGCGTAAAGCCTATATAGGCCCTGGGGCTATCAGTATGCGCTATCTTTTTGCTGGATTGCAAAAGCTGATAAAGCAAACGGGCAACATGGGTGAGTAGATAGGTGTGTGGGGTAGGGAAGACCAAGTAGATAACTAAAGCAGAAACTCAGTGTGAACACAAAAAGGGAAAACATTGAAGAGGCAAATGAGCGAAGCCAAAAGAGCGACAGCTCTGAAGAGCGCAACAAGTTGAGAAAGTGTGAAAAAAATTGAATAAAACTGAAACTGAAGCAGAAGTGAGCCGCCTCATTATGGCAAAATGTCTAGTGGCTACCTGAACGGGCGAGTGAGTGTGTGTGTGTGTGAGTGCTTGTACTGCGAGTACTCTAGAGAGGGAGAGAGAGAAAGAGAGTGAGTGTTTGTGCAATTGCCAGTCCGTCTCTGGGTCTGGGTCTCGACACTCTGCCCATTTGCCGCTGACTTTAGTCATTTTTTAGTAACGCTTGCGTTTTGTCAACATCGCGAGAGCGCGCACTACGATTGTCGCGTTTGTCTGACTTTTATACAAATACCATTTAATATTATTTGTTTGCTGTTAACGCCTGCTGACTACACACACACGCGTACACACACTCGCAGCCACAACAATAGCCATAATAACATTGAATTCGAAAACTTCGCATACCTTGGCTTAGTCATAGGCCCGAAAACAAAAAAGAAAACGCAACTGAAAAACGCAGTTGTATGTTAAATATCTATATGTACATTTATGTATATTTTTAACAAGAGAGTGCAAATTGTTATTGCTGTTTATCGATTTTGTTGCGGCCGCCAGTGGACTGATTAGAGAGGCAGGCTAACTGTCTGTCTGCCTGTCTAGTCTCACATTGCACATACGCAGCGTTTGCCATTGTGCTGGCGCAAATTGAATTTCAAGTGCAAAGAGGGTAGGGCGCTGCAGTTCTTGCAAGGTCGTCAAAGCTGCTCAAGGTTGTGCCGTGGCACATCAGTTGTTCCCCTGCAGCGCTAGCAGCTTCCGCTATTTGCATTTTGGTTGCAGTACTCAAAAAAATAATATTAAAAAAAGCTGAGCTGCTTGAAAGGAAATTTCGTATGTTGTTTATATAGTCGCAGACTTCTCCTTCGCTCTCTTTCCACATATATTTGCACATGACAAATATGCCAAGCTTATCTCCTGTTGGTTGTGTGTGTGCATATCCGGTTTACTGACAGCTCTTTGCCTTCCTTCCTCCTCCTATTTTCCCTTTATACTTTTTTGGTTAGCTGCTCCACAAGCACAATCAACATTTGCTCAGTACCTTTTTGCATTGCTTGGGCAAACAATACGCTGCATTTGCCATCAGCCTGCATTGTGATTTGTTAAAGCGTGCAGCCTCTCTGTATACCCCAACTCAAAACTAATCTTCAACCCTTTATATGTATACATACGTATGTATATGTATGTGCGCAGCGATGTTGGCCAATAAACAAACCGAAACCGTTGATAAGCCCGAAGCAATGCAATTGATTTTATGTATTGTATTGCACGCTGATTGCACACTGTGCTCTTATTGAATTTCCCCACTGTGCGTGTTTGTTCTGTTTTGTTTGCTCGTGTTTGTTTGTTGTGCACCCCTTTGCTGCCACAAAGTACAGTTGCTGGAACTTCACTAGCTAATGTTGGTGTTGTTTTCGCTGTGGGCACATTGCATCACAATTTTAACTATTCGCATTTTGATGGATTTTTCATTAGACAAACAAATATATTTTCAATTCTATATTCAATCCATTCGGAAGTCTGACGCATATTCAGTTTTGTCATTGGCGACTTTTCGACTTTTTTGCAGTCTAACAGTTGCATGTGAATTTATCAGCCTTCCGCTGCCTGTGCCCCTGGCCCTTATTTACAGATTTGACATTTCGCGTAAAGAAATAAAACACAAAAAATGCAATAAATGCCAGTAAAGGAAAATATGGCTGAAAGCTATAAAGAGGAGGAGGGGCAGAGAGACGGAACTGGAGATGGTTATGTCAAACGATTTTGCATTACATTTCACAGCGAAAATATGTTGCAAATGTGTGAAATACTCGCAACTTATTGGTACAGGAGAGCCGAGCTGAGCGGGGAACTTTGGCTTGACGGCTGAATAGAGAACTTGTCAGCGAGCAAGTGATGTTCTGTGTAATGTTAAAAACGCTGTTCTATGTCTAATCCTTTGATTTGTACCTTAATTATGCATAAAGTTGTAAAATGTGAAGGAATAATACGACCTGGTCCCATTTTATTTTTCAATTGTTGCCAAATTGTAAATCAGAAATGGGGTTTCTAATAAAAATATTTGGTGAAATATTTAAATTTTGAAAAACATTTTCTTTCAGCTTAACAGCTTTTAATTTTGATTCCGCTGAGGCTAAAGTATATATCTATTTAGGTATCTACCAACTCACATGTTTTTCGCTCAAATAGAACCCCATTGTCGTTCTTATCTCTTTCGTTCTTGTCTCTCTGATTTCAGGGGTATAATAATATAGATCTGTTATTTTTAATATATTGCCTTTGGTTATATGGTATATATTACAAAATTATGACTTATTTCCATTAAGTTCCTTTAAAGTACTTTAAGTACTTTATAATATATACCCCATACTGGAACTTCATTCACAAACAGTTGTGTTGCTAGTGAATTATGTGCAAATTAAACGTAAAGCCGATGGGCCTATGATGTCACCCCGTTTCTTATCGACCCTACACACACACACCCGCATACACTCGCACACTGTTGTAAATGTTGTGTGCACTGCATGTAATTTCTTCATACCGCAATATAAATTTCGTTTTTCCATTGCTTTTGGAATCATTGATAAGCCAGTGGCGTATGGGTGGCTACTCGAAATTACGCATACGACAGGTGGACCAAGGTCATTAACTAACGCTTGACTTTGGCTTCGTATAATGTTGCTGCCATAGCCTGTCCAAAATATGTCGTAATGATTCAATTTTCCAATCGCTGCTGCGTTATCGCAGTTCTCAATTTGCTGTACGATCCGCGTCGGTGGGGCTTGTTTCTGTTTTGTTTTGTGTTTCTGTTTCTGTTGTTGTGCGTTTATCAAATTGGCTTTAGGCATTCCAATGTTGTAGTCATACCTGTGAACGCCAGCTGATTAGATATGAATGCGTACCTCTTTTTGGGGCTCATTGCAAAACGCGTAGAGATTTGTGGCACCCTCCACCGGAGAGTTTTACACAAAAACAAGTATTGTTCTCGTTGTTTTTTACGTTTTCGTTTCTTTTGTGTTTTGCTCTGTAATAATAATTCAACGTTTTTATACGGCCACGAAAATTGTGATTCATTAATTTTTGTCACCACATTTAAAAACGGCGCTCGACTGGTTGCTCGGTGGATTTTGATAGCTTTACACTTGCAATTTGTCAAGAGCTCGGCCCAACATGACCGACAATTTATCACAGCGACTGCCTGTTGAGCTCCCCGTTCCAACGTGCCACACAGAATTTCACGGCCGGGGCATAAAACCGAATCAGCTCCCTCACGTGTTTATCGATTGCTCTTTAAATGCAATTAGGCACTTGATCTTTTGCTATTGGTGGGGCAAAATAAAAAAACCGAATGTAATTAAAGGCGATTAGGTTTGCGGTCATTGGCACTGGCTCTAGACGAAAGTTTGTAGATTCAATTGGCAGTAGCCAGAGCAGAAATGAAAATTCAATATGTGGCGAGGGGGTTCTTGGAAGTGCCTAGCTCTTGGGTTGGCATAAAGTGTGTGACATGCGTCCATTAAATTTGCATAAAGAAAATGTTTTCCCAAGTTTTCTTCGACTTGTTCGACTTGTGTCATAAAGAGAATATGTCAATGCTCCGACAACAGAAGCAGAAGCAGCTACAGCAATAAAGCGAACAAGGCAACAAGTCAACAAGGGTAGCCAGGGTACAAGGGAACAGTAACACTGAACTCGGTCTTGGGCCAAGAGCCAGTCAAAGCCGGAGACGCTTGTCAGGCTGTCAATGCCTGGCCACAGGACATGCATGACATGGCTGGACACAAAGCTCTGCTGTGTGTGAAATATGAGTTCTGGCCCTGGCCCAGACCCGGGCTCCCTGACATGTTGTCTACACATATTTCTTGATTCCAGACTCCAGACCAGGTCATTTACATATAAATAACAAAAACGAGCCGTAGCCAACAAGCATTGATTTGGCATTTGCCAGCTGTATTTCACATAGACACACGCAAATTTTTCACAAATTTCTAATGCGTTCAGGGAAATGGCGCTGTGTTGTGTGCGTTTTCGTTTTCCCAGCAGTGCTTTTAATGAGTTTTCCCGCACATTTTATGGGTTGCCTCATTTTTGGCGTATTTAAATTTTATATGTTTATTCACATTCGCTGCTACTCATTTATTTGGCACGCATTTTTTTACGCACTTCATTGAGTGCGACGGTCGCGAGGGGCATCTTTAAAATACTTATACTTAAATGCATACTTAAAATATATATATGTATAAGGTCGTAAAATTTTCAAATGGTTGTTTGAGTGCGTGGAAATGGGGAATGATGTGTGTGTGTAGCAGCACGTAGAGTTAAGCTGTTGAGTACGGCCGATTGAGACGTAAATGAACGTTGGTTTTTTAAGGGGGGAGAATTCAAGGGTCTGCTTCACAAAGATATATATACTTGAATAAATGGTTGGCTTAATCCCGCTATCTGTCAATACAATATATTCCTTTTCTCTGTTTAAAAACTGCAATTTTAAAGCAAGCAACATGATGGTCCAAAATCTTACTGCCTGTTAAAATTGTTTTTAAGTTTGAAATATCTAACTGTATAGTAACAGCCAACAATATTTATTTGTTTACAATGTTTTACCCTCCTTTGAGTATCACAGCAAGACAAAAGTGACCTTAAATATCTAAGAAATTTATCCGCTTCACCGCATTTATATAAAAACTGCAACAGCATAGCTTAAACACTATAACATATTTCTTTAAAACACCAAAATATCATACCTTCAATAATTTAATAACATCTAGCCTATAGCCTCAGCTTTATAAATTGTTTCTGTACATGTGGTGCATTTTTTGCCTGTTGCCACAATTCAAGGATTCTTTATACTTCAACTTTCTCTTATAAACCAACACCTTTGGGTGCTATCACTTTTTTGCATTCGTTGCCTATCTGGAGGCGTTTGGTGCAGCTCACACACATACACACAGGCAAATATGTACACTCACACATGCAGTGTCAACACGTGCCCTCACATTTGAGTCTGTCAGAGCCAATGGTAAAATCTTATTTGGTTTTTATGCCATTCTTTTTGTTTCTTTGTGTATTTGTTGGGTGCTCTGAACAAAAATGCAAAAGATTTCTTCATGGCTTTGCTTGCAGATCCCAATTTGTGCGCACGTGTGTGTCTGTATGTCGAAAATCCATAAAATGTTTTCATATGGCACGGCAGCGGCGAAATTGGGCATTTTACACATTTGCTCCACAGAAAGATGGAATGAAAATCTTTTCGTTTTTATTGCCATATTATTTATCAGTCGTTGCTTAACGATTTAAACGAAAAGCCTTTTCTGATAATTCAAGTGGAGCGACGAAATAAATAATTGCCATTTTATGATAATAACAATAATAAACAGGGCAATACTGGATAAGAGCTAAACTGAAGCGTATAAAAAGTTGGATTTCATAATTTATTTTCATATCGATTACCGCGCGGGATGGCCGTCAGTTTATTTTGTCTACGGTTTTTGCATTTACAATTCATGGAAAATTCAGACTTCAATTAATATGCGGAGAAATTACAAATTCGCAGCCGCTCAGCTCGGTTCGGCTCATGCCATTAGCCTTGACAGTCATTAAAACCAAAATAACTTTGGCAAAGTGCCGACAGATTTATTGAGTGCAAATCAGCCAAGAGCCAGAGAGTTGACAGCGGTGAAAATTTAGAGCTATAGACAGAGCGTGGACGAGTAGCTCAGGTAGCTCAGCTGCAGTATGGGTCTTGGATTTAGCCCCTTTGAGGCCATTGCTTGCGTCGCTCACTCTTTCTTTATTTAATTATTATACAAAAGTTGCTCAAGGGCCACTTTGCTGGTGGTGGTGGTGGTTTGCGGGATACTTTTCCTCAAGGTCGTTGGCTTTATGGTACAAAATGGCTTTGTCTGCTCTGTAGCCGTTTATTGGTATGGCCTGTTTAGGGCCACAGCTGCGCAATCTGCGCCGTACCAAACAATTTTTGGGCCATTAAATTTGCACAGAAATTATCATATCATTAATGTGTAATTTATGCAATGCATAAATTTCATTTTATCTATGCCTTCTGTCGAATTAAATGAATTGCCAATAAAAAAACAAAATGTAATTTCATAATTTCAATGCCGAAATTGATATGCGATTTTCCAATCAAGTGCACACAAGGCGTACAGGGTGCCCGCAAGTTTGGCTTATTGCAGAGTGCATTCAAATAAAAAGTCTTTTGCTACATACAGCGTGCTTCTTCTATTGCAAAGTGAACTAATCAAAATGCCAAGCAGCGCATATTGAAAGTGCATTCAAGTAGAAACTTATAAACTGCATCATGTTCAATGTCAAAATCAAAGTCAAAGAGGGCAACAACACGCTGCCCAGGAGCGCACAGCGCAGCAATGGCAGCTCTTTGCTTGCCGCCGGCGGCAGCGGCAGCGGACGCAACAGTCCCGCCACGGGCAGCCTGCGCAGCTCGTTGGCCTCCTCGAACGGTGGCTCGCTGCGCCGCAAGGGCAAGCACGTGCGCATCGTGACCAGCTACGATCCTTTTGATCGGGACTATGAGCGAAACAGGCAGCACTTTGGTAAACACTCGCGAGCAGCTGAGCGTTCTGAGATCTTGTGACAACCCGCTAATCCAATTATCCTTCTTCCTTACAGACAACATTGATGGCGTGACAGAGCTGCGTCTGGAACAGTACGAAATACACATAGAGCGCACCTCGGCGGGCCTGGGCCTGAGCATAGCTGGTGGCAAGGGCTCGACGCCGTTTAAGGGCGATGATGATGGCATTTTCATATCGCGCGTCACCGAAGCGGGACCCGCTGATCTCGCCGGCCTCAAAGTGGGCGATAAGGTGCTCAAAGTGAATGGCATTGTTGTCGTCGATGCCGATCATTACCAGGCCGTGCAGGTGCTCAAGGCCTGTGGCGCTGTGCTGGTGCTGGTGGTGCAGCGCGAGGTGACGCGCCTGATTGGCCATCCCGTCTTCAGCGAGTATGGCAGCGTCTCCCAGATCTCTGTGGAGACGCGTCCGCTCGTCGCGGAGCTGCCAGCTGTCACACAGGAGCGTTACATTCCGCCGCCCATTCAAATAATTCCTGAGCAGCAGCAGCTGCAGCCGCAACTACAGCAGCAGCAGCAGCAGTCCGTGCAGCAGTTGCAGCAACAGCAGCCCGCACATTGCTACTCGGGCAATGTGTTTGCCGCGCCCACGCCAGCAACAAACGGAATGCTGCTGGAGAATGGCAAAGTATGGCTATACTCATCTCTCTTTCTCTTATTGCCGCTATGTTATTTATTGATTTGTGTTGTCCTTTGTGGTTTTATGACAGGATTCGGCGCCGCTAAGCTTCATTCAATTGCACACGACGCTTATTCGCGATCAAATTGGCCAGGGATTGGGCTTTAGCATTGCCGGCGGTAAGGGCTCCCCGCCATTCAAGGACGATTGCGATGGCATTTTCATCTCGCGCATTACGGAGGGCGGGCTGGCGCATCGCGATGGCAAAATCATGGTTGGTGACCGTGTTATGGCGGTGAGTGAACTGTGCCATGCGGCAGGGATAAGCGACAGGCGCTAATAGCATTTCATTGTATGAACGAATGTCTCCTCGTCGCAGATTAACGGCAACGACATGACGGAGGCACATCACGACGCGGCTGTTGCCTGCCTCACTGAGCCGCAGCGATTTGTGCGCCTCGTGCTGCAACGCGAGTACCGCGGCCCCCTCGAGCCGCCAACGAGTCCGCGCAGTCCCGCCGTGCTCAACTCGTTGAGCCCCTCCGGCTATTTGGCCAATCGACCAGGTTAGAAACTCATCACGCCTCACTGCGTCGCCCTCTTAACTCCGTTAACGGCTTTTCTATCGTTCTCTCCTGCTCTCCCAGCCAACTTTGGACGCTCTGCTGGCGATGAGCAGCCCTACAAGTACAACACTCTAGCCACCACGCCCACAGCGACTGCAACAACTGCAACTGGTGTTGTCCACAGCAACAATATGAATACACTGCCTAGCAACAAGACCAACGGGTTTGTGACAGCTCCAGCTGTCATTGCAGCTGCCTCGGCTGCCCCTCATCCTCGTCCCGCTGCTGCACCAGCTGCTGCTCCCGTTTCGCACATTGATAAGTCCACGGGTCAGCCGGTGCCGGCGCCACGTCGCACCAACTCAGTGCCCCTGGGCGATGGCGATGGTGGGGTAAATGGCGCTGCATCCACCAGCAGCGGCGACTCTGGCGAGGCTCAGGTAAGCAGCCAAGCGTTTACTATGTAGTAGCTCGTCGTAGCTCGGTTAGTCTCTTAGATTTAGTTAACTGTTTAGTTGTGTGCACGTCATTTTAATGTTGCTCATAAGCTCGTTTGTTCGTTCGTTCCTTAATCATGCCCAGGCTAGTCCTAAGTAACCTTTCAGGCCAAACACTAAAACTATTTAAGCCTGCGCGCCAGCTGGCCAAGTCAGCAGCAGGTAAGATGTTCACTTGATGTTGGCCAACTGACGCGCAAGCTAGCGCCCAGAGATTCACGCAAATTGTTGTTGATACACACATAAACACACTTTCTATATAAATTTATATAAATATACAGTAAAAATATATATCTAATTGTGCTAATACATACTGCCAGATTATCAACCTATAACCCTAGCTCTTAGCCAACACATACATAAATACTACATAAAATACAACTTTAGTACATACATATTATATATATATCGAATTTGTTTGTGTTTGTTTTGCATGTGCCCTATGCGCGTTCCTCTTCGTGTTTTATCTCGTTACTTGTTCATATTTGGTCTCATATTATCCCCTCAACATATATATAGATAAGTATGCACAAGCAAGTTGTGTGTTGTTTACTGTCCTTGGCTTATAGCGTTCTCTTGCACCCAGAATAAAGAGCTCAGTTAAGGGCAGCACAGGTCTACTTCCAGGAACTGTATATATATATATTTAAAATGCTACACATACATACTCCCATCTTTAGTTAGGCAGCTTTAGCTTAGCATTTAGACCCAACAATCAAAACAAAATGTGTAACGAAATTTACAAAAACCAACATATTTTTGTTTCTTTTTCTATAAAACCAAATGTTGCTTTAAAACTGAACTTTCCACCAAAAAACAAAACAAAAAAAACCAACTTTTCTAAAACTAAAAATGAAATGAAAACCCAATCAATCCAACACCTATCAACAATGTACGACAACCACAACAACAACAAGCAGCCCTCATCACTACGGCCATTGACCAGCGATGATTTTCAGGCGATGATTCCGGCACATTTTCTCAGCGGCGGCAGTCAGCATCAGGTGCATGTGGCACGGCCCAATGAGGTGGGCGTTAGCGCTGTCACTGTGAATGTGAACAAACCGCAACCAGATTTGCCCATGTTCCCAGCCGCGCCCACCGAGATGGGCCGCGTCACCGAGACCATCACCAAGTCCACATTCACGGAAACGGTAATGACGCGCATCACCGACAATCAGCTGGCGGAGCCATTGATCAGTGAGGTGACTATCACAACATCACGCATACACTAAACGCAAAAAAAAAAAAAAAAATACTAGAAAATTACCAAAGTTACACAAAACGCTGTGAGTGGTGTCAAGTGGCTCCACGCTCTGCCGAGTGAAGCAAATTTGAGACATGTTCCCGTTACCAGAGTGGCGGCTGCGGCTCCCTATGGGGCATCATTTCGCTGCTCACTGCTCACGTAATCAACAACAAGGATGAGAGCTTCTTCTTTTCACATTCTTATGCACAGACACACCATACACACACACACACACCCCCTCACACACACATATACACATAAAACCACCAAAACACCTTTAAAATTTTGAAAACAAATGTAATTGGCTGTTTCTATTGTTGGCCCTCATCTTATTTGTATAGCCCTAAGCACCTATATACAACTTATTTGGATTTATATTGTAAATAAAATTTTTGTGCGTTTTTGCAAACGATTTGACTTGAACGAAACTCCTCCTTGCTTCTGGCACGCTCCTAACGCTCCAATATATGTATCAAAGATTTGTTCAGCTATCATGTTGAAGCGTTTGACAAAAAGAAAGCGTTGTCAATGCACACAATTAAATAATTATTATTGAAATGTTAAGCATTATGCAAAACACGCACATCGAACTAATTGAAAAACAGTAGTTATCTATAGTTTTGTAGTTGTAGTTGGTTTATGGATTTGATACGCATAACAAACAGTTAATATTGTAAACGATAAGAAATCAAATAATTTGCATTTGGTAAATGTTGCATGCAAGAATTTTAATTATACACTCGTATCATTTATAATTACTAAATTAAAATAGATTATTTTTAATTGAAAACTAAATAATTTGGTTAACTAACGATTTAACTAAGAACATAACTTTTTTACGGATTTATGAATAAATATTATTTGAATTGGTTTTTATAAAGGAATAAGTAAACCAATTAACGCGAAAACAATAAAGCAATTACTATTATAATTTTAGTATTTTTTATACTCTGGAATTTGTGACCATCCCATTAAAATTTATGAAAATATTTATTTATTGTTAATTGGGCCAACGGCTGAGTAATTCTACTTATGTGCGCGCCTCTCTGTGTGCCGTATTTGTCCGTTGCTATACTTAAATATATCTTGATTCTAAAGCATAATATACTATTGAAATTTTATAGATTGCCCGGATCGCATAACTATAACATACTGCCCACATAGGTAGAATTAAAAGTAATATCTTGAGTAAACATTATTGGAAACAATTGAGGAGAAATTAATTGAATAAAAATTTTATTTGATTTTACAGATATCTTAAGAAAAAGCTTTAGTTACGTTTAAAAAGTACTATATCTGCCACACAATTGTTAAGCATTCATATTAAATAGTACTATGAACTCAAGTGTAGAAATGATACGACAAAAACTAACTAATACAACAAATTGTTGTGCAAGTACATATTGCTTGCATTGATAAATACCAGTTAACTTTTGACATTCAATTTTGCCAGCGATTAGATAACTATATCGAGCGTAATATGTCTGCAATGGTATTCCATCTTCGGCACGTCGAAGATTACTACTTATTATCAGTTGATTCAAACAAAATTGTTAATATTTAACAGGAGCAATCAAAATTAATTAATGTCGGTAGAACTCTCGAGTCTCTATCTCTTTGGGGTTCACTAAAGCAAACTCATGTGCTTATAGCTCTTATATGTGATTTGCATCCATTCGAGTTGAAGCTCAGGCCGGATTTTCACACACTCAGTAGAGCATAAGCCAGACGAGTGTCATCGTTTAAAGCTCTGCTGGAAATCTGCGAATCTGTGCAACTATTGTGGTCGGTCTTCAGCCGGTTGCCGCATGAATAAGTAAAACAACAACCTACCCCAACATGTGTGTGCACACACACATAGAATTGTTGAAATAATGCAATTTGTCTGTGAAGGTACATAAAAAATCGTTTATTACCAAAGTTACAAATGTCACAATGTCATGTCACAAATGCTTCACGCCCACAATGCAACATGTATCAACGACCGTTTGTGAACGAACTTATAAAGTTTATCTGTTATTCAACTGTCAACTGGCTGTGTGTAAACACTGACATCAAGACAAACTTGCATTTAAATTGCAAATAAAATATTTAATTGTTTTTAATTCCACTTGTTGGCATCTGTCATACGGTTTGGCAATGTCTGTCTGAACGGTTGACAGGCAATTGGCCTACGGCGTCGATTGCACGACTACGTTGCAAAAGAATTCAATTTTCTGTAGTGAATTGGTAAAAGTTTTACCCATGTTAAGCAACTCAAGTTACAGTTTATATATTTAGCAGAAAAGTTTTTGGTGGGAATGCATGTCGTCTGTTCGGCTAATGAATGTAAAACTTGAATTATATTTTGACATTTTAATAAAGGACTTACGGTGTGTCTGTGTCGTTAAGTTGTAAATTTAAATTGCTTGTGTTAAACCGCAGGCATCTCAGAGCGCTTTTTACCAACTTTCTACTTGTGTGTAGTAAATATATAATATATACAAATGTTAACCTGTTTATTCTGGCGATTTGGAATGAAGTGTAGACGCAAACTCTGGGGCTTTTGCCGACATGACAAATAAATCTTTTAATTTCTTGCATGTTATTTAATATAAACTTAAGTTATGCTGAATGCATAAAGCATCAAATATTTAGTTTTATGTTCGGGCTGTAACACTGGTGTTTTGTGGTCTTTGTATTGTTGTGGTATTAAGCGTTAATTGCTTGGGTTTTGTCTAGTTTTGTTTTAAACTTGGTGTCTTTGTCTCTGTCTCTATTTCTAATCCATCCTTTATTTAAACATGAAATTCCAAATTTGTTCATGTAAATATCACCAACAATTTTGCACACATTCACACTCATATATGAGGCCACCCACATAAGCACCCTTCACAACGTGCTCTTCAAGTTTCAGAATGAACACAGCAATATTTAGTACTATTATTTTGTTTAGTCTTATCGCTCAATACACTTATGAAATCCACTTAAATTACCTTTTGTTGTCTCTGTAGGAAGTGGTGCTGCCCAAGAATCAAGGCTCACTCGGCTTCAGCATCATCGGCGGCACGGATCACTCCTGTGTGCCATTTGGTACACGCGAACCGGGCATTTTCATTTCACACGTAAGTTGAACGGCCAGCAAAGTGACAAACTTTTGAAATTAAAGCAATTGAGGTGCCTCAACTTGTGGTTGCAAATGAGCTGCACAATTAGTTCGCACCATTGCCGGAGTCTTTATAAGCCATTGAATTAGCAATGGGGTCAGCTGGTCTTAGAACTTTTGACATTTAAATAATAGAAACATATATAATCTTTTCATTCCATTCATAGATTGTGCCCGGCGGTATTGCCTCCAAATGCGGCAAACTGCGCATGGGCGATCGCATATTGAAAGTCAATGAGGCAGACGTCTCGAAGGCCACACATCAAGACGCTGTGATGGAACTATTGAAGCCTGGTGACGAGATCAAACTCACCATCCAACATGATCCGCTGCCGCCCGGATTTCAGGTAAGCCAATCGGCAATGAGTCACATTACTATTATTATACGCTCTTTTGGTCTTTAGTTCGCTTTTGTGTCATTTATTAATTATGCTGTATATATAGTATTAGTTAACTTTGTAAAATCGTAATCTGAAAGCTTTAAAGTCAAACACCAAACACCTATTTACACTTCTCTTTCCTCTATGCTCTATGAATGCTTATAAAAACATTTACGATGCAAAGCACATAGAAGTAGTTTATATAAAAACCGAGGTAAGATTTTATGATAATTTTCAGTTACCAAAATATTGAAAACGCTTAAAATACTTTTATACCCACGCCCTATAAACTATTAGCTTTTATAAAGTTTAACTTGTTATTTGAATAGAATCTTCATTTTGTTGCTAAACCAATTAAAAAATCATTGAAATTTTTGGATTTTCATTTTAATATTTAATCTTTACTACGAATTAACTTCCTAAATACAATTTAAATTCATATTATCTGTAATGATTAAATTAAAGTATATCTTTTAAAATATAATCCATATTTTATATAATTTTTTAACTTAGTCTATAGCTTATTCCTTCACAATTAATTTTACTATTATTTATAGAATACACCTAAAGTTATGCAATTGAAAATGGGCTTTATCAAGTGTCGGTTATCGGACAAAATATTGTCTTTGAAGATAACGTAATTCAACATTAATACAAAATTGAAGATAACAATTGTACATACGTATATATTATATTATTATATTATACATATAGTAGATTGTATTAATTAATATTAATTTTACGCAGTTTATATAACTAAAACAATGCTAAACATATTCTTGTGTTTCACTGACACCACAGTATAGTAAAATTAATTTTAATATTTATACTCGTTCACAAAGTGAAAAGAGTATATTGGGTTTGTGCAATGTCCGTCTTGCTGTCCGTATATACTCGTGTATACCCACGTCAATCAAAGTGTTAAAATTTGTGTGCCACGCCCGCTGGGAGGCTGGTAAATCGATAACATGATGATCGCAAATCGCTTAAAGGTGAATATTTCCCACAATATTAAAGCTACCAAATTTGGTATGTAGATTGCTGGTGATCCCCCTCAAAAATAGCGACCTTGATATCGGGGCCAAGACCAGCCCTTGCCTTTAAAAGTCGGCCCGACCACGCCACGTACATGATAAAGGACAAACTATGAAAAAATGCCATCAAACGTGAAAATCGGTTCAATTTTTACAAAGTTGTGGGCGTTTGAAATATGCGAGCTATAGATTCCAGAGCTTTACATGTCACCATTTTTATCAATTTTTGCATGAGTTTTGACAAAAAATTAAACCCTATCAGAATCGGTTTTAATGCTGTTTTTTACTAATTGTAAAAATCACCATCGATTAAAAATGTAATTTTGCATTTCTATGTTTTTTGAAATGGAGTAACTACTGTGTATTGTGATCGAGTATTACGAAGTCGGCTACGTCCGACTGCAACGTTCTTATTCGTTTTGTTTAGAGTTTTATACAGTAGTTTAAAAATATTTGTATAATAATATTCATTCAATCGGAATTCAATTTTGAAGATCTGTAGAGAAACATTTTTAGACGGGTTTCCCCAAATTTACCAGCAATTAGGTAAACAAATTGTATATAATCCATATTCACGGGTGCAACATGTAAAAAAAATCTGTATTATAGAATTTCGGGAAAAACGATTTGACTTGGCTGGTGTTATTCGGTTGTTCGGTGTTACCCTTACCAAGTTTTAAGTTCTATGTTAAAAATAAATTAAATTTAGTATAAACGAATGTAAAATTTAACAAGAGAGCAAGCTAGTGAGCAGTCAATGTCAGGTGACATAGGAGTCCGAAAGTTTAACAAATTCGTAATAGAAAACGTGCATAATTTAGTAATTTAATTGAAGGTGGAAATTAACAATATCCTCCATTAACCCTCTTGCCTTCTGTTACGACCAATTTATATAATACGCCTCCAGGATATTTAATTACTTATATTGCTTTGTCTACCGCTTGTAGTCATTTCTTGAAAAACTTTACACTGCTTTGCTCAGCGTCATTATCATCTGAATTGTTTTGCCTTAGTCTCTGTTCTTATTTATAATTGGCAAGCACTTAACTAAAGCCAATGCTAATTTTTATGCTATTGTTATTGTTGTTGGAAATCGCAGGAAATTCTACTGGCCAAGGCCGAGGGCGAGCGCTTGGGCATGCACATCAAGGGCGGTTTGAATGGACAGCGCGGTAATCCAGTGGATCCGTCCGACGAAGGCGTCTTCGTGTCCAAAATTAACTCAGTGGGAGCGGCGCGACGCGATGGAAGGCTTAAGGTAACGAAGAGTGCTGCGTTCGTCGAAAGTTGCCTGCAGCAATTGTCTGGCCAGCTAACGAGGCACATGAAATTGAATTGAATTGAACTGAGCCAAACTTTTCTCTTGACCCCAGGTGGGCATGCGTCTGCTGGAGGTCAATGGTCATTCCCTGCTGGGCGCATCGCATCAAGATGCGGTCAACGTATTGCGCACTGCCGGCAATGAAATTCAATTGGTCGTCTGCAAGGGCTACGACAAGTCTAGTTTAATGCATTCCATTGGCCAAGCAGGCGGCATGAGCACCGGCTTTAACTCGTCTGCTTCCTGCAGCGGTGGCAGTCGCCAAGGTGAGTGGAACCCTAAAACAAGCTGCTTATCAAATTTAAGCTCGAATTGAATTTTACCTTTCAGGCTCTCGTGCATCAGAGACGGGCTCGGAGCTGAGTCAAAGTCAGAGCGTCTCCAGCTTGGACCACGATGAGGAGGAGCGTCTGCGACAGGTGAGTCCAACTAAGCCTGCCCACTGGCGAAAGCCTACAAACCTCGCCCACTTTCAGGACTTCGATGTTTTTGCGGCACAGCAGCCAGACATCGCTGTCATGCCGGAGCCCACCAGCCAAACAGGCCTGGCAGCTGCTGCTGCTCTGGTGCATGGCGCGCCCTCACCGAGACCTACCACACCGACACCGCCCGCTGGGTCCGTGGCGTCTGCTGATTTGGCACAGCCTGACACTGTGGCCGCGCAAACCGTGGCGCTTATTCACGCCGAACAAACGCAGCCACAGCAGACGCAAGTGGCGACAATTGGGCAGGAGAAGAGCACCCAGGAGAAGGTGAGTCACCGGCCTTGGCCTTTAATTGGCTGGTCAGTACCTTAATGTGCCATTCTCTTTCTACATTTCATGTTTAAACTAAATTAGGTGCTGGAAATTGTGCGCGCAGCGGATGCCTTTACCACCGTGCCACCGAAGTCACCATCAGAGCATCATGAACAGGATAAGATACAAAAAACAACGACGGTTGTTATATCGAAGCACACGCTCGACACGAATCCCACCACACCCACAACACCCGCAGCTCTGCCGCTGTTGCCCGCAGAGTCAGCGACCGCTGTCGCGGCCACTGCACCAGTTGCTCAGACTCAGGCACAGACACAGACACAAACCAATCCAAGTCAGCAACCAGCCCAGCAGCAGCAGCAGCAACAACAACAACAGGTATGTGTTTAAACGCACGTCTTTGCCTAACTTACCTGTACGTCTGTGTCTCAATCTGAATATTTGTGTGAGTGTGCCTGCGCGAATGTATTTGTGTATGTGTCTACGCTACCTTTGTTTAACGTCTTTAAATTTGTGTCTCTGTCCTTTTGATTTCACTGTGCCACACTTAACATACACGAGCGCAATTGACTGCCGCGCGTTCAACAAATCCAACAAAAAACAAAAATCCCCCACTAAACGCAAAATCCATCACTTGTGTTATTTATTTACTCTTTTCATTTTACTTTTTGTTTTTTGCTTGTTATCTTCAATAACTTTACTAACGTCTGACCTTAAAGATAGGTGTCTGTTTGTATGTGTATGTGTATGTGTATCTGTTTGTATCGGCGCCTGTTCGTGTTTCACATTTTATAAAATTTATACATTTGATAAATCTCATATGCGCCCACATTTGCCACATCTCTGAAAACTTATGCCATGAAAATAACACTTCATCTACTCAAAATTCACATCACATAAAGTTCGTTCCCCTGTGCCAGCTGGGTTGTCAGCCTCTTCAACCTTAGATATCAGAAATGTAATTGCAAAAAGAAATTCCTAGATATGATCCTTCATATAAATAAAAAATTAGTGCCCATTGAATGATTTATTTCAATATTTTAAAAACATATTTGTTCTTGAATTTAAAAAATTTAAGGAAAATTGAACAGTCAAAAGTGTTCGGCATTTATTCACATATACAAGACTAAATCGACTCGACTATTCATGCTTATCAAAAATAAATATATTTAAAAAATATGGTATCTACGGCTAGTTACATTTCTTTGTACATCAATTTAAATTTTTTTGCACACTTTTTAAGTTTAATTCAGATTAATTCAGAAAAATTAGTCTAATGATTTACAAAAGAAAATGTTAAATACAAAACCATCATATAGCAAATTTAATTCTATCGAAATCTGTCTTATTCATATTTATTTAAACGGCTCGGCTAGATTAAACCAAAACACTTAAAATATAATCTTGCATCAAAGTTACACTCAAAAAACACAGAAGACAAAATCAATCACTACTCTCTCTCATGAGTATTCATTAAAAATCGTATTGTATGTATTTATGTTGTATTTGCTGCATTTTGATTTAATAGTATAAAGTACTATATAATCATACTTAGCAATGCCTCTGAGAATGAGTTTGGGTAGGGGGCGGCAGGTATGAGTTATAGTACAGTATCGTGATATGTGCATGCCGCGGGGTGCTGTGCTGAGCCCCTATACAGTAGCTGTGTTGGCTCCCTCGTTGAAACAAAGGAGCTGGGAATCGGAGCTGGGACCACGTGTCCCACATTTATTGAAATGGCAGCAGACGATTTATTATTTATTAGCATATTCGTATGGGCCTGGTAGCAGACCACCTTTCTTTCGTTTTGCCTGCTCAATATTATTATTATTGTTGTTGTTGTTGTTATCTTATTTATGCTACTTACATTTTATATCAATTTCTGTTTGCGCCTTTATTGTTACCTTTTGGATGGCTGCTGCCGCTGCCAGAGCGGCATTGTTATTGTGTATGATTGTTGTGCCTGTTGCCGTTGTTGTTATAGCTGGATGTCGCCTTACCTTAAATCCAGTAGCATTTGAATTTGCATTGGCAGCAGCAGCAGCAGGAAAAGAGAAAAGAAATACATAATATGCATAGATGGCACGTATAATAAATGTATATTCAAATATATACTTGTTTTATTTTATATATACCTATATATATAAGTAATTCAAAAACTGCTGAAAGGAATTTCCATTAAAATTGTTCTCTTATCTTCTTCTCGTTCTTCCTTTTTATTGCTCTCAATGACGTGCGCGCCGTTCGCTGCTTTTCAACATATTGTTTTTCCTTCTTTTATTCATTCTTTTTTATTATAAAAATATATATATTTGGTTTCCTTGCGTTTTCCATTTGTTTCGTTCTGGAATTGTCATTTTCCATTGCCAATTGCGTAGATCTCAACGCAGCGTATTTCTTAACAAGCGCATGTTTCCCACTATAAGACTGAGTATTTAGTTTAAAATACAGGAAAATAAAAACTAAACTGAAATAAATTGTAAACAACAACAAAATGATAATACGGCAGCAGCATGGCAGAGTCTCTTCGTTAAAGATGTTATTTACATATTAAGCCTTGTCGTGTTCAACGGGCAAAGAGTTACTAGTTACTGGTTCACTAAACGCACCAGAGAGAGAGGATTTATCGATTCGTATATAGGACTCGATGAAACATCACAAAAATACTGATCGCACTTGTCTAAGCAAACGGTTTCAATGCCCAGCACAGACGAGCTGTCTAAGTGAGCAAACACACTATATAAATGTTTATGAACACAACTAAAACTGTAAATCAAATCAGGAAATAACTACTGACTTCGGGGTGCCGAAGATGTAATACCCTTGCAAGTACTATGTAGGTTCAATTGGAAATGTAATCTCATTCAAATATTTTTAATAGATTGATTCTTTTTTTGACAAATATTAATTAAATTGTATATTTCTATTTTTATAATCAAAATATTTCGATTGTTTCTATAAGAGCTATATACCATCTTAATTCGGCTTTTGCAGACAAAACCTTTAAAATTTAAAAATACTGCATCTCTATTAAGTCCACATTACCCACTTCATTCCATACTTGAACTAGTATTTTATCAAGATTGGTCGACATATCAAGTATCCAACTCTCTATGGCACTTATAAATTATATTAATCCGATCCGACCGTTTCCCTCATATACACTGCCTGTAAAAAAGGCCTTCACCTTTACTTTTGAGAACGGTCACATTTCATACCAAAACTCTGCAAGGGTATATATGAAATTAAACTCCAACACACACACTCAAAGTCCCTCCCGTTATTTTATAAAGCAAAAACCAAAATGCAAACTAAGCTAACTAATTGTATTAAATATTCTTGTGCCGCCATTTTGCGGCGTCCAGTATTCACGTACTGAATAAGTATTGTTGTCTTTCGATGTTTATTAAGTCGTATATATATATGTGTGTGCATATATGTGTATACGACGCACTGTCTATTATTGTATATTATTGCTATATGTGTAACACTGTGCGGCAGGCACACGAAACGGTCCAAATACGCAACTAAATAGTACTCATAGATAAATATCAAACTACCTTGAACCTTAATGAATAAGCCAAAAACAGTCAGGCCAAGTGTTATTGAACAATTGAATGTTAAACAAACTTCACATACAACTAGGATTAAGCGTATGTATTACGTTACAGCTATTGGAAATCAATTTGTTAATAGTTAATCGAATTAGACATTTATTGTTTCCTTTTCTAAAGCAATTTTCTTTTAGATTGATCTGTTGATTTTGTTTTAATTTGTTGGTTACTGTTAGTCAACATTATATATAATATATACGGCTAGATAAATGGAATAATGGAGTGTGCATTTTTGGTGTCAATAAATGAAATCTAAATGTTATAATTGTCTCTACGAAGATAATTACAAATTTGACTTATTTCGGGTGTGTTCCACAGAGGGTGAATAAAGACTACGAGAATATAATTACTATGGCTTTCAAGTGGATTGCCGCTTATAGAACTGGGCTTGCAACACGCTTAGATTGATTACTAGGTGCATACGTACTCTCATATTTTCTCGATTTTGTTATCATTGTAAGTTTCCTCATTGTTATGTTCTTGTTAACTGTCCTCGTCTCTGCTTCGCCACGCTGTGCTCTCGTTTATAAGTACGTCGCGACCATTGTGCCGTCCATTCCATCCATCAACAAATTGGCCAGCGCAACGCAAATGCACCTCATCATCAGACAGCGACATCGCTAATTGGCTAACAGAGTGCTGGCGGCCAAAGAGCCCGTACGTGTGTTCGTTAACGTAAACGTTAAGAGAAAATCATTGCCGTCGTTGCAGCACCAAATAACATCATGTGCACAACCATCATTCAACAGCATATCGACACCCACAACAGTCACACCACCACAAACAACAGCAACAAAAACAACAACAAAAACGCACACACTCAAACGCACTCAATTAACGTCGCACATTGCAATTTGTGTTCCATGCTTGTGAGTGTAGCAGTTCCTGCTGCACCCATCCAACAACAAACAAACAAAAACGAAAACTAAATGAATACCCCAAAAATCCAAAATCCAATAGCAGCGCGGCACTCAGACACCGGAAAGATTGGCGCCCGGAGCGCGTTACTCGTACCAGCAAATGCTGGAGGGCCAGGAGGAGAGCCGAGCGAAAGAGCCAGCGTCCACGCCCACAACAACGCCAAAGAAGGCCGAACCCGTGTATATCATTGACGACGACGATGAGGAGGACGACGATATGGATGCCATTCCCGAGGAGGACGACTCCTCGCCGCCCGTTGACCTGCAGTCGCCGCCGTATGCGGACACCGACTCCGATTACTTTGAGCGTCCTCGCGGCCGCTACACCAGCGACTCAGAGAGCGATTGTCGCCCCTATAAGCCGTCGCGTTCCGGGCGCAGCACGCCGGAGTACGCAGGCGGCCATCGCAAGTCGGTGAGCTTCGACCTAAGCGGCGATGAGCGCTCCAAGTCCGACTACGAGCGCTCGCGTTCTCGCACGCCGGATCGCTTTACGCGCGCCTACGACTCGGAGCAGGATACGCGCACGAAGGCCGGCAGCCGTATGCCGCGCAAGGGCATCTTGCGCGCCACCAGCCCCAGCTCCTCGGCCAGCTCCACGCTGGAGCGTCGTCCTGAAAAGCCAGCGGCCATTGTGCCAACCGTTGCCCGCATCCGGGAGGTGGAGCCACCGCAGCTGCAGCGTGTTTCGCGCGCCACATCGCCCGAACGCCCTGGCGAGCTCGAACGCGAGAATCCCTTCCGTCAGTCCGGGCCCCAAGAAGACGACGAGTACACTCAAATTGCCAAGGCCATTAGCATGTCGCCGCGCTCGCCACGCGATCAGTTCTTCTTTGGCGCCTCGCGCTCCAACGAGGATCTGCTCGAGCAATCGCATTCCAGCGGACGCAGCACACCCAGCACGATCATATCTAAGTCGACGGAGAACCTGACGGGCGCCCGGCCCAAAGTGCCGCCGCCAACGCTGCCCAAGCCGCAGCTCAAAAAGGCCGACCTGGTGCGCAACGTGGCGCTCGAGACGTTCCAGGCCACCGATGTGGGTCAGGGCGACTTTGCGGTGTTTGAGCACGATGCCAGCACCAACACCATACACCAGGTGGCCAAGCTGCCCGTGCGAGCCATGCCCGGCAAGACGACACGGCCGCGTGAGAGCCCGCCGCCGCCGCCCGTGAACTATGGCACGCTGCCCAAATCGCCGTTGTCGAAGATAGCGCCTGTGCTGCTTGAGGAATCCACGTACATGGAGGCACTGCCGCCGGCACAGCGGCGGCCCAATGATTTCGTGCACGAGAACTCGCCGGACAACATATTGGTGACGCCGGAGCAGCATCGCGACTTCCTGCTGCGCGAGAACGAGATGCGGAACCAGTTGCGGGCTCCCTTCGAGCCGGCACCGCCCATACCCATAGCAGGCAGCGGCAGCAGCAGCAACGACTATGCGGTAAACAACCCTTTTCTAGATTGTTGCGACACTGACATTGACAGCCTGCCACTGCCCCCACCACCACCAATACCAATACCAATACCAATGCCAACACCAATATCAATACCATCACCAACAACAAACGCCGACCCGCCCACACCGCCCGCCAAGCATTCACGCCATTTGCATGAGCCGCCACTAACCGCTGTCGCCACTAACGCAACAACATCTTATTCTCCCATTGCCAATGCTAACAACTATCTGATGGATGCCGCGCCGCAGCAGCTGCTGTTGGGGCCCGCGTCGCCCGCACAAATCTTTCCCGCGGCCCAAATACTGCCTGTGCAATATGCCAGCCTGCCGCAGCCGCAGCAACCCAACAAACTTACATTGGGTGGTGCGGGCTCGCCGCAGTCGCAGTCGCCGTCGCTGTCGCCGTCGCAGCCGCAGCCCATTTTCAACCTGCTGCTGCTGCCCGGCGATCAGCGCCAGGTGGCCGCCGCTGGCAGCGCCGCCACGTCGGCTGTGCTCTTGAGCAGCACAACGGGGCCGCTTTATCTGCAGGCAGCGTCTGCGCCGTCGTCGTCAGCACAGTTACCGGTGAGTGAAACGTCGCGCGCTGCTGTCACATCGTCGACGGGCGCGACCACGCCTAAATCGCCCTCCTATGCCGCAATGAAATTCCCAACGTTCTCGGAAATTGTGGTCAGCCCCGACTCAAATAGCAATTACCAAAACATGACCACAGCTCGCGTTGACGTATCGAATTCGTCGCTGGGCACCAGCAGCTCCTTCTCGATTAACTCGTCCAACTCGTCGCTGCTGGCGAAGACCACAGCTGCGGTCGGTGCGCCCTACAGCAGCTACTATGAGACCGCCGAGGAAATCTATTCGACCATCGAGGAGGAGGCCATTTACAGTAATACCGCATTCTTTGACGCCCGTCGCAGCAGCGATACGTCCCTAAATTGTCGCGCCTCCAAATCGCCCACACCGCCGCCCTTGCCCCCGAAGCGACCGCTAAAGCCCAGCAAGCTGCGCACAGCGCCGCCGCCCCCGGTCGCCCAGAAGCCGCACGGTCTGCGTGGCATGGGCAACTTCAAGCTGCGCTCTCAGTCACAGCCCCAGCTGTTAACAAGCGTGCACAGCTCGCCCCCAATGCCCCGCACGCCCACAACACCCAGCGGCAAGGAGACGACGGTGTAGCTGTGCTGCCTCCTCGTTGTCGCCCCCTTGCAGTTGTTGTGCACTTGAGTTAGCTACCTCTGCCGTCTGCCTGTTGCTTTCTGGGTCAAGCTGGCGACGCTTTTAAGTGCTGTCAAGCTAACTGCCTGAATTGCGCCCTAAACCCACCCGCCCCCGCACTTCAGTCTCCCCCTAGCAGCCGCCCCATGTATTTTAATTAAAAGCCAACATCTTTTTATCCATCAATTAAAAGTGCAACAGCAAATTGAGCAGCGCAGTACAGGCGCTGCTGTAGTTTTCAATATTTTTTTTGATTGAATGCTTGCAACCAGCTGGGGTAGCCACTGCCACCTGCCACCTGCGACATGCAACCTACCGCATGAGTCTTGCTAATTAGATGCGACTTTTTGTTGACTTTGGCGCCAGCCCCTGCAATCCGCAACAGCCACACAAATTGCAGGCATGGTGCAAAGATAGTCAGACTGATCTGGGTGGAGGTTTAATGTGCGCCCAACCCACCCAACGCCCCTCGCCGCTCAATCAACAATCTAGCTCACTCCACTTCCCTCTATCTCTTTATCTCTCTTCGTTTTGGTCGAGTTTAATTTGACGTTGATTGAAACAGTTCGTTGCTTAAAGCGCTGCATTTGCCACGCCCCGCCTGGCCCCAGCAGGTCGATTTATTTCCCTTTTCTTTTACTACTTTGCGAACACGAATAAAAACCAATGGGAAGATTGAAGCAAACACCCACACACACATACAGATATACAAATCACAAAAAATACAAACGCAATTTATATAGTTTATTTTGCCATAGAGCTCTTAAGTTGATTTTAATGCTAATTTATTTTGACTAACAAAACGATGAAACAAGTTGAATATATATTTTTTAAATACGTATCTTAAATAAACGATTCTGTAATTCGATATTTGGCATATCTCTTTCATTTTGTGATGTCCCACACCGCCCACAGTCTTTCGCCCAGCTGGATTGATGCGAGCTTATCTAAAGATAAGTCACTCTGTATGTGACCTTGACTTAACTGGCTCGCAAATTGGCTGACTGAATCAGTGCCGCATATGCCACGTCCCGCGGCACACTGCACGCTGCGTGCCGCACTCTTTGGCGCCTGGCGCTGCACTGATTTCTCGCTGTTGGCAATGCGGCGCAGTTGGCCGCATTTCGGGCCAACTCGCTATCTTATCTTATCAGTTGACACTGCTAATTGCGATACGAGCTAAGCGTTTCCAATGTCTGTATATCGATAACACACTAACAAAAACCAAAACACAGGCATGTAGCATTAAGGCGAGGGGGCGTGCCTGAATTATTCAATAGCTTATTGGCTTTTAATGCGCTGACCAAAACTGGCAGAGCACATGCTGCAACTGCTGCAGCTGTGAGTGGCCAATGGCCACACTCTCAACACTTTCATGGCTCAATAAATTTCTATTAGCCCGACTGCCGTTCGTCCTGGCAAGGAGCAGAGTGAACGATGTAAAGGAGCCGGTCACTGCTGTTGCTGCTTCAGCGTCTGCTTCGACCTAAGTACAAGTATTCAGTTTAATTGAAAATCGAAAAATCCGATACGAAATTAATTTCTCTGCTAAAAATACAGCTCAACTCGGCTCGCATACTGGATCCTTGGTACTGGTTGTCAGCTCCTCGCTCCTGGCTCCTGGCTCCTGGCTGATGGCCTTTGTATATCTAACTACGTACTTGACTTGTCTGCATGGGGTGTGCGCAGTGAGGATTGGGGGAATCGGTTGCTGATATCGCTTTTCCATGCACTTGTCGTTAGTTGGTCGCTTGGTCGCCTCCTTTATTTATGAGCCTGGCCTTGTGTGTTGGCCATTGTAGCACTCGTGACTGTGTGCGTGGGTATGTGTGTGTGTGCCTGCTATGCGAGCTAAAGGATAAGGTTGCAATTTGTGCAGTTTAACGCTGGCTTTTGCTCTTGTTCTTTCCACTGCTGTTTAATGACTTTGTCGTCGTCACAGCATCAGCCCACGGCGTTGCGCCCACACACACACGCCTCCCCTGCCCTGCAGGCATTGGTCTTCTCATATTGCCTAAAACGAAGAAATTGCATGAAAGCATAAAACCGACAGTACATGACTTTGGATGATAAATGACCTGACCCAGTCCAATGCTGTCCTGCACTGCCCTCTGCTGTGTATACCCTCAGCCCAACCGCCACATCTGTAATTTGCTTCCCCGCGCCCGTAAATTTAATGCCTTGGGGCAAAACCCAGAGCTTTGGTCCCGTCCCACCCGGGCCCAGAAACACTGTTGGCCACTTTATGATTGAAACGCTGGCTGCTGTTACCCTCCCGCCGATCCCGCTGCCCGTTCCGCTTCTGTTGTTGGCATCAGCCAAACAAATGCTCCATCCACGGTTCCATGTGCTTTTTAATAAACTTGTGCAGTGCCATCAATTTGGTTTATGGCCGTTCGGATTTCTTTGACTTTGACTTTGGAAACTGCAGTTTTCCAGTCGTTTAATTGAAAATAGCCGCGCTATTCAAGCCAGAGCATCTGCCAATTTTTGTTTTTTATTTTTTGATTGATTTTTTCTTTTTATCTTGTTTTTTTCATTTTAACTTTTATTTACTTTTTTCTTTTTGACTTGCTAACAAAATGCTTTGAATTTTTGCAGTTATCACCTGCGGCCGAGAATGCGGCGGCAATGGCCCCAGCCACACCCACAAAAGTGCCTAAATCGGTGTTCGATAAAAAACGATTCTTTGAGTCGGCTATGGAGGATCAACACAAGCCCACACAAAAGACAGGTGAGTTAAAGTCAAAATAAACAAGAATAGAAAATACCACATAAACATAATCATGCTACCATTAAACTGCTAAGGAACAAATACAAAGTATATAAAAATATTCATTTCTGCCTGTTTGCACAAATTTGCAATATTTTATTATTTAAGTGCATTATCTAGCACCTAAAATAGCACAATTCACTTAGAGTTCTCTTGTTATTAAAAATTTAATAATTTGGCTGAAATAAAGTTTGTTTTAGTTTGAATACAAATATAAATGTATAAACCACACAATTTCCATAGTTGGATTTAAAATTATAATAGTGTTTTGAAAACAACTGGAAACAATGTTTTTTTTTGCACTATACAAATGTAAATTAGCGAAAGTAGTTTTTTAGTTAGCAATGCATATTTAAATATGTTAGCTTTTAGTTAAAATCATTTAAAGAGGTCACTCAAACCACGAACATTTTATAAAACTTTGAGTTTAGCAAGACTAGTTTTAAGCATCCTACATTGTTTGAAATTGTTTAAATTAACACACACAAAACAATTAAGATAGCTTTGGCCAGATACTCGACTAAGAGATACCCTGAACCTGAACCCTGATCTTGATGAAACACTTTACATTTAAGTGCTATAATATATTCAATTTTTTATGGATTTTTATCGATTTTAGGAAAACAGATTGAGTTATCGATCATTTGAAATAAACTTATCTGCGGTTGCCATGGACGATAACTTGAATTACTACATAGTAACATATGTTCATACAGTTAGATCGACTTGGCATTGATCCTCATCAAGGATATATATACTTCTAGCTGTTACATACATTTGCAGATAACCAGTACACCCTCTTGACGCATTTTCAATAGGTCAGGCTAAATAAAATGTTGGCCTACACACATATTTTCATCGCAAACGCTGCGAAATTTGTACCAAATAGACATGGTCACTATACATTCTCGTTGAAATAATTTATATTCTGCCAAGTAAAATAAAAAATAAGAAAAAATAAAGAAAGCCCTGACGCGCCTAACTTAAGATACAGTAAGTGGTAAATGAAGCTACTTGTTAGTGGTTAGTGGTTTCCAGGTCGCGTATCCGTTTGCATTTTGTGTCTTGTGCTGGCAATCTTTATCAGGTTTTTGCTCAGTGGCTTGTGTAATTAGAAAAGGAGGCGTGCGAGTTTTTGTGGCTGCCGCCCCCAGTGGCATTTGCATGACAAAGCGAAAAGGCGGCAGAGAAAGAGAGCGAGCCTGAATAGTGAGAATTCGCCAGTCGCAAGGCTCCTTGTAGCTGAAGTGCACGGTTGCAGTTGGCGCTTAAAGCCAGCCAGGGCGGCGATTTGTAGTGCAACATAGCAAAAGAGAACTATGCTATTTTTAATTTCCTAATTTATTGCCATGGCTTTTAATGAGGTTAGGAGGAGGGGGCTGTCAGTTGCCTGGCAATACAATATTGCTTCAAAATATTGAGTGGCATTTAAATGCGTTCTGTTTGGCGTTCTGTTTGGCTTATGGCTAATGTAAATTGGTTTGCCCTTTTCTGTACATTTCCAGAGAAAGTTTTTTCATTCCTGTCAAAGGATGAAGTAGAAAAGTTACGCCAGGAGGAGGAGAAGAAAATTGCAACACTGCGTCGTGATAAGAAATCCAGATTATTGGATGCCGCCAATGACAACATTGACAAGGACGATGCCAGCCTTGCTGATAAGCAGCAGGATAACGCTGACAACAGCAACAGCAGCGGCGAGGATAACAGCGACGACGACGACGATGATGACCACAACGATGCTTATGACGAACATCGCAAGGATGTCGTTGACAACGTTGTGCGGGCGCAGTTCGATGATGCGGACGACATTAGGTGAGTGCTTGATGGCAAAGTCTTATTGGATTATTGGTGCTTGTGTTCTTTTTGCATTTTATGTTACATTTCAATGCACAGACACGTCCTTAATTGGTCATTCCACAATATAATTATGATAATGACACACAAACACACACACACATATATACACACATTCTAGTTTTCACAACGGTGTTTGTGCATTTGTTTTATCTATTTGCCTCATCTTAAGTTATAAGGTTACATTGGTAAAGTTTTCGACTGCTGCCTTTTGGTTTGGTGCTGGTGCTGGTTCAATGAAAAAACGCTTTGATTTATGTTGCTCTTAAATTTAATTAAATTATACATAAGCATACTTTCACAGAATCACACACACACATACACATGCATCTGTATTCATAAGTAGTTCATCTTTTTCACTCTACATGCCACACATCCAGTCAACTGACGGCGCTGATCATCATCATTGAAACGTAGTGTTTTAAAGCATCCACTTTAGTTATCTAAGTAGCCCTTATATAAATAAGTATATATATATATATATATATGTATCTATGAACCCACACTTGCGCATATGTAGGATATACACCCTAAGCGGTTTAAGTTTTAAGTAGCACTTAAGCGTTGTCTGGACTCGTAAATCACTGGAGCGCCTCTGAGGCGTTTTGCCACTTAAAAATATGTTATGCCTCTTGTGCTTGCCGCGTATTTTTGTTTAACCATCAGCCGGCGAGGGTAAAAGCGGCAGCGAGTTATGTTTTAATAACTCCGTCGAGTGGCGCATAACTCTACATTATCTATCTAAAACGCTGGGGCATAGAAACTGGAGCATGCTGCTGGTAGCCATCAAATTTATTTTCGCATTACGTCGCTTTTGTTCGTTGATTTTCCAGCGCATTGCGTATACGCACTGTTTTTTATGCCCGCGAGCTGCTTAGCTAGCAGTGTTGTGCTTTTTCTGCACTGACTAAAAATTCAATTCCCCCAGGCACGATGCCAGCTGTTTTTGCAATTGGTTAACTTCATCATTCAAGCAAGCCGCAAATTGTGTGTTCGGTGTTCGGTGCTCGCCTCCCACGCGACCAACGGTAATGGCAAACGGGCAACTGAAAAGGTCGCGGCGTGGGCGTTGATTGCACACGCACAATTCCAGCTACGCATAATTTAGTCCACGCGTTGATTTCAATTTATGCGAAAACATCCTGAAAACGCGTGCACGCAAAATATTTTAACATGCGTCCACAAATCATGTTTACTCGCCCATGCTCCACCCGATCTTTCAAAAGGGAAAATCACTAACAGCTTAGCTTTTGTCTATAAATGATTAATAATCACTTAACGTTATACGCAGTGAATTCATTTTAAAGCCACAATACAGTTTTGTGGCAATTATAAATAGTGCTTTTTGTTTCGTCTGACGTAGAACCCACAAAAAAATAATAAATCCCTACTGTCACTCAAAGTTGCATGCAACATTTAGCAACCGCAATTTTTGCCGCCAGCATCAAGCTGTTGCGCTCTTACATAAATACAGCAGCATAAATGTTAATATACGTTCATACTTATGTAATTCAAAAAGCAACTGGGAGCCATCGCTGATGTCATTCACATTCGCGTTAGCTCCTAGCACCCCTCCAGCAGTTGTTTTTTTTTTCTTTTTTCTGCTCGACTGTGTGTCCATGTTACTGGCGTACCTTTACATGGTTATCGGGCAACGTATGTCTAGTGTGTACCGCCGTCGCCCACGGCGGGTTGGTTTCTAGTTGTTGACTCTGGCAGCATTATGTAATGAGCAACAACAATGTAATTTAATACAATTTTATCCACACCACACTGTTAAGAGAGCAAAACGAAAATAAGCAAACAAACAAAAATAAGCTATGGAAAGTCTTGCTTGGAGGTGACAAAAATTCAAATACCCTGGGTAATCTATTCAACAAATTTCGAGAATTTATTTTGATACAATAAGATAAAGCCAGTTGTCGTATAATATCAATATTTACTGATATCTTCATACAAATATAGTATTAGTTTTAAAATATATATGGGAGCATAGCGGCAAAGATATAGATCAGGGACTACGTTGAATTTATAAATAAAGAAATGAGTTAATATTGTATTTTAAAAGCTAATAAGGTTTTAAGTAACCTAGTAGCCGAAGAACCGAACAGTAGCTTTTGTTTTTTAAAAAAAAGGGCTTATAACATTCCTATATACTTTATAATTTTATAAATAAGTGATCAGTGTGTGTGGGCGGAAAGTCATTTGATAAGTTTCATAAGCTAACTTGAAAACCATGATAAGTTTAACCTACATTTCTTCATTGATAGCGCTTGCCCAATTTTTGTTGTATTTTTTTGACGTGTGTTGCAACCAGTCTATCAAAGCTGCATAACCCCTGCAAGTGGCAGGCATGTCGTGGCATGCACATGAAAGGATGACAACACGAGATATCATTTAGCGACCCAGAATAACAAGTCGCAAGACATTGGAGTCCCGGAACCCACGAGGCAGTCAAGCAACTGGCGCTGTCTGTCGCTGTCCGTTGTGTGTTTGCGAATTAAACGCATGAAACTTGTGGTGCGCGGGGGTGGGGCTGTTATAAAAGTATTACACAAACACAGCTAGAACAAAGAGCCATTTTGTTTGAAATGTTTATGTACATTTCATTACCCAAGCGTCTGTAACGGGACATTAATGACCTTTCAAAAATAAGCAAAGGCCTACAGGACTACTTTGCTAATAAGTCGGTTGAAGGGTCTAACTTTTTTTAACTCGCATTTCATTTAGTCTCACGCTCAGTTTTTAACTGCTCCGAACTGTACAACAATTTATTGTCATCTATTCTCTAAGTGATCTCGCATAACCTTTTTCAAAAACAAGATGCGACTTTGAATCTTGTTAAGTTACATGGCGGGCAACGTAACTGGTCAACAAATCAATGACAGCCTTGAAGCCAAATTTGCGCAGCTTGATAAACCTAAACCCGAGCCGACTGACCAAATGGCTTACAGCCGAAATTTACATAAATTTAAATGTGTGTTATTATGTTGGCAGCGTTCGGCCTTGGAATTCATAACGAAGAAAAGAAGATAAACATGTTAATAACCTACTTAAAATTTCCCAGCAAGAATTTCTACCAGTCTTGTTTTTATTTATTTTTTTTTTCTGTTTCGCATAAATTTTCGTTTCGGCGTTGCCATAAAACAGACAAAAGAATTGCGTCCGAAAAAGAAACCGAAATTCATATACTTATATAGCCACTAAAGCCATAGCAAATTAGCCGGCAACGCAATGTTCTCAATGCGATTTGTATTTATATTCAAATTAAACTCGTTTAAATCTATAAAAATTGTGTAGCACAAAGGCTCGGTCAGATCCGTGTTTATGAATTCTTTGCCAGCTTCCGTGGCGACAAACTTAACGTTAACGTCAGCGTCAACTTCGACGTCGGCGTCGATGGCGGCAAAACGCTATCGAATTATTATTTGTGCATTAATCGGCTAATTTATAGTTTGATAATTTATGAACTATTTCTAGTTAGTTCGCCGCCGCCGCCGCCACCGACTCAGACGCTTAAATGCTTAAGCTAACCGCTTGCCAGCGGCTGACACTCAACTCCCTCGCTCTCGCTTTCAATTGGCTTTTGGCGGTTTGGCGCAGCGGTTGCCCTTGAATTGATCGCGACGTCAAGACAATTGGTCAGCTTTAGTTTTTGTTTTGTTTTCTTTTTCTTTGTATCTTTTTTGTGGTTTTCTTGTTTTTTTTCGATTTTGTTTTTTTGGTATTTACATTTATGTACGCAGGTTTGTGACCGCAGCTTCTTGGGCCGCTTTTGTGATTTTATGCAGATGAAAATATTTATGTTTTGTTGATTGCGCATAAATTAATTTATATTTTATGGCGTTGGCGCTACGTTCGGTCCACAAATGGACCGCAGCGCATATGCAAATCGGCGTTTAGTTGTCTGTGTGTGTATTTTGTTGTTGTTTTATTTTGGATTTTTTTTTTTTTGTATGTTTCTGATATAAAAGCATAATTTGACCTTAAGCTAAAATGAGGGCGTTAATGATGCTTTTTATATAAATGTGTGTGCGTGTGTATCTATTTCTTTTTCTCTTCTTCTTCGAATATAATTTTTATTTTTCAGTTTATTATTTTACTCTGTGGCAGCTTCTCGATTGTTTTTTGTACATTTTGTTTGTTGCTTTTAGCGCATAAATATTAATTAAAGTTGGAAAAACCACAACAACATTAAGCGCTAAAGAATGACAGAAAAAGCAACACGACAGCAACAGCAGCATCACCAAAACCAGCAACAACAACACCAAAGGCAGTTGAAAATTTCTTTGCCCGCACGATGAATTTTATGATTTTTTTCCATTATAATTTTTTAATTGCTTCTTTTACCTGTACCTCTATCTGCAAGCCGGGTAACAGTGCACCTGTTTAATTGTATATCACAACAACTCTGTTTCTGCTTCTCACAAACTATTTCAGGAATCCACTTGACGAAATTGAAGCAGTATTTAGAAGTTAAAACTAAACTAAGTTCTGACAACACTACACACTCACACACACACAGAGTAATGGGAATGTGACACGTTTATTGACTAAGATCAGATATCTAACTAAATAGATGTAAACCATTTCTAAGCGAGAGAATTTGACTAAATTAAGTTAGTACCTAAAACGAAAACTAACTTCATCTATCCTACATTATTTTAAAAACACATTTTTATATTCAGCAACTTTTTATACACTATCTTTACAATGTTAACGACTACGTAAATCAACTACTATAATATACTATATATATTGCAGCAACAGCAGTTCGCACGCCCACTTAATAAGCATAGTGTAAATGTTGGCTTTTTTCATTTTATAAGACCTATTATTTCTCTTTTCAAAATGCTCCCAACTTTTACCTGGTGCCACAACAAAAAAAAAAAACGCAGCTCAGCGTTGTTCACTTTACCAGCACTTGAAATGCTTCTACACACCTCTTTCACACTCACACACCTCCAGCGTTTTTAAAGTATTCACACACACACACACAAACCCATACACAGTTAAACACCCTCTCTCACTGACGCACTGACCGCCCCGGAGCTATGTTATTAACAGGAACTTCCACCACACGCATTTTTTATTTTGAAAAAAAAGTAAGAAAACATAAAAAAACTAATGATTTTTAGAGCAGGACAAGGAGTATAATTATAATGCTTTTTGTGCGTTTAGTTGCCTTTGTGCATGCAGAGTATATGAAAGAGATAGGAAGTATAGTCCTAGTTATATATGAGTAAAACTTCCAACTATATAGTTGTGTTTGTCTATTTAATTGTTCAGTCATTTGTCAACGTTTTAATTTAAAAAAAAAACATTCGACAAATTCTTAAAATAATAAATAATATGAACTTGGTTGAAATCCGGGTAAAGTCCAATGTTGAACAGTTATATTTATGTGTTTAGCTACAATATTTAGTTTTATGTTATATCCAGAATTCCATTCGGAACTCTTTGAAATATATTCCTGCAAAACGCATGCACGTTAAGTTTATGAAATCCAATACGTTGTTGTTGTCAGCGTTACATTTTTTATATATTTTATAAATATTTATATGATTATATGTATTGAAAATAAAATTAAACCTTTACACACGAGCCATGTATTAAAATAATAACACACACAAATATTGTGTACTATGTATATTTAACGTTTACAAAATCCATGCATCATCATTAGCATCCACATGAACATCGTGAACATCACTATCTACAACAATTTACGCCCACACATTGCCAGTGCATTTTCCAAATAACATGTGCCATAACCTTATATGTATGAATTTTTGTTACTTTGCGTCTTAATGGAAAAATGTCTGGAAATAAATGCAAAAAAAATAAAATCAATTTCAATTTATTGCAGTTTGTCAAACATTTTCTTGTCATTTAGATAGATTGTTTGTTTATTGTGTCGGAACTAACTAACCAACAATAATTTTTCGGTTATGGTTATTTGTAATCTATGATATACTTTATTTCAACAAAATTATTGAAAATCAAAAATTGGTAGAAAAAATAATCCAAGAGAAAGTTTATTGTAAAAAGTTCTAAGGGCATTGCATACATAAATCTGTCAATTGCAAAAGTTCAACGCGTCTAAATATTATATAGTATATATTATATATGTATATAACGGTTCGGTCGCTCCGCTGGGGAAAAGTGCTGGCTTCTCTAGTGGCGGCCTCTGGAGTGCCTGCGCAAAGTTCATTTAAAAGTCGAAAGGACAAATGAATGAATAAAACGAGCCAAGCAAATGGCAGCGCCAAACTGTGAGCAAAAAAAGCAGAGAAGAAAAACAGTATAACAAGTGCAGCTTGGCCGGGTCAAGCCTGGCCGCACTTGCAGCTGCCCTACTATGCGCTTCTCAGCCGTGACAGCTGCCTGCTCCTAGGTAGCTAAGCTGCTAACCGCCGACGGCGATGTGTAAATTGGAATACATAAATCACTCAAGCAGAAGTTGTAGCCTTTGCCACGCCGATTCAACTGCAATAATTTCGAATTAAACTTGAACCGAAAGTGTGTAGCAATTTGTTTAAAACAAAACCCACTTGCAGCTAGTTCTTACAAAAAATCATGCCACAAAGTTCGTCAGTGGCAGACGCAGGCAACGCTCGCGAAGGAGAGGGGTGGGTAGCGGAATAAAACTGGTGGATGAAACCTTATTGCAAATAGTTTTAGAGCACTCACTTTTAAAATTAATTTTACATGCATACCCCTGCGTTTATCCATATATAAATATATATATATATATATATATCGACTATATAGGTTTATATATGTAAAGTGAGCTAGCTACGCAAGTTTTACGACTTTGCCGACATGCAACTGCTCATGGCTTATGCCGCCATGTCTGGGCCGGATTGTCTGGAGCTGTGGCCCTGGCTATGGCTCTGACTCTGTACTCCGGGCTTTTCGTTCTCCGTTCCAGCGCCTGTGCTCCGCATCAGTGCTTCGGTTGTCTGCCTTAACACGCTAATCTCCAGATGCCATGTTATTGCACTTGTTGGCAAAGTTGTTCAAAAAGTGATTTTGTCAGTGACGGGGATTTGGTTTGGGCGAGGGTAAAAGTTTGCAATGTGTTTCTTGGTTTTTAATTACAACAAATTTGACTTGTTGTGCCAAAGTTTGTTGCATGGGGTCGCAGGCACGTACACACATCTGACTAAAATGAATTAACGTCATTGTTTTAGTAACCGCTCTCATATCATGTGCTAACCGCATTACACATTCACATGTTTGTTTGGCCAACTCCGTTTGTTTTATATATATATATATGTATATCTGTTTATTCATATGTGTTTTACTTTGCACAATTGAAACACCCAACAAATTTCAAATCCGCAAAAACTGACAGAACCGCACAAAATCAGGCGCAGACAACGCACGCGCCCAGCAAAATACCCAAGCAACTCAGGTATCAGCAGCAGCAGCAGCACGTCAAGGCCACGCCCACAGCGGCACCTGCCAGCGATACGCCCAAGCCCTCGCTGCTGCCCAAGCCAAAGGTCAAAGTTGTAATGCCGCCCGCACTGCAGCAACGCCTCTGGCAGCAGCAGCAACAAGAACAATCTCAGCCCGAGGAGCCAACCATTCACGAAGAGGAGCAGTCGAGCACGCCCACCGGCTCTGGCAGCCGCATACCCGTGCGCACACTAAAGGCAGAACGCCGCGCCCTGGCAGCGGCTGCACGGCAGGCAGGCCTCAGCGTCGACGACTACGTCCAGCAGCTGGAGGAGGAGCAGCAGCTGGAGCAGAACGCCTCGCCCACAACGCCTGCGGTCAAGAGCCGCGCCATGATGAAGTAAGTTTTATGCGTGGCGGTCAAAGAGTTGACAAGCGTGTAAGCAGAAGTCGCCAGAAAGGTCGCAGGTCAAATGCCCTTGCAAATCAACAGCTCGTAGGCGTAGCCATTTAGCTTAAGTATCCGTTTGCCATTTAGAATTGACTACGAACCTTATTGAGCACCCACACACACAAACAAGCACACAAGCACACACACACACACACACAAACGGCAGGCAACTATTAGTTTCAATGTTGTTTTCTAGTCTATACGTATCTATATCAATCTCTATGACTGTACCTAGATCCAGGGAAACACTCAAATTTCATCTCACTTTTAGTTTCTTTTTTATTACTAGTTTGGCGGTGTCTGTTTTGGTCACTTGACTTCTGTATATAAATACACTGGTATATCTTATAGATACATACTTATTTCTTGTAATTTTCGTTTGCTAAAGATTTTGTAAAGTCTCCCGCAGCTTTGTTAGTTGAATGCATTTAATGTCCTATCCTAACTTATGTTGTTTTCATTTTTAATCCACGCAGCGCGGAAAAACGCGCCTCTTGGCGTGCCGCACGTCTGCGCTCTCTTGAACAGGGCGCCGTCGAGGCCCAAGATGTGATCAAGAATATGCGCAAAATAACAGATGATTTAATCACGCACGAGTCCAGAGCCAGCGAGGTAAGTTTTTTGTTTCCAGACGCCTTCAGACTAACCCACTTTCAAGCGAAACCCCAATTAAAAAACAACATCCCAAAATTCAAAAAGTGTTTTGCCTGCGGAATTCGGCTGAGCAACTCTTAACCAGCTAAAAAATACAACCCATAGAGCTACATGGTTTGCTTTACTAACCGCAACAAAATACTAAAATTAATAAGAAAAAAAACAACCTGTAGAAGGTTAATGTTTCATGTTCAAGTGTAACTAATGCAGAGCTAGTTCAGTCCAAACAGCGAATAATTGTGTCTAACTTTTAAAGCTCAACGAAAAAAAAAATAATATTTATATCAAAATTTAAAATTGTGCTTTATCTTTATCAATCAATCAACTTTAAAAAAAAAAATCCTTTCATACGTTTCAACAATTTTTATCTCTCTGTAACGCAGCCGAAAATAGTCTTTCCAAAAATTGCCATAAAATCAAGCGATGGCCCGGTCATCGTGCGCGAACGCGAGAAAATACTCGATGAGAAAATCGTGCGACGCACTGAAGAGGTGCCCTGCCCCATAACGGGGCAACCTCAATTGCGCACAGTCGAGTATATTGAGAAAATCATCGAGACGGAGGTTAGCTAATCCAACTGAAATTACCTGTACCATAAGTCGTATATATATATTTAATTGGCACCAATTTGAGTTTCGTTAGCAATGCAAAAGCGTTTTACATTTTTGGTTGAAAGCCGCTTCTGTTGTGTTCCTGTAAGCGTCAACGTTGTGCGCTCTCGTCTCGCTGTCGCTCTCGATTTTGTAGTATCTTCACGTATTTTGCACATGCTAAAAGAACATTAAATGCACCGCACAGAGAGCACTCTCGACTCGTATCACTGTAAATAGCAAAAACATTTCATCAAGATTCACAGAGACACAGACTTAATTATTTTATAGGGCTCTTGATTTTTATGTTCCCAACTGCAGAAACTAGCTGTCTTCTAAAAAGCTTCTGTACATATTGTAAGTGCCGCATCACAAATGTTTACCAGTTGTTGTTGTTCCTTTAATATCTACACAGCTTTCAGTTGCGCAGTAGCTTTGTTGACATTGTCCCAGTTCCGCCCACCTGAAGCTGTGGCTCCGACTGAAGTGCAGCGCATAAAAAGGACAATAAGCTACTTTTGCGAGCTTCCTACGTGAAAAGGTCCTGTGATGCCCAGTGCGAGAGCACAGCAACAAAAATCATTTTCCCAGTTATTGTAGTATTTTAAGTGTCGCGGTTTTAGGAGCCCTCGCCCAGCACTTCTCCCCACCCCACACCACACACCCGACCCGTTCGGCGCGTATCTGTTTTGGGGGCCTAACCTTCAAAGAGTTTCATTGTGTGTTTTGGGGTTTGTTGTTGTCACGTGTCCATAAAGCAACGTCGACAGCCACTTTTACGCTTTTGGGGCCCGATTCTTGATTCGTTTTAAGTATGCAAACGCATTATAATGACGCGCTGCCTTTTATGGCCAAGTCCATTAAAATTAAAGCAAAAGTTTTGTTTCATTTCGCGGCGGCGTCGTTTTAATGATTCCGATCGAAATAAAAAACAACACGCCGCAAAACATTTTATGGCCGCTGCTATTCTTGGTCACAAATCAGAGTTTTAAAAATTGCTTCTGTCGCTTTGCTCTGCTTTTCAATTTGTAAACGGAAGGAAGCGCTACAAACAAGAACCGGCTAGAATGTCAACGGCATAAAAGTTTCTGCCTGCCGCCTGCCTGCCTTAACTCTGGTAATTCGAGAGCAGAAACTCGGCCCGAGGCAAGCAGCCCCTAGAGCTGACCCCGAATGCGCTGAATGCACTGCGGGACGCCGGCAGCCATTTTCGCAGTTGGCTGAGTGCGACGCCTGTCAGTGGCAAGCCTCAGCTTATCGTCTTTCCACAATAGAATCCCTTTACTTTGTCAGCGCGCAAACGCTGGCAATTTTCTCTGCAGTTGCTCTCGTAGTCATCAGTTTGCTAGCAGTTACTGGTCCTGCTTGAGATCCATGCCTCATATATCCTTAGGGTCAATTTAAAAGCATGCATGCTTTTATTATATATTTCATGAATTTAGTATCTCGCTTAAAATATATATTCATGACTTATGAATTGTTTTTTCTGGTAATTTATTGTGCTCTGCAACATATTAGTATGTTTAAATTCTCAAGAATTAATTTTGTACGTTTCATAGTGAATAGAAAGATTCGATTATTAGCATCATAAAATATTTCAACTCAATAAAACATATTTAATTTTCCCAGCTAATTGTTTTGATGACTGATTTCTACACACAAGCATGGAAAACGATTGTACAGTACGATACAAATTACTGATAAGATAAGATATTTAAAAAACATGAAATAACAACAAAATTCAGGGAAAGTAAATCTGACAGGGGGATATGCGAATATTATCCAAGCTTATAGACTCTAATTAGCTTCAAAACCGTCGAAAACTATGATTTCATATGAGTAGATAAACTGACGAAAGGACAGGAAGACGAGCCATGTTTTCAACTCCCGCAGGCTACAAGCCATTTTATAGCATTGAACTGGGAGAAAATTTGAATTTTTTAATAAATTATTAATCAGAAATCATCGGTGATTGCATTTAAAAACTGTTCGAAATACTAATACTGCATGATGCAACTCTTCTTTAATATTTCTATTTTCGCATTTCTTCTGGGTCTCTTTCATAGATATTTTCATTTTCCCTTTGCATTTTTCTGTTAATGAACACAGGTTCATTTAATCCGCACTCCACAATCTCAGCGCATCAGATCCTGTTGCACCTTTGCACCTAATGTATAAGTATATATAAAAATAGAATATTGGCTTCGGTTTTGGTCTCGTTGCTTGGTCCTGTTGATTTTTACCTTCATTAGTACTTAGTGTGCCAGCAAACCAAATGCACAACGTATCGCATTCCGATTCCAATGTATTTAGGTGGAGACCTGCAAAGAGCGCATTATTTCGTTGGAGCTGCAGGTGCCCGAGGCTGAAGAAGGTACACTTGATGATACACAACCGCCGCTGGAGCTGCAGGCGAACGATGATTTCGACAACGATGACTACGATGATTACGATGATGATGATGACGAAGAGGAGGAGGAGGAGGAGGACACTGCGTCTATTGTTACAGTGCAGGCAAACAACGAGAAACTGTTTCTACGCCAAGATATGGATTCCTTTGGCCCATCGTCCATTGAAAGCGTCTCGTCGGGCAAGGTACGCATTAAGGCAACGCCGCTAACACTGCACCAGACGCTGGCCAAGGAGACGACCATTGTGGAGGTGCTGAATCCCGTCATTGGCGGCGATGGCAACGCGCGCACTATACAAGTGAGTGGCGCGCCCTTCGACACGGACGAGCTTGAGGAGGGCGCGACCTCGCTGCTGCGCAGCGAAACTTTTGTGCTGCCCACTGGCGGCAAGTCGGAGCTGTCATTAAATGCAAAAATGAAGAATGTGCTTGAGGAGCTGCTAGAGAATAAGCGCGTCAAATTGAATTTGCAAAAGAGCCTCGAGGAGCACAGCGACAATGAGAACGATGACGACGAGGAGGCCGAGAATGTCTATGTAGATGCACGCGACGACGATGAGAGCGCCTACGGTGACGCCATGGATGATGTTGTTGACTTTGGCATTACAGCGAAGCCGGCGGCCAGAACTAAAGGCCAGGACGACGCCAAGAACGGCAATCAACAGCTGCTGGAAGCGCTGATCAGGGACAGCAATCGCAATACCATAATTGGCAAATTGGCGAGCCAATTGGCCGCGAACGACGACGACGACGACGATGACGAGCAGGACGACGACGAGGAGGAAGAAGAGAGTAGCGACTCTTCGGACGATGATAGCGACGATTCCGACGAGGAAGACAATGCCGAGGAACAACTAAACATTGCCTACGTGCAGGGCGCGCAGGTAATCGAGAATCTCAACACTGTGGCCGCGGGCAGCAAGCTGCAAAAGTCACAGACATACAACACCATGAAGCAGGCGGAACAGGAGGAGGTCGGGAAGGAGGAGCAGGCATGTGGTATGTCGCAGACCGCAGCGCCCTGTGGCGACACTCTGGCCCAGCTGCAGGCCGAGCAGCGTGCTCTGGCCGAGATCTCAAAACAGCTGCGCAAGTCGGTCGAGGACTTGCTGAGCGCCGATGGCGGCTCCGTGGTGGAAACGCAACGCACCTACACACTGCCGACGTCCAGCGAGAGCGGGGCCGTCGTCACCGTCACGGAGGTGGTGACGAAGCAGAAGAAAACGGGACGCCGTTCAGACGCTGGCGAATCTGGCGAGACTTTATTCAATCGTCTGCTCAGCAGCGGCGGGTCCGAGCGCCAAATCTTCGATCAGCAGCAGGGCGAAACCATCACAACCACCACCACAACCACTGAGGCACTGCCCGTCGCGGCAGCGCCTACAGCTGCTGGGGAGCCCAGTACCAGTGTGGTGACCACAACGCGCACTATCTCCAACATTGTTACCAGCGGCATACCGAGGCTCGAGGCGAACAAGCAAAGCATTCGCAACAACAGCAACAACAACGGCAACAACAATCGCGGCAAAAACAAGCGCAAAGGCAAGAAGAAATAAGCAGTAAAGGCGGAAAAATTGCGTATACGACACATGGTCTGTAAGAATTTACGTAGACATTCATATAACTATTCTCACGAGTCCATCATCACCAACCCTTCCTCCACCACTCATAGGCATAGTCACATATCAGCGCATGAATTTAACAATGTGCCGTTATCCATAATGTATGTACGTTTTATACAACATATATGCCTACATATGTACATATGTACGTATCATATATTATACATGTATGTATGTATATAATTTTAATTAATTGTGCAAATAACTTGTCGTTGCATTTAAAAATACATTTGTAACTAATCATAAAAACGTGCGCAAAAAACACATAATTTAATAAAACGAAAGCAATTTCATAATTATTAAAAAGAAAACAACCTGCGAGCTTTTAACGAAATTTTAACCAGCAACAACAAATGGCAATTGAAATTACCCAAAGCCCAAGAAACTAAATACACGTAATTGCAATAAACAAAAATCTTATTTAATTGATTTAAATAATTTAATTTTGTTTTGCATTTAACATTCATTTGCATTTCCCTTATTTTTGTCAATTAAATTAAATTTTGCGTTTTTTGTTTTAGCAAAATAAATAAATAAAACTACAAAACAAAAAACGACCCGCGAGCCGGTCAAAAGTATTTCCGTTGGTCCCTTCTTTAAAAAAACTGTAAGCCCCGAGCATTCCGGCAATAATCTTAAGGTTTAGTTCTAAGCACCACAATACTAAAACAATAAAATACAAGCGATATTGCGAAGTTTAATAAAACAGGATATTCGATGAATGTATTTATGGTGTTGCATTAATCTAGTTGCTGCAGTCTTGTAGTTAGTGTATTTAAAGCACAACAACTATTTACAAGATAGTCCGTATATTATGCAATAACTAAATTGTAATTGTAAAAATCAATTCGAGCAAAATTATATAATACTTACCTATGTTATATGTACTATTTAGCGTATAAGCAAAACAACTTTTTATAAATTGACATTAAAACGAGAGAAAAACATTGTTGCAATGTAATAAACAATTCAATTAATTTTATAAATTTTAAATCAATCTTTCACTGTCACAACCATCCTACTTCCTGTTGTACATATATACTGCAAACTTTCCATTTGAATTACTTTTTCAAGCTCCCACGCAATTTGCTGGTGGAATTATGTCAAATGGCCAAATAGCTCTGCTACCATTTATTACTTTCGGCCATAAATATAGCAGCATGCTATTTTTATACAGCTTTGAAAGTGCTGGATTATATACTGACAACAAAAGTCCAGCACGTGCCATTGGGTTTATATTTGGATGGTAACCTGATGAGTGGTAAAACCGCTGTGTGGTTTATTCCGGTCCATTCGGAATACTAAAGCTTATTGTTATTCGAGTAATTATTTTTAAATAACAATTCCATTTAATGCATAGAATGAGATTAAAGATGGCCTACAGGTTTAAGCATTTCGATGTTGGTCCTGCAAGTATAATTATTTTCCTACTACTGGTATTTATTATTGCGTTTTCTCGCAATAATGATAATAAAACAGCACTACCATTTGAGTATTTAGAAAATAAGTTATAAAAGAGAATATTAAACAATGTGATTAAACATTTTTATTAGATAATTGTTTAAGACGAACGAGACTTTGGTTTTAAGCTATTATTAAGTTCTATTCTAAAGGTAAGTACTAGTTTACAGCGATTTTTATCTGAATCATTTCAAAGTTTTTGCTTGTGAGAATTCGCACTCTCAACAAGAAAACGCTGAGTATCAGAACGGCTTCTAAGATTTAGAGACTACAGATATCAAATCAGGTTTACTTTAAATATAAGAGACATGTTATTAAGATTTCAATGTAACGTATGGGAAATTAAAAACAACTATTAAACAGAATAAATCTATTGAACAAGAGGCACTCGCGTGTTGTGTCCACAGGTGACAGAACGAGGCTGTCATCAATATAAATGGCAGAACGGAAGATGTTCCCATTTTAGAGAACCGCCAACAAAACGGCGTCGGAAACGTCTGGCGAGGTTGTCAAAGAAGATAGACAGTTGGCAGGCGGGTGGGTGTTGACTATGGGCGTGGCTGCTAATGTAAAAATCGTTAGAATTTGTTGTGCGCACAACAGCATCTCATGAACATCAACTCCAGTAGAAAGCAAGTTTTTAGCGGAAGCTTTCGACATCGGCAGCACTGTACGTTGCGGGCTCACGTTGCGTATGTGCAACGTGCATAATTCGATTAAGAGTAGAGAGAGAAAGAGTATGTGTAATGCACACATGGGTGATGCCTGATGCCTGATGCCTGCGTCAGCATTTTAAATATTTAATGCCGACCAATTGAATTACACTGCGAAACTAGTCAACGGGTGCCTCTGGTGGGTGATGCTGACGCAAACCTGGTTGCATGTGCGGTAGGCGGTGGTGCCAAGTGCAACGGTTCTGCTCTGGGCAGGACCGCTGCCTGCCGCGCGCTGAGTAAGACAAATGAATGCAGCAGCTCGTCCTTGAATTCCCGTTGCATTTGCATTTGTGCAACATTTCAAGTGCAGGCCCCCATGCCGGCGAAACGCTGCGGGCATTTGGGCAATATCACATCTAATGCTAGTAGAACCACTGCACCACCAAATGCGCTGCGCAATAATCAAAATCTCATTTCATGGGCGGCGCCTAATGTTGTTGCTGGCATTGTTATTGTTATGCATGTTGCTGTGGGTTATAAATAAAAGCAGTTTGTCACATTTTAACACACTCCACTGATCTGACAATGTTGCCAACGTCATTGCAGGCCAGCGGGGTGCTCATTACATGGTCTGTTTGCGTCAAGACTCTAACCAATTGTCGTCCCCTGTCACATTTAATAGGATTATGCTTGGTTAAACATAAAATGTCCTTACACACGCACTCCCACGCAAAACATACATACGTCAACCAATTTTTTTTGAAGCAGCGTATGTATGTGTGTGTGTGTGTGTGTGTTGGTGTATGCGTCACACAATTTACAGCATTTGCTGTTTGAAATTTTTCACATTACACACATAAATTGTGTAAAGATGCTTCTTGGTGTAACTCCTGCTACTGTTAGTCGTCGAAACTGGTGAAAAATGTCCAGTGTGCACTCTACACACACACACACATAGATACCCCTGGGTAACGCACACACTCAAACAGACGCATACTCGCAGGTGTCCTGGGCTGCTGTAGTCCTTGGGCGTGCTCGTTGTGCTGTTTGCCACCGCCAGTTGCTGAGTTATCTGGCAAATAATGGAACGTGCTGTGCAGCTGATGCGTTTTCATAAATTTTAAATAAGCGCAGCAGCTGCCACAATTCTTGCAAGCAGCAGGACCAGAATCTCTACACCAGCAGTAAAAGCCTGACGGACCCCATGCTCCTGCATAATTTGTCGTATTACTTTGTATAGTTTTGCTTGGCGGAACCCACTTAACTGGTCAACAATAAGTTGATTTCCTCATTAATCAGGTGTGCTATCAGCTCCAATCAAAACAAGACACAACTAGATACCCTGCGGTCATTAATGTTGGCATTTGCGACGCACCGCTTAGTTGGATGAAAAATGCAGTTCGGCATTTAATTTATTTATTTGTCAGTCAAATATTTTTAGTATATAAAAAGGATGCATACATTTTGTCAGTTTTTTATTCTTTATTTTCAAGTAACATACTGATCATTAAAAAATTGAGCAGTCCTTGTCAGATGAGTTGGTTCAGTTCGATCCCCAGGCTACTGAGTGTATAGCAGCCAGTGCTATTTCAAAATATAACTATGACTATATTCTATACTTTAAAAATAATAACAAAACATATAAAAAGAAAAATGATTCTGTCAAAAATTATAGTAAATTGTTTCAAATAGTTTGCAATTCATTTCTTTTTTATTTTATATACATATATATGTATTATATATATGTGGGAGTGAATGTGCATACTAGCCTTGCACGATACCCTTAAATAACCATCCCTAGACAATAACGATAACCAACAACGATGACCAACAACGATGACCAACAACGATAGTCGAGAGCGAGCTTGATCTATCGTAGAAAGAAGTACGACGCAGTTGAAGAAAGACGCGCAAGTGGCAAGACGGCTACTGCAACTTCGACGACGACGACGACGACGACGACGAATGTGTAGAGACACACACTGACGACGCTGATGCGACAGACGGTCGCGCCAGAAAAACATTCTACGACGTTAAATGAGTTTGTTGAATCTTAACTAAATTAAACGTATAATAACATTAAACACAAATAAACCCCCACATATATTTTCAAAAAATTACTTTTAATTTTCAACTGATGCTTATATAGTTATATTACCTGATCTATTCATTTTTTTTAGCTGCATTAATAAAATATAAAATTAATTCTTTAAACAACTATCGAGTTCCTTAATTTATTTTTAGCCCTTCCACTCCGAAGTAAAGATGTCTGTTTAAGTTTTTTACGATTTTGCTTACAGCCTTGGATAAACTGCATACTTCGTGAATCTTTAAACACATATAAAATGTGTAAGCTTCTATATAAATTAGATTAATATTACGCTATCCGTTTCTCCAACTGGATATTACACTAACATAATATATGGACGTAGTGCTCTATAAAAATGGGTTAGAAGACGAGTACAAGGACAATGAACAAGCAGTTTGACAGCTCTGGCATCGCATAAAAATGCAATGCTCGTCCTGCAATTTAGATTGCGCCTCCAGGCTAAACTGAAAGCCGCTATGTGATGTGTTTCGCTGTTGTTGTTGCTGTTGTTTTTGTTGCTGCTTTAGCCTGTTGCTGTTTGTTGCTGCTGGCAAAAAAGGCTGGGCGCATGCGTTGGAATGCCACGGAAACTGTTGCAGTTGGTAGACCAAAAACATTGCCCCTAAAACGGCCAGCTTTATCCGTTTGGCTTATCCAAAAGGCAGCTGCCTTTATTAGCTGACTGTGTGTGTGTATGGGGCACGTCCCCAGGGCAGTGTTCGTTGTCGTCGTCGGTACAACCCACCCCCATTGACGTACTACAAAAACGTATCCAAGCCTGGAAAGCGCACACAAGGCTTTGGTTTCGGTATTGTTTTTTTTTTTTTTTTTTGTTTCAATTTCTGGAATGCGTCGCTTTTGCTGTTGTTCGAGGCTCTTTTTTCTTTGGCATAAGACTTGGTCTGCTCAACGCTGTTTCCTAGCTCGGCGTCACTGCTGCTTTGCAGTTGCAATTTTCAAGGATAAGGGTATGCTCGAAGCAGATTTATATAGAGGGCCCAGTACGTGCGGAATTTATTAATGCTGCTCCAGCTATACGCTCGAAGGTTCGCTCCAATTGCTGACCAACAACGGAACAACGGCCGCCTTGGGTTATATAAGGTGTGCTGTCTGTCATATTGAAGTTCGCACTTCAACAATGACCTGGGAGTTAAGACTACCGATGGGCCCAATTGCTTGCCATTTGAATTGCGAGATCTGAAATGAAAACACAGCTCGGCACAACTATTGTTATTGTTTTAGTTTTGTAGCACAATGAGGTCCTACGGTATCAATAAACCGAACAGAAGCGCCTAGCAGGTGCTGCCTTAGTTAGTGTCTGCGCATTCTAACAACGCTCACGTATTCGCATTAACGAACTTCGGTGCTTTAAACGCAGTCGAGAAGCAAAGACCAACATAGCCAAAAAAGATCCCGGCCAAAATCGTGAGACGTGGTGCAACCACAGGCAAAGGGCAGCCACTGACACCACAACGCTGAACTTTATCTGTGTTTGTATAGTTGTTCAGCATAGTTTTGGGGTTTAACTATGGACAAGGACAGCCGTGAAAGTGAGCGGTGGTCTGAGGTGCGGAGACACGTAAATGGGAAAAGTCTTAAGAAAGCAAATCCTAATGAGAGATAAGTATTTGCTATGAATGAATAACGTATAATTAATTATACAGTTTAAAGAACTATGCACTTAAAAAAAGGTAAACTCCTTTAATAAAATGCATATTACCATAAATGATAAAAGGTACAGCTAAGTCTAAAAATTTAACTTGTTTTAGAAAAGGAATAAAAACGAATAATGAAACCCCGTTTAATTTTTTATTAAATGAAAACCATTTAGCCATATTTTTAAGTTCTTGTTTCTAATAAGTCTTTGAACTTCTTATGCTAATAAATTATTAAGGAAGATTTAATAAAATCAAATCACAAATACAAAATAAATAAATACATAAGTTTATATTTAAAATATGTCATTCCGAGTTCAAATTTTATAGCCTATTTTATCTTTATGTTAATTAAAATAAAAGTTAAATAGCGAGCAATAATTCGATTCGGTGTAAACTCAAAAATGTATACATGGTAAAAAAACAATTAACCAAAATATTTTTCAGCGAATCGCAGTTCGTTTTTTCACGGCGTTGAGTTACCATGACTGTGAAATATCTTTCAATTAAGCCATATTAAATTCCTTCAATTGCATTCCACCCAAGCTGAACTTCAGTTAATTAATTTGCATGCATGCACATATATATATACATACTTGCATATATGAATGTACAGATGGATAAGCCCATAGTTAGCATTCGGGCACTTCGTCGGCGGCCCATAACAACAGCAACAAGAAAAAATCAGATTAAATTGGTTGGCAAGTGCACGGCGCACACAATTTGCATATATTTGGTTTGTGATTATCGTGGACCACAGATTTAAATGAGGATGTGATGCAGCGCCCAACAATACAGAACTGAAAAGTACCGAGCAGGGCAGTGTACAGCGTTGATCTCGTACAGCAACTTGCAGCGTCGTGCCGCATGCGGCAGATTGAGTGACGCACGCTCATTATGTACGCAACGTTCTGGCAACGGCAACGACAAAAACAGTTTCATGAAAAGCCAAAGCCAAGAGCTGATGACGGACATGTGGTTATTTAGCATGGCAGTGGATGCTCTTGTCAGTTTGTCCTTTGCCGTTTAATATGGATTATTGGCGTCTGTGGGCGTGTGGACTGTGCCCTTAAATCATTTTACGCGTAATGCGATATTTCCATTTTATAAAAATAATTATTTTCTGTTTTAATTAAATCCACATTAATGGTGTGTACACAATATTGCCATTGACGCTGAACTACCTTAAAGCTTGTGGCTGTCGTTCCATTTAACATATTTAAATGTCAATTTTACAAATTTTCCGGAATTAATATAATTTCAATTATAAGTGCTCCTAAAGTAGAAAATAATATACTTATGACTTTTATTATCTCCTGAAAGTAGTTAAATTGTATATTTATAGTATTTCAACTTGTAGCTACACATCTTTGTAGCAACAAGCAGTATACAAGAACTATTTAAAGAATGAAAGAGCTTTTAGGTTTATTTATGAGCATAGTTAAAGTGCAACTTTAGTGTGTGCTTGACAAACTTTTGAGCTGTCCCAATTGTCCCAACCCTGGCTCGTCAAACAGGAATCTGTGCAGCTTGGCGTACATGACGTATACGTTATATGCTATTCAGCCAACACAAATTAACTCAAATGGCATCTTTGTCTTGGCCGGGAATAGTTGAGTTACCGCTGCTCGCTTTCAGCTTGTCTTTGGAGCTCCAGCAACAACTTAACTGCAACCAGCATTAGTTTGTTATCAACGCTCGATTGCTGAAGAAAATTGAAAAATATTGTCGCTGCACTCGGCGTTTGTTTCAAAGAGGATCGAGCTCAGCGACTGGATGCAGCTGCTACTCCTCTATGCTGATGTCTCCTTGCCAGCTCGTGTCTCCTGCTGTTACCCCGCAGTTCGTTGTTCGTAATGATGGATTGTACTCAGTGCGTCTTAAGCTCACACGCGCGCCACAGCAAAGATGAAAGAAGTTTTGCAACTGGTGCCTACCCAGGACCAGAAAGACAATCCTTTGCTGTGTAAGCAGCAGCAGACGCCATTCCCATTTTTCAACATCTAAACTTTTTGTTTGATTTTAGTCGCCTTCAGTCGCAACCTCTTAGCCCACTTGCTTCTTAAAGTACTTGCATATGGGCCACAGTATCTTGTGCGGGCTGCCTTCAGATAAACGCAGCGCTTCCGCCCGAAACTGTACTTGCCCCGCCACTGGGAGACCCGCTTTTCTGTTTTCAAAATAAATCATTTTGATCGAGCGAGCGCTGTCATCTAAAATATCAAAGCGAGCGAAAAAAAAGCGAAATTAATCGAAATAAGCGGAGCGCATTATTTATCTGGACAAACTATTAAAGTCAGTAACTAAATTTAATCGGCTGAGAAACTAAACTTTTAAGTAAACGCAAATGGTTTTATTCGCTTGGAAAAAATAGATTAGGCAACTAAACAGTTATTATTTAAAATAAGTTAAAGACAATTTCTTTAATTCTTTTAATTGTACAAGAAATCTTCGTAAAAATAAAACAGAATATTGCAGATGGTGGCACTCTGATAATATTTTTCGAAGATAATAGCTGCCCAAAACATCTAGGACAGCGCCAGAATTCTTAAGCTGCGCTAGCTATTAAATTGGTATATACAAGACAGTCCCAACTATTAAATTAATTTATTCTGTTTCATGACAAGATAACATACCTATAATCTAATTGTATATGCATGTACATTTTGCTAAAGCAAATACATTTCGGAAAAGTGGATTAAAATTTATTATGTTTGAGGGCCAAGATATACATAGCTAGTGAACGAAAAACTCATAACTTGTTGCACCTACTTGGAAACATAATTCATTTGTCAACGAGCCGTTGCCGTCTTCGTTTTCGCCTCCGCACAGGGACTGCACAGGCACGCTAATATGGTCAATGCCAACTGTTGCCAGTCAGACAGGGGCGGCCATTCAATTGCAGGATACCGGCTGCACGACTCTATAAATGTATCCGTTCCTCCCGCTGCGCCTCGCTCCCGATTCTTCCATAAAAGTCAAGTGCATGTTGCGCTGGCACTGTTCCAAACGGCTGCGCATCGGCAGCGGAAACGGAAACGCGCAAAAAATGGCAATGGCTCGGGCGACGCTGCCACAGCGAAGCCCCTCCCCCCGACACCGCTACTCCAAAGACTAAGTGGCAAAACATGAACAAAAACTTTGCTCGTTGTGCGGCCGACAAGTTGAAACTAATGACAATTTTGTTGTAATTAGTTGCGGCTTTTACTGCGACGCGAAGCGACGCGACGCCAACAAATAAGTTGTCAGAGAACTTAAGTTAAGCAATTTTCATAGTTTTCGTCGCTGGCATTTGCGGCAAGCAATCTTTTTGCTAGAGTACAAATTTGCCGGAAATGAAATTCATTTGTTTTCCTTACCCCAAAATTGTTGGAGCTGTGGTTGAGCGCGGGCGTGGCCATTACTCGGTTACATTTTGCATGTGCCGTCGACTCGAAGGCATGCATCCTGCATTTGACCATGGCCAGTGCCTGCCAGATATTTCATAGCCTTGCCCACCGCCTGGCTTTTAATTATTTTTAATTGCATGCAGCTGCTCTTGACGTGCCACAAAACACATTTACCAATTCTACCTGGTTCCGGTCGAGCAAATATGCAACAATACCCAGTTAAAGCTTGTGTAGTTGACACCTTAGGCAAAAACAAAAAATTAAAATCATAAATTCAGTTTATTTGGCAATTTGTTGTTGCCTTACGGCTGAAAATACCCAAATTGCTGTCATTTACACGGTTTTCTAAAAAATTAAAAATATTCTGCATATATAAATCTAAAAGTCGCCCCAAAGAAAAGATAGTCCATACTTGGCACTGTGAATACGAGATCGTGGCATTTAAATATTTTTCTAGGGGTGTTTAAGTTTTTTGTCGAATTCAGCTTAGTACGAGAAATGTTTGAATTCTGAAATACTGGAAAATAAACAAATATTTTTCTTACATTTACTATTATTAGTATTATTGTAATGATTGTTATAATTTGTATTTATTTATTGAGATATATATAAAGAGCATATTAATATAACTTTTATTATTTTATTGTTTGTATTATTTTTGAAGTGTTAAAGTTGAAAACAATATATTATGGCCAACGGTATTACGCACTTGACGGTCACATTGTAAGGTTTATTTACAGGGATCTTATCGTTGGTATTTGGAGTGGCTGTGAAAACCATTTTAAAGCGCTTGCACACACAACGAAAGTGCGCTGCACACATTTTATGTGCCCCAGTGATTCTTTATTTTATGCGCCATATTTTTCTCCACATACGCGCACACAACTGAACGAACAGGCGTAACACGCCCACATGGTGCACCTTCTTTGAGTGTTGCGATTACCTGGGGGTGCGGAAGCACGGCTTAATCAATCGGTCGGAGTGAACCTCTCAGATATAAAACTGTTATTACAAATTGACGAATCGCCCCGCGCTTAAGATGTGTCGCGTAGGATAAACGCTCGGCGAGAGATTTGCAGCGTTGCAGAAATGCAATTTCAACTGAATTTAATTGTTTTTGTGCTCAAATGTTGACTTTAATACAGAATCACACGCACACGCACAAATACGCTGGGAAAACAGCAGTGCTTAAAATTTTAATAGAAAATTTGCATATGACCGCGTGTGCCGGACTCTGTTCGTGCAAACACAAAAACACACTTATTTGCATATCATAAAAATTCATTTTGTAGCAATTTTTGTGTACTTTTTAAATTGAGCAACCGCAAAGTTTTGCATTGCAGAACAGAAAACAGAAAACAGAGAGTTGCTCCGCCTGCTGGAGAATGTTTTGAGAAGTGCTCTGCTTCGATTCACTGGCCAGTTTGTCTCTCAATCTGCCGTCCATGTCTGCATATAAAGTACGTCCTCTTGTATTTGTAATTTCTCTGCACGTCCCAGTTTGTCATGCCCGGCCCCAGCTCGGTCCAGCACGCACATAAAATACATCAATGTGGCCGTAACTCCAGACCAGACAAGTGGAGTTTGCGGCGAGTCGAGACGCAAAACAAGCCCCCACACAGTGGCCAGCTTGCAGTTCTGATTTAGTGGCACTTATGACAACTATCATACTACATAGTTGCTCCTTGGGTTTTTCTCGTGCCTCGACTTTAAGCTTGACAGTACAGAGAGTACGTCGCTTGAAACTTTAAGAAAATTGAAACAGCTGCAAAACCTAATGAGGCTCTTTATTTTTGTTTTCCCTTGTGACTTCTCCCTGAATGGCATTTCAGACTCAACAACAACAATGATACAGATACAGATACTTGCGGCTACAGAGCCAGACAATTTGGTGCCATTGTTCGGCCATTAGCTTTATTTTTATGTGGCAGAACGCATGTTGAAATATTGTTTATTTACTCAATTAACGCTAATTGCTTGGATCAATAAATTTTTATTTACCTTGCGCTTAAAGGCACAAACCCAAAGTGCCTAACGACTAACAGGTTGAGCAATCGAAGTGCGAATGTTGTGAGGGAAATTGCTTAGACAGCATTGTCGCTGTCGCAAAGTAAGTCGCAATAAGTCTCAGCTGCCATTAATAAAGTCATTACCGTCTGTCAATCTGACGCTTTCACTTATCAAATACTTGAAGCTACATCAAATTCAAATGACACAAATACGAGCGCAATCGCAGCTGCAATATTCACGGCGTGCAATAAATTTGGAGGCTTTATCTTTCGGTTTGACAAGCGGATGTTTCATTACGAGACCCGCGTTTGGGCGCCCATAAGCAGGCAACGTTTTTTTTAAACTGCTTATTAAACTTGCCAGTGTCACGTACAGCCAGAAAGAGGAGGAGAGACTCATCGAGTGAGAGAGAGAGAGAGGGTGGAATTCGGGGTGTGGCTGTGCTTTAAGTTTAAGTGGCTACTTTACAAAATAGCGCCGCATAAAATAAATTTCTTTTATGTACTCGCAAATTGCCAGCCAAAGTTTTCATATAAATAAATAGAAAAGCGCTTCAACGACCAAAGAAAATACACAAAATATAAAATAGAACGAAAAAAAAAACAAACCAAAAACAAAATACAAAATGGCATTGCGGCTACTTGTAACAAGTGTCAATGCTTCTGCGACCACTATAAACATAAAATGCTCTCGCCTCAAAAGGAAAATTTCTTTAAAAAACTTTTCTGAGGCGTGGCAAATGCGTTAGGCGTGCTTATTGTTGTGAATGCTCTTGTTGTGGTTGTTTTTGTATGTGTGTGTGTGTGTGTGTGTGTGTGTAAGTGTGTGTGTAAGTGTGAAGCGGGATGTTGGGGAAAGCTTAACGGCAATTGAATGCCAAGTTAAGTGGCAATGTGTGCGAAGGCGTTTTGCTTTTGCAATTTGCAATAACCAAAGCACGATGATAAAAATATAGTTGCCTGCCTGCCGTTCCAACAGAAACAGCCAGAGCCAAAGACAGAGCACGAGATTGCCAAAATAGAAAGAGAACGAAAGCAACACAATGAGTTTTTGATTACTTTGGAATTTCTTATTTGCCTTTCAGGCAGTCTCCAAAAAATCGCGCCCTGTAACTGTGCAAATATTGATAAGCGTTCGCTTGAGTCACTGGAGCCGCACATATTCATACACACACACTCACGCACACACACACACATCTACTTTAAGAAGTGGTTTGTGCCTTGGTTTTTATTTGCCTTACAATTTGACAATAATAGAACATGTGCTCGCTTTCAAGGGGTTTTGTGTTTGCCACATAACCAGCTCCCCATTACTCCCACCTGCTAGATTAGGGCTCTAAAGCTTCTTAACTTTGAGAATGCAAAGGACAAAGATTTAACTTAGAGTGCTTGTATAAATATTTTTATTTACACTTTATCTTTTAGCCTTAAACGTCGTTATGTAGTTTTATACTGAGGACATATTTATAATATGGCTCGATCTTACGTAAAAGTTGATTATTTAAATTTGAAGTTTTGTAGCTGTCTAAGTAGCTGTTGTCTCAATAAAAGAGTCATCGCTCTGAGGTACTTTCAAGATTTTTTTTTCTTCTCCTTCCTTCTTCTTTCCGTGAATTTGGCCTCCACTTAAACTGAAATGTGCTGTCAGCATGTGGCGCTTGCCTAATGTCAGCGCTGTCGCGGTGAGGTGTTTACGAGCATAGACAAGGAAGGCGCGCTAAATTGAAGAATATTTTGCGTAATAAATTTGAAACGTGACGCACGTAAAATACGTTGAAGCCAACTGTGACCCTGGGCGAAGCTTATTGATAGAGCAAAAAGTATCCAACCATGCCTGCCCTGGCAATATACCTTGGCTGCATAGATAACTGTCATCGTGGAGGTGGGGGTGACAGCTCTGTCACCTGCTCACGTACGCACAGAAACACAGAACGAAAAAAGTATACGAAAAGAAAATCGAAAAAGCATTTGGCATTTGCTACTTACACGGCCTGGGTCATCAAAATATGATAACCTCTACAGACAATTTATGAATTTTGCAGTTGCGAGCCCTGGTTAAGCCACGATTTCCATTTATTTGCCTCTGACCAGGCTCATAAATTATCCGGGCTTAGTAACGCGTGCGGTTGGTCAGAGACAAGCACGTGCAACGTTTTGCTGATTGATTAAACCGCGCGAAGATCAACATTGCTGCATCAACTACAAAAGCGTTTGGGACGTTTCATGAATTGTTATTACATCGTTTGCTAGTTTTTCCATTCTAGGTGTGCCAACCTAGAATCGGCTGCTCATCAAATGGCTGGCGGGGGACGCTGATGCCAAGTGGACGAACGAGCGGACTTACGGCACACGTGCCAAAGTCACTTTTGATATAACTACATGATGGCAGCACTTAATATGGCCCTCTGTCGGTTTCGGGTTTGGGTCCATGTCCAGGTCCGTCTGCACATCCACAGCTCCTGGACGTGACGAGTGCGGGCAATGCGCATTATGCTCTGGCTGAGAATGGAGCCTGAACTCATTGTCATGTACGACGCATAAACAGCAACTGGGCGGGCCACATAGTGAACAGCAGCCAAGAGTGGGAATACTCAATACGACCATTTGGCAGTCTCAGACAAGGCCGCATCAAGCATACGCACCGTGTACTTTCACTCGCACCATAACAAGCTGCAAAGTTGTCTACCAAATACATTAAACAAAGCAGTAGCCGAGCTGCCGGCGTGAGGACTCTTAAAATCCATATTATAGTCAACAGACAAACAATGCGGACTCACAGTGGGTGGCGGTCAGCAATTGAGCTGACACAGCGTGAATTGGTTGTGTAACTAGCATAATTCTGGCAGACTAAATAAAATGCAACAATAATACTTTGGTCCGGCTTTAGAACACGGCCTAAACAATGGCCCCATTGCCCACACAATTTGACAATTAACTTCGCTGACAAAGGTTGAAAATTGTAGTATTTAATTTACAATATTTATTTCAACTGCAACTGACATAAAAGAAAATAATTTTCGATCTTATTAGGTATTTCAAATTGTTTGTAAGCAGTTCATTGGAGATAACGGGTTTTTTATATCAGGCAGAGAAATGTATCTTCAAACCATAAATAACCACGTGTATGCAGTAAGCAACAGCATAATATATATATTTATACATATATATATATATATATATGAAACATATGAAATGTCTTAGCGATTTTCAGTTTTCTGTACAAGTTGACCCCTAGTCAATAATTACCACTCTCTCGTGCTTGTTCTAACTATTCACTTTCAAAAACTTTGACTCTTAATGTGCAAAAGTGTTGACCATTGGCCTGTAGTTGAGTTATCGTATTGAATTCATTAGAAATGCAAATTAGCTTTGGCGACAACTTCAAGTTCAATCTGGCCATAAAATTCATAGCGGGTGTGGACGCAACGGAAAGGCCAACAAACAAGGTGATAGTCGAAGCCAAAAGCTGTCTAGTCTGTTAACCCGTTTTTAGCCAGAGGCCAACGGCCAAATGCAGCAACCTCAAGCGAAGCACAACTGGCAGATTAGTTATGTCAGCTTGTTTTATTTTTATTGTTACTGCGCTCTTTAAGGTTTTTCACGACACATACGCACTGTGGGCCAAATTTATGACAACGAGCTTATATATGCATGTGCAAGTGCGTGTGTGTGTGGGTGAGTGGGTGCTTTATTTTCTAATTACAGCACATTCGCACAAGTGCGTGAGTGTGCGTGTGTGGGTGTGTGTGTAATTAGTGTTCTGTATGTTTATATTAAAAGCGTTCGCGTTCGCTGCTTAATAAATTAAACGACAATTTGCACATGCAAAAGTTGCTAGCTGCCTGTCAATGTTGTTGTTGTCATTACACACTTGCCGTTGTTGTTGTTGTTGTTGTTACTGTCATTGCTCGTAAAGTGCTGCTTAGCTAGTGTCCTTACTCGCAAACGAGTTCGAAAAAGCAGCCGCGTCGCCATAGGACGACGAGAACATTATATGTGGGCATTATGTGTGGGCATGTTTGCAATTAAAATAAAAAGCAGGGCAGAAGTGTCAGCTGCGGCTGTATGTATATTCTGTGGACCCTATGTACTTAGATGTTCTTAGCTGCGACTAAGCCTACGCCGCGTCCTCATGCAGGCTACAAAAATAAGTTATTGCCTACTTGTGGGCGCTGAGACGCTCACAATAAGCTGCGAATTTATGTGCGCAGTTTTTCCGCTTTCCTGTGCTTTATCGCCACAACAACAGGGAATATCAGTTAGGTACATCCTGCAGACTTATTGAACCGTGTTTTGCTTATGTCCATTCTAAGGACTTGTTTGTATCTGCTTAGCTTCGACTTTTTTGCAAATTGTTGTGGTAATTTTATGCTCGGTTTGGCAACATTAAATGCTTCTATGTACATGGCACAATCTAATTTTTTATGCTTATCTATTAGATAAATATTTTACGTCTATTTGTCAAAAAATCAGCAGCTGCCGTCGTCGATACTTGATTGTTTACACAAAACGTTTTGGCCGTTATGGCAAATTGACAAATAAATTGGCCAGAGATAAATAAATTGGCAATAATTTGATTTGATGTTTTTTTTTTCTTCATAGGTGACGAGTTATTAAAATTTGATATTTTATGAGCTTAACTTTTCGTTTGAGTTCGGTTTTAGGTTGTTTTTGGGTTTTTTGGCTTGCGATAATTGCCATAATTTATTTGCATGCCAAATTGGACAAATTTGCATGTGCTTAAGTCCACTTTGATATTGTTTAATACTTTGCTTTGTGGCATGCGGAAATACTTGCAAATAAAAAGTCCTTAACTGGCGGCACCACAAACATTTATGCAAACGCGAAGAAAGAACTAAACAAACTCGTTTAACTGGCACCGACAAACGACAACATTTTTGCAATTTTTTCAGATAAACTTGACAATTTAGAGAATTAATTAATGCTCCAATTTATAGCAAGGCGGCAATAAAAACCGATTTTTTTTTTGGGTCCAGTCACTTGAAAATCTCCATCCAAGCTGACATTGCAAAATGATGGTATTATTTAAAAGGATAAAAATATTTTTATAAATATGTATACATATATTGCTTAAAAACTGTGTGTGAGTTTGGCCAGTGGCTGTGCTCCGTGCGTCGTAGACTAGAGAAGTGTTGGGTATAAATAGATCGATTGACCCGGCTGGCCCGTGGGGCATTAACATAAAATGCTGCTCTCAGCTCGATCCCAGGCCTGGTCGCATTTTATTTATTTATTGATGCGCCAACGTTGTCCAACGGCTTTTATCAATTGTTGTTGTGCGTGCGGTGCGCTCTGCTATTTTGTGACTGCTTTTTTATTTTTTTCTTTTTCAGTTTTTTGTGTTTTGGTTTTTATATTGCTGCTGCGTGCATCTTTTATGAGCGTGTGGCGCCCGAGACCTTGAAATTGTAGCTGGTTTATTTTAATATGTTTACATTTGTTTAGTTTGCATATGACATTGCCACCAGCGATAGGCGGTGGCAGCACCATCAGCCGAGACGCCGAAATGCCGACCATCCCACCAAGCGAGCAGCGCGGCAGCAGAGCAGCTAGCTACACGGCCTAGTGGTCTGGGTGGAGTCGTAAACAAAACGAAGACAAATTATTTTTGGTTTTAGGCTGTGGCTTTAACGCTGAATCTTGATTGACAACTTCTCAAGCAGCGCCAAACGGAGCTTAGTAAAAAAGAATATCAGCAAAGTTATGAATGGAAAGGGATATTGACGAAATTCACAAAAGAATTTTTAGAAGCAATTAATAGTAGTTAAAACTGTCATTTTGTCATGTTGGGTCTGTGTGTCACAAAAATACTCGAGTAACTTTATACGCTTTCAAGTTGTAGCTAATGTATGGCAAGGAGTCCGAGCTATGATTACTCATAGCTAAACTTATCTATGATATGCATCAGTTAGGCGCCGTCGATTTGCCAATCTATTCGGTTATCTCAGCTATGAATCTTTCGAATTTTAATGCTGAAAACATTTTATTATGCAAATGAATTCAATATCAAATATGTTGTTGGCATTTATTTATCTATAGCAGGGCTCCAAAAGTCAAAAACAATAATTTTTATGATATCAATAAAGCATGATGAAAACGTGATAATCGCTGATCAGATTAAATGGACGTCGCCTGGCGCCAGCTGATTACCGTCGCATAGCTTCAGGTGACGAACAGTAAAACCTCAAGGTCGCAACGCTTGTTAAGTTTATGGCTTCTATTTTGGCAATCCAACTGCCTAACCGCCAACTGTCCAACAAACAACATTGAGGGCTAAACGGATACGCAAAAAGCGAAAAGATTTGAAAATTGATTTCTGTTTTGTGGCTATGTGTATTTTATGGATATCGAGGCCATTGTTTTGTTTAACATGCGCATTCCTTCGAATGTAACTTGATAAATTTTTGGGGTCCCTCGCCAAATAATACAACAGCAAAGTTGGAAATTCATACCAAACTAGCCGCAATAATCGATTGGGAATTCCCAAACTAGAAATCTTTGGCACCAGACAAATTCAAAATGTATATTAAACCCGACTGGAAATTTTAAATATCGCTTCAAACTTGTTTTGATGCGCCGCCAATTCAAAATTAGTATCACCAACGATCGGCACCTACCCAAATTTATTTTTGCATCCAAATATGCATGCAGAAAATAATTTCTTTTATTAAAGTTTTGATCATATCACAAAATAGTGTAAACTCGTTTCGCCGATGCCGATGCCGATGCTGATGCTAATGCTGCTGAGCCTGGCCCCAAGTTTCGCCCCTACTTGGTTCGCCAATGCGACTTGCTCTTGGGCAAGGGCTGCGGACCATTTGCATAATACCAACAGCGATATTTGCAAGAATAGGCCGACAAGTCGCAGATGCGCTGCGATGTTGACATTGTTGGCATTGTTTTTACCGCGTTGGCCTTTCAGGGCTTGATATCAATTCAATAGACAAAAGCAGCTAAAGAAGTTACTGCTAAATGCTTCAAGTTTCAAGAGTGACAGCACCAGCTGCCGCAGCCGCAGCAGCAACAACAACCACGCCGTATCAGCCACAGCAGCAGCAGCAGCAGCGACCACCGCGGCTCGGTCTCTGCGTGAACTTGAGCGCAGTCGAGTGACATAGTTTTGTGGTTTTCGTATAAATAGTGGACCCTATGGCGCTCCAAACGTCAGACACAACCGAACAGTCAAACTTAAAGAACTTCAGCTAAATTCAAGATGCGTGCATTTATCGTAAGTAGCCAGGAGCCCACTGCAACCCTCATTAGGATTACCTCATCCACATTTTCCATGTGCAGGTTCTGTGCTTAGTGGCAGTTGCCTGCGCCGATAAGCTGGGCTACAACTACCAGCCAGTGAGTCACTCCGACTCAGGCCTGTCCTTCAGCCCAGGAATTGGCGGTGGCAGCATTGGCGGAGGTAGCATCGGTGGAGGCAGCATTGGCGGTGGAAGCATCGGTGGTGGTAGCATCGGCGGTGGCCTGATTAGCGGCGGCAGCATTGGCGGTGGCAGCATCGGTGGCGGTAGCCTCGGTGGCCTGTCCGGAGGTAGCCTCGGTGGCCTGTCCGGCGGAAACCTCGGTGGCCTGTCCGGCGGAAACCTCGGTGGTCTGTCCGGTGGTAGCCTCGGCGGTCTGTCCGGCGGAAACCTCGGTGGCCTGTCTGGCGGAAACCTCGGTGGTCTGTCCGGCGGCTCCCTGGATGCTCCAGTCTCTTACAACGCCCCTGCCCCAGCTGCTGAATTGGAGAAGGAGTTCTTCACCTTCACCGCCAACGAACAGGACTTCGATGAGCCCCAAGCTTTGGAGAAGGTTTCCAGCTCTCTGAACAAGGGTCTGCGTGTTGTCTTCATCAAGGGACCCGAGAACCGTGGTCTGGAGAACGCTGCTCTGGCTCTGGCCAAGCAGGCTGCCCAGCAGGAGACCGCCATCTATGTCCTGAACAAGCAGGCCGATATCAGCGATCTGGCCAACAAACTGAATGCCATCCGCAGCAACAACAACAACAAGCCCGAGGTGCACTTCGTCAAGTACCGCACTCCTGAGGATGCTGCCAACGCTCAGCGTGCCATCCAGTCGCAGTACGACTCTTTGGGCGGATCCAGCCAGGCCCACAACGGTGGTGTTGCTCCCGTCCTCAACTTCGCCTCCCAGGGTCCAGTGCGTCAAGCCAGCGCCAAGTCGCCCGAAAATGCTTACCTGCCCACCTCGATCTTCCGCCGTGTCTAAATTCCACATCAATTTAGATCATACGATTGATAATGCCAGCGATCTTTGACTGATTTTTAACCCTAGTTATTGTTGAATAATGCGTAAATAAATTCAATTTCCTACATATTAATTTAATGCTTTTGGAGATAATTATACTTCACTATATCATATATCTATTTTTTTTGGGACTATAATACCAGATATCGGTATACATATTGGTCTGCTGAGGTGAAATTATTATTAATATAATTATCCAAATTATGGCTCGGCTGGTTCGGTTCACGGTTTGAACCAATTCCTCTCTCTGGTTCGTGAATCTGGTTATCAACGGTAATGAAAGTTTCTTTCAAATTGCAAAGGATAATCTTCACTTTATTTATTATAGAAATATATTTATTCCTGGATGTATTTTTTCTATACCTTTCTATACCTTTTATTAGTTAATATAGCTCGAATTGTCATACAAATATTTTGAGGCTGCAACTTGAGCAACCACAAAAGAATGAAGAAAATGATCGATAGTAAATTCTACATCAATAAGCATTTTATTTCACTAGGGCGTGTACAGATTGATACAGCGCGTCCTAAAACTTTTTGCAAACAATTTTTCACTAAGAATTAAAAAATGATTCCAACAACTGATGTTGACTTAATTTTAATTTTATTTCAACTTTTGGTGAACAAACGAAATCAGTTGATCCATACAAAATCAAAACAAAGCAGCAGAAAGTTATCTGGGAGTACATATATTCAATATGAAATCAGTTCCGAGGATGATTTTATATGTATATCTAAATAAATATTGCAAAATATCCGGCAAAGAAGATTTTTTACTTTATTTTTAATAAATAATTTAAACTTTATTCGTAAAATAAACAATTTGTATGTTTGTTCAAATCACAAAAACCTGTTCGCGACAAATTTCAAACGGAGCATACAAAAAAAGTCCAGCCAAGTCAAAGCAATACAGTTATGCGCAAAGAAATAGCTCAATTCATTTAAACTAATTATTGCCTGCCTTGTCCAAAAACAAATACAATTTTAAAACATTCTGGCCATTTTTGTAATGCACACGTATGAAGGTCTAATGAACTTGTATGATAGTAGTAGGAGTACGTCCACTAAAGTAGAAATATCTTGCAAAAGCAAATATTCCCAGATATGTGCCATGTGCCAAAAGTTGTGGATTTTCAATGGCTACAATATATTAAACACATATCAGTGGAGCCGTTTTCTTTTAAGTTATCAAATTTAACCTGTATGTTTTTACCCACTAACTTACAAATAAGTGCCAAGGTAAGCGTAAAAATACCATACAAATTAGATATAACATACCTGTACCTTCTATAATTTGAAAGTGTCGTGGCGTCAATTTCTAGGGATCTTACCCTTTCCCGCCAAAATACCGGTTTCGTGGTTCATGATAGGGAATAAGCCATAAAGATTCAGGAAGTTTCCTCAACGCTATCATGCGCATTTTATCTCATTATCGGAAGGATACAACAAATTTCAATTGAATTAAACGTGCTTTCGGCTTGGATCGAATGAGGCACCATTCGACGAGTATTTGAAGCAAAAATTTGTATCTGTCTGAGCGAATTCCCGAAATCCATCAACGGCCCCTTCAGCCATAAATATTAACATTTCGTCCTAATCACTTACAGCTCATATCCCATTTTATTTCAAGCATTTAATCATTATATTTTACCAATTAAATTTTTTAAATTAAATGAATTTAGTATTAGATTCAAATTCAATCTAGAACACAGCTTGTGGCGCAAATAGCATTAAGTGATAGAATTGGTTCAGTTTTGACAACTTATAGGGCAGTCAAGGCACCTCAAAATTCTACAAGTCAAAACTTGACCATCTTTTGTGTTCTTACGGTGGTACAGATTGCGTTATTACAAAAATAATTCTACTCTGAAAAATCATAACAAATGGTTCAAAAGTGATTTCTTAAACATGTTCAAACTCTATTAATTTTATTTTATAAATCGATCAACATTAAAATTTAACTAATAATTTTTCAAATCATAACTAAGGGCCTATTTATGGCGCAGGCGTCGCAGAATTGAGGCCGGCAAGTAGTTGCTCTCGGGTTCCTGCACCTGTCCATCACTGACGGGCGCAGGTGAGCGGGAGGCAAAGTTGAGGGCATTAGCCACGCCACCGTTGATGTTTTGGCTAGTGCCACCCAGCGAGTCGTACTGGCTCTGGATAGCCTTCTGTGCATTGGCAGCATCCTCGGGAGTGCGGTACTTCACAAAGTGCACCTCGGGTTTGGCATTGGCATTCTGGCGCACGGCGTTGAACTTGTTTGCCAGCTCGTTGAGGTCGGGTTGCCTGTGGAGCAGATAGATAGCGGTTTGCTGCTCGGCCGCCTGCTTGGCCAGAGCCAGAACAGCATTCTCGTAGCCACGATTTTCCGGAGCCTTAATAAAGATTACACGCACGCTCTTCTTCACGGCGGCAGCAATCTTGCGTGCCGCATCGGGATCTTCAAAGTCGGCCTCGTTGGCACGGAAAGAAAAGAATTCCTTATGAATGCCTGCCTGTGGCACTGCACTGTAGCTCACTGGGCCGCCCAGACCAGTTCCTCTGCCACTGCTGCCAGTGCTGCCAATGCCATCGGTAGCAACTGCCGTGCTGCCGGGCCTGTAGTTGTAGCCCAAACGACCGGCACTAACTGCCGCCGCCAAATACAAAACAATCAAAGCGCGCATCTTGCCGTCCCCTACTGTTCTGTTAGAATGCTTACAATTTCTATATTAAGTTAGCTTTTATACCGCCAACGCTGCCGGCAGCTATAATTAGACCAGTTGATCTAGCCGAATTAAGCCGTCGCGCTCTCTTGTGCCATTTTTGATGCGCCCGCTCGCCGTTTGCTAGCGGAAGACTCCGACCACGACTTCGACTACAAACACGACTACGACCACGACTGTGATCACGACCACGACCACTAGCGAGTAGCGATTTGTGATTGGTGATTGGCCGGCGGGTTTTGGAATGCTGATAATCTGTTAACATAATTTCGCTCTTAACACATTTAACACATTGTTTTGAGCAGCTTCAATCGAGCCGCCGACGCCAGACGCTGTCGCGTCTGTTTCCGATTGGCGATTGGTTGATCGTGATTCACCCATAATTGGCTTATAATTTATGCATAAAAGTCAGCTAACGCAACCCCAAATAGCAGACTTTTTCGTTATATTTCTTATATACAGAATCGCGTATTTGTTAATGATTTCAACAAAAAAGTGATCGTCAGCACAATAAAATTAATGATTAGATTTGTTTCTTTTTGTTTTTATAGCAAATCAGGTTTTGATCAAACATAAATCTTAACAGCTTCTTATATGTGTGGCTCTTTGGTATGCGTGTATATGTTCGTGTTGCACTTGAGATTCCTTTCTAATTGTACATGGCACACGGCAAGGTGACAATAAAAATCAGGTCAACTAACGGTTTATGACTACCGGACGACCTTCGTCTTTATAAAGGGCATCATTTGACATTAGAGTGCGGGGAGTCAGTGGTTTGCCACTTAATACTTACAATAATGGCCGAATAAGGTTGTTGGCTCAACTAACTTCTTATATGTACCTTAATTCAAACATGCAGGGTACCATCAATAATTAGATGTGTAATGCCCATGTTGCCGTCCGTTCGTCCGTATGATCGCAAACTAGAGAATTGAAATTTGGAATATATATTTGTATAAAGTTTTAAAGCTATATATATATAAATTTGCAGACTGATTATAATCTTATAATCAATAATTATAGATGACCTCTTCCAAAATTTGCACAAAATTGGCATGGCAAATCGTTAAAAATCTATATATTTTGGGGTCGGGTAAATCTCCCATAATTTTAAAGCTAGACTGCAGTCAAACGCTTTCGGAGAAAAAATTTCAAAAATGTTTTTCCAAAAGAACTATAATAATTAAGAACGTTTTTTACTGCTTTGACCTGAAAGTTATGCAGTGAACGAGTATTGAGCAGTCGGTAACATCAGTCGATAAAATGCATTGATATTTTAGTTAAAATCGGGTCACAAAATTTCGAATACATAGAACAGATATTTCGAAATTTTTGGTTATCCATAGGTCTGTCAAAATGCTGCTCACACAGCCACCACAATTTAAGACCGATTTGAAGTTTTCGTAATAGGTATTATTTCAAGTTTATTTTTGAATTAAGGCATTAGTCAACAATTTGTAACAAAGAACTCTTCTACTTTCATCAGTGTACACTGAAGCTTCAAAACAATTTAGCGACGCAGACGACGGAAGATCGATGTGGGCAGATACGAGTTGTCGGGAGACTGGGCGTTCACCTGACGCACTGGACCCTGGGAAGCGAAGTTCAAGGCGGGAGCAACACCACCATCGTGAGCCTTTGAAGAACCACCCAGCTGATCGTATTGTCCCTGAATGGCGCGCTGAGCGTTGGCAGCATCCTCAGGAGTGCGGTACTTGACGAAGTGCACCTCGGGCTTGTTGTTGGTGTTGCTGCGGATAGCATTCAGTTTGTTGGCCAGATCGCTGATATCGGCCTGCTTGTTCAGGACATAGATGGCGGTCTCCTGCTGGGCAGCCTGCTTGGCCAGAGCCAGAGCAGCGTTCTCCAGACCACGGTTCTCGGGTCCCTTGATGAAGACAACACGCAGACCCTTGTTCAGAGAGCTAGAAACCTTCTCCAAAGCTTGGGGCTCATCGAAGTCCTGTTCATTGGCGGTGAAGGTGAAGAACTCCTTCTCCAATTCAGCAGCTGGGGCAGGGGCGTTGTAAGAGACTGGAGCATCCAGAGAGCCGCCGGAAAGTCCACCGTTGCCGAGGTTGCCGAGACCGCCGAGGCTTCCGAGGCCGGAACCACCTCCAATACTGCCGCTACCAAGGCCGGAATCCAAGCCACTCAATCCACCAGAACCACCGCCCAATCCACCCAGAGAGCCTCCGCTTAGACCACCTCCACTGAGACCACCAATGCTTCCACTTCCGCTACCAGGGGCGAACGATAATCCCGAGTTGGAGTGTCCTACGGGCTGGTAGTTATAGCCGAGCTTATCGGCACAGGCAACGGCCACCAAACACATAACCTTTAGTTGTAAATAGAGAGGTGGGGAATTAATCCTTGTGAGTCCAGCTGCAGGTCCTTTGTACTTACAATAAACGCACGCATTTTAATTTAAACTTTTTCTTTTTGGTTCTTCTACTTCGAGTTACGAATTGCTTCTGTCTTCTGCTTGGATCGATCTTTATTATTTATACAAATCCATCTTCGAGGCTGATGAAAACAAAACTGCCGCCTTGGCGTCGCTTGCATAGAAATCGCTTTGATGCCACTGTGTTTTGCCGCCTACAAAGCTTTTTGGCTCTACGGTTTTATGGTCGATTTGGAATTTTTGTTGCGTTTCAATGGGCAACAGCTGCGACTGCGGCTGATTGTTTTAGGTTATTCAAATTTTCGAGTTTTTTATTCAATAATTTTTACAAGAATTAATATAAAATTATAAAATTAATATGTAGCGAGCACATTGAAATACGTTTATATGCATATCGATGCTATAAAGATGGGTCATAATTACCTATTATAGCTATAAAATAAATATTTTTCCTAAATTCTTCGGCAAGGCTACAAGCTTGTTTTATGTAGGACATATGCAGGTCGGGTTTTCAATATTATTCAATAGTGTGTATTTTAATCAAATTTGATGATATTGATTTATTTCTATGACATCAGTCTAATTATTTGGGGATACATATTCTGAAGTTTTTGAAATGCAGTATCTTTCAATCCACTTTGTATTCGTATTTAAATCATCTTTAAGTGCAAATAATTGGTTTTCTGAGATGGGTTTAGCAGGTTTGGTAATATTTGGTTAGACACCAATTTCTGTTGTGTGCGAAATATTTGTTGGAATTAAATTTCTGTTTAGTTGAGGCACCAATGACGATTTTAAGTAAATCATAAATCATAAAAACTTTTCATTTCTTTGTTGGCTTGTCTTGTTTGACTTACGAAATGTCAAGTGCTTACTTACCTGTTCTTTTGATTTTATTTTCCTATCAAATTTCAGATTGCAGCAGCAAAGAAATCCATAGTTAAAATTTGAATCCATACAAACTAGTTTGGATATTGTTAGGATTTATAGCACAGCATATAGTTACAAACTTCCGATCTCATTATTTTAAAATAGCACTGTTTTGGTCTGCGGCGAAGGCAAACATACTAGCCTGTGATTTGAACCCGAGGACTGGCCTTATAAAGTTAATGTTCTTGTTCCCGCAATTTACTCCACATCCAGAAGTATTGTTATCGTCTTGACAACTGACGACCAAAACACATTACCACTCTGAAAACATTCTTGACATCAATAATCTAATAAAAGCATTGTGTTTATTGCTGATTTATAGTTACAGATAATTTAATAGTTTTAGTTTGTTTTAAAAAAGTGTGCAAAGAGGCGGTCTGGATTTTTGTTTATCCTTTTATTTTATTTTATTGCGAAAATCACTAAAGCTCATTGTGAGCTAAGAATTTAAATACCCTTTACAAACCCCTTTGCGCAATATAATTGTTAATAGGTCGCCTTTTTGTGTGAAAAGGGTATAATGGTTTTGTGCAAATGTATATAATAGGCAGAAGGAAGCATTTAGACTCCATAAAGTATATATATTCCTTATAACGACGACGAGCTGAGTCGATTTGGCCTTGTCCGTCTGTCTGTCGGTATGAACGCAGAGATATCGGAAACTATAAAAGCTAGAGACTCAAACTAAACGACTATACATTTAGATTCCATTTTACCATACGCACTACAAGTATATTACTTTTTGCCGATGTTTTGTATTGTTTAATTTTAGGTACTATTTAAAAATGTAATTAAAAGTTATTTACGAATTTAGTTTCTATAGTGGGGGCTAAGCGCAGCGGCTGAGAAAGCGCACAGTTTGCGGCGTGAATTTGTGTGTATATGTGCGATTCTGTGTATGTGTGTATGGGGTTGAAATGTATTTGATGACAAGGCTCACGGTATCCCCTAGTCGGGCGCTCCGGACCTTGGTACCTTGTATCAGGTGTTGCAACATTAATCCTCATATCTACATGCTTAATGTACAATTTAAACTGACTAAAATCTTAAAAAATTAACTTTTTAATTTGAAATTTTATTTTATTCAATTATATATAACTAACAGTTTATAGAATTACTCAACAAGCGATCACTAGAGCTTGCATTGCTCTAGTTGTGCAGAAGGAACTCTTTACAAGCGACGGAAGATCGATGTGGGCAGATACGAGTTGTCGGGAGACTGGGCGTTCACCTGACGCACTGGACCCTGGGAAGCGAAGTTCAAGGCGGGAGCAACACCACCATCATGAGCCTGAGAAGAGCCTCCGAGCTGATCGTATTGTCCCTGAATGGCGCGCTGAGCGTTGGCAGCATCCTCAGGAGTGCGGTACTTGACGAAGTGCACCTCGGGCTTGTTGTTGTTGTTGCTGCGCACGGTATTCAGTTTGTTGGCCAGATCGCTGATATCGGCCTGCTTGTTCAGGACATAGATGGCGGTCTCTTGCTGGGCAGCCTGCTTGGCCAGAGCCAGAGCAGCGTTCTCCAGACCACGGTTCTCGGGACCCTTGATGAAGACAACACGCAGACCCTTGTTCAGAGAGCTGGAGACCTTCTCAACAGCTTGGGGCTCATCGAAGTCCTGTTCATTGGCGGTGAAGGTGAAGAACTCCTTCTCCAATTCAGCAGCTGGGGCAGGGGCGTTGTAAGAAACTGGAGCATCCAGGGAGCCGCCGGACGGACCACCGAGGTTTCCACTGGACAGACCACCGAGGTTTCCGCCGGACAGACCGCCGAGGCTACCACCGGACAGACCACCGAGGTTTCCACCGGACAGACCGCCCAGGTTTCCGCCGGACAGACCGCCGAGGCTACCACCGGAGATACCACCGAGGTTTCCGCCGGACAGGCCACCGATGCTGCCTCCGCCAATGCTACCACCGCCAATGCTGCCACCGCCAATGCTGCCACCACCGATGCTTCCACCGCCAATGCTACCAAGACCGGAATCCAAATCGCCAGCGATGGAACCGCCATCGTAGCCACCCAGTGAGCCACCACTGAGCCCTGATCCACTTCCGCTGCCAGGAGAGAATGACAATCCTGAGCCGGAGTGTCCGACGGGCTGATAGTTGTAGCCGAGCTTATCGGCACAGGCAACAGCGACCAGGCACATAACCTGAATTGATGTGTCGGAGGAATAGTCCATTAGTATATCCTTTAGCTTTACTGGCAGAAACTTACGATGAAGGCACGCATCTTGGATTCTGCTGCTGAGGTTCTCTTGGTTTGAAGCTTGTTTGGTTTCTGTCTAACACAGCCGCGCTGGTTAATATTTATACAAATCGGTCTTCGAGGCTGTGAGCACGGCTTCTCGTTATACACAATGCGGCGGCGTCGCATAATATCTTTTCCGCCTAAAAATTGAAGCGTTCGTCTTTTGTCTCGGCGCCTGGCTCGACACTTCGGCTTTGCATAAATGTTATTATAAGGAAAGTGATAAAAATCAAAATCGTGAACATAAAAATGCAATATTTTGGGACAATGCGCGACAAATATGTTAAACAGAGGCAAAAACAAAATATCTGCAATTTTGGGTTTACTTCATTTGGTCGTTTTTATTGTGTGCTCGTCTATAAAATGCAAAAACAAAACAATAATCAGTCCAGCGTCATTGGCGAAATTAGCATGAAACACAGTCCTCTTAGCGCAAACGCAGGCGGCGCAGAATGTTGGCTGGCAGATAGGAGCCGCTGGGCGCGCTTTGTGCCGAATTGAAACCTCCTCCGATAGATTGGCCGATTGGGGCGCGGGATGCAAAGTTGATAGCGGGGGCAACTCCGCCGTTGATATTTTGGCTTGTGCCGCCCAAAGAGTCGTACTGCGACTGGATGGCACGCTGCGCGTTGGCAGCATCCTCGGGAGTGCGGTACTTGACGAAGTGCACCTCGGGCCTGGCGTTGGCGTTCTGGCGCACAGCGTTGAACTTGTTGGCCAGATCACCGATGTCGGCCTGCTTGTTCAGGACATAGATGGCGGTCTGTTGCTCGGCAGCCTGCTTGGCCAGGGCCAGAGCAGCGTTCTCCAGACCGCGGTTCTCGGGTCCCTTGATGAAGACAACGCGCAGACCCCTGTTGACGCTGTTGGCAACCCTTTCGCTGGCAGCAGGATCGTTGAAGTCCTCCTCGTTGGCCTCGAATGTGTAGAATTCTTTGTTAAGTCCACCGGATGGCGCGTAGGATGAGCTGGGTCTGCTTTCAGCACCACTGTAACTGGGCTCGTCGTACGCCACACTTGGGATGCTGTTGCTGGCAGAGACAGAGTCAAGGCCTTGTCCATAATTGTACTGGGCGCATGCGGCGCCAAGCAGGCAGAGCACGATTAGGAAACGCATTGTGAACTAGAAGAAGGTATGTGTACTGAACAGCCAATGGCTTATACTGAATCCTGATGCTGCGCGACGGGCCTTTTATACACCGCCCTCATAGCGGGATCGCGCTTAGAACAATAGATTGGTTCTTTACGGGCACATAATTCAACTAGTCTCATATGCAAAGTAGTGCGCTTATGAAGTGATTATGCAAAACTATCTAACTAGACAGGCTCTTCAACTTTCTGTGTTAGGGAAGACGGGAACGGGCAACCGGTTATCGATGTCAGTTCTCGCCTCGACAACATTGGTGTTAAGGTTCTACAGAGAAATTACTTAAGAACTATCGAACTTGTTCTTCAAATTATAACCGTATCCAATTAACGCATACCTATCGTAAATGGCAAATTTTATACCGTCCGTTCTAGCATCCGCATTCACAGCAAACAAATTAAAAATAATAAAAACATCTGGAAGAGGTAGAACATTGTTGAAAGCTTTTGACACAGCCGCTCGCAATAAGTTATGCATGACGAAACATCATTTTATTTTCAAACACCGGCGGAAGAAATGTTATAGCTGTGAATGGAGCAAAAAACATTCGGCTAGATAAATAGCTCGGTTATTGCCCTGACTTAAGACGTGCCCAAGAAGCGACGTCAATTTAAAACTAGTTCCTTTTAGAGATGGATCCAGCTCGTGTTCCTTTTGGAGGCACGGCATCACTTCAAGCACAATACAATATTCTTTATAAAAATTCATTCTGGATTTTAATATAAGAAGAATAAAAATTCTATATTCTATGTCTATTGATTCAAAATTATTTGTGACATTCTTACGAATATGTAAGACACTAAGATAAGATAGATAAGATATCTCAGAGATCAAAGAATAGTTGGTAAGCGCTTCAATGTCATATGCAAGACAGAATGGTATATGTGAAATACAAAGGTATTTTTTAGATATAAAGTTGTCCATAAAATATAGATAAGAATATTTGTATCGGTGTGATGAAAAAGTATCAAAGCGATACAACAAAAATTGGTTTCTCTATAAAATACCGAATCATTCAAGCTGAACAAAATAAATCTGAGCGGTTGAATCTTTATGATACATTATATTTCTGACAGGCCAATGAATTCAAATGATAAAAAATCAGTTGAGCCATACATCTAAGACTATGCAAAAGTATTACCGGGTTTCGATTAATTACCCTTTACTAACAAAAATGGTAGACTAATGCGTGCCCAATAAAATCTGATATTTAAGCAGGAAATATCATTTTAACTTTGATAACATTTATTAAATTTAAACAACAGAAAGACCTATAATATAAAAATTAGAAACGAAGACGGCGAAGAATGTCGGCAGGAAGGTAACTGGCTCCGGGGATGGTTGTTGCGCCAACGTTTTCGTGCGTTATGGCTGGTGCACTGGGTGCAAAGTTGAGAACGGGGGCAACACCGCCATCCTGATTAGACGATGCCCCACCCAACTGATCGTATTGTCCCTGAATGGCGCGCTGCGCGTTGGCAGCATCCTCGGGAGTGCGGTACTTGACGAAGTGCACCTCGGGCTTGTTGTTGGTGTTGCTGCGGATGGCATTCAGCTTATTGGACAGATCGCTGATATCGGCCTGTTTGTTCAGGACATAAATGGCGGTCTCCTGCTCGCCGGCCTGCTTGGCCAGAGCCAGAGCAGCTTCCTCCAGGCCACTGTGGTCGGGTCCCTTGACAAAGACAACGCGCAGAGCTTTGTTTAATGAGTTGGAGACCTTTTCAGATGCGGCTGGATCGTGGAAATCCTCCTCGTTGGCTGTGTAGGTGAAGAATTCCTTCTGCAGCTCTGGCTGTGCCGCGGCATAGTTCGGGGCATCAGCAGATGGTTCAGCAACGGGTCTGCTTGGCTGGTAATTGGGCTCTACACTTGAAGGCTGGGCGAAACCTGCGTTATTGGAACCAGGAGTAGGACTGCTCGGAGAGACGCTGCTGAAATCCCCAAGAGAATCGCCAGTAAGGCCGCCAATGCCTCTTCTTCCGCTGCCAGGAGCAAAGGATAGTCCCGTGTCAGAATGTCCTACAGGCTGGTAGTTATAGCCCAATTTATCAGCGCAGGCAGCGACCACTAGACCCAAGACGATTAAGGCACGCATGACTCTTGAGTTTCGGCTGAGTTTGTATGAAGTGATGTTGTGTATCTGCCTTTAAGCAACGCTGTGTTTACTTTTATAACTGCAAGGTGTAGATGAGCAAATTGATAACCTATCGCCAGTCTGATGCACTTGGAAGAGCAGAATGAGCGACCTAAGAGTGTGAAAACTTTGTACACCGATTTTAGAAGCATAAGTAATATGATAAAACGAGCTGCGTCATCTTTTTAGATTTGCGCCTTTGTAAGTGCTGATTTTTGCATGGCTTTCGAGCCGAAATCTTAGCTTCAACTTGAGATGCAAATGAGGAAGGAGGAGCGCAGTATCTGTGTTGATTACTAAATGAGCGGCGCCTAGTAATTTATTAAATGTCCAATTATCAAATTATCTTATTTAATGCTGACACCGCACTGCAGTCCGAGCGGCTAATTAGCTAATAGATCAGCCAAAAAAAAAAAAACAAAAACAAAAAAGAGATGGCGTTTATTTATAGCGATGAAGTCGTCGGCACTTCCGGCGCCATTCAACATCCATATCCATTGCCGGCCGCGGAAGGTCGATTCCACCCGCAATATTAGCATAAAGCAGCACACAAAGCCGCAAAGCCGCGACAAAGCCTCGCGAAGAGGCAATAATAATTTCGCGGATCGTTAAAATATGTTTTTTGAATAATGCGACTGGGCACACCTCATTTGCATGTTTTGTTTGATTTTCGAGCGATTTTGGGTAACACTTCAGATCCCGGTCATATTGCACATATGTTTGTCAAATAGACAAGTTTATCACCGACTTTAGCTTACGATCTATTGGCAAGTCCGCCAGCAACCTGCTCATTAAAGCTAGATTTATACTGATTATGGAGATAAACAGAAACAGTTCGTCAAGGTTTCTTAAAAGAAGAAACAGCAGAGATTAATAATGAGAATTATTGTTTAATGCAGAATATTGAATTTAATATAAACTTTATGGCGCCGGTACCGGTGACGGCATCGTTATCAAGATCTTCTTCTTTGGTCGGCGTAGGAACCATAAACTCTTAGAGAGGCTGTCCAATCAAGCGGTTCTACTGCATATTAAAGAGGCGGCAGTCGAGGGAAACTATTGCATAATTTAACCATTTTATTCAAGCACTTTGCATAACGGTAAATGCTCCACAAAGGCGCCTGCATAAAAACCAGCAAGCTATCTGCTTAAGGTATCATATTCTGCAGACAACTCAATCGGACTAAACATGCGAAACTTTTCCGTTCTCCTCTGCTGCTGCCTTATGGCTTTGGCCAGCGCCGACAAACTTGGCTATAATTACCAGCCTGTTGCTCATTCAGGCTCTGGTCTCTCATTCGCGCCTGGCAGCGCCGCCAGCAATGTATCGCCTGTTGCTCATTCAGGCTCCGGACTTTCATTCGCGCCTGGCAGCGCCGCCAGCAATGTATCGCCCTCATATACATCTGGACCTGGCCCCGCTGCAGACTCCGATAATGCAGGTTTCGCCCAGCCTTCAAGTGTAGAGCCCAATTACCAGCCAAGCAGACCCGTTGCTGAACCATCTGCTGATGCCCCGAACTATGCCGCGGCACAGCCAGAGCTGCAGAAGGAATTCTTCACCTACACAGCCAACGAGGAGGATTTCCACGATCCAGCCGCATCTGAAAAGGTCTCCAACTCATTAAACAAAGCTCTGCGCGTTGTCTTTGTCAAGGGACCCGACCACAGTGGCCTGGAGGAAGCTGCTCTGGCTCTGGCCAAGCAGGCCGGCGAGCAGGAGACCGCCATTTATGTCCTGAACAAACAGGCCGATATCAGCGATCTGTCCAATAAACTGAATGCCATCCGCAGCAACACCAACAACAAGCCCGAGGTGCACTTCGTCAAGTACCGCACTCCCGAGGATGCTGCCAACGCGCAGCGCGCCATTCAGGGACAATACGATCAGTTGGGTGGGGCATCGTCCAATCAGGATGGCGGTGTTGCCTCCGTTCTCAACTTTGCATCCAGTGCACCAGCGCCAGCTGCCGCCCCAGTGGCCGCCCCAGTGGCAGCCCCAGCGGCATCCGCACCAGCACCACAACTGGCTGAGCCCGAAGCTACTGAGCCCGTTTCCTCATATATTCCGCCAGTGACCCCAGGGAGTACCTATTTGCCGGCTAACATTTTGCGCCGTTTGCGTTTCTAAGATCTTAGAATTTGATCTTGTATCGTTGTTGTAACCGAATATCATTGTTATCGTTGACCTATTGTTTTGCTAATAAATTTGTTATTTAAAATTCTTAACTTTTAACGTATTTGGCGGATGTTGACTTTGCATACCCTCGAGCAAAATAACCTTCTGAAAAAAATGTATATAATACTGTGAAATGAAGGTAAATTATTGCTGAGGATACCTTAAAAACCAACTATGTTTTTCTCAGTTTTTTTAGCAATTGTGGGAATCATCAAAATCTAACCAACATCAAAGATCTATTATATAATACAATTAGTAACAATTTAGATTTTGAATAAAAACACACAGTTAAGTCTTCTTTATACCTGCAGATATAATGAAGACATTTTACTCTTTTTGTTCTTACTTCAATACAAGGACGACCTTGAATTACGTGTTAGTTCGTGTTTATGTGTATATTTTTTGATAAATTCTTAGTACCGCTCGTGTATACAAAGTTGGAGTGTTCATATCCAGCACAGGAAAATATAATTTGTATATATTTAAACTCTTTAAGGCCTGGGTATAGGGTATATTCTAGCTGATACTACTTACTTGTTCTATTTCGAATTAAAATGAGCTACGGCTTACATAGTTTTTAGCGTATTTTTAGACTAAGCATTTTTTCGCTTAGGAATTTGGCTTTTTGAAAATGATTTGAATTTTAATTTAAAAACGGATTTGGGTTTTTTTGGCTGACAAACGAGTTCAACGGGTAAAATTAGGATGCCAAACTATAAGCAATTTATGAAAATTTGCAAATTAGAAACACAACAAGTTCTTTGGCAGCATATTATGTTTCGGACATTTTTTTTAAATGCCGTCGCATACAAATGTACTTTTATATGGTTTATTTATATCAACAAATGTATTGTGGTGCGTCCCACGTACTTTTCCAAATTGATTTCGTATGAATTGTCTGACAAATTGCATTGAGCTACAACAAACAATGCCCAAAACTGTAGCGCCGAGCAATTTAATATTATTAAGCACGCATACTGGCCCAAAAATACAAATATTTGTGGCTATTAGCCAGAGTTTCACTTTCAATCGGTGCGGGTTCGATTTGCATAACAAAATGAGCGAACAAAAGAATTTGGCTACCGAACAGCCAAACAATTTGGAGCTGCTTCTGATGCTGCCATCTCAGCTCAGTCGCAGTCGACTGCGCTGCTTGCGTTAATACGCGCTGGCTAATTTGCATAAAAATTTTCTTTGTAAGCCGAAGTTCATCAAATTTTAATCAACGCCGCCGCCGCTGCTGTCGCTCGGTTCAGACAATAATCAAAGCCGCCTTAAATAACAAATAAAACATGTTCGACAACATATTGGGGCGAGCCTTATCTTGATCTTCAGCATGATTGTTGAACGCTTGTTCTGAGAGTGACATATTAGTATAAAAATGGCATCTCACCTCTTGACCACATCATTCTGTGCTCATAGCTCCGACTAGAACTAGAACCCCAAAGATGCGCGCTTTCGTCGTTTTGTGCCTTGTGGCTGTTGCCTGCGCCGATAAACTGGGCTACAACTACCAGCCGGTAGGACACTCCAGCTCAGGACTTTCGTTCGCTCCTGGCAGTGGAAGTGGTAGCATTGGAAGTATCGGTGGTGGGTCCCTTGGAGGACTGGGCGGTGGTTCCCTTGGCGGTGGTTCCCTTGGCGGTGGCTCTCTAGGTGGACTCGGCGGAAATGGCGGCGCCTCAAGCATCTTCGACAGCGGTCGTGGCGGCTCTAGCCTGGACTCTGGACTGGGCGGCTCTGGACTCGGTGGCTCCGGACTCGGTGGCTCCGGACTGGGCGGCTCTGGACTGAGCGGCTCTGGACTGGGCGGCTCGGGACTTGGCGGCTCTGGACTGGGCGGCTCTGGTTTGGATGGACCCGTCAGCTACAATGCTGCGCCATCCTCTGAGCTGAACAAGGAATTTTTCAGCTTCAGTGCCAACGAGGACGATTTCGATGAGCCCCAAGCTTTGGAGCGCGTTTCCAATTCCGTCAACAAGGGTCTGCGCGTTGTCTTCATCAAGGGACCCGAGAACCGCGGTCTGGAGAACGCTGCTCTGGCTCTGGCCAAGCAGGCTGCCGAGCAACAGACCGCCATCTATGTCCTGAACAAGCAGGCCGATATCGGAGATCTGGCCAACAAATTGAATGCTATCCGCAGCAACAGCAACAACAAGCCCGAGGTGCACTTCGTCAAGTACCGTACTCCCGAGGATGCTGCCAATGCCCAGCGTGCTATCCAGTCGCAGTACGACTCTCTAGGAGGCACCAGCCAGTCCCACAATGGAGGTGTGGCCAACGCACTGAACTTCGCCTCGGCGCCACAGTACCGTCAACAGAATGCGCAAATCCCAGAGAACTCCTACCTTCCCTCGTCTGTGCTCCGCCGTCTGCGTTACCGGTACTAAGTTAAAGAGACTTTTTACTATTGTTTTGTTCTCTGTTATCCTCTGTTATCTATTGATTTGTCAAATGTTTCAAATACACTTTATTTAAAATGTATGCATCAAATGTTTCTTATCTCCGACCCCATATTTAAGTCTGCTTAACGATAGTGTCGTTTCTTTCATAAGCTTAGGGAGGAGTGAATACATTTTCCATGTTTCTCTGTCAAAAATTGCAGCATTCGATGTTTACTGTGGGTCATAAAAATTCCAGTATTGTGTCGATATCATCGAAGCCAAGTGGAAACCAATAAAAAAATTAACATTTTGTCATTTTGTGTGTACGCCTATTGTACAAAAGGCACAAGACGAAATTTTTGGATAATAATTAAAATGTTAATTTGCGTGAAGTAAAAGGTTAGACAAACTATTGGCACCTAAATTTATGGCAACTGCAAGACGGAACTATCTTGACTAGGCCAGTCAAAGCCAGTTCAATACATTATGTATGAGTAATAACAGATCGGCCGCATGAATGGCCAATAACAAGTCGAGACAATAGTAGCTATATTCAAGAGCACCCACTATCCACAATTTGCATAAACAAAATATAAAAAGCCACAATAGTTTGTTCAAAATATCATTAAGTACGAACGCTAGTAATTTGTGAGAATAAAGTAAGATCTCTATTGGCGATCGACTAAACATATTTCAATTTCGAAGTTATTATCAATTTTGTTTTTGTAATTATATTTTTCCTTATAATTAATTTTTACATTTTATTCTTATATTACTTTCTCGTTAGTTGATTCCATAAGATTGGCTTTGGTTAACCGACTCTAAACTTCGGTTTCAAACCTAGTTTAGTTTTAACAATTTTGGTTTTGGGAACATGTCTAAATTTTTGTCGATTTTGGCATGATTTTTGACAGAAAAATCGACCCCTCAAAATCACTTTTAAAGTTGCGATTTATACTAATTTGAGTACCCGCAATCGATTAAAAATAAAAGTTCTCGATTCTAAATCAAAAAAAAAATTTTTCAAAATAAGTAAGGGGGGAGTAAAAGATATTTTTCGAAAAAAAAATCAAAAAAAAATTATTTTCAAATACGAATTAAATTTAAATGTAGAATCAATTTGGAGGTTAATCCATGAAGAAAATGGTAAACATCGTAAAAATCTGTTAATTTTTGACAAAGTTATGAGACTTTAAAATATTTCGAGTATGTTCTTGGGAACTTTACATGCCTACATTTTTGTCAATTTTGCCATGATTTTTGACAGAAAAATCGACCCTCTCCGAATCACTTTTAATGTTGCGATTTATGCTAATTTGAGTACCCGAAATCAAAATTGTGGTAAATTTCGTTGGGGGTGGGGTAGGTGTGTCCAACATTTTTTGACTCGATCTTAATAGGAGGTCATCCAGATAAATTTGGAGACTCTAGATTAAAAATTGTGATAGATATGAATTTTCGCATATTATGGGTGTGGGAGTGGGCGTGGCCGGAACATTTTCTTACCGAGCTTTAAAATGAGTGACCAGCCATCTACGTTGAAAATTTGGTGACTCTAGCCTTAAAAATGTGGGAGATATAGACTTTCGTGCTGTGCGGTGGCGGGAGTGGGAGTGGTGGTGAAATCTAGTTAAGTCTTGCAAATGTATATGCAGGCAATCAAATGCCTGATATCATTGGCAGTTCGATTATTGCGTTTTAATATTCAAGTAATTAAACAAATATTTGGTAAACAAATTTAAAAAAATGGTGGATTCAATTTATTTAATCCGGTATTCCAGAGGCTAGAGGCCGCCCTTGTATACATTGAAAGAGGTCAACTCAAATTGGCAAATGTGGTGCAGTAAATACCAAAACATACCGACGAAGATGCGAATCGGAGACTAGTGAAATAGTGAAATATGCTGCAAAAAAACGAAATCAGTTAAAAAAGTGAGCAGCGAATTAAAATTGACAAATAACGCTTAATGTGGCTCACAAATCAAAGATGGCCAATAAAAAACGATATCGTAAATTGATTGTGGAGCGCAAAAACGCAGCATTTGCGAACGGTTCGATATCACATAAAAAGCGTGGGTGTTAAAGAGACCAGCAGACTTTAGCTTGATACAGCCAATAGTTCGGAAGTATTAATTCAAAACCATAAAAAATGCGTGTCCTTATTGTGAGTATTGACAGGATCAGCAAAGCCACAAAGCATGACAATAAAATCAAACAATAAACAATCTTTCTTTTGAAGACCCTCTGCCTTCTGACCGTAACTTACGCCGAGAAGCTGGGTTACAACTACCAGCCCGTGGATCAACCAATCTCCTTCACGCCAAGCAATATTGGTCAGGACCAAGCTGCTTATATACCACCGGCGGAGTCTGGTGCTATCAGCCGAGAGCCTTTATTCTCTGGCGAACCAGTTGGACGCATCGCACCTGCTTCCGCCCCCGCTGAACAGACGTACCAGGCCCCAGCCGAGCTGCTGAAGGAGTTCTTTACCTACACCGCCGACGAGCGCGACTTCCAAGAACCCACCAACCACGAGCAGCTTTCGAACAATCTTCGCAAGAACGTGCGGGTCGTGTTCATCAAGGGCCCCCAGTACAGCGGTGTGGAGGATGCTGCCTTGGCTTTGTCCAGACAGGCCGCCGAGCAGCAAACCGCCATTTATGTTCTCAACAAGCAGGCTGATATCAACGATCTTGGCAACAAGCTGAACAACATTCGCACCAACAACTACCAAAAGCCACAGGTGCACTTCGTCAAGTACCGCACCCCGGAAGATGCGGCCAATGCGCAGCGCGCCATCCAGGGTCAGTACGACCAGCTGGGCGGTGTTTCCACTCACCAGGATGGCGGCGTTGCGCCCGTACTAAACTTTGCCTCCCGAGCTCCCGCTCAGCCAGCGCCAGCCGTGAACGAGCCCTTGAACTCGTATCTGCCTGCATCGGTGCTGCGCAGTCGTCTGTAGGTGCAAGAGGTGACTGACCATAACTGATTCCTACGCATTTGTTAGACCATTGTTAACCATTTCTGTTTAGTTAATTTCGCTTTTAAATAAAATTTCGCAAAATAAATAATAATAATTAACGTTGTTGAAACTTTTAAATTTGGCCAAGTTTTTGGCAGAGGAAATTTTTGTAATATTTCAACAGGGCAACATTGAACTATTTACCATTTAAGGCAGGCCTCTCCCATTATTATTCCCTACTTGGCACTAGAGTTTGCGAGCGCAGCTTATAAAACGCTGTTCGGTTTGTTGAGTGCTAGACAAATGATCGTTGATCTTCGTTACGATTACAGCATGCGAGAAATTGTGGTATGAAAGTCCTAAAAGCAAGAAACTTAGCAAACTTCAAGCAATTGTTTTCTTAGCTTTTTACTTTGGTAGCTATATGCTCGGCGGAGCTGGGCTACAATTATCAGCCTAATGATCCAGCCTTTGGCTTTGGAACGGACGAATTACTAGGCAACCATCAAGCCATCGACCATTATCAGGAGCATGCAGATTACCACAAGCATTTCTATGCATTCGAAGCACCATACGACTCCGCAGAAGAATCCGACCTGGTTGAGCAAAAAGTAGCTGAGCTCTCCAAGAAGAACTTACAAGTGGTGTTTATCAAGGCGCCAGAGAACAAGGCCGTTGACGGCGCCCTCCACGCACTGGCCAAGCAAACCAGCGAGGATAAAACTGCCATCTATGTGCTGAACAAGCAAACGGACCCCCACGAATTGGCAAGCAAACTGAGCGCTCTGCAGACGCAACATAAGCATAAGCCCCAAGTTCATTTTGTCAAATACAGGACGGAGGAGGAGGCTGCCCAGGCGCAGCAGCACATTCAGGCACAGTACGGAGGAACAACGGCTCAATCTTTGGAATCTTTGCAGCAGCCATCGTTGGGCTACTCGCAGTCCGCCGAGCTGCCACCGCAAGGCTACTTTCCGGACAGACAAACTCTAGCACCGCAGGGTTACCAGTCACAAGAGCTGCCAGCTGTTCCGCCAGCACCACATCCAAGCTATCTGCCCCCCTTGGCCAGCTATGGCAGTTTACCACAGTCGTACATTGGTGGCGCAGATCAGGGGCACATTGACTTGCCCCCTCTGCCTCTGCCAGAGCAGCAGCTGGCTCCTAGTCCCTACGACCTGGGTGCACGCACTGCGAAATCACGACGCATCGATTATCGAGTCAACGAAAGACACCGTTCGGACAGTCGCATGGTGTTTCCCACTGAGACGCCACATAAATCATATCTGCCGGCTATCGCAAACAGCTATCTGCCTCCTCAGAAGCGCAGAAGACGCGCCCACTTCTAAAACTTTAGCTGGCATTAAGTCATTAAAATAGTACCATAAGACTGTCAAATACGTATTTAGCTTTCAACACAATAAAAAATCACAATAACTTTGAAAATCTCTTGCTATTTCGCCAACGAATCTCTAGAGTCAGATTTGAAGACGCGTCATTAATTTCGATAAGCGGCTTATCTGTTAAAATCTAGAGCGAGGCTCGTTAGCTTATTAAAAAAAGCAAAAAAAAAATGACGTGTAAATTGACACAATCAAGCAGCCATAAAACTCGATCATAAAAACAAATTCAAGTGAAAGTATAACACAATGGGATGATGCGGAGTGAGGGGCAGAGGTGAATAGTGTGTCGGAGTCAAAACAAATGGATCCGTCTATGGCAGCGGACAGCAATCGAATATGAAAAAATTTAATAACTAATTCAAATTGGGAGCTCATTTGTAAATTTTATGCGAATTAATTCAAGTTCAAGCGGAGCTCAGGTCAGATTCGCATGCGTTTTTGGCCCGGCTTTGTCTCTGGCAAGCGAAGAAATTTGCATTTCAAAATTGAACGACATTAACGACATGGATAATCGGATCAGGCAAACACAAAAACCAGAGCACAAACGTTTGCAAAAATCTTTTAAAAATCCATAAAAAAAACCGAAAAGCAGAAAAATAAAATACAAAGCCAAACGCAGCCGAGAAGTCAGTTTTGTTGTTTGTGTCGTATATAAGGATGGTTTTGTTGCTGTGACTAGATTATAAACGAGCTGAGCTCCAACCGCTAAAAATCAGCCGCTGCAGGCCACCAACTGAAAATAAACGTGGAACAACCAAAGCCACAGCAAACATGCGCGCCTTAATGGTAAGCCTAATTGAATCAAACTCCAACGTGGAGCAACTGGAATGTCCAGCTAATGAAATTTCCACCGCTCACAGAGCCTTTGGCTGTTCCTCTGCTCCAGCCATGCCTTTGATCTGAACAACGCCTACCTGCCAGCTAGCAATGATTATGCACAACGCAATCCCCTAGCCACGGAGTATTTCAGCTATAGTGCACCACCGGAGGATGATCAGAGCTTGCCCCTGCAAGCAGCTCGCCAGCTTGCCAGGGCATTTACACCTCCCCAGCAAGTTGTCTTCATACGCACGCCGGAGACAAATGTCTTCACGCTGACGGCCAAGCAGCTGGCGGCGCAGAACGCCTTGGATATCTATGTGCTCCAGCGGCAAATGGATTCGGCCGCTTTGGCTGAACAGAAGGCAGCCATTGAGCAGCAGGCAGGTCACAAGCCCACCGTTCACTTTGTTAAGTATCGCACGCCCGCGGATGTAAGTCGGGCTCTTAGCACCCTGAGGGGCAGCTACGATCAGTTGCCGGGCAGAAGCTATAGCCATGCCGTGGAAACCGCAAATGTCATTCGCCTTAATCCACCGCAGTATGCAGTGCAGCCAGATCCAGTGGTATTTAAGATCCTGCCCAAGGACGCTGCCGCGTACGAGACTCACGAGCAGGCGAGTGAGCTGGAAACCGCCCAGCTTCAGGCTCTCTTTAGGCAATATTTGCCACCAGGCCAGCGGCGTTAGGCGTAGTATAAATGGACTAGTGCCAAAGACTGTTAAATTTAAATACCTATAAATACTAAACATAGAAAATAAAAGCAATCAAAGTTTTCGCAATGTTGATGTTAACATAATTATCAGCCCTGTAGCGAATAAAAGAAAGGCCACATTAATATATACGTGTACTTGTATATATAAATAAATATTTTTGATTTTGCTCATTTTGGCTTTATTATGATTTTTAATTAGCTTTGTTTGATATTTTTCTTTAAAAGTAATAACAAGTTTAAATTTCAATAATTATTCTTGTCTTCTGAATTAAAATGTTGACTATGTAGCTGCAATGTTAATTTTGTTGATGTCAATATTGAGAAGCTCATAAAGCCTATTGCAAGAATTTCATCATTGGCTCAAATTCGTTGTTTTACACGAGAAATCATTTTCATTTTGGTTTTAATCAAAACAAAAAGTTAGAGAAAAGTTTTGAGTGTCAATGACTTGCTGCCCTTCATTTTTGTATTAATATTCGTACTTATATTAATATTCATACAAATATTTCACATTCGTATTCATAATCACGCTTATATATTCATATTTATGTATTCATAGATATCACATCATATACATCTTAAAAAACCTCGCTGCTGTTCATCAACGCAACCTCAAACATCAGTAATGCGTTACAGCAGCAAAAAAGTCTTATACCCGCTAATAGCTAGAGTATACAAATATTTAGTGATAGAGATGACACAGCGGAGGCCCAGGCCCAGGCCTGACCGCAGCTTTTTGAGGCCTGGTATTATGAATAATTAATGACTTGGTTGACAAGTCGAAACATTTCACTTTTGCGCTCGCGCCGAGCCATCCGCACTGTTTTGGATTATCTTTAAGATATCTCTTGGATAATCATGAAGGTGGTGCTGCCCCAGCTCCCGCCCCAGCCCGCGATCTGTGTCCATGCAAACGTTTTCTTGAGCAATGCGTCTGCTGCTGTTGCCGTCGATGTTGTCGCTGGAAAACTTTTTAATGAGCTATGCGCGGAGCTGGGGCTACCCAGCTTCTTGCCCCGCCGTCGAGCTTAACGACAAGCGTTGCTTAAAGAATGTTTCAACTAAATTATGGCAGCGATGGCACTGACGAGGACACTGGGGCTGACATCATGTTGCTTTGCAAATTGTTTTAGTGTCAGAGGTCAAACACCCAACGACACACTGCTTCACTGCCACGCCGCCACGCTGCCACATCGCCATGTGGCACACTGAAGTGCAGCTGTAAAAAAGGTATCCTGGCACTACAAATCTGTTGAGCAAGTTTTAGTTTGAGAATTTTTGAGCAACATGAGAACCGGTACCTAAGAGAACGTAGCTCGTTAGCGCCGCCTGCCAAAAGTTTGCCAGTCACGTCAAAGCTGCCAGGTTTTCCCGCTCTTTGGGAAATGCTACTAGTGCATGGCTGCTTTAATCCTCGCTGGCGGCTCATGACTTGAAATTCCTGCTGCAATATCAACACAGGTGTGTCCAAGGTCTAACCATAGCGCCAGCGTCTAAAATTCCAGCAGCAGATGCCAAGTTTGCGTGTTGCCAATCTTGTTACCCAAGTCTTCATTTTATTTTTTATTTTTTTGCTCTTTGTTTAGCCTGCTATTACCACATTAGGCGCATTTTGTTTGGGATAACTTCGTACTCAACTTTGTTTTTGTTTTAAGGGAACTCTGAAGTCCGAAGTTAAATAATTATGCCCAGCATGACGATGTAATTTTGTCAAAATGAATGAAATGATTTAGTTCAGTTTGGCACACATTCATTCTAGTTAAATTTTACTAACAAAAGTGTGATATAAAATTCATTGTCAAATTTTATATTTCCAGTTTGCAGAATTTATATGTTAACAGTAGAGTAACTGGTAAAGATCTAGAAGACAATAAATCTGTAATTCAAATTGTAGTTTATTTATTGCTTTCACGAATGCTAAAATGTTTAAATTAGCTAAGAAACTTTGTAACCTAGTCTTTCCTAAATAAATTGATGCAAAGGGGGGAAGATAAGAGCAAAACTTTTGGGAAATTATGAAAATTATAATTAAGAGCTTAGTGCCGATCCAGAGCTGGGCAGCGCCGGAGATAAATCGGCTAAAAGCGGTAGCTGTTTATTTTTCACAATAAGCTGTGGGGCTTTGGCTTGCTACGAATTTTGGGCTTTGGTTTTTTCCGGCTTGAAGCATCCAAAACATTTTGATTGGGGACTGGGGCAGAATGAGACAAAGCGGCCCATGCATATTTATATGTGTCGTAAAGTGCATTTAAATCAAAATGCGACGGCGTTGAAGCCAAGATAAATGGCCGCAGATGCTGACTAGGCCTACTAGATGTCTTGACTTAGTTGTATTTAAATGCGTACGGCTTTTTAATGACTTTGGCATGGCATAAATAACAAATTAATATCGCATGCGTTGTCAAGGTCGCTGATGCCAGCTACCAATCGCGTTGACTGGGAGCTTGGGGGGTGGGGATTAGGCGCTATATCCAACTGCAGCCAACTGCGCCTATAAAAGCCGCTGGCTCTTTAATTCCCAGCATTAGTTTCACTTCTCAGCTTCAGACGTGCGGTAGCTCGAACAAAAACAACAACAAACAATGCGTGGATTTATTGTAAGTTTTGAAGTGCTACCGAACCCCGTTCCAATGATATTCACGCCCAACTCTATAGCTGATTTGCCTGTGGGCAGCCGCTTGCAGCGCTGACAAGTTGGGCTACAACTATCAGCCGGTGGCCCATGCGGATGAGGGTCTGTCATTTGTGCCCAGCGGCGGTGTGGCGCCTACCACGCAACATCAGCATGGCGAGGCCGAGCTCTCACTGCCCATTGAGGCACCGGTGGCAGCACCGACCCAAAGTGCCATCATTCCGCAGGCGGCGCCATTGATCGAGGAGTTCCAAAAGGAGTTCTACACCTACGCCGCGCCCGAGGACCAGTTCGACGAGGGCATCAATAATCAGCAAATCGCCGACTCCTTGAAGAAAAATCTGCGCATTGTGTTCATCCGCACGCCCGAGAACCACGGCTTCGAGCGGGCCGCCCTGCAGCTGGCCAAGCAATCTGCCCAGCAGGAGACAGCCATCTATGTGCTGAGCAAGCAGGCAGATGTCGCCAATCTGGCTAAACAGCTCAACGCGCTCAAGTCGAGCTCTACCAACAAGCCCGAAGTGCACTTTGTCAAATATCGCACGCCACAGGATGCGGCTAATGCCCAACTGGCCATTCAGAACCAATACAATCAACTGCCCGGCGTCTCTCGCATCTCCAACGAGGGCCGTGCTCCGGTTCTGAACTTCGCCTCGCAGGCGCCCGCCGCGCCCGTGAGCGCAGCTCGTTCGCCCAGCTCTGAGTACTTGCCGGCCAATGTGGTGTCTGGACAGGATTATCTGCCGCCCGCTCTGCGCCGTTTCCGCGTCAAGTGAGCTCTGACAGCGCCTTCTCGGTTACGATTCCTATACGATCACACACACCCATACCACACTCCTGTCCTCACACCCGCCTCACTACTTAGTTTGTAAATGTCAACACTGGAATAAAATTTGTTAGCTGAAACATTTCCATCTGCGCTCAATTTGCCGCTGCAGCTGAAAGCCGATTTCCAGCTAACTTTCATTGCCTCCTAATTGGACATCCTTTTGTGCTGGACATTCATGTGCTCCCTCTTCGCCCCACGCCCACGCCGTTCGCCTGGCTGGCTCGTTTTATATGTGATTTGTTTTCGAAAGCAAATCCTGGCCAAGGGCCATGGTGTTGGTGTTGGTGTTGGCGTCGGCGTCGGCGTCTGGTTGTGCAGTCGTGCGTTGTCCTTTCACAGTTAATCCTTGAAATAATAGCATGGATAAAACGGCAGGCATGTCATAAAGTCCTGCAACAAGTTGAGCCAACCACCAACCCAAACACACACACACGCATATACACACAATCACACACACACGCACACAGTGGCTCTCATATGCACAACGGTTTTAACCGGCCGCCATTTGTAATTGGAGTTATTAGAATCGAAACGAAGCTGCTCTACAATGGCCGGAACCAAGCTCGTTGCCAGCTGAGGTCGGAATAAATGGCAGCGTCCTGTAGCACCTGCGTACGAGGCATGGGTTCTGGCTGCTGATTTGGACGCTGCCTGCATCTGTTTTGCCAACGCCCGGCACTGGGTGTGTATGTGTGTGTGTGTTTATGCTTGCCTGTGCCAGTGTGTTATTGTGTGTGTTTGCCTTGATGGCTTCCTGCTTCCGCAGTAGGCGAACTCATCATGTGAAAAGCCGCACCCAAATGCCCTTCTGCCAACCACCCGTCGTACATGAACTCTGCAGTGGATTTAGAACGTTGTCGAGTGGAGTCCTTAAATTTCACTTAGATGTAACATAAAACTGGCATAAACGCAACTCAACGGCGCATGTATTCATGGCCATGACGGCAGCTATTTTAATGTATGTGTGTGGCGTAGCTGCATTGTGTGTGTGCGAGTGTGTGCGCGTGTGTGTGTGCGAGTGTGCAGGAATCACACGCTTATCAGCAGTCAAGTGCAAGCTGAATCCGTTTGCTTGCTGTGCAAGTACAGTGCTAAATCGCTAAAGCGTAACGACAACGACAATTTGGCACATACCCAGGGCGTGAAGGGCAGCATCAGCGTCGGCAGGGGCGTGGCAACGACAGCCCAAGCATAAAAGCCGTTTGCCTGCCTTCTATTTGCCGTCTGACTGCACTCAGACTGTTGCCTGTAATTAAGGTGATATGCGGCAGGCAGCCGACCGAGTCGATGGCAGCTCTGTGCGTGCCTCAGGCCGCTCGATGTCGTGTTGCCTACTTAATAACCGAATGTGCGAGTATCGCGTTCTGCCCGAGTGTGCCTCTTTTTGAGTCGGTGTGTGTGTGCCCGAGTGTGCGTGCTAATGAGCAGCCTGCTGTGCACAGCAAATTAATTATGAATACAACATTCAACACGCGGTCAACTTTCAGCACTTGAACATTCTTGGGCACAACTTTGCCTCATTTACACTAAAACTTAAAAATTCAGAAACTGAAAACATTTATATAATATAATGTTCAGAGACCAGTAGTTTTTCAAGCGTAACATGATTTTTTAATATTTGGACAACTGTCAGAAAATCGCAAGAACAGTTTTCTTTGAAGTTTCAAAGATGAAAACCATTGCAGACTGGCTTGTGATGGTATTAGATTAATTAATTAATGATGCGTTTGAAAGCTATATACTTCAACTAAAGATAAGCTTATAATGGGCACATTTTCTGAAAACATCTGCAGCAACAAAAAAGTTTTTTATTCTATCGCACAATTTTGGAAAGGTTAACTTAATGATTTAAATATATATGCATGCTTTGCGGACACGAAATTGTATTATTCCATGGAGTATGCTGTTTAATAAAGCTGCATTATGAGAATTATTTTTTGCTGCTTGCCGAAGTTGGTTCAAAACACGCATACGACTCGTTGCCTCAGAAACTTATTTTCTTTGTAGCATACTTGTAGGCTGATCATGAATGCTGGCAATAGAGACCACTTTGTTTGCATAGGCCCAAACACTCCAAATGCAATTCCCTCAGAGCATCTGCATCGTCTACATATCAGCCGGATACTGTGACCGCTTGCAAATCGCCGGAATTAAAAAATGTCATGGAAAAGCGCGGCGGGCGTCGAGCGACCCTCAATCACAACAACTGACAGCTGCGGTGAGCCGTCCAAGCCCAAAACTGAAAACAACGCGTTGCAATTGCACAGCACATAACCAAAAACCGAAATTTTATTTTCCATTTGCGCCGGTTCTGTTTCTGTATTTGTGTTTTTACTTTCTCTGCTTCTTTCACCCGCTGCTCACCAATATTTCTTTTCAATTTTCCAATGGTACGAGCACAGCACGAAAGTTTTGTTGTAAAACTAAATATTTTGGCATTTGTCCGCAGTCTGGCAAAAACTTTGCAAATGTATGTGTGTGTGTATGGGTTGCGCAAATTGAAATGTGCTTGAGACATTTTGTAGCTGTTATTGTTTTGCCTGTGTGTCAGTGAGTTTCTTTACCTTTCGGATGCAGCAAAGTTGCAGCCACTCACTGCTGTTAATTCGGTAAACGCTTCCGGCGGTGCGACTGCAACCCCAACCCCAACCTCATCACTATAACCACCATATGCAGCTGGCAACAGGACGAGGTCGCAGCCAATGCCAGGCCCCAAATGCAGTTGGCAGTTGTACGCAATTTTGTCGCTGTCAAAAAGTTTCACTGTGCCGGTCGCTCCTTGCACTCCTGCTGCTAGTGCAGCTGGTGCGGCTGCTGCGGGCACAGTTTTGAATTTGTTGCAAAAAGTGTTTATTGGTTTGCCATGTGCAACAGCCACTCTATGAAAATTGAGTTATTCGCTTGGCTCTCGATCAGCCCTCGGGGCACTTGAGACTTTGCATGCAAAGCAACCGCTTGACTGCCTGTCGAAACTTGGCACACATGCTGCCAGTTTCGGCTCATTAACTTTGCCGCACTCCCAGCCTCTCTGCCTCTCCCGCTTTGTCGCTCAGCTCCTTTGGCTGGCTGCTGCATATCAATTAGTTGACTTTTGGGCGCTGCCATGTATAATTAAACAAGTTTGAGAGTTGGAGCCTGTTAGCTGGATAGTGCGGAGCAACTCAACGGTAGAACAAACCGCATCCTGTTTGTCTCTCACACTTTCCGAAATGGCTCATTAGCCGCAGCAGCAAAAGCTGTGCCCCTGGCCTTGGCTAATTTAATATTTATACCTTAATCAAGACACCAAGCAGCCCTTTTGATGGCTTCCTCAGGAAATCTGTTGATGCCCAGGCGTTAATTGACCATTCCCATCCAAACTTGCCAGCTGCTTGCCACAGTTGTCTGTCACACAAATTTTCAATCGATAGAGCACATCTGTGACCAGGCAATACAGCACATACAAACCACACACACACACACAAACACGCACTCACACATGAGCTGCCGTTTGTGTATTTGTACAGCCCACGGCTTTGATTCCGTAATGAGGCAACCAGGCTCGTTGCACCTTTGTAGCGCCCTGGGCATACGAAAGAGGATAGCAGACAGACAAAGCCATAGCAAGAACAAGAGGAAGCGAAAGCGAAAGAGCCGCAACTGTTGTGCAAAAAGAAAAAGGCTGTAGCTTTGGCCGTGGCCCTGGCCGGATGTGTTTTATGGCCAAGATACCCTTGATTCGCCATTTATTTCGTAGTTTATCCTTTCGTTGATTATTGCACAACATTTGCTCGCACTCTGCTGCTGGTACCCCCTTTGTAATTTTGTCAGACTTTTGACCTTATGCGTCCCCACGTTGTTTGCTTTTGTGTACGCATTTCATTGTTGAGCAGCTCCTTCAATTTCCATGCACATTTAAAGGGATTAAAAGGATATTCGTCAAACTCAAAGCTACACAAGTTTGTTTAACGCATTCGTGTGGTCCCGACCCTCAACCGATTTATGCATGTATCTCCCGACCTTTTGTAACTGTGTATTGTGCTTTTGTATTTTGTGGTTGACACACCGTTTCATACTTATCATACATTCTGCATAGATTGCTGTGGTGCTTAAGAAAATATTTTAAAAAAACTTGCTGGCCTTTCAGTTTTCAACATTTATTTTATAATGTTTAGTTCATTTTTTTACCACAAATAATCGTATTCATATTTTATAAGTTATATATTATATATATCAATTTATATGTAGTAAATTGACTAGCCAAGCAGTAGGCGTCGTTTTAAGAGCTGAGTATTGTTTTTTTGTATTTTTTTCTTTATTTTTCCGATTTCTCATTTTGCATTAGTTAACTCAACAGCTCGACACCGAATTGTACATATTTATTCGTATAAACTACGCACTTAATGTTTTATAATAAGTACATAAATACATATTCCACAGTTACTTTTCTTTTTTCTTTGTATAATAATTTGCATAGGTTGCAGTTTTTACAAGTGTATCTTTGATGCGCCGTTTGGTTTGGTATGCCTGTATCTATAAATAAATATGTATTTACGTAATTGTTTATGTTTACTTTGTGGTACAATAATTTCATCATTGTATTTCTTAGCCGCTGTCATTTTAAGTAGCTCTTATTAATTATATTTACCTATATTTTAAGACTTATAGTAGAATATTTGTTACAATTTTTTATCAACACAAGAAAACTCAATGAAACAATAAATGAAAATTGAATTAATGACACTGTTCACATGTGTATAAGCATGCATTGATTTACATTTAATATTCTAGAATGAAATAAATTAAAAATCCTTTTTTTCATGTGTTGTGTAGTTAAGTTGTGTAAAACGAACTATGCGCTTAATTTTTCTGTTTGTTTTTTATTATATTTGTATATATATATGTATATATATATTTGTTTAATATATTTTGTGTAAATGTTGATTTAATACGCAATGATATGTGTAACTGGAAGAATTGTGTATATATGTGTATGAAATGATGTAGGTACCAGTTGTTACGATTACAAAAATACTTATAGCCCAAAAAATATGCACATCAAAGTGTTAATGCTCTGACTGGCCCGATGTCATACTCTTGACATACATAAAATATATATGGGTATTTATGTTTATGTAAGTAAATATATGCATTTTGTATAAACTAATAAATCAGGATGCACAATATCAAACAAATGCATTTTATTTATCTATGTAAATGTTCTTTGTATGTGTTTTGTGCATATCAATGTCACTGTTTAAAAAAAATAAAATGCAGCTTACATTTGCACACAGTATCCGCCATTATTGTTGGTTCTCAATAAAGCATCATTAAACAATTATATTTGTATTAAATTATGCTAATTGCATTTGCCGCCGCCGCCCACTTTGATATTTAACTATTAATTGTTGCAATTGTCTTCCATTTTGTTTTGTGGTTTATGTTTGTTTTTTGTTTCCAATTAACTTCAATTTTCTGTCATCTATTCGCAGTTGCTGCCTTAATAGCAACGTATTTAATTTAAAAACTTAATTGTTTTAAAAATCCTGATAACCATGAGAAAATAAATTGAACACTGAGTAATTAAAGACAACGGGTTTTCAACTGGATAGAATGTTCAAAATTGTTTAAAAGGCGTTTTTCAAGTTCTGAAAGCTGCGTTGGGCAGAAGTATATGTACATCTATATTATTTTCCTTTTGCTTATATTCACTGTAACACAGAAAATTGTACAACATTAATGATATGTTTTTCGAATTGCTGTGACATTTAATTTCTTGAATGTTCATAGAACTTTATGTTTTTTATAATTTTTGGGTGATCCATCCCGTACACATACTTATGTATATACCTCACAAATATAGATATTTATCTGCTTGCATACATAAAAAATACTTATGTATGCGAATATATCCTTTTTGATCAGTGCATGGACTTATTTTCGAACAATTTTTACACAGAGATCAGACGACAGAGTTGAAAACACAACACACAGATTTACACATATGTATGTATGTATGGTATTGTATGTATGTACATTCAGACATTGAGAAAATTGCGATTTATTATATGGTTGATTGGATGTATGATATGGTACGAAAATGTCAGAATTTTGCATAGATTGGTGGGAAAAATTTGCACGTAACTATGAATATAACATGACACATAGGATAGATTAGTTTTATTTGTTTTTTTAATGTGTTCAATATAAAGGTATATGAATACTGCAAAGATTGTAACAAAATGAGAATGGTAAATTGTTTAACAAATTGAAAAAGTAATAGTCCATAGATTCTCACTTAAAATAAATCATTTATAGTTAAAGCTTATATTTTTGTTGTATAAACCGAGTGTTATTTTGGGTTGCAACACCAAGTAAATACATTCTTACAATGCATTTTATTAATGTAATTTATTTAACACACAATATATGTTTGTATGCATACATTAGAATATACCTATGATCTAGTTCATTAGTGTATATTTTATAAATTTTCTCAATTGTTTTACTTGTTCAGTTAATAATAGACAGCGTAGCATAGGAAGACGTCAATACCTGCATAAGACATTTTAGCCATATCTTTTTATATAATATGTACTTTGTTATACCATTTCGTAATTATATGTTTTGTTCTTTTTATAAAAAATGTATGTAGATTATTAAAGCATTACGTATATACTACGTTAATGCATATTCTCTATTGTTTACCAATGGATCTGAAACTAAGGGTATTTACTGCATATTTTTTAACTAATGCTTTGAACAACCGGTAAAAATGTTTTAACTGTTTATTTCGCATATCTCTTTGCGGCCTTATTTAATTTATTTTCTTTAGCTAGTTCTTCAAGCTGTAAGAAAATGTTTGCAGGCGTATTATTTATTTTACTTTTGTTTTTACCTTTTTTTTTGTTATTTGGAGTTAAAATATATATTAACAGCTAAGTAGTTACACACTCATGTAGACAATTATTTATAGGTAGGTGTATATTGTTATAATATATATAAACTAGGTTGCTACTTGCTTTACACATATTTACGATGCGCTGTGCGATTAGTTATTATTTTGTCCGACTTATATACTACACATACATATTTAGTTACAATGTATGCTACGCTTAAAGAGTTTTTCAGTTAGCAATAGACATTTAAAGCGCTTTTGAAAAATATTCTATTAAATATACTTATACACATTCATACATATATAAATATCTTAGCTCACCCAGAACATACCGTGAATGGCAAATGAAATTATTTTCCTAACTACTCGTACATATAAGACGATCCATTTCGGCAATTACCATTTACAGAGCGCAATTAAGGGCTAAATGAATACAAATAAATAAGCTGTGTAAGTGTAGCAAACTGAGTGTCCCGACACCAGGACAAGCGAATTTCGCGTCATCGGGAGTTCACCCATTGAAGCTGACCCTTTTTAGATTTGCCACGTGCCGCAGATTGCGCCCATTTCGACGCCTTTTCTTGTCGTTTTTCTTTTTTCTTTTGTTTTGTTTTGTTTTTGTTAAGGTTTTCGTTTTGTTTTCCTCAAAATGTTTTCAACACTGATTGTATTTGTAAGCTTCTTGGTTTAACTGTCTAATTATTTTACATTTAAACATTTAATTTTTGGGAGAAAAAGGGTGGGGTTAATTAATTTTTTGTTGCTATGACCTAAATTCAATTTTGCCTTAAACTTAGCCTTAGATTTGCCATCTCGCTGATGAGCCAAAGCGTTACAACACCATAAAAAATATCATTTGTTTGCATAATTTTTTACTTTTTGTTTGCATTTTAGGTACATGGGCCCAAGCAGACTGGCGACTGCCTGAGTTCACCAAAAACTTTGTTTTTCTATCTTATTATTATTTTTGTTGTTGTTTTTGCTTTTCTTATTTTTTTGGTTTTATATTTTTTTCGGTCGGCGCATTTGCACAATATTTGGCAAGTCCCAAAACGTAAGGCGCAATGCCACTTTAACTGCATCTGGCTGACCTCCAAATTCTAAACTAACCCCTTGTCCGTTTGTCAGTTTGTTTTCTCAGGACATACTCAGTATCTGGAGCGTGGGAATATTCAATTGTAAGCTATACAAAAATTTTGCTACAATATAAAATTGTCTGCTGCTGGAAATAAAGCAGCCTTCATTTGACTGCAACCTAATTACAAATATTTCTTTTTCGAAATTGCAGCCGGGCAAATATTTACGAATAAACTCCTTAAATTGGCTCACCAGAACAAGACAAAAATATTATTGTTTGTGCTCTCTAATTGTTGTTCGCATTTCGCATACACTGAGCTTTATTACACAGAAAAAATTAAAATTGGTGTACCGTATGTGTAAAAGCCAATTAGCTTGTGTTTGCTGCCGTTGTTGTTGTTATTTGTAATGCTGCCGTGGGTGGCCATGGTTTTGGTTAACTGTACCTTTTCTACGTCGGTGGTCTTCTCTCCTACAGTTTGATAGCAACTAATGCTGCAGGTCCTTTCTAATAGCTCAGTGGCAGCAGCACGAATATAAACAGGGGCGCCAGTGACCACAAATGTGTTAGTACAGCAGCGCGCGCCCTCCAACCGGCAGATGTCTCGTTTCCGTGCCCGTTACCATTGCCCAGCGCAGCCATGCCAATGCTGGGCGGTGCCGTCGACGTAGAGGACACCTGGTGGCGCTCTACCTCCACTGCAAAGGTCAAAAGAGAGACGAACATTATAAATAAAGCTTTAGAAAGCAAAAACACTGGTCAGATCAAGTGCAAAAGATATTTTGTAAGCAAGCAGCGGTCAAGGCTACCTAACAAAATTAATTAGACGAGCTAAAAGTCATTTGCAGAAAGGCAATGTGATTTAAAACAGGTCACAAAAAATCAAGTTGATAAGGGGACGGTATAAATAATGAAAGTTGAAAGAGCTTTCAGTAAACAAGAAAGCGGATACAGTAAAAAAAAAACTAAGTTTATACGAAAAGTAGCCGGTATCTGGAGCATCACACTGATTCAATAGCTAATCGAAAAAAATGTAAAAAATAGTTTATGCTGCTTTGTATAAACCAACTGATATTTGGGAGAATCCAGTGCCAGCAAAATAATAACAAACCCCTAAGGCGGCATAAGAAACAATTAAGGATTGGAGCACACTGGGCTGTGAAGTGGCCAAAACAAACGACGCACTTCACGCAACATAAATAACACGCATACGCCCCTTGGTTCAGAGGACAGTCAAGAGCCGAGCAGGCCGTTAGCAGCCGGCGGCTACAGCGACGGCCAACGACCGTCTTGAGTCATGGGTCTGGTAATGTGTAAATTATTTCATACAATTTGAGACAATTTACAACACTGGGTGAGTCAACGGCTTTGCTGGCTGCAAGTGCTAACAGCCAACGCATAGACAAACAAAGCCGAGCAAATATATAAATTAACTTTTGTTTGCCCGCCTGGCGGTTAGAGGCGCAATACGGCATTAAGCGAAAATTAAACGTGCCGAAATAGACGACACTCGCCCACGCAGAGTACGGTGGGCGGGGTCGTTGGTGCTGGTGCTGGTTGTAAAGTCAACGTCAGAAATATAAATTACGGCAGCATTTCAAAGTGCCAAAAACGTTGCAACGTTGACTTTAGCTTTTCAATTCCGTGGCAGAGTCTGGTTACTGTTGTTGTTGTTGTTGTCTCCATGAGAGTCATCATGACGGAGGCAACACAGCAATAACAATGGGAACGCATTTAACAGGTCTAACCCAGCAGCCGCACAATGCTAATTTATTTTGTGTAAATTCGGCCGAGATTCCTTCCGACATTCCATAATCCACATTCACCTTGGGCGCCCGTATGCAAACGAGCTACATTTTTGATGAGCTCATTGCCCGCAATTTTATGAAGCGACGCCCAAAACAAATATTGTTCTTGCATAGCATTACACGCAGCGCACAATAAATACGTGCATATATACCAAATGTAAAATACACCTATTTCCTTGTGTACATATCCACTTACTAATACTTATATGCATGCATATCACGCATACGTCGCGTTGTGGCACTCACCTTTCACCGAATACGTTTTGTAATCGGCGTACTGCTCGCCCTGACCCACCATCGCTGGTATCGTGGACAGGCACGTGATCTCCATGCGTCCATTGCTGCCCACATGCTGCTCCGTTATCTCCAGATTGAGCTGACTAATGCTGAACATTCCCTTCTCCTGCTGCGCTGCGGTCACTGCCGCGGCTGCGGCGGCCACGCCGCTGCCACCGCCTGGATGAGACAGGGGACGCTGATACCCGGCAGCCAGCTGGTTCATGGGTCCGGCATTCGATGGTATGCCCAATTCCTTGTTTATGTTCGGCGCCTGTGGCCCAAAGCCGCCACTGTTCAAGGTACTGCGAATAATGCCGAGAGCATTTTCGTTTATATGACGCCTAAATTTGCGGTTTGAGTTTCTGAAAAAGATTGGGATAGACAGAGAAGGTGAGTAAAGCAAAGTTAAATACAATCCTGGATGTGAGTATCACTGGCAAGGACCAGCAGTTTCATGTCTGAGTTTAATGTGCCGAACGCCAGCAATTTGCACACAAATAAAATCGTAAATATTTGCATTTTATGATTGATGTGCGAAAACATGAAAAGCCAAACATGGGCGAGTTTTCCCCATGCTGGTCACGCACTAAAACGAATTTAAGTACAATATATTTATACAAACATATTTGCCGCTGGTCACACAATCTGCTGGTCACTGCAATGTGGCCAACTGAGTTGGGAACATAAAGACGGCTATTCCTCTAAATGCAACAAACTTGGTTTGTCAAAAAGTGCATAGCTATCAATACAAATTAACAATAATTTTTATTTATATCGAATATCAGCTAAATAATAATTGATAGTTGTACAATACAATTCATGTTTACAATACTTTTGCAACAATTTTAAACTGGTTATGCAAGTCCGAAATAAGAATCGAATTTTAGCATCGGATAATTCGGATAAATCTACATCGATGCATTGTTAGAAAATGAAATAGAACATATTTTTTTAATATGTTTATCATAACTAGGCTTCTGGAATAATTCTTTATTTAATTTTAAAAACAAGGTCACACTTTTACTATTATATATACCATGTATACCTCTGTCATCATTTTGTCGAAACGCAACTAAATTTTGTGCGCAAGTGCTTTTTGTTCATGGTATGACTTCTAGATGAAGTCTGCAAACAAAATTGTTTGTCCAAATTATTGTAACATTTATTTATTTACCAAGAACATGCCGTATTGACTCAATGCAACACTTTCCAGTTATATTTAACTTTCAAATTTGCACGCGGAATGGCGTTTTTGCATTCAAATTAGAGGAGGTGGAGGGACGGAACGAGATGGGCAGCAGTCAGTCTGCTAGGCTACCCCATGCACAGGCTTCTCAGAAAATAGTTTTCCCAAAAAAAGTTCCGTTTTCTCAGAAGTGCAGGCCAGTCACACAAGGTGTTACTTCCACCCTGGCAGCTATAACAGAAGTCAAGTCAATGGTGACACCCGTCACCCACATTATCCTGGTCTTGTTAAAGTGTAGGAGTAAGAGTAGATGTCCGCGTGGGGCTGTATTTTGGCCAGGCTGTGCACAAGATTTAACGGGGCCCTCGCTCTGGTTTCGACTGTTAATCGAAAGAAAAGTTGCTAGGACTGATACCGTAATTATACAGGTAACTGAAAACATATTTACTCTAGTATCGATTCAACTTAATAAAATAGGTACTTCAAGAACTATAAGGGTAAATTTTAAAGTTTCATTGCTCAACGTGTTCTAATGGATTTAAGCGTGTCTGGTGGATAAGTTTGCATTATTCAAATGGCAACGCCGCAAGCGCTACACACACACATTGTAGGTCCAATTATCCTTTACGACTTTGTTTCATATTTGATAAGAAGCCTGCGCGGCATATAAATGAGTTCGAGTGCTTGGTGAGATTTCGACGGCTGCGGCCTCGTAATTACCTCAGCCGTGCGTGCGAGCGTCGACGTCTGTGACGACGTGTTGCTTTATTACAAATGCAAAATGACTGCGAAATTACCTGCACACACACCACACACACAGACGCACGCACACGCACCCAAGCACACACAGCTCACACACGCACACACACAGTGCGTGTGCCGACACTTGAGAAAATAATGTGGGGACCATAAAGTTTTATGCACCCAATGTGCTGGCAAACCAATTGTCAACTGGGTTAGTTTGAAGCCCCAGTGTCATTGGGCTTTAATGGCACATTGACACACACAAACTGCCAGCTTTATTAAAATTTCCGGTAACGGTATTTCGAGCGGAAACAATGCGCTTATTTCCGTCTCATTTAAGCAATTAAATCATTTGCATTGCGGCGGCTGAAAGGCGATCTTGAATTACAAAATAAGAGCCTTACAATTTGTGCAAAATAATATTTAAATATTATATAAATATATGCAACAATACCAAGAACAAACAAATCCTTGACTCAGCCAACGGATGCGATATGCAGACTTCAAGTTATAGCCAAGGAATCCACAAAAAGTACACACTGTGTGTGCGTTTGTCGGTGTGTTTTTCTGAGTGTATTTGTGTTTGTGCTACTTTCGACCTGCTTCCGCCAGTGGTTGGCAGGGCAAGCAAATGGGAAAGCGGATATTTGAATAACGATGTCGGAATACGCTACAGTTTCGAGGAGATGAGAAACAATAGATTTCTCTTTTAAGATATCTCCAGTTGGTGAATAGAAATGTGCCAAATTAAATCATTTTATCTCGCTATTGAATTTTATTCAAACCAAACCAAAACTAGTCTGTGCTTAAAGAGTTCTCACGCACAAGAAGCAAACAATCCCATCATATTGCCATTGGGCAACACAGGGGAAGAACTTAAGCAACAGCAAGAGTAGCAACAGCAACAGCAACAAAATCAACAATAACATGAAAAGCCAGTTACTGGCTGACAGCATCAACATCAACAGTAAGCTAGTTTAACTAAGAGCGAAAACAAATGCCGGGCAAAACTCAAAGCAAATGCACAATATCCCCATAAGCCTTCGACAGCGTTGCGTTGACGAGCTTGGTAGCAGCAGCATGAGCAGCAGCAGCGGCGGCAGCAGCAGCAGCGGCAACAGCAGCGGCAGCGGCAGCAACAGCTGCTACTGCAATATCATCAACGTGGCTGCTTGGTTGTTGTTGCTGTTGGCATTACAGTTGCCGTACTTGTTGTCTTAATCAAATTCCTTATGCAGCGCACTTTTCGCAGGAAAAGCAACAACCGGCAGCGAGAACATTGGCAGCAGCACCAGCCGTGGCAGGAAGCTCAAGTTCAAAACATAACAAACTTGCCAAGCAATGCAAATCAAGCGGAAATGCGGGTCCCGGCGAACAGTCGCCAAATATTTGTAGCAGGCAAGTTATGAAGACGCTAAAGACACTTTAAACTCTACCTTTAACTGTTTTATAAAATACTAACTTAACTTGGCGCTGACATGCAAAGCCATTTACGCGTCTTGGCCTTATCGGAGCCATGCCCAAAGCGATAATTTGAGAAATACGCCTAATTAATTGGCATGTCATATAGTCTGTTGCTGCCGCTTCTGTTATTGGCTTATGTGTCTATCGGCCGCAAGAGTTTCAGCTTAATTTTGCTTACAAACGCAAGCAAATGAGCTAAGGGCACAGAGCGTAACGCAGCAAAACCTTTTAGGAATTTATTTCAGGGGTTTGTTCCCCAGCCAACAACACACCCAGAACTATGCACAGCAACTCGATATGCGACTAGCAACCGGGCCCACAGCCCGTTTCGAAAACAAGGACTCTTACGAGAAACAAGGAAAGGAACTTAAGTGGAAGCTAGGCAACAACAACGTCAACGTCAATGGCAATGGCAACAGCAACAGCAACAGCAGCAACGGGCTACGTGCCAAATCCCATGAATTTCTTATATTAAAAGACCTTTGTAATCGAAAACCGGAAGTTGAACTAACCGCAAGTTGGCAACAGTATTAAGAGCGGTCAAGGCAAACACCAACAGATTAGCAGTTCAACTTTTTGCAAACTTTGTAATGCTCGGACGACTAGCGAAACTTAAAGCTTGGCCTACGGACACAAACGCCCTCTCCATGAAGGCACAAATAATCCAAATTTTCCTGTCAAATCGAATTATCCATTCAAATATAATGTTTGGTGATTGCCAGAGAACGCGAGTCAAATTTAAATTGAGCGTGGAAAACGATGCTATCGTGAGTTACCGACCTTACGATACTCTGTTTTTGGGTCTATAAGATCTCAAAATAGGTGGGGAAAAGATTTGTCGACAACGAGGATATAATAATTTATTCAAATTTTAAGCCCGTATTTAATATTTGTTGCTTCAGCTTTAAAATTGCTTTTCTCAAATCGTGTCAAAATTCTCTTTTTGACGTGGATTTATAGGAAGATATTAACAAAATTGTTGTAACCGGCACTTAAAGGCACAGTGAGCCATTGTGGAAAATCAATATACTCAATTTCCTACAGGGAACAGAGTATTTACGCACACGCTCACAAAAGTCTGCTGCGAGTTCACCAGGTTTTAAATTGGGTCAACTGAGCTTGTCAGGAACAACAACAGGAACAACCGCTACTGTCATGGGCATGGAATTATAACTGACACTGACAGCGAAGGTTTTTTATGTCTCGTCGCGGCATTTCGGCCTATTGAATAATTTATGTACCGTAAAGTGCCTTCGCGTGCTAAGAAACGAATGGTCGGAGCAATGGCAGCTCAGCAATTTTGCATAGCTATACCGACACATTTGGATATATACTATATGCACGAAAATAGCTATAAAAATGACGTAAAGCATTTGCATAGTTGCAAAGTACCAAATTAATGCAGCAAATACTTTACGAACATAACAGTTTTTATGTTTAGCGACTAGCTTGAAAGGTATAAAAATGTAGGTTGTGATTTACCAAATTTTTAAGAAAAATACCCTTAAGTCCCCAGCATTCAAAAGATTTTAGTTATTGCATAAATGGTCAGGAGGCTTAACCAATTTTAACCAATCTTATTTTTAAATAGTTAATTAAAAATAGAACTGTATTTAATTTTGATAACAAGTAATCATGTTACATTTCAGCATTTTACAACAGCAAATAAAACTTTATTCAAAAGAAACGTTTACTAAAAAAACTTTTAGCCCCATCGATTTTTTTTATTGTAAAACATTTTTATTTTTTTTCGTCGCTGCATATTCATTACAAATTCAAGCCACTTGGCTGAAAATCGTTTAAAATTTAATTGCATTTTTAAACGCAGCGTGGAGACAGGAGAAAAATATAAAAAACAACAACACATATTAAGAAAACTATTTAATTTCAATGTAAATATTGCAACAATATGAATATTGCAACCCGTTATTGATCTACCATTCCATTCCCCTTTATCATGACCAACACATTGCTTCTAGCCATAGGCCGCAGCTTACGTATGTTGCAATTGTTTTGTCTTTGTCCACGTTATTGGTGGTGCTGCTCCTCAAATTGTGGCCTGTGGCCACCAATGGAATAATTTGCTTAATTGCGCATTTATCGTTTATCGACTAAATGTACATAAGTATGTACATATGCAACTTTTAAAGCTCACATGCCCGCAATTAACTTAATTGCATTTCTATTGATTTTGCCCGAAGCTTGCTACAACTTCTTCAACGATGACGTGCTCAAATTCAACCTCTTTTGCCCCGTTAACAGAATGAATTTTGTTTAACTTTCGACCCATTTAATCTCACAAATTCGATACACATAAACACTTAAGTCGTCAGTATCTGATTGGCGATATAGTTGCACAGTTAAGAGAGCAATGAGAAAAACAATTTTATACTACTTAAATATATCTGCAATGTGAGAGCAAACTCAGTTTCATCTTTAATTAAAATAATCATTTTACAAAAAACGGAATAATACTACACACACTTATATCCACCTGTCTGTGTGTTCGCTGCGATGTGTAAGACGGCAACAGTGTGTAGCCATTGTGTGGCAGTTAAATAAGTTAGCCTAAAAGAATACAATAGTATTTCAACACGAATATAAATAAGGCACATGCGAGTAAAAGTATTCCACACATTATACCACAAAAATAAACACACTGGCGTGCCAGATCCATCGCAATGAAATGTGGACAAAATAATTAGTTCCAAAATAAATTCAATAAAATACATCAAATAATAAATTAGGTCGTTAAAGATATAAAATATGTAAATTTACTTTAAAGTACATTAAAATAATATCAAATATAAAGCTAATTAATAGGAAAAATAATATTTTTGAATGTGTGATAATTGCCATAAATTGGTGAATTTGCGAAAGTTACGTGCGAATCAGTCGAGTCCAATCAGTTTTTGGCAGTCCCAGTAAAGGTAAGCGAAAATGTGTATTAAACATTAATGGCATGTCACTAATTATATGCGCAAACAAATAACAGAAAAAAACTGAAATGATGCTAAACTATTAAATGCTTCAAGCGCCGCTTGTTAATTTGCATAAATACAGTCTGTTTTTTTAGGTGATTTGTTGCCTCTTGTGTTTTACTGGTTTATTGTACAGATATATATATTTTTTGTAATTTACGAAACGGCATTGTTTTTTTTTTTGGTGTTTGTTTTCTTTTTTTTGCCAAACAACAAATATATACATATACAGTTATAGTGGTCAAAAGCTAACGAAACTGTTTAGCGTCGCATTGATTTGTGGTCTATAGCAGCCAGTTCCCAGAGTTGTTGTCATGCTAATCGGCTGCTATCATTATAAAATATTTAGCGTGCATATATTAAATTTCAATTCAATTTCCGAATCATTGGCAGTGTAATATGCGCTTTAGTGTTGACATTTGCTATTGTCTAGTTGTTATCTTGTTGTTGTATTGATGTAATATTTTGCATTTGTGTAAATGTTTATAATTAATTAATTACGCGGCCACAAAATGGCCAAGAATGCAAATTTTTTGCTATTCGTGCTAAATACAATATGCGCGCATTCCTCTTGAATCTGTGCCACATCGGTTGCCTATAAGTCTGCCGCAATGACATCTCGAACTGGTGTTTCCAGCATTTCCATTTCCATATCTATTCGACTCGCTTGATTCAGCGAAATTTGCAATAGGTTTTTGATTTATGCAAACTAATTCGCTGGCGGATACGGCTGGCCACTTTTGCATTTTACGTCATTTACAAAACTCAGCGATAAGGTGGATGAGCGGTCAAATAACAGCAGCCACAACAGCCACCGACTGCGCAATCTGCATCTGGAATGGGCGTTCGGCTTCGGCTTTGCTGCCGGTTATAAAAACGCCCATCGATCGCACGGGCAGCATCACACGCCTTTCACACCTCGAGGCGTAATCGCGCAAGGTGACAGCCGTTGACATTGGTGCTGAAATTGGACTTTGGGGCGTCACTGGAGAATGCGTGCACTTATTGTAAGTGCAGCAAAGATTTGCCAATTGTTGGCTTCCGACAATCAATTTGGATATGTTTTCTTGACAGGTCTTAGCCCTGCTGGCGGCAGCCAATGCAGACGTGGGCGGCTATAACTATGGATCAGGCATTGGCGGCTCGTTAAGTGGCGCTAGCTTGTCGGGAGGCTCCCTATCCGGTGGTTCTCTCTCCGGTGGCTCATCTGAAGACTATGTGGCCAACAATCAGCCAGACTACTCGAATGTGAACACAGAGTTTAACAAAGAGTTCTTCACCTATTCCGCGCCCGAGGCCGATTTCGAGGATAACCGTAGCGTCGGCGACTTGGCTGCCTCGCTGAAGAGGAATCTGCGAGTGCTCTTTATTCGAGCACCCGAGAACAAGGGCCTGGAGAACGCTGCCGTGGCGCTTGCCAAACAAGCCGCAGAGCAACAGACTGCCATCTATGTGCTGACCAAGCAGGGCGATCTCACCAGTTTGGCCAACAAACTGCAGAATCTCAACCACCTGAGCGCCAAGAAGCCCGAGGTGCACTTTGTCAAATATCGCACGCCAGAGGATGCCATTAATGCACAGAGGACCATTCAGGAGGAATACGATCGCCTGGGCGGCTCCTCCACAACTCACAATGACGGCATAGCGCCCGTCCTTGACTTTGCCACCAAGCAGGCGGTGCAACAGCAGCCGCAGCAGCAGCAACAGCTGCAACTTATTGATGAGCGCAGAGGGGGATCCATCAGCATTGAGTCCACTGGCAACGGCAATGTGGGCTCTGTTGTCACCGAGCTAGAGGCGCCTCCTGGCGCCACCTATTTGCCTGTTAACAAGGTTAAGTAGGCGTGGCCACTCCTCGTGCTCCAGCAAATTAGCCAAATTGTAATGCTTAGTTTCTTCGCTTTAACGTTCGTTATAAAACTTAAATTTAATTTTAATGTACGCTCGTTGCAGTGTTTGTTGTTGTTGCCTTTATTGTGATTAATGGAACACACCATTTGAACGTCTTGTAGCTGGTATCAGCAAGCACTTATCCCTGCCCCCGCTCGCCACGCCGCCAGCAATTAAAACTAAAAGCGCACTGGCATTGGCCGCGCTCGAAACTGGCCCCTCGCATTAAAGCAACCAGCCACAGTGGCCGACATTGCCACAAACGACCCGTCTTCGAGCCCGTGCTGCCCACTGTTCACAATTAGTGGCCCGGTTTATGACACGTTCGCCTCAGCTACCGCTGACCCACCCAGAAGGATGACTGCCACACACGCGATCAGCGCCAGAGACCAGCTAATTACGGCCACAGCCAATTTCTTGCGCCTTAAGTCGCGGCGAGTCGCGACATTTAATGGCCGCCCTTTTGAGGGTCAACTCAGTGGCAATTTCAGCACACGAAAAGCGAACGAACGAAAGCCACACTGAAAATTAAATGAAAATTACAAGCTGCATTTAAGGGCGCGCCTCTTTTGGTTTGTTCTAAGTAGACCACCAAAAAATCCAACACACAATAACAATATGAAAACCAAGTATGCGTGGTATGCCATTAAAATAGTCGGATAGTTGAATACCCTCTCCTAAGCCAACAAAACTATTTTAATTATAATAGTTATTATTGTGTATAATGAGCTGCTTAAAGTTAAAAGCGATATTATTATATCATATGTCATAGCCCGAAATTTAAATCCTAATCCAAATTTTGTTTTCTTTATTTAACAATTTTCTTCATTGCATGTTTGCATTTTTTTACTGTTACTTGTCTTTCAAGTATTTTTACTACGGTGGGATACTTGTAAGACAAGTTTTACAACTCGAAGAGGTTGTTGTCTGCAGCCCTTTTATTAGACAAAGCAACAAAAAATTAAAAAATAGAAACGGCACAAAAGGTTGTAGGCTTTCAGGCTGCATGTTAAACACGCACAAGGCCCTCGATATGTATGTATATATACCTGAATGTATGTACGTTCTGCATATACATATGTATGCATTTATCTTCACTGGCTTGTGTCTGGCACAATGGTCTTACGTGTTGCACAAACATAAATTGTGCAACAACGTGTAAACTACTTTTTGACTGCATAAAATGCCCCATTCATATGCCCCGGCTGGCTGCGTTTCCTGTGCAGGCCACCCTTTCGGGCTCCTAGCACTCTACCCCCGCACAAGTGCACATTCAGCGCTACGTGTTATGCCTTTTATAGCCATGCCACTATTTGTGCTGCGCTGCTGTTGTTGTTGCTATTCGTGTGTTTTTATAGTTACACTCTTTTTTACTTTTATGCTGCACTCTTAAAGGAATTTTAAGTCAAGCAGCTGAACAAAACTCGCTGCCAAATAGCAACTACTCAGTCAGTTGTTTAATAGGGCGACGTGACATAATGTGGGGGATTTTTTGGCGCCTCAACAGTTGTTTGCAATTGTGGCAATTATTCAATCAATTTTAGCAGTTAATTACCCTACATGACCAATGGCACACATGGCGCATACTTAATGCAGTTCATAAACGCTGCAAGGTCGCTGCTTGGGGCGTCTCGCTGCCACCCCCTCTTGACATTCTATTAGCATAACAACACACACACGCAGACATACCAGTGAATGTGTGTTGTGCAGTGTATATTAAGCATAAACTTAATAAACTTCGCAGTCCACACACACACGGACAAATTTATGCACAGTGCTGTAAACATAAACGTGACCGTTAGTTGCTACCTTTGTCGTTGTTGTAGTTTGTTGCTGCCACAGCTTCTTGCGCATTTTATACTTTTTTACTCTGTGCTGGAGTGTTGCATAAATATGCGCCAAGTTTTAATAGTGGACGCGTCTGCAATTACGCCCACAGTCGCACCCATGTACGTAAATAGTGCGCAGCCTGTAACAGAAGCCATGAATAAAACCAATACAGGGTGTTTCAATCTGCCAATGTAAATAGAATAAACTAAAAAAGAAGAAAATTAACCAAATTAATTAATCGCTGCAAATTATATAAAACTGCAAATTAATAATACGTTTTCTAGCACTCTCTTTCAGTACTAGTTTCACTTGAAAATGATTTAATAAATAGACGCATCTAAGTTTTTGCCTTAACATTCTGCTATGAAATACGCTAATCCAGTGCCACACCCTGTACGTTCAGTGTGGTAGTTTCAAGGCTCCAAAGGCTGCAGGTCAGGCAGAACGCAGCTCGCTTGCACCCGTGCCACCTGGCTTATGCTCTGCCGGGAGCGGGTTCGTGTACTTTGGATATAAATTATTGCTTATTAACGTTAAGTTTTCAGCAAAATTAGTTTTCTACCGACACACACGCGCTGCATTTTGAATTGTGGCAAATTATTTATAAAATGTTTTTGCTTTGGATTCCGCTTTCGCACTCGGCAAATGCAATTATCGTGCTCCGATTAGCTGGCAAGGAAATGGCGCCAGAGTTAATCATGGTTTCCACTTAAGGATAAATTAACCAAGTGGCTTTTTGCCACATATTTACAAAAACACAGAGACACACATCACACCCAATCGGGAAATGCGAAACTCATGTGTGCAGCCACCCATGTGAAGCTTTACGGTTGTCAATTGCACTGAAAGCATTTCGTGGCTGGTTATATAATGCTGTATTAAACAGTTATTTGAAACATGATTCGATGTGCGGCTCAGATTTTAAGTGAAAATAGCTGCAAAATGTGACATAAAATGCTAGATGGGCTTACAAGTGAGCCCGTCGAGTTCTTGGCACCACAAGCTGCATTTGTGTTATTGTCTGAAACCTGTCCTGTCCGGGTGTACGGCCTTGCCTTTGCACTTTATACGGGGGACATTTAGCAGCTGGCCCATGCAAATGCCAGCCACGTGGCGTATGTGTAATGCGTATGTGAGTGCGGCGCACGACCACACAACTTCAAAGAGCAACAGCAGCAGCCAGGCGAAGTGTAGCGTAGCTTGTCATTAAACTAGCAGCACACACATACACCCTCGCACTCGCACACACTTAAACACATACGCAGGCACAGGCTTCGAAACTTGAGCTGAAAAAGTTGGTATATTGGAAAAGTTTTCCTTCTTGATTTTTAATATCACAGGTGAGCGTAAATAATTTATTGCATTCATTTACGTTTCACTTCCAATCGCGCCACGTAAACATTTTCAACAGGCATGGCGGTGGCAAGCAGGACGAGGCGCCACAAAATTTATTTATACGCTCTACAATAAAAGCATAGGGAATGAAGGATAAGCAAGGGCAGCCCGTCAGGCAGCCGGTTTTAACAATGTGCCAACATCGCGGCACATGCACAAGCCAAATCCTTTTAGACCATAGATAAGAAAACTTTAATAAACACACCACACACGCAACCTGGGGAAATTGATAAGAATATGAAAAGTTTTTGCCGGGCACTGAGCAGCTGGTAAAGGGCGAGGGCTTGTATGAGGTGTGGATTGGGTGGAAGGGTGCAAAACTTTGCACATTGCATACTTTTAGAAGCAGCTCGGCATCTGCTTAGCTGTCGGCTAAAAGTTGCTGCGTTTTAATTTGTAAACCTCATAAATAAAATTCAGTTTATGCCAAGCAACCCTTGGGGCCAGGTTGGCTTGATAAATGGCCCGGGTCTAAGAAACTAACCTGTGCTTCTTCATCTCCATCTGCTGCTTCTTTATTTCCATATGCTTCTTGGTCATGTCATAGTTGCGCTGATGTATCTCGTGTATCTCGCCAATGTCATGATAATTGGCCAACGAGCTGAACGGATTGTTGTAGATATTGCCAACGGCGCCATGGTGTCCATGTCCGTCGTGCCCGTGGTGCGGGGCATACTGCGAGAATTCATCTGCAATGGCAAAATTCACATTCACAATCGGGCTAATTACAGTAAACGCTGCAGCAGTTTAAAACTACCAACTACCAGTGCTGCGAGCGCCGCTCTCAATGCCAAACTCAAAACAATTAGTTAATTGTTCTTTCTGTGCTCAGTCTGTCAGAGACTATACGATAGAGTCCATTAGCAATATACTGTCATATTACAAAGTACCCTCTAAAATACCTCATATTCACTAGAAATTTCGCTTGAAATATGTTAAGAGATAAAAAATAAGTAGTCGGGAACATACACACACACAAATGCACGCCACATGCTGTGCACTTTACTCAGGAGCTGCGCTTGGAAAATGAATGGAAAATTAATTCTTAATTAACTTCCTTGACTAAGAGTACAATACTAATGACATTTTTAGAACTTAACAAGAGCATTCAAGACTATGTACAAGCGAAAGCCCAAAAGACTTTAGCTCTTGTAGCGTTCATTCAGACGGACGGACGAACGGACGGACAGAAATGTGGACATGGCTAAATCGACTCGGTTAGTAATGCTGACCAGGAGTAATTATACATTATGGTGTCGGAGATGCCCCCTTTCGCCTGTTACATACATTTACAAACAACCATTTTTAATGCGTTCAGGGTATAAAATAGAAAAAGGAATATTCACTCACAAAACTCACAAATAGCGATGTTGCTACTGTTTTCTCTTTCGCTTTATAAATATTTGCTTATCACAAAAGTAACGCTCTGCTAGCGCTCAACAAATTTATGATTTGTTTTCGCCGAACTGTTACCTATGAAGTTTAAAGGCATTATCAATGTCTTTAATATCAGTACATCGTCAAACTATATCTTATTTGCTTTTAAAATATATCCAAATTATTTTCATGGCGATGAATATTGACAAAAACCGAGACCACAGCTTTCGCGTTCAAAGAAAACTTTTCTAATTGGAACTAATGCTGCTACTCTGATGAGTATTAGATAATTGTTATTCGTTTACAAGATGGAAGCAGACACGTTTCAAGCGTATTTCCTGGGTTTCTCTAGAATTCTGCATAGTGCAACTTTGTTTTACTTAGTTTGCTTGTTCTTTTCTCTTCATGGACATAAAGGGTTCGGCCAAACAAACTTACGGCCGGAGTTGTGGCCTACTCACCGCCTGGACGGGCGCCGCCCCAGCGCAGGCTCTTGTCATAGCGATCGATGTAGTGGGGCACGTGATACTGCGGCTGATACTGGCTGTAGTATTGCTGCTGATAGTATTGCTGGAGCTGCTGCTGACTTAGCTGCGTCTGTTGCTGCTGCTGCGTGCGGCGCTGGTGTTTGCCATTGAGCGAGTATACATGGTGGGTGCGCACGAACTTCTCCTCGACCTGTCAGAAGAGAGTGGGGTAGGTTGCAATGTTAAAAAAGTGCGAATAAAAGTCATTTCAATGTCAAACTTTTGCATACGCTTGCAAATTAAAAACGGATCATGGCACAGCGGGCAGGTCCCCCATCATTCACAGCACCCCCGACCCGGCCCCACCGCACTGAAGCCACACAGTGGCGATGCCCAGTCAGATGCTGGCCGTCTCGCAGCGCGTTTATGAATAAATTTCATTTTAGAGTTTTCCATATTCTGTGCGCCAGCGGCAGATATAATAAATTTATTTATATTTCATTTCCTTTTCCCCAAACTCTTGTTGTTGTTGTTGTCGTTGAGGAGCAGCTGCTACTGCTGCTGCTGCTGCGGCTGACCCGCACAAGCGCTGAGTCCGTGGGTCTGGCTCTGGGCCTGGGTAATTAAAATGAAAGCTCCGTGAGCCGCGCATGTAGGCCATAATTATAAAATGGCTTAAACTGATGTTAATCTTGATGCAGCGCCACTGACATTCCGACGTCCCCTGGCAGCCATTCTATGCCCACATTCGAGCGCATTTTGCGGCACTGGCCACACACAGCCTACATTAGGTAAGACTCGCCCAATGCAGTTTGGCTACAAACAGTCCAGCCACAGTTGTGGCCGTGCATTCACATAGATAAATTGTAGATATTACGCATACGCACCTTTTTGCCATTGATTAGCCATGTGATGTGGGGCGGGTCGCCCTCGGGTTGTGTTGCAGAGTGCGAACAGCTTCTCGCCTACGGCGAAGGGTGTGCGTTTGCGAAACTTGATGGTGGGTGGACCTGTCTGCGGCACTGTAAAGGCATTACAAGATGGAGACGGCAATTAGTGTCAGCCAGCTGAAATTGGTTTGCCAATTGTTACGCACAGAAAACGCTCATTAGCTCATCCGCACTGGCTTTGGTGAAGATGGGCGTGTCCGTGGAAACCTCACAATAGAACTGGCCCGACAGATCGAACTGCACATCCTTCAAGGTCACCTGCGTTTCGTTCGAGTTTTCCCACTGTTGAGCAGAGGAAACATGTTTAATGTCTTACTTAAATAAGAGATAAAAAAACCTAAGCCAATCCCTCAAGCAATTGGGCCTTTATACAAATCGAAGTATACGTAAGTACATGATAATTAGTCGGAATTTGCCAAACAGCTTACGACAGCAGTTACGTCCAGCACTGATTTCGTAAAAGTTTGTTGGACCTACATTAATTAGAATGCTGCTTAAAAATTGGGGTTTCATTGACGGACTAATAAACTTTCTAGGGCCAGCATAAATATTTAATTAACGATTATGCATCGGATGGTTCTAATCAAGGCTGCAAGTCGGTTTGAATATAAATATCCAATGTTTATTGATATTTGTAAATATGAATTGAGCAAAAGGGACAATTAAATTAAAAATAATTTTATATGTAGCTCTTTTAGTTTCCAACATTGCTCATATTTTTTGGCTTTGCATCCATTGTTTTATATATTAAACATATAATCGCTAATGAAATCTATTAATAAGCGCTAATCAAGCAGGATGAATAGTAAGCGATTAAATGAAACAAATTATAAATATAAATATATATGTTATAGTTTTTGTAATTAAAATTACATGTTCAACGGGTTCCAAGAGGGTCTATATTAAGAATATGTAAAAAATTGGATTTGTGGTTTATCTAGCTAATGTGACAGGAATTATTTTTTCTGATTTTAAAATAATAAGCAATTAGAATTTTCCCTCTTTTGCATTTTTTTTTTCTGAAACCAAAACAATATTCACGAAACCTTTTTATACACTGGAACTTAAATATTTAATGGAAATTGATTTGATTAAAAGAAAATTGACTAGTGTCCATATTCATAATTTATATTACACCCTTGGTGGTTACTATAATATTTGGTATTTAAATATGTTATCTGCAGGATGAGTCAATTCCCAACTGTTTTATTACTGAGCCCTAAGGCACGAAAACGTTAACTTATATCATATACACGTACCAATCATAGAAACAATCAATGAAAACAGAGTCATTATACCAAATTAATATACTTATTTATTCAACATGTGTGCAAGAGTATTTAATCTTCCGCACGCCAAACTTAACTGCTCTTGCACTTTCCCCCGGTAATTTGTGATTACTTACATCGATTTCGGCTCCTTCAATGGTTGAATTACGAAACGGCGGATTGCGTCCATTTATGAACTCGAAGAATTTGCCCTTGTCAACCTTCAGCCATGTCACCTGCAATCAAATAAATACATTTGGCCATATTAAAATAATGTTACGTAACTGATGTATTGCTAGGCTGCTTGTGACATTGATTGAGTAACTGCGGCAATTCGAATGCCCGCCATTGCGTCGGTTCATGACTGCCGCAGTTAATACCCGGAGTAAGTCATTTGATTGCATACATGCCCCACAATTGGATAAACGATAAAACAAAACGCAGGAAAGTGTAAAACAAATGCAATGCAATTAAACTTTGCAACAAGTTGCACGAACTTTTTGCAACGACAATTAAAATGCGCGTTAAGCTGTAAAACAGTAAATAATAGAATGTTTTATTGAAATGCCACAAGCAAACGTCACTAACGGCCAACGCGAAGGGGGAGAACTGACATGTGCTTGGTGGTGCACGTCCTGGTGGGACGTGGTGGTTGCGTAATTAAAAACGAGATCTATAAAAGCAACATAAATGCTCGAGTAGAAAAAGTTACAGCCAGTGCAAGAGGGACCTGGTCGGGCTGGAAGCAACATCAACAGCAAATATGAACACATAATGTAAATGAAAATAAATTTCCATTCACAACTCACAACTTGCGGGAACGTTTTTAGTTTGGGGTGAGCGGCAGAGCGCGAGACAACCCTTGAGAGCCGGAAGTGAAAAAAAATGGCGATTACCAAGTACTTTTAATTACGCACAATATTTATTTATTGCACTTTATCTTATGCTTCGTTTTGACAAACTTTAGCAGTTAAATTAAAATGAACTTGTTATTTATTTAAGAGTTATGCTTATATTGAATTAACCGCCTGAGGTGTGAAGGGGGTGGGGAGGCAGGATGCTTGATTGACAGGCTTCAGAGCAAATTGCATTGATTGCATGCAACTTAATAATATTAATGTCCTTATTGAAAGTGCCCGCGGCCTCCGTGGCGTATGCGCAATTTGGGCCGCAAATGTCGTCATTACTCACGCGTGTGTTCTTTGTCAGAGCAATCGATAAAGCACACACTCCTGGTATACAGTACTTTGTTCTGAGGGCAAAACAAACATCAACATGCAACCACTGAACCATTCGGTCGCACATATCCACGTTCAGGCGCCCCTCCAAACGCTCATCAAATTTTATCAGCCACTTGTGGAAATTTTTGAAACAATTGCTTTTGATATGACATGAACTTTTTGGAGCCACGGTCACAATCATAATAATAACCAGAGTGCGTATCGCAAAGTAATCAAACCGCGTTCCTGAATGCGACAGTATCTGGCGATGGTGGTGGTGCTGGTTTCGTGGCACAGCTCCGCAGGGATCGTTGTGCTCCTGCCATTGTTGTTATTGTTGTTGCTAAGCCAGGCATGAGTTTGGCATGTGTTAGCTTTGGCGTGTCCGCCGTGCCGTGGTCTGACTTTGTATATATTTTGTTTGTGTTTATTAGCCCGCTTATTTTTGTACTCAGTCGGCAAATCAAAAGCTCATTTATGTGTTCGGGCCTGGCCTGTCCCCGTTTGCCCAGCCTGCCATTCGCAGCGTAATTAGTTTATTTAATTTATTTTTTTGCGCTGCTTTTGTACGCCCGAAAGTATGCTTCAGGATGTGTAAGCCGTAGGACGCAGCCAACTTCAATTCCATGGGTAACCGTGTTCACATTTGCGTTTTAATTGCCTTTTTAGTGCCACTTCCACACAATTTGCCACGCTTCGTGCAACAATTCGAATCAAAACCGGTTGGCGGCATGGAACCGAGTGGACGGCACACTCGCTTATATAGTCAATTATACTAATTAGCCATTGCCAGGCGGTAGTAGCCACAAAACGCCCAGCTGGCCAAATAAATAAATGTCTACATGTAAACAAATACTGCGCTTATTTTACCGCCCAACTAATTGAGCTGCTACAGGTATACAGGACTACAGATATACAAGTGTTCACGATAATTTGTTAGTTGACACTAGAATTTAAATCAGAAAACTACCGTCAACGAGATAATTTCACGTTAAATTGACAACAATTAAAAAATGTAAACAAACAATAAATTAAAGTCTTTCAATTTCAACGGAAATTTCATGGCTTATTAATTTCAAAATATCCAATTAAATATTGTATACGACCACTAATCAAACGGGTTAAATGGTTGAATGTAACTTAACTTGTTTCGGTTAGAATGCAAACACATTAGAAGAGAAGAGCTGTCTAGACACAAAGTATCATGCCAATCCAAGTGTAAACGCTGAGCAATAAATCCAAATTTTTTTACAGGGCGCAAATTTAAGGAATTGTTTGCACATTATTCAACAAGTTCGAAATCAAGCAATTATTAATATTATTATAAGCAATTCCGGTTTTTGTAAATAAATAACGAACCGGTGTTTGTCGACTTATCCAACCGAATAAACCAACGTTTTGCATAAACGCTATGTGAATCAATTTACCCTTCTCGTCGGTAAACCCATTAGCCCGGAGCATCTTCACTATAATTCTGTCTGTCTATCTGGGTACACACTGTCTCACACCATCTATCTCCATCGGCGTATCTCTGTATTGTTTTACTTAAATTTTATTTATAAAATTAGTTGACTATATAAACGGGATAATTATTCGGCACTTTAATGGAAAATTCTTTACTTATTTAAACAAAGTTTGGATTAGAAGCCGGAAACAGCTCACAGCAACTACTGTTGCTACTCCTGCCAAAAAATAAAAATAAAATCAATATGTAGTACGCTTCTAAAACACTCAACTTCGTGGCATTTTTGCGCCATAAAAGTTGTACGCTTTTATGGTACTTAGAATGAACAAAACGACAACCTCAAGCACAACCTCCATCTCCACGTCGACCTACACCTTAACATCCAGAGCAGGCGCAGGGCGTTGCCAGTGCTGGTGCTTATGCTTGGCCTTGAATTTGTATGCCACGATTTGTAGTAGCAGAAAGTTCCAAACTAAACTAAAAGTATGCACGCCGTCTAAATCGGAGTCTCGGCTGCCGCCCGGGTCACTGTGGCAGGAAAACTAAGCAGCTCATTTGCCATAAATTCAAATGCGATGCCTTCGGAGCTGTGCGTGTCCCTTGATATTTCGTGACAGTAATAAGAGACTTGAAGTGAAATTAATTGTCGCAACTGTAACTGAAACTAAAGCTGAAACTAAGTTGGAGGTGACGGAAATGGAGGGGACAGGGGCACGATGAGCCGCTCTTTGATTGCAACTTTTTCACGACAGCTGCAATTGCTAACATTTCTGTCTGTGGCGGCACTAAAATGGTGGCATGCAACATGCACTGGCTGCGGCACCTGCCCCTGATTGTGTTAGCTTCTGTCAAAGCCATAAACTCGCAACACAAAGTAGCACAAGGCAAAACTCAGTCGTGGCTGCCATCTCATTTCAATTTATAGTTTCCAATGTGCTTGCCACATGCCTTATGCCAAGATTAAGATAATAAATAAACATTTATTTATATTCTGATGCTTGGAGACTTACCTTAAACAGTATTTCAGGTATCACATTGTGCCTGCATTTCAATGTGGCGCTCGAGCCGCGCTCCACATACCTCGGCACCACTAATTGCACGTCCACATCCGATTGTCCATCTGCGAAAATGAAGAAGAGAAATTCGCATTTATAATAGCTGCAAAATGTAGTGCCACAACAAAACCGCACCAAAGAATCTGGCTTCACTGAATTGCGGCTTAATTGAAACGCCATTAAAAAGCACGAACAAAACGAAAAACAACATTTCCAAATATGCAGTATATTTTAAGTGTGGCCACCACGGTCGAATACCACAACAACAACAACACCGAGAGCCAACTCTCTTAATTGTCAGCTTATAGGGCGTAGGCCGTCACCCGACCTCCGACCGTTTCGATAAATCTTAATTTGTTTGCCAAAGTGCACATGAGATATTTTCCGCCTGCATTCCAAAAAATACTTCTGTATGTGGGTGTATGTGTGCGGTGTTGGCCAGCCGGAGTGTGTCAAATATTTACGAGGGGCATGCACCAGCGCGTGCTCTGGCCGCCTCGCAGTAGCACATGAAGCTCAATGCGGCAATTCACCAACGTTTTTTACTGGGCTTGGTCGCGCAACACCTGTTCAAGCACTCTTATTCAAAGTGCGAACTCTTTCGAGATGAAAAATCCAGTTTTATTTCGCTTACGAACAGAGAAGAACTTTAAAAAGGTCAGCACTCTTTAATTAATATACATTTTGTCTGGCATTTAAGAGAGACACTACAGTCAAAGACAATATAAATACTTTGGTATTATGGTAGAGTAAAAGACAAAAATATACTTAGATGAGTAACGCCGAACAAAGAAATTCTATAAGACAGCTCGATTTTCGAAAAATCGGGACCGAAAACGAATTCGGTTCCCGAACGCTCTCGCAACTTAAGCATCGTAATATTCTAAAAATAGAATGTGCCTCAGTATTTATATTCTCTTTGGTAAAGTGCTGACCAAGATAATATTGCAAATTACATAAAAATATCCTTTATTATGGTCAAGAAATATAAATTATAAATATATCTTCCATTGCCAATTTTAAAAAACTTTTTCGCCAATTTTCACATGCTTTTTGTTTCATAAAGGCAAAAGGAAAATATGTACATATATGAATGTACTACTTTTTAGTACGTCATTTGCTGAATTCAATCGTTGAATTCAATTACTTCTTTCATTTAAACTTATTTTATTTATTTATTGATTAAGAATGTAATTCTGTCGTATCTGCAAACTTTTACGCTCCATGTTCACCGTTTTGCAATTAAACTAATACATCAAAAAATAATTTTTATATTTACCATTAAGGAAACATCAACATTGGAAAGTCAAGTTAATGTTGATATTCCGCCGGAATCATTACAATTGAAATGATGACTGTTAAACTATTAAATTGGCCTGCTAAGTTGACTCGAGGTTAAATGGACTTCAATATTTAAGAGCCTCGCATTTGGGCATGTGGCATTGGGCACTGGCAACAATTTGCAAATTGGCCGATACAAATCGATAATTTAATATCCAATGTAGCAGCGAGTAGCGCGACCAGTTCCAATCATAATTAAGACACCAAATGGTAGAAAAAACAAACACATTGCCCTATTTATTGGGAGGGGGCATACAAAGTGGCGCCAATTTCATTTTCATTTATTCACACCACGCGGCTGTCGTCAGTCACGCAAAATGTCAACGACTGAGTAAGTAAAAAACGTGCCAGGCCGCGCGAAAAATATGGAAAAAGCGGAAAACAAGAAAACCAAATGAAATGAAGCACGTCAAGTGCATGACAGGCGAACAGTCGGATGGACGGGCAGGCGGGTGGTCCGGCGAATAGGCAGGCCGTCAAACATGGTAACGTCGTTGCCTTTCTGGTTCGCAACTTGTTGCAATATACAACGAACAAGCCACGTTTTCATTGGTTTTGTGGCGTTGCCTACAGCATGACGTCTGTGCGTGCGTGTGTACACGTGTGTGTTTGAGCTCGTGTTCGTGCCACACGCTAACGAGCCGTAATTCACGAAAATTCAATCAAGCTCAGCTGGCCAAGACTTGACAGCCAAGCCGCAGCCTCCAGCCAGCAGCCAACAACCAACACCCGACATCCGACAGCCCTACTAGCCCCACACGCTGCTACAGATGCTGCAAGGCTAAAGAGCAGACAGCCCTGACACGAACTCAAATCCGAATTGACTGACTTTTTGCCAGCGCCTGCCTTGATAATCATGTCGAATATTTGGCATTAATGTCGCCACGCTCAACATCAATTTTCTATGACCAGCCCTGGCAGCTGTCCAATACTTATTTTAAAAAATACTACAAAAAACGGAAAGGACAAGAAAGGAAAGTTTACAACGCGCTCGCTGTCAAGTTGTTGGCCAACCGCAATAATTGTTTTGCAGCCTGCCAGCCACAGAAAATATTCATTACAGTCTCAACCGAACCTACCACTGAAACTCTTGGTCTCGTGGCCTGTCTGTCGTTGCCAGTAGCTTGTTGCTGACTGGGTGGCAAAAAAAAAAAGAAAAAGAAAAAATGAGCTCACTTTGACAACGACAGCCGCAGCGTTTTGTTGTACGTGGTGTACGTGTTTTACAAGCGGAAATTGATGATTTTCCACGAGTCGAGCGACAATAAAGCGTGCAGCATGTCAGCAAAACGCAAATAATCAATCAATCAGCATTAATCAAGGCGGGAGTGGGCGTGTCATGCCTACAACTGTTGCAACTGTTGCCCAACGGGGGCTTGGCTCAGCTTCAACATGAACAGCTACATCAGCACTTTTGATATGGTGTGCAAATTGGAATTCTCAAACGGAAAATGAATTTAAAAAGCAGCATAACGTGCAAATGAGTAAATCGTACAGAAAGTAGCTCTCAAATATTAGATGAACGATTTGAAGCCCTGGCAAAAAAATCCTTGAAATCCAATCATAACGTTCACTCTTGTTCTTGGTATCGGTTTCCAGCAAGGTGTCGGTTAGAGTTTAGAGAAGCCTAGTTGCTTTGATAAGTGAAGCTGTCTATAGATTGTTAGATAACCAACGTTACCAGAAAATTTATTGATTTCCAGCATATATCGCAATTTTTTCTGCCCTGAAACTGTAGCAAAAAGTGCCTGATTTAGAAATTCTGCAGCTCATTGTAAGTCTTCACCCGTCAGACGCTTAAAGACAAGACTCAATGCTCTAGCCAGTCTAAGCGGATTGGTAGGCTTCTTAAATCTTACCAAGGTAACTTGGCTCTTGAATGTCCCCTGTGAATTTAATCGACATGCGTAGTGCGTCAGTTTCCTTAAAGCCATTCAGCTCCTTGAAATTTCTACCTATAACAAAAAGCAGTGGTCGGCATGGAAGCTTAGGATTCTTTGTGCACAGTAACTCCGCTTCCGGCTTTATTCTAAATCAGTCTGTTGGAAGTACGATGGCATTACTTACAATACAAATAAAAATGACAGTAACAATTCAGAGAACACTTTTAACTCTTAAAGTTTCAAAAGTACATAATATGTATGTTTGAATTATTTCCCAGAATTTAACCAGCTCCTATTTTAGCTCAGAAAAACTTTTGCTAAAGCCTTCAGGCGAGAAAAGTTAAAATACTAACCAAAAGCTTTTCAGATAATTGTCTTAATATTACAAAGCGATTTAACATATTCTATAATTGAACACCCATAACGTAATGATTGATTACTGGGGTGGATAGAAAATGGCAATAATTTAAATTTTGGACTAAGGCACAATTCTTTTGCCCACAAAACTGAACTGTTTACCTTTTGGCTGGTTAGGCACTAATTGTGATAACATAAATAAATTATTGCAACAAAAACAAACAGAAAGAACAACAATGGCGTCAGCGTTAAGAGTGTGAACAGAAAACCATAAACAGCATTTGCCGTTCGATTGTTCGATTGTATTCATATTTTCAATTGATTGCTAAATCAATATTTGAACTTTGGCAGCTGGCCGAAGCTCGCAACTCGCCTGAGGATACAGACACGTCGAAAAACTACGAAAGTGAGCAAGGAATATGGCAGATAACCAACCAAAGTTGTGGTAAGCGGTTGGGCGGTTGGTTGGTCCGTCTCTGGGTCTGTCTGTGACACGCCTGTTGCAGTGACAACGCAGAACGCAATTATAGCCCTTAAGTTGGAGTGGTAAGCAACAAGGTGTGCTGTCTGTTGACCTGTCCAACTGGCAGCTGGCCATGTTGAAGCTGACCAAACACGCTGCTGCTTATCAATATAATGTTGAATCATTATGGTTGATTGGCAGATGAAACACAATGCTCCCTCAACAACAAAAACAACAATGCTTTCAGGCAATGTGCGCACATTCTACAGAAGTTCATTAGACACCAGCTATCCGGCTGATTGACTGACTGGCTGACTGGCAGCCAGTGTCAGTATCATTTTCTTCCATTTGCAAAAGCATTTCCTGCTCGTTATTACCATTTGCTTGGCCCAGTAACTTTTCAGTTTCAAAGCCTAACTCATTGTAGTTAATTGGCAGGCAACAATGGTGTCATGCCAATCAAAATCAGAATTGACACAATTCCTAATTGATTTATTAACTATACGACTTTTCAATTAATGTTAATGCTTGAATGATACTTGGGAATTAAAAACTAAACGTTGTGGTTGATGTGGTTTTTAAAGGGCAACGCAACAACGCAAACGGACCAGTAAATGTTTTCAATTCGTCTAAAATATGGCTCAGCACACACACATACACACGCATACTCACACAACAACAATGAGAAGAAAAAAACTTCATGGAGCTTTGCTTAAGCAAGGAAAAGGATAAGGGCATAAGTCGTCATGTTGCCAAAGCATTCGTTCAGCAAATTTAGGCTCCTTTTGCTCTTGGTATACCCGAGGAACGAGAATGGGAATGGAATTGCGGGGGCAGACAGAATAAGGTCTGCAGGCAACGCCTCGGTGGCATAAAGTAATTTTATAGAACAAATCACAGGCATTAGTGGATATAAATCCCGTTTATCCTTGCCTGTGTATGCGCGCGTGAAATTTAAATATGTAGCGGACACAGAAGGAAGACAGAGACGGATACAAGGGCAGGCGAATACAACAATAGAGAACAGAAGAAAAATGGCCGTCTTTTGCAAGGAAGTGGTCTGCACGGTCCTTGAATAACTGGCGGGTGCGAAATTCACAACAAAAAAAAATATATATATAATATGTATTTAAGTATTTAAGCTATTGTTTTTATGCGAGCTAAATCGCCTGCGGATATGCTAGTATGTAAGATATTCAGCTGGCCTGTGAATTTGAACGCTTCGCTTCAAGTTTGCTTTTATGAAAGGGGCCTTTAGTGTACCCAGGAAAATTATCTATTGTTGGATTATGCAAGAACTTATTCGAGTGTTGTGAACTCTAGATGTGAAAATATAGTTCATTTAGAACTTTGAAGTAAAAATCATTAAGTTGCTGCACGTCTTTTGGTGAAATTTTCAATTTAATATTTTTATCACATTTATAAAATGAAATCAGATTTTGTTAATAAAAATATCAAAGAAAATTACCAGTGTGAATGTCTGTCACGCACACACGCAGACACAGCCAGACTAACGGCCAGAGCCAGGTCAGAGCCAAGCCAGAGCCATGTACATGGCCGACAAAAGTAGCCAATGTAATGGTCAAAACAAGCAAGCGCCTGTGCGCTACGGGAAGTATGCTTCCCGTTTTGAAAATGTTATCTGGGCATCCGGCGCCCTGGCAGCTACAACCAACTTAACAGCAGAAGGTACTGGCAATACGAAAAAATCCGTTTATAAGTAAGTACATAAGAAAATGGCTTCAAGGGCACGCTCTGGCGGCTGCACACAGCCACCAACTACAAATACACAGGCACGCCCATCAAAGCGCCCAGCACGTAAGGCACATACAGCACGCCCAGTGCCCATTTACAAGGCCGTGGAGCAAACACATGTAGGCCATGAATCTCATAACGAGTGTTAGTCATGCGCCCCCGTATTTTCAGTCGATGTATGTATGTGAGGGAGTGTGTATGTGTGTGTGTGTGTGTCAGTCAGTTGCCGGACCAGTGAACGCGACCTGGACCTGTCCCTCTACCTGTACCTGGCTCGTAAAGATGCAGACCATTATAGAAATGAAAAGCAAACGCAAAAGCAGAAATGGCAGCTCCGACGACGTTGGCAAACACATAAAAGTGCTTAAATTACTTTTAAGCGAAATTATGTTTTATTAATGCGTTCGCCAGCACCACGCGCAGCAGCGAAAACATCAACACCATAAAACAGGCTGGATAACATTGCAAATTAGTAACGCGAATGGTTTCCTTTTTTGGTTTCAGTTTCATTTTTAGTTTCGGCTGGCGACCAACGCTGCGAATTCGTAATTTTATTTCACATTGCATTGTGTATAGAAATATTTCAGTATGTGTGTGTGCGCGCGCCCACAAAATGTAATTTTAACGCCGGATTCTAACATAGTTGGAGTGGTTGCTGAAGAGCGCTGAAGAGTTGGAGAATTGCTCATTTGTCGCAACAGCAGCGCTGACACAATTATTCATTATATACATTATACACATTGGTAATGGCTCGTTTCTCTCACACTAACTATTAGTTAATATTACAATTCTTTCTCCTCACTCATTCGCCCTTCAATGCGATTTTTATGAAATAAATTTACATTTCCTAAATGATTTCTAGATAATGTTTCCATTTATATTAGTCATACATTATTCATTTTGTCATTTCATTTGGAAAATATTATAAACTGCCTCTTTTCATATTCAACATAAATCGCTTTTCAATGCGATTTTTGGTTTCATAATAAAATAAATTTTCGTACAGAGTACCTTTTAGTCAGGCACTATAGCCAGCACCCGCTTAACCTGTTTTTCACTAAAATACTTCAAAATTAATTTCTAAAACTCGTTTAAATCATTGATGACAGATACTAAAATGCTTCCTTGACCACGGACATATCAAAACGATTTCAATTTCGTTCAGCATTTTGCAAATATTTTTCATGCGTTAGTTGTTGATTGCTTGGATATTTCTGAAAATCACAAAGACCAGCAGAGCTAGTCGCAAACAATTGAGAATTATTTATTAATTTCTATGACACGCACAGCTGCTGTTTTAGAAATTCTAAATTAAAAACTTTCAACGCGCCGGCAGACCACGTTGAGCGGCTGAAAAGGAGTGGCATCGTCGTCCACCTGAACAATTAATTAAGGCCTGCCGCTGCCTGAATGGGGACAGAGCGACATTTTTGGGCGACCGACCGACCTACCGACCGATATCAAATTCAGCCACACCACAACCACAGGTGCATTGTTGTGTTACGTATACGCAATTTGCCCAAGCAAATTCTTTGCGCATTGCCCAAATGCCAGTATTTGATGTTGCCCTTATCTCTAATCTACACAGGCATTAGGCCGGCGACACAAACATGGGCCAAACGAAAAAGCCACAACAGGACCTGCGGCATTTTCAGAGCCCTCTGATGATATTGACATTTATGCTCGGCAGATAGCCCCCAGCCCACACCCGCCACCTTCCTCAGCTGGGCTTTTGTTTTTTGGTAGCTTCATCTTTTTTAACCAAAACGTTGGGCACTGTTTTTGTTGACACTTGACAGCACCTGCTCCCTGGCTGGCTGCCCGCCTGTCCGACTAAGTCTGCGAGCGGCTTGGCAATTGCTGTAATTTGAATTCTGTGGGTATTCTGTTGGTTTGGATGATTCCATGTTACGTTGCGAGAACGATAAATGCGCATTAGACTCGAGCTGTACGTGAAATGACGCAGTTTGCAGCGACGAACACGCATGACCACAATAATAAGGCCATATTTGTTTAGTGCTCATAAAGAGCTGGCCATGGCTGACCATTCCCATACACTTGTTGAAACAAAAGGCGTAGTGCCGAGGAGCAGCTGAGAAGCGGAGCGTACCAAAGTCCTTGCCCAATCAATGCCAACTGGCTTTTGTTTGCATTCCAATTTCAGTTGCTGCTGCCGCAGGACTCTGGCACCATTTAAAAATCAACGCAAAGTGCCTTTATTATGCGCCTCGTGATGGTCCCAATGCCAAGGGCTAGCATATTTTTATACTCGTTCAGCCGAGCAGGCACTCACAAAAGGCGTAACAATCAGCCCGGACCATCACAAAACAGTGTATATATATATATATATGTATATGTAGTCAGGTTAGACTGGCCAGGCTCACTGCCAGCCTGCTTTCTGTTTTCTGGTGATTCTAATCAATAATTTACGCATTTTCATTTCGTACAGCCCAAAGGTGGCATTAGCATTGGGGCCACAATTACCAGCACAGAAGTGCCAGCCGTTCAAGTGTGTCCCTACTTGAGTGTCTCTCTGCGTATGTCGGTGTATCTGCGTGAAAGTAGCCGTATTTGGGCTCCTTTTCTTAGGGCATACTCCCTTACTTGGCAGCATTTTGTCTGGCCTATTCCCAGACGCCCATTTTCTCAACTCGACGCTGCATAAATTGTTGGCTTTGTTTTAAGTTTACAATGAAAAAGTTGATCCTCAATGGTTCGGGAGTTCTTAAAGTTTGTCTGTGTGTGTGTTAATTGGCACATTTTTCGTAATATTCTATTATTTATGATTAATTTTTGGTTGTTTTTTCCATTTGTTCTTGGCATTACTTGCACAAATCCAATTATAACTAAGCAGCCACGATTTCGACTCCTTCTTGATGTTATATTATTTGCCTTTGTTATTGTTGTTGTGCTATTACCCTGCTGGTAATTCCTTAAGGATTGTGTTTACTTGAGTGCGCATGTGGCTGCCAATTGACGCATATTTGAGTTTGTGCTTAAGCGAGCTATTGTTGGCTTTTGTTTTTTCTCTCTTGGCCCCCAACATAATACTATACAATTATTGAGCGGCGCTGAGATTTAGCTGTGGCTCGCCATCCTTGATTGCCATCTCTTGAGCTCTGTCAATTGTTGCGTACAGCACAACAAAAATAACACCAATAGCAGAATCGTGGCTTCAAGAATACTAAGCAGCTTAACCAGCATTTGGCATTGAGTTTGGCTCGGAATTTTTAATGCTCGGCCAGCTTAAGAAATTCTTGGCCATGCCAAGCAAATGAAGTGCGTGCTTAGTAAATGCCTTGGCTGGCGTTAATTAAAGCCAAGCGAATGCTTAAACTGCATAAATGTGCCTATTAATAAAGCGCCAAAACGAGCTTGACTTAAGCTCACTCGCGCTCGCTCGCATTCACATACGTGCGCACATCATGCATACGCCGCGTGCGCCGCAGGCAGCAAGTCAAGTATCTTTGGCAGGCGCCAAAGCGCATATTCATAGGCGCTCTACATTAATAATATTAATTGAATTTGACGCATGAAATATTTTATTCATACGCAACCCTTAGGCTCGCACCTAAGCTGGATGTGGGCGTGCCTATGGGCGGCAACAGCTGCTAAATCATCAACTTATGGACTCATTAACAGCTGTAGCGAACAGCAAGAAGAAGGAAGCAGGAGCTGCTTCTACCATTATGCCGAGTCACCTGCCGCATATTAACTGCAGGCATTAAACATTGTTAAGAGCCGCAAAATCATCGCAGTTACAGTCGACACACGCTACAAACCCTACCATCCCAAGTCCGTGACGTTGCCCATGCTCAGTGCACACAGTTGGTTAGATAAATGACTGGCTTTCCCCTACGCACAAAACACGCACAACTTCACACACTTACACGCACACAAACACACATAAGCCGCATCATTAGGAGCTAACTACAGCAGCAACATCCGAGAATTGTGCACATGAAGAGTCAGCCAAATTAATTAGGCAGCTGTCAGACTGGTCTTCGTCTCGGTTCTCGACCACCTCACCATAAATTTAAAAGACAAGCAGCCTTCAAGCATGTGAATTTAATTTGAATGTGATTATAGACTTCAATTTATAGCCTAATTGCTGTACAAATTTATCAATATAATAAAACCTATGGTCTATCAACTGTCCGAACTGTTCGCTTGGGAAAACATGTTAACGAAGTTGAGCTTGTCGTTAGCGCCTTATTATTCTCAAGGGAAGAGAACTTGCAAAGTCCACACTTGCAAAGTATATATGTACTCGGTAATGTGTTGTGTGAGGCAGAAATATACGCTTATATGCTGCTTATCTGCTTAGCATTTATGCAAATAATAGAATAATATTAGATTTGGCTTATAAATACAAACATACTGATTGGCAAAATCCGTTTATAAAAGAAAGTTAAAAATCAATTAGGTAATTTGTAAGAGCTGCTAATGGATGTCTGTGGACAACTCAGTTACTTACTTATTTCATGTTTTCAAAATCAAGGTTTCTATAGCAGAGACTTACGAATTCCGTTCCATCAACAAATTAATAGTTTTAAAAGGTTCTCTTAAGACTTTCATCAAATAATATTTATATTATATATATGGACTGAATGAAGAAACGATTTACTATCATATATCATCTCAGTCAAAGAACATTTATGTTTTTGGAAGCCAAGCACCCAAAGTGCCATGTTATTTTAAGATACAAAAATTTGTTAGGAATCGTAGATATGTCTACCAAGGCACTCAATTCCGTAGATAAGGTTTCTCCCCGGATATTTGTTTGCAGCGCACAATTCATGCGGCTGAGTCAATTTTCAGTAATAACACTTTATTTGGGCCATATTTGTTGTTCATCAAACATGGTAGCGCCCGTCGGAAATGGCCCAATAACACAGCTGCTTATGCTATTGTTTGTCATGTGTTTGTGGGCGTGCCTAGATTTCTGAAGCTTCAGCTAGTGTTTTATTGCCTACTTTAGTGTGCACACACACACATACACACATAATGCAGAGAGTCGCACTGGCAGCTGGCGCTTGGCAGCCCTTTATGCGACCCGTTAACAATACATACTTTCAAGTGAGCGCACACACACAAGCACAGCAATAGAAAGTTGAGCACACACACAGACACGCTCACACACCCATGGACTTGCACGGGAGCAGCAGCCGAGTGGAAAAAACAAAAACATTTGCCTTTCATTTGCGTCCCCTTTGCATAATAAAAATGTGTAGTTTACTTTTTTCCACCAGCTCGCGCCAAACTCAGCCGCTGTCCCAGTCGCTGCTGGCGTCGCTGTCGGCGTCGTAGCTGGCGTCGGCGTCAACGTCAGCCAACTTTGCTAGCCCTTTGTTTCCACATTTGCTGTCGTTATTGTTTGTTTGTTTGCCAACTTGTTATATCCTCATGCGTGTGTCTGTGTTCGTGGGCAAGTGGGCGAGTGGGCGCGGCTTGTATGTGTGACATTTCCGCCTATGTTTAACTTTTCACTCAGCATTCGCTACTCTCTCACGTAAAAAAACCTCCAGTTTCCTTTTTTTCGACCATTTTATGTGTAATTTTTTGCTTCACTGCTGAGACTTAATAAAGTTTTTAGTGCCTAGACATGTTTTTGTTTTAATTCCCTTCACACAGACACAAATCACACACACACACACAGACACATACATAGCGTTTTTTAATTAATTTTGCCCACTGCTGGTAAATGGCTTCCTTGTGTGAGTGCCGGATGTGTATGTGTTTGTATGGGTGTGCGTAATAGCAATAAAATAAAATACATATGCAGACTGGGTTGGAAATCGTCCCTCGCTTCGGCTGTGATTAAATTGTTATGGCTGCTCACAATGCTGCCTGACAAAAACACTTTAAAAAGTGCCAAAAATGTTTTCATGAAGAAAGTTAAGCCTGAAAGTGGATTAGGGTTTTGTTATAAATCTCACCTGCAAGGATTACAGCCACAAATGGTTTTCTGCATTGCGGTTATACAAAATCATTTCAACTCACGCCTCGGGTCATTTTACACATATGATATAGCATTGAAGATAGGATATTATTATCAGTTAATAATTCGGAAAATAAATATAGCAGTTAATTCTGACCAGCCAACATTTAACTTTATCAGTCGAAACCAATTTGAGCACACCACAAACAAATTAGACAAAGGTCTCTAGATATTTACAGAGATATTTATTTTCATATTTATTCCATACACGCGTGACTACACATAACACAGAAATGAATTTACACACCTACAAACAGGCACTATAACAACAGCTTCTCTTCCGCATGATAGAAAATAATTTATTAAATAACCTCTGTTTTATATGCCATAGTTTTCAAATTAAAGACACACAATTGGCTTTTAATAATATACGGTAATTAACTCAAACAATAAAACTTGAAATCTGAAAGTGTGTCTGCAATTTTATTTCGGCAATATTTCAAATTTAAACTCATAAAAAATGTTTACTGTTTTAAGAAGACTGCATCTCATATAATGCATATAGTAGTTTCTGAGAATGCCGCAGTCGAACAAACAGCTAAGCTGTTTATTTTTGTAGTCCTTAGACAAAGATTTGTTAATGCCAACATCATAAATGCACATTGGCCCAATTGTTAAAATTTTAAGTCTTAAATATACATATTTTGTATTTTACTGACATATACAAAATTCATTACCGATCTTGTTTCTACTTTATTTGTAGTAGAAATACTATTATAAAGGATTTTTATTTAAATAATTTTCACCTTAAACTGCATACGATTAAATAATTTACACCGCAATGATTTGACCGCAAAGTAATTTTGCATGTATAGTGTATGCAAATATTATGCAGTGCGAACAACGCTTTAATTAAACAAAGAAAACTTTTGGTTTAAAGTTTGGTTACAATGTTTATATTGTGTGCGTGTCATAATATATGAACATCAAAAAATTCACTGGAAGTTAAAAAGGGGTTCAGACTGTCCAACACTAAATCAGAATTTCGTTTACCGATCCATTTTGATCTCTCAACGACCTGCTCATTTTTAAAAGATTGAACTTTGTGCAGAGGGGTACAGAAAAGACAACGGGTTGTGCTATTTAAGCGTTTTGCCTCGGTTTGTTTGGCTGACCACACGCCACACTTGTGGGGCAGAGTATTTTGAGATTTTTGGGCACAAATTTATGCACCATCAATTTAGCCTTTGAACCTGGCTGGCCTGGCCTGGTCTGGTTGAGAACGGCCTGCTTGGGCGTATGCCTAAATCCCTTAAATCCCCCAACTTGCTGTCATTGCTAACCAGCAGGCCTCATTCATTTTGCATGAATTGCCGGCAGCGTTTGACTTTAAAATGCTCTCGACCTTTGTTAAAAGTTTTCTGCCAGAGCCAAAAACTTTGTGCCAAAAATCAAACTGTGGGCAGTAATGAATGCGTCGCAAAATTTGTCAGCTTATGCCCGGCCTGGAGCTCAGGACTCGTCGTTCTTCTCTGTTTTGAACCGCTCGCCTCTCCTCTCCTCTACTCTACTCTGTATGCCTGAATAATTAACGCTTCGCTGCGCAGCATTGAGTCCCGCTTTGAGCACATTCCAATGCTGTTTGTCATTTGTCGAGAGTCAATTTACATTTGGCCAGCAGAATTCGATTTTACACAAAATTGCCACATTGTTGTTGTGGCTGCTTCCACTGCTATTGTTGTTGTCGTTTTCGTCTTTGTTGTTGAGTGTTTGTCAGCGTTAGCTGACCCATTGCGTGCCATTTGCCAATTTATGGCTTTTTGAAATTTATTTCGGGTCTGCCAGTAACAAATGTCTGCCGGCAATGCCAACGCATTTTCTTGATTTGGGTTGAATTAGCCGGGATTTATGCTGCAGTTGCCAACTGCCACATGCCGCCACTTGCTGCCTTATTAAGGCTCATTAAAACAGCCGCAAGAGCAACTTCAAAGCTTCAGACTACGGATTTAACTTTTATGATGCCGAAACCTCAGGCAGCAGCAATCAAATAAAAATCTAAAAAAAAAAAACAAATTTTTTTTCCACTCACTCTTTTTTTGGCTTATGGAAAAAAAAGGGCGCGTTGCCCTGTCAACAAAAGGGGGCAACAACAATAACTGCGACTCTTAATAAACCCATAAATTGAGTGAAAAATGGTAAATCGATTTCTTTTCTTGCGTTTATTGTTATTACAAAACTGTCAGAGCAAAGGCAGCAACTAAAAAAAATTATTGCAAATAAAAAATAAAGAAAAAAAGTCCAGGGCGCAACCTTGGCAAATGCAGGCAACTCCTTTGGCCGTGTCTACGTAAATCCGTTTTGATAAAGTGCTTTCATTCTCTCGGCACTCACACAGCCACAGCTACAGCAGCAATGGCTGAATGGCAACTTTTCGTGATTTGGCCCAAGTGTCGCATTATGACCATTTTCAGTGGCAACGCCTCGTTGACTTCGCAGTTTCCGACTTTTCTCTGGCTGAGTTCGTTTCGTTTTAGTAGCGGATTTGGCAATAAGACGCCATCAGATTTATGCAACTGCTGCCATGCGTAATTATTTGCTGACATTTTAATAGTTTTCAATTTAATGTTTTCATTTTTTGGGGGACTGGAAAGCGACGCTTCGATAAACAGATGAGAATTCCATTTATGCAAAGTGTTTTTCATTTGCATGGGATTTTTTAAAGCGAGTATATTTATTAAAAAAGAGCTTGGTCATGCTTTTAAATTGTGCCCATGTTTTGAAATGCTAACAAATTCTTGTCAGCTTCATGAATATTTAAGGTTGCGCACTTAGGCATAATTGTTTTGTGGGAGTTGCCTTTTGTATGTTGTTGTTTGGGCAGCTGACATCTGTCCCACACATATGAAAACATTTTTAATGGGCGCAGTTTAACGACATTGCCCAAAAGATCATAAATAATATAAATAATAGGAAAAGCTAAAATATAAAATTTGTTTTCCATGTACCACTGCCGTCACCATCGCTGTTGCCGCTGCCAACGCTGTGACAATTTGTCGTGTGAGCAACTTTTTGATAGGCTCAGTTGTTTCTTCGCTCTGCCAGCCCGCCGACCGATAAACTCGTGTAGCTGCCTCTCGCTCGCACACGCACGCTCCCTTGTTCTATTCTTGTCGCAGCCTACAGCAGCCGAGCCCCTAAACGGCCTTGCCAAGGCGCCGCCACCCTGGGGCTTTTAAGTTTGACGCTCGTTTATAGACTTTGCACACTTTGCATTTACTTTACGGCGCCGCTGATGCGGCCGATAATAACACCACGTGGCGTATGCGCAATGCCAGGCAGGTACAACAAGCGAATGCCGACAAGTAAAAAGAAAAAAGTTTCCCAAAGTTTTTACAGCTCGATACACACACGCCACGACTCCGTATAAAACCGTTTCCCAGCTCCCGCCGTAGTAGACGTAGCTCAGCATCATTTACGTTTCGGCAATGCTGGTGATTTGGCATTGGGGGCTTTACGGAATTCCGTCCGCAGCTCTCGGCTTTTACAGCTCTCTATTGTTTTCGTATTGCCGAAGCTTGTTTTATAACTTTTTGATTGTCTTTGCGCCAAATTTGTGCAAAATTGTTCCAGCCGTTCGAAGCATGCCTTCTACTGCAGACTACCTGGCCTGCAGCCCGGCCAAATTGTATTGGCGCACATTAGGGCCGCGCCAAAATGGCGAAACGGCAAACCGGGTGCCATGTGTAATGTTTACTTTAATCTGATTTCAGCCGCTCAAGTTAACTTCGATACGGTAAGCTGACAAAACTTTGCCCTCGGCGCTCATATTTCGGCAACAATTTATAGACAATTCCATAATACTTATATATTGACGGCGTCAATTTTTAAAGTCGCAAGTTGGTCTATTCAAGTGCCTGTTGGGCAAAAAGTTTCATTAGATATGCCAAAAACGTCTTTGCACAAGTCAAAATCACGGCAAGGGTCGCTCTCAGGCGACGGCTTGTTGTGGATTGTCAAAGCCGTCACATGTCGGGCAGGCACTCAGCCAGCCAGCCAGCTCTGTGCAGAGACAGTCACCAAGTCTGACAGCCAGTTAGTCAGTTAGCTGCAGGGAAAATTGCCTCTCAGCCCAGCTTACACGCCTCTGTCATCTCTTTCTGTGTGTGGGTGTGTGCACAACTTGAGTTTGCCTTAGGCTAGACCTGCCATTGAGGTTGCACAGAGCACACACTCGTCTAGCTGTTGTTGTAGCTGGTGCTGCTGGTGGCTTTTACAACTATTACATTTATATGGACATGTGCGCACATTAAGCATACGCAGCGAAGGCCAGTGTTGGCCTGAGGCCCACCGCTACTGTCGCCACTGTGGCTGCCAGCGGTTGACATAATATTTGCTTAGATGTAAATTTTATAAAAGTAGCTCCCTGTTTATGCAGACAAATTGATTTATATGTTGTTCAAATTTCTAAAATGGATTTTACTTTAAGAGCGAAGCAAACAGTAATCAGCATTAACACAATGATGATGATAACGAGAATGTCATTGTTAGGCCCGTCACGTGTGCCCTTTGCTCAGTAGTTCATCAAAACAAATAGTTGACAGTTCTGAATGAGGCTCTGGCCCACCACGACTAGCCTCTTGACTGTTGCCAGCACCCACCAGCCACCACTTGCTATTAGCCATTAGTCTGCCTATATGAATAATTCAATTCGAGCAATTTTCGCTAAGGCAAAAATCAATAATAATCGCATCAGATGTTGCCTCTACGTTTGGATAACATTTTCCAGAGTTGGCGACGTGTTTTAAATTTTCAAAGGCAACGATCAGAAAAGGTAATGGTCTTTGTGTGTAAACGTGTGTGTGCCTGTGTGTGAGAAACTTTCACTTCCGCAAGAAAGCTGCCACAGAAAGGCAGCTCTCCATAAGGTTCATTTCGTTTAACGACTTGAAATTGATTTTACTGTGGCAACGGCACATTTTATATGATGCTTCCTCGTATCTCAGCCATTGGCGGTGTAATATTGCCCAAACGTGCTTTACGACAGTCACCGATCCTTGTTGCTTCATCGTCCTCGCTAGCGTCGGTGCCGCTGCTGCCGCTGCTCCGTGGCGTATTAATTTTTCAGCGATTACGTTGCCTCGGCAACGTGTAATAGAGACGGGGCGAAAGACGGCAGCGGGGGAGGTTGTTGTCTTTACGAGCTGCTCATTGGGTTTTTGATTAACTTTCGCCCCCAAATGAAGCTGTAATTAAATTTAATTTTGTGGCATACTTTTCAGCTGGCGTAATTAATGTGTAGAGCAGAGTCGCTTATTGGTTCAGTAATCAAATCAAATTATCCCTATATGTGTCTGCACCGTATGTACTCTGTATTTAAATGCCAATAACTGTGGCAATTGGCAATTTCAATTAATTTAGCATGCAGATTGCAATCAGAGACCGCCTAACAGCTTTATAAATAAGTAAAAGGCATTTCAAATTGTCAGAAAGTTGCTTTGCACGCTGGCAGCGCAAATATTTGGCAAGCCAAAACAATTTATTAAAATTAAAGTCTTGAACAACCTATAAAATGCCAAGATGCATACGAACACACTCTATATATAGTATTCACACATACACATACACATACACATACACAGACAGGCATGACCGTGGCGGAATGTTTATGAAGTAAATAATCGAAGCGTGCGCTTTGAATTATTCATGAGACTTATGAAAAAACACAAAGCAGCCACAGGAGCAGTCGCAGCTGCCAACAGTATTGAAGCAGCAACTGACCAACTGCGTGACGTTCCATTGGACAAGGTCGCTCACTCTTCAAGAAAATCAACACGTCTCGCATAACAGTACGGGAAGATGAGGGTGGCATCGTTATGGGCAGGTGTTCGTGCCGCTTGCATGCCTGCGCGCTATTTGCAATTAGCCAGAAGGCTTTACTCCTACCTCTCTTGCATATGCATATTTCAGCTTAAATGGGAAATTTTATAAATAAATTGTTGGGTAAGCTGGGGCTGTGGCTACAGTTGAGGCATGCACCCAAAACTTAACCAAAGGTCTTCTGTGGGCGTTGAGCTCTGCAATTCGCATTAGATATTCAAATTGTTGTTGGCTGCAGTAGCTTAAGGCAGATTACGCACAAAACAATTGCAAAAATATTCAACTACAAGTAAACCTCCACCCAAAAGCCTTGAACGTAATATATTATATTATTTTCGCATATCAAGAAAAAGTATCCCCAAAACAATTGTGCATTGTTTTGTTTATAAAATATTTACTTCTTATAAAGTATTTATAGGGATCTTAAATTCTTAAGTACTCATGTAAACAAAATGACGGGCTTTTATTATTTAGACATTTTCTCTTGGTTTCTGCTGACCTGCTTAGTTAATATAAAATCACAACGATGTTATATTATTAAGGGCCAATTTTACATGATGCCGACAACCGTACAGTGGAAATAAACCGGAAGATAAGAGAAATTTGATTTTCGTATCTTAAATTTAGTTACATCCGGGTGATAAATTATAAGTGTAAGTGCCTAACACCGAGTTCGCAAATATGGGAACCTACAAATGCAAATATGGGAACCTACATCAGTTTTGAGTGTTTCCCACTCGCTGAAGTTCTGTACAAAGCCGTTAAGTTTTTGTAAACAAAATTTGAAATAAATACATAATGGATAATCGAGCGTTTTATATTCATTAATGATACAAATTACTGACCAGGCGAAAGTCCAAGACAACATCCCAGAAATATATCATTGTCACACAAGTTACTTCGTAGAATACCAAGACAACGCTTTTGTAAAAATATTGTTGTGCAAAAGATTTCAGATTGCTAAATCGAAATGTTGAAAAGTTCGAAGGTCCTCTAGTACACCTATATATTATTTTCAATATAAAACGATTAATTAATTTTTAGCAAACGTCAGTTAAACAATGGACCAAGGTCTTAATAGAGCTGCGATTCTAATCAGACTTTATCGACAAGATGACAAAACGGTCCTTAGAATCTAAGCGAAATTGTACAATTGAAAACTACTTAATACACCTATATTCAAGTAATGAAAATGTTTGATTTTTCTTTTTAACACGACACGATGGCTAGATAAAAGTTGTCAACACTTACGCAACACGCTGGCTTTAAAATTACTTAAAATCTTTTGTCTGTTATTATACATTATTTTTATATCTTCCATATGTTTTATAGAGAGTATAGTCTAAAGGCGTAATGCATAAATACTTCTCTTGCGATATAGTAGTCAACACTTATAAATAACCAATATCGTATCCATCAGTGAACAATAATCCAATACAAACATAACTAAGCAATAGTACTTTATTATAGCGAAATTTACGCCATAGAAAAAAATTTAATAGATATTGTTCATTAATTATATATATATTTATTATTTTCAGCCTTTTATTGACTATGAAATTTAAAATAGGTCATTTCAATTGCTTACATACCATTTTAATTTTGTTAGTTTAAGTTGAAACAATTTAATTGAAGTGAATAAATACCAAAAGCTGAGCTCGATGTGAGCTTAAATTAAAACTATCTTAAAAATGAAACAAACTGCATTTCCCATAAAGTACTTAACTCAAAATTCCTGAAAGGAACAAACAAATGATTTCGCATAGATGTCAACTTAAAATGAACTATTCCAAGAACCGAATGAAAAATGCTCAAAGAATTTGAATTTCACTTTGACTTACTTATTGGCTTAGTTGCTAGTAATCCTAGACATAAAACGATTATCCAAAAGTTATACATATTTCCGAATTTGCTGTGGTGCCAGTTGCAGTGGCTGCAAATTTCACTTGGTGGTTTTGCGGTTAGGTTTTTGGGTTTTGACTTTTGAATTTAGCAATTCACAAAATTACCAAAAAGCTGTAATTGCTCTGCTCCTTGTCAAAGCTTGTACAATTTAAAAATATGATTTTTGTTCTATCCTTGAATATCTTCACACAATTGATGTTGGGGTAGGTTGAATTAGCCAAATCGGTGGCGTTTGTTTTACATTTATTTCGTATGGATTTGCTTTGGCACCAATTTAAAACTCTATACAAATCGCCTTTAAAAGCACACAAAACGACTTTAATTTGATTGCCTAGATCCAAATATTTGCGGAGTTACATTTTTGCAATGTTGCATGAGAAACGCGTGCAGCTCCGTTGATCAAAAGGAGGCAGAGGATATTTGGTGGTGTGGTATCACGGCTAAGTTTCCGTCCGGAAAACTCTTTAACACACGCTTTAACACATTTTCACACAAACAGAATTTACGGTGGTCTTGCCTTGCACTTTCGCTTTCACAGCACACTACACTACACTACACGCTTGCAGTGCGGCCGCGCTGCTCCGTTGATTGGCTTTACAACTGAAGAGCTCTTACTTGTGCTGGGCTGTTCGCACGCGCGCACTTGTTGTGCCCGTCACAAGCGTTTATCCTAGACTGAAATGCCAGAGCCGAGACTCGACGAGGCTGGAATATTGACGGCAACAGGATATACACCTACACCCCGCACGAGCGCTCTGTCGCAGCAGTATTTCCATTCAAGTGCAGGCCACACGAAGCCCCAACGACAACCAAAGCTTTCGGCTGCCCAGTGAGAGAGAGTGCGAGAGACCGAAAGAGAGCAGAGCTTTTGCGCTCTCTTATCCGGCCAGTTGTTGCGCTACCGCAACAGGCTTTACCCTAGTCCTCACTGGAACCGGCTCACGGCGAAAACGGAAGCAACAGGCTGTTGTGGCTGCGTTGGTCTTTTGCCTGCCAACCGCTGCCCTTTCCCTGACCCCGGTGAGCGCAACCAAAGTGGCCGTTTTAAATGCATTAAATGTGGTAGACACTAACCCAAATGCCACATCGTTTTGATTGCTTTTTGAGTTGCCAAAGCTCTGGTAAAAATGGTATTATTTACCCAGACAGGCTACTTATTCCACAACAAACAATCCTCTTATCCAAATACCCTATAAAATGAAAGTGCCAAAGAAGTAATATACCAATTGTCTGAATTGCTAATTAACACACATGCATACAAAATTTAGTTGCGATTTTCGGCAATAACTTTAGTATTTTATTTTAATGGAAATTAATGCCATATACGGCTTATACGAGTCGAAATACCAATATATAATCATTTTAAACCTGTCAGAGCATTTTAAATTTAGAATTAAGTTAAATTCAATTATAATTTCATATATCGGCCAAACGATGTAATATTTCTAAACTCTTACAGATCGGGATTAATAATAAGCATTCAAAAAATCCCATTCAAAATTTTGACTAATTTTGACAAATATGGTAAATAGTGTCAAAATTGTGTCGATTTTACAATCAAAAATTTTTGACTTCATTTGATTCGACAGACGGCCGTAGATATGAAAACAATACGTGAGCTTACATACCAAATTTATTTATCACCTATAATACGAGTATCAATTGCTGTTAATGTATGCGGTTGTAATTGCGGCTAACCTCACTTTGTTCGCTGCCACCTAAATCATTGTGTAGCAAAGTGCAAATTGTGATGAAATTATTGTGAATATGCTTTAATTATACCATATATATTAATTTACAATTTTAGTCACCAATTTACACACTTGACAAATGTACCAGTTTTTTAATAGTTTATAAATTTGATTAAGTTAATAGGCTGTTATTTTCAGGTCAATTTAGAAAATATATTATTGGTATTATTATATTTTTACCTCTTTCAAACTTTAAACCATTCCCCACCTTTTATGTATCCTTGTCCACTCACTCTATCTTTCGCTCTATATCTCTTTTCCCCACTCACTCCCGCCATAGTCAATAACTCATAGCCGCTAATACACATGTTGACAGGCGTCTATCTTTTTGGTACAATTTGGGGCCAGCACTAAGTCCCTCAAGACCTATCCCTCGGCTAAAGCTTTTGACACTACGGCATATCAATTAGTCATTAGGTACAACGCAAATAAACTGCCCTGAAAAGTTTTGTAAGGCATTTGGGATTTAATTTGCCCACACACTTTGGTGTTCCTTTCCGACCAGGTACTGGCACGTAACATAGTCTTTGCCTGTATTACGCGTTTATTTTTATTAGATTTCTACTTTTAAATTAAGAACGGGAACCGGGCACGTGGCCGTAAAGTTTTATGCGCTTCGCGGCCTGCCCAACCGCATACACACACAGGCCGTGTGGACAGGACGTTGCGCTAGTCTCTGTATATCCTGTAGATACTCATTTAATTTTCGCTGCGTCCACTTTTAATTACAAACAATCAAATCAGCTTGTTTTTGACGCTACATGCTCCGCACACTGCCAACAAAAGTCAGCACCAGCCGCCAGGGGCTTGGGGGCAGGGCTGAGCGTACAGATAGAGGTTAGGGGCAGGGGCATGTGCCCGGCTAAACCATTGTAATGTGTGAGAGCCAAGGACTGTTTGTGCATTTTGCAGCCGGCAGTTGGCAGTTGGCAGTGGCCACAAAAGCAGATAGACAGCCGCAACTCACACACACACTTTTACCAGGGTCACAGTGTCTAAGTGTGTGTGTGTGTCCGCGAGTGTGGGTTGATGTTTTGGCTGGGCGGCTGTCATCATTAGTGACCACAACAAAAGTTGACAGTGCGCTAAATGGGAACATGGACTCCGCGCTCGCACCGTCAGTGTGGTCCGTGTTTGCTGGCTGACATATATATTTTATCCAAGTCAGCTCATGCTATTAAGTCATAAAAGGCGTGGCTGGAGGTACCAGCGTTAATTTGCTGAATGTGCCGCCCACAACAATTTCCCGTCCGCCTGAGCCCCACCACCGGCCATGCAGCCGTGCAGTCAATCGATAAACTCAGTGCCAACTTGACGTATGATAAATGTCAGCCAAATAAATCTCAGCCAGCCCAAAAGAGGAGGGCAAAGAGCGCAATCGGTACTGGCCCGTGTCGCACTTCTACAAATAACATTTTCCTGTTATTCTTCCGGTTGAATTTCGCATACATACATTTCATGCGAGCAGCTAAAAATAGATAATAGAAATGCTCTGATATACATAAATAAATAGTGGTTATATTTCGTATTTGTTTATGCAAATGCAAATGTGAATAGAGTTTGATAAGCGTTTAAATTTGTATTGTGTATTCCGCATCGATTTGCCATTTGGCAATTACTTATCCTAGGGAATTCCATTATTTTCTTTAAATGTGTAAATATAAATAGCGATATGCAAACACTTTTTAATAATAGCAATCAAAATAATACAAAAAACTGAATAATTATATAGATATTTTTGTAACTTCTTATTCATTATACTCGTTCACTAAGTAAAACTAGCATATCCATCTCTCCGGATGAACGCAATATTTTTGAAGATCGTACATTTCCACGCCCACTCCCACCCCCGCAAATCGGGAAACCCTATATCTCCCACAAATTTGGAGCTAGCTGGTCACTCATTTTAAAGCTCGCTAAGAAATTTCCCGGCTACGTTTCATTTCAGTGCATTTATTTCAGAACAACGGTCTACATTGAATATATACTGGTAAATATTGTATTATGTGTTACTGCTTTTCAAGATAGATATACAAGAATTCTTAAAAAGAGTTACCAGATAACAAAAAAATTGCTCTGAAGAATTTAAAGGCCAACATGCTCGAAGCTCATTACCTTATTACCTGACCAAACTGTACAGTCGAAAATGGTTGGAAGCGCATGTCTTTGGAATTTCCTAAGTAACTGTTAGAAACACGCTCGTGCCCAGGCAGGTTATTGACTACGCTTCTTCCAGAAATGCCCCAGCCGGACTGGCTGCTGCCTCGACTCTGACACGCAGAGTTGGGAAGCCTTGAGCAATGTATTCAATGTGCAGCCACAAAATGTTCGTTCGCTGGGCCCAGGGTTTGGCGCGTGTCCTTGGTAAAATGCAAGTTAAGCCTATATAAAACAAAAGCTCGACCGCTGGCGTTGCCTTGTTTAGTCGAGCGAGGAAACAACAAAACGCCAACAACAACAAAACAACAACTCCAGCAACAACAGGGGCAAACAAAGCTCATTTACACGGGAAATAGCCTAAGTGCAAAAACCATTTAAATGCAAATTAAGCAGCAAGTGAAAACATGTGAACAAAGCTGCCCATACCCACGAACAGACACACACACACACACACACACACACGTGCACACATATAGGGAATGCATGTGGCTGGCACGTATTTGGGCGCAGGACGAGGCTTTTGGCATCGACTGTGCTAGTGCCTGTGGCTTTGGCTTTGGCTTCGGCTTTGGTTTTGGCGCTGGTTGCTCTAAATGCAAAATAGTTTAGCGTCGTCAGCGCCACAACAAAATGCCTGCTGGTTGAGGGCCGGCCGTGTGCAGCTGGCCATGTCCTGATTTGAATAAATTCATATGCATAAATGGGCACAGTTTACAGTGATTATCCTATAGGGGCATAGAAGTCGCCGGCAGCTGACACACATACACACACCCCGCTGGTAGGCCAGTGGCTAATTGAGTCAAAGATTCAACCATTAAGATTTGAACTTTGCCTACTGTTGCCAAGTGGCTTGATAAAATGCTCGCTTCCTGCCAAGCCTCTCCCAGGCGGCGACCAGTCAATGAGCCATTGAAGCAACTGTCGCAGACATTTTTCCATGCATGCCTGTCGGCTTAATGAAGTAACGTGCGACGTGCTGCAAGTGTTAGCTTACCTGCCTTTACCATTCAACCTGTCCCCGCCGGCAATGTGTCACTCAGTGCGGCATTCAGTTACTCAGTCGGTGGCCCCGTTCCAGGCGCATTCGTGTGTGCACCCGGGCGCCAATAACCGACAATTGCACTCACCAGTTGAATGAGCCCTGGAAATGCCATTGGGCCAACGGCCACTGACCAGACAAAGGCCTGCAGGCAGCAATAGCAGCTCGGGCAACACATACGGCCACCCATTTGACCAGATTGCATTCGAGTTTTCTACTACGCCATGCGATAGCCTTTGATAGCCTCTCTCTGTGTGTGTGTGTGTGTGTGTGAATGTTTACTTTATTTATGCTCACTAAACAAACAAGTGGGCACGCACTGCAATCGACTCGACCGGAGCCACACTAGCCGACCCATTGCACATTGGGCACAGCAATTCTCAATTATTTCTACACATGAAACGGAGTGAAAAACAATTCCGTTGATTCAACATTGCACTTTGAAGTTCAGTTCGCTTCAGTTACGTATTCTGTTTTGTGTGCATAAATACTATTAAATTTTGTTATGTTATTTGGATGTTGACTAACTGAAATATTTTTCAAATTGATTTTCATCAAATGTATAAAGCAGCATCATTGCCAAAAGTGTATTACAAATTGCATAAAAAATTTATATATTGCGCCCAATGCGTTTTCACACTTTTTGTTTGATTTCAGTTACCCTCATCGAATTAAGTTACACAATGGCATAGAAAAGATTAAAACCATCGAATGTAATTTCACAAATAATACATAAAATTTAATTTGTTGGAGCACAATGGGTAACAACTGGTTTTTGAGCAGTTGAAAATTATGAGATCAAGGGTCAAATATATATAGCAAATATTATCTTAAATCAGTAATGTAAACATTTGATTTTATCAACATAATATTTATGTGTATATACTCTATAAAAATATAGCTTTAAAAAGGGTTGCTTTCGATTTTGATATTATTTTGATTATTATTTATTTTATTTTATATTTATATATTTCTATTATTATTATTTATTTATTTTTTTAACAAATAAAGACGAACGTGTTTATTATCCCGTGACAAATAAAATTAAACTAGCTTAAATATAAACACCTGTATTGTACCGACTGAAAGTGTATTAAAAATGTAGTTAGTAAGTTAATAACAGCATTTGATTACGAAATCAGGAGCACGAATAGTGTCACCTCTTCTGGGACAGTGGCTCGCGGGGATGTCACATTCCATTAGAAAGTTTTGTTCTGCACATTTCGCTGCCGGAGGACCACAGGCACATCATGATTGTGCTCACAGTTCATTTGATATTAATATGGACACTCGTTTGGGCTGCTGTTGCCATTGCCGTTGCTGTTGCTGTTGCTACTGTTGTTGATGTTGCTGTGGGTGCTCCTTTTACCGCTACATATGTTTTCATTTGTTTGACGCTGACGATGACAACCCTCATCAAAAGTTGGTCCGATGACCGCTCGATTGTTCGGACGACTGGTCAGCGGCTGTTGACAGGCTACTTTGACATCGTGTGGGTGCACGAGTGTGCACATGTATGTGTAGATATAGTGATATATATAATTAAAAGTAGGGACAGCGTCAAAGGCTAGGCAAACTTTTAATGGCGCACACGCACAATTTAACTTAATGACAGGAGGGACAAAAGATTGCGATTTTCGACATAAAAGCAAACAAGTCGCTTTGAGGTAATTCATTAATCAGCCACCCCTAGTCCCCTTATTGCCTTGGCTAACACAATATGCAGCAATTTCAATGGGGACGTTTGTCCCCAGCAATGAAGCCATTGAAAAAAGAGGAAAAACCGAGCGGTAAGGTGCAAAAGTCAATGAATGGTAAGTGCTCGAGAAAGGGACAGGGAGAGGGGAGGAAGAGAGAAAGCCGAAAAAACTATATAGGAGTAGTAAGACGACTGGGAACAAGAAAGCTGCGTAGCTCAGAGCACACATCACATCCTGCAAACACACACAAATATCATTTGTAGTAATTGAAAAGCTGTCGAACAAAGCAAAAATTGCACTGAGCTAGGTGCAGAGTGGAAGAGAGAGTGGGAGGGAGTGGGGAGAGGGAGCCAAAGAAAATCAACTAAACAAACTGCCGTGGGGTAGAGCACAATAACTAGTCGAATATGGCGCTAGGCGCTGCCGGGCAAGAAACGGTCTTGGTGCGCCAGAATGATTTCTGGCTATACAAACTGAATTCCGCTGTGGCTGCTCGGCAAATAGCAACAACAACGGCAGCAATACGAGTAACACCAACTACAATTGCACATGGGTAAGCTCCACTCACAGGCGACATGTCGAGCATGTGTTGAATACGTGTTTAACACGGCCAAACGGCGACGACGCCATCACTTGTACTTGTACTTCTACTTGTACTTGTATTTGTACTTATATATGTATTGTATACCATTTGTGCACCACCACAGCCAAAATCGGCAACAATCCCCCGCAAATGGCGGGCGCTCAAGTGAAAGCGGCAGCAAGTGCAGTCGTGCCGGATTTGGGGGCCTGGGTTTGGGGGCTTGTGCTTCGGCTATGGCCCCGCGGCTTAGATGCGCGTTTTGAATGACGTTAATGCGGCTTAGCTGGAATCTGCACGCAACACTCACACGTGCACACACCCAAACACACCTGTTCGCCCTCTCCCTCCACCAATCGATGCAAATAGACATAGAAGCGCCCAAATGTGTAGCATCTATACGTTTTTATTGCAATTTTACACACTCATATATACACTCGCACATGCATATATTTGCATACGTGGGTTGGTTTATGAAAGGTTTTAAAGCCGCAGGCAATAAAATACACACGCAAACGTGCGGCGAGGGGCAACACTTCGTATACGCAACTTTAGCTAATTGCTGTATTTATGCGATTGCTGTTGCATGTGCGCCACCATTTATGACAGCTGCCGGAGGTTAAAAGATAAATGCATTTTTTTACAGTCACGTGATCAAGTGGCATGCAATCAAAAGTGCGACTTGACTGTTTAAAGGGATAAACGGATAGATCGTAATTTAAATTAAATAACCAAAAATATGTTTTGTGTAGAACAATCATATTACATTTGATAATGCAATTTAAATTAAAATAACAATAAAAAATATTAAAATTAATTTTTATTGTGTTACAATTTCATTGTCTATACAAATTTTCTGGGAAATAATGAAATGTGACAAATAAAATTCTTAAATTCTCAGCAGAATATATCAAACTTTAAATGCCCCGCAGTACTTTCAACTGTTAAATCGTTGCAGCTGTTGAATCGTTGTTGTTGCTATTGCTGTTGTTGTTACTTTTGTTTTCGCACTTGCAATTTTCCAAATTTAACAAAAATTACGCACGCTCCAGTTGCCTTTGGCCATTGACCAGCACATCTGTTGGGATATGGCTTTGGTTTCATGCAATTCGATTTTGGTTGCTCTGTTCCTTTCAATATTATGACATGTGTGTGCGTGTGTGTTTACTGCAACAAATGATTGAGCCAGTGCTTGCACACATCCTTGTAAACATACATTTGTGTATATGGGTACACATATGTATTCAACGGATGCTGTAGCGTGATGCCATTATTTAACGTTAATTAAATGAATGGAGTTCAATTCAACCGAAATAAAAAAGCAGCTTAATTCACAAATGGCAGCAACAGCCATAGGTAACTACCTGATGCTCTTTTTATATTTCTGAAAGTTTTGCGAATTAATGGACCACACTTTTAACAGCAAATTAAGTAGTAGCAAAGTCAACGGTCTCTCGTCCAAAAGATTTTCTTTTTTTTAGAAAGAAGAATTTGTAGTAGTTTGGGTGAATATGGTTGTCGTACAAATCTTTATATCTATCAGCAACTGAATACGACTTTCAATTAACACACTTTCAGAATATTAAAAAAAAAAATTACGCCAATTTATTGCTGACTACTGGAGACACATTTTCGAAAATGGAAAATTACATTTTGGTTATACAATTTATTTACCTTATTCAACTAATAAACTATTTTTTGATAAATTTTTTCTCAATTATTTTGCTGTGATAATCAATCTTAATTAATTACACAAAGAGCTTTTGCTTATTAAATTTAATTTAACTCATAATTGACAGTTAAAAATTTCTATATTTAAGATTTTAAAAAAGTAAATAAAGTCATGAAAATATTGTGTCGACCATGTTTACTGATTTTTTTTTGAAGTCTAACATTTTTATGATTCTGAATGAAACTGCGAGTGAATGTGTTTGGCTGCTAATAGCCTCAGTGCGATAAATGTTTTAAAAGTTTATGCAAACTAAATATAAAAATACGAAAAGGCAATCAGCACTGGACAATTGTGCACTTTTCAGTCTGATTGGCACTTAATTTACTGTTTTTAAATTGTTTGGCATTAAAATAAAAGCGTTTGCTTGTGACTTTTAAATGCCTGCGCCATGTTTAAAGATATTAATAAGCATTGCAGCATTCACTCCTGGTCTACGCTTAAAAGTATGCAGCAGTTAATGCTTATGCTAAGTGAAATGCAATTGGCAAAACTGAGTTGCGAGTGCCAGTTCACAGCTGCAAGTGTGAGTGTATGAATACTTGAATGCACTCAAACACTTTTGCTGCTTGGACGAATTTCAATAACGCAGCTTAACTCAGTTGCAGGAGGTCGGCTCAGGCCACAGTCCACGGTCCTCGGCCCTCGGGCAGCTGAAAAAGGAAAGCTGTCTGGTTGGTCTTTCAATAAATGCGCCAGCGATTTGCCGCTGCTGCTCCTGGCCACAGCTACGGTCAGATAGACAATTGATGCCGTGCATGGGTTGGCATTCATGTTAAACGCTTGCAAGTTGGCAAACGTGACTCTCCACTTGGCCATGCACCTCGAGGTCGATACGAGAGACTGAATGCTTATTGAATATATGTGTGCTAGTGAATGGGTGCTGGTGTGTATGTGTGTGGGTGTGTGCGCGTGACGATAAGTGCACACATTCAATTGGATATTCAAATTATTTGAAATCGCATTTGTCTGCGCGTGCAGGTGAAGCCAGCACGTTCACTTTGTGCACTTAAAGCCAATGATTTGCTTGAGCTATTTGACGCTAAAGTAAATTTAATAAAACCTATAGACTCCGCATATGAACATGCATGCGACTTGCCACGACACTACTCGCCTTGCCTCACTTCTGTCACAGACAGAATACCATTTGGATTTTCAATTAAATTTATGGCCGGCAAAAGCCATGAACGCCCCACCGCACCACTTTAATGCCGCATAGCTGGCAACTGGTAGCTGGCAACGGCAAAGTTCATTTCGGCGTAAGGGACGAAAATCGATTAGATTCAAATCTTTTAATAAGTTTCATTTCCGTTTTGTGCTGGCTTTCGTTCATGCGCTGTCTATGCCTGAGTTGGGCAACAAGCCGACCCTTTGCTTGCCCCTGCCCCAACATGTCTTTACCACCAGCAAAACCATCCCCACCACCACCACAACATGCACTAACCACACCTATTTGCTTTGCGGCCTTAAGTTTTGGTACAGTTTATTAGCCATATTAGCTCGCGCTATGGAAATTGGATTGCCGCCATAAGGGTTGAGAACTCGCGAACGAGCCGCCCATTGTCGACTGTCAAGTGATTGCAAGGAAAATTAGGTCAACATAATAACATGACTAACAATCACACTCAAATACACACACACACTCACATACACCAGCTGACTAAATAACTGGCTGCGATTGACTGTCCGGCCAAACAGAGAGTCGGTGTGCATCGGCAATTGAATATTTGGTAGCCGTAATGAAAATGCGGTAATGATAAGGTCGCTGGGACGGTGTGTGGCGTCAACAACAACAGCTATTCAACAACACCAATAATGTGCGTGTCACTTCCTCTTCTCGCCCCGCAGATCGCAAGTCAGCAAAGCCATTCATATTTAATAAGCCCGTCAGATGGTAAAAGCCACATGCGGCGATTTTGAATTGATGCGTTTTACATGAGTTGTAATTGCCCTCAAGCCGAGGAGTGTGATCAGTCAATCAAAGAACAAATATGCGCGTCTACATATGCTAGGCATATACTACACATGCATATATGTTTATCGAATTTTGAATCTTGGCTACGCTGACTGCTACAGACGGACCACAATTAGCCTGACAGGTTAGAGCGAGAAATCACCTTTCAAAATCAATTTGCGCTTCCAAAACAAGAGGGATAATGATACACAGAGTTGAGCTTTACAAAACCATCCCAAACCATTAGAGCACAAGCGGACACACACACTCTTGTTGATGTGGTGTGTGTTGTTATTGCGTCCCAAGCAAACATCGATTCTGAGCAGCGTTTTCAATGCTTCTTAGCTTGTCTTTTTGGCCGTACGGCCCTACTTTCATTTCAGGTGGCTTAATTGGCTGTGAGATGACAAAAGTGCCCTGGCACATACACCTACACACGCCCATACAGTCGCAAACACACACACTTACTCACACAAACATGTCACACCTTTGCCTGAGTTAAGGTAACCTCGACTTTCAAATCATTCACATGGAATTATACTTGGTTGTTTATTTCAACTATTTAAAAAATTTAATACATACAAAACAAACATAACTAGTTTATTTGATCGTAGAAATATTTTTAAATAAAAAAATAATTTAAAATATAATAGATTAATTTTGATTTTGTTACAATGAAACTTATAAATATAACTCTCAGAAACAGAACACATTAACAAATTAATTATATTTCTTTATAAAAGGTTTAATTTTTAAATTGCTTTCGTATCAATTGTGAATGATATCCAGGCCAGCTTGCTGCCTAATTCGGACTTCTTTATTGCCTTTTCCATACTTCGCACTTCTGTTTTGCTACTACGAAAGCTTTTGCCACATTAACGACAACGCAAGCAGTGACAGTCAGTGAAGTCAGGACACAAGACAGGCCTTACACGCAAGGACATTCAATGTGTTAGCCAGCAGAGCTTTAGTTTTGTCTCGCTTTAATCTCACATTTCAAACCCAAATGTAATATTACTATATACTCATTTAGCCGACAGCTGTCAAATATAAGTATATGTACATACATATATTCTGTATATATGCTATTAATATATAATGGGAGTTAAATTACAATTAAAAATAATCGATTCGCCTGGCGGGCAGCACAGGACGTCAATCTAACCTCAATCCTAGACAATTAAATTTAGAGCACAGGTCCCCAGTCTCTACGAGTACCCAAAACAATAACAATTATTCACAGCGGATTAGAGCTGTTGCCAACACGTCGGCACTTGGGCAACATTTTTGTTGTTGCCGCTGCAAATTACAATTCCCATTGGCCAACTGCTGCTGCGGCTGCTGCTTCTGTTGCTATTGCTTCTGTTGCTGGCCCAAACCGCAGCGCAAACTGTTTGTTTAATTAAATTGCAAAAGGCGAGCAGAACAGAGATGTTGCCACGCTCTCTCCGCTTCAATGCTGTGAGTTATGGTCCAAATCATGAAATCCTGCCCGCCCGCACAAACCCCTATATCAAGTACCACTCATTTGTATTAATTGACTAAGAATTGTACTTTAATCCGATATAGACAATATGGACAATATAGCCAATATACGGTTGGCTCCTCGCAGGCTCCTTGGCTGGCCAAATGGCAGCCATTTTGTCGGCACTTCGTTTTATATCCAAAGCGTTTTATTTTTATTTGCGCTCCTTTCACCAACGTTTTATTTTCATTATTTTTTATTTCGCTCCTCCTTTAAATTACAGCACCACATACTTACACACGTGTTGGCTGCCTCATAGTGCCAACATAATTGCTATGCCCCCATCCCATCACCCACGGACCCCCCGGACAGCAATTGCCACGCACGGCAACAATTGAAATTGAATCCGTTTTGAAATGCCAGTCGCTGGGATATATTCTAAGCTTACGGTAAGCTTTTTATATGTGTCGAATTGTCCCGAATATAAATCGTGTATTTAAAGCTGCTTTCTTTCACGCTGCTTCCCTAATTAGAAACAAATATCTACGCATATTTCATATCTACCTATATCTTAGCCTGGAGCTCGTTAACGATCCATATTGTCAATACTTGGTTGTGTCTTTTTCAATATTCAATTATGCGTGCTGTGGACTTTGTCTGCTGCCATAGGCAACCTGCAGGACTACGTAACATACATATATAGTATAAGACAATAATAAATACATATTTGAGAAACAGCGCCCAGGCCTTGGGTGAAGTGTAATTCACATATTTTCTATAGCTAATTGAAGGGAATCAATTATAATGTATGTAGTATATTATATAATTATTAATTATAAAACTACTGTTGAGCATTTTCAACTGCATCTTGTTTAATAACGTCGTACGTTATAATATTACTAGTTTTCCAGGAAATGGTCGATCTGATACAAATCACTACACTCAGATTCTGAGAAAAGCAAGTAGGAACTTTGTAGCCGAGTGTAACCGACAGAGCAATACTCGTCCACAGTGTAATCATAGGCAAAACATACTCTAGCGTTACTTGTATACGTAATAAATAATAAATATTGATGTATGCTCGATCTTTAGAGAAGGTAATCTGTCTGTCAAAATTATATGTATCTAGCTTTAACACTGAGGGAGGTATATTGATTATAATGATTTGCCAAGCCGACTAGCATAGCCATAAGCACTTTATCTGACGCGGGTATACATAACTATATATGTATAAATTGCGTTCATACGGACACAATCAATATACTTTTTCAGAGTGTTAACAGAGTATAATAATCAACTTTATTCCTTCCCACATAATACATAACAGTAAGCTAGAACTGAACTCATTAAAACCGAGCGTTCCGAATAGAAAACTTGCACATAGTAAATAAATAATATGAAACAGCGTACATCATCAAAGGCAAAAGCAAAGCTGAAAGTTAATCAAATTTAAAGTTTCCGCTTTCACTTACTGCGCAAAAATATCTTGTGCTCAACACAGTCAATGGCAGTGGCTATGGCAGCTGTCTTAAGGCTAACGCGCGCTGTTATTTATCTAGGTATGTATTTAGAATCCTTACTCAAAGAAAACTAGCAGTGCAAATGGAAAAGGTAGTCGCTTGTGTAATACCCTAACTTAACATTTAATTATTAAATACTTTTATTATTATAAATAATAGTAAGACCTCAAGCAATATTGCAATTGCATAAGACGACATATTAAGACGAAATATTTTATAGCCCTTTTCATTCAGTCTAAAAATTAAAAATTCAGATCCGTTGGCCTAGTTTCCAAACGCTCAAGTTTAGGGTACAAATGCCAGACTAGTGTATAAATGTTATGGCCTTATAAAGATAAAAAGTGGCCAATACTATATATTCGATCTCCCAGATGACCTAATCATCAATTTAAACTGATCAAAGTGTTGCCAAGTTCAAACTAGCATTGGGCGGTACAATTTCACAATCTTACGCTAGGGATTAAGCTGCAGGTGCTGTAGTTGCCGTAGTCAAAGCTCACAGTATCCAGTATCCAATACTAGCTCAAGCGTGTCACAAACAGGAACAACAAAAATGTAATTCCTGCTCCGATAGTACTTGGAATTTCAAAGGGAAATTAGATCCCAAGGCTATGCGTGAAGTGCGCAGCATTTGAACGCGTAAGCAGTTTGTAACAAGAATCTTATTTTAATAGATTACAACGTAAGCAACTACAACTATGTTAACTGACTAAGGGCAACCTACATACAAGAGGCGAATTTGCTACGCCGCAGGCAAATACTTGGGTCCGGAACCTGCTTGGCCTGCAGCCTGCTCGTTCACAGCGGGCGCTGAGCTGAAGTCGAGCACAGGTGCCACGCCCTCATCGGAGCTGTGCGAGGTGCCGCCGAGCGCATTGAATTGCTGCTGGATGAGCTGCTGGGCGCGGACCGCATCGTCGGGCGTGCGATACTTGACGAAGTGCACCTCTGGCTTGTGGGCGTGGCTCTGCTGCTCGGATTGTAGACGCTGCGCCAGCTGGCCCACATCCGCCTGCTTGGTCAGCACATAGATGGCTGTGCGCTGCTCGCTGGACTGCTTGGCCAGCTGCAGTGCGGCATTCGTGAGGCCCTGGTGCTCCGGTGACTTGATGAAGAGCACGCGCAGATTACGTTTCAGCATGTTGGCTAGGTGCTCGGTGGCCTCACGATCGGCGAACTCCTCCTCGGGCGCGGCGTATGTATAGAATTCCTTGTTGAATTCATCGGTGAGGGGCTGCAGTTCCTGTTGTTGCAACTGTTGTTGCTGCTGCTGTTGCTGTTGTACATCCGATGCACTAAATCCCGTCGCATCCGTATCGATAAGTCCGGCAAAGCGCCTGTCGTCGACAGCTACTCGGTAATTGTAGCCCAATTTCGCGGCGCTTGCCACAGCAACGAGCCAGAGTAGCTGCAAAATTCACGTTGTTCAGTGTGCTCCAATTTATGAGTTTCCAATTTCTCGAATACTTACCAAAAATGCACGCATCATGAGCTTAGGTATTGTTGTTGCTGCTGCTGCTGCTGCTGTACGCGGTTCTGTTGCGTGCTACTAAAAGTTGCAAACTGACGTCCAGAGTTGAGGGAACTCTGATTTTTATACGCGCATTTAATTTCGCTGCGGCCACAAAAAGCGAGAAGAGTGAAAATTCGAAATTGTAACTAAAATGATAAATGATGCGAACGCTTACAATATGCCAGCGATTTGGCTCAAATTTCAGTTTCAGTTTCAGTTTTGATTTCGTGCTCGATTTCAGCTGTTGCAATCTGCGCCACGAGCAAGCAGCAACAAAGAAAACCAACAACAGTTAATCAAAGTTAAATGAGCATTTAAGCGTTAACACTGCGCCCTGGGGCTGCCCCCAATGGGGCGTTGGTTGGGCACTCCGTTACATAAACACCGAGCGCGGCAAACTACTCGTGTTTCGGGGCGGCCAAACTACAAAGCGACTGTGTGCCACCAAAAAACTATGCGGAAATATGCATAATTAATTAATTAGTCAACAGGCAGAGCCAGCAGTCGGCAACATGATTTCGATTTTGAATAAAATTTTGCATTTCTTGCGGCAGTTTGTGTACGTGCGTGTTTCTCCGTGTGTGGCACAAACAACAACCCCTATAACTACTTATCTAAGCCATATTTATTTATTTAAAGTGAAGTGTGCCTTTGGCCGCCGCATCTGGCCAAGAACAACAAATTGGCACATTGTCTTGGCAACAAATGCATTTAGATTAGGCATAAATTGCTCCTTGGAGACATCGAGTCTGCTGCATAAATAATATTTAACAACAAACATAAACACACAGACGCAAACTCGACAACAGCCACTGCTGCCTAATATATATAGTTTCCTGACATTGCTAGGTAATTGTCTTGATTGCTGCACATAAATCTGATTACCTCTACATGTGTCCATGTGTAGTCTGTGTGTGTGTGTGTGCGCATGTGTGAGTGCTTGTGTGTATAGCATATAGAATACGCTCTAATTGATAATGGTTCAGGCCATGCGCAGCAAAATGGCCACTTAGCTGTCAATTGAAATTCATCATAAGTGAGCCCAGGCAAGGATGTTGCCAGCCAGATTTATAGGCCTAAACAGGCAAACAATGCTCTCAGCAACAGGCTAGACTCCATTTGACCAGGTCTACTTAACATTGCCCACTTATACACATAACGAGGCGCCATATATCAGCGGCGAGCAGGCACAACAGCCAACTGTTAATTTGGGGCGCTTTGTGTACAGTTGGCCATTGGCCACTAGGGCGGCATTTTAATGTTGGTAAGAGCGAACCATTTGTTTAAATATAATAGAGGTCTGATAGGACTTTGGGGCGCAGCGACGTTTAATTTAATCACTTTTGTCGCTGACCAACAAAATAGAAAATGCTCAACAAATAAAAATTAAAATGGAAAATAAACAAGAAACAGGTAAGAACGTAGCAGTCGGGTGTAACCCACTGCACAGTACTCGTTCACAGTATAACATAAGTTTAAAACTGTCTTAATTATTACTTTATTTTAGAAAATATACATTATTGTAATTTATGAGTGTAAGAATGGGCATGGCTAAAATTTTTGGGCATTATCTTTAGAGGAGGTCATCAGAAAACTGCCTGCTAACTCTAAAATTGTAAGAGAAGGAAAAATCTTAGCACTTTATCTGGGTAAGCACGAGTATATATTCCAAGTTTGAAATTGCTTTCATACGGACAGACGGGCGGGACAGCCCAATATGCTTTTTACATCATAAATGAGTAAAAAAAACAGTTCTCCTCAGGGTGCCGATGATTAAATACCCTTGCAGACATGCTAAAAGTTTTCGCCAGATATTATACATTGTTCGCATTAAAGGCTATATTTTATAGTAATCCGATATTGGTGAAATTTTGTTCATAAAAAAATTCTTAAATCAAATCACATTTTTTAACAGACATATGCATGTATACTGGTCTGATCCGGTAGACTACTTATTTTTAAGACTAGCTTTAAAATTAAATTAAAAAAATTAAAATTAAAAGACGGACAAACTGATTGACTTGACTATATAGACTCGCAGACATCCCCTCCTATGCGTTACATATTTCGTGACAAAATAATAAAATCAACTGCAAGGGTATCAAAAAAATTATAAATTCATTCGTGCGTTAGCGACTTAGATACCAAGTTAGATACAGCTGGAATGAGGGCCAGAAAGTTTGGTCGCTACAGTTGTTGGGCAGCTGTCATACCACCGATATGAACACCCGCCTAAAGCTGCGTGTCCAAAGTTAAATAACATGGCCTAGGGTAAGGTTGCCAGGTGCTTGTTTTTCTTGTTTTTTGCCGCTTGTTTATCTTTAGACCAATCGCAAACAAAACTAAGCTGAAACAATAACAAATAGCAACAACAGTCAGAAGTTGCCACAGAACGAGCGAAACGATAAAGTAAATTATAAGATTTTCCTCGGTTTCGGTCAGATTTCATTTGCCGTGCAAATTTTCGTGGCCATCGATACGGCCTGAAGTGGACTGGGTAATTGATATCGGCGTGTGCGCTGTTAATTAAAATTTTTCAAAGCCAGCACGTGCCCTAATTTCTATTAGCCCATAAATCATGACATCAACAGCCACAATAGATACAAGATATATATACATGAGGGACACCTATACATACACACACACACGTCTAACACAAACAGCTAATAACGGCAATTGCTGGGTCAAAATACACAAAACCATTTTGGGCATTAGGCGTAAGCTGTGTGGGCCAAAGGTCAGCAGACAAATGCAATTGCGGTATAATTACTCGTACACATTAGCAAATGGCCAAAACGCTGGCAAGTGGCCAAAACATTCCTAATTGAACACTGCCACAAATTGTTTGCGAGCTGCAGACCAAACATGGCTCTTATCGCGGCTCAATTAAACTGCAATTATCAGCAAATTAAACAAACAAATGACCGGCGATTGACATTTGTGTCTGCGTCTGGCGCAGGTTAAAGTGCGCTAGCCCAATTTTGTCATGGCGAAAACTGGCAAAAACGAAGTATTAATATTAATGAACTGCGACTGCGACTGCGACGCGACTGCGACACACGCGACCCCAGGCGGTTCATTAAAGTGTCAAATACTCGGGCTTACAGAAATGTCCAAAGCCTCCCTCCTCACCCGATCCCCGTGCCCGGGCAATTGAGCGTAAAAACACAAATTTATTTAAAAGCAACAGCAAACAACGAACCGCGGCGCATAACAAACATGCCGACAAACCTGTTGCTGCTGCCAACTGCTGGCTGCGGACGCCCCAACTGACCCGGGCAAAGAAAGCTGTCATTATTAACGTGTCATAAATCAAAAACTTGTTGCCAACTTATTTGCATGTTTGTGACGACAACTAACTGAAGTCAAATAACTGTATTTCAAGTTCTTCCAGATAATTTTCGTCATTACTGCTGCGCATACGCAGTGTGTGCCCAATGTGCGTGAGACTCAACCAACTATGATTGATGATAGCTGCATTTAAACTAGTTGCAGTACAGACTTTGCTAAGAAATGGCCCAACATATAGTGCTTAAACTAATTTTCCTCCGCCAAATCTTTAGTACGTCTGAGTCGGGAATGTGGGCCGCCAAATGATATGCAAAATTTGACAGACCAAGTAAATGAATGGCAAAATCGTTTTGTTTTCTAATTTGGCGTTTTAAGGCGAGCGCCTAAAATTATGCCAGCCTCAGGCTGCATTGGCAGGCCAACGTCATCGTCATCGTCATCGTCAGAGCCATAGCGAAAGAAACCGAACCCTACCCCCAAGACGCTGCTGCCTGTCTGTCTTGAACGCTAAAAACAATTAGTATGACAATTTATCATATGCCCACAGGCAAATGATTTATGAACGCACAGGCTGCCATACCACCAATACAAGAACAGCAACAACCGAACGAACCGTTTTGGGCGTTTTGCGCTGCCCGTATTTTTATTTGTTTTTGCGGGTGCGTCTGATGTTTGCTCATTTCCTTCCTTCCTATGAGCTGGTCGGCGCCTTTGCGTTGCGCAATTTATAGTTAATAAACATTTCCGGCAACGAAAACTTTTACGTACCTTTTTCGATACACGTCCCTTGCGACAGAATATCGCGGTGGCGCATAAGTTCGGAACTTAATAAGGATTTTGAAGTTTACGTAACATTAAACTGTTTAAAAGTATTCGTGTAATTGCGCAACTATTCCCTGGGCCCGAAAACCAGTAGAATATTTACCACGAAACTTATTTAATATATTTTTCGTAAATCATCCTTATTAGCTTTTTTATGCTATTATAAAAGAAAACTCTATGTATTTTGTTCCATCGTTTGGAGTTTAAAAAAAGGAATGAAGTGCATACTTGAATCCCTTTTTTTAATATTCTATCAAAGTTGACAATCAATTTAACCTGGATTCAGAGAAGGAAACCTGCTTATTTATAACAAAATATAAACATAATACCACGTTATTGTCACAATTATTGCTCATTTTTAAAATATTCCTGCACAAAAAGAAAAAACCGAAATCAATTTTTGCACCTGTCAAATTATTCAAATTTTAAGAAGCTCAACTTTGGTTTTGAGCCTCAACGATTTAACCAGTTGTCTGGATTCTGAGATGACATGTTAAGGCCATTAGCTATATTGAAAACGCAAATAAATGTTAATATGTATAATGTCCCCCAGTTATAATTCCAAAAACACAAGGTATTGTGATTTTAAATGAATTAAATTTGATAGCAAATGTATGTACTTACATCCACTTCCCATTTGAAAATTCGAATTAGCAACATGTTACTTGCTTGCTGTGGCATATTAATTGGCTTTAATTCACAATATTTTAATTCATGTCCTTCAGATACCCATCGAAAATATTGCTGCATAATTAATTAAATTTGATCATATTAGGCTTATTATTATTATCTACCTGTAAAAATTGGTGTGTGCCGGCGAAATGGCAAAAGCTATTGTAGACTTTTCAATGCAGTGTTGGGAAATGTAAAAAGCTTTTGCAGTGGATATTCTATAAAGTTTTCATAGGCTGGTTCGAGGAACAGCTAATAATTAAAGCTCATTGAAAGCTGTAAGCTCTCTTTCTCTCCCAAACACAATGAACAAATTGAGGGTATGGTATGTATATAATAAGCTCAAGTTCGTTAGACAGTTATCGCAAGCTCTGGGATAGTCAAAAATGATATTTTTATACTCGTTCATAGATTGAAAAGAGTATATTGGATTTGTGACATGTCCGTCTTGCTGTCCGTCCATCTGTCCGTATGAACGCAATTCTTTTCGCCGCTATTGAAGGTAGAGACTTGTCACTTGAAATATATACACGTGTATATACGCGTCAGGCAGCTACGATTTTTGTGCCACGCCCAGTCTGGCAAATTGATAACATGATGATCGCAAATCGACAAATGGTAAATATTTCCCACAATATTAAAGCCAGAGTCATCAAGTTTGGTATGTGGATTGCTGGTGATCCCCTTCAAAGATTGATATCCTTGATATCCCGGCCACGCCTGCTATAACGCCCAACGCCCCCGCCTTAAATAATCGGAAAAGGTTAGATATAACGCAGAATCAACATTGTGGATAAACCATGAAATAAATCGCATCAAACATGAAAATCGGTTTAGTTTTGACAAAGTTATGGGCATTTGAAACATGGGATTTTGGCATGATTATTGGCAACAAATTTTACCCCCTTATATTCGGTTTTAATGTTGTATACAAATTGTGACTATCATAATCGATTAAAAATACAAATTTAAATATCTAAAAAAATTTTTTTTTGATAATGAGTATCTGTGTACTGTGAACGAGTATTACGTAGGTGGACACAGCCACTGCAACCTTCTTACTTGTTTGCGAAACGGCTTGCAACGAAACTGTTGCCTCAAAATGTATTTGATATCTAAATATCTGACTGATCAGTAATCAAAATTCCGGTTAGGCCGTTTTCCAACTTTTATTTACAAAATTAAATAGATTAATTTTTCATGTTCATTACAGGTGAATCAAAGAAGCCAAAAACAATGGTATTTTAATGAGTAACACAAACGCTTTTCAATGGCAAATCATAAATAAGAAAATATCTCTGTTCAGTGTGTTCAACTTCTATACTAGACATTATTTCATTTGTAACTTCATTTACGTGTATTTGTGTGTATTAAGTATCTACAACATCAAAGATAACTTTACATCAATATAAGTTTATTCTGATGATATATATATGCGTGTATATATATTTTATACATTTTAATATATATTTATTTTTATATATATATATATAATTTCTATATATAGCCACTGTTCTGTTGTATGTATATTTATGTATAATATTTATGTCCTGGTTGACGTTTACTTAACGTTAACATCGCTTTCGGTTAATAATTACACATGTAATGTACTGCATATATTTAAATATGTATGTATATATATTTATATATTTATCTTTGTATATCATTCCTTTGCACTTTAACCCATGAACTTTAACAATGTCCTTTAATGAATTTAGTTTCTGTGTACTAAATAAATCAATATCTGCTGCTACACATTCAAATGTTCTGCACTTGTACTTTCGCTATTTATCACTTATTTTTTAGCTTCTTTCATAAATAACACTCTTCATTTATTTATTTAGATTTGTTTATAAAGTTTATAATATAATATAAACCGTTGTTATGCTTGTTATTATTATTTTTTGGCCCCGAAAGAAACTGAAAATTTCGGTTGTAAATGCAATTTACATGCCCGAATACAAAAAAAAACACTCGAAAAAAAGTTTCAATAATAATTAGAATATACTTATAGAGATTTTTGGAAGCGGTGTGCAGCTTGGACTTTATCCACGTTATTAAGTTCAACATTTTATGTTTATATTGTATAGAGAAATTAAAATAGCTTTTTAAATATTTAAGCTAGATAATTATTTTAGAGTCTAAGAGCATAGGACACAGTTACAGATAAGGTATGTATGTTTGTATGTATGTATACATATAGTTAGATATAGTACATTTACAAGACATTTTAATTGTTTAAGGAGTGTACTCAATGATTCCCTCGCTCTGTCGCTCAATTAGTACAGTAATAGACTAATACTGTAAGCTATACCTGTTTCAAATGATTTTTGCTGCTTATCGATAGTTTCTACGGATTTTTCATTTGCTACATTTCTTCAACTACGTATGTTTTTTGGAAATCTGTCGTTTTTGAAAATCTGGTTTTTGCAGTCGGCTAAAAATTAATGTGCGCTTGAACAACTCCACAAATTCTTTCGTTCGGAAACTCAAAGGAGAAATTCTGCATTTTATGTTACACCCTTGGCATTTAATTATTTAGTACCTCATTCAATTAATTAACTAAACCAGATGTTGGAACTCCCTTTTATTGAAAGCCAACTGAACTTTAAGTTCAGTTTAATTTTCATTTATGAAAAGACGCTAAAAGCTGTAGAAACTAAACTTTTTAAAATATAAGTTAATTCTCAATCAATCGCTTTAAAAACAAAACACAGCCAGCACATTTCTTGCACTTCATACTAAACTCAATGATACATAAAAGCCATGATGACTAATGGACATCTTCGTTAACGGACACGGACATCTTACTTCATCTTCTTATCCTCATGCGCCTTCTTAACAATGGCCAACTTTGAGTGCGGCGAAGATGGCGACAACGTGCGATAAGGTGCCTCCTTGGTGCCATGCAGTACCAGCGACCATTCCACCAAATGCCCAAGACGCGTTTGAGCTGAGTTGAAACGTGCCTGGCAAAATAAAAGCAAAAACAAAAAGAAAGAGATTTATTTGAAATCACGACCTTCACCGATTTTAAGAATAGATAGATAGCGTACCTCCAATTTCCATACGCCCTGCGGATACTCGCCCCAGGAGTGTGTGGTCATGAAGGGCCATTTGGTAAAGCCATCGCGATGATCATCGTCATTGGCGCGGCGTGACAGAATCATGGATCTAACGAACAAAATATTAAAGAAAATGTTGATTTCAAGTCAACGCGCACTTACTTAGTGCCCATGGGAGAAGTGAGGAACAGCTCCAGGTCGCCACGTCGCGAAGCATTTGCCGTGATTACCGCCTGGACGTGCTCCAAATAATTGACTTCCGTGTCGCTGCCCTTGCAAGCATCCGTTTTGATTTCCCAAAACAGCGAGCGACCCATTATAATTGGCCTACAAAAGAGCAGCGAGAACTTAGCTGGTTCCACACAAATAAAAACAAAAACGAAAACAAAACCAAAAACAAAGACAAACTATGTTAACCCATTTCGGGCACTTACTGAGCCTTGTTAATCTCGCCCGCCTCGCAGTGATAGCGTGCTGGCACCGAGTGCCATTGCTTGGCCAGGGTCACCATGGCACCCGCATCGAGCACACCGAACCCAAAGAGGTGATTGAACTCCAGGCCAACGCCGTTCATTGTCCAGTAGAATCGGTTCTTGGCATCGAACAGGGAATTGCGCTTCGACGTTAGCACAGTCAGATGCTGTATATCGCGCCAAGTGAGCTGCGGACTGTGTGCCAAATTGCAATTGAGATTAGCATAAATTGATGTTGGAAATCAGAACAACTTCCAACACTTACTTCGCCTCCAAGGCCAACGCAAAGACGCCAGCTGCTTCGGGTGCCGCGGCGCTGGTGCCCGAATGGGTCGTCGTACACTTGCCGTAGAGGTCGGTGGTGGCAACGCCAGTGTTGGGATCCTTGGCACCATTGCTGAACGTGGATGCCAGCGTAGAGCTGCAGCTTTCATCGTAATGCGCGTTCTGGCCATCGTTGATGGCACTGTTAATGGAAATGGTCCACATGGAGGCGGCATACCCATCGCAGTTGCAATCATCCTCCTCCCCGCCATCGCCAGATGCCCAGACATAGATGTTGCCCAAACCATTGCGACCCTGCGGGTAACCAGAAATTAACGACGATTAAGACTCCGTGCAGCTTTGCGCTAAAGTTAATGTTAGCGTTACCTCATTGACACCCTGGACAATGGCGCGCATGGTGGCATTGCGCGGCCCGTCCACCGTCTTGCCATCATCGGTGGGACCCCAGGAGGCGCTGTATATATGTATTTTGTGCGGCTCATGGCCCATTGAGTTGGCTTCGATTAGGTCCGTCATATAGGGCTGGTCCAGCATGCGTATGCCTGTAGAGGGTCGATAGCTATGCATTAATCTCAATGCTCGAAATTATAAATCAATATTTATAGTCGTTTATATTGTATGAAAACCACCCAACTGTTACTAGTCGCTGTAGTCACTTTCACTAGACGCTTTATGGCAATCGTAAAAATAAACACGCACTGTGTGCGATTATCAAATATTTCCGATTTTTCACATGATTTTTCCCACTTGTGCCATAAAAATGACAGATAAGATTCGCGCCGATTTATGTGCCCACTTGTTGCGCGCTGTTTCCTAGCGTCGCACCTGATATCAAATATATGTATATATATTTGCTAGCTGAGTTTATTCATGCTAAATTTGCCACCGAGCACGGTGCGTATACGCGATGCAATGCTTGTAGTAAACGCTTAACAGACGCACTGCTAATGCGATGCCGGTTCTTGCTTTCATTGTTGCCTGTTCTCTGTAATGGCTCCTTGCCAAATCCACTTACCTGCGATTTTGCTGTCATAAGCAACGCCTACGCCGCAAATTCCATTATCTCTGGCAGCAGCCACTTCGCCGGCACAGCGCGTTCCGTGGCTGTGAATAAAGAGTAAAAGAGAGATTTGCAGATAAATAGGGGTGCGACAGGGTGACCATATCATAAATATGTTAGTCAGATTCGCGGCATTTGTAAGCGCGTCTCTGTGAAGTGCTTAGCAGTAAGGGGCTTTCCACCCATTACGCAATAAAGGTGATAAGCACGAAAGCTAAAATAAACAAGAACTTCAGCGAAATACCCTTGAATGTCAAGTTTGATATTGTGTAAATTCAAATAACCAAATCCACAGTCAAAAAAACAAAAAAAGCTCAACAAACAATTAACATACTCCTTCAAAGGAAAATAAATATAAAAACTAATAAAAAAAACAACTTTGCGAATTGTTTCGAATCTTTTTATGCACAGCTGCTTACTTTACAAAATTAAAATTATAAATGCCAAACTGGCAACTGAAAAGTATTTTCAGGGCACATGCCCTCTCCCAGCCAGGTGTAACAACCCCCTCCGTTGAATTATGAGTATAAGCCCCAAAGCCGCTTAGGCCTTACCACAACTTACCTGTTAAACCAGTCGTCAGTATATCGTGGATAGGGGAATGCATCATTGCTGCTAAAGTCATAGCTGGCCTCGGCGTTCTGCAAGACCGCAAGGAGGTGGAGAGAGAGAGGGGTAAGCGTGAGTGAGATATTGGTGACCACGATTCCTCACACACTTTTAATAGTTAGTTGGCTTGGTGTGAGTATTAAGTGCATTTTGGTGTCTCTTTGCGCATAAGCTGCCGACTAAAGCTGGCCATAAAAGTTAATAACAATTTGCTGTCACATTTGCAGAGCACTTCAACCGAGCACGCATGCGAGGGCAGCTTAATTAGTTGTGCAACATTAACATATATACACAAATATGCGATACGAATATTTTTAACGTTCCCTAAACAATGCTTATTTTTGTGAGGATAATTTAAAGCGATCCCACCGCTGACAAGCTGAGTTCCAAGGAATAATTAGCTCTTAATTGGATGAACCTTTCTTTGTACTCCTATTCACAGTCGACTCTTTACTGTTTTTAGGCTTTGTCATTTAACATATGTAGGTCAAACATCTATTCATATTTGTAAATAACACTTTCAAAAATACTTTTTACAAGAATATTTATAGACGCGATAAGCAAAAACTCTAGAACAACTCCACCCTTAAACACACTGCACACTTAATAACGGCACACCGCACTGAATCAAACCTTTTATCAGTAATAATTAGTTTTTCATAGTAATAAAGTTTGCATATCGATTTAAAACGGCAACGGCAGGAAAATTGGAATAAAAATTAACTGCTAGTGGAGAGATGCGCAAATAGCCTTTTGGATACGGTCATTTGAGCAAAGCTCTCTGCCAATAATAATTCGAAAGCCATCAACACACACACATATGCATTTTATGTGTTTTCGAGTTCGTTATTGATGAGTAAACGCAATTTCTTACATAATTGAATTTCAGATCCGGATGCATGTAGTCCACGCCTGCACAGTGGATAAAAACGAAACACTATTAAAACTCTTTGAGCTCAGTTTCTTCATGCGTATTCCTTACCGTCATCCATGATGGCGGTGGTCACGTTCTTGCCCGTAATTCCCTGCGCCCAGGCAGCCTGCACATTAAGATCCAGGCGCACTTTGCCGCCATTCTGCCCGGTGTTCTTTAGATACCATTGCATGGGAAAGTACGGATCTGTGGGCTCCACATCAACGCGATTCGGTTCGCCCAGCGTGGCTGCATAGTGCAGGCCGTGAATAGCGGGTATGGCGGGTCGAAGCCCACGCTTAACGCGCTTAAAGCCCGGCTGTTGAACGGCCGTGTGTACCTGGAAAATGGTAAAATGTTTCAAGAGAAATGTATCAATAAAATGATGTTGGCTACCAGCTGTCAACGGCTGTCACGAGCCCCCCAAACACCGCTCCAAATAGGTCAACGTTATGCGTACGTGTCGGCCTAAAATGTTAATTTCGTGCAGCAACAAGGCCAAAAGATGGACTCCAGCACGGGTCGTGGATCTGGGCAGCAAATCTGCATAATTCGTATTTCCATTGTGCGCATTGTTTGCCAACTGGCAGGCAGCCTGTTGCAATATGAATAGTAATTATCGGCAGTGGCCCACTGGCACGTAACGGACAGAGGGGACCAACGAACATGCGTCCAATTGGAATGCAATCAATGTGCATTTTGCACTGGCAAGAATACAATCTGCCAACTGATTGCCATGTTGGCAGCGGAAGCAAAGTCGAGTGAACTTTGGCCTTTGTAGGATAGAAAGAGCAGGAGAAAAAGAGCCCTTGGCATGGCTACAACTGTCAACTGCCCACGAATTTTCAGTAATACTCACCGAGGGATGGCTCTTGAGGGCGCGCGTGTGTGTCAGGCTGCGACGTGAGCGGGCGTGCGGTAGAGTCCTGTGCTTGAAATGATACTCATGTCCGTCGGCACCTACAAGCTGCAAATAAAAGTTGTAGAAGTAGCAGTAGTAAGGCGGAGTAGCGTTTCATTAGATGCGAGGCGCACTGTAATTCTAATTGAGCTTAACGCATTAATTCCCCTCTTGTTTTGTGCTCATATAAAGCTGCGTCAGCCATAATTGAGCCATAATTGACTTTAGCTGGCTGTTCCCTGTTCCCTGACCGCCTACTTCTATATACATTTATATATACAGGAAGAATCGTAAAGTAATAATGCGAGAGCGTGCCCATAATTGCGTTTTAAATTGCCAGTCATGGGCATCATCTTCGCAGCATCATCAACAATATCATCATTACCATTCACATCATTACCAATATTAGCCTTCGTCCTTGGCCAAGCTTTGGTAAATTGAGAGTTTACAGCTTGGCCTGCCTGCTCTAGTTCCATCAGTTATTTTCCATTTTCCCTCAATGAAATTCCAATAAACAGTATATCGAGTTACGCACGTTACTCGCATGAGCTAGGGCTTGCCCTAGTCCCTAGGCCCTGTCCCCAAGTCCCCAGTGTGACCCCACCAACAACTTTTACTTTGCTCAAAATCAACGCCCCGATGAACCGACATTTTATACGCTGCCCAGCAATAAAAGCCTATAATTTAGTTCCACAAAGTTCTGGTTTTAAACATAACTATCAGATATCGGATAATGGAATAAGGTTCCTTATCTAGGCGAACCGCCAACAGCATAATAAGTATGTATAGCACGGCATACGACATTGTGATATAAATACATTAAATCGTTTAAACATTGTACTTTGTATCAAAATGAAAGTGGCGGAGAGAGAAAGTGAAAAAATAAAAATAAAATAATTGAATTTTATTAAGATATCTGTAATTACTTTATTTTGGTATAATATAGTTACATATATGTATACACATATGTGTATAAGCAGCAGTTAAGCGAATTCAATTGAATTGAATTGAAAAAGCGTTTTTTCTGATGGGTCTAATTTTACATAGAAACAAACAAACAAACAGATGGGTATAATAATATCTGCTCAGGTCATTGTCCTGTTTAAAAATATATGTCCCGCTTTTTGAGGTCGGCCTCGCGGCTTACGCATATTCTGAGTATTTAAATAATAATAATGTAGCATATTCTAAATTTAAACTTTTCATGATATTACATTACACTTATATAAAGTTAAATATGTATTTTACTGTTCACAAATGTAATATCTCGGGCGCTGTTTTGGGTGTTTTTCAACTTTTATTAACAGCCAGAGAAAGTTGCTCTGGCGTACTTTATATTAACTAATCTTTCAATATAATATTGGAAACTTGAACACAACTTGGACAGCTGTTGAGCAGCTTTTGTTTTTGTGGCACATACATTATCTTTACTCCCGCAGATTGTGAATAATTAGCAGTTGCCTGGGGAGCGTCGTCTTGATAAATAATCGCCTTAGCTTTTGCAACGACTATCCTAACTAACACGCGGGCGGACAATTAGCGCCTGATAACCAACAGCTGTTGAACTGCCCACGCGTTTTATTTTTATACTGGGGGCGATTAAAACTCATCTTAAGCATGGCTAGAATTTATTTAAGACTGACTAACTTTTTTGCCGTATCTATTTTAAGAAAAGAACAATAAAAAGTTTGAAAATACGCTGTTCGCAACTTGAGCAGCTGTCAGCATTAAAGCAACATGGGTTTTTGTTCAGTTATGCCCAAGGTATCCTGCGGCTTTGTATGTAAATTGCAAAGGGATTGTGTTTGATGAAGGGTTTTTCATTTGACGACTCATCAGAGGCCAAAAAAATGTTTTATTTGCTTTTGCATTTGAATATTGCTCCCTCGCAACGGCCTTTAATTTAATTCAGCCAAAAGGAATATTATATATATGCAAAGTACTCTGCCTAGTTATACTCAACGAAGTAAACAAATTTGTAATAAATTTGTCGCTTAAATAAATGAGAATAGTGAAAGGCGATTTGAAACTTGCAAAGAAGGACATTAAAATGGGGAAGAGCCAGTTTAAAAAGCATCTCAATTACACATAACTGATAAGAAGAAACAGTACTCAAATTAACCCATTTACTCATGTTTAATGGATGTAATAAAAGAACATATTCATTGTCTTAGACGAAAATACAAAAATAAACGAGCTACCATGTTGTGCTCAATTTGAATTCCTACCCATAGCATATTTCTTGGGCATATCTTAAATTTGCAAAATTTTATTGTAGAACAAAAGTCAATAGCAATGAATTTAAAGGGATATTTGAAATGGTTGCCAGCAAATAATTCACTTAATATTCATGAAATTTTCGGGGCGAGCCACGTCAGCAGAATGGCTGCTGTCAAGGGTCCAAGCGAGAAACGCGACGCACAGGCCCACAGAAGCCGCAGTTCACTTTTAGTTTACTTAGGCGAAATTAGGAGACACTGTGTACCAACTGTGGGCCATCAATCCATTGAGGTTTTGTCAATCGTAAGCCACTGGCAGTTTGCCAATATCCTAGAGCCTCCCATGGGGACTGTAAGGGTTTGGCTATTTTTGTGCGCTGTTAATTTGTGCGTTAAGTACGCTGGGTACTGCAACAGCTGGCTAGCTTTTGGCTGTTGTCTGTTTGCCATTTAAGTGGACTGGCGGCCAACTGCTGGATTGGGACTGCGAAAGATAATAAAAACATTGCGTATACGCACATTGGCCACCCCATATAAATTATTAAGGCAGAGAAACTAATCCCAGCAGCCACATGTGGCTAAATTGAGCACATATTTTTAGAAATACGGTATAATTTTTGCATTATTCCTAATAAACGAAACATATGGTAGCGAAAAAGTGTAAAAAAAATCATGTAAATAAATGAACTTGATGCCTGAGCTTTGAGTGGATTGAGCAAAATAAAAATAGCCACACAACACACAAAGGCAACAGCACTCAGTGTAGTCATTGTCTCTATATATCAGTGTGTGCGTTCGAGCGAGCATGTGTGTGTTTGTTTGTGGTACACGAAGTATTATAAATATAATGTGTCACAGCGGGTGATAACGTGGACAGCAGCCAGCAGCAGAACAGGCCAAAGCAAAGTCAAGCCAGCCGAGCAGACACTTCATGTGGCATGTGCCCCCCTCGCTCCTTGGCGACCCCGAGGCGGCGCTGCGTGTGAGAAACTTAAGCCAAACAACACCCACGCGCATTTAGCAACATTTGACAAACACATGTGAGTGCGTGTCTGTGTGTGTGTGTGTGTGTGTATTGCAAGTGTATTTGTCGATTGCCAAAATGGCGTCTTTAATATCTTAGATCACAGCTTAAAACTAAATATGGGGAGGAGCTGCCGCCGTTGTCAGCACCTGGCACTTGTTGCGCCCGGCACTCACGCACATTGGAGCAGTGTGTAAATTTGCATAAGCCCCGTAACAGTACAAAGGCTTTGTAGTTACATCACAAAACAGCCACAGCGTGGGCGACGCTTTTGCGGTATCAACACGCATGTAGCATCTGACACGTCATCTCTCAAACGCTGTCAGCGGCACAAATTTATGGATCTTTGCTCAGCGCGAAGAGTGAATTTACAGGCAAGAGCAGATAGCTGCACAATGTGCAGCCAACAAACAACAGCAGCAGCAACAACTACACATACAACAACAACTTTGGCTAACAAAAGCAACAGCTGCATTGTTGATGCATGGACACGTTACGTATTTGTATGTGTGTTGTGTAGCTGGTTGTTTATTTTTATGTGATATGCCCGCGGGCCACGCTCGGCAGGCGGTAGCTTTGTGTTTATCTCCAGGCTTAAACAAGTCAACAACAAAGGCTTACAATCGAAAACATTATGAAAACCTTTCATGCATTTCATATTATAAGACATTCGATTTGCAATCGCACAGTTCCTATTCGGGGAATCTACTTCATGTCAAACTAGTTGTAAAGTAAAATAAACGTCATGTAAAATATATCAAAGCAAATATTTCAGAAAATATTCAGCTTGCAAAATGGAGTAAGAAATCTGTTCAATTAAATTTAATTTAAAATTCGCCTCATCAATTTCCAATTAGACTTCGTCTTTGGCTTCAGCTCAAAAGTATGCAATAGCTTTGCCAAACAAGCGTCTATCAACCCAAAGCTTTAGCATTATCTCAAGTTATTAATGCTGAACAGCCTAAGTAATATCAATTTGTCAAACTTTCACACAGAAGCAACTATGTGACAGCCACTTCCAGTGGCTCAGCGACTGTCACTCTTAGCCGTACTTTATCAGTGCGTGTCAGTTCAATCAGTAGCCAACTATTTTTCTGGTAGCATTTGTGCTAATGACTACTGCCATGCACATGCCACGTATTATGTACCTTAATACATATATAAAATAGATAAATATATAGATACGAGTTTCATGCAAGCTGATAATGGTTCGTTGTCAAGCAAATAGCAATATGATGAGTACTAAGTTATACAAGTAAATGTTTGATATAAACGTAGTTACTATTAAATAGCTTTTTAGTTGTCAAGCTAAAAGTAAATCTATATTGCAAGCTAGGGGCTCTCTATTCTATCAATAAAGTTTACAAATATAAGTTTAACACAAGTTTCCCCTGGTTGTTTATCTGTATGACGTACGATAAAGTTTCTAAATAGAGTGAATGTATTAAGTTAAAACTAACCGCTGCTGAAAGCGTACCATTTTGTCCATTATAAATCATATTTTTATATACTTGATGTATTATGTATCGACACATCGATTTTTTGAATTTTAGCTAAGTAACTTTGAGTGAAAGTAAAGCCACAAAAAGACGTTTGTGACAAAATATCTAAACTTAACATATTTCCCTATAACTTGAAGTTTGAGCAACAAGTTTTTTTAATGTAAACTTATGCTTGTAAACTTATGCCAGTGGACCATTAATTCATATGAGAATATGTTTTTCGTAGATTATGTTTCATAAAATATAGTTAGGTTGATAGTTTATAACTATAATATTTACTACTAACAAATAATTACAAAATAAATCGTTTTTATTTTAAAGTGCATTAACTAAACCGCTTTTCCGCATGAAAAGCAGTTGAGTTTTGGCAAAGTTATTTCAGTTAAAAATGTGGTGTTCATTAGAGTAAAAATATTACTGGAATTGGAATTAAATAAATTTGCAAAGCAGGGTAAAATGTGGAAGCCAAACCATAAACAAAATGTCATTCCACTTGAAAATGAATTAAATTTTGACAAAAGTATGGCAGTGGAAGGTTTGAATTATGTTCATATGGGATTATGTACTTTGTATAAAAAATAAATAAAAATCAAAAGAAATTGTGTATATCTCAAAGTACACATCACACGACTATATATTGAATATTGTACTGTTTGTATATTTGTACTGCCCTGGCATATTGCACCAATTAGTTGCAGCAAATAAAGCAAACATGACGAATGCAGCTTATCAATCAATCATAAAGCTGAAACATTTTTACTTATATGATATTTACAAATTTTATCGGCATAGGTAGCAGAAGGTACAGCACTGGGTTGTTTTACCTGCTTTGGATTTTTGGGTTGCCTGAAATATAATTTAAGAAGACCAGCATATGCGACCAGCCTATTAAGCTAAAATTGTGGCAAATAATGCAAATATTGATTGCCGACTGCGTAAGCCCTACGCATACAGCCAGGCGGCAGTAAATGGAATGTAAATTTTCCAGAACCAAAATGGTGAAATTATATATATATAAGTATGTATGTATGTACATAAATATTCGTCAGACATTGCGCTGCGGCAGGTGGCAAATGAGAGAAATGCAAATGAATGTCAGGAACTGCTGAATTATTCATCAGGATACGGCGCGAAAGCGAAGACAAACAGCAGTCATGGCTAATAGGCTTTGATTGAGGCTTTTGGCATGTGCCAGCCATTGGTGCCGGGTGCCGCAGCCAGGCCAGGCTGATACAGCTTTGATTTGTTGGCCTCAGCTTAAGCGAGTTAGCTGCTAGTTGACACAGGGCGATGAACGGCAAAAGTGTGTTGTATAAAAATAAGTGAAAAGTTATTTACTTCAATATATAATATAAGCACCATATTAGTTGCAGCTGCTGAACATTGCATTTAGTTAGCGGCAAAATCTACCAACAAGTGGTTGTCATGACTGCTTTTATTGCTCAGCAGCCAAACGGTGCGAATTTTAATTAAAAGTGAGGACTTGAAAGTGTAAGTAAATGTACAGCTGCCCAACATGGCAACAGAAACTCAATTCGCAACTGGGTCACTTAGTTATAAGCCAACCTAAAGGCCAAGCTAGGCTAGGTTGGGCACAAGCAGAAATCGATAGACACGCTGAAAGAAGCAGAGGGGTTGGGGTGAGTGCAAGGGGAAGTTGGGCGACCCGGCCATCATAATCGTATAAGTCCGTTTGCTATTTGGAGCAAAGACAACATTCCCCCTAGCAAGCAAAATAATTATCTAGCGCACTGTTGACATTGACATGCTGTTTGGCGCATGCTGCGTATACGTGATTTTCTACAACATCGCCACAAACAGTGGCCCATATAATTAAGTGCGCATTCCATGCAGTACACACTGCACACAAGTCGCCTGCTGCTAATTGAATTGAATGATTTTATTTAATTTTCTGCTATATTTTGTTATTTGTTGACTGTGCCCCAAACTATTAGATTGAAATTTCATTTGTCACACGACAAACGAAACATTTTCGCTGCGCTGCTATTTGGCACTCGCAAGGCGAAATGCGTAAAACAAATTTTTAAAGTACCTTTCAGCCAATATAAATACTTGAGGACTCACACCTAGCACATACTATGTGTGTGTGTATACATAAGCAAAAGCTTTGTCAAACTGCGCAGTACTCTATTTTCAGAGGAAGCTAAAGACAGATATATATATATTATATTATAGCAACTGGCCTTTGGCTAGAACATCACATACATCCATCCTATTGCAATTAGCATGATGAATTTATGATAGAATATAATATTAATTAATTCATTTAAAAGGTTCAAGGCCATTTATACTACTATGGCTCAGCTAGAGCCATCTAATTTTAGCGCCGCCTACATGAAGTCAAATGCCAAATACAATGGCTGTGCTGTAGTTATATGCCAGTTCTAAAATTATTACTGCGAAAAAATTGTGCACGAATAAAAACTTGAAAAATACTCTCACAAAAAATTAATAAGTTTGTTCCCTTTCCTGACAATTAGCCGATGGTGAACCTAAAACTTTTTAATATGCATTAGTGCTAAATTAGGACCCGGCCTTACGCATTAAATTTACATTAAAACTCATTCACATAAATATGTCCTAAAATGAGACGGATATAGTTAGTGGATCTGAGGGGTGCGAGAGGTGTTGCGTATAATATGATACCTCATACACTAACGAGAAGCGTGCAAATATTTGCCAAAAGTTGGCTTTCCATTAAAGTTTGCCAACTGTTGGCCATAAAGCACAAATGGGGCAGGAGTAAAGGATGGGACTCTCACAATGAACAAGTTGTTGGCGAGTGTGGGTAGCTGAACATGTGTGTATCTGTGTGCGTGTGCGTGTGTGTCTGTCACAGGTAAGTGTCACTTTTATACATATACATTCATGAGTTTAATTCAGTTGTCAAAGTTAAACAACTTTTCTGAAAGTTATTGAAAAACAACGCTTAGTGCGTGATGACTACACCAAATGAATATAATATTAACACAAACTACTTATTTATCAGACGGACTTTAATATAAAGATAATACCTCCAGCAAAGCTTGTGTTTGGACAAAACCAATTCATATTAAGCATTAAACATGGCTCTAGTCCAGCTAAGGTTCGAGCCGTTTTATGATGCTAAAAATAAATATACATATATAAATTCGCATCGACTTGGCACACAACGCTGCGTATACGTGACATTGTGTTGCTTGCTATGCCCATGTGCTTGTCTGTGTGTGGTTGTGCGTGGGGATGTGTGCGTGTGGTACTTATGTGCCTGCGGTTCTTATATTTTGCGATTTCCAGCATAACCATATCCCTGCATGTGCGCCTACGTCTCTGTTTGCCCGACGTGCAAGTCCTTTGTTTGTCTTTTATTTGCCAACATATGTTTGCCTTGAGTTACAAATTGCTAGCAAATGTCCGTGCCGTTAATATGCCGGGCGGACAGGGAACGGCCGCAAAAATTTGTAAACTCGTTTTTCATTTCGCATAATAAATGAAACGAAAACAGCTCACAAACTGAAGCTGACGCTGAAACAGCATCTGATGCATTCACTCCAAAGCCCAAATAAATGAAATAAATTTGCCAATGTCATGCCTCTGAGTCATTTGGAAATTTCTCATGCCAGCCACGCCCACCGCCTACCCTAAAGCTATCCACTTGGATAGCTATAAAATATATGTACTCTTATCTAGATTACACAGGGCAAAGGACTAATGAATGTTGCATATTTTATGCGCTGGATAAATAAAATAGAGACTGCAATGTGCAGCTATGCATATTTAATAAGCGCTGACATTTTACCCACTTGTTATGTGGACAAAGTTAAGCTTGAAACTGAAAATAATTAAAAACACACGATTAAAACCTCCTTTGTAGAAAATGTATGCAGTTATATAAGGAATACAAATGGGGTTGCTTAATACTCACGCTGTACAATTACTGTGTGTGGGATAGGATAGTAGAGGATATGCAGGCAGGTATGTTGCACTAGGTCGACATCATTAAGACCAGGATAAAGCAGCGAAAAGTACAAGCAACAAAACAAAATGGTTGCCCTAGTGATGGTCATAAGGCTTAATTAAAGGACAAGTGCAGCAAAAGGTTGGGATAATAACACAAAAGTTAATGCGCACTATTTTAAATTAATTGAATACTCTACCCACGATAAAGAACGGTTAATGTAAATAAAACAGAAAAGTTATCTTCAGTTTTTAATGTGCAATATACAATATATCATTAATTAGCCGGTTCTTGAATGATTTTCTTTATTAGTGGCAACTTTTAGGTACAGGCAGATCCAATACGCCTAACGAATAGAAACAAGCAGTCCAAAATATACTGTATGGACTCGAAGATGTCTCCCTGAAAGCATTGCATAATTCATGACGAAGTTTAAATAAATATAAATGCAGCAGCAGGATCATAGAAATAAAAATTAATTAAAACAACTAAGCACAGCAAATGTCAGTACAAAAAGTTGCAGGGCTTGGATTTGTTTCTTAAAACTACCATAAAGGACTGCATATACCAAACTCAACTAAACTTGTAAAAACCGCAAACTATAAACACATGTAAGACACTTTCCCACTCAGTTGTGCAGTACAAAGCGAAGTATTTGGAAGTGTTAAATGTGTGGAGCCGACAACAAGTTGTTGATGCTGTGGCTGCTGTTGTCAAGGTTTAGGATTGGTTGGCAAACATCTACTTAACGCTTAGTGCAAGGATTTGCGACGCGGTGCTTACTGACAAGCGGCCCACGGCAGACAAGAGCCAGGCGGTAGGTGGGCTTGTTAGCTTTTAAAGTTATTACACACACCAAACGCAAAGAATACACACAACACACTGTCAGTTACAAAGGGAGAAAAGACTGTGCATGCCCAACGGCTCAGCACCGGTGCCAGGTAAGTGATAGGTAAAACTTTTAGCCACCACAAAGAAAAAAGAAAACGGTAAAAGAGACGCTTTGAGGCATTAGCGAGACAGCTCTTTGTGAATTTTATTCTTGGCCATTAAAAAGCAGAATGTGGCACGGCAAAAAATCAGCTGCCATAAAATTACAAGGCACAACAACAGGTCGAAAACGCCACAATGCGTGGGCAACACTGTGTGGGAGTCCCGGACGCCGCGCTGCCAGCTGCCAGCTGCAAGGATTTGTTCTTGCTTAAGAACTTATGTGTTTTGCAAAGCACAAAATTGACTTATTCGCTTAGAGATATTTAAATTGTAAGCGTAATGCAATTATATCAATCAAAATTTTATATATTTTAGTGAATATCCAATCGCTGACTGACTAAAACTAACAGTTTATTGCTGATAAGGCCATAACATCGAAAGCAATAAAGCCTAAACACAGCCAGCGCCAGTGCGACAGATAAAAATCCAGCGCCAGTACACGCAATATCGATTTGAGCAACCAACCGAGCATAAGCCTGTCCCTGTGCATGTTCCCTATTCCCTGCTCGTGGGCTTGCCTTTTTTTATTTCATTTTTCTGTTACTTGCCGTGCATATTGTGTGATTTCTGTTGGCAGATAGCGTTTGACGTAAGAGCAACAGATTTTTTGGGCTACATGTACGGCAATTTTATTACCGCACGCCCCCGAACGAACTGATGGAATTCTGGTGTTTATCTGTTGCGGCCATCGGGAGCGAATTGTATGAGTGTTCGAGGCGGAAGTCCAGTCAACACCACTTTCCAATTAAATTTTCGTCTGTACTTAAACCGAACAAGAAGGTTACCAATAAGAACAGCCCACAATCTGAATTATATGTATGTATTGCTTGTATTTATGAATGTATTTGAAATTGCCTGGAATAATATCGGCCTGTAATGAGCTGTTATCAACTAGACCATATTTATGGCTTTTTAATTAACTACAAAAATAGATTTCCAGCACCTAATCCATTAATTTATGTACAAAAATCATTATCTTTATGACTGGCGCTTATAGAATTATAAACTTTTTCATTCAGCGCACTAAGCCATAATCCATTAGGAGAAAAGTTTTGCATTGTTAAAAACATCGCGAAAAAAATGTAATAGAGAGCGAGTGAGAGGAAGATATAAAAAATAATGTATAAGCCAGTAAAAGAGAAGCGAACCAAATAGCAAGTCAAGTAGTTGAGAAGAAAAATATGTTCTATCATGTATTTTATCGCTGGATACTTGGAAGCAGGGCGAAGCTTTTAAATTAAGAAGCTATAAAAAGATGGCCACATATCTAACCCGATTCTATTCAGACAAAATAATGTCGAGAAGGCGGAAACTAAAGTGTTTATGACAGTTGTAAAAATATGCAGACATAATAAATTTTGAAAAACAAAAACAAATTATGTGAGTTAGGGAAGTAATTTATATGAATAAATGTGAACAGGACTCGAAATAAAAAGCAGTTAAACGTGGGGCTTACCCATGCTAGGCTCAGATACTTATTAATATTATGACTTATGCGCTTCTTGTTTTTTTTTAAGTTATTTATTTTAAAAAGTGTTGTCCAGCTTTCCAAATAAAAGCAAAATTTTTAGAGGATGTTAAAAACTATGGCATTCAGCCAGAAATACAAAACAAATATAATGAAATATATGCGAGACTTAAGTACAATATTAGATATTCTCAGCAAAAAAAGATATGGCAATTTGAAAAGAATATGCATCCGAGCGTATATAATGCATAAAGTATTATTTTAATTAACGTTTATATGAGTTTATCGAAAAAAGCATTTAGATACACATTTATAGTACGTATAGTAAATACAGTTTGCAGGTTTAGCTTTCAATCGAAAAAAAATGTTAAATTAATACAATTACTACTAAAACCATTCTCCGAATTTATTTCTAATTAGCAGCAAAAGTGTGTAAAAGCTAGCAAATGTTATTAAAAATGTTAGAATTGGGAGATTTCGATAATAAAATAGTTTGTACGTTGGTCTTACATGCATTCACTTTTACATACAAAATATCCCGTTTGAACATTTTTTAATGTACATACTTGTAATTTTTTGGGTTTTTTTTTTATTTAAAATACAACTTTACAACTTTTATACCGTTTTTACATGAAATTTAAAACTATTAGCACCAATTATCGAGAAATATTCATTGAAGAATTCCGCAATTTACTATTAAATAAAATTTTTATGAAGTTTATCAAATTTAAGGAATAGTAATAATTCATAATATATAGCATGATGTTTCGAGAGTTGGTAATGCCTGTTTCTCTCCATTTGTCTCTCTTTTACGAAAATACAATTGTGTTTTACCCTTTTGCGTACTGCTATTTGTTAAGTTGAAACCTTAACGAGCTCTTCTGTGGTATTTAATTAATTTCAAACAGTTCCAGAAATTCTCGCGAAGCCCGCACTTGGCCTTTGATCGATGAGCGCCTGTGTTTTACACACACAAGCCGTGAAAGACGACCGATTGCAATTTAAGGCAAAAAGAACCCGCTTATATTGCTGCTTACCTCGAATTGAGTTGTGCAATGTAATGGCGTTACCATGGCGGCTGACCTGCAATCAGAGGAGCAGGCAAAGCCAGACAATATTGCCACATTGCGACACGGTCAGGCTGCAGCTGTGTAGTGGCGCAATAAATGTAAGCGTAACTAGCAACACCAGGGTCCAGGGTGAGGACGGGTCTCAGGTAACTGGTCAGCCGAATGGGGCACAAGGAATGGCAATGCAGCCCCTTATAAAGTAGCACATAATTCAGCAGTTCATGTATAAGTTAATTGGATTTGGCGCCTGCTTCATATTTCTATTTATTGACGTAATTGTTGACCCTGATATTGTGTTATTGACGGCTTGCTACCTAATTAAGGCAACATGTCGTACCAATTAATTTGACGCTTTTCGGCTAGAAAAGGCTGCCAATCGTATCTGTTGTTATTGTTGTTGCTGTTCTTTGTGTCATAAGCAACAAGTGGGCTTTGAAAACCGCCGCAATAGCTGTCAATACCAGACGTCTAACAAAATATTACCCAATTCCTTAAAGTTCTGTGCTACTATATGTTCTGGGCCATGTCAAGTATATCGCTTTCAGGGCATGTAAATATGCTAAACGAAATGTTACTTCAGCTATGTAGTTGGTATCTGTAGTTGTTGACCTTGTGCCCATTAGCTACCTGCAACACGAAATTGCAAAATTTGCGCCTCCACGGTATGCAGTGAAAATTTTTAGTGTGGCTGGCAGAAGTTGGGAAAGCCATAGCTGACTTTATCATGCTTTATATGCCAGGCACGCGCCATGCCACACTTATTCAAACCGACACACGCACAGGGACAGAGCCAGGCATACATGCACACCCACTTAAGCAGTCGCAATTAACAAGCAGCCCTTGACGACTGCAGCCTGTTGTTGTTGCTGTCGCTAGTGGTTGTATCTTTAGGCTGAAAACATGCACAAGCCGTCGGAACATAAAATAATTGATTTTTCACAGGCAAACGGCCGAGCTGGCCTTTTGAAATGAGTTAATAGTACTGTGCTGCGGACGCTGATTACTTACCGGTCCCAGATTGTCGAAGCCATACTTATCGGCCACCTTGTGGGCGAAGTCATTGTCAACGCCCCGACGGAAGCGCACCAGAAATGAGCTGGTGAAGACGGCCTGATTACCCAGGCCGCCGGTGCTGCTGGCTGCTGCAGCGTCCGCCTCGGCGATCAGCATCGGCACAGGCGTCGGCAGAAGCAGCATCGCCAGGGCCAGCATCCCGATGCACAGCAGTCGCCATGAAGCAGCAAAGCCCCGTGCAGCTGCCGCAATGAACATTGCACGCGTTTCGCCTGGCAAGTCGCGTTTGTCGTCTTTTTTATTTTTGGCTGTTTTGCTTTCGACTTTGTTTGCGCCTCAATTCGCAGTTACGACGATGGGGCAACGCTGGCGCCACAAATTCGTGCACACTCTCTGTGTATGGGTACGGGCGGGCTTCGAGGGAAGAGTATCGAAAATAAAGGCCGCGCTTCACTGGACACAAGCAAAACTCGTACGTTAGCTCTGTTTGTAAATAATGAGTCCTGCAAGGGCCGGCAACACTTTGTTTGCTGTTTGGGCAATAAAACTGCTGGATTGGATTGGTTTGTCTTTAAAGTACAAGTTTTTCTTTATTTAATTTGTTTTTGTCTGCGCTGTTTGGCTGCTATTTGAGGCTTGTTGTGCGCTGCCACGAACTTCACTTTGACGCTGCGCGCAGAAAACTGTTTGGCTGCGTCGGCTGTGGACGCCATTATGAATATAAGAAAGGCGCCGCACCATTCAAAAGCATTTGGGAAAGCTCGCCAAAAGCTTTGCGCTCGCCCACACCCCTTAAAACTTGGCGCCCACACAATGCATTTCATTTGTCGCTAGTGCTGTGCCGCTCGCACGCCCAGCTGCTCCTTCGCCTTTTGGCTCAAGCTCTCTGTGCTCACTTCAGCTTTGTTGTTACTTTTACAGCTTGGCTAGCGCTTTGTAGACGTCACCAATTTGGTTGACCCGCTGCTTTTGCCTTCTTCTGCTGTTGCTGTATGCCCCCTGCATACCCAGCTCCTTTTGCTTCCCTCTCATTGTTGTTGCTCAGTCTGTTTTGTTTTATTTTCGATTGCTCGGCTTGTTGCTCGGCTGCGATTGGTTTATGCTGCGCATTGTGAACATATGGCAGCATACTTTATGTTCCAGATTCAGTGCATTTCATAAAAACCAATGCGCACCCACATTCATATATCTACGAGTGTGTGTGCGTATGTGTGAATTGGGTTTAGCGAGTATAATAGCTGAAAAGAGCTTCAACTTTGACCTTAGCCCCAATGAGACGCGCTATGGCCGAAAGTGTACGATTGTGAGCAAACGTCAACGTCTATAAGCTGCAGCTGGCCGGGCCTTAACGGATTACAGCTTTCATATTTTCCCACATAATGAGCCGTATTTTTTTATTTAATACAAGGATGGCAACCGGTCCCAACACGGAACTTCAATATTTTTAAAAACAAAAGCCACACCAGCTGCCCAAATTGCCTTAGCTTAATTTCAGATCAAATCCCTTAGCAATCCATCAAAACTTCGGAATACATTCAACTACACGAAGAGAAAAATCCACTCCACTTTTTTGAAATTATTTTAAGCCGTCTAGCAGTTAGGTCATCCCAATGCCCTTGCTTGCAGATTTCTTTATAGCTACCAACCAGGAGGCTAAATCGGACCTTCCCAAAACATCTCCCAACTCGGACTATACTGAGTTATACAATACTAACATTAACCTAAATTGCGCCGGCTATGATCTTTCTCTCGACTCACCTATTGTTTTCTGCAAAATTAAATTTAAATAAAATAACTCAGTGGCTGCAGAAATACTTCCTATGGATAATTTTTTCCAGTGCAATTTAAAATAATGTAACGACTAAGGTTCAAAACAAAATTTGGGTTAACCTAAAGGCAAGACATTAGTTCAAAACGTGAATCCAATATTTTTTGTTTGGTTTGCAGCCAATTTTATTTTGCCATATCTTATTTTTACATTTTTATTTTTTATTATTTTATTATTATAACTAAGCAAATGTCGTCGAAACTTTTAAGGCAGAATTTAACGGTTTCAACTTATGGTTTTTTTTCAAAACTTTGAGAGTATTGGAAGCAAATACACTGTATATGAATAAAGTTGATTATAAGGATAATACCTTTGCACCTATTGAGTTTTTTGTACCACTATGCATCTATACAAAATTAAATTAAATTCCAAAGTTGTCTTGTTTTCTCGTATTTAAAATTAAACATATTAATTTAAAAAATTCTTTGGGGTGGATTTTCAGTTAGACAACCCCTTGAGGTCACCGTGTGTCACTAAACATTCACCGGTTAAAATAAAAATATAAATATACTTAAGTTTATTATTAATAATACAAAAGTCTACAACTATCTCTACTTCTTTAAAGTTTTTACGTACTAACATAAAACGATTAAAATCAAATATTCAAAATTTGTCTTTAAAGTACAAACCAAATTATTAATTCTAAGCTCCATTGGGCCAACGCCTTGACGTCACAGTGATGCCTCACTCAACATAAATCAAGTGGCAAGTAGGCGCTCCACAATTGAAGCTGCTCCCCAATTCGCTAAGCGGGAGCATATGGTCGGTGGCACGCGCAAGCCGTAAACAATGCAATTAGTTTGGTGGCCATTGAGCAGCAACTTTAAATTACAATTAATTTTTAATTGAGCTTCAGTTCAAATTACAAAAGCAGCTTAAGAATACATGGATTAAATTAACGTATACAATTTGAATGAAACAATGAGAAACTAAAAAGGCAAAGCGAAACTTGGAGAAACCAATCTTGTTGCGCATCACATTGGGTAGTGTTGAATGGGAAGCTGTTGGAATATTTTATTGTGGGTAGGTTCTACTTCCGCTTGCCGAAAATTTGGGCTCGCGCTAAAAATATATATTTATATAGAAAAATATATATACAAAAGATTACAGATTATCACTTACCAGTTGAGGCAGCCGGTGATAGGGCATGGGAGCTGGCGTGACGTTTAATGCGCGGCGTATCGGATGTGCTAGCCACAGTAGAGGAAGAGGACGTGCTGCACTTGGTGTTTGCGGCCGCACCGGAGCTGGCATTATTGCCAACGCGGGTATCGGCAGCCGTTTTGCTCGGCATCGATTTGTATCGTTGCAACGAAGTGCGCGGCTTTTTGGCCTTTGTGGCCTCTTGCATGACCTCATCGAGTGCGAGCAACCAATCCTCAGTTTCGCTTTCATCCTCCAGAAACTTCATATAGAACGAGGATTGCTTCTCTTTGTGATGACTGGTGGGCGTGGTGTCTACTGGGGCCTGCCTCAACGCTTGCTGCGGCACCAGCTTTGACTCCATCTGCTGCGTCGCCTCGAGCAGAAAGCAATCTGTATCGGAATCATTGAGAAAGTCCGCCAAGGCGGGATCTGCTGTAGGTGCAGTTGCATCTATTTGAGCTGCTGGCACAGCTGCTGTCGGTGCTGGCGCCGCTATCTCCAGCTGCCTATGCAGCTTGTCGCAGCGTTCCTTGAGCAGCTCATGATCACGGATCTGCTGTGCACGCCATTGTCTGTTCTCGAACTGTTTGCGTCTATGTTCATTGGCCGCGTCCGCTCGCACCTGTTTGCGTCGATCCTTCTGCCTGTAGGCATTTGGCCCGAACTCCTCCGAATCGAAGCCACTGTCGCAGGTGGTATTTATCGTATCGCCACGCGCCTTATTGCCGCAGTTCCAGCGCCAGCTGACCTCGGGGCTCCCGGTGACCAGCGTTTGGGAGAACAGACAGCTAGGCGACAGGCTGTTGCGCGGCGAGAAGTCCAGGCTGTCATCTAACGTGTGCACCTTCTTGCTGGGCGGCGTACTCTCAACACTATCCGCAATGCTTACGGTCGGCGAACAAGGCACATCTACATCTTTTGCTGCTTCCTGTGTTGCGCTGGCGCGAACGCGACTTTGCGGCGAGGCTGCGATGAAAATGTTTATGTTTGCTCATTGTTGTTGGAGGTACTAAAACTTACCACTGTGTCGTTTTTGCAGTAGTCGACTGCTGAGCGTTAGCGAGCGCCTCTTGCTTAGCGTTTGCGTATTTTCCATTTAGTTATTGATTTATTTAAAACATTTGATGACTGCGTCGCAAAATGCGCTCAACTCTGTGTGTTTGGTATTTTTTGGTGCTAATGTGTTAAGGGATATCGATAGAAGAAGTATTTGATTAGTTTATGTCCCGTGGATAAAGAAGGAATATATTAATCGGGATTTCAGCAAATTAGATGTACTATTTCACAAGGAATCGATTTCCAGTGGCAGAAATCGATTATATTGCCTAAACAATTAAAAAACTACGAAAAACCACCTGCTCGGCTAACAGTGCCAAAATGAGTAAAATATCGAACACTGTTAGAGATGAGCATCATCATTTGATAGATAGATAGCTTATCAACCAACATAAATTCAATACATTTTTTACTTTTCCGAAGTATATTTTCAAAAATATATTGATGCTTCATTCGCTTAATCAGAAGCACAATTAATTTTTTGGAATTAAAAGTAGTGAAGTAATAATAATTCAATTGTAGTATATTATGTATAGTATGTATGCTAAAAATCCGTTTAGGAAAAAGCACTTATAAATAATTCACTTGTATAGATAGTTAACATTATATTTGCAATACTGCACCAAGTCACAAATTTTCGAATCAAACACAAAAAAGAACCGAGTCTCAAATTATATGACGCCCATTTCAAGGAATTTACTCAGTTGGCACAGCTAAGCTAATTTTAACTAACATATAACTACAATTTAACTACTTTCCGTCGCCGGAAATGGATTCATTGCTCAAATCTACAACGAATTAGATTTAACCCGATTACTTTGCAACTAACAGACCTAAACTGAACAATTACCACCAAATACATTTTAATATTTCAATGTACCCGTCGGTAAGCTGGATGCTACAGCACATTAGGGTTGCACAACACCCGAGGAATCGAAGAGCAAAAACGTTACATGTTTTAAAAGATATAAAAATAAAATTCAAGAAATTACATTCATTCAGTTTATTAACAAATTTTTCTATATCTATAGAAACACATGGTAGTGCTGAGTAAATTGTTGCGTATCGAGCACAATATTTAAATGTTTTTTTGCTAAGGACCACACAATATTCGTATATACGTTATTATTATGACATATTTACCATCAATTTGTATTTTTTAATTCTAAAATAATTATAAATCCAAAATGAGTTCAATAAGGTAAACCTTCTATAAAATTATTGTCCACTCCATATCATTGATCCTTGCGGACTTTTGGAAGGTGTCATTAACTTTAAATTTGGCAACTTACAAGCCCTTGTTGTACCAGACCGTGTCCAATTCGGGACGTTTCTTTTGTATGGCATTGCGCACCTCCGGCTCCAGGCTGTCCACCTTGACGGCAGCTCGCTGGCTGAAGAAAGCACAGCCCAGGGGCGTGGCAAAGAGCAAAATAAATCCACAGAAAAGCGTCTGAATAGGTGCATTGGCACGAGGATATCTCTTCAGGAATCCGCGCTTCTCCAAACTGTTCATCAGCAGAGGTGTCATTGCTGTCAAAAAAAAAGAGATCTCAGATCATTGAATTCAATACAGATGCGATTCAACCCACTCATGCCGGGAATAGCCATTGCCACACGGCTGAGCACGACAGCAGAAATGCCAAGGACGGCGGCCTTCTGCGAAATGCCCACCTCATTGTTACTCTCATCCAGTAGGCTGACACCATTGCGCAGCTCTCTGTGTGGTAAAAAAAGGGCAGTTATAGCTATCCCGATATCTCAAGGTTCGACTTCACTCACTGCATCCGCATACAAGGAATGTTGATGCAATTGGCGGCTGCCACAGCGACCAGCGGCACCAGGCGACCGATCAGCGGATTCATCTTCTTCACCGCATTGTTGAGGGTGAGCGCAGTGCCCAGCGCGCCCCCGTTGCCAGGCAGTATGAGGTAAAAAGTTGTCTGTATTCAAAAAGAAAGAGTAGAGCTTTAATTCGGCACAACAACAATCTTTCTTTCCTACATACGTTTGACTAATGGGTGATGTCCCCGAGCGATTTGTGTAGTTAACGATGGCGTTGAACGTTTGATTGAACCACTGCCAGAAGATAACTGCCCGCGATGTTTTGTAGAAGGTCATCATGCCTAAATGAAAACAAGAGCAACAACAATACCATTATTATTCGTTTATTCGGCAAAGCGCGGAAGCGTTTAGTTGAAATTATCAAATGAAAGCGAGAGCAAGGTCAATAACGAGTGAGAGTGCTCTAGTTGGGAGTGCCAGACTAGGAGATACCCCGCACCCAGTTGCGAGCTGTCATACATTTCAACCCCCTTGAATTGCCTTACGAGAACACACTAAATCAAATTTGGGGGCTCTAAAGGCTCCGAGAAATGCTCGAGAAACTGTGTCTTAATAAAGATGTTTATCGTTTTTCTGAAAATGGGGCAGGATATTAAGAAGAAACTAAAAACTTTTTTCTGTATAGTATAGAAGAGTAGGCTCTCTCTATTTAGTCGAAAAGTTTAGATCTCTAGCTTTTACAGTTTCCGAGATCCCTACGTTTATACAAACGGACAGCCGGGCGGACAGACAACAAAGGGTCGCAGATGCCTTCTTCTGCCGCTTACATACGTTTGCAGAGAATTATTATACAGTTTTAAACACAATCTAGTGATAAAGTATACTTACAGCCAGTGATAAGCATGTTCATCGGCATCTGTGCCGCCATGCGTCCAATAAGGATCTGCTGCTCGCCCGTTTCCGGATGATAGGCCGAATCGTACAGATACTTGGCCTTCCACACATCTTCAATCGTTTTGCCCTCGGGCACATTTCCCCCCGAACGGTACTTGAGGACTATTTGACGCGCCTTCTCCAGCTCATCATTGGTGGCGAATATGTTCAGGGGATTGGTGAGCAGAGCGAAATGCTTGACACGGCCCACATAGGTGCTCTGATCGAATTTGGACTTATCGATATCCACACGGGATAGACTAGCCATTTTTTTTTAAACTTTTGTAACTGTTCCTGAGAACACTGTTTTCTAATTTGGAAACTAATATAATTTTGTTAGGGTAAAATTGGTTGGTATTGAATTTCAGATAAGATGCATTCGCCGTGATTGCAAGAATTGATAACTTAATTTAAAAACTTATTGGTTTTTTTTTATTTTACTTCTTAATCTAATTTAAGACCAGTTGCTGCCCCAAGCGCTTATCAATGGCCGCAATGACCCAACTGCTTTGCGCTAATCGCCAGCAAACAAGTTTCAGATTCTGGCGCAGTAAATACATATATATATATTTGTATTTGTAGGTCTATAAATGAGTGTACAGCACCTAAAAGTGTTTGTCTCGCAGAACTGTTCGATTATGCATTCAAAACAAAAATATTATTTACTGCATTACATAATATTGCCAGGGGGCTATCATTAAAATACGAATGTTATTGAAAAATCCATAATTCTTATCGGCATGTGCCGGGCTCAGCTGAGTTCGGCAAAAACACAAAATGTGCTCCAGACCCGTCAACTGGAGAACAGGTTGCGACACTGACACTTACACACAGCGAATGTATGTTGGGAGAGTGTGAAAGTATCTGAGTATTACGGCTCTTCAATTTTCCACGCGAACAACACCTACAGCCACACACTCACACACACTAACGCCCAACCAAGCGGCCCAGTTCCTAGCACATTGGCAGTGAACTTACAACTGAATCGAGCAGCAAGAGCTCCAATGCTGCCGCCCCGGCTGGCCTCAATCAGCTACAGCTCCAGAGAGCTTTTATACTCTCTTGTCAAGGGTCTCACAAATATGACGCGCTGTTTGCGGCATGAATTTAACTGGAATGTGCGATTAATATTCAATTATGCTGTTAAAAAATAAATATGGAAAAATATTAAAATTATGATTACATAATATATAATATATAATATATAATACATAATATATAATATATAATATATAATATATAATATATAATATATAATATATAATATATAATATATAATATATAATATATAATATATAATATATAATATATAATATATAATATATAATATATAATATATAATATATAATATATAAATATAAATATAATATATATAATTATGATTAATATACTAAGTTTTTTGAGTTCCCAAGAATATAAGTGTATCTTTCTTTTAAGTTAATGGCCTAATTTATCTAGGAACCGATTAATTTCTTATAATCAATCAGTTGATTTATTTATACATTTCTATATCTATCACTTTTTTTAAATTTTGATAGCGTATATACCACTCGGCATGCTGATAATACTTTCTCTTCTATCTCTCTCTTTCTTACTTTTGCTTTCGTGTTTACCTGGCGTTTGCTTAAACTTTTTTATGAGACGCTGTGTTAAGCAACGACAACGACATCGAAGAGAGAGCTTTTTGCTCTGCGCAACATTAACAGTTAGGCTTGTACGTTTCGTAAGCTTTTAAGACAGCCTGTTGTACCCTTACCAAAATTTCAATGAATTTGTAGTTGACTTACACATCACCTTCACACATATATGTTTGCGTATATGTGTATGCTTGCTTGTAAAAGTAGATACAACAATTTAATTTTATAAACACTTTCGTAACTTTCTATATTAATTAATCCATTACTATAGGATAAAGAATCTTTTAACATACATGCTAGTATATCTATGTATATATCTAGTTGCCGAAATCGTCTTAGGCGTTGCCCTTATTTTTACATTATACACACCTAAAGAATATGTTAAAGAATGTTATGTGTGGGTTAACTCTCATATTTTTATATTCTATCTTCCGATTGAATTTATTTTTATATAAAGCATTCTTCTCGTCACAAATAAAATGGAAAGTTATTAAGCAAATTAACTAATTTGATAATAAAACTAATAAATTTAATTCAAATTAATCGATCTATTGATATGATAATTTAAAAACAACCCATTTTTAATTTGCGTGTGTATATTCATTTATTTTTGAAATCCATTAATAGACTAAACATAACATCAACAGTTGTGTATATTAGCAATAGGTATTATGTTTCTTTCTTCACAAATAAGTGTAATTATTCGTTTTTGTTTATTTATATCATTTTTGTTATTATTAAATATTTGCCATATAAATAAATATTTTGCATATTTAAAGTATCTCTTAAATGTTTGCAAACAATTATAGTCATAGTTAACACAAATGATAGATGTAAATATAAGTATGTATGTATATATAATAGCATAGATGACATTTATTGTACACTGTTGTAGGTATGTATATATGTACATATATAGTATATATGTATATGATTAAAGCATGTAGGTATATGTCGGCGTGTCTGTGTGTGTTTACATTCTAAGTAAACTTATGTCACATCCATATAATTATGTATAACTATTTATATGCATACATCATTTATAGTATAGTACTTAGGTAAGTAGTTACAATATTTGCATAAGATACTTGTACAGTCAAAGTAACGCGAAATATATATTTGATTTAATTTGATTTAGTTGAAGATATTTCTTAAATAAAATGAATAAAACTCTTCATAACTCGGTTAGTATTTTGTACGTTCACAACGTTTCAACTGTTTGGTAAATTTGAATTGAACATCTAATTGAAATAGGTAATTGAAACACTTAACGTTTTTGTCAACAATTCAAAGTTAGTTCTTGGATTGTGTTTGGTATGTATGTTTGTGTAGGTTATTTGATGTATGATATAATAGCTATGTATACATGTATGGTATAGGTAGTTTAATTGCTGTATATGGAACCATTCTGGGGTTTGCGGCTATGTCAAATACGTCAACTAGCCTTTAGCTCTATTTACTTGTAACACTCGAAACGACTAACAATTTGCTTTACGTTGCCAACATGTATTCGGTATTTATTATATGTATGTATGTATATATGTATTTATGTATTTATGTTTCCATTGTAACTAATATTTGTATTACGACTATGTATATTTGTAGCTGGCATATTTCATTGAGTGGGGAAGAACATTGTACTTGAGAAATGCCTTTAGAAGCATCATATCGTATGTATGTATGTATGTATTTATAGAAGAAGGTATGTAACTATGTATGCGTGTTGCATACAACAGATATAACAAATATATGTATGTAAGTGGGAGTTTACAATAGGCGATTGTTCGTACATTTATTGATTTGGTTTAACTTTAGTTTATTTTTATAGTATTTAACTAGTTTTCAAGGAAGTTTTTTTGTTAAATCAGAGGAAATCAGTTACTTGGATTTCGTATCGGCGCCTTCAATAAATTTAGCAAACTAAGCGCTCTCAGTGTCATAAGTGTATATGTATATTAATAAGTGCATACACTCTATATACCGTTTGTGTATACATATATATATATTGTATGTTTCTTTATGTTTTGTATAAATATGTTTATGTATTTTTATGTATACATGTAACTTCATATATTTTGAGCGCGTCCATTTTATATAGCAGTGCATTGCTCACTATGTAAGTTTGTTTTGTATCTTTATGCTAAATAAACAGTATGTATATTATGTATTTACGAGTATGTTTGTCTTACACTTTGCTTGCAGCTAAATTATCATACTGATTCAGTGTCTACCAGTACCTGGGATTAATACGACTGCCACTTTTTTTAGGTGTACTAACAATACTACCAAAGCATAAACCTAATTGTTTAACCAATAACGCCTTAACTGGGCCTGGAACCAAGTAATTCGTTTTTGATTGTTTGTTGCAAATAAATCGTAAGTGATAAACTCATTAAAAGATAACACAAAACTCTTCAACATTACAAATATTTTCTGGTTATGGTTAAATTCCATTAAATGCACCGCCGTTAAACAGCTAATAAATAATACAAAAGAAGAGTAAACTGAATTATTAGCCAAATACCCAATCTGAACATTTTTCTTTTTAATACCCTTGCAGAGGATAAATCCCATAATTATATTTGCTAACGCATTAAAAATGTATCTTTGACTCCGGAACACCCCTTAATTTTTAAGCTTCACCTAATTTTAAGATCTGTTTTTCAGATCACCTAATTCATCAGCTTGCAATTAAACTATATTTTTGGTTCTACGGTATTTTGGCAAATATATTACAAGTTCTTTGACGTTTTATAATATTTAAAATATCATCATATTAAAAATATTTCGGTCTTATGTCTGCAAGGGTATTTAATCTTTGGCAACCCGAAAAATGTGTTTTATCTTGTTTAAGCTTGTGCTGTTAAACGGCAGTATTAAGTTTAAAATTATATTTTAAAGTACAAGTAAATAAAATATGCAATTTTAACAATTGATACACACGAATCTAAAATATTTTATCTCTTTTTAATGAGTGCGTTGTTTGGTTAACTTTTATATCTTTTTTTTGGATTTGTTGCTTATAATTTTTTATGCTTTGATTTGTTTTTGATATTTATAAAACTTTTTAGAACAAAAATATAAACTTAAAATCCTAAAATTAACTATATTGGTAAAAATTCCACAAATGTGTATAAATATGCGTATGTAGATAATTTGCACCAAAAATTGACTATAAATTTACATTATTAGAATTATTAATTTTGTATACATATAGAATTTATATATTTACAGTAAAAAATTGACGCCATTAATTGCTATTAAGTTAAATATTTTTAATTGTTGACTACACTTTTTATGTGATTACTGTTTGTTTTTTGTTTTGTTTTTATTATTCATGGTCGTATGCGGCGAAACTCAGGACGTTTATTGTTTAATTTTGTATATATGTATAACTGTAAAAAATATGCTAGCATTTGCCTTAAAAAATATCTACATAAATATTACTTTTAGTTGTTTCTCTTCTCTATTTATACCTTTTTGACTGCTGTAGGCTTATATATAAGTACATATTTATGTATGTTTGTATGTGCTTGTTTAATAACAAAATAACAATTTTGAATGCACTAGTCGAGATTGCTCGACTAAAAAATACCCTGTACCATGGTTTCTTGTATCTCTTATACGTTCGTTGGTGGAACGTATATATATTTAAATCATATTTTTCAGAGATTTAAAAAAAGAATTGAGAGATCGAGAAGAATTTCTTTATATTTGTAATTCGAGAATTTTTGGTATCATTACAGTACAGACAAACGGACACACAGTAGGTATGACTTTGTCGACTAGATATACATTAGAGATAACTTGTTTAGGCTATTCAATTTTGTTCTAGGTACAGGGTATACAGTTAATGCATACTATAACAAAGTAAACAAAATTCGTTGATCTCATTAATTGGCTTTGTTATATAATTAATTTTTGCCATGTATACTTACTTGTTTGACTAACAAGTTCTTCCAAATTTTGGGGTTTTGGGTTAGTGGGTAACAGGAGTATCAGACACTCCAAATACAAGAAAACTTACCAACAAACTAACATTTTGCAAATAAGACAATAATTAACTTAAAAATCAATACCTAATTCATAACATTATTTAACATTGCATGCGTGTTTTTGTATTTGAAATTTTGCGTTGTTCCTTTTCTATTAGTTAGGGTTTGTTCCATAAAACCGTGGCAACAAATATCATTGATTTGCTGTTTTGTTTATACTTGTACTTAACAATATACAATTCTCCCTATCTACAGTGCTATATGCGTCTATTTGTTGTATATGGAGTTGGTTTTTATCTCTTGCCTAAATACATATATGTATTTATTAAATATATCGTAGATATATATTCATTATTCATATTCTTTCTTTTGGTGCATGTAAAAATCCATGAAAAACACGCATCAAGTAACCATTTAATTAAATTTATATATAAATGTATGTATATATATATCCATGTTCCTGTTGGAACACTTTGCTGTTGCTCTTACTGCTGCGGCTATGTACTGCATGAATAACATTTTAGATGCGTGAAGTATGTATGTATGTACTTATATATATGTATATGGTACTCGTAATTGGTGCTGCTGATGCAAATCTAAGTGCGTCTGCTATGTAATATGATCATAGTCAGTTGTTTAGTACGTGCCTGCAAGGAGCAAGGGTTAGACACTGCATTAAATAATCTTTTCGGGGTACTCACTGGGACATTCTGGTGGATTCATATAGCCAAAGACGTTCAGCTCATAGAGCGACGCCAGCGTTATGAAGAACAGATACCAGAGCATGAGTATGATGCCCAAGCGCTTGTCCAACTTCCAGCCATTCAAATGCGTCGAGATTATTAAGAAAACCACGGTGGAGAAAAGCGAGAGCGTGGAATAGGCCAGACCTATAAATAGAGCACTCATTGGATTAATATAAAAGGCCTAATGCAACTGCTGCTACACCAACTAGTTGGCTAGAACAGTCAAGACACATGCCAGGCATACCACAAAATCGAATAGCATTACGACGACGATTACAAGCACAATAGTAAAGAACTGGGAATAGCATACATACCCTTGGATATGACATTGACGTGTGAGCCGGGCTTTATAATGGCCGTTTGTATGAACCATGGAAGACCTAAGCACACTAGTATATCAAAGACATTTGAGCCAATTGCATTCGAAACGGCCATGTCGCCGTAGCCCTCTTTGATAACGGCTATTGAGCTTAGGGCATCCGGCACAGAAACGCCAGCAGCTACGAACGTCAGGCCCATCACCGTGTCTGGTATGGCCAGTGTGGAGCCAATCACTGTTATCATCCAGACCATGAAGTATGAGTAAAATGAGATCCAAATCATCGAGAGCAGAAACGTAAACGGATACCAGTTGCGGTACTGCGCCTGGCGGCAATCCGGCATTGTCTTCTTGCACAAAAAGTGGATCGGATAGACCACGTACCAGGCCACCAGTGCTGGCAGGCCGCCCTCCGTGGGTCGCACCAACGGATCGGGGCGTGGCTCACGTTGCTTATCCGTCGACTTGTAGTACTCGACGCCAGTTGGGGCGGCCACAACTTGAGATTTGGCCGGTGCAGCCGCAGCAGCCGCTTCGCCCGTTACCACAGATTCCGGTTGATCGGCATGGTAGGCCATATTCTCCTGGCCTTGTCCCTGGCTGAACTGGCTCATTCCCCAATCGTCTACCGGCGGTTGACTGGCTCTAGCACTGATAGCCGTTGGCTGCGGCTGATTCTGACTCTCCTCGGTCCAGGCTGCATTCGGATCCCAGCTGGCATTGGGATCGTTGTAGCTCTGATAGTCGCCCAGTGTCGATGGTTGTTGTTGCTGCTGAGGACTCGTCTCGGTTTCCTTAAGTTGTGTGCCCTGCGTGTAGGAGCTTTCCGGCACATTCTTATAGGTCACCAACGCCGACTGCTCCTCCTTGCTGGGCAGCTTGAAAGGCAGGTTCAAGCCCAACGCCCAACGTTCCAGTTGCGTATTGAAATGCAAGGCTATACAGTAGCACACATAGCAGAGCAACATCACCACCGACTCGAACTGCAGAAGGGAAATAATTCAATCATGTAACATTCATATGGTGAATAAAGGCATCAATAAGTGCAAGAGTTAAGCTGAAGGAACACCGTAAGACATTTTATATTGCACTATATTAAATCATCATAGTACTAGTACTTTGCCCGCTAAATATTACCACTTATTATAATAATAATTAAATATATTAATTGTTAAATACGCACATTTTTTAATATATTCCTAAGTTTAAAAAAACACTTTCCCAAACGTGCTAAGTACATTTTCTTTAGTAAAAACAAGTAATAACGTTTCAGTCTATTTTAACAGCTATGCAATACTCGTTCACAGTATAATAAAACAGTCGAAAAAATCGATTTTATCGATCGATATTGATATTAAAGGAGGTTATCAGAAAACTGTCTGCCAAATTTGATGACTTTAGCTTGTGAGATATGGATTTTCGCTGTTTACCTGCACGATTTGCCACGCCCCAGTGGGCGTATTATAGAATGGCTGTGATGTTTATAGAAGATCATCAGTAAACGATCTGAAAAAATTGGATGTATCGATTTGCCACGACCCCAGTGGGCACAGTCAACAAATCTTACCGCTTTATCTGACATGAGTATATATTCCAAATTTGAAATCTCAACCTGCAAGGACGGCGAAAAAATCACATTCATACAGACATACGGACGGGCATTACACAAACCCAACATACTCTTTTCACTTATTTTATCATAAATGCTATACATATTTCCGATTTCTAACTAAAAAATCTGTTAATATATATCCGAACAGTTGGTTTATTTGATCGGTTAAGAAAATATGCAGGCAGTACAAATCAATCGGGCGAATTTGGCCAAATCGGACGAATTCAGTTCTTGTATGTTAAAGATTTTTCAAACTAACCAAATAAGAGCTATTAAAACTCTTAAAATACAATAGGACCAAAAGTAATAATTACTTTGTGTTTACATATTTTGGGTTTTTTATATTTCTTAACCGCACTAATAAATTGTATCAAATCACCTAAGAAAAACAAATGCATGAAATTTAATTTGTTTATGAATGCACTATATAAAATGCATGGAAATATAGCGTATGTCTGCTATTTGTCTAAAACTGTATTTAATCTTTGGAACTCCGCTCTCTCCTTACACGCTGAACCCATTGAAAATGGGTAAAAGTGGGAATAATGCCTTTGTGCAAATGTTTGTAACAGGCAGAAGAAGGCATCTCCGACCCCAGAAAATATTTTTATTTCGACTATTTCGGATTTACCTCCCCAGACTCACACCATATATGATAAAAATACAATTCAAGTACTACAGGCTTGCATTTCGATTTGTAAATAGGTTTGAATGCTATTGTTAAGCCCTGAAATGTTCATAGACACCATGGCCTATGTTTAGAAGTTATTTACGTATTTAGATTCCATGGTGAGAGCTTGCGGGGTGTGCTTTTGTTTGTTTTTTTGTTTGTGTATGTGAGTATGAGTGCAAAGGGGTTTAGATGTATATAAAGACAGAGTTCAGGGTATCCCCTAGTCGGGCGGTCCCGACTAGAGCGCCCTCACTTGTTTTATTATGTGTGTTTACTTACGCAAGAGATGACATCATTAAAGATGATTAGCAGCATGACCAATATGGACACGCAGTAGAAGAAGCAATCACGCACGAGTGGCCACCAGTTCAGCTGGCAAACGGTGCCGGAGCACAGGGCACAAACGGAGATGACAAACATGATGTTAAAGACCGCCGAGCCAATGACACCACTAATACCTATGTCGTCCTTGGCAAAAAACACACCAATCACCACGGTGGCCAGCTCGGGAGCTGAGCTGCCGGCGGCCATAAAAGTGGCGCCCGCCACATCCGGCGACAGTTTGAGCTCTGCAAAGATTTACTTTAATTTAAACGTTCGAATCGATATTTTGATCGAGCTCACCCTCGCACAGCCTGTCCAGACTCGCCACAAAGTACTCGTCACACACAATGGCCAGTCCAAAGAACGTATAGATGGCCACGATAATGTGTAAAACGAGTCCACCATGCCGTCGCGCCCATTTGTTCATCAGTGGCTGAGGGAACTGCTCGATAGCCGGAGGAGTGCAATTCTCTCGCTTCGGTCGCCAAGTGGGCACAGCGTTGTGCACGGCCGTAGCCATGGTTGTCTCCGGAAATGCATCGTTCGACTAGCGAAATCAATGGGAATAAGTTGTACGATCAGTTTCAAGGAAGCTGCCGCTGCTCACCTCACTGGTCAGGAAAGGATTGGGTGAAGTAGTCTCGCTGTCAGCATCGGCCGCTTCGGGCAGGCCTGTCACGTCAAGTGGAATATCCGACTTGTCATCGCCCTTGGCCGAGTAGATGCTCACACAGTAGTAGATCAGGAATAACAGGCCCATGTTCCACATGCGCGCGCGGCGGGAGCGGTGGCGTACGATCTAAATGGGCAAATAGGAAGGTGTTAAGCAAATGCATGAGATTTACATTCAAATGCTCTCCAGGTTGTTGCTGTCGTTGTTATTGTTGTTGCCGTTGTTGACTGGAGGCGGCTTAAGCGCCCGCCCAGGCACACAAAGCGTGCCAAAGACTAAACTGCAAAGACTATGCGGCTTATGTGCTCCACATAGACGTCGCAGCGCCTGCAGGCGTCTTCTCTGATAAGGTTTTAAGTAGACATACACATACACGTACACGCACACTTACGAATAAACGGAGACTTATGTATGTACTAAACGCTAGGTAAACAAGAAGTAAACATACCGCGCTGCAGATGTCTCGACTATGAGATACCCAATACTTGGGAAAAATGAACAAATTGCCATCAAATACGAATTGCAATTGTCATTAAATGACCAAATTTGTATTATTTAGCAAACGCCTGAATTATTCAAATAATTATTTAAATCAATTATAATGACCGTCACAATTTAATTATTTACATGCGTATATAAAAATAAAAATAATACAAATAAATATCAGATTCGTTTCATCTATCATGACTGAAAAAAATTTTTATGAAAACCTAAATACATATTTATATTTGGAAAATAAGCTCCCAAAAGAGTGCAACATTAATATTTAAGATAAAATATATAGCTTTTAAATTTGAGGTTAATACATTTTATAGATATAGAAAAACCAAATGAGCTTCAGGTTATTATTTTTGAAAAATTATCCTGATAATTATAATTAAAATTAAATTAAAACATTCTAGGCATGTAAGACAGAAAATTTAAATTATTATCAGAAATAAATTCAGCCGGTTATTACTAGTATTATATGAGTTAAAATTACAAAATCTGTTTAAACTAGATTTGAATTCTGGAAGTAGAAGTCAAGCAATTTTTAAATACAAGGTTTTGATGACACCCACTGAATATACCCTATGTCAGTGAAGAATTTTTCAAGGGGCTTATGTAGTAACATATCTATATATCAAGATGTATGTACATATGTTTGCTGCTATGTTACTCTCGTGGCAAGCTTATTAAGTTGATTGCCACTGCGTCTGCTTTAAGTTGCTTTTGTTAGCGGCTACTGGCAGCTGACTAACTTGTAATTGGATACATACCAGACCTGAGCTGGGTCTGGGCCACAGCCTGGGTGGAAGGTAAGTGGAAAATAATAATAAGTGCAACGACTGCTGTCGATGAGTTAGCCGGCTTTTGTGGCTAGCTCGTTGGCCAGTTCTGGTCGCTGTCACGGGCCGAACAATACGAGACCTTATTGTATTGCCTTATATCGCAGCTAGTTTAACTGGCATGAAATCTAATATTGTCGTATCAGCTGTTGGTTTTGTTTGTAAACGAGTCGCTAGTTCTCAATAAGTGTCAATCGTTAGCAAATGCCCGACTGCGCTTTAACTAACCCAAATGGGCATTATGCATGTGCCTAATCGATGACAAATGCTCAAGCTATCTGAACAGACCACATAAATTATCTCATTTTACTTGTGACGCAGAACCTCAAGAACTGTAGGCCATACGTTGTTATTTTAGCCAAATCAGCTGTGGCTACTTGAAGCTGGCACACAGACTTCGATTTGTTTACCCAGGCAATTAAACGCGCAAATATGCATGTATATATACATAAATATACATATATGTATGTATATTATATGTGTTCACTTTCACAATCTGTGGCACATTGCAAACTGATAAGCGGCGGGTAAACAAAGGCAAAAGCAGACACTGAAGAAATAGAGCATTTCAAAAACAGTTTGCACTGCCAACAACTGCTGCATACTTTTCAAGGCGCCATTCAATACGCACACAGGCACACACACATACATATAGATATACTAGTATATGACATCATGTGCTTTCCTTCAACTCTCTTGACAAAATGCGCAAATCGTGACACAAACTACATAAGCGACAACAACAATAAATGTCTTTGAATAAATTTGTGTGGCATTACAGCCATTTGTTAGCTATTGACAACTGTTGTTGTTGCTGCTGTTGTTGTTGATGTTGCTGTTGTTGCCGTTGCCGTTGTTTGCTGTTGCTGGTCTGATAACAGCGCAAATTTGACGCAAATGGCAGAGGCGCAGAGTGCGAGAGAGCAAATGAAAGTTTTCACCACAAAAGACGAGCTCGAAATCAACTGCCGGGGTGAGAGTACAATAAGGAGCACCGACGTCGGCGGCTACGACAGCTGCGGCGTCTGGCTGGCTGCCTGGCTGCCTGGCTCCCTGGCTGCTGGTTGCCTGGCTGGCTGGCTGCTGGCTAACAAAGCCACCACACTACGAGTGCGGTGGTGGTGGGGTGGCCAGCTCCACAGGCAAAACACGCAGCGCCTTGTGGGCCACTCGGTCATGCCGCACAATATCGATTTGCAGGCCGAATCCCCCACCTCCCCCAACGCCCCTCAAGCTTTTTACTCATACGCGCGGTTGGCTAAGGTTGCGAATGGTCTGGTGAGTGTGTGTGGAGGGGACGAGGGGACGAGGGGACTTGTTAGTTCCAGTTACAGTTACAGTTATAGCTGGCGTGGATGCTGCAGCAACATCTTATAAAAATAAATGGCTCTGCTAACTAAATACACATGTAGATGGAGGCAGGCAGCGTTGACCAGGCTGCTGGCGTTATTGTTGCCGTTGGGCGTTCGGGCTTACATCATATTTTTCTTAACGGCTCAAAACAATAGATAGCGACCAGCCCCCTCCAAGCCCACAAAAAATAAATGAAAAAGAAAATGAAAAGCAAAAGTGATGTTGGCTGGCTTTGTGTTTCCTGCAAAATGGCAGACAATTGAAGGCTGTGGCAAAAATGCAATTGACATGGACTTGATATTGTAAACAATTTGCACAAAGCATTTGTCGTTAAGTTTACTTTCACACACACATTCAAACGCAGACACACACTCATACGCATGCAGCAAAATTTCATAATCACTTCGTGGAATAGTTACCATTTTTGCAGTAGTTTTAACCTTCAGATAAGCACTTTTAACTATAAGCTGAAGTTGTTATCAACTTTTGGTAAATTTCACGTTCACGTTTAGTTAGTTATTGGCAGCTTGCAATGTGGGTGTTGCGGAAAACAGATACAGAAGAAAACCGTTGCATTGGAAAACATGCGACGTTATTGGCTAAGACGTCTTTTTGGCCCACACGGAGTGCCAGCATTCGCATTAATTATTCTTCATTTTCGCTGCCAGTTTTTAGATGAACTCGTTTAACTAACAATGTTTCATTTGAATTAATATTGTTCGCGCACCATGCAAAAGTTCGGAGTGTGTGTGTGGCTTGGATGTCACGGAGTGTGTTGTGTGTGTGTATGAGTGGGTGGTGTATGTGATTTGAAACGCGCACGAGCAAGCAAAGCTTTGCTTTCGCCCTGCGAGACGGTTTAACGCAAACTAACTACAGCGCCAACGTCGCAAAGTCTGCATCGTATTTTTGTGCGGTAGCTGCACTGAAAAAAAAGAGTTTTCTTCAACTACATTTTTTTTGAATCAACAAAAATTATTTTCATTGTGATTTTTATATTGATAAATATAGATATATATATATATGTATTGTTTGTAATTATTTTTTATTTCAAAATTTTTTTTAAATAAATAAATTAGTTTTAGCTTCAATTACATTGCGTAGCTTTTAATTTAAAAAAAGCCCAATTTTGTCCGATACTTTTGACAGTGCACAAAAATGTCAAACTCACCACAGCCGAGAGGCCAGACACGATTCACGATTGGCAGCAGGAAATGTGAAAGTGTGGCATTTAGGAAATGCTTGAGTGTGCGTGCGCGTGTCTGGGCTGTGCAGCGCCACCTATGCGCAGCTTATGGAGTCACTTGCAAAAGCTGATTGAAATTGATTAAAACTCGTACTGCTGGGAACAATGGAGATCCCATGGCTCACTTGAGGCCAGTTGAAAAATTGCATTAGAGACCAACAATGGCTCGCGGGGCATTTCTATTTGTTTGATTATTATTTATATGCGCCCTCCCATGGCCGCAACGTCAAGTGTTGCCTGTGTTGCCTGGGTTGCCTGTGCAAACAACAAACAAACGTCTGCGTCGATGTCTCAGTCGGTGTCGGCCTCGGTGTCGCAGCATTTGAAGTGCCGGCAAAGGACATCAATTGTCAGGATTTTGCCACATTATCCTTTACATTGCGGCCGGCACCTCTGATGTGCAACGTGACATTGCTACATGTCGCACTCTTAGATCTCGCCGCCCCAGTGGCCTTGCAAAAACAAAGCAGGACACTCGGCGTGTATAAAATAAAATCGGCAACACAATGACGAATTTACCTGTTGACACCTTCCAAGATAGACAATTCTGCTAATTAATAATGGGAGCCGGTGCTTTCAACTGCACTCACAGATATGACGGTAGCCTGCCATTCAATTGTAACAGGTTCGAGTTATATGGCTCAATCACTGATCGGCCACTGTCCCACAAAAACTGGTAGCCAGGAGAGTGGAAGGTGCAAAACTTAAAGAAATTCTCGAGAATTGCGACGGCTGCACCTCTTTGAATTGACAGTCCAGTAAAGTGGAATTATGACTTTGATTCACGAATCAGGAGTGTAAATGAGCGGCTTAGGTTTCTATTGTGAATTGGCAGCGATTCTGAATTTTTTGTTGTGGGCTATGGGAAAAGACGTCGTAATTTATTTTATAAGAAGGCTTTAAATCAATGCCGATTATAGCTCATTGACCATGTAAGATGTGTAAAAGCAGTATATTTCATGAATTTTATCATGACTAACTAACCAATTTCTTACGTATATATAAACAATTTCCATCTTGTACACTCCACCATATATTAAGTTAAGGCTATGTGTTAACTTGATTCTTTATAACTACAAGTACATCCCAAATAGATATATCAGAAAAATCTACCCAGTCAGAAACACTAAAAAAACTTATTTTAAAATTCGAATTCTTGCGATTTATATTAGTTTGAGTACCCGCAATCGATTATAAATTAAAGTTGGCGATTATAAATCAAAAAAAAAAATTTTTTTTAAAATTTGTAAGGGGGGGAGTAAAGGATATTTTTAGAAAAAAAATCAAAAAAATTATTTTCAAATACGAATTAAATTTAAATGCAGAATTAATTTACAGGTTAATCCATGGAGAAAATGGTAAACATCGTGAAAATCGGTTAATTTTTGACGAAGTTATGAGACTTTAAAATCTTTCAAGTATGGTTTTGGGAACTTTACATGTCTAAATTTTTGTCAATTTTGGCATGATTTTTGACAGAAAAATCGACCCCCTCAGAATCACTTTTAAAGTTGCGATTTATACTAATTTGAGTACCCGCAATCGATTAAAAATAAAAGTTGGCGATTCTGAAACAAAAAAAAAATTTTTTTTTCAAAATATGTAAGGGGGGAGTAAAGGATATTTTTAGAAAAAAATCAAAAAAAAAATTATTTTCAAATACGAATTAAATTTAAATGCAGAATTAATTTACAGGTTAATCCATGGAGAAAATGGTAAACATCGTGAAAATCGGTTAATTTTTGACGAAGTTATGAGACTTTAAAATCTTTCAAGTATGGTTTTGGGAACTTTACATGTCTAAATTTTTGTCAATTTTGGCATGATTTTTGACAGAAAAATCGACCCCCTCAGAATCACTTTTAAAGTTGCGATTTATACTAATTTGAGTACCCGCAATCGATTAAAAATAAAAGTTGGCGATTCTGAAACAAAAAAAAAATTTTTTTTCAAAATATGTAAGGGGGGAGTAAAGGATATTTTTAGAAAAAAAATCAAAAAAAAATTATTTTCTAATACGAATTAAATTTAAATGCAGAATTAATTTACAGGTTAATCCATGGAGAAAATGGTAAACATCGTGAAAATCGGTTAATTTTTGACGAAGTTATGAGACTTTAAAATCTTTCAAGTATGGTTTTGGGAACTTTGACTCAAAAACTGCGGGAAATATAGTCATTTCCGGTTTTTAAGGCGGGGTCTCTGGAGGGCCTTCTAGTGGGCGTAGACGGGATGTCTAGGTCGCAATACGCATAGCAATATTTGGTGACTTTAGGTTTAATATTGTGGGAAATATTCACCTATTATCGATTTTCGATTTGAGTTGTTTCGACATGTTATGGATTTACCAGCCTCCCAGTGGGATTGGCACATAAATCTTAATATTGCAAGCTGTCTTCAAAGGCGACGAAAAAAGTTGCGTTTATCCGGACAGACAGACGGACAGACGGACGGACTGGCGGACAGACACCATGGCGGACGTTGCACAATACCAATATATTCTTTTCACTTCGTGAACGAGTATAATAATAAACTCAAAAAAGTGCAAATTTTAAGATTTAAAAATATATTTGTATCTTATTCAATTAAAACCCTTTTTATAAAATCTAAATAGCTTTAACCGAGATTTATTAATAGATCATTGAACGGCCAGCAGTTTAGGGTAAAGTATACGTTAAATGTAACATTCCCTTACCTATCCAGCAACCAAATCGAACTACATCGGCCAGCATATCTAAATTGCGTGGACACCCTTGTAAGCGATCCTCTTTGATATTCTCAATGAATCCTTCGGCTCAGTAGGTGGCATCGCACATGCTTCACGCACGCCACTTTGTTAATGGGCGGCCGAATTTCAAATTAGTTTATAAACTAAATACAAATATTGTAACTAAAATGCGTTAGCTAATCAATTTCATACGCTCAATTTGAGAGGCGACCGAGCGTCTGCGCTGGGACGGGGACCAGCCAGCCACCTTGGCGACCGCATTTAAGGACATGACGTTCAGGATTGTTAGAGCCACGTTGCCTGGTTGTCTGCGGCATACAAAGACGGCCGGGATGACAATAGAGCAACTCGACTTCGCTCTTGACGCAACTGCCCAAAATTGGCTCGCTCATCATTATTTATATGCCACTTTCTATTGAATTGAATAGATGGCAGGACAAAACGCTCCGAGGGAAGGTGTCAAGGCAAAGGTGTCGGGACTGCCCCGCTACAGATGCGGTTGCCTGGCGCAATTCAAGGCGAAGACGTGCCACAGTTTTCCCTGTCTTTTGGCTATTGTTTCATTGTTTTTGTTGCTTCGCTGGGTCGAGTGGCTTGGCCGTGGTTTATAGCGCTGGCGGTGGCTGTGGCGGCGAGGTAATCCTTTGTCTATGGCGACTCAATAAAGAACTTATTGTGGACAAATTTCGACATTTTTCAAGCGCTGTTTTCGGTTTGTCTCCGTGTATCGTGTGTATGTGTGTGAGTGTGTGTGTACAGTTCCTTTTCTAGCTTCAAAGGACATGCTTGACTTTTAACAGGAATCAATTTATTTTATGCGAAATAATCGTGTTGATGGCTGCGTGCTCGCCCCTTTTTTCAGCCGCTTGACGTTTGCGTTTTGGGCCTTTGGCTTTTTGGGTTTTTCACGCACCAACCCCAGAGGGCCAACCCTCCGAAAACCCAATGCCGAAACGAGGGCTGTGACTGGGTTTGGCCTGGTGGAGCGCCTATGTGAAGAAGGGTGGAAGTAATTTTAATTTATGATGTCAATTTATAGTAGTTTTTGCGGTTTCTCAACATTTTACATAAGCACAGAGATGCGGCGGAGTGAGATGCGATCGAGAGTCATTTCACCAAATCGTGCATAGACCCATATAAGTTTTATAAGTGTATCTGGATCAGCAGTGGATCAAGTTTTTTCCTGAAGCACCATCGTATAGTACTCATCAATCAATCAATTGGCATGTACTCATTCTTATTACAACATATTCTATTTTTTATCAAAAAAATTTACTTTTTTGTGGAATTTTGATGCGTATTTTTGTTATAGAAAATCGCACGAGCGGAACATTTCGCCGATCAATCAAAACCATTGCAATTTTCCCCCGCAATATTTGGGAAACGGAACAATTGCAGTGCCCTCAGTGCCCTTCAGTGCCCGTGGGCAGCAGAATGACAACGTTGGGCAAAGTTGAGACATAGTTATACCTATGTCACACACCTACTATATATACGGAGTTTCAGGGCACTTCAAATGCAGTTCATCATTCATGCAAGTTGGCAATTCATGCCATTCATTCATTCATTTATTCATCACACGCACACGCACAAACAGACACTTGACAGCTGACCAGAACCCTGGGCTGTTAGGTAAACATGAATTTATCGGTTATTATTAGCACCTTTCCATCATAATTGCACCATAGGAGTCACAGTCTGTTCATATCTGGCCAATTGCAATCTACCGTTGCCTTTCACAGGTCTTTGCATCCTTGCTATTCAATGGCCAACAAAGTCCAGCCGCACGGCATTGATATGTGTGAAAAGGCTTTTGCTAGCTGCGTCGGCAATCCTCGGTAGCATTGTGCGCATTCTACCGAACTCCGGCCAGCCTTTGTCCCATTTTCGTACATTTCAATTTGCATTTGACTTTGGTGTTGGCCAAGCCACTTATGCTTGTGCCTCATTTCTCGACAGGAAACCAAGGAGGATGGTGCCGCCGCTTGGACTAGGCGGATCAAGGCACGGCCCGGTCAATGGGTAGGCTCTTGGCCCTGGGGAACGTGCCGCTACCGACAATTGTTACAGATTTTCACGTATTATTTGCGCTCGCTTGCACAAATCTTACGATCCTAAGACGATTTCGTCTTGTAAATCTGTCATAATCCGTAAAGCGTGTCACATGGCAAATTGAAGAAAGTTGTTTACTTGCTCCAAAAGGAAACCAACTGATATATTTTAACTCAAGAGAAACCCTAACAAGAATCAAAACTGGAATGGGAAAAAGCATATAGTGTATTTACAGTTACATAATGGTCGAAGTTACCCGGCCAAAGATCATCAAAGCAATAGAATGAAGAATAAAAAGGGCTTTTTTAAAACATTTCACCTATTTTATTTTTTTTATGTACTATACATTTTTTGCATATTTTAAAAAATATATCACATAATAATCATTAGGCCCTAGTTACAGATTACTGCTTTGAATCTTTCCGCATATTTTCCACAGATTTTTTAGAAACACTGCTAGGAGCAGGATCATTGCTTACCGGACTAAACAACTTCCTTATTTCGATCTATCGTATACTAATTACTATTATTTTAAATATTTGTTTTCCACTTTTCCGTAATATTTTGTATATCATTTAGATAAGATATACTAATAATGCCTTTCTATTTTCTAGCTGCTCATATTAAATAAGAAATAATTAAATTTACATTCCAAAAGGGTTTTAGATGATCAATCAGTCAGTCAACACAAATCTTCGTATTGTTATATATGAGATTTTAAACTATAATAAGTATAAAATACAATTAAAAATTTAAAGCAAATATTGACTATATATTAATGTATTGAATATTTAAATAAATTTTACATCAGCAGATCCAACTTTCTATATACAAGCCAAATATTACTATTAAATAGTCATATAGCTGGCCCGCTTGATTTGCATATGATATGCCCTGAAAAGTGTTGTAAGCCCAAAAGAGAAATCCCACTAATCCTGGGCAGGTAAATTAAATCTAGACGGTAGCCAATAGTGCGATATGCCACTGTGACATTGTTCAAAGGCAAATGTCCATTAATAATAGAACGATTACCCGCCGAGGTCAACACTTTACACACAAACACACACCACACAGATACTCTTACCCGCATAGGTATTCAAATTGAAAAACGCCGCAGGACGTACACACAAAGATCCGATCACTGGACTCTGGCCAGCGGTAGTCGCAGAGAATTTGAATGAACTGCATTACAAGCGGATTATTGGATTTGAGGTTAAGTGCATTTTCAACGATTGCAACTGTAACGAAATTGAAATTGTTCATGACGATTTCCACAACTGTTTTGACTTTGGAAATGTTTTTGCCCTAAGCTGGGCCCAGAAATCCAACAACGACAAAAAACGCGCACAAAACGCGCGCGGTAGGCGGGGCGAACACAAACGCCATTGCTTACAGGGCAGCTGCTCACACACACACACATACGCACACACACTCGCCGAGTGCAAGCGTGCGAGCGAGAGAGCGCGCACAGCTGCCTGCTGCCTGTGGCATGCCCCAAAGGGAGCGAGGAGCGTGCGCCAAGCACAGCGAGCCAGACGCTCGTTTTAGTGGGAAAACTAACCAGCATTGATCACTCTTGAAGTGGATGCGACTTAAACGCGCGTGTTGGCTGTCGCCTGCCATTGTCCAAGGGCGCAGGAGGAACGCTCGCTGCGTGGCCCGGAGCTGGGGTTGGTTGCTCTTTGTGTGCCCTTTAATGGACCAACGGACGCCGCGGTTTTTGTGGCGTTGTGTCACGGGATAAATATTAATCGATATCTGTGTATAGTGTATGCTGTGCGCGCGTGTATGTGTGTGTGTGTGTGTCTTTGTCTTGGGGTGTAGTATCCCTTTGTTAACCGGCATAGGGCAGCAGGACCATTGTCCTGCGTGCTGCTTACTAAAATGAGCAACATCCGCGCCGCACCTTGGCGCGTTCGCTGCCCGAATTAGTCGAGTGCATTCGCTTGAAAAACTAATTTGATTTATGTCTTCGCGTTAAAGTGCGGTTTTCCGCTGAGGACACCGCCCCTCCCAGCCGCCATTCACACCCATAGCATCGCCAGCTTATCCAAGCATCCAGCTGCTTTTGCAACGCCCCGCCAAGCGCCTCTTGTCGCCTCACCACCAGCAGGCGGGGGCTTTGTTTTTGTATAATTAATTTTGGTGCGTCACACAATGTTTGCTTTTCGAAATTCGGAGGCCAAGCGGTTTTGTGTTCCAGTTATGGGGCAGCTAGACTTAAAACCAGGTTATCATAGAAATCAAAATCAGATAGCATTCGAGTTTTTGTCTCCCTATATCATGCAAACTCTAGAAAGTGCCAAACTTTAATTTGAGGTAATTCATACACAACATATAAGTTTATTTGTAATCTAGTTTTATAAATAAATAAATAATAAGTTAATTTAACAATTTATTTCATATAGTTCTCTGTAGATTTGTGTAGAGTTGTGTTTAGACATTTACTGTTAACCGAAGGCTATTTAAAAATAGGATGATAGTTTATAACTATATCCAATATTATAAATAATAATAATATTAATACCTAAATTCATGGAATTTATCCGAGATTTACCCACTATAAAGGCTTTTCATATTTTGTAGACATTTAATTCCGCAGATATTATATTTTATTAATTCACCGAAAATGTTCTATAAATAATTATAAAAAGCTTTGTCCAACCATCTGCCTATTTATTCGGAATCCAAACTATTAGCTTTCATTATATAAAATGATTTAGTTGTATGATAAGCTTTTGTGCTTTATTTAGATATTAAAATCAACGCTATTAACACACGAGCAAACTTCTTGCTTAAACTATAACTGAAAAATGTAGAGAATAAATTTATATAAACAGCAGGTAAAAATATTGTGAACTTTTTACCGCCTATTATTATTTTTTTGAAAGACATTTTATAAATAAAATTTTTTCCATCGATTTGCTTAATAAGAACAACACAAAAAATACTTATTTGAATATAAATTTCAACCTGAATTTTACGTATTATAAAATGTAGAATGCTTTAATATTTAAATACAATCACAATTTGATCCATTTAATTACGCGGAATGAGCTTAAGCCAAAATCCATCCTTGGGCGTCAATTGGAAACCAGAGGAGCTGAGTACCAAGGGAATGCTGCTCTTTTTAGCTGGAGCAATACGGAACTCACGCAGCAAATAGTAGATGACAGCCTTGGCCTCAAGAAGTGCAAATCGGGAACCTGAACAATAGGTTTTCAATTATAATAATATGACATGGCACGGCCAGAGAAGCCTGCACTTACCAATGCAATTACGCGGACCGATGCCAAAGGGGAAGTATGTAAAAGGTTGAATTTTGTCCTTGTTCTCATCGCTGAAACGATCGGGATCAAACTTGGTGGGGTTTTCAAAGTATTTGGGATCACGATGAAAGCCGCAGGTAGGAAGCCAAACGGCTTCGCCCTTCTTGATCTCAATGCTCTTGCCATCTACCTCATAGGTTATATCCTTGTTGCACTCGCGATCAACGGCAATTGCCGCCGGCCACTTGCGCAGCACCTCCGATACCACCTGATCCATATACTTCATGCCCATGAGTGCTTCGTATGTCAGCTGGCCGCCGTCCAGATCACTGTTGACCTGTGCCACCTCCTCGTACAGTCTGTCCTGCACATCCTCGTTCTCCATGAGCTCGTGTGCGGTGAAGCACCCGAGCACCGCCGATGTCTCAAAGCCCGCGAAGAAGAAGACAAAACACTGAGCAACTATATCGCGATCGCTCCAATCACGAACTGTGACTCCACTCTTCGGCTTCTCCGTTTGAAATATGCCACGCGCCTCCATTAGCATGTTGATCATATCTGGACGCACAATGTTGTGCTCCTGGCGATACTTCATGGCGTCCAGCACCAGGCGCACAAAGTACTCGGTACTTTTTCTGTCGAAGAGTGGCATTTTCAGTAGCTGCAAAAAAGAGAGAGTATTTAATTCGCTGTGATATCCGGTCAGCAATTTAATGCCCACCTTAAAAAGCCGCCTCGCACTGGTGAAAAGCATAAATTTTAGGTTCTGCAGTGCCGTAAATTTGGTCAACGTCTTGCCCATCATATAGAACGTATTCTCCCGATCCTTGAACGAGTTCACTTGCAAACCAAATGCGGTCGAGGCGATAACATCGTTTGTAAATCGTGTGCAGTAGTCTTTCATGTCCAGCTCAAGTCCACTCTCCGGCACTTCATCGCGTTTCAGGCAGTCCACCGCCTCTTTGGCCACCACATCCATCAGCTGAAACATCTGGCGCATTTTACTGCCCGTAAAGGCAGGACTCAGTGTGCTGCGCATGTCCTTCCAACGTGCGTCGCGCATTGAAAACAAGGAGCTGCCAAATAGGTTGTCCATGTCATGGGGATTCTCTTCGTCAGTGCCAAAGATATTTCGATGATTGATAAAGTGATCGAAATCCTTAATTGCGATCTGCTTGACCAGCTCCGGATCGCGTATCATTAGCAGCGGTGCGCGCTGCTCAAATATGCCGTATACCCTAAAAATCACATTCAATCAGTTGCAGGTGACATTGACCGATAAGCGCCCAATTTGTAAGGCAACAACTATTATCATGCCCTCATACAAGCTACTAAAATAATATACATATATATACTAAAATATATACATATATATACTTAAAATACCTAAAGTATTTTAAGATTTTCATAGCTAATTATCATGTGTTTGTTATCATAAACAAAACAAAAATAACCTTAGAAGCTTTGATAAGATCGATCACAATTGTTGTTATCTGTTGTTATCTGTACTTACCATATATGTACATATTCAACGCTGTATGGATAATACGTTGGATACTATATGGCTACATGGAATATAAGTATAAATATAAATGGAATATACATTTTATTTATTTATTTTTTATTGATTCCAAAATTCAGCTATTTGTGAAAAAAAAATCTTGTAAGCTAATAAATAATTTAACATATTTATAATATACCTACTTTTTTAACTAGACTGTCAGTGGTTCATAACAAAAGAGATAAGCTATTTGACAACAAAATAGATTATACAAATATTAATAATATTAGTAAGTGCTGCGTTATATATTGATAGCAAAACTCAGATATTTGCGACCAAAAATGTTGTAAGGTAATATAATTATTAGAAATATTTTTAAAGTACCTAATTTTTAAACTAGACTAGAGATAAGCTATCTGACAATAGCACGGAATAGATTATATTATATACCCTTTATAATATTCGTAAGTACTGCATTTTATTGATACCACAGTTTCAGATATTTGCGATCAAGCTTGCTGTGTACTAGATCAGAGATCACATATTGAATAATAATTCCCACAAAGCAGACGCTTATGGAATACGAACAAATATCACGCAATTACAGCTGACGTCAGCCGCACCTATATTTAGTGCTTTAAAACAATTGAATATAATGTGAGCATATATGTATCTATATATGTAATTTATCAATAGAATTGTGTGTTGTTTTGTTTGTTTTGATCCATATACCTCAGTATGATAATACGCAGTAACCAGTTTATACTATTCAAAATGCTTAACATACTCACTTGCCATCGCCTTTGTTGTATAAATCGACGACCAAATCAAACATAGATTGTTTACGCAGCAGCATCTTGGCCATATTACCTACAAAGGCATATGGTTTTTGATGCGGAATTCCTCGATCCTTGAAGAAATTATAGTTGGCTGTGGCCCAGCGATAGGCCAACAGCAGGGCAACAACAACAATCGCCAAAAATTCTACTAGCATATTGAAATATCAGCGGACTATGCAACCCAACCGGTCAGACATCAAGTTAAAACTAATGAACGTAGCGATCGCAACGCACAGAAATTAACTAATTGAGTCCCACACAAATGAACAAGTCAAGTGCTTCGCTTTATTGGACGGAAGCTTTTGTACCGAGCTTTGGCTTCCAGCAATGGAAATGATGAAATTGCGTTAACTCTTGATAAATTGATATAACATGTGTATATATGTAAACACACATATGTTTGCCGAGTGTGCTACATACATAATTTTAGTATGCATACATCAAAGCAAAACAGAAAAGCTCACGCGAAAATAACACACACATCTATAAATAAAGCTGATACTGTGACAGTGAACTTGACTGTCCGAGAGGGTGGGGCTAACGAAAGTAAACAACTATAATGACACCCTGTTATAATTTGACAAGTACTGAAACACTATTATATATTTGCCTATGTGCTCCTTTGTAGCTTTCGCGATCGTGATGCATTATTCTAGTTAAAACTAAAATACATGAATTTATCGCATTCTTTATTTTCATCGATATGAGGGCTTGCTCTCTGTACAAAATCAATATCAGAGCAAAGATGTGAAAATATGTATATCAACGGTTGATTAAAAAATATTAATGTTAGTTGTTTAAAAATTTACCTTTTAGCACACTTCAATGCGTACAGGGTATATCAAATTATAGTTTTTGAGTGTAGTACCATGTGTGGATTTGTTATTTATAAAAGTAATAAATATAGTATATTTTATAATATTAAAGATAACACTTAATAATTGTGACTTATTATTTATGCCTGAGAACACAATATTTTTAAAATGGAAACACAAATGTTTAGGCCACAAACAGATGTTACTAAATAATTTGTAAGCCGTTTAAGCCTGATTCTCTATCCATATGGCATCTGGCTGTCTCTGGCTTTTCAAAATCCACACCCCCTAATCTAAGCGATCAGTGGCTCTCTAATCTATCTATAAAGATCACACCTAGTCCATTACTTAAAAAGATCAATTCAGGCACTCGAAAACCGAGTGCATTTACTTAATCCAACAGATCCGTATGTGTCTTAATCTGAGCGCGGATTATGACGACCAAACTAATCTTGAGCCGAACGCGCGATCCTTCGGGGCTAGAGCTATGCTAGGCTTATCTCTGTTTAAGGGTTCGGGACGATAAGCACGTTAGCATTTGTTGTAGTTTGGTTAGGATGTGTTTTTCCTTGACCGCGACGTCGCCATCTAATGAGGTGCCTAGCGCCTCTCCATATGCTGCTGCAACACGTGAGCTCGTGAAATTTCCTCATTAATCAAAGTATGAATATGACGCCATATCCTTATTGTTTACTATAATTATGCCCAGGTATAAATAGAAAACCGTCGTAGACATGTTTCATGAATGAAACATCAACTGGCTGGAAATGTGCTATATTCAATTATTTTAAAACATCTCCAGTTATTTATGAGCGAGGCATTGTTTTAGGTAGGTGCTACTTTATGACGCCGACGCCGACGCCGACGACGACGCCGACGACGACGCCGTTTGAATCCGTTCCCAATGCGTGGAAAATCCCGCGTTCGTTATTTGACAAACACGCGGGAAAGTCCCAAGCCCGATGGCAATCCAAGGCGGCTGCTGGCCTAAGTGCCAGCCTACATATATAAGCTTGTGGATTTTTATAGTCTTGCCGCGCGCGGCAGCCCACCTACAAAACTACCTGCCAGATCGGCTGGCGCAGTTTCCTGCCAAAGCGCATATTTATGAATGAGTCTGATCTCGGTAGTGAATGAATCTCTGTGGCGCATTGTAACATTATTGCCGGTCCTAAAACCACCTTCGGACGTAGCCCTAAAACCCTACCCAACCCGACGCAACCTAGGAGAGCCCAGCCAATATGCACCCGTTGCATTCATTAGCGTTGCGAGAACAAAGCAGTTACACTTAATCCTAATGATTTCCCTTTTGTTCCTAATGACGCAGCGGTAGGCTTATGTGGGACAAGTAGCGGCATGTTTAACTATGAAGCCACATTTCAAAGGAACAGCGGATAAAATAATACTACCATCGATTAACGCCAGCATCAAATTTAAAAACTCTTACTCTTTAAATTGTTTCCAAATCTATATAGTTATATGCAGTTGCAAGGTGAAGTAATTTAAAATACCTAAACACAATTTTCATTACACTAATTGTTTATAATGAAAACTGTTTACAAAACAAATAAATTTTGTTGAAAGTAGCATGAAAATTTCCTTATTATTCAGATTATTATTTCATTATTGGCCTATATATATATTATATATATATATATAATTATATTATTATCCAAAATAAGCCTACCAATTGCTGGAATAATTATGTTACATGAGTTTTATACTAATTATTATACACGCATGTATATACATATAAGATTTAAGATATAAATGATATTTATATTTATTAATATACATACATATGAATATAATTGCTATTTTTATTTTGCATATATTATTTAGATATAATATATATATATATATATATATATATATATGTATATTTTTGTGCTAATTTCAAAGGTTAATTATCAAACAGTTTTTATATTATTTGTAATTTTATACTTTTGTCATATTTGTTATTATATATATATATATATATATATATCATATATATATATATTCAAAAAATATTCATATATTAATTATTTATATACTTATCTTATCATGCATATTATCTATTAATTATAATTTATTATCATATATCGAATTGTTATGTGTCGCTATAAAAATATAATACACAAACATTTCCATTTCCATTCAAAATACTAATTTTTAAATCGGGAATTATGAGTTTTAATGTAAAAAAAATACACTTTTATTTCACTAGATTCTCTCAATTATTTTATTTATTTATTTAATAGGTTGACAGATCGAGTGTCAACCTAAGTAAAATGTATAAAAAAAATGAAATGTAATGTAAATATATATAAACAATTAAAAGCTAAAAGCCTAAGACAATTATAAACAATACTCATAACATCACCGACACGATGGGAGTATTATATTTGCCACTCCGGCTAGCTATGCTCCTAATCACAACTAATTGTTGTCAGTGACGTTAAGAGACTCTACTGCTAAAGAGAAGGTTGTTAGTAGTAAGAGTATATTCTAAAATTTAAATCTAATTCTAATAAATAAACAATATAATAAGGAAACTGAAGGTAACAGCTTTAGGTATTAATAATAATAATTGTTAGAATTAGATGGATAGATAAGAGAAAAGAGACAGAGACGGAAATCATTGACCTGATGGGGCAGATTTAGCCCATTAAAACATTTTGAATACGCTTTTTTACCGAAATTTCTTTTTTCGAAACTTTAAGCTGCGCATTGTCTCTTATCTTTTGTATAAATCAAATTGAAAACTATACCAAAACATTATTCTAGCCAACACCAGTTATCTTTTTCTGTTTATCTCCATTCGACTTGGCGCAAACGCCTACCAGCGTCCATAAAGTGCCCAACAATGTATATCCATGTCATCCCCCGGAGCATCCCCACGATAAACTTAAAGCAACTGTACCATTTTACATGCTCAAACCTTAACTCAAACCCCAAAGAATGTGCTGTGAATATTGAAGCCGCAATTTGCTCCGTTTACAAATCTCAGTAAACGTACGTATATATAAATATATGTATATATCGTCTATATGTATACGCACCCAACGCCCGATACACACATTTTGCATATTTAAAGCACAAAAGTTGCCACAAAACGAAGAAGACGCGACCAACCCCCAGAAAGAAGCACTTAATTCAATAATAAATTGCCACCAAAGAAGGGCAGCAGCAGCTAAAGCAAGCCCCTTGGCAAGCCCGAATCAACCCAGCCAGAGCCCACAGATAACCAAGCTACAGCGGTCCGAGGGGGGCAGAGCCCAGCCCAGTTTGCGCCTCAGAGACAACAACTTTTATCAAATTGCGTATAAGGGGGTTTGTCGGTAGGTAAGCGTAAAATTCATAATCATGAATGCTTCGCTTAAACTTCCACCCCGTCGGGAGTTAAAGCAAAAAAAGAATGGATACTTCCCTTCATATATATCTAATAAATAGTAGCGCAGTGCTGGGAATATACACATTAAAAGCGAAAGTCAAGGAAGCTGCCATTTCGAGAGCCGATTAGATTTGCTGGCATGAAAACTACGCGGAGCGAGCTCACAGACACGAGTACATTATATACAAGCCTGCTGCCTGCCGCCTGCCGCCTGCTGCCTGGCTACGTGTGTGCGTGAGTATCTGTGTATTTGAGTCTGCGTGAGCGGCCATTGTTGTGCGGTGCGAAAAACAACCCTGAAGCGTGCCTCTCGCTCACACAGACAGATAGGCAGCAAATCAATGAATGAAGCAGGCGACGGATGCTCTCAGTGTGCGTTTGTGTGCGTGTACCTGCGTGTGCATGTGCCTGTGTGTGCGTGTGCCTGTGTGTGCGTGTGCCTGTGTGTGCGTGCGTAGGTAGTCCGCTAGGTAGGCCTTCTGGCAAGGACCTTAGCGTTCAAGAATCTCTTTAAATTGTGCGCCGCTCGACCGGGAGAGTTCAGTTCGAGTTGAGATCTTGCAACGCACACACAGCTCCGGCTACGCAATTTCACGCCAAGTGTTCCTCCGCCCAACTTAAAACAGTGATTTTCCTATATATATATACAAATTAACAAAAAAATAAATAACGAGAATGTCGACAATTGACATGCATCCACCGCAAACGTATTCGCGCCTGTTCCGTCCGTGGGATACGCAACGCCAAACACCAGCGCCGCCCGCCCGGCCCGTGAAACGTGAGCACGAATCCGAGACAGTGACCATCAAAACGGAGCTGCCCAGCAGCAGCGGCAGTTGCTGCTATGGCCAGGAGAGCGACCGCGAGTCCTCCTCGTCCTCCTCGAGCAGCAGCAGCAGCAGTCACAGCAGCAAATCCAGCTACGAGGATGGACCCAACAACAGCTACACGCCCACTTCGACGCCCCTGCTGGACGCCACGGCGCAGCCAGCGTTTCCAGCTGCATCAGCGATGGCGCCGCAACAGTTGTCGCCACAGCCGGCGCCCTTTATGCCCGCCAGCGACCTGTACTATGCCGCAGCCGCTGCTGCTGCCGCCGCCGCCAGCACTCCAGCGGCTGCAGCCTTTGGCATGGATCCGTTTACGCTGGGCCTGATGGAGCAGGAATACGCTCGTGTCATGGCCGAGGATGCACAGCTGAAGGCGCTGAACGCACGCAAGCAGCGGCCAAAGAAATTCAAGTGCCCGCACTGCGATGTGGCCTTCTCCAACAATGGCCAGCTTAAGGGGCACATCCGCATACATACCGGTAAGTTACTCACCAGCCTCAGGTTCTTGACTAGCCTTACTAACTAGTAGTTATTTCTTTGTGCTCACAGGCGAGCGACCCTTCAAATGCGACGTGGAAACCTGCGGCAAGACCTTCACACGCAACGAGGAGTTGACCCGGCACAAGCGCATCCATTCCGGATTGCGTCCGTATCCGTGCAGCGCCTGTGGCAAGAAGTTCGGGCGTCGCGATCATCTCAAGAAGCACATGAAGACGCATATGCCGCAAGAACGCCAACTGGGACCGGCCATCTTCATGCCCATGTATCCATATCTGTATGGCTACTGAGCTAACAGCTGCCGCTCCAGCGATCTGTGAAGCGCTTGCACGCTTTAAAAAGGCTACAAGCCCAACTATCTACCAGCCATAGCAACAACTACAGCAACAAGAACAACAACAAGCAATTCAAAGCCGGCCAATACTCTACCTCAGAGCATCTACCTCAGGCGTACCTGGCGCAAACTGGCGCACGCACACAAGCACACAAAACACACACTACCTCAGCACCAATCTAAGCTAACAATCTTCAAGACCATATATATCCTTGACTATATATGCAAATATTGAGCCATTTATTTTTTAAATGAATATTTACACTTCCACTACGTGACGTGACGTGAGATAGAACCGTCGAAAAAACCCACACATGTGTAAATAAATCCTTAAGTGATCCTTTCTCATATGCTAAGCGATTAAGAGTTTTTAAGAGACATCTACATCTAGAAATAAGAGTATTTTTCACATTTTTATAAGCTGATGCGATTAGTAGCAATATACGATTTACATTTAAATATCTAGTTAAATATTCATATATACCATTTATGTTTACACAGAAAAACAAATACATAAAAAATTCGAAAAAAAAACAAACATTTGAAATTTTTACTCCATTCGTTGGTTCTAAAAAAGGGGAACAGAAGATATATTAGTTAAATTAGAAAAATTGTTTAATAATTTCACATATTAATTAGAATTAATATAAATCTATATCTATTTGCATTGGAATAACAGCTTATACGGCCATTTTGTCAACATATTAATGACTGTCACTTCCCGCTAACCACATCATTTTGGCAAATTGTCCGTATCATGCCGGCGAAATCAAAGCGGATCCTGCAGTTTGCATTTGTCGGCACATTTGGCACGTCTTCATCAAAGGGTTCAAATTCACAAGTCATTTTGGACAAAATCTGCGAAATTTCATTCACAAAATTGGCAAAGGAAAACTAGAAAACGAAAAAACCATTAATTTAGGCCAAGTCAAACGCCCAGCTTAAAACCTTTGGAGAACAAATCTTAATTTTTCATCCAGAACCAATCCGTTTATTATACGTAGTTTTATTTATACTATATCAAAATTGACTGATTTGAGCCCAAGCAACGAGTGTTTCACACAGTTTTCTCACAGTTCCCGGCCGAATCGATTGCAATTGTTCACGTATCCTTGCCATTACTCACACGACAGCTTGCGTCATTCATAAGGACAATGAGTGGCCCACCTGAGCAACTAAGTGCAACAGACACAAAGTCTGCTCTGACAAAATGTTGGAATTTATTATGCGAACAAGCGATACACACACATATATATATATATATATATATACATACACATTGTATATACCCCAGGTCTATAATATCAATGTGACTTCTACGTGTGCACAATAGCTGCAATTTCGTTAACCGTAGCAGACCGGTGGGCACTGCCTCTCAACCTTTTTACGGACAAGCAGACAATGGAAATACGGTCGCTTGATAGAGGCGTGCAGGTCCCGCATCTACATCTACCTGTGTCCCCTGGTCAGCCCTGAGAAGATTTTCTGCCAGACAGTGCGTCGTCGTTGCACAAGTGGCACAATGATCTAACTAATAATGTGTCCCATTGATTTCTATAATTCTGTTTGCAGCAGACACAGCGGCTACACTTTGAGCACTTGGCCAAACCCAATGGCAAACGGCAACAAGTTCAAATACCCATTTCTCAAGATGATATGCTTTTCGTCAGCATTTCGAATTGATGTCGTCGATGTGGACATCGATGTTTGCCAAGTATTGTCCCCTAATTGCTGGCAATTAATAAGAGTGTTTGTGGATATTTTTTACTCTGCTTTTTTTATTCTAAAGTGTGAGAAGTTACTTTTATTCCCTATGCACATAAATTTAAACTATGTCTTTATGTCAATCACATTGACAAGTGATGAGTTATGAGACCCAGCTTGGACATACATGTATTTGTATATATGTACATAAAGTGTGGGGGGAAACAAAACAAGGACAAAAGCTGCCATAGCTCGTAATAATTTAAAATTCTTAAAACAAATTTTTTGACTAGGTATCTCTTCCTAGAATTTATATATAATTTTATAGATATACAATCATTTGAAGTCTACTGCTCGGCTATAACTTTATTGAGTACAGCAAATAGCAAATTGTAATTACAATTATAATAATTATAATCATAATTACAAAGAACCACATTCAGCTTCAACGGCAACGATCATAGAAAAATAACTTTTTATATGAACAACCTTAGCAATGTCGAATGGCATTATGCTCCTAACATATGTACAAAATAGCATTCACATTTCTATTCCCAACCATTAATTTATATTAGAGCTGGTGCGTCCGTGCTTTTATTGGCAACCAACTCAACAAATCATGTATTACAATATGCAAAATAATAATTCAAAGTTGTAGCCATTAAACGTAAATAACTTTTTACACGAATTTAAAATTAAACGTTTTAAAATAATTTCAGTTTTTTCTTTTACGCTTTTTACTGATTTGATTTAACGCGATTTTAAATATTCTAAAAATCCTTTTAATGATTTTTTTCGTTTTGTAGGAATTTCTTTTTTTATCAGTCAGAAATGATGGCTACACAATTTATACATTTTATTGTGTTTTTTTTACTAATACTTTTTAAATTTATTAATTTCAACGAATTAACATATTTAAGCACGGCAAATAATTTCTCAAAGTAACTCACACAAGAATTTTTCAATTCTGTTAATTGTGCTTTTAAATTAATTTTGTATGTCTGACCAATCAATTATTTTTGAATATATCCAATATCGTATCGATCGTGAAATAAAAATTGTTGGTGTATTTATAATCAATCGTTTACAATTGTTTCAAAAAACTAAATACATTTTTTAGAAATAATCATAAAGTCAACTTAATCGCAGCTTTTAAGTTACAAAAAATTGTATAATCTAATAAATTAGGAATGCTTTTCGATTCCAGCAAAAGATCTTTTTAATATGCAGATCGCAAGACGAAAATTAATATTTTTTGAAGCTTTACCATTAACCAATCTAATAAAGTTCTTGCAGCCGTTCTCTCCCAATTTTATACACTCCAGATACCATAGAGATGTTCAGCAACTGCGCAATCTCTTACATTTCTCGATAATTTTAATTGAAATGAAAAAAATAATTGGCTTGCTATAAAAGTAAACAAGACGGCATTGTAGTCCTTAACAATATCGAGCGAAGTTACGTCCTAACAAGAAAGTAGTTTGGCTATCAATAACCCATCGACATCTTGGGACAATTGCCACGTAGGAGGCACTAGCCTATCTGCCATTCATGACCACAAAAAGGCCAAACAAAAGTCATCGGGTGGTCCACAAATTTCGCAACTGGATAATTGCCAACTAGCAGGACCAGGACCAAGACGACGTCTTCCACTTTCTAGCCGGGCCACACAGCGCGTCCGGCTGAGAAATTGAAATGTCCTTTGTGCACTAATAGAGAAATATACGGGCCATAATTTCGCAAAGCAACAATAGCAGAGCGCAATTGAATGGGCAGTGCAAAAAAAGACAGGAAAAAGAGCAGTGCATAAAATAAAAAAATGGAGTCCCCGTATCGATGGGTATAACAGCGTAGAAACGCGGTTGCTACCTTTCACAGCGCCAGTTCTCGACCAAGCAAAGTGCGTTGATGGGTTTCAACCCCTCGAGGAACAACCCTCATCCCCTATGCACACACAGGCACACATACACGCGCAGAGGCGACCACGCACACACAAACACACACCCAAGGGCTAGCAGGGGGTAGTGGCAGTAGTGGAAGCCGTTGCCTGTGCGCTGACGTTTTATACAAAGTGTCAGAGGATCCATTTAATTGGGAAATTTATTGGCCAGCAGCCTAGGAGGAATAGGAATAGGAATACGAATAGGAGACAGCCTGTCTGGCCCTCGTGTTGGCTTTCTTTGGCTCGCATGTTTGCGGTTGCTGGAAATGCTTTCACAATGCTGATAGGGGAAAGGGAGACTAACCCATAAAAAAGAAACTAGAGACAAATTCGTGCAAAGAATTGGATTTGTATCGCATACACGAGTAAAGTGCCACAATAGCCCGCAGTTGCCTAACATAGTTTGCCTCAGAGCAACACCTCAACGTGTGTGGCTGGCATGTTGGTATTTCTATTCAGATATGTACATATCTTGTCTTCGTTCCGATTATGAGACTTTCCCGCTAATTATATTTGTACAGGCCACGCTTCAGAGCCAGACATTGCTCAACATTTCCAGCTACTTATCACCAGTAGGCTGCTTGCTTTGGCGATTTGCAATCGTACTTTCCAAGAGTCTAGGCTAATCCTAGGCGGAAAAGTGGGTATGTCCCGACACACGCTAAACGATGCGTTTATCTCCATAAACACTCTCAACAAGTCGATTGTCTGCACTCTAATCTCTCTCGCTGGCGACTCAGCGCACCTAATGAGCGTCTATCTTTCCATTATCGCCCACTGCAAATGTATGCAATTTGGAACGTAATCCTAACGCCGGGACTTGCACAACTCTGCGTAATGTGCGTATGGGTAGAGATAGCTACAGGCCGACATATGCATGTATGTGTGTGTGCATAGAGGAGATCTAATGACACATATGGTTATTCCACACACATGGCACAAGGTGAGCCGTAATCTGTTTGCCCAGACCAACAGATAGTCGGCCAACAGATTGTGGGGTAAGACACATATGCAACAGACTTAAAACTCAGCCCCGATTCACCCTTAATTAAAGAGACGTTCATCATTATTATGCAATTGCATTCAAATCAAACCAAAAATCGACCAAAACAACAACTCGCAGCGCCCAGCTGGACAACAAACCCAAAAGGTAAGCCAGTAGGTGGTGCCGGAAGTGCCACAAAGTCACAAAACAAACGGCTTTGTGCGGAGTTTCCCAGCAAACTAATCAAAACTAATGATGACATAATTGGCTCGATCGAGTCCTGTGTGGACGCTATGTGTGCTATGGGCATGAAATCGAATAGAAATAGGAAGTGGTTGCCGCAGCGCAAGACAAAGCCACACACAAATTGTCCTTGCAAGGAAACAGCCATCAGTCAGGGGTCCTCAGAAAAGCGGAAAGAACAGCTCGCACAAGTTAAAAAAAGAAAGAGGAAAAAAGATAATTGATTTGTTTGCAAAATGCAATATGCGATGACACTTGGTTTTTCGTGCCCGTGGTGTGGTCCTCTATGTGCCCAGCAATTAGCTGGAACGTTTTAATTACAATGAGGGAATTGTTGTGACATTTGGTAAAAGTCAAAAGTATTGAGCAATTCATCAATTTACTGCCACACGGATTGCTTTCCTTTTTAAAATTGGGTTTTCTACGAGTTTTTTGCTGTTTTTTTTTTCGTCACGGATGTTGCCCCGCGGCGTAGCGTGTGCTACCGTACAGTTCCGTTTCCCGTGGGGGTGGTCGCACGGCCGGGCATCAGTTATTAAACAAGAATCTTGAATAAGATATATCTTAACAATGACTGTTCCTTTATTTATACAAATAGCAGCGCACAAAGGTGTTCATAAAACGAGTATATAAAGTTCAATCGAGTATAAAAATGCATAGAGTATAACACTTGAAATACATATGTATGTAAATAGTATGTGTATAAGATGTATCAAGTTTGCTTGTGCAATCAAAATGCTTATCAGACTTGACTAGGCTTCCGCCTATAACATATGTACATATGTTGACTTACGAACTACGAGTAAAAGAGAATATAGAAAATACAAATATATTTATACTGTGGCATGCAAAGGGCATCTTTAAGTAAGGCACAAACAATTGAGCCGCTGAGATTACGTGGTGCTCGTGACTGCATCGCTTGATTCGAACATTTCCATTTGAGGTTACATTAGGATTATAGCTTCGACGGCTTTTTGCCTAGTATAGCATTATAGCCGCCTGATTCTTGTCCTTGCTTAGCGGCTCCAAACGATGACGATCACGATGCTCGCGCCGTTTGGCATACAGCAATATTGTTATGTTTATGAGGACCACAATTGTGGAAATCACAACCAGATAAAAGCTGTAGCCCAGATGGGCCAGACCGGTGCTGTACCAATGCTGTTGCTGGTGCTCGGCAATGAGCACATTGTGAATGAGATACTGATAGAACTGCACCAGCCAGGCCAAAAAGGCAACCACCTGTGCACATGCCGCCGAGACGTTGGACGCCAGCAGAAGCACCATGGTGCCGCCTTTCTTAGCTGCAGACGCTGACTTCAGCACAGCAGCTATCGCCGCAACGGCACACGCCAACAGCCCGAACCCAGTGCCCAGTGTGGTGAGCAGCCACAGCCAAAAGCTGGTATCTCCGTGTTCGGTGCGAACAAACGTGTAAACTGTGAAGAGAATTGATTAGCAATTAAACAGGAACAAGTTGCAATGAGTGCACAAAACCCACCATCAACCTGATTGGTACGCACTCCAAAGCCGGTATTCAACTGCTGGTTGCCATAGAACAAACCAAAGTTGACATCACCCTTAGCTTCCGTTGAGTTGCCGCGTCGTGGATAGGCGTGCACCCAGTGATTGGTTGTCATGCCGGCTAACAGCAGTCCTATGGCCAGGCAACTGCCAAAGAATGTGGAGAATACAAGGGCGCGCGTGTGCAGGCTCATCTTGATGGATCTGTGTCTGATTGAGAGTGCAGATATTAGCAAATCAAAAGACTCAAGGTGAAAACTACAATTGTGACGTCACAGCATACACATATCTGTGTACGTATGTAACCTTTCGATTCCTAATGTCATGGGCACAGGGAACAACAAAGAAAGTGCAACAACACAATTCACTCACCTTGCGAAAGTGGCTCTGTGTTCGGGGACGGGGACGCAGACGCTGTCGTTATCGTTGTATTCGCAGCCGTCCTCCTCAATGTATCGTTGTATCATTTGCAGCACGCTTTTCTCTTTGCATAATCTTTGCAATTTATGCAATTTATTCCTTATTGTGGATTGATTCTGTTTTTTTTTTGTTTATTTTGTTAGACAAAGATTTTTCCTGACTTTTTATCTATTGTTGTTGTGTTTTCCTGTGTCTTGCCAGTGTTGGGTAATGATTTTACATTTTGACAATATTGGCAACCCTGCTAGAAAAATTAAATCCCATACGGCAACGCCACATACAAAAATAGCGCGTAATTTGTGCGTGACAAAAGAGAAATTCTTCAATAAATATGAGCAGCCGCAAGCACAAGGGAGCAGAAAACATTGAAAATCTGTGTCCAGTACCCAGGTAAATATACGCAGACATAAAACCCAAATCGCCAAGCTTGCAAATCGCGTGCCGGTCAGCAAAAGGCGCGAACTGTTCCAGTGACGTCACACGCCGTCACAGAAAAACGCAGAGGGCATAAATGGGGCCAGCACACAATTGAAGGTGCTTGACCCCTGCTGACCAAGCAACTGCACCCATACTTGCGAGCCGAGCACTTTTCAATAAATGCCTGCCCCTCACCTTGTTACAGAAAACGGTCGACAAGTAAGAACATCGCTGCCACTGTGTCCGCAACGAAAACGTCGTCGTCGACGCTGTCAGCATACGAGCTCACCTCCTCCCCCTCGGTGTTAACCTTTGAGGCGTTCGAGGAGATGGGCATCGGCATGTTGGACTCCGAGGAGAGCAGTTCGTCAGCTCTGTCGGCGATTGCGCTGGCGGTGAGTACAACCAGCGACGAGAACTCCAACGAGACGACGCCGCAATGCAGCAATGTGCCCCGTTTGGCGCTCCAACAGACCCGTATGAGTCTTAACTCCAGCTCGTCTACGCTGGACAACACTATAGTCGAGGTGTGCGGCGAGGACACGCAGGAACGTTTGCTGCAGTCCGCGGAGAAGCTGCACGCCCTGACGCAGGCCAAGCGCACTGCACTGGGCTCCACTGAAAGCAGCAGCAATTCCAACTCGCCAAGCAAGCGCACTAGAAATCCGCTGGCCACAGTCACAAGCAATAATCAAAATGAGCAACAACAGCAACAACAACAGCAGCAGCAGCAGCAGCAGACGCCTCTTAGCTTTTTACCCTCGACCAGCAAGCAGGCGTTGATGCGACAAAGGAAACCTATAGCTCCGCCGCCGCCGCCGCCGCAAACACTGACAACACGTCTGGCGCCCATGAACAACTTCTTTGTCTATCGCATGCCCGTAGTGAGCCAGCACATTAGCAGTGGGATCAACTACTTTCACAAATTGTCCGATGAGATTTTGCTGGACATCTTTAGGTGGCTGCCGAAGAAGACGCTGCTGCGCTTATGCCTCGTTTGTCGCCGCTTCAATCGTTGCGCACGTGATGAAACTCTGTGGACACGTCTGGATCTAGGTCTGCGAGTGATGCGTCCTTATGCCCTGGAACATGTGGTGCGACGCGGTATACCCGTACTGCGCCTGGCCCAGGCTAATGTAAGTTAGTCACAGCACAACGCGATTCTCAATTTCTAACCGATTTTAACATTCCCACCAGATTCAAGATCCAGCCTTCACATGCCATCCAACGGCTGTAGAACTTGAATCACGTCTTCAATATTTGGACTTGAGTCTCGCTACAATCTCGCCGATAGCGTTGCGCACATTACTAGCGCATTGTCGTTACCTGAGAAAACTTAGTCTGGAGCATGCTGAACTCGATGACGAGATTTGCTATGAGATAGCACAGAACAATTGGATGGAGACTCTAAATTTGTCCATGGCCAGGGGCCTGAACGCAGACAGCGTGCGCCAGATAATGCGGGCGCTACCCAGATTGAACAGCCTGAACATATCGTGGACCAGTCTAAGGGTCGAAGCTGTCACCGCTTTGGTTACCCACATATCGTCCAATGTAATCCGATTGAACGTAGCCGGTTGCCGACGCGTGCTCTTCGATAAACGTTAGTTAGCCGCTCACAATGGAACGCATGGAAATCCCTTTGACATGAATCTCATTTCGTTCTAGATGTTGTCACACTGCAGGAACGCTGCCCGCAGCTGCTTGAACTCGATCTTTCCGACTGCAACAGTCTAACGACGGTAGCACTTGCGGCAATCATGAAGTTCAACAGTCTCGAGTATTTATCCGTGTCGCGTTGTTATCTTATTCCTGCCACAAGCTTTGTGTAAGAAAGCTCGTCTTATAATTAGTCTACTCAGAGCCGATTCTAAATCTGTTATTATCCTTTTAATGCAGAGAACTTAGGAACATGACGACACTCAAATATCTGGACATATTCGGTATGCTTTCGGCCGCCGCCATGGAGGTGTTGGAGAAGCAAATGGAAAGAATCCGCATTAACAGGTTTATACATAGCTCAGTAGGACGCCCGACTATTGGCACTCGTCGCACCTCCATCTGGGGCCTGCGGACGCGCGACTAAGGCTCCCCCATCAGACTTAAATTTTATAATTTCATTCTTTTTCGTTGCGTTACTAAGCCGCCAAGCGCACTTTTAATATATATTCCATTCAATGACAATAATTAAATGTCACGTTTAGCTCGCTCAATATTAAGTTTTTCGTTCACTCGTCAACCTCGCTGGGGGGAGCGACTGGCTTCTCCCACTTCCAGTCATCCCAGCTGACGCAGTCCTTCAGGCTGTCGACAAAGCCCGTCTCAGACGGACAACGCATCTTGCTGGCCGGCTCATTGAGTGTCTCACACTTCCAGAAGGACGTCGGATCCCAGTCGTCACGGAAGATGGCAATGTCCAGCTCCTCCTGCGTCTTGCAGGCCGGCTGACCGTCGCCATTGTAGGCGTTGGCCAAACTGCAAACTGCCAAGAGCACCAAACAGATTGTAAGCTGAAGTTTCATTATTCCCCAACTGATGCCTGACTGTTGGACACTGCCAACTTTTATAGTCACCTTGGTGCAGTGATAGGCCAAGGCAAGTGCAGTCTTTACCTGAAAATGCTTTCAATAATTGGCTACTATGCAAACAAATCAGACAACTTGGCTGATGCAAAAACTACAATCTGCTGTTACGTCGTAACTTGAAACATAAAGAATTGTGTCAACATTTTTTACTAAAGCATCGATCTTCCTAGTTGCTACATCTTCGCTGTTTAAGTTCAACTCTGAACAATATATTATTATGGGCTACATTTCCCATATTCTTGGCTTTTTTATTTTATTTATATTTATCGTAACAAAAATTTTTGTATATGTATATATATATATATATCTACTATATTACAAAAATTTTTTTGAACTTTTCAAAGGTACAAACTTTGCAAAGATACAAAATGTAAATAATTAAATAAAGTTAATAAATTTTAGAATAAACGGAACTTTTACTTTTAAGTCTGACCAAACTTTTTTATTATTATTCTTGTAATAATGTGCTGGTCACTCTGCACAAATTATAAGAGTAAATAGCAATATAAATATAAACAAGCTTGGATTTTTTTATGTTTCTCAGTTTCTATATATAAATTAAAAAGTATTCTTGCCTTTCAACTTATATGTTTTATAATGAAAAATGTTTGAATATTCATGTATAAGAGTCACGAGCGTGTTGCCACATCGGTGCAAATGGTTTATGGTATTAAATATTGAAAATGACCTAAAAATAACCAAAAAAAAACTAAAACCACTGTTTGACATTCGTTTATTTTAGTGCTGTAAAGTTTTAGGCCTTGTGCAGGTTTTGCGTGTTTTGTTCGCCTACAAATATTACATTTACATAACTTTTGAATACAACTCAGCACACAAAAAAAAATTTTAGTTTTTCTCCAACAACCAAAAAATTGGAGCAAAATATTTACAAAGAAATTAGTCAAAAACAACATCAACTGCGCCATCAATTAAGACAGCCTGTAAGACCTTGGGCTTTCAGAATCCAAAATTACGTGTATACGTGTGTATATGTATGTATTCAAGGAGGACGCTAATCTCAAGTATCTTTGCAGTAGTCCACTTAGAATCGAAGCCAGAATGTCGATGAGACGCTCAATGTCCAGCTCAAGCGCCGAGTGGCGGAACTACTTTATGAGCACCCACTTCTGGGGACCTGTTGCCAATTGGGGCATTCCCATCGCTGCCATAGCAGACACGTCCAAGCATCCAAAGTTCATCTCCGGCCGAATGACATTTGGTAAGGCCTGTTTAAACCTGTTCTAATCAACAGCTGCCAAAAATTTCCATAGATTTCGTAATCAGAGCACTTTCATAGTTTATGATAGTCTTTATGCTCTGCCAATCAGAGCCCGCAGACTGATAAGCTCCTAAACACACACACGCGCCAGCTGTGAACCGTCCTCTGATTAGTTGAATTGAATTGGATTGAAATTTGTTCAAATCATTAATTTAATGAATATCTTTTGCTCGACAGCTCTGACGCTCTACTCGTGCATCTTTATGCGTTTCGCCTACAAAGTTCAGCCGCGCAATTGGCTGCTCTTCGCTTGCCACGCAACAAACGCCTCGGCACAGGCCTTCCAGGGAATGCGCTATCTTAAGTACACGCACTCCCAAGAGGCATCTGCGTAGGGCGACGGCAAACTGTCAAAGACAGCGCGCGATGTCAATTTAAATATTTGCACAACAATAATGACACCTGACTGGAAATTAACTGCAGGCACGCAACGGCCTATTAAATTGCACTGTCCCCCAACGTAATTGCTCCACACGGCCTTTTAAAATTGGCTGAATCTCATAAAGAAGAAACCCGAATGCGGAATCGCTGTTGCGAATGCTTCAATCGCGCGCTTGACAAGGCTATTCAGCGATGTTGTTTTTGAAAGTTTTCCTGATGATTTAGGTTTTTACAACAAAATTTTTAAAATTCGAACTCGCTAATATAATTTAATTTAACTTGATTTAAATTCCATGTGCAATAAACAAATGAAGTCGTTATTTATCTCCATAGACAATTTTTTAGATAGTTCTTAAAAATATTTTAATAAATGGCGCACAGAGTCTGGTCTTGCGAAGAAGCCCTATAAATGTACTGATAAATGTACAGACTGATAAGATGTAGTAGAATGGTCGCTCACAAATTATAACATATTGAATTGCTATTTTGTTTTTGGCTTCTAATATATAACCCCTTAAAATTGGCCTAAAAATCGCTTGATTTAAAATATATTTTTTGTAAATAGCAGAAAATAGTGCCTCGAAATAAGAATTATTCGTAACAGCTCTCGAACTTCAGCGTTCGAATTTGGGAGCGATCCATCTATTAGCTTCAGATGAAGCTTTTGTTCGGAAATAAACGGGCACAAGAAAATTTGATTTTGTGGCCTTGGGCACATTTATTTTAAGTTTATTATGATTGGTTTATATGTAATTCTAAAATATATGTTGAATATATATATATATTTATGCATTCTCATTAACAACAATTAAATTTTTTTCTTTGTTTTTGTAACAATTTTTGTTTTTTTTTTGTTTTTTTTTTTGATTAAAGAATTTACGTAATTGTAATTAATCGCTACTTCATTTTTTGTAGTATTTCTTGCGTTGCTTCTAATGAGCTTGAAGATACGATTAGTTGTTGGTTACAATTAGTATATAAAACATAACTATAAAAACATTTTTTAAAATCCGACAATTGACAAAACAATAATAGAATAAAAAAAATTTTAAAAATCGTGCGCGTTATATATGGCGCGGTTACAAGTACGCATCATCATTAGATTGATACTAAAATTACATATGTTCATCATACATTTTCGATTAGTTATTAATGCTCTGTCCGGGTATATTTTGTTTTTTTTGTGGCATTTTGTGACCACACTTTACAGCGATTTCTTCAACGACAACGACCTTAACTTAATGGATGATTAATACTAAACTTAGAACTAGAAGCTGTGCATCGCAATATGCGACAATTGAGAGGTATGAGTGTATGGCATGGCTATGAGAATCTCAGTGCTCCGGCTCGGGCTTGACAAATGTGCTCTTCCTATGATGAGTTTCCTTAAGGTATTTTCTGTAGCGAACTAATTGCCACATCACCGAATCTAGCTCAGCGGTGAGCTCGTCGTTCTTCGCCTGAAGGGCTTCCTCCTCCAGCTTCTCCTCCTCCTCACGTTGCTTGGTCTTTCGGCGCGAAACGCGGCTGGCCTCGTTATTCTTAATACGATCCCGGTATGACTTCGCCTCATCCTCTGTCATTTTCGATATCAGATTCGGATCGGGGCCATCGGCGTGCTCCTTGGCCGGACGACCGCGCTTACGCTTGGTGCTGCTGTTGGTAGTCGATGTTGCGACGCTGAACTGCGATGTACTGGCAGTGGAGAAGGCGGGTGACACGGGTGCGGTGAGGTAGCCAGCAAAGCCCGTCTGGCAGGTTGCTGAAGTCGTGTGGGAGTGGGAGGGGGTGAATGAACCGCTGGTATTAGGCGTGTTTGGCGCTGAGAAATCTGGCAATATGGTGAATGTGGTGTTATCCTCTGCGCTGCGGAGGTGCTCATAGATCGTGTCATGGGTGGCGATGGTGGAGTTGTTTGACTGCAAAAACAAACAAAAAATTAGTTCACATATAACTAATATCGATGAAATGCTAGCGCAACTTACTTCTGCAAAGTTTAGCACCTGCTCGATGATCTCAGGTGTATTGATGGCATCTGAATGGCTGGTCAATGATTTGTTGATGTTAATCATGAGCTTGCTGCGCTTCTGTGACATCGAATCAGCCACCGAGGCCGAGCGTTTGGCGCCCACACTCGGAGAGGGGGCTACGTCGTGCACGGCCATAGCGATGCAAGAATCATCGTTGGCATTATCCAGATAGCTGAAGCCCAGCGACTGCTGGCTGGATGTATAGTAGTTATCCAAGCTGTTCTCATCTGCCGGCATGGGCGACTCGCTAATGTATTTGATTTGGCTAGATGGTAGCACGGAGCCCTGTGAGAAGTTGCCCAGAATGGGATTCTCCTCGCTGGTCATCATGCCAGCAAAATCAAATTCGTCGTCGTTGTTTATGTTGATGCCGTTGATGCACATTGAACTCACATCAAATGCCTCCTCGCCCTCTGACAATTGAAAATCATCCATCATGATTAGGTCGTTGTTAATGTTGTCGCTGTCATTGCTATCTATATCCAGACTGCACAGATCCATTTCCTTGTGATCCATGTGATCCTCGGCAATCAGGTTTATATCAAAGTCAAAGTCAAATATATCCGTCTCAGTACAAATCTTTTGTCCAATCTCCTCGCTTTCAATGCTGTTGCTGCTCGTTGACGACGTTGGGTCAATATTTTGCAGGTATTCTACGAAAAATACAAACTACTATTAATACCAATTAAATAATTGAAGAGTGCATTTCAAATGCATGTGAGTGTAGGTGCGTGTTTCTTGTTATTCGAGTACCTTTTCATATTTTTACTGGTTGCCTCCTTAGCAATGACCACATTTTATACTATTTGTTTCACATTCGTTAAAGTATGCAATTGTTTTATAATATTAAACACAGTTGGATTTCTTATTTAAAATGGTACACAAATATACTGCATACTTTTAAGCCGTTGTACAAAACAAGACAGAGACAACCGGCTATACACTTCAGGTTGACTCACTTGCTATCTCCCTTGCTTTAACTTTGTTGTGAAATTCATTAAACGAAAAACACAGAGAGAAAATCAAAAAAAAAGTACAAATACCATAAAAATTTGCTGCTAGCAACTGCATGTACAATAATAAGACTTATTAAAAATTATCCTCATTTGTTTTTTTTTTAGTAATTTAACAAATTCTATTCTACAGAACAATATTTATAAAAAGAAGATTTGAATTGCAAGGCAATCAGCCGGCGTACTAAGAAACGAGAGTGGGTGAGAGAGAGGGAGAATAAGAGAGAAAGAGAAGTGCAAGTTGCGCTCATGACGTTTATTCAAAACGAACATGTTTGTGCACGTTTGCTTGACTCAGTGTTGTCGAATTGGCCAAAAGGGACGTTATAAAAAACAAAATGAACAAGGTGAGCAAAAAATCATTTTTGCGTACTTTCGGACAACGCAATTCGTTAATTTCTGCAAATAAATAAATACGTTGACCACAATAAGAACTAAGGTAAGGAGCATAAAGATATTGTCATTTGAAATTTGAAATTGCAAAATGCACAGCACAGCTATGGAATCTAAAGTTCAAATCAAAAAGAAATCATCACTTGTTGCGGCTGGTAAGTTTATCAAAATGAAGTAAACTATTCTACCACAAAGATAAACTAAATCTCATTGAATAATTTGTATATTTTCGAGAAATTAATTTAAATTTGTCATTTTGATAAATATTCACCTTTATGCGCGGCTTTAGACACTGCAATCTGCAATCTGCGAGCTGCTGCGAACTGCGTACTTTACGTATCAAGCGGCCAACGAGAACTAAACTTGTCTTGCAAATTCTCCAGTCTTTATGCTGCTGCTGCGTCGATGGGGATCGGGAGAGCGCACACAACTACAAATGCGCAACCTGCCCTAACCGACTGCCAGAGACAACAAGTGTGTTTGCACGCTGTTGTCTCGTTCTGGCACACGCGAGTCATACGGGGGGCTCGTTCTTCGACATATCGTTACATATCAATTCGAAGTATGACCACCGGCCTATGTTAGCCGTGCTACCAATGTATTATTTGTAAGTGTGCGTAGTTTTGGGGTTTTAATGCACCAATACGCTTGCAGGTAGAATTTCATCAGAGAGAAGCTTGATATATAAACTAAATGCATTATGAAAAACACTTTTTATTTAGTTTAAATTATTGCAACATACAAAAGGCTTTTCAATTCAATTGAAGAATTGAAAAATTTCGACTAAAATTTACTTAAGGCGGTTTTTTTGTTAAATAAATAAATCTAATAAAAATTTCAGATGCATATGCTATGCAATTACATATGTATCTATTTGCAAGTGCGTTCATATGAAGTATGTGTTCTACATATATTCTTCCCCTAAGTATTCCCACTCTGCGTATACTCGATGCAAATATTTCTATCCCACATACACACACAGGTATGTGTGTTTGAGTGTGTTTGTATCTCTGAGAGCGCGAACCGGCCGGCACACAACAGTTGTCTCGCTTTATTTCAACAAAAGAGCGAGATGGCTGTCTTTGATCGCCAAAACAGTAAGAGCGCACACTCCCACAAGTAGCGCAATCCTCAGCAATGCTCTCACAGCACGTGCGATCTCTCTCACAAATCGCAAATCATGCTAATCGAATTTCACAACAAATAAGGAAAGGATTGAAAAACTAATGTCAATGCCAATGCCGCCAGGCGTGCATCAAAAATGTTGATTTTAATGCACATGTATGTACAATACATATACATATTTTCATTACGTATGCATATCTGATGTAAATATATATAATATTATGTATAATTTTACTCGCATTACCAAACTTTACATTTGCGAACTGAATCTAGGTCATGCGTCAGCCATTGCATTTGAATTAACGTATTGCGTGCGTGTGTATAGCTAACTGTATCTAGTTACCAACGTCGCGAAAAGAGATGCGCCTCAAAATCTATATTATGCCCATTTATGGAGACATTGCTCAAAGGGTGATAAGGGAAGGGGAGTGACCGCTCCAGCCAATTGAAAGCGTTGACGCAGTCTGAGCTGGCCAGAAAAATTAATACATATAAATAATTACATATGTACATAGATATCAAAGTGGCGTGACACTTAATCATTACATACCACATAAATACGTTGTATACACAGATGTATAAGTATGGGTTAGCTGCACAACAGTTTTTTGGAATTGTTTTCAAAGCAACAAAGAACTTAAGAAGCCAGTATGTATGTATGTTATGCAAAGCATGTACATATGTATGTAAATACATTCGTAGTATCTAATGCAAATATGCCATTAATTCAAATAACAAATATATTATATATTTTACACAAAATAGATACACATTTAAAGATATAGCGCAACAAAAGATTCATTGAATAGTAACTGTGCATTAATTACAAAATGCGCAGTTAAATTTACACCAACTGCAAAAAATTGACTGCTGAAAAAATTGACAAAGTGGCTAATCGCATGACTCATAGTGAAAAACAAAGACACAGAACAGAAGGCATGAAACCAACTGATATGAACTTAACAACAGTTAAAAACGATTTCAGTATAAGATGTTCAGCAAAAAAAACTGAATAGAAAGCTGATTGATCTGCAAATCAATAATTGATCTGCAAATTTAATAATTGTACATGTAATATATACATACATAAGCAGTTTGTGGACCTTTTATTTTGCTAATATATAGAAGCAGTTTGAAGAGCTTGTAATAAGTTTTCATCTAAATAATTATATATACATGACTATATATATTGTAAGAAACTGGTACTTTTCTTTGTCTGAAAATTCATAGCTTTCAATTCTTTTTATGACTCATTTGGGGTTCATTTTTAAACGAAAGAAAACCGACTAAAAGATACAAAGTTCACCCAACAAAATCTATGGACATATGTATCTATTATATGCATTCTCGACAGACAGATCAACCAAATAGTAAATGCTTCCACATACATGCATACGTAGAATTTGAAAACTAAGATGTATTTAATTTATTTGCAAATTTGATATTTATGGAAAATCAATTAAAAAACGACGAGATCATTTTCTTACAATCTACGCACATTTTTCAATGTACTTAAAATCAGACTATTTGTGTACAAAAAAGTCGACAACAGGTTTATTTTACCAAAAAAAAAGCGACATCATTTCATTTGATTTGGCCAAGATCATAAACGGGATAGAATTTAACAACTAAAATGTATACATTTTCAATACTGATATTTATTGAAAAATAAAAAACGGCTACATCATTTTCTTACAATGTTCGCACATTTTTTAATATACTAAAAATAAAAAATTGGACAACAGGTATAATTTACAAAAAAAAAGCGACATCATTTTTGTAGCTTTTCAGAGGTGTACTTTGACTTGGCCAAGAACTTTGTAAGGCAGTCATCGAAACATCTCTGGCATCATTAGATATGTATATGTACATTCATTTTCAGAAGAATGAAATAATTAGATCCGTATACCTGTCTATTTGTAGACTGACGTCTACGCAAATTTACAGATGCGCTTATATTGATGAAACTTGGTATAGATCCAACGGTTTGTTGCATCATGCTATGTCGAAGCAGGTGGAAAAGAGTTATCTTGTTACTATAGGAAATAAGTTCTTTTGGTTCGATCTTTGATCACTCTTTTTTCGTACTTGATTTGTATCCATAAAGGTTCGAACGGAGACAGACAGATATATGATTACATCGACTCAGCTTGTTGCGCCGATTGAGTATATATTCTCTTTGGGATCAGAAATGAATCGTCCTTGACAAAAAAACTCGACTACAGTTAAATATTTATATTTTCTCAAAGAGTCTGATATACCTGTAAAAAATGTATTTTGAACTTTAATATCCTAATTTAAACTTGAAATCTGTGATACCAGTAATTTGGGTACTATTTATATTTAGTTGTAGACTAAGCCTGGAATAAATGTGGTACCATATCGCCCTTTGCAGCCAGAAGGGTTGTGAGCGAGACGAGATCTCCACCCACATCCGATCTGGCATTGCGCAAGGAGCGTTCACTCTATCGACTGCTATGTGGTCGCAATGGGTCATTGCACTGTGATCTTCCGCTTCTTCATCACGTGGTAACGTACCTCGATGTCATAGGCAGAATGGCGGCCGACTGTCCAACGAGGACGGCGCTCCTGGGCAGCCGGACGCCATTCGGTGCCTGCTATCTGACTCATTCTCTAACTGATTGTTGGCCATGCTTTATTGTTGGCTACTCGTTTCGATTTCGATTTTGATTTCGATATCGTTTTCGATTTTCGAACAGTAATGAGAGAGTGCTGGTACAAATTACTCACACAAACACAGTACTCACCATCAATGAACACCGGAACGTCTATCTCTTCAACTGTAGCAGTAGGCATTGCTCCACTCATATCCTGGTGGGACTGCATGTCTGCACCTGTTAGCTGTATACCAGCCATTGACGCCAGAGTCTGGGGCGTGCTCGAAACCTGGACCGTTTGCGTCACCGTTGTCGTTATTGGACTCGGAGTCGGGTCGTTCGCGACTAGGTTTAATTGAGAGTATAAGCTGTTCGAGCACTCTTCGGCTGGGTATATTGTCCCAGTCAAGGGGATGGCCGCTTCCCTCACGATACGGGATGCTGTCGCCGAAGTTGTATAGTTTACTGAAGAGCTCGCCGAAGGCAAAGCACGTTTCACTGAAGCCGTTGTCGGTACCGACCCTGGTAAAAAGGGTATTCTGATAAGACGAATTCGAGGCGCGCTCGGCTCTGTCCTGTTGCTCTTGTTGTTGTTGTTGTTGTACGTGGGCACCTTGATCAATATAATTCTTGGATTGGGCAGCGTGTTTATTACGATGGGGATTGTTGTCGTTCTCGTCGACGTCGACATATGCGAATCCCTCGTAGGCACTGTTCGCTCGGTTCTCTTCTGCGAGCAAGTGCAATTGGTTGAGTAATTTCTGTCGCCAGCTACTGTCTCGAAGTTGTTCTGCTCGTTGTTCTGCTCGATGTTCGGTGCCTCGTATGTTGTTGCCTGTACTCGTGCTGGCTCCTGGATCATCAATATTATATCTCTGGGATTTTCGGCACTCGGTGTGCTTGCTGCTGGTGTACGAGGTGCCGTTAGTATAATCGGTTTGGTAGTTCTGAGAGTTGTTGCTGATGCTCTTGGTTTGTTGGATGCTGTAGTTGTTGCTGCTAATGTTGTCGGTGTTGTTGTTTGATTCGCTCTTGGGCCTGATGTGGCTGGCTTGGACTTCGACGCTGAATGCCATTTTGAACGGGGCTGCTTGATGCAATTTTCCAATCATTTTTCAAATTATCGACATTAAAATTTATTCGGTGAACGGTTCAGTTTTTATTGGTTTCGGTTCGACAGGATTTTAGAACATTTATACAAATTTCAAGATTTGTACAATTTGTTTAAAACATTTTCAGGATATGTCGATGAGTGGAGCAAGCGCATTTTAGAGTTTTGGTTTTTTTTTGTTTTTATGTGAAAGAAAGTAGACAAAAGAAAAAAGAGTTTGTTATTACACAGTTCGACGACGTTGCGAAGCGCGATCCTTTGACAGGGTTCGCGCCACTTTTGTTGTGGTATGTGCGAAATGTTTTGGGGCTTGTATGCTTCCCCATATCATGGGTATATGTATATAATTTCAATAGGTCAGAGACATCAACAGAAGGGCAAAATAGTTGCCTTGATATCTTTGACCATTGAGTTTTAGAACAGCGATTTTTTAACAGGATTCATACAGCAAATGGATGAGTTGGTGTGAGTGTTTATTGTGTTTTTTAGGCGATCTTTCATGTTTGTTAGTTGTTTTCCTTTTATTTTCCTTTTTTGCCTTTTTTTCTCCATGTTTTCCAATATATATTTTTATGTAAATTTTTTTTTTGGAATTACTCCTTTTTTCACTTTTTTTATGGAATTACTCCTTTTTCACTTTTTTTATACATGGAATTACTCCTTTTTTAGTATTGGAATTACTCCTTTTTTATGGAATTACTCCTTTTTTTTGGAATTACTCCTTTTTTTGGAATTTTTTCGTTTTTTTTTTTTGGAATTACTCCTTTTTTCAATATCATATATATAATCTTTTTTCAAAAACATGCTTACAAACTAATTAGTGGTAGTTATTTGATTCAAGCAGGCATATGACGCTTAAAACTAGAAGTTAAAGGATTTTGTATACTCACTTTTAATTGACCGTTAGAGAGGAACAATGAAATTGTTAGGGAAACTCTAAACAAGCTCTAAAAGAGTCGTCGATACAACTTCCTTTTAGACTGAAAGCAAAATGAAAAAAATTCACATTATTTATAGGTTTGATAAGTACATACGTTTAAATATATATGTATGTATATAAATATGTATATACATATGTAATGATTAATGACAGTATCTCAGATTTTGCTAACCATTATCTATAGAATAGCTATAGAGTACTTCCTTATTCAAAACACCCTGGAAAAACGTGATAGGCAGCGATAAGCTTTTAGGGCCTACACGCGCGCGCTTTGCGGGGGGGGGGGGGGCGCAAAAAGGTGGCCAAACGCAAAAGCTTTAAATTGAATTTCACAACAATACCAAGAAAATGGCCGCCAACATTCGCCAGCCTAATCAGTAGTTGGATACCTGCGATTGAGGTGCTGCCTATGTTGGAGGCAATTATCTGCCGCCTAGCGCCATTTAGACAATTGTACACGTATACACACACACATACATGTTTTTGTAAGTGTTTACGTGTGTGTGTCATATTTTGTTGACATATCAAATCGTGCACCAGAGCAACAGCAAAAAGCAATTATCAATTGCTGGAAAAATACCAGGTACTTTTAATATATATAGCACTTGTTTTGCTAAATTTCCACGCTATTAACCCATCCATCCCTCCCCCCCTCTCATACATCAAAATACAAATCAAATGTAGGTAATTACAGGCACGACAAAAGTCGGTAGCCAAATAAAAACCCCCTACAAGTTTGCATGTACGTGTGTGTATGCGTGGGTGTGTTTATACTTATGTGTGTGTATAACGTAAGCTGCTGACGTCTGCGCGATAGTTGTCTGTGGAAAATATATGTACGTATGTACATGTTCATGGATTTGCAGATTTTAATGTACTATGTATTTAAATATGGAAGTTTTATGTATATTTATGTATGTACGTATTTTTATATGCATGTACATACATATTCATACGTATTCATACGTATTTAAGTACGTATGTATGTATGTACCCGCCAATGTATGTATGTATGAATGTAGATACGCACTTATGTAAGTCTGTACACATATATGTATGTACGTATATATATACGTATGTACGTATGTATGTATGTATGTAAGTATGTATGTATGTATGTATATATGTATGTATGTAAGTAGGTATGTAAGTAAGTATGTATGTAAGTAGGTATGTATGTATGTATGTATGTATATATGTATGCATGTATGTATATATGTATGTATGTATGTGTATGCGTGCTATCTGCAATTATTGCTGGGCACTTGACGGATTTCAATATGGCGGCCGGCCGCTATGTAAAATAGCACTAAAAGCTTTCGTCTTATATAGTATATTTAACTGATTCACCGACATTGGCTAAACGCCCCATGTTCATTCTGCATTCCAGGATTACTTACATAAATTTTTCACTTGTGTCTTCAAGTGTTGTTGGCCCGGTTGTTGGAGACCTGGCCGAATTAATCACTTTCTTTTCTTTTTAGCAACGCAATTTATTGGGTGGTTTTTTAGACCACCGCTTTATTGTCTTGACGCGAGTTGCCGTTGCTTTGGGAAATGTACTTTAACAAATGCGCAGTTGTTGTTCCACGTAGAACAACAACAATAGGCGAAAAAATATCAAATTATTTTTGGTTAGAACACTTGCTATCCTTGATAGGAATTGGCCTTCTTCAATAGTATTTTGTAGTAATATATTGAACACTTTTCACATTCAATAGCAAACAGAGCTGAGTGTGACTCAACTGCTTGCTTGTAGTATTCACTTGGTATTAAAACGACGGATCACTGCGGTGCCCGCCAGACAACTCAGAAAAGTGCACCAAACTGAGGGTATTGTAATCGTACGAATTTAGTTTGGTTGTGAAATTCAAAAGCACAGCGACAAACTCGTTTCCCACGGCCAGATAACTTGCTGAATGTGTGTGCGCGCTAGAGCTTTACACAGATACGCGTACCCACACACACGCGAAAGCTTTATGTGGAGCAATTCTTATTTTGTTATTGGTGTGGAGCGGGCTTTTGCTCTCAATAGCCACACAAAGGTTCTGCAGCGAACTGAACTTTTCGACTTTTGTTACGTCGTTGCAATAAATTTTATAAATAGTGGCCGCAAAATAAAAAATAGAATAGAATAGAAGTATAACATAATAGAAGAATAACAAAATGCAAATATTTTATAAAAATAATAAAAATCCACTTTATTTGCCACGTAAGCCTTTAACAAGAAATATTTAATCTGTTTTGCATGTGTGACGTCAGCTCTCGACTTTGCGTACAAACGTTGAACAGGCGCATGTGCAACAATTACCTGTTGTCTTCTTAGCCCTGACCGCTGTGTTCAAGTGTTGTTTGCCGGCCGGCCGGCAACTGTTACAAATATACATATAGGTACATACATACATATGTATGTATGTGCATATGAAATAAATTCTATTATTCTTCCATCAATAAAGATATTAATATAACTTAATACACATGTATAACAATCTTAAGTCATACGTCGATTGACTGATATATTGGACTATGAGTCAACTTTTGGGGTTTTCCAGATTATCTGTAACTTATTGACATGTTTGTTATATGTATATAGAGACAGTATTCTATTCTCAACCCCAAAAATTAAATGAATTTTCTTGACTATATATTTTTAAATATAACAATAATTTCAAAAGAATTAATTCGGCTAAATAGCTATAGATGTTTAAGCGTGTTTTTGATAGGAGTAATGTACCATAAACTATAAAAAATATCTTCTATACTCAAAACGTCTCCAAATGAAAAATAAGAAAAAATCTATGCGATTGGAGTTTAAAAATACGTTAAGCGTTTAAACATGGACTTTAGTTTTTTTTTTCGTTTTAAAAAGCTTTGAAAACCACTTTCATATGCTGGTGTTAGTCAGTAGCTGTTTCACTGTATGTGCGTTTGTCGGTGTAAAGATAAAAGCTTGCCACGCCAATTCTCAGAGGCACAGAGCTTTCAACTCATTGTTACACACATATGTGTTAGAGCGTATGCGAATTTATGTATGTATGTTTGTATTTACAGTGTGTAGTGATAATTAAAAAACACATGAGTCATGCTGCCAACGCAGAAAACGCAAACGGAAAGCTTTGGCGGCATGTGACATTTGTAATATTAAGAGAGAGGGATATGTTAGTGCGAGGAAGGGTGCTAGAAGCTTTGCAGACAAATACAACTTAATTATGTGCTTGGCCAATAGGTGCGCGAAATTCGTGGAAATTGGTTAAAATGCCAATATATTTGTATATGGCTATGTGTACATGTATATAATTATAATGTATTTTGGGGGTTTTTTGGCACTAAACTCAGACTGGCACCGAGTGGCACGAGATCCGTATGCGGAAAGTATCAAGAAGCAGATGGCCCGCGAAAAATGGTAACAATGCCCAGACTTGTTGCTGAAAGCACCTTCGGGCTATTGCAAGCCACGATGATCGAGCAGTTTTCTGTGCCAAGGGCCACGTCAATGAAAAACTTTCGCATAATACCACATTTAGACTTGACTTCTCCTCTTTTTTTTAACATGAGTACATACATATGTACATGCATAAATAAATATTAATTTACTTTGTGTATTCAAATATATTTTCACATGTTATTTTTTATCAACACAGAAATGATTACTAGTTTGATTTATAACAATGGATTAATTATAAATTTGTGTTTATTTATTAATATATAATTGATTTTATACATACATAGGTTATATTTCCAAATTATTAAATATACTTAGGTTAAACTCCATTCGATTTTTAATTGTTTTATTTGTGTTATTACTTTTTAATTTTATATTCAATTTGCGATTTAATCGATCATATAGTTTCTAAGATGAAAAAGAATCTCTATGATTTGATATGATGATTGATGATGATAATATAAATTTTCTCAGTTCGAACCATATTGTTATTAATTATTTATTTAGTAAGCTTAAAATTTATGAGAAACATTTTTTGAAACTTGGAATATATACTTTTATTTACCGCGTCCACTGAGAGGCTGGCAAAATGATAACATGTCGATGCACTTAAAATCGCAAATCGATTAAAGGTGAATATTTCCCGAAATATTAAACATAAAGTCACCAAATTGCAGCTTACCTCCCTTAAAGATTGCGACCTTGATATCATAGCTTGATTCCCCAAAAGAATCAGAAATGCTTATATCTCCCACGGTTTTTGAGCTGTAGTCATCATATTTGAAATATGAATTACTGGAAACCTCAAACATCGCAGAAAACCTTAATCTCAAAAAATGTTATATCTGGAAGCTCTTTTCGATAAGATGTGCATAGTTCCCTCAAGTTTAAAGCTTAAATTTGGTTTGTAGATTTATATGTTTTTATTTGCCGGCCACGCCCACTAGAACAGTGGCTACCCCCATTGGCGCGAGACAGTTCCATTAAATCTATTTATCTCCCTCAGTTTTAAAGCGAGATGAAAACAATTCTAAGACTGATTAGTGAAAAACTCCATTAAATATCGCACAATCAATTCTTTGGATAAGCAAATTCAACCAATTCTGAAAACTTGCGGACCACTCTTCTATATAGTATGTGTATGTAGAATGCTTGTATTTATATTTGGGTAAAACTGAACAGTTCGATCAACTACGTCACAGTTCGCATGTACTGCACGTGCGTAGGGTGTACGCGTTTTATGGGTGAAGAACCTTTGCATCATAAATGTTCGGACTTAACTATCGAGGCGCGTGTAATTTCTACATGTACTTTGATTATCTATTTGAGTGTGTGCGTGCGAGTGTATGTACAGTATGTATATGTTATAAATGATAAACCTTTGGCAATGTTGAATGTTAAATAGATTAGAGTCGGTAACGTGCAAAGATAGATTTAATCAACTTACCGCTCATCATGCTGCTGCCGCGTGTGGCTAGCAAGTTCCCATACAACAAATTTCTCTAGTGTTTGCTTGTGCTCGTCTTTTGTGCTGCGAATTTAGATTTTGGTTTCTCTATTTGTGGCTGGTTTGGCTCAAAAACAAAAACCTCGGCAACAAATATTGCGGCGAATGATAATGTCGCGCTTCTTTCGCAAGCCCTTAGAGCGCTTGAGTAGAGTCTTGGTGGGCGTGGAGGTGCACTTGGTGCCCTTAACCGATAGGCAATTGTTATAGTGGTAACTATTATTGTGCCAGCCACGCATACGCATACACATGAAATTGTTGAGCATGGGAACTTGCTGCTGCGAATGTTGCACACACATGAAGACAACGACAGGCGAATGTTGCATGACGTTGATGCGTCGCTTGTTGTTGTTGTTGTTTCTCCCGTAGTCGAACCGCGCTCTGCCTGTGGTTGCTGTTGTTGCAGTAGCAGAAGAGACGACCAACATAATACTAGGCGAACAGCCGATCGAAGGTTGTGCGCGTATTTGAATGTTCACTGTATGTAGATCTTAATGTTAATGTAGATCTCAGTAAAAATAAGCTTTATTAATATATTTTGTTTATTTTTATATTGTGCACACGTATCTAGATATAACACTTAGCTCAGATACTATTTAAATTAAAATGGGTTTTAGATTTTTGCGTCTCTCGCAAAATTCACACTTTCTTAACACTTGTCACTTGATTCGGGCTTATTCATTCACATAAAAGAAATTATTGTTCTATGAATAAAATATCTTTATAACGAAGTTCAGCTGTTGATGCCATTAAGACCGTAGCCGTAGTATCATCAAAATCAAAATTTTATTTATTTTCGTGTATCAAACACAAATTAAACAATTTCACGAATTTCCGCAAATTTGCACAGCTTTAAATAAGGTTGTTGTTGGTTGCGCTAAAGCTTTTCGGAATAACGATTCGCGGTACGATATCAAAAGTTGCTCTGTTCACGACGGCCAAAGTTTTGTTACTAACGGATTCGAACTGACTCAACCGTTGGCGCACTGGACTGCGGCGAGCGATTTTGTTGCTGATAGCCACTTGATGACGACGAAGCGAGCCACGTGTCCTTGCTGTCAGCTGTTTGTTCCGTTGCCGGGCCCCCAAACTGAATTCTATTTATGCTGATGAAGCTGTTGTATAAGAAACACAACATAAATGTGGGGCAATTGCATTGACAGCTGTGACGACTGCTGAATTTCCTACTACCAGAGCAACAGTTCTATATAAATAGCGACGTATAATTGAATATATAATATATCTATATAAACTTTCACACGTCAGTGAATACAGGTTTTGGGTCGAACCTTTGTTAGTTGTAAGAAGGGAAATATACATCTTATTATTTAAAAGAACACATATTATTTTCTTTTTAGTTTTTATTTTTTTGGTTTATTTCAGTTGTGAGAAAAATATTGTCTAAAGTCAAAAAAGGTGTTAAGTTCTTAAATTCATTGCACTAAAATTAATCGAAAGAAATAAAATGGGTTTCGGTTCGGTTGATTTTTGGGTTTGCTGTTATATTCGGTTCATAATTAAAAATTATTGGGATTTCGCTTTAAATCACAGCAGTTGTGTTAGGTTGATTTATAGTAAGCCACTGTTGTATAGGCAAACGTTAAGTTTTTGTCAAATCAAGCTTATCTTCAAAGCTACAATATACATACATATGTATGTACATACATATAACAAATTTATTAAATAGTAATAATAATAGTAAAATAGTACAAGTACTAAAAATTTCAAAAACTAATTGATTTTAGAAATACTTTGCGAGGCCAAGCCCATGCACTATTTGATAGTTTATATTCAAACCAGTTAAAAACTAATATTATTGGTTTAGTAATTTTATTGCTAAGTTTATTAACCGTATTGCGCAGTCATCGTGCTTTAACACAAAAATTATTGCCCGAAAAATATGAGTGCGCTGCTGGCTCGGGCCAGCGAAAGATACTTGTATATGTGTATGTATGTATGTACATATGTGTCAAAATCAAGTTCACCTAATTCGCACTCAACGCAGAACTAGAAATAACAGCGCTAATAAAGATTAAATTCTGTCGTGTGCACTGGAAATGAGCATGTACGCATTCGCCGATGCTCTATAAACATTGTGTAGCGTGCAACCGCAGCGAGTTCGAGTTTTGGCATGCAGCATGCGTGAGAGTCGCGCGAGCTGAAAGTTTGCTCTCGCTTTGGCTGATGCAACAACTGCTACGCATTACAACAGCAGCTGTTGGTTGAGTGCCGCAGCTGATGGCTGGCCATATGTTGCTGGTGGCAAACGTCAGCGCAACATGTTGCTGAGTGTTTGTTTGGCGAGCTTTTGCACTACCACAGCCACTGTTAAGCTGAACGATTGGTCGTGAACTCATGAACTTACATAATACATATGTAATTGCGCACACTCTGGTCAATTGAATGACAAAATGCGTCACAAGCTAAAGATATCAATCTTTGGATTTCTGTGATTCACGTGACACCCCATACTGTACACTTAAAAGAGAATAAATAAGAAAGTCAACGACTGGGGCCCATTGCGCATTATTTGATGGGTTTAAATGTGGCAATTAGCAGAAATGGCACATTTTAATGCTAATTAAACATCTACATTCAGGTGTATTCATGGTACGCTTTAAAGATAATGTATTTTAAACAAGTAAAGTTTAGCGAAAAGTAGCCAGTTGTAATATTCTTTAATAACTGAGAAAATTAAGTTTTTGCCATAACAACAGTTAAACAATTGCTATTATGTGCTTTTTGAATTTGACAACAATATAAATGTAGATATATACATTACATAATTTAAATTCAATTCAATTCTTATTTTCTTTCAAACGTTGTTCTCGCTTGGCATCCTGTCAGGACTCGCTTCGTGCTGTACCGGAGTCTAGCAGTCGTTCTAGAGACGGCAATACGGCAATACGGCAATATGGTCTGGTACTTTTCCACTTATGAACATGGCACTACAGCTTGTCCGCTCTTGGTGTGACAGAAATGGCTATATTCTTCTCAGTGGACTGCTTGCACAATTGCGGAGTTGTGATCGTGACCATTATCAAAATTTTGATTTAAGCATTTGTTAAATTTTTGTTTTCCTTGTTTGATATTTTGTATAGACGCGTTAAACTCATTTTCTAAATGCTTACATAAATAATAAGTTTTAATATAATATATTGGATTGATTTGTATTAACATTTGAACATTTGAACTTCATATATTTTTGCATTCATACAACGCCTTTTATTTGGGAATTAATTTTTTCCTGCTGCCATTAATATTTGTATCGCCAAAAAGTTGTTTGGCAAAATCTGGTAAGAGGTTAATAACATTGAACTTGCCGTATCTTGGCGCACTGTAGTATACAAAGTTAAGGATTGTCGAATTCATAACAAACATACGTATGTATGTAAAAAGCAAGTTAGAATATTACAGTCGGGTGTTACCGATAGTGCACTACTCTGTTTAAAGTATAAAAAGAAAGTTAAACAATAGAAAATGGTCTTTATAATTATTTCAACCTCAAACTTATCTGAAGCGGGTATATGAACTCAATTTTTTCGCCGCCAATAAAACTAGATACTCGAATATTGGTATGTATACTTGTGTATATTCGCGATATATAAAGCGTTAAGATTTTTTAGATACGGGAGCTGGGAGCGTGAAATTAATATAATATGACATACTATTTTTTCAGACAGATTTCGGATGGCTACCTTCCAAAAATTGATAATGTCTATGTCTATGTGCTTACCAAAAAAAAAAATGTTGACAACGCCAGTGTATCAATCTGTATAAATCAGTAAGGTTACAGAGAAATATTTTAACAGAACTCCAACCTATCCATAGCAAAGCATTTTAAAGTGTGCTTGCTAAGCCAAATTCAGTACTAGAAGAGTAAGCCGCCTTAAAAGAAAGCCGCTCAAAGTGAATGTTCAAGTCCACAAACTCGATTGTATGTACATATGTATGTTTCTATGTATTGTGTGTATGTATATGTACATACATATAAGTATGTCGTGCATTAGGTTTGGCTATTGTGCAAGAGAGCACACGCTGAGCTCTTGCTGGGAAAGAGATTAAAACTGGAATTGGAATTGGTAAATGAGTGCGCCGGGAGAAAGACGAGAGCAGACAAAAGGCGACTACGCTTCGAGTTCCATATATTGAAATGTTTGCGGATCAGTTGAACTCGGTCGCCGAGTGCCGACGGATTGAATTGCTCGCTTGCCTCTGCTGTTGTTGCCATTCCGAGCGAAATTAGTCGCAATGCGGTTGCGCCTCTTACTTGCAACGCTGCTGGTGCTCCTGGGCAGCGGCTGCTGCTCGCAGGCGGCACAGAATGTGCTGCTGCTGCTGGCCGACGATGCGGGATTCGAGATGGGCGCCTATCTGAACAAGTACTGCCAAACGCCCAATTTAGATGCGTTGGCACGCAACGGACTGCTGTTCAACAACGCATTCACCTCGGTGAGCAGCTGCAGTCCGAGTCGCGCCCAGCTGCTGACTGGCCAGGCCAGCCACGCCAGTGGGATGTACGGGCTGCATCAGGGCGTGCACAACTTCAATGTGCTGCCGGAGGTGAGTTCGCTGCCCAATGTGCTGCGCGAGCAGAGCGACGGGCGGATCTTGAGCGGCATTATTGGCAAGAAGCACGTTGGGGCCGCCTCCAACTTCCGCTTTGACTTTGAGCAGACGGAGGAGCAGCACTCGATCAACCAGATTGGCCGCAACATCACCAGAATCAAGGAGTACGCACGCGACTTTCTGGCACAGGCCAAGCGCGAGGCGCGACCCTTCTTCCTGATGGTGGGTTTCCACGATCCGCATCGCTGTGGACACATCACGCCGCAGTACGGAGAGTTCTGTGAGCGTTGGGGCAGCGGCGAGGAGGGCATGGGCACAATTCCGGACTGGAAGCCCATCTACTACGACTGGCGCAACTTGGAGGTACCTGCCTGGCTGCCGGACACGGATGTGGTTAGACAGGAGCTGGCCGCCCAATATATGACCATCTCGCGACTGGACCAGGGCGTTGGTTTGCTGCTGCGCGAGTTGCAGGCCGCCGGCTTAGCCGACGAAACTCTTGTCATCTACACCTCGGACAACGGGCCGCCCTTCCCGGGCGGACGCACAAACCTCTACGAGCACGGCATTCGTGCGCCGCTGATCCTCAGCTCGCCGCAGCCGGACGCCCGTCGCCATGAGACGAGCGCCGCTATGGCTAGCCTGCTTGACATCTATCCCAGCGTGCTGGATGCGCTGCGGCTGTCGCCACCGAACGGAACTCGCTTTAGCGGGCAATCGTTGTTGCCCGTGCTGCAAAGGGAGCCAGAGCCACAGGAGAGCGACGCGATCTTCGGTAGTCAAAGCTACCATGAGGTGACAATGGCCTATCCAATGCGCATGGTGCGCAACCGTCGCTATAAGCTGATCCACAATCTCAACTATTGGGCGGACTTCCCCATTGATCAGGACTTTTACTTGTCGCCCACATTCCAGCAGATTCTCAATGCCACGATCAATAGGCAGCCACTGCCGTGGTATCGCACGCTCCAGCAGTATTACCAGCGGCCCGAGTGGGAGTTGTACGACATCAAGGCGGATGCTTTGGAGCGGGTAAATCTTGTGGACAAGCCAAAGTACAGCGCCACCCTGAAACAGTTGCGCCAGAAGCTCTACAAATGGCAGGTGGAGACCGAGGATCCCTGGCGTTGTGCGCCGCACGCTGTGCTCCAGGCCCAGGGCGTTTTCAAGAAGGATCCCGTCTGCCTGACACTGGGCCACGAGGCGCTGCAAAGACCTCCCAGGATAAGTGTGCTCACACAGTACGAGCAGTACGTGGTCGTCTAGCTAAAAGTATTGGCTTGCCCCTTATCTTGTCGCACTCCCGATACGATCATGTATTTTCTGAATGTTCTAAGTATATATTCATTATTATTATCTTATCTTATTCAAAATAAAAATACACTTTATGTGTTGATAAGCCCACGCCACATGTTTCAGTCAAATTGCTGTACTTGAAATTAGTCATTGGGCTAGACCGACTGCTGGAATTAAAAGCTACACAGGCACATTAAAGGCGAATGATTATGCCATTATTGAAAAATTAAATTTTTTACAATGACTAACGAAGCTAAGCCTTTTTCAATAAAAAAAACAACTGAACATTGCAGTCGGGTGTCGCCGACTGCGCAATACTCGTTCACATTAACGGACTTAATCATTTCAGTTATTTTGGAAAAATATCGATTTTTGGAGGGAGGAAGTGGGCATGGCCGAAAACTTTAATCTCGGTCTTAAGAAAACTGCCTACTAAACTTATCCACTCCCAAGATATACAGATGTTATTGATTTTCCACAATCCCACAGGGCGTATTAAATAAATGATTAGTGCGATTTTTAGCGGAGGTCATCAGTAATCTGTCTGAAAATGTTATGCATATAGCTTTAAAACTGAGGGAGATATATAGATTCGATCGAGTATCTGACCCCGGTAACCACGAGTATATAAACAAATTATCATTATAGAATAATTTAGTTATTTTGGCTCTGCCTTTTAAAATAACCGCATTTTAAAACATTATTTTTTAAGGAAAGTTAGGTGATTGTTTTTGTGTCTTTTTTTATTTGTTAATATACTTTAACAAACATAGATGTATTATAAATACAAATCGGAAATCAATTTAAGATGACTTTTCAAGTTTGTTTGGTACTACATTATTTTTTGTTTGTATTTATTTATATATTTATCTTCACCTATTTACATTTTTAAATTTTTGTTTAAAACATTAATTTCCTTTTGATATTTATTTAAAATATATAGTTATATAACATAATTAATTCTTTTAAAAATGGGAGAAAAATAGGTATAGGATAATATTTGTAGATAGCAAAGGATTTTGTTATACTAATTTTAAGTGAATACTAAAATTGTATTACAATTTGAAAATTTATTTTAAATAACTACAAAATTTCCTATTAAATTTAAAACTTCCAAGCATAAAAATCAGTATGTTATTTGACGCCTTGAATTTAAAGTCGATGTAAAACATTTACGTAACCTTTATTTATTTTTAATACTTTTGAATATAGAATTATGATATATCTTATATAATAATTTTAAAAAGTAATTAAAATGTATAATATATAATATTTTTTTTCTTTAATTTAACGGAAAGATGCCTTTCAGCTATAAGAAATAGAATAGAATAGAAATCCCAAGCGTTCTAGTCAGCGAGTGGCCACTGTAGTTGGAAAATAGAAGAGACGTAATGAACTGTAATTTTTCCATCAATTTCACAACTATAGTTAGAAATTGCTCTATCTCTGGGCAGTCAACATTAAAGGTCGCACCGCCCAGTCTAGTTGAACTTGCCCACATGTGCAGATTTCCCGGCCGTGGTGGCATGACCTCAATGGATGATGATATGCGCAGGGGTGTTGCGTCACGATTCAATGTCATGCCAAACTGGGGTGTCCTTTCTAGAGCAGGGTTGGGTTTTTGAATCATCGTCTGGTTCATTGTGTTTGAAAAATTCTGCCCTTTTGCTATATTGGTGACACTGGCACGTCGGCGACACTGTGTCGAGTCCATTCGTGCAGCATCCGAGCCAATGTTACGCAACATGCAAGAAACGACCTCGGTGGGTGGGCCAAGGCCAAAGTGGCGGGCTGAGGGCGGAATGGTTGCAATGCTCGCTTTAAGGTCAACATGCAAATAACAAACAAAACGCAAATTGGGTTTTTCTTTTTTTTTATGATTTTGAACGAAAGACACTTGAAAATTAAATGTATTCAATTTTGGTTTTTGCATAAATTAGGGCTTCAGTTTTTAGCGTAATTCTTATATAATTTGTTGTATTATTTGTATGTATGTAGGTATGTATATATATTATATTTTAATTCTTTTTCCACACACAAATGCATAATTACAATTATTATTGTTTTACTCTTGCCATCATCAATGCGTCAATAAAACATTCGCGTTGCCGGCTGAGCTAAAAATTACTGTTGGGGCCCCCTACAAAATGTTCGGCAAATGTCGCGAGTTTTATTTTCCTTTTCGTAAATTTAAATTTTGTTGCTCATTAACTAATTTATTATCAGTAAATATATAATTGTGTATACTTTTGTTATATACATTCGTGTTTGTATGTATATCGCATGGTATGCACCACTCTATATGCTAACATGGGGCTTGACTCTTCTGCTTTAGATACAGATACATATTCTTCTAGCATTTATTGTTAGTAAACTCATTTTGCTTTTGGTTAGTAATTGTTTGTTTTTGCTATGCTTCGACTGACTTGACTGGTTTTGAGTTGTCGCTTATGTTAACAATTATTATCAACGTTATAATATCAGTAATTCTTTCAAATTTTAACTAGTTATATGCTGGTTTTGTAGGAGGATTCTGTTACGTTATTCATTACTTTGCTGTTATTATTTGTATTAACGCTGCTGCTCATTATAAGTTATAATAAATACATAATAATAAATATCATGTAGATAATATGCTTAATAAATATATCTATATTTATATATATATATATATATATATATATATATATATATATATATATATATATATATATATATATATATGTATATATATATATATATATATAATTTGATTTATGTAATAGTTATGTATATAAATAACAAAAAAAACAACACACATAAAAGGACAAAAAGATAGATTCAAATTTTTCATGTTTCATCCTTGAATTTGAATAATTCTTTCAAATTTTACAACGAACATTAAAACAGATTACCTTTTAGTTTGTATGCCTTAGATAGAGTTTGGGAGTATTGTTTTTGCACAAATATCAGTTTAGGATATACAATAAATATAGGTATAGTGGGTATATGATTTAGGTAGATAGCGTTATTAGGTATACTATATAGAAATTGCATAGAGAGCGCAATGGAAATTAGAAATTACAACGATCAATGAGCGAGAAAGCAGAAATGTCGCAAAATATGTATGTATGTAAGTATGTAATGGGATATAGCTAGCTAATTAATATTCTGAATTGCCAAGTTCTGTTTCTTAATACATATTGCATATATCAGTATCTGTATTTCTGTGTCTGCTGTTGGATTTAGCATTTCAAATTAAATTTAAAGTAGAACATTTGCTGACATTCTTGAATTGGAAACGCACGGAAAGTACTATTAGTTTTATAACATTTATAAATTTAGTTAGTTGTACATCATAATCATACTTGAATTTAATTGTAATTAATAATTTGTAGTTATTGTGTTGCCAACTGGTAAGATTTCGCATTAAATTTTGTTTGCTATCGCTTCTTGCATTTGCAATGGCATTTGCTATTCCAATTGATGTTTTATGGCCACGTGAATGTGCTGTGCTAGCTAAGCCGTAACCGTAACTCTAACCATATTAATCCGGATCTAACCATCTACATATGTATGTTTTTGCATTTATATGTGCCAAGCTGCGCGCCGATGACGACGAAACCAACATTCAGTTTAATTATTTACCATGCCTGCATCTAGTTGCCATTGGGCAGAGGAACCTGCACCTGCACATACGACTGGGGGAAGTAGCCAGTTCGGCCATTGACGGCACCTTCGTACCAGTTGTCGTCGACGCGATTCAATAGCGTGATAATGTCGTTCTCCTTGAAACCCAGCTCACCAGGGTTCTCGGGCTCAAAGTCGTAGAGGGCCTGGCAGCAGGGCTGCTGCTGGCGATTTGGTGTGACGGCCATTGACTTAGCGGGCGAGCGCATCGGCGAGGGCAACGGCGAGGCGCTCGAGCTAATGTGGGACGGCGTGCCGTCATCATTGAGGCCGCCGCCACCGCCGTCCAAGTTCAGATCGAGCAGCGTCTTGGGCCGAAACTCATTGCGTGGCCGGCTTTCAGCCTCGGTGCGCTTCTCCTGCAGCGTTTCCTGCAGGCCACGCAGCACATCGGCGCATTGAGAGTGAAAATCGTAAAGTGCTTCAGCAAAGGTCACGAGCTGTGAGACATGCTCAGTATCGTTCTCCAACAAATTGAACATGCCCACCTGCGCCAATTGCAGAGACTCGGCAAACTTGTCCTCAGCCCCACGAATTTCATCATCTTTGGCCTGCCGGCGACGCTTGCAGTCAAAGTCGAGACGCCGAGCCTGCAGCTTCTTTCGATGGTGCATGACCTCCTTCAGGTCTTTGGTCTGCATATGATGCAGGGGCTCCAAAAAGTTCTGCTTGATGTTGTCGTCCAGCGAATACTTGACGTCGGCCATTTGTTTCAGCGCTTCGCCGAATTCGACGAGCGCCTGCGCGAACACGCTGTTGTCCTCGCCGAGCTTCTTACCATAAGTCAACATACATTCGGCCAGCAGTCCCTCGGGCTGCGGATACGTATTGGACTTGGCCTGGCCCGACAGCTTTGAAATGCCCTTGACGGCGGCCATTTTGGCCCTGGCCGTTGGATTCGGCTGCAGAAACTCCTTGGTCTTCAGCTGCAGCTCCTCCACTAGCTCCACGGTCACATCCGTCTTGCGCTCCATATCCACAAAGTCCAAGTCCAGCTTGGTGCCCTCCGCACCGCCCATTTTCTCCGTCACATACTGATTGGCCTTGTTGATCTGTTTCTTCAATCCGGCGAAAGCCATCGCGTTACCTTTGTTGTTGCTGTTGTTGGTGGTGCTTTTTGTGGCTGGTTGTCAACGACGCGGTTGCTGTGAACGGGTTTGAGTTAGTTGACTTGCCAGTTTATGCTTCACTTTAATTATTGAACCCACTGACTATCAGTAAATAATAAAAATTAATTTCATTTCTCTGCCCAACTAAAATATTTCTATTTTTAACGTTTGGACGACTTACGCGGCGTGCACTTTTCTGTTTGGGGGTGGAAACGCTCGCTGCTGTGCGCTGCTGCTTGGGGCTGACTCGGATTGTGTGGCTGTTGTTACTGGAAGAAATTGGGTAAGCGCCAGTCGAATGGATTTATATGTTTTAATTTTGCACTTTCACTCGTTTCGTTTGCGCTGCACGTTCGTTCTGTGGACACAATCTTCTCATACGCAGCAGCGTTCACTTCTTTTATCTTTTCGTTTGATGTTGGCCAAACCTTGGAGTTTTGTCCGTCGATTGGCTGCGTAATGTTTGAAGGACTGTCGTTACTACTGCTAATCTCCCTCTGCCTTGGGGCTGGTGTGTGTTGGACGCGGGGGTCGTTTTTCCTCGACGAACTAAATCGATTTTTTGCTGTGTACAAAAATTTTAGTGATGTAAAAAACATCGATACTTGGCGCTGGCTGCTCACTTTGCGTTAACATGACACGCTCATGTTCGCTAACAGTACCATTTTAGTTTATCAGTTCTTGGTTTAACAGTAATCTAATAATTACCTTGAAGTGGAATGCATTAAAATTAAAGTAAAAACACTCATATTGAATTACAAGCAAGCACAGCTTTATTTGCTAAGCTCAATCATTTTGATATAATTGGCTGCTTTTGAAGTATTCTTTCTCTAAATGTCGAAACAGCGAAATTGAGTTTTCTGTTTAACAGACAATTCAAATCTGATGTTAGTCTTGTTTGCTGTTAACAGTGAACTCACTGTTAATAATTAAATGCAGAAAGCTGTTATAATTTTGAATAATTATTTAAAAAATTATAATTTGGTTGATTTTTCACGCAAAACTTGGCGCCAATTTTAATCAATTGACGTATTTTTGCCAAATTACAATAAACAAATATTTTTTTAAATTTTGTAAAGGAGAGTCAAAATAATGGAAATTTTTCCAGACGAAGCTTTTTATTCAATGTTAACTTGTTGGCCAAATGTTAAGTTAACAGAGCTGCGAGTTGAACCAAATAAAAAATGCTATTTATATTTTTCACAATATATGTTCGTACACAACGCATATATTGAATTTGTAGACTCCAATCAAATGCAGCTAAATGATAAATAAAATGTATTCAGATACATAAAAAATGCATTAATTATTGCTGTTATCGGGAAGATATACATATACTATTGTTCATTTGTTAATCTATATCTCGTATAATTTATCTATCAGATCTATTTGTTTTATGAGTTGTACGAATTTCGCATTATTTGCTCAACAATTAATTAATTTTCACTTCAAAGCAATGTGTTCTTATAGATGTTGTTGACATTTTGATATAGAAAAGATATGAATCATAAGCTTAATCTTGTGGAATTTCAAGGTTGGACAGGGCAAATTTCTTGTTTTCAAGAATTTGCAATACGTTTGAATTTTCGCACGTTTATAATTACGACTCAAATTTAAAAAAATTAAATATATTTTATAATACAAAAGTGGAAGTTATTGAAAATAATTTTAATGACGTCTTTCGATGAGTCGGCAGCTTTTGCCAACTGCTCGGTTTTATCTTTGTAGATAACCCCTGGATGGGGATTAGCCTACTACATTTGATAAACAAACATTGGAGCATGTAAATCAGTTCAATTGCCAGAGGGAGACACCGCACTGATAACAATGGCAATTTTTTGTGTTCTTATGTGTATATAAGCCCATTCCAATGCCGGTCTAGATATTAGTATCTTCGAAACTACTACGACTGAGCTCCACTCAGAAGCAAACGAAATCGAATCGCCTTATAATGAAATTCGCAATTGTGTTCCTCGTCGCCAGCGTCGCCTGCACCAACGCTCAGGTAGCAATAGCCTTGTGGCCACTATGGCAATTCATTAACTGATACATTTGTTGCAGGCTTTTGGTCCTTTCGCCGGAGCCAATCCCTTCGCTGCGGCATATAATCCCTATCTCAATGGAGTTTTCGGTGGAGGAGCGCCAGGCACAGGTGTCGGAGCTGCTGCAGCCGCCGTTCCGGCCGCAGGTGCAGCTGCTCCAGCGGCAGCGCCGTTTGGCGGCTTCTCGGTCTCCGCCTTCTTCCAGTCCATAGTGCTGCAAAAAGAGGCAGACCGCCTGCTCAGCCAGCCTGATTTCCCAGCTGACTTGTCCGAGCGTGTCCTGACCGCGCTGTCCAATGCCGAGCAAGGCTTCGCCAACTGCACTACCGCCACGCTGCCATGGATACAAATCCGCTGCATTAAGCCCGCGCTGACCAGCGCCAAAGACGCGCTGAAGGTCATCGACGACGAGTGGCAGGCACGCCTTAAGGCCGCCGCAGCAGCCCCTGCAGCCCCAGCTGGTGGTGCTCAAGCCTAAGACGACTAAATTGGATACCCTATAAAACACTAAGTGCAATACACCAGCATAGATTCGATATACTTAAATAAATATTTTGCAAGCACCTAAGCTTCAAGTGGATACGAATTGTGAGGAGAGAGAAGAGGGCGGGAGCGTCCTTGACCTGCACCAGGACGCGCTTTGATGTGGCAACGCCAACGCGTGCCCCGTCTTAGTTGGCCAAGTGTTTTGCATAGCTGTACTTTATTAAATTTGCTGCTATTACGAAATTTACCAGAGCTTCCCCGCTTGGTTCAAGTTGTGCGATTTGGGAATTGGGTGCAAATATTTTGCTTCCGCCCCTTGTCTCTCTATTGAGCTATTCGGGGTGTTAATGTTGTGGCGCTTAGTTCACAACTGTCCTCGAGAAGGCCAAGCAAAAACTTGACGCATTTTGGCCAAATATTTGAATTCCTTCACTTTATTTGTTCGCCTTTGCGGCATTTCTGTTCCGCACCGAACCCTCTCTTCCTGCCAGCTTTCTACTCTTTGCACATTGTGCACATTGTTGGCCACGCCGCTTTGGATGGAAAAGACTCTTCTATGCATTCATCAATTTTGCCTTGACCATGTCCTTCCCCAAAGTGTTTCCAGTGCATGATTTTGGCTGCATCTCGACCCAAAGTGGCCCACTTACGGGCTGAATGGTTGGAGCAACAATGTTGATTTATGTGTCCAATGCAGTTTCAATTATCATTGTCCTAGTCGCCAGTCCGTCCTATGCTTCTTCTCATTTGTTGGCGGCGACCAATTGGATTTGATGCCATTGCCGCTAGCACATTTTGGGACCACGAACCGGTGGCATTAAGGGGATTAAATGGTTTGGCTTAACGAGCCAAAGATTTGCCGCAAATGACCAAAAGCTTCGGTCCATGGAAGATTGAGCCAAATGACGCATACGCCTCGTTGACGTTCCAAATGCGGCAAAGCACATTCAAATTCAAATTCAAATATGTAATTAAATGTAAATTTTGAAACAGCCGCTAGGCATGTCAGCATACTGCTTGCTCTCTACACACACACACACACACACACACACACATTTACAACGATGACAAGGCGAATTACAAGGATCAAGGCGAGTGCAAAGTTTTGTCACTTAATTGAAATATTTGCCCCAAGATTGAAACTTGCTTTCTGTTGTTTGTGCCATTACAACAATAAATATGTCAGCGTGCATGTGTGTGTGTGTGTGTGTGCACGGCATGAACTTTGCTAAGTTCTGTGGTACATCTAACCACGCCCATTCAGCTCCCATTTCCTGCCCGGCCCGCATTGCTGCTAATGCAAAAGTTGCGGAACTTCAAGCGCTTAAAAAAGTGGACAGAATAAAAGCAGGCCGCATTGGAGCAGCCTTCTGCAAAATATATGCTAAAATTGGTTAGCAAAACAAAATAAAAAAATAAATAAGCAAGTAAGACCGTTGCAGATGGGTGTAACCGACTGCGTAATACTCATGATCATATAATAACATCTTAAACAAACGCAGACAGCCTTAATTATAAATGTTTTTATTTATTTTTTTATTTTTTATTTATATAGGAGGTCATCAGAAAACTGCCTGACAAATTTAATGACTCTAGATCTATAAATGTGGGAGATATGGATTTTCGCGATTTTTTGTATGAACTTTAAAGGATGTTATCAGTAATCTGAGTTAAATTATTATTATTTTATGCATCTCGCTGGACTACTAAGGGATATAAAGAGATAGGCGTTGACAAACACTCTTACCACTTTATTTCACGCGAGATGAGTAAATATTCAAAATGTGTTGTCTCTTCAATAGCGGCGTAGACAATTGCGTTTATGCGGACAGACGGACGGACATGACCCAAACCCGATATACTCTTTTCGCGTTGTGAACGAGTGTAAAAACAACAGCAGGGCGTACAAAGACACTGAGAGGCAGTCCATAAGCGCATATATGTAAATTTGCTCGGGCTTGCGGATTTGTATGCAAAAGTTGCGCCCCCAAAAAGCAGGCAACAATTTTCTGCGGCCAGGGCTTGTCAAGCACTGTTGGCTGCGTGTGGGCGTGGCCGTGGGGCGGGCGCCTTGTCATTTTGGTCAAAATGAAGTTAGCCATTATGGAGCGGCAGTTGAACATTAGTTGCCCGCCAGCTGACCAGTGCCATGAAGCTCTGACTCACATCCGCCCCGGCTGCTGTGGCACTTGTGTGTGTTTTTCTCACCTGATAGCGCAGGTGTTGTGTTTGCCTGAGCTTAGCTGTTTAATATATATGAGCGATTTGCTACCTGTAGCATTTCCGTTCCCACTGATAAACAGTTATAGCTTCAAAAAATATATATCTTAACGCGACCATGCAAAGTGGCAATAAAAATTTAATTGGGTTAAAGCTGTTAACAACGCCGCATCTTTACAAGCGGAATAACAAAGTTGTTTATATCTGTTTTGAAAGCGCCAGATTAGATATAATAGACACTATTTCTAGCTAGTGGAGTACTGCGCTAGACAGTTGCTGCCTGAACGCGCCCAAAGAATGTCGACTGCAACGCTATTGGTGATCTCAGTTCTGGTCTGCCTGGTAAGAGTTGCGTTCTAATTGTCTAACTGTCTCTGGCAAGATTCCATTTGCCCGTCACAGGTGCAGTACTCATACGCCCAGCAAGTCGCCATCGAGGAGGTGCTGCTGCGAGGTTCAGCTGCTGAGAAAGCGGTGCGTGAGGCGCTCGAGATGAAACTGCCGCCTAGTGAGGCGGCTCGTGAGGCTGGCGCAGATGTTTTAGCCAGCTTTCAGCAGGGCCTACAAATCTGCGAATACACTCTAAGGAAAAACATGCAAGTTGGAGAATACAGCATTTGCGTTGGAAATTTGCAGGGCTTGGCCATGGCCTCAATTGGCGAGCTGGCCGGACAGCATTGGGCCAAATCGGGCGCATCTCGTCCGACGCTCTTCTGGTAGGGAAGCAACAAATTGTAATATTTCGATTTGGTAAGAGCGGTTAGAAATAAATGCTTGAGGTGCTGGTCATATTACTGGTTGGATTGAATAATTTCTGGCTGCGTTGATTGACCAAGTGGTTAATTCTTGGCAGTTGACGCAATTTGGGCTTGGTGTCACCAAAATCTTGAGGTCATCCATGCCTAAGTTGATGTATAACCACGTTGAGCATCATCGAGTCGAGTGGCATTGTCAGAAACAGCACTTGGTGGCTGGATCTGATGAACTTTTAGCCAAATTGCTGACGGGCAAAAATTCAGCTTTGCTTGTTGCTTTGTTGTATTCTAATTAGACTGTCGAGTGTGTGCCAAATCGTGTATGCATGTGTCTGTGTCTGTGCGTGGGTCTCTGTGTGTGTGTATGTGTGCTCATTAGACCAAATGTGCGGGATGTGTCGTGGCAAAAAAGGGGGAGGGGCGTTGGGATGGGATATGCCGTGTGGCGAATATAACTGAGTAATTATCATCATTAAACGCAAGACGAAGCAGTCAAAGCAAATAGTCGTGGAAATGTGTGCCAAGGCAGATGAAACAAGCGAGAATTGAAAAAGTGGAATAAGCAGTGGGACAGGCTGCGGGAGAGGGTTCAAGAACAGACTTTTCTTCAGTTCGTATTTTAAGTGGGTGTGTGCCTGACGCAATTCACGGGGCCTTGATGAATTCGTTTTATTTAAAACTGAGCTGGGTTTTAATAAGCTATATATAAAATCTAATGATCGATTATGCTCTTTATTTCAAGGAACTGAGACCAAAATTATATTTGCTTTTGCTTAACAATTCTCGTTTAAATATTTTTTACATTTTTGCTATCATTTGTTGACAGTTGCATTTACTTTTTTTTTAAGTCTAGAATTATATTCTCGTTTTTTTACTTTTATTTTTATTTGTTTCATTTGCTGAAAGAATATACTTTTTCTCTTTTGTGCCTTTTATAGGCAATTGCTTGGAGTTGGTCATTTTACTAGGCCTTTGATTCCGCTTCTGAGGTAGTTTCTGTATCGCCAGCGGGTGCATCGGGCTTAGGCTCATCTGTGTTGCCGCAAACACAAATGGGACACTGTAAATTGGCAGGTAAGATAAGCAAAAATTGATTAAATATTCTAGTAAACTAGCATAGGTACCTTTTCCTTGAGCACCAGGCGATATTTAGGATGACTAAAGAAGAGAAAAAACATATTACGAGTTTGGTCAGGATATTTTAAAAACCAAAAGAGTTTTTTATACAAAGCCATGGGACTATAAAGCCAATAATATATTTATACTTTATATAGACGTCACCTTCTATAAAATGTGTATATCGAATGTTTGCATGTTCGCGACTGACCTTATGCCGTAAACAATGGGATTGTAGACCGCGCTCGTCTTGGCAAATGTGGCGCCCCAAATGGTGCTCAGTGGCGTTAGACCCTCGATCTTGAACAGGCCAAAGTAACAGATGACCAGGTACGGAGTCCAGGCCATAAACCAAAGCGAAATGGTTGTCAGGGCCACCTGGGTAAGAAACAAGAAACATTGCTCAATTTGAATCTTTATAAACAAATTGTATTCTTGAACCTTGGCCAGTTTGCCCTCAGCGCTCTTGTCACAATCCTCGGAGCTGCGCAAGGACTTGACGTTCATCTTCTTGGCCTGCTCGCGCATGGCCTTCTCGTGTGCAGCGACTGCCTACAAATTAGGGTATTAGACAAGCGGAGAGTGCAAGAGAATTTCCACTTACAGCAATAATAAACCAGTACGAATAACAGATTAGGAATAGTGGCACATAGTAAACGAAGATCGAATAGGTAATCAGATAGGAGCGCGGATTCCATTGCCTTGTCATGTAGTCAATGCTGCAGGCCGTTAAATTGCCCTCGGGCACGTAGCTGCTCCAGCCGATCAGCGGCATGATTGTCCAAAAGGTTGCCATTAACCAAATAAACAGAATCTTCATAATAGCCAGCTTAATTGTCATCGGCGTTCCGTTGATGCCCTTGACAATGACATTGTATCGATCGAAGGCGATCATGCACATCGACCAAATGGAAACGCAGCCAAACATTGAGCCGCAAACTGCATAAATATCGCACCACAGTGGGCCCAAAATCCACGTCTCATAGTAAAAGTTAACGAGCATAATTGGAGACTGTGAGGCCATCATGCAAAAGTCCGAGAAGGCCAGATTCAGCACGAGGAGATTGGCGGGCGTGCGCAACGATTTGGTGCCACCGAAGATGTAGACAACTACTCCATTGCCGCAGCAGGAGATGATTAGGATGCATAAAGTGAACAGACCGAGAATTTTGCTCATTGTCGCATCCATTGGCGCAAAACGGCTCCAGTAGGGATTGACGAGGTGCGCCATGTCTGGCAGCACCTGTAAATGGATTAAATAAAATTGGTTTTTGTTTAGTTTAATGTTTATATTAAACTTTGTCTTTAGACTAAGGCGAATTTGTATTATCAAGAATCTACAAATTTATTCAAATGTTCGATCTTGATATGGATATTTCAGTTGAAACTCTTATTTGGCCATTCTTCTACACTGATTTGACTTTGACATTTTCTTTTAATTTTTCAATTAATAAAATTCAAAAGAAATTGATCTATTTTTAACAAAATGTCATATTACTTTTCTCCAACATAACATTAGGCCATTGGAAAAATAGATAAATAAATAAATAGTAAATAAATGAATAATATAGAGTCTTAAATGAAAATGCGTTTTAAATTTTAAAAACTTTTCTTAAATTTCTTAAATGGGGAATTTTTATATCTTAAATTCTTGACATGAATAAATCTTTTCATACAATTATTGTGTTATGTAAAATAAAATAATATAAAGTACATAAAAAACTTAAGGTACAATAAATACAAAATAATGATTTAGTTTAATAATACCTAAGATACGTTTGGAAGCTTTGTAACCAATATTAAAAGTACTTAGATCCAACACACTTCTGGTCTAAAATCACAAATGTACGCTTAAAATGTGCTTAAATTAGTTCTGGTATTAAAAAATTATTTATATTAAGTATTTCGTGTTAAGCTTAGGAGAATTAAAATTCACATTATTTCTGACATCGCTGCGTTCTAAGTACGCATCAAATGATTTTAATTTAGTCAAAATTTAGGTAAAATACAATTCTTAGTTAATTTCTTAAATCAACTTTCTTGAATCGTACGTCAGACGTCTTTAACTCACATTGTCCAGCACGGAGCCATTGCCGCCCGACTGAGCCTCGAATCTAGGCCCAAGTCCAGTGCCAGACATGGCAACGACAAACGTCTCTGGCAACAAACTGCGCACCATGCTCAGCTACCCGTCAACAAAACGACAGCACACATTAAGGGGGTTCCGGACTAATAGACCTGGCTGGCAATTGACACTGGCTTTTATAGTCGCGTATTTGAGCCAATTAGGCATAGATCGATGGAATATGCAAAACTTGTCAGCTGCTGTCAGATCAAAACCAGCATTGATTTTATTACCAAAAATTGTGCAATAGGGTTAGAATATGCACGGGCCGTTTAGGGCCATACCACCATTAGTCTGTCGCCTTCTCTCAGAGTTTGGCTAAAAATTTCTGACCGCACGACTTGCAAAGTTTCTGCTTATTGAAATTGAATGCTGAACATACAGAGCATGCCATTCTTACGGAAGACTGGCTTGGATATTTTTGGAGGAGTATGGATTTGGGACTTTCACTCGAGTCATTTTGCGATAAGTTCGGTTGTTCGTACATCTGCTCGTCTTCCTCATCATCCGTGCTGGGCAAATCGTATCGCACAATGCTCACCTGCTGGCCAAGTATTAACTGCTTGCAGCACTCCTTGATATGATAGTAGGCACTTCGGAATGCTTTCATCTTGCAGGCCTATAACGGAGGTGTTAACAAAAACGGTAACATAATTAATGCGACATGCGCTGATTAGCTTACCGGGGACAAATCGATAACAGATATATTCTTGCCACTCTTTCCATAGGAGCCCAGCATAATCACCTGAGAGGCGTTGTTAATGTGATTGGCAGTAGCCCAGAGCAGCAACTCCTTGTGCACATGCTCACTCATGGTTATGATGTAGTCAAAGTAGTAAAAGTCCTGGACCGTTAGCTGCCAAATAGAATGTGCCGCATTAGACGTACGTTCTCTTTCATATCAGATGATCACTTACCAGACGGCAAAAGTGATCAGAGCGCAGTCCATGCTCCCTGAGAACGCGTAGGCATTGCTTGTGCGGACGTCTGCCAATGTTCCAGCTGCGCAGTGCGGCACTGTCAACTTCCCAATAGAGACTAGTCTTCACCATCAGATTTTGCATTATAGTCTCCGCCATCGGCGAGCCACATGAATTGCCTGCAACAGAGTTGGATAATGACAATTTATTGATAATTAGCAATAGGAACCATTCAAAACCGACCCATGCACACGAACAGAAGTTTTTGAAAGTCATTGTATGTCTTTTTAAATTCTTACTGAAAATTTTACATACAGATTACACATATGCGTTTAGTTAATATTAATTTATATAAAGTCTGTATGCAGTAGAGTTTAGACGTTTGTCTACAGTCTACTGAGTCGACATTCAGTTGGAGGTATCCCATTAACAAGTCCTTGGCGCTGCCACCATTTTCAAATTAACACAAATGAGCCATGTCCCAGTTAATGTACGACAAGCCACCAACCACGACCTCAGACACGGCCCGCCCCATGAACTCTGCGAGCATTATTCTCCCGCCAAATTGCTCAGTCTATTTTCTACAATTCGCATTGTGGCAGCTGAAATGTCGCGACGTTGCACGACTGTGTGTGTGTGAGTGTGCATGTGTGTGATGGTGTCCGACGGATGTACAAGTGTTTGTGAGTGCACTTCTGCGCCTGTTGCTGCCCCTTTGGCTGTCCTTTGGGCCATCTACAACTCCACTTGGTCGTTGAATAAAAAGCACAGTGTGTCAAACTCACAGAAGTGAAAAATCAAGAGTGCGCTAGTCGAGACTACCCAACGAGAAGATAGCCTGTGTCCAGCTCACTCACGAGTTTACAAATATACAAGTATTTTGCTCATATTGTATTTGACAGACGGACATGGATAGATCGACTTGACGAATTATGCTGACCAAGTAAAGTCTCCTGCATATTGCAAACATTTTCCATTTTCAACGGTTACAGGCTATAATAAAGTTACATCTGAAGATTTCTTCTAATAAAACTCTATAGTAAGTCTGCAAAGCGGATCGTAGTATGAATTATTTCAATCATTTTCGAATCATAATTTTTTAATATTATTTGTAGAATAAGCCTCAATCAAGCAGCGTTGTTATTCTTTTAAATACAAATACAGATTTATAAAAAATGTAAGAACAACCGGTAACTTAAAATGAATTGCTAAATAATACTTGTTTAGAATATGAGCTTAACCCGATTAATTGCGTGGAAATTGAAACTTTAATCAAGAATGCACTTACAATATATACATCCTATGCCATATCAGATGATTAATGGCTTCAATAACTTTTAGACATTTGTGTACTTTCAACAGATATTGATATAGCTAAGTGGATACAAAGCAACATATGTATGTGGAGGGATATCAGTATTTCACTTCGCTTTGCTGAAAGTCAAATGAATATTTTCAGTATTTCAAATTGGGATAAATATTTGAAAAAAGTTTTTGTTTCCTTACATCGTAAATCTATGTACAAAAATTATAATAGTAATCGACAGCAAATTAAACAGATTTTTTTTATTGAAAATCAGTTTTGTATTTTGTTTGGTATTGATGAGCGAGTGAATTCATGCCCCAACTTAAAGACACTGTGCAAGGCGGTGTCTCGCCTTCTGTTGACTAGGCAAATGTTTGTGCCACACCTACTTGCCACCTCTTCCACGTTGCAGGGGCAAAGTCGAAGGCATTACAAATAATGGGCTGACAGGTGGGCGGGTGGTAGCACAAAGAGTGTCAAGTGCTCGTGAGGTGTCCGCGTCGCGACGTGAGGGGCATTTAAAATTGGCTCCCAAGGGTTAAAGGGCAGCGAGTTCAGCGAACTGAACCCACGCCATGGCCCACATATGCAAATGCATTGCTTTCTGTGCTTTTCCCCAGTGCGTATACTCTAATGATAGACTGTGGCCAGGTGTGTGGCTGTGTGTACATTTGGTGCCTTTTGGCTGAATTTGTGTGCATACAAATTACACAAAGGGTTTTGATTTTTTTTGTATTGTTTCCATTTCTGTCGAATGAGACCATTATTAGGAGACTGCTGACTGTCGACATTTCCAGAATATTTCCCCTGGCAACAAAACTTTGCGAGAGTGTGCGGCAGGCAACTGTTTGGGTGTTTTGGGTGTTTGGGCATTGCCCATTGCCAATATCCAATTGGAATTGCATTGAACGGCTAAATTGAAAACTGAAAAGCATATTTCACTTATCACTTTTCACACAAACACACCCAGGAACAAAGCGGAGGGGCCGACAGAGGGGCCGACAGAGGGGCTATTGGCCGAAGAGAAAGAGTACAAAACGAGTGAAATGAAATTGTAAAAGTAAAACACTACAACAACATTACTGACTGACTGGCTGACCGGCTGGCCAGGCAATACAATAATAGTGCCTGTATTGTGTGTGTGTGTACGTGTGTACGTGTGGATCTGTGGATAGGTAAAAGGGATTCTCTGAGTGAGGCAGCACATTGTTGTTTTAATTAAAAACAAACCCAGCACACTATTGCCGACAAAAAATGAAGAAGACGAAGAAATCAAAGTGAGCAACCACTAGAAACCGGTAGAGAGATGGAAAGAAAGCTGTTGAATATTTAGTGCATGGCGAAAAAACTGGCAAACGTGAAAATTATTGAGAACCAAATGTCTAAGCAAAGCAGGCGGAAATGTGAAGCTGCTAGCATGTGTATGTGTGTGTGTGTGTAATAGTAACCCAAATGCTGTGGTTGCGCAAATGGGCACTCACACACAGGCAAGCCGCACCTAATGGCAATTTAAATGAAACAAACAGCAAAATGAAAATGAAAATGAGAAGTAGAAATCAACGAAAAATTACCAACAAACAAAACAAAATGGAGGCCTGGCAGACAACGTTGGTTCTTCTACGTGTTGCTGTTGTTTTTGTTGCACTTTGTTGACCGCAAATGCAATTTACAGCACAACAATCAGCGGCAAACGCAAAACGCAGCAGCGGCAAAGAAGAAAATAATAAAAACACAACTTTGCTGTTGTTGCTGTTGCATTGTTGGCCCAACATCAACAACAACTGTTTTGCCATCAGCAGCAAAAAGCAGCTCAGCCAGCAACTGCATTAACTGACCAGGCGGTTCCGTGTTGGCCACGACGGGGCGATTGTGGGCGTGGTGGGCTGGTTCCGACTGGTGCTTGGGTTTTGGCTTGAATTGTGCTGAATACTAAAGCAACAGCAGCATCATAGTTTTGGCCACACTCACACAATTGCGCTTGGCTAGTCAACACGCACACACACACACAATTAGACGCAAAAGCAGCCACAGCGGACAATCGCTTACAGGGGTTGCTGGGGGTGGGGGAAGGAGGGTGGAAAGGGTTGCCAACGCTGACTGAGGTTCAACGTATTTTTGAGTTTGCGTTTTAAATTAAATTTGCCGGCAGCGTATGGGTGAGTGTGTGTGTGTGTGTGTGTTTGAGTTTGGCTAACCCTGCTCCTCTTACCACTGCTCCCTGTTCATTTCATTTTCTTTCACATATTTCATGCAATTCGTGAATTTCTAAATAAACGCTATTACCACGTTTTTATTTGGGTTCGCTCAGGTACGATAAATAAATTAAGCTGCATATGCTGCTGCAATGAGGCAGGCGTAACAACAACAACCGAGCCAAATGTACATACACTCATAAATATTTATGATCCCGCTTGCAGGCGAGAATCTGTCACCAGTTGCGAGTTGGTCAGCGGGTTGGCCAATGTTGGGTTATCCTTTATGTGTGGTTAGCTGTCATGATTGTATTGGCCATCTCCGTCTGGCTGGCTGCACAATTGTGCCAGAGCCTGGAGCATTTTGTTGGAACAGTTGGATTCAGTGTCAGGTGAAAGGATAGCAGGAAATAAATGAGCCAATTTTGTTGGCTTGTCATTCAGCACTACTGAAATGTGCTGCCTTCTCTGTAGATTCGCCTCATTAATGAATAATGAGCGCACAGGCTAAGTAAAACATCGAGCAAAACTAAACAACACAAATGGGAGACAAGAGGATACTCTGTGCCTTGTACTCTGTCTGTACTGAGGTCCACCAAAATAACAGTTGATACAGATTATTAGAAAAATGAATTTAAATTAAATTAAATTTGATTTGAATATTTAATTTAAATACATAGCATGTTTATAATACAAAATTTGTTTAAATTTAACAAAATATTGTTTAATAAAAGTAATTAAATAAAATACCTTAATTTATAATAAACTGCAATTTTAAATATTTAAATCAAATCAAAATTGGAAAATATTATTGGAAACTCAACTAAACAAACGTATTTTGAAAAAAATAATTTATACTTTAACAGACTGTGCTTTATTTATTGTATTTGGGGATTTGCTTTAAAAAGGGGCTTTCGACCGATTGTTTTCATTGCTATACAAAACTTATCCTATACCTTTTCCAATAACGCATAGTTTAATTTATATGAATTTAGATATTTAGATTGGCATGATTGTGTTTTTTAGTTGTGTACATATTTGGCAGCAAAGTCGTAATACTCTCTGTTAGGGTACACCAGGCAAAGGCTCATTAAAAAGTCAAGACAAAGGACTGCCTCATCTGTTCATCAATATCGCAAACATTGGCTCGACTCGCCGAGATTGCGATGTCGACTGCGATTTGCTATGGCCGATAATGCCGCACGTAACGGCAATTCCGTAAATGATGATGCAATGACTGCCGCAGTTGGCTTTGGTCGAGGCACGAAAGTGGCACGTTCCAGGCGGCAGTCAATCGTTTGCAACATTTCGTTGCGGCTCCTTTTCGGCCAGCCAGCTCGTAAGTCATTTAACATTTTGAGGTATTTAATGAGCCAAAAAGTTTTTGCCGCACATAAATTAAAAGTCGACGGGCACAAAGCTGACCCGACGCTTCTTCTTGCACACACCGCTGGACAGTCGGGGCCAGGTGTTGGCTGACCAATCCACTGGCGACTGCTCGACAAGCCAATGGCTCTATTAGCATGCCCATTAAAATTAGACAAATGGTTGCCATTGCCGTTGCCGTTGCCGTTTCGCATATCCGCAGCTTTGGCCCAGGCTGCAGATTTATGGCCCACTGAGCGGGGAATGCAGGCGGCCAACTTCGAAACGAACTGGCCTTGATTTTGGCTTGGCTTGGTTCGGTTTCTTTCGGACTGGGCCTTGGCGCAATCATATATGCCACTTGAGAAATGCCATTTGTTATGATAAATGATTATGTTGTCAGTTGCCCGCTGCCCGTTGTCCGTTGCCAGTTTATGGCGGTCAAATTGACGCGGCCTCAAACGGGACTCGTGTGTGAAGGTCACTGAAAGGCATTAGAGAGTAATTGGCTGGAGCGCTGCTCTTTGGCTTTAGCTTTAAGCCACATTGAGCGAGTGCTGGGCTTTAAACTCTCCATTCATCGATACGTTTTGCTATTGAAGAGTGTGTGAAAGAGTGCGAGATGCGATTGAATTTGTTGTCTTGTGCTCCACCTCTTTTGTGTGCGGTGTAAGCCGCTTCTATTTGGCAGTGCTGTGGGCAGACCCTTTGGTAAATTTTACCCTTCACTTCATTAAACGTATTTCCAATCCTTTGGGGTGCACAAATCACTTTGCCGCAGATACACACAAAGCCAAAGCAAGGGCGGCTGGGGGTGTGGCCATAGAAATTTGACAAGCAGCCAAACAAAAGCCTAATCGTGCAGCTGCCGCCTCTGCCCCTCCCCCCCTGGACCACACCTTCCAAATGCTGAGAAGCTGCCGCCTTTTGGCTGTAATCCATCAAGCGGCTCCGGTTCGGGATTCGGGCCAGTGTCACTACAACAACGGCAACAATAGTCAGCACCAAGGAAAGCAGCAGGGGCTGGGGAGCACGGAAGTCGTGGGAGGCTTAGGTAAGGAGTAAACAGGAGCTAAAGCCCAACCATAGGCAGCAAATTGTTTTCCACTCTTTGCCTGTCGTCATGCCTTTGTCTGTTGTTGTTCCTTTTTGTTTTTGTTCTTGCTGCTGTTCTTGTTATTGTTGTTGTCGTTGGTGTATTAAGTATTTAAGCAGTTAGCCAGTTGGTCGGAGATGGATCGTCCGCTTGTTGAGTCTATAAGTCATTCCAGTTGACATTTCATATTTTTTCCGGCCTTCCCTTTTGGGCCAACATGTTCTGAATGTACAGAAGATGTGACAAATTATAACCCAAAGTCAAAGCCTCTTTAAAGGCGTTTCCGGCCGCTGTTGCCAATGTTCAAGTTGTTCTTTAATTGGTTGTTGTTGCTCCTGCTGCTGCTGCTGTGGACAGCTTGTGGCTGCCCGAAGTGCAACCGGCCCCGGACACAGATAGCGAGTGTCGTTGACATGGCCGAAAGAATGGCCTAATTGATATACATTTCATTTGCCTGACAGTCGAGAACTGAGCACTGACCACACGATACTCGTGTCAAGTGAAAGGCGAACCAGAAAGTTTATAGTGTAGCAGGAGGCAGAAATAAAATGAGATTGATAATGACAGAACGAAATAGAGAGTGGAAGAAGAGAGAGAGAGAGAGAGAGCTTGGGCGAAAGGAGCAATTTAAAGTTTCAATTTGTTAGGTTATTTAAAATTTAATTAAGAAACTTGTTAGTGTTTGTCTGAGTTTGTTTAGCAAAATACCCTGTACCCAATAAAACCGCATTAGGAGGTTATAATAAGAACCCGCAATAGTATCTGACAGCGTTTATTTCCACTATTTAAGAGTTCAGTAGCTGATTTTTATAGAATGGAGAACTGACAGCTTTTCCCACAAATGATTTCATCCACTTTACTCCTTACATTTATAATATATATATTATCAAACGTGCCTTTCAATGTAGTTTTTAGAATTACTGATTTCAATAATTCAAGTTTTTTTAAAATGTTGAACGCTGTTAATAGACACACCTGGTTTTTTTTAAATTTAAATAATATATTTATTATAATTTGGTTACTATTATTATTTCTTAGTGAATTAATATTATGGTATGGTCTAATAATAAAATAAAAATATTTGAACATAAATAGCAATAAGCGTATCTCAATTGATGTCAAAATGTACTCTAACATTTTTTTTAATAATCCTAGCTGTAACTGGGTTTCTTAAGCTGATATCTTTGTGTAACTTGAAAGTTTCTCAAATGCAGCTTGTCTGTAGCTACTGTTGTATCGGCCCCACCACGTGCGTCAAATTCAATGCCACACGCACATGACTTGGCCACAAACTTTGTTATGTGCCCAGCACCGCCAGCACTTCCAGGACTGCCACCTCGCACATCCGTTGGGGCACGGGGGCGCAGTCAGAACATGCTGCCAGTCCCTCTTCGATCGGCAGCAGCAGCTGGTAAACTTTTTTGCAGTTTTCGGAAGTTGCAACTTTTCTCATTTGTGCGTGTGCATTGGTCTGTCTTCTGTCTCCTGTTTGCTGTCTGTTGTCCGTTGTCTGTTGTCTACTGGCTGCTGGCTGCACTGCTGCAGTTGCACTTTTGCAAATGATGTCCAACTGTGCTCAGTGCTTGGACGACTTGCGCTCTCTGTTTCGCTGGCGCGCTGGCCTGGCCTGGCACGAAACTAATCCGCAACATGATGACAAGAAAATTGAATTCTTGCAACTGTCAAATTGAATCTGCCTCAGCCCTCATGCTGAAACGTAAAATCAAGGCTTCAACTTTTTGGGTAAAGCTGCCGCTGTTGCCGAGCTCGCATTCCCTCTTTCTCTCTCTCTCTCTCTCTCTCTCACACACACACACCCAAGGCTGCATCCATTTGTTTCAGCAGGGTCCAAGGTAATTTGACAACGCCGAGCATCAAAAACTAAACGTACAGCATGCCCCCGCCCCTTTGGCATGCCCCCTTCCCCCTTCCATCACTTTTAAACATTTTTTCAAACATTTTTGCCCGCTTCTGGCAGCTAAGTGTTTTTTGTTGCCTGCCTCGACATTTCGCCATTGAAAAATTTTACTTATTGACTTGCCTTTGACAGTGTCAGGCCCGACAGACGCAGAGGGGCAGGGGCATCGGTTGCAGCAGCAGCGACAGCGACAGCGACAGCGGCAGCGAGGGGCTCATGATAATGACAGACTTCATCGATTACGCGATTATCGCAATGTCACTTTAGAATTTTCGAAATTTTCCTCATTTGAGTGGGCCAAAAGCTTTTAGCGAGCATTTTAGCACACTGCCACGCCCAGCGGCACTCTTTGGACCGCGTACTGCGCATTTCGTGGATGAAATTGCTGTGCTCCAAGTGTAATTTCACTTAAGCTCTTAAGCAGACAGCCCGCGAACCCCATCCCGTCCTCAGCCGCAATTGGCGCACATCGAGCATTTCGGTTCTTGTATCGAAATAAGCGTTTGGCCCTCCGATTGCAACTCACATGTGTCGCAGCCAGAGAGCCACTTAAAATGTGTTTAGCTGATTAGCGTTAAAAGGATTTTGCAGCCTCATCCAGCTGCCAAGGATGGGCGTGGTCGTGTAAAAGTTAAAGTCAACACAAGAAGCATTTTAAATGTCACAAGTTTGGCACTGAAACGACAGGTGAAATTGTTTTTATTTGCACGGCAATTGCGAAGCGAAATCAACAGAAATTATTTAGTCGCTGCTCCCACACAACACATGGCAACAGTCCCCTATGCGATGTGTGAATTTGTCTGCGTGGCGGCAAAATGTTGAACAAAAGAATATGCAGTCCGCCAAGATTGCGGGCCTGAAATTTATGTTCTACTTATGCTCGCTGTGTGTGCAGAGTAAACAATAAAATAACGAGTCGTCTGCAGGCAAATTGCATAAAAGAGCACGGCAAATGCGCTGAAAGGGCAAAGGAAAACAACATGCATGACAACTACACACAAACACACACACACACACACACTTACATTTGTATTTACCCCGGCCCATTCTACCCATGCTCATTCCCATTCGCATTCCATGCACGTGCCAAAGGCAAACAGGCAAATGTCTTACGCTTCCCTGGACTGCCTAACAAACATGCGACACGGTAACGCAGCGACTGGAGCAGCTAACAAGACACCCAGAAGCCAGTTGGGTGGCCAGGTGGGTGGCAGCTGCCACCAATAGTTGCACTGCGCCCGCCAGCCACCTGGCAAATTTGGTCCTACGTTGGCGTACTTGTCCCAGCGGCCAACTCTACGTATTGATGTTGTCTTTTCTATTGTTGTTGTTGCGCCCAAAGCAGGGTTAAGCAGGCACAGCACACTCAGCAAATGCATAAATATTCGCTTGGCATTCAAAATAAGCAGCATTACATGCAGGTTAGTTATCCGCTCAATATTTAAAATGATTTGGGTCATTAATCCCAGCAGCATTAACCTCTTTTCATGTACATATGTGCACATGGATGCAATAATGTTGAGCAACTTTTACGTAGTTAAATATTTTACATACTTTTTTTAGAAAAGGTCAGCCAACAAACGCTAATCCCTCCCAAACCCGATGTTTTTTTTTGCTCAAAATAATTTGATTTTCATGCTCATGGACTTTTAAAAAGGGGTCAACGAAGAGGTGACCCTTTAAGTTTGTGTAGCAGGCAGAACACAACTTTAACAATTAATTAGGTTTTTGGATTTGAACTTAAATTGTTTTATTATCTAGTACCAGTGCATCTTCCCTGGGAGATACATTTACATCGTTAATCTCTGGCATTATGTACCTACGCAAATCCTTGGTTCCTTTCGTTCTTGTCAAATTATAATCGGATGCTCTGCCAATTCCTTGCCCGTTTTCCTTGCGATCAATGAATATATACAAATAGAGTGTATGAGCTAACAAACACACATTGCTATTTAAACTGTTTGATTTTCCAATTAATGGAACACATATCGAATGGAGTCCAACTTCATTAGTTGAATTCGCAGCCAGCTTGCCAGTGCATATTCGCATTCAATTTAAAGCTCCAAATCGAAATGTTGCGTGACTTAATTAAATTGCAATGCCATTGAACAGTAGCAGTGGCACAGCCGGTATCCAGGCCACCCACTTTCCGGCACCTCATCCCCACGAAAGTTGCAGCACCATCAACATTATCCATTTGGATGAACAATAGAGGGAGACGTAGTGCACGTGTGCAATTAAATTTTTGAAATAGATATATACACGGAAACAAATCCACATATACAAATACACACACATATATATTGTCGCACACTAAAACAAACACAAATATCTCTTGCCTTAATCGCCTAATGCAGCTGATAAGATGAACCTTAAACCTTGAATTCGAATTGTACCCTTTAATGCAGCTAATTTAGATGTAAGTCACCCCTCGCTGACCCCTTCAACACGCCCACGACCACGCCCACCTCCCGGCCATGACCACGCACAATCAGCAAATTGGCATATGGCATAATTATCGAATTGGTGCAACTCGTACGAGAACGTTCCACTGGCCTCCCCTAATGCTCAATGTTGGCCAATGCCTTCATTGTCGTGGCTATAAAAGAGACTTGCAAATGGCATTTGAAATAACATGTGAGCGAACTGCTCACACACGCACTCACACACACACTCACTCACGCACACACATATACACACACACACACACTCACTCACTCACATTGCCATACGCAAATGTGAGCGTGGGTGAAAGGATAACGCGCTTGGAGTGTGACTAATGCCGACGTGATGATGATTAAGTTGTTGTCCCATTGCGTACGCGTCGATGGCGTCTTATGGGCGACGCCTGTGGGCGTGCCTGTGCACAACTATTAGACAAGTCAGCGATTGAGTAAGTCCCAGTCGCAGTCCCAGTCCAGATCTAAGTCCCAGCTCCATTTGCAGTGCCATGGCCAATTTCTCAGCCCACGCACGTGATTCAATTAGAGTCCTGGCCATGCCCATGCCACAAAATGCTCCGCAACATTTTTGCCAATTGTCAATTTGCCAATCAGTCGGTGGCCCTCCGGGATTTGTAACGCCGACTTCTAATTATGCCGACAATTAGTTGAAGACGTGATGCCTTTGAACTGCCTAGCTCTGTGCTCGCACCAACTATGCTAATCCTTAGGCAAGAAGTAAAATAAATTTGTTGGGTCTTGCAAATTAAAAACTCGTGAAAATAATAATAATAATAAATATTTATGTTAACAATAACTAATTGCAACTAGTTTAGGTCTTAGGCTAACGCTAGAGGGAGCTGTGAAACTCAAATAAAACAACTTTGCCGGCAATAGGACAATAGGAAAATTAAATTTAAGCCTTTAAAGGTTGTAAGCACTCGCATAAGCTGCAAAGCAACGAACTGGAATATTAAACACTACATTGCAAAACGTTAGCCAGTTATCCTTGAACAAGTGTTTGATTCGATAACCTTTGACTAATCAAATTTAAACTATGTACTATGGTTGTTGTAAGGGTTTCCCAATAATTGTTTTATATATATAAAACAAATATTTGCAACAAATCGTTCCCATGAAAACTGGTGCACGGCTTTTACGAAAACGGCCCGCTTAACATGTGATAAAATAAGCAAGTAAAATTCCTCTAGTCGGGAGGAGATACCCGAAACCCAACCACGACCTATCGTTAAATACATTTTAAACCCTTTACATTCATACATGCATACACTATGCTAAAGCGCGGAAACTAAATTATTCAATAACTTCTTAACTAACAGTATGATCTTAATGAAGTCTGTAGTATTTGAATTGCAAAAATATTCTTGATCTGTGTATGCTTTAACAAAATATACTAAATTTGGCTCTAGCTCTTATAATTTCGGAGACATTTTAAAAAATCCGGGTCAATAACCGATACTTATCGATAATAAGAAAACAGGAGGGGTATCGTTAAATCAAAAAATAAAAACATCATCTGCGTATACACGAACTTAAAAATCCAAACTTTAACTCTCTATTGTAGTCTCTGAGATGGACTGGCTAACCGACATTGCTAAATCGACTCCGCTAATGATGCTGACCAGGACTATATATATTTTATGGGATCGGAGATGCCTACTTCTGCCTGTTACACTCATTTGCACAAAACGATTACACCTTTTTTACCCATTTACAAGTTCAGGGTATAAAAAGGCTGAGGGTCACACTGGTGATCTACGTGACAATCTACACTCTGAATTCCTGCATCTGGTTGGACATTCTTTTCCATGGCCAATAATGCTATGTTGCAATTGCAACTCCGGTGAAGACAATTCTGACAACACTTTGCGTTCGCTGACAGTTGTGCAATTGGCAAGGAAACGTGGGAAAATAGTCGGTGAACGAAACATGGAAGCCAGGACCCAAGGATGCTTGTGGTGCTGGAAGCTGTAACCTAAACTGCCAATCAACCAGGACTTGTGGAGACGGGCACGATAACAAGTTGTCCTTGTCCTTGTTGCCCCACAGCAGAGTGACAATCACAAACTGTGGGATAAATCTTGGCAGGCAATGTGCAGCCTTCTCCCACTCATTCCAAACTGACAGCAGCAATTTGAGCTTTGAATTCGTGTTTGGGAACGAATTGGCCAGCGGATTGGCCTGCATTTTCGGTGATATCGCCGCTGTCTGTCGCACGTGTCAATGCGTCTTTGAATGCTCAATTAAATTTGCGACTGATTCAGCTCGTCTGCAAAACCCGCGGCCAGCAACAGAATTGAATTGTAATTGGGGATTGGCGATTGGAGATTGGAAATAGCGATTTTTGCATTGGCCTTTGTACGCCGACCACTCGAAGGACAATGATTTCAGTCAGCGAGACCCGCTTGACATTGGCATTCCCGGGCATCGTTATTGGCAAAGCGCAAAATTCGAAAATTTCGCTACCTCATGAATTATTCACAGCTGCAGTTTGAATGGTGGCCGAGCTGCAGGTCTATTGATATGTCAGCGGGCGCGCCACTCGAGCTGCAACAACGAAAAATATTGCCAGCTATTTCTATAAGTCATGTTTACAAAACACTTACAAGTCGGACAGAGTCCGTCTCCAACGGAGCTGACTGGCTGATTGGCTGACTGGATGGCTGATGAATGAACGAAGTTAATGAAAGTTTATTGAGCGCACGGCAGCCACTCGAGCGGCGGCTGACTGGTTGACGGATTGACGGATTGAGTGACTCTCAGGCTGAGCGCCATTTTGTCGAGCTTAATGAATTTTGCCAGTTGAGCGGAAACGGAAATAATGCGCCAACATTTTGTAATGTGTAGCCAAACAACAAAGCGGCAAACAGCCTCAATGTGTGCGTGTGTGGGAGTTCGTAAGTGTGTGCGTGCCTCGATGTGTATGGATTTTCTACGTGGCAATTGCAAAGTTTTCAATTGTGTTGGCCTTATTGAAACACTTTTCATTTACTTGCTCTTTGGTTTCTCTCATTTGGCAGCTTTTATCGCAGTCATTAGACAGCGACCTTTCCCTCATAGCCCCAACCCTCGCCCCTTTGCTTTATCATTGCTTGTTTGCCTTATCGCCCCATTTTTCCCATTTGAGTTTTTGTCTAAAGTTTTGCCTGCTTTTTCATTGGTTTGCCACTTCACTTCCCTTCTTTGCTTGCGTCTTGTATTACATTTGCGATCCTAATAACAAATTTACATGCAAATAACTTTTTCAACTTTGGCACTTCATATGCCACAACAACACACAGCACACACAGACATACACGTGTGTCGCCTCAATTGCCACTTATCAGCTCATCGATGAGGTTTGCAAATAAAAAGTTTTGTGGCTCAACGCCTGCCTAAAATAAAGTTTCTTTAGCTGCTTTTTCGTGCTCGGGTATTTTATTGGCAATCGGCAAATATCTGGCATTAATATGCGATTTTAATGGGCACATTAGTTTGGCCAAAGCCAAGACCTTTAAAGCCAAGACCTTTAATGGCCCTAAAGGGTTGCCCGCCACGCCCACACACGTGTCAACATTTGATCTATGATACACACACACACATTAACCACAGCTAGGTGTGTGGCTAAGTCAGCTATAATCATAAATTACGACAGGAACCGCATCAAACTTGCCGTAGTATCGCCACCGGCAGATCCTTTGACGACACCACAGTGGGCCGTGCAGACTTAAAGTGAATTATTTGCATTGCGGCCAGTTGAGTTGCAAGTGCGCATCTGGTGAAAGGTTGACATTTGCTCCGCAGGCAACAGCAGCCGTGGCAGCAACAGCAGCAGCAGTAGCTGCTCGCATTATAATTGATTTGTTTGGCCGGCTGGCGAACTTGCGTCTGGTAATTAAAACGCATTCTCGCAGGGAACGCAATGAGCAATCTGTCAACGCGACGTGGCTGACCCTTTGGGTGGTCCCTTGTGGTCCCTTGTGGTCCCTTGGAGCATTTTGAATGCATGGGATGGTTTTAAATTAGCAATGCAACGTGAGCAGAACCAGCGAAATGGGGTTAGATAAGCAAGTAATCCCTCGGCGGGATCCACTGCGTGCACTCAACCTCAACCCATTTCCGTATCGCCCTGCACTCGTGTAATGCGAATATTTAATTTCCATTTGTGTTCAACCTTAGCAATGGCTTAGGGACTCGCAGCTGCCTTGCAGGGAGCCGTGTTGTTGTTGCGTATGTTGCTACTGCTGCATGGGTTTACACTCCCACCCACCCCCACCCCTTCCCTCCCACTTGTATTTGTTAATTTTGATTTGTTTGCTGCATTTTATATTAAGCGGAACTGGGACATCCTCGAACAGCATGTACAGCCCGTGGCCAATGCAAATTGATTTCGCCCAACGATTTTGGCGTTCTTGCTGTTGGTGTTGTTGTTGTTATTGCTGTTGTTGCTGTTATTTCCACTGTTTGCCAACCAATTTCGATTGGCTTTGTTTTTTAGCAAGTATATATGCGTTCCACCAAATATTTTTGCATGTTAAGTGTTCGGCATGTTTGTGTGCTTTCTGCATGTATCTGCTGTTTTTCTTACCCTGTACTTATTAAAATGGGGGAAAAATGAATATAGTTAATGTGTATAGCAAGCAAAAAGTGTTTCTATAATTATAAATTATAATACAAATTATATAAACAAATTAACTGTAGGATCGATTGAAGATTCATTTCAGTTTTTATAAAAAAGCAACATAAAATTTTACTGATTATTTGTTTGCTAATACTATAAGGTAAGAAAACTGTATTATACACATGTTAATGTGTCTGACTGCAAGGGTATTTCATCTTCGGCATTGCAAATTATTCAATAAAATTGTTCTGGTTTCGACATGTTTACTTTTAATTCCAGTTACTTCCAGAGCTCGCCATTTTAATAACGATAACAAAATGGCGCCAGCGGTTGGGCAAAAGCAAATTTTTAAGCCAGCGAAATTACTCATTTAATATAATAGCTTTTCCTTGCGCATACACTTTCCGGGTCAGATCTTTGCATTGAACCCAAACAAATTGAATGATTCGCATATTATAAATGCATATGTTCATCATATTTACTTTGTTGTGGAGTTTATTTTTTGTTACTTATTTTTCAAAACATTTTTACACGTGTTATCGATGCGGGTTGTGTCAATTCAAGTGGCGAAATAATTTGTGATTTCAGTATATTAATACTGTATTTTAAGGAAATAGGCAGCAATGAATGTACTTAAATAAATATTTAGTATTTATTTGATATACATTTGTGGCAAATGGCAGCCGCTGGGGCTCAATTCAATTCACTGTTGACACTGATAAATTACTGATCAAAATGCATGTTTAAATATTTATATTTATTTTATGTCGTTCACAGTACACAGAAGCTATTATTGTTATTTTGGAAAAATATAGAATTTTTATATTTCGATTAAAAATAAAATTCAAGATTCTGAATCAAAAAAAAATTTATTTTTTCAAAATAAGTAAGGGGGAGTAAAGGATATTTTTCGAAAAAAAATCGAAAAAAAATTATTTTCAAATACGAATTAAATTTAAATGCAGAATCAATCTAGAGGTTAATCCTTGGAGAAAATGGTAAACATTGTGAAAATCGGTTAATTTTTGACGAAGTTATGAGACTTTAAAATCTTTCAAGTATGGTTTTGGGAACTTTACATGTCTAAATTTTTGTAAATTTTGGCATGATTTTTGACAAAAAAATCGACCCGCTCAGAATCACTTTTAAAGATGCGATTTATACTAATTTGAGTATCAGCAATCGATTAAAAATAAAAGTTCAGGATTCTGAATCAAAAAAAGAATTTTTTTTTCAAAATAAGTAAGGGGGAGAGTAAAGGATATTTTTCGAAAAAAAAATCGAAAAAAAAATATTTTCAAATACGAATTAAATTTAAATGCAGAATCAATCTAGAGGTTAATCCTTGGAGAAAATGGTAAACATTGTGAAAATCGGTTAATTTTTGACGAAGTTATGAGACTTTAAAATCTTTCAAGTATGGTTTTGGGAACTTTACATGTCTAAATTTTGTAAATTTTGGCATGATTTTTGACAAAAAATCGACCCCCCAGAATCACTTTTAAAGATGCGATTTATACTAATTTGAGTATCAGCAATCGATTAAAAATAAAAGTTCGGATTCTGAATCAAAAAAATTTTTTTTTTCAAAATAAGTAAGGGGGAGTAAAGGATATTTTTCGAAAAAAAAATCGAAAAAAAAATATTTTCAAATACGAATTAAATTTAAATGCAGAATCAACGGTTAATCCTTGGAGAAAATGGTAAACATTGTGAAAATCTGTTAATTTTTGAAGTTATGAGACTTTAAAATCTTCCAGGCATGGTTTGGGAACTTTACATGTCTAAAGTTTTGTCAATTTTGGCATGATTTTTGACAAATATCGACCCCCTCAGAACCACTTTTAAAGATGCGAGATCTTCTAATTTGAGTACCCGAAATTGAAATTGTGGTAAATTTCGTAGGGCTGGGGTAGGTGTGTTCAACTTTTTTGGCTCGATCTTAAGAGAAGGTCACCCAAGCGCGTGTCTGTTAAATTTGGTGACTCTAGATTAAAAATTTTGGGAGATATAATATTTCGCACTTTGCGGGGGCGGGAGTGGGCGGGGGTGTGCGTGGAGAGGAAATTGTGTAGCCGTATTTAAAGGGGGCACCACTAATCTACTTTAAAAAATTTGTTGACTCTAGCTCAAAAGCTTTGGGAGATAGACCCATTTCTGATTTTTTTAAGGCGGCATAAATACCAAATTTGGTGACTCTAACTGTAATATTGTGGGAAATATTGGGCTTTTATCGAATTGCGATTTGAGGTGTACCGACATGTTATAGATTTGCCAGCCTCCCAGTGGGCGTGGCACAAAAATCTTAAAACTTTGAAGCAGATAACTACAAGTCTATATCCAAAATCACATGTCTCTATCTTCTATAACGCAGAGAAAAGTTGCGTTCATCCGGACAGACGGTCAGACGGACGGACAGCATGACGGATATTGCACAAAACCAATTTACTAGTTTTACTTCGTGAACGAGGATAAAAAGTATTTTTTTTTATTATTTGTTGTTTATTAATTATATCGGTTTTGCATTTTGAGCTCTTATATAATATATCACATCATATTCACTGAAGGCTAGTTGCTAATGAAGCTCTTATGAGAAAACAGACTACACGTTTTTGCATTTTTTGCACTTTGCATTTCTGAATAAACTTTTAATCCACTGCAAATTGATCAAAAATGGATCAAAAAATGCTAATAAATAAATATTTCTACTGCACACCTTTGACTACTCTCTCTCTCTCTCTCTCTCTCTCTCTCTCTCTGTCCTTTTCTCTGTCTCTGTATGAGTCTGTGTCTGACTTATTCGATTTCTCTTTTCATAAGCTGGGAATTAAATTTACATTTAAATTGTCATTGGCTTTAACATGGCCACAAGTTAAATTAACTTTAAAAATGCATGAAATGCCAGTGTGTAATATCAAAAACGTATTCATAATTAAAAACTGTTTAAAATGCACATACATAAAAGGACACACTCCCATATATACACAAAAACAAATTTATGTGATTCGGTAAATGATTCCAGCTTGACATCGATTTATGTGTGTGTGTGTGTGTAAATATGTGCTTGTGCTTGTATGTGGTTGCTGTCATCCAAAGTGCGTGAAAAGCGGATGTTGCAAACCGGAAATGGCAATAACAAACAACCTCATGAATTAATGCGGCTTAACGCCCTGTGCAATATGATACGAAGCCATTTAATTTATTTGTTGTCGAGATGTTGTTGTTAACATTTGTAATGCAATTGATTTCCCTTTTCCTCCCTCAAGCTTATTAATAAAACAATTGATTATTCGTAGATTAAAGCTGAAATATTACCAAAATGTACAGCTTAATGAAGGAATGCTTTAGTGTTACAAAGGATAAGTCCGGACCATTCCGATTTTCTACTGTATATTTGCTTCGGGTGGCAACTGTTTGTATCGTACACGCTACGTCCTGGCACTATCCTCGTTTGCCTGTCAGTGACTTTTTAATATTTCGCTGTTGACATCTTGCCGTGTAGGTTTTCCTTTCTCTAGCCCTCTCCCTTGCCCTCGCATTTCCTGGCTCACAGCATACTTTATTCACTTTTTGTTGTTGAATTTCATTAAAATTTGCGCCCATTTGCCATAATTTGTATTTTTTCTCTCCTCTTTTTTTTCGGTTGTCATACGATGACAGCTTCGCCCCACATCCCGCGCCGAATCGTGCTCGCGCTGAGGCCGTGCCACAGATGAGCTTGACAAGCAAATGAAAAAATGTACAAAAGAGCCTCGTATTTTGTGCAGCGCTACAGATTCGCATGCGATGTGTACGAGAAATAAGTAAACATTAAAAATTAATGCATTAGTTAAAAGTGATAGGCTAGCAGATACCATGTGCTCACGTTTGCATTGTCAATAGCAGTGCTATTGTAAATGGATCTGGAACATCTTCGATTATATTGACACATTTTTCTTTATAGTAAGGAACGTGTTGATTAGTGATAATTTTGCCAAATCTAAACTCATCGTTTTATCGTGGAAAATAAAAGTTATTGTTTTCTTAGTTTGAAAAGCGTGTTCAAATATTTTAATATGAGGCAAGTGGAGGAGGCGTCAAAAATAATATTATATAATATAAGAAATATATAATATTAAGAAATTTAGCATAAACGAGAGTCCGCATACCAAAGTTGAAGTTTTAAAATAATGAAGGACATAACAAAACTGAAAGTTATGTTTATACAGGGTATAAAAAGAGGGTGGCGCCATCAACCCCTTGCAGCACTTGGCGCACCATTTGTTGCGAACCAATGAAATGCCAGGCGGTGTCAGGAATGACAGCACCTCGACGTACCCGCTCCATACCATATATATATATATATATACATATATGTTTAAGCAAAAAAGCATAATTCATTTTGTGTGTGCATTGTGGCGGTGTTCCATTAACCAAATAATGCACTTAAAGGTGAGCAGATTTATTTGCCGTGGCCAAAGTTGACAGCAGTTTTCGTAACAACTGCGGCAAGATTTATACACTGACAAATCATTGCAGCTACACGCTTTAACAAGCAGAGTTCACAGCCACATGTCACATCACTCATACGCACTGTTTGACTGTGATGACTTTGTTTGACTTTTGATGCGGCTTGCTGCTATGAAAACTACGAATTTTACCAGTGTGTCTGGGGCCGTCATTAAACACTGCCAGCTTTCATTTATAAGAGCTAATGCTAATGCATTTCGCATTAATTTCACAACACGACAGTTGGCAGCAAGATGCATGCGAAGATGAAAATGAATTGCTCGAAATTAGTTAAAACGCATTTGACGTTTTCTAAGTTTGGCGTTAAGTTTGGGCTGCCGACACGTGCACGCGAGGGTGGGCGCCACTGGCATTAATAGTTATACAACAGCGGACATATTGATAAATGAGCGTATTTTCGAAGCGCTGTTTGGGGCTGAAGCAACAACAATAACAACAACACGTTCAACTATTTCTGTGGAAAATGGCTCGATGCGGGCGCCGCAGCAGCGTTTGCGAAAAATGACTTTAGTGCCAAGCGTGAGAATTTTCAGTATTCGCTCTGTGTGCACATTCACACACACTCATACGCACTCACACTCATACGCGCGCGCCAAAACACGGGGAGAGAAACAAATGCTTGCAAATATTTCTGCAGCTGTGATTCTTTCCAGTTGCTTCCTAGCGCTGGGTTTCGCTACGCACACAACAACAACAACAACGAAGCGGATGAAAAGGGAGAGGCAGAGAGTAGAGTGCTTGGCAACATTTTGCGGCGCAGCTTCATTTCTCCATCGAATGCGCCACAATGAGTCAATTTTTTAACATTTATTTGACAGAAATTTTCATTTATTTTGCTTAGCTTATTTCGACGCGAGCAAAAGGAAAAAATTTAATTAAATTGAAATTAATTTGACAGGATATTGCAGACATCGCCAGAACTATTAATAATGCCACCATGTGAATGTGCGTGTGAGTGCCAGTGACTGAGTGCATGTGAGTGTTGTGCTACGGCAAGACAAATGCGCGCAAAATAAATTCTCATGTTGCGCTTTTGAAGCTGTCCGTCAAAATTGCACAAACGAAGCCAAGCAAGAGGCAACAGATACGGAAAGTAACCACCATTACTCCCACCCGACCGCTAGGCTCGCAGCAATAAATCATTGCATACACTGCGGCGCACAGAGTAGAATATTTTGCGAAACGCAGGCAGATAATTAATTAAATTTCACTTTTAACAGCGCAACCATCCAGAAAAATATCACACATACGCGAACTGATGTTATTGAGCTCGGCCTTCACTCTGACACTTGGCATTGACATACGCACAAATAGATAGACCCAATAAATTTAAGCAGCCGTAGAACGTGTCCAAAATATTTCGTATACTCCGAACAATACAAAAAAAAACATTCGTTTAGGTACGCTATAAATCGCGTGTTACTTCTGTATTTTGGTGACGCCCGGGCGCCTTTTTGGAACGCTTGAATGCTGACAGCTTTTGGGGCGAACGGGGTTCAACTGGGCGTGGCATGTCATTTAAAGGTTGTCGCTGGCCAAGAGCAAGCACCAAATGCCACGCGCCGCAACGTGCTTAAGTCAAATAAATAACAAACATTGGCGGACAGCCGCTGAATTTATGGCCAAGCAGAAACAAGTGAAGTTTTTAAGGCCAGCTCCATACGGCAAATGAAATGAAGCCGTATTAAGCAGCTGGAACTTTAAACTTGCCGCAAATGAGCTAAAAGTGGACGTCTTTCAAACTGACTGAGTGGCCAGACTGACACCCTTGACACCCTGACTGAGTAGTGCTAGAGACGACATGGATCGCTCAAGTGAGGGCGGCGCAGCGAGTTGTCGTCTCCGGCGTGCACATCGTTGGGCATTAGGTATGCATGCCATTGCGCATTGGCGGAATATGAGCCATGGAGCTGTCGCAGTGCCAAAGCTGTTGAGCAATGCGCCCAGAGACAATGGCAAGGACGATCAGGCGGGAAGGACAAAGATGAGCAGCGATGCGTAGCGGCAAATGGTAGCCTCTGCCTCGATAATGAAGTTAAAAATTCCATACATACAAACACAAAATGACTGACAGCCAGACGGACAGACAGGCAGACGGACTGACGGCTAAGCTTGTTGCTGTTGCTGTTGTTGCTTTTTGTTGCTGTAGTTGCTGTACGGCATTTGCCTTTGGTATTTATGAGTACGTTGTCCTTGATATGCCTTCGGAATTACTAAATGTCCCTGACTTGACACTAACTCACACGTACAGACGGGCGACACTCGCAGTGGCACACACACACACACACACACGCATCATCAGCCTTTCATTCATTCATTTATGTACAAACACTCGCTTCCGTTTGCCTGCGTCTGAGCTGTTGCCTAACACTGGCTGCAATATGTTTGCTTGCCACGCCCACATCAGCACCAACAGCAGCAGCAGTCCCAGAAATAGCAGCAGCAGCATCAGCTCCCTTAGCAGCTGCACACGTACACCTTTTAATACCCCTGCATAGGGTATGAAAAGGAATATTCGACCTAAGTATATCTATTTTTAACAAAGCCACAAGTGGAGTTTGTAAAGTCCTGTCCCTCACAATTTTAAAGCATTTATAAAGAATCTTGGGTAATGCAATATGCATTATATGCAACTAAACACACAGAGAAATACTTGTCAGGAAATTGAAATATTTGTCTTACAATATATTGAATTTTCTAAGAGGATGGCGAATATAAATATAATTTTTATTTAATCAAAGGATTAATAAACATTAATTGCTTTGCAAAAACGTAAGATTAATTATTTGCATAATGCTCAATTAAAATGAAAGCACTTTATTATTAAGTTTATGCAACGAAAAGGGAATAATTAAGTTTTGATGAAACCCTGCCCTTGACAAAATTAAAAATGATTATTGGTTTATTAGTACAGAACTTATCAAGTATGCATATCTTACATCTGCAAAAGGTGATAATTAATTAAAAGGCAAGAGTATTCACCAATCGACAGCTCAAAGACAGTTGCCCTTTCGTGTTCTGTGCTGTGTGCGTGTGTGTGTGTGTGTGCATATATTTTTTATCTCGTACGTGCAGCTATGCCTGGCCCTGGTTCGAAATTTAAATAGAAATAGCATGTTGATGTTATTCGATGTAGGTTTTATTTAATTTAATATCTGACTGACTGGAGTGTGTCTGCATCTCTGTGTGTATGTGTGCTGCTGTTTCATAAATACATATGTATTTTAATTTATTTGTATGCAAGCAGCAAACTAACAGCAACAGCAACATAACAAAATCAACAACCAGGACCGAATCCACTCGACTGTTCTTGAGGCTTGCTTTGAGAAGTGGCACTCCCATTAAAATCCCAGTTGGAAGTGACTCTCGATGTAAGCTCTGCAAAGATGCGTGTAAGGCGAAACAATGTCGATGCGAGTGCAGCAACATTGTCATGCTCGAAAGTATGCTGCAGTTTTCTTTGCTTCTGCAATGTGTCTCAGTGCTTAGTTGCGTATACGCACTGATAGCCGGTGTATGTGCACAAAAATCACAATTTCAGCTAGACACATAAAGTGCACCGCTGGGATATGAGCGTGGCAACAGCAAGGACAGTGTCTGGAGTGCTCGACGCTCACACGACCGTCACACAGAGCCAAAGCTTGAGTGCCAACAAGTGTAAGTTGGCTGCTCGGTTGATCAGCTAAGTGCAGATAACAAGTCAAGTGGCCTGAGAGCCAAAGGTAAGGTGTGTGTGCTCTGTTTGTATGTGTGGGTTTGCTCTGTGTGCGGAAGTATGTCGCACCTGGTAGAGCTGTACTTCAGTTTGTGCATGAAATCAAGCAGAATGAGAAACCAATTTGTGTAAAAATACAAAGGCAACGCAGAAGAAATGAAATTGGCCAAAAGGGGTGCCTGGCGTGTTCTTCAGCTTGAGTTGGATTTGGGCTGAGCGCTTGGGTAAGTCGAAATCCATTGCGAAAATAAACTTTTAAATCGCTGCAAAGTCAAAAGTAATAAATTGCGTGGCAACTTTCTTCATCCATAAGAACTTGGCACTGGAATTTTAATTCAATCTGACCAATAAAAAAGCAAGAAAGAAGTCGAACCAAAAAGTCAGCGACATGGCCAAAGTTCAGTCACAATGACGCATCTCAAAATTATTTAAACGGAAAAATAGTTTTAGCCGGCTGTGAGTGAGAGGACGTGTGTTTACTGTTGTGCGGTGCACTCAAATGCTGCACGGTTAACCGGTTAGGGCAAGAGAAACTAACATTATTTGATCCACCTAAATGAAGCCCAAAACCATTGGGGCATGCAACAGCCAAGCCCTGCCTAGTTGCATGTGTGGATCAATGTGTATATGTGTGTATGTGTGTTTGTGTGTGTGTGTGTGCAAGGTCGTTTGGCCACTCAACGTGAGCGACTGCGACTATGGCTGAGGTTGAGGCTGCGGCTGTGGCTGAATGTGCGCCACAGTGGAAATGCAGCCGAATAAACACGAAATTTATATGAACACATGGGAGTTGGGCAACCTGCAGTCGGCCCGTCTCCAATCTCCCCTCCTCTCGGTCACACACTCGCACCCTTTCACTGAGTCTGTATACGTGTGTATGTGTGTGGCAACAAAAGCAATTTTGTCGTTTTATGAATTCCTTTGGAGCAAAATGGGGTCCATGGCTTTAACCCGCCCTAAGGCACATTTCCGTTTGTGCAATGGAAACACTAAAACGCATCTGATCTTATTCGACTATGAAATACCCAAGAATTGCGAACTTAGTTTAATGATTCATAATAGATTATTTATATAATTGCGATAAATAAAGTTTTAAACTTATTAAAGATATAGCAGCTGAGCACTCAAAAAGACTTAGAGCTAATCTACCCATCTAATGTGTACGCTTGCAGGATATAAACAAACGGAGGCAACATTCTTTTACAAATATATTTCCATTTTTCATTCGAGCAAATCGTTTTGCATGGCACATTTTTGTGCGCTTTGTCAAAGAACCAGCAGCAGGGGCACTCATAGAAATATTGTTGTTTTGGAGTTGAAATCTGGACGGCACACACACATACGCATTCCCGAGTTTATGCGGCTCATCAACATGAAAACTTTCTTGATTGACCAAAAGTACAGCGTCATTTTTATGAAGTGCAGCTTTGCCCGAGGTCGGCCGTGTTTGAGTGCTGTTTGACAAATGCTCCTGCTGGTTAGCCTTTGGCATATTTAAGTAAAAAGATGGCCAGTTCCTCTACAGGTTGCCAACTTGCAAAACTTTTTTTGCAAATGATGCCCACAACTGTCGTTGCTCCTTGGTATTTGCTTTTTTGCGGCTGTTTTCTTTTTATACCCTGTAGGGGCATACACAAAAGGGCATATTTATTGTACCTTATGGCAGTTTAACATATATATCAGCTTGTAAAATATATAGAATTTGATTGGCAGCAGTAATAAGGGCGAAAATTGTTTCTCTAACTAGTAAAACTAAGAATTCATGGTATTTATTTTATTTTAAGCTCAAAGTATTTTCTGCAATTACTTATTATTTCGGAAATGGAAAGTGCCAGGCATGCCAAAAAATGTAAGAATATATGTTTATATAATTTTACATTTTCATTTGTTATAATTTGTTTTAATGCCTTTTCACAAGTCCATTAAGTTGCATTACAAAAGAAAGGCATATCTGTCGGGTAGTGTTATATGTGTTATATGTGTCTATTTGATTCCTCAGGCCATACCGGTGAATGGGTATTTTCAGGGCTGTCACTCTTGATGATAGCTTCCAAGATGTTTCTTTAGCTCCGTTTTTGCGCAATGGGCACATAAAACTCAATTGGGTCGTTAAATGTAAAAATTGTGATAAATAATCAAATTACACGCATTTGATGCTCGCCAAGATTTGGCGCTTTGAATTTTTATGCCACAGATTTTCGGTTTATTTGGCGGGCTTTCCATTTCTGGCTGTTAGCCTGCTGACGAGGCGAATTATTTATGGCCAGCCGTCGATTTGGGTAAAGCGATTATGAGGCCTGTTCGGCATATTGGGATAATGATGCGAGTGATTGGCTTGAGTCTGCTATACATTTTTGGCCTATAAATTGTTTTACGTTTTCAATTATCGCGCATACGCCACTTGTGACAGGCGTCGTTCGAGTGATTTACCTAAGCGTTTCGAATTTCCAATTAAAACTAACTAATTTCATGCGAAATGCCTGAGGTTGGCGAATTTTCTACTGCCAATCAGTTTGAACGTGCGAATTTCTTTTGTGCGTAATAGGTGAAATTAAAAGCAACACCGCATGACTCACAGTGTGCGTGCGGGTGTGTGTGTGTGTGTGTGTGCGTGTGGTGCGGTTGTGTGGTTGTTCTTGTGGTTCTTGCTGCTGTCATTTAAACATATTAATGTGCTGTTGTCAATGGCGTGTCGTGTCGTTAGCTGTCGATGCCGTTATGTATTTGATTGGCAGTTGTGTGTGCGTAGCAATCAACCAGCCAAACCCCCTCTTCGCCCACAACCCTTTAAATTGCGCACTATTTGCCGGCGACAGGTAAAACAAACACCTTTCAAAAGACAATGCGAATGGACCGAACAGTTTGTCTGGTCTGCCACTAAGAGGTCAACGTGCAGGTGCAGGTGGTAAAGGGCAAACATAATTTCAATTACGCGTTTGGTTTGTTTGCTTGAGCTATTTTAATTAGCCGTAGGATGTCGCCGCACGAAATGGCCGGCCGCCATCGAGCCACAGACAGGCCTTTGATGTGGTCTTGACATTTGCATTGACACGGACCGGCTGGCATCCAGCATTCCCTCGGAGTGCGTCAGCGCTAAAAGCCCACACCCGTGGCTGAGAGTTAGCATCGACGTCGGCATCAAAATCAAAGTCAACGGGCCATTGGCGACACTGTCAAGGGCCATGTCGGCCAAGGCGTTATTTGATACGCCAGGCGTCAACGCGCTGACAGTTTGCACATTTTTCATAACTCGTTCGGCCAGTGGCAGTTGCCAGTGCCGCACTTTCACTCGTTGTTGTTGTCGTTGTTGTTGCACTAATAGGTTACAACAAACACTTGACTGCCTGTCCATTTAGGTGGTGGCATTTAGTGTTTTGGGGCCCGATCAAAGGTGGGCAACACTTTTGGTTCGATGGTTTGCTTCTATTTACGCTCAGTACTTAGCCTATACATACAAACTTATCAACTAAGTGGATGTGTAACTGAATGTGAAACTGTGTGTGCTTGTGGATATTCATTGGTCGCCGCACCGCGCCTCACAGCTATCCTGCGTACAGAAGCGATTCCGATTGCCGTTGCAGCCCTTGTAAGTGAAGGGGCGGCAGACGCCCTTATCGTAGTACCAACGGGTCAGGGCCTTCGTCTGGTCCTTGCGGTTGCAGTAGTTGCCCTCGTTGCGGCCCACATAGCAGTTGACGTTGTCTGAAAATGTGGAAAGTGAAACGTGCTGTTTAATTAAGCAATTAATTGGTTAATCGATTTCTAGAAGTGCCCATAAATATTGCATTATTTCTCCGTTCTGCCCCTAGCTCTCCTCCAACGACGTCGCACTACCCACGAGCTTATGTGAGTGGCCTTATTTGGCTCTATTTAAATTGCTTTCGCCGGGAATAAGCGTATTACGCATACAATTTTGACAGCATATTTCGCAAATTCGGAAAGCAGAATATTTACATTTTCGCAATTGTGACTGACAACAATTTTTGGCAGTGGTTTGGCAAGTTGCGACGGAACATTTAAGCATACAACAGAAATTGCCCAAACCTTTGTTTTCTTTCATTCCGAAACAAGGGTGCGGGATGGACAGAATATATAGAAATTCCGCTTTAAGCATTTTGAAAGGGTGGCCTTATTAAAATTTCAAAGTTTCGACAATGGTAAACCAGTATTCTCTTTGTTTTATTTTAAGTGAACCAAAAAAAAAAACAAGTAAAAAAAAAATATAATTTTTCAGGCTGTGGGTACTTAGCTCAATTCCAGACGCGTAAATTGTTTGAAATTATTTTTTATATGCATTATGTTTAATTAGAAAAGTAGAACAAAAATGCCGCCTTCTCAGAGCTTGAAAATTATTTAAAGTGCAGCGTTTCTTTTTCAGTTTTACTAAATAACGCATCAACTATATAATAAAAAAAAATTGATTGATGCTTTTGAATATTTAACCCACTGCCGGTTGCATTTTCAGATCAAAGCAACATTTACACTACACTCATTAAAATGACTTTTGGATATTGCCCGGTTATAATTTAAATTTTTATGGTCTAGTTGTTTTTCCGACATTAATGGTGCATCTTGTAGTTTGTCTAGAATTGGCACGCTCCCGCTTACTTAGTTCCTTGCACACGCCGTCTCCAGATCCGGCTGCCCCAATTCCAACGGTCTGAGTCAACAGAATGACAGAAACGAGGCAGACAAGTGCCATAGATAGGAACGTCAGATTGAATTTCAAATTCATGATTTTTCTTTTCACGCCGCGCACCACACAAACCAGCCGAACAGTAGCGCAATGCAATATAACTAAGATCAGCGAGAGAAATCTCTGTGGCTGGGGCTGTTCCAATAGTTGCGCTGTTTATTTTAAGTAATTTGCGCTACTTTGACAAAACGCGACGTGGGCCAACGAACCGAGCAAACTGAACGCTGGCCGGGGCATACTTTTAGTTTATATACGAAATGCCGGAAATTGTGGCGAATTTTGGCCCGAGCTCGAACACGAGCATGCGGCCGTTCCCATTCTCGTAATACTTTTGTAGTTTTCATTTGTATTCTTTTTTATTTTTTGCCTATTGCTGTTTCGAAAATTCGAAAATACTTTCAGCAATTGTCCATCTGACCAGTCATTCATCCATCCAACCAACCATCCATTCAGCAATCCATCCACTCGTACAATCGTCCAACGGTTTATGTCCATCAAAGCTAAGTAGGGGCAGCTATTTTCGGTCCACAAATATATTTTGCGGGGCCGCCGGCAATTGCACTTAGCTTTATCGCAAGGCGTTTACTTTGCGCTCGTTTGCATAATTTCCAACTTATTGAATATATTCCACATAATTAATTTTAATTATTTGTGTTCTCCCTTTCTTTTTTGGCAAGCATTTGAATTAATTTTGATAAGAAAAGGCGAAAGGGTCGACCCTGGACCCATTCAAGGGTTCGTTTCCATTGTCTCTAATTACAATTGGGCGGCATTTGTTTAAGATATTTCAATGTCACACCCTTCGCAAGGTCCCCATTTGACAAGTGGCTCGCGTTTTGGTCCAAGTCAAGAGGCAAACGCAAAAATCAATCTTCATTTTAAATTCAATTTTATTTTTCAAACGTATTCGATACGCCGGAGTGGGAAGAGGGGAGAGGAAGGGAAAACAACAATTTTATTTTTTGCCGACTGTTGACGCATTGCTGTGAAATGACGATGGAATTTCTCATGGCTTGCAGCACTTGCCGCTCACGTGGAGAGCTTCCCTGGAAAACGTGTCAAACTGAAAATTGGCAGTTACCGAAGTTCGAGTATGAAATTAAAATATTCTTAAATAAACTACATATAAATAGTGCTGCGAATTCAATGCGGAGTCGACGTGTTTGCTCAAACATGTCGTGTGATAATTGGCAAGTAATGCACAAGAAAAGTGTTAATGAATGAATGTGTCCGCGGAAGGACAACATTAATGATGACGCAACCCGATGGGGAAGCCAGCCAGCAGTCAGCAGCCATTCGCACATGCCACGTCTTATGTTTGCAGTCGTTGGACCAAATGTTAACTGACTTTTTAATTGGACGCTCTGCTTTCAAAGGTTTTCGCAAAGGGTAGTTTATCAGTAGTTGGGGAATCATCAAAATTACAGCGAGCGGAAAAATTAAACTGTAAGAACATGCGACGACCTCCAAAACGGAAGTCTCAACGTAAAATCCGTCCCAGGTATACAAATCCAGTCGAGTGGAAAAGCTTCCCAGCTCTCTAGCTGTCGGAAATGTCCGCATTGACCCGCAGCGAACGAGTTTTGAGCGCAGTGCCCGTGATTAGTTAGTCAAAGGCCGAAACGATGGCGTATACGTGATGTATCAACGAACAGTAAATCAATACGTACTTAAATACGGCTCATGCTCAAACGATATGATTTAGCTACAAGAACGATAAATATAAAAATACGAAAACAAACAAGATTAAAAATGTCGCTGGTGGAATCTTAAGACCAGCAGGTACTCTATTCACTTTCAACAGCATCAAATTGGTGGGGAAATGGGGACCGAGTGGGAGTGACATAAATGAATGGACTTACACAGATTTAAAGAGATGTGCAAGTGGGAAAGGGAGAGTAATAAGTATATTTTATTTGTTCTCGAGGGGAAGACCATACGCAATCTTAATTATTTTATTATGCTTCGTTGAATTTACAAACATAAATATTTCTTAATTGGGTTTGGTTTATAAGCGTGGAAAAATTGTGAAATTGTCTGAGACATAATTAAAATAAATAAAATAATGGCCATTATCAAACCCAACATACTCTTTATTTTGAGTGCAAGATGAAAAAACAACAATATAAAAACGTCCGTTGATTTCTGCGTTTCCTATAGTCCGCCACGTAATGTAATGTCGTAATTTGTGATTTTCCACTTGTTTTGACAATTTGGCTGTTTTCTTATTTTCCGTCTTTAATTTTGACGGACTTTTAAACGCACTGGACCAAGAGATATTTAATAGCTGCACTTGTACGTGCCGAAAGCCGATGCCAGCTCAAAGCGTCGCAACGCTTTAATATTCGACTATATTTTCGCTGACTACATCTATAATATATATTGTGCCGTTAAGAAATGGGGGCTTAAAACAGGCACAGGCTCGGATGTTAAACTCTTGCTTCTTCTGCTTTGCTTTAGTTCCTTTGTTATATGCATTAAATTCTACCTTGAATTCTTTCTCATTCCAGTTTTTTAAGTTTTTTTGGTATGCTTGTTGATTTCTTTTTGCTGGGCGAATCCTTTTGACTTAGTCTCTTTTAGCTCTGCCTTGACTCAGCTGCAAATTGAGGAAATGAAACATTTGAATGATTCACTTCCGGCCTTTGTTCAGCAGATCGACATTCCTATGGAAACCAAAAGAGTTTCTCTTCCTGCAAATTTAAGACGCTTAACAAACTAAAATATTTAAATTCCAAGAATTGGGACTGTTGCTGAGGTTTGGTTATGTTTTACAAAACAAATAAGTAAGAACTGACCGCTTCATTGGGAGCTCATGAGCTGGCCGCAGGGCTTGACTACTTATATGTGAGCCGACTGATGTTGCAAGTATTTATTATTGGCTTCAATGGGTTGGAATAGCCTAATGGTATGCAGTTCTTACAGAACATTGGCATAGTGACAATGAAATCTGTCATCATTGCCAAACAACAATCGAGCAGGGCTGGCGGGACGCGAACCTTCGTTGTCTTCGCTGTGTTTTACTAAAAATTTTACAATTTGCAATAAAAATTCCATTTTGCTTTTTGGAATTCAGTTTATGGTCGCCTCTTGCGCCTGGCTAAGCGGTCTGTGTGCTTATATCCTTGTGCACCAGTAAAAGTATATACCGTTAGCTGGAAAGTTCATGCGGCTACCCGAGCTATCAGCCAGAAAATTATTATGCGTCGTGGAGACCCCGTGCCGCATCTGTTGTGGGTAACGGTGCGGCATAGGGGCGTGCCAAGCAACAATTTAATAACAAAACATATTTCACTTACATGCCAATGATGTTGAGGAATGTGCTGCGCGAACAAAATCGAATGTGCTTAACTCATCCATGTAGCACAGTGCGCTGCGACCACACACCATATTATTTTAAAGCCATTGCAACACTTTGACATTTGGCAAACCAAAGGACTGCCCCCTGGCCCACACTGAGTTATGAATGTGTGTAGCTAAGGATAGCCAGTGTCATGTTGATTTCGCTCATTTCCGACTCAAATGGATTTTGATTGTCTGCCCGGGCCTCCTGTCTGGCTCCGCTCCGGCCCGTGATGGTTGAAACGTGTCTGCCATTTGTCTGCACACTCGTTTGGCAGCCGCTACCAAATGACTTTCTTTTCTTGGCCCTTGGCAGTTGGCTCTTTGCTGTTCACTGTTGGCTGTTGCTTCGGGGCCCATTAGGTTTTATTGTAATGATTTCTATTACCACACTGAATTCTCCTACTGCTGCTGCCCTTCGCTCTGTTTTTGTTGTTTTTGCTGCAACTTGCAGTTGGCAGCAGTTGGCAGTAGTTGGCAGCTTACGTGGCCATCGCGCTTAATGAGTAGTTATTTCCGCTTGTATTTCTTGATAATGCCAAGTCGTGCGAACATCGCCTTTTGTGGTAATCGGCCCTGTTCCGAGACACGTTCCCATATTAATTACTCTTTATACCCGCGTTGGCATAAATTCATTAGCATGAATGCTTTTAATTGAATTTATGCATATTTTATTTGCCCTGCTGTACCAAATTTGGATTCATTTATGTATAACGCGCTTATATTTTTATTTTATGTGTACTTGGATATATATCACAAACACATACTATATTCATGTACTTTTTATGTTTTACGCTGCGTTGGGCGCTTTGAATTTATGAATTTCATTTTTGCAGCTGTCACAACACAGATAATAAAATAAGCACGAATTTGTGGAAAATCCACACCAAAATTATGTTGTTGTTCATTTCTTTGTTCCTCTCTTTTAAATTAAATACATAATTAAATTTGATGCGCTTTTTCCAGTTGGGCAATCAATTATCATGGAAATTTCTTTTAGCCCGCGAGTGCTTTGCCATTTGCTGTAATTTAATTTTAACACTAAGGTTGAATTTTGCACATATAAAACGCATTTGCAGTATCAAACGCAATTCTTCACTAAAATCAGCTCCAACAGCACTCTTTAATTGTCACTCGCACTCCACCTCTGCCCTCCATTAGAGAAGCAATCGGCAATTTGAATAGCTCTGCTCGCAGTTTGGGCGCTCTTCACTTTTATGTGGTTTCGTACAACACTTCCACCACCGTACACAAATTTCGTTGATGCTTCTGCATGACAACCACTCCAATGAGCCAGCCACCCAACCTGGCGCTGGCGTGATATGTGGTGTGGCTCCGCTCAGTTCGTGCCGCATGCTGATGATTATCAATTTGCGAGAAGCGATTGTTAAAGAAAATCGCTTATTCGCTTTGCAAGCGAAATGAGAGTGAGCCACAGTGGTTGAGAAATCGAAAACAAATCAAAATCAACCCATCCTATAAATTCGACATACAAATATGAATTGAATAAATAATTTTTAGTTGATCCTAAAAGTATGCTATAAATATTTATGTTTTATAAGTTATATTTTGTTAATTTAAATATAATGCCACTTAAAGTAGTATATAGGCCTTGTTAAGATAAAATTCATTATCAATGTAAACCTGAAACAAAAGATATCGTCAGGAGTTAAACGTATAGATGATGTGCGCTATATATATAATTAACTATGTTTTAACACAAAAACGAAGTATTTGATTGTATCTTTTGGAGGCTATGTTATATAGTACCGATGTTGGTGACACTTTGCTCATATCTTAGGAGCTCCCAATTAACAACATTGGTCGCAATATCTTGAATACAAAAACATATTTTGTATTCAATTATTCTAATGTGAGCTATGTTGATACGATTTTTCCAGTATGTTGTGTATGTTACTCTCAATTAATATCATATTTAAAAAAATTATGTTTAATACAAGAACTCAATTCTCGACCGATCGTTCCTATTAGTAAAAACAGACAATAAATTATAATATATTATAATAATGAGCATTGAGAAAGATTTATTTATCAACAAATTAGTTTTTAATTGTTGAAAAAAAATGTACTTAGACTCAATTTAATCGGGAGTTCTGAACCTGCACACCACTGTGCGACATATGCTCCGAATCAAATTGAAAGTGCAAACAAACACATGGAAATTGAAGTCGCTTGTGAAAGATATTGGTCGTTTCCCTCTTCCGGTCTGGCGAGCAGAGCGAACGAGTGTTTGCTTTCAGAGATTAATGTTCACGAAATGTATTGACTTTTGCCAATTGCATAGAGAGCTGAATTTAAATTAAACTATCGCTACTGCATTTCCACACAATTGTTGCTTGTTAGCGCTGGCCGACAGCTCTGCGGCGAGTTGGCCAAGTAAGTACAAAATGTTATATAAAGTTGCTTAAGTTTTAAATGTAGAACGGCTGGCGCAAAAAACCCGTAAAGTATTATTACTCGACTAGCATATACCCAGTAAAGATAAATACTTCCAGAATAAAGGCAAATATAGGGTGAAGCTTGAAGCTGTTAATGTTTTTAAATAAAATACATATTTTATAGGGACAAAGTAGTCGGTAACAAACTTTGGTAAGACTTTATTCAACCCCTTTTGAGAACATTTTTATCAGGCATAGGGTATATCAAGAGAACAGCGTACAATCAAAGGAAAGTAAAGAAAGTTATGCAAATTTATATGCAACAAAGTTGCGAGCTTGTTTGCCTGCAAGTGATTTATATGGCCGAGACCGCGAACCCGGCACTCATTTCACATTCGCTCTCCTCTCCTCCGTTAGTTATAAATAATACAATGCTTAAGCAATGAACACAACGAAAATAAGAATTTGAAAAACAATGCAAATGAAGTGCAGACTTAAAGTTGCGCATACCGTTGGAACGGGCCTATTGAAATTCCAATATTAAATAAATGTTTGTATTTGGCCGAAACCACAGGACAGCTTGCCAACCTGATGCCTGCTTCCATAGTCTCGAGCAGCTGCTATAAAAGTTGTTTCTATTGAATTTGGCACGAAAGTGCCGTGAAAGCGTTTTACAAATGGCCAAAAACTGTCAAACTTATGCGAACGTGCCTTTCTCGAAACACTGAGACAAAACACTTTGAGTTGAAATGTTGATTGGTATGGAAGACTTTACAAAAAAAAACGTTCCTTTATAGATATGTTTAAATAACCTCCAATTTTATACAATCGCAAAATTCTTTTTAATTTGTGCATTTTATTTTTTAAACGGAGTGTACTTGATTATTTCTCCAAGTGTACTTTGTTGTCGTAAGTGTGCTTCTAGGGGTGGGATAAGTTGCCAACAGCAACAATGCAAATTCACGAAACTTGTTAATATTTGATAAGATATATAAGTTTAGCTAACTGCAATAAAAGTGCATACTGCTAACAATAGCGGCTCCCCATGGACTTTGTAGTTGCAAGTAGTTTTCGGTGGTTTCCCTTTACATTTTGTTGCTTCTCACTTGACTACCGCAAAGCTGACGGAGAGTTTAATCCTTAATCTTATACAGTTTATCTTAGTAGGTATTAGTTTGCAAGACCCTTTGTATTTGCCAGTGTGGATCACATATTGATTCTCATGTGGTCAGTGTTTTAGTGAAGCGGATGTATTACCCGTGGGCTTATGTGGCAATGCCACAAAGCCACTGCATTTGCCTTTATGTATACATATAAACATATATATTGATATTCCGTTGAGGGCACTTTCACGTTTGACTTTGATTTGCATAATTAAATATGCAGCTCACAACTGTTTTGTGGTTGAACTGAGCTGAGCTGTTGCACAAATTGCATATTGAATGACATTAATAATCAATTGTTTTTCGTGCAGAGACTGTGCGTGTGCTCTAATTGCATAGCAGCAAATCAAATGAAAAACATTGCCTACTTTTCAGTGCCACTTAATTGGCAGCCCCTGCACATAACTTTATTTTAAGTCGGCTCGGTAATATTGTTTACGCATAATTTGGTTATTAATGCCACGCCAGTGCAGTTCAGTTAACACAAAAATCAATTTTAGCTGCAATCAGTGACAGCCTCTCGTTGGCAGTGCTACTGCCTGCGCTTTTCATGACTAAAGAACGAGAATGTCTTTATTTGCATCCCAGTCCGTCAATGCACACCTATGAATGTGAGACAGTCTGCTGTGTGTGTGTGTGTGTGTGTGTGTTGTGAAAATTATGTTTTTCGCTTAAAAGGGGAAAATACTCATTTCAGATGCGCTGCAATTTTCTCGCTCACTTCAATTATGCAAATTGTGTGTATGTCGAAACCAATTCGCATTGCTTGCCAGCTCATGTGCCACTTTTCTGTCCATACATGTTTGACTGTATGTGTGGGTGTTTGCTGTGTGCTGTCTGCCGTTGTGTGAGCTATCATATTATGCAAACCAATAGGAGACGCAACGTACCGTTCGTTCCTCAACGTTGCCGCTAAAGAAATACGCATCAGCTTCTGCATTTCCAATCGGCATATGCATCAGCATCAGCATCGGCAACGGGAACGGCAACGGCATCAATGTTGTACATGCAATTAACATGGCTGGCTCGGTGTCGTTGTCGACAGTTGTATGGAGTGACAAGCAATCCGAGAATCCTTCGAACGGGAAAACCAATGAAAGCTTCAACAATTACAACAACAATCAGAGCACAACTCGTCCGAAAAGTTGCACAACCGAAAAGAAAAACTCATTATAATTTTCTTCATCAGAATTTTCGCTTGCTATTCAATTCATTCGTTGCGTTCATTAAAAGCACCGCATGTCCTGCATCCGGCGTTCTACTTCCTTTCATGTGCGCCTGCTAGTAATTTAATTTACATGAGCAGCCATATCCTCAGCCAGTTGCTACAGTCTGCTAAAATTATCCGATGCTCAAAGTTTCGCCCGTGACATTTGGCAGGACTTGCCTTAGCTTTGGCAACTGCGGGACTCCCCTCACACCCCCTCCCCCCACCCACCCCTTCATTTGCTCTCTCAGCCTGCTAGTTATATATTAATTACTAATGTGAAAGTTTTGGGTTGTGTGCAGGATTATGTGCATATTTTGGGCCGGCCAATTTGCTGGCTTTTGGCCTGCTGACCAGAGTACGTGTAGAAACTAATTTTTTAAACTTGGCCAAGAAGTGTTAATTCAATTAATGTGTGCAAATATGGCTTAGGACGGAGGCGCCTAGACAGCAGACAAAATTCCATTATAGCTTTTGGCAAAATCGAATTTAATTTAACTTTAATTGACCCTTTGTCTGTGGCCGTATTTACTTTGCGTTTTGCCAGCCGCCTTAATTGACTGCCGTAATCAGGGCAGGCAGACCGTGTTGAAGACAATTTGAGTGGATTGTGAGGTACTTGGTCTTGTGGCGATTTGTTTACAGTCTGGCTGAAGAGTTCTTGTGAAAAGCCAAATTGCACTTAAGTGGGTCAGGCATTGGGGCTGAAATGCATACAAATACCAGCTGCATGGCTTGTTGCTATTGGTATAGCTATTGCCTCTTAGCCTGTTAGCCTGTTTGGCCAGTGGTCAGACAGCCGCAGGTTAAGGCAGCTAGTTAGCCTGCCAACCAGTCAGCCAGTCCGGTCTAATCCCGGAGCTAACTTCGAGTTGACCGTAAAAACTAAATGTGTGTTAAATTTTTCAGCTTCAGTTGAGCGCACGTAAAACTGAAATGTTGCATTAAAAAGTTTGCAGCAAAAGCAAAAAGCGATTCAATTTAATTAGAGAAGATTTCGGCAACTAAAACTTGGATGCGCACTGTTTTTATGTGCCGCTTTTATGGTGCAAGTTCAGCTTGGCATTTTCAATTTCAACTCCACCTATAGCGTCCGCAGCTGCCACTCCAGTCTCCGTTTCATCCTACTCATGCAGACATCTGGAATTGGATTGGAGACCCATTGAAATTCAAGAAAAAATGCTATAACAAACGCGCATCAAAGGCAAAAAGCTTGGCAGCCAGCTAGCGAGCATATTGAATGGAAAACAGGTGAGCCCACGCAATTTTGATGGATCACCAGACGCCAGAGAAGCTCTGTATCGCACGGAGTCTGAAAAGGTCAATTCCGCCCCTCTCATGGGTCATATTTCATACTTTTATAAACTGGCAGCTAACATTTCCCATTGATTTGATAAACTTGGCATGATTTTTGTTTTGCCAGCTCATTATTCGTCTTTCAATTTAGTGCGTTGCCATTTTGTTTTCTTTCATTTTATGCCCTGCCACGCCCCACAGCGTTACGCCTTAAAATGCCTTTTGCTTGGTGGATTTGAAGCACAATTTTCTTTTTCCTATTTTCATTTACTGGCAGAGAGTACTGTGATTTTATCATGACATATGTAACGCTTTAAGAAAGCGAATGTTTGTCTGTGATTAGACTTGCAAATCGTATCAATTGTCAAATATTTTCAATTTGAATTTATGTATTGCAACTAATTATCGATTGAATATTCGTATTTAGTTTACTGCTCACATAGTTTACTAAACCTCATTTTATTTTAACAAGAATCCAGTCCCAAAGTCTGCAAGGGTATTAACTCTTCGTTATTAGACGAATATCTGTATTTTTTGCGCCTGGGTCGCTACTTTGAATACCAATGCTGTGAAAAGTTTGGTGGCGCTTCCATTATGAAGACGCAATAAAAAAAGTTACTTTATGCGGTGTCTACGTGTGCCCGTGCTTTGCTTTCTCTTTCTCTCTGTATGTGTTTGCGTTGGTGTCTACTCTAAGTGCGCCTTGTTGCGGTTGCGAAAATGTAGATTTACCTAACCTACCTTTCATCTGGCTGCTGCCTGCTGCCTGCTGCCACTACCAGCTACTGGCTGCCACTGGCTGGTTGATATTTGCGCTTGGGTCCTGCATGTTATTCTCACATTGGCAGGCAGCAGGCAGCTCGTAAAAGGCTCTCACACCCTTGTGAAATGCAAATGTAACGCCTGCATAGCAATGAAGTTGTGGCCTATCATTTATTGGCAGCCATAAAGACAGAGACGTACTGCATGCATTATATTTTGATTTCAAACAATGGTTTTTTGTACAAATTGCAACCTCCATGGCCGTTGCCGGCTACTTAAAGCTAGCCAACTCAACGAGGTGCCAGGTTAAAGCTGTCGATATCATGTTAAACAGAATATTACGCTCAGGTGTTATTTTTGCATTTAGTCTTCAATTTGCCAGAGCTTGGACTTCTCTTGTTCTGTCTGATGTCTTACTCCGGTTCTATTGGCGAGCGTCTTAAATTTTTATTGCAAGAAAAGCGGAATCGTCGGTAATTGCTCTCTGGGCGCACATAAAAAGATGTGTAGCCAAGTAAGCAGAAGAAGATGCTCCAGGTAGCTACATGGCCCGGCACGAAAACTATTACAAGCTTGTCTAATGCGCCCGCATGCCCTCTCCCCCCTTACATACACAGGCACTCACACACAACCATATGCAAACAGCAGGTGTGCGAGCTTGTCCCGCCCATTCACTTCCTCTCGCTTTGTCTATGTGTGTGTGTATGTGTTTTTTTTTGAAGAGCCCCTTGATAGCTGGTTGCGCTCTCGCCTGCTGCCGCTGCTGATGCTGCTGCTGCTGCTGTTTGTTGCTGCTGCTGCTGCGTCGGAGCTAAGAGTAATCTGTGCGACAGCAGCTGTGCTAAGCGCTGCAGGTGCTAACTGGTGGCCAGTTCAGTTCTACTCAAACGCTTATTTACCTGCCAGTTGCCCGGCAGTTGAGCTGTTTGAATTAAGCCGACTCACCGCCGAACTCCCCTAGGGCTTTGCCCTACTGCCAAGCTCTAACTTTTGGCCTAATTGCAAACGTATTTGAGTGGCATTCAATAAAGTGCGAGTGCTCTTAAGAGCTCCAGCGGGCAGTTCATAATTCAGGCGCCAACTTTCGGCAACAATTGCGAATTGACAAGCTTATTAATCGCCTAATCGGCTTGCAAAGTTTCATGTAAATCGGCTGAATTAAGACGTGCCCGGGGGCTAAAGTGAAGGCGGGCGCTTTATTGTGCCGAGAGGGCAACAAACTTTTCGCTTTTGCTTTTGCTGGCTGCCAAAAGTTTTTGATAATTGCGCTTGAATGGCCCCGACTAAAAGGGTTGCCTGCCAGCATTTGCTTGAACTTGGCACAATCCGTCGTTTGGCTTTGTGGCTGGCAACTGTGCCAAATTGTTTTGTTTTGGGGCTTAGCTATAATGAGGGGCCAGCAAAAAAGCGCTTAATGACTGGCGCACATCATACTGCTGTTGACTGGCTTAGTTCTCTGGGTGGCCAACTGTGCTGATCTCGGCTAATCCCAGTCAACTTCCAGCCAGCACATCTGTCGCCCTCTAATCACAACGTTTTTCGTTTGCATTTCACAATCCCATAAATAGGAATAAAGCGAAACTCAATGCGAGTAGCTGCTCCATTCCAATCAGCTCAAGTCAACAGCAGTTGCAGTTCGGAAGAAAGCAATCTGGTGGGAATTTAATTTCCGTGGTTGTTTTTGTGTTTGCCAACTCGCATATTATTTTGGCGTTTGCTAAGCCAGCTCCGGGCGAGCTGCCTTGTGTGTAGGTGTGGCCAGCGCTCCTTTCCGTTTAGTTTTCGCTTAAACTTCACTTCTTATGGCCCAGAGCCAGCACGACAAGGACAGCAGAGACAACAACGACAACGGCCAGCAAATAGATAACATTAGCCAGTGTATACACAAGCATTTTTTCTTTGTTCCTTGGGAGCGTTGCAAGTTTATAAAGCTGCCGCACGAGTTGAAATCCGCCCGGGCAGGGGAAGCTGTTGTCATGGTCGAATCTTCTGTGCCCAGCTGGCAGATTATTTGGCCAGATTATGGCGCGTGGCGTCTATAATTTGCCGTATCTTTGTGGGTGTCTTTGCATCTGTTTCAACTCTGAGCCGCGTACTTTAATTCAATTCAACGGCTACTTGTTGCCACTCGCTCATCAGCTTTTGATTTCCAATCAAAATACAATCGAAATTTTGCGTGCAATAACAACTTACTTATTTGTTGTTTCTCTCGCTCTGTGTGTACAATATATTTCCAATTTCAAGTTTTAAATCCCAAAGCAAAGCAATAAATCCAAAACAAAAATAAAAAATGCGAATATGCTTTGCCTTCCAAATTGCCCAGCCAAAATATATGCAAGTTGGCCCGCTTTTTAGGCAACTTTTGAAGTTGCTCTTTTGTGGATGCCTTTGCTTTTGCGCTTGCTGCCCGATGCTCACCTGAAACATTTTCGGCTAAACTTTTCGACAGTTTGTTATGTAAACTTTTTTGGCTCTAGGGCGGTTCTGGCCAGCTGTGAGCCCACCTGAATGCGATTCATGCTATGCAGGAGCCATCATTCTGTAGCTTTCATATTCTATTGTTTGCCCAAGAAAAACATCTGCTTTCGTCTGTGTTATTGCTTTGCCAGCGGAATATTTTATAATTCTTTTATCCATTACAGGATAGTACATTTCATGAATAGTTCCCAATAATCCTCCTCTTTATACATATTTGCATTAATTTTAATTTTGAGTAGATACATTACCTCTCATGCTTTTAATAAAAGCTCAATTGCTTTCAAATAATCTAAAACAAGTACGAAATAATCGCTCTTTAAAAATTCGAATGAGTAGGTAATCGACTGGGTTTTGGGTAACCAATTTTAATAAACCCGCTGGCAGAAGCATTACCGCTAATCAACTCGATTATGAGGTTCGCTGTTTGCATTTGGGATTATGAAAATGTGTGCGTGAAATGCCACAATATGCTAATATTATAATAAGACCAGTCGAGGAGTTTAATAAACATATGAACATCCCACCGATACACACACACAATCCGATTACCGTTACAGCAAGCAAATGTGTGAACAAATATTTGCTAGGCCACAAAATCATTGCGCAAATATGCAAACTATGCGCGACAATGAAACATTTTGCATAAACAGTTGCAAAACTTTATGGAGGGCCATTTGCACGGCACAACGCGTTGCAAACAAACGGCCCAACGTTAAAGACTGAACAGAAATACAGAGCGAGATAAATAGAGAGAGAAAGAGAGAGAGAGAGAGAGAGAAGATATGGTTGGGCCTAACGACACTTGTATACTCTTTAACAACTTTCTATACCTACATTTCCGCTATGGATTCTTTCATGATAAGTTTGTGAAACCTCTTTCTATGCGAGAAATTCCCTAACAAATTATAAAAGTTTCTAACTTGAAAATTAATTGAAAAATCTATTTTATCTATTTTAAAATTCTCTCTAATAATATTTTTAGGCGTTCTCATTCGATATTGCAAATCAGATTTCGGGTCAAACTTATTTATGCATTATATTCAAACTCAATTTAGTTTGGCCTACTTTATTTCCAATTCAAGTTAAAATTACATTAAGAGACCAGGAGCGAAGATTAAAAATATATCGGACGACAAAAAACTTGAGTCCAAGCAAAAAGCTTGTCCCGAATGTGTACTCTAAAAGCACAAAGTCTTATATATCTTGCTCTTAAGACAATTTATATTTTTTAATTATCTGCACTGTGCAGTGTCACCTGCATTTCTTATGCGAAGCTACACGTCATGCAATAAAAACTTGCTTGTCACTCTCTCCCACTTTCTCAGGCTTAAGTATTCGTTTTTGACTCAAGGGCTGCTTAGTAGCCAGTTTTAAAAGCATGACAGGACTGTGTTTTGGCATGGGGAAGGCTAAAGCATTTGAAAATATATATAGTTATTAAAGAAAATAGGTAAAGAGTTATAAAATAGAGTAGAGTTAAAATTGATATATATAGAGAAAATATTTGATTTTAGCATTTTTGCTCTGTTTTAAGAATAGCCAACAGCCAGCTTTTGAGCCTTGGCTGTGTGTTACACATCGAGACAAAACACTGTTAATCCCAATGCAGGGCTTTTAAAACGATTTACTATATTATGGTTATGGGGCCAAATACGCTGTCCCGCCCCCTGGGTTAGGCTTATATTTATTTATTTATATTTATGTGTGGCTGAAAAAGTTGCAACAGCTAAAATCAACAGTAGTTACAACAGTTTCGTTTTTTTCATTACGGCCACATTTGTTGCAACAGCAGAAAGTGACAGAGAACCAACAGCAACAACAAAAAGTGGCAAAAGTTAAAAGTTTTTGTTCGTTCTGTTTTTTAGCAACTCGACATTTCAGTTAAAGAGCTGTGGCCAACCGTTATGTGGTTGTCGTCGCATTGTATAGCGCTTACAAAAATCATATTTAAGCATTTGGAGGGGCAGCTGTTGGCTGAGATAGGGGCGGGGTGCTGCAAAACTCAATTTCGACTTAGATAAATCAAAGCCCAGGGTTATAGAGGGTAAACCAGACGAGAAGATTGCCAGATTGATTGCAGTTAGGGCATGCCGTGGGCGCATTTAAATAAATAATTTAGCATGTGTTGGCTTTTAATTAAAAGCCATCTTGCGACTAACCAAAGCCGTTAGTCAAGAAGTCGCTACATTGCACAGTTTTGGCCTTACTTAAGTGTGATTAATGCTGAGCAGGGCGTTAGATGAATACCTGGCACGCCCACACACACAAAAATACACGCACACACAGATTTTCACCCCGCTTTGGTGTGTGCTTGTGTGTTTTAGGCAATCAAAAGTCTCTAGTCCTTTAGTGGCAAGCAAAGGGGTTTCAATTTGATTTAATGATGCCAGGACAAATTCAACGCGTTAGCGACACCGAGGTGGGACACAAAAGTCAATTCCATCAAGTTCCGGGTGCTGCATTGAATAACAACTAGTTTGGACCTAGCTAGGACCAGTAACACAACTGGGACGTAGCCCACTTAAACTTTTGCGGCAACTACGACGACGACGACGACGGATGTTGCGTTTCACAGAAGCCAGTGGCGAGGTTTTCATGTCAGCGTAAATTTCCGTTTCTGTGCCACAAGTTGCCTGCTTACACACATACATGCATTCGTGGGTGTGTGTGTGTGTGTGTGTGTGTGTGTGTGGTCTATGTTTTCTCCTGCAGGTGGTAGACTGTCAATGACTTCATGCATAATAATGAGCTCGAATGTCCTGTCCTGCCGCGCTCTGTCGTCGTCGTTTGCGCTGCTGTGAGCGCCTCGGGGTAGCAAATCCTTCCGTCCACATTCCTTTTGCCATTTAAGTTTGGATTTATTGTACGATATTGCTTGTTGAACGTATAGACAAGACTCAAATATTGCCAGAAGCAGCCTTGCTTGGCCTCGTTTTGATCAAATTGTTCGTGATGTTTTCTTAGCATTTTGTGGAAATGTTTTTCTTTCTGGCTAATATTTGCTTTGAATGCATAACTCTATTATTTCTTGACCAGCTGCAGTTTTACTTCCCCGTTGCTGCTTTTTATGAACAATTGATCAAAATAATTGCCTCAATTTTTCATTTTGCCTGCATTTTGCTATCAATTTCAATTAAAATGCATAAGCTTAATTACCGTACTACCATATGCACTTGTCATTTATTAAAAAGGCATTGAATGATATCTAATATTCATTTGTGCACTTTGCACGATAAATGATGAGCATTTTCCTATCAAAAGTTGGCTTATTTGATGAAATGCCAAAAACATTTTCCATGTACAATTAAATTTCACAGTCCAGTGAAGTAATCAATACAATTTTTTCTACACGAAACAAATAAAAAATATTTGAAAAAGGATTCTCACTATTGAAACACAAAACAAAAAATTAAACAAATTAAATTGAGCTATAAACAAACTTAAATATATATATAATTCACATACCTTTTTGTTCAATATGCTTAAAATTCTTTGTGCATTTTTCGATTCAATTGAATTTAATTCACGCATATTTCTTTTATCTGAGTGTATAGGAGGCATTTTTTTGCGCCCACGCAAATTGTCTCACAATTGGAATTAATGAGCACTTTAATCAAATTTTCGCCACCGAATCACGTTCATTAATTTTGTACGCAATTATTATGATGCTCCATTTTCGGAATGCCTGCTTGGCCTTTGTTCGCGCCGGTTTTAGCAAACAAAATACACACAATCAAGCGAATACGACGCAAATTACTTTTCATTACAAGTGTAGAATAATCCTGGACTGACCAGCATGGCAAGTGTCAAGTGCCGGTTCCGGCTGAGCTCAGGCATTTAAGCACAACTTCATCATCATTAGTAAGTGGTACTACAATGTTAACAAGTAAGCTGAAGACCATCCAGTGAGTGCTCGAATAGGAGTCACCCTGTAGCTAGGCCTAATGAACACATTACCATGCGTTTGAGTCCTGTGCAACAATCGGTAAGGTCCGTATTTGATTCTTCCAGGAGAAGACATTTGAATATATTTAAAATTTATATAAATTGTGCATTAGTGCAATAATTAACAAAATTTAACACTGCGAATCGATAATCTTTTGACTGTATCAAACATTTGCAAAACCTAATCATGCCCTTGTATAACCTTTTCTAATGGGTAGGGGATATAGAAAGGCTCTCATAATGTTGATTATGGCGCATAAATACAAACAAGCACACACCAAATATGTTAGCCTCTCTAAGTGTGCATTTGTATTCGCGTGTATGTGTGTTTCACTCCTGCTGTGTAATGAAATCATATTGAGTGTAGATTAAATGGCGGCACGTCGTCATGTTGGCGTATAAAAATCCATTAGATGTGGAAATGTGCGCAGATCAAATGGGTGATTTCCAGAGTGTGTATGTGGTGAATGTAGTGTTTGAATGTACGATGAGTTTCAGCAATTATCACAGTAGCGATACCTCCAATAGTACCACAACTAAATCACCTTAAATGCGGCCGTGAGCACTTAAGCAAACCCTCAAGTTGAATATATGCCTGACTTCGATATGCGCCCCGCTGCTCGCACTCATGTTAATACATGCTCTACTTACATATGTACTTAACCCAATTTTTTTAATTTTCCCATATGCTTAAGAATACTAAATACTGCCAAATGCTTGTCATAGGCGTGATTTAAGGGACTGGTTGGTTTTTCTGTGGTAACTACTAACGACTTCTTGTGTTTGCCAACTGAAAATGAACTCCAAATTTGATTTGGTCTTTTTAATCCTTTTTATAATATTTGGTCTGTGCACGCAGTTTCAACCAGTCTCAAGCGGCAGCTGCACAGAGTGCAGATGACATTCATTTCCTCGACGACGGACAAGGCAAATTCAACTATCAAAAGGCGCTGCACCGCATAAGCCGCTCATGTGGCCAAGAACAAGTCGCAGCGGATGGCTTGAAACTTGGCCTGAGCTACTTGTTACTTGGCTTTCGAGGGGGAGGCAGTCAATGAGATCTGCTCGCGGTATGCGGCGGACTTGTCAAAGTTTCAGTGACTGGATTGCGGCTCACTGAACCGGCACGCCCATAAGTCATTCATAGACTCCACATGCAACTATTTTGCGCGAGCGACAAACAACTATCGCAGAACTTGCGGCTGCAATTATGTATGAATAACCTTTGGGCCCAAGAATGGAGAAAGCTTGTTATGACAGTGCACAACTTTTGCAATGGGCAGGTCCTAGGCCACGCCCACTTATAACTGGCCCAGAATGCTGATAACCTCCAAGCCTCAATGTGCACGACTTCATTGTCTGATGAAACTGACAGCTCAGATTGTTGTTGGTGGGCGGTGGCGGCGTCGTTAATGTGCCCCTAATGATATGTTGCGCATACGCCGCGTATGCTGCCGAGCAATAACTCCAGCTCCTAACATCGTAAGCCAATTTTCGTTGATTTAGTTTATCATCAGCATCAGCAACAATACAAATGCCAAATGCCTGTGCGTCGCTTATTCCCCCACGGCCACACAGCCACACGGCCGCAGTTCAAGTTTGCCGAGTCGCACTGGCAATTTGATTTATTGGCACAAATTGCCTTACATTACATTATCGCTTTGAGTTCCACTATACTTAACGGCATCCCATGTGCCGCTGTGTGCGTTAGCTGATAAGTTGCCAAACGCTTTACCTTAAGCTATTTGTCGCTCCTCCTCTCCATCTGCTGCCACTGTCAGTGCATTTTTCAATTATTTAATGGACAGCTGTCGCTTAAATGGAGATTCTCAAGTATTTGCTGCACTGCAAGATACGCCAAACGACTTTATTCAATTTTATTTGCATTAAGCAGTTTTGTTTGAACCCCGCATCAGATTCAGATCAAACATAGACAAATGGCCGGAAAAATGTTTGAAATAAGCGCGCAAAAAGCATTTGCTTTAAAGCGTCCAATTGGATCTAAATCCGGCAACTGATGCCATCTCGCGCAGCATTTGCAATTACGCGCAACGCGTGAAACTCAAAACGACACCAAAGTGGACCCTTTGGGTGACCCAATCCGGCGGCGAAATCGCGACAGGTGTCAGCTGGCGATGGGGCGATAGGGAGCTATGGCAGATGCGCTTGATTTAGGTGCGTTTTGTATCCAATCGTGCGCATTTTTGAGCCCTTTAATTGAAATTGAAATTCTGATTCAGATTCCAGTAGGCGCCTTGTTAATTATGTTGTCTATGCATTAAATCGTACGCTTAAAACGCAGCGAGGCTAATTTCAATTAAAATGCCGCCAAACCAACGAAATTTAATTACAAACTCTAAATGATTTAGACATTTTATGAACTTTTTTCACTGTGCACGCAAACAAAAATGCCATCTAAAGCTAAATAAATGAAACTCGGTTCTAACATGTTTATGAAGTCAAACGAAATTGCGAAATGCATTGAATTAAAACTTGATTTTAATTTGATACATTTATCTGTCTGGATACTTTAATTTACTTTTGGTTAGTTCTTTGCGTGCCGATATTATTATGAAATATCTTTTATATAATTACTAAACAAGTAAGAACGTTTCAGCCAGACGTAACCGACTGCATAATACTCTTACTTTAAAGGTAGTGACCAGTAATCTACCTTTAGTTGATGACTCTGCGATTCGTGCGGGCAGGGTGGCTGGGGGAGGCGCCTTCTCGTGAGCGTAACTGGGATATCAAGGTCGCAATCTTTGGGGGAGGTTACCAGCAATCTACATAACAAAATTAGTAACTCTAGCTTTAATTTTGTGGGAAACATTCACCTTTTATCAATTTGCGATTTAAGGTGTATCAAATTTATTAAAGCTACGGTGTTCAATAATTTGTTAATGCCCAGGTTGACGGCTAAAGTATAATTACGGACAGGTTTCTAACCTATTTGACCTATTTATTATAGATAATATCTAATCAAAAATATTCAGTATTATTTATTTAGTATATTTTAGAGCCGAATGCCGTTGAAATCTGACAATCATCAATAAATAGCTCTTAAAATTAAGTAAATTAATACAATACAATAGCGGGAACAACTAACTAACTAATCGATAGTTTCTAAGTACTTGGTGCAACAGAAAAGTTAGTAACAGAATTGTAAAAGTTCCGGTTAACCCACTTGATATTTAAATTTTTCCCAAAGACTTTCTTAAAATTAAATATTACTTATTTTCTCTGTGTAAGTTGGGCAAACTATTCTTGACCAAATTTGCCAAGAGCTGAGTCTTTGTGGTTATTAAAACCAGAACATTCTTTCGAGCATTGGCATAAAGTGAATTTGTTAGCAATTTGGCACACTTAATGCATTTCGGGGTGCTGAGAGTAATGCTGCCTTTTTGACTTGGCCCAGTCAACATTGTTGTGGCGCAAAATGGCCAAAGTTTCGTCCTGCCCAGCCGCACAATTTGCACAGTTTTGCTTTATGCTAAACGAGGTCGAGAAATGCATTGCCCACGCCCAGGCGGTCTGTGCGCCCAAAAGCCGACAGCTATTTCAGGAGATTCAACGGTGCTCTATTAATTAATTGTGGCTGGCAGCTCTTGCGGCTTTGTGGGAAGTGTAGCCATAATGGATACCAATAAATTCAAGTCTGCATCTTTTGGTGTTCTGGTTCTTTCGGCTCTCTTTAAGAGGAACTTTCACCTGGTTGGCGCCAATTAAGTTTCAGCACGTATCCTGCATGTATGCGAAAAGTTTTCGCACCAAATGAAGCGAGGGTCAAGCGAAACGGCGATGGCCATGGCCACGGCCAACTAAACTGTGACGCTTCAGGCCATTCGCCGAGTCGTAAGTCGAAAGGTTGAGTCGACATCAGGAAGTTCATTAAATAACTTTTTTCTTTCTCACTTTGTTAACGATGTGTGAGCCGCCGTTAAACACTCAGCAGCCACATTCACCAAACTGAGCCATATTTAAGCCAGTTCCCATGTCCTTGTCTTATTTAAACCTTTTGAAACGGAATTGTTATTTGGCAAAATTCCATTGAAACTCACTTTGATACTTTGCCACAGGATTGCTACGGGAAGCAATATCAATTTAATTTTGACTTTGATTGCACTTTGTGTGCACTTATTAAGGATAATTTGATTTTGTTTCATAATTGGTAACGCATTGAAAATGCATTTCCATCTTCGTGAATTATTGACTTAATCGAAATAGTATATCAAAAACATGGTACTCACTATAAATTTTCGATACTATTTTCGCAATTTCCCCAAATACATAACATTAAAAACGTTTTCAATTAATGAAACTTTAGATCAAACTCGATAAGTAGTAGTAATCAATTCCAGTTTCATATTATATTTAGCTTATAGGCTCCACTCGGTGATCTCTAGTAATGTTGACCCCCACATATGGGACAGGGTATTAAATCTTCGGCAAACCAAACAGCTTTTCTCCTTTGTTTTTCATTTTAACTGGAACCAACGCACAAAAGCAGCTCTTCAAACATTGCATTTATTCAGAAATTTCAATTTGCGTTTATTTCATACTGAGAATGCGGCAAAGCGAATGGTTTGGCCAACTGTTAGTTATTTGTTGTTTGCGAAAGTTGCAAACGAATATCTGCAACAAATTTAACTGCAAAGTTCAATATGGGAAGCTGCATTTAGGGAATGGAAAGCTCCTGCAATGTGTGAGCTGCCAGATGAGCTGCAATCCGCATATTTGGGCCGACCGACAGGCTGAGTTAGAAGTGTGGCCAAATTGAGTGAGGCTTTTGCTTGGCTGTTGGGCTTAGGGCAGGCTAAAAGCTTTTGGAGCTTGTGGAATTGGCCGCATGACCAATGAGGCCTGAGTGCCCAACAAGGCGGGCAGGCGATTTTTGGGCACATTGCTTGGTCAGCTGGCCGTCATTACGGCCTGGCCACAATCAGGGCCGAGGCAAACATCAAATTGCTGATTGAAAATCAATTGAAAGCAATGAGGATGCACTTACCCACGGCTGCTTTATGAGCGTGTCTAATGCGCTCTGCTTCAGCTTGAGCTTGGTTTTATGTTAACGCGTTTAGCTGCCAGGATCCTTGGCCGGCTAGTGCAACGCATTTGAAACCCATGCCTGATAGTTGTTGCAGCAACAGCGGGTGAACATGTTGCATTTAATGTTGCCGCTTGTAATTCCGCATGTTTTACAATGCGGAAACACACAACTTTGTTGTACGCATTAGTTTCGAAATTTGTTATGCAACATGAAGAAAAAGTGCATGCAAATATTTGCTCTTCTGCAAGAGAGGAGCGAGAGAGAGGGGCGTAGATGCAGGCAACGACCCTCTGGCAACATAAAACTTGCACAGATGACACTTTATGCAAATATATTCAAAATTAGTTTCCCTTTGGGTATTTCTATTTCTTATTTTATTTTTTAATTTTTTTTAGAGAAAAACAAACGCAAACAAACTCATAAAATTTTCAACTGGGTCCGGCTGGCGGCACTTGGTTTGATTGCGCAAAAGTTGTCAGCAAAAAAGATTACAAATATTATTGAAATATAGTTTAGATAAGCTTGTGAGAGTTCTGTTTTCATATCCAATTGGTAACGGCTTGAATATTTCGCATGTGAAAACAAGAACAAATCGCTTCCAGGCAACTACGAAAGGTAAATCGCATATCCAATTACGGTACCATTAACACTGGCAATAATTAGTCTAATTCTTCTCGGGTTTCTCCAGAAAAGTCCTAATGACTCAAATTCGTCAGCACACTTATCTGACAATGGAATCTAATTGTGCTTCTACGTTTCCACTCCAAATGCAGTTCACATGTCGTTTTATCCTCAAGCAGCGGAACGACTGACGACTTGCCGCGCATTATGTGCTGAAATGTTGGTGGCTAAGATTATCACATAAATGCTGTAGTTGAAGATACCCTCCATGCCAATCAGCCCATGACACGTTTTCTAAGCCCAACGACGTTTACAGCATTAAAACATTTAAAATTAAATAACCAAGTTTATAATTGTATTTATCAAAGTCCGAAATAACTGTTATTACATACAAATATAGTCATTATAAAAAGTTACTATTTTAAGTAGAGCCTTCTGAAAACAATAAATTTATCATAACTTTTATCCAGGAAGCGGACCACTTTATGTAAAAAAAACTTTTCTTATATATTCAACAAAATAGTGACACATATGCATAAATTGTACATATACATAATCTATTTAATTTAATTTAGGTATTTAATGAAAATTAAAAATAATTTTTAAATGAAGTAATCTTTAAATCTATAGTCTAGTTACATAAGCTGTAAGTCACTTGTTACAGGGTATTAAAACAGCTACCATTGCCTGAACGCAGCTACACAAAATTCTAATTAAGTCATTGGGTCTTGTGTTGGCAGAGCCAGAGGCACATTGTGTTGCAAAATTTTCGTGTCGGCTTTGGAAAATTTTGCCATTAAACAGACGCAGCGAAAAGAAAGCAGAGCGGCCACTATGAAAAACGCCAAAGGCGGAAAGCCGGACAGTTGGACAGGCGGCGACGCAGGAAACGCAACGCAACTGTTCATAACTGGCGCAGATTTGATAGCTTTGAGGCCAGCTCCATTTCCAGGTCCAAGTTTTGATGTTTGCCTTCCTTCTGCACTGGACACACCGCGCTACGTCTCGTCAGCGCGTGTCCACGCCGCCGTCCACAGCATCCGAGCCGACAGGCCGCAGAGTACACAACGCTTTTTGTGCCGCGTCGCTTTTGTTCGGCCCCCTTTGACTTTGTTGTGCTTTGTTATATTGTACGGGCAGCTAATTAAAAATTTTTTAAGTGTAATATGTAGGCAAATTTGCAGCATTTTTCTGACTGCTGCGGCAACATAAATAAGTCTGAATATTTTACCTGGTCACGCTGCTCCGTGTTTTGCCCCAGCATCTGCACATTCAATTTTGGGGAGCATTAAACGCATTAATGTTTAGAAAGGGCCTTTTATGATTGTGCAGCCGGCCAAGAATCGTTCGGGCCATAGATACGAGTTGAACAAGTTAAAGTATTTTTTTTTCGTCGCAGTTGCCCGAGGCAAATAACCTTGTGCCGCTCCAGACAACCGAGTGCGGCGCAATTAGCTGCACAACTCCGCCTTAAGATTAATGGCGCTTTTTGGCAGAGTCCTTTGAGTTGTCGCTGCCTTATTGAACACCGCCCTACACCCGGCCCCTACCCGTCGAGACGGTGGTGTCAATAAAACGCTTGTTGTTGCGTAAATAAAAATAATAAATGATGTCGTTGGCCCCGTCAAAAGTTGCACAGAAAACGGCAAGTAATTAGGCGCATAAATTGTATGACAACTGACAATGGCACATTTTCAACTCAGCCTTTAATACTTAATATTATGTTAAAGAACAACATGGAAATCTAAATTCGTATGAGAACAATGATAATTTATTTTATCTGCTGAAAATCATATATTTAACAAATTTAACATTATTGCATGAGTCAACTGCTTGTAAAAGGATTTTTTTTTGCATGCTCAAAGATTTTATTAAACAAAATGTTTAAATATTTCTTTTAAGATAGAGAGGATAAAACGTTCTCACTATAAGAAAAATATTTGGAAGAAATACGTCAAAATATATGTCTTCTTGCATTCACATGATTTATCAATGTTTGTCTGTCTATTTGACTGCCCTTCAGCGTCGATTCTGGAGACTATAATGGCTAAAGGCACAATATTTCACAGGTACGTTCTCGATGACCCCACATTCTCTGTTGCTCCCTTATTTTCTCGATAGCGACAAACATTGAAAAACCTTGGCATGTAGATATTCTGCTTTAGGATACACATATTAAGAGATTTCATTTTTTTCAAAACCACTTCCTACTACTAAGTCTTCTAGTCGGGCGTGTTACATATGTGTTCTTGATTATAATCAATATGATAATTCGTAATCATTAATCAAAAATTACTCGTCATGTCCAAGAAACTTGAAATCTTGTTGTCCTGGCCGATCTGGAATTGTTTGCAGAAGTAGTTTGCTTGCTCGGTTAGGCAGCAAATTTGTTATGTTGTGTGCTCTGAAGCGTATGCGACATGCACATGCAGGCCATGTTGGCCAATTCTGGTACACCCGTTGTTTACTTGTTTCCCAATGGGGACCGGCTGCCCTCTGCTACTCAGCGGAGGTCGTCAATTGTCAATTGAGCGCACGTGTTGCCTTGGGCTAATTGGCAGGCTAATGACCAGGCGGCAGGCTGAAAAATCAGAAAACCTGAAAGCAAGGCCATATCAAGAGATTAAAACTTTAAGCTCGTTGCCTATAAATGGTCAGGGTCGCGACTGGCGATGTTATCGCCCCGAAAAGGTTGGCCATTAATTCGATTTTGTTACGCATTTAACTTCAATTGATTGTTGTTCCAGTTAAAGCCTGGAAGCTCAGTCGCTGGGAAAATTAAGATGCTTTTATTGTTGCCGATAGTTTTCTATAATTTTTTGCGTTGCGCCTGCACATGAACCGCACTGCGAGCTGCGTGCAAAGGCGGAGGGATGGGTGGAGGAGGGCATAAATAATTGCCGCTGACAGGTTGATAAATGAGTTTTCAGCCAAGTTAATGAAACTAAAACACGGCACATGAGCTGCCGCCCTGCCTGCCAACCTGCCTGTCCAACGCTGTGCTCCTCTGGTTGTAACGCGCTTTCAAATTAAGATAATGCATCGAGCGGCGCCACGGTGCGTATGAGTAACGCAATTTCCGTGCCCTGCTCTACGCGATGGGATAAAGTCGCGCAGCACTCCCCTGACATACGGCAAGCTTTTAGCAACAATTTTCGAGCTAATGCGAATGATAAGCGCACATAAAATATTCGCAGCCATTAGCGAGCTGCATTTGCGAATTTTTCAAGTGAACCCGCGCACTGCAAAATGTTTTGTTTGCTGCTTCGTGCTGCCCAACCAAGGAACCCACAAGACCCAGCTGTGACCAACAAAACGCTTTAGCCTTGTAAAGCTAAAAAAAAAACAAGTAAAAATGTGGCAGTCGAATGTATCCGAGAGCGCACTATTCATTCACGGTGTAATCACAACTGAAACATATACCCTATACATTTTTCAACATAAATAAAATAATAAAAAAAATGTGCATTTGATCCGGTTTTCGGTTTTCCTGCCTGCGTGTTATGCCGTTGAAGTTATGTAACAAGGCGATCCGCAAAACCATAAACAGACATGCTAAACAGCGGCGCCACCAACCACTTAATTTTGCCTATGACGAAATTCGACTTAAGTTATCCAACAAAAAAACTGCAAGCAAATTCAAATAATGACAAAAACTATTATTGCCATGCAGGTTAATTCCGTCATTAATTGCTTTATGCGAAACAAAATAAAATATATAAATAAAAAAAATATTGCACATGCTTAAAAAATGCTTTTCTGCCTAATCGATGTTGTGAAAATATCGATTTTTATAAATTGTGAGGAGGTTATTTGTAACTCACTCTTAATGCTGAGTGAGTTAGTTTTCACCTCGTGAATGAGTTTAAAACATAGTTTTATAGAGCGCTTGAATTAAGGGATTTATAAGAGCTGGTCCCATTTACAGCCACGCCCAGTTTTGAGTTGCAGTTTACGAGCGGCCACAAATCCGATTTCATTATGCAAAACGTGCGGAGAATTAAAATTAGATTTAGCCCGGCGGCAACTTCAACACAGACGTTGCATTTAGACGGAAAGACGAAGGTGCCATTAGCGGCCGCCATGTGCGTGCCGCAGCTGGAGAGAGGCATGCAACGCACACACACACGCATACGCATGCACACACATGCACGCGTATAATTTAATGCATGCGCATTTGAGAGATTTGCGCATTATCTATGCCGTCAGATTGGCGAATGCCTATGTGGCGTATGCGCAATTTGATGCTGCCTGGCACTGTAACTGCTTGTGTGTGTATTTGGATAGCGTGTGCTACTGATTGGCTTTACACACACAAAAACATGTGTGTGTGGGCCTAACTTCCATAGGCAGTTAATATAATCAACGCTTGACAAGCAATCTTCTGTCAGGCATTGACGCTGAGTGCCCGCCGTGTTGTTGCTCTTTCAGTTGCTTAGTCTTTCCGGCATTTGTCACTTGACTATGAGCGAGTGTGTGTGTGCGCGAATGTGAGTGCAAGCGTGTGTGTGTGCGTGTGTGTTCGGCCGTCACGGCAAATAAGTTGCCGCCGTAGCAGCTCGCTAGCTGCTTGTTTGTCAGACGTCGGCCCTTTTCAGATTTATTATGTTGATGTCGCCTTGCTGTGCGTAATTTGAAATTATGCGCGGCGGCAGCACGGCGTATGCTTAACGTAATCAAATAACTCGAATAACTCATACGCAGCGTGTTCATACTGCATACTTGGAAGCGCAGCTCATAAAAAACTTCCAGGCGAGCTGAGTGTGCGCTCAGCTTTTCATTATCATAATAATTTCTAGCTGATTTCATTGCTAGCAGAAAGAGCAACAACAACAACAACAACAACAACAAAGAGAAACAACGGATAGCGCAACAACCTGTTTGGTTGCACGATTGATACGCTCAAGTTGGCTTTTCAATTATGTGCCCCAGCTACGTGACTATAGCGCATAATGTGCGTGAGATATCAGCATACATACTTTCAAGTATATAAGTTTCTTTGTATATATACATATGTGCATGTGTATATGTACATGTATACCAACGGTGTTGTATTGTCAACCCGTACGCCTTTTGACGGCTTCATTTGGGCCTTTATTGGCACAGTTGAGGCGCAACTTTAACTGGCCGCAAATCGTGAGAAGTATTTAAAAGGTGAGCCTGCCAGCATTTTCCGTGAAAACAAAGCCAGCTATGTGGGTTGGAATAAAAAATGTAAACAAAAGGCCGCATGGCACACATGGGCATCGTTGGCATGGCCAACATTTGTAGCAAACACACACACGGACCGTGGGCAAAGGCAAAGGGTGCAACAGCGAAATGAAAAACGTGAGAAGTGCTGCAACAAATGGGTTCAGTTTGGGTTTTAGGTTTAGGTTTAGGGCACTGGGACAAGCCAAAAAATTCATAAACACACACGCACACACACACTCACACAGATATGCGCGCGCGAACAAAACAAACTCACATGGAACGCATGGTAAACGGAACACAAACAGCGCCAAGAGATAATTTCCCTTTGAGTGAATTTCCCTGCAAAGTGGAACGTGCCGAACAGCGTAGAACACGACGACGCCGCCGCCGACGATACGGAGCCGAAGGCAGCAGCAGAGGCTGTGTGTGGAAGACAATTTTGGTAGCAAATACTTGGGCCATTCAGTTAAGATGTGCATTTCCAGCGGTGCGAACGTGTCGCGGGCGCGTCAGCTGGCCAAGTAGCCAAGATTACAGCCATTTAGCCAAAGACAGCAAGTAGCAAACGAGCCAAGCAATGCCCACGCCCGATTGAGTGTATTTCGTGAGGCGCGCGCGTCCAGCTAGAAACTGTATTGTAAATAAACAAATAGTCGCACGAACAAAAGATACATTTCATTAGCATTTACATATATCTTGCCAAGTTATTGGATTCAAACTGTTGATCAAGTGAGCACAAAGAGAAAAAAAAACGCCCGTGCGTGGAGCGATGCGGCAGCAGTGACGCGTTTAGCGGCAAGCGGACGCAATGTGAATGCGTGTTTTGGAGATCGGGGCAGATCGATGAGATCGAGATCGAGATCGAGATATCGAGCGTGGGGATCTTGTGCCGCCCAGGCGATGAGTCCCTATTGTATATAGTCAATATTAGCGATCAGTCTTTTTCTATTGTATAACCTGAGTGTGATTCTCTTTCTGTATGTGTTTATGTATGTATGTATCGGTGTCGGTATTCGTATGCATGTGCACTGCATGTGTTTTATCCAGCAAGCAAAAAAAGAAAAATCAAAATAATTAATCACCTTAAATAATATAAAGTATTTAATTAAAGTCGCGCGCGCGTTTTTCGCACTCGCGTTTTAAAACGCGTTGGCAAACGAGCGCAAAGCACACACATACACACAAGTTTCGGTGCAAAACGGGTAAAACATAATCGAATTATTGCGAATCGCAAAACTATGCTAGGTATTAGATAAATTATTAGATTTAATTGGGTGTTAGAGCAAAATACTGAACGCAATTAAAACGCGCGCAAAGGAATGCCAAATTTTCGGCCGCATTTTCAAATTTAATTATAAATATTCATAAATACACATATACAAATATCCAAGCGGAGCGGAGCATGGGACCAATCAGACGCTAGACAGCGGCAACAAACGGAACAACAGCACCAACAACCACAAAAGCAACAACAACATGGACTACGGCAAAGTGGACGCGAGCATCAATACGGGCAACATCAGCACCGATGACTTCCTGGCGGTATTCACAAGCGGTGTCACAGCAACAACAGCGACAACAACATCGCTGCTGCCCAACGGAACTCCAAGCGCCGCCCTCAATCCGCCCCTGGTGACCGTCGATGGGCAGGTGCAGCTGCCAAATCTGCTGGACCTGCCGCCGCCAGTGAACGACACCATCTATTTGCTGAACGGCAGCTTCTACAACAGCAGCCTGCAGCTGGCGGGCAGCTTCTACAATCAGACGTCGGCCAACCTGAGCAGCGGCTTGGGCCTGATGGGCAACAGCAGCAATGCCACGGAGCTGCACTGGGATGGCCGGTATCCGAGCGGGTATACGCTGACGCACATTGTGATCGCCTCGATCATTGTGACCATACTGATGATCATAATTGTGGTGGGCAATATGCTGGTGATCATTGCCATTGCCACGGAGAAGTCGCTCAAGAACATACAGAACTGGTTCATTGCCTCGCTGGCCGTGGCCGATTTCTTCCTGGGCCTCATCATAATGCCCTTCTCGCTGGCCAACGAGCTGATGGGCTACTGGATCTTCGGCAGCTGGTGGTGCGACATACACTCGGCCATGGACGTGCTGCTCTGCACAGCGTCCATCATGAACCTGTGCCTCATCTCCCTGGACCGCTACTGGAGCATCACCAAGGCCGTCGACTATCTGAAGTCGCGCACACCCGCCCGCGCCGCCGTCATGATCACGGCGGTGTGGATTATGTCGGCGCTCATATGCATTCCGCCGCTGCTCGGCTGGAAGGTCAAGATGCCCGAGGGTCCGTTGCCAAAGTGCGAGGTAAGTGTTGCACTTGTGAAACGTGAAATTGACGCCAATTGCCGGCAATTGACGGCATGCCAGACGCCAATTTGCGTATTTGCAAACAATAAAGCGCTTCCACGCGAGATGTAGATGTATGTAACGCACACACGCCGGCCCCTATGCAAATTTATTGCGTTCAACTCCGAGTTACGGACTGGGGCAGGGGCAAGCACAATTGTCGGCCCATTTTGATGCGCATTGTTATTGGATTCCCTGGGTAAATGGCGTGGCGCGTCGCAAAGTCATGCGGCAACTAAGCCCACAAATATTTATGCATATGAGTTTAACTGTAATCCGTGTCTGTATGTGTGTGGCTGTTTCTAATTTGGTGCCCGCCCACTGAATCACATGGCAGGCTCGCTTCAAGCCAGTCCCGAAAACTAGGCAATAACCCATCAAGATATGCGTGTTATCATGCGGGTCCCCGTCTCTGCCAGTTGTTGTCTCAAAGTAAACGCTTGCATACATTTACATATTCGGTGCCACACACACAAAACACACACACACTCACACATCACTGCGCCCATACTTGCCCACATTATGAATGTGTTGCGCCCTTTTCGTAGCAAGCTAGCTGGAAAATTCACAAGAGAGATTCCTCGACAGCGGCAACATGGGCAACGAGCCACAAGGCAAATTTTCCCAACTTCATGTTGTTGCTGCTCAGTTTTCCAAATGCTTTAAATTTTGCCACAAAAGATGACTGTGTGTGTGTGTGTTTCCATGTGGAGTTTGCGCGGAGCTGGGATCGGGGCAAGAACACACACAGCTGAGCTGCAGGGCGCAGCATTCAATCAATGTGTCAGTCAATGATTGACTGACGGCCCCTGAAAACTCTGGCTGACGATATGCAAACCCTGTACAAAAAAAAAAACAATTACGGTTTGAAACCTAAAGCAGCACCATTTGCAACAGTTATTAAATGCCAAACAACTTCAGGTGCTTTAAGTAAAATGAATTTAAATTTATGCGCACATACACATATGCTGTCCCTTGTGGAGATAAGCCGCGGAAATATTTATTGCAATTCATAATAAATACACCGCAGGCGCCAGTTATACAACGAAAATTGCGAATATCCTGTATCGTAACATCTACAGAATTTTGATTAATTTTTCATACGCCTCGCTTCGCTTAACGCTTTAAGAAACAAAAGAAAAAACAATAAATAAATGTACACAAATTATAATAAAGTGAAGAGTATCAAAGAGAAGAAAAATAAAAGAAATAGATTGAAACGCTTACGTAAGTTTGGCCATTCAAATTAACCTTGAGACAATAAAAACCAACTCATTTGACTGGACAAGCCGGCATCGTTCGGTGGAGAACGGGCCCGGTCTGTTATTTACGGGTACATGACTTGGGCTTCAGGCTCCGCCGGCAAATGCGACACATTAATCAAGACTAAGTGGCCAGGATAACGTGCAGCCAACTGCTGGTCGGTAGGTTACATGGTCAACAATTTTATTTTCTTCCTACCGTCAGGGGTTCTTTAAATGTAAGACCCACAGCACTATGGCCGTAGAGCGATTTAAAATAGTGTTCATACTACAATGACCGTGCTGAAAAACAGAAAATAAATTTCCAAAAATATTTGACCTACTTCAAAGCAAAATTTAAATAAACAACTTTGACTGCAAATATTAATATTAAGTTTGCTTTGAGTTTATTTTAAGGAATGCTCAATTAAATCGCAAAATCATCTGCGATGAAGGCCGTGTGTGCATACTGTCTCTTTTTTTGCTATTGACATTGTGTGTTCATTTTCTAATTACTGCAGGTAAATTCTAATTGTGGGATACCCGGTTCCGAGTGCCAATGCAGATGGAAAAGTGTTTTATAAATTACGAAGACGAAAGCGGGAGGGCCTACAGTAAATTTGTTTAGTAATTTGTAGTTTTAGTAGGTGATATTAAATAAACTATGAACTAACTCGGGTATATACCACCATATTTTCATGCAACAATTTGCGTTGTTTTACTTTCTCAGACTAAAACTTTGTTTTATTGTCCACAGCACAAACCAAATCTCTGAATTTGGCTGCAACAACAGAGTATAAAAACAATTTCTTGAATAGTCTTTTAAATAGATGATTTATCAGCCAAAGTTGCTTACCCACCGTTGGCTATTTTTCACCCGACCCAAAGCTCAGTTATATTTCAAAATATAACACCCACAAGCTTGACACGCATAGAGAGGAGCAATTAGTAGCATAGTCGTTATAACCCCTAATAAATGGCTTCTAAAATGCGGCTCAAAAACCAACCGCAAAACCAATCAGCTATCCGACCCGAAGCGACTCCCCCCACACACCACCCTCAACACCTGGCTACAATTCCCAGTACCAGGAGCTATGCTTGTCCCCAGCTCTGGGCTGTTTTCTTGCTCCAACTCCAACGCAGCCCCATCATTAAAAATGCCGCCCAGCGTAAAACCAAACAATAGCGTCGACATTTACAAAGGCAACGCCTTCAGGCTTCGGTCCCGTGTGGGGGTCGCGAATTTAAGGTTCCAATTTGCAAGCGAATCGAAGAGCGCAGAGGCAACTACGAATACAAATACGCACACACACACGCACATGAGTGCACACTCACACACACACACACCGGCATGGCCTGGCTGAACATTTTAATTATGACACCATGTTGACATGTTCAAAATTGTTGTGCGCTGTCGGCGGCGATGGCGCCGTCGTTGTCGTTGTCGTCGTTGACATTCGCAGCACATTGAACCGCAGCACAAGCCGCAGAGAGCAGCGGGAATGAGGGAGGAGGGGGCAGGGTGCAGGGGGCTGCTAGAATGAGCCACGCCCTGTCTCTGATTTGACACTTGCCTGTCGCATTTAATTAATAAAATCACATTTTAGAGAATTATGTCGATGATTTTGACTGTCAGCTCGCCTCCAGCTGAAAGCCCAACTGTCAAACTATTTCCATGTCCCTGGCCCATAAGGGGCCAACAAACGGCTTTTGTGTCTGTGTGTGTGTGTGTGTGTGTATAAGCTTTATGTAAACATTGCGACGGACGCATTTAATTGGCAGCAGGCAGCTGATGAGGCAACTGTTGAAAGTTTTCACTCCCAAATAGCGGCGGCGGCTGCTGATTAAAGCAAAGTTCCTGCTTTTATGCGGCATTTACCTAATGAGGTGTTGGTAATTATGCATGTGTCTGTCTGTCAGCTATAGTGCGTGTGCGTGTGTGCGTGTGTGTGACCCGTTGTGGTTGCCTTGTTATTTTTGGCTGTCGCCTAATGAATCCCGCGGCGCTCGTGGCACGTAAATCAGTTGCCATTGTTCGTCAGCTGGCTAATGATTTAAATTTAGCCGTGGGCAATTTCACGAATTCAATGGTCAAAGAATTGCGTTTAAGTACATAATTAAGTGCATTATGCGCACAAAGTGCAAACAAAGCCGAATTTTCTTAAGCAGCTTCTTTTCCAGTTGATGGCCAGCCTTTTGTCGGCAGTCACCGCAGGGGCCAGCTTGGGTGGCCCAAGCACAAAGGGACCCTGATTATTGTAATCCGTTAAGGGGCACACACACACACACACACACACACACACACAAAAACACTTTATTGAAACATTAATCGAATATTATATGGCATATTTGCGGTGAAGAAAGCAACAATGAACCGAAAAGGACAATGACGGCGCCGGGCACAGGACTGCTCTTTAAAGTTTGCTTCGCATACAAGTAGTTCAAAACAACAGACGATGCTCGGCGGCATTGGCAACAACAACAACATGTCTGGCAGCAGTTGTTGTGCGCCACAAAGTGTGGCCAGAGCAACGTTGCGTATGTGTAATGTGACGATGTGCACACGCACACACAATAATGACTTAAGTCATCGCCAAAGTAGCTCATTAGCGTAGGTTTTGCCCGGCTTGGGTACTTTAAAAACAGCAGCAGAGTGTGAAAAAACAACCAAGTGGTAAGCAAACCGAGCAGGCAGAGAGAAAGAGAGAACGCGACGGCCTCAACTTGTTGGCCAGCGGCAGCTGCAAGAGCTTTAAGTTGACATTCAGCTGCTGCCACGCCCGAGGGGCTGAGTGGAAAATATCAAAAGTGGACCGGGCACACTTTTGATATTTTCTCATTATTTTCCCACTACGTGTGAGTGGCATTCGAGTCGGTGTGTGTGTGAGTGTGAGTGTTTGTAATTTTGGTTTAGGTCTTTGTTACATTTCATACACTTGACTGGCTTTGCTTTAAGTCTGTCCTTGTTGTTATTGTTACTGTACTTTTACATGCTATCACACTACGCCCCAGTGTGTGTGTGTGTGACTATGTGTGGATAGCCTTTTTGCCTTATTCTAAATATTTTTTAACATTTTTCGTAGCAAAGCCCCTGGAAAAAAGGAAGAAATCTGAAGTAATGGGACAAGCATTTGGGCCTTGCCTAGCTTAAAGCGATACACTAGACAGCATTTGCTTTCGGCCATTACCGACTGCGACAGCTCTTAAGATCATAATCAGCGGCATTTATTTTCAATCACATTGCGGGGTGGGGGAAAACCGCCTTAACTCTCAAAGTGCGCGCATTGAGCTGCGTTATTACATCCTTGATTTGTTTATAACAGGAAATTGTTAAAGAATATGTGAAAATGTGTGTGAGCGAGCAATGGAGAACGCCAAAAAATCAACAAAATCAAATAATACGCATACGTCGTGTTGTCTCGCTGCCAAATTTCCTCGTGCCCCGCCCCAACCGCCGCCTCCTGCGCTTAAATCGTTTGCTAATTTCCGCTTTCGCCGCGGGTTTTGCTACAGATATGCAGCAGCGTGGCAAAACGGGGCAGCGGGCCAAACAACTGGCGGCGCGGAGGAAACATATTTTAAATGTCCGTTCAGCGCTCAAAAATACCACACCCCCACAGCTCCGCACACCCTATACGCACACATCCCACACACATATTTGAGGCACATGCTTTGGCGCATTTAATGCGTGGCATAGGCAAATATTGACATTTGGGCTTATGGAGCACGCACCACTAACTGACGCCTGCCATTTTGGCCAGGCGTCGAGTCGAGCAATCCGCTTGCTTAAATTAAATTACTGAGCAATTCTTTCCGGCTGCTTTTGGCCCTTTATTGCCACTGTGTGGCATTGTTCTGCTGAGTGCCCCACGTGGCATACGTACGTACGTAGCGTGTACAATTTGCGGTTGTTCCCCTCTTCCTTCTTCCTTCTTCCGCCAAAGGACGTCACAACTTAAACTTCATTTGTAGTCCTCGCCCCGCTGCCTTTGGCAGCTGTGCCGCGCCAGTTGCGCAGTTCGCCAATGGCTTCTCTACATTTTTTCTCGTTGGGGTGCGCTCCCCACTTCCTCAATTTGATTAAAATAAAGCAAAGTTTTTAAGCTCGGATTAGTGTCAGAATTTGTTGGTGCACCGCAGTCAGACAATTGTTTGGCTTTCCCCGGCACAGGTCCGCTTGGAGGGAAGGGGAATTCTAGCCAGCAGCTTTGCGTGTATGCTTTTTAATATTCCCTGCAGATTCTTAAGAGATTCGCCAAGTTAAAGTCTCGCGTTTATTGCTTATAGAATTTGCAGTGCATTCCCCGCGGCTGTCTGAAAAGTTTTTTATTGCATTCCTTAAACTGCTGCAGCCCGCAGGAAAATGGCATTCCTTCTCATCTTACCCCATTTCATCCACATAGCCTTGAGCCGTAGTACACAGACAAAACGCCAAGTCTTCGAGCGAGTTATTCATAATACCCTAGCAAAGAGAATTTATTTTGAAGGTATGTTAATGATCTGTTAAAACTGAGGTCTAATACTATAAATTGTCAGAAAATGAAAATTGAGCAGAATCATGATACTTTGAAGATAAGAAATAAGAATGAAATTTTAGTAGTAGATGTTAAGAAATTTAAGGAAGTTAAATCATTCGGTAACCTTATAAATAATTAAAGAGCATTTCGTCTTCGTTTTTCCAAACAAAGCAATTTTCTCTCGTTTTGTTTTTCATGTGTGTTGATCTTCTTATCGCACAAGGTACTTATGTTTGGCTCGAAACTTTACCACCGATACAGCGACCAAGACATATACATGCACACATACAGCCGCACGCGTGGAATGCAACTTAATACGCGCTGATGTCATCTCGTATCAGGAATAATTCCTTTGGCAAAAGTTTAGCATTATATTTTTGCTGTCGTGGCAGTTGCCCGATTTTGGGGCCACGTGCTAAAAGCGCCTGAAAAATTCGCACGCGTATTAACTTTCGTCTTGCGAGGCAACAGAAACAAACTTACGACAATCACAACAACAACAACAACAAAAACACCAAACGCAAGAAAGGCCAATGAAAATTGAAACAGATTTGAAATTTATGAGTTCGCGCTCTCACATTTCGCCTCGTCAACGGCCAAGCCGTGAGCTGGGCAAAGTAAATTAAAGTTGGCAAACAAATGCGACAAAATAAAATCAAAGAAAATATTGCTTAAATAAAGAGTAAAATACTGGACTATCAAATACCCTACTCAAACAAATATGGACGAAGGCAAGTATTGAACTGAAGGCCAAAATAAAAGGAGGAAACAGTTTAAATATACACTATAAAATACCCTTTATATAAAAGTAAGCTGCAATTGAATTTATATAAACTATATGCAAGTTATTGAAGTAATAGTTAAACGTCAGTAAGAGAAACCCACTGAATAAAATTGCAAAAAAAAATGTCTCGGCAATTCTTAATAAGGTAATAGAAACTTTAAGCAATTAAAATGTTGTCTTCAACAATATTCTCAATAGATAAAATTTACTCTAAACTATTCATCAGCTGATTAACACCCAACTAATTTTAAGCCGATTCGCCGACAACTGTGCTTGTTGGCCAGCTAAAGTGTTGAGCAGTTAATTTATTGCGAATTCGTGAAAAGCGTCGTCGGTTGTCGCAAAGTCGGAAAAGTCAACTGGCGCCTAATTGGCAAAACAAGCGGAAAATCGCAAATTAAAGCGAAAATGCACGTTCCCTTCACTTGGTTCTCTTCTCGTTCGGTCTCTCGCTCGCCCACTCAGTCCAACTGATAGAGAGACAAATAAAACAAATTGCGTATACGCCCCCTGCCGCATTGGCCGGCTGACATTTGCCTAGCCCTGTGATTTACCATTCCACGATGGGTTTTATAAAATCAACTTTAATTTTTTATGCCGCCTCATTCACTTTTAACCAGGCGCCGGCGCCAGGCAGCAATTTGATTGTGGGGTTTTCTTTGGGGGCCTGCCAGCAATTTGTGGCAGCCGAGCTGCTTGCTGTGAGATCCTCAATTAAAGACGGTTTGTTCTGCTTAATGATGGAATTAAGCACCCACGCGACCCAACACTTCGCGTCTTTTTCAAGCACAGACACAGTCCAGGCGCTCGCCCATAATTCTTAAACGAAATTTCCAAAAATTTTCGACATTTATGACAACATTTGCATACATGAACACCATAAATTAACCCCACATGCGCACCCCATCCCCCACCCAAAACACCCAACACCTATAAACGACAAGCGCCGCCTTATTATTGCTGCTGTTGTTGTTGTTGCTGCTGCTGCTGTCATAACAATGTCAAAACTTAAATATTGACAATGCCATCGACATTGACGCCATCGCCGGCATCGGCATCGGCATGAACATCGACATCGGCAACGGCATCGCCGTGTGCTCTGCTTTTATAGCCACGCATAATTTTTCGATATTTTCACTTGTGTCAAAGTCAGAGATTTGGAGAACCCTTTCGCACAACACGGCACAACATGGTGAGTCTTTTTGCTCAGCTTTTATGTGCAAATTGCGCGCAGTAAATAAAAATAAATGAGTATGAAAATTTTTACTCCTATCAGCAATATTTTTTATTCGCCAGCTCGGCATGGCAGCATGAACACAGCACAGCCGCGCCAAGCTGAACCGTTCAGCCTATGGCCGCCACACATGCTCCACATACCCTACATACCATACTTGCTCCACTGCCCCACCGTAATAATCGTAATGAATGGCTTATCACGCCAGCTGGCATTGTCAACGATTTTCCATCGGTTGGCGCCTTTGTTGGTTCGATACACCGGGTGGGGCGGGCGGCGTTGTTGGCGGGTGGCGTCTCGTGAAACGCAGGAAATGGTTAATAAATGAATGAGTTATGCAGTCGACGGGCTTGAGTCGACGGGCTCGAGTCGACGGATCAACGGTTCCGCCAGACGTCGCGTCGGCTCGCACGATTTCACAATCAAATGAAATTTAGCCATAGAATTTAATGCGTTATTTGCCGTAAACTGCGCTCTATAAGACGTATATTGATTTACCCAAACCCCCAGCCACCGGGCTAAAAAGAGCCAGAGAGTGTTAGATAATTGCCAGACGAGAAAGCCGCACATATGAGACCCGTCCGCCATATGGAGATTTATAGCCATTGGTGCAGCCGCTGCTGTGAAATCAAATAACAATTTCGCTTTTCATTAAATTCAACTCAAAAGCTGCGCTTTAAGGCGCGCCAGCATCAGCCAGGATATACGAGGTCCTTTAAAAAGGAGTCGGCCCTGGGCTGCGGTGTTTTGTCGCAAAAACATAAACACCTAAAAAGGCAAAATAAAAGCGAAGAAAAAGTGTCGTTGCCATTTAATACTCTACTTGAGAAATATTAAATTTATCATTCGATTTGCAATAATTTAGTGTTCGTTTATTAAGCTGATCAATCAAAAAGGACCCTAATTAGCTAATGTGTAAAAAGTTCTACCTATTTATGTTGGATTCAAATCCACTTTATGCGTAGAGTATTTGCGCGAGGAGTGTGCTCGTGGAGTTAAGTAAATTAACTAATTAATATAAGATGCGCATGAAAAGAATCTGATGTGAAATCTTACTTAGTCAGCATCAAGAACAAGAGGATTAACGCGCCTGTTTTGAAATTCAAGGGCACGTTTAGATGATTAAATGGGGAGCAGATATTCCAGTGAGAAAAGAAGGAATAATTAAAATTAGGGAATGAACAATGAACAGAAAAAGTATAGAGCAATCAATTGCAAAATATTCAATATGTACACACTTGTGCAGACTTGTTTTTTTGTCAATAAATTAAAGCAGCTTATAACTATATAAATTATGGACAAGGGAAAGTTCATAAGCTATATATCACATGGGAAAAAAGCAATGCCACTTCTGAACTTATTGATAAATTGCCATATACGTTTTTTTGTTTTTAAAGAATTTTCTGGAAATGGCCAAATATCTTGAAAACACATATATGCATATTTACAAATATACCAATATATACGTAAAAACAACTTTAAAGTGGTGAGCGCAATAAAAGTTCCCTAAAGTTCCAAATAGTTAATACACAAGCGCGGCAAATGAGGTCATTTTATTTTGATTACATTTATTATGTTTGTTTAATGTAATTTTGTTGAACATATTCGCTTGTGATGTATTTTTTCCAGAGTATTAAAGGGTCTCTGTGTGTTGCTTTTCTTTGTTTTTGTGCTGTTCGCAGGCGGCATAATCCATTTTAAATAAAATTCCAAATGAACAGACACAATGAAGGCAGCCGAACCTGCACCATGTTGTTGTTGTTGATGTTGTTGTGACGGTTGTTGCCTTTTTTTGCCGGATCGGCGAGGCAAACACACTTAAAACATGAGCACGAAAAACATTTACATAAAATCGTCTTAACGCATTTGCCGCCTCATCGTCATCGTCGTCTTCGCTTCTGCTTTCAGCATGGCCCTGACCGAGGAGGGCCGGATTAGGGACAGGGGCTGGTGCTGCAGAGAGACAGGCTGCGCCTCTGGGCCAAATAAATTACATGAAGTGTCGTTGGGCCCGTTCTGTGGGCCATTTCATCGCAATTTAATATGCCCTCAACAAAAGGCAAGCGACAACTCGCGTATAGACAAATTCTATGGGCGTGGCAGAGCCTGTGGCTGGGCCGGGCCGGGCCGGGCCGTGCCGGGACGAGTGCAGTTTAGGTTCAATTGCTAGCAGCTATCTTGACTGATTGCCAACTAATTGCATTTGCTGCTGATTAAACACTCAATGCAGTGATAACTTTTAATTTACATTTCAGTTCAACAAATCTAGCTTTAAATGAGAGCTTAATTAACATCTGCAAATAGCGAAGAGAAGTGGCGATGGCGGAAGAGAGAGAGAGTGGTACATATGTGCCACTTAATTGAATTTTATTTTCAATTGCATTGCGTAAATAAATTTCGTTGGTAGTTTTAATTTGTTGAACAAGGGGAAAACTTTCAAATCAGATTTGCCGGCAGTCGGGCAACTGAAAATTGGCAGTTGGCCTGTGCTTGGGGACTGGGTCCAGACCATGTTTAATACTCGAGAGAAATCAAAAAATAAAAACTTCACAAATTAAATGGACAAGGAAGCTCAGAGACTGGGCGAATGTGCGGGGTCCTTTGCACTGACGCTCTGTTGTATCATTGAGTAAATGCCAGAAAAAATTTCATTTAGCACATGAGCTCCGCTTATGAACAGTGGAAAGCCGGAAAGTCCGGAACAGACCAGATTTATGCAGCTTCTTCAACTCGTTCATAGCTGGTAATTATGTAAAAGTTTTTGTTGTTTCAGCCGCGCACTTTTTTACTGCGTACTGGGTACTGGGTCAGTCCCCAAGGGTCACTTTTAATTACGCTCATTCGGCGCCCAAAACGAAATGCAAAATGAAATAAAATAAAAGTAAAGAAAAGCAAAGCAAAGCGCTTAAAGTTTTTGACAGGCGGCAACGAAGTGAAAATTGCTGCCGCATAATTGAAAGCGTTGCTGAGCTGAAAGCCACGCAAAAAAAAAAAATTGGGTTCTTTGCTTGGCATTTGGGTGCATAATTAAAAATACATTGACATTTAATGGCACGTCGTGTTATAAATATTCAATTTTGTTCTTGTTGTTTTGTTATTTTTGTTGTTGTATTCGTTTTCATTCTTTATTGTTTGTTCGGCTCAAAGTCATTTTGAAATTCCGCTAGCATATTTGGCCGCTGGGTAAGCCTTTGACGTGCCAGCGCACCTTTTAGCCCGGCTCGCCACGCGCTGCATACTTTGCGGCGTTTTGTGAATGCCGCGAAGCCATTGGCAGCCAACGCGGCGCATACTTAACAATTCATTTGCGAAATTCCTTTTTTATTTTGCATACCAAAGTCCCTCGGCCCAGCAACTTGAGCTTCGACGCGCTTTTACACACACTCTGCCAGTATTTATAATCATCAATCATCGTAATTGAAGTACTTCAGCGCACACGTTGCGTATACGAACCATCGTCCCTGCTAAGTGACTCATTTTCACAAAAAGGCAGAGCGTGCAGCAATCTAAAGTTTAATGCTGTCATAAAAGCTGCCATCAGCTGAGTTGCGACTGCTTTTCATTAGCGCCGCGCTGCTCCAATGGGAGCTAGTCTCCCTCAAATGTCTAGCTTTTATATTTGCCTTATCTTCAAATTATAACTACCACATTCATTGTCACTTCACTTGGCTCTTACATACGCATATCCTTGGCGCCCGGAAGTGACACTGCTCTTTGAAGATTTCCCAGACATTTTCAACTGCATTAAAGCTGCCAGGGGCGATTGTGTTGGGGCTGCCGTTTGAAGTGGTTGTCGAAAATTTCGCAGGACCAAGTTGACAGCGCGATAAATCCATTTTTGCCTTGCGCTCAAATCGTATCCTTTTATTCAGGGACAATAAGTGCCCCGCACTGTCTGCAGCATTTGAGGCATTTTTATTTCATTTGGCTTTATGAAATTAGTAAACGCCTGGCCGTTGTTATTGTAGCTTCGCTTTAAGAAATTCCTAGCTAGCCGGAAAATCCCGACAAAGAAAAGGACTGGTTGTGTGCGCGCTGTGTTTTTGTTGTGTGGGAATAAATGTTAAGATATGATTTGATATTATGGCCAGGCACGCCCCAAAGACAAATGGACGGATATGGTTCAGTCCAGGCAGCTGCCATGTAGCTTTGGCATTTGTTATCCTTTTTATGAATTCGAGCATGCAATGAGGATGCTCGCATTGTAAGCCACAATAACAACAATAATAACAAGAGCCAACATCCTCCCAGGCAGCTTCCCAAAATTAAGTGTTGAACGTCATAGGAATTTTGATTGCAAATACCCGAAGCAAAAAATCTGATCCGATGTGCAGCTGAGGGTTGATACAAAGATAAAATCAATTTGCCGCATATGTATGTATTTCATTCGTAAGGCTAACGAAGGACGCTTGAATGCTTCAAGGGTTTTTGATAAGATGCGAGTTTCTGTATAGGCTACATATACACCGCACCTAAATGTCGACTAATTTGGCAGCCACGTGTTTTTCATCTGTTAAATCATAAAAGCACAGGCATAAGGCCCTGCACACACTTGAGTGTAACGGTAAGTGGCCACAAATGGCAGCTGGCTTACAATACTTATGCTTAAGAGTATAAAAGAAAAGGCAAAACTAACTACAGTTTGGCAGGGAAATGAAACAGCCACAGTTTAAGTGGTTGCCGTGAAAGCCAGCCGAGCCAGCCGATCCGAGTCCGGCAGCCAAATACGAGTCGCAGCCGCAGGAAACTCGCTGTGAAAATAAAGTCAGTCGGGCGAAAGGCAGACAACGGCGGACGTGTAAGCACAGCTGCTGGCCCTGTTCAGGGATAACGGGTGCTGTCCCATTCCCGGACATTGAGCCCCTATGTCCATGTGTTGAGATTGTGTGACCGCATTGCCTAGCGTATGCTACACGTCAAGCTCAGTTGCCGATCATAAACTAGCCAGCACACACTTGCAGCACGCACACACACACACACACACACACACATACACACCAACACGTGCAAGGGCGATATAAATAGGGCAGCGCAAGAAAAGCCAACGCCATTGCAGAAGCCTTCACAAATTCCATCCCCCTGTTCGCACTAGCACTTATTCAGCCCAAGAACAACAAATCATTTGTAGTCCCGTTGCCGTCGCGTCGGTTTGTTCTTTTCAATGTATTGTTGCCTCTCTTACTCCTTATGTGCTGAGCTACCCTTTAGAAAGTCCAATGCGAGAGTACTCAGCTTACTTTGCCTGCAATATATTGTTATCGTTATGTTCACAAGCTGAGAGTTTTTCTTTGCAACTTGAACAACAATTATATTTATAATAATTATTTTTCCTATCCAACGAATTATTCGTCCTTTGTTAACTTCCAGGGTATTTCATGTTCGCTCACTCTCGACTGTCTCATTTTCAGTTCTTTTCTGTGCGCTATTATTGTCATTGTTCCCATTGTTGTTGCTGCTTGCGTTGTTATGTTTGTGGTTACACTTTGCGTGCTGTGCATCGGTCTCCCCATGCTGGCAGACCGCCACTCCCCCCTGCTTCCACAGCCCTGCCTCCCACTCCTGTTTCAGTCCCATGCCGTGTTCGTGTCCATGTCCCCATCCTGTCGTTTTTTCTGCCTTTTGCATGCGTCGCGCTGCGGTTGGCGTTGCCGTGTCTATTGTGCTAATAGGCAGCACTATCGTATTTTAACAGTTTTTATTTACACATATGTGTGTATACACATGCACACAAACACACATTTTCATGCACACACATACGTAGCGCAAGCACTTGTTTATCATAGTTGATATTCTTGCTGTTGGTGCCTGTTTATACCCTCTGTGCTATAGATATAATATCTTTGACTTGGATTATGTATAATTTCGATGTATGTATAATGTACATCGATGACAATATCGATAACACGCTTGGCCCATACATAATAATAAAGAATCCTTGGGAGTAGACTATTCGAATAAAAAATCAAAAATATCGATTATGCGATCTCAGGATATCACAATGATCCAATACAAAAGATTCGAATATTGATCATTAAAAAAACTAAATCAAAATGTTTTCAGTACTAGAACTTTCAACCGTTTAAATTGTAAAATCTTGAAGTGTTCTTCATAGACAACTTGTCCATAGGGTATATTTTAGTTTATACCTCTCAACTGGAGCATTTCTATTTGATATGTTTACAACTGGATATGTTTGTTTCATAGAGTGTGCTCGCACTTAATCGCTCTCTTGATGGTTTTTTCTTTTGGCATATTTTTTGGCATTTAAACAGGTAACGCAGCTGCCCTGGTCAGGTAGTCCATTAAGAGCGGACTCATCATTTTTCGGATTGCTCGAGTTGTAACCGGCAGATGATCCCCACTCAGCTCAGCTGGGCTCAGTCTTCCACTTGTCAGCTTTAACAAGCTTCAAACTGCGTGCGGCTCGCACGTTGTTGCTCCACGTGCTGCACGTCATCAACATGATTGGCATTTTCAAGTAAAGGCATTTTACTGCTTCCTGTCCTTTGTGAAAACATTTCTTTTTTGTATTTTTTTCTTGCGCATCAATAAAAATACCAAAATGACAGGTTTTATAATTGGCGATAAAATGCCATCAACGACGGGTGGCAGTTGGCGTTGTCCGGACGGAGCTGCCAACTCACGTGTTTGCCAGATGCGACACTGACAATAACATGCAACACATAACGGTCCTGAAGGACGCAATAGCAACAAGAGCAGCTGCTGCAGCTTTAAGCTGTCTCTTTTCATTTGGCCAGTGTAATTTGCAGATGAGAACATAAAAAACAAACGCACATAATTCGAACTTTAGCTTTTATTTTGTGCATGTATAGTCACTAAGATTGGTAATGGACACTTACTTGATGAATGTCAAAAGCAAATCAGTGAGAAACATTTGATGCTCGACAACTTTGGGCTGGCAACGACGATTGATAGCACAAACTACCGCTTAGATAGGGACGCGCTCAAGTTTCCGTCTGATATAGGCACATTTGTGTATATAGCTGCGGAAGTTGCAAGTAACTGAACTTCCCGTTGGGCGCCAGTAAACTGTAATAAACACTAAAAGGCAGCAGCTCGAGGAAGCTGCACATTTAACGTGCCACTCCAGCGCCATTTGACTGACAAATGTGGCTGGCAAACAGAGCGTCCAGGAAATGGGTAGGAAATTAAAACAAATATAAAATGCCAGCAACTAGGCGGCCAGTGGCCCAACAGCATTAACAACAAGAACATCAACAACGCCGAGCAGAAGAAGGAGCTGGAGACTTGCGAAGCCAAATGAAAATAAATATGGCACAAAACTTTGCCCACAGCGAGCGAAGTAACTGACTGAAGTCCGCCGCGGGGCATTTAAATGTGGCAGAGCAGCACTTAAGCAGCAAGCGGCAAGGAATGCGTGTCGGTGCCCCAGTTGGTTGCCATAAAAGTCAACAACTTTCGCTGCCGCATCGCTGATAAAGGGCAGCCAAGCAAGCCCCCAATCCCCAGTTTTGTTCGATTGAGTTACGCGTAATCGTTTCGAGTGCTTAAAAATTAAATTAAAAATGTATTTACTTTAAAAATGGCAGCGTCTATGGCGCTTTCGGCTTATCAATGTTAGACGCACAGCACACCACGCACACCCACGCACCAGCTGCGCTGCCAAAGGCCATAATAAACCGCAGAGTGATAAGAAATCGATTTGTCACCAGGACGTGAGACTCAATTGGCGCTTAAACAAACAAAAGCCAACGCGAACGCAGTCATGAGGGCATAAATCACGCGCTCACATACCGATACACAGCAGCTGAGATACGCACACACACATACGCACACAGAGGGGTGCTGCTTCAGTGTGATACAAAGGTGCTTGTCCTCTGTCTGGCTGTTGCGTGTGCGTGTGTGCATATGTTTGTGTCTGTGTGTGTGGCACATTTAAGTTTATTACAGTTACTCCCGCGAGTTGTTTTGAATCAAATCCCCAACAAAATACTCAATGCTTTTGTGCGCAATGTGCGCCTCTGAGATTTGGATTTACTTGTAATCATAGGGGCAGACACACTCACACACTCACACTCGCACACACACGCACACGCTGGCATTGCTACGGGCTGGCGGGGCGCCAATGAAGAAATTGAAACAAATTTTTGAGTCATGCCTTTCAATGAGCCAAGTAAAGCCCTAGACTAGCTGAAGACCTACGCCCAAAGACAGAATCTTCCCATCAAAAAAAAAAAAAAAACAATTGAGAACGTTGGGCTTAACTGACTGCGCAATACTCGCTCAGAGAATAATAACAATTTAAAACAGTCGAAAAAGGTCTTATTTATTATTGTTATTAACAAAAATATCGAGTTTTGTAATTTTGCATCCCTTTCGATAAAAACCAGCTGCCAAATTTGGTGACTCTTGGCGTAGCCAAACAATCTTTGATCTCTATGTGACACGGGTTATAACCTAATTTCCAAGTCGAAAAATTGCATACGTACGACGTACGACAGGAAGAGGGACTTTACACAAACCCAATATACTCTTTTACTTCGTGAACGAGCATAAAAATGTCACTTTATTTTAGGCCCACACCTAATGACAATGTTCAAAGTAACGAGATAATGAAGTTGCAGGTGCTTGTGTTGATTTATTTTCGATTTACAAGTAAATCCCTCCCATGAAATATAATTTCCATGTGTTTATTTCTGCAAAATTTGCTCCTCCGATTGAGCGACTCCTTTCGATCCACGCGCCGTTGTGACAGACCTATTTGCTGTGCCGCACCTTGCTTTGCTTCACGTGACTACACATCGCATGTCACAACCTCCCGTTGGAATAGTAACAGTGACTGTCAAACAACCATGCAGCCAGGCAGTTCAAAATAAGGTAAAGCCAAATCTTAGTAGCTGTGGCAGCAGCAAACGCTGCTCTTTCAAATTCTTCATTGCTCCCGTTTTCTCTCGTTCTCTCTCTTTCCCTTTGCTCCCAGGAGATGACGAGCTATTTGCGCTAGCTGCTTCTATCGTTGGCTGATTTTCTCAGTGTATAAATTTGACAAGGGGTATTATGAACTTTGCTGATAGCCTTAGATTTGTAAAATTTTATTTCCCAATAAAATTATTACTGCCTGCTCCAAATTCGGATGAATTTAAACAGATATAATGATAAGCTTTTTCTATTTTGCCTATTGTGTGTAAGTGATTATGTATTTTTTTAATCAATCTAATGTAAATAATAGTTAATATTATAAATCATAAGGATATTAAATTATTTTTTTTTAATTTTTTAATTATTCAACTTGCGAAGATAATAGATATATCGGAAATAGCTAAGTTTCAACACCACATATCTACTATAGATTTAAATAAGAACGTTAAGATTAAAATTTTTTCTTGATTTTGATAGAAAATTGTGACATTTTATTTTAGTGCGACAGATTAGTATAGTATCGGTGACATTTGAACTATTTCAAACTGATTAAATATCCATATATAAAGTGAAATGTATAACCGATATATTCAGTAATAACACAAACGCGTTTGTAAGGCAATCAATATTTACAGGGTATTTATGTTTATGTACGTCCAGATATACAATATATGTCTTTGCTGGCTGTGCTCTGTTCGCAGTTGTGGTTCTTCTTCTAGTTGGGATTTTCTTGCTGTTTAAGGTCTCGACGGTAATGTTTTTGCCTCAGCTGCACGTGAAATATTTTCGACAGCCGCAGAGTAAACAAGTGCGCACATTAACTTTCGCTTGCCTTATAGGTGAGTGTGTGTGTGTGTGTGTGAGTATATGTAAGTGTGAGTGAATTCGCACACACTCTCAATTTAAACGCTTCATTTCACTTTATTTCGACTGCGATTTCAATTTAAATTCCATGATTTTCCTTTGGCGTCTTTTATTTTAACTTCGCAACGCTTTGGCTTTAGCTTTGGCATTGAGTTTGCGATTTCCTTTCGCCGCATAAGAAATGCTCATAAAAATGAATGGATTCTGGTGATTTTAATTTTTAATTTGGGATTTGCGGTCTACGAAATTTATTTGGCCAAGTTACTTGCTTTGTTGTTTGGGGCTGCATTCCCAAGACTGTTTCAGCTTTTACTTCACTTTAGTTGAAAATGTAATGCGGCGTATACGGTAGCAACACTCAAATTGATGTTAGGGTCAATCAACAGTAAGCTTTAAATTGAAACAGCCCTTTTTTATAAAATTCACGTACTTTCGGATCAGCCTGCGAAATAGGAGAAGAGAAAACAAAAGCGAAGCCATTTGACGAGAATCTTTTAATTAACTTTTGTTTACACAGCGCCCAACAAAATTTTTCATTTACTTTAACTCCATGCCAATGCTGTGTAAAAACTTTCAGCAAAAATGTTGTATACCCAGTATGTGGCCACTGCTTTATTGGCGACACTGTGCAAGCGCCCCGAAATGTCGGCAACGCTTTTTATGCGCCACAACCAAAACCAAAACCAAGCTGCGTAGTGCACATTAAAATAGATTGCTGTTTGCTTTCAATTTACTAGCGCGCCATCGCCATCCACAGTTCCATCTAAATCTCAATCGCAATGACAATCGCAAATCCTGTGTCGCATCAACGCAACCAACAGTAAATATTTGCCCTTTGGTTATAGCCATTCTCTGGCCAACAGCTACTTGGCTGCCTGATGGCTCAGTTATGTGGCTGCAGCTTCAGCTTAGATCGCTGGAAAATATTAACTGCATATTTCAGCGAGCTGCTGTCAAATAACTTCAACTTTTAGCTGCCGCAAATTCCCCCAACAAAAAGAACAAAAAATAAATAAAATAAAAACTTAAATATAAAGCAGCCAAGACAAGCGCATTGTTTCGCTAAAAGTATGCAAATGCCAGCTGCTAGAACGTTTGTGACTTTCTCAGGTTGGGAAAATTTTGATGTGACCTGTGGTGCCTGCCCGGTAATTGCAACTTTTGTGCACGGAATTTGTTTCATTAGCTTAATGCCCAAATGGAATTTAAGTTCCCCAGTTGTGTCATAGTTGTGGGCTCAGCTTATAAGGTCAGCTATAAAGGTGCTGCTCTAATGTACTGACCCCTCGTTTAAATACTCGTTTCGCGTGCATTGGCGTTGGGAGCCTCGCAAGTTATCAAATACAGTGCAACAAGCGGTAGGGGCGGCCCAAACCATGCCGAAGTATTAGCGGTTGCCATTGCTGCTGGCATTGCGGCCATTATCGCAACGATGACGCGAAAAGACGGCACTTAGGGCAGCGTGTCTGGAAACAGGACGAACAGCAGTAGCCATGACAGACACAGCACAGTAGCAGACGGCAGGCGGCAGCCGGCAGGCGTCAGCCGGCAGTCGGCAGGGGCAAGGCACGTGGTGGGCAGCTTGCGACCGAGGCATGACCATAACTAGCTTTCGGTCTGCGTTTTGCGTTCAAGCAAAGTGACAGGAACAGGCCACTGCTGCTGGTGGCACACAGAGCCGCATCCAGTGCAGCTGTGGCAATGGCGGCGGGCAGCGAGAACAGCGACATCCTCGACATAGATATACAAGAGTCTGTTGCTGCCGCACATAACCGCACATATCGCTCATAAACACCGCCATAAAACTAACGCAAGCAAACAGCCAAACAAATATGTGATAAAGACTGCAACAACTAAATATATGTCCATAAGCAGGGCCATAGCCATTTTCCAGTTTAATGGCCCCATCAGAAATGGGTCTAAGTAAAAACTTTGTTCGCACGTAGCTATCAAAGTGCCATATAAAACCGCCACTAAAAACTTATCTGAAATTAGTGCAGAGTTTTATTTATATACTTGTCGCAAATTTATTTATTCATTTACTTTTTTATATTTATATTTTGTTTTATAAATAAAAGGCTGGCGACAAGCTTAAGCGCATTTAAGTAGCTAAGCACTCGGACTACGAGGCGTATATGTAATGAGATTCGCATTTAGCATGCAAAGTTGACAACAACTTCATTTGCAACATGGCAACAATTTGCTAAAGTTTCTCAAATTTTTTTTTAACAAAAAAGAGGGTATATTCGTGACGGCAACATAGCTATTTCTAATATTATCGAAATTTCATTACTGAGGTTATTGTTCATTTCTTTTGAAGATGGAATCTAAATTCTATTGCAGAAAGCCATTTTCCGGACTATGAAAATAAATATATATATATATATATATATATATATATATATATATATATATATATTTATATTCTCTGCCAATTTAGAACTGTACATCTAACAGGAAGCCAAACAAAGAGTCTTGTGACCAAGCCCACATCCGTGGGCTTTGAAAATTAAATTTTCCATATTTGACGTTTAAAAAGTTAAGGTCATTAATTTTACAGACAACTAATTTTCTCCTTGCAAGATGAAACAACTTTCTATCCAGATTAGCAAAATCTTTGTATCCCACAACTTTGAAGGTGGAATCGCATTATATGATATTATGACTACTGTTGTAGCCTTAAGCCTTTAAGATAAGACCAAAAGTATGCGGGTTTTCACCCTCGAAACTCTCTATGTTATCTTTTAACTAGAGTATCTCGCAGTCAGACGCTTTTTCCAAAAAGGTTCTTACTTCTTTTGCGTTACTTGTGCTGTAGCTTTCACTATGCTTTAGCCTAATTGCCAACGCTTCCGCTAATTAAACGCTGTAGTACGGAAAAGGAAAAAACAGAAAACAACACTGAGAGCAACTTAAAACTAAGGAAACTGGGAGGATTATTGCATTTGTTGCAAGCTCTGCTCTATTTTGCGTTTGCTTTGCTTCTCTGCCATTTGTGTTGATAAACGTTTACCGTCATTTAAAAAACAACAACAAGCTAGTGCAGCAACACAAGTACAAAGAGTACACAAACTGTTAACGCAGCTTCAGAGTCTTGGAGCATCCGCATTGATGTGGATGTGAAAGTGGAAGTGGATGTGGATGCGAACGGAGTGGACAGGAGACAGCAGCTGAAACAAGCGCCGGCAGCGTTTTCCCAGCATTTGGCTCGTCTTCTTTCGGCCCCGCCTAAAGGAAAGAGCCCCTTATCCTGCCACCCGCAATGCCCCACAACAATGCAGACACGCAGCGCAGGATGCACGCTTTATTTGCCTTAAACAGAGCGCGGCGCATTTGTTGTTGCTTCTTTTCTTTTTTTGTTTTTTTTTTTGTTGTTTTGCTTATTGTTTCTCTCAGAAAGTAGGCTACGTCGTCATCGTCCACGACGTCCTCGGGCCATCTCCTGTTCAAATTAAACTGAAAGTCTTGTCCGCCGCTTTGTAGACAACGCAGCGTTGTCTGGCCGGACCGCTCCCAAGACACCGACGGCCTCGTCCTCACTGGTCAAACAATGTTATGAGCCAAAGTGGCAGCACTTTTTCTAGAACACTCAGATGCCCCCGCCGCCTTCGTGCTGGTGCCCATACATGGAATGCCTGCGAATGTTGTAATTAAAGTTTAAGGATTGCGCAAAGTTTAGAACAACTTGGAGAACGAAGCAGCAAGCTGAAGATAATTCAAAGAAAACTAGCAACAACGTAAAACAAAAGCCTGGAACAAAGCGCTGACGTACGACTTAGTGCGAGCCCAGGCCCCAGCACGGTCAGCCCATAATAATCGATAGCTCTTTAACTTTTGCACACAACTGTGACACTGATGGGTTAAGCTCGCGCTTAATGGCCGTCTAAGTTGACACAAGCCAACGGAAACGTACAACGGGCAACGGGCACTGAAAGAAATCACACAGACATGGCCTGGCTATAAGCATTGCCACGAGCCGGTCGACCAACTGGGTGACGAGTATGAGGCGGCAAAAGTTTTTTGTTGATTTATTAAATTAATTGCTGCCACATGCAGCTGCCCCACTCTGCTCTGCAACGAGGTTAGCGTTTATTTGTGTTTAATTTAATTTATACGAAACGCCGCAAAACTTTTTTATGACAACATTCATGCGCGTCTCAGACATCGTTCTCCTGCTACTACCAAGAAAACTTGGAGCTTTCGCAATACCATAACAGGTACTCCTATGTGAATTCCTTACAGCTATTATTTTGAAAAGTCTGCATATTTAAACCATTATTCAGGCAATTTAAAACTTATCATAAAAAAAAACATTTTTTTGTTGAACTTTTTGATAATATTCTCTTATTTTTTTATTTATACTTGAGCAAATTATCTTTCAGAAAATTACCTTTTCAATCCATCGAATTTTCAGAAAATCTATATTTGCAGTTACAGTCAAGTATTTTGTTATTTTTGTCGTCTTGGAACATTTAGGCGTTTTTTACTAGTTCACAAAGTGAAAAGAGTATATTGGATTTGTGCAATGTCCGAGCCAAAAAATGTTGGCCCCGCCCCTACGAAATATAAAAATTCTATATTTTTCCAAAATAACAATGATAACTATTGTGAACTGTGAACGAGTATTATGCAGTCGGCTACGTCCGACTGCAATGTACTTACTTGTTTGTTTGTTGTTGTTTTCCATAAATAGCCCAAAACATCTTAGTATATTTGTGAATCCAAGAAACTGTGTGCCAAAATTCACACAGATATACCAATTTTTTTTGTTTATTTTAAATTTTAGTATTAGCTCAAAAAGTTCCAGCAGAATCAGAAATTTATTTGGTTATTTTGGGGCTAGCTTTGAGTTTGTGTACCTATGTACATAGATAATACAATCAAATATATTTTCAAATGTAATTTATTTAGCAATAAATTAATGATTTAATTAAAAATAAAGTATTGAAAGTATACTTACATAATTTCATACTAGCTTCAAGCAAAGCAGCTTAAGTTAACTGATTCACATTCGAAGGAATCCCACTGAAATATAAAATACAATCAATCAGTTTGTATTTTTTCTAATTAAAATAATTGATTTGATTCGTTGCTGGACAATTGAGAATACTTTCGTTATTTCCAAGTAAATAGTTTTCCATTGCATTTTGGTAGCAACCGGAAATTGAGTACATGTTATTATGCTATAGGAAAAATGATTTATGCGATCGACGCACGCATTCGAAACGCTCAAAGTGAGTAGAGCAAAGGAGCAAAATGAATTGCCGCACAACGTGTTGCTGTTCCACACAATTTCCGGAGGGACGAGACTCCTGGCACATTCACCTACTGTGCCCACCTCATCACTCAGGGAGCAAGTGAGAGCCCCCAGCTAAGGGCAAAAAGGCGAGGACATGACATCCAATCGTTTCGCACACTTTTGCAATTGATTTAGCATCGCTGCCAAGCAAGCACAAATAGAAGGACGAGGGTCCTGTGCTCGCCCGTGATTCGCTGGCACTCCTTAAACCATGGGATTTGTTGCGTTGGCCAACTTGGGGCATTTAATGGCGTTACAATTTGCCTTTGTTATTCTTGGCGTCCTGCTGGCGAGGTGTTGCTGCGCTCTGCTTCTTCAAGAGCGAACGAGAACCAAAGAAAAATGATGGCACAAAACCCTACGGTGCAAAATGCTCATTTATTTCAGAGGGGGCGGGTGGTGGTATGGTAAAACAGGAAAGGGAACCGGGCAAACCTCTGGAATATGTTGTACGTTTAACGTTCGCTTGAGAATTTATTGCTGGGCGGCTGCGCGGTTGACAGTCGAACCCATAAAAACTCGCTCGGAGTGAGAGTTGTTGTTCCTGGGCGCGGTGCCCGAGGGCCACAGGGCTAGGGCATGGAGGCTGGGAGCTCGGGGCTTTGGGTTGCTCGTTTATTGCATTTACAGTTACTTAATTCTTTTGCATGAACTTGCCACATAAAACAATAATAATTGCACACCTCCACAGACAGCTTTCTCACTTATGCCAACTCTCTCTCTCGCTCTTTTTCTCGTTGCAGGTACGTGTTGAAAGTGTGTCGATTGTGCGGGCCAGGTAGGAAAAGCATTTTGATTGCCGGCAACTTTGGTAAATTCCCTTAAACTTTCAAAACGGCTGCCATTATGCCACAGCATTTTGGGGCATGGCTCAGCCCTCAATTGCTGCTGCCGTTGCTGTTGTTCTGGCCGCTGTCGTAACGGCGCGTTGATTGTATTATGAGTGACATGTACCGCAAAAAAGCTTTTAAGTCATTAATTTCGTTTGCAGCAACATACTCAAAGGATTTTAAAGTGCACAATTTTTGATGCAAAGCCAGCCAGGGCTTAGCAGGAAAATCCCCTGCCACATTTACAGGCTTCAATATGCCATTATGACGATTTACAGACTTAGTGAGGATATATGTATGCCTATAGGCATTTACAAATGTCTTTCATTAAACGAAATGAATTTGCGCAAGATGCGTGAAAATGTCAGCTGGAAATAAATCTACTAATAACCAAGATTTATGGCAAAAACGCACACAGACAGAATATATGCAGATATGTGCGAGCTGGCGCTGAAAAACAAAAATAAAACAAAAACATAGAATTTAAAATCAGCCAGTTAAGACGTGTATTTTTGTGAGAATCAAAAAGCACAATCCGCATGCAAATGAATCAAATGAATTAGTTTGGCAATTTCAAAGCGAAAGCCAACATTTTTCTAACAGCCTCTGCAACACATTTGGGGCGTGGCCAAACCCACTATATGGCAGTGGCTGTTGCTCATGTTTGCGGTTGTTGGGAAACTTTTGCCTTATTTGATTAAATAATTTCCATTTAACTTCTTACTTTATGCCAGCCGCCGGCTCAGGCGACGACATCCTCTCGAGACCAAGGACTTGACACAGGAGTCAGCGCACATATACATATGTTTGTAATTAAGAGCAACAAATACGCACAACACATCCATAGCTGTAGGCACACACGCACAACAATTTAGCTGGCAAATTAGTATGGCAAAAACTTAATCTTTGCACCACAGGCCAGACCTCAAGAAGTAAAAGGTATGCGAGCATACAAAACGCTCAGTATAAATGACTTTTTGCCAAAAGCAACTGGCATTGATTGCTCGTACATATGTATTTGTATATATGTACATCTAACTGTGTGTGTAGTAGTGAAAAGTACAGCGACTCCTTTGATATATATGTCTGCTTCGTGGGATTTAAGCAGCCAAGAGCAACATTTGCAAAAATCCAACGCTAGCTGCTTTAAATGAAGTGGCCTAGTGGCATGGGTCTCATGACAGCTAGATTTACAGTATGTGGCTGCATACACTGAGCGAAAAATGGTTGGAAATTACATCAAGTCGTTTAATTAGAAGTTAAATGGATCACAGGGCAACATTAATAAAATATTCAAAACATTTTATAAATTTTAAATAAAATTTAATTTTTATATTATACTGTTGATACATATAGTACTATATAACACCATTGTATAGAAGGGTGGCGTAAAGTAAATAATATCTTGAATTGCAAGTAAATTATTTATTTATTTAATACTCATTAATTTCATATGCAACTATTTTTCTCTGTGTACATTATGCACACATAAGTAAATAGAGAGCGGGCCAAGTGGAGCTGGATATAAATGTCCGGGTGGCGCCGTTTGGCTGTGAGTGTGTAATGTGAAAATAGGGTTAAAACAACAAAATCCACGGACTAAGAAAAGAAGTAAAGGGCGACGTAGGCAACGGGGCGGGGTCCGTAACATGGGTTAGCAAATTGTATTGTTTTTGTGTAAATTAGTTCATTTTGCTAGTGCGTGTGTGTGTGCGGGTGTATGGTTGTATGAGTGTATGAGTGTATGTGGGAGTGTATATGATGTGGGTAGATTTGTGCGTTCAATCCTCAACTCGGACGACGTGTTCGGTCCTTTAATTTGCATGTTTTATGTTCACTTTATGAGATTTGAGTTGGTCTTGTGGTTTAGCATAAAATATTAAACTGGCCACATGTGCGTGTGCATTAGTGTGTGTGTGTGTGTGGGTAAGGTCTCGAGTTTGCTGCGATCATAATTTATCGTTGGGCTTTCGTGTGCTCAGACCCAGTTTCAATTTGAGTTTTTGCCTGACATTGCCACAAATCTGGCTCATGTTTTGTTTTGTTATTTATTTAATTTATTTATTTATGTCGCTCACTAAAACCACTTTAATCAGCCCCAAGCGACATGAGCGGCTCATCTGGCCTCGGAATTAAGCCCACTATTTAAGCCAGCCTGATTTGGCCTGCCAGTCATTTAGTTATAAGCCGTCAACACGCACGCCGACGTGGCTAACGACGCGACTTGGTTAACGACAGACCGTTAGTGGGCCAGTTGGCCAAACCGATTTTATTTATGTCGACTTTTATGACACATTCAGAGAAGGCAACTAACGAAGCACATGCAAAGCCCTGATCAGATTTAAAGCAGCCACAAGAATTTAATGCAACTTTAATTTATAAACATTTGCAATGCTTCGGTCATATTAAACAAACATGCCTGTCAAATTAGGAGCCAAATGCAGCCATTGTGGGAATTACGACCAGATGGTACTTGATGCGACTTTAGCTCAATCTTTGTGAAGCACATCAATAATTTAAGCCAGAGAATGAAATTCCATTTAGATACTTATTACAGATGAATTCCTACGTGCAGTCTACAAAAGGAATGTTTTGTGGCCATCAGGACATCGAGAAGCTATCGCAAACGCAATCGAAGCACATGTTAAACCCTTTACACCGACATAAACAGCGTACGAAAATACGTGCGTGGCATGATACTCTGTAATTGAGGTCAACGACATCAAACTGGACGAACGGACAGATGGATGGATGGGTGGATGGGTGGTGGAATGGGTTGAAGTATGTGCCATGCAATTGATGAGAGCTGGGTTGTGTCGATGTGACAGCACATCCTGCAACACAACAAAAACATACAACATAGTTTCGGCTTTGCTCTCCCACTGCGATCCTGTCTTGTGGCAGGCAAAGCAATCAACTGGAAAATGCAGCAACAATAACACTTCTCACACTCTCTTCTGCGCACACACACACATACGCGTTCTGTCTCTGTGGTTGTTATGTTTCCAGCGAGTGCAAGTGAAGTGCGATCTGATGCAGCATGCACAGGAGATGATAAAAAAAACAAACAAACAAACACCAGCATAACAACAACGACGACAACAACAACTGGAGATGGCACATTGCTGGCGCTTATTTGCAACGATTGTCAACAGAAATTGCTGTCAGCGCAACGTTCTGCGAAGGAGCCAGGACATTGAGGTTTTCAAATTGTTTGCTTACATATGGCTATGGTGGGGCGTGGGGAGCGTTGTTGGTGGTGAAACCCGACCCGAACCCAAACCCGGCCACGTTACCATAAATCTGGAAATGAAATAAGTGTGACCTCTTGTATATTTGACATTTGGTCACTCAAACTCGTTACGATAGCGAATGAGTATTCGGGCGTTGTCTCACCCACTCATCCGCACCCGCACCCGCACCCGCATTCATACCCGCACCGATTTCCCTTACCTTAGCAGTTACCACTTATCTGCTTGTTTGCCCGCATGGTCAGTAGCGTGAAGTTGAAGGTCTTGTGGCCAGCACGTCCCGCATGTAAGTGTGTCTATGTACGTGTGTGAGTGTGTGTGTCAGTCGCAAACACATGCGTCAATTTAATAACAACAAGAACAAGCAAGGGAAAATAAGCAAACACGAAGAAGCGACCGTACAGCCAAATAAATGAGATATTACCAATTTGTATTGAATACCCTGAATGACATAATGGCCAAGGCGATGGCTCACGTTGCTCTTCTGTGGTTTTTGTCGATGTTGTTGTGTGCTATTTTTGTAGTAACGGCATCGCTTATCGGGCCATCTAACGCCCATTCTGGTCTGCTGCTAGTAATCATTGGTGCCGTCCCCAAACGCAATTAGGAAAGCACAGGGCAAACACTTGCAAGTCATTAAGCGTGTCAAAGGCGACGCAATGCCATCACATTTATTAAGTATACGCCATGAGGGCAGGAGGCCAAGCAGTGATAAGCAAATAGAAAAGCGTTTGTATAGCTTTGCTAACAAAAGCGAATTGAATCGTAATAGGGAAAGCATGATACACTAACAAAAATCTAGTTTGACGAAAATCTATTTTATCTAGAGTGACTTCAACAGATCGGTGATATATCTAGCAAAACCAAAACCAAACCCCCCTGGCTGAAAGATATTGTACAGGGTACTGCAACGCAAAGTACGGACTATAAAAGTAAAATATGTCAAAGTATTGCATTCCATTTCCACAATACAGCTAAATGGACAAAACATGTGCCATACCGAGCTGCGAGGAAGGTCCTTCCACAGCATGAATTAAATGGACTACAAAGTAACAAAAACAAAAGTAAAACAAAAAACTGTTGAAAAAAAATAAAACAATGCGTACTCTGGCAAATCGTAAAGCAACAGGGGAGGGGTTGAGGATTGTACCATCAGCAGCATCGCAGCAGCAGCAGCAGCAGCAGCAACAAAGGAAATTCGTACACAAATTGTAAAGAAATAAAATTTTAGTATGCGCATATTGATTTTATGATCAGAAATAACTACGCATAGTAGGCACATCAGGCTAGGGCGTCGCGGCAGGGATATATTTCAAAAAGTGCAAAGCAGTCACGGGCCTGTCTATGCCGCTGTGTGCGTGTGTGTGTGTGTGTGTGTGCTGTCTATGGTAAAGCAATGCTAAATTGCTGGGCATGAAAACGAAATAAAATGCGAGAGCACACGATGGCTGCCAGTCGGCGGTTGCGTCGATTCCGAGCCAGTTCCGCTGCTCCACAGCCTGACAGCCTGGCGACAACAGTAAAGTATCTGCCGGCCATACATTTGACAGTTGTAATAAATTTTTGTGTTAGCAACGCGTTTCTGCCGTCTGCTCGCTGGCCTTTTTGTGTTTGTGAAATAGCGTCAAAACATTTTCCACGTTCGCCTCGCCGCTGTATCGCATTTTCTGTGGTATCTCTAAATATGTTTCGTTTAATGCAAATTGATTGGGCGCTGAATGTCAACCATAAATATATTCGTGAATTCGCTTGATGCCATTGCCACAGTGTCAAGTTCAAGGCTGCTCTAGCAATAAAAATAGAAAACCAAATGGAAAACTTTCTATTTTTGTTCCGATAAATAAAACACAAAGAAAACATTCTTCAAACCTATGACGAGGCACCCAAGGCGGCCAAAGTTTTTAATCTCATTTGCTCATTTTTCACATTATACGCTTCATAAAAATGCTATAATCCACTAAACCTTCTGCTCCAGGCCAAACAAATTCCAAAATGGAATCAGACACTCACAAATAAAACGAATACTTCAACAGGCCAATACACAACAGGGCCAATAAAAAGACAGGCAGTTATGTGCGAGCCGCCGAAGATTCAATACACTTGCAGAAATATGATAGATGTACAATAGATTAATTAAAGTACATATCAGTCTCGTGTTAACAAATTGTTGATAAATGGAAACAAATTAAAACTTTAAGAGCAAAAAACATTTTTATACAAAAACTCATTTCATGACAAATAGTTAATATGTCAGATTGCATTAAAACCGACGGGCATAGTTATATCTATACACTTCCTAGTGTTTATTGTTTGTTTGCATCTCGTTCAAATGGTTACACGCTTCATGACAAAATAAAGATACACTCACCAAACATCTAAAGGGCACATAAAATAGAAAAATAGAATCGAAATGTTTAAATGCTGCAAGTGAAACCGAAACTGGCGTTGAAATTGAAGCCGACATCGAGACGAGGCAGAGGCAGAGGCAGAGGCAAAAGCCAAAGCGACAGCAAAAGATGCCGTTATTTAAGGCAGATGCCGTCGCTCGTCGCCCAAATGTATGCCACAAAATGTTGTTTACAAATCTCTTCAGCAACGCCCACAAATTTGTATGCAGGGGCCATTGTTGTTGCTGGCGCTTTTGGCATGCGGTTGCGAGGTTGTAGATTTCAATATTTACTTTGGCCAACAGCGCAGGAAACAAACAGAAACTTTCTGCTGAGGCCGCTTAATGATAGTAGCTTAAAGTTTTCGGGCGGTGGATTGTTCTCTTTATTAAATTAAATATGGCCGCCAGGGCAGATAATAAGAACAGGGCGGTACTTTTTCCAGCTGACATATGAGCGTCGTACCCGCCGTAAATCGACAAACGGTCCGACCCATCCCGGCCCAGTGGCGACACCAAAGCCGCACGCCGGCCATAAAATAGAGTTGACTGTTAAGGATGCCGTCGCCCGCCCTTTAGCACATGTCCAGCAACCACTTGAGAGCTGTTCCGGGCGCCCACTTGGAGCAGCCTCGAATTACGCACGAGGCTCGAGTTGCCTGCCTACAGCCCGCCAGTGTGTTGGGGTGTGTGTGAGTGTGTGTAGCTGTATAATAATTATGTCACTTTTGGGTAAATCGATGCAGAGTCTGAGTCGGCAGCTGTCGCACACTCGAAAAGTAATTTGAACTTTAACTTGACTTTAAATGCGGCGGCAACAAACTGAGGAACTGAAGACAACAACAGCAAACGACCCTATGATTGTCCTTTAAATGACATTTGGCGCCGACTGCAGCAGCGGCACAGCCAGCTGCTCAAACAGCAACGAGCATAAAAAAAATTACAGGCAAAAGTTTTCCCCCTCCGCCGGATGGGAAGACTAAAGCGGAAAAAGTGTCAAATAAGAAACTAAATCGCATGTCCGCCACGCCATTTTGTAGCTGACCCTTTTGTGCTTTATATTTTGGCAAGCACCTCGAATTGAAGGCTGCTCATTTATCGCCCTATATATAGCCCTGTGGGCCAATGATGGTGCTCCATTGGGGTCGCTTCTAGCCCCAGGACGGCATTTAATTACGCTCGTGTTCGTTGTAATGAGGCAAATTGCTTTTTGCTGTCAATTAAAGTAAAGTTTTCCCTTTAGCCGCCAACCATTAGGGCCAATCAAATGTGGGAGCCAACAACTACGACGGCGACGACGATGACGACGACTATAGCATCGTGTGCAACTGAGATTTTTGTGGTAATACCGGTTTGTAAAGTAAAGTCTTTGCTACAGTTACACACATACACACCTAACCATGAAACGTCTGGGTCTAATTTCTAACCGCTACCCATACATTTGCCTCTGCGCTGTCTCGTACTTTCACTTCCACTTCCGGCGTATCGCAGTTGCCGCAATTCGCGCTGTGTTCTAGTTTCGCTCCGCCTTAAAAACTGACGGTAAATGCGTGTGTGTGCGTGCGTGTGTGGGTGTGTGTGCAGTGTCTTAGAACACGTTTGTAAACATCTTAAATGTGCTTTTAATGAGCAGCTTCCCTACCAAAAAGCAGACAGCCAAGCGGTAAGCATGTCAGCCCGACAGCCACCATGCGCTACATTTGTTGTTCGTGCCGTCCCCTCGTCTGTCGTGTCCCCCATCGACTTGTTTTTCGCACTCGCGGCAAACGTTTTAGTGCGTTACATCTGAAGACGTTGTTGTATTTTAATAATGTTAATTAGCGTTCTAATAAGTTGTTGCTTTTAGTTTGGCATTTAGTGCGCGCATGTTAACGAATTTCAAACATGCACAAGCCAACGCCGCACATACTCCAGTTCAAACACTAACATGCATGCGCGTGTGTGTGTCTATACCTTAAATGTTAAGTGGCTCTTTGCACAGGCACAGGCCATGGCTGTAGCCAGTCGAAGTCGAAGCGCAACTCCATTCACTGCTCTGGATAACCGTCGGCTGCTGCACTTGTTGGCCATGCGAACAACCGTTTAAATATTAATGCGAATTATAATAAAAATGATTACGGGCATTTTACACAACAAAATGCTCGGTCGGGTCATTACCTTATTTTGCCGTCCGTTTGGCCTTGCGTGCAGCCAACGCATTCTGCTGCCATGTGAACTTTTTAAACAGTTCACGAAATAAAGCTGCAATTAATTGATTCGTGTTAAAACAGAACACACACAAAGTGCGTAATTTCCAGGTTGTGTTGCATAATAAAAACTGCAGTTGTTTCTCTTATTAATGTTGTTGTTGTTGCTGGTGGTTGTAAATGTTGTTCAATATGCACAAGCGAATCTGCAATGCGTTTAATGTCATTAACTAAGTGCTTTATGCGAAAATAATGGCACAATTTGCCCGGCGATTTCAATTATGCGATACAATTCAATATCTGCACTGATAGTTGACTAAATAATTAGGAATGCCATTGTACTCACATAGTTACATCTTAAAAAAATTATCCAATAAATGTAACTTTTATTAAATTATTTAGTATTTAACTGAAAAACAATATATAACATTATTTGCCCGAAAATTTAAATTTATTAATTTACAAGAATTCTATTTGCAACAGCAAATTGCAAATAATGTAATTTTCAGAGAATTGTGTTAAATTTTAATATTTAAATATACACTTAATTCTCTTTTTACAAGAATTGATAATAATACGCTTTAAGAAGTTGCCATTTTTATCTTTTTGCACGCATTGATTTGATTTAAAGCGATTTTAATTATTCTATAAATTTCTTTTATTTATACTTTTCTAAAAAGATTAACAAAATAATTCAAGTTATACTGCAGTCTTACGCAAACGCATGCGGTTATTGTCAGAAAACGAAAAAAATAATATGTTATTTTAAATTAAATTATCAAGTTAACTCTAGCAAAAATGGTTGAATATTGTTAATTGTAGTTTTATGTTTCCTTTTCAGGTCGGGAGCCAATCTATAATTTTTCCTTATAGCCAACATATTTTTTAAACGACTTTTTGGAAACAAATTTATTCTGTAAAAGAGAGTTTGGTATAATATTCATTATATTTTTTATAGAGTTAAACGGGTCTCCTTCTGTCAACTTCCTTATTATTCTACAACTACATGGGCAATTATATTAATTCCAAGCTAAACTTAACAATGAAATGACTGAATGCAACATATCAATGCACTTCATCAAGCATACAGGTCACAAGCTCAGCTCACACATTCACTTACCCTTTATGGACAATTTGAGCAACAATAAAAACAAACTTCACCAAATAACCAATTATAACTGCTCAACCAAACGTTTTTAATTTTTTTAATAGTTTCAATTTATTTTCTTCGCGAGGAAATCGAGCCCGTTAATAACAAAAAGTCCAACATCAATTTATTTTTCAATATTTTGCAATTTAAAATCAGAAAGTGCTCACTGCCGAATTACATTTATATATAGAAATAAAAACCAAAAACAATAAGAACATTGTAGACGGGTGTAACCGACTGCGTAATACGTGTTCACGGTTCTTAGCAGCTTAAAACAGTCGAAAACAGTGTTCATTATTATTGTTAGTTGGGAAAAATATTGATCTTTGTAATTCGTAGGGTCGGGAGTGATCGTAGCTTAAATTGCTTGCCTCGATCTTTAGTCAAGGTCATTCATTAAACTGAAGGGGATATATCGATTTTATCGATTAGCCACGCCCAAGTGAACGTATCCAAAAAATATTTTCGATCATTAGAGGAGGTTAACAATAATCTGAATGCAAAAATTTTATGTATTTTCGTTTAAAATAATAAAATTGATTTGTACGGACGAAAAGCATGCCAACATACTCTTTTCACTTCGTGAACGAGTATAAAAAATTCTTTTTCGATTTCATTCCAATTTGGCGCTGTGAACACGTATACGAATGCGCCACAAAAATAATTAAATATGATATGCTCTCATAGAGCTATTAGAATTGGGTGATGTAGAACGGCAAAAAATAAAAAATAATATAATATCAAAAATGAAAAATTTGACAGTTCAATTAGTAGAAAACATTTTAATGGCAATCGCATAATTGAAAAGAACTAAAATTAATTTTCAAGAACAGAAAATATCAGAGAGCCGTTACCAAAGTTAAACCAAAACAATACATTGGTAAACGTAGCTAAATTATTCCACATAGTTAAGAACAATAAATTGTTATGTAAAAGAAACATAAAACTACGAGGGCAGGGACGCGCATTAAATTCCATATGACGAAATCATCACAAAACAATAAATCCACTTAAATAATTAATATAGCAATATGTAATGTGAAATATATTAGCCGTAATTCAAAACGGCGTTCAGGGCAAAGTTCGTTGTGAAAACTACAAATGATGAGATTCAATGAGGCACATTATGTACATACGATATTTTCTGTACAGATGTACATATTTAAGGCCATAAATAATGGCCAGGAACGGTGAAAGGGGGTTGAGTTGTGGGCGTAGGTCGTCAGCAGGCCATACAAACCAAAACAACAATGAAAATTGCGTGAGCTGTGCAAAACTGTTTTGCTTGTTAAGAGATGGTCAACAACAACAGCAGCAACAACAACAATAACAACAGCAAATGCTTTTTTTGCAGTTGTTGCTGTGCCAGTTGCTGTCGTTGCGGTCGAGCTCCTCAAACACTAAAGGCCTCCTCCCCCGATGAAGTCACCCAATGGGCAACTTGTGCATGGCTTACAGCCGCAGTTGCTCATTTGTTCGGCTCACAAGTGTCATGCTGTTTGCATCCCTGTGTGCGAGTGTGTGTTTGTGTGCCAATAACCATTAAGCGTTAAAATGTGTGCAGCTTTGTTGCTGCCGGCCAGCCTGCATTGGCTTCTGCATTGGCTACGCGCGTCCGTGTGTGCGGGCAGCCAACAAGATTTGTTAGCCTGGCCAAAATACTGTAATTATTTTATGCTTGTAATGGCCAGCAGGCGAGTCTTTGGCTCATTGTGCGAAATTTGGTTACAGCTCGCACATTCGAATAAACAGGCAGGCGGCGATTACCCTTGTGCCGAGTGCCAAACCAAAGTTCGCCCAGTAGTAGATCATTTAAAATTTCCAATTGGCTTGATATACACACAGACACACCAACACACACACACTGGCACACCCACAAGCATAACCAATATGGGCAGTTAGTTGGTAGCCATGGCTATGCCTGGTTAACTGCTCGCCTCGGTGTGAGTCCGGCTCCGGGTATGCCTCCGGCTTTTGGCCCAATTCGAGGATGCTTGTATTTAATTTACTGTTGAAATTAACGATGCGTGCACCAGTGCTTGTATCTGCGTGTGTGTTTGTGTGTGCAAAAGTCAAGCCCCAAAACAACAATTTGGCAGCAATTTGTAACAACGATGGCAACTGCAAATGATTAACAATGTATGCGACATTGTGGTTAAAAGCATAATATTATCATACATTGCGAAGCGAGCGAGCATACATTAAATATGCTTTGCCAAGCACACACACATACACATGCACACTAACGCACATAACGCACATGTATTTATACATACTCCCATAAGCTATATGGAAATTAATTTTGTACCATTTTGCTGGCGCTACTACAGGCCCATTAGCTTATTGTGATATTTATGTGACTGCCATTAGAGCGAGACAATGCCCGTATTAATTACACATTTCATTTATTCCGGAGCGCCCAAAATGACCAAAGCCAATGATGCAAAATCAATAACTGGCCCCGAACACACACATCCGTCAGTTTGTGCCGGACGCTAAATTGAGTTATCATTCGTATTAGCCGGGCAAAACCCGTAATCTAATAAAACGGAATGCAAATCCTATTTCTCTAATTATAGAGCACAGTGTTACGAACAAACATCAATCAAAATATAGCAGCCCCTATTAATACCTGTAGGCCAAACGTTGACCAGCAGGTGAGAAAACAAATTGCCGTGCAGTAGGTCAGCACACACACACACATACACACGCACACTCTCATATCGTGGCTGCGTGTCAACAAGCAATTTCCACTCTGAACGATCTGGAACAATAACAAAGTTGAAAAAAAGAGAGAATAAAAACAACAAATGCTGCCCGCTGCAATAGGCAAATGCCAACCAGCAACAGTTGGTGAGCTGTGGTTTTATTTTTACGATAATATTAAGTTGAACCGTCTGGCGGATAGGCGGATAGGCGGGCAGTCGGGCCTGGCAATCAGCATAAAGTGGTTGGCATTAAAAATTGTATCAAGCCGCACAATAAAAACGCTGTTTCACAGCGGAAGCGGGGGACACTGTCCTGCTGCTATTGTTACTGCTGTTGTTTTTCTTTCTGCTGCTGTTGTTGTTGTTGATGTTGTTCCCGCTGTTGTGCAGTATAATCAAATAATAAGCCCATAAAACTGCCTGCCACAATTAAAAGGCCTCTAGCATACTGCCAACTTTTTGTTGCCTACTTTTTGGGGCGGACATTTCGAAATGGCGGCCAATGCATTTCCGTGGCTTAACGCATGGCATTGTGCTAAAAAATTGCAATTTAATGAAGCATACCGTTAGTCGCAATTAGGCAGCAATAACGAACCGGCAACGCCCCAAGTAACAGAAACAATCTACGCTTTTTCATAGATATGACGGGGTATATCCATTCAGAACCAGAGTTTGTGACAGTTAGGCTTAGGTTCGATTGCAATTTTTAAAAAATGCTGTACCAGGAACCGTGATTGTGTTAATAGTTCTTAAAATGATAAAAATACCAAAAAAAAAAAAAACTAGTCAACAACAGCTGATAGGTGTTCAGATTTGAATTAAATTAATTCTAAATCCACATTGCATCTTAAATTGTGTTCTGAAAAAAGTGACGTACCATATTTTTTTATCATGGCTCTATCAGATTCTTGCTTTATAGATGAATTTAAATTTAAAAAGTTTAAGCGCAACTTCTAGCTGAGCAAACTCAATGGCCTCATATTTTCGCTGGATTATATTATCATTTGTGTGCTTGAAACCGCAAAACTCATTATCAGTGAGCATCTGTTTTGTTTTTGTCATTCGGGCCTTTTAATTGTCGAGCACTGTGGCGCGTGTTGGACATTCAATGGCGTTATGTGGACCCACAAAACATTAGCGCACATTAAGGTTGCCAGCTTATGCTTTTTTTGTTTTTGTTTTGGCAATTGATTCAAGTTTATGGCGGGTGCGGGCAAGCGTTAAGTTATGGAAATGCGCAAAGGAAAGGAAAATTAAGTCAACGCGCGCCAATTTCAACTGAATGAAAAGTAGCCGGAGGTCAGTTGGCTATATATGTGAACAGAAGCAAACAGAATGCAGTCAATTGAAATGCAAGTGCAAGTCCAAGTCAAGTCTAGTGCAAAAGCGAAAGGAAACTGCCAGGCAAATTGGCAGCGCAAACTACAAAATAGTTGCTCCAGTGAGCAACGACAAACAAGAAAGCAGCAGCAGGAGCAGCACCAACGATGCCAATGCAAATAAGTACTGCAAAGGCAGCCAAACTAAAGGTGGCATTTGGGGGGTTGTGGGTCCGATATTCAAGTACTGACAACATTGTCAAAGCTGGCAAAAGCTGCTGCGCGCATTTCTTTGGCAGCCAACTGCAAATTGTAGTCTCTGTTGTCACACTTTAGATTTATTGATTGTTTCAACAGCGTCGGCCTTGCGGGTCCAACTGCCCTGCGTAGCTGATGCTGCTGCAGCAGTCGTGCCAGTTCAACATCAACGTCGAGTCTTGGCTTATTGCTGGAAAAAGTTGCAACTGCAACAGAAACAATAATAATAGCAAAGCGCACGACAATGCTGATGATGACAAGCGCTCGCCCCACGGCGCCCGTCTTCGACCATGTCAGAGAGTTGGCGTCCTCGAGCTAAAACGCACTTTTTTTGCGCACAAACACAAACACACTCTTACACACACTTGTCGCTGTTATACCCTGTATCATTTGAAAATGGGTAATAAAAAGCTTATAATGATTTTGTGCAAATGTGTGTAAAATACAGTAAGAGGAATCTCCAACACCATAAAGTCGACGTGTACGACCGCGTCGTACATTTGACGTGACACGGGCGGATTAAGTTTATTTCAAACTAACGATAGCTCATCCATTTTCCCGAAATCAATGAACATTTATTTGCATATGAGGTTTAGGAGCTAAGAAGCAACAAATTTGTTATGTAGATTCTCGTATGGGAAACAGATCGCGAATAGGGAACTAATAAAATACTTTTCTTCATTCTGCCCAATATTCAATGAATTTGATGGGGTATCTTTTAGCCAGGACTACCAAGTAGTGCACGCGTCCTTTTGTTTTGTTTTTTGTTTTTTTTTTGTTAGTTTGCGCCAACTTTTTTGTGCAAACTTTTAGCAACGATTCGGATTGAAATTCTTTTGTGTTTACAAGAGAATTTTTGCCTTATTACTTACAGTACACACACATACATACATATCACACACATACATTTTTTGTTTTTGCTTTTTTTCCTGCCACAAGCTGTAGACGCTTTAAATGCACGCACAAACACTTGTAAATATACATACAAAGAAGCAAGCAGTTGATTCGGTTTCAAAATGCGGGCTCAAGACTTAAAGCATTATTCATACGCCACGTGGAGCGTGGTGTGTGCTGCTTACTGTGTGCTGCTGCCTGGACAACATTTTTATCTTTTAATTACAGTCATTTCTGTGTGCTGTTCCATGTTTACATTTCAATAAATTGTGCGCTTCCATCAACACTTTACACTTTCCACTTTTCACTCCGTCCTCGTCATCCTTTCTGGCACTTGGCACTTGGCGCTCATCAACAGTTTTTGCCGCCGTTGCGGCGCTTCGACGTGACTGTCGGGCACCCTAACGATTCTGGTCGCCCATAATGAGTTTTTGTTTCCAGCAGCTTAAGTTCTGCATAGCGGCAACAGGATGAAGACAACGAGCACAACAACAACAACAACAACAACAACAACGGCAGCCATTTCCATTGCCATTTAATTAAAAATTGCAGAATAATTATTTTTCTTTTCGCATCTTTACACATTGCCACACAGGCTACGGTTTGGCGAAAAGAACTTTTTAAATAAACAAAGGCGCAATTTGAAAATCTGCAAATTAGCGCAAATGCAGTGCAGAAGAAAATGAAGGCAACGTGGAAAATAAGAAATGCGGAATCGCGCAAATGGGCAGCTGCAAATGCAGCAAGCGAACTTTTCAATTACATTAAATCCGCTGGAAAAAGTTGGCAACACGCACCGTTGACAATTTATTTTAAGCTGCCAGTTCTTAAGGCAGTTTTGCCTGTTGCAACTTGCCAGTTGCAAGTTGCAAGTTTTCAGCTTTCGGCTTTCATTTTTCAGTTGCCTGTTGCCAATTTTGAGCCAAAGGAGCTTTGGCCAAATACGCTAGCGAAACATTTTGACATGCTCAGCTTTGCCAGATTATCATATGAGCAAGCAAACACACACACACTCGCGCACACACGCACACACAGGTGTTAAGACTACGTGCCCTGGCTGCACGGCAAACTTGGCGTATGCGCAACCTTTATGCCTATGCCAAAGTTTTCGGCTCACTTATGAGCTGTAAAAAGGAAACCTATCATTTAGCACGCCCGATGAGCGTAACTTCCAAAGGCAAACGATACTTTAAGTGCTCTACTCCCATAAAAAAAAAAACTTTAACTACAGCTTAAATTTCGATATATGCAGGAGATTTCGCCTTGACTGCTACAGCAGGCTTAACTAGTTGGGGGTGGCGCTGACAAATGCTGTCAATATATCAACAGTAAACCGTAAATGATGAGACGATTTATTATGCTGCTGCTGCTGCCGGTGCAGCAATAGAAACAACAAAACACGGGCCAACTGCAGCAACAGCAACAGCAGCTTCGACTTGCGTTTGTTGCCTCTCGGCAATAAGCTGGGAATGGCAGTCAGCCCGCTTAAGTGGCTGATGGCCCCTGCCAGTGCCTGGCACAGCCCGCCCCAAACTGTCTCAACCTGCCACTTGATGTACTATATCTGTATATATACTCATGCATATACTACGTGCTTGCACTCGTTGTCGAGTACATATATTTTGGCAACATTATACTCAACGCTTAATACTTTATGCTTATTTTGTTGCGGCAACTTGGTGCATGATAAAAGACGCCGGCCCAGAGGATGTTGCAGTGAAATTTATTTTGCGCTCAGCGGCCGTATAGCCGGGGATAGCCCGGATAAAGTTTATATAGCAACGCAGTCGCTGCTGCTGTGGCTTATGATAAACCCAAGCTGCACTTGAGCCGTCGGCTCTATGGGCTGCGGCGAGTGCAACAATTCACTTGCCGTTCAAAAATTCAATTTGGATGCTGCGTTGGCTGTCCTATAAGCGGATTACAAGTTAAAAAAACTTAGTTTGGCTTGCGCTAATATGCCACTAAACATATATGCATAGTATATGTGCTATACAAGTTTTATAATAAAAATTGTTCACCGATTTCTGGGCTGCAACGCACACCTGCTCATTTTGCCCAAAATCTAAACAACTGGCCAAAATTATGCTCGGCTTTTATGAGCAAACAAGAACAGTGGCAGCGACAGTAACTTTCGGTAGCGATAAAGGCTTTTTCATTATGCGCGACAGCAGCAGCAACCGCAACCACAACAACAACAGCAATACCGACAACAACAACAACAAAAACAAAAATAACAATAACAATAGCTAAGAGGGCAAAAATGCTGCTTTGGAGCACTTGAGCAATCTCTTGGCGGCATCAAGTGCACTTTTTGTATGCTTTTCATCAAAACACTTAATTTGCATAATTTTGTGAAGAGTTTCGCAGAGCGAACAGCCTGCCACAGCAAGTGGCAGCAACAACGGCAGCAATGTGGCAAGAGATCAGAAACTATAGCGCTATTTAATTCCGCCAGCTTTAAATAAATGGAATGCAACTGCTGAAAAATATGGCGTCCATTTTGCCACAGTCCGACCATGCCCCAAACCCTGCCAACTCCCCACTTTCCGCTGTGCAGCACGGAAGACTGGCTCAGAAATATGGCGCTGCCAGAGCTTTTGTGTGCTGTAATTTAATATTTTTACTTCATTTAGCGTTATGAAATTTCCGTGCAAATCGTGCACTTTGCATTTTTTGCACATTTTTCACGGCAACAACTGACAAAGCATTTTCCACAGCAGTAGCAGTAAATGCATTTCTATAGTAAATCAGTCTAATGCACTCAATAACTATAAATGGACTTACTTTATGCCAAAGGCATGAGGCGCCAGGCACCAGGCAAAAACCTCAAGTAGTTGGAAAGTAAGTAAGTGGATAAAAGGCTCACACAGTGACTGCCAGCAAGTCAAGCAACAGTCAGTTTTGCATTCAATTTAAGTCCCTAAATGCAAAATCGAACACAGAAATCAAATAATTTGGCAAAAGAGATAATCAGTCAACTGGCACACATCGGAATTTTGCAATTCCACAAATTTAGTCACAGTTTGCAATCTGTTATTCAATTAGCACACGAGTCTTTTATATACGAGTGGGTTCGAATCCCAGGCTAGTGTATGGATGTTGTGTTAGTCGTAGCCGAAGTCCACAACAGCCATAGCTATTTAAAAATAGTTAGATTGATAGTTTATAACTCTATCATACGCTTCAATAATAATAATATATACGAGTGTCTTTATATAGCTTAATTTTTTTCGTTATAATAATGATGATCAGTATAATGCAAAATATTGTTACCTTAAAAAGGAAAAATCATTAACAACATTAATGCATGTATAATATTTACTACATATATCTGAATATAAATTACATCATAATTTTAACAAGATTAGCAGCGCGCTGCATACATTTCCCCACTGTTTAAGAGTTTGAATTAGTTTTAATGTGAATTTAAGTCGGCCTTCAAGAACTAGTCTAGTCGGCCTGAACTATTTTAAACCTATGATGATTTGGATTTAAAACGGATTCACCTTAGTTCGGCTCAATTCATAGTATGCAATACATTTTTAGTTTTGCTATTTTCAGTTAGAAGTTTATTTTGTAGTGACCAATGAATCTTAAATCATTTTTGCATGACTTTCAATGCGATTAACATGTTCGAAACGACAATATTCTGAACATAGGTGTTTCAATGTGTATTTATTTCTTTAAATAATAACTCTAATAGTAAGCTAGTTTTAAAATTTAATGGTAAGACATTGTATGGGAGCAATTGAAGCTATAAATCTGTGGGAATCAGCAGTTACGTTACCCAGCACAAAAACAACTCGAATTTTATCCCTTCCAATCTGAAACTTTCTTTGTTTTGATATCTTCTTTCAGCTAAGCGAGGACATTGGCTACGTGCTCTACTCGGCGCTGGGCTCCTTCTACATACCCAGCTGCATCATGGTCTTTGTGTATATACGAATTTACTTTGCCGCCAAGGCGCGGGCGAGACGGGGCATTAAAAAACATCCGCGCAAAACAAACAACGAACAGGTGAGTGAGCAATGAACGAGTCTTGTTGTGGCTGTTCAGGGTGCGTATGATTCCTTTGGCATATTTCAGTTGAGCTCCACTTGCCGCTCTTGTCTGCCCAACGAGTTTTGAAGGTAGGCGGCTAATTCAGGCCAGATATGCCTGCTACGCAGTCTGTCCAGTCAGATGCGTTGGAGAGGAGCAGCCGCAGTAGTGCGGCAAGTGCTGCAAATGCAAATATTGCCAGTTGAATGAACATGGCGGTGCTCAGGTGCTCAGCCAGTCTGCTCTAGCATATGTGGCGTATGCGCAATATGTTTGCTTAAAGGCAGCGGGCATTTAAAGCAAGTCCCCACGCATTTCGCCTCAACATAGCGCCAATTTGTGCGCTACGTGTTGGCTGAAAGAGTCTGTGCGCAGCAATTTCGCCAATGCATTTGGCCACGTTCGCCCATTTGGCCATATTGTGCAGAGCGTGGGCTCGCTTAGCTCAAAGCTAACGCTTGATTTCAGCTGCAAGTGAAGTTGCGCTGATTGAGTACGGAATCTCTAATGACCACGCAGCGGCAATTACCCCAAATTACCAACAATTACAGACCCCAATGCCGCAGCAGCAGCAGAAGTGCCAACACATAATTAAAGCCAATTCACTCACCATTTGCATTTTCAATTAACTGAACGAAGGGCAAAAAAAAAACAAACGTCCAACGACACTTGACCAACAACTCGTGCAAACAAAGGCGCCCAGCTGTGGCAGCTGCTGCACAGGCATGAGATTAACGCAACCACCACACACACACACACACCCGCACACACAACTGCACTTACAGTTTCGTTTGTCGTGCGCATTTTTTGGGGTGCTGTTAATTGCCAGTGAGCTCGCACCACAGAGCCACGCCCCCTGGGCGCCCTTGCTTGTGTAATCGTTGCGCGCTGACGCGCCTGTAAACGGGCCTTAAAATCGGATTTCGAAATGGAAAAGCCATGTATCAACTGTTTGCCGCCTTCTTTGCAGGTAACGAGCTTCACCACCGCCAACAAGAAAGGAACAATACCGATGCCATCCTCCAGCGGCGCAACGCAGCTGCAGCTGCATGAGCAGCGACAGATAGCCACCATTGAGACCCCACCGAACAGCGCGACGATACCGATGCAAATACCTACGGTCACCATGGACTTGGCCTCCGACATATCCACCTCGGAGGCGGGCGAACTGGAGGCGGTTGCCGCTCAGACGGCACTGGCCTATGCCAATCCCAATGGTGGCTCCAATGCGGCCAGTGCAATGTCCGGCGGACCCTGCTCGCCCAAGGAAACGCTGCAGGTCAGCACCATTGCCACGGGCCGCGGCGTCGGCCTCAATGTGCCCGTGCCGCCGTCCATGGGCAGCAACAACTCCATCAACGTGCTGAACAACAACAATGGCAGCGTGGCAACAGACTCCGTTGCTGGCGGCACGGGCGCCAACAACAACGGCGGTGCAGCGAGCGGAGCTGGTGGGGCGGCGACTAGCAACGAGTTGCGTGTCTCGCCCATTGCCGGAAGATGCCGCGCCCTCTCCGTGGGCATTGATACGGACATGGTGAGTGAATTCGATCCTTCCAGCTCGGACTCGGGCGTGGTCAGCCGCTGTGCGGTAGTCAAGCCGCTCAAATTTCGCCTTTGCCAGCCCATCTTTGGACGCAAATCGAACCACCAGCGTCGCAACGAGGCCAAGGCAACAACAGTGACAGCCAAGAATAACGTAGCAGCCGCGGCCAAGACCAAGGAGCTGGCCGCCAAAACGGAACTCGAACCGGCCATACCAAAAACGCCCAAGCCGCGCGATCCCGAAAAGGAGAAGCGACGCATTGCCCGCAAAAAGGAGAAGCGTGCAACGCTCATACTGGGCCTAATCATGGGCAGCTTCATCGCCTGCTGGCTGCCGTTCTTCTTTCTGTATATACTGGTGCCAGCCTGTAGCAGCCATTGCAATATACCCGAGTCGGCGTTCGCGATTGCGTTTTGGTTGGGCTATATGAACTCGGCGCTCAATCCGGCCATCTATACCATCTTCAATAAGGACTTCCGACGCGCGTTCCGGCGCATCCTGTTCAAGTGATGTTTGGCCTACGTGTGCTGTTACAGGTGCGTTTATGCGAGCATCGAGAAGGCTACCGAACGTGCCATGGGCAGCACACCCATGGGCTATGGGCATGGCATGTATCAGCATTACAGGCGTTAGATTTGCTTGGTTTCATGCAGGCCCCCACCAATGGGGGTACTATCTTAAACAATTTGGTTTTCATTTATCTGTTATTGTCCTTTCCTTTCAAGTAACGAACATTGTAGCTCATTTCAAAAGCAATGAACGGCTGTGAATTTGATGGAATCTCTCAATTTTAATTTACGCGTTTTTAGTTGATTTTCCAAGCCCTCGAACTGCACACTTGAACCGCAGCCGCTGCACACACTCACACTCACACACACACACACACACATTATTCACACTCAACACTCGAGCTGTGCAAACAGGAATTTCACCTAAGCAAACATCTTTTATGCACGCTCAATGCCCATTCAGCTTGATATTATTTCACAAATTTAAAATTTTTGCCCAACAGAAACTGTGAGTGCATTTTGAAGAAAACCCAAAAGGGGCAGGGGGAGGTGGTCATCAAACTGTACTTTGCGGCAATGTGTCAATAGGGCAGGCATACGGGACAGTATGGAGGCGGGAACACATTGTCTGGCACTCAAATTGAGGTCATCAAAACGTGGACTGGCTGCCAAGCAAATGACTCTGGAAACATGAATATACATACATATACTTATATATACTGTGCAACAAATTAATTTTATTTTGTCTCGTTGTTTGCCTCGTTGCGGACTGCGGCTGCGGCTTCTGCTGCTGCTACTGCAATTTTGTTGCAGTGAAAATGCATTTTCATACTCTGATTGTATAGACGTAAAAGTGTATATAGAGTATATTTGTGCAGTATCTGTTTTTCTGCCCGCGAATCTAAAAATCTATTTATTAGAGTAACAAGTTTTAAATTAAAGTTTTAAAAGTCACCCAAATTTGTTGCTTAGAATAAATGTTCTTTTTACACGATAAAGTCAAAACTCTTCCTGTCAGGCTTTACTTTTACTTCCGCAAATAGTCAAGATATATAGACAAAATATTCGAAAATATTCATTGATTAAACAAGATTGATTTTCTGGATTACTCATGATTTCCTATTAAGATCGAATAACTCGTAATAGCTTATATTTCATATATTTTAAAGAGTATTGTGCGGTTGGGAGAATTGGACAGCATCGTTTTCACTTGTTAATGTTGCCTTTAGTCATTTTCATTTTAAAAGGCACATAAATGCAAGAATAATCCAACGAATACAAACACTAGACAGCCATCCAAACTGACGCTCCACTTTTATGTGCATACAGTAAAAGATATTTTATACAAAAATATAAGAATTGCCGCCACAAAAAGCTACAACTAATGGGCACACACAGATGTGCTATGAATGCCTCCCTACCACTTTAGATGCCATAATTTTTTGGCTATGCATCAGCAAATGCATGCGCCAGTCACAGGAATAAACGACACGTCAGAGAAAGAGACAAAGAAAGAGAAATAGAGAGCAAGATAGCATGAAAGAGAGATGATACTAAAGGCAGACTTGTTTTGGCATGTGGCCCATTCATTTCCCTTAATATTTACTATTTGGCCAAGTCCAAAGGCAACCACAACTATGCATAAATTTCAGCTGCTACACGAGTCTCTCATATTTTAGACACTTTGCGGTAAGTTGCACCTAAATTAAAGATGCGTGTCTCACAAAAAGATGTAATCGGCTTGTTCCATGTCTTGAATTTATGGCTGCTTTTAGCTCTTGTTGGTGGCTTTCAACACACACATACCGCAAATGTATCAAATTTATTGGCCTGGCCATTTGTTTGGGGCATAGGCTAAGTGCCAGGCCTCTTTAAATTGTTCAAATGCTCATAAATAATGCGTCAGCCAAATCTGTCAGTTACCAAAACAGAACTGTATTATTTGTGCATGTATGTGAAGACAGAGGCTTTTCTTTGCAATCAACATGCATTTTTTATGCCACACACACACACACACTTACAATTTGATTGTCAGCAACAACAGTGTGTACAACAACTGCACTTCAATGACAATTTCAACAAAATGGAAGCAAAAACAAAAAACCAAAACAAAAAAAACACACACACAAATGGCAATGGGCAAAAAGTTCAATCGAAAACAATTGAAATCGATGGGGAGGCAGAAGGCAGGAGGCAGCCATACTTACATTAAAATGCGCGGCACACACACACACACACACACCTTGCGCACTTAACTGCACTTAGGTGCGACACAGCCAGGATGAATGCTGAACGATGCAACACATTTCTGCTGCTGACTTTGCTTTTGCTGGCACATCGAAATTCATTTTCACTTAAAGTGTTAAACAACAACAATAGCAGTACAACAAAAATAAACGTTGCCCGTTTGTTGTTAGCACTAGATGACGTATACGTCACGTTGCTCTTATGCCCGTTTCGAGCATTGTGTTGGTTTTTGGCACTTCCTATAAGTTGCTAGCGGGTTTTAACACATGACATTTTATGACACAAATACAAGAACTTATTCATAATTTGTTTGTAAATGGCCGTGCAATTAACATAAATTAAATGGAACACAAATAAAAAGTCAGAAAACCACAACAATAGTTAAATACTACAAAACCATTTGCATTAATCCACATAATTCAATTATGCGCATTTTATGCAAATGTTTTGCCTACTCCAATTGTTTTTCTGTGCCTTAATTAGCCTGCAATTGTTTTTAAAAAAACTAGGAAAATGCATATAAATAATAATATTTAGTATAAATATTTATTGAACATTTTTTGCATACAAACCACATTGCCAGCGGCCGCAAATATTCATGTGTCAAATTCAATTACTGATCGAGGCGACTGCGAAAATTAGAATTTGTTATTTCAAATTTCTGTCAACATTTATTGCAGTGTTACATTTATTTAGAAGAATATATAACGCCATAAGCCAATTTAATGCGAGATTAACTTGGCAAATTGCGCGGTAATCAGCTTTTGAAGCTGCGACATTTACAATTGAAATTGAAATTGTAATTTAGTTACATGGTAAACCTTACACAAATATTTAATTGCATTTTTGTGTGTGCTCGCGGGGCTTTAGTCATCTGCTGGGAATGCAGAAAAAGAAATATTTAGGTGCCGTATGTTTATTTATGTTTTAATTGTTAATGCCTGCCAATCATAATTAAGTTGGCAGCTTAGCGTTCTGTTAACAACGAAATTGCAAATAAATCACTTTCGTTGCGGGCAAATTGCACTGACACTGCATGTCCATAAAAGCCAACTTTGCTTTTGTTTACAGTAATAACAGATGATAAGCACCTGCAATGTATAAAGCACGAGCCGTAAATATTGTTTATTTAAATGCCTTTGCTTCAAATCTCCAGCGAGGCATGCATCGGCCCAAGGTTAATGAGTTAAGTGCAATTGAATACTATTTTTGGCAGCAGTCGGTCGTAGTGTGGGCCATGTACGCTATTAGAATGCCCCATTAAAGTAATTAATAAAATGCGATAACTGTAGACACGGCTATAAATAGGCACTGGGGCACTTACTCATATAAATTTACATATATACACGCGCTGACAGCATAAACATTTATTTGTGATGGGACGAACATTGGGCAATAAAAAGCGTTTAGTTGATTAATTGGAAAAGTTGTGTGCGCGCCAGCTACTGAGTTTAAACTATGGAGCGGCTTTGGGGTATTTTCAATTTTTGATTTTGTTTGAATTCAGTTAAAAACTAAGCAAATCCAATGCCTGTGGCAAAACAGCTAAATATTTAAATATCTATATTCACGTATAGATACGAATTAATTGCCATAACTTAAGACCAGTTGAACCCCAAAAAAAAATACACTTGATAGCTCGACTTTAATTTAGTTAGTTTAAAGGAGCGGCACAAACAAATGACTGAAATGCTTAAATGAAATTGTTTCATTATAAAAATAATAAATAAATAAAAACCAAAGATTCAATAATTTATTGTATTTCAATAGTAATTATTAACAATTTTGCTTATATCTGTAGTTTAAATTAAATTAGACCTTAGACTCATAATGCAGCTTAGTATTGTATATCAAAAGTTGAATTTTTTCAAATTTAATGAAAACAGCCAGTAAATTAACCACGTATATATAAGTAGTTCATGTATTTAGCATAATTTCTAGTTGCATAAAATCAAATGTTTAACCAAATTTTTAACTTCTTGTCGTACGTGTCTCTGTTATAGTTGGGTAAAAAAATTAAATATATTACAAACTATGAGTAATTAATCAAACTAACCGAAATTTAAAGCAGATAATATATAGGAATGTGTGTATATCAAGAAATCGAGCTCAAACAAAAATCAAACTCGAAAACAAAACTGTTTAACAACTGTTTAAATTAACTACCTACATTTTAAGCGGAAGTCTTCCACTACAATTACGCGATCGAAATGCATTGTACTCTCAACTCCTGAAACTCCCACAGTTCCCAACTCCCAGTTCTCCTTAAAACGCGTAAAAAAACCCCAGAAACCAGTACCAACTTGGCAGTTTGTAATGTTAGTTCTTTTGATAACAGCAGAATAACCAACTTTGTAACTATTCATGTATGTATATTAAGTGCTAAATTGTATATGTGTACGTATTTCAAAGGTTTCTTCCCCTCAAAAGATTTGAAATAATAAATAATAACTACACGAACGATAATGATAGCGATAACAATAACGATAACTATACTAATTAGTGATTACAAAATATATTTGATGCACAACTGCATATTAATCATCGTAGAAATCTAAGTAGTATAAAAAAGTAGTTAAAAAAGTTAACAAAGGATTCATTATAAATTAATCGAAACTTGCCATTGAAATTGTTATTACTCTTTTCGTTGCTGTTATAAAAAGAGGACTTTTGAGTTTTATAATTTACACCCTTTATATGGCTAACAACGAAGTAACATGGTGCTATGAGTTACGCATAGAGCATTTCACTTATTTAATTATAATTTCGCGGGATGGTCAAAAACGTTAAAATCTGAGCCCCTTTTAACGTCTTGGACAATATTTTAAATTCATTTGTCTCATCTTATAGACCAAAAATCGTAATATGCATCAAGAAATAAAGTAAAATTATAATAATAAATTAAAAATCAACCCAATTACACATAAAACAAATTTTAATAAAAACAAAATCGTATAGCATAAACTTATTAGCCAGTTAAGTAATGTAAATATATTTTATAATCAAATAACATCAAAAATTAAAAACCTAAACCTACATATTCCATATGTATATAAATATTTAATATAAAATCAACAAATGTAAATTATGCATATAAATTGCAAATTGAAGCCACCAAAGAATTGAATTTTTGCATGTAAGTCAAATAAATCAAGAAAAAAAGCGTATTTAAAATAAAAATACCAGATCTAAGCTAAGCGTAAACAATCCCAACTCGTACCCGAAGCCAGACACAGTCCCAGTTGTAACCTAAGCTACGGTAGTTAAAAACTTTTAGCAATTAGACGCTCATATATCATAGTTCAACTAAAGTAAACAACGTAGCAACTAGAAAATTCATCACTCAGTAAAAACAACAAGCATATTTTGTAAATTTCAGCAACCAAACTAAACTAAAACGCATTTAAAAACTTTCCCTTCTGTTGATATAAACTTTCATTAAACTATACACCAGTTGAGTTTGAGCAACGCATATGTAAACATATGTATGCACATGTATATTGTATATGAAAACTGTTTTCCTAACGTCTAGTAGATACTAAGACATCAACATACAATATAACTACATTCAAAAATACATAAAAAGAACGCCAGCAGTTTAAGGCATACAAAAAACAAAAAACTATTAGCTAAGCGAAAATATGTCCATTTAAAGGACAATAAAAAATTCTATAAAATTAAATACCTAAATACTAAGCAGGCCGAGTACACATTGAACAGTAATCCGAATTCCATGAGGCTAAACTTGAATTCATCAACATGGCTACGGCTACAAACTATGAAACCTACCTTTAAAAAATATAATACCAATGTTTTAAAATTATTGTCGTTAAGTGAAAAAGAGAAAAAAAAACAAACAAATTACCAAAATCTGAAAGCAAAATACATAATATGTAATAAAAACTGAAAGGTATTCTTAAATTCTTTAATTCGAAATTGTGTTTTTCTTTTGCCAGCGAAACTCTGGCAACCCTGTTGGCTGTCCACAGTCAACGGTCAAGGTTAATGTCAGCAGTGAAAGTGCTACGAGCGTTACCAAAAAGCAACGCGTTCAAGTAACGAACTGCACACAAAAATTGAAAGTATTTAGGAAATCTACAAGAAGCTCCCTCACTTGCGGTTCATTTAATGTCGTCTCTTCTAACACATACGCAAGAAAAAAACGCAAACTCAACAGATTCGCCAGTTGGTATTGATTTTTCGCACAATGTGTCGCGGCAACTGGGAGAAAAACAATAGCGGCAAAACGGTAAAAGGCAGCCATCTAACCGTCAATGCGCAGCTGACGCCATTGCTGCCAGAGTTGTCAGCGAGCTTAAAAATTTATATTTCAACGAAGGTGAGTAAAATTCGCTTAGCATACTCTTAGGCACACTGATTACTTTAAAAATGCTTAGCACACTTTTGCGCTGGGTTGTTATTGCAACAACGCATTTCAATTTAAATTAAAATCCATAAAGCATTTTGGGAATGTGTGTTTTAAATTGTATAAATTTTATATTTAAAATAGCTTATTGGTGATTAAATTCATAGAATTATTACAATACTAGAACTGTGTATATTTTCGTCACAGTCTATAAGCTTTTTAGCAGTAGATATTACCCTCCGCTGACAATTTGAGCTTAAATTAAAACAAGTGAAGGGGGAAAACCGCCCGACTAGGTGATATGCTGAATACAGCCTTTCCATACATTTAATTTTGTTCGTAATTAGCTTCAAAACTAAATGCATGATCTTAATTAAATTTTCAGGGCTTACCAAAAGCACATCTATGAAAATAAGTCATACACAAGTCTATAGTATTTGAATAGCGTTCTCTTGTATATATCCTTAACTTGCGTATACTTCAGGCAAACATGTTGAACCAAAATTAAATCAACTCGACTATTGATCCTGATCAAGAATGAAAATAGCTCCTTCTGCCTGTTACATACTTTTGCACAAAACCATATTTCCCATTTTCAATGGGTTTAGGGTATAGAGATAAAAATAATAATAAGCTTAATCTAAGCTGCGGTTTTTGTTATTATAAGCATTAAAAAAATATTAAAAGCGTAATTAAATAATTAATTTAAAATTGCCACAAAGCGCAGTTTCATTAATCAAATCGCGAGCACTCGTGCAACAACTGCGCGACATGCAAAGTTTGCCAAGCAGACAAATAGGTAAGCAGCCAGGTGCTAATTACACGCGTGATGCCAGCCCAGGGGCCAAGTGTGCCGCACTAAGAAGAGCTCGACCAAACTTTTGCACGACGGCAAAAAAAAACGGCAAGTAACAAATGTGAATGCAAGACAGTGTTAATTGTAACACTTGCTCATTGTTGTTGGCCAGAGTTGATGCGTTTAGCGGGCAGGCAGACAGGGGATGGAAACTGGGGTTAGGGGTCGCAGGTCAGCCCCCATGTGTCGTTTATGTGCCTGCTCCAAATATTTTAGCTGAATTAAAATCCCAGCTACAAATAATTGCCAAGGGTCTCAGTTAACAAAGTAGACAGAGCCAGCGGCAGAAAGAGCGATAGAAATAGAAATAGAGAATGGACGAGAGACAGAGTACATCAAGTTGTACAACTTTTAATTAGTTAATTTAACGCTTGGCGCCAACCAAAACGAGCGCATGCTGCTTACCAGCAATGCATAAGTACACATACACACGCACACAAGCACGTGCACTTGCATACCGAGTGGAGAGCACACATACGACGCGTGGGCTTTGTTACGAGCTGTCAACGCTCTTAAGGGATTGGAATTGGGGTGCTGCGGTCGACAGTGCCGCTGGTAAGTAATTTCCTCTGGCGGATGCAACTAATTACTAAACATTTCGCATAAAATTCGCAACTTGACAGGATCTAACTGCACTGCTCGTCCTTAGCTCAAGCCGCAACAACAACACTTGTTGGACCTTTGTGTGAGCGTGTATTAGTGTGTGTTGGCTTGTTATCAACAAATCTACATGCGGTTTTGTGCTAATTCACCAGCGTAGACGCCGCTCTCCCACTGCCGTTCGTGTTCACTTTCATCGCTGGTTATAAAGCATGCGGTGCGGCAGACAGACTGGCAACTAGGCGGCATGGCAAGTGTTGGTGCCGGTGGGTGCCGGGCGGGTGCAACACTTCCGCTTTTACACACACAGAACGAGGCGCCAGGCGATGAAAAATGATCGCAAAATAGCAGAAATTATTTAACACTATTTTGCATTTAATGCAAAAACTTTTGCCTTCGCCTGCGACTCGTCTGTGCGCCGACTGAAAAGTGTTGGCGGAAGTTCGCCGAAGTTGCAAAGTTTGCCACGACAACGACTTGGGTGCCAAACGAACCGTTTAAAAGCAAATATTTGTGGTTTCAGTCACGCCTTTTTCAAAAACCAACCAGTCACAGTTGCTGACTTAAGCCCAATAATTAACGCGCCTTCAGCTGTGCCTGAATCACATTCACAGAACTAGGCATTATAGGCAAATGAGTGGACTCAAGTCGACAGTGCCCCGCAGTGAGAGATCCCGAGATAACGATTTCCGAACTGCTGTTTTTTACATTCGCAAGCTGCATTTTAGGCGGATCGTGTGATATAGCTTATTTTAGCTTTAAGCTATGAAAATTAGTTTCTAAATTAACTTCTGGGTTTTTAGTACGAGCGCAGTGCAACAACATGACTAAGATGTAATGCATTTGCTGACATATGGCAGAATTGCGATAAATTTCTGTGCTTATACACACGTCAGTGTTTCCAAATAACATTTCAATAATCCGCCAATTATTCTTAGAGAAGCTATTAGGTATCTAATCCGATCTTAAGAATATTCGTAATATGTGAAAAGAGAATAGTGAAGCTCGTAATTGTTATGTTTGTTATATAAATAATGTTTTTCATATTAAAACTTAATATTTTACGATTTGGGAGCATGGGATTAAAAAGAGCTATAGTACTACAATGCTACATATCTTAACTGTCAAGCTTAGTCAAGATATCTTTTAAAGATACAGAAATGCAATTTTGGATGTAAAAAAACTATCGATTTTTTTTAATATTTCTCTAATACTCTAAGAGATAAAGACACCAAATGTGTCTTGTATGCTCTGGTATAGTATACACAGATCAAGAATGTTGCTCTTTTTGGGTATCTCTCCACATGTTAGTAATAATTCTAAAAATTTTAAAGCTGAAGCCTTGGTTTTGGCCTTGGATTCAGATCGGGAAATAAGCATAGAGGTTCTCTATTTCTCATAATGTGCGGCTGAGTGAAAAAGAAGCCCAGCCGCTGAGTAAAGTACGAAGCTTGCGGAGTTGCGGCTGTATGTGTTACATTTTCAATTATTTTAAGTCATGTTAGATAATAAGCATTGGTAAAAAATATTTAATAAAGAAGTTAGCGGGGAAAATTATATATGTATACGTATTTATTTTGTTGGAACTGTTGGAACAAAGTGAGTTATTGAAATCGAAAATAAACTTGATCCGCGATAGGTAACGAGAAGCTATATTTCAAACTTAATGCTTAATGACAAAAATACAAGCTGTATCGACTTAGCGTATTGTCCCAATTACAAATAAGTATTTATTTATTTATACAAATCTAGCTTTACATTAAAATTTAATAGCTATCTGTAGTGTAGGAGAGTTATGACAGCCAGGGCCTTTTTAATGGCTTTGTTTAAGTATTCAAATATAATGTTATTTTTGTTTGCTGGGTTTGTGATAAGTGGAGAATAAATGTAAATTTATAATTTATATGCATTCGCACAACTTCAATATACGTCGTTTAACCCTTTTTTATGGGGTAAAAGGTATTAACAAATGAAAAATAAAAAAATTTCCAATAAGCCCGAATGACACATGCAATGCAATTGACTCTGTCGATTCGCTTAATTGTGCAAAGGGCAGCCGCTAATTGTTGTTCGCGTTGTTTCAACCCATGCATGTGCTCATGTTAAAGCTGTAGTTATTGCTGTTGTGCACCCGTGTAGATATGTGTGCCCTGACCATTAACACAGCAGCCCAGGTCCAGCCAGGTGCTAATACGCGGTCTTGGCTGGGTCTGCAGATGGAAGTACTTCGATAGCTGGCCCAAAAACCGGCTCACCAGCTAATTTATAAGCCGCAGTACACATATTTTCCTTTGCAGCTAAGATGTGCAGTCATTTATTGTACAATAAAATCCAACAACTGTGACGCTGACGGCGCTCGAAGCGTCGCAGCCGCAGTAGCCGTCGCAGTCGGAGCCAACGTCGCACGAACCTTCCGACGACAAACGTAAACGCAAACGTAACGGCCTCTGGCCGCACCTGACGACGACGCCGAGGCGACCGCGAACGAGATCGAGCCAACAAAAGCGCCGCCCAAGAGGCAACCGCAGCCGCCGATGGCAACAAACCCGTCGTGGCACTCGCAGACGCAAGACGGCAGCGCGCTTCAATCCGATCACAAAAGTGAAAATAGCAGAATTCATTTAAATATCGAGGCAAAAATACAGAAACGCAAAAGCCGAAACCATTTAAAAGTGCGCGTGTCGCAAAAAAAATGTAAATAGAATTCGCTTGTGATTTCTAAAACTGATTGGAATCTAAACTAACATACTATGCCATAAGCGGGCAGCACAGATTCAATACGCTCAATTTTATGATCACGCGATCTGTGCGATGAATGAATTACTTTCGTACCCAAAGCTTTAAATAGAATGTCACAAATCTAATTATTACATAAGCGTGGGCTGAACAGCTTTCATGGCCCCTCGTAGGGCTAATTACACATGTTTGACGCCAGAAACGTGACAAACATTTTAAAACACAAAGGTCGCCCACATGGGCAATGGAAAAGTTGGCCGAACTGAAAAAATTTTGTTTTCGTCAAAATGTGTGCCCAAAATAAGCAATTGCAGTGGAAAATTTAGGAAAATAAAATGCTTAAAAAAATGTTTGTAATAAAATTGAATGTAAATCCGACTAACATAGCGAGGGTCAAATATACTTATGTACATATGTACATCTAAAATGAACAGAACATAAATAAAACATACCATAAATGCAAATTTAACCAATATTGTCTCATCGAAATACCTTCAGAAACATTTTTGACTCAAGTTTGAAAGAAATAATTTAAATGTTATGGGTTAAATAATTTTTAAAATTCTAAAATACAAGTGAAAGAAATCCAAGAAACGGAATTTATTATTATTTTGTTAATATTTAGCATAATCAACAACAGTTTATTAGCAATGCAAAACGCGTTTGAAACTTTTTAGGCAGATCGACTAACTAATTTTATGTTTAGCATTTTTTATAAATATGTCACATGGGCACAATCCACCCGAACAGGTTTCCAGCCAAATATTAATCTCTTACAAAGTTGCACGGCTGCTGGCCATTATTAATTTATACATTCTATTTTACAAATCAAATATGCACTAAGCATAGATATGCGTAGAAACCACGTCTACAAGTTGATCTCGTGACAGGTTCACAAAAGTTAAGCTCTGCTTTTTCCGGTCCAAATGCGGCACAGTGTGTGTGTGTGTCTGTAAGAGCGAGGGAGCGAGAGAGCTCTATGTGTATATTTGTTTACCTGACGATGTGCACAACTATTTAAAAACAGTCGGTGAAATTAATAATAATAACTGTGAACAGCAACAACAAAAACAGCAACAACAACAATGTCTGTCAATTGCTAAGGGCGTTGTTATGGGACTGTTTCCGCAAATTATTATTGCTTGTTTAGCTGGGCAGCCGAGCCGCAATCGCATTAGCATCAGTTTTTGGTCGCACAATTGCCCAGCAAATACATAGAGACAATTAATTAGTGACATTATAAATAAAGCATAAACATTTTGGTGGCAAATCATTTGACATTCAGTCGCTCACAAGCGACCAGTGCGCGAGAAAACCCGAAACAAACTACATAAAAAAAGAAAAAAACTAAAATAAAAACAAAGAAAAAAGAATTAAAAATAAAACAGAAACAGAAACCGAAATCAAAACAAAAACGGCCACTGAAAGTCGAAATTCTGAACGACGCCGGTCGCATTAGCAAATCAGCAGCCGGTCACGTGGTCAGGGGTGGGTAATCAAGTTCCCCCTCGCTGTCCCTGGGGCCAGTCGGGCTAGTTGCCGCTCCTAGCTGCCTGCAACAGCGCCTTTCATAGACTTTGCGCCTGTCCCATAATTTGCGGTCATTGCGATTGCTTTTTGCTGCTCGTTTCTTGTCTCTTGTTTCTTGTGTGCTCTTTGTGCTTTGTGTTTACCACTTATTGCATTTGTCACAAAGAAGTCGGGGGCGGCGGTGCCTGGTGTGGTGGGGGCGTGTCGCGTGTGGCGGCCGTTGGCACAGGAAATCATTGCTATAGATGCACTCACAGCCGGGCAGACAACCAACCGATGCATAAATAAATACTTACAAATTGTATATTATTTTATATCATACTTGTAAATATGTGCTTATTTCAAATAATTGCTCGCGGATTTATTGGGCAACAATTCGCAAAATTTGTAGTCCGGTGAAATTGAAAATTTATTTTTAGACGACAACCAACAAAGTGGCTTAAAATATTTTGTTGTGATTCGCGCTAATTGATCAATCAAACAGAAATAAATATATATATCAACTTCTTCTACTTTCGGTGGACCAGCCAGACGCTGTCAACGAAGCTTTGTGATAATTTAAAACCTGAAATTGATTAAAGGTAAGTGTGAATTAATGATGTGCCATTGGCGAAACTATTGAGAAATCCCTTAGTGCCAAGTATTAGGTGAATCATTTAACATGCGACACTTTTGCAAATTTATTCAAGGCATCATGACACATACACCTGCAGCCAAGGGGGGCAATTGGGGAGGTAGGGATTGTTCAAGGCATCTATTGCTAAACATGGAACATTTTGCAATGCGTTTGTCATGCAATTTTAATCGCAATTGCATTTTTAATTTTCCTCTTCCACCTGACGCTAGCGCTCCTTGCCAAAGGAAAGAAAAATGTGCGCAACGCAAAAAAAGGAGGATGAAAAAAAGAAAGAAATAAAAGCAAATAAATATTAAATGCAATACACTCAATATACCGACCGGAGACAGCAGCAGCAGTAACAGCAGCGAACTGGCAAGCAGACAGCCAGCGGCCAGAATCAGACATGACAAAGCAAAGGGGTGGTCCGGAAAGGGGAGAAGGCCGAGGGGGGATGATATATAGTGGATAGAGAACTGTGACTAGCGGGTTACTAACACATTGACATAGAGCGCATGCAGCGATGCGACTGAGGCGACAGGATGCGAGCGCGGCCCATTTGCATAAATCTACATTTTAAAAATTTTTATGCTTGCCGCCGCATCTAAACGTCGGACTGGGCTAACATATGCACTCAATATAGTATGCAACGAATTTATTTTCTTGTGCGAACGTCAAAGACGCATTTAAATTAAAGCCAACGAATCGTTCGTTTAATAAGCCACATCAATTACAATGCCCCGATGTCAAACTATTTGACATTGACCAATTAAATGTGCGCGCCCCAACACTGTCACCCTGTCATGTTGTCAAACCTGGATTAACTTTTTACCAATATGACAGTTCGTCCAAAGAAAAGCAAACCGCAACCACATAAAAGGAGCCATGCATTTGTACTCGCACTCACACTATCATTCATTAAGTATAAATATTTATGAGCTCTCAATTGAATGCAGGCATTGCATAAAATATTGATATTCATAATGTGGCATTTTTTAAATTAACCACAGAGTTATTGTTTTTATACCCTTTAGCCATACAATTGTTGAATGAGGTTTTAAAAATGTGTGTGTAACAGGCAAGTGGATGAAAATAAAAAACAATTCTTTATCAACAAAAGCTTCAAACTAAAACCTTTTTACGTATTTATTGAGTACCTTTATAATTTCAGAACACCATGTGCGGAAATATAATTTCTTATTAAAGGATATTTTTAAGTCATTCTTGATAAGCTCAATGTATTAAATTTACTTTACATTGTTCTCTCTTTGAAACGTCTTACTGTTATTGAACCATATTCAACCTGTCACTGATTGACTGACTGGTCGATTGATTGGTAATGAACGCACAACTATAAGCGTAGTATCCAAAAAACATAAATTTGTTAAGGAAATTACCTAAAGTTATGTTAAAGCACACTTAAAAGGTAAAAAATTGATGGCAAACGATTCTATTAAACATTTCATATTTTATTCAAACGCCTTTCAAGATCTTTGTGAAAATTCAAGTGTCTACTGGGGTGAAAATTATAGGCCCTTGGTTGAATGTTAATGTTAATGCCAAATTTTTATTTTTATTATTTATTTATTTATATTGTTTTACCTGCAAATTAGCTGTATATGTGCTTCAAGTTTAATAGGTATTTCTTATCGTCGATGTTTAACATGAATCATTTTTTGGAAAACTCAAATCACATTCTTGTGAATTAGTATGATACGGCTGTCTTTTAGACAGAACTATATCATTATATTTAATAACCATTTTCAATTCATATTAACAAAAAATGATTTTAAATTGATATCAATGTTCACATAATAGATTATTTTTGCAAGTTGATTATATGTTTCTCGTTTTACACATAAACCTACACGAACGAGTTCATTGTTCGTTTTTTCTTTGCTGCAATATTTTGTTATCGTTTTAAAACGCGTGGCAAAACGCGCGCGTTTTCCTAACCGGCGACTTTGCGTGCGCGTTTTTTAATTACTACAATTTGCTAAGTACTCAATTTGCATGGCACTTCAAACACTCCAAAGGTTGGCAGCTACAGCAAAAGCAGCAACAGCTATAGCAACAACAACAGCTGCAACAACAACAACGACAGTAACAACAACATCAACAACAACAACAAAAACAACAACAACACGTGTTGAACGTGTGGTTCGCGTGACAAACATTTAGTTAGTGCGGGTTTTTTTTGTTGTTGTCAATTTCTTGATTTGGTCTGCGTCCAACTCGCAAATTATGTCAAAAGCATTCACTATTAACACCTTGAAAATGTTCTGCCATACTGGTCAAGTATTTTGTTTATTGTTGTTTTTAATTTTGTTTACGGTTTTTGTATATTACCTGTAATCGGCTGTAATCGCCGGCAAATCGGCTAATTGAAAACAAAAACTACTTTTAATTGTAATTAATTCTCAGCACTAACCGCTTATAAGGCCATAAATGTAGCCAAAAACTGCTAGATCGTAGTTGGTAAAAACAATCTATTTCGTAGTACTTTAATAGGCAAATACTGTTGGGTAGTCTGATGATGTTGATCAATTGTTTATCACATGATGTGAATTAAAGTGTCATAAAATAAAACTAGTTTTAAAGATTCATTAGTGTGTACGTGTCGCCTGATGCTCAATGCTAGCCAGTTCTGGCAAATCAATAGAAAATCGCAAAATACAAAGTTCAATGACTGCTCAAAGAGTACTCGCTAGCCCGACGATAGCTGATTGATTGCATATGACCCAAATTGAATTTCGAATCGATTCTGCCAAATAGCAGCGTATTTGGTGCAAACATGCAAACAGAAATCGAATTACAATCGAACAAACAAACAGCCAAACAACTGTACAATGGCTGGAAACAAACATGCAACATGCACGGTGCCAACAATTATCAATGAAATTCAATAAAAATACATTTACAAGCCAAGCGATGTACTATGCCGCATTTGCATTAGCGGGCATTGAACTACACTACACACACTTAATTGCACACGCACATGCAATAGAACGTCTTGCAATTTAACCTGTTTCAATTTATTTGCTGCAACAACAACAAAACGCCAACGACTCATAAATTTAAAAAAAAAATCGCTTGCACAGTAACCTGACCTGTGCAAGTTCTGGCAAGAACACGCCCCTACCAGCTGCCTGGAACTTGCAGACAGCAGCGATAAATACGACGACAACAGGCCAACGGACAACAGCCCAGAGACTTGGAAGGTGCATCCTCTGTTGTTGCTTGTCATTTCAACTGCATTTGACCAAAGTTGAGTTACAGCCGTTTCGTTTAAGTGCTGGCCCAGTCCAGCTACATCTTTGAATGCTGCTACACTGAAAAAAATGCAAATAATAGTGGAGGCTTAAATTGAATTGATTAAATTTCGTATATACAAAAACTAAATATAGACAAAATTTATTCATATATATATTTTCAAATCAATAATAATAATTATTCACATGAGTTTCCAATATTTCTTTAAAAGACATGGTTTTAAAAATACGATTCTAGCATCTCAAATTGAAAAGGCGAGAAAAGAATAACGACCCAATTTTCTCTAACGAATTTCAAGTAATTAAATAATTTTTCAGGCTTTTAATTTTTTTCTTCAAATTTTGTTAATTTGTTAACTAGATTTAAAGTAGTATCAAAATATTTGATTTTACACAAAAAAATATAATTTACCATGCGATAAATTATTAAAATGTTGTATTTATGTATTAATTTAATACTCAGAAATTCAAGGAATACCAACAGATTACATTTAAAATTCGTCATTTAATTCAATTTGTTTTTTTTTTTTGAGTGGACCCAAAAGATGATTCCTTATTGTTGTTGTCTGCTCGCTGAATTATTCCATGCGCCACTTGGGTGCACCCCGCACCTCCCCCCCCATACTTTCAACAGTTAGTTAAAAGTTTTTTGAAGTCCAAGTCAGAAACGTGCATAAAATTGTAGCACGCTCTCTAATCATAAAGCGCTGCATGGCTTGCATTTTAATTGCGATTTTATAGTCGAATTAAATATTTACTTATATAATACAAAAGACGTGAGTACACATCTTAAAGAACAAAAAATGTAATTGTTCTCTTTGGTTTCATTTCGAATGCATTTTGGGACATTCAGGGATTTGTGTAGCATTGCGATATTGATAGAATTATTCAACGATTCAATGTGCTTGCATATTCTTAACAATTTTCTATGCGAAATAGCATTAAGTCAAAAAGGGTACTGAGTGTGTATATTGAATATAAAATTGTACAAACTTTTGGCACCATTTTTTTATTGCCCCAATCAGAGGCTGTTGTTGTTGGTTCTATTGCAGTTGCTGTAATCTAAAGAAATTGGCAGAGGGTAACGTAGAAATTGTCGAAACCAAATCAGCCGTACGAGATCCATAACTAAGTAATCAATGAAGGCTGCAAGCAAGGACTGCCAAACAAGTCGGAAGCCAAAAAACCCGATTCTTGTGGCTGTGCAATTTGTTGGCCAACACGCCAAGCAGCCAACGAACCAACCAACCAGCCAGCCAAATCAAACAAGCAACTGGGACAGCGCCGCTTTTCTATCCCTGTTCGCCTTCCTGGCTTCCTTTCCAGCTATAGCTGCCTCAGTTGCCACACTTTACTTCTTCTCGTTTCTGGGAGTGCGCTCCAATAATAATAACAACAACAACAACAATAGGCAGCGCTGTTGTTGATAGTTCTGTGCAAAAGTTTGCCACCCAAATTGCCTCGCCTAGTTATCAGGCTCGCATTGGCTTTGCTTTATGTGACCAGGCAGATGATTGCAACTGTTGTTATTGCTGCTGGCAACTAATTGAATTGCTTGTTACCAACACACAACAACAAAGGCCGATTGTAGGGCTTTACAGAACATTTTGCCAACTGCTGCAACCCTATAATGGGGCATTCCTTTTATGGCCATACATTTTGGGATATATTAGCGCCCAACAAATATCACGGTTTTACTTTAACCCAAAGAAAATATAACATCAGGATTTTTTTATAAACAAGCACCAATTAAAGCAAATTTGTAATTATATTATATATATTTAAATATTTGTATTTAATACATTTTGGAAATCTGTCGAGGGTACTCTATAGTCTGGCAGCCCAATTTTTGTTTATTACTTGTTACTTGCGTTTGTTCACTGCGTGTGCACCCTGCAGTCGACATTTTTGTACGAGAACTAATTTGAAAAGCAGCGCACGTGGCGTATGTGGAATATATAGTGGGCTTTGTACATGTTGGCTGCTTGCATTTTGCATTTTGATAAAGTAGTTTTTATTTTTTGCACTTTAACTCTGCGCTATGCAGGCGAGGGGCCTGCATAATGCCATCAAGCCAAAAGTCCTGCTGCTGACTGAGCACAAGTACGGTGTTGTCGTCGACATGATGGCAACGCCTTGAAGCATGCTCAGCACGCAACATTCTCATAAAAATTAGAGCCTGCCCCGAGTTGAGTCGAGTCGACTCGAGCTAAGTTGAACTGGGACTCAAGTGTGCGGTCTGGGCCGAGTGCATGTTGCATGCAACATTGCTATTTATGAACTCAACGAGGCTGCCACTCCCTTCGCTGACTGTGTATGCAGACCAACAAGCGCCATAAATCGCAGCAGATAAATTTCTTTCTCGGATTTCGTTTTGCTTTTACCACCACGGCGGCTTACACTGCTGGGCCCTGTCTGCCCTTTGGCCAGCCAAGAAAATATTATTTAGTATACCCTGATAACAAGTTAGTGCAATCAACTTTACAAAGTTCTTTGTAATAATTTTAACAATTTGAAAATAAAACTAATTTAAATAAATTTATAAATACTAAAATTAATAAATATATAAAATAAAACATTCAGGTTATTTATAACTCAAGTATAAATTTACAGTTATCAATCCTTTTCTAACGATATTTACTTATTTCTAAATGGTATACAGTTAGAGCTGTTATATGAATGACACGGTTATACAGAGAAATATACTAATGTTAAGTATAACTTATATGTTACTTTTATTATTCCTTTTATGAACTCTTCTACATACTTTGGTATGTGTATATATATGTTCGAACATTTGAGTTCATTATCGAAGCTCATAAGCTCGCAAAACTGATAATTTTATATGCTTTAGCATTCGCAAAAGTATTTACTAGTCGGTACGTTAAAATTTGGCACTTTCTTTCTGTTTCGCAGACTGGATTAAAATCGTTTCCATGCTTCCTCGCCAGGCAGGCAGCCCTGCACACAGCACAGTTGCCCATTTTATTTATGTCAATCTCTGTGCGATTCTTCTTGGCCGTTGGCTGCTTGGCAGCAAAACTTGCCCTGGCAGTAGGCCCAGGAAATGCATATATATAAAAATAAAAATAAAAAAATAAATAATCAGCTGGGAGCGACAGCAAAGGGGCACGCCCCCTTCCTGGCACTGGTTTCCCCTGTGTGTGCCTCTGTGCAATGGTGGCGAACATGAATTCCACTCGTTGCGCTGTTGCACAGTTGTATTGTTGCACATACATTGCTGTTGTTGTTATTTAATTATTTATTTGCTATTTTTTAATTTTCTCTTTAACAACCACTGATAGTTTTCATGTGCTGCTGCGCTGTTATTTATTTATTTTCTTTGTGGTACTTTGCATTTTTAATGCATTTAAATTAATTACATTCTTAATGTGACCATAATCTCTGCCATGCGTTAAACGACTTTTGTATATTTTATAAGGGCGCAGATTAATTTATGCTTAAGCCGCTTTCAATGCCAAACTAAAAAATTATTTTTATAGGATTTACAGCATTGCAAACACTGCTATAATCAAGTATTTATGCAGCTTACAGCAACATGTTCAAGTTTTGAAGATACGCTAATAATTATTTTATTGTTTCCTCCTTCAAATGCTCTATATCACTTTATATTCCAATCATTGACTTCAAAAATTGTACATATAGTACATTGAGTAACAAAAAAGTTAAATTATTTTATTAAAATCAATATTATTAAATTCGTATACACATACATTTAAAATATTTTTATTAAAAGCAATATTTTCAGGCTATTACTAATTAAAACTTAATAAAAATTTAAACATAGCAATAAAGAGCGATGTACTTATTTATCAGTTGCATTTTTCAATATGTAGCCATTAAAAAAAATAATTAATATTGAACGACAAATTACAATTTCATATAGTACACTGTCAATTGAATATGCGAGGGGAACAAATGAGCAGGGTTAACACACACCGAGGGTTGTGTCCCAGCTTGAGCCGCAATAAAACTCTACAGCAATTACCAATTTTTCTGCTGCTGATGCTGCGATGCTCTCGGCCACATTTGCAACACGCATTTAATTGCTTGTCAGTGCGGCACATAGCAGCACAGTTCTTTTTATTATTGTTGCTGTTGTTATTATTACTGCGGCTGGGGCATTTAATTTGCTGAACAGCGTGCGCTTGTCACAATAAAAATCAGTCAAGTGCAATTTCTGCCCCGGAAATGCACCCATCTAGACGCACTATGGGTGATTTCCTGTTATTTGGTAAATTATCAATAAAGGAATAAATATGACAATAGAATTTGCAGAAATGGTTTTATTTTTGATACTATTTCTAAAAATATATATTTTTAATATAAAGTAGTAGAGAGTACTACTCTTAAAAAATAAAAATAATATGTATAATAATAATTACAATTATATAATAATTACAATAATAATTACGCGTCAATTATATTAACAATAAGCAGTCTCTTTTTCTCTACAAAAATCATCCATCTATGCAAATTTCACGCATTCGACGCTTACAGTTTCATTATATTTCTATAAACCGAGTTGGACTGCAGAGAATGAATCAATAATTTTATATATATGTAAACATCTTAATATTTTGATGAACAACGCCAAATAATTATAGGCTTCAATAATTACTATCTTGAAGTGGTTTTTGTTTCTTTCATGCCTGCACCTGTCTGACCAATTACCGGTGTGCACAGTTAAATATTGACCACTGTGCAACGGCGCCTGCCCGCACTTCGTTAGCTTCGACAATGCCTGGGGTTCAGTTTGGGTTCGTGGTCGTTGGTATGGCATTGCACGGCCACTGCCAGTGGCATTGGCAATGACAGTGGCAGCCGCACTGGCTGTGGCTGTAAGTGGTTCGTCGTTGATATGCGTTTGGTCCACGCGTGGAATTTTCGACAGCTCCACACGTACTCACATAACCACACACATATACCAAATAACAAGCAAACACGAGAATTCAATTTGGTAATAAAAGAAATCTGTTACTTTTGAAAGCCCTACAAGGCCCTAAAATGCCTTACAAGGCCCAGCACATGTAGATTGCGGGTCATATTATAACACATGTTGTTCCTGTGATTGAATCATAAGTTCATTGCAAATATATCACATTAGAACATTATTATTAGAACATTAAGAACAAAGGGAAAGATATATTTCTATTTATTGTATCAATATCAATAATTTGGCTATATACTCTTTATCGTGGGGCTGAAATAAAATATAGATTCTCCATATCGATAGACTTTTTTTCCTTTTCGCGATACGTTTTCTTACTCTACCCAAGCGAATGACAACCGCATTAATGATTATGAATAATTGGAAGATAATTGTATATATAAGCTGTTAAGAATAATAAAAAGGGCCATTTTATATACTTTAATTAATTGTTTTGCTTAACGTTGTTGAAATAAATTTATCGCATGTCTTTACTAAATTGCCTCTTGGCATGTAAATAGTGTCAGTCAATTTGTTTTATTAATTGTTTTTTGTACGGCACAAGTAAAAAAGGTTTGGCAATTGCAATTATAGATAATTAAATCAATTAATTTTGTTGAAGTCCAAGAAAAAACACAAGGAAATTGTTTTATTGCAACTCCCGAGCATATCAATATACGATTATTAAAGCATGGGAACAGCGATCTCTGTACACTAATTACGATTTTGTCAAATATCTTAAAAAATAGTTGTATTCTCAAAATTTGTACACTATAAATTTTGTTTTCTAATTGTGTTTAATCAGCGCATACATAACATTCAATTAGTGATGTACAATCAAAAATTAAATATCCCATAATTATCAACTAGCAAAATGCTTTTAACAATTCACGTGATGAGTTTTTACATTTGTTATTGTATTTTTATCTGCAAGATACAATTTATACATATTTTTTCAATGGCGAGTGCGACATTTTACACGGGAAAACACGCAGATGCCTGATGACTGACAAGATAAAGTCATTCAACTAAAATAGCCAATTGTTTATTGTTGCTGTTCATGTTGTTGTTATTATTAGGGTGACTATTTTGAAAGGCAGACAAGAGCCAAAAACCTTGGGGCAGCCATCATTGTCTCACTTGGTGATTTGTTTAATTTAATTTTAAAAGATATCAAATGAAGTGCATTTTAAATAAATAGTTAGTTTTTATATGACATCCGCTGTTGAATCTGTTATGAATGTTACGTATATTTAATACTCGTAGCTCACGGTAAGCGTGGTTGTTATCATTGTGATTGACTTTATGCACTCACACTTTATATAAGCTCAACCCATACTTATTACACAGTAGTTATTTGTTTATTTAAGTTCAAAATTAATTAATTGTGAAATGCAATCTTTGACAAGCATGCAAACCTAATTAAATACCGTGTTTACACAAGAAGCACAATTTCAATATTTCGGTTGATCCGCTCATCTTTAAGGTCTTCTCTGAGTTCAATTGCAGCTCTCAACTAAGAAAATATATATATTGCTTACTGAAGTGCATATCAATAATTATCAAACTTACACACAACAATTCAATATGACAGCCAAGTTCAAATATTGCCACTGTCCAATTCGATTGAATGCTCTTCGGGGACTTTTGCTAGTTTGATTGACTTTTATGCGGTTAATTAAACAGTTGCAAATGAGTATGAAAACAACAAACGCTGCACAGACTTGACAACAGTCGACGTCATAGCAACGTCTATTAGTCATCAACAAAAGCTAATGCTGAAGCTGAGGATGTAGCTGACGCTGAAGCTGAAACCCGTCACCAGTCATTGCGAGCAGCTAAAATTTCATTAACGACGTTGCAGAAAATTAGCATAAATGATTTAATTAAAGGTAAGTGCCAACCGAGACACACAGAGACTAGGCAGATCGTAGCCACGACTACCCGCGGGCCTCCATTGGAGCTTCTGAGCAGCTGGCGCGGAGCTAACAAAGTCATGTGTTAATTTTTTAATGGCATTTCATAAATCTTTTAACGCCTGGCCCAACCACTCGCCTCCCACTCCCACACATTTTTAATGAGAAGAGCAATCGGTTTAATTGGTTGACTGCATTTAAATTCGCATAAAACGTTTGCCAAACAATTCTATTTAAATGGCTAATGAATTTGCATACGCTCGAAATAAAAGGGTAAACAACTTTATTTAACACATGGAATTGCGTGTATAATTCCCCTACTTTGCCCCTCTTCCCCTTGAACATTGCGCGCAATTAGCTGAACACAAATAACAAATGGCATAGTTTTTTTATACCCTGTACCAACAAACTGGCAAACAAAGGAAATAGTATAATAATTTGAAGTTAATTTATGCAAGAATCATGTAAATGAAAAGAAATCGTTTAATTGAATATTATTTACATTTTAGTTATTATAATATATAATTACTAGATTTGTCGACCAGATTAATAGAAAGAGTACCAACAGTATCTACAAATCCAATAATTATAATTTTTTGTGTTTCTAAAAAAGATCATCATAAATTTGTCTGTCAATCTACTTGTCTGTTTGTAAAAAGATGCACAATTTCTCGAACTTGAAAATGTTGTAAACATATGGTACAATCGACATAATGATATTTCTCATCTGAGTACAGGATATGTCCAAGTCAATCAAGTCAATCACTGTTGACTAGCAACTTGTTGCAACTTGTTTCTCTTTTTAGTGTTATAACATTATATTTATAGTGCATTTCAATCACAATAAGACGTAAGAAACAACAGCTGCAAAAATTTAACGTAAATGCTATAATATTTTATGCTGCTCTTGTTGGCCAACCAACAATGATGGCCAAAACAGAGAGCAAAAAGTGCGCACAATTGAGTTTTGCTTGTTGCTCTTATTGTTGTTATGGAAAATAAATAGAAACCGCATCGAAACTATTATAAAAATAAAACCGTTTCGTTGTGTTTTCAATATGCACAATGAGAGAGCGCAATTGCGAATTGATTTGTGTGGTTTTATAAAAATATGTATTCACTCGGCTTTTGTCCTGCCGCCACCACCTCCTACCCACCCCTCAGCCGTTTCTTCTGCGCTGCCAAGCATAACAGCATAAAACTGGCCAAGTTCAACAAAAACCTTGCATATTTTTGCAATGAATTTTTAATCATGATTACGCAATGTAGAATTTTTAAGTGAAATGTAAAAAGTTTTAAAATATACATAACGTTTGCAATTACCCAATTTAAATTAAGATTTTAAAACAGACTAATAAAAATAAAATTGTTAAACCGTGAATTATTAATTTTATAAATTCAATTCAATATTTATTTTGATCAAACGAACAGAAAATAATTTATACTATTAATTTTTTATTCAGTGTTTGCTGTAAAAGTTTCACAGCTAAATAAAAACAAGATAAACAGTTGCATTAGCGGTAATATGTATGCGTAAAGCAAATATCCTAAGTTTTTAAATTTTATAAAAAATAATATTTTAGTTTGATCCAACCGCTTTAAGCTCAATTATATAATGTACTAATATAATTTATATAAACAAGGATGCCAGCAAAAATTATAATATATTACAGTCTGAAATCGATATCTCGGTAGTTATATTTATGTGTGGTATTTGTGTAAGCAAAAACTAACTAATAATTTTAATGTGTTTGGCAAAGAAAACCAAGGTAAATGAGATAACGTGTATTTAGCTAGAATACTTACTGGTACTCTGCTGAGCTTATCTGTCAAATATTTTGCCGTGTAAACAACAATTTATTTATGTTGTGGAACTGTAAAAATTAACAATTTTGTTTTAATGGAAATTCCTTACTTTTGTACACTTCGACAAACGCTATAGCTTATTTACCTTAAAATATGTTCAAAAATATATATATATTTATAGATAGAATGAGTATATATCAGATTCTATTCTTAACTTATTTTATTCACTTTATTGTTTTCTTTCCTACATGCGAAAGCCAAAGCTAAAGTTGGTTCAGATTAGTTTTCGATCATTACATTTAAAAGTTGCAGAATTCAGAGCAGGTTCCTAAACACACTTAACACTAAGTAGCTCCTATTGTTTTGGGTAATATGAAAGGGAACACACACAACTGTTTTCATCGGGTTTTGTGCATGCAAAGAGGTCGTGTTGCCGACTTGTGACGCATGCAACGCAACAGCTGTTAACTTTTGTGCTTTTTTTCGTTTATTTCGTTTTTCGGCTGGCACCCAGTGCAGACCGTTGTCTTGTTTGCTTATGACTTTACATATATATACATATAAAGCGTCCTGTTTCACTTGAAATCAAAAATTGCAAACACAGAAACCTTTTAGCGCAGAGTAAATTTTAATAAATTCAAAACTTTGCGCTAACCAGGAAGGTGGCCCATAAATTTTATGTGCCACGTACACCGAAATTCGGCTTAGGCTGCTTAAACCGCCGACAACAACAACAACAACAAAAATTTAGCTTATTTACAATTTTAGACAAATGAAAATTTATGAAGTTCTGTGCAATAAGCCGAGCGTATTACTCTAAATTATTAACTTGATGTTCGCTGGTAGCAACTTTCGTTTCGAATGAAATGAAATTATGGCTTATTATACTCGAGTGTTGCCCATAAATTATGCTACGACCATGCATTTGTGTGTCCATACTTCCCAGTAGCTAATCCATTATTTGATAAAATCGTAGTAATTCATTAAACAAATATTTCAACCTGCAGCTCTCAAAACTAAGCGGATTGCCGAATAAAGGATGTCTGCAGAGTTTCAAATCGCAGCCAACTTGCCACTGCTAGTGTTGCAACATTCCAGCGAGCGCATTTCTCATCGAAGATTAATGAGCCACTATTAAGATAAATCTTCACACTGTTCACAACAATCTGCGATAACGCTGCGTATACTTTATGTGCCCCACCGAGCAGCTGTGAAAACACTTCCGTTGCATTTAAGACTCACTTGTAAAAAATTCTACACCCAATCTTCCGCCTTATCATCACTATCAGTTCTGTAGGTCGCCTGACGTTGATGTGTTACATGCAAATGATGCGAGATTAAAAGCTTTTATATGACTTCATAGATGGGCAAACATTTGCCGGTTGTCTGGTACGATTCCACGTAACAAAAAGCCTAATGCAGAATTATAAAAGGCTAAGCAAACGATTGTTCACGGGAAAAACACCTGCTCAAATCGGCTGTGGTACGGTCTAGCACATACATATTTGTTTAAATATTTTCACCGTAAATTTTGTGAGTCGCCCGACATCATAAAGCCCTAACGTCTTATAAATACGCAACCGGGATTCCGCCAGCGCAATTCCATTTTCAATTTGCAACCGTAAGGTAGGATTTTAAGTGCGTATCAAAAAGTACCAGATATATAGCAAATAACTCATTATCACGTGAGTGCCTATACTTATACTTAAGCTATTGTAAGAAACTCTTATTGATTGATTAGTCAGCGATTACCATCATATTTTTTTAGCTGTTTGCACAGCTGAAATTGGGCTCTGTTGTTCCATTTAGCGCACATGTGGCAGAAGCTGATGCACAAGTTTCGGTGATTCAATGGTCGTTCATACGATAACTTTAAGCATAATTCCCATTGACCATGTGATATTAATAGGTTGCCAATGATTAAATTTAGACAACATGCGCAAATATAAGTGGCATTATTATTATTTTTTTTTTTTGAGCAAATATCAATTTGCGTTAGTGAAAAAATTGTTATATTAACAATGTTATTAACGACTTGTTGGTGCCCAAAGTTTCGTTTGTGTAGTGCTCTACGTCAGCAATTATCTCAACATACAGTAGTAGGTCGTCATTTACGATTCAGTATGACAAAAACTAAACTCCGAGCCTATTGTGAAATGTGCGAGATAATGCCATGGAACTTCAGCATTTAGCGAAAAACAAAATAAAGATAATCGGATAAATTGTGATAAGTTTGATCAAAATTATTTAGTACTTTTCTTTTAAATTTTATTTATTTAGAATAAAATTCCATTAATTTAGAAGAGGAAACCCAAAAATAGTGTAGAAGGGAAATATGATAACGCAGTTATCATAAGATATTTGTAAATTCGAATTAAATAAATTAAAAGAAATTGAACAGCAAGCTCGTGTAAACCAGTTAATATATATATCACGTCATGCCACGTATAAACAAAGAAATTCCCCTCATCTCAATAGTACCCGGAGCACACCGAGAACAACCTATATTCAGTTTCTCAGTATTCAGTATCACCTGAACAATCGTTGCGTTACCTACAAATAAGAAACAGTTTACAAGATGTTGATAGGCAAGCATGACAAATATTTTGGGTAAATCACCGAAACAAATAGTGTTTATTAGTGCAAGTGTTTTTTTTAATCCGGAAAATTTTGTTTTGCCGTTACCAAGTTTTGAAAAGTTTACAAACAGGCACCTTAATGAGTGAACAACAATTACAGCGTCGACAATCTGAAGTCTATGCAAATTAACTTACTTGCTCGCAACTTCATTTGAGTTCGTTATGTATGCGAGCGACCTTCGACCCATGCAAAGCAACTGCCATCGAGTTATGACAAAGGACAGCAGCAGCAGCAGCAGCAGCAGCAACCTTAAGCTACAAGTACTGGCGACAACAGCAAACACACCCACTTGGCTAATAAATGATGTGACCGAAATGGGACCTGAGAATAACAACAACAGCAAACAGTTCCTTTCCGAAGAGTTACCCTGTGCACACACACCCACACACACATACACACGAACAAGAGTCCAGCGTAGTTGGTGTTGTTGCTATTGCTGTTGCTGCTGTCAATCAAGACGTGCAACGTTTTTAGCATAAACACAAAGTGACTTCGTTGTTGTTGCTACACAAGCTGGTGTTTTCAAACTTTGTTGTTGTTTTTGTTGTGTTGTCGTGTAATTGCTGTTACGCCTTGCCAAGTTATTAAGTGAGTTTGTTGTTGTCGCTGCTGCTGCTGTCGCTGCTGCTGCTGTTGCAACATAATCTTCTGATTATGACAAGTTGCTTGAATTTTGCTGCTGTCCTAAGCGAAACGCAAATTACGCTTGATAACTTTATACTTGGTGGGTGTGCATCCGCCTGTTGCCTACTTTTAGGCCATCTAAATTGATTTGAGTAATTAATTTAAGTTTTGGGCGCACTGCACTTGTGTTTTCCCTAGTAATTTACCAATTTGCGGCTGGCATCCATGGAATGCAACACTTGCAGCTAACTGTTGCATTCCACTGCTGAGTGAACCCCATTAACGTCGACGACTAATTACCTTTAATTAAATTTTGTACTGGAAGCGAACATAAATTTGAGTAACTGACACATGCGAATGTCTCACCTGTCAAACGCGACGTATGAGTAATTTCAGTTGGTCATATACCCTGCCCTCAAGTACAAATACAATACAAGTATTAGCGCTAGGGTCGATTTGTTAGCTATTGTTTCTATTAAACAATTTTTTTTTTGTTATGACATTTTTATAGCAATATAATAAAATATTTATTTAATATATTTTTTGACACAATTTTTTCTACACAAAAGTTTTCGTATTCCTATTCAGTTCAAAAATTTATAATCTCTTTTGAAGTAATTCAAACATTATTGGCAGTGGTACAGTGTACAGGGTATTCTCAACTGACAACAAAATCTCAGTTGATTTTGCTGTGTCGCATGCGTAGATGTAATGATGATTACAGCTGCCACACGAAGTGGCATTGAATTTGAAGTAGCTATGGCACAGTTTTTTGCCGGCAATTAAGCGTGAGGCAGGGGAATGCAATTAATGTGAGGTACCAGAGAACGGCGCCAACATATATACACATAAACATATACAACTCTCGAATGCCATTAATTGCATATTGATAGTGTTTATTTATTTGTTTCCGCTGTTTGTTTATCTGTCAGCGTATGTCAACTTTTTAAATTGTTTGAGCTACTTTGTAATTGCAGCTGGTTATATTTGCCTCAATCAATCAATCAATTAATCTATGAATGAGTTAATTATGCAAGCGCAGGCACGCCGTGAGCTTCAGCTGCTGGCGATACTTTTTCCGCAAATCGCCTTTGGCCAACTTCCTTTTATAAACTTATCATTAGCAACAGTTTCGAAGTTGACTTAATTGTTGGTCCTCAAGTTGTCAACACTTTGCCAACTGTTAAATGCAATTTGCGTCTCATGAATATTTATGCCAAATAAGTATAATTAAATATGCTAATTACAGCTGATTGTACGCCAAATAATTTGTACAATCATTTGAAATTATAATTCGGGGCGCCAGCCCCGACAACAACAGCCAAATCGCGCCTTAAACACGCCCCAAACAATAACAATAACAACAACGGCAAAAACAACAACTGTCCGTTCGGAAGGATAACACGCATTTTTAAGCTGACAATTTAGCATAAATTCAAATGAAATCTACAACAATGTTGCGTGGGGGTTGTGACAACTGCTGCCGGGCAACTGTTGCCAATTTCAACAGCAGCAGAGCGACAACAACAAAAAATGTAGACAAGAATTAAATAAATTACTTTGTTGCGAGCAAAGTTTTTAGCTGGCAGCAAACAATTTGTGCAGCTGCCACATGCAGCCAAAAGGGCGCACAAAGGGGGCGGCTGACTAGCCATTTTTACCTGTCGGGGGTGCATAGAAAATGTTGTCTCTTATCTTGGCAGGCAGCAGTAGTTGGCCCAGTGTGGGCGTGATCTGCATATTGGCCAACAGCAGATGACACGAAAACCGTTGAGCCAACTAATTTTTTTTATCAAGCTAAGTGAATTAAAGTTTTAATAGCGGGCCCTGACAGCCGCCTTCCGTTGGCCATTGAGCACAGTGTCCAGTGCACTATGAAAGTTAATTGAAAATCTAATGGCAAGGCAAGCCAAGAAGCAGGAGCAGTTAACAGGGCGCCTAATTGCAAAAATCTATCAAAGCAATTTGACAGGCCCCAGCAAAATTGTGACTAGCTTCAAAACGAACTGAAATTGACAAATACGTAATTAACAAGATAAGCTATTTGCGGCGATACGAAGTTGACATACCCTTGAAGATATCTTACTCTGATCTGAAGTGTGAACACGCGCAGCTCAACACGATGTGTTTGCTTTGAAAAATCAAATTTCATGCATGTTAAAGCGTGAACGTGTTGAGAGAAATGTAAAATTTGAGCAAATTATCATATAATATTGATATAAAATTAATGAATTACTAACTATTAAACGAAAGCTGCAAAAGAAAACATTCCAGAAAAACATTTAAGAAAAATAATAATGAATATATTCCAAAAAGTAATTTTGACGGTTGAGGTTTCATTTATTGTTCTAAATTGTGTCGCTTGTGAAATTTAATACAAACCCATTTCTAGTAAAAATAATATAAGATAAGATTCGATATTGAAAGACAAGAATCATTCTACTTTATGTGGTCGGCTATGCCCTCTTTAATGTATTCTGCAAGGGTGCTTAAAGATATTAAAATGCAAATATGCAATATACTGAGGCATAAAGCGGATGTCAATGTTAACTAGAGCTACTTAGACACGCACCTGCTTTAGACAGGCAGAGCAGCAGGCATAAATATCCATTTAAAGCAATTCCTTGGTGACAAAATGTAGCAAGTTTAATTTATTACCAACAGCAGCCTTTACGCAAACAAAAGAGCCCAAAAGAGGTTTTTAATTTGAGCTGCCACAAACACACACTCACAGACAGAGACAGAGCAAAACAGAGAGAAAACTGAGCTGGACAAACGTTTTGTTCGCTCGAGAGCTGCAACAGGGCCAAAACATTTCATTAGTTCAATTAGTCAGCAGAGCTACGAAAACTGACAAAGGATTGGGCAGGTGGTGCTAAAGAGTTGCCTGGGTATCAAGTGGCAGCATTTTAAACGATGATTAGTGTCCTTTTGTTGTGTCACATGAAATACAAGACAAATTATAGTTTGTTTAGCCCCTGCCTGACCACTTAAATGCAAATTTATGGCCAGACAGTGAGACACAACGCGACAGCGTACACAGCCATTGCCAATGGCCTCTATGGGCGGTCATTAACACAGCGATGGGGTATAGAAAAAAGCCATTATATACTGACAGAGTTCACTGTGCGACGTTCATGGATAATATATTACCAAAGCACACATGAAAAATCCTGGTTTTTTGCCAAAGAGTAAATTTGTATTATAAACGGAAAATCCTCAAAGCCCATATTGAATTTAAGCAAACATGCAATATCAATTTCGCATAAATTGCAAGCTTAAAATACTTCATTTATATTAAGTTTATTCAGACTACACATTACGAATCACTTATAATTTTTAATTATTGTCACATCATGCTTATATATATATATATATAAAATATTGAAATAAACTTATCGTTTTTTTAAAACAATTAACAAATTTGCTGAAAATTTAAATTGAGAATATACAGATTTAAAGAAAAGATAAATGGCATTGCTCTGATTATTCTTTTAAATTTAAGAAGAAGAAGAATAATAAGAAAATATTAAAAATCAATAATAACCGAAAAATGCATATAAGTTATATAATTTAAATTAAAAATTTGACTTACATTTATCGGTTTAAATATGCATGAATAAAAAGCCAAGTTACTTCATTTGTAGAAAGCATCTGCGAGAAATTCACAATCTTATTAAAATGTCTTAGCACATATATAGACGATAAAATCGACGATTTAATTTTAACAACTTGTCCAATCTAGATTATAAATAGAACGATTTTTTATTCGGTAATGTCGCTGGCCACGCTGTCCAAGCCTATTGGGAAATTAAAAACTTGTGCCCGTCAATTGCCTACGTGACTGACATCGAGACCCAAGCAAAGATTTGCTAAGCGTTGAAAATTTAATGTAACAGAGAGAATATTAAGGATACTTAGATTAACAATGTTATCGTGGGTGAGTGAACCTCAAATGGCTAGGCGACCACTAAACGCGTTAATACGCCTAATATGCAAAACTGTTGACGCCATTGTCGCACCACTCAGCGTCCTGGCCTAACTAACCTAATTATTTGTGAAATGTGCGCAGAGAGCAAAGGAAACGCAAGCATAAAACCGCAGCCCATTGTCTGCCACAGCAGGTGAAAGTGAAGACCAGTTGAGAGGAGGGGGCTGGAGGATGCCAGAGGAGGAGAGGACACTGCACAGCACGCGTAATGAAAACTTTGTTAAAGCAAAAGTGGAGCTGCAGGACAAAAAATGCCATTGAAAAAGCCAACCCAAGCCCAAGCCCAACCCCAAGCAGTCAGCTTCTATACAGGGGCGACAGTGCAAGCCAAGTAGCGTTCAGTGGTGTCGAGTGGTGCTGTGTGGCATCCGGAACATGGAGGCGAATGTGGCAACAACGTGAAATTAGTTGTGCATGTTCGCAACACAAGACCGGGGCATTAAAACAGAGCCGGGGTAAAAGTAACTCTGACCACTAAATTGCCAGGATGAAGCGTTGCACGCCCAGGACGATGGTGATCAAATTAACAGCATGTGGTTATCTTCCCTGGTACCACTTCTGTATAGCATACTTTTCAGCGGCCAGCAACTCACGTAAATTGCTTAAACGGGTCAGCTGCCTAATTGTTCCTCAGAACTTTGCAACTGCAACAACAAGGACAGACCGCAGCAGCAACAGCAGCAGCATCACGCGAACAGTTGAAATTGTCGCACACAATTTAAGAAACTTTTGCGAAGAACGCGTAACACCAATTCAAAGCCAGACTGCAAATAAATTAAAAAATTCCGCAGGGATTATTATGAATTGCGGACGCAACACGGAAGGGGTACCGAAAGCAAGAGCCAAACTGGCGACTGGAATTCGAAGGTCGGTCAAGAACAATTGCCAAATGTCTACCTCAATTTCGTTTTTGTGTGTGTGTGTGTGTGTGTGCCGAAGAATGGAACGTAATTGAAACTTTAACCCTATCGCAGTACGTTGAAGAATTGGCATTTGCCAACAACAACAAAAATGGAGCCACAAGAACTACGTATAAGCACGATAAATAAGCAGGAGCAAAAAGTGCAGCAAGTATTTATTTTTGTGCTCCTTTGATAAATGACTTTGACGTCGGGGGTTGAGGGCAAGGCAAGGGGGCATTTCAAGTCAGCCAAAAGCCACATTTGAGGCGTGACAGCAACAACGCAACCCCAACCCGCCCATCAATGACTTTTCTCATTAGACAGACGACCGAACGTAGTCAGAAGGAAATCGAACAAAACGTATCCGAAGCGCTGGACGCATTCAAAGGGCAACATGTGTAAAGCGACCAGCGGTTAAAAGCAAAACAACGCAACTGAACGGAGCAAAACAAAACAAACAATTGCCCAATGCAATGAAGGAAAAACCAAGAACAAAAAAAAAAGAAGAAGTAAAAGCTGAAGCCGTTGAAAAACATTGAAAAACATTGAAAAACGTTGAAACAGTTGCATGTTGGCAGAACTTTGTGAACCGCATACTTCAACTTCAATTTGCTGGCAGGGACGAGGGGAGACGGTTGGCTTCGCTCGTATTTCATTACTCGAACTGGTATTAAGTGGCAAAGTTTTGTGTTTAACAACTTTTAGAAGCCGTGCGGCAAAAATGAAGAACAAAAACCTGACGAAAGTTCCTTGCAAAAAGCACCAGCACAAATATAACTAACAAAAAAAAAAATAAATAAATACAGCAACCAAAACACAAGTAACTTGCAGCCACTTGACTTAACTGCACTTTGCACGCAGTTCCAACGGGTTTGGAGGCCATTGGGGTGTGGCCAACTTAAATGTGAGGCGACAGTTTGCGAGGAAACTGACAAACGCGATTGCGAGCACATTAAGTTGAAGAGGTGCGAGGGTTCTGAAGACAGCTTAAAACACTTGATGGTCCAAAAGTTATCCCCTCATTGTGTCTGTAAACTGAAACCCATCATCTGAAACTTTTGCCACATTTCCATGCATTTTTGATTGGCAAAATCTGCTGCAATCGCAAAAGTTACTTGGCGACCCGAGCCGTAACTTCCAATTTTCCGGGTACTTTAATTAGCCGAACGCACTTGCAAATGCAACGAGCGTCAAAAGTTTTATGCATTGTAATGAAATGCATACAAATGCAAATGCAACTTTGTTGTTTCCCCCCAGCTGTACTAGTATTCAAAAGGGGTAGCTGCTGCTGCAGCATCGCAAGTACCTCATAAATTTAGTTTGAGCTCATAATGTTGCCAAGTGCCTTAAGTTTACTTTATTATATCATGTGGATGTAAGACTTGTGAGCGTTTTAGTGCTGGAATTATGGAATTTTAGTTTAGCCTTCATTGTAAATTCCTCGAAGCAAAATTGTCGCTTTCGCATTCTCCACTTTAGCTTTTAAGCAGCTTCTGCACTTAATTTTTTACATTCCATACCTGCTATTTTTTCATTTCATTTTTGCCGTGGACTATCAACATTGGCATTTTGCAATTTATACAATTTCTCCCTTTTTCCATCTTTTTTCAAAAGCTAATTTTATTAATTAAGATTTTACTATAGATAGAGTAATCGTATTTATGTAGGTACTACACAGATTTTTATTAAAAACTTGCTTTTAAAGCTTCGCTTCACGGACTTTAAGTGTATTTTTTGTTAGCTATAACACTGAAACTGCTTGACAACCTAATTCTCCCATTAGTGCATTTAAACATTAAGACCGGTCATCAATTTGCCATCGATTGGGCCACACCCCAACTAAAGCTAACAAGGCAATTACCATAATAACCAGGTTTGTCATAAGTGCTCTAGGTGGGAGTGTAGTCAACTTAATAATACCCTCTGCCCTAACTTGAAGTGGCAAAAAACATATTTTAATAATGAAAACCAATTTTAATAAATATGAAAGAAAGCCATTTTAATCTTTGAAAACATTTTATTTAAATTGAATATTTTTTAATTATTTTATTTACAAAAAAACATTTACTTTTTAATTTTAGCGATTTGAAGTTGCTGCTTATGTTTAATGTTCTTAAATATTTCGTCAAAATTTTAACGAACAAAGAATATTTTAAACAGTATTTATTGCAAAAACCTGAAATAGAAATACCGAAAGTAATCGACGAAGTTTGGCAGCACTTAGACAAATATTGTCAATTTAAGGTATAGTTATTGTAAATCTAAAAAGAAAAGATTTTTGTGTAGATGCTGACAATGTTGGTAACCACATATGTTCAACTGTTGCTTTAAATTAACTATTTATATACGGCGTTGAAAATGCCCTATCTATCTCTATCTCTATCTATTTTTTTACATACATTACGTATTTGTTGGGTGCAGGGTATAAAAATTGATCAGGTGCCGGCTTACGTGGAAGTGGCCACACAATGGCGACCAACTGTCCAACCGGTCACGCCTTTCGCTGCTTGCTACAAAAATGCAAAATCATGCATTAAACATGCAACTCCTGCTTTTCACTATGTGTCTGTTTGTGTGTGTGTGCGTTAGAAAGAGGTAAAAAACAAAAAAAGAAAATTAAGTCCACAGTTTTTCATACGTTTTACGTCATAGCGGGCACTTTAAGCCAAAGTGAGGCGGCAACTTCTGCTGCCATTTGGCCTGCTTGGACGCTGGCCAATAGACGGGTCGTTGTGGGGGGCATGCGGCGGGGGGCGTGGCTGCCGCGCGTAAAAGTATGCAACGCAATGCTGCACTTTGGCTAAATTACATTTTCAATTTGTCAGTGGCCACGGCAGAGGCAAAAGGGCCAAAGAGAAAAAAATAAAAGAATATAATAAAATTTAAATGTAAAAATAGACAGCAGCAGACGCAAGGCGTGGTCGAGAGCGCCCATCAATGGCAAATTAAGTAGCGTCTTTGTAAATGTGTTTTTGATATTTTCATTGGACTTGAGTTTTTGGCGCATTATCCAGCAGATTTTTGGATCTTGTGTCACGCATGCTGAATATTTCATGAGTGGCATAAATTTTTTGTTTATGCGATGTCCTCGCTCTCTAACTCCGTCTCTCTCTCTCTCTCCTCTCTCTCTCTCTCTCCCTCTCTTTCGGTTGGAGTCCTTTCGTTTACACACGCTTCCGTTTTTTAATAACTTTCCATTTTGGCTGTCAGTTTCAGGCATACACAATGGCCCGCCAAGATTCACGACATGTCAACGATTCTCTGAGGTTGGCGCTGTTGTTGTTATTGCCGTTGTTGTTGTTGCTGCTGCTGTTGTAACTGCTGCTACAAGCTGCTTTATAATTTATGATCCTTGGCACCGAAGACTCCTTCATCATCTCATCGCACACATGTCGCCAAGTTTCGTATAATTTTTCAAGCTGCGCCAAAAGTGCATGAATATTAACTGCAAGTGTTTTTTTTTAATGTGGTGGGAGGAGGGAGAAGAAAGGGCAACCGACGATGATGTGAGCGCTAAAGCTTTTACGCCTGCAATCTTCCTTCCATCTTCATCTCCATCTTTCATGGTCTACTTGAGCACCACTTTTATTATATGCCATGTGAAACTTTGAAATGCCAAACACCACCTCCTCTAAGATGGGGCTTCCTGCTTACTTATGCATACGTGTGGCTTAGTTTTGGCAGCATTTTACATACTTGATGAAAATGTGCGCAAATTGTCGTTGCTGTCTATTGGAAATGGGGATGGCGATAGCGATGGTGATGGAAACACATTTCCTCTCTCTGTCAACTGCTCCTTCCGACGACCAGCTAATACGCCCCCAAAGCTGGCTAAGCGGACACAAATGCTGGATACAGCACCAGCAGCAGGTAACAAAGCGCTGGGAACACGGATAATTTGCTTAAGCTCAGCAACCAGAAAATAACATTTTGCGCACAAGTTCACACATACAATGGACGACCTTTGGCCCTGGGTTTGCTCTTGTTGGCTTTTGCTTATCACATGGCCAAAGAAAAAGCTGGCTGCCTAGCCAGTTCAACTGGACAGCTGTCAGCTCTGGGCAGCTGTGCAGTTTAAATGTGACCCCACCTTTAACAAAAAACAACACAAAAAATATCCAAAACAAAGCTGAAAAAACATGACTAATAGTTTGTACAGAAAGGCAAAACAAAAGCCAGACAGAGTGTCAGATAAAAGCTTAAAGGATGGCAAATGACAGGCACACAGATACGCACACACACACAACTGCATGCTAAATGTTGTCAATTAGTTGGACATCAAAACGTTGCCGATGATCGAATGAATCAGCAATAAACTCAACTTGCAATTTTAACACAGATGCTCATTTAATGGGACGTATGAGTAATTTGAGATAATACTGGTTTGAAGGAATTTAGAGATGTAATATAAACGATATGTAGATTCGGGCTCAGGCAATTGAATACATATAAGATATATCAATTAAGTTTTAGGTATGAAATGGAAAACCCTTGGCCATTTTTGAGATTCAGTATCAAAAAGTCCAACCGTTGAGTTATATTTGGAACTATTTAATGCAACAATGGCGTGATTTAAAAAACGAACTATGCAAAAGGGTGTGTAAACGAACATCTTTGTTCATGTGGATTCAATTCTATATTCTAAACACACAAAAAAAGTGCTGGTTATAAATTGAGGCTCTTACAAAGAGATTCCTCTTCTTTCTCAGGTTTGGTGGATGACTACAAACCATTGCTATTTTCACCATCGCATGCTAGTATAATAAAATGTTAACTAAAAATACTTTTTGTCGTTGGGCCTAATACAAAATACTTTGACAGACGTATGACAAATATATTAAGTGCTAAGCTGCATTTACCAGACGTTTAAATTAAAGTTTTTCTTACAAAGACTTAATTTGAGCGATTGTTCATATAGACAATAGTGATCGAAGATTTCCTAGTTCTGCAACAGCTTTATGTGTGGTACATGATATCCGATTTAAGTGCTGACTTAAGCAGCTAGAGAACCGACAGTCAGACAAACAGACGAATGGACATTATACTATCAAATCAGCTCTTGGTGTGGGATGACTTCTTTAGTGATTTGTACGTTTCGTGACAAACTTATAATGACCATTGCAAGCGCAAAAAATGTTTAGAGTGCACACGCTGAGCTAAGCAATTGGAAGTTAGACCATAATATTTGGGCTGGCGTGCACAAGCGGATCAACAGTTGGCTTTGGCGACACTTCAAGAACAAGCAAAAACACAAAGTTGCAAACCAAATCGCACATAAGCTGCGCGCTTTGTGGGCCACTACCAACTTGTCGTAGTTAAGAGCACACCTACGCACTCACACAGACAGAGACATATGTGGGTGTTGGAAGACAGTGAGGCTCCGGCGTCTGCCTGGCATGAATACAAATGTCAGCAGGGCGAGCAAAGGACACAGTCCATAAATTTTGTAGCGCGCAACATTTTGCTTTGCTTTAACTCATTTGCTGTGGCGCCAACAGACAGTCCCTTCCTCTCGCTCCCATTCTCTCTAGGCAACTGTTTGGTTGGCTTGTTGCAATGGGTTATGTCGCGCAGGGGGGTCGGCGTGCAACCGCAGTCGCTACCCACGCGCCTGCGGATATGCAACAATGTAGCCAAAGTTTCATCGTCGACGGTGTCCGCATTATGTGCACCGAGCGTGACTAATATGCACATGTTCAACTATGCTAGAAAACGTTTTGACAACAAGCCGCACCCCAGTGCTCCCGCACCCCAACAGCAGCCTTTTCCTTTCGGCGGTTGGCCGCTGAAAAGTTGTTTTGACCAACTTGCCATTTGATTTTTGCATTCCTGTTTTCATATCGTTGCAGCAGCAACATGGCCAAGGATTTGAGCACTCTGGGTTGGGATTACTTCATGTTCGTGGCATTTATAGCGCTTACCGTCTTGGGACCACTCTGGACGCGCATTTTCGGCAAGACCAAGCAACGCAGCAAAGCGGATTATGTTTTTGCCACCGGCGGTGTCTCCCTTGTGGCCGTTATGATATCCATAGCACGTGGCACACTCGGCGTACGATCAGTCTTGGGTAAGTAAAACGCAAGTTATCTTGGGGATTTATATATTAAAAGACACACAATTGTTTACTCCGCAGGGTATCCCAGTGAACTTTATTACCGCGGCTCGGCCATGTGGGAGATAATATACGGCATGATGACTGCCTATCCGATTGTATGCTTTATGTTTGTGCCCGTCTACTTCAACTTGGGCATTACCTCCGTCTATCAGTACATCGATCTAAGGTGAGTACCCCCAGAAGAACATGAACAACGACTGTATTTAATTAGGACAAAGCGACAACATGAAAATTGTTATTCCTACATTCAATTTAATTTCACAAACGCGTCGTGCGACTCGCCCACGACAAAGGCATGTTGCCCCTTATCGCCCCCGTACAATTTTATTCTTCATTAAGAAGACCAAGTGAGACTAAACAGAGCAGCATGGCAGGTACTGGACGGGCACGGGGACGAGGACGAGAACAGGCTGTTGTTCAGCCTCTGCGCTGCTAAATAAATTTGAATAACGTTTTGGAGAATAAAAAGAAAACAAAAACAAAAAATTAACAACAAAAAACGGGCCGGCGGCAAACAGAGTGCAAACAAAGGGAGTCCAAATAATCTATATATTTGTCCTTGCCGTGCCAGGACTATAACCCAGCAACACCCGGCCCCCAACTTGCAACTTGGCAACTCTACGCGAAACTGTCGCAAGTTGTCGCCTCTCGTCCAGTCGCCCAAACGCCCCAGCAGCCTAATTGTTTTTTAAGATTGAAATTAGTAAACTAATTTGTTATCAAATGTTTGCAGTTTCGACAACAAAATTCAATTAATTGCTAAAACTGACAAACGCTACGCACGCAGCTTGAGGCAAATCATCGCAGGAGGCTTGGCGACGAGAAGCAACATAATTTGATTCAAATTTAATTGGAAGAGGCAGCAAATCTGTGAGAAATTGAGAAATTATTTAAATATAGCACAAGCTGCAAATGATTGATAGCAAGCTAGGATGGACTTTAATGCAGCTCAAGCAATAATGCCAGATATTAGATGGAAGTAGCGAACATTTACTGGCCTCAGCTAACCATTAATATACAGTAGTCGCTAGACAATTGAAACAGGTTCAAAAATATAAATTGTTGTAAGCGTTTTCGATACCTTAAATCATAATCATCATTATCAATCACTTTTTATATACCCTGTGTATTGAATTATTACAAAATGTATATACATTTTTTTAAGAATATAAAGCATTCTTTATATTCGAGCGACCACTGTAGTAAAGTTAACTTTGTTTTATAGTTTCCATGAATTGCATTAGTCGGCAAAGCACTTCAGCTAATTATACGATGCGAATAGTTCCAGTTGCTATTTTCCATTCAGTTCTACCATTGGGGCCATCAATCTTGGTTAGTGGCATTGTGCTTGGCTGCGATTAGCCCCGTCCCTTGTGCACATCGGAGACACATGGTGAATTTCATGTGCGATTTAGTTTGATGACAGCCAAATGACATTTGAGACAACCCCAAAAGGGCTGTGTTGGGCTCCCATGGACTGCGAGACAAGATGTTGCCCGGGCAACAAAAAGTTGTTACAAATTTGAAGGCTCATTGTCGCTTGTCAGCGCAACTGGCGCGCCGCGACATGTTTATGCATACAACTCCATCAAAATTGGCAAAGACAACGAAAACAAAGTCGCATAGGCCGATAAGTGAATATGCTACAAATTGGCAGAGCACTTTTGGCCCGCAAGTAAGATACAAAACGAACCGGGCAGACGCAATGACAAACATGCGAACCGAGTCAGGACAAAGACATTGACGACATACTATGATAATGCCAAACAAATAGGATAAACAACACGACAAAAAATGATGAGCTGCAAAATACCCTTTTCAAGAATTGCTTCACAAACAAGCCGCCAAATAAAATCAACATAAATCCCATTCTAATTCTCCAGCTACAAGCTAAAATGTTAATTAAATTAAGATATGGAAAGTTCGTACATGTTCTTTATGCGAAACAAACTTGTTAGGCATACGGATTAGAGATATCAAGTCGAAGATTAAGCCTTCAAGTGCTTAGGGTATAATAAACCAGAAGCCAGTTGAATTCATAAAAAGAAAGAAAAACCAAAAAAAAAACAAAGGCACCCTCATACAGCCTCAGACGCTGGCACACTTGTGCTCGCTGTTGACAAATTGTATGACAATTCGTTTGTGTCATAATGTTTATAAATAGCGCGTGTTGTTGCTGTCAGGCCAGCATCCCGCTTTGACAGTCACCCAGTCACGCAGTCAGCGAGTCAGTCAGTCGCTCAACAGCCGAAAACTTGCCAAAGCGAAAAGCCCACCCGGCGGCAAACTTTAGCATGTGGGTTCAAAAAAATCTCTAAAGATTAAATTCTTCTCTATGACAGAAAGCAGTATAAAATAGCATACGGGAGTATTGGGTAAACTGGCTGCATAAGAAACAAAAATCACTTCCCGAACTATTAACAAAATAAAAATAATGACTTCAAATAGAATTTAAGAAAATGATTTACGTTAGAAGATAAAAATAATGCTGGGAAAGTCCCAAAACAACAAAAAGAATTTTTTTTAATCTTTTAATTCTCATAATATAATAATATAAGAGGCAAAACACAGCTATATTCTCTATTTGCTGTACGCTCAAATTTCCTGCTGGGAATCATTTCACCTACACACTCGCATATAAAGCACTCACGCATTCACACACACACACACTCACACACGCCTCGCCTTTGCAGACTTGTCAGCAGCCTGTCGCAAGTGACATCTGCCACTCAGCACATGGCCTTTGCCTCTTGTCTTGAGCTCGAGTGTTACGAGTATTCTTGGTTGGCCGAGATTTGTAGCTGACTTTTTGTTTTCGCCATTGCGCCCTCGTCGAGTTCAATGGTCAAGTTGTCCAAAGCCCCCAAAGACACCGAAGTTCGTGTTTCTCCCGCATCGGCCACCAAAATTGTTGAAATGAAGTTCCAGTTCGATGCAGGACAATCATTACACACCCACACAGACATGCAAGTGAATAAATTGATTTGAGGCTTGTTTTGGTGGTGGATGAATAAGACACTTGTTAGCACTTAGCGGGGACACAGCCACAGCGCCGAAAAGTGCGCTCGCTTGTAAGTGCATTTGAATGCCGCTTGAATATTTACGACCTACAAGTGCCAGCCAAAGTGCCCGGGCACACGTCACACATCAAAAAGATGGTTAGCCCACTCGTAAAATAAAAGGAAGTAAGAGCGCTCCAGACGGAAGATACCCTGTTCCTGCTACACACACATACACATAAAAGGAAACGTTCACACACACACATGGACACTCAGAAAAATACAAAGGAATTTCGGTGCTCACAAGCTAGCCAAAAAGCAAAATATTCATGATATGTACAAACTCTCCCAGAACCGAAATATCAAATTTACTGCCACTAGCTCTAAATCCAATACTTTTCGATTTCAAGGTTCATCAATAATCTCAAATAAATATAATTTACGAACACACGAACCTTTATTCCATTTCTCTAGTTCTTAAAATCTCCGAAGTCAACATAAGGGCAGAGAGACTGACAACATCGAGAATATATATACCTTATCGGAGATGCTGCCTGTTGCATTTTCCCATAAACATTATACCCCAGTTCGCCCGTTTGCAATGGGTATACAGACAGCATTGAGAGGCAACAAGCACGCATAAATAAAGGCATTTTTGGTATGATGGCAGCGACTAAGTGGCGACATGATTTGCAATTCAAAGACAACAAAGTTGTTGCCGGTAACACGGTTTGGGCTTTTTTACGCGGCACTCGCTGCTAGCTGTGGCTCCTAGCATATGGATGACTTTCACCGAAGCACCATTCGCACACCCGCTCGCACACACATGCCTGATTATGTTTATTTATGCGGGGCATTTAATCCAATCAAAAGGCAGCTCCCACGTCGGCAACAGATTCGCGTTTGATTATAAAATTAACTCGACGCAGCGGACCAGAGCAATCGACGCTACCCATAGCAGCGATTAGGCTCGCATTAGGCCCCACTCCACGCCATATTAAATTTGGGCTCTAATTTATGCTTTTGTCCATAACCGAGCTGGCTCAGCATTGATAAATGATGTGTCCGGGCTTAAGCGAATTGTCAATGCGCCAGGCTCCAGCTCCGGCTCTGGCCCAGCCCCAAGCAGTCTTAAGCGGTTTACATGGGCTGTGCAGCACCACAGCACCACACTAACATTGGGCCGTCATGCATGCAATGAATGTGAGCTGCGAGAGAGAGACGGATAATGAGCGAACGAGCGAGTGAGAGTGGCGGGCGGGTGGTTGAGTGGGTGTTGCATTATTGTGGCCTTGCTGGTAATCGCATGGACGGAGGCTGCCCGCAGGCATTGCTGCAGCAATTATTGCATACTTTGTGGCACTTACATTTCATTTAAAGTTATTAAATGACGTTCGCGGCTTTAAATGGACTCTGCAATGCAATTTAAGCTTAAATGAAGAAGCAGAGGGGGGAGTCAGAGAGAGAGGGAGAGAGCGGGCGCTGGGAGGCAAATCAATTAAAGTCTATAGAACAAAAGCCGCCTGCTGTGCCAAACAGCGCTCCATCAACTGACATACAACAGGCAGACAGCGAAAGCCTCGGGTCATCACTCAAACAAATAGAGGATAGAGTGGCAATCGAATAGGGAGCGAGATATATAGAGAGAGATAGAACGAGAGAGGAATAGATGCAGAGCACTTATTGTGATGAACACGATGTTAACAGGCTAAATGAAAAACAATTGCTACAAGCGAAAGACAACAAAAGGAAACAAACACACACACAGAGACACAGAGAGCGCCAGAAACAATAAATCCCATAAATCATATTAAATTGACATATCAGGCAAAAATTGACCGCAAGCGAGCTGTGAGAGATGTCCTGCTGGCCTTCCAAAAACCAGAGAGTGCGCATGAGAATGCCCACAATATGTTGTATGTATGCGTGTGTGTATGTGTTGTGTTTTCATGTTGGCTACAATAAAATTTCTTTATCAATTTCCGTTACAAGATATGTAACAACAACAACAACAAGAAAACCAAAAACAATCATCAGCGTCATGTGCAAATGCCTAAATAAACGTTCGGCCAGCTCCTGCCCTCTCCTTCTTTATTTCTGTTTCTTTGTTGCTATTCAATTGACACGCCCTTGCAATTTGGGGTCTGCGGCCCCGCCTGCCATCACGCTCATCATTAGCCCCACGCAAATTGGCCCGCTCGATTGCCATACTTAATGGGCTTTTAATAAAGCCACGGAGGCACTTGCATTATGCTCAGGACATTTTTATGGCAAAGAGCACACTATTTACATGGCCAAGCTCGTCTTTAGCCACGCTCACACACACACACACGTACTTATCTGGGTCAGCATTGTCATAATTAAAATATAACGCATGCGACATGTTGTACACGTTGTGAAGAATGTAAGCCGCTTAAGCCCCGGCAAGCTGTGAATTTACAAACGGGCATAATATGCATTTAAGCGCCCTTAATGCTTAACCAAATACGAAGGGGTAGCGGGGACGGGCCCGAACGATTGATATTTGCGTATTGCGTATTTGCGTATTGATTGACGTATATCGCGTCCTTCGTCGCGATTTATAAATGCAACACTTCATTTTCTTTTTTTAGCTTCACTTTCATTACTTGCTGGTTACTCTCAAATTTTGAACCTAACACCTGGCTGCCCATTCGTCAGACAATCATTCATACTTAGTATACAGCATGAACATGCAGATAAGCCCGGGGCTGATGACAACACGGACTAATAAATGTATATTTGTAGGTGGCTATTAATCATTTAGTGTGCCATCAATAAAGCCAACCACTCGCATACCAGCACTGGATTATGCAGTCAGCTTATTGCACACACACACACACACAAACATACACGCAACCAGACGTGTGTGTGTATGTGCATGCATGTTACATGTATTTTACTCCTTAGGCCCCACTGCCAGATATGTCGTAAGTGCTTATTTAGAGCTAATGTAGCTAATGACACAGTAATTGGCCATATACATATGTATTAGTCTCTCGCATGTTTATACCTATATATATGTTTGTACATACATATATATAAGTTTTGTGTCTATTGGCGATTATTGAATATTTGTACATAAATACAATTATGAAATAAGAAAGTTATGAAGAAGAGGAATAATTATAATAATAAGGCAAAAACACATGAATTAAGTTCTCTAATTTCTACAAAAACCATTTAATATATATAAAAAGCAGGGGCATTACAACTTATAGGCACAGAAAACGTTTTAGCATTGAGCAAATAACCGAAAAAAAAACAATAAAAAGAAAAACATTTTCTGCAGTTGAAAAACAAATATTTTACAAGAGTAGCTATCATTGTTATTTTTATATTTCGTAGGGGCGGAGATGGGCGTTGCCAACATTTTCCAATCTACCTTTTAAATTTGATGACTCCAACTCTAAAACTCTCCAGCTTTAATATTGTGAGAAATATTCATGCAAAAATTGACAAAAATTTTGACATATTTTGAAACGCCCATAACTTTCTCAAAACAGAACCGATTTTCAATTTTCATGCTATTTTTTCATGGTTTATCCTCTTGATTGATTCTGATTCTGATTCAAATATATTCGTTATTGAGAATAAAATTATTTGGATTTTTTGATAAAATATCCTGTACTCCCCCTCACTCATTTTGGAAAATTTTTTTTCAAAATTTAGAAATGCAAATTTATATTTTTAATCGATTGTGGTTGTCACAAATAGTATAAAAAACAACATTAAAACCGATTCTGAAGGGGTCATTTTTTGTTAAAAATCATGCCAAAATTGACAAAATATTGACATGTAAAGCTATAGGATCTATAGCTCGGATATTTCAAACGCCCATAACTTTCTCAAAACTGAACCAATTTTCATGATGAATGGCATTTTTTTCATGGTTTGTCCTCTACATTCTGCATTTCAAATATATTTATTATTTGGGAAGGTCACCAGCAATCTACATACCAAGATTGGTACCTAAGCCAAAAATTCTAGGAATTTTGCTCATGTTATCGATTTATGCTTTCAGATATATCGATTTTAGCGATTATGCAGGCGGAAAGGGCGTGGCCGCGAAATATTTTCTGAGATGTTTTTGGAGTCTTTCAGTAATATACATTCCAAATATGGAGCCTCTAACTCAAAAACGTTGAGATATTTAGCCATTTCCGATTAGGGAGCGCTCTATATTTGAGGAGGGAAACCTGCAATCTTCATACCTAGCTTTAATATTGTGGGAAATATTCAGCTTTTATCAATTTGCGATCGGCAAAAAAAAGCGGCGAAAAAAACTGCGTTCATCCGGACAGACGGACAACCGGACGGACAGCAAGACGGACATTGCTCTTTTCGCTTTGTAAATGAATATGAAACGAATTCGAAACCGAATAAAATAGACTAATATTGTACTCACATACTAAATAAGCTGTAGAGAAATATTTTGAAGCGGAGAAATCTAATGACATACTTTTGCGTGTAAAATTTATAGTTTCTACTTTAATCCGTTCGTTCAGTCAATAAGCCACAAGAGTTGCCTCCCCGCCACGCGCAGCCATAAAAACCTATAGTCGACCCGTCCGTGATGAAACGTCAACAAGTTCATTACACGAGCCACAAGCGCATAGAAAGCGATCATTAAAGGGCCGAAACTGGATACCGCTTTGGGCCACTTGGTCCTTGTCGCGTATTTTACATCAAATTAACACACACATTTTTATAACCATGTGCCTGCTGCCACAGGCGAAGGGACTGCGTCATAAAAACCCGACACAACTATAAAAACAATCACAACGAGTTACGAACTCGCCAATTTTGATGGCGTTTTGTTGTTAGACGCTGGCAACTTTTGCCTCTTTTTGCCTTGTCGTAAATTTGTGGCACGGCTGAAACTGAAACTGAAACTGGAGCTGCAGCTGCCACGCCTCACAACGTCCGCCCACTTATTGTAAGCGCCCTCATTTTACAGCTGCAGTAAATCATAAAAAAAAAACAAAAAAAAAACCAAGTGAACGCGCGCATAAAAAGGCCAAGCCCATTAAAACTTTAATAAACGCAGCTAATAAAAGTAAATAAATGAGAGGCCCGCGCTCTTCCTGCTACTCATCCTATTCCTGTTCCTGTGGCTTAATTAGCGCTGTAAATCGAGCCGGCTACCGCTAAGCACCGTGTACTCACCTGTCGCCAACCATTTGCCGCTCAATTTCAGATTCAAGAGCCGCACCGTACGCTGCCTGGCCTCCGCCACGTACATTGTACGGCAAATCTGCAACCTGGGCATCACGGTCTACACGCCCAGCGTGGCGCTGTCCGCGGTCATTGGCATACCCTACTGGGTCTCCATAGTCGGCATGTCCGCCATCTGCATATGCTTCACCATTCTGGTAAGTGAAGTGGCCCCATGATCCCAACGACAATCGCTTGATATCGCTTCATTTGTTTTTTAGGGCGGCCTGAAAGCAGCCATCAATGCGGACGTCATCCAAACTATAACCATTCTGGTGGTCACCGTTGCGGTCTGCATTCAGGGCACCATCTCCAGCGGCGGGCCCAAGAACGTTTACCGCCTGAACCGTGACAATGGTGAGCAATCAGTTAAGGGGTTTTGGCCCGGGCAGATTGGCTTCGATTGATCATGGCAGCTTATTAGCGTGTCCTGTCAAATGGCGCTGCATGTGCGCGTGTGTGCGCGCGCGCGTGTGTGTGTGTGTGTGTCAGTTTCATATTTATGCTGACGAATGATGACTATTAAAATGGCATCCATTTTAGGTTGCTCTTGTTGCTGCTGCCGCTGCGTCGGCTCATTATGCACATAAATGATGATGATAAAAGCGGCATATAAAACAGCAGCAGCAGCAGCAACTTGGGATGGAATCTTGCTGGGACGCGGCTGCGTGACGACAGTAATAAATGTCTGACGGCAGCGCGTTTGTCACTTTAGTTTGAATCGCTGGCTGTCATTCCGACAATTGCCGAGCGCTGGGAATCGACCCATATGGCGTGCCTTAGAAATGCAATACATACAGAGCCACACAAAAGTATTGGCACAGCGTGCATTTTTTAATTTGCCGCTATTTTCTAATACCTTATTCCTACACATTATTCCTACACACGAATTTAGGGAACACATTTTTCAAAATATCTTTATATTATTTTATTAACCTATTAACTATTTTTACATAACATATTTTAAGATCTCCCGCTAAATAAAATAAGTGAATTTTTTACAACTTATTAATCAGTTTGTGCTTAAAGTTAAAATAAAAGTTTGAGATAAGGATGAATATGAAGATCAAAGAAATAAAATATGACATATGCACAATGGAGAATTGATGGAAGCCAGGAACCGCGAATACGTCCATGCCTCGAAGCACCCACCACATTCACTAGATATTAAGCTAATAGAGAATTATAAAAACAGCTTTACCAGGGGAATGGCACAATATGGTCATAGGGACAATCAATAAATTGGTCTCTGCCAAAACGATTAGAAGCCGTTGTTAAGCAAAAATGCCTACCAGCAAAATGTTGAGTTAAGTTTTCAAAACTTTTACATTTAGTAAGTGTGCCAATACTTATGTGCACTGAAAAAGGGGATTTTCATGATTTTTAAAATTAATTAAAATATTATAACGTTATTTCAAAGAATGTGTTCCATGAATTTAGTAGTAAATTAGGAAGGATATACTGGAAGAGCGTTTTGACCAGCATGTGATCAATATCAAAAACACATGCTGTGCCAATACTTTTGTGTGTGTCTGTACATTCAAACATACATATTTGCCAGGCCATGCAGCTGGAGCAAACAATGCGCACTGGATTTATGTTTTGCCACTTTCTTCTTCCACCTCTTCCCGTAGGCCGCTTAAACTTCTGGAACTTCACCGGGGATCTAACCGTGCGCGTAGACACCACTTCCGCTTGGCTGGGACAGCTGTTTATGTCGCTTTCACAGATTGGTTGCCAGCAAAACTTTATGCAGCGCTACGTCAGCCTCAAGTCGCTCAAGGAGGTGCGAAGGTCAGTTTGCCCTATTGTTAACAAAACTTTACACTTGCCGTGCGAAATTGTTGATTGGATTTTGTAAGCACACCTCCAGTCCTCAGTAGATGACTTGCCTAAGTGTTGAGGCATTGAGACAGCTCAACAACGAGGATGTGTATCCAAGTTAACAACTGATAAATTTTTAAAATAATATTATGTTAAGTCGGTGCAAAGGACTCCAGGCAACTAAGCAAATTATATAGTATATCCTATACTTTAAATAATATTAACAATAAATCGCATTCTTATTTTAGGGTCATGCTGAGCAACGTTCCCATAGTTTTTATATTCTTTGCGCTCTCCTGGCTCTCGGGCATGGTTATATACTCCACATACATTAACTGCGATCCCTATGCCGAGGGCTACATTAGGAAGCCCGATGAGATTCTGCCGTTCTTCGTGGAGGATCAGCTGGGCTTCCTGCCCGGCTTTGTGGGCATCTTTATGGCCACACTGTTCAACGGCGCACTCTGGTAAGTGATCCATCAGCCATGTCTTGAATACATTAGCTAACCCACGATCATTGCGCTAGCATGATGGTGTCGAACCTTAATTCGCTGGCCACCGTTTGCTGGGAGGATTTCGTGTCGCAGCTGCCCAAATTCAAGGGTCTCAGCGACAAGCAGCAGTTGCGAATCATTAAAATTGTGACCATCGTCTGCGGCCTGATTATCATGTGCGTGGCCTTCGGAGTGGGCCTGCTCTCCGGCGTCATCGAGTCCTCGCTGCTGGTGTTCTCGGCCACCTCTGGACCGCTGCTGGGCTGCTTCATTTTGGCCATGATGGTGCCTGTGGCCAACTGGAAGGGCACCTCCGCCGGCATGATAACGGCCTGCGCTTTCGTGCTCTGGATAATTGGCGGTAGCATGACCATTGACAAGCCCTCCACGATGCTGCCCACCTCCACGGATGTAAGCTAAATAACGCGAGGGTTGCTCTATATGTAACTGGCCGAGGTCAGTTGGGCCCCAATTGCCCAATTGAAATTTAAAAGTTTTGGTTTTTCTGGCACAAACTCCTTAAAATTTTGTATAAAGAATTCAACCAGTTCAGTACAGAACGCTTTTAAAGAAAGTCGTCTAAAATCAGTTGTTGTGCCCATAAACATCGAAGTGATTTTGAAAGATCGTCATATAACTTATCGGGAGATTGGGATATCCTGGTGCATAAATATGGCGAGAATCAAATAGTTAAAAGCGTGTCAATTGCAAAACTTGTGCACAAAATCTGAACAGGTGACGAATCTTGGATATATGCAAGTTCAAGCTAAAGTTGCGTGCTCAGTTATTTCTGATTTGTTGCTTCATAATAGATACATAAATAGCAACCCTCGTAAGGGATAAATAGGCAGCCAGTATTCATCCAGTTTAATATTTGCAGGGCTGCTCCAACTCCACCTTCTCACGATCCATTGGCAAGCCCAGCAGCGGCATCGATGAGCTGCCTTGGCTGCTGAAGCACACGCCGGTCGACGGCTACAATCAAACCTTCATAGATCCGACGCCCCGAATCGCCCACGACAGGTAGTTTTCATGCAATACTCAGACAATATATAGCTAACTGGCGAATATTCCTCGTTTTTTGCAGAACTGCGATGGAGTCATTCTATTCGATCAGCTTTATGTACTACAGTTTGATTGGCACAGCCCTGACGGTGCTCATCGGCACGCTCATCAGCTGCCTGACCCAGGACGCGGATGACGAGTACGATGCCAAGCTGCTGCACCCGATCATCTTCCGCTGCTACGAACGGCTGAACGTGCCCAAGCCGTACTACATCAAGCACGAGGAGGAATCCGGGCTGAATAGGCGCAGCAGCAGCAACTCCTCGGCGACCACCACATGCAAGGAGGAGAAGATCAATCATGCTTTCGATGGCAACGAGACGCACGTGCACAACGAAAAGGAGAAAGCGAATCCCATTGCTGTGGTCTTCACCAGCACGCCCGAGACTGGTTCCATTTGCGATGCCAGCCGAATGCAGCTGGACACAGTGCCCTCGGGGGAGACGGGTGTTTACCGACAGCTTGGCTCGAAAACGACGCTCTGAGATGCCGCATTGACACCCTCCGAAGAAGCATATATACATATATAAATAGATGGGAACATAGTCTATATTGTTAGATTATAGGTCGTAAGCTAAGCCATCACGTAGACTAATTGTTGATAGGAAAAGCTCATACACCTTCCGTGTATAAAGTCGATGAAAATGCTGTGATTATTGTACAAGAGTAAACATGTGCGCATACTGAAATATTTTTGAGAGATGTTCGAGTTGCGTTGTGTGTAAATCAATTTTATGTGTATGTACTTATGTATATTTAAGCGTATGCAATAACAGAATTTTAAACTTGTGCAATTGATAAAAGTATTTAAATAAAAGTTAGTTGCGCGTATTTACAATCTGAGACTTGAGACACATATTAAAGTTACAATGGAAACCACTTTTTTTTAAATGAATACAATTTCAATTGTGCTGATTTATCAAGCTACGAATTTGTAAGTTATAAAATTAAATACTTTAAGTCTATGTTGGAAGCATTCTAAAAAAAGATTTTTTAATAAAACATTTTTCAATATTAGGCTCTAATTTTGTTTATACAGCTTACAATTCGTTAAGTCTGTATTTGAATAACCGCGACAATGCAATTTTCAAATGTTTCGTCAAATGTTCGTCAACTTTGTGAATGAAAGCAGTAATGCCATTTCTCAATAGTAGTGCTACCCATCGCACGGTATGTCAGCTGTTTTTCGATAACGATTTCGTTTACAGCTGTTCGGCAACAGTGCTGACGTAAGTTTATTAGCTTGATAAAGGCTAACTCCAATGAATTATGTACTCAAAACTTGACATAGAGTCAAAATAAAATGAACAATTGCAAACAACCGAGCAGAAATGAGAATATATAAGCCATTAAGTGTTTTTCTAATATTATACATAACGCAAGGCGCTATAGTATGTATATACTCAATATGGCTAAATCTGGCTTGAAAAAACCTGCCATCACTATAAATAACAATAAGAATTTTGTGGGGGATTTTATTGTTAGCGGCGCAACGAAATGCGAAACACGCAAAAGGTCTGCAGAGACCAAGTTGAGCGCATTAATAATTGTCGATAAACAAAAATGGCTACTTTGGCAAAGCCAAAAAAAGAAGTAAGTATTGTGGACATTTGCGAAATAAAACAAGATGAAAAATACAGAAATATTGTAGAAAACAAAAAAGCATAGGGTCGTCCACGAGCCCCGACAAGAGGAAGAGGAGAACGATGACTTATCAACAAGTAGTAGTACAGAACAAAGACAAGTGCAAAATGCGTCGCTGCTGGAGGAGTTCGAGCGTGTGGCTGCACTGGCCAGCATCAGCAGCAACAACAAAGCTGAAACTATCGTGAGTCACGATTGCTGCATATCAAGTGACGTAGTGCACGAAGAGATATCGAATACAGCAACAGATACGCCAGGGGAGAGAACTGTTAAGGAGGAACTTGAGACGGCGCCCAGTGCACCATGTGCACCCAGTGCGTCCAGTGTGCCCTTAGTGCAGTATCCGAATCTGCAGCCAATACGCGTGAGCAGCGCACTCATCGAGGAGCAAACTACGCAGATCGTGTACAAGGAGCGCGTGGCACGCTCGCCGGGCTTTGCGCTGGCCAGCAGCCACTTGAAGCCGTTCAGCAGCGAGCAGCTGAAGCAGATCTATCAGTGCACCGACTTGGAGCTGGTCAAGCAGTTCGAGTTGGAGTTCCTGATGAACACTCTGCTCGAATCGAGCGATACGGATCCGCTCTACCTGGCACTGCAGGAGTACTACGAACTGCAGGGTAAGCTCTCCTCGAACCTGCACGACGTTCAGGAGAAGCGCAAGGAGTGCCTGGACACGCAGCAAGTCGTTTGGACCCGTGAGCCGGTGACGCGCAGCTTCAGTGCCAGCTGCGGCGACGGCAACGTTGTGCGGGAGAGCGTCACCTACGAGTAAGTGACACCTCATCCCCACGGCAGAACCGTTCAAATATTAACCCATTTCGCACCTGCAGCCGCATTAAAGTTGATCCCATTAGACTGGAATCTGCCAGCTCAGCGTTGACTGTGCTGTACGACTTGGTGTGTCACACGTACACCACAAATCTGATTACGGCCAAGATAACCAAAGTGAAAATCGATCAGATCATCAACGAGCTGCTCGCCTATCCCCACGCGGATGGCCAGACAGCGATCGTATTGCACGGCCAGCTGGATGCAGCTGCTCTGCAGTGCGTTGCCCAGCTGAGACGGGCCATCTGCATCCTCTTTAGCTTTGCACGACGGCCCAGCCCCAATCCGGTATTATATACTATATATTGCCACTCTCTAAGCAACCGCTAAGCATTGTTTCCCTTGCCAGAACTTCGATGCGGATCTGAAGCTGTGGTTGCGCAAGCTTGTCGCTCTGCAGCTGCTGCTGGCCACCAAGGAGGATCATTGGTTTCTGCTCTTCAACATTTTGCGCTGCCCCAACGGAGTTGGCGCCTGGGCAGCGGAGTTTCTGCAGCTGCCAGGCATGGTGCGGGAGCTACCGAAATCCAAGGGCATGGAACCGACTGAGCTGCCGCTGGCGCTGAACTCGCCAGAGATCAACCACTGCATAGCCGTGCTGCAAATCCTTCTGTTGCCCATTAAAAAGCGCAACGATTTTCTCAAGAGCCAGACCCAAGCGCATAGGGAGCTCTCGGAGGCGACTGCTGGCGGTGATCGCTGGATAGTTGTGGACTCCGACGGCGAGGATACGCTCACGCCCACGGGCGAATGTGTTGGGCTCAAGGAGGCCGATCTGATTGCGCTGCTCAATCAGCTGCCCTTCGACAAGATCTTCACGTAAGTTCAACGATGGCACAAATACAAAAATACCCGAATCATTTGTATTTGTCGTGTATTTCAGCTCCGCTTTGCGGATTGAACGATTCCTGGAAGAATACATCATAGAGCCGGACATGATAACGCCTCAGCAGATGCTCACCGTGGTGGCCTTTTTCGCCCAACTGGTGGAGACTCTGGGCGAGGGCATGCTGACCTACAACAACGAGCGCTACAAGCAGCTGGCCAAGCGTCTGGGTCGCCTGGTGCGCCACTCGCTTCAATATGTCGCCGATTATCACGAGCTGTTCATGTGAGTCGATCTGGCCGTGCGTGGGTTCGTGCAGCTTAAGCCCAACTCTATTCTGATTTGCGCAGCAACAACAATCTGGCCAAGCCGCAGGAGATTTGTGAACGCATCGAGCTCGAAATGCAGGCGCTGCTCATCCGCGCCTGCAGCTACATCTACCGCTCACGCAACTTGGGCACTTGGCAATATTTCTCCACGCTGCCCTACACCACGCTGCATGCGGACATCGTTTGGCATCTGTTCTACTACCTTAACGTGGGCTTTCCGAGCGATTTGAGCAGCCAACTAGTCGCTGATCCGGAGGCAGCTTTTCAGACGGACTTCTGGAGCAAGTTTGATGTGGCCAATGCGGATGTGTCCGCCGAGGATATGTATTATCTGCTGCAGGCCTTCTTCGAGATGGCCAATGCACGCGACCGCACCAAAGACTGGTCGATAATACGCATCATTTGCTTGACCATCTTTCAGGTAAGTGAACACAGAGATACTTTGCTTGCTTCGGGGTATATATCACTCTCATGCTTCCGCAGATTGGCTTTATCCATCAAGCTACACGAGAGTTTTGCTACAAAGCCGCACGGGATATGCTCGTAAACATTACGCTGGCCTATGAGGAACTATTGGATTGCCTGTTGCTGCAGCTGAAGGCACGCTTCTCGGAGATCGAGCAGGCAGCGTATCTGTTTAAGGCGCTACCGCTGGAGAACTGGCATCCAAACATGAACAGCTTTGATCTACTCTCCAACTGGTTGCTTCACTTTGATTACCAAACAGTTGAAAACCAGCTGGCGCGTCTCATTATCGGTCATCTGAACTGGGGCTTCGATGAAGAGGGTCGCCTATATTTACCACACAATATTCACGTCCGCATGGCTTGCCTGGTGGCTGAGGCTATAACCAAGCACGCGCCGGAGGTAATTGGTGCCTCGGGTATCTCGGAGAGTGTGCGTCAGGTCTCCTCGCTGATCGACTCGACGCAGTCCAGCCGCGAACAGTTTACCAACTGGTGCTGGCGCATGAGCTCCATGCTGCGTCTGCATCTGATGGATCAGAGTGTCGAGTCCGTCAAGCGCACGCTCCAGCATCCCACGGAGCCGCTGCTCTTTGTGCCGGACTTGGAACGCTTGGAAATGATCTGGCAGGGCGTCAGTGAGCAGCGTCCACTGGCGCTGTATGTCGGCATTCTGGTCAGCTTGCATGGACATTCCATACCAATAATATGCCAGCATGGCTTCGACCTGCTCCAACAGCTGCTCGGCGACCATCGCCACGCGGCTGTCATTCGCTGTCTCGAGCTGATTGTGCCGCTGTTCCTCGAAACGCCCGATACGCTGGCCAACTGCGAGAGGTGAAGCTCAAAGAAATCAAGTTAACGTTAAATATAGCGCATTCTTCTTTCAGTTTCCAGAAGTTGCTGACGACGCTGCTCAATGCGGACAGAACTTACCTGAAGCTGGCCAAGGATATGGTTTATGCCAACTCAATTGGCCCCATTCTCGAATTGTTGGATAATATGCTGCACCATCAGATTGTGTCATATACGAGGTAAGTTTCCACTGTAGTGTATTCATGCATCCTTTAAACTAAGCCAACATTTGCGTAACTAATAAAGAACATTCACAAAACTAACTTCAAAGCGTGCACTTGGTCGGTTCACCACTCTCTAATTTATGGTTGATTTCGCTAACGCTTTGCTTTTCAGCTACGGTCTCTGCTCGCCGCTCAATCTCATAAATATATGGCTCAACTGCTTCACAGCTTTGCCTGCCTGGGCCCAGAATACGCACGTTCTGTACCTTCTCGACAAGATGTTGCGCATTGCCTATCAATTTGCCGATTGCCGCGTGCAGGCCGTGGAATTCTTTTACAACTACTACAAGGTGAATATTAGTGACTACTTTATGCTAATATATATTTAACGTACTGTCTTTTTACCTCTAGGACTGCAACGAATGGAAGACACCACCCAAGTCTTCTGCACTGAAAGCGCTTTTCGGTGGCCAAGCTAACCTGCGTATACCCGTGATCTCACCCCAGAATTGCTGGCTGAATCTTGTGCTATTAGAGATCGAATTCAGGCTGCAGGACACACGATTTTGGCCCGAACTCTTGCGTCAGCTGTCGAATCAAACGGTGGAGGCGGCGCTGAAGAAAACTCTGTCGCTCAGCAAGACAAACGCTTTTCCCGCCGCACAGCTGGTGATCTACAAGTACGCGCAGCTTCTGGCCGGCATGGACATCACACACGCGCTCTTTCCGATCGTCTGTCAGAAATTCTTCGAGCTCTATCTGTGGCGGGTGCCCACTGAGGGCGATGGCCAGAATGTTAGCCTTAATTTCGGGGTCGCCGAAAAGTTCTACGAGCACAACGTTACCCTGATGAAGGGTATTAAGACGCAGCTGAAATCCGCCGAGGTATATTACGCTGCCGTTGCCACTAAGCGCGCCCAGGATGATGCGGCTGCGCACATGTATCGCAGCTGCACTAAGCTGATGCAGAGCTGCGCACTCTGGCTGGAGGATACACAGATCAATAGATTCGCCAGCGATGCATGCCAGCTGCCGGCACAGTACAACAGCGAGAAGCTGCGCGAGCTGCTCAACGGTCACGTGCCGCACTGGACAGAGTTCCTCAGCCCCAGTGATCTGCGCAGGGAACAGCGCCATCAGGCCGATCAATGGTCCGCCAAGATTTACCGTGTTCACGCCCACAATGTGCTGCGCACCCCACTACAGCTCAAGCCGCGACTGCCGCCCGCTCAACGTCTCAAAATGCATCTGGCCACTTATGACAAGCGCCTTCAACCACCCACCCACAGTCGCCCGGAGCAAATTCAGAAGCGACCCATCGATGGCAACACGCTGTCCGAGCTAAAGCGTCGTATACAAACGCTCAACAGTACCGCCAAGTAAGATAAATACAAGATCATGATGTCTGTGTGGAGCCCTAAGACAGGGTTTGAAAACGGAGGAGGATAAATCCATTCACAAGCGTTAACATACATTTAAGATTTTTGCACTTATTGAGGAAACTCCATTCGAAAAGATTAGAAATTTATGGGAACGAAAGTACAATCAGTTTTAATTTTGCAATTTTAAATATTCAAATCGTTTTGCAACGATTTAAAAAAGAATTAAGAGAGGTAAAAGTTGTAATAATATTATTTATCTGGATAATACAAATACTAAAAGAAAATAGGCATAAATAGGCTATAGTAAATGGATATTAAATAGTAACCGTACTATTTATATCTTGCACCCATTGAAAATGGGGAAAAAATTGAACAGGCAGAAACACTAAGACAACTCTTCTACCGATGTCTGCAATCTGAACCTCTTTTTAATTCCATTGCAGCAAATTCCATTACAACACATCGGAGTTAAATTCGCTCAACCTGAACTATCTGGAACGCGTGCCAGCATTATACCAGATGGTGCCATATAATGAAACGCGTAGCAAGGAATGCGAATCCCTGCTATTCAACCGGAAGTGCTCGCGACCAGCGCAAATTCAGCTGGTGCCGGAGCACATACGTCGCAACGAGCAGATAGCGAGGAAGCAGGAACAGAACAGAGAACGTCACGACAAGATTGTCGAAGAGATGTTGGCACTAAATGTGGACAGCTTTGCTCAGGCCATCGAAGAGCTGGGCGGCTGCATTCAGCAGCTACTGCTCGAGCAGCCCAAATCGAAACAAAAAGTTACTTCGATTGGCGTTAGCTTCTTCTATCATGTGGTCGACAATATGAACGATATAACCATGAAATTTCAGCCTACAAACTGTTTCTACTCCCAAATCCTAAATGAACTGGGCGTAAGTATGACAATATTAATTATTATCAATTAATTCTTCATTTACAATTGTTGCGCACAGGTTTTCATTCAAGCCGAGCAGGCTGAGCAGGGATTAGCTGTGCTCCGGCTGACGCTGCAACGTGGTGACCTCGTGGAGCTGCTGGCCGGCGTGTTTGTGCCCTGCCGCACCGACGCCGAGCATTTTCTGGACATGTATGAATTCCTTATCGAATCGCATCTAAAACGCTGCGATACCAAAATTCTCTTCGTTCTGCTGTCCAAGTTTGATCTGCTCAGTTGGCTGGAGGCGTATCAGCCAAAGCTGAGCGAAATCAATCGATTGTTGCTGCTCGTGCTGCAGGGTCTGGAGTGTTGGTCACAGCCACACAGCAGCCTCTTGCAGGACCAATTCCGCCGGCAGCTGGTGCACATTTTTACCTACGACTTTCCGCAGCATTACGGCGAGGTTATGCAGCTGGTACTCGATCGCATCTCCGATCAGAAGCTGATGCCACTGGTGCTGCTCGATCTGCTCAACGCGCTGTTATCGCCCGCAAGCGCTTCCCTAACACTGAAGAGCACGGAGGTGCAGCTGCACGATTTGGCCACTGACTTTGCCCGGCGCCAGAAACTGTTTACGCTGAAGGCGGCCACGGAGACGTTGCTGCTGTTTGCGCGGCATTTCCAAAAGGAACGATTGCATCATGGTCTGCACGGACTTTATCCCAAGCACAAGGAGTATTGCCAGCCCCTAGTCATGTGGTTTAGCTGCTTTGGACACGTGCTGCTGGCAGCCGCCATTTGCAGCTATCAGGAGCTGCTGGCCGATCAAAGTGGGTAGCTCAGGGATTACAAGTCCAGCAACCTCATTGAACTCTATCTCTCTCTTACAGTCAGCGACATTGTGTTTGGCTCCATTGTGGAGACCTATGCACCCTGGCTAATTCCGTACACTGAACACACTGAGCAGGCGGCGGGCGCTGCCGCACACTGGATACGGCAGCTTAGTCCCGATCAGGGCAAGATTTTGCTGCCTTGGAGTGAGCCGCACGTGGACAGCAGTAAGGTGATGATTAGAGCCTTCGTATCCAATATTATACAGGTGGTGCAGTATCTGCCCGCTTCCAGCAAGATTCTGGAGCATGTGTTTGCTTGGTATGTCCACCACTTTGCCCAGCTCAACGTGGCCGGCCATGTGCTGGCGCCCGTTCACGAAGGCTTGGCCCAATTGCCATGGGAGCGATTCCTGCCGCCGGCCCAGCACATTGAACTACTATACGAGAGCTTGCAGCGTTTTATACCCGAGTCGCATGCCATGCTAGGCCACATCTTTATAAGGATCGACTGGAACGTCTGGTTCACACAGACGCCACAGCCGGTGGCCCTGCTCTCGCACCTGTTTTGCATCTTTATTAAAATGGCCTTTGAGCCGAACATCCACATGCATCCAAACACAAGCAAGATACTCGAGGATGCCATCAAACAGCCCTGGCACCTCGTCGCGTACAGCGAGCTAGAGCAGTTGCTCAAGTGGTTCGTTGCCAACGTGGAGCCGGCCATTGTCCTGAAGCTGCCCACGGAGAGCAACTACGCAGATCGCGCCGTTCTGGAGTAGGTTACCCAGTAGCAGAAGTTGAAGTCCTGTTTAATCCTCCACATTTTCATTGCAGCCTTTTGCGTGTGGCGTGTGCCATGCTGCCGGAGAGTGCCGTCGAGGGTGCGGTGTTGCAGGCGACGGCCAAGCGCATGCTCTATACGCGCTCCATGGTACTTATGCAACGCTCCTGTGGTGCGAAACACAAGAAGCTGTTGGCCACCAAGGAAGGTGAACGCGCCTTTACCGCCGCTTTCGAAAAGCTCTTGGATACCATTGACCTGGCCATCAGCGGCTGCAATGAGCAGCGCACGCCCGAGGAACAGCGTCGCGAAGCACTCAACCTTATGCTCGAGCTGGTGGCGCCAACGCAGACGCAAAGCGAGGAGATCTCAAAGTAAGATAATATGCGTTTTGTTAACTTTATCACTCCACTTATTAACCTTTTGCCGTCAATTGGCAGCCTCCACATCCAAACATTGGTGCGCTGGCAACAGCAGTGCCCGCCAGCGAATCCGGTCATGTGCGCAGCTTTACCTGCCATAGGTCATCTGAATACCTATATTTCTTGTATCTACACGCTGCTGGAGTCCAGCATTGCGTGCTACTTCCGCAGGTCGTCGGAGAACGCTCCCTGGCATTCGCCCAGCTGGCGTGACCTGTTTGAGGCGCTGCAAATGTCGCTGCCTAAGCTGGAGCTGATGCCGGTCATGCGCGGTGGTTATTTCTTTTCGCTGCACATCTTTGTGCTCTACAAACTGGAGGAGATCGAAACGGATGGCGAGAAGGTGACCTTTCTGCAGGACTTGTCACAGTTGCTGGAGGATCTGAAAACGACTCCACAGACCGAGCCGCGCATGGCACTCGTCTGGGGTCTGATCATATCACGCGGCTGTAAACTGCTGCAGGGAGCGCAGCATGTAAAGAAACCGCTATGCATGCTGGCGCGCCATCTGCAGATAGCATCAACAAAGGCTGAGGGCTGGAGCGACGGTCTGCTGGGCGTTATCGGGCTAAAATCTGAGAATATCACTAATAGGTATTGTGGCCTTCCTGACATACATCTACTTCACCTCCACTGATACAAATTTCACGTTACAGACGCAAGGTGCTGACCCGCTGTCTCGCGTGCGTTATCTACTCCCTTTTCCCGGCCAGCCGTGACCTGCGACTGCCTAGCGAGGAGTACGAGAGCGCCATGCGAGAGCTGGCCATGCTGTTGGCCAATAAGAAATTCACGGACGTGAAGCCGCTGATCGTCCGGGCCGTTAGCATTCTGAAGGAGCAGCCATTGCCAGATTTGCGGTCGGTGCCTCATTTGATTTGTCGTCTGATCGATGTATTTTATGAGGAGAGCTTCCTAACGACCATTCCGGAGGTTTGGGATTGCGACTTTAAGCTAAAAGCAACCTAGTTATCCACAGGCAGCTGCCAGTTGTGTTATTTTTTCATACGAGTTATAGATTTATATATATACATATACATATATACACACATTTACAAACAGGAATAAAGTGATAATTTTCTTTCGCTATTTTGGAAACTGCAAGCAAAATTGTTTTAATTTGTTGTGTATAAATTTATTGTTTACAATCTTTGAGACTACAATTGTTTAATCAGTTTCTTGAAGCTTTTTTTAAGCGTAGTTACAGTAACAAAGTCGAAATCGAGTGTTATCACGAAATCGATGGCTATAGCGATGGCGCGACATATCGAGCGTTATTCAATTGATTAGAATTCTCACAAACGAGCATAAATATTGAACTAACCGAAAGATAACAATCAAAAAAATATATATAAAAATAAACCTCACAACTATAAATTGCTGCACGAAGTATATAAATAACACTTAACTTAAAAAACTAGACGTGTCATTGGGAATAGGCAATCTTTTAGTCATCCAGCGCAAAGTTGGACAACTGCAGATGCTGCAAATTATTGCGCGCTTCAAAGTACCCGGTGTCGGTCGGGTTGTCCGGCGTGGGTACAAAGGTGGCTCCATATGCCCAATGTTCTCCCAGTCAATGTCGGCAAAGTGACGCATCTGCTGCACCTCTTTGGCAGCTGGGCGCTCCGCGGGCTCCATGGTCAACATCAGCTCCACAGCCTCCATGGCATCAGCCGACAAAGCTTCATCACCTTCAGGCCATTCGATATCTGTAAGCATGTATATACATATGATATAAACTGATTTATATATAAGCAAATCTAGCTTCAACTCACTTTTATTGAGAATGTTGTTAAAAACTTTCTGGGGCGTTTCATCGTTAAAAGGCGGTATGCCAGTCATGAACTCGTAAAAGCACACGCCCAGCGCCCACCAGTCGACAGCCGGACCATGACCCTGTTTCAGCAGCAGCTCGGGCGCCAAATAGTCTGGTGTTCCAAGGATGCGTTCGTTAGACACGCGCTCGCCGCGTCGCACAGATTTGGGTGTACGAAATGGTGTATTTACGTTTATGTTGTTCTTGGGCGTCTTGGGCAAACTGCCGTGATTAATAGGCGACATTGTTGGATCGTCGGCCAGCTTTAGATGGTATTGAACATTGGATAGCTTCTCGATAGCCATGTGCTCACGCTTTTTGTCTTCAATGGATAGCGGCAGGGCGAAGCGTGTGGCCTTTAACTTGCCCAACAAGCCACCATCTCGACGTGGGAGCTTCTGCGAAGACACCGGCGTCGAGAAGACCACATTGGCCACGCTCGTCTCCGCACCCAGCAGATGCTGCATGGGCAACTCATCATCAGATAAAGACCGCACTTTGAGTACGCCGCGTATGGGAGAGGAGCGTGGCTTTCGTTTCTTCGGTGTGCTGCTGCCAATGTTGAGTATCTCGATTTCTTGCGTCAGGCCAGTGCTGGTGCTGGCATTACCGGAACCATCCACGTCCATGCTTGTCATGTTATCCGAGCGATTGACCAGATTGATTTTACGCTTCATGCCACGAAGAAAATCGGGCCGCTTGAAATGCTTGGACAGATTTCGAAATGGGGAATTCATGCGTATGCCACTTAGCTCATTGGGGTTGTTCGTCATGTTATAGCTAAAATTTAAAACGCATTATTAACTATTCAATTTGATGATTATCTGGCTGAGTATTAACCTTCGCGAGTAATCGGAGCAGCTGTATTCTTCCTTCGACTGGCTGAGATTTTCTGTGTTTTTCTCTATAGAGGATGAGGTGCTTTCGCTATTTACATTCAGATGACAACTGGAGTTATCGTCACCCTTTCGACTAGACACGCCCGAGTCCGAGTTGCGATTGCGCTGCTTTACACCAATTTCAATGTTAATACAATATAAAAGTAGCTAATTGACAAAATGCTAAATATTGGACGACTAGTTTTAAATTAACAATTATTTTACTTCTAAAGAAAATAAGATTTTATCATTATTTGGCCACAAAATGTGTAAGCCCATTGAAGGAATTAACTCTGAGCCCAGAAGAAGAAGCAATTCTGTTTAATGCGGCTTGGAAGTTGTGTGGTTTTTCCATATGCTTTGATTGCCGATCTTTTTTAAATTTCGAAGTTGTACGAAACAATGCAAAAAATTAGAATTAATAATCACCCGAATTCTGAGCGAGCATTCAAATATCAGCGTGAACTGATCAATTGCATTCCTGCATATCAGGAACTTCATAAGAAATTACAGAGAGAATCACAAACTTTAATAACTGATTAGTGAATGTGGAATGTATTTTTTATGTTATGGAACATATTCCCACTTTTAGCAATATGAGTAGTCTTTTTATGCGAGTTTTTGGGCGGTTTTCTGTAAAACGTGTCTACCGCATTAAAAGAGAATTGAGTGTATATACATTAATTCTTGATCAATACGATAGCTGAGTCAATATAGCTTTATCCGTATGACTATCTGTCTGCATATATGCAATACCGCCTGTTTTTATCAGCTTGATAGTTGCAATTGCGAGCTTTGTTATACTAGCAACTATAAGCTAGCCTACTAAACCATGTAACTCCAATAGAAACGAACGGTAAAAACATTGACTTTTTGTATTAAAATACAGCACACACAGAGCAAGAAGAAGAGACACACGCACACACACAGGATCCAACGCACCTCATCGAGCGAACGCCTGCGCACCATGGAAAACTCAAACGAGGCTTCGCTTGCATTTCCCAGCTTGGTAACGTCTTTACCATCGCCGTTGGCAACAATGTTGTTCTTGTCCTGCTCGGCCAACTTGCAGCCCTTTTGGGTGAATGAAGGATATGCATATTTAAAGGGGGCAATTGGTTTCGCCCTCTGTGGAACACTCACCTGGCAATTGACGCGCGCACTAGCAGTCACATCGTTGCCGACGCCATCCAAGGCGAATTCGACGCGTCGTTTCGTTATTGCCGAAACCCCGCCCGCGGCTGTTGCCTCCAGAGGCGGCGAGTTTTTGCTAATTTCAGCCGACGTGCAGGTGTGATACGAAGATGAGCTACTGTCCAGGAGCTGTAAGCAAAAACCGAATAAGATATCTGGCATACAAAATCGAAAGACACTCACATTTGTGTTTGTAGTGCAAGTGTGCGTAATGGATACGTTAACCTCCTCGGCAGAGAAGAAAGGCGAAACGCCGGAGATTTTGCTATCGCTCGTTTTCTCAGCATCATTGAGCGAGGTATCTGCCTCGCTGTCGGAGGACTCCATGACGTGGCTGTGCTTGTTCATGGCCTGCATTAAGTGCGAAGTGCCCGTGCCGGTGGTGACTGGCATTAGGGCAGAGCTAACACCACCATAATCCTGCGGCTTCTTCTCTGAGCCAAAGGATAAATGCGATGTGAGAGACAACAGCTGGCCCGGCGTACGTGCATTGAGATTAGGCGAACAATTGATCAGATCCGATATCTCCAGGTCTCTTCGCAATTCAATTTTGCTTAGGCCAAAGTCGGTCAGCTTCACATGGCCGCTGGCCGACAGCAACATGTTGTCCGGCTTGATATCGCGATGCACAATGCCATGTTGGTGTAAATACTGCAGCGCCATGACCATCTCGGCCACGTAGAAGCGAGCCGTTGCCTCGTCAAAGTAGCCATACATGGCTAGCAGTGATTTAAGATCGCCTCCGACCATATACTCCATGACCAGATAAACGGAAGACATCGATTGCAGCGAGTAGAAGAGATTCACGCAGAAAGGGGAACGGGACAGGGCCAAAGCGTTGCGTTCAGTGACCACCTGGGAGACCATGTTCTTATTGATCAACTCCGACTTGCGCATCACCTTGATGGCAAACAACTTGTTCTGATCGTTTAGCTTGTAGCCCAGGAACACCTTCCCAAAGGCGCCGCGGCTAATAGGCTTGATGATGACGAAGTCCCTAATGGTGGGCAGCTGGAGACAAAAAATGAAAATATATATGGCGTATATGTAGTGCGGGTGTGTGTAGTAAGCAGCTTAAAATAACGGCATGTCTCTCTCCCTGTGTGTGTGCGTTGTAACTGTAAATTTGCATTTACCTTTGCATTTTGCGATTGATTCTCAGGCTTGGTAGTTAATATATTGATCTTCTCCAATAACACTTCGCTCTCGATAAGCGAGTTGGTTTTTTTGGGCGTTTTGTAGTTACTTTGCAGATCGTTTTGCGATGCCGGCGAATCAGCGTGCTCCATATTATCCTCTTATAATTTTCGATTATCTTCTTTTCCTGTTTCGTTGCACACCTTTCGCGCGTAAAGTTTGATGTCCAAATTTATTGGTCTTGCGTAGTTCTCAACATGCTCGCGACATGTGTCTGTTTACACAATTACAATTACAATTAACAATCATTGATATGAGCAGCATTTAGTTAAATGTTTTTAGCAGTTTTCAAAGCAACAATTTAAACAGCGCGTCGATATATAAATCTTATATCCAGTGTTAGGCAATTGTGCTCTCTCCACAGGGTTGCACTTTCCGAACAAGTTGAAAGTTCTGAACATATACGTTATCATTCAAATCAAAATCCAGTTTGCTGCTTAAAAAATTAGATTTCAACGAAATGTCAAGTTTTATGACCGTTTTAGAATTATAACAAAATGTTTTAAGTTTACTTGCCAGATACATAACTTTATTATTCTTACACATACAATTGCTTTCGATTACAAAAGGTATTTTAAAACCTATCGATAGTCCCTACATGCTTCGTTGTGTTTTAAAACTAGTACGTTGTAAAAGAAATGCGCGCAAGGTATGTTTAAAACTAGGCCCAAAAATATTCATTCTATATTTTATATTAAATCTGTGGGGAAGCTTTTATTTTTTTTTTTAATAAAAAAGATGTCAATCATGAATATTAGTCTATTTAGACAAAATAAATTGTAGAAAATTAAAAAAATTGTGGACTGAGGGCCACGTGACTAAGCATCACGAAGTATGCAAAAGGCGACTACCGATATATACAAGAATTAAAAATCTGTAATTCAATCAGATCCAGTTATATATACCGATCGTATTGTTTCGGCACATCGCAGTTATTTTTAGGAACAAAGCGTTCGCTTTTTTAATTCGTCAATTTTAAATTGAACATCCTTCGTCAGAAAATTTTAAATTTGTCACTAGATTACCATCTCGTGAAGGTTTTTTAGTTGAATGTTTTAAGGAAAAAGCATTTGTTAAAAACGATCTTTATTTTTAAAATATGCGAATATTTTTTACATTTAATTTTTGCTGTTTTATTATATACTAATACAAATCGTGGTCACAAATACAATAATGAAAATACATAAATCTTATACTCCTTGTACAACTACAGCTACATATGTGTCTTATGTATGATATATATTTGTATGTGGTCTATATCGTTTTTTTCCTTTTTGTTGTTCCTAATGTCCTATGTGTACTGAAATCATTCAGTTGATGGAGCTGGATTTGTCGGTGCATAGCTGCGCCTTTTGGCCACAGCGGACAATGCGGCACAGCTATGTAGCGAGAAATCGCTAGTGGGCTGCCCATGTGCCTGTGGGCGTGGCTAGCAATTCCAGCAAATTGGAACAGCAGCCAGCGTACATAGATGGCAATGGCTTTGGTTTTGACCCAAATTAAATGCTTACTCTTAACATGTAATTTTCGCAAGAAGACAAATTACCAGAGGTTACCACAACATTACAATGAATGAAATTATCTTAAATGCTAAGGCTAAAGGTTAAGTGGGGTATGGAAAGGGATTGGAGCAGTATTCATCGGAAAAATCTCTCACATTATGGCGCAACGAGACCTATTGGGACCCTCGGTCTCGCCCTCGCCCTCGCCCTCGACGGACACCTGTGCGTCAGCAGCATGGAGATTGGCCATTGCATCCTCGCCTTGGTCCTCGACTTTTTCTCATTCGACTCCTCTTTGGCCGGCGTGCCACTCTTTGTGGGCGTCTCCAGACCAGCTTCCTGACCCACAGTTACTTCATTGCTGGCCGACGATTTGTTAAGCTGTTGCTCCTCCTCCTCCTGGTTGATAATGCCCGACACATTCTGCACCTCACCGCCCTCCTCATCATCGCCAGTTGGTGGCGTTTGGTCGTCGCGCTGGCGCGAAGACGGCGTGGTTATGCTAGTCTTGGAGAAGCGCGAGCGCAGCATAGTGAATGGCGATGCCAAATTCAGGCTGAATAGCTCGAAGCGAGCGCGCTTGGGCGGCGACATTTCCACATCCTGGGCGAGATCATTGGCCGACAGGCTGCCGGTTAGCGGCGGGGGCGTGCGCTCGCGTTTACGTCCGCGGCCAAAAAATGAGAACGAGAACGAGGAGCTATTGGGAATCTCGGAGCCGACGGTGGCATTCATGCTCGTGTTTGTGCAGCTGGAGGTGTCCAGCTCGCTGTTAACGCACCTATAGCTGCCCAGCTTGCCGGGCGTCAGCGCTGTAGCCGGGCGAATGCTACGCCGGCCGCTTATCTGAGAAAAGTTGCGCGCCGGCGTACTTACCGGAGAGCTGGATGGCTGTGCGGCCAGCTCAACCTCGTTGGCCTGCTGGCTGACGCTGCGCAAACCGAACAGATTGCGACCGGGAGTGGATGTAGCCGCGGGCTGTGCACTGGCCACGCTTCTTACGGGCGACGCTTCTACGGCCAGTGTTTCCATTTCAACATCTTCCACAGGTGCTGCTGGTTTTTCTACAATTTCTTCTGGCTGTTTTTTCGAAATCGGTGGTTCGCTTTGCTCCGGCTTGCTGGGCGACTTCTGTTGGTTGGCTGCCACTCTGCGCGAAGATTTGCGTTCCGAGGTCGGTGTGACGGTGGTGGCGACGGTTACAGCAACGTCCGTGGATTCGCTGTCCGAATCAATGACCTCGACAACTTCAGTCTGCTTGGCATCGGCAGTTGGCGCAGCCGTTTCTTTTGTCTCGTTTTTGCTTGGCTTGACATCCTCTTTGGTTGCCAACTTCACCTGCTCATTCTTTTCGGCCTGTTTCTCCTTCTGTTGCTTCTGCACATCCTTGGCGGCGGCGCTTGAGCTGCCATTTTGTGACGACTTTTGATTGCTATTTGTGGATTTGCTGACGCCATTTTGGCTCTTCTTCTCCTCATTTTTGGAGGGGTTGCTAGAGGAGGCAGTGGAGGCCGCAGTTGCCGATCGCTGTGGGATTGTCTTCTTTATAGCTACAAATGGCCCAGTGAGCATATTAGACTCGTTCTTCTTGCCCGCATTACTGTTCTGAGGACTATTGGAGCGTCCATTGCTGCCGGCGGATTGCTGCAGCCGAGAAACTGGGTTGCTGGCACCAGTGGCTACGACACCACCAGTCAACGACATCGGCACGCGACGTCCGCTGGCAGCTCCTCCTCCGCTTCCAACATTATTCGATTGAGCCATTTTGCTTAGCATTGGGTCGTCGTTAGTTTCTTAATACTTCGTGTTGCACGATTTCTGTAAGATATAGCGAAGTATAAAAGTTGTGTTATTTTTAAAAGAAACATTGACCGAAATCTTGATCTGACTAAACAACTAGATCCCCTTGTCCCTGCGTTTATTTCTTTTCACACTTCAAGTGCAACGAAATCGAAAGAACGCTTGAGAAATCTAAACACGCCATAAATGTTTAATGCAAGAGCAAAGTGCTGGGGATTGTTTACTTTATTGCTGGGTGCACCCAATGCAATGTTGTCGCATTCCTCGCGGTGGGCACCCGGAGAACCGGCTTTGCACCGCCTTACCACAGTTGTTGTTGTTGCTATGCACTTTTCAATCACAGATGCAGTTTCGAGTTTCACTAATCTTAGACGCTTAGCGTTTTTCCTATTTTTGCGCACGTGTTGACAGCTTCGTGTGTACGTTTTGTATTACCTGACAAAAGTTGCTACACAGTATTCAAGTAGGCGGAGATAGTGCGCTCAGGCAGCCAGGTAGGCAGAGTAGGAACCAACAGCAGCGGGGCTACCTGTGGTAGGCAGCTGCAAGGAGCATGGTTTATGGGCACAACATCTGTGCACAGCAAATGATTATTGGGAATTACCATTAGCTCGATACAAAATTACGACCCTTTCTGGCAAGATTTGGTTGCAAGCGTTTTAGAAACAATTTTCAGGTCAGTACCAGACATGGGACATCGTTCCACTTTAATGACTTTTTCTCCCCCACAAATTCTTAACTGGCTTCCGGTGAACATGCAGTTAAAAGCACAGCGAACATGTAAAGTATACAATCGCTATAATGAATTGCCTGAACTGTAGTGGAATGAATTAGAATATTTGAATTGTATATATTATTTCGAATGTTCTTTTATTTACAACAAAACAATCAAAAAATTTACAACAGCACACAAAAAATCAAAAAAAATCACATAAACCCAAACCGAACTATATTAAAAAATTTTAGAACTCGAAAAATTTAACCATATATATAATATATATAATTTTTCTTTTAAACTTTTCTTAAAGAATTTAAAATCGATGTTCATTGATGTCTGGACATTGGTTCGAACCGTCAACTGAACCAGCAAAAATTTTCTTGGGGTTTGCAACCATGATTATTTGGCTTAAAAAATAATGGAGTTTTTTTTTATTTATGTGAGTTTTTTATCGAGAGCATACTGTAGTTCTTGTTTGCGCATACACTGCACAAGTTACACGCGAATAATTTTCATTTAATGCTAGCAACCCAAATAGCATAAAAAATACCGGTTAGAGGGCGCTAAAGGTACGAAAAAAGCAAAAACTAAAATACACAAATGCACAAATGGCCCCCCGTAACGGTCATTGGACGTTCAATTTTCTCGATGCCCCGGAGCAAAAAAAAAAAAAATGACAAAACTACAAACAAGTTCAATAGCACGACTGAGAGACTGAGAGCGAAAGAGGGGGAGCTGTTTAGAAAATGCAGTGAACAGCAAGTATGTCGCAGTTTTCTTTTAGAAAGTGCAAGAGGCAGCAATGCGAAAATAAATCAACAAAGAGCGAGGGAGAGAGCGACACATAAACACGATGCTGCAGCGAACTGCCAAAGTCAGGCGGCAATCAAAACACTAACGCATACAAACGCAAAATACATACATACAAATGCAAATGGATATGCCTATGCAGTTAAGCGCCAAGCCCTCGCGCCGTCAGTTTTTTTTTACTTTTGTTTTGGTGTAGCGCAGAGTTTAATAAACCCAACTACACCAACATACTGAGAATGTACATATGATGCATGTATGCGTGCAAACCTAAACAACAGTAAGCGGCTGTGTATTGATGCAGTTGTATTTTTAAATTAATTTTGATGTTTACGTGTGGTTAAATAACCGATAGGTAAAAACATAAGCATAAAATCAGAACTACTTTTTACTGGTTTGTTCTGAAACAAAGGCACACACACACACACACACTAATAGATAAAAAGGCGGGTTACAATGCGCGCCAAAATATTGTGCACTGCTTGCATCAGCTAACAGGAGAGCGTCGTTTGACGTATCTAAATTAATACAAAATCTACCATACAAATATAAACGATTGACGTAGATAAGAAATTTGTAAGTTGCTGATAATTCCTAAATTTGCATAATGGATTTGGTGTACTGCCTTTAGCTTTTATGCTTTGCCACCACTGTACCAGACAGGCTCAATTGACGGGGCTTGTTTTAAAAATGGCGGAGGCTGCAGCGACCGATGATAAAAAAGTACATGCACATACATACATACATATATGTATACTTATTGCATGCGAGTATTATTATATACATATCAATCACACACATATCTTTAACAGTTTAAAATTACTATATTGTATATTTCACTGAATTCGTTCTGTTTCACCATGCAATTGAAGCCCGGCAACTGTGCACATTTTGTCTGCACCAGACTCGAAGCCTACCATAACACAAATTAAGAAAACCATAGCTATTACTTGAAAAAAATATCCATCTACACATGCATATACATATGCAAAAAAACCAACCTTTTGCTTTATTAAACACGGTAGAAAATATTTAAATTAACAAGCCTTCAAATTCGCCGGGAAGAACATACAGCCGACGCCAATGAAAATATTAAAAAACTAACGCGCGGCGGTTTAGAGTGTGGCCAACCACTCCAAATTGACTTTATAAATTTCCCTTCACAATACCAGAAATACCTACGCAGGGAAATATAAATATTCTATATCTTGCTAAAATAAAACAAAATAGTGAAAATAGATTTTAAATGAGGAAAATATGTTAGTCCACATATATATTTCAATGTACATTAAAGTAATTTTTTATATTTAAAAAATTAAAGAATTTATTTCATTTTTGGTTTAAAAATTACAGGTGTAACTTTTATTGAAATGTATGTATTTTGGAGCTTTTAATGTGCAGCCACACCGATTGTGAACAATCGACATCCCACACGTCTAATAAATAAGCTATAAGAATTTGACATTAAAAATCAATGAAATCAGTTAGAAATTAATGTAAGTACTTGCTCAATAGATGATTTATAACCGCCCTAAGTCTAACTGACTGTCCTTGCGTATTAACGTTGGCTACTTTATTGAATTTTCCACAAAACATGACGCATCTGCATCTGGATACGCCTTTCATATATGCCGGACACGCATACACGCAAATAAAACATTTGTAAAAACGCAGTGCGTACATCTCACACACACGCACACTCAGAAATAATAAGAGTCAAGAGAGATACCAATTAGTTTGCCACCAGCTATTATTCGAAATATGGCAAATCTAATGGAAAATCAATTATTTGCTGCTGCACAGGCTATTGAGCAGCAGTTGGATCAGGAGATCGATCGCTTGGAGAACTTTGACTCTGACGATTTGAAAGCCTTGCGAGAGAAGCGCTTACAAGATATGAAGAAGTTGAACAATAAAAAGCAGGAGTGGCTGAGGAACGTAAGTAGATTCCAGTTGTGTGAGACATTTCCTGTACCTTAGGATGCGTATTGCAGGGTCACGGCACCTACTCCGAACTGGCCGACGAAAAGGAGTTCTTTGAAGTATCGAAGAAATCGCCCAACATTGTGTGCCACTTCTACAGGGATAGCTCAGAGCGTAGTCGCATTGTCGACATGCATCTGAAAATACTCGCCGCCAAGCATATCGAGGCCAAATTCTGTAAGGTGAATGCTGAAAAAACTCCTTTCTTGACACAACGCCTACGCATTAAGGTGCTGCCGACTATAACGCTTGTTAAGGACAGTAAAACCAAGGATTACATAGTGGGCTTCACCGATTTGGGTAACTGCGATGATTTCTCGACAGAGATGCTGGAGTGGCGCATCGCCCACTCGGGCGCCATTGACTACAAGGGCGATCTAATGCAGCCGCCAGATGTGAAACGCAAGCAATTCATTAATCGCCCACAGAAAACTATACGCGGCGGCTATGACTCCGATGATTCAGATATCGATCTAGATGACTAACGTGGCGCCTACAGCAATTGACATAACTATACAAAATCCACAAAGTACACTTTAGCTGCTTGGCACTTTGAAAAACAAATGAAATCAAAACCTAGCACATGAGATGTAGCAAACCAATTAGGCATACTTTAGAGTTATTTATTTAATTGTATGATTCCAATCAAACTGCTGCTACTTACCCTAACCCCTAACCTCAGCTCCATGACAGGTGTGTGCTCAACGCGAGCTTATGTGGTTGCCTTTCATCCGTTATATTTATACACAAACTAGTGCCCAGCTAAAAGCAGCCCCTTCTATGTTATTCGTTTAAACAGGCCTTGCGCGCCTTTGGCACAATATTAATAGTTCTAAATTGTTCGGCATGTATGAATGTAAAGAATACCAACATATATATAAAAGACACAACTGGCATATATTTTTAACAATATTGTGGCATTTCCTATTGTAGAAATAACTCTTACATGTACAAGTTTTTTACATTTATTTTTGTAATTCTACAAATGCATCAATATTACATCGTCTTCACATTAAATGGCAAGTACGGAAAAATCATGAAATCCAAGGCGTTTTATTGTCTAGGGTCATGTATTAGCTATAGAAATATGGCGAATTTGTTGAAATGCTGTAAAACGGATTCCACGAAAGTAATTAAAAGCAAGCTTAAGGTAACTCGGGTAAGTAGGTAAGCATGTAGACGTCATAAAAGGGTCAGCTAATCTCAGCTAATCCGCGAAGTGTCAGCTGCCACTGTCGTAAAGTTTACCTGACATCGCATATAAAACCGGCGCTGCATCTGGAGTCTCCGCAATCGATGGGCGACAGTGAGACGATCAACAAGTTTGGCTCCGCATCAAATAATTACCATTTAAGAATGGTGCTTGAGACTGATGAGCTGCCTATAGTGAAGACGCTAAGAGAGAACTACAGCTACGAGGAAGTCGCAGAAATGCTGGAGTGCGATGTGGCAAGCGTCGTGAGCTGCCTTACTCAGACCGCGCTCCCTGATGGCAAGGTGGCTAAATTAAGGCTGCGGCCACTGCCCGAGTTGCTGAACAAGCGAGAAGTTGGGCGGCCGAAAGTATTTGAGAACCGTAAGTTGGTGGAGCAGCTGCTCCGTGATCATCCGCACTACACTTCCATAGATGTCCAGCGTGAGCTACTCAATCAATTTGGCATTGAAGTCAGCCGTCGCACGCTGCAAAGACGCATCAGTGAGATCAAGGCGCGCCAATTTCAGCGCAAGCCTGCCGGCGTGAGTGCAGCCGTAAAGCGACGACGTTTAAAATGGGCACGCGCCCACGAGGATTGGACCGTGCAGGACTGGCGTAACATATTCAACATGGACGATGACAAGTATATGCATGGTTCAACGCCCAAAGAAATATTCCTGGATACGTTGATGGGCCCGGATTCCGACGAAGGCAATGATTTGAATCTACTCGAACAACTAATGGCCATCATACAGCCCAAACTACAAACACATTCGTATGTACCGAAAAACGTTTACGAGTTCCGATCTGTTCTTTACGATATTTGGCACAGCGATCAAGAGCTGGTGACCAAGATTAATCAGCTATACGACTCGATGACTTGGCGTGTGTTGGCAGTTTTACAGAGTGGCGGGGCAGAAACCGAGTTTTGACATCCAGTTAAGCTGATAGTTAGGATGTTGGGATAAAAGCACGTATCATTGATATAGAAATAGATGTGATACACAGAATTCCTATACATACATTAGCTGGATAGCTCAAGGGCAACATATGACCATTTTTTATTAAACTTTTTATCTTAAGGTATAAGTTTATTGGTTTAGAATATATGTTCGTGACAAAGGTGTCCTAATAATTTCTTTAAAAAACCTAGCGTTGAATTAACATACTTTAAAGTTTATTTACTAACAAATTAAAATATTTGCGAAATTATAAATGCAAGTTCTATTCAACAATAACCCGAAATTTTTTGCTCATTCAAATAATAATTATAAAGACTATAACGTGATGTCCTATGTGTAACACAAAAAGAAAGTAATACAATATTAAATAAAGAACTCTATGCTGTCATATTCAAACTTTGTCCATTGTTCTTAAATTGTTCTCCGACTTTTCGTTTATAATCTTCGGCGTTTATTGGGCGACACCAGCACTGCTGAAGGCTGATGCTGATGCGCGCCCGAGATGGCATCGAAAATTTTCGACTCGGATCGCTGGTATTCCGTGCCAATGTTTTCTAAATTTAAATCACCATTCAACACAAGAACCTGAAATAAAACAGATACAGGTATCAGTTACTGGAATCCAATTTCGACTGGGCAAAAATATAACCTTGCATTGCTGAGGACGCCTTTGGTGGATGAGCCAATCCTCGTGCAGTTCATGCAACTCTTCTAAATACTTTAAAGGCACGCAACTCTCCTCAGAACGTGCCCGTTCTCGTATACGTTGGTACGCCACCTCGGGCGAGGTGCGCAAATAGATAATAAGATCAGCTTGTATGTGTATTGATTCCTCGATAAATTTATACCACTCCTGAAGGGTGTTGTACATGCCCTGCTCTAACGAGCCATTGCGATGCATATTCTCCACAAAACAAAAGCTGCAACGACACCAAAATGAATCTTATAATATTGTATATCTCAAAGTTTCACCCACCGTGAGCTGAATATGGAGCGCTCGATTATCTTCATTTTTTTATCCGTGGGTTCCGTGTGGGCCTGGAGCATTGTCAATGTAACGTACGACTGAAAAGGCATGGCCCACTTTTTTGGATCCTTGTACATATTTTCCAGCAGATTTACACCGTTAACATTACGCCACTTCTCCACGGGTTCTGTGAGCAGGCTGACTTCCTGCTCATACTTGTGAAAGTGGTTCAGAAGGGTCGTCTTTCCGCTGCCAATATTTCCCTCAATGAGCACCGTATAGGGCTGCGTGTCCTGGGCGAACTTTCGGCCTTTGCTTAAGCATGCATTTGCTGTAGTCATGATTCCAACTAAGCCTTGAGCTGCACGAAAACAATATGTACTTATATATCAAGTTATGTTGCGTCGGGTTATGAAATTCCCGAAAAGTAGATAGACGAAACTGTACGTTATAGTTACTAGACACGAATGAACCGCCAAATAGTTATCAATATCGAAAAAAAAATCTAAAAAAAGCGGGAATCTATCTATCTTTCTAACAAAAGGCGGCATTTCTTATGTTTGTTTATGTTTTTACCAGCTGTTCGATTGATATACATACGAGTTAATTAAAAATCGATAAATTCATGGAAATTAATTACATATTTGCTGAATGACTTTTTGTGAGTTTCGCATCTTAGTTTGTTTGATCCATCGAGTTTTAAAGTAGATAAATTGTTATGGAGACTGTTATTTATAACCACAATTTTGTAATTACTCAGTAGGGTCGCAAACTTAAATACCAAAAATACTGCTAGTTTGCATAAAAATACACACCATCAAGTTTTAGGATTTTAGATATTTAGTATAAGCAGGAGGTAAGATGTGCACCAACTTACTGCGCACAATATAGATTTTTTTAATCGGTACATTTTTAAATCTTAGACATAAATTTAGACGTAGTTATCATACGTGACATATGTAAAAAGGCATATCCTTTCTTTTTGCATACAATAAGGTATTTTAGCTAGAAATGCCTGAAACATCTTAAGCCTTTATTCATTACTTTATATTTCTTAACAATAATTACATTGTGGTGATTTAAAATCAACAATCACCAATTGTCTAGAGGCTGTAAAACTATCGATAGGTATATCGTATATAAGCTGCACTACTGAATAAAAACGAACTAAAAATGGGCACACTTTCTGTTATATTATAGAAAGAGGAAAACGTAAATTGGCCTAATTATTGTTGAAACTTTTCCGTTTAGACTCAACGTGAATCTATTTTTCGCACGGCTAAACGCTCAAACGTTGCGAACCAAGTAGGGGTAAGTTGATTTAAATAACTTTCAGCAGAGTCAGTTGTAGGTTGTTGATATTATTAACGGTAAATACGTTGATCATAAATATGTAAATAAATTGCATGGATTGTGCTCACATAAAGCAATCGCGTACATAAAGCATAGCTTCTTTTCACAATTTTACTGCAGAGCTGGGCTTGTGTGCTCTATGTGAATGAAAACCATTAACGCCAGTCTCTGGGCCGTTTCTCTGCTTCCTCCAGTTTGTCTCCTCACCCCAACCACTGCACTTGACGTCACGAAGCTGTTAGGGCTCTTATATAAAAGTTTAATTACTCTAATGGGCGCTTGTTGCTTTGAGTTGTGTTTGCTTACGCTGTTTGACCCCCCAACCCCTCTCACTCACGAGCCAGCCCAATAATAAATGTATAACCAACAACAACAATACACTCGCACACACACACACACACTCTCACGCGCGTGTTCACATACTCGGTCAGGTACAACTATCAGCAGGTACAAAGTTCGATTGGATTCAATAATAGTAAACTGCCATGTGGTCATGACTTTTCAACTCTTGATTAACAAATTTTACATATATATTGGACACATGAGTTTATAATACAAATTTTAAATCTAAGTTTCATTTCAACACTATTAAAACTAAACCATTTTTTTCAGCACCTTCGCTTAGAGGATGGATTCCGCTACAAATCTGTTGGAGCGCAACAGCGCGGGCATCGATGTGTACGAAAAGGAAACAGCCAGCGTCAGCGGCAATGTGAACGATCCGGATTCGGGTTTGCCATCGTCGGCGGAAATGGTCAATACGTCTGGTGTGCAGAGCGCATCTGGCGAGGATGAAGACGAAGATATTTTCGAGCAGGTGACAATGATACTGCGCAAGCGACGCGGCTGGAGACCAACAGATGATTCGCTTAGCCAAAATGGACTCGATCTGGATTTGCTTGATGATGACGATGATGAGCTAGTCGAGGAGGATGATGCCGGCTGTCCGTTGCCATCAACACCCGAGGACACACAGCTCATAGAAGCCGAGGTAAGTCCTGCCACAAATTCAGTGGCAGCTATCGAACGTTCCATTATTATTGACCCACTGGTCATCGGTTACCGGCATTTACCAGATCAGGTCAGACACATGTACACACACACACACATATATATATATATATATATATATATATATATATATGTATGTGCATTGCAATCGTTTGCTGACAATGCCACGACCGTCTATAAAAAGCTTATCAAATTGTCGAACTTACTTCGATAGGCTGCCGTCTGGCTTGTTGGCTGGCGCAGGTGGTGACTGTCGTCAACAAGCCACCCACCCGCACGGACTTCACAGTATGTGTGCGCAGTTAAATATGTACATACATGTGTATGCGTATTTATAGCTCTTCCATCTGCATTTACAATTAGCACGCCTTGTGGGTTGTGGGGTCAGGTGCGGATTAGGCGTTGCGTGTGGATTTGGGCGCTTGTTGCTGGCTAGGCATAAAAACAAAAAACACTTGTGACGCAGATTATTATTTTGCGCCGAACCGTCAGTTTTGAAACACTCTTATCTTATCGCGTACTCTGTTCGCCGTTTCTTGTTCCGCCTCAAACAAATACACAATATTTCGAACTTAGTTGGCGATTGGCAAGCGTTTCAAAGTACACAACTTGCCTTTTTGTGTACCTTATATATTTAATGTAGTATTAAATTGAATATTAGTTGATCAATGGCCGAGTCAAGTATTAAGTATGATGCTGTTGTAAGCGCGACCGAATCGCTGGAATCGTTTAAGAAGGAATCCAATCAAGATGCAATCAAATCTGAATCGAGCGAGATTAACGTTAGTGTTTTATCAATCGCATTGTAAAATAATTTAATAAAGCTTTTATTTGCTGTAAAAAATGCGCCTCAACTTAACGGATTAATTTTGCTTTCAGATGACAGAAGTTTTGAAGGCTGGTGTGCTCTCAGACGAGATCGATCTGGGCGCCCTGGCTCACAATGCCGCCGAGCAGGCTGAAGAATTCGTGCGCAAGGTAAGCTGTTTCAACTCAAGCAAATTTGTTGGTTTCAAATGCATTTTCATGAATTGTGTACTACACTTTATTATCGCATGCTCATTTTGTTAAAATAAATGTTTAAATAAATGTTTCATCAATTATTTTTTTGTAAAATTATATCTTGTTCTGTCTAATTCATTGATTGTTTGTAAAATAATCAAAGGAATTGTTTAATGTATAAATTATATAACTTCTTTTGTTTGTTCACAGGTCTGGGAAGCCAGCTGGAAAGTTTGTCACTATAGAAACCTGCCCAAATGGTTGCAGGATAATGATTTTTTGCATCGTGGTCATCGTCCACCTCTTCCTTCGTTCCGCGCTTGTTTTAAATCAATATTCCGCGTGCATACGGAAACGGGCAATATCTGGACCCATCTGCTTGGCTGTATTGCTTTTATTGGCGTAGCTCTGTACTTTGTATCTCGTCCAACGGTTGAGATACAATTTCAAGAGAAGTTAGTTTTTGGCGCATTCTTTATGGGCGCCATAATTTGCTTAGGATTCTCGTTCGCTTTTCATACGTTAAGTTGCCACTCGGTAGAGATTGGAAGACTGTTTTCAAAGTAAGTGTGCAACATTTACAGTATTTATATTAATGTTAATTTAATTAATGATTTATATTCAATCTAAGGCTGGACTACTGTGGAATTGCATTGCTTATAATGGGGTCCTTTGTGCCTTGGCTTTACTATGGCTTCTATTGTCATTATCAGCCAAAGGTGATTTACTTATCTGTGGTTTGTGTGCTCGGCTGCCTTTCTATCATTGTCTCGCTTTGGGATAAGTTTTCGGAGCCTGCCTTGCGCCCACTGCGTGCTGGCGTATTCATGAGCTTTGGCCTGTCTGGTGTTATTCCGGCCATTCACTACAGCATTATGGAAGGCTGGTTAAGTCAGATCAGTCGCGCTAGCCTCGGCTGGCTAATACTGATGGGTAAGCAACGCACGTGGCACTAACAAATATCTGGTACTCAATTCTTTGCTTTGATTTCAGGCTTACTATATATACTCGGTGCTTTATTATACGCTCTTCGCGTTCCAGAGCGCTGGTTTCCCGGAAAGTTTGACATTTGGGTTAGTTTATTTTCTGCTTTAATTATCGATGTTATTTATACTGTGTTTCTCTTACAGTTTCAATCACATCAACTATTCCATGTGCTTGTTATCGCGGCCGCTTTTGTGCATTATCACGGCATCTCTGAAATGGCCATGTATCGTGTCACCGTGGGCGAATGTACCGTGCCAATTGAGCCTATAACTTTCTAAAAGCTCCAGCAAATACCAATAATAAATTCGTCACACACAAATCATATGCACGCACTCACTGTGAATCCATTTACACACACACACACACACACACACACATACACAGACATATATGTGAAACCTAGTGCAGTTTAAAATGCAGCCAGTTTAGCGTTTGGCATGTATTTATTCTTTGTTATTTGGAAAAACACATTCAGGATGAAAACATGAATATCTGTATCCGGAATGAATATTGAAAAACATTTAAAAATACTTAGCAATACCCCGTTTATTATAATCGAATGAAATCTGCAGTAGTTTAATTAATATAATTATTTATAACTCTTATTGTTTAACTAATTTTATTTTAGATTTATGAACTTCGATTGGTTCATTTCTATGGCTGGTAGCATCTTTTTAATCTGGAGTAATCGCAAAACAAAAAAGAGTTATTTAAAAATGCGTTTCGCTCAGGGGTACAAATATTAATTATTACAACAAAAGCCAGCAGAGAATTTTATACTTTAAGCTTTCAAATTGAGTAAATTTTGACTTATATTTAGAACAGTTGCGTTTCAGTGGATCAAAGAGGAAATATAAAATATAATTCGTATTTCGACAACAGATTTTTTAAAATATTTATTGAAGACACATTTTATTAATACACAACCAGTGCATGACTTTAGTGTAGCACTAGCTTCGATTCTATGCATAATTATCGTCAATATATATTATTAACTTGATAATGCAAATCAAAACAATAAACTTTACAAGACTTTAAGAGCAATATGTTTGTATTGCCCGGGAATGCTAAAACTGTGAATCAAATGGGCAAAACTTAAAAGTTGTAATGCTTTTATCGCTTTGCTTTCAATTTAAGCTGTTTTACCAAAAACTAAGGACCATTTTTTAGAATTAGTCGCTTAGACTCTCAAGATTATTCCAAGTTTCGAATGTAGCTGCGAAGTGTTTGTTAGCTTGTTGATTCACTTGTCTTCACAATGGGGCAACACAAGAGAGTTTCCTCATCTTACGATGTTCTTAATTGCTGTGCTTCATTGCTTTAATGCTTAATGCGCATCTCATATCGAAATATCAAAATCTATAGAGCCGCCTTTGTCAGCGGTGTTATTAGTTTAGTTTATATGCTAGCTGTTTGTTTTGGTCTTGGACTCGACAGCGAGGGCAACGTGCTGCTTGCTAATGACTGGCAAAATTTGGCTCAAGAGTTGACTTTGACCCGCTGGATCGACTTCATCAACTACGGTTAGTCTGAACTCAGTTTTTTATTTTTTTCTCCACTTTTTGTTCTACTTTAATTCGTTGTCTTTTGTTTTATGGCAGTTGCTATGGTGCCAAAGATCTCAATAGATCATTAAATATATAAATATGTATAAATACCAATATTACTATCAGTAGGCGCTTTTTTATGATTTCAAATTAAGCAATTATTAAAGTGCTGTTAAGAATTTAAAAATAAAACAATTATAGAATCTATTTTTGAATTTTAAGTCTCTATTGAATTCGTTTGTCAAAAATGTGTGACAAAATTAGTAAAAGCAAACAAAAAATAAATATATATTTAATTGATTTCTTAATAAGCCATAAATTGGCGAGCAGAGGCGTTGCCCCAAAAAGCTAACGCATAATGCATATATATGAGCATTTTTATCAAACCACAAGTTTATTCGTAATATACAGTTATTTTATCCAATCGAAAAAGTTTGTTTGCATTTTATAAAGTGTCGCTTAAGATCAACCAATTTTATACGTAAAACGTTTCTCGTTTTCGTTTCGGAGTTAGTCTTTTTTTCTTCAGGTCAAATCGCAGGTCAAACATGAATGATGGCAAAGATATGTATATTTAGGTATATGTAATATATGATCATATCTGGGACAGTCTGTAGCTATTTTTGTGCCATTGGCAAACTGGTACCGTCTGCTATACATATATATGATTATGGTTAAACATACACGGCACAGAATCGGGTGCGATTTGTTGTAAAGTTTGTAGACTCAAATTAAATTTTACAAGTTTTCAAAATGTTCGGCTCGGTTTTGTTGCCGGCGGGGCTTTCACTTTCAATTATGATATACGCAATTCACGCAAGCTGTAATTATGATCATTATACCTAATTCGACAATTAGCGGGTTACTTTTTTGCCCTAACAAAGGGTATTGCAATTTTGTCACGAACTGCGTGTCTTTTTCACTGTGATTAGTTGAAAAAGCATCTAAATTTTTAGGGCATAAATGTTTATAAAGGATTAAATGCATAGCGACTACGATTTGGGGCTTTGGACCGATTTTAGGTTGGAACTATTATACTACATGCTCTTTTATTCTTACGACGAATATAAATTTATATGATCGACAATTTCCTTAAATTTGGGGGTTTCAATTAAAATATAATACGATACTGATTAATTTTAGTAAAATTGTATATACCTTATCTAATACAGCTAAATTATATTATACTAAATTATGTGTGTTGTTGTTAGGGTATTTAATCTTCGTCATGTTGCAGTTTGTTTTTTCTAATGTTAAATATTTTTAAAATACTCGGAAGCTGCATAGATCAGCGATGTGTAGTTCAATGTCAGTATCTTTGCATAGAGTTCAAGACCCTCTGAGTATTATGGCTTTTTGCTTTTATTAATGTTTTTCAGCAGCCGATTTTATGCGTCTAAATCAATAATACAGACAGTCAAAGGCAACGGTAATCAGCTTGTGTCTTTGAAGGTTGTTGGCGTCTAAGTGTTATGGTCAAGGCTAACCGAACGGCCGTTGTATGTAAGTATGTGTGCGTATGTGGCTCGCCCATTGATTTCTAATCAGCGGACAGTTGCTTCTATCGTATTTACCCAAAAATTCGCTAGTTGCTGTTATTTTTCTTCTCATACTCAAACACGCTTTTAATGTTGTCCATAAATTGAGTTTTAATGTTAGACAATTAATGCGGCTATTGCCTCGAAAAGTAAAAGAAAAACAACAAGAAGAAGTAAAACAAATAATGGGTACAGAATTTTTTGTGGGTACGGGCTAATGAGCGGCGACAACAGTGTCGATTCTTGCAGACCTGAGCGCCTCTGCCCCATCGAACCCCAATCATTGTCATGCAAATTATGCTACTTGTCAAGTTCAAAAACATTATAAGCGCATAATATACAAAACAGGTAAAAGAAAACACCTTAGAGCTGGTTCAATCAGCTTACCAACTGCCAATTTTTGGCTTTATGGTGTATTGTAAAGATGCGATAATACAAATTAGTGTGTGTATTTGTTGAAATAAAAAACGCTAATCGTATGAGTCGTTATAGCGGCGAATAAAGCAGAAATACATGTTGACATGCGCAAGTTTGTGTCTTAAGTCTTTTGTTTCCGTCGTGTGACATTGACTTGAAAATTTATTTAATTGATACGCGTACAAGCCAACAAACATGCAAATGCTGTAAACACTTTTTGATCTTTAACTAACTTGAGCCGACATCGAAAAATGTTTGTAGATTAGATTACCGTTTAGGTCTAGGTCTATAAATTTATTGTTTGTTATTACGAACTGCCCAACTAAAACATGCTAATACTGTTTGCCAAATGCTGTTATAAGTTGTACATTTTGATTTTAGGCACACTTATTAGAGAGCTCGGGCACGCGCCAAAATTCGTTCACCTGAACTCGGCCCATACATACATATTATGCGCAAATTGTTTCCCAAAAGTGTGGCCAGCAGCTGTTCGGCAATTTAAATGAACCGCATGTACGCCGCCAATGGCCACCCCAAAAACAACAACATCGATTGAGGGAGCTGGGGACAAAACACGCGCTTGGCATGCCTAAAGAGACGCTTCACCTTCAAAACTGCGGAAGCTGAAACGTAGCTAAAACTGATTTGGGCACTACTGAAAATCTGTGAATGAATCGTTAATGAAATCAAATTCAAAGTAATGCAGGCAGATTATATTTATTTTTTTCAGAGTCTAGCGGACACATCAATCAGCAGCTAAAGAACAATTTTTGGATTTTTCTTTTGTCTGGCAACCAATTGAGTAATTAACAATAGGGACCAAGGCAACAGCTTGGAGTGCCATTTAATTTGTTGGCCAAATTGCAGCTTGTGCCGCATTTTGGGGCTGGTTGGTGCCAAATGTCAGTCAGTCAGCCAGCCAGCCACTGGGTGAGCAATGCGTCGCGATGTCTGCCGTTGTTTTGTTTTTTGTATGTATTATAGTTCGAGTACTCATACCCATACTCATATTCATACCTGCGCCTACATAATGACACCGAGCTCAAGCTCTATGATGACGCTGCTAAAGTTACAAGTGGCCACTGAAGTTTGGTATGCCTTGTCTGTGGTTTTGCCAGTCGGAGTCGCAGTCGGAGTCGAAGTCAGTCATTTCGGTTTGGTCTTGCGGTTATGGCCTTTTGAGGCCATTAAATTGCACAATGATTTGCACACTCGGCGTCATATGGGCCGCCTTTGGGCTGCCTTTTGGGCGCAGTCTGGGCTAGTTGATAGATGTGTAGCTTATGCACTCGGAAACTGGCCGCTGTTTTGACTGTCAATATACATATATACATATTTAAATATATATATATATATAGTTATGCCATATCCAATCAGCCAAACGAAAACAAAAATTGCAATAAAATTATACAAAAACTCGTTGGAAGTGACGATAATTACAACGCCCGGCCACGATAGATAGAAATTATTGCTTTCTAATAACAACTTATGTATGTGCATACATTTTACGCTAATCACCGATCGATAATTAGCCTAATACATTGTCTGGCTAACAGTGCTGACGATTTAATATATTGAAATCCTAGAACACACAGCGCTCGAAAACATGCAACGGGTCAGCATAAAATGAGACCCACACACACTATCACATACGATCACACACGATCACCTGTTCAGCTATACAGCGCTATGGCGCGACCGACACACACACACACACACACACACATTCTTGTGGCTAAATTAACAAGTTGGCTAGCGATCGCGATCAGCTTCGGACCTCACCTCGTGCGATCGATCGAGCCGTATCAAAGTCGTTGCTTGTGTGTGTGTGTGTGCTGAATCTGGCTGTGTGTGTCTGCAGCGGCGCATAGAAGACGGCTTGTCGCGTCCGGATGTCGCTTAGTTTGTTGCCGGCGCTTTAACCGCAAAGTAAGCGCTAAAGCGTGAAGTTGGCCTCTGGCAAAGCTTATATCCATATACTGCTGTTTTTGTTCTGGAGCGCCGCGTGTTCACTAGAATTTAGAATAAATATACATATATAGTTTTCAGTGTGATTCTGATATATTGTGACAGGATAACGAATGTCTCGTGCGGTTTGACAACAATTTATTAAGAGGATTTTTGTGTGTTTCAAATAGTGCTGTGTGCAGTGTCGTGCCACTATATATAATATAAGTATATATATATTTATTGATAATAATTCAACTATATTGTCAGCAATACAATCAGAGGCAAGTGCAACAGAACTTCATTAAAATAATTAATTTAAGTTGAAAATTTATAATTTTAAAATTCCAATATTACCAAACTAAGCCAGTTTTTGGCTTATTGCGAAAGAGACGCGCGTGTTTGTGGACCAATTCCGAGGTCCCCCACAAAATTTATTGTATACAAAGAGAAAAACAGCAATAACAACAACATAGCATTGGCATCTTCGAAACCGGCTTACAACACCAACGATAGCTCTAAAATACATATTGTTGCCATGTTCGGGCCCAAATCGTGAGCTGTAGCCAAGTCAATCACTAAAGTCAATCACTAATGCGCCGCATATGTAAATAGATTTCAGCGATTGATCAACTATTTTAATCAACGGCAGATGTATCCAAAAATGCACCACAAATATGTATCCAGATGTGGCCACGCAACAGTAACAAGATGCTGTTAATGTTGTAAATACATACACCCATGCACAAGTAGATGCTGTACTATAAGAAGAGGTCATTTCATTCAATTATGTAATATTATATCATCCTCAACAACTCCCTTGCGTTACACTTTTGACGCAATGTGAAAACTTGGCCAAGTTCGGGAAAAAAGCGAACAGCAATGTGCTAAACGGCAAGATACACTGCATACATAGTACATAAATACATATTTCTGTTTGTGTGATACACATACATACATACATACATGTTGAAGAAATCGAAACTCTCGGCCGGACTGTAACCAATTTCTCATATTCGTAAATCGGCCGAATGCCCTTCAAAAACGCGCTGACGTCGCGATGGTAACGCATGCGCGCAATTTGTTTATTTATGATTTTTTATAGTTGTTGTCTGGGCGTAAACAGCTCGACCGCAGACCCGAGCGTCGCGCCAACGGGCTAGGCATATTATCTTTATATCAAAAGAAGAAGAAGAAGAGGAGGAAAAAAAGCACGCTGCCACCCAAGATTTGTGCTGCACATCCGTTCGCACGTTGAGCAAGTGCTTCACAGGTGCTGGCTGCGGGCTGCTGGGCGAGGGCACGGGCAAAGGTGTTGCTGTTGTTTATGTGTAGCTTGTGGCCTTTCTGGTGACATCTAGCCAATGTGAAATAGCATTTTAATTTTGCGTCCAATTGGGGTCACATGCGTGGCCGGTCACACCTTCAAGCAAAAACCATCTCATTTTATCTTTGTTTGAGTTTCACCATTTTCTTGGCCTGCTGATTTTCAAATGACTTCGTTTGCCTAACAAGCCACGGCCGTCACTCAAAATCTGATAATAATGGCAAGGCAAACACCCAACGAGAGCAAGGGAACCCGAATGGCAGAACCTCATGCCAATGATGACAGCTGCAAAAATTGGAGGCTACAAGTTTTCGCGGGACTTTGGCTAATGTTGTCCAAGTATATGGTTATATACATGTACATATATTTATTGATTTTTTTAACTACGTACTAGGAATGACTTGGTCAATCTAAACACCCTTGGTATTGAGCAAATGATTTGTCAAAATGCAACTGCCACTGCAATCGCAATGATACAAAACAATAAAACAATAATAATAATAATAATAGAGTTGATGATGAAGGTGCCCACTGATGACTGTATACCAAATGAGTTCGTATTACGTATTAAGTACTGAGTACTAAGTTAAAGTCACCTTTTGATTATGGCTGTGATTTTCCTTTGCAGTCACTTACAGGTTTTGAGAAACTAATAGTACAATTTTCCTTTGGTTGGCTGCTTCATGATATATCTGCCCCTTCAGTTTAAGTACAATATAACTGATTGATGAGCTCAAGCTTCTGGATGTTTACGCTTACCTGTGTCGTATTTATAAACTATTCTCATTTAATTTATGCAAATTTCCAACTAGCCAATATTAAATGAAAGACTCTGGCAACGAACTCTGAACTTGTTGAGTAATTTCAATGACAATTTGCATTTTAGTAAAATACAGCTAATATCTTTTAAGAAACACAAGAGGGAAGTTTTTAAACGAGAGGCCTTTGCATTAGCAAAATAAAACAACATCAGCAGATGCAGTAAAAAATAAATATTTAATATGTGAGCATTTCCTGAAGGGAAACAAATATTTTAAAATATATATTTTAAATGTTTAAAAATGTATATGTATTTGTTTAAAATTGCATTGCAATCTAATTTGAAATATCAAGTTTTGAACAATTGCTGCGGCTCTGGGAATTGTCTGTTAATTATAATTTTAATAACACACTGGCAAACATAGCTTGTTTGCAAAACAGTCAGTTTGAAATTTATGCTTTGAATGAAAATATAAATCCAGAATATACCTGGTTATTATTCACTTGAAAAATAATTAATTCGAATTAATATTCAATTGTTTTAAAGGTGACAGACAAAAATTATGTTTAACGGATTGCATATAATGAATATATAATAAATAATATAAACAGCTAACTCGGGAACGATAACCACAAATGAAATTAATAAAGTCAAATATTCCCTGTTTTTAGAAGCTAGTTTTGCAGACAACTTTTCAATCCTCGATTTACTGTTTTGCCGAAATATTGAATAGACCTTTAAATATGTAAATAAAGTCAACCCCATTGAGTTCAACACTGACTAACACTAACTAAACTAACAGTAAGACCTCGGATCAATTAGGAATATTTCCAGCATATCTGATATACTATATAGAGCTAATGTAGTTTTTCACTTAACAAGAGGAATGCGTTTAGATTGTTGCATTTGTAATACATATGCCTCACGGAAGTAATAAAGTTTGACATTGTGTATTGAGCGATATTTATGAGAGAAAGATATGTATGTATTTTAGTTGTTTTGCATTAATATTTATTATACTAGTTTAAAGCACGGCGGCAACTGGCTCGCATACGCACTAGTTCAAGGCGATTGCTCTGAGCTACGAACAAAATCTACTGCCATAGAAAAAAAGCAATCAAAATCGTGTTTCAATAGCGCCGAAAATCTGCATACAAGTTGATATATAATTCACGCTTTTTGTAGGCTGCTGCCTGCTAATATGGTCCATAGAGACGTTGTAAATAACCTATAATAATGTTTATATTGTATATATACTATAAAAAACACGTCGGTCGCAAACGACGGAGGCTGTCCGTGTATTGCAAGAAATCATTTTGTTTCGTTTCCTCAAAAACGTGCGACCTTGGTAGTGATTTTTATGCGTTGCCGTTACCTATTCTGTTGCCTCGAGTCCATTGGGCACCAGCAACAGCAACATCAACAGCAGCAACAGCAGCACCAGCACCAGCACCAATGTCTGGCTGGCCATTCAATCGACTGATCAGATGCTGCCGACACTGACATTGTCTCTGCTGATTAATTTTATGCTGCGCACTTGTTCATTTTTATTTTATTTTGGCTGCTTTGTTAAAATTCTTGTTGTCAAGTTATTGAAAGCCCAATGACTTGGCGAGTTTAGATGTCAATAAAAAAGACTATATGTGTAATAGATATGCAGCCTTCGTTTTGATCTCTTATCAATTGAACACCCTAAACTTTAGGTCTCAATCAAAGCTCAATAGCTAGGCCACTTAAAATAACGTATACGCCTTGTTTGCCACTTCCAAAACTGGAGAAATATTTTCGGTATGCATAAAAGTGGGAGAAAAAAAAATGAAGAAAAAGTGGAATAACAATGAACGTGCGCTTCTTTTGTGCTACGGCGTTGCCAACGCGTGTCTAGAATTTATCGTCCGATCTAAAGTCATGCTGATTATCGCATAATAAGAAACTGAATAGTGACGTCAGCGACTGGGGCGTAGTAGCGTGTGGATGAAATTTCTATTTATTTACATTTTTCAACTGTGTACGCAATTTTGCAATTGCCTCGCTAATTGATAGCCCAATATCTACAACTACCTCTCAAAAAAAAAAATTTGCGACTACGATCGCCTCGTGGTTTGTTTGTAACATTATGCAAAACGGCTGCAAATATTTATAGAGCATCGTGCTGTGAGCTTGTTATCGTTTTCGCCTTCGGGCATCGCCTTTCGAGTTTGATCGGGATGAACAAATTATAGAATTCATATGCAAAGCGGCAGCGTTCAGCATTTTTAAGCTTTTAAGTATTCGGGAACGTCGAATCAAACACACATACCTACACATATATGAAAAATTGAAGCTGATTTGCATGTGAACGTCGCTCATGTTTAGGAAATTAATAGCTAAATCAATAAATATGCAAAGCTTACAGCATAGGTCCACACACTGTTTGCTTAGAATGAGCCATGAGATTGTATATTTACCGGTGAATGTATGCGGCAAATAGAATATATATATGCGTACAAATATAAAAAGAGACATATACTTATATAACCACATATATAGTTATATATATATACACGTAAATAGAAGAGATAAATATCATCAGCTTCGTAGAATACACAGCTAAAAGTCGTAGTCCAGCCCCCAAATCACAAATTTTTTTGCTTAGTTTAGAAATAGATATCGCTGCTAGTTGATCAATAAATTACTAAATTGGCAACAAAACTACAAATTAGAAAATAATCCGGAATACTAAAATTAGCATTCTCTATTCTGGTTATGCAATCGTTTTATTTTCACCTTATATATCTCATCCAATTAGTTGTGTGAGTACATACTACACACATTTATTTGTATTTAAACGGATTTCGGTAAACAGGACCAAGCACTAATCTGAGGAATATCATAATATAGCTATATTTCCCGCCTTAAGCCATTAAGGTATTTATGTCCAAGGAGTTTATTTTTTATGTGTCAATAATTTTACCCTTGCAGAGGGTATTATTAATTTCTTCAAAGTTTGCATCGAGGAGAACCAGAGCAATAATAAAAAGAATTGATACAATAAGACAATGGATATGCCTCAATATTATATTGATGTAGGTGTAATTATAAATCTAACACATTTTATACTCGTTCACAAAATGAATATATACATATATCCAACAGTTTTGAAGCTAGGCATTGTGACCACTCCATCGCCATCACAAATTTTAAAAATCGATATTTTTCCAAAATAACAATAAAGTGTAAGTCTGTTTTCGATTGTTTTATTATTAATTATTAATTATTAAAGCCTGTTTTAGCAAACCTCATTATATTCTTAGAAAATAATATTGAAACAAGTAAGAACGATGCATTTGCATTACGCAGTAGTAACTCATTTTCGAAAAATTTTTTTAAAATATTAAAACCGATTCTGACGGGGTAAACATTGTCGTTAAAAATCATGCAAAAATTTTAACATGTAAAGCTCTCGGATCCATAGTTTGCATATTTCAAATAATTTTGTTAAAACTGAACCGATTTTCATGTTTGATGACATTTTATTCATGGTTTGTCCTCTAGATTCATTCTGCATTTCAATTATATTCATTATTGCAAATAAAATTTTGTTGTATTTTTTGATGAAATACCATGTACTCATTTTTTTATCTCGCAGTCTTTGAGGGGGGTCACTGGCAATCTGAAATTTGCCAGCCTCCCAGTGGGCGTGGCACAAGAATCTTAACACTGCGTCTGACGCGAGTATATACGAGTATATATTTCAAGTTTCAAGTCTCTAGCTTCAATAGCGGCGTAAAATATTGCGTTCATACGGACAAACGGACAGGCACAGACGGACTTTGCACAAACCCAATGTACTTTTGTGAACGAGTATGAAAATTATAATTACATTATAAACTTCATATGCAATTAGGTTTATATGAAATTCTTCATTCTAAATTTGCGTTCTTCATTTTTTTATTAAATTGGAAACAAGTTTTTAACCGGTTAGACTGAAGTAAACATAGATACATATATAGAAAAAATTATTAAATTAGGAAACGGTGAAAGAACTTGCGAAACTTTTTCAGAATTATTAACAGTTATTAATTCTTGCCAAATATCGTGCAATCGTCTAGCAGCCAAAGCTGCTGCAGCCAAACAACTGGGATCTCAGATAGACAGTTAATTCTCTTGATATCCGATTTAAAGCAAAGGCCCTTGTGGCAACTGCAGGCCATATGCACGTGTCGAATCGACTTCAGAGCATGTTTGGCTCTGCAAATATAAACAAAGTTCTCGTGGCTCGTTAAAGAACGATGACTGGACGGAAAATGGGCGGCAGTTGGGTTCGGGTCGGTTCGGTTTTGGTTTCGGTCTGATGCATTTTGAGAATGACGGGCACATTTGACGGCTCACAATTAGAACGGCACAGATGCAACAACAACACTACAATTTCTCACCGAAATTAAAGAGACTTGTCATACCAAATGTTTACATATATGATTTATGCGAATTGTGAAGTGCGCGGGTTGTCGCTGCGGTTGCGCCACGCTCGAGCGTTTTGTGCCAGCGGAATTAGGCTGGCATTCGATATGCACACGACGCGCAACTCCAAATCCAAACGGTTCAAGGCCGCGGCAAGCTCAAGTGCGTGCCGCAGCTGAAGTTTTGGGGCACAAAACGGTTGCACAGCTTAATTAGCGGGGCGTGCCGTTCAACAGGAGTTATTCAGCGATATCAAGTTCGAAAGTGTTTAGTCATCGCAATTCAGGACTTGTTTCACATTATATTTTGTATCTAGCTAGTCAATAATTATGATAGATTGGCAACATGAACGGTCGCTTGTGCAATGCTGCCACAGCAGCCAGAAGTGGCTGATTGTGCTGCAAATCTGGTTTCTGCTCCTTGGCAGCAATGCCCTAAAGCCGTTTGTCCTTGAACTATCCTGCTCCTGTTCGCTGCTGTCGCTGCGGCTGTTGCTCGTTGGGTTATTCCAGCTTACACAAAAACTAGATGACAATAAACATCGACGACGTGCACGACAGCAGCGATTATTTGGCATAAGAAATCAAACCAGTTTCGGGCCCAATGATTTCTTTGTTTCGTGCTTCTCTGGCCTGTCTGTAATTTTAGCCACTAGTAGAAGCCACAAAAAAAGAAAAAGCTTTTAAACAATTTTACAAAAATGTATATGAAAACAGAAATTGTTTTGTGCTGAGACAGACATACAAAAAAGTTTCGAGCTGCATTTCAAAAAATAAATACATCAGCTGATTCAGCAAAATAATCAGGCAGGGTTATTGCCATGGAAATCTGCGTTTTGCCTAATTTACATGTTCACATATAATATTAGCTAGACAACTTGCACTTAAGTGCAGTGGAATACACTTAACATACACTTTGGCGATTCTGTATTTCATTTATGGCTTATCTACTACAAATATCCCATCTATAATGTCGCACGGGTCGAGCGTGGGCGCGGCTTCGCCTTGGCGATCGCAATTTTGTGTGCCTTTTTGATTAACATGTCCGTCGTCTCAGTAGATCAAATACCACTCGACTAGCTGTGTCGAAAGGCAGTTTAGGTGCTAATAATATAGCATTTGCTATTCATTTATGAACAGCTAATCCCCAAGAAAATTTGCTGATCATTTTTTTGCCTATTTTTCTTGCAGTTGTCAAAATGTCGGTGAGACTGAACGAAACCCAAACCATCGTTGACAAGATGGTCAACTTTTTTGTGGAGCACGAGGATCTGCGCACAAAGGTGAGTCAGGCGCCAGATTGATGAAATGCCGAGACTCATGCGACTTTCAACCCACAGAGCTGGTTCCTCTCGAACGCACCCGGACCGCTGTTCATGATACTGGGCGCTTATCTGTACTTCTGCCTGTACGCCGGACCACGTTATATGCGCGACCGCAAGCCGTTCGAGCTGAAGAACACGCTGCTTATCTATAATGCGGTACAGGTGCTGCTCAGCTGGGTGCTCTTCTACGAGGGCTACAAGGGCGGCTGGGGCGGTCATTACAACTTCAAGTGCCAGCCCGTGACCTACGCCACGGATCCCATCTCCATGAGAGTACGCTACCCCATCATATACTCTATCTATTGTAACGTTAATTTGCGTTTCTATGCAGATGGCGCGCGCTGTATGGCTGTACTACATTGCCAAGATTACCGAGCTGTTGGACACTGTATTCTTTGTGCTGCGCAAGAAGGATCGTCAGATTTCATTCCTTCATCTGTACCATCACACTCTGATGCCCGTGTGCGCCTTCATTGGCGTCAAGTACTTTGCCGGAGGCCATGGCACTTTGTTGGGCTTCATTAACTCCTTCATCCACATCATTATGTATGCGTATTATCTGCTTTCGGCAATGGGACCTAAAGTGCAGAAATATCTGTGGTGGAAGAAGTACATAACCATCCTCCAGATTGTAAGTTATGAAGGGAGTGTGTTGTAAGGGTGCATATTTGATGGCGTGCTTAATCCACATTTAATTTTGACAGGTGCAATTCCTCATCATCTTTGTGCACACGCTGCAGATTCAGTTCCAGCCCAACTGCAATTTCCCCAAGTCGATTGCGGCCCTGCTGACCTTCAATGCCGGCCTCTTCACCTACATGTTCAGCTCCTTCTATGTGCACAACTACAAGAAGGAGGCCAAGCAGGCGGCACAGGCCAAGCTGGCGGCACAGGCCAAACTGGCGGTTAAACAGGAGTAGAGCGAAGAACATAGCCGATGTTTTATTTTTTGCCTTAAGATCGGTTACCAAATGCGTCAATCGTTAGTTAGGTTTACAGCCAGTACACGTCTACTGTGAAGATACTCCTTCTACTGAAGGAGTCCGCACACCCTTTTAGGTATATATACATAGATCAAGTTGGGTGTATGTACATTGGATATTACATTTTGTAGCTGTTAAGTTCGTTTCGTAGTATTTGTAGTCAAGAATGAGAATGTGGCTCTTTGAACAGTCACCATTGCGCAGTGCAAGCACATTTGCACTTGGTCGTATTGGGAAAGTATAATAGTACCAAATATTATAGATTAGTTCATCGATATGTATGTAGTTTTTATTTTATTGATTGGCGTGCAATAAAAATCTAAGACATACAGCAGATGGCAAAACACCAAATTGTCATTATCAGCAATTTTATTTGCCATGTTTTTTGTTTGCTTTTGAATTCCAAATCTGTTTTCAAACATATTATTTGTGTAATATACATTTAAAGCAATAAACACGAATTGTATAATATAAGTAATGCCTAAAAGTAGGCTACGGGAATCGCATGTTTGGAAATATTTCAATTACTCCCGGTAGATGGCGCGCACATGAAGTTGATTCGAATCAAGTCGATTATCTGCGAGATCTTCAAGCGAATCGTATCATATGTAATCAACTGTAATTAAAATACACAGCGGTTATTGCTGTGTGGCTTAAGTGCTGGCTAATTTCGGATTAATGTCCACTAAAATAACACAAAGGAGCAGCTGCGCATGGGAGTGGCAAACATAAGATGTGTACCTAAATTTATTATGCAGTAAAATATACAATGTAAAACTGCATCAATTTGGCACTTTAAGAAGGGGGTTTTTTAATGCAGAGTTTTAAATAGCAAAATATTACAAAACCTTTTTTTGTCAAATAATATAGATATTTTCATCAATAAATATTCTGAATACTTTTTATTTAAATTTATTGTTTTGCAGATATAGAAATGTGAATTTTGAAATAGTATTTTTATGTGTGTTTGCATTAATTATTTTTATATTTCTTGATGTTAAAATAGTTATACATTAATTTGTCAAGTATTTGGTTATTATTATTTATAGAAAAACTCAGAATTTTTTATTGAAATTTCTGTTTTTCACCGAACTAAACATTAAATTTTCAATATATGTTTTGTGAAGTTTAATGTTATGACAATTGATAAAGAACAGCTGACATACAGCAGTTAAAGGTGAAATTCAGCAAGAATATTACGATAATGGATAATATAATATCTAACTTTTTATGAATAATAAATGAGTAACTCTTTCGATATGTAACAACAGATACATATGTATCTCTTACAGCCTGGCACATAAACTCAATCATGAATTTCAAATTTCTAGACAAAATTCGTAACTACTCAAATTAATGGTCAGACTAAAAGTATGCCAAGCAAAGTGATGTATCTGAACATATATGCTTGAATGTGAAATGTATGTACGTATGCCTGAATGTTGAAGTTGCAGGCATATTGAATTTGAAACTAAAACTCGCCTCGCAGTGTTGGCGAAAATGTGGTGAAGTGCAGACGCGTCCCTTCCGCTCGTTAGCGCGTTGTCGTTTGCGTATTGTTTGTTGTAAGTGTTCTTGTTGTTATTGCTGCTATTGTTGTTGTTGGTCTGTTTGCTGTTGCCAGGTATATAGGTTTTCGCTTGGCTCAACTGTTGGCGTGCGCATTTTTGTATTGTATTTAGGTTAAATTCGCGTTCGCGTGTGTATTACAATATGTTGGAAAGTGTGCGAAAAGTAAAATAAATATATATATATGTAAAAAAAATAACAAAAACAAAAACAGAGCTAGAGTAGAGCTTTGTAACTTTTTGGTGACGTTGAAACCTGTGTAGGGAAATCTGTGCGAAAAAAGAAAGTGACTTTTCGTCGAAACTCTTAAAATATATGAATTAGTGCGTGTAAAGTTGATTAAAAATAGATTTGTATACAAAAATATACATGTGTGTATATTTATTTGTAGTATATATATATTTGAGAAACGCTTACTCATGCACACACACACACGCGCGAACAGCGAGACTCATGCACAGATCGGCTTTCCTTCTGCCGTTGCCATCCCTGATGCAAACGTTGCAGGCTTTGCATAGTCGTCTCTTGCTCATCTGGCGTTTCCTGTGATGCCGCTTGGCAACAGCCGAAGCAAGCAAAGCAGACATACATATGTATGTATGTGTATATGCAAGCTATCAAAACAAAAACAAGTAAGAACTTTGCGGTCGGGTGTTTCCGACAGCGCAATACTCGTTCACAGTGTAATCACAACCAAAATGTACACAAGCTTTCTTTGTACATATAAAAAATGATAAGAAAGCAAATTGCTTCCTGGAACTTGAACCAATCAACCTTTTCAAGCTATGCAACATAAATTATAGGTAATCGTTAAAAAAAAGAGAAAAGAAGACTCGACTTTAATTTATCCAAGAGGAAATTAGGGCAATAGTTAAAAACTGCCAACAAATTGTAATAATGATGAAAATTAATGTGTTATTTAAGACCACCCTATTATTTACTTTACGCAAAGTAAAATAAAAAAAAATAGTGCACATGTGTAAAAAAAATTCTTTCTTAGAGATTCAATATTGTGATTGTTGGTAGTGTACGTAGATAAAAATTGTGTGCGATCTTTATAGAAGGTCATAAATAATCTGTCTTAAAATTACGTATCAAGCTTTAAAACTGTCGGAGATATTGATTTATCGATTCGTCACGCCCCCAATGGGCATAGCCAAAATTACTATTAACTTTGTATACACGAGTATATATCGAAATTTCCAGTCTCTAGCTTAAATAGCGGCGAACAAGTTGCGTTAATACGGGAAGCACGATGGACATTGTGCAAATCCAATATACTCTTTTAACTGCGTGAACGAGTATAAAAAGACAAAAGCAAAACCAAAGTTAGTGCCATAACGTTTGGAGTTGCGAGCTCAGCTGGTCGCCAAGGGGTGAAGCTGAGGCAGCAGCAGCGGCAGCCGGGAACACCTGAGTCGAGAGTGCGAGTGCCGTTAAACGAGATCTGTCAGATACATTTGCGCGAGTGTGCACGTAAACACAACGACAAAAGTATCTGTATACAGATACGATAGACGATATATCGTTTGACGTATGAATATACAAAGCGAATCCAAAACCTCACACACACATGTGCTTATGCCTGTGTGTGTTTGTGTGTGTATATCAGCATTCAAATGTGTGCGCGTACCAGCACAGTCCGCAAATATCGCGACTTGCGAGCAAACTGGGAGCTACCTGTTGATGCGACTGAAGCCGCGGCTCATGGCTTCAGCTTTAGATACGTTGTATCGCATCGTATCGGGCGAGTTATCGTGTTTAGCATATACGCTCCTTACCTCCGACAGACTGTCTACCGTCCGTTCGTCCCTACATCCGTGCGGCTGTTGTTGCCCGACCGCATTGCACAGACAAGTGCTAATTTACTTATCACAAAATTTGATTTGATTACATTTTATCTAATTGCGGCGCACATGCTAGAGTGCAGAATAAACACAAAACTCTCACTCTCACTACTCTGATATATGGTTCTTATGTATTGGTGTGCGTGAGAGAGAGCTGCAAATTCATAAAGTTCTCAGCACCAAAGTCAAAGGTGCGATAAGAAGCAACAACAGCAGCAGGCAAAGGCAGCGACAGCGACAGCGACAGCAGCGTCTGACGTCGTTTGTTTGTTCAAGAAAATGCCAACTCAGTTGTGTACACCTAGCTACCTGCACGATCAGTTTAACAGCGAAACGCGGCACGATCGCAACGTACATTTTCGTGCTGTTCGTGTAGGGGCCCACGCGCGATTTTTCACGAGCCGTAAGAAAAGAAAACGCCCGACACGCGCCCTTCCCCGACGATTTATATTCCAATTGGATTTGATAGCCGTTTGCTTCGATTGGCTTTGGTCCCACTTCGGTTTTGCTTTTATACAACATATAATTTTACTTGAAGTCATTTGGCTGCGTTAGGCGTCGCAGTAGTTGACCGCTGACCACTACCACTAGCTGCCACTCGAAGCGAACTCAAAACCATTGCAACAATAATAATAATAAAAAAATCAACAACAATAGTAGCAATAGCATTGCTTAGTAGGCAAGCTGAATAACCAAACAGAAACAGAAACAGACAACAAATAATAATAAGCAAAAAGAATAATAACAAATAAATAAAAATAGGCGTTGATCAGTTCGTCGCGCGTGATTAGTGATAAAGCGCCCCACAACTGCGTCAAGTACTACGGAGTGGCTCCAAACCAAAGAACTGCAAAAATAGTCAATATATGACCAACGCATAAATACACACTGGCAAAATGCTTAAAACAAAAACAAGCGACGACAAGCTTGACACGCTTCTCTCCCGATCTGCAGTGCCAATCATCGATCTGGCTCATTGCGGTAAGTCCACCTACCACCTCAGTGGGATTTTACGTCATATATTATGGGGGTACAACATTGCGCCTAGCTCGTACTTTGATGCCCGTTGCTAAGCACGCCTTTTGCCACAGCTCGAGCACTCGTTCGGTAATTAGCCCTGACTCATTTCTAGGTAATTAACAGTTGTTCATGTTGTGGTTTTCTCGTGATTGTCTGTATCTCGAAATTGCAATTGCTTAATTTTGTTTTGTTTCTTAACTTTTCAATGCGTTGCAGTCAGGCTTAATTATTGAATTGTGTAACTGAAACCTGCCCGCTGTCAACGTAATTGTTTTTTTAACTAAATCAATTTTACATTCTGCATGTTAAGTAAATGTTAAAATTGCGACAAGTCAGACTGTCGCAAACAGAAATGTTTAAAGTACAGCCAATATTTAGCATATGTGAAAAGAATATTTAACAATAATATTTTGTCATTTAAACTGAAGTTAGGCCTTTGGTTGGCAACTTTTAGCTATGAAGTAACGAGTATTTAATTATAAATCAGAAAGTTTTATCTTTGTTCATAATTTAGTTGGCACTAAAACATTTATTGGCACTAAAGTAAATACATCATGAGCTTTAACAAGTTAATGACCCACAATTATTATATGTCACGGGTAGTGCGCCTTGATAGCTTGTAATTACCGCCAAAAATAAATATCTGCTACACATGAATAATTTGTATATGATATAGTATATCATAAAATGTAATTATTATAATTTGTGCATGAGTTCTACATTTTAATGCATCCTTCACACTTTAGAAAAGGGTTTTTTTATTTAAAATAATTACATGTCATTATTAAGCATCAAATACTTTGACTGCATTTGTGTTATGTGTGTATATAGAAGCTGTATTTAGGAAAAATTTGTAAAAATATTTAAATCGTGCATAGTTGTAGACAATAATTGGTATTTGCTTGCATTCAACTTTTAGTAAGTTATTAAGTCAGTTTCCATTGTATTTTAAATTTCTTCTCAAAATGGCATAAATAACTATTTTTTTGTGAAATAGTATAGCTTTAAATATATTACATTAAAATTCATACAAAAAGTTAAATTTGACAAAAAGGTTAATTGAGAATTTTCATTCTTATTCTTTGATTAATGAAAAAGGTGCGATTGTGGATGGCGCCAACTAAATTCAAAAGTTGGCTTAGTTAAATATTCATTAGACAAGAAGACTGCTAAATTTATATATTCAAATAAGCCAAGAGCATATTGACTTGAAGTTAAAGAGACTTTTTAATTTAATAAAAAAAAACGTAGTTTTTGATAAAAAATTAAATATACATTGCATGTTTATATAGTCTACTAAAAGGCAAGATAATTACTAAGATGAGTAAGCTATGCGTCGATTGTACGTAAAAAGCTTTTCGCTCAATGTACTTAAAAATCACACGGTGCAGGTGGCATTGGCCAGCTTTACTGAAGGCAGCGTGAAACTGAGTTTGTTGCTCGTGTCGGCACCAGCAAGTACGATTAAAAAGATCTCTCACAATAGCTCGGCTCGGCAAGAGCGCTGCTAGCATTGGCAGGCGAAAGAATATTTTTCATTAGTCTTCGCACTCCAAAAGCCACACGAACAAATGCCGAAGTCGTTGCTTGCGACCACGATTGGAAGATTTGGCTCTCTCTGGCTTTTGGGGAACGAAGATTAAGAAATTAGTTTGTCGCCTGCCAATGCCAGCAGCACACTTGCCGAGCCGAGCGTAATCTATTTTTAGCATTTCACGCTCTTTAAGTTGTGAGTGGAGCTCAAGCTGCCTTATAGCATTTCCTTGTTCAGAGTTACTTTATTTTGCATTGCTCATCTTAGTATTAATATTGTCTTTGGTTTTTGTGTAGTAGTTTAGACAATATGGTAGGTCAAAAGCTCATCATTAACCTGCAAATTAGTTTTAGTAATATGTACCTATTTTTGTTAATGGTTGAGCTACAATATGAATTCCGTCCAACATATACTCCGTATATGCCTCATAAATTGGGAAATACATAAAAATACTTTCGCAGCATAAAGTCATATCCAAGCCATGTTCAATCAACCTTCGCTGCAGCACTTGACCTTCGGGCGACGACTTTGCTTCCAAACATTTCAGCCATTGACCCCCAAAAACAAAAAAATAAGTAAACAATCGGCTTTGAGTGCCTAGCGTTGAACTCGGTTGAAAGTTGTGCGTCGCAGTTGTGTCAACGGAACTTAAATTGCTTTCAAGCTGGAGAGGTTTTTGAACTATATAAGTACTCCACATAGTTTGCCCAATGCCAGCAAGTAAATTAAACTGCGGAAACTCAAATAAAATGCATCGCAATATTTACAGTCAAGTATTATTGTGATTTGGTTTGGAAACTTGATTTGGGTATTTACTTTTGTTTTTGCTTTTTATTGCTGTTTTGTTTTTGTTTTGACTGGCATACATATAACAATCTGTACTGGATGCGTTTCTCGCTGCAGTCGTTGCAGGTGGACGGACAAACGGGCTGACGTTTGATTTGTTGTTTAAGCTGCTATATTTACACGCTGCTCCCATAAGCCGAGTAACAAATTGGCACACAAGCCCGCTGCCTCTTGCAAAAGACGTCAACGGAAGAGTGACGCATTTGGTCCGTGAATTCCCAGCAGCGTCACCAAGCCCGCGCCCACTTCGTCGATTGTCGGCTTAATTGAAACATGCGGCATCGCCACAGCAGCTGAGAGTAAAACAAACACATCATCACCAGCAGCAACAAAACAAAACAACAACATCAACAACAGACTGCTATATTAACGACGCGCTTTCAATCCGATTAAAACCAGCTTAAACCTGTACAGCTGTTCACCTAGGCAAGTTGATGTCCACAGCCACAGCTACAGGTGCTAAACAAAATTTTTGTCATGTTATGTTGTCTTAGTCTCAAATCTGACGCATTCTGATGGCCAAGCTTTTAAGTTTTTCTGTTCTGGGTGCTTTTGATAGGCTGCATTTTAATTGGGGCCCATTCGTGACTGAATACGTTAATTCCAGATGATGTGTCTCGTATACTCATAGGAAATATCGAGAATTCTGTGGTCGATTCAAATGCGACTAAAAAAATGAGAAGGTCGAACCTATTGAGCGGTGCGCAAAATTCGCCTTTTGAGCATTTTTATTATGCCTTTTCGTTTCTTCAAGTGTAAACATTTCTAAAAATGTACTTTTCCAATTTTAATTCGCCTTTTCAAGTATGAAAACATTTTTATTTAATCTGTTTGTTTTTATTAGAACAATCGATTTTGAATTTTTTGAATTTACGACTGGTGCATACCACATTTAAAAATAACAAAGAAATTTATAAGATAAAAGATATTCCACAATTTCAATCCACTCAAATGTGGTATACAATTTTTTTTTTGAGTATTTGTGGTTAAATTAATAGATTTAACAAATAATTTATTGGTTTCATACATTATGCATTTGATTTGGGAATTTAAATTCAACGAATGCTTTTAAGTTAAATATGGTTCACTCACGCTCAACCCTTTGGGCAGAAATCGTTTTCAACTAAGCGCAATAAATTTGTCTATAAATAAAATATGTTTCATTAATGGTCGAACATTTATGTACATATAGTACATTGACGCGGCCCAACTAAATTGATGATATTAAGCTGTTCGCGTATGTATATAAATTGCGCTGTAAATATTGAATAAAATGTTTCTATTGAAAATAGAAATAAAGCATACAAAATGTTAGCTTTGTGATGGACAGTAATGTGGCCATTAGAGATAGAGAGAAAGTGAGAGAGAGAGAGAGATAGAGAGAGAGAGAGAGAAAGAGATAGAGGGAGAACAATAAATAAAATCGTAATATTCTCTGCGTAACGGCGTGGTAAATACCCTATAACCAGGTCTGAAAATAATATATGCAACTTAAATGTTGACTTTTTCAAAAGTACGACTCTACCGGACTGTAAAATATATAAATTCTTCACGAATTTTCTGCCTGTCGCCAAATTTGCACAACTTAATTATACCTTAGCCAAAGCATTTTAAATGGGTATAGGGTATAAACAGCAGGCGTCGCGCCAATAGAAATTCCACGCATAACATACACAAAAAGAAAAGTATTCAAAGAAAAAAACAAAAATAAATAAAAGTAAAATACCAAACGCATATACGTCTGTTTATGGCACACCGCAAATGTACAGGCCATAAATATCGAATATACATATACATATATAAATTAGTGAACACAAACAATTTGGCAGCGGATCGAACTGTGATGCCAATCAAATATTTAGAAATAGCAATTCAAAGCCAAAAAACCCAAAAGCGAAATTCCCATGTGGCGAGCGGCGTTCGAGGCGATGATCTTCAACGATGGGGACGAGCGTCCTCTACATTATGCTGGCTGCTGATTCAGTTAATTAGCCTCAATATAGATAAATTAGCGACAAGTTAGCGACTAGCATGTGAGCTGTAAGAAATTGCGAAAATTAAAAAAAAAATGCGAAACTGCCGCAAATTGAAAAGTGCTCGCAACACAGTTGGCGCCTAATTGAAGTGCATGCAACGGCAATAGCCACAATAACTGTGGCTCTACCTCCCAGCCCGCCTACAAGTCAACTCGAACGGAATTTAGCAGAACCACCAATCTGAATTTCAATCTGAATACGTATACATATATATGTACTTACGTGTGTGTGCATCTAATGAAATGAAATCGAAAGGCTGGTCGCTGCCTCGTTGCGCTTCAATTGATTCGATTCAGATGGCAGGCTGACCTCTCGCAAAGCGATCTCATCATCGTCATATTCATTATGTTGTCCCCGACAAAAATTCCATAGACATTTGTTTACATACATAGAACTATTTAATGTATTTGCTGCCTGGTGACTGAAATCTGTTCTGGGCGCCGAACGAAAGTACGACACGCACTGATAACTGCATATACAACGTAATTATTATTAACCGTGAATTTTCATGCTTATCAGCCGAAAAGCCGTGCGTCATGGTGCTGATTAGAGTGCTGTGGGGATTTACTGTAGGGACTTGCAGCTGAGGTGATACGGGGAACTATATATACAGTATAGTATATTCTAGTATATACTAGGTGGGCGACGGCGTGCGCCCAACTGAAATTGGCAATTAGTTATTTATAGATTGCGCATACGCCCCGTGTGTCAACGTGTGCAAATATTTGGAATTATTCGTATTCATTCATTACTGGCGCTGAATGAACAATGAGCATATTTATACACTTGGATACTCATTTTAATATACAAAATGTCTCATCAAATGTGAAGTGTCATATCTCAATGTTGTTGTTGAATAACGAGATAAGACCTACCTATCTATATCACTGGACTTTAATGTGCCACACATGCCTTGGGGCATGTTCTTAAGTTTTCTAGTTTCGCTTTGTAATTTTATTGATATACTCATATCCTTGCTTGACTTTCCGTGCAGTTTTGCACAGACAGTTTTATTTTTATATAATTTTCCGCCAGGGAAAACCAAGTCGCTGTCGTCGCTGCGGGCATTCGCCCTGGCATTGAAATAGATTGCATTTACCTTTATTGCATTTACTTGTATTGCATTTATCGACTTTGATGCTTTGCTCCCTCATTGCTCAAAATGCAATTATATCATTGCCCATTATATCAGCGGGCTTTTAGCAGTTTCTGCTGAGGCCTCCTTCATTTATTGTAGGTAGTGTAAATTGGAAATTCAAACTAAATGAATCTCCAGCAAATTGTGTTGTAAACGGCACGTGGATTTGTTTGATATTCGGCGTGTGGCATTTTATTTTGAACGGATCGGTTTGGAATTTATTGTGGCCTGTAAAGTTGTTTTCATATGTTTGGCCTTTTGTACTTTAATAGGGGGCCCATAAAAATGTGTGCGATGTGCGAGTTTTTTATTTATGATTATTGACGGCAGCTGGCCGGGGCTTAAGCTAAAATTATTTCTTGATATTCCAAGAAATTATTAATGGCAATTATCGAAAAAGCTGAAGTGGCAGTTCCGTTGAACTAATGCTATTCCCACGCCCACGCAATCAACTGATGATCACTATGATTATATACTTATAGGCATTGAGGAGGTGCCCGTCAAATCGGTGGTGAACCGTGTGGGTCATCAGCTCCAGAAGGCGTTATCCGAAAAGGGAATGGCGCTGCTCGTCAATCATGGCATATCTGATGAAAAGGTATTTTAAGCCTGCTCTATCTATAATTATTGAAAAGCTAAATATATTTTTCGTTTAGCTGAAAACCGCTTGGGACCACCTCGACGATTTTGTCAATCTGACGGCGGATGTCAAACAGCATTACATACGCGGCAATGGCGACAATCATGGATATGTGAGTCCCGGCATTGAGCGCTTCGATGGCAAGACACCGGAGCTGCGACATGCATTCAACATTTGCACGCTGAATGCCCAGAATCTTCCGGAGGAGCCGCTGCCGGGCTTTGCGGATCATATTAGCACACTGGCCACTGACTTTAGGGCGCTAGCCAAATTCATGCTGCAGGCGCTGGCCGTCTCGCTGGACCTGCCGCACACATTCTTCGTTGAGAAGCACTCACACATGTTGTCCGGCGATCACGACAACATGACCACCCTGCGCATGCTCTACTATCCGCCCGTGGTGGACGACGAGCCCGGAACCGGCCAGAACGATGTGATCAAGGGCCGTTGCCAATACAGCTACCAGCGTTGTTTATCTGACCAGCCGGACTTTCGACCCGAACACAATCCCCGCGATGACCTCAACGAGCTGGATGGCATGCAGTCCAATGGCGATGGTGAGCTCTCGGAGCACAAGCTGGCCAATGGCGAGATCATACGCTGTGGCGCACATGTCGACTACGGCACGTTTACGCTGCTCGCGCAGGACTCAGAGGGCGGCCTGGAAGTGAAGCTCCCTGGCAGCGAAAAGTGGCATCGTGTGGGTCACTTGCCGGGTGCCATATTGGTCAACTGTGGCGAGATCTTGTCCATTTGGACCAGGGAGCGATACCCAGCACTGGTAGGCCAATAGCTAAGAATAAGCGTTAAGACGCGCAGGCTAATTCAATATTATCTCTTGATTCAAACAGCAACACCGCGTCGTTGTACCCGAACAGGAGCACATACGGGGCCGTGGTCGACACTCAATTGCATTCTTCTGCCATCCAGACAATATTACAATGATATCTCCCAACGATCTGCCTCAAACCGATGCCGCACAGAATTCAGCGTGTCTCAAGCAGCGCAAGAAGTCCTTTAAGGCGGCGAAAGAGCGGTGAGTGTTGAAGTCGTCATTAACAATTGTTTGCAAAATTTACTGACTTGTTTTTTATTTTATGGCTTTCTTTGTTTGGTGCCAATTGTTGTTATCACACTGCGGCTGGCTGTACAATTATCACCATAAAGTGTATACAATGCGTATCAGTTAATACAGAAAAAGTTTAAAGAAACGTACACCAATAACAATCACACTTAATGACGTTGCGCCTCAGGTCACCTGTCACGTCCTCCTGCCTGACGAGAGTATGCGTCGTATTAAAAACTCCAGAACACGCTTTGATGTTTTTTATTTTTATTATTAATATATACGATTGTAATTGCTTCATTTCTTTAGTTTGTATCATATGTATTTGATATACTATTTATATATACAAATACAATACATGCATACAACATACAAATAAATGTGTATTGGTTTTGCATAATACGAGTATCAATACAATTATACACTGAGAAAACGCGCATATAACCATTTACTTAGTCCTAGGCGCTAGAGGTTTATGCCTCATTCACTGCCTATGTTTCTAAAACTTGAACTTATCGCAATTCCAAAATTGACCGAGACTTCATCAGAGACCAGAGCGTTTTCAACTTTTGCTGCTGTAAACATTTACAATTGTTTATGTTCGATATTATTTATCTGGCTGCGGTGAGTTTTGATGGCATTATCTTTATACATCTTTACATTTTCACAATTTCAATTATTACAACATAATGCAATTAACTGTTTATTTCGAATAACTTTTTCATTTTGTTTAAATTCTTCATATTTATACATATATACTTTTTTGTTTTTCTTTGACTATGCACAAAAAACACATTCAACAATTATTTGCTAATCCTCTTGTTTGCTTTTGTATTTTGTAATTTCATTACATTTTCAATAATATATGCTGTAGTTATACTTTTGGACATTTACGAGAGTATTTGGCTTTATTTTTGTGTGGTTGTACGTTGATCGACACTTAAGATATTCAATGACAACACATACATATGTACTCCCTTATATAAAAGTGGTATATACACATAAATATACATAACTACTGCTACAGCATACACTTACTTATAACTAGGGATAAACATAATCGTATATATAGAAAGACAAAAACAAAATAAAAAGTAAAACAAAATTAATCAGTCATTAAAATGTTTATACAGTCGCAGTCAAAAGTTGACCCCAGCTACAGCTTAACACTAAAGTGTTTCTCATTCGACGAGTGTGCGGACACTTTTGTCCATCACTGTGATCAATTAACTATGTGTGCTTTACCATACTGCCATAACTCATTTATTTACCCTTTTATTTGCACAAAATATTTTATTTATAACTGAAGTCACATGCTCCACTGTCAGTTAACATGCCAACTAACAGTGAGAACCATATTGTTGTTGTTACTGTTCTCTTTTATAGTTATTGTTGTGGTTAGCCAGCTGATTTGATCAATACACAAGTATGACGCGAATGCTTTACTGACTTTTCAATATGCCATGCAATCGGCACAATCATAACTCAGTGCACTTTCACACTGCGAGAACCGGCTAAATATGTACACGAACTGAGACCTGCCCACATAAATAATCTGTCCAGTTATGCGTCATTCTGCATTCATTATACTAGTTGTTCAACTTATTTATAAACATTTAATGCCTGGTAGTATGTGTTAACGGACAACGGCCAGAGGGCTGCAATTGCAGAGTGGGTTTGAGCTTTGAGCGACAGAAACAAAAATTTGCACTTAATCAATTGTGGTAAACAGTCAATGTACGTAGTTAATTATACCCTGTACTTGCGAAAATGAACAAAAAGTGTATTCGATAGTTGATAAATTAACATATATTCGGTGATCGAAGAGATCATGTGGGCGTAACAATAATGCAATGTATTTATGTAGCTGTTAAATATAATATTCATCAGTATAGGGTATGCATGTGTAAATCACTTAGCCAACCAAATCTCGACAAATCATTTAATCACACTTTAAAACTATTTCCAACTTATCAAATATAATACTTTTGCGCCACGTTTTTGCACTTAGTCAAAATATATAGAAAACATTTAATGGCATTAGTTATACCTACACTTGAAATCGAAAGAATGACAGCTGGCTGCTAATAAGACTGTTTGTGTTTATTGGCATTTTGTAATTAACAAATGGTTAATTCAAATATTTGTGTTTATGTAAAACTTGGTGGCAAACAATTTTCTCGATGCCTTAATTGAATTTGCGACCATTAATTTTGGCAAGTATACGATTTAATTTTTCATCGAAATAAAACGATTCGTGGGCGTCTCTTTGTTTAATCAAAGTGTCTGACTTAAATAAAATAAATATTGACAAAAGTACTAAGCACACAGGCGGACAGGCGGACAGACGGATGTGAGGCTCATTTGTCTATTGGGTTGAGCCTTTAAGCTGGCGCTTTAGATAATGACTATGATTCGCAAAACACTGCGCGTTTTATGCACATACTTAGTATAGATATATTTGTTTATATATACACATATATATTATATATACATATATATTATATATACATATATATTATATATACATATATATTATATATACATATATATAAGTATTTATACTATATACCAGCAACAATTTGATATTTAAGGCAAACAAAGCAAAATTATGATCGCTTGATAAGCTTCACTCTGTAAATAATTGCTTTGTTTGGTTTTAACCTTAGCTACAGGCAGTCGAAAATTAAAGTTAGACGAACAACCGACACATAAGAAAATAAGTAAATAATCTTAATCATTTTTATTCGTAATCTAAGTGTCAAGTCAAAGAGTGCTTGGATAAGATTGTCAGGGCATAGCAAACTAATATAGATATGAATAAAAATAAATAAATATGTCAATTTGAGCTATAAATAAATAAATTAATAAATATTAATCTTGAACAAATATTAAGTGAAAAATGTTAAAAAAATGCATAAAATAAAAATGTCAAAAAACCGAACATTCCAAAATTCTATACATGACTAAATAAATATTCAAATGATTATTTTTAAAATAAAAATATTTGAAACTTAATATAATATATAGTTATAGATATGTTTGTATAAAAACTGCAGCTGAGTAAATTATTGTATGTTGCATAAGAAACTAATTAGAAAACTGAATGTCAATAGCATCTAGTCGTATCGACAGTTGTTTGTCGAGTGGTACTTATACACTTAGTAACTAAATAGTTTATTATTATAGTATTATTTGAGCGCTAACTATACTACAACATTTAACTAATGCGCTCAAAAATGCGACGTGCTCAAATATATTTTGTAACAGCTTTGTTTTGATGAGACTTTAAGTCACACTTTATATATTTGTTAGATAGTACAAGTACAATGGCTAATAGACCCAGTGGATATGTTAGTCATACGAGTATGGTATGGTATGGTATGGTATGGTACTACATGTAGTAAGTTTATCAATTTAATATCTTTAAGCTTCACTTGGGTAAATCTACTTAGCTAGCTATAAGAAGACATTCTTTACTTAAGTAATCCATTTCACATGTGTTTATCAATATTTATGGGACATCAAATAGCATTATATACGTATATCAAACATTCAATACAATATGTATGTGTGTATGTATATATTAAATAGGTAAGTATATTATATATATAAACACTGCACTAAATGCCAATCAAATGTTGCTTGAAATTGTTGCAGGCAATGCTAGGAATTTGGAATTCTTGTCTTTCATTGGGTTTGCTCAACAATTTCGACTTAAATTCAATTTGTAAATATTTCAATTTCTTTTATTTATTGTACGTATTCATATTTCATATTTCAAATATTCCTTTTGCACATCAATTTCGGATAATCTTTTTTGTTCGGTATTTTCTTTTGTTTCTTGAAGGCTTCATTTTTGTCTGTGGGATTGTCGTGTTCGGCTTAAACCATTTTAACTGTTGCTTAGCGTGGTCATACAAGTAATTATGGGCATATAGTTTTTTTTTTATATAAGTAATACATATATGAATACCTATGTTAGTACATGTATAGGCAGCTAGCACAGGTCAAGGTACACAGCTATATTCAAGCAGTAGAAGATCTAAAAGTCGAGGAAGTTCCAAAGATTTAGTTGGTGTACAGCGGATGCAGCTGCTGCTGCTCCTTGTCGGTCATTGTGGGCGTTTCAGACGTGTACTGACGCGAACGCATCACATTCATGTGTATTTCCGATGAGGCCGTGGAGTTCATGTAGGGCGGCAGTTCAGCGGAGCCATCCCTGGCGCCGGTGTTTCTTCGATGGCCGCCACCAGCGCCATTGCCGCCGCCAGCCCCCCGAAAACTGGCGCGACAATTGATGAACGCATAGGGACAGCAGCTCTGCAAAAGAGACAAATATACAAACAAAAGCAACCAAAATGAGTGCAAATAGGCGTACAGTCAGTCGCACAGAGAATGCTTACTACGTACTCAAAGGTTAAAGGCATATTTAAACGACGTCGGGGACAGATACAGCGAGCGAGATAAATAGATAAGAGACATAGAGACAAGGAGACAAGGAGACAAAGTGACACACAGTCGGAATTCGGGCGACGTGTTGGTTGGTTGGTTGGTGTGGGACAGGCAGCACATGTCTCTGGCAAGTTTTGTTGTGAAAAACAAATGAGAAAAAAATGAAAATGAAAATAAAAAAGGGAAATTCCAAAAGAAATAAAAAATGAAATGCCGCATTCATTTAAAAAAGGGACTTGAAATGAGTGTAAATGTGTGTGTGCGTTGTTAAAGAGTAGTGTACAGAATGAAAAATTTGTGGGCGAAAAACCAAAAAAAGTAAATAACCCAAAATTTTCCTCAGACAAACTGTGGGCATCAAAATATGCGCATTTGGAAGTGTTTGTTGTTGTTTGTTTGGAGACCATTTTGTAACAGGTGTTGTTGTTGGTTTACCATAAAGAGAGCAGTGTGTGGGGTGTGTGTGTGTATAATCTACATACTCATTCATGGATATGTACATATTATGTATAATATACTTATATACGCGAAAGCTTTTCAATTTGAATATTACATTTTGTTTTGAGGCATTCTTTGGCAGGGCTTAGCAGTTGTTGGACGTTAGGCAACGTATTAGTAAGGCAAAAGCCAGCTGTGCATGGAAAAGATGAGTAGATGAGATTAAAGAGAGAGAGAGATAGTAAAAACCAATTCACGATATATGTACATACGAAACGATGCCAAGAGATAGAGAGAAGTTAATAGAGATATGTAGAGATACTGAGAAAGAGAAACAGCTCAAGCAAGCAGGCCGTGCATAGAAATCATCAGGCAATTAACAATTTCGCAGCAATGATAGTCGCGACATGGACAGGCAATAGCTCTTGCAGTTGCAGTTGCAATTGCACTTGGCGGTTGACAGTTTATTACTCTTGGCTCTGTCAGCTAATATGTATGCTATGATTATTTTTGTTGTTTTTTTAAGCTTAAGCTAAAGGCTAAAGGGCACTAGTTGCCAATGCAGCTCCAAGTAAACTCATATAGCTACCAAGAAATGCCGGCCTGGCTTGAACGTGCCTCTGGCCGCTGGCGCCGTTGCAGTCTTGTTGTTCGAGTTGATGTTGTTGTTGTTGCCGTTGTACTTGTGCTCTCCGTTGTTGCAGCAGCTGCATTGAACTAAGTCTAGGCGACAGGCAAACGACGGTTGGGCATTTTTCGAAACGTTTTCAAAAGCAATATGTATTGATAAAAGGTCTTACTTGGCTATTTGCAAAATGCACCAACTAAAAAGAGGCCCCGCCCAATGCATAAATAAGTCTTAGAGCCCCCACATCGAACTCACCTTGAGTGTTTTCTTGAAAGCAGCCCTAAAATCGCGATTGAAATATGCATAAATTATTGGATTCAGCGCCGAGTTAAAGTACCCAATCCAGAACAATATGCCAACAACAATTCGTGGTGTTTTGCAGCTATCGCAGAGCGTAAATGTGATGTACCTGATGACGAAGGAAAGAAACATGAATATGGAATATATTAAAGGTCATAGAAGGAGTTAAATGTTACTCATGTTTCTGTAGCCTGTCTTATGCTTTATGTTTTCCATTGGAACATGATTGATTTTATAAATAATTAATAAATAATGAAGTGAACTCGGCTAAGTTAATTTATAATTCCTTACTCATTAAATCAAAAGAACAAACTTTTCTTCAGAACTTTTGCTTTGCAACTTTTCTTGTCCACAGTAAATAGCAAGGTAAAAAATAAAGTATACTCTTAGGCGCAATATAAAAATAAGTTCTAGAGCCTTTCAACCTTTCATATAAAACACAGTTAAATTTTTTAAAAATGATAAGAAACTTTAGTAAAAGAAAAGTCTAACAAGTATTCGAATTTTTTTATATTCACGATAAATTTCTTAAAATTTGATATGTCAAATTTTGGCAAGCTCTCAGCTCCCTGTACGCACCATAAGAAGAAGGGCAGCCAGCAGAGCAGAAAGGCGCTCATTATGATGCCCAATGTGCGGGCTGCCTTCCGCTCGCGCCTCATTGTCGTTATGGTTGACTGCTCCACCTGTATGCTTGGCCGCGGCTTGGGTATTTGGCTAATCTGCAGGTGCTTCTCCAGCAGCAGGGCGGCCACTTTAGATCTGCGTTGAGCAAGTAATTAGCGTTAATTGCGGCAAACAAAATAATTGGTTTACCTGTAGACCAAGCGCTCCTGTCGGTCCGCCTCCTGGTAAATGCGATAGTACATGGACAGCATGACAATGCCCGGTATCCAAAAGCTCATCGATGAGCTCACAATAGCATAGGCCTTGTTCACTTTAAACTCGCATATCTGCAATTCAATTGAATTAGATTAGATTACTCATCGTTAGTGAGTGCAGCAATTGATATGCAAGGGCTGTAATTTCATGAAATAAATCACAATAAATACATAGTTGAGTGTGATTAAATATAACAACGCCATAAAATGGTGCGGATTTTATGGCTAACGGACTGAAATTATAAGCTGGCGTAAAATACATATGTGATAAAATGCATGCTTATGCAAAATGCAGTCAATTAAGCGCAAACTGAACAGACAGACAATGGCAAATTTAGCAATGCATTTGCCATTGTGGTAGTCGCAAGCGCAACGTAGCGTATGCGTAATGCGATTATTGCACTGAAGCGAAAGCAATAAAAAGCAACCCAATTACGGCATACATTAAACCGATGATATGATATGATAAAAGCAAGGCGTACGTGGCACCACGCCTACAACACTTAAGGCTGCCTCGAGGCCATCTAATCAGATTTATGCGAGAGTTGATGCGGTGCTGTCGCTGCCAGTTATTAATAACAGCAACAGCAACAACAACAACCACAATAAGTTAAACTAATTAAAGCCCAACTTGAATGCTAATGTATGCAAAGGGCTTTCAATGAGTCGGCGCTTTGTGTGAAGTCGAAAATTATGCACAGGCGGCACAAGTAGCACAGGCAGCACAGGCACAAGCACAGGCGCGTCCAGGCACCACAAACGCAAATATAATTACATTTATTTATACATCAGCATTTGTATTGCGCAATAATAAGCACAGCAACAACGTAAACAGGGGCAAGTCCGCCCCTCGACAGCAGCTGGCAACAGTTGTTAGGCAGCAGCAGCTTCAGGTATTGAACCACTTTTGCTGTTTTCGCTGCTCAACAACTTAACAAATATGTTGCCTGGTCCAGGACGTGCTCATGTCGAAAAATGGCCAATAAAGCAGGCTCAGTAATAAATATGCCAACTGTCGGCTGAGCGCCTTAAAAGGCGTAAAAATGCCGCAGACGCCTATGGCACACACATAAATCAATTTTCTTTGCACCGAGTCCTAGACTTAGCAATCAGAACTGAGCGCGTGTCGTGTTCTCTAGCGTACAGAAAACACCTGGACTTAACAGGTCGTGTTTATGTAGATTGTCAGAATGGGACGAAACAAACCACAGGACTTAATTCATTGCAATGATAAGGCGAGAAAAAACAGTGCGGGAAAGTATGTTGTATGTCTGTTTGGCATATAGCATTTTTATTCTAAGCCACACAACAATGTCAATGTCACGAAAACGTCAGTTAATAATTTTTATAGCAGCCATATGATATTAAAGTCTTATGTCGTCAGATTAGACTTAGCTCATATGCCAGTAGCATGTTGGGGCCCGTAATATATTATTTATTAAGATTTTTTTAAATTTGAGAAGCACACTAAAGCCTAAAACTGTCCACTTAAAATCATCTTGGAAAAGTATCTAGCAAATTAAAAATACTTCAATGCAAACAAAGCTTTATAATAATTTCTTCCTATGGATTCTATGTGATATAAATATATATATAATAAAAATAAAATAAAAATAATAAATATATATAATAAAAATAAATATTTGTGTTCCATTATATAGAGATATGAAACATAGCTATAATTCACAAATTGATTTAAATGTTTAAAAATGTTGTTGTCACAAGATAATAAAATTCTGGTTAAAGTACGCATTTTTTAAATTATAGTAAATATGCAAAAATATGAAATTTAAATATTAAAAACAACAATTTTTAAGAAAAATTCTTGTGCAAATGTGGTATTTTTTATTGCTTTTCTATGTGATTCGTAGCTCGTGTTTGTGTCGTGTTATAGAGCTCCGTCACGTGTTTATATCTAGTTTGAAGCAGAGTCCAAGTACCAGCCACACTTGCAGACGTTAGCAGAATTTATGACACACCTTGTGGCCTATATGTGGCAGAGGCAAGCAAAATGCATGTCTAACACTCAGCTCTAAGCACACATGCCATACACACGCACACACTCTAACACTTTCACACATACGTTCACACAGCCATCAGAAGCTGCAAATTGTTAATGCTGATGCGCTAGAAAGTTGAATAAATAATGCAGTCTCAAATTTGGGCAGCTTACATGAGGATTGGATTTGAGATACTTCCAGTTCTCGTTAGTGGTATACCAGCCCGAGCAGATGGGCAGGAACGAGAGCAGCGCCGGCGACAGCCAAACCATCAGCAGCATGATGAAGACACGACGATGTGTCATTATGAGTGGATAGTCCAGCGGTTGAACTATGGCATAGTACCTGAAATGACAGTATTGGGGAATGTTTGCCGTTAGACCAGTTTCTGACAGCTTACCTGTCTACCGAAATGCAACATAGATGCATAATGCTGGCAGTAGAGAAATAGACATCGAAACTGTTCCAAACGTCGCACATAACCGATCCGAACATCCACCTGCCAGATATCTCGACGGACGCATTGAAAGTCATGGCACAGAGGGCAACCAGCATGTCGGCCACCGCCAGTGAAACCACAAAATAGTTGGTAATGATGCTGTAAATTAAAGATGAGCACGGAAAAGGAAGCTTAGAAACTCTGTAGAAAGATGCCAGAAGCTGGATAAAAATGCAGACAAGTTTCTGAAACTTTCACAAATTGAGTTTTGTGCAATGCATATTTATGTCATTCTATTAAACTACCACATACCGCTTCCCTTACAGCTTACCGACCTAATCACTTGTCTGTTTTGTGTGGCACGAAAACTTCTGCTCATATTACACATACGTCGCATGTGAGAGTAGCTTTTCGTGCCGCATGACAAGTGGATTCCAGGGTTTAATGAATTAATTGATAATTAGCTTAACATCATAGGAATGCTACCAGCTCCCACACAAACACTCACACACATGAACTCACACCCACCACCAGAGCCACCAGCAACAATGGCAACCAGCACCGCACAACGTACAATTCAATTATGAACACACGGCGTATGCGCAACGCTAAAACTGATTCCAGCTTTAATTTCCGAAACTTTAAGCAAGAGGCAATTACATTTTCATATTTTACATTTATACTAGGCCAATGAACCAGATCCAGTCCCAAACGCCGCCCACGCCCAAACGCCCACAAACTTAATTACAACCCACAGGAACCAGCCGCAGATGACAGAAGTCAGAAGGCAGGCTACAGGGGGACGGGGAGGACTGTTGCGCAGGCAGTTGGCAAAAGGCGGACAGTTGATGGCGAGCTTTAACTACCGCAAAAATGTACAAGGCACAAGCCAGCAGGCAAAATACCCCCGTCAACAGCAGAATGTAAGCAGTAAAAAGGCGTCGCTTTAAAGCCGATTAAAGGACGAAGCTGGGGCAGTAGAAGAGTTGAACGGGGCAACGTCGATTCTGAGAGGTGACAAGTTTAATTAGATTTATGACTTGTCAACTTCACCATCACAACTTGTTTGATGCTGGGTAAATGTTAGTGGTGTAAGTGCAAAATGAACATTTCCTACATCGGATATCGATACAGCGGAATGTTCAATAACGCAACATGAAATTTTCAAGCAAATTTGCCTATGATTAATGATAAATCAAGTAAATATTTTTCCCACATATATACACATTTAATATGTAAAAACAATTTGTTTTTATACGAAGTGAAGACAATGTATTGGGTCTGTGCAATTTCCGTTTCGCTGTCCGTCCGTATGTCAGTCTGTCCGATAATCCATCTGCCAGTATGAACTCTATTTCTTCGCCGCTGTTGAAGTTAGTGGCTCGAAATTTGGAATATATACTCGTGTGTACCCTCGTGCGAGTTAATCTGTGTATTATCCTGATTTCTTTCTGACATATAATATTCTTGATTATTGCTGCATTTAAAACTTGTTTTAAAACTTGTTCTATATTGATATCACAATGTATATACTCTTGAGCCCTTTATACGATTTAAGTCTACCTTTGAATTCGTTGAAAATTTCTAACGCGATTAACAGCAAATATTTAGGACCATTGTTTACGCTCCATATAATTTATAAAGCTTTATTTAGACAAGGCAAAACACAAGCAACTTTTAGTTAGTTGCACCTTAATGGAGTGCACGTGAAAGTTGGTTCAATTAGTGGACCGGATATTAAGGCATCCAGGCGCATACGCACAATTGCCTAGCCAAAGAGTTCTCAGCATTCACAGCCCTGTGATGTAGCTCAGTTAAATGAGGGCCAAATTATCGCACGAATATTTGGCTTATGCTTATATTTGGACGCACACCTGTGATTTGCCACGTACACACGCAGCGCACAGGGCAGACACACAGGAAAGCGGCTTAAGTACGAATGCATGTTAAGCATAATTAGGCTTAATTTGCCATAATGATTTAAACTGCGCAGCGAGGCAAAACAGTTGAAATGGGCCGCACACAACAGCAGCAGCAACCAGATAAAAATGGCGTGCACCTGGCAATAGTCACCATACTATTCCCAATTTTGCCAGGCATCAGAAGCTCCACAAGTTAAATGAGCCCCACAAATGTCAGGTGCTTGCCTGTTTCTCAGGCCGTCGCCAAGGTGTACATTTTCTTGGGCTGCTTTAAGAGTTTTATGCCTTGACACTGAACGCCTCCGGCTTGTTACGTGGGCGTGACCGCGTGGTCGCCTACGTGTGTGTTTTATGTTGCTTAAATGCCAGCAAAATACAACATGTGAATTTTCGCCTGAAACACGTACGAAATTATGAAGAACTGCCGCAACACACAGGCCACAGGGTGACATCTACAGCTGTACGAGAGTGTGCTGCCTGAGTGTTGCTGTTGTTGTTGTTGCTGTTGTTGTTGCCACAAAATTTATGTGGGCCATCGTAAATGAAATGCCAACCAGGCAGCGTCTGTCTTTGCGCCCTTTTAAGAAGGCCACAACATTTTAATGTGCGCTTCTTATTAACATATTCGATGTAATTACGCACGTTTTTGACATTTGACAGTGCCACACATAAGTATGCCAATGGGGTCAAGTTATTAAGCAGATACCGCCCTAACGGTATACGGTATACGGTGTACGGGTGCGACTGAGAGAACGAGAAGTCGACAAATTTCTTGACACGCAAGTTAGCCAAAATATGATAAATGATGACAAAATAATGGGCGATAAGGCGCACAGGATTAACGCGCCTGCGGCCAAAGGCTCAAAAAGCTACATAGAGACAATGTCCAGGACATGTCCTTGATAACGCTGATGACAACGGCGCTTTGTGGCTAACAATTCAATAATAAAAAACAAGGGAGAACCGAAGTCTTCGGGGTGACGAAGAGTAAATACCCTATCTGTCAATGTTTCATCAAATGTTTTATGTATAGTAATATGATGACTGAAGTTAACGTGAAAAATGGCCGACTTTGGTTGGGAAATCTTAAAAACCAAAAAAAATAATTTTTAGAACGATTGTTCATATCAGACCTTTAAGATATAGTAATCCGATTATAATTAAATGCTCGAAATATCTGACTTTGGATGAGATGACTTGGAAAACAATAAGTTTTTATATAAAATCTCATGTTTCGACTGTGTTTGGTTAAGATATATAAGTTGTTCGTATTGTTCCTATAGAAGCTATATGCTATAGTGACACTCTAGTTTAGTATGGGCAGGATATATTGAGAAACAAACAATTTCTTTATATAAAAACTAATCTTTCGACCGATTGTTTCTAGTCTGGTAGTCGAATATTGCTAAGTTTTGGCTGTTACATACACTCTAAGTGACGCTTCCAATTTCTGAGTTAGGTTAACATATCTTAAAAAAACAAATATTATTTATAAACAATAACTATATTTTTGAGCGATTGTTCCTATGTTCTGAAGATAGTTTTAAAACTGAGGAACTTGGACTCAGCTCGATACTAATCAAGTATATACATATATAGTTTGTGGTGTCCTTCTATACGTTACATACTGCGTGACAAAATAATTATACCCTTTGCAAGGATGTAACAAAAGTGCGCCGCAGGCTAGCCAGCCCAATAGATAAACGAGTTTGGGGAGCACTCTTGGGCGTTGTGGCTATTGTTGTTGGTTGCAAGGCGAATACAACTCACCGTAATTTGCGGTGCCGCATAACGGACACAATCACCAGCATGTTGCCCAGTATGGCGGCAAGTATGATGAAACCAATAATGAAACACTTGACGATGACAAATGTCAAATGCGCGTAGCCTGTTTCGGCAGCGGCTGCGGCAGCGGCAGCGGCAGTGCTGCTATTGTCCTGTGCCTGTCCAGCGCCAGCATCGTCCAACGGAACTGAGTTGCTGCCGCCGCTGCCAATACCTTCATCGACATCGATGAGTCCATCGGCAACGAAATTCAAATAGCTCGCATGGGAAGCTGCAGCAGCTGCCGCCGATGCTGATACCGTTGCCGATGCCTCCAGGAGTAGTGGCATGTAAACGGGCTGTGACTTCGCCCCTGGCCCGCCATCCTCAAGCAGTGTCCTCGCCGCATTTGTTGCTGTTGCCGTTAGTTTGCGTATAAGGGTCATAGTGATGGCAAATCGTTATTGTTGCTGTCTTCTCGAGGGTGTTGGGGCAAAGTTAGTCCTTGAATCCAATGCAATTATTGGCTTGCCACTCACTGCTGAATAGTTGCCCAATAGCGCACTTGTAAATGGGGGCACACGCTGTACAGGACATGTTGATTGTAACTGTCATTTGTCGTTGTTGCTGTTGCCGTTGACTGCTTTTATTGCCGACAGAAGTTGCTGTGCCAAGTCTGCAATTGAAAAGATATCAACGATTTATTAGTGCTCATATTTCATTTATTGCCGCATTGGGATCTATACTTTTGCTATATTCATTCGATTTGTATCAATTTAGCATTTGTTGTGCCAGTTTAATGAAGCACAACGTGCCAACGATTTATCTTCAATCTGCCTGCGGGGCGGACCTGGGCGGGGCTGATACGCTGCCACTGCTAAGCCAGTCGCCCACAATTTGTAGAACATGCAAATATAAACCAGCCCCATAAACACCTTGTGCCTTTGATGGCATTGTATAAATTGTATAACCTCAGGCACTTGGCTACCAAATTTCCACACAATAACAACAAGCACAACACGAAGAACAACAAGACGTTCCCATAAAGCTTTGGCTGAGCCATTGGCTGAGAACTGCCAATGAAATTGCTACCTACACTGGAATCTCAAATTGTCTGTGTTGGCGTGGCCGAGCGCCTAACATAATCTCACTCAACTCAATTGGCTTAATTTGCCATAAATAGCGCCAATGTGTCTGCTGGAAGCGAAATTTTCTGTGGCGCCAGCAAGCGCGACAAATTCAGTTCCTTCCGCTTACCGACAGCTGTTGCCTGTCAATATTTTATCCTTATCATTAGCGAACGTCAACTTTCAAATTATCTACATATTCGTACTCTTACTCATATTTATACTTGTGTTTGCACCCCCATTTACAGTCGTACGCAAACTTTTGCAATTTATTTAGCTGCAGCTCTCGAAGAGCTTTTAATCAAACATAGCTGAAAAATTCAACAGTCGTATTGTGTATTGGATAGAATGTAATGGAAAAATTATCAGGAGGCATAGGAGAGGGAATTGGTAGTCCAAAAGAAAAAGGGTAATATTTCCAAAATGAGAATGCATTTCATGCCAAAATTGACAAAAATTTAGACATGTAAAGTTCCCAAAACCATACTTGACGGATTTTAAAGTCTCATAACTTTGTCAAAAATTAACCATTTTTCTCGATGTTTACCATTTTCGCCTTGGATTAACCTCTAGATTGATTCTGTGTTTAATTTAATTCGTATTTGAAAATAATTATTTTGGGTTTTTTTTTAAATATCCTTTACTCCCCTTTACTTGTTTTGAAAAAAAATTTTTTTTTGATTTAGAATCCTGAACTTTTATTTTTAATCGATTGCGGGTACTTAAATTAGTATAAATCGCAACTTTAAAAGTGATTCACATCAGGAAGTGAGACTAGTATATTGGTTTTGTGCAATGTCAGCCATGCTGTCCGTCTGACCGTCTGTCCGTCTGTCCGAATGAACGCAATTTTTTGCGGCGCTATTAAAGATAGAGACTTGTAATTTTAGATATAGACTTGTAGTTATCGCTTTAGACAAAGTGTTAAGATATTTGTGCCACGTCCACTGGGAGGCTGGCAAATCGATAACATGTCGATACACCTCAAATCGCAAATCGAAAAAATGTAGTATGTAGATTGCTGGTGACCTCTCCAAAAGATTGTGACCTTGAAATCCCAGCCACGCCCACTAGAACGCACCCAGCCACCCCGGCCCACGAATCGCCTAAGCCTTATATCTCCCACACTTTTAGAGCTAAAGTCACCGAGCCAAAAAATCTTGACCACCCCTGCGCCTACGATATATGAAAATTCTATATTTTTTCAAAATAATTATGTATTATGCAGTCGGTTACGTCCGACTGCAACGTTCTTACTTGTTTTTCTGTTATTATAGAAAACACACAACAAAACAAAACCGACTATTTGGAGTCTAAAAAAACAATTTTGAAAATGATTTGCTAGAGCTATTATTATTTTATTTTGGGTCTCGCTCTCTAATGAATTTGTAAGCAGTGTTTAGAACCTGTCGCTATATATAAAAAGATCAAAAGGTTAATGTTCTGTAAGCCAAAAAACCTATTTTTTATTTTTCTTTAAGTTCAGAGATCAGAATTTAAAATTAAAGCTCATAATTTTCATCTTAACAAATTCATGTATTATTATAGAATAGTATTATTTAAAATGCTTAGGGAATTCACAACTTTGCAATGACAGATGGCATAATTGTAAGTCGCGTATAGACAAATATCGAATTGCTTTAGGCCAAAATATTCCTATTTACAGATGTGTGAGTGGATAACTTATCTTTTGATTTGCTTCCGGTTAAGCAAACATTTGCGGTTTTGGCTTGAGTCCCTTAAGTACAGCAAACAGTGGATGCTAATGTACGTGTGTGTGTGTGTGTGTGTTGGCGTGAGTTAGCTAACAAAATATAAAGCTGATGGGATTGTGTTATGTGTTTTGGGTTTCCACCTTTAGGTAAATGAATTTCAGCTCGACATTCACACAGTGACACTAACACACACAAAAGCGCGAGCACGCTTTCATTTTCCATTTTCACTGCCTGAAGTGAACTTTAAATCAATAACAACAAAAAAGAAGAAAAAACATGAAAATCTTGAAATATGTCACGCGGCGGTGCTCTGCTGCTTGCCAAGTGCTTTTGTCAACCACATTGACAATGCTTCACAACAATACAACAGCAAGAACAACATAATAGCTGCAGCTGCCTCACAAGTGCCCAGTGGCTTCAGGTCGAGCGTGCGGTGGAGCGAGCGGAGTGGAATTTGTATGAAGTCGATTGAGATTGGTTGCCCTTCTGCCGTTCGCCGGCAGAATACATCGGTGCTCAAGGTAAGGAGATTTCAAACCACAGCCGCTAGCCCTTCTCAGCCCACTCCCGGTCCGAGGCCCGGTCCCAGTCCCAGTACAACTTCTAGTCCAGATTGTTGCCCGACTCGCGCGCTTTTTACGCTTTCTTTTCCTTTTTTCTTTTCGACTTTTATTTGTTGTTAAAGTATCTGGGATTTGGCAGCGCTTGTTTGCTTTTGGGATTCATTCATTCTGTGTTTACAACAAGGCGAATGTACAATGGCATAGAAATTAATATTTCAATTTTAGCTGACATCAACACAAACTGCGCACAGGTCATAACTAGCTGATTGCGGTAAAACAGAATAACTAAATAAATTTGAATGTAATTTTCAATTGGTAGTTATAAACATACATATTATTAAATGTTAATGTTACGATGCGAGATATAGGAATATCTTAACTCCCCAATAAAATAATTAATAATTTTGAGATGCAGATCATGGATATAAAGAGTATTTAACATTTGTTGCCTTAAAGGTAAAGTCACACAAATTTAAAATTGGTTTAAAATCATGGAAGTTTCATAATAAAAGTAGTTATTTCAGAGAGACAGAGAGATAGAGGTATACATCAAAATTGAGAGTATGATGTAGAGTTTCTCTCTGTGTGACATTGATTGTTATATTACTCAAAGCATAAAGCTTAAAATATAACTTCTATGCACATCACAGAAAACATAAAAATTCGTCAACCTTATTTAATTCATGAGAATTACATAGATTTTTGTTTTGACAATCAGTAACAAACTAATAATATAATGTGTTTATTATAAATGAGCCCTAATGCAATGTTTGGGATATTTAATGTATATATTTTCGATATAAATTAGATTAACCAATTAATTTTTATTAAAATAAAATTATTTGAGGAAAACCTAATTTTTCTAAACTTTGAAAATACATATATACACCTAATTACCTTTTTCACAATTTTTAAATAACACGCATTAAATAATTCAAGTTTATACATTTTTACACGAACTGTTTTGCCTTAAAACGATTTTAATGGTTCTATAAATCCTTTTATGCATAGAGTTACTTTTCTCATATTATTTTCTTTTTTGAATAAAAATGTAAATAAATTCTCAAGTGAAGTCTAACAAGAGCTTTTAATATTCTGTTTTACAGAGTTTTAAGTCATTTTATTGATTAATTTTTTGGGATCCCCCCGTATCGATGGTGTAAAAAAGAATTAGGTGTTTTTATATTGTATTATATTTAGCTCTTCGTTTTGATCTCCTTGCCCACTGTACACGGTTTCGTTCAGAGTTTATGGGTTGGTGGGTCAGTGGGTCGTTCACACGATGCTTCCATTCATATTGTGACGGGATGTGATTCATTTCTTTTGCGCCCCGGCTACGGCTCCGGCCATTGTTAAGGTGCAATGGAGAATGATTCGCTGGCTGGCTACCTGCGTCAGAAGCCTTGGATATTCTTTTGCTTGTTGGCTTATAAGTTATTTATTCGTACTTATTCTTGCTTATTTGAATTTGCCAGTGTTTATTTACAACTGAGCATTGGCCGTAGCTAGGCGGCAGCTATTTGCTTTGGATAGCAGACGCCACTCATTTACACACTCAAACATCAAACTCCCAAACACACAAGCATCAACACACACACATAATCATACAAAACAACTAAAGATATTTTTATGGTATAAAGACACCAAATGGTTGTTTGTGCTTGTTGGCTTGGTCTGTTGTTGGCTGATATTTTGCTTTGATTACGTTCTTTGTGCTCGAATCTGTGGGCGGGCATTAAATACTTTTCGCTGCTTTTAATTAACTTTTTATTTATGCAGGCAATACGATTTTTAACCAGATTTTCATTCTAACACTAATTGATTTCGTTTTCAAAATGGGCTTTGGTGTAACTGCGATTTAACAAAGTACCGAAATAAGGATCAAGTTGTAAGCCTGCAGTGCCCAAACTGGGGTCATTTATCACGGCAGTATTAATGTGTCCGGCAGCGACAGCGACAACGATGTGGACACAGAAATATTGCTCAAGTCTTTGTCCAGATGCGAATTAATTGAGTGCTAAAAGTGCCAAAGACAAAGACGAGATGCCCAGATAAAAAGGACGACCAGAGGGACAAATGAAATCAAGCGAACATTTTTGCTTACCAAACAACAAATCGAACCGAAAGCGTAAACAAATCGAATGCCAACGAATCGAAACTAATTGGGCGCCTCGAAATATGCAAAGATAAAGCCGCAGCGGTCAGCCGGCCGTACGGTCGCGGGCAGCAAGGAAAACCAGGGAAAAACTTGGTTTATAGCGACCATTTGATAAATCAAATAGAAAAGGAAACAAGAAACTTTGGGTTGCCGAACATGAAAAACACAATCGCGTGGCGTATTTTTGCAGTGTGGGTGTGCCCTCAGGCTGAGCGTGCTTATGTGTGTGCGTGTGCCCCATGACCTTGCGAGTGCTGCGAACTGTATCGGGCAATCAGCTGGCAGTGCGGAAGTCGCAGTTCAATTATTCATCTACCCACAAATCGGTCTTTGCCTTCAGTTGATTATGACGGAGCGGCATGCAACACTACCACTACAGTGAAATGCGGCACGCATATACACGCCTAAGTATGTAGATTGCTGACCAACTGCAAATTGACCATCTCCTTGGCCTCGAGCATTTACATTTTAAATTGCAGCAATACGTGTATTTGCATTTGCCAGCAAAATGGCCTCAAATACGCGTTACAAATTTCTGAATAGCATTTTTTGTATACAATTTGAATTTAGTTTGCATAACACACAACATGCAACCAGAACACAGACAGAGAAAGAGAAAGAGAGGAACAGAGAGAGAGAGGGGGAAATTTTCAGGTTGCCATTTTAGTGGCTTTTCACTTTCATATGCTTGTGACGACGACAAAAACCACAGCTGTGGTTGATACTCTGCTTTTCAATGTAGATGGCAACTAAAAAGGGCACCGAGCATTAGGACAGCATATGCATGATATTCTAGGAATTTCTCTAAAACAACATGCATTTATGTCACAAAAGTATACAAATAACAATTCTGAACGCAACTGTGAAATGTCAGGAGCATTGCAAAACTGAGAGCTAACCTGACGCATGAATGGAAGTAAAAAGTTTTATTGGGTAACGAAATTTATATAAAATATATTTATATACAGTAGCTGGACATTTAAATCAAATCAGTCATGTTACCAAAGACTTACCAGGGGGAAAAATGCAAAACTTATTGGGTCATTTCATATACTTAAATACAGAGCAAGCGAATTCCTTTCGGAGGAACATGTGTGATAAAATACTTTTTGCTTGTTAGAATACACATCATAGCTTTAAGTTAACTCTTTATATGATTGATTTCAGACTTGACATTTTTTGAACGAAGAAGAAGTGTTCAAGTTCATTCACAAGGTTGAAAACGAATTCAAATCATTTTATACTCCTTGCGACTGTAACATTTGAACTTGATACGCATGAACGAGCACACGTGTCGAGGCTTAACAAGCATCGCAGAACCAATCGCAAATATAAGAGGCTTTCGCATGCTTTCATCCACGGCCAGACCCTAAAATCAGCTAAAGAAATGATGTATTACTTTTGCTCGTATAGTATATTATATAACTATATTATTTATATGAAGATACATTTGTGCATTTTATATTTAATATTTTGATTACTTCGGTAGTTACCTTATTTTATTTATAAAAAATTAATAACGCGCAAATAGCTTGGTAATTGAAATGCCATTAAATTGGTTAAATGGGGAAAAATCTAATAAGTATTAAAGGGTATTTAATTTAAGCGGTTAAAGCTTTGCGGTTATATCAAAACTAATTTTTAATTAAACAAGATAAATAAGTAAATATGCAAACTTCACAGAAAATAGAAAAACTATCTGAAATTGCTTTCGATTAGTTTAAGCGTAAGTACAGTATATCTCTTAGTCGTGGTTGCTCAACGCCAACATTACTTGTGTGTCTTCTAGCCCTTATTCAACTTATTTACAACATAAAATGCCACTTGTGCAATTTTTAATTAATTTCGCCTGTTGCACACACACATAAACAGTTTTCCATTCAAAATGTTTTACCCCCTAGAGAGGAGAGCGAATCCGTGCATAAAAAACCGTTTTTCGTGCCCAACAAATAAATGTTGATTTAATAAAAGAAAAGCCGAGCAGCCAAGAAAGTAGAGCAACGTTCAACTTTTCGGTTTGTTTGTGCGTCATGTGCTAAAAGACCATCACAAACTTTGTTCATCTGCGTAATATTGCGCATACGTCGCGTTGGCAGCCGTTTCCGGTGCCGTTACCTTTTCCGTTGCATACTTTTAAGCGCCTCGTTTCTGTGCCAACGCGCAAACTGTTGAATATTTCAGCTTATTCGCAGTTTTTATGCTGAGTGTGTGTGGGCACACTGGACAGCGTGAACAAGTTTCCCAAGGCAGTTGTGTTGCCTTTATTGCTGTTGTTGTTGCTTTTGCTTATGTAATTTATATTATACATATTTAGCTGGCAGCGTTGGCATTCATAATTTATTTGACAGAAGTAAAAGTGCAAAGAAGTCAGCGCAGGACACTTCGTCAGGCACAGGTGTTTACACACATGTCGTGTCAGTGTTTTTGTTGTTGTTGCTTTTTCATATGCAAATGTTTAACTTAGTATTGCTTGCACGTTGTTTATTGTTTGCCAGTCAACGCTTCATGTGGTTATTTCTATGGCACACGCGGCCATTTCACTTCAGCTACGACCACAAAATTTATGCATGCACGAAGCCACAGTAAGACAATATTTAAAGCACAAGAAATTGCTTGCGAAATATGCCGACTTAGTCTTATGGCAATGCCAAAAATAATAATCAAATCGTCTAACTTAACGCTTAATGCTTTAATTGACATACAAGGTGTTTCAATTGTGGGCGCCTCACAAATATTTAGCATTATTTGTTGACATATTATTTGGGAGCATGCTAGCAATGTCAAAAGCCATGTACGGCTGTACGAGTCGGTCATATCTGTATTTGCATATATACGTTTGTACATTTGTATGTGTCGGCATATGTGTGTGCATGTCAGAGACATGGCCACAAGGGCAACAGAGCAGCTGGCCCTGCTCATGTGTCTGCCACACTGCGTCTGCCTTCCGCATGATTTTGTATTTTTAAATGCACTGGTGCAGCAAGAGGCAGCAGCAATGCGGCATAGACCAGGCAGACGTATTCGTACTTCAAAAAGCCGCTGGCTTTTAATGTGAATGCGAAAGAGAACGCAAACGAGAACGAGAACATTTTGTTTTAAATGCCAAGCTAACAATAGAAAAGAAGCATCCTTATCAAGGCCACAAACAATTGCATGGTAGCCGCAGAGAGAGGCAGACTCGGCCGTTGTTGTTGCTTTTATTAGGTGGGTGCCTCCCTGGCCATGGCAATAGCGAAAACTGTTCCCAACACAGGAAAGTACTTTCCTCAATTGTTGTTACTTTTGTGCTGATTATTTGTGAGTGCATGCGGGTGTGTGTTTGTGTGTGTGTGTGTGTGTGCATGTGCATAGCTAGAGGATGCAGAGGAAGCTGCTCTTAGCACGAGTGGTTGGTTTTGCTGCTGCAGACTGACTGCAAGCTGCGCAACCTGTGTCACGTGCCCCTTCGGATAGAGGAACTGAGGAAAGCGGGACTGGCGTCTATCAGCCGCACACACTTTTTGGTTTTTGTTTTTGCCCAAGACCACGACCTTGAGCGTCGGCGCTGCTTAGACGGTCTGCACCTGATTGCAGTGGCTCAAAGTATACAACACAAACAAGAACTTTACCACACACACACACACAGCCCCCCCACACACAACCAGTAACCAGCGCGAAGCAAACAGAATGCGCAGCTTCATTAGTGTTAATTGATTACATGGCCCGAAGAAGTAAAAAGCGACGACAAAGTTGCTGCGACGACATTGACAAACGAAGCGAAAAATTGCAGACAGCCGTAGGGGTGAGGTGGGCGGGGGCGGTTGCGTTGGTAGCGATGGCAATGCACATGGCCATGTCTTCGCTGACAAAACTTTGCCGAGCTGCTGATGCAGTTGAGCCAAGCACAACCCTGATTATCATGAAATCACGTACATGGCACGGTCTGAATATCGTTCGAGTCAATCACCTAAGTCGATAGACGATGACTTTGGCCTTTTCATGCCGAGCGCCGGGCGCCGAGCACGCGACCTTCGCCTGCGATTGAAATTGACATTGTTCCCTCGTCGGTCGAAAGGAATGTCAATTGCCATTTGCATTGCACATAAAATACGTTTATAAACATATATATATATATATATATATATATATATATATATATATATATATATATATATATGGTATATACATACATCCAAATGTAAGAGGCGGCTGCCTAAAAATTGTGTACCGCGACTCTACTCGACCTGGGAGTTCTTTTGTTCTTTCCGCATTGGCTTTTTATGGCAGCTGCGGAACGCACCCGAGTACCCTCGAGTGTGTGAACTCCGGCACATTTTATGGCATTTTGATGCCTAATATGACTGCAATTTTGTACTTATTTTACTTACCTACACGCGCTCAAATATTCTCGTATATGCGAACTGTATGTACGAATGTCTGATTGGGATCCAAACTCCCACATCCAACCTCTTCAGACCCCCGTTTGATAAGATTCCGTCTTGCTGGCATTTCCTTCTTTCCCTTCATTAGCGGCAATTACTCACTTTTCAGATAACAGAATTTGATTATGCGAGTTACGCTTGAATAAATATTTAAATTTCTATTTAAACCCAGTTGGAGTTAAAGCTAAGCATATTTAAAACCAAAGCAGCGTCTTGGGCTATTTTTGGGCAGCCAAACATACACATATTGAACACATTATCGAGTTATGTACTCACATACCTATAAATTTCTATATACATTTGCTGTAAGTATGTATGTATGTATGTATATGCTTATAAGTATATTCAAGACTGTTTCGTTTTTATGGCCAGGCTCAAGGAGCACATCCCACGCATTTTGGACGTAAATAACATATTTAATAAGCCAAGAATGGAGACTGAACAAAAAAGCTGGTAGACCAATAATGAATATATTAAATATGAAATAGGTAGATCAATTGATTGCTTCAGAAGTAAGTGAATGGGCATTTTGATCTGATAGTATATTATTTAAATAATAATTACATTAATTACAAGATAGGTCTTATATTTATGATTTAAAAGAAAATATTATATACAAATACTTAATATACTTGCAAAACTCAGCCTGACCACTTGCAATATATAAAAATAAATTCTGTATATGTATATGAGTCACTTGACAATATTAAAGACATCGCATTGTTTATGCGTAAAACGTCGTTAAATGGCAAAAATATTTTCACTTTTTAGGGAAGTAGCAAATCCCATTTATATTCTTAAAATGCTGCTGTCTGTTTCTGTCTGCTTGTGGCCTTGGCTAAGACACGTAAGTGTAAGTGAGTGTCAACAAATTAAGTTTTATTTAGCTTTCAAGCCACCTTACGAATGTCAAACTCTTGAAAATGTTAACTGAGACTTGTTGACTGCAGTAGATAAACTGTCAAATAGAGCAAGGTCTAAGGTACAAAGTCCTGGTCACTGTTTGCTTTTAAAAAAAGTATGTTAAGTTTTGGACTAAATAAAATATAATATAAATTTTTGACAACATTTAAAAATTGATAATAATAATAAATACAAACAAGTAAGAAAGTTGCAGTCGGACTTCACCGAGGACGTAATACTTTACAGTACACTGTAGTTATCATTGTTATTTTGGAAAAATATTGAGTTTTTATATTTCGTAGGGGCGGAGGTGGGAAGCCACCCAAACACAATAATAATAACAAAAACTTTTAAGGCATTAATCTCAAATTTTGAAACTTTTCGATAATTTTAGCTTTTCCAAATTTAAATTAAATGCAAATTCTTCGACTTCGTTGAATTGGGCTTTTGCATACATTTCTTGAGAACAAATTAAATTTACTTACAAAACTAAGTTTGTCAATTCTTCCCATTTATCCCTATTTAAACAGATGTCGACTGATATCTGTATTTATATTTGCACTAAACTATGCCGTTGTTGACTTAAATATAATAATCATAAACTATTCTTTAAGCAGTGTCTGCACACACTTTGCATTATTTACAACAAGTGCCTATACCATAAGAAAATTAAAGTAGTTTCTATCAATGTTCCAGGCGTTGAGTAAATTCAATAAGTAATACAATTTTACTGAACTATATACGGATTCTCGGTGTGAACCCAATCTAATTTGCTATCTATTGTCAATATGGGAAAGCAATTTCAAGTTTCGATAAATTGCATTCGCCTTGCTGTGTCCTGTAACTACCCTTTTCACGGACCTGATGAAATATTTAGGACACAAATATGAAATCCCATATTGAATGCTCAGTATATGGCGCACAATTTAACTTTTATTGATGTTGGGTATATGTATAATGCGATTCGGTCTCGGATTGTCAGCAAAGGTCATGCCTAACTTACTGCTCCCCCTCCAAGTCTCACGACCTTGCAAGGTCTGGCAAGCATATTGAGCGCAGACAGAGCAGCGTTCTGTGCAAAATGCTCGTAAGAAAATACATATTTGTTATTTGGCTGACAGTCGACGGCAACGAGCATGAAGAAAAATCACGATATTCAAGCTGAAAAGAAACAATACACGTACACATACATCAAGAACGACCCGCTGGGCTGATGGCTTTTGTCTGATATTCGATTTGCGGTCTCCATTTCCTGTTACCAAATAGAGCAAACCGAGAAATTGAGACGTGAGCAAGCTTTAAAGGACGGTGTACAGCAAAGCGAAAGCGAAACAAAGATGACCGAGTGTGGCATAGAACGCCAGGCGAATCTGAAGCGATTAGATTAATAATGGAAAAATGTGGAATAGTCATCTAACTGGCCAAAAAGCGCCACAATGGAGCTGAGCGACTGTTAAGAAGGAGCGCACGCAGCGTTTGTAAAATGTCCACTGCACACGCGCCACACAATGTCTGTATTAGCTCGTGTGTGTGTGTGAGTGTGTGTTAGGGCTCGGCGTGTGTGAGCGCCCGCTGTTTTGGCCACGCATCATAACATGTCAATATACTTTAACTCCCAACGCCATTAAAGTCAAATGCTCCATGGGGAATTCCAAGGTATTGACTGTTGAGGTGGCCACGCGACCCAAGCATCAAGGCCTCACTCCTTAACTATTTCAATGAATACCCTTTAACATAGCTATCACTAGTAAATTTCTAGCTTACATGCTTAAATATAGGTATATAACAAATTTAAACCGATGCAAATCAATTGAATATACTTAAAAATTAAGTTGTCCCGAACTTATATTAATTTAATAAATCCAATCTGCCGAATTAATAGACACGACAAAATGTGTTAATACCGTTTCTAATAGCGTATCTATCCCAAAGAGAATGTTATTACTAGTATTCTGGACTCAATTGTCGCCTTGGGAAGAAAAACAATTTTAACTCTGGGAGAAGGGAAAGCATTTTGCCAGAAAAAGAAAATAACAACAAACACTTTTAGCTGGAATTGCACAATGAATATTGTGTAATCACTTACCATTTGCCAGGGAAGTTAAAAAGGCCGATATCTTTGTATTTAACTTGGGTTTATTTTCAAACTTGCAATAGGGTATCTGCATAGCTTATTCTCAAGCATTAGCTGCCAACGGGCCATTACGTGTTTTGTTTTGAATTTTCGGGCACAAAATCACATAATGGCTGGGGCCCAAAGTGTGAAAAAAAGCGAGCAAATGTTGAAAATCGAATTTGCCCTCGTCGCTCGCTTAGGTGAAGAATCCTGGCGGCAGGCAACCGGAGCAGCCAACACCGGTAGCTGCCAGACATGCCATCATTTGATGGTATATTAAAGCTGTTGTTTGTATTTACATGCAGGTGGGTGACATTTGTTTATATTTGTATTCGTATTTGCATTTGTATTTGTATTCAATCAGCGTCAAGCGAGGCGCCAAAACAAAAAAAGGCGAATAAGAATAAAATAAAAAATGGACCAACGATTTAACAACAAAGCCAAAAGCTGAGCAGCGTCTGTGAAATGTGGAGGCAAATCAAATAAAATAAAAAACAAATAATGGCACTGGGTGCCTGCGATTGCAGCTGTGTGTGCGCGTCACATTGTGTGTGTGTGTTAGCGTAAATGTATGTGCTGTCAGCCGACATTTGAGTTGCCATTTGCCAATGTAGCCAAGGTAAAAGCATGCTTTCAATTTGATGGTGTTGATGGCTTGTTGCAAATACTTATGACAGCGAAATTTCAATAGCAACAACAACAACAACAACGGAACATACACTCACACAGCCTCCCCTCTGCCATGACCCCCTTGCGCATGACCTACCGTTGAGTTAACGAACTCAATTTCTGTTGACTGACAACTATAAGTGTGGGCTTATTACCTAATGAGTGTTATTCTGACTATTGGTGTGCAGTTTAGGCTGATTACAATGTCATCAGCATCAAATATGTATGTATATATATAGACGTGAGTATACAAGCGAGTAAAGAGATGCCATGAAACTATCTAGCTGTCATATTGCCAGGCATAATGATGAAAATAAATAACTGTCTGGGCCAAGGGTCCCAGACCTCGACGGCAGCCACAGCCACAGCCACAGCCTGAGAGCGAACGCGTCGGCCTTCAATGGCTTAGCCCTGTTACCTACGAACGCTCCATTTGCTCGTTAAGTTCATCGCAGTGGCCGTAATGAAGCTATAATTAGATAAGCGCAGCAACAGCAGCAGCAGTCAGTCTCTCAGTCAGTGAGTCAGTCAACTAACCAGCTGCTGCTAACAGTGCGACAGGAGATCTCATCTCTGGGTACGGGCACGGCCCGGTGAGCTACTCGCTCGCCAGGTTAGCGAGGATGACGGTGTGTATCTCTTAGATATAGTACAACAACATGCTGGCGCTGCCATTGTATTTTTAGCCAGAAGCAAGCGAGCGACAACAAACGTGCAGCAAATGTTACAAACGTTTGACTAACCAAATTCAAACTGACAGCCATTGGGTGCGCAGCCATTAGAAGCCATAGGACATGGACACCCGTGGCGACATACTTGCATTGGGCCCGAATAGCTCATTATTAAGCTTCGTTTCGGTTCCAGTGTCTGCTTATCAGTCAGTTGTGTGTGTCTGTGTGTGTTTCTGTGTGTTTGCTTCAGACACAATTCGTGGAACAAACATTAGGAATGCAAACTGAAATGTCGCAACTGGGCAACGGTGCGTATGCGTTATGTGAAATGAACTCTGACTTCTGTGTGTACTTAGGGCTCCGTTTTGGTGTGTGGTAAGACAGTCACCTGTCTTTTAAAAGTCACAGGTAGCCACTTACTAATTAGTAGACGTACTTGTCACACTCATTAGTCCAGGCAATTTATATTGTTTTATATTATATTATTTGCCTGTAAAATTAAGTTTCTATTTTTGGCTAAGCACAAACATCATTAAAAACAGAAAAGAAATCGAAGCTACCTTGAACTACTATATTTAAGTAAAACTGTATTGCTTATACGCATTATTCGTTATATGACTTAAGAGCACAAGAATGTGCTTTATTTTGGTTGCACGCCTTGTTTGCAGGAGCAACTTAGGCTAGAGACTTAAAATTTAAAATATATATTCGTATATAACTGCGTCAACGCTTCTAACACACAACTATGTAATAGTTAATGTCTGCAAGAGTGTTTAATCTTCGGCAACACTAGACAATTTTTCATCTGCCTTCTGCTTCAAATATTTTTGATTTATGCATGCTATAAAAAAACGTACATGGCAAATTTCTTGCCTCTAGTTCCTATCATTTTCCAGAACCGGGGATGGAAATCGATTATAATCGATTTCGGAAGTATGTTAACTTGATTTGCATGTAGCTAAATCTCCCATAACCCCTAGGTTGACGAGTACCTGTGTCGACTCTTTTTTTTACGCCCACTGCAGGCGTGACAAATCAAATCACTCCCGCTTCACAAAGTACAAAAATCGGCAAAAAATTTTTAAAAGCTGTTATTATACTGTGAACGAGTATTGCGCAGTCGGCTATACCCGACTGTCAGCGTTCTTCCTTGTTTTAATATTTCTTGAGTTTTTCATAATTTCAATAGGATGTTGAATTTAATAGCGCACAAATCCAGCAGTATGTGAAGTGCTCTTACATAAGTAACCTTGTTATGCCTGTCATATATTCTGCTCTATGCTCGGCTATCAATCAAACGAAGGAGCAGAGTCATCCTGCCTGCTGCTTTCTGCTACTACAACAACTATTGCCAGCTAGTGCAGTGCACGCTTATCAAGGCTAATTCTGTTATGGCCCGTCTAATTGACCCTGGCACTTGCAGTCAGCAGAGCACTTTGCCCGTAAGTCCTCTGGATCGACAGCTTTAAGTTGCTATTGCTGTTTTGCTGCTAATAGGTTTGTTACAACGTTTTCTTTGCCATGTTGTGGCCAATTAAAACCCCAGCTGGGCGGCGCGTCGCAGTGGAATGGTTGCTAAATACTCAATACAATGAAAATCAAATCAGTTACTTGGCCTGACGCAGACATATTTTTGCTGGCTGGTCGTTTGGCACGGTGGTCAATCAGGCACTCACTTAATTAACTACTTCAAAGCCCACAATTGGCAGCAACAACTTAAACAAACGCTGGCAAACTTGCCAACTTTTTCTTTTCTATTTTTTTTTTTTTTTGGTTCCTTTTTTTTGGTGCTCGTTGTGCTGACTGACGAAGTTCTTAGGCCAACCGAACAAACGGAAATCGGCAGTCAGTGCGATGGCACAAAGTGATTAAAATGCTTTTAATTAAGTTCTGTTGGAGCATCAGTTTGAGAACTTTTCAACAGTGCGCCAAATTTGGGCCAATAAAATATTATTGCATATAGTTTAACTCAAAGTTTGTATTGTAAACAGAACCGATTTAGGTCAACTACATACGTCCTCAGGTTGTTTGAACAAATTCGATTTCGGTTGCGAGAGGGCGCGCCGATAGGTGAGCGGACAATTTGGCCAACTGTATGCACATGCATTTCAAAGTTACAAACTGTTGTTTGTGTTTGTGTGTGCGAATGTTGTGCTAAGCGGACGCAATTTGCCGAAAACTATGAACTTTGGCAACACAACTACATCGTGGCCACTCGACTGGCAAAGGTAAATTAAAATCAGCTGTAATCAGAGATAGAATGAAAAGAGAAGGTGAAAGTGTGAGAGAAAGATAGGCAGAGGCAAAGAGTGCTGATCTTAATGCAAAATAAATCGAATTGGAATACGTGATACTTTGCAGCTTAATTAAAATGAAATGCGCTAATGGAATACTCTCTGTCACACGTACACAGCCAATTGTTAACTGATAATAACGTGTTTGCCCACACTTGGGGCACGATAATAGAAACGCTGAGCATATACATTGTGTAAACATATGCTGCTTAATAATTTCTTTTAGCACAATGCATAATGCATGCTAATGTTCATTTTTGTAATGTCAGGAAAAATGTTGAATATTTTTTCAAATTCAGTTCCGTTATCTTTTATTTTTTTTTCAATATATTTTTTTATTTAAATTATATTATCTAACGATCCTTCCCGGGGTAATGGATTCTTTCTTTAAGTACAAAGCAGTTCGAGGCACAAATATGAAGTGCTCTCAATGCATAATGCGTAATGCACGTTAATGTTAATTTAAAATCGAATTGCATTGTCTATTATTTCTTATCTTTAATTTATTTATATTTTCTTATTTTGCAATATTTTTTTATTCAAATCATATTATCTAAGGCCGCCTCCATCCTAGGATAATCGACTGTTTCTTTAAGTACAATACACTTAATGACACAAATATGCGATGCTCTTATATTTTATAGTGCCTTTTGCATTGAATTTATAATAACATAACAAGTGTGTAAATAATCAAAGAATTGTATAGGTATTAAATATGTATTATGATACATTTATTATAAAAGCTTTGAGTACTATTCTTTAGTATTATATACAGCACAGTTCGCGCTATCTTTTCTGTTAGTTTTTCTCATTGACCTATATGTGGTTACAGGCAAAAGAACACATATCTATTTTTGGCTGCATGAATTGTAAATTTTTTATTTTGATATGTACATTCAAGGATAAGCGCATGCCGTGTGCTATTTTTAGGCAACAGCCACAAAATAAATTTACCAACAGCCCGAGGAAAGGAAGGGAGCCCTCAAACTGTCGACACAGCAGTGCAGACAGAGGGACAGACAAACATAGTGAAGCACGGCTCGAGGGCCATTTAAAGCATAGGAAAACTATTAAAATTTATGCATGAATACGAAGAACAACAGAAGAGCAAAGCTACTTTGAAAGCTGAAAGACAAACTGTCGCGGCGTCAGCGGCCTAACACACACGCAAAGGACACTGGCGCTTAGTAAAGGAACATGTTAATGCTGTCGTTGTCTCAGCAAGCTAATGGGCAGGTGCCACAAGGTGACGGCTCGATGAAGTCGGGACATCTGCCGACATGCTTTAGGCGTCCCTTAAAGGCAACATTTCGTAAGCTTGAGGGATGAATTTCACAAATCCTAACCACGTACTTGGGCAAAGCACCGAATAGATTTTAAGATTAGGATGTGAAACAAAAAGAAAATAACATTGATCCGCATAACCTACTGAAACCGCACAGACAAAACTCACTTAAATACTTACACGAATGTGTATTGAAATCTGTTTAGAGCGGCTTTTAAGGACAACAAATTGTTTTGCAACACCAAAATATTTCATGCAAACAACGACAGTATTTAATATATAAAGATAAAGGTTTACAAAACCAAAAACTTTGAACAATAAAATGGCTTTGGGCCAGCACTTAATGCTTACCAAGATTTGTAGCTACGCTTTTGCCAAGACCCGGACAGACCAGAACGGAGCAACTTAATGCCTTTAAGTTGTAAAACACTTAGCGGTGATTTTTTCTTTTTTCAGCTTCAGCAGCCACATAAACACACAACAGAAGCGGCAGAAGCAGCAGAGGGCGAAACAACACACAATTCGCGCCGTGCAAACTCCGCGCGTGCCAAATTTTGTGTAGATAATTTAAAGCAATTTAGGTGCAAATTTGGTATGTTTTTTGGTAGAGTAGCTGGCAGAGAAGCGCCTAGTGGCGCTCACAGGTGTGTGCGCTGGACGTGTCTCGCGGCCAAGTTAGCAAATTTGGCGAGTAGTAGGCGCGCCAAGCTGCTGCCAAGCGCGTGTACAACCGACAGGACTAAAGGATAAAGCACGACTGCGGCGCACGAGCGGCACTGCCGACGATGACGTTGCCGAGGACATCGCCGCCAACACCGATGTTGACGAGCTAGAAAAGCCGAGCACCAGCACCAGCAGCAGCAGCAGCAGCAACAGCAACAGCGGTTGCTTTATGGCCCATTGGCACAGCGTCGTTGGCATTAGTTGAAAGTAAGTAAAAATATGAAAAAGAAGTAACAAAAATAGCAGCAGCGACGGCTGCGAAGTCGACAGTGACTGCGACAGCGACAGCGGCGACAGCAACAAATAAATCGCTAGTAGATTATTCGTGCTGGCACCCATTGCCGCTCCGCCTCCGCCTCCACCACAAACGGTGCCCACTCCTTTTTGACGCGCGCCTGTGTGTATGCTACACAAAAAAAACAGAAAAAATTGACAGCCACAGCAAAGGGGACACATTTGTTGTTGGGCGGCCTCTTTTTGGGTAAGTAATTTTCGTTGTTTCTATTTAATTTATGACTCGTGTTTTTCTTGTGTTTTTCTTCTGCTCTGTTTGTTGTGTTTTATTTGGCTTTTATTAATTTGTTTATTCGCGCGAGGCGATGCTCATTTCCCTCTGCCAGTCAGGTTGTTTTTAAACGCTACTTTTTATGTGCTTTTAATACAAGCTCGCCGTCCCAACAAACACACACACACACCCTTAGATAGACAGCTTTATGCACTGCGGCACGCATCCTAACCTATTCAGCCATACACGTGCGTAATTTCGTATGCGTTTGTATGTGTGTGTATGTGGTTATGCTAGTGTGTGCGACTTCCTGTTGCTTTGGTCCAATGTCTGTGGGTAAGTTTAGTGCGTGCTGTGGAAGTCCGGCTGCACTGTAAAAAACGTTGGTACAGCGAAATTTAATTTACTTCAAACTTGTTAGCCACAAACTTTTAGATGATTAAAAGAGGCTTAATAAATGGAAAATATATAAACTTTAAACTTCAAAGAAGAAAATGTTGAAACAAGTAAATGGCTTATATCACGACTATACAAAAACATTAATAAATAGTGTAAATAACCAATATTGACGTTACATCTTATGGTAGATACATTTCATAATAAGTTAAAGTTTTAAAAGTTTGTTGTTTCCACAGATTTTCATACAAACTGCCAACTTATCCAAGGACTTTTAATAGCCGTATTCTTTAAGTGCAGTCTAAAGTTTGCTCGCCATCACCATCGTTACTTTGGCTAGTCTTGGTCTTGTGAATGTCGTTGCCAACGACACTGTTGCTGCCACTGTTGCATGCGCAGCAAAGTCCTTTGGCTGCTTAAAGACGTTATTTGATTGTTTTTACTTATAATGCCTTGTTGTCATTCTCTCGTTCTTAGCCCTTAAAACTGTTTGTTAGCACTTTCAGTAACTTCAACGGGGTCGTTTCCGACAACTAAAAATGTTACGCTCCCGCTTGTTGCTCACTTGAGCCAACCGTTAAATGGCCTGAAATTACTCATACGCCATGTGTTGTTCAACGGCCACATAAAGATTATGCAGTACGTATTTTGATTTACCACTGCGAGCCACTTAATAGACCACAAAAGCTGCAAAACTCCATAAAGCAAGTGCAGTAGAAGAAGAGAAAGGCACACACCAACCAGCAAATGACCACAAATGACACGTTTGGTGTTAAATGGAGGTCGCCAGCTGTGTGTGTGCATGTGTGCCCCTCTGTGCGTGTGTTTGCTTATCCGTTTGGGTGTATGTGTGTTGTATGTGAATGTCACAGTTACAGCTAAATTGTTTGTACAACATGCATGTACAGCAAACATAAATCCCATCCAGGCAACAGCGACGGGGCTACGTTTGCAAACGTGCGACGCTGAACGAGACAAGCAGTGTGAAGCGCCCCCCTCGACCAAAACCCCAAGCAAGGCAATTAAAGCCACTACGGGTATTGTGTGTGTCGGTGTGTGTGCGTGCGAAACGCCTGCGCCCACGTCGGTTTTAAGTTAACCGAGGCCTTTATCAGCGTTTGCGGCTCCACAGTTCTTGCAGCTCCTACAGGTCATTAGCGAACTGTAATTGTAACCAACGGAAAGCTACTTAACCAGTGCCAATGTGTCTAAACGCACACACACACATGTAGACAGTGAATTCAATTCACCATATCCACATTCCATCACACACATGTTGCTGCACACACACAGACAACAAGCAAACACAAACATGCGTTTGTCGTAAATTTAACGTGCTGCAGGTTATTTGTCTGCAATCATCAACTGTACATACACATATAAACATATGTATATAAGTGCGCCTCCTTCTGAGACAATTTGTCTCGCATCCACAGATACAGATGCCGCTTTAATTGCACGGAATCGTCATACGTAGCTGAAAACAACAAAAAGAACCAGTAATACAATGCACTGCTGTACTTTCTCTACTCTTCTCCCTCTTTCTGACAGGCAATAAAGAAAGCCAATTTGGCTTTCGCATGTCCGACCGTTTTTTGTCCGTTTATAAAAAAGAGAGAAAGAGAATGAAAGACTTGTGTGAATGGACTACTCGAAGCTTTTTGAAAAGCACTTGTTGTGTCAGCCGTTACAAATGCATAGAGAGTTGCCAGATAGTTGCAGTAAGTAAACAAGAATTTTAAATGAAATTCTATCAGAGATTTGATTGAACTGGTCGCACACACCAAATTTTGTTTTCGTCAGAATTATATTTAGGTACAGTTTGAATTTCGAAAAATAAAAAAAATATACTATTATAAAGATATATAATTCACAGTAAAAGGATTTTATATTTCTGATCATTTTTCATAAGTTTGCCAAAAAGAATGCCATCTCTGTCATTATTTGTATTTTAAATTCGTTAATTTTATTCATTTATTTATGTTGGTTTAAAATTAATGTAAAACATATAGCAACAATTTCGAAATAAAAAGCGCAAGTACGCTTATCACCACTGGTAAAGTTGTTAAAGTGCCATTTGAGCATTACTTTAACAGTTCTTTTATATGTAGGGAATAACATAATGCAATTACAGTTCAAGCCGAGTACAGAGTGCCACTTGGAGTATAAAGTGAAACGAGATCATATCGATACTTCGAGAACTTACCTCGAATTTAAATACTTAAAAGCTATTAAAAAGTCGCAGAATTTAAAGGCTCGTTTGCTCCAAAATTATTTCAATTTTTTTTAAATAATTATCGATGTGAAAGTGATACAATTGCCATTGCTGACTTGATAAAAATACCTTCCTCTTCTATTTTGTCTGCGTATTTGTGCGAAGTGAACAACCGTTAGGACCGCCATCTTTTTCTTGTTTTCAGTCTGCGCCGCGTGTTTTTTATTCCGCTTAAACAATTTTAGTATTGTCCTCTTTCGCGACTGCTATGAGTCTCGATATTAATAATATGGCGTGCGTTATTTGTGGCACTTCGGCGGACCTAATGTGCCAGCGTTGTGGTGAACCTTATTGCAACGATGTGTGCCAGCGCAAGGATTGGCAACGACACAAATATATTTGCAGCATGATGCCGTAAGTAGTGCAGTGTTAAGAAATGCGTGCGTTAGTTTTTATGTGTGCATATGTACATCCATATACATATGTTGAAAGTGTGCATACTTTGAATGCATTGTGAAATAATATTATTATTTGATCGCGAAATGTGTAATATAATCTTGAATAACTTCTGAATTAATTGTGATTTTTAGGAAATTTAGATAAGCATCTAAGTGTGTATTCAAACCAAAGGCAAAGCTTTAATACTACTAGATACTAAACCAATAATAAAAAAAACTTGATCTGCATATGGCATGCACGAACTTACAAATGATACTTCAACTCTAGCTGTTCTAGTCTTAGATCGACGCGTTCATACAACTATACAACAAACATGTATAGTTTATAGGGTCGTATATCTTCTGCCTCTTACATACATTTTCAGAAAATCATACCTGTTTTCCTATTCTTAATAGATGCAGAGTATTCAAATTCATTACCATAAAATGTACATACATATATACATTTATATCTATATATATATATATATGATCACTTTTAACAGCTGAGTCGATATGACCTAGTCTGATTGTATTGCGTAAAATTGTCAGTTTGGAACTCTATATCGCTGCCATTTGAGCTATGAGTTGAAAGTTGTGTGTGAGGGTATTTAATTTTCTGCACCCAAAAGACCACTTCGTAATTTGTTAAATAATGTAATTATTTAAAGTGTAGAATATAGCTAAAAACTTTACCTTTAATCCTGCTTATTTTTATACTAACGTTTCTAAATATAACTGTTTAACTTTGTCTAGACCATTGGTCAATTTCAAGGTCTCGAAATCAATGGTACCCATTAAGCATCAACCTGTTTCGGCGCCAATAGTCGAAAACGCAACAATGCCAAAGGCAATACCAACTCAGAGTTGCGGCCCTGACTCAATGGTGAAAGATTTATCGAGCGAGAGCAAGTTGAGCTTGGCTTGGCGTGAACCTTTGATGCCAACGGATAAGGAGTTCTTCGATTGTTGCGTCACCCACATGGAGAAGGATGGCCCCATTTGGGTTTTGAATGTGGCCAATACGGAGCGCCTAGAGCGCCTGACCGACAACATTGCGCGCAACATGCTGAATCAGCCGACATGCTCATTCCAAGACCTCGCCATTGGCAACTTGGTTGGCGTCAATGTTGACAAGAAAATGTTTCGGGGTGAGGTGATCTCCCTGAATGACACCGCTAAGTCGGCTGACGTGCGTTTGATTGACTATGGCGCAATTGTTACCTGCGATGTACAGAATATTTACATGCCTGTGCCGCGCATGGCCGAATACAAGGCGTACGCATTCAGGGTCAAGCTGCCCAACAATACGGGCGTGCAGATCAACAAGACTCTAACATTGCGCCTACTGGGCACCCAGACACCCGACGGCATCGAGCAGGTGCGGACAAAAAATACGATCCCTTTGAACTTACCGGTTCAGATGCTGGCCATGAATCCGGAGGTAAGCGTCGTTAGAATTCTGCAAAATAACGCGGCTCTTAAGGAGCCGCAAATAGCTTTGCTGCAGATTAAGGCGTTGGACAATCTGAATGATGATTTAAACTCCCGGCTGACTGAGAAGCCCGGGCAACTATTCACTGAACCTTTCCCGGATGAGATACGCACATTCTTTCTGGCGGCCCGCACAAAAGAGGGCTTTCGCCGTGCCCTGCTGCTCGACTTTATCGAGCATCCAATGCTATTTTTGGTCTATGAAATGGACGAGGGCCGCGTCTCGTTGACCAGCGAGGTGTGTCGTATTCCCAGCGACCTGCTCGGCCATGCATTACGTGTATTTGCCGTCACACACGCAGATGACAACACGTGCTCCTTGCAGCAGGCACTAACGAAAGGTGGTCCCGATCTATGCGTTAAGTTCAACATGGAGAGTTTGCAAGGCACGGACAAGAGCAAGTTGCGCACGGCTGAGGCTACTCTGTTGGGCAACAACAATGAGCAAGTGTGCGCTGTGCGCGTTAATACATTCCTGGGCCGGGTGTGCGAAGTGGGTCACAAGTACTGGCGGGAGCCTATTGAGAACGGCAGCATGGTGTACATGTCGCATGTCGTCAACTACAATGAGATTTGCATCAGCTCCATTCAGACAAAGGACTACGAGGTAATATTCAAGCGCTTGGAGTCGAAATGTCCACCATTTAACCAAGCTAGTGATATAACCATTGGGAGCATTGTGCTGGTCGTAAGTCCCAGTCGGGGCAACTACCGAGCCGAGGCAAGTAACTATTCTATGTACGTAAAATGCATATAATTCCAACACCTTTTATTTCTTACAGATCACTGGGGTTGATAATAACAAGTGCAATGTCTACAACATCGACACTGGGTCCACGCATAACGTGCCGGCGAATCAATTGCGCATGGCATGCCGGTTCGTGGAGAACTTGCCTGTGAGCCAATTGCGCGTTAAAATCAAAACCATCTCCAATATACCGTCGTCTGCAGTGCCGCCAAACACGGTTGCTCTTCAGATGCTGCTGAAGATCTTTGCCCAGAAATCGGAGATGCAGGTTGAGTTTGAGGACTCCGATAGTAGCACTGTTGACTTGCTCGACTTTTCTGTCGAGCCGCATTCGCTGATGACTCGCATGCTGCCCATGATGTTTACGCCTGTTGCCGTGGAGTTGAAACCGGCCATGAGCTTACCGGCTCCATTTGCAGATGTGCCTGCGCCAATCAAGGCGCTGGAAACAGTGTTGACACCAATAGATTCATTGCTTCCGTTACCACCTTCTCCGCCTAATTCACCGATTCAGGAAGAGATTACTCCCAATCTTACGGAACGTCACTATTTTAATGATTTAGAACGTCATCTCTTGCCGCTGGGCAATGATTTGCATGTCTTAATCCTGAATGTTACGGATCTGCATAAAAGTGGATACGTGACGGCATGCCACTTCTCCAGCGAGAAAGACGCTGAGAATTTCCAGAACATGCTGAACGTCGTGGCCGAACTTGGCTGCTCGGATGACAAATTGAAGCCGGGCTATTTGCCTCAGTAATGCATTTCAGCCAAATATTGTTTTTATTTAATCCAACTTTTTTTTTTTTAAACAGCATTGGCGAAGTGTGCCTGGCCCTGTTTACCGAAGACAATTCTTGGTATCGTGGTGTTTGCCAGCGTGTTAGCGATCAAAAAGCCAGTATTTTATACTGCGACTTTGGCAACTCGGAGGTGGTTCCCCTGGAGCGGATCAAACCTATTCCAAAAGAGCTACTGCAAGGAGTATACGCCACTAAATGTTTTATTGAAGGTAAGTCCTTAGAAAACTTCTTGATGATTAGCTTAAATTCAAATATTCTGCCTGATTTCAGGTTTCGATAAAACCAAAAACTTTTTGGTTCTTGAGAAATATCTTGCAGATAAAAATAAAATTGCTTGCAATGTACTCGATGGTCCAGAGCCCAATTCGCGTATATTTCACATTCCGAATTTGAACAAGATTTTGTCCGAGGAAATAATTTAGGTATAAAATTCTTTCGAACCCTTTTTTACCAAAGATATGTGGATCGCGACCTTTTGTTTTGTTTATAAAATTAATAATCGACAATTATCACATCGCTTTTGTTTCAGAGAAACAGGAAACTTCGAATAAAGAACATTTTTATGTTTGACTATAAATTTGTTTGTTATATTGCTTAGGCAATTTTGGCCACCCTAAAGATTATGACAAATATTAAATATGGTTAAGGAGGGAGTGAATTGTTTGCACATATTTGTAACCAAATACAAATACAAAAATCAAGCAAGAGCGGATGCCACTGACGCCTTTCTACGCAAATCTCATAATTTGCTTGTTAATCCAAATGTATTGTTAACTAAAAAGAATGAATGCGGGTGACAGATATACAATAATCATTTATAATTGAGGAAAGTCTTACAAATGGAAATTTAGAAGAAGTATAATTGGAGTGCACTACGAAAATTTGAGAAGGTAAAGAAACATAAATTAAACTCTCCCAGATCGTTGTGTCTGTTATGAAAAGAAGGTAAAGTAAAATTTTCAGTTTCTCTAAACGTAGTCATTTCTATTTTTATTTAATAAAATAAAAACAATTAGTTACAACAGCAATAACAAACATGGTATAAAACAACATTCAATTCTCGGCAAACTTGCTGAGAATCTCTTTTAAAATGGAAATATCTCTGACAGCTATCAAGCCGGTTACATTACGCTTCCAATCGGATCCAGATTCTATTTGATCTGCATCAGGAGCAATATACCTAATAGGTACGGGCAGCTGCTGCTTGACGCTAGCAGCGTAATCGAGGATATCTCCGCCCAGTGCGCGCAGAATAGCCTGGGGGGCACAGGTGTCCCATCGGAATGTGGAACCCTTGCTGAGAAAGTAGACGTCCGCCTCGTTGGAGATAACTTTAAGTGCTTTGTGGCCGGCTCCTGCCGAAAAAGCCAACTCGAAGTTTAAATCGAGAAAATTCTGAAGTATATTGCCCTTTTCGGAACTGGAGAATATTCCTATTCTGCAATGGCTATGATTGCCTCCCGCCTCAGAGTTGCAGTTGTGGGCCTGCATTGTCGGCAGGCAGACGCCCCAGTACAATGAAGAGCTGTATTCGTGCTCATCCAGTTTATGGCCAAAAGGCTGGCATACTATGCCAATGACGGGTACGCCAGAGTCGCGTTCATAGACACCAATCAGTACGGTAACACAATCAAGCCCTGTAGAGGTGATCCCGGGAAATTCAGTGAATATGGTTTCTCCAGAAATGTACTCGGCAGTGGCATCTGGAAGAGTATACATTAGGCATCTAAAAAGAACACTTCAAAAATGATTTGACAAACCGATGGGATCTATCCAAATACCCAAATTACTATAGTCTAGTTCGCCCAGTGGTAACTCCGGAATGTCTTTCAGCCTTTGGTCATAGTCCACCGTCTTATGCACCTCGGTGGCTAGAGTATCAGCTGCATTCTTATATCCGTCGAGCACCGACTCCAGACAGGCAGCCGTTTCAGATTCGGTGTCGCCCACAGCTATGGTAATTTCCTGGCCCAGTTTGTTGGTGAAATGCGTGGATTCTTCGCCAAGTATAGCCTCATGCATGACTGGAAATAGCTTGCTGACATCATGCTTGATGGTTTCTTGTATTAACACATCAGCTAGCGTCTTAAAATCATGTTCGAAACGTTCATTGGCCTCGGCTCCAGTTTTCTCCTGGACGAGCAGCCCTAAAAGTTCTTCGTTGGAGCGACAAACGCGCGCTATGTTTGCAGCTTTCTCTGAGCAGTTAATAAGAACTCGAAGTAAATTAATGTTCTCGGTCATTCTGTCTGTCGCTATGTGTATTCCTATTGCATACTTTTAACGTTTCCGCCTCGCTTTTAAGGTTTCATTGCAAATGTTGACATAAATACTAGCTAACAGTAATCGTTTATCGACTACCGCCACAAGCACATACACTTATCGATGTTGTCGCGATAAGTACTCACGACATTTTCGGTGGTGCCAACTTGACCCAAAAACTGGCAATGGCGTTCAGTTTAAAATCGTGCTTGTGTGTGATTCGACTCAATGAGAGCAAAGTAAAAAACAATTTACCTGAACATTCCAGATAATTAACGAAAATCTATTTATTGTTTTGTATTTCATATATTATATGCACATTAAATTTTCGTGCAAATAATATTTTGAGATTATTTTTTGTATATCGCGTAAAATCAAATTGTTTTGTAGCTTTCACATCTTCATTGTACAAATTTTAATTGGCAATTAATAATTACGCACTCACCGCCCCATTTAGCGTGTGCAGACAAATTTATAAATCATGTGCGAGCGAGTGGGGGGGGGGGCATATTGATGCTGCAGCATAATTTGCACCCGATCTTATCGACGTGCACTGCTAATGATTCGCATTAATGATGCTGAATACATCGCTCGGTCTCGCTCTCGCGCCTGCACTCCGACATCATCTTATGAAATGAGACCATCAATCAGCCTGTGCCTCCTCCTCCTCCTCCTGCATCCCAGCGACTTGCCCGGCGCATTTGCATATAAATTGCTGCTAATGTCGCGCTATCAAAGTGACTGCATCAATGTGGCAACGAGGACGCATTCCTGCAATGCCAGCTCTGCTCTGCCCTGCCCTGTCCTGGCCTGGCCTGCACAGAATTGACTGCCCTACGGGCCAGCGTTCATCCGAGTTGTTCGTGTATCGCTTGGCTTATGCTAATTTTCCCAGGCAACGCTCCGCAGAGTCAGGCCAAGCAATTGATGTTTGGATAACGTTGACTTGATGACTTTGCATAATTTACGCCAGGCTGCCACAGCAGCAGCAGCAGCAGCAGCTTGTTGGGTTCTCTTTGGGCTAATTTTTCACTCAAACGCACGCGTTGCTTATAATGTGTTAATATTCATGCGGGCAGCAACAGCAATAACAACAACAACAACCACAGCAGCAACATATGTCGTTTTTCTTTTTGGCCACCTTTTACCTCTTGACGTTTCAATTTCATTGCGTCAACTCTTTGGCAAACGATTTTTCAACCGCCGGCCATTATTCAACAGCTCAGCCTGAAGCATTCGTCATCTCCGCGGGTTTCTCTCTAATAAGCGTCTTAACACAAAAAAAACAAGAACAAATTTAAAAAAGTAATCTTTTTTAAGAAAACTTTGCTAACAATAATACCACATTTATATCTAAAAGCAATAAAACAATGATCTCGCATCGCTGCAGTTGCCACAACAAGTTTGTCGCCTCAGTCTTTTAGTGTACTTTGGATGCCAGGCAAGAAAGATGGATAGAATATAAACTAAAGCCAATTTAAAACAAATATATTCGTTAAGACTGTGATATGCTTCACATGGCTACACATGTTTTAGCTGTTTCTATTGGGGTTTTGGTTTCTTTGTTTTAACGTTTTGTGTACCCTTTTCAAGTCTAACAGCCTTTTAATTAATCGCTTGAGTTAAACAAATTCTTAATGAGTCTTTAATTAATCGCCAAAACGAAATGTAAGCCAGTCGTCGCTTCTCTCCTTGTGTATAAATATTTAAATTTGTTGTGACTTGATTTCTGTTATGACCACAATATTGTTGTTGCTGTTGTTCGCTTCTGACTATTTGAGACGGCTCCTCCCCTGAGGTGTTTTAAACGAGTTTCAACGCTTCTACAAATTTGTTTGCTATTATCATTTTGTGTATGTTTTTGCCTTGCTGTTAACTTGATTATTAAGATGATACAACAAAACTAACAATGTTGATAACCGTTTTAAATTATGCGCCCCATTCGATTGCCCAGTGGGCCTCAGATCCGACTCTGCAGATTAATGGGCGTTGCCAACCGAAATGAACAGGAAAGTGCCTCGAAATACTCGTCTCAATCAATTAGTTAAGTAGATTCGAGCTCTAAAAAATTGGTGACAATATTTGAATGCCACAACTATCTGCGAGAGAGAGAGAGAGAGAGGTAGAGATGGACAAGAGCAAGAAAGGGAGTCAGTCGCTTGAGTCAGTTGCAAAATGTCTACCCATTGAACATAGAACTTGTCTTTACCAGTTTTCGATTGGTGCAATTGCCAACAGGCGGGAGACTGCAGAGAGGCCAGCACCCACTCGCCAAAGCTGCTTAGTTACGGCTTCTATTTCGCCAGTCGTCGTTGCTGCGGCCTCTGCCATGTTCCGTTTTGCAGCAGCGCATTGCACTTGGATTAGCACTCTTCCACTTTGTCATAGAATCCTTGATTTATGTTTCTAAGATTTCAAGATGTTCCAGTAAATGCATTATTGAAATTGGTACTATATTTGCATACTTTGCCATGTGATCCTGAATATGCGACAAAATCCAGTTGTTGGCTTTATAACTATATTTCAATAAAATGTTTTTCTTCAATGTCTAGTTCGAATCAAGCTGTATATTTAATTTAACCAAGTCATATTTAATAAATATAAAATATTTTAATTTGTTTTTAGCACACTTTCTATTGAATCAGGAACAAATTAATTAAAAGTAATTAGGCTAATGTAAAAGTAAAGTAAATTACAATAATAATATAATTAGATTATAATAATAATATTCTACAAAATAAACACAGAATAGGGAGAAAATATATTTTCAACGAACTAAAATGGGTTTTTTTGTATATTCTTCATTTAAAACTCTAGTAGATTTGAATATTTTATTTATTATTATAATTTTATTTTACAATTTTGAAATTGCTGAATTGATTTCGTTAACATAGCTTTTCATTATAACCTTATCGTACCTCCTTATTAAACAATTAATACAAACATAAAACATACAACATTTTTATCAATAAATGTATTTTATTTGGTCTTATAATAATAAGTCGAATAAGTCAATTGCTGTCTAAATAAAGGGCCCTCAAATGCGGTCCTGCAAATATTGGGCAATATACAAATTTAACGATAAGTAAGTAAGTAAGTAAGTAAGTAATCATTTATTTGCATCTACTTATTCAGTATAATTGACAGTCAGAGAATTCATATTAGTTTGTTCCGCCTTCCGCTTGTGTGCACTGTGATTGTATTCCTTGCTCTAGCAGATATCCAGCGGAAATACAATCGTATGGAAATACAAATCTGTTGCCAGGGCGAGTGCATATAAATTTTATGGATTTTGTGCAAAGTTTGCCATTTTGCCAGTTTAACATTATTGTTATGATGATAAGCGAGCGAACGTTGCAGTGACCATGTCGAACGTGCTGCGCTGTGGCTGCCTGCGGAGCGAGAGCAAGTTGAGGTCTCACCTCTGGCCAGCTGGGGACTGTGAACGGGACTGTGATTGTGGCTGTGACTGGTGCCGGGGCTCTGATTCTGGTGCTAGAGCTGGTGCTGGTGTGTCTGCCAATGCAGAGTCATGTTTAATGGCCTGTGGATGGGATCCCATCCCGCCAGAACGCATCCTGCCGCCTTTTTGGCCATTGACGTTGTTGTTTTGTTTGTTGATCTCGGCGCGATCTGCTTCACGGCTGTGGCTTGTTTGGCTTTCCTCCATATTTAAAACCATTTCATTTTCTGGGGGCCAGAGTGTGAATATAATTTAATGTGTGTGCGCAATTTTCAATATCGCTGCTTGTACCTGGTCACCCCTCCCCCCTCCCACCATCCCATTTGCTGCATTTGCTGATATTATTTATTATGCCTGATTGGTTTTCAAGTGATCATAAAGTAAATGATCGTCGTTTTGGGTCGCGGACCTGGCCCCGGCCAGTCTGTGCCAATTGTGGCGCTGTCCGTTGCCATTGAGCAGGCTCTGCTGTGGCGTTAATATGTAGATTTTTGCGTTGGAGGCGTTAGTTGAAGATTTACGCGCCGGCCAATGAATTGTGGCAGCTTTTCCACAGACAACCCCGGGTCGTGACCCTGTCAGACTCTTGGGTGTGTGTGTGTGTGTGTGTGTGTAGATAGCGATTGGGATAGCTTCATTTGCTGCAGACACCTTGCATTCCAACGGCCATATCCTGCTCAACTCCCACACGCAGTGCACTTCTCCGATGGCCTCCAACAATTTGGCATTAACATTTAATTGACATTGATGATTGCGGCAGTGGACAAGTCTGAGAACGGCTGCTACCAGTGCAGCGTGCTCGGAATGGGAATGCGAATGCGAATTATTAAAAATCATATCGGGCCAGAGTGACAGTTGAGCTGCGTATGTCAGGCATACTCTCCTAGTTGTAGCCGTATACGTAAGTAGTTGCCAACAAACTGACATGAAGAAGACATACAAATAAATTTGTGGCACTTGCGGACAGCAAGCAGCCAGCACGAGCAGCCAGCACGAGGAGAAACGAGCTGAAGGTGTGTAGGGCAACCGCTGAAAGATGGCAGATGGAAGTGGGCATGGACAGGTCTTGCGTTTCTAGCGCCAATCTCTCAAAGTTTCTCAAAGTAAACGCTCAAAATCAACGCCAAGTGTTTTCGACTCAACACGCATACACACATATGGTAATGTGTGTGTGTACACTCGCCTATGTATTCTATCGGCTTGTTTATTTGTCGGAGTGTGTTTTGTTTTCGTTGCTTTAAATGAACGTTATTAAGAGATGCTTATCTCTGAGTGATTTATTCATTAAAAAGGCATTTATTAGCCAGCAACAAGCCAGTGCCAATGAATGTCTGTGTGTGTGTGCGAATGCGTGTGTGCGTGATAGCTACACTGACTTACACACTCGCTCACCGACACCTCCACATGGCCGACACACATTCGGATTTGACCATCGCCGCTGCGGCTCGTTTGCTGGCCCGCTTCTGGCCGCCTCGTCGCCTCATTTGCGCGGCATTAAAATGCAAAAGCGTGTTTGTTCCTGGAAAAACTGCAAATACACGTACTCGCACCCGGCCCAATTGCGAGGGCGAGGGCGACGCTGGGCGGTGGTGGCCATTGCCAGCTGCGTCGGCTCAGGTTGCATGCCTTTAGTTTTATTGACTTGCATATTTCCACAATTTGATGTCTGTGTGTGTTTTTAATCACTTAATTAGAGAGTTTTTTAATTGTCTTTACTAGAAGTTATTGCAATTTATGCAAGAGGTGTGTGCATTTTGCCGTTTGCGTGTTGGCCAGGAAATGTGACTTGCGGGCCAAGTTCGTGTCTTAAGTCTTTTGTTAAAAGGTGGCTGAAAGTGCGTGTGTTGCACTGTTATCTAGTTAAAGGTTGTACAGTGCCGATCTTTAGCTTGTCACTCTTTATGGTCTCACCTTTACTTGTTCTACTTTTCGCCAATTCAAAGCCTCTCACCTCTCGTGCACTGATTGCCACATATTTGGACATAGAGGGACATTAGCAGCTGGCTAAACACAACGTTAACATTGACGATTTCTATGCTAAGCAATTGCCAGCCAATAAGGCTAATAAAATGGCAGAAAGCGAGGCCCAAAGTCGCGGCACGAGGCCATCTCATAAATACTTGTTAGTTCCCCTTGAGAACTTTGCATTCGAGTCCACAGAGTCGACAAGCGAAGTCTTGGTCTTGGTCGTCTGTTAATCACCTCCTCGCCTGGCTGGCCATGTATCATCGGGGAGCCAAGAGCTGGCTGGGCCACGTTGCAGCGTGGTGGCTTCTTCGGTTTGGTGTCATAAGGAAGCGTCTAAATGATTCATAATTTATGCCTAGCTCTTTGCCTGTCGCTGGCCATGGCCATTCCCACTGCCATTCCCGTTCCCATGCACATTGCCAGCGTCATTCACTTGGCCATTCAATGCTTTCGTTACTTAATTTTTCCAACTTAACGTACTGGCTTGTGCCTGCTGATCATGCCCATCCCGCTCTGCCCCTCCCCCACTTGTAATGCGTTTTGGCTGGCAAAGTGCGTGGCCGTCATCGTTGTCGTTGTCGTCGTTTGTCTGCGACGTTGATAGTTGAAAAAATTACTTACAAATTACATGCGTAGCTTATGCCCCCGTGCCGCCTTCGGCTTGTTTGCTTAATGTGCTTTGTGGCGGGTTACGGGCCCATGTTCAGTGTCCAGCGTCCAATGTGTCCATGTGGCCAGGCAGTCGTCGCTGCTGGTATTAGTATTATGTCTCGTGGCTGGGTCGTAAATTGCTTTTCCTAATTGAATTCTGAGCACTGTCAAGGCGAATGACAGTCAAGTGGGTGTGGGCTTCTATCAGCCGTGCAAGAATGGTTTTTAAATACCACAGCTCTGAATGAATAATCTCTATCTTTCGATTTTAGTATGTACTAAACTTTTCTGCACCTTTCTGCGAGCTGTTCTTATTAACTCCAATGTCGAAAAGCAGTTGCAACTACATCTTAATTTACATACATAATCTAGTAGCAATTACGCCTGTTAAATAATGCAGCTTTACAATTACAATAATTATAATTGAGATTGAGATAAGGGGGAGCGACTGTCAAAGGGCTGGCAACTTTGGTTGTAGGTTTGCGGAATTTCGCATGGTTTAAAATGCAGCACGAAACATGGCCATAAAGTGTAGTTGCGTTTAGCTTAACCAAGTCGACAATTTAAAAAGCCAATTTGCACATAATGCGGCGAACGTGAGCGAAAATCTTAAACAGAATTGTCCAAGCACAGCAACGAATTTCTACGCATGTGTGCAAATAGACACTAATGCAAATGTCGCCTCTTTGGCTTGATCAGCTTATTAAGAAAACATTAACTCGGCTTGACCCAATTTCCGTTGGCATGCTAATTTGAATTTACATGCGCTGCTCAACACTGGCGCAAGCACGTGTGCTCTCGCTAGAGCTTAAGCGATCTGGCAACACTCGCGTTAATAGCGATTTGCCATTTGGTTGATGCAACGCAAATACGCAAGTTTGTGCCTTTTTTTATGGAAATGGGTCGCAAAAGGAAGAGGGAACCAAAACAACTCACAGTGGGCGACTATGTGTTTGCCAAGGTGCGTGGCTTTCGTGCTTGGCCAGCGCGCGTTCTGCAGGAAGAAGGCAAAATGTGCTATGTCTATTTCTACGGCACTTGCAACATTGCCAAGGTTGGCGTCACTCAGCTCTTTGAGTACGACAAGTGCAAGGCACGGCTGGGGAATCCTAAGCAGAAGCCATACGGCTTGTTTAGAGAAGCAATGGTCCACGTGCAGCAGTCAGTGGCCAATCCCAGCGAGGATCATGGCTACTTTCAGGCCAAAGCTGACCTGATCAGCGACGACCAGGAGCTGGACGACGAGGAACAATCTTCTACACCGTCTCTATCACCGGCCTTGGCTAAGAAGTCGGACAATGTTTCTATACCATTTTTACACATAACCGGGGACTCGGATTAAGCCGATGCACAAGTTTATCATTGAGATTAAGTTTGATAGTTTTATTTTAACCTAATGGAGTATAATAAAGTATAGTTTTTTGCAGCTGCATTGTATTTTTTCGAGAAAGTGGTTCCAGCTTCAATTTTGTGGCACCCACGCGTCACGTGGCAATTAAGGATTTCGGCGCTGTTGTGTTTATCGCGTGGGCGTGTCTGTGCTCGTAATGGCCACTGCGTGATGCGACCAGTGGAGAGAATATATGGGTTTCTCAGTTAATCAAAAGCTGGCCGTGGTCGATACACTTTGCACGGCACGTTTCGACTGCCGCACAAATGGCTAACCATTAAATGCTGCGCCATCAGCAAAACCGGAGCCACCCCAGCGAAATGATGTGTGGGTGTGATCCTGTAGAGCGGGCATAGTTTAGCTTAATGGGTATCGTAAAGAGCGCTGCCCATGAAACTGGCAGAAGTGTACACATGTATGTACATATAATTTCCCACCCTACTTTTACAGCCGCTAAAGCTTTAATCGAAGGGAGGGCGCAGGGGAAGCGGACGGAGCTGCTCTGATCTCTGGCACATTTCGATTAACATTAACAAATTATCTGAACCGCAGCAAATTAATCGCTGCAGTTGTTACTCCACTGGCATCTGCGGTGGCAGCCTCATAAAATATTTGGGTTAACAAGGCGGATGTTGTGGCTCCTACTGTTGCTGCTGCACCTACTGATGCCGTTGCTGCTGCTGCAGTTGACCACAAATCAGATTCGCTAGGCCTGCAATGAGATTTGGCAGCCGCATCGATTCGGCTTTATCACGAGATATTTTGCGGCACTCCAACAGCTTGCAGCAGATGCATGCCGTAGCTTTCGGAGATGCAGCAGCATCCTCGACAGCTGCTGGTTGAACGTTGTCCTGTGTCGTTGCGGTTGACTGGCGAAGCAGTCTACTCCAGGGCAAATTTTTAAGGAGTTAACTATTCACGCACAATTCGTGTATTTATTTTTATTTTGTGGGTTTCCACTTTCCATCCCTTGGCCCACGTCCAATGCAGTAAAATGTCAAATTAATGTTACGACATGTCCAACAACTTTTGATGGCATTTGACAATGTTGAGCTGGAAATTCCTGCAGGTGACGCAGTGCCCCTGTAATTTGTTTGGCCGCACGTACGCTGGACATGATGGAGCATTGTCAACTTGTGCCTGCCCAGCATAAACAAAAACAAAAAGCGCGCCGAGGGACCTGCAACTGTAGCAAACTAGCCGGCAGGTGTCGAGTAGGAGGAGTGTGCTGTTTGGGGTTCGAGGCCTGGCCAGCCAAAGGTGTCAATGTGTGGGCATGTCGGACACGTGTGCTTGCAGCCCCCTGGCCATAAATTTCCTTTGTTTATTTGTGGCAGCCACAACAGACGGACGACAGCAGACAGTCTGCAAGTCTTAGCCAATTCGGCGGAAATTTGCCAAGGAAATCAAATTATAAATTGCTAATTTATCAGTCACATTCAAATCGTGGCCACAGTTTGGCCGTTAGGGGGCGCTAATTGGCGAAGCAAACGTTGAACAGCCCTGTGCGCACATGCAGACATATGTACATACATATTCATTTACATTATCGAATAGGCTTATCGTTCGACAAGTGACAGCGAAACAAAAGCGATCTAATTGAAATTCCCAAGTGTTGCACAGTATTTAAATTTATTTCATTGCCAAAATAGCTATATCAATCAAATATTTAACACAACCACCAATTAAAGTGGGCAGAATCTGAAGAACACAAATGCGTAAAAAAAATTGCAATTTGGTATTGGGTGAACCCAGTAGAATTCAATGACTGATTGCCTGATGAAATTTAAACTGTGCTACATAAAGTAAGTTTGGTGCTGGCATTTGTAAGTTTAAGAAGAGATGAATTATTAGATGCTAGTGTCAAATTTAACTAATTATTTATTTTTTTAATTTTTGCAATTTGTAATAATAATTTTTTGATCTTTACGAGATCATCATTAATCGGTTTGCATAAAATATTGTGTTTCTGGTTTTAAAACCGAGATCGCACTTTGCGATTTGCCACGCCTCAAGTGGACGTAGTTAACAAAATCGTAGCACTTTATTTGTCGTGGTATACTTGAGTGTACATGCATATGTACATATATTCCAAGTTTCAGGTCTCTAGCTTCAAGACAGACGGACAGCCAAACCCAATAAACTATTTTCATTTCGTGCACGAGTGTGAAAACAGTTTATATGATATGATTTAGATCATTGGCGTTATCCATTTCACACTTTGATCTTATGTATTACAGTCCTTTCTTTTGTAGAGCACTATAACCCCCTGTGATGGCGCATGCAACGAATTTGGTAGGCCAATCAACCACTTATTTCAGTGCTTTTTGACGGCCATTGTTATGCGCTCAGTGCACACATGTTATTATTAGCTGCTCATAAAGCGGTTAACTAGTACATGAACCCACCCCTAGCTATACACATGTAGATGCCTATAATTCCCCGAGCACCGATTGCATTGTTCATTTGTTACAATTTATAACTGTCATGTAATGTGTCATATACGCCATCGATTCCAAGTCGGGCGACATTGCAGCCACAGAATGCATAATTAAGCCATAAATTTTAGCGGTTTACGACTAAGCGCTATGGGTCAGCAGGTGAAAACGACACGATTCGGTGCCATCATTCATAATTGGATGTTAAGCATTTGGAAATACACGGATGACAAACGTTTGCCACCAAGTATGTCAGAAAAAATAAATAATCAAAACAACGAACTCAATATGCAAAGCGTCTACGATTTTTATTTGCACTCGTGTGCACAGTGGGTGGCATTATCAATGGGACACGGTCTCTGTCTCATACCGATGGATACTTGACGGGCTGTAAACATTAATTGATTTGTGCCAAAAGCTTAACAGCTTTTTAGGCCACAACGACAAACGGCTAGTTTGTGGAGCCCTTTGAGACGAAAAGAGGCTGGTGGAGCCGGACACCAAGCCCCCTCACGACCACATGGGCTAATTAAGGTATGCCAGAAATGGCAAATTAGCATAAAACTTTGCAACATTAAAAATTATACCTACTTTATTATGCTCATATACTGACATTTGAGGTGCTCTTTTTTATGGTTACTTTGTGACCAAATTGATTAATGAAGTAATTTATTTGTTTCGATTGCATATGGAGAATTTTTATGATACACTAAAATTATGACGTTTTATATTGTTGCTTTTATATGCGTACATACAAATGTGTCTTTGTATGTCTGAACTTGTATTTTCGGCATAAGTTGCACAATGTGTGTTTTTGTTTTTGGCTTGGCAGTGAAAGTGGATTTAGGGGTCATTAAATTTTGACCATAAACATTTTTGGGACTGGCAGCTTAGGCGGAGTTATTGTTTAACAGAGAGGTGTTGGCGGCATGATTCCATTGGAATCGAAAACATTTTAAAAGCGTGCCTTTATTTCAATCTTTAAGAAATTTAATTCCAATAGATGATTATTACTCAATTATGAATATTTATTATTAAATCTCAATACATTGTTGCACTTAAAGATTGAGAAAGTAGTTGTAGTGTAATAATGCTTTTTGTTAATTATTAAAACTTTTGTGGTAATTTTTCGTGTATAAACGTTTGGTTTGTCTTTAATTCTATATGAATTAGGATCATAATTTTCAGAAAGAAAATAGAATGAGATGCTTGAAATGCTGAGGGTGTAATTTAATGTGCTCTTTAGCTAACTGGATAGTTTTATGAGTTTCAATAACAATCAACAACAATCAGTCTAGAATGATGATCACTCAAATGATATGTTTAAACAAAAATTTGGTGGCTATAAAATGCGTTAAAAAATCTAATAACCATCATAAAACAGGTCGTTAAGGGCAGATCAAATTGTGGCCCAAGGCAGTCAAAAAAGTCGTCTTAGAAAGTGGACATTGAAATTTGTGAATGTTAACAACATTCTTAACAAATTTATTTCAGCACGCATTCAGCATGCTCAAGTTGGAGACAAGACATGACAGATAGACATATATGTATATATATAAGTCGTTTAGAAATGTGAAAATGCTAACGTGTCTGTCGCGGTTGCTCTTCTAATTAATTGATAGCCCCATATAAATTTGTGAAAGCCGTCGCCTTGGTGTCCACAATGAGCGCCTTTTATGCGTTTATAACTCTATTTACAATTTTGGGTATTCACTTTGTCTGCATCTCGAGGTTTGGTGTCAGCTCTTTTTATGTTTGTGCATGGTTCGTCTGTTGTTAATGGCCGTTTTTAAAATGCCATAAAATTGCTTTATAAGTTCATGATATTAATATGCACACCAATATTGGACATTATTATAATATATTGAGTATCTAGCGCACACAAAAGCGCCACAAATGAGCTGAAGCCCGATCCAGCCGAAGCCGAGCCCCGTAATATGTGAGGCGGTCTTTGATTTTGGTCGACACCAACCGTGCGTACCCCGCGGCGCACATTAACAAAATTCTAAACAATGGCTAACCAAGTTGCTCAGATCAGCCAGAAGGAGCGTGCGGAGAAGGAGAACGTTTCAATTTGTATAATGAAACCGTGCTGCGTCTTTTCACGCTGTTGTTGTTGCTCTTGTTCCTGTTGTTGGAATGTTTTGGGTATCAAATTGCCGGCATTTGTCAACGCAGCGCACTGTGCAAGTCTGCCATAAATTAAGGGCTCGTTAGATAGCCTGAACATGGGTAAAACATATGGACAACAAGTTCTGTTGATAAGAGGGCGTGAGACTGCCCGTTATCAAAGTCACTTCATTGGCTCATAACTAATTGTCAGCTCCAGCAGACAATGCGTATTATAGCTGTGATAAGAAGTTGTGTGTGTGAAAACTCTGGGGTCGCATTTAATAAATACTTGTTTATTTATTACTACAAATTGTTTGAGATTTTCGAGTCTTGTTTGCCAGGATTGACAATCTAAATAATATCGAATACAATTGAAACCAAATCTATATTCCTTGCCAAGTACTCGTTTTTCCGTCATGTAAGGAAACGTGACTGCAAATTAGTTGCCACTGTAAATTGAATAATGAATGAATAATTAAAGTGTTTTAGTTTTTCTGAAAGTTTTAAAATGTGTATGAACATGTACATGTACGTGTACTACATTTTATGTAGTATAGTATAGCTTGTAATATTTAAAACACAATCCGTGACAAGTAGCAGATATTTTATTGACCTCCCTTTTCTGGTGTTGAGGGTTCAGTGACTGGATTTAAGTTATCTAAATAAAATGTCAAAGAAAGCATTACAGGTCCCGTCACTTTCATTAGACTCATTTGACAGCTCAGAAATCAATGTACTAACAAAATGCAAGATCCTTGGAATATGACCGAAAGCATGTTATCAGATGTGCTCGTTTCCAATGTCTACAATCAGTTTATGCAACAAAACGCAAATCTATTCAAAGACAAGGTAAATAATACTTAAGAGCAATATCCCAACTTTGATTCGGAAAGCTCGTCCATAGGTTGTGCTGGACGTGGGCTGCCGTAGTGGGCTGCTGAGCATCCTGGCCGTCGAGGCAGGCGCTGTCAAGGTCTTTGCTGTGGGCAACATGCAGAGTGCCAAATATGTCACGAAGGCCTTGGCTAAGGGAGAGAAGGCGGAGGTGTTTGAGCCGCTCACTGGCTGCATCAGCCAAGTCAGGTTGCCGTGTGGTCTGAGGAAGGTGGATATCATAGTGTCCGAGTGGATGGGGTAGGCTGGCTATATCCACAGATATCAATCAGTAGGCCAGTTTGACCCTTGTCTCTGTCTCCCACCAGGCATGCCATATTCGCTGACTCGCTGTTCAGCCAGGTGATGTACGCACGCGACAAGTGGCTGGCAAAGGGTGGCCACATCATTCCTAATGTGGCCAGTCTCTACATACGGGGCATATCGCAGCTCCCTGGACAGACCGTAGATAAAGACCTGCCGCCCGTCATATTGATGGACGACTATGTGCCGGTTCATTCGCTCATGACGGAGAAGTTTCTACTGAAAACCATAGACCTCAGCACGGCTAAAAATGAGTTTGAATTCTTTATAGCCGACTTTAAGATAAAAGCCATGCGGAGTGGAAAGGTGTCCGGCTGCATGCTCTACTTTGACATAAGCTCCATCAATGCCAAGGGTCAGATACAAAAGCTGTTCTCCATTGGGCCAGAGTCGCCCAAAACGTATATAAAGCAAACGCTCTTATTTCTGGAGGAAGATGCCCTCGAGGTTGCGGAACAGCAGCTACTGGTTGGAAGGCTTAGCATGGCACTCGGCTGCTTTGCACCACGCGGCGTTGAGTTCTCCCTGGGCATGTGGATGGGCAAGTAGGACGCTGTACTTAATAAAGGGTAATGCTGATGCGGATGCTGAAACTGATGTCTGATGTATTCATGGCAATATTTAGGCGTTCTTTGGGCAGTTCGCCTTAAAGGCCAACACGTCGCTCCGGGTGAAGGCTTGCGAGCAGCGGTGCTCCTCACCGATCGTTGCAAGATCAAAATTTATGGCCGTGCTGCATCAATTAGGGCGGCAGACCCGACGACTGCTACTCAAAGACAATGGGCAACGCGGGTTTGGTTTGCCTTTTTGCTGACCTGATCGGTGTTTAGCTTTGACGTTGCTACAACGATTTAAAATGATGTCGCGCATAATTCACTGATCGAGTTCAAGATCGAGGATTCAGCGATCAGCGTTCACGTTTTGCCAGACTTTGCGTCGTGCTGGGGTCCCTGTCCCTTCAGCTCTGTATCTGTATCTGTTCTGCGTTCGCTGTGTTCTGTCTGGTCTTCGCCCTCGTTTACAGTTAAGTTCTTTTGTTCAAATCTCATAACTGATCGCTGATCGCCGCTCGCACTTGGCTAACGCTCCATACAAGGCGCAGTACAATGGGCCAGCTTCTCGTCCTGCCAGCTCTGGGAGCACAGATTCGTTCCTAAACGATATCACTCGTCTGGGACGGGGAATCGATCCACTGACCACGCTCTCGCTCGCATGCTTAAGTGACATTTGGCGGGACGTGGGTCTGTGATGGATTAGCATCATTTTGCCGTGAGGATAATGTGTCGTCTGCAATGATTTTGGTTGACATGTTTTTGTTTTTTTTTTTTTGGCTGCCGCTTGAGGGTTTCGTGCGGATTGCCAGAGCACTTCTCGGAAATAATTATGCTGCTTTTGCGCAAAAGTAACAGCATTTTTGTACAAATTGCATAAAAATTTAAATTGGCCAGCCAACTTTTTGGAACTTGCCTCTTCGCGGCAAACCCAGAAAATTGCTTAATAATGAAATACCAATGGATTAAGCGCAATTTGTGCGGTATGCGGCATGCGGCATGCAGCGGGCTCACTGATCCGCGCCACTTAGTAAATACCACTCTAAATCTCCCTTTTTTGTGCCAACAGCTCAAACAAGTGCCCCTCAAAATTTTATTTTATTTTACACCTAACCAGGCTACAGTCCGTCTCTTTCTAGCCCATTGGGGGCTCTCTCTTTTGCTTTCTGCCTTTCGCACGCTCGCCTTGCAGCGTTTTCATTAAATTCGCTTAATAGCGCAATATAATTTAAACAAGTAGTAACATAAAATAAAACTCACAGCAACGCATTGAAAGGCATAAAAAGAAGCAAATGATGCCAGGGCAGAGTTGGCCGGACGGCCTGCATCGGAGGCCCAGACCAGAGCCGGGTCTGGCTCCACGTTCTGGCGCATGGGCGAGACGCCCGGCATGGCTCGCAAGTGCAATAAGTTCGCTTAACGAGGGTTTAATTTATGATTTGTTATGTTTCCGGTTCGTGTTCTTGAGGCCAATGCTAAAAATTATTGGCAATAAAGCTAAGGTGTGGATTATAGTTGGCTGGTAGCTTATGCTGCTGCCAGTTAGCCACTGGGAGTTCAGACGTGGAGGTGGATATATCTGGCTAAGAGCTTTTCACGAGGTGGCAAGCGATTAGCGTTTGCACTGCGAACATGTAGTAAAAAAAGATATATTACATGGACTGGATCAGTGGGTATTTAAATCAAATTCGATTTTATCGAGCACACATCGATCTAGCTGAGGACTCAGCATTGATATATGCTATATTTTCTATTGCGCATTCTTAAGTGTAGCTGCCCAATTTCACATACTTATACCACAGTTTTGTCTTTGCCACTAATAATCCCTAATCCTTTCACGCTCACTGTGCATTTGCTGCAAGTCAGCCGGATCCCTGGCAACGAGGCATGAAGAATGGCAGCCGCAACGGGAGCGGGAACGAGTAACGACGTACGTCGCATTGCGTTGAAAATCGATTTGTTTGGGTTGCGCCTGCGCAAACAACGCGGCCCATGGATAAGAACGGATAAGAAAATAAGCAAAGACACCAAGGGGACAGGCAGGGGGCGGGACCGGGAACGGGAACGAGAACGGGAGAGGGTGACCGGGACAGGCGCTGGGGCAAGAAGGCGAAATGGTTCAAGCCAACGCCAACGAGTATCTGGTGGAACATAAATTACGCGACTAACAAGCAGCGCCCCGTGCAGCCAACCAATGCCAACTTGGCCGAGAGCTAAAAAAGATACAAAGCCGCGGACTGGCCTGGTTGGGCACTTGGGAACAGGCTGCGCTGGCCGTGCACTGCCGCACTGCCACACTGCCACACTGGCTGGTCAAAGTGAGTTGCACAAAATTATAAATGAAAGCGGGTGTTGGACGCCGTTCACAGGAGAGCAGCTCGGCATCGCTGGACCGCAGCGTCCCAGCAGCATCCACGTCCACGATTAGGTGTAGCAATTTGGACGGGCTGCCTGTGATTGAGACCGAGGCAGTGTTCGAAACGAAGTTAAAAATCAAATTAGCGAATGTGTTGAAAATTAAAAACAAATTCACGGATAAATTGCATCTGCCAGATACGCAATTATTATGAGGGTAGACAGGGCCAGGCACAGGGAGAGAAACGTGCACTGCGTCTGACTTATGGACTGTCCAGCCAGTGGCTCTGCCTTAACCGGGGCTGCTGTTCTGGTTCTTGACTCCGCATTGGCTTTGGCTTTGGCTTCGGCTTTAGCTGTGTGGCTGTTCGCTGTGCGCTGTTTTTGCCCTCGAGGTGTTGCAATTTGACGTTTTTTACGCGCGTTTTTATTCCATGAAATCCACATAAGCTTCACAAGGATGCAGCAGCAGCGGACACAGCAGAAGTCGCAGCAGCCGCACGCAGTGCAAATACTTGGCCCTAAATGGTTTTTGGCGAAAAACATGTCGAATTAACACGCTCAGTTGCTGTAGCTGTAGCTGTAGCTGTAGCTGTGGACGTGGATGTGGAATGGCAGTTGGGGCAGCTGCGATCGGCCAGCGAATATGGATTAGCGGCAGCATCAACCTTATGGGGCAGCCATGTGCACGGCTCAGCGTTGTGTGTATTTAAATGCTTGGCAAATTAGCTGAAATTTCTTTTGGCCCAGCACAATTTGCATTTGGTGTGTGTGTGTATGTGTTTGTGTTTGCGAGTGCAAGACATATAATTAGTGTTAAGTTTTTGCGGTAAGCGTTAGCCCCTGCCGGACTGAAGGGGCCTCAGCTGGCGCCGTCTGCGGCTGGCAAATAAATCGCGCTGCTGTTGAACTTTCAGTGCCTGCGGGATGGAGTGGAGGTTGGACAGAATTGCAGAGCCAGGGCGAATGGCACTGCCAAGAGCTGACAGAGTTGGACTCGAGAGTCGAAGTCGGTCACGCCCCTTGGTGTCCTGTGCACTGCTGCCAAGTTCTCAAGGCACTGCGCAGAGTCGACTCGACTCGAGTCGAGTCGAGATCGAGGCCGTCTCTGGTCTCTCGCTAACCGTTCGTCCAGCGCCGTAAAAGGGCGCAAATTTTATGAGCGCATCGTTTAACAAATGAATTTACAACCGTGCAACGCCCAAATGTCTGGCGTTCAAATTCAAATTCCTCGCAAAGAAGACATGGCCCAAAACGAAACTTGGCACTGCCCGTGAGTTACGTGGCACACGGAGGCGTATGCGCTATATTCGAGCATGAAATATGTCTGGCATTTGGCCAAATGATTTAAAACAAATAGCAGGCAGTCATCCTCATCGCTGTCCCCATCTCCATCGCCGTCTACATACATGTATCTTGACTTTCATGTGCGTCTCAGCCACTGCTGCTAGTCTGCCTGCTTGGCTCCAGTTACATTAACGCTTTCATTAGCCCAGTTTGTGCTTCGTTGGCCGCCCTTTTATTGGGCTGCGTTTTAGCGCACATAAATCGAAGTCATTGCCAATTGCTAACTGGTAACAGGCAACTGCCAACTGGCAACTGGCAATTGCCAGCGCGTTGCTTCACTCGTTAAATATGGTTTAATGAGCTACCCAAAATCTGAAGTGCCTTTTCGACCAGCTTCTCGGTGCGTGCTCGCCAACGGGCTCGATCAGCGTTTTGGGTAATTGTAATTGCGTCGGTCTGTCAATAAGTTTTCATGGGTTTCAATAAGGGAAAGCTTCGCCTGCTCGCAGTTATTATTCGTTTTGGGGCCTAATTTGCGAACTGCAATTACCGACACGATCTCAAATGATCGCCACATAAACCTGCCAATTTGGCAACTCGTGAGCGGTACGCAAATACCAGCAGAAGCTCGATCAAAGTCTACATTGTTTAATGCCCAAAGAGGAACCTGATCACATAAAAATACTTCCATTAACTCGGCAGAATGTATTTTACTTACATGTTTTACACTCGAAAAAAAAACAATGCGAAAAATGTATGTTGTTAAATATATAACAAGCAAAGCGCTTACAACTATAGCTGGATTTCGACTACAAAATACCCTGCATTCTTTGAATTGCAGAAGCTTTGTTGTTGTCTTTGTTGTCCATTTCTTATATATATTATATTTTGATTTACAGATACTAAAGTATTGCTCAAAAAATTTGGTATCGCTCAAATATATATTTTCTAAAATATTTTCGCATCTTACAAATGGTTCTGTATCTCACCTATGTATTTGTAACTTACGGATCCATTTCTAATGGATACTCTTAAACCTTGCAGATTTTCTAATTTATTTTTGTATCTAACTTTTATATTATTTGTACATTTCTCTCCCATTAATTTTTTTTCATATTTCAGGTCTTGCAGTGTAACATTGTTTCTTTAAAATCCTACAGATACTTCTGTATCTTGCAAATAATTTCTAAGCTTACATAAACTCTTGTATCGTATGGAAGATTGCTTTACGCTTAGATTCTTTTAATCTTACAGCTACGTTTACACATACAGATACTTCTGTATCCTACAGATTTTTGTGCATCTTTCAAATATAAGTATCCATTTTGCCTGGGGTTTTAACAAGTTTTTTGGCCAATTTTATTTTAAATTTTTCCCAAGAGGGATTCATCACCTAATCTATTTATAAAGATTGATTGGCAGAGAACACTCGTATTTACCTGAAATTGTGTGTTATGTTGTTTGCCATGCAAAAGTGTTTCCACAAATTTCACACTTCTAGGCTTAACCACATTTAAATAACTCGAGGCACATGGCGATCCTTCTGATCGTGTTCGAGTCCTGCTCAGCTGCTGCACAAAAACGTGTTCAGAGTCCTACGGCTGGCGGCTGGCTTCGAGTGGCACTTTGGGCTCTCATTGTTTGCTTAATAAATGACTGGCCATTGTCGTTGGGTATAAATGTCAAAAGGTTGCTTTTGACACCCCAGCAATGAGCGAGCAGCGGTCAAGCGGCGACAAGCCGACAAAAAGTGAAGTGCAACACAATAAAACTGAAGTGAACCTCGCTGTGCTCTGGATTGCCAGCTCACTTGGCCAGTTTTGCAAATGTAACAATGCAACCCCTCAGCGGACATACGCAAACGATCATTTAAGTGTCATTAAGACAGTGAGAGAGCGAGAGCGACTGGGAGAGCGAGAGAGGAAGAGCGAGAGACAATGGCATAGAGGATCGGTAACAACAGCAGCTGGCATTTGGCAACAGCTTCTGGCCCATTCGGGAACTCTTAGAGCTGGTGCGGGCCAGCTTGTGGCCGTCACTCGACTGGCTAATGGGGCCGGGTTGCCGCCCATAGCGCCTGATCGCACCGATAGCCAGGCGACGATCTTTCAAAGATGCGTTTTCCTGTTTATGTGTGTGCAGTTGAGATGATAAAGTTGTTGCGACGATCGCCGGCAATCAGCGATCAGCGATCAGCGATCGAGGATCGAGTGGGCCAATTTGTTGGCAACTCGTTTGACGTGTTCGTCAATTAAAATCAAATTCGATGCCATCTTAGAGCACGGCAATAGCTGTGCATGGGGTAAGATTTCCTATGCACGCTTATGCCTATCATTAACCACTTAGGCGCGAGTGCAATAACATTTAATCAACCAATAAATTTGGTGCAATTTATCAAAAAAGCCAAAACGCAGCGCCGACCAAAATCTTGTTTCTCCAAATTGCCTCTAATAACCGCAATCGATCGTTATTTTTTGTGGTTATTAATACGGAGGCCGAGGACCGCAACGGGAACTGCGACTTCAGACTGAGACTGGGAGTGGGACTGAGAATGCGACTGGGACAGCGAGTGCGTGTCTGGGTCGGCGATCGCGGCTGTGGCAAAGTCTGGCAACGGCTTCTCAGGTAGTTCACAAGTAACTGCAAATTGCTGCCGTCGATAAAGCTCAAATTGGTGGCAGCATCCGCGGCGCATCCGCGTTCCTGCCCCAAGACCACAATCGATCGCTGAATTTGCCTAATGGCGACGGCCACTCAACACAAACACCGAGCGGGTGCTGGTCTGGGCCCGGGTCTCGAGCTGGGCCTGGGACGCATCTTGATCTTCAATCTTGCCTGGCTGATTGACAGAGAGTCGATCTGTGGTCCAAGGCCTCTGTCTCCGTGTCTGTGGCCCGCTCCCTCTGCAGCCTCCTGTGTCCTCTTCGTGGTCGCGCTGTTTACGCGCGCATTTAGCATGTTGTAAAAGTCTGATGGCGTCCATTATAATCAATTGGCCGGGCCTCGTAAAATTAAATGATCCCGCAGGAGAATTAAGCGCCAATTACGCGCAGCAAAGGAAAAAATATGTTGCCGTTGCCATTGGCGCTGCGGACTCTCAAATTTGGGACGCGATCAGAAGAAGCAGAGCAAAAGGCAACAGAACAACAACAACAACAAAAAAAACGTTGGTCCGACTTAATTGCAGCATTTAAGTTGTCTTATTGATCATAATAACTCCATAATGGCGGAACATGTGCGTACAATATAATAATCAGACGGGCAGCGAGTGAAAATTGCAAACGGGAAATGCGCTTGGGGCAAACGCAAAGGGGGGAGTTGGAGGTGGAGCTGGAGCTGGAGCTGGAGCTGGAAGCTGCAGCAACAGGTAGACACACACGGAGATAAGGAGAGAAAGAAAGAGAGCGAAGGCGATCGCAAGGGCTGCGCTCAAAAGTGGAGCAGCCACTCGATCTTAAGCTCTCATTCTCCAGTGGCTGTTGTTGTAATGAGAGTGTGAAAGCAAACAAGCAGTAAAATTAAAGCGATCCGGAGCTGCCCTCTACCCGCTGCCCAGACTGGAAGACTTTGTACAAAACTGATCAACTTGTAATGGGAAATGTGTTCAAAAACTCAACTCAATCAGCTTAATGGCCTGACAACTTGTAACTTGTAAGCTGCCTGGGGGAAATGCGCAACTGCGATCTGGCGAGGATTTGCTGCGAGACACGCCAGTTGTTTCGGTTCTCTGTTTTCGGCTGCCCGCCAGGTGCTTTCTGTTTTGCTGAAACATTGTGAGGAAATTGGTGCATTGCCGCTTTAATGATAGTGCAGATAACGTGTTCGATCCAAAGCAAAGAAATGAAAAACAACCCGATGTCCCTTCGAGCTGAGGCAAGACTAAAGTTTAATTTTATTCGGTGAATTCAATTGAAAATGGAAAGGACGGTTATTTTGTTTTTTTTTAACTAATATTAAAATAACCAAATTCTTAAAAACTCTTTTAAACGAAAGGCATCCAAATATGCGTATATTACATAGCGTAAACATATAAATTTTGCTTTTTTTTCAAATTTGGATAAACAAGAGAATTCCATAAAATAAAATATGTTTAAGTATGTACTATGCGAAGACTTACATACTAAATTTGGTATAATCAACAATAAAGACTTGAAATTTGGAATATATATTCATGAATGCCCGCGTTAGATAGTGTGTTAATGTATTTTGGCTACGTCACCTGCGGAAGTGGCAATTAGATTGACGCTGTTTACCTGCCTTAGTTATAAAGCTATATGTATACAATTTGTTAAGTCAAATTACTGACAACATACTCTATATACATACTCATACATGCTCGATGTTATCTACATATCTCCCTCAGTTTAAAAGAAAGACACATCAATTTTTTGCAGACAGAATACTGAAGACTCCCTTTTAAATATCGCCCCTACAAAATAAAAACATCTATATTTTTCATAAATAACAATAATTTTAAGCTGTTATTGTACTGTGAACGATTATTGCGCTGTCGGTTACACCCGACTGCAATTTCTTACTTGTTTAAAAGAAAAGTTACAGAATAACGTTTATATTCAAATTTTATTGATAAAAGTTACAAAATAACTGTTATGCTTTGAGTGAAAATAGAAAACTTTTGAAAATGGTTGAAAAATAATAATTATTCTTTAAGCAATAGAATAAGTGTAAAACATAAATTATTAAAGTGGTACCGTTACTGTGCTTGGTTTGAAGCTTGCCACTTTGTACCAAATATTAGTACATATCATGTTGCACCATTACTCAATTTTAATAGGACCAAGAAATTTTTAATAATATATCAAGTTCTATGGCATATATTTCAAAGACAGAAGTCGGTTGTTGTGCATGTTCATGTTATCAGTTAAATATGAATTTATATACCTAGCCAGGCACTTACATCCGAAACATGTATACATGTATAGATGTCACCCCAAGTGACATATTGCGAAAGTGTCACACGAAGACCGTAGTCGAATCGTATTGCAATTGGATTGCGTCCCTCCTTTTTGGCACAAGGAAAACCAAACATAATAAATTAAGTCATTTAACATAATTTCGCTACCAGAGCGAGGTCGACGCGACGCGACGATTGCAACAGCTGCTAAACGAGGGGACACAACGCATGTGCCAAATGCAAACGCGGAGGCAATCCCAATGCCAGCGAGAGATCGGGATAGTGAGGGAACACACATGGCATGGCATGGCCGGGTCCGGGTCCGGGCACGACAATGGACAATGGAGCGTGTGGGTGCAATCAACATCTGAAATGGGTACGGGGCCGGGTAATTTACAGCAGTTGCAGTCGCAGCCGAAGTCGCAGTAAACGGCTCAAAAGAGCTGCTCAAGTGTTCGATTTGTGTGTGCGAGTGAATAGCGCAACTAATTTTCAAAGGAGACCCAACAAAAGTGCAATAAACGATGTCCACTTAGGCGAACAATGGCGGCCAACAAAGGCGCAACAAGGCGACAACTGTGGGCGTGGCACCGACGCACCAACTCAATGCCCAATAAAGTTGACTCGCTTTAATTAATGGAAATGCAATGACTCGAAGCTGCTTCTTACCTTTTTTGCGCTATCCGTGTTTGGGATCTCAGTACGCTCTCCCGGCTCCTGGCAGCGCAGCTGCTGCCGTGGCAAGGGCAAGCAGCGGTGGCATTCATTGTCTGGCTGCCGCTTGACAAATTTATAACAAATATTCACGCGTGCTTTGGCAGGCGGCCCTTTGTCAACTGCTGTTGGCCATATCTCAATTATTGCCTTTCAATTGCCACTGAGCGACATTTTTTCTCTGCTTTGATTTCACACGAAATATCGACAAAAAAACAACCAACTACAAAATAAAAACCTCGCAGGCTCATCCTTAGGTTTGGGCTCTTTGTTTGGTTCGCTGGAAGCGACGACTTCGGTTTTGCACATTTTGTTTGGCGAGTCAACAAAAAACCAAATAAAGAAAAACACTCGCATAATGGCACAACAATTAAAACAAATTTTCGAATTGAATGCCTCGGCATTGTCCTGCCAATGATCCTGTTGCCAGCCTGTTGTTCGTAGCCTTATTGTTTGGCCGGTTTTCTCGGCTGTTTCTGCTCGGGGTGGATTTCTATGGAATTAAAGCGTCAAATGCGCCAGTCATAACAAGCCGCAGTCACAAAAGTCAATAGGGTAACCCCCTCCCCCTCCGTCCAGCATAGAGACAAAGTCAACACGAAAGAACAACATTGGCAAAATTGATTTGCACGCCCTGGCTGCGCCATAGCTGCGAAATGGCTAAATAAATGCTGCTAAAACTGCCGGACAGGGCGTTAATTTCATTTGGATTTGCATGCCAGCCTGCCATATGCACATATATGGCAACTGGTTTCGTTGCATTCCCGTCCCGCAATCCCGCACTCCCTTCCGTGTTAGTGTTTCAGCGAAATCTCGCGATAAAATGCATAACAACTTCATTCACAGCGGGCGATGCCATAAAAGTGTTTTAAATCGTGTTAATAATTTTGTGCAGCGTTTGCCTGGCCAAACTCTGAATTGCGAAGAGTCCTGCTGTGACCGGCATGTCGTCCACACTCGCCCAGCCTCACCTCCCCGTCGCCGCCCCACACCCGCTGTCCAGCTCCAACTCCCTGGTCTGTTGCATGTTTTGTATGCGTATTGCCTTTTGAGTTTTTTCTCCTTTTCTGCTTTTTGTTTTTAAACATTTTCAAGCGCGTTTATTGCACTTTTGGGAGCCAGCGCTCCAACCCGATCCTGTAACTGGCTGCCCTGCGGCCGGTCTATTCACACCTGCAACCCAAGTATAAATTGCGCCTGCTGAAAAGTGTCTGCAGGCTGCTCGAGCTCCATCACGTGATCAATGCAATTAATTATAATTTGTCGTCAATAAACAGTAAAAACTTGAACACAGATGCATCAAATTTCAGCAGCCAACTTTGACTCTGCGTGCTTCGCGTGGAAGGTTTTCAAATTATGTATTCGAATACATCAAAAAACGCATTTAAATATATCCAAGTATGGTTTTTTTCTTTCGGTTAAAGCTAAAGCCACTTGAGAGTGTGGATATGTTGATGGTCAAATAATGATTGACATGGGAGCTCCCAAAACAAACTCTTTAGCCAGAAAATTGGCGTCATCACTACTTGAATTGACTTTGAGAGATATGCCAAACTTATACTTAGTATACTTTTTCAGAGGGTATTCAAATTTGGTCACGAATGGGTGAAGCATTGCCGTCCACAAAAAATATATGCACTCAGAGAAAAATGAAGTACAAACGTTGTGCACATTCGGCCAGGGTGGAAATAGTGTATACGAGTATTAAGCACGCAAATTCTTCTAATGTGCATTTTGTACATTATTTGTTGATTTATGTTGAATTTAGGTAAGTCAACAATCAAATGTTCTTGAAATTTTATGAACAACACGATATGTATTCTTTACATTGCACAAACATTTACCAATTTAATTATTACACCGGCGAGGGTATTTAATTATCGGTATGTCGAAGATAGAGTTTCTTTCCGCTTGTTTTTCTTATTTAGCACCACACTTGTTGGGGAAAGTATGCCAACATAAACCACATCGAAACTTTAAACATATCGTTTAACTTTTTATCTTTGCACAGCCAGTTCACTCCTCATAATTCGATAAATTTTGGGCGGAACTGCCGTTCATCGTGCAGCCATAAAGCTGCAATAAACGTAGCTCCTCCCCCGCCAGCTGCCGCTGCCAGAGTCGGGCATATTTCACATTATGAAAACCTAACATTGGCGCAGGTCTAGGAATAATTTATATGCCCGTAATGTGATAATAAGCATGCGCTGATATCCTGCGGAACTTTCGCAACCTAGAGCCGAAATTCAAACCAGACCAAGTGGACCAGGTGGAACAGGCGGACCAAGTGGACGCAGTGCGGTTGTGGCCAGGTTCGAATGTTAAGACGCTATTCGTGTTGCAACTCAATTGCTCAATTATTAGGTGCAGACGACGAGTTCTCCAAAATTATACAGCTGCGTTAGGCGAGTGAAATAAAAGTCCATTACAAATGGAATCAACAACTCATTGCTCATCGACATTCATAGAGTTGGAGCCGGACAGGAGTCGGGGCACCGGTTCCCAAGCAACATTATTATCAGTGTGAGTGGCTCCCTAGAAGAGCCACATCTCGCAGTCCCAATCCCTGGCTGCTGCGCCACTTTGTAGATGTTAACGGATCTGGCGGGGCCAGTACTTGGCGATAAGCAGCAATTTTCCTGAAGTGAACCCCATTAAAATATGATAAATTGCGTCTATTTTACGGAGTTGATTTTAACAAGACAATTTAACAAGCGTAATTTAATATTTGACAGAGCACAGCACGGAGACAGCATGCTATCGGCGTCTCGCTCCAACCGCAACAACAAAATGGAAGCGACCATGAAAATGATGTAAAGGCTCGTTCTCGTTGCTATTGTTGTTGTTGCCGACAAAAATGTATCTCACCCTGGGGAACACTTAAACGCCAACCGAAAAATTGCCTGGGTTGGACTTTAGCTGAGTCAACGGCTGGGGTAGAGACAGCGGCAGAGGCAGCGGCAGAGACAGAGGCGGAGGCGCTGACTTTAGCCGTTAATCTCGGCCAGCGCTGATGGTGGTGGTAATGTTTGGTGGTGCTGGCTGTGAACCACAAATATGCAGCATACAGGGTGGGTTCCAATCCAGGGCAGGCCAGGGGCTGGCGCAGGTATAGATGGATATGGCACTGCGGCGCATTGATGTTAAACATTCTAAATTAAGTGGCGCGCTGGCGATAAGGTAATTGGGGTGAAATGTGAGCGCCGTGGGGTGGAGTGAGAAACCAGCTCGTTGAAGTGAAGTGCCGGGGGTTGCAGGGTATTGTCGCCGGCACTGTGATTGTAGCGTCAGACAAATGCTAATCACATTTCTATGACGCTCTGTGGACTGAAGTCTCAGGGACAGGCATGGTTAATGAAGTGATTTATGCGCTTATTGCATGAGTTCCCATTATAAAGTTGATTAACTAAATTAAGCAATTATCACAAATCTCTGACGAACCGCAAACCGAGCCAAACTGCACGAATATCTTTAAGCCAAACAGTCAACGGTGATCCAAACGCTGATCAACTAATTTATTGTTCTCGTGGCGATCACAAATTGAATGTTTCTTTCGTAGATAATTGCCGGCTATCGTTGCAGTTTGGCTAACTAATTAACCTGATCCACATAAACCAAATCGCCAGCGGACAGATCCATGGTCAGGCCAAGACGAAGAGCAATACAAAATTTATGACTTGCCTCAGGGCTTTAAACTAAATGGCCACAAATCAAAGCTGATTTTAATTAATTAAGTGCTATTTATTTCATACAAGATTAAATATCGTTATTGCCAAGAAGGACGACCGCGAGATAAAAACCCAAAATCCTACTTAATTTTAAAACGCAATTTTGAACATTAAATACATATTAAAATTGGCTTTCTAAATTTGCCTTCAATTAGCTAAGTTATTTATTTATAGCCAACCCATTGTGCTATGTCGATCACAAAAAATATTTATTTTCCTAATTAAAATGCTAATCGCTATGTATTTTTATTTTTAAATGTATTATTAAGCAACATTTTAACAACATTAAGCTAATCTATTTGTAAATAACTTCTAACCGCAGACAGTTCAAGGCATGAAGACCTCACAACGTGACTCAAATATAATTTGATGAGAAGTAAGTACAGTCTCTCTCAAGTGGCCTGTTTATTTTGTTGTGTGTGTGTGTGTGTGTGTGTGAGTGAGTTGTGCGAGTGGCACTCGAAATGTTGACAGATAAAAGTTCAGCGAACCGCAAAAACCCAACCAATGGGCACGCATTGTTTAATGGCCGCCATATCAACGCAATTATTTTCAAATTGTCTCGTTAGTTTTTGAAATGCACAGCAATTACAATTACCCGCAAGATACTCAAACTCATCCACTTGGAGTTACGCATCAACACACACCCATATAGGCCAGATCAGGCGCACACACACACCAACAGGCACACTCGCATATGGTCACAGGAAATGCGCACTTAAGTATACTTTGAATAGTTTCTAATTAACTGCGACAACGGCGTAACGGGGTCGACTGATGAATCGACTGAATGAACGACTAACTGACGTCGCCGACGATACTCACTCGAGTACCAAAATCAGAAAGGGGTTGCAACCAAACCGATTTCCGCACAATCAACCTCGTACCCTTATCCACTAGAGGCCCCATTGAAACTAAGCGTCAGATATTTACCGCATCTGACTTTAATTCTTGGCGCATTAGAATGCAAATAACGCCGTCAATGGGAGCATTTAAAAAACCGTTTTCAATTTGGGTGGTTCGCATCCAAAAAGGAAAAAAAAACTCCCCACCGCACCGCTCTGCACCGCACACGATGCGGCGTGACGGCTGCCGTAAGCCGCATCGCCAAAGTAGAAATTCTTTAAAATGCCATTATCGGAGCTTAACAATTTGATACGTTTCCAGCTGTAAACGAACTGTGGGGCTACTGTTGGGGCCAATCACTTGAGTCGGAATCTGCATTAGAATTGAAGTGGCCGGCTGCCGAGGAAGCATAAAGATCGGTAGACTAAAAACTCGGGCCCCATAAATTTAAGGTGTTAGAAATGGGCTGCTTTGTGGCAGCGAATCAGGGCACCTTTGCGAGTTGGGGCTGCGGAACTGGCGGACGGTCATAAGCCGAGCGTTTGATTTATAGCAAAATTATAACGCATTAAGATCAAAATATATATAGAGTGGCAAAGCCGCGGCGACTTACCAGGTTGCCAGTTGAGCCGAGTTGAAAAGCGAACCAACTAGTTTTTGACATTTTAATAAATCGCTCGGACACAACGAAGCGGAGCGGCGACAATGTCTTAAGCCGATAATATTATTAACTCTGTGAGTTAAATCGAACGTTTTGTATGTTTTGAAGCCGTTTATCAGACGCTTAAGTCGCGCAGCTTCCGACATTCCAACTTGGACATGGCCAACATCAGCGGCCTGCGTGTTAATTTAAATTATACGATTCGAGTTGTTTTTATAATTGAAAAGCGACTTGCGATTGGGCGTAGATCCACAGTGTGCACCACCCCCCACCCAAGAGCAGTGTCTGTCCTGGTCTGGCCTGCTTGGCCCGCCTAGCCCGCCTGGCCTCCGATTTCAGTTAATTACATAAACGCACACAGCTAATGGGTAGCTAGGTGCTTCAGTGCGTCCGTAATGATACCTTAAGGCATCGTGCAATTATTAAATGAGCACAAAACCGAGCACTTGCCATACATAAATTAATGGACCACATGACGCGCCCTATTCAGTTGCTTATATGCTTGTTATTTCAGCAGGTCTGCGACACAATTATCTAAATTCTTGCATAACTGGGTGGGGGAGGATGTGCCCGTTGGGGGCAGGCTACCTGCTGGTTTCGCATGCGCTGGAAGTCGTGTGTTTTTGGGCAACGCCCCAATTTATCTAAGCCGGACTGGAAGCTGAGCTAATCACTGTGGATGCCGTGCACATCGCTCAACTCTCAGCCTCAGAGGCTGCGCAGTGCTGCTCCACTCTATGTACATATATGTATATCAAATGGACTATGTACTAGTTATATTCTATTTATATTGTGTATTTGTTAGCTGATGCTGTGCAAACTGGTTATTATTAGCGCTGATGAAATGTTTTCAAATAGTTTTCGTTTCCCTTTCTTTATTTTGAAAGTCTAAAATGAAGCTGTTAGTTAATGAATTGTCAAGAGTTCCCGAGTAATGGGCAAATTGAGAATGAAATCCAAGCCGTTGCTGATTGCATACGCTTCGCTTTACTTGGTCCACAAAGCAACCGACGCTTTGCTTGTTTATGAGCCATAAAATTGTATTTTTAATTTGGTATAAAATTTAAATATCCTTCAGTGTTGCGCAAAGGACACACACACACACACGCATATGGCGTGTGCGCCACTTGAGCGGGGAGAGTCCCGGTTTTTTTCCTTTTCGATTTTTTGGGTTGATTGCCATGGCAAAGGACGCATAATTACATAAGGAGCGTGGGCTGCATTCGCTTCAGTTGCACGGGATTTGGCCGAGCTACTTGTTTTGTTAGTCATTTGGATGGGAAGTCGGGGAGCACTTGAGCGTGGACCACACAGCGAATGAAGTGATAAACTAATTGGTCGGGAGTGGCATAGGAATGGGCATGGCTGCCAGCTCGTAAAGTATTCAAATGCCACCAGCAGCTGAGCCGACGGCGCGCCGTATTCTCATTGATTTTAATAGCACATTAAGCATACGCCTCGTTGCCATACAAATTTGCCCAGATCCGATCCGCTCGGAGCTGTCGCACTGTCAAGCCGTCCGTTTACGATTATTTGTCGCAGTCTCATTTACATACACATAGACACACTTTGGATAATACATTAAAAACGTCCAATAAAGAAATAATACCTAACAATGGCCAGCAACAACAACGCCACAATAGAAAGAGAGAGAGAGAGAGCCACAAAGAGCACATTTTTATTACAGCTTAAAGAATTGGACGAGTTTTGGGGCTTGGAACGCGTTTTAAAGTTGTCAACTTGGCGGAACAAATTTTGTTAATGATGCGCGATATAAACCAAAATGAACTAAAATTGTTATAAAACGCAATTTTATGGTTTTTTCTTTTTGCCGGGTTTGGTTTTTGTGTAACGCTTTGGGGAATTTTCGATTAATTTCGTGTCAGTTAATGCCCTGTTTTCGATATTGCTGTCCCGCTCTTTTTCACATTCTCTTCCATTCTTGAAACATGATCTAAAACACTCGCTTCCCATTGTTGTGGCTCACAATGCACTCCTAATGACAGCAAATTAATTCTGAAGGTCTTTTGTTTGGTTTCTATATACGTCTTAAGATCTATTGTGCAGATTTGCCACATAAATCAATATAATATTATTTATATATAGCTTTTAGCTAAACGCTTTCGAATTCTGGGCGTGGGCGCTGCTTTTGCGCCTTTCGTTGTATTCGTTTTATTTGTGTATGTTTTAGATAAATCATCCTAATGATACGAAAATTTGAACCATACCAAACGGGACTACTTATTAAATATAGGATGACATATAAATTCACAAAATCTGATATTAAATGCGATACGATAATTGTGTGCAGCTTAAAGCTATAAATTGCCTTGCCTCCAATTATATTTATTGTATCGTTTCTTCGATCCATGCCAACAACCTACTTAATGCCGCATCGCTGTTCCATCCTGCTGCCGATTCGCAAATGCACAACGACAGCTAAACAAACATTAGTCACAAAATTGCCTGCCAACAGCGAAATGAACAATATCTATATGCCATAAATATATCTCTGGGGTGCTGTGCCCACCCTGTGCCGCACATAATTTGTTGCCGAATCCCCTCCGTCCGCACGCCGAGTGCTGTATTTCGTATTCAGCATCCCAGTGCTGGGTCCGGGTTCCATGACGATCCGGCTGTTTACTTTCAAAACCGTTTGCCATGCGTAAATGACAAACGATTTTACGAAATTATTATTGCCATTGTCATCGGCGCTTGGTTGGCTGATTCCTCCTGCCTCCTGCCCGATTCTGGCCCTGACTCTGTGTCTGACCCCAAAGTTCCAAACACTTTCTCAATTTCAGCGCCGGGCGCAGTTGCTCATTCCGCTGTTGCTGTTGTTGTTGTTGTAGTTGTTGTGGCTGTCGCACTTTACGCTGCTCAATTTAGCAAACAGTCAGCCGTTGACGTTATCCTTCCGCTGCCGCAGCCGCCAAAACCAATAAGCCACCAGCAGCAGCCACCAGCCACCAGCCACCAGCCACCATCATCCAGTTCCATTTACCGCCATCCATGTCGCTAAATCCCACAGCAATTGCTGCTGGCAATGCGCACTAATCCACCCAGCCATTTACTGCTTCACGCTCCAACCCAGCATCTCTCGCTGGGCTGGCGCAGCACGCACATCCGGGCACGCCCCCCGCTCAGGCCGCCCTCGTAGTGTATTTATTTTATAACATTGCCAATCAAGATGGCTGCGCAAACATAATCGCAATGGGGACACAGATATTGACACAGACACAGCCACTGACACACGCTGGCTGGGAAGGACCCTCAGAGCACAGCGCTCAGGCCGGTCCTGGCATGTGCCGCTTGTTTGCATTTCAGCAGCTTTGCCCCAACCCAGGCCGAGGATCAATAACACTTTTGGCTCTATTCCGGGACTGCCAGTACTCTGCCTCTGAGCCCCTTTGCTAGCCTTTTGTTGTTGTTTATTTGTTTTGCAAGCAATTTCAGCATTTTATGCGCCCCTATCTCTCTCTCTCGCTTTTAGTTGTGTGTGTGTGGATGCTTTATCCTGGACTCGTACCCACACTTACGCATGGCGCACATTCTATATTGTACGCTGTGTGCATGTGTTGTGCTTATGTCCTTTTCAATTTGTTCAATGATTCGCAAGCAAATTGATTCCCATTCAATTTCGCGCTGTTTCGTATGCGACAATTTCGATTTTTATTGGTTTTCTCTTCACGCCGATTTCGGCCATTTTGTTGTCTGCACCATTTCGGCACCGTTTTATATATATGTGTGTGTCTGTGTGTGTATGTGTGTATATCCTGTCCTGTGTTCTCTGCGAAAATATAATAAAATTGTAAATTGGTTTTTGTTCATTTATAGCTAGTTGTTGTGTATCTTTACCGATATTGTTATTGGTCAGCGTTTGTGGGTTCTGACAATTGGCAACTGGTCCGCTTGACTGTGTCCTTTAGCCGCCTATCGTCCTGCGTAAGCGAAACTGAGATTGGTTTGTGAATTGGCAGTCATAAAATAAATTAATTGGAAACACAATTCGAATGTTACTTATGTAAATTATTTGTTGTTTATTTAAATGGCTATTTTAATTAGTTTGCAGTTTTAATCATATTTGAAAAGATACGAATTTTTATAGAAATAAGTTACCAATAAGATTTAATAAGTAAGAACTTGACAGAACGATAATTAGAGGAGGTCATCAAAAAATTTTCTGTTAAATTTTGTGACCCCATCGCTAAAATTGTGGAAGTGACATTTATCCATGATCTTTGGAAAAGTTCATCATTAATTAATCATAATAATTAAAGTGAAACGAGTACATTGAATTGGCAGAAGCGAGATGTCCTAACCAATTAGTATATTTGCCAAAACTGCCTCTCTTAAAACATAAAAAGTAATCAAAGTTCCTTGTTTGATTATTTTTGCTGAACATGGAAATAATAGCGATATAATAAAAGTGGCTAAAGCGAGCTCCTTACATTTCTGAAACAAGCGTGAAGAGTGCTGGAGCAAATACATATAGTCATATAAACGTAGGTTAAAGGCATTTACTGAACTCCCGCTGCAATTGTAACTAATCACCAACTAATTTCATCTGCCAAAGTTGGTACATGCTCATAAACTGCTCTCAACTAGCCACTTAACAGATACTGACCAGTTTATCTGTATCTGTATTGGTGCTTAGTATCGCGGCGAGTCTTCGGTCAGAAGCGTCCGACGACCAAGAATGTTTGTCACAATACATCAAATGGCAGCGGAATGACACAAAACATGAACGCGTCACTTTCCATCACTCCAAAGTGCCGGGCCGACGAAAGCTGCCACTGCGGCAACTCCGAGTGCGAGTGCGAGAAATGCCAGCCAAGTGGTCGGCTAACAAGCCAACCAACCGAGGAAACAGCCAACCAAGAAACCAACCGACCAGCCAGACAGTGTGACGCAGCCACATCCTCATCCGCAGATAGCCTGAGCCTCAGATTAACTGTGCGCATGCGCAACTATTTGTGCACATTTTAAATGGGCCGCGTTGCGGTGCACAAAGCGTGGATCTGGGTACAATGCACCTTCGGAGCGGGCGGAGGGAAGCGCGGGGATTGGGAATCTTGGTGACACTCTACAGACGTCACTGGGTCTGGCCAAGCAGCAGCAGCAGCAGCAGCAGCAGTTGCTGCCTTAATCCGCCGAGCAATGCGGCACAACTCCAACGGTGATGATCATGATGATGATGATGATCGTGACGATTATTTGTGGCTGCTGCGCCCTCAGATACAAAACATATACACAGTTTTTGTCGCAGCAATCTCGTTTGACCAAAAACGACTAACGAGCTGGTGAGCTGGCTGGCCAAGAGATGGAGACGGAGGCAGAGGCTGAGGCTGAGACTGAGGCAAAGGCAGAAGCTGAGCGACTGCCACAGTTGATATTGCCGTGTGCTTGGGCTCTCTCGGCCCGAATCGGAATCAGTTGGCATCATTAATCCTTCGCCAGCCATTCGCAAAAGGTACGCACACTCCGGCATTGGCAACGCCTTGTATGCGAGGCCGTCGCTGCCGCCGTCGCCGCGTAAGTTGTCATGTTTTTGTCGCTTTATGGACTTCTAATCGTTCAATTCTATCAAAAAGCTTACGCACTAACAAACACCCAAATCCAGTTGAACGTTTCAGGCCCATTTCAGTTTCAGTTTCAGTTACAGCTACACAGCCAGGCACCAGATTAAGATATTTAGATTGGCCCACGACACAGTCAGGGGCAGTGGCAGGGGCAGGGGCAGGGGCAGAGGCAGGGTTGCAGGCAGCCGCAGCCGAGAGCAACTTTATTTAGCACCTTTTGCCGGCCCACGGGTCCGCAGCGCTCGAGGTGACAATAAGCCGCAGTCTGAGCCAGAAATTGGGTTCAATTTTTGCCTTTTTTGTGCACGAGACCCGCTTGATAGAGAAGTCCAAGTCCGCAGTCCGCTGTCCGCAGTCCCTGGTGCTCCGGTCCTTGTGGCATTTGATGTGCGAATTTGTTATTTAACTTGGGAAACACGCAATTGTTTTCGCCCGGCTGCCACTGACGATGGGTCCGAGCCTTGTCCGAGGTGTGAATTGTGCATAAATTGTGCAAACGCTCGGACGGTTCGAGCATTAGATACTTTTGTATCTTTTGCGCTACATTGATTTCTCGGCCCGGAATTGAATTGGATATCGAGGCGGCTATTTGTTAAATTGTTTTGTAACTACCGTTTTTTGGGTTCGATTGGCTGCTAGACAGATGTTGGTAGGTAACACAATACGACAGGTGAAGGGTGCTGCGGCTCATTTGCATTGGCGTGGACTTTCAAAACGACAGAGAACGGCCCCGCCGAATTCAAAGATGGTCAGCTGGCCAGATCTATGCAGCTAGATGAATTATTGTAATTAATGCCAAATTGGCCATAAAACACAACATTTGCATGTCAAACAGATCAGCGAATTTCATAAGCCACGTTTTGTCATGTTTGCTGGGCGCATAAATTATATTATTTTTGATTATTCGCTGGCTTTTGGCGGAAGTCTTCATTGTGCGCTCGACTGAAATAATTAAATATTAAATATGATTAAGTTTGTTTTTTGTTGTTTACGCTACGACCCACGCAGAGCCATAAACTATGGACTTATGGAGCTGGGCAATGCTAAACGGCATTCAAATATAAATAAATGTCAAATTGTGCACGCTTTGCCATAATCATATGGGGCCTCCGACAGGGGCCCAGCCCAGCCGACGACTGAATTCTCTCTCTCTTGCTCTCTAAAGACAGCGACAAGCAACTGCTAAATGCAAATTAAAGCTCATTAATCGCGCAGATATTTCGAACAGCGGGACATTAATGTGCTTCGCACTTGGCCAAGAACCCAAATACCGATTCTGATTCCCAACTCGTTTTGCATAGAAAGTGAGCTGGGACTGAGACATTGTCTGGAATTGGGACTGACAAAGGCAAGAGGAACGGAGGTGGGGAAGGGGGGTGGGATACCATTGCGAGTGCTCGTAAAACATGCTATGATTACTTTATTAAGCCAAATGTTTCATAAACAATCGCCATGTCGTACATAAAATCCGAATTCGATACTCAAGCCTCTGCGCGGGCGTTTCTCTGTCTCTGCGACCTAAGTCCCAACTCAGACTCAGACTCAGGCTGAGACCCAGACCCAGACCAAGACCGAGTCTCCCCGTCCCAGATGGTGACGAACGGGGCGTAATCAAGCGCTGAGCGCTTTGCTTAGATAAGTCACTTAAGATAAATCGCTGCGTGTGCGTGTGTAGTCGTTTAGAAATTATGGGTTTCAGATATTGGAACTCAGATACAATACAATATACAATACACTGGCTGCCATATACAACGCTCAGTGTTTGTTTTCTGTTTGTTTGCTTATTTGTTTTCCTGTTTAAAAATTCAAATTTTTATCGCTCGTCGCGCAGAGAGTTTAACTAATTTTATTAAATTGAACATTTGTTAAATTTTGCTCAAATTTAAATTCGATTTTGAGATTTTTTGTGGATAAAACGTTTGCAATTAAGTGGAAGTTTTACATAATTAATTGGGAAAACAAAAAATTTAAGCTAAAATCGATGGGAGCGTTTTCATATAACCAGCAAGTATTGAGGCCTCTATTAAGAGCTCACTTAAAATATTATGATCTTAATTATAATCATTTAGTATTATATCAACAGGCATTTAACATCAATTAAGAAATGATAACTTAGGGCTTTATGATTTTAGGTGGATTCTATAGGGTATACTGTATCGTCCTCACTAAAACAGTTATAATTATTTCTGTTTTCCAATGCTTTTCTTGAAATTATAGTGAAATTTCGATATTCCGTACACAACCCATTTCTCTGAAGGGATCGCACATACATTAAAGATTTATGAACGTTATATTTTGATTGACGATCTATGGCTTGGCTTATTCAATTAGCACATTTTATGCGTTTCGACCAAGTGGATGTCTAATTATGGTTAGGCCACCACGCAGCGTTCGATTTTATGTCTTTTGACCATAATATCGCAAACTAACTGACAAATTATAGACTATTTTTGTGTGTTGTAGGTGTAGCCCCAACATCGTCATCGTCATCGTCATCGTCAATCGTCACTTCCTTTCTTATTGATAGGCACTCGAAAATGCTTTTCACTACTGTTGTCTGTTCTGGCTGGTAGTTGTTGTTGCTTTGGCGTGTTGCCTGAACGTCTGCTTTATTTTATTATCGTCTCCCGCCATCTGCTCCACCAGCAACGGCGGCAGCAGCGTTGAATTCGCTACGCTCATTGTCGCCATTGTGGCCAACATGGTCGTGTCTAGCGACAAATTTAATGACTTACTTAACCTCATTGAGAGTTGCATAGGCAGGCACACACACACACACACGCACACTCACTCATGGGCGACAGGGTCTCCGCCTTGTTGCTGCCACGACAACAGCAGCATTTACCCCATCGCCCTGCTCGCCGCTTCCATTCACAGACTTGGCCCGGTAACTTAGCATTTTTTAATGACTTAATTTACGTTCGCAATAGGTTCCACCTTCCATGTTTATTGTTTTGACTAAGTACACACACACACACACACTTGCACACGTAAGCTGCATACGTTGTTGCCTTTATATGATGGCTTTATAGTTGGTCGTAGAGCGTGCGACGCCCTCGAAACTCAATTCGCGCCTTATCGTCCGCTCGCATCATCGTCGTCGTCGTCGTTGCCTCAAATCTTGCCCGGTTTCCTCTTCAACGTGGGCTGCGAATTTGTGGCCAGCTGCTCGATAGGAATGGCCTCCATTTGTTTCGGCTCGCTGCAGCAGGCGTTCCACATTCACATAGTCATATATGAGTGGAAAGCAGAGCGCACGATAGCTTCGTTTATTGTTAATTTAATTGGCCAATTTCAAGAAGGTGTTGGTGGTTTTGTTTCCTTTGGCTAAATAAGTGGCACCGTGGCCACGGCAATTGGTAAAATTTGTTTTAGATAAGGCAGCAAATGCAAAGTTGTGAAGAACTTTTAAGAGGATGTCACAATTGAGAATTGACTACCTATATATTTTAAGTTATGGAGTTATGCGTGTAGCTCTCGTAAACTCGACCATGGTTTGACACGAATTTATTCACAAATGATAAAGTCTTTTTATTTATTTGTTTCTTTTTCCGTTTTTATTGAAAAGTTCAACGTGTGCCCAACTTTAAGTTAAGATTTATTCAAAAATATTCTTACAGTGCTGTTATAACTACATGTGGTAATATAAATCTATAAAGGCGTCAATATATATAATTAAATAACAGAGCTTTTGTTAAAATTTACTTTAACATTCTAGCCCAATGTGCGCCAGCTAATCAATTTGAAGTGCTACCCCGAATTTCAAGTGTGTGTATGTGTGTGTATGTGTGTTTTGGGAGCGAATAACATCGTCTCGTTGCTTTGGTTCCGCAACGTTTCGGCGTGGGCTGCTCCGACTGGTGGCTAACGCGGCGTATGAGTTATGCGGCATTCGACGACGACAGTGAAACACCGTCCCGGGTTGAACAAACGGCAAGAGCGCGACACTTGCTACTCGGGCGGTGAGCTTTGAAGTGAGCACAAATGTTACTCGCATAAGTATTGACAGCTAACACGGTGCTAAATTAGATGACACTCACTTATATGGTGCGGCATCGAGTTGTTTGCAAATTAAGCGGGAACAACAACAACAGCAACAAGAGCAACAACAGCATGAAGAGCAACTCAAAGACTGGACCCGTTGACATTTCAAGTTCAATGTCGTACGTGCACAAAGTGACGTCTGGGAAATTTGTTAAACACGCTTATTAAATTCCACGCCCGTTGCTTGGCCGCGCTGGCTTTTGGGCTGGGATGACCCGGGAATGGACTGGGCACCGAAAAAGCGTGTCGCAAGTCATGTTATGCGCATGTAAACCAATCTAAATACGAATCTCTGGGCTCGCTGTGCTGTGTGTGTTTTATTGGGCCAGTCAAACAAACAAAATGCATTTAAAAGCTACAAAACTACATTTCAGATAGCAGGCCATGGCCCAGGGCCCCGGGTACTGTGCACAACAAACATGACTTGACAACTCATCGAACATTGAACACGTTGTAATGTGATACTTAAATGCTTGATTGGCTCGTAAATATTTTCACTATGTGGCCAAGTCACAGCCCTAAGCCCCGATCCCCGATCCCCGATCCGCGATCTCCGATGCTGCGGCTGTCGATTCTGTTGTTAACAATCATTTCTACAAAGTATCGCCGGACTCTGCCCGGCCCTGGTCAGCTCCGCTCTTGCGCTTTGGTTTGGTTTTTGCGCACCCTTGCGGCTGTTTGACAAAAGCGCCAAATCTTGCACTAAAAACACACCAAATACGACTTCAAAGCTATCGCTGCGATCGATCGGCATTGGCGCGTTGACAGTACAAGCGGGCGGGTCGGGCGGGGTCTTAGGACAAGTCCCAGACATTCAATTGTAATTGTTGTATGCAGGCCTGGCCAAGCCAGCGGCCACTGGACCAGACCCTGTGCCCGAGCCTTCGCCTGGGCCACACAAACTTCGTACTCGTCCTCGTCCTCATCATAATGTTAATGTAAATGCATTTTAAATGGACTTGCGTACAACATTTTTTGTTCTCTCTCAAGAGCTCAAGTCTCTGCATTGTTGTTGCTGTTGTTGTCGCGCTTTTGTGTGGACAGTTCGACAAGCTGTTTGCAACACGATGCGGGCCTAGCGAAAATCATAAAAAAACAACGCAACCACACACAAACACACACACGCGCACACACATACCGATTGTATATCCATACATATAGCATACACACTATATGGCCATATGTGATCGCATGTCTGGCGTAAAATGCGACTTTGTGGCATTGGCAGCGAACAAAACGTTTTTAGTGTCTTACAAATGAAATGTGACAGTTTCGAGTTAAAAATAACAAAAAAAATTAACATAATTTAATCAACACTAATTCGCGCTTTCAGTTTGTCTCTTTTTTTACATTTTGTCAGCTAGTCGATTGACAGTTCGCTATAAAAGATGTGGGCGCCCTTAAGGCAGCTTAAATCTGTATATATCAGATTTTGTCCGATTGCCCATTGGGTGGAGCTATCAGCTCAGCAGCCTGCCTGCTTAGACAGCATTTCCGTCTGGCTAATTGCCAGACTCCGTTTCGTATCTGCGCCTGCCAGACTCATTAATATTCCACATACGTGCACTCGCAGCCTCGGAAACAGGATGCTGCCTATCAATAACAATCAGAAGCTGGGACTGCACTTTATGAATGGAAGATCCAAGTGCCAAATGAACTCTAACCATTTGAAACAAGTTCATTAGGAAATTTAGTTTCTGTTTGTCTTGTTAAGACAGTTGATTTTAATCGATCTTTCTCTGTAAAAAGGGAAAAGTGTGAATGAAGTCAATTACGAGGCGAAGGAAATTCATTTCAATGGAATATACCCAGCAATAAAACCACAGGCAGTGGTGTGGCAAAGAGGGGTATGTTAAGTGTTGGAAGGTAAACAGTATTTAACTCTGTTATTAGGGTTTATATTGCAAGGTACCGTTTCGTAGATCTTACGAAACTCACAAATTTATTGGGAATATCACTTTTACTCTGAAATTGTTATACAAATTGCGGGTTCCAATGTTGTCTTATATAGAAATACACTTCATCTAATTCATTTTTTAAAGGAAATTGAAAGGCAACTTAAGAGTACAATAAACAATATTAAAGAAATCTTGTTAGAGTTCACTTGAGAAGAATAAAAAGAGATAAATATAAACTTTTAATCGTGTAAAAAGAGAATTAATTGCGTTCACAGATTCACATATTTAATAAATAATATTTACAATTAAGCGGAATTAAAGTTATATGTGCTTGTATATCAGTAATACTAAATATAGTCAGGAATTCTCACTTGTTAGAACCCTTTTTGAAATCATTTTCTGCCTACGACACTGCACTAACCTGCAACTATTGCTACTCCTAACGATTGTAAACTCAACGCATTTTTGTGGATCCCCTTTATGTCACGTACGCACGAGATTCTGTTTAAATATAGCCACATGCACGACATATTAAACAGGCACGGGCTCTGCTCAGCGCCGGCTCTAAGCCAGCTCCGATTTGGTTAGCCAGTTAGCGAGGCACACGAGCGCACCAAATTGGTTTATGACTTCCTTCTAACCGTGGCAAATGATGGCCAGAGATAGGTAGTGCAGCTCTCCTAATGGTAAGCAACTGATTTAAGGCCCGAGCCCCCTCGGCCCGACCCCTGTCTCTACTTAGAGCCAAGGCCAACATAAATATTGACCAGTATCTTGCAGGGGGACAGCGCAGCGACAGCCGCGATAAGATCAATTATGTTAAGTCACTTGGCGTTAAAATTATGTTGACGCATGTTACCAAAATGTTAAAACATTCGTTTGTACAAGTATAAACGATCTCAGCCACATCTATTTCTTGGTCCAAGTCCAGGCGGCAATTATGCAAATCTCTTGACAATCATTTAAAGCTTTTAAAACGCATTAAGTATGCGAAATGTAAAGACGATGGAAGCGGGGGAGTGGGAACGGGGGTCCGATCTCAATATACAGCTCCAATAGCGCCAACGCTGCGATCGGAACGCACCTCTAACCCAATTTATAACGACTTATCGACAGTAATAAAAACAAAATACACATCGAGCTAAAATTTATACACATGTTGCGATCGATAACGCCAACGCCTCATTTGCATGCCGGCGCAAAGGCGTGGCGGCCAACAGAGTGGAGGGTGGGGGAAGTAGCTGAATAGAGGCTTGGGGAGCGGATGGGGCAAACATGTGGCTCTCGTGTCTGAGAGAGATAGCCCGCGTGTTTATCGGCGACACTTGACATTGTCAAATCGCAGCTTAATTAAGCAATCGATCTTCGGGGGGCCAAATCGATGCTTTTGCTAATTTGGAGCCAAGTCCAAAGCTGGGCCGAGACAATGACAAAGCCAAAAGCCAAAGAGCCAAAAACAATGTGGGAAAGTTGGTGATGACAATAACTTTCAGCTGGTACTAAACTTTGCATATACCACGGCCTGAACTTTGGCTTTGTCTTAATGCGAAAGCCGTAGGGGCAACCGTTATGGGGCCTAATGAGTGGCATTTATCTGCGCCAACGAATCTCAGCCACATATCGGGAATGGTTTAAAAAGAAATTAAAAATGTATTCGTCGAGCCCGCAGTCTTGTGTTTGTGTGTGAGTCAGGCACTGATTTTGGGCTCCTCATAAATCATGCGGACTCTGTGACACTATCACACTAATAAAATCGCATGCAAAGCCGCCAAGTCGCCAACAGCCGATCGACAACAAAAGCAAAAACAAACAAAAAAAAAACAAAAACAAACAATAACAACAACAACAATAACAAGTGAATTGAGAGACATTTACCAAAACACGCAGCTGAATGACAGCTACAAATGAAGCCCGACGCTTTTGTGGACATTAATGTTTGACATTAATTGAAATTAATATTAATTTCATATTTATTGTAATGCCAGTTAATGGCCAACGTGAATGCTGTGATGCTGTGGGGGCGTCAGCCGACCGCTCTCTCTCTCTCTCTCGCTGTCGCTCTCTCAGTCTATATCTCCTGCTATGGTCATGACTGATGAATTTGCATATTTTCCTAGCCATGAGCCGCTGCATGCTGTGCCCAACTGGTCCCAGATGCCACTTGCCACTTACATATATGGTCAGCCAGCTCAGCATGACAATTCGCATGAATGTTGGAGCCAATAACTTAATTTGTAATCGCAGCGCATTAGAATTTAAGTAACGCGTAATTAATGTTGCAAGTCATGGAGGAGGAGTGAAGAAGGGGTTGGGGACCCAGGTGGCAAGGCTCGCCACATATGCGAGTTTATTTATTGGGATCTAAGTGATTTCCGATGAGATTGCGACCAGCAAGCCGCAAATACGGCGATTGAGGCATCAGTTCACAGCAGGTGGCAGCAGCTCAGATATATATAATATATATATATATATATATATATATATATATATATATATATATATATAGAGAGAGTGAGTAAGAGATTCGGATAGGGATAGAGGTACGGGATCGGAGTCGGGGTCGAGGTTTGAACTCCTGTTGTGTATTGCCGGCGCATCAAGTGAGAAGCGTTCAGCATCTAAATGGGTTTCACTTTCCTTACACACACACACACACACGCACACACAGACACACACAGGCATGCGCACAGCTTGGGTATTTTGGGTGTGATATCATTAGCTCCCCTGCAGTCAGCTGAAAACCCGTTTCATTGCATGTTTCCTACCTGCTCATGTCCCCATACCCCGACCCATTCCCAATTCCCTCGACTCACTTTAATATGAAATTAATATTATTAGCGTGAATAAAAATTGCTGCTGCCGATATTTGCGCATCATTAAAGCCATCAAATGAAGCCAATTAAAAGTAAATAAATAATACATTTTATGAAAGCAATCAAACCTCAGGAATCCCGTCCCTGTATTTCTCTCGCGGAGTTGCCCGAGTGTTTTTTTTATTAAATTATGCGCAGCCAAAATTATAAAGTTTTCTTAAAACTTAATTAGACACTGGCGCAAAAACAACACACAAATCCGGGGAACCGTTTGGGATCTGCGGATTGGCAAATGAGTTTCGTCTGTTTTATTTGTTGCTGTTCGAAGCGGTTCATTAATAAATTAACAGCACATAAAAGAGGCAGACAAAAGAACAAATTTATGGGACATCACTCTGAGGAAGAAGAGTTAAGATTGAGATTCTGCAGTTAAATAAAAAAACAAAACACAAAAAGGTCAGAATGTAAGGAAATAGTGTTCCAAATGAGTTTAGCCTGCGATTTAAAATCAATAAAATACGATAAGCGACCATTGATAAAGTAGTTTTTTTTAATCATATTCACAATACTAAGCGAATTTTTAAGAATTTTTCAAACCGATTCGTTTAAGTTGTTTTGCTTGGGGTCTACAACCACTACATAGATGTATTAGTATCATATTCATTCTTTGTATATTTTATTGTTGCAAAGCTTTTAAAGATTTTAGCGAGGGTATTGATATCGATTTCAAATCGAACTTTTAAATTATGTTTAAAATCGTATTTAATCATTAAATAATAAACAAATGTGGAGGCTCAAGTCGGGAGCGCCCGAATAGGGGATACCCCGAACCCTGTCTTTCCATACATTTCAATCCCCTTGGATTAACAAGAGCATTGCAATCTAACCAAAACATACATCACATACATCATGTTTCACGAACATTTTGAACTAAATTTGGTGGCTCTAGCTTTTATAGAGCCAATAATTATCGATAATAAGAAACGAAACGAGTTATCAATAATTTGAAATAAATTTCATCTGCGTGTATATATTTTATGGGGTCGAAGATGCCTCCTTCTGCCTGTTACATAAATCTGCACAAAACCATTATTCCCTTTGAAAATGGGTTCAGAGTAGAATAACTACAAAAATATTTAAGCCAATCGATAGTCATTGGAGTAGTGGTATTACTGATAGTATAATTTAGTACAATTTTAAACACGAATATATTCAAGAAGTTATTCAAATGTATTAAGTGAAAGGAAGGGATTATAGTATGTGTCAGAAGTGATTGGATCATTTAATGGCTTAATTTTTAAGCAGCTTGTAAAATTGGTTAACTGTTGGGTTCTATCACTTGCCCATTGCTCAGGGCTGGGCTGTAATCACATATCACCAGAGTCGGTGCACCCACCCGCTGTGTTATTTAAGTGCCACATTTCACATGAGCAACTTTTAAAATTATTTACATGCAGCAGCGCAGCAACCAACACGAATACGCGGACACACGAACAGCAACAACAAAAGCAAGAATAACAACAACAACAACAACAACAGCAACAACTCCAACGCCTTCTGCCCAGCACCCGCTCTTGGCTCTTCGGGGGGATTCTGTTGCCGTGTGTTGCCCGAAGAGCTGTGCAGATAATTAATTGATTAAAATGTTTTTGCATATTATGGCCCGTATCATATTTCACATAAATGAGCGCATTCAACACGCTAAAGTGCCAAAGATTGTCTGAGGCCAGACTCGCTGAGATTAGAGCGAGGTGTCCATCAGCGAAGCAGACAGAGAGAGAGAGAGAGAGAGAGAGAGCTAAAGGGGGAGAGAAGAACAGATCATATGTTGCGCGGCACTTGTTGCCACAACTTACCACCTAGGGTAACCGAATGCCCCATTGTGGCGCACACTCATCATGATGTTGCAAACGATCATGAAGATGATGATGATGATGATGCTGGTCGAGAGTCTAGAGCTTGGTCTAGCCAAGCGCCGCATGGGGCAGAGGGGCGACTGCAGCGGACTCCAAACACCGAACAGGGTGTTTATGGTGATTTAGTCAGTTATGTGGATCGTAAACATTTTTGATAGCTAAATTTAAATAAACGACAGATATTTGTTGCTGGCTGCTTTATGAGCGAGGTTACAGCTGGAGATGGAGCTGAAGCTGGAGATGGAGTTTGAGTTGGTGTCGCAAGGCGAAGGCGCTTAGTCATTTTGTGTGTGTTCGTGTATGTGTGTGTGAGTGTGTGTGTGTGTTGGCCGAGTTGAGAATTTAAATTAATTTTATTGCATTGAAGTTTTTGTGTAGTTGGCGCGCGCGGCGAGAGAAAATATCAAATTACTGTGGTAATATATTTGAGATTAATGTCAGATCTCTGGGCCACGAGATTTTGTTACGTTTTACTTTTATTCAGTTGGTAAATTGGCCATAAAAGCGGGCCAACAATGTGGGCAAACGCTCACAGATGAATGCAGCGATAAACAACTAAGGAAAACGAGGAAAAACGAGCACAGAAAGCGGCCAACTGCCAGTTCTCCATCAAATGAGGCCTAAGAGAAACGACTCGTCTCTGCTCAGCCAAAACATCAACATCAACATAAACAAAACAAATATTTAGTTTAAATTTGTACGTTGACAGGCGTTTCAAATGTCAGACCAACCATAATTGGCTCTCATTTTTGGCAATCAAATTGTGTTTATTTATTTGGGATATATTGCCCCTATCCGAGCATGTAAGCCGGCTGCTTACCTGAGCCGAGAGAGTCAGCGGGATTTTCGCAGTGTGCTGGCCTAAGCTGAATCCGGTTGCAGTTCAATCTGCCTCTCTCTAACAGGATTAAAGCAGCCCGACTCGCACTAAGCCCACAACATGCACTTGTGGCTTAACTTTGGCAATCCTGTTAGGCTGTTGGACTTGTACTTGGTCGTGGACTTGGGCTTGGCTCTGACCTGCGATTTCTTTCAATGAACGCTAGCGCACCTAATCCTCGACTGCAGTTGCTGTGTTTTCAGCTTGTCATTGTTTGTAGTCGAGTTAGGTGCTGGGCAGGCCCGGCAGGACTGGCCAAAAGGGTTGCTGACACGCCCACGCATATTTGCATGCCTAGCATTGACTTATGCCTTTTGTCACAAGCCCGAGCCACAAGTCAACTGGCAGCGGCGGGTTTTTGCTTTACCCTTTTGCTGGCCTGTGTCCGTTCGGGCCGGGCTCAAAATTCATATTTAATAAGCACATAATGGCAATAATCATAATTTTACAGCGAACTACGGAAGGCAGCTATGTCAGCGGGAGGCCCCTAAAGGGTTTCCTTGGCTCAGAGGCTGCTTGAGCTCTGACACAATGCGCACACACAGCTACAGCAACAGAAACAGAAACAGATACAGAAACTGGGAGGCGTTGCGCACATTTAATTAATACGTTTGCTTGTTGCTTAGTTCTTGGCCCCGGAATTCAAAGACTGGCCCTGAGCCATGCACAAATGGCTCGCTTGCTTGCCTCGGTGGGCGTAACAACAGATGATTAGATTTTCTTAAAATTTCAACTAAAGGGTATCGCATGGTGTGCCGTATAGTGATGTGTGTGGTGTGTCATTTGCCTGACTTATTGTTTCAATTTTGATGGCAGGCAAAGCTTCGTTTAGGCCCGGCTTCAACAACCTTTCGGACGGGGGTTTTGTCCTACCAAATTTCAACGGAAGCCAATGGCCCTACTAAATGTTGCATTTTGGCTTGTGATGCTTATGAAATGAGTTTTAAGCGGGGTTTTCAGTGGGTTTTGCCCGACTGTATTCGGCTCGAAACAAAAGACTTAGGCAACGAACTTGCCTACATGTGAACTGATCGCAACTGAATTCTATGATTTAGTGGGGACTCACAAAATGTATAATATAGTTGACAAATATCAGAGTTTTTATATACTTTTTGAGAATTCAATCTTGATTATTACTTAACTATGGGAAGACATAAATTTTCTATTTCTTATCTTTTGACTTCATTAGCTTTAAAAAATTCCTGGTAATTAGATTGATTTCATAGCGAAATTTCATTGTTCCCACCAAAACATTAGTCTGAACGATTCTCTAACGGTTTCTGCTCATAAAAAAACCAACAAAACAATCGAGCAAACAATACGCATCACCACAACAATTGCTGCTCAAGTGCCCTGGGGCAAATCACGCAAAACCATAAGAGGAATAATAAGCCTCAACCTCAAACTCAGGCTGGCCGGGGCCATTTGTTTAATTTCCAATTAAAAAGAGCAAACACAGAGAACCCTACGCACACACACCTACGCCTACGCACAGCAGGTCAGAGTCAGAGTCCGAGTCCGAGTCCGAGTCAGATCGCCTGGCATTATCATCATTGACATCACGACATGGTTTGTTGTTGCTGTTGTCGCTGCTGTAGCTGTTTGACAACTGTTTTAGAAACGGAACAGAGGCACAGGTAGAGCCAAAGGATCTTGCACCGCGTGTGTGCAAACGCCTGACACTTGGCTCTGTGGCTTTGACCAGTTGGACGATGCACTGGTAGATGGTAACTGGTCTCTGGTGACTGCTGGCTGGTCAAGCGTTAAGCGCTGTGCGTGGGCCCCGTTGAAATGAGTGCGATGTTGATGAAGTGAGGTTTGTCGTTTCCCGGAAAATGCCACTTGTCAATAGGCCAATGCCTGTCCCATTGTAGCTGTTATCTAAATTACGCCAAACAAAACAACAGTTGCCGTAACGAGCACAGAAAGAACCCAAACCGAAGGGGCACCACATTCGACTGGGCCAAGCCTAGGCCCGCACCAACTGCTGAATGTTTTGGCCGTTCGGCTGTCAGGGGTGGGCCCTGCTAATGTTTTAATTTGATTTTAAAATGATGTTAATCTAATATCCGTGGAAAATGTCAAAATACAGTGAAAGGCGCAACAACACTGCAGCCATCCCGCTCGCTCTACAGCTCCGTGTGGCTGCTTGATTAATTAAAAGTCTAAATATGGCTTCCACGGTGCTAATTGAAATGCACTTGCCGTGGTGCTCAATTTCAATGAATTTTCCATTTTATTACGAAATACGCTGTCAAAATTGTATTGGATCGTTGTGCTGCTGCTTCAGAGGCTCTTGATAATCTATGAGCATTATGTTGACAATATTTTCCTTCGAATTTCATGTCTGTGGTTTCAATGCTCGTAACATATATGCAAGTGGTGGCTGCAGCACAGGAATGTCATCATCATCATCATCATGTGGCCAGACTTCAGTGCTGGTTTGCTGCCACTCACGCATTGGGGCGTGAATACCACAAATTTATACTTAATTGTTTGATTGCCAGCCGTTGGCTGCATAATTTCTCAATAATTTCCCTGTCCGAGCTGCCGCTGGTGTGGATGGAAATTATTGAAAATTGCTGTGACAAATGTTAGGCGCTGACTGCATTCATTAATTTCGGGGCATTAGCCAGCAGTCCCCAACAGAGTGTGAATCGATGAGTGCGACTCCGGGATGCGTGTGGGTGCCCATCAGTTAGCCAGTAGCCAGCTGTGTGACGAATTGGATGTTTATAAATAAGACATCTCTAACACAACTCGGCCAAGGGGCAGGAGTGAACGGTGGGAGGAGCAACAGTGTGCATGTGGTGCAAACAAATGACTTAAGCAACAAATTTGCTTAGATATTAAACAGAACAAGTTCTGTTTAATATTTGTGTATAAAGTGATTGGGATCGACATGAAAACAAACAACGCAAAACAACATTTGTTGGAACAAATGATGACATGCAGGCATGATTTAACATACAGCATGAGACATTGGCGATACAAATTGATTAAAATTGTATTTATGTGGATCAACTCTGTATTATTACAGTGCATCTTATATTCCTATATGCCTTTACTCTTAATATATCTAGTTTTACAAAAGGGTATTTCCTATTTAAGTAGTTGCACCCACTTATCTCAACTACCCTCTCATTAGCAATAATTTTTAATGATATCTCAAGGTTGCGTTTTATTCGAATATTGTTATTGTTATTTCATTTCAATATACTCCGACCACATTCACGTGCTGGTCGTTCTATGACGAAGCTCTATTTATAATTCGCATGCTTATTAAGCTAAACTGTTATGGAAAGAAACAAGACAACATTTTCCCGGTCTCAGATTCAGTTTCAGTTTCAGTTTTAGTTTTAGTTGCCGATCTCGTCCCGGCACCGACACGAACTAAGTATTCGAGGGGAGCTGCCTCACCACCCGCTCTATAATTTAAATAAACTCGCATGCCAAAGCTGATGCACATTTGTTTACGATACTAAAGCGTATAGCAATTTTTATAATGAATATTCTAATTGGTTTTTAATTATACAAAGAACGTTTCGTGTCTTGGCCCTCTGGAAATTCAAAATGGGCTAATTGCACTTGGTAATTGCAGTATTAGACACCCCGCCCGCGCTGGGCATCCACTGGCCACATACACAGTGCAACAAGCGGCGTTAAATGGAGGCACCTTAATGGCAAACCCATAATTAATATGGATAGGCAGCCGCTCTATCCAATGTACTCTATGTACTTACAACTAATGCATGGGAATGGCCACACGCAATCGACGCATTTGGCGAGGCTGCCCAGTGGCAGGGGCAGAGGGGCGGTGCGGTCAGTCTATAATAATTCAATAACGGTATGCATAATTCAGCTGTGGCTCGCGGTAATTGATTGTTTATGCAGCTAAATTCAGGCTAGGCAAGAGTTTTCTCGAATTCCCTTTGAATAATGCATATTGGCTGAAGCTACATTAATATGAGCTGATCATGTGGCGAACAGGCATTCAACTGTTGGCCCAAAATAAACAATCAAACGCCGCGTGGGCGCCCATAAAACACTGGCAACAGGCCGCATCATAAAGTTGGCATATTTATGCGACTAATTTGAAATAAAACATAAAACATAAAACTCACCAAATAATATTAAGAGTCTCAATTCGAGTCGCCACAAAACTGAGATGCATATCAACAATTAGAAGCACGTCAGGCGCCCCATGGTCACATGAGATTCGAGAAATTTGACGCTTTTACGAGCGCTCCACTCCACGAACAAGCAGCATAATGTCTCTCTTTGATATACCAAATTAAAGCAATGGACAGTGGACACTGGGCAGTGGGCAGAGTGGACATTTGAGCGCTGGAATCTGGTGATACAAGTACTTTGCATATGAATGAGCCGAAGCTGCGCCAGCTGGCGCCACAATGAGCCGACAAGTTGATCAGCAACAGCCCTAGCAACATAATTGAGGCAATTAGAAAACATCAAAATATTGGGCCTGGTCACGGAAAATTGTTAAATAAATAAATGCTAAAAAATTTTGATCTTAATTAAGCACTTGAGCGCTTAGCTGAATGTTTATGTAAAGTCTGGACGGGCAACAGACAACACACAAATGCGACTACAAATACTCTGGCTCTCAGGCAAGGGCACAATGTAATTAAAGCCAACTCTCAAGCGCTGAGCAATGACAAAGCACTTTTGAATTTAGAGTTCGGTTCGTATTCGCGTCTGCGTCCGAGGGAGCTGAAACGAACGCCCACCTTATAATCATTCAATTAAAACGCTTAGGAATTATTATTATGACAAACAAATGTCGAGAGTTTTTAAATGATGCCAATCTCTTTGCCTAACCGCAGGAAGTTAAAAACGGGCCAAAATGGCGGCCCAAAATTAAGAGCAATTGAAAGAATGTGATCAATATCTCTGAACAACTGGCGGAAGTGAATTGAAAAGTTAACAAGCGTGGCGGCAATCAGCAAAATGGCCGTTGCAGCTTAGCCGGCAAGTTCGTTGCCTAAGTCTTTCGTTTAGACAAATGCCCCAACATGGACTTTAAATTAATTACTTAATTTAACACAACACACGGCACAGCGACACCTTCGATGACATCCCAGACGATGACAACAACGTCCCAGACGACAACACAAAGCACTAACATTGACAATTTGCCTGCAGGCGAAACCTGTTGGCGATCGCAGTGAGCAACAGTCCTGGTCCGAAGATGGGAGCATAACAGATTAGTTAGCATATCCCATATCAGGGTAATTATTGTTAAATGAGATAACGATCTTGTACTGCGTTGACATTTATTTATTTTCCTTAATTTCGCTGTATTAATCTTCCTGGAAACACACATTAAACACAACACACAACACACAGCGCAGCGAAAAGCACAGCAGAAATCAGAGAAATAAGAAGAAGACACACACACTCACTTCGCTGTGGCACGTCCCGATCTGGTGTATGTGTTCGTAATGATCATTAGCGAGCCATGAAAATCAACAGCATCAATTTGGCTTTATTGGCGATGCAATGAAACGAGCATTGGGCCAGGTTTTCGAACCGCCTTTTGACAATTTGCATCATGCAGGCAATCGATCAATAAAAAATGACAACAACAACAACTCACAGCACACGAAAGTCGGCTAATTAATATAATAAGTAAGCATCGGGAATATCAGAAAGCTCATCAAAATCAAAATACTTGGCAATTAAACGAACATGTGAACAACAGCAAACACCTTTGCGCTGGCAATAGATGCTGAGATATTGAGAGACCCAAAACAAAACTCAATTAAAACCAAACAAGCGAAAAAATAAAGCGAGACAACAACAACAGCAGCAACACCGATAATAAACACAACTACAACTATGGGCAGCTGCCAAAGAAACCTAACAAAAAAACCCCCAACAACCAAAAAAGACGCAGCTAATTTAACCAAATTGGATTACTTAATAAGTTTATTGGATAAATAACTTGGCCGTAACAACAACAACAACAACGAAAGACACAAAAGCATAAAGTGAATGTTTTGTTGTTGTTGTTGTTATTGTTGTTGGCGTTATTGTTGGTGTTGTTGTTGCTGGTTTTTGGGGCGCGCCACAAGCGTACAAACCTTTTGTGGCAGCATTCAAAATAAGCCACGGGGCAAAACAAGTTGTATATAAAAATTGTGAGTTAATTTCTGAGAATTACCAAAGGTCTACCCCCTCCCCCTCCCGATCCCGTACTATCTGCGTGTGTCTCCACTAATGTGCGTTGTTCTACAGAAACATTTGAAATGATATCGTAAAGAAAATAGGGCTAAAGATAAGCCCCAAAACAAAATGCAAGCAAGTAGACTCCAAATCAAGTGGGCGTCGTAATTTATTATTAATTATAATCAACTCTTTGATAGACAACAGTCAGTGGAGAAATACCGAAGAGTGCCAGCACCTATCTTGGGATCAAATGTGCGTGCTACTAAACAAACACACGCCTTGGCCCATGTATTTAACTCGGCCAAGCACTTCATTTGTTGTTGGTTTTACGCGTAAATGCGATTTATATCAGGCTATATCCGAGTGTGCTTGTGTGTCTGTGCCTTGTAATTTGCTTTAAGGGTTTGAATTGTTGAGCTTCTGGCACTGATTTATGCATCAGCTTATACACTTTGTGGCTCTGAACAGATAGTTATTCAGTTATTCAACCAAATCATAGACCAGACGCCCCCAAATGAGAGCCTCTGACAGGCAGCCGCAATTTAGTGCTGTTAACAGCTAGTAATTAGACTCGATATGACTGTTAATTAGCCATATCAATTGGCCCCGGCAGTGCATCTTGCAGTTTGCCCCTGCAACTGGCAATTAACATTGCATATTCATAAGATTCGATGTGAATTTCACGTTTGTCGATCTATCGATCTGTCGTTATAAGCGTTGTTCGCGATAGTCGCATAAATTGTGGACCAATAATCATAAATTTTGATTTAAAAATCATTAGCACACCTCAAGTCAAAGTGCCGCGATGTCATTCCCAGAAACCAGTTTTGGTATACCTCACACCACCTAGTGAGCCGCTGCACCACCTGCTCCACCCCCAAACGCTCCACAGCAGTCGTCTTTTTGATCTCACTCGGGGCTGCGCTCAATTATATTCTACAATAAAACACGATTTGCATTTTAAATTGTGCAATTAAAATGCTTATGAAATCTATAAAAAATTGCTAAATGCATTTTATGGATACCTTCTTCTGCCCAGCAATAACAACAACAATTCAGGTGATAAACAAACAACAAGCTAATGCTAAATGTCACACTTTAATTAATTAGCAGCGCCAAATGTAACCCTGTCTGTGGGCAAATGGATGAGTCTACAGTCTTAAATTAGCTAAAGCTTTAGCTGAATGGAGGTATACAATAAGGTATATATATAGTTGAGTTGTGATGTTGTTGTTGTTTCTATTTTGACACTCGACCTAGTGGCTGGCGCCTTTCTAAGTAAAAGCTGCTTTGGCTGCGAAAGTTCAAGGAAATTTTTCTTAAATTATTTAAAGTGGCAATTTAAGTTTTTTCGCCCCTCACTTTTGCTTTGAATCGTTGAGGATCGTAGTTTGAAATTATGTAAATGGGTTTTGTAAAAAATACTTGAACGAAAACAATGCGATAAAGGGGTTAAATGCTTAATCTGTGGGATTGGCTTTTTGCCGTCGGCTGTCTAGAAACGCATAAAACAGTTACTTGAACCTATCAGCTTAAATCAAGACTTTAGCCCAGAAGAATTACAAATTGGAATTTTATTTATAGTGTTAAAGAAAAGGTGAAAATTAGAAATCATAAAACCAAAATAATCTTGAATAGAGACAAACAAAAACAAATTTATGATGTCACACAATTTGGGCAAAAGTATCTTTTAATATTATTTTTGTTTGTAGATGAAATGTTTTTTTAACAACTATTTTAAAAGTGTTCGTTTATATCAGATATCGAAGTCTTGTAATTGCCCTTTCCCAATAAAAAACCATTTGGATTTATATTTTTGTTCTTGCATAAGAATATTTTATATTTTATATATGAATATTTTTTAAGCATTTTGTCACTTAACAACTAAAACTAAAAGCTAAAGCAACTAAAAATTTTTTATACTATAAAATAAGCTGCTGCAAAACGAATGCCCGATTTGTGTGCTTAGGATTAAGTATAAATACAATTATTAACATAGGTCTAGGCATAAATAAACGCTAAAATGATGTACAGGAATTGCATACAAAGTACGAGTTCAAATGTGCAAGAAATTCGCTATTTAAAATTAATGTTGTGGCGCACGTTTTTCTTTCTCTTTGTAATATTTACACGCTTAAACAGTTAAGTTTGTACAATTGTTGTTGCTGCTCCTCTCTTGCTATCTCTCTCTATCGAGTTAATTTCTCTTTAGCTTATTTGCATCTTTCTCTATTTCTCATTTTGAGCTCAACTCAACTCGTTTCGAGGGGCGCCCCCATGCTTTAGATTTGGCACAGTTTGGGGGCGTGGCTAGTGGGCGCCACTCGTCTCGTACTTAATACTTTTGTGGGGAGTGTTTTTGTTTTTTTTTTTTTTTGATAGATGAGAGATGCTTTTATCAGTTTGCTATGTACACTAAGCCTAGCGCTTTTCATTTTAAGAATATATCACAAATAACTAATTTTAAGAGCTCACACACTCATTCGCAAACACTCAAACACTCACTCGCAGGCACACACACACATACACACGCAACGCTCAGCAATTTTGGCGCTTCTTTAGTAAGGAACTCACGAACAGAGCTGCGCACGATTGCGAGATGGGGCAGGAGGGGCAACTTAATGACTCGCATCGAGATCATTCTCATCATCGCTGGCGCAATCGTCCATTTCCATGTCGATGAGCTCGTCGTCGTCCTCGTCGCCGCTGCCGTTGTGCATGTTGCGCTCGGAGCCGGAGCCGCCTCCCTTCTCATCCTCCTGCTGCATGCGTTTGTGCTTGGTACGGCGATTCTGGAACCAGACCTTGACCTGCGTCTCCGAGAGGTTGAGCGACTGTGCGAGCGCCTTCCGCTCCGCGCCGACCACATATTGGTTGCTCTCAAAGGCGTGCTCCAGCTTCAGCAGCTGCGACGGCGAGAACGCTGTGCGGATGCGCTTCGGCTTGCGAAAAGGTTGCAGAAGAAAGTCTGGAAGAAGCGAGCAGAGAGGGAGATGGTTAGTCCACTGCCGAGAATCTGACTGGACTGTGTCTACTTACTTCCTGGAAAGCGGTGTGGAAAGATGCGGCCGTGGCGACTGAGCAGCCACGGGTACAGCGGATAGCTGTCACGCGGCATGCCCGGATTGCCCATGAAGGAGGCAGCGGCGTGCGGCGGCAGACCGGCCGCTGCAGCGGCGGCTGCTGCTGGACCCAGCACATGACCGGCTTGCAGAGCTGCGGCCATTTGGAATTGGGCGGCGGCAATCAGATGCGGATTGTGCTGCGGCGCCAGCTCCGGCGGCGTGTTGATGTACGGCGGCAGCGCCTTGATGTCCGGCATACCCGGCTGTCCTTGCGGCGGCGGCGGCGGACCACCTGGGCCCATCGGGAACGGACGCACTAGGCCTGCTGGCGGCATGCCCGGCAACATGAGGGGATTGGGACCTGGCGCTGCGCCGGGACCGGCGCCTGGATGCATTACAGATGGCTTGGGGTAGTTGGGCGGCTGTTGTTGCTGCTGCTGCTGAGGTGGTGTATTGTGCGGACTGCTGACCAGCAAAGTGGGCGAGGATGAGGGCTGCGAGGATTGCGGCGAGACGGACTTGGGCGGCGTGTGCGGCGGCTGAATGCGCTGGGCTGGATTCTCCGACTGCTCCGAACCAGGCGGTGCCGGCGAACGTTCTCGCTTCAGCGAAACGGCAACGGGCGTGGACGAGCCGTCCCCCAGCGGGGAGAGGCGTGTCTGGAGTGGACTGAGACTGCTGGCAACGGCGGCGTTGTGATGCAGACGCTGCAGCAGCTCCTGGATATCATGATGCGACTTTGGCGTGCCCTGCTGCTGCTGCTGCTGCTGCTGCAGCAGCAAATGCTGATGCAGTGCGTGCTGTTGGGCTGGCGAGAGGTGTGGATGGGGGTGCGCATGTGGATGCGGTGCCATGTGGGGTGGCAGCACGTGAGCTGCGTGATGGTTTGGCGGCGCCATCAGGTGATGCGGCGGTGTGGGCGTGGCAGGCAGCATTGTGAGCGCAGCGGGCGGCGTCTGTGGCGGGGAGCCGGGCCCATTGCGATCCGGCTGCGGGCTGCCAGGCTGCTGGTCGGGATTGCCTCCAGCGGCAGTTGCCGACGCATCGTTGCCGACAATGGAGTCGATGCTGAAGCCAATCTTCTGCTTGGGCGTGGGCAACATGACGGCTGAGGTGGGTACCGGCGGAATCATTTTAGTCATAAATACGCGCGTTTGTTGTGCGGGCGAGGCGGCGATTAGTTCGGCTATGTTGGCGGCTTTTGTGTTGAGTACTGGCTCGCAGTTAATCCTTTAGTAACTATGCTTGCTTCAGTTTCGTTGCACTTGGCGCGACATTTAGGCGCTTCACAACACTTAACACTTGCACTTGGCTTTCAAACCCTTTGACAGCTGCGGGCGACGGGCGACAGTCGACGGGCTCGTAAACAACTTTCTAGCGGGGCAAAGAGTCTGAGATTTTGAGTTGTGCGATCGACGCGCTCGAAACGTGTTCACTCGACGACGTTCACAGTCTGAATAATCGAGAGAAGCGGCGCAGCGGCACCAAGTGTACGCAGTGGGAATTGTACGAAGCACGACTATGCGCGCTCTCCCTCTCCCTCTGTCTCTCTCTCTGTTTTACGCACGCTCTCTCTCTCGCTCTCTCTCTGTCGCCGACTGGCTTGGGCTGTCCGTCTCTCGCTTTCCAAAAACCCGTCCAACCGGTCTGCGCTAGCGCGTCACGGCTGCTCTTGTTGCTGCCGCCGTTGTCGTTGCTGCCGCTGTGTGCAAGCGAGAGCGCACGAGCAGAGCAAACAAACGCGCTGGCCAATGAGCGCCGCTCGAGCGCTTGCCATCGCACTCGCGCCCTCTTGTGGATTTTATCTGGCCACGCCATGCTGTCTCATTATCTGACCGGGTCAGCTGCACATGGAGAGGCGTACACAATTTAATTCGCTACGTTGCGCGTGTTTGTTTTTGTATTTGTATTTGTGTATTTCTGCATATGGCTTCCGTTGATTTCGTGTGTCGGTGGTGCTGGTGTTGTGTTGGTGGTGGTGGTTGCTGTCTCTCTTTGTTGCTCTTCTTCTTCTTGCCGCTGCTCTTTTTGTTGGCATTGTGGCTGTCTCTGTGTAATTTGGCTTAAACTGCCATTCATAGTTTTTGTGGTTAGATTTTCATGTTTTTATTCTGTTTGGAAAACAAGCGAAATGTGGCCAAATGCCATAAAACGGGCTAGGCTAAGTTAGTGGGTTAGGTAATATAGGTAAGCAAAGATCTGTTTGCAGCAATGTTTCATTCTTCACCTTATAGCTAAAGGCCCTATTGTTATTATTATTATGATTTCAATGAATGAATATTTAACTCAAACTGAAAACGCAAAGGAAAAAAATGTAATTAGAATAAAGCAATGTAATAATAAGAAAAAATAATAAGATGAAAATTAGAAAATTAATAAAGTCTAAAATTAGTTTAGATTTGTAGCTTTTAAATATATAAAAAAAATTTTTTTTTGTTTGTACTTATTTACTTTCGTTGGCACTCGCTTTGTGGAATGTTTATAATAAATAAACAAATAGATAAAATAAAAATTCTAAATACAAACATATACAAGATGGGCAATTAATTCATTGGCAATTATCAGTAAACATTTTCTTAAGTTTCTTCCTCTAACTATTGTAATTGTCTCTTAAAGTAGACAGCATTTTATAATTTGTGTTCCGTTAATTTCTTAGCATGGAAACTGTTTTTCTTAATTTATTTATATATGTATAGATATTAATAAATCTATATAAACATTTGCAAGTAATATTAAACATTTCTAATTTTTTGTCAAGCTGAGCATATCATTCCCTCTTTCCCTTCAAGCTTATGATTTGCATGCCGTTCTGTTGGCTTTGAGGTTACACCTTGAATGCTGATTTCTGTATTAACTTGGTTCGTTTCAAATACTTATATTGATCAACTTTCCTAGCGACTAACACTGGTTGTCATGCATGAAGACTGAATAGAATCAATCAAATTATAAATTCCGCACCACAAATGCACTTCAAAGTTGCTCTGCTACAAATAAATCAAACCAGTCGAATATTATCTGCGACAGTTTTATATAGACAGCATAGCGCTTACAATTTGAATGTTAATTTTAATGAATTTTGTTTTTTGTTTTTGGCACAAGACAAACTTTGCATAATTTATGTGTGCTCGAAATCAAAATCAAAATCAGAGCAGCAGCATAAATGCTCAAGGCTTTTATTTATTTTTAGACAGCGACGCAAATATCAATTAGTAATCAGTAAATAATTCACACAAATAATTTTCACACTTCTTGTTTTGCCAGGGTCTAGTTTGAGTTAAGTTGAGCCGATTGTTTGCCGGGGTTATCAGTTCCGTGGCAACGCACAAAATTTATGACTTTCGAAATAAACAAAATTTGATTTGGGTTTTTTTTGTTTTCTTTTTAATGTTTCGTTTTTTTTTTATTAGATTAAAATCTATTTTACGGGTAGCCAATTAAGTCAACTGCCTGCCACGACACATTATATTCGCTAACCGAGTAGCCCCATTAAGGCGCAATTATGCTGCCTAATGGTTTTGTATACAAGAAAAAATTATGGAAAGTTCAGAGTGCGCTATTTAATTGCCAAAACGTGCGAACAAATTGCGATAATGTGAAAGTCAAAGGGGCTGCCAAGTGGAAAGCCCAGCCACAAACTTATCCACATTTAAACATTGGTAATTTTGCAATTAGCCAAATATAAGAAACATCAAGTGATTTAATTCACACGCCCACTGCGGGACATCGAGGACAAACAATAGAAAAAACAACTGGAACAGCAAACACAACCAGGACGAGTGCCTGCCGCTCACCGCAGGATCTGCGCAACAAGAGCGCAACAATTGTGCTGTTAATGAGCAAATAAAGATATCTGCATGACCAGCAGCAGGAGCAACAGCAGCATCAGCATCAGCTAAATAGATGTCCGACTAACCAGCTGCCTGCCCCGAGCATTAGCACCCGCTGAGCACCCAATTGTACACAAGTGCAGCACTACTCGATCCCTAAATACCCTGCAGATGAATCTATTGTTTTATAAAATTTTAAAATAATTTTTGTTATGTATTTTTATAAAGATAGTTTAAAATTAAATTGTTGAATTGTTTATAAATACAGTAAAATAAAAATCATAAAATCTGAGGTCAAGTTTAGGAACAGCCAGCAGAAAAAAATAATAGAGCTTTTTTATAATTTCAGAAATCCTATTATATCTTCAATTTCATCCATAGTTTCACAGTTCAATGCAGCGCTGGTAATATAAATTACATAAAAAGTTTACCTTACAGAAAACATATGTATGAACTGTAGACTATCAGCCTCCTCCCTGACCATGGAGCACATTTGGGGTTTGATAATTACGTACTGGAGCTAAATTAAAATTGAAGACATGAATTGTAAGCCGTGAACCGAGTGAAATCAAAGTACCCAACGTTTACAGGGTATCAGTTCACGCACAAAGTTCGCAAGGCGCTTCTGTGACTGCAAATGAAAACCATAAAAAATGCAAGACAAGGGCGAAGGGAATAACAATACAAAAAACGTATTTATTAGATAGAAATAAAACGAAGGCAGCCCCCGAGAGCACAATGCCAACCCGGCCGAAAGGTGTCAAAATCAACAATTTTCGAGCTGCAAACAATTCCACAGAAAACAAGGCGCACAGCGTGATGCAATTTTGCCCCTCTCGCTCGTAGCTCCCTGTCCGCCTGTGCCATCCTGCTCTGTCTCTTGAGCAGATAGATCTCTGCACAGGGACGGTAACAATTTTTCGGCTGAATTGTTGAAAAAAAAATAAAAAATTAAACAACAACAGTTTCACTTTTGCTATGTTGGCCTGGCTTGGAAAACAATGAAAAACGTGGCAAATTTCCCTTTGTTTAATTTAGTGGCAAGAAATTGTTGAGAAGCAACGAAAATGGGAGAAACAAAAAATTGACTTTAATGATGATGAGTTGGCGATTAGAAGAACGCTTCGAAGTGCTTCGAGTGCCCTCAGGAGTGCCACTAAATTCATTTGAATGTGTGTAATTCTCTCTGATTTCTGTTTTCTATTTTCTGTTGATGTTTTGTCTTTTACGCTGAAAATGGCACAATTATATAGAAATCTTAATATTGTACTTACCTACTTGTGTGCGGTGGCGTGGACTGGGGAGCGGCATTTAAATGTAATTAATTTACAGTGCCTTGATTGGAATTGAAGGAGACTCATCTTTGCCACGCAGGCAGCTACATACATATGTATGTAGATTCCAGGAAATTCAGTCAGATCTATCAATTTCACAGTTCTCATAATAAGTTCGTTTTCCCAACGATCCTCTCATAATTTGAACGCTTGTAAATCCACGCGGCTCACAAAATTATGATGGATGATATTGTGGCTGCATTTTCACGCTTGAAAACCGAGGCAGGGGGTAAAATAGTAGCCGAGAAAAACTCGAAACTGACAGCGCTTCCAATTCAAATAGTGATAAGCATAAGAGGATCGAAATGAGGGCTACAGACGCGGGGGCGCGTGTGTGGAATGGGTACATCAAACAACTGGACAGCGCTCGGGGCCTGACGAGTTCCCAGAAAAACCCATTACAAGGTAAATGCCAACGCCAAGGGCCAAGGATCAGCATTTATATTTTGATATTTCGTGCACGCCACGCAGATCGAGGCCAATCAAGAACAAAACCCCGAAACTACCAGTACAATAACTACAAAGGCCATAAAATCATATTAAAACACAATTTTTGGTCAACAACTGAGCGTTAAGGGGCCAAGCGACATAAAACATTTATATCTAATCCTTGACAATCATAAAAATCACAGAAACGACATGACAACGATAACGACAAAGGAAAATGGGAAATGCTACGAGCTGTCAGCAGCGGCAAACATTGCTTTAAATTGTCGGAAAAGTGCTCAACTACGAGCAGCAGAAAAACCAACGCCAACCAAAACGATGTAAAGAAAACGGTAGTCAGAGAAATGTCATAAAAATGTCTAGCTCGGGCTCCCACTTTTCACTTTTGCCGCTCCTCGTACCCTTTCGCCCTAGCTCGGTACGTGTGCAAAACATTTTACACTATTCAAGAACCTGGCATTTTTATGACACTTTCCGTAACGGGAAAGGACTATCCCTAGCCCTATCCCTATCCCTATCCCTAAGCCTTACCCTTAACCTAACCCTATTGCCATCCTTTCGGCCAACCAAGTAACAATGCCAGGAACAACAACTGAATATAAATAAGAAAATCTTAGTTGCTGTAAATAAAATCAACGTAATTTTTATAGCTTTTCACCGCTACTTTTTAGTAGCCATTCGTACTCGTTACGAGTAGTTTTCGCTGCTCCGCTGACTCCCTTTTGACACTTGGCCACGTAATATTTTGGTTGACAGGCACTTTTGTTCGTGTGTCATTACCGTTTGCCCGTATCCGTTTAGATGGGACTTTATCTTCCATTGGAATTTATGAACCGGTGGCGTAAGACAAAAAGTCGACTTGGGCCGAGCGAGGATAGGCCAGCTACTGTTATACTTATTCAAAATATCCTTTAAGGCAGTGGAGTTTTAACTAAAATAAATTATATTATGTCAGCTGTTGCCGTTTATAACTTTTAAGTAAAATTAAAAAATACTGTTAGTAAGCTTTCGGCCAAGATAAATGAAAATCGTAGTCTACAAGTAAAATCCTTGTTATCAACTTTCAGTAGCATAAGGACAACAGATCTAATAATTAAAGTATACATGAATACAAAATAAATTTAATTTAAGATTTTAAATTATGCATGAATGCAAAATAAATATAATTTAAGATTCGAAACTCTTTGTTTTTAATTTAGCGCAAGTCAAAACCGTCTAAACATTTTGTCAGTTGAGTAATTATCTTCCTTGAATGGAATTACAAATTCTTAGCATATAAAGTTTCGGTTTATATTACTTCTTGCATAAGAAACCGATTTATAGCAACCCCACTCATTGTCGCGTGTTTTCATATTTTAACCCCTGGCGAATCTATCGTAATTTTGACTTTTTGACAGTCACCGACTGATGAGACCTTGTCTATCACTCCCCGCTAACGAGGAAAACACTTTATAAATGATACGCCCACACTTGTCAGTCGCATTTTCCCCCATTTTCACTCTGCTCTCCCCTCCGGCGTGTATATCAAAACTAATGATGACACCCAATAAAAAATTCCAACAAATGTGTAAATTTGTAAAAACACACGAAATTGTAAATGTAAATTTTCAAACGGTAACGTTTTCAGGAAATGGGAATAGAAATGGCAATCCCTATTCCTATATGAATACGGTTGAGCGACTTGACGAGGGGCGCGCCGGGGATGAAGACAAACGATATAAATTTGTGCATGTAACTTGAAAATGTCGCTGGCAACAAAAAAAACACACACACATATAAAAAACGAGAACAACAATGATAATGGGATTGGAAATGGGATTCAAAAGCGAGAATGGCAAACGGGGATGAGGTTGAGAACGGATCGCGGGGCGCATTGCAGATGACTCAATTTACACAGAACGAGCGCTGTAAATTGCGCCTCATTTCGTGCGCAATTTTTCCTTTGGCATTTGCCAAATGTCAACTGGAAAATGAAAAGCAAGAAATGCGCTGCATAAATGTGTAATCTGTGCTCTGTCTCACTCACTTACCCCATCTCTCTAGCTAGCTGCCTCTCTCAACAATTTGGCAAACCTCATAAAAGCGAAATTAGCGCGCCAAGCAGCCGCCCCAGGAACAGGACGAGCACAAGGACGCGCCGCCATTTTGTTGGCAGCGTCGCACGGCATCGTTAAACAAATGAATTGCCATAAGCGCTGCCTGATTGCAATGTCACTTTAGATGGGTTTTATAATAAGCTGCGGCTCCGGCTCCGGCTCCGGCTACGACTCCGTCCCTGTCTCCGGCAGCTGTGCGCTGCGCAGTGCTTGGCAAATGCAAACAGTCGACGCTTGGCAAGCTCGCAAGTGGCAAGCAGCCCGACCCCTTTTCGGCTTCCACTCTTTTTTTTGCTGGGTAACAACAATGACAACAGTTTGCACACTTTATGAGGCGCATCATTATGAGGCTGCCATGGCAGCCGCGCATCCTGCGCCGCGTCCTGCGACTGCCATTATTATACGCCATTTAAATAATTTTCGCTTTCATGCTGCGCCGCTGTCGCCTGGCACTCGCCGTCTGGCACGTTTTGCAACCCCCCGGCAGCCAGCACTTAGCACTGCGAACCCGAACCCAGACCCGTTCCCTGCTGAACGCAGCCAATCACCCCAAAACTGCGTAGTCTGTGCCATTTTTCTCAGGCACATAATCAGCGCACATCATCAGCGTTTGATTGCGACAAATAATGCCGCCACTTTGGTTGCCCGTTGGGCGAACTATTCAAAATGGCGCCCAACGTGAGACGAGTTAAAAGCGCGCGCGTGTTAAATTAAAAGGATTTGCGTGTTGATTAAGTGCAGCAGCAGCAGTCGTTTGTGCATCAGAAGGGGTGGAATAAGTGCGGCAGTTGGAAGAGTATTCATACAGAACTATGGCTACGTTTGATTTAATGCCAAATGGAATACGACAGGTTTCCTGTATAGAGTCTATCAACTCTATTTCAGGCTAATCCCCAACAACTGCAAATCATTGCTAAAGAGTATACCTCATATTTGAGCTACCTAAAAGAGCACACGGTAGCCATCGTTCAGCCAAATCTAAGCCGATCTAACAATAAGATAATGAAACATATATGAGCTTCATAGCCCAAACAAGCCGACAGTAGTTGCAACTGCAACTGTGCAACTGTATATGTAACTGGATCAGGGCCAAATCCATCAACTGCCAATACAATGGGCTGCCACTTGAGTTGTGAACATAAACTCGGACTCGGACTCGCTGCGAGAGACAATGACCGCCGGAAGGTGCCCAAAGTTAACGGCAAGCAGCTGATGCTGAACGCTGACGATCTTTGGCGATCTCAACATTTTGATCTTGTTACAAAAGTCAGCGGCAGCCAAAGGGAAAAACGCGGGTGTTCCCACTGAAAAGAAAGAGCAACCATTCTCGGCATAGCTCTGAAGCGGAAAGAGCCAAAAAGTTAAGCCACAAACATACAAGAGGATCAAAACGGATTTAAATACAAAGTGGGAAATAATGAAGTGCCGCTTCGCAGGAGGGGAAACATCGGGAAAATGTGCAAGATTTGCAGGGAGGGTAGACGAGCCGAGTGCGTGTTGCCTTTTGGCTTATTAAAGTTATAATTAAAATACGTCTATGTCTGGCTGACTGACTGACTGACTGTGCCAGCTCGTATGTACGCCTATCAACCCCGATCTGAGCATGGTAGCCGAGCCGGGCAAGTTCCAGTCGCGCAACTACAACATTTTTCTATGAATTCAATTATAAAATTCCATTTATATTTCTTTTGTATTAACATTTTAATAGATTCACACTTATCAAGCTTGTTGTCCATCGAGAAGCTACAAGGAAAGACATATGTTGCACAGTGCAGTGCTTGCAAGGGGTTCATGTTGAGGCTGAGAGTACTCCGAAATTACTATTAAATATCGGCAACATATACAAACCTAAAATCTTTAACACAAGCACCAAATATCTGGCTGCCCCCTTTTCAACACAACAATATCACGCTACGCCACTGTTTGTATACCCTTTTCATGCACACAGAAAAGACCTCCCAGCTCAGGGAACGTCATTTAAATTCATTAGGATTACGAGACAAAAAAGTCAACAAGATGGCAAAATGTCAACAATCAGAAGAAAAAAGCGAAGCGGAGCACCCTTCAGTCCGAACAATAATTCTCAAGGAATAGCCATAAGGAAAAAGGATAATACAACTCATATGCGACCATTATAAAATTATGGAAAAGAACGCTGCAAAAGAGAGAGAGAGAGCGAGAGAATGAGTGAGGACAAGAGTTCATCAAAATGCTCAACCGCCTCACATACTTGACTTAATTTAAGCCAATTTAGTGCTCATTGAGCGAGCGGATTACATTGGAAGAGCATACGAGTGCATCTTCGACCTTAATTGTTTTGGGAAAAACGTCAGATCACACACACACACACACACACTTACGTACACATATGCGGCTTAACTCTGTGCAAAGTGGAACACCCGCAAGCCGCTGACTTTTCTTGCAGCACCAAGCCGAGCAGAGCACTTGAACCATGTAATCGTAATCCTGGAGTGCTCGGTAGCCGCACAGTAGCCAGGAGTCGGCATATTAGAAGAACAGAAATTTGCGCATGCCATTATGTAATTTACCCTGTCCGAGTCCGAGTCGAAGTCAAAGTCGGAGGCGGCTTTTTCCCTGTGAAGCCCTCGAGCGGTTTCTTTGTGCCGCTTGCCGTGTAATTCGATTTGTGCTACTTTCCAGGGCGGCCCATTGATGTGGGCACCGCGCCCTCGAAATTGCCCATCAATGCAAATGCAATGGGTGCCATAATGATGTCTTATTTTTGTCAAAAAAACCGAAAATCTATAAATTCTATAATTTATTGAAATATTTATTATTAAAGCTAATTGGCCCGACAAAGCGCAGACATGACAACAGTCGAAGGCGGCCCGTGCCGCAGCCCCAAGTCCCAAGCCCCAAATCCCAAAAACCCAGTCGCAAGTTAAAGCATTAAAATGCCTCAGCATAGTGGGAGCTGCTGTTGATATGACAACGGAGGGGTCAGCACAATTCCATTGCATTCATTCCAATTTCAATTGGTGTCAATGCACGTTGCGGTATTTTTAATGTGCACAGATTTGTTTAAAGTTTGAGAGCCCGCGGCGGCTTTGTTTTTAATCAGCTGCCACTTGCCACAGACCGCACACATGACTTGGAGTCCAAGTCCAATCGAGTCGAACCGAACCGCACCGAACCGAGTCCAGTCGAGTCGAGTTGATTCGAATGCCTAATTAAAATTGATTTGATTTCTCTGACACTTTTCTGTGCTCCGAGCTGGCTGGCAAATCAAAGCGGCATTGTTCGACACGCCACTCAGTCAGTTAGGCAGGCAGCCAGTTGGTCACTCAGTCAGTCAGTCAATCATTTGCTCAATCGTTTCAATTTCACATTTGATTGATATTTTTGTTGAAACCAATACAGAGAATGCTGCAGCACGCTAATTAAGCCAGCCGGCGCTAAGCTCATAATTATACAAAAGCCTCAAACATAGACACTGCCTTCGACTCCGGCTGGAGTATCGGCAAGTGGGAATGGGCTTGGGATTGGGATTGGGATTGGGTCCGGTACTGGGTCCAAACATTTGGTTGTCATCTTGGCCATATATCTTGTTATAGCCGCGGCGCATGCGCGTCTCGTCAATTAGTTTGGCTGTCAAAAAGATGATGAACTCGTTGCTTGATGAGGGTTTGCTCGTCTCTGCCCTACGATCCTCGTCCAGTCCACTGCTGTCCACTGACTTATCACAGTTTCAAGCGAATTACGACGCGTCGCAGTTATTTCTGCCTTTGTTTTTGTCTCTTTTAATAGTTTTGGCAGTTTGGCGCGTAGTTTTGGAAATGCCTGAAATATGAGTAACGCCGTATTTTCAGAGTCTCAACTTTGAGACTTTTTCTCTTTTTACCACGGGGCTAGAGGCAACGCGTGCGCAGATAGCATCGATATAGGCGTGTTTATAGGCCAGTCGTAGTCCGAGTCAGAGTCGGAGTCAGAGTCAGAGTCGATGTCGGAGTGTGTGTGTGGTCTTCACTGGCGTCATGTCGTTGACATTTGCGACAAATGCCCTGACGCATGTCAAGTGGCTGTCTGTGGCACTTAAACCGCAAACCGGTGGCAGCTGCGTGTGGTCCAGCCGCATCTTTTCGGGGGTGGTCCAGCCTAATTGCACAAGCTTGTTACAGCGAAAGATCTCCGGGCTTGTTTTGAGTCAGCCACTTGGAAAGTGGAGCCTCATGCCAAGTGGCTGTGACTCAGGCGATCTATGCGACGATTAACTTAACAATCTGGAAACCTCGTCTAGTTGGCATCTGCGTTGTTTTAATCAGCTAATTAAGGTCAGCACATAATTTTAATTGTTTTTCATAATTTGGAACGTCGGCGCTACACAAAGGCTTCCGTTTTATGCGATTATCTCTGGGGGATGCTGTGGTCCAGCGAGCTCGAAATTACAGGCTGATAAGATGCAAAGACTTTTGCATAATTGGCGGCTACTTTGCTTTTTAGTTTGTTGTTTATTTTGTAATGGAATTTAATTTAATTGCATGAGTTTCAACAAATACAAATAAAAGTGCGCGTGGCGTGGCCAATGGCAAAGGTCAACCCTGAGTGGAAAGGTCACAAGCTGTACAAATAATATTTTCAAGAGCTGAGTGCATTTCGAGGGCGCCCCTCTGCATTTCTGATTAGTGATTTGTGATTTGTTTAACAAAAGTTCAAATTTGATTTGTGTTTAATTATGGATTTCGTCGGTTCACTGTGGGAAAATGGAAAAGCAGCTACGTCTGCTGCCTGTGATTAATTTGAATTATTTTTGGAACGCGGTGAAATGCGAGCGCCTCGTGATCGTGCCCCACAATATCTGTTGCTCCACTGCTCCACTCTAATCCATAAAATATTTGTTTATTGTTGCTGTTTCCCTATGCCAGGTCGAATTTATTTATTTGTTTGTTTTCGTTAATTTTGTATGAAACATTGCCGCTTACGCGACGTAATTAATTACAATTTTTATTGCCACGACTTGAGGCTTGGCTCGTACTCACGACTACGCACGAGCATAATTTTTGGGTGCATATTTCTAATGTGATTTATATGGGAACAATGTTAAGATCGTTTCAAAACTGTGAGTGTATGTTGAAAGTGCCGTAAAATGTTTGAGCTATTCAAAATGTTCGATGAAATGTGAAAGGCAATTGCTCAATTTCATTTTACGATCTGAGAGAGTTTTACTCAACGTTTGATTTTAACTGTGAATAAATAGTTATAATGTAATCTATCTGTACTTATTTAAATGCATATCTCTCATATTCTGAAAACCATTCCCTGTATCTACTTTTTGAGCATTAACTACACATAGATAAATTTTAATTTATTATACATTTATATTTCTATTCATAGACTTATTCTTTTAAATTAAATTAAGTTATTCTCACATTGTCAAAAGCAATCGCTGAATTTGCTTTTTGGCTCTTATTTCAAATAATATTAAATAATAATACTTTAATCCATTATATTTTTATATTTTATAATTCATAACTTTATTTTGCCAAATTTTTAGCCCTTCTATCTTAAAACCTAAAGCCCACTCACAATGCTTTTTATATAGCAATTTGCCAAAGGTTAGCTTATTTTAAGGTTTCTGAGTTTTGCGTACCAGAACTACGCTGGAAATAACAGTTAAACGCTGTTAAATGCAGTTTAATTGCCGCTGACAACAAGTGAGCAGTGTAAAATCTTTCTTAATTGCCGGCAAAAACAGCGCGCTGACCATTTAACTTGAACTCCCGCCGACCCAAGAGGTTTGCATGCCGTCGCCATCGTTGCTTTCGGCCTCATCATGGCCACTGCCGGCAGTTGGGCAATTTGCAGAAAACATTTTAAAGCAGTGCCAGCGACCAAAGTGCAAAACACATGCAATGCTGCCTAATTAAGCTGGACCGAGTCGGGCCACTGCATTTGAATAAAACAAACAGCAGCCGGGTCGGGCTGTGCAAGTCTTGGACTGGGCCGTGGCCGCGCCTCTTCACGGTAGCCCCTAACGGAAGCCATACTTCAGCGTTGGCAGTCCCAAATCTGACAACTCGCATCTAAGAGATGCGCGACGAGAAACGAGCCACAAACAAAAAACAAGCCAGCAAATGGCAGTAGCCAATGCTCCAGCAACAGCTCCAACAACGGCTCCAGCCCCAGCTCCAGCGCGGGCTCCCTCTCAGGAAGTGGGCTGTCTGCGAGGAAGCGGCGGCCAACACTAATACGCCCCGTGGGCCGTTTGCATATTGAAAGCAATAAAAATTAATTTTCGCATGCTAACAGCGCAATCAAAGCAAAGTTGACAAGCGTTTACAAAGGCGGCTCATCTGGGACGCGTTTATCACCGAAATATTTCATCTCTCGGATAAGCATCAGTAGAGTGGCCCGGACATTTTCGACCCGAAAAAATGCAATGCAGAGGTGTGAGGTGTTCGCTTAAGCCGTTTGTCATCGCATTTCCGCTGAAGACGCGCTCCCTGAGAAGCCCCCCTCCCCCTGGGTCGCTTACTTTTTCTTTCTTTTCCTTCCCATTCTATCTGGCCAACTGTCATATGTATCTGTGAGCATGCGCGACAGTTGCTAATTAGTCGCATGAATGAAATTGAAGCTCAACGCGGCTCACACCTTCACGGCTGCTGCTCATGCGGATTCGGAGTCGGAGTCGGAGTCGGATTCGGATGCGGTTTTAGATATGTGCTTTTGTGCCAGCGGCTGCTTTTGTTTTGGTCGTGCGAAATTTTAATGGTTTGCTTTTCGCTTTGCAGCTCTTGAGAGATGGCTATCAGTTAGTTTTTATGATTGCCCTTTGCTCGAGGGGGTTTTCGCTTTAAATTTAATTATGTCCACAGTGGCCTTTGCGCAGTGTTTTTGTGGCAGCTGCGCTAGTGAATCAGTTTGTAAGTTATGGAAAGTTGCGCTCCGAAATGGGCCAAGGTGTGACTATGGCAGGTGACGAAACTAAGCTGAGAAAATCCATCGCAATGAGTCAAACAAATTGCCTCAAAGAAATGTACAGATTAAAATTGTATCGAACTGAGTCAGTGTAACTGTAAAATCCGTTCCCCAAAACCGAACAGTCATGAGTTATTATTCAGTTGCGATCTGCGGAGCTTCCGTGTGGCACAACGCATTTACATTTTTATTGCACCCAATTAAAAATCTATTTAATACCTCTTACGCACCGTTCTCAACAGCGCATTCTGGTTTCCATATTCACTTGGCACTTGGCCATTTTGCCCGCCTGGCTTTAAGCGAAATGCGCTTTTAATTGCTGGCCATAAATCAAACGCAAGCCAAACGCTGCAAATGTAATGCAATAATAATTTATAAATGCATGCGCCAATTGATACCCTAAACAAATGCCAAATCGAATGCGAATTCGCACACACGAGCGGGATGCATAAATCAGCGGCCATTCCGGAATCTGTTCGGTAGCTCAGCTGAGCAGCTGCTCGGCGGCTCGTAAAAATGCAATTGCCAATGATGTCGGCGGCCATTTTGTAAATCTTTGCGCATTATTAATTGCCGCTGTTTGCGGTTCAGCATTTTATTTATTTATTTATGACCGACTCCGCTTGGAACGGGCTCTCCGAGCGACGCCATTCAAATGACACGCATTCAATTACCAGCGAGTGACTCACAAGCTCCCAAGCCCCCAGGCCCGGGCGGGCTAGGGGCGGGAGCTGGTGCTGGTGCTGTGCTGTTGCTGTTGCTGGTGCTGCGGAATGCAATCAGCTTCAATCACACTGAGCCCTGTTATATTTATCGCCTTAAACGAGCATAAATTGTGGCTTAAAAGTTTCCTAGAACTGTAAGTCAATGAAACTGAAATGCGCGCTGCGTGGGTGGAGGAGCACTCGGTGCGTTGGCCAGAGCGTTGCACTGGCAGAAATTGCCGAGCAACATATGTGTCACAGCATAAAAAATTTAAATGGGATTTATATATGTACATGTAATATATTATTATTATTAAAGTATATGATAGTTATATATACTATCAACTTAAATAACACTTAAAATACATACATTTCGGACTCCTATATCATACAGGTTAATAATTAGCCCCCAGTCTTGTCCAAGTACTTTAAATCATCGGACTATAGATTTGTATGGATTTATTTTTCTTTTTTTATATTTTTTTTATTTTTCAATTCTTAAACATTTATATATCCTAATGGACAGATGTAAGATTAGGAAAATCATAGGTTAAGAAAAATTCGTTGCTCAACATAATATATCTTCTGGGCATATCGCTCAGGCACTCTCTGTCTCTCTTTTTATATAGCAATTGTCGCTTAATAGAATCCTAGGCATTCCACCTTTTGCCAGTATCTAGTGCTTACGTTGTTACCCACCCATCAAAGGAACTCTTCTTAGCTTTTCTTAGCCAATTTCTCTCAGTGTACATTACCCAAAAAGATCGATTATCAATACCAGTGGCGTTTAATTAAAATTGTACAAGTGCCAGTGTCAAGTCAATCGTCGTCATTCAGTCAGCTCGGGCCCGATATCTGCGTCGCCCCTCTGCCCGTGTCACTGTCTCCGAAACACGTTAACAGCCCAAACGTGACAACAGCAGCGTTGAGGACGGCCCACAGTCGAAACAGTTGAACAGTTGGACGGCTGCGTTGGATCCTCGGGTTTTCTGGTGGCCGAGTGATACCTAAATGCCTCGTCGTGTTGGCGTTGTCTCAATTGTCAATTCATAAACGACTTTGGAGTTTTCTTCGATTTTTGATTTTTGATTTATGCCCATGAATCTACAGCAAATGTCACAGTCGGCTCAGGGGTGGGGCGTGCAACAGGGTCTTGAGGCAGCAATGGCCGCTCAAATTGAATGTTAATATATGCAGTTAATAAGTTATTTTTGATATTATATGGTAGCCAACGGGCTGTCAAAACTCACACAAGCAACTGTCAGCGCGGGTAATTGCCCAGCGGCCCACGCGATGCGGCTGGCCTGGCATATTAATGGGCTGGCATCGCACCCAACGGGGGTGGGGCGGAGGCGAGCTGGCTGGCTGGCTGGCTGGGCAGGTGGCAGGGGGTGCTTTGGGAGACAAAGTGACGCGCCGGCCATGTTTAGTGTGTGGCTGACAAGCTAATTTGTTGGATAATTGCGCGATTTCTGACAGGCGCAATGAGGTGACAGCGACAGTGGCAGCGTTGCCAGATCGCCAGCGACAACTTTATGCCATTTACATTAAGTACAAGCACATGTGGCAGCACCAGTTACAAAGTCAACAAACCGAAGCCGTTGGCCAATTTACTCGAAGTGAAATTACAGCCAGCCATCTAAACAGACAGACAGACGGCCGGACGGACGGCGTGCAGTAAGAGCCGGGCCAAGACAGATTGACATTAAACAAGTTGTAATTCGATACTTAATTGACGCCTGGCTCGTAAATTTGCAATTGCTCGAGCTGAGGCCCAGGCCCATGCCCAGGCCCGAGCCGATGCTCAGGTCCAAGGTACATAAGAGCTCCACAAACGGCGACCGGCCAATTCCAATTAAAGAAGGCCCAAGGGGCCGTCGCAATCGCCTGTCGATTTGAGGTACATATGTAATGTAAAAAGTGAGAATATTGCCCACACACACAGCAAGCGGCTGGAGGGGATCAGGCAAGCAGAGACATGACTAAAACGGGGGGACTGCGGTATGTCCATTGTGCAGCTCAAGTCTCAAGTCGCAGTCGGTGGGGTCGCCTGACCTTTGAGCGTGTGTGTGTGTGTGTGTGTGTTTTGTGCGAAACTGTAGATGGCCCAGTTTTTATTTGCTTTTAGCCCATTTGTTTTAAAACGCGCCCCATGACAGTTTCATTGTATACAACTACGACCACCCCTCCCCCATCCCCACTCCAACCAACCTAAACGAAGCGGCCGGAGAAGACTTATTGCACTTTTGCAATAAATTTTGGCCCAAAACTGTAACTGTAACTGTAACTGAAACCGGCGCTCAGCTCTAGCTCAAGTCCAAACCATCTTGGCAAACTAAAGGAGAATCATTGCCACTCCGCAGGGTTTTATGGCCCGCCGCAACATTAACGCCGGCGAAGAGAGCCGGCTAAGCACTCCCTCGGGCTAAGAGGGTGCCCGGCCAACGGCTTTCTATTGAGAAAGTGTAACTTTTACTCGACGCTTTGTCGATTTTAAAGCCATAAAAAATGTTTTATGTTTGTGGCGCACATATTTTTGTTTGTCGCTTGATGCGGCGCTAAAGCGAAAATTGCTTTACACCTTTACAGTTGGGCGACGATTGGCAGGTGGGTAGTGGGCTGGGAGAGTCTGTGGGTCTGTGGAGTGGGGGTTCCTCTAATGTATACAGTATACAAATACTTTGTAGCGGTCTCTCGGTGTCTCGGTCTCTCGGCCGGTCGGGCGACATCGCCATTATTGCGGCAATTTATTTTATTGCAAATTTTATAGGCTTTGAAATTTGATTGGGCTTTTGGCGCTTGCCCCGATTGGCATTCGTTAGGTAGCAATCGAACAAAATATCGAATTACAAATGAATTTGACTTCGATCTTTATGAGTGTGTCAACCGTTTGGCATGCGGCCAACTACTGTGGAATTCCAAGGAATATATACGATTTGCAAGTGCAAACTGAGCTGAACTCATTTTCAAATTATCTAAACAGTAGTCGTATATGTTCAACACAAATGGAACACAGAAAATTTGTTGGTTTCTATGTACGTTCACCTAGTTACATTTTTGCGACGTACTCGATCTTTTATTATAATCAAAGTTCAAACCTAATTAAACGCCAGAGACATTTGAGGCGTGTATCAATTGTAATTGAGATTCTGTGTAAATTATTTGGAATATATAATTATAAAACTTAGTACAGGCATAATAAAATAAGTGTGAGATGAAAGTCCGCTCTTTGGTCCTATTTAAAATTCGACTTTGCCAATAACTTCAATATGTCACAATAAAGAAGCGATCCCTGCTAGAAGTCACGAAATCCGAATCAAGCTCCTCACAATTGGAGATAATTAAAATATTTTTTGTAATCAGCGAATTGAATTTATAATTTTGTTTACATTTCGACAACATTTTGGGCAACCGCAGCACGGGACAAACAATTACTTTATGAGCACGGCAAATATGGCGTCGATCATAATTAGGAAAGCAGCTCTTTTTGGCCAGAACGAAAGTGACAGCGGTACTTCCGTTCAATGGGCATAGACCAAGCAGGTAAAACATGGGAGGAAGAAACTCAAGTAGCCATGGGCCACGACGCTCTTGAAGAGGTGTCGCTGTCGGAGTCGAATATAATAAACGGCAGCGACAAATCGATAGGAAGTTTAAACAATTGTCGACCCCGGCAACGGCAATGTAATTGCCGCACCAGCTCCAATCCCAGTCCCAGTCCAAGTACTTACAATGCCTCCGTCCGGGTAACTCTAATGGCCGGAAAGTCGCCAACAATAAACGCCGACACGTGGGCGCTGATAAGACTCTGTCTCTGCCTCGGTCTGGGGGCGGATGTGAGCGATTTGGTACCAGCTTTTGACGCTTTCTGATTGCAGATGCCAAATTGCTGGCAACGGGCCACAATTTAATGTCTTAATTAACTGGCAAGAGTCTGGCTTGAAGTTGACTTCAATTGGATTCGATTGAGTTGGGTTTTGGTTAGAGCATCACTCGCTCTACGCCTATCTATAAATTGTAATCAGTAATTAAGTCGGGCGGCTAGCTCAGCGCACGCGTTTCAGATTTAAGCTGAAGCTGAAGCTAGATCTAGAATCGGCCGGGGATTGCAGTGCGGACTGGGATTTGGATTGGGAGCAGCGACATGTGATGCGATTGGCTTTGCCAGTATTAATATTATCATGTGTTGATTTACATGCGCATTGTTGTTGTAATTTGATTCGCTTGTCGCGTTGTTGATGTAATGGGTGTGCTACGGAGTTTACAGTTTAAGCCTGGGGATTGGCGTTGGCGATCGAATGCCTACGATATGCAGCAATTTAAATAAATGGATGAGGCTGATGACGAGATTGAAGAGCAGCGATAAGCTGGCACCAAGAAGAGCTGACTAACGCATCTTGTAGGCCGAAGTAGGCTTTGGGAGACGCAGTTCCAAGTAACCCAGCAAGGAGCCAATTAATTCTAGCTACTCAAGCAGCATGATATAAGTTAAATATTATGAGATAGTTTACCCAAAATTATTCCTAACGCTGGACTCTCATTTTATTAAAATGCGACTTATTTAAATTTTATTTTATTACTTAAGCAAGCTTTAAAATATTTTTATTACAGAAATGGCATTACAAATATATAAGAAATTAATTTTAATAATACTTATAACCTAAGTTATAACTAATCATTTATTTCTGATGGAATAGCCTTACATTTTTGAAGAATGTTAAAAAATTCTTAACGTCATTTTTAAAAATTCTTGTCGTACTTTTAAATAATTTATGACTAAACAAATATTATTAAATATTTAACCAAATAGTCAAATTTGTATATAACTTATCTTAACTTGACTTATAAAGTAATCCAACTTTAAATGGCCTACAAAATATTAGTAGAAACAATATAAATCAGGGATGCCCAAGACTTTATTTTGACTTTTTTCAAATTTGTAATAATTATTTAGTTGCTTTCATTTAAGATTAAAGATATTTATCTTACCGTTAAATTTGCTTCGATCATTCAAACCAAATACAAAGCTGATTGCATAACTCTTAACTAACATTAAACAAAATGCCAAAACCCAAAAAAAAAAACGCAGCTCACAAAACAATTTATTGCAATTTTGCATTGTTTTTGCTTTAGCTGGCAAACACACAAAAAATTTAAATTTTTTACGACTTGAAAATTGCAACATTTAACAATAAGTCGGAGACGGCAACAATAACAATGAAATGGCAAAGGGACGGCTGCAAAATAAGCGCTTACAATAACAACAACAAAAGCAGCAACAGGAACGTAACAAAGGCAGCGGAGGGTCAAAGCGACAGATAAAGCTAAAAAGCACCGAAAAACCAACCGTAAAATTAAAGCGCAAAATGCAAATAAACGAAACCTAATAAAAGCAATTTGCAAAATTAAGTAAAACGCTTGTGCACCCTCCCCAGACGAGAACGGGGCGCCAGAAGCGAGGTGGGGTGTCTGGCAGCTAAACAAGCAAAGCTGTGCTAATTTTTTGTAAATAAAACTACCGATCTGGCGATCTACCGATGCAAGCGTTCAAGCGATTTGCCAGCCACACCAGCAACCACTTGGAAAATCAACTGTGAAAATCAGCCACAAAATGCAAACTACAAACTACGAACTGCGAACTGTGCCAAATTGCTGGCAAATCGTGAGGCGCAAGGCGCAAAACAACAGTTGCAATTCAAACGGAATGCAAATTCAGTCAGTCCCACTGGTAATTACGAGCTCCAGCCAGCAGCACCACCGCCAGACCCACCAGACCCCGAAAAATATAAAAAAAAAAATAGCATTAGAATCTCTCAAGAGCTCAAGAGCTCAGCATCACCGCATGCTGCCTGCTTATTAAATTTGTGTAAGCCGCACAAACACACACACACACACATAACACACACTTGGCTTAGCAATTTTGTGTTGTGTCTGCCTGCAAGTCACGCGTGGAGCCGTTGTCTAGCCCCCATCCCCCCTACTGGGTCATCAGTTGCTGCGCTGATTATTTGCTTAAATTGCTGCTAATAACATGACGTGGTGGCATTCAAAGAGAGATCGCCCCCCAGTGGCTGGACGCCCCATTTGCATGCACATGCACATGCACATCTATGCACCGATCCAGACTCGACGTCTGTCCATCATTTGTTAATTTCCTGATGTTAAGAAGTGTGGAGGAAGGGAAGGGGGGCCTCTGCAGACGTTGTTGCCACCGTTTGCCAGAATGCGACTCTGGCCCGTTTTCGTATGGGTTTCTCAGGCCAAATTGCTGCGAAATTAGTTGGCTTGTCTATTACACATTCAGATTGCAACTGCAATTGCGGAGATGCTGCTGTTGCTGCCACAGATGTTGCATGCCGCCGCCCCATTGCGGCTGCAATTGGCAAATGTAAATGGCAAATGGTTCGGTTAGTTGCTCATAACTGCAGGGTATATGGCATATAGAAAACGGATCCACTTGCCGCACATGCAATTATGGCAGCAATTACACCAATCCAATCATCCAATTGCTGGTGCACCTGATCTATAATTTTCATTTGGCCAGTGAGTTACTTTTCACAGCTCGCGGCATCGTTTTTCGAAATTCAAACACAATACGTGCACACAAAGAAACTGTATACGCGTGTGTGTGTGTGTGTGTCTGCTCGGGAATTGCAACAAACTCAAGTTAATGAAAGAATAATAAGGCAGGGTGACACTGACACGGCGTGTGGTCAAAATATCAAAGTCAACACCGAGCCACAGGCAGGAATCCAACCAACATGCGAAACGACACAAAAAGTCAATGAGATATCACAAATAAATAATGGAATGGAATTCCACAATGACTACAACAGCTCTCAAAACAGTTAGAGACTGCAATACATTTGCAAGGTAGAGAAGACTTATATTTCAAAGCAACAACAACAGCGGACAAAAGTCGGTGACCTACTAAAAATAAATCCTTAAATATAAATAAACAAGTAAGAACGTTGCAGTCGGATCTAACCGACTGCGTATTACTCGCTCACAGTGCACAGTAGTTAATATTGTTATTTTGGAAAAATATAGAATTTTATATTTCGTAGGGATGAAGGTGGCCAACATTTTTCGAGTCGATCTTGAGAGGAGGTCACGTAAACACTGCTCGCCAAATTTGGTGACTACAGCTTTAAAATTGTGGGAGACATAAATTTTGTCGATTTGCCGGGGCGGCAGTTCGCGTGGCCGTGACTTCTGTAAAGGAGATGACCACTAATCCACCTTCAAGATTTGGTGATTTTAGCTCTAAAACTGTAGGAGATATAAGCATTCGCGATTAAACACATACATAGTTTAGAAAAACAAATTAATATTTTTAATCGATTGTGGCTGCCACAATTTGCTTATTAAACAACATTAAAACCGATTCTGACGGTGTCAAATTTTTTATCAAAAATCATGCAAAAATTGACAACAATTTTGACATGTAAAGCTCTCGGATCCATAGCTCCCATATTTCAAACGCCCATAACTTTGTCAAAACCCAACCGATTTTCATGATTATTGGCATTTTTTCATGGTTTGTCCTCTAGATTGGTTCTGCACTTCAAATATATTCATTATTGAAAATAATTTTTTTTTGGATTTTTTGATAAAATATAATGTACTCCCCCTTACTAATTTTCGAAAATTTTTTTTTTCAAAATATAGAAATGCAAATTTTTATTTTTAATCGATTGTGGCTGTCACAATTAATATAAAAAACAACTTCAAAATCGATTCTGAAGGGGTCAAAATTTTTGTCCAAAATCATGCAAAAATTGAAAAAAAATTTTGACTTGTAAAGCTCTCGGATCCATAACTCCCATATTTGAAACGCCCATAACTTTGTCAAAACTCAACCGATTTTCATGATTATTGGCATTTTTCATGGTTTGTCCTCTAGATTGATTCTGCATTTCAAATATATTCATTATTGAAAATAAAATTGTTTGATTTTTTTTACTCATTTTCAAAAAAAATTTTTTTTCAAAATTTAAAAATGCAAATTAATATTTTTAATCGATTGTTGTTGTCACAATTTGCGTAAAAAACAACATTATACATGATTCATAGGGGTGGAAATTCCTTAACTTAAAATAACAGTTCAGATTTTAAAAATATTTTGAAATCCAGAATTCCTAAACACAATTCAAAAATCAAATACAGTTATTCATCTGAGAAATGTTGTACTTGCATCTTTAACGCTTAGTTCCTGTGTAAACAGTTTTATAATAAGTATCCTATACTTCAATAAAGATTTTTTTTATAAAATCAAGAATAGCTCTTATTAAATTTAAGAATATTCATAATCGAAATGATTCAAATATTGTTAGCTTTACATGCATTTTAATATTTATATTCATATTCAATCACATAAATCAAAAATAAAAATTTTTAATATGTATACTCGATAATTATTAATATTAGTTTTTTTATTATTTTTATTTATTTTTTATTCCAAACATGATAAAATGGGCACACTTCAGAGCTCATTTAGCAAACATTCCTATAGAGCTTACTGCGGCTCATTGTCATAGACCTCGACAAGTTCATCTGTATGAAAAGTCATAAAAGTATTCAACTCGACCGCTCGGCTGTCAACTTTGGGCAGCCGCTGGCTGGCGTCTCCAGTTAAGCACAACTAATGAGGGACAAGCCCAGAAAAGTGTCAGGCAACACCCACAATAAACCGCAAAGAGCTGCCCCCAGAACAGGCCCCAGAAACGAGCACAAAACACAAAACGAATTAAAGAAAACATTTTGTAAATGTCGAAAGCGCTGCGCGAGGCAGTTGAACAAATAGATGGCCTTATACACTGAGAATTAATTAATTGCCCGCCAAAATAAAAAACAAAACAAAAACGACACAAAAAAGCAAAGCACGTGTAAATGTATCTGCAGCTATAGCTGTGGCATCCACGAGATGCATGCGCTTAAATAAATCAAAAGAGAACTCTGTGTTTTCCTTAAGCTACTTGGCGCCATGCAGTTTAACAATAGCCAAAGATACAGAAACCGATACATAGATACTGATACAATGCCCAACTGGCTGGCTGACTCTGACTGACACTTTCTTCTGCCTGGGAAGCTTTAACCGTTACAAAGTTATTGCTGGCCTAATCTCCGGATCGCTGTTCGGTGATCAGCATGGCGCTAGCCGAGATTATGATGCGCGCACGATTCTCACTTTCGGGGCTGTTGAGGGCTGCAGATGCTGCATTCGTGCGCTACTCGAGTGCAACTAATTGCCGCACGTTCGCACCCAATTAGCGCCAAAGAGTTGGGACGAGGCTACGACTAAGTGCAGCTATCAACACTTGCAGCTGCATCTTGTGGCCATGCAGCCCATGAATGTGCATCTATGAGATACTTGGCTTACCAGGAATTATGATTAACATACGAGTATTTTTGTGTGTTTTACCAAACAAAACGATCTAAATTTGAATTGATCTACACGCGTCAAAACATTGGGCAGACCGTAGACAAATCCCAAACGGTGGCCTTGTCCATTAAGTAGGGGGTGTTGACAAATGTTCCTTGTGTCACAGGCACTGAGACAACTGCAGCCGGGGTTTGCTGCCAACCGCAGACGGAAGATCGTCGCCCTTCACTTTCCAAATAGACGCACAGTGGCAACAGAACTACTACAAATTCAAGAAAAAACATTTAAAAATTTTAAATATTAAAATATTAAATGATGAAAATTTGATAGGAGATTTAACTGTTCGTTAGTTTATTAAAATGTTTATATGAAGAAATTATTTTAAGTTCTCAATGAAATGATATTGCAACCACTGTGCGGCGTCAGCGACAACAGCAGCTGCTTGTAATTTTCACGCTGACTCAAAAAAAGGAGAAAACATTTTTCACTTTGCGTTGTGTAGCGGGGGCGTTGCCAAAGACGTGGCCGGGCCTGAGGACAAGGGTGCAGGGACTGCCATTTGTATCTATCAACGCCGTCAGAGTGCAATTGCAACCGCGTGGCTGCCGCGCATTTGCGGTAGACACAATTATGAGTCGAGTTCGAGTTCGAATCGATAGTCAATGCATTTGCCCGCAATGATGAGTGAATATGAATGAATATATTAATGAGCAGCGATTTGTCTATACGTTGAAAACTCGCCCCCTCCCAACAACCAACTTTCTCGCTTGCTCAGCCCCAGCCGCAGTTCTGCCGCATTTACGTAATGGCAAATTTAAGTGGGTGAATAATGTGTAAAATCTGTTTCGCTTTTTATTAGCTTTGTCTGGGATCGTTTAATTAATTGAAAGTTTCTTTCAATTCAATATTTATGAACTAAATGTGAACACTTACTCTTACTTAAACAAAACGCAAATACAACATTCTAAAAATAAAATCGAACATATCAAGAAATGCCTTCCAACTAAAATTAAAAATATTTTAAATTTAGTCTCTTATACTTTCTTCAAACCCGACCTAACATTCCGGTTAAAAACATCTGAACTAAAATCCTTTAAAAAAAGTGGTCGTATCTCGAAGTCCCGGACATAAATTGATCCGTTTATTTACAGATATTTGTATTAAACGCCCCCAGTAAACACAGCAAAATATTTTGGATCGAGCAACTGAATCCAGATCAATTCCTTGATACCAGATCAATGTGAAGTTAGTCCAGCTGTGGGCAGATCTCGTACTTTAACGAATGGGCATGAAAGCAATATGCCACAAATGATCAGTTGATCAGCGTGTGTTTAGTGTGGCAAATCCAAAACTTAGCTAGGAATTTGTTTGCCTGGAAGCCATTTGAAAATCCAAGATCAACGCTGGACTAGCGCTGGCTGGCATGCGAAAGGATCAAACAGGATCAACGAAATCACCGCATTTAATCCAATTAACAACACTGCGAGCCGCGGCGTTGCCTAAATTGTGGGCGGTTGAATGGCTTAGAGCAGGTCAGGTAGTAGCCAACCCACAAGCTCATTTTGAACGGTTCCCGGAATGTTTGGGTTCCTACCGGACGCCGAAAACTCGAACGCGAACGGACAGGCAGCTGAGCTGTTGGCCGCTGATCTTGGATAAGTTGATTAATTAAAATTTCGCTCAGCTTTCCAACGAGGCCCATTATTTAATGAGTCTTATGACAAGCCTCTGGGTGTGGCAAGTGGCGGCGGCCTCATGCGACCCGACAGCGAGTGGGCTTCACATTCAGTTTGGGACACATACATTTATTCGGATTCGGGGCGCGACAACTGCCGCAAATTAGCGCAATTCGCTTGGAGCGTGGGATGCACGCCAAATATTTTATTAGCTCATTATGCAAAGCGAATTGGCATTAAAAAAGCGAACTACGGACAAACAAAGAAAAAATAATGGCAACGGAAAAGGGAAGAGAGTGGGTAAGAGGGGCAGCTTCAAAATGTGAAAATCTTTAGCGCTAAATGAACATGTTAAAGAGCTATAAACGACGGGGCACCTTTTGAAAGAGAGAGGGGCCGAGAGGAGCAAAGATACAAAATTAAGCTTTTGAAACTTTTATTGAAAATCATAATTTATAAACACAATAAAATGCAAATAAAATCATAATTGATACATTTAAAGCAAAGGCAACCCACCGAATGACTTGTAAAAGGTGGAAAGGAAATCTTGACGAGTATTCCCTATTTTACAAAAGTCAAAATACTATACCTTAAAGGTTTGCGGTAAGTGAAATAAATGTTAATAAACAAATACCACAAAGCCCCATCGGAGCAAAAAGCTCCTATTTCTGGTCACCATTTGTCTCTTCATCTGCATCCTCTTCTAAGCAGTTGTAGCCAACGCAATTCCGTACGTGTCTGGGACACTTTAGGTAGCGGCTTTCGTCGATTGTGCGATTGGACATGCTCAACGCCGGAAAACCGCATTGAAATTACGCCAGGACCTGCCCAAGTTTCATAATTGCGGTAATGCCGATAATCTCTTCTTGTACCACGGCCACAGCGGCTGCGTGTCCCTACCGTACCGAGTTCCTACGGTAGCTAAGGATGCACCCATTGCTTGTGGGCTGCACATTACACGCGTTTAATCCCAGGGACCGCCCACTCATAAAGTTGAGTCAGTTTCTAATTGTTAGAGGCCCGAAAGGATTGCCAATGAGCCGTGAGCGTTGGCCATCGATAATTGGATTAAATACGCGGCTGCGACGAACTCGGGTGATCCTTTCGTTAGTCCTGCGCTGATCTCGGATTTCCACTGGCTTTGAGGCGCACAAATTCCAAGTTAAGTTACGGATTTGCTGCGCTAAACACACACTGGACCCAAAACGGTCACCGAAACTGCCAGATCGCTCAATTGGCCGTGCCGCAAATCCAAAATATTTATTTGCATTTAATTAAGTCGCAAGCTTAGCGACGGCAATCGGAAGTTTAGCAGGTCACGCGGCGCACAAATCCGCGCAATTAAAATTCAATTAAAATTTGCTCTTGCACCAAAAAACAAACAAAAAACACAGAAGCCTGACAGCCCTTTTTGGCAGCACTGCAAGCCAGCTCGAAGTTGGCCAGCAGAGAATTTTAATTAAATCAGTGCCACCAAAAATGCTCAATTATTAAAACAAATAATGCCAATTAGTTGTGTCAACATTCGAGAGCCACAGCCCTGACAATCGCCGCCCTTGCCTGCCGGTACATACTCCCAATTATGATGCGCTAAAGAGCCAGGCAGACGGACAGCAACAGCAGCAGCAACAACAATAGCAACAACAACAGCAAAGCCAGCTGCTTTAATTGACGCTCAGATGCCGCCGCCATCATCGCCATTTACTGTCCCGCAGACTTGCCCCGCTGCCCATGGCCCTGCGCACAGTTCAGAGATGAGACAATCGCTGGCTCCTCATTTGTGCGTCTAATAAAAACGCTAACGAGACACAGATACACACACACACCCATACGGTGGGGTACTACACACATTAACGCAAAACTCTTAGGCGGCGCAATCAATTCGCTGCTGATTCCAAATTTATGTGCCTCAGCCCAAAGGGAAGGGGGCTGTAGCTGTAACAGTAACTAGACAGTGACGGCGACAGCCAACCAGATATGACCACTCACTCACACACACACACACACAAGCTGGCTCACAAATGGGGACCCCATTCTCTCTCACTCTCTGGCAAAGCCGTGCAAAGTACTCGTGATAATGAGCTCCATCTCGTTGGCAATTATTAAATGAATTGGATTTATGTGTTGCCGGCAGCAGCATCAGCAGCAGCAACAACATTGCCCGCTGGCTGCAAAGCCGCCCCTTTAGATAGTCAAGCGTTCTCGCTCGCTCTCTCTCTCTCTCTCTCTCTCTCTCTCTCTTGCTCTCCGTTGTTCACGCGCGCAAGCAGCCAGCCAATGGCAGGCGTTCGAGTTCGTCTTGTTATCTGCGCTGCGAGTGTGGAACGTGGAAGTTTTGCCCTGTGGAACGTATTCGCCTGCAGTTTACATGAGAGCATTTTTCACATACACACGAACATTTTCACACATGCATATATACTTGTGATACAACTTTGGCTTTCATTATGTAGCCAATGCCTATATAAAGTTGTTAGTTTAAAACAAAGTGGCTTTAATTAGTTGCAAAATGGACGTGTTTTTTCTGTTATCTATGCAGCGTCAACTCAAGCGCTCTAGGCGCTGGGCGTGTCAGCGACGCAATCGCGGAATCAAAGGTTCACAGGCACACAATAAACAAAGTTTAATCATTGCTCTTGGCCAGAGCTTTGGCCATATTTCAATTACAGTAAAAGCCACGCAACACGCCTCTGCCCATTGGCATTGCAAAATCTGCATGACCCAACAACAACAACGGCGATAACCTTTGCTGCGAGCGCCAAACAGCAATGGCGTCGTCAATGTCGCTGATGAGAAGTGGAGGCAGCCAGAGAACTTGAAGAAGATGAAGAAGAAGCAGCAGAAGATGCCTGCAACTCATTGTCCGACTAATTAAATGATTTATCCCGAAACGTGAGGCAGCCAACACTTTGCAGCGACCAGCAACAAGAACAACAAGACGAGAAGAATTCAGCTGGCCGGGCAGCAACAAAAACCAATTACAATTACCGCACCCAAAGGTGCCACAAAAACATATACACAGCCGCACACACACAGACACGCGGCTGCACAAATGCAGTTACAGCAAACTAGAAGGAGTACGGGGCACAAGAACAAGAACAAGAACAGGATCAGGAGAGCGAGTGCAGCGACGACAGCAGCCGCAGCAGCCGCCTGGGCCACGAAACTTTATCTAGATGCATACAAATCCAGCACAAAGCGCACGTCAATTTATTTGCCAGCCTCGACGGCTGCCACTGTCGGGAGTCAGGAGTGGGGAGAGCTGCGGGCGGAGCGCTGGACACTGCGCATATATATTTACCTATGCCAATGCCAATGATGACGATGTCGAAGTTGGCGCTGCATGTTTTATGCCTCCTCTGCAGCTTTAACGAGGTGTTTATTTTCACAACTCTCAGGGCCAAGGAGTCTGCTAAGCTCTCTGTGTGTGTGTGTGTGTGTGTGCGAGAGTAAATTCGCGTGTGTGTGTGCGATTGCAGTTGCTCTTTATTGAAGGTGCAGAAAACGAGGGCCCGCCCATTTTCATGTTCGACTCTTGGGCCGCCAACATGATGAAGATTCGATGCCCGATGACGATGCACTTCGTGCAACACTTTGTACAGCCAGGGGCAAGGAGTGCGGGCTGCTGAGAGGAGCCACTTTGACGGCGGGGCGTCTATGGAAATAAGCAATGATGTTGACGCCGTCGCAGAAAGGTGAGTACAGTGGTCAGTGTGAAGAGAAAATAGATTGTATTAGCAAGGCATTAGTAAATACAAAAGAATATTGGGTGTGGAAATTAAACGCCTTAAAAGAATACGGTTTCGGGAGGCTTTATCGAAGGAATGCTCTTTTATGCTCCGTATTGAAGGGCACTGTTATCAGCTGCTATCACCAATAAATAGGTAGAAATAGATTGCCATGTACGAAATTCTTGCAGTATTCAAAAATTAGTTATACCCATTATTATTATTATTATAACTAAATGTTTCTATTATAATTATAGAAATTGCATTTTAGCTAAACTATTGCTTGCCAATTAATAATATTAAATTGTAATCAAAATTAAATTGGGTAATTAAATAAGTTTAAAATTATGCAACTATTTTTCGAGAGCCCGCCTGCGACACATTGATTAAGTAACGACAATTAAATTAATTACTAATGTGTATTGTAGTAAGAAACTGAAACCGAAAATTAAGCATTAATAAATAAACAAATATAGAAAATATAAAATATATAGAAAATATAATATACGCTATTCATAAAATGCAGATTTCTTAAATGCCAAAAATCCACCCTTGCAATGAATTCACTCGAAAACTAACTAACCAAGAACATACAAATTTTTCTCGCACGCAGCAACCACTGTGCCCATATTGCCGACTGCCCACTTTCCAATACCGCCTCACAGTTCTCTCGGCCAGCAGCAAGTTGGGCACTAAAACCACAAACGCTTTAATGATGCTGTTTTGTTTAGCGCAAATTGTTTGTTTCGCTGTCATAAACTGGTGCGAAAAATGGCCAAACGCTGCCCCGCGGAGAGCGCAAGGCAAAGAGCGCGAGCGAGCGAAAGAGAGAGCGCCAAATGTGGACCAGACTGACGAGTGGTCACAGCACAAGCACACACACACACAGACACAACCGAGCTTATATAGCTGGGAGCAGGTTTGAACGCCGCATTTATCTGCGCTGCTTTGGCGCATGCGCCGCGCGCATTGGGGGCGAGCGAGACGACAACAGGGCAACAGCAAATCTGCAGCTCCGCTGGAATGCCAGCCGAAAAATGAAGCGACAGCCAGTTTGCTTTTGTGATTTTGAGGCCGACAATCGCGCGCGCGTTTTGCGGCAACCGCCACGCGACGTAACGCAACGCAACGGAACGCAAGGCGAATTTCTCGTTACTCGATATTGGACTCAAATTGCCGACGCCCCCAACAGACCCACGGCACGCTAGAGAGCGGGCTCGCTCTGCCGGCAATTAGACGCCTTTAGCCGCTCGCATAATGCTAATGGCGTTGACAGTGCTCATCAACGCGACGACCGCAATCGACGGACGTTGCCGCTGCCGCTGGCAACGTCAATTCGCCAGTGAAGTGCGACGGCCACGCTTCGCCAGCGCCAGCGCGCTCCAGTTAATCAATGTCAACGACGGATGCCAATCGCTGATGCATTAAAACAAAACTCTTGATCTATTCATGTGTTTCCGTGCGTGTGATACTCGACCACTGACCACCACTGACCCAACGTTTGTTCTCCGCTTTGTGCATTGTGCGACCCTTGTGCGGTTTTTCAATTATCCGATTGTCGACTCTCTGGCAATAGGCGCGCCAAATGGTCACGTGCGGTCGTCAAACGTTCAACATGCTGCCGATGGCGCCGATGAATCCTTTTGTGGTGTCTGTTAGCTCCACATCAGCGTCCGCCCCAGCATCGTCCTCAGCTCCAGGTGTCCACTGCTCCACCAGCAGCACCAGCACCAAGCCAAAGCTGGCCTTTAGCATTGACTCCATCGTCGGCGCAGAGTCCTCCCCACCAGCGAAGCCGCCTCCCCCGCAGCGCTTGAGCGTCATTTCCTCGCCGCCGCGCGGTGACAGCCCCGTTCTGGCGCCCACATCTCCCACAATCGACAGGCGTACCCCGCGCGGCTTTATATATTGCCGGCGACGCGTCTCCCTGGATGATCGTTCACGTAGTCCGCCTGCGCCGGGCAGCCGTTCCCCATCGCCGTCGAGTGCCGCGCATGTGGCGCCCACTGCGCCCATTGTGCTGCCCGGACTTATTCGCCCGCTTCCGCTGCCAGCACCGGCAAATTTAGCTTTACTTGGCGCTCCACGGTCCACGGACAGCGCCTCACCCACCGGCGCGGGGCCGGGTAACCCGTCGCCAGTGCGGCCCACAGCAGCTCCACCGCCACCATTTCTCGCCGCCCAGTTTCAAATGGCCGCCGCTTTGGCGCACCATCATCATCAACAGCAGCAGCAGCAGCAGCAGCAACAACAACATCCTCAGCATCCGCCCGTGCCAACGGGGCCACATCATGGCCCACCGCCGCCACATCTGCCGCCTGGTCATCCGCTGGGCCTTTTTCCAGGTGGCCCCCATCCGGGACATCCGCCGCCCCATGGCCATCATCCATTCGTGACTGCTCCGCATCTGATACGCGACAGCTATCCTCTGTATCCTTGGCTGCTCAGTCGACACGGACGCATATTTCCACGTTTTCCAGGCAGTAAGTTTCTACTCAACTTAAATCCAATTTAGTTAATACCAACTCAAACTACACAAAATTAACTATTCAATCAATCTGATTGAATTGCCTTGGAAGAATAAGAGAAAAATATCTTTGAATATAAATGGGATTTTGAATTCAATGTGATTTTCGGAATTCGATGTTAGAAAATGTCCCTGTTTTGCTCCTTGAACCACAAAACTGTTCCCTAAGTAAACAACATAAAAAAATTTGCAATTTTAAAGCTATGTTATTCAGAAATTCACCAGCGGGTGTATCCCGCCGCGCAATACTCGTTCACAGCATAATAACAGCGTAAAACAGTCGAAAACGCTCTTCATTATTATTTTTATTTTTTATTTTTATTTTGATCAATATTTGTATTTTGAGGGGCCGACTTGGCCGATATTTTTCGGCCCCATCTTTAGAGCTCATCCCAAAACTGTCAGCCAAATTTGTCGACTCTAGCTCTAAAATTGTGGAAAATATAGTTTTGCAATATAGTTCTTAACACCGCCCACAACATATATGGATTTAATCGATTTGCCACGCCCCACGTAGGTGTATCCAAAAAAAATTTTGTACGACCTTTAAAGGATGTCTTCAGTAATCTATCTTTTACAGCTGTTAATTTTATCTAAATCGATAACACCCGACTGCACCGTTCTTAATTTTTTGTTGGATTGATATTATTTTTTTTACAGAACTAAAGAGTGTATACTAGCTACCACTCTTATCCGTTTATATTTAATTCAATTGACAAATCAAACACATTGTTGCAAATGATGCTGAAATCGCTTCACATCATTAAAACAATAGAATTTAAAAGATAATCTCAAATAGTTCGTGCACATGTTTTGAAGAATTAATAAGCTTCTGTCTGGGTTTTCACCGTAAAAAATTCAATATACATAATATAACATAAACCAATCCCTAAAGCACGCTTAGAGGCAACGTTTGCAGCTCAAAGAGAGAACTTTAAGAGAACCGCAGAGTGGTTTTCCATAGCAGTTGCAACCACGCTATAACTCACTTATAAGCAGCAATTGTTATTGTTATTGTGGTTCTTGTTGTCGCTGCACCTTATAATTAAAGTTAAATAAGCAAATTGCAAACATTTATTACAAGTTAATTAGACGTCTATCAGCCTCATCATCATCAACAACAACAGCAACAGCAGCAGAAGGCAACGACCATTTTGAGTCCATGGGAGCGGGGTAATGGGGGGTGGGCGGGGTGCTAGGCACAGACCAAACCAAACCGAACCCATTTTCATAAGTATTTTCAAACAAATTACATTTTAATTAAATTGTTTAAACAACATTACACACATCGTTAGGTCAAGCAGCGTACCTAAATGCCCAGCCAACTGTGTGTGTGTGTGATGGGTGTGTGCTGGTGTGCGTGTGTGTGTCTGTGTAGACTCAAAATTACCAATTAATGGCGCTTGAAAGCGACGGCGCCACTCGCTGAGCAGAGCCCCTACGGTGTATGTATAACACACACTACACACACAGCACACACATCACGGCAAAAAGTGCAACGAGTGAATTGTTAATGCGTTTTTAATTGAGGTTTTGGGGCATCCAAGCAAACACAACTGAAAAGAAAAGCAACCCATCGCAAGACCAATTCCAATTCCCAGTTCCCATTCTCGACAGTGTCGTGCCCCTCGCTCATCCACTCGTCCACTCATCCGCATGCAGAGTGATCCCAACCGCATGCGACGCACAACATTGTCATTTATTATTATTTAACCTTTTTTATGCTGCGTTCTATTTTTTTTTTTTTTTGTTCATTTGCTTTTGTGTTTTTGCTCTGCTCTCATAATTACAATTTGAATTTTCATGCCGCGCCATTTCTCACATGTTAAGTACATGAGGTTAAGAATTTTTTTCTCGCTTTTTCATATATTTGGGGTAAATTATTTTCGGTACACTCACACGCCTTTCACCTGCTTTCAGCGGACTTCGTTACGCCTTAATTATGTTGTATGATGTTCCATTATAAAACAGGCGGGGCTTTGTTGTTGTTGTTTTTGTAACGTTAGTTAAGTGCTGTAATTTTCGCTTGATTTATGAACGTGAAAATGGAAATGTCAATGTTTCGCATAACGATTTCATTAATTGTAAGTGTTTCGTTCGTTGTAACTCGTGCGCGTCATTTTGTGGAAGGGTGTAAGGTGTAGGACGCCAAAGATCATGATGATAATGTTGATGACAGCTTAATTAGAGCGGTTCCAACAGGTTTCAAGATTAAGTAAGCCTTGCTGCCTTGTATATAAGATATTTTTGAAGAAAGAAAATACAAGTTTTTCGGTAAAATATTTAAAATTTAATAAAAGCATAGGGATCACAATAATTATTTGCTTAATTTAAACACAAACAAAATTACCATTGTTCGAAACTTCAAACATTTTACAAATCTAATATACAAAATACAAAATTGAAAATGAGATTAATCATTGAATTTATTAAATCTTATAGGTATTAAATTAATATTCGCAAAAACTAGCAATTTTTGAATTAGCTTGATCTTATAAAAATGAATCCAAATATTTTTGACAATTTCCGTATATTAAGCACCTGATTTACATGAAAATCATCACCTCGTGATCTTAACAAAATGTTGAGAAAATCGAGAACTCTCAAACTAAATCAAATCGCACAAGTATACTTCTTATATGTCCTTGCCGCAAAACTATAATTTTAGAAAATATTTTTAACCGTTTAACACATACATTTAAATATCACATTCGATTTCAAGCAAGCGTCGGGCAATATTTTATTCATTTGAAATTTGGCTGTATATCATTCAATTAAAATTGCAAATAGATAAATCAATTCTATTATTCAACTCCCCCAAAAAAATACAAATCAAGTCTTCAATCAATTGTCCATTGATAACAAGACTTCGGTTGCAACAACAAAAGAGCAGGACTTATCCCTAACTGACAGCATATTTGATTTCAATTTCAAATCTGATTGCATCTCTAAAGCCAATATCCTGCGGGGTAATTGCAATTCCTGCAGCGAATGCCAATAAATTAATGGAAAAAATCATGAAAGCATAAAACTTAAGCCGAAACTCATAAAGAAAAAAATAACAAACACATAAAAAACAAACTGCAATTGTACATAAGTGATAAATAATAAGGTGGACAAAAAGCATGCGCAAGCAACGATCGATCAGAGTGCGAGGGGAGTTGGAAATGGCAACTGAAGCAGCACTTCAATCATACGTATAAAAAATATATACATATATATATATATAAATGACAGCTGACAAGGGTGTGAGCAACAACAACAACAAGCAAAAAGCAACAGCAAAGCGGACACATCAATTAATTGTCAATTGCGCGTATTTTCGCACGGCGGTTTCTTTGTGCTTGGCCCTAAAAAAAACGAGATATAAAACAAAGCGCGCAACTCAACGAGCAGCCCGCGCAGTTCATTGAGAGAAACGCTGTGCCCAGATCGATGACTGGGGACAGTCTATGAAAAAATAATTAAGTGGCCATTGTGCGGCGCGGACTATCAATTATAAGTCGCCTAGAGCTGCGCTATGGGCAGTTGTTGCAGTTGCATCTTGTAGCCGGCGTTGTTAGCTGTCAAATGTAACAAATGTCAGGCAAGCGCTGGCATAAAAAAGTGGATCATGGCTGTAGCAATTGTTTGTCAAGTTCGAGGCACACGCAACGCAGCGCCTGCATCTGTCAGATACAAGATACACAGCACTGCATTGGCTGCATTTATGAAGTGTCAAATTGACAAGTTCGCTCGTTTGTTGTTCTCTGCTGTTTTGCTAGGCGTTCAACACTAACAAGTTAGAAAACACAAGTCGACACAATTCAGTAGCTGCTGCAGGAGGCCTGAGAAATGTCGCATCTGACGTACTGTTCTCCGTTTTGGGCCTTTGTCACATTTGTTTTTGTTTGCCTTGTGCTGGCTTAGCTTCTGCTGCTGCTATGTGCTATAGAAAAGTGTGCCCTGAGCTAAATATCCTGTTCGCTGTGTTATCCTTTTGGCAGCCAGTTCAATTTGCAATGTCAATATTGATTTTGTAACGGGCACACCTTGTGGCAGGCCAAAAGTGTTTCCTGCAGGTGCCGCTGCTCCGCGAAAGAGCTCAAGGATTAGCCGCATCTCGCACCCCTTACGTAATCATTATAATTACGGCATAGATGTGCCTGCTGCGCTTTCCATGCAAATCTCGGCAACATCTTGTACAGTAGCTCCACCACATTCATATCCATAACCATATCAATATTCAAATTGTGGCTCAATTGAAAATTTGCTAACTCCACGCAGCGTCACGTGAGAGGCTGCAGTGCGAGCCGTTCCTGAAAATCGTGATAAACGTCAAAATATCACGTTGTGCACGGGGCCCAAGTTTGAACAATGGACCACAGCACCGAAGGAGGCGTCGTTGGCGGCTTTTGTCGACATTTAGGCGCGCTAAAGTGTTTAACTTGGCGTTCAGGCGAGGACAGAACCCAGGCCCAGGCACAGACCCATTTCCAAGCTCAGGCTCTGGCTCTGGCTTTGGCTCTGGCTTTGGCTCGGGCTCTGGTTCTGACTCTGGCGGCTTCTGCGCAATTGTTTCGCTTATCAGCGATGCCGAGACATGGCAGACACAGCGCCGACGCCGACAGCAGAAGCGGCACTGAGATGCGGCACGATCCATTGGCCTTTGTTTTGTTTGTGTGTTTGGCCCCATGTCTGGAAATTTGTTTATTGTTTTGTAATGAGTTTGCCGGGCCAGAATGCGCGGCATCTTTCAGCCGCGGCATTCGCGGAAATCATAAGCAGCAAATTGAGGCCCATGTCGCCTAATTGGCAGAGCCACCAGCACCACAACCACCACCAGCAGCACCACCACGACCACCGCCACCATCATGAGCTGCCCCTTGGCCGCCGTTATGCGGTTGGCGTTTTGGTAGCGCGTAATTACCAAATTATAGCGCCAAATATGTGCCGGTCACGCTGTGCCAGCCATTTCGTACGGGCGGCCATATTTGAATACTTCGCAACACTTGATGACAACACTAAAAACAAGTAACCGATCGCTGCGTCATGCTTGGAAAAGCGCCTGCAAACGGGCTAATGTTATTTCAGTGGTTGACTTTGCCCCACCCCAGTGTGAAAGGCATTAAAACGCGCTGCTGGAAATGGCATTTAAATTGCAAATGGTAGCTAAAATTTAGCTACTCTAGTCATTATTATTAAGTAGTGTAATTGACAGTACATTTTACGCTCTGTTAGAAAAGGTAGCTCCTATTACTAATAGGTTTCATATTTTTTACGTACTGAGTTATTCCTGCTCTGACCATAATGTTGGTTGACTTCGCAACTTTCACATTCTTACAGGTAGCTTTTATACATAACAATGGTATTTTTGGGTTAATTAATTTTTGGTGTTGTTTTTTTAAAAACTGTTACATATTTTACTTGACAATGTAAATTAAAAATAGATGAGTAATTAAAAGACTAAAAGTGCTGTCTGATTATTAGTTGAATAGACTGGGCAAAACGGTGTGCTAATGTATTCTAATTGATTTAATCATACGATCCACGCTATTATTTTACATTTAAATCTTTTGAGCGATATATTTATTTCTAAATTTGTTTATTTTATAAATCAAGTTAAATTTTTTTAAACTGTTTAAATAACAGATAATAAAGATTCATTGACAGTTTCTGGGTCGCCAGATATGTAATACGCTTGTACATGTTTTGATAAACTAATCGTAACATGTTAACACGCCTCCCTTTCTCTCTCTCTTTTTCTTAAATAATTAATGAGCTAAAATAAACTGAAACAATATTCCACTTTAGCATACATAGAAACAGACAAACAGGAATACGCACTGATTAGATTTGTTTCCCTCGTCTGTAAAATACAGTCATGGAAAAAATAAACTATTGTAGATATAGGAATACTATATTTTCTGGGTTTGAGTTTTGAGATATGTGAAAAATAGAGTAGCAAGCCATTGATCCCTCAATTCGAGGAAAACTGGTGGAGTCCATTGATTGTCGGTACGCGTAAGTTTTTAAAAATCGTGTTAGAACAACCAAATTCAAAAATAAACCTTCCAATGAAAAGCTTTGAAAAGAAAAATTGCATTTCATAATTTAAAGTCTTTTGCTTATATATTTTTTTAAGGCCCAAAAGATTTAAATAAACATAGTGCAATGAAAAATAAATACAAATTATAAAATAAAATAGGAAAATTATTATATCACATAAGGAAATTTGAGGTTTACGAAAAAACATGCCGTTTCTATTACTAACGGCTAAAAAGAATTCAATTATATAGAAATGGTTTAAATATATTTATTAATAGAATACTAATTATTATGACCTTGAGCCACGTAGCTTAGCAATCAGTCTTAAACAACAAAATATAAATATATATTTATATATACATTATTAGTATAAACATGCAATTTTTAATTAACTTCTATATATATTCTTAGAAATAAAAAAAACAAGTTAGAACGTTGCAGTTAGGTGGACTCGCTGCGCAGTACTCGTTCCCAGTAATAAAGGCCTAAAACAGTCGAAAACGGTCTTAACTATTATGATGATTATGTTGGAAAAATATAATTTTTTGTATTTGTGGAGACGGGACTGAGCATGGCCGAAAATTTCCTAAAGATAGTTTTCGAGGAGGCCATTAGAAAACTGTCTGTCAAATTTGCTGCTTTAAACTAAGAGAGCAGCAGCCTTAAACTAAGGGAGATATATGCATTTCAGTGGGCGTAGCCAAAAAATCTTAACACTCTATCTGAAACCTCCACGGACAGACGGACGCACATTTCACAAGCCCAATACACTGTTTTCACTTCGTGAAAGTGTGTAATGTATATCCACATGCTAAATACGATTAAGCACGTTAACTGATCTATTTCGCATCTTAACAACCCTTACAGATTTCCTTCTGCAACCGTTCCGCAAACCGAAGAGGGTGCGCACCGCCTTCTCGCCGACGCAATTGCTCAAGCTGGAGCACGCCTTTGAGGGCAATCATTATGTGGTGGGCGCGGAGCGAAAGCAGCTGGCCCAAGGACTTAGCCTGACGGAGACGCAGGTGAGCAGAACCAGCCCCATTCCCACCCCAGCCGTTAGAGGGCGGGCAACCCTTTCGATGGCCGTGCTTAATGCGCATCAAATTCAATAAATGCCTTGCCCAATTGGACGAACCCAACCCCTGCAGGAGCAACCCCTGGCCGAGCGTTAAGTGATTGCATGTCGGCTGGTCGTTAGCCCGCCAAGTGCCGGGAGTTACCGAGTTATTAGCGCTAAGAGGGGGCACCGGAGGGCAGGCGCTTAGCATAGCTGGGCGGCAGGCGCAGGCAGGCAAATAGAATTAAAAGACTCGTTAAATTTATTTACGACCTACCGCTTTATTGCAAAGGGTTGAGCGCCCCAATCAAGGCACTGCACTTAACCAAAGCAAAACCAAACCGAACTGAACTGAGCTAAAGTTTATGTGTTTCTCGCCCGGCAGGTCAAAGTCTGGTTCCAGAACCGGCGCACCAAGCACAAGCGCATGCAACAAGAGGGTGGCGACAGCAGCGATGCGAAGAGCAACAAGGGCAGCTCCTCGGGCGGTGGCGGCGGCGGAGGCAGCGGCGATGGTGACGAGGATGCCAAGCATGAAGGCTCCCAGCACAGCTCCACAGACGTGGAGGACGACGAGGACATTGAAGAGGATGACGAGGATGAAGTGATCGACATGGATGACTACGGCAGCGATCTGGACGCCGAGGAGCACCAGCGCCTGCGCGAACAGTTCCAACAGCAGCTCGCCCAGCATCAGCAGCAGTTGCTGCAGCAGCAGAGTGAGGCCGGCGCTTTGACGCCGCAGCAGCAGCAGCAATTGCTGCAGCATCATCAGCAACACCTGCAGCAGCAACAGCAGCAGCAACAGCAACATTTCATGCAACAGCAGCAAATGTATTTGCTCGAAAAGGAGCGGGAGCGGCAAAGGGATCGCGAGCGGGAGCGAGAGCGTGAAAAGCCGTAATGCCCGTGGCAACATCCAGTTGCTATTGATTAGCCTAGAGTGTCGGCTACTTTGTGTTCCTTTCATTTGTAAATTACTTAATTTAAAGTGTATAAATTAATTTAATACATACATTAATTAATATGGTACTTAAGAGACGTGCTTATCTATGTGAGGAATCGGAGCGTAAAATTATATGCATATATTATATATAAACTCATTGTGCTGACTGAGCAAGCAACATCGTTCACAACAGGTATTGTTTACAGTGATCACGAAGATAGGATTGTCTTTAAAAGCTCTGCATAAAATTGATACGTGTTTCAACAATTTTAGTAAACCTTACCTACCTTACTACAGCAGAAAATTGATAAAAAATAAGAAAAGACTCGACCCGGGCAATACCGGGTATATTATTGCAAGCTTGTTTACAAATTGGAACTCGTTAGGAGCCAGGCATAGTTGCCTACTACATTGCATTTAATGATAGCCCGACCGTAATAAATATCGATCAGCTGCCAACGAACAATCAGTCAAACATTCCATGAATTCAGAAATGCTAACGAGCGCCCTTATTGAGTTGTTGATGTGGTGGATACCCCTTTGTGGAACCATTTGGGGAGTCTCGGGCAACCTAGGCACGTTGTGTGCTAAACGTTGACAGTAAAAATGCAATCAACAATTACGAGTTGCGAATTACGAATTACGGTCTCATAAAGCGGCCAAAAAATAAACGTCAGTCAATAACGGAACGCCGAATTGATTGGATGCCCAACCGACTAAGCCGCCAATCGACAACAGCGCAGCGAGGCGAGCCATGCGAAATTGATATTAAAATGCAAACGATTGACTATAAAAATTATTTACTACTATATATAAATAAGGATTGAGCGCCTCGGGGGCGCCGTTTTACTGGCGCAATATGCATATGGAGCGAGCAGCTAATGGCCCAGCAATTTGGCGTCATTTAAACTGAAACGTGAAATAAACCAAAAAATTAAACTGACAAAACCGGCAAAAAGACAGATAGACAGAAAGGGATGCAGCTATCGGGAGCGAGGGAGAGAGAGTGCTCGAAATGCAAGCGACTCGTGCCCGGCAGCCAACCCAAAGCACAATATAAATAAATTTCGTTTTTGATATGGCAAATTGTATAAGCGAGGGCTTCCACTGAATCGCCCCCTCTATACCAGACCCCCGTCCGAGGACTGACAGTGCTGAACCAGACAAAAGTTCAAGGTAATTGCCGTTGTCAAAGCAGCGCAACGAAAAGTGGGCGTGGCCCGTGGAAACTTGGCCAACAATTTATGGGCCACTTGAGTACAAGCAAAGGGTGTTGAGGTTGCACGCGAGCAGGCACTAGGAACTGGGTGGCAAGCGGAACCCAGACACAGCACTTGGTTGCTACTCGAACCGGCCCGAATAGACTGGGGGTCGAGTGCATGAAAACTCTCGTATTTTGCATAAACGATGTGAGAATTACTTAATTGCCATTAGAGCAGGCATGGGTCTGTGTGTGTGTCTGTGTGTGTGTGTGTATGGGTATGGGAGAGGCGTTCCTTAGCGCTTCTATGTGTGGGTACGTAACGAAATTTATGAGCATTTAGGCAAAACACCCAACAGAAGCCTGTTGGAGAACAGACAATGAAGTTGTCTACTGCAAGTGGCATGGCCCTTGGAGCAGGTGAGTACAGGTGGTTGAATTAGCGGAAGGAGCAACTGTTATTACAACTATATACATACATACCGAATAAACAAAATTTTATGAATGCTCAAAGTAAAAACAAAATACATTTAAAAATTGCATATTTGTTTATAGTACAACTTTTAACTAATTAATCTCAATTTCAAAGTCAAAAAACTAGCTAAACTATCCAATTGGCAATATACATTTTCCATTTAAATGTCAAATGCCTTTAATATAAAAATTAGTATTTTTTAAAAACTTTCAATATTTATCCTTTGAAAACATATACTCGATTTATAACAATTTATGAAATATAGGAACTTAATGCAATTTGTTACATATAAAGATAAAAAATTTTAAAACATGGAACAAAAATATTCTTAGGAAATTTAGTTCCTAGCAGTAAGTTGTTGTATAAATATAGATATAATAAGGTATTTCGGTATCGTTTCCTAAGTTTTAGTTCTTTTTTATAAAAATCGAATTACAATCTTGTAAGTGCCAGTAGAACAATTAACCAATTCGGTTGCTATAGAAGGCCCTTTTTCAAAAAGACAGAGTATCTTAGGCTCAACTTAAGTTAAGTTCAATCATATACAGCCAAATATTTACCTCATACTAAACACATATTAGTGCTTGAATGTCCGTAAGCCCAACGAGTGCGGCAAACTATTTCATTTGATTTTGGCGTGTCTACAACGACGGCGACGACTTTGAAAACAAATTTGCGCAAATGAGAGGGGAAATGAGAGGGAAATGGCTTTCAGCCAAGTCAACAACCGAACCGTCAACGGCTGAGAGCCTGCCCAGGCACTTGGAGCATATTAAGGGCGTCATTAGTGCAGCAGGCAGCGCAAATTTGACAACAGCAGGTGAGTGGGAACGGGTACGGGAATGGGAATGGGGGCCGGGCTGATGGCCTGACACATGCTGCAGTGCAGCGGACGTGCCGGCGACAGCGTAGGCGTCCCAGCAGTTGGCCTGTTGTTATTTTTTCCGCTGTTTTGTTGTTGACTTTTGCTATTTAGCGGCCATTTGTATGGCAAGAGGTGGCAGCAAAAACAGAGGCAGCCAAATGCAAACGGAATTGCAGTTTAAACTTCATTTGGCGCATTTTATGAGCCAGCCCGCAACGTGGGCGGCCGATTGCTGCTGCCGTCGATTAATAAACAAGCACTGGTACGAGTACAAGTTCGAGTACAAGTACATTCAAGCCGTTTTCCTGGCACAATTCGAATCAAGTATTGCCCCAGACCCCGTTTTGGCCATAAATCAGCAGACAGACTCGGTCGAAGAGTCTTACGACTATTGGCACCTATGAGCCAACGGGCAAGTTGCACTTTTGTGGCGCCTCTTGCCAGCACATAAATTCAATTGAAATGAGCAGAGCGCCGCCAAGTCGCCAGCTTTAACTGCTTTTGGGCCAGGCCCGGCCCAAAATGCCCAGCAAAGGCGTTGACCGTTTTGCAGTCTAGGACCAGGCGTCAATTGGCAAATTGGATTCCATGACAGCCACGAGGAAAAGTTAATTTGCAGCAGCCATAAATAACACAGTGATCAAATTCCAACTAAATAAAGTGTTCGAAAGGAGAAAGCCTCGCTGGCAAATGAAATGCGATCACCTCAGTCCAGCGGCCATTTTTATAGTGTCCGCTTTAAAAACCTAGATGCCTTTAAATGAGGTTTTTTACTACACAGTTTTGTAATTAATTTAAATTTAGTAACAGTGGCATAGTCAAACAGCATATGCAGAATTTCTTAAACAAGTTAGTTAAGCCATGCCATTAAGGTTTTAGGCAGCTTTCGCTGTTTTCCTCTACATTTTCCAATTTTATCTAAAGCTCAAGGAAATACAGTGGTATTTAAAGTACGATTTTTCAGTGCTTTTTAAGTTTGAACAGTTTTTACCGTTTTCATACCCTTACAAATTATATTATAATTCCAATAAATCTGAATCCTGTATCAGAATCAATAGCCGCATCGATATACCCATTGTTCATATGTCTGTTTCTATGGAAACTTGTATTTCACTTGTATAAAATCTTTCGTCATGAAACAGAGCATATAAATAGCTGACATACATGTAAGTCTGAAATGGAATTTGAATTTGTCAATAAACAAAAAATAATTAATCTTTGCAAACCTAAGAATCGATTTTCTATCTTATATTTCACGTTCAAGTTTTTTCAAGAATAAATTTGTTTTTACCAAACGTTAATTGCTTGATATTTTCTAATATTAATAACTCAAAAACTTAAGTGATGTTTTTAGCAATTGAATTAAGGAGAGTTTAGGGTATCCCCAAAAAAACTTTTAAATATAGATTATACCCCACGTTTTCTGCTGACTCAAGATTTAATTAAATAGTTTATAAGATAAAATGTGGTAATTCCATAGCATTCTAATACTAGTAATTATTCTCTTTATAGTTGCAGTTTGTTCTATTATGAATAAATTTGCATTGCCTGACATTGTTACAAATTATAATTATACATAGTTTATGGGCATTTTAAGCAAATAATTTGCAGCTTGGTGGAAAATTATTAGTGGCGCGTGCATTTCTCGACATCTCATGAAAATGCACATTAATTAGGCGCAAAATTTGAGCACGCCAACGCCGCAATGCACAACAACAAATTCAATTTAATGGCTTTCGGCTTTATTTGAAAACTCATTTTCTGGAAATTAATGAGCGCTCATTTGGCGCGCATTCAGCCACGCCCCAATGCGCACGCAAGGCGAAGAGTGGTTATGGTGAGTGGCCAGCGGATGAGCTTTTGTAGAATCTGCCTTAGTTATATTTATAAATTAATGACACAAGACAAATGGCAAACGATTTATATTAAAAGGCGCCTTCAAGAAATTGGGCGCCGACCTCTCTAAATGAGTTTTGCTTTAAGTATTTCTCTTTTTTTCGGTCAGGGGTGGTCTCCAAGAGGCCAATAGAGCAAACGCCAAAGCTAAAGCCAACTGATGATCCCGAATGGGTGTGCGGCTCATGACACTGACGGATATTTAATGCGATGTGTTCCCAAATTGCTGTAGTTCAAGGAGTGGCATTCGCTGCAGCTTTTTACTTATAAATTATAATTTAAACTTAATTGAAATTTCCTACCTTAACTGTTGAGTAATGATGATGATAATGATGATTTGTCGTTGTAATCAGGCACTTTCGTTAAGTGGATCACGTAATGCCATGCCAGTGCAAGAAGAAACAAACAATAAAAAAATAAACAATTATTTTGTACATATGTTCGATTTAATGCATTTATTTGATTATTGTTTCCTAATCAATATTATCGAAGCTTTTTCTGATGACAGTCTCTATTGAGACTTTTACTTTATAAATTATAAAGATATTATTTTAAAAAATAGTTTATAAAGTAAAAATTCCTAAAATTTATTAATATATTGCAGTCAACGCATCGTGTAAGTTTTTAGGCGTTTAGGGAACTGAAAATCGAGGATCCAGTTTCCAATTCCAGGTTAGTATATGGATATGGTGTATGTCTCAGCCGAAACCATAGCAGCCAGTACTTATTGATTAAAATTGGGTTGATAGCTTATTACTTTATTCTCTACCTTAAATGATAATATTAATATTATTGCTGGACACGAATATTGTATTATTGTATTAAATTAATCATTATTTCTCCGAATGTCAAATAAACAAATTTTTGGGCCGCCTGTTAACCGGAGAATTTGAGAATTAATAATTATAAAACTATTTTTTTATATATTAAAAGCAAGAATTAATAAATAAACAAGAATGTTGCAGTCGGGTGTAACCGACGACTTAATTTTTGGCCGTAGAAAACGGTCTTAATTATTTTTTATAATTTGCCTTTGGATTGGTATAATCTAGATATTAAAAACTGAGGGAAATATAGATATTTAATCGCTTTGCCGTGCCCCCTGTGGGCATAGCCAAAAAATCTTAACACTTTACACGAGTACAGTTTCCAAGTTTCAAGTCTCCAGCAGACATCATCGGACTTTACACAAACCTTACTCTCTTCACTTTGTGGATAAGTATAAACACTGAATAATTTTCTTTATATTATGAGACAAAAAATAAAAAATTACATTGTTTTACCCAGCCAAATGGCTACAAGAAACTAGCTAATTTCTCTCCAGTAAACCCAACGTTTTGGTCACTCTCTAAGCGATGTCTGCTTATGTAGCAAAGTTCAAGTTCGATAACGCAGAACAACCTGTTCGACCAATTAGCCAATTAACCTTTGGCCCGATTGCGCGCACAAGGAGCCCAGTCGGCCATATCAAAATCAATAAACTTTGTGATGTGGGCGCAGTCACGCCTACTAAACATGCGGCAAGCACAATTTAAAAGCCATTTTGCCGTTTGTCGCCGTCAGCGGCTGATGTTGGATAAACAGGCGAGAGGCGTTTGTAAAAGGCCTGTGGGCGTGGCGCAGCTAGAATCGCAAAACTTTGACTAACATAGTCAATAAATCTAGGCAAAAGTTGTAAAACGACGTCGCGTTGGGCAACTACTTTAAAATAATTAGTGGGTGCAGCCCAGCGGCAACTGACGTCGAAGTTGCGGCTGACAATCGGCCAAATTATGGGGTCGCATTCCCAATAAGCCAATGCACAATGGCTTAAGAAAGGCAGAGGAGAGGCGAAGGTGAAGCATGGTTAGTACACCTGGCAGTTGCACTCCGCTGAGCAAATGCCACTGCCGTGCACTGTGGCGCTCAAATCACAATCGCAGCTGGCACAATGGTTGCTTATTAACACATTTTGGGTTTTGTTTTTAATAGCCAACTGTGCACAGTCAATTCAGCTAATTCTGGGTAATATCTGACTGAAAAGGCTAAGGTGTGAACTTGGTTGAATTCCAACGCGGCTTATGGCTCGTAACTCTGTCAAATGAGGAGCCGTTCGTTGCCAGCAAATGCTGAGCAAATAAACTTAAGTTAATTAACTACTGGCTACATTCATCTATGCAGCATGATTAATTACACCGAAAAACGAACTGCCAGCCATGACGCAGACGTCTTCAGCATTGCAACGCAACTTGGCCCATTGGCCAGCCATGTCAGGCAGCGGCCTGTCAGCCCGGCCAGCTACCGGGAGGCAAGACGCTGTCCGCTTTCCAACAGCAGGCTCGCTGCAATTTGCACGCATTTCGAGTTGGTCGCCATTGGTCATTTGCAGCAGCGCCAGCCATTAAAATGACATAGAGCCAGAGACGAAACACGAAACACGCACGGCGCAGATTCTGGGAGCTGTGGCCAACAGTTGGTGCAGCCTGTGGCCTAGACACGGGATATGCGGCATTAGCCAGCGTCAGGCGTGCGCGCTGCCGGCGCACAATTATTAACCCAAACACATTGCCAAAAGCCCGGCTTCAACTGGAGACCCAACGCCGGAGCCTCCTGCAAACGAGTGCGCATGTGTTAATGTGCGGCTCAGCCGCTACAATTAAATTCAAATTAGCATAAGCACCACAGAATGCCATTAGCCGGTAAATTAAATACGTTTATTTGTTTTAATTCCCTGCGTGTATGCACACGAACACAAACAATAACAATAAGACACCAGCGCTTTTGCAACACTGGCGCATACTAAAGTATCGAAGAATCGAGCTATCGATTGTAATCGAGATTAATTCGATGTGATTGCTTTTCGAAGTTACGAAATAAAAATATCAGCTTTTCGAAAATTCCTAGAAAAAGTCAGAGGCTGAAAAAAAATAAAATTTAAAAATTAAAATTAAAGGAATTGAGTGGAAGGTAAGGAATTATTTTATAGGTACTTGTGCTTTGGTATTTTACTTGTTAACTTATACATAAACTATAACCGAAGATAATATTGATAATAATATACTGTCACATTTTGCTGCGATATACATTTGAAGATTAGCCAGATTGGTTCTGTTTTATGTGTGCGGCAAGACCGCCACAATTTTTAATGGTAATCCTTTTATATATTGAGTACAAATATAGTTATAAACTATTAACCCAACAATTTTTAAATTTTGCTGCCTGCTAAGACTAACACTATATCCATACACTAGTCTGGGCTTCGAATCTGGATCCGCGTTGTTCAGTTGCCTAAATGCCCGAACACTTAGACAACTTATCTTCCAAAGACTGCACCAGATTCTAATCTTATTATGTATTCAATAGTAGACATCGTTGAGGCTAGAGGGTTTCTAGTTCAGCTAGGGCCCAGGTCCCAGATATTCAGTGCTGCGTCTTCTTCAGATTGTCCCTGTGCGATCCGCATAACCTCAAAATTGAGCGTTCTCTACGACAGGCACTATCTGGCCAGAAATTCCCAAAAGCAATCACGTCGCATTGCAGTCAGTCCCTTTTAACTGCTTGCAAATTTATGTCTCAGCTTAAGAAAACACTAAATGAGTGCCATGCATTTTTTTATCGCACGCAGCAGCAACACCGACAACGGCCGTCCAGGGCCCAACAACTAATTAGACATGTTAAAGAACTTGTTCAAGTTGTTGTTGTTGTTGTTGCTGTGAACTGTGCTGGGCATTAAAATGGTAACACCCGACCGAAAAGCCAGCAAGCAGCAAACACATTTAAAAATGCTCAAGTTAATTAATTGCGCAACGAATGCATAGCGGCCAGGCAGTCAGGGCATAGGACACGTCGGTAACGACCAAGCCCAACGCCAATGACTTGATTTTTGCAGCGCGATAGGAGGCCAGAGGGTTTCGAACGCCTGCCTGGACTGCGGCTGCGGCTGCGGCTGCGTGCGTTTCGCTTTCATTAAACGAATATCCAAACACTTTTGCCGCTGATGCGATGACACTGATTAGCATTATCCCAACAGGCCGGCTGGGGTTCGAGTCCAGGACGTGGCCCCAGACGATTTAAATATCATTGGGAGCGGCGACAAAAGGTCTGCCCAGACTCTGAGTCGGTGCGCGCAACCTGCCCATGGAATTGTTTTCGAGTCTCTCGGTCGATTTCGGCACACATTCTGTAAATGTAAAAATAAACTGTTTGCATCAGACAATTGGCGAAAGTTGCCAATTGAAATTTTGAATTAGCAGCCGCCGTTAACGAGTTGGCATCGTTTTGGAACTCTTCCAATCCAACGCCAACTGTGGGCAACTTCATTAGGGCTGCCACGCCCACAGCAAGAACAGCAACAGCAACAACATTCAAAGAGAGATGATTAATTGATCAGTCGAATGCTGGAAAAACATTCGACGGCACAATCAAATTAAGGCAGTATATAAATGTGAGCCAATTATTAAAACTTAATTTTGATGTAGACACCAGCAACAGCACCAGACGATTCCCAATTTCACAGCCTCCTCAGCGGCACCAGACTAATGAGCCACATGCACTTGGCTGCCAAAACGAATGTTGTTGCTATTGTTGTTGTTAGATGTGCTGTTGTTGTTGTTGTCGTCGTTGCTGCTGCCTGTGTGCCGTACAACTAATCAAGCTGTTCGGGCTGCCAACTTTGATGCATTTCCCAAATTGATGCCCCAGATTGATGGGCATGCGGCGCTGGACACTGACTCTGACTATGCGTCTCTCTGACATATGCAAAACATTTTGTTGAACGCTGGCGGACAAAGCCAGAACAAGGTATGCAAACAAATGAGCTGAAAATGCAGACAAATGACTAACAAGAAGGTGAAGAAGTTGGCAGTTAAGATGGCCACAAGTCCGCCTAGGCGACACAAAGGTGAGCTACACAAAATTAAATCCATATCTATAGAGAATTGAGAATAAGATATACAAATTAAGGAGGTAAATCTAAATAAATCAGATGAATTGATCTTGAAATATAAAAATAGGGCATATCAGTAAAAGAAACTTTGGCAAACTTCACATTCATTGAATTGGTTGAATATAATTCACTCACACATAATTTGCATATTTCTGCTTAAAGGTTTACATACATCCTAATATAGTAATATAATGTCATTCTAATATGAACATTATGCGGAATCAATAGAATGCAATATTTAACATAAATGCAATATATTGTCCATAAGTTTGTGAAAGCAAAGACATTTTCTTATTCATTCATATCAAAGTTTTTTCTGCAAAAATATTATTTGAAAATGTCAGACAAAAGTTAACTAAAACCTATACCATATTTCACTCCAACATAGCTGATGCCTAGACTTAGATGCCCAACTGACTGGTGTAGCTGGTGTAGCGCAACATAAAATAAAATAAAGATATACAAACATATTTCAATTTCGTTGTTAGCCCAACTCGTATTGAACTGCGCTAAATTAACCGCAGGCATTCATTTCGGGTTTCGTGTCCAAATACGAGTTGGAGTTAAGGTTCTATGGCCGAGGCATTTTGATGAGTATTGATGAGTTTTAATAAATTGCTGATGAGTTTTCAAGCGCGCTTGGTTTCCCAAGCCCAGCGTATACAAGCCATAGCAGCAGCAGCAGCAGCAGACGTAGATACAGATACAGATACATCTGCTCAATGCTCCCTCTACTTGTTTTGGGTATCTGTAACGACTGTGGGCACATAACAAGCCTCAACGCCTTACAACATTTGAGTGATGCGTTTTTGAAAGTGGCGTCGAATTTCTCAACCGTGAAGCGCCATGCAGAGCAGCGGTAATTGAGACGCTGATGCTGATGCTGATGCCAAAGCTGTTATCCCAGCCTCGAACGCAGAGTGCGCAGCTTGAAGCGTGGAGCGTGGAGCGTGGTACAGCCGTGTAGCCGTTTAATTGCCGCCATTATTAAACTCATTTATCGTGTTTTAATTTTAACGTTGAGCTTCAGCAAGAGCAACCGTCAGAGAGCAGCAGCAGCAGCAGCATCAGGTGTCTGGTGGCGAAGAGGTTTCACCTTGGTTACCATGGGCTCCTCTCTGTTCACTGTTCGTGGAGAGGCTTTGGTATAATTAGCGTGGCCGACGGCTGCGCCGACTGCAGCTGCCATGATTTGGCGCTGATGCAGCAATTTACAAGAAAATTATGTTGTTTGCTTAATTAATAAAAGTAGTTTTTAATAGAAAGCCATTAGGCAGGCAAGCGGAGAGGCAGCCTGGCAGGCAACACCAAACGAAAGACTTAAGCAACAAACTTGCCGCTTGATTGATGAAAATGTGCGACAATCTTTGCCAGAAATCACGCTTAAATTATGAGCAGCTTTAGCGAAAACGTCGCCGCTTGTCGCACCTGACCAAATTTGACTGAAACTCTTCCCAGTAGCTACCTCCTGAGCAGCCCCTTTTGCTTTTGTTTCCTTTATGAAATGCGTCCGCGTTGGCCGCGTGTTATTTATGTGCACTGCACTCGCTGCTTAGAGTTTTCACGCCTTTTATTTATGTGAGGGTCTTCCGGCAAATGGCTGCAGTTCCCATGACAACACTTGCCGGAGTGCAGCTGCGTTTGCACAGCGCTCGCCTACGCGGACCTTGGCCATTTGCCAACTTATCATTAGGCAACGATGCGACGTGTCGGTATATTTTGTGTTGGCAAGCTAACTAAAAATATGTAATTAATGGACGTATGTCACACTTTCGAGTTCATCGGAGTCCGGCAAACCTGAATTTCCCTCATCTGGTTTTCACTGTAAGCGGATGACGTCCGCCAAACTGTCGCATAAAATAATATAATTAACATAATCATAATCAACAAAGTATAAACGTTAAATTGAGGCTAATTACTTTATAACCGACACTCAACTGCGAAACATCGTCCATGACGGTGACGACGCCGTCGAATTACACAAAAAACATGCTCACTTGTGGCAAACCCGTTTCAATTATGGGGAATCAAGCGGTCTAGCGAGTGCTCAACATAGGTACAACCTCAACCCCAACCCCGGCCCCAGCCACGGCCCCAGCCACGGCCCCGGCCCCAAGCTTCGGTCTACGGGGCTCCGGTGCCCGTCAACAACTGGCCGCCAACCGGATGGGCCAGAAGTGTGCGACAGTTCCACATGCGAATGAGATTTGATTTCATTTTCGTCTAAATGGAGCTATGACCACGTTTTTAATGTCTGATTGTATAAACTGCAACGGTGTGATTATAATCCATTACAAATACATACAACGCGGAATGCATACACTGCCATAAATTAGGGGTACTTAAATAGCCATTTAACTTATTAGTAAAAAAAAGATTTATGTAAGATATTCTAAATGGGTTTAGACAGTTTTTAGAAGAAATGAAAATATTATTATCGGATAAATATTATGGAAGTAGTACGGTAGTCCAGTTATTTTACATTTGACTTTTTCAACTTAATTGTATTCGTTTAAGAAAAAACCAGATTATATTTATTTTATATTATTGTTTAAATATATATATATATATACAGAAACGTTTAATAACAAAAATATCAAAGTAATTAATTTTATATTTAATACAGCATTTCCACAAATTCAATTATTGTATTATTCGGTTTACGCCATTACGGCTTTCTTTCGCTGTCCGAATCTAGGGCTCTAACCTGTACAGGTGTATTTCAGTTTTTTAGCTCAACTCATCTATTTGCCTACCCATTAACTTTTTTAACTTATCTGATTGCCATCAATAACTAACCTTTTTTTACAGTGAACGTTTTCGAAAGAAATCTTTAGCCAGTAGCCAAAGAAATGTCAGCCGACTAGTGCAACTATTTAGTGACCAACTCCTCACATAAGCACAATGTGGCGGCTGGTTGGCAAAGATAAAAGAAGCTAACTTAACTGTTTTAAATGGTTATGACAAGCTCATGAATCCGTGTGCAATTGTAAATGCGCCATATAATTTACAGATAATTATTATAATTACAGGTTATTTTTCAGTTAACATACGAGTACTCGTATTTTCTGTTTGTTTGTTGTTGCAACCGCGCGTGGTTGCTTGTTGCTGTTGTTTTTGTTGTTGTTATTGTTACTGTAGTTGTTGCTGGTCGAATGCCCACAGGCGTCTATCAAGTTAAATTTGCTATGCCAGTAGTTGTTGCTGTTGTCATTGCATATGTATAACTAGCCAGCAATTAGCTGAGATTTCAGGTTCAAAATTATTTAAAATAAACATTTTTACGCTTTAATTAGGTTTTGTAATTAAGCATGAAATGGTGTGCTTAAGATCTGTGCGCATTGCTTAATACGAACTCAGTCAATTAGGCTAATGCGAGATGAAGACAAAGTGTGTCAAATTTGATTGAAATCAAAAGACTTAGACAACAAACTTAGTATCAAATACTTAAAACAAAAAATAAAAGAACCACGCATAAATATCAAATTTATCAAATTACTTATATTGCGGGCAAAATTAACATACAAAAGTAACAGTAACTTATCCATTGGCATTTGAAAATTGTAATAAAATTGAAAACAAATTATTAACTCTGACTTTTGTGTTAATTAAAATGATTTTAATCGCACAACGGCTTGGAGTACGTGAGTCATTTAGTTACTCCACTCATTTTAACTCATCTCATAACTCCAGGGCCAATTATGCGTTATGGTCGCGGACTGGAAAAAGCAACAAAAGCTGAAATATGTTTGCACTGGTCATAAATAAATTTGGCAGTGCAAAATAAAAAAAAAAAAACAAAACAAAACCACTCACAATCTATGGACGTTCCAGGGCCGGGCGCGATAAAAATCGCTGGCAATTTGTTAAATTTAACGATTTTCAGCAACAGCGAAAACTGTGCCGAAAGTTGAGCAGCCCAAAACGGCCGGCCGCCGCCTCCTGCTTCGACTGTTTTATGACCAAATAAATAATTAAAATGATGCGTGGTGTTAAGTGCCGCCACGTCTCACCAGTGCCAGAGCCAGAGCCAGAGCTGGACAACAGTGCAAATGCAGAGCCACACGCAGCGCGTTCATTTCTTTTGAAAATTTGTCATAAATTTATAGCTTTCGCGCGGGTTCACTGTACCTCGCCGGCCTGGGGACAGGGCACGTACGCACTCTGACACTGCCCCGGTCTGGGCTTAATTGCTTGTCATGTGGCACACATTTTCGACGCAAATTGGCCGCCAGATAGGCCAGATCTGAGTCGTAGAACACAGACCACACAACGTTCAATTCTAATGCCGCTAATTTTTTTGTTTGCCAAATTTCAGACTAACTAAGCCTACGCTGGCCGAGCTCTAGGCCCAAATGGTCGGCGCGGTACGCCCTTTAACTTTGAACCGGTTCTTGACCAGAGCGGCAATTAAAGAGAACCGCGTCGGGTTTTAATGAACTCACTGAGGAACATTAAACTAATATGCTTTATGGCTGCTCGAGTTGTGCGCCGAATGTCACTTGTTGCAGCTTCTTGTCTTTGGGATCTTTGAATCTGGAGTCAACATGTTTTTTATGATCATGTGCTCGTTAAAGCGCAGCCCGATGTCGGCGTTATCACTTTGCATCGCCAGGGCACATAAAAACATAATCAGAGCTGATCTACGGCTCACTTTATCCTGCGACCAAGTAGCAAGTGGCACGTCTATCAAGTCTGCTATGAGGATTCCAAGTAAATTCTGTCAAAATTGTTTATCTCTATTGTATGGGAATCGACATAAAAATTGCTGCAAAAAGGTCTCAACACCCCAACGGTGCTGGGTGAGTTTGTGGAAATGCTCGGACAATAAAAGGCACGTGAATGAATTTATAACTGTTGCAAGCTGCCCACAAAAGAAATTTCTATATTCAACACAATAAATAGCAGAGATACCAAATGTATATCTCTCATTTACTGCCTTTTAAATTGATCTGTGGTGCAGGCAGACAAGGATTAAACATACCCTTTCAAAAATTATACAATCTATTTAATATATTTTGGAAATGAGTATTTTTTCAATTTTTGCATATGTCTGGCAAATTTCACTTTGCTTTGTGAACTACGTGAAATGACTAAAGACAGCCACTAAACACTTAAGAACCCCTGAATTACATACAGCAGCGTTTTTGTTATGTGCACGTCTAGTTATTTATTCAATTGAAAACTTTAAGCTGAACTTTGTAGGACGGTCAATATGTTTTCCAGTAAATCATTAATTTGATTCAACCGCGGTCCGAGAACCGACAACACAATCTGGCCCAAATCATCAAGTGTAAGTTCCTTAAGCAGTGCTTGCAACGTAGCTACCACAGCATCCTCAAGGCACACAACTGGCTGGACTAGATTACCGCCCACAGTGCCCACCAAGGCGAGGATATCGCCAACTGCGTCCACCTGACCAACGGTCTGTAGCACCAAGTGCATTAAGAGCTGCAAGTGACAAACAGCAGGCTGAAGGATCAAGACAGGAACTGAGATTTATCTTCACTTACCACAAACAGAATGCCGTATTTCAAAACTGCACACATATTTGCAGTTATTTAGAACACATCTAGTTGCCACAATGGAACTGTCTACTCGATGGCTTACTTGGCGTATTTATAGTATATTTACCATGGATTTTTCAATTTCATTAAAGGCACGATATTTTACTGTCACGCCAAGATAAGAGAACAAAATGCAATTAGTGAAAGGGAAAAAATGTGGTAAATTATGACAAAACCCATAAAATATTTATATAATCTAGATCCAATATCGATTCAATTTTGGCTTGCGAATACCAAATTTTATGGCTCTATTAGCAGGCGTTTTATGAAGATCACGCAAAGGCCACCAAAACTCATAAAGTTTACAGCCTTCGACTCCAACTGATCCGCTCATATAGAGTCATCTCATTTTCTTTCGTTGTTGTTGTTGTTGTTGCTTCTGCTGCTTCTTGCGCATTGAAGAATTTTTAGCATACAACATAAATAATATTTTATTGGCAGTTTAGTTGGAAAATTAATGTGCATACAGTTGGCAACTTTGGTAATTTATGCAAATAAAACGATCGTAAATTTGGCATTAAAACGCTTATTAAATGATCGTTTATTAGCCAAGGCCCAAGCCCCCAGAGAAACACACACAGGCACCTATCCAATGGATTAGCCTGCACCCCGTTCTTAGCTTCCGTTGCATGCAACAAGGTTGCGATTTGTAGCAGCCGCATAAATTAAGTGATTAACCGAATTGTTCTTAAATGTTGGCAGCTACTTACAAGATTGCTATTATTTACGATTCTGGCCAGCGAGAGAGAGAGAGAGCGAGAGAGAGAGAGAATGAAAGAGTGCCAGAGGGAGAGAGCCATTGATATATGTACATATGTAGCTAAGCTGGACTTGATATGCTGGCTCATTGGCTGAGCAAAAAGTGTCTATAACTTCTGGGAAATGTGGCCAGCGGCTGTCTCGCATATTGTATAATGTATTAGCTAGCGCATTGTGTGTTAATTTGACAACGACATCGGCCTGGCATTCCTTGGGAACGGCAGCAACAACACTTTGCCGCCATGGCGACAAACGAGCCTTGTTGCTGTCAAAAGTCAGAAATATAACCATATAAAATCAGTCGGCATGACCATTGAGCTGCTCACGGCTGTCTCAGCCTCTCCCTCACTGTCTCTGCTTCAACCGTGGCCATCATCGCCATCATCGCCATCATCATCATCATCGTGAGCAGCAGCGCAACAGGATTAGCAAAATTAATGCGGCAACCGCTTTAAAAGATCTCCCTCTTTCCTCAATGAAGCTGCGATTCAAGCTGTCAGCGTTTCGAGTCCTCAACTTATCAGTCCGCAATAATCAAACAATTTTGCCTCTTTCATAATGCGTTTAGTATTTTCAACGCGTTGCTCCCTAGCAGAACTTCACAGGAATGTTAATGGAGTCTAGAAGGATACACATTTCCTGTGTCTGGGGCCAAAAACTGAGTGGTAATTGTCAGCATCGAAAGGACAATGGGGGGTAGAGGACAATAGAGAGCTATTTGGACTTTCATCTAGTTGCTGCCATGTACTGAATACAGAATATTGATATTGAGGTTGTCTAAACAGTTCCAAATATTTTCACTTCTGAAATTTCGTAATACCGAATTCATTTTGTAATTAAATTCTGCAAATAGCAAATGATGTATAAAATCCCCTCAGCTGTTGGCTTACAATATCAGCATATGTACTACTTATTTAATTTAATAGTAGAGGATCCGTGCACCAGAGAAATGTAATTTAACTGTCAGATCTACATAGTTATTAGTAATAGTAATTGCACCGTCATCTTATGATTAATAATAATCATGATGATATTAATAATATTCACAATAACTATAAAACCTAACCTAAATAATAAGCAACATTTGAGAACGTTGTAACGAAACGTAACTAAAATATATACCCTAGAACATTGTGTAATATTAATAATAATAAACGAGTATAAAACCCCAAAAGAAGGGCATCCAAACTGCGTGTTAGACATAACCGACACGAACCTTTAGTTTTTAATGTGACGAAATTCAAGTTAAGTTAAGTAGCCTAACCAAAAAACCAAGAAAGGGTGGTTGTTTCTAATTTGTTTCTAATTCTAAACGAAAAACCCTACTAAATGGCGATATATTGAGATATATTGAATAACTCGAATTGACACGCCCCCAGTGGGGGTAGGTGAAAGATTTCAAGGAACCGTCTGTCTGACAGCAAGACAGACATTGCACAAACCCAATATTCTCTTTTCACTTCGTGAAAGAGTATAAAAATGTAAACAAAAACTAATTGTTATGCGTGGAACGCCATATCAAATAATAACTTTCTTAAGGCACATTCTAAGAAGTTGAACGGTACAACAGGTTAAAATTCTCATTCATAATCGATCGGTTTTGTTGTATTCATAAGCGTATTCATTCAGTAAACAGTCTTGGCCTAAGCGAGCCACGCATAGTGCAATCTTAAGATGATGCTGACTTAATAATTGAAATTTATCAAAATAAATTAAGTAAATCGTCTTTAAATTTTAAATGCCACATTAATTACGACGTCTTAGAGCGGCATTTAAAAAGTGCCTGACAAATGATCCAACAATTTATAACTACCCACCGGGCAGCCGAGAGAAACGTTAAGATTTTCGTTGTCTGCCCACAACAGAAATTTATCACAGCCGATAGACAATGCGATCGAAGGGGCCAGCGGATTGTAAGAGTGCGCAACCTTTTCAATGTCACAACTGAGGCCAATAAATTTCAACAATTTACAACGGGCAATTCATAAATTTATTAATGAATTAAGTTATAAGATAATTTACAGTTGATGCTGATCGAAACGCAATCTGCTGAACAAAATGATCATCACTGCTGATCGCTGCAATATATCAACAGCGGACGTGGCCCAAGCCGCGACCTAATCGAATTGTAGCCAAAGCAGAAGCAGCAGCGAAAGCAAAAGCAACAGCAAAAGGTACAAACTACAGTGAATTCTCGGAATTGGCCCGGCCAAATGGGCAAAGGCTGCAAAAATTTAAATGAAGCTGTGGCCGAGGATCGGGATCGGACTGAGACTCGAACTGGGCTCCGGGACTGGGTCTGGTGCGGGGACTGGTGTGGCAACTGGCTGCAGTTTGTCTGCCTGGCTTATTGCTGCGCATTTCTATGCGCTGCTTAATAAAAACGCGAGTCGAGAGCGAGCTGCGCATGATTAGCTGGGTAGCTGCGGTTCCATAATCGTTATCAGCGGCACCATCATCGACAACAGACAACAACCTGGTCGCGCCTTGGGTTTTGCATTTTTATTCAGTATTTTTTTCTCGATTCTGTTTTTGTTGCTTATAAATTGGAATTTAAAATTAATTAAGTTGTCGTTTTGCGCTTTTATCCAATTTATAACTAATATGACACCGATTATACGAAATATGTTCGCTAATTAACGAACAAACACCGCAACCAACAGCCAACTGCCTGACATACCCCATGCCCAGTCTCGCCTACCCTTCCGCTCCTCGATGCCACAGTCACAGTCACAGTACCAGTCTGACACTCGCTGGTCATCTAACTGGCCAGAACCAAGGCAGACAGACAGGCAACAGCGGTCGACTCCTGGCTGCCTACTCTCCACAGCGATCTTTGGATCGTGTCCGCGTGCTCGTAATCTGCTCGCTGAAGACGCGTTGTAAATTGTCTGACAAAGCTTATTTTATTAATTTAAGCCATAAGCGTTGGCCCCGTGTTGCCAGTGTTGTTGGCCGTGTTGCTGCAGCTTTGGCTTGTTTGTTTGAAGCTCCTTTTGCATACACGGCCAAGCAGCGCCAATTTATTGCGCATCGTAAAAAGCCCGTTTGCGTTTTAATAAGCCATGCCAAACACGCGGCGGTTGTTCCGTTCTTTCAGCTCAGCGGTTGTTAGCAGAAGGCGTCGATGTTGACGACGTTTTGGTCATTTGACTTTAGCCAACGGCCAACGGCCAGCGCACTGGCCCAATGCGAAGGTAAAAACTCAGCTAAACTCTCTCACTGCATTCCTGGGCATAACGAATTGGAGTTTCTTTTGGGTAATCGAGTGTGACTGTGTGCGAGTGTGTGTATGTGTGTGAGTGTGTGTGTGTCTGTCGAGCAATTGGGCAATTGAGTGACATTGGTTTATGGAGCTAAGGGGACGCATAACGGCATTTAATGAACACCATAATGGGTAAGCAAGACTTTGGCAGTAAACATTATAAAGTTATTGCAAGCTAAGACGGCGGCCATATAATTGAGTTATGACACTTATTAGTTGTCAATCACTCGCTGTAAAAGAAATGCGAAGTATTTTTTAGATCAAAACAACTCTATATACAACAAATAAAGTCAACAATTTAAAAGAGGGGAAAAGAAAGTCCTCCACTGTTGTCATAATAATATGTCCGGATAGGCAAATATATTTTAAAGAAATGCTTATAATTCTTTTATGTTTTTATTATACTCGTTCACAAAGTGTATATTGGGTTTCTGTAACTTCCGATTTGTTGACCGTATGAACGTAATTTTTTTCGCCGCTATTGAAGCTAGAGTGGATGATAGAGGACAAACCATGAAGAACATGTCATTAATCATGAAAATCGATTCAGTTTTGACGAAGTTATATGCGTTTCAAATATGGGAGCTATGGATCCGAGAGATTTACATGTCAATTTTTGAACGATTTTTGACAAAAAATTTTTCCCCCTCAGAATCAGGTTTAATGTTTTTTCTATGCAAATTGTGACAGCCACATTCGATTAAAAATATTAATTTGCATTTCTAAATTTTGAAAAAATAAATTTTTCGAAAATGAGTAAGGGGGAGTACATGATATTTTATCAAAATATCCAAAAAATTGTATTTTCAATAATGAATATATTTGAAATGCAGAATCAATCTACGGGACCAACCACGAAAGAAATGCCAATAATCATGAACATCGGTGGAGTTTTGACAAAGTTATGGGCGTTTCAAATATGGGAGCTATGGATCCGAGAGCTTTACATGTCAAAATTGTTGTCAATTTTTGCATGATTTTTGACAAAAAATTTGACCTTCTCAGAATCGGTTGTAATGTTGTTTTTTATGTTAATTGTGACAGCCACAATCGATTAAAAATATTAATTTGCAATTCTAAATTTTGAAAAAAAAAATTTTTCGAAAATGAGTAAGGGGGGAGTACATGATATTTTATCAAAATATCCAAAAAATTGTATTTTTAATAATTAATATATTTGAAATGCAGAATCAATCTAAAGGACCATGAAAAAAATGCCATTAATCATGAAAACGAAATACATATCCTACTCAAGTGGCACAAAATTAGGATCGCATTTTGGAGGCTTTTGATTATTAATTTTTTGTTAATACTTAAAGCTTTAGCATTCTGTTTGGGGTATTTTTTATTTATTTATTTTATTATTTTATTTATTATTATAAAAAATACCCCAAACAGACAATTTTTATAAAAACATCTATATATATCTATATACAATATATACATACATATACATATACATATTATGAAGCTTGTCAAGTTGAATAATAAACTGTTTCTAAGTTTCTAAGAATTCAATCAAATAATTCTAAACAACATTTAATTTTAAAAATCAACCTGCGCACTGTAGAATCCAACCTGATTTCAGATTGGACAACGGGTTGAACCCTGGCCCAATACTTAGCCACAACATAATAAAAATAAATATGTCAAAATTAAGTAAGCAGCCACAAATTCACACACCACCACCGACACAAGTCGCCAACAACAACAAACTTGCGATAAGCTGGCCACAATGGATGAACCACAAACAAATGCAGCAGACAGAACACGAAACTGTGCTTCCTCTTCTTGTTGTTGGCGAGTGCGCGCCCATAAAAAAAGGCGTTGAAATCAGTAAAAATAGCCGTGGTTAAGAAATACTGCTGCCGGGTCTGGCGGGCTGAGCAAACAAGGCATGGGCATCAAGATGGGGCCATTGGCCATTGGCGAGTGGCCGGGGCAGGGCTAACAGGCGCGTAGAGTTGTGTAAGGACGAGATGGGCGCAAAAATCGTTTACAAATAAATCAGAAAGCGATAAATAAGGATTTTGTCTCGTAATAACTCAGCGGGAGCCATTTAACATGCAATCATAACGAATCGATGCTGAACGCTTTAGCGACTGGCAAGAGCACGGGCAAGGGCACGGGTATGGGCCAGGGTATGGGCCAGGGCCAGGGCACTGGCACGGGCACGGGCCAGGGATGGAAGCCAGCAACACGCTTTCACACCAGGCAGCCCAGTTGGCAAGTGTGTGTCGAATTGTTGTTGACTTGTTGCAGTTGTCGCTGCTTCTGCTCGCTGGTGCTGTTGTTGCTCTTGCTGTTGCTGTTGTTGTAGTTCTCGCGCCTTGGGCATGAAAATAAAGTTGCAAACAAGAACGTTAACTTCTGGCCTGTCCATCGCCTGAGCCTTTTAGCACAATGACAGGGGCGTTCTTGGTTTTTATGAGCAGCGTTCTTTATGCCTGGCCCTATCAAAAAACATACCCAAAAACATGCACTTGGCTGCACTTCATAATTTCACCAACGACACTCCACACCCCATGCCCCCACCCCGGAACCGGGCAGCGGCTCTACCGATTCGACCGATTCGGCCGTGCATGTTGAGCCTGCGTAAGCAAAAACAAGCTGGCTTAATTATGTTGTAAAACAATCTGCCTTTAGTTGGCCTGCAAGTCCTGCCGGCCCGGTAACGTTCGCTGTCCCTACTCTAATAACTCTTTGGCCGAGGGAAGTAATTAAAATTGCAAAAGCCCGCGCTGACGCTATGCCCACAACAATGGTTGCCAGACACGCAGACGAGGCGTCTACACGATTTTCTATGACTAATTGCCCGAAGTGTGTCACAGGAAAAGCGGCCCACTAACGACCCGGTTGAGTCTCAGCCTGCGCCCGGACACCTGACAGGTGAACTGCCAGGCTGACTTGGCTTATGGGGTCAGGCACGCATAGGTAAGGTAACGTTAAGGACTTATCGCGATGCAATTGCAACTGCAGTTAACCGGGCTAACAAGAAATTAAATTCCATTACGCGCGCGTTAGTCAATTGCTCAGCACTGGCAATGGGGCTAGGTTTAAGTTACCTGCAGTTAGCACAGTGGGAACATTGCTGCAAATTGTTTATAATGAAAGGAAATATTTCTTAGCCTGGTCAAAATGCACACCCTTGCATACCCTTGTTTAAGGAGATTATCTTCTGATAAAAATGTATTTTGAATAATGTTATATGTTATATTTGTTTTTTTAATTTGAAAAAGCAACGTTTGCATTTATTGATAAATTATAATTATTGATAAAAAATATAAAAATCAACCATTTAGCATTCTCAAGTAAAGCAATCTTAATTCGCAAGCAGAGCAAAAACAAATTGCATTATATTTGTATTTGCATTGGCCCACTGTGCAGTCGGTCCAAACGCGCACCGCTAATGAAGAGGTGGTAATTTATGTGGCTATATTCACCTGTTCCTAGACACGTTTTAATAAGCCGGTGACTGAGCCATGAATGGAAACGAGCTGGCCAAATGGAGACGTAGACATGCCCAGCCATGCAGGTCTCTTACGTGGGTCTAACAGCCTCTAGCTGGACGTTGCCTGGTTACCAGAGTCGCGGCCAAGTGCAGGATTAATTAATTGCCTGCCGTTGCCGCTGCTGCTGTTGCTGCTGATGATGTCTGCGGCACACATGACGTATACGTGACATTTGAGAAATGTTCAGCCGCTTAATGTGCGACATTTTGTTTGTTTTTACCAACTGCCATCAACTTTTGGCAGCCTGCAGCGGCCTGAATGTCAACTCTTACCATTTATTTGCACAAGGCTCTGCTTTGCATATTGCGCATCCAACTTATAATGATGAGCAGCATCGCTCCACGCAGTCGGACGACAGCGTTGTCAAATGACTTGCGTAAATTTATCGTAAATGCCATCAACGGTAGCTCCTCTCCACATTCGACATGCGTTTTGGCCAACTGTCTGCCAATACGCTGGCCAGGCAGTCAGCCCGCCAGTCAGTCAGTGAGAGAGTCAGTTAGTCAGCCTGCCAGCTAGGCTAATCCTCGTTAATCCTTTTGACTGCACGGCTGCACATAAATTTACCTCAGATTGTTGCTATTGCTGTTGTTGTTGTTAAAGGTGTCACCCCGCCCCCGCAACAGGTATGATATGCTAATGAAATGCAGCACAGTGCGAACCTCCTTTTGGACTCCTCTGAGCATGCGCCACTCTGCAGCCCAATTTGCATTGAAGCTCAGCAAATGTGGAAGAAAACAGAGTTCGACAATTGGACTCGAACGAGTTGCGTGTTGTTGTTCCATTTGCGTCGCTTGACACATTTAATTGGAAGTCAATTGCTGGGCAGGAAGTGCGATTTGTTAAAGATGCCAAATGTTTGTCGTTGGGCTCAATTGTAGCATATTCACATGATTTCTAGTGGCTGAAAGAACTACATATACCAATTTCTTTTCAGTACCTTAAATATATTTAAATAGACGTATAATAAATTGTTTATTGTCTTATCGACTGCGCAACACTCTGTCTAAAGTCAAAAACGATCTTAATGATTTTTGTGACGTCAACGCTGAAATAATAAATTGTTGTAACTTGTGAGGAAATATCCTTGGTCGCAATTTTTAGGCTAGATCTTTAGAGGAAGTCAACAGGATTGTACCAGCTAAATTAGCTGGCATTAGCTCTAAAACTTTAACATTACCTTTATAAGTTGGTTGTTGTTATTATTATTATTATTAATAAGTTGGCTCAATAAAATAAAAATAGACATAAATGAAATAAAGCTCTAGAATTTAGAGAGATATCGATTTTCGCACTTTGTCACTCCCCCATATTTTTGCCGCTTTATGTCTCTAGCTTCAAAAGCTTCGCATAAATCGCATTCCCGGAGCGATATACTCCATTTTACTTTATGAACGGAGTATATAAGAAATTGTTTAAATATATGAGCGGCCTGCCGTTGAATAGGCTAGTTCCTTATTCAGCAGTAAACTGTTTTCAGTATTTTAAATGTTTAAAAAACTATTTATAATTAATTAATTAAATGCTTCCAATCCGAAAATAAAAACTGAACTAGTTCCCTCAACAGGCAATCGAGACTCTCCGCCTAGGCATGGACTCTGCCAAGCGGCAAACGGCGCTTCAGTCGAACACACTTGGGTGACATTCAATGGGGTCGGGGCCTGTAGTTTGTGTCTCATTGTCATGCCCAGCTTATTGATTGGAATACAATGGATCCTTAAAGTGTGCTTACAAGCGCCGTAACTCAAACAAATTGCAGCCGCCTGCAAACGCCTGACTGAGTCGGAGACGACAACGACACTGATCAACAGGCGCGGCGACGTGGATGCACCAGGCAACAGCTTTGGGCCGGGTCGGGCCGGGCCGGGCCGGGCCTGGGCCTGGGCCAATGCGTTTTACATGATGGCTACACGACAAGACAGGAGCGGCACCGACCGACCGGACTGCCGGCTTAACAAGAACAAGATAAGCCCGCGCCCGTGCTGTTGTTGTTGTTGTTGTTGTTACTGGTTGTTATTGTTGTTGTTGTTGTCGAGTTTTGTGCTGGCTTTGGTTGCCTTAAGTTATTCCAAGCTCGCCACAAACACACGGTCCAGAGGCGCTACTGACGCGCTTATGTTAAATTTACCAAACAAGCGATTTGTATGCAATTTTGCGATCGTCGAACGAAACGGGAGCGGGAAGGGGCGGCCAGGAGGGGCGAGCTGCAGCGCAAGGGAGCAGCTTGCTGCTGAAATCCAAATCCCAGCGAGACATCATGACGTCGTGGATTTGGAGAGGGCCGCTTTAGCCGCTAGCCGCTATTGTCTTTGCCACATCGTCGTTGTCGTTGTCTGCCGCACTGTCTGCATCTGAGCCTTCCTCGTCACCGTTGCCGCCGCCGCTGCCGCTGCCGCTGCCGTCGCGATGTCTAGTTTATTGGCGTGATTTTTTATTTGCATTCGAAATGTTTGCTTGCTGCGAGTTGTTGTTGCTGCTGCTGCTGCTGCTGCTGCTCCTGCACGTGATGTATGCGACGCGGCCGCCTGGCCTGTGTCCGCTTTGCTGGCCGCCACACAATTGCCATAAGTTTCTGGCCGCTCCGCAATTATTTGCGGAATTCCTTTCGGAATATATATTGACTCTGACTCCCAGTGCAGACTTGCGACTGGAACTGCGAACTGGGAGCCATACGTGCCTGTGTCCATGTGCATGTCCGCAGGCTGCGCCACGGACTAGCTTTGACAGCCATACAAGGAAGCTTAACCCAATGCCAGCTCATTGTCGTGGGTTGGGCATTTCTCGTTTCGCCTCGGCCGCTGCCAACCGCCCGACGCTTTGGTCTGGTTTATTCTTCTGTTAATTTGTCATGAAATTCAGTTTTTAGTGCATTTTTTAAATGCATGCAATTTGCGCAGTCTTTTCCAAAGCGTGAGAAGTTGCTGCTGGAAAATTGATTGAGGTGGCGGGTTTGTTGGGCCACTTGATTGATCATCAATGTGGTTAGAATATTTTCTAATTAACAAAACATGATTTTTACCTCATAATCGATTCCACAGGTATTTTATTTTTCACTCGTTTCATGCCTTCAAATTCAAATTTGAAAATCGTTCACTACCCAAATAAATCCTACAAATATGCAATTGAAATTTTAAATATAATATAAAAGAAACTCATAAACCCAACAATAAAATGTAAGCAGTTGATAACATTTTGATATGATTTTTAAAAACAAGTAAGAACGTTGCAGTTGTTAACTAAATTACAACCAAAACGGTCTTAATTATTACTGTTATTTTTGTAAAATGTAGATTTTTGTAATTTGTATGGCGGAATTGAGCGTGACCGCATTTTCACCTCGATCCTTAGAAGAGGTCACCAGAAAACTGATGTCCAAATTTGGCAACTTTACCTCCTAAATTGTGGGAGATATGGATTTTCGTGGTTTGTCCCCCCTGTATGTATATTTGATCGATTTTCCACGTCCTCAGTTGACGTAGCCAAAAAATCTTAAACTTTATCTGATGCTATACACGAATACATATTCTAACGGACAAACAACAAGACGGACATTGCACAAACCCAATAAACTCCTAATGGAAAGCAATTATTTGATCAGAGAACAGTTCCTCACCTTATCAAAATGCCAAACATACAAAGCCACAATAGAAGGCACAGTGAACAGTTATTTCATCGATGTCCGGTTTACTTGCTTAACCATTTCCAATCGAGCACACAACGAATGTGAACGTTGTTCACCCGTTATTCGAAATTACTGGCATATACGTATCATTCAGTCCACCCACTCGCATTAAAACCCATTGCCAGGCCAATTTTTCAATGCGAAAAGCCAACAGATCACAACGGCTGCGGCTGCCTCGTATGCGGCAGAGAAGAGGCGCCGCGTGTTCCACTACCTGTCCGCCTGCGAGTCAATTGTGCAACTGCCCCAAGTGTCAAATTAGACAAAGAGCTGGCGCAGACTCAATACAAGCTGCCAGCCAGCAAATGAAAAGCTCAATGCGGCTTGTTGCTCGTTGCACACTCGCTGCCGGGCAGGCAACAAAAAAAAACAAAAAACTGGCGTCTAATTTTCCACGAATCGAATTCAGGCGAGGGGTGGCTTTTGATTTGCATTTGCATGTGGGTGGTCAGCAAATTGCCAGAACGTGAGCACAATTTTTAAATTAACGGCAAGTGGCTAGAACGGCAGCAGCAGCGGGAGACGGACGGACGGGCGGACGGACGAGCGGACGGGTAAACAGACAAGCGCATTCCAGCCACAAAACTGTTGCAATTAATTGCATAAAAGTTCTAAACCGTCAGCGTTTCGCGATTCCCCTCAAACCATTCCCCCCTCAACGGGCAGTAGAACAATGGCGTCTTGTGCAAACTATGCAACAACAACAAGCGTGGCCATAATCGGAGCCACATCGTCGTCATGGTCGTGCCTTTCAGTTTGAAACGTGATCGATAGACTGACTACTAGCCCAGGCCCAGGCAACAACAACAACTGCAAATTGGACTCTTTTAGCCGCAGACGTAGCCGTTGCCAAATGTTTTGGCCCTAGTCAAATTATGTTCTTTGCCTCGTTTGATAATGAAACTGCAAATTGAAGTGGTCGTTGTTGTTGTTGTTGTTGTTGTTGTTGTTGTTGTTGTTGTTGTTGTTGTTGCTGTTGCGTCCCAAACTGTTTGCTCACACCATCCTGGGCTGCGATTTCGACCATCAGAGTGCAACGTTAATGATTACGTGTTATCGTGTTGTAATTTTGCATAAAGCTCTAATGACGACTCTGCTGCAGTGCATCCAAGCAGTTAACCATGCATCCATCTATCCAGCCACCCATCCATCCATCTATCGATCGTTTCACTGCTTCGGGTTATATGGTTTAGATCATGGCAGCGGACACTAACTAGGCTCATCATGGAGCGTTAACAAGCTCATTTTTCTAAACCTGACGTGCTGAGTGCACAAGCGGACCGAGGAATCAGCGAACTGAGTCGCGACGCGGCCAATTTCGTTGCAGTTACCCCGATCATAAATTGTTAATAATGGCATTTATTGTGTTATGCACCAAACACTTGAGCCATTTATTTGCATACGCAATAATATCATCAGAACGCGAGCATTTCGTTTTATAAAATAGCATATTTTGTTATTTCACAGTTTGAAGCATTTTTAAAAATAAATAAACCCAGATTAAGGTATAATTACCTAGAAATATTTGAGATTAAATCTACATAAACGTTTTTTTAAGCATCATTAATGCATAAAAATTTAAAATTTATTTATTTATTTATTCAATTTTATATGCAGATTTCTAATTAGATATATATTTTATAGATATAATGTTACGTGTGTACAACCTCCACAAGTTGGCATTGGAAACACATTTCGTATTGGACATACTATAAAGCAGATATATCTTTATTTTCCTCTTCTTTTTTAATCACTCTTCTATGCGTAAGTTGTTATTATACACAATTATTTTTTGTTATTCATTCTTACTCTCGCGCGCTGTCTCTCTCTCTCTCTCTCTCTCTCTCTCTCTCTCTCTCTCTCTCTCTCTCTCTCTCTCTCTCTCTCTCTCTCTCTCTCTCTCTCTCTCTCTCTCTCTCTCTCTCTCTCTCTCTCTCTCTCTCTCTCTCTCTCTCTCTCTCTCTCTCTCTCTCTCTCTCTCTCATCTTGCCCTCTCGGTCCATTTTCCCCATTCTCGCTCTCTCTCTCTCTCTCTCTCTCTCTCTTGAATTCCATCTCTAGCTTTCATATTCTACTAATCGATTGTCCTTCACTTCTTCCAATTTCGCCCTTCTATCGAATATTCAAGAATTGAAGTAAGGCTTAATCATTTTGTCTGCACATATATATTTCTCTCCCCACTCTCTTTCTCTCTTAGAAAAGGGAGTTTCTTACTCCCACTTTCGGTTTATCTCTGCTTGAATTACATTTACCTAAGGTCACTACATTTTATTATTTCTAAAAAATTAGAGACAGTCAAGGCACCCATATACATGTTTATATAAAGCAATTTACCAAGTTTTCCTTTGCTATTGGCATCTGTAACACATATTCATAAGTTAGACCGAATGACCACAGTGACGATATCAACAAAGATCTTTCGATCTTTTCAATCAGCCAATCAACACCTACAACGAAATAGATATAACCCATAACCTGGGTAAAGTATTTCGCCACATTGCCTAAATGAACACGAACACGGTTATCCACATTGATTGAACTAAATTTTCATTAACTGCTGCCCGTAGACAAAACGTTTTCCCGCTAAATAAAAACCTACTCCAAACGAACTGGAGAGCATATTAAATTGAATTTTTATGTTCTCACAGAGCATGGAAAATCATGGTGCAGCGGACTGGGAACGGATCGGCCATAAAAAGCCAAACATTGGCCACGGCCGGGGCTGCTGCAGTGTGTGGGTTAATAAATGGGCCCCCCGAACCCGCAAATGCGCCAATGGTCCGAGACGAGAAGCGCTGCTAAATTATGGTTATTTAAATAAACAGCACACGATTTGATTTGGGCTGAGCAAAAGTGTTGCCGTGGCCGCGAAATGCGAGCGCCTTTAAAATTGGACACGGGATCAGGCAACTGGCAACTGGCAACTGGCAACTGGAGACGAGCAGGCTGGAAGCCTGGAAATTATGTTGTAGCTGCACTGATCGTGCGCAGGCGCAGGCGATAGATACGTCTTGGGGGTTGTGCCATCAGGCCATGATTGAGTAACGCCCAGGACTGGCACTGGGGCGTCTAATTATGAGGCCAGCTGGCGAACGCTGATTGGAACGGCAGCAGCAGCAGCAGCAGAGGCAGCAGCAGGAATCCAGGCATCATTAGCTGATGAGCAGCGTAGCCTTGATGGCTTTGATAAGCAAACACATAAAATGCAATGTGCGTTTGCCAAACGGCATGACCTTTGGCCCCGCCAACTTTTGGCCCCAGCTTGGCCCCAGATCTTTTCGGGCGTTGCGGCGTTTTGTTTATTTTGAAGCTATAATTTAAGCGAGTAATTGCACGCTGGCGGCCAGAATTTGTAACTAAACTGCAAATTAGCAGCCAATTCCCCAGCCGATTAATAACCATAATTATTGGCTCAAACGCTGACGAGCGAACGTCGCGCCGCAGACGCAAACGTAGATGCAGACGATGCTGCCGCTGCCGCTGCCGCTGCCCTGGTGAGGATCTGGATCTTGATGAGGAGACGCAGGCCAGCTCAGCTCGGCTTGGCTCTGTACAAATTGCGCCAACTCGGACTCGGGCTGCTCAATTGCCAATTCGTGATACAGATACAGGGAGACGCGTATAAAGAACGGGCGGCCCGGCAGCAATTTAAATTGTGAGCGCGTCTGGCTTAATTACATAAAGCTGGCAATACAATGCACGAGCTGCGTGGCTGGACATGGCCGCCGGCGCACTCGCCATTGCCGGTCCCAAGTCCAGCCCGCCGCTTGATGGGCATGTGTCTAATGAAGGGGCCTAATTAATGTGCGTAGCTCTTTCGTTTCTTTTGGGGGCACAGTCGAAAAAGTGAAATTGCCAAACGTGTTGAAATGCAATGGGTCCAAAGGATTCGGCTCTAACCGGCCAAATTGCAGCCAACGATGCACAACGGCCAGTTTGGCTGGGCCCAGGACAAATTAATAAATGTCGATACCCAATTAAACTGTCTACCTTAATACATGCAATAAATATCAGCTGCATGCAGTACGAATAAAGACATCGCATTGCCAGTTGCAAGTCTAAAGCAGCCAATTATCAATTAAATTATTAACTGTGTGTCGAGGTCATAGATACGAAGACAAATGTGCACAAATAATGCCATAACTCATGGAAAATCGGTAGCTTTACCTTAGGCTATAAAAGCCAAATAAAAGAAAAATAAGAGAACAAGACTGAATACTCGAATCTCAAAGGTTTAATTAGGAGAACCTTACACATATCTTATTCGGAGAGCTAATAAAAACTTTTTCAAGTTTAATAATTGTCAAAAACAAAACAAATAGCCAAATGCAAAATACTACCTTCATGTTAAAAAACAAAAAAAAAATAGAAATGTTTTTTCAATTTTTAATTTTATTTTTCGTAAATATGGTAACTTCTTTTATTTATGTAAATAAATATTTCAAAAAACGCGCATCATAACAAGCAGCATAGTTGACGACATGAATATCGATATCTTATCGTATTTAACAGGAGCTCAACATTGCGTTACCAAACTCAGTTTTGCAATAACATAACTGGTTCGTGTCTTTGCTATTTTATTTCATTATTTCAAAACGCATTTCAACTCAGATTAAAAATGGTTCAATATTGTTTTTAAAAAAAATATAAAATTTTTTAATTCAACTTGTCTAGTAATTTGATATATTTTTTACTAAAAGCGCTCAGTTTCCAGTAAAAATAAAAAACCTGTTTTTATCATCGCATACTTTTAAAATTTACTTTTATATTAAAACATTTATGTACGAGCATATGTATATAAATAAAATTCAATTAGATAACAGCTGTCAATACAATATTTGTTTGTTATGTTTGCCGTTGTTAGCAGCTAGAATTAAAAAATAGCAGATTTAGAAATTACACAGCACAACAAATAAAAATTACACAGTTACAGAAATGTGAAAAGGCAGAACGATTTTAGTTTCGAGGATTAACATTGAATGTTAGAAGTGGACAACTACAAACAGAGAACTAAGCGGCCGTTTGTGCTGACGGCACTGAAAGGCACTTTGACTTTACACGTTTTGGTCAAGATTTGTGTGACGGAAGGCTGGCCAGTTGATGGCTGCAGCTCTTTCACTAGATATTCTTCTTCATGGTCATCTCGTGAGCGGTGCGCAGGCGACGTCGGAGCTCGTTGGGGAACCGTTCATAGCATTTCTTGCACACCGGCTTCTCGTCGTACTCGTAGAATTTTGATTTCTGCGTCATTTTCGTATCGCACACGGAGCAGGCAAAGTGATGCACGCACCATGCCTTATTTAAAGCAGTAAAAACTAAAAGGGAAACAAATAAAATATATAATGGTAGATAAGAGACAAAAGCTTAGAGGTAGCATACCATCGCCCCCAATGACCTGGTTGCACACAAAGCACAAGTTGCCAAAGAGCTGATGGTAGTGCGTCTCGCAGTAGGCCAGGCCGCGCTTCTCGTAGTGACGATGGCCCAGGAAGGGTTTCTCACACTTGGCGCACACGAAGTGCTCGACGTGCCAGTGCTTGCCCAGCGCTGTGACCACACGCTCCTCAATTGGTCGACGACAGGCGCCGCAAATAGGAATACCCATCTTGTCATGACAGCGCAGACAATACAGTTCGTTCTGTTAAAAGTAAGAGATGAATTATACTGAAATATCGCCAAAATTATAGCCTGTACCCACCATATCGTTTACGGCCAGGCCAGGACGACTCTTGACCTCGCGCGCGGTGGCATCCAATTCTGTGCCGCAGGCCGAGCAATTGAAGTGATAGCCATGATACACTTCACCCCGGAAACGCAACGGTTCTTCATCAATAAGACCGCTGCAAAAGAATGGATTAGCAAGCGATACTTAATGCATTATTCCACGCCTACTCACTGACACTTTTGGCACATGTAGCGACCTGTTATCTCTGCCTTCGCCTTGGCGTTGCATTCGTGGCAAAGAGCGCGATTTTGGTTGCGTATAAAGCCGCTGTCGGCCAATTCCTTGGCACACACCTGACAGCGGAAGCACTGTGGATGCCAGCTAGCGGACATGGCTTTGATCACGCGTCCGATAACGAACTCGCCGCACTTGTTGCAGCAGGGCGCAAACAGTACATGGAAGTCCCGTTCGCAGTACTTGCGTCCCTCGAACTCGTAAAAAATGCCATCCTGAAACGGTCGGAAGCACTGAGCGCAACTAAAAGGGAAAAAAGCGCACATATTAGCGGAAAAATTGCATATAACAAAAAATATTATTGTTAAGAAATATTTTTAAAATTTTTTAAATTAATTATTTTAAATTATTTTGCATTACGCATACTGAATTATGAGTAATGGCAAATATATAAGAATAGAAATGATGAACAAAATAATTCTAGTGATAATAGTAATATTGTAGTCATGCGTAATATAGTCAGAAAGTGACATTAAATACACACAGTTCGTTTACTTTATCGAGAGTACACTGTACACTTACACAAAACACTGCGTGTGCCAAAGCTCGCCATTGGAATTGACAATCTTTTCGGTGGGTTCGAAACCGTCGGCGCATCTCGTGCAATGCATTGCACCCAGCGACATATTGATGGCCTGGACTCTGCAAAGGGCATAAGAATCAATTAGTACTACGTCATAATATAGAACGCAGGCGATTAGTGAGCAATTACACTTCAGCTTTGGAGTACATCATGGTGACGGGTCAAGCGCACAACTGCAGGGCTGCATATGAGAAAGGCAACTGGAAATGGAGACGTTTGGGGGACTGGCTTATCAAGCGCACAAACAAGCAATGTTGACGTTGCTGAATCATATTTCTGACGAATGTACAAAAGCTTTGCATTCCTTGTGGCCCCCGTTTGGGAATGTAGTCGCAAGTAGCTTTGGCGACAGTTAAAGTGCAGTCGTTAAGCAGTGCAGATGTGCGGAGGGTCAGTGGATGGAATAGGGTTAAGCATGATTTGAATATGCCGCCACACACACACAAACACATTCGCACACACACACTGTAAAAGGTAAACAACACACACACACATAGATACACACTCATACACAAATGTACGTCGCCTCGCGTCGGCGGCGTCTATAAATAAATTTGAGTGTTGCCATGACGTCATCGTTGGAGTAAACATCTGGCGCTTTAACACCACGAAAACTGCAACTTATGCGGGCAGATAACACCCAGCAGACGCAGCAGGCAAGAGCAGTGGCTATAAAACACATAAATGATTTGCATAATTGCGGTAAAAGTGCGTTTTACGATCTGTTTCTTGATCAGTTCGATTTTTGCAGCACCTTGACCAGATGAATGAATGAAAGCGAGCGTACATTTGGGTCACATTTTAGCACTGGACCACACATAGGCGTTACGATGATGTAATGTGTCGTTAAAGCTCAATTGGAAATGTTCTGCTTGTATTTTGCTTACTGAACGGGCGGCATTTCTGGTAATTGGCTTTCACTTGTTGCACTTGTTGCAGCTCGCGTCAATCGCTGTCTACGTTTTTAGCTCACTGAAAACTGCAAACAAAATATCAGAAAAGTGTCTCTTCGGTTGATCAGTGTTGGCAAGTCAGCCGTTTTCAGGCTGAATCCGGTTTGTTAGCTATATTTCAAGATGAGTTTCTCTCAATTCAGCCTATGCTGGCAGCCAAAACGCCCAACACTGCGTGTATTTGTATTTAAGGCCAAAAACAACAACAACACAGGTCTTGCCAAATTGGGCGTACACGCGAATCTCGTATCTTTGAATTGTCTACAATTATTTCGTGCACACTTTCGTGTGGTATATACAATTATTAATTCTATTTACCTATGAAAACACTTTGGCACAAATTCTCTGAAGCGTTATTAGCTTTTTAATTAAAATTCTCACTTAGGCAGTAATTGTGAGTTGTATCGAATCGTTCGGAATAAGTTCGATGGAACGACTCACTGAACTGAACGAATGAACTAAGCCATCTAGTTCACCTAGTTCGTGACAAATAAAATATTGTTACCATCCACACATGACAAGTTTGAGAGCGCTACAGGTTATGCAAAGAATTATGCGCTCTTGCCATTGTGACGTCACCTTACAAAATGTGTGTTTGTGTTATTATAATAAATAATAATAAGATAGGCAACTTTTATAATAATCGGGAGAATCTCAACTTTTTTGTTTCTTAAGTTATTTTGATCAAATTATGCCTCCAATCTTGTCCACAAACTTGCTAAACTGTCAACCTAGCCCGTGCAAATATCAACGCAATGTAAACATATCACAACCCGAAATTGTGATGCATACCCTCTTAAATTGTGATCTTTCATTTCAACGCAGAATAACGGCTGCACTTTGCGTAACCGCTAGATCTTTTAATGCTGCTTGGCACCTGAGAACTTAACATTCCGCCGAACTGTTAGTTAACAGAGAGCGTTACTTACGACAGGTAATTATCAATTTTGTATTATTTATATACAACTCATAGAATTACACTCCTGGAATTCAAAGTGTGGCAGTAATTAAAAAACAGTTAAGAGAAGAATAAGTACAAATTGAGTTTAGTTTAGATTAAAAAATCTTCCAGTTAAAGTACATGCATATAAATATTCAAATACGGCTAAGCCTAATTTACCGTTGGACATGCATATGAATCAGTTTGTTTCGTTTATTTGCGTTCTGCATAGCATAGCAGGTAAATAACACTATCCGATTCCACGTTTTTATTTAAATGTATGTAAATTATTATTACGCTTGCATACATGCATGTGTTTATCGCATATGTAACTGTAATTGTATCTCTAGTCTAACTGTAGATCGTTTCTTTTCCATTATTCCGGCGGAACTAACACTTGTGGATCCGCAAATGGTTTTGCAGGGTACTCTTTTGCCGGAACTGCTTGGGGCAGTAGGAACAGTTATATGGTTTCTCTCCGGTGTGGATTTTCATATGGTTGTTGAGCGTGGCCACCTGCCGGAAACTAGCATCACAGATCTTGCACTTGTACGGCTTTTCGCCCGTATGCGTCTTAATGTGGTTGACCAGGGTGCTCTGTTGCGAGAAGAAGCGCCGACAGACGCTGCAACCAAACGGCCGATCCGGATTGTCGCTCCTCAGCATATTGATGTTGCCCACGCTAATGCGAGGCGCCTGCTCGCTCTGGCTAGGCTCAATTTTGGGGTTAGCTGGCGCCGTCATTGCCGACGCAGCGGATGCAGCTGAAGCCGCCGCCGCCGCCGCATTGCTGGCCACCAAGGAGCTAACTGTCGTGCTGCCCTCCAGGAAGTGCAGCAACGGATGATGGTCCAGTTGCAGGAAGTTGGGAGTTGTGCTGTGCAGGTTGTTTGGCAACAGACCATTTGTCAGCTGCTGTGCACCGTGTCCGAGATGCGCTGGCATGGCCGAGTGCTCCACTCTGGCTGGCTGGGTGATGAGATTCGTGTGCGTCTTTATGTGATTGATGAGCGTGCCCTGCTGCCTAAACTGCACGTGGCAGTAGGAGCACGTATACGGCTTGTCGCCGGTGTGAATTTTTTTATAATTTGCCAGCGTCGTAGGCTGGCTTAAACACTTGTCACATAAGTATATACAAAAATATATTTATTTAACACCCCAGTCTATCAAGTCGAAGTTGACCAAGCAGCAGCAGTAATCGAATGATATCAACAAGCCACCACATTATTTTGTGGATCGCAATTTGAGTTGGTTTCTATCGACACTCAGATATCTAGGTTATCTGAAACACGCCCTCGCCATACAGAGAACAGCATGATATTAATTATTTATTCTTACAAAATCCAAAATAATATTTTTAAGCTTCTTAAGAAAACCTTTAAATTTAATGTGTTTATAATATTTTAAGTAACAAAAACGTAACAAACGTATTCAAAGTAGCGCCATCAGCAAACAGTATTATCGATAATTAGCAAAAGCATTGCAAGTGGAAAAATGCGTGCGAATGAGTTTTGAGTTATGTTGGCAGACCAGGGACAGATTTTATGAATGCAAATTATCGATTAAAATTATCGCAAACCATGTAGGCGCTTAAATTGAAAATTAATAGAAAACAATATTTAATGTTTGAAATGAAAATGATCAATGAATTCACAACCATTTGCATTTCTTAGTTTTGTAAATTATAATGAAAATTGATCGAATTAATATTACTTTCTTCTTCCAATCTTACAGAATCCCATTGAACATGAAGTGCAATTTGAATCCACTTTCTTTATCAATATTAGCTATGCATAGTAGTTTATTTTCAGCATGTTTACAATATTTACAATATTGCAAACTACTGTATGTTGAATTCTAACAAAATTGATGTTATGTTTGTGCCTTTCACTTCCGCCTGACAAAGTGTGAGGCTTGCAATTGCAACTTGCCAGCTTCCGCATTCAATTTTTAATTACAGTTGTATATCTTTAGTTGAGATTGTTCCTTGTTTTACATATAAAACACCTTGTAATTTTATGAACCTTATCACTTTATGAGACTACCTTTATCCCATTCCCATTAGCTGGCAGTCGTGATTCGATCAATGGCTTTTGTTTGCCCATATTATCGCTACATTATGAAAACAAACAAAGCCCCGTCGAGGCCACCAAAACGAAAACAACATGTACCTACATACACATACGTCTCCGCCTTACAACAGGTCTGGTTCGCGAGACAAATAGCACGTAGCAACAGTTGGGACACTATATATAAAATCATAAATATGTTTTTATGCTGTTGTTGCTTACCAGAATATTCTAGGAACCGGTGTAAGAAGCAGCCCAACTTTGCTGAAATACTTTATTAATATCGAAATGCAACTCACAAGTATTTCAAATGCCCAAGACAATAACTGTCTACTGCAAGCGGATACAGTGGGTGTCTAAATATAACTTCAATTATGCTATTTATTATTGCAGCTGGCGCAAAACCGGCAAACCAGATGAACAACAACTCGCCCCCAGTTTGTGTGTGCATACGTCAATATGCAATTACATACGAATATATATCCATATATAGTAGCTGAGTGTAAGCGCAGCTTGTCAAACCAGTTGTTGGTAAACTGTTGTGCAGCCATTGATCGTTTTTGTATAGTTCATCAAAATTCCAAAAATGTGGACCCGAGCACACAAACAAGACGTAATGGAAACAATTCTGTTCATTTTGGGGCTTATCGGTGTCGTATTTTATTTGTTTATTTTTTTTTTGCTGTTGCTGCCCATTTTAGACTTTTGCTTATCTTGCGATTGCGAAACATATACACACATACATATGCATATATACACGCTTACAGTGCTTTCAATTGCTGTTGGGATTTTTTTTCTCCATTTATACTGCCAAATTTATTCAGCGGCACGTGAATATCATCAAAGTACACTTAGGCCACATCAGAAGCGCAGTGAAGAAGGGGCGGGCATTTAAAAAAAATGTATTTCATTTAAATGATTTTTTAAGATATTGTTTTGTTTTTAGAGACAGTTTAATATGTGATTTCTACAGAGTTCGAAGATCATCAGAACGCATGCATTTGTTTGGCTCTGGCCCCAGCCTCCCATGCCCCTGGATAAATTAATATTAATTGAATTTGGCTTAGGTGGGTGCAAAAGTGAGAGTCAAAACTACCAAACAGAAATGCATACAGACATATGTGCATACAGTGATAGCAATAACAATAGAAACGGCTTGTTTATTTCCTAGTAAAGTTGAATTAAAATTTATATATTATAATATAATTTACAATTTGTATTTAATTTTTATTAAATTGTTTCTAAAAATTACTAAGATTGCTAAGATTCACGTAGCCAAGAAAATTTATTTAGCCAAGTAGAAACATGAAACTTAAAAGTAAGAAACGAAATGTTTTTTCTTCACAGTTTTAAAGTGTAAGATTTATCTTGATGTTTGATAGTGCTAAGACGATTTTCAGAAAATTTGTCGCACCGACAACCTGTGGAATCCACCAAGCTTGCTACGAATCAAGGGATAAATGACTTACCTCTCGGCCTGCATTTTTTTCACACATCGTCCTTATTTTTGGACTATTATTTGTATGCACATAAAACTTGACAAGCCGACGGATGCGAGCTGAAAACTGACGTGCTAGCGACGTCGCGACGCCGGCCACATTCGACCTACGCGTGCAACCTTAGTGGGGCAGGGGCACCAAACTGGATCGCAGTGGTTGCCTACCCAAACCAATTACCATTTCCACAAACACGCAAAAGTATCTAAATACGCACACACATATGCATATATGAACATACATACGTGTGCACAGTGTTGAGTAAGGCGCCGTCGAAGTCTACGACAAAGCTAAATGCGAAAATCATTTCGCTTAGCAACCGCTGAACAAAGGCGAAAAATATTTGTGCATTTACGACATGCGACAGGTGAGGTGTGTGGCGACTACCAATGACCTGTTGGGCGCGACGGTTACACCGAAAGTTTGCGCACCTTCCCAGAAGCAGCTGGGCCAACTTGCCTGGCCAAAAGCGCCAGTGTGTAGAGTGTGTGCATGTGTGCGCTTAAGTGTTAAGTCAGTGTTATTAGCACTAAAAAAAAGCGAATTAGCAAAACAACAGATAACATGTAGCTAAACAAGAAACATATGTATACATATATACATATATATATGTATGTATGTATATGCGAAATGCACATCTGTTTATACACAGGTACAACCGTGTGTGTGTTTGTGTGTTTTTATAAATAAAATTATTTAACCTTAGCGATGTCGTTGCCATAGTGACGCGCATTCTACGTGGACACAAAACTAAAGTTTTTTGCAATGCATTCTCAAGTGTGAAGCGAGAACAAAACAAGGGAAAACACAATTCTGGAGCGCCGAAGGTTAAACACCCTTGCGGGCATGCGCAATATACATATCTACAGATAACTGTGCTTGCGAACAACTTAATTTTTAATCGATTGTTTATATAGTAGTTTATAGTATATATATTTATAGTTTATAGTAGTTTGATATTGGTAATAATTTGCTTCGATGTTAGGAGTATAGGAACGCTCAGAATTTTAAAGTTTTGATATCTATGAAAACAAAAATGTTTTATTACAAAAACTCATTTTTCGATCGCGGTCTACTGGATGGTATAACGGATATAGTCTTTATCTATTAAGGCAATAAAATAACAAAAAGTTAACAAGCGAAAGGTTTTTATAAAAACACACAGACTGACGAAGCTTTATCAACGCAGCTCAGCATTCTGATTATATCATATATACTATATTCGGCGATATCTCTGTTAATGGCTTTCACATTTGGTGGCAAAATTAAAATACCTTCTGGAAGAGTATAATAACAAGTTAGAACACTGCAGTCGGGTGTTACTGATAGCGCAATACTCTTAACAAAACATGTACCCTAGCATTATGTGCACACATACAAAATAATAAGACCATAAAAAAAGTTGCGTCTGGCTGGAATTGAATCCAAGACATACCAAAAACTTGAACTAAAAAATATAATAAAAAATATAATATCTTCACAAACAAAACTCATTGATTGAAACGCTTTTGCCTACTGCTTCCAAGTCAGTTGTGTAACGAAAAACCCGTTACAATATTCTTATGTATGTATGGATGTGCCAATGCTAAATATACATTTTTCAAATTAAAAAATATTATAAACCAAACTATTTTGAAATAAATGTGGTTTGGTTCGGGTTCAGGTCCGACTGTCTTTTTTTCAAACAGGTTCGGTTCAGGGTGCGGCTTAAAATTTAAAAATAATGCATGATCCGGGTTTGAACCGAACCGGTTCGGTTTGCAGACTTGGTTTATGCACATGGGAAGATATCTATTTTGTATTTTGTGGGAGCAGTCAAAATGAGGGAGTTATACCGATTTTGCACAAAACCAATATACTCTATTCGTTTCGTGAACGAGTATAACAACAATTGACGTGAGCACTCATTGGGACAGGCGGAGCCGGTAGTGCTGTGGGAATTGTAATCGCGCCTTTTTACTAATATACTAATTTTGTTGTTGCTCAATTGCTGACAATTTGCTGCAGCTCAATCCCAACCACAACAACAACAGCTCTCTGGCGTTTATTATACAATATTTAATTGCAGCAAATTACCCTTAGGAAATAAGGCGATTAAAAGCAACAAATACTAACTAAAACAGGCATTAAGCAGTTATCAAATCTTAACCAAGAAAAAAGGTCAAACAGAATCAGAGCTACACATGTATACGAATACATTTTATACATCTTGTAAATACACGTGATAGATCACATACAAAACTGTAATAAGCATATCATATGTATATGTATATAAATGTATGATTATGGTAGTTTCTCGCCTGGATCAATGCCAAGATTGAAGGTGAATTGTAGGGCAAGTTTTAAAAGCCATTATTAATATTTACATATTAATAAAATATGCATATAAAAATATAGTAATCATGATCACTCAACGTTGATTATTTAGTTCTGTTCCAAAGTCGCGTGACCGCTGACACCCATTCCCAATAAATAAATAAATAATTTATATTCCGATTAACAATTTCGTTTAATTTTTCGTTTCTTCCATTATGGATTTTGCTTACTATTTTCCAATGTTTATGATTATAGCATAAGATTAAATTTGATTAAGATGCAAAACTGTTGCAGTTTTTGTGGAACCAATAAATAACAAAGCGCGACAATACAAATATATATAGAATACAATATAATAGTATATTTTTTACAATTGTTTGCAGCTGCTTTTATTCTCTCTCCCTCACTATAAATATATATATATATATATATATGTATATATATATAAATACATTATCAACAAATATGTACGATATTTTGTTAAACTATTCAAGTCTTTCATTTGACACATACATACACATTTAGTTATGCTAAAAGTTTCGTTTATCTTTACAGTTAGCCAAGCAAATGCATTTATGTGCTAAGAAATTACAAAACTAGTTCGTATAATTTTGAAATAAGACAAACGAGAAAAACTTATATCTTCGAAGTGCCGAAGATTGAATACCCTTGCAGACAAATGTAAAAATGTGCGATACATAACTATAGTTAATTGTGTTCGTATATGTGGAAAACCAAAAAAGTGGTTAATTAAAAATTGCTTTTATCACAGCTATATAACATAGTGATCCACTAGCTTTAAAACTGATAGACAAGTTTGCATAGCAACAGACAGACGGATAGGCGGACATGGCTATATCAACTCGGCTGTTGATACTCATCATGAATATATATACTTTATAAGGTCAAATAGGTCTTTTTCTATGCGTTGCATACATTGTGACAAGGGTATTAAAGGGCAATTGTTAATTCCTTAAACTAAACTTGACGAAAATTCCAATATTTAACTGATTACAGAACATTAGGTTTAAAAACATATTGTATGATCATATATTGATATTTGTATATATATGTATATGCATATGAAATTGTATATAAAAGGCACATGAACAAAGAGGGGAAATAAACAAGCAAACAGGCGACGAGTACGCCCCAATCTAATAACATATGTAAAGCGTTGCACTGAAAACGTGAAACGTGATGAGCTCCCTTTTGTAACTATACAAAACTTGTAGCCTATATCTAAGTATTTGTTTACTGTGTATGCATGAATGTGTGTGCAATGCGACATGTTGATAATAATATCATAACGTAACTTAAAGTCACTTTAAACGATTTTGAAGACAGTACAATAAACGTCAAGCCGACAAGCAAAGCTTAACTTAGAGCCTAGGATGATGCACTATTATACTATGCACTATTATTAAAACGACCCTCGCCGTACCCCCTCCCTCTATACTTCAATTGCTCATCTGCAGGCCTCCGCTGCTGCGACTGCCTGTTGATGAGGAACCGCTCAGTCCAAATTGCGAGACGAGCTTATCGTAATCCTCCAGCGATGTCTCGAACTGTTCCAGCTGCCGCGACAGATCATCCATGCTCCCATCGGCCGCTGCACTGCTGGCCAAAGCAGCAGCTGCTGCGGCTGTCGCCGTTGCTGTGGCTGAGGCGCCGCAGCTGGGCGCCACATTGGGCACCTGTAGCTCACCGAGACCGCGCAATGGTGGGGCATGATAGCACTCCCGATAGAATTTCGCCAGATCGTTGACGTGCGAGGTGGGTGAGGCGAAGGGGAAATGCAGCTCCTTGAGCAGACTATCATCGTCCGGCGGTGGTTGCTGCTCCTGCAACGTGGGCGCCGAATTGTTCCGGAAGGAGGCGCTGTTGGCGGGTATTAGAAGGCTCTTTATGGGTGACGTGGCCATCGGAACGACAGGTGCCCGTTCAAAGCTCTTAAATGCCGTTGAGTTGTTATTGTTGTTATTATTATTTTGGTTGATGTTGTTGTTGCTGCCATTGTTGTTGTTGACTGGCGATTCACATTTGCGACTGAGGGACTCTATGGAGCCGCTGCCGTTGCTCTCGTGCCGTGTTCGTCGCAACAGCCACTCGAACGGCGGCGTCTCCGGCAGCACATAATCGTGCTCGGTGAACTGTTGCAGCTTGCCTAGATCTGTGAATGCGCCCGGACGCAATGGCTTCTCAATGTCTATGTGGCGCTTGTCAGACGCCGTCCCGGCGCCACCGCCGCCCACGCCCCCTGCAAGTCGTAATGTCGAAAACTGCTGCTGCGTGGACTGCGAATTGGCGTCGCTGGCGGGCCGAAAGTGATCAGACTTCAACATGATGGCAATATTGTGCTGATCCGTTTGATGTGCACCCGCCACCTGGTGGCCAGCCGTGGGTGAGATGGTCAGCTTGGTGCGATAGGCAACCGACATGATTAGCGAACCCACAATTGTATTGAGCTGTCCAATCTTGACATGTTTGTGGCCCTCACCCAGTGTGTGCACCTGCGGTCGATCCACATAGATGCGATAGTAGATGACATAGGATTCCGGGCACTGGCGCCGCGACAGCTTGTAAGCGGGCGTTGTCCGGGTGAGCGAAATGAGGGACTTCAGCATAATGCCCATGCGATTATAGATGGTGTGCGAGGCCTTCAGTGTTTGGCTGTCGCTGCCCTCGCCCTTGCAATCCTCTCCCGTTGTCGCTCTGTTATTGTCCAGTGGCAACAGATCCAAGGACCACACCTCGAGTATCATCTTATCGCCCTCGGTCGTCTTGAGGGATATCTCGACGCACAGCGGCAGGCGCTGCAAGATGCTGTCGCCTGGCTTCAGTTCCCATGCCCGCTTCGTTTCCTCGAGGACTTCGGGGTGGTCCTGGACGACAATGTTGAACCAGTCGTTGCCCGCCAGCGGATTGCACTGCGTCTCTATTTTTACGCCAAGGCGCGCTTGCACTACAATTTGCGTGGACTTGAACGCCAGGAATTTTATAAACTTTTCTAAGTCTTTTTCGGATATTTTTTCCATTATTATTCACTTTATGATGAATGGTGTTTGTATATAGTATGCAGCATACAGCGTTCGTTCGTTTTTTTTTGTTTTGCCTTTTCTATTTTACGCTGTTTCCGCGTATCTGTCTGCCTATGCCCATTCGCAGTATTCTGCGGAATTTCTCATTTTGTAGTCGCTTTATCTCACAACACTATTTTTTATTAAAACACTGCAATTTTGCATTTGCCTGAATTGTTTGTTTTTTAAGTGTTTATTCTCTTCAACTTTTATTCGTCCGAATTTTCTGATATTAAAGCAAAACAAAGATCACTCACACTTTTTTCATTACCGTCCGCCATTGAACTAAAGCGAATGCGACGTGCTGGTGTTGCCAGACGCTGTTGTGTGTGGGCATACGCCAGAGTTGCCAGGCATTCGCAGGTATTTTATGAAGCAAAATTTTTTTTTACAGTTCACTAGCTTCAAAAGGCAATACAATGTATATTGCATTAAATAAATTTACATTTAAATATAAATATGTAAAAATGTTCACATTCAAAAAAATTTAATTTTCTTTATCGTATCGTCTAATCAAACAATATTTGTTATATTCAAATTTGTTTTGACCACTTCTTACTTTCCACTATTTCACTATGACATTTACTTTTCGAACTTGTTATATTACAAATTTTGCCAAATCGAATGGTTAAATAATTGTATAATAAAAACAAATATTGTGCTCGTAAATAGTGTCAATCATTATCAGCGTACCAGCCTCAGGTTTTGTTTACTACGTTCGAAAGCAAGATGGCAACTCTACGTCATGAATGATACACGTCACGTAGGCCCGGTGGGCGGGTTGGGTGTCTGTATTTAAAATGCCAGCTAAGGATTTCAGTACGTGTTGAATATTTACAAATGTTCGTTCTACAATTTTAAATTTAAAATAGCCTTGGACCAGCTTTTTCTTGGTGTTCAATTACACGCATATTTGCTGCCCCGTTGCTTCACGATTGCGGTTTCTTCTGTATGTTAAAATACTTGCGATCTATGTCGTTCAGCGCTTTTGTGGGCAGATATGATAGCACCGCAGCTGGCACAGCGCCCAGCATTTTGATACGCGCCCCCTGGATGCGCTCGCGCATCTTAGCCTCTGCCCTGGCTTTCTCCTCAAAGAAGAGCATATTCTCCGCAGCGGCTTCGGCACGTTTGCGATTATTGTCCGAAATCATGGACAGCAGTAAGGCGCCGTGCTCCTTGCGCCGCCGACGTTCCTCCAGTTCCTTCTCCTTAATACCGATCTGATCGGTGCACATGATGTTGCGATCAACCGTTTCTTCCCGCTTTTTGCGTGCTTCTTCCGATTGACGCTTAAATGCTTCGGCGCGATAAAGTGCCAGTTCCTGTCGGGTGCGCTGCCGCTCCACTTGCTCCTGCTCGAGCTGCTGCCGGTAGCGTGCATCATCCTTGGCCTTGTACTCTGCCTGCAGCAGGTCCAGCAACAGATTGTCGCGTTGGCGTTTCCGATTCTGTGGTAATTAAAAATTTTTTTAGGTTTTTAACCGGGCTGCATTTGTACAGACTATCAGACGTACCTCGATCTCAAGCACCTGGTTACCGATGCGTAAACTAATCTCCTGCTGCTTACGTTGCGCTTCTAACTTGTCCTGCGCCATTTTTTCTTTCTGCTCGGCCGCCTCTATTTGTTTCTCAAATACTTTTGTGACTTCCTCGTTGGACTTAAGCCTCTCCATCTCTTTGTGTTCTCGCCGTTGCTCAATGAACTCAATCATGTCGTTGCGCTTCTTGTGTTTCATGCGCTCCAGCTCCATCTGCTCAGCTCTGTCCTCGTCTTCGATTTGCCGCTGCATGGCCATGCGTTTTTCTCGCTCCGCCAGCTTCTGGACATACTGCCGCTCTTGCCGTTGACGCCTCTCTTCGATTTGCGCGAATAACGTTCTGCGTAGCTCTTCTTGCTGCTCCTTCTTGAGTAACTCCTGCGCCTGTTCCTTGGCCAATAGCTCCTGTCTCTCGGCTTCGGCACGCTGCAAGCCCTGCGCTTTGGCATTCTTGGCCAGCTGTCGGCTTCTATTAATTTCGGCCATATGCTCGTCCAGTTCCTTGGTAATCTTTGCCAAACGCAGGTTTTCTGCCAGTTCCCGCAGTTCCTCGCATTCGTTGCGCAATTGTTGACGCCACTTGCGGTCGACGAACTCCATGTCCTTCAGTTTCTTCAACTCGTTGGATATTAGGACATCGGTGTTAGAGGCCTGTCGGCGCAAACGATTTTCAATGGACATCTGTATGTTGCGCCGATCACCTTGGGTAATTGTATCGCTGAAATATTTTGCGTTCTTGTAAACGAGGCTGTCGTCAACTGTCACGATATACTTGGGTCGCCCTGTGATGTGAACAGCGGGGGCTGCATCCCGCGTATTTATGCATGTCCATATTGGAGTTGTCATAGTAACAAAACAACGTAAAAACAAACTATATAAAAAGTGGAGGTATAATATTGTTATACAAAATCTATCAATATAACTAACAAACAAACTACTATTTAGACATATTCATACTTATTATGGGATCCATATTTGGCAACGGAGTTATATCGATATTTTTCAACCTCGATATATCGAAAAGGATTCATCAATAAAACTAGGCACAGTAGGACAACTTGATCGCGACAACGTGCAGTTTGAAATAAAGCGATACCCTGCAAATTCAAATATTCAAGAGTTCTTTAAAAAAAATCGCTATTTTGGCAGTAAAAACTTTTAAAGATTTGTAATATATATTTTCAGTATCAACATAAATGTGAAATTCGCAGCCGCTTTACTTTGAATAAGCAATTGGGAAGTATTTCTTATCCTTATCAACTATTTCCTCCAGCACATCATCAATATCAGTAGTGGGGTAACGCTCCACCCATGACTGTATGTAGCCCTCATGGGTCGCTTCGTAGGTTTTCAACTCCACTTTGCCGTCGTTGACAACCGTGTTTGCCTGCACCAGAATAATGCGCGGCTTCTTGTGCGCCAAGCAAATATCACGCCATTTGGCCCAAGGATGCGAGCCAGTCTCGTTCACCTCTGAATAGTGTTCGTACATTTTCGAAGCGGCTTCGATGTCTGCCGTGGATTTGTACACCTGCAGCTTGGTCAGGAACTCGCCCAGCGCTTTCTTGCCAACGGTTTGGATTTTACTACGATCTAATGTCAGCAACAGATTCTTTCCATTCTCGGTCTCTTCAACAGTCACGAATCCTTCGCCTGCCTCAAGTAATACCTTCATAATGACGAAACGTGCACGCGAATGCGCCTGCAGCCACAGCTTAGACTTGGGATTGTACATTTCGAGGGCAACACCCATGCCGTTCCAAATGAGGCTTAGCCAGTTGATGTAAATGATATCATCCTGCTCGGCAGCATCTTTGAAACCAAATATTTCCAGAATATCTCGCTGCAGGGACAAATAAAGGCCAACCGCTTCTGCGCGACACTCTTCGTAGGAGGAACCAATAGCGCCGAATTTCGTGTCATACGTTTCTCCGGGCTTATACCAATTTGTAATTGGTTCGCCTGTAATTAGGTTCTTCACTGTCTTCACGTCAAAGTTGTGGGTGCCATTCTCATCGATACGGAACAGTTTGCCACTGCCATGACCGAGCAACTCGTGCAAGCCCACTTGCACCTCAAAGGCCTTCACTTTGTACTCTTTCATTAAGGTCTGATCCGAATCGGATAGAAAAGGTATGGGATCTTTGCGATTGATGTTAGCCAGCACATTGCCCAACGAGACGTTCTTGAAGCCCTCATCCTGCCGAATTTCGTCATCTGTTAAAGATATAATTCATTATATTTGACCCTTATCTAAAAATAATGTATAAAATACTACTAACAATTGGGTATGTTAATGCCAGCGGGCACCCCGCTTCCAGCAAAGGTCAGCACATCCAGCGACGTGAAGTCTGGTTTCAGATAAGAGTCCTTCTCATAGGGCTCTGTCCAGGGCAAGTATTCTAAGAGTTTCTCGGCCCGATTGACCAGTTCGGAAAATTTGGCTGAACTCTCCTTGTTCACCATGGCCACAAAGCCTTCGAATTCGGCGCGCCCACCAGCCGGATCACGGTATGTTTCAATAAAACCAATGTAGGTCTCAATAACAGGTCCCTTGTCCTTGATCCACCACCTTGATCCATTCTTATGCTCATCCAGGGAGCCCTGCTCAAACGATTTAACATAATGCTCGATCATTTTCGACTCATTGTTATTGGCGGCGTATTTTTTTGCCTGCAGCAAATTCTCGTTTACGCGTTGCAACAGCGGATGGTAATCGCCGCGGGTAACGCGAAAATTGTTGCCCTTGTACTCCTCCAGCGCCAAAGTTATGCCCTCCTTGCTGGACACCTCAACCGAGCCGAGTTTAATGTCATAAAATGTTTTCCCGTTCTCCGTCACTTTAAAAGTACGGCACATGTACGGCTCAATGCGCTTCGTTGTCAGCCATGCATTGACAATTTCCGAGTCCTCCTTGGTGCAGTTGTCCGACCAATAAGTGGTAACGCCGTTCGGCGCAAAGCCCAGCACCTCATTGCGCGCATCCAGAGCATAAATGAGATCCTTGACCTTTTCATAAATCTTGCACACACGGGGCTCAGCGGCGAAAGCGGCCGAAGCAGCAACAATTGCCTTGAATTTGTCCTCAGACAAATTGGGCAGGATTTTGCTGTCACCCATGCCCTTGTAGTTGCCAGCATTGGCGAACACGCCACATGCGTAGACCAGGAACGCCTATAAGTTAACAAATTAGATTTGCAAATTATTAGCATATGAACATTTTCAGGAAAAGGCCCGTGACCAAAACCTAAGGAGACATCTCCGACCCTGTAAAGCACAGTCGAGTCGATATAGCCATGCCTTTAGTCAGTTTATATGCAAACTTATCTCAGTTTTTAAAATGTGATAACGTGCATAGGTATGTCTTTTTATTGCAGGCAGCAGATAAAGCCGATAAACCGAACTACTATAGGATATTAATGAAAATGGGTAAAACAGGTAGAATGACTTGAACAAGTGTATCTAACAGGCAGAAGGCGTCTCCAACCCCATAAAGTATATAGCAGAGTCGATCTAGCTATGTCTGTCTGTGTCTCTCCTTTCGTCTGTTTGAACGCATCTAGAAAGTTTAAGGTTTCGGATATTGGCTCGCCCATAGCACGCGAAGAACAAGTTTATTGCAAATAAAACTTATTTCGTAGATTGTGAGAGCTAAAGACACAAAATACTGTTTAAAAATAATTTAGCACCTCTATTACAAAGTTTCTTCAAGATCGAGTATAGTAAAAATAGAAAACTTTGCGAAGCCATTTGGCAGCATGCACACATACATACACATTATGTAGGGTTCAGGTTATCACTTAGTCGAGTCCACTCGACTAGAGTAATCTAACTTGTTTAAGAAAACTTTGTTTTTCAGAATATCTCGATCAAACTTGGCAATTGTGTGCGTCCCTATGCTATTGACATCTAATCTTGTCATTACAGAAATCAATACATAAATGAAATGCAGCACTTGTGCGTTCGCCCACAGTTACAAAACGTGTTTAAATAAAACTCGTTAAAAACGTAAAGTACAAAATTTTGTTTTCCTCGTACTCACAGTAAAATCATCTTCAGTGGCGCCCGCTTTCAATGCCTTTTCCTTAAGCTCGGCGGGTTTTTCGGCCACGAAAATGCGATGCAGCAGCGAAAAGATGAGTGGTGCCTCGGGGCTGGATTGGATGAGAGCAACAAGGCCGCCATCCCACGAAGCCTTGCTAAAGTAGTGGGCGTACAGCTTCTCCTTGTCGGTTAAGTTTTCAAATGCGTTTTTACAATCCAAGTCGGCAATGGGCTGCGTATTTGGCAGTACGAAATGGGAGGATTTGCTGGCCATGACGCTGGGCTGGGGCAAATTGATGCGTGTGCTGTAACAAGGAAAAAGATCAGATACAGATTAAGATAAGTGCTGAACGCATAACCATGGAATACCTGTAATTTACGGCTGGAAAAGCACTTGTCGATGTTAGCAGACTGGAATTTAGAAGGCGCGTTGCCTGCTTTTGGAATTGTTGCACTACACTGTAACTGTTACTGGCCGTAAACGATCGTAAACGTAATTGGCAACGCTGGCCCAGTTGACGGAACCTATGAATTTTCTGAACTAGCAACATGACTGAATTTTGACAATGTAGCGATTTTTAATTTTGAAATGTGTATATACAACGTATACCAAAAGACCCAACCGATTTACTGCTGGACAACTGTAAAATTTAAAATGCTTTAATTTGGAAATAACATCAAATGTTGAAACATGAAATGTGACTTTATAAAGCTGTTAAATACACATGGGTACATATACAAATATACAAATATATATGTGCATATGTGCCCTTCTAAACGATATTAGTTCGTCTGTTTCTCGTGCTTAGAAGAACGCAATTCGTGCATAGCAGAACAAAGCAAAAAGTTGCCGTAAAATTAGTTGCGCAAATTATTATGGAATATATTACGTACCTTACAAAATAACAAATGCAATAAAAGAAATCAAAATGCCGACAAAATGCAAGTTGTCATTAGCGATGAGCGATATTTAGTGCTTCAGCGATATTTCTGTAAGCTTTTGCACTTGGGTAAATGTTATGCAAATAACATCATCTGTTAACTGTATATAACGTAAATAATAAGAGCTAAATGTTAAAGTGACATAAAAGCAGAAATTAAAAAAATTATCATGGAAAAAGAGATTTAGTCGGGCAAAGCTTTGATTGAAATGTGGATAAATTATTGGCTTTCAATTTATGGTATGGTATCGTATGGTACAGATTCTTTAAAGAATTGTGTCGTCAAAACTCCGAAATTCTTGTCTCTCGAAATGTTGCTCTTGATGAAACTTGGTGTGGCTCCGACTTTTCTTTGCACACATAATATATGTCAAAATCGGCCACTATATCCTATAGCTTCCATAGGTATAATCGAATAATAATTCATCACTTTTGTGTTGGCAATTACTTTGATCATGCTTATAAGCTCTTAATGTTACACCCAGTTTTGTCCAAAAACTTGTAAGGATCAAACTAAAGATTATGCGGAATTAACGGATTCTAGCTCAAACCAAAATTGTGTCGTCACGCCCTCTGCGCTTTCTATAACCTCAGGATCTCTCAATAGTAACGTATTGTTAGTATTCTTATTGGAAGAGTCGTATTGGATATTCGTTGCTTACGGTCACACTGTCTGACACTTTTAAAATATGTAGCTAAAATTTTAAAACTTTAAAAGAAACAATTCTGAAAATTCATTAACTGTATGTTGAGGTGTAGGAGTGGCTGATAGGTAATTAGCGGCACGCTTGTAATTAATTTAAACTGTTATCGAAACGAAACGCAATCGTGAGGCGTTTATCACCTCCGCCTCCCTCACAACTGGTGCAATCATATGTTTCGTTCTTTATCACCTTCAGGTTGACCTCCCAGTTGAGCGAGAAAGGTTTTTTCTAACAGGCGTACAAAATGGAGCTAACTGGCTGGGTGAAAACCTATGAGTGGGGCAAAACAGGCATTTTTTCAACTGTTGCCCAAATGGCAATGGCCAACGATCCGGACTTTGTGCTCAACGAGAACGAATCGTATGCCGAATTGTGGATGGGCACACATTTCTGTGGTGTTTCCATTGTCAAGGAGACGGGCGAAACACTGGACCGTGCCATTAAGAAGGATCTGCCCTATCTGTTCAAAGTGCTGAGCATTAAGAAAGCACTCAGCATACAGGTGCATCCAAACAAGTGCGAGGCGGAGCGTCTGCACAGGGAGCGGCCGGCGGTATACAGGGATGACAATCATAAGCCCGAGATGAGCATAGCTCTGACACCGTTCCTGGCTCTAGTTGGTTTTCAGCCGATCGATGACATTATCGACTACATTGACGAGTTCCAGCCGCTGTCGGAGCTCATCGGCCAGGAGGCGGTGCGGACGTTGCACGATGTGCGGAACGCGGAGGGCCTAAAGCAATGCTACGAGATCCTAATGAAATCTGATGAAGCGAAAATTGCCAAGTGCATCGACGAGATAGCCAAAGAATATGAGAAAGGCAAGTCGGCGCTATCATCATTACTTGTACATTTTAATTTCACATTCTTGATTTTGAATTCGTAGATCTAAAGCGCAATGATTTGCTGGAGATATTTACTACCATCCGGAAGGACTTTCCCGCTGACGTGGGTGTACTGTCCCTGTTCTTTCTGAATCTGGTGCGGCTGCAGCCAGGCCAGGCCATTTACCTGGGCGCCAATGAGATACACGCATATTTGTCGGGTGATTGTGTCGAATGCATGGCCTGTTCCGACAATGTGATTCGAGCTGGTCTAACGCCCAAGTACAAGGATGTGGAGCAGCTGCTGGCCTCTGTTATATTTGAGGGGAAGGCCGCTGAAAGTAAGGTGTTTATGCCGTATCGCATCGATGACACCGTACAGGCTTTTGTCCCACCTGTTGACGACTTCGCTGTTATGCATGTGGCTATAAAACACACCGTGGATACCTATCGAATGGAAATACAGCCATACAGCTCCATAATGCTGACTTTGGCGGGTGTGCGTACCTTAAAGCTAAACACCAAAGAGGGTCCCAAAACAATCACCGTGATGCGCGGCAGCATTGTTTACATTCCGGTTGAGGCAGCACCCGTAATTGAATTTATGCATGCCGAAGATTGTGATGACGATTTCTCAGCTTACATTGCAACATGTAATTATTTCAGGCGCGCTTAAAGTAGATGGCTGTAACCTCATAGTACCATACTAAATTTGAAAGTAAATGAAACGAGCTGCGAATTAATTTCATTTTAAATTGTTGCAATTTATAACAGCTAAGATATTAACTAAAGTGGCAATAATAATCATTTCAAGCGGTTAATGCATAGGTTTATAAATCTAATCAATATACATAATAATTTTGTAATATACAATAAACATATACATGCATAATATTCTGTGTACAAAACGATTTCGGATTATTGCGAAGAACACAACGACTTAATCACATAAAAAACTGGGTTTACAATTTACCTGACGTATATGTACGTATATATGTTATAAATAGAAAAGGGTTACATTAAGATACATATATAATATAGTATGTAACGTGTATAGTATTAACAAACTGGCGTACACAAAGAATGCACATAAATTGGCTATGAATATGACACTACCCTTAAATATTTAATTTAATTCTCAACCATCCGTTCGTTTGTTCCTTCCGTCGCCTCCTTGCCTATATAAATGCCTCACCTTCGGGTTGCACAAGTTGTAAATATTTTATCATAAAAGACTACAATACGAAGTTGCTTAGTTTGTTTCATAAAGGTCGTAAAAATGCCTCAAAAAGTTTGTACCAATAAAGTGAGTACAATTTATACATGAAAAATCTCATGGCAAAAAGTGTGTGTTTCCATTTTGCTTGCGTGTAAACGTTAGTTAGTTAGACAATAGGTATACGAGTAAATATTTTATATAGATGGGTTAGTTGCGTTAGTCGTTATTTTGTTTTTCTTCATTTTTTTGTTTGTGTATACGTACAATATAAATTTTGATATCGCAGTAGCAACAAACTAAATCAACTAATATAGCTGCTACTGCTAGTATATTTGTGCCCACAACTTTTGTTCCCTGTTGTTGTAGTTGGTTTGTGTTGGTGAAAGTTTGTGTGAGATAGCAAGTGGTTTCGAGTGGCTGATGAAAAGGGGAGGAGCCTTTGATTAAGTTAATCATTACCGTGTTGCGCCCCGTTTAGCTCTTGAGCAGATTATTTGCGCGCTTATTAACGCCATCCATGCGAGTGTTGTTCGCATCACCTTTAGCATTGATGCGATCGATTTGCTTGTTTTGGTTCTCAAGCTCGGAGCCCATGTCCAAGGCCATGTTGCGCAAGTTGCCAAGCATTGAGTTCACCTGTCCCAAATTCTCGTCCATCTCATCCTCTCGCGCATCGTTGTTTATGCGCGCCACGTAGCCGGATTGTGGTGGCGCACCCATTCCGCCACGTTCGCGCTCATCGATGACACGCTGTGGCTGGCTGGCAACCACTTTGCCATCGTCATTGGCCTTCCAGGCGCTGTCGCTGTCGTCCTTGATGTTGACCTTCTTCCACGGCAGCACACAGACGCCGCAGCATTTCTCCATGCCGCTGAGATTCTTTTCCGCCTCGCGCATGTCAGCATTGATGCGGTCCATGCCCTCCTCGATGCGATCCAGCTGCTCGCCCTGGTCGTCCAGGGCTACCAAAGTGCGAATCCCAGCTTCCTTGGACTCATCCATCAAGTTGAGCATGCGACGGGTACTTTCCAGCGATTCGTCGGCAACTTGGGCGGACTTCAGCTGCAGCTCCTGCAGCTCCGTGCGGGGCTCATTATCGGCAACAGCAGCCATTACGTATTTGTTGAGATGCGCTGTTTACGTCGAGTTGATGACTTAGCAAGTGGTTGCGAACTTTTTCTTAGCTGTTTTGGGAAAATTTGCGCAAGTGACTCACATTCGCAGCTGACGACACCTCCTTGCGTATGTGTGTATGTGTGGTGTGAATTATCGTTATTTTATGCTCTTTTATTTGCAATAGCAGGAACTGTAATTTTATTAACAATAAATCCAATGAGTATTTAAATTTGTGCACTACTTTGGCAAGTCTTTTGCAAATGCCAAGTACCAATTGTGTATATACAAGGAATATCGAAATATTATATACACCCGATTCCGATATATCGATAAGCGATAAGTCAGGGCTGTTAGTGTTTATACATAGCAAGCGTTTAAAGTCAAAACTGTCAGGTGTTATACGCAAATATTTAGAATATATCAAAAAGTAGACAACAACACATTTTAGATCAAAAAACTTATAAAAAAGAAAATTGTTTCAATTACTTACTGCGAAGCTGCAATTTATTTATAACGCCGTTCATAATCGATTGGCGCGTTTAGTGTTGACTAACACATTTGAAATATTAACGAAAAGTTCTTAGTACAGCCAAGGCCAAGGCGTCAGTGATCTTCAGCGTGAATTTTTTCAATCCTATTCAACGCAAATTAACATTTTTGCGTTTTCGTTTAAACAATATAACTGCACATAACTTACAAATAGTGTGATAGTAATGGACAACTCGCGTCGTTCGATCGCTCCCGGCGAGGACAGTATCAGCATGTATTTGTCTTTTGACGCCGACGATACGCTGGCCAGCAAATGGCAATCAGTAATGACGACGCAAACGAGTCAATATCTGGAAATGCAGAGCATGGAGATAAATCTGAACAATGACGAAACCCTCGATGAGAAGAGGAAGGATGTGAAAACAGTGCTTGAGACGCTGATCAAGAACGACACTGCCAGGGATCAGGCATCGCCCTTGCGTCCCTTTGACAACAGCATCCTCAACAAACACAATGCGCTCTGCTCGACGCCCACTAAAAATGTAACCTTATCTGAGGTGCGCCAGGCTGATGTGTCTGATAACAAGGAGAATACACAGCCGGAAGAACAGAACTCGACGTTGTCCTCAACCATAGACGCCGCTGTCACGACAGTGAAGACGAACACACTGCTTAGCGAGGGAAATGCTACACTCGATGAAATTTCCCTTAAGGAAAATAACAACAAAACCAATATTTATCCTCTAAGCGCTAATGTTGTGCTAGAGAATATTACAGAAGGTATATCCTTTAGTTGTTCGTTTTTTAGTTTTTCTATTAACAATAATTTTTTGTTTGCAGTGTCAAATGAGGAACCCTCAATGAGTATGCCATCACCATCACCTTTGCCAATAGCTGTAGTTGCTCAAGATAAGAAAAATGCAGAGACTGCGGTTACGGACATGGTCAACGAAGTGTCCGAGCTAATTGCCAAGGCTATGAAATTAACCGAAAGCTCAATTAAACCCAAACAGCAACCGAAATTGCCTACAGTTCCCGCCTTGCCACGGCCCCGTCGCTCGTACCTGCCAACAGTAAGTGGCACAACGTTTAAGCAACGCATGTCGATCGTTGTGAAGACCACATTGAACAGCCCAGCCCGCAAGCTAGCCACGTTGGGCAATCCCAGTGTCCGCCGTAGCTGTCTGCCTGCGCCGAAGCCCAACCTAATTGGCAATACAGCACTTCGCAAGTCATTGCTTCCACGCTCCGCAGACAGCAACAATGTCAAGCCAAGCACTTCACAGAGCTTGTCAATTCCAGTGGAGGCTAAGCCCCGACTGATTCATCAGTTTAAGTGCCAATTGTGCACAGCAACCTTTCCTGATAAGGCTGCGCTCGATACGCACATGGATTCGCACTGGAAATCTCGGCCAGCGAATAGAAACAAGAATTCATTTTTCTGCAAATACTGTGACAAGCAATTCGTGCTGGAACGCGCGCTTCACATACATCTTATGCAGAATTGCGACAAGATACCGCCAAGCGAGAAGCGCAAGCTTCAATACACGGAGTTAAACCACGTGAAAAAGGCAAAGCTACCGAAATTGGTTTGCAGCTCGCTAGCTGTACACGGCGACAGCTCGATGCCACGTGAGAGCACAATGCCAGAGACTGAGAAAGACGCGGCCGTGGGTAAGTTTAAATCATGGCCTGGCAGAAAAACTCTTCTGACATCGACCACTGCGTTTGTAGCCACCAATGCTGGTGCGGACACAGTGCCAAAAAATATGAATATGGCGCCGCCATCGATCAAAAAGGTGCCCAAGGTTGCGCATGCAGGCGTTTACCGTACGCCCACTAAATCGGTGCCCTGCCACATCTGCAAGCAGTCATTCAAAAGTATACTTGCCTATACCAACCACAGCCTGACAGTGCACTCGAAAAACCAGAAGCAGCACACAGCTAATGCACACAGTGCTCAAGATCAAGATTAAATCAAATTAAATATCTTAGTTTAAGTTGAGTTTACTTTAAATACTTTATGTACAATTAATATCAAATATACGATTCAACTGCAGCCTCCGCTTATTTACTTGGATTTCTTCTCAGCCGGCGGCTTCATGTCAATGCTTTCTGTCGCTATATCCAATGGTCCAGTGGCATGAATGTCCATCGAATTGCCCAACATGGAACCGTCGTGACCCGACGAGAGTTGACCAACCTGCAGAGGCTGTTGCAAATTCTGTAGCATTGGCGGTATGGGCGGTGGGAATTTACGCAGTAGTTCAGCCAGCAACATGTCCACTCGTTGCTTTTGGAAGAGCGTTCCACTGCTGTCATCCTTTGCCGCATTCGAGTCCTTCTTCTCAGTCTTGGACTTGTCGGACACTAGGAACAATAATACACTATTAATGCTATATTCGCAGAGATTGTAATAAATGGATAGCGAGTAACTTACACACTTTGTTCGACGAAAAATCCCAAGTGTAACCTTTGTTGGGATGATAGCGCGCATAGCTGCTGGCCTCCTCAAAGGCTGACTGCAGATTTACAACCGTGTTGAGCTGAAACAAAACAAACTCTATTAGAAGAAAGAAAATGTGCTTGGCCATTAACTTACAATACGCGCATTTATCACATTGGCCAGATCGGGCGCTTTGTACACAGTGCCTCCAATTATATAGTAATCGGCAATTGGGGTCGCCTCCGAGGGATTGTGGCGATGCTGTTTGCGTATGACGTAGAGAATTGGTTCGGCTACATGCAGTAAGATATACTCCATTCCAAGCATATTGCTGCAAACGAAAAAATCACGTGGATTTACTAAACACGATCTCTGATCGCTGCACTAGAACTTACTGCAGGTGCTCAACGCCTAGACGTTGCATGCGTATGGTTTCATTGTTGCACATGTGGTCATAAAACGGATTGCTCTTGCGGCAGAAGTAGTCCATAACAGTCTGTGGAGTCAGCGTAGCCATCATCTGGGTGTCATGCCAGGATAGGCGCAGATGGTTTTCGGGCGCTTGCGCCATTTGACGGTTCGCCATTGCCGCGACTGCTGCACGTGAGGGAATGCGAAACGCTTTATAATTTATTTGCGTCGGCCGACGACAGAAAACAACAATTGCCAATCGAGCAGTGGGTCAGTGTCAATGTCTGTCCGCTGTGTGCTTGTTTAGGCGTCTTTCCTCTTGCACAGTTTGTTTACAAATTATTTATAGACTGCACGCTGCCAATTTTAAAATGTTACACATTGTCGATATGTCTTTATTTGATTTATTTGTTGTGTAATAAATAATTCAGTGTCGCAAACAGGAAAATTCATCAGCTGCTCCTTAATAATTACTACTGCGCTAAGGGCACTGTAAGTTCACAATTTAACTGTTAACATATTAGTATGTGTGTGCATTTACCGTTTACTTTGTTATGTGCTTGCGAGTCGTGCAAGTAGTGGACTTTTTTGTTATTTATATTTTGTTTATAATTTCCGATATACACTTAAATAGTCGATAGAGTGTGGTGGACAGCTGATACATTTTGGCATAGAGTTGGCAGAGTGATCGATTTTTAAAACAATGTGGCAACACACCTGCATCGCTCCACACATGAAAATATTAAACAAAATGTTTAAAAATAAAACAAAACGTAACGGCTGTGTTGTTCGAACCAAACTCATATTTAAATAAAGCATAGAACAGGCAGGGCTAGGCTAGCACACACACATATCAAGCCAATTCTTTTGTGCGAAATTAGCGAAGCGTGAGCCGCTGTTGCCGTCAGCGTCGGCACAAACACAGACACAGATATTATCATCAACATCAATTGTATATTAAACATTTTGCTCGGCTAGCGGAACTTGGCCCATTTTTTGTCGGATCGCCAGAATTGGAAACTATATCAGTCCGTTCTGTACGTTTCGTCGTGGCGCTCGTGAGGAAATACAACGCAGAGAGCAGCGAGTGCTCGAAATGGTAAACACCAAAAAAAATCAATAATTACGCATTGTTCAACAATTAATTCGAGTTTAAGTGTGTGTGTGTGCGGTTTTCTTTCACCGCATAATACTGTTTTTGTTATTTCTGCACTGTATATGTTCATACGTATAAATCATATCCAAGTAATCCCAAAGAATGTGTGTAAATATGTTAGTGTATATATTTGGTGCCGATTGGCCAGTCAAGGTCGCACAAGTGTCATTAGCGTTTAGAAAAACTGTTCTTTTTTATGCCTCACCTTGATTTTCGCGGACAAAATTATACACATGCTGTATAGTACATATTGTGTGTCTATTATCCATGACTTCTAACGCCTACACAATCTCGAGCAATAAAACTATTTGCGGTATATATTCATATAGCATATATCAATGTATTGTTTATATAAAGCTGTAACCTTATCTCAAGGCTGCAAATGCTCCAGTAGGTTAAAATCATGAGATCAAGAAAAATAACCTTGAAGTATGGAAACTACAATTTTTTTATACTACTTTTTTGTAGTTTATTCTTCAAACTGAAGGCTGTAAACCGGTTTTTCGATGTTTTTAAACCGAACCAGTTGACAGTTGAACCATATTTTTTAATGATTGTTTTAATTTTGGAATATTGTAGACTCAAAATTAATATTGTCTCAAAGGTAGCATAATTGAGAACTTGCTATACAAAATATTTTACCTGTCGTTTTTTATAGGTATATCTAAGAAATAGAATATTTTCCATTAAAATTTAAAATATGAGGCAAACATAGATTCGATCCAAAACCAGGGTTCATTGATGTGGAAAACCAAATTCACGAACCGAACTTAAAAGCGAAACATTGCATCGAAGCGTGAACTGAACCAATGACAATTTGTTTGTCTTTATTTTCCACAGTACCCACCATGGTACTCTAGCAGCCTTACTTTAAATATTGTTCTCGGGCTTGTGTAAAATGTTTAAAATTTCCTCATAACCGTTGTGTTAATAAAACATATTTCAATTTTTGTCGTGTGTAAATAAATCGGAAAAGTTATTGTCAAATTATACCTTGAGTAGAAACGAATAGAATTTAACTTATTCTCTTTTAGATTTTAATATACTTTCTTAGCCTGATGCTGGCACAACGACTGTCGGCCCAGTTAGTTTGTCAGATAAAGCGATATGCGCTATATTAAACCGGAGCCGTACTATGAGGTAGCTGGACCACACATAGGCAAACGCAGTTTTTTAATCAATTGAGTCCTATTGGCATTTTGTTAATATCTTGTGTCTATTTACAGGGGCTTCCACCGTTCAATGTTTCTGGCAGTCCGTTCAATGTGGTGCCCATACACAACTTTCCGGAGCTAATGAAGGATACATGCGCGCTCATTAACTCCGAATGGCCGCGCTCCGAAACTGCACGCATGCGCTCCCTGCAAGCGTCTTGCGATACACTGCCTTGCAGCCTGGTTCTTACGACGGAGGGCATGTGTCGGGTGATAGCGCATCTAAAACTTAGCCCCATCACATCCAAAAAGAAGGCGTGCTTCGTAGAGTCTGTGGTTGTCGACAAGACTTATCGCGGCCAGGGCTTTGGAAAGCTGATTATGAAGTTTGCTGAGGACTACTGCCGTGTGGTGCTCGATTTAAACACTATTTATTTGTCGACCATCGATCAGGATGGCTTCTATGAACGCATTGGGTATGAGTACTGTGCACCCATTTCCATGTATGGACCGCGCCATTGCGAACTGCCTAGTTTACAAAATCTTAATAAGAAATACATGAAGAAGGTCTTATAGGCGTCAGCACCAGTAGTAGTAGTAGTGTTGGCTTAACCAAGCTGCGAACGCTTGAAGCTTTTTCAGAGCGTGCCGGTTAAACTAGTCAAATTGGGCAAACGCTTTTGGGCTTTATATAGTTAATATCTAAAACTGCCCAGCGGCAGTGCCGTAACAGATTTACCTAATGAGCGTTTGCTTTTAATTCCATTACAATTACAATTACATAAACAAACATTCATATTACGCTCGTGTTGATTTTTAAATATTACTTTCCGCATGTATTTTTTGTTATCTTAACGGACAAAGCGCGTTGTTGGCCTTGTTAAATAATATATTTTATATTGCTCATAAAATATATTCATGTTAATTTAGTTATGTATTATTATTAATTTATAATTCATGTTCTTATGATTTGTTGTGGCGTTTTGCTCGAGTGCTTACTAGCTAATATCTACCTACATATGATAGCTCAATTATCTTCCAAATATACCGTAGCATAGATATACATATCGAGATGAAAACGTAGAATTAAGCAACGATTGAAAGGCAATAAATTATATTAAAGATGTAGATATATTAAATACATTTTTGTCATTTCACGAACGAAAGGCGAAACGGAAACCATCCGTCTGCAATCTGTCTGATAAATCTATGACAAGTTCAAGTTCATGGTGCTGCGACAAGCCAAAAATTGATGTGTGCCCGGTAATGTTATTTTTATTACAGCTGCTGCATCAGCATTAGATACGGTCGGAGGGGCGGGGACTTCGGTTTTGGCTGCCCAACGACCGAATCGCAGAAAGCTTCAAAGTTTATTTTACACAAAAATAAACCAGAAACATGTATAAAACAGAGAGCAGTGGGCAAGGCATTTATTTATCAAATGCATATGTTTATGTGTAAATATGTCTATACAGTGAACTGCCAATAAAATGAATATTTCTATAAATATAATTGTTTGGTACAAAGAAAAATTGTACAACTTGTTAAAATTGTGAAATTGTATTACTTTTACAAAACAAATATAAAGCGAATTAAATTATATCAACTATGTCCACTATAACGAACGCGCACTGTTTGCTAAGTACAAGTAGTTTCTCTCTCTCTCTTTGTTCTCAATGAATATTTTGGCATTGGGCCTGAAAGCGGAAGCAGTTGATCTCTGGCTTCTCATAGATATTTTGTGTTCTTGTTAGTTTTTGTACATTTTCTACAGGTGCACATTTTCGAAATGCCTGCATGACGTGATATACGACAGCTGCTAATGGCTTGAAATTTCAGGTGTCTGACCGAACATGCGCCGATTGCCAATTGATACCGCACGTAATTGCAATTAAAATTTGTTTATTCCTTGTATATCAAAATGGAAAGTTTACAGTGCGCATACATAATAAACACGCGTATATGTACATAACTATGTAAATATAAAGATGGGTAGTTAGACTTAAAAAGGCTTTAATAGCGGGGCTAATTGTACGTTTGAATAGAACCAATTGAAATTTGGCGCCCATTTATATGCGAAGATCGTCTTCTATTGCCAAATCGCTGACGTCAATGTGCATGCCTTAAGCGCTTTTGACGCTCTTAGCAATACCACACACTTTGCCATAGTGCTCCGGCTGATCCAAGGAATCAACAATGAATTTACCCAAGTCATCTTTGGACACCAGACGTCCAGGTGCTTCATCGTGCACCACGGTATAACCGCTGGCCGGCTCGTCAGCGATGTGCGGCGGCAATATTGCAATGTAGTCCAAGCCGGAGGCTTTTGTCAAGTCCAGCATGCGTTGGTGCTCCTCGTTTAGTTTGTGGAATACAGCCGGCACCTCGTTAAGGGAGCGCAACAGAAACGAGGACATGACAATGGAAAGCTTCGTAAGTTTCGCCTCCTTCATGGCCTTTATAACGTTCTCGGTGCCGCGCGACAATTCAGTTGTGGCCTCCAATTTGTTGCGTGTTCCCAGTATAACACAAACGCCATCGACCCCACCATCGCCCTCAATCAGACGTTTCACGTCGGCCAATTCAGTCGCATCGCCCTGAACCAATTGAACCTTGCTCTTGAAACGCTCCGGAACGGTGGGTTCAGTACGGTAAAGTAAACGCACCTTCAGACCTGCGAAACACACCAACAATATTACAATTGAATGCAATCATAACGCTCCATGTTCCTTACCCTTCTCCAACGCGTAGTCCACCACACATTGGCCGGTCATGCCGGTGCCCCCAATAACCGCAATCCGTTGCATAATGCTATAATTTTCTTCTTATGTGAAACTGAAACGAAAGTCAGATGCTTTACAAAGAACGAAATGCAAAAATGCAATATCACTGTAGCTGTAGTTCAAGACGTATCGAACCTCAATCTGAATCAAAAATGATTGTTGTTTTTAGTTCTGCCGCCGACTTTGCTCACCTGGCTAGTCCAGCTGATTATGCCTTACACACACACGACACGCACACGCACGAGTAGTTGTGTGTAGTGTTCATAAGCGCCGTCAGCTTTGAGAACTATAAATAATAATCAACCAGATAAGTTATCTCCCCCCTACACATACATTTATTTACAAATTTCACCGGTAAATGTAAATTGTCATGAAGACATTTTAAAATTGAATAGTCGATATAGCAATTTAACATGTCATCCAGATTATAGTTATCTTAAAATCAGTGTACAATAATAGAAAATTTTGCTATTGCGTAGTATATAGATAATTCTATTACATATATTTATAAAATTATTATCTTGAAAATAAGCCATATTTGAATTTCGATTGCAGGGTGCTATTATTGAAAATAATCGATTTAATATTAAAAAGGTGGTCAGTTTGGCCGCCGAGTCAAGTGTTGCCCATCTACGCACAATTTTTAAAAGTTTCGCGCGCTTCCTTACACTTGTGATTCGTCTGCGTTCGCATTGGCGTCGGAATAGGGATTATCTTTGGGATTTTTGACGCGCCTCAATGTGATGCCCAATTTTAGCTCGCTCAAGAAATCCGTTGCTGGTGGCTTTTTTTCAGCTCGCGGCTTGATACCACTTATTGTCGCTGCTTTCTGGTCGACTTTCTGCAAGAGTGTGACGGTAAGAAGTTTAGAAAAGGGGAAGTAAGTCTAATAATACGCTTACCTTTAAAGTTACGCCATTCCGGATGCTCTGCAAGAAGGCGTCGCGATCATCACCTGCGGCAGCTACCACCTTTGGCTGCTCAGACTTCTTAATTGCCAACGGTTGGGCAGCTCCACCCATTGGAGGAGGTGGCGGTGGCATCGGTGCACCCGAAGCCAATGCGGGTGGCGGAGGCGGTGGTGGGGGTGCTCCCGCTGTAACTGTCACAGCTGGCGGTGGTGGCGGCGGTGGGGGTGCTCCCGAAGCAGCTGCCACCACTGGTGCGGGCGGTGGCGGCGGAATATACCCATGGTTACCAGAAGGTTGTGTGATCTTTGGTTTCTGAGACACCGGTACAGCTGCCAGTCGCGGCTGCACAGGCGCTGCCTTAACGGGCGGAGGGGGTGGCTGTTTAACAGGCGCATACTGCACAGTGGTTCTGTTCTCGCTGGGCACAACCGACGGCTTGGGTGGCGCCGGCGGAGGCACTCGCATGGTGCCCATCTTGCGTTGTGTCTGTGGCGCAATCGTGGCGTATATTTCGTTCTGCGGCCTTGGACGTGAGGCACGCACATCTATGGCCGCCGGATAGACGTGTGTATTGGCCGCCGTAACTGCTGAAGGCGGCGGCGGTATTTTCGGTCTGTGCGGCTGCGTCTGCTGCACATGAACTGGGATTACAGTGCCAATCTCCTGCCGCCTGTTGTAGGGCTGTGATCCCGGCATTTCCATATCAGATATATCCACGAAGCGGGACGTAAGCGATGCATAATTGGACAAGGGGGCGGTTGCTGCTGCTGCTGCTGGTGGTGGTGGTGGTGAGGGCGGTGGTGTGATTTGATTGTTGGTGGATATGGTGGCATAAACGAGCTTTGGCTCTCTCTTGTCTGGCTTTTGCATTTGCTGCTTGTTGGGCTGTCAAAGGAGTACAGTTGAGTATATCGTATACCTATAGAACATTGTTATCTATACCATCCAGGTGAAATTGGAGTGCACAATCTTTTTGATGAGCTCCTGCCGCCGTATGCCGGCGACATCCTCCTCGGCTATGCCACGCTCCATCATGTACTTCTTGAGGACATTGTCGTTGGCGCCAGCATTTAAATCGAAGGCATTTCGCGTGCGATCCCGCGTTACATCACCGGAGACATGCTGGAAATTGACGGGGCCGCTAATCTCGTACTTGGAGCCCTTGTTGCTGACGATCACGCTGGTGGCGAAGCTTGGTCCTGGCACGGCGGCACCCGGTGCGCCGCCAAAGCTGCTCAAGCTGTTCGACGACGAGGATTGACTCATGCTGAGACTGGCACCGTCTGCTGGGTAGCGCCGTTCGCTGCCTGGCGAGGCTCGCACTGTGGGCGGGGGCAGCACTGCGGGCGGGGGCTGGGCAAAGACGTCGCTGCTCACCTGCATGCAGGGCGGCTGGAAGAGAGAGAACACAACAGACGACGAATGGAAAAACAGCAGCGAATTGGGTTGCGACGGAAATGTTCACTGATGGTGATGGTGATGGTGATGGTGATTAGGTCTATGGGGATCAATTGGCATTTACCACCCAGTAACCAGGGCCTTTATTGCTTCTAATTATGTCGTAAACATAGGTGCGTCGCTGCAGCGCCGGCATGCGCTCCACTTCGTCGGACAGGTGGGCCTTGTGCATGTACAACTGGAGCATCTCATCGGGGCCCTGGCCGCGCACATCGAAGGTCTTCCGAAAATCGATGGCCTTGCCCTCCAGCTGCCTAAACTCCACGGGCTCGGAGATATAGGCGTACGTCACGCTCTCCCAATTCATGTGCTGTTATGCCGACCTGCAAACACCCTGAAATGCGATACGTGTGCGGGCAGTGCATTAATGGGGAGCTGCTATTAGAGGAAGCCGCAATCGTCGGACTCTGCATGACTGCCGTACGTATCCGTATCCACGCTGGCGCATTATCTTCGAGCAATTTGCCGATAAGAAGCGCTGGCGCAGCTTGTTTTCTTTTTTTTTCTTTTTTTGGTTTTTGTTATCAATTTACGGATTTCGATTGTTGTTTTGCTGGTGAATCATTGCGCCAAAGACAGAGACACGCACAGCCCACAGCGAACCAAAAGGGGCGATTGTTATCAGATATACATCACTTTATCCATTTACCGAAATCCAATTGAATCTTTTACAGCAGGGCAGGCCCGTGCGGCAGTTGGCCAGTTGGCGGATTGTGCCGGATGCAGTGGGGGTTTCAGCGTGCCGTCCAGACCGAGCCAAGGTATCGCACTGATTAACGGAGGTGGTATGTCACCGCGTTTACTCATTTTCGCCAAGCCCGTTATCTAGGAGCGCAGACACTGATAACTGCCGCCCAGTAATCACCTTCACCTGGTGTTTAGCTTCGACAGCTTGAGCCTAAAAGAAAACATAAACAATGGGGCTATAATATGTGTGTGTGTTTATTTTGGCCTGGTGCGTTGGCCAACTATTTAGGCAAGTCTATGTTTAGCAAAAGTTCGCATGTACCATAGCATATTTAATTAATCGGTGCTATTCTGTATATATACATATATATATAGAGGTGTATAGTATCAAAGTTTATCTAAGTTATAAAATGACTAACTGGACACAGCTGATAAAGAGCTCCGGGTTTTCCTAATAGAGAAAGAATTTTAATTTAATTTTAATTTTTCGTATGAAAAAAAGTATATTAAAAGAGTTTATCCGATTATTTTTAAGTATAATAATTCTTCTTCACTCGACCCCACACAATTGGAAATTTAAACCTGCGCAATTTCAGTGTTTATATTACGGTCTCTATAAAACTTTCAAAGTTTACACATGGCATTAATTTGGGGAAGCACTTTCTAAAAAGTAAAATATTCTTGATCGGTACGTACTATACATTAACTTATATGTATTTAGTGTCCCTAGCTCATATAAATTCTCTGAGAAATGGTAAACAAACCAATAATATTATTATTATAATTTAAGGCACATAAAAACCAAACATCAAGTCTCCGGAATCAACAGACGGACGTGGACGGACATGACTAAATCGACGTGGTTATTGATGCTAAGCAGGGGCGAGCTGCTGACACAAAACCAATATACCCTTCTTCACTCATGTTCATTCATTCATTCCTTTTATAAAAAGATTAACAGAACAATTATAACTATATTATAGTTATATTACCTTGTTGCATCAAACACTGTTACCTTTATACAGATTAGAGAAGTTTTCGGTATCGCACTTAGAAGTTATGTTCTTGCTGCATATAAATACGACGTACGTAACAAAGATCCAATCACGAAAAGCACTCGGGTGCGGCTCGGAGTATCCGGCAGATAACATGGAGTGTTCGCACTCGCACTCTGAGTAGTTAGAAATTCCCTTGAGTATGTCATAACTATTTAAGAGACTTGAACGTAATCGTGGCTGCAGTCAATCAAATAATTGAAGAAATTGGGGGAATCACTTTCCCAAAATAGATATTAAATACAGCTGAATTGGAGCATCGGCTTTTCCGTTACATTCTTTTTTCTGTTTGCAAGGATTACACCAACCAATCCATCTTATACATATTACATGCATATATTCTGATCTACACCTGATTTCTGTAAATGCCTCGGCTCGAACTTTGAAGTTTTCAATTTGTAGTTAGATGGCGCTTACCTGACATGTTTCAAAATCTGAACGTTGTGTACAGCCCAAAATGTCAATGAAGCCAGTGACACCCAACTCAGTGTAAAGCAGTCTTTTTTCTCCATTCCCACTGACATAACTGTCTATGAGGAACACAGACCTGTGCCCGGCTGCTCACTTGCAACCGAGCTCTCGAACTGTGCGCAACGCAGAAAAAAAAAAATTATCCAGAAAAATGGATTCGAATTTGGAGCTGTACGTGGAAGGTGAGTTTCTGATGGCCGAGTTCGAGTTCGATGGAGATATGGTGGTGAACAGCGATGAACTGCAGCCGGGCGCCACTGTGCTGGTGTCCAATGACACCGACGGCATCGTTAGCCATGAGGAATTAGCCAAGATCTTTGATATACAGAACGGCATTCAGATACCCGCAGAGGAGGCTGTGGAGCGCACCCTGGCGGATCCAACGCTGAAGCAAATCTTACAAGAGGCCGACGGCAAGATTGACTTCGATGCGGAAGCGGAACAGGAGAAGTTGCGCGAGTTTCTGTCGGGAGTGAAGAATAACAAAATGCTCCCGGAGAAGAGTCTCTTGCCCGCTGAGGTGGCTGAAAAGCAACCGCCAGCGGCGCCCCAGCCACGCCCCGGAATGCCGCAGTCAAACGCCTTCCGCTTCATCAAGTGCTCCAATTGCAATGGCCTCTTTGATACGCCCTCATTTCAGGATCATCGCTGTGATTACGAATCGGATCAGAAAACAGTCGTGGCCAACCGCGTGGCCGCCCCCCAGGAGAAGAAGGCGTCCACGCCGCCCAGGAAGTCGCGCAGCGAGCGCATCATCGCCGAGAACCAGGTGCGCATTCGTCGCTACATGAAGGACGAGCTTAAGTACGACCTGGAGACGGGTTTCGACAATTCCAAGTCGAAGAAGACGTCCATCAAGGGTCCCAACGAGTGCAGCATCTGTGAGCGAAAGTTTGTGCACACCTCCGGCCTGGTGCGCCACATGGAGAAGCATGCGCTCGACCTAATCCCAGCGCAGGCGAGTGCACAGCAACAGCACGCGGCTCCGTCGGCGCTGGGCCTGCTGGTGGTACTCAAGTGCAATCATTGCGGACGCGCCTTTTATGACGTCAAACTGGCGCTGGAGCACATCTTTGTGCATCAGCCGGAAAGGGACGTGGCTGAGGCAGAGCCTGTGCCCGAGAACCCGGCACACTTGAAGCAGGAGCTGGAACAGCTTATAACGAGGGGCGAGCAGCTGCTGGCGATTACAACCGAGCTGGAGAATATGTCGCTCAAGAACGAGGACGAGTATTTCACCACGCTCGTCCTGGGCAACGTGCTCCAGTGCGAGTTTTGCGATTACATCTTTGCGGACATTTCGTTCCTGCTGGTGCACTCGGCCACGCACCTGCCGGAGCGACGCTTCGAGTGCACCGCCTGCGATCTGCGCATGACCACCGCCAAGGAGGCCAGTGTCCACTATCAGACGGACTGCGTCTACATGCGCGAGGGGCTCAAGCAGTTGCAGGCGCAGCCAACGCGGTATTTTGTGTGCAACGTGTGCGAGCTGAAGTTCGCCAATGTGGAGCTGCTCCAGGAGCATCGGTAAGTTACAGACATTGACATACAGCTACCTACTGGCACCCGCATCTGTTCGTCTCGCCTCCCCCGCCAACTGAAGCTACAGCTGCTATCACTACTTTCCGCGGCTCAACGAGAGCGGCAAGCGTCTGATGCTGCCATGCGAGTTCTGCGCCATGAACTTCGAGTACGCCCACGAGATCCAGCCGCACTACGAGGAGAAGCACCTCAATAAAAAGAAGCGCGAGAAGGAGCTGCGCAACAGCGGCAACGCGGCCACCATGGGCCGACTGCGGCAGTATCTGTGCGACATTTGCGGCAAGTCGTACACACAGTCCAGCCATTTGTGGCAACACCTGCGCTTCCACCAGGGTGAGTAGAGACGCAGTTTCGTGTGGCCCATATGGTCAATAATTGCCCGCAGGTGTGAAGCCGTTCGTTTGCCAGGAGGAGAACTGCGGCCGCAAATTCACCATACGCCCGGATCTCAATGATCATATACGCAAGTGCCACACGGGCGAGCGGCCGTACCATTGCCTGGTCTGTGGCAAGCGCTTCCTCACCGGCTCCGTCTTCTACCAGCATAGGCTTATACATCGCGGCGAGCGGCGTTACGAGTGCGACGAGTGCGGCAAGCGATTTTATCGCGCCGACGCTTTGAAAAACCATCAGCGCATTCACACCGGCGAGAAGCCGTACGACTGTCCGTTCTGCACGAAGACGTTCCGGCAGCGCGGCGATCGGGATAAGCATGTGCGGGCGCGGCACTCTCACTTGGATGCCAATGCCCGGCTGATGATGCAAATGCAGAAGTTTGAGCTGGAAACGGCAGCTGCGCTAAAGGCTAAGCAAATGCAGGAGGGTGGAATCGAATATATGGTTGAATCGGCAGCAGCAACAGCTTTTCATTCGCCAGGATCTCCCATGTCGCGTGAGCAGCAGTTCGATATGGTGGAGTTGGATCCCAATGACTACAGTGATAGAACCGAGTTTGTCCAAAATGTTGAAATGCCCATCAACAATGCGGAGCAAGAGCTAATGTCCTATGTTGAGCTAGAGGGCGCGGAACCAATCGAGCAGGAATCGTTCCAGATGGAAAACAATGAAAATGTAAAGGTGGTTGTGGTTGAAAATAATTCATCGCAGCCGTTTTATTTCTAAAATATATGTTATGCATATTTATGTAAATCGATTTTGAATTTGAATTTAATATGTTGCCACTAGAGCTGCCATTCGCGGGTAAAATTTTCTACATCTGGCCAGATTTACAATTGTGCAGTGTTCATAAACCCACTTTAGCTTCGCGATAGGTGGCAACGCTTGCAATTGACAGTCCGATTGTCGAGTAGCCATTTTGTCCTTCTTCTTTCTTTTCGATTTTTCCATCGTAGACGCCAACATGGGTTTCGCTACTCTCTGGTACTCGCATCCCCGTAAATACGGTCAAGGCTCCCGTTGCTGGTAAGTTTTGTGTAGCTAGTTAAATTGTGCATCGAAAGCAGTATAATTTGCATGTATGCCTGTTGTTTGAAACCGTATTTTGTTGCATAGTTGATTGCTTTGAGTAATTGAGGTTAAGCACGCTCTAGTTTCGCATGGTGCTTCGTTTCCAACCCATACGATTTGATTTTTGCAAACCCCACGCTTAAATGTTATGTTATGTTTGCCCCCGGTTGAGTACGGAAATGTATGTGTTAAGAATTATTCAAACATTTCCTTAATGAAGGGTGGCCAAAGCAAAATGTTGCAGCTGGTTCTTTGTCGTTTGCTTATCGGATGGCTCTGCCAGCTGCAGCAACAGCTATGCAACTTAATCCCATAGAATGAATGTCAATTAGAATTTTGTTGTATCAGTACCCTCAATTAATAAGCACTCCTTTTTTGTATGCATTAATATTTTAGCCGTGCCTGCTCAAACCGTCATGGTTTGATCCGCAAATATGGCCTGAACATTTGCCGTCAGTGCTTCAGGGAATACGCCAACGATATTGGCTTCAAGAAGGTAAGCCCAAAATCACATTTTCGCTCTTGCATTCGATATACTTATGCTCAATCTATTTATTTTCCAGTTGGATTAAATGTCCGCTTCAATTTTTGGCGTGACTCACGTCAATTAAGCATATTAATATTAGCAGTCGCCGCTACGTCGGGGACTACGTCTATTAATATGCTGGCAACAACATCAACAAAGCAACAACAACATAATCATTTGGAGATTTAAATGACACCAAAGTCAGTCACATCTGAAACAAACCAGGTCCAGGAGCACATGCTAGAAGTGCAAAAAGAAAAACAGAGATAAATCTCAAACTAGCGTCCTCTGACGCAACAGAGTTTACATACTCAAATATGCGTATCTACGCAGCACGTGTGTTTCTACACCCTAGTAATTCCTGTCTTGCATTTGTTACCTTCTAAGAAGGGTCTTTGTTTAAATCTCCCTCTGATTAAATACATAACAAGTAATGTAAACAACTGTGCTTTTTGAATTTGTGTTTTAAGCTTTGCATCCTTATTGCATGTCCACGTCACTTAGAAATGCCGGAAGCTAAACGAGTGCAATGTCGCCATCATTTAAGTCATTTCCTCATTTCTATAAAGTTGGGTTAGTGGTTAGCCAGTGGGCTGCGCTGCGTTCGAGCTGCGCTTGGGATGAAGCATCGGAAAATAACAAACAAGCAACAAAAACCAGTTTGTTTAGTAGCCCACTGGGGTAAAAGAGCGGGTGAGCGCTCTCTTAGCTTGGCTGCCTGCGCTGCTCGGGTCTCAGCTGGTTGCTGCTTTTTTTTTGTCTTTCGGCCAAAAGTTACAATTTTGCACATTCGCCTGCTGAGTTGGTTTCGACTGTTGGAGATCGCAACAACGCGTCGCGTGTGCAGATTGAAGAAAAATAAAAACTGTTTGGGTGTGAAAATGTGAAGTTATTGCCATAGCCATATAAGCGACATTTAACATTTGAAAATAAAATAACGAGCCAATTAAAATCAATTTACACAGATGCGCTTTCAACTTGTTGACCCGGTTACGGTTTAATAAAATAAGTAATGGAATTGGCTGTATTTCTGTTACTCTTGCCACTTCTGTGCAGCGTTTGCCTTGTGTCCACGACAAATGATGCAACGTCGCGGCGTCTCAAAAATGCAACAGAGACGAATGCTCCAACGGAGGCCTTTATCCAAAACGGCAGCCGTGTCAGCAGTTCCCGCGGCCACAGATCGCGCGGCGTTGCACAATACAAGCTGCCGCTCGATGGTGCACAGACTGCCGACGCTGGAGTGCAGCCTATGCGCAGGCGTACTCAAGTGGTTATGCGCCGCAGGCCAACTAGCAGCACGACAACAACAACGACGTCAACCACAACTACCACAACAACGACAACAAGTGAGTTGACCATTATCTGAAGTTTGCACATGTCCATATGACCGCTGCAAAGGCAAGCGACTTGTCGCAGACGCAAACGCTGGCACTGACCTAGCTTTCAGTTTTTAAGATTGGTACGTCTGAATTAGTGTTGTATCGAATTGTTCTGAACGAGTTCAATTGACCTACTCATTTAAACCAACCAATTCATATGTCGTTTGAGTCTCATTACTATCAATTTTGTGTTACTTATCATCAAAATATATTTAAATTTAATAAATGTAAATCACAGATTTAACATATTTTCTATTTTGTCAATTTTTGCAACAATTTTCGCTTTTAGTTTTCTAATTTCTTATTTGCCAAATCCACGTTATAGGACGCGTTGTTCAACAGTTGATTAACAATAAAAAATGTTAATATATATAAATGTTATATAGAACGAGGAGCCTTTTAAGTGCAATCATTAATACAGCGTATTACTCAATATTGAAACTTGAAAGCACAACAAAGAGGCTAAAACGAACGATAATGAAAATGGAAAAAACTATGATGATGATGAGTTCAATTTAAAGAGTAAGTTCGGTTAAAGTTTTATTAAACGAACGAATACATCAAGCAAGTGAACTACGATGTACAATTCCAGTCTAAATGTAAAAGAAAACAACCGCATTCGATAATTATCGATAATTATGCGGTGTCAGTAGCGGTAACTGGAGCAGTCGCAGCAGCCGCAACAACAACGAAGCTTTCAAATTCGTACTTTAGCAGTCGCTGCAGCGAACGAGACCTTGATAAGCTTGGCGAGCCACTTGGACAGGCGCTTGTAAATGTAATTTTGCGTACCAGTTCAAGGCTGCAAGGTTGCTGCGGTTTTTTTCTTTTTTTCTTATCAAGGATATTGATTTCTGTCACCTATTTGCCAACTAATAGACGTGCAAATTTAAATTTATCAGCCCTGAACTTGACTCACAATTAGCACGTTTTTATGGTGCGCGAATTTGCGTTTTATTTTTATGTGCTTTGTGCTCGATTCGTCATTGAAGCTTAGAGATGAAACTATGGAGCTAATCGAGGCAATTGGGTCGCTGAGAGTCGCTCGAATACCGTCCATTGTGCCTAGATCCAAAGCTGTTGCAATACTATGGAGCTTCAGTTGCAATTATTATTGCATTTTCCGACTCTCACACCTGCGCGTTAAACTCAAATGCCGTGTGAGAGATTTAAGTCTAATTTAGGCCTGTACACATCCATTGTTATACATAGATAACAAATTAAAAATAAAGGGTACGAACGTATTTTGTTTGCCGCTATAAGAGCTAGAGGCTTGAATCTTGAAACACATATACACGTCGCATCAGATAAAGTCTTTATATTTTTAGCTATGCCCAGCTCCTATTGTTTTAGAGCTAGACCACCTGACCACCTTCTAAAGATCAATTGGGATAAAGTAATAAAGAAGACTGAGTATTGGCCAGTGGGTTACAGCCAACATTCTTACTTGTTTTAAAATTCAGTTAAAGATAAGAGACAAAATGTTTTGTATTCCAAAGCCAAAGAGATGAATGTTTCTTAATTTATGTTAATATTAAATGTTATATGTTAAATATGTGAATATTGGGCATTCATTTGTGCAAAATGTTTGTTTTTAAAAGGTTTTCCTTGAATTTGTCGATTTATTTAATATATGTATATATAAGCGATTCGTCAATGTTCACCTGGCACCATTTGAGAAACTATAGTTAAAAAACGTCAAGAAAAAGCTATATCTGCTTGGGGAAATGTTAAGCGTAAGATCAGCAACCATAAGTCAAAACTGTTGTAAAAATTAAAAGCATTCGCTTAGTCAGAATTTCGCTAATTAGCTTTAAGTCATGTATTTAGAAAATGGCCCCCATAAAGCTATTCCCATAACAATAATAAACCGATCTTTCGGTGCCTGCCAACTGTATGAGCTAATCGGCCCGGGCTGGGCAAGAGAGTATGTAGGCCAGTTAGAAGCACACGCGGTGAATGGGCATTTACAATTGGCAACAGGCAAGAGTGTGGCAAGGGGGGTACTCGCCAACGCTTTTCGCTCCAGCGCCAGCGGCAACCTGTTGCCAGCGGGCGTACAAAGATTCACTTTCAAACAAAAGCACTTGTTTTGCCACTAGGTTAACTGGGTGGCGGGAACTGCGCTTTAGTTGTCTTGCAATGCTTGTTATTTGGAGCAGAACTCGCAATGGCCGTTGTTGACTAATCCGTCTATTTCACGTGCAGCTCCGCGTCCGAGTTTGGCCAACGGCTTCAATTTCTTTAATCCCAGCTTTTGGAGCTTTGGCCAGCAGAGCCTTGTGCCCGTGAGCGCGCCCACCAAGCATCCGCATCCGCCCAAAAAGTTTACGCACTCAACAGCGGCCAGCGCCAAGGAGGAGAAGCTCAACTACCGCAAACAACAGAAGACCACAGTGAAGCCAAGACGCAAATCCAGCAGTACAGTGGCAACAACGACGACAGCGATGACAACAGCTCGTCCGGCGACAACGGAGGGACCGTTTCGCATAGCACTGCCAACGCTCACCTTTCCCAGCGCTGCGGGCGGCGCTAGCGACAAGGAGAAGGATAAGCGAGCTGCCGCCGATCTGCGCCAGCGTTTCAATTGTCCGCGCGAGAATGAGGTGCGCTTTCAGCTGTTCCCGAAGATCTGCAAGTCGGACAAGGACTGTTTGGTCTGGCAACGGGACGAGATCTGCTGCGACATCTTTGGCTCCAGCAGCTGCGTGGCGGGCATTGCCAAGCCGCTGGAGGAGGCGGCCCATGCACGTTAGTTCTTGCCACACACCGCGCACCTCGAACGGCCATTCATTGATTTTTCTCTGCAGCCATATTGGGCCTGATACCACGCAAGTGTCCGACACGTCCGCTGGCTGAGCTCTGGTGGGATGTGCAGGAATGCCGCACGGATATGGACTGTTGGCCACGTGTCTGCTGCCCGGACGGCCGACGTCGCTACTGTCGCACCTCGCATCCAGAGTTGGAGACAGTGCCAGTGCCAGTCAAGCGCTCCTTTGATTACCGTAAGTAAAATGTTAATTTGCATATTTTATTGATTACGGCCAGCTCTAAGCTCTGCTTCTATCCGCACAGTGACGGAGTACTTGGAGTGCACCGCCCCGCCGCCGCCCATTTTTGACCTGCATCCCAAGGCATGCACCTCTACGCTGGATTGCTTTCCAAATGTGTGCTGCCAGGAGGCGGGCCTGCGACACTGTCGTCCGCCCAAGAAGTCTGTGCTAACACTGATGGCCAATTTTCTGAACGTCGACTTTGTGAAGCGTCTGACACAAAACATTGTTATTAAGTAGTCTCAACTTAGCACCTTCACGCACACTCATGTACATATGTGTATGTGTATACATAGCTATTTATATACATACCTCGTTTACACGATCACAATTGCGTGGATGTGAACTGTTATTTATGATTTGTTTACTTTTTAATGTGGTTTTTTTTAATAAATACCATAAATGTTTCTGAAGACAGCTACATCCAGGTATTTATTCTTTTCTATTAGTACACGAAAAATGTTTGTAATTCACGTGTAAACGAGGTCACTCATGCATTCATCCATAGATAGGCGAATGAGTGCTTTTATTTACTCAATTTCAAAATTGTTGTTATTCTTTATCTGATAACTGTTATGTGTACATACGTAGATACAGTTGTCCCTGCAATGAGACCTACTTAAATTGTACTCTTAGTCTTAGATAATAAAAGTGATTTATCAACGATTCCATTTTGAGTTGCTTTTTTTATTTTTATGACCAAACTGCGTTTCAGCTATTGGCAACAAGTAGCCAGCCAAGCCAATGTCGCAGCCAAAAAAGGTTAAATGGTGTCTGGTTACCTCTTGGCCTATGGCACAACTTTATTATTGTGAAAATAGAATCGGCGAAGGCCTCATTCTTACCTTGGCTCAATGTGCACACTCAAATCTAAATAAAGGCATATTTTATGAACAATTTATACATGAAATTTACATGCATATGAAGTTGTATGTTCATATGTATATATATGCATATGGGTATGTATGTATGTATGTATGTATGTATGTATGTATGTATGTATGTATGTATGTATGTATGTATGTATGTATGTATGTATCTATGTCAAGCGGCGTCTCATTTAGCGAACGTAGTTGAAAGTTTGCATTTGCATTCAACACTTAATTGGCGCTTTAAGTGCGTGGTGCACATGAAAAGTTTGTGGCAAGCACAACCCACAAACTGAACTACTACAAAATTGAGTTCGCACAATTTAAATCCACCAACGTACAGGTGCATTTACAAACACAATTAACTCGGCCATTACAAATTATATGTGTCTTATGTAAATTTGTTTCTTTCATATTTTTACAATTATTATACTCTTGCAGAAGGTATTATAATGTGGTCATGCAAGGCGTAACGCATAGAAGAGAGCCTTATATATATTTGTTTTTGCTGACCAAAAGTTCGTATGGTAGTGGTGGACTCCAATAGTATTGTGGAGTACAACACTATATCACACAGCTCCCATAGGAACTATTGGTTAGAAAAATATTTTGTTTTAAAACATTTTTGTTCTTCAAGATATGCGGACCAAACTAAGCTACTTAGAGCGTCCTATATAACCAACAGTGAACTAATATAGCGTTATATGAAAACAATTGGTAAAAAATCAGGTCTTTGGCTGCAAGCACTATAGACATATAGCGCACATCTTCATGACAAATCAAACTGAGTTTTTTCTACAGAAATCAATTCTTTATAAAATACAACTACCCGCACCTTTAAGTTTGGCTTATTATACAATACGTTTTGTTCACTAATTTCAGTTTTTCTAAGTGATTTATTATATTGTAATTTTTATCTGAATCAAATTTGGTATCCTTAGCTCCCACAAACTATGAAATTGGCTAAAAAATCCGAGGTTGTTATAGATTTTTATTGATTTCAGAAAAAATGGGTGGGTTATAGATCATTTGAAATAAACTAGATCGGCGCGTGCCATTATCCTTAAACTTGAACTCTTTAGCTCTTATTGTTTCCGAGATCAACACGTTCATACCGATGAATATGGATAAATTGGCTAGGCGAGTGCATGTTCTGCATGTTACACACATTTGCACAAAACCATTGTACCCTTTTTTACCCATTTTTCATGGTTAGAGAATAAAAAAACGAATAACAGCATGCGATTGTCTTCTTTGGTTTCCATTATGTTTTGTTTAAATAGCATAGCATTTCAAAGAAAAATGCATCACCGATTATTGTTATAGGTGCTATAGACATATACTAAATTTATATTTCATACACAACTGCTGCAACGACAATATTTTACAGAAAACTCAATAAGTTTATTATACACATACATATGTACATATATACTCTAATTATATTTCATAGAAAAGCCAATGCAACGACAACGATTCGAACGCCCAGCGCGAAAAAGGTTTTAAATTTCCCGCAAGCAGCGCAATAGAAAAAGTGACCGGTAAAAAGAGGGCCGCACCTAGAAAGCAATTGAAGAATTACATAACGTGGCATTTAAAAGGGAAATGACGCAGCGCAACTTTATTTTAAATTGTTTTATTGCACATGGTTTAATTCATTGGCATAAACACGTGACATTTTCAGTTGGTATAAATTTAGGTAATTTTGTAGATGCATAGAAAATGATAGATGCTAATTATAATTTAGTTTAAACTATAGACGGCTGGCGCGTTCTTCACTTGGAGGAGCAGCCGCACTTGTTCTTGTTCTCGCCGCCGCACTTGCAATCGGTGCCGCAGTTGCAGGCACCCTTGTTGGTCTGTGAGGCGCATTTGCAGCCTGTGAATACCGAAGAAATGTCAATTATTAGCTGTGATCAGTACTAGGCACATGCGTATATTTATATTTAATAAGCTTTATATCCTTTGATAACTTACCACTTCCGCATGGGCAAGGCATTTTGTAGGTAATTGAAAGGTTAACACTTGAACACAAGAGAAGAAAATTAAGTTTTTCACTTTTTCTTTTGCTGCAGAACACAACTGATGCACAATCCACTGATGCTAGCCGATTTTATACACTTTCGAAACGCGGCTTTCCACACGGCGGGCGGGCGCTTCAATTCCAGTTTTGCACACGCCAACCGGCCGGCAGAAGATTTGTGTTCGAGCCGTGCGCAAAATATACTTTCCGTTTGAGAGCTTTGCAACACGAATGGGGTTTGTGTCTATGCTAAACTTTTTACTTTTCTTGCCCTGCGCCTTGCACTGCGCACGCGTTTCAATGAAACCAAGTGTGGTGGATTAATAGGCGGTACTGGGGTTCTTATCGTACAACGTTCTCAATGTAGCTGCCCTGGTGGCTGTCCCTCCATTCATCATCGGCTTCGGCCCGTGCCTGTGCCTGCGAGTGTCAATGCGAGTGCGTCGGAGAGTCAGTGTTTTTCCGATTTCTGAGTGCGGCTGCAGCAGGCAAAGTCGTGCGACATTTTAGCAACGAATTCAAGTGCAACGAAATGCAAGAACTGAATGTAAATAATAAGAATTTAATTGTTATGTTTATGTTTAATGTTATCCTTATTGGCAACCCAACCAAGAGGCAGACAACGTTTTGTGTATTTTGTAATGCGATGGCCAATTAGTTAAATGTGTGTGTGCGTGAAAATGCAACACACATAAAATCAATAAATCCAAGCCAAAATAAAATAAGGAAAAATCAAAGACTAACGCGGATACAAACTGTGTGTGTGTGTGTGTTTGTGGGCGTGGGAAAGAAAACAAAAGAGCAAAACAGTGGAGACGACAACCCATGCGTAGGAAATCAAGGTGGCAACACACGACACAGGACAGTGTGCGGAAGTGAACAATTTAAAGTTTGTGGTTGGTCACCAAGGCAAATAACACAAATAGCTCTACAGACAAAGCAATATGCACACACATGCGTGTGGACGTGTGTGTGTGTGCACAGGAAAAGGCAGCAAGCGATTATTTAGCTCACCCACGCATTAAACTGTTGTTGTTGTAATCGCCTGCACTTCAAAGCTTCTATATTTATACACTATATGTAGGCATGTGCGTGTGTGCGTGAGTGTGTGCGTGGGTGTGTACGGCTGCCAAGCTGCCCATAATGCCGCCGACCTGATACCTGAGCCCAATCACAATCACAAACCCATCCGCTCCCCTCGTGCCCCAGGCTGCCCACGCAGTAATAATAGTATGTAATCATTATAATGATGATGATGACGATGATATTGCCAATGACGTTAACACTGGCTCTCCTAGCAAAAAAGGCTAACGACGCGCAGATCTGTGCTTTCGTTAATTTTGACAACATATAAAAAACAAGTAATGTAGTGTGCGCATAGTGCCCGACTAGTACATTCCCTGCATCCAGCTCCAAGCCGAAGTTTACACACAGGCAAACACATGTTGTGAACAGGCAAACACATCTGAAAAACCTCGGTGGTTTCTATCTTCCAAATTTTAAATACCTATAAGAATGCAGCTTAATTTTCGCGAGAATGGGGTGGAATCCGAAAGTGAAATATTCCTGATCAGCGTGAACTTACGTACCAAATTTTGTGTGTCTAGCTCGTTTAGTCTCTGAGTTGGGCTCAAAAAAGAATTTAAAGTAAACTTGAGTTGTATGTAGAATACAGGAACTTAAAAGACTAAGCTTGTCTCTAATCCAACTCTTATAGCCTTATACAGAGAAACGGACGGCTAGTGATGTTGGCCAAGAATATATGCACTTGATGGGGTCGGAGGTTGTCTTCTAGCTGTTACATATATTGGCACGAAATCATTATACCCTTGTTTACCCTTGTTCAATGGTTTCCGGGTATAAAATCAATACCCTTCCTTAACCTAAACCCGAATGGCACATGGTTAAAATTAGCGGCACATTTTTTGCTATTTTGTTCATCCATTCCGTGTTTGAAAATGAGCCCAAATGCAGACGCAACCCGAGCGTGTCGCAAGGAGGTTGTGCGTGTGTGGACGTAATATGACCAATTCGTTTGCTCCTTAATCGTTGCAGATAAACCAAAGTATGGCGTTCAAGTAAAACACACACGCACCCACACGCACATACTGCAGTAGTTGACGACAGCTAGCGAACAGCAAGGCTCCGAATTTGGACAGCCAACCCAACCGAATAGGCCAACATCTGAACCTCTTCAAAATGACGGAGCAAAAGAATCAAGTGACGCGTGCAGCGCCGGAGCAGAGCAACGACTATCGGGTCGTGGTATTTGGCGCTGGCGGCGTTGGCAAAAGTTCCCTGGTGTTACGATTTATAAAGGGCACATTCCGGGAGAGCTATATACCCACGATTGAGGACACCTACAGGCAGGTGGTGTCGTCTATATGGCCGCCACTTTGATACCAGACCCCCACTTATCACATGTCATTCTTGTTGCCACAGGTGATTAGCTGCAATAAGAACATTTGCACATTACAAATCACGGACACGACAGGATCACACCAGTTTCCGGCTATGCAGCGATTGTCCATCTCAAAGGGGCACGCCTTCATTTTGGTCTATTCGGTGTGCTCGAAGCAGAGCCTGGAGGAGCTGCGGCCCATTTGGGCGCTTATCAAAGAGCTGAAGGTGCCTTTGAATCCATTTTATTGCTGACAAGTGGAGATTTCATGCGATATTTTCTAGGGCGACGTGATCTCCATACCCGTCATGCTGGTGGGCAATAAGTGCGACGAGAGCACCGAGCTGCGCGAGGTGTCGCAAATTGAGGGCCAGGCACAGGCGACTTATTGGAGCATATCATTCATGGAGACGTCGGCCAAAACCAATCACAATGTGACCGAGCTGTTTCAGGAGCTGCTCAATATGGAGAAAACGCGCACCGTCTCGCTGCAGCTGGACACGAAAAAGCAAAAGAAACAGAAAAAGGAGAAGAAATGCAAGGAGACTAATGGCGCCATACCGGAGAACGGCGAGGCCAGCGCCAGTGGCGCCGGTGTGAAGGACAAGTGCGGCGTCATGTAACGAGTTGGCAGGCAACATTGGTGACAGACAAATACTCGCATTGGGACGGTGGCAGGACTCAAAAACTCATCCCACTCACACACACAGACAGGACACACACATACATATATATGCATATACACGAACTACATACCACTATGGGACTGATGTTATTTGAGAACAGCCTGCATAGAGCAACTAAATATATTACTAATTATAGATGAACAATGAAAATATGAAGACAGCATTACGAGTATATTTTGCATACATAGATTTTATCCGCAACGCCTTCTAGTCTAGTTGAATTTAGAAGGCAACCACCACCACCATTCCCCCCACCCGCACCGAGATCATGAAATATATATGCATATGAATTATTTCTTTGAAATTTGGAAAAACTAAAATAATTAAAACAAAAAATGCATCTGAAACGTAACGGCATACATATCAAATACATAACATACTTACATTACATGACATACTCGCACATACTACATACTAGATGTGTACATTATACAGATATCACAACGCTATAATATGTACTATACGAATATATATACATGTACACATGTATATCCCAAAATGAAAAGCCAAAGTACCTACTTAAAAGACATACAATTTTATCTACTTACTACTAAAGATAAACCAATTACAATGTGTATTTACATAAAACAGAAACTAAAACAAACCCCCATTTTCACTAACAGAAGACTACATAGTCCGAGACAAAGACGGAAGACAATTCTGGAGCATTTGTAGCAGCGAATCGAAGAATTATCCGTTCCGTTCCGTTTGCTGCAATGTCTCCTTTCTGACTATCAATCAATTGCTGTATAACTATTTACCACCAAAAAAAGAAAAGAAAAAACGTTTAACAACGTTTAAGTTGGACAACATTTGCCACGTACATCATTTGAAATGTATAAAAAATACTCACTTATTACCCACACGGTAAAGCGCAAAAAACGCGTGTTAATTTCGTTTAACATAGTATTTCACTTTAAAAAGATTTTAAGAAGAAATTGTTTATGTACGTATGAATGAAATATGTATTCATTTACAATTAATTTGCTGAACTTTATTAACATTTAAAGAACAATGCAAAAAAAGAAATTAGCTTTAGTCAAATGGTTAGGTTTTGCATGAAGATCCGAAGATCCCCATTCAACCGGCGTTGGATTCGGATTAAGCACAATTTTTGCCGCTCATTCAGAAATTGTAGAGTTAGTGCTAATAAAAAACACATCGAAGGATATGTGCGAATTGGAATATAAGTTGCCTGTTTTTTAAAAACGAAAATACATAATGTATGTTTAACTCGAAGTAAAAACAGTTCACAAATTGTGGTATTTGCTAAATTAAATAGTTGGTCGGCTTATGTGTAGGTGTAGGCGTAGGAGTTAAAGTCTATTAGACAGTTAAATAGTTTCGCGTGGTTCTGCTGTTGTTTGATATTAAAATGGCATTAGTTTTTTTAAATTATGTATACCCATCCATATAAGAAATTAATTCCTCTTAATTGCTGTTAAACTAATGTAATTTTTGCCAAATATTCGTGGCAAACATGAAAAAGACAAAAGTAATTATATTAATTATGACTTTGCTCATTTCTTATGCACACAGTAAACACACAATACAAACGCCACGTGCACCAGAAAGAAATCCCAATAAAGATATCATAGACACACACGTATATAAAAAATATAACATAGTACATACTAATCTATATTGTTGAATTTGTGTAGTGAAATTATTAACCAAGATTTTGATAGCGGACCAATTTGCGTATAAGATTTCAGAAATCAATTTAGATAAATTCTCTCAGTTTGCCATAGAAAACAATGCATACATAGTATATATTATATGTAAACCTAATGCCAGCCTTAGTTAAATCTTATGTACGATTAGCATGATACTGCGTGCTCTAGGTTTTTGCTTAGTTTCCCTAGGTTTAGTTAGGTTTGTTGGGCTCTTGACAGCGAAACTGGTTATGGTATAAAGTTTGTTTAGCTACTTATGAATCCAGAGGAACAAGCGTATTTGCGCTTGGAGTACTGTTTGACAAAAGGATGTTTATTAAATGTACGTGCCGCGTATTGGAGTACAATATAATACAATATATAAAATGGATAATTAGTTGCGAATTAATATTAAGGAAATGTAATTAAAATGTAATACAGCATCAGTATGTATGTATATGTAATTCAAAAGTATAATTTAAAATACAACGAATGAATATATTTACACCGAATTATTTTTAATTTTTTTTATGAATATACATATAATTATTATACACACAACATATTAGTTGTATATTGAACTAGTTTATTCATGATGAATATTTGATTATTGCTTACATTTCAAATATGCAGCTAACACAGACAGACACACCATGCCAATAAGATGTAAATATGAACAAAAAATTCAGCAGTTGGATATATTGGTATATACAATTTTGAACTGGCCGGTAGCATAATATAAACATGTAATAGACAGTTTTGAGAGGCCTATTAATGACACTTAATGAAATCTTATTGTTGGAGATTTAACTTATAATAATTATCGTGCAAAAATGAAATAAGTACACGCAAAAATAATTTAAATAAAGAATAATTTAACTATGAAAAATATCAACTGGAAACAGAATTTTGTTTGACTGTAAAAACCTTTGCCAATTAATTGGTAAGAAATATATGATCACGAACATTACATATAATACAGCTTCAAATTTGTACGCAAACGCTACACGTTATCAATATGATCAACATCTTCGTTATCATCAATAACCGTAAAACCGGCTGTTTGAGCGATATCAGTTGAGGAATTGCTGATATTGATATTTTCTGATGATAACGGCTCCGAATTCAGTTTGCATTCAGGTTGTGGAGGTTGTGGTAGTGCTTCCAGTGGTTCCATCAGCTCTTGTACACCCGACACGGGTAGTTGTAATTGTTTTTGTTTTTGCTGTTGGGATTGTGGCATGTTCGACGTGCCGATGACGTTTAATAGCATCTTAAGATTTTCACCCGACAAACGATCACCAACTGCTTCGTTTGCCACGGGTTGGTGGTGCATGTTTGCGGCAGATGGAGAGGATCTCCCATGTAGGAGTCCCATCCACGCTTTAGGGCTTATAACATATTTGAAGATTAACTTTAAAAAATACCCAATCATGCACACCAGTGCGAATGGAGCAATATAGTTGTATGGAAAGGATAATCCATCTGGAGTAAATATAATTCAAATTTAAAAATATTTCAATTACTTTAAACATTTAAATACTTACTACTTAAACTGGTCATGCTGTGAGTTGCCTTTTCTAGTAGCATTTCAATTTGTTGCAAGAAAATGTCACTCGTATACTTAATGAAAACATGATCTGGTCGACAATATGGAATATTTAATTTGCTAGATTTTCTGAAATGTGCAAGTGTTAATCGTTTAGTTTTCGGACTGAAAAGATACTACCTACAAAAGTTTCGCCCTTTGTTGTGCTTCTGGAGATTCTTTGAAAAAATACCCATATAGACGCGAAAACCAGGATTTTTCAGCATCATCCGTGGGCTTCTGATGACTGTCAATTACCTCGATCATTGCTTCAATCTCCAGTTGCTAAAATAAATAATGCTGACCTTGATTAAGATTGACAGTTGTTTTTTTTTGTAGTACGTACCCTATTGCACTCTAAATAAGTAAAAAAGTAGCCATAAATGAAAATACCGCCTAGAATAATGGCTATGCCAGAAAATCGAAATCGTTTGTGCACAAGCCATCCAGCAGCTATGCACAGCAGCACTACCAGCATGAATTTCACCTGGCGAGACAAGTTTTTGTTTAATGCAACCAAATACAGATCTGTAATTAGGCCATAAATGGCAATACGCACCTCGGATTTATTGAGTAACTGTACAAGATCCTTGAAAATATCCGAAACAAGTGCTAGCACTCCCATTTCCTGATGCGTGTAGGCATAGTCGTCCGTATGATCGGACGAAAAAGGCACATCTTTCGCTTCCTCCAGTATTTTGTTGAGCATAATATCAAGATCACGCACATCTTGCACTGCTTCTAGTTCGGATACTTGTGACGGAAGCAATGTAAATAACAGCGATCTTTTAAAAAGTTCCGACGATCTGCCGTACTGTAAATATGTAAAAAACCTTGTTCAAACACCGATGACGTCATACGCCCAAATTTGCCGACATTACGCACGACAACCTACCTTCAATCTCTTGCGATTGAATAAAGCGTTAACGAATTTTTTAAAATACGTTAATGCCAATTGATCCTCTATCGTTGCAAGTGATTTCACTGATGGCTCCTGAGCCTGGCACTGGCAGGAGTCTTCACTTGGACTACTGAACTGTGCTGTCGACAGTTCCGACCACGCATGGGGTTCCACCCAGTTATCCTGGTAACAGCACACATTATGAAATAACAGTAATAAACAACTAACTATTGCGTTTGGTTGCATTGTGTTCTTTTTATTAAAACAACTACAAAGTTACTAAGAGTTAGACAAAATTAACAAGCCGAACACCTGATCACAAATGCGCGGTTGCTGCACTAGTGTTATAAAGCGTCCACTTCGCTGTGGGTAGTATGCTGATCACTTGTGCCACTCAAATATTTTTGCTTAAGCGACAAAGAAAAATATCGATAACTTTGTGTTAACCGGATTATTATTTTGTTGCAGAAAAGTCATAAAACTTAAGCACTTCTAATTAAGCAATAATGCAGTAATGAAATACAAATTATCATTAGATTTACATTATTGAGTTAAATTAAATTGAATATTGCTTGAACTGCATACAGAATGTAAGCAGGCGCTGCCAGACTGTTTAAAATTAAATATAAACAAAGGGAGAATGCTGCCAGACTCAGGACAAAAAATGACTCACGAGCAGTGTTAAGCTAAATAGTTTAAACAATTTAATAATTATTAGCATAGCGCTCTAAGACGTGTAAAATGGGCTTATTTGGCAAAACTCCCAGCAAAGACCCCAAAGAACAGGTTAAAACTCATTCCGCAGCTTTTGATTTCACAATTGCGCGTTAAGGCCATTTAGTGGCCATGAAATGATGTCATGTTCCAATTGTTTTGATTCTCATTTTCAACATCTGTTTCTCTGCATACGTAGGTGCAGGAATGGACGCACAAGATACGAAAAGAGGGTAATCAACTCGATAGACAGATCCGAAGCATACAGCGAGAGGAGGAAAAGGTGAAGCGTTCTCTCAAGCAGGCCGCTCAAAAGAACGACAGGGATACCTGCATCATTCTCGCCAAAGAGATAGTAAATGCGCGGAAGGCTATAAATCGTATTTACACCTCCAAGGCGCATCTCAGCTCCATTCAGATGCAAATGAAAAATCAATTGTGTATGTAAATTGGAGCTACTTTCACTTGAGATTTGACCATTACTAGACTTTTTCTTCTGTGCTTTAGCTACTTTGCGGGTTGCTGGCTCATTACAAAAATCCACGGAAGTCATGCAGGCCATGCAGAGTCTCGTTCGATATCCGGAGCTGGCAGGCATTATGCGCGACATGTCGAAGGAAATGATGAAGGCAGGCATTATCGAGGAAATGCTGGACGAAACCATGGACTCGCTGGAGGAGTCTGAGGAGTTGGAGGAGGAGGCAGCAAAGGAGGTCGACAAAGTACTCTGGGAAATTACGGACGGCAAATTGGGAGAGGCTCCATTACCACCAGAAGCAACCCCAGCAGCAGCAGCAGCAGCAGAAAAAAACCAGCGACTGCATCCCGTGTTGAAGTCGAAGACGACGACGACGAGGGCGAAGAGCTGCAGGAAATGCAGAGTCGCTTGGCTTCGTTACGCTCTTAAATTAGTTGCCGTAAAAGGGCCTATATACCTTATATAGCAATGTTTAGATTCGAATTGGAAAATTAAGCTTGTGATTTTGTACTTCATAGCACCTCTTGCACGCCACGTAAATCCAAAATATTTCCGAAATAGTTAACTCGACGGAGAATTATATAAAAACCAAAATATCAGTGAAAATGTATGAACAGTTCTTGTAAGTTTAAGTCTTATACAATTTTTTGGTTCATATTGTGTTGAACTGCACGTGTTTTAACGTTAAATTTAACAACTTTTACATATTATTTATTGCATAATTTAACCTGTATTAAATGTAAAAGAAGACACTTAGTTTATATACGCATTTTAAGCAGTTCTAAGTATATTCGCAGCTTAGCTTAAATATTATATTCGAAATATGATAGTTTTGGCATATTTCATATGGTATTTTGACCAGATTTTGTTTGCTATCGATTTCGGCATTTTAAAGCATAACCTTAGGCTGGAGCCAAAAAGATATTTCACATCAATATAGTCTTGTAAACTGTACATAGAAAAAGATTTGCTCTATTCGGAACATCAATTGTCATTCAAATAAATTGCTCCTAATTTGTAATGGCTTATTAGATCTTTGTCGTTGATAAATTTCCTGCTAAATCAAAGTGTTTTTTAATTCGGCATGGTCATAGCCTCTGCTTGTCTTTAATCAAACTAAATATAAATTATGGGCACATTTTCATGGCTCCAGCGTTGACTGTATCCAGTCTACATAAGCCCCAACTCGACTGTATACGCCTGGCCAGCCGTTTAGGCCACAGGGCGTTGGTCCGAATGACACAACGCCCGCCAGAAAATAGTATGTGTTCACTTTGTTTGTGTCCAGGCCAATAAGCGGACCGCCCGAGTCACCACGGCATGAATCAACACCCTCCATGCCGCCGGCACACATTTGCGTATTCTCGAGAATAATGCTCTGGCGACTGTATACAGACTGGCAGTCGTCCAGGGTGAATCCATCCACAGCGGCCTTTAGCTTCAAATTGCTGGCCGACAGCTCTTCTGTTTTGCCCCAGCCGGACACATCCATGGAAATGCCATCGAACGTGGCCGAGCGCAGGTTCGTGTCCAAGGGCAGGCAAATGGGTCGCACAAAGTCGGTGTACTCAATCTGGCGCGCCATGCGCAGCAGGGCGATATCATTCACTTGGTTCTTGGAGCTGGGATCGTACGATGGATGCGGAATGGTGCGTTCCACAGGTACATCCAAGTGCGGTGGCGCACAGTCCTTCATGCCGCGCACATCGACTTCACAGTCAGGATCAGTGGCGGTGTCCCACTCGCCCAAACGCACGCCGGTTAAACGCCAATCGGCAGGCAGTGATTTGCCATTGACGCAATGTGATGCGGTCACCACGTAACGAGTGCTAATGAGTGAACCGCCGCAATGGTGTCCTTTGGAGCCACTGCCTTTAAAAGCGAAACAAAAGTATTCTACTTGAGGTCTTGCGCATTAGGGGTCAAATACCTTTGGTGTACTCGACTAGTGCCATCCAAGGAAATTCGTCGATTTTTGTTTTAACGCCGCCATAAATGCGATTCGATAGTATATTTCCACATTGACCCGGCAATGGCAACAGGTTCTTGTTTGTGTCGTTGGCGGCAGCAGGACGTACTGTTGTTGCCGGCGTACTGTCCCGATAACGATCTGGACAGCAAATCTACAAGTTATGCAATTAATAAATCATTCGGCATTTATATTCTTAATTTACGCTGTACACACTTACTAAAACCTTGTGATTGAAATAGCCGCACTGGCTACGGCTCAGATATAGCTTATCGGCGTCCCGCAGCGGTATTGTCGTCAGTATCCCATATAAATACTTGCAATCCTCGAGATGTATGCAGAGCGCACGCTCCCGGTTCGGTGTAATGCAGCGTCCATAGTTGGGCACTTGGTTGGCCTCGTTGGGAAAATAAATTTCTGTATACGAAATAAATAAAAAAAAACAATTAAGAATGTTGCAGTCGGGTGTAGCCGACTGCGCAATACTCGTTCACAGTGTAATCATAACTAAAACATTTATCTTAGTACTAAATACTAACTAAATAACAAAAAAATTACGATCTGCGCGGGGTTTGAACCAATAATCAGTTTCATTCAAAGCAGGTAAATAAATTTGGGATCTGAATCAAAAAATTAAGATTTGACCGAGGGTTCCAATTTACATATAACATCATGCTTATATGTTGGAAGCGAAGGTACGGTTTCCGGTTTGGTCTGGATATCTAAACAAAACATCTTTTCAGAAAAAACACTTATTTTCGACGGACTGTTCCAATGGTAGCTATACGCAAAAATGGTCCGATAGTAATAATATTTTACAGATATGTTAATAGCACTCTTAATTGCCAAGTATAGTTTGGATATCTTAAAAATCAAACGGGTTTTCGACAGCTATAGTATGACAAAATATCCGATTAGGCAGATTCCATGTGTACTGCCTGCAACAAAAAGACACACCTAAGCTTAGTTTTAAATATATACTTGATAGGGTCAGAGGTCTCCTTCTCTGCTTACACATTTCGTGATAAAATTATAATACCTCTGTAAGGGTATACAAACTAATAATAAAACTCAATAAACATATTATAAGAATGTATTTAACATTTGAATTAATAATTTTTATTTACTATCGATTATAGAAACTGGTTTTCGAATAGCTAATCTTGCTAGAGATGTGAAGGCCCTCACATACACACGCAGACCCATGTATGTGCATAAATCTTTATTCTTTTCGCTTCTATGACGATTCTACCTACTTTTCTTTGCCTTCTCTTTTTTATTTACTTACGCGCAATTGTCAAATTAACACAAATTCCGAAAATCACACAGGTTGCAATTAGCTTAAGCATATTTATTTTATGATTTTTTTTTACGCACACAATTAAGGTAAGTACGTCGTCAGATATTTTGCAATATTTTTATTTATATTTTCTTTTTAAATATCTTATAAAAATAAACACCGCAATTAAGTGAATACAATGACTGAAACGGAATCGCCGTAAAACTTTACTCAGCCGCTCGTAACAGTTGGAGAGAACGGAGTAAGGCTTGGCACACAACTGAGACGCTGCAGGCCGTGAGCACAGCTTAACAGAGAATTTAGCAGAGCTTTGGCATGAGCTTTTTCTTCTTATACCCTGAACCCATTGAAAATGGGTAAGCAAAGGTATAGCGGTTTTGTGCAAATGTATGTAACAGGCAGATGGAGGCATCGCCCACCCTATCAAGTATATATAATCTTGATCAGGCTAACTACCTAAGTCGATTTAACCATGCTACAGACCTGAACTTACCGACATTTGATTTTCCTGCACCTTACGCAGAACAATTTTATAATTTTCAATTATTATCGATAAATATTGATACTACGACATGGTTTTCTTAAGATATCTTAAAGACTTTAAAATCTAGCGCTACCAATATGGACTAATATGTTTTCGTAAGGTATACGCAGATCACTCCCCTACTAGCTTTAAAATTGTAAAAAACGCAATCGAAGTTATAATGCTTTGATCTTTAGTTTGTACATACATTTGAATGAGACTTTTAAAGATCGGACGATAAACTTGGAATGAATTTAATTGTTATTTTCCATAGTGGTGGCTAATCACAGCCGCTAAGTAAAGTTGTGGTGTGTGGTGGTGTGAATATGTTATTTTGTGTTTGTATGAATGCAAGGGGTTGAAAAGACAGCTCGACAGCTCAAACTTTCAGGTTCAGGGTATCTTTTAGGCCGACACTCTCGACGGACACTTACTTGTAATTTTTTTTTATACTCGTTCACAAAGTGAAAAGTGTATATTGGGTTTGTGCAATGACCGACTTGCTGTCCGCGTCAGACAAAGTGTTAAGATTTTTATGCCACGCTCACTGGGAGACTAGCAAATAGATAAAATTTCGATCGCAAATCGATAAAAAGTGAATATTGTACACAATATTAAAACTAGAGTCACCAAATTTGGTAGGTAGATTGCTGGTGATCCGTCCTCAAAGATTGTGACCTTGATATACCGGCCACGCCCACTAGAACGCCGACCCAGCGCCGCCCTTAAAACATCGGAAATGGCTATATCTCTCACAGTTTTTGAACTAAAGGCTCCATATTTAGAATATATGTTACTGGAAAGCTCCCCCAAACATCACCGACATCATCAGGCATCAGAAACACGAAAATCGGTTCAGTTTTGACAAAGTTATGGGCGTTTTTTTGTCAATTCTCAGAATCGGTTTTAATGTTGTTTTTTATACTAATTGTCACAACCACAATCTATTATAAATTTATATATAATTATAAATTTGCATTTCTAAATTTTGAAAAATAAAATTTTTCGAAAATAAGTATAAATTTTCATTTCAAAATTTGGAAAAAAAGACAGCAACGTTCTTACTTATTTAATTCTATCTTCCTCTCTGCATTGAATAGTTTTAAAGTAGTCACAATCAGCTTAAATCTGCAAATATATTGTATTGTATTTATTGTATTTATTTTATATTGTTAGTATGTTTTTTTATAGGAATAATACACAACGATGTTAGTTCTAAATTTGTAGATTTTTGGCTTTGGTGTCTAAGAAGCTTTGGAAACAGTCGTGCCTCACGCAACTCTTCCATTCATGTATTAAGCATTGGCATTTGAGGGCGAGATTGGCTATTGATGCTATCGAAAATCCAGTTCATATACGAGCTAACAGCCGTGTAAACGCCTGGAATAGTTGTAACGCCGCATAGAGTTGGTCCAAAGGCCACAATTCCCAGCAGCGTGTAGCGTCCATTGGCGTTCAGAATCCCAGAGGTGCCATCGTCCATGAAGGGTCCGCCACTATCACCCCGGCAAACATCATTCAACGGCTGGCCCTGGGCGCACAGATGATTCGGGGTGATGACAATCGGCTGCTGGAAGTTCTCACTAAGAGTGGCATAGGTGATGGCGCAACTGGTCGTATTGACTATGGGCAATCGTATGAACCGCACCGTGGCCGTGCTGCCCGTGCCTGTTGAAGTGTTATCTGAAACATAGCAGGCGGTTGGGTTGTGTTAGGTGTCGTCAGTTAAATGTGTTAAATTCAATTCATTATTTTTATCTCATTAAAACATACTCTCTGCTGTTGTGCTCCAACCGGCAACAACGCCCATTTGTCCGATCAGCCTATCCGCAAGCGCTGCCGTGCTGTTTAAAGGTAAGCATATTGGCGTGAATTTACCTGGAAAACCATCAGAATATTTAGGTTGCACAATGGCTGTGGGCACCGAAAATTGTCTTACTCTGGCTGTTGTTCAGGCTGAGCAGCGCAATGTCATTCGCATACTTTGGCTGATCATAATTGGGATGCACCAGCACGCGGTCAATATCAAACATATTGGGTCTACTGCAATTGACAGCACTGGGGGCGCAGTCCTGTGCGCTGGAGATGTCATCGCCAATACGAACCTGAAATCTGTAAATGGGTTTTTAGCGGGGCATGCATAGGGCTTAATTGTGGCTTAACGAAATTGGCTCAAGAGAAAAGTGGTTCTGCATAGTTTGAATGAAACCCCGAAAAGCTCGCAGCTGGAGAAATCGTGTTGCCGAAAGCAATTAATCTGATTCAAATTTGAAAGCTCCAACTTGCGACTGTTGACTTTATTATAGCCTTGCAGATATAAATTTCCATCTCCGTACAAAATATCCGGACGACGCTGAATCGATATAGCTTTGTTCTTCTGGCTATCTGTTTTTATACAATCTATGTAGCTACCATAGCTTTTGTATGGGGAAATTTTTGGTTTTTTTTCTAGCATATTAATTCAAGTCCTGAATACATTTTTATAATATGATTATTCAGTTTTATGATTGTTATATACTCTTTCAGAGTGTCTTGTAATGTTGTCACTAAATATGTAACGCATAGAAGAAGATGCCTCTGACCCTATATATGTATATATGTATATTCTTGATCAGTATCTGTAGTCGTGTGGATATAGCCGATTTTTTAAAGCTATCGTAAAACTGCTTGTCTTTTTATTGCAGTACATTTGTTGGCATCGGCCCAGTCGAAATATTTTTGCTCCAAATATATTGGCGAAAATTGATATTATCCACCCCAATATCACATAGTTCACATAGGAACAATCAGTCGAAAACTTGTACCCTGATCAGATCTGGCAACTGTGTGCGTTTTATGTCTGCAAGGGTATTCAGTTCTAAGGTATCCCAAAAACAACTATTCCATTTTTTCTCTTATACCGCAAAGAGTATTATTTATCCATTTGAAGGAAAATATATAAATGTGTACACTTGCACTCGACTTACAGCTCCAGATCGCTCACCAAGTTGACAACGCAATGGGCGGCGGTGACAATATAATTGTTGGAAATAAGCGAACCCGAGCAACGATAGCTGATGCGGTTGTTAGCTGTGAATATAATTAAGAAATACAATTGATTAATTGCTTATTATTGTTATGTACTTGCAGATCTTGCAAAATGAGTAAGGGATGCCCCTGCAAAAGTGCATCGGAGATAAGCAGCAGTTGTGCTTATTGCCCCAGCGGCAAGAATGCTTATGGGGCCCAAGATGAAAGTTATCCGACCTATGAAAACTACGATAACTACGATAACTACGATAACTATGACAACTATAACAACTATCAAAACTATCAAAACTATGACGATTATGGAGGCTATCAAAATTACAATCAATATCCATATGCCACGGGTAGCGAGTATTCATATCCTCAGGAGGAGCCCGAAGGATTTAAAATCAGCGATGCCTCTGTATCGCTTCTCAAGGCTGTTGCGGTTTTCTGTACCGGTTGTTATCTGACCATGAAGATGACCGGTGTGGCCAATGAACTGGGATAAGTTCAGCCATTAACGTTAGCTTGTTCTGTTTTGTTTTTGTTTTATGTTGTTGTTGATGTTTTGTGACCCAATGACAAGGACCATCTCCAAGAAACACACATACTCACATTTCGTAGGATGATATTAAAAAATTTTACGTGTAAAATTGTGCTACTCACTGCGATTGCGGTAGGCGATCCGGGCAAACCACGGATATTGTCCCGGCTCAGCCTGTTCACCGCCCACAATACGTGTGCTCACACTGATCCCACAATCGGGTAAATTTAAACGCGCAGCCGGCGGTAAAGTAGTCGTGGGCGAGGACATGGTCGTCACCGACGTGGTGGGTGCCATGTCGCGTATGATTTGATCCTGGCTGGCATCGGCCATTAGCTCGCCTTGTCCTTTTGTCTCGATCGATTCCTGAAAACGTAAATCGCCGGGAAACACTATTGGCCTATCCGCAGGCATTGGACGTGGTGCTTCATCTGCCGCTGGACTAATCTCGTGATCAATGTGATACTGAAAATGATGACCGCCACCAAATCCAAATTGGTGCTCATCATAGTCCGTATCAATTGCTCGGGGACAATTGCGTTGCGCCCTGAAATCCCGATAATCGTGCAAATACATTTCGGTCTCGTGCGCCACTAAACGATTGAACTCGTATTTGAATCTGGGACTGTGCTTCGAGGTACTCGCAGAGTCCCAGATCCAGCGATCATTGGGCGCAAAGCGCAAACTGCGACTGCTGTGCGAAGAAGCTGTCGGCTGCGGAGGACAGCAGGCGAGAGGATCGAGACCCTGAAAGCCGCAGCCGGCCGAATGGACCATGGAGAAGACAGCGGCGCGCTCCTCGAGCCGATGGTTGAGTAGAAGTTGGGCAAAGGGAACGCAATCCTTAATCCGTATGCAATGGCAGACACTGGCGGCCAGAACGTCTGCAAAGACGGGATTGGTAACAGGTGAAGGTACGTGTAAATAAAAAAAACAATACAAGAGTGCTCTAGTCGGTAGTGCCCGACTAGAAGGTACCCTGATCTTAGGTCAGAGCTGCCGTAACAAGCATATTAAATATTTTTCTTTACACATATACACGCGCAGACACACATACACAAACACACACCCACACACACACACATTGTGCTTTTTGCGCATAACTTCGGTATTTATTTTCCGAACTCTTTGAAAATATTAGAGATTAAATATGGTATCCATATGTACGTACAAAATAAAGCACTAGGCTGTACCTCTTTAAATGCCTTTTTTTCTAATTTTGGGGCGATTGGGGGAAGGTATCCAAAAAGTTAAATATTGTTTATCTTTGTTTCTACTACTTCAGAACATAGCTCTTAAATATGGCGAATATAGCTTTTCTAACCTCCGGGAAATGCTAAAAATATCCATGTCCTTAAGTCAGTATTTTCCACTATTAATAAAATGGAGCAAGATATCGTACAATTTATAGACCTTTTCTTTATATTATATAGAGGGATCTATATGAAGGCGGAAAGACAGGCGGACATGGCTACATCGACCCATATAGTCATTATGATCAAGAAAAAAAAAATATATATATATATATATCGCAGATGCCTCCTCTTGTCTGTTTCCACATTTGCACAAATTCATTATACCCTTGGTTACCCATTTTCAATGTGTTCAGGGTACACAAAATTAAAACAAAAACCAACCAAATAACCAAGGCCAATATCTGCAAACCAGAAGTGGCCAAAACGCCAAGATTGTAGCCCAAAATAAACAAGTCCGGTTCAGCAATTACTGAGTCACTTTTGCCATCGTTTTTTTGTAATTATATATTGTTGTAGTTTATTGCCCTTCGCTTTGCGGCGCAGAGAGCATGATGTTAGCATATTTGCTTGGGGAATTTCTAGACATTGACCTTGACCCAGTACCAATTGGAACCGGAGATGACGTCTGTTCTTTTTCTGTTTCGAATAACGCTTATTGGCATTCGTATTCATACTTAATAAAAGTTTGTCGTTTGAGTCTTTGGTTTTTTTTTGTTACTCACATTGAAAGCATAGTGTGCAAAGAACTGTAATGCATATGAACTTTAAAAGCAACAAATGCATTTTGGGCTTTCTTTTGAACGAGCTGCGGCAATTCGTCCCAGAAACTACACAAATACAAACGCACACACACACTTTCACTCACTCGCACTCGCAGACAATCTTCAACTTGTGCACAATTCTTAACTGTTCATTGAATATGAGACGCGAGCACAACTTTTGCGTTCAAGGTGCGAAATAAAATTGAAATAAATTGGTTCAATATCTGAGTATATCTTATTTCCATTTCCATTTCGACGGTAGAGCACAGCTTTGTTGTATTTGTTTTTTAATTTATTTATTTTATTTTTTGTTTTTTATCAACAGCGAATCAAAACAAAGAGAGGGAGCACAAAAACAAATTATATGCCCCAAAAGCTGAGCTTATGAAATAGCGACCACTACACGCGTAAACAAAGAAACACACAGACACACACACACACAGCCAGAAACAGAAAGAGACACAGCCTCATGAACTTTTTGTAGGCCGATCTGGGCATGGCAAAAGGCAGCGAGCGATCATAACAGGCCCGACATCCGAGTGGCACTGGCGGCACCTCGTGCGTACGTCAAATTGCCGGCAAGACAAAAGCAAAACACACGCACACATACGCACCAACATACGCACACACTCAAAAGAAAACATGTTTTCAAGATGTGCGAGCTACCCATTCTGAGAGTGTGCATTGAAATTTCGGCTATAGTGTGAGCCCAGTCAGAGAAAACGGTTCAAATCCTTTAAAAGTCGTTACTTAGTTGCACTCGAATATGTTTGTAAATATTTATTTTGATCATATGTTGTTCTTAAAATATTACTAACATATTTAGTAAGTCAGCTAACTTAAACAAAAAAATGCACTTGACATGAAATGAACTTTAGCTTAAAATATATGTCTAAATTTTTAGAAATATTTATGTATGGAATGTATTGATTCTGATGGCGTTCAATGATAATGCTATGCGTATGGGTTGCCTTACTGCTCCAATAAGCTTTCTTATTTTTATTTATTTCGTGCTTGCTCTCAAATCAATCTATGCAACCGGGACTACCTCTGGCGCAGCAGCAGTTACAGAGACAATGACACCGGTTGAAACGTTATTCTCGACCTGTTCTACAGGTTCGATGTTCGGTTGCGACTGCGACTGCGACGGCGACTGCTCTGATGGGGACGTATTCACCGCAATCGTTGTCACTGCAGCCGACGACGCATAAATGCCATTAGTATCAGCATTGCAATCATTGCCAGTGAGCTGGTCGACATCGTCATCATCAACTGGCGTTTCTTGACTCAGTACTGCTGCTAAATGGGTATCATTAACTGTCTCCAAAGTCTGGTCAGCCACATCGTTTACAGCAGCTGCTGGCGCTGCTGAGACTGACTGTGTTTCTATTGTAGTTGGAAATGTTTCTGGGTCTACTGGGTCTACAATCGACGATTGCTGCTCCAATTCGCTGTGCTCGTTGCCACCAGTTCCATTTACATTCAAATGAACAGATACGTCACCATTGTGCATAGAATGTGGTGTCTTCAGTTCATTGATGATCTTTTCGCCCACTTTGGGATCCAACTCGTTGATTTTCTCTTGCAGTTTGCATTTGAATTCAATCGGCCATTTGGGACTCCATTGACGAAACAGTTTAATCTGTTGCCAAACAAAATAACTTAATATTAGTGAATGCAAAGAAATAACCAGGTTTTATATAGTTACGCGGCATTGAAAAAGACTCATGGGCTTGTCCTGCACATCCGACGTGGCCATAGAATTGACGACGCCATTTACATAGGTGCTGCTTCCTCCACGTCCATCTTCGCCTGTGCTTAGGGCCGTGAGATACTCCACCAACACATACACGAAATCGTCGCGTTGCAGCTCACTCCATTCGTTAAACCATTGTATAATATAACGGAACTCGCCGTCTACTGATAAATTGCTCATAGACATATTTGCTTAAATGCACTTTTAAATGATCGATTTGCACTATGAGTTTATGATCGCAATTGATGCAAATTGAAATTCTAGTTGTACTTAAGTGAACTCAGATTCTGGATGCGTGCCTCACGTACTACTATCTGCCTCAAAGTTTCTATACTAACAACACAACCCGTTTCTAACTTTTTTCACCGCTTGATTACAAAGCCCAGCTCATAACAGCTGATGCGGCTTTTGCAGCATATCGATAGGACCGTGTGCGGCGTTATCCAGCACGTGCACCTGTTCTGCTCTAAACAATATATACGAATATAAGCAATGAAGTTCACTGTCAATAATATTACATGCTGGCGTCTAAAAATTATAGCTGCGACAAGTCACGCAAATATGTAGCATTATATATAATTATTATAAGATCAAGCAGATGGAAGCCATCTGACATTTGAAATCTTCACTATATCGATAAGTTGCGCCTATCCGCTTGTTGCACAGCACTAATCATTTTGGCGTTTATCAACTCTTGAAATTTGCAGACTAAATAATATTAGAGAAAAACTAGGCAGCAAAAAATTCATCAATTAAAACAAAATATGTCGTCGTCCGATCTGGAAATCCAACAGAAATCTTCGGATAATCAGCAGGAACAAGTGTGCAATGCAGAGATTAACGCCACCAAACATGATACAGCGCCGGAAGCAGGCCAACAAGATTTTGCCGCGGCCGAGCAGTACAAAAATCAAGGAAATAATTTGCTCAAAAGTAAGTTTTCCGTTCACATACACAAGCAAGTAGATATTGCGAAATACCTTGTAAAGTTCATAAAACACGCTTAGAAGTCGTGTGTAGCTAAAGCGCGTCCCGTGTTTGCAGTACGCTTCCCTCGACCTAACCTTAAAACCTGGTAGACTGGCGCTAAGTGAGATAATTTGTGTGTGTGTTCTGTATGCCCACAAAGACAGCTAATTGCTTTAGGCACAAGTTAAAATTGCAATATGTTAGCATAACTCATAACTTGACATTTTTGCAGCCAAGGAATTCTCGAAAGCCATTGACATGTATTCCAAAGCCATAGAACTATATCCCAGCAGCGCAATCTACTATGCCAATCGGGCATTGGCGCATTTGCGCCAGGAGAACTTTGGTCTGGCCCTGCAGGACGGCGTTTCGGCTGTGAAAACGGATCCCAGCTACTTGAAGGGCTACTATCGGCGTGCAGCGGCACACATGTCCCTAGGCAAGTTCAAACAGGCCCTATCTGATTTTGAATACGTGAGTGTAATTTGCTGTAGAGGAAGTCTGTAACCAATAATAACTGATAAGCTATCTTTTCAGGTGGCCAAATGTAGGCCCAATGATAAGGACGCGAAGCTAAAATTTACCGAGTGCAGTAAAATTGTTAAAATGCGCGCCTTTGAGCGGGCCATTGCTGTAGATAAGCCCGAGAAGACTCTCTCTGAGATGTATAGGGACTTGGAGAACATCAGTAAGAACTCAAATAATAAATTTGTAGATTGCCTTACTACGCACCTCAATTGAATATTTATCGAATCTATAATTACCATTTTGTAGCCATTGAGGACGACTATAAGGGTCCTCAACTGGAAGATGGCAAAGTCACCATACAATTTATGAAAGACCTTATGGAACATTTCAAGGCACAAAAGAGACTGCATCGCAAATTTGCCTATAAGGTAATAGTACTATATATCTTGTAATATAATCTATAGCATGTGTCTGGTTCTGTTTTAGATACTTTGTGACATTGATGTCTATATGCGTGCACAGCCATCTCTGGTGGATATTAAGGTTCCCGATGACGAAAAGTTCACAATTTGTGGCGATATACATGGCCAGTTTTATGATTTGATGAATATCTTTGATATAAACGGTCTGCCCTCAGAAAAAAATCCTTATCTGTTCAATGGAGATTTCGTGGATAGAGGTTCATTCTCCGTAGAATGCATATTCACACTATTCGGCTTTAAATTGCTGTATCCCAATCATTTCTTCCTGTCGCGCGGTGAGTTGAAAATAATAGCGCTAATTGTTGTCCACAGAGCTAATTCAATGTGTTTACAGGAAATCATGAGAGCATTAACATGAATCAAATGTACGGATTTACGGGCGAGGTAACCGCCAAATACACCAGCACAATGGCGGACATATTTACGCAAGTATTCAACTGGCTGCCATTGTGCCATTGCATTAATCAGAAGATTCTGGTTATGCATGGTGGCCTCTTTTCATCAGACAATGTTACATTGGATAACATAAGACGCATTGAACGCAACTGCCAGCCACCAGAAGAGGGACTTATGTGCGAGCTCCTGTGGTCTGATCCACAACAATGGATGGGCCGTGGACCATCTAAGCGCGGTGTAGGCATACAGTTCGGTCCGGACGTAACTGAATCATTCTGTAACCTTAACAAGTTGGACTACATCATCCGCAGCCACGAGGTTAAGGATATGGGCTATGAGGTGGCCCACAATGGTCAATGCATAACTGTCTTTTCAGCACCCAACTATTGGTACGTATCAAGATCTTAAATATATTTTTAAAAAACCCCGTAATAATGCTGGACGTTTATTTACAGTGATACTATGGGCAACATGGGCGCATTTATAACAATAACCGGTAACAATTTAAAACCAAATTACAGATCCTTTGAAGCTGTGGTAAGTACTATTTTAACTTTTCCGTATGATTAAATATATTTGAAATATTTATTTTATTCGCAGCCACATCCTGATGTCAAACCTATGGCATATGCCAATAGTTTAATGAACTGGCTGGCGTAGTCATAGCAGCCTGCTTCCTATGCATAATAGCTAAGAACACCATAAACTCCCAAATCCCTGCCCACGCTTAAGAACCTAAACCCGCATTATTATAACGAACAAAACAACACACAGATTCTAAAATGCTCAACAGACCTTTATGCACACAGCTTGCCAGTTATTCTACGATCTAAGTTAGAGTAAAGAACAAAGTTGTGTTATTTTGGGTTGAGGGCTGCAGAATAGCAATCACAACAAATTCAGCTATATTTGATACAAAAAAAACCTTGCATACGAGAATGATTATATTAAAATGGCTTTAGAAGTCGGATGCTAAGTTTTATCGGTGCTAAGCATCTGAGTATTCACTGTACAGTGTTTGTGCTATTACAAAAAAATTTAAAAAACAAAAACAAAAAACTAAATCAACGTAAACAGTGAGGAAACGTATTAAGTTGATGCATAGCATTTAGAAATTGGCAATAATGTGCGCGCCCACACACTACTACAAAGTCCTTTACCTTAATTTTTATTTCCAAAGCCTACAATTCTGTATAAATTAAATTTTTGTTCAATCCTTGTTTATATAAACTTATTATACAAGTCATTTTAATAAAAACTGCAATTTAGAAACAAATACCTTAATGCATATACATTTTTTAATAATCGACTAGTGCGCATATAGGCCAAGATTGTGTTCGAAAATTCATCTAGCTATTACGTAGAGAATGAAATATACGGGAAAAGAATACGGATTAGAACAATTGTGCCAATTAAAATAAAACTTTTATTAATCAAGATTAACATCAATTGGCACTGCTAAGCTAAAACCTATAGCGCTAAAAATTTCGTCCACATTGGCTTTGTAGTCCTTAAGATGAGCGCGTTGCAGGAGCGTCACATACACAAATGGTCCGTTGAAGGAAGCTAGATTTTCGAAGAATTGCACGGCCAGCGTTTGCAGTTCTTTGGGCTGCGCCTGGTACAAATACAAAGCAACGATACTAAGCAGGTCATGCAGATGCTTGCCCTCAAGTTGCAGGCTACGTATGAATGAAGCCAAATGCTGCAGCAGCTTCAGTTGCAGCTTGTATTCCTGTGTAGGCACTCGTGACGTTTCGGTCCTACTGTGCTGACTGGCTGCTTTTAGAAACTGCTTAAGCTGAGGTATCACATCACTGAGACTGCGCTTTAAAATAAAGTCCTTGGCATGCAGGCCGAGAACGTGCAGTAGGCTAAAGCAGCGGCTCAGTACAATCGAGTCCTTTTGACGAAACTTTTCTACTAGCGGTTGCCATACCAGATGTACCAGAGGCAGCAGCTCGTTCTCATAGTCAGCAAGCAATGGTACACCAGTGGCAAGGCACTCCAGTGCTAGAATTTGTTGTGCCTGTGCTGAGTTTGATAGAAATTTGATAGCTTGAGTCATAATCTCCTTGGTCATTTCAATGTGTCGTGGCAGGATGGGCTTTGTCGACGATTCCGCTGAACTATCCTCAATCTCTGTTTCAGGCATATTTACGTCTGGTTCTTCATTTGGCGCAGTATTCAAATCAATAGGAGCATCAGTTAACTGTTTATTGAGCACATTGAGCCAACTGCTTAAAATGTTCTGCTCCTCATCGACATGCATTTGAATGTCGGCGATCTCTGTCGCAGTAGCAGTTTGCCAGCTGACCACATGCCTCAGGAATGCATTGAAGACGCGCAAATATGATTGTACATTGTCCGTCTGATGCGACTTGGCGCATTCCTCGCATATTGTTTGAAATATACTATCCAGATGTGGCACATTGCCACGCGTACTGTACTGCAGCACAACTGTGAGAATGTCGACGGCTGCACTGCTCTCGGGTGACTACAAATGAAGAGTTGAAGAGAATGCTTCAGTTGCTGTTATTAAATTATACATATATACTCACCTTCTTGAATAACGCATTGAGATGAAAAGTGATGTAGTCAGTGGAGCATTCAATGAAATGTGAGGGTGCAGCATACTTCAAGGCCAGCTGCATGGATACGAACGCAAATGTAGCTGCTTGATGTACCATCGTATTGCTGCTGGCTGGAATTGGGAGAATGTCTGTAAGATTACATAGTACTGAAACAAGGGTATATCTCTGCCTACCCAATTTCAGTAGCACCTTGTACAAACATCGAAATATGTGGCGATCAAAAGTATCGCCAATAAATTTGGCACTATGTCCCAGTGCATCCAAAACTAGGCAAGTATGCAGCACGTTGAATTGTGCATCCAAAATGCTAATGCGACTATTGACTGACTCGCGCCCATCATCATTATCATCATCTGAGTCACAATCCTGCGTTCGCACTTCTATGGCAGATGAGTAGAGACCAGGCGTGTGGTCTTTGAACCAAGAGGAAGGCTGAAAAGTTTGCGATTTAAATAATTCATGCAAGTATTTTAATTTATAAGTAAAATGCTAACCTTTTCAACCTTGAGCCGCCAGGCTGCATCCGGTTGCAGAGCCAAGTGCCAATGGTCAGCGGCAAGCAACTGATCCACAAAAAGTTCTGCCAATAATAAACGACTTTCTCGCGCAATCCTCTGCTGCGGCGTAATCATAAGCGTAACTAGCAAAATCGACTCATTCATCGCTGGGCTGCGCTTCTCAATTAGCTCCTGGCAAAAGTCGAAGATTAGGCGATTTAAAGACGGCTCAGCGCCCAACAGTGCCGCAATATCGTATAGCGCATCCACGCATCGTTTGGAGCTGAGATACTTGAACTGGCGCCAAGGCAACTTGGCGCATTGTGCAGCCAATTCCTTGGGACTGCCCTCCTGAATATGCCGCAGCGAGTACTCTTCATTGAGCAGTTCCCGCGAAGTGCGCAGATCGAGCGCTGTCAGCAGACACATGACAAACAGCTCCAGGTTCTTCGGCAACATTAGCAACAGCTGTAGTTTGTCGGCGCTGAGATTACGCAAGAAACCTTGGAAGAAAAGCAGTTCAGCAAACTGTTCGTTTTCATCGCAGCGATGAAGAATGCGTGGCCATTTGTTAAGATGTGCGTCGAGCAGCAGTTCCGCATTCTCGTCAAAGATTCCGCAAGAACTAGGCTGCCTTTGAAGCTCAGTAAGCGTCGCCTGACAACTTTCAGCTATAGCCTTTTCCTCATCCTCCGACAAAGCCAGCACGCTCTCCAGCAAGTGTATAAAATTATGTTTCAAGTTGTGTGCGCAGTTTTTGAGCAGTAGACAGCACATTTCCGCGTATAATTTTCGCACCCTAACTGAACTGTGGGCGCGCAGAATGCTCGTCTCCACAAAGATGATGCGCATATGCTTCGATGTGGCTGAAATCCACTGTGCAGAGCGTAGGTTGGCCTGAAGCTTTTTTAGACGTTCCTCATTTTGCTCAAGACTGAAGCGCTTGCTGCCAAATATGTTGATATCGTTCAGAAGCTCCATGTGCTCCCCCTTGGCAGACTTACTGAAGAGCGAACGGAACGCATTCACGTCATATCGTGCTTTAATAAACTCATCTGTGGTTTCCTCAAACATAATGCAGATAATGCGACCCAGCGCTTTGATACCCAACTAAGAAATTATTAAAAACATATTCAAATTCAATTTAAAAGCTTAAATTGCGGTTGAATGGGCACTTACCGATTTGGTGGATTCGCCAACCTTGTCATCCGCCATAGCCGTTTTAAACAGCACCGTGACGATTTTGGGCAGGAAAATGAATATGGTATTGGCTATCTGATTGCGCAGAACCACATCGGCAGCGTCGGCTTGATCGTGCACATAGAAGAGCACCATCAAGCCATCCAAGGATGCATTGACCAATTGACGGTACCTCTCCTTTGAGATGAACTCCATAAATGTGAGCAGTATTTGGCCAATGACCATGACTGCCTCCTTGCCATAAAATTTCTCCAGCACGTCGCTGGTAGAGCGTCGCAGCGCTACCGTTATGCATTGCACGGCCGCCAATTTGATCTCCTCGGAGAGATCGGGTCGCATGACAGCGCCACTGGGCTCACGAATCTGTTGCAACACCACCACCAGTATGGAGCGCAGGGCTTTCTCCTCCGTCAAATACAGCTGAGAAACAATTTGTCGCAAGCAAGCCAGTAAGCCAGTGCGTAGTTCCTGACTTTCCCTGAAGGGGATGGGCAGCATTATAGAAGGCGTCTCAACTATGTTGCTTCAGTTATGTTGGCAAGTTAACTCACCCCGTAAGTTCACCTAGTTTGACCACAAGCGGCACCACAATCTGTATTTGAAATATGCGTATCTGACCAAAATCAAATCCATTGACTTCTTTCTCCACTTTTGCCAAGTTAGCTTTGTTAGGCTGCTTCATGAAATCATCTATGGCCGGCCTGATGCGCGTCACATAAGTTTCCACCGATGACATTTTAGCTACACGAGATAAATAGTGTATATCTCAAACAAAAACAAACAAACTGCAAGTTTGTTAAACAGAAAGAGCGGCAAGCATAGTGTGGTGCAACAGCTGGTTTTTGTGAGTGTGATGCCCGCCAGTCACATGTTTACGTATGCCCAAAGTACGTTAGTTCACAAATTCTTTTTCGCGCCATTGAAACTACTGCTCAAAAATGTGATTTTGTATTGAAATGGATTTAATGAAACTAGATAATTTTATATATAATCTATTTATGCTATGTATGCCAATTAATTGTAAAACTCGTGCTGGCATTCATCCTTGCGTACGCTGGTCTTGTAGCCCTTTTCAAAGTCCTTTGCGTGTGCGATATAACGATTTTCTCGCACTGCATGCATGCCAGCCTCCTGGCAAATAGCATTAATGTCCGCATTCGAGATTCTGTCCGGGCGAGCAATTAGCTCCTCCAGATCGACATCTTCGGCCAGATTCATTTTAGCCGTTATGGTGGTAAAAATCAAGCGCTTTTGCCGACGATCAGGCAATGGGAACTCAATCTTACGATCCAAGCGCCCGGGACGTAAAAGAGCCGGATCTAAGGTGTCAGCGCGATTGGTGGCCATAATGACCTTGATGTTGGTCGTCTCATCAAATCCGTCCATTTGATTCAAGAGCTCCAGCAAAATCCGCTGCACTTCACGATCGGCGCCCGTCTGGGCGTCAAAGCGTTTTGTTGCAATCGCATCGATCTCATCGATAAATATAACCGATGGTGCATTCTGCTTAGCCAGCCTGAAAAGATCGCGCACCATGCGCGGTCCCTCACCCAAGTATTTCTGCACAAACTCCGAGCCTACGACGCGTATAAATGCGGCTGTGGTGTGATTGGCAACGGCCTTGGCCAGCATCGTCTTACCGCAGCCAGGAGGCCCGTAAAGCAGCACTCCACGGGGTGGGTCAATACCTAGAGACGTCAGAGTCAACGAAGTTTACGGAGTTAACCATTACCATTAAATAGCAGCTAAGGCACTTACCAATCTGCTTATACAGATGGGCGTGTGTCAACGGCAACTCGACTGCCTCACGTATTTCCTGCTTTTGCATATCGAGTCCTCCGATATCCGCATAGCTGACGTTCGGCTTCTCCTCTGGCGAGAGCATTGAGATTGTGCTATCTGCTTCTGGTGGGACCAAATCTACCAAGCAGTTGCTCTGCTTGTGCAATGCCACCGAAGCCGACGGCTTCAGCTGCTCTCGATCGATGGTGGACAATACGCGCACATAGTAATTGGAGCCGGTGGTCGAGGCAACGATGCCGGTGTTCTCGTCGACTGCCTCCAGAAATTGGCCAATAACCAGAGGCACAGCCTTGGCACGCTTCACCTCCTCTTGGGCATGGAGGTACTCCTTTTTCAGATTACGCTGCTCCTCTTTGATGTAGTCTTCCTGAACTTGCAATAGTTCCAGCTGCAGTTGTAATCGCTTAAAAATTACATAGTAGTCACTCTCATCGAGGACTTTTGGTTCAGCGTTTTCCATATTTGTATTTCGTATTGTAGTTTCTGCACTTGACACAAGGCCGATGAGAATGACTTGAAATTTCAAATTGTTGAAATACAGTGTTGTAAAGGGCTGCCAACGTTTGACATTCACGGCGCACGCAATCCATTTAGTGCGTGAGTCACAATCAGCTGTTAGTGATAGAGTTGTTCCATTCGAAGTTTATGTTCATTTGCTTAATTTATCACTCGGTTTGCTCTTTTGAGTTCCATTATCGTTCGTTTTGACCTTCTTATTCCCAATTCCAATACGTTTGATTTATTTTTATATGGATTACCAAATTAAAAAATTCAAAGTAACAATCATATATCCTGGTGGGATTCAAAGGAGCAAACCGTTCAGTTCAGTGAGTAGTTCAGTCGAACTTATTCAGAACGATTCGTTACAGCTCTACTTGGTGCGACCTGTTGTTGCTTTTGGTATTATATTTGTTGTTGTTGCGTTCAACGTGGAACGGTTCTATTTTTAAACCAAATTTAGATTTTATTTTGGAAATGTAAATTGTGTTTCTTAGAAAAAACAAAGATACATTCAAAACCAAAGTAATTGGAAACAACTGGCAATGCTGAAAATTTAAATCGATTGGATGAAAAAAGTGCAAACATTCTTGAAGCCGGCCGGGTTATTTGTTGGACGAAAAATACGTCACCAATGAAATATACGTGCATTTACCCAAATACGTAGAATTTGGTGTCACAATTATGGCAATTATGTAATAAGCCAATATAAATATCCAGCTAAAAGGCTAAAATTGTGCAACTGTGCAAAATGGACGCGCTTGTTTTCCTGACGGCTGCGGCCCACCTCGTCTATACACCCTTCACTAAGGTCGAGGAGAGCTTCAATTTGCAGGCAATGCACGATATTTTATATCTGCGCAACAATTTCACGCAGTACGATCACCATGAGTATCCGGGCGTCGTTCCACGCACATTTATTGGCCCGCTAATCATATCGATATTGTCTGCTCCGTTTGTGTTGCTCTTCGAGACGCTGAGCATCAATAAATTCTGGGCACAATATGTAGGTAAAAGACAATGCTTCTATCTACCCAGAGTTCCTCATGCTTACACACATATTTCATTCACAGTGCGCCTCGTTCTAGCTGCTGCTATTTCAATTGCCTGGAATAACTTGCGCCGGGCTATAACCAAGATCTATGGCGTCGAAGTGCGTATGTGGTTTACGGCTATAACCATAACACAATTTCACTTTATCTTCTATATGACACGCCCTCTGCCCAACATCTTTGCATTGCCTCTTGGTATGTTGCTCTATATTAAGCTTATCGTTCAATTTCAAACAACTTCGATTCGTTTTAGTGCTCTATGCAATTGCGTATTGGATGCGTGGCCAAAGCAAGCCCTTTGTCATCTGCTCGGGCATAGCCATAATTGTATTTCGGTCCGAGCTGGCACTTTTCCTGGGCTTGCTCCTCGCACTGGACTTGTTGCAAAAAAAGCTATCCATTGATGGGTATGTCGAAAATTTTTAGTTACTGCCACTTGTTTTAAGTCTGTTTTATTCTTGCTACAGTTTGCTGAAGATTGCTCTGCCTGCTGGTTTGTGCATTTTGGCAGCCACAGTGCTTGTGGACTCGTTCTTCTGGCGCCGCCTCCTGTGGCCCGAGGGTGAAGTGTTGTGGTACAACACCATACTCAACAAGAGCTCCAACTGGGGCACATCGCCGTTTTTGTGGTACTTTTACTCAGCGCTTCCTCGTGCCATGGGCGTCTCTTTGGTGTTTGTGCCAATTGGTATATTTTTTGAACGGCGTCTGCGGCCCTTGGTTTTCGCGACATTAGCATTTGTACTGTTGTACTCATTGCTGCCACATAAGGAGCTTCGCTTTATAATATACGTGTTTCCTGTTCTCAACATTGCTGCAGCATGCGCTTGTCAACGCATGTAAGTGTTTTAATTATATATTGCCTGTATTTAATTGTTTTTATCTTTGCCAGGTGGATGAACAGTGCCAAATCAGCTTGGCATAGCTTTTTAGCACTTATCGCTGGCTCACACTTATTGTTAAATGTGTTGATAACAATATTCCTGCTTGTTGTTTCGGGCACAAACTATCCAGGTGGAGCTGCGCTTTCCCGTTTGCATCGCCTCGAGCTATCCAATCCAAATGTTTCGGTGCACATTGCCAATTTGGCTGCTCAGAGCGGAGTGTCACGTTTCATGGAAATCAACAGCAATTGGATCTACAGCAAGGATGAGACTATGAACTATACTCAAGAGGAAATCGTCAGCTACAGTCACTTGTTGGTGGAAGCAAAGAACAAGCACAACACGGAGCTGTGGGCAACGCTGCAGGAGGAATTTGAGACATTGGAATTTGTAGATTGCTTTAACAGCATTGGTATACAGTACAACTCCATATTACCAGTGCGGGTCAAGACTAAGCCGTGCATAGGTATTCTTAAGAAACGATCGCCTGCAGAGAACGCACCCCCCCTCGAAAAGAAGAAGTTAGCAAAGGAGAAGAATTTAAAAGAAAATACTAAAGATAAGCACAAGAAAAAGAAAATGGTTGAACCAACTAAATTAAAACCAATGCAGGATATACCTTTAGAGAATATGGTTGAAGAGAAAACTGAATTTGTCATCAATACTTCCGAGCCGATTGAAATTTCTGAGCAGGTCTCTAGCTTGGAGCATAAAGTGGAAGTGGAGGTCGATGACGACGATGGCATAGTGGCAACTGTGGAGGAAACTTCACTGGAGCAAAATCTAGATGGCGTAGAAGCAGCAAAGGAAATCAACTTTCAGGAGTTGCGAAATCTTGCTCTGGAACATACAACACGTAAATCGCGTGCCGCCACCAAGCTAAAAATACGACAAATTATCGAACAGCACTACAGGTCCAAAGGACGGCATATCGAAAACGATTCCGCGGAACAACATAAAACCACTGGCCCGCGCGCTGGAATGCGACAATCAGTGAAGTCAATTATAAAGCAGGAGAAGATCAAAGAGATGATTGAACAGATTGCTACAATGGATCTGACACGGATTTGTGACTTGGAAAAGACATCGACAAAGGAATGTTTAAAGCAGGTTATAGATAAAATAGACGATGAAAGCTTAAAAGCAAAATGACGAAAACTAGCAAACCCCGTTGAGTCTGCCCCATAAGTTATAATTTAAATAATTATTTTTATTTGTAATAAACTTGTTCCCAAAGAGACGAAAACGTAATTCTCATAATTCAAATGTAACATTTATTTGTATTGAATGAAATGCTGCAGTCTTAATGTAATTTGCGGGACTAGATGTGATTTGAACAAAATGTTAAATTTTTGAACTGAACAGTAACATTACCACATGTTGAGCTTCATAAACTTGTATTTGCTTGTCTGTCTATCTGCATGGAATGACTGCTAAAGTGCGCGTGTTTGCAGGCATTAAACATGCATTAAACATCTATTGGATCAGGCCAATATATAGCCGAACCATAAAAGTACATCACCAAGAGTGCCTACGACGCAAAGCACAAGGGTGAGTTTGTAGAGAATATTGTCCATAGATCCGCCCTTGAGAAACACTGGCTTGCCGTCGTTCTCCTGAAATTGCTTCTGTAGCTTGGCCATCTTGGGTGATATCTTACCCGGTCCGCCTCCGCACTTACTCATCCCAATAGGCGATGACTGAATCGAACGGGTCAACTTGGGTGCTATAGAGCTACACCCATTAACTTCGCGCAACAGCGGCTAAACGAAAGTCAATTGTTCGATTGTCATATAGGGGTGTCTTCAAATACTTACGCGAAATTTAGAAATAAAACTTCTCTGCATTTTGGAATGAAATTTGTAATAGCAGATAATTTTATTTATTACAAATAAAAGTAGAAATTTTTAGGAATGAGCCTGATAGCAGTCATATCCAACTAAGTTATAAAATGTTACACACAAATACGTATATGCATAAGTACGATTAAAAGGAACGCCTACTATTTATTATATTCACTAAAGAAATTTAAAAATAAAATGTCGTCCGTGGAGTGATAGAAAATGATGTTTCCAACATTTTGAGTTTAAATTTAAATTCAAGCTTGATTAAATTCGATCTGAATAATTATCAAAAAATCGAATATGTATTTATTGAAATATCGATATACAATACTTTATATCGCCCAAATGGAAATCATCTCAGCGACGCTGATACAAACAAATCAATAATGCACAACAAAGTAAAATGATCTTATATTTGTTTTGATCTTACGATTTGTCGCAATGTCTTTGGGTAAATATTTAAATCGTTCCGTTAGCAAAGTCAGTATGGAGGCTGCTTCGCGAATCTGCACACTAAAGCCCATGGAGGCCGAACATTGTGCTATACAATTGTCAAATGGTGACAATATTGTTGGGCGCAGCAAGGAAACTGGCATCAGGGATTCACGCTGTTCCAAACAACAGCTTCAGCTCCAAGTTAACTTAATGCAAGGAAGTTTAACGTTAAAAGTGCTGGGGCTCAATCCGTGTGGCATTAATGGCGTTATGGCCATGCAGAACACTGAATGCGAGCTACAGCACGGCGACCAATTGGAAATTGTCTACGGGCGGCATCCTTACGAGGTTGTCTTTAACCCAGCGCCGGATAGCAGTCAAAGCAGCAGTGGCGATCAAACAGCAAATCCAATTACCAGCGAGGAGGAGAAGTGGGACTCGGTGGGGAATGGTAAATTGGTTATCTACAGTAGCGCCGGCTTGACTGCTTCAAGCAAGATAGCTGGCTATGACATGGATGGCACCATTATTACGACAAAATCAGGCACAGTGTTTCCAAAGAACACAGACGACTGGAAAATCATCTATGCCGAGGTGCTGGAGAAGCTGCAGCGGCTGCACAAGGATGGTTTCAAAATATGTTTCTTCACCAATCAGGCTGGCATAGCGCGCGGCAAAATCAAACTCGACGATTTCAAGGTGAAAATCAAGCGCATCGTTAAACAACTGGCTGTGCCCGTGCAGGTGTTCATAGCTATAGGTAGTGGTTACTATCGCAAGCCATTGCCAGGCATGTGGGAGCATCTGCTGAGCGAAATGAACGACAATGTGGCTGTAAATCTGGAGCGTTGCTTTTTTGTTGGGGATGCAGCTGGCAGGCCAGAAACGGGCAAAGGCGTCACCAAGCAGCGCAAGGATCATTCGCTGGCAGATCGACTTTTTGCCACCAATATTGGAATCTCGTTCTACACACCCGAGGTGCATTTTATCGGCAAACGCGTCGAGCAGTGGAACAAACCGGATTTTGAACCCAGCAGTGTGCACGAGCAACTGCCACAGTTTGAGCCAGATGATTTAGAGCTGAGCGCCGATAAATGTGAGATGATAATTGTAGTTGGTTTGCCCGGTTCCGGCAAAAGTCACTTCTGTGCAGAGGTGCTTGGTGTTAAGGGCTACAAGATCGTAAATGCAGACACTTTGGGAAGCGTACAAACGTGTCTCAATGCTTGTCAGCGTGCGCTGAGCGCTGGCCAGTCTTGTGTCGTGGACAATACCAATGTGGATGTGGCATCGCGTAAGAAGTTCGTGGCTCTGGCTGTGGAAAAGAAAATTCCGTGCCGCTGTTTCGTGATGAATGTGACTGTTTCCCAGGCGAAACACAATATTGTCTATCGGGAGCTGTTGGACACGGGACACTCGCCAATCAATGATATGGTGTTCAACATGTTCAAGAAGAGGTACCAAGAACCATCTCTGGACGAAGGCTTTGTTACAATACATAAAGTCAATTTTAAACCGAAGTTCTCCAATGATAAGGATGAAAAATTATACAAAATGTATTTGCTTGAGAAGTAGTCTTAATAATTGTATTTAATCCAATGTAAATATTCGCTTTGCGATATCAGCTATAAGCCAATCCATGGAACTTAAAAGTTTCTCCCCAGTTACCGCGCTAACCCCAACAACCAGCCAGTGATGTGTGGTGATGTCATCCAAACTAAGTATCTGTAAGCCATAAAATGTTATTGACTAGAAGTTCTTCAAATAAATTCATGTAGTGCTGAATACCTCTTTGATTTCATTTGAATTTAAAGCGCCCGGCAAGTCCTGTTTATTGCACAGTACAAGTAAAGTGGCTCCGGCCAAGCGCTCCTCTTGCAGCAGTATTTGTAGCTCCTGCTTGCAGTTCTCCAGGCGCATACGATCCGCACTATCCACGACCCAAACGAGACCATCTGTGCACTCAAAATAGTTGCGCCAGTAGGAGCGCAACGATTTCTGTCCGCCCACGTCCCACATATTTAGCGTGTAGCCATTGTGCTCCAGTGTCTTTATATTAAAGCCCAGTGTGGGCGCGATTTGATCAATGGGCTCTCCATTAAAGCGCTTTAGTATGGTTGTTTTACCTGCGTTGTCTAGTCCACTGAAGAAAGGATCAAACATGAATCACAGTTTTGTTTCAGAATTAATACGACACAAACTTACAGCAGCAAGATACGCATCTCTTTTTCCTTTTGACGCATCTTTTTTAATACCGTTAGGAAACCCATGACGTTTGTCAAGTGCTTGTTGTCTGCTAAAACTAATAAATAAAATTTTTCGTAAACAGTTGCCTTAATACAAGAAAAACAATATATTTTGTTCTGATTGCCGCCTATGAATGAATATGTGTGAATGGCAAATTTATGAGAATGGCATTAAAAAAAAACGATGTGGCAACTACGTTCTCCATAGACGTCAAACAGCTGTCATAATCTGAGGCCCGTGAATTTTTCGCTTCAGCACTTCGAACCATTTGCATTTCGATAGCTAAAAATAAAATAATTCAAGAAAAATGATGAACTTGTCCAGAGTGAGTACAAGTTGAGAATCATAATTGTCTGCGGCACTTGACCAAATCGATTATATCCATGCATTAACCTGGAAGCATGGATATATTATGAACCAATTACGTAAGACGACTGGAGCACCTAACTAACCGCACATTTTGTTATCGCAGGCCGTTGTGCGCAGCTTTGCCACCAGCAGCTCCCGTCGCGCCACTGCGACTAGCAAGGATCAAATCGAGAAGGGCTACTTTGAAATCCGTAAGGTGCAGGAGCACTTCCAGAAGAAGGACGGCAAGCCCGTTTTCCTCAAGGGCTCCGCAGTCGATAATGTGCTGTACCGTATCACCATGGCGCTGGCCCTGGTGGGTATTGGCGGCATGGGCAAGCTCTTCTGGGAACTCAGTGTGCCCAAGAAGGAGGATTAGGGCTCCACCAGCATAGTCTAACCTTTAAGCTTATCCGTAACACCCAAACCCCGACATATTTGTTGTTGCAGCGTAGTTACCTTATATTTCTGTGTTTCGATAAAGTAAGTATCAGTTTAAATACATCTAAATTTAAATGGCCTAATCTATTAATATCTTGCAGACCTGCGCCCACAAACCTGGTGTACGACCTCCTAGATTTTTGCTTGTGTTAGCATAGTTAAGTTTAAGGTTTATCTAAACATTCGCAAAAGCATTTCAAGCATGGAAATATATGAACTTGGCTGTAAAGTAAAAGGATAACAAAAGTTTTTCTTTGAAATAATTTCGGCAACTAAAAGGAATCTTGATATTGTCGACGGTTGGGTCTTATGTATGTCACTTTGTTTTATTTTTCATTATAAATTTACCGAATATTTTGACTTGTCTTCTGTTGGATTACACACACACGTACACTCGTAAATATTTAAATTGCATTGACATTAAATAAACAAACGGCGACAAAACGAAAGTTGCCGCGGCTGTGTCGAGGAGCCCGATTTATAAATCAAAGGGCGGCAACTCGGCGCGTTGCCTTTGGCATGGAAATGTACTTTAAATCGAGCGAATCATGCTGCGCTTTAACACACATTGCCGAACATACAAACACACACAACCAAGAAAATATGGACGCTGCGTGTTTATTAATAACTAAAAAAATGAAGAAAAACTCAGAAGTGCAGCGAAATGTGCAATTTAAGGCGTTTTCATTAGTTATTTCTCCATAAACACTTAAATAAAACTAAAGCATTTAAAACATTGAAAAAAAAGAATGCTCTAGTCGGGAGTGCTCGACGAGGGAATATCCTGTACCCAGCTCGAAGGTGGCTCCGAGGGGTGGTATGCAAAAACTGAAATTTTCTTAATCTGTGTATACCATACGCAAACTTGCATATAAAATTTGGTGCCTCCAGTTTTTATGGAGTCTGAGATATGTTCAAAATCGGGATTAAAAAAAACAAGCAAATTGATATTTATCGATTTAAAAACATGGGATCCACGCGCTCAAATAGAGGGATATAGCTAAAGCGCCTCGGCTATTGATGCAGATCAAAAATATGTATATATATATAATGGGGTCGGAGATGCCTCCTCCTCCTGTTGCATACATTTGCCCAAAACCAATAAACATTTTTTACCCATTTTCAATGGGTTCAGGATATTAAAAGGAAACACAAATATAGCCATTTTAAGAGTTTTCTGTGCAATTCACACATACTTGCCTGCTTCTGTTGGCCCCTGTGTGTTGGGGTGTGTATGTGGGGGAGAAATAAGTCGAAGAACAACTATTTCGCTATTTCATTTGCCGTTACGGCACATTTAAATTTTGAGATGTGCACGAGAAGCGCATAAAATAAACGCGATTTTTCCGTTAACATATTTGGGCGGATATGTGTAGGTGGTTTAGTACTTAGTTGAACTAGAACCGACGATTCCTTATAAAGTACATTGTAAAAAGAATTTCTGTGAATTGCTTGATTGCTTTTGAAGACCTATCTTCAATTTTTCCTTAATTAAATAAACGCACAAGCTATGGGTTAGAAATTATGTGCACTTGTCGCAAACTTATTATATTTCATAGACTGTGAAAAATGTACGCGACAAAATTCAACGACGAGTTGGAACGGGACCCATAATATAATATCATGAGCATCACCATTATGACTACGGGGCCAACTCCGGCTAACTGCGACTGTCTGTCGTTCCACACGACTGCCCACAGCCAAATTACAATAATAACTCAAAACGCATAGAAGATGCGAAGCTAAATTTTTTGCCTCAATCCTTTGCCAAAAACAATGCGAAGACGGGCAGAAGCAGAACAAAAACAAAAAAGGGCGGGAAGTAGCGTGTAGAATTGAGAATCGAAAAATGTGTTTCATTAAATGTTATTTATAGTCGGCAATTTTATGCATTTAAAGCGCGTCTATCAACGGCAGCATCAGCATCAACAGCCGAGCATCTGAGCATCGCCATGCGGAAACGACAACGACGCCATATTGAAATTAACTGTGGCGCGCTTTGTTTGAAGGGTGCGAGAGTGAGATAGACTCAGCGGGAGCGCCATTGGGACCCCAATAGATTCCGATCCTAATGCGTGGACCCCGAAGTGAATGTATGGCATCGAAGCTTTCACCTTTTTTTCAGAATCGTTTTGCATTTGTTTTCACAACGGCATAGATAATTTTGTAGTTTTATTTTCACGTGAAATATTGCCGGGCAAACGGCGCGCGCTCAGCTCCAGGCCTTTGCCTTTGCCGTTGCCGTTGCCAATGCTCTGCAGCCGCAGTCGCAGCAGCCGCAACCACAAATCAGAATGTCGTTGAAGCATTCAAGTGCAACCGGCGTGAAGCGAACTCGCTGCGGCTGCTGCTGCTGCCGCCTGTGTCTTCGACTGCGTTGCGGCAAATCTCGGCAACTCTCAGATGAACGGCCGCTGAGTGAGCAACGTCAACGTTTCGTCTTTTGTCAGATTGTTGTCGCAGCCGCAGCCACTGGGACGGGGCTGGCAGTAAACCTTCAAGCGATTTTTGTGTATCGTTCGATCGATCTATCCAGGCACGTCCCACACGCCTAACATGTCCAAAACGAAACCAGTTTGGCCTATTAACACTTCGATTACAACTCAACTTTTTTAGCCGCCGTTCGAACACGATCTCTCTGGGTGGTCTTGAGCGACGCTTTTAGTTAAATTTTGATTTATTTGCGCTTCAATTAGTCGTTGAACAAATCTGTTTATTTATTTGCTTTTAATTATTGTTTGAAACCACAAGCCCATGCCCTCGGCACAGGTTAGAGGGCGACTCATCCCCAGCTCCCTAACACGGCCACGGCCACGAACACTGACACACTGGACAACTCGGTCGGCAACTTTGTGGCTATATCGCTGCTTCCGACTTGTGTTTAACTGGCCTGGGCAAACCGTCTAAGAAGGTTTTTAATTAACACCAACAATATAATTTACGAAAAACATCAAATACGTGCGCGTTATTAATGCATGCTAAAGTGATTTCATACATATTAAGATAACGTATAAATATAGCCAAAGTATTAGTTAAAAAGCCAGAAAAAATTGTTGTAGTGGTAGAAAGGGTTCAAAACAGAATAGGCCAAGCACAAAAGCAGGCTTAATTTTTTAAATAAATAAACTATAAATATGCTGTATATTTTGTAGAATCGAAGCAGGAATACCCCACAATTTTTATTTTATTTTAAATTTGTATTAACTTTAGCTTAACTGAAATGTAGGGCATATGAACAGACATTATTGTCATGTTAAATCGTTAAAATAATTAAACTATAAATGATATGCTGGATTTTGATTTTTTCAATGTTTATTTAATTTAATTATAACTGAAATGTAGAGGTTGTGAACATCCATTATTATCGTGCTAAATTATTTAAATAAATAAATTATAATTGATGCATTAGAAGCATGATATGCTGCCCATTTTATAGGATTGAAGCAGGCATACCCAATTAAATTTGGATTTTTAAATATTTTTATTTAACCTTAGCATAACTGAAATGTAGAGCAGACATTAACGCGCTAAGTTATTCCAACAGATAAACCTTTAATCATGTATTCGTTAGTTATACTGCTTAACTTCCAATTTTGAAGACCTGTATCGGGGATACCCCAGTTAATTGCAATTTTTAGTTTTAAATAACTTTATATGTATAATATTTGTACAAGACATGAATACCGTGGTCGTATTATGCATTTTTATATAGAATTCATACATGATTGAAATTGGGGATTGTGTTTTGATAAACAAACAATAACAGACGGCATGGTTGCCGGGCAAAGTAAACTTAAAAATGCCGAAATGCATTTTTAAAATTTATAAGCCGTAACGCCCCACAGACAATGGGAATGGGAACAAGAGTGGATGCAGCGTCGATGGCGGCAACAACAAAATCGTATCAGCGTGAAAGATGCGCTTCCCATTTCCCGCCGCTCCAGGAACTTTATGGTAAAGCAGCAAATGCGTAAGAAAAGGGCGGGCGAGATTTTTGGCCTGTGAAATCGAAACCGACGAGAAGTAGAAACATGTGTCCAAATCTTTCACACAGCCGATGACTTGTCCAACAACCTACCGCGCAATATTACAAACAACTTCATTGGATCGTTAGCCGTGCGCGGGTGCGAACCTCTCGGATCAGGTGACAGTTGCGGTGCGTTGCCTCTCAAGTGAGCCGCTTCAGGTTTATTCCAATAATTCATCGTTAACTGCAATTGCGCTCAGCCATTTTATGTCCACGGCAAGGACGCTACACTCAAGTGGCTGCCGGACCGTTGTACAACATATTCATCACCAACTAGTCGATCCCGTCTAACGAGGTCTATTTTACCGTAAGTGTCTGCTCGGCGCTGGCGTAGACAATTCGACGCTTCCGTCGAGCGTTTACACCCTTTGCCGTAATGTTATGTAAGTCGGGTTGTCGACTTCGATGCTGCTCCGAATGTGTCAATTTTATAGCACATTTTTCCCACTTTACGACACTTGAAGCCGCTCCCGGGCCCTTGTCCGCGCCCGTGTCCGCTCTTGCCTCTGTCGCGGATGCGCCTTTTGTTTTCTCAAGTGTCGCGCATATTTTGTACGGCTTCGCGAGGCTGCTGTTGTTATTTTTGTTGGGTGTTATAACACAAAAATAAGAAAGAGGAAAACACATAATATTCATTTGTTATGCTTGTCATTTGTCGCTGCTGGCGGCAACTTCAAAGCATGTCACCCAATTTGTTAAACGCAGATAATTTCGTCTCCGTCTCCATCTGGGTTCGTCTTTATGGCATGCGGCTTTTAATTTTTGCATATGGCTAATTATTATAATTATTTTTTCGACTTTTGTCCATGTAACATGAGTCGAAAAATAATGGGATAGTCTCTACGGTTATTTAAAAATATATATTCGTTCTCGTCTTTTGAAATTTTAATATAAAGACAAATTTGAACAACATATTTTCTTACATCTTTATTATAATCAAGAGAGATAGCCCACATTGAAGAGAAAGGGGTAGATAATTATGAGTGAAATTTATTTATTATTTATATTATACTTTTATACCCGTAACATATAAAGGATATATGTAGTTCATCCCAAAGTATATATTCTTGGTCAGGTTCAACAGAAACGTCGGCTATTGATTGTTTGATTATTTGCACAAAACCATAAAATCGCCATTAATTTTTTCCAATTTTCAATGGGTTTGGGGTAGAAAAATCATCATAACCATAGTCGCACTTATTTTCTAGATTATCGCATAAAAAGATGTTTTCAAGAGAAAGACTTGGAGAGAGAGAGAGTGGGAGTCAAAGTGTGAATTAGGGAGCTGCCGGGATCAGAAAGCAGAAAAGAGAGACTGTGAGAGAGAGAGAGAGGAAAGCCAGAGAGAGACAGGGGGAGAGAGAGAGAGAGCGAGAGAGAGAGAGAGTGGGGGAGAGAGAGAGTGCATGAAAAAGGTCATGATAGAGTGAGAAACACTGAGCGGCACAGGAGACTAGCTCAAATAGCTCCCAAACATCGCCTTTCTATGCGATTTGCATAATTTCAAAACATGTGATGTGAGCAGATAAAGTAATAAATGGAAGTCGCGAAAAAGAGGGTAAATACTAGAGCAAGCATGTTAACAAGTAAACACAACTGAAGGAGAAATTATGTAATAGTTAACTGTTTTTCATACAATATTTGACCGATTGTTCCTATATAATAAGGTTCGGGTATGTTCATGATATTTCGCTTGTATGTAAAGTGGATAGTGATATTCACAACTGCCAATTTTCGCTAGGACATCTTGAAAAATACAATTGTTGTTTGTTTATAGAAAATACTCATTTTTAATCTGATCGTTTCTTCGCCAGTTATAGTGATCCTCTGCCTACAACATAAAAGACGGACGTCTGCAAAGTTTCGGGGCGATAGCTTTAAAATTGAGAGACAAAGTTCCATAGAAACAGAAAAACACACAGACCGACAGACGGAATAGATATGCACTTTCTGGAGTCGGAGATACATCCTTTAATGCTTTAAATACTTCATGACAAATTATATTTTCTTTTGCAAACGATCGAATGTTACTTGAGGACATAAATCTATATTAAAGATAGTATGTGTGAGTTATAAAGTTATACATAAAAAAGTTTCAAAATGAATAACCTTGATCTGCAATATTAAATAATATGTAACACATTATATTCATAAATTTGACTATTATTTACCCTATCAAAACATGGCTTGATTACTTGCTTAAATATTCCGTTAGGTGTTTTAATAAATTTAACAATTTTATTCAATTTTACCAATTGCAATTTATAATGATTTTGGTCGGTGAATAATAGCAACAAAGAATTTAAAAATAAATTCATAGTTAAATTCCTTAGTTAAAATCCCAACAAAATCATTCACAACAAATGTTCACAATGGCGATAGTCAGTACGAGTCTTCCAGGGAGAGAGAGAGAGAGAGCGAAAGAGAAAGAGCAACGAGTTGAATTCGCAACAAAGGTACGCGCGCAGGTAGGCCACAGCGAACTCAAGGAGGCGTGTCCAACTGGTTGGTGAGTATGTGTGAGTGCAGTGCACACTATCACAACGTGGGCGCTCGCTCACACACACACACAGGCACGATCAGAGATTGACGTGCGAATGCAAGTGCAATAGAGCGGTGTGAGACGAGTGCCATTCTAATGAGCGAACGACAACAAAAATTGGCAGCAACCATTAAACGACGAAATAAAATATTAGTGACAATAATATGAAGACAACAGCATTTCTTATAATTAAGTCTAACCATGCGAATCGCAACGGCTCGGCGAGAATCGAAATGCAGCATCTCAGCAACGCGGACGGCAGTAGCAGCCGGGCCAGAGACTAGGCCCATGGCCCCCTCCTGGCTGGGTGGAAGCGAAAAGGGATATGGCCCTGCGCCGCTTTATTAGCAACAACGATCGCTCTAATGATACGATTTTGTTAATGAAGCAAAAATAGATGCACGCGATCATCAGCTAAACGCGATGTCGAACTAGGCGGTCTGCCTCGGCCCCGCCTCTCGGTCTCAGCTGGCCTCACTGTGTGTGTGATACTAAAAAGTCATGACATCGCTCGGGCACACTGCGGAACGCTACGGATACGCTTACTTGCTTCAGATTGGCCATTCAAGCATTCAAAAATTAACTCCGCCCGGTTGCGTATGGTTAGTCAGAGTCACAAGAGCAGACTACTCGTGCGCAGCTGAGATACGAGCTCACAACTACAAGATACACACTCGCACGCATACAGAGATACGCGCACACATGCATATACAATTGTCGATATTGGAGCAGGAGCGCATCGGGGGCGTTCTTCTTTGGGCTCTAAACTGGTTTTTGATAAGATAAAAACTTCGCTAGCCATTGTTTTGTATTTTACATTATTGCTTTTACTTCAAATATTTGTAGCTGGCTTATGTCGCAAAAGGGTTCAGTTGAACCCGCGTATAATTACTTTATTTTAAAATAAATTTTAACACTGACGACGCGCATAATTGTTTTCAAGCTTTTGCAGGGTTTTATTGTTTGTTGTGATCTCAACAAAAATAATTTAATTATAAACATAATCTGTGCTCAGAAATTTTTTAATACGGACTCCAAATAGTGCGTCGTCAGACGTCAAAGACGAAGGATGACTTTAGTGTACAAAAAAAAAAGATGACGATCAGGGTTAAATGCAACCAATATCCAGAACAATTAGAACAATTTCAATTTATTTAATTGTTCAATTCAATTTATTTTAATTGTTCACTCTCCTTATTGTTGGGCGCTCGCAACTCAAGTGCGCTCCTGTTCGCTGACAGACATACTTCATTTTTGTTATTTTGCCAGCCAACTAAAACACGCACACAAACACACAACAGCAGCGCCATTAAAACCAACAAATACAAAGCGATCGCCGCCCTCAGTGAGAGTGTGTGCGATGTGAATGTGAGTGTAAAGAGGAAGCACATGAACAACACACACGAACACAGTTGCATTCGAGCAAAGAGCCCGGGAGAGAGAGCGAGCGAAAGAAGGAGAGAGAATGAGATCTTGGGATGCTGCGTTGCCGTCGTCGTCGTTGTCGTTGTTGTTCGCTTTGGCTGTTGGTTCTTTTCGCATGTGGCTGTGGATTGATGAACGTGAGCGACCGTTAGTCGCAGCAGACACGGGTGACGAACAACAACAAGTTGGAGCTGTGGAACGCGCGCTGCTCCCACACGGATCACGGATCAGTAGCTGAAAGCAACGGGCAATTGGAAATTAATGCAGAACAGCAAGTGACAAGAATAAGTGCGATCTTTGTGTTTGTTGTGTGATCATCTCGATCGATTCGGATTAATGCATACAAGCATAAGTATATGACGGCTATGCTAATAATATTAAATTTAATCTGAAAAGGAAAAGTCGAGTACCATCAAAGTGACCAAAAGCTCCACACACACACTCAAATCGGGTGTGAAAAGTGCGTGATAATTTTTGAACAATAGCTCCCGATCGATTGCCAAAATGTGCTAATCAGAATTCAGTTTTGGTTCAACAACTCACCTGTGTACAGGTGTAGCCAGTATCGGGGCCAAAACTACAACGAAACGTAACGAAACGCCAGCCCAATCGAAATCCAATCAGGCAACCCAACTGGCGTCGCGCCGGCATCAAACGCCGACAATTTGTACAAATTTCATGCCTTAATTGAAACTAACAACACAGCCAAGCGCGAGTATTTAACGGTCTACACAAAACACCCTTCTGCCCGATTACAATTAAATAATATACAAATAAATATTCGCAAGCGACGGACGAGCGCACAGAGAAAGCATTCAAATTGGATTTGGAGTAATTTGGGCGCAGCTGAGATTGCTTAAAGCAGATACAATTGTGGAGTTCTTCAATCTGGAAATGGACCCAGGTACGTTGGAGCTAAGTAATTACTGTTGATAAGAAATTAACTCGCATTTCATTTGAAATATGAAAAGCTAAATAATATGATAATTTTAATTTTAAGAACGGGGTTTTTATAACCCTCAAAATAGTGCACAACCGACTTCATAGTACGATCAGCTCAACGGCCAGTTGATGACTGATTCCAAATAGTTTTATAATAAATTCTTCAGCACTGAAAATTACCGTCGGCATTCCACAGTTTGGGTACAAATATTCCTCAGCTGAAGTGGGGAAGTTCGTGCTCATACAAAAGTCAGACATAAGTAAAGTAAAGTCCGCCGCATACACATCCTGCTCTCCCTGCTAACCCAGTCGCCAAGTGAACACCTGACTCGGTGTCGCAATGTCCAATGCAAACAAAGAGCAGCCACCTTCGAGTCCAAGTCCAAGACACTTTTCGGCATAGAAATACATGAGTATGTGTGTAGCCCTATTTGCTTTTGCTTTTCGTTTCAAAGATAAGCAGCCGCCGACTCCGACGCCGACTCCGACGCCGCCGCCGCCGCCGCTTGCCGCCTTTTGCGCATGATCGACAGCCTCCCGGTAGCATTGACAATTGTTTGCATTGGCTGAAGATGGGCGAAGCCATTGCCGAAGCACAAGTTGGAAATGTCGCTGGTGCCGATGCCATTGCCTCTAATTTAACTAATGATCGTTGTAATGTTTGTGGTCTGTGCCGCGGAGTTTGTCGTGTGGTCTTCACTTTTGCCGCCAAGTGTCCGTGTCTCTGTTTGTCCATTTGCTTTGGCCCAAAAAACAAAAATTAAAAAAAACTACATAACTTTAGCTGACTGGCCAAAAAAAAAAAATCATGTAGAGATTTGTTTTGCCTGTCGGATTTGTTGACACATCGATCTACAATTAAACATCTGCGCAATCTTCCAAATAAACGAAATTTCAGTATTTTGGCATGCGTTGAAACAAGTGCCTGATTAACATTATGTAATAGCCTGATGCCATCTTGCCCAACAACTACCAAATGCAGTTAACTCTCTATATATGAAAGATACATAATCTGTAATAATATGTACACATAAATTAGTTTTAATTAAATGATTAACTGATTTAATATAACACAATATTAAAAACAAATAATTTTGAAAACTTGAAGAAGTTGCAGAACTCTAACATTATCGATTTTTCAAATGTATGAAGAAGTTCTGATAACATTTTTACAAAAATTTAAGATCCCAAAAATTTAATTTTTACAATGCTGGACAATGAAATCTGAAAATATTTATAAGATTCTCCCAGTTTTTACATGTATGTATCTTTTAAATTATTGTCACCCATGCTGAAAATGTAACCAATGTAGTCGCCGCTCTTTTGCATCCAGAGTTCGAGAAGCCCCCCACTTCGGTACATTAATGACTTGCTTTCGATGTTTTGACATTTTGTTTGTACGCAGCATTGTTTACTTAGATCGGCCAGACGCAGCTGCAGACAGCGAAGTGGAGCCAGTGGAGCCAGTGGAACCAGTGGAGACAGTGGACCCACTGCCATGGCAGTGGCTATGCAGATGCAGAAATGCGTGACTAACGGCTACCGGTAGCCATCTACATCGGTAGCTAAACATAAAAGCCCACGAGCCCAGTGGCGAGATGCTAAAATCACAGAAATGGGCAGTAAAACAAAAGGCAATAATAACAACAACAACGACAATAACAGCTACAGCAACCGCAGCAGCAACAACAACAACAACAACAAACGATGAAGACGACGGCATCGAAGACGGTCACAAATGCAGGCAAACACTCGAGAGAGGAAAAAGTCGCGTCAATGTGTACACGTCTTAATGGAAATGTATATTCACATACGTACACACATATATAAGAATACATATGTATGTATGCACATAAGAAGCCGTGCGGTCACGGCAGCGTAAACTCCTTGTTCCTGGTCTGATATTCCTGATTGCGTTCAAGTTTTGGTCAACGCTCGACTGACTTGATTATATGGCGTCGGTGGCCCGCACAGACGACTTTAATTAAATCAACCGCCTGTTAGCTGGTGCGTATATTTCATCAGGATGCTGGTGGCCGCCCACTTGGAGCCTCAGTTAGCAGTTTCGCTCCCAAAGGATCTGCTGACACTTGACAAGTGCAAGTGCAACATGAGCGGGCCAAATGAGGTCTGCTCGGAACACACAAAAGCCAGCTCATTAACATAAATTTAATGCTTTTCTAATCACTGCATCTGCCACAAGAGGGGGCACGTGGGCAGTAATTAATGCGAGATCATCAATATATATGAAGGCAAACCAAACATCTGGCTAGACGCTAGAAACTCAACTAAGTCGTATCCTAACCCCTTGATGACTTTGACTTTCCCCAAGGGAAGAGCGTACGACCCACGACCTACGACCGGAACTGCAGTGCCAGAGCTCAAAGTGCGCCGGGCAACACATGACAGCGCAGCCAACAATTTATGTCTGTCAGCGGCGGGCGTTTCCTTGTCGCACATAGCTCGAATGCGCAGCGGATTCGGTTCTAGTACATTGGCAATGATTGGTTGGATTTGTGTATTTGCCTTTGTTTTCGTTGCTCTTCCTATGTATTTCGGCAATGCGCGCTCGCATTGTCCACATTCTTGGTACGCGTAATTGAAGTCACCGCAGCATGCCTTGGGCGCGCCCCCTTTTACATGCGCCGGCAACGGGAACGGGCACAGCAGCCAGCTCGAGAATCGGGATCCGCCGCTGGCTCAGCTCACAGCAGACGCTGTCATATTTTCATCCTAGTGCCTTGGGATCTCGTGGGGCAGTGCGACGCCAGTTTGCGGTGGCTGGCGTGATTTATGGAGCCATTCATTTCTGTTGACAGACAAAGTTGTTGACGCTGAAGGAATCTATTTAGTTTTATGTACTTTTGATATCCACCACGCTGAGGGCGAGTGCGACTGTGAGGGCAAGGGCAAGGGTGAGGGCATATGGCGCATGTGCTCTAAGGCGGAGCCCACACAAAGTAATGAGCTTAATTTATAATTTAAAACACTTGTACTGGCTCAACTTTGAGTTAATCTAAGAGTTATGTGCAAATATGCCTATATGATGAAATTTATTTACAAACCATTTTTAATTTATTACGATTCATTAAACGTTATCGAAACCGTTGGCAGTTCCAAGATTATTCTGATTCCCCTTTAAAGGTGATTCCCCTTTAAAGTATATGGCGACAAGCTCCAATTATACAGTCTTATAGTATTACAAAAAAAAAACAGGCTATGTTGATCTATCAAGAAATTGTTTCCATCGCGGAGATGTAAATTGAACTCACGAAATTATCAAAATTGAAAAATATTAAGCCATGGTCTGCGTATTAAATATTACATGATCCACGGATATATAATTCAAATTAGAAAAGTATAGAAGTTTGAATGGAATTTGATTTCTGATTGCAGTGAATTATTGTTATATTGAATCCATTGTTATTTATTCGATTATTTAAATAATCGTTCACATACTTTTTGCCCTATTTCTGATCTTGCTGAATTAACCTTCAATGTTGATTTAAACTCCCTTTAAAATGACTTGTAGCGTACCATAACCTTCAATGTTGATTTAAACTCCCTTTAAAATGACTTATAGCGTACCATAAAAAAAGAAAAATATATTAAAGATCGATGTAAAGTAAACAGATGACAATTCGCACTCTTTTGCGTGATAACGCTAGAAATTGAACTTTTGCTGATTAAATGGGAATAACATTGCCACAGTTCAAAGGGACAAAACGGACGGACAGTCTGCGTGGCAGACGCTTCCTTCTTCTTGGCTTGTCCAAGTGGGCGCTTACTTGCAAAACCTACTGATAAATAAATGCGATTGTGCGGCAAATTGTGCAACGCTCCGAATGCAAAGTTGTCGACAAGCTCTTATATGGTACTTAGTATGTATATTGGCATGAAATCATGTAAAACGTAAATTTTAATCGTCACCGAACAAGTGAAAAGACTATTTTTACAATAAGAAAGAAACTTATTAAGTTTGGGCTGCTTGCACACATAGTATATACATAAATGGGGGCTAACACTGCGTATACGCAATGCAAGCGAAAATGAAAATAAAACCGCTGAGCCTCAACAGAATTCAACTGAGTTGTTAAATTAATTTTTGCTGCAATGCAAATGCAAATGCATTTTTTTTAAATGCAATAAGTATCAACTTAAAGGTATGCCTAACTAATAGATATCCTAAATAGCTGCATTATTTGGTTTTTTTCATTTTCTGCACAGTTTTTACATCGTAAAGCGAAATAAGACGCATATTGCAGCTGTATAGTATTGGTACGTTTTTTAACAACATGTTAATAGCCTTAACTGGCTATAATGTTCACAGGCTCTTAACAGATTTAGAGCACGTTAGCAAAATATTTAATGGCTGTACTTTTTTTTGTAATATTATTTAAATAAAACAATTTAAATAAACATACAGATAGCAAAATATATATATGAACTGATCCACGATAATATAATGAGCGTATGTAAATTTTCTTAGTAAAATGAAACTAAAGAAAAGCGTTTTTGTTTTTTTGGAAGTTTATGTTGAAAAGTCAGTGATATTTTGCATTATGACAGATAGCAAATATTTTCATTTCTGTTAGTGGATTAGAAAAGCTTAAATAAGTAATATGAATAAATTTATGTGGCTCATATAAAAATTATCGTATCTAGCATGCAATATTACACACCTACTCAATAATACAGGGTATATTTATCCACCATTTACCCTCTTGGCTTTTGGCGGCGGCAATGCTCTGTCAATCAAATTGTACGGCAGCCCCGGGCAGTGGCCAAAGGGAACGGGTACCGCTTGCCAAGAGCAAAAGATTTATGGCGCTGCCACAGCCATATTGCAACTTGCAGTTGCAAAAAACAGAAAAAAAAACGTGAAAAAGGAAATTTAATTTACCATGCTTTCTTTGCTGCTCTGCTGTTTTTTGTGGCACTGCTCTTTAGGGCGCGACCATTAAATAATAATGCAAATAATGTCCTCAATATAAAAAATATATATAAATAAATAAAACGACGCCATTTCATGCCAAATTTATATTCAATTTCTGCGAGCGTAAACTAAAAATCGGCCAGTCGCAGTGCGAATTCAATTGGTGGCCATTTTGTTTATCACTTAGTTTAATTTATTTTCTGTATGTTCTTAAATGTTATTGTAAGTTTGCCTTTGTCTGCAAATGTTACTAATTAGTCACAATTTTTCTACTTTTTTGTTGAAATTGTAATGGTAATTTGTATGGAACGCTTCGTTTGAAGTGGAAACGTGTTAATTGACGTTTTGCACATTCTTAAAATTCGAAATGATATTTTATTTAAATTATTGCATTTCTATTGTTGTCATTGTTGGGGTCGCTGAATTGCGAATCGTTGATTAAGAGCTTATGGCCCATGGCATAATCCCAAGTCATAAATAATACAATGTATTTAATGTGGGCACATATCTTTGTATACATATATACCTATATTCAGCAAATATACTTACATATATGCAAAATTGCTTATCAGCTGGCCAAATGGCCAGTTGTCTGTTGAATTTGTTAATTCAATTATGCATGAAATTAGTTTATTGCCTTTTGACATTTGAAATCTGTCAGCGAAAAGTCTCAAATGAATATTCTTACATACAAACTTCATAAGTACTTATGTATGTTTCTGCTCGAAACTATAAAAATAATATGTACAAAAGACACAAGCACAGACAGAGATTTCAATTCAGTGCCTAGACCAATAAAAAACAAGGGTATAAAAACTGTGTATGCATAATCATTTCTTATCGGCAAACAAGTAGGAAATAAATTACTCACAGCATACATATATATTTGTATATATATATATATATATAAATTTTGATTTCTTTAATCTCATCATTGATATGATAGGCACTTAACTGATTATCGCCGCAATATATTTTGTTCATTTTTATATAAATGTATATATTTTTTTGCGTTCGCCCGCGATTTTTTTGTTTAGCGAAATATTATTTTTAATTAGTTCTAGTTAGTTAAAGTTTGTTAATTGCTCCTGTAATTGGATTTGCATGCATCAGTGAATTTTTGGTGAACCTTTAACGATTTTATATAATTTATATGTGTACACAAATGCGGCGTGCCTTTGCTAAATTTAATTGCAAAACGAAGCTCTGGGCGGTTTTTGTCAAAGCGAAAGTTTTTTTGTTTTTGTTTTTTGTGCTTGCCAACTTCCAAGAATTAGAAAGCCGAGATATGTGCATACATAAAAGCATTTAGCTGCAACTGCTACTCCATTTGCTGGAGCATTTTGTAATTTGTTTATCGGCCGTCGCAACAGCGGCTGCTGCAGAACAGTGCCTGCCATTGTATTCGGCAATTTCCCAGAATTTATGAATTATAATTTCGCATTATAGACAATTTTAATTGAGCTTTTTATGGTCTGCGCCGGGCCATGCATGCTCCGTGGTCGGGTCGCACAGGGAACGCCCTCGTCGCCCTCAAGGGTTGCCAACGCACTAGAAAAAGTGTTGAATTTCAATGCAAACACGGCCATTTGTAAGCCATTTGTACCCAATACCGATAGTGACTTCCGCTGCAGCTTAGCCCGCAGACACAGAAGCCGTAGGACCCGCAGAAGGACAATAATGACAGCCCGCATCGATTCATAAAACCAAAATCCATCTGTAAATATTGGCAGGGCAGGGCGCGCATCTTGTTTCTGGCCCTGACAAAAAAAAAAGAATGAGTTTATGATTTTTTAAGCTGTTTGCCAGAGCTCTTCACATTTTGAAGGTGTTTGCTTTTCATTAACAGAAGTCGCTGCACAGCTACTTGGATCAGCAGTCTTGTTTGCTTGATTAGTTCAGTGACTAGTGGAAATGCCAGGATACGGATACTCATTAGAGACATAGTAGCACTATGGACGCTGTCGCTCTCCGCCGACATCATTGCAAACATGGTCTAGAGCGTGCATTTAAGTAGCCCAAGCCCCTTTATTTTTTGTGCGTAACTTAAAATTAAATAAACAATAACACATGTATGTCTACGTAGTACGTCTACGTAAAAAGTGGGCTCTCTACATTCGAAGGTTTCCAAAAGCAAACAAACACGCAAAATAAACCCAACGGCAACGGGCAAACACTTCAGCTGCACCTGAGCTGGAAGCTGCCCCGCACTCGCATAGGTGCCCCTCAGCTTCAGAACGGTCGTTCTCTGATCGTAACCGACGCGGCTCTCGAATTTGAATCCTCAACGGCGGTGGCATGTTTGCACCTTTAATAAGACCAACACCAGACAACAAAAATCCAACGCCGACGGGCAATGCAACAGCGGCAGCCTAGAACGGGTCATTGTGGCACGATCGAAGGGTCACTGACGGCGAGGCGAGGCGACGCGACGCGACGGTAACTCATAGTCAAATCTTGTGGACTCTGACTTAAGTAGTGTTTACTTTCCGCACGCCCATTGCAATCGAATCTTTAAATACGTATTTACTTTGTTTTCACATATTGTTTTTGGGGAGCTTCTGATGTTTTCCTTTTATTTTAACAAGATCATCATATATTTAACAGATCAACGTTATTTTCGATCAGCCCAAAAAAATTTTTAGTAAATCAGCGCTTTATAGAACGAATTTGTTTTTAAAATTATTTGAAGTATTTAATTATTATTATGTTATTATTATTATTATATTTAATATATTTAATTTATTTATTATATATATTTAATATATGACATTCAAACAACTAACTAGTTACAAACTGGAAATCTAACATTAAAATAACACTAGCTAGTATTATTTTGGTCAAGATAATTCTACCTTAATACACATTCCTGCGAATTCTAGCCCGTATTCTCGTTGTCAAGTTGCATTTGGGTCTTAGACAACTCATCTACGAAAAACTGTTGAAAGGAAGTTGTTTGCTCATAAGCGACAATTCATTAAAATGGTTTTCGGAGAGAAGTGGCACGTCGCAAAATTCTTGCCTGACTCATCTTAGTCCCCAATTCAAAGCGAACCATAAGGAATTTAATTGTAGCACTAATAGCAAAAATACGTGACTAATTTGCTTGGAGACGCCAGGTCTGAGTCTTTGGCCGGATGTTTATGGTTATTGGTCATAAATCAGAAGTCTACATTCAAGTTTGAGCGCAAACTTCAGATCATCAAAAGTGGCTCAAGCTGGAATAAGTGATATGATAAGATCGTAAGCCTTGGAGTTGCATCTTTATCATTGGAAATGCGTGCTGATAACTGCTGCAGACCTCAAGTTCAATGTAGTTGAATGTCCAATTTTTCGGGCTACTAAGCATGCTGTTCTTATCAGCTGTTTACCAGAGCTGACATAATTCAATATCATAATTAACTATGGGCACGCAGTTCACTTTCAAATGGTCATCTTTGGCGCCCATTAATCTTCAATAATTGCCGAAAATTGATGTCATGCGTATTTGAAAACCCATTAAAATGACACAGTAAACATTGATCTAAAAAAAAATGAAGAAACGAACAAAGCATAGCATCATTCATTAGGGCAGACAACTAAAAATATTTGTGGAGACAAATTTATGAACGTTTAGCACAAAAGTCAAGCACTCGAAGATAATGTTGTTGAGTAGAGCAACAAATTGCAGCTATCACTGCGGATGCCACGAATGCCTGCGCAGACAGAGACGCACAGATACCGACGGATCGGGGCAGACAAAAAAGAAAAAAAAGAAAAATAAATAAAAAAACAGCAGCCAAATTCGGGTAAGGGAACATTTGTCGAATGTATGATCTTTGGCGTTACTTGTTCCCCCGATGGCATTGAGGAAATTTGCTCCTGTGTGGCTCTGCCTGTACGCGCGCCCTCCCCTTTGTAACTCAATTCGAAAATAATTAACGATCGCAAGATTACAAATGTCAAACATAATGTCAAGTTGGGCTGCCTTCGTATCACATTTGCTGTCACTGGGAAAATGCCGGGCTGTGCCAAGCGAAATGTTCAAAGACGACAAATTCACAGATACCGAAAGAAAACCACCGAGCCTGAAGCTGAATGGACGCAGCTACTCCACTCTCCACACTCGGCAGTGTCGGCCCCAGACCCGGACCAGACCAGAACCAGACGACAACGCGTGTGGGTCTGCGGCGAGCGCCAGCCGATTTGTTGTGACTTATGTCAAAACAATTGTGTATATCTTGATGTGGTGCTGAAGTGGATGCTTATGGCTCAGATTTGGGGAGGATTATAAGAGCTTGAAAATAATTACCTGGCTGAACACATGCGGTAATATATTAAAACGCCAATTTATTCAGAAACAATTTCTTAACCGGAAATTACATTTTGCATTACTCTGTTACAAATAGCGTAGTTAGCTAGATCGCAAAATGATAACTTCACCGGAAGTTGCAGTATATTGGCATTACTTCATAATACACTTGTTTACAAATAAGATCGGAAGCGAAACTGAAACTAGTTAAGGGCTGATTCGGTAATCTTAGTATTCGACTTTTCGGTATGTTTCGTATACAAAATCCCTTTTTGGAAACCATACACAATCTTAAAACTTAAATTCCTTGCAGCTAGAATAGAAATACTTAGTTAAACAAAAAGAGAGAGAGTTAAAGATAAGTGTGTGAATATTAAATACCCTTCCAGACATAAATAGATGTGCGCTATGTTTATACAGTAATCTGTGTTTTCACACAAAAACAAAATTTTAAGCGATGTTGCCATGGAAGCAAAATAAAAGAGAATTGCGATTTTGGCCAGGATATCGCGCTCGTCCCTATGATAATTATATGATATAGTGGTGCAATCGACCGACTCCGACATATGTACGGCCTATAGAAAAAGAATATATGTCATACTCTATGGGGTCAGATATGTCGTGACACAATTATAATTCTCTTTCTAAGGTTATTTTAAAGAGGTTGCTTATATTTACAAATTGTTGTTCCAATACATGAGTTAACCCGCAGCTGGAGCTGGCGCTGGAGTCATGTCTCCTGCCGCTGGAGTCATGCCTCCTGGCGCTGGGGTCATGCCTCCTGCGCCATTTGGAGGAGGAGCAGCCGTAGGGACTGTAGGTGCAACACCACCACCAGGAGGTGTGGGTGCAACCGTTGCTGGAGCAGCTGTTGTATCTGGGGCATTCGCCTGGCCGACAACCACCGTACAGTTGCGACAGATTACTGAAAATATAACTCATGATTAAATAGCGACTAAGAAACAAAACTCATTTACGGTCATACAATACTCCTCCGATTCGCTGTCGACATAGTCGCCGAAAATGCTTGCTAGCCAATCATAAACATCATTTTTCTGCAATGATAATTGAATAAGTCAAGAATCGAAGTTCACCTGTTATCATTTTGTAAATACCGTTCTTGCTGAGCGTTCCTCGCCCAGAGGATTAGCTCGCGTTGCCCCATAGTTCAGTGCCAGGCATATATACAGCAAAATAGCAAGTTTTGTTCCAATCGGCATCTTGACTTTGACTGGCGTGCGAAATGCCTGAGAGATCGGCTTTTATAGTGCGCACAGTTAAATATTATTGAAGTAGCTAGAGAGTATTTAAGTATGAGTTTGTAAAACTTAAAGTAAATAGTAGATGTGTTTATGATGCTTTAAACAATAAAAATTATGTAAGGTTTTTTTTACTTACCTTTAACTACGCCAGTTGGAGATCTAAGTATATTAGTATCTGAAAGGTTGTCAAAGCCAGAGCTATTCTCAATGAAAATCAACTTTGTTGGGAGCTCTGGCTAGATTATTTATGCAGCTGCACGTTTTGCGTGCCCCATTTGTCTGGCGACTGGCTCCAAGTGCGAATTACAAAAAAAAAACAACTGAAAAATAAGTCAATAAAAATAAAAATGATCGAAACGCAATTGACAAGTTCGCAAATGCATAACCGTAAAGTACATGAAATTCGATGCAGTCTGCTGCTACCGCCTCAGTTGGGGCAACAAGTGTCCGAAGGGTTTCCAATTTGAATTGAAACACGAGAACCTGCAACAGTCCAACACAGTGCTTCAATTATGGCGATGGCCAGCGCCTCGTTAAGTACTAGGTACAATTTTCAGTTATGAATGAAAAAACAATCGAGGTCGATACACTTGCTGTTAGTTCTTCCACCCGCTCTATTCCTCTCCGATTCTCCGATTCTCCGTTCTCCGTTCTCTGCTCTTTGTTCGGTTCGTTCCTGATTTCTTGCACTTGCACTTGCGGCGCGTGTAACTCGGCAGCCCTATTGTGATTTTTATGGCGCTCTTTGGGGCACTTTGCTGGCCCTGTACGTGTTCTTAGTTAAAGTTGGTCTTGTTGCTGTTGCTGTGAAACATGAAGCTAACTACATGATTCTAATTTAGACGACGGCACAAGGCGCAGATGTGCATTTTGCCTTAAGTGACTGCTAGGGTCTGGCCGTGTCTTAAAGGGTGAAGAGCAGGTGATCCAACGCGTCTGCTTAGATTGTTTTCACTTTAACATAACTTCATTTTATATCATCATATAAACTAACTTAATGAAAAATAATAAATTAAATATAATGTAAAAAAAATAAATAAAAATTAGAAACTTAATTAATTTATATGACATTCAACAAATAATCTGTGAGTTCAAACTTGGAAACTATGCAAGTATACTTTAAATATTTAAATATAAAGCAAAAATATAAATGCAAAGAAAAAAACATATGAAGTGGAACTATTTATTTAAGCTAAAAGACATTAAGAAATTCAAACCTGGAAACTATGAAAAAATTCCTTGAAAAGAATAAAGAGTCTTTCCGCTCTTAATGGGTAAATCAAATATTGCTTTATAAAACCTTCTAATTTCACAAAATAAATAAGAGCTTTAGACGTTCAATATCGCCCAGTTAGGTAAAGGCCATACCGTTGGGACAGCTCTGGGTAATCATTGCGTCAACATCCAAAATGCATTTCCGCACGTTCGGCGCATTTATATGGCTTTTTTCTATGCCACAATCTTTAGCAAGATTCACACACGCACACACACACACACGCACACACCCACATCCGCAGTTCTGGGAAGCAAAGTGTAGCGATTTTCAGGCGAACCAGAGGCCCATAGACCCCAACCCGCTCCCGGCTTTCCAACCGGAGCTAATTAGACGCAAATGTGCTTTTGTTCGCCTGCGCGTTAGCTGTTGGCGTTGTTGGCGTTGTTAGTGCTGTGCTTGCTTTCTATGCTCCCACTCATACTTATTCTGCGCTCTCTGCTTCATCTCCTTTCAGAGTCGCAGTGCCCACAGTACGGCGAAGTGAATCAGCTGGGCGGCGTCTTTGTGAACGGCCGGCCGCTGCCGAATGCGACGCGAATGCGGATCGTGGAGCTGGCCCGCCTGGGCATTAGACCCTGCGACATCTCGCGCCAGCTGCGGGTGAGTCACGGCTGTGTTTCGAAGATACTGGCGCGCTACCACGAGACCGGCTCCATACTGCCGGGTGCCATTGGCGGGTCCAAGCCGCGCGTTACCACACCCAAGGTGGTCAACTACATACGGGAGCTGAAGCAGCGGGATCCGGGCATATTTGCCTGGGAGATACGCGATCGCCTGCTCAGCGAGGGCATCTGCGACAAGACGAATGTGCCCAGTGTCAGCTCCATCTCGCGGATACTGCGCAACAAGCTGGGCAGCATTGGCCATCACCACAGTGGCGGCAACGGTAATTCCGCGTCCCTGGGCATGGGCAGCAACGGCACCAGCAGCGCCGGCGGCAACAGCAATGCGCCCAGTGCCAGCGCCGCCCAGCACACACACTCCGCGCACCAGCATCATTATCATCACCAGCATACGGCAGCCGCGGTGGCGGCCAGTGCCCATCACGCGCACGCCCACGCCCATCTCTACAATTCCATCTACCAGCCGTACAGCGCGGCAGCGGCCTACAGCATGAAGGCCGTCTCCTGCGGCAGTCCCTCGCCACCACAGGCGGGGCAGACGCATCAGCTGCGCAGCGTGGCCGCCGCCCACTGGCCCTCGTCGCACTCGGTGACCGACATTCTGGCGCATCACCAGGCCGTTGCCCTGCGCGCCAGCTGCCAGGGCAACACGGTATCGCCATTGCCTATGACTCCGTCGCCAGTGGGCGCCGCAACGGGCGGACAGCCGCTGCTGGACTGCGAGGGCGGCGGGGCGCAGCAGCCGCCGTACAACTACTACATGTACTTTCAAAATGGCGGCATGCACCATCACCACCACCACGGCGGCATGATGACGGCAGGGGCAACCGGCTTATGAGGCATCAGCCCATCCTAGTTCCTTCCGGACCGGTTAATCTAAGTTGGACTGGTTTCGAATCGCGTCCAATTGTAAGTAAGTGCTCGAATTGTTAGTCAGGCAGGTGTGAAGGGTTTAACTACGGTATACGTACATATACGAAAATAGTGTAAGGGATACTCTAAGGTCCAGCTTATATATCACACTAACAACTCTCAGTAAAAGTGTAATCTAATAGGGTAACAGCTGGAAAAAGTTAATCACCCACCAACAAAACTTTGGGTAAGCATCGAGTCGAAATGCTTTTGAGCTGTTAGTTAAGTACTGGTAGGTCATGTGAAACAGCCATGTCCTGCGGCTCCGGGGAGCTCTCTGTTTAAACGAATTTGATGTATGTAATTTTGGAGATTCTTTTTGTGTTTTTCAAATTTATGGGCAACTTTTTTATTGTAAAAACAAAATAAAGTATTGAGTTGTGTTATAAATTGTAAAATCTTAAATATACCTAGGGTCATGTTCTCGTAATTATTTGTACATTATGCTCTTTAAGTAAATTCTAGTTGACTAATTTATGCCATTAATCTAAAAACAAAATTTTACAAATAAAATTGTTTTTTTTTAGCAACACATTAAAGTCGAATTTATAATAACTATGCGGTAAAGAGGGTTGACAAGAAACATGCTCAAATTGAAGCTCGCATTAAAATAGCTACCTCAGTCTAACTTTGGAACAAACAAAAAAAGAATACCAGTATTATTCTGCGAGCTTACTTTAAAGTTTATACGTACATATACATACATATGTTTGAAATTTGTTAATTCCTTTAAAGTATGCCATAATGTGAGCTTAAATAAAATAAGTTATTTAGGGGCAACACTCGCTCTCCTGCGGATCTTTCTTAACCCAACCGAAGAAAAAGTATCCTATAGCCAGACCCAAAATTACGGACAAGCACAGCCAATAGTTGAAGTTCATGAAGACCAACATAAGCAAATAGGAAATAATGATTTGCACCAGATTCAACAGAGATTGGATTATGTGAGGCGTGTTAAAGATGCGTTCCCAGTATGTCTTCTCCCTGACTTCGGCCAGTGGCGTTTCCGAGCAGCCGCCGCAGTCGTTCCCATTGCTCTTTTCACGACGCTCTGCGGCCAATTGTTCAGCTTCCTTGCGTGCCTCGCGTCGATTCAGTTGCTCACGGAAAAACTTCAGCATCTCGTAGAGAAAGGAGAGCACAAAAAAGGCTATGCAGGAAAGAGCAAATTCGGCAACAGTTGCTGCCACCCAGCCACGCCACAAAATTCTCTCGCAGTGTCCACCGTGGAACTGTTGAGAAAAAGAAAAAGATTTATATCGGTCAACTATTTGGTATAAATTTATCACAGGGTGCTTCAGGTAAATTAGTTGCAATGTAGTTAACAGCTTACAGAGCTAAGCTTGCCGACTTTCTAGCCACTGTATCATGCACTCTTATCAGCGGAACACCCGGTATTTGTTTATGTTTGTGTGCTGTCAACAATAAGCTATTGTACAACATGAATAGAGCGTAATTTGACGTTCGGTAGGGAGAGACAGAGTGAGAGAGAGAGCTTAAATTTAGCATCACAACTGAACGCTAAATTGTATTTGTATATATACCTGCGCTAAAGAGTGTGGGATGTGCTCTGAGTGAAATCGGGCAGATCACAATATTTTTAACGCGAATTAAATTAAATTAAATCTGTGCTCTCGCTGCTGGATGTGAACAAGAGCGCCGTTACAGTTACAGCAAGTAAATGCCAGCGATTGAGTACGTTGTAATTCAAAGATTGTTGTTGCAGCTGCAGTTTATTACGAAACTTACCACCATGATCATTGGACATGATTTAGTAGCGGTAGTGGTGGTGGTATCGCCATGATCCATGGTCATCAACTCCATTGTAATTGGATTTTAAAATATGTCAATTAGCCACAAAGTGAAAAAAACAAACTTCAAGTGCCTGAGCTGGTGATAACCGCGTAGACACTTGCTTAACTGCTGAGAGCGGGGCGATGACTGCTTGGGACAAACGAACGTATGCTGTTTTTTAAAGAAAACCCGAAACTAATCCCACCAAGGCGATTGCCTGCGCGCTTATCTCTGAGAAATGTGTGTTATCAGCGTGCGCGGAGTGCAGGCGGCGATATCAACGATAGCGCGCTCGTGAAGAGAGCGCGACAACGTTGACACCATTGAGTGACAGAGAAAACGACAGGTAAGAGCGAGAAAGGGGCGAGAGAGAGACAAATAAAAGAAGGTGAGTGAGATGCTAGCAGATCTGGGCCCAAAGTTATGTTAACTCACACATCTAGTTATCATTTGCAGATCTGCAAGCTGCGGCAGCTATTTCGGATTTAATCTGCAGTGGAGTTTACCACTCACTCAACATTGTGATGATTTATGGATTTGCTTAAGTTCAACATCACAAGAGGCCATTGTATTTTTGTAGTAATTTAGATTATTGGTAATTGGTTAAAGTATTTATTTTATTGTTCGCATTTGAGTTGGTATGTGTTCATGTTTGTATATATTTCAATAGAGCTCGTGCGATAGCAACCGCCGGCGAGCGTATTTGCTTCATGTCTGCATTAGGCCCTCTTGGCTTTGCTAATGTTTTGTTTCTAACTGGCGAAGACTTGCGTTTGAATGATGGCCGTGCGCAAATTTCTACGGCCGTGTGCAAAAGCTACGGCTATTCTTTGTTGCCGTGTGCAGATTTCGAAAGATTGGTGGCGCGTGCAAAACTGCGGTAAACGATATTGGCATGGTCTAAATGGTTTGGTTATTAGATTCTACAATGGTAAAAGCTTTTGGCCAATATTACATCCAGAATTTAATCATACAAAAATGGATCCTTTATATACAACATATTACTTCAACAGTAGTAGTGGGGAATAGTATTTTAATAAAACTGTTAAAATGATTCGCTTGATCAGATTTTCTTGATTTAAATTTGCTTGTCCTTTTGTTCTTTACCTTTAAGGTACCAAAAACATTTAATTATAAGATTTAACATAAGCATATTTACTTATATAGTGTTAAGATTTTTGTGCCACGCCTACTGGGATGCTGGCAAATCGATAACATGACGATCGCGATTCGGTGAAAGGTGACTATTTTCCAAAATATTAAGGCACGCCCACTCGAACGTCTTCAGCGCCTCCGCCTTAAAAAATCGGAATTGGCTATATCTCCCACAGTTTTTGAGCTAGAGGCTCAAAAGCTACCCCAAATAGTAGAGAAAAATTTTCCGGCCACGCCACAGATATTTGAAATTCAGAATCTATCTAGAGGACAAAATAAGAAAAATTGCCATCAAACATGAAAATCGGTTCAGTTTTGACAAAGTTATGGGCGTTTGAAATATGGGTGCTGTGGATCCGAGAGCTTTACATGTAAAATTTGATTTCCACGTTTACATTCATTAAATAAATTATAAAAATAATACACATACTTTTGCGTTAGACTGCTATCACTATAATTATTTTATTCGTCAAAATGGTTTTCCATTATCTTTTTGCAACTGTTCGTAATTCGGTGCTAAATTCATACAAAGGATTCATTGAATACCTAAAATAGTTTTTAAGAAATAAATTCGGGGAAAAATAGAATAGTTTTAAATTTTTAAAGCTTTATAATTCATAATTGTGTAAAAAAATTCGTGTAAAAAGAGAATTAGGTGTATTGCAAAGATTATATATTTTTTTTTGTTATACAGGTGTTGTATTATCCTAAATAAGGAGGATGAACACAATATACTTCATAAAAACGTTAATTTGATATACACAAAAAAATATCTTCAATTGTTTATACAGTTCATACAATTGTATTTTCGATAGTTGTAACAATTTTATACCCGCCAATTTAAAAATCAAATGTTTTTTCTTTGATATGGCAGCACCGTTGATATGGCAGCACAAAAGTGTCGCAACACAGTTGCCTTTAAATAAGTAGCGATATTAACAGAAATATCGTACTCCCTATTCTAGTTATTCTTCATTTATATTACCGTAGGCAAAGGGCGTCCTAATAAATTGGGATTTGAGTTGATCTTAGTTTTTAACGAGGATTCCGAGAATGAAGATATATGCCATGATCGTATGATGGTATATCGATATCGTCAATATCGTTTATTTGAAATAACGATGTATCGATACCAATGCAAAACACCAGACTAGTAAAAGAAGTTCTTGCCATTTTTACCATACGAAGTGGCTCTGTGGTAGATAGAGTCCGACTCTGTAATTAAATGTGTACATTATTCCAATAAGAAACCAACTGAACACAGCATTAATATGTTTGCGTTACGACATTTGCGACTGCAGAGCAGGGCCAAAATGCATTTGCCGTATACTGCAGCAGCGGTAACAGCAACAACAACAACAACCAAACACATGCCAGCTGAGCCGGCGCGTGTCTGCATTGGGCTGCACAGACACGCCGGCGACTACCGCAGGCAAAGATTGCTGATGCTCCAAGAACACATGACGAGTTGGAGGCTACATCAAAGAACGACGACAACGCTGTCCGAATCTTCCAATCAGGAGAGCAAGGCGCCGCATAAAATGTCGCTGCTCCGGGAATTGGTGGCCGCTACTAAGCCGTACGCACAGTTGATGCGTATTGACCGACCTATTGGAACTTACCTGCTCTTCTGGCCCTGCGGCTGGAGCATTGCACTGAGCGCTGATGCCGGCTGCTGGCCGGACTTGACCATGTTGGGTTTGTTTGCAACGGGCGCGTTAATTATGCGTGGTGCCGGCTGCACCATCAATGATATGTGGGACAAAGACATCGATGCTAAGGTTGAGAGGACGCGTACACGACCGCTGGCTTCCGGGCAGATCACGCAGTTCGATGCGATTGTGTTTTTGTCGGCACAGCTGAGTCTGGGTCTTCTAGTGCTGGTGCAGCTCAATTGGCAATCCATATTGCTGGGCGCCAGCTCACTGGGTCTGGTCATCACGTATCCACTGATGAAGCGGGTCACCTACTGGCCGCAACTCGTGCTCGGAATGTGCTTCAACTGGGGCGCCCTGCTGGGCTGGTGTGCCGTTCAAGGCAGTGTCAATTTGGACGCCTGTTTACCGCTGTACCTCTCGGGTGTGTGCTGGACCATTGTGTATGATACCATCTACGCCCACCAGGATAAGCTGGACGACTTGCAAATTGGCGTCAAGTCTACAGCACTACGTTTCGGTGAGAATACAAAGGCGTGGCTTTCAGGCTTCACGGCGGCGATGCTAACAGGCCTATCGGCTGCCGGCTACGCCTGTGATCAGACACTGCCCTACTATGCCGCCGTTGGCATCGTTGGCGCACATTTAGTGCAACAGGTAAGCATTCCGTAGAATAAATAAATTTGCTGTTTAGTTTAATCAGAATCTTTTACAGATCTACTCACTTAACATCGACAATCCCAGTGATTGCGCAAAGAAATTCATTTCCAACCATCAGGTCGGTCTCATTCTATTCTTGGGCATTGTGCTGGGCACCTTGCTAAAGTCGGAAGATACCAAGAGTAAACGCAAAGCCTCCACAACGCCCTCAACAGCTACAGCATATGTACCCTTATCACAAACGAAGCCGGACGTAATAAGCTGATGTGTTTAACGGTTGTGGAGTTGATTGAATTTTCGTTCGTTATTTGCGGCTTCTCTTTGCAATAGACCAAAGTCTGTAGTTAGCTAAATAGTTTAATTATTGTATATGGCTTTATTTTTTAGTTATTTTAATGGTATTCAATGCAAACTGTTGTGACAATATTAAAAATACCTCGGGAAAAGTCAAAGAACGTTTAAGGTTTACTCGCTTCTGACTTGTCGACCTTCAACATTTTCAAACAAACTGGTTTCTGTATAAAATTCTTAATTGTTATTTTTAATTACATATACAGATTATTGATTGTTATAAGACAAATACTCTTCATATGTATTTATTTCATTTGTCGTAGTCATCGCTACAGCTGAGAAGAGTTGGTTGCAGTTGTACATGGGTATGTAAAATAAACTAGTTAGAGAATTGAAACTTAGATTAAATCTGCCACATTCATTGGCATCTCGTCGATTTGCGTCGAGTAGTATTGCTCAATATCACGCAGAATGCGAATATCATCTGATTTGACAAAGTTGATGGCCACACCCTTGCGTCCAAAACGACCTGAGCGACCGATGCGATGAATGTACAGCTCACGATTGTTTGGTAAATCGTAGTTGATGACCAAAGATACCTGCTGCACGTCTATGCCACGCGCCCACACATCAGTGGTAATGAGCACGCGTGACTGGCCAGCACGGAATTCCTTCATGATTTCGTCGCGCTCTTTTTGCGGCATATCACCATGCATGGAGCTGACTGTGAAGTTAGCCTCCCGCATTTTCTCAGTTAGCCAGTCCACCTTGCGCTTGGTGTTGCAGAAAATGACGGCCTGCGTAATAGTTAGTGTGTCGTAGAGATCGCATAATGTGTCAAATTTCCATTCTTCGCGCTCAACGGCCACAAAAAACTGTTTGATGCCTTCCAGTGTCAGTTCATCACTGCAATTAAAGTGGGTTCATAATAAATATCTAGTTAATAAAATTAATACCATCTGCGCACCGTTTGACTAAAATTCGAATGGGGTCCGTCATGAATTTGGATGTCATTTCCAGAATCTCGTGCGGCAATGTGGCAGAAATTAGCACAACTTGCGTGGCCGGTGGCAAGTAGCGGTAAACATCATAGATTTGTTCTTTAAAGCCCTTGTTCAACATTTCATCAGCTTCATCGAGCACCAGCATTTTAATAGCTCTGCAGTAAATATGGACATTTTATATGTATGTATTAAAAATACTTCAAATGAAAACTTACCTCGTGCGCAGAACACGTCGCTTGATCATGTCAAAGACACGACCAGGTGTGCCACTTACAATGTGCTGGCCGTAGTCCAACTTGCGTATGTCCTCGCCCAGATTTGTGCCGCCAATGCACACATGGCACTGGACATTCATCATATCGCCCAGGGCTAAAATTACCTTTTGGATTTGGACAGCTAACTCGCGTGTGGGCGACAGGCACAGCACTTGTGTCTCGCGCAGCGTCGTGTCCAGGCTCTGTAGTATAGAAATGGAGAAAGTGGCGGTCTTTCCCGTGCCGGATTGCGCTTGGGCAATCACGTCGCGTCCCTTCACAATTGGCTTGATGCTGCGCTGTTGTATAGCCGAAGGCTTCTCAAAACCTACACAAAGCAAAACACCATGGCACTTTAGCAACAAAAACGACTCGATGAATACACAGGCACTCACCGTACGCATAAATGCCGCGTAGCAGCTCCTCCTTGAGGTTCATAGCATTGAATGTGGGTATGACCTCGACATCTTCGCTGGTCTCGAACTCTACGTTGGAGAGGTCCTCGGCCTGTGCATTTTTGCGCGCCATTTTTGACTTGTACTTGATTTAATTATTCACAATATTATTTTTATCAAGAGCAATGCGAATTTTCTAAATATTTTTTCATCAACTTTCATGCGGCTTGGGGATGGAAAATGTACATGAATTCAGTCATCGATAACCAAGCGTCGATATATCGATAGCTTTCGTAAGCAGCACTGCCAGAGTTGCCATCGACAAAGAGCACATTTACTTCGCTGTCACTACTAATTTCGGCGCGGTTATTAAATATAAACCTCAGCTTGGCTACACTTTGGTCGTCTGGAATATAAAATACAAGTTCATATTTGCATATTTGTTCATATTTGAACAAGTCGTGGAACTTAAAGAAAATATATAAACCCATTTATTACTGTTTTGAACGCAACGCAAGAATGAAGCAAATATCATATATTGATTATTTTGTTGATAACCCGTTTGAATGATCGCAAATCTTTCTTCTTTAACTTCTTTATTTTTTTAAATATATTCCGTTCGGTTTCAATGCGCTGTCTGGCCTCCTCGGCTGCATTCTCGGCCTGCTTAGCCATTTCTTCGGTGCGGTTCAGATCGCATTTGGCTTTTTGTAAACAAACGTTCAGTTCTTCTACCCGCTTGTTGACCTCCATCAACAGCATTTGCTTATTCTGCACCTCAATTTTAATACTGGATGAAACTTCCATAACTTTCTCTAGATTTAACTTTGCCTCCTCTTGCAAGGCCTGCAATACCTCTAAAAGCTGTTTTATCTTACAACTAACGCGCTTGGTCGTTTCAATATTACATCGGCTATGGGCCAGCGCCCTTTTCACCTCCTCCAGGACGGATTCGACCTCGTTCTGACTCTGCTCCAGCTGCTCGAGCAACTGCTTCTTACCGTTCAGCGCAGCCTCAGCCGCTCGAGCCGCTTGCTCAGCCTTATCGGCCAGTCGATCCATGGCGCGCTGGCTGGCCTCCTCGCTCGCGCACTTCTGGGCGTCTTTGGCGGCCTTCGCATCATCCGCCGCAGACGATGCAATTTTCGTGGACTTAAGATTGATCTTGCAGAATGACGGATCCCCGCTCTCCTTATTATACTGCTTCTGATGGTATGACGACTTGCCTTTGGGCATGGTCTGGGCGCCGGACACCAGTACAATGCTCATGGTGAAGATCAACACCAGGGGCACGCGACGCATTGGAAATCTGGCATCTTACATAAATCTCCCAGCTCTGCTGTCAGCATTGACTATTCAAACAAAATATATTGTCGTCTCTGAACCGAAAAGTCATCTGAAACTGAAACAGAATGACTGCTAAGGATGCACTGCTGCTACTCCTGCTCCTGCTTCTCTATCCATTGATGCTTCAAACTGCGGGCTACAAGATAGGTAAGGTAAGTGGTTCACAGATACTCTAGGAACGCTGGTAATACGAAAAAGGCACACGTCAGTCCCAGAAGCGATCTCTAGCTGAGTCCAGCTGTATCTACGATGACGGGCAGCTTGAGTGCGGAGAGAGTTCCAAGAAAAAGGAGTGCACTGTGCAAATACCCATAAACTCGTCCTCGAGGCAAAAGTCTTCCTCCATTGCCATTAAAGCGGCACAAGAGGCAAAGGCTGCATCCGATGCCCAACTGCCAGCTGCGGAGAATGCGGCGCATCAGGTCAAAATTCAGCTGGCAAACAAAGCGCTGGCGGCAGCGAGTGCCGCGGAGGCGGCTCTCGCTGGCAAGCAGCAAATCGTTGAGCAACTGGAGTCGGAGGTGCGTGAGGGTGAGCTCGTCGTCCAGGAAGAGTCCGGCTCGCTGCAAACGTCACAGGGCAACTGTAATGCAGCCTCACAGGCGGCCAAGCAAGCCGGCGTCCAGCTAAAGACGCTGGCCGAGGCCGTCAAAAACGCCCAGGCGAATGTCTTAAACTCGGAACAGGCTGCCAATGGCGCCCATCAGGAGCTAACCGAGAAACAGCAGCTAGTTGAGGCGGCCAAAAAGCGCGTTGAATTGCTCCTCCGGCAGCTCGACGCCGCTCGAACCGACTATATGAACACCAAAAAGGCAGCCGAACGGGCCGCGTGCGCCGCCCAGGAGGCTAAGCAGCGCGCAACGCGGGAACGCCGCATGGCCGAAATACGCGCCAAGTTGCATCAGCACCTGCATCATCAGTAAACCATCTTCAAAGTTTTATTTATTTTATTTTTTAATGCATTTGATTTTTATATATACTGTATTGCCCCGATTGGTACGATATCGGTAGGTGCATAACTCGCCCTAATACAATTGCAAATTAAAGCACAGTCCGTTTGTAAAGAATTTAATGCTAAAAATATTTATTAATCTGTGTATGGAAACAAAATTATTTCGTGCAATCTTTAGATGGTCATCAGTAAGCAGTCTACCAAATTTGATGTATCTAGCTTTAAAACTGAGGAAGATATATAGATTAAGGACAATCGCCAATCGTGAATTGAAGAAATTCACAAATGTTTTAAGCTGTGTTATACAGTGATTGAGTATTGCGCCGTCGGTTACAGTCGGTCGGTTACACTCTTTTTGCTTGCAAACCTTTTATGTGCCCATATAGTGATAGGGTTCAGGGTATCTCCGAGTCGGGTTTCATTGACTACAGCATTCTTGTTATTTATTAGTTACAAACATTATTTTTTATTATATCTGCGACACATTGTTAATGCAGTCATTTCTTGTATGATGCTCTTGAGGTGGTAGCACTCCTTAGGCCAACTAGAGTCTTGCCAGGGATACCGTACTGGAGCTGGTCATGCTCCCACAATCGCCTGTACAGGTGCCTGCTTCCGCGAAGTCCACTGACTGTGAGAGGTTGTCCGCAGCATTTGGCAATAGTTCCTGGCTAAGAGCGTGCGTGTTGTAGCAGAGAATCAGTTTGGTTTTGAGACCCTCAAATATGCTAACAACACTCGGCTTGAGATTGAAGAAGATAATCTTTTGCTGACGTCGCCGGAAATCGTCCAACATAGAGGAGATTACCTTGGCGGCGGTGAAATCGGCTGCAAAAATGTAGGTGCAGTCGATGACAATGGGCAACGTGGTCTTGCTGCCGGACTTGAGCACCATGTTCCTAACGAACTCCACAGAAGGGAAAATCAGGCAGCGATCAGGCGTTATCTTTATAAACTTAATACCACGCTCCGTCTCCAGCTGCTCCAGAGTCACCTTGGGTCGCGCCGCGTGGTAGAGTATAAAGAGCTGATTGGCTCCAATGGCCACAACGATGCCAATCTCCAGGGGGAGTACCAGACAGGTAATAAATGCCAGCACGCCAGGTACAAGATCGGAGCCTGTAAATTGAGGAATCACAAAACATCCAGGGGTAGCATTGGATGACATGTATCTTACGTTTGCTGCGCCACATGGGTCCAACGATTTGGTATTGAACCTGGAACACTACGGCCGATATAATGATAGAGGCCAGAACGGCCTTCGGAATGAAGTAGAAGTACTCGGTGAGGTAACTAATTGACAGCACCACGATAATACCAATGTACAGATTGGACATGTTGGTGCGGCAGCCGCTGGCATTGTTAACGGCGGAGCGGGCCAGGCCGCCGTTGCTGCGGTAGCCACTCACCAGGGAGGTGGCAACGTTGGCCACGCCGGTGGCAAACAATTCCTGGCTCACATCGATTTGCCTGTCCTTGGCAAAAGCCTTGCAGACGGACACGTTTTCCAGCAGCGCTATAATCGGCACTATAACCAGGCCATAGCCCAGGCTGTGGACCATCTCGAAGAAGCTTTCGCCAGGCACTGCAGGTATGCCAGCGGTGGCATTGCCCGGCTGCGCCTCAATCGTAAAGTTGGGCAGCGACAGCGTCGGCAGGCCAGGTGGTATATAGCCCGTCAGGCGGAACGGATTCATGCTGTTTGCCTCCAGGTACATGGCCACCAAGGTGGCGGCAATGACAACAGTGGCATTGCGTGTGACGCCCACAAATTTGATCACCTCGTTGAGCACGTGCTGCAGTCGACCACGTTGGGACTTCTCCTTGGGGCCAATGCGCATTTGACTGAGGCTGCGTATGGCCAGCAAGAGGGCCAGGCAGCCAAAGCCCAGGCAGCTGTCCCAAATGCGTAGGTTTCCAATGTCGCGGAACATGCTGATCCAGCTCTGCAGAAACGAGCCGCCTTCACTCTTCACACCCAAAATGTACTTCATCTGCGAGGTGAGCACAATTAGCGACACGGCGCTGGTGAAGCCCGCGCTGACCGGACCCGAGACGAACTCCACCAAACTACCCAGCTTGAAGATGGCCATTAGGATTTCTATGACGCCGGTGAGGAATGTGAGCAGCACAGAGCGTGCCCACGAGCCCTGGGCAAACTGAAATGTCATGAGTGAGGCAACAGCTGTGCTGCCAATGGTATTGTCCTTGCAGGTGCCCAACAGAACGTAGACAAAGCAGCCCAAGAAGGAGCCATAGAGACCCGACTCAGCGGGCAGACCCACCACGCCTGAATAGGCCAAGCCTTGGGGTATGACAGTTAGGCCCACTGTAAACCCGGCTATAAGATCACCTATGGCATCGGTCCTGTTGTACTTGGGCAGCCATTCAATTATGGGCAGACGCTTCTTTAGCGTCTTCATGCGACACGCATTTCTCGCGAAGCTCATGCAACAGGAGGGCGTTGACTCGTTGTCCTGCTTGGCCACCTCCAGTTGCTCGAGGCTCCTGCACTTGGAGGTGCGATGATCTGTGAGTAGTATGAAATCCGTGGAGGAGCTACGAAACTGTGCCTCCAAATTCTGACTCACTTCCGTGCGCTTACGGAAGGTCACCTCATTCTCCAGTGTGGACATTGTGGCTCTACGTGCGTAGGTCTATGCGTAAATCCGGTAGCTCTGGCTATTAGCTTGGCCGTGCACCGACTAACTGATAGCACCGGATGCTGTGCGGCTGACACGAGATCTTATCGATGCCTTCCATGTTTGCACAGTCAAAATATGTGGAAACGGGACGCCAGTTGTTTGTTTCGGCCACACGACTTGCGCGTAACTATCAGTTTGCTGTTTGGCTTGGCATTATTGGCCAAGTCAACTGGCACAGTTGTCACCGTTGCTTTAAATTTTCCATTAATCAATTTCAAGCTGATTTTAAACGACAAATTGGGCGCGTAAATATTGAGGCTCCCAGATATTCTATTATTGCTTAGAGCAATATTTACATTAATCGGATTCAGTGAAATCTCAAAAATGTTCAGAAATAAACAAAATACGCATTTGACATAATTTTTTTAATTTTTTTTTGTTTTTTTGGTTTATTTAAGTTTAATGTTTTTTACATGATTTTTAAAAATTGTATTTTAAAAGCATTGCATTAGATCATATAAAGTAAGATTTATCATTACAATATACAATTGTATCCGTTTGTTTTTATGCGTATTTAAACATAGGTGTAATATTATGTTTAGGCAATTTTATAATTCAATAGCAGTAAATTGTTTTCAGAGACCATGGCTATATGTATATGTATCATATATAATTATATTTATATATATATAAGTATTATGTATGTATGTGTATGCATGTAAATATAAGCTCAAAGCACTTTCCATGTGCACTCTTTAAAACTAAACGAAATAAAACAAATTAAATTTTGAATTAAACCGAATAAAAACAAAAATGTTTTTTTTAAATTACAATTTCCGAAATGGGCGCATGTGAAGCGGTAGCGTAAAAATCTGAACAATCCGAATTGATAATTGCTTAAGGAAAGAATTTTGTTAAGGTAACAACTCGATACAATTAAGCTGCTTCGGTTTGGTAATTGTAAATTTCAACAATGCCAATAGCTAGATAAAATTAATTCAAATTTGTATGTGTGTGTGTGTGTGTGTGTGGGTGTGTGTATGTATGACAACAAACATTTGCATAACTCAAATAACAAACAAATGATTAGGCATATGATAAACGAACACAAGGCCCAAATCTGACCCAAAAAGAAAATAAATTAAAATTAAATTAAATTATAGAACGCAACAAACATGAAACAAAAATTGAGCAACCAGCTAGGGGCACAACTTTTCAAAACAACAACAAGTATGACATATTAAATATATAATGTAGTTCATATCAGCATGTATATCATGTATACATATATGAGTATACGGTAGACATCTGCCCAGTGGTGCCAAAACGTCTCGGTGCCTACTGCCAAACGCCAATGGTATAATTCCTGCTCAGATGACCCAAGCGACGCTGACGACCAACTGCAAGAACATAGTTCAAAGTTATAATTAGTAATATACAGTTGCAGTGTTCAGTTAATGTTAAGAGACGTAACACCAACAGCGGATCGAAAGAGTGGTTAAAAATTGTAATTTATAAAACGAAGCATGACGCACGATACACTGGCAGCTGATATCAAGTAACAAAATTGAGCTTATAGACATATATTGTGAAATCATAGCTTAAGATTGACATAAGAGCTGCTAAGCTGTGCTATAAATATTTGCTAAGCTACTTATAGGCTTTATATACTATTCCAGAGCGTTAAAATTGACACGTCTGGTGTGAGAATAGCTTAAAGATACATATGTGATATAGATATCTATCAGATACTTTACGTACTGCATGTTAACATCATTCTTCGGTGTTAGTTTGCGGCTGGTTGTTGGGTGTGGGTCGTTTGGGTGGTATTGTACTTGTTGTTGGTGTTGCTGTTGTTGTTGCGGTTACACAGAGGGCGGTGTTTAACAATCAAAGGGGTGGGAAATCACATGACGGTTGTTGTTGTTCTTGTTCTTGTTGTTGAGCTGAACACAGAGAATGGTTGTTGCAGTTGTTGTTGTTGTGTGCTGTTGCTCTTGTTGTAGTTGCATCAGGTGGTGTTGTTCTTGGTGGTGCTGGTTCTTGTTAATTAGTACAAAAATGGACAATAAAAACAAAGACACACACGCTCACACACAATTAAAGGTTGCTGTTGTTGTTGTTTGTTGGTTGTGGCATGTTTTGTCTTTTTATTTACGCTGATTGAGGCGTTTCACACGTACTGTAAGACATAAAGAGAAATATAGAGGAAAGATTGGGGAAGAGAGAGAAGAGACAAATACAATGTGATTAGTTAAATTGTAACAGTAAACAGAGGATGTGTTTATTTTTGGGGTTAATCAAAATATACAACAAATTGTCAAATATTCAATCAATCAATCAGTTGAGTAAATACAACATTCAAGGCTTGGCGAAAAGGTACGCCTTTTTGGGCTTATTTTTTTAGTAGTCGGCATAAAAATCTGCTCGCAAGTCAAGAAAAGTTCGAGCAAAAGTTCTTAAGAGCTAGGTTTATCTTGGGTTGTCTGTTTTAAGCAAAATTTGGGACTGCGGGATAATTATTAGTTGGGAATATGTTAAAGTGGGCTGGTAAAAGCATTTGGCAGTTGTTTTTTTATTTTTTTTGTTTATTATTGTTTTATTTTTGTGGCACAAACAACAAAGAGTAGAGTAAAATGTTCGGGTACCAACTGTTCGATATGATATTGCGCGGAAAGATATGCTAGATATACATGGAAGTTGTTGTTGTTGTTGTTTGGCTTTCTTGTTGTTGATGTTGTTCAGGTGATGAGTTTCTTGTTGTTAGGTTTGTTGAATTATAAAAGAGCATAAACATTTGGTTTCGGCTTTGATGTCGCAGTTCTTGCTAGTTTATAATAATTTTTATTTAATTTTAAAATATTTCTTTACTTTATATTGCATTTATTTGTGGTTGTTGTTTTTTGAGTTTTTAGTTTCACTTAAAAATTGTACATCGCAGTTTAATTCCTATACGAAAAGAAGTAGATTAGAGCTCGGTAAACTTTCACAACAACTTGTGAACGTGTTTAGTAAAAGCCGATGGGTCAGGATGTCATTTAGGGCGTGTTGCATGTATTGTTAGGGGAGAGAGTGCGGCATGCAACATAGGATAAGGACAACATGCTATTAAATTATAACTATGCTAAAATGCAATTAACATTAACAAAAATGGGTGCATGACTGAACAAACAATGCTGTTGTTGGTAGTACAAAAAGATCAGTACGCTTAACAGTCTTCAGTTATGACTACAGCAAACTGCATTCGGATCGCTATATGTATTGAACTATTTATGCATATTCATATATTATATATAATATATGCGGTATATTCAAATTCGAAAATGCGTTTTTGTGTTAGGCGTCTTGTTGGAGACTCTTGCATATGCGATTATTTAAGGAGCGTTTTGCGTAGAATTCGTGTTCATAGATACCTGTGTTAGAGATTAGACAAAATTATACACATTACGCCTAAAGATTTCTTTGCTGGGGTTAGATGCCTTGACTTTTGTCGTAAATCAGTTTCAAATATATCTCTTTTCTATATATGCTTGTATCGTAGATATATTTACATTTATGTATCTTTGGTTCGGTCTGCGCATTATAAATATGTGTATATGTATGTGTATATATATATATATTTATATATATTATATTATTTACTTCGTGGTCTCTCTAACGTATTTAGGTGCCAGCGTTGCAGCTGCTGCTTCTTTCTTTTATCTTTTTTATATATATATATTGTTTACACGTTTAATTTACATGGATTAAACTTGTTTTTTTTTTATTCGGTTTTTTTAATTTTTAAATTACAAAACGCTTTAAAAATGTTTAGTTTAGTTGCTTTGGTTTGATTTTTTTGTTTTTTTGTTTTGGTTTATTGAATTCTTGTTGATTTTCTATGCAGATTATTGAAAAATCTGAACTGCAGGCGTAATTCAAGATCTTTTCTTACTGTAAACGAGAAACAGAAAGAGATAGAGAGAAATAGTACACATAAAACAAATGACAATAGACGAAACACATATAAGAAATAATGTAAAGCGCATTGTTGAGTCGACAAACTTGACTTTTAATTGTCTGAAGAAGGGCAACAGTCAGTCGGTCGGTTTGTCTGTCAATCTGCAGGTCAACAAGAGGGGAGCGCACAAAAAGTAGACTGAACTGGGGGAAAAACAAGATACAAAAACTGGTTGTGTGTTTCAGCCCCTAAGAAACGTTTTTGGGGCTGACTTGGGGAGGTTAGTAGCACAGCTAATGCTGATGGATGGGCGTGTCCCAGTTATATACAAGATGAGAATCAAAATGCATGAGCAGCACGGCTGATAACGACGACAACGATCATGTGTTGGTAGAATTACACTTGTAATTTGTGTTGAGTTGAGTTTTATATACACGTTCTTGGTCTGCAAGACGTTGAGAGCTGGATCTGGTAATGGACAGAGCGAGCTTTACTTTACACCATGGCCAAAGTACAAAAATGTTGGTGGAGTAAGAGGCAACAACAACAACGTTACTACGAAACAAGGTGAGGCGAGGTGAGAGATCGAGAATTGATCGAGTGGCGGCTGTCTGACTGTCTGTACATTTTGGACTGTGTCTGGGCGGACTCCGCTCCTGTTTGCGTGGTGGTGTTTTTTTGTTGGTGGTACTTGGTACTTGGTGGTTGGTGTCTTCACTCACGTGTGCGCTTGGTAGACGCCCTCGTCATCGTAGTTGGGCGTGACGGCCCGACTGCCGGGCACCACCATGTTATCGGGATCGATCTCTGGATCGTAGGCATCGCCACCGCCGCCGCGTATGACCATGTTATCGGGATCAACCTCCACATCATAGTCGGCCGGCGGCTGTGGCGACGGTGAGGGCGATGGCGACGGCGAGGGCGTGGCCGAGTGGGCCAGCTCACGTTCAATCTCCATGTTGCTGGGCAATATCAGTTTTGGCAAGTTGGGTTTGAGTTTTTGCACGCGGAAGACTGAAGATCGTTTGGATATTGTTGTTGTTGTTGATTGGTTGATTGGTTGCGGTTGTTTAATATACACATAGGACAAGTTGAGTTGAGGGATACAGTTTGATAATTTTGGGATTTAAATATATAACAGATAATTGGTTAATAATGTTTTATATCGAATCGAATCGTAGACAAATTGTCAAACATTCTATGGTAATTACAAGACACGAATGTTGTTCAGTAGAAATAACGAGGAACGAGAGACAATACGGAGGAGTTTCGAATGGGGAATACTGTACTGTACACATACGTGATTAGGCAGCCGAAGTAGCATTATGTATGTATATGTGAAGAATGATATTGGATTGCGTAATTCTGACTTAGAATGTAAAACTGACTTAGCAAATCGATAAACTAAAATATAAAGTATTTATATATATATATAAATTAAGACAAACGATGAGCTGCTGATGATGAGTTTTGATCAAATGAGCGAGCGAATGTGATCTTAAGTAAGCTTATGTATATATCTAAATGTATGCCACAAGGTGATGCAACGAGAAACGCAACGTAACGAGAGGTGATAACGAGAACGAGAACGTGAACGCAACGAGAAATGTGCTGAAATGTTAGGCTAAACGCTGGATGATAAGTAGATGCCATAGACGTCGGGTGGGGTCACGAAACGATAACGTTTTACCTGGTTACCACAAGAAGAAACAGAGAGGGGAAAAGTATATCAACTACTTTTTGGTTACCAACGCGTTTTTTGGGCATAGAATTTTAGATTTCCTTTTCATTCTCAGCGCGCAAAAGGCCAAAGGCAGCTGAGGATGTGGAGGCTTCGGCTGCGACTCCAGTTGCAGATGCTGCTGCTGTTGCTGATGATTGGTTGCGCGCAAGGCGCCCTGATGACAAAACATGATCAGAATCTGATGCATTAGTCCAAGTGCGGGCCTTGACAAACTGCTCGAAAGCAGCCAAGCTTTTGGCCTTTGAGGGTGAGGTGACTGCTGATGTAGATGCGGATGTAGGTGCTGATGCTGATGTAGATGGGGATGACGATGAACAAGCGTCGGCACGGGAAGCTAACGTACCTTGTTGCAATTCACCTAAACGCGAGTGAGGTATACACGAATAAAGAAGACCTAAATATACATATTTCTTTATCTAAAAGTTCAAGGGGATCGCGAGCCTAGCGAGCGAAGTGGCGAACGTAGAACCAACGCTGACAACCTGCGAATATTGCGTGGGGATAAACCGCTGCCGAAGGCAACAGCCAACTTACTTCTGTCAATGTTGCGCTGCAGATGGGCGGCCACGCGATGACGCGCATCGTTGAACTCCAGATGCAAGCCAAGTCGCAGCAGCGACGGGTTCTTCTCCACCAAATTGGTGATCTCCATTTCAATCTTGTTGCCGAGCACCGCAGATCGCTGCGAATAGGTGGAGGGCCAGCTTAGCTGCTGTCTAGGGCGATGGGCAAAGAGTATTCGCTACTCACCTGATTGGAGGCCCTGAACTCTTCGATGGTGTGACACTTGAGCAGGGCTTGCACCAGCCTGACAATTACGGGCGGACTGATAAAGTTGGTTTCAACATTTAATACTCTCAGGGTTTTGCTTTTCTCGATCGCTTCGGCGAGCAGGAGAGCTGTCTTATCGGTCAGGCCGACGTTTGTCAGCGATAGAACTTCCAAATGTTCATTCTGAGGCAGTGCGGCAATCAGTTGTTCAAGCTTCTCATCTGATATATTCTGCAAAAGGGTTTCGTTTGAGCTTAACTCTCTATCGACATTAAAGCGCACTCACCTTAATGTTATTCAAGTTCAGGTCAATCAGCTTGGAATCATCTTCCTTGACGCGCTTAATCGACTCCTCCACATCTGTGCTGTTGGGCGGATCCATGGGAAACAGCTTCTGCTGCGTTGACTTTGTGATGCCATCCCAGCCCATGCCAACGGGCTGTCCCTTGTTCAGCAGCGAGGCATGGTACTGATCCTGATTCATCATCGAGTGGAAGCCAAGAATGGCAGCCAAGTCGATGATCTCCTCCTGTGTGGCATCATTTAGCGCATGCTCGTATTCATCGCCCATATCAATGGCGATCTGCTCCTCCACCTCAATATCACGCGCATCACGTGGCGGTGGCACCCACTTCTTGCCGCGCACCGTGCCCTGCACAAAGGGCTCGAACTCCGGCTGGTCGGGCGTCTCAATTGCCTGCTTGTTAATGTGCTCGATGAGCTGTTTGCGATTCAGCGGCCCGGTGGCATCCTTGGTGCACTCGTAGCTGCAGCGCTGATCTGGTGGCAGGAAGTTGTCCTAAATAGTCAATTAAAGGATATATATGATATATTTTGAAGGAGTTCGATAGTGGCAACTTCTCACATCGGGATCAACTTCTTTGGCCAGTATGGTAATCTCCTCGGGCGACAGCTGCGCCAACAGGCTCTCCACATCCACATCATCGTACTCGCTCAAATCCTTGCCGTACAGCTTGGCAGGTGTGGTAAGCGTTGTTGTCTTTGTGGTGGACGAAGTCTGCAAATGCAAGGAAAAAGGGTTGGATTAGTGAATTTTGAACACTCTAAGTGGTTTTTCTTTCGCACGTTTTTTAGCAGCTTGAGACTGAGCGGTGGCTGCGGCGCACGCCGCTTGACTCTGGGCACGGGTCGGAGTTTGATCTTTTGGAACTCGGCCACAGGCACAGCGCTCTCCATGGCGGGTGAGATTCTTATGACACTTATTGCAAATCAATAAATGGCAAACACACAAAAAATAACAATAAATAAAAACAACTAAAGATAACACAATGCAAATCCAATTATACAGCTACGAGCGGGCAGCTCTGACGCGGACGCTGAATGTGTGTCTGGGGCTGGGGCTCAGCGGCGACTGGCGTGCACAAAACACAAGACACCAAATTAAGGTGCAGACCAGGCCGAGACAGCAACAGCAATAACAACCACAACAGCAGTCGCAACAGCCGTGCAACATTCGCTTGACGTGCGGTTTGAGCCAAAACCTGCAATCGCAACTGCCACTCAGTCAGTCGAGCAGTCAGCCAGTGAGTCAGTGAGTCTCGCTCCGAGTTGGCGTAATCGACAGTCGGTGGCGATGTAAATTAGGCGCATACATTAAAACCTGTAGCGGGGCCAGCGGGGGCAACCAAGTGTGGCACGTTGTCTGCACTTAAATGACTTCCACTCCAGAGCGATGCGCTGAGCATGAAATCGAACCCGAAAAAGCCCAAGCCGAAGCCGAAGCCGAAGCTACGATAAGGCCGAGGGGCCCATAAATAAACAAAAGTAAAGCAGGCAGAAGTTGAAGCCCCAGCGATTGATTTGCTGTGGGAAAAGGTTGCGCAGTGTTTTCCTTTGTGGCTAAGATTTATAGCCTGGTATTAATGAGGCAATTGGAAATTAAAATAAAATGCAGAACACGGCCAAACAAATAAAGCGAAACATTTGCGTAGCTGTATACTTGGCTAATAGCTGACAAAGGGCAGGAAATCTGACAGTGTTTCGTGCAAGAAAATCAGCTAAAAGACTTGCGGCCCAGGGAGCCAACAATTTACATAAAATAATTGTACAGCACGCCGAGTGGCCTGAAAGTTCTATCAAAGCGTGACCCAAACAAACAAACAAAACCAACTGAACCGATCCGAACCCAAGTGAACCCAGCAGCGGCAGCAGCAGGCAAAAAGCCAAATCAAAAGACGCTTCGAGAACTGGTTTCAGAGGGCACCAGCAGCGACCAAATGACGAGTGCGCCAGGAAGCGAGACTAACCACATAAACCACTTTTCGTACTTTGCTGCAACTTCAGTGCGCCATTTAAGTGAAACCGGTTTCACTGTAAAAAAGACAAGTAAGAGTGCTTCAGTCGTGAGTGCTCGACTCGGAGCTACCTTCTCATATACTCAAATAAACTTAGTACACCCTATGAATAATTTAACTTTGATTTAAAAACATTAAAACATGTTTATCTCTCTTAAATGAAAGCTATAGTGGATATCCCAATATACTCTTGGCAATTTTAAATATGTGTATATTTACAAGAATCTACAATCTACTTCGTGCGTCTATAATCTACGATATAGGCCTTAAAAATCAAGTATTCAAATTGTTGTTTGATATTGGAGTATATTGGTAAAAGCTATCATAGATAATATAAAGTTGTTCTGCATGTAATATACTACAACCCAACCTAGTAAATATGTTTATTTTCAGCAAACAGGTTTTTTATAGATATATATATATATATATATATATAATATACTCCAATATCAAACAACAATTTGAATACTTGATTTTTAAGGCCTATATCGTAGCTTTTTAATATGTTTATTTTCAGCAAACAGGTTTTTTATAGATATATATATATATATATATATATATATATATATATATATATATATATATATATATATATATATATCTATAAAAAACCTGTTTGCTGAAAATAAACATATTTACTAGGTTGGGTTGTAGTATTACATGCAGAACAACTTTATATTATCTATGATAGCTTTTACCAATATACTCCAATATCAAACAACAATTTGAATACTTGATTTTTAAGGCCTATATCGTAGATTATAGACGCACGAAGTAGATTGTAGATTCTTGTAAATATACACATATTTAAAATTGCCAAGAGTATATTGGGATATCCACTATAGCTTTCATTTAAGAGAGAGTTTTATTATTTTAAACATATATATATATATATATATATATATATATATATATATATATATATATAGACTATAGATGATCGTTAATAATTTAATAATATAATAATAATAATTTTGTATTTGTACATTTCCATTGATTTAAACCCTTTCACTCATTTGGGATTTTTACAGGGTATAACAATACTAACAACTTTATACAAACTAACAACTTCAAGTGCCTGCTCACCGCCTCCGCCTTCTCGCTGGATAGCAAAAGCCGCTCGCAAATGGCCATGTTCAAATATGAACTTATATGTGTCCACGTTTGGCCAAAAGCTCTGCAGATGCTGAGTCCAGATACAGAGATGCGAGGCACAGCTAAATGCTGTCGATTGACCCACTTTAAAGTGAGTGGCAAGCATGAGGGGGCAACAGGGCAGTCAGCAGTCGGTGTTATTATGTCAGGCTGGTTCTAACAGCGGGCAGAACCGAGGCGCGCAGCGTGTTGACATTTCAATTGAGGGCAAACTTAGATTAATTGAAATAAACAGTTTCATTTCGAGGTTGCCACTGCAATGACGCAGCAACAGCGAGTGCCACAAATTGTAAATGGTATTCAATTGTGGCGATTCAAGCTGAACCTCAAGTGTGCCTTTAACTAACTAGCTTTAAATAAGCCGTAAAGTCAGGTAGCCATCGCAACTACCAAGGCGTGCCACGCAGAGCTATAAAATCTAAAAATCTGAAAGAAGAAAAATAATAATTGCAAAAATAATTGAGTTCATGACACTCCCGAGACTCATGCACAGAGATAGGAGGGGCTAATAAATTAAATCTAAAAACAGGCACGGAAAATATAAGCGAAAACGAGCTAAACAAATGCCAAATTAAACCGACGAAGATTTTGTACACTCGTTGAAGATGGAAAAATATGGTTTTATTATTTTAAAACAGGCGTCCTTGGAACGGTTTCAAGTCGCACGCTTGAGGCTGGAAAATGAATGAAAACTTGTGTGCTTTAAATGAGTTTAAACTTTTAATTATTATTATTATTTTTAATTATCTAAACAAAAATTAATTTCAGACGTGTTTCACAGCTTTCGCAAAATTCAATTATGGGGCTCGAAGGTTAATGTGCAAAAACAAAATTTTCGACAAATTGGTTTCAAAGCTTTTTATATAAAAGTAAACAATATGAATAGTTAAATTAAGTTCGAAACCCGCGATGAAAAATGGTTGCAAAATTGATAGTTTATCTAGGCATGGCCAGATAAAAGATATTTTTAAAACTAAGAACATTTCTGCGCGAAATAGTTGGGGTTAACATTACCAATTAAACATATTAGAGATAACTTCAGCCAACAGCTTAGTTAACTCGCTTTAAAGCGTAACGGCAACGGGTTTCAGCGGGGCTTGAAGACGCACCCACCATGCAAATGCACCGTAAACAGCATAAACAAGGTGGCGCAACGAGATGTGTGTGTATCTTTCATCTGACAGTTACGTTAGGCCGCATAGTTGTCAACGAAGTTATGTATTTAGCGGTTTGGTATGGATTTGGCTCATTAATTGCAACGGGCCTTGAAACGGGAGCAGCTATTGAGACATGTTTTACCAGGTGTTACCATGACTCGACCCACAAAAAAACTTTGCGAATAACAAAAATCAAAACATGTCTAATGCTGTTTTCGGTGATTTGCACATTTGCCGTGGCTGACAGATGAATGTGGTGGCCACTGGCCAGTGACTGGCAAGTGGGTCAAGGTGCTTAGCTGATTTAATTAGGCGGCACAAACAGCTCGGGACTCGTTGTAAAGATCACGTTTTTCGAGCGGAAAATCTGTGAAACAAAACAAAAAATTAAATCATGAAACGCAAAACGTTCAGAAAACCGCCTTTCCGCTTCGGGCAGCAGGTGAAAAGTTGGTCAGGCAGCAGCCGCCGCTAATGACTAATGACTGGAAATGTGCGAATGTGCGCCCAAATATGGCCAAGTAGGAAGTGCGCTGTGCCGCTGAGGATGCGCGCGGGCCAGATGCTGCCCGAATACCAGGAAATTGTTGTACTTGAGCAAATTGAGCAAATCACGCTAGGAAATGCCAAAAATCTTAATTATCTTGCAGCGCAGACGACAGGCTGTTCGCCTAGGCTTGTGGCCAGAAACCGCTCTGCAAATTAGCATGAAGGAAATTACAGTTGAATAAGGTGGGTGTGTGTGTGTGTGTGTTTGAGTGGTGTGTGAAAATGAATTCTCATGGTTGAGATTTATATTGAATGCATGTAGTAGAAAAGGTCTTCTACATTTGACACACACACAAGAGCACCTCTACTCAACAGGAGATGAATTTAAAGTGAGCTATTCACAGTTGCTGTTGCTTCACAGCTTCCCATTTATTATGAAATTTCTTTTATTTTTTATTTAACTTTATAACATTCCAACTTTAGTCTGTTAAGCTGCAATGGCTGCTGACAAATGCAGCACGGGCGCTTGCAGTTGGTATATTCAATTGCTGGCAAAACTGAGCCACATTTTAGTGGTTTCAATGAGCTACCATCTGGCATCTGTTTTTGGTCCCTAGATTCCAGCTCTAACCACTGTTACCGCAAATCACATATTCAGTGAACAGCAATATGCTTTTATAGCTTGGCAATATTTTATGCAATTTGCATGCCAGCAGCAGCAATAAACCCAGAACGCACGCTCCATTGCTGCAGCTGACAGCAGTGGCATCCACAGCGACTCCCATGACAAAGAAGCAACTCACTCAAAAAAAAAAATAAAACTTGGCCCTGGGGCTGCTGGCTAGAAAGTTGAGACCACATTGGTCATTCTAAAGCACAAGTCAGTGGAGCGTTGAGAGTCGAGAGTGCTGAAAACTGAGACGGCGATAGTTCCGTTTCAGTGCATTCGCATCCGATGGTTTGCCGCCTGATTGGGCACGCACAGCAACCGCAGCCAACAACAAAGGCCACTCGGCATTAGCATTGACATTGCAGCAAAGTGGCAAATTAACAACGGCCAAAAGCAGCTAACGACATTACAGACACTTGTGTGCACAAGTTCGCAAGTGAAGAGACTCCGGCGCAAAACTTTCCTCGAATGCGGTTCGATTTGAGAGAAAAAACAAAAACACTTGCACATCTGTTGGCCAGGCAAAAACAAAAGCAAAATATGAAAGAAAGTTGTCTTTAGGATAATGAAGATTAAATACTCTTTAATGATACTCATGTGACAGTTATACAATGCAATTTTCATGTTATGGAGTTCAATTTCGATCGCTTGTTCAAGAAACATATAAGAATGAAATATTGGTAAAATATCTTCAAAAATTAGGCATTTTTAAACTATTAATTATGTGATAGCTATATATGATAGTAGTCAAATACATTTATCAATAAGTTTAAGTTGTAGTGAAGCTCAAAATTTGCAAGTTTTCTTAAGTTTTTCTCTCCTTTTTTTTATATAACAGCTAAATTTTAAGCAATTATATCTATGAAAACTATAACATTTAATGTTTTTAATTTGCTCGTATTTTAAAAGCAAGCATACAACTTTTAGTCTATGTCAAATTTAACAAGATGGCTTTAAAACATAGTAGACATTTTTGCACGTAAAAGGCAGACGGATTTTGCCTTTCGTTACAAATTACATGACATACTTTCAATACCCTCTACAAGTATAAAAAAAAAAACAAAGAAAGAGTGAAATTTAGTTTACTCCATTTGCGGATATATATAGAGCCAAGTACGTAGATGTTTTTTGCTGTTGTTCTTTTTTGCTTCGATGATATGGAGTTTAGCTCGATATTTGCTCAAAATGAGAAACGTGCAAAGCATTTCATTTGTCGTGCCGCCAGATCATCAATAAAATGTCAAATAAGCAACAGCTTAGCCGGCAGCAAAACAGCATCCAAAACAAGTAAAAGTGGGGCTGTGGGTGGAACAAAGGCTGAGCGGGCGGAGAGTGGCCTCATGAAGTGCGCACAATTTATGTAGTTTGCATTTTGCCTTTGAATTTTAAGTGCGCAACTTTTGTCACGTCGCCGCATTTTAAACGGGCACGAAAAAAATGTACAAATTTGTGAGACCGAATTGCCAGGGATACATATACATACATATTTTGTTGAACAGCAACAAAAGAGCGTAGTACTTGTATTAAACAAAGAAAAAATTAATAATAGCTGGGAACTGCGGCGAGTGAAAGTTAAATCAGACAATTTCTTTGTAGGCTCTTTTATGCAATGCAAATGAAAATTCATGTCTATACGAGTATGTAAATTTGTTGAGACCCGTTGGGCATACGCACAGCGCGGTCTTTGGCCTGGCCATAATTAAGCGGCTTGTTTATACTACATCAAATAGTTTAAACATTGGGTAAAAGCGAGAGACGTGTCATTACGTGCATGCACGGGCCTCGCAGTCTGTGCGCCCGGCCAATGAACTCGGCCCAGTCGCTGGCTGGTTAGAACTCTGCTGGGCTGACATTTGAAATTGCAGCTAGCTGCAATTGTAGTGGTTTCTGTTGCCAATTGCGGGCAATTATGCAAATGCTTGCGAACACACAAGCGCCCCATGCCACATGCCACATAGTCCCTGTCACCGTCGCTGCCGCCCTCAAATTGGGCAACATCGGTTTGTGCGTGTGGCAAATTACGGCCACAGCAGCAGCAACCACATTCGCTGCCACAGATGATAGCAATTGGCAACACGACGACGGTGTTGTAATCGAGTCTGATTTGTGCACAGAGATAGAAACAGAAAAGCGACGCTAAAAAACGCGACCATTGCATGCGATGCGATTAAAAACGCGCACAGCATAAATCGCGTGCTCACACTGCATAATAAGTGGGGGTGGCGAGAGGGCGTGTCTGTTGCAACAGCGCACACCTAATAAGCCACTAAGGCAATCTGTAAAAAATTCTCAAAAAATGCATTTCCATTTCTATAGTTTAATTAAAAGAAACGAATAATATTGCATTGTCATGCAAACCTTAAAGACGAGATAAACAATTAAGTTTCCGCTGGGTTCTAAAAACATATATAAAATAAATTTCCAAGACCTTGAGAATAAATTTATTAGCAATGTTGTTGCAAAATTTACCAAACAAAGGAACAAATACGTCGCTAATTTCTGTTTCTTTTGTGAAATATGGAATGTATCAAGTTTTTACAACATCAGATCATGATATTGCTAATGGCAACGCCAATAAAAGTATTCTGCTAAATTATTAATTGCCAGAAAAATATTTTTAAATAAATTATTGGGATATTCTGCTAATGTTGACATTTGTCAAACAAAATTTGCCTTTTACCAATCATTTTTTTACCCAACTTTAACAATTTTTAATTTTTTGACCTCAGTCCAGTGTATCTTTTATCTGATGAATGTCATATTCGCATTGTCCGAATGTCACTTACCTGTAATTAAAGAAGAAAACGAAAGCAAATTTTAATAAAAGGGAATAACGGGACAGTGTACTATATGTTTACATATAGTGTATATGCATGGGCAACGTATGTATGTATATGCATGATTGTATTTATAACGAACACAACTTTTGACAGGCAACGCAGCTGAAAACTTTCCCAAGCCCCTGAGTTCACTTGATGGGGGCGACGGCGCAGGAGGTGCGCAGGTAATTACACGAAAGCCATACGCAAAATTATGTAAAAAGATTAAATTTGTAAGATAAATTGGAGCAGACCCGAACCCAGGGCAGACCGGAACATGCAGCCAGGCCAGCCAGGCATCCCTGGCAGCCACTCACTTGGCTGGGAATAATAAAAAAAAATGCCGCTTTATGTGGCAGATTTCATGGCTGGAGATAAAAATGGTTGTGGTAATAAATGAGAATTATGCAAAGTTTGAGCGAATGATGAAGTAAGTAATGCCCATCCAAGCCAAATACAGTTAACGGAGCGTGTTATGAGACGCAGCCGAATACGGCTCAGAGGCTCCCAGATGAGTAAGTGGAAATTTATGAAAATAAGCATAAAGCCAGCTAAATTCACAAGTAATAATCAAAATAAAAAAATGCCTAACCAGCTGCCGTCTAAGGCGTTTGCAATGCCACAAACTCCCTGAAGTTCGGAGCCCAAAACAAAGTAGAAGAAAAACAAAAAATAAAAAAAATCACTTTGGCCTGGGATGCGCTGAGATGCTTTTTCCGCTCTTCACAATGTTGTTAACAGCGAAATTTAAGTGGCTAACAACTTGTACAAAGTTTGGCTGACAGTTTGAGGCGACAGGCAAAAGAAAATGCTAAAAGCTTTAACCGTTTCACGAAATAAGCTGGTGATTTTCTACGTTTTCATTTAATCTGTGAGAAATTTTTAGACAAGGTGTGTGCTTGGTTTGTATTTAATTAGCATTTATATACACGTTAAAGGCATCTTCGTATTTTCGATGCTGATATCATTGTGTATAGCTAAGTGCCTAGGCAAACAAATTTCGAGTTGGTCAATTAATATACCCATATCATATATTCCACATACAGAGAAGTTGCAAACTAAACTGGCGGATTCTAGCTTAAATCTATGTATTCGCCATGTGTCGAGATAAATAAAGAAATAAACATATATTCTCATTGGCGATTATACTCGATCTTTTAGTATCTTTTAGCTATTTGATAAACAGAACATTTCTATCATACAAAAACTTAAATATGTTAAATAATATTGTTTTTAGAAATTGGAATGCAGAATACATTGAACGTGTTTAATGCTTTAAGAATCCATCCATCCCATTTATTTATTTAGCCATAGTTTTGGTCTTATCCCACATTTAGTTGCTATTTTGCCCTTTAAAGTGAAATTCTGTTGACACTTCTATAAATTTTTCTCATATATTTGGTAAATATTATGCCAACAAATACATCTTTTCAAATATAAATTTTTAAGTACTTGTGATGCCTTTATTTTTTTTATAGCGCACATGTAATCCGTAGTGTTTACTCATTATTTCAATCTGCAGAACACAACTATCCAACACACTTGGATGGCTAAACTAGTGCCATTTGTTGTTTGTTGTTGTTGGGTCTTCGACAGTTTTTGTGTGCACAACGTCAATTAAATGCCGGAAATGGCCAATTTGAGTGGCCGACTGTCGTTGTTTTTGCTTTCGTGCCCCTATTTCGAGGGGCTTTTCATGTTTTGCTTTGATGGGCGTCAAATGGTAAAAACAAAGGCGATTAATTACTCAGCTCACAGAAGACACTTAATGCGCTTTGACGCTTCAGCGTGGGCGTCCAAATGCGCATCTGGCAAAGGGTTTAATCGTGGGGCAAGAAAGCGCAGCTTAACCATTAGTTGAGACAGCTGAGAAAGGGCTAGCAAAGCAATTAAATGGAAAAAATTAAATAAAAACAACTGCAAAAAAATTTAGGCAAATTGCTAATTTGTTGGGGAAGGTGGCGAATCCTGTTGCCATAGCTTTATCTGAAGGTTTTGCTCATGGTTACAAGCCAAACGGGTGAGTGGGTAGCAGGCTAATCAATAGTCATATTCATTGCTTATTTATATATATATTTATGTGTGTATATCAACGTCATTAAAATGTGGTGATTAATTGCGAACGCTGATAAGCACGGCACAACAGAAACAATAAACAGCTGTTAATTATATAAAATGCAAATTTGTCATTACAAATTATGCGATATTGTGTAAGAAAAAAGTATAATAGGGTTGTCACACCACACCACAACAAGGAAAAGAAAGCGGCTTTGTGATGATATAATAACAAGATTTACTTTATAGCCGGCATTGGGAATCAATAATTAATTTAAGGCATAGTGTTAAATGACGTCGACCCGAAACGAACCCTATGTACCAACAAAAACAATAGCGGAGAGCACACAGGCAAATGGCCAGAGCGCAAACTCCAGAACTCAAGCTATAAGAGCGAGAGGGAGTGTGTGTGCGTGCGTGAGTGTGAGAGCGCGCACTGACGTAATCGTTATCGTTGCCCGCCTCGCTCACACACCGCCTTTAATTGAGTGAACGGGGCGAAAAGGGAATGTCTGAATTTTGTTGTTGTCGAGCAATAATTGAAATGAAATCATTCAAGGAAAACAGCTAACATCAATGAAAAATTTATTTAAAGTGGCAACAATTTGAAAAAAAAACAAGTGACAATAACAATAACACCACTAACCTCCATTTCGTTTTTTTCTCTCCCTTTTGTCTCTTACAGCTGTCAAGGTCTCGTTTTTATTTGCTTGCCGCACAATTTCTTGTAAATTTTTTTTTATTGCACTTTTTCAGTCGACACACGCACCACAGTTAACTGGAGTGTTTTTTTCTCTTTTTTGTTGCTTCTGTTTGGGCGTGACACACACAAAACGAATCGAAATCCGCTGTGGCCTACAATATTTGTGTTTGTTGTTCTTTTTTTCGTTCTCTGACAAACCCGAATTCGGTTCAAGCAAAACCCGCTGCGATTCAATATGCCGCTGTTAACAAGTTGCAGCCAGCGCAATTGTTTAATGTTAACACGTTACTAACAGCGCGAAACGGCAGCGACAACGACGAAGTTTGCAAGAAAAGTAACAAACAAGGTGTATCAAACCAGGTTTAATTTTACTACTGAACAGCGATTGTATATATCGAAAAGAGTAATCGAAAAAATCGAGTTATAGAGTTGCCAGATTACAGCATATACATGGCGCTGCCAACTTGTTGGCATCAACGAAGCGCAGTTTTGAGGTCACTGCGGCTGTTTCGCGCTAAAGTTTGAATCGCACTGGATATTTGAAAGTCGTTTAACTGTCTGAAAACTATTTGGTTGACGCATCAAAAATGTGCTGAAAATAATATTTGAAAATGCAAGGCAATCAAAAATGCTTTCACTTTCATTAAGAGCCATTTTAATGGCCACTTAGCGCACGCTCATAAAATTATATAATTTTACGGTAATAACATATACACTTACACCACCCACGCACACACACATACACACTCAGCTGTGACACAACTCAGGCGCATAAATCAAAAAGTTTTCGTCACAATTTTTCACATCAAATTAATTTTTATCTGGCCTGTTTTCTGTGTCATTTCTGAGAGTTTTTTTGCTTTGAGTTTAATTAATTAGGCTGAAATGTTTTACAAACAACAGCAAGAGCAAACGAAATGCCAAAAGTCGAGCATAACTGGCGTTTCCATTGCATACTTCGAGGCGCCGGGAAATAGAAGATGTCATAAAAATGCCATTGTAAGTAGTTGAGCCGGCAGCCTTTTGCATTGTTGTCATTGTTACCGCTGCTGCCAGCTCTTATTACGGCTGTCCTTATTGCTGCTGTTGCTGTTATTATTGCAGGCAAATCGACAAAGACACGCCAAAAACGGCGCTCGCAAAGGCAGCGGCAAACTCATTTCAGTTGTGTCGAAAAGATAAATGTGAAGCGCTTAAAAAAGCAATTACCGCATAAATTGCGCTCAACGCTGCTGCTACAACTACAAGTAGGCGGCACCGGATGTGGCGCATAAAACTTGCTACAAAGGACACTCAAACTCTTGATGCCGCGCAAAAAGTAACAACAACCAAAAAGGAGGCAAAACAACAAACAGTCAGAACGTGTGTACATGCGAGCACATCCCGGCCATAAGACATTTCGCAAACAAATGCGCAAAGCACGCGAAAACATGCAAAATGCATTGTGAAACCGAGGCTAGCCCCTTCACCCCTCGGCCAGACCAGGCCTGGCTTAATTGTAAAATCAATAGTGGGACTGAAGGCGCGTAAATCAAGTTAAAAATCGGAGCAATCAAAACAGCCAAAGCGCAATAAAAACTCATTAAACGGCGCACCAGGCTGGCCGGGATGGCCAGGATGTGTATGCCAATTGGAGGCCAGGTGCGCGACCAGCGTACAAATTGGATTTGAACAAATTGAGGAGGACGACACATCGATTTCTCATTAGATTGAACGCCGCGCTAAAGCCTGATGATATTTTATGGCGTCTGAAATCACTTAAACAAAAATTTAATTGACTTGGCGACGGCTGGCACACGTAACAGTGAAAGGGAAACGGAGCGCACAACACGAAACGGAAGCCAGGACGACGATGCCAGGACGACGCCAGAGCTTTAGTGTCGGCGTCAGCTGCCTTCTGCCTGCTGCCTACTGCCAATTTGTTGCTGTGTGGAGCGGAAATTTCTTCAACTTCCTGATTTAAATAATAACAAACTGTGCTGATGTCTGGCCTGTCAGCCCCCCCCCCCGCGTTCTTCTCTTTACGTGTCGCACCAACTGACGGCAGCAGCAGCAATAACAACTACAAACCAAGCAGCCAAGTTGATTGCCATCATCAGGCGCCCGATGCCCCCATGCGTCAAAGTATCGGCGACATTCTCTTTTCGGTCATTGGGCGGGCATTGGGGATGTGGGGGCTGGTGACAGCAGCGATTGCGGCTTAGCTGAGTGTCAATATCGTGCGGCTGGTTGGCCGGCGATGGGCCAATTTTAAATATTTGCACTACGATGTGACAAGCGGGACACGGCCACAGGCTGCTGGATAAACCAGTGTGCGTGTTGATGCTGTTGTTGTTGACCGTTAACGCGTGAAGCAGCAACAAGCTCTGCACTCGGTGCGACAACAATTTCCGCATGCAGGCGCGTTTCACACACAAACAAAAGCCAAAGATTCCCAAAAAGCCGACGCAGTGCAGCGCCGATGGCCGAGACGAATGCGAAGCCGAAGCAAAGGCAGCGGCAGTGGCAGCGGCAGTGGCAGCGGCAGCGGCAGCGGCGGCAGCAGGACTATAAGACAGGAGTTTAGTCGACGCACGAGCTGAGTCGCGCCAGCAACGTCGAGCCAGACGCAACGCCGAAAAAGCGAATATTACGCATACGCCACAAGTGCCGCAACGTGCCGCAAAAAGTTGCCGCACAGCGAGTTTGGAAACGCGCGCGCGTTCGCTAGTTAGTGAAATTCCTGACATTTTTAGGGCTGCGGAGTTGAACAGCAACGGCTGCAGATAACACACGCGCCTAAAGCTGGTCATAAAAGTGCGTGCCACCAAAGTATTTAGCCAGCTACAGGCAGCGGCAGCGGCAGCAGCAGCAGCAGCAGCGGCAGCGACCGCAACTAAACTCGTCAGCCAACTGGCTCAGCAGCCATGTGGCATCCACGTACAACGGTGCGTATGAATGAAACTGCGCGCCATGAATGAATGCGAGTTGAGTCAAGTTGTAATGAGTTGAGCTGCCTCAAGTGGGCGGGGCCATGGGGCACTGGACGGCTGTCAGAGATTTATGCTTATGCCGCGAGTTTTGCTGCCGTTGTTGCTTTAATTATGTATACATGTGCATATTGTTTTAGTTGTGTGTGCGTGTGTGTGTGTGCGTGTTTGTCTGTGAGTGTTGGGACATTAAGCAAACAAAGCACGCACCGTCCAAGCAATGCAAATAAAATAAACAAAAAAAAGGTACAACCCACAAAAAGTGGACAACGTGTGTGGCGATAAGTCGGCAGGATATGTCAAATTTAGCAGTCAGCGCTGCAGGATATTAAACGCTTCATTGACTTTTGTGGACACTGAAAGCTGGCCAGTCGCAATTTGGCTTTCATTTGCATTTGTGCGCTGCCAGCCAAATTGATGGCCGACAACTGAGTCGGACAAGTGCCCAAACCGCTGGGCAATTTATTAAGTTCTGGCCGAGGCCTGTGAAATTGTTAATAGATTTCCAACGCAACGCACAACTTTTGCCAATCGCTCACATTTGAGCAACGTCTCAGCTGCGCTCTATTTTCATTTTTGACCCTTTTCCATGTGTGTATTAGTGTATTATTGCTGCCAAAGCCTGGGCTTTGACGTCTAATTTATGAATGTTTTTAGCAGGCCAGACACGAGTCATGCTGTTCTTATGGCACGCTCTATTTGCTCTGGCCTTTATTCTCGTTTATTTTCCTTTTTTGGTTATTTTTGAATAAAGCATCGCGTCCTTAGGCATTATTTGCTGGCCATCAGCTGCACACTTCGAGTCCATTGCAACTTGTGTGCTGGCGGGCCGAAAGTCGAAGCGAAAATTCTCCAGCCTTGTGAAATATGTTGCCGACAACTTTTTTAATGAGTTTCATAATCGTGGCTGCGCTTTGTTTCAATTTGCCGACCCCTGCACATTTGGCGTCTAATGATGCCAAACACTGGCCCGACTAGAGTCACGGGCATTTATTTTCATTTCCCCCTGCCCCGCCCTCAATTCAGGCAGCGACTGCAGCGCGCGCGATAAGCGTTTAATTGAAGGCTGCCCAGCCGGGCGCTTGATTGAATTTCTATACAACACTAAGCGCAGACTAGAGATTTGCATAGCAGCGCTGTCAGTGGGCGGTGGGTGTGGTTGGTGGCCGCTGCACTGCAGCACACTCGCCACTGCAACCACATGGCTGACATCTGATATTCCTATGGCGGGGCTGGGTCGAGTGCCCTTTGCTTGTGCGTTTACGCTCAAATAAATTTCAATACACTCGTTGACGTTTTTAATATGAATGCACTGTAGCGGTGTTTACAGCCCTTTGAGAGCGAACCGTTTAACCAAGCCCCCTGCCCCATCTGCGTGCCCCTCAACAGTTTCCTGTTGCACTTGCAAAATCCCCTGTGCATTTAATTACGAGCAATTTTGCCTGAATTTGACACGGAATTTGAATAAATATCATTAAATGATAAAACCTATTTAGTGAATTGACAATGGCATTTAAAAGGCACAGCTAGATTGGAAGTTGAACAGTTCTTAATTGTAAACGTTCAATTGTTAATTGTGTGCAATTTACTTGCCTAGCGTTGAGTTCGCACCAAATATTGAATACAACAAATAATCCTAAAAAGCGCACATGCTAGCAATTAACTATAATTGGAATCAAATAATGAGATTGATTTACAAATAGGTGAATAAATACTCAATAGCTTCAATTAAAATTACTAAGCTAATTTTCAAATGCGCGAAATTATGTTTATTATTAAAACATTAAATATTGATTGTTGGCTTAATTTAAACTAAACATTTCTATGAATCATAATTTATTTTGTTACTTAATATGCTGTTTTAGCGGCAAGCATTGATGCTGAAATAAAAACTATTTCACACCTGTCGCAAATTACTGGGAAGATTTTTCGCTTAGTTAACTACCTGCATAACGAAAAGAAAATATTTAATTGTGTTATGCACTTAAAAACAATTAATTGAGAAGTTGACATATTTGAATAAAAGCCCAACGTAATTTTAAAAAGATTTAATTTAATATTACAAAAACGGAAGCATCATATCGTCGTGAACATATTGGCGTATATACATCAATATTAAAAATCGTCGTGGCAACGCACGAACAATTTTTAGTAGCTGGCAACGCGATTTAAATTAAAGTAAACAGTGAACACGCAACAAGAATCATGTTCTATAAATTTCATCGTAAATTTAAAAACGGCTGAATAAGTATTTATCCATTTACACTCTTTCTCGTTTCTCAAAGCATTTATTACATTTTAATTGCATTATTCTATATAGGTTATTCATGTAAGTCAAACAAAAGTATTTTATTCCTTGCGTTAGCTGTTGGATACAATTTCATTTAAAAAGTCAACAATTCTGGTTGAGTCAAAAGCTGATTTTTATACTCCTTTACGAAGTAAAAGAGTATATTGTGTTTGTGTAATATCCGTCATGCTGTGCATGCATCTATCCCTATGGACGTAATTTTGTGTGCTGCTATTAAACCTAGAGACTTGCAACTTGGAGTATACACTCGTGGTTTTTTGGTTACACCCACTGGGGCCTGAAGATTGCATCTCTAAAGATTGCAACAAAATTTTAAAATCTATAGCTACATCTTACACAATTTTTAGAGCTAGAGTCATTAAATCTGGCAGAAAGTTTTCTGAAGACACATCAAAATATCGATCCGAAAAAATTTCGGTATTTTTGCAAAATAGCAATAATTAAAACCGTTTTTGACTATTTTGAGTGAAGTATTTTTTTGTGAACGAGTAGTGCGTGATCGGTTATACCCGACTGCAACGTCCGCTGCACGAAGTCATGTTAACGGAATTTGCAGAGCAAATGCTCGGCAAATGTGTTTAAAATTTCGTTTGTATAAATTTCTTTACAATTTTCATCCGCCCCGATGCATGTGCATGTGTTCTTTGTTTCTCTTTGTTTGCGCATCAACAATATCCGACGCGGCCCCCCTATTCAGCCTGTCCCATAGCTGACAGTGGAACTTTTTGCTGCCAACATAGGATAGATAGGATAGGAACATATTGGGCAACATGCAGCACAAATGCGACTATAAATGCGGCTTCAGCTGGCAGCATGCAACGCAATTATGCAACATGTGTGCGCGGCTGCATGTCAGGAATCTCCATTTTACCATGCTGATGAATCTTGTTGCAGCTGTCTTACTGTTGCTTCACTGCCCAGCCCGGCGCGTTGTGTATGTAAATGTTCGCCTCCACTACAGTCTGACAGCTAACGCGGCGTATACGCAATTTGTGCAATGCAGCCATCGGGGGAGTTGGTAACTGTTCCAGCTGTAGGTCTGGGGAGTCGGGCGGCGTCATCTGTGTGTCTGTGCATGAGTTTAGGTATCTCAAAGATTTTGTGTCACATTTGAAATGCAGTCCCTAGTGTCTGAGAATGTGACTTACATACATACTAATATTTCAGTTTTCCTCTATCTTAACTTGCAGCTGTTGCCTTGGGCACGGGCAAAATGCACGGCAATGAGGCAATGAGGCGACCAGGACCAGGACCAGGACCACGACCACAACCGCAGCAACCACGGCAACCACAGCGGGCAGATGCAATCTGAAGAGTTCGCTTCTTGGCTGAGTGCCACATAGCTCTCTACCCGCACAGAGGCCAAACAGCCGCTAGAAGCAGCTAAGCAGCTCAGCAGCTCAACAGTCAGAGGATCCACAGACGCAGGGAGGGCTAAAACCACAGCGAGTGCTCAGGGGCCCGTCATGTTGCGAGATATATTTCTATATTTAGTTCTAATCGTTTTATTTTGCTTTATTTTCATGGCGCAGTTAATCGTCAACGTTTACGCATTCCAGCGCCAGCCCACGCCCGCCCAGAGGGCCGAGCGCAATGAAATTATATTTGTCTAGGGGTCCTGAGGTTCCGCGGCCCCCTCGGGCCACAAGTCAAGCATTGCGGGTTGCCATTTAATGAGCGCTACGGTGAAAAACTTAAAGCTGAAATCAAAGAAAACTCGTTGCCAGCCAGTCGGCTGCTTGCCCAGAGATAAGTCCTGCTAAGAACTGATAAACTAGGTTGCGCGCTAATTAGTAACGGTAGTCTTGGGAGTGCTGTCATGAATGCACAATATACTCCAGCACAATGGAGCTTTGCAAAACAATAAGTCGCAACTGGCGCTGCAGCTCGACAGGGCTTACAGTAAAGCGCGCAAAATGCGAACCCGCACACACAAAGTTCATGCAGAAAAGTCGCAACTTTGCGATGCGTCGTTGCATAAAAGCAAAAAATATAAAAAAAAAATAACTTAATACATTTGCGTGCCTCTTTTGCCGCATTTCTGCATTCAGTTCACTTCGCTGTGCTCGTTGGGGCATATAAAAATGATTGTCTCCATGCTGATAATATAATAATTAAATATTTAAGCGGGCGCTTAAAAATTGCATTGCCTACTTTTCTGCGTCCGACGAGGCCTGGCAATCGGCCGGCACAAGTGCGTTGGGGCGTAGCAAGTGGCTTTAGTTTGTATTGATTTTTAGCGTACATTTTTTCAGTTCCCGTTTTAGTACATTTATTTTTTTGTTTTTTGTTTTTGGCGCGCCGCACAGTTTATTGTTTTCTTTTGGCCGCTTGAGTCGATTCAGCTGGCAGTTGGGGCAGAGTTGTTCGTGCCGCCTTGAGCACTTGAGCGCCATATAAACACTTGACCCCATTCGCTGGGAGACTTTACAATAGGCCTGCCCAGTGGGCGAAAGCGAGGGCCTTGGGTGGGCAACAAACATTTAAATTGACATGGCTAAGGGTTGGGCAAGGGTTTCACTTCAAAAAGTTCAAAGTGTGGCAAAATTTTCGTAATATTTTCCAGCCTGCCTATGTGTGTGTGTGTGAGTGAGTGCCTAATTGATAGCTGCCTGCTTGTCCAAATGGAAATGAAAGTTTCGTCTGCTGGCTAAGACATTTATACTTTGATATGAGTATGAGCAAAGTTTTGGCAAAGTTTTCAATTAAATTTAATTGCATTTTCGGATTGTTGGGCAAGTCAAGTGCATTTTTGGCATATGCCCCAACACTGAACTTATTTCCAAGAATTAAAAAAGTATCAAAAGGTTTTCATTTCATTTACAGAGCTAGAAGGATTTACAGTTTTGCACTTGGCAAACGTCATTTTCATATCGTAAGAACATTTCAAATGGTATTATCAAATAATCAAAACCGTATTAACCGAGCAAACCGAACAAAACATGAATTAAAACCAAAACATTTTATTGAATTGTATTCAATTAATTATAAAACGCATACATTCGAACAATAATAGTTTTAGCTATCGTATACAATATATAGTATCTATAAACGTAATAATGTTAGTAAATAAGGTTTAATGAAAGACATGTGACGAAATTTACTGTACGCGTAGTTAGTGCTGAACAATGAAAATCAAATTAATTAAACGATAAACGAAACAATATCGAAATACATATAAATTAAATAAATGTTGAAGAATTAAAAAATACGAAGTTTTTTATTATTACGGGGGTATATATCTGAAGCATAAATAAGTGAAGGTTATAGCTGACATTCGCGAAAATTGTTTATTAGACAATATTAGTTATCATTGTTTTAAACATAACGAGAACTTCATATTCATATTTACGTGGACAATTTTCAGATACTCTCGAAGTATTATATTCAAAATGCATTGCGGTCAAGCTGGGCATAATTTTTGTGAGAGATGCGTTTTAAGGGTTGCCCGCTTCTGCAGAATTTGGTTTCTAAAAAGTTTTATAAAACAAAGGAATTTTTGGCAAGTTTACATTTAATTTGAAAGGAAAAAGGAGTTCTTTGTATTCCTTAGTATTGTTTGTTGCTTTAAACAGTTTCAAGGGTTTTGCAAACACTAATTGGGGTCAATTTGCAAGTCAAGGATAGAGAGTAAATAATTGTAAGAAATATTAAAATATTGCAGTTTTCTTGGCAACTAAAGTACTTCAAAAAGTAGACCAATGATATTAAGGTTATGTTTTGAGAAAACACTAAATGGGTAAATTACACAAAAATATGCACAAGCATTTAAGGCTTTGTATGCATAGATTACCTTAGCCCCGTTGTAGCGGTTGTTGAGTATTTTGTATTTTTATAGCACATAATAAAACAATGTCAATGACCTCGTTATAAAAAACTTGATGCACTCGTCAATCATTTCCCGGTCACGCCATAAACAGCATTGCCTGGTATAAGCGTCGCAATATTTGCGCATTGCATTTAAAGTGAAGTGTTAAATGCTTGTCAAGGCCTTTAACCACAACAATAACAGCAGTTCAGTAAATTTTCCATTTAGCAGCTGCGAGACCGCCGGTCTTAAATTTGGCACAACAAGCGGGCGGGCGGGCCACAGTCCGACGCCTTCGTGTCAGGCCCAGAGTTGGTCCGGGCGCCCATCGTCCCTGCTAACCTCCTCCCGCTGTGGTAACTTTTGGCATTGTGCCAAATGCAAAAGAAAAACTGTGCAACAAGCGAAATGTCCCCTGCAGGCTGCAGGCTGCACCCGTAGGCCCCTCGCCGTTGGCTGCAGCTTTGGCCACGTCTTGTTTTGGTTTTATTATACCAAGCTGCCTGAGCCTTAAAAGTACAGCGACATGGCCAACAATCATAACAATGAGAACAACAAGAATAAAAACAACATCAACAACAACAGCAAAAAGCGCTGTAATGCCGCCAAATGACTTTTTGTTTTTGCTTTGCGCATTTTGTGTTTATTGCATTAAGATAAACTGCACGGCCGGAGGCGCCGTGAGGCCGTGAGGTTTGAGGAGCATCTATTCCGCATCTCAACCAAATTTGGTCAAACCATGAACGACAGGAAATTCGTATATTTGGAGCAACGGCATATTGAGGGGTATGTGGTGAGTGTAGATGGTGCAACTCTGTGTGCGTGTGTGTGTGTGTGTGGGGGTGAAATGTAATTGAAAAACGCTTTAAATGCCTGACAGTCAATTTTTCACTGCCGCAGCAGCTGTTAATGAATGCAGAGTGTAGAGCGCAAACTAATTATCAATATATATACCATACATATATATATAATATATGATATATGAATATGTATAATACAAGCGAATATCTAATATTTATTTGCGCTCGTTGATTTTGTGACATCTTTCACTTTGATCTGTGACGGGCGGCTCTTCGGGCAAGTTCTTTGCCAAAGTCACGTCCTTGTTGTTTTGCGCACAATTGAAGCCAAACCAAAAATCAAAACTAATTAGACGTAAATTAATGAGAAAGAGAGAGAGAGAGACAGAAAGAGAGAGAGAGAGAGGGAAAGGGAGAGAGAGAGAGCTGTCCAACAACAATAAAAGGCATCACACAGCTGATGAAAATGTGACAAAACAGCTTGGACAGCTTCGGCAGCTGAGCAGCCACATTAGCTTCTGAATTTTGATTTAATGCACGAGGCTGTCGTCGCTGCTGCGGCTGCTGCTGTTGCTGCTGTTGCTGCTGGTGACAGCTAGAGGCACCGAACAGCGTAGCAAATGGGCCTCGACGATGCAACATACCTTTTAGCCAACTTGCAGACCATCATCAAAATAAACAAAACTTATGCTAAAAAAATAATATATATATGTATAGATGTATATACATTTTGTTTATTTTCTATTGTAGCAAAAATATCGGCTATGTGCTCTTTGGCGCGCACTCTTAAGAGCACGGATCACGCTCCAGAGCGCGGCCAGCTAGTGGGATGGGCACAAATACCAGTATGCGAACGCATACAACCACAACTACCCATACAAAAGTCGACCCGGACCACACGGCGTATGCGCAATTCGCCTTGGCTAAGTGCCAACGCGCTATACTTGGAGATCAACGGAAAAAATTGCTGATTTTTTGCCAGAAATTATTTATAACTGCTTGTTCATATACACAGGCACACACACACGCGCTCATATGAGTGTGCCATTAGTGTGTATTCATGTTGCTGTTGTTGCTGAATTTTATTTTCGATCTTTCTGCTCTCTTGATTGTCGTTTACTTGACAAGTAAAGAAAACACTCGCAGTGCGTATGTTTACAACAAAGAGCAAATTATGTTGGAGCATAGAGCAAATATTTAATAAATTGATATTGATGGTGAAATTCGAAAGAAAACACAGAATTACTTACTAGTCAATGGGTTGAAGAAGTGTGGAAGCAGACTTATCAATTAGCATTGCTTACCTATGAAAAGAAAGAGAGAAAAGAAAAGAGAGAGAGAAAGAGAGTTGAAATATAATTTGGTATTTTGACAGACAGATATAGATTTATACAAATATTATACATATAGTGCAAAAATATACATACCTAAATAAACATAAAACAACTAGCAAATGTAAATTATTTGATTTATTGACAAATATTGCTATGAAATATATACATACTACATTGATGACTCAAATAAGTCGAATGCCTCAAGTTTTGAAAACATGAATCTATAAATGTATGTACATAAGTAGATAAATACATAAAAAATTGTTTTAATACCTAGTCAATCAGACTTAAAGACTTAAAAGTCTATTATTCAGTGACACAGAGTATAAAATCTGACAGTGTTAGTCCACAGCAATCCTGTTAATATTGAAAATGTATTTTTTATTTTGCTTCATATTCTGTTATATTACTCCTACACGAAAAAAAATAAACATATGATAAGTTCGGTATACAGTTATAAATATATTTTATAAATTTTCTTCGAATTGTAAATATAGTTTTTGCATAAAAGCTTTTAGCTACAGTTAATTAAAACTTCTAAGGTAACAAAACAATTTTAAGTATGTGCGAAATATTGTTTCTATATTGATATTTGGTTTAAAATATATGAAATAAGCAATTAAAATTTTAAATTAAAATTCAGTTTAAAGAAAACGTACAAGCTATCAAACATATGTGTTATATATCATTATATTTAAAGGGTTTGCAATAAATGCAACATGGTTAAAAATTTTAGAACGGATTTTTTGTGCCAAATCTTTGAGAACATCTTTAATATGGCCCAATTAACCACTGATTGTGTGCTTCATTGCCGCAGTTCGCCTCAGCTGGCACCCAATTCACATGCAAAGGCCAAAAAGCTTCAAATCAATTAGCCTCTGGCTGAACCCTGAACCCCCTTAGCATGCCGCCTGTGCTCATTGAGCAGCCTTTAGCAACTTAATTGTGGCAATGCCACGCCCAACTCTTGATCCACTTGAGGGCAGCGAATATTTTATGCGAGTCAGCCAAATAAAACAAATGTTGAGGTTTTAACTTTTCGCTGGCCGTGGCATGTGGCATGTGAAAAATACAATGCTTAATTAATGTACCTATGAATGTGTGTGTGTTGGGGGAGTTATTCCCGAAAAAATAAAAATAAAAGGAGCAGACGCGTCAGTTTTAATTAAAAGATAAAATTGCCTGGCCATAGTACACGGGCAACTGTATCCAGAGAGAGAAAAGCCAGAGATGGAGCAACAGAAAAAACGAGTCTTAAAGAGCATGAAATAATAAAACAGGCAATGAAATTAACAAAAAAAAAAGCAGCTAAAAGTTAGAATTTCAGTCGAAGTAGTAGAACATAACAGGAACGACGACGAATGCAGGAGAACGAAAGAACTGGCTAGGAAATAAGGAGAAGTGGGGAAAAAATGATGGCGGAACGGGAAATGGGGCGCCGGAGCGGAAACTCTGCACTGTGATAGCCTTTGTAGCCGCCTTGATTGCTGCTATGAAAAATCCTATGCGAAAAGTGAACTACCTGGCAGTCGTTGAGTCCAGGAACGTCAACGTTTTTAGCTTCATTTGAAGGCAGCGCCAAAATGCCGCCGGGCAAAAGCAAACGTCGGGTTAACAAGTGTGCCCCGGCAGCAACAATAAAAGCCAGTAATGATACACACGGCAAGGGCCCAGGGAGGGGTCAGGGCGAATAATGCCAACTGGCAGCTGTAGCTTTTATATATACGCGTGTGTGTGTGTGTATGTGTGTGTATTGTGTGTGCTGGCGCTTAAACGTAATGCACGCCCCTATGTTGGTATATTAAGTGAAATGAAATCCTGTTAAGAGAAACAATGAAGCTATTAAAAAAATACGTGTGCACGAATATATATGTATGTGTATATATATTTAAGCATATCTGCTGGTAAACCTCATAATATCGTTTAATAAATACTTTACAGCTTGATTGATTGCAGGTGCGCGCGCCTGCGACAGGTGAGTGTGGCTTAAGGACGCTTAAGTAGCTGTTGCTGTTCCCGCTGCTCCGGCCGCTCCTGCTGCTCTTGCTGTTAGTGCTCTGGCTGTTAGTCAAAGTAATTTATGCGCCCAGAAACACGTCGTGTAGCAGCTACCACAGATTGGGTCCCATGTGGCTGAATATAATCAATGTGCCGCCCGCCCATTGTGCGCTTATGTTTATCCTTTAGCTCCAGCTCCAGCTCTGGCTCGTGCTCGAGCAGTTGGCATCCACCTCGACTAGCTGTGGAAACTCACTGACCTGGAAACTTTCTAACGTCGTCTGCTTTGGCTCTGGCCAAGTTATAGCTAAGAGCGCTTTAAGGGCGTCATTTTTTTTTTAAGGATGAAACCCTTTTATGCTTGTATGAATGTATGTGCATAACATTAGGGTATAAAGCCTGCAGCTACATTTCACATAGTTTCCTCTGAGCTGTGAGCTGGCACACCAATTGATTAATGTCCAAAGCACGCTGTTTATTTTTAGCCACATTAAGATTTAATCAAGTGCAAAGCGCAACAAAATGCTTCGGTTAATTAGCAGCAGTTTCCAAAACTGTCTTGGCAGCATATCTTTGCGAATATTATATATATGGCCATGCGAGTATCTATAGGTTTATTTCACATTGTATTTATACACAATATATAATTTTTATTTTGGCAAAAATCGAAGAATTCTACGCTATTCGCCTTTGTTTGGTTTGAACGCCAACAGCAAACCGGGAGATGTCGCATTCGACATCTTTGTCCGGCATCCATTTGGCAACTTTCAATCTGTCGCATTTGTCAGCTTCAAATGTTGAGTGAAGTGGGCGTACGCTGGTCATGCGACTGCCTTTCATTACTTGACGCACCTAAATAGCCCATCGAATAGACGCAGAGACACAGTCGAGCATAAATTTTCGAGGGCGGGCTAATAAATCTGTCAAAATTCTATACGCTTATAAGCCGAAACATTAACAGCTTGTCAGAAAATTAAGCAACAGGTTAATTCTTAGCTAATCCCAGATGAGTCCTATTGTTGTGAAACTAATTGTGACACCACCCATAAAGTTCGTCCATCATCCTAGCCAATAAAGATACTTTTAAAATTCATAATTGTAGAAAGTTCTGTTTTAAGACTGTCGATAGTATAATTGGAGCCAAGCTTTCACTATCAAAACTATTAAATAAATTAAAATAATAAGGCTTGTATCATTAGAAGCCTAAAATGTTTAATTCAATAGGCACACACTTATTGAACCACCCTCGCATTTGCCACTCTTCTCACCTTGGTGGAGCGTGTTTTGCGCCATTGCGAAGTTTTCTTCGTTGTTGTTGTCGTTGTCTCCTCTTCTTCAGTGACGTCATTGTCGTTGGCGTTGTTGTCATTGGCAGTGTCTGCCATATTGTAGAGTGTTTATGTTTGTGTTTTAATCCTGAGAGGTGACAAGTGTTATCCTTATCCTTATCCTTGCAATATGCGTTTGTTTGTGTGCTTTTGTTAATTTGCGAGTTTATTTCATGGCTCTTAGGAATTTCTTTGGCACTTGAACACGAAAAACTTTTCGGCTTCTTAAATATTTGCTCAATTCGCATGGACACTTTTTATTTAATTTCTTTTACACTCATTTTCACTGGAAACAGATTATGATTTTTATTAGATGCGATATTTTTGCACATATGTACATATATATATTTGTATATATACATAAAATATAACGCGTTCTTGTTCAGCTATAATTTATTATTTCTGTTGCCTTGAGGCGTATTTTGGCCAGAATTTTGTTTTGTTTTGTTATAAAATAAAAACGTATAATTTGCAAAGAATTCATAAATATAATTAATTTAAATAACAAAAAAAAAAATAATAAATGTTACTGGGCAATTGTATTTGTAATTAATTTGTGCAAACATAAATGTTATTTATGAGTTATGTTGAAAACTATAAAAAGAATTGTATGAATAAGCAACTCAAATACAAATTGTAGTCTTCAAAAAAACCATAAAGCATAATTATTTTATAAATACTATTCATACGATGGAAATTTTGTGTCTCTATTTAAAATTTAATTGATATACGTATATTGAGAGCTTGTGGTTGTGGCAAATTTATGGCCAAGTTTATAAACCAAATCAAAGCAACTGACAGCCCATTGGGAGCACGGCTCCTTAGTGCTACTTGAGAACCGGACATTGTGGCTCCACACACACACATGTGCAATAGTTGAAAGCAATTTCTATTTGTTAAATTCCCATTTGCCATTCAATTCGAAAACTATTTATGTGCGTCTACCACACAAAGCACAAAGTTTGCCAAAATACAAGTCAACCGAGGAGGTGGCCAAATAAACTCAGCAGGGAGATTAAAAATAAATAGAAAAGAAAAAACGTTCAAAACAGAGTTGTAAATTGTAAATGTAAAATACACGTCTGCAATTGTGTTCGGTTAGTTTTTGTGTGTTTGTGTTCAAATAAAATTGTTAAACGCATTGGCTTGTCGCTTTTTGCTGACCAGCTAAAAAATGCATTGTTTATGGGTTTTTGTTCAACGTTTGATATCATTCGCAGTTGTTATTTTGTTGGTGTTTGCTTTTGTTTTTCTTTTGTGCACTTCTATTATTTATGTTTGTTTGTGTGTGGTGTTCTTTGTTGTTGATGTGTTGGCTTGTTGTTGTTGTTGTTGTTGAATTGCACTTTTTGTAGTTTTTTTGTACGTGTTTTTTTTGGTTTTTGATAACGCGTGGGCGCTGTTGTTTTGTTGTATACCAGTAGCGAGTAGAGTATATGCAGTGTTATTGTGTGGTTTTATCGCCTTCATATGCATGCAAATTTCAAATGCTAACAATTCAACTGGGCCATCAGGCTGGCAGGCAGGCAGGCAGCAGCAGCAGCAGACGCGCTCGCGCTCGCAACGAACTGAGTTTGCTTGATTTTCATCCGAGGCAGTCAGCCAACCAAGCAGCCAGCCTGAGGACTATCCAGGGTGGGGTGTGTGTGTGTGTGGGGCCTGGCGAGAGGCACCCGCTAATAGAGCGGCGCACACAATCAACACTTAATGTTGCCGCGGGGACGGAGCGGCAGACTAACACAATTTGCTCATAATCTTAAAAATGAAATGCTTCACAGAGACACACACACACACACACGCATTTATATATGTGTGGGTATGGCCACTTTAAATTATACACTTTTGAAAATGTGTGCGCAAAAATATTTGCCGCTTTACATTTTGAGTTCTTCTTTATATTATTATTATTCATTCTTTTTTCTTTTATTATTTTTTTGCAGGCCGTCAACGCGACGTATGCGTAATGTGAACGTTTGTATTCAGCAGGGGCGATGGCTGCTGAGTAGAGTGAGAGAGCGAAAAATTGGCTTTCAACAAAGTTGCGAATACGAAAACAGGTGAATATTTGTTGACCACACTCGGTTGAAAAATTATAGCAAATTCCTTAACATTTTTTTAGTCGGCCGCGCGCAAAAACACGAAAAACAAATTTCGACGGGTATTAAAAAGAATATATAAAACGAATATGTGATTCTGATTTTATATGTCTAGCCGCAAAGACTCGCCTGCCTTCAGCTCCGTGCGTTATGTGCTGCGCGTGGCACTCAACTGAACTGATCCGAAATGAACTGAACTGACGCTAGGATTTGGCTGTCGTTTACAGCTTCCAGCTCCTGCCTGCCAGCCTGGCTCGCCTCTACTGGCATGCAGTTTCTGCTGGGTAACGCGCCAGCTGCGCTGTTCTTGGCCTTTGTTTCTCACCTTTGTGGCGCAGCAGTAAGCAAATTCTGCGAAAAATATTTTAACGTTGTTGCTGCTTTGTTGTAAGTAAATCACACGGCGCTTGTCGTCGCACAGGGGCCAACCTTGTCGCGTGAACAGTTTATTGCGTTGCGAGCTTTGCCACGTTATTTGTCACACGGTCTAATTATAGCGCAAATCATCTGCTCGCTGGCCACACTCACCTATATCTATATCTAGCAGCTATATCTGTCTCCATAATCATCACATATTGCCAATTCTTATGGGGACGTAAATCGTTGCTGCCGCTTGTCACTCTAATAGCTAACAATTTGCGTTGCATCTCTTGGCCTGGTCAGCACATTGGTCAGTGCTAATTGTTCCCATCGATTACCCTTGTAAATCTGCCATGGCCACACTGCAGCCGCTGTGGATGCGGATGTGGTTCGTGCTCTGTGTCAATGGAGCATGTCAAACTGTCAGCTTTTTGTCTCGCAAATGCGAAGCTGTCTGCCACAAAGTGCAATGGTTGCGAAAGTAAATATATATATATATATATATATATATATATATATATATATATATATATATATATATATATATATATAATATATTTGTTGTATCTTGTCTTTTAATTTATTATAAATAAATATATGCAAATATATAGCATTAAATGTTGATGTTTCGCTGTATTTTGACAAATTAAATTTTATCGAAATTAATTTGAAGGAAAGTGTATATTCGCTTCGATTAAGTCTCATGATTATTTTTCTTTTAATTTTGCAAATTAATAAATTCAATTATTCTCGCTTTCTGATTTTCATAATGGTGCCTAATTATTTATAACGAGTTGTTGGTTTTTAATTAATAAACATTGCATTGAATTGCATTGACAACGAGCCTCCAGCTTCTAGGCTACACCAATCCTAAACCTAAACCCGAACGCTTTAAGCCGTATAATTAATTGTTTACTTTTTGCTTGCCAACTTTGTGGAAAAGTTTCATTTCAAGCCCAAAAAGAGTGGGGGTTAACAAAGTTAACGCCCCCGCTGCCCACTCGTCCCAGCTCCTAACCACCCGCCGGCTGGTGCACAAAAATAAACAACAACAAACGAATTGTAGGCTCAACGCCTGCTAAATATAACACGCTGGAAATTGTTCCAAAAAAAGAAAGAAAATAAAATATTATTTATAGCCAAAGCAACAAAGCAACAGGGCAACAACAGCAGCAGAGTCTCATATACAAAATCGATGTGCGTTGAAATATTCTGGAATTTGAATATGAAGCGAACATACTTCTAGCAGGAAATGTTGCCTGTATATTCGAAACCAAGCAGATGCTGATGTAAAAATCACAGATGTAAAAAATAGGGAAAGTGACAGTTGCTTGTTCTCTTTCTGGATTGTTTTTGTATTCACTATACTCATAAAATGTTAAGGCGTAACAGGCGAAATAAACCATCTTCCTGCTTAAATCTATAATAATTTATATACAATAGACATTTGGTAGTTAAAAGCTTTTAGGTTATAAACAGAACTTTTTTTAAAATGATTTTCAGGCGCATTTTTAGGGTTAACATTTAATACGTAGGGTAACACCCAGTCGCTCACTCTGGCCAAAAGGTTTCTTTCTGTGTCTGTTTTCTTTTTTCTTTTTGGGCCGCCAACAATTGGAACAGATCAATATGCCGATGTATTTGCGTCAGAAATGCATTCAAAAAATGGCCTGCGACCGTTAATATCGAACGTGAAGAGAAGTTCTTTTTCAATTTGTTGCCGTATCCGGCCCGAGGGCAACGGCATTCATCGATGCTATCGGTGCTATCGGCCCCTTCCGCCTGCTGTGAGTTGTTGTAAAAATAGTTGTTTGTAAACAAATGCAGATTGGGAATGAAAGTGCTTTGACCTCGTCTGTGCCGTCTGTGCATTGTGACTATATCATTTGATCTATTTTACCTGCGAAAAGCACAGCCCAATATTAACCACACCGTTTGGGAGCCATTGGACGCAGGTGGTGAGGTGAGTTTCGGTTCTCTTGGCAGGCAGCTGCGCCACGCCCACGCGTCCATGTCAGAAATGATCATTGACATTGTCGCGTTGAAGGTGTTTTACACCAACACACACTTACACTCACACACACGCACAAAGATACACCTGATTTTATGCTGATGCTCTCACAGGTGGCGGCAGCTAAGAGCACCACAGCTTTAAAATTGCTCTTCCCAGTGCGCTAATTAGCTCTTTGACACACACACTTACACACTTATACGCACACCTGCTGCTCCCCGAGTGGTAGGTGAAAGAGTAAGAAAACTGTTGCTGCTCTCGTTGTGCTTGTTGTTTCGTTTGCATTTTCCGACTTTTTGCCATTTGATTTTCTTCTTTGCGACCGACCCGTCTTATTCATAGTTTCGTTTTGAATGGCGGCGCTGGTTTCAAGGTAATTTTCTCAGAGTGTTATTAAAAACTTTTATATAAAAGGCAATTGTTAAAAATAGTTTGCAATTGAAAGTGCATGTACAAGCTGTGAACAATAAATAAAATATTCTAGGTAGATCTGTTAATAAGAGTTCTTCATGTGACATAAATGTAAATATTGCATGGCAATTTATTGCATGTAATAAAAAAAAATAATATTTTTAATTGGAATTCATCATATTGAAATGATGTATGGTAAATGTTAAAGCACTTTGTTATATCCCGTACGGGAAGTGACTTATTGTAATACAAAAAATACATATATTTTTCATTTAATTTGATGCAATGCATTATATCACAAAGAATTGCTCCAACCTCAACCGATTCGACTCAGTACCCCTTACTCCCCATTTTTTAACCTCCAAGCAAATGTTTGGCCATGTGCCTGTCCACGCCCCATAAATATTATTTAATTATATATTTCTTTCTTAGCCATTAACATTATGTAGGTTATAATTTAAATAACCAAAGAGAGCGGGCATCACATCAAAACATCAAATACCAGAAAAATAGACAAGAAAAAAGGAAAACACAGAAAAAGAAATGCTTCTAAAGAATTTCGCCTCGACTGGGGTCGCCATATGAGATATATAGAAAAAAATACAAATATGAAATATGTATTTATAGAAAATGTTGTCAAGACGTCTCTATATACAAAGGCAAACAAACAAGCGTGTGAGTTAAGGGCATGCAAGCGAAGGGGTAGCGGGTGTGCATGAACCCCATTTGAGGCCAAGGAAACCCGTTCAATGCAATTTTTGCTGTTACTTTGTGCCAAGTCTAAAGCATTACATAATACAAGATTAAAACATAAATAAAAAAAATTAACTTAAAAAAACCTAAAATAAATATAGATATATCGATTTGAATGATAAACCATAATCAAGCGGTTCTCAGTTGAAAATTTTGAAAATAATGAAAGAAAATCCTGTGTATGTACTTAATATCATAGCAGACTTATAATTTATATATTCGAGAACTTTATCGTTAAAATATATTTTTCTTCAAATTCTAATATTCGACAGATTTTTGAAAACGTATTTTTAATCTGATATTATTTTTTATTGGCCAGCTGTTGTTGTAAAATCAAACTTTCGAACGTCGTTTGGGGGTTGGTCAAAGTTTGAAGTGGGCTTTATTTTATTACTATGAGTTGTAAAGTTTAATTTTTAAAAATATTTTCAAATTAGAATTTAATGATTTGTTATAAGCTGGTTTTTGCTGTTGTTGCACCTAAATACATATTGGATACACATGTATATACTCGATATTAAATAGTGTACATTAATATCTTACAACTTGGCTGGCGGCTGTTCATTCTAATGGCCCGTTGATTTACGGATAGACTTGGCCGCACGACATTTTTATGTGTGCCTCAGTTTATATGCATTTCTAATGGGGCGCCCCGGCTAATAGTGTATGAGGGCGACGGGCAAACCAGCTGCATATTAATCATACGCACTGTTAAACGCTCGAGTGACCAAGAATAGCACCAACATCGACAGCGACAACAGCATTGCCATCGCCATCAACATGGACGTCTGATGGACAGATTAAGCAATCAAACTGCAAGCTTGTTCGCATTTCGATTTAAATGTCGGTGCGCACTTCCGGGATTAGCCCTGTCGGCTGCCCCTCGTTACCCGCTGCCTACCGCCTGCCGCCTGTCGTCATCGTCGTCGTCATCATGATGTGTTCCGTTGGGCTCGGTTTGGCCCACTGTTCAGTTAACTAATTAGAGAGACGCATGTGGCAATCAATTCGCGTTGCAGTTGCTGGGCCATTTCATTGAATTTCGTTTCGTTGCGCATACACCATGTTAGCCGACCAACATTTTATTTTCGTTGGCCATTACAAAACCAACAACAGCAGGAACAGCAGCAGCGACAGCAACGTCAGCGTCAGGGCGGAGCGGAGGCGGCAGCACAAAAACGTTTTAGTGAAAATAAATTGAAAATCTTTGGAACATGGTTTGATGTATTGTGTGCTGCATGTGTGTGTGTGTGTGTTTGTGTGTGTGCAGTTTGCTTTGCGTGTTAGCGTTTGCTCTGATTTCTGTTGTGTTTTGCCTGCGAGCGCAGTTTTGCAACAGATGCCAGCGTCGTGTCGTGTTGTTTGTTTTTGTTAGGTTTTTTGTATTTTAACATGTTTCGCTTTGGCTGCTGAGCCACATTTTGATTGATTACACGAGTGCTGCACCAGACAATGGGGAAATAGCACCGCATATGCCTTAAAATAGTTGCAAAATGTATCTGACAGCTGCAGCTGAGTTCATCTAAAATGTATCTGCTGCTGCTGACTGTCAATAGCCAAGGGATATATCGAATATATCATCAAATTAACACATCATCTAATCGCTCAGAAGTCACACCGCCGCCAGCTATTTGCAACAAATGTTGCAGCCGCGTCAAAGACAAAGGCCAATGCAATCAATTATATTCAATTTAATTTCCTCATAAATAATCGCAACAATAATAATAATGCTTTCAGTTAGCTGCCAGTTGAGTGCAGTCATTCAAAATTAATTGAAAGCACCCAGTCAACATGTGGCTAAGCAGCTTAACTGGGAAACAATTTGTTGCGGCCATAAATGGTTGGCACTATGGCAATAACTGCAAACTGCAAAAACAGTTTTGGGCGAGCCTGCGTAATATTATCGGAAACACGCGTTGGGTAAGCTGCTTTAGGCAACGGCAGGACGATGACTGAGCTGCTTTAACGACATATTCAGCGGCAGAGCTGGCGCACAGATAAATTGCTAATAAGCCACAGGCGAAGCAACAACCCTAAGAGACACAACAACAATAGCCAAGGCAGATAAAAAAGTGTATTGATAGCAGTTTAAGCACAATGAAAAGCGCTCGGCGGGATTGGCTAGGGCTTGGTGGGATGGTGTGGCCAAAATCGGGGGTGGGTGCTATCGTTTATTTTTAAGCATATTGAAAATCAGCTGAAAAGCAAGCGCGAGGCGAATGAAAACAATTTTATTAAGTGAAAAATACGTAGCAGAAAATAACCCGCAGCCAACATAAACAACAACAAGAACAGGAACAGCAACAGACACAGCCCAAGCAAAAGGCAAAGTCAAAGCGAAGGCAACAAGAGTCCTTGGCAGTGGCAAAACTTGTATTTATACCCAAGAATCGAACGGGTAAGAAAGGGTATGTTGCACTTCATGGGAATATAAACAAGGAAGTGATAAAAAAATGTTTAGCACTCACGTTTATTACTCATACGTCGTGTTGTTTAATATATAAATAAACAATAATATATTATATAAGGCATATTTGAATTTAATAATATTTATATATCCTATCTAATAAATACATCTGCATTTTGCAAAATAATTGTATTTATAAATTTGATAATGGCTGAATCAACCATATAATATCCTTACTCTCTGCGTAGTGCAGATAGTAAAGAGTTATAGAGTATTTTTACCCATTGTATATTTTTACAGAGCATCGAGCAGTCGATGAGCATTAGCAGCAGTCCTACTTTTTTAACTTTGTGCTTGTTTCTTTTCGTTTGCCTCAACGGGTTGCGGGTGTTGCCCGCTGCGAGCAACAGGCGGGGGCAGGGGAAAACGATTGAAAGATGCGTTGAAGTGTTGGCAGCGACTTCGACGTTGACGTCGACGCCGATTCACCTTGAACCACACGCACAACAACCGCAGTGGTAGCAACGTCAGCGCCGACAGCGACCGCGACTGCGACTGCGACTGAGTAGCAGACACAATTAAGTGCAAAGAAAACGGAAGCAAGCGACAAAATTTTACGAGCGGAGCAGGTGACATATATGTACGTGTTGGCGGCATCTTTTTACATAAAAGATTGACAAGTGATTTTCACACCTATACTGCCACAGACACGACAACATATGGGTACAAAAAAGCAGCAACAACAAAGGGTTATAAGGGGCCATAGAAAAGTTTGCGAAATTTCGTTATTGTTTGGGGATCAGTACAAAATTGTTGTTGTATGCCCAGCACAGCAGCTTATTGGGATCTTAATTTACTTAATACGATGTTGAGCTTACCTTCTCATCTTGTATAGCCATGGCTGGCAATTGCCACTGGAACTTTGCCTAATCCGCTTTAAAAAAAACGCTTGAAAGCCGCCAGTTGCCAGATGCTAGTTGAGCTGTTGCGCAATTTGCGATCGCAGGCAGATATCCAACGAATTATTTATTTATTTGGGTATTGTAATTTTACAATATTATTTGGTTTGCTCAACCACGCACACAGTAACACCTACAAGCACACACACACACACCGCCACATACACACATACACAGACCGAGGCGAGAGTTGAGAAGAGGGGTTTGCTGGTCGCGCGTCACAAACTACGCAAAATGCGCACCGAAAATTCGCATAAAAACTAATCTATTTATTTAGCTGACTGGCTCGCCTCCATTAGTGCCATTCCAGCAATAAATCAATAGTTTTTGAATACGCTCGAATTTACTTAGTTTATTCTCGTGTTTTCTTCTCGCTGCGCCTTTTGTTTTTGAGTCTTGTAATGCAACTGAAATCGAAGCAACATCGAAATGCAATCAAAGTGCTGCAGTTCAATCGACGTTTCTACTTTCGAGTGCCTTTTGTTCTTTTCGGGGCCTGCAGCCAAATAAAATTTGCAATGCGCATTACAAAAATACAATAGCACCTACGTACAAACATATGCATACATATGTGGGCCGAGGGTTACGGGCAATCCAAGTGCAGCAGAACTTTCGATTTCTAGCGCTTTGTCTTGCGCTGACAGATTTTTGGCATATTTGTTAATATTTGAGGTAGCTGTTTGGCATATTTGTTGGGGCAACAAAAAATGACTGAAATGCCATTGACTTGGTTAGCAATAAATCAAAAGTTATGCCAGGACCATTTCAACTTTAACATAATATCATTTTTACACTAAGTGAAAAGAGTATATTTAGTTTGTGCAAGGCTGTCTTCCTGTCCGTTTGTCTATTTATATCCGAATGCAATTTTATTCCCCGCTATACGCCCACTGGGGGCGTGGCAAATCGCACATTTTTGTCGCCACAAATGGAAAAAATACATATTTTCCAAAATAACAATAATAGTTATCGACTGTTTTCAGCTGTTATTATACAGTGAACGAGTATTACGCAATGATCTTATTTGTTTAAGCCAAAAAAAGTAGAGTGTAAAATAAATTGTGCACAAAACAAAATATGTACACATGCTTGTCCAGTTTTTTTGGTATGATTTATATTGTAAAAAAATATTATGGCTAAGTATTCGTGTGGAGAATGTAATAACATAACCATTAATTAATGAAAAAATACATAAGTAAGCATGGATAAATATACGCAAAGAACCCTATATAAAACAAAAATATTTTTGAATAAATTTTTTTGTTCATTTTCCGTTTTTTGTGCAATTTGATCTGTAAATAATGTCGAATGACGAACTTACATTCACTATTTAATAAAAAGCGGCCGAGTACTACAAAACTTGCAGCAAACGTGAGTTACGAATGACATAAGAGTGCTTACATCCCAAATTTTGTTCGTTTATAGTACGTGTTTTATCTGGACAACTGAATGAAAACAGAGAAAAGCTGCTAAATGCTAAATACCCTTGCGACACATAGAAGATGTGTACTATATATTTACATTTATAAAATCAGCCAAATTCAGAAAAAATTCATTTATAACCAAAAATATAAACATTTGCAAGTATCTACTTAGCATAAACAGTTTTAGTCTTTTTTCATACTCTTGTACCGTTTCCCATTTAGGGTATTAAAATAATGTTTTTAAAGACCTGCTAAATAAGAAAATCTGTGGATGACAACTGACGAGTTGTTGTTGTTGTCATTTCTGCTCACCACACAACATTCGACAAACAAGTGAAAACAAAATTTCATAGCATGGGCTGTATTTCAAACGGGAAGTGTCAAGGACCAAATACTCAATTGTGAGCTGGATTAAATGTCGATTGCAGCAGGAGCCTCCACAGCGCGTCAAAACTGTGTATGAATATTAATGTGGATTATTTATTTATGATGTGCGGTGCAGCAAATCACGCATTTCTTTGTATAAATAAGCAGCTGTCCGTTGGCTTTAAATTATTAATTAGGTTATGCAAATGGTTGGTGTGTAAGCAAACAGTAAAGCTGGCCAAACACATATTGCAAATAATTGATGAAATAAACAAAGCCGCATTAGGCAGAATAAAAATTGAAAGTGTTTTTGACTTGCACTCTGTTTAATTAACTGCATTTATTAGATTTGAGTTTTTTTTATTGAGGTGGGATAGTGAACTGGGATCTATAAACGCAGAGTGCTGTTTATTTAACCCCATTTGGAACTTGCAAATGCTCTGTTGTGAGAAGTCTACTTTTTCTATTTCTATTATTACTTAAAGCCTAGTCGACTTAGTCGAATTCGCGCCGTCCTCAAAGCTTCTTAAATTTGCTTGCGGCGCTTTAAAATACGCTATTTCAATTCATTAAGTGTAGCCTAATATAATTACTTTGCTTAATTGAAAGAGAAAAGTTAAATTTTGCGTATAACTCCCTCTTCTTAGACAAGAAATAAATTAAACTTATTAACACCATTTAACATACTAAATAAACAATAAAATAATTTCGGAATAGTATTTAAGAAAAATAGTGTTAAGCAAATAATATTCTTTAAGCTAAAACATTTTTATTTTTCTTTCTTTAAACATATATTTTACTTCTGTGATAGATGAATGAATGAATGAATTTAGGTTTATTTTATTTAGTGTGTGTAGTGTATCCCATAGTCGGTTTGTGTCTGTTGCTAATATGAGAGCTAGCCCTTAATTCGGGCTAACCATTTGGTAATTCCTGCCAATTTCAATGCTCCCCGTGCACATTTTGACTATTTCCGTTTCCATTTGGCTTTAACCAGTATGGATTTTAAGCTGTCGCTCCCGTTTTTGACCGGGTTAGTTAATTGCGTTTCAACCCATTTGCATTTGCCGTTGTCAGACATATTCAACAGACAACTGGCACAGCTGGCAGTTCAAGCAGTTGCCTACAATGCGTTGAATTTACTCAATTTGCAAATTTCCTCATTGATTTGCCAACAGACAACGGTGCCGAGGGCAGACAGAGGACCGAAGACGGAGGGTTGCAGCTGGCTTTTGCCACTTTGGTGTGTGTTGGTGGGAATCCGTGTTGGCCAGAGCCATAGGATTGATACATAGCTGTGGCGGCAGCGGGTGCCGGGTTGCGGGTGGAAACTTGCAAAACTACGCAAAGCATTTTGTAAATTGAATTTGTATTTTGAGTTTTGTGCGGCGCACACGAAATGTAATTGAAGTAAGTAAATATCAATTGAATATCCGCCAGCGGGCGCCGGAAGTTTATGGCAGGCAATGAAATTATTTGTTTGTTGTGCCCAGTTCAAATAGCATTGTTGCTGTTGTTGTTGTTCGTCTTCTTCTTCTTCTTCGTCTTCTTCTTGTTTTTGTGGCTGTAACAACAACTTGAAAAGTAAACTCTTTGTAGAGGCGGGCAAAGTTTCCGTTGCGGCAGGTCAAAATCAAAAGCATTGCTGGGATTTACTTTTGGGCTTTCGTAAATAAATCTGTGTGGAGCACGCAACTTATGAAAAGTGCCTGTAAATTACAAGAGATATGCCACTCATAAAACTGATTTATGCCAAGTACAAAAGCAACAAACAATGCTCACGTTCGACGCATATCGTGCAAAAATTGCGCTCCTCAAAAGTTAAACAGCGACCGACTGCCAAAATAAATGGCACGTTTATCATACGCCCAGTGAGCCCAGTGCGTCCTACAATTTGGCAGCGGTATTTATATACCACAAACACGCACACACGTTTGCGTATATAAATACATATATATGTATTATTTCTACTGATGTGGGAGCATCGTTTGAACATATGAACGTTTTGTATATGCCACTCCCCCTGCAGCTCCCCCGCCCTGACGTGCTGGCATACTTAGACTATGGCTATGTTTTGCTTGATGTTTTCGCATTTGCTTTTCAATTATATAAACATATTTAGATTATATTCAGTTAACACTCATACTAGCAAACACACATCGCATATGTTGTGCGTGTGTGCATTAAAATTATAAATTGTTTGCTCAGCAAAAAGCAACCAAATAAATAAATTCAAGTGAACGAACACGATGGAACGAAAACGAAAAACAAACAGCAAGCGCATAAATAGCTGACCAAAATCAACTAGAACCGCGCGGGCAGCATTTGGAGCTAGCTGGGCCAACGCGTCGTATGCGCAATGGGTGGCGACTGCCTTGGGCGAGCTGCAACAAATGAATGAAAACCAAGTGGCCGAAGCATGACATTGAATTGTTTTTGACTTGTTTTGTCACACCTAAATGCCGTAGCCATGTGATACATACATACCATCAAAATATGCGTACATCATATGTAATTATGTATATGCATGTGTGTGTGTGATGACGCGTGTGAAATATTTTGTGTGGTCTTTTTAGAGGCGCCAGAGCCGTTGACAGCTGTCATTGCGACTGACGCACAGGGCTGCGGCCCAGGTATTGGTTAAGGCAATGGGCCAGGGTCAGCTAACACAAAGGCTACATGGAGTCCGACCTTATAGAGCCCGAACCAATTCGGGCAATGCCAAGATGACCATATATTTCCCACATATTGGCTGCGGTTAATTTCCAATAATGTGTTTGCCCTATATCCAGTTGTGTGTGACTATGTATTTATGTAACACTATGTGTACTTTTGTGGGTGTGTGTGTGTGTGATCATTCACGCCTAGTTGCACTAATTGGCATGCCTCATTGGGCACCTCCCAGCCCTCCCAGCGCTGACCGTCTGGTCTTGGCCACACAATTTGCTAATCTATTTTGCTAACTGCATAAATACATTAGCAAATTAGCAAAATCAACAACAACGCGGTCAACAAACTACAGTTAAATCAACTGTAAAATTTATGGCATCTGTCGAATCTCATGTGTTGCTCATTAAACAGTTTTTGCATTCTCAATTTGAACTTTGCCCGAGTCACGTAGACCTGTGGTAGATGCCAGCAGCAACGTATAAAAATGACAAAAATGCCACGTGCCTCATTAAGGACGGGCCAAGTAGGTGGTCCAACACGGACACACGTAGCACAATTAGCTGCCCTGTGGCCTGGCCAACGCAAACAATAATAACACTGGCTGAAAATGAGAGCAACAGCGACTTTAAAGGAGCAGCAGCCGTGTGGGCATAAAATCAGTGTTGTGTTGGAGCGGGAGAACTTTTGCAAAATAAGTGAATTTATAGTTAAAATGTAATTTAAAAACTATACGCAATGAAAAACTTTTAATTTAAGAACTTCATGTTAGACTAATAATTATTATTTACAATTGCCAAATATCTAAAAATAGGAGTGCAGTTAAAATCAGTGTTAAATATTAATCAGAACTCAAGCAAACAAAAAATGTTTATAAATTTAATTGCAACTATAAGCTCGAAAGTGTAACTACGATTTGACACTATTTGCTGAAACACCGTTTAAACCTTAAAGAAATTTGGTAATTTTGAACGTTAAAGCTTTCAATTTGGCATTATTCTGTTCTGTGCCACGATTCGTTGCCATTTCCAACTGAAATGCTCAGCAAGTGCAATTTAGTGCTCAAATGTCACTTTCAGTTAGAGTCAATGTGACTTTCGGTTTTGCCCAAATCTACATACATGTGCGTCACGCATTTATTTTCATTTCGGTTAACATTTGAGCCATATAAAATGTCAAAGGACAAAGGACGAAATGGTAACGCAGCCCCTCAAAGCAATCGCGATGCAAATTTAATTTGGGCGCCATAAAATTTAACAAAAGTAACGCACAGACGATCATAAAACAGCCCGTAGAGCTGGGCAGCAGCAGAAATCAATGTGGGGGCCTATATAAAGTCAAGATACCGTTACAACGACCGCACGCGTCGCTGCCTCGCCAAACCGGAAATGCAATTTGTAATTTGTGCAACAAAATTTGTAGCAATTAATTGCAATGCGGCTGCCTGCCTCCGTCTCCTGCTGCTTGTGCGCCAGACCGCAAGACACGGAAACCTCAATTTTCTTGCGACTCTCCTAGGCAACGCACAATTTATTGCATTTAATTTGAATTTTCTTTGCAGTTGTTTTTTGCAATTTGTTTTTAATTTTTATAAATTTTTGTTTTTTTTTTCATTTTCTTGTTCTTTTTTGGCAGCTTTCACAGCGCATTAAGTGATTTGTGCTTAACAATATTTTTGATTTTTTGCGTTTTTTGATATTCGTAATTTGCGCCGAAATCAAACAGCTGCAAAATTTGTGATTTTGTGCCAGGCGTCGCCTATATAAAGTGTGGCTGAACCAGAAATGTACCATATACTAGTACATACAGATCTACACAGTATACATATATATCTGCATAGATGTGCACATATATAACGTATATACAATACTGGTATAATATATATGATGATTTATAGCATTTCTACGGCTATATAAACAATTTGTTAAGACGCACACTGAAATATTATTTTATACATAAGTAAATAAATTATTTTGACATGTTTTGGCTTTGTCTAGTCCCATACAATAGAAAAAACCCAACATTTCGGCGTAGTTAAAGGAAAATATTTTCTTCAACTCACCTCAGTGATTTTCATAGTACGCTTTACGGTCTTGCGGGTTACTTCGGTTGTCTCCTCAACCACGTCGCCGTCCTCGTCGATGGTCTCGGTGACCATTTTTTCGCTCTCGCCGGGTATTACCTCCTCGGTACGCTCCGTAACGACGCTGCTTTTGCTTTCCGCATCCGCATCGGCAGCTGGCACCGATTCGGGGCTGGTTTCGGCCTGCTCCTCGGAGGCACCAAAAACATCCTCATTTTCCGACATGTTTGCTAATTGACAGTATTTATCTTTTTAGGGGTTTTCACTTGTTTCTGTGTATTTGGTTTTTGTTAAAGGGTCACTTTCACTTGGTTCGGCGCTTGCTCACTAAATTCTGAACTATAGCGACTATAGCGGCCCACCGACACGACACGCACACTAGCACAGATACACAATAGAGAATTTCTCAACTTGTTTCGCCTGAAAAAAAGCAACCAGATATGAATATTTGTATTTTCTTCTATGTGCTTGTTGCCCGCTCTGCGTTGTTATATAAACAACAGAAATTTGTACGAAAATTTTCACAATTAACGTTCACTATCACGTTCACGATCACGATCGAGATTGCGTTCACGTTGCGATCACGGCACGGGGACGTTACTTGTTTTCGGGATCTTGATTATTGGGAACCTAAGTGCTGCTTGAGATGATCACTGGCGTTGGCTGTGCTTGACACTGCGAGAGTGAACGCTCAGCCAGCGACAACGAAAGACGCGACAACAACGGAACAACGAAACAACGGACAACGGATAAGGAAGAACACGACAACGGCAATGACAACGACAACGACGACGCTGACAACAGAGACAGAGGTGGTGACAACAACGGCAAACGGACGCACGACAAAATGCGAAAATGAAACAAAATGAAAATTATGTACAATTAAAAACGCATAATTCGAGAATTTCAGTTTGTTTCACTTGTGCAGCGATAAATTGAAAATAATCAGCGAGCAGCGCCCAGCGACAACGCACGAGGCAAATTACACGATTCTGAGGCTTCTGTCCCGATCGATGGCACTGCTCGCCGTCTGGCCTGCCACCGGAACCGTCGCCGTCGCCGTCGTCGTCGCCGTCGCCGGAGAGCGACCAAAATACCAAATACAATACACACGACTAGTTGGACATGAGCTGTCTATGTGTCTGCATCTATGTGTGTACTAATACATATTTATATTCGTATGTATGAGTGTGGTGTGTGTGTGTGGGTATGCGTGTGTGCTTTTCCCGGCGAGCGAGATGCCCAACTGGTTGGGATCACCAAAATAGTGCCAGCCAGGCCCAAGTGCGAGCGGGCCGGGCATATTAGTCCGTGTCCGCTCTTTGCCATCTCTGACGTTTGCGGCGGCTGATGCTGCTGCGGCTGATGCTGATGCTGATGCTGATGCTGCTGTTGCTGCTGCTGCTGCTGCTGCTAATCGCTCTGAATTTTGATTTGAATGTTGACGTTCTATTCAATATTTCAGGCGAGCAGCTGCTGCTCGGCCGTTTGCTAATTGTTTGACTGCCTGCAAGTGCGAAACCCAAATCTGATGCGAAATTCGAAAATTCTGAATGCTCAATGGGCTGCAATTAGTGCTGCCGGCCGAGGCGTGAGCCGTGACGCATGTCAAATCTGTAACTGGTCCCCCACTCCACGCGGGTCGTTGGCGCTATTTTAGTACGCACCCCGCGCCCCCTGCCAAACAATACACGGCGTAAAAAAGAGAGCAATTACAGGAGTGCCGACACAGTAATACCCTTCCACTTAACAATAGCGAATGTGCCCCCAGCATTAGACGTTAAGAGTTTTATTAACTTCAATTCCAATATTTACTATAATTAGTTCTGAGGAACAGACATTAAAAGTAATACACGCATTTTTATTGCTGAAAAAACGGTTTATTTGTTTAATGATTTTTCCCTTGTGTGTTGTGCTGTTCTAAATATACAAGTTTTTTAAACTTAATACATAAGTTAAAATACCCACTGCAAGGGCATTAAAAACTGAAACTACAAATTATAGACAGCCTGCTGGGGGACTCGATCCGGGACAGGGCCGCCCCCCTGCTCCCTCTCTCTTTCTCTATCTCTGTCGGCTCTCTCTCTCTCTCTCTCTCCTCTCTCTGTCGCTGTAACGGTCTGCCTCTGGTGATGCTGCTGTTTCGGTCTCTGCCTGTCTGGCCGTTTGGCCCAGCGGCATTTGCTTGCCCGGTGTTCGACAGCTGAGCTGAGTTGCATTTGGCATATGACGGCATACAGGGTGTCTAATAGTCTGGCACAGCAATCGTGTGTGCGCGAATAGAGCTGCTGTATCTTTTTCATTCATGATGCTGCTGTTGATGCCACTCTGTGGCAGTGCAAACTTCCTGTATAATCGACTGCAAGATATATGAAAGACAAGTGCTCCGTTGTGCAAACAAAGCGCCAAATAAACGCATGACATGAAATATTCTAAAATTAATGCTCGACAAATGTCTTTTTGGCTGCTCAACGCAACAGAAGCCCAAGCAATATTAGACGACACAAATATCTGCATATGTGTAGAAACTACAACAACAGATACAGATACATATAGAAAGACTTCTGCTTGTATGCTTGCAGATACATGTCTGATTATACTACTTGTCTGTGAAGAATTGAGCAGTTGTAATTGGGTCTGCATTGTGCGGAAATCTATTAAATCTGGCGGCTTTTGAACAGATTACAGAGCAACTGGCAAAGGATAATGGGCACCCACACAAAGACCTACATTGAGGTTTCTATAGTGACTAAAAATCAACGCTCTGATATGATTAATAAGCAATTTCTTTGTCAACAACTCGCTGCTGGGTTGTGGAATGACGCCAATGACAGCGTCAACGTCGGGAAATGCTATGGAAAATCTTTAAAATAAAACATATGCATAAATAAATTATAGGGCAGATTTGCTGTCTGAAGGGAAGCGCACAATGGGTAATAAAACAAAGCGACGACAGTCGCGAACGAGTACCCGAAGACAACATAAAGAAAAACTCGCTTATGTGAAGGATGCAAGTGGCACCCAAGCGACGCGTTGCCCCACGCATCTCACCCCTTACCCCTTACCCCTTAACCCTTGGCCTTGGCTCATTCTGTTTATCTCACGCGGTTACACAGTTGTAAATTGCACAAAGTAATTGAAGTACTTTTTATTATAAACCAACATGCTGTCGTTCCTTTCTCCGGCAAGTGTCGTTGACTTGCGCTGACCTAGGAGCAGCCACAGACCGAGATGACGAGCTAACGAACAGAGGCAGTCAGACCAGCAGCCGGCGCCTTAATGCCTTACGGTGGCTTCGAACGACTCATGTGCCCCTTGCACAAAGGCGATTTTCTGAAAACGAAATGAAAACCGTTGTCAATTGACGATGTGATGCAAAACAGAATACGTTTCAGATTTTTCCGACTTATAGATAATTTACTGCAATGACATCGTTCGTTCAATGACATGACAGTATGAAAAAATATTGCTCTGTAGAATCGGTTGAGAACTGGCAGGACATTCTACTACAGATGACAAGCGAGACACGATATACCCATAAATGGGGCTAAAAGGGATAGTTTAAAGACTACAATTTAATTCCCATGCTCATCCTAAGACGCATAACATGATTTTTAAGTCAGGGCTTTTACAAGTCAAACGCTCTTGACTAGAATATTCAAACAAATTTGATGGTCGGCAATTCAACGTTAAAATTAAGTTCATTTTAACATTTTGGAAGGAATGTAAACAAAAAACTCTTATTCCTTTCGATTTTAAAGAAATAATTTATTTTTTCTATAAATAAATAAGTTTTAGAAGCATAATATGTTCACGCGGATTTCAGGGAATTTCGGAGATTACAAAAGCCAGAGAGATGAACTTGGACTTTTTAAGTGCGTGTATCTCATACGTAGATCAAATTGATGATAAATCGATTCTTTTTCTTGTTCTCGATCTTTTGTTGGTTTTTTACCTGGTTTTTTATAAAGAACACTAGAGCCACCAAAAAGTTATGTGTTTTCTTTTTCAAAAATATTTTTTTTATTTATATTTTGGAAGTTTTTAAGCAAACATTTGTGATATATAAAAAATATTGTACATGTATATTAATTAATTAAAATAGTTCATATGGAGGTAAAGTGATTACATTTTCCAACTTTGCCTTGTTCCTAGCCAAACCTAAATTATAATCTCCACGTCACTGTTATCTCACATACGTTTTAAAATTGAATTTCAAATGTAAATATATTGAACAAGCATTGACAGATAAAATAATAAAACTTTGCTTTGTTTTGACTTTGCTTAACACGTAGTTCACAAATCACGACTTGGTTCCATCTCAATTTGGAATTGGCAAACGAATATCCTGCACAAATTGAGATACATTCGTCTGGCCGAACAAGTTACTTGAGTTGCGATTTTGCTTTTAACTGAAACGCAACGCAGTTAGCAGCAGATGCCAATATCAATACAAATGCACTCACGCCAGGCGATATATGTCACCGCAATAGCTTGCACTCGCAGCTTGCAGGATTTAGCTCTGTCTTCAATATCCGTGTATATTTGCCTGGTTGCAGGCTATGCTGCTAGCCGGGCAAACAGAAATGGAAATAAATAGTTGCTTAGCTCTTTTGTCTAATTAAAACGTTTCGTTTGGTTTCCTTCTTTCTGCCATGCCAAGTGCCTGTGTGTGATTCTCTCTTTCCATTTCACTCAATGCGTGTGTGTGTGTGGGTACGTGTTTTCTGGCTAGTTCAATTTGTAGACGTCACACACACACACACGCACAGAATAAACTTGGCTACGTGCGTGGGCCTTAGTCAAGTCCTGGACTCTATGCTGGCTGTCAAACTGTTTCATCTTCATTTCGTTTGCCTGCCACCTTCCTTCCATATGCTGGGCCTTTGGCGAACCATTATGATGATTTATGGGCGGAAATTATTTTTGGGACGTCCATTGCTTCGGCAAGGGCAAGGGCAATGGCGAGGACGAGGAAGAATGCTGCTGTGGTCGGAGTATGAAAACTTCGTTGTCGGCCTTTTGCTTGCTGCCTAAAAGCATGCAACAGTTTACATTTTCAATTCCGTTTGCCGCAAAGTTTGTTGGCATTTTCCACACTTGGCTGCCTCTTTTAATTTGAAAAGCGATCTCTGTCATTCGATTGGAACGCCTACGCCCCTACGCCTTGGGATGACCGCAGATTGATGAGTTTTATCTAACACTGACAGAGCTGAAAATGTGCCATTTCCTGTTGGAAATTTGTGTTTGACAATTCGGAAAAGTGCGATTTGATTACTCTGCATGGTTTGCCCATTTAAGCAAAGCAACAAGTGGCCGTTGCTTGTTTGAAATGCTATAAAACAACGTTTATGGCAAAAGCAACAGACGAAAGCTCGCCACAGCTTTTATGGCGAAGCCAAGCACACAGCATGCAGACGGTTATGCGAGACCTGTCTAACTGGAAGCGGCCAAACTTGAAAGCTCAGCGAGGACAAACACTACCTGGGATTGGCTGTTACCAAGAAAATCAGCTAGTTGTTCGACAAAGTTGGGTACTTTACCCACAGCGCTGAGTCAGCTTCAACTAAGGTTTAACCCGGCGTCAGCACGTAACCAGTTCTTGATCAGCGCAAATGGAAAGCACCGAGTGACATTTGAAAAAAGCCTAAACCTAGCGCGCTTATCAGCCCGTGGAAGGCAGCCAGAAAGTCAAAGGTGCTTTAAAGTTCGCTGGGTGCCTGCGTATCTGCAACTTTTTGGAAGCGCAAGCTGCGGCCGCTGCCTCTCAGCAAAGACAGATGCAAGCTCTTCCAGTGCGTAGGCCAGCCAAGCCGAGCCAAACAAAGCCCTACGCCTCAGTGCCACTGACAGTTTGAATTTCGACGCGTTGCCAGCCACATCGAGAGCGCTTCAAAACGTAATAAGCACTGCAAATACTACAGCTAAATAACAGCCAACTTTATTCAAAAGTGCCCAGCACGAGAGAGAGAGTGAGAGAGAGACTGAGCGAGTGTGCAAGTGAGACAGAGAGCGAGAGTGAGCGTAAGCGTGAGAGCTTTATATGTAGTGACAATCACAAGTTGAGCCCTCGTTTTTGGCCCCGCAGCGTCATTTGATGCTCATCTGTGGAATTGTTTTGATTGTGAGAGCGCGAGGCAACAAACAAACAAAAGTAGCTGTGCGGCTGATTGTTGTCGCTTTAGTGTGCTATTAACTAAGTGTCAAACATCTCAATGCTAAGTGAAAGTGGCCAATACGAGACAGAGAAATACAAAAATATGAAAAACTGCAGTAACTTTTTTCTTGCTTGATTAATGCGCGTTAATTATTTATCTAATTTATTTTTATCTGTTAATTGTTCTTAACCTTTTTGCTTCGACTCGAAGGTCAGCTGTTGTTGCTTTCATTTTTCGATTTACGTGTGTCTGAGGTTTCAGTTGGCCCCCCAACGAAACAATTTTAAAGCGGAATTTACGGCAATTGTTATTATAGACTTATGAAGCAGGGCAAAAAATAGAAAACGAAAAATGTGACTATAGTAATTAGTTGTAATAGTCTTGTGCAAACAATAAATGTTTAATATTCTGTTGTAGATTTGCATAAGCAATACAATAATGACATCCTATGATAAGAACTAACAAAAAACTAATAATAAAACAACATATTCAAGTTCTTTTAAATTCGTTTGACACACTCATAAAAATAAGATTTGCTTTGCATGTCTATTTATAATTAATTTCATTTTAACTCTCAGTTTAACTGCAACTCGCCGCATAAAACACCGTAGAAATGAGCGCCGTGGATGCCATCATTAATTATAAACGCAGTCCCAACGAGGACTTTTACGCTCTGCTCCACTGCGATGAAACCTCATCGGTAAGGCACAAAGTTTAATTAAACCAATAATTAGCTAAGTTTCTAATGATAATGAGCAGCAAATCCAAATATTTGCCAGGCAACATCCCCATTAGCCGCCAACGTTAAACATTGGCCAAAAATTTAATTAGGATTTAATTGAATTAAGTTCAAGAACTTTTGCTCCAATGGTGTAGAAGAAAGTGGCAGCCACAAAGGCAGCGCTTATCCAGGCAAGCAGCTTAAGAAAAATAAAGCAAGATTAAGATAGAGATATAAATTAAATCAAATACAAGTTGGCGTTTTCCGACTTGGCTTTGAGCGCGTCGGAGCATTTACTTTGAGAATTAGTTCCAATTACGGTCGCACTCGCAATCAGATTGAGAGTCGTGCTTGATTGAAAGAATTGAAAGCGGCAACAGCTTTGAGATGCAACTTAGTAGTTGCCAACTGGCAATTAAGAGCTCATTCATATATGGCTGGGGGAAACTGCTCCTAACTGTGCAAAAATTGTTGCTTTCAGTCAAAGTGAAAAACTTTTTGCTGTCACTCTAAGCCCTCTAATTGACTCGAAACTTTTAGCTAAGCTCCTTATGCACAACTGTTTCCTACTCGTGTGTAAGTGTGCCCTAAGCTCGGCAATTATTTTGTATTTTATTTAATGTTGCATACTCTGACCGTTTGTCAACTGACTGACAAAAGCATTAGCATCACCGACATATAATACGGTAATGTGGTTTGCTTTGTTGACGGTGTTAACACAAAAACACTTTTAGTCGCACTTTAAAATCACGTTGGCTCGTCCAGCTCTTCTGCACAAAATCTCTGCCCAGCTTAATGGCATTTAGCTATATGGATGGCTCGACGTGTCACATTCGCTTGAGGTTATGAAATTTTCTGGTTCACAAAATTTCAATAACAAAATTATGAGCACGCCTATATGGGCAACCATATTACATGAAGCCAACTCTCTCTGCCTTGCCATAATCAAATTCATTGGTATGGAAAATATTCTGACGTTGCCGCAATTTCCTACCTGTAAACATTTTAATGTTGGCAATTTTTCAAGCTGTCGATTGCATCATGTTGAGCCATCTATTGAATTATGCACGACCACTCGCTGTGCATCACCCGTGATGAGGGTGTCGCTGTGGGCGAAAATGTGAAAAGGTTACTAGGAAACGGCTCTCATTTATATTAAAATGTGTAGTTTCTGAAATGAAGGTTGAATGAAGAACAAAATCAGTAGGATTCATTTTGACTATTTGGGAAATGGACACATAAAATCGCACAAATTCACTCACAGAGCGCTTTAAATTAAATAATACATATTCGATTCAGTAAACTTGATTTGTTTTCTTATTTCATTTATTTAGTGATTAGGTGTTAAATTTATTACAATTTCCATTCTCATCAAACTGAAAAGCAAAAGCTTTTCATTTTTGAGCAATATAGATAAGAATATAAATTTTATATTATTTTGCTCCTAAAATAGACGATTTAGTTAACATGCCAAAATAGGACAACTGGGAATAGGAATAAAGAACAGTACGTTAGGAAAATTATGTATTACAAACCTTAACAATATTGTGTTACTTTTTTAATCAAAAATGCAAGACAAATTGTTTGCCTTCAATCGTCAAATATTGTTACAAACAATGCGGTAAAATAAGAAGACAGAATATGCGCTTTTTCCCTTTGAAATTCTAACTTTGGTTTTAGCTTCGCACAGGCGGTTTCAGTTTTCAGGTCACTTACAATTGGTCAGCTTGTTTACCCTGCTTCTTCAATTCACAAATTAAATTGCACCAATTCAAACGCCTCGACTTTATCATTGTGGCAGTAGCTCAGTGAATCAATTGTTTGGTCCGCAAATGAATTGAATTGTCTGCAGCTAAGCCAAAAGCTCCGCCGTATCTATTCTCGTACAGATGAGCTGGCCATTGTGTGCAGATAAACTTATGCTATAATGAAATGAAATTTTAATAAAAATTTGCATACGACAGGGCCACAGTTTACTGTCTATTCATACAGGCGTGAAGACATGCATAGGTATGTGCTTTTACTATGAAAAACAACGAAAAATCTCTGTCGAACAATAAGCCTGCGGTCTTGAAACACATTTGCATTTGTTTCCGACGACATCTGACATAATGAAATGAAAATTCGCTGCCGTTAATTTCATGGCGATGCATACAAATTGATCAATTCGATATTAATTGGTTCACTTTAATTGCATTATGCAATTCAAACACTCAGTTGCAGCAGAGAAATTTACAATTCAATTCAATTCAATTCAATTCAGTGTAGCATTAATATATGCACTATTTGTATAGTACATTTGTGACTCATTTCAACTGATGACATTTCTATCGTCGTTGTTAGACACTCCCACTATGTTGGTTTTGGGGCTTGTGTGCCACTGTGCCACTCTCTGGTGAATTGCTGTGATAGAGCTACGAAGTTTCAAATGAACTGCCAAAATAACAAACTGTCAACATATCATTTAATGTCGCATTATGTGTGTGCGCATTCAGTATCAAATTCCAATGGTTGTGAAAATGCCAAGGCTCCCAGCCCACACACACACACACGTACTGTCGCACAGGAATGCAAACACAAGTCGCTGCGAATGTATGTTGGAGATTCATTTAGTTAATTATAGGCGTGTTATGCTTGAATGAATGTGTGTGTGTGTGTGTGCAGGTGCGTGGAATACTAGTGTCCTTGTCTGCTGCGTCAATAGCATTTGTTTTCGCGTGCTTTTGCCGCTGCATTCGTTCGTATGAGTAATATAAATTACGTGGAAATTAATTACACGCCTCGTTGCCGTTAGCTGAACATAACAAATTCAAAAAACGCGCATAAAATATTTGAATGGCAAATGGAGCTGCTCAGGAAGCATGTATATATACGATATTTATATATATATATATAATAGATATGCAGAGTAAACTAATTCCCTTGCTGCTGCTCGGCGGTTGTCTGTGTGTGGCATCTGCATTCGTTGTGGCCGCTTTTTATTGTGCACGAAAAGTCATTAACAATTCAGGAAAACAAGGAAAAACAAGAGGCTTTGTTTTGAAATTGTGAGTCCTGGCAGAGCTTGACTGGCTTCCAAAGAATAATGCGCTTTTGTAGCTCGGATCGTAATGACAACTGTCAACGGTTATGCATGCCCAGCCGCTGAACTTGGTCAACAGCAGCAGGCTGAATGCTGCCTGCTGCATGTTGCTGCCTGGCGGCAACTTGTTGCTGTCACTGCAGACACTTTGGCTTAATTAATTTTAATTGTTCGCACAGTCTCGACGTAAATGTCAGTCGTCAGGCAGATCAGCTGCCAAGGTTCTCGCAGTGTCAAAAGCTTGTCATCCTTTTAGTTATTTCCACTTTTTGCATGTTTTTCACTTTTGCCACAATTTGCGTCGAATTTCAAGTATACAAAAATACTTTTTGCCGCTGCAATTCTATTACATTAAGTGGTTTTCATTTTCACACGATGTTTTCGAGTTTACAATTTCCCAGCCTTTCCACCCAGTAGCCAGTTATCTGAATGTTTGTGTGTGATTGTTGTTCATGCTTCAATTCTTACGACCTGTCATCTGAAGCTTTGCGTGCTCCTGACAGCTCTACCTGTCGTGCGATAACAGCCACCCCGCTAAACCGCGCTGCCCGCCTCACTTGACTTGACTTTGCCAAGGTGATGCAGGGGCGTATCGCCGTATTCATCTTTATCTTCACCTTCCTGCTTATCATGGGAATAGCATAAAATCTGCATGACACAACAATTTGAAATTATGTAATGCGTGTGTGTTCCGCTGGAGACCTTTTTAAGCTTAATTCCACAAAATGCTTAGTTAATTTAGGACAAAAGGAATATTACATTGCAATTTACTTAATTTGCGCCATTTTCTACCTTCCCGCAGCCGGAGCAAATCCAGGCTGAGTACAAGGCTCTAGCGCTTCAGTATCATCCCGACAAGAATAGCGGCGACAAGGATGCGGAGGCCAAGTTCCAACAGCTAAAGGTAAGCAATAACAAAGAACATTTGCCCAGCAACGAAAAGGCAAACGTTGAAGATTTTACATATTTAATAAAGTACCGCCAGGTGGGCTCTTAAGTCTTGGGTAGGCGCAGAACTTGCCCGCCCCTGGGGCAATTTGTTTAAGTTGAAAGAGAAAACATGTTTGCATTTGGAGGGCTAAGGACGTCGCTGATCTGCACGCGCTGCTCTTATAATTTATAAGAAAAATTCATGTTATTAAGAACTACACACGAACACACAACACTCACACTCCACACACATGCCAGGAGGAAAGTGCGTGGGGTATGATAAATGGCTGCCTGTCAGTTGGCAAAAGTTTTAAGCCACATGGAACAAAGCACAAACCTACACACACACACGCGCACACACAGAAGCACACACACACATCTGACAATAGTTTGCCCGACACACTCATTTACACTCAACCTCAAATTGAATTGAACACACAACAGGGCTTCAGTTTGAGAGATCGCGAGCACTTTACAAGCAGATAGCTAAGTTTACACACGTACCCTCTATATGTGCTCATATTTTAAAAGGGATTATTGATTTTTTTGCAGTTTCAGTTTCAGGGCAAAAAAGCATAATGTACACATAGAGACATGTATGTAAATATACATGTGAGCCTTTTGTTAGCCGACTTTATCGAAAGAACACTACATCAACTATGCCAAACAATTGCCGGTCGCTTCTCCTGGCCTCCTGGCACTGCCGCTGCTCATTAGAGTCCTGTCAGCTACAGTAACAATAAAACTTGTTATGCGATTGGGCAACGGCAACGAGAACGGTAACGGCAACAAATCGAGCGGAACTCTTCTTCTATGTTTGGTAGTTGCGGCACTGGGACCACAGCTCCAAGTTGCCATAAAAAACGAATAAAATTTGCAGCTGGTAAAGTTGTGCGTGTGTTGAAGTGTGTTTGCGTGCCTTTGCATATGTCTCTCAGTGTGTTTTCAGTTAGGCTGGGAGCCTTTTTATGGTTGCTGTAACGTCAAAGCCATAAAACAAACGCTGATGGCTGCCATAAAGCATGTTTTCAAGTGAAATGTTGAGATTTCAATGTGCACAAAAACGCTGTTGAATAGCACGATATACATTTTAAAATCAATTTCAAAAGCGTATGTTACAAGTTTAGATTTAAAGTTAACAACAGTTAAAGATAATAGAAATAGCAGCAAGTTTGAGCAGATAAGCACATAACTTGTTCTGCATTTATAAACACTTCGTCAAATAAATAAAAGCTTAAACTTTTGATTTTCAACATTCAAGGATATATTTTATGAAAACTAAATACTTATATTAGGCTAAGAGCTGTAAAAACAAACTATTTATGTGTCACAAATGGTTCTAATATAACAGAATATACCTGATATACATATTTGCTTACGATAATAGAAAACAATAACAAATCTTATCAACACTCCAGAATGCAAACAACAGCTTAAGTATTCCATAATATTTTTAGTTGTGTTATAATCTGCAGGATTACTCTGTTATTGTATATGTATATCTGCCTAAACAGTTTATCATACTACGAAATATATATTATATATTATAGCCACGAACTAAATTTCTGGTAAATCAAAAATTCGCATAAGCATAATTTTTGCTTTGAGATACACACTATATATATATTATAGTTATATTGCCAGTGGATGTCATTGTTATTTATGGCAACTTTCTGGCATGTTAAAGTTGTGGCAAAACTTGGTTCTTTATTGGTTACAGCAAACATAGCTGTAGGGTAAAATTAATTGAAGAGAAATAAACCAGGCAGCTAGCGGAAAATGGAAAAACTCTGAAACGTTGCTTGCTGACCCACATAATCAATGAATAGTAAAATAATTGATTATCATGTAAGAGTCCCAACAACAATGAAATCTCAAAAGCCCAGTGTGTGTGTGTGTGTGTGTGCGTGTGTGTGCTGGCTTGTGGCCTTTGAACATCGAACAAACGTGCCTGCAGAAAAGCGGCGGCTTTGGCAAAATAGTTGTAGACGTCGAATATACGTCTGAATACTGGCATCATGACCAGATACGCCATCAAAGCCACTTGAGCATGTAAACGTATTTGCCCATTTGTGTGAATATAGATGGGTGTGTGTGTTGGCCTGTGTGTGTGTGTGTTAAATCACAGTCATGCTAATAAGTGTGCTACGCAATTTGATTATTATGCAAGCAAAGGCAAAAGGCAAAGCGTAGCCGCAGGCAACAGAAGGCCTTACTACTATTTGTTTTGGACTTCAGCAAATTTGACTTCAATCGACCAATGTAAATAACCATTTGAGAATTTTGGGAATTTTCGCTTTTGCAGGAGGCCAAGGAGACGTTGTGCGATCCGGAGAAGCGCGCCGTGTACGACAAGTGGCGCAATAGCGGCATCTCAATGAGCTACAAACAGTGGCTGGGCATGAAGGAGCACGTCGGCCAGGTGAGAAGATACACAATTGCCGAGAAAGTGGATAAAGAGGTATGCGTATGAGGAAACGTCAGCCAAACAGAGAAGTAAACTCCAATCCCCAAATGAATGTACAGAACTGGGGCACTGTGTTTTTTGTGTGTCGTTTGAGTGGGTAATTTTTATATACCCTATACACATTACGTTAGTCAGAAAGAAAGGGTGTATTGACAACGTGAAATATATATGTTGTAGGCATAAGGAGGTTCGCGAATACTGAAATATATAGCTGTATGTTTTTTTTAAAAAACAAGTTATTTCTTTAATGACAACTAGAGACAGACTTAAAGAGCAGTGCTAGTTCTCGACTAAATCTCTCTTTTCACATATAACTTCCTAAAATAGGGCTTTGATGGGTATTTGAAATGGAGATAGAAGAAAATAAAACTTCAATTTATTAAAAGTATTGAATTTGGCATATATTTTATATATATATATGGTGATGTAACTCATAGATTAACATATATTTGTACAAAGGATACAAGAAACAAGTGTGCCCCTCGATATATCGAAATATATCACTTTTAGACACAGTCCGTTTAGATGTGTCACGTCTGGATATAGGGTATGTTCAAGTCCAAACTTATGAGCAAAGTGCCTGCTATTTTAATTTGTTTGTACACTCGTTCTATTGTAAAGTGTTTTTGCACAGCTAATGGAATTAGTAATCCAATACGAGTGCATTCGCATTGTTGTATATTTAATGTGATTAATCGTCGAGCTGAATCCACGTTATATGCTAATTTCCTCAGAAAACTGTGCATCCATTAGAGTTGACGGCCCGGCTAGGTCCTGTCTGGCTAATTTGCAATGCTAGCTTGTTGGTCTGGCCATAAATTAGTTTTAGGTACCCGACGGGGACAATAATTTGCACTGGTTGCATTTGGGCTTTGCGGTTACAGGCATTTTGGTTACGTGCTGCTAATTTCGTATTCGGGTTTTGGGCCAAAACACAGTTTTCTGGCCAGTGCGGTTAGTTTCACAGTTAGCAAAATTTTGAGTTATGTTTTGCAAGCGGCAAACGACACACACGAAAACCAGAGCTCAACCTCAATTAAACTGAAAATGTGCCTATAATGTAAATTGTAACAAACTTTGATTTAAACTCCCCATCTAAAGCCTGACTCTGGTCGCCCGAGCACCTCCAGTATTTACGTATTTTATGGTATTTTTTAATGTGCCTCTTCATCCAAAGTGTTCCAACCGTACGCCGTGCATGTAAATGAGGAGCTAATGCATTTGAGTTTCCATTTAGAGCACAAATTCAAATCTAACTTTATGTAAATACACCTTAATATCAAATGCATTGGCTCTGACAGTAGTTGCGTAATTGCAAAATACGCTTAAATTAATGGCTAATTATTTTCCATTCAATCAAAGTCCATGCATTGGGCTACACCTAAGACCAAGGACCGCATGCTCCCGGAGGCTGCCGCCGCAGCTGGTCCGGCCGGCGCCAGTTGCAGCAGTGGTGGCCTCACAGCCGCCTCCCCGAACCCGGCTCATCGTCGTGCCTCGGAGGGCGGTGCTGCACTCTACTACGGCAACCGCAAGACCGAGTGGGGCACTGATAACACCGATGTGGCCAACAAATTTCGCAATTACGAGATCTAAGCCGCATTTCAGCAATGCTGCAAAAGTGGGCGGTTCAGAGGGCGGAAACGTAGACGTGATGAATATCGATGTTTTGAGATTAAATAGACAAACAAGTCGTGAAGTAAATTTTATGCACATTTATAGCCCATCAAAGGGCAGTTTATCTCCATGTGAGTTTCAAGAAAACATATTCCAATTAAAACTACTTACGAAAAATACAAATGCAAGACACAAGAGAACATATATCAAAAGAGTATTAAAACGCGAAATCACACAAAATGCAAAATATTTATCAACACTATAGAAATACTACTTACATCAACATATAAAGAAGTACACGTACCAGTATACAGAAATATATTCATATATATATTTATATTTATATGTATTGATGTGGACTTAAAGCGTTGCGAATTATATAAATGTTTATAGGTGTATAAAAAATATCAAAAAATGGTAATTATAAACATATTGAAGAAACTGTAATTTCAATAAACGTATGGCTTGAAAGCGGCAAGAGTTTTATGTTAAGTTTAAATGCAACATTTAAAATAAATTAGTCAAATTTTAAATGTGTATATCAGTGGATAATGCCAAACTGAACAATATATACAAGTGCATACTATATAATGAATATATTTATCTACAGCTATTTGTATATCGATGTATGTAAAATGTGCCCCTATAAGACAATCCCTTTGGAAGTGTTTACCTGTGCACTAAAAAAAATAGAAACTCTAACTGAAACTAGCATTAAAATGCCCACCACAAAGAACTCTACATATGCTAAATATATGTTCTAACAACACCTACAACAAAAGCGAATTTAAGAACTTTATACACGAGTAAAACTGCATAGTCAAAAAACTAAATAAAACAAAATATCTTTCACTTGGTGTCCTTTAAAGAGCAAAACTCAAATTTGCAAACAAAACTAAATAACTGAACTATTTTATTTATGAAAAAGCAAGGTCACTCGAAGACTTGTATGAAAAAAATGCAAAAAAAATATTAAAATGAAAAATATAAAAAAAAAATATAAATGTCTGAATACATTGCTGTTTTTAAATATTGATGTGTGATGCAATTCTTAAATGTTATACAAATGATTATCAAATTAATATTGAGCGAAATTGAAATTTTGCCATCATAATGGTACATTATATAAATGTTTGTTTTAAATCATATTGAATTTACTCAAATACACACATATTATTGAGAACATACATAATATACAACATATATATCTATATATATATTTAAATTGAAATCAAAACACTAGTGAATGTTATGTCAGTTCGTAACTGAGGCAGAATCTTTTTAGAACAGATACTTGCAGCTGCAAGCCAAAGGTATAATATTTTTTGGCCCACGTGGCGTATAAAACGCGTAAGTCGAAGCAACTAACTAGCAACTATGCATATATATATATAAATGTTGAATTTAATTTAGCTGGATTATGAATGTATAAGTGGCAAAACAAATAAAGTCAACTATTTAAAGAACTTTCTTCGTCTGAAGAATCTTCAAGTATACAACTAATTTCATTTTATTCGCTTTAATATTAAAACTAATGGGTAAGTAATACGAAATTCACTCAATTTGACTTTTGCTGAGCTCTAAAAGTTGGTTTAGCGTGACCTGTGAGTCATCCCACAGGTTACAGGGTCGACGATCCGATTGCACGAACTGGCGTATCCAGCGATTAAGCACTATATAACAAGGGGGTTGGTTTGTTACACTAATAGAGTTACAATTCATAGTTCACATCGCCTTTAGCTTACCCCACTTGGAGCCCACAATAATGGGGCAGGCGCCATGCATCGTCCTCACATCGCCTGCGCCCGATGCATGTAGGTTATACCAAAATGCGGCTGAAAGTAGGAAAACAACATGTAATTAGGGAGAAATTAGGTGGGGCCGTGTTGGAGATGGCTGCGTGATGAATTGTTCAGCACGGCACGACGTGGTGTTGATCCAGAAATCATTACTTGTAAAAATCATAAGCAAATCATTAATCTTGTTAGAAATCCAACACTAATTGATCAAAATGAGTGCAAAATATTATCATACTTTTTTAGCTCGTGTAAGATTAATTGTCTTATATTAATCTTGTTTCACGCGTTGACATGTCTAACTAAAATATGCTCGAATATAGATTCTGACTTCAAACACTTCAGGTTGTATTATATCTGACGGTCCGAGAAACCACTATATAATCACGTCCGCACTCTCGAGCCGTAAAAGAACCCATTACACACGCCCAACTCTATTCCGTTCCGCACGTACCCGCATATTTCTTGGGCTTCAACAATTGCTTCAGCACGGGAAAAGCGGTGCCGCCACCCTGTTCCACATCGGTGAGCTGTACATTGAACAAAAAAAACATGTAAAGTCAATTGACCGGGTGCAGGAATCGTGGCAACTTACGTAGAACAATACGGTGGCAATGCGATTGCCCATTTCAGATAGGGCCACCTGATTGGTTTCAAACTTTAAGAGGGTTAGGTAGACGTATACAATCTATTTCAGATTAGTTTGCCTACTTACGGCACTTGCATGGAACCAGTCCATATGCTGAGCATAGTGTCCACCTATGCCGTAGTTGGCTAACTGGTGATCCTCCGCATACACTGCAATATAACATTACAGCTCTTATCTGATAATCAACGCCTGTGTTTCAACTTACCCATGTTCAGATCGGTCATATCTGCCACACGTCTGTCGATGGTACGCAGCACTTTGTGGCGTGTCGCCGGGATGAAGGTGAACTGACTTGTCCGTGCATTGGACACAATGGATGAGCTATTGCCCGTCACTGTGGCACGTTGAATTTTATTCCTGGTTAGCCTGGCTAGCGTTTCGATTTCGCTCTCATAGATAACATCGTGGTAGAGCACGAGCAACGGATCGTGACTCAGCTCCTCGACCTTCAGTGGGGCCAGCAGCAAAAATGGATGCGTCTCTGTCATAAAACCACAACGCAGTTGACGCAGTTCAGCCGGCATGGGCTTTATATGGCCACTGCAGGTGTAGCGATATAGATCGAAATCGCTCAGCTTTGTGAGATCCTCGGGCACGGGCTGCGTTCAAAGTGAAACATGCATGCAGTGCATAAGTCAGGCCTACAATGTTATATATACTAACGGCGTGCTCTTCGACTTCAGCTAGTTGTGGCTGTGATTGCAGGAAGACTTTGTCGTCATTTGTAGGCTGCTCCAGTTCCTTGCGGCTATGCAGGGTGCTATTGACGCCAATGTAGTTGGCAAGTCTGGCTTTGACTTGCACTAGTTGCCCCAAAATCTGAGGCTGTAGCTCGGCTCGCTGGCTGCTTAACAGACGCTTGTTCGCCTCCAGCAGCCAGGCGTGTGCCAGATGCAGGTGCTCATCGCGCAGTGCCTGCTGGGCTATATCCAGGCAGTGGTGTGCGTTCAGTTCGGTGCTTTAACGAGGAGAACGCGAGGTAAGTGATATAAGTGAGTTTTGCGCTAGACATTTGCGTTTTGCCTACCCATAGGCAACACCATCCAATATACCAGCAGCTACGTGCTTGGCCTGTAGCCTGTAAATAAACTGCAGACGCAGAAGTCCATCGATGGCGCCTTCCAGTTCCCGTGTGTTTGGCATGTGGTCTCGGTGGCGCAGCCGCTGCAGGCGTGCCAGTGGCTCTGTAAGTGGAGTGTACACAGAGCGTATACTTAATGGAATTTGGACATAAGTTAATTTGACACCCACTCTCGCCCGTTGTGGTCGCCATGAGATTCGCGATGCGCTGCCAGTCCACCGTCAGGCGTTTGCTCAGCAAATATTTGTTCAGTGGACTCTCAAAGTATGCCACGCCCCATTGCTGGGCCTCGGTGCGCTCGCGCTCGAATTCGTCCAGCCGCCTGCCATTGCCGATTGAGTTGCATCAAATTAAATTAGTGCCGACCGCGGTTCAACTTACGCTCTCAGAAAATCCAATTTGCCCTGATTGTCGGCTATGAATTTTTGCATATGCTGCAACATTTGCTGCTCATACCCAAAGACCTTCGACATCGCGTGTATGGAGGAATAGAACTCGGCGCTGGCGCCGCACCAGAACAACAATGGCAGCACGGCCAAAATCGCGCTGATCTTACATTGTGCGCCCAGGAATAACATTTTTTGCAGTGTTTCCACTCTCAGCCACGACTCGCGGTCAACTGATTGTGCCAATTGACCCCGCCTGATGATGTCTCGATCAATGGCTTAAGCATGGTCATGGCTTCTACATGTGTATTATGTAACTTCTCAGAGACCTAGAGTTAGCTGCTGTTAGCTAATTAAGCAAAACCTGTTTGCCTTAAAGAAAGCTCTGGGTTCATTGTGCCTTCTAACTGGTTTTAAATTGACGTTCTAGCCAGCGAAATACATCTATGCGCGATATTACATGTTTTATTTGCCAAGTATGGATTTAATTTATGTTTTAAACGTGTTTTGTTTTTTAACGCTACATTTTGGAATAGATCAGGGATCCTTTTTATACTCAGTAATGGTAAACTGATTACTGCAAATATATTTAGGACGACATAGGAGGCACAAATGCTCCTAACCAGTTTTTATATTCTTTATCGACTACTAGAGTTAATTAGACCATGTTTAGTTATCTGATCGTTTATTCATTCAGAAAGTAACAAGAGTACATTGCTTTTAAAAATCTGAACTTTGAAAAGAAAAAATGTATGGAAAATGAGTATATTCTATCAAAATATCAATAAAAATGTATTTTTAATAATGAAAATATTTGAAATGCAGAACCAATCTAGAGGACAAACCATGAAAAAAATGCCATCAAACATGAAAATCGGTTCAGTTTTGACAAAGTTATGGGGGTTGAAATATGCGAGCTATGGACCTAAGAGCTTTACATGTCAAAATTGTTGTCAATTTTGGCATGGTTTTTGACAAAAAATTTTACCCACTCAGAATCAGTTTTAATGTTGTTTTTATACGCGTTCACAATGTGAACGGCTACGCCCACTATAATGCCCCCAGCCGCCCCGCCCCCACGAATCGTGAAAGCCTACATCTTCTAAAGTTTTACAGCTGGAGACACTAAATTTTAAAGGTAAATTAGTGGTCACCTCCATAAGATAAGAAAATTTCCGGCCACGCCCAGTCCCGCCCCGCAAATCACGAATATCTATATCTCCCACAATTTTAGAGCTATAGTCACCAAATTTGGCAAGCAGCGTTTGGTTGACCGCTTAAGATCTAGCCGAAAAATATTGGCCACCTACGAAATATAAAAATTCTATATTTTTCCAAAATAACAATAATAATACAGTGAACGAGTATTACGCAGTCGGTTAAGTCCGACTGCAACGTTCTTACTTGTTTTGTTAGCCAAAAAAAAAAATTTATATGAGTATATATTTTCGATAGTGTAGATCCAAGAAAGAAGAAGCAGAGCCGCAGACTAAAATGTGTTTCTGTGTGTGTTCTGTGAGAATATTCATTTCTCATTTCCAATTCAGAAAATTTGAGGTCTTAATCAACTAAGTTTACCTTATTTCTCTAATTGAGTTTTTTTAGGAAATAAGACTCGAAAAAAGCAGCAGGCAGCTGTGTAAATGTTTTCTCAGACAGATACACCTGAGTTCATTAGTTGCCTCAAGTTTCGAGAATTGACAAACAGTTACCTTTGGAAAGTAGTGTGGTTAAAATGTTCCGATTAAGTGCGGCTCTGTTCATGTTCGGATTGGGATGTTTTATGTTAGGGAGCATTTGTGCGGAATACAGAGAATCCCACGTCGGAATAAGCAGTTTGGTCGATCTGGAGGCTATCTTAGTTTATCAATTTGAGTTATATTTAGATAAGGCGGAGAAGGAACGAGACAATATTCTAAGGTTGGTGCGAAAGGTAAACTTGGTAGTAGAACATATATTCAAGCCTTATTTTCGTAGATATTTGGATTACGTGGATAGTTTGCAGGATGATATGGATGACCCTGAAGAGTACTTTGGTAATCCAATTAATGCCTTCACAACCATCAGCCGCTTCGCAATTAACTGGAAATATGAAATACTTGACGTACTTTTGGCTAACGATAGTTTCAAGGAATATAAACAAAATATTACCAACGAGATCGACAACCAAGATCTTGAGAAGCCCACGAAAAGGGATCTCCTAAGCGCCACTAGTGATCTGTGGGATATGCAGGATAGCGATAATCTAGCCACGTCCGACTTGGCGAACGAAGTTCTGTTCGCAGACGGAGAGACAGGCGAGAACGTAACGCTAAGCGCCAGTGATTGCTACGTCATCGGACGCAATCTCTATCAACTGCAACAATACGGTCTTGCCACCGAGTGGCTCCTCCAAGCACGACAACGTACATACAGCGATGCGGCACAGTTTCCCAGTGTCAGCCAATTGGAGATACTGGAGCAGTTGACAGCAGCACTCCAAAAACTGGGCAGCTACAAGCTGGCCAACAAGCTGAACAATGAAATTCTGAAATCTGAACCTACTCACGAGGCAGCGCTAAAAAATAAAATTGTGATAGGGAACAAACTGGTGCTCGAACGCCTCCAGTCGTAAAACCCCTAAGTATATACATAATCCAAGGAAGAGCTGCAAAGAGCTAATGAAAATGAGTTGCAGTAATTAAGCTTTTATGTGGCTGTACAAATTATTGTTGTATTCCACTTTGAAAACCTTTTGTTCATTTTTAAAAAACCTCAACAAACCTGAAATGAAAGTGATTGCGTTTTATTTTTACGAATGCAAAAATGAATGTCAATGTAGTGAGAGCTATATTTATGTATGCTATAGAACAGAGCTAAAAACAAGAAAATAAATCGCTAAATATTATTCACATAAAGTTGCTAACTATATAAACAAACTATAATTCGAATTAAACTACAATTTTAGGTCATTCTCAAACTTCTACTTTCGCTTACCTCATCGGCAACTAGCCAGGTATGACAAATACCTAAATTTAAACGCACCTTTGCCACCTGCCAATTGAAGGATTTACATTTTCAGTTCACAGTCCTCGATTGATGTTTAATTAAAGATGATTAAAGGTACTTGCATAGCCAAAGCAACTAATTAAAAAGCTAATTAATCAGATGGCCGATACATTTGACTTGCACTTACGTAAATATGTTCACCTTATACGCAGTTTCCGAAGCTTGCTGTGATATAAGCGCAATGGAAATCAAAGAGCATGAGGACTGCTTGTGCAAGTGAAGGGTCAGCACAATTTATTGGATGGCATCACGAGTTGATAGTAATTCTTAGAAAAATCATTTACTTGCACAAATAACTTCTGTAGCAGAGCGAGATGATGTCGTGAAATTTGATAAACATTGCCTGTCAGCTACTCTGCTTGCGCAAGCACATATCCCTGCAGGACTCTTACCAAGATGAGTTGTTTGCTGCAACTGCATAACTTGATTGCGCAAGAGCTCTTTCGTAATTTGATAACTCCCACATAACATTTATAATATTGCAAATGGTAACAAAACAATTGAGTGGGTGCTAATCGGGAGCGCCCGACTAGGGGATACCCTGAACCCTGTCTTGACATACATGTATCACGAATTACGAATCACACGTACACACACATGCATACAAACGCTCGCCGTTCTTTACTTAACAGCTGCGGTTTTCGTGAATAATTTCTAAACTAAAAGTAAAATCTTTTTAAAATTTTAAGGGCTTTAGAAGAGTATTCAAATCGATGTACAAGCCAAAGCGCAAGTCTCTTATTACCAGTTACATATATTTGCGCAAAAGCAAGATGTCCTTTTTATCCATTTTTAACTATAATGTAAAAAGTAAGTAGCACTCGGATTTAAGCGGCTTCAATACTCGTAGCCAGTATAATAAGAACTTCAATCAGTGGAAATCAGTCTTAATTATGATTATTATTTTGCAAAATTTTAGATTTTTATAAATTTTGTATCTTTACTGTTTGCCAAACTTGGTAACTCTTCCTTAAAAATTGTGGGAGGTACGGAATTTCGCGGTTTTCTTTTGGCTAATGGTGGTGCTAAATAATTAATATTTCTATCTTTACAAGAGATAATCAGTAATCTGTCTTCAAAATATGAAGTGTCGAGTTTTAAAACTGAGGGAGATATATATATACATTTTTATCGATTTCCATGAAATAAATTTGGACTAAAAATGCACAAAAAACTAACTCTAACTGAATAAAAACTCTGCATGTTATATGTTGGTCAAATTTTCAATGCTTAGCTCTTTGTGACTTACCTTTCCCGGATTACCCAAAACAAGGCCAACTGATTAAAAATTTACTACGCTGCGTTCTGTTCGCCTTCCAGGCCAGTTGCCGCCAAGTAGACTCCAAATATTTCCAAATAAACACTCAAGCTGTGTGGCAGGGCTCAGGAACACTCAAAAGACAGGAATTTACAGATGTTTTCAGAAGTTGGAGTACTAATCAGTGCTTGAGTGGCATTAAGAGCAGAATTTCAGAGAATTCCGAACAGCGAATGCTGTTAATAATTTAAACTGCGAGCTTACCAGTACTTAATCAATTTTACGAACTAATTAGTAGCCTGGAATTGCGCATAATGCAAAGCCTTGGAATTAAGCGCCAACAGAGTGGGAAAGTTAGTTTTCAGCTGAATTTTAACCGCCCACTTATCGCGATTTTCTAAGTGGCCTGTAAAACTTAAAATGCAACGAATAAATTATGAGCCAACTATGGAACGCATTAAATACCTGCCACCGACAAGAAATAATCAAAGAAATAAAAAGGAAAAATTTAACATTGTAGCTTGGGGCTGTTCATGAAAAAGATGATGAATATTAAAGAAGAATTCTTGCCGCAAGAGCATACAAGTAAAAGCCGAAGTTCAGAAGACAGGTTGTCTATTTCACCTTTCTCATAAGCATGCAAAGATTCACAGTTTCAGTTTAGCCACAACAGCCAAGCCGTTTGGTCAGTTGGTTCAGCATAAGAACTCTGGCAGCCAGAATTTTCTAGCAAATGAATAAGAAACATACAAAAGCTTTCCGTGAACTTGACTTTACACAGAGCTCACCAGGCATTGACCCGGCGTGAAATAAAAACCAATAAAATAACAAAAGTCACGGCCAATTATGCAAATGCCGAAAGCCGGGCGATTGTTGTGGCTACTTTGGCTGGCTTTGATGTGGCCAAGAGCCGAGAGTGGCAACACCGAAGAGCATTTGCGAGAGCTGCTTACCACAGAAACCGCGCTCATCGACGCGCTGCGCGATTATATTGATGCATTAGATCAACAGCTGGAGCTAATTAAAAGCGAGACTGAGGCGATAGAGCATATACATCGACAAGTCGGTGACCGGGTGGAGGAGCACATGGGCAATCCACTCAATGTGCTCACCATACTGAAGCGTTTCCAGAGTGTGTGGCCTTTGCTCGAGCAGCAAGCGAATGCTACGCAGAGCTTGGCCAAAAATGTGCCAGACCTTGAGATGGAATTGCAGCTGCCCAGCGAGGAGGATTACGAGACAGCTCTGTTGAATCTGCTACGCCTGCAATCTGTGTACGACCTGGAACCAGCCACTCTCTCCCTGGGCATTGTCCAGGGACTTAAGCTGGGGTAAGTGTGGCTAACTAAATGCAAATAAATGCAAAACACAATTGAAAATTTGCTTTCATTTGCACAGCTCGGCCATGTCCTGGAGCGACTGCCTCGAAATGGCACGTAAGTCGGATCGAAATGGTGAGTACACTGTGGCCAAATACTGGCTGGAGACGGCGCTGGGAAAGCTGCCAGCTGAGAATAATGCGACAGCCTCGGTCAGTGAGCAGGAACGCGGCAAAATCCAAATACTGGAGGCATCCCTCAATATGGATTACCGCGCAGGTGCGTCCCATTGAAATTCATAAAACTTTACTTTTTCGGACCAATTTCCCAACAACAACTACAGGTGAATTTTTGAGCGCACTGTCGACGGCCAAAGAGTTGCTGCTGCTGCGTCCTTCCAGCCACAATATGCAGAAAGCGAAGGTCAAAATTGAACGCGCTTTAAACGGAAGTCAGCGGAAATTCCTGCCGCGCAGTAAGCCCAAGGCAAAGGTAAGAGCAACTATGCAAATATTGTGGAACAAATGAAGAATAATCCGAATTAGAAACACTCACAAATACTCAACTGTAGTGTTTTCGTCGCAAATGATGTACTTTCAGATGCAAAGAAGCTGCTATACTAACCTAATTGGCTTATATAGTTTTTCATACCCTTCAACTCATTGAAAGTGGGTAAAAAGGGTATAATGGTTTTCTTCAAATGTATGTAACTAGCAGAGGGAAGCATCTCCAAATAATTTGCAATTTCTTGCATATTTTTTTATGATTGTTTTGAACCGCTAACGGACTAATCTGCTGTTTGTTTGTTATTTAAGAAAGTGTCTAATTACAAAACATTTAGCCCTATTCTTTACTATTTATTACAAATGTGTCTTCTATCAATTTAAAGCTAACAAAATCCGTCGGGCAGCAAATTGTTGATGAGCTCTGTCGTTCGGCCACGCAGCAGCACTTAACGGGAGCTCGCTTTCTGGAGTGCCGCCAAGATGCATCCCATATGCGTATGCTACGCCTGGAGCAACTTAGCGAGGATCCGCTTATAGTGCTGTATCATGATGTACTGGGCTCCCGGCAGATTGAGCAGCTAATTGGCATGCTTGACGATGAGACGCAGCTGCAGCAGTCCAAAACCGAATTTGAGACGCTAAAATTCACGAAGCTGGCGCAGAAAAGGATGCGTGGCATTAATAATCAACTAGGTATTGGCAGTGCTGAGTGGGAGCTCTGGCAGGCACGTCGCCATAGTCACGAGCATGTTACGCCTCCAGAGGAGCCACCAAGCACATCGGGACATGTGGCACGTGCGTTGCTCAATGTGCGTAATTGAAATGCAATGATGAGTTAATATGTCACTAATTGGTCTATTATCATCCATGCCACGCGTCAGCTTCAGGAGGCCAGGTTGGGGGGCGCCGTTGCCTTTCCACAGTTGGAGCTCAGCGTGAGTGTCCCACGGGGCTCGCTGCTCTACTGGCGCATACGCAGCGCAGTCGAATTTCCAGCTACGTCGACGTCGGATTACCGTAGTTGCCAGGTTGTCTGTCCGGTACTGCTGGGTGCACAGCTGTGTAAGTAGAGAGCCGTAAAGTCACCTCCTGCATGAAATCAAGAAATCTATTTAATTGCCTTTTTGCAGCCGCCTGGACGGAGCACAGTTAATACCAACAGAATGTTCCAGAGGCGAAATTAAACGAAATATGGGAGCCCGATTTGCCTTTTAATCTTTCGTTAATTGCTGCGAAAACGAAAATAAAAACTGAAATGTTGACATTTTATTGCATTTCATTTGCTCTTTCATCTGACATTTAATGGTCATTTCATAGGCGTGGTCGGTTGGCTGATTAAAGAGCAAACAAATTTAAATATTTATGCATCAATGCATGTCATAATTAACATTCGAGCTGAGTGTTGGTCGGCTTTTGGTCAAATGCCTTTGCAGTTGGCAGCAGGAAATAGTTAATGTCAATATTAAAAACTCGTAAAATTCATGCAAACATGTCAAGTCGAATGTTAAGCATTATATATATCTGTGTAAATCAAACGTCAATTAAAACATACAATACCACTTATAACGAATTTTAGTTGCTCATTTAAAAGGAGAAAAAATAAATTAGATACCCTGTACTTTTGAAAACTAAATGAATATATTTTAGTGAGACCTCTTAGAAATCAATTTAAATGGAGAAAGTACCTATTGCTAAATTTAAGTATAAGTAAAATCTGCTCTTTGTTTATAAAATAAAATGTGAAATTGTTAAGGAATGTTTTAAGCAATTTGTCAATTATTTTTTGAATTAACATGTCGTAATATAAATAGATTCCCAAATGTCTCTTAAGCCAAATTTTTAAAATACGTTTACAGGGTATAAGTATGTTTGTGTTGTCGTAGTAATAAGGCGGCGCTTTCCAACACTGCCACACCAATGGCAACAGCACCGACTGCATTATTAAATATCAAACAACGCGTTCTTAATTAGCCAGAATTAATAAGCCATCGAAAAAGGCAACAATATGCCGCGGCAGTGGTGAGTAGAGAGAACTAGAACTCGGGGCTGGTCCACGCCGAAAACGAGCTAATGATAAGCATCACTAAATCAGCTTTGGCAAAGCCATAAAACATGCTTAATCGCCACGAAACTCGTATGCTCTTCATTAGAGTGGCTCATAACGCTATGACTATTTTTCATACCTCTCGACATAGACATAGACAGAGACGTAGACATAGACATAGGCAGAGATCAATTGGTTATGCAAATAGTGTAGTATGTAGTTAGCACCTGGTCGCAGCTAGCCGATCTCCTAATCGCGTGTGCCAAAATGTCTGTCATCACTGGTTTTACTCACTGATCTCTCATGGGGATGTTCGGCCCGAGCTGCGGCTGCGCCATCAGTTTATTGTGAGACGCGACGCACTACAGACGCCTAGCATAGTTTTCGCAGCTATATCCATACATTGTATATCCGCACAAATCTGGAAGTTAAGATGCGGGTAAAGACTGGACTGCTGGCACTATTGGTGCTGGCCGGCCTGGGCCATTGCCGGGCTACGGATTATTTCTCATCCATTACCGGACTCGAGCAGCTGCTGCACACGGAGCACACTTTGATGGGCGATTTGAGTTCACAGTTGGAAGTGAACAGAAATGCATTGGAACAGTTAGAAAGGTGAGAAAGGACCTAGTTTGGCAAGGTTGAAAGGCAACGAATATTAGGTTTATACAGTGAATACTCGTGATAACCTTGATAATCTTGTTCAAATATTTATAATATATTTTTTAATCCTAGAATTTGTGTGGATGTATTAAAAACTGTTGGGTTAATAGTTTATATCACTATATCCCATACTAATAATAGATAAAATCGATCGATCAGCTTTTAAAATTGTGTAAAAGCCATCAGTTTTTATTTTCTAACGATATTTTATAATTTAATTATCCGATTTAACATATATCATACATGCTTGTATTCCACATCGAATTTTCCATATAAACAACTATTGACTTTTGACAAGTTTTTACAGTTTCACATTTAGCATTTCGCTTTCGTTTGCATTTTATTGGCTTGATCGTAAAAAAAGTTTTGTGTTTAGAATCACGTAGAATCAGAAATAAATTAGAATTAATTAAGAGCAGCTGTCTTAGTGCTTTGGGCTTCTTATGTCTATGACGACAAAGCCCACCAAACGCCGAAACTGGTAGCTATCGATTTATGATTAGAGTTTTAAACTCGTCTAAGCCGAAATCCGCAACCTGATCCACAGAGAGCTGTCGTCGATCAAGGTGGAACACGCACTGGCGGCTAGGGGCTTGGAGAACTATTTGACCAATCCGATCAATATTTATCGTCTCATGAAGCGCCTTCACACGGACTGGCAGCAATTGGAGACTCGAGTCCAGCAAATGAGCTCCCGTCTACGTGGGTATCCAACATGTATTTCTGTTTAATGATGCAAGAGAAAACTTGAATTAAATATTGCAGGTTTCAACATTACACAGCATTATGGCCTTAACTTTCCCAGCCAGGAGGACGTGGATGGCGCCGCATTGGCGTTAGTTCGCCTGCAGAGCACCTATAAATTGGATGTGGCCCAAGTGGCCGCTGGTATTCTGAATGGCATCAAATACGGGTAAGATGTGGTGAGCGTTAGGGGTCCCCTCTCCCCCTGAGGGGTGAGGGGTGTAACCCAAATAAGCAATAACCAGTCAGGCTTAAAATACACGACTACTACATACACATAATATACTCACACTATTTAACTGAGGCCAGGGCGGGATTATTTCTGTTGAGGGTAAGGTGCCTTCCAGTACCTAGAATCAAATTATCAATCTTTAATCGCGGGGAATCGTGTAAACTACTCGTCTGCTGTTCTATCATATTACTGAATAGTTTAGTCTGGCCGCTGTATTGTTTTATACCAGTTATTACATATACCCTTTGCTTGAATCCGCCCCTGCACATGTTGTAGTTGTGGGGTGTCGTGTGTCGCTGCCAACCTTAGCGTCAATCATATTCATTTCGATTTTTGTGCTGCCTTTATTTTTAGCACGGACATGAGCTGGCAGGATTGCTTTGTGTTGGGTCAACAACTCTTTGAAATGGAGGACTACAACAACACGAAGGTATGGCTGCGCGAGTCCATGGAGCGGCTGCGGCGCCATCAGCCGCAGCACCACGCCCCCGAGCCCGCCATCCTGAACAGCATGGAGGCGGTGGCGCAGAGCTTATTCCGAATGGGTGAGCAGTTCCGCTAAGCAATCGGCCAACTTTATGAATATTTACCAAGCGATTTTTAGGCGACTTCGACACGGCATACGAGCTGAGCCAGCGCGTGCTCGAGCTCGATCCGTCGCGCATACGGAATTGGCATCTGGGCGACAAGGCCGCCAAGCTGGTGCAGGGCGAGGGCGAGGGTGAGGACGTGGCCCAGCCGAGGCATGCAGATGGCTACCGAGTAGGTGCTAGGACGCGATTTATCTCTGTAGTGCCGTGACTAAATTTAGACACTTGCCCGCAGCTCACACAGGAGTTCGCCCACTATGAGAAGGTGTGCCGCGGCGAGGTCAGCGCCTCGGCTGCCCAACAGCGCCCGCTGCGCTGCCGCTATACACGTGGCCAGCACGCATACCGGCTGTTGGCGCCGCTCAAGCTAGAGGAGCACAGCTTGGACCCGCTGGTGGTTACCTACCATGACATGTTGAGCCCGCGCAAAATCGCCGAGCTGCGAGAAATGGCCGTGCCGCACATGCAGCGCTCCACCGTCAACCCGCTGCCCGGCGGCCAGCGCCAGAAGTCCGCGTTCCGCGTGAGCAAGAACGCCTGGCTGGCGTACAGCACGCATCCAACGATGGGCCGCATGTTGCGTGATGTGAGCGACGCCACTGGCTTGGATATGACCTACTGCGAGCAGCTGCAGGTGGCCAATTACGGCGTCGGTGGGCACTACGAGCCCCACTGGGACTTCTTCCGCGATTCGCGGCACTACCCCGCCGAGGAGGGCAACCGCTTGGCCACGGCCATATTTTATGTGAGTTGACATCGGCGAAATCCACTCTGGTCCCACCCCATTGAAAATATTTTGCTTGCATGAACCGCTGCAGCTCTCGGATGTGGAGCAGGGCGGCGCCACAGCCTTCCCCTTTCTCGACTTTGCGGTGCGTCCGCAGCTAGGCAACATATTGTTTTGGTACAATCTGCATCGCTCCTCGGACATGGACTACCGCACCAAGCACGCGGGCTGTCCGGTGCTGAAGGGCAGCAAATGGAGTGAGTAGCTACAGAAAATGCTAAAGCAAAGTTTTCCACATAAATATTTGCATCAAAGTAATAGTTGCAACTATGTTGGCAAATATGGTTAGCTGTGGAAAAGTAGTGTGCGAACCAGGACTGTATTAAACTCCGCTTTAGTTTCGAAATCCAACTGATAACGTTTATGAAAATGAAAAGTTTAAATTAAATTTAATTCGCCTAACTGAACATCTGCGTACATATTCTTGTATTGCATTCAAAGTCTATTTGTATGTCCATTTGTTTGCTCCCTCAGCAAATTTGTTTGATGTTTTTATTAACTTTTCCACTCACAGTCCAATGCAAATACATAATATTCAACACAACATAAAAAAAATTTATTTTCGTACCCTATACATTAAGCTTATTGGATAAAAGACTTGTATAATAATTTTTTGCAAGTGTATGCAATGTCCTTCTGTCAATATGAACTCGTCGATGATAAGGAGCTTAAGCTTAAGACTTGAATTCGAAATAATAATTAAATGTACGCAGATTAAGTTAATTTCAATCTCAAACATGTAATCGACAAATGTGCTCCGACTTTTTAAACTATTTCTTGGAAACTATAAAAGCTAGAAACACCAAATTTGGTGTATTATTCACGTATATAATTCACGTAAAGTGCAGTACATCTCAAATATAATTTATAAACGATTGAGGTTCAGAATTCCTGAATTTATATTACAGACAAATGCGTGTTAGAATATATTATATATATCTAACAAGCATGAATGCTCTCACATATAAAAAAATATTCCTAATTTGCACATGATTAACAAGAGCTTATTAAACCAAATTTAGTGGCTGTAGCTGTTGTAGTTTCTGGACAAAACCGATAAATATTGATTATAAGAGTTATTGACAATTTGAAATAAATTTGATCCGCTGGTTTGGTAAAACCAAACTTCAACTTCTCTAGCTCTTATAGTTTGTGTGCAGCATGGCTAAATCGACTCGGCCAGTGATGCTGACCACGAAAATATATACTTTATTGGGTCGGAGATGCCTCCTTCTGTCTGTTACATACATTTGCTCAAATCCACCCTTTTTATGCATATTCGATGCGTTCTGAGTATTACTTTAGCTTCTTTGCTCTTATAATAGTTACACTTTATTCAATTCTTATTTCTTTATTTTCAGTCGCTAATATTTGGATACATGAGGCTACACAGACATTTGCTCGACCATGTGATGTTATTCGGGATAATGTAGTTTCCCTGGGCTATGATATTATTAAATAAACTTGTTGTTGATATTTAAGTTTTTTTCTTAAAATAAGTTAAAGAATACGTCTCAAGCCAACTGTAAGGCATGCTTTCATTCAAATTTTTCTTAAGATTAATTTTTTAATTTTTCTTAAGGTTACTTTTTCCTTTAAAATCAAAGTTTTGATCTTATCATTATACTCGTTCACAAAGTGAAAAGAGTATATTGGCTTAGTGCAATATCCGTACGTCTGTCTGTATGAATGCATTTTTTTCCGTCGCTGCTAAAACTAGAGACTTGAAATTTGCTCCCCCTGCCCTGGTGAAAATTTGATAAATTCAATATATCTTCCTCTGTCTTAAAGCTACATACATTATAGATAGATTGATGATGACCTAAAGAACGCACTAAAAGTTTTTTGCATCGATAAAATCCATATATCTTGCCGGTGAGAAAAATCTCAAAAAAAAAATCTAGGAAAAAAGTACAAAAATCTATATTTAAAACATAAATAATAAGTATTTTTTAAATTGTTAATCATAATTAAGACTGTCATTAACTAAACAGTCAAGCCGTTATTGAACGAGTATTTCGTAGTTGGTTACACCCGACTGCACCGACTGCAAAATACTTACTTAAGTATGGTCAGAAATCGGTGCCAATGTATTTCTAGGGTTAACAAGTTAAAAAGCTCACTTTGAGTGGTTTTGTGCTTTAAATTTGACTCAAAACAAACCGCGAATCGAATATGCGAATGAGTTGGGCTCAGACTTGCCGGTAATTTGCATAAACAAGTTCACGGGCAAAGTTTTAGCGTCTCATTTGCATGTTAGCGGCACAGAATGACTAAATGACAACTCTCCGAGTTAGCAGCCAAGTGAAAGTAATTAGCAAAGAAAGAAGCTGTGACAACATTTGATATGCGCAGCTCAGATAGATGGTCTCTCCGATTGCAACAGATAATTAAGGGCCTATGTGGAGCGATTTTATTGAAGTTTATTGAACTCAATGTCAGGTAATATACCTGGAACCTAGCCCCATTCAAGCTTGACGGTGGGGCCCCGAGGGCAGTTCTTTGACCACAGCCCGAAATGCCGGCTTGACCAACTTGACCAACGGCGGCGGCTAAAGCTCGACTCCACCAACGCTGCGAGCTTTTGTTAGACTAACGATCCGCTAAGACTGTCTGTGGTGTTGTCAGCGGATCGGGCCCGAACAGTTCTTGACGAAGCGCCGCTAAGACAGCACGAGTTCTAAGACTGTTAAAAATCAATCTGACAGGACCGATTGGAATGAAGTTTTCCACTGTGATAGGACTTTTACTATTCGGACTGCAAGTCCTTGCATCCAATGCAGAATATTTCAGTTCGACGAGTGGCCTGGAACAGCTCCTGCGCACGGAGGTCATACTGTTGATACAACTCCAGAAATATGTGAACGATTTAAGGGAGCATGTAGAGCTAATACAGGGGTAAGTGTGCTCTCCCTTTCCCCTTGCAAAAAAAAAGACCGGCTACATTTACTTTTTATTTTTTAAGCCGCTTTTTATAGTCTTATCACTAAAGTCAGCTAGCCCAGCTAATGGAATATTAAGTATTGGGCTGTGCAGTGATTCAGAGTTTTTTGACCAGGTTCAATCTGGTTTTATTCTTTGATTTTATGTGCATTGTGATTTATTTAGATGATGTTGAGCTGATTTTATTATGTGTATAACTAGATTTGAATTCCAGACTAAAATTTCTTCAGTGGCACGACCTGGTTTCAAGTTTCAAATACAAAACTCACTTGCTACTTGCTTGACCTTATGAATAATAAAAAATTAATAATCAAATGTTGTACGCCCACGTGCCACATGAAGAAGCGGCCCACTCAAATTGTTTGTTCAGTGTTTATATTCTTGTTCATCAAAACAAACTGTTGATCACTTGTGAACGGCCTGCTGTGTGTTGATTGTCGAGGCTCAGTGGAATCTGAAAGTCACTTTTTTTAGCCGAGCTTTGGATGTCTTAGCTAAGCAGACGCCTCTGGCAATCTTTATTTTTATTTCTTTTAATTACAATTCATTTTCGCGTTCCCACTTAACCGGTTCACATTAAGGCGCTTGAAGTGTTGACTGGCCTAAGGGTAAAAGTACACAAATACACAGATGTACATATACTTAACACATGCTTATTCGCCTATTCCCTGGTTGCTTTTTGTCATCGGCTGTTTTATATACATTTATATACATCTAATGCGTTTTATTCAATTTATGAGCCGCTAATATCTCTAACAGTTCACCTATCTATACTAAGTTGACTGTTTCGGCATTTTTTGATGTTTCAATTTTATTATCTATTGCCATCGATTGCTACTTCAGTAAGGTTTTGTATTGTATGGATAATTGTTTATGCTATTGCCTGGCCATAAGTGTCAACGACTTGTCAGCCTTTTGTATATGCATCAAATTGTCTGTATTCCCAAAATCTTCGCAATTCAGTTTAATTCTTTTGTTTATTCGTCGTATTTGCAAACCGGCTCCACAAGACAAAGCTGAGTACATAAGAAGCACCGTTAAGTTATTTGTATTAATATTGTATAATATATATATTAAATTGTTATTCTTATCGAAATGCAATTTGATATTATCTTGAGCTGCTACGGCGGACACGTTCAAGTTCCGTTTACACCATGCTATTGCTTATGCAATTTGTAGGACACATAATAAAATAGAGATGTGTATTGGAAACAACAACAATCTGATATTTATGGCTATGGGGCGCTAAGAACAAACGAGAGCTACTACTTAATGAATAGCTCGATAAAAATCGGATACAATCTAGTTGACAGATGCGCGGTATTGCCGTTTAAAGTTATGGCGACATTTAATTCCCGATAAACAAAAAAAGAAATATTCAAAAAGACAAGCGTAAATACAAATTCATTATTTATTTAAAGTGTGTATAACTATATTTTATTATACACTTGCAGCTGGTATTATAATTTCTGCAAAAAGTATGCGACGCATTAAGAATAATAAAATTATAAAAATAATAACATTTGTGTGCGTGTTTGTATACAATATAATCCCCTTACCGACACCATTCTGATTAGCTAATACAGATAAATAAGATGGAGTATTTACAATCGGACATTTTCTGGTGAAAGGTGTGATGAGTTCTGAAGATAATGGAAATTGAGTGGAGGAATTTGCCATTTAAGTAATTAAAATTGATAGGTGTGCTCAAAGGTTGCTTTTATTTTTTATTACAGTAGTAATACTAACACACATAGGAAAATGTATTTATACATGCATACAACATATTTTTACGCCATCTTAATGTAAAGAGGTTAGCTCTAAATATATTTTCACTTATTTTAACCAAATCTTACTGCAATAAAACAAAATATGTCTTCTAGAGTATTTAAATTTCGTTGCTCCAAGGATGCATTATTTCCGTCGAACAATTCTTTTTTTGTTTAAATTCTGATTAATTGCACAATGACACGGCATTAAAGTGCTTATAAATTGGTTGTCATGCACAACCACAACACTTAAATGTTTGCGAGCATAACAAATATGTTAAATATGTTAATTTAGCGCTTATGCAAATTGAGAAATATGAAACAATTTAAATTCTGATTAATGCTTAACACACATAGTTAATGCAAAGCCCAAGAGGAATTTCAATAATTTGGTTCCCAATTTGTGCTGCAGCGAAATTGACGCGATTAAATCGGAGCATCTGAGCGCCGCGAACAGCATCGAGGGCTACCTCAACAATCCGGTGAATGCGTTCCGGCTGATAAAGCGCCTGCACACCGACTGGGAGACCTTCGAGGGCAGCGTGGAGAGGGATGCGAGCCGCACAAGTTGGTATCAGACTTGGGCATCACTCATATGCCCCATCAGAGATGTTATCGTTATCCGACTAACCCGCTTTCCACTTTGTTTCTACTTTGGCCGGGCGTGCACACAATAGACTACCTCGAGGCAATGGCGGGCCACAGAAGGAACTTGAGCTTCCCCACGCAGGAGGACTTTGTGGGCACGGCGCTGGCGATGACACGACTGCAGCAGACCTACCAGCTGGACGTGGCTGAGCTGGCGAGTGGCGTGCTGAATGGCGTCAAATACGGGTGAGTGACGACCATGGCCATGGGCGCGAGCGTGGGCGTGGCAAGTGGCAATCACAAATCACACTCGACAGCTCGTTGCAGTGCGGCGATGTCGTGGCAGGATTGCTTTGTGCTGGGCCAGCATCTATACGCCATGCGCGACTTTAACAGCACCGTGCCCTGGCTGCAGCAATCGATGCATCTGCTCTCCAAGCAGAGCTACAGCGAGGAGAGCGCCTCCCTGGACTTCATGGAGGCCGTCATGGGCTATCACGAGTCGATGGGTGACTACCAGAATGCGCTGCATCTGATCAATCACGTGCTGGCCGTGCAGCCCGAGCAGCGCCCCCATCTGCTCGAGACGCGCGCACATCTCGAGCAGCTCATTTCGGACGGCGTCAAGCGCGGCCTAATGCATGAGGTGGCCCGCAGTCCGGATGACTACCACATCAGCCGGGAGTTTCGCGTCTATCAGCAGGTCTGTCGCGACGAGCTGAAGCCCGCGCCGGCGGCCCAGCGTGCACTGCGCTGTCGCCTCTCCGTTGGACGTGGGCTCAGGGCCAGCTACGTGCCGTACAAGCTGGAGGAACTGCATCTGGATCCGTACATTATTCAGGTTCATGGCGTCATCGGCGCTAGGGACACAGTCAATCTGCAGCGTCTGGCTCGTCCCGAGCTGCAGCGCTCGCAAGTTTATAGCATCTCTGGCAGCGAGCACATCTCGGCCAACTTTCGCACCAGCCAGGGCACCACCTTTGAGTACGACGAGCACCCAATCATGCAAAGGCTGAGCCGGCACATGGCCGCGATATCCGGCCTGGATATGCGCTTTGCAGAGCCCCTGCAGATAGCCAACTACGGCATTGGCGGCCACTATGAGCCGCACATGGACAGCTTTCCCGAATCCCACGACTACAGCCTGAACATATTCGAAACTAATCGCCTGGCCACGGGCATTTTCTATGTGAGTGCGCTGTTGTCAGATATCCTTGGGCATTGCGTGTGTGCTAAACACCCCTTCCTTCCCTCTTAGTTATCCAATGTGGAGGCCGGCGGTGGCACGGCCTTTCCCTTCCTGCCACTGCTGGTCAGGCCAGAACGGGGCAGCCTTCTCTTCTGGTACAACCTACATCGCTCCGGCGATGCGGACTTTCGCACCAAGCACGCTGCCTGCCCCGTGCTGCAGGGCAGCAAGTGGAGTGAGTGCAAATAAACATCTAAAATTGTTAGCATTCTAATTGAACATCCTCTCCGCCCACCCAGTTGCCAATGTGTGGATACGTCTGAGCAATCAGGACCACATCAGACCCTGCGAACTACAACGTGATAATGATGTCTCTGCGCCGTATAAAGACTTTAAGTAACAAGTATTTTTTGCCATTTGCGATAGGTTTCACTCAGATTGTATACACTATGATTTACAATTTGATTAACATAGCACAATTATTTAATTTAAAATGACATTTGTGGTATAAAAAAGCTTTTTAATGAGCTATATGTACTTAGGGTGAATAAAATAAATATCATTTATAGCTGAAAATGTTGAATAATATATGAAGCTATGCGCAAATTGCTCATCAAGCTTAATCCAATAATTAATTAATACATGCAGCTAATGTCATTGAGTGCCAATTATCTCTAGTGTCAATTCATTACTCATTAGAGTTAAGTGTACAAGGACGACGAAACTCCTGAAGGGACGAATGAATCCAAATGTTGGCAACTGTAAGATATACGAACAAAATATACCCAATTGTAAGCACAAGGAGAAGATCCTTTTCCCTTCAAACTTACTGCGCTTGGTGCCCTCAAGAACCGGGCATCCGGCGTGTACAGTTCGGGCATCGAGTCTCAAAGATCGGTGCATATTATGCCACATGACCATGGCTCCTTTTACGGGCTTAAGAAATACATTGAGGCTGGTAAACACCGTGTAGCCGCCCTGCAGCACATCCGAGAGCTGCAAATGGTTGAAATAAGTTTGGTTACAGGTGGCACTCGCTAAGACTCACATAGAACATGTTCGTTGCGATCCGATTGCCTCTGGCAACGTAATGGGAGGGCACATTCTTTATGTAATCCGCATGCGGCGCGTATTGGCCGCCAATGCCATAATTGGCCACCTGGACTTGCTCGGCATTGGCCATATCAAAGCCCGAAATGGCGCCCACCAAACTGCGCACGGAGCGCACGATGGGGCTGGTGTACTGGAGCCAAACCTGTTGGCTGACCCGCACATCCGCCACCACATTGCCGCCCACCGAGGAGCGAAAACTGTCGAATTGATCGGCCACGTCATGGATGGCGTCTATCTGCGCATCGTTGAGCAAGTCATAGAAGATGTGAATGTCCGGATCCCGATGCACCTGCTCCACTTTCAGTGGCGACAGCTTGAAACGGGCATGTCGTGTGGAGTCCACATAACAGCTTAAGGGACCGCCACTTGGCACTGGCTCCGGCAGTCGCTCGCCCTGGCACAGTCGCGTATAGTTGGCGAACCCAGGTATCGGGCTATCCTCCCTGGGTGACTTGGGCATTCTGTGCTCCAAGTACTTGATTGTGTGCTGCGCTGGATGCTCTGGGTACCAGGACAGCAGCGCCGCCAACGCTTCCTCTGACAGCTCCTTTTCACCCAGCTCAATGTAGGTCAATGCCAAATACTCGTAGACCTCGCCAATCATTTGTAGCCCATACTCGCCCTCGACATCGTTCAGCAAATTAGCCGCCACCGTCAGCCACTCCAGGGCGCTGCTGTACTCGGCCAGTTCGTACAGCTGGACGCCAATCTCGAGGCAATCGCGCCAGAGCAGCGTGCTGCCCGTGGAGATGCCATTGAGGATGCCTTCGGTCAGTTCATTGGCGGTTAAATTGTAAACGCGCTGCAGGCGCAACAAGCCCTTGACTGCGCCCTGCAGCTCCGTGTGATTGGGGAAGCCCACTGCCTGAAAAAGGGCCCCGACCGTCGCGCGATAGGCTATATATATACATATATAAATGCACTCAGTTGTTATATAATGTATATGTGGATTTTAAAGTCCAATAACTACGCACTTTCCTTGGGCTGATTCAACGCCAGGCTCTCGTGAAGTTCCTGCCAGTCGAGCACCAGGCGCTTGGTCAGCCTGAAATTCTGCAGCGGATGATCCAAGTAGCCCTCATCCTGCTCCTGCTCCTCCCTGGCTACAACATGCTCGCGTTTCACACGCTCCACAAAACTGCCAACAATCATCAATCAGCAGCTTCTGATGACTATCTAAATGAAATTCTTTACCTGCGATACACGTCGAGCTGCTGTTGCCGCTCCGCCAGATAGAGATACGTGGCAGCCACCAGTTCTTTCTCCACCTGTCCCAAGGTGTGCAGGCTATCCATGGAGGAGTAGAATTCGGCACCGACTACGATCCCGACGATGCCGCACAGCAGCAACCACACAAATAGGCACCAACTTTGACCCAACATTCTGAATTGTGGCTAACACGCGAGCTGGCAACGAACTGTTGGCTAATAGACATTTGAACGCTCGCAGCCAAGCGTGTGCTCTTTGTTTGCCTTTCGACTGCCTCAAAAATATTAAAAACTTCCATTTGAAATTGTCACGTATTCAGAAAAGAACGTCAAACAGCGAACAGTTGTGTTGTGCTTAGCAAACAAATGTGGGTCTCCCCCAACGAGTGGGGCAGAATGTTCCATTCTCTATTTAAACAGCATTTACTGCATGTTGCACACCGAATGCAATATTCAGTGGCGAGCAGCTGTTCTCCGGTCGTGTGGAATGCAATAAATCAAATACTCGCATTTGGCCACATGGCGTGGGATCCTGTTGCCATTGGCAATTGGCACACGGCTGCACTTTGCTGCCGCGTAAATTGAATTTGCCGCTGGCGCGGCAGAGCATGCAGCATGCCACATGCCACACACGCGTTTCACCAGCAGGAGCCGGAGCAGAATTATGCACACACGCGCAAACAAGAAACACAATACAAACACCCACACAAGCAGCCGCACACCCACATTCATGCAAATATGGCTAATGGCAAACAATTTACGCAGCTTAACAAAGTGTTATAAGGCAGACGTCGAACCAAGATTATAGACTGTCGAAGGTGCTCTCAACGAAAGAGGCAACAATCACAACCGGATGTAAACAGTATGGAGAGACATCTCATGGACTCAACTCTAAGGAAAGGGACAAGATTGAAGCGCGTTCGTTCAAATGAAGACTTAATATATAGCATAAAATAATAAGAGACCTATCCTTTATTTAACTAACAATTCAAATAACAATATTAATAAGAGACGTATTTAAATTAGGACATATAACATCAAGGCAATGTTTTAATTTACAATACCAAACCTGGGACACACAAAAAATATCCTGGAATTTACCTGTACCATGACTGAATTGCCCTCGCACAATTTCGTACTAACTCATTTAAATATGATTTGATTTGATTAAATTTGTTAATTAGACACCGCGTAATAGAAACTTATCAGTGGTAGATAGAATACAATAATAATCAACTTTTGTTGACTGCTGATCTAGACTATATACCTCTTGCTTCCCACTAAAAAACCAATTAATTTATTTACAAAGTACGACAAACTCGTATTCTCATTGATCGCATCGTTTGTTCTCTTTAATTGGGATTATTAACTAGTTTTTTTTTTGTTTTTTTTTGTACAAAAGTCGATAAATTCAATAATAGCATGCCTAATATAAAACTAATTCCATGTCATGGTATGTTGTTGAAAAGAAATGTGTGTCGCCAGCAGCCGGGCCTCCGTGTTTAGGTGCTTCAGTTGAGTATTTACAATAGGAATAGAAATTGGGTATACCGGCTCGCAGGTTCCGAGAGATATGTTCGAACGCATCGTAAGTAGAAGTAGTAGTAAGCACATTGGGCAACTGGTAAATGAGATTCCAGCTTTAGCTTCGGCATTCTCCTTAAAAATTGCACTATATGGCAAAATCACCATGATCCGCAGCCAGGGCGCAGGGTCTTCTGAACTCCTGGCCACGCTCGTGTATCCACTTGTTGGACACTAAGAGGAAAGAGGTAAAACTTTAAGGTGGCTATTCGAAGGGCACATCATTTTCGGAACCTACCCCATTTGCTGCCTGTGAGCACGGGACACGCAGCATGTCGCGTTCGCACATCTCCCTCGCCAGACCGATGCAAATTCATCCAAAATGCCGCCGTGCCCTGGAAATCAATTAAAAATAGGTATTTAATGTTAAGACAACTTTTAATGCGAGTTAGACCTACCTTTTGGGCCACAGGGCAGCATGCAGCGAGGTGAAGACTGTGGCGCCACCCTGCTCCACGTCGCTCATCTGCAAAGCAACGAGAAAGTTTAAGGCGGGAGCTCAATTTTAATTCTTTGGCTCATAACTCACATAGAACAACATGGTGGCAATGCGATTGCCAAGATTGAGACCTTCAAAGGCGCGCTTCTCCTCCCGCTGGAAAACACAAGTTAAATCACCCATAGTCACATTTTCAACTGCGGTTAAATATTTAAACCTACCCGTGCAAAATCAAAGTGTGGCTCGTAATGCCCGCCAATGCCGTAGTTAACAACTTGCAGCTCTTCGGCGGACTCCATGTCGAGACCAGTCATGTCGGCGGTGCGCTGCACCACTGTGCCGATGACTCGATGCTCGACGGTCTTTAGCCACGCAGACTTGCTGATGCGGTAGTTGGCCGTCTCCAGTGCGCCCGTCACCGAGTTCTGAACTGTGGCGCGGCGGAAACGCGGCCGTGCCATGCGCTTGATTATCTCAATCTCGCTGTCGTACATGGCATCGTGGAAGATTACAATGTAGGGGTCCATGAAGGCCTCCTCCAGCTTAAGCGGCGCCAGCCTCAAAAAGGCCACATTGTTGTTGACATAGCGACAGCGCAACGGGCGCTGCTCAGAGGGCGAAGGTTTCAGTTCGCCGCGACAGAGCATTTCGTAGGCTTTGCGCTCGGTCATGTCAAAGACGCCGGGATCGCTTTTGGCCACGGGCTGACAGAAAATGGAAGATAAGTTGAGCATAAGCCTAAAAGGTTTTTTAGAGTAGTTGCACCTACCAGATCGGAAACGGGCATCTCGTCGGAGCCATCGTCGCCCTTCATTTTCCGCAGCTCTTTGAGGTGGGCAATTTCCTTCTCGTAGAACTTCTTGTTGCCATTGGCCCGCTCGTGGTTGGGCAGCAATTGAAGCAGCTCATTTGTCATGGTCAGTGCGCTCTCCACGTTGCCTGCTCGCCAACAGACCAATTCCGATTCCCATTCCAATTTCGAATCCAATTTGGTCGATGAGGTGAAAGTGAAAAGCAGATTGAATTAATTACTGCCTAAAAGCATGCAACAGTTTTCTCTGCTGTATTCGACATTTAACTAAAGCACAAGTCTGCCCCAAACACGCCTCACATTTAATCGAAAGTTCTCGGCATTGAAGCTACGAAAAATTTCAATTTCATTTTGTATTTGTATTTTGTGTGTGGCGCACAAAAGTATGCAATACTCTTAAGATTTACAGTTCATTGCATTTTTACAGTTTAACTGGAATTAATAATGCATTAGGCGAAAGCCACCATGCTTAACAAATGTTAAATGCATAATAAATTATTTATGGACCTTATTTTGCCCACCCCCTTGTGATGTCCACTTCTGACACTAAATAACAGCCCCCAGCTGTGGCTGCCAGGCACGGCATATGGTAAAATGGCCAACAAATAAGTCCAAGTTTTTATTTGCAGTGACAGGGAAGTCGCAAAGGCAAAACTTTTTAGAGCCCTTGCAACTTGCGTTGTCTTATTCGGGTTGGCTTTCTTATAAAACTTTCAGCCTGTACATTGAAATTATTCGCATATATTCAGGCTCTAACCTTGCCTTGGTAGTTTTTCAATGGCAAGTCCTTTGGCCTCTTGCCTTAATTAGTTTTCCAGACACTTTAAGCGGGATGCTTAATTTCATTGAATTTTTGGTTGCTTTCGACCTCACCGCTGGGAATTTAAATTTGCATTTTGCATGCCAATGTCAGCGGTTCAGACTCGTGTGCCCTCGCCCAGGCATCGCCAGAAGGCAACATGCTTTTTGTGTCAGATTGTCTGCTGGGGGCCTGAATGTGGGGGCGGGCCTGGGCTGGGGCGAGCGCACATGCTTTTTTGCAGTTTCTCAACAATATGGCGGCAGTTCCGTTTACCAAAGCCCGCCCATAAATACTGCAAAGTCGCATTTTTTACGCTGCACACAAACAACAGGGGAAAAAAATGAAAATGTTGCAGGCCGTCAGTTTACGACTGTGGGATACTCTGTTTGACTGTCAAAGGCAAATGGGCAGGATAGGGAGATAAGCTTACATTAATTTTGAAACCCAGTATAAAATACACAAATACGCTTCCGAACTTCTCTGCTCAACAGTAATTTACATATTACTTTTGTTATACTAAAATAGGCGAGTATTATATAATGTATTATTGGTCTTATCGGTAGTACATAGCGAATTGAATGACTCTAGCTATAAAAGCTGAGAAAAGAAGAAACGAAAATGTGTTTGAAATTATCTTTGAATTGTAATGTTTTTATAAGGTTTAGTGACCAAGAAAAAACATATACTTACGATTTAAAATGGGTAAAACTCATGTTCTTTTCTTTGCGCCCTTTATTCTCGGGAAGATCTTTAGAAATTCATACAAGTTTACTAAAACTTGTTTTTAAATTGTGCAAAAATACACATTCATCTGAAAAATTCTAAGGACTAGCCCAGAGGAATATGCACACCAAACCAAAGCCAAAATATCCTTTTAGCTCGTCGGCTACACATAACCACTCCAGCATAGAGACAGATAGCGTCACAGATATAGATACAGCGGTATATATACATGTGTTGTGAAAACTGTTTCTGTTTGGGCAAGGGAATTAGAGGTGGGATTCTGAGGTCAGAGCATATGACATTTCTTTGAATAACTGTCGGGATAACAAGGCATTAATAAACGGCAGCTCGGCTGGGGCGGAAACGTGCATTTGCCTGCTTACCTTAGCTACGTGATTCTGAGCATGTCCTGAGGCTGCACGCCCTAGCTCGGCACTAAGCCAGTCACAATATTGTCATTGCTCCTACAGACAGGCAACAATTTTTCGCACTTAACAAGCCGGGAGCTTAACCGCCAGGGAAGTGCAAGCCAGCTCACCTAGCAAGGGGCCAGCAAAGTGCAATTTCCTGCAGCCAAATGGCCAGTAAGAAGAGGCAAGCTGCGGGGCAGCAAGTAGCTTTGCCGTCAAGGGGTCTCGAAAGTGTCATGCAAACGAGTCGGAGCAAGGCACAAGAACAACAGTAAACAACCAACACACCCGCACACCCGCACACAGGTGACTGCTGGCAACAACAACAAAGCCAAAATGGCCACAGACAGGTGGGCACGTAGCCCGAGTACTCACCCTGCTTGTAGGTGGAGAAGGCGAGGTATTCGAGGACATCGGCACGCGTAAAGCTTTGCGTCTGATTGTGTGGCTCCTCCAGCATGCGGGCCATGGCCTCGTTCATCCAGAGCACCGTGTGGTAGTAGTCGCGATTAACGTAAGACTGCCGACCCAGCTCGAAGCAATCATCCGAGGACATTGCCGTGCTGCGTAAAAGTGAAGTTAGATACGGGCTGCTTAGTCTCATTCTAGCTGGGGATGAGCCATTTGCATAGACTTACCTGTACTGTATGCCATTGAGCTTGCCCCGTGCCACACTGGACGTGTCCAGCTGATAGGTGTCCTGCAGGCGCAGCAGCGCCACCGCCGCCCCATTGAGGTCCTCGTCCGAGGGAAACTTCAGCACATGGCGATATTGTGTGAGATTCTGCACGAAATCTTTAGGAGCAAACAGTTTAAAAAGGGATTACAAACTTCACTTCGGTTCAGTTCAATTATAGAGCAAGCGAAATCTTACCCGTGCCCACATCGTGCCCCATGAGATTCTCGACTTGCCGCCAATCGGTGGTCAGACGCTTGGTCAGCAGATACGCATTGATGGGATTCGATACGTAGGCGGTTATATCGCTGGCAGCGTCGGCATGTTCTCTTTGGTATTCGTCCATTTTGCTAAAGTTGAAAGTTGAAAGTTTTGTAAACAATTTACTAAACAAATTAAATTCAATTCAGTTACGAACTACAAACTAAATTACAAAAAATATCCGCATTATATCGAAACTTTCTGCAGACGAGAGTTTAGCTCAAGAGCAAATTCACAGTTTACTGAACAGGATATTCCGCTGTTGAATCTATTGCGGAATGTTCATGTTTACTTATTCAATTAATCAGATTATAGCTGGTTACTCCTTAACACTTTAAGAATAATTAAAAATTTAAAAAAAAAATTGTATAAATAGCTAGACTTAAAACAAGTGAGAGGCTGTAGTCGGAAGTGCCCGACTAGGGAATACCCTGAACAAATGCACTATGGCCACTAAATTATTGAATAATTTCTAAACAAAAAGTATGAAATTTTCTACTTAACAAGACCATTCAAATTTAAGTACAAACCAAAACAAGTCGGTATATCGGGTGCAGGGAGTGTGGTGGCTCTAGCTCCTATAATTCGTAATATAGTATGCTCAACACAAAGTTATAAAGTCCAAGCTCAGCTCTCTAACTACAACTCTACAGGTTTCTGACATCGACGCTTTCATACAGACGGACGGACAGAAATACAATGATGGCCAGATCGACTCGGCAATAAAACACAATATTATTTTTTTAAGAAAATTAATTTTTTATTTTCTTTTATTGTTGAGCATTGCGAATAGATTGAAAAATTCATTTTACAATTTTCAATTTTATTAAAATAAAAAAATATTTGTTTTTCCACATATGTCTATGCAGCGTGCACTGAACAAGTAAAATAGTTTTAATGAATATTTTCCAATACGAAACTGATTGCAATTGATTGACGACTTGAATTGGTAAGCGAGCATAAATGACAAGATATATATTGATAGAGAGCCAAAGAGAGGATTATATAGAGAGAGGGTGATAGAGAGATAGAGAGACAGAAAGTCAGATAGAGTTAGAGAGAGAGAGGGGGAGAGAGGGAGAGAGAGAGAGAGAGGGAGAGAGAGAGAGAGAGAGAGAAAGAGCGAGAGAGAGAGAGAGAGAAAGAGAGAGAGCTAAAGAGACACACCCTTCCAAAAATTAATCTAATGGAAAACATTTGTAGGATTTGATTATGCAGCTGTCAAAGAATTTATTTAGTATTTAAAGAATATCGAGTTGCTAACTTAAAATAGGTTTAATTTTCATAACAAGCCAAATTGAATGTGTCTAGCCTTTAAAGCCACATACACAGTCAGACAAAGCTATTAATGCAACTTTTAAACGCTCTTAAAAGGGTGATATACGTTTATTAAAGCCGTAATAATCTATATTTTTAGGGGTACGGGGTATACAACACAAACACAGAGTCATAAATTATAAAAGAACTATGAGAAAAACGATTGCTTACATTTTATGTGTGTGCTTTTGTTAAATAACTTTATTTGATGCAATGTGCAATGCTTAAGCCAAGTTTTGAACAATAATTTAAAAGATGATTTATTTGCCCTCACAACATTAGGAGATGCCTTACGATTAATTACAACCCATGTTTACCCCTCTGCTTGCCCTCTAATTAAATGATATTTACAGTCTTGAGAACAAAATTCGATGTTGGAACTTTGCGCGCGTCTCTAATTAATACATTTTTTTGGTCTTCTAGCCGTTACGGGTGCCGCTCGCTAAAAAAGAAAACTGAAACTGAAGCTAAAGTTAAAACTAACAACTAGGCTAAGATTACAAATACGGCTCCTAGACCACATTGACGCGGTTATCGGGCGGCGGGCGATAGCACCAGAGGCTGCCGATGACGCCCAGGGCAATGAAGAACATGGTGAAGGTGGACAAGCCGAGAATGACGCCGCTGGTAACATCGTGCAGCGGCAGTCCAGGAAACGGGTCCAGCACCAGAATGACCAGCAGGCCGCAGCACTTGAACAGGCAGAAAACGGTGACCAGGATGTAGCCCGAGGTGTAGCTGCGGTTGGGCAGCCACTCGCACTGGCGCGACCGAAAGCCAAGGAAGCCAAGACCCATGCCGCAGAAGGAGGCCACCAGGCCGCACTGCAGGTAAAAGGACTTGCCCAACTGCGGAGCAGGAAATAAGTCAAGGATTGATGCGGCGGCTGCGTAGGGCATACTCACGTGCGCTATCATGTAGATAATGAGGCCGGCGTTCACGGTGCTGCCCAGGACGAGCATCAGGGAGACAATGGCCAGCGTGATGGTGGCGTTAGCCAGCTTCTGTGGATAGGAGTTGTTGTTCACGTTGGACTTGCCGTGCAGGCTGCTCAGATCCTGTTCCTGCACCCGCGGACTAATCACCGCCGTGGTGCGGTCGCCTGGCAGCTGCTGTTGCTGCGCCGGCTTCACCGTCTCGTAGTGCAGACGCTGCGGCGAGAGGCGCTGCTGGCGCAGCGGCAGCGCTGGCGACGGCGCCACCGGGACGGCGGCCTGCTGATGGTGCTGCTGGTGTAGGTTAATGTGCTGCTGGCTCTGGTAGAGCTGCAGGCGACGCTCGCGCTGCAGCTGCTCGTGGTGGGCCGCGTTGCGGGGCGTGGAGTGCGCCAGCCGCGGCGGTGGTTGCATTTTCCGGGGTGTGGAAAGCAGCTCGTGCAGCGCCCGCGTGGCAGCTGCCGCGGTGCGCTGCTGCGGGGTCGAAGTGCGCAGGCTGAACTGCTGGTTGAGCTCGGTGTGACTGAGGCAGGTCTCCTGCTGCGACTGCGCCGAGTCCTCCGCCAGCTCGTCGTCGTCCGCCTCCGTGGGTATGACCGCATAGCGATGGGCGCGTCCGTTGTGCATCTGTATGATCTCCTGGTTCTCGTCCACCAGCTCCTCGTCCTCCGCTGTGGGCACCATCTGATAGCGCTGATTGCTGTTCTTGTCCACGATGAGGAACGTCTTGCTGCCAAAGTCGCTCGAGAAGGCGTGCTTGATCTTCGGCGCCGGCTTGGGCGGCAGCGCGTTCAGCGTGGGCGGCAGGCTGGCGAACTGCGTCTCCTGCTGCTGGTGCGGCTCCTCGTGGAACGAGTGCGGCTCCTCGTCCGACTGCAGACCCAGCCGCGAGCCATAGCAATCCAGATTATCCTGCGATCTGGCCAGGCGCTGTGCCGCCTGTCCGGGCACAATGGCGTAGCGCCTGGCCGCGCCGCCCAGCTCCTCCAGCGGCACCAAGGCATATCGGCCACTGCTTGACTGTTGTTGCAGCTGCTGCTGTTGCTGCTGGTGCTGCTGCTGCTGCTGCTGCTGTTGCTGCTGCTGTTGCTGCTGGTACTGTTTACGCGTCACCGAGCGCGTCGACATGCTACGCTGCATGCGCAGCGGGCCCTCGCGCGGATCGCGGCAGGGCGACACCGGCACTTGGCCGTTGCGGGACACCGCATTAAAGTTCAGCTGCAGGCTGCGATTGTAAATGGACTCGACGCGACTGCTCGGGGGCACCGGATAGAACTCGCTGTTCTGGCAGAAGGCCGGATTCGTGTAGTTGTGCTTGGACATGGCCGCACTGTACTTACGAAGATATGTGTCTCGATCACGATCACGGTCACGGTCACGGGTAACTACTGCTGGCTGGCTGGCTGGCTGATCCGCTCGGCACGACAACTGCGTCTCGACTGAACTGCGACGCCGGCCGTCAGTCGCTCCTCGACTTGCAATTTCCTGCGCCGGCGCGCAGTCGAGTGGATCGGCAGCGACGCGTGCGTTGCTCTGACCCCCCTCAAAATAAAATACAACCATTTACTTGGCTTATACATAAACACACACACAATAATTGAGCTCAAGACAGCCGGAGAACAACAGCAACAACAACAACAACAACAATAACAACGACGACAACAAGCGGCGGCAGGCGTTGTTTGGCGCGTTCCGTTGTGCTGGAAACATCTGCTCCTGTTCCTGCTGTTGCTGCCGCTGCTGCTCATGAGGGTTGAAACGAATTTCGGCCATGCCGCAGCCGGCGTTGCAAGCGTTTTATCAGCATTTTGAATTTATATTTACTCAATTCATAACAGCGAAATAGACGACGGCAAAGGCCTCACGCATTGAGTATATAACAGGCTATATACTCTCTATTGAATATGCGGTGAACTCCCCTGGCTCAGGCGACCGTTACATTTGTTGTGTGCGCTTATCGAGAGTCAATAGTGTGTGTACCCTTAACACCCCTTCCCCCTCCCCCGCCACGCTCCCCCACGCATTCATGAGCTGTATGTGTTTGGCCTTTGTCTGTGGCTTGTCTATGTTGGCCAACTTAATTGGATTTTGCTCCAGCAGCAAAAAAAATAAAAAAAAAAAAGAAAATACAAATCAAATTAAACTTTGACGCTGCAAGGACAACTGACAAACCGCCGCAGAATCTCCCAGTGGCCCCAATGACCCCCCATTTGGATATTGTGAAATTTATGCATTGCCCTTTGACATATACGGACCAAAGGTTGCGCTGCCAAAGAATCTCGCATACGCTCATAACCAACGATTCGGCGAATTCAACTGCTGTCAAATGGAAAAATTTAATGCGATATAAAATTTAAATTCGAGTCGGACAGCAAGCAGCAGCTCATGGCACGCGCCACATGTGGCAGCAACGAGAGCAGATGAAAAGAGCTGCAAGGATGCGACGGCGGTGCAATGACAGCGCAGATCCTCGAACAACAGCTGACAGCTGTTTTGCCAGCCCCCGGTCGGAGCTGTATTGTGACAAAGCGGACGCCGACGAGAGTGCCAGGGAGCGGGCGGGGGCATCAAGTAAATGAGATAGATCCAGCTTTGGGTCGCCGGTTCTGCTGGGTCTGCTGCTGCTCCCGGCTCGTTTGATTAGGGGAGTGGCCTTACCGCATCCGCTGCGTCTCTTATCCTGAATCTACGTCCTTCCGCTGCAGGCAGGGGCAACAACCATTTATACACACTACTATGCTCAAGTATATAGAAATACCGAGCGCTGTATGCTAGGGGTAGCTTAAGATATGCACAGTAAATAACGCTCGGTTGCCAGCGACCAGCGACAATCCATGAATTACTCGTCTAGCTGCCTGTTTCTGCAGATGCAACAGCTGCCACACGCACGTGGCTAAAACACAGGCGACAGCCACTGCAATTATGGCCTTGCTGGCGAGTACGTTACCATCTCACCTGCAGCTCAGTCTCACCTCAGCTCATTTGCATGAGCGTAATCAAAAATCAGCTTAAATAGAGAGTGTCCGACTAGGAGATGCCCTGTGCGCAGTTTTGAGTTGTCACATTTACTTGTTTTGTATTCTCTTGAAGCAACACAAACACACTCACTGCTAACCACAAAGTGAGTGTGCTTCTTCTTCCTTTGATTCATATTAAAGAGATTTCACGCTTAAATCACTATTGCGTTTATTGTTCAATCCCTATAAAGCACTCGGGTGTGAAGATGTCAGTTAAATGTACAGAAGAGTCAATTCTTCAGGAAGAGCACCAAACGGTATTTAAAAATAATTTGAATATATTCTTAATTTCCTTATGATATATGCTTAAAATTAATGTAATAAACCGAAGCTAGAAAATTATATTTATCGATTATTTTCTAAAAATGAAAAGAACTATATCGGCTTTATAGGATCTGTGCAATTACGTTATAGCATTTTGAACCGTAATAGGCACAAACTTTTGCGTTTTCAGTTACTTAAACTTTAGTAACTTGAACGTATAAAATAAATTGCATGCTTTTTAAACAAAGGACATTTGAAAGATGTGCCGTAATATATTTACATGCCATTTACATATTTTACATGGTGTTGCATAGCACTCACTTCTTGAGGTAGGTCAGCCTGTCCTCCTGCACGCGAATGTAGCCTTCAAGGTTGGTTATCAATACAGATTCAGTCTCAAGTAGTTCCTCCATCTCCGCCAGCGCCGTGTACAGCTCCCCGTGCACCGCCACGGAGGTCAGGGCGAGCACAAGGACGCTGAGAGCCAACGGCAGACGCAGACAGGACGACATCGTGTTTCCTGCAACGAGAGGCACAAGAACAATAAATATTTAAAGCATTTCGATTGCACTTAGCATGCGTAGTAGCCCCAATAAGTTTGGGCAACATGTTTATTGGCCAAATGCAATGCTAATTGCCAGGCGCAACTGCAGTCGGCAGCTGCCGCTGACCATTGACATTCCGCAGAGGTGACTTGGCCATCGATTTTGCATTAGCCTCGGCAGCCACGTGTAAGGCAGCCTAATCAAACGAGCCTCGCTCCAGCTGAAGGCGCGTGTGTTAAGTGAAACTCACTGAGCTGGAATTAAGCTTTCGCATTGATTAATATCCTGCTCCCCAACTGACCGGGGGCGGCTACTTATCTTAAAGATTTAAAGCTCGCTGGGCTTCGAGCTCGGAAACTGGTCACGTCACACACGAATCTCGATTCGTATTTCGGAACTTGGTCCCCGCAATTTATTTTAATGAGCTTTATTTTTTAATTTCGCCTGCCGTAGAACGTTTTTGTTTTATGACATTCGGTTTATTGCTCTTTGTCGTAATACGCGGCAAAACAAAGTCAATAGCAGTGAAAGTGCTGGGAATAGATTATGGGTGACTATAGCACACCCTGTTTATATGACTAAATTGAGTTTAAGAATACAGTTTTTAATTAAAACCCCTATATAAAATAGTGAACCTCTTGAAATTATATTGGCCGCCATTTAAAGATGCAACTACTGTATCTACCCAGAGCTGTGTTATTTTTTTTGGGTTTGTTATCATCGTGTAACTATATAATGCGAGCTAATATTTAGTTGCTCACAATAAAACCGATTATATCCATGAACAAATTGAAAATCTTTATAGCAAGAACATTAATATTGGTAGTTTAATGGCAATATATCAATATCAGATTAGGGAACACCCTATATGTATAAATCAAATAGCATATATAAAATCGAGCAAGTAGCAACCCCGATTGTATCTATGAACAAATTGATATTAGATATATATTTCAAGTAGATGCAAGTTTTATGGCCTGCTTTCGGATCTCAGCGGTAAGATCTCGTTCCGAATTTGCGGTAATTAGTTGATGAGCTGCAAACATCTTATTGTTTCGGCTTATTTGCAGATACATAAATTTAATATTGCGATTAATTAGCGACTCGTTGTTTATTCACATATTTAAGATAAATGCGCTTTTAAACATGTTTCATGGTCGGCCAATAAGATTTCATTTGCACTAAAAGCGCTCACTGATTGATTTTGATTGTGATTCAGGCTCCTTCGGCAGGAGTCTCAGTTTGTCCTTGATGCATTGCAAATGCTCCTTAATTAACCAACTTAATTATTTCGTCGTTTGGTCCGCCGCCCATCACACATCAAGCACACCACACACACCACACCAAACAGACCGCACACTATACAGCATGACACAATATCACACTTGCACTCGGACAGTAATTGCCCACATGAATCAAAGACAAATTCGCTTGACAAATAACAAGCCGAAGATGCGGCTACCTCCGGCGTGGCGCAAAACCGGCTCGCAAAAACGGCAAAATAATCTCAAAATATAATGACAACATTGGTTTTTATGGCTGCCCCGTCCCGATCTTCAAATAATATACATATCAAATTTGTATAAAGCTAAGCAACTGTAAATTTTGTGCCACTTTTACGATCTGCATTAGCAGGTATATACATGCAAATACTTATTTAAATATTGGCGTTGAAAGTTTTTTGGTCCACAAAAAGAATATAATTTATATAATTGTTTCTCTTCATACTTTTGTTAAATTTAGTAAGTAAATTAATTACCAAATTTCAAACATGTTAAGTTCCGCAATTCATTGTAAAATCTCTTTTTACACTTTGTTATTAATTTGTACTTCACATGAATTTTTAATTACATTTCTTTAAAATTCAAATTAAGTTAAAATCAGAAACTTTTTATATTCATAATATTTTCTTTTACATTTTGACACTTGAGAGAAACTTGTTTTCTTGATTAATTTAAATAATATTTTTCAGCTTACATTTTCATTGCTCTATATCGTACTTCTGGAGCATTCAAAATACTCCAAATGTATTAAAGCCCAGGCTTCCTTGGAATTTGCAACTTGTCAACAAAAAAATATAAAATAATTCTACAATCCCCCTCCCTACCAAAAAAAAAAAAAATTAAAAATTGTCAGTTTTGATCGTTAAACCGGTTTAGCATAAAGTTCCAGTTCTCAGTCGATCTTTGACGCAGATTAGAAATGGGCGCCAGTAGAAAGATTATAGAAAGCAGAAATGGGCACGACTAATGGATGCAGCAACGGTTTATCTACATAATGACAAAGTTTTAATGACAACATCGAATGACAACATTTATGTTTTTCTCTTTTTATTGGGAAAAGTCTCTATTGCAGCATGTTCGACGGCCACTATAGATCTGAGTTCAAAGAACTTTTGTTTCGAGGAATTGAGTTAGGCTGTGACGCAGCCGCATACATATGCAAATGTATCTGACGGATACGCGTGGCTGATGCTGCATTGCCGTTGACTGAACAAAAGTCGCATTGTTTTTACAGTCAAACATTTAAATCATTAACGGTACTCGCCAAGTGACCAGAACGTTACACAATCAAATTTATTGAAATGCAAATATTATATTTTTTATGTGGCCGTGCCCCATCGGGCTGTTTGCAGATGCTGCAAAAACAAATGTAATGAAACGCGTGCGGAATGTTTTCTTTTAATGAGTTCACTGAACCGTATGTTAATCATTTCTTTAGCTCTTTTTTCTTTTGGACATGCTTTTGGTTTGCTCGTTTATTTAATACATGCACATTTATTTCTTTTTCCACAACACAACAAGAAGTAGAACAACAAATGTAACTTTTTTGGTCAGCAAATTGAAAAGGAAAAACTTTTGCTTTGGCAAATAAATGTGGGACATGAGGAATTTATGATTGAAACAGCAAAAATTTTAGCAACTTTTCTTTAAACGTTTTTGCTACCTTTTGAAACCACCGCTTAAATGCGGAAGCAAAAAATATTTATCTTCATTTTATGCTTTTTGTGCCAAAGTTCTCTATGACTAGAAGGCGTAAAAATTCTTTTCCAGATATTCAACTTTTTAATATTCTTGTGCTCAGAAATTCAAATTTTATTGACCATATTACTTAAGAGCGGACATATATTAGGGAGAAATTAAAACCAAATTGTATACCAGCACAGAATAAATTGAAGATTAAAAGCAAATAAATTGCACAATCCAGGCTGAGCTGAAATGTCAGGCTGAAAATTACCATAGACTCTTGTATGGTTGGTTTTTAACAAAAATGCCAAATCCGTTTTTTATTTAGTAATGTGCACTCGATGAAATTCGAATTTGTTAAAGTTTAAAATGCAAATCAATGCTTAAGAATGAATATAAAATACTTGACACATAAATTATGTTAATGTGAAAACAGTAGAATAAATATGACAATACAAACACAATATATAGGTTTAATACTGCAGAATATGTTAATCATATTTATGGATTATAAATCTTTATAGATTCAAATCTAATATTTTATAATCGACAATGTATATAAAAACATTGTTTGATTGTTTTCATTTAGATCACTTTTAAAATGGTAAAGTTCTTTATGCGCCAAAAATCTAACAGTAAAATTTGTCCAGCATATTTGTTATCTCGCACTATATATATATATTCTTTTGGATATGTTTATAATTTGAATTTTTACATTTTTAGAGGAAATTGTTGTTATCTTCATATTTCATGGACTTTTTTATAAACTGTCTATGTTATTTTGAACAGCAACTATATTTTTGGCTCTCAAATAATATATCAATATTTTGAGTTCTAAAATTTGAAATACCACACAACATTATGCCAACGCATATAATTATTCAATTATTTACTTGTTCGTATTTAATTATAGTATTTTGTAATTGAACAAAATTGTATCAGACTGTGGCTGATAGAATTTCAATAATCTAATAGATTTTGTTGGGCAGCATAATTAACTTTACTGTCGACATCAAATTGCACTCTTGTGCGGCAAGTGCCACGCCTCATTTGCCATGCAGCGTTGCCACAGCAAACTCGCTTGCGTGTTGATATTACATCGCTGCAAGTTGCTGCAGCCGTCGTTGTTGTTATTGTCTAGCTGCCAATGCGTTGGTTTATGCAACAAACAAATTTGTATTTTTTTTGCTGCTTACGGACGCTTCTTCCTTCTGTGCTTATGCCGCATTTGCCGCAACTCTCTATAGCAACTAAAACCTAGTCGTTTTTTTCAACTTGCGCTTTGTTGCAATTAAGTTACGAAATAATATATTTCTTTTTTGTGCAAAGTGCTGACCAAGCACATTAGCTAAACGATGCGATTGGCCCACTGACAAACTGACTGACTGACTGACTATCAGCCCCTTTGAGTTGAAAATAAGTGCGGGCATTCGCCTCAGCGCAAATTTGCTTAAAATGCAACAATTTTGTGTGTCAGCTGCAGGTGCTGCAGTTAAGCCGCTGGGTTTAGTGTGTCTGAAACGCATGACAGGCACAACGTCGCTGGAACCCGCAACCCTAAGCGTAACCGTAACCTGAAACAGTTTATGTGGCATCTTTAAGCCCTGGACCATGCCCTCAGCCCCCTGCCCCCTGCCCCCTGCCCACATACATGGCCTGACACGGCGCTGCAACTCTTATCATAAACAGCCAGCAGGCGGTTAGCTGTTTCCACTTTCCTTCCTGCCTGTCTACTCTTTGAATTCTCTTTGGTTGGCTGGCAACCAATTTAAATGAAACTGTCAACAAGCAGCAAAATAGTAGGTACAGTGAATGCTCGCAATTGAGGGAGGCTTTTTCTATAGTTGTGTTTAAATTTCGTTCAATTTATTATTCTTCCACTCAAAAAACTCAAAAAGTCATTAATATAAGTAACAACGTTTGAAGAAAAATAAATTTATCTACCATTAATAAGGCAAAGTACAATAAGTTCTGAAAGAAGGGAACGGAAAGGAACAATTTCCTTTAAGCTTGTTATTGAAGTTTTTCCAATGCCTTTAAAATATGTCTAATTTCCATAATTACTTGTCTGTTTATTTGGGTAGCTTGTATTGTATTGGCTTACTTTAAATAAACATTTGAAACACCCGCTGTATTAACCACGTTTTTATTTAGGGTACATTTTTAACGGAATCACTTGTAATAGGCGAATTAAAATTAACTTGATAAACTATTCAAAAACAGAACAAATTTTTAAAAATGTAACAGCAAAAGGCCAGTTATATTTTCCGTACGACTTTAATATCTACGGTTCTTATTTTCTAGCGACTACTGAAGGCAAAATTATTTTCAATTTCTTTAAAGGCGGAATATAATCTTAAAAAGAGAAACTGTGCATTGCCTATGTTTATTTTCGTACGATTCCAATTTCTGTTGGTTTCCATTTTCGAGCTGCCACTGTGTAAATAAAGAGTGCAATCAGACAATTTCCAGCGATGCAGCGACATCATTATTCAGGTGCAAATGTCATGTGACAGGGATTGCCCGGGAATTGCATTGTTGTAGTTGTTATTAAAGCTGCCGCAAGGCAATCTGCAGCCTGCAAGCTCCAAGCGGCACGCTGGTCGCAACTGCCAGTTGCTCATTAGTTTCAGCCGTGAGGCGCAGAGGGTGGCAGAGTCATAAATCAGCACACAGTAGCTGACATTTATGTGACGTTCAATTTTGGGGCGCCTCCAGCCGGCGGTGTTGACATTTGCAGCAGCTCTTTGTCTTGGCTTTAAATGCCAGCCGAAAACACTTGACAAAGACGCCACGAGCTGACCTTATGCCGTTTGCCCAGCTGACTGTAACAGTTTCTGGCCAAATGCTGCCAAGTTGGCCAATTGCGAATTCCAATTGGATTCGCTCTTTGGGCGAGCAATTGGCGTTGCCTTTGGATAATCGCATGCATAATTAAAATCAAATTGACAGCATTTTCGGTACTTTTGCCTCTAAAATAAATTTGCTTCGCTTGTTAGATGCGCTTTGTGTGTGTGCCTGCCAATTTGACTGTCAGTTAAAGAAGTTGGCAGTTGAAAAAGTTTTTACGTACGGCACATGCGATTACGTACATACATATATAATAAGCAATGCTTTTTTCGGCATTGTGGATATTTGTCGTTGAAATTCATTCGGGCTGACAAAACTTTTCAATTTCATCAGCGTTCATTTAATTACCCCAACTGTGACCCAGGCTGTCATGAACTTGAACCCAACTCAATGCGGAAAATCTTTCCAGTATTAAATATTAAACATTTCAAATTTTGCGAGTTTCGCTGCCGTATGACAAAATGTTTCAAGTGCATCAAACAAGTTTGCTAATTATGAATGACAAATTACACAGACATTGAATATGCTGCGCGCATAAAATTTACATGGGTAAGCGATCCACCTTGAGAACTGTAAACATAAACCCTGTAAATATATACCCTGGTGGCAGTCGCATCTAAACCGGTTGAAATAGCTAAGCAAAAGCATAAAAAACAAGTACGAGTGAGCTAGTCGTGGGTGATCGACGCGGAGATACCTTGTAATCAGTTTCGAGCCAGCATAAAACGAAGTAAAGTTCAGAAAGGTAAAGTAGAAAGTTAATCTGTTCAGGCAAAGCCTTTGTCTCCAGCTTCTTTAAATACAGATAAATACGTTATTAGAAAATATTGAACATTTATATACATCGGTTTTAAGAAAGTGGGAGACCTACCGAATAAAGAAAAACTTTTTTTATGTATGAATAACATTCTAAATCCTCACTATTTGTTCACAAATATTTGTCGGTGGTTCAGTTCACAGCTCGAATCAATGCTTCAGTAGCCGAAGTGAGGTTCCTGAACCAAACTTTGCACATGAACAAGCTCAGGTTTTAGTTCTAACCGTGCTTTGCCACTCTTTTAAATTTAAAAGAAACATAAACTATTTATTGTTTGTGGGAAATTATATTGTAGTCGTTTTTGTTGCTTTTCCTTGAACTAAGATGTAGAATATCTTTTAGTAAATTTCCATTAATTGAGACTCTCGGACCGAAGAAAATAATTTATTTTATGTTGAAATTTTGCCTTTAACATTAAAATTAAGCTAATCGTTTAAAAGCAGAAATAATTCGGTTCGGGTTAATTTGTTTTAGACTGGTTCAGTTCAAGGTTCGGTTCATGATAAGGTTCAAGATTAAGATTACATATTTTTGTATTCTTCGGTCCCCTCATACATTTGTGCAACCTCAATATTGTATCTATTGTATCCACTGTCAATGGAGACAGGGTATTAAAAGATGCGCAAGATAAATGCCAACAAATGCAACTGCCAACTTTGGCAAAGGCTGCAGCTAATTACACAACAAACTCGTGACGAAGTTGGAGCTGAAGTGGGAACTGAAAATGGAAGTGGAATTGGAATTTGAGTTGGAAGTGGAGGCACACTTGCAAGGAAATAGTTTTTGCCAGCCTCGCATGGATATGGAGTGCATTGAGTGGGGCAGAAATCAAGGCAACACTTTCATTTCGTTTGCTTTCATTTGATTTGATTTCATTTGCTGCCTGATTTTGGCCTTTGAATCACTTTCGATTTCGTTTTCATCTGCATTGAAGAAGCTCTGGACAATCTTGGGTTAATCAAACATTTGAATGAAATGAGTAACGATAATTGTCAGTTCAAGTGCGTTACAATTTATTTACAATTGAAAAGTTGCGCACGTTTTTTGACCGGTTTTTAAGTTGACTAATTTGCCTAACTGGGAGACGGGGGGGGGTGGGGGCACCTGCAGATTGAATAAGCAAACAAAAGCAAAAACAATTGAAACTTTTTATATATTACAGCTTAATATCAGCTAAAGTCGGCTTATACGTATTAGTTGTTAATTCGCTTGCTTTAGGGTGCAACAAACTTGAGTCAATTATTAAAATTAATAAATTTAAGCAAATCGCCGTTTAATTGATGTCATTGATATTCATAAAACTGGGTGTGCGTGTGTATTTTAAATAAATATGAGTTGTTATTCTAATGAGACGATAAACAAATAAATAAAGAAACAAATTTGAACACATTCTAATTAGAGTCTCATGTTTAAAAGGCTTATGACCGTTTCGTAATAGTTGGCAACGCTGTTTCAATTGTACCTTTCTATCTCGTTGTGGTTTCGCATTCTAAATAGACTCTAATATGGCAAACGAGTGTTAAAAATACATATATGATTTGTTTTCAATTAGTTGGCAGCGCTGTTTTATTTGTATTTTTAGTTATAGTAGTTCTGGTGCATACTATAAATAAAAGCAAACAAAAAATTTTATAATTAGAATCTCATACGTTAAACAAGCAGTTTAAAATGCATGTTCGAATTTTGAAGCTGGTTGGCAACACTGTGTCAGTTATGTCTAGTTCCAGTTCAGGTTCCATTCCACACTTGCATTGTTTTGGGGGTTGGTTTTCAGTGAACGCGGAACATAAACACAAGCGAAGTGCGGCCCAAAAGCAACAAGAAGAAATCATAGCACAACAAACGCAAACAATTGACTACGTGACTGGGAGGCTGCCCGCCATTCCCGCTGCCGCCCCCCATCCCGCTGCAGCAGCTCATATTTTGAGATACTTTACTTATCGCTCAACTGGGAGCATTTGACGCGTTTGCCGGTCAGCGGCAGCGCCATTATTTCAATTGAGCCCACACATGTGGACAACGATGCAGACGGAGACAGCAACAGAGCGACAATATTTAAATGTCCATATGTATAGAATAACTGAACTAACTTTAGACACAAGGAAATCGTATTTCTGTTATGACGTAGTCCAATGCTCTGGAAATTTCTTTCTAATCAAAATGGAATTCAATTTCGAGTTGACCCATATTAATCAAGGCAGAGCGAAGGAGAGGAAGGGAGAGAGGGAGACAAGACGCTTATCAGTGCAGGACGGAAGCTGCACACCAGCTGACAAGCCGATCTCGCATGGAACACGTCAGCCTTTCCCTGCCAGCACTTACCCTGTCTATGATTTCTGATTTCCTGGGAACTTGTTGCCCTTAAACGATGCGGCACGAAATCTCAAAATCAAAGCGTGGGCGTCGCTTTTCTTGTTCTCGTTCTTGTTCTGGTCTCTGTTATTGTTATTGTTATCTCTTCACCTTTTGTTTACTGTTTATCGAGTTTCTTTCACCCACCGCAGCTGAGTGGAATTCCTGAATTCTTTTCACACCCCGTTACCCGACGTGCTGCACTTGCAATTTACAATTTACAGTTTCATTAAATCGCGCACTAAACACAAATAAATGCACATACACATAGATACAGAACAGACAACGATTTTTTTTGGCAGTCCTGATTTTTGTTGTTGCCTTTGTTTTATATTCGCTTCTGGCCGTTGGACCTTGTCTACACTGCGTCCGCGCGCTCAGCACCGCAGAATGGAACTGAAAGCATTGCTATTGCCGCCTCAGTCGCATGTGAATACATTCCATAAACGAGAGCTAATGTAAGAGAGCAAGAGTGCGCGAGTGAGAGCGCAGCAGCAGACTTTCTATCGATTTGTTTTCAGAGAGCACTAAAGTAACAGAGCGGAATTCAGAGTCCAATCTGTTAATACTGTTGGATTTCAGAGAGCAGTAAACTAACAGAGCGGAGATCAGAAGCATTCATGGTTATAGCAACTTTATAGTGCGTGGCGATGGAGCTGCAAACACAAAACGAAAATACAATATGCCCATAATTTCTATTGCCCAAAATGCAAAAACAATTTTTCTTTATTCTTCTTTTCTATTCTCATTTGCTCAGTGTGGATTAAGGGAGATAGAGGATCTTTTGCAATTTGCTCCCTCACACTGCAGACTTCAAGCAGCAATGCGCCGAAAATTTAAAAATATCAATTTTCAGTCGCTTTACTTCCCTTTCGCTTGCAGAGTGCAATGAAATATGCAAAGGGTTCGCCACTTGGGCCTGAAATCTTGGGATTTTGATTAATAATTCTTGGTGAGGGTACTTAGAAGTAGGTGCGCTTGCAAGAAAAGTTTTTCGGGATGAGTGTGCACGCACACTTATTCATATTTCTACATGTATATGCAATATTGTAATGTGCCCATAGGTCTGGCTGCCTGTTCATTGAAGAGTCTTGATTTTAATGTTCGTGGTTTTTCAGCATCACACACATATGTTTGTATATGTGTGTGTCTTGGGCGCAAGTGACAATTGTTTTATGACGAGTGTCAGTTGCTAGCTAGCTGAATAATTTGACCTGACTTTTGACCCTTTATTTTGTCATTGCAAAAAATTTGTAACTGATCAATGTCCTAATATAATTTAATAGTTAGATAAATAAGAATATTAGAAAATAGGACTTAATATATAAATTAATTAATTTTGAATACCTTTTAAAATTTTAATTGAATTAATTAATTTCAAAAGTTTTTTATGTCCACAAACAACGAAAAGTTGCGATCGTCTTCATCTCAGCACCGAAGCTGCGCAAAATATCAAAACAAAAAACAAGTGCAGCGGAAAGTAGTGTGGTTGTTGTTATCCCGCACACCCCGAAGTTGCCTACGTACTCATCTCAGCACAGAAGCAGCGTAGAATATCAAAATAAGAAGCTTTGTTGTTGCTTCTCATAGTAAATTTGCTGCGTTTGAATTTGCTTTTGCAGGCCACCCAATCTCATGCCTGCCATAAAACCAACTATGTTAACAGAGGGCGCTCTGAATTCCCTCTTGTACTTTAGTGCTCTCTGTTTAGTTCTCTCTGTAACAGAGTGCACTCTGAATTCCGCTCTGTTACTTGTGCTCTCTGAGTCAGAGTGAACTGTGAGAGCAAGCAATCCACATGCAATACACAGCTACCAATAAACTGTGATCGCGCTGTGGATGCCATAAGCACAGCTGTTTGTGGAACGCTTTAATGCTGGCGGGCAATTCAAAATGCGTTGCTGCATGGATATACATCTGAATCACTTAAGTCAGCTATATTCTCTCAAACCTTTTTTATTTATTGGAATCTAATGAGGGAAATATTTATTTCGTGTTTTCCTAATGCAAGACAACAACATATGTTAAATTAGTATTCTGCACTTCTTTCTTCTGTACAATACATTCTTTTCCCAATAATTTTTGTAAGGTCTAACAAATTTGGCATTCATTTTATTGGTGTTTTTAAATAAAGCTTTTTCATCGTTTATTAATGGTAAATAAATACGTGAATTAGTAGCAGCTGGTCAGCAAGCACACTAATCCTCAGTGACAGTGAAGGAGTGCGTCAGACCCTCGTAGGGGTACTTGCCACCGAGTATGTATTTGTATTCACCCGAATGTCGTATGCGGTACTCGCCAGGCAGCGTCTGGGGGCTGATGTTCCAGAATATGTCCAGTTCGCTGAAGCCCAGAATTGTGTTAGTACGATGCCAGACCATTCTGCAATTAAACAGTTAGAATCGAAGCTATATAGTCCGGTATTATGATGCCTACTTCGTCTCCCAGCTGGCATCCGTGTAGGTGATCTTCCAGCGATCCTCGTTGATCTTACGCTCCACAGTAAAGTAGGTCTTCTCTGTGAAGAGGTTGTTACGCGGATTTCCCGATATGTAGGTGACCTTGACGGTGTCATTAATGCCGTACTGCTTGTTGGGTTGGGTCTTCACGTAGCCAAAGTCCGTGCCAATGGGATGGCCATCAAAGAGCACACCGGTGTTGAGGGACAGCATCACATCGTTCATGTAGGGCGGACTGGGACCGGCGTCGACGGTCTCGTTGCGCATCAGCGCCTTGGTCAGGTGCTCGAAGATGTCCATATAGATGGTGTGCGTGTGCGGGCCAAAGATGGTGGAGGCCGCCTCGTAGCGCTGCGCCTGGTACTCCTCCGGGGTGACCGTGTAGCTGGAGTAGATGTTGGTCAGGCCGGCAATGATGACCTCCGTGTCAATGCCACCAGCAGCCGAGGCAGCTGCCCGGATTTGGTTGCGCAAGCGACGACCGGCCATGGTTGTGAATTCGCAAGGAACGGCTGCAAGGATAACATCTCCGATCTTCAGGATTTGATTGGAAACGATTTTCGGCTGCCATTCGTAAGGGAAAGTTGCCTGCAGAGGGGACAACACTTGAGTGCCATAAAGAACGTATACACTGAGCTACTTACTCGACCCGTGGCCAGCAGAATGGGCTTTGGCTCGTGGCACTTGATATCCTCCTGGGTGGGCGGCACTATAAAGTCGCGCACAAAGTTCCACATGGGATTGTCCGTGGTGGTGCCCTGCTCGAAGCTGAAGGCGCCCGGTCCATCTGTGGTGCCAGCGGCAAAGCTGTAGCCCATCGCGGGCTGGCAGCCCCTGATCTTGTCCAGCTTGCGCGTCAGCGGATTGTAGGTGCTGCCATTATAGTTGGGCATATCCACAAACTGGTGGATGAAGCGCACATCGCCAGTTACCTCGCGTGCCGTCGACTCCTGGCTCTGCTCGTTCAGCAGACCGAGCGCGCCCTCCGCCAGGCGCTGCCCAATGATCTGCGTGCTCTCGAACATGTCGCGCCCGGGACCGGAGGCAAAGCACTCGCCCTCGCCGGTGGGACAGTGCGAGGTGAGAATGTCGCACTGGTTGCCCGAAATGGAGCACTTGGGACCCATGATGTTGGGCGAAACGTCGCCCAAATTCGAGGAGCAGAAGGCGCCCACGAATTTGCCCTTGCCGGGCATCTTGTTGGGATTGTACTCCTTCTCCAGCAGCAGCGCAGCGTAGCCCATGTTGTCGCTGGTCACCAGCTTGTTCGTGTTGTTCATCGAGGTGGCGTGCACCGCATACCAGTTGAAGGCGCCCAGCAGATTGTTCTCCTTGTCCACGAAGCGCAGCTGCGCCAGCGTCTTGTCCACATCGTGCTCGTACTGGGCGCGCTCCTCCTCCGGGTTGCGCAGATACGAGCTCGGCGAGCGGTTGATGTTCACGTTGAGCAGCACCGTCTTCGAGAAGTAGATCCGACCATCCACCAAGTTATCCGTGGCGCGCTTGATGCTCTGCAAGAGATGCACAAAATAAACAATTACACAGAATAAAAGTCTAACTAAATAAAGTTCGAGTGACCCCGATTTTGAAACACATACTTGATATAAGCACGAATTACTAAGAATAAGCACAACAAATCTTAAACCAAGCACAAAAAATCTTAGTATAAGAGAACATAATTTTACATCAAATGAAACTCTTGATTTATTCTTAATATAAATTCGGAGCTTGGGTTCGACAACATTGCAAATTTGAACAAAAAAATGTTTTTGTTCTTTTTCTTTACTTAAGTGGAAAATTTAATTTTTTAGCGATGGCAGCTTAAAAAGAAATTTCACAGCAAGTACTTACTGGAAAATTGTATAAAATCTCTCTCTTAGATCAATTCTGAATCAAGAGATACAAATTTCTTCTCAATAACTTAAGAAATTGTACTTCTTGACTTCAGTAATTTCAATCTTAATGACAAATCAAGTCTGTTTTAAGAACGAAATACCCGAATTTTTTCTATATGTGTAATTATTTACTTAAGCGTATTACTTAGACCACCTACCAAGTAGAGTCCTTGAGCCATCACCTCAAAGGTTTGTGGCACAAATCCCAGTATGGAGATGTCGTAGAGCAGGTGCATCAGAAATCCGCCAGGTGCGCCGTGGGTGTGAGTGCCACTGATGGCAACATTCTCGGTGTTGTATATGTTGCCGTAGCGCGCTTGCAGACGCTTCACCACCTCCCTCTTGAGGCCGTAGCCCATCATGCCACAGTCGGCGCTAATGAAGGCCACGCGGCTGCCCTTCTCATCCTCCACGACGAAGGCGCGCGCAAAGGTGCGAGTGTGCAGACCACGACCCACCTGCTTGATGTTCGCGTAGCCCATCTGTAAAGTGGCAAGCATTTTAGCCGTTGAGGTAAGTGCTTGTCAAGCTGCTGTTGAGAACTTACAAAATTGATTTCCACAGGTGGTCCCGTAATATCAGCACGGCCCACGCCCACCTTGTAGGCACTGGCCAAGCTGCTGAGGCCGCAAAGCGCAAACAGCGCGAATAGGCCAAACTTCCAATTGGCCATTCTTGTGGTAAGCCCTTTCCGAAATTGAATTGAAAAGAAAATTACTGCAAATAGAAGGAGCTTATTTATTTAAAAGAAGACCAAAAGAATCTTAAAGTAACGCTTTCATGATGAAATATATTAGTTCACTTTAATAGAATATAAAATATAAAACAACTAATGTTCTATCTCAAGTAATTATGAAACAGTTCATATTATAAGCTTAACATTATAATAGGTTGAAATTTGAAAGGCACAACCAAAACTAATAAAAGTATTAATAATATTTATGAGCAAGAAAAGTTACATAAGGTTTGCCGAAGATTAAACAGCTTCAGACATATAAATATACAGTAATATAGTAATTTTTTGCCCGTTTCCAATAAAGTGGTCTGATCTAGCCGGCTACGATATACATACATATGTACTGCCTACAAGTTTCTTCGCTCTGGCTTGAACACACACAAACAAACGATCAGCAGTACATGATTATATTGATAATAATAATGATAACAATAAAGAAATATTAATATTATTATTGGCTCAATGTTAGCGGCACTTCACCGCTATTCCAATAGCTTTTCGTCAATATGCTTTGTTTTTAATGAGTGAAAAACCATCAGAAATGTAATATTATGTACCCTTATCTGAGGAATATTTTAATTTAAAAACCGTATCAAACTGATCAGCAATTTGTCAATTTTGCTGTCAATCAATTAATTGCACTAAAGTATTTTGCAAATATTGACAACAAATGATTACAAATCATTTGTCAATGAAATCAAAAGCCGGGCCAATTCTTCATGCCAGACTGCCCGTCAATAGATATAATAGATACATACATACATATACATAAATGCATACGAATATATATTTATATGGATAAAGCGGCCGTCTGCCAACGATAAATGCTAATTTATTGAGGTGTCTGTAATCGCTGTGGCCTCCGGCAGTTGCATCAATGAATAAAGAGAAGTGCGTATTAAATCAAAACAACAACAAAGGACAATAACAGACAACAACAAATCGCAGCTCTTTGTTGTTGCGCGCTTATCAGCTGGAAAATAAGCAACAACAAGTGCGGCTCGTTACTGGAACCGGTTTTTATCAGCTTGCGAAATCCGCAGCCTTCTGCTGCTGCCGCTGCTACTGCTGCTGCTACTGCTGAGGCTACTGCTGGAAGAGCTCTGTCTTGGCCAGTAGCCAATGTTAATTTTGCTGCTGCCTAACTGCAGACTAAAATCCAAAGTAGTTGGGTTTCTACGCGCCTCGGGTTGATTTGTATAGAGATAATAAATAAATACACATGTTTTCTCTATCGTATGCGAGCCACGTTTTATTCATAAGAACTTTAATTTAGCAGGCGTTAAATAGGAAATCGAGTGAGTAAGTGTTTTGTATGTAACTCTCGCCATGCTTTCCACCCACCCCCCAACCTGCCCCCCGCCCAAGAGCCCATCCAGATTGTCGCGCGCTTTGCATAATTCAGTCAGACTGACATTGAAAACGAAAATTAAATAAATATGTACATGCTCACAGGCAACAGCCGAAGACCAAAACAGTGGCAAAAGCAACAAAACTAACAAAACAAAAACAAAACCACTCAACACCAACAACAACAACAACAACACAGAGCCAACGATAACAGCTGCAGGGCCATCGTGCAGATACATACAGATACAGATACAAGTTCAAACTTGTAATTCATGAAATTAAATTATTCAGCTTTTTTTCTTTTTTTTTTCTTTTTTGCATATACATATACATATAAGCTCATCTGATATTACGTATATTTATTTACTTTTGTATGTTTTTGCAGTTGCCCGCAGTTTTCTGTAATTAAAACACTTTGCATTTGGCTGCATTTTGGCTCTTGTTTGTTTCACTGTTCAAGCCCAAATTGTAATTGGGTTTTATCTGATTTTAATTCGGGCAATTTCAGTTCACGTATTATGCTTATCGCCGGCCATTGTGCGACCCACTCACTTACAAAAGATTCAAATGTATCTCTTGGATACGCGCTGCGTCGGCGTCGCCGCTGGCATCCAATTGAGCAAATTACAGAAGATTTCGGTTCATATGGGTGCTGTTGAGCTGATGAGCCTTTTCATACACTTCTCACTTAATCTCTCCGCTTTGTCGATCTTCTCGCGTCGACTTTTTCGAGGTTAACGCTTATGCAATGCGCTCCTTTGCCTTGGCACTGATTGGGCTGGACTTCGATGAGTCTGTTTAAGGCCAATTTTATATGAATTAATAAATGCGTATTCAGTTACTAATGCGCCAAATTGTCGAGCAGTACTAAACTTTATTTGCTATCATTAAAACTGAAAGCACACTCTACTCCGTGGGATGTTCATTGTTTTTTCTTTTTTTTTTTAATTTTAACTTTTGGGCTTATCTCACGCACGCCCCACAATTAATTGATCAAATTATGGCGGAAAATGATCACGATTAGCGAGCAACACGTTAAATACTTGTAGTTGCTGGTATTTATTTGCTGGTCACAATTTATAAATCGGTCGTCAATCGGTTGCAAAAGGCTTTGCGTTTCAAATGCGAGACAGATTTCAAAACACGCCGCATCGATGGATATTTATCTGCACAACGAGAGAGAGAGATAGAGAGAGAGAGAGACTTTGTCCCCGCCTGGCAAACCCATGCAAATACCGACAAGCGAAAACATAAAACGAAACTGAAACTCAAACTGAAACTGAAACCGAAACAGAAATCGAATTTCGGTTCAAAGTCGCGCCGGAGATTTTGTAAATGACGCCCGCTATGCGCCCAAGTTGGCACTCGACTGCTCTGGCTCGACTGGGCCACCAGCCAGAGACCAAGATGGAGGTGCGCTCTCGTCGCGCTCAGCGCTGGACGCTGTTTGCTTTGGTTTGGGTTTTTTTTTGTCGTTTCTTTGTTTTCTTTTTGCTGTGCTTTGAATGGTTTTTCGTTTTTGCTTTGCAGTGATTGCCATCCCAGCGCTCACTTAGTCATTCGTCAACTGGTCAACTGATCAACCGGCCAACTGCTCAGGCAGGCATTCGTTCAATTGCTGTGCATTATCACAGCTCGGACCGTGCCGTAGCCGTAGTGCCAGTCCAAGTCCGTTGTGCGGGCGCTTGTACGTGCGGCTTTGTTTGAGCATGAGATCGTTTGCCCTTTGTCTCTCTGGCTGCGGGGTATGCTCAGATTTATCGCTTGTTCTCTTGCCTTTGATAGGTTATCAGGTTATCAGGATAGATTACCTGGAGATTAACTAACTTATTGGTAATACACAGAGAGAAAAATCAACTATTTGGTACTTAAAGCCCCACATTCATGCTTAAATATATATTATTTTCAAACTTAAAAAGTCAAAACATACTTGATATAAGAAATTTTTATTTTATATCTTGATTTAAAACAATTATATATATCTTTGTCTAAGATTTTTTAATCATTATTTTAAATATTATTTCTATTAAATCGAGAGATTTACTTGATGTAGGATTATTTTCTCTCATATTAAAATTTTTTGTACCACACTTCAGATTTTTTTACTTATTGTCAGTTATTCGTACTTATATCAAGTTTATTTGGAAGTAATTTTAGTCTGGATTTTTTTGTGTGCATAAACTTGTTGCTTCATTTGAAATTTAGACTCAGTATTTAAGGTGAGTAAAAATAATGCATACGGTATATTCAAATTATTGAAGACACTAATAGCTGGACAGATCTATTAAATATATATTTTCTTCAGTTTTATGCATACATTTGCGCTTACTTACATTCAATTTTGGCCAAATTTGCAGCAGCTCAACACTTCAAGTCACAACTAGACTCTATAACTAAATAGGAATAGTACGCAAGCAAGTTGCTAAAGTTTGGTCAAGTGGGGGTCTTTAAAAATAATCACTGATAACTACTACATGTTTTATGAAGATTAACGAAGCTATAATTTTTTGCCACGATAAGGATTAATAGAATGTGCAAAGGCCCAACTAAACATAATAAATACACACTGTGTGTGCTTGTATTAATAAAACTAATTATTAATGATTATATATGTATATTTGCATTTTAAATTCTAACAGACAGCGTCAAGTTGCGTTAACAGCCGCACTTGGGTATTTATATCTAGTTATCGATAACGTCATGCTTATCGATTAATTGCGCTATTAACAGCTGTTAAAGCAGCTGTTAGAGGTATATTTTATTTAGCTGGGCAAACAGCTGTTTTCACAGTTTTCGAGCGACGCCACCACCACCACCACCTGCCCAATGAGTAATTCGTTTACAATTGTTACAAAATAGCCAAAATCCGTGGTAAGCCAATTCCTTGGTCAAGGAGATTTTACAGATGAGAACTAGAGCCAAAGGACACTGAAAAGTACGCAGCTGCAGCTCAGGGACAACAACAAGAAGAACGCAACTGAAGCTACAAAAAAACAAAATGTCGAAGGCCGTGAATAACATGAATATGGCCATTGTGGAGCCGCAGCAGCGCATAAAACATTTGTCCCACTACGGCAATCTGATCGATGTGGACAAGAATTTGCCTGTAGCACGGTAAGTTGAAAATCAGAAGCTTCACAGCTCGAATGCGCCCAGTGGGAAGTCAGATCCAATGTCACCGCCCACTTGCCGAGAAAAGACCTTGCACGCGCAATGCCTTTTGAAGGATATTCTCCTTGGGCAATTGCTGTACACACATGCACATACATGTGTGTGTGTTTGTGTGTGAGTCCATTTGGCAGCCAGCTACATGCCATTAGCTGCAACAACAACAACAACAGCAATTTTGTATGCCTCGCTAATTTATGCCAAATACATGATTCCCTCCCGCAGCTATTACCGCTCCGGCACCGAGATGCTGCGCATGGCCCATGTCTATCAGAACGAGGGCAACCACGAGAACGCCTTTATACTCTACATGCGGTACATGACGCTCTTCATTGAGAAGATACGCCTGCATCCGGACTATGCCAGCGTCAAGGCCGATGTGAAGGCCATCAACAAGAAGATCAAGAATGAGATCATGCCGACGACGGAAAAGCTGCGCGCCAAGCTACTGTCGCAGTACCAGCGCGAATATGAACAGTTTCTGGCCAACAAGGAGGCCGAACGTATGCGCGAATTGGAGCGGGAGCAAGCCAATAAGAGAGCAGTGCCCTCGCTCATACCCGCCAATCTGCACGTTCAAATAGATCCGAGCAACCAGCCAACAGCGCCAGATCTGGGTCTACTTGACCAGGTGGTCTATCCGAACGATTTTCCAACAGGCACCAATCGCAGCAATTTGCCCAACTCTGGTCTACTGCTGCCCGCGGCAGCTGATGCTGGCTCCGACAGGACAGCCAAGTGAGTGCATCTCTGTAACTCTCGTGACTCAACTAGAACTCATTTGTTTTGCCCCTTAGTTCGTCTTCGAAGCCCGCCTTCGATCGCAGTCAGAAGCCGCAATATAATCGCGCGGACTCGCTGCTGGCGGGCTCTTTGCGCTCGGTCAACGTACCTGGCGACACCATGGATATGTTCCTGCAGCTGGCGCGCGCAAATACCTCCAATAATATTGAGACTTGTGGCGTTCTGGCCGGCCATCTGGCACAGAATCAGCTTTACATCACGCACATTATCACGCCGCAGCAGCATGGCACGCCCGACAGCTGCAACACGATGCACGAGGAGCAGATCTTTGATGTCCAGGATCAAATGCAGCTCATCACTCTCGGCTGGATACATGTGAGTGGCAACGCGTTCTCTCCAAGAGCGAGTCTAATTGCTGTCCCTTTATCACCGCAGACCCATCCTACCCAAACGGCTTTCTTGTCCTCCGTTGACTTGCACACGCACTGCTCCTATCAGATGATGATGCCCGAGGCAATTGCCATCGTCTGTGCGCCCAAGTACAATACGTGAGTCATTCTCTCCCCCAATGAATCAGAGAAAGTGAGCAATTTCGCGATTTATTTTTAGAACCGGTTTCTTTATACTCACGCCTCAGTATGGCCTGGACTACATTGCACAGTGCCGGCAAACCGGCTTTCATCCGCATCCCAATGATCCGCCGCTGTTCATGGACGCACAGCACATCAAAATGGATGCACAGGCCAAGATCAAAGTCATCGATCTGCGCAGATAGTATGCTGAAATGTTAGTTTAAAGCAGCAGCCAAAATCAACTAGCTAATAGCATATTGAAAACGCAAACTTGGTCAGCCCCACTGGATGCGAAAAGCCGCGAATTTAACAAGTTCTACAAACAAACACTCATCGAAACAATATCTGAGCCGCTTACAGTTAGCTAAATTTTATGTTAAAGCATTGGCCAATCAAAACGGAAAACACAAAAAACATAGAGATTGAAGATTTTAGAAAAACATGAACAGAGACATTACAAAGAACTTTACGCATACCAACAGAGAAAAGAGAATCCACAACGTATTTTGCAAGTATATATATTTTTGCAAGCAATACATTGATGGTGGTGATTAGAAAAGTTTAAGCAATGGCATTTTCATACTCGTTCACAAAGTAAAGTGGTTTTGTGCAATGCCCGTCATGCTGTCCGTCCGTCTGTCCGGATAAAAAATTAAAAAATCCGAAATGGCTATATCTCCCACGGGTTTTGAGCTAGTCAATAAATTTTAAAGGTAAAAAGAATACAATTTCCCGGCCACGCCCACTCCCGCCCCCGCAAATCGCGAAAGTCTATATCTCGCATATCTTAAGATCGAAATATAATAATTCTATATGTATCCAAAATAATAATAACTACTGTGTACTGTGAATGAGTATTACGCAGTCGGTTATGTCCGACTGCAAAGTTCGTGTTTTTTAAGTTATTAGTTCTGATACTCGTTTACGAAGTGAAAAGAGTATATTAGGTTAGAGTATCCATCTTGCTGTCCATCCGTCTGTCTGTTCGTATGAACGATATTTCTGTCGCTGCTCTTGAAGTTAGAGACTTAAAACTTAGATATATGAATACCGCCGTCAGATAAAGTATTAAAATAGTTTGGCTACGCACACTGGGAACGTAACAATTCGATTCAATCTATGTATCTCCCTCAGTGCTAAAGCTAGATTCATCAAATTTTTCAGTTTACTGTTATACTGTGAACGAGTATTGCGCAGTCGGTTACACCTGACTGCAAATATCGTATTTGGTTTAGTTCTTACTTATTAAACTTGGCAATGCGCATTTTAATGTCAGCTTTATGCAATTCTTTCATGTGATTTACACTTGTGGCTTATATTTTTGTTAAAACTATTTTTACGAATGCATGTATTTATTATGTTTGGCAATGAACACTCTACACACCGCTACTAATGCAGCCAATGCAAACTCTTTGAATAATATTAATGTTTATATATTTACCTAATGCTAAAAAAATACAATAAATAACTATGGATAACATGCTGTTTAAAGAAAAACCGTGAATGGTAATCGTGTTATGTATGCTTACTGAATTGCTAATTTGAATTTGAATAAAATTAATGTAAATTATTTTAAACTAGAACGCCCATAATAAATATATATATTTTTGTTTATTTACATTTAAAGACAGCCCATTCAAATGTTAACAGCCAATGGCGCTGTTACCATCACAGGAATCTGTAAAGCAGCGTCCATAATTTCCCTTAAATATTCCAAATTATTTCTGCTATCATTGAGTTTGAATTATTTTCATAGTTCTAAACACCTTTTATTTTTGTGATATCTTTTTTATTTAATTGTTAACAATCTCTTGTTAAAGGCGAATTTAATTGGTAGCTCTGCTAAATATTTCCCTATTTACATTAAAGCCCTTCGCGTTTACATTTCCCGCGCACAGTTTTGCGTGCTTTCTCGACTCGTGCGGTCTACCCAGGTCAGAGAGCAGGACCTGGAATCCAATAGCCGCAAAACACTAAAAATAATTAAGTTACAAGTTATATTTGTGGTGTGAACAATAATCGATAAGAGAGCGGCACGCATTAAAACGAAAGCATCGCGCCAACCACCTAACACAAGAAGCAGGCAAAGGGGAAAGGTGTGCCTCGCATAGTTGCTGCCGTGTGGTTTTTAGGCTGACTTAAAATTTCAAACGAAAATTGCAATAGCTATATTTCAAATAGTACAATAATATCTCAAAGAGCTAGAGGAAATCAAGTTTTGCTCATAATTAGTAGCCCACGTGCGCCGGCACAGCTGCTTGGCATCACCCCCCTCCCCCTCCGGTTCATTTGCCTTCCGTTGCTAATATAATGCCAATACTCGAACTGAGTCCAATTAATTGGATACCAAAACTGAAAAGCGTTCAATGTCAAGAAGTAAGTGGAGATGCTTTCAACTAACATTAAACATTAACAGCAGACGTGTGTGTGCGTGTGTGTGCTTGTGTGTGCGCGTGTGTGTGTAAGCGGCTTATGAGCTTAGCAACACTCGAGTCCTTATGTTGACTCAAATATCACGTTGATACAAGTGTGTCAAAAGCCGACCGGTTGACCGAGCTAGTGACACGGGGAAGAAATATGTTAATAGTATTTATGTGCTGATAAGAGCTGATAAGCGCACTTTAATCAGCTAAAAGCATTCTATTCTAATTCTGCCACATCAGACTGGTGCCAACGCTAGACTTAAAGTGTAAAATTAACCTATTTATCTGCCCATCCTTAGCTTTTTTCTGCGACCAACGGAAATGTGCCGTCAAGTGTTGACTACTGCGTGTCCTGGCTCGTACCAGGACACGAATGAGCCGCCCATCAGCTGACACAGTCAGCTGCTGGCGGTCGCACACAGCGAAAGGAATTCACATTGACATTTCGCTAACCTTGATGAGAATGCCTAATGGGGCCCTGGAATGGAGGTGTCGTGTCTGAGTCTCAGTAGTTGCAGTTCACAGAATTTAAAGAATTGCATGCAGTCGACAGTTCAAAAGCTGTTCTTGTCAAAGCAATCATTTAGCCCTCTCGACACGCTGCGCTATACTAACCAACACATTTCTATTTTTGGTGCTCGAAGTCTTCCTATCTTCTTATCCATGTTTTTATTTGGTCTTTGGCTATTTTTAAAGCACCCATGCGCCATTCACGTGTTTGCTCCCGAACGGCGAATGCAGCGTATACGCAATGCGAGAGCTTAAGCTCTTGCATTTTTAGCATGTTGCACGTGCTGACAACAGCTAAGAATAATTATAAATATATTATAAAAATATAATTATTTATATATATATAAAGTGGTCGCTCGAATAATGCAAACTCGAAAATAATTTCATTAGGTAACATTATTAGGCAAACACATTTCAATTGACTCGAAAATTATGACTTTCATGTGTGTGCAATGTCCGTCTTGCTATCCGGCCATCTGTCCGTATGAACACAATTCATTTCCGCCGCTATGGATTCTAGAGACTTGAAACTTGGAATATATACTCGTGTATACTAATTGTGACAATCACAATCGATTAAATATATTCATTTATAAATTTAAAAAAAATTTTTCGAAATTGACTAAGGGGAGTACATGATATTTTGTCAGAAAATCGAAAAAATTTTATTTTTAATAATGAATATATTTGAAAAACAGAATCCCTCTAGAGGGCAAACCATGAAATAAGTGTCATCAAACATGAAAATCGGTTCAGTTTTGACAAAGTTATGGGCGTTTGAAATATGGGATCTATGGGTCCGAGAGCTTTACATGTCAAAATTTTTTTCAATTTTGGCATGATTTTTGACAAAAAATTTGAAGCCCTCAGAATCGGTTTTAAGGTTGTTTTTTATACTAATTGTGATAACCGCAATCGATTAAATATATAAATTTGCATTTCTAAATTTTGAAAATAAAAATTTTCCGAAAAAGAGTAAGGGGGAGTACATGATATTTTATCAAAAAATCGAAAAATATTTTATTTTTAATAATGAAAATATTTGAAATGCAGAATCAATCTAGAGGACAAACCATGGAAAAAATGCCATCAAACATGAAAATCGGCTTAGTTTTGACAAAGTTATGGGCGTTTGAAATATGGGATCTATGGGTCCGAGAGCTTTACATGTCAAAATTTTTTTCAATTTTGGCATGATGTTTGTCAAAAACTTTGACCTCCTCTGAATCTGTTTTTATATTGTTTTTATTCTCGTTCACAAAATAAAACGAGTATATTGGGTTTTTGTAATGTCCGTCTTACTGTCTATCCGTCTGTTCATCTCTGCATCTGTCCGTCTGTCCGTATGAACACAATTTTTTTCGCCGCCATTAAAGTTACAGATTTGAAACTTGGAATATATACTCGTGTATACTCGCGTCAGACAAAGTGATTTTTGTACCATGACTACTCGGAGACTGGCAAATCGATAACACGACAATCGCAAATCGATAAAAGGTGAATAATCCCACAAAATTAAATTATAAACAACCTCCTTTTGACCTGTTGCATTTTAATTTTAAAAAATAGTAAATTAAAGCTGTCGGTCTAATGAAAAAGGTACGTTTACAATTTCTAAAAACTGTAAAATCTATAAGCTGCAATGTCTGAAAGATCATTGTATACATATATTTACATATAGTTTCTGCTCGCTGCCCACTCATATTTCAAAAGTACTCGTGAAAACTGTGACCTTGTCCTTTAAAGCGAAAACATAAAAATGTTTTATGTATCTTTCCATATAAATATTTCTATATCTATTTATAATACTCTGCGGTTTATCATTGTGCTCAGTTACTCAATGCATAAGCTTATTTTTCAACTCTATTGCTCTAAAGAAAATAAATAGAAGTTTTCCTACGTAGAAGTTGCGCGGGCTAAGCTTTTGCTTTGCTTAGATTTTTTGCATAAAAAATGTACCCAGGAAAGCTTCGGCTTTTGGGGACTGCAGCAAACTGCAACGATTTCCTGTCTCAACTATGTGTGTGTTTCTATGCGGTCCACAGGTGGTTGTTGCTCTGTACCAGATAGACACACCCACAGAAGCCACACACACTTAGGATGTTTTTGCAATTTTGCACCCTATAAGTAAACAAATTGCAAAGCTCTCTCAGACATGATACCGCACATTACACATTGTTGTTGTAGCCCCTGAAATGAACTCTAATACAAATACAAATGCAAAACACAACAACAATCTTCAAGTGACGCACACACGCCACCAAACTACAAAAACAAAAATAATAATAATAGTAACAAACACAAATGCCTAACAGTAAGCCCCAGTCGATTGGCGCTGCTTTGCAGTCGTTGCTGCAGTCGACGCCGACGTCGGCGCTGGGGTAAATTGTTACTGGGAAAAGCTTTCCGCCAGCACCACAGATTTTGATTCAGAACGGAAAAGTGACGCGCCGCAATCGCACGACTCTCCGTAGCTGGTAGAAGAATCGCGAATCTCGCGTTCACATAGATAAATTCGAACAAATTTCGTATACCCATCGAAATAAATATACATATACATATAAGTGGAATATATACATAATATATGCTTATGCGCAAAGAGGGCGAGAGCAATCGGAAAATTTTTAGTAATCTGCGGGCCTGGAAGCCCATTGGCAATATCAGCAGCAGCAACAGTTGCCCCGTGCAGTGAAAACAACACAGGCGAATAAATTAGCTAAGCTACGCGATATCCCAACAAAAAAAAAAACCAATGTAAAAGTTTACAAGTTAGTGGAAACAATATAACCAATTTCGTAGAATTCGCTGAATTTTTAAGTGTCTTAACAAGTGTTTCGAAAGACTTTCTTCATTGTGTTCATTTAATTTTAAAATGGAAGAGGTAATACTTTTTAATTGCAATGAAATTATCATTCAAATAAATAACATAACATATAATGAATTGTATAATATCAGATAAAGCCCTAATTTAATAGGCGAAAAACTTGAAAAATGTAATTAAAAATCTATTTGATCTTCTTGACATTGAAATTTAAATTATAAATGAATAAAATATTTGTATATTTCTAATTACAATTTTAGCAGTGTAAAATACATCCCATTAAGAGTAATAAAAATTCGAAATTATATAACTGAGTTTATAGTTTTTTTTATGGACAATTCCCTAATTCATTATAAAATTTAAAGTATTTTAATCGATAATAATAAATTATATTTGCCACATACAAATACGATGCTTTTCCTATCCTGTGCAATACGGAATCTCGTTTGTTAATCTCATTCAAAAGATAATAATAATGCTTAATCTGTAATCAAATTAATTTGCATTTTTAATAAGAAAGTTAATAAAAAAAGAAATAATTTTTAATGATTAGATAAATGACAATATCATAGGTATATCATACATAAGCAATGGAAATGAATAATACAATAAATAATTAATTATAAAAAATTATAAAATATTAAAATTAAAAAAGTTTAAAAATAAACAAAATAACTTAAATAAAAATGTAATATCATTCCAAGACAGTTGCAACTGCCTGTCAATATTTTGAGCTCTCATAGCCATTTTCTGGCACATATAAAGAAGAGTGAAACAAAACAATTAAAAAGTTCACATTATACATATACGATACAAAAAAGCTCGACAAATAATCATATGTTTTTGGTGGCCGTCTCTGGGTCTCCATTTTAATGACAAACAATAACAAAATCACCTTCAGACAAAAGCAGAATAATCTCAACGCTATCTAAGTTTTCACTGGAGACTGTTTAGTTGCTTTTACTGTTATAATGCATTCATTAAAGCTGTTTTGTTTTTTTTTGCAATGTGTCGTCGTGCGGCTCAGATTTTATTTATTTATGTAAAGGGGTACTTGAAACATTTGTAAACAGAGAATTGGAATCATGTTCGCTTATAAGCTAACTACTTTACAATTTATCTTTTTTATTACTCTCTCTCCCTCTCCCTCTCTCTCAGACTTTCTTTCTCTCACTCTCTTTCTCTCTCACACACTCTCCTTGTCTATTTTCTCTTGCGGTTTATTTCCGTTGTTTTTATTGTATTTTTGCACTATCGTCAATTAGCTGTTTGACCGCCCTTGCGTATACGTAATCAGCCATTTGTATATGATAGTGTCTTTCGTACTTGTGCTAATGTGGCTTATTGAAATTGGCTGTTACTGAATTAATTTTTACTTTTAAGCTATGCTACGGTAGCTTTTAAAGTTGACATGAAACCTAACTTCAATGCACCTTTAAACCGACCAATAAATTGTTTATTTGATATGATTTGAATTTCACAATTCATGTGATATATTTGCTGTTATTTATTCTGAATACGCTCTCGCTCTGACTTGTTCCCAGCTACTGCTGCATGTGGCAGCTCGAGTCATAACTGTGGCAAACAGCGATAATGAACAACCGGACTGACCTTGAATGGAATTGCGAAACTTTTGCCGTATTTGTTTGTTGTCAGGTGCGCCAAATTTGCATACAGGCACGAATACAAACATGAATAGGCATTGAAGAAAACAGTAGATAGTAGCACGTGCCGACCGCTGCAGGTGACTCGCCCGTGCTGCCGCTGCCCCCGGCGGCCTGGCAGCGCGACCTTTGACTGCGCCGAGCAACAGCCAGTAACCAGTTAACTGTAAGGAAGCCAGTAGACAGACGACCTCATTATCATTTTCGGCAAGGCACAAACAACAACACACAGCCAAAAGCGGACGTTGTCATGCATATGCCTACCCTCGTACACTCGGCGTATGTGCAACATTTTCCGCGTCTTTGCCGCTGCATACAAATCCAAAACTTATTTTTGAATGTGTGTGTATGTGTGTGGTTGTCTGGGTTCGTTTTTGCTTGTTTGTCAGATTTCAAGTTCAATGTGCAATTGCGTGGGGATTATGTGCTTGGAATAACAGCTGGAAACAAGTTGCCTTTTGATTATAATCATAATTATCCAGGCGTTTAGCTCTGGCTTTTGATTATTTTCAGCTTATATTTTTACCAAGTGGGTTAAACTGGTGCTAAGTGTTTAGTTTTGAATGGAGGTGACAGTAAAATTATTTAAGCTTCACTTCGTATATTTTTTTATTTATTTTCTTATAGCTTTGTTATTTAGAAGTTTATATTTTTATCGGTTCTTTTTAATTTTACTTAGCTCTTTTGCTTGGGTATACTTGACTTATTGCATACAACAAGACAAGGGCTTAATCTATGAACATATTATTGTGGTACAATATCAGAAAAGATTAGAAAGAAAGCGCAAATCCGTAGTATTTGAATTGGGGCGAATGCGGTAGGTATCCAAAATCCGAAATATTCCTAGCCTGAATTTTAAACTGATTTGAGTCCACATCTGATTAATTCAGGAAATACAAAATTATCGCATTTCGAAACCTTTTTTATACAAATTGACAATTTGATAACGAGATTAAAAATGAAAAAAATGGCTTGATTTGTATAAATATAGAATTTTTATCTCGATTGCTTCAATCAAACCTAATTTCAAATACATACATACAGAAACAGATACAAATACTTTATCATCTCGTTATCCTGAATGTAATGAAGTTAATTAAAAGCTTTATGCCTTTTTAAACCCTCGAAGCTGCACGTTACACATTTAGTCCCATTCTTCGAGGGCTATCTGACATATTATTGACTGGCCAATATATTACATTTATTATTTATACCATATTTCAATAGTCAGATAGCATACTATCCAGATTTAATTTTAACGCACAGTTCCACGAAAAAACAAGTAATGTATTACTCGGGAGTTGCCGACAAAAAAATACGCTGATCCCAGCTTCAAGCTATCGAAACACACATTTACAGCCCCATGAATGCATGAATACAAACACAAAGTCACATGCGCACCCACACACATACCTTTAATATCAATACTTATCGACATTAATGAAATCGGTTAGGATATCGAGAAGAAAATTATTAGCTAGTTCTGCTTATGGTATTAAGAGTCTCTAGCTTTTATAGTTTCCGAGATCGCTGCGTTCATAAAGCGGACAGACGGTCGTCTTGATCAAGACTATATGTACATACTTTATGAGGTCGTAGATGCCTCCTTCTGCCTGTTACATACATTTGCACAAAACCATTATACCCGCTTTTACCCCACCTCCAATGAGTTCAGGGTATAAAAACGCAGCGCATACAACAACAACTGCGCCCCTGCACAAATAATAAATAAGCTGATAAGCCGCGAAATCAATACACAGGACTCAATTAAATGTTTTTCTGTTGATTTCAAAGCAATAAATTGTTGTTTATGTTCTGCTGCTGTATCACCTGCGTGTACGTATGTAATTAAATTTACATACATATAAAACTGGAGCTCTCGCAGCAATTTAATTACACTGAGAGAACGAGAGAATGGCTATTTCAACGCATGATAATCGAATTACGTCAATGGATTGATATACACATACATGTATGTGGATGACCGACTTAAAAGTGAAGTCGAACTTGTTGACGGAATCGCTTCCAACATCGCCGACCCCCGTTGGCTACTAATAATAGACATACGACTATTTATATATATATATATATATATATATGTATATGGGTTTGCCCTTGCTTATTTTTACTCTTCACGCAATTTGAAAATTGTTTGCAAACAAACAATAAAAATTGCTTTATTTATGATGTCAACAAATGAGCGAATAATGCAGAGAGCATCAGCAAAAAGAGAGCCAAATTTAAGAGCGAGCGATCGTTGCGACGTTTGACAGTAACCCCCAACGGGCAAAAGATAAAATAAAAGCAAGAGAGCATTCTTGGGAATTGGCTCTCTCAGCAAATTTTGCCATGCAATTAGAACGAAGTGAGGCGATTTGATCAGTCAGTTGGGCTACGGGTTCTATTCAGTTCAGTTTGGATCGGTCACAAGTTGACGAGCTACTTAATGTCACAGCATACGCTTGGGCAATAAAAACAAACACAAGTTGAATAATTGCAAATAACAACAAAATGCCAATTGCCGCCACTGTGAGTTGAGTCTTTCTTACAGAGAGCACACACGCTGTGATTGTGTATTTATGACACGTGTTGCTTTTGTTTGCCATTAAAAGAGAGAGCGAGAGAGCGTGAATTTGCGAAAATATGCGTGTGTGTGTGTGTCTGTGTGTTTGTCTGCGCTGTTTGATCTCTTATCTCTTCTTGTTTTGACAGACTCCCTCGTTATTGAAGCGCGCCGGCACTGAGAAACTGCGCGAAGTCTTCCTGAAGTACGCCTCGCTGCAAAAGGATGGCGAGCATTACATGACCAGCGAGGATTTTGTGCGCAAGTTCCTCGGCCTGTTCACAGAGACAGCATTTAATGATGTAAGTAGATGCAGCCGCAGCAACAGCATGAACAAACAAAACCCGTGTCAAAGACAACGGCGCATCAATGGGTCATTGCAAGGTTATACACAGTTGCGGTGTGATAAGCAATCGGCAGCAACAACAACACAACTTGCGGCTGGCCTAGCCCTGTGCCTAATCCAGTTCTTATCAGCCCAGCACAATGAGCATTTACCTGTGCAGCAACAAAGATCTCTGTGCCGCTTCCCTGTGGCATTTATCTCGCAAAAAACTGATTCATATTGCACTCGGGCCGCACTCGCAATCATTTGTCTGCCTCGTGCTAAAGTCTGTCGACGTCACAGCATTTAAATTTGAATTGCTCGTTATCAATTGTTTGCTTGGCTAGTCGAAACTGGAACTGAAACTGATTTCCAGGTGCGCCCAGGCCGAAGTCTGCGTATTGTACTTTTCCTGACTTTTGGGATTCGTGATAAAGTCTTTTTATAGCCAGCTAATCGATAATTGGCGAACGGTCTAATGTCCGGTTAAACGTTGAACTTGTTTTTCTTCCAGGAATCGGTGCGTCTGCTCGCCGGCATTGCGGACACGAGCAAAGATGGCCTCATATCATTTTCGGAGTTTCAGGCATTTGAGGGATTGCTCTGCGCCCCCGATGCGCTCTACAGAACTGCCTTTCAGCTATTTGATCGCCAGGGCAATGGCACCGTTTCATATGGTGATTATAGAGATCATTTGTTTATACGATTATATAACTTGTGTTATCTCAACTTTTACAGCTGATTTCGCTGATGTCGTACAAAAAACTGAACTGCACTCAAAGATACCTTTTAGCTTAGACGGCACATTTATCAAACGCTACTTTGGTGAGGTAAGGACAAAGTAACTTGGCTAACAATCACAGTGCACACATCTAAAACATGTCCTTCACCAACGTCTTTAGAAGAAGCAACGCCTTATCAACTATGCTGAATTTACGCAACTGCTGCACGATTTTCACGAGGAGCACGCAATGGAGGCATTCCGTAGCAAAGATCCAGCTGGCACTGGATTCATATCCCCCCTAGATTTTCAGGATATAATTGTTAAGGTTAAGCGGCATTTACTCACGCCCGACGTCAAGGATAACTTGATCGCGGTAAGTGGCTAAAAAACGAATATTTCATATATAAAAGTATGCCTAAAATTGTGCGATTTGACAGGTCACCGAGGGTCACAGAGTGAGCTTCCCGTATTTCATTGCATTTACCTCGCTGCTCAACAACATGGAGCTGATCAAGCAGGTCTATCTGTTCGCCACCAAGGGCAGTCGCACCGACATGGTGACCAAGGATCAGCTGCTCTATGCGGCACAAACCATGAGCCAGATAACGCCCCTGGAAATCGACATACTGTTTCAGTTGACGGGCGCTGTTAATCAGCCAGGGTAAGTGGCTGGGCGTATGGCAACTAACGCTTTCCCAACAACAACAGCAGTAGCAACAACAACTGCACCTATAGGCGCTTTACTTGGTCAGCAATATTGTTAATGAAACAAAAAGTCACATCATCGTGTTTGTCTCTCCGTCTTTGTATTAACCGTTGGACTTTTGTATCTTTTTTCTCTCTTTTTCCCTGCTCTCTATCATAACTCACACAAATCAAATTGCATACAAAATTATCGACCTAATTTCATTTACGAAAATAGCTGGTGGAAACGCAAACAGATTTCTCCATGTAGGCAAGTGTTGTCCTTTAAGAACGTTTTTTCGTCATGCTATTCCTACTCCCATTCAACAACAGACCCCAAACAAAACTCCCCATCGTCCATGCATCACGCCTTCGGTGTGTTTCCGTTTTAGATAGTTGTGGGTATCTTCGCACTCCGAATCCTCGACTAACCACATGCCCAAATCGTTTGTCCCAACAGCCGCATCGACTACAGCGACCTGAGCAACATTGCGCCCGAGCATTACACGAAGCACATTACTCACCGCCTGGCCGAGATCAAGGCTGTCGACAGTCCCAACGATCGATCGGCCTTAATTCAGGTGCTGGAGGCCACCTACCGCTTTACCCTGGCCTCCTTTGCAGGCGGTGAGTAAAAGATTTAAAAAGTTTACTGAGCATTTTGGTCTCAATGCTGCCTTCCGCAGCTACTGGCGCCACGGTGGTCTATCCCATTGATCTTGTCAAGACGCGCATGCAGAATCAACGCACTGGCTCCATGATCGGTGAGATCGCATACAGAAACTCCTGGGACTGTTTCAAGAAGGTAAACCACACTGAACTAATTGAAATGTATATGCCGTGATCGTTAACAACACCTCATTCTGCGTCAGGTCATTCGTCACGAGGGCGTCCTCGGTCTCTATCGCGGGCTGTTGCCCCAGCTAATGGGCGTCGCACCCGAGAAGGCCATCAAGTTGACGGTCAATGATTTTGTGCGCGACAATTTGACGGACAAGCGCGGCAACATTCCCGTCTGGGCCGAGGTTGCAGCCGGTGCCTGCGGTGGTGCCGCCCAGGTCATCTTCACCAATCCGTTGGAGATCGTCAAGATCCGGCTGCAGGTGGCTGGCGAGATCGCTGGCGGCTCCAAGATCAGTGCCTTATCTGTTGTCCGCGAGCTGGGCTTCCTGGGACTGTACAAGGGCGCCCGAGCCTGTCTGCTGCGCGATGTGAACTTCTCGGCCATCTACTTCCCAACCTATGCGCACACCAAGGCCGCCCTGGCCGACAAGGATGGCTACAACCATCCGCTGTCGCTGCTCGCTGCGGGCGCCATTGCCGGCGTGCCCGCTGCCTCGCTGGTCACGCCCGCCGATGTGATCAAGACGCGTCTGCAAGTCGCCGCTCGGACGGGCCAGACCACGTACACGGGCGTCTGGGATGCCACCAAGAAGATAATGGCGGAAGAGGGCCCGCGTGCCTTCTGGAAGGGCACAGCCGGTAAGTGGCCAGGACAACTATCACACGTTACCTTCTCTTTAACCTTATGTTTCTCTCTTTAGCTCGCGTTTGCCGCTCTTCGCCGCAATTCGGTGTCACCTTGCTTACCTATGAGCTGCTGCAGCGCCTGTTCTACGTGGACTTTGGCGGCAATCAGCCCAGGGGCTCCCAGGGCTCTAAGTCGGGTCTGGCACTGGATTCCACGCTAAGCGGCTTGCAGCCCAAGCCCGATCACATTGGCGGCTACCATGCGGCGGTGCCACTGCTGACGGGCATTGAGTCCAAGTTCGGCCTGTACCTGCCTCGCTTCGGGCGTGGCGCTGCCGCCGCTGCTGCGGCTGCCACGCCCACCGGCTCATGATTATATTGGCGGCATCGCCTGCAGTGCGCCAGTTAGGTCTAAAGTTGTACAGTTGTAGCCATAGATAAATAAATAGGCACAAAGTCGGAAGTCGTTAAAGATATAATAGATATGTCTATTTTTTGCTAGGATGCGTTTACACACACAATCACAACCAGTCGAGGACGAATGAGAACAGTTCCATGGATCTGGTCTATACTAGATTAATCAATTACTTTTCCCATCATCAACACGTTGTATAAACGTAACAAAAGTTTTAAAATATATATATACGGAAATTTACATTCAGCAGACATTTATGGCACACAATTAAAGGCAACTGTTTTACCTACACAAGAAACGAAAATAAATAGAGAGTAAAGAAGCTGGAGCTGTAACTGTTTTTTGTAAACTTTTTTAACTAAATGTATAGTTTAAAGTTTAAAAAACCCAACCAAGAAAATCACTGATCGTCTACTTTTTGCACTCAATAAAATATTTAAGCGTAAAACCTTTTAATGTAAGTACGAACTTGTTCAACAGCAAAGGAAAAATGCAATGAATTACCTCTTAGCTAATAAATTTAAAATGAATATAATAAAAAACTTTACGAAAATTAAAATCAGCCATTTTCCTGATATTTATTTTTTCTTTTGTTTTTCTATTAAACTTTAAAGTAGCAGGACTGTTGCTAGTTCAAATTAGATTTTAATGTGATCGAATAGGAAATACCAGGAAACTAAATGCTTAAATCCAATTCCTAAACTGTAACACAAAACAAGGAAAAACTGCAACTCACATCCTCGAGAACATTTTGCTATCAAAACCTAGGCAGCCTAAATCATTAACTACAGTTGGATCTGACTCTCTTTTCGAGTCTGTCCTATAATTTGAATGATGCAGATTGTTAAATCAAATCAACTAGAATATCCGCCTTTCCTTTCTCCATGCTCTCTATAGAGACCTTTCTGACAAAATAACTGCTCTATAAGCCCATTTAATAACTATACATTTCTATAGAAAGTAAATAGCCCAACATTTTGTCACAGTTTTGCGGCAGTGTTGCATTGGAAAGTTTCCCGAGTGCCCTTTTGGCCGGCCCAATGAAGCGCTTGGCATGGTTAATGCCTAACTGCCGCTGTTAGCGATTAGAATACGGCGGCATTCGACAAAATGCGTTGACAAGGTAATTTCTAGCCATCAAATCAGGTCACTCAATACAAGAAATTCAGTTTCGAATTCAACAGTTTTGTGTCATTGTGGCTTACTGCGCCGCAAAAGGCCCGGAGTCACGCCCACTCGTCTGGCGCCCGCTGACCATGACCGCCAAAAGCCAACTGATCACTGACCGTTAGCCATTTAATTCTAAGTCCCCCCCTCTAATGACCGGTTGCAAGAGCGGAAGGCGATTCAGTGGCCAGCGACCAGTGACCAGGTGGCACATAAAAAGCTGGAGTCGAGCGCCCAGCCAGCCGCAGTTTCATTTCATCCGTTGACGCGAATGCTTCACGAGCCCTACAAAATGCAAGTGAAATTTGTGAAAAGCCTGTGCCTCCTGGTAGTGTTCTCGCTGCCGCTGCACCTTGTGGCGGGCAGTGTGGCAACGGCCAACCCGGCGCAGAGCCAAACGGATACGCGCGTCTCTTGGCTAGCCCAACTGTTGCAGCTGCGTCGCCAGCTTGGCGATTGCATGCGTTCGGGCACGGGTCTGTGGTCCTGTTTCCGCGGGCGCAGCCTGCAAATCTTCGAGGACATCATGGCGGCGGATGTGATTCCGCTGTACGCGGGCGTGCGCCTGACGGCCGCGCCGAATGCCACGAATGGCCAGGCGCGTCAATCTGGCGATGAGCCCACGGATCTCAAGCATCTGACGTGGTTCGATCGGCTGGCTGTTAGCCTGGCCAAGGGTCTAACCACGCACACACTGCAAATCAATCTGGCCCAGCTCACGGAACGCTATTTGAGCAACGGTAGGTGGTGCCACCAAAACCCATTTATCGTTGGCTTCCATTTTATCCACCCGCAGATGCGCCGGAGAGCAGAACGGATACGGTGGGCAGCGCGCGTCTGCGTCGGCATCGTTTCAATATGATTATCACCATGATGTTTGGTGTCACCGCCCTGGGCGCTGTCCTGGTGCCCATGGGCTTTCAAATGCTATCCATAGTCAGTGGCAAGGCTTTGTTATTGGCCAAAATGGCGCTACTGCTGGCCTCCATCAATGGACTGAAGCGGGTAAGTAATTGAAGAGTTTTCGACTTGACGAGAGATAACCGACCTATTTATTCCCTGAACAGGTGGCCAATACAGGACTTCATTATGGCTTATACCATGTGCCTGGCGAGCATCTGGGCGGCTATTACGATCGCGGTGATTTGAATCATCCACGCAATGTGCCCATACCCTTGGGCCTCGCCCCGTCCCTGGACATGGGCTTGAAGTAGAAGTAGAAGAAGTAGAGTGAGAGAGAAAGAGAAAGCGAGAGAGATTGCAAAAATTCTCCAGTCAATGATTGTAGCTTAATGTAGTTCAAATAAAAGTAGTTCTCTTTTTAAGTAATTTTCACTTCTTGGCAAGCTTTTCACGATTGAAAACAGCGCTGCTGCAGCTTTTGTTTAGCAAGTTGGCAGGTCTGGTTGCAAGCTTTTTGTGCAACTTTACCCCAAAGCTTTTAGTGTGTTGAATTGTAAAATTTTCAAATGAAAACGCACACGGTGAAAGTGCGCAAAAGAAACATTAAACAACTATGGGAAGATAGAAATAGTTTAGAAGCGAAATTAAATTTTTGGGCACAGAGAAACTTTGTAGAATAAGTTTGGTTGTTTTTGTATTATATCACAAGTTCTACAATTAAAGTTAACTGAAACATTTTTGCGCACTGCATGCAACGAAAAGGGGCGACGGCAGCAGGACGAGTGGTGGCAGAATGTGGTGGCGACACGAGCCAGGACTATAAAAGGAAATGCGCCGCTGATAAGGACCAACATTCTGTCGTCGGTTGCGGCAGCTTTGACGTCTCGTGTGGCCTGCGAACGGAAGTCGAGCATTGCAACACATTTCAGAGCACTACGGTTTATATCCTTTCATCCTTAGCCTCGCGTGTAACGGTTTCTGTGCCATTCAAAACGCGTTCAGTTTCATTTTTAGTCTTCAGTTGAACTGCGAACTACGTGGCCGTCCTTCGTCCCATTGTCGTCATTACTGTGCGCTAATAAAATTATTGGTTGCGTGTTAACAGCCCCCGCAAATCGCTTTAATCGGCTTTGGTGTTTCCTTAAGCCAAACCGGACACAGCTCGCATCCTGCGCTTTTAATTTTCTTGCCCGCGCGAATCAAATTATTTAGGACCGTCGGCTAATTGAAAGTCAGGAATTGTCAATTTCACGGCTCGGTTTAGTGCAGCGACAGACGCAAACGCCGACGGAATGAAGCTCGTTGTTTATATCTATTTGTCCATGATTGTGCTCGGCGTGCAGGTAAGTGAGGGGTTGGGCAGGGGTTGGCGAGGATGGGGGCAGCCAACGCGCTTGTAATTTGATTTCGATCAACAAGTTGGGGTTAACTTTTGCTTCAAATTCAGCTCTTGTCTTTCAATCTCTTGAATTCATTTCGCTCGTTGTAATTGAGTCTGGGATTTGCAGCAGGACGATTGATAGGCCCAGGAGCTGTCGGATTTTATGAGCAAAGTTTTTGAAACCTTTGACTTTTTCTTGGCTTCTTGTTAGTTGATTCATCGCCTTTTGTGTGTATGTGTGTTTGTGTGTGTGCGTGTGTGCTGCACAGATTGCTTTCATTACTCTCAAATTATATTAATAAATTCGGGCGTGTGCCAGATTAGAGCGCTCCGACTCGAATACCTATATCATTTGTTAGCAAATCAATTTTATGTTTTATTACACATTGTGTTGTCATTGTCATTAGAGCAACTGCTCCAATTTATAAAAAACACAAATGTTTTGTCACAACTGAAAGTTTGTTCAGTAAAATTGAGATGGTTTTTTATACTCATGCACGAAGTGAAAACTATATTTTGGGTTTGTGTAATGTCCGTCTACCCCTATGAACGCCGTTATTGAAGCTGGAGATTAAAACGTGAATGATAATGTTAAGATAATAATAATAGATAATGTTAAGATTTTAAGGTTACGCTCACTGGAGGAGAGGCTAATAAATTTAATCTATATATGTATGTAACACTTGTTTATAGCTTTAATAGTTTATTCATATTTATTTTTGAAATATGAACTTAACATTTTTTGACAAAGGATTTTAAGAAACGAGCACTCAACTCCGTTCCTTTTCTTCTTCTTGCGATAGTTGGCAGAGCTGATCCACCGACCGTAATATTGCAAATCCTAATCGATATGTTACTTGAGTACTTAAATTAGCCTGCTGCATGATCGACCGCTTCTAGTCTTCTTTTGGATTCCCACATGTATCTTGGGAGCGAAAAATCCATATCTCCCTCATTTTAATTTTTCAATATAAAAATAATTATTTATCCCGTTTTCGACTGTTTTAAGCTGTTATTGTACTGTCGGTTACACCGACTGCAATGTTCTTATTTATTTTGGTTGATTTCTTTTGATAGATTTCTTATAATAGATTTTATGTATAGAAAGACTTTCTTCTAATATTAGAAAATACTCGTTACTATTATTTTTAGTATAGTACTTAGTTATAAACATTGGCTACTATGGCCATTTTGTAACCACATTTTAAACACAAGTACCAATTAAAACAATTTTTTCACAATTAAGTTACATTTGATCAGTTATTCACTTATATATATTGATAACATTAACAAATGACTTTCTTTTTACACTCAATATATAAAAAAACAATCAAAAATTGTGCTTAGAAATGTGCCAAGGAAAATAAGAAAATCGCTTTTAACTAGCAAACAGATTTTAAACATAAATTTAATATCGGTCCCAGTTGTGCCGGACTTGAAAGCCTTTGATAACGTTAAACGAGTTCACAGTATTAAATGAGTTTTGTTATCCAATCTAGCAGATATTGATATACAATATAGACCTTTTGTTACAAAATCAGGTTATTTGAATATGATTTTCCTGTTCTCTAAAGAAATCGTCAGTCTAATTAAAAATCTATTTGTATTATGTTTCCAATGCTTTACATATCTTAAAACATACTGTGAAAGGGGAGTAATTTGAATTATTTGTAATTTGATACGATACTAGAAGTAAAGTTTACTTCTTACTAAAAGAAAGTAAACAGTTTGATATATCGTAAATTATAATCAAATATTTAAAACAGACCTAGACTGTGCCAATTGCCAAGCTCCATTGAATGTTGTTGTTAAGATGTCTGAAAGGTAATCCAAGGGAATAAAATATACGCACTGGAAATTCGTTGCACCTTTGACTATTATACTATCAATAATATCATTTGCCATGATATGTTTGCTTAGGAGCGCCTTTGAGTTTGGTTGTTGTTGCTGCTGCTACTAAAATTACAATATGTCCATTGACAATACCCCAGTAACCAGTGTCAAGAATATAAGAAGAAATGTAAATTTCTTTAGCTGCAATTTAACTGTGTTGAGTCAAGTCAAACATGCCACTGGGCCACTGACTGTGTGCGAGACTGTGTGTGTGTGTGTGTGTGTGGGAAAGTGTGAAAAATCAACAAACTGGCAGATGGCAATCGCCGGGAAGGGACGCTTGTAAGCGCAGCACTGCAAACGACGGCCATTCATTGTAGCCGTGGCCAGCCAGCCGGGGCAATGCAATCGAGCACGTATTTTTGCTGTTGTAGTCAAGCTGGTCACTCACTCAATCGGCAGCCGGAGATGGCAAGCGCAGTCCCGATGTGGCCACCACTTGATGCTCGCTTAATGCCACATGTTAACAGCATCAGCAACACTTCGGCCCTTTAACGGGCAGTTAAACCACAAAGGGCGAAAGTTGGGCTCGGACTGGCCAATGCCACTCTCGACGGCAAGCGATTCTGGCTCTGTGTGTGACATTTGATGTGCCCATGTGTGCGGGGCCAATTAAAATAAAGTGTTGCCAACTTGATGTGCAGTCTAAGCCCTAATTGGTAAACAACATTCGCAGCAAACAGGTACCCAGTAACTGTAACACCTGGATGTACGCCCGCATGAGAGGATCGCGTCATTGTCTTTTGCTTTCATAAGAGAACAAACAAACTTTGTTAATTACCGCCTATTTGTCACTGCCCTTCTGGCAAAGTGTATTAAAGTATTTTTGGCCATTGTTGTTGTTGGCACGAAGCAAACTTTTAATCGACACCAATTTGTCAGCAGTGTCGGTGCCAGAACAGCAGCTGTCCTAAAACCCAATAAATTCAATATCTTAGTCCCGTGTCGAAGCATCTGGTTACGTTTCCCACGCAAATTTATGCCAAAACTCGATGCCACCACATGAAATATGACGCATAACGCGCGCTCTTTGCATAAAATCCGCTGCAACATGTTCAGCAAACATCGAGAAGGAGTCGCAGGAGTCAGCGGCATGCTTATATGTGCGACTAATTTCCGGCAAAGTAATAGATTTCTTCGCATATGCAAACCGCTACTAAAAACACTGCGGAAAATGCTGCGGAAAACTGTGATGGAGCCACACAGCAAGCCATTTGGCTGTGTGTCAGCGGACGTGACATGACATGCAAGTTAATGAAGCTTCTTTTCTGGGGCAACAATTTCAAAACGATGGCGGGCTGAGTAATTTTACCAGTGGCCCTGCGGTAATTAGCCACTTGCAACCTACGTACATCTATTTTCAGCACAACAACATTGCATTTAGGCTGCATTTGCGGTTGCGGTTGCATGCGTTATCTTTGAGGCGCGACTTCAGCTGCAGTTCACAGTTGATTAAGCTTTTCCGCAAATTAATTAAATAATTTTATGTGCGTCGGCGTTGGCAGTCAAAGCCAACATACACTTAGCCAATGAGGCGTGGGCGTAATGAAATCAACCTTTAATATGCTTAAAAAAATTTCCACTAAAACCGACTTTTGCAACCAGATTACGTTTACGATTCAGCACAACAATATTGCATTTGGGCTGCATTTGGGCTGCATTTGGGTTGCGGTTGCACGCGTTGTCTACTTTGAGGCGCAACTTCATTTGCAGTTCACAGTTGATTAAGCTATTCCGCAAATTAATTAAATATTTATATGTACGTCAGAGTTGGCAGTCAAAGCCAATCACTAAGCCAATGAGGCGTATGCGTAATAAAATCAACCTTTAATATGCTTAAAAAATTTACAGTCGGAATTGGTTTACGATTTGAAATTTTGTAAATGAGTTTGTGAAAAAATATATATAATTTGACAATAAATTTAATTACTTTAATTAACTGCAATTTAATTTGTTTAAATAATATTTTCTAAATTTATTTAATAATAATCGTATGATTTAATGTAATATAATATATAATTTAATAAAAAGAATATATATATATAGTATATAATTTAACATATATATAATTTAAAAAAATATTTAATAAGAAATATTTTTTTTACTCTTTGATTGTTGACAAATATTATGTAATACTTTATATAATTGGCAGAATACAAATTTCTTTAAACATTTTATAAAAGTAAATATGAAATATTTGGTACCAAAATATTATTTTCTAATAAACTTTAATTTTTAATAAAATAAATCAGCTTATCATATTAGGTATATTTGTTTAATGTGTACTTAAATTAACTGATTTTAATAAAACATGAGCATGTTTGATTATAAAGATTACAATAGGCTTTGTTTTATGTGGAAATTAGAATAAATTTCCTTGAAGCATTGGCTACAATCCTTTACAGACAGCGAATTAATCTGCATATTTTCATATATTTCGCACAAAAGCAAGCAAATTTTCGCTTAATATTTGATGAGCCTTAAAATGGCGAATAAAGAAAAAATGCTTTATGGCCATAAGGACAGAAGCCTGTTGCTGGTCGGACCCTTTCAAAGCGGGCATTTGTGTATATATATTTTGTTACCCCTACCAACTAGCTCATGATTAAGTCATGATACTACACGGGAATTGTTTTGTAGGAGACTTAAAGTTAATATTGGGAAAACTCACGGCTTAGCGTAAAAATCGTGAGCGTTGTCGGTGAAAAATAAATATTTGAGAGGGTTGTCGAATAGCTTTTAAAAGGATTTCCGCTTCGTAACTACGAAGTTAGATCATGTAGGTGCTAAGTTGGTCCTGTTGTTGATGCTGTTGTTCTTGCCGTTGGTGGCGTTTTAATTAAGTCATAATATTTGAGGCATTCTGATGCGACGCCAGTGCTTCGAGTTTTGCATGACAAGCATGACAAACATGATGAAATTATATCCAATTAGAGCTCGCAAATTTAAATCAAAAAACTTTGGCTACAGCTTCCGTTGATATTCAGGAGTGTATTTATTGCAAGTCAGAGCTTGTTTTTAAAGTGCAAATGAATTATTCTAACTGGATTTCATATGCATGATAAAGTCGTTAATGTATGCACGTGGGTTTGCATGCTCCAAGAACTCTGCACATAAATCAAAAATCATTTTAAAGTGAGCAGTAAAAAGCGGAGAAAAGTTTACTGAGCTTCCACTGGGTATAAATGAGTGCGTGTGTGTGGGTGTGTAGTGTGTAGATATTGGTGTCGTTGACAACCAATAATACTTTTATGAGTAACTCTGACCAGCTGCCGCCTGCCAAAGGCACTGGCAAACCCTCAACTTTAACAAAAGAATTCTTTTGGGTTTCGGTGAAGGCAGCTGCAGCCCTGCTGTTAGGCACCCTGGTATACCGAATCCCATTTAGCGACAATGTTATTATGCAAATGAACTTGCGTCGAGTGTTTTCAAAGGGATCATATTTATCATTTATTTACTGGCTGTCATCAGTTTTGACGAATACTGCGAATTGCTAAACAGCCTCGCGATTGACTTTTCAATTTGCTTTTGCGCGCGTTAAAGATTGATGACGTCACTGGGGCATAAAAGCCGTGTGTAGGTGTGTGTGTCTGTGTGTGGGTGTCTGTGTCGGGGAGTGTGGTTCAGCTTAAAGTTAGCCCCACAAAGCCGCACACTAATTGACAGTTTCATAAGCATAAGGCGCTTTGGCTCTCGGCATGCCCAGCTCGTTATAGACCAAAATCGCGTCGGCTGTTTCGAGTGTTGCGCAAACAATTTGCCAAACTTAGCCGCAAATACAATTATTTTGCTCAACACCAGGGGGTTGGGGTTGCGTATCCTCATTTATCAATTCCAACGGCGCTTCCATAGCCAGCCTCAAACAATTTCAATTAGCGCCCAGAACAAAGCCTTTTATCAATTAAGAGAGGTCAAAAGGAAAAAAATATTGAAAAAATGATTGTCTAGTTAAGCTTGCCTAACTAGGATATGACCTGTATTTGCAAAGAATTTGATATGGCATACATTTTTACTTACATGTTATAAGTAATCATCACAGTGCATGTTTTTTTAATCTTATAATCTTACAAATGCTGCCTAAATAATTCTAACCATGAGAAATAGAGAAACAAATTTTTGTATTTTGTATTTATTTATTATGAACAATCGATAAAGCGAGTGTCGACAAATGTATTGGACTCTACAGCAAAATAAATTTTCTGCCTGTCCCTACTCACAACTGAGGGTAGTCAGTGATTTCCCGAAGGTATAGATTTACAGACCCTCATAGATCTCTTTTTAATATTTATTATCTGACATTTCTTTCTGTTTAAAATATTTGCCAGCTTTTCAGTCACTCATATTTAAGCCATTTAATGAAAACAGGGTATTAAAAATGTCATCAAAAAGCACTTTAAAAGCCGCTTGATTTGTTTTTGGCCCAAGTTTTTTTTGTGATTTAGGTTGCTGCCTGAGGCTGTTTATAAAGTTTCCATTTCTCAGCTAAAATTTGATGATGCTTAAAATTCAAGACGCATGACGAGCACTCGAGTGTTCTCTGTGCTGGCATCCAAGTTCAGCAGCAGCTGCAAGTTATGTGCCGTGTGTGGTTATTGAATTGCTCGACTAGTGGGTCGGCGTTTAATTAAAAGTGGCAATTGTCCGACAGCTGCATTCAGCTTAAAGTGCGCCATTAGATGGTCAGACAGCCTCTGTTGACCTGACCCCTCTGGGGGGCAGAGTAAGTGAATGACATGCGGCCCGCTGTTCGCACAGTTGACCCAACTACAAAGCGCAACTTAGTTTTTTGTTGCTGTTGCTCTTGCTGTTGTTGCTTAGGGAAAAGCTGTTATTAGCCCGGCGGCCCGCTGATTTTATCGCAGTTGAGTTTGGCTTTTGTCAACAACATTTGCGGCCCATTTTCAATGCATATCTTTTGTATCGCCTGAATGACCGCCGCCGTCAAAACGGCCTTTCAAAAGAAACTCCTCCTTGTTATTTGTGTTTTACACTTTTAATCTTTCGCACAGGCCTGGCCCACAGTGAAGCGCTCTTTTGAGCTGTACCCAGCCGCGGCGATGCCCTACAACGAGCACAGAATCGCAGGTAAGATTACAGGACACGCAAATACAAACGCAAGCACATGTAACAGGGGGGCAGGTGAGTGAAAGGGAACTGCGCTAACAAAAAGGTGGGTAAAAGTTTTAGTCGAGTGCCTTTAGCTGAGATGCACTTTGGCGGCCGTCGAGAGTTTATGCACTGAGAAAAAATCTTGAATATGAAACGTTTAACAAGAAGCCATGCAACGCAAAGATTTAGTTTTAAATGTTTTGCCATTATTTTTTACAAATTTAAAATTTGAGTGCATTTTCTGCTGTCATGCAAGCGTACAAAATCATAAAATAAAATTTACAAACACAATTTACTTTACTAGTGTAGAGTTCACAAGATATTTTCAGTTTGGCTAAATTGTCTTTTAAATTGCTTTTCCTCACGAGTTGTCGAGTGTTTTTCTGTGAACCACTTAAACCACATGACGTATGCGTAATTTATTTACATAAGAGCCAAAACTTATTGACCATAGGACGCATTCAGGCAAATAATACAAAATTGCACTTGAGTCGAAATCCATGCAAAATAATGATGAAAATTCACATCACTTACCATGGCAATACCACTTCGATATTTAAATTGAAATGCCAGTGGAGAGCGAGTTATTAAATTTCCTATGATAACTTTATTTGCCATAATACTTACAGGCAACAAGAAACTAAATGTAAAGCCAGTTGACCGCATCTATAAATATAGCCAAGCCAAGTTGGCCACGGACCAGCAATTGGCAAGGCAACCGCAGATGCGTCCTTGTCGCCATTTATGTAATCAAACTGTAGCAAAGCAAATGTCAGTTTTTTGTTTGTTATGTTTATTTATAATTGCCAACTTTTTCCTGCTTTCGCTGGCAACTTTAGTAAACAAGCAAATAAAGAAAAAGTGTGATTGCATGATAATTTATTCATAGATGACATCTTAAGGTTTGAATTATGAAACAAATTCTACGGTCTTTATATATTGTGGATGAGCGTCAATAGCTTAGATAATCTTAGGGTAATGTAGTAAAATTAGTAAATTAAGGCACAAAATTTATTAAGGTCCTATTTGAAACTTTGGTTTGTCACATTCTTTTCTAGCTTAACCTATTTATTATTTATAAGTAAGCATATCATTCTCCTTTTGTGTTTATTTTCATCTAAGGGAAAAGATTCTTTAGCAAATTCTCAATTATGCAGCCTTTGTTGTGATCCCAATATGATAATAAACCCAAGAGAAATTAACAAGTAAATTTTCTACAGCACTTTCAGCGCGAGTGTCAATTAGCATACCTGAAAGAGTGCTGGGAACAGGGTATATCACACTCCCCAGGGTCTTATTGCTTAATGAATATAAAGTTCAGCAAATTCAGTTGACTTGTAATTTGCACAGTCAACACTGAATCTAATAACAATTAGCATCAATAACTGCATTAATGCACAGAAATGTTTATTGCAAGTAGAATTTGAATCGTTATTTATCAATTATGCATAATGTTAATTTAATTGGTAAGCTCATTAAAGTGAATTATTAAAACGCACAATTTGTGACAATTTAATGCAATTAGGCAACATAATAAACAATTAGGCGCCAAATGACCAAAAGTCCTCATGCACACACTTAAAAGCCTCCTACATGTGTGGCACTGACCATTCACAGATACTTGCAAAGATGAGGACTAAGAAATACAGAAAGCATGCCGAAGAGTTAATGCCCTAACAAAACAAAATTGTGTAAATAAGTGCACCACTATATCATTTTGGCAAGGTATTAAGGTATTAACATTACTATATTGTATAGTGCTTATATGTATGATATAGCGGTGCAAATATTTTAAAAAACAACTGCAAAATTAATATTATTGAAATTAAAATATTTAAACAATTATTTTAAAAGAACTTTTAAAATTTAGAAACATCTTAAAACAAAATGGTTTTTTAAAGGGTTTCGTAAATAATAAATAAAATAGATATATATGTATATCCCATCAGTTTATTCAGGACTATACACACTAGTTAATCGCATTGGCTCGATCAAGTATGTGTACTATGTCTTGTATACCATACTTTGTGTATACTCGAAAGATTAAAGTATCCTCGGCTAGGGTATACAAATACAAAGTTCTGTGTGCGCAGTAAGCGATTTTATGGGCATTCTGTTAGTTACACACAAAGTACACTCAGACTACACTCACACCCACGCACACATCAACAGTTGCGTGTGTGACAGGCATGCGAAAAAAGTCAAAGTCAGACTACAGTTTAATTGTTTTTGGCCAGGGCTAACGGTCATAAAATACCACCACAAAGCCAACTGAACTTGCGATTATGTTTGCCTTTGTGTGTGTGTGTGTGTGGGTGCAGGGGTGTGTGAGTGTGTTTTTGTGTGTGGGTTACCAAAATCTAGCTAATAATGCACGCCATAAATCAGGCAACAGGAGCCGCAGCCACAGCCAAAGCCAAAGCTGAAGCCTTGCCAGGCATTAAGTGGCATCAGCTGGACAGCCTGCAGGTCTGCGTATGATAAATTAATTGCCGGACCTCGGCTACGGACAGGGGTCAAAACGTGGCTACAATTTGCATGTGCGCTTTGAAAGCCAAGTGGGTTTCAATTAGAACTTGACCAGACACACACACACACACACACACACTGGCATATAAACGCACAAACAATGAGCCAGGCAAACTATTTGAGCTATTGCTTCAAGTGGTTGCAATTTGCACAGTTGGCCAAATTGGTTTCGTGTGGCCGGCAGGCATTGCACTCGGCCCGCTCTAATGGAAACCCAACGATTTGCCGTTGCAGATTGCATGCACGTGGCCTCCGAGCCAGGTGATTACATCTTCAAGAAGTCGGCGCCACCTCCGCCGCCGCCGGCACCTTTGGCCGCGCTCAATTTCAACGGGGATGCTGGGCTGCTGGAGCTGGAGGCGGCCGCGGTGGCCGGGGCCGAGCTGGAGGCAGCGGCTGCAGCCGCCGCAGAGTCCGTTTGCGGTCTCTATGTGATTGGCGAACCAGACACGATTGTGGAAATAACCATGAAGCACTATGACGTCAATTGCGAGTCGGGCGGTCTAATGGCGGTGAGTGACCCGAGCGACCCAAATCGCCACCTGTGCACTAATATTCTGTCCTGCTGCAGTTTGTCGATGGCTGGGAGCTGAATGGTGAGTACTTTCCGGCGGTCAAGGATCATCATCGCGTGCTCGAGGATCGCGTCTACGAGTTCTGCAACAACAACAAGAAGTGGTAGGTATTCCGCTCAACCCTCCATCGGATCCGTTCAAGCAACCAGTTTCAACCTCCGCTCCCCGCAGGCCCCGCATCAGCAACAAGAAGTTCTTTCGCTCCAGCCAGAATGCCGCCCTGCTGCAGTACCGCATACCCGTGCGAGGCTCCTTCGTGGCCAACGTGCGCTTCCACAAGATCAGCCAGCGTAAGTGTGCGAGGGATATAGAAATCCCCGATTAGCTCCCAATGTCCACTCAATTCGTTTCGCCGGCAGCTTGCAACGTACTTGTCCAGGACACCGCCGCCGTCTACAAGATGTCCAACTTTGGACGTGCCCGCAACTGCACCCTGTCCGCTCTCTTTCCGGCCGCCGTCTCTCTGGGATCTGTGCGCATTGGGAGCAAGAGTGTGCGCGCCCAGGAGAAGGTTAACTACGATGTGAGTATCGCGAGCTGAGGATTAGGGCCTTGCTCTTACATCGAGCGTATCGCTTTTAGTGTCACCAATTCGAGGATCGCTTAGAGATTGGCGGCTCTGCTGGCCTGGACACCAACGGCTTGGAGCTGGCCAGCGCCGTCTGTGGCGCCACCGCCGAACTGGGACCCGAGCAGGCTGTCTTCTGCGGCGTGACCAGCGTGCGTCTGGTGTCCACCGGCCGCTATCAGAACCAGGCTGCCGTCATCATACGCAAGGCCGACGAGCACGACCTGGACATTGCCACGCTCATGTGCGCGCTCTAAGCGGCCAACTACAGCGATGATAAGGGGGAACGAGGCCGGCACAATGATTACAATTTCATGTTTGTAAATATGTATGTGGTGGTTGGATATGTATGTACAGAGGCAAGAGGAACGAGGCAAGGCAACCCCAACCCATTCAGCTTGGATTCTATTGTAGCGCTTAATCCAGTCCAAGCACAAAGTATTCACATGCCAAACTAAATAGCGAAAACCCAAACCAAATCGAAACTATATGTAATTATATGTGTATATCTCAAATTCTGAATGTTAAAACTGCAAATTGGTTTTCCTTGTTCTGCTCGGCGGTTGTTGGGCACAGTTTATGGCGCAGTTAACGGTCGCGCTAATCGCACTAATTAATAACGATGTGCTATAAATAAACAGCTGTAATCATCGGGAACAAAGATAAGCCGATGCCACCGTTCAAGGATTTATGGTGGTTCGGTTTCAATTAGAGCAAATACTGCACCACACACAGCAGACCCAGCAGGCTGGTGAGGCTGTAGGCCGCCAGTGCAGCGGCGCCACCGTCGTCCGGCGCCGCGGGCTTCTCCTTGTCGAGCTGCAAACGAAAAGCAAGGTGGCCGGGTCAGGTGGCGGTCAGAATCCGGGCCGGAGCTACTTACACTCAGCTGGAGCACGGCCTGCAGCTCGCGACAGCGCTGCCTCTCCTTGTAGTTGGTGGTTGCGATGCGGCACAGCGTGGTGTTCAGGCAGCTGTCGTCGCAGCCGGCGTCCAGTTTGGGATCCGCTCCGGTCATCTTGTAGCGCCAGAACTTGCGCAGGATGGCCGGCTCCTTGGCCATCTCCTCGAGCAGCTGGTCAATGCCGGCGGGACTTGTGTTGGCGGTAAACTGCTGCCGGAACTCGTACTCCTTGAACCAATTGGGCGACTCGTTGGGCTTCAGATTCGCCTCGGTTAGATTGCAGATATAGGTGTGGTGCTCCAGCACCTGCAGTGTCTCCGGGTGCAGCTCGTAGACGCGATAGTTGGGATTCTTATAGGAGAAGCTGGTCAAGCTGCCGCCGTTCCAGGAGACAGCCACAGCCAGGCCCGAGTCCGTGTAGTGCACGTTCATCTCGTCCTTGTGCGTGTGCCCATTGAAGATGCCCGTGATCACCTTGCTGAAGCGGGCCACAATCCGATTGTACTCCCTCGCCCAGTCCGACCAGCAGTCGCCATCGCCCGAGGGTATGTGGCTCAGGACGTGGACACGTTCGCCAGCCGCTTCGGCGGCGAGCAGCGTGTCGTGGAACCACTGCAGCTGCTCCAGCACCAGGGAGCCGTCGTAGAAGAGCCACCAGTTGTACAGATAGCAATCCATGCTGTTGAGCGCCACGATGCGGTGGCCGGCGCGCGGCGACAGCGTGTAGTAGCCACCCCGGCGAATGGTGGCCTCGGCCTCTGCGGGCAGCCACTTGGACCACAGGCTCCAGACGTGCGCGTACAGCCAGTCCACTTTTAGATTGTCGGGCATTTCGGCGTTGCCAAAACTGAAAGGGGAGGCGCATCAGAGGCATGGAGGGGCAGGGCGGATGGCGGCTACTTACACGTTCGCCGGATGGGGCTCGTGGTTGCCCAGACAGGGGTAGACTGGGATGCCGGGGAAGTGCTCCGTGAGCAGCGCATCGATCTCCGTTAGCATATCCAGGTTGCCCTGCTTGGTGGTGGACCAAACGTTGTGGGGCGGCACGTCGCCCGTGTGGTAGATCCAATCCAGCTTGTGCGTCGCGCTGATGTGCTCGAAGGCATTCACGATCAGGTGCCTGGGAGTGTCGCAGTTGCGGTAGTCACTCCAGTAGCCGGCGCCCGCTGAGCTGGCGTCGGCGGGCAGGGGATCGCGACAGCACATGGGCTCCGGACAGTCCGCCCAGCTGCCGCTCTTGTACTCCGGATCGTAGTGGATGTCGGTTAGGTGGAGAACACGATAATCGTTCTCGCTGCGCTCGGGCGACTCCCCGTTGGACTCGGTGGGCATGTCGCCGACGATGGTCAGGTTTAAGTTGTACTCCGGCTGCTGCAGCTGGCAGATCTTGATGGGCAGCATGCCGCAAATGCTCTGCGGCTCGGCAATCGTCTCATTGAAGATGTAGTCCAAAATGGGCCAGTTCAGATCGAAGAGCCCGCCGCAGACCTCCTGCGTCTGGATGCTGAAATAGTCGCAAATGCTCAGCATCGTCTTCTTCGCATTCTGATCGCGATTGGGTCCGGTCAGCTCGCCATCGGGGCCCGTAAAGGTGCGCCCGATCACGGTGACCGTGGCGCGGCAGAGGGTGCACGTAAAATACTGATCTCTCGCGCTCAGGTCCACAAGTGGCTCCGTGAAAATATCCTTCTGGCTGTGTGCCGAGCGCAGCTCGTCGCCCAGTTGCCGCAATCTCGCTGATTCCACGCCCGTCCGCAGGTACTTGACAAACTCTTGGCTAATCTCTTCCGCTACGCTGGCTGTGAATGAAGAGACGGGTGTGAAGGGTCTTGATGTTCGACAGCGGCACTTGAACATGTCAAGTGGGTGCCACAGCGATAAGAAGCCAACTTCTGCGCACCTGAAATCGCGGCGGTGAGTCGCTCCTCGGTGGTAAAGCTGCTCGGCACGCCGGGCAAACTGTGAGCCCGGCCGCTGGCCAGCAGCGAAAGCACGCCCAGCACCACAAGACTCCACTGAAGACACATCGCAGAACGGTAAAACGGCTGCAACTAACGTTTCGCAATGCCAACAAGTCACATTTATAAGCAAGAGCCTTATCGATGGCCAGATAATCGGTCTTAAATGTTTTGCCCGAAATAACATTATTGATGGAGTTGATCAAAAGATTGGTATGGTAATTGATAAGGAGTTAACACCGTTACACTCTATTAGATACTACTGCTATTCGTAAAAGCCCAGGAGCTAAGACATCCCCATTTCTCTTTTAGGTCTATTTTAGGATATCAAGAACTAGATGGTTCCTTAACCATGACCAAACCACTTGGGCAACAATAAGGCCCCTACAGCTATTGATCTGACATCAGCATGCCCGATTAGCACCATAAAAATAAAACAAATAAGAACGTGGCGGGTCGGGTGTAACCGACTGCACAATACTATTTCATGGTGTAATAACATCTGCAATTATTTTGCAAAAATATACATTTTTGTAATTTGTGGCGGCGAAAAAATTAGAAAAATGTTTGATTTTTGCAGTGTACTCCAAGATATACATATAGATTTTATCGATTTGACATTCCCATCATCAGTAATCTGAATCCAAAATTAGATGTACCTAGGTTTAAAGCCAGGGGGATTAACCAAAAATCTTAATACTCTATCTGACGCATGGAATCTTGAGTATATTTTACAAGTTTCTAACTTCACTAGAGGCGAATATACCCTTTATTATTCGTGAGAGTGTTGAAAGAAAATACAACTTGCCATCTACCTGACTGTAGGCTCTATAGATTAACGTTGATACTCACGTGAAAAATGTCCGCGATACGATCAAAATTTGAGCCATGAACCATGACATTGACTATAAAGTATACAGGTTTTTGTTATATATGACACGAGCTGCGTTTTATGGGTTTATTGGGTAATTTTGGTTAATACGATGCTTAGCCCATTCAGATAAGCGTTGGTTTTAGCCTGGCCTGGACGCAGGCCCCACACAAACATGCTAAGAGTGCGGCAAGCGATAAGTGGTCAAAAATAACAGATTAACAAAGCCTCATGTGTGTGTGAGTGTGTGTGTGTGTATTTTGGATTTTGCACTTAATCGTGATATTAAAAACAAAATGGAATTTGCGATTATATAACTTATTTTTAGTGTATTAGAGATAAAAGTCTCTAGAAGCCAATTCTCATGGAGAGCACCAGAGCCAGCAGCGAGGTGAAGCTCAGAACGCTCAGCGTTGCAGCTCCGCCATCGTCGTCTTCCTGCTCTTTGTCCAGCTGTGGGGGTCAGAAACTCATTTAGCCAAATGGCCAATAAAGGGGGCACAACAGTCGCATCAACTTACGGCTTCAAAGAGACGCTCCCTCAGCTCCTCGCAGCGCTCGCGCTGATTGTTCACCGTGACGGCGGCGCGGCAGAGGGAGCTGGCGAGGCAGTTGCGATCGCAGCCCTTGGTCAACTGAGGCTCCGCCGAGGTGACCCTGAAGCGCCAATACTGTAGGGTTGTGTAAGATTAATACAGATATGCAGAAGTCCTTCGTCTGGCGCATACCTTGCGCATCAGATCAGGTTTGTCAGCGAACTCGTCCAGCAATTTGTCAATGCCCGCAGGACTGAGGTCCTCGGTGAACTCCTTGTTGAACTCATACTCCAGCTGCCAATGGGGCTGCTCTTCGGGCTTCTTGTTGGCCTCGTTCAGGTCATAGTAGTAGGTCTGATGGTTGGTCACGTCGTAGGTGTCTGCATTCACAGCGTATATCCTGTAATTGGGGTTCTTGTAGCTGAACGTGGTCAAAGCGCCGCCATTCCAAGCAACCGCCGTGGCGTGACCCTCATCCGAATAGTGCACCGCTAGCTCATCCTTGTGCGAGTGGCCATTGAAGATGCCGCTGATGGTCTTGTGGAAGCGGGTAACGCAGCGATTGTACTCCCTAGCCCACACCGACCAACAGGTGCCGTCGCCCGAGGGTATGTGGGTCAGGACGTGCACGTGCTCGCCGGCAGCCTCGGCAGCCAGCAGCGTGTCGTGGAACCACTGCAGCTGCGGAATCTTATCGTTGCCACTGTGGTACAGCCAGAAGTTATCCGTGTAGCAGTCATTGCCGTTCAGCGCAATGATGCGGAAGCCCTTTCGCGGCGAGACCGTGTAGTAGCCGCCCTTCAGAATGGTCTCCTTGGTCTCGGCTGGCAGCCACCTGGACCAGTCGTTGTACAGGTGCTCGTACAGCCATTTGGTATTGATCTCGTCCGGCACTCCTTCGGGACTGAAACTGTGCGGAAATCGTTTGGGTTGAAGGCGGAGCTTCGATATACTCGAAGGCTACTTACAGATTGAGCGGATGGGGCTCATGATTGCCAATGCACGGATAGACAGGCACCTCGGGGAATACCTTGGCGAACTGGGCGCTAACCTTGGTCAGTACTTCAGTGTTCTTCTCCACGGACGTTGCCCAGACCATGTGGTCAACAACATCGCCAGTTTGGTAGATGTACGTGCACTCCGCTGCTTTAGCTGCGTGATCCAGCGCCGACTCAAATGCCCGCCAGGGTAAATCGCAATCGCGATAATCGCCCCAGAAGCCGGCAGCATCGCTCGTGCCCTCCGTGGTGCTCTTCTCCCGCTGGCAGCACATCGGCTCAGCGCAGGCGGCGAGACTGCCCGGCTCGTACAGCGGATCGTGGTGGATGTCGGTGAATTGGCATATTTTGAGATCGCTGTCACTGGGAGTCGGCGTATCCGACTTGGAGCCCTGGAGAGCTTCGCCTTTGTCGTCCACGGTGAGCGTCCAGTTGTAGGCTGGGTTAGTGCCCGTGTTGCAGAAACTGACCTCCATGAAAAGCGAGCAGAAGCTGTGCGAATCCATTTCCGAGTTGCGCATTATGTACTCCACAGTTGGAAGATTGAAGTCGATCAGGCCCTCGCAGACCTCCTCCGTCTGCAGCTCCAGGCGGCGGCATACGTCCATCGCGACGGTTTTCATTATCGCAGCGCCGTTTTCCCCATTCAGCTCGCCATCCTCCTCGCGCACGGCGCGCATGAAAACATTGATAACGGAGCGACACAGAGTGCAAACCACGAAGCTGTCGCGCGTCTCCAGATCGGGCAGATTTTTGGTGAATATATCCTTTTTGGTATGCGCCTTGGCCAGTTGTTGGGTTAGCTTCGTAAACGCCGGCGTCTCGACTCCGGTTTTCAAAAATGTGTAATATTCCTGTTCTAAGCGCCCAGCCACATCGTCAGCAATGGCAGAGAGCACCCTATTGTCCAAGTTAAAATCCACTGGCACCCCGGGCAGGCTAACCGCGGATGCGGCTATAACACCACACAACAATACGAGCAAGCACTTCATGGCATCGGCTCATCCACTGAAACAGCTACCCCACCAGAAGTCCAATTTATACGTTTTGCAAAGCCACAAATGATAACTTATCGCTAGCTTGCGCCCATTCACTGAAATGTTAGCACTCTGAAGTGGCCGATAGGGATATATTTATGCATAATCACAATTAGCTAATCTCTTCGATTAACTAAGGCGTCTTTCAGTATCTAATGGCTATTATGACATATCGTAAAATATTAATTTAAAGGGTTTTGTTTTCCTTTGATCTGTGAACAGCTGAAAGCAAATAAGAAAATATTTTTAAAAAAATCGCAGTGAAATTAGTCTTATAATGTTGGCTTTTAGCATGTCTCATTTTTTGTGCATTAAAAAACAAATTTTTAAGATGGGGAGCCCATTTTAAAATCCAAAAGAGCGCCAAATTTCGATAACTCCTCTATGGGTATCACTTTTTTCTACAGTGAAGCTTAAATGCAATGATAAGAATCGATAGTTCGTGGCAAAAATACCATTAAATAAAAAATGATATACAAAATAAAAATTAAATATAAAGACATGTTAACTGCTTATTGGCTTACAGTTTTTTTTTATTGAAATATCAGTGGTAACTGATTAAATATTCAGCTAAAAAGCACTTTTTATAAAAAATACCAGATTTGCTTGCGAAGGCTCGCTTGGCAACCCTGTCTTAATGCAGCTGGCATCATAATTCTAAACAGCTGAGTTATTAGCCATTAAAACACGAGAGAAAAAAGAGCAGAAAATATCTGAAAGACTGAGGATTGTTGGAAAATTACAAGAAAAACGGACAAAACAAAAGAAGCACTATAAAATACAATATATTTTCCAAGACGCTTCGCTGCGCGTGTGCTTGAATCTGTGTGCGTACATGAGAGGTGTGAGTAATTGTAGGCGACAGCGATAGCAAACACAGGAGCCAGTGACGCCATTTTCTGTGCGAATAAGCAGAAGAAAAAAATCAGAGCAGGTGGGGCAGAACAGACGCAACGGCAACGCCGCGTGACCAATAGCAGAGCAAAGCGAAGAGGCATTCAATGAGCAGTCTAATCAACTTTCTCAATCCGAAACTCAAACCCTCTGTGGATTGCGATGCCGTCTGCGAGGATGGCTACACGGCTGCGAATCTTATTGCCGACGATGGGGAGCAGTTGGAGCGCGGCTTCATGTGCTTTGCCGTCTGCAAGCCGCCCGTTGACATCGTCTTTGACTTTCCCAAGCCCATCGATCTGAAGGTGATCAAGCTGTGGCCCAGCTCTGGTGCTCTGCGCTCGACGGGTTTCGAGGTGCATGGCAAGTACGACGGCATTTGGGAACGCGTCGCCTACGTGCGTGACCTTCCCAAGGGTATGGAATCGGTAACCTTTTGCTATCAAAGCGATTACAATTCGCGCAGCAGCGCCGCCGCCGCCCAGCAGCAGAGCGAAAAGGTGTTCTTCTTCAAGACGGCCAACAAGATATTGGCCACAACAAACAGTGTGAAGATTGTTATCCGTGCCACGGAGCGTTGTCCGCCGGTGCTGCGCAAGATTCAAATGTGGGGTCTGCCCGCCCGCTGCCTGGACAAAGCCGATCGTGAACTTATGAAGACCATCTGGAGCGAGATAAGCGATCCGTACGGCATCAGGGACCAGGCACAGCAGCAGCAGGCGGGCCAGCGTTCGCCCTCGCGTCACATTCCCGAGCTGCGCGAAATGTCGACTCTGGAGATACCAGAGGAGTTTCTCGACTCCATCACCTGGGAGCTGATGGTGCGTAATTAAAACTTTTGTTAATCGTTAATCCCTCCTCTGAGTTATCGCTCTCTCTATTGCTCACAGATATTCCCCACGGTGTTGCCATCCGGCAAGGTAGTTGACCAATCCACCATAGATAAGCACTCGGAGGAGGAGGCCAAATGGGGTCGTCTACCGTCCGATCCGTTCACCGGACTTGAATATACCTCACAACGCAAAGCAATACTAAACCTGGCGCTCAAGGCGCGCATCGAAAAGTTTCTAATGGAGCACTCGGTGCACTTCAAGTCAGTGCCGCGCTCACTGGGCGGCTCGCGTATGCGTCGCCGCCACGCTTCTCAGATCGCCAGCCATATGTGCCTGCCGGGCAGCATGGCCGTCGGCACCTATTCCTCGTTGAGCAGCGTTTATAAGCAGCACCAGCAGCAGCTGCGCAAGACCAAGTCAACTGTCACTGCCACGGCCACTTCGGCATTCTCAGGTACCCCATCGTCGACTTCGCCGCCAGCTGCTAAGCGTCCGCGGCACAGCTACCCAGCGCACACGGTCAGCGCCACCGTGACCGCCAGCAGCGCCAATCAAGCGGCGACAGCGTCAGCCGCAGCGGGCACAACGTCTTCCATTGACCAGGCCATACAGCAGGCGCTACAAAAGATCACCCGCTTCACGCAAGTGAACACGCCTCTGCAGCCGCCCAGCTGTATTAACTGCCGCAGCGGCCAGTTTGCCTACGAGATCCGCACCTGTCGGCACCTGGTGTGTCGCGAGTGCCTCGTGATGCTGTCGTCGGCGCAGCAGTGCGTCTGCAAGGTGGCTTTTCGTGGCGTCGACGTGGAGCGCTACCACAAGCTGCCGTAGTCGTGCCTACCCCTACAAGATAGTCTCGTATTCTAGTGCTTCAATACACTTAGGTTCGTTTGTAAGGATTTTTGTTGCCAATCTTCAGACACCAGCAGAGCGTCGTTTTTTTTTAATTCGTGTCTTCTCTACTTTTTGATTATTAAGTTCGTAAGCTCCGTACGGATAGTTCATAGAATAATTTCTAATCATATCAGCGTCGATTTTAGCAAGTGCTGAGATTTTTTATTCGAAGCCAAAACATACCCTTGGAATGGAAATGGTGGATGGATGCTCATTCCCCAATTATCAGTATCAGGTCACACTTAGTCGGCAATGCGATTAAACTTACACATAGTATATGTATAATCATAGAGCAGATAAAGCGCGCATAATTTTTGTAGAATTTATACAACCCCTAATTGAAAGGACGAGATAAGCGCGAAGTTTATATATTCATAACTTAAATAAAGTTTATAAAATAAATCGGCTTCTTTTAATGATGTATATATTGAAGTAAAATATGGCAACCAACTAAACGTATTATTACAACATAGTAAAAGGGACACTGGAATCTCATATTACGACACACAGTCGTTTATAATAATACATATACCGCGTATAAGTGCGTATTGCGTAGTTCAATTGTAAATAGGTCTGGCAACCCTGAAGCTTTAATTGCAACTGTGCATTAAGAAGTTGAATGTTTGCGCCTGAATGGCTGAAACACCGCATGCAACGCCGCACCAACGGCGTCGTTTGGGATTAAGATTGCCTAAAGGAGCTCGCACGACACCTGGCCAGCGTCCACAGGTGTCGCAGCAGACGGCAACGCCTCTGCCAGCAGATAAAGAGTATGATTCGTCTCAAACTCCACGCACATTTCCGCTCAAGTTAACTGCGAACTCGACCATCTGCCGACGACCTGGTCTGTCACGCAAGCGCAAGGATCTATCTAAGAAGCGACTCGAATTCGCCATTACGGAGACGACCGAAAATAAGCCTAAGAAAACCGATAGTAAGTCATCTGAGGAAACTAGTAGCCCACACTTAAACAATTGGAGGCAACGCCAAATACTTGAACTCGAGGCGGACATAGAGACTTGGAAAAATGGCTTTATTGCGGCTGTGGATGATTTGCAGACGTTGGTCACACCACGAATCCCCAAAAAGACGCTGCTCACACAACTGGGCATACCTCTAGAAATGCTGAACTATTTGGATGAAGACTGAGGGTACAGTAGAAAACTGTAGATATAATTAGCAGTTAAATGTATTTCGGCAAACAAAACAAATTGAAAAAAAACATGTCTAATATTTATGTGGCCGCACCGGCCTCTCGGGATCGAAAAGCTTGGGGTCGTTAAGGAATTCCAAGTCCTTGTGGTAACCAGGCATTAGCAGACAGCGCTGTGCGCGCAAAATAGCCTGTTCGACATCCTCCTGCTTCTGCTTGCATAACCCGGTTATGTGGCGACCGTAAATACGACCCGTGTACGGTGACTGGAACTGTGACAGCAGCTTCACATTCTTGTAGTGCGGGGTTATGTTGTTCTTACACAATATGCACACCTGAGGGTCCTTTTCAAAAGGATTCGGCATGTCAATTGGTTCATCAGCATTTGGTGTCGGCGCTGGGATTTCCTCATTGACGGCAGCAGCATTCGCATAAAAACGTGGGCTCGTGTGGCGAGTGCCCGTTAAATTGGCCACAGTGGCTGGTGGGGAAAACACTTGGTTAGATTTTAATTCAAATCGACTGTATTTTATTCACCATTTCGAGCAATTAACCTTGTTAATTTAAACATGTTTAACATTTTTTTTAGTTTAGGTTGTTGCTAGGGCTGCGTATTTCATGAGTGAGTGGTTGCTCACTGAACTTGGCAAGTGAACGTTAAATGTTTGTTGTTTTGCTACAGCCCTGGTATATTGAATTGAAGCTAAATTGTCTGGCAACATTGTGTGCCTGTTCGGCATAATTACATAGTATGTAAACATTGACATCAATTTGAGTGTCACGATTGAGAGAGTCGCAGGTAATGCAATCAATTCTGAGTTCCTGGCATTGAGACCGTCAGAATACCATATTTTTGTGTTGGTATGAATTTAAGGTAGTATAATAACTAAAATTGACCATCCACTATATCATATAGCTCCCATAGGAATAATAAGTATAGCTCCCATAAATAATAATCAGTCCTATCATAGTTTTGTATAGATACTAAACAAGCTAAAAATCTATTCTGTGCCCATTGCACTGCAATGTAAACAAAGCACATATCGATATTGTGACGTCACACTCTGAAATCGCGAATGAATTAGAATTAGTTTGCATACATAAAAAAATTTATTAAAATATATTGACTCCCGCTTAAACAATGTTTGTTTACAGTTTTTGCATTCTACTACCAGTCTGTCTCTGGCATTACATCTGAAGAATATGTGAACTTTCTGGGCGTCGGCTTAATTATATCGTCCACAAGGATCGCATTTCGAGCGGTGGTTGTTGTAGGCGTCGAAATTGTTGTAACCTCCACGTTTGCATCAGCTTCGGTGGTGCTTTCAGTATTATTCGAAAAAGAAGTGCTCGTCTCGATAAAAGCTACTTCATTTGTGGTAGGTGTTATTTGAGTTGTGGTAGGTATTATTTGGGTTGTGGTAGGTATTATTTGGGTTGTGGTAGGTATTACTTGGGTTGTGGATATGGGAAGTTCGGTTGTCGTGTCTGCCACTTGGGTTGTAGTTTCTGACTGGGAAGTAATTGTTGGAGGTGATTGGGTTATAAACATAGGATGTTGTGTTGTTGTTGATGTCTCTTCGGTTGTAGTTATTGGTTGGGATAACTTTGTCGGTGGGGTTGGGGTTGTGGTTATGGGAAATTGGGCTGAATCATCCGATTCCGTTGTAGATTCTGTCACTTCAGTTGAAGTTTCTGGCAGCGAAGACATCGTCGATGGAAATTGGGTGGTAACCGATGAAAGTTGGCTTGCTGAATCTCCCAGTTCTGTTGTAGTTTCTGGCGGGGATTGAGTTGTAGTTATGGGAACTTGGGTTGTTGTTTCCGCCACTTTGGTCATTCCTTTTGGCTGGGTTGACGTCGTTGGCATCGCAAGGTTCATATCTGTGGTGGTTTCTACAGCCGGCGATGTTTGGCTAGAAAATATAGAAAATTGATTCGTCGTATCTTCCACTTCGGTTGTCGTTTCTGGCTGGGATGAAGTCGTCGAAACGGCATCAAAGTCAAATTCGGTGGTGACATCTGTGGCTGATGCTGGAGTTTCGGTTGTAGAGCTCGTTTCGAAATATGTTTGTGTTGTTGATGAGATAGCAGTATTATCTATGGCGTTTGTAGGACTAAAATAGTCCTGCTCCGCGCTCTCGGCTGTGGCCCCGTAATACGAGGTCGTAGTTTCGAAGCCTGGTGTTGTGCCAATTATCGTCAGCAGCAGGGAGGACAGCTCGGGCAACGCTGTGGATGTCGCCAATGTTCCAGTTGCAGACTCGGAGGAGCCCGTTTCAACAATCGCCTCTTGAGTAATCTCTTCGACTTGCCCGCTGTCTGTTGTACTGTCCCATTCCAAATCATTATCTGAATCATTATCTGGCATTGCAGTCTTGTTTGCATGGTCCGGCACCGATATTGAGGTGTTGACCCTGTTGATTGTCCAGTTTGTTGGGCTATAAGGCACATATTTCTTCACATTATACGGCTTGTGAATGCTGGCGTAGTATTTGGCCAACACAAACCAGTCTTCGCGACTGCCAATTTTGTTGGGCAGCGAAACTAAATCTTCTGCAATTAACACTTTACCACTGACAATGGTCGTCGAGTAGACAACTGAGAACAAAACCAGCCAAGAATTCATGTCGATGCGTCTGGGTGCAGAGAAGAAACTGGACTCGTTAACTTAAGAAGATGTCGCGTACTTTAAATCATCACTTGCCTACCTGACCCACCGTACCCGGCAACATCTTTTTTTACCTGTCTTAATGACCATCGGGGGTGGTAAAGGTAATTACATTGCAGATGGCTGCAAAAAAGGTAAAAACAATCGAATCGACCTTTTAAATTTTGTTTTCCCGCCAGGGCTGCGATACATCGAAAAACCAATGTAGTTGGCAACAATACATGTACTGCTTGTTTGGTCACACTGTTGCCGGTCAGCTGTTTGCTTGGTTTTGAAGAAGAAGAGTAGCGTGCTTCGTATTCCGCGTTTTTTCGCTGAAAATATTTATAATTGAAAATTAACAAATAGAAATTGTTGTTAATTTACTAAAAACTTCATAATCATCCATACCAGCCGATTTTAAGTCGAGGTAAGTAAATATTGCGGCCAGCCAAGCTGTTTCGGCTATGCCGGTTGTAACAAGCAAACGTTTGACAAAGTGATGCGTACATATACATTAGGGTGGACCATGTTTGTATGGAAACAACTTGAGCTCCCTCCGTTAAATGACTTTTTAATTGGCAAATGAACAATCATTGATCTAAGCATATATTGCAGAATGGATTCAGATTTATATGACGAGTTTGGCAACTATATAGGGCCCGATTTGGACAGCGATGAGGATGATGACCAGAGCATTTACGGTCAACCCGATGTGCAGGATGACCAAGATGTGGGTACTTAAATATATAAACTGCTGGAATACAATATCTATTAAACTTACAGGAGGATGCCATGGATGAGGATGAAGCGGAGCCGCAAGATGACGAGGACAAAGAAGTGACGGCGGTTGTACTACATGAGGATAAACGTTACTATCCGTCGGCCGTCGAGGTGTATGGGCCGGATGTGGAGACAATTGTGCAGGAAGAGGATGCACAGCCATTGGATAAGCCGCTCATTGAGCCCGTGAAGAAGCTGAAATTTCAAATCAAGGAACAGGATCTGCCCGAGACTACCTACGATATGGAGTTCATGGCTGATCTGATGGACACGCCGCCATTGATTCGAAACGTCGCGCTCATTGGCCACTTGCACCACGGCAAGACCACGTTTGTTGATTGCCTGATACGGCAAACACATCCCCAATTTGAGAACATGGAGGAACGCTCCCTGCGCTACACGGATACGCTCTTCACGGAGCAGGAGCGTGGCTGTAGCATCAAGGCCACGCCGGTCACGCTTGTTCTCCAGGATGTCAAGCAGAAGAGCTACTTGCTGAATATATTCGACACGCCCGGTCATGTTAATTTCTCGGATGAGGCAACCGCTGCCATGCGCATGAGCGACGGCGTGGTGCTTTTTATCGATGCCTCCGAAGGTGTCATGCTCAACACCGAACGCCTGCTCAAGCATGCCGTGCAAGAGCGATTGGCCATCACTGTGTGCATCAACAAGGTGCGTCTAATGCTGCGCGATCTTTAAAAAAGCATATGCCAACATTTGATCCTTATTCCAGATCGATCGCCTCATTTTGGAGCTGAAGCTGCCACCGCAGGATGCGTACTTTAAGCTAAAGCACATTGTTGAGGAAATCAACGGCTTGCTGAGGTTAGTCGGCAGATGATTTCTTGTACGGAATCTTTCTAAATGCCTTCTTTTTGCAGCACCTATGGCAGCGCGGATGACAATCTGATGGTGTCTCCCGTGCTGGGCAACGTTTGCTTTGCGAGTTCCCTGTATGGCTTCTGCTTCACCCTGAAATCCTTTGCCAAACTCTATGCGGACACGTACGAGGGCGTCAACTACAATGAGTTTGCCAAGCGCCTCTGGGGCGACATGTACTTCCATAGCAAATCGTAAGTGTGGATAACACAGCTCACGAGAATTTGACCAATTACCATTTATTTCGCAACAGGCGGAAATTCACAAGGAAACCGCCGCACAGCTCGGCTCAACGGAGTTTTGTGGAGTTCATATTGGAGCCCATGTATAAGTTGATTGCTCAGGTGGTGGGTGATGTGGACACCACGTTATCCGACACCTTGTCTGAGCTGCACGTGCGCGTATCCAAGGATGAGATGAAGTCCAATATACGGCCATTGCTGCGCGTGGTGTGCAATCGCTTCATGGGCGATTGCAGCGGATTTGTGGATATGTGCGTGGAGCACATTAAGTCGCCGCTGGAGAATGCCAAGCGTAAAGTGGATCACATCTACACGGGCCCCAAGGAAGGCGACATTTACCGTGACATGATCACCTGTAATCAGTACGGCACGCTGATGGTTCACAGCTCCAAAATGTACCCCAACGACGATTGCACCTTCTTTCAGGTGCTGGCGCGTATTGTGTCCGGCACACTGCAGGCCGGGCAGGAGGTGCGTGTGCTGGGCGAGAACTATACACTGCAGGACGAGGAAGATTCGCGTATTCTCCAAGTGGGCAGGCTCTGGGTCTACGAGGCGCGCTATAAAGTCGAATTGAATCGAGTGCCCTCCGGCAATTGGGTGCTCATCGAGGGCATTGATCAGTGCATCGTGAAAACATCCAGCATCGTAGACATTAATGTGCCCGAGGATCTCTATATATTCCGACCGCTCAAGTTCAACACACAAAGCATAATCAAGATTGCTGTAGAACCAGTCAATCCCTCAGAGCTGCCCAAAATGTTGGACGGTTTGCGTAAGGTCAACAAATCATATCCGCTGCTCTCCACGCGTGTCGAGGAGTCGGGCGAGCACGTTATACTGGGCACGGGCGAGCTCTACCTGGACTGTGTCATGCATGATCTGCGCAAGATGTACTCTGAGATTGATATCAAGGTGGCCGATCCAGTGGTGGCATTCTGTGAGACCGTTGTGGAGACCAGCTCGTTGAAGTGCTTCGCCGAGACGCCCAACAAGAAAAACAAGATTACAATGATATCCGAGCCCCTGGAGAAAGGCCTGGCCGAGGACATCGAGAACGAGACGGTCTGCATAAATTGGAATAAGAAGCGCATCGGCGAATTCTTTCAGGTTAACTATGACTGGGATTTGCTGGCGGCACGTTCTATCTGGGCTTTTGGACCGGATACAACTGGTCCCAACATTCTGGTGGATGATACGCTGCCCTCCGAGGTCGATAAAAATCTGCTGACAGCCGTAAGGGACTCCATCGTACAAGGCTTTCAGTGGGGCACGCGCGAGGGTCCACTCTGCGAGGAGCCCATACGCAATGTCAAGTTCAAAATCCTTGACGCGGTCATCGCCAATGAAGCACTGCATCGCGGCGGCGGCCAAATCATTCCCACCGCTCGTCGTGTCGCCTACTCAGCTTTCCTCATGGCCACCCCGCGTCTGATGGAGCCCTATCTGTTTGTCGAGGTGCAGGCACCTGCGGACTGTGTGTCTGCCGTCTACACGGTGCTGGCGCGGCGCAGGTAAATCATTCCAAATTGTATATTGTCGTGTACTCATCATGTCTATGCTTGCAGAGGTCATGTTACGCAGGATGCGCCTGTTTCGGGCTCGCCCATTTACACAATCAAAGCCTTTATACCCGCTATTGATTCGTTTGGCTTTGAGACGGATTTGCGCACGCATACCCAAGGACAGGCCTTCTGCCTCTCGGTATTCCATCACTGGCAAATCGTGCCCGGCGATCCGCTTGACAAAAGCATTATCATACGCCCGCTGGAGCCACAACAAGCCTCTCATCTGGCACGTGAGTTTATGATAAAGACCCGTCGGCGCAAGGGCCTCTCGGAGGATGTGTCCATCAATAAGTTCTTCGACGATCCTATGTTGTTGGAGCTGGCGCGACAGGATGTGCTGCTCAACTATCCACTATAGTGTGCATATTTTTAACGATCCAATAAAATGCTTAATTGTGGCCAAAGTTTTCAGAGGAATGTGAGCGTAAGTGGATTTCAATAGAAAGTAAGTATATAAATATATTAAAGAACAGCTATCTTCAGTCTGCCCAAGATGAAATACCCTTGCAGACATATGGCTATATTCTAACTTAAGCCACAGCGATGTTAGTGGTGCAACTAATTGTTATACTATACCAAAACTAAATACATTGACTGTTTTTATAGAAGCTATATGATATAGTATAAAAGCATATTATGCAGGGAGTTGCTGAGTTTGCTTATAATACCTTCAAAGAGAGAGGTTTTCCAATGTTTTCTATGCTTTCTATAGAAAACTTTTATGGCAGTTATATGATAAAATCGTTTCTTTAAACTTTCAACATTTTTGCAATTCAATTAATTGACTAATTATTTTTGATGTCAGCTATATAATGACCTACTTCTCAGTATCTGAGCAAAGAGATTTTATTTTAATATAAAAGTGGACAGATGGACTAGGCTATAAAGAGCCGACGGCCAAGGTAATATTAACGGACTGTCAATACGCTTGCTTCTATGCAGCAATTATTGTATAAATTCAATCTTGATATGTCCGGAGTATTTAATAGGAAATATGAGGGATTACCGCATTAATGCAAATGTTGCTTATATGCAATGAATTTAATAATATTCCGCGGTTGCATATAAGCTGTATATACTGCACTTTATAGGGTCGGATAGGGTATCCCATGTTATGCTACGCACATTTCGTGGTATAGACATAAAACCTGCAATAAAATGGAGTTGTGTATTATAATTCTCAACTGCTTTAAGCAGCCTTTCGATGCAGCTGTTTACCCGAAAATGAAAACACAGCCGGCGTACAGAAAATGAAATACTAGATTTACTGTTTATTAACTGACATAACTTGTGTCCACATGTACTTTATACCTATTTTAATAGACAGTCATGTACAAGTAAAACGCGATAGTATAGAGTACTTGGTTAGGCGTCGCCGTTTTGCAGTGCCTCGGACTCGTAGGCTTCTTGCTCGGCCTGCTCGTCGTCGAATTCGACGTCGTCGTCGGCGGTGGCTTCCTGGAAAAAGCAAAGGACATGGATTGTGAGCAACGTGGCAAAAGGGAAAGCTGTCGCCGCTGGTGACGCACCTGATACTGCTGATACTCGGATATCAGATCGTTCATGTTGCTCTCCGCCTCGGTGAATTCCATTTCGTCCATGCCCTCGCCAGTGTACCAATGCAGGAAGGCTTTGCGGCGGAACATGGCCGTAAACTGTTCGGAGATGCGCTTAAATATCTCCTGGATGGCCGTGGTGTTTCCAATGAAAGTGGCCGACATCTTGAGGCCACGTGGCGGAATGTCGCAGACGGCCACCTTCACATTGTTGGGTATCCATTCGACAAAGTAGCTGCTGTTCTTGCTCTGCACGTTGAGCATTTGGGTGTCCACCTCCTTCATGGACATGGGTCCTGTTAATTATTAAGAGTGCAGAGTAAAAATACTTGAACTCTGCCGGCAGCTGTTTTTCCGCTCTTTCGCTTTCTTTCACATCAAAAGCCAAGTTGGCTTTGATGCGTCAAGTAAATCCCCAAATCCCTGAATATGAAATACTAAACGGCTTCTAAGCCCTGCCAGCGCACTTGCCCACCTGGGCTAAGGCTGTCTGCTTTTAGGCGCTAAAGGGGCGGCTGTGGCGGGGTGAGGAGGACGCCAGCAGAAACAGTCCCATGAGGCAACTAAAAAGCTGTTTAAATTCTTGTTGGTTGTTCTTTTTTCCTTGTCTCTTTTTTTTGTGTAGCTGGCGCTCATTTTTGTGATTAATTATTTTGCGAGCGCGGACAAACGGACGCGGGGACGTGGGGATGCGAGTCCTGCGACAGGCACTGCCGCTGCAGCCTTAAGTCACGTTCAGCATGATTAGTTAAGGCCCAAAAGCCGTGTCAGGCAGCGGTCGCGGGACTGGGACCGGGACCGAGACTCGCAATTCCCCAATGGATCTTGAAAGTAAATTTCTAATTACGCGCGTTTTGCGAGTCATCAGTCAAAGGCAAAAGGCGGGAGGGGGGGCAGCAGGGGCGTTCGAGCGTTCGGCCGTTAGGCACACAAGGAATAACAAATGAAATATTATGCGGCATACTTTTGGGCGCCACAGCGCAGCAGTTTATTAATTTAAAAATTAGCGCGAAAAATGCGACCCCGCCGCCGCGAGGGGTGTGCGTTGGGCTGAGGTGTGGGCAGGGCAACAACAAATTTGCGCTACGTGCGCGCTGACGGATTGCAGCCTTTTTAGCCGCCAGTCGACGTGCATTAATCATTTTTAGTGGCGCCCATAAGTAGGCTTTGCGTTTGCTAATAAAATTGTCGCTGTCGCAGCGGCGAGCTACGTGCCTGCGGCTGGGCCTATGAAGCGGACAGGTGCGCCAACTGGCGGCCATGACAAAGCGACAAAGTTGGCAACTAAGCCGCGTTAGCCTTAACCTAAGCCCACCACAGACAGTTGGCAGCACGGCCGCATCCGCTTTTGTAACTGTTTAGAGCTTGTTGTTAAATAACTATTTTTCTTGCGGCCCAGCTCGAATGTGGGCGCGGCCACCTTTCACGTGAGCTCCGCAGCATAAAGTCAAAGAGCACGTGGCGCCTTGTCGAGTCATGTCAACGGCACTTACGAGTCAAACCCAAATGGTGGCCATTTATCAGGCAAAAGGTCACCGGCACTCAACACTCACCACGGAAGATACAGGCCACGGTTAGGTAGCGGCCATGCCTGGGATCGCAGGCGGTCATCATGTTCTTGGCATCGAACATTTGCTGGGTCAGCTCGGCAACGGTGAGGGCGCGATACTGCTGCGAACCCTTCGCGGTTAGCGGCGCAAAGCCGGGCATGAAGAAGTGCAGCCGCGGGAAGGGCACCATGTTCACGGCCAGCTTGCGCAGATCAGCATTCAGCTGGCCGGGGAAACGCAGGCACGTGGTCACACCAGACATTGTGATCTGCGTGTTTGAGAAAAAAGTATGATTAGTGAGGATCGCACAAGACGATTGGCTGAGATTGTGGTTGTTCTTCCTGTAATTGGGCTGTGAGTGGTTGTTGAGTCCGTGGCCATTTACTTACAGACACCAAATGATTGAGATCCTGGTAGGTGGGTGAGCCGAGGCGCAACGTTTGGTAGCAAATGTCGTACAAGGCCTCATTGTCAATGCAGAACGTCTCATCTGTGTTCACGCACAGCTCATGCACCGACAGAGTCGCATTGTACGGCTCAACGACCACCTCCGACACCTGGAGGACAACAACAAGGACGTGGACGTGCACGATGTGGTGGGCAGAGGAGATGGGGTGCAAACACAAGACCGAAACACACATTAGTTGGTTGCTTGATTAAAATGCACTTACGGAAACCAGATGGTTCAAATCGCCATAAGTGGGCGACGAGAGCTTCAGCGTGCGGAAGCAGATGTCATAAAGCGCCTCGTTGTCAATGCAGAAGGTCTCATCGGTGTTCTCCACCAGCTGGTGTATGGAGAGCGTTGCATTGTACGGCTCCACAACGGTATCGGATACCTATAGGCGGGAGCGAGCGACAGCGGACAGGCGGCGGCATGCATGAAAAGTAAAAGCAAATACACATATATATTACTTGCCAGAGCTAATGTAGCACTATTTGTTGAATTTGTTTGGAGGAATGAATAGCTAATGAATAATCGTTCACCTCTGTTCTGAAACCCATTAATTATGATTATCAATTCCTTCTTTTAGAATATTTCAATCGAAAAGCTCAATAACTGATTTTATGCTGAAATCAGCAGAATCTATTGATGAAGCATTCTTGTCACACAACGAACTGTCTATTTCAATGACTGTCTATTTTAGTGATAATAATAATATCGCACCGGCTCACAAAAGGTTGCGGGTGTTGTCAGAAAGCGCAGAATATGACTAAATATTAATATATATATACAAATATAATTAATTAAAAGTATTGTTATTGGTTTGAACATTTTTTCGCTCCTCGTTTCTTTCATTTTTATTTTTGACTTGATATCGTTGCAACTTATCCCTAATTATGAAGAATGTATGTCTTGTCTGTTTCTATGCGATTTTTTACATGGAACACATGGAACATAATTGAGGGATTTCATTTAATTTGAACGTAAAGCAAAGCGGGGCCAAGCTGTGCTTGAATGGAATCGTTCAATATATTTTGTTTCTGTCTCTTCCCTTCCTTAGCACTTCTTTCAATTTGGTATTTGAAATATGCTTTAAACTAGCTAAATGTTAACAAGTTTCAAACCACATTCGAGAGGAGAAACTAGAAGCAAGTTTCCGATTTTTTAAAAGTATATTTGTTAGTTGGCATTGTTGTGAAATACATCAGGTGAAGTACCTGCAAATTGCATTTCTCTGCGATGCTCCGTAACTAAGTACAAATGAAAAATGAAAAGGTGCCCCAATGGACACCACCTGCAGCTGCAGCTGCAGCTGCTGCTGCTTCAAAGTGTTAGCAGCCCGAAGGGCACTCGGCCCGCCAGTTGTTGCATTCATGCAGTTGCATATTGCACACAACACATATGGTATTCATGTATTTGTGTTGGCGTCTATTTGAGTGTTTGCTGGCTGCAATTGAAAATTATGTGTAATACTTTGGTTTGGCCTCTGTTTGCCTGGGCAAGATGCATTGCCCGTGTCCAGCCAGAAACAAGTACAAAATGCAGTTGCAGTTAGCACTGCAAAATGTTTGCACATAAATCCTTGCAATTATTTAATGGTGCAGGCCCAAAGCGATAACGAACGGTCACCTGGAACAGGTACTACATGAATCTAATTATAATGAGTTATGCCCGGGCATAACTTACACATATTTGTAACTGCCGTAGTCGTAGTAACTGTTGTGTGTTTGCCAACCGTTCAGGCCAAATATTTGCTATGCCCAAATCAAAAGGATTTGGTTGCCGGCTGGCAACGCAGCCATGGATCAATGAGCACAATTAAATAGTTTCATAATGTGCCTATTTACAAAGCCGCTAATTAATTTTTACATTACAACTGGCAAAGCGCACAAAAAAGGCAGAAAAAAGATGACTATTAAAATATACGAGTAATCGCATAAATTTGAAATTCGCATTAAGTGACAGGCGTGTCAGTCCTGGCCGCAACAAAATGGCCGCCAATGCCAAAACATTGCGGTAATTCGCTAGACCAAGCGCATAAATAACAAACCCAGCGCGTGAGTTTGGGCAAACAGGGCAAGGGGCTGGGCAACTGGCCAAAAGGGCTCAACTGACCCACAATACGATTAAACACTCGTATTCGTAGTTTATTCATTGCTGCTCAAGCGCAACGGTAATAAATTAAACACAACAAAACGTAAGTTTCATGTGATCTGCATATGGACTATGTGAGTGTTAAGGATGTTGAGATAAGAGAGAGAGAGAAAGTGTGAGAGACTTATATATATGGGGATAAGCAGTTTGTCGAATGCTAATTTCACGCATCAATAAACCTTTTCTGTTCGCCTTTTAAATTGAGTGCCAAGTTAAACCATCAGAGGCATATTTACAGATGTGAAAGTGTTTGCAGAAAATTGTATTTTGCTATTTCACTTTGGTATGTCCTGTAAACATCTTGAAAAGCGCATTATCTCAATCACCAGGCAGAAATAATTAATATGCTTAAATAAATATTTGATACAAGGTTTTTGTGTTTTATAAAAACTCTTTAAACCTTATAATTAAGGATAACTAACAAAAACGAAAAAACCCAAAAGGGTTTTAGCTCGTTTTACATCGCAGTTATTAACACACATTTCTGTAATACGAATAGCGTTATTCTTTCCCATTGAAGTCAAGAACACGATATTGCTGAAGTTACGCGTATCCTGCTGAAGAAAATGCATTCTCTTGTTACACATTAAAATAACAGGGTATACCATGAACAATAAATATGCACAGAAATTTGGCTAAGTTTTTTGTTTTCCTTATTGATTTTTTAGTAGCTCGGTTTGGGTAGAGAAACTAAAATGTACAGCTTTACCAGCCTTAAGGGTTGGGATACTGCTGAAAGTAGATTTGTAATTATATATTATTGCTTTTTAAAAATAAATCGTTTGGTAATTTGCAAAAAAATGCATTTAATAGCATCCAGGCGATCTGCTGGTGGATATTGCGTACCGCCCTGTTATTGACAATCAATTTGCCACTAAATTAATTTAATTAAATGTCGAAATGTAATTAAATGCTCATGATGCTTATAATGCAAATGAAGGCGTCTCACGTGCCGCCAGGGCAGGCCGTGCATGTAAAATATGCAACTAGGTTAATTAAGCAATAATTGAAGCGTGTCAGACTGCACCCATCGAGGAGCCAGCCCCTCGTATCGAACCGCCACACAGATATGCCAGCTACAAAGCGCTCCGCCTTATAAACAGGCCCACAAAATTGCATTTCAACTATTGCATTGTCAATTAGCCGCAGGTCGTTGGCGGCTCTAAATTCGCGGTAAATTAATTTGAATTATATGGCAGATCCCCGTGCCGCGGACAATAACTGACGTCAATTTAAATTGGCACACAAGGGCCACATAAAAAGCAAAATCAACCGTAATTTAGATTATTTGACACCGAATTCTCTTCCAGAGTTCCAGTATTTTTTATAAACATAAACCGAAGCTTGAACCTCAGTTCAGCCGTATCGAACCATTTTCTCTTTTAAACTGATTTGGTTTGTGGAAAACCAGATTCAGGCACCAAGTTATTGGGCATTCGATTTAATCTATATATCTGCCTCAGTTTTAAAGCTATTTACATGATATGACAGACAAACAGACAGATTTCTGATTACCTCCTCTAAAGATCTAATCTGTACATATATATAGTATTTGCAGACCCATTACTAATTTAATTAATTTAATTTACTAATTTAACAAATTTTAAGATGCTCCGCTGGGCAAATCGATAAACTCTTTATATCCCAGGTGCGGGTAAGCCGCGAAACTCCATATCTCCCACAGATTAAGATCTAGGTCAGTTTTCTGACGATCTTCTCCAAAGATCGATTTACGCCCACTCCCCACAAATGATAAAAATCGATATTAGCTTTAAAAGAATCGTGCAAAAGTACCAAGAATTTAAATATTAGAACCTGCAAAACAACTAGGATTTAATAAATGTAATCATAGCTAATGTAATTAGGGCCTCGGAAAATTGGCAGTTTAGCATTTGTAGCATACTAATGCGTGGCACGCACGTAAAGGCTTTTGTTCTAGCCACATTTGTTGCCATGGTGCGGCTCATTTTGGTTATTTGACAAAAACGCGTGCAGGTGTAAAGCGTTTTAGGGTTGCAGGTCCGCTTACAAACACCGCTAACGCAATGTGTGAGCTAAGCTGATTTGCCTAAGCGGATTGCCGTGGCCAAAATGCTGAGCGCAGGGCATGTATGTGGATGATGATGATGATCTGCAGGTGGGCACTTACCTTAGGCGAGGGCACCACCGAGAAGGAGTTCATGATGCGATCCGGATACTCTTCGCGAATTTTCGAAATGAGCAGAGTGCCCAGGCCGGAGCCGGTGCCGCCGCCCAGTGAGTGAGCCAGCTGGAAGCCTTGGAGGCAGTCGCAGCCCTCGGATTCCTTGCGCAGCACTTCGAGGACAGAATCGATCAGCTCGGCGCCCTCTGTGTAGTGGCCCTTGGCCCAGTTGTTGCCTGCAAAGAGAGCAGAATTGGCCAGGTGATAGATGAACACAAGCGGATTTGCAATAACATATTTATCTACTCAGCACACGCGGTCACACATTTCCGCGCACACACAACACACCCACAACACACACACACTCGCATAATAATAACACAACATGTTGTGATGAGTGACATGTACAAAATTAATTTTCATCGTCATCCGCAGGCCATTTTATAATTGCAATTATCATCAACAATCCGGACAGCCACGTCTCTTGCAGCAGCAGCAACAGCGGCAATTATCGCAACAACAACAATAACAACAACAACGACATTGAGAAGCACTGTGCGTGGAAACAGTCTAACGGTGGACCAGCCACCTCAACACTTGGTCACCCAGAGCCCATTCACCGCCCACTGCTGTTGCTTATCAGGAGTGCTTGTAGCAAGTATGACCCAGCCGCAATTTCATCAACGTCATCTTGTTTGTACTTATCAAAGCAATGACAACAGCACATGTGCTGCTGCTGTTGCCGGTGCTTGTTGTTGCTGCTGCAGCTGGAACAATTGTTGCTAGGGATAGGGTCGATGATGGGAGCGTCCAAAATGACAAGGAGCACAAACTGCCGATCAGCTGCGGGGCGCATTTTGCTAGGAAAAACAAAAGCACACAAGGAGATAAAGCGCTGGGCAAGCGGATCTGTAGATGTACTCGTAGATTGGACGGAATTGGGCCGGAGGTGGGATGGGGTAGGGGGGTGAACTAGTTATGCATGAGATGCATTGGGTGTAACATGCCACGACATGGTTGCATTAATGAGCAGCTAAAATGCATTAGCTAAATGCTGTCCGATGTAGTTCAGTTGCGAGGACAATGATTAACGGTGCAACTGCCGTTGGGCATACGCAACGATGTGGCCTTATCTTTAAGCCAGAATACATGAGAACATTCAACAGACACTTGCAACTAAAGTAATTTATACACTTACCCGCGCCCGACTGGCCGAACACAAAGTTATCGGGTCTGAAGAGTTGGCCCATGGGCGATTGACGCACTGAGTCCATGGTGCCCGGCTCCAGATCGATGAGCACTGCGCGAGGCACATATTTACCGCTGCTCGCCTCGCTGTAGTAGACATCGATGCGTTCGCGCTGCAGATCCGATTCGCCATGATAATAGCCGTTGGGATCAATGCCATGCTCCGCTGAGATGATTTCCCAGAACTATAAAGAGCATACAAAATTGGAAAATAGTTGTTAACAGTTCATTTCGAATTGGTTTTAAAACTCTTGAGTTATAATAGTTGCTTAAGACAGATTTTAAATTAAGCATCGACAGAAATTTTCAATAAATTCATTTAAATACAGATAAATGGATGTACATATGTCGTATGCGTGTTATTTCATGACATATCCCGTTTCTATGCAATGCAATTGCGCATTGGCTCGTAGTTTTTCTGTGTAGTTTACCGCTCGGCGCTAAAATATTATTTTTCAATCTCTATACATATCGGTTCGCATGTGTCAGCGCATTGCGCGCATGTGTGTGTGCGTATGTATGTGTTTGTGTTGCATTGCTTTGGCAATCAGTGCATATAAATATGAGTGTCCTTTTTACATGCCGCTTGCTTTTATGGCCAATACCAACGACAGCGCCAACGTCGTCATCGTTCTGGTACCTATCTGGCTGCGATTTATGCGCGTGCATATGCTATAGTCCCCCTTCCCCTCTTTCTCTCCACCAGCTACATCGCAGCCCCACCATGGAACGGGGCAGCACTTTATATGCCGTGAGCAATTTCTGTTGCATACTTTTATGGGCGCGCACTTTTTGCTGGGAGAGTAAGCTCCGTGTTTTTTTTTTGTTGTGTAACGAGGGGGAATAATTGAATCCTTTTAGGTGTTTTCATATATTTATTTATTTTTGCCGCTTTCTATGGGTCGAGTGTTTCAGCGATTTTGCTGTGTTACCTCAGCGTTCTCCCTCCATTGCCCACTTTACTACCCACTTCGCTTTCTACTGCTCTTTCACATCGTATTTGTTTGCACGTATATTTTTCTTGCGTGTGGTTCAACTTTTTATTATTTTTCATTTTTTTGGTTTGGTTTTATTGCCCAATACGCTTCGTAAAACATTTCACGTTTGTTGCGCATATGAATTTCAAATTTTTAAAAATGTTTCAATCGTTTCGTTCGCTTTTGTTGGACAGGTGTGTGTATGTGTGCGTGTGTGTGTGTGTACGGGCCGGAGGCTGGTAGAACCTGGAGTGGATGCCAAAATGCTAATTGTGAGAAAATCGCAATGTGCGCTGCCCGCCACTCACATCGATCGGAATGATTTTTAATGGACTTAAGCGCCACAGGACATGAATTAATTTATTTTTCTCGGCATTTCATATATTATTTCGACCTGCCATTGGTCCGAGATTGGAATCTTAAAGGGCATGGCATAAGTTTTAATTTATGCATTGTGCCCGAGAAGGCAGCAATCTTTTACTATGGCCAAAGGTTGAATAAAGTCAACTGGCAAGTGTTTTATATATTGACTTAACAACTAACCGCAAAGTAATAACAACAAAGTGCTTGAATGCTTCTACCAATACTCTTTGATGTACATGCGCATCATTTTGTATTTGCAAACCACAAAATATTTCGCAAATTTCCAACAGTTAACAAATTTATTGCAAAATTGAGAAACCACAAAAGTTGCGGCATCGTGTCATTACTTGATGGTCGTGTCTCCTTTGTGTTATGGTAGGAGTAGGGACTTTTTAAGTGCCTGCCGAGTGCGAAAATATCTCTAAATTATTCATAAAGCCTAACGTTTTCACAAGCCGATGCATAACCATTGGCCACTCTGACGAACATATTTAAAATGTATGCCTCTGTCATACCCACATCCACACCTAAACTGTCAAAGACCTTTTTATATATACTTAGTGTAGTGAGCTATCGATATCTGCAATATGATGCATATACTTATTATAAAACAAGAACGTTGCAGCTATAGCCGACTACGCAGTACCCTATTCTTCGTGTAATAACAACTTAAATCTAAGCTGAAAAAGACACATTAATATACCTTTTTTTTTGGGAATGATATATTTGAAGCTCAAAAGTCGATGTTGTACCTTTAAGTTTTCCACTTGTTTAATTCTATGAGTGCAACATATTTTGTCCATGCATAAGTATATATAATTGGGTACACGTATATAATTGTACTGTCGTAACTGCAACATTCATTTGCACAACTTTGTAAGTATCCTTTTTGCAGTGTATAAGAATTATGGCTATAGTCAAAGGTAAAAGTTTGAGCACTTTTTGCATGTCGCTTAAAATTGGATAACCATTGATTGCATGCAAACACACACTCACACACACACGCGGTCACACCCGGGCAGGTTTATGTATGTATATGCAATGCCGTTTGCCTTGGCGCGTATGTTACAGGTTATTGTTGTTGTTATGTTAATCCTGGCGCAGCATAAATGTTTGCATTACTGCTGCTTGTTGGCAAAGTTTTATTTCTCCATTGGCTTTTAGACACGCAACAATGATAACAAGTTGCATGGCCAAAAATCGAGCGCTGGAAGTAGAAAAAGTAAAAAAAACTTTTGGCTCAAGTTTGCCCTTGCAGAAAGTTGGACCTCATATGAGAGTAGCGGGCATGTGGGCGGGTCGGTGAGCGTGTGGGCTGTAGCAGCTCAGCTTGCTGTTGCTTTTGCATATATAACAAACTGGAAATATGACACTCAATTGTACGCATCGGTAGACACTTTTGGCCTGACAATAACTTTGATTTGCATACGCTTGAGCTTGTATTAGTTTGTTTGGTTGTTGGCATTTGGTTGTGAGGACGCGCGTGTGTGCGAGTGAGTGTGTGTGTGCTTGTGCGCTTCTAGCCACCCGCATGGGAGACAGCTAGTTGACTGACTTTGTCCTGGCCCTGTTGTTGCCCTGGCACTTGTTGCCTGTGGGGAAATTTAAATATGTTTTCGTATATTTTACGAAGCCAATTGCAGATAAGCGTTTTTCTTTCTGACTACTTTTGAGCTGTTTGTTTGCTTTTGGCATTGGGTGCTGAGCTGCTCGCAAAAAGGGTGTTACACTTTGTATACCCTTGCAGAGGGTATTATAAATTTCACACAGAATATGAAACGCATTAGATAGCGATTTCAAACCTAACTACTATGAATATATATATATATATATATATATGAGAGCTTTTGAAACTAAATAAAAAAAGTACTTATTTAAATATAAATAGTCGTTCTGTGTGAATTTCATAAGCATAAGAAAAGGTTACGAATTTTGTTAATATTGGATACATTTTCTCACACTTTCTTTTTGTTGTTTTTCTCTCGCTCTTACAGTCTCATTTTTCTTCATTTCTCATTTCTCTTTCTGGCAGACTCGTTCGCCCTTTCTATTTAATTGTTTGAAGGATATATACATTTGATTTATATATATAATATTGTTATTTTAAATGGTTTTTGTATGCAATATACTATTTACAATTGCTCCACTTTATAAAATTAGTAAATATGTATATGTATTTCCCACTCTTTTGCTCTCTTGCGTGAGCGTATATGTATTTTTGTGTTTGTTTAATCAAGGTATAGGGTATCTGGTAGCTAAACACTCCCGACTAAACGACTCGTTTTGTTTTTCTGTTTTGTGCTTTTATATAAAAAGCTTATTATATATGTATATTATAAAAACTTTTGCTGTGTTGTTGAAACTGACGGTCGAAACATGTTTCAGAGCTGTCCAACTGGCCGTTTACCGTCTGTTGATATCGACTCATGCTTCTGACGTGCCTGTCCAGCAGTTTGAGGTGGGTCTGATAAAGTGGCCTTAAATACTCCCTTTAAGTTTAAATGAAATGAAGAATGAAAAAAAAGAAAACAATTACGCTGCCTTCATTTGCGTAAAACTTTTGCTAGCTACGGTCAAATTGCTTAATTACAAAATTGCGCACAAGTTAAAAACTAGAGAACTTTTTAAAAATGGCAAAAAAGGGGAATGATCAAATTAAAAGTAAACAAAAGGCAACGTGCGTTGACCAAAGCGGCGCCATTTTGCCAGCCATTTTGTGGCGCCGTCTTTTTATGGGAGCACAGTGTCGAGAACGCTTCTAAGGAACAAATTCAATTCAAAATTAAAATTCTCAAAGCGTTCAAACAAAAACCAAAATACGGCGGGGCGAGCAGCCATGCAAAAGTCAAGTGGCAAAACTCGCCACAGTCGGGAACAGAAAAAACGAGCATAAATTAATTGCGGCCAGCAAAGAAATGTGCGCTGCAGCTTGTGCTTTGTTTCTAAGACAAAAGGACATTTTAGTTTGTGTTAGCAGAGGATGCAAAGGATGCGAGCTGCGCAAAGCAACGGAAGTGCATGTCGCACCGGATGTGACTGAGAGCGCCAAGGGATATTATAGTTAGGGGTTAGGGGACTGAGCCGCCGCCGTTCGAGTTAGCCAAATTGCTCGGCAACTGCGTTTGAATATTGAATTTGACGTTTTAGCTCGAGGCGTGCGCAACGCATAAATAAACAATTGCAACGGCAATAAATCATAGCCAAGATAGTTTAAGTTTATTGCAGTCTGCATAAATATTTATTTAATCAGGTTTATCTTTTGTATTTGTACAGTTCAAATTAGTAATTTTTTGTTTTGTTTAATTGTTGAAGGTGATTTTATTTACATTAGTTAGCATCTCTTTTTATGTATGTTGATTAATTTTATTTAATTTACCGCCATGCATTACTGTGCACGGAATGTGTGAATTTATTAAAATCCAATTAAAATAAATAATTAAATAAATAAGTGGTATAGTTGTGTACACTCGCATAAATAAAAACTTCATTTCTAATTAAAATTCCACAGTGTGACATTAAGCGTTGCAATCGTGAAACGATAAACCACCTACGGATGTGCAGTTACTTAATGATCTCTATAGTAACAATAAATTATGAAATCATGTGAAAGACAGGAGTTGAAATAGCATTCATTTACTGATTACTTTAATAAGCCTGCATTTGTTGTCGCTTCAAGGCATAACATATGATAAAAAATAATATAATTTGTCTAAAATAAAATGGCTCTCTTACCGGTTTTGTTTACTTTATGCCAAAATAAGCTTGAAATCATTTAGATTAAAACTTTTAAAAATATTTTGAGCAAAAACACACAATTTTTATCAAATTTTTGTATAAATATATTTATGTATATTAGTTACTGAGTCTTCTGTTATTTTGAGAAGTAGCAAGGAAAATATTCTAAAAAAAAACTTCAATTTATATGACAAATAAGCACAAGTTAAGGCCAAAAGCAATGTTGCATTTCAATTTTGGTAGGAGCAGCACGGGCACATTGAATTGATTTCTAATTGAATTTGTGCGACATTGGCATTATAATAATTATAAAATAATAAACAGGATTGAAAACACTTTTGGCGACCATTTACCAATTTACAAATGCGCAGAAAAGCCGCGCGATTTGCGTGTAAACGTTTTAAAATGCAAAGCGCGCGCTGCGAACTAAGTCAATTTATTTTAATTTGAACGGCCAGCAACGAAAATATATTTGAATATATGGCAAATGCCACAGACATACGCATGTGTGTGTAGGTGCGTGTGTTTGTGTGTGCGGCATCCATTAGCGTAATGAGCTTTGCTCCCGGGCACAACTCAGCTCAGTCATAAGCCGCAATAAAATAAAAATGGCCCGACACACTCAAAGCTTAACGGCCGCCCATCGATAGATGACATTTTGCCGCCGTTGGCCATAAACCATTTTGATGCGACACACAAAAAAGTGAAGAAGGGAACCAAACCCTTTATAAGCAAGATAGCGACCGTGGCCATCTGCAGCCGAGGCAACTGCTCAAAAATGCAATTTATATGCGCGTCGCCGCAAATAACGAATTGTACCCCAAACTACACTAATGGCCAACTGGGCGCGTGTCACGCCCATACGTGTAAGTATATTTTGTAATAATACTAAAAGGATTTGGCCAATTGCTTACCGAATGCTGGCCTTCTAGCATATGTGGCAAGAGTCGGGCGACGTTAGTGCAATAAAATGTCATAGCATACTTTTCAGGGCTGAACTCGACCTTCCTTCGCATAATTATGCACTATTCCGTTGGCATGAATTGGCAATGCTGCTGCAATTTGTGTGCGCGTGTGTGTGTCTGTAATTGCCATACTATAGCCACACACACATATGAAAGTGCTCAATTTGGTAGTACGTGTGAATTTCGAGGCGGCCTCGGTTCACCAGAAAAATGCAATTTTTACCAATCGCATATCCCGTAAATTACCCTTTATACTATATGCATTTATATGCGTGTGTGTCATTGTGTGTATATGGCTGCTGCATTTGCAATTGCATTTCTCATCAAGTGCATCAATTTAAATGTGGCCACTAATTGTCATTATCAGCACGTTGCGTTTGCTTTTGTTGTTGGATGGTTGTGTGGGTTTCTGTATTCTGTGCTGTGTTTATTTTATTGTTTTTTTCTTTTTCTGCTGCACCAAATTGTATTTAAAATGCGCAATGGTTTTTCATGCATTTGTCATTTCACCATTTTAAAATATTTGAAGAAATGCGTACACTGACAATTTAATAGAGATTTGTATCATAACAAGAATATATTTTGTGTTATGTTATGTTGTTTATAAATGTCCAAGAAATATCTGGAACTCTGCTACTTATTTATGGAGAGGAGTGCCAATAACACTAGCTGTCAAATTGTAAAACATTTTGCAAGCTCAAGAGCAACATTTGAAATAACTATATATATAAACTATATAAACTATATTATACATTTTATAATTTTAAAACTGAAAACAAAAAATTTGAGTAAAAAATGAGAATAACATTAACTATTAGGAGAATACCATTTTTTATAAATAGAACTACAATATATATGAAAGAAATCAAAAATGTTGTATTTAATTATCATGGGATTATAAACAATAATATTCTCAGCAAATTAGCTACAGAATACTTATGTATCCATTTCAAAAGTCAAATATCAAAGCAATTGCTTTGACAAAATGACAACAATAGCAACATTTGCTTTTGTGGATTGGTTTTTGTAACAGCCCAACAAAAACACAGACACGTGTACACATTCGTACATACGCACACATATAAGCAGGTATACGCGATTGGCAAACAATTTCAATTGAGATTTCAATAATTGTCGATTTAGATATGTAAATATTTATAGTATATTTGGTCGGTCGGTCAGCTATTGATTTAACTAATGTGCAACGTATGTGGAGTTGTGGCACCGTGTGGCTGACCTGCTCGTATTGCCGCGCCGGAGTAAATATTAATATTGCGGATAACCAGCACATTTGCATGACGACCCCCTTTTAACAGCATTGATTAGTGCCAGGTGCTCTGATCATAAGGCATAATGCTGCCGACTATTTGCATGTCTCTGTTGACACATGGATGGTTTTCAGTTTTTGTGATGGCCAGCGATCTATGATGGCTTGAAGTGTTGGAGCGTGCCTGAGTTGTGTTAGTTTACGGCCTCTGCTTGCTGTCTGTTTCCTGGTGGCTGTCTAGTCAACAATAATATTTGCTAATGGCCAAAGTCTTCGAGCATTTGCCGCTATCATTTTACATGCGGCGATATGTTTTCGGGGTCTGCCTCTCTCTCTCTCTCTCTCTTGGTAAGCACAGAAATGACACGACTTGCACTTTATCATTTGTTATATAAATATATGTATGTGTGCTTATTTACATGGCCTGTTCTGTAACACTTCGAGGCGGAGAGAGTAATAATAATAATATTTATGTGCGAAGCGATATGAAGTTCATACATTGAAGTACGTTTTGGCAATAGCTAAATAAATAAACAGCGCCAGGGCAGGAAATGTGCTCACTCCAGCTACACACACACTCGCAGACTCATGCATATGCATATGTATCATTCTAATGTGCGGCGGCTCATGTGCCGTTTTAGCGAAAAGTGAGGACCCCAACCGCTTAAAAGGGAACTGGCGCACATGAGCCAAAACCTGCTAAGAAAAAAGCGCTAAATGGAGTTGAGCTGGTATTGTTTTTGCTGCTGGAATTTTAAGTTTATTGACAAAAAGCATCTAAGTTGCAGAAATATATATCTTGCACTCCGGTTATTAAAATGGTTCTCGATTCCTTTTTATATCTACATAGTTATTTCCGGATGTCACCTTTTTATGGTTTTGATTATATTTATTAATAATTGCAGTGTGAAAATTCATGAATGCTATGCTTATAACTTATAGAATTCATATGAACAGATTTCGGCTCTTCCACAACCTTCCAAAGTGTTTGTCAAATAACACTTTTCAATTACCCATCGCAATATACTAAATTTAAAGATTTCAAACAAATACATACACACATACACAGTTTACATTTTTTATGCCCATGCACATATCACAGATTTTTTGTCTAATACCATTGTCATGATATCAACGCGGTTTTGTATATGCCATGTAAATAATCGTGTTGTTGTGGCATGTGAAGAGTTTTTCTTTATATATTTGACATTTTAATTTTTTTTTTGTAATTTGTATATTGTTTATGGAGTGAGAGTAAATAACTGCTGGCTGTTAACACAAATATGGTTCCACAATTTGTGTTATTTTATTTACAAAAGTTATTTTTCAGCAATTTAATGACTGAAATGTCATTAAATCAACGGCAAGTGCAGCAGATGAAGAACTGGATATCAAATATCATTCGATTTATTTAAGGGAAATTTCTCAATGGTTTCCGCTGTATTTGCTGATAAAATTTCGTTTTATTGTTTGAAATATATCAACAACAATTTGTATTCATCTACATTTAAATTCATATTTTTTATGGGTTCTGAAATAGTTTGTACGGCTATTTGATATTTTTTTACACCCTAGATATGTGAAATAAGTAATGTAGGGTATTCTTGGATGTTTAATAAACTGTAGCAAAAACAGAGGAGATTAAATAACAAACACGAAAGTTATTGAAGTATATGTTGAAAGCATAAAGAAAATAATTTTGGTTAAGAATTAATTATTCATTATATAAATTTTGCCATCTATGATATTTGAAATAAATGCTAGGAAACTTCAGCCATGAGTACTGGGTATATCGTAATTGAGCATGGGTATATATATGTATATTCAATTTGTTTGCCGCTTGGCTATAAAATGACCAATGGTTAGTATTATATTTTCACGAAAAATCCAATTAATGCTGTTTGCTGTACAGCTCCACGTCGGATGGTAATTTGATGCAAATGCCAAAATTTAAATGATTTCATGTAAAAATGCGAAGATAGGATGTTTTATTTAATGCTAACTATTGATATATGTATTTTTCTATTGTAACCTTTCACGGGTTGAATATTAATCTTGTATCTTGGAAAAAAAACAATAATAATTGCTTTTCCATACTTTATTTTCCATTTATTTGCTTGTTAGTTTTTCATTTCATTTATGTTATAAATTTTTAGAATTACCAAGCGATAAATATGCAATAACAAAAAATAATAATAACTCATTCTGTGCACAAAATGCAATTCAAAATCAAATAAATTTGTGCTTCAAACAACTGTTAATGTTGTGCCTGATCAATTATTGCGCATTTGGCTATTTGTGGTTTGGTTGGCGGTTTTTGCTTTTCTTTGGGCCAAACGCGCTCTAACCCGCTATAAATTATAAAACCGACGCCAATTTTTCAAGGATATTTAGCCGCATATTCGCATATGCTTACACACCTGTACACACATCTATATACATTTGCAATTGTGCGTATATATAAATGATATATATTTTGACCACATTTGGTTTTTAATGGGGTTTTGCACAATTTCTACGCTATTTTATGCTTAGCTTGTTTATTTAGAAATTCCATTTGGTCATTTGGTTGCACAATTTGTCAACGCTTTTACGCAAACAAAACAAAGCAAAACACAATAAAACCAAAACCAAAACGAAATACCCGAAACCAATCTTGATTATTATAATTTTTTTTAACTTTTTTCTGCACATAGCATGATTTGTTTTCGTTAATTATGTTTCGGTGTGCAATAAATTTGTTTAATATTTGCCGGCATTATCGGGCCGCTGTTTATCGGCTCAAAGTTATATTCTGTTGCCTGCTTATCGGCGCCCTGCCGTATAAGCAAAAAAAAATGTGTAATTGCCAATACAATTGCATGCATTATTTACACTCGTACAGCTTATGGCTGTATCTACAATTATGCAGCGCGAATTAAACCTGAAAGCTTTAAATGCATTTGGAGTTTACGCAGTCTTTTTTCGTTGCTGTTTTTTCAGTCAGCTCTTTTATTGTTTTATTTATTTCGTAAATACCAGATTACAAAAGCGCAGCATATTTCAGGTGGCGTCCATCTGCCCGATGTCCGCGCTAGCGGCAAGTGGAATGGCAAAGCACCATAATTACAATTTGCGGCGTGCAATTTCAATAATATAAAATTACCAAAGTAATTGAAAATTCACAAAAAAAGAGCAACACAGTGGGGATTGCTGGTATATAACAACAACAAGCGATAATGAAACATATGCCAAGCTTTGGTTCGGCTTGAATGTCAGGCGGCTCTTGAAAGCGTGCAACAGCCGCATGCATTAAGGGGCAACATGAGATATTAATGAGCAAAAGAGTGGAATGCTTTTTAAAAGTGTTAAATAAATAACAAAAAGCCTCCCAGCCATTTGTCGACGTCTGTCCCGTCCCGACACCACCTGGCCGGGGTCGGACTGGTCAGGCGTTTGAAGCGGCTTACATATGGCCACAAGTGTTGCACTTCTTGTGGGTGGCTCGGTGACTGTGTGGCACCAGCAGCTGTTTGTTGCTGCCGCCTGTTCGATGCTTTGAAAAGACACAGCTGTCTGCTGTTTCCTGTTTTACTTTTTTACCTCTTCTCTAATGGGTTTCTAATATCTGTGCGCCTTCTGCACGGCGATTTGCAATTTACAATTTGCATGGGCGACAGTGCAGCGATGCGCAAAGAAATGCATAAATAACTAATTTTTATAAAATGCTCCCAACAGCAGCGAGCGAAATGCGCAAAATATTTATAAAAATTTCCGTTTGTTTATTCATAATCAGTTTGTGCAACGAAGCGCTGTTGCCTCCACATGCTGCCGCAGGCCATGCGTTCGCCCCTTTTTCTGCATTGCATAGCGTTAGGCGCATATGCGAGAGTGTGCGAGTGTGTATGTGTGCGAGTGTGTGTGTCTTTTGTGTAAGCGTAATTTGATATGCATAAACGCATTTTTATGTAAATTGAAAAATATTTTAAAAAATATATACCTCGTTCTTTTTTTGTTTTTATGTTGCTTAATTTTACACTCCATTCACAAAGTAAAAAAGACTATAATGGTTTTGTGGAATTTAAGGCATGCTGTCCGTTCGGCCGTCTGTGTGAATCATAAGATGTAAGATCTCCTACTTTTGCGCTGGATACACCTAATTTGTGAGATTATTAGTATAGAACGAAAATATTTCGGCGACTCAGTATTTCCTAAAGATCTAGTTTAAGGGTCGTTGTATTGAGGTGGTAATAATAGAACCACTTTCTACACTTTTAATTTGTTATTACGCTGTAAAGAGCGTACTGTGCAGTCAGAACTATCCAACTTTAAATTTCTACTATTTTGTTTTAGAGATTACATCAAATAATAATTTTGACAAGAATTTTCAGAAAACTAGCTGGAACTCAAATAAAGAGTGTTCAGTCGCAACAATATCCATTTGTTTAACAAGTAAATTGCCAAAACTTTTAAAGTGTCTATAATTTTGAAGATAGAATTTAGTGCAACTGTTATATATAAATGTAGTTTATCTTGTTGGTGTTAAATCAGTTAAGCTTTCAGTCCGTTTCATACAGGTTCCTTTCGTAACCGCCTTGCTGGAGGGGTGTGGGTGTGGTTAGCAACTTATTATTTGATCTCCACTCCTGTTGCTGACGTTTATGCAAGTATTTTCAGATCAGCTACACTATCGAACGATGTATATGCCAACCAAGTTATTAATCGCCCGTTGTTATTTCCACCATCAAACAAACAAGGATGGATAAAATGCATGGCAAAGACCACATCAAAATTGCATTTGCATATTGCCAGGCGCATTAGCAGCGAGTACCTCTCAGACCGCCAGCCAGTTAGAAACATGAGCCACATGCCACAGCAGGTAGTTGCCCCGAACCTGTCTCTCGCTCTCTCTCTCAATCCCCTCCCCTTCCGCCGTCGTCAGCATGTAACGTGTAACCATAAAGAAATTATAGCTGCGATAGTTGCCAACGTTATCGATAATTCAATTTTGTGCATTATTTTGGCGCTGCGATGATGCCCTGCCATTATAAGCTAAATAAATGTATCCTAAGGCGCGCACATGCACACACCCACCCAGCCACACACACACATATGTGCACACATGAAATTCAGCCATTTGCATGCAGTATAAGCCACGTTGGATCCTTTGGATTCTTTGGCTTTGCAAACTCTTTAATTTTATTGTCTGTTGCTTGGGTTTTGGCATTTTGTGTTGCTGTTGTTGCTGTTGCCTGAAATACGACAACGTTGCACTTGTCTATAAATTTTCCCCTCACTTTGCCACTTTTCCACGTTTTTCCATATCCATTTCTTTGGCTTTTTGCTTAGTCGCCCTTGTCTTCGATATCGTTTTTTTTTTTGGGCGGGGCAGTAGGGGGTGGGGTCTTGAATTTAAGGGCGAAAACGGCACGACGTAAATAGATTTTCCCTGTTATTGTTCACAAAATGATTTAGGGAAAATTAGGTTTATGTAAATAATGAAAAAAGCGTTGGCTGCAGGCCTTTAAGAAATATATCCTGGCATGCATGACCCGTCTGCTCAATATTTAAATAAACATGTTCGTCGTGTATGTGATCAATTTCAGGGCCTTTACAAAAACCAGAAGACTTAATGCAAAATTAAAGCAAGAAAATACATTTTTCTCTGGAGTTGGAAATATAATATACCAGCGTGCATGAAGTGAAATATGTTATATGAAAAAGATAATGCACTTGTTATATACTTATGGTATATGAAGACAGCTCTTACAAATATTGCAGTATGCGTAGATAAAACACAATTTATGTTTAAAAGTTTAAAGACAGATTAAAAATAAATAACCCTAAGGAGAGAAGGTTTTTCCCATGGAGAGCTTAAGCGCGGATCTAACCTTTAAAACTGGTCACCACGACCCATTGTAAGCTCGAAAGTTGGCCCTCGTTTCAGCTCAAAAAGAAAGTTATGAGTCATTTGAACTGTCATTAATTAGAACATGTGAAATGTTTTCTTATTTTTTTCCTTCTTTTTTTGAAGCAATAAACACTTTGTAATATTCGCGTGCTTTAGTCATGACGCGATGCTCTAGCGGTAGAAACATATATTTTAAAGAGATAATAGGTATACATAAATTTATTTTACAACTGAAAAAGACTAGAGCCTTTCATACATTTGTTAACTGTTTTATGAGCTTTAATTAATGCTGTAATCTATTTTCGATTTATGATTTTAAAAACGTATGACAAATTAAACATTATACCTAAAAAACAGCATTGAAGTTAAATGTTTTTCTGTTTTTGTTTTTGTATTTTACTGCTGTTTTCTTTATCTGGACAGCAATTGATTTTGAACACAAAAACATATGTCTATAAAAAATTACACAATTGTTGGTGCTGTACATAAATTTGTCTGTTTAGTGGGCTTATTTTTCGCCACGCACGCAGTTTGGCATATTTATTATTTATTTATTTTAGCGCACAAACAATAACTCACACTGACAGCCAATTAATCAGAAATGGACGTTCAATTAAATTACAAAATAATATCGCAGTGAAAATGAACAAAATTTAAATTTATATGTAAATAATGCCATCGGCAAAATATGCTCGATATTATTATAGTCAAATTTAATGCAACAACAGTTTTTTTCTACATCGATATATGATATATATGAGCCCAGTTGTCAGATTGTATAAAATGTATATTTATTTAAATAAACTTTAAATTATGTTGGCAAAAAACAAAGGATGCAAATACTAATGAAACGTAAGTGGAATGAGAAATGGGAAGTGGAAAATGGGCACATAAAGCCTGATGGGATAGGCCATGGCTTTGTCATTGCAAAGTGCGGCCTAATTAACTTGGTAACACGCAAAAAAAGCTTTAAAAAATATGTTTACATAAAATTGAAGTGGAAAAGCGTGTTAAGAGTCGGCAAAAAGCAGAAACGAAACGAAATATGCAGATGGGCTAATGTGTGTGGAGAAAACTGTGCTGGGAAACGAAGAAAACACAGCAAGAACAACAACAACAAAGAAAAAAGAAAACTGTGTCAAACGTCAACGACTCCGTTGTTGTTGTTGCTGCTGCTGTGCCTGCTTCTATATTTTCCTGGTGGGGTAAATTGTGCGAGTTAACATTAATGCGCTAAATTAGCTTAGAATGGGCACCGAGATGCGTTTTGGGCTGCGCCTCGACAGTTATGTTTTTTTTTATATCTTGAATGGCTTTAATTGGCTGCCAGCATACGGGGTTAAATGAAAATTGTCAGTCAGCTTTTGTCAGCAAAGCTGTGACCCCTTTTCATGCAAAAAAAAAATAATAATAAATAAATAAAAAATCAAAAAACAAAAAACCGGATAGCATTTGCCATATGTAATGCCTATTTTTGGCTATGCTCTGATCTGCGATACGCAATGTCAACCGTTTATGACTTGTACTTATGTTTGTTCAATGTTTTTAAACAAGCACGCTGATTACACTCATATACGTACATACATATACATATACATACATATACTCATACATAAACAAGTAGGTGGGTCGGGCCAAGTGTCGCCCCAACTACAAGCACAAAGCTGATAAGAACTTGTAGCCAGGCAGCAAGACACAAGTTCCCCATGCGTCACACTCTATTGGATTGTCGAGCGGTAAGGGGTGGCAATCAAACTGGAAGATACAATAGCTACAAGATACAAATTTCTATTCGTGCCGCTTTAATTATGTGTGCGCTACATTTCTTAACTATTCCCAATTATCTGGCTTATTCTGTGGCAAGCAACTCGCTTGAGCTGGTCGGCAGTTGGCATACAAATGTAGTCAGAAATCTAACAGAAAATCATAAAAAAAACATAGCAGGTAAATTTAGTCAAGTGTAGAGGGCACTCGAAAGAAAGCTCTCCGAGCGTTTATAGTCTACACGGCTTGAGCCGTGAAATAATATATATAGAGAAGCACAACCCCGAAAAACCTTCACGAAAGTCTTAAAATACAACAAAAGCCTTTTGGCTCTAATTACTGAAACGAGCAAGTTCTAGATTAACAGCAGCTACAACAACTGTGCTTGAATTCTGAAATTCATGTTCGAATCAGCTGCTTCTCTGCTTGAAATGTCGATATGTCTTTATGTGGAACTAATCGCCTGCTAAGTGCAAAAGCAAATTCCAATTTTGAACGCCTGTCAAATAGGAGCTGGCCTAGTCTTATTTTGGCTTTCTGTAGTGGACATTGGGCTTACGTTATGTTTTAGCAAATGATCTATGACTGCCTCAGTTAGCATACCCTACCCGCTGATATCATTAGCATGATAAGATAAATCAGCGCGAACTTAAACTTCTAGAACTGTGGGTTGCGTCAGTTTCTGTACTTGCCGCTTTGCAGTTCTATAGTTTCTCGAACAGAGAGACTGCAAACACTTGGGTATTTGTCATGTCTGCCCTCCCCTCCCCACTCACCCTCCCCCTCCCTCCACCCCACAAAGTGGTCGTCATCAAAGCAGCAAAACAATAAATGAGAACAGAGCGACAGCGAAAGAGAGAGACGCGAGAGCGAGAGAACGAGAGAGGGGGAGAAAAACGTAGAGCGAAAGAGATTGAGCGTGGAAAGCGCAGAGCGCGTTTATTTCGTTCTGTTTTATAATTAAACATGTGAGGTTAGGAATACTGTGAAAAATGTACAAATAAATTATCGTAGGGGGCGTCACATGTGTGGCACAGTAATTTAGTATTAATTATACGCACCTTTGAACCAATCTGATTGCCGCATTGGCCAGCCTGCAAGTGCACAATTTCCCTCATATTGTTGGGCGCTCTGAGTCTCTTTGGCAAAGGTCAGGTAGATGTTTCAAAAGTTGATTCTCCGGTCAACTACGGACAACCACGTATTTCCAGAAATCAGAAATCAGAGAGTTGCGCACTGAATAACACGCACACAAACCAACACGCACACAGACACGCAAATACAGTCGCAGACGAAAAGCGAGGGAAACGGGGTGTCAGCTCAATGAAACGGTTTAGGTACGGCTGTGCTATGAACGATCGTCGCGCTCGCGTCAAGATTCCAACGTGCACTGAAATCGGCCACCGCTACAAATAGTAAGCGAACCCAGAGTGAGTCTGCCGGGCGATAGGCGGGCGGGGGCAATGGGGGCAGCGGGCTGCGTCAGCATTAGTTGCGCTTTGGCATTCCATGCGGCATGCGAGAGGCAGCGGCAATGAGAGAGAGGGACTTGAGTTCAAAATTGTAACGGCAGCTGATAAAACGCTCAGGCAGACGACTGCAAATGTGCGACTAACAACAACAGCAACAGGAACAACAAACATTACAATAAATGAATGTACATAAAATCCGCCAGGCGCCGGCAGGTTTGTGGCATTTTCAATGCTCTTGCGGTCTGTTTTTACTTGTTTTCGTGTTCTGCCTTTCTTCTTTCGTTGCAGCAGCGGCGCTCTCTTCTCCCTCTCTTTTGCTTTATCACGCTCATGTTCTTCATGCTTGGCAGCGCATTTAAAGAGCCAGAGAGTAAGAGATTTCAAGAAATGTTGCTCTTCAAAACGCCTTAAAAGATTTAATGCTAGAAAGAGCGTTTGTGTAAGAGCGATGAGTGAAAAGAGAACAGACTGCTGTGAGTGAGAAAGAGCGTTTTGAGCATGAGGAATGCAGTTTCAGTTATGAATTCAACATGACCTGTAAAATGCGAACAAATGGGGAAATGTGTTCTACAAAGAAATTGTTTTCTTTTTCGTATTGAAAACCCAAAGGTAGACGGAAAACGGGAAACCATGTAAAAAGAAGACACATAAAAGAAGACACGTCATTTTGAAAGTAATCTATCTACAATCCGCATTGTTTTAAATGCTAAAAATATTAGTTTAAATAAATTTAATAAAATATAAAATATTTAGCTTCTGGTAGCTATTAAACCTCTATCAAATTGAAATCTTTACGTTATATGTCAACACTTGGATTTTAACTGTGATTTAAAATTGATTTATATTTCCAACAATTATTAGCACAACTTTCTCTAACCATTTATTTAATTCTTATTTTTTGACAATTACAATTTCGTTTGTTGGTTGTTGTGCAATTAGAGCCTTCTTTTGGTCAATTGCCCATTTCCTTGATTGCTTCATTAATAAAGTCTCGATAGAAGTTAACATTCATATAGACGTCAGGCATGTGTTTGTTGCCGCAGGCATAAGTCCATATGCTGACACCGCATAGTTGGCGCTTGACGACCATGGGCCCGCCGGAGTCCCCGTTGCAGATCGTTCGACTGTTGTAGCCGGCGGCACAGATCACGTTGCTGGGCATTGCGCGGCCCATCTTTTTGTCGCATTCTTCTTTCGAAATAAGACGCACGTTTATTGTTCGCAGCGAATTTTTGATCTTAGCATACTCGCTGACACCCCAACCGGACACGGTGCCCATTAGTCCGGGCAACATTTTATGCGAGCACATGGGTAAAGGTCTGGCTTCGGGATTTCTAATAGCTGATTGTACTTTTATCACGGCGATGTCGGCGATAAACTCCAACTTATTGTAGCTCGGATGTATCTTCAATTTATCCACGAAATTTAAGCTTTCGGTAGGATAGAAAAAGGTCTCCGAGTTTGTTCTACCGGCGATTACGTGGAATCTGCTGAGGTCCGTTGTGGAATTCTCGAAGCAGTGAGCCGCAGTGAGAATATGAAATCTGGTTAGCAGGGTGCCCGTGCATGTCATTCTACTGTTAGTGTAGATCTGCACGGCGTAGCCACCCAGATCCTGAATACTGATTTCCTCGCCCGCAAAGATTCTGGGCTTCACAAGGTGCCTCTCCTGCAAATCAGTGGCCGCAAAGATCAGCGGAATGAACAGACATAAAGCGACAGTTACAAGGCGCATTTCGAGTTGAGTTGTTAGGCGGCGTTCTGTTTGAAAGTGCTGCGCGAAAACGAGAGTTCGGTCCAATTACCACTTAATGGATACTCAAAATTGGTTGGATAAGCTCTAAATTGTTTAAAAGTATTCGTTATACTACGGTGTTATGTAACTGCTTAAACTTTATTTTTTGTGTAGGGCAGAGAAAGTGTTTTGTAGAACAGTGCAGAGTGGGTAGCGCATAGTAGGAGTAGCCGTATCAACAGCCGAGTTGAAATCTCTCTGCCTGGCTGTTTCTATGCAAACTTGTCCCCCAGTCTTAAAGCTATCGTCATGAATTTTTCTTTTTAGAAGTGAGCCTTCTATCAAGGGCAAGGTATTTAAAATCCCTCGCCTGTTCGCCGTGTAGAAATAGTCCAGGGCATCGGCACCCTTAAGGTCTCTTGCTAAGACACCTTTAATGATTTATTGTTGATTTTACCAATTAGATAACGATAAAAATAAATCTATGCAATCGTTTGCTTTGCATCTGGATTTATTGCCTAAAGCAAGATATCATTTTATCACACATTTATGTTTTGTTTAATAGCCCATTTGTGCGATTGTTTTATTTATGAAGTCACGGTAGAAGTAGACGCTCATATAGACATCGGGCATTTCATTGTTGCCGCACTCCCACGTCCATGTGCTGATGCCGCACAGTTCGCCCTTAATGATCAGCGGGCCGCCGGAGTCGCCGTGGCAGATCGTGCGACCGTTGTAGCCGGCGGCGCAGAGAACGTTGTCGGGCATCTGGCGTTCCATCTTCTGGTTGCATTCACTTTCCGAAATGATAGGCACCTCTATAACGCGCAGCGGATTATACAAATTCATATATTCGCTGTTGCCCCAACCAGAGACGGTGGCCATATTCCCGACCGACGGCTTCACCGAGCAGAGCGGCAAGTAGGTCAAAATGGGTCCTTTAAGGTTCATATCAACCGCCATCACAGCAATGTCGGCAATGAATTTCGTCTTATCGTAGTCGGGATGTATCCGCAACTTATGCACTCTATACTTAATGTCCCGTGATCCAAAATAATTCGTTTGCTCTGTCGCGCCGGCAACTACGTGATATTCCTCCTTCGCCTCCTCCTTCGCCTGTTCGAAGCAGTGAGCCGCGGTGAGAACATGACGTGTGCTCAGCAGGCCGCCGGAACATATTAATTTGTGGTACAGGTAGATCTGAACGGCGTAACCGCCGAGCTGCTTCTGGGTCTTCTCTCTTCCACCATAAATTCTAGCTTGGACAAGGTTTCTATCCGTTAGCTCGGCTCGTGCAATGATCAGTAGTTGCAATACAAATAATGTACTCGTTATAGAAATCATTTTCTTTTGTTTCTGCGACAAGCTGTGGGCACAAATTTAAGCTCGATATTTCAGCTGCTGCATTCTACTAAATCTATAAGTTCCGCGTTTTAAGTCTTTAATAACATGGGTTATATCAATTTGTTTCAGTAGCGGACTGGTGTGTGTGTGTGTATGTGTGTGTGTGTGACGCTGAGGTCATATTCACAGCGACTTCAAGTCGGCAAGTTTCCAACAAGAATTTTTTTGATTCTATCTTTTGTTGAGTGTAAGGGGTGGTTAAATTAACCCTTTTTCCTTTGAGGTTTCTTTTATTGGTGTTGTTGGACTTGTTAGAAAATCGCCGCACGTTTTGTTGCCAGTACATTTGCAGTTATGTGCTCATTGCGCACACACACACACACACTCACTCGCACACACAGCACTTAAAAGGATACAAGGATATCATATAGATGTAGATGTGCGTGCGCCTCTTGCCAAATTGTCGATTTTATTATTTGTGTTTATATGATTTTTCAGCTGTTCTGCATTTTAAAGTAGCTGCCAGCTAGTGAGAGGAGACAGAGGCAGCTAGAGAGAATGAGCGAGAGCGAGAGGGTGAGAAAATCCGCATAGAGTTGGCCTGGCAGGGGCGTGGTCATAACATGCGCTGCGCGTCCTCAGCCTCATTTCTTATTATAATGTGAAAAATATCCTTTTACCAATTCAAAACGTTGAAATGTGCGATTTCTTTTGTTGCAGCTTTTAACTGCCAGCCTGTGTGAGTGTGTGTGCGTGTGTGTGTGTGTGCGTGTACATGTGCTCCTATGATACCCCCGTGTATTAACGCCGGGACAGTTGCGAGAGAGAAGCACGTCCTCGTTGAGCGCACGGAGATGCTGTGTTACTTACAGCATTTCCACTTCGAAATATTTATCATTTTGTATTGAAATATTTTGCGCATCATTTCGCTGTAATTTTCTACATGCCGCGTTAGTTTCGTATGCCAAGCTATGCCTCTTCTTTTCTACACAATTGATCTGCCAACTCATTGTTGTCAATTACATCTGTATTATGTTCAGGCCAATACAGCGGAATTTTGTTCAGGCAGGCTTACGAAGTTTTAGTTTCTTTGCATTTTCTACCAGAACTCTTTAAATATTCAAAAAAATATGCTAACAGAAATATTTATTTATTTTTTATTTAAAAAAACAATTCTGAATTTTTTAGAAATTTTTTTTAAATTTTACTATTTTTTTTCGATTAGTTGTATTACGAGAGCTGTAATAGAAATTTAGTCATTGGTCTCTGGTACTAAAATGACCCTTAAGCCTAAGGAAGATGCGATATCCCCTTAGCCCTTTAAAGAATATATTTAAGCCACATTCAGATTCAAACTTTCGAAAAATTTCTACAACGCTAACTCTTACTTATATTCAACTCTTAAGTTGACTTGTTTTGCCAAATATGTATTTAGTTGTACAATTTTATTGAGCTTTTTAATATTGTAAAGGAGCTGAAATTCGTTTTCGGAAATTATGTTTATATTTAAATCGCCCACTTCTATATACAAATGCATTGCAGAGCATTGCGATTCAAACAAAATAGTATTTGCGTTAACATTTCAAATTTTGCAAAATTCATTTCGATTGCTTATTTTGTCACAAAGAAAAAAAATCGTTTCAACAGCAGAATTTGCAAATGGCAATGGAAACTGGACGAGCGTGGCAGTTGCTTTTATTAGTTTAGTTTTTGAAATTAAACGTATTTGCATGTCATATGCAATTTGGCACATTTGCGTCTGTGTGTGACAAATTCTTTTTTATATTTTCTTTCATATACCCTGTATCCAAGCAATGCATGTGTGCACTTAACAGTAAGGGTATGACAAAATAATAATAGTCATAATAATAATAATAGTAATAATGATACTAACCATAATAATAATAATAATATAAATACATATATTCATTTCTTTAATATTGAGCGTGTTACGAAAGCATTACATCAGATATATAGTGAATGCTCGTAAGCTCATACCTTTAAAAATCAAAAATTTACAGTAATTTTTGATATTGGAATTTTATTTCCAATTTTTTTTATTTTTTTTTGCATATTTGTTAAATTAAAAATTAAAAAAAAGTATTTTACGATTAAAAATGTAATGTTTGAAATTTAATCATTTCATGATCTCTTTTTTTAATCTATGATAAAGTCGAATCATCCGAAATTTCTAGTTGATCGTTAACTTTATAAGACTTAAAAGCTATTTATAAATATTCGTTATTTTCAACACTCTCTCAACATCGACAGAAAATCGGATATTAGTGGCTAAAATTCTTTGTACCGAACTACAGGGTATCTGGGTTAACTGGAGCATGTATTCTACGATTGTTTTTTTTCTTTCTTATTTACTACAGTATGATATTGTTGCTTAGTGTTTTGTTTTTTTTCACTATCCTTTTTTGTTTTTAATTTTAATTTTTTGTTGTTGCTTGTTGAATTTTAAAGTGTGGAATTTAATTGGTTTTTGGGGTTTTAGTTTTGTTATGTCAGCTAGGCGAGTTTTTCATTGGTGAATATGTCAAAAATGCTTGTCGTCTACAAATTTGACCATTGCAGTGCAGCAGCAACAACAACAGCATCAATTGTAACAGTAACAACAACAAACAAATATAAAGGAAAATCGAGTGCGAAATGAAATTCACGCAATGCAGCATGAGATTTATACACACACTCGTGTGAGTGTGTGTGCGTGTGTGTTTAGCTACAATATTTTGCTTTTAAGCTCAGGCTTCTAGCGTTTTATTGTCTTTGTGCATACACATGGTACGTTATTACCCCGACACCGACCCCCTACCCCCTACCCGTTTAACAGGCAGCCAAGCAGCTGGCACCCCGAGTGGCCCGAGTGTCCCGAGTGTCAACGGAAGCCGTCGCAATGTTGGTTAGTTGGCTGCCATCGAAATTCCGGATTTAACAGCAAAGTAACCAAAATGCAATTGTTTTGCAATTGGCATTTTGACCACATTCTGACACTCTGGCCATATGGCCGGCGAGTGTCAACAGCGGCGACTGTAAATTGCCAAAAACTATATGCACATATATGCATTTGCAAAATACAAAACATATAATACGAATACACATATGTATATGCTCATATATATGCTGAATACATACGTATACGTAATTTATTTAGCATTTCAAATGTTTTCACTGCCCAGCTACACTGCACGAGAAACATTAGACAGCTGCTGAGGAGAGATCTAGGGTGTTGGGTTTGCACTCTGTCGATATGCTGAAATGTCCTTAATTGAAAATGAATTTGGTTTTTGGAAAAATTGATGTTGTTCTTGTTGCTGGTGCTGTAGCTGGTGCTGCTGCTTTTTTCGACTACTAATTCGGAATGTTTTGTGTTTTATCTGCATTTGACGCCGAGCTGGCAAGCAACGGAATGTTATCGCATTGTGGGCAAGCTGCAGGCGGCGGCGGGTGGGCAGTGGTGCAGTGGTGGATGGTGGGCGCTGGGCGGTGGGGGTTGCCACATTTGCATATTTGCAAAAGCCTGCTAGCGCAGACAGGCCATGGGCATCGTGTGTTATGCTACACCACAGCTGCATTGTTGTTTACTTAGTGTCGCCGAATCTGGACAGCTCGGTGTGGGTTCGGTTAAGGCGAACGAGATAGTTGCAGGGGTTGGGTGGCTGTGTGCTGCACACACTTGCCAACTTGCCGCTAGTGTGCGTTTCGTATGCGCATAGTCGAATAAAAATACACATAAATGAATTCGACAACGAAAGAGTTGCCTTTGGTTCACCTCCTGCCGCCGCCTGCGCCTGGCCGAGGCTCCGTTCTCTGGTGCTGCATTTGATGAACGTAGAATAGTCAAATGCAATAGCAATTGTATCTGTATCTGAATATGTATCTGCAGTTGTAGCTCTATCTGAGTATGCATTTATTTTAGATGGAACAGTTAGATGGACACGGCTGTTGGCTTGAAACTGGGCCTCAATTTGCCGTCATGCATGCAAATTGCACTAATGAGCGGCCCAAATTTAGCATAGACAAATGTCTGACCAATCGGCCCAGCTTATACAGATGCATATAGAGAGAGAAGGGGTAGAGTGAGAGCGAATGAGTGTGTGTGAAAAAGAGGTGAATGTATTAGGGATTATATGTAGAGCTTGATGACAACCTAAAATTATGATGCTCTTAGCTGAAAAACACTTTAGTGAGGTCAAAAGCAAAAACCACAAGCTTTACCCCCGCCCAAAACACTGCAGTTGCAGGCAGGAAGAAAGTTTTCACGCACGGGCGCATCTTTTACGGAGCTGTGACTGCGACTGTGACATTTTTTGTGGCTGCTGCAGCTGCTATTACTGCTACTGCTACTGCTACTACTACTGCTACTGCTGCAATTACAATTGCTATTTTTGCTCATTAGAAGAAATGCACTTAATTAGAGCATGAAAACCGTTTGGGGCAACCCAAAAAAGCAAGAAAAACAAAGAACAGTTTTGACAAAAAAACGCAAATAGCCAACGTTAGTTGAGATAATTACGCTGTTGTTAATAACAAACATGGTCTAAAGGAGTCAGCATAAAAAGAGAAAAGGAAAAAAACCAAGCGCTTACTGTAAAATTCGCTGTAAATTAGTGCAAATAAATAAGAGGATAAACGTAATGCGACAAATGGGGCAAAATAGTGCAAATTTTACAAACAATGTTGTGCATTCCTTTCGGTAACTAATTTTTGCCCCATATTTACATTTCTCGCCATTCCATTTCTTGGCATCATTAACAGATAAAGCGCCTTTGATTACAGCTATTAAAACTCATTAACAATAATTGCACGGCATGGAACCGAGTGGACTTATGCGACTGCCACAGCCGGCAACTTTGTTGCAAGCACAAATCACAGCAGGACATCTGCGGGCTTTGGCTTGTGGCATGCTAATTCACTTTGGGTCAAGTCCATGTGGTTAAGGAAGGTATGCGTTGATTAAAAGACTGTTGTGCTGATGAAATAAATATCTAATTGAAGCTCCTTTCCTTTTTCGTTAATATCAAATAATGAGAAAATGGCAAAATAGTTTTGTGAAAATGTAAATAGCACACACTTAAAGTAGTGTTGTAGCCGGAGTAGTACGCAAAGGATTCCAACTTCGAACCCGAAATCCATTCTTTTAAATTCTGCACTCAACCTAAAACCAAACGAGTTTAAAAAGATAGCCGAGCGTAAACCCAAACCATACCATATTTTTTTAATAAATGATTTGACATATGAATTTTAATTTAGTTTGAAAATTATTTTTTGTCCTATATTTTCGCTGTTTCAATATTTTAATTATTATACGTGGATAAATAATATGCAAACATGCACACAAATATATATGCCTATATATACCCTTACGTCGCCATTATAATTAAATATTCAATATAGACACAATATGTATTATATCAATTTCTCAACATGGAGACACTCTGTCTGCATTTTTGTTCTCTCATTATTGGTAAATCTGATAAACACACTGTTTATGCATTACATGTATACTCGTCTAACATATTATTTTTAGAATTTCGATATAAAGAAAAAGTTGTAGGGATCTATTTGTGAGAAAATTATAAAAGAAAAAATGAGGGCGCGGAACCCAGGATGTGCCAATACTTTTGTATGTATGTACATTATTGTTCATTTGTAAAATAATTGAGAACGTGTTCTCGCTAGCTGTGAAATTGATTTTGGTTGCTTTTACCGTTTTTAATTTTTACAAAATACAAAAAATCACAAAAGATAGTCGAAGTCATATTTAATACGTTTAAACAATACTCTTGCAACCTGCATTTATATAATATTTATATAATTGTAAACTATTTTAATGTTTAGTTACAATACCTCTTTAAAGTGTTTGTTAGGTGCTGGTCGAAATAAGCTGTGAGCAAAATACAATTTACTTCTTTGCAACCCCATCGTCACTAGTTTTTCTGTAGGATTTCACGATTAGATGGTGTGACCTATCTATAAATTGTATCAGTTGACGATCTTAAGCAACTTTTTCCTTGTAGTGCAACACGATTTTCTCCGTATGTACCAATTGGGCGTAGGGTAGCCTCAATTGCACAAAATGACCGTAATAATGTTCATCATACTCGCCATTCCACTGCATTACTCTTTTCGCTTTACATCTGCAACTGGCAATTGAGTTTGGCAGCGGCTGCTGCTGCTTTTGAGGCTTAAGGCGATGCCAAAGTCAACAGCAGTGTCCGAGGGGGGGATCTTGTTCGCCCTTTGAATTTCTTTGTCGTTTAATTAACTAAAAAATTGCTTTTTTAAATAGTTGGCGAGGGGCATTCACTCGTCTCGTCCGAGTCATAAAAATAACGCTTGAATGATTTAAGCCGTAGGCCAATCTGAGCCAGCTAAGGGAATCTGATGTTTTTAGACATTTGCCCTGCTCCTCGCTTTTATCTAATGGGCAGAGCGCAGTGCAGCGCGCCTTTTGGTTATGCAATATTTATTAAAGTGAAGTGAAAGCCCAGGTCTTGTGCTCATAAGTTGCCCCTCTCTCGACCTCTCTTGCGTTGTTAGTTGTTGTTGATTGCTTAAATATTCTCTTTTAGTTATTTCGCACAGTACCATTTTTCTACACACGCACCCACACACACACGTACACACTCTAATTTGCCGTAGCAAGTTGTTGTAATCCGTCGCATATCTGCATTAAATATTCACAATGTAAATATAAAAATACTTAAGTAAGACGCTTAACCAACACACGCTCTCACACACATACACACACACACACTCGAACGCACACTCTACAACCAGGAATACACTCCCCTACTTAAGAGGTGCTCCGCCATTGCATTTGCCTGTGTGTTTGTGCCTTAGTGTGGAAATTCCGATGCTTAAGTTATTTACTCGTAGGCTTTGCCGAGATTGCCACTCCCCAGCACCCTAAGCACCCACCCCTTGCATGTGGTATGTGTATGTACTTAGCATTACAGCGTGTACTGGGGCTTTGTATTAATTTAATTGAACATCTGAGAAGCCGCTTTGCGCCCTGCAATCTGAGGACCGCTCTGTATTCTCTTCTATTCTGTTTATGGTTGCTGTCTGTCTGAGTACCTCTGAGGTGAATCCCCAAGTGGGATACAATGATAAAATTAGTAAAATCAGTTATTGCATTTAGTAGGGCGTGAATCGTTTGAGTATGTATGCGAAAAAGGAGGTTTCAAAGGGTTTCCTCTTGACATGTTGTGTGTGTTAATAATGATTAATTTTCATTACTATGATTTAATTATACATCAGCATTGATAGTCCGCTCATCAAATGTTGCACATGATGCAAGTTCGATCTGTCCCATTTGTGGCTGGGAAGATGACAATAAGACAGCTCTCCACACCTCTCTGTAAAGATTATTCGCTGTCAGCTTGTTTCTTTGCAAAGCTCTTCCTTAAGATATTTCTTAGAATGCTGAAGATATTGGAGTAGGTTATTTAATAAGATTAATGAGAAGATCTGCTTAGTCATCCTCTGTTTAACCCAAGTCAAGGTCTAACCTAATAATTACCTCCACATCATAACACTATTTTATGAAGACCATAAAACAACTGTTGTTTTCTTATTTATATAACTTCTTCAAATCTAATCCTTAACTTATTTATGCTAAATTTAAGCGTTAAAAATTCACTAAAGCAATTTTCATAAGCAGAGGAGTATTCACACACATTCACATAAGACTTGCACCTAAACGCTCACACATACACACACACATACGCTGAGTTGATTGCGTTGTTGTAACTTCTCATTTGTGTCATTATTTTGTTGTCCGTTTTCGGTTTGTTTTCCCTACTTTGGCCTGCTGTCGTGTTAATTTTTTTTTTTAGCAAAACGCAAATTTTTCGGTGCATAAATTAAAATGCAAATCCTCTGCATGGCAAATCCCCTGTAATTAACATACATTAGCACGAGGAAATGCAAAAGTTTTCTACAATTTTTTTCCATCAGAGCTGAAAACTTGCAGCGCCTTTTCCCCGAGTGTCTGAGTGTACGCTCCACACACATACACGCGCACATGTATATATATAGTCACGTATACATATATTTTCGTTAATTTCTGGACAATGACAGTTAGGTAATGTGGCAGGAGTGCACGGGGCGTATGCGCAATGTGCGCTAATATAAAAATACAGCGGCGCAGTGCAGTGTTCACACAGCGACCCAGCGACTGGCCAAAGGACTCCTCATGCATATGCACCAACAGGCAAGCTAACTCACTTGTGCTGTTGTTGTTGTCGTTGTTGTTGTTTTGTAAGTATGTAAAATGAGCAAACACTGGGGCTACCAGCCTGACAGGACGGCGGTATCTGCACTTTTCGTGGCGCACTTGCAAGCGCAGACACAGTGCGAGACACACACACACACACAGACACACACACGCACACTCGCCAGGCCTTTGCTTGCATAATGAGTAAATTACACAACGAGCCTTGCCAGCAGCTGGCTGCGCCTTCTGCTTTGGCCGTAGCTTGTGGCTCACTTGACTTTTGTTGTGTTGTTGCCTTTCTCTAGTCTTTTTTTTTGGTCGTTTTGGTTTTTAATTTTTAGTTGGTTTTTTTTTGTGCTTGAAATTTTTCCACATGGAAAATTATTTGATTTATTTCCACTTGGACAAACTGGCACTGCAATAAATCTTCGTTCAATATGGCAGAGTCGCACAGTGGGCTGCAGCTGGGAAAGGAGCGGGAAACTTGGGGTGAAGAACGCAGCCTGCACATATGCCCAAGGCCATTGCGGCATTCAACGACATGCGTGCGTTTGTGTGTGAGCGTGTGTGCGTACGTAGTTGAAAACAAAAATTTTATTTAGTGTTTAGTGCGCCTTTTCGGACAGCTGCAACAGACACAAAAGAAACAACAAGAACTCGAATTGTAAAAGTAATTCTGAAGAATTTCCTGCGCCAGAAAAACGACAAAGACACTGACCACAGCAATGCTTTCAATTTTCAACAAAACTTGTGTAAAATGCAGCAACAATAGCAACAGCAACAGCAACAACAACAAGAGCAACAGCAACAGCAACAACATGTGCCTGAGGTCATTTTGATGAGCACGAGTTATGCTTTTGAGGCTGCGGCTACGACTACGGCTCCGGCGTCGCCAATAGCTGCTCTAAAGTGCTGGCAGGTCTATAAAATGAAACTTTATTACACGTCACACACACACACACGCACGCACACACACACTTTTTGCAGCGTAATTAAATTGTTTCAGGCTTTTTCTGCCGAGCGATGCACGCATGAGAAGTTGAGGCGGCTAACAGACACACACACACACACACACATACACAAACAGTCCCATATTCAAATTCTCAACTGACCGACGCCCAATTTTTGGCAACTTATCTTAATTTTCTTTCTTTCTAAACGAAAATTTGCCTATGCCTCATTTGCCTGCTTGTCTATATTTTGTTTTTTCTTTGTTTTTTTTTTGCTTTCCAGCCCTGGTCTAGGTAATTTAATGAAATTTTATTATTATGTACATGGCCATTAAAGTTTATTAGACGCTTAAGTGTGCAGCAGTCAAGAGCACGCTCTCCCCTAGCTCCACCAACCTCTGCCTATTTGTTTTGTGTTGTGCCCGGGCTAACCACCAAAACTTGGTGCATAACTTGAGGCGCTGCGAAAGGGTGCAGGGCTGGTGGGGCTTGGCGCAGCATTAAAAGAATAGCTGAGAATCATTTGACCATGAGCTCAAAGGAATTTCCTGCAGTTTGTGGCCGGGATCTGCCCTTTGTTTGCCTATTGGTGAGGTGGAAAATAAAGGGGAGCTCGGCTTCCCGCCGACCAAGGATGTGGGTCTTGCGCCTGGCGTTTGTAGAAGGCGTTGAAGCATTAAAATAAATACAAATTAAAATATTTGGCTACATATGTGTGCGAGTGTGTAAGTGTGAGTGTGCTAGGCAAATTTCTGGGCAACAATTTCGTTGGGTTTAATTGCTTGGAAATGGTTTTGCTGTTTGTTAAGGCGCCAGGAATTTTGGATAGCGCTGACACAGAATTAAAACTTATAAAGTGTGCACAACAAAGGCTGCAGGTGTACAGTATTTGGATATAAGGGTTTCGACTATTATATTTATGCTACTATTTACGTACTTACCATATACTGAGATCAGTGACTATCATAATGGCGGACCCCCCTGTTGCTATTCCAAAATTTAATCATATTATTTTTAGCTTCGACTGATTTTGAATCCCTAACAATTTTTTAAAGGTTGGATTAAATAGCAAAATAAAAATGCATTATTGATTAAATTATATTGTTTTAAAAGTTACTGTTTAGTATATTTTGTATTTAATAGGAAATTTTCAAATTATTTAGCAATTTATATGTTTTATTAACCTCAGTAAAAATCGATACCATTCCATTAAACATAATCACCCATACATCATTCATGTGATAAATGTTGGGGCGTAACAGCTGCTCTTCGAACTGCCTTAAGTGTAGCTGCAAACCAATTAGAAATGTATAAATTATTGTTTTAATTTCACGCTCAAATTAACATTTAATAATTCGTTGCTTGAGTTTAGCAGGTAGTCAGCTCTGTTTATTTTGCGGGCGGATTTCTGATTTATAGTCAAGCTTGAATCAGTCCTCCGTCAGCTGGTCTCGTTATCAAATTTACAAAATCAGAAATCAGAAGACAAAAGTTTAACAACGTCTGATATGATACTTCACGATGGCCTGTGAGTGTCTGGCAACCACCGGCCGGTGGTTGGGGGTCGACCCACAGTGAATGATTACAAGTCGCTCAACCACACAACAGAACCAGCCACAGCAGCAGCAGTAACATAAATTACAAAATATTCAAAGCTGCGGCCCCCGCACCTGAATGCGCCCCAAGTTATCAACGGGTCGTCCTTGTTGCTGCTTACAGCTCCTTTGGCATGTCTCTGAAGTTGAGCTGAGCTGAGTCGAGTTGAGTTTCATTTTGCCTTTTGTTGCGCTCGACTGAAGCGCAAATACCGGAAATTGTTGTCAAGATAATTATTGTTATTTGTTTTTGCCAACAACACCGGCACAAATAAAGCAACAACAACAACAACAACGACTGGAACATTGTCTGCCTGTGGCTTGTCCTTGTGCTCTGGACTTGTTCATCAATCCGCCAAAAAACATCAAAACTTAAGTAACACTTGCAGCTTGGTAACGGAGCCTGCCAGAGGGGAGGGGGAGGCTGGGGCAGTAGTCAGGACTATTAGATAGTAACACTCCAGCCCGCATCTTCGACCGGGTAACGTGTAATTTGCGGTCGAGCTGCGGCTACTGAAGGTGGCAGCTTTGATAATGGCAAAGGCGCAGCCGACCCCCGTCCCGGCTTCATCTCCAACTCCAGCCCGAAGCCCGAGAGCGGTGCAGCGGGGGAATAGGTGGGCGCTTGTGGCTGCGGTTGGCATCAAGCTTGACGAGTTCGGGCAACTTGTTGTGGAGCAACTGATTAAAATTTGAACACTTGATTGATTCTGATATTGCACGGAGCCACAACTTGGGCACACAGAAGAATTAACTGGGTAGTCAAGAGCACTTGGCTAGAAATTTCATAACTAAGGTAAAAATATTTACCTTTTGAGAACTTGAGAACATGATGCACTTCCACTGACAGCGCACTTTGTGCCAAGGACCTCATCGAGCACGCAGGCAGGCAAGTTTCAAGTGCAGCACAGGACTCCTCTTCCTGCCCCTTGGCCTGCCATCGGGCGCTGAAGTTTCGCTTATACGTTTCACTTCACAACTTGTTATTGTTTTCGTCAATTACAAAGACTATATCGTGTGGGTGTACAGTTTCCCCCAGTCCCTTTTGGGCAAAGGTATGTGTGTGTGTGCACTTGACATTTGAACTGCAGCTGTCAAAGTTCCATCAGCGTCGGGCAAATGGCTCGTTGTAAAATGAACGCAAGCAGGCAATACCAATACCAATGCCAAGTTTTTACGGCTTTTAATTAACCCCTTTGTCTACGACTACATGCACACATACTCATATGCAGGTGCTATATGTGTGTATATGTATTTGGCATATGAGTATGAAGGTGTGGCCCTGACACGAACATCAAGATTGCCGCACGCCTCTGGCGTAAACTGTAGCTGTACAATGTTACTTGGCGCAGGGTAGCAGGGGGTGGTTTGGGTAACCACTGAAATAAAACTTTAGTAATTAGCAAAAGGAGTTAACTGATTTCGCAGGAGGCCAGTAGCATTAACTGCAAATGAAGCGGCACACAGTGAAAAAATGCCGATGGCTGCGGCCAGCAATAACAGCAGCAGCCTCAGCAACAACAACAACAACAGCAGTAGCAACAGCAACACCAACAGCAACAAACAACAACAATGACACGAAACGTAATGAGGCGGCAAAATAAAGAGGGGCCACAACCCCCGACACAGTCACAGTCACAAGTAAAGGCAGGGAGCATTTAGCGCATTGCGGAGGATCGTTACGCTACCTACGTCGTCGTCTAGATGAAAATATAACGGAATTAAATTAATTACAATCATTATCGCCTCACACCTGCAACTGCCACTTGGCTGCGGAGGGGGTGGGCGCCAGCTGCCTCGTTGCCAGTTGCTGCTGCATTATGAGGCAGCAGTTTGCGCCGGTGCTAAGCAGATAATTTTTGCTTCACACACACATACACACACTCAAACACACAAGCGACTAAAATAAAGCAGCTGCTGGCTTCCAAAAAGCGATAAAGTTAATTTGCTGACTGTCTTTGTGCCAGTTTTATTTACTGCTCCTGATCCTGCTCAATGCAGTAACTTAGTTATTTTTTGTTCCTCATTTAAGTAGAGAATTAATTAAATGCATGTGTTTAATTAAAGATTCATTGTGTTGTCAGTAAGCTGTTTTCATATATGAATAACAGCTACATATAGGTAAGTAAATAATCTTTTAATTGGATCTCAAACAAAATGCTATTTATCGAGAAGTTTTATCGCGCAAAGCAAATGATATTGATGTGATATGTTTCTTTGTACCCTTACAGAGGATGTTTTAATGTTGTTTGGAAATGTTTTACGTGCGCGTTTTTGTTGCAGGAACAAACCACTATATAGCTGCTGTTAGAACAATCGGACGAATAAATTATTTTTGCATGAAAAACTTTTCTGGATTTCAAGATATTCTGATAATGATAGGGGATAGTATTCCAGTGCTCCTAATATATATATATATATATATATATATATATTTTTGTCAAAGTCGGACCATTACGTTATGTAGCTCCCATAAAAACAATCGGTCGAAAACTGAGTTTTTCAAAATTTTTAATTGATATTGTAGGCAAATTCAGGATAAATATAAACGATCTGTTCATAATTAAATTTGTTAATTAACAAGATTTTTGTTTTCAAGATAGTTCGATCAATATTAATAATTGCCATTAGTTGTTCCGACTCACTTATACTTTTAATTTGAATGTAAAGTAACTGACAGAGAATGGTTTTTGGGAGATAATCTTTGCCAACAATAATTTCATATTTTCATGCTAAAATTGACTAATGTCATGAAAGAAATTTATTTGACCATGTGTGCCTTGGGTCCTGGCATGCCAAAAATTATTATTATTTTTTGTTTAATTAAAGCTGCAGTTGTCATTGAAAAATGCCTGGCAGTCGAGTGGTCAGCAATGCAATAAGCCAAAATCTATGGCCCGTAGTAAAAGAGGAGAAATGGCAAAGCCCTAGCACAAAGGCAGAAACAAAGCCGAAAGTTAAGCAAACATTTGCCTTTGGCAGTGACAGCTTTTCGGTAGAGTTGTAAATAAATATTTATGACCAGGAGCCGAAGAAGCAGCAGCAGCAATGGAATTGCATGTAAAAGACAATTGTAATTTACTGATAATAAATATTAGATGGCAAGGTAATGGCTAAATCAGGCAGCTTAGCACCGGCCCCAGACCCGGCCCCGGCTCTGGCTTGGGCCCTGAATTTTGTGTAGTCGTAATCGTATGCAGCACTAATTACGACCAACATTATGCATAAAATATGTGCGCCATATAAATCAAGTGTGAGGCGAACCAAAAACTTACTTATAAATATTTCCATTTGTTTGCTGCCTGCTGCTTTTGTTGTTGTTGCTGTTGTTGTAGTTGTTGATTCTGCTTCTTCTTTAGCTGTGTTTGCTATTAATTAAGTTGGAAATAGAAACACGCAAAAGCACTCTTAGGAGCACGAGTGCAGCCTATTTTTAGGCGCAAACGCCTGCATGACAGCCCAAAGAATGCCAGCAAAATGCAATTAAAATGGCGCAGCCCATATGAAATAAGTTAAAAGCATACGCCCCAATCCCCCAAACGCCCCCATTCCCGAACAGGTGCCCAACATTTACAGCTTGTTTTCGACGGGCAAAATGTGTTAAATGTCCACCACGCCCCCGAAAAAAAACGAGCTAGAAAATATACATCAGGTAGCAGCAAACATCATTACATTGCCGCCTGTTTTAGGTTCGGGGCTTTTGCTTTTTATTTTTCTCTCTTTTGGCCATTTGGTTAATTTGCAAAGCGCATGCAAAGCGTGCAGCGAACGCGGCGTATGCGCAATGTAGCGGAACATAAGAGCACAAATGTCATATATATGTATGTGCACAATGTACATTGTACATTATTTTTTTTTAAATTTTTTTTAACATTTTTGCACGCACTTGTCGTGTGTATGTGTAAATACAGCAATTTTAATTACTGTGTAATTAGCGACACGGAATGGGCGAGCACCTGAGATGAGGGCGTCGCATCGAGACGGGGTGCATTAACCAAAAGGCGTGCAGCGCAAATTACGCGACAATGAATTCAAATCAAACAGTGTCTGCCGAAATGGCGACATGGCGACATTATGTGGGCACAGACACTCACAAACACGCACACACACACACAAACACAACGTACACTCACAGAGCGGCAGTCAAGTAGAAAAAACAGAGCAGAACGCACAGTGCAAATGAAAGTCAAAGGCCGCAAAAGGGAGAACGAAATTGAGATCCTTAAATAACTTAAACTAAATACCCTATTTTTAAATACAAAACTTGTCTCAGGAACATCACCAAATAGAGATGTAAAAGTGGCTAATACACATATACATAAACAGCTGTACACGTTATTTAAATAAGCTTGGGTGAACATTAACATTTTCCCAAATATTACCTATATTAACACAGGAATTTATTTGATCCAATGTAAATTTATTGTTATATTTTTGATCTATTTTTTTTTATTTTATAATATTTAACAATTACAGTGTATGGATATTAGAATAATAATAATAACAATATAAATGTGGTCTACAAATATTTTTGTACTAATTTAGCATTTCATATTTAAATGTTGATTGGGAGATCTGGGAACTGCAAGAAAAATATTAATAAATATTTTATGGAGAACCGCTTATTCTATAAATGCACTGATATCGCATTAATAATGTTGCCATATGCAATTAATTTAATGCATTTATACTGTTGCATATAAGCGGTATGTACTGTATATATGTGTAGATATATATTATAATTAGCTTATTTTTATTAGGGTACAAATATTAACAATATAGTAAACATACTTTTCTTAAAATCTACTTCATCCAACCAGCCAGAGTTGGCAATGGGGCATCTTGCGCGATATTATAATATAACCTGACTAGTTAGCGTCCCAAGCGTATATTGTGCCATTGTAACTCCCCAGTTACATGCGCTAATTCCATGTTCCATGTTCAAGTTGTTATGCCCGGGGCGAGAGAGTATTTCAATAAGGGAAAGGTGACATCAACAACAGCAAGTCGAGAACATTAAGGCGGCATGACGCGCTGCTGCTCATCCGGCAAACAAAGCCAGCACTGGAGCGTGCTCATAGAGAAAGAGATAGAGAGGGAGAGAGAGAGAGAGGCAGATAGAGAATTAGAGGGGCCACGGCACAAGCTGCTGTCGCTATTTCTGTCGCTGCCCTTGTCCCAATCTTATGTATCTGGAGTACTTTGGCATGTCATTCGCATTTTAAAGCAGCTAAGCTTCAGCTTCAGCGATAAGCAGCGAAATTAGATTGAATGAAGGTGCAGCTCCGGCAGCTCGGGCAGATCCGGGTGCCCGCTACGGAGACTAACAAGCATTTCGGCTTGTTGTTGTCACAATCGTCTACGCAGCTGCCCAACCCTTAGCAGGCAAAGGCAAACGGGGGCAAGGGTGAGGGCGAGAGCAACCCTCTGTGTCGCTGCCTCACTTATTTCAATTATTTCGCTTTGTTGCTGCGCTTTAAATATTTATCAATCACAGAAGTTTGTTAACTTTTGCGAAAGCCCGTAGCAGCCAACAACGACTGGCCACGCCCACTGAGGGCCACACCGCCCACCAGCCTGGGCTGACGACGCGAATGAGACGCGCCTCTTTCATTTCCGGCTGCCAGAGTTTCCTTCTTTTTTTTTTTAAAGCAAAAATTGCAGTTTGTGCTTTCAATTTGCATTCATGACTGAGCGCTTGATCCTTGCTGCTGGAATCCGTACTCCTGTTGTTGCTGTTCCTGCTGTTGTTCGGCACAAAATTGTGTGCAATATGTACGTAAATCAGCCTACTCGTGCGTTGGGTAAACTTTCGAGCTATGCCCAAAAATGCCTCAGATTATTGTTTCTTCCCGGGTTGGTTTCGCTTCGTTTTTTTGTATCTGAGATGGGCGGCTTTGTTTCTGGTTCCCGCCCTTCAAAATGGGTGTGTGTGGGTGGGTGGGTATGTCAGCTTAGTTGTCAGCACTGTGGTCTGTGAACTAAGCTGCCACTGTGGATGCCACACGACCAGCGGGTGAAGCACTGAAAAACTTCATTTGCCACTCATTAATAAATTCATGGAGCTGCCGCCGAGGTCGTAGTCGTGGCCCCCTTTGCGTCTGGTTTATTAGCCATGTGAAATATGATGCGCCCGTCTGGGGTGCTATGCAGACCTCCCCCGCACCGACCTCCCCCAGGAAGCCGGCTTACGACGCCTTTTACCAAGCGGCATATTTTTTGAGTTTATATTTATATTGCATACCTTATGACGCGGCCGACGGTAATGAAGTTACAGGTGTGCGGGTGTGGGGGTGTGGAATGTGCGCATGCTGCTGCTCTGTGTAAGAAATGGGGTACGTGAGATACAGTGGGGTATGCAGTGTGGGCTGCGTGCAGCTCTTGAGTGGGTGGATATGTAGGCCTGTGCAGTGGGAATACTGTTGTATCAAAGCCGGGGTTAATTAGAATTTAGATGGGGTAGAGCGTGTGCTTGTGCTAATAACTATTTTTTTTTAAAGAACTCTACCTTTAACCTATTTTGCAGTTAATCTCTTATGTAGCGCACTTTGAAGTCTATGCAACCGAACCTTTTATGCGTTTTTGTTCAAAAAGAAAAGTGAATACCATGCGTTCACTGTTGCTTCAGCCGATGATATTTTGGAGTTGTGGTGGGCGTACTTCACTCCGTTTTGAACTTAAGCACTTCCTGTTTGATCGGAAGCGCCTCTAGGGAAATTGAAAAGGCACTTCAGTGCCGACAGCACAAGCAAAAAAAATGAACTAACAAAAAAAGCGAGGCCAGAACATTAAGCACAATATGAGCAGGTTGGTCGGCCGAGCAGCTGGTTAGACAGTCAGTCTGTCAGTCAGAAAGACAGGCAAACAGGCGGCCAGGCAGACAGGACAGGTAAGCGAGCAGGCCATGCAGCTGGGTCTCGACTGTTTATCAAATGAAAAGCCAGCGAATGTTTGGCAAGCAACAGTTTGGCAAGCAACAGACTCGCAGCAAATTGCTAAGGTATTATATGGATTTTGTGTGTGTGTATGCTGTGTGTGCATACTTTATTTTGCTAACAGACATTTGCGTCTTAAAGAAAACACGCTGCCTTGTAGCTGCCTCAGCTGCCTCGCCTGCCCCTTGACTGCCTCTTGTCTTATGTTGTGGCAGGGAAGTATTAAGTTTGCCTAAGCAGGAAGCTGCTAAGGAAGCGCAGGTGATTTGCCAAATAAGCTGCTACCAGCCGCACGCCCCCAATACGGCAGTATTGTTGGCCAAATTATGGCATAAATGGTCCAAGGAACTCATGTGGCTTGCCAACCATAATATGTGTCTGAGGCACAGCAACAGCCACTGCACAGGATAATCATATCAAGCGCAAATGTAGGCACATAAAAAATAAATCTATGCCATTATGTCTTTATCAACTGGCTGTCCGGACTTGTGCGAACTATTTCGCACACATGTTACCCAAAAACACACACGAGCCACGAGCTGCCAGTTATTAAAAAGATTTGTCCCTTTGCCATGCAGCGCGCTGAGTCGGCAATTTGGCAGGCCGGGCTTAATGGGCTCCAGTGACAACAATTGTTGTTGTTGTTGGCAATCGCCGCATTATGTTTGACACTTGACGGAGCTTAGGCGTAATTGCTGTGACAGCAAAGCGTGAAAGTGTGTTGCAAGTCGCCGTAAATGGACTTAATGGTCAGCAAGTATGAAATTAATGGCTTACTTTGGCCCCGGCCTTTGTAATGTGCAATTAGAGCCGTGCCTTAAACGCAGCTCATTGTATCATATTGTCATTTGGATAAACATATGAATTGAGAACTTTTCTGCTTCGGTAGCTGCACATTTTTCCCGTTATTACTTGCATAATGGAAAACTGTTTTTCCACCCCCGCCACCACATTTTAGTTGCCGCACATTTAAATTCCATTTAAGTTTTTTCATTATGAGCAGCAGCCGCTCTGCGAATACAAGGCTGGCAGCCTAAGGATTTCGCGTGGGCAATAAGAAGTCATCCAAAGGACCACAGGGAGCTGCCGCAGCAAAACAATTTTCAATTTTCTTTTTCATTTCCGTTGTTAATTTCAAGAATAACACAAATTTATTTTCAACATTTTTTTCGCCTGCCAGTGCCGAGTCTTTTAGCGGAATTTGTTGCACAGATGTTGGGCATATTATAATTATTATGTTGCCTGGTTACCGGTGCGGCAGCCAGTTGCATTTACTCGCATTTCGTTACGTTGTTTATGCAAATGCGCATCAAATTAGCCCTAGCTGGCAGCGAAGTTAACGGCGGCTCTGAAGGCTTTCGCCTCTCATGCGTTTCATTACATGTGACGCATTTGCTTGCCTTGGGGCGTAATTGGCTGGTGGCATGATGGCTGGGTGGGACTATGCAGCTCCAACTGGTAACTGGCAGCAATTGGCATGCAAATGTACGACATCGATTAAAATTTTATTACACGCCATGTCGGCTACGGGCCACGCCACGCCACGCCACACCACGCCATGCCATGGCATGCTATGGGAATGGCAGGGTAAGGCAATAAATCAGGTCGAGTTTACAGGTAAACCCAACGAAAATTGTCAGTCGCGTGGAAGAGACGGCTAGACAGTGGCGGGAGGCGCTCTAAGCACATCAAATGTGGGATTTTAAATGCCAAAGACCCGACAACAACAACAACAACAACAACAGCAATTGAGTATCCTGCATTTGTTGCAGCTTTCTGCTGCTTGCGAAGCTGCCTGCTCCTCCTTGTCCTAGTCCTTGCCAGACACTTCCCGGTGACACTCTTAAGGTAATTGAATTGAGTGAAATGTTGTCGCCCGAGCCGTTGTTTCTGTTGCCGTCGCGCCGATGAGACGGAAATTTCGAGGATGTTGCCAGCAAGGACAACGCAGCAACGACGCGTCTTCGCATGGGCAAATATTCAATGGCAGCTCCTAAACGTTGGCAGGTAGTCGTGTGCCTTGTGTGTCGTCTAGAGCGTTTGCCAATGGCCGGACAACATCATTATGGCCAACATATTTCTACGATATTCAATTTAATTTTATCAATCTGCAACGTGGCTGTGCAGCTGCCGCAAAGGATTGTGCGAAGGATGTGAAATGGAATGCAGCTCATGCTGAATAAGCTGTAGAACAGCTACGTAAAGCCAGCATTGACAAAATCAGCATTGAGATTCAAAGGTATCTGGCAAAGCAGCAGGAGCTTTGACAGGCTTCATCTTAGTTACTCAAAAGACGAACTTTAATTAAGCAAACACATTCAACAGATATTTTAAAGCACGTAAGGAATAAACATACGAATAACAAGTGTCCAGGCAAATCAAATTGGTAATTTTAGCTCGTATTGCATTACAACCTGTCCCAGCTCCCTGCCACCGGTGGTTGGAGTGGTTGTGGTGGCTGCGGTGGTGCTGTAAACCTCTGAAAAATGCTTTGCTTATAAATAAAACATTAGCTACCACATGTGAGTCAAAACATGAAACATTTGCTGCTCCTCCCATGAAGTTGCATGCTTATACGAAAAACCACAAAAAATGAAGAAAAAACTGGTGGGAACATTGGGTACGAAAGTTACCGACTTGGCAATACTCTGTATACATTTTAATTAAAGCAAAACGATTAGTTAGTGTGTGAGTTGTTGTGGTAAAAATATTGTGTGTGCTGGAGAAGATTTCCTGTACAACTTAGAATATATTAGATGTAAAATTTCTGCTTTGTGTAATTACCTGCTTTTTAATTACCTGTATGGTTGGAGTTGTAGGCATACTTAACAGCCCATAATAAATATTGAATTGGTATTTGGAAGCTATTTAAAGGCAAACTAACATTATGCTGTTGGAAGCTAATCACCTCCTTTCCTCATTCACACAGAGTATTAAAATAACACGCTTACAACAGAGCACAAATGAAAAAAAGAAACGTAAGCTGAGTGGTTAAGAGACAAGTTTGAAGGATTTTGGTATAAGTGTCCCAAGCCTGGCATTGGGACCTGCTTGGCACAGTGTATGGGCATGTACACCAATTATACAGCTTGTTATATTTCTTGTACATGGCCACTCAGACGCACACACACACGGCCAGGCACTCACACGCACACACAGATAACGAGAGGAGCATGTCGCAAATTCTCTACCCCGGGGCGAAAGATTTTCAATTTCTGTTAATCTGAAACGAGTATACAAGTTCGTCGCCTGAGGCGAGGCAAAACCAAAAGCTGGAAATGCTATTGTTCGGCATGGGCCGGATGGTATTACTCCAATATCTACGAACACATATATATTGCGCATATCGTATGCTTTGCCTGACAGTCACACACAAACACAATGACCGTAAAATGACAAAACAATTTATGCCGCATGCATGGCGAAAATCGAATTTAATTAGAAAATTGCTGCGGCCAGGCGGGCTGAACTAAAGCTGGGCAGGATATGCACGTACCCAGGATATTTGTGTGAGTATGCCTGTGTTTATATTGGTCGAGTAGAAGGCAAGTGCTGGCCACAATTCCAATTTGCGCACAAAAATGAAAAATAACTTCAATTTATTTTGACATCAACAAGAACCAAAAATATATAAAATGAAATGAAATTAGAGAAGCGCATCAAAAGCATACGCCAAAAATATAATTTTAATGGATTTAGTGGCCCGAGGAAAATGTCAAAAATGCAATGCCATAAAAGTTTCCGGTATGCCAATACTCAATCCCTCCACCACCAACAAAATGGCCAAAAACTATTGAGCAACTATTTGTGTTGTCACGTGCGTGGGGTGCTTCCAAAGATTTTCGTCCCTTGCGACCCCAACACCCGAACAATTTTGCTACGTGCCCATGCCGGGCTATCTAGCAGCTCCAATCTCATGTGTGCCGCATACGTGATTTGAGCATGTGTGTGTGTATGTGTGTGGTCAGCGCTTCGCTCAAATGCACGTAAATAAAAGACCACAAATTGAAAGGAAATAATGCTCAGCGATTAGCGAAAAGTAATCATAAGTAGCGCTGTCCGAATTACGATGTTGAATTTACAATTCTACAGTTACAGTGCTGGGCATTTAATTGAAGAAGGGGATTGAGAATTGGTTTCAAGCGGACCCTTATGATATAGAGTCCGTTAAATTGGGAATAAGCTAAGTAATATGCATGTATAAAAACATGGCATAAATTAATAAATTAAAAGCAATTTTGATGTAAAGGTAAAAGGTGAAAAAATTGCGGGAGATATAGTACTTTATACATATATAATATTTAAACTCTTCTAACTACATTTACAGATATAATGGAAATGTTTTTTTAGATTTATTTTGTATTGCTTCTATTTTGTTCTATGTTTTTGAATCAATTAGCTCACATAGGAACCATCAATCGACAAATGGTTTTTTGCTTAAAAAGTCTTTACATTTTATTATAATGCCGGTACATAGTTCAATCCTATCGGCTAATGTTGATGATCAATCATAGAAAAACAAAGTTGTATTTTATAAGTCTTTTGGTTATATTTTTTACTTGGGAAATATGATGGCTCAGTTGAGCTGATTACAAGAGGCCTGATATAGCATGTGTGTCCTTTTACTGTGGTCACAGGATATCCTGCTACAGTACTCTAAATCAAGCTTAAATCACGCCAACTTACAAACATGCCTCACACACCTTTTAAATAACTAATGCTCGGGCTTATCGCAAAGGAAGCAGCAAAATGCCACAAATATGTGTGACCTCTGTGTGGGTAAGTGTGCCTTAGCGTCTGTGTGTGGGTGTGTGTAAGAGGGTGTGTGTTGTCCGCTAATATTGCTAAGCTCTCACGGTAGCGGAAATTGCTTCGTGCCTTTCACTCCAAATGCTGCAATAAACATCGAAAGCCGTCCGAATGCCAAACTGGACATGGCCAGCGCCTGGCCAACGCGTCCAGTAGTGACCCAGCGGTGCGCAACGATGTCCATGGAGCAGCCCGCATGCTGAGCTACTGCGATACTCCTGCAGCTCACAATGGTAGCAGAGCACACGGCGGAAGCGCACAATAAATTGCTTATTTATGGCTCAGCTTTCGGCCATAAGAAACATGCTGTTTTTATTGTTTTTAATCAACTCGAAAAGATTTGGCAAAGCTTATAAAATAGACGCAGCACACGGCGATGGATGAACATCCGGTTGTTGATGTAGTAGTTGTTATTCGCATCCCCAGTGCTTACACGCCGAATATCTCGACAGGAAATAATTTTTTTACTTGCCAACTGGCCGGATCGGGAGCGGTACACTATTTGCTATTAATGTTTGGCTAAGTAGCGGCTGCCGTGAAAAATTTAAATTGATGTCGGCCTTTATGGAAAACTGCTCATGAATATGAGTGTGTGCCAGGAACAGGATGGCAACTCAACAATTCCAGAACTAAAAAGTATGACCAACTGCCGCTGTTCTAATGATTAGAGTTGTGCTGAGTCCTTTTACTATTTTCTGCCAACTTTGATGCTTTGTTTTCCATGCAAATAGGCGCTGCAAAGTGCACAGCGAAAGGACAACAGCAGCACCAATGGAAAACGCAGGGAAAGCAGGCGCAGCACAAGGGCGTCAAAGGCATTGTAAATGAGCGTGTGTATGTGTGTGTGTGCTTAAACATCTATTCATTTTATTCATTTAGATATTTAGGTACATATATTTATCTGTGTTGTCTGGCACAAAGTTGGCCTAAACAAAGGGGCACTCACCACAAGCGCAGGACAACAGCAGCAGAACAACAGGACAGGAGGACTACAAAAAAGCCGTGCAGCAGGCGTGGCAGTTTGAACCAGCTAATCGGCTTTTTGTTGTGCGTTTGCCCATTTAGTTGGGCCTTTGTTTTTGCGGGCCTTGGCTCGTAAGTAGTTTTACAATGAGGCAAAGGGAATGAATGGTCGGTTATAGCACCAAAACGGGAGCCACTCAAATGATTAATTAAAGTGCCGCAGGGCGCCGCCTGCTTGTGTCTGGTTATGCAAATGATAACAAAAAGAAAGTAATTTCACTACTAGATTGAGAACAAAGGGTGGTGCAGTGGGGCATGCGGGGGTAGGGGGGTAGGGGGTACTGTTGCTGCTGCTGTTGATGTTGATGTTGCTGCTGTGTTTATTTGCTTTGCGTTTTCGGCTGTTGTTGTAGCTGCAAGCAATTTACGAAATAATTTAACGCTTAATAAAAGCGCAAATCTAATAAACCTTTGAGCTTTTTGTGGCTGCCGAGCAAGTTGCTGCCAACTGCCAACAGCATCAGCCCAAAAGTATGCAGTGCATGTAATTGCATTTTGTTGTTGCTGCTGCCGCCGTTGTTGCTGCTTCTGTGCGTTTCCGGATGGCTTGGCCTGTTGTTGAACATGTATTTTGGTTAATTTAACTTTGCTGAATTATGCACACTGCTTGTTAGGTGGTAATAGGGCGTGGTTGAGGCTGAGTCGGCGGTTGGTTCAGGTTCAGGGTTGTGCGCGCTGCTATTTGCAAATTTAATTTTTGACCACCAAAACAACAATACAATAGCTGTGACTAATTTAGTGCCAATTTTGTGCGCATTATAGGCAATTAGATTATTAATGAAACATTTGTTGTTCAATTATCAGCAAGCGTACACAAATTTTAATTAAAAAGCTTTATTTTTTTTTTATTTGTCGTTGCCGCTGGCGGAAATTACAATTTTCGGCGCATTGATTAGCTCATTAGGTTCTGATTAAAAATGCAATAAATACATAAAAAAAGAAAATTTGAAATAAAAAGCAAATTGTTTTAATTGCAAAGTGCTCATTTCTTATTTAAATCTCTATAAAATCAGCTTCAACGCGGTCATAAAAGCAACGCGCGTAAATCTGATGTATTCTCTATGTCAGCCATTAACTTTTTTGTTCAACTTCCCAAAAAACATGGTAAAGGCGCGGTCCACTCATTAACAGTCTACTCATTACGCTTTACCAATCACAGCAACATAAAATTTAACCTATTTTCACGCAGTTGGCTCAGTGGCACCGGCTGCAGGTACAACGGCTGCAACTGCCACAAGTTGCGCTGAATTTAACAGACTACCGTCAGCAACAGCCCGCGGCGGAAGCACAAAAATGCAGCTGTTAAAGTATTTTTTGGTTGATATGCAACACATGAGAATACCACGAGGCCAAGATACTCTATAGAATAGGAAAAATATAATGGACAGTATTTTATGCTTTGTGTCTATGGGATATAAAAAAGTAAAATACATATTTAAGCCTAAATCCCCGTTAGTACCCCATGCCACAGTGTAAGCTACTTAGCTTAAACTTCGAGTGTTGGTTTCTAAATGGCATTCGTCCGATTTTAAAGTCAGCTAACTTTTATTTCAATTAAGTCAATTACTAAAACTAATCATACAAAACAATGATCTTCTTATTGTTTTTGTTATGATAGTTAATTGAAAAATAATAATTACATGGCAAATCCTGGTGAAACCAACCAGGTTTGGCCGTACACCCCTACACACGTGTTGTTATAAAAAAATGTTAATTTTGTTTCAATACAATAAACATAACAATAAACAACAAATAATTAGATATTTCTAATATATTAAATTTTATTCTTTATATTTATGCAAGCAATAATCATTATTATGGTTAAAGTGCAATAATATAGTATTAATTGGAAAAAAATACATTTTGGTGGTGTTTTCCTTTCAATAATATTGCTTTTTAAATTTTCCCAGCTTATATAGTTCTGGGAAAATTAGGCAGTCCTATCCTGCAAATAGCACGGAATACAGCTTTCACATAATTATATATTTAAATTGAAGGAGTAAGAATGCTACGATAGTACTATAATAAGTAAACGTAGTGCGGTCAGGTCGCTCCAAACTAACGTAATCTTCAGACTGTTACATTATTCGAACTTTTAGAAGTTGTCTGTGGTAATGTACCCGCTCAAAAGTTAGTGTATTAAAATCACAACACGAACTCATGGCTGCCCACATTGTGTCCACTTTTGGGCAGTGGCAACAATGCGCATATCCTGCGCTCGCTGTCGTTGCCGTTGCAGCTGCACGTTTTTGTCTAATGGCTTCCGGCACACTCACACACATACATACACACATACACACACACATCGGTTCACACACGCACTTCACGCACGACTGCTTAGCGCCGCGAATCTTTGTTTTCTGCAACAACTGCGCGCATATCCGTTTTGATTTTTTTCCTTTTTGTTATTTTTGCGTCATTTTTTGTTTTTTTGTTGGAGTAGTTGCTGCTGCTGTTGCAGCTCGTGCTTGTTGTGTGGCGTTGACGGCCTTTCAGATTTTTCAAACTTTTGCACATTGGCATCCGAGTTTTTACTTCTCGTAGCCTTTGTCCAAGGCAGCCAGCAGGTTTATATGGACATGTGCATCTGGACAAGGACTTGGGAGACGGCTGGGGCTGGAGAAGTGAGACCAGCGACGCCGCACTCAGCACTGACAATAGAAGCATTTCAAGCTTTTCCCATTTGTGCCGCTTGCAACACTGGGCGGGCTTTGTTTACCAAACTGGAAGTGCAGCTCTGTCCATCAGTGTTACAATTAAGCGCAGTTGACCATAGGCCATGAGCATGGGCGGGATTTCTTTTGATCTCGGCCCCCTTTTTATTGTTGCTGCTTTGATAAAAGTTTGGTTTTTGTGAACTTCGCCGGTTAGCTGGAATGGCACATGGACTGAAGGATTCGACTCCCAAGTGCTAAGCGACAATAGTCGTCATTCATAAATTGTCACGTTGGCTAGCTTGACTAGAATCTACGAATAGGGAGCGAGTGGCGAATGTTAAATTTAAGATACGAAATATTGTTTTTAAACCTTTCTCCCCCCAAGCGATACATTGCTATATCCAAGGCAAAATGCTTTAATTTCGCTTAAAAACTCAACAAAACTAAGCCACATCCAACTGATCTGATGGTGGAAAGAAAGGAATAGCCTTTTGGCCGAGCGATGTGCCTGTTTAATATACACACACTCCTTATGGAATCTAACATTTCTTACAAGAAGAAAAAGCACCTGAAGCTCTTGGTAGCTGAACTCTATATTGGTTTGGTTGTACTGCTAACCAGGGAAAGTACTGAAGTACCTATTCTTATATTCTCGTTTACAAATTACTTTAAATTTATGCATTAAAAAATTCTCGACGAGCTGTCGCATTTAATCAATTTTATTGCCATGCAGCAATCATAAAAGCAGACCGATTTTGCTTGCGCCTTTTTCCGTTTCTTTTTTTGTCGGTCTACATTATGATTTTTTTGTTACTTCCTTTTGTTTTTTGCTTTTATTACATTGGCTGCTTTTGTTGTTTAAAAATGTAAATTTATACATAGCTTTGCGTTTTGGCCAAGGGAACAGGTTACAAAAAAAGAAAAAAAAACAGCAGCGGGCAGAGACTGACGCTTGCTTGATTTATGCTTCAGTTGATGACGCTTCAATGGAGCACCAAGCAGGTCCATAATCAATTAGCAAATGCGGGGTTTCATGGTGGCGGTGACAACAGATCTGGCCCTGGTATCTGCCCTCAGTAACCATGAGTCGAGACACTCGCAGACACATTAACTATAAATTCATGTTAATTTACCGCCAAACAGAGCCGAGTCTGAGACAAGTGAGGGCCATAAAGCGGCCGCCTCACGGCCCGGTTAGGAGGCACGTGCAGTTGCATAAGTTTATCAACAAAACAAGTCAAAAAGAAGAAAAGCCAGAAGAAAAAAATGGTGGCTAGAAGTCGGAAAGCAAGATAAGGGGGCGTCGAGTGCTTAACGGCCAAGATAAACGGCGCACGGGGCACAAATAATGTCTGGAGATGAAATTAAGCCGCAAAAGTAAATCACAGCACGCGATGCGCACGAAATGTAAATAAGCCAAAAGCCAGCAGGAGCAGCAGGGGCATTTTCGGGATGATCACACAACGTTTGCTGATGATGAGGAGCGCTCAATAATTTAGAGAAACTGCAGTACGCAGAGCCTGAACCCCAAACATAAACCAGATACGCAGCGCACACCTTGCGCGGCCGCTTCACAAATATTTATGGGCCGGAGCAGTCACAACAGTTGGCCAGGAGAATAGCCGGGCGGCAGTGGGGTGGATAGGTGGATGGGACGGTAGGTAGCTGAAACTTTAGTGATTATTACTAACGTGGTTACGTGACTGTTTTGGAAAGTGCCGAAAATGCGGCACGCGAGCCGCTCCCTGGCCAGTCTCCGGTCGCCAGCGTCTCCGGTTGCCGGCAATTGCCACAGCCGTCCTACATTATTAACAAGTTTGTGCACTGGCTCTGATTTCTGATGTCTGTTGCGGCCTCATAAAAATAAATCCACTAGCCGGCACACAATTTTGAAGGCAGCCCGTTGGAATTTAAGTAAAATATTTATGAAGTTCGCGCGGGGCCAAGGAATTTAATGCGAAATTGCTGTAAAGTGCCATCAACGCTATCAGCGCGGCATTTAACACTAATTCATAATAAGATGTCGTTGACAGTTAACCCATGCACGTGGCCAAAAGGCAACGCCAGGACGAGGCTGCCAACCTGACAATGAAATCTCCTTTACGCCCGCCACTTGTTGTCCTGCCTGTTGTTTAAAGTGACGAAGGCTGCGGCCAAAATGTTCAAAACTTTTCACTGTTTATTTCTTTTTTCTGTTTCGTTCTAACGCGCACACACAACGAGTCTGCAAATTTTTTTTATAATTTTTATGGCTGCTCCTCTTCTTTGTGGTTTTTATACCCTTGCAGAGGGTATTGTAATTATGCAGGAAATGTGTAACATATAGGAAGACACGTCACCCTACAAAGTATTTCTATATATGATTGATCAGTATTAACAGCCGAATTAAAGTACCCATCTCTGTCAGTCATTCTGCTTCTTTGCAAAATAATCTCTTAGTTTTAAAGCTATTGCCATGAAACTTTTCATAGATCGGTGTTTTTGTTGATGGTATAGCTACTGGAAATAATAGGTAAACAATTGAGTTCTCTGTGTGCAAACCCAAATGAATTAATAATAGTTTTAGCAAAATTAGTTTGCAAGAGTATTCTATCGTCGGCAACCCAAAGATAAATGTTCTTTGCGCATTTTTTTGCGGTTCTTTAGGTTTTGTCCTTTTGGGTATGTCGCGAGCGCTCCACTTGCGCTCACTCTGGACGCGTGTTTTATGTTGTCTGTGTCTATGTGCTGCTTCATTTTGGCTAGTTGAGGTTGCCCTTTGCAACCTCTACTAACCACATTTTTTTATTTTTTTGCCAGGCGGAAAGCTGTCATAAGCAGATAAGCTGCCGCAATAAGCCTGAGCTGGGATGTATTTGCACTGATTTACGAGATTCCTTTTTGCATATGGTAATCGCAAGGGATACCTTGCCAGAGAAAGTGGGGAGGGGCAGCGGGACAATGCAAAGCAGATCGTTCAATGAACTGAGACGAGTGGTGAAAGTGTTGGCAAAGTTGAGGCTGACAAAAGGATTGAAAATTAAAGCGAAGGATGTGTGCTGCGGAGTATTTATAATAGATAATTATTACTTTTACTATTTATGAAACACATTTACACGACTTACGGAGTGTTATTGTTAAGGACTACAAACGATTTTATTGGGTTGAGAAAATTAATAAAAAAATTGAAAAATTATAGACGTAACAGTATTTTTATTCCCATGCAATATGCCTTTTGGTTGTTTGAATTTTAGTGTTAAATATTCCTGACATCAGCTTTCCTGGAATTATTTACTCTCATTAAATAATTATTAAAGCTACAGTCATTTTTTATTCTCATTTTCATTGTGCTACGCTTAAAATTTTTCTTAAACTATAGTTAAGATGATTTTTCAAGGCCATTGATACTACTATCTTAGTCGACATATTATAATTAAATAACTCTATTATAAAATGATTAAATTGAGCTTCTTTGTTTAGCAGATATTGCCTCGACTCTATTGTTCGCTATCGCCTTGGAGTCAAAAATTAAAATAAAGATTTAATACAAAAGCAATTTTACCGTTGTCGTGACCTCCCCAAGAGATCGGTGCTCTGGCAAGGTGGAGTCGAGTATGAAATTTAATCAACAAAGTGCAGCGCTTTTTTGTGAGCTCTTTTCAATTTTGTTTGCCATCGTGTTCTTGCGTTTGCTGCTGCTGCTATTGTCGTTGTTGTTGTTGTTGTTGCACTGTTTATTGTGGCAAGCAAGCTTAAAATATGTGTCGCCCGCGTACTTTTCTTTAATACAGTATAGAATATGGTATAAGTTTCCATATCATATTGAGCATATATATTGTTCTGCAATTTATTTATTAATTTTCTCTTCTTGTTGTTATTTTGTTGAGCTTGCGCTCGTTTCGATTTCGCGCGAGCACTTCTGGTGGCACTGGCGCCACAATGGAGCTGCTTGTTTTAGATTCGCTTCTGGATGCCAATTAAATTGGATTAAAAATTCCATTTTCTTACAAAAGCACATATTCGAGCGCATGTTTGTTTGAGCCATATGCGTCAAACTGTTTGCTCAAATTGGCCGCTCATTTCATATCCTCGAGCGGCAATGGAACGATATAACCCATGCTACGTGCCCGGCTCGGCCGGCTTCGCATTCAAATCAAATATCGAACTGCAAAAATTGGCTATGCGGCTAATCAAAATTGTGCAAATTGCGTTTTAGCATGCAGAAAAGCAAACCGTTCGGGCCGAGGAGTCCAAAATGGCCCAGAACGTGGCTGAGTTTTACATACATACAATATCTTACGGAACATTTTCGCTGGGTTAAACAAATGCACGTGCGTTGGCATTTGGGGGTTCCCCCAGGACTCAGTACACAATATTGGCCAAAAAAATTGTCGGCTTCAGAAAACGCGCACCGGGGCTACTGGTGTAGAAAAATGACTGACTTGTTGTTGTTGCCAACAATTTTTGCCAAACGGATGCCCAGGTTGCTCTTGAAGTTGTGGCCATGTGCACAGCATGCGTGTGTGTGTGTGTGTGTTTGTTTGTTACGCCTGTGTGCCTGCGTGTGTGTGTAAGTGAGTGCAGTGTCGAGTTTTGTTGGTTTTTAATTAACTTTTGGCTGCAGGATACAACATATTGTGAAAATTAACGCTCCCACACACACACACACATGAACATGACGAGCCAAACACAAACAATCGCATTTGTGTGCGTGTAAAACTTGTTGGGTACTTTTGCTGAACACCACGGCTAACCCTCAGCTGCGGCCAGTTAAAAGGTTGAAAGATTGCAACACAATTGAGGAAATGGTTGCTAAAGTTTGCAGAGCATTGAGTTCTTGTTGGCCCACCTTTCGGTCTTATCACAATAGCGAAATAAATTTGATTTTCTCATATTGCAACAGTTCAGTTTAAACTAAATATGTTGAATAAATGGCTTATAAGTTGTAAAGTTAGTAAAAGTTTTCGAACTAGTTAATTGAGAAAGTGCTTCCTCAGTTTAAATGTTAATTATCGTATATAGTAATTTTTTGTTTGCACTCTTGGTTCTAAAATATTGATACGCATGATCACGCGATGAAAAGATAAAAGTTAGACATAAAAATGAACAAGTCATAATTTTTTCTGACCTACAACATATTCTTAATTGTTTAAAAAATTTCTAGTGGGCCTGGTCGGGATCACCATGTCACCAGCAATTTGCGATTTATCGATTTGCGATTTGAGGTGATTGTTATTGAATTGCCAGCCTCCTAGTGGGCGTGGCACAGAACTCTTGACACTTTGACTGAAGCAAAAGCACAAGTATATATCCGAAGTTTCATGTCTCTATTTTCAATAGCGCAAAAAAAAGATGCTTTAATCCGGAAACAGACGAACGGACAGCATGCCGGACATTGGACAAAACCAATAAATTCATTTCACGTTGTGAACGAGTATAAAAATAAAAGTTTCTGTGCTTCGTCATTATAGTTAAATATATTTAAATATAGACAGAGTATGTGTCATATAAATTTGGCTTTTATATTTGCATATTTTGGGATTTATTTCTTGGAAGTTTTCTATTTTGTTACCGAACACAATGGTCACAAATTCGTTCGAGCCATGAACCGAGCGACATTTTTTTGGGGTTTTACTCGTATTTCCGATAACTTTATATTAACATTCAAATATTGTTTTCTAGAAATAAATTAATCTAAGTTTGAGTAGACTAAGCTCAAAATTCTGGTCAAAATTGTTCTAGTATATAATATTACTAATCAATATGTGCTTAATGCCGGTAATAGTATTTAAATTTCGGCACTTTAAACAAAAAATACGTCTAGCTCGATATTTTTTTAGAACAATGCTCTTTTTGATATGCTTAATAAGTTAAGGGCAAGGGGGAAAGGGGGGAAAAAAGACGGAGAAATAAAAAGAGAACTGAATGGATTTCCATTAATCTCAAACTTCTCTAGTCGCAAACGCTGGCAATCAAAACTTTTTAATTATTTTTGTTAGCCAAATATGCAACAATTTTTTTTCTTTGGTTCAGCTTAATTTGGACGCAGGCGACGGCTCTGTTGGCTTTGTTGTTATTGTTTTTGTTGCTAGCATGTTGTTAACTTTTGATGTTTTAATACACTGCAATTACATGCAACAGCCAACGACCAACAGCTCGCTAACAAAAGCGCGCAAAGTATAATAGCAACAGCAACAATTTAAAAAAAACATACCACTTTGCGGCAACAGCAAAAAAAATATGTGGAGTAGAAAATGATGCAACAAACATGCATTTAAATGCGCCAAAGGGGCGAGCAAATGATGGACGGCGGCTCGTGCATGGGGCGTATGAGCAATGGTCAGGCATTAACGCGCGTCCACGGGGCGTATGCGTAATTGGAATTGGAGAGAAGCAAGGCATATAAATAAAAAGAGTGGCCAAAAAAAAAACGACAATGGAATACAAATTTTACGCTGATTTCCTGCGGTCTTTTGGCTAAAACGGTTTAGTTTGGCGAATTGTTTATTAAAGGGTGAGCGACCACCCCACCACCCCACCACCCATCAGCCGCAACCTCCCCGGGCACACGCTGGCAGCTGCGAGTGTGTGTTTGTTGTTCTCATATTTGACTTGTTATTCCAATTTTTAAATTTTTGCAATTTTGCATTCTCGTATTTGTTGCAATCAAAATATTTATATTACTTATTGTTATTGTTCTTGTTGAGCTGTGAGCTACTTTGTTTTTTTATTTGTTTAACTGTTTGTTGTTGTTTTTCAACAAAAGTTAATTAATTGAGTTTTACAAAGTTTTGGCTATAACATAAATTCAAATTGTACTGCACAGCTGCCTGGGCCGCAGTGTTATACGGTGGCCTATTTTCTGGCAACATTTCGGGTATGCTGTTTTATTTATATGGCTGGCCACTTATGTCTAAGCCCAAACTATTTTTATTTTCTGATATAATTTTGATATAAATGGAATATAAATGTGCGAGCCATTTGAAAATAGTATTATCTTGCCCGTTTTTTTTTTTCGTTTCCCCGTTGGCTTATAAGGATTTGAGGCATAAGGTTTGGTAACTGAATGGTGTATATTGCTGTTTTCTGTAGCAAGGCGCCCAAAAGCATACCTTTTGTTTGACGGTTCTGCTCTTTTTAAAAGGGTTTCATATTACCTGCACGCTTAAGCATTCTTTGCTCCAACTCATTCTTCAAATGTATGCTATGGATACTAAAGTAAATTAAAAATGAACTGATTTGTCAAACGTAAACTTCTATAGCTTATCTTGGCTAAGCCACATATGCAAATATATTTACCAATACTTTATTGCTCCTACTTATCACAAAATATTAATATATTTGGCAATACTGTATCCAGTCAAGGATATTTTCCAACACGACCAACTTTTCGTTCCTATTCTCTCAAAGCACTTTTTAACACCTTTACCAGTATATTCATTTGCCGTGGCTGTTTATAAATTGCATTTACCCTGCACCACTCAGGGGCAGCAGCAGGTTGCAGTTAAACTAAACTGCAACAGCAACTGCAGTCATTCAGGGGCACTTGATTGCCGCTGGTGGGCCATAGATTTGCGCGGCGAAAGTTTAAGGGGCTGTTTGCCACGAATTATGGGCAATGTCGAAAAGAGAGCGGGGCGTTCATCTGTTAGCGCTGTGGCAACACAAGTTATTCAAATTGCGCAAACAAATTTATGTTAACCACATAATCATTGCGCCACCTGCAGCAGATGTTCTTTCGGAGCTGGGGAATCGCTCATACGCACCATATAACAAACATGTGTGTATGTGTGTATCTGGTGCAACTGTCGCGCTTGCAACTTATCAAGCGGAATCTTTATTTATCGCTTTCAATAAGTTGGCGCAAAACGGCTGGCGGAGCCGCGCAGATTGAGCTTGGGACTGAGGCACGCAAAAGCCATTAAAGGCATTACGCGGCTGCCATTTTTCTCGAGCCGTGAGCCGCGCAACACCCAACTGCCCTCCCTCCGTTTTCATTCTGCCGCTACGCCACTCGACGCCTTTTTAGTTGCTTGTTTTTATTTTCTTTTGCTGTTGTTCATTCGCTTTTTTGCGGCAAATTAAAAACGATAAATTTGCACTGCATGTGAAGAGTGCAGCGCCAGCTCCTGTCCTGCCCCGACGTCGACTGCGGAGTGGTGCCATAGACAAATCCGTATGCATCAAGCGGCAGCTTGAGCCCCGTCCAGGACAGCAATGCTGACAAACTCGTTTAAACGCTGGTAGCAGAAGACTCAGCGCCAGCCAAACAAATAGCCAAATAAAAGCGTCGCTTCACCAGCGGAAATTGCCAGCTCTTGTTGTTGTACTAGTTGTAATTGTTGTAGTTACTGTTGTTGTTCCTCTGCTTACCCCAGGGTTGGGCCTGTGAAAAGCGCGCGACAAATTTTTAAGTCATGACTGCACAATAACAATAAAACAAACGACGCGCGCACGCCGCACAAAATATTCTTGAGCCCCTTTCGAATGGCCAGAGGCCACCGAAAACAACAAAAACAACAAAAACAACAACAACTACAACATTTGCAGACCGGCAACTGACCGAGCAACCATTGGCCCGGTGGCCATGGCCAGTGGTCAGCGGTCACCGCATACAAGAAATAAATTCGCGGCGCTATTCGACGACAAGTGCCACATAAATTCTAAATGCATTTGCCTGGCTGCCGCTGCCGCTGCCGCTGCTGGAGGCGGCACTTGCTTTGGTTTTCACATGGCTATTGGATACATGCATATGTATTAGTATATCTATATCGTGGCTTATAGCCCCGTTGTCCATGAATGAAGCTTTGTGGCATTTCAATTGCAAAAATGTTGTTGTTCAACAATTGCGACATTTTTCTTGTGGAATTCAAATAAAATAATTTGTGGTTTCCATAAGATTAATCAGTGGAGTTGTTATTAAAATTTTTGTTGCCCTATAAATAAAATCTGTTTGAAATCCAGAAAGCACAATTATCTTCGGGCGTGTCGAAATACAGATATGTGTGTATTAACTAAACAGATCTTTGCCAAATTACTTGTTCAGCAAACTATAATTAAATCTACTTTTTTACTATAAATATATAAAAAATGATTTATTTTTAAATTTTCTATGACAGCTATATGCTATAGTAGTCTAAATATAATAACCCTTGAACAAGTTTCTAAAAAAGCACAATGTTTGATCGAGTTATCTAAGATTATCTTCACGGACACGTTTGCATAAATTCAACTGGTTTTCAATATTGTATGTCATTGAAGATGACATCAAAATATTGTCACGATATATGTAACGTATTAAAGAAGACGTATCTGACCTTATAATGTAAATATATACAAAATCAATATAAACAGCCCAGGCGGTAAAGCCTGGTTTTAAAACTATCAGCTTGAAATTATGCATAGGTCCGTCGTTTTCTTGTGAGCAGTATATTTGTCAATGTCAGACTTATTTATTTTTTAAGCTATGCTAAGCAAACTTTGCAATTGTGAACATTACCATATTTAACAACAAAAAGCTCTAGTTTCCTTGTAACGTTTTGCGATGTACCGAATGCTCAACTATTTTTACAATTTGAAAGTGTTCATAGTGTGGTATACATTTTAGCGGACTTTAACGTGTTCTCGCCAAGCTAACGGTTTCTCCCAAAAGTTTTAGACAACATTTTCTTGGTTCATCATTCATGGAATACGTCCACAAAGTTTCAGAAAGCTAACGCTATCATACGCAATTTAACTCATTTTCTGAAAGAAAACAAAATATTTTGATCGAGAATTTATAAAATTTGGAGGCGGGTAATCCGTGAAAATCATGTTTTTCTTAAGAATTTGAATATATGTACATACATTTCTGAGGTTTGGAATTTTACTAAGAAACTCTTGAAAAAAGTATTTAATTATTGGTTTGAGTCTCTTGAGTAAAGATATGTTTATGAATTTTTAATTAAAATGCAGAACTTCGATTTGTAAAATATGTTAACTACCTTCCTGAATTTAAAATGCATTGTTTGGGTTCTGCCATAATCCGAAGTTTTTCATGCGCTCTATTTCAACAACATGATCTGATAATTCCTATAGCTGCTTTAGCCGGCGCGCAAATATTGAAATATAAAAACATGGCTTATGGGCGCAGATTTAGCGAAAGCCCAAACGCAACATGAAAACAAAAAACGAAGCCAAATGCGTTGCCAACATTGCAAAAACAATATAAAGCCCTACAACAACATTAGGCCAAAAAAACATGGGGGCAAACAAGGCAATTACAAAGTGCCAAAATGGCACAAGCCATAACAGCGACGATTTCTGCCTGCCGGCCGCTCTCTCCCATACTTTATGCCACTTACCCCTTGCCTTGACAATGCCAAAAACAAATAGCCAAAGCTATTTCAATGTATTTATCCATGGTCCACATATGCATATCCAACGCCACCATAAACCCCCATCCCCTGCGGACTGCTGCGGCTTTGCAACTGGCAAACTGTCATCAATTTGGCGAGTGTGCGTGGCTCTGTGTGTGTGTGTGTGTGTGAGTGTGGCGTTTTGCCAATGGCCATATTGTCAATATGTATTGAAACTCACTCAAGCTATTAATGCTGAAAGCTTTTACGGCCACTTCAGGCAGCAGGCGGGCGGGCGGGCGTGGCACCCGGGCAGCCAGGGTGACCGCAGGCGGCACCAGCTGGTGTCAAACTCAAAAGTGGTTTACTTTATATTTTGCTTATTTTATTTGTATTTTTTGTGGATGCAACTAGAAAAAACATTAGCCAAAATATAAACACGAACGTTGGATTTGAAATATGAGTCTTCCATTTATTTCATGAGGTGAGTTCGCAAGCGAAGAGCGAGCGAGAGGTGCCTAAATTTTAAAGTTGGCCAGACAATGCAAAGTTGCAAGACGCACGAATTTGTAGATAAGACTTGGAACGACAGGCGCTGTCTACACACCACAGGACAGCTGGACAAAGTGTGCGGAAAAACTACGTTTAGCGGCGGGCAGACATGCAAAGAGGGCCGAGAGAGCGGGAGGGCGACAGAGAGGAAGAGCGAGAGAGAGAGACTGGGCAATCGTAGAGCAGGTCTACAATTGCAAACTTAACGTGTCAATGGCAATTTCGTTGCGGACAAGAGAAGGGCCAGTGTGGGGGACTCGCCATTGAAGCGCCCTCCAGCTGAATACACAGAGTTCCAGTGTTTGCTGGTTTTAGCCAGCGATAAAGGCACGAAAAGAAAGCAAATTGTTGGGGCAAGCCAAGCGTCTGGGAAAAGTTCTTCAAAAAGTTTCACTTTAACTTGAACAATTGACTTTTTTCCTCTGATCCTTATGATTGTTGTTGTAGCTGTTGCTGGTTGTCCTATGCCCACGCCCACGCCCTAAACACTTGACTTGGGGCCAAAGCCAACCGGTTCCAACTGCTCCAACCATATATATCTATCCAAGTACAATTGAAACGTGGCTGCGTTTCTTGATATTGAAAGGTTTGCAGTCAAGTTATTGTTATTGTTATGGGCCCTGTTGCTATCGTTGTTGTTGTTGTAGCAAATCGACGTCTTCAACACCAGAGAGAAGCGATTGTTGCCTGCTCATGAAACTGTAAGCGCAAAGTTTGCTTTACTTTTGTGTCACGCTCTGTTGCTTTTGCCGCGGCGTTGTCCTCGCTGCTTCATGTGCGGCAGCAAGGGGAAAGGCAAGCGAAAGGAAAATTGAAAATGCTCATAATTTGGCTGTAAAAGATTTCAATCGTGAATCGTGAAAGTTTACGCTGCTGTTTCGAGTTTATTTCTACTGATTTTACAATTGATTTTAATACAGACGCCGCACAACAGAAAGAGATAGAGAGAGAGAGGGAGAGAGGGAACCCGGGCTAGACAGAGATGGGAGAAAGCAAAAGAAATTTGGGAAACGAAAATGTGGGAAAAAGTTGTAAATATCTTGTCGATTCAATCGTGCAACTAATTGAAAATTTGCTAATGAAATTGTTGAGAAAATAAGAATTAATTTTTATACTCGTTCTCGAAATGAAAAGAGTATATTTGTATTGCGCAATGTTCGTCATGCTGTCCGTATGAACGCAACTTTTTCGGAGCTGTTGAAGGTAGAGACTTAAAATTTGGAATACTTGTAGTTATTTGCCGCATGCAAAGTGTTAAGATTTTTGTGCCACGCCCACTGGGAGGCTGGTGAGCCGATAACATGTCGATACACCCCAAATCGCAAATCGATAAGACGTGAATATTTCCCACAATATTAAACTTAGAGTCACCATTTGCCGTGTAGATTGCTGGTGACCTGCTCGAACGCCCCCGCCTTAAGAAATCGGAAATGGTTGTCTCACCGATTTTGAGCTAGCGTTCCGCTCCCGCAAATTGCGAAAACCTAAATCTCTGGCAAAATTATGCCAAAATTGACAAAGATTTTGACAAGAAAAGTTCCCGAATCCATACTTCCTAGATTTCCAAGTCGGATAACTTGGCCAAAACTAAACCGATTTTCATTATGGATAGGTCTCTAGATTGATTCTGCATTTAAGTTTATTTCGTTTTTGAAAATACTTTTTTTGTTTTTGTATCTTAAAAAATCCTTTACTCCCCCTTACTTATTTGGAGAACAATTTTTTTTAAATGTGAAATCGCGAAATTTTATTTTAATCGATGGTTTGATACGCTTTTTTCTATGGGGTACACATTTCTTGACAGACTTTTAACTATAATAGAATCTGTAAGGGTTTAAAAATTGTATTTCGGAAAATGTGTAAGTTCCTATTAGGCTTGTATTGAATGGGTGGAACCATTTTTATAGTACTTGGATTTTATGTATGCAGTACAATGAAGCCCTTTTAGTAGACCCATTGCCTGAATCACGCGCAGGTGTTTTGCACAAAAACAACTGCCATGAATATAAAAGCAGAACTCTAATAAAGCCGTGTAAAAACCAACCCACAACAACAACAACTACAACAACAGAGTCTCCGCGCCATCATTCTGACAATGTGGCAGACAAATCTCAGCACAAAACAGTGAAATGAAGAGCCCGTGAGATTCGCGGCTGCTGGAGCATGGTCGTGGGGCAAAGTCGTGACATTCGCGCTTAACTCCTGGCAAATGCTCTGATTAGCCAGAATTCTGGCTTGGCATTGAAGTGGTTGTCAATGGGCGTGGGTTGCAGTCGCTCGGCAGCCGCTGCTGCTGCTGATGAGGTCGAGTTTCAAACAATAACAAAACGAGATTTTAGGGATTTATGATGTCGCTGGCAGTGTGGAATACCAAGAGCTGTGAGCGAATGGTGGGTCGTGAAGGGTATGTTTTGTGCCGGTCTGTAGAGGCCTTTTGTATTGTCAGCTCTCTAAACTCGGCATTTCTCTCGATTTGTTTGCGCTTTGTTTGTCGTTGCCTTTGCATACAGACAATCAAATGTTCGTCGTCACTCATACGCCGCGTTGCCCAGCTCGTTAGCTGGTTAGCCGGTTTGCAAGTTGTTGTTGTCATTGCTGTTGTTGTTGCTGTTGTACAAGTCTGGCCCGCCCGCTTGTAACAATATTTATTCATGTTAATTAAATTGTGTGAATATCACAATTTTCCATATGACTGCGCACATTTATTGTCTTTCAATTTGCGGCTATGGTTTGTCTATCCCTCTGCCTTTCCCGTCGTTTTCTCTTTGCCGCCCCTTCATTGTGTGTGTGGCGCACGGCGGGTATACTAGTTAAAATCCGTGCATACCCTTTATAGCCAATTGACTCTCTCTATTGAAGTTTAGTTTTATAGTTTTCTTATGTTTAACTTGTATTTATTCACAGGCTACATTTAGCCAAGGCCTTGTGTTGTATGAATTAAAGTCTTTTTACTGGTGCATTTACTGTGGTTTACCTAGTCATCACGCCGTTGTGCCCAGCCTTTCATTAGCAGCGACTGTGTAATTTGCCTTAGCCAATTTTTATGACTGCAAGCCTTGCTGCAGCCGGAGAGTTTAGAAGTCGCAACGCATGCAAAAATAACCAATAATTTCTTTTCAATTTCCATTCGCCTTGGCCGCAAATTGCACGCAAGTAACGGCCCAGGCCGGAAGCCAGCGCCGGGCTGGCCAAGTCACCAAAGTAAGCAAATCTCCAAGCCGCCACATTGCCGCAGCTGACAAAATAATTTGAAAGCAATTTCAAGCGCCAAATGTCCCCAGCCAGTGGCTGCCATTGCCTTGCGCCAGTGCAAAAATTGTCAAATTCGCACTTTGACTCGGGAACGGGGACAGAGGGGAGGAGTGCGATATGAGAAGCGGAACGGGGACACATAATACAATTTTCGGCACGCTGCAATAATATTTCAATATGTAATTTGGCAAATTCTAGTTGTGCCCAAGTCAACGAGCGTCGCATGAGTTCGAGAATGTGGAGCTCAGTTCTGACTGTGGCCGGAGCTGTGATAATTTCCCCCAAGAACGCAGCATTAACACGAGACGCAGTTGGCCGATGGCCAGCCGTGGAGCTGAGTGCTAAGAGAGTTGAAGGGGGGCTGAGGAAGAGGCGTGTTTAGTTGCTGCCAGTGTGTTTGTCATATTTGCATGCGCAAGTAAAAAGGTTTCTTGCTGCAGGCAAATTGATCCCAGGTCCCTGGCTTATGAAGAACTCGAACTCAACTACACTCATAGCGGGTGTGTCGCGGGGGAGGGGCACTGTGGCAGATAATAAACGTTGCTGCATTTTGTAGACGAAAAATAGAAACAGAATAAAAAACATCGCCAGGCAACTTCAAGGAGTAGCGACGATGGCAACACAAAAAGCCAACTCTCAAAGGACCTGTGACAGGATAATGCATGCTTGCATTTTAGATGACAATAATGCATTTTGTTTTAAGGGTAATTTTGCAAAATGCTTTTTCCGCCGCTGCTCTCTCTTACTGAGTATCTCCCCCCAACTTTCTCTATCTTTCTGTTTGTCTCTGTATTTCATCTGTGCAGACTTTGGGGAATTTCATTATAAAATAAGTATACAAAAAGTTTTTCTATTTTAACGAAAACACACAAAAGATTTGCGCACAGAAAAAAGGCAGATAACTCCTTAAGTTGCCCAAAAATCTGTTCGGATTTGCCGTGGCACGTCCAGAGCCAAAGTGTCCTTTAATGTCACATATTTTATGTGCCTTGCCGAAATACTCCTATTCACACAACTATTTAAAATATGAAATTAAGTCACAGCATGATAGGTTGACAGGCTGTTGAAGGGGGTTACCGGGAGGGTAAAAAGTACTTAAAACTCTGCAGTTAATTAAACTCGCGTTTAACTCGCGTTCAGCTGCAAAAGTTGCGTCCTTGCTGTTGAAAGCAACAAACATATTTTTTATGCGTCTTACATTTTTTATGGCCCAATAATTTTTCAATTAGAGCAACAACCATCTTGTCTTCTGCTGCCAGCAATAAATGAAATGTTGCAATGGCCCCCAAAGAGGAGACTTGACTGTACTCCAAATTAACAGACATTTAGTGCCAGACGGGGCGAAGGGGCAGCGTGCGCTGACTGCAAGTATTTGTAAATTATGTTAATGACAGCACATTGACTTTATTATGACCATAGTCAGCGCCCAAGATGCTCAGGCTGCGATGTGGGCGAAAACAAACTGAGATGATGGAAATTCAGCGGATAAATTAAAGAGTTAAGAGCTCAGCTAGGAAAATAAGTATACCCTTGGGTAGTTTTGAATATTTTGCGATATTCGGCTAAGCTGAAATTATGACTGCATAAATAATATATATAAGTCTGTGCCTGACATCTGGCGCTTCCTGTTTTCCAGAAAACAAAAGCATTATAATGATAAATTTTAATTTATTATAAATTTATTTGAATTACATTTTGATGCGTTATGTATAATTATAAAACATTATAACTGCTTTTGTATTTTGGGCATTTTTTTTAGTTTAATTATTATTTGAATTTGTCAAATAGCCTTTTATCATATAATGTATAGATATTAGAATTATCAAATATTGCAAATTAGGAAAAGTTGTTTACAATAATTTATTAGTTATTTTATAAATTTTTTAAAATGCAAAAATATGAATAAAAAAGATTTAAAAATTGGTCGAGCATTCACTTTATATTAAAAGACTTTGGTAAAATCTATTTTTATGTGTAATTCCATAACATTTTTATATCCTTGTATATTATTATAAGTTGTGGCCCACTTGTAGCCTCTGTCCAAAGTACTCCAGTAGTAAGTTATCCTAAGCTGGGGCCAGTTTAAACACTTTTCCTTTAACTTTAAGCAAAGCCATGCGGGCTAATCGATTGGCCTTCGCTGGCTTGCTGCTCCACGGGGATTAAGTGAAAAGGTCTATAAAAATACAAACGGACCGGGCCGTTGTGCGTTTCCGGCGGCACAGTTGACACTTAACAGCAGCCTGATGGCGTCTGCTCCGTGCCTGGGGCTAATCCTCGGCCAGCACGGTCTCTGTGTCGCACGAAAATTGCAGCTGGAAAACGCACCAACTCACATGCCGCGACTCTGTTTGCTTTTCATTTCCTTGAACAGCTGCCATACGGTCGTTGTCCCGTATATCAATGTGGCCGTCGCTGGAACTGGAGATCAGCAGCAGCGGCAGCAGTTGGTAAATAAACAAAAGCAACTTGGTGTGCCGGAGGGCAAAAGTTTTTTTTTTTGATGCTTTGGGTCGCTTTTTTCTGCGCTAGCTTGCGACTAATTTGCAAGACAATTAGAAGGTCTCTGGCCAGGACCAGACGTCCGTTAACGAAAGCGCGCGATAAGAAATTTTAACGAATGTCAAATGGGCGACTGGGTCTTGGGCCTTGTTGATGGCGGCGTCTGCGCTGAAAAGTAAAGTAAATGTTTACATAGAAAATCTGAAAACTGAAATTTGCATAATTTGTCAAAGTGGGGGGCGTGCATTGGCTGGCTGTCTGCGTAGATAAGTTCCAAATATTATTCATGGCTTTTTGGCTGGCAACGTTCCTTGGGAGCAGCCATTGTCCCGGCATGTCCGTGGGCGGACCGATAATGTCACATGTGAATGCCAAAAACTTGATGATAGTGTCTTTTTGCTGTCAAACTGGACGCCGGTTTCCCGTGAGGTGTCAGCTGCTTTCGGCCCGCGCTCAACAGGATGAAAAGGATATGCCGGCTGTGCACGCCACAGCTCCAACTGTCTGTTGTTGTTGCATTGTATCGCACTTTTCGCAGCCGAGAGCGAGAGCACAATTTGTATCGCACTCGTTGCCCTCGTCGGCTAACTGCGATACAAGCCAGCAACAACTTTCGCTCTCGGTGAGCGCCGCAGCGGCCGCGTCGTGCCTTTTCCTGTATCGTGTTTATGTTTACGGCCTGTTTTGGTATTTTGCTTCCCCCCGCCCCCCGGGTCGTAAACAAATGGTAAACAAAATGCAGTGGCGTCGTTTCAACTGGGGTTTTATATTTTAACTATTTATCAATAAAAGTTGCCAAATGTCGAGTGCCGCCATTTTGTCTAGCTGTAGAAATCTTTTTCTGTGCATGTATTGAAATGTGTGGCCACCTCCCTTTTGGTATATAAGCATCTGTTGTCTCTATATAGTCCACGGTCGAGACTCCGCCTCTGTGCTCTATATGCAGTTCGCAATGCGGTTGCTGCTGACGTTTAACTGGCGCTTGTGCTTGTGTTGGTGAGTCGCAGTGCAGCATGCTGAGCGCTGAGAGCGCACAAAAGTATGCTCTGGTTTTGTATGCAACGGTGGTTGATTGCGCTTGTGTGTGTGAGAGATTTGCTTTGCTGGACTTGAGAAGTGCGCTACGGTTGGGTGCCGTTGACATATGTCTCTTTATCATATGTAATTTTCTTTTTATAATTTATATGATTTAACTGCTTGAGAAAATCTCCCATGGATATTATTTGCCGATTCTTCTGCAAGAAAGCTAATTTATCTATTTATTCCACATTGAGATGAAATTGAGTATGGCTTCTATAATTTTTTGATTAATCTCTTGAATTCAACTGTGGGAAAGGTTTAGTTAAGACCTCTTACACAAGTGGCTTGAGTCGGGCATCTTTTGCAATACGATTCCCTGTTTAGTTGGATGAGAACGTCTGTTATGGGTACAATTTGCACAATTTCTACTGCAATAACAAAAATTGATCTCTGATCAGTTGCAGTAGGATTTACTGAATTTTCATTCAGATTGTAGCGCACATTTTGCCTCACGTAGATGACCACAAGCAGAGAGCAATCAAAACAGAGCGAACTTAGCTCAGGCAACGAGCGGTTGTCGTGTGGCACTTGAGCTGCAGCCAGGACTCGAAGAGACGAGCCGGCTAAGCAGCAGCTGGTGGTGGCTTTGCCTTTGGGTGCTGCGTTCGGTGACTCTCAGCCACGGCATCTTCAGCGAAATCGTGCAAATTAGCATATCAAATGCCATAAATGGGGCAAACGAGCGGCGAGCGGGGGGCGGATACATTTGGGAGCCTTTGTTTGTGTGTGTGTGTGTGTTTGAATGTAGTGCTGTTACTCATACGCCGCATTGTACGAGCGAATGAGCGCACAAAATGGGCGGTGCGACAGTGTGCGCGCAGTATGAGGACGAGGCATTGACGCAGCTTTCCTTTTTCGCGCAATCACACGCACACACACACACACAAGGTTGCATGCAGTTGTGTGTGTGCGTGTGATTTAGTTGCACATGATAATGTCAACCACAGTGCGCCTTTTATAGCTGCCTGACTGAATTTTTTGTTGGCTGCTTGGGTTGGCCAGTATGTGCGTGTCTGCATGTGTGTGTGTGTGTGTCCCTTTTTTGGTGGTAGTGCAGCTGCAGCTCTGCCTGGGCCAACTGAACTACCTAGGGCCGACCGCCGACTTGGCTCTTCAGTGTTAATTCGTCGACACGAGACGCTGCGTTCCGTTACAAAGTCAACGTCTGCAGCAATTGTCCTGAGCCGAGCAACTGGAGCGTGCGGTAAAAGTGCGTATATCCTTGCGCTGTTGTTGTTTGTTGCCCCCAGCGCCGCGAGATTTGTTGTGTTTCGGCAAAAGGAAAAAAGTTTCGATACAACCCAAAGTGTGTCACTTCTCAGCCGGCTCGTTTCACATCTGTGTGTGTGTGTGTGTGTGTGTGTGTGTGTGTGTGTGTGTGTGCATGTGCGCGCGTGGTATCGCTGTTGTTGTATTGGTGTAGGCAACCGAGCGGCGCGTCGGCTCATGCAGCTGCATTGCGCCTGCGAATAGGTGTGAGTAACCACGCTCTCTACTTGGTCCGCTCGTTGTATCGTGTTTTTTTATTTTACCTACTTGCCGTCGCTCAGATTAGTAGTTGGTTGTGTCCCCAGTCATAAACACAGGCAAACAGTCAAGAGAAGCGCTCAAGAATATGGCCCAATGTAGATCTACCGCAAGCAACGATAGCCCTTTTATTTATCCTTATTAACTAGTTTTCTACAAACCTTGGTGCATAAAGTTTATTTATTTTTTCATTACACCATTTAATTTTTCCCAAATGAGTCTCAAAAGTGAAAAATTATTTTCATACATCAATTAAATTTACGCAAATTCAAGATGGACATTGTTTCCAAAAAAGGATTCCCCTGAAGTACGATCAACAAAGTTATGAAAGATAATAACCTGACGAGCGATCAATTGGGATTTGTCCGTTTTATAACCAATTCTTCGTTTCATCATCATCAATCTCATCAATTACTTTAATTGCTTGAATTTTAATTTATATATTCTTAAATTTTATATTCTTGATCAGCATCACTAGCAAAGTCGATTTGGCCCTCTCCGTCTGTCTGTTCGTCCGCTCGACCATCCGTCTGTATGAACGCGATGATTTCGGAGACTACAAAAGCTAAGAAGCTGAATTTGGACTTTTTAAGTTCGTGTACACCATACATAGATCAAATTGCCGAATAAAATCGTCACGTTTTCTTATTATCAATAATAATCGGTTATTTGATGCGGGATTTTTAACATTTCCTATGAGCTATAAGATTTAGAGCCATCAAATTTTCCGGTTAGGACTTTTAGGAATATCGGATTTTAGATACCTGCCCCCTCTCGCCCTAAATATCAAGCTCAATTCAAATTCTAAAGACTTGCGCTTTGGTTTGTACATAGATTTGAATGCTCTCACCACGTACTAATAATTTTATTAGGATCATGCTCATGCTTTAAAATTTTTTGTGTGTTTATGTTTGTATGAATGCAAGGGCGTTAAAATGTATGTAAATACAGGGTTCAAGGTATCCCCTAGTCGGGGGCCTTCGACTAAAGCCCTTTCTTACTTCTTTACTATTGCGCACAAATTGTGCCATCATCAAAGAGAAATGCAAGATGTTTTTATGTGTGTAAGAGTAACAAAACTGATAACAGTAAGTGTTGAGGAGCTTTTAAGCAATCGAACGTTCAGTGCGGGATCACAGTTGAGGTTGATGAGTAATTTATAATTTTAAATAAATTAATCAAATCTCGTTCAAAAAGTCATCGTAAAGCAGCTGCAGATCAGGAATACTTCGGAATGTGAATACCTCTCCCCATTCGTTCCGAATATTAAAAAACCCGTCATTCAAGTACTGCTGACTTTCGCTTTGGCATATTTCAACTCAGGCAAATTGACAAACAAGCTTTACCACTCCCACTTTCCAAATAAAGCTAATGGGCGGCACGGCTTATACAAAAAAGAATCGGTCGCATTTTGGCAAATGCGATTTTATGCGCGTCCAGGTTTCCAAAATCAAAAAGCCAAAGCCAAATCCAAATTCATTGTGGCAACTACCCCATTCTAACATGGATCCTGAAATACGATTTGACGCCTAACTTGGGCAGTCGACGTTGGTACCTAATAGATTTTGCGCGCACTATTTTTTTTGGCCACACTTCAGTCTCAACATATTACTTTACATGTCAATATACAGATCTTTAACATTAAGTATGTAATTGGAATTGATATTGGGCAGAATGCTCGCTATCCAATTGCCAAAAGGCTGCGGTGCATTTTTCTCAGCCGCTGCACTGGGCCCCATTATGGAAACTAAATTCGTGAATAACTAATAGAAATCTATGTACAAGCCGAAGCGCATGTTCTTTGTGTTTAAAATGCGTTTCTTTTTTATATGTAGGGTATAAGGGGTGGTATTAAAAATACGGAATAATCTTAACCTCAGTTTGCTTTATGCAAGTGCCACAAAATTTTTCTTAGACAAGTCAAATAACACGGACCCGTTGTAGGGGTCTCATTTACAGACGCCTTTCGGGATTTTCTTATCTTTAAAAAATCTCCCATCTCCTCGCATTCATCATTACAGAGACTAAATCACACATACACCCACACACAAACGGACGCCGGCAGATGTCCACTTTACTCCGCAGCTGCGCTTGGCCCCCACTATGAAAACTCAATTATTGGATAATTTCTGAGCTAAGACTATGATATTGATGACATTTTCCGATATATTTTTAATATGCGTGTGCTGCACGAGAACTTAAAATCTAAACTAACATAAGTTTGGTGAGTCTGTCTGTTTATCCCTCCGGGGTATTTTCTGAATGTATTGAATATGTAGGAAATGCGAGAAATGATTCCTAAGGAAAATCATACAAGAAACTTTTTCCACATTTTTAACATTTGCAAAAATGTCCGAAATGTTGATAATGAAAATGGGTTACAAAGCATTTTTAATCTCTAGTAATTACATACCTCTAAGCATTCTCACTCTTCTTACTGCCTAATTTACCAAATCTGCAGTATTTTCTGGTAGTGGAGCATCATCAATTAAACATGAATTAAAAGGCTACATTGAAATAAATGTAATGAATTATTAATTCAAATTTAAAAGCATATTGAATTGCAATTACTTTAATCTCCGCTTACATACATGGCCGAACAAAGTAAGAGCGATATATTTTAAAATACAATTTGGATTACATATTTAAATACCATATTCAAATCTCGGACTTTCACTTGCCTCCATGCTCTATAATTTATGGAAAAACTTTATTACCCAAAGAGATTTTTTGTCCGATGCTTCATTAATTTATGAATACCAAATTGTACGCTGACATTGGCCAACAAAAACTATTTAAAACTTACGCCTGCGACGAGGGTCATGCCCTTACATAGCAGCTATCCCATAAGCCAACAGACGTAAACAGACCCACCAGCTTATCAACCCGCCCCGCCCCGCCCCTCCCGCCCACCAATGGAACCGTTGGCGATTCAGTTTGGTGCATGATTGAAGTACCCGCATGTGCGGAACATTTTAAATATTTACAAAGATATTTCAAAAAACGCTCTTGGCATGTTTTGCTGGCCATTGCCGCCGTGTCCAGGGGTCCCCAGTTCTGCAGTCGTTCAGCTTGTGTCGAATGTTTTGCTCATTTTTTGGTCGAAAGCCCAAAAGGGAAGTTCAACTTCAAATGCGGCATGAGGGCACCGTTTGCCAAGGGCGGGCAGGGCTGGTGGGTAGCTGCCTGGGCTGCGTCACTTGAGCGCGTGTGTGTCCTTTTAGGCAAGTGTCAAAAACCGTTGGTCAAAAAACCGTATGGCAATTATTCAACACAATTGAATATGAAGTGTGGCAAAGGCAGCGCACCAAGGCCTAGCAGGAGGACGGGGCCAGTATGTGGAAGCGGGGCAACAAAAAGTTGCAACGCTTGGCAAATAATGAAAAATACACCCACATCAGTATTTTTTGGCTGTCTGCACACACACATACACATGCACACAAAGACAAACACAAACAGCAACGCACACACACGAACACACACACATACAGTGGCAACATTTCCGCACCCTTTTTATGCCAGAGATGCTGCCGCTTTGCCTGTTGTTCTTGCTGTTGTTGTCGCTGTGCAGTTGCTGCCGCCTGGCAATTTTTCGGTGATAAAATATTTAAATTTAATTAAGGCCACCAACGAGCAACACGATTTCCGTGCCATGGTCAAAGAAGGGGGTTGTCCATGCTGACCGAACCTTTGACCTCCATCCCCATGCTTCGGCATCGGTGTGGCCGCCCTACCGCCGTGTGCGCCCCCTCTTTGCCAACACATTTGCGTGCGGTGCGTTTTGGAGGCTTTCGGGATCGGCCAAGAAATTCATTAAAAATTTTTGCTTTGATGTTACCAAATTCTTTTTCAAAGTTTTTGTGTACTTTTGGCTTTTTGTGCAAGTGGCGCATGAATCTCCCACGGCACCAACAGCAACAAAGCCAACAGCAACAACAACCACAACTTGCATATTTGCAAATATTTTTGGCAAAAAGCGTAACGGGTTTCTATGTAGTACGGCTTATTTCGGTTTGAACACTATTCGCTTTGTAATTAAGCTGCACGTCAGAAACTCTTATTTAGCTTCTTCCTATTAGATAAGTTCTTTCGCAAACATATTTTCACAAAATTTAAATTGAACACGCTGGCAAATTGTTAGGAAAACAAAAGTTTGTGATGCTTCCAACTTAATCGCCAAAAGTTATTGTATTTACATATATATTCGGTCGCTGTTGTTGTTGCTGCTCTTCCTCTTGCTGTTTGTATCTTTAACTATTTATATGTGCGTGGGCGTGCAGAACTTGAAAACTTTTGATCTTGAGCTGCAAGTTTTTTGTTTTCTCTTAATTTTGTGCAAATATTTTTCATTGTGCGTTTGAAGTATTTATGGAATTATTAGAAAATATTTTGTATGCCCCCAAACAATTTCCTTAAGCCTCACAAGGTGCCTTCAACATAACGGACGACAAGAGGAAAGAAATATGTCAGTGGCTTAAAGCTTGGTTTGTTTGGCTTTGAAAATCAGAAAAGTACAAATGTGAAGATATTCGGTGATTACGCTAAGATAACAAGGGCATGAAACTGTTGTGTGGTAATATAAGCTCAACATCGTATTTAACAACTAAGAGTGAAATGCACTATGAATGCTTAATGCCCAAATATGACATGCAAAATCACAAGTCTATATGCCTAAAATAAGCAGATGTGCAAAAAATACAGACAATGTACTATATGCCTTTGAGAAAACCTATATCAATATTAAGTTACTAGTCGAATATAGTTATACAGAGGCGGTTGCGGATATTGAATAAGAAAACATACATATTTACAATACCCTCTACAAGGGTATAAAAAGTAATTAAAGGATATTAGGATTATTTCTAGCTTGCGTCTTTTGTTTCACTAGCAAGCCTTCGGATGCCCATAAAATGTAGATTGTCCAAAATTCTCCATTGACTGAGTACAGCAAGCATGCTCGTAGCTGAAGATGGAAGCAAAAATTAAGCACTGAAAATTGTTAGCAGCGGACGCTTGAAGCCTGCAAAACACAATGCCCAGGCAGAATGAGGAGCAGCTGATGCAGTATACCTGTTAGTCACATTTAAAATTCCATTGTTTTTGGTTGTGCTGCTGCTGCTAGGAAAATTCGGTGTGGCAAAGTGCGTAAAAGGAAGTGGAACGCAACGAAAAGTCAACAACAGCAGCAGCAGGAGAAGCAGGCAACTAAGGGATGGGGCAACCATATGCAGCTGGTTAGGTGGGGGAGGGGGGTTGCTGTCGATGCTGCCTGCATTTGCAAAAAGTGCAGGCGATAGAGCCTTGGCAAGTAGCATTTGTCTGGTTCTGTTCCCTGTTGTTATTGCTGTTTGTCAAAGTTGCCATTTCAGGCGTGTTGCTATGAAAAGCAAACCTTTTTAACAGCCATACGGCCATATGGTATATACCTACAGTATTTTTGGTTTTCACACTCCTACCATTATGGCCATGGTCTGCGAAACTGAAAAACTCAACAGGCGCACACGGGGTGTATACCAAATTAAAATGCACTCAGCTGAAAAATTGGTTTTCTTGTTCCTGAAAAACTTTGAGTGATTTCTGAAAGTCTCTAACGAGTGCCAGCACAGTGGGCGGCGAGCGGACTGAAGGGTGGGCAAAGTAAGAATGTGGGCAAAGTAAGCAACAAGCAGCAGCAGAATCGACAGCAGCCGAAAAGTAGGCAGTACATGGAGCCTGAACAAAAACAACAAATGTTTTCGTTCTGCCAGCAAATTTGAGGGCTTCTGAATTGAGGGGAAAAAATCACGCATTGTTTTTGCGAAATTGTTTTAAGAAGCAAAATTGTAATCAAGCGTACCGAAGGTTTTGCTTCCGCGCACACAAAATAATTCATAAATTACAGGAAGTAAAAACGAAGGAAGACGAAGTATGAAAAGTCACAAGCGTTTCATTGCCTAATTTAAATTTAATAACGCTGAAGTTGGAACTGTAATTTTTGATACCCTCTATAATAAAGTATATAAAGAAGACATACCTGACCCCAGAAAGAGCACATGCACATATTTATGGTTTGTGCCATGAACTTTCACTGTTTCACTTATATGTAACAGTGACAGTTGAACTTGCCATACTGCACTGGGAGCTGACGCTTTGTAATAAATGTGTAAAGCTTAAGTTCCGTTAAGACAACTTGATCAAGTAATACGCAGTAATATTTATACTCGTTCACGAAGTGAGACTAGTATTTTGTTTTTGTGCAATGTCCGTCATGCTATCCGTCCGTTTGTCCGTCTGTCCGGATGAAAGAAACTTTTTTCGGCGCTATTGAAGATAGACTTGTAATTTTGGATATAGACTTGTAGTTATCTGCTTCAGACAAACTGTTAAGATTTTTGTGCCACGCCCACTGGGTGGCTGGCAAATCGATGACATGTCGATGCACCTCAAATCGCTATTCAATAAAAGCTCAATATTTCCCACAATATTAAAATTAGAGTCACCAAATTTGGTACGTAGGTTGCTGATGACCTCCTCCAAAAATTGCGACCATGATTTCCCGGCCATGCCCACTAGAACACCCCCACCACCCCCGCATTAAAAAATTGGAAATGGCTATATCTCCCACAGTTTAAACTAAAGGCACCAAATTTTCAAGGGTGTTGATTTTTCTGTCAAAAATCATACCAAAATTGACAAAAATTTAGACATGTAAAGCTCCCAAAACCATACTTGAAAGATTTTAAAGTCTCATAACTTCGTCAAAAATTAACCGATTCTCACGATGTTTACCATTTTCTTCATGGATTAACCTCTAGATTGATTCTGCATTTAAATTTAATTTGAATTTGAAAATAATTTTTTTTCGATTTTTTTTCTAAAAATATCCTTTACTCCCCCTTACTTATTTTGCAAAAAAATTTTTTTTTTGATTTAGAATCCCGAACTTTTATTTTTAATCGATTGCGGGTACTCAAATTAGTATAAATCGCAACTTTAAAAGTGATTCTGAGGGGGTCGATTTTTCTGTCAAAAATCATACCAAAATTGACAAAAATTTAGACATGTAAAGCTCCCAAAACCATACTTGAAAGATTTTAAAGTCTCATAACTTCGTCAAAAATTAACCGATTCTCACGATGTTTACCATTTTCTTCATGGATTAACCTCTAGATTGATTCTGCATTTAAATTTAATTTGAATTTGAAAATAATTTTTTTTCGATTTTTTTTCTAAAAATATCCTTTACTCCCCCCTTACTTATTTTGCAAAAAAAATTTTTTTTTGATTTAGAATCCCGAACTTTTATTTTTAATCGATTGCGGGTACTCAAATTAGTATAAATCGCAACTTTAAAAGTAATTCTGAGGGGGTCGATTTTTCTGTCAAAAATCATACCAAAATTGACAAAAATTTAGACATGTAAAGCTCCCAAAACCATACTTGAAAGATTTTAAAGTCTCATAACTTCGTCAAAAATTAACCGATTCTCACGATGTTTACCATTTTCTTCATGGATTAACCTCTGGACTGATTCTGCATTTTAATTGAATTCGTTTTTGAAAATAATTCTTTTTGTTTTTTCCTTTACTTCCCTTTTTTATTTTGGAATATTTTTTTTTATTATGCGTATTAAGCGTATATTGGTTTTGTGCAATATCCATTATGCTGTCCGTCTGTCTGTCCGGATGAACGCAATTTTTTTCGGCGCTATTGAAGATAGAAAAATTTTGGATATATACTTGCCGCTATCTGCTTTAGACAAATCGATTTTATTATTTATTATTCCGCAATGTTCATACTTGTTTTCTTATCTTTTTGTTACTTACACTATGACAATCAACATAAGCGTTGGTTGACGTTTATTGTTTACTGTCCCTCATCATCTATTAACATTTTTTTTTGCGTCTACTTAGCAGGTGAATAGGCAAGAGTTGGGCTCAGTGTAAATCGTAGTCAAGTGTTTCCATATCTTTTCAAATTGCTAATTACATTTTTTTTGCAGTTAAGCATAACGAAAGGACGCCGCCAAAATAGACAATCAAGCTGCTGGACAGTCGGCCAGTCCTGCCGTAGGACTGCGCTTTATGGGCATTCTGCCGTGCGCACTGCAGTGGCAGCCAACGCCGACGGTACCGGTTGCTGGCAAGGCGCCGAAGATGAACTACTCAGGCGCCGCTCGAACGAATAGCAATCCGTATGTGCTGCCAAGCAGTAGCACCTGTTGCAACAGCAGCAATCTGCCGCCAAAATCAAGTGGTTGCTGCCAGGAGTGTCGTTGTTGTAGACAAGGCTATGAGCATCTGCCTATGCCCCGCCTACAGCAGCCGCCACAAGTCATCGCTGCCATGCAGCAGCAGCACCAGCAGCAACAACAACAGCACCAGCAATATCATCATCATCATCATCATCAGCAGCAGCAGCAGCAGCCACAGCAACCCCACCAGATCAGCTGCATTACAACGCTACAACACACAACGACAACGCAGCAGATGCAGCCAGTGTCCTGTCTGGCAGCAGCAGCGACGCCTGCGCAGCAGCACACAGTGGAATGTAAGAGCAATGCGATGCAGACAACAGCTGAAGGGTCACATTGTCACTCCAGCTGCAACAGATATACCAACAACAATAATAACAACATCGATGCCTTCAGCCTGCCCAATGGCTGCAACAACAATATGGACAACAATTGCAGTAGCAACAATGCCCAGCCTATGTTCTTCCTGCCGTTCAGTGTACCCGTGCCACAGCAGCAACATCTGCAGCAACACCAACAGCACCAGCCTCCGCAACACACACACCAACAACAACTGCAGCAGCCACCTCACTCGCCCGCTGCGAAAAATTCAAAGTCGCAATTTTGCCAGACCCCAGCTCCACCACCGCCCCAGCCGCCACCGTTCCTGCTGCCGCTCGCGTTGCAGTGCCACTATCGGCCACCAGTTCCGCCGCAGTCGCTGCTGCCACAGCCACCAATTTCCGGTCCGCTGCCGCCAAGAGCACCACCAACACCGCCACCGCGGCTCGTGCTGCCGCTCAAGGCGGTCGCTGCAGCTGCTATTAGAGCGCATCAGCAGGTGAGTCCTGTGTCCATTAATACCCGAAATCGAGTCCATGCATTCGTAAATCTGAGCATCAGCTTAACACGGGGCACTGCAAATCCTGCGAGGCTTCTAAAATGTTTCAATTTGTGTGCAGGCAACAAGCAAGGACGCGTATACTTAATATTTATTAGTTAGCAGCAAAAGCAGCAGCAGCACAAAACTTCAATTTGCATAAACATAAAAGGCGAACAAATAGCAACTGCAAACCCAACAACAACTTCGACCTCCCGAGCTTGCAACAGTATTTGGGTGCATGTTGCATGTTGCTGGCGAGATTTAACGCAGAGACAGCACACAAAAAATCAAAGTTACATGGACAGCAAATGCAAACGCAAACGCTGCAAGCGGAAGTGCAAGGACAGGTAACGGCGATATTCAAAGCATTGTATAGGGAGTGAGTGCGAAAGATAGAGAGGGTAGATATGAGGGGTGGGAGCACGAAAAACTAATGCATAACCTAGTAAGATCATCAACACGAAATTTTACAGCAAACTCATGTCCAAGGATGTGGAAATAAACTTGTTGTTTTGCAGCATGTCCTGCCAAGCTAAGCTACCCTCCCATACTGCTGCTGCTGTCCTGCGCTCAATGACTTTTGCATTTAATATGAGTAAGGGAGCGAGCAAAAGGAGCACAAAACAACAAGAACAACAACAACACATGCAACAACAACCGAAACAAAAGAAAAGCAACTAAAAAACGGCAACAAACTACTAAAACCTGTACTCAGTTTTTGGGTCTGGCTCAGTGCTCAGGTTGAGTTCTGAGTCCTGTCCAGCGACATGCAAACGCGCCTTGTAAATTACGTTGTTGCTTGTCAGGTTTACAGCCAAAGGCAAGGACTCAGATACGACTGCACAGATAGTGTCTACTATTCGTATTCTTTTTGTTTCGCCAGTCCTTTCCTTCTTTTTTTTTTGCCTTGTGCATAGCAGATCACTTTACTCTGATTAAGATTCAGCAGCAACACCAACAGTTGCACGCACACACTACCTTTTTATAATAAACCGCTGAGTTTGCTTAGCAGCCACCCACCTGCAAAAAGCGTGTGATTAAAGTATAAAAAAATTCATAAGCTCGCACAGCTAGAAATTTGAATTTTCAGATTTCTTTTGTTGACAACTTGGAGTTTGTCAATTTTGGGTTTCTCTCGCATTTCCTTTTTGCGTACATCCCCTAGATATATCTTCAACGTTTGAAATAAACATAAGCAAAATGCATGTTGGGAAAAAAACATCTTTGGCTCACAGCTTTCTCAACTCGTTTTTTAATCGTGTTCATTCACTCGCCTAAGTAGTTTTATTTAGCCCTCAAAATGTATGCTACAAAGCACAAGATCCTAAGAAACATTTCAGCCCCCCCCCCCCTCCCCCCTCTTCTACCACCACTTCTTCCTGCACATTTGAATGTTAAATCTTTCATGAAATGCCCTTTTTTGACTGCCAGGGTGTGAGAGTGTGCGCGTGTGTGTCTTTGTAACATATCCATAACTGTCCGGTATGAGATACACTTATGTGCGAGTGTATTGGCGTGTGTTTGTGTGCCTTGCGGTCTGCTCTACAACAACAATAACAACCTAACAATGCCTTTTCTTCGTCTTTAATACACTCTACCCGAATTTCGTTTGTTTTTCCTGGCCGACGTTTTTCCATTTATAGTTTTCCTCAAAAGCCCAGTCGACTATCGTGCACAAAGAAAGCATTTTATGTACTCGCTTTAATGTTTGCTCTTGGTCATTGTTATAATGTACTCTCGCTTCAGCCGCACATGAGTCTAGGTGTTTATGTGTGTGTGTGTGTGGATTTTTGTGGACTTGTGTGAGTGCGTGTTTTCAGTTAGCCCCTGCTACAAATGATATTTCGCTTTACTTCTATGCTAGGCTACTGCATTAAGAATTTTCGTTGCTGTTTTTGAATTCTGAATTTTAAATCACATGAAGCTTTTCTGTTTTTCTTTCACTTTCGTCCTGACACCCAAACACACCCAAATTGACCCACCCACGGCATTATGCTAAAACAACACTCGGTCGGAAAATAATAATTGTTCTGTCCATATTCCATATGCCATTGCGGAGCTTTTTAAAGCGGATTTCGGTGTTAGAGCTGCCTGTTTTAATGTGTTTCTGGAGGAGTGCGGCGAGCGATTTATAGTTTAAGCATTTGCATGCTTCAGTTACTTCATGTGTGTTGCAAATACATATACTGAAAATACAGGTACATATTACGTTATTACTTCAAACTTGTTAAGCATTTTTAACTACAAGTTCCAATGATGTTAGGGAGAGCATGGCTACGAAATGTTTTCTAAGCAAACTCAAATTTGATATTAATTTCAATGCAGTATGTGGATAAATGAAAGTTTTTATTTTTAATATGGCGTGTATGAACAGGCACATGGAAATGTGCAAATGTTACTCTTTTATTAAGACTTAATTGGCAAAATATTCAGGTACCATTGATCTACATTGATTTACTGAATACTACTTCACCAAATAGGCAGCATATATTTATATTCCAATCACAAAGTGATTGAAGTGAAGTCAATTTGTTTATTAATAGGAGACTGCTTAAATAATATGAATGAAATGTACAATACATAGTTTAAATTTTATAATTTTTGCACAAAATTTTATAGTATACTGATCAACTTCTCTGAAGATATAGTCAAATATTATTTAGCTTTAAGTTATTTATATATTGTAAGGAAATAAGAATGTTACAGTCGGGCGTAACCGACTACAAAATACTCGTTCACAGTACACAGTTGTTATAATTGTCAATTTTAAAAAATATACAATTTTTATATTTTGTAGGGGCTGGGGTGGGCGTGGTTAACATTTTCGGCTCGATCTTAAGAGGAGGTCACCCGAACACTGTCTGCCAAATTTGCTGACTCTAGCTCGAAAATTGTGGGAGATATAGATTTTCGCGATTTATAGGGCAGGGAAATTTGCACACTAAACACACCAATCCCATGTTGAGAACATTTTCTAGTCAAGCAGATTGTCAGTCTGACAAACATTTGGGTTGTTGTCTAATATATGCATAATGCATTCTTCTAAATTTAAGTATTTTAAGTATTTTATATCATAATATTATACCAATATAGCGACTTAAACGTCGCCACTTTAAGAACCTACTATACTAAGAAACTTTGCTAAATTATTACCAACATGCATTGATGGTGCCAATTACATAGCAAAAAGGCAGATAAAAGGCTACTTTGCACCCTTATTACTGATTAAATAAAATAAAAAAAAAAGTTATATCATTATATTATATCAATAATTTTATGAGCGCAGCTTCTAGCTATTTAATTTAACTCTTTAAGCCCACTGCAAATGAGATTGCGAAGGGGTCGTCCAGCAATGTTAAAGGTGTCCCTTTTGGGGCACTTAAAAACAGTTTCCCTGCTTACGACGGCCAACCAATTGTCCATTTGCAATCCCACAGAGCGGCCTAAAGGGCAACACGCACTTCGCACTCAGTCATTCTGTTTTTGTTTTTGCGGCGATCGTTGGCTACGGCAAAGGACAAAAAGGAAAGGCCCGAATAAAAGCAGTCACAATAACAACGGCAACTCATGGGCACTCAGAGTTCGAGCAGAAGACAGTGATGGGGCCAGCTGAACATAAAAAACGCTGAGGTGGCGCCAAACGAAATGAGGGGAGAGTGCAACGGCGAAGGAGGCAGGAGGCAGGAGGCAGAACGCATCCTTTGCTTGCGAGTGGAGTTGGCTTAATGGCCCCGGGCTGATGTGTGATGTATGTTCGTAAGTGAATTCATATTTTATATACCGTTAACAGCCCCGCAAAAAGGCAAACGCACAACATATGCGCTGCACTGCAATGGCCATCGTTCGCATGGGGTGTCTGTCCTTTTGAAGCAAACGCAGTCAGCTAGCAAAAAAAGTATCGTTAACTGATGTTGTCATTACTTTGGTGCACAGAAACGAGGCGAAAGGCATGTCCTTGTCGAGAACTCGGGCAGGCAGGCAAGCAATCCTGTTGATATTTTAGCCAAAGGAAATCCGATATTTATGCCAAGGGATGCAATATCAAAGGAGCGCTTTGTGGCCAGCGACAACAGCTGAAATGCGAAATGCTGACAGCTAAAATGGCAAATTGGACAAGTGCCTGCTAGAAACGTCAAAGGCGAGAGAAAAGCGATGCCAACAGCGCAAATCAGAGCTTCGCCTTGGGCTGTAAGCCGCAAAAACAGTTGGAAAAGTGCTGAAAATATAACTGTAGCATACTTGGGCGCACAGCCAGGACTACATTAACAGCTGCTGTGGTGGCTTTCTCGCGTTTCCCAGAGCTGGCCGTGCGAGCTAGTCGCAGCGAGCGCCTCATTGCTCTCGCCCTTATGTCCTGTTCGTCCTGATCCCACCATGGGCATCTTTGGTTCACAGTGCGCTGTTAATTTAATCTGCGCGGTGGCCGCGAGGTGGCGTTAGTGAAAGTCGATGGTGTTGAATACCATGTATTTCACCGCATCCACAAATACACACGCATTCACATAAGAATATATGTGAGTGTGTGTGTGTGTGTGCGTGTGTTTGGCACGCATTGGGTTGCCCAAAGTCGCTTTAACGCCGCTGCTCAGATAAAAAGGACGACTCGAACAGCAGCAGCAGCCGAGGAGGCAGCTTCGCTTTCGTTCTTTTGGCTCCTGGCACTTGAAAGCTTTTACCACAATGCTTCTGTATGTGTGTGTGTGTGCGTGTATGAGTGAGCCTGTCAAGTGCTTCTTTGTTGAAGCTGCTTTCATTTCGCTCACAGATGATGTGTCTGTGTCGGTGTGGCTGCGTATGTCTGTGTGCGAGCACGCGAGCTGGCGCCAAATTTCAAAAGCAGTCGCACAAAAGCTCTCTGTTTTTAACGGTTTATTTTGGCTGACACTCGACGAGCAGTAAGCAGGCCGCCTTTGAAACTGTAAACGTTGGCAGCAGCTTCGCTTTCAACACGGCGTATGCTTTACAATTCAAATGTCGCCGAAAAATTAAGTATCCGTAGGCAAAATAGATTTCTTTGCAGCTTAGTCGATTTGAAGATTTTAAGGCTTCTTTTAATTCGCTGCTACTTTTTGTCCAGCTGTCGATGGGAAGGTTTCTGTTTTCTTCGTCTCTATATCTCTGCAGTTAAGGTCAAACCGCTAGCAACAACGCGAATTAAATGCAATTGACAGTCGCAATTTCAAGCGAGCTGTCAGGCCAAATCCCAAACTGCCGCTCAGTGCGAAGCAACGGGCCAAGGGAAAAAGTTGAAGGGCAAAAACTAAGAGGAAAAAACACAAAACAGAAACACATATAGAAACAACAACTGTTTCTGAAACAGAATCAGAAACAGTGGCAGCTTAGCCAAACTCTGTTGTAACACAATAAAATGCAACCTCAACTGACAAAGAAAATGTTTCCTAATGTGAAACAAGGAATCGCTCGTGCGGGGAGGGGCGTTGCAGCCACGGGGCGTGTCGCTGGCAAAGATAGACAACACGTAAACGAAACGACAATGCCAAGCCACGGCTGTCAAATTAGAGGCAGGCAGTCAAGCAGGCAACTAACAGCGCCAACGGAGCGCGTGCAACATTCTTGCCATTAAAAACTAAAAATCCTTCCCATCCAAGTGACTTTCTGGCCAACGAGAGTGAAGGTTTCGACAAAGATGCTTGAAAGCTAAAAGCTCTGATTGAAATCAATGCCGTACAATTGCCCAACAACTATTGTATTTATTTATTAATAACTGCAACGGCATTCTGTATATGATTCAAAGTAATTGTCGTCACACAATACAAAACAGATGAATCAAAGAGACAGGTAGACAGATAGACGCACAAAGCTTGTGGTCCTGAAGAAGCCTATTTGTATATTATTTAGCCGAGTCGAATTAGCTGAAATGAAATGTTTTCTAATTAAAAAAGTATTGATTTATTCATTTATATTATTTATTTATATTATTTATTCGGTCTAAGTAATATATAATTACGATTTATTTAGTTGAAGACCATTGCAGCCTAGCTATAAATTTATAATTATATATGCTCATAGAATATTTAATTTTGCTCTAACAATTTTCAAAGATTTGCAGGTATTTCTTTTATTTGTTTTTCCGTATTAGGATATATTTAAAATAAATAAAAGCACTTTGTTTTATTTATCTTTATTAATTATGATTTAGACCACAAGTATTTAATCTCTTTGTTTAACACTCTGACTACTGATTCCAGTACATTGCTTACAAACTGCCAGAAAACACAATTTTGATATATGTAGTACCAGGTGAATGCCTTTGTCCATAGTCGATTTAATTGTTCAGTGATTGCTGCCTATAATACGGAGCTAATTAAATAAACCATACGCAATATATATTTCCGCAAAGGTGTTTCTACTGAATGGCGCCAATGATAAATGTATGTGTCAGCTCTCACGTTACACACCTGGGTGTGTGCATGTGCACGTGTGCGTGTGTAATTGAAATGCCTTTGTATTTACTAAATTAAGGTTTAACAGCTTAAGCCACAAACTTAGCAGTTGCTCAGTGTCTATTGAGGATTTGCAATTTACTTTCAACGCCCAAAAAACAATAAGGGGCAACAATTTGCAACTTATGTGAATCTGTCTGACGTTCAGTTGTTGTTGTTGTTGTTGCTGCTGTTGCACTTGCAATATCAGTTGCTGTTGCGTGCCACAAAACTTGCTGCTGAACAGGTCGCATTCTGAGACGCCATAAGAGAGCTTTGCCGTACAATGAGTTATTCAAACATACATTCAGAGTTCAGTTGAGCAACGTCGAAAGGCATTCGATACATGAAATAACTTTTGCTCGCTTTCGTTGCTTATTGTCATGTTGTTGTTGGTGCTGCTGTCTGCATGGAAATATTTGTGCACATTCTTTCGAGGCTTATTTGGAAATTTATACAATGGAAAATAGCTTACATAGCTTGACTGAAATGAGTCCAGCAGCGCCTTGCCACGTGCAGACAGCTATTTGTCGCACATAAATAAAAGTGACTGATGCGCAAATTAGTGGACGAAATTAGTGAAAGACTTTAGCCGCAGCGATAAATTGAGAAAGCGAAGCTAAAACTGCAGTGTCTCCGACATGTTAGTAGCAGTTTTTTGGTTATATTTCAGTTGACTGTGATCATTTTGAAAACTACCAATTAGGAATTTGTAAAAATGGCCGACTCATTACAGGGGCGAGTGGTGCACGTGCTGCAAGCATTAGCCATGTCTGAAACAGTTTTGTTTGTCTTTTGGCAACGTGCACGTCTCTATTTTCAATAACAAATAAAAACGTTTTCACTACTAAGAAAAGTAAATCGAAAGCACGAAAACGAGCCACCCTGTTGTTGTTGTGGTCGAACCGGGTCGCCCCGAAAGGACTCGAGTTGATTCGACTTCATTATATTTGTCGGTATTTTTTGCTGCTTTTTCAGCATTTAATTGGGCGTATAATTGATTGGTATATTTGTTGTTGTTGCTGCTGTTGTTGTTGTTGTTGTTATTGTTGGTCCTTGTGGCTATTTCATGGCATTGCGTTCGCCTCTTTCTCCCTGGCCACTAACTCATTACTTTGTGTGTGTATGTTTGTAACAATATTTGAAAATGTTGTTCATAGAAATAGCCAACTTTTCTATGTTCGTCTATTGATTTAGCGCCAGCCGTTGGCTTTTGATATTTGGGCTCTCTTCCAGACTCCCCAGCCCCTGCCCATATATTCTCCACTCCGACTCCCTCTCACGTTCATTGTGTGTGCCTTTATAAATTTGTATTGTGTTTACTTGTATTTTGTGGTAATTAATTGTATTTGCCTTCGACTCAAAATGTCAGTGGGCCCCTAATTATTATTGGTCTAACGAAGCAGAAACGCCTGCCACGCCCACCACGCAGCACCCTCAGTGGCAACAGTGTTCGTATCTTTGCTGTCTGCCCCGCCGTGTTGTCTACAGGTTGTTTGACATTAATTGATTTATTTGCCTTTTACATAAATTAGTTGCTGCCTTCAGATATTTGGTTACACAGAGAACTTTCTATACAATAGTGTTCGTTTAGCGGATAAAATTTAAGTAAACTGTAACATATTTAACAATCAAACAAACAAAATTCGCTTTTTAGAAGAGATTATTAAAAGCAGTAAGAGAAGTTGCTCTTAGAAACTAGATATTGGCTGTAATGATAGTTTCTGGTTCAAGATTGTTATAAATTAATCCCAATAGGTCGAATTTAATGTGCTGAATATAAAGTGTACTCGCTAAGCATATCTCCTTCAAATAAAATATAGCAGACTTTGATTTGAATACATTATTGCAATTGCAATAAACAAAGTGGGTTTACTGGCAGAAAGATGCTTTTTGCTAATTAATTTTCTTACATGATTTTCTTACATAGAAAATGCTTAAAGTATTTTCTGTTTTCTTTTTATAAAATAATTAATCATAGTACAAATAATTTATATGTTTATAAATAAATTTCACACGCTATATAGGGCTATGAAAGGGCTTTATTTGTATAGTGTTGCTGTTGTTACTGTGGTAAATATGACTACTTTGTGGATGGTTAGCTGTTTGACTATTTGCCTGCTGTTTCTGAGTGGCCACTGCGCATCCACATCATCCGCAACCATTCACCCATTTACTGGCATCACTCGTTTAGCTGGATAAGTAAAAAAAAATTAAACGAGAAGCAAAAGTTTTTGACAGCGCAACATGCAAAAACAAATTAGCAAAGCTGTCAAACTGTCAATTATTGGGCAATTAGTTGGATGATTTTAAGTACATAGTTACAAAGACATAACATTGACTCTGTATATCAATTTGTTTAATTTTATTAAATTTCTTTTATTTTATTTTAGTCATAAATTATTTTCTAATACGTCTGAAATTTTATGAATAAAAATAAAGTTAATTTGGCATAAGGAAAGCGCGTGCAAGAAATCGGAATGTTCTGTTTCTTTCAGTATTCGTTTTGATTACCTATTGTGGGGCAGATTAAACACAGGGTGATAGTGATGGGTCTCTGAGTCTTATTATCTTCGTATGCAAGGAACGAGGCGTTCAGATTTAATTCGCTAGACAAAAGGTTTGATAACAAGCTATTGATGTCTACATATTCTGGCATGCAAATAGGAAAAACTTCAGAGGAAACCAAACTAAAAGGAAGAAAATCTAGTTTGCAGAATACCTCTGGCTAATAAATGGCCAAAAATTGATATGCGAATAGTGTATGTGAAGTTTTTATGAGCCCATTAAACAGGAGTGGAAGTGGATTGAAACAGGAACAAGAGCGTTTCTGTTGGCATTCAACGCATACTTAACTGCAACTGAGCAAACAGGCCAGCACATTCTGTGGCTTGCAATGCCAGGATATGCAGAATTTAGCAGAGACAATGTAGATTGGTTTGGGCTTGTGCTGGTGTTTGTGTTTGTATTTGTTTGCCGGGCCGTCCGCAAGCCGCAATATGCGAATTGGAAATTATGAGCAATATCCTTGCCAGTTGGCAGAGTGGGGTCACTGCCTCGGAGCCGAGCTGAGTCCCAGCTTGTTGGCAGCATTAGGCATTGCCCATACGCCGTGTGCTCCCAATATGCAATGTTGCGTGTCTTTCCGTCCCGACTGCTATGTCACTTCCGTGTCCCATACGCCGTGCTGCGTCCCCCAGTGCTCTGCATTTTTGCCGATTGATGCCGTTAGCATGTCTTTCTGTTTTGGCACTGCTGCAACGCTCCGCTCTGAGTGATGTGAGAAGGGGTCTAATTTATGGGACTGGGGCTGGCGCTGGCGCTTGGGTCGCTGTGTGTTCGCTCTGCATACCAATTGGCAAATGGCAACTGTCAAAGCAAGCCAAGCGGAGCTGGAGCAACAAATTCCCTCGCATTGCATTGTCGATTGCACCTTTGGGCCTCGCTATTGTGGCCGTTAATAATTTTGCTGGGTATTTTAGCGCGTCGCTAATTATGCAACCCCGCTCATAAATAATGTATTGCATACGCTTTAACCTGTCCTTTGGCGCGTCATTAATCAACGTCTATTATGCAAAAGAAACGCAGCGGCGCGCCGCCAGGAAACGGAAGTGCGGCGCAATATGCAATAACAACATCACGCAGCGTGGAAATCACGTCACATGTCATGTCCTCACGCGGGGAGACGCCTTGACAGTTGGATAAACTTGAATACATACATATGTGTATAAAAAATATAAATACACGCATATGCCCACACACACAATTATTGAGGAGTGTGTGCATGTGTGTCTGCTTGGGACCTGCTGCGTTCGCATATTTTTATTAAAAAAAAACTTTAAGCCCTTGATGTCTGTAATTTCTGCGATTTCCATATTATTGACAGCCAATTTGCAATATTTGCGTGGCAAATGCTTGGGAAGCGGGCTGTTTTAAAGCTCGAGATTGTAATGGGCCATTTGCCTATAACGAGCTGAAAGACGGCGCTTCAATGTGGCCACAAATGCATTGGCTGTTGCTTAACGAAACGTTCCTTAGAAATAGGGTCGCTTTCAAGTCCGAAATCGACAGAAATCTCATCAGAAATTTGAACAGCGATTTAGCACGCGGCGGAAAGATGAAGCCTGCCCCGACCACGACATGCATATTTGATATGTCTGTTGGTCATTAAAATACGAAATTACAAACAAGTCAGCGGATGCGGAGAAGACGCGTGTGCCACTCACGGGCTGCCCCACTTGGCTGACAGGCCTGTCAAATGCCAGTACCTCCGCCCGCATGCCTCTGCCCACTCCGCCGTGCCACATACTCCTGTCAACAGCAACGAGAAATGATAAAGCGTTCGCGTCCAGATCTCGCTGTAAGAAGCCTGGCGCAAAACAACGAAACAATTTAATTTTGCTTGCCATGTTCGCCGCAGGCTGTCCGCTGAATTTGTTTTATTAAATAAAAAATTGTACAAAGCGCACACTAATACACACACACTCACACGTACATACACACACTGCATGCAAACAGTTGCGGGCGAACAAAATGAAATCAAATACTCAAAAATGAGCAAATAAAACAAATAAGACTGTACTAATAAAAAATGCTCGACAGGGAGATACTTTGTAATCGGCACGAAAACATATTTAATCACTTTTTTTGTACTCATACATACTTATGTATTAAATATATTGAACTGTTTCTATAGCTGGAGAAATAATTTTTAAAATAATAATATCAGATATCAATATCAGTTGCCGAAGTGACTGGATCATTAGGCAAATAAATAATATATAACAAAACTGATAATCATAGTAATAAAATAATATTGTTTCATTGAATAGCGATTAAATGAAGTTAACATTGTAAATGTGCTTTGTAGCCGATAATTATTCTTACCACACAGGCGTACACCTTCCAAAAACGGTCGTTATTTATTTCCAAAGCCCAGCATCATTCTATGTTAACCAACTTTAAATATTTCATTGTTACAGGGTACAGTGAGCCGATGAAAGCCAAAGCACGATATGCCAGCGGCCCTGCGAAGTTGATCTATATGTATGTGTATATATGTTTACACTAAGTATAAGGCCAACAAATTTTCAAAGTCATAGTAAGCCAATTTGGTAATTTTGTTGCCGGCTTCGAATGTAGCATAACAAATATTTCCACAACGCTCCAATGTGCCAGCAAATACCTTACTTAAAAATTCAATCTTATTTTTTTCCGCAGAAATATTTACGATTTTGCGCGTGAACATCCATTAAATGCGCTCCCGTACGCCTCATGTTTATATAAGAAAGATTTATTTAAAATAAAGCAAGCCAACTGTTATTTGATTCATAAATATAAAATAACTTCTGTGCCGTTGGGCGTCGCATAATCCGGAATGTCATGTGTCAACAACCAGGCCTAGCTCAGAATAAGACCTGAAAATAGTTATAGGCCCATAGTTATAAGCCCATATTCGAAACAGTTTCAGCCTGTTTTTTGTTTCGCTTATTTTTCTCTTGCCCGTGCACTTTTTTTTGCTGTCTTTATTGTGCAAACTAATCATGACCCTTTTGTGGCCGACACGTGGCCAGCAAAAACTAAAAATTATGACCAGAACCGGCAAACGGCGTCTAATGTGCGCCTGGTGATCAGGTTGCCCTAACCCACACACGGCACCTTAACCATTCTGTTAATATGGATGCTGCCCCATAACTCGGAGCCTACTTGAAGCTGGGCTCAAATCCTTTAAGTGCCATTTGGCGAATAGCAGCCGAACATAAACGCGTTCGCTTGTTTGCTGTGACTTTTTCTGTGCTTCCTTGCCCTGTTCTGTTGGCGCTTTTTTCAAATGTTTTTGATGCCTTTGGATTTGCACATTTGGACACTACTTAATTATGTTGTTAGTCCCTTTTATGTCACAATTTTCATTTCGTAACATCAAATAAACTAAATGTCCTGAAGGGGCGGGGTGCAACTTTCGCTCGGCTGCCCAGATGGGGTGTGCGAAAAATAAATATGTATATAAATGTATGTATGTGCCTATGTATATATGCATGCACGTATGTATAACCAACTAGAAGTATAACTGTTATTCTTGTTTTCTCAACCGCAATTGTCGTGGCAAGGTAAACAAAGCTGCGTACAGGTTTGGGTTTGGGTTTGGCTGCTAACTACTTTGCCCATTGGCTGCAGTACTGGAGGCTGGCCTAGGGGTTTGCCAGCGGCAGGCGGAACAAATGTGCCTATTTGTAGCCCCACAGTCATTGTCGGTCCTCCTGTATGCGTGTGTGTGCGTGTGTGTTGTTGCTAGTTGCTATAAAATTCTGTACGAAATGACCATTTGGACTTTTAATATGCTCGAGTAATGTCTGCATTAACAGAATTCATTTGCTGGACATGGCCAGACCGTCTGCCCCGTGCCCCTGCCTCGTGCCCCACGCCGGCCACAGTTACCCAATTCCCTGGAAAGGCAACCGGTGCGAGGCTTTAATGCGTGTGTCTCTGTGTGGCACAAACAAATTTATGTCTTGCTACTTGCTGAAATTGGATTTCTGGCAGCATCTAGTTACATCTGTTGTTGTTGTTGTTGTTGTCACGTTGTTGCTTTTTAGTTTAGTTTCGTGTGTGCGAAGAACAAAAAAACAGAGAACTGTGCTCGACAAAGGTGAGCAGGCAAACGCATTTATATCCATTGCTCAGATTACTACGTGTTATCCTTTTTCATGATTTGTATAGCGCCGCACAGGACATTTGTCTGTCTTCTGTTGGGGCTTTTTCAGTGGCTTCGGGTTTGTCGCTTTTTATTTATTTTTTTTTTGTTGTTGCAATTTTCGGTGCCCCAATTAATTATTTGTCGGCTGCAAATTAAAGTGTCTTGGACGTGCTTTTATCCATTTATGTCTAATTTTAATATGCCAACGCTTGTCTCCTTCACAGCACGGCAGATTGCCCCGCAACCTGCCCGCATTGCGTGCCATGGAGATGGCGCTGCGCACCAACTCGTTTGCCAAAACTGGAGGCGTTATACGGCCCATGGAGGAGCCCGACAATAGCGACTCGGAAATGGAGTACATGATACCCTTACACAGTGAGTAGCTGTAGTAAAACCCCATGCCCCAAAACCCCCTGCCCAGACAATGGCCACTGCCCAGTGGCAAATTCAATTAAAAATTTTTGAAACTCTGCCATCTGCACGTGCGTGACAAGGTCCACGGGCTGCAGCACCGACTGCACACCCCGGCTCGCTTAATGCTTCAGGTGCTCGTCCTGCCGTAGTCAGCTGGCCAGTTGATGTTGATGCGAGCGACAGGCGTTTCAATTTACTTTTATGTCTCGTTGCCTTATCGCGGCGCAAATTGAAACGAAATCTTGACACAATCAGCATGCCACAGAGCAGTCAGCATCGAGATTCCCACATACAATTAAGTTAAACTCCGGTCATCAATTCTCGTGGCTAGCTGCCTCTCTAAGCGGCCTGCAACGAATACTCAACTTAGCCAGCTGAGCACCTAGTAGCAATGGGCAAAGTTTTCCAGCTTAATATATTTATGGCAGAAACCACAGCGAAATAAAAAACGGAAAAAAGTTTTTTATATTATAGATGCTCAACATAAAGATACTCTTCTATCCACTCGTTATATAAACTATATACATTGATACATGAAATTATTTTTTTACAAGATAAATGCATTTTCTTCTCTGAGCAAATTTTTTGGGTTTCTAAATCAACAAAAGGAGATTACAACATAAAGGCTCTGTGAATAAAATATTACATTTAATTCGCTGTAGGAAATGCTTTCTTGTTTGCTTGTTAGATTTTGTATTTTCATTCTAATAGTAGAAAATGTTTACCTTTGTAAGGTTTTAGTACAGATAGATACGATTTTTAATAATTTTAAAATCCTTTTAGGAATCATATATTATTCTCTTTATGTTTATTAAAAATGGGAGCTTATTTATATCCACAATTATTTATTTATTACCATTTACTCCGTTTTATATTTATATTTGAAGTGGTTGAAAGTATTACCAGAACACTAGAGAAGTCAGACTCTTTTTATTTTTTTTGTAGAAATTCCTTTTGCTATTCTATATCAATAATTCTATAGATATAATTCCTAACAATACTCAAAGCGAATATTTCAGCCATTATTAAAGCAGGTCTTAAATGTGTTTGCCAGCTGCGTGCGCTGCATATACATTAGGCCTTCATACACGGGGTATAGAAAAACCTGTCAACTTATTCACGAGTTTTGCCATAGCCTTACCTCAACGTTGTTGTTGTTGCTAAAGATATCAGAAAGTTTAGTGCGAAACAGGACCGGAGGAAGCTTGCAAATGGTTTTAAGATCTCTTTTATGCAACTGTTTATTTATAATAATATTTTTATGGTTTTATTATTGCTACCACTGCAAATGTGGCTGTGTGCTGGCTACATTTTGCACAGATTTTCGCAAAAGTTTTCCCCCCACAAGTGTAATTCTCTTTATATAAAGTATAGTTGTTCTGCTGTTCTGTAACCGTATTAATGCGCCATTTACATTTCACTTTGTGTTCGGCAAAAATACGGCGCAAAAATAATGAATATATAAATCAAAAAACTTTGTGGCGAGCCCCCAAGTGAGGGTCAAACTGCTTAGCATTTTATGCAATAAATCAATAAAACACGCCACCTAAGATGGTCTCTAAGAAGGGCCCTAAATTCGGTATAAGCGTGAATTCCGGAGAGGCAAAACTCTTAATTATACTGTAAATATCGCATGTGCTTGCAACGAAACTTTATTGACGAGCCGTGTTGAGTTATATGAACTTACCCAACCATTCTATGGCAAATGTCGCAAAAAGAAATTAAAGTAAATAAAAAAAAATCAGTGCAGTCTGCAGCGACGTCAACTGCTCTGCCTGCTGCAGATGAAGAGGCTGCCTTCGCAAGCCCAACGGCAGCAGCTGTTCCAATTTTTAGCATAAATAATCCACCGGCCTCGTTCTTGTGCCCGCGTTTCAGCTGCACACCTCCTGCACCCGCTGGCGCACTTGTCAATATGAAACTGTGAACTGCCTGCCAGCCCCCCAGGCCCGCATTTAGGTGGGTTGCTGCTGTTGTTGGTCTTCTACTTCCAGCTGAAGCTGGCGGCTGTTGCCGTCGTACGCTGCATTTTTTCGCTCACCTGAATGTTTGTTCAGTCAGAAAGTTTTGATTTATTTACGGCGCAAGTTTTACATTTTACACGACACTCGCCTCCAATTACACGCCGCTGTCCGCGTCGCTGCCGGCGTCGCTGCTGAGCAACCCTTTCGGGGCAGCGACGCGTCGCGTCTTGTCGCTCAACTCTGCTCATTTACACCTCAGCTGGCGGCGCATGCCGCACCTGGCAGCGGCAACAACCCTCGGTGCTGCAGCAGCAGCAGCGAAAAAGGAAAACAGAAATACTTTCCTCCAGATTTTAATCGTTCACGTGAGTCCTTGCCACGACAGGGACATGTATGTTTGTGAGTGCAGCAAGTACGCTTGTGTGTGTGAGTGTATGCGCCTTTTGCAGTTATTACCATTGGATTTTCACGTACATACATGTATTTAGTCACAGAGCGGTTAATATATATGTCGCCTAGTTGCCATCGTTATTGTTGTGGCCGTCAACGCTGCCGCAAAACTCGAGGACCCTTGCATTTAAATGCAAATGTGCAAACGGCCCGGCGGCCCACGGATAATAGAGCATTAGGCGCCACGCATATCAAATGCGAATGCAACTTGATAACAGCCTTATCTTAGAGGTTAGGTGGGTAATGAAAGGCTGACAGGTAAACGGGAAAATATAACCTGTGAAAACATCATTTAACTGAACGATCGAACTGCGCCCCAGATTAAAGCTTAGTTCGATTTTTGGTTAACAATAAATATTGTTATATATCAAATTTGGTATACATTATTTATTTTTGTATATTTGCTTTCTTTTATAATCTACAATCATCGATTGTATATTAAATTATTGCTAATTAAATTATAAAGGAGATATTTATTTGCAGGTATATTAGAGCTGATCTAGAGCTGAATTTATTCTGTTTAAGTTCATTTTGTCATACGCAGATCAAGTTTATATTAAATTGTGATTATTCGTGTCGTTTTCTTATTAATAATAATTATCGGTTTTTGGAAGAAGAAACTATAAGAGCTAGAGCCACAAAATTTTAATATATTCTCGTAAAGCATACCCAGATCAAGAATATTTCGGATTTTGGATTTTATGGCGTTTTAGCTTGTATTGTTCAGTTTTGCTTAAAATGTTTAGCCGGTTCTGATGTGATGTAAAGTTATATTGTGCTGCATAACGATTCTTTGAATAATCAATAACCCAAATATAGAAATTCTTTGCAATCTAACTGTACTAGATGTGCTATCTATCTATCTACATAAAATCATTCAATGTTTTTTCAGGTGGCTTTGCAGTTTCATACTTGGAAATTCATTTCGTAAAGTCAACTTTTTGGCAATGCAGTTGTTAGTTTGTTGTGGTTCCTCGCAATTTGCTGCCACTGAAATCAACATAGACTGCAACTTGCAGAGCCTCGATTGTTTGTGCTGCTTGAGCATAAAATTGCAAAGGAGATATTTATTTTCGGGTGTATTATGCCCACAGCTGCAATAGTTGTTATAATTGTTGAATTCATTTGAAATGAATGATAGGGAATCTTGGACACTGCTCGCAAAGGATGTTCTCAAAGAGCATGCAACTTAAAGAACTTATGCGGCAATTTAACTGTCCAATTCAAGTTCGTTGGGATCGACAGCAGCTCACGAAATGTGCCCATTAGACCAAAGGATTTTGCGTGTTATTCCAACTATTTTGGCGCTGAAATTACATTTGCATTTCCGCCCGGAGCGAACGACCTTGCAGACCTAGCTGGCCAATCATGAGGCATAAAACTAACGCCATCAACTCCTTGCTACGACTAGAGAGTCCAAAACCATTAAAGCCGTCAGCCACTTCTTTAGCCACTTTCGTCTTGGCCGCAGCATTGCTTCGAGCTTTGCCACGAACAGTTGCGTCCCGCCTTACCCCCTCTTTCCACTTCCCACCCGCCCCCAAAACATGTTTCTAATACGCTTTTGGCTAAAGTAACAGTTGCTAAAATGTTTTCTATTGTTTTCACGCTCAACAAAAGGCAGACAATTAGTTTTCTTAAGCGACAAATCAAGTAGAAATTAAGTGGAGACGGGCGAAGCAGTGGCAAAGGCGCTTATCGCGTTTGCCCCACTGGTCGGGGTGAGTGGGTAGCAGCCCGCAGGGGGAGGGGGTGGTTCAAGGCGTTTGGATAAGGGCGCGCGAATGATAACAAAACAAAAGTGGATTATTGGCTCTCGAGCGCATAAACAATAGCATGTGCTATGTGCGTGTGACTGCACGAGTGTGTGAGTGTGTGTGTGTGTGTGTGTGTGTGTGTCTGAGTTTGTGGATTTGTATATACCGCCGTTTGTTTGTCTACTTCATACTTACCAATTGACAGTGTTTGTGCTGCGCCAGCTGCTGGTGCTTATGTTCGGAAAGCCGCTCAAAACATTTGTTGCACGAGTTGAGGTGTGCTTTTCCATGGAACAATGCAACAATGCAGCGCCCTTAAATGCAACAGAAGTCCTTAGTGCGAAATCCTCTTAGAGGCCAACTCTGATAAGAAGCTGCCGAGCAGGCCACGTATAACAGCGGGCGGTTTCATGAAAATCCGTAATAATGGGAAATTCGGGCATGCTATAAACATTCGTCGAATGGTACAACTTCAGCTGGGACACGAACCATTTCGAATTGTGGCATTGCGCAGGCCTGAGCGACATCTAGAACGAAGCTGACCAGGACGACGAGAAGGCAATTCGTCTGCACGCAAGGACTCGGAGCGAAGGCGGCGCGACAGCGACGCCGGCAGAATAACGGTTAGCTTCAACGGACGATGTCTTTGACTATTTGTGAGTCCGACGAGCGCGCTTCGCATTCAGTTTGAATTGTGTCCTCGTAAAGAAAGGATATCGTTACATTGTTGTTAAGTTGTTATTATAATTTCCAAACAAACCAAAGCAAACCAAAACCAAAAAAAAACACCCATCTACAAACGCAACAACTTGAAGACGGAAATTTCAAAACAAAGCACTGAAAAGCAAAATCAAAAATAAAAAAACAAAAACAAATCGGAAGAAGCTGCAGTTAACGACGCGTACAAAATAAACAGCAAAAGCGTCTGAAAAACAAAATTTTAAAAAAATACAAAAACATAACTGTCAAAAGAAAAGTTGAAAAAGTAAATAATATTAATACTAATACAAATTTAGTATTTTGTTTAACGACTAAAAAAATAGTTACATTTTTGTTTGACTTAAGTTTAAGTGTTTTTAATTTTATAAAGTTTCCATAGTTTAATAGTTGGTGTTTTAAAGTTCAATTCTTAGAGCAGAAACTTTTTGTGTGTTCTTCAGCCATTTTAAAAGTGAAATTACTTCCAAACATTAACGTTGCATACTTTATGGGGCAAGTGAAATGAAGACTTATGCATGCATTACAGTTTTCTCTTGTGTATTGAAGCAAACTGATAAGAAATGATTATTAATAAAGATATGCATATATTAATAGATATCAATACAAGTATACGTACATATTTATAGATATTTGTTTTTGTTATGCGATTTGCATAAAAATATTATTTTTAAATTTTTACAAAGTTGTGCATCGATTTTGGCCAATTTACATAGAAACCAACGACTTTTGGCCTGCATGTATTTGGCCGTAGCGGCTGCTGCTGCTGCTACTGTGTTTTTTGGGCACGTTATGTACAGCAACAACAACAAACACAGATTCTGCCACTTCGGCTTATGTGCCACATAAACCGACAACGAGCAGCCAATAAATGCTTCCAGCCAGCCAACGCCGACTGCCGCCGACACAGCGTGGCCATATAAAAAAGGCCAGTGCATTTGTGTGTATGAATCATACACATACACAATCACACACATACACATCAGTTAGATGACAGCGAATGCTGTGTGTTGTACATTTTTTTTTTTGTACACTCGTTGCTTTTTACTGCGTCTGTGTGTTTCTTGACTTTCAAAAATAAAAATATAAGTTTATATTTATACATAACATTTGTCCGTCTGCTCCGCTGTCCGACTGTCTGCCTGTTTGGGGTTTTGTGCGCGTTGCGCTATAAAAACCGGAAGCGTTAGACTGACGTCAACGCCGACAGCGACTGCGACTGCGGCTGTGCCAGCGCCTGCTTCTGACACTTGCCAACACTTGGGGCGTGCGATTTTTGGAGTTTCAGCGTTTCAGAGTTTGTGTTTTCTGGTTTCTGGCATCTGTTGTTTTGTCTCTTGGGCGCGCGTCGCTCACATAAAAAGCAGCGTCTGTATTCAGCTGCCTTTTATTATTATTGTTATAATATTTTTTTGTTGGCTGCGCTGTGTGTTTCAGCCTCACATTGCGTTACGCGCACTTTCGCCGTCTCTCGCATAATTTTTATTTTTTGTTGGCTCATGCTTTGCTTTGTATGCGCTGAGAATACACACAGCGCACACACAAATCGTAAAATATTAAATTTAATTTTTCAAATGATGTGTGAATGGCTTAGGCTTGATATACGATAATGCTTGTGCCCAGAATGTTATGTTGGTCCTTGAGGAACCCCATAAAAACGAAGCATAAAATGTGCAATTACCAAAGAGATGGCTGTGGATTTAACCGAGCCGTAGTTGGGGTAGAAGAAGGGATATTTGCATTAGTCGTTAGTGTTTGTCAGATAATCGGATTAGTTCAGCAAATATTGAATTTACAAATTTCTAATTTGTTGAATTAATTTTTGTGTGCATCGAGGTTGGAAAAGATAAGATACGATTTAAAAGAGATATCTTCATGTAAAATATTTTTCTTTTGAGTTAAATAGATAAGCCTATACGTAGAACAATATTGTGTATAACATTTTTTCTTGTCTATATTTTATGTTCTACTTAACAAATATTTTCTAATTTAATTTAGTTATTTATATTTTATTTAAAATCTCTTAATCAACTTTGTGTTTTAGCAAGCAACTTGAATACGAAAACCACATTAACTTTTCAAACAAATTCTTATTGGTCTGTGATACGTGAAGGTAAAGCAAAATTATAATAAAAAGATTAATAAAAGAGCAACACGGAAAATAAATGCGTGCACAAACCGCACAGAGAAACTTTTGAAATTAGTAAAATTGTAGAAATCATTTAACGCATCAACTGATTTTCATATAACATTCAACAAAGAGCAAACAAACAAGCAAACTACAACAACAGCAATTAAAAGTGCGGTTTCACACAAACACAAAAAAAGGGAAAGGAAAATAAATGAAATAAATATAAATAGAAAGCAGCTCCGAAAATTATTTAGTAAAATTATAACACGATTTGATGATACACATCAACTGCGAGGCGGCACTTCATTAAACATCAAAGGGAATTGCGTCTAACCGCAAAACGTGCAACAGCAATACCACAGCAGCAGCAGCAGCATCAGAAGCAGCAGCAACAACAGAAATTACAGTAGCAGCGAGAGCAACAGCACATTAAAGTGCGATTGGAAAAATGTTGGCAATGCCCACGTTAATGATGCCAGCAACAGCACAGATGACGCTCAGCAGTCAGCCGTTGTCGGTGGGCGCCAAGCCCTATGAGACCAAACTGCTGGCCATTCACCAGACGCACCTGCAGCAACAGCAGCAACAGGCGCCGGCACCGCAGCAGCAGCAGCCGCAGCATCAGGCCAATGTGAAGCAGCCACAGCAGTCTTCGCAGCAAATGTCCATTGTCACCACTCAGCAGCAGCAGCAGCATCCACAGTCCCAGTCGCCGCATCAGCAACAGTCGCAGCAGCAGGCGGTTGCCGCAGCCGCAGCAGCTGCCGCAGCAGCCGCTCATCATCAGCAGCAGCAAGCCGCTGTTGCAGCGGCCGTCTGTGCCGCCCAGCAGCAGGCAGTGGCTGTGCAACAGCAGCAGCAGCAGCAGCAGCAGCAACAACAGCAGCAACAATACCAAATCCACTCGCAGCAACAGTCGCCGCAGCAGGTGCTCAGCATTTCGCCCAAGCAGGGTAAGCAAAATATTTTGAATAAAAACCGAAAAAAACTTGCAGCTATTATACATCTAGCACATATTTATCAGATATGAACGGTACGTGGAAATCAAAATATAATTAGAAATTAATTCCTAAGTACAGTAAGTATGACAGCTGAATTGACATAGCCGGAGCCCTGCCACATTCCGATTAGTTTACGAGCTATTCCAACACTTGGGACGCACTTATCGATTAGCTTTTATTGGTGCTGGCTGCTCAGGAATTTCACGAGTTTTACGAGACAGGCGCAGTTCCAGTAATGGCTTTTATGATGCGTCGTAAAAGTCGGCCAAGCCCATAATGGCTGTCTAATGTTATTTGGGCACCCGCGTGCGCCTGTCAAAGTTGACTGTTTCACTTTCGTCCTTAAACAGACTGAACTAGCCAGGTATTTCTGAACGTGATGGCACAATTATAGTGCCTATTGCTAGGTGTTTACTTTTATTTATTGTCGTTGTTGTCGTAGTTGTTGGCATTCTTGTTGTTGTGTTAAATCAAACAGAAATCAATTTGAAATTATTGACAATTTCCACTTTGGCATTGGTTCAGCGATTTGATTTTGATTTTGTCATACCCGTTGCTAAACGAATGGCAAACACATACACACTCACACACACACACACACAACACCGGGAAGCAAACAAAACTAACGTCAAGTCAGACAGTGTGGAAGGCAAAAGTAAATATCAGAAGAAAGCCAGGCTGGGCCCAGGGACCGAGCTGGAGGGTGCGGCTGTTTGTTATTTTTTGTGTAACGCCCACAAAGTGAAAACTGCACTAAGCAAACAGTTAAAGAGAGTCCACCGCAGACAGCCAGACAGACACAGAGACAGGCGATAGCGAAGACGTGGACGAGACGAGACGCTGCCAACTGTGCCAAGTTGAAGTGCATTGGACAACGTGGCGCATACGTAACATTTAAACGCACGTCCACACTTGACCATTTGATAGAGAGGAGCAGCGCCAATTGAAAATCGAAACGAATTGAAACGCATCGAATCCAAGTTTCGACTTCTTTGCAAAAAGTTTGCTGTTGCTGCGTTGCGGCAAATTTGTTTTGAAATTTGCAGTGCTCGTCGTTGGATGCGCGTCGCCGGTCGAGTGTCTGCTAAAATTTTCAATTGAATTCGATGTAAGATGCAGAAACAAATTGCCAAAAAGTGGGCGACGAAATGGGAGACTAAAAGCAGCAGCAGCAGCAGTTGTCGTCATGCTTGTCCTTCCACAAAGCAAACAGACAAAGGCGCATTGCAAGCGGCAATGCCAACAGCAGCAACAACATCAGCGACAGCAACAGCAACAACGAGCAAGCGTTGAATTTGGCTTATAAAGTGGCCCGGTGTCTGCCTCTTCCTATGTGCGCTCGCATTGTCCTTCTTTGTTAAACTCTAAGGACGTTGACTGATGCGTTCACCCAGGCGTTGGCACAGCTCCCAAGTAGCCGCTATTGTTGCTGTTGCTTGCTGCTGCTGCTGCTGCTGCTCCTCCACCCACTCTTCTTCCGTCTCGGGGGCGTCTGCACTTTAAACAGGTGATCGATTTTTCGACTCTTTCTCTCTGTCTTCGTCACTTTAAAAGTTTTTGCCAAATTTAATAAAATTTAACTCGCCTGCGGGCTTTATGCGACACCTAACTAAACGAATTTATTTTAAAAAAATATATGTATATTTTTACTATATACAGTTTATATTTCGTTTATTATTTATCTATTTTTTGCCATTTTATTGTGTATGCAAATGAATCTATGAATTGAATATATTTTATTATTTTCTAATTCAATTTAAATTTCCACTTGATATAACTGTCCTTGGCATTATTGGTTTGAATGAACACATTTAATAATAATTGTTTCAACTTTTTTTAATTTATTTGAAATGCTTCTGACTAGTCCTTGGCAATCCATTTACTCACACCCACACACTCACCCATCCGCACACCTGCCCTGCGATAATGATGATGACTGTTATTGGCAGGCAGCGCATTTGCCATTGCGTGCCGATTGCATTTTGTCAACCTGTTTGCAGATGAGCAAGTGCTGCTCGCTGCCAAGTCGTTGGCCATTACTGACATTATTGAAGCCGTTAAGTACGTTTGATGCCATTAGCTTGGCCCGCTCTGCCCGCGCCCTTGCCGGGTCTCTAACGAGTCTCTAACGCTCCTAGCTATGCTTTAAATATGCCAGCATCAACTTGTGGCGCCTCGTGAACACTTCCCGCAGCAGTTTTCCACCATTTAGTTGCTGCTTGTGCTGCAAGTGGTCAATGGTTTTGAAAATTGAAAACCATATATCAATTGCCTAGACTAAGAGGATGGCTCGCTGGCGCAACTGGACGCAGTCTCTGTGCTGCAGTCTCTCCTGGCTACTCTGTCAGCCATTGTCGCTTTCAGTTGTTGCCGTTGCTGTTGTCTGGCTGCGAGTTTCTTGTTATTTTTTTTTGTTTTCCTTGTGCTGTTGTTGCGCTTTTCTTATGGGCTTTCATTTATTTGCTATTAACCTGTCATTGTTCATTTTTATTATTGTGTGGTTTTTATGCCCGTCTGCCTGCTTGACCCCCTCCCTGCTCAGCTGTACTCTGTCTGTTTGTCTGCCATCCGCAGCTGTTGTTGATGTTGTTGTTGTTGTTGCAGTTGTGTCTCGCGGCATTTTCCGGCACTTGGCAACTGTCGCATGTGTATGCCAGAGTGTTTGTGTGTGTGCGTCCAATAAATTGTTATTATCGCCACGATGCAGCATGTCGTCGTCGTCGTCGCCGTCGTCGTCTTCCCTGCCCTTTCAGAATGCCCACATCCATATCCTCTTATGCAGCAGCTCGTTCTCATCCTGGGCGGCGACAGGCAATGCTAAGATTTATAACTTTTATTATTATTGAAGCTTACTCTCCGTTTAATATTTGCCGCATTTATCTGGGCACGTTCAGTTTACAGTTTGCTGTCAAGCTGCTGCGTGGCTTATGACTAGAAAATCAATCATACGCCATGTTGACGGGCGAGTTCACTTAAGCGCGCTCACCTGACACCTGCCATCATATCTTGTCGGGTCGGATCTGTCGTTGGGTGTTAATTTTTTAATAAGAACCAAGTGGCTTTCATCGATAGCGCCTGTCACAAGTGTTATTGTCGCGCTGTCTGTTCCCTGCCCTCTTTATAGTCAAGGTACTAGCTATAAGACAAACACAGATGGACAAAAAGAGTAGTCCGAGAAGTCCTATAAGCGCCCGATTGCCGAACACAATGATCGGGGCGCTCTCTCGTTCACTTCATTTACGGATTGTACGGGAAACATGACGATGACGACCATGATGAGGTGGAGGAGATAGATTAGTATGCTCGGCGTTTCCAAGGGCCAAGTGACTGCCGTTCATTTTCTGCAGCCGACAGGGTGACACACACACACACACACACACAACCACAGACGCCTTGTTATTAAGTGGGGGGACAGCTACAGCTGCAGACAGAGGCAAAAGTTTTTACAGACCTCCAGCTGGCCATAGTTGGTCCGCTAGCTGCCGGCTACCTACGCCTGGACTCGTTTCTTTTTGTCTTTTTGGTTTTTTTGTTTTTTAAATGCCAGCAAACAACAAAAGCAGCATAAGGCAGTTTGGACAGCCGGGATGAGCATACAACTACGTAGCTAATACTTTAGCAGCCGGATTAGGTTCAATTGGAGCGGGCGGCCGGGCAGAGGCGGAGGACATGCAGCACAAAAAATCCAAAGCCCACTAAAGCACCACACAGAGTGGAAGAGGAGGGGCTAACGATAGGCGAAGAGAGAAATGGAAAAAAGAGAGCAAGACAATAAAAAGTACACTTGTACACAGCATTAAAGTTTAAACGTTGGTAAATTCCAACAGCTTCCGCTTAGTTGGACCTCATGGACAACGCACAGCAGAGACAATAAAGCTCATGTGAGTGCGAGTGTGTGTGTGTGGGCAGGTGCGCTCATGTGCGTAGTTGTGTGCAAATGTAAAGTGAGATTACAAAAATCGATCAAGCTGCAGGCGAAAGTTTCATACAGTGGGCAGCCCTTCAAGTAATTAATGAAGCTCGATCTGCAGCACCGTAGCTGCTGGGCAGGATCAGGCTCTGCACACAGTAAGCTGCCTGAAAATAACGGACAGTAAAAGCATTTTGTACTTTTAAGTGTTGCGGTCGGCGATAAAAAACTTTTGTGTGCGTCTGCACAAAAGCCACACACAACACACAAACACCCAACACACAAACACACACACACTCTCGCTTACAGTAGACGCGGACACGGACTCGGACTCGGACACGGACATGTAGTTGACATTGTGCCTGGCTATCCTGCGGGCACATGGCCCGCAATCGTCAATACTGATCCATATTTTATGTAGAAATTTTACACGTCAGTCGGGGCACATGCATGCAAATATATATTCACGTTCGCCTGTTTATCAGCGCGGGGCGCAAAAATCGATGCTGCTGGCCGCTCGAGGTCAACTTGGGGTCATGCAGAGCAGCAGTCGCCGCAAGAGCCGCAGCAGCCGCCGCCGCCGCCGTCACTGAGAGACGCCTTGCAGCAGTTTTGACATTTGGTCGCAGTGCGCCTTTGTCTTTGGCGTTGACATAGCAACAAACTGACGCCAGCAGCACCGCCCGGGCCAGTGGTTGTGCCATCGCCCGCTGCCGGCCACATTTGCACAATGCAGCGCACATGACATTGTCATTGTTGGCTGACGCCTGGCCGTGTCCTCACCCAGGGCCATCGACTTGGTGGCACTTTTTAAAATGACTAACGGCAGCTGCGGTGGCGAGCAGCGGGCGGCGGGCTTCAGCGGCCAGCGGTTGCCGCACACAAAAACCCACAAAGCCACATCCGTCTGTGCCCGGCTCGCAACTCGGGGCGTGGCCTTTGTTTTGCAGCTGCCGGTCGCGCTCAGCTCGTTTGTTTGCCGCGTGACCAGCCAAACAAGCGGCCCCCCAGACCCGCCGCCCCACCGACCCACAGATGCACCACTCAGCCACTCTGGCTTGCTCGTTCGTTTTTTGGCCCGTTTGCCCGCTCGCTGATTTGTATATTTGGTGGCAGCATAATTTATTGATTGAGTGTTTGGCCAGTCACCCGACGCTCCCCATTCCCCCCACCGTCACCTTTTTTTGTGCCATCCCGAATGTTTCGCTGTCATTTCGAAGAATTCTCGGCGCTGGCTTCCTCTGCATTTCGTTTGATTTTGTCAGCTACGCTTTGTTGCGCTTTTCGCCAGCTCTTTGCTGTTAACTATATTTTTGCATCTCCCCCAGCACACTGGCACCCATTTCTTAACCAGTTGTGGGCTCCTGCCCGCTTCCCGGCAGCGCTAAAAATTTAAATTGGTTTGTTTTGTATTGCGGCTGCTTCTGTGGCTGCTGCTGCTCGTTTAGTTTGTTCTTCTTCCTTGTTTCTAGCTGCGCTGCCACAAAATTGCAAATTGCAATTCGTCGCCATGACTCGTTGGCTGACACTGCCGCCGCCGCAGCGCCCCTTGTTGCAAGACGCCGCCTGCCCCTGTCGCCGCACGTTGCACGTTGCACGTTGCGCGGTGCACGTTGCGCATCGTTGACAAAGTTACGAAACTGTGGTAAATTTTATTTGAATTTCCAATGCAGCTGCCGCAGCAGCCACTCTTCCCTTGGCCACACCGCCTCCTGCTCCCGCTCCCGCTCCCGCCGCAGTTACGATTCAAGCCCATGCCCGTTGTTATTGTTGGGCAGCACCAGCAGCTCGTTGCGGTTAGGAAGCGTTGATGAATGAAGTGCAGTTAACACCCGAAAAGCGTCGCCGCATTTGGCTTTGCTTTTGATTTGTCCCCATCCCCCTCCCCCACCGCCAACCACCATATCCTTGCGGCAGCTTGTGCACTCCAATTAATCATGGCCAGCAGCACCAGCGGCATCCAAAATTATTGAACGAGCGCCCCGGCAATACATTCAAGATGGCAGACCATTATATTGTCGGCCACAATGATAAGCCAGGCGAACAATTTTTAATCATATCGGGATCACTGGCAGGCCCCAATATGCCATGTCAAACTTGTTGAGGCCGCCTCGAGGACCCGCATCAAAGCCAACAACGAGCGAGGCCCACGGAAGGAGACGGCCAAACAAGACAACATGTCGAACGGGCGGCGCAACGGGACCTGAGCTGGGCGGGAGGTGTTACAGTTTAATGATAACAATAAAACAGAGCGCACAACGTAGGGCATCAATGTCACGAGTGGGTCCCCTGTGTGTGTGTGTGTGCGTGTGTGTTGCTTGTGGCAAGCTGAAAAATATGAAGGGTGCGTTTGTGTGTGTGTGTGTGTGTTTGTGTTTCTCGTTGTGCCTTTGAAAAATTGCGACAGCAGGAGCAGCCTTAAATCAAAAAATTATATTGTCATATAGGCAGTCAAACAAACACACACACACGCACACACATACTCATACACATAACAGGAGCAACATGTTTACCATTCGAGCATGGGGGCTCGGGGTTGGGCATCGGGCCTCATGCGATAAAAGCGATAGGAAAGAGGGACGCCCGAGATGAGGCAACCGCCAACTGGCAACCAGCAGGCAGGCGGCAGTCGTGGATGGTAAAAATTAATTTATAATAGGCATCCTTTATGAGATGACAAGGATGCTGAATAAGATAATGGCATCAACAAGCAGCTGGCAGGATGAGCAGACAAATGGCGCGAGCACCAAAAAGGCGTAGACTTTGGCGTTGGTCGGGATCAGGACCGAGGGACCAGCACCGGGTCGGAGGCGTGGGTGTTCGCTTGTTTGGGGGCGTTGGTCGCATGCTTGGCAAATAACGAAATTACTTATCGCACGAGGCGAGACCAAAAGGCAGCGCCAACAATAATAAGAGCAACAACAACAAAATAAGATGATGCTTGTAAGCTGTTGCTAATAAATATTTAAAAATGTTTGTGCTGCTGCTCATTCCACGTGCAGAAAACCAAGTGGCAACAATGTCTCTGCGCGCGTGTGTGTGTGTGTGTGTGTGTGGCTGGAAAATGAGAAAATGTGATTTGTAGCCGTTCGCTAGCTCGTTGATTGCATGGCACAGTGGTGCAGAAATCAGAGACCTTTACACCACGTACAGGGGCAAGAGCCGTAGAACAGAAGCAACATCTGTGGTGTGAACAAGCAATCAATTATGTAACGGGAGACGGGACGCTGGCGAAACTACAAGTGCATAACACATTTGAGGGGGGTTTGAGATTCGACAATGCAAGCAGTTTAGGCGAGTTATTGTTTAGCGCTCAAATTGCAAACACGGCGATTAACACACCGCAGAGGCCATAAAGGACACCGTTATCTACAAAAATTATATAACATCTGCTGATATATTGTTGATATAAAGAGCAACAGGTATCCAATAATGAATTCCTATTCATTTCAGAGTCAAGAAACTCTTCTTAGCTACTTGCAAGTACAAATTAAAATTGTCATAAATGATGATCTAATTTACTACAGAAATATTGACCTAAAATATTATGTTGTGGAAAAAGAAATCAATTATGTATGCCCCAATTTCAAACTTAATTTAATACGACTAGGGTTTTCCGATTTATGTCAAATATGTCCCATTTTGTTCATTGATTTGTTGGCATTAGCCTTAAGCTAGCTTCAAAATTGCCCACTCATAAAAGCTGAGGCATTGTTGCCAAAAAAAAACTCGGCGAAATGGATTTGCAGTTGAATCCATTTTTTTTGCTAACAAGCAAGATTTCTAATGAGAACAACTTGATAGCCGATTATACCTTCTTAACCAAGCTCCCTGAGTTTCCGACGAGCCATTTTTAACGTGTGTGGTCTGGCGTACTAATCAGGAATCAATTCAAAAAGTATAAATTATTCTTTAGTCTTTTTATGTCTTTTTTATGGGTTTTTTTTTATAAATGTTATATAAGTGTTCAATTTTATAAATATTTAGAATATACAATAAAAGTAACAAAGGACAGTATATTTAAGAATAATCTCGCCAATTGATATGTGCGCTTATATACATATATGTCTTTATGGAACATATATGAAATATTTTTTTCATATTTCTATGTGGCCAATGTTATTTCAAAGTAAATATTTTTCTTTTTATTTTTGAATTCTATTATCTTGCAATTATAAGAGTTGTCAATAAGGCACTTGGCCACGTTATCACTGTAATATCGCGTTTTATGTTTCACTTGGCTATCTGCAAAAAAATCTGCTCATCTCCCAAGTTTCATTGTCATTAACTTTCCATGTAGCTGCACTAATAAGTATATATATGTATGCATACATATATGAAAATGTGTATAAACACACACATAAACACACACACCTACTTAAGCACACCTGCCAGAAGTGAGCCAGATACGAGGCAGATAAAGGCGAGGGCAATAAAAAATATTTTATGAGCAAATTATGTTTATTAGCGCGTCAAAATGTCAACATTATGCATGACAAAATACATATTAAAAGTAAATCTAAAAGAAAAAGGAAAATATGAAATATGAAGCATGGCATTAAGTGAGGATAAGAGCCACACACACAGCCACACACCCACACACATTCTTAAATTTAGGCAGCGCACAGAACGTGCAGACAATTTAAAGAAATACTCGAATTTTTGGACTTTTTGTTCAGAGCGCAATAAGCCAAAGTGCAATCGGAGGTCAGCCGATAAGAGCAGCTGCAACAGCAACTGCACCAACACCTGCAACAGCAGCATTTGTAATCTAGCCTTGTCGGTTGTCTACTTTGTGGCATTCAGAAAATATAATTCGATTTGTTAGCAGCCACATGCACACGATTCAAATATGAAAATCATTGTGATGTGCTGGAAAATGGGCCTGAAGACCGGCAAAGCCAACGAACCAGGCAAACAAAACTACAAGCAAATTACAACAATACGGCAGAGGCAACATTGTTGCAACTCTGAACGAGGGCCACGAAGCATGCTAAACGTAATGCACACTGACAAACGCGCCCCCAACCCCTAAAGGCGCACACGCACACACACACACACACACACACACACACACACACACACACACACACCCACACACATCTGAGTAGCGTATAAAAATAGTTGCTGCCAACGATTGCCGACGAGCAGCGACTAAAGACGAACGCTGCGCCGCCCCACAGCTGCAGCCATGGCGAGGGGGGGGCGTCTGGGAGGTAGGAGGTGGGGTGCTTGGGGCCTTTCTAGCGACCTGCGACTGCAATCCCAATCGCAAGCAGGGCAACAGCAACGCGCATGACGTGGCTGCTCCAACCGACGGCTGGCTGAATGGCCACACTGCCTCACTGGCTGCCACACTGGGCTGCCCCACTGGGCTGCCTGGCTGGCGGGGGCGGGCAGGGCGGAAGCTGACGAAATGTTGCCGATGCGCTTTGCTAACGATGTGGGCAAAAACAACGCAACGCCTACGATGCCAGCAACAAAATTGCAGCTGCAGTTGTCCAAAGTTGCTTTCTCCACCTTCAGTTGGTGCATTTTTTTTTTGTTTATTCGCCTTGCCACAAGTGGGTGGGGGTTGCATTATCTGCAATTGTGTGTATGTGTGCGTGTGTGCCAGTGTGTGTGTGTGTCTTTGTGTGGCGCTGTTGCGTTTTTATTTGCCGCTTGTTTTTGCTGCTGTTGTTGTTCTCTATTTGCCGTTTCGGCTGCCTCACTCAGCGTCGGTTGGTCGCAAAACTTTTAAATTAGAAATTTTTGTTCGTGGAGGCTGCCAGTCGGTGGTTGCTTCGACTGGGAGTAGACGGGGGCAATGAGCAGCACTCAATAGTTTTTTTAGTTTTTGTTTTATACTTTGTTAGTTGGTTAGTTTTTGTTTGCAGCAGCATCTGTTGTTGTTGTTGTGGTTTCCATTGACACTCGCTAGTTGCTACTATTAATTTTTAATTTTTTTTGAAGTTCCCCTTTTAATTTTGTTGTTGCTGCTGTTTGTTTTTTGTTGCTGTCGTGTGAAGCATTTTGCGGCTGCTGCTCAAGTTTCGAGAATTTAAAGTTGGTAATGTAATTTGACAGGTCGGTAAAGACTCTGCTCTTGATGTGGTTAAGGCGTAAAATGTTAACGTTTATACATAAAGCAAGAGTTTCCAAGTGGCCAAAGAAGTGGTTGGATATTGGATATTAAATAGCTATCATTGCCTAATAAAAACAGCTATTACCAGCCTTTACCTGTGCTATGCGCTTTCTTGTATGCCCATATGCTGGAAATGCCTTAAATAGGCTTTTCTGTTTTTTACAATTCTCAGCCGCAGCCCCTTTTGAAATAGTCCCTTATTCGGTAGAAATTTCAGCACTTTTATTTAGCTATTTTCGCGTCCTGTGCGTTACCCCATTCTGTTATTATGTTCTATTTGATGTGCTGGGTGCTGCTGCTGCTGCTGCTGCTGAAATCGGCGAGTGAGTTCCACAAAAGATGATTTGATTGAATTTACTCCGCCCACAGCAACCACAGCTCCCCGCCAGCAAGGAAAAAAGGTGGTGGCACAGATAATTTTAGCAGGAGGCGTCACCTAATGGCATTCCGCAAATTGTTTGTTGAATGAAAGTGCGGCAGGAAAGCCAAGTGAAAGGCGGCCAACAGCTGGGTGAATGCTTGTTAAAATGCCCAACGTCTGGCCGGGTCCCGGCAAGGTTCTTGTATTGCCGGCTGGAAAAAAAGGTTGTCATGCTGCCAAGACGAGGCAGCAACAATGAAGACGACGACGTCGACGTTGACGCTACCAAAGTCGATGGCAAAAAACAACAACTTAATACCCAGCTGATGCCTATTAAGCACAGCATTTGTGGCCCGCCCGCGCCCCCTTACCCCCTTAGGCCGCAGTGGACGGCCCCCGAAGGCCGGGTCCTGCGTGTGTTTTGCCATGATTTTGAGGCTGTGATATTTTCATTTGCTTGATTTGTTTTGGCATAATTTCGCTTCGACTTGACTTTGCTTCGTTTCGTCACATTCTGTGGGGGATGCTTCGCTAAATTATGGTGAATTCTATGTATGTATGTGTGTGCGAGGGTGTGAGTGTTGGTGGGTGTTGGTGTTAGTGTTGGTGTGGCTGTGTGGTTGGCATTGCCAAACCGCAAATCAGCATTTTTCTTTCTTTTTTTTTTTGCTTAGCACGGGACAAGCCCTGAATAATGACCATACTCGCACGCATTAAGCATACGCCCCGTTTGCCACAGCCTCAGCATCAACATCAGCATGCCTCACGCTGCTCCGGCTGGCTGCCCGGCAAGTGACGACGCACACGTAGCAACAATAATTTCAGCTAATTGCTCTCTGAACAGCCATTTCAATGCGAAATGAATTCTGTGCATCGCCTGCTGCCACAAACTGGGGCACGGCGGCAACACGGTCCCCTTCGGCCCCGAAAATAGTTGGGGCCGGTGCGACTGCAACAGCATCGACCATTGGCCAATGGCCAGTTTGTTCAGCTTGGGCAGTTGTAATAAAATTACGTATACGCATAGTGTGCACTTGCCCAGCTGCATATGAAAAACGAATTGAGCCCACGCCCACGGGGGGCAGGGCGCACGCGGTGAAATTGGAGTCAGACTAACGAGTGGTCTCTAATACAATAACAGACAGGCCAGGGACAATCGGACAACCGGACAGCTGGAATAGTTGGCCCGACGCTCGTCATATATGCCTGCTATGACTTTCATTGCCATTCATATCTAATCGCAGTCCATTTCGGCCCGCCCGTCCACCCAGCTCCCCGCCCCGATCTCCCGCACTCTCGCCGTCTGTCCGCAAAAATTAAATTTGTCTCTTGACTGACAAATGTCCCCCGAGTGGGCAAAACCAGAAAAGTACTTGACGATACGTAAAAGTCAAGTCAAATTGCAGCCGAGCCGGGAAAGGCAAAGGGGAGCTGCACGGCACGGATGAGAACCCAGCCCGAGCGTGGCTCTTTCATAAGTCTGCTTGTAATACTGTTAAGCGGGCAAAGATACTGTCACTGTAGTGGGCGCACACTCACCCAGCTGCACAGCTCCACAGCTCCACAGCTTTGCTGCTTATATCTGTAGCTTTGTATCTATGGCCAGGAGCGGCGCCCAAGTATTCGGAAGGCGGACGCCGGGTCGGGGTTGGGGGTGATGGCTGGTGGCAAGGGGCAACTTCAGCGGTAACGTTTGGCCGGAGTGGGGGCGTAGGACTCTGACTTGTCCTGGCTGAAGAGCAGCTGATGTTGATGATGATACACACTCAAGTGCGCTTTGGGTATAGCATTTGTGTAAATATATACAGATAAATAAACATACATCTGTGTATGTGTTTGTATGTACCCACACGCACACTTGTGCACATACAAAGGCTATGCTGACAATATGGCGAACAGACTGAGGCCGTCGTTGCTCTTACTTATTTATGCCAATTTTGTGTGTGTGCCTTTCTTTGTGTGTGTGTGTGTGTGTCTGATTTGTGTATACGCTGTATTTTATCCGGTTTATTATTGTTGTTGCTGATTTTGGCGTATTCGCTTCTATTTAAACATTTAAAGCAAGATGCTACGTGCGCCGCATGTCAAGACGCACTAACGACAGTGGGCAAAACACAGTCAAAATGCAGCAAAAAATGTGTATCGAATAAATCTGCAGACACTTACTTTAATTTCGCCTTGAAACTTCTATAAGGATGTCAGCTTATTCGAACTATTTCAGGGCCAGTTGAATCGAATTTGACTGATGTGCCCGATGCTGTGGAACACACAAGAAAACAGAAAGTAAGAATTTGTTATAGCCAACCTGGCCGAAAAGGCAAGCAGCAAGTCCGTGGATGCGGATTGGTTTTATTTCATTAGCTTGGCGTCAATTTAAATATTTAACGAGTATTTTCGTGTTGATAACATTTGCCGGCAGATTTAAATTGACTAAAACGGAGCGCGGTTGTGGCACAGATTAAATTTCCGCTCTTATGAATGCGCGTAGCTAATAGAAACGCCGACTGCTACAACCACACATACTAACACCCACAAAGACACACATACATATACTAATATATGTATATTTTGGTGCTAGGTGAGGTCCCAGCTTGCCACTGCCGGTTGATCTCGGACCGGCGTTCGTCAGTTTCGAATGTCCGAAAAAAGAAATCCAATTTGCCAGGCGCGCGTTGGCAATGCCCGGCGGACATGCGTTCATAAAAAAGTGGCTAGGAAAAAGCCAAGAGCACAGACCATGCTGGGCATACAAAAACTGGCGACGGCTGCGAGACCAAACCATCCGCCGTGGCCTGACCGTGTCCAGAAACGTGTAGAAAATAAAAATTTCTATTTAAATGGCAAAAATCAACAAATGCAACGCAAAACAATCTAAAACACAAATCGAAATTAAATGACCGCACTTGCACACAAGAGCGCGATTCACACGCAGGCACACACACACACACACACACACTCACACACACACTGGCATGGAACATGGCAAAAACAAGCCACTTACAAAACGAAAAAATGGAAAAGCGACTGACTGAAATAAAGTGCAGCAGCTGCGCAGCCCCAAAGGGGGCAACAGACAACCCAGAATAAGGGGCAGCTGTTGGCCCTGGCGCGGACGTAGGCGTTGGGCAGCAGAGCTCCAAAGGGGGGGAGGTAAACTGACAAATGTGGATGGCGTCGCGTCGTGTCGCGCGGGCAACGCTGCAATTTCAACATTTCATTCAGCAGCCGCGAAACGAGTTTTGAATTTGATTCCTGATTTTTTTGCCAGCGTTCTCTTTAGGTTATTGTGAGCATTTGTATTGTCCGTATTGTCCACTAACAACAATACACTCACACACACACACGGGCATCGAGTGGCCATTTGGTCATGTGCAAAACGACTGTCCCGCCGGGCATGCTGCACATTTTGTTCAGCAAACTCTAAGTGTTCGCGCCTTTAGCCCCGCGCTTCAATGTGTTCAAATTAAAACTGTTATTGGCAATTGTGCCAGGAAAGTGGAGCAGGTTCATAAGTTCATAAGCAATATCGCTGGAAGAATCAGTAACGTGTAAAAGTTAAGATATATAAATATATATATAATTCACTCGACAAACATTGCAGACTGCTGTTTAAATTGTAAAGAAGTTAGTTTGAAGTTTGTTTCATTCAATCCTCGCATCGCAATTCCCTCACTCAACGAGCTTGATATACAGATCAGAGGAGAAGGTATATATATATATGGGCGTGTAAAAGTTTACAACAGATTTGAAAAGTGCTTGGCTTATTTGCTACCATTTTTTTCTCCTAGCTAAGCGCATTTCAAACATTACCTCACTCAACACCTGTCCTCAGACATAGATCAAACGCATAAGCACTTAATTTAATTTTTTGCCGTGTATTCTTATTGCTTGGCAACAAAATTAATTAACTGTGAATGTGCGAAACTAAATGAAGCCACTTTCAGTACGGAGTTTGTTGGGCAAAACCGTAAACCGCACCCACACATGCCGAACGCCAAACTCTTTACAATTAACAATCCAACTCGAAGCGACCCAATTCGTTGCCCCGGACCCAGCCCAAAGACCGACTCAGGGTATACATAGATAGACGCATATGAAACAGCCATGTCATGACCCCGAGAGCCCGAAAAAGATCGTAGCCGCCTTTTAGGCTGATGCCTAGCATGTGACTGAGCCAATAATGGCACTGAAAGCAGTTATTTGTGTGTGTGTGTGTGTGCGAGTGTGGTTACATCAACACCTACGCTTACATACACTAAAAACTAGTGACACGACAGGAAAAAGGGAAAGGGAGAACGGTTAAAAAAATGGGAAAAACTGAAGCGGTAACCGCAATTTGACCCAGGTTTTTACTTGCTTTACCTTTCGTGGCGCCCGACAAATATGCAGATTGCATGAATCGAGGGGCTGGGAGTTGGTTCACCTGCGTCGCGTTTACTTTTAACATGTGCTACCAGCAACAACAACAACTGCAACTACCGGCGCTCTGTCTGCACCCTTCAGTTCACCCCAACCCGCACCCCCTCGGCAAATGCTACAACAAACGGCGTTTAATGTTCGTTGTTGTTCCTGGTGGTTGAGGGTGTGTGAGTGTGTGTGTGTTGTATATGGGGGGGGGGGGGGGGTGGGCTAGGGTTGCTGTGCGTTGGGCTTGTCTGTCTGTTGGGTGTGCGTTTCGTATAACTACCCGAAATCCAATGCAAACACAGGGAGACATGGCCACGACCATGCCATATAGAATCTTTGTGCCCTTTTTTGTTTAGCCGGGCGCTTTCGCTTATTCAGCCCCATTGTTGTTCCCGTTGTTGTTGTGGTTCCAGTTAGGCGTTGGTTGTTGCTGCCCTTAAAAAGCAAACATACGCAATTTCTATTTCGTTTTCTATGTACTCGACAGTCAAGTGCGTCTACGTGAGTGTGTGTGCGCGTGTTTGTGTGTGTTTGAGCGAGTGTACTTTCTAATTTATAAGGCAACATGTTCGTTTGCCCGCCTTGGGAGCACTTTAATGCATTCGTTGAGCCTTGCTGGCCTCCCGGCCTCCTGTCTTGTTTCTTTTCCAATTCTCATACGCAAATTTGCCATTTCTCGCTTTTTCTGTCTTCGGCTTGTTGTGCGTGTGTGTGTGCGTGTGTACTGCAGTCTTGTCCTGCGACGCTTTTTACACAATTGTCAACACACAGCAAATGCAAATGGCAGCCGCCCTCACCCTCCACGTGACCCTAGTGTATAGGCAAACAAGCGCCTATGACTGGCATTTAAATGCGAAATTTGCACGCGAGCAGCAACCAGAATAGCACAGGCCTCAAAACATTGTCCTCTCTATCTCTCTCTCTCTCTCTCTCTCTCTCTCTGCTTCTTTCACTCTCTTTAGTTTACTTCCTGGTCTGATTGCTTTATAAGCACAGCCAACAATACACCTCATTTTTTCCATTTCATTCCTTTGCCTTTGCCTTTGCGTCTGTCCCCGTGTCTTTCTTTTTGTGTGCCAAATTTAAATCAAATTATTGACATTTGTTTAAAGGCAACGCAGGCGGCTTGCATATAAATGAGTTAAATTTTTGGGGCACGGGAACTTTAAGACAGAAGCAAAATCAGCACAAAATGGACACAAGCCGTGGGCAAAAGGGCGCTCTGATAAGAGGTTTTGGGGCGGAGGCGGATACGTGTGTTGGGTGTAGTGAAGACGAGACGTTGCCTTAGGGGCAGCAACCCTTTGCCACAGTTGCTGCTACTGTTGTTGTTGCTGTTGCTGTTGCTGTTGCTTTCGCCTCTGCTATGTTTTGTTTTTAATAGTTACTGAATCTCATTAGAATTTAGATGAGTCTTAATGAGTCATTGTTTTACACGTTAGACGGTCGCGATGAGGACGAGGACGAGGACGACGGCGACGACGCCGGTGGCAGCAGTAACAACAACAACAACAACAACAACAATAACGCCGCGCACACAACTAGCTAAGAATAGTGCAACGTAGTCAGAGAATAACCCAAAAGTTTCTGCGGCAACGGCACGAAAAGGTAGCAACCTCGATGTCAGCAACCCCCACAGCAGCAGCAGTAGCACACACACACACACACACACACACTTACACTGGCAGTTAGAGGTACATTTGCACACATACACACATACAAACAAAGCAACACACAGCCAAGCAGCTTTTTGTATAACTGTATAAATGTATATAAATATGTACATAAAAGGCATTCAACGCAAAGCGACGCGACGCGACGCACAGCACAATGAAAATGAAAATGAAAATTTCATTTGATCTGCGCTCCGCGAAAAGTTGATGAGGATGCTCCAACAGTTATTCGGCTTTTCCCCGGTTACAAAGAAAACTCAACAACAACGCAGATATTGTCACACAGAATGTCGCGGAAATTGTTGCCAACAACAACTGAACTTTAAAGCAACGCCAATTTTTAGGGTTTTCCATTTCAAATATCTATGAACCGAAACTATTTGGTAAAGAAATATATTTTCACAAGTGTATTTAAATGAATACGGAGTGGGAATTGCTGAGAATATATTTAATAATGGCAAGGAAACTTTTATTTTTATCAATTTCGTCCATTGAGTGGAACGCGTTGTAAAGAGTAGAAATCATGAGAATCTTCAACGGTAGGTTAAGATTAACAAGATAAAGTATAAATATATATCATTTTTTTTTACATAAACTTATTTTAAAGATAAAACTAAATTATAGGGAGTAATTAAATTATAGGAGTGCACATTTGAAAAAAGATAGTCAAGCTTTAAAATACAAGCCACATGTAAATGAATTTCCAATATAGTTAGCTATAGCTATTTACATAACTTTATACAAAGGAGTACCCATATCGAAGGATCTTTGCGTCAAGAGGCCATCAGCATCGGGCAACGTTATCGGCACGAATGAAGGCCTCCTCTAATGGTACTAATGTCAACGACTGACTCGAGCTGTCGAGTGTTGGGTGATGAGTGTTGAGAGTCCTTAAAGTGACTGCAGTTTCATTAGGCAGACAACAGACAAGAGGAGCAGACAGCGAACAGCAGGCAGCTGGCAGTGGAGTTGGGGCTAAATAAGTTGATTGGCTTTCAGTTTTGCTAACTGCTGCGGCAACTCGCTGCTTGCAACGGCGGGGCAGATGCACTTGCTACGCGTATTTAGCAGACAGGCATTTATACAGTTGCGAGTGCGCGTAATTAGGTTGAAATTAAAGTACGAAGTTTGCTTTAAGTTGACGCCAGTTGCCGCTCGCCGGTCGCCGCTCTCCGTTTGAACGCTAATTAGATCTTTTAGTTTCACTTAATACTCCCGCCAAGCCCACTGTCCCTGCGCAGCTCTAGCTGGTCATGCTCCATGCAAATGAATGAAATTAAAAGCACATTATACTTTATAATGCGCGCTGATTTGAGCCAGGCAAATTTAATTTAAAGATTTGCTGAGCCAAGTCGCTTATCAGTGCCCTCAAACAAGCCCTCACCCAGCACAGCCCGCGCACGCCCCTCAAATGAAGTCAAATTGTGTGTCATATATCAAAGCGGAACGGGCCGGGGGCTGTATGAAAACATGAGCAGACATCATGTCCCTGTTCCTGTCTCTATTGCTGTCCCTATCGCTGCCCCTGTCCCAGCCCCCTGTCTCGGTCTCTGTCCTTGTCTCCGGCTCGTATCCTATTCCCAAAGATAACCGCAGTGCCAAATTGCGGGCATAAGTGACTCTCGAAGGCACATAAATGCGGCAAATGTGGAATGGACCAAATTGATTGGGTGCCCCGGCATTGATCAAAGTCATAAGTCAGCGACGGCGGCGGGCGGCGGGCGGTGGGCGGCCTGCAAGTCTCCATGTAAATATCCTTTTGCAGTTGCGTTGTCCTTTTTGTGCGACCAAACACTGCACAGCACGTCTAAGCAACTGGATTATTAACATTTCAATATAATTTGTGGCCGTGCGGCTGTGTGTGGAATTCATATTTTGTGCGGGGCGGGGAGCCGGGAGCCGGGAGCGGGGCCCACCCGAATCGGACCCAACTGGGCACCGATTTACTTTTCTGCTGACGTTTGGGAAAATTAACGCGCCTCAGGACTTTGATCCTTTTTTATACACGCACAAATATATGTGTCTCCGCACATGCATATATTTATCCATGGATTAGTATGTATGGCAGCCCGCTGCGTGTTAGTCTCCCGTATTTGCTTACATATTCATCAATTTTTTGGGTTAAACTGTGGGCGGTTCGGGCTTTAAGGGGTGGTTTTTGTATTTTTTTTTTTGGTCAGTGTGGCCTATACCCAATCCCGGGGTCGTGCACGTTTTGCGGTTGTTAGCGTCAAATTGTTTGCTTATTTTGGGCTTTTATATGACAGCGGGCAGTCCCAGCAGTCGGTCAGCTGGTGGCTTTTCGACTAGCCGCTAAACGCTTTTAGCTTTAATGCAGTGCCATTTAGGCAGTGAGTACATAATTGCCATTACGATTACGCATACGCCATGTGGTCGATGGCCGGATGGAATTTGAAAATGATTTTTATGCTAAACGCAGAGTTATGCTGCCAGAATAAACGAAAACAAATATGGTAATATGGCCAAGGTGACATACATATTTACCACGGCAGGCCTATCGATAATCGTTGCCCTGCTGCTTGCCACCGGTGGGTAAAGCGATCGATAAACTCTATCTAATTGTTACATTCGCCAATGCAAACCCCAAGGGCCCGCTGCCCATAACTGTTGCCGGCGACTCTTAGACTTTATGCGATTGCGTGTAATTAAGCGTTGCAGCTTATGTAAGACAAACAGGAAATAAGGTATAGCACAAACGCATAAATAACAATGGCAAATCAGCACACACACAGGCACTCACACACTCCCTGATGGGGACGGCCAACTACTCGACACATAAATAAAAGCAACACAAACAATGGAAACGGATAACATAAAATTTACAACAACTCTAGCAACGCCAACTAAGTAAGACTGTAAAACATATACCTACATATACACAAGCACAGGCCCTGCTTCCGCCCGTGATGAAAAGGTTGAGAAGTAGGCGTGGCAAGCAGCGCACTACTGACACACTTACCGCCGTGTTGCCACCGTATCCAGTGTCCTGTTCAGGTTGTTAGCGCTTTCAAGTCGGGACAGACGCGTCCTCTGCAAATATACAAAACACTTGTAACTGCCGTGCGCCTGCCAAGGATTTATAATTAATTTATGTGCACGTGTGCTGGTCTACATGAGCAGGTCAGAGCGATGGAGCGGGAGGGGAGAGAACGAGTGCGACGCCAAAAACTTAATTAACTCATTGCATACGCACAGTTTTAATCAGGCAACGAGTTGACGAGCCAGTCGAAAGAAATGCCGGCAGCCCAACAGCCCGGGAACCCGAGGCAACGAAGTGGCTGCCGAAACGAGCTACCAATACGGGACCAGGCCGTCATGCGAGGCAAATTTAAAGCCCCCTTTGACTGCAATTAGCGTACACGTTTGTCTCTCTCGCTCCCCTTCTGCCTCTGCGCAACAGCAATAAGAACTTTGCTTTCGTTCCGGCTCATGAATATTACATTCGTTGGCTCCAATAAGCCAAGTCTGTCTGTCAGCCAGTCAACCAGGCAGCCATCCAATGTGAAGTCATTCGCAAGTTGCGTGCATGCCTCAATCGTCGTTTCGCCTTTGAGCCGACATCAGCAGCAAGAGTAACAGCAACAACAGCAGCGGCAACAACGAGAACAACCACAACAAGGTACAGTAACAACGACGACAACACACAATTGACTCCCAATAATGACAACTATTCGAGCTGTGTGTCGCAATTTAAGTCAGGACCTGGTCTTGTTCCTGTTCCTAGTCGAGTCAATCTTCAATCGCAGCAACGAAAAATGGCAGCCAGCTAAGCCCTGCCGCTGACTGCTTTTACAATGGGCTCATTAATGGTGGCGTATACGCAATTTCCAATTAAATAAAAATGTGCACACACACACACACACACACACAGCAGCAGCGATTTACTCGTTTTGGGTTGTTTTTAAAAGCCAACATCAGAGCTTTTACAGCTCACTCACGCTCCTGCTGTCTTGCCGACTGCCTCTGTCTCTTTCTGTCTATGCCTCTGTCTCCGTCTCTATCTACTCATCATCGTCATGTGGCTGTGGCTGGGCCTGGCGAATTGCTTTTAATATTTATTTAACACAAAAGCTTTCCGCATTACGTTTCTGCTGCCGTTAATTTTTCGCTTTGCTTTTCATTTTCGCAAAATTACCGGAAATGTTAATTTCTGCACGTGCAGCAGACGACGACGACTACGACGACGATGACAAGGACACAGGACGCAGGACATGCAGCAGTCGAGCTGGCAGTCAAAGCCGCGCCCGTCAACGTCGCCAGCGTCGACGTCGTCGTCGTCGTCGTCGTCATGCCCCAGTTGAATAGTGCTAATTATTTAGGGTAAGACTTCTGCCTCAGTGTGTGTATGGGTGTGTGTGTGTGTGTGTGTGTGTGTGTGTGTGTGTGTGTGTGTGTGTGTGTGTGTGTGTGTGTGTGTGTGTGTGTGTGACGACCCCCAAAAACCCACTGCGTTGGCCCTTAACCCATTGCCACCCCTTGCGCGCCGTCGCTGTCGTTGTTTTTGTTGTTGTTGCACGCTTTGGTTTTACTGAGCCTTAGAGTTGCGAGCTTAGCTGACACAAAAGCGTACGAAGGACAACGGCAACCCCGTCCTGCTGCCACCTCTGCTCCTGCAGCACTCACGTCGACTTCCACGGCGACGGCGACAGCGACGGCGGCGGCGGCAGCGACGGCAGCAGCGACAGCGACCGAAACGTTGCGACTTTTTCTGTGCCAAAGAGACAAAGCACACAAAAATAATAATAAATGATTGCGTTCTGAGTGTATGTGTGAGCGAGTGTGTGTGTGTGTGTGTTTGTGCACGCCTTGTGTGTTTAGCGTGTGTATGTGTGTCTGTTTGTTAGTGCATTGTGCATCTTGCTCTTTGCATTTGTATATGTGCAGCTTGCATGACAGCGAAAGCCTTTGAATTTGTGCACTCGCTGAATTTCGTATACATGGCCTGCATGCGTGTGTGCGAGTGTGTGTGTGTACATATATACCATGTGTATTTAAAGAGAATCTGGCCCCCACCGTGTACATAATGCTAGCCTGGCATTTGGCCTAATACAACATTGTTTGAAAGGTGGGCGAATTGGCCAAGTGTGCTTCCAATTAAATTAGTTTAATTAGTCATAATGGCAGCACACAAACCGCAGAGTTTCGGCTCTACGAGACAAGGAATCGGAATCTTGAATTCCAATGACAGATCCTATTACCCGATTCGAGAGCTGGGAAATGTTGCATGAATCCGAATCCTTAAATCGAATATATATATATTTATATATTTATTTATTAAACCAAAATGGATTTGCACTTGTAGCACAAAGATTCAGCGGAATCTTAGCCCAAACCATGTAATTTTCTCAGTTAATTGGCTTAATTTCAGTAATCCGTAAATGCAGCCCAAACAAAAATTGGCTTAAATAAATTCTTTCCCTTAACTGAAGATTACCAACAACAAAAAAACCAAAACGAAACCGAAGTGTTTTGTAGTAAATAATACTATATAAAAAAATATGGGAAAAATACGATTAATTAACTTAACGACGCATAATAAGTTTTCGAAAGTTTTAAGACCTTAAGACTAGTTTCTTATAGTCACTACTACGTAGTCACTGTGCTATATTTACATAATATAATTACCGCTATTATAGTTAAGTAAATGTATTTACTTATATTCTTATATATGTACTTATATATTGACGTACTGAAACTTATTCTCCCTTCTTTTAATCTTCTTGCAGAACAATTCCACATCTTTGTGGGTGACTTAAGTTCAGAAATTGAAACTCAGCAGTTGCGCGAAGCATTCACACCATTCGGCGAAATCTCGTGAGTATTAAAATGCAAATTTTCCAGCGCGTCGTTAAGTTTCCATTTTGGAGGCAGCTTACCTGTGCGGCAGGCTTTTAGCCATTTCTGGGGGCACGCATTCGGCACTCGCACTGATTATTGGCAGCCGCATGTGCGCCACAGAAAAAGCCTCTTGGTGGCTCACATAAAAATTCATAACTGCGCGAAAAGTACATTTATGTTAATTTCACTTAAGCGAACTCTTTTGGCTGTCACTGTGCTCAGCCTGCCTGCCGCGTCTTAAAGTAAACAAAAAGTGTCGCTTCAGTTAAATTGTGGCAACAATTGCAACAGCAACAACAATGTCAAATATTTAAGTTGCCATTTTTCGGCATGAAAAGACTCCAGCTGCTAAAGCTGATGGTCAACAGCACCAGCAACGAGAAGACCAGCAACAATAGCAAGGCACAAAACTTGACTTAATTAACTGCTGTTGAGGCGCAAAGTTTTCGCCCAAATGGCTGACAGAGGCTGTGTGGCACATCCCGGCCGCAGGCGACTTCTACAAAATGTTGGCTAAAGTATTTGATTTTTGGATTACGCGCTTGTTTGTTTCATTAATGTGCGCACCCGCAACAACGTCCCGTCCTGCAACTCTCGATTTTGGGGGCAATTTCGAATATTAATAATTTGAAACTCATTAAAATGATTAGGGCTTTGATTTGGCCGCGAGTCCTTTTAGCCAGTCGCCGACTTTGACGTGCTAATGAGCGGCGCAAGTCCTTTGATTAGCGCTGCCAACGGTTGCCAGGACAGATAAAGGCACTTCACCCGCCGCTTAAGCAATAATAATATTACCCACGCAAAATCACCTCAATTGAGTCGCGTATCGATGGCTACGCCTTTCAGCCGCTGCTTTGACGGCTTATTGAGCAATCGATTGGCACCTCAGCGATACATATCAGTGATATCATTATCAAGCGAATCGGCGCAGGCAACCGGAAACGGCACGAGCTCCACGTCACCTCCTGATTAACGGGGCCTCAGTCTGAGCTGGAGTCTGCGTCTGTTGGCAGCTGAGACTTAAATAACTTTCTTTTCATACGCTGCTGGTGCTTGTAGGCAACATGTCAAAACGCTTAATACAAACAGTCGGGACGAACTTGGATACAGATATTCCGTATTCCGTATCGGATACGGACTCATTCGTGCGGCGCGCTGGGATCAGCCGTCGCTGCGTTCTTAGAGCGGGGCCAACGACTTCTTTGTCAAAAGTTTTATGCGTGCGTTGTTGTTTGCCCTTTTTTGTTTTTGTTGTGTTTTGGCTTTTTTTTCTTCTGGGTTTGCCTGAGGCTTTACTGCCGCTTTGTTGTCGGCTGGTTTTGGCATTATGTTTGGGGCCTTGGCGCATTTCTGGTTCCGTTTTGTTAAATGCGCGGCGCGTGTGAATATTTAATAAGCCGTCTGCCAGCCTGCCCGCCCGACGGCTCTGCCGCCAGTTTACTTATAATAATCATAAAAAAGTTGCCGGCCACCATTGCCAACGTCTCTGGCACTGTGTTAACTAAACTGCCAGATCGGGGGTAATTGCCAAACTTTGCTGGCAGCTCAGCTTAGTTGTTGCCCTGGCAGCGCCTTGGCCCATGGCCCCAAGAATTTCCGTACTCTTGGTATTGCTGTGGGAAATCAATTTGAAGCGCGGTCGCCGCGCAATCAACTAAATCGCTCTTAAAGTGTTGAGATGAAACAGTTTTATTAAAAATATGAATTCACATCTTAAAGTGTTCAGCTTAAGCTTAACAAATTGCTGCTGAATGTTTTTATATTGCTCTAAAATTTTGCATGTTTCTCGTGCCGAAGTTAGGGCTAGTCACGCTTCCGTTCAAAGCCACTTTATCTGGAAGATAAACAAAAAGTTTTTAAAACAATGTTAAGTACATATACATTATATCTTTTTTAAATTTTAGGCATATAAAATAATGTAATTTACATAGACTTTTGTATATTTTGATAGAATGAATTTTCACTTTTAAAGTTTTTCAGCTTTATGCATTAAGTTGTGTCCTTACATTAATTTCGCTCTCTCTTTGCAGGGATTGCCGTGTGGTGCGCGATCCACAAACCTTGAAATCGAAGGGCTATGGCTTTGTGTCCTTCATCAAGAAATCGGTAAGCGAGGCGCCCACATTTAAATGCATGCTCATGTTCCCTAACTTATTATCTATAGCTGGCTTATTCTTTTATTCTCACTCTCGCCCTCTCTCTTTTACTCTTTCGACGCTACAGGAAGCTGAGAGCGCCATTACGGCCATGAACGGGCAGTGGCTTGGCTCGCGCTCAATTCGCACGAATTGGGCCACACGGAAACCGCCGGCGAGTAAAGGTAAGGAAATCATGACTGTCACCTGGCCTGACCCCCAGCTTCCGGCCATGCGTACGAGTAAGCGTACGGCGGCCGACCCCGCCAAGCAGCCGGGTCAGCGAGCCAGGTGCCTTTGCTCTTGTTGCCATTGTCGTTGTGGTTGTTGTTGTTGCTGTTGTTGATGCCAGCAGTCGACGCATTGCTCTTATTACCGGAAATTATGGCAATGAATGCCAAAGGTATCAGTGGCATGACACGGGCCAAAGGTAAAGTAGAGAAGCAAGCCAGCAAGGGACCGACCCACCGCCCACCGACCCACCGACCCAGCGCCCCACCGACCCGCAGACCCGTCTGCTATTTATAAACGTGTCGCAGCAAATTTTCTGCGAGATTATGTTTTCTTAATATTTTTGCTGGCTGAAAAACCGCACGCGCTTAATTTCCGTAATGGGCCGGGGTCCAAAATTCGGTTTAAACTTTTTCAATTAGTCGACGGAGAAAGGTCCCAAAAATAAATGTAATGCGACATATTCTATTAGGCACAACGAATCAATTTTCATTTAGGCACGCCCCGAGTGCCCCAACTTTCCCGTCAGTAGTCCGGCGTAACCACAAAACTAACTGTAACAAGCGTAATCATTATTAACGTTAGCGAACATGCTCGTGGATAGGGGGAGGGGGCGGCTCGTATCGTTTCGTCTTTGTCTTTCATAAATCAAAAGTTAAAGCGTATTTGCATGTTTTAACATAATTTTTATTTGTTTGACACACACACACACACACAAGCACACACACAGGCAGAGTGAAAGAGAGGGTAAAAGGGAGAGGGCGCAAATCAGATAAATAAATTTTGCCAACACGAAACTATTATCATAAAAGGCACACGCACACACACTGAGAAACAGGATAGCAAAAATTTCATGGCTATAGAACAAACATTTGGCATTCTTCGGTATACACACACACACACAGACTTAAGCACGAGCAGACACACATATACATATATATATAGCCAAGGTGGAATTTATCGTGCGATGGAAGGTCTGACATGTTGAAGGGTTCCCATTTTTGGAGCAACAACAACTATGAGCATGAATTTTTGCTTTTGCATTTATATTGTTGTCATAAAAAACGCCTATGAAAGCCTAAGCGGATTTTTATTGGTCTCATTGTTTATTTGCCTTTGTCACGGCTTTGTCTGTGCCTCCAAAAGGAAGGGCTGTGTGTGGGAGTTTGCTGTGGTAGTTGTAGTTGTAATACAAGTTATTATTAGCAATTTGGGAGCGAAATAATTTGGATATTTTGATGGCTGCGTAGCTGAGTCAGCCCAAAATCGAAGACGCCGCCAAAGATTTTACACAATTACGAGCTGTCGTTTAGTCGACGCTCTATAAAGGGTTTTCCATGCGGCTTATAGATGCGTGTGCTCAACTACTTATAAAGTGGATGTGTGTGTGTGTGTGTGTGTTGGAGTAGGTTGTGGACTTTATGGCCTTGTCTAGTTGCTCGGGGCGCCTGCTGGCAGGCAGGCTTTACGATTTGTAGCACTCAACTCATTTCGCATTTCGCATTTGGGATTTGGCATTACTTGATGTTTTACGCTGCCACTTTGCCGCTGCTGTGCGGATGCTTTTGGCCGGGCTTGTTCTGGCATTTTTATGTTTTAAGCAGGCTGCACATTTTATAGTCGTGGCAATCAGTCCGCAGTTGCGACGTTTAGTGAGCCACTCGCCGGCTAGTGTGTGTGTGTGTGTGTGTGTGAGTGTGTGTTTGCGTGTGGCTTTGTGTGTCGCCTCCTTTGTAGCTAAGATTTACGAGCCGACGCAATTGCGCATTTTACAGTTCTGACAATTTTGGCGTCGCTTTGCAATTTTCTGCTGCTTTTTTTTATATTTTGGAATTTTTTGCTCGAGTTCAGGGTTTATAACAAACGCATTTGGCTTTTTTATTGTCGACAGCAGCTCGTGGCAAAAGTTTTGCCAAAGTTTGGCTTTTGTTAACTGGTTAAGGCCCCGACTTCGACGTCGACGTCGAGGCCGACTCCAAGTCTGACTCAATTTCAATGCATGCCATAAATAAAGGACAAAATACTTACAAGCTCATTATGGTAATAACTTAATTAACCTGAAACAATATGCCGGTAACACAAAGCCCACGACGACGACGATGTTGTATGACAAATTTCTGTGCCAAAACTATTTGACTTTTGACTGTTCTGCAAAGGCAAACTGCCGATAGCGGTGTGGGTGTGGACTGGGAGAGGGTAGGGAACAAACTTGAAGCAAATAATTGGGCTGTGTGCGTGGGCTGCCAACTTACCTGGCAGTTATAGTTGCCGCAATAAATCAACATTTTATGCAGAGTTGCGCACAATTAAGTAAAAGTTCAAATGCCTCAATGCGCTGCCCAAGTACTGGTTACTGTTTTTGTGATTGTATACTGGAAAACTTCTAGCCAGGGGTAAATTATGTGCCGATACCTAGGAAAATGCTGTAAATACTTTAAGGTAATTTTTTGCATGCTTGGAAGGTCGAAATTCTGTTTTGATTCATGATACGTTTTTTATGATTCATTCACAGTGTAGTGTAGTATTGCATTCAATATATGGAAGAAGTAGTTTCTTTAATTATTTAAAGACTCTTTTTATCTCGGGACTTAGAGATGGGTAATGAGTTGTCTGGTATTTTTATCGAAATTCTTTTCCCACTGTGCATTTTGTTGTTGCATTATTATTATCACAATCTATAGAAACCCAAAACACTTAGCTCGAATTAATACAAAAATAGGAAAAGATTAATTTGATTTTCGTTTGACAAAGCGTCTTGAAACTTACATGGTCACGCCCATGAGCACCGCCCACCTCATGTATATTAATTAGCTGAAAATGTGTTCGAGTACCTACTTCGTACTTTTCCTGCTGCTGGGTTGGTTTTGTTGTTGTTGCTGTTTTGTTTTTGGGTGTTACGCCTGCATAGGAGTTTGAATTATTTACGTTAATGATTGGGTGATCAATTCACCATTAAGTTGTACATGCCTGTAATTGCTCATTAAAATTGCAGCACTATGTGACGAACTACTTTGAATGCTCAACAGACAGACTGACAACGAGACATATAGAGACAAAGAGTGAGAGAGAGAGGGGGGGGGGGGAGATAAAGGGGGAACAGACAGTCAGTCGTTTGGCTTAGTTATTATTTATGTAGTCTGCCCGAGGGCAGGGGACTTTAGTTTTAACGTAATAATTATGTCCACACTTGTAGACAAAAGTACAGGCAACTACGTCGCCGAGCACTTTAATTTGATGCAGTCATTAAATGAATTGTGGTAAGGGATAGCGGCGACTCGGCCAAAAGGTGTAACACCAACAACAGCAACAACTGCAAATCGCCTCAAGGCTGAGCACGTATGTGTGTGTGTGTGTGTCGCCTCCACACATATCCAAATTTAATTACACGTATTTAAAAGCGTAAAGAAATATAGAGGTAAAGAAATGAAACGGAGGCTCAAGCACAAAGCAAAGTGCAAATTAGTGAAACATTGCGCTCAAAAGTATGCAATGCCCCTCACACGCTGAGAGTACGTGTGGGAATGCACGTATATGCGAGAATGTGTGTGTGTGTGTGTGTGTGTGTTGGAGTGTGTAGCAGGCAAGGCGTATTCATTTGTGGCAAAAGCTTTCAAAAATATTTGCAAGCTTGTTAGTTTGTACGGTACACCCTCGCCAGGTTCTTTGCTTGTTGTTGTTATTGTTGGGCTGGTGGTGTGCATGTGTGTGTATACGAGAATTGTCCTGTTGCATGCTATTGAGCCATATTTTTGTGTGCTATTTGGCATGTTTGTTGCAAAGCAGCAAGAAAGAGACAGCCAGCGAGTGAGCAAAACACATATAGAGACCTAAAAAGAGACGGAGAGAGAGTCAGTGAAGCGAGACAGGTGGGGTAGTTAGTGGTATGCAACGGTATTTTAATGGAGGGGTAAATTCATAACATTATAGGGACCCACCAAAAGTTGCGCTTATACGACTAGCACAAATGCGCTACGCTTTAGCACAACAACTATTAGCATAAATAAAGTTTATTATTGAATGATGTATCATAATTAACTAAAAGCAAAATGTTTAGGCCAGCGCAAGTTTAAAAAAAACAAAGGATATTTACAATTCCTCATTATACTCGTTCACAAAGTGAAAAGAGTATAATGGGTTTGTGCCGTTATTATAGCTAAAAACTTGAAACTTGGAATATTTAATCGTGTATACCTTCGTCACAAAAAGTGTGAAGAATTTTTTGTTACGCAGTCGGCTATGTCCGACTGCAAAGTTCTTACTTGTTAAATATGAATATAATTAGACTGATTTAATTTCTACCAGCATGGAGTTATTTTTCTGCTCATTAAAAGACTCACATTTAATTCATTGGGTTTTGTGAAAATTGGGGAAAATATTGAAAATGTATGTTGACTTTAAAAGTCAGATTCCCGAAAGCTTTGAGAGTCGCACTGAGAACCGATCAGTACTGACAACTTACTAGGCACACTCGTCTGTAGTTGGCATATCGTTTATAAAGTCGGTTTCTTAACTATTTGGAACATACACCTAGCGTTGCCGACTGCAACACAACGCCTGCAAATCGTTCAAAACTAAACAAAGACATAAACACGCAAGCCTGACATTATTTTTAAAAGTGAAAATTTTGTTTTAACCTCAAAGGAAGTAATTAGTGTAACTTTTGCATACAAATACGTGCACAAATGCCGTATACTGGTGGCACCAACAGAACTAACAGCTATAACGGCAACAGCCCCAACCACAGCAACAGCAACAACAACAACAGAAACAGCAGAAAGCCACAATATGGCGAACAATGTGGGTTGCCAACTCCCAGCTCCCAGCTCAGAGTTTCATATGAAAAATACGAAAAATACGTAAAATGCATATACACCAAATACGTATAATAAAAAATGCAATAACAAGAGCAACAATTTTTTAAAAATGCAACAACAACTATTGAAGTAACGGTAAGCGCTGTCGCAGAGCAGTATGTGTGCACTCTTTTACACATACATGCACCGAAACATTTTGAGTAAGTGTATGCGGTTATTTTAATTACCAAAACCGTAGGCAACCACCGTTGTAGTCGCTGTTGCTGCTGCGGGCAAAACCCTTAATTAATTTGCATATTAATCATGCAGTCCGCTGAAAACAACAACAACTACAAGAATCATAAAATATATGTACAAAGAGAGAGTGTGTCTGCACGAAACAGGCGTAAAAACTGCAGTCATTAATTGTGGCTTGAGACCAACATTTGCGATACCGAAATGAATTTGCACTTACGAAAATCGTTGCCAATCGTTCTGTTCTTATTTCTCGCCCCACATAGAGAACATCAAGCCGTTGACATTCGATGAGGTCTACAACCAGAGCAGTCCCTCCAATTGCACCGTTTATGTGGGCGGCGTTAACAGCGCCCTCACCGCACTCAGCGAGGAGGTGCTGCAGAAAACATTTGCACCCTACGGCGCGATACAGGAAATACGCGTCTTCAAGGACAAGGGCTATGCATTTGTGCGGTAAGTTGTGCACTCACAGCCAGGCCCACTGGGCGCCAGGTGCCAGGTGCCATGTGCTCATGTGCAACGTGCAACTTTTCTGTTTGCAGCTTCTCCACCAAGGAGGCCGCCACTCACGCAATCGTCGGCGTACACAACACCGAAATCAATGCCCAGCCCGTGAAGTGCTCCTGGGGCAAGGAGAGCGGCGACCCGAACAACTCCCAGACCATGGCTAGCCAGGCATTGAACAGCGCCGCTGCCGCTGCCGCCGGCTTTCCGTACGGCGTGAGCGCTGCCGCCGCCGCCGCTGCCGCCTACGGTCAACAGCTGGCCGCCACTGGGTGCTGGTACTCGCCGACACCTACTTATCCGGCCTCGTCGGCCACCGCAGCCGCTGTCACACCCGCTGCAGCGGCGGCCAGCGCTGCGGCTGTGCAGAATCAGTTCCTGCAGGGCATCCAGGGCTACCATTTCAGCCAGTACGGAGGCTACCAGCAGGGCTACATGGGGTGGGTAACCTCGATGCCGTTGCCATCGATTTATGCATAATTATTTCATTATCTGATGTGCCTGCGTTGCTGTTGCTATTGCATTTGCATTTGCATTTGCGTTTGCGTTCACATTTGCGTTGCCCCGCCCAGCCCCGTTCCGGCTTGCCCTGCACATCCTCGTGCTGCTCTACACAAAATGATTGAACCGCCACCGGGGATGGGCAGCGACAGCATGACGGATGAGTGAATTCATTTGCTAATTGGTAAAGTTTTCATTTGCGACTGCGGCATACCTGGCGTATGGCATACATTTCCACACGCTGTCGCTGTCAGCAGAAGGCTTGCCGGAGTTATTGCTGTTGGAGCCGTAAGTGCAGCAGCTATGCGGCCGTAGCCATAGCCGTAGTCGTAGTCGCAGTCGTCTGTCTGGTCTGCGTTAATTGTCGCATACAGCAAGCTCCAGGGACGCAGGCAGGCAGATCTCGAAATGTGTGCTCTGTTGCCGTCACCAACTCTTGGCTTGTGCTCATGTGCGCATGTTCTGGTTTATATTCCAATTGCAGAATGGGTGTACAGATACCCGCCACTTGGCAAGGCGTTACCCAGGCCCAGATCTCGCCGGCTCAGCAATTGGCAACGGGCGTTGCCGGCACCGCTATACCACAGGCCGCCGGCGTGGTTGCCTATCCGATACAGCAGTTCCAAGTGAGCCCACAGGTATGTGTCGACTAACACCAATACAAACAAAAAAAAAGAAAAAGAAAATTCACAGACATATACAAATCACACTCGCATTTGAACATATATTAAACATTTTCTACATTTCTAGTATGTTTGCTGAATGTTTTGAAAGCGTTCCCAGTATGATTCGTTTGACTCGATTCATTTAGTTAGTTTGCTATTTTGAATATTTGTTTATTGATTAGTTAAATTTGCTACATTCAGAGTTTACTTAACAGTATAAATTGTATTCCATGACATATTTCCCATTTTCTGTTGTCTATTGTTGCCTGGCCCGTGAGCTTTCAGCTTAAGCATGAAGTAGTATTTATTTCAAATTATTGCAAATACTGTTATTTTAAAAAGCAAACTGAAAATATATTAAATTGATGATGATTATAAACTATGAGAGAAAATATTTAATGAGTTGAAATAAGCAAAAATTGAAACACAAAAATCTGTCAATCGAGTTCGGCAATTTAAAATTTACAATTTATTTATATATATTCTGTGCATATATATTTTATTATGACAAAGTCAATATATAATAAGTATTTTGTAACAATAGTTCTTTCATTAAAGCAGTACATTTTTCTCACTTCATTTTTAAAGTCTAATGCAAACAATCGAGAAATACCCTTTAACCAATGAAATGTTTAAATACATTTAACATTTTTTTCTATTCGCTTAAATAATAAAAATATAAAAAAAAATAAAACACGATACTATATATTCTCTTGGTATTACATGTTTGCCCACTTTTATATACGTAATCCTTGCTTAAAAGCATGTGCTTTGAATATGTACATGTATTGAAAATATTGTAAACATTATTCAATTGTTATTTTTTATTTGCTAATCTCATGCATTCGTTTAAGTCTCACATAGATTAAATCACAAATCAGTGTCATTTATTTATTAATTTTTTTCGTTGCCACATTCATAGTATTTAATGCAATAATAAAATATACACAAATACTGCATAAAGTTTTCTCTGCATTATAAATAATTTTATTCCGACTACTATTTTTTTCCAATTTTTACTAACACCCATATTATTTTTTAAGGTTTATCCTTTACTTTTGCAGGCACAGTAAACAACAAAAAACAAGAAAAATAAAAAGAGAAAAAGAAATCCAAATTTTTTAAGTACAGCAGAAGTTCTGAACAGAAACAAAACCAAAATCAGCTGTAAATAAATGCGAAGCGCCGAGAAATTAACAATTGACGTCAACTTGACGTCCGTCGAATGTTGAGTGCTGCACCAAAAGTCTAAAGTCAAAAACCAAAGTAGAACCACAGCAAAATATGCTAAAGCACACACATACATTTGCAAGTGTTTATGATGTATTTAGTTCATAAACAGTTGTAAGCGGCCCTTGAATAAGCCTTAAATGCAAAATAAGAAAAACAAAAAAGTATTTAAAAAAACTAGTTGCTTATAACATACAGACAGATCGCAAACACATTCCCATATACATATATTAATTTATGCTTTATATAAATGTGTTAAAAGCATGCTGCGTAAACGCAGAATTATAATTAATTGAAGATGAAATTAATGAAATTAAAGAAAAAAATGAACCAAAAAATAAAAAAATATTGCGCAAATAAATAAAAAGCAATTTGGTAAAAAAAGGAAAACCATAAATTAAGTACGCTGTTCATTGAGTGTATTGTGCAAAGCAGCCTACACACGCACACACACTCACTCATATAAATAGCTTATACATACACACGCCAAGAAACACATGCACGTACGGTCACATACGCGTACGCGAAATTAAATGAAAATAAACATAATTAAAAATGCGTTAAAATTAATTACGCGAACACACACCTACAGCTACATTATTTATACAAATTTTTATGTCCGTATGTCTGTGACATGCGTGCAGACACATCAGACGCACACGTCCCCAGAAGCCCCTGAGCACAGCCCCCTATTCGCACACACACACATAAACATACACATTCTCGTACTCGTACTTGTACGCGTGAGTGAATAGTGTAGTATATTATTTAGCATTGTCTACTTTTGTGCGCTGCTTTTGATAGTCGCTTAGCAGCAAATACCACATACATACACTATTTAACGTCACAATGATAATACACATAGCACTAGTGCCTATTACTATCGTAGATCTAGATGAGAAAGCCGCCACATTGTCATGTGAGCGCACACACTTACATAGACAACTGCCAAGCCTAGCCAAGCAAAGCCAAACAATTGGTGAACTCGACATTTCCTGCTATCATTTTCCTATAGTCTGCAACTAAATGTTACAAAGAATTGTTAGCCCATTGGAGCATACTAACGCACTTACACTCATACAACTCTATAGTACTTTATTTTGTGATTGCTCAGTAATTGAAAGACATGTTCCTACATACAGATACACACTACCACACACCCACAAAAACAGAGATAGTCCCAGTTCACACAACTCACTCAGAAGCACTCGCAGTTAATAGTATCTGAAAGAACTTATTAAATATTCGAAACTATTTATTATATGTTGACAAACGCAACAAAGTCCAATGCAATCCAGCCACTAGCTAAACTCAAACTCAAACTCAAACTCGTAATTTGAAGTCAAAACTCGAAATGAATGGCATCAAGCTTAAGTTTTATCTGTCTCACAGGCTTTGTAATTAATAGCAGCAAGATAAACACTTCATTTTTTCTTTTATATTTTACCCAGATTGCAATAATTTTTTATGTTTATAATTTTACAAGTTAACTCGATTCTTCAGCAAACATGTACAAAGTAACATAACAAAATTCCCACATAAATATTTTGACTTCCTTTAAACTTTTATATAAATTTGTTATACTATATAAACGTAAAAAACGTATATGTTTTTATTTCAGTTGCCAGAAGATGAATGGTTAGCTGCAAATTTATTGTGTTAGAACAAACATAATCAGATCCGAATTATGTAAAAATATAATCAGATTAAACCCTGTTAATCCACCACAAGTCTTTTCAACTTGTAATTTGCTATATTTCAAAGAGAGTACCTACGTACATAAATATTTTTGTTTCGCATAGCTCTATTTTAGTCTACCTCATAATCAATTCTCATTAAGTTCCGGCTATAGACTGGAATGATTTCAGTTTTATTTAATCAAATATTTTTTTAAGTCATACAAAATTAGTAGGTAATAGCAAATTGCGAGTGTTTAAGGTTTGTAGGATAAATGGGATATAGATTAGCTGACACTAGAGGAAACGCCCAAAACACAAGTACATGCATATACTTATATACTCGTACATATAATGAATACAATCAAAATATTCCATCGAATGATATTAATTGATATTAGCCATAATAAATGCAAAGCCATAATAAATACATATACATAGCAATTAAATGGGTGCATAACCAATTCGCTTCACCAGAACAACCAAAAATACTATAATGCAAATTCCGAAGATCCTGTTTAATTTTATGCATGTTCAACAATGCCCAATAATAACAACAAAAACAACAATTAGCGCAAACCACGCAAAACATTCAGAGAGACAGAGTTAGTAATAGTTAGTGAGTGTAGGAACATACACACATACACATACACCCACATTCTATGATAATTGAGACATACTCGTATGAGCATGTAGTACATGTAGAACTTAAAGTGTTAAGACTAGCTAAGTCATCATGCGGTTCTTCGTATTGCTCGATGAATTATGATTGAGTCCGATGCAACGCTACCACGCCCACAACTGGTCGCCCTCGTCTGCGTATGCGTTTGTCTGCAAGACACATAGAAATTGTAGTAAATGTCAAATATGAGCTAGTTTTAGCAAACACACACACACAAACACACATATATATACAACTAGAAATAAATGGTTTATGTCGTAAGTATTAAGTGAAAAAAATTAATACATGCTTATATATTGTACATCAATACATATGTATTTAGCAATATACATACATATAGGATACAAACTTAGTATAAATCTACATATATATGTATACATATATACATTCAGACGAGTACAGTCAACTATCTGCGACAAGAGTAAACGACGCATGGAAAATGATATTTATGTTTGTGCTCTACGTATATTTATGCATATATATATTCATCTATATATGTTTGAGTATGTCTTGGATGATAAATTACAAATAAATGTTCAAAATGAAAACCAATTAAAATGATAAAAAAAACCATATTACATGTAGTAGGTCGTGTGTATGCACAAGTACGTATCGAGCAATTAAACTAAAAATAATTTCAGTTCAATTGTGCTGTTTAAAGGGGCAGCAGGTGGAGAGCTGGGTTTCGATTTGCATATGGCGCGCTTTATCTATATCGTTTCGGCTTATGTATTTTTTAGCCCACATGTACATATGTGTGGGTGTTGCTAACACAATTTTGTATACACAAATGCAAAATTTAGTTGAATTTTTTGCAAACAGGCGGGCTGTGCAATGACAGTTTGTAGGCGAAAGGGGCGTGACAAGTAGTACTATAGTTCAAATACATAATTGAATGTTGTGTATTCATGTCTATAGCTAACCATGCTCACATACGCAGGATCGCAGAGTATAACCTTAACCTAAACATAAACCTTAACCTTAACCATAACCGTAACCGTAACCGTAACCTAATCGAACCACGAAACAGACATAACTTAAGAAACTAGCGAGTTGTAATGTATATTAAGATGTTTTTAGCACTAGAACTAACGAGTAGTTGGACTATGAGAGGCAATGCATGTTTAAACATGTCAGGAAACGACTTAGATGTAGATGTGATTTTAAACCAGAGCAAAAACATGCGCTCGATTTTTGAGAGATTGAAGCTGATGCGATGATTGCATTTTTGTGTTGTTATTTTGTTTATGAAAAAGCAAAAGAAAAAACTAAAAAAATACAGATTTTTGTTAAGTGAACGATAACTTAGGCAGATACAAATTTAACGCATTGTTGACCAAACCAATAAAAAAAAGAGTTAATGAAATTTGGCTATAAGAAAAAACAGCACATTTATGAAAGCAAACTTTATATTAAAAATAAAACAAAAAACATACAGAAAAATAAAAAGAATTATATACAAATATTATTGGTTTGTTTGTTAATGTTTGCGCAACATATCAGTAAAGAGTTAAATGAGTAGTTTCCATGTAGAAGCTAACCCAGTGTTGGAAACTAAAATATAAAAAAAAAACAAAAAACTATGATATTAAGATTTAGTAAAAGTAATAAAAATTTAATATAAAAAAATTACGAAAAAATATGAAAAAAGTATTAATGTTGTGCAACTAATGAATGTGCTAAGACATTTATATACGTCTACATACATATACAAAATATATATATATATATACATATATATACAGTAACAAGAACAACAACAACCACAAAACAGAACAAAACAAAATTACAACATATTTATAGGCATCTATAGGGAGAATTATAACAGACCATTGAGAGGCTTATTGTATGCATTAAGTAAGTAAATTGGACAAGGTAACTGTGTTACTAAGTACTTCAGATTTGTCGCGCCAGTTGGAACTAAATTTCAAAACGTTTTTTAATATTTATTTTAATAGTTACTAATAATAGTTACTAATTTTACTTTTCAGTAAGTTAAGTTAAGTTCGTAGATCAATTAATTTGTTGGTATTTTCATATTTTACCATAATTTAAACATATTTATTATTTAAATAGAAATTAAATTATTTCTCGTATTTAACACTGTTTAAACTGAGTAAAATATAGTGAGGGAGAATTATAAAAACCAATTGTAGTTTATAATTAAAAACTACAATTACAATTTAGTCAATTTGGTGTGGAATTATTGAAAAGCTGAAACTGGAGCATTAGCAAAATTTTATGACACACAAACAAAACATGGACTAAGGTAGGGCCAAGGGTCAGTCTATAGTTAAGGCACGTAGCATAAATTGAATTAACTGAAAATAAAAATGAAATCAAATTACAACAAAGCAAAAACCGAAAATCAATCAAATAAAAGTATTATTTAAGCAACAATACAATACGAGTATAAATAATTACATAACATATATTTACATAGAGCAGTACTCAAAAACAATCCCGAAACAAGAGAGACGCAGTTTATTTGTTAAATAACAAGATGCAAATAAACGCGGCATAAATTACATTCAGCAAAGGTTCTTACATATATGGTTTTTCGTTTACTTACGAAATTAACAACAATTAAGAGTGCCATAAGACAACCACTCGAATAATCACTTCAACAGACAGCCGAATGTTAATTAACGTCTCGTATGCTTAAATACACAAACAAATCAGATATATTATTTATATTTAAATGAATAAACCAACCAAAATAATAAATGTTAAACTAGCAAACTAAATATAATAGAAGTGTAAGTAAAGCTAAGCGAATTCCCTTCAATACATCAAAGGTCAGCGAAAGGAAACTCGAAACAGCTACGAAAGGCACTCGAACGAAGCGATTCATAATATTTTTGTGCAATATTCCAGAGGGCATAGTCATGCATTTTATGCATTTAAAATCAAAGATTGTAAACAAAACACAAAGCAAATGTAGAAGAAATCAAAACGATGAGCAAATAACCAAAAGCTGCTAATAAAACTAATACAAAATACCAAAAACATGCATAAGTAGGTTTTGGGAAGCATCATACTAAGACGCAGATAAACTGTGCACACAAAGTCACCACACACCCACTTTCTCACAAACACATACAAATATGTGTAGACTATATATATGTCTATATTGCATATATATGTAATGGCGCATGAAATATAATAAGTTATTAGCAAATAAAATAAACAAAGTATAGATATCGACTGCAGTATTGCAAATATTTTGTAGAAATTTAAGAATGTTTGAGTGTGTTTTAGGACAAGGACTAGAAAACAAAAAACCAACAAACAAACAGGAAAAATATGAAAGCAAAATATTAGGCAGAACAAAAACCAAACAAGAGGAATAAACAAAGGGCATAAGCTATGTTTTAAATATACAGCATAAAAATGGAATATATAATTTATTTATATATAAACAAACAAATAAAATACAAATAATATAATAATACAGATACTGCATTACACATAGGCATAACACCACACTCTCACACACATACACACACTCTCACCAATATACAAAATGGCGTTTGCATAAGAAATCACATGTGAAACAACGTAACGAATATTAAAAGGTTAATCAAATTAAGCATAGCAACCCCATAAATGAAAGAAAGAAAATATTTATAGTTGAAACAAAACAAAAAAAAAATACAAAACTTGGTCGCGTTTTTTGTATACCAACGCCCCAAAGTAAACCAAATTAAAAGCAAGCAAAATATTATACAAATTATATACAAAAAATGGAAAAAAACAACAAAAATGCAGGCTACTTAAAATGAATGTAGTTATAATGGCCAACGTAGAAGTTGGGAGCTAGTCGAAGAGTTGCCAGCGAAGAAGCATTAAGAAAATATACAAAACTAAACAAAAACAACATGAAGATCAACTATTGCAACATAGAAATGATGAATAGAAGTAACACGTAAATATAATATAAAAATAAACGGCTAAAAACAAAAACTTATATTATGTATACATAAATATATTGAAGGAAAAGAAATAAAACAAACAAAAAAATTTTGTAAAAATAACAAAAATTGCATATTATTTCGAAGGGAATTAATTAATTTAGAGTGTGTTGGGTTTGCTTTAAACAACTTTAGCTCATCAATATACATATATTTCAAGAGAAATTTCCAGTTGTTCTATATTTATTTCTGAGCTCTGCCTATGCTAATTTCGATTACCATTGTTTTCTCTCTCATTATTTTTCAGCCGGATGTATGTATGTTATTGTAGGTGGTGTTTTTGCACAGTTTTCCGTTTACACGAATTCAGTTATGCCAACCCGAAAATTGGCAGCATTGCTTACATAGACGTATGTGTACTTCAGGTGAGTTCCATAGGAAAATATGTGTGCTTTGAGAGGGATATTCATAGGTATATAAATGTACACATACAAACATCAGCATGCAGCCATTCCCTGACCTGTCAGCCTGCTTAGCGGCTCGGTTGCCCGCCTAGCATAAATTGTCATAACAAAGGCAAAGACAACACGTGCAACAATAACAAATCAAAAATTTACAAAAACACAAAAAAAGATACGGCGAAATGAAGACACGCACAGTTAAAGCAAATGCTTGCCGCGGGGAGAGTGCTGGAGCAGGGGCAAGGGCGGACACAGCGTTGTAAAGCCCGGATGACTGCCGGTAACAGCAGTGTAACAGCGAGTAACGCAGAAATGCAAAGTGGAGGAAAATGTTTAAAACATATTTTTTTTACAAATTTTTTTGCCTTTTTGTCTTGTTTTTTGTGCCACGGCTGTTGTCGTTTTTCTGTAGTTGTTATTTCGCTCTTTGCCGCAGGTTAAGAACAACGCACACCCACATGCGTGTACATTTTCTGTGTGTGTGTGCGTTATTATCGCAACGATTTCAAGCACAACGCACAGCAAACTGACAGCCAAACATATGTTCGTGTGCTTTTGAAGCAGCATATGCGTCGAGGTTTCACTTTCACTTCTAGATATTCGCGTAAAAATGCGTATATGTGTGTGTGTGTGTTTGAATGTGAGTGAAATAATGGCGCTATGTTTGATTTGCATTGCAAATCGTGGCAATTTCGCAAAATGTCTTCCTATATAAGAAACAATATGTTTTATTTACTTACATTTCGACTTTGATTTCACCGACGCTTGCCATTCGCCGTTGTGTCCCTTGGAGGCCTGTGCGCTTACGGCCTGCCATTGCCTTTGTTTTATTTACGACTTTGAAGCTAAAAAGTATAAGGCTCCGTGAAAATTCCATGCACAAGCGTTTATTCTTTTCGCAAAATGAAAACTCAAAGACTTTAAGAGTTTTGAAGTCGACATTTTGCTAAACCCTTCAAATAATTTTACAATAATTATGACAATGGTCTCATAACCAAAGGCTTCCCATGCCCAGTTGGGTCTATGTTTTGGCCATTGCCAGCTTACTGGCGGCTCACAAATGGAATCAACCGAAAACATTGGCTAAAGCTTGCTACATAAAATGTTACGATGGGCTTACTTGAGGCTAGGGGTGGGTGGTTGGGCTTGTCCTGGTGCTGGAGCTTTCCATACACATCAAGTCCCTGGGCGCACACACACAATCATACGCTGCCATGTGGGTGGGTGGTACTTCAAACAATGCACACATCATAATATTTTTGCACACTTTATGGACGCCATCAACTGGGGCTCGAAGCGATGCTGCATTCTGGCATGCAGACGCCATAACGTGCATTACCTTAACGGTGTGGTGTCCTTGTTGTTGCTGTCGGTGCTGATGCCGCCTGTTTAGTTAATAATTCCCATGCATGGAGCCATCGCTCGGTCGCCCTGTCGCCCGGTCGCCCAGCCCCTGGCTGGAGCGACAACGAGGACGACTGCGGAATAAGAAGCATTCGGTGCATAACAGGATATTTGCTGCATATAAAGAATGTATCTGTGGCGGCATGGGAGTTGGTTGAGAACGTGCAACTGCAACGGAAACCGGAAATGCGCAAATAGCAAAGCACTGAAGATTTTGACGCTCAGCACAGCACAGCACGGAACGGCACAGCAAGCCTTGGCTGCCATCACGAGCGACCACATGCAGCGTGCCAGTTCCAACTGCAGCTTTCCACCCTGAGTGGCTGCATATCCGGCAAGCAGATAAGACACCCTAACCAGGCAGCAGGTGGCAGCATAGCTCGAACGTCGGACGGTGGATTGGTGGGGAGTGAGGCATAACAATATGTGCTGAGTTGGACAGGTGAAATGGACTCGAACTGACAATTGAATACCGGCGGTGCAAAAAAGGTAATTCGATAAATGCCCCATCAAAATAGGAGGTCGCTAATTAGCGCATGCCGTCAATTGAATGAATAGGCCCACTCAATCAAAAGGCAGCGCGGCATTCAGAGTCATGCGAAATTGTAGGAGGCTGCTCAAGGACACGGCTACCCGTGCTGTTCACTTTGTATCCTTTGGACATCTCGCGGCCACGTGTAACCGTACTACGAATTACCAACTGGCATATTACCGGACGCTTATGTCCACTAACTGATACAGATACCACCCCAAGGAGAACACGCGCCTTGCCCGCACAACCGAACACAACGGGGACAATCTGCAGCCAGCTATTTACACAGACAAGCATTGTGGGGCTTGGGGGGTCGCAGGGCGTTGCATGTCTTGCTCTGGGGCTGTCCGGCTGCTCTACAAGTAGCCAAATATCCCCAGTTCATAACACGAAACAGAACAAATGTCCTTTGCTGATAAAGCCTCATAATAAATGTCGACCTTTCGTTTTTCCATTTATATTATCAACTGCGGCTCGGCCCGTGCTCAAGGCCCACCTTACCTTGGCTGGCTTTGAGCAGAAAAGATGCCATGTTGTTATTATTGTTGTTGCTGTTTATTTTTTTGTTGTTGTGGTTGCTCTGACAGTATGCCTCTTCCACTCCATGGGTATCTTTTACCTGTGCCTACCGGCCCCGCCTGCAACGCACCAACATACATATATTAAAATTTAAAAAAAAAACAATTCACCGCAGTAGCAGTAGCAACAACAACAACAGGTTGAATGTATAGGTATGTGAGCAGTAAAGTGAACAAGTTTTTTGCCCAGATACCTTACAAAGGCGAAGGATGCCGCTTTTGCAAAGGTAAATGTGAGAGTATTGAAAAAACGTAAAATCATTAAATAACACAACTAAATCACAGGATTTCAGATAATACCATAAAAAAATTAAAAAAAAGTATATAATAAAAATAAATAAAGAAACAAATAAAAGGAAAACAAGTTGTAATTAGACACTATCAAATATTAAGTTAACTTAAGTTTTCAAGAAGGTTAATGTCTGGATTCCATCACAACTTAAAAATAACTATCAAATCAAAATATTTATATATTAATATTTTTTTCTGTTTTAAAATAGCTTACCTGGGTAAAACCATTTTCATTTTTTCATTGGCACTTAATATATATGAATTGCTTTTTTATTATCCGGTAAGATAAGAGAGGTCTCGCGAGTACCCCTAACATGGTAATAAACTTAAAACTAAATATGCTGTGTGATGGTTCACATTTAAGCGGTGATTTAGTAAGAGTATTTGGCTGTCGACGGTACCATTTTGAACATTTCACTCTCAATGCTGCTGCTTTCATTTTAATAGACCGGGCCCAGGCGAATCAAAGGGACCTGGCAAAAGGCAGCGGCAAGTAAATTTATGTTATTTCCTTGTTGTTGGCGTATCAGATAAGCTAATAAAAAATATTATAATTACATATCTGTGGGGCAGGACGCTGGCGATGCAAGCGGGCAACCAGACATTGTGCTCAAATAGTTGGCTGCGTTGCGTTACACGCGCTTTTAATGTTGTCCCTTGATGTTGTTCTGCGCCCTGCCACGCAGTCAGCGGGACCACCTGGCCAACGCAGCGCCTTGGGGTTTGCTGTGTGTGTTTGTGCAGTTGAAACGAAATAAGCCATAAGGACAATTTAGACTTTGAAGTGCCATTGCCATGCGAACTTATTTTAATTAGATGCGCACACATAAATGCTTAACGTGCTCGCCGCAGACCTTTTTATGGGGCCCAGACTCGAAGGCCTCGAAAAGACAATGCGACGGCGACATTAAAACTGGTGGGCGGCAGGTGGGGCGGCCAGTGGGCGCCACTGCTCACCTGGCCGGGTATGTCGTGTATCATACATTAACCGATGCCATGCAATGCAGCCATAATAACAGCCGAGCACAACTTTAATTAGTGCAGCCAACGAGGCCAGTGAAAGCAAGGAAGCCTGTGGCCAACGTTGCGTATGAGCAATGTGTGTTCGTGTGATAAAATGGCCACGACACGTCAAGGTTTTGCCCGTGCGAGCGTACGTGTGTTTGTGTGTGTGTGTGTGTACTTTTATTGCTGTCATCCATCTGAGAAGTAAAACTCTTATGGTCATAAAAACTCTAGTACGCATTGCGAGCGCAAAAACAAAGCCAAAAACCCCAATAGGATTCTCCAGAGCAGAAAAAATGTCAGAGTGCTGAACTAATAATGGCACATGTCAAAATTCGTTCAGCCCGCAGGTGTTGCCGGGTGGTGCGCGGGTGCAAGACAGTTGGCAACTTTGGTCGAATGACGAAACCCAAGTGACATTCATAGTGATTTCGCTTTGGCAGTTTTGTGTCATTTGTTGGATTTAACCGATGCCAGCACACACCGACGGGGCCTTGGGCGGGCTGCACTCGGTCAGCTGATGTGGCTTCAAGGATAGATGCCGCTTAAAATTGTATGAAAAGCACATTGAAAAAGGAAAAAGGTAGAAAATATCGAGGTAAGTCAACGGCAAGACAGCAGTTGCGACCCACAACATTTGTCACTTGACAGAAAAACACTAGGTAGCCGTAAAAATTCAAAAAGACGCAAAAGATATTTCTAAAAGCCCGTAGTTGGGTCGCAAATCTATTAAAATCTCCCGATGCCGAAAGCATTAGTTGGGAGCTCTGGCTGCGATATATATCAAATTATAAAAATCAGCATAATCAAAAAGCTTTCAATCTAAATCCAAACACAGAAAATTGTCCAATATGGACACGAACATGAACAGTGGCAGAAAGTGCAGACTGGGCTGTGGCATGTGCCATACGCACAAGTTGCATGGCAATGTTCGTTGCAATATAAACAAAATATATAACTTCATCGGAATCTGCAATAAATGTATTTACGTAGTATATACATATGCATGTGTATGTGGAATGAGGTGAAGCCGAACTCAAAGTTGTAAAGTTGTGGAACAGGAGCAGCTGGCCAAAGTCAAAAGCCGAAGTGTTTTTGTTGCCAAGACGACTGACACTGTGTGTGGTACTTCCGGTGACAATATGCCATGGTGCCAAATGAATGAATACGACGAGCTTGGCGACTAGGAAGTGGACAAGCCGGATGACTGCGCTGTGGCAGTGGAAGGGCCAACTTTAAAAACCCAAAAGCCGCTGAAAATATTCCAGCTGTCCGCTCTGTGAGCGCTGCAATCGGCCCAAGTAGTTCATATCCATGGCTATGTACACACACACATAAGAATGTGAGTGTGTGCGTGCGTGGAGCAATGGCAGCTGTAAGCGATTCCAAACAGTTACCATGTTGCAATATTTGAAATACATTTGAAAATTGCATTGCGTGGCAAAAGGGGCATTCATCTCATGCCTGGCCGTGGGTCTAGCCGAGCGTCCTCTCAGCTGTGCCTTCAGTTGCTGCGGCTGCCGTATGATTTATGATGATAGGACATGTGTATTTTAAAGCTCATAAATTTGTCGCAGGACCATGCAGGACCTGTCGACAAACTGACACTTGCCACTGCCCTTCTTTCTGTTTAATTCTCACTCTCTTTCTGTCTTTACCAAAGACTTAGAAGTGTTGCCCTTTAATCGTAGTGCGCACTGTAGTGCTACGCAAGCGTTTATTGACCCAAATACGCGTAATAAGCCCAATTTGAACTGCCTTATGAGCGCTCTGCACCATGCGATTGGCTCTTGTTTTTACTGCCAGTCATTTGCCTTGACATTAATGAGGCGAACCCAACAAATGCAACAATAAATTCAATTAATTGCATTTTATTTCGATTATGCGAGGACGTCGCAGTCCCGCCATAAATGTCAATTGTGCTCATTCAGTATAAGACCGAACGCTGGTGCAGATAAACCTTTGGGGTGGCGATGGGCGGAGCGGGGTGTTGGTCAATGGCGCTTTAAGACTCTTTCGCATCTAATTTTTGCTCATTAATTTCATGCAACATTTTTATGCATTGTCATAAAACTAATTTTACGATGCCAGCACACACACTTACATACACCTACATAGCTTCACAGATATACAAACATACACACACACATATATACACGTATACATACAGATATATATATGTGTCTTGCTGTTTGCCTAATTAGATTAGTTAGCTGCGCATTTCGCATTCTTTGTCTGCTTTGCTTGTTAATTGTTTAGCGCGTGGATTTTTCGCCTGTCATATAGCAAGACGGCTCTCTGGCTATCTTCATCTCTCTCTCTTTCTCTCTCTGTCAGTATCCCGCTTCATTTTTATCCGTTTGGCTTGAGCTGCGTTAAGCCAAATTATAATGTCTGTTCAAATTGAATGCAGTAATCGATGTTTTTATTTGCAATTTCCGGACTTCTTAAGCCAATTTTCGAGCTGACATTTGAGCTGATGGCGTATTGGTTCGCAGTGCATTATTCCTTCGTTAAATGGGAACAAAAGCATCTGCTGTGTGCAAATACTCGTGCCAATGGATGCCCAAAAGCTCTACGACAGTCAACTCAGCATTAAACGCATGCTTCGCATAGTCAGAGCTGGTGAAAAGGGGTAGCTTGGAGCTTTATCACTTATCGACGGTAACAAAGAAATTCAGTAACGTTAGAAAAGTATCATCCGCAGCTTCTAGAAATGCTTGATTCACTTTTTTTAAAGAGGGCCCCTCACAATAGCACTGACTACGCACCTGGCACAACTGCAAAGAGATATATATTAAGTCATGGGTTTTCCAAGCATTTGCACACACATACTCATACTCGTGCACACTGTGAGCTATTGCCGGGAGTGAAAGCAGCAGATATACAATGGGCTAAAATGGTACGTTATCAGTGCGTATACTTGATTTTTATACGCACACTTAAGCAAATAACTGCAGGCATTATTTCAAAAATTCGAAAATTAAAAGCAAACAACATAGAGCAGAGATATACAGGCTGGGGCGTGCCAGGTGGCCATAAGAAAATACTCGGGCATGCCAGCACAGAAAGAGATGGAGAGACAGTAAAGGAGCGTCTGAGCGAGCGAGAGAAGCAAAAAGTTTTAATGTAAAGTGATGTGAAATGTTTTCTTTGCGAATTTACCTTCAATTTATGCATTTATGAATATGTAAGCACATTCACGACCAAGCTCATGGCTGTGTGAGCAGTCAAGTGGCAAACGTGAATACAGAAATAAACACACACACACACACTCGCACAGTCGCACACACACGCACACTCGTACAAAGGCACTTGGCAATACATTCATTAATAAAATGCTTTTGGCTAAGAAGTTTTGCCTTTGCCCATTCACATTTCCACTGAATATATCTGAGCCGTAAGGCAGCTTTTAAAAAAAACCGTAAATAATTCATTGTTAAATGTTTTTCGACGTTACTCAGAATTTCACAAATTGCTTACGGTATGCAATCACATATCCTGTGGCAGAGAATTTAATTGAAGTTTTTGTTAAACAAGTGCAAACCAGATGCTTACACATGTCTCTGCTAGGGGATTATCGTAAAGGACACTTTGCATTGCAATTCCGAATCAAAGTTAATCAATTACAAGCAAAGTCAGAACTTGTCAGCCAAGTTATATGGAACCTTTTATCCTTTGCTTTGCCAACACGAAACATTTGCACAATACCCCAAGTAAAAGCCGAACCACGCGTCGCCCCCACAAACCCCCCATCCATACTCTGGCCCTCAAAATCAATCAACAAAATGTCGACATGAAAAACAATTATCGTGATAGTTTCGGTGACAATTTGAAATGTTGTCACCTATGCAAGGTGTCGATTATTATTTTGCTTTTCGTATTTCTGTACCCCACTCCCAGTTCGGCACCCGCTGCCAGACGGCAATCCTATATATGTGGCTATTAAATTGCGTATACGACATGCTGTCACGCCTACTTATCGATTTATTTAACCCTTTTATTGAGCAATCGCCGTCTATGTAACATATAAGTACGCATGTAAGCCTTTAGTGACTGTAAAATATTTCCTCGTTGATGTTTCGAATTTCTACCGATATTCTGGTGCCATTTCTTCACGACAGTCAATTTATGAGTTTTCTGTTTTGATAGGTAAATGGCACGCGCTAATCAATGCGTCGTTCTCATATTTCCCAGCTACCCCCCGATACTATAAATGACAAACTTCCGTTACGCACCGTTTGCTACAGGCATTGCAGACATGCTACATTCCTAATAGACCTGTGCCACGACATAGAAACACAATTCGTGTTGGTAAAATTAAATGCACATTGAGACAATTGCCGAAATGAGTGGAAAAACGTTAAGGACTCGCTTTTCAATGGCAGGGCAGTGAGACAATGGCAGGAATTGATTCAACGTTTTATTGAGTGAAAAAGCGAATAATTTGGAATTTTATTGGTTCAATAAAATAATCGTAGAATAATAATTCAGCGATAATGTTTAATCAATTAGATGTTATACTTATTAACATACAAAAAAAAAAAATGAACAGGTTTATAACAAAATGAAACTTGATACGTAAAGTTAGCTATCAAAAGAAAAGTCAAAGTTGTGTAATCAAATCAAGTACAAACGTGTTGGAAAATCAATCTCTTCGTCTAAGTACTGTATTCTTACACTGTAAACGTTTTTCTTCAATAACAAAATTTGTAACTGTTAAACAGTCTTTCAATAGAACGAAATATTTCGTACTCCGTTAAATACAAAAAGCAAAGCATCCAAATGAAATATCGAGAATTGTTTTACTTATTACTTTCGTTTCAGTTATTATTTAAAATCTCTATTCTTTGTTGGTTTTATTCTTAATTTAAGTATCGAGTCGTACAAAGCTAAATTTAAAAACACCCTTAAAACACCTATAATTTCTTTTCAATTTGACGGTTAACAGCAATTTCAAAAATAAATGTGCAAAGTGCATAATATTGCCATAAATAAAATATTTAAATAAATTAATAGCTTTTATAGGAGAGCATGGCCTAAGAACATAGCTTTAATTAAGTTAACATTTTAAAAAAATATATTTCGAAACAGCTTGACGTTTAGCTCTTTCCTTTCCACACATTATATTTTGATATAATATAACAACTCTGAAGTCATCGAACTGTCAATCTGAAAGTGTGCAAAGTTGTAGATGTATGTAATTAAATATATATATATATATATATATACATATGTATATATTTGTTACATATTTATCTTTGGTCCTATATTGAAAGCGAGCACGATCGTAATGCTGGCGCTTTTAGGGTGCGTACTTAGCATAAATCAAGAGAAATTTGTACATAACGCGCTTGAAACTACAACAGGCATGTCTAAAAGCTAAAAGAGTGCTATAACTACAACAACAGCAACAACAACAACAGAAACAAGCTGTGCCCAGCAACAAAAGTGGCAATAACAATAAAAACGAAAAGTACTTTTACACGCACTTCAAATACAAATAAAGCACTCGCCGCGGCGAGTGTATGTAAATGCAAGTTGTGTGTGTGAGTGAATGCTTGTTTGCATGTGTGTGACTGTGTGTGTTATAAGCTGCGTTAGTCTGCGTGTTTATTAGCGCGTGTGTGTGCGCATTTTTGAGTGGACGATAAATAAATTAGAAAGTTGCAAACGCGAAAAACGCTGTCGCTACGCTCAAATCCTCGGCAGGGCATGGGGCATGGGGCATGAGGCATGTGGCCCGCGACGCGGGCTAGGCAGGACGACGCACTGCGACATAATGGCGTCCACTTTGTGTTCTTATGCTTAATTTGCTTAAAAGGGTGCTGCAGTGTCGTACCCAGTTGCACTGCTGCACACACACACACACACACACATCATATATATATACGCACACACAGCAAAGGGGTGCGCCAAACTGTTAATAGTAGGCGCTGCTATGTGGAGGGGGGCAATTGAACTGGGCATAGACACGGACACGCAATGCAAATGTGAACGGTGCTGTCAGTGGGTCGGCTGAGCTGAGTGTATTTTACATTTCACGCACAATTTTCCATTTTCCGTTGCACGCAATTTACCGCTTAACGCACAAGTCTGGAACAGTCTTCGCGTCGCGCGCCAATTTAAAAGCAAACCCCGCTCCCCTCCCCGGCCAGCCAGCAGCAACCGGCTCATAACACATGCAGAACGGCATGCAGGCGACAGCTTAGCTAACGCTAAGCAAGTCCAACTCCTGCCCCTGCTTAGTCGCATATTACATCACTCGCAGTGTGGTTCGACGCTCTCTTTCCATGTCACGTTGTTGTTAGCATTCTTTAAGTGGGTGGCAGGGGCAGGGGACAGGAGCAGGGGCAGGGCAGGGTGCATACGACATGTGCGTGGCCAAATAGTTGAAATAGTTTGATGCGCACTTTTCAGCGGCTCTGACTTGGGCTTGGCCTTTGAACCGCACTGGGTTTTAGCCCATTCGCCCGCGTCCCCTCGCATGACCCGAACACACATTCTGACCCCACGCAGTGCTCGTTGAATTGTTAATATCATTTTGGGGGTATACGCATTTAAATGAGGCGCACGTACGCGGACGATTTGTCACAAAATAATTTTTACGACTTTACGACTCCATTGCCAGTGACCAAACCCAATTCGAAAGAAACGCACTCGATGGACCCGCGCATATAATTTTCATTCTCACTTCCCTCATTGTTGTTGTCGTTGTCTCTGTTGCCAACTGCGACAAAATGCTTCGATTTCGTCTAAAACGCTATGCGCACTTGACAACGCTACTGGCGATTGCCCTTGTCTGGGTCAAGTAAGCAGAGACGGACTTGGCATTGGCTTAGAAATACTTGCATTCTATATACCTGTAACTGTAAAAAAGACATATACGTGCTGCCGATGATTAAAAACCGCTGAAGACATTATTAAGAAGAGCGCTAAACTTATATATATTGTATTTTTAATTGTTGGCCGATATAGTATATAGTATATAAATAGTAGATTCATAATTAAGTTATTATGCATATATACATGACGAGCATAGTTATGGTCATAACTACCGAGTAAGATCAGATAAAAGATTCGCGCATTACATTCGGGAATTCAAATAGCCATATGACGAGTAAATTGACCTTTTCACATGCAAGGCTTTGGCATTTTAATTTGTTTCTATTAAATGTCATCTCTACAAGAGATAATAATTGAATTAGTGCGATGCAAAGAGACTACAATCCTTGGCGGTCAAACACTTTCAGCCAGAACACGTTCACTTGCTAAGAGGTATGGCTGTTGTTCGTGTCCTTCTCCGTTAATTTGATGTTTGGCCTTGTCGCTGGATCAATGACAACTGCAAATGGCAAGCGCAATGCAATAACCGCAAGGAGTGTTCTGTCAATAGCTGCCTCTCGATCTAAATCTAATTAATCGTTGTGCTGTTGCCGCAGTTGCGAATGTCTTGCCCATACACACACAGTCATACACTCATACATATATCATGAACTGACAATTTTAAATTTAAATGACGTGCGAAACAAGAATTTAATTTTCTACTCGTGTTCGCAACATGAAATTCACTTTCTATTGCTTTCGCGAAAATAGAAACCAATGTGAGCCAGTTCACTGAGAGAAATAACGAGTAAGGTTTAAGATCTGTTTGCGAATTAAATATAATTGGTCATTTTCCTTGTAGTTTTAAACGAATGAATAATTTAGTTGATATATCGCAGGCCCTACTCAACAGTTTAAATCTAAATTCAAATTGATTCTTATATTAAATTGTTTGTTCTTTCTCTTTTTGTTTCGAGTGTGTCGGCGCCTATTGAAGTTTATTTACTTCGCAGCGAGCAGTTGATTTTTTGTAGCTGTCGCAAGCTGGTTCACAGTCCGCCTCATAGCGGATGTCGTCGTAGAGCAACTCACACCGCCAGACATTTGGCAAAATGACAAATTTGCCGAGCATGCTGTCGCTCAAACCGGGCAGTGGGCGGGGCTGGACGCAGGCCGGGCGCTGGCGCTGGAGCTATCGCTAGTGCTGGTGTTGGTGTTGGTGTTGGGCCGCGGGATGGTTAAGAACGACAGCCAATGGCACAGCGCCTCGGTTTAGTTTCAGTTGCCATCCGCCATACGCCGCGTGGCGCTGAGGCTTGTGGCTGTTTGTCTGCCAACTGCGTTGCCTACTTTTAGGCTGGCATAATGAAATTCCAACTTTTGACTTATTGACGACAACGAGCACGAGGACGAGGACAACGGCAACGACAAGTTCAGTTCTTAATTCGCCAGCGACCAGAATCGCATATGGTTGTCCTTGCTGTTGTTTCTCTTATTGTTGTTGTTGCTGTTGCGGTTGCTTTTGCAGGCGACGCAGCGACGCTTGCGCTTTTGTCTCCCTTTTTTATGGGAATAATATGTATACGCAATTTCCCACCAGCCAAAAAAGAACTTTAAGATACATGCAATTGTAACCAAATTGAAGATGAGTCTGTGATTTAAATTGAGTTATCTTATTTAAATTATTCAAAATCGTGTGTTTATTTAATGTTCGGATTTAGGATTATATACCCAGTATAATTATCTTATTTCCATTATCATGTATACCGTTAAAGCTAAATCTTACAAAACGTGGGCTTATATGAATATGAAAAGCTCCTTATATGTTCGCTGAATTACCCACATAGTCTCCACTGTAACACAAGTGGAGCGAATCCTAGCTACTCGGAGAGAAAAAAGTCATATTAAATTTGTTTGCTCTGTGTAGTTCCCAATGATCAAAACAGAATGACCGAACAGATTGGTAATATCATGCTCTCATTTAATAAAATCACGATCTTTAGCAGCAATATCAATTACTTTTAGTACTCTCTTAACAAGGAGACATTTTTAATTTAACCGATTTTAATATTTTTATATACTCATTTTATATACTTTTAATATACTCAGAGGCACAACACGAATATTAATTTCTTGTGCTGTATACTGTAGGAAAAGTTAGTTGTGAAAATAGTAAAGACAGTTTATCGAATGTTCTATATTCAGAAAATTTTAATTCCTTAAACCTAACACAAAACGTTTTCTATAAATATTTATATAATTAGAGAGATATGATGTACATACTTACATGACTACTTATGAACATGGCATAAGCTACTGCTGACTTCATGTTTCACAAGCCGTGGGATCGGAATTTGGCTGAAGACGTAATGCACTGAATGGATTTACTACAAATGCAGAAATATGTAAGTACATTTATAATTAAAAGGCTTATATAAAAGTTTAAGATAGCTTAAATATGTTCGTATGTGTGCAACACATGTGTTTCTTTTGTCGAATGCTTTGCAACTCGTTTAGTATAAACTAATATTGTAGGATATATATTTTTAATTACAAACAAAAACAATGCGAATAAAATAAGAGCACGGAAAGCTTTTGAGGTTTTGCACGGATATACTGAGATTCCAGATTCGCTTTAATTAAGCGAATTTGCTAAAAATGAGCGGATTAAACTGTCGAACTATGATGCACATAGTTCACACTTAAGGTTATAAATAGACTTTGTATTTTAATGCCTAATGATCCCGTGAACTTGTAAATATTTCTTATTAATGAACATGATAAATTATTTTATATTTATTAGATTTGACAAACGTTTTGCATTTGATTTATCTGTATCATTCTTTGTTTATCGGCATAAAGAGTGCTGTGACATGCAGTTCAGTTTGTTTCAAATAAATAAACGCTGAACAATGTGCATTATTTGGCGCTGCCTATCTGCAGGCGCAGGAAATTGCGCAATTTTCTAGATGCTTTCACACCACAATAAGTTGAGACGAATTGCAAATTTCTTTGGTGGTTTCCTTTTTTATATTCGTCGCCTTTGTCAGAAGCTGTTGGCCGCATGACGGGATTCACGCCCCACTGGACATGTCCTTTTGATGGAATTCGCACCTTTAAAGTAATATCCGCTGGGCTTTCTCTGCGCCAATGAAAATCAATTTTCATTTTAATTGACTTTTACGTGAAGTGAGAATTTTCAGTGTTTGCTAGAGGCGAACTGCGTGGGCTTGTCAATATTTACATGCTACACATTAATTATATATATGCAGCGTACACACACACACACATTCAAACATACATATTTAAGCACAGGCATTAGGCACAACAATGGCCAATTTCCTGACCAGTTCCAGGAACAAGCCGAGGGCGAAATAGCCAAACTGAGCAGCTTATTAGCAGGTCAGCACGCGAGAGCCGCAACAAGCGCGGGCAATCAAAATTATCCCCTCCACAGCTGGGCAAAGCCATCGAACTTTTACGCATTGTTTATGTTAACAAAATGTAAATAAATGTTGCGTACAAACGATGTTGACGATGACGAAAACAGAGGGCAATTAAATTTCTGGCTAAAATAAAGGCGCCGGCACACGCAAGTCGTTTGGGGACTTTGAACGACAACAGGTGTTCAGGTTTACAGGGTTGGCTTACCAAGCAAAAGAAACGAAAACAGAAAAACTAAATAAATCAAATCGTGGGCAGACAAACGAAGCATAACAAAAAACCCACGCATATATATATTTATATATATATATTTATATATATTTATTTATATATATATATATGTATGTATAAACTTGAACTGCCCCAGGACACCGCATATCGAACAGCTTTATCGAAGTAGCCACCATTTACGTAGCCAATTCGTCGTCGCCTTCGTCTTAGCCGTTGTCGTCGCAGTTTGTTAAAGTGCTTCGCGTGTTAATTGTCGAGGAATGTGCTTGCCACGGCGATAATATTGGACAGCCAGCGATCCAGCTGGGCAGCTGCCTGGTCACACCAGGACGATGCCTAACGTGCTCGCTGACAATTCAAAATTAACTGCCAAATTGGCCACAGCAGCAAAAGTAACGCATAATAAAATGGCGCAATAGAAACAACTGAGCAAGGTTTTGGAGATTTGAGTGCTCGATTGCGAGATACCCTGTGTTCGCTTCAAAAGTAAGCTACTACGTACTTATGTAAATACACAATTATTTCCGCTATTAGAAGCGGAAATAATCAGCATTTTATCAGTTTAAAGAGAATATTCGCTTCATTGTTGTATCGGGACTTTTTATGCTTTCTTCCTCAGTACTATTTACTGTCCACCTTCCAAAGTTATTTTTTAAAAGGCAAAGCTATACAATATTTGGAATAATTGTCTCCCAATCTTCTTGTGATTAAATCATGTTTCGGATATTGAAGCAACTACTTGAATAATATTTCTACATTTCTTGGTGGTTAAATAGAACTTGGGTCAGAAATGCCTGCTTTATTAAACACAATTAAGAATACGTATACAGGGAAGTTGCTGCGAAATGGAAAACCTAAAGGAAAGTGAGATATTCACACGCAGGCTTTGACAGGAGCCAAACACAGAGAGTTCAACATTTGGAGGATTTTTTACCGTCGCTTTAATGAATCCGACAACTATTTATGTAGCCCATCGGTCAATGATATTTAAATAAAAATACGCCTAAAATAGCAATATACGACTATTTGACATCACTTGTAGTCATTAAAATGCTTCAGCTTGTTTTCTATGTATAAGTATGCCCTTTCAGGCAGCCAAGGGGCAATCTTTCCTTAACGACCATTAAATGTTGCCTGCTGCCATTAAAGTCACTTCCGTTTATTTTTATCGTTTTTAATTGCTTTTTTCCGTCTATTCCGTTCGTGTGTTGTCTTTTTTGTGGCTACCTCATTTGTCGCCGTGTGTGTTTGCTCGTTTATTTTATTTAGCAATTTATTTCACACGTTGCCCCACTGAAGCGAAGTGTGCCTACGTGTTTGGCCAGCGCTGTGTATCTTGTGACTGTTTTTAATTTTAGGCTATTATAAGCTGTCCACTTGCCCGCTGGCCCCTGCCCACACCATGGGCACGGCTATGTTGCCCATTTGCAGTCAGGTCCAAAATTATGGCCACACATATAAATTGTCAAGCGGCCATTCGTCTTGCAGAATAAATGTTGCAATTTGTTGGCTTTTGCGTTGCGCGCGAACCCTCCAAAAAGATGGCGCCCAAGATAGTCGACAACAGCTTCCGTTGCGCACAAAAGTGTGCTACGTTTTGTATACAATTTGCAGCCCGACTTTAAAGCGCCGGCGCGCACCTTCACTGACCACTGACTGAATCTAGGCTGGACCTGACGCTAGAGCTGGAGCTGGAGGTGGCGCTGCTATAAATTCTATTGCAATGCATGCGACTCCATGTGCGAGGCGAGACACAAATAACTCACAGTCTGCATGGCGCAGCGGCTTTTATTAGAAGGGGCCTCCGCTGACCACTGCCGGCATATATTTGCGCACAATTAATTATTATAAATGTCGTGGTCTCTACCCGGACGCGGCCACGGACTCGGGACCGCGTACGGGCCCGGGCCCGGATGTGGATACGGATGCGAATGCAAACGCGAACGCTTACACAAAGGCGCACAAAACGTTCTCCGTTTGCGAGCAAGTGAAATTGTTTATGAAAATTTATGATTACAATATTTGTGTCGCACTGTATCTTTCACCCTCCCCTCCCGCCCTGCATCTCTTATTTGTTCTATGTGGTCTTTTGGTTTTATTTGTTTGACTCGACATTTTGAGGCTGCATTCCACATCGCTTTGCAACCCATTTCCTGCATTCTGGCAGGTGCTGTGATAAAACGGTCATCCCTTCGGGAGGCTTAGATGGATCGAACAGCTGATTATGATAATCGCGTTTTTCCCGTTAATATGAAACCAATACAAGTACTCTCACGCACATACGCATGCATACTTACACGTTTCTCGTATTCATACTTTGTTTACAATTGATTTCACATGCCTTTATTCATGTTTATTCACAGAAAAAACTCTTTTAATGCCTTCAAGTGCAAACACAAAGCACACACACATACGCATAAATACTGCTGCCTGTAAAAGTCAACTTTGGCGAGGAAAAATGCTTCATTCATTCGTTCATTCATCGATGATGTTGGTTGTCTTTTCAATGCTATTCTTCCATTTTTTGTCTTGCCCTCGATTTTTGTATTTTGTCAGATTATATTTGCTTAAATGATCTTTATTTATTTTCTCAATGGCTTTCGATTTATTTTGCTTGTTACGGATATCCAATTTTTGAGAAATATGTTTTTGTATTGAAATAAAACAGTTGAACATGTGCAGATATAATTATTAAAGTTGGCCACAGAACTTATCTTAACCATTCAAACTCAGATCGGAAATATTATTGAAAATTAAAGATTTTGGATCAGGAAAGAGAGTTCTTAGGCCTCTCTGGCATACTTATGTATATAAAATAAATAATATAGTATAGATATAAATCTAGTATTTTTTATTATTAAGAAAATCTTTTTATACTGAAAAGCATCTTTTTTGTTTGACAACTAAGCTATCGATATGTTGCCTTTAGATAACCTGTTCACCCTTTTATCAGTCTTATCCTCCCATCTGCCTTCCCGTCTAAATACAGTTAATTCCCTTGCATTTTCAGCTGCTTCATTATTTCCACATCCATCATTTGAGCATTTTTCGCTTGAGTGCCACTTTAGACTCCTCGCTTAGCTTTTGCACACCGCTCCGCACCTCCCTTTGCCCCGCTGGGCTTTCGTTATCAAACTTCATACAGCTAATTATGCGCTAAGTAGACACGGTACACACAACAACAGCAACAATAACAACAACAACATCGCACCGGGACGCAGTGGCAAGCGGATAATTTATGGCCGCGATTGCAGCCAAAAATCCTTTGTCGAAAAGTTGCAAATACCTGGAACTTAATGTTGGACTTTGAACTGGCGAGCGCCTCTGCGCCCAACCAAAATATGATAAATGTTGTGCGGAAGTTGGCGACTGACACTGTGCCACGCCTCTTGCCGTACGGCCCGACTCGTACAGCCTTTAAGCCGCGTATCCCGCTGCCCCCTTCTGGAAACCGCAACAAGGTGCACAAAAGGCCGTCAATTTGCGAATATGCGCGCTATCGAAATTTTCATAGACATAAGCATTGGCATTACGAGTAGTAGTCGCATAGCTCTCTACCGCGCGCAGTTGTATTATGTGCGTGTGTGTGTGCGAGTGTGTGTACGAGAGAGGGTGAGCCTCCATTATGAGCTGCCGTTGTGGGCATTATGCGGCCTTTGTGTCGGGTGTTCTCCAATGCAGCAGATAAACGCTGCCAAATGCGATACAACCTTAGGTTATTTGTCACACATAATACATGTGCGTGTGTGCGTGTGTGTGGAGCGGCTTAAGGTGCATGTAGTGTACACTTAATGGAGTGGTGATCAAGCTGCCCAAGGGGAAATTGAATTAAAACGTGAATGCAAATCGCAGCGCATTATCCCTTTTCTATTTTGCAATCTCAACTCTCATACGAGACGTCGGCTCGAAATTAACGACAGCCATAACTTTTTGAACGCGACATTTTAGTTTTCGGCTGCTCGGCATTGCACACGCTGCCAAAACGTTTCCGCTTCCGCTGGCAGTCATAACTTTTTGCGACTGACATGCCTTTCTTATGTTCTTGCAAAGGGTATTTCAAACGGAACGTGTGACGCATAAAAGGAAACGTCTCCGATCCTATAAAGTATATATAAATATAGAAGTACATTCGTGATCAGTAGCAACAGGAGAGTCGATATAGCTTTGTCGGTCTGTCTGTCTATTTCTATATCGTTTGTGTGTTATGAATAAAGAAACTTTTAACACATTTAGTAAACAGCTTTCATACGTCTGTAAGGGTATTTAATCGTCGACACCCCAAACAACACAGTTTTTTCTTGTTTTTCCTCCTTTTTTTGGTTGCTGCAAAGTTACGAGCATGCCAAAAACTGTGACACTCGGCGTGGCAGGCGGCAAAAGAAAATTTGCGGGCTTCAGCCAATGCAACTTTCGCTGCCATTTGAACTTTGCACTGCAGCAACCAGCAGCAAACAGCAGCCGACAGCGGCGGACATCACGGCCAACAGCTAAGGTAAATAAACCGGAAACATGCGGCAACACCGACGTGTGCGGGCACTCGCATTGCCCCACCGTTTAATTCAGTTGCGTGTGCGGTTTGTGTGGTCTTTGCCGCGCTTTTTAATGGGATGCAATTCCAGTTGAATTGTTGTCGTACCGTCGCCTTTTGACGAAACTGTACCGATTAGAAAACACTGCGATGTCTGTTTAACAGCTGACATGTACGATGTGATGTGAATCTATTTATATTTGAAATATTCTTTTCAATTGGGCTCTTGAATTTCTAACCACATGACAAAGAATGTCAATATATCGTTAAATCTGTTTCACCTTTCCCCTAAACATTTATGACAAAATCTTACTATATCACTTGTGGGTTTTATAAGAAGCATTTGCTGCACATAGTGGAACAATTAAACATTTTAAATAACTTTAAATGCTTTTAAATCCTTTAAATCTCCCAACGAAGTAAAAATTATAATATAATTAGGAATATGAAAAGCTGGAAAATTGTTATGAACTGGGAAAAAGGTTGTGATACTTAGTCGGTTCTTCTACGACATAGATCAAAAAAAGTGCCCCATCCTTTCGGTTCAAATTTGTACATTTGCTAATTGAGAAATGACACATAAAGTACAGAAAAAACAACGAAAAGAAAATTCCAAGGAATTTATTTTGTAATTCTTAATTCATTTCACTCTGTTTTAATTGTTTTTTGTCGCTTTCAAAGCGTGTCAGATTTCTTATCTTGATATTTAAGCCGTTTGGCTTGACACACAGTTGGAAAACCATATTGCATATTATATGAATTAAGAAGAAAAACGACGCCCATTTCAGGGTCTTACGGTGCCTTCGAAACCCTTTCCGCATTTGCTTTGGTTGCCGTGGTGCTAAAGTTTCGCAACCGCGTACAAAATATGCACTAAGCACGAACCCTTTGCTCATTTAGCCCCCTCCTAGCGACCCTCGCGATTAGAGATGGACGCGTGTCGGATTTGCTGAGTTGCCAGAGTTGCCAAGTACACACAAGCAAATCGCCAACTGGTCGCACAAATGGCGATCATTGTTTATTTTTAAACATATCGCTTAGCGTTATCTATGCTCGTGATTCACGCACGAATTCACATACGTCACGCGCTCATCTTTTGATTCGATGCCATCGTTGGCTGCTCGTCCGCTTCTCGAACTCATTTGGAATTCTTTTTTTTCTAATTACTTTAGGGATTAATTTAAAGAAGCAAACGAAGTGCGCACACATACACGCACATTTATATCGAGTAATTTACATACACACACACGCACACAAACACACGCACACACCTACACATGCAACACGTTTCTTTACTTTTAATTTCAATTACTTTTATTATACCCAGCAAATGCGTTCAAATGAAGCAAAAAAAAAAGGTTTTGCATATACACATGCATGTATATTTGTACTTATCGGTATATACATAGTATATACATATATTCCTACAAACATACTCACACAGCTACTCACTTATATGTATATATATATGTACTTCTATTAACCGCACGCTCTGGAGAAAACCTGAGCGCAGCGAAAAGAAAAAGTTAACTTATTAATTTTCATAAGAGTAATTTTGTGTATTTTATGTTTGGTTTGCGCCTGAGTGTTGGTGTTTTTATTCATGCTGTTGTTGTTGTTGTTGTTGTTGTTGGCGCTAGGAGCGCAAATAAAAGAATGAAAAAAACAGAAACCAAGCCACAGCCACAGTAGCAACAACAAATGGCACCTCATGAGCATAGCGGGGAACGTTAAACGGTTAAGGACATGCAAAAAAGGGCGCGCTCTGATGAGTTGATGAAGTGTTCAACGCCTGGCTGGCCTGAAGAACCCCGAGAAACCCGACAACCCGGCGGGGGCGCTGATGGGTTTGAGCTGGGTGCGAGCTGAACTTTGGGAGCTGCCCGCAGCGCAAATAAAAAGTCAGGTTTTTAACTAAATGACTTTTTGTTGTTGTGCACACGCATTGCTACACATAAACGCACTCAGTGCGGCAACAGCAGCAGCAACAACAACAACAACAATGCTACATAAACACTGTACATGTGCATGCATGTCGACGTGTATCGTAATTATTCTGATGGCGGCAGCCTTTTTCCACACAACCTACAACTACATACTTATGATATACATGTGTGTGTGTTGTTTGCCCAAATGCGTGGCAGCGTTAAGTAAAATTGCCAGGACCTCACCTTTTTCGGCAGGAGGGATGGGGAGAGGGGCCTATGTGTGTGTGTGTGGATTTCGGTGTCTCTGTTTACCTTTTAGGCGCCCTGGACTGCGGCGGCTCGAGTTGGGTTCTTGTCTCGTTGATTATGCGCTGATAACAAATTATTCACTTGGGAGCAGACTTCAACCAACACAAGCAAAACAGAAACACAACAGCAGGTGTGTGTGTGTGTGTGTGTGTGTGTGGCTTACATGAAAACATTAGACGTAACAGGGGGCGTGTGTGTGCTCACGCCTATGGTCTATATCCGTTTGGGGTCTTGGGGTCTGCGTGTCCAAAATTAATGAAAAGCCGCCAACGCCGCAGTAAAGCCGCCGACTTTTTGCCTATTTGCTGTGTCACCTGCGCTTTTTTATGTGCTTTATTATGCGAGATAACAATCGCTATAGAAGCACACAATATTACGCATACGCAGTGCGCTACACTGGTAAATACCAGTATTTCAGGTCTTCGGTTCAAAAGGTCAAGCAGCGAACCCGAAAACACAAATAGTATAGGCAAAACATGGAGTTACCAAATAATCAATCAGCAAAATACCTTAAGGGTGAGGAAAATACATTTTCAGTTGCCCGTTTTTTATATACTTTGACGGAGTTGACATTTATTTTAACTTTAAATACGTCTTATAATTGACTTGTATAAAGACCCAAAACACCAGAGCATATTCTGAATTTTAAACAATTCTTTACATTCAATTTTATTTTACGAATTGCTTAATGCGATTAGAGCTTTGTCCACATATTAGCGCACATTGTAATCAATGTCCTCCAGGACGGCGTTCAAATGCCACAATTAAAAGACAGCTCCAATATAAGGGCTGGCTCGCTGGGGAATTGGGCGCAGCTCATTTATGTTTTATCTATTGGTCAAAGGCTTTAAGGGCTATGCGAGGCGTCGCAATGAGAACGGCAAGGATCATAAAAATAACAATTCCAAAATCAAATGCTGGCGGAAATGAATAGCACAACTTCCGGTGGACCAATAAAAAATAAAAAAGGACACAACTGGCCAAACGCACCCCAGAGGCCAGACGAGCCGGCAGGCTGCTGCTGACTGGATGTTGGTCCTCGATTCTCACTTTCCTCCAGCGACTGCTGCTTTATTATGCGAAACAAGCGAAGAAACAAACAAGAGGCACGCTGGCGAATTTGTGTTTAAAAATAACAACAATCACTACAACGGCAACAATAAGAAGAACAACAACAACGACAATGGAAGCCAGGCGACAGGAATCGATGGTAGGGACGTCTTTGCTGCTTTCGGCCAGCTGCGACAGTTGGCAGAGAGTCGTTTGGTCCTGGAACGAGTCGCCATTTATCTTAATCTACCTTTTAACTTATCTCGTTGTTGGATTTGAACTTCTTTTGCTTTGTGCACGCTCTCGTCGCCCGCTTCTTGTTTCTCTTCGGTGTTCGCTTTTAGCTATTGTTGCAACAAAAATCAATTAATTATTTATCACTTAAACTCTCCGCCACTTGTCATTATGTCATTGTTTACTCATTGCCCTGGGGGAGGGACAACGGACGGTGAACAGCAAACGGCGGACAGCAGCAGCAAGCGAAAATTTTCTTTGCTTTCAACTTTATCAATACTCAATTGAGATGGCGCTCCTGGGCCAGCAGCATTAGCTGACCCCATTGATGTTTGTACGCTTAACTTTGCGCCGGCAGTTTGTCTCGACGGGCCTCGACATCGGGTCGGGTAGCTGAGCCAAGGGGGCAAACGCTCGTGCGATGCCTGCCAGCCGTTATTCTTCTTATTTTATTTAACTTAATACTTATGTTGGCATTTTTTCTTTCCGGCCACCTTCAATGCCGAGATGTCGTCGCTGTGGCCTCTTGCAACAATCGAAATCCCCAATTGACAAAAAGAAAACCAATTTAGCAGACAACGACAGCAGTTCTGGGGAAGTCTGCCAATGGAGGGGAGTCGGTAGGGGCAGGCTTTTCGAATCTTGTGTCTCTGCTGCAAGCACACGTTGTGATAAATTCATCAGGTGAATGCCAAAGCATTGCGCAAGTATGCGCCCACTCCCCATGCTGGCCATCTGGCCACGCCTCCATACAAATCCAGCTCCTTGATGCGGCTTGCTGCGGCTTGCTGCGGCTTGCCGTGTGGCCGCATCAAACGACAATTGAATTTGCCATGTTGAAAACTTAGACGGCCGCCTCAATATCGACAGATGGCTTGTTACTTTTGGCTTTGGCCATTGGCAACACTCGGCCAGCGCCTGCTGGCCATGACGCAGGACTCGTGGCCGTAGCCAACTGGAGCCTCAGTTGTCGTTAGTCGTATTTATTTAGTTGTGTTTGCCGTCGGCATGCCTTCAATTAATGTCAATTTGTTTTTAAGTAAGCTATCGATGGCAACTTGGAAGCGATTGCATTGACATTGGCCAACGGGCTGGATCGCAATCGGTTGGTCGGGCGGCGACAGGTCGCAGCTGACAAAACGCATCAAGTGAAATGAAAACGTATGAGCGGGCAATTTGTTTATATTTGGATCAACTATCTAATATACCCAAAATGAAGCCAACGCTCAATGTGGGCCCCCTAACTGGGTCAGGTGATCAACCCGACGACAGCTGATGTGTGTGGATATAAACTTAATGTTAATGTCTTGTCCTCATCCTCGTCTTCGTCCTCGTCCTCGTCCTCGGCCTGGTCGTCGTCGACGTCGTTGACTCTGCGTCTAATAGAAGGCTACCAGAAATGTTTTCCATTATGTTAGAATGCAATAAATTACCTGTAAAGGCAACGACAAAAACCACACACAAAACGCAGGGTAGGGGCTGGCGCCTGGCTTGAGCACTAGGGGTGGGCATGGGCACTTGGGCAAGGGGTTGGGGCTGGGGGGCACATGTATATGCACGCACATTAATTTACTTTTGTTGTCACTTTGCCAGTGGGCCACATTTGAAGTGCGCTGCCGGCAGGGATATAAAACAAATACAAATGACAAAGCAGAGGCAATGACAGAGTGTGCCGCAAAAGAGTGCGAGGTGTGTGAGAGCGGATAGGGGATTGAGGGGGCAGTTGGACAGGCGACAGGAGACATCCTGTGCTACTCAGCTCACACAGCTGGCTGCCAGTTTGATATGTAAATGCGTTTCGCACACATTTCGGGGCCGAGTGTAATGGAATTGTATGACATTACTTTTAATTAAAAGTGCTCGACATTTGGCCGGCAACTTGAGCGCCGGGCGAGCAGTAACGTGTGGCTCCCTCCTACTTTTTTTGGTCTTTTGGCAGGTACTAGCAAGTGCGAAATGTTTGTGCCAGCTGTTAACAAAGGCTTAAGCCACGCACTTAGTTTGCTGCCAAGTCACAAAGATGGAAAAAGCACTCGCATTGCAGACGCGCAAGCGTTTATCAGTTGTATTAAATCTAATGGCCAAGAAGAGGAAATCTCAAACAATTCAATTCCGCACTTGACAGCAAATAATCAACTAAAGTACGAGTACGAGAAATGAGCGAAAAAGGCGAGCTGCCAAGTGCGACGATCCTGTCAAACAATAACAAACAACTCGCAATACAATAGTATAGAATTTCCTGACTGCGTTAGACCCTGCACATTATTGCATGATTGTTCGGCCATGATGAACTATTAGCAGTGTTTGCCACCTGCAAAACTTTCGATGCGACTGCTAGAATAAGGACATCTAAACAGTTGGTGCTTTAATAAAAATTATATTAATACAATTGAATGAAGTACAATTTTCTTGGATTGTTGGTTATCTTGTAGTCTTTAAAATACAGATTTCAAAGCTATCGATTAATCTACCTCATAAAAAACCTTTAGATAACGCAAATAGAAATGCATAAGAAAGATCACAAATGAGCTGATTTGAGACCTTAATGTATCTTACGAATGAAACGTAAAAATCGACTACAGGGTATACAGCACAAGTCGAATAGGAGTGTTGTGTGCGTGTGTGTGTCGTATCTCATTATTGAATAGCCGCTTTGTCTTATTGGATTATCATGAATGGGACTATTAGTTTTGTTGTCGCAAAAACTTACTTTGGAAAATAAAATACCTCTGTGTAATGAATCAAAATTAAGAAATCATTAAAGCAAAGAAGCTGAGCTTTCGTTGAAATTAAGTTAGCAGTTGATGCAACAAATTCGCAAGGCCGAGATTTGATTTCAACCCAAAGAATTTGTATTTCATGGAAATGCAACCACCCAGCCTCCCGCTACCCCCCTTCGGGTACTTTATGAGCAGCGCGTAAAATGCCAAGCAAGTAAAAAGCCAAAATTGCAAATAATGCGAATCACGTGGCGCGTTCGTAGCTGGAGCTGTGACCCCTTTGCACAGAAACCGCCAACAAGAACAACCGTAAATGAGAGGTTGGGCAGGAGGGGTGATATAGGTGCATGGAGCAGCGCCCCTATCGCGCAATCAACCATTACCGAGCGCGATTCGAGTTGAGTGTTTCGATTTGCAGGCAAATCATAAAAACAAATGTATAAAATCAAATGGAAAATCAATGAAGCCAACCATCAACTGTGTCGATGGCATCGCCCGCGGTTTGTATAAATTGCTTTATTGCCTAAATAATACAAAAGAGTTGCCCTGGTCGGGCGTGCACTGCCAGCCCTGGCAAAATATATTCATATTTTTTGGCAACTTAATGCAAAAATAACATCGAGCGAGACAACAACAACAAAAACCAACACAACCTGTATGCCCCACCCTCTGGTGGCACTGGTACTCGTAATGTATGTGGATCCGGGTGGCGGGGGCTGGGGTTGAAATGTACACAATGGCTTCTTTGCATTCGACCGCCGAACCCAAAATAATTAAAAGTATTTGGCGTCTGTAAAGTAATTTTTAATTAAGTTGAAGTGCGCTCAAGTGGCGCGGCTGATGGGTTTTATTTTTTTTAGCAGGATGGAGAGGGAGGCATAGCCGTGGCTGGATGACTATGGCTGGTGGTGCGGATGCTGCCGGTTGCTTATTACCGTGCATAAACATAAACAATTTTAGAAATTAAATGATAATTTCTGAATATTTACATAATTTTATACATTATTCCCAACGGCTGGTCCGAAAAGACGACGTCCCAATGAACGCAGGACCCTTGAAACTGTGTTGGAGTGGGGCCTCGTGAGTATTTTTGTAGGTTTACATTTCGCGCTCTGCCAAATTAAGATACATGGATTGGTAATGGTTGTGTTTCTGGCAAATATTTACCTTATGAAATTCCATTCGCTGGCTGCAGCACAATGTCCCGTTAATCTCAATCTCAACGATTGCTATCAGCAGGCCCCAAATTGATTTTAGTTTCATTTACGTTTCCTGCTGTTCATTTTCGCCATCCTCATTGCATTTGGCAGACTCGCGCAACGCCGGCGCATAAATATTTATGACGAGCGCAGGGCGCGGGGTTCGGGGTGCGGGGTGCGGGGCGTGGTGCTAAGTGGCGGCCGGTAAGTCTGCCAGGGAGCCCAGCTCAACTTTTGCTCTATTTTGGATGCCAGCCAAATGCAATGAAATTCTATTTGAGCATTTGCAATGTGCCCGTTTCAGTTTTTCACTTTTTCTGAGTGGATCTTCATTTGGCGCGTCAATTTTTTTTCTTTTGCCCAGCTTAAAGTTTTAATTAAGTGCAAATTATAAAAGTGTAAATTTATTTGCTAAAAAGAGGGAAAAAAGCAAACGCGTGAATTGCATAGGGTTAAAAGAACGAGAGGAGGAGAAAAGGTAGATAAATGCCATCTTGATGGCCTTATAGATTGATAATTAAAATAATAGTTAGTTAATGTTTGTTAAAGATTGGAATTGTATTTAGGGATTTGTCAATCACATACAAGAAAGTGTATAACACATGTCTTTATAGATTTTAATGTGCACCTGCTCTAAACTTGTGCCAGGCAATAATTGAAATAAATTTATGGGCTTATTACAAATTCGGGTAAATAAATTAAAACCGACACATGGGGTGGAGATATTTGTCTGATGCCTACTGTGAGCTGCTAATGAGCAAGACAGACAAGCCTTAATGAAATGAAGAAGTTATGAAACGGGCAACGGCTTCGGGCAATCGGGGGCTAAAGGGGTTGCGAATGTTGTTGTGAAACTTTGCATATGAATGAATATAAAAGCGGGGTGGGCGACGGCGTAAAGAAAGCATTAATATGCTGCATAATTATGCGATAACCATGGCATGTGGTCCCACACTTTGGCTCCACTCTTCACTCTTTCGAGGTTCAGCAGCAGAGAACATCATAACTGAACATCATAATATAATGCTACATAACGTTAACGCTAATGATGCCAGCAAATGCGGAGCTATAACCAACAACAAGCAGCAACTACAACAGCAACACAAAGGCGTGTGCCAGGTGTGTGTATGTGTGTGTACGTCTGCGTGTAAGTATTGGGTGTTACATGCTGCAAAGTACTCCCCAAAGTGCCCCTAAATGCAAGAAATGACAGTCATTTCATATTTGTTGTACTCAGCGGACTGTGCTCTCTCGTTGTTGTTGTTGTTGCTCCTGCTTAGGATACGCACACAAGTACACAGCGTGTCATAAAATTAAATACTTCACTGGAGAATTAAATGCAGTAAAAAGTGGGCGTGGCCCACACACAGCAAACAACCAAACACACCTCCATCAGGTACTACAAAATGGGAACTGTCCAACGCGGGCGCGGTCTGGAGGTTGGGTAAGCTAGTTGTTGTGAATGCCAGGGCGTTGCTTTCTCTTATAGCAGCAAACCGTTGCTAATAACAACTTTAAAGCTAAACGTGTTTTCATTATTATGACCATTATGGATTCCTCTCATCGTCCCCTGTTGCCTACTCTCGTAGATTTAGCGTCACAGCTTTGAAAAGGTAATAAAATATGTTACCTCAATAAATACACATCTGTAACAACATTAAGCTGACTCACTCATCGCTTGAACTATTGCGACAGCTCCTTGACCCTTGGCTGCCGCATTAAAGGATATCTCAAGCAGCCATCCATAAAATATCATAAAGGTGCATTAAGAACCTGGGTGTTTTGAGCTGACTTACACAGCTTTTAAGGAACTCGGCTAAGAGCTGACCGCAATGCCAACTGCTCTATTCTGTTGGGCAACTGTATCTGAGTATCTGTCAAAGCGACAGAATTTTATTTGTTGCGACACTTTAATTTTTAGGTGCATATTTTGTTTATTTTTTATAAATAAAGTAGGATTTAATTCCGTACATATACTTAAAATATATGTTAAAAAATATCTCCAAGATATAAAGTTCAAGAATATCCGCAAGGTATGAAAGTATTTTAGGATACAAAAATGATGGAGAAAATAGAATAATCTCGTCGAGGGGACCCGGATTTAAGAGACCCTGCTTATGCTCTGTACACATAAAAGATTTGCAAACAAGTATGTGGCAAGGAGCTACAGAGCAGAACTTGTGCGTAAAAAATATAAATACAAAAATAGAACATTTATGCATATGACAGTGTTTGTAGTTGAAGACCATAGTGCAACTTTAATATAGTTAAGTTGATAGTTTAAAACTGTCTCCGATAAATATAATAATAACAATGGTAATAATAATATTCATAAAAATTATAATGATAATATTAATAATAATAATTATAATAATGATAATAATAATAATACTCACATACTACACAATCGCAAATAGCCGCAGAAACATGCCATGATAAAGCTATAAAAATTCTAAATGTAATAAAAAGCATATGAAATTCACAAATGTATCCTCTAAGTACGAAATTATTTGCAAATGCACGCCGGCCACTTGCGAATATATCAAATATTCTTTTCGTAACACCAAATGTGGTAAGATCTCATCCGCCTGATTGGCGCACGAAATGAAATGGAGTTTGGCGCAAATTGCATGGGCTCGATTGCTATAATTAAAACTAACCAGCGCTGATTTTGCACAGATCTTCCGCCAGCGTCTGGCTGAGGTCGCCACCGAAGTAGACTGTCTTGAGCAGGCGGCGATGCGGTTTTGTTAAAATTACATTTGGCAAAGTTTTATCGCAGCTGCGGCGGCAGCGGCTGTAACTGCGACTAAAACTGCGGCAGTGGCATGATATCTGGGCTGTAATTAATTGTGGCCGCTGCATTTCGGGGTGGCCATGGTAATTGTGGCGTGCAAATTAAAAGCCAGCAAGCAGAAAGAAAGCGTGTGCAAAAAGTTGCGGAAAGCAAACAGAACAATTTAAAAGTGCGCACAGAAATAAACCGAAACCAAAACAAAGCCCAAACAGCGACAAAAAACAGGGGAAAAAACAACACGGCAGTGTAAACAGTGACAGGAGCAGCAGCTGGAACAAGACCTGGCATCGATAAACGCCAGAAAATAAAAATACAACCAACTTATATATACATACATATATAACAAAAACAAGGGTAAGCCGCAAATTATCCCGCTGGCAATTTACGGTTAGGAAAAGTGAAAAGCAACACTCGGCAAGTCGAAAGGGCTAGCAAAAGTCTTCGATTTCAAAGTGTCTGATATAGATGTTGCTGTTGCCATCGCTGCTGCTGCAGCCGCTAATGGCAGTGGCTGGAGTGTTGCCGCTGACAACAGCACGGACAGCGTATACAGGAGCCTAAAAGTGTCGCAGCAAATTGAATGGGAGGGCGGCAAATCACATCAAAAACATATTTGAATATTTGCCGTCACTTTGCTTTCAGCCATTGCCGAGGGCGGAGGGAGTGGCAAGTGGTTTCGATGGTTGCTGGTGTCAATGTCGCTGCCAGTGTTTGCCCAAGCGAAATGGAGGAAAACACTCTACGCTGCCATAGAGCATGCACGTGAAAAAATTACGTACTACTACCGGACGAAACTTGGCAAACATAACTTAAACAATTTGTACTGCATGACAGGCAGATGAGTTCGCATTCTTTAAATCAGCAGTTCAAGCGAAATAGCCAACGCAAATAAATGGGAATTCGGAAACGCAGTCAAGACACTCCCCGTTTCTCTCAATGAGTCAGGGAAAAAGTGCTGAAATCTCAACACTTTACACTGTCCGCGTTTGAGCACTCGTCGCTGATCCGACTCGGCTGCGCCTCAGCGTTTTAATTCAGCCCAGCAACTAAAGCTTAACCGTTGCCTAATACCTTGTGTACTCAAGGAAAGGGAACGGCACCCAACAGAGGGGCCTGCCTACCTGCCACCTGCCTACGCTTTCGCAGTGTGTTGGCAAGGGTATTGTCAGTAAAATGCCTGGGGCGAAAGTGTGCATTACGAGGTTTTAAATTACGCGAAAATACGCACACACACCCAGAGAGAACGCACGGATACAGGGACAGCGGCACACATGGCACACATGACAGAAGCCACACTGTAGAACGCTCAGCCTCGACGTTCTCTTGTCGCCTTGTGGGCTGTTGATTCTTACTTACCAAATAGAACTGTTAATGGAATGAGGAGCTGGGAAGGGGCAAGCCAAGCAGACCTCGGCGGCAACATTTGTGGGCACAATATGTAGTCCTTTATTGTATCAATGGCAACGAGAGCGCCGGGGGGACGCGGGCGGCGGCAGCAAAGACGGCGACGTTGCTGGCTGCACGTGTCAAAATTTGCGCAAAGGATATACAAAGTAACTCATGCTAATTTCGCCATTGTTGCCCCATGACTAGGCACGAGCTGGGGAATTGCCAGATTCAGAGGGCGGGCGGAGAAAACACTTGTGCCTGCGCCTTGAGCTCCGATCGATGTTTGGCACTGGGTGAAAAGTGTGGCATACATTTAAGCGCCAAGTGGAGTCTTCTATTAGAAGTGTGTAGAAATTGAGATAAGTGCTTAACGCACCAATTAAATTGGCTGTGATTATTTATGCAATTAAGACGGCTTACACACGCTTGATGTATGTGTGTTTGTGTATGTGATGGAGGCCAGCAACAACTAAAAAGCAAACGACAAAGTAGAAAAATTAACTTGATTTGCAAATACAACACATATGCGAAATTTGGGATGAAAAGCTTGCAAAGTGCCAAAGAAAATGTTCGTCTCTAGAACCGAAGCACAGACACGCGTGAGACAAACCCAACATAGTCTTTGCATTTGTGAGGAAACGCAGTAAAGATTTGATAATAATTGTCAACTAGTTGGCAGTAAACTGAAATTTGTGTGAAGTGCTCATCTGCTGACATTTTAGCACATTAATGAGAAACTGTGGCTTACATTGGTTGGATGTATCTGGTGCTGAATGACCTTCAGCCTTGCTTGGGTAGCTTAAAAGGTCAGCTAATCTGCAGTTGCCGTTGCAGCTGCTGCGGCAGTTTGAGTAACAGGAATGTGAGTCTATTGACAAGAACTGTGAGAGGTACACACTATTGCCATTTGGATCGCAAGCCCACTTGGCTTTCCCTTTGGCAGGCTTTGCATATTTGCCTGTATAAACAAGGCACATGCTAAGTGCACGTCGTGTCCCCTACGCCCCGATTGTGTACTAGTTGTACATGACTAAATTGCAATTTTCGTTTTATTTTATCTCATTTTAAAGGCAAGACCAGGCAGGCAGGGACAGCTGCTGGCTTCTAGTTACAGTGCAAGCAAATAGAAAGGCAGCTGCTAATTGACTGGCCTATGTCAAGACCTTCGGCCTAGCTGAGAGATCGGAGACCAGAGCCAATGTCTAAGCCCCACTCACGCAGCACGCTCAGAGCCTTTGGGCAAATACAATTTGCGGCTGCAATTTGCCATTCTCGACTTAATTTGATGCATTTTAAGTTGCAAGTGGCAAGTGGCAAGTTTCTGTGAGCGCCAAACGTTCGAAATGATACCAACTAATTGGCAATGGTTTGTGCTGATAACTTGGCCGCGACTGGCGCTTATAATTATTGGCCATCAAGGCGAAGCGGCTTTTGGCTGCAGCGCAATTTTCATTCGTATTTCCAATGTGGGTGCAAAGCATCAATTTGTGCGACCCTCTGAAATGCTTTTGGGGTCGAAACAGCTGCTAACTGTGCTCCATTGCTGGCTCACAGCTGTAGCTGACCCGACAGCCATTTCGTTTCGCAATTCATTTCCATTATCATCATCAAAACTTTTCTACTTTCAGCTTGTTTTTATACCAAGTTGACTCTTATATTTGTGAGATTTGCCCCCAAGAATGAGATTGTGGGTGTGTGCATGTGTGTGTGTTTTCCTTAGACAGCATCATAAGCAGGAGCAGCAGCAGCAGCAGCAGGAGCAGCAGCACCAGCATTTCTTAAAAAAGCAATTACATTAAAAAGGATATGGCAGCAGCAGCCCTTTTTTCAGGCTGGCTGCCTGCGCGCTCATTTTACGTATAAGTAATCGCAATGCTCGCCTACGTGCCGCGCACACGACATCGCCGGCGAGTGTGTGTCTCTTAAATGTTCATTAAATTGGATTTTTAGTGCGCATCGTAAAAAATTCAAAGCGCCCATTTAATTCACCCGACAACAGCAACAGCAACAACAACAACGACCTTGTCCAGACGAAAACTTCACTTGTTTTTGGGTGCAACAGAAGGTGCCACAACACAAGGCGACTCCCCGCTTGGTCAGCAGAACCACTTGAGTTCCGTGCAGTCATAAAAGTGAACGGGTCGCGAGTCGTGGCCGGCAGCTCTTCAACTAGACTGGACGGGACGGGACGGGACGGGACTTCGATGCGATTTGAAATATTTTGCACTTTTATTGATTTTCGGCTTGCTGATGGGCTGCATATTAAATGGGCAATGCACCAAGTGCAGCATGCGACCACGCCTCCTTCGGACGGCGTATATTGCAGTTGTCATTATGCACGCCTGCTAAGTTTTTTTTTTTCAATTTGCAGGACTCGCATTAAGAGCGCGCGCGGGTCAGTAAAATCCTTTTTACGGCAAATTGTGCTGCATTTTAAGCGGAAATGATGCGCGTCCTGCGGCGGCACATCCTGCCCACAAAATGGCCATCCCCTGCTACCAAACCCGCTTGCTCTTTATTTTTTAGTCCACCGAAAATATTTGCATATTCATCTAAACAAAACACCAACTTCCCGCAGCAGCGACAGACAAATGCAAAAAAAAGAAGAATTTAAAAACTGCGAATAAAAGAAAAACATTTTAAAAGAAATTCGCGGGAGGACACAGGACGCTGAACGATGGCAGGCAGCAAAAGTCTAATGGCCAAAATGACCGTGACCAAGTGGTGGGCTGGGAGCTTGTGTATGCAATGTGGTGCAGTGGATTTCAGTGGGTTGCGGGCGTGGCAGCAAGTCATCTTCGTTGCAAGTTGGCCATTAACTCCGTGACGTTCGCATCGTCATGCCCGTCTGCAGCATATTGGCAAAAAATCTAAATAATTGACATCACCAGCAGCAGCAGCAGCTACAAAAGCTGAAACAAAACCAACAACACCCACAACTTTCGTTTGTTTTAGCCTTTGTTGATATTTTGCGGGACTTTTATTTTTTGTTCTTTTTTTGCGCACCTGCCTGGCCCAGCGCTGGCGATATTCTAATTGCCTTATCGCTTTCAGCGCTGACAAGCGTTCAGGCGTGATCGAGGAGTCAAAGTCCTTTGACTTTGACGATGAGTGCACACTTTTCGCATTTGGCCACAAAAAAGCTATTGAACACCCACTCACAGGCACACATCAACTGCAATTGCAATTTGGGTTTCTGCATGGGACACCATCAAAGGTGATATTTGCACTTGCAAATGGCTTTTTGCCTCACTGCTGATGATAACACGTCGAAATATTTCATAAGTGTTGGCCAAAAGAAGCAATCAAGGCTGCCAGTGTAACCGCAACAGGAATCCCTCACGGACACTCGACTCCAATCCACAACGTCACAACGCTGTCATTGATTGCAGGTTAGATTGGCAATTAGGCAAAATTGGCGCTCAGTTTGGCATCAAATTACACTGCGCGAAGCACGAGGCGCTCACAGCCCCCAGCTGATGGATAACTATGCGTGTCAGTCGGACCCATAGCCAGATATTAGCATTCAAGCTGAGTTGTGTTCAACACCTGATGCCCGGTTGATAGATGACATATGATGTCGAGTGAAATATGATACGCTGGATACCCTTCCAGGCTAAGAGCAGGCTGAGTTAATAGAAAAACTTGACCTGGAAAAAGGGTGCGTGGGACAGAAATAAAGTTGGGACCTAAATAAACTTGGTACTGTAGTAGTACTTGTTATCAGCACGTGCAATATTTGTATATAATTACATTAGATATTATATATTTAATAGGTATTTAAATGCAACCAACAAGTATTCAAAATATACTTAATGATTATCATAGCCATCTATGTTACCGATTGTAAAGATATCGATATTGATCTCTAATAAAGCAGTCGGAAAGTGTGGGCCGAACTCTTTTGAATTAGTAGCCGACTGCGTAATACTCTGTTAATCTCTGTAGTTACTAAAGCTATTTTGAAAAAATATAGAATTTTTATATTTCTCCAAGTTTTAAGCCTCTAGCTTCAAAATGCGTTCATATGAATAGACAGTATGATGGACATTGCATTAACCCAATATACACTTTTCACTCAATTAACATGTTTCAAAACTACAGTTATGTTGTATATGGCTATATGAAAAAAACAAAAATTTTGTTAAACAAACGTTTTAATTTTACTGATATTATGGACATGAACATTTGGCAAAATTAAAGCAAAGTTGGAGCTTTTGTTATCAATTCCCTAAAGAGCGATTGGTCAAGAATGAATTTGCCGTAGCAGTAAGATTGTAACATCAATAATACAAATGTATGCGAAGCAGTTTGTGTGTGGCCAGTAGAGGATTTAATGGGTGGCATAAGACGGCTCCTTCATTTGTGGCACACACCACAAAGTGTCACAGTGTGGGGTAACTTGTAGCACACAAGTCTACCAAGTGTGCTAGTAAATAAAAATTCATGCCGAGGCAACTTTGCTACTACTACCCACATATACGGCTTCACATAGTCCACACACACACACACTCCGGCGGAGGCAACTATCGCAAAGCACTTGACCACTTGCACTTATGCAATTATGAAATTGCCATAGAAAGTGACACTTTTATTCGTCGTCCTGGTGCCATTGTCCCTTCGGCCAAGGCATTTCAGAAAGAGAGATAGAGAGAAAGGGAGACAAAGCGTATCAAGTTTTGGGCGAAGGGAGAAGCCGAACCCGAAATGAAGAAAATTGCGTTTCGAAAACTCTTAACAAAGTCATTTGGTCCAGATGCTGCCAGTTAAGTTAGTGCGCAGAGAAAAGGCGACTTCAGGCAGCATCAAGTCCGGCCCGACAAACAGACACAGTTAGTTCGGCTCCGGCTTAGACAGAGCGAAACACATGTGGTTAAGGCGTCTGGCCGGCTGCGAAGGGTTAAGGTGCTCAGGCAACGAGCCAACGAGCCAACAAGGACCGACAAGGGGCGTAAAATTTAGGCAAAATGTGCTACTTACTAGACGCATTTGGGTATGGGCCCTCAACTTAGCTGGCTGGCCGGCAATTGGGCCAATTTCTATATGCCACATCGCATTTGGTCACTTACTGTAATTGTCTCTGTTTTGGCGGCAAGTTTGGGGGTAGCTCAAATTAAGTGCAGAAAGCGATTAGATCAGAGAGCCGGGGAGCAGTCTTTGAAAGAAATAGAAGTGTGGCAGGGTCAAGGAGTTCCATTTGATGAACTTGCGGTGTGAGCGGAGTGGAGAGTGGGGTCGCGTCAAGTCGAGTCGTATTGAGTCAAGTCTGACGTCCTTTGGCTGGGTTATCAACATAAGTTTGGCAAAATATGCGCCGTAAATTTACAGTTTTATTGGTGGCACTTTATCTGTACGTCGGTTGGAGTGTATCTATTTGGACACGTGTCGCCTGCTACTCGAGGCAACAATTGCAGCTGTTTTCTTATTGGCGCTGCTGCTCGCCGGAGACGCGGCCATTTATTTTGGCAGACTGTGTCAATGGTCACACACAGAAGTTGGCTGGACCCGCTTTAGTGCTACTTTCTAGACGGGGGCAACTACTTTAAAGTTTATTTCACTGCCCGTTTCCAGCGAGCGCTATAAATTGTCCTCAGCTCGCGCCACAATTCTTGCCGTCAATTTGCTGCTTGCCAAGTTCGCCGGTTAGCTGATGGAAAAATTTTCATTGCTGTTTGCTTTTTGAAACTCTTCGACTGTTGCCATTTTAAATGTCATTATTGAAACTTATGGAAAGTCCAAAGAGGAGCAGACGGAGATAGATCGAGGCGAAGAGATACTGAGAGGAGACGAGCAGTTGGAGGAGGTTGTCAAATCCACAATTTCAACTCGCATAAAAAATCGAATAATTCAAATATCAAATTAGAGCAAATCGAAAATCTTTAAAAAGTGAGATCACCATATTTTTTAAAATATTCTTAGTAAATTCTGTAGTTTTAAATGAATCTTAAGACAAGTGACACTTTAAAAACTTGAGTTAATTTTTTGCTCGATCGTTGCTCTCCCCCTTTCCTTGAATCAGCTCTGTGGGGCGACCAGGGAGCTTCAGTTAGCCGAACTGACAGTTAGGCAAGCGGAAGCTCACAAAATAAATGCAACATTTGGCAGAACATTTCACAGCGAACGGAAAGTGGTCGCAGTGCACACGTATAGTTGCAGCTGTGTGTTGTGCATGTGTGTGTGTGTGTGTCCGATAATGTCTTACTTTGGCTTACGCACAGGAGTTGTTGCTAGGGGCACCCTGCGGCGGGCGCACTTGCAGCTTGCTGCCAGACTTGCCATGCGGCTCTTCATTCTGCAATTTTCACTTGCTGCTCTGGCACTTCTCTTACTTCTTTCTTCATAGTCCGCCTCTTGCTGCCCTTGCCTCCTGCCTATGTCTCTCTCGCTTTTGTTGGCTGCGTCTTTTATTGTTTCAAATTTTATTGCTGCATCATTTTGTGGCACACACAAACACAACCGTAGCAAAGCGGAGCAGGCGCTGGCTTCCGTTTGCATTTTTCTTGATGCCTGTCCAAGTGGAGCATTACTTGCGCTACTTTTGCCAAACGTTGTTCCTTTTTTATTGCCAGCATTCGGAGCTGGGCGAATCTCTGTGAGTGTGTGCGTGTATGTGAATGCTTTGCCCCGCCGGCAGTGTATAATCTCTTGATTATGGATGACATACGCATATGTAAGCTTATTTGAGTGGTCGCTGCCAACGTCAGCGCAGGCGTCAGCGTCGCTGCAGCTGCCCTGCAGCGTTATTTATGATCCTTTACCATTGCAGCGTCAATAAAAATTCTAAAATATTGTTATTGTTGCTGTTCAACAGCTGCGTCTCCGTCTGTCCCCGACCCCTGTCTCCCCTGTCGCCAGCTGTAGCTGTGTCTGTGGCGAGCATTGAAAATTACCCAGCACAATTTACGTTGGCTACGTGCAAAGGTCAGTCAGCTGTATTGCAATTGTTCTGGCTGTTGTTGCTACAAACGCTGCAACAGTTGTTGTTGTTGCTAACCTTGTTGTTGCTGTTGCTATTTTTTGCAGGTTTGGCTGCTGACGTTTGCGTTTCAACGCCGCGCCCCCAACTCTATTTGCGCTTGTTTCGCATGCGCTTCTTTCTCTGTGTCCTCTCTCGACCACACATGCGTTCGCGATTTGTTGTTGCTGTTGCTCATGTTGTTGGTGTTGGTGTTGTTGTTGTCTATGCCGGCGTTGGCCGCTCTTGTTGACTTTGCCGTATGTTTGCTCCGCTTACGCAGCGCCAGCATCGAATCTGACGTCCAGCCCGGACTGAACGCTTTGTGTTTGTCTTTCATTTGCATGCGTCGCCTTGGTGCTTGCAACGTTTCGTGTACACAATACCTTCCAGCGGTGCAACGGGGAAACGGCAGGACAGAAAACCAATGCAAAGGATTGCTAAGGCGGGCTTATAAGCGCTCGACTTCTCGTTGTTTTCCCCTTTTTTAATACCTATGCGTTTATGTTGACGTAATAGAGCATCTCTTTGGAAGTTAAAGGAAAAAGGCAACCAGTTTTTTTTAAAGCTCCAAATACAAAGCGCTAGCTGTTTTTAAATCAGAAATAGCAACAACATAAAATATTGTAGTCGGGTGAAATCAACTGCGCGATACTGTGGTCACAGTGCCAAAACATTAGTAATCTACTACAAATCGTGAGCCTATAGCAGAAAGACTGAAAGATATCGTAACACGCGATCTTAATTCTTTATCTGAGGCACTAAAACACAAAGTTTCGAGTCAAATGAACAAATTTAATATACTCTTTTTCATTGTGAACAGAATACAAAAGGCTGTTGAAGAAATCCAGAAGAAGAAGATTTTAAAGGTGTGAAATAAATTTGATGCTTAAAATTTACAATTCGCAGAGTTAAGAATATTTTATTGGCAAAATCTTGCTTCAATCAGCATTATATTTGCGAGACTCTCTTTCTTTTGACCTATGAATCTCATAGCAGCCGGAAAATGAAGGTGGGCAAAGGGCAGCGGAGAAGTAAACATTCCAGGTTTCGATTTTATTAAAAGCAAAAGCACAAACACTAATTAAGCACGCTCCAAATGACGCATTCATCGCACGGAAATATGACCTGTGAGACTCTGAGTTGTTTTCACACTCTTTTCCCGCCAGCTGGCATAATTAACGGCAAAGCGAAACGAAATTCATTGTATAACTGTGGATTTAACGGATTTCGCTGTCAGGGCTCACACTGCGAGGGAGAGGGAGAGTGAGAGAGTTTCTTTCTCGCTCACCCTCTCAGCCAAGCAATTGATTGAAAATCAATCCAAGCACTTAAACTTTTAAGCAGGTTTGAGTTGTGCAAAATGCAGTGTTGCATAAATATAAACACACACACACACACACACACACACACACACACGCACTTGGAATACAGCACACACACAGTGCTCAACACAAACAAAATGGCCGACAAAGCGACGGCAAAAGTTCCTTTGCAATGCATACTCTGAAGCAAAGCAAAAGCTGAAGAAACAAAAAAAGCAAAACGGAACAAAAAATTGCATATTAATTATGTTTTACTGGCACAGTTAAATGTGAGAGAAGGACAGAGAGGGAGAAAGAGAGCGAGAATCAGAGGCTAGTGAGCGCACGAGATGATGAGGCGGATTGTAATATTCACTTTGAACACACAAGTGTGTGTGAGAGTGCGTGTGTGTGTGAGGGACCTATTGCGTGGGGCGTTGTGTATGCAGTTGGCAGCCAGGCAGGACCTCACGTTGCTCTAGCTCCGTATTCAGGGCGCGCAAAGTGTTTTGTGTGTGCCTTCGCCTGACTTTAATAAACACTCACACACACAGTCGCAATCCCTCACACACGCACACGTGTGCATGCTTCAAAGGTGTTTGCGTTCAGCTGCAAACTGTTTGTTTACAGTTTTTGCATAGCTTTCACTACACTCGCAAACACACACACACACACTCACACGCGCACATATGCACACCTAGATACTACCATTATCTTACATATCGTTTATGTATGCGGGGTTTTTTGCCTTTGTGATGAAAACTCAAAATGGGAAATTGAACAACAACTTCTGCTCGCTTTGCTGCCCGAGCGAGCGGAAGCTGCAGCCCCCTGCAGGTCCCCCGCTCAACACCCCCTGCCCTGCCAGACCACGCAATGTTTTCCTTTGCCGCCTGCATACGAGCACCTGCTAGGGATGGGGGAGGGCCGCTTGTAGGTGTAGGCAGGTGCAGGCAGGTGCAGCAGCAGCTGCAAGGTTAACCATAATGAAAGTAAAATGATGAACAAAATGGTTGCCGCCTTTGGCCGACAATAAGCGGCGACAGCAACAACAGAGCAGGCCCAACGTCGCAGCCCCTCGATAAATGCAATTTGCTGGGGTCTCCACACGTGAGTAGCTGTTCTGTGTGTGTGTGTGAGAGTGTATGTGTGATTTTGCCAACCTGCCTGCATTTTATTCGACGTTGTGCATGACTCCACCTCACTGCAGCTGATTTTAAAACAATCATAATTGCAATAACATTGCCTGCTGCCCTTGCCAACGCCACAGCCAAATTAATTGCTCAAAAATATGCCTCAACATTTTTGGAAACATTTCTTTTACCTCTTATTTAATTTTAACTTTTGGATCTGAACTGAAGGCACAACCATGCGCCAGGCTGCACTTGTGTCCCACTGCACAGCCCGCTGTAAGTGTGTGTGTGTGTGTGTGCATTGTAATCTGCCGTGGCCCTAGCTTTATTTGCTCTTGTTCGTTTATCACTGGCCAAGCGACAGCAACAACAATTGTTTGTCTTTAATTATGTTTGGGAGCGTTGCCATTTTTGCGTTCCACCGGACCTACTTATGTGCACGCATAGATACATAAAAGCCGCTGCTCTGAGCCTGCCAAGATGCCCGAGCCTCCCCGGAGCTGAATACCCCGCCTGCTTGGCTGTTGCTGTTATTACTCGACGGCGCCAGTGGCAAAAATAAAATTAAATGAAAACATTTCCTTTTCATTTGAGCACGCATAAACTGCCCTGCGATTCGCCGAGCATCACAACGGGCTAACATTGCCGTACCGGGGGATGGGAGCCGGAGCCGAAGCCGGAGCCGGTGTGTGGTGGCATTTTGCATATTCGAAACATGAAAGTGCTATATACTCGTATTTTAAATTAATTAAATGGGCGCACTGCAATATTGATTGAAGACGCAGAGCCAGGACATGGCTCGGTAAGGAGTCCGTTCGACGTGCCGTATGCGTAATTTTAATTGACAGTCCAAGCAGCAGCAGCAACAGCAGCAGCATCGCAAAAATGTTCACCACTTCATTTCAGCAGCCAAGCAAATGGACTTCAGCGTCGCGAGCCTGATCAAACGACTGGCTAGGCGTCAGCGCTGGTCCTGTGGCAGGCGAAGGGGTGCGGGATGCGGGATGGGGCTGCCGCCGCAACTGGACAGCTTCATTTCGCGACATTGCATGTCAAAGTGAAATATTGGCTGGAGACACGTAATAAATTTTATAAAATTTTTAAGTCCTGCACCAGCTCGCCAAAAAACGAATAAGAGCAAAAATGCAAAAATGTGAAGAGAGAACGAGAATGAGTGATAAAGGGAGACTAAAAGGCAGAGCGCCGGCTGCAGGGCGATGGTTTTTGGCGGTGCTGGGGCGACGCATTGCCGCCAAAGTGGTTTGCACGGCTGCCTGCGTGTCTGTCATGCGTGCATTGCCACATACTCGTCGCAATTGTCGTTGTTATTGTTGTACTCGTTGTTGTTGCTGTATCTGTTGCTGTTGTTGCTGTTATGCCATTTGCTCTTGCTGGCGTACGAATTCGGCGGCTCCTCAGTGTGGCGTGAATCGTAAATCAACGATTTAGGCACATGCAGCGAACGAGCCGCTTTTTTCATTTCTATTTTTCTTTTTCTTTTTTGTTCATTTCGTCATTTGACATTTTCAGATCCGCAAGGAAATAAGCCTATCGCACTATTTTATACCCTTTTAAAAGTGGTTGCTCTGCTGCATTTTATTATTATCATTTATTGCGGGACAACAGTTAAATCAATAAGATTGCATAATTAAAGCTCTAGTAGCAATATTGGGTTTAGTTAAGTTTGGATGAAAGGTGTACAAATTAAAAGGACCTTTGCACTCATACAATACAACAATTCTGAGCTACGTAGAATTTTGTACTGTGGCTATAAGCTAACATTATAGTTGATCATAATAAAAGCCATTTTAAAACAGTTCTCACACTTAATTGCTTTTTGTTGGGACCTTTCCTAAAGAATTCTCATAGCGTGTTTAAGATTTTAAAATAGATTTTGGAGACATTAAATTGTATTAAAAACAAATAGTATTTTCAATGTTTCAATCATTTTTGTTGCTCCATTGAAAGCTAATGCAGCTGAGGAAGATTTTAAGTGTTAGGGTAATGGACAACACTGCGTGTACGCAATACCGCGTCATTTCGTGCACACACCCTGACGCTGCTCGCATACCGTCAACACATCAGCATGTTGCCTATGTTGTTGTTGTTGTTGTTTTTGCTTTTGTTGCCACAGGAGCAACAGCAGCAGCAGCAGTCGTCTCATGACATATTGATTTGATGCCCTGCTATGTCGAGAATTTCCATTAAATTTGCGCGGCAGGCGAAGACCCGAAAAAATATCTACAGGCATTTGCCATTAGAAGGCAGACAATGAGCCCAAGCGCGAACCCTGACCACGAGCTCCGGTCCCCTCCCCTGGGGTAGCTTCATGTCATGTTTTTGCAATTGGCAATCGCGCGAAAAACTGCGACACACATCAATCAGAGGCCCTGACGCGTCGAGTGGCATTGTAAAATATTAAATTGGCCTTTGTTTCGTAATTGAAAACATAATTAGCCCGAATTTATTAGCCGGCAATGTAACCGGCAGCCACCCCTTGGAAGCGCCGCCCCGGCATAGCCGAAAGCCTTGCCAAAGCACTGATATTTATGTTAACGAAACTCCGCGAGGGGATCGCGACGCGCAGGAGGCTGTTGCAGGTTCAGCGGATGGGTCGTTGGTGCCCAAACTGTTTGGCATGTCCCTAATTTAATTAATCCATGCAGGCAATTACCAAAGGCTTATTACACTAGTCAACAATGCGCTTGCAAACAAATTTTCAAATACCTTCGAAATAAACGTTTATTTTTAAATGCTTTTCCAGAATGATAATTACAAAATTCAATGACGTAATAGACCCATAATGACATTGTTCACATCATTGTATAAATATAAAAATAGAATAGAATTCATTGCATATTCATTCGACCAAAAGGTTGATATTTAACGTTTACCACAGGTCTGCAAACCCAAATAAAAATGTAGTTAGTTCGGTTCACTGTTAAATATAATGTTACGCCTTTGTATTTGTTTCATGAACCTGGTTGTTCACATTCATGAACTTAGGTTTTGATTTGAACTTGGGTAGACATGAAATAAGTTCTGATATTGCTTTTGGTTTTATTTATTATACAATATTTAAAAATAAATTAAGTCATATGTGAACAGTTAAGGTACTAGACTAACAACCTGCATTCATTAAATTTTAATTTATTTGGTTTAGTTGTTATACCTGATTAAGGTTTTTGTTAGCTGCTGGTTGAAATAAGCTGCGAGCCACTGTCTGTAAATACGCGTAAATTTCTTTTTAAGTACCAAATTCTAAAGAAAGAAACTCGCATTGGAAATTTTGGTGGCACCACTTCAGTGTTCTAACGACGAAGACGTTAGAAGCTACACACATTCCTTTACTTGTATAAACGTACGTATGTATTACGTAAGTAGTGGTTGTGTGTGCTTACATTTATCGAATGCATCAAAAATTTTGTCGCAGTTCGTATTCTCGTCAGTGCGTACAATAAAATAGATAAGATTCCAGGAAATAAATCCCAATAAATTCGTACATAAAAGCAGACAGAATTTCTCGATGTTGCGATATTGATACCATAAATACTCTGTCTATTTTAAACTATAATGGCAATTTAAGCACGGACATATGCATATACACATGTAAATATTTGTGTGCATGTTTGCACATTATGTATGCACGTAACATTTATGACAAATAAAACAAAAAACTGATTTAAAAGTGTATGAATCGAACCGGTTCGGTTCAAATCCGATTTGCAGTCGTGATTTCCGATTATATTCTAAAAATAGGATCTTTTACACAACGTTGAAAAGCACTCGCATTTTGTTGCACAGTGTAGCTGCAGCCAGTTCTTTTGATGTTTCGGTAATACCTTAACTAAATATATAATGTTGCAGCAGCCTCCCGGAGTCTAGAGCCCCAAGGCCCGGTCCCAGAGCCCTGGGCTTGCAGCCTGGGCGAACTTGTGTGAAGTTTGTCTGGCGCTGCTCGACAGCTTGTCCCTGTTGTCCTGCCCGTCCTGGCTGTCGCTTGCAGGCTCAGTTAGTTAATGTTGCACATTATTTCGACAGCGCGCCGCAGCAACAGCAACATCAGTAACAACAACAACAGCAGCAGTAACAAACGCCTTGGTTTTTTCACGTGTTTACTTGGCACTTTTCTTTGGCTCTGCTGCTGTTGCTCCTGCCGGCAGGACTAACTACGTTTTTGACAAGCTCATGCATGTGACTTTGTCGTTTATAACTGCCATCCGGTGTCTCACTGTATCTGTATGATCGTGGCTGTAAGCCTGCCTGTGTGTGTGCGTGTGTGTAAGTGTGTGCGCTGGCGCTTGTAAATGTCTGTTGGTGCAAAAGTCTTGTATCCTTTTTAGCTCCGCTCGCCTCGACAGCCGTGCATTTATTTTAATTTTGAAACTTGTACTCCAGTTTTCTTCACACAAATACATATACACACACACACACACGCGCGTTGATATGGGCTCAATTTGTGTCTGCGCTATATTACTTCCGCTGCACGTTACGTATACGCCGCATGTGCCGCGCTGCTTGTTTCCCGTTTGCCTGCCACACAACTAATTATTTTTCGCTTGACAATGAAAATGTTTAAGTTTAATTAAATGCAACTCTCGCTTCCGTGCTCTGCTTTCTTTTTAGCTCTGCTTCCCGCCTGCCGCTTGGCTACAACAATTGTTGTTGATGTTCTTGCCGCACCTGATGCAGCTTCTACTGCGACTGCAGTAGCTGTTGTTGTCGCTACAGCTGGCATCTTGGCCGCGTCGTCTGACTGCAACTTTTGCTGCAGTTGCCAACTATGTAGTCGTCGCCATTGCTGGCCCCAAATTTATGTTGCTTGTTTCCATTCGGAAAGTGTTAAATGTGCTTTGGATTTTCCAGATTCTACTCCTTCTCCGCTGCTACAGCCCAAAATTATTTGCTGGTGCTAAGATAAAGTTGCTTCGTTTGCAACGAATGAATTTCGCAGCTAATTGCAGCAGTTCATTTCGGGCTCGGGCGCTATCCGTGGCAGATAAAACAGTTGCTCCACAGCAAATAAAATCCGCACTTATTGCCACAGCTAGTAGTATAGATAATCTCTGCTGCAGCCAAGTTATACGCTGCTTATTTTCTTATCGAAATCCATATATAATACAAAATTTTTAATATTTTAAAGAATTCTAGTCCAGCTGCAATTCAAGTCGAGTAGTCTATGTTTTCGTTGCAAGCCCACTGCAAATACTTATTTAAAAAACATAATCGCTGCTACACGGAGAATTTACGCCTCGTTTCTGCCTTCGGCTTTTTCTGGCCTCTTCAGCGGCTTAACTGCTTCTGTGGCATTTTTGCAATCTTTCCACGTCATTTGCCACAACAACTTGACACGCCGCACGCTGAAGCTCGTGTTGCCTACTGCCTGCCCTGCCCACCTGCTGGGCCTACTTGGCGTATACGTAACTCTTTGACTTAGCGTAAAGCATGCGGCAGAAAATGCTTTGACATACAAAACTATTTGTCTTTGAATGACTTTCGGCAAGACTTGTCGCTATGCCATCAGGAATCGATTATCGTAAAAATGCTTGAAAAACGATGCGGGCGCCAAATTATTTGCTCCTCGAGGCGCCAACGTCGACGCTGTCTAACTGCGGCTGAGACAGCAGCTTTGACGCTGACGCTAACGCTGACGCTGACGCCCTGCGGTCACACTTGTCATGCCGTTGATAAATTTTTAAGCAAGCTCTAAACACTCTCTAAGCACAACTCATACAGTTTACGCCTCAAAGATTTCGTTCCCCCCACCCTCTCCAACACACGCACACACTAAAGAGAAGCATGGAAAAAAATTATTCAAAAATGCTTGCAAACAATTTACTCAGCTAAGGGGGCTGTGGTAGGAGGCGTGGCAACTGCTGAGCAATGCAAACGTGTTTATGTGTGTGTGCATATGTGTGTATGCGTGTATGGGTTGTGTGTGTGTGTGTGTGTGTGAAGGGCTTGCTTGTGTTTGCCGACTTGCTGACTGGCTGTGCGATGCTATTCGGGGTTTGTCATTGCATACATTTGGGGCGCTCACGTTCGACGCAGCGGATGGAGTTAAGCGGGGGGGACTGCGAATTCGGGGGGTGTGGAGGAGGTGTGGGTTTGCGGGTTCTCGCTTATGTTTACCAACGCGTTTTTGGTCGCGTCCATGTTTGCGTGCTAATGTTTATAAATGCTTAGCAAGCTTAGACTCCAGACTGTGAGGAGCAGCCTTTTGAATATTTTAATATGATTTAATATTAAACATCACTACGAGTGTGTGTGTGTATGTGAACGTGTATGAGTGTGTGTGTATGACCGAGAAGAGATCAAGATAACAAGGGATTACCAAATGCTTTCATTTGGCTCGTGTGGGCACCCATTCACTTGGCTCCCAGTCGCGACTCAGTGTCCTCTGCTAGGCGCCGGCTCACCAAGCGAATATTAAGCAAACGTTTTGAATAGTTTCCAAAGTTATTTGGGTTAAGATTTTTTCGCATATCCAGTAGTTCTAACCCCCTTTCAATTGCCAGAGTCGGCGTCGTTCCATTCGAAGCGTGCTAAAAGCCCAAATAAACGCATTTTAATTCAAAGTTTTTGGCATCTCCTCGAGCAGTGTCTGTGTGTGTGTGTGAGTGTGTATGTATAAGTGTGAGCACCATTTTGTGTGCGGTTGAGCGTGTTTGTTAAAAGCTTTGAAAAGATTTGCCTTGTAATCGCATGCACAAGAAGGACACGGGTTGGCTGGCAGGCAGGCAAGCAGGACATGGAGCGCCAACATGTTAAATCTCTTTGATGACATTGTTAATTTGACATACTTGGGTTTCTTTTTGTTGTCGTTGCTGTTGTTACTGTTGTTGCTGTTGCGTACCGCTTGACTTGATAGCATAGGCCTTGATTGGCTCATAAAAGGAATGTATAAAATCTGAATAAAAACTTTTTGTAGTGCGCAGCACAATCATAATGATATAAGTTTGACAGCCCAAAGCAGCCCATAAATGGCATATCAAAAGCGCATAATCATTGCGATTTATAAACAAAAATGCCAACGACATGGCAAACACTGAAATAAATTGTCAACGGCCAAAAGGCCAAAGCTTAGCAGAGATTTTCAATAAACTGGCTATATAGTAAATATTAGGAATGAAAAAACGAAATGGCTCACGCTTGGGAAGGAAGACTCCGCCGAATATTTTATATATTATATACTCTTGATCATCGGTTTTTATCAGAATTGCATCCTACCACAAATAGAGGAATCCACTCCATAAAAACGGAATAAAGAGATTAATGAAATAAAAAAGTACAAAAAACAGGACAAATTTTGTTGCCTGATTGATTTTTATTTTATATAGAGTTTTTATTTTTATAATAATACTTATAAGTAAACAGAAGAGCTAAAACTGGTAGACAACATTGTGTTTAACGTCTTCCGTATTTGCTACAGAAGCGACAATAAATTTAAGACAAATGTTGCGATTTCTAAAAATGTTCTCTGCTGATTATTAAAGTCAGTCCAAAACTTTGCAGGTTTTTTTTGAATATTTTGCCAATTGGTTAATAAATATTGTATCATTATCGAATTTGGTGAAAAAAGAAAATACTAAAATATTACAATTAAAAAAAAAAAGATTTCCGGATAGGAAATGTATTAATATTTTTTCCAGTTAAGTAAGTTATAAAGAGGACAGATCTGTACAGGAAAATAATAAATATGCAACAACAATCTCCGTATAAATGCGTTGATCACCGGAAAACAATATGCAGCTCACCTATATTTTAAATTGTCGATAGTTCGCAATTTTTATTCTGAATTTGAGTAACAAATCGCTTTTTATACCCTGAACCCATTGAAAATGGGTGAATCAGGGTATAATGGTGTTGTGCAAATGTATGTACACCATACGTAGATCAAGTTTATTTCCAATCATCGATAACTCATACGTAGATCAAGTTTATTTCAAATCATCCATAACTTATCTCGTTTTCTTAATATCAATACTTATCGGTTTTTTGACTCGGTTTTTTTGAAGATATCTTAAAAACCATAAGAGCTAGAGCAACCAAATTTATATAAAAATATTTACGTGAAGGATACGCAGGTAAGGGTTTTGGATATCTCCCACATTCGCCCCATATATGCAAAAATGTGAAAAAGACGCAATTCAAATACAAGGGACTTGGGCTTTGGTTTGTACATATATTTAAATGCTGTTGTTAAGCTCTGAAAGTTTCATTAAGATCATACTCTTAATTTGGAAGTTATACACGAATTTAGATTCCATAGTGGGGGCCAAAGGCAGCAGCTGTTTACAGCGCGCAGCCTGCGTTTACATGAGTGTGCGTGTGTGTGTGTGTATGTGTGATTCTATGCATGTGTGTATGAATGCAAGGGGACTGATATGTATGAAAACACAGAGTTCAGGGTATACCCCAGTGGGGCGTTCCCGACTGGAGCCTTCTCTCTTGTTAACCCAGGTGTTCTAATTCTCTTATATGTTAGCAAAATATTCAAATCAAAGTAAATAAAGAAATATAGCTGTCATATTCCCTATATCTGAAAAGGTATTTAAAATCCCCAAGATAGCTAGAATTGTTAATAAAAATTAATGATAAAATCGTTTAGTGTACTATATGGAAATATTGAATTTCACTGTAGTTAACTTTACAGGTAAGTTAACGGATACTTACAAAATTATTGTCTTCGATTCAATATGCTCGCAAATTTCTCACCTACACAACTCTATAGTTGCAATACCACTCGCATGTTTAACGAGAGTAGTTCCTAATGCGTTAAGTAAGTGGAAAAAGTGTACGTAAAACGAGCCGAATGCGTCAGAGTCAGAGGCAGAGAGAGTGAGAGAGAGAGAGAGACTGCAGAAGATGCTTACAAGCCAGTTAGAGCCGCATCTGCACATATAAAAGCGGCTACAGACAAGAAGGCATGAGGACGGGTAGACAGAAGACGAAATGTAGACAAGTTGTAGTCATGTTGGCGTTTGCAGTTTGCGCTTTCCGTCGCCTGCTGCAGGTGACAACTCCGTGAGCAACGAGCAGCGAGCAACAACAACAACAGCAACAACAACAACCATAACAACCCATCATACACTTGGATGCTGTTTGAGTAACGCACACAGACACCCTTCGGCGTCCACAGGCTTTCACTTGTAGCCTTGTCTCTGGCTATGTATGCTCATTATGGCCAGCGCCCACCCCCTGGTACACTAATGTGTGTATGCTTGTCTGTATGAGTGTGTGTGTGTAATAGCTGCTGTTTATTCGGCAACAAGTTCCACTTTTGCTTGGCGTATTCGCAGTTTCTTATATTTTTTCTCGCCTGTCCTCCACCCGTCGAGGACTTTGCTCGAGTGCAGCTCAGCTCTGGGGCGTTCGGGCTTTTGGCCAGTGGGCGTGTCTGCAATGGCGTTCGTGCGCTGAATTCTTCTTAATGAGCGACATCAAGTGTTGTATTAAATGTCAGTCTGTGTTTATATGCAGCTATCTGGCAGTGAGTGCGAGTATCTGTATCTGTCCCCATCCCTAAAAGTGTACGAGTGTATGTTTTGTGTGTATCTGCATCTGTGTGCCGGCAAGTATCTGTAATAAAATTTGTAATGAGTTGCAGGCACGAAAAAGGATTTTTGAGTGCAATTTATTTTATTTCAGCGCTTTTATTTTTATTTCCTTTTTTGCCTCGCTTTTCCTTTGGCATATTTTTATGGCACACTCGCACACACAGACACAGCGCAAAAAAATATAACTATAAAGATTTGCAATGCCCGGGGTATCTGCAATTTCATGCTCTCGGGCTATGACATGTTTATTTCTGTTTGTGTTTCATTTCTTATGATTTTTAATTACGCTGGCGCTGGGTATTTCACGCGCGCCATAAAACGTAGCATACTTTACAGCGCCCGCCGCTGCAGGGCCCTGGCCCCGGCCCTGGCGGGGAGCATTGGGAATTGGATTGCGCACGAAGCGCAGGCCAAAGCTGCCGTTGTAGCTGCAGCTGCAGCAGCATCATAGAGTCGCAAATTTATCGAATGGCCAAAAAGACAATTCATTACGTGCTTAGCCAATGCCACGCCCCTTTGGCCAGCCCCTTGTGCAGAGAGCAGAGCAGCAGAGCATTTGCATTTGAGATAATTGCCGCAGCGTTTTGTATGCATAGCCGCTGGCAGCTCCGGCAATGGCTGGACAAGTGCGTCACGAGCTGTGAGCTTCGAGGTGGCCCATAAATTTTGTAGGGGCAGCATGTGCGACCCAGGCACCCCACCCGAACCCCCATCGGACCGAAGCCGAGCCGAAGCTGCCATTCTGTCTGTTTACAGTCATTGCTACAAATTGACAAATTCGCTGTTGCCCGTCAGACGGGCGGAGGGTGACAGCGGGTGGGGGGAAGGCAAAGCAAAGCTGAAAATCCTTGCTAGACGCAACGACCAGCAAACTGGACACTCTGCGATACAATATAGGCGACATATAACAATTGCCGGGGGCACGGGGCATAAATGATAACAGTCGAAAAGCGCTGATTCATTTACTAAATATTTGCATAGGCCTTGTCAGTGCTCGTGTGAAAGGACAAAGCGTTGCCGTCGGCCATTTTTTCAGCCAAGTCCACTCGTCCTCCATGTCCCCACACCGACTACTCGGGGGGCATTGCGTAAACATTGCTCAGATATGTTGGTCAAGATTTACGATTGGCGCATGTCAAAGGCTTAATGCGCGCCCCAGTTTCCTCGCACGCACCCAATCCAGCGTCCAGCTGTATCCCGGCATTCTATTTGCTCAGCCTTATTAAAAGGCTACCCCAGCCCCGGCCCCCGCCCAAACGCCCGGCGGTTTCTTCATTAATTAAATGCATTGCCCATCGCAACGGCTGCTGCTTCGTATGCGAAGCGCTGACAAAAAGCATAAATATTGTAAAGCATAAAAATAAATAATAAAGCGCCACACACAAGCACACACACATGTGGAATGTGTGGGTCTGCCCGTTTGTTTAATGCATACAAATTCTGAACACATGTAGCTCATTGAAGTGTCATGAGAAGGAGCAGGGGCACTTGTAGACTGATGTGAAATCAGATTTTCTTGTGGTTCCGCGGAATGTCGGTTCTTAAATTCGATGGTATGCAAATTTGTTTCTGTTTGTCTCTCGCTTAAAAATTATATAATTGAATTCTCATATTTACATTGAGTCATTTAATTCTTTATTAATTGCATGCGGTCTGAAATTAAGTATTTTAATAAGAAACCCAAAAGTGAAATATACGTGGATAAGTTATCGTGAAAAGTTCTTATGTTAAATAGGACATGAAAACAGTCAAGACACTATCGGCCTAAATCATTAGCTAAAATCAAGTATGTGCACAAGAAGTTGCTCAGCAATCTATAAGTTATTAATATTATCTTAACATTCCGAATACTTGAGTTTTTTGGGTTAAATGCTTGCTTTATTATACCCAAATTCTCGTAAGTTATCAGGCGATACTAAAATTTCTATTTGTATTGTGTGTATAAAACGTTTGCAGGGTATTTAATCACATACTTAAATGAAAGTTACGTTTAGAGTCTAGTTAGGATACCTTTTAATTAAGCAGCACTCTTTATTCACCTTTCGTTTGATTGCCAGCCTTGCCTGAAGTTAATTATGTACTAAATGAACTTACTCAATGGCCGTTACAATATTTTAATTAAGGTTATTTCAAGTGATTACGAACTGAATCGCATGCATTTTGTAAAGAAATGCTCTTATTTAAAGCAACTTCATTAAAATGTAAAAGCATTTCTGTTATAATATTCTCGTACATATTGGCACAATTTCTGTACTTAACAGATTTTTGCTGCTCGAGGACACACGCTTCAAATTTGAGCTCATTAAATGCTTCAACCTTTGCCGCGCACGCAAACATGTCAAAGGGCAGGAAAAAACGTGGAGAAGAAGAAGAAGCAGGAGCAGCGGCAGCATAAAAGTGGCAAACATTCTGAGGCAATTTTATTTTACCAAGCAAAACAACGGCCACCAACTCCCGCAGTCACTGATCACAGCAACATTGTAGCAAAATGGGAAAAATAAAGAGAGAAGAAAGCAAAAGTTAACCACGTTGTCATGTTGCCATGCTTAAATTATAATGAAAAGGACTCTAGCTGCTCTTGGATGCGCCCTGCTGCTACTGTTGCTGCCAGCTTGCCTTTAAGTTACATTCACACACACACACACACACACACACGCTGATGCCAACACACACAACATGGCCCCTGACAGGCGAGGCTATTTTTTTGCAGCTGTAGCCTTATTTTACCCAGGAGGTGCTGGGGCCGTGCAGAGCGAATGCACAAGTCGATTCCATCTCATTGAAGGCTGCCACTGTGTGCCTACACACATTTTGCTTTTGCTGGACCACTCTTGCAACTGTTGTTGTTGATGTTGTTGTTGTTGTTGTTGTTGTTGCTGCTGGTCCTGTTGTGACTGACTGACTTTTGGCATCACTTACCGCTCGGAAATGGGATCATCAGCCTGCCATTTCCTTGCGCGCTGCTTCACTACACACAGCCTCAGATATTTTGGGGCCAAATGATTGTTTATGTGCGTCCGCCTGTGTGTGTATATGTGTGTGTGCGTGTTTGTGCTGTGCGGCCATACATATTTAATATTTCATATGTCTGCAATGATTTCGTAGGTCTCTTTTGCGTTCGCTATCCCTTGACTGCCTGCTCAGCGCGTCGCTGCGTATTACATTAAATCCAAAATGAAGCTGCTGATGACGACGAATTGTCCTCGTCCTGCCGCCGCACATATCCTCGTTTGGGGCTGCCGCTCTGCAGCTGTTTATTTGTCACTGCTCGGCCTAATGCGTCGCCTGCCGATTGCTGTTTGCCTTCTGTGTCCTGTTCCCGCTCATGTGTATTTCATTTTGTCTTTGCCAGTTCCGCTCGACTTGCGCACCATGTTGACTGCAATTTGTATGGAGCACAGTCCTCACAGTTCACGTTTCGCTTGGTTAGCCAGCGCTCTGGCTCAGGCTCAGTCTCAGTTTGAGGCGAAGGCCAAATACGACTGGGTTTGTTTATTTAACCCCTCCCACACAGTATTTTTCTTGCTTGGCTTTTCAAGATTGTTTGTAACAAAAGCTGCAGCTTTAATGTCATTTTAATTAGGCACAGCCCCAAAGGCAACAAAATTGTTCAAATCTCAAGCAAATTGACCGTTGACTTTGACCATAAAGTCTTTCGAAAGTGGCAAACTTTTGGCCCAGACGCAGCTTGGACTCTAGTTAAACGCACTTACTCAAACAAGACGCCAGCCAAGGCGGCCCACGTTTATGAAATGTATGTACACACACGACCCACCCACTCAGCCAACCACTTGCACTTTGCCCATGCAGCGGCAGCGAAAGACTTGGCCAAGTGGTTGCAGCTCAGTTAAGAAAAATATGTTGGCTTGCTGCCTGTCTGTTCGCCAGTTTGCGAAATCGGACAAAACTTAAGGTAAAAGCCAACTAACTAAAGTCGAAATGTATAACGACGTGCCACGCCCACACCCACAGCCATAGGCCGCTCGTGCGCCCACTTACCTTGACTCACAAGTGGGTTGCCGGGGAGTGTGGAGGGGCGGGCAACACCACTTATGAGTGGGGCAAGAGCACTTTGCACGTTGTCGTAAGCATTTTAGAAAATTTCATTGGTTTCGGCTACGCTTTGCAGTCCCCGCATAAATACTTCAGCACTCGGACCACCCACTTGGACGGCTAGAGGCCACTGTAGCAGTGAAAGGGGGAGTGGCATATCACATGGCCTGCATAAAGTTTCCCATTGCTTAAATAGTTAATCAAAAATTTGTCATAAGTAGGCGACGATGCTTGGTACGCAACTGTAAAAGACTTGCCTAAAACTTCTGTCCTTCGGAAATGCGGCTAATGAAAACTTATGCGAAAACAGCACAAAATGGAACCAAAAGTAGCTGAAAGCATTTTTAAGTTAAGCTTATAAAACTCAGTTCGATATTTTATGTATATATTAATTTCAACAAGTCATTTTTCGCATTAATTGGATTTTTCCATTTTAAGCAAAATACAAAAATTAGGGCTTAACACTCCTTGGTTCAGCAGCAGCTGTTTCAGCATACATTTAATTGTTTAAACTCTAAGACACACTGAAATTAACGTAACGAATTATTCCCCCTTGCAGTATGTTTATTAGATGGCTCTGTAAATAACCTAAGAAAATTGTAAACTCGGCTTCAGCTGCAAGCATCGTGCAGGCCTGGGTATTGAACTGGCCGTCGGTCGTAGTTATTCGGTGGTAATATATTACCACAAACGACTGCAACGATCTCGGTAGTGTTTGTGGATGAAGCTAAGAAATTATTGAAAGCCTCAACCACCTCTGAATACCTATGCATATTTTATTTCGTATTAAACGTTATATGACATTGTCGTGTTATTTTGTTTATTTTTTGCCTTTTTCAGAAGATATTCTTAAGTTGAGAATGCTGGCTGCTGAAAGTATGTAGCTCTGAGACGGCTTTAATTTAAACAAACGGAATTTATTATTAAGTAGATTAGAGTAAGAATAATTGAAGTAAGAAATATTGGAAAATTAATATTTATATTTCGTATTAATGGTGTTAATTATTAGAAAGTTACAATGAAAAGTCAGAGAAAAATATATTCCGCACCCTGATTGCAGAATAAAATCAACAAAAAATAGAAATGACGGCATTGATAAGTCACAAGCTATTCTTTTACAAATCAAACTTGCAGATTAAGCTGGTCAGCCGCATTTATATTAAAAGAAGTAAGTAAGTCGGACGTAACCGACTGCATGATTTTGGAAAAATATAGAATTTTTATGTTTCGTAGGGACGGGGCTGGCCGTGGCCAACATTTTTGGCTTGATCTTAAGAGGAGGTCACCCAAACAATGTCTGCCAAATTTGGTGACTCTAGCTCTAAAAGTGTGGGGATAAAAGGCTTGGGCGATTCGTAGACCGGGGTTTTAATTATTTTCAAATCCGAATTAAATTTAAATGTAGAATCAATCTAGAGGTTAATCCATGAAGAAAATGGTAAACATTGCAAAAATCGGTTCATTTTTGACAAAGTTATGAGACTTTAAAATCTATCAAGTATGGTTTTGGGAACTTTACTTGTCAAACTTTTTGTCAATTTTGGCATGATTTTTGACAGAAAAATCGACCCCCTCAGAATCACTTTTAATTTTGCGATTTATACTAATTTGAGTACCCGCAATCGATTCAAAATAAAATAAAAGCTCGCGATTCTAAATCCAAAAAAAAATTTTTTTTGCAAAATATGTAAGGGGGGAGTAAAGGATATTTTTAGGAAAAAAATCGGAAAAAAATAATTTTCAAATACGAGTTAAATTTAAATGCAGAATCAATATAGAGGTTAATCCATGAAGAAAATGGTAAACAGCGTAAAAATCGGTTAATTTTTGACGAAGTTATGGGACTTGAAAATCTTTGAAATATGGTTTTGGGAGCTTTACTTGTCTAAATTTTTGTCAATTTTGGCATGATTTTTAACAGAAAAATCGATTTATACTAATTTGAGTACCCGAAATCGAAATTGTGGTAAATTTCGTAGGGGCTGGGGTAGGTGGGTCCAACATTTCTTGGCTCGATCTTAACCAAATTTGTGGGAAATCATGGTCGCAATTTTTGGAGGAGATCATCAGCAACCTACTTCCCAAATTTTGGGACTCTAACTTTAATATTGTGGGAAATATTGAGCTTTTATCGACTTGCGATTTGGGATGTCGAGGTGTATGAAGTGTATCGACATGTTATCGATTTGCCAACTTCCCAATGGGCTTGGCACAAAAAAAATCTTAACAGTTTGTCTGAAGCAGATAACTATAAGTCTATATCCAAAATTACAAGTCTTTGTCTACAATAGGGCCGGAAAAAGATTCGTTAATCTGGACAGACGGTCAGACGGACGGACAGCATGGCGGACATTGCCCAAAAGCAATATGCTAGTTTCACTTCGTGAACGAGTATAATTATATTAAATTCGTAATGTGTATACCCTTTCTATAAAAACTGTACAGGTGCAGGTGGAAACATCATATAACTGTCAACACGTATATGAACCAACCTATTTTATATTGTAGCTGAAAGTGTTTTTTGTTTTTTCTATGTGCGACAGATGCTGATGACTGTGCAAAATATCAGTGCTTCTGAGACGATTTAATAGTGGCAAAGTGGTATTAAATATGAGAAATGCGCTGACATACTTGGATCTTCCGCACACGCACACACGCGCACTCAACTGGCAGGCACACACACACACACACACACACACACCCACACATCGACTGACTTCCGTTGTCCAAATCCTACAAGAGTTGTTGCTGTTGTTGTTGTGGTTGTTTTGGGTGCTGGGATTTTGACTGCTTGCTATTTGTTTGGGCCTGGCTCTGAGCCGGGGCCACTAAAAAATTCCATTTGTAGACGGCAACGGCATTAAACCAAACTCATCTCCGGTTGTTAACGACTCGCTGAGAGCGAAGGAAAGAGCCTTAAGCACCGCATCAGCCAGGCTGTCAGCCGGTGGGCGCCCCTCAGATTTTAACCAGCTACAAACAATTAACGTATTGGCCGACACCCAGCGAATGGAATCTGACGACGTCGCTAACTGGCCGCCATGAGTGAGGATATAAGCATGTGGGGTTTGCAGGTTGACGCCGCTTGTTGCAACTGTTGGGGAGTAGCAGCAGCACCAGTAGCAGCAACAACAGCAGCAGCACAGCGACCGCAAATTAGTGCTAAGTGCCCCCCACTGCACGCGGCGATTCAATGCGGATTTTCTTGCGTATATTTCGTCGAACCCCAGTTCACCTCCAAGCTGCCTGCCCTTTATTCAACGTGTGCCATTTGTTGTGGTAAGATTTGAAAGTTGATTAATGAATACAAAAACAGAGAGAAGGCCTGCAGCAGGGGGCAAGGAACGAGCATTGGTTGCTTACAACTCCAAGTCCGAGTTGACCAGACAGCATTTTATGCGCCGGGAGGGCTGGCGGAAATGAATATAGTGTGAATTTTTGTGTTTTCATTGCCAGCCCGCTCTCACTCTATCTCTTTCTCTCTCCTTCACTCTGGTTGAAGAATGCAATTTTGTGATGAAGAAAAATTGATTGTCGTCGGGTAGAGAAGCAAAAAATGAAAAAAGAAAAACACCGCCACAGTTGTAAAATAAAAGAAAATCCCAGACATTGCCGAGCAGATTCATGAATAAGGCAAGTCCTAGATCAACTTCGAAGGACGACAAACGGCATCAGCTATTGCAGAAAACCAAAAAAAAAAAACACCAAAAAAAAAGACTTAATATTTGTTCAAATTGCGGCAAAGAAAAATCGTTCATTCTAAAGTTCAATAGTGCGTAAAATAAATTGTTTCCGTTTTTAATATGCCAGAGAGAAATTTTTCGCTTAAAGCAGGACTTTCGCCCTAAATGTTCTATTCAATTTAAAGGACGCATGCTTTATGCAGCAACTGATAATCAATTTGTCACTTTGGCCCAGTGTTTAGCATACCAAAACTCAATTAAATCGAACGCATATACATGTTGAGGCAAATATAGTTATATACAGATAGATGCCAGCTGCATGCGCATTTACAGATGCATTTACATTTACATTTACAGTTGCATTTAGAGTTTGCCGCCTGCCGCCTGCAGCTGCGTCCGTCGCGGCGGCAAATGCTCGCAGATTTATGCGCTCCGACATCGCCAATGTCCATGTATATATGCCAGTGTATGTACTATATGCAAGTATATTCTACAATATTTTTGCATGAATTATGAATTGTGTAAATTGTAAGCACACGCACGCACACATGCACTTACAGGCACACGCACTAACACAATCACGCCTGGACTATATTGAGCTGCTTCGCTGTGCGTGTTTTCGGGGTACTGGGTACGTAAGTTGTCGCCAGTGCTGCCAAGTGGCGTGTAGGCCAAACCGCCGCGCCAGCTGCGCGCTTCGCTAGGGTAACCCGAACGGGGGACACATAATTTCACAGCCGGAGCCTACAGAGTACAAAAATTTAAATCACTGGTGGCCTCGAGTGCTTTTTGTTACAATTTACGCTTTATGGGTGACATTTTACAATTTACTTTGTCGCAAAAGCACTTTGGCAGTGTGTGTGTCTCTGTATGAGTATGTTTGAGTGCATGTGTGTGTGTGTGTCTGACTCAAAGCGAAATGGCCAATATAAATTATACAGTTATGTGCAGTAACTGTGACACTGTCTATTGCCCTTGGAGCTGCAGTTCGTTATGTCTCTCCTTTTCCAGCATGCCAAAATATTTCCTCTGCCGTAAATTTGGCAAAAATTTCAAATCACTGAAAGTGAGAGATCAATTGGCCAGAGGGCCAATGAAATATCACAAATAATTGTTATCTTTAGTCAGTTAATATCATTGTAGATTTTTTATTAACTTGATTTTATTTCCATATTAAGTAATGATAAGACGTACAAATTAACACTAACGAATGAACGAAGTTTTCATAGTAGTATTGTGACATATCACTAGTGAATTTCGTTTACTGGTCAACTACCTTAAAAGAGATTTTTAAATATTTCTTTTTATTAATTTGGCTATTCGTACTTAAAAATTTTATTTGATATTGATTGGCATAAACAGAACTTAAAACTTATTCAAAGTACATTTTTTTATTGCATTCTAGCATTTCTTCTTTTGAATTAAACGATCATAATTTAAACTGTCACAATACTATATATGTGGCGTAGTCCAGAAGAGCTATAACTAAATTATCTTTGAGTTATACCAGTTATTTCGCGGTACGTTAAGTCCTAGCCAAAGCGAGCTCGCATTCGAATGCCATAATTTAAAAAAAAAATTGGACTGCCCAGTGATGCATTCGATTTGACTTCATTATGTTGATCAATAGCTACAAATCAGAGGGGGAGAGTGTGAATTGATGCATAAATGCGTGTTGAAGCACTAACAGATTTAACTTTTGTGTTTTTTATTCCGAAATAAAATTTATATGTTAATCAGTTATTTGTTTTGGCACAGTTTACGTTCATTATTTTTCTAATCATAAATAGTAGTGTATTATACTATTATCAAAAAGACATTTCAGACTAGAGATATAAATTCTAAATAAAAGTCAAAAGCTGTCCGAATTGAAACACTATGTGATAATGTTAGTTATCAAAATAATCATTGACTGATAGCTAACCTTAACAAATTAAGTAATTGCATTGAACACCTTCTTTGAACTATTTAGTATAGTAGTTAGTATTTCCTACATATGGCTTGGGAACTGTTGTGTTTACATCCGCAAGGGTATTACCTAGTTGTAACTCCGAAGATAACGTTTTCCTTATTTTTGCTCTGTTGGATTTGTTTGTAGCCAAAACCTTTACCCAGACTTTTTTAGTGTTTATTTGCGTTTAATTTATATTTGCCTAACGAGCAAGTTAGTTTATTTATTTATTTTTTAATTTTTTGTTTCTTTTGCGGTCAGGGCATATTTTAATTAAAAATATTAATAATTAGCATAGCAAAAGCCTAAACCCTAAACCGGGTCTAAGCGCAACCGGCGAGGGATTGGTGTATGTTGGTGTGGATGGGGTGAGGGTGGGGGAGTGGATGTTAGCGTTGGTCATATCTGTATAATATACATGAAAGGCGCATAAAAATTCATTACGTCGGCGGCAGTTGTCAAACAAATTATCGTTAGCCAACTTAAAAGCCAAATTGTGGCGACCTCAGAGCAACAGCACCAAATAAAATTGTCGCACTGCAGCCCGAAGAAAACAGCGCAGCGAGAAAAAGAAAAACAACACCAAAACAGACCGCAGCCTAAAATGTTGGTCCACACAATTTACAACAAGCCCAGCGTGGCAGGAATGTGAGGCGAAGAGCGAGTGTGGGCAACAGGGGGAGGTGGAAACAGAGTCAGTGGACACGTGCTGGTGTTACGTTTATACATGCACATATAAACGGACTTGCGCTGAAGCTCATCAAGCAGCTGAACTCCCCGGCCGGGTACTTATGTATTTCCATTATCTGACACACCTATTTAAACATTTAAAGCGCCGAGTGTGACCCCCATTAGGCAGCACCTAACCAAGAAGCACTCGCCCCAAAATGTTCATAAATATTTCACTTATTTCGTTTTTACTGCGCTCTGTGTGTGCCAGTGTGTGTATGTGTATTGTTGTTGTTGCTGTTGTTTGTGCTTTGGGTCGTCTTGAGCATGCGGACATCAATTTATTTAGTGCGACTCGGAAAGCAACCGAAAATTTGCACATTCCGGATATAACTGGCACATGACCGCCCAACCGTGCTGGGCGCCATCGATGGATGAAATTGTCTCGGGTGGCGCTTAAAACTGTCCCCCAAAAGGTGCTTCGGTGTTTTTGTTTAAAGCATCGTCATTAGGACTCGGCCTACCGTAGATGTTGTTGCCGTCCTTCGTTTTCATCATTTGAAGCTGCCTTTTGTCTTCGAGCGCTGCTGACTTGTCAGGATCGACGTCGGCTCGTTTGGCGCACTTGACTGTTTGGCTCTTTGGCTCTTTGGCAGTCGCAAGTGGTTATGTCTGTTGGCCTGCCAGTTAGGCGTCTGCTTGGATTTTGCGTGTCCTTGATTGAAGGCAGGTTGGGATCGGCTTAATTTATTGACCCTCCGCCCAAACCTGTCTACTTCGAGTGTGTTTATTGTTGTCTGGCAGTTTCTTAAAGGAACAAGATGCACAACCAACTGCCAGCTGTTTATAGTTTACTGTATGGCTCTCCATATGGCTTAAGCCTCTTGAAGCTGCGTTGCCATGCCGTCTCGTTAGCCTCTTTGGTTATCATCTGTGGGGGCTATAAAATGCATGCTAAATCCGCTTGTAAAACCTCTTCAACATCAGATGCTTGACCCGTCGTTTATTACCATCAATGGTCATTATGCATTCAGGGAGAAAGAGTACCCACTGCCCTTTCTCTCTCTATCTCTGTCTCTCTTCCTAGAAGTCTCGCACTTAACTGGTATTACTCATACGCCACATATGCGCTAAATACTCTAATTGGCTTAAACAATGCCTCAATTATCTGCTCAGTTGCGAGTAGAAAATCGCAGCCACAAGAACAACAAGAGCAAACAAACAATGCGCTATTGTTTTGTCCTTGCACGCATAAACAGGAGTCACAGCCACACCCACACACACTCACACAATTGCACTTCATAATGAGGAAATATTTTTAGACTCATTTTGGTTTAAGACGCTTAAGCACGTTATAACTTTGCCCCGCCCACGACTCCCCCTCCTAAATTCCCGGGATTGCTATTGCTATTGTTGTTGCTGCTGTTATTGTTGCTGCTGATGCTGCTTCTGACGCGGACGCTACACAGTCCAATTTGACGCTGATTTACCTAACAAGCACAGCGCAATGAACAAAAGACAAAACGCAGGGCGCAACTTTTTGTTTTCATTTAAAGTGATTTTAAAAATTCAAAGGGCAATTGTCTTGACGCACACATATCATACACACTCTGATACAAGCACACACACACAAAGAAGCTCTCCTTATGGACTGCGAAGAGAAATGGCCCTTGGCTCGTCTTTGCCTCGCGAGGGCTTGCATGGCTCTCATTGTTTACGTCACTTTTGTTATTATGTACACTTGTTGTTATTGTTGTTGCTGCTGTTGTTGTAGTAGCTGTTGCTGTTGCCGTTGCTGTCACCGCCGTTGCATTAAAACACATGCAACACGCAGCCATTGAGGTCCTGGCTGCGAGACACAAAATGCGCTTACCGTGAGCTTTCCCCTGGACAGCAGGTCGTAGGCACCAGCACCTGCGATTCGCTGCCTTTTTACATATTCTGCCAGGTGTGAGTGTATGTGCCTGTGTGTATTGTTGCAATGGCTCTGATTCTTATGCTAACCAGAACAATGATAATGTCGCATGCTAAATTGCATGCAATTATGTAATTTTCTTGTTTTGGTGGCGCTCTTTCTCTACTCTTTGACGACCCAGGCTCTGCATTTTGCAACCTTAACGCTCATTACCATCTCCGCTAGCGTTGCCCTTAATGCCAACAACAACAGTAACAGAATCTGAGAACTATCATTGCGGTGTTCGTTTTGCTCTCTAGTCGCTTTTACATTCCACGTTCTTGTTATGTTTCCCAGTAATTATGACTTCAAAATGCTGGTAATGAGTGGTGCTCATTTTTCAACTGGCATATATGTGTGTGTGCCTGTGTAGTTGTGTTTGTGTGCATACGACTGTGTGGTTTTCATTCAGTTGTTCTAGTTCGCTTAGTTATCATTAGCATACACTGCCTTTTTAATGGCCCTTTCTTTGAACCGGAGTGCAATGCCTTTCACCTGCCTTTGTTTTCCTTCAATTTGTTGGTCTTTCTCATTTCTCCGCAATTAGTTAAGCAACAATTTTGCTATCGAATGTCATGGCCAACATTTTCGGGCATTTGGCATTTATTATTATTCTTCAAAAATCAAATTACCCTTGCTGACAGACAAGCACACTTTTATACTGTAAAACTGCAACTGATCGCTCGGGTAAGAATAAACTATCCGCATGATAATTCCTCTGAGTTATGTCTGCAACAGAATTAAATTTTTCGAAATTAAAACAAAATTTATTTTAAATTCAAAAAAAGTAATGTTTTTTAATAAGTCTAATGAATGCTTAAGTTTAAATTCCTCTCAAATAAACAACAAAAAATGTAGTATTTGAATTTCAGTTCAAATTTTTATTATTTCATTAATAAATTCGCATTGTCCTGCAAACGTTTCTTGTTTTCTTTTTAAATTTTCTTTCCAATTTCTTAACACAATTTATTTGACTTGAAAATCCGTAGAACATCCCTAATTTGGCTGCCAGTACGCGGTATAACAATTTGCACACTTCGGGCACAAAAATACTGGGAATTTCATGTCACGGCTATAAAACATTTTTCGAACTCGGTATAAGCCAGATGCAAGTACGAACAATCCAGAAAATTGTAATTTTATATGATAAAAATATATTTAATGAAATTAATTGTAAGTATTTTAAATAATTGAATTTTCTAGTAATTATTTCAAAAACCTTAATAAAAATTTTAATATTATTTATGGGATAGCCTTTGAAAACTTCAAATTCATTTCATCGTTTAAATAGTTTTTGCGCCTTTCTCATCGGTGATTCGGCGCAGTGGCTCGAATCGATGCTAGACAGTGGAAATTCAGTGGCGAAAAAGGACGAGCGACAAGGCTCGAAACGGAATATTGCATATGCTGCCAGGAGCGCAACGGCAGCCACGAAGCGCCGAACGAGAACGAGACGAGAACGACGCCGAGGACGACGACGATAAAACTGACGACGGGGAGAGAAGAGTAGCGCAGTTCGCGACTGCACTGGTGAGAATGAGAGCGAGCAATTCGTAAATATTTTATGACGAGCGCGTTACTGGGGGCTCGCTCGCTTAGGCGACACAAATAACGGGACTCTGGCAATAGGCAGCGTCGGCTCCTCATCCTCGTCCACGTCCGTATAGCTTGCCGTCGTTCGTGGCGCTTCGTCGGAGAGAAATGTAGGGAAACGCATCCCGTGGTCCTCGCTTTTGTCGACGTCGTCGTCGTCGTCGTCGGCGACGTCCTCATCGGCGCCGACGTTGTACCCACTGCCTACGCGGATCGGTCGCTGGCAGCAGCAGCAGCGGTTGTCCGCCTGGCATGTCCTGGCCAGGATAGCGGCGCCGTCGTCGCAGCAGCGGCAGCGTTTTTCAATTTCGGCCAATGCGTGCGCTGCTGGCGTTCAGTAAGAAAAGCGTCGCCCAACGGTCTAGTACGAACTCGTACCGTACGCTTTGAGTTGTTTCTGTTTTCTGGGGTAGCCAGCGACGATATAGTCGTAAAGTCGTATAGTCGTATAGTCGCTTAGAGTTATAAGGAGCGTGTGTGCGTTGCGCTCGTCTCTTGATTCGTGCGTTACTCGAAACAGATCAGAACAGCGTTTAAAAGTAATGATAATTGATATTATAATTCTAGGTTACTTCAGTCTGTGAAATAATTGAGTCTTATTTAAGCAAAAATATATAACGTATACTGAGCAAAGTTTTTCTTTTTCCATTGCGATCCTTTCATTCTGAATTTATGATCTCAGTTTTTGCAGTGAATTTTCAACTACTCTTATATACTCTTGTGAGAGAGCCTTCTGGTTTTTAGACAGACCATAAACAACTTCACGGCATTTAATATCCAAAAACTTTAGCGACATTCATTAAAGTTGAACTGATGTTTGTTGATGTTATTTGCTGCTGCCGCAGTTTATTTCTGTTTGCAGTCACTGACATTCAGTGACTTCTAAAGTTCACTGCAAACTCATCAGAGCCAGCAGCCAGCAAAATAATTTGCAAACTGTGCGCAGTCGTTGTTGTTGTTCTTATTGCTGTTGCTTCTGGTCGAAACTTTACAAGCGACATTGAGCTGAGACTCTTTGGCTTTATAATTTCTTTTATTTTCCAAGCAGTGAAATTGAAGTAGACCTCGTCTCTTTGGCTGTCTGGCTCACATATGACGGCAATATTTATAATTTCCGCTGCTGCGCTTGCTGCAGACAAAGCAACAAAAATAGCAACAACAATAATAGTAGAAAACGATAAGCAGAAGGGAAAATAATTTGCGATTACTGACTGGCAGGCAGGCAAATACATGAACCCATATCCACAGTTGAATGTAATGTAACGAAAGACAAGAAGACGGCAGCAAGGACAACGAAAAATAAAGAAAAATAATACAAGCCAAGTGCGCTCGTGTTCGTGAATTTCCGGTTGAACAAACACATAACCAAAACGTAAAAGAAAAGCGAGCAAAAATTATAAAAATAATAAAAACAACACACACTCACAGCAGCAGCGGCAGCATCGAGTACATAAGCGAGGGGCCATCCAGTGGCAAAGACGAAGCTACAGTACGAAAAGTGAAAATATACGGAGAAAAGTTGCACAGAGCGGCAAGCATATTTCATAAGTTTATACACATACTGGCACACACTCACAAACGCACACAGACACTAACAGTCACATACATATAGAGCCATATAACATAGCCCGCAGCCAGTTGGAGAGAGTCGAAGTCATATATGAGAAACGGAGGCGGCGGCGGCGACAAAGGCTAACGCACGACCTTTGGCACAGAGTTCAGCAACTGCAGCAGAGGACACGAACACGGACGCAGGACACAGCGGCGAGGTCAACAAATCAATAGAAACAAAGCGCACAGCGAGAAAGCAATTGGCCAAGAAGCATTGCCACAGCAGCAACAACAACAACAGAAACAACAATAGTAGCAAGCAAGCCACCAAAATTCACTCGCAAATTATGCTGGCCATGTCGACCTTAATGATGCCCGCCCCGACCATAGCCATGGGGGCCCCGCAGATCACGATGGGACCCCACAAGCCGCCGGAAACGAAGCTGCTCGCCATACATCCCGCTGCAGCAGCGGCCGCTGCAGCCCAACAACAGCAATCCGTGACGGCTGCACACCTGCAACACAATGGTCAGCAGCAACATGTCCAGCAACAGCAACAGCAGCTGCAGCACCAACAGTCGAGCGCACAACAGCAACAGCAGCTCGTTGGCAGCAACTCCAAGCCAGGTAAGATTGTATGATTGTTATCAATTTATTTCTTTGAGTTTAACGACGTTTGACGGTTTATGAAATTAAACGTCTTAAAAATAAAATTACTCTGACAGCTAAAAAGTCAGAATTAAAATAATTGTCAGTCGGAAGGCAAGGCAGTTCCGAATGGAATTCTTGCCAAACAAAGAAAATCTGAAAGAATCTTAAATACCCTTGAGCAATTGCAGAATTTATACGTTAAATATTAAGAAATGATAAGGTATCGAATAATTAGAATATTTTGATAAGCAAAAAACTTATTAAATTGCCAAATCAGTTTAACACCCACAGCTATGTAGAAGTAATCTAATGTTCAAATGTTTAATCAAAAGTGTCTTTTGCAATTCGTTACATATTTCGTGACAAGATGATATAACCCAGTCAAGCAGGGCCATAATAAAAAGTAATTTATAGGAAATTCGTATGCAACCAGGGCAACCACTGAGCCATGATTTGAAAGTTCAGGCAACCTGGCAACACATTCAATTACATTTTTGCCAACACCACAGGCCGAGCCGCAGCCAGAACAGTGTGAGACTGAGCTGAGAAAATTCCAATAAGTCATAATTTTAACAGACACTTTCAGCTCTTATTGTGTTATACTTTTGTGGAAATTTAACCTGAATGTGCACACTCGTATATATATATGTGGCATGCCATGGAAATAACAAAAATTGCACACGCATTTCTGAAATGAATTATTGTGGACAGGCCACAGTCCGGAAAACGGAATACGGAATACGGCATGGCAGACGGTGGTAAATGTCAAACGTTGGCATTACAAGCATAAATATCAGTTACAATTTTCATATTCCCAACCACAAATATCCAATTTGATACCCGCAGTGAGCAGGCTCAAGCCTCAAGTCTCGAGCCTAGAGCTGAATTATTTTTGGTGTCGAGTGGTGGGCAGGGGAAATTGCACAAAACGAGGAGATTTACAACTTAAAAACAACTTAAGCTAAAACTTGGTAACAAAGCGCAGGACAACAGAGTGAGGCGAGGGTGGCTTCAATTGCCTGTTCCCCCCGACATCCTGACTACGGTTGCTAATGGCAAAAACTATACGAGTACACAAATAGAGACAGCCCAGGCAAAAGTCCGGAAACAACGGCTCAGGAAGCTGCATGAAAACGAAACGTTAGCAACGCCTCGCTTGGAGATGCGTATGTCTGTGAGGGGGAGGGGGGGGCGAGCTGTCGGCTTAAGACTGTAATGAAAATGAAAAATGGAAAATGTATAGTTAAAGCAGTGTAAGGTCTGTGTGTATTAGTAGGACTGGCTGTCTCGTTCAGTCAAAAGCGAGGCGAAAGCAACTTGAAAATGAATTTAATTATGGCAAAAAAGTGAAAATTTCCACACTTGAGTCTGGGAAGTTTGCCTTTGCCAAGGCGGCGCAGCGAGACAGCCAAGGCGTTGTTGATGAGCGTGAGAAGTGTGAGAAAATTGTTAGACAACACAAGACATAAATAGGAAAAGCAACTATAAAAAGCTCAGCGGGAAAATGCCTGTCTAGGCCGGATCGGATATTGTAGAAAATGTTAAAGTAGAGTGGGAAAACGGTGCAAAATGTTGGTAGCTAATCCTGTTTTGCCACAGACAACGGATAATGGCCAGCGCTGACGACAATCGACTTTGCAATGAGCCACACTTAAGCGCTAATTAGAAGAGCTGGAAAAACTCGTTTAGCATTGATTAGCACCAGCGTTGGGTCCGAATGATTGCAAATTGAAAATTAAGCGTGCTGCACATTTCCAATTCAAATATGCTTGCCACAACCCACAGCACAGGTCACAGCAGCCAAGCAACAGCGAAACTGAAACTGCGGCCAACTGGCAAACAGACACAAGCATTTAAATTTATACATACATATACACACATATATATATATATTTATATATATATGTGCACAGTATACGGTGCATGAACTTTTGAGCAGCACTTACAAACACACACACACCAACACAACAGTTACACCTATACGAGACGCAGCAAAAACAAACTGCAAGATTTGAAGTGCGGCACAGCAGGTGGCAGGTGGCAGGAGGAGTTGAGTCAAGCCAACAAGTGCCACCGTCGCTGAGTAAAGAAAGAGACACTAACCGACAAAAACAACAACAATTACAATAACAACTGCAGCATCTAACAAACTACAGTAAAAATCGTGTACAAATCATTGCGTAAAACACATTCACATAAATTTAGTGCATTCTTTTATTTGGATTTTATATTTAACAATTGCTGACAGATGTAACATTTTACTTATAATATTCTATTCCATAACATCTTTTTGTATTCTGTGAATTTCTATTAAATGATAAGTATCACAATTTTCTGTATGGAATAAGAAACTTCTTTGATATTTAAAACATTTTAGCTTTCTGTTCGGAGAATTTTCAATATAAAAATATATATATTTTATTACGTAAAAAAACTTACTGAGAAAAATTCCAGAACCTTTGCTGCTTAAGCATGCAGTTTATATTAAAAATAAGAACTTGTTTTAGTCTTAGTCTTGTTTCCTGAAATATGATGATGATATACATATTCATTCTGAAATTCTTTGAGTAAAATAAAAAAATTAAACTCCTATGCATTATAAACCTATTTGACGAATTAGGTAAAATATGGTAAAGAAGTTGATTCTAGTCATTCTATTGACAAAACTGTGCTAACAATTGTGTATTTGTCTAACAATTTTATTCCCAAATTTAAAATGTTTTGCAATATTTGTAATTATTTCAGTTATCCAACAACACACATTTTACCGATATGAAAAATGTTTTGTGATATTTGCAATTATTGCAAATTGAATAATGTGCAATAAAGTGCATCTGTAACGGGTTAACTTTAGAGTACAACTATTGCTGCTCTTTAAGGCAGTGTTTACTGTATTTCGCAATAGCCTCGTATGTTGCCGCTGCAGTTGGTTGGGTTTCTTTGAAAGCATGCGAAACGGCGTAAACAAGTGAAGGGAAGGCTGGTGCTTCACTTTCGCTTTGCCGTTGGAGACGGCGACAGTAAAACTTTTAAATTGGTTGGCAACACTTGCCACACCCACAGCAACACTCCCGCACACACATCCACACACACAACCAAAATGACAGTCGCTACACACAGATGCATGTTTGTTTTCGAAATGAATTTGGAAAATTTTGTGCTCTGCACCGCGCGAAAAGCGGGCGAGAAGCAGCAGTGGTTGCAGTGGGAAAGCTAAAGCCAATAGGGACGGGAAAAACAGCGAGCAGCACCTAAACGTAATTTGCCAGCAAATCATTGGAAAAGCGATGAGAACAGCGAGAGGCAAAGCGTAATGGCGGCAGCAGCCGAAAAGTATGCAATGGTAAATGTGATACATAAATACAGCCATATATGCGTGTGTGTGCCTGTGTGTTTGTGAGAGAGTGGGTGTAAAACCCACTAAAGTGAAATGCATTTATCGACCGCAAAGCGTTCGAAATGAAATCTGTTTAAGGGATTTTAATACCCTGGCGAACGTGCTGCTTGTGTGTGACTCTCACAAGTAGGACGGGTGTGTGATTGTTGGTAGTGTGTGTGTGTGTGTGTGTGTGTTTGTAACGAAAGGACTGGCAGGCGAACACAAAAAGTCAATGAATTCGTTTGGCGAATTGAAAAATTAATTCAGTTGCCGTCGCTGGCGTCGATAAGTAGAAGAAAAGGAAAACTTTACACCCCGGTGCTCAGTTCATGTGTCTTTATCTTTTGTGTGTGCGTTTGTGTGTGTGTGAGCTTTTTACTTACTAATGATTTCTCATTTCGCTTACGGTATTTCTGTGTTATTTGCGCTTTTTGTCTTACTCTGCGTTTTACAGCAACGAGCCAGCCAACAAACCAGCCTCTCATTCCCCCACGTTGTGAGCCCTGGAACTGAGGCCAAATTACTCACTGCCGTTGTTGTGGATTTTCCTCATTGCGCTCGTTTTACTCGAGAACAGCAGCAACAACACGAACCACGGCAGCAACAGCAACAGCAATACAAGTAGCAAACGAAGAGAAGGAAATTAAGCAAAAAGCGCAAAGATTTATTTCGCTTTGATCAAAATTAAATGAATTGATTTTAATACGCCCCGTGGGCAAGATATTTCCTACGTTGGCCAAATGAAAACGCATAAAAACGTTGCTGGTGGGCGAGAGGCGATATGCCTTTGCCATGGGCGTGGCAACAACCTTGGCTTGCCTTACATTACAATCGAGCAGCACTAGCTGTGGCACACAGTATGTGTGTGTGTGTGTGGGGGCGTTCAAAGCGTTTCGGTTAGGGCCAGTTCTGCCTAAAGGTATGCAATAAATTCTGGTTGCGTTAAGCACTTGATGCTGAGCATGGAATATAGCTAATAGAGTTGCGACAAATGTTAAATAGGCACCCCACCAGACATTAGTACTGGTATTACTTATTTTTTTTTCTTTTTTTCTTAAGTTTATCCACTAACAAAATCAGAGTTTTGTACATAAATCTTATAGAAACGTAATCTGAACCAGATTTCAAAAAACTAGAAATAAGGTCTATAAATTGCGTTCATTTTTTAGTTACTCATATTTTCCAAATTAAGGAATAAAACTATATCCTACTGATCAAATATTTTGTATTGTTGGCAGAATATATTTAATATTCTTTTAATCATTTATTTTTATTTTTGATGATTATTTTTTAATAACTACTACAATCCATACATATGTATATTGTGTTTCATTTTAAGGGATATTCAAAAATAGGCCAATAGTACTAGAAAGCAGAATATTCAAGATGGTTGGGAAAATTCCAGTTTTTGAATTAAAGTATTCGTTTTTACATTGATAAATTTTTGATACCAGTATACACATATCTACGAATATGCTCTTTAGAACTGTAGCTTATAATTATTATTCTTCCAAATTTATCCAGTCACGAAGTGCCAGTTTGAGTCCGTGAAATAAATTAAGTTTGAATTTTCTTTATTCAATTTTGACAAATACTTAAATTTGATTTATCAGACTCACAGCTTTTCATTTTTACCCTTGTTCGCCTTTTGTAATATTTTTGACTGCCAAATGGCAATTTTTCAACAGTATTTTCGTGGCAAATAAAAAGTTAACATTTTATTGTTCAATTCGGTTGACATTTGGCAGTCGCATTCGCATAGAAAATGAGGCTCAAATTCGCGCCGCTGACATTTGGCTGCCTGCAAAATATTTTTCGCAGCCAGCAACAAAAGCAACATGGACTCGAATTTCAAAATTCAGACATTTGACAGCGGCTCTGCTGCATTTGTCGCCCTGTATCTGCCGCTTATCCTTCTGTCGCCTGGCGCGTTAGCCCCCAATAAAAGTGTCGATTTATAGATCGCTATTGGGACCACCCACATCACAGCTGGTTGCAAGTATAGCTAGCTGTTCTGCTGAGTGTGTGTGTATTTGTGTGGGCCTGGCCAACAATTTGGCACAATTTAAATTTCATGAATTTTTCATTAACGCCAAAAAGGGTGACCAGAGTGAGTTGGGCATCCATTTCATGGCACAGCAACGACACAGCGACGTACTCTGCACTGAATTGAGACCAGCTCAAGAGACAGTCTGGGCCATCTTAAATGGCCATCTCTTTTACTGCCGCCCATATAACAAACAACACAGCATTTGAAAGCTGGTTTCCATTTACATTTGGCTCTCCTGCATTGCTCGGTCAGCTCTGAGCCCCTGCCCGCTGCCTCTTACTCCTTGAACTGTTTGTATCGATTTTGAGTGTCGCCTGCCATTCAAATGCCTTTTATTTCGCATTTATGTCCGGCCCCAGACTTGTGCCCCCGTGTGCCTGACCCCTCGCAGCCGACACTTTCGCCGCTAACTTTGGCACGTTTTAATGCATCGGCCACAGCAGCAGCAGCAGCAGCAGCAGCGATTCTGGGGCTACGTGTGCAGTTTTTTCCTCACCAAATACGGCCACATTGTTTACCTTTTTCCTCGTTTGGGTTTTATGCCTTGTCTTGGCTTTACCATAAAGTCATTTGGCTCGCGCTGATGGAATTTTAGAGCAGCTTTTGCAATGGGCGTGTCTCCTCGCCCTATTGCATGTGATAAAAAACTGTTTAGTCGTAAGCCGAATTTAATGGGCTGTTGTTACGTTATGCAGCATCAAAAAAGCGCGCAACAACCAGCAAAAAATGTATACAACATTTTATGCAAATAATAATTTATGAAAAGCCAAATAGTTTCAAGAGACAGCAGTTCTTCCCCCATACTAAATAAAGCAAACAACACCGTATAAAAATAAATAAGAAAATAAAATATAATTCTAAATAAAAACAGAGTGTAGGTAAATAAAGCATGCACCATGGACGATAGACTACGGACTATGGACTACGGACTATGGACTGGACTATGGAGTGTCCTGCCCTGGACATGGACGTAGCCCATAAAAAGTGCTAAGTAAACACATGTGCGACTGCCCTGGCCCCTTTCCCCAAAACGAAACGAATGCCTGCACATAGTGTAAACACATAAATTTATGCATTTTCAATGGAGAACTGTTAGCATAAATTTACGGCCCAAAAAAACCAACAACAGTGGTAGGGGAGAATGGCCTGGCTGAGGCTGCTAAAGCCAAGCGAAACAAGAGAAGCCAAATGTACAAAAAAACAAAAAACAAAAAAAATAAGAAAAATAAAAATGTAACAAAACAAAACAAAGCAAAAATAGCGTTAAAGCAACGCAAAGCAAACAGTCAAAAGCTCCAAAAAAAAGCAAACAAACAAAAAACAAACACTGCAAAAAGGCAACTCACCAAAAAACAACAACGACCTATGGGTCAGCAGGCCGAGCGGGTGGAGGCGCTGTGGCGTGGCGTGGGCGTGGCCTTGCTTGTGGGCGGTAAAGCAACGGCATACTGGCAAAGCGGGCTAACAGACAGCAGCAAAAACTACAAGCCAGTGGCTGCAAATTTTGGTGCTTTAAAAAGGTTCTCACAAATCCAATCATTGAATCAATAAACAGCGACAATTGCCTCAGCATCGGGTGTGTGTGTGTGAGGGATGGGTGTGTGCGGTCGCTGGTGCCAACTGCCAACAAATGATTGCACGACGAAAACTGGACAACAGCTGGACGGACGCGTGTCCTGGTGGTACCGTGGCCCGAATGCATTCAAAAGCCGCTTGTTAGCGGTTGCAACAACGCAGCGCAAGTTTGGGAATGCGTGTTTTTCTTCCTTCTTCTTTACCTAGCTGATCTTTAATCTGCGTTAACTGTAAAATGTCGGGGGCAATTCGGCAATAACTAATTCCGAATACACGGAGAGACACCTGACATGTATCAAGTACGTAACAATTTAGCCAACTTTTTATTAAACTTTCATAAACAAAGCACCTAATTCACTTGCCACAATAAAAAGATGGAAGGACACAAATACGTGACTGGGCAACATAGTGGAAAACAATGTTTGTAGTGTTGAAAAATGGCTTCATGAAACATATGGGCAGGATAATAGCCTCCAGCTAAAGTTATTAGTTGCTTTCTGGAGCAGAAGAGCACATACAAAACTTGAGTCATATGATTGTCAGGGGAACGTATTGTACTATAGTTAATAAACATTATTATATATATATATATTATATATATATAAAACGTTGCAGTCGGACGTAATCGACACCGTCATACTCGTTCACAGTACATAGTAGTTACTCATTTTCGAAAAACTCTGCCAAATTTGGTAACTATAGCTCTAAAGTTCTGAAAGATATAGATTATCGCGATTTGCAGGGGCTGGAGTGGGCGAGAGAAGACGTGGCCGCGAAATTTGTACCCTCTCTCGGACCCATAGCTCCCATATTTCAAACGGCCATAACTTTGTCAAAGCTGAACCTATTTTCACGTTTGATGGCATTTTATTAATTTTGTATCTTCAAGATGGATTCTGCATTTTAAATAAATTCACTCTTAAAAATAAATTTTTTTCCCTTTTTTGATAAAATATCATGTACTCATTTTCGAAAAAAAATTTTTTTATCGGCGAAAAAGTGCGCCTACTGAAGGCGTGGCACACACGTTAAATATGTATATATCACTAAATTTAATAGCTATATACACAGCATTTTGCAGATAGATGACATCCTCTTATTTCTTTTAGACTGTTTTAAGTTGTTTTTATACTGTGAGCGCGTATTGCGATGTCGGTTACACCCGATTGCAAATCTCTTACTTGCATTATCTCTCCTTTTCAATGGGCTCGCACCTGTGATTCGCTCTCTTTCACACCTCAGACATGTAATTATAAACAGCAGCCCAGGACTTTCGCTGTCGCACTCTTTGCACAGGAACTAATTTAAAACTTTGGTACAAGCTCAGCGAATGCCCTCTCCATGAGACCTCTTCAAGCACCCGTTAGCTTCCAAAAAGCAAACTTTGCACAATGGCAAATCACACTTGGCGGCACACAGAAGAGCAGATGGTGGGGGGCAGGCGGATAGATTCGCACTTATGTCAATAGCTACGCAAGGGGAACCTATCAATTTTTGTACTGGGCGTGGCAGAGGTAGCCACCAGACGGATGCACAAACATTTGGCTAGCGACAAGCGGGACCAAAGTCAAAACGATGCCGGAAATGCCATTGAAAATAGTTTAAAATTGTGCACCAAAAGGGAAATCGAGCTAAGCCCGTTGCGCACAGCAGCAGCTTACCAGGGGGTTCTCAGCTGCCATCTCATTCCCACACACTCTTGCTACCTCTCACTCTCTCCATTTCTATCTCTCTGTTTCTTTTTCGATATGTGTATTTGTATACCACATGCACTTCCTGCTGGCTTCTTTAAGTTTCTTTCCATGTGCTGCCCCGGCTTGATATTCTATTCGCCTTCGACCCATAGCTCGCCGCCGCCCGTCGCCTGCTTATGGAAATCCGCATGATGATTGCATATCCTTGGCTGCATGAAAACGGGGACGTCGCTATATCCCTAATTCCGTTGACGATGCCGAGCGCCGAAACTTTGCGTTCATTTGGTTGGCTTGCCTTATTTTTCGTCCGTTTTTTTCGTAGCTTTCAGCTGGAAAAACTTTTACTTTGCTCGGTTTTTCGTATTTTTCTCGGCGGCAGCGCAGGCAGCGTCCTGCCAAAGTGTTTCTCTTCTTGCATTTGAAGAGCTTTTTCTTAATGTCACTTATGCATAAGTTCCTATGAGTGTGGCCACACACACACACACACACGCACACCGATCCAGGCGGGAGCTCCCGCCAGTGTTTGCTTACGGATAAGTGCAATGAGCACGACTCACGGGTCCCAGCCTCAGAGTGTTAGTGTGTGTGTGTGTGTGACTGTGTGTGTGTTTGTGTTAGAGACTAACTTGACGGCACATCCTCTGTGGGGATTTACAAGTGCTTAGTTCTATGTCGCAAAAAAACGCTTTAATATTATTATATTTTCTTTTCCATGCACTTGGAATCTTCGCTACATCTGCACCCTGCACGCTGCTGGGGCTTTTCTTGCTCAGCTGCTTGTGCTTTTCACTGCTTCTGCAGCTAAGCGAAATTAAATTAAATGAAATATCTGCTCGCCTGTCAAAATAAGATATAAATACCCTCGAATTGTAAGCGGGCGCCTCCGAATGGGCAATACAAATTGACTACAATGGGGCTTAAAGGACCTGCCTACCACAAGAATCATAAATAATCAACAGCACAACAACAAGAACAGCAACCCCAACACCAACAACAACACCCACACACACTCACACACCCCCTGGCTTGATGTATTACATGTGTTGGCATTATTTACTTAACTCTCTGCTCTATTTTTGCCGCTCCAAAAAGTCAAAGTCTACTTTTATGCGGCTGCCGTAGCTACTTCTCGTATTAGTGCAGCAGCGACAGCCGGAAAATAGCAACAACCACAGCAACGAGCCCAACGCCAGCAGAACTAGAGACCATGAAGAAGACATTAAGACACAGCATGCGTTACTTACTGTAACCAAAACACACACACACACACACACACACACCTTTCATATATGTAAAAGGACATGGCCACGGCAGACATTGGTGGGCGTAAAGAGAAAGAAATATAATGCCAACATAACATTTAATCCAAGAAATTCCATATCGCAGCCAGTAGGAAAACAAAACAACAAAAAGCACAGCCAAGAACAAATCTGGCACCGTGGTATAGAGCTGGATAATAATAATTGTAATAGCAGAATGAATACAAATTTGCTATATAACTCCTAGATGAAAGTCTAATTTGGCGATTATGTTACTGTAAGAGATTATCTGACAAAATTCAAAATTAAAATTTTTATCTGCAATAGACGAAGCATTTTATTTATATTTTAAACAATATTTTCTTCTTATTTTGAATTTTTTAATGCCTTTGTGTACACTTTTAAAAGTATAGTCGATTGCACTTTACGTAACTACTTTAATCACAGAACTTCTTCCGTACCTCTGACTGGTGCCCGACTCAATGGGACGCTCATTGCTAATGCTTGGAGGATCATTGCAATGGTCGCTGCTCAGAGAACATTATGTTTATTTCCACTGTGCTTATCTGGTCTGAGCCAGCTTCTGAGCTGTTTGGCTCTGGCTGCGGCTGCTGCGCACTTAAATCGCGCCCGAGAAAATAGAAAAGCGCACCAGAAACGGTCCTGCCAAATGCGCACACATACTTTTAGCGGCAGCGGCAGCGGCGGGCGCAGACCAGGGCAGAGAAGAGTAGCATAAAAGCCAGCGGAAGGAAGAAATAATCATAAAAATTATTTCAGCGCACACACGGACACATAATGCACACATGTTTCTGTGTGTGTGTGTGGGTTCATGTTGATCATAATGTTGCAAGCAGGCAGCGAATGAGGCGTCCACTGGGGAATTTCTTTACTTTCGATGCCGTCGCAAGATTTTTATTTTAATGACCTGGCGCTGGTAGATTTTTAATTTTCGTGCTTCATATTTTTCTATTTACCGAACGCCAAGCGCACACTTTCCCTCAGCCTCTCATCCTCTCTCTCTCTTTCGCTCTCACTTGCTGTCTCTCTCTCTGTGTTTATGGGAAAAGAAACGAAGGCGAAAATTGATATCCCGTCGTCATTTTTAATGCCTCCCGAATGCGGTTAATGAAACCTTGTGTGCCTCGCTGTGCACAGTTATTTTTAAATAACATTTAATGCTTATTTTCTGCTTATTTTATTTGCAGGTAAGACTTCCTCCATCTCCTCACTGTACTGCTTACGGGTGAGTTTATTTTTTTATTTATTCCAAAAATTATAATTCGCCCGTACTTTGAAGTTCGACACCGGGCAACCAGTTGCAAAGAGCGAATCCGACTTATTTTGGCCGGGTCGTGGGGTGGCAGCCACAGTTGCCTCTGGCGACATTGAGGATCTCATTAACATTTAATTAGACCAGTTTCGTAATCGCAATGAAATGAACTTGTTAGCCGGCAGAGGATGCTTTGTGCCTTAATGCGTCGCGTCGGTCAAGCAAATTGTCATTGATTTTGTTGCTTAATCTGCTTAGCCAGGCCTACTGCCAGTTGGCCAGTTGTTTACCTCCAGCGTTGAGTGGAGCATAAAATCGAATTAATTTGAGGTGTTCTTTGGCCGCATCTTACTTTAGCTTTGTCTCTTCTGCTGACCCTCGCAGGCCCGACGCGCCTTTTCTGTGTTTTGTTTTCGGCCCGATCCGTTTGCCAGCGAATGGTCATTTGACATTTGTCGACAAAACGTTTACATTAAATGTTTTGCCATTTCTTTGCCTGTTTTGGTCTCGTTTCGCCTGGCATTTGTTTTTCGTCCCGCTGCCCGTTGGCTTGGCCCGCTTCACTATCCCAGCCTGTCCACGGCGACATTCTTGGAATTGTGCGCATTGCCCTGGCAATAGAAAGCACAGAAATTGTGACAACGACCGGTGGGGTGGAGGGGAGCATATAAAGGGACGGGCTTGACGCTCAAGTTGAGACATTTGCGTTGACAAGTCTTTCAGTTTCAGTTTCAGTTGAAGCCTGGCTAGCAATGGACATTGCTTATTCCCACAAATAAGTCCAAATACAGATTGAATTTAGTTTTAATCATTTCTTATGTGTTAGAATTAGTAAAAGGAAAGGAGGCGGAATGCGTGTGTCATAGACAAAATAATGCACCTGTAAACAAAGTACAAATATTATATTTTAGTTGGAAGTTGAATCAGTGCATTAAGAGACACCAAACTTTTGTACTTAGTTTCCCTCTAGAAAAACCAATTTGTATTATCGACTTTCTATTTAATTTGCATTCAACCAAGCAATGCTAGGAGACTTTGAACTCGTGAAGGAAGACAAGTAAGTTAGTTTTTCAAAATTTCTATCGTGGGTTTTACATTACTTTAACTAGCATCGTTAAACGAAACGTGATATATCCATCTGAATGTGCTGCTGCTATTGCTGCTGAAAATTTGTAGACCGCATTTTCTGGTAATGCTAAAAACTTGTGCATTTGTCAAATGTGACCAAGAAATTCAATTAAACATATCAGACTGTCGGCTGCTCCGGCGCACGTATCAAAAATCACTCAATTTAGCATTTCTGTTCCGTAGAAAACCACACGCTCCATTTAACTGCAAACAAACGCCAAAGACCGAATTGCGTAACCCGTAAACCGCCACCCGGCACCCGCCACCACAAATGTTGCCAGCCTGATGTTTGCAAGCAAATTTTTTAATTTATTGCATAAAATGTTGGGGTTTCTGCGCTGGCAAGCCACAAAAGCCAAAGAAATTGTTTCAATTTGTCATGACAATTTCTTTGAAATGTACGCCCCGTCTATGGTGGCAAGTGGGAAGTGGCAAGTGGCAAGTGGCAAGGGGCGTGGCAAGGAAAACATCGCCGAATTCAATTTGGCTCTAGCCGGCGCTTCCTTTGGCAATTTCCAGGACTAAGTGCGTAGGTCTATGTCGTTGCCTCTTTATTTACTTTGATGTAATTTGCAATTTTCACCTTGCCGCAGAAAAGCAGTCCTAGGAAGGAAATTGTCGAATGCTAGGCTATTATCAGAGGCGGCGAACTGAGAGTTGACAAATCAGCCGCGCCTTCCAAATGCCATTAAAGCCAGCGAGTGAGCGAGCGCCTTGGGTTTTGGCTCGTAATGCTTGGCTGATGCCAAGGATAATGGAGGGTGCAGGCGACAGGCGACAGCATTGCAACTTGCCAAGAGATTGCTCCTCCACTCGTAAATCCGACAGTTCTCCATGGCATAAATAAATAAGTAATGGCAGCCGCAAAAGCGATCGCTATCTCAAATGGCTCTGCCAGTAATTGCGCCTATTCATCTGTGGCTGTGGAGCGGGCCAGGACTCGCAGATTCGCAAATGGCACTCGGCTCACATGTAAATGGGCCAAATTAATATTGCACAAGCTGCTGATTGCTACAAACAATTGCGGCTGGCCTGTCAATTAGCTCAAGTGCAAGTCACGCTGGCAGGAACATGCCACAGGACCGTTGCCTGTTGCGCGATGCCTGAGTAAATCCTCGTCAGTTGATGCCTAAATATTTTGACATGCAGTCGAAAAGTCTTCGCTGGGGTTGAGCCCTCTACTCAAGCGGCTGCCTTCAAATTGAAAGCAGACAACGCGGCTTAAGCGCCACCTGGCAGGTGCTTAAGTGCAAGCAAGGAGCAAATGGTAAGGCGCTGTACATGTCTCAGCTAAATGGGCAAAACAAAAGCAACGCCTGAACGGGACAATAAATCTTCTGTTGCTGGCAGCGCCGGCATCGATGATGCGGCTTTAAGCTGCTTAGCCGCGTCCGCATCCGCCTCCCCCATTCCTCTGCCTTCGCACTTCTTGGCTTGTGATGCAATTTCCGCCGCGCCGTCGGAACGGGATGAATTAGCCGCCTGTCCTTGCCTGCAGACGACGGAAGCACCCAAAGACAGTGGGCCCTGGCGGGCCGCCCGGGCAACGGGCAACGGGCATCTGCAATTGATGACTGAGCGCCGTTCGCGGATGTAACGATATGATTGGATTATTATTATTTTATTATTTATTGAGAAGCTGCGCCAAGTGCCGGCAGTCTTGGGTAAGGATAACAAAAAGAAAATGGCCAACTGCATTTTTTTCATTCCTCCCAGCGCTTGCCATTTCTTGGCTGGCTTAAATGGCGGCCAGACATGCAAGTGGCTTTCGAATCTTTGCCGGCGCTCCGTAATTGGGCCTTTATCTCGTTCACCGCTGCCCAATTAAAGTTAGTTTGCAAAGTAATTAGGACGATTATGTGGCGCTCAAGTATCAATAAACGGCAATTAAACGAGTGCGATGCGACCATCGATTGCTTTAGGTCTGTTTGGGTGCTTGGGAATTATTTTCTTTTTTTGGCAATTTTTTTATGCTTAAGTAATTGCTTTTGAACAAGAAAATTATAAAAGAAGTTGCCAATAAAGTAAAAGCTTTTGAAAAGGGTTAATTTGATAGAAATAAAAAGTGAACGGTACGCTACAATTTCTTTGGCTAACGGTAGAAGGAGGGCTCCAGGTTCGCATCCCACGTCAAGTAATATTTATTTATTATGTGCTCTGCGTTGACTTCGTTTCTGTGGAGTCGAAAATAATTCAATCTGGAATTCCACTGGTCAAATAGATTTGTTCTGTTTTTTTCAAATACTTGTAATTAATTAACTTCGTGCTATGTCCCTCATATTCTGGGAATGAAAAGTGGCAACAACAACAACTGCGGAGGCAACAACAAGCTTGCAGTCGAAGAAGTGCATCAATCAGGCAACTTTTGCCCCTTGCTAATGAACTTCAATGCACATCCACTAATTTGAAAGTCACTCAGCTTAATCCGCAGGAGCCACGCCCCCAGCCTACACATGTACACATACGCACACACACACGCACACTCACACATAGCGTACCAAGTCAGAGATGTCGGAGTTAAGTCGGAGCAGTGCCAAAAAGTTAAATTTTAATCTGTGATGTGGCAAAACTTGATGAACAAACTTGAGTTTGGGCGAAACGAACCGTTCTGAGTGTGCCGCATGTTGAGGAGAACACACACACACAGGCACACTGCAGCCCCACAGTTACACATCCGAATTCCTGCATGCACTTTGCAAGCCATAGTTTATTCGTACACGCACACACACACACAGGCGCACACACGCACACTCCCCTCGCTGCTGCTATGCGAATTCGTTCGCATCATTGGAAAAGTTACGCGCGTTTTGGTTTTACTCAACCCCTTTTCCACACCTAACGGCAACAAAAAAAAAGGAAAATAATAAATAAATCTTAGAGTTTTAGTGTGTAGCGTAAAATTATGGGTTTCTGGGTTGGGTTGGGGCGTCGGGGGGAGGGGATTGGCGCTAAAAAGCATTTGTTATCGCTGTACGAACATAAATTCACTTTTGTAATTATTTCTCGCATTAGCTGCTGAGGTGGCGCTCGGAAAAGTCAGTCAGCAAATGCGCGCTGGCCAAGCTCCGTCATGGCCCCCCAAAGATTCACTGAAATGAATGGACGCTGCCCGGGATTATTTGTTAAAGCACATGGCAGTCGACTGCTGTTTAAAAAGCGCACACTCACTGCCAACCCCTTCACACACACGAGAAGCCACACACACATGCAGGCGCACACTCTTACACAACTTTAAAATTGAATCAATCATTCTCACTTTGATGCACATCAGCAACAGAAGCTGCCTCAACTGCTGCTGCAGTTTTAGCCAAAGAAAGAGCTTCCTACTCTATATATACCCTGTGTGTGTGTGTGTGTGGGGAGGGTGGGCTGGTCTGCATGGAAGCATAAGCTGTAACTATAAACAAGCAGCTTATGTGTTTTAGACGCTCGCTCGTTCGTTCTCAACGTCATTCGGTTGCTGTTGCTCCATCTTTGCACAGGGTGTTAATTTTTGTTGGTTTATGAAGTCGACTTGGTCTTGTTGTTGCTGTTGTTGTTGCGGCCGTTGTTATTGTTGCCGGACTGTGGGCCCTCTCGCTTAAACACTTCAGGCACGGCAGCTGTGCGCAGTTCTAACGAGCAAAAACTAATAAATCCCCACAAAAATGGCTGCGGAAACGGAAGCCGTGTGTTGTGCTCTGTTTTTTGCCAGAGCAACTAGAAACAAGGGCCCAATCCCAATCCCAATCCCGAGTCCAACTCCAAGTCCCAACTCAGACCCAATTCATGGAAAGGCCTGTCTACCCGTGTCTGTGATGTGTTTCCTTGCTTAATTCTTATTATTATCCCAGGCATTATTATTATTGTTGTTTTTCTTGTTGTTGTTGCTGTCGTCTTTCACAGATTTTCTTTAGCTTTATACTCCAGTATATATATAGACTACGTATTTATACGTTTCTTTTTCAGTTTGTGTTGTTGCTTTTTTTACTTTTTGGGAGCTTCTTTCATCCATTCGCTTGTTCTTCAGGACTTGTCTCTCGCCTTCACTTTGTTGGCTGTGCACGTTCGTGTTTCTTATCGTTTGCTTGTATTATGATTGCCGTTGCCATTGTTCAGTGTCGTTGTTGTTGATATTGTTGCTGTTGCCGCTACCGTTGTTGTTATTGTTGCCATGCAATAGTTCATTTTAATCTACAAACAGGATAATGCAAGAAGGATTTCGTAATGTGGCCTCAACGTTTTCTGCGCCTTCCCTTAGCCATTTCTCTTCTGCCCACTCCTTCATCTTCCTTTTCAAGCTTTGTCTTCTCTATCGCCTGCTTTTTATTAATACATAACTCAGCGATTTGCACCCTCCATTCTTGCCCCTTGTTCCCGTTCCGCCCGTTCCCTGTTCCCGTTCCCATTCCCCTTCCCAATCATGGCTGTTGATTGTGCAAACTTTGCTCTGAACTCTGAAGTCGTATAATAAATTTCATCACTGCTGATTGCTTAAAATTTTTTGAAACTGGCTAAAAACTTTCGGCGCACTTATAATAATAGTTTCCTACTTTTCTCCGCCTCCTTGTTGTTATCTACGCCAGCGTCGCTTATTGGCAGCTGTCTGTGCTGTTGTTTCTGTAATTATTAATTAAAATGTATATTATGTATATATTAAAATCGGCTTTTCAGCTTTCAGCTAGAGTTTCGCCTGCTTAAACATCAAATTTGTATGCGTCCTGCTCCATAAATTAATTGCTGGCATCACATTTACTACAAGTAAAGATAGCAACTTTCAGTCACGTCTGCAACACCTTCATGCAACTGGCAGCCGCACCTCGAGCCAATTCTATGCGTGCTTCTGAAGTTTTGCACAGAGTGTTAATTCGTCTACTTTAACTATTATTCAGTTGAAAACAGAAATTATCCTCAAATCAAATTAAATTAAGGCGCTTTGTGAATACAATAAATTTCTTAGTACTGGCTTTGTGACTGCCAATCTAACCTATTAGTATTTTGGCGAAACTTAAGTTTAAAGTGCGCTTTAAATGCACAAGCGGAAGCCGTAAAACTGTTTTGCAGATTAACCAAAACCAACTAACATATCATACAAAATACAGCCAAAAATAATTATAAATTGTATTTGAAATACTAGATAACAGACGAGTAAAAACTATTTGAAATTAGTGTTTTTTTGGAATCCGAGTGATTCCGCTGTATTACATTCTTGGGTTTTTAAAAAAGTGTGTGGTCATATCTTAAATATAGAATTCATCCGCTTATATCTTACTGATTTTTGGGTTGAATCTAAAAAGTTGTGAGTGCGAAATGCATTCAAAACATTTCCCCAAAGGCAAAGCGGTCAGTGGAGAGCCCAAAAAACGAATGGTCATTGGCCAATGCAATTGCCAAAAGTTGGACAGCAATTTAAAAAAAATAAAGTTTGAAACTTCAGTTTGTGTGAGAGTATATTTATATATGTATGTGTGTTTGAGTGTGAAACAACAAAAATCTAATTGCGCACAAAATGAATTGATGTCGTTGCCAAGCGAAAATGAATGGATGGCAATGGGCATGGGAATGGGTATTGGGAATGGAAATAGGAAAGGGAATGGGGGACAGACATCTACGCAGACGACGATGTTGAGGGCCCTTTTCGGAGCTAGCCTCTCGAGTGTTTTATTAAGCACATGTATCCAATTTCGTAGCGGGACTCAAGTGGCCAAGGCGAACGTTGGACGATGGTGGGGGAAGGGGGGACGGGATGCGGGCCGACGGACGCAACTAATTTATGGCGCTCCATTAAAACTTGAGTTCAATTGCCAAAATTTCATAAAAATTTTATTTAAAAAGCCAACAGCAACAATAAGCAAAGCAAAAAGCCAAATAGAAATAAAACAAAAGAGGAAAGATTTTATATATTTATATATGTATATGTATGTGTACATAAGAGATGCGCAATCAAGTTTATTACGTCCTCGTAGTCGTCGCCCTGGCGGCGCCAAAATTGGACCCCTCAAGCCTTTGCAAGGCTGCGCTTTAGCCATGTCCTGGCCTGGCAGGACTCGCCCCGCTGCGCGCATTGCGCAGTTCATTTGTGCAAAAATGAAATAAATTTAAATATATTTTTAGTGCATTTCGCATAAAACAAAAAGATGCCTCGCAGGGCTGCTGCTCCTCCCGCCGCCTTCTGCCTGCCGCCTGCTGGGAGGCTCTTGGCTGCTCGTTTGCTAAGCCTTGGGCCGGTTACTGCTTCTTTTATTTTCCGGCCGTTTGCCGTCTCAGCTTTTCCAGCGCCTTTTATTGTTGTAGTTTTGGCCCACCAGCCCCCACCCGCCTTACCACCATTGTCTCTGTTTACTTATTTACTTTGGCGCTTTATTATTCTCCATTAACTTGACAAAATGAGCAGAGCAGAGCAGGAGGAGGTGGTGCAGGCATCTTTGGTTGCTGACCGCCCATTGGCCGTCCAACTGGCCTTCAGCTTCACGCCGTCCACAGTGGCTCATATTAAATTCAACAAAATAAAATAAACCAAATAAATAAATAGATAAAAGCCAGGACAAAGTCTCATTCAAATGCGCTGCTATGTGGGCTTTTTATGCCACAGCCAGAATTTCAGCAAAATGCAAAGAAGGCTTTAGGGCTGAGCCAGGTACACTGGCCTAGTTAAAAAGCCCATGAATGGGACAAATTTTTATACCTAATGCCTTGGCTTCGTGTTTCTCGACTTTTCTGCCAATCAGTCGCTCACCTTTGGCTTAACTCTTCCAGCTGCCTTCACATTGTGTGAATGCACAGCTAATCCCCTCATCGCGCCAAGCCCAGAAAACGCTCATTAGGGTCGTTCAGCCAATTTTCAAAAATTTGCCGCAATTCTTTTGTAAGCGGCAAACAGGAACTTTGCAATTTATGCTCAAGACATCTTTTGTGGCAAAAGGCTTAAAAATGAAGCAACATAGTCGCCGTCGTGTTGTTGTTGTTGTTGTTGCTGTTGTTGTTGACAAGATTGTTGTGAGTACTTAGCGCCTTAAATGAGTTTCTGCTCTGATTGTGTTTAATTTGGCTGCTGTCGCCTTTCCCCTTCGCTGCGCACAAAACACTTATGCAAAAGCAAAGCTGTGCGGAAAATTAAAGCTAAGCGGAATTTCCATTGGGTATGTGTTAACTCATATGCCAATTACGAGTACAGCTTGTGTGTCAGCTAGAACTTGGGTTATCTCAGAGATTAAGCCAATTAGGAGCTCAAGCACTTGCATAGCTCTTCGCTTTTAACTGTTGGCCAAGTCCAATTGCCAATGTAATGTTAATTCCATTCACCAACAAGTATGTGTGTGCGTGCATAAGTGTGTATGTGACCAACTTTGCAGGTTTAATTAGCCGACGGCTAGTTAACTCGGTCTCCACTTGAGCTTACCTACAATCCCTCTCATCACAAAACCAAGTGCATTCCATTCCCATTCTCAGTCCCGCAATTTGCGCACAGCTCGCATGTTATTTTGCCTGCATGCACCCAATTAAGAGGTTGGCCCTCTGCCACGCCTTACAGGGCGCTGCATGTAGGTTTCCTTTTTTGCTTGTTGTTTCGGCCTTGTTGGGGGAAGGGACGTAAGTTTTTAAGTGAAAAATACTCAGCGCGATTTTACTTATTTAGTACGTAACTGCAATTTACGCCATGCATCTGCATATAAAATGAATTTTTTTGCAGCTTTTTTCTCGTGTTTCGGAGGGCGGCACGCCCATTTTTTGCGCCAACTGAACACACAGACCCATACAGACTTATTATTTATATCTCTATGTGTGTGTCTCTGACTGCGTGTGTATGTGTGTGAGTGTACTGGCCCTCTCAACTTCTTTTTTATGTACTGGCTACTAGCCTTGCCAAAAAAAAAAAACAAAAAAATAGATGAGAGAGAGGGAAAATGCAAATAGCATAAAATACAATGCCGAAGCGCCTCCTCAAGCTCCTTTCATCTGGTCCCCCCTCTGTCTCTGCCTCTCACACCCCTCCCGACCGCTTTTTCACTTAGCTCCTCACTGCGGATTTTTGTATATTTTAAATGCATTTTCAACAAGCACACACACACATTCTCACCCTCTGCCTGCCCGGCACATACCAGAGAACGTTGCATACTTTTGGGGCAACAAAAAATCTTGCCAAAAGGGTTTGGTCTTTATTTATTTTTTTGGTGTCTGCGCTTCCTTAACATTTGATTAATGAGTGCAGAACGCGCTGGCAGTTCATTTTTGCCGCACTCAGGACGACTTAAGCGGATAGCGACAGTGGCTACGAATATTGCGCATACGCAGGATGGGCCGAATCGGGCGAATGTTGCAATTACGCCATCATCGATTGAATGGATCTCCTATGATGGCGACTGACATTCAATATGATACTAAATGGAGCCAGAGTAACAATTAAGAGATGGCAAAAGTTTGCTCAAGCCATGACGCAACAGAAAAATAATAAAAAATCGAAAACCCGGCCAAATTTAAATAAAGAAAAGAACGAAACAATTACATATACTTAAAGCTACTGCTGTTGCAAACTCATTATTGTAAGAGGTACGCAAGTCAGCTTCAATGTGAATGCTAAAGTTTTAAAGGCATTTATGAATTTCTTGTGGGTTTTCTCTTGCCGTCGTGTATTTCAATTCAATAGCAATGCTTGGAGAAAGGCGGGCGGGAAAGCAGGCAGCGTTCTGGCCGCAGTCAATGTCTGCTCAGAAATTGAATTGTAAGTAAGGCTAGAAATGCCGTCGCATAAATACGAAAGCAAATAAAAAACATAAACTATGACCCGCTCAGAAGGCAGCCATGAGGACTTCAGCGGCAAAGGCCACAGAGCCGATGTCTTCGCCGCAAAACGAGGAAGCCCAACATCAATTCTGGGATTAAGGACACTGATTTGATATACTTTTTATTACCATTAAGTATAAGTTGACAAAATGCCGCCACAGCGACGATTTAATGTGAAGACCCACCAGACATCGAGCACCATTCCAAGCAAATATCAAACGGTGAAATTTAAAGCTCACTCTACAGAACTCGCACTTCATGAAATAGAATCGGCTCTCTGCTCTCCAGTCATTAGCTGCGCACCATTAGCGCCGGCGACAGTCAACCAAACCCTCCCCTGATCCCCTCCCCCTGTTTTCCACCCCTCCTCCTGTGCCGTGGCCCAAAATCGTGGCTCGTTATTATGGCTGATAACATTTTTACGATGCCGACAATGACATGACATGATTTTTTTCTTCTTTATTTTTCATCTTTTTTTTGTATATGCGTTCTCTTTCGCTCAGCATGTCTTGGTTTCTATTTTCTCTCTCTGCCTCTCTCTCATTCTCATTTTTTGTAATACTGATGTTCACTGTCAGGGGACAAAACGATTTTTTATACCACCAAAATGACGCAGTTTTATTGCGCCTTGGCCAGATTCTCTTTAGGTTTTTTTCACGCGCCGAGATTTTCATTTTTGAATCATTAAAAATGGCTCATAAATTTATTGTTAAAGTAGCAAAGACGCCGTCGCAACCAGGCCAAAAATATGCCTCCAAAAAGCTTATGGTTTCTAAGGCCCGAATAGTCCAATATTATGTTGGCCAAGTCATTCGGTCATTTTCATTTAATTTCAACGCAAAAACATATTTTTCCCATTTGCTTATTTCTGTTGAATGCATTAAGTCGTATTTGCGATTTAATTTTACAATAAAATATACAAAAGGTAATTTGCTTATTCTTCTAAGGTTGGAAACATTTATTTCGAAACAGTCAAATACAGTCAAAAATGATTTCTAACTACGCAAAGAATTTTAATATTGTTATTAAGCCTCTAATTATAAAAACTTATTTCTAAATTCGCTAAAAAGCGTAACGCTGAGCTAGAGGTCTACTAATTGAGCCGCTGCTTGCCGAGTATATCCAAGCAATAACTAAATATGTGGCTTATGCATAAATTAGCAACAAATTATTACAGTAATAACAACGAAAATAACAAGAGCAAATAAACTCTCAATTGGTGGGGCGGGTAACATGTGTATTAAATATTATGTAATTAATTGGCATTAAAAGCCAAACAATGCACAAACAAAAACAGCAACAGCTAAAGCCCCGAAAAAAATCTATATCAACCACAATATTGAATATGCCACGAGTGGCGCTTACCTCAGAATTATCGAGAGCAGCCCCCACTAATTCTGAGTGCTTTCATGTTCGGCTTATGTTTTATTAATGAATGGGCGCGCGCATGTGTCCGTGCATATTTAATATTAAAAGAATGTTTTTGCGGCTAGTATTTATTTACGCGCACATTTTGGTGCAAGCAGTTCAAGTAGCCAAAGTAATAACAATAACGCTGAAAAAATGGACAGCAAATGTGGTGAAATTGTAAAGCCACACAAAAGACTCAACCGGATAAGCATTAAAATAATCCGAAAGAATCCTTAAAATACTTATCTTTGTTTTTCCCGTAATGTTTTCATTGAACATTGTTTAGTCAGAAAGTACTGTAAAACATCGAAAAACAATAAGTATTTGATTTTATTCAAGGGAATTTTTAAATTTTGTATTTATATTAAAAATAATTATATTTTAAATGTTTAAAATTGATGAGACATCAGTAGCAATATTAACGTTCCAGTCATGTTTATATAGGTTTCGTTCATTTCACTTCAAGGCTTAACTAAACATTTATTTTTCTAAGTGCAGCGGCTTTATGAGTGTATGCATGTTGTTGTCAAAAGGGATTAAATGCATCAATTAGGTGTAAGGCAGAAGGAAGGGAAAGGGATTAATTCAGCACACAGGTCGATGCGGCAACCAGTGCTCGGTCCCTGCATATTTCAAGGCAATGCCACTTCAAACCTCCTTACAAATTTCTATTGCATTTTGTAAAGTCACACTTGAGAAATTGAATTGATGAAATTTGTGAATTAATATTGGGTGCTGTATTGCTTGGAATTCAGAAACAAGGCAATTTCAATTAATTCGAAATAACTTAAATAGTTAATATACAAATGTCAAACCTCATTGTGCAATAAGCAAAGTTTCGGTTTTAGCCAAATTGTCACGTACTCGTCGTCTTTGACAACTGTCGACATCTTCAATCAAACGTCAGCGTCAGGTCAGTGGACGTCATGGAGTGCCTGGTAATTGGCAAACTAAACCACAAAAACTCACACACACACACCCCCGACAACTGGGCGGTGGGGCGGTGGAGCTGTTAAATGCGTCATCAAATCGCCTTTGCATGACTTTGAGCCACTTAATGCTATTTGCATCCCATTGCGGCTGGCGACAAGCGAAGGACATTGACGTCGCCAGTTACGACCCGGTGCATATGTCGGTCAGGCAACGGACCGGCCAAGCACCCGCCCGCCGAACACCGAGCCACCACACCACCCACAGTCTGAAGCCCTGTCGGGCTGCATGTCATTATTATAATTTCTGTATTTGCACAAATGTCGCCTGGCGTCGCCAGCCCGTAAATTGCAATTGCCAACGATTATTGAATTTAGTTAAACAACGTTTGTCGTGGTCGACGGTCGACCGGCCCTGCCGACGCAGCTGGCCGTACGGCACCTAATCACCAGCTGCCGTATGCCTGTCAGTCGCCGCCTGTCGCCACTCCTCCCTCCCCCTCCTCCCTCATCCCTTGCTCCTCGGCCGTTGAGCAGGACGTCGCCGGCTCATTGCAGCAGAACTTCCGGTGCGCTTGCGTATCAAAGTCTGTCTGCTTGTCTGATTGACTTCCGTTGTCTACGTTTGTCAGTTTGGCCATTTTGGTTTTGACTCGACCCGGACACACTGCCAGACAGACGGACGGACGGACGGACGGATCGACAGGACGAGCCACAGTCAGTCGTGAAGGCAAGAGCGAAACAGAGTAGCAAAAAAGAGAGAGACGGATTGATTGAGGCATCTGCTTCAGCTGGCTGCTTTCTCCACTTATTTACACTTTAAGTGAATTGTTTGCTTGCGTTTTAACGCAAATGCAATTATGCGCAGCCGACATTGCAGTCGACGTAGCCGCAGCTGCAGCTGCTGTTGTTGTTATCGGTAATGTAAATGTAGTTGTTGCTGCCGGGCAAAATGTAAAGCGTGCTCTTACTAATGTTTGACCATTAGTTGTTGTTGTTATAGTTTCTCTTACAATTTCCCATTGTTATTTGTCGAATGGTAATACTTAAAATCAGGCCAGGCCAGAGCTTCCAGCTGCTGCTGCAGCTCCTGCTTTAATTGAAGTGTTTTGGTCAAGTGGCCAATTGAACTTCACGCATCACATTAGATCGTTGAGGCAATGGATTATCTGAAACTTAAAGACTTTGGCTATGAACACCTGCCAACTGAACACTGGCAGTATTAATAAACAATCACTAACCATCAGCTCAAAATTATTTTATGAACATTTGTCAATTTACGACTGCGACAACTTACTTAGGCTCCGCAACTTGTAATTGACAGCGAGTACGCGACCACGGTCAGACGTTTAGACGTTTAGAGAGGAGTGGCCTAAAACCTGCAATTACTTGGCAACAGACAAATGTAATAACAGAGCGTAAAGCACACGTATGAATTGCAAATTTAATTTAATCAGACCTAAGTGCAACTACATTTGTGTTTGTATACACACACATATATATATGTTTCCGTTCAGGCATAACGCATACGCGACGTTGGTCGAACAAATATAGAAACTGTGCAATACAGGAGAAACTTGGTCTAAGGGCTTCGTTGGGCATTTTCGCTTTGTCAATAATGGTAACAGCAACAACAACACCGCTGCACCATTCTTACACACACACACACAGCGTGTGGGGCCTGTCTAATTATATAGAGCCACTGGAGCACATCGAGTGGTGCCGTACGCGTGTCCACAATGGAAACAGGCAGCCCAACGAGGCGTGCAGGTTGACGCTGGCATTGTCACAGTGGTAATGAATGGGCGCCAGTGGGGCGGGCCCCAATACATACGCAACAGATACAATTAACGGCCATTAAAGAACCGTCAATACCCACTATGCCCGACATACATATGTACGTGCATTTAATTAGTGAAGTCCACCCGAAGAAAGGCTCCGGCACAATGCCCAATTGATTGAAAGCAATTACCGGTTACTTTAAAATGTCATTATATTGCTGATGCCTCAATAGATGCTGACATATTCCAAAGAAATTTCAATGACAGACCACAGTAACACACACACACACGCAGATATTCAAAGTTCTGGCCATAAACTTATGGCTTATCAATCAACACAAATTGTGGTCATAAAGGCAGCTAAGTGAATGGCTCAAGAGGGCACAATACAGGCTGCAGCTGCTGCTCGGCACAAAACATGAATATTTACGAATAAAAAATGAGGACCCTTTCTCGAACTCCGTCTGCGTCTCGTTTCCGCCCTTTGCCAATTTGAGCTAATGCCAAAGTTAAGCCCGGCTGTCGCTTTGTTAAGCAATCACATCGATGACCCAAAGGTTGACTTCTTTGCATCCATTTCAGGGGGAGGGTGTCTGTGCGTGCCAATGACCTTTGCACGATGATGGAGATGCAAACAGAGCAAAAAAACAACTCTACTTAGCTATACACAAAATAACATTTAATTGGGAAGAGAAGAATTCGCATACAAGTCAATCCATTTATTTCAGCCTCATTGAAATGCCGATAAAAACAGGCCAAACAAAGTTAAGCAACTCCCACAACATTTTTTCCAAGTATCTAGCCCGGCTAGATTTCCATTTCAGACACGTGTCAAGTGAAGGCTGCTTGGAGGACGCTTATAAAATTATTGTTGCGCATATTGAGCTGCGTCGTGCTAAATGCAAATTGAAAACTTTTGCAATAAAATTACATTAAAGAACAATTTGTCTAAGCACGGGATCTGCACAAAATAGGCATAGAGAAAGACAAGGGGGCGGGGGGGCTGTTGCTTAAGTGCTGCCACGCCCTGTCGGCATGTGGCTCCTGCCGATTCGAACTGAATCAATCAACTGTGGAAATTATGTTAACAGCAGGAAAAGTTGTTTCTTTTCTTTCTGCGAGACAAATGCGGACATGTGAGGAGCCCTGAGTTCAATTGTTGCCGCACTTATGTGTGCCTGTGTGTGTGTGTGTGTGTGTGTGCGTAATATATCATCGAGTGACCGCAAATGAAACACAAGATGGTGCTGGGAGACAGCAAATGTAGTGCCTCAAAGTCAATTGGATGTGGTGGCACGTTTGCCGACTGCAGGGATACATCAATGTCAGCGCCAAGGCAGGACGGAGCCGGGCCGTGCAGGGCGGGGCGGGGCGGAGCGGGGCGGGGCTTGGGTATAAAGCCCGTGGCGCAGGCTAATTATTTTACATTAAATTAAATAATGATACACTTGCCGGAGCAGCGCGTCACGAAACGAGTGGCAAAAGGTACTGACGAGCGTCTCCGTCATCATCAGCATATCCGTGCTGGCAACCCGGTTGCCAGTTGGGTTCGTGCAACGACAAAGAAATCATTGGGGCACGTGACGCAATTTGCATAAATTTGAAGCAGCCACAACGAACGCCGAAACGGAAGCGAGCGCGTAATTTCAATTGCGGTTAAACAGCAGCCAAGTAGAAAAGTAGCAAAGTAGCAAAGTGGCAAAGTGGCTGACTGGCAAGGTGGCAAGGTGGCAGGCGCGAGGACTCCGCTAGCCGAAACTAGTCCCGCCCGCCAACTGGTAGCTGCACGCTCGTCAACGGCAAATGTAATGCGCACATTATTGAATACCAAGACCTCTTATCGGCATAAATGTCTCAGAACGTGTCCCTTAATGGCGCTTGAATTTATTGAAAAATTATGAAAAGGGCTCGCCATCAGTGGCCACAGGTCAGGTGGCTGGACAGGCTGAAGTAGAAAAGTGGAAAACCGTGGAGAGTTGGCTGGAGCCGGGGCTCTGCAAGTTATTTCTGTACGGCTACATCCTAAATAAACAATTTGTACGCCACGCCAAATGGGCGAAATATATTTTCCTATTTGCTGTTAGATTTCTAATGAATTTCGGGCAGCTCCATCTCGCTACGGCGCCGGCGCCGGCTCCAGGTCCGGGTCCGGGTCCGGCTCTGAACAACTGTGGACGGCGCTGCTGTCAGTGTTTTGGTAGAGATAACGAAAGCCACTTGAAGTGTTTACATGCGACAAATTGATGTGTTTGCATTAGTCGAAAATAATAAATTAAGTTTTCTGCCCCGTCTGTCCTGTCTGGCCTCTGATATACTTGTATGCCACAAGTGTGGCATTGTGTGGCCAGGATTAAAGCTACTTTCTAAAATATACGTGTATATCATAAGTGCTATTAATCGAATATTCGGTTGAATAGAAAGCATTTTAATTTATAGAAACAATTTGCAAGAAATGCTCGCTAATTAATTATCCGTCTCTTGTATCTCCTCTCAGGTAAGCACCACACGCAACAGTCATCTACAATGTTGAACCCATTAGCTCTGGCCCAAGGTGAGACTACACTTATGGTAAAGATATCGCATGGCGCGCTCTCAACCCCGCTTGAGTCTCGTTTCGTTTTGGCCAACTGGCAGAAGGCTAAACGTTACACCACAATTCCTGCTAAAGTAGCGTATAATGCACGGTAAATCTCAAGCACAAGCTCGAGCAGCGGCCACACTGAAAATGGGGCTGAATTGTGCCAATATTTTCTAAAAATAAAAACAGACGCTTCGCCTTAGCTTACCTGCAACTCAATGTGGCACGCTTCCACCAATATGCGGCAGCTAAACGTTTCCGTGCACGCGAAAAACTCGCAAGACTCCGGCTCTGACTCCGTTTCGAACTGGCGCTTAGTCCAGGCTGCTTTGCATTCTGGCTGGTAGGGCGGAAGGGGAGGGGAGTGATCGGGAGCTGGGGAAATGCAGTGGGAAAGCATGCCAGGCCATTTCTTTACACTTTTCGTGTGCTTTCATATTTTCCTAACGTTAATGTGGCCACAAATTGAAAAAGAACAGTAAAAGCAGGGAACAAGCAGGAAATCTGAGGGGGTAGAGTGAGGTTAAGGCAGGGCCAGAGGGGGCTGGGGAAGGAGAGGCAGCACACCTGAACTCAATAAAAGCTTCATTTTGGGTTGTTCAAGCAGCAGAAAAGCAGCAGCAGCAGCAGGAGCAAAGAAAACAAAAACCAAAAAATAAATTATTTAAGAAAAATATGTTTTACATAAACTTTCGGCAGTGAGGGCGAAAGAAAACAGCATAAAGAGAAGAAAAGAAGAAGTAAAAGTAGAAGCACCAACAACTGCAAAAACAGAGCAAAAAATCAACAAAGAAAGCTAGAACAAATGGCATGTAGTTGGAGCGTTGAAAATTGCAAAAGTAAATAACTGGGTAGTGCTCAGAAGGTTCCGAGCTGGGGTTCTACTCGGATCGGTGGGACGGGCGGGCAGGCTAAGAGGAGCGGAGGTCGTCCCGCCAAAGTATGAAATCCGCGTTAAGGCCGCGCCAGCGGGCGAAACAGTTGCATAAAGTTATAAAAGTATTATGAAATTTCAAATAATAACTGCATCTACATAGCCATAGCTAAAGCCATAGCCTTGGCCAGAATCTAAAGAGCCACAGCTGCAGCTAGTCGGAGGCCAAGGCATTGCAATTGCTGGCAAGTAAATAAGTTCAAATAAAGTAGCACGTAAGGTTCTTAACTTGCTCTAGCCGCTGGCTGTTTTTCTGCCTGGCCTGGCCAGTTTAATAAAGTAAGTATCCATAAAAAAATATGACCACTATAAAAATGTGGCTGCTACAAAATGCCAACAACAACAGCAGCAACAAGGGGCAAGTAACATCCAATAGCAGCCCTGAAAGCAAGCAACAGTGTTTGCCAGTGCGGCCCATTTGAACGCAACAGTTGAGCAGCCGGATCAACGGGATCAGCAGCTAGCCAAGCCCTTGAAGAACGCACTGAGCGAGTAACACGCGTCCATCAGCTTTAAGGAATTATCAAATCACAGCGCTCTACAAATTGCGATAAAGGCTGCAAATTACAATTCGCTTATGCGTGATGGAGCTGTTGCAATTGTCGTTGCAGTTGCTGTTGCCATCGTAGGACGCATTCGCATCAATTGGGGTCGCTGGCAACAAAATGGCAGTGAACCATAAATGTTGCAAATGTCAAAAATGTCGAGCCGCCAACGCAAAACGGTCAGTGGTCGACCTAGTCGAACTAGGGCTCCAACGGGGCAATGATAAATGCAAACTGAAAACTGGACAATGGCCCTTTGTCAGAGGGCAGCGTGCAAAAATAAATGTCACAGATGTAAAATAAATAGAATTGAAATGAGCATCAGAGCAACATAGTGCACTAGGTGTCCGGAGGTGGTTGGACAGACAGCTGAAGTGCAGTTGCAACTGCAACTGGAATCTGTTGGCTTACACTGTCAGGGCATATAGGCACAAGCCCTATCCTTATGATAACATAAATATATACTCTTACGGACAAAAAAAGTGGATTAGTTTATCAATTTATACAATTTATTAAATAATGAAATCTTATATTTTTTCAACTTAGTATGTAAATCTTCCTTATGTTGGATAATATATCAAATTAAATACTAAAATACTTATTAAGCTCAATTTCAAATTACACAAAATAGGAAAAAATAATATACACATCTGGGTTTAAAAGGTTTACCCGAGTCCTCCACGTACGATATCTTCAGATTAGAACATGTATCTAGCCATATGCGGAGACTGCGATTCAGTAGGTGGCAATGAAAAATAATCAGATATATTGTGATGTCAACTGAAGTGACTTTAGTCATGTTCCGATCGCTAGATCAGCAATCGATTCATCTAGTTTGTTCTTTTTAACATAATTCTTATTAGAGTTTGATTGCACAATTTACATACTACTAACTTATCGATTAATCTCATAATTATACTTAATACTATATATACATATTTATACTTAATACGACCCTAGTCTGGGACTTACTATTATAATATGTATATACTCGTACAAGCTGCATGGTAAAGTCATATCGCCCAATGCCAATGGTTTTATGCTTATTGTATGCCAAATGGGCGTGTGAACGCCCACACACACACACATACAGTCAGACAATCGCTGCATTCGTAGTGGCTGACACTCTGTGCTCATCTGTCCGCCTCCATCGCTTTGTCCACTCAGCTGCGCCCTCGCCGCGTTGTGTGTAATAGCTGTGTACTCATCTTTGCGCTCATTTTGTTTCTGCCGCTGCATAAATTTAATATTTTGACATATGTAAGCGCAGCAACAACAACAACAGCAACAGCAATAACAACAACGACAATAAGAGAGGCTACAAAAATGAGCACAAATAAATTTACATGCATGCATTTTGGTTAAACTGTCAGACCACAAATCAGAAATACACTAACACCATGACATCTGTCCCCAAGTCCCGCATTCGCTGGCTGTCTCTATCTGTAGATGTGTGTGTTTGTGTCTTTACTTATATGAATAACTACTGTCAAGCGTGGCAACATGGCCGTGAGCATGCCTGACACTCCCCTCCCCGCCCCATTTACACACCACAAAGCGGCGTTTTTGTTATAGCGCACTCACACACACGCACACATATAAGAGATTTATGAACGGCAACGGTTTTTAGTTGACGCTCGTCTCCCTCAGCTCAGCGCTGGTGCTTATCTGCATTTGTGCCGGGGCTGGTTGGGTCTGGTCTGCACTCCACTTTATATTTAATGAATGCCATAATGACTGCAATGCAACGCATGAAATATTTATAGATGTGAATGGATACGACGCATCCAGCCACAGCCCCAAGCCCCGGCCCCGGCCCCACCCCCACCCCCATCCCAGCTCCAGACACAAGCAGCCGCCCAGCTCTGCCCAGTCCAGCACAGGGTGTGTTGTGCTCTTGTACTGAGCAGTATTCAGTTTAAAGTTGATTTTTGCGAATATCATTCATGCTTGTGAATGTGTGTGTATTCGAGGGACATACTGATCACTTGTAATTCTGATGCATTGTCAGCGTTGGCCCTAGTGTTGATTTTGTTGTTGTTGCTGTTGTTGTTCTTGTTATTAATGCAGCGGTTGTTGCTGTGGCAAGGCGAGTGCATAAAAAATACGTAATTTCCTTTAATAAAGCCGCACAAATTTAATTAACCGGCATGCAAATGCATTTACACCTTAATTATTAATTGAATTAAAATACATAAATACACAGCACAAATTGCACCAGGGCATGACATAATGCATACATATGAGACCCACACACATATATACTTTTATATAGCATACATATCTACACTATATTTATACATAAATATTCTTTTGCTATGTTGTTGAACATTCCTTTTGGCTCTTGTTGTTTCATTCTGCGAAAATTGCAGCGATTGTCCTTTTTGTTTGCTCAGTTGCTGTTCGCATTTTTTTAAATTTTAAATATATATAATGTCATTACGTACTACGAAAAAATTTAAATTATGCCAGTGCCATGTTTGGTTTACTTCTGTGTTGATTTTTGTCTTTCCTGCTTTTTTGTTTTGCACATTTTATTTAACTTAAATTAATGTTATTTGTTTAGCATTCGTGGTCACATTTACTGCATTTTGCCAATCAATTGCTGCAGCACTGCGTAAGATAGTTCATTGAAAATTTTAATTATAAACATTCAAGCTTTCACTTTTATTCAAGAAAATGCTAATTTGTCTTGCTAGTAGTTTTCAGCGATTACAAAATGGTTTTACTTTTTAATTAAGATCTTACAAGAATAATTGATAATTTGATCTGTGTATGGTATACACGAGCTTAAAATGTCAAAGTTCAACTCTCTAGCAATTGCAGTCTCTGAGATCGACGCGCTCATACAGACAGACACACGGACAGGGACTCGACTAGCGATGCTGACCAAGAATATATATGCTTTATGAGATCAGAGTTGCCTTCTTCTGCGTGTTACTTAAATTTGCGCACAAGCATTATACCCTTTTTAACCGTTTTCAATGGATTTAGGGTATAAAAATGGTATAGCTTGAATATAAAAATTGGTACGGATGGTAACCGGATGTTATCTATCTATATAAAAACAACCTTATATGCAACCCCATATTTAATAAAAAGTTCATCCCACAAATCAACACAAATGAAAACTCTGAAGTCCTGAGTACCTTTAATGCTTTTGCAGATTTTGCGGTTTACGATTGGGGTAGATTCAGTTTCTATAACACTTGCAATGCTTTGCGGGCAATGTGCTTTAATGAGCATGTGTAGCGGTGATGCGCTGCACCCGCGGGGCATGCAACAGCAAGATAATCAATCGGCTGTTCAGCCAATCGCACCGGAATCCCGCTGTCAAGTGGGCGTGGCGCTGTGCAAATGTCATTATGCAGCTTCGTATAATTAACCGAAAATCGTTTAAACGCTCAGCCGCAGGCCCCCCCGCCGGCGCCTCCCCGACTCGCCCAGTCGCTGACCGCAGCATGCAAATTAAAAACGCAGCAGTGCTCCTGGGGGCGTGGTCGCCCAGCGTGTGGGGAGGGGGAGGCTGCAGCTGAAGCTGCAGCTGGAGCGACAGTTGTGCGCTATTTTTGCATGTTTACTTTGACATTAAATAAAGTTGTTTGCCGGGCAGCGTTTTTAATTTGCAGCACAGCTCGGGGTCGTAGGGAGAGCGGGTGCACGCATAAATAACAAATAAATCATTTATGGTCGCAGCGAAAACATTTATTGAGGTTCGTAGTCACAGAGAGAACGAGAGCGACAGAGCGAGTGAGAGAGAGAAAGGCAGGCCGGCGTTGGGCGAAATAAATTAATTAAAAGTTCGAGTGCGTGGCGCTATCAAACTTTTTGCTTGGCCAACGCGGCACACAACGCGGCGTATGCGCAACGTTCGTTGTTATTAGTTGCGTCGCCAGGCAGTCGCCTTTTATAAAGAAGCACACACACACACACTATTGTCGGGGCCAGGACAACGCTTCGATTGTTGCTCTGCCTGTCTGCCTGGCTGCCTGGCCTGGCATAAATGTCAAATTGAGGACACGAGTTGGGCAGGCGGGCGGGGGCGGTCAGGACACACAGCAATCAGCAGCCAAGTGCGAAGCTTTTCAGTTGCTGCGCTTCTCGTTTCACATTTGCAGCTGGCATTTTTAATTTGTCTTAACATTTTAATTGCAACAACGCGCTCAACATTTTCATTTCTTATTGACGTGTCAATGCACCGTTAGGCGTTGCGCTTAAATATTCCTAAAAGCTAAGCGGAAATGCTATGGCATACGGGAAGGCTGCGCGTCAAAATTATGAAATATGCACAACAAGCATGCAACAACTTTGCTCCAGTTGTTGTTGTTCCTTGGCTGCTGTGCAATTCACTTTTTTCCTGCTGGTTTTTTTTGTAATTGCAATGCATTTAAAAATTCAAAAGCAAGGCAACAGCAACATCAACAACAAAATGCAACAGCCAACAACTTTTACACCGCTCATTGCGGTGAGCGCCACTTTACCCGCCGACGCCACTGCCACGCCCACCTGTCCCTGGAAAGTTTGTTGTTTCGTGCTTATTTAAGCATAGAACTTATGGCGCTTTCTCTATTCCAGATGCTTATCAATAATTTATTTATAAGCTTCACCTCAAAACACATGTTGTCAGTATGCCATGTCACCCCCCAGCCAGCCTCCCCCCATCCTCCCCTCGACTCCACATGCATGTGTCGGGGCTGTTGCTGCTGCTTTCTGCTTTATGAGTTCCTCTCACAGTAATAGTTGCGTTGGCAGTTTGGCTAACAAGCCGCTGTTGCCGCTTGACACCTGCCACCCCTCTTCCCGCATCACTTCTCCTTCACACACACACACGCACACATACACGAGAAATATGCTGAACTGGCTTGTACCTGGTCCTCGTCCTGCTGCTTGGGGCTGCTGCTGGTCCAGCTGGCAGCTAGTTCTCTTTGCTGCTAGCTGTGAACTCACTCGACGCGTTTGCATAATTTATGATTGCAAAATGTGTTCATTTAGTTTTGCAAATTGTTGACATGAACAATCATTAGGGCCCCAGCACAGATTTCAGCACCATTTCATCCATGTACAAACTCATATGTGGCAAATAAGTTCTAGCAACTGGGTTGTAACTAGCTGTCAAGTCGTGCAGTCAACAAATGAATTAGGCTAATGAATCTGCATAAGCCATGAATTGAACGCCAGAGCGAAATGAATTTATGCTTCAACTGCGAGTTGGCAGCAGGATGAGAGCTCTGTGAAACACTTGAAGAATATTTGCACTGAGCTAGACTTAACAAGTTAAGTGACTTTCCTGGCAGTCCCACTAAGTCAAACTAGTTTTATGCAAAATGTGACTGAAAAATATATTAATAGTTTTTATCAAATATTGCTAATTCAACATATAAATATTCTGAGCCTTCTCTAGTTAGATTTAAGATTTATAACAATGCCCGCAATAAGTACCTCAGAAAATAAATTAAAGCGGATTAAAGGCCCTTTCAATATGTAATATATGAAAATTTCACACAGCCTGACAACTAATATTAAGTAAAAGTATAATATACCCTATGCAAGCTACGAGTTGGCGTATCATGCATTTGAACATTTTACTATCACGTGTATTCACACACACAACCACGGAGTTCATGCTGCCTATGACGGAATTATAATAGAGTATATCATGTAAAAAAGAGTATATGTAGCGCTGTTGTCAGCATTCGCTTTTGCCACTTCAGGCCGAGGCAAGTGAAATTCCAATGTTTGGTTGCTAAACAACTTAGGAAGTTGACACTGGCGCGCAAAAATATTTTCATCAACAACACGACTAAAATTAGCAAGTGTCAAAGATAAATAAGAGACCTCCGCACCCTTACCCAGTACCCTCCGCTAGCTTCCCCCGGCAAGCTGTCTTTTACTTCAGTTCTCGGGCCAAAGTATTTATTTGCCTGTAGAAATAGTGTCAAAGTGAGTGGCTCTTCACATACTCCCCCCAAACGCAGCCCAAGCAAAACTTGACTAACTATGCAAATAAGTGCGGCATGTGTGCCACGCCCATTTATAGCCAGCCCACCCCCAGCCCTTCGGCCAGCCCCTCTCGACTAGAGACGGGGCGACAGTTGGCGCGCTGGGTAAGTGCAGTTGGCAGAAATTAAGTAAGTTTGTAGCTGCAATTTTGGCTAGAACTATGTCAAGTTTGGTTTTAGTTGCCAGCAAAGTTTTGCTTAAGAAAAGTATGTATAAGTATATCAAAAGGGGGTCACAGTAGGCGCTGGGCCGGTGCGCGTGGAGGCAGGGCAGGGTGACGCTAAGCAGACTCGGGAAAACCTAATGAATTTCACGCATGACATGCAATGCTCGCGACGAGTCGCTTAATTAAAACCATTAGACGTGGCCCAAAGTTGTTGGCCGAATAAAATTTGATGGCCCCAGCTAGTGGCTTCTCCTATGACAGCGCTCCTCTTACGCCCATTTAACAGTAGGAGCAGCAGCACCAACGGCAGCATCCAATTTACATAGTTTCTTTAATGTTTGCTGCATAATTTTCACATTTTTCAATGTCAAGCTGTGGCGCTGCATTGTGTTCAGCAGTTCAGCTGCCTGCAGCCAAGAAATCTTTTGCATGTTTCGGTCATATTCTAAAAATAATAGCACCAGCTAAATATACATATATGTATATACATATATATATATATAGGATAGCAGAGTCTGGTCAAGCGACCCACTTTGCTGACCCGGTACTGAGATTTTTATGACTTTATGCCAGAGACAGGCGCAGCAAGTGGGCAACTGTACCCGTGTGGGGGCGGGGAGAGTGGTGTGAAATTATAACATTTGGTAAAATAATGTCACATGGCTGCAACTGAAAGCGAAAGCTTAACAAATTTGCTGCATAGATTAGAAAAAAACAAAATGCTACACAATTTATGTGCCGCATGGGGACAGCAAGCGAGAGAGCGCGAGAGCGAGAAGGAGACAGAGATCTCTGATTAAATCTGCAACAATGGGGAAATCGCTTCAACTGGCAAAATAATGATGCTTTCAAAAATGAACTTGTTTTCATTTTAAGCACAGGCACAGGGCTAACTTTTCTCTCTCGCCCGCACTCCCGGCGCCCTCCGGCTCTTCGGAAAGCTGTTGGACAAGATTGCAAAATTATAATGCAAAGCCAAAGCGGCAAATGGCAAACGGCACCGCAGGGCGCCAGCCACGCCCACGGCCCAAAGCAGCTGAGCTATGGCCAAGTCAAAAAGTTTAATTCAAAAACTTGTACAAAAATGCACATTTAATGGAAATTTACTACCTGCAGTCGCGTCAAAGGCAGCAGCAGCCACAAAAACAAAAAACAAAAAAAAACAGAAGCAGAAACACACAAAAATTGCAACAACAACGTAATAAGCGCCACAAAGTTGCAGTTGCAGTTAAGTGAATAAGGGAGGGGCGGGGCAAACGGCTAACGGCTAACAGCAAGAGCCTGGATATACAGCAAAGTGTTAACGGTTTGTTTGCGCGCCAAATGGCAGCCGTCGGCTGCGGCTGCCAATGGCGAGGATGCACTATTTTTGGAGCGACTGGCCCCTGCAGTTGTCTGTTGGCAGCGCCGCGCTGCGCTGCGACAAGCAGCGACCGGAAACGGAAATTGCGTAGCGCGTAGCGCCGTTGCATGGCTGCCAGCCAGCCAGCCAGCCAGCCAGCTTGCCAGCCCCCGTGACCGTAACCATACCATACCGAACCACCACTCCACCCGTGGTGGGCGCCAGTGGAACGCAGATGGCGCTGGCTGTCCGCCATTAACGCGTACCCCGAGCGTCGATGGGGGACGGGGCGAGCGGAGGTCGGAACGAAAAGCGAGTGTTTTATAACCTGTTTGAAAATGTCAAGGTTGCAGCGCTCGTTGGTAGCAGTTAAAGTACATATAATGGCAAAATACGGTGTGTGCCTTACCAATGGGGAAGAGGTCTCCGTGAATGGGGGAAGCAATCGGGCACTTAGTGGAAGCATATCTTGAGAGCTCCATTTAGAGCATCATTAAAAAACATGGCACCGTGCCTCTGACGATTTGAAGCTCGTCTTCGAATCAGAACGAATGAAAAGGCCAAAACTTTTCATGTGCAACATGCTGGCCGCAATAAAAACCGCTAGCAGCGAAATGAAAATGGAAAACTACATTTGCTGTCCAACCACCCGAGCTGTGCGTGGTCTGTGTGTGCGTGTGTGTGTATTGTTCTGGTTTACTTGCTGCGCTAGAGCCAAACAAATAAGAAATTAGTTGTTGAGAAATTGTTGCAGCTGCAGCCGCAAGAGGCAAAAAGAAAAGTAGCAACAGGAAAAAACTTTGCGCTAATGTCTTAATGCAAAAGTTTGTTAACGGCGCCGCGCGGGGCAACGAAGCTGCGGGTGGTGCGGAGCGCGCCCAAGTTACCTGGCTTGAAACTTGTGTGGCAACTTTGGCGAGCACGTTTGATTGAAATTTGTGGCATATTGCCTGCAGCTGCAATTTGCGCTCGTGCTGTGCTGGCTGTGGCCGCGGCCAGACATAATGCCATGATCAAACGGCTATCAGCGAAAGCTGAACAGCTGAACTAACTGAAATGAGGCTAACCATTCCGCACAACTAGCTCGATGTCTGTCGCTCGCACTGGCATAGGTTGGCCGAAAGCGCCAGCTTAAATTGTTGGCCCTCGCACACACGGTTGTGCAGTTTTGCAATGCCAAAATGGCAACGGCAGCAGTCAAACAAATTGTTAGCCATTACCAAGTGAAGGGTAATTTTTAGTTTGCAGCTCTTACGAGGCGCCTTATTTGCCAGCCAAATTTGTACGAATTGCAACAGCAGTTGTAAGAACCAACAAAGCCATCAAAGAACAGCAACAGCAACAGCAGCTAGCAACAACAACCGCTACCAGGAAGAAGCTGCCTGTCGATTCCTAATAGGTGATTTGCCAAAAGGAAATTGAGACATCAATAAATGTGGCTTGCCCTGGCTCGATTCAATGTGTATGTGAGTGCATGGCAAAAGTTCAAGGGGCAATTCCATGAAGTGTACAAAGGCCATAGAGGCATTGAGAAAGGAGCGAGAATTAGCAAGAGAGTGCAAGTGAGTGCTAGAGAGTGTGCTTAATCAGACCATATGCAAAGTGCGTGAATATTGCGTATGCCCCCCGTTGCCAACAGTTTGCGTGTGTGTGTATGTGTGTGTGAGTGCACGATATTGGTATTCTTGTCAATGATTTCTTAGTCTTAGCTCTCTTATTGACTCCAAACACGTTTGCCAACAGTCAGGCAGCTGCCTCCCAAGCCTCGTTTTCACCATTGTCTCGTTTGCTGGCAAAATGTTTTCGCTCAACCCTTTGCTATTGCCATGGCATCTGTGTTCTTGTGACTTGCCTTTTGCTCTCTTTTGGCCAAGCAAATTGAACGTTATTGCCACGACAGAGTGCCGTGTCCGGGCGAAATCAACGCGGTCTCTTGCACAGTAAAATTTGATATGACTTGACCAGAGTGAACACATGGTAACATCAATAAAGGCAACAACATTTATGGACCAAGACACAAAGCCTGGCTTTCACCGGCCAGCACTGGCAGAATGTCCTGTCAACAATCAAAGCACAAAATGGCAATACAAACACAGAGCATAACGTGCATAACGTTCTTCTTTTAATTTTTTTTGATATTCATTGCGTAGCAGAAAAAACACACATCAATACCGTTTGCCACAGGTGCAGCTGCAGTTGACCACAAAGCCAAGCGTCGACTTTGTGGACAGGCGCAAATTAAATGACAGAAGTGGGGAAAGGGGAATGTAATCGAAATGCGAGTGCATTTAAGAGACACTGTCGATGAGCGTGCATTAAAATATAACCAAAGAGCTAACATTATATCTCAAAAAACTGCAATTGATTAACAAAATTGTTAAAAGTTATTAAGAATATTCGAAGTGGCTAATACGGAATACCCGTGTTCTATAATTCTATTCATAACTGTGTTTCTATACAAAATCTCATTTTTGACCAATTCTTGATTCATAATATACTTTTGTGATGTGAATAAGATGATGCTGATATGAAAGGCCCATAGAGACACTTTTAGTTGCTAAGTTAGGATGTCCTCACTTGCAAAACAAAATGGTTTATTATACAACTAATTTTCCAACCGATCGTTTCTTCGACTTTTATACTGCCTGCAACAAAAAGAAGAACCTCTGCAAAGCTTCAAGGCGATAGCTTTAAAGCTGAGAGACTGTTTTTATAGAAACACTCACACAGGCTGTTAACACTGCTCAAAAATTTTAATCTTCTGCCATGTGTTACGCAGGTCGTGACAAAATTATAAAACCCTCGGAGAGGGTATAAACAATAGCGAGTCTGCAATAGTAATAACAATAATTACAAAACGACAACAACTACAGCAATTTCAACTATGATAATAATAACAACGGAAATAACAGCTGCTGTCAGAAAAAAATTCTCCTAATATAGGCTAAGCTGCTTGCACAATGCAAATTTAGCCATCATTTGCACATCACACTTGCAGCTGAATTAACACACACACAAATACACACACACTCCAACGGCAAATATCATAATCAGCGTGCATTTTGCGACTAAAAGTTGGATGCATTTTGTGAAATGCGCCCAAATCACAATTGAAAATCCGACCGGGTGTGTGGCCTGTGTGTGTGTGTACGAGAGGCACAGGCAGAGCTGCAAATATTTTTGTTTCTGGTGCTGTATGCGACTGCTGTCTGCTGTAATATGTAAAATGTTCATATATAATTTAACATACATAAATTTTGTCGCCTGGCGGGCAAGCCAAAATTTGGTTAACAATTTTCTGGGCCAACACAAAAGTGTTGCGTGTTTGAGTTTCCCAGCAGCAACAGCAACAGCAGCAGCAGCAGCAACAGCAGGCAGCAGCAGCGAAAGTTAACAATACCACACAAGACAAATACACACAAAATTCACACACACTCTCGCACACATACATAACGTTACGTAGATGGAATGGCTTATATATTATTTGCAGTCAAATTAAATCTAACAGCTGTGCATTTTACATATGTGCGAGCGAGCTAAAGTGCCTCCTACCCTCTCTGTCTTACACTTTTTACAGCTTGTAAAAACAAATTTAGGCAAATATGAATTTTTAATACAATTTGGTGAATGTTTTTGTTGGCTGCTCTTCAACTTTTGCGCATTGAAACTTTACTGCAATATTTCTGCTTAATTAAGTATGCCAAAAGAGGGCGTGACAAGCGCCCAAGCACACACACGCACACACACACGCACACTTGCGCTCTCTCACATATGTATGCAATCAGTTGCGACACGATGCGAATAATCAAATTAAATTATTTATATTAAATTGGACAATTCCCAGAACGAAAGATAAAGTTGTAAGCAAGCGCGTTCAACAACAGCCCACAAGCACCGCCACCCCAACAATGCGATATCCGATTTAGTTCTCGTTCTTCAACCACTTGAACTAATAATTTACACAAATTGGCAATTTTGCTTGCCGAACAACGTCCGTCAAGAATCGGGCGGGTCGTACTCGTAAAATGCAAAATTCGGTCAAAAGTTTGTTTCAGGCATCACGCAAACTTGTTCTCACTTTATCGCATCTTTATCGCTTCAGCTTCAGCTAGACAAACACGTCGAGAAATTCAAATGATAAGGCGTAGAATAGTCGAGCGTGGTGGGGCGGTGCCGGGTGGGGCCGGGTGGGGCTGTGCTGCTGTGGCTGCTGGGCATAGCGCGTTATGACAACATAAACGATATTTACTTTTTGGTTTGCTGTGGCTTTCTTTTTCTTTTCGTGTCTTCTTTTTTATTTGGCTTGCCTCGGCCAGCCATTTCTTTATTCCTCTCTATGGTTTTTATGTGCGTTTTGCTGGCTTTTGCCATTTTATTCGAACTCGAACAGAAACTTTTCGACTGTGTGCCATTTTCATTTTCCATTTTTATTTCATTTTCTCTTCCATTTTCGTTTCAGTTTGTTTCCTTTTCACTTTTTGCTATTTGAAGTACTTCAAAGATTTTAGCATATTTTATTTGAATACTTTATTTCGCTGAAATGCGTTTGCCTGTGTCTCATTCAGTGTGTGTGTGTGTGTGTGTGTGTGTGTGCCAATGTATGTGTTGGGCTAAGGAGGAAGAGTAAGAAATGGAGAGCACCCAACTAGCCAAAGAACGACACGACTTTCAGCTTTGTTAACCTCGTCCTCGTCCCGCACCCAGTTCTAACTAGTTTCTGTGTCTTTGGCGCAAAGTTTTTCTTTAGACTTTGTGAAATGAAATTTTTGAAAATTTTTCCGCGGGGAAATGAAAAAGTTTGTCCTGGCGGACACAATGCGGCTGGCCGCGTTAACCTTCCCGCCCATCCTGCTCACCCATTACCCACACTCCTGAATGGGCCACTGCACCCGATTCTCGAGCTCCACAGTGTCATAGTTAATATAACGCATACGCCGCGTTGCCCTTTTGACTTTTTCCTAGACGAAACGGACCGAGTTCATGTCCTGCTTCTGCCATTTGCGTGCCAATGTGCAGAGCGCAGCTGTCGGCAAAGCCCAAGCGCAAAACCCAGAGCACCAAGCACCTAGTGCCGAGCAAGCAGCGCGGCTGGAGCGTGGAGAGCAGAGCATGGGATAAGCAATAAAGGATAATGTCATTCAATGTTTTGTATGTCGTGCACAGAGCAGCGACAATAACAACAGCAACAACAACAGCAATAGCAGCAACAAAAGCGGAAGCGCTTGCCATCATCAACGTCTTCCTCATCGCTGTCGTCGCTGTTGTCCTTGTCGCTGTCGTTGTTGCTGTCGTTGTCGTTGTCGTTGTCGTTGTCGTTGTCATTGCCAATAGTTTCGCACAGACATTGTTGCTGTTCTGAGCTTTCTGCTCTTCGTATTGCCGCGTGGCAGACAATAGTCAAAAATGTCTTCATGCTCAACGCGATGCGCATAACGGAAATTCGCATTTGAAAAATACTTTCTTCATTTAACAACAATGTCATGGAGTGGATAGCGGGGGTTGGGGCCGTGCGTGGGGTTGGCCCAAGCAAACGCTTGGGTGGCAAAGTGTTGGCATTACTGTAAATCGCTTTCGTTTTACGTTTCATAATGATGAAGGCAGCAGGAGTGCTGATGCAGATGACAATGGGCGCAGGCAGAAAAAACGGCTTAAAAACCTGCCGAACAATGCTAGATTGCCAATCAGCAATTTAATTATGTGCTACAAAAATATATTTTTGATAATTTTGTATATATAATGAAATAATATATTTTAATGATTTCTAATAATGTTAAAATTACTTGATATAAAATATATACTTAAATAAATAAAAGAGTTTATTTCTTGAAGAAATCTAAAAACAGATTATTTATATAATTTTTCCAAGCTAAGCTATTACCTAAATTAAGTATACGCCCTGATATTTTTATAATCAATTTTGAGCGCATTCTTTTAGATCCACTCCATTGCTCGGTGCGCTGTTCTTTTGGATGAGATGCGTCGAGTTTCATTGAAAAACTTTTCATATAAGCGTAAATATGAAATCGAATTGATTTTGGTTTGATAGAAGGCAGAGCAGAGCGGGGAGCTGCTTCGAATCCAGCCAGGTCCTTGCAACGATTGATAGCGTTTTTTCCAATCACATTTAGCAATAGCTTCCAACTGTTTTGCTTTTTTGTTGTTGTGCTAAGCCAAAAACAATTTTCTCCGCTGACTATTGAGAATTGCATTGGTTAACACTCTCCTTCATATCCCCGTGCCGCATTCAAAACTTCCTCTTAGTGCCAATTAAAAGCTGCGCCACTGCTGCGACAGCCTCAGCGTTAGAACAGGCACTCGACGTGTGTGTCGGCTAATGGCAGCGCATAGCCAGGACGACAGCTCATTTTCATCAGCAGGACATGCGCTGACATTTCGCTCGCAGCATGGCGAGCGGAAGGCCTGCGGGTGCGCCATATTTAAATCTAATTTTGTCGCCGTGCAAATAACGACACGTTTACGCGCCAAAGACACATGATGTCCCGCCCCCGCGCCCGCCCCCGTCTCCGTCCCCAGCTCCAGCTGAGGCTTCAGCCCCTGCTGCTGCACATCGCAGGTCTTCCTGCTGCTCACGTGTGTGTGTGTGTGTGTGTGTGTGTGTGTGTGTGTGTGTGGTGTGCTTTTGACTCGCTGTAATCGTGATTTCCTGCGCAACAGAAGGCGTCATCATCAGACCATACACGGCCATGGGGGCAGCCAGGGGGTCAGGCGGGGCAAAGCAGCTGCTGCTTTGGTTAGCTGGTTGGTGTTGTTGTTGCTGCCGCCTTTGTTGGCGGCGTTAAAAATGTCACAGCGCATTGCATACTTATTGGCCCGTGTGTTAATGCACCGCCCGCACCACAGCCACAGCCTCACCCACCGACCACCCTCCGACCGCCCACCAGGCTGCCCGGCCTTGTACCGCCCGCCAGCCATTCATGCCGTGGGCTAAATGTTATACGCCGTGTGCATTTGCGGCTGCTGAAATCCTTTTGATTTCATTGTTGCGCTTGTTACTGTTGTTGGTCTTGTAGCTGTTGTTGCATTGTATTGCGCACCGCATTCGACGTTTGCATTCTCCTCACACACCCCTCACACACATACACACACACTCGCATATCTCGTCAGTTTTTACCACCTTTTGTGCCATGTGTTGGAATTAGCTTTTAGCTGGTTGGCGGGGAAAAGACCGCGACTGTTGGCAATTGCACAAAAGCTTATTAGTTTTTTTTTTGCGCTCCGCAGCTAGGGCTTGTGTGTGAAAATAATACTTTTTACAACAAATAATACGCTTTGTGGCCGCGCGCCTCATGCGCATCAATCCTTTAGTCGTTGTTCACTCAGCTGTTACCTTTGCCTTAGTTCGGGCTGTACAATGGCAACTAAAATGCATTTTATGCCCCACGCCCTTTTGCCGCTTCAAAAGTTGTTTATTTCTATAAAATATTGCAAAGGCCAACCTCTTATATAGCAGCATGGAACCGAACACTTAGTTTCTTCGATCGATATTCAATCGTCAGAAAACATGTATGACATGAAATAGCTGAAACTTTATCAAAAATATATTATCCAAAATGTATCAAATATGAATAAAAATCGTTAAATGATAATCGCAGTACAACAATATTCAAAAGCAATACTTATATCACCAGTATATTATACAAATTCTTCTTCAAGGAAGCTTACAATTCCTACGTTTGTCAGGATAGCTTAAAAAACAAAAAGTTATTGATACTCATGTTTTGAGCGATCGCTATGGGACCTATATGCTAAAGTAGTCCAATTTGGATACCACTTTTCCAAGGGAGCAAGGTGATAGGATAGGAAAAAAAACTATGTGAAAATTCAATTTTGTATCATAATTGATAAATTATCTCCCCAAAATACAAAAAGGGGTTCCTCATGGGAGCGTTTCATTGAGTTTTAGTCCTCTTGTCCGTATACATAATTATACGAACCAATCAACGCTCTGCGATCAATTTCTTACACAAAAACTATTGTTTCAAGAATAAATGTATATTCGCCTCATCAAATCTTTTCATGGGGCATATGCGTAAGAAGTGCCACAACAGCAAGCCTGTTGCATAGTTCGCCATCTTTGGGGGGTGCACGCTGAAAACGTATCTTAAGGCCACATCGACAACAATGACAGGCAAAACAGGGCAATGATGTGGCTGCGTGTTGCCAATGGCAATACATAATGCTGAATATATTTTTGAAGCACTCTCCGCTGCTTGTTGCTGCTGTAGTTGCTGCTGCTGCTGTTGTTGTTGTTATGGCATGAGGTTCGTCGAGAATATTTTCAGCTTGAGCTGTTGTTGATTTAATTCAAGGGGCAATGCATTTTACAGTCGAGTGTTCATATGAAAAATGTACAGCAATTCGAATCAGGACTTCTGCCCACTTATGCTCTTATCCTTTTTATCAGTGCCATTGTTGTATTGGATGGTGCTGCTACTGAAGTGGGTAATGGGTGTGGCACTTGGACCAACAATGGACTCGGATAGCCGCTGCTTTTATTGTTGTTGTTAGTAATGGTGGTGCTGGTGGTGCTCGTATCAGGAGGTACAAGTGGCATTGCAACATAATTTCCGTTGAAAATACATCAAAATGCGCCAACGCTGTAATCCTGCTTTTGCATGTGTTTGTATTACAGCCACGACTTGGTGAGTAGCACACACAAACACACACCTACACATGGGCAATTGCTGTGGTTAGTTAGCATCTGTGTTTATATTTGTATTTCTGTTTGCATTTGTTGTCACACCAATACACAGAAATCAAGGGTACTATATAGTAGGGGGAGAACACACACACACACACACATGGCATGTGTATTTGTGCTCAATGCCGCCGCAGTCGACCCACTCGGTGTGCTGTACACGTGTGTGTGTTTGTGTTTCGGGTTTTTTACGCTAGTTGCCAACGATTTGGCCGGGCACATTTGTGTTTGTTCAGCTACTTTTGCGGTTTGCCGCTTTTCGCGTACATTTCAACCACATTTGTAGTCACTCCGGTTTCAGTTCGCGCATTGGACATATGCCAAAATATATGCCACCGCTCAGAGAGAGATAGATGAAGGCCGGGAGGGTGGGTGGTAGGGTCGTGGCAGCGCTAGAGGCCACCACAACGTTCTATAACCACATGCTTCACTTGAGTCCACTTTACACTGACTGCGCCCAAACGAAGGTAAACACTTGCCGCACAATTTATGCATACTTCAAGTGTAGCACGTATCTTCCCACAACCCGCGCAACACGGAGGCAATCGACGGGATGTTGTAATTTTCTAAAATATGCGGAAATTTTGAATGCAGAAACAATACAATTTCAGCTAAACGCTTGCAAAAATAATAATAAAACTCAAAAATGCCAGTTCACGAGTTCTAAACTTCCACGGAATAAAATTGCCCAGATCTGTCTATATGCAGTCCGCCACTTCAAATAAGCGCCTAACTTTCAGTCCCATTATGACTTCACACAAACGCATTTAAAGGTCTCAGCGGATTTGCATCGCAGCCCACGCGGTGGCACTCGGGACCACGAAAAACGAATAGCTAATTGATGCGCAACGGCCAAAGGGCGATAATGGCAGCTAAATTTAAGCAAATTATAACAACAATTCGATGGGCAATCACAAACATGGCCACTGCACTCGGGGCGTTGTGCGAGTCGGTGTGCTCGCGATTCAATTAAGTGCGACAAATTAAAGCGAGACTGCAAGCGCCCCGCTCAAATTTAATTTACTAGGAGCACCGAGAGGCGTGGCCCTGCCCAATAGTCCCAGTGGACAGACTGCAGCACGTATTTATTAGCTGACTTGCATTGATGAAGGTCGCTCGACCTCACACTCTCATTCTCGTTCTCTTTCTGTGTCTCTCTCCTTCTCTCGTTCTATCTCTCTCGCTCTCTCTGTGTTTGGGTCCCAGGTCGCTGATTGACTCACGATTATGCAATAAAACATCAGACGAGGACAACAGTAGCGGGCATAATAGGAATGGGAACAGAGACAATGCCCAGCAGGCAGTATGCTCCAGCACTGGTGTGTGTGCGTGTGTGTGTGTGTGTGTGTGTGTATGTGTGTCAGTATTTCATTGGCTTCATTTCAACGCCAGCTTTTCAAAAAGCTCAAACTTTTTTATGTCTAACTCATTAAAAATGTGCGCCAATGGACTTTATGCCGACCCGCTGCGGCCACGCCCCCAACGCCTTTGCTTTTGGGATTTCGTTGAGATTTCCGTCCGCTGTTTGCTGACGATTTCATGAATGGGCCAGGCGCCCCAACAGCAGCTAAATGCAATTTCCAAGTTTTTAATGTGCGAAATTTCTAATTTAAGATTTACGATATTTTTATGTTGAATTACATTTCCTCCCCCCAACCCCCTACCCCCTACCCCTTACCCACAGCCACTGCCCATTTTCCGTGCCTTCCTTGATGTTCGCTCATTTTCGTTTGCTGGTGTTTGGCTGCGAACTCATTTCGCCCTGCTTTGTCTAGCTTTATGTCCCGTTTTGAAGTTTGGCCTGACTTTTTTATGTGGCCCACACCTCCTCTCTTTAATTGTTAGCAATGCGTTGGCCAGATTGCAGGCGATTAATTGTTGGTCCCACATAGTCCTTGCAAATGTTTTGACAACATAATATAGAAGCGAGGAAGCATAGGTCACCGACCGTAGAGCTCTAATGCAATTTTATGTACTGGAACTTAATTGGCCACCAGATCAGATCTCATGGCCAAATCCTTTTTTGTGCAGTTAAATAAAATGCGCTGATTAAATTGTTTTCGGCTGACCAATTGACTAAATTCAGCGAAAAAAATCGTTGTTGTGTGAATACGTTGGGAAGTTTATGGCCGGTTGTTTATGGTCGAGCTTGTTGCTGTGATGGGGGCGTGTTACGAGCTTTCCAACTGCAGTTTGTTTGCCTCGGGGCAATAAATTGTAGGTTGAAACAGATTTAGTTGCAGAGCGAATGTCCGATTCAGAGATTGCAGGAAATGAATTGAACAACGATTGATGCGGGGACTTACGCCAGGATTTATTTCTAGTTTCGAATAAAGATATTAAGCCCAACTATCCGAAGGCCCCCAAAACCTAATCATGCCTGTCATGCTAGTCAGTGAATAATCAACAGCTTAAATCAAATTTAAGCGTTAAGTTTGCTGCATTTTTGGCACACGACATCGGACAGTGGAGAGCAGACGAAACCACTTGTGTGAAGAGCCGGAGTTGCAGCCCGAAAAGAAACCACAAAAACCGTATCTCAATTGCAATCACTCAAAACAACGGAAATGACGCTTAGCACAACTTCCTGCCGTTTAGCCGGACAAATGGACGAGCGCGTGCCCAGCAACGGGACAACGCGCAGCTTAAACGTGGCCAATACCAGCTGCAGACACGAAAAAGTGAACGGCAAAGCGAATGGCTGTGAGGGAGGGGCAAGTGTAAAGGAAATCGTTGCTGTGGGAGCTGTTGCTCCAACTGCAGGCCAACTCATGGCTTCTGGTGGCAAGTACGTTTTTTGGCATATTTGTCAACGCTGTTTCCACTGCTCATGTTCACCGGGCAGCGCACAGTGGCAGCAAATGAGTGCCACGCCCACCACTCCATTCACACACTTGCCGCTGCCGCTGACTGACACTTTCAAGTGCAATTTCCTTGTAATACGAAACTATGTCATCTGGGCACGGACGCGGCCCAAAAAACAGGCAGCAACAACGAGTGGGCCAGCCGCGATAGAAGGGGGAATTGTTACAGCTGCGAGCTCCTGGCGTCTGCATACAAACATGACACGTCACCACACTTGGGCGGCACTCGTGTCCACCTGCGCCAGCCACCGGCCACCGGCCCACCAGCTGTTGGCACGTTGCAACCGGAGCGACAGCGCCTGTAGGATGTGCGAGCATATATCCCTGTATCTGTGGCTGCCGGCTGGTTTGTCTAAAGCAGCAGCAACAGCTCTGAAGTGTCGACCAGAAATGCCGCTTGCCAAACGAGTAGACAACGCAACTAAGCCGGACGAACGGACGTGGCCAGGCAGCAGGCAGCAGGCAGCCTGACAAGCGGCATTTGATAATGTCAAGCCCGAAATCAGCCACGAGTGGGGATCCAAAACCAAACCAGCCCTTGCCTGCACAATTGCACGTTGCGATTTCAGCAACTGGCAACTCGGCAACCGGCAACTGTTGCCGAGGATTCTCATGTGGGTTTCTCAAGTGTGCGTCAAGTGCTTGGCCCCCAGGCTTAAGCTGATGAGTTTTGGTTGCCAGCCGTTTAATTAGTTTTAGTTGAACTTGTGCACATTCTTTTTGCAATTGCCTTAATGTTTTGTCTCTTTTGTCATTACAGAACAGTTTCACATCTTTGTGGGCGATTTGAGTGCTGAAATTGAAACGCAACAGCTGAAAGACGCATTCACGCCATTTGGAGAAATATCGTAAGTGCTCTTCATGATTATTTATCTGTCTACTCTCATGCCAAGTTCAGTAAAATACAGTTATTTGCTTTCTAGTTATTCTCAAAATTCAAATCGATCGCGAATTTCGCAAAGATTAGAAAATGCTTTAAAGTAATATTTGAGTTCCTTTTGAAGAACCACATCTAAGATATTTGTGTCTTCTCAAAACAAATATTACTTTTAATATACATTAAAAAAAGGGAAAAAAAGAATATAAAGATAAGAAATTTATGAAATTTAAAAACAGAGCAACAAATAAAAATGAGCGAAATAAAAAATATACTTTCATAGAAACTTATAAAATTCATAATTTTTTCCTTTCTCCTTTATTTCTTCAATAATCTGAAAATCCTGAAAAACTATTCGGAAAAGCAAAAAATGGATACATTTATCGCGAAAATCAAATCTTTCATCAACTGCAGATGCAGTCACTAAAGCAAAGGGAAAATGGGCAACAGGGGAGCTCTGCATGCTCTGATTATTTGATAAACATGAAATAAATTTCATTTCTCTATCGGCCTATGCCGCTGTTAATTGCTTTTTCATTGCGACTCCGATTGGCGGATGAAAGTAGGCCAACAAGCCAGTTTGGCCGTTAGGTTTTGTGGCAGTAGCATCGAATTGCTGTTCGGCGGACGCATTAACTTCAATCAAAGAACATTTTGCGGCACTTGTGCAAATTATTAAATAAATAAACAAACGGCGAATGGGAATGAAGAGCCCCAGTCGAAGCTATTCCCCAGCAACAGGAGCAGGAGCAGGAGCAGCGGTCGCCGCCGCAGCCTATGCACGCTTTATTTATAAATAATTAGCAAGCCGTGGGGGCCGGAGCTAAGGAAAGCCACAGAATGTGGCGCCACAGCAACGGGCAGGTTATTTTGGTTTTTTATGTATTTCTTTTTCTCTCTTTTTTTGTGTTTGTTGAAAGGCATAAAAAGAAGACCGGGCCATAGAAAGTGGGGCTGAGTAGGGCTTCGAGCAACGGGCAATAAATTAATAATTTAATTTTCGACTTTTTTGTTTGAGTCGACAACAACAAAATGCAACGGCCCCAACGCTGGCAAAATGAAAACCGCAAGCGGCGACGCGGCGGCAAACAAAGTGAGCCAAGTGCGCTCCCTCCTGCCGCACGCCCTGGCCAAGCGCCCAAAAAATGAGAGAAAATAATATCCGAGTAGAACAAGTAAGAGCAAATAAAACCTGATTTATTCGTAAAACGAACGGCCGCCACGCCTACAGCCGTACGCCGCCCGCCGCCCACGGGTCACCGGCAAACGAGTCGTCCGCATTGGCGTCACTGTCGTCGCACTGGGAAGCCCCTTAATTTGAAGCGTGTTTTGCTGGCTTTTCATTTGCCACTTTCTTAATTAATGAGCAGCAGCCGGCCGGGCCGCCGCCTCGCCGCCACGCCCCCTGCGCACCTGAGCCCAGCCCGCAAGTTGTATGCGCTAATTTCTTTGAGATTTTGCGAACGGCAGCTACAAAAGTTGCTCTCATTTGGACCAATGCTCTGTCAGCCACTATTTATTTATTTAGCATTTTATGGGCCTTTTTGCCTTTTTAAGTTTCTCCCGTTTGCCGCTTGCTCATTAGGCTGCCTGCCCCGCCGCCGTTCTGCTCAAGTAGACCCCGAGGCCGGCAAATAGTAGCATTTTCCGCGTGTTTATTTTCGTGAACGCAAATCTACGAAATAATTACATTTTTCATTTGCACCTGAAGTGGCTGCCGGAGGGCAACCGTTAGGTGCGCCGTTATTTGATTTTTAGCGTCTTGAAGGACGTTCGCTCGCTGCTTCATCAGAATCCTTGATGTCGTTGATGTCCTGCCGGTCCACAGTCTCCTGCTCATCTTCGTCGTCGTCCCCGTTGTAGTTGTCGTCTTTAGCCGTAGTCTCCGGCTTTAGCTTTTAATTTATTGCTCTTTATGTTTTGAGTGCCCGCGTGGGAAATAATCGCAAATGTGTTGACGCTGCCAGCGTCACAGTCAGCGTCGCCGTCGTCTGTTATGTTACGGTTTTACCTACTTTTCATCAGGTTAACAACACTCATGGGTAGATTTTTCATTTAGTCGCGCGTAAGGAGCAAAATTTATACAACAAATTTTCCCTGCTGCTTCTTCTATTTTTTAATTAACTGAAAGTTTCTTTGCATACACTTTGGGCCCCATCCAGCAGCAACGGCAACAGCAAAAGCAACAACACCAACTTAATAAATATAGATGTGTGTGTGTGCTTGTGTGTTTCTGTGGTTTTAAATAACGACAGCACAAGCTCTTATGTAAATTTATACTGCCTTAAAGTTTTTGCGGGTTTGTGTTGCGATGAAACTCATTAGACAACTCCTCGAGATGCTGGTTATGTACTATATATTGTAATTTCATAAATTCCGGCTTCCAGCCATTGTTCAACTTTGCTCAAAAATAATCCTTCATTATATTCGTATGCGTACACATGGAAGCATTCTGAAGCGCATTTAATCAAGCAAATTACTTGGCCCATATCGATGTATTGGCCACACAGCGCTCTGCTCATTATTACTTCACTCGCTCCCTTTCGCTATGTGCTAATTGAATAAGCCAAAGATATTTCTGGCCGAGATAAAATAACAGTAATCAGAATTGTATCTGTTCAAGTGGTCTCGGGTTTGGCAGATAATGGCCATAAAACACATGGCCTAACTCTTGCCCCTAAAAGCGCAGGCTCTCTTCGAGTGTCCTTTGCCGCAAAGCAGACGTCGCTCTAATATGGCCCATAAATAATTCGGTCATTCAATGAAATCCTGGCTGGACCGCAGCCTCTTGCAACAAAGTCTAGGCCTACAATTAGGCAGAAACAATCGAGGCGCCATTTCCCGGGTGTGGGGCATAAAACTGGAATTCAATTATACGCCAGTGGCGATCCTCGGTCAAATTACCGCTGCTTGTTGAGCTCTGTGCCTTGGATTGATGCAACTGAGGCGCAGTTATCGACAAGGCAGACTGCGGGCTATGGGGCTGATTAATTACATGCAATATATTTATTGCGGGCGGGTTGAGTGGAGAGGGGCGCACTCATAAACGGACATATCATAAATAAGCAAGTCAGGCAACACACTCACGCACACAATGACAGCCTTGATTAGTGCCGGATCCATATCAGCTAGTCACTCTGCCATGTATGTGGCTAGCAGCATTATTAGTCGCATTTCTTGCGATTCTGGTAACATGCTCTCATTTCTATGCATTAGCCAGCGCTCATAATTGAATTACATTTTACTGTAGCATACTTTTGTGCGCACCATAATTGGCAGTCGCCGCAGTTGTTGCTGGCCTGTTTATTGTTGCCAACAAAAGGCTTAGCTTGACTTTCGAGGCAAACTTTGCAGCATATTTCAAATGCGGCACAAGCACACAGAGCAACTTGTCCTGCCACAACAAGGTGGAACAAGTACGTGCCACAGCGCCAAGGAAAGCAAATCAAAAAGATAATAGTTGAATGGCGGCTCCAGCTCCAAATGAAAATAAAACTCGTTCGCTCGCGCTCTTCTCGTTTTTTTTTTTTGGGTTAGTTTTAATGATACTTGAGAAAGTTTTGATTTTGGCCGTTCACGCCGAGCACCTTTCCCTGCACTGCCCCTGCCCCAGTCGCCGCCGTTGACATCATTACGTTGATTTTTCTTTGCGAACGGACTTACATAGGTGCCGCAGTTCGACGACGCGTCGCTTAGGCAACAGCTCTCAATTGAGGCGCTGCTGAAAATGAGCAAAACTTTCAACTTAATCTATTCAGAAAGTTGGCTTTGTCGCCACCGCTTCGGCGGCTGCTGTTTCATAAACTTCAAAATGCGCTTGTGCACGTCGCGCGGAGATGCCGAGTTCGAGCTGCAGCTGCTGGCTGGAAACGGAAACCAATGATCGGCGACAAGTGGGCGCCAAGCGTCTGATGGAGCTGCTTCCACTTCTGGCCGACTGCTGCAGCGGAAATGGAAATGGAGAAAAAAGTTGTGCTCGTCGCTCTAAGTAGGCGTCGGCTTTTGTCACGACGCAGCGAATGACAAATCAAAATCGCATTCAAATGCGACGCGGCGTGCAGCGGAAGTTAATGCGAAAAACTTTTGCCCCAGAGCCCGCACAATCAGTCAGTCAGTCAGGCGGGCGGGCGGGCGGTTAGACTCTTGCTCTTACCCTTACTCCAGCTCTTGTTCCCACACTCCCACCATCGCTCCCGCCCAAATCTTTGCTGCGTGTGAAAAATGAGTCTTGCGACTTTTGTTGCAGCAGCAGCGAACTCGGCAACCGCAAAAGCCTGACACTTTTTCACGCTGCTTGCAACAATTTATATTTGTTGGCAAGTGTCAAAAGTTGTGCCAAGAAGCTGCATATCGAATGTAAGCTACGTATATATATTTGGAAATGTATGTTTGTATTGTAGCCAAACTGCTTTAAAATGCCACTTCATTAAATACAAATTAAGTGTACGGCAGAGCGCTGGCGAGGCCCAAAACTGTCAGCATTTAAATTGAAATAGGCCAAACGGCTGCCGTGTAAACTTTTTAATATAATTTTAATGGCCGCTCGTTGAAAAGTTTACGCCCGACCAGCCAGCCAGGAAAATCATTAAATCCCAAACAATTTCCATGCCCATTTTCAATTTGTACAAATTTTGTATCAATAACAGCGCCGAGCTCTCTAATGTTTAGATAATAGACAACAGATCCGTTCAGCTCGGGGCCTGGGGGCGCAACATAAATTTATTTAATTTACTTTTGTGAGCCAGTAACTTTATGGCAACAACTTTTCACATAAAATACGCATTAATTCATTAAAATTGACAAAAAGGCAAAACACGAGTGCCAAACATGGTTGGCTGCCTTTTGGCTAGCAGTGTGCCAACTTCTGCACTCGGCAACCGGCTAACTGAGTGACGGACAGACTGACAGACAGACAGACTGACTGACTGACTGCCTGGCTGCGACAGACCTGGCTGTTGGTTGGGGTCCTATTGTCCTGCGCCGGAGGCCAACTAAACGGCTCTCAGTTGGCAAGCCAAACAATTTGCTAGGCTCCGCCCGCCGCCCCCCTGCAGCGGCTAAAATGTATAAATAAAATTGCTTCGGTGCGCAATGAAGAGCCTGACGATGGGCGCCGTCACCATTTAAAATTAAATCAACAGAAAGAGCGAATCCGGCAGATGGGGGAGGGGGGGGCAGGAGTGGGGCCAGAGCTGTGGCTGGAGCAACTTTTTTATCGCGCCAACAAAGCAGCAGCAGCAGAAATTATGCTGCAATGAAGACGACAATTTTTGGCTGCCATTTAAAATAGCACTTTACGCCCCATCTACAGCTACAGCTCCAGTCCTGGCCACTGCTCCTGCCGCTGGCGCGGTCTTCGCATTGCGCCTGTCATTTGCAGGCAGCGCGGCACAAATTGAATTTAAGTGCAGTTTTGGCTTTGCCACAGCGCAGCCCTTGGCCAGCAGCTTGGCAGTGTTGAGTCGCTGCCAAAAGCGGGCCCGAAAGCGGAGCTCGGGCCCGCAACCCGGCGCGCACATATGTTGCAAGTTTATCACTGGGGCAAATAAAAATGTTTGAAATTTTTGCTGCTTTGCTGGCCTTGCTCTAAACTTTTTGGCTACAAATTTATTGGCAATAAATTGACTGCCATTAAAGTAAGCGCCGGGGTTGCCGGGGCGGAGCGGAGCGGCGCGGGGCGAGGCATAAAAAATGGCTGCCAACGCATAAATCCCCAAAATAATTTGACACAATGAGTCACACAGATTGAGTGGCCCCCACTTTATGGCTGGCTCCACGAGCCTATGCGACCTGCCGCGCAGCAGGTGCAGCTGCCACACGGAAATGTAATTTTAAAGCACTCAAAAGAGCGAGCAAGAAAAGCGGAAACCGACAAAAATTAGCAATGCGCAGAAAAGGTGACGTCGCAAGTACTACAATCATGGACCAATAGAGTCCTGAGCCATCGTCAGGTGTGTGCCGTCCATTGAGTGACACTCTGCGGCGCTCGTCGTTGTCCTTGGCAGCGGCAAACAAGGCACCAAAAAAATCTAATCAAAGCTAATCCAACAAAAGCGAATGACGGCCAATGTCGAGAGCCCTCCTTTTGTTTGCCCAGAGTGGCGTAAGCGCTGGAATTTGCACAGCTGCGGCGTGGCAAGTGCGCGGAGATGCGGCGACACAGACGCTGAGCATTTATTTAAAATACAAGCTATAAAATGAGCTGCCACGACCGCCGCCCCTGCCCCTGCCCCTACCCCTGCACCCACAGTCAAGCACTGTCAAAGTGCCGAGTGCCGTGTAATTGCAGCACAAAGGTGAAGCGGCAGCACGAGGGGGTAATGCGGGGCACGGAAGGCAGATTTAAATGAATTTGATTTACGTTTTTAAAGCCAAATAAACGCCTTTCAATTAAGTCCAAGCGTCAGCCACAGTCGCGACCCTCTGTGGCAGCCATCTGCGTCCCGGCACGCCGTATCCTTCGTGCCGCGTCTCCTATTGACTTTGCAGTGGCGTTGACAACGCTCACGTTGGTTGCCATTCGGTCGCTGGCTCGAATACTCGAAAAACCACCGCAAACACCTAGCGAGCATTCATTCAGCTACAGCTAAAGCGACGGCGACGGCGACGGCGACAGCGACAGCCGCCCCCTTCCGCCAGCTGGCCTTTTACATGCAGCACTCATACGCCCCGTTGTCTCGTTTCGTTTGTCGTTAGGTTTTGTACGCTCTACGCTTTGCTCGTTGTCGTTACGTTGGCGCAAGGTTGTTCAAGCGGGGGCAGAGGCACGGCCGTGTTCACTGATTTCACTTGCAAATTAATGAGAAATTAGAGACAACGGCAGGGCCACGTTCAGAGCCACAGCCAGAGCCAGGACGAAAGCATCGTTGCTGTTGCCATTGCCACTGGCATTGGCATTGCTCTGGCAGTTGCCGCTGGCCGCTGTCAAAGTCGTAAAAAGAACATTTGTGCTAATTTAGGGAAAGGCAAATTTGGACAGGACTTCATTACGGGCACGTAACGGCATTGGCATTGCCTCTTGTTTGATTGATTGAATTTGTCTGGATTTTGGCCTGGTCGATCGAACCTGGCCACACACTTCAATCTAGCCGATACCCACGTGGGGTTATACACTTATACATTTCATCAAAATTATTTAAAATATTCTCGTGCTTGTAGATTGATATCAATTTGATGTGTTTGCGGGAGCAACATTTGCATAATGGCTTTTTCATTTCAAATTGCTTACGAGTTAGATTAGTTTGGGGGATTTCAATAATATGAATAGCTTCTTAATAATTATATAGCACTCTGCAAGCAAAATTTAAGTGTCTACAAATTTTTATTTTGGTAAGTTTTCTTTATAATAAAATCTTTTTAAAATATTTGTATTAAAAGTACATAAGAAATTAATGATACCACAGGTTTATGTTCAGAAATCTTTAAAATATGCTCGGAAAATGTTTGCTCCATTCACACTTCTATATGGAATGCTATCAATGTACAGGGGAGCATGAATTCAGATATTTTTTCCACAATTTTACTATTTTTAGCAAACTTTTTATGCAAAATTAAAGTTTTGGGTTCATTTTAAGCTTCACGCCCGCTCCTGGTGCCTTAATTATATTTAATTGAACCAATTGCCGTTGCATGCCACGCCCCCTTAAGCGAGAGAACGAGAGAGCGCCTACAGGTCGCAGCGGGCAAGCCCAGCGCGTTAGTTCAACTATGAAAAGTGGCGCGTTGCGATGCGTTGTAATTTCAGATTAATTTGCATATTGAAAGGCATGACATGAACAACAGCAGCAACAACAACGACACCAGCAACAACTAAAGCAGCAACAACGACAGTTACATGTTTGTACTTTGTCAAAACAGTGACGAACCGATTAATTGCGTTAGATTATTCAACCAGCACACGCACACACAAGTAGAAGGCTTTCACACACACACACACACACACACACATACTCAATTTGCGCTTTGAGTTAATTTCATTTCTTTGTTGTTATTGCAAGGCCCACGAAGGACATGGCAGGCATGGAATGAAATTATAATTGAGCAGCCGCAGCAAAATCCTCGAGCGCACGCGCTCTAATGAAATCAGCCATAGATGTGTGTAGCCTTGGTCTTCTGGTGGGGGCAGGCGGTAGGCTGCAGGGGGAGGCTGCATGTGTGCGTTATTCGTATGGCTAAATAGCTGTGCATGCCTAATGTCTGTATTCAGCTGGGCAGGAACTGTCCTCCTCTGCTCAGGGCACGGCCGTAATTATAGACATGCGAGCACAAGCAGCCCCTCTCCTAACCCTGCTTCTGGCCCAGGCCCATTTACCATTGTCGGTTAATAATCAACTTACACATTTGTACACGAAACACACTTCCCCCGCAACCAGCTCCCCCCCCCTTCCCCACCCACAAGCGTACAAAGATAATGTCGTTCTGCCTCTAGCACATGGCCACGCGCTTTTTATGATTAAAATAACAAAAATATACAAATGTGAGAGTGTGTGCGTGTGTGCGTTAATGTGTGTTTGTGTCGAGTGCTCAAATTAATTAGCCAAAACAAAAAAGCAAAGCGAAAAAGCCACAACAAATTTAATAAAAGCGTCGACAATTTACAAAGTGCCTCAACTGGAACCCAAAATCCATTCCCAAGCCCCATGGCCAACCCTAATAAATAATAAACTCGGGAGCTGTGGCTCCTTCTTCCCAATTAACAAATTTGATTTGACTTCGCACAATAGCCCTTTGATTTTCCAGAAAAGCTTCTTACAAAAGTGTTATGTGTACGTTGACTTTTGTAGTTGATGAGAGTTGAAGCAGTTACATATATATCTAATTACATAATATAACAATATAATTAAATATATATCTCATATGTCTGTACAAGCAAAAGCTTTCATTTCTCGGCTTATTTACCTAGATAAAGAGAGATATAGTATATATTTATAACTTCACTTGTACATATGACAACAATAAATTTAAAAAGTTTCGCACGCTTTCATATTATGTTTACGTCTATTAAAATACCGTGTGGAATGATATATAGGCATTTTAGAGCTGCGCATATCTTGGGTAAATGCGCTGTCACCAATGTCAAGACAGTGTTACGGCTGCCAGCTGCCAACTGCCAGCTGCCAACTGCCAACTGCCGGCGGCCATATGATGTTTGATTAATTGTTGATTTATCGCGAAGGGACAGCCGTGGAGGCAGACAGACGGGGAGCAGTGTAGCTGGGGCATATCACGTATACGTACTCACGTTTATAAATCTAACAAGAGGACAGAGTGAAGACGCAGCACATGAATAAAACGAGCAGCGCGAACGCTGCCACACAAATTCTAAAGATTTTGCCAAATGGTGCGAAATTTATTTTCCAGTTGAAAACAAGAGGAAGGCGGCACCGGCACCAGTTCATTGGCATCTTGCAACAGCTGCTTAACAGCTGTGTAATGGGCCAGAGAGGGGGGCCACAAGGGACAGAGACTGGGGCTTTGAGTGGGTTTCGCTTTTTGTTTAAGTAAGTGGTAAAGCGGATGAGCTGTGTTTTTGCCCCAAGCTGCGAGCGAAAAACGAAATCTGTCGCCTTTTCGTCCTTTGTTTGACATAACGCAACGCAGCAGCTGCAATGTAGTCATCAAAAGGACTCCAAATTTGTTCTGCCCCCAATGCCACAATGTGGCAAGTACACTAGCTTCTACACGTATGTATAGCTGGGAATGTCGGGACACACCTCTTGAGTAATTATGTGCGCCAATGCTCAGGTTGAAATCATGTTGTGTATTTCCGTAGCAATTTCGAAATTTTAAACTTGTTAACAGCAAATTGAAGTCATTTCCTGCGCCAACAGCAACAGCAACGTCGACGTCAACAACAACAACAACAACAACAAGGAGTCCTGGCAGCAGGCAATGGCAATGTGTCGGACGAACGTTATTGTTGTTGCAACGGCACCAAATAAATGAGAAAACCACAAAGTGCAGCAACAAAAAATGCACAAAAAGGCAAAGACCAAAGAAAACAAAATGCCAAAAAGGTACAAAAGCGGAAATAAATGCAGCAGGCAACAGGCAAAGGTGCAGGGGCCAAGGGAAGAGGCAGGCGCAGAGGCAGACAGAGAAGTAGACAGCCAAGGCGCAGCCAGGACTAACAGGCGGCCACAGGATAACCTGTTGACCACGTGCATACTGCACTTCGAACAACCAACAAATACACAAATACACCCACTCACGCAGACACACACACATACACCTACTCACACTCAAAGGCAGAAGAGTAACGAATTCCAACTTTTCGGCAAAAGTGCCAAGAAAATTGCATTTTCGTATGCCAAAAAAAAAAAGAAGAGAGAAGAGAAAAATAAGCAAAGCCAGCAACATGAAAAAGGTAGCAAAAGGCGGCTGAGAAATAAACTGGAGCGTTTTGTGCTTGTCGGGCGCGAGCGTGAGGCAAGTGAAATGCGCTCATCGCGTGCTGTGAATGCAATTTTGGAGCAAGCCACAACAACAACAGCAACAACAGCAACACACACTCACACTTATGCGCGCTTGTGTCGCTTACAATTTCAGTGCTGCTGCAATGGACGCTGTCTTGAGGGGGTGGTTGGCTCAGGGGGAGTGCTGGGCGACAAATGCAATCTACAAACAATGAAATGAATTGTCAAGTGCAAACATGTCGCTGACGTGCAATTGCAACAGCGCCACTGCACCCCCTGCCTGTGGCCAGCAACAACAACGGGCTTTCATTGGCTGCAATGGGAGCCCCTGCCCGCATTCCCCCCTGCACACCTCCCTCAGACAGCTGCAGATGCACACCAAATGCTTGTTAACGCGGCGCGCACTCAAATTTGTTCTCCATGCAGCTGGCAATTTAAAATCGGCCAAACGACCGTGTTGCAAATGTGCATCAGCATTTAACTCTAAACGACAGGGCATTCGAATGCCTGCCAAAAATGCCAGACACTCTCGGCCTAGTCACATCTAAGCAATCAAAAGCGAAAGTCCTCCAAACGTTTTCCAGCCAATAAATAAACTAAATATGGCTTAAGCTTTTATGACACTGCAATTTAGCCCATGATCCTAGTTGTTGCTGCTTGGCTGATGTTCATATTGTTGTTGTTGCTGGCGCACATTTCAGAACGTCTGCAGTGACCTTACGTTGTCGTCGTGTCGCTCGCTGTAGTTATTCTGTTTTATAGTTCTGACTTGTTTCAAGATTTATAGCTCTCCCTTCAGCGCATATACGGAGCTGACACGCCAAGCAGCCGAAATGCATTGGACAATGCGCCAGGAATCGCCCCTTTTAAGTTTCCAGGAAGGAGTAGTTCTTGTAATTGACGATGCTGAGTTAAGCGAAGACAATTCAAACAGACCTGCGCTTTTAAAAATCGTAGAAAATGGCATTAATTTGTAATATATAATCCTGAACTCGCAGTTTATTCATTTTATTAATAAATTCATAATCAATAATAATACATTTTAAATTCTAATTCATAATTTTATTCATTTAATATTATAAGCTTCACATTACTGGTACATAAATGAAATTTATGCTAATGTGCTATGCCAATATTTCTAGAAACAAACTCCTATGGAGTTTTATAATTCAGGAATACCACTAGAAAATATCACTGTCATTGCTATTATTGCTATTATAAATATTGTTTGAACAGAAAAAAATCGATTGAACAACACTTTATTTCATATTGCAAATTCTTTTCCTTAAAAATCAAAATATCTTTAATGGGCATATTTTCGAGATTTCGCCTTCAAGCTCATAGCATCAATGTGAGTTAGAAAACTGAACGAGTGTCCACAATTGTTGCTCCGCCTTGACTTTCGTTTCGTATTTCGTTGATTTGAACTTTTGTTCGCTTTATTTATTGTATTATTTATTTTTTGTTGTTTTTTTTGTATGCTGCCGCAGGTTCTTTGGTCAACTCGCTTTACTGTTATCTTGTTGACATGCCGGACGTTGACATATCCATTTTTTACGAGCCTTGTGCCTTGTGCTGCCTTTCGGCTTGGGTGTTTGTGTGTGTTACGGAAACACAATAAGAGCGAGGGGTGAAAACTTACTTCTATCTACAATAACAATCATTCACTCAAGGTAATTTATTATTTTTATAGCGCGAATTGTATTTCCTGAAAACCAGGGCTACATGCTGCGGTTCTGAGATCGCCCTTGCCATGAAATTGAATTAATTTTCAATGACGTAATTATCAAATTGCATTGGCAGGCACGACCACAAGTACTTAGGTGTGTGTGTGTGTGCGTGTGTTAGGTCGGCGGCACTCACACAACAATTAACACTTGGCCATTACTTCCATTTGCGGCATGTTAATTTGTTGCCACATCAATTGCTGCTACCAATATGCGAGGCACATACAAACACGGATGCTTGTGCTTGGCCAGGGTCTGTGCCTGTCTCTGTAACAATATCACCGACAGCTGACGCTGTTGCGGTTTGCAGCTACAACTATAACAACAACAACAACAACAACATCAGCAGCAGCAGCCTGCTGACAATTGCCTGACACTCGGCAGCTGGTTTATTTGCCACACACGTGGACCGCACACGTACATACACATGTGTGCGTTGGCCCAAACGGCCACCCAGCCGCCCACTATTTTAGCCAGCCAAGTCAGAGCAAGAGTCAGAACCAGAACCAGAGCCAGAGCCAAACGGCCAGCAGCCAGTGGGCGGGCCGTGCATGGAGGCGGGACCAGCAGGCGTCGGCTGAGCAGTTGAACAATAACGCTTGAGTGATTATGCAATTGACAGCTAAATCAATCAATGATGTCAACTACATGCCGACAACGGGCAACCAAACGCACACACACACAGAGGCATAGGCAAACACACAACAAGCACACTCAATGTTTATTTCTACGATTTGTGCGACACACAGCAGCAACAAAAACAACAACAACATCCACACAGGCACATAGAATTCCCAATTGGTGGAACGCTTTACGTTGTTTTTGACATTTTCAATTTTTTATGACAAAACTCGAAATTGGTACAAGTTTTTTTACGTTTTTATTTTTGTTTATTTTTTCGTTCTCTGTAGTCAGTTTTTGCATTTTAAAATGCTTGCAAATAAAATATAAAAATGTAAACGCTTTGAAGCAATAAAAGGTTCAGTCGATCGTAACAAATTAAATGGCCTTTAATATCGTTTCTCTATATGGAAATTAAAGCCAATTTGATAGAAATCAAAGCAACGGCAACTAAATAGCAAAATTATGACAAATTCTGACAGCGCCCACAATGCGTACGAGAAACTCACATATTTGTCAATTCTCGGCGCTGATTGCCGGCAATCGTCAGCTTGACAAATAGCCAAAACGCCAACGCACGTCGCACGTCCAATTCTCATTCGCATTGTTTGTCAGAGGAACCGTCAGATGATAAATATTTTAGGGGTTCTTGTTTTTCTTTTTTCCTCGCTGCCTCAGCTTCTCTCCCTGGAGAGCAAACATAAGCGTGCGTGTGCGCTTTCCCACTTCGGTTTGCTTTATCTACGTATTTCCTCAGTATTGATGACGTTTAATATGTGCTTATAATGAAGTTTACGTTTTCGCTCACACGATGAACTACAGATAGACGAGTCTGAGCATGCAAAGTAGTCAATCAACCCAAACTCATCTCAAAATCCAAACCCCTAAACCGAACTAGGCAAATGGATGCGAACAACTTTACATCTCGTAAGCGGAAGTGTACGTTTTGTGAGTTATTGGCGATGGAATATTTATTAGCTGTGCACTAGGTACTTCCGGTTTTCTGTAGTCGAGAGCTGGATGGAAAGTAAGATATTTCAAGACGTACCATCAGACACAGTAGGATGGAATGTTCTCCTAATAGACATAAAGTGGGAAAGGACACTATTTTAAAATCAAAAATAAAATAAATTTAGGGGTTCTCCTTAACCACAAAATATATTTAACAGTAGTTTCAAATTGGAGTAAAATCTGTTACGGGAAAACTAACAATAACCAGTAAGAACGTTCCAGTCGGGTGGAATCAACTGTGTACAGTATATTAATAACAGCTTAAAGCTGTCAAAAACAGTCCTAATTATTATTGTTATTTTGTAAAAATATCGATTTCACTTCGTGAACGAGTATAAAAAGTGTAGGTACAGAAAAAATTAATTTAAAAAAATACTATACACTTTCAGCCTTTTTACCCAATGTCATTTAAATGTTATTAGATAAAATTCTTTATTAAAGAAAATTGTATTTGGCTGCCAGGTAAAGTATCGAACCTCTACATATTACATTCTATCTACTTAGGTGGAATCCAATTTATTCCACTGTTGTATGATACTTACGAATCAATATCTAAGATGTACATATATGAGTATATGCATGTGCTTGTTAGGTTGTGTGGGAGACTGCGTCTGCTGCTACAGCATATCATCAATTATGGCAAACGGAAGTTACATTTTTGTATATGTTGTATCTTGATGTTGTTTTAAAAAACAACAACAGCACCACCCATGTAGCACAGCGCAGGCTCTCCAGCCGGCTATTGAGACTCGCCAAGTGTTTGCGGTGCGGCTGGCCTGGACGGTGGGTTGTGGAGGGATTGCAACCAGAGCGCTGATTGTTTTTGCTATCATTGAATAATTGATGCTTTTCTGCAGACAAACACAACAACAGCAACATAAATTTGCTTGGGGCGCGAATATGTAAAACGCTCTCAACACTCGAAAAAAAGAACAGAATTGATGAAGAAGAAGCGCCTGGAAAATATTGATATATAACAATAGCAATCCGAAATCTCGCGCAACTCTCTGTTATTGTTCTACCACGCGTATTATGTAAATCAATGTAAGTGAATATTTCTGAAAATCTGCTTACGAACGAGAAAAAGAACATCTGTTGAGAATCTAAAATATTTCTATTTCCAGCCCGGGCGGGATAGACAGATAGACGGACAGACAGACAGGCAGCACTGCCGTATGTGCGACTCATCGGTGCTGCAATCGGAATGCGATTTCACAGTTTGTTTTGCTTTCTTCACACGGCCCACACCCGCTATTGAAATCCAAGCGGCAACTTCAGCCTGTCGGCACTTTCATATAACTCGCTTCAATAAAAATTTTTCAATATTTCTAACCTGGCACAAAGAGGGAATTGTTGCTGGGCCCGGTTGCCATTGTTGTTGCTGGATTAGCAGGCCACACGTTGTGTACAGGATGGCAGGCAGCAAAGGATGCGTATATTTTATGGCATATGCTGGGCAGCCATAGTTGTGCCTGAAGCCCCCTACACAGCAAATTCTGTTAAATACAAAATACCAAAAAATTGCTGCCAACGAACCGGATTGGATACCTTACAACTGGGCTATGCGATTGGAAGCATAACATAAATATTTGGCCAATACGGGGACAATGAAAAAACCTGGACCAGGAATGACAAGCACTTCACTCACTCCATTCGATGTGTGGAATGCTAAGCCAACTGCCAACTGCCAACTGGCAAATGGGCAAATGGGCAAACAGGCAACGGGCAACGAGTCTCGTCTGCAGGTTAATGAATGAAGCTGAAAGCTGAAACTGTTGCCCACTGGCAGCTGCAGTCGTTCATTAGACAATAAGCCCAGCCGGGCAGCTGTACGGCTCTTTTTTGGCCGGGTCCGTAACAAGCCACGTACAGATAATCAGCGCCCAAAGGTGCACTACGCCATGAGTATATCGTGTCCGGCAGTAAAACTATGCGAAAAGCTGCAAAAAGAATGCTGAAAAGCAGCTGCAATGTGCTGAGCTTAAGCAGCGATGAGCGGAGTGACCGACGCGCCGACAGCCGGATAGTCGGACAGCCAGCCGGACAGTCGCTTGGACAGACAGTCGAACACACGCACCGCAACGAATGCAACTCAAGCCCTCAACAGCTGGGTTTTGGCTCCAGGTCCAGCTGCAGCTCTGATTCCGATTCCGACTCCGACTCCGGCTGCGGATCGCAGCTCGCCGTTGCAAAAGTCAGAAGCATAAAATCCGATAGCTTCCGCTAAGCTAGCTTATTCAAGCGTAGGTAGGGCCAATAAAACATTTCTAAGGATTTCGCTAGGATTTCACATAGCGTCCTTGCCACACTGCGACTGCGAATCGGGCATGAACCCCAACCGGGCCAAGGGGAGTTGCGCGCTGCTTTAGGTGGCAACTGGTGGCAACTGCAATTTTATTTGCACAGCTCGCCGATTGGCGTGTAACGGTTAAAGGGTTCGGGCTGGGCTAACTTGTTGGCGCTGTAAATTATTTCCTAATTAGTTGGGCAGTCAGGCAACTGTTTTTCGTTTTCGTGCTGTTCATTTAAGGCACATGGCAACCCCACATGGCTGCAATGCTTGATCTAAGCCAGGAATATTTATCAGTGCGGCACATCTGCGGCTCCATTCGATTGCCACAAATTTAAGCATTATAGTCTTGCCACTTGCAGCGCCATTGCCATTTAAGGGACAAAGCCTTATTTTATTGTCGTCCTTTGTCGTAGCCGCTGCTTCACTTATCTCAAGGAAGTTGCGCACAAAGCGCAGAATGGCTACAAACAAAATTCAAAGCCAGTTTGATGCTTATCCTTAATGATGCAGTAAAATGTTACATTTTTTTTGCTTTTGCTTGCCAATGGACAGGGGACGCAGGACACAGGACACAGAGTTTGCAGTTTAAAGACCGAGCCAAAGGCGAAAGTTTGCCGCTTTCAGTTCACAGGGCCTTTCAGTGTCCGACGCTGCGCACGAAGCAATCAAACTTTTGCCGGCAAAATAAATGCCTAAAAAACATTTGTCGCCGCCAGTGCTGCAATTTCCCTGTTCGTCCTTAATTTTAATTGCTGCCTGCGCTCATCTATCAATAGAACTATAGACTACGATATGCCAGCATGCAAATCAAATTATCCGCCATGTCTGCGGGGAGCCCTCCTTTGTCTTCCCGCTGTGGTATGGCTCAAAACGGGATAACGAGCCAAGTTGTTACAAGTTTTTAATAGAGCAAAATAGCAAATGGCGGCGGGATAACGAAAAAATAAGTGAGTGTAGACCGGTAGTGAGTGCTCGTCTAGAAGATATCCTGGATTTCGATCACAACCTACCTAAATTTATAGTAAGCACTTGCCTGGAATTCAAATTTAGCTACAACTGGTGCGATTTTACCTAGTTTACCTACTTTAAATTGGCATTTAAGTTTTTTTTAAACATATTGAGCTGGTCTCCTATCTACTGCATCCGTTATAGCCCCAGCATGATCCCTTCTTACTGGATGCAGGGTATAAAGAAAGAACTTCTGTTGAAACAGCCACACAAAAGGCAGCTTCAACAGACACCTGACTCAGCCACCAAATCAGCCTTCTGCCCGACGCGGCATAGGCAGCAAACTGCCGCATAAACTGCTGAAAAGATGATGAATTTTCAGCACAGACCGGCGACTTTATAAACTTGTCGGTCCCGGCCACCTCCCCGCTCCACGCTGCCCGCTATCAGTGAAAGCTACTCACTTCTTTGTCGACGCGTAATAAACAAACTTTTGAGCAAAGTTTATTTCACTACTTTCTTTTTTTATTCTTTTATTTGGATCTTTTCTTTTTTATTTGTAAAGTGGTGTGCAGTTCGTGTACGACAAGTTTAACACCCAAAAGCGAGTGCAACACGGCACGCTTAGTTAGTTATGTAGATGGCCAGGTCGACAACTGGCAGCCAAGCGGAGCAACGTCCATTGACACACACATACCGACACTCACACGCACACACACACACACACAGGTGCTGCGGCAGCTGCGGTCGCTCATCTCTGACATCATTAAGCGCCATTTTGTAGTGGGTCGGCAGGTGCCAACTGGCAACTGGCGACTTCACTCTGCTGAGATTTGGCCAACAAAGTTGCCCAAGTGTAGTCGAGCAGAAAGTGAGTCTCAACTTGAGTTGCGCCCACATAAAGATACAAAACGAGTAATTCACTTTTATTATGTATTTCATTTTCTGTATCTGTGTGCCTGTGTGTGCCTGTGTGTGTGTGTATTGAATTTTTATGAGCACGCAACTTGCGGCTCGAGCTATTTTCGGGGCCATCTAGGCAGAGATTTGAGCGCAACGGCCATTAAAGTAGCCACAAGAAACGATTCGGCCCCGCAGCCCCTCCCTAACCGCTGCACCCCTGCGGACCAACGAGCGCTTGTTTCGCTTTAAAACTAATTAATCTAAATGGATTTTTTGTAGCTGCATTTTGCAGTAGCACTGGCACTGGCGCATGAAACCCAAACTAACACACACACACGCACATGTGTGTGCCGCAAAATAAAAGTCGAGTAAACTGTAAGCGAGGCACTCATTGAAAGCGAAAAACCGAAGCGAACCGCAAGCAATTTGCATGTTTGAAACGCCATGCAACGCGACGGCCTTCCCATCAGCCGTCCCTTTCGCCGTCCCCTGATATTGGCTTAAACACGAAAGGGGCCGGTCCACGAGGTATACTCGTATCATGCACAAAACGGGGACAGGACAGCGTTAAAGTAGCCTTATCGCCGGCCACACATCGCATCAGCACCAGCTCCTGCACCATTTCCAGCTGTAGCTTCAATGTGGACAGTTTGAAGCAGTTTTATTGACGTGTGTCCGGGCGTGGCCAGTACGAGGCAGCAGCGGTTGAAGCGATAGCTGCCCCAAAGGGGATGTGGTCGTTGCGTTATAAATAAAACCCGTTTACCTCATCCGCACCGTTAGCTTGGATGCCTGAAATGCACTTATTTCAATGTTCAAACAGCGACTGGTCGCATTTAATGGACTTTATATACATAATTTAAAGAAGCGAAATGAAGATTTCACAAAATTTACTTAAACGCTGATTTCTATAATTCATGCCAAATGAAATACCGCAGGCAAAGCGTAATTTATCGAGCAACTTTTGCATAACATACACCACTCACACACACTCACACACACACACACACAGAGAGACATTTCTGCCAGCAAAATGGCAGCGGCGCCATTTTAATTTGATTTTGCCAGTTCTTTTGTTTTTTGTTGTTTTTTTTTCTGTCAACGTCGGCGTCGTTTTGGCCATGTGTGACAGTTGGTTGACCGTTTTGGGCGATTTTAGCTGATGGCTTTTGCAAAGCGTACACAAGCGGACAGTTACAAATTGCAAATATACTGTAAATTCTTTAAGCCTCAGTGACCACATGCCATTGTAATTGTTGGCCATAGCTAAAAACGGAATTACTTAATATGAAAATGTTTGCCTTTAAATTGCCTTATGTATGAAGACAGGCTCTGGTTGGTTTCGTGCTATTCTTTAAATTCTATCAGCACGTGGTGCTCAAATAAAGCTTTATTTTTAATGTAATTTTTTTCAAACTGAACTTTATAAGGGTGGTAATGGAAACAAACCAATTTCGGGCAATAAATTGCATTTATATACGAAAATTACATGTTTTCACAGAATTCTCTTCAGTTTTAACTGCATGCCCATAGTTAAATCCGTGCTTAATCTATTGCTGTGCTGAAGTAACCAACAATTAAAATGACCTTTCCAGTTGCCACTTAGCTCAATTTCAATCCTCACTCAGTTAACCCTCAACTGGTAAGCGTGTGTGTGTGTGAAAGAGTGTGTATATGCGGTGCAGCTGTTGGTATTTTTGTTGCTATTGTTTTTTTTCAAGGTTTTTGTGGTTTTTTTTGGCACATCGTTTATTATGCCAAGCGAAAAATGCAATATTTTCTCCTGTGCCGCTACGTGGCCGACAAAAATATTTACAATTTGGCAGTGCCCCTGCTACCCGCTCCGCAATCCCTAAAGCCAACCCACCAACAGCTGCTGCTGCTGCTGCTGTAAAAAAGCGGAAGCCATAAAAGGAAGCGCCATCGAGGCAAACCGAACAGCCACCAGGAGCCGCCGCTGACTCGGCGCACTCCATAAAAAAGAGGCCACACACCATTCGGCTAAGCTCAAAAGCGGTAACTTCAATCTTTGAATGTTTTATTTACTGCAAAATCGATATGGTTTTTTATAAGTGTGCGCGAGGCGGGAGGGGCGGGAGGGGCGCTTGAGGTGGCTGAGGCGCCATTCGGGCTTAACACACAAGTGCCAGGCGTAACGAGTTGCATGCAAATTCGTGCCCGTTTTTTCTGTGTTTTTTTTTTGTCTTTTCTTCTTTTTTTTGCGTTGCTTTGCCTTTGGCTCTTTGACTCTTTGGCGCTAAAATATTGCCTGCGCCTCGGCTGTGTCTTCGAAGCGCGTCTCTGGGCACAAAAGCAGAAGTAAATGTGTTGCAACTAGCCTTTGAGCCGGGGGCAGCGGCGGCTGGGCAAACTGGCAAGCTGGGAGGCTGGGCGAAATGTCTGTGGCAAATCACACACCACATAATTTGCCGCTGCACTGCGCACACCGATTCGTACACACACATACATACACATATCAAATGCTTTGGAATTAGTAAAGCAGCTGGCACTGCCTCCTGCTCCTGCTGCTCCTGCTTTTGCTGCTGCTGCGTCGCTGACGTCCCCAGCCGCATTACGTATGCATGACGTTGGCACTGGCGCTGGCTCCAAAACTCCAAACCGATGCCGACCAGCGCGTCGATGGTGTAAATGCTTGAACGAAATGAAAAACGTGGCGCCTTAACAACAACAGCAGCAGACCCCGAGCGGGACGGTAACGAAGGGAGCAGCAGCAGCGCTTTTGCTACCATATCTCTCTCGCATTCACTCGTACTCTCACTTTGCTCTTTCTTTAGCTCTGCCCCTTTTTGGCCGGTTCGATGCTGATTACGATCGCTGCCTTGGCCATTTGTCCGGGTGGTGCGAGAGAGACGCCGCATTTGACTTCTTTTCGTGTCCCACGTTGATAATTCGAAATTTGTATTCCAATCTTCAAATTGTCTCCAAAATGGAATTGATTTTATGCAGATGAGCATGAAATTGTCTCAATGCGAATTTGCGATGTTAGTGTAAATAAATGCTGCACAGTCGGTGAACTAGCACGTGACACGCCACCTCTCGACCCCCCGCCCCATTGACTCAAAGATTGAATGCAAAGGTTGCCCACATTTCCCACTTCTAATTTAACTTTAAGTCATGCTGCATCGACTGCCAGCCTCGAATTTATTACTGAATTCTTGCGGCACAGTTAGCAGTGGCCGGCAAATCAAATCAATTCAAATAATAGAATGCAGCCACAGCGCCCAACTCGTAAAATACTCAAGGAAATCCACTTTAAATATTTGGCTAAGCAAAAAGCAAACGCCCACGCAGCCCCCAACCACTCCGAGCAATGCACGCGTTTGCATTTCATTTGAATTTACAACTGTATTTGATCTGATCGATGTAACAGCAACCACTCAGACCACGCCCACGCCGCCCACCGCGCCACGCAAGCCAATAAATTGCCAGAAGAGTGAGGGGAGCGAGCAGAGAGATGAGCAAATCGCATAAAAATTCGCTGGCAAATTTGTAAAAATTCATTCAAGAGTCGCAGCAGCAGCAGCGGCAGCAGCGCCGCAAAAAATGTGGCCCATTCAATGGCCCAATATGCAAACATGGCCAAAAAGAGAATATATTTCAAAATTTCAAACATGCTGCCAACGACAATAATCATAATGATGATGGTGATGATGATTCTGATGTTGGTGCTACTGCCGAACTGAGCTGGATGCTGATTGAATGCTGATACATGTCTGGGCCAGGGCAATAACAAAATTGGCCAAAGGAAATTTAAGGACAGCCGCAATTCATTGACTCTGTGATGGATTTCGACTGGCCCTCGACACTCCCTTGAACTGAATGCGCGATATTATCGGTTTACATTTGTTTGCATTGCTGAGTAATTTGTGTTTACTGTTGATGTGTTTAGCATGCAGGCAGCAGCGTCTGCCACCCGCCCCCATCCACCCTCCACAACATTTGTCTACCCCACTCCATTGCACGATATCACATACGAGCTGCAAATTATGTAGAAGGAGCCGTTATGTGAGTGCGATGAAGTATCGATAAACGGCTTTAAGTGGCCAGGAAATTGCAAATTGCTGGTTTAGTTGACTCAGGCCTTGCATTGATATGTTTCGTATTTATACTTTGCAATCGAGCATTTGTAATGATAGTTGAGCTTGTCTAAATAAATATTGGCCCAGGCGCTGGGAGTCCGGGCCGAAGAGTGGCGAGTGTGTGGTAATTTATTGTTTATGCAATCAGGCATTCGGTGCTTGTGTGATATTTCACAGCAATTCGATAACTTTTCAGTCTTTTATCCCCCAAACTCTGGCCCGCCGCCATTGCATTTCACTTTCGTTGTGTCATGCTGCAAAAATCTCATGCATAAGTTTTTATCTTATTTACTCGAGCAAACTCGAGCCAAACTCGTTGCAGCAGCATCGGCATCAGCACGATCTCGAATTTGACTATAAATCATCTATGCAATTTTAATTCAAACACAAAAGAATTTCCATCGCACATGCAGCACAATACATAAGCCCACTCACACACACACACACACACTTGGGGGCATTGTTAGCATAAACCAATTGTAAAAGCCAAAATAGCGACAACCTCCCAACTAATGCGCTCAACGCGCCCCAAAGATACACTGAAGAGACTGAGACCGAGTCGGAGACTGAGACTGAGGCTGAGGCTGCGGCTGTGGCATGAGTAGTTGCCCCCACGAGAATGCGGGCCAAAAGCTACTCGAGGCACGGGCCAAAGGCTTGGGAATAAAGCCAAAATATGTAGTATAAATAACCGCATTTCGATATGTGTGCGTGCGTGTGTGTGCGAAATATTTTGTTTAACGTTTATAGTTTTATGCACTTAAGATACCAAAATATTTTTTGGAAATTTATTTTCGAGCTGCAGCCAGAAACAGAGCCAAAGCCAAAGCTGTAGCCAAAGCCAAAGCCAAAAGCTAAAGTAAAAGCAAACGCAAAACTTTTGCCAATATTTGTAAAAAGATATTGATTGGCCTGAGCTGCATATACCAGTTGGCCCACACATACACAGATTCACAGGTCCTGCTTATGCACATAAATTTATCCTTTCAATAAGACATGCAGGTTGGATGGTATGCGTTGCGTTTGCTCGTCGCCACCCAACATCACTGCTCAATTCTTCGTGCAAACAGAGTGTGTGTGTGCGCACACGCCCTCGAAACGTAGACCGTTTCCGTGCCCCACCAAGCAGCACCGTGCCCCACACCCGTTGACTGCTGCATAAGTAAACGTCAGCGGATAAATTGCCACAGTTGTTGCCGCACTCATAGACGTAGTCAAATTTTTGAGTTGAGTTTTTCGTGCATGATAACAACTATGGCAACAGTTTGAGAGCCATTGAAGCAAAGTGGCAAGCTTTACTTATACATTTGCTATATACATATATATATATATGTTTCAGCTGATTCAACATTTGGATTTCTTTCTTGTACATTGCCAAAGGTTAAGTTTGTTTTATGCTAAATGTTCAAGTATATTATTGCAACACGATGCTCAAGCTTACCGACATTTTCGTATTTGTTTACCTTTCATATATTCCGGAAAAATCTAGCAGTTGTTGCATTGTTGTTGTTGTTGTGTCTGCTGCATGTGAAAATATTCAAACAAAAATGTTATGAAAGTATGAACTGATGCTTATCGATTGTGAAATATGATAAGTTGGTTGCCTGCCTCGGCAAACATGCAATGCCTGTGGCACACACACATTCATATATTTATATACATATATATATATATATATATATGTGTCTCTCCCTGTCTTGCATACATTTGCATGCCGTTTAATTTGTTAGCACAATCGAAAAGCCGGCAAAAGGGCGGCTGCATTATTTCATTATTTGTGTGCACGGCTGACGGACATGTGCAGCTGTATGTAAATGTGTGTGTGTGTGTGTGTTTATATGTGTGCATATTCTCATTTCATGTTCGTCTGTTTGTTTGCGTGCCAGCCAGGCCACAAAAAGGGGCCGGGAGGTAGCCAGACAAGTCCAGACCAGACCAGAACAGAACAGACGCCAAAACCAAACCCAAAGCCGACTGTGAGCCCAATCGGAATCCCCAGCCGAATTCCATGGCCCCGAGCAATTGCAGCCAAATTCCTTTGGTAGCTAATAAATATTAAAGTTTAATTAAATATGCTTTTTCCCCAATATTTATGTGCGTATCGATTACGGGGCTCGGCCAACGGCCCATTGGCCTGGGCCAATGCAATTTCGCTGTTGGTCAGCGCCATAAATTGCAACCTTGAAGCTTGAAAGCTGAGAGCTGAAACTGAAGCCAAAGCCCGCGCCAAAGGCCATTAAAACACATTCTTTTTTTATTTTGCCAGCCACTTTACATGGCCTGGAGTGTGGGCCAGTGTGGGGGGATGGGGGGTGGGTGGGGCCTGTGGGCATGGCTAAACTAAAACTCATATTAAAAATTGACTTTTATCGTGATTTACAATCAAGTTGGCCTTTTTTAAATGCCGCGGTCGACATGCGGGCAGCCAGCCCTTCCCTGCAGATAGTTGATGTTTGTTCGTGTTGGTGTTGCGGTTGAGCCAAGTTTTACACACACATGCACGCACACCATGCACACCACACACTCATCAGTGGGTAGCGCAAAATATTTCTTCGTGGCTTAAGCAAGACGGGCACACATATTTAAAGCCCCCTCGCTATTCACCGAACATAGACGACCAACATCCGACACGTGGTCTAACACTTTCTGTGGCATTTTGCAGCAGAAATCCTTTTAACTTGGCTAACGGCGCCACGCCCAGCACATAAGCCGCATGCTGACATTCTTAAGGAGCTGCTTTTATAATTCTGCTGCTCCTCTAGCTCCTTTCGCTCATACAGAAATCCAATTGCCAACACTTTTTTTCGCACTTGCAACACTATTGGATTTCTTGGCAAAGAGCACATGATGACGTCCTCGTCTTTGACTTTCAGCTCTTGCTCTTAATTTGCTGGGACTTAAAGCAGCTCTCTGCTGCCCTGGGTATTTATCTGGGTCACTTTTATCAGCATTAAAAGATAATTTTAAATTGGTTAAATAAATTAAGTTGAGTGGCCTTTTTAGTTGTGTGCCAGATCCTTTAAAGGCTGGCCAATAAAATTAAGTAGCAGTGGTCTGCTTGAACAGATTAATAGCTCCTTCGAATTAATTATAAATGCATATACAAATACTTAACTAATGCCATTATTTCTCTCATTTACAGAGACTGCCGAGTTGTGCGCGATCCGCAGACACTAAAATCAAAGGGCTATGGATTCGTCAGCTTTGTCAAGAAATCGGTAAGCCACTATAGAACTAGCTCGGCTGTCTTCAATGAACTTCAAAAGCCATTAACGCCCGAAAGCGGTGGAGCAATTAGTGTAAATAAACAACAACTCCAACACTATTAACCTACAAAGAGAACTCAAACTGTAGAATTTTCTTCGAGCAAATCATTAAAACGATCCGTTAAGCCATATAAAATTCTGTCGATGGGATGTTATTCTTGAATTCTAGAAAGCAAAGTTGGCTAAAAACCAGAACATTAAAACTATTTCAATCCGGACTGAAATACGGACGAACATAGGACAAAACCAAGTAAGAGTACTCTGAACGAGAGTTCTCGAGTCGTAGATACTCTGCATCCATCTGTGAACTGTCGAAATATTTCATTTTACTTACATACATTCACATACATTTTGTGTATTACACACACAAGCACACACAAACTGCGCACTTATGGCCGTATTTCTTTCTATTTGTTTTGTTTTACCATCAGCTTCACTTTATGAAATTATAGACATTATTCTATATAAATGGTTTTCACACATTTGAGCGCATTTGAGTCTACCATAGAACAGCTATAGCTTTTAGAATGTTAATTTCTTGGTAAATTTGCTATTATTAGTATAACATACAATGATTGTATTTATGTGGAAATTTTTAATCAACAGGACATCGATAGTAATTAATTCTGGGAATTATTTACCAAAATCAATATTTTAAGATCCAAAATGTATGATTTAACCAAACTTCACTTAACCACTTTAAAGGGTATAAAAGGGAAGGATTAAATTTAATTTGGTATGCATATTGCTGTGCAATTCACCGTACAAACAAAGAATAGATATGTTGAGAGAGATACCGAGAGAGAGGGAGAAAGAGCAGGCAGCATTTTTCGATAAGTCCTTACAACAGATGCAACAAGTCTCACGGCCGCCCTTTGAATAAACCCTGAGAGCATTCACACATCATATTCAATACGTTTAAACCACAATTGATAAGGGTGCAAATAACTCACAGCGACGCTTGCGGTGTGTGTATGTGTGCGTTTGTCTGTTGTGATTGAATTTCATGTGCTTAATAAGTAGAAAATTCGACAAAGCCGAAAGTTGACGCCAGAGCTGGGCGTGGCCGGGATCAAAGGCAGCACAGCTCTGCTGCACGCCCTGCGTGGCAAGCAGCCAAGCAGAAAAAATGCGTAAGCTTAGAAAACGCCACAGTGGTGGAAAGACAGACAGACAGACGTTAAGAAAATCCAAACCAAAGCCAAAGCCAAAGCCAAAGTCAAATCAATGCTCAAATCAACCAGGCGAATGACGCGAAAGGCCAAAGGCGCCACAAGTCAATTACACAGCAAACGTTAAGAATTATTAATTAAATTTTAATGCTAATATCAATATTTTCATATAGCACTCACAGATTAGGCGAAAGGGAGATAGCGAGAAAACGAGAATAACGGAAGAGCGACAGAGCGAAAGAGCTTGTGTGCTTCTGTGACAGCTCGCAACGAAGTGCGGACTACAGCAAATATACATATACCATAATCCATGACACTTAGAGAGTGCCACGCCCACACTGCCATGGCTGTCAGTCAAAAGCTTAAGCCAAAGCCAAAGTCTAAGCCTTTTTGCCAGAGTGCTTGTTGTTGTTGTTGTTGTTGTTGTATTACAGCGAATTTGAGTTGTCAGTGCAATGCGGCGTATACGCAATTTACGCTCTTAAAATGCGAGTGCGACGTGTCAAACGCATCGCTGGCACTAACTAGTTAACTTTTTATGTTGCATCGATGCTCTGGGGTGCCAGCGACAAATTTTCGAACTTTCTCGATTAGTTTCGATGCCACAGCAAAGGCAAATGAAAGAAAAACAAATGCGCTCCAAATGGCAAACTCAAATATTTCAAATTAAGTTTCTCGACATGAGTTTTGCACACAAACACCCAGACACTCATATGCGCCTCCCTAAGCCGGCGCCCACCTCCCCCCGGCTGCCGTCGCTTGCAGCTGATTTAATGCAAATTTTATTTATGCGAAAAGTTTTATTAAATTTTTGTGCAAAGTTTATATATTTTCTGTGGTTTTGCGGAAATTGAAAAGTTATTTTTCGAATGGCTTACTGCGCACACACACACACACACACTCAGCACATACGCTGTGTTTGTGTGCATTTCGATTGCAACTGCAAACGGAAAAGGAAGAAACATTTTCTTCATTTTGCGCTTCCTGCCTGCGCATGAACATTTTGCCAATCCCCGAGCTTTGCATAATACGAAGCTGAAGGAGCCCTCAAATATTTAGCGTAAATTGTTTGGCAACATGCTTTAAATAAACACCAGCCAGCGCTCGCAAACGCTGACGATGTACACAAATTGCCATAATTTAATAACCATCAAGGCAGGAAAGCAGCAACAACAGCAGCAGCAACAGCAGCAGCAACAGCAGCAGCAACAGCAGCAGCAACAGCAGCAGCAAGGCAGGCTGTCCTGGTGCCTCCTGGCTGCGTGTCATTAGCATCATAAATCACAACAACATCAACAACAAATGCGTGTAGTTGAACAGGAAAAAAAACAAGCAGCTCACGCAAACATTAAGCGCAATAAACATGCCGTTGCAGAGGAGACACAGGAGATACAGGAGCCACAGGAGCTGCCTGATGCTGCTGCTGGAAAATGCTAATGGCTGGCATCGTTGGCGGCATCAGTTATTGTCACACATAACATTAACATATTATTGCACGCCAATGCGGCAATCCGACAATGCGGCCAACGCGGCGTATGAGCAACAGCTCGCGCGACTGTTGCTGCTACTCCTGTAGCTGCTGTTGCCGCTGCTGCTGCGACTTGCATCTTAAGTGGCCACTGAGCAGCTGCCATTGACTCAAAACTGATTACAGACAAAGAACAGCGCCGGCTCAAGTTAAGAGACTGCGTTTAATCGCATTAGGACGGCAAGTGGCAAGTGGCAGTGGCACAGCATTGGCTGAGGCAACTGGGAACAATCGCTGTCAGTTCCGCGCGCTGCATAATGTGCTTAAATTTCATTTAAACGCGACGCAAATTTTCTTCTTCTTTATCTCCGCTGGCAAAATTTGACAATGTGTGCAGCGAACAATATGTAATGCCGCCCCCATGCTGGCACGCCCCATGATGCGTCGTCACTGGTTGCAGCTTTCGTTCTTTTCATCAACCGTGCAGCTTATTGTTACAGTTGTTGCTGTGGCTGCCGATGTTCTTGTTGCTGTTATTGTTGCTGTTGCAGTTGCTGTCGCTGGCATTGTCAGGGCGCACAATGACTGTGGTTAACCACACGTTCTGCTCATCTCTGGCCTTCAAGAAAACATTTGATCAATGGTCAATAAAATTTGCGGGCAACAAATATTAACGGAAATTTAATAGCTCAGCAAACTTTTCATACTTACATATACATATGTAAATTCGGGGAATATAAATTGAAACTGAAATGAAATGAAAAAAACCAATACGTTATTATTTTGTATGTTTTAAGTACACAAAATTTTATTTAAATTGTTATTATAATTGTTATTATACAAAATTTAATTAAAAACTGTCACTAATGTGTATTTTAGCTGAAAGTAGTCACAATTTATGGAGAGCTATGCCAAATAATAATAAAATATACTTTTATATATTATTGAATTGCATGCTATCGATTGCAATCGTCACTTAGAAAGAAGAAGTGAAAACGATTGGTGTGTGGTTGTTGTTATTATGTGCCTGTGGCTTCAACAACATCTGTATTCTAAAATATTAAAAATATTTCCAAAATTGTAGATTTTTTGTGTCATTTCCGCAACTGTTTGAGCTGTTGCTTCTGCTCCTCCTCTCGTTCCTCGGTCGCAGTAGCAACAGCACAGTTCAAAGCAAATTGTGTACTTGCTGCAGCAGCACAGCAACGGCAGAAAATTTTAAGCTGCGCTGAAACTTCGACTGTCGCACAATTCGTAATCATAGCAACCGCTTAGCTAAACTGAATATTCATTTCACCTGCAACTGTGCTGTAATTTTTTTTTGCTCCCATTTTTTGCGTTGCTTTGCTAACATGTGCGCAGCAAAGCAAAACCAAAAATGCTAACAGAAACAAGCAAGAACGTTGCGGTCGGACGTAGCCGACTGCGTAATACTCGTTCACAGTATACGGTAGTTATTTAGAAATGCAAATTTACAGTTTTAATCGATTGTGGTTGTCACAATTAGTATAAAAACAACATTAAAACCGATTCTAAGAGTGTCAAATTTCTTGTCAAAAATCATGCCAAATTTACAACAATTTTGACATGTAAAGCTTATATTTCAAACGGCCATAACTTTGTGAAAACTAAATTTTCATGCTTGTTGACATTTTATTCATGGTTTGTCCTCTATCATGGACGTGGCGTGGCCGGAAAATTACCTTTGTACTCAAATATGGCATATAGCCTAGCTTAAAAGCTGTGAGAGATGTAATCAATTCTAATTTTTTAAGGCGGTGGCGCTTGGGGGAGGGTGGTCGTAGTGGTTCTAGTGGTCGTAGCCGGGATATCAATATCGCTATCTTTGAGGGGTGTCACCAGCAATCTACATACAAAATTCGGTGACTCCAGCTTTAATATTGTGGGAAATATTCACCTTTTATCGATTTGCAATCGTCATGTTATCGATTTGCCAGACTCCCAGTGGGCGTGGCACGAAATGCTTAACACTTTGTTTAACGCAGGTATACACGAGGATATATTCCAAGTTTCAAGTCTCTAGCTGCAATAGCGGCGAAAAAATTGCGTCCATACGAAGACGGACGTTGCACAAAAAATATACTCTTTTCACTTTACGAACTTGTATAAAAACTGTGATTTTGGCTGCACAGCAGCAGCAAATATTTAAGTGTTTGTTTACAGTTTTTTAAACGCTGCATTTTATATTACATGACAGTTCCGTCTCGAGGAAACCATACAGAATTAGTATAAGTGGTATCCATTGAAGACCATATTGTGTACAAAGGTTACACAATTACGCAGAACTTTTTATTTTTCTTCAGGAAAAAGTTAATCTTCTAGGAACTATTCATTAATTTATAATTTTGCAACATTTATCTAACCATGACATCAAATATAATACCCAGAGTGCACTTTCCGAACATCTTCTCCACCAATTTTCATTGGAAAATGCAGAAAACGACAATTCCACGGGTTGCAAGGTTCCATTCGCAACAATTTGAAAATGTGAGTTTCTTGGTATTTTCGAGGCGCTCTTTAAAGTTTGACTTAGGTTCGGAAAAAAGCTAATTTCAAACAAAAGCGAAAACGCTCAAGTTGTGTGTAATAAATTTGCTGAAGCGGACAGAACTTGGTTATAAATATAAATGGCCTGGACATTCATTTTATGTTTTCCATAATAATTCAGATACTAGTGATTTGAAGCCTAAAACTGCCAACACACGCATAAGCCAACCCACTGCGCACACTGGGCACATGGACACACATGACGAACAGCGGCTGGCCCAGGGGCCAGCTCGGGGCAGCAACTATAAAAAACAATTGATGGGAATGGGACTGGGAAGGGGGAGCGGGGAGTGGTCTACCGGAATGGGAAACAAAATCGAAATGAAAAAAAGAACACAAACAAAAATGAAACGAAAAAAATGGCATACACAAATAAATCCCATGGAATTATGTCTTGACAAAAATGCGCTCTTGCGTGAAATACTGATTTTTGGTCCTCGCCCCCAGCTTCCATTCATGTCCGCGCCCATTCCAGCAAAAATGTTGTGATGTGTGACCAGGCAATGGTCAAAAATCGAAAACGTTTTTGGTCTAAACAAAATGAAAACAGTTTTTAGTCACTGACTGGGCCACGAGTCGGAGCTGCGGGAGCTGCCTCTCGCCGGGCTTACACATCGATGTCTGTTTGATGCTTTAGAATGCGACAAATGGGACAGCATTTCAAGTGTGTAAACGATTTGCCACTTGAGTAATTCTATAAATATCAAGAAATCATCAGAAATGACCAGAAATCATGCATTCGCCAGACGTACAGTTAGTCGGGAGGTTGTTGCTCTTAAGGTTCGGACTTTAAGATGCGGCTTTGATGATGGTTGGCCTTAAAGCCGCCCGCAAAGTCTGAGCTGCTCGGATGCTTGGGTGCTTATCTAAATAGCCACGTTAATGAATCTGGCCGAAGAACAGCGCAAAACTGGCTTAGGAGCTATCCTCCCAAACCTTTTAACCTGATGATAAGCAGCGGGAGCCTGGAGTGGGGTCGTGGTGTGGGTGGGGGTGGGGAGGGGTCTTGACCAACACTAAATACTTGTGCGTCTGGTTACCTTTTTCAAGAGACAAAACGGTTGCAAATAGAGAAAAAGGGCAACACATTCTTATTTCCTTCGAGTGTATTTGTGTGAGGATTATCCCCCTTTTGTGTGTTTGACTTTGCCTTTTTTCACCTTTTCGCCCGCTACAGTTTTTCCTTTTCCTGTTTAGCCCTTTTTTCTGCTTGCGCCGGGCACAAACCATTTCCTTATTGTTTTAATAAACATTTAAAATGTCTTGCTCCCGACTTACGTTGTGTACACAAAATGTCAGCCCACCCATTTGTGGCCGATGGGTGGGGGTGGAGGGGTGGGTGGGGCTGGCTTTTCCAGATGAAAAGTATGACAAAACCCTTTTAAACCACTTAAAAATTCTTCAACTTACTTTGCTTTTCTTCATTCGCTTAATGAAGGTATTTCGCCTTTTTGGTTCTGTTTCTTGAGCTGCTCGGCAACAGAAACTTTTTGTGACTTCTACCGATGCCTCACCGCTGGCCCTCTCCAACTGCTGCTACTATTGCCAGAAAACCGTCCTGCCCGTTTGGCAGTTTCATTTCCTTTTTGAGGCCATGCGGGGGCATTAAAGGATTCTCTACGCTTATCAAGTAATCAATATTTACAAAGGCGCACAGCAAAAGTTGCACCAAAATGACTTACAACAAGTTCAACATCAAATTGAATTTACAGAAAATTTTCTTTAAATTTGGCCGTCCAGCCAGCCGGAAACTTTTCCCGCCATTTTCTGTGGAAATTAATTATCTAATCCGTTAACGGAAGTTGTCGTCTCTATTAAATTAACTTGTACGCAGCAACTGGAATTCAGCATTTATGCAATTCTCGAAGTTTAACACACGTTTTGTTTCATGTTTGAATTGCCAACCAGCAGGGCTTAAGGCACGAATAAAATTTAATTAATTTACAGATGCTTCACTCGGCGCACATAACTAGGCAACGCCTTTTGTTAGCATTCGATTCGCTTTGTATACACTTGTCGAAGGTATTATGCTCCTGGCACGAAATGTATAACGCATTGGAAATCAGTAAGGTAAATTAGTGCTAATAGCTATTCATGTAATTGCCAAACAGAACATTTCAAAATTTGCAAAGAAAAAAATATGTATTTCATTCATAACCCAAACTTGATAAAACTTTGCATAGATCACACCCTCTTGTCCATTAAAACATGTTTGACGAAAACTTTTCAATATATCATGATTAAACTCTCCAACTATAAACTTTTACACGCTTCAAAAATAATGACGAAGAATTAAAAAGACTCAAATCTGCAATAGCCTGAAAGAGTATTTAATCTTTAGCACAGCGCAGAGAACTGTTCCCTTTTTGTTGTTGGTCTTCGGATGTTGTTGTGTTAGTTGTCACAACCGCAAGCAGGCAAACGTGTCTGAAGTTTGTTCGCTATTAGCTGCAAATTTGCCATACACAATTAATTAATTTCGCCTGCCCACAACAAAACAACAAAAGCAAGAACAACAGCAACTGACATCTTAACCATAACAGGAAAATTGCTAACGTTTAAGTGCCAATGCCAATGAGCCAAAAAGCCATGGCCAAAAACTGTCTACACAAAACCAAAAACATTCTGTTTGTTCCGTTTGTTATTTGCCTCATGTTTTGCCCAGAAACTTTGCAATTAGTTTTAGACATTTTTTGAGGGTGCTGTTGTTGTTCTTGTTGTTGTTGAGTTTTGCTTGGACCTGTCTGAAGCGGGAGTTTCATAAATAGTTTCGCCAAGTTGGGGCCAGGCGATTGGGTGTCATGTTGTGGTATTTAACAGACACTTGAGCTAGATGAATTGGCACATTACTTAAAGGTTCTTGAACTGTGCACCGAAAATGCAAACTTATGACAGGCGATGAGGCGTTTGAAAGCGTATTTATGCGCATGATTTACTCAAAAATACCGTGCTGGGAAATGCCCTGCTCTTAAAGTTTGATTCTTAAACAAGTTTGGAGGGAAATGCACTTCACTCCGGCTTTACAGTTCATGTTCACCAAATGTTTTCTAAGCAATTTACCACCAAAATGATTGATAAAGTTTTAGCCAGACTCTTCAAGCGACAACAACAACTATTTGGCCAGCAGCAGCAGCAGCAAAGGCAACTTTTGGCCAAAGTTCGCTCTGTCAGTGGCATTGCATTAGCCGTGGCCATCAGTTCGCTGCCAAAGTTACCAGCTACCGACCAAGCTGACCGTTTGTTAAGACAATTTCCGTTGACACATGGAATTGCGATTGCAATTGGCGAAGAAACAGAAACAAAACCAAAAAACTGCTGCTGCATTTGTTACAGTAACTGCACTTGAAGCGCCTGTCAAGTGAAGCCAAGCCAAAGGGGGAGCTACAACAACACCAACAATAACAACAACAACAATAACAGCTAGCAACAGCAGCAGTAAATTAAATATTGCATGTGACTGCTTAAAGTTGCAGGCGCCCCAGTGCCACGGCTGATAAATAAATGTAAAATATTTAAATAGCTTCTGATGGCCGGGCTCGAGGCGGGGCCGAGTGGTGCAGTGGGCTGGCTGTCGCATTGTTTGCTCGCCCGCCAGGGTCTGCTCGTCCTGGTTGTTGCTGCTGTGTCGCAATCAACGATGCGTATCGGTTAAAAAATGTAAAATTTATAGTTTATGCAAATATGAAAAATGCAGCTGGCAATGCATAAAAATGCGCACGCACGCAAACTGCGTGACTTAACCAAGGCAAGCACACACCAACACACACACACACACACGCACACGCACACACACACACTCTCTCTCTCAATTTAAATTATGGACAAAGTTGCGCGACAGTTGCTTGGTTTATCGCTGGGGGCAGCCACTCAATTGTTGACTCTTGTTTAAGTGGTTAAATTAAAGCGAATATTCGAAAGAGCCCTAGCATTGACTTCATAAAGACTATGTAATGCTCTTACAATCACGACTGCGAGTCCAAAAATAAAATGTCGGTAATTTGATTCACTTTCAAATCAATATTTCGCCATTGGGCTTAGTTCATAAACATGGTTTTTCAATTCATGAATCCAGGTTTTGGTTCGAATATATTTCATCTTATATCCCTTTTTCAACTCTACCTCTACTCGTTCTTTCTTAGGGTTATTACATCAGGCGTTATCAATTTCTCAAATTACAAAAAAAAGAATAATTTTTTATCTTTTTATTTATTTTAAATTATTTTTTTTAATGGTTTGGTTTGAGTTCAGGTTGGGTTGTCTTTTCTTGTAATGGTTCTAAATGTAACCCCTTTTCGATTAAGCATTTAAATTTAACAATCTGCTACATATTACACATCATTGGAAGTACTCTAACTTTCCTCACCCTTTCCCGCTTTCTTCTCTGTCTGTCTGTCTATGTTTTTGAAGTTTTAATCACAATAATATAAAGTAAAGAGTATTCTTTATAAGTCAACACTTGAATGCTTTCGTTGTTGAAAGTTGAAGGCAGAAAAAGCTTAAGTGAACCTGCGGCATGCGGTGTCTAGTTACAGTCCACCACCGCTGCACCACGGTAGCGTGGAACGTGCACCACCAAGTACCAACAAACTCCATAATGGCGATGTTGCGCGACAGCGACTTGGTCTTTTAGTGTGCCCAGACGATAGACACACACACACACACGCACACACACCTTAGTGGCTGCATACAGGAGTTGCAGCTGGTTGCAATCATTTTTGTATATGTCACGTTTGATACACACGAAATACCCTTGCCGGCAGAATTGAAATTATACTTTGTGCAGGCGAATCGTGGGAGGAGAGAGGATGTAGGAGGGCGAGGGCGTTGGTTGTTGTTGTTGCAAGCAACAATATCGCGAAAGCGCAGAGCAAGGAGCAACTTTTCAACGGCCGCAATTGTTTTTTCTTCAACACTTTCTGAGCTGTTTGTTGATGCTTTTGCTTGGCCTCGCAGCAGCGCAGGCTTTCGGGCTGTAAGCGGCTTACGCGGCTAAGTAAACTGTGGCAAATAGTGCTCAGCTTTTAGCTAATTGCCTTCTATTTAATTTGGCATTTTGCAGGAAGCTGAAACCGCCATCACAGCTATGAACGGCCAGTGGCTCGGCTCGCGTTCGATACGCACAAATTGGGCCACACGAAAACCGCCGGCCACCAAGGCAGACAGTAAGTATTTCCACCGAACTCTAGAGACCCACTTCGCAACTGCAAGGCTTCATTTTGATCGTTAACATTTGCAGTGAATGTCAAACCTTTGACCTTTGATGAGGTGTATAACCAAAGCAGCCCCACCAACTGCACCGTCTACTGCGGCGGCATCAATGGCGCCCTCTCTGGCTTTCTCAACGAGGAGATATTGCAGAAAACATTCTCACCGTATGGCACAATACAGGAGATACGCGTGTTCAAGGACAAGGGCTACGCATTTGTGCGGTAAGTAGCGGGCGCCCATTGCGTATACGCAACATTCAAATGTGTCTTTGTTGCGCATACGTCGCGTTGAACGCAATACAAGAACCCCACTCAAGTGCGCTGCACAGCCACAGAGACCACAATAAAAGCGACGCAAAACGTGGGTAACAAAAGTATCAAAAGCGAAAAGCGGCTGCTTGTACCACATTAACCCATTGTTTCCCGCCATTTTGATTTCGTTGGCGGCGACCAGTACGCGATATGGCCTGCGGCGTCAGCCTCCCCAACACCCTCCCAACAAGCCCTACGCCTCGCAAAACCGCTTTCATGTTGTTGTCGTTGCAATTGAGTGCACGCCATTTCAATGTGCCTCCGTTCAGCAGCGGGTCCGCCGCACCGTTAATAAATCAACTACACTTTTGCACTCAACAGCGGCAACAACAACAAGAACAGCAACAGCCATAGCAACAACAGGCAAATTTTGAGGCAACAAAACAATGAAACGCAATAACAGCAGCGACGTCGATGCCCATGGCAAAATGGAAAAATACTATAGAAAAAAAAGAAGAAAAAATACCAACCAAAGTAGGCAAAAACGATGCCAAGAGTATGTGAGAAACGTGAGCTGGGGAAATGCAGCTGAGCTGAGCTGAGGGCCGAGTATAAAGCAGATCGCAGCTGCCGCCACGAATGCTGATAGGGTTTTAATGGCAGCCGTTGGCCCTCCCGGCGAGCGCTGGTGCTTAACAGCGGCCCAAATACCCCGACTCCAGGCCACCAGCCCGGGCTGCAGCCCAGCAACAAAGGGGGCAACGCATTGCAGTTGCTGGCCAGGTTCATGTGCGCCTTTTGTGCGCTGTCCAAAACTCATTTCTGTGGTGTGCACAGAGGGGCAGAGCGATAGAGAGGGGGAGGGAGAGCGAGAGAGAGAGCAAAAGAGCCGCATTGGCATTGTTTGGCGTTTTGTAACATAATGAGCTTGGGGACTACAAGTGGTCTCTGCCGTAGCCGCTGCCGTCGCAGTTGCTGCCTCTGCTGCTGCAGCTATACTCAAACCCGACCGCAACAACAGCAACGGCAACAACAGCAAACACAGCCACAACAACAACAGCGGTAAGAAGAACTCTCAACTACCAGCTAGTACAACTACGACAAGCGCAAAAACAATTCCACAGACGCTTGTACCACTTTTACGCTTTGTTCTGGCTAACACAACTTGTTGTCGAGTTTTTGTTGTTGTTGCTGCTGCTGCAGCTGCAGGTTAAATGGAAATTTAAGCAGGTCAATCTGTAGGCAACTCCCCCAGCAAATTAGTTTGCACTAACTTTACATCCCGCTAAACACACACACACACACACACACCGATTATCGCCTCCAGATTCTCGACAAAAGAAGCCGCCACACACGCCATCGTGGCCGTCAATAATACGGAAATCAACCAGCAGCCGGTGAAGTGCGCGTGGGGCAAGGAGAGCGGCGACCCGAATCACATGTCCGCCATTGCGGGCCAGGCGCTGGCGCAGGGCTTTCCGTTTGGCTCGGCCGCTGCCGCGGCTGCAGCCGCTGCCGCCTATGGGCAGCAAGTGGCCGGCTACTGGTATCCACCGGCACCCACATATCCCACAGCGGCTCCGGCCGGCGCCTTGCAGCCGGGCCAATTTCTGCAGGGCATGCAGGGCTTCACCTACGGTCAATTTGCGGGCTATCAGCAGGCCAGCTACATGGGGTAAGCAGCGCCGCTTGATTAAATACTAACCAGGGCTGGCAACACACTATTCTTATTTCGCCCGCACAGGATGGGCGTGCAGCTGCCAGGCACTTGGCAGAGTGTGCCGCCGCAGCCGCAGCTGACCAGCGCAGCGGCCGCCGCAGCTCCACAGATCACACAGAGCGTGGGCGGCGCCCTGCCCCAGGCGGCTGGCGTTGTGGCCTACCCCATGCAACAGTTTCAGGTCAGTCCGCAGGTGAGTCTCTGGGCAGACAGTGCGTATGCTTGATACATAGTTTGTGGCATTTGCAGCTGGCGGAGGATGAGTGGCTGGCGCCTAGTTTGCTTGTGTAGCTGCCATGAGCGGTGGCCATGTATCCCACTCAGCAGCAGCAGCAGCACCAGCAGCAGCCGCAGCAGGAGCAGCCACCGTGCGGCGATTATGTGAAGGAGCCGCGTTACCAGCTACAGCAGCAACCACAGCACCATCTCGTGCAACAACTCCACCACCAGCAGCCGCAGACATACGAGTTACAACAACTGCAGCAGCAGCAACAACAGCAACAGCAGCAGCAGCAACAGCAGCACCAGCAGCAGCAACAACAACAACAAGCAACGCACTATGCACCACAGTTGCACTATGCGCAGCCACACTGGGTGCACCAGCAGTTGCCCAACAACGAGCAGCAACTGCAGCTTCAAGCCCAGCAACAACAACAACAACAACCACCAGTAAACCAAGTAAATCAAGTTTATGGCATGCCCGAATTGTACAAAGATTGAAATTCAAATAAATAGTGACAAACTTTATTTCACGCCCTCGGTTGATATTAGAGAAATGTAGTTAAACGAGTTACGAGTAGCGAGTAACGAGTACCGAGAAACGAGTAGCGAGTAGCGAGTAACGAGTAAAGAAAAGGACAAAGGAATATACCGAAGATTATCACATCAGATATGAATTCAAGCAAAACAAAAAAATATGACATCAATATATAAATGCATATATATATATATATAGAATATATATATATATATATATATATATATATATATATAGTATATATATGTATATATAATATATATATATATATATAGTATATATATGTATATATAATATATATATATATATATATATATATATATATATATATATATTTATATAATATGTGCCGTTTTGTGGAAGGCAAACGTAGTTTAAGACAAAAAGAGTATAAGCAACAGCGACAGCAACAACAACAGCAACAGCAATAAAGCCAAATGTGCAATAGCTAATAACCATAATTTATGTACAACTAATTCAATCAACAAAAAACAAAATTATTTAAATATATGAAAAAATATATGTATGTGTGTTATTTGTGTCTATATTCTCGCAGTCAGAGGGCGCCGATATGTAGCTCTAAGTAACCTCCTATAGTCGGGGGCCAATTCAGCAACTACACATATAGTACACATAAAGCAGTAGGCATTTCTACCAGAGTTAGAATAGAGCTGGTGCTAAAGTCAAAGGTGTTTGGTATGTTATAGTGCACGAATCCCTCTGAAAACGCTTTCGATTCGATTTTTCATATAGTTGTCAGGGCATAGGATGTAAAATGCGGGGTAAGCGATTTTGAAAAGAAGAAGATAGAAACATTTTATTGACTGAAATTCCAAACTGTTCAAACTGTGTTGCTTTTTGCATAATTTCAAGATATATGTATGTTTATGGATTCTAATGCGTTATTACTGAGCTATGCTGACACCACCTTTAACCGTTAGATACTGGCCATGAGTAATTCGCTCATTTAATAGATGTGCCTAATTTAAGATGTAGTGGCAAACCCGTTCGGCCCAGTTCCTTCGATCAGTTAACCCCAAAAATGTGTTGAGTTTAAATATCGAGCAAAGGAACCAAAATTAAAAAATCCAAAGAATGAAAAACAAAATCAAACTAAAATATTATAAAAAAAAAATTAAAGGAAAAAACACAAAAATACCTTCAAAATAGTTAAATGTAAACACAAGTCAAAGAAGTAGAAAATGTGCACATAGGTAAAACATAGTGATAAAGCAACACAAACCAAAAGACCCTAAAACAAATAATAAAAATATAAATATAATTAATATAAAATGCGTGTAGATGTACCCATAACTAGCTACAACTACTTAAGTAAGCAGCACTTGATCTGAGGACAGAATCAATCGAGGGCTAGCACATATGGGAACCTATTGATGTATCTGTGTAATGTAAATGTGAACAAAAAAAAAAAGAAATCTTTAAGTAATACCAAGCTGAATGAGCGAAATAGTGAAATATTTAGAGAAAGCGAATGAGAATGAATATGTGAACAGAGCCGCAACAAAAAAAATTTTAAGCAGCGTCCCCGACGTCAACTGCAACGTGTAGCAAAAGCAAATTACAAAGTTTAGTCAATGTTTAGTTAAGATTAAAATTGTAACTATAAAAACTATATGCTAAATGTTAACGAAACACAATTATTTACGGTATTTACAAAAGAAGCAAAACCGAAAACAAAAACGAAAGTCATCAAAATTGTAAACTATTTTTTACACAAATGCAAAAACGAAGAAAACATAAATTCAAAATTAGCCCACTTTGTATTGGAGGATGTGGAGAGCCCAACAGGAAGTGCGTCTAATTTCTCTAAGTTGTGATTTTATGCGATGAGAGTAAACGATGCTATTGACAAAGTAAACTGATTTATTTTTTAAAACTTGGCAAAACGTGTTTTTGAGAGCCAATGGCAAAACTGTGCAGCATTGTATGCATAACTTTACATATATACAAATCTATATATACTTATATACATACATACATACATATATACTAAATGTTATTTGAGCAAACAACAAACTGTCTGCTAACCAAAGAAAAAAGCTATGCATACTTTTAATTAAATACATAAAATACACTATAAAAAAATAAGTTTGATGCCAGAGGTAAGAAACAAAATAGAAAAAAACAAATGATTGTAGCTGAGCATATGTATGTTAAAAAATGTTGGAAAATTGACGACAACAGCAAAATTATAAGCAAAAAGAAAGTAAAAGATAGCAAGAGCGGAAGAAAAATTATTTATAATACTATTACCGATAATATGAGATATGCCTATGTATTTAGCATAATTATATTTAATTATGTATGTATACATAGTTACGGTCTAAGCTAAATGCATATATACATATAAAACAATAAATGATTCAATGTTGTGTATGTACATATAAATATATATACAAAACAGAAATACATATAATTAAAAAATGTCTATGTATGTATGTGTGCTTAATAAAAGCAAATAAAATAAATGAACACACATCACAACAGAAATAAATAAAAACATAAATTTAAATGTAAAAAAAAACATGCCAGAGATTAAACAAAGCTGCATCAAACAACAGAAATATGTTGAAAATGACAAAAGCCAGACAAACACACACACGCAGCCACACACATTCAACTACGTAATTGCATTGGAATTAGCAGCAGTAAAAATAGAAAAAGAGTAAAACACACAAACAATTATGAACAGCGTGAAAGCAGAATGGCATAATTATGTTAAGAGCCTTTCAAAGCCTATCCAATCCAATCAAATCGAACGTAACTCAACCCAGGATACACCCACACTCACAGACATACGAACACACACACCCACACACACACACACACGAGCACACACACGCATGCACGCACACTCCCACACACTCATGCACGCAAGGTGTGCAGGCAAACACGTTAATATATGCATAGTGAAATGCGGAAAAGCAGGAGAGAAATAATCAAATAAAATGGAAAAATGTTAATCAAAAATAAAAACAAAAAATCATACTTTTTATTTAAACGGAATACCAATTGCAGCGGGAAACGAAAGTGCAAAGGTAAGTGATTATTAAAGTCATGATTGTAATTGCAAAGTGCTGAAAAGTATGCAATAATAATGCAAGTATTCACGAGGGTAATTGGCGCCATAACGTGAACTCATCTAAAAGCCATCCCATCAAAACTAATTCAATTCCAATTAGTCGCAGTCAATATTAATAAATATATTACAATTTATTTTGGAAAACACAAGTTCTTATATTTAATAAGAACAGCTAAGCCAATTGAAGACGTCTTATGGTCTATTTATATATGTGCAGCATATCATAAGTACAACTGTATATGTCTGCCTTCATTCCTATATGCACATGTCGCGCTTCCACTTGACTCGCCTTGCCGGCGCTGCAGCTGCAGTGGCAACAAGAACGCCAACTGCAACTGCCGCATGCTGGTCACGTAAAACCAAAATCTCTCTGTGCACACTTGTATCCATACACACGCATATGCGTCTGTTTGCGTGTGTGTGTGTCTGTTTGAGTGCACCTTTCAACTCGCTTGTACCGTCATTCGATGTCAGCAGCAAAAACTTGACTGCCATTACGCATCATTGCACAACGGAAAACTGTACAATTTCAATATTTTACTGCATTTTGCACTTTGGGGTCGTCGCAACCGCTTTTGTCATTCGAGCTGCTGTCCCGTTGCAAGCAAAAAGTACAGTTCAAAACTGAAATTAAGCAAATAGACAGCTAAAAGCAATGCACAAATCTGGCTAAGCATTAAATGCATATGTTACTCATACGCTCGGTGGCTGCTTCAATACGCAAAAATTAAGTCAAGGCAACAGAAACTAATTTAAGTACTAATTTAAAAATGAGTAATTTCTTTGCATTTAAAAGACATACATAATTAATGATATATTTGAAATTTAAAAATAAAAAACAATATCAAAAAAACCAAAAATCTAATTCAAGCAAGGGCAAAGCTAATTTGTACCGTAATTTGTAAGCAATACCTATTTTACAATTCCCTTATAATATTTTTCTAGCTCTCTCTTTATTTATTTAGTTGAACAAGTTTCAGCTCATTTCCCGCTCTTGAAAAAGATTTAACATCCCAGGCAACACAGAATTTTTAGTAGCTAATAATTCTTGTTATTGAGCAATGCAAAAAAGGGAAGCATTAAAAAAAATAAGATTATAAAAATTGACTGCCTATATTTGTTTATTTTTGTTTTTACCTTTGTTTTTTTGTGGCGCATTAAAAAGCTTGCCAAGAGGCCAACTACAAAAGTGCACCTAAGTTTCTTTATATATTAAAATATAAAAAAAACACTCACAAAAAGACACTAAAAACAATGCAACTATAGAAGGATTGCCCAACTTAAAAATACCCTTGATATTTTTGTACTGATGAACAGAGTTAAGAATTAATTGTAAACAATTGAAATATTTTTAACCATTGTCTTTAAAAATTTGCTTTTTAAACATGAAATAATTGTTTAAAAAGTTTTTTATTGCTGCAATAAGTAATTAAAATGTTGTTAATTGATGAGCCAAGCCTCAAGTCTCACGTTTGAATAAAGGGTATCAAAAGCATCCAGCGATTGCAGGCACTTTGAACTGCACAGAGATTTGGCCGGGCTTATTACAGAGCAGCTACGTAGTGCTACAGCTGCGAACAGGGGCCCTTTACGACTGCCGATGCACGCAGCGAGTGCTTTTTAGCCACGCCCACCGTTCACCTTTATGCTCTTTTAATAGCACTTGTTTAGCAAGCAAACAACGCTGCCAACTTAAAAAATACAGCCCTCACCCCGCCCGCCGCTTATCCAGCCAGATATTTTTATAGCAAAAGTTTGAGTGTTTGTCTGTTTTATTAACCGCGCTCACTCGCTGACTGCGGCAGCAGCAACGGCTCCTTAGCTGGCTGGAAGCGTTGCACTGCGTTGATAACAGAGGCTGTGGCAGGGGCAGTGGCAGAGCCAAGGCAAAAGTTTCTTGGCTTATTCATAACACACATGCGACTGCCTGACAATCATTGGCAACTTGCAGCAAACTTTTTCCTTTGCATGTGTGTGTTGTATTTTAGCCAGCACTTGACGGGTTTTTGTTGGCCTTTGTTTGGCTTAGCTTGGCTGTTATTGCTTTAATTGATTGCTGGATGCTGGCAGTAGCCATAAATAAGCCAGCTGCTTGATATGCGCATGATGTTGCAAGCAGGCAAGCGACGCTCGCTCTTTCTGCCATTAAGTTGCAATTTCTTGCCACAACCGCAACGACAAACAACAATCTCGTTTCTAGAATGCAAACACTAATGACAAAATGTTAAAATCTAGCCGCCATCGTCGCCAGCGCTAAAAGCAAACGATGTGGCACGCGTTGCTTGCCCCGCAGCCATGTGCCACTCGGTCGTCTGGCAGCGCAACCAAAAGCCGCACAAAAGCGAGGCGTCCATTAATTTTCGCGCAACCGCAAAATTCAAAATTGTTTATAAAGCTACGCAGGATGCGGCTCCAGAGACACGTGCGCCATCCTGTTCGCTCACCCACGGTCTAGCTCTGTCCGCGTCGCCGTCGCCGTCGTTGTCTCTGTTCCGCAGCAGCACTCGCGCTGTCTGTCACACAGCCTGGGCCGACTTTATGGCCAGCGGCGTTGCCCTGGCAAACAACTACAACTACAAATTAAAATGAATTTTAACGAGTCAAAGCGAAAAGTGTCAGCGCTCAAAAGGGCGCTCCCGCTCCAAGCTGAGCCCGCTCCCGCTCCACGACCGCCTGGCAATACTAAATTATACACAATGCTACCAGGACGCCAGGACTCGCCAAAATGCGTGGTGCCAAGTTAGCCGGCGCGATATTCACGCTGCTCATCTCTAAAATTGCGAACAAATTACGCAGAAAACTATTATCGTTAGCAGCATATGTGATGCCGTTAAAGCGGTAAAGGCCCAATCTTCAGCAGCACCCCCGCTGCACACCACCCACTGCCACGGCACATGACACTGACAACGCCACTGGAGTACCCAAATACATTCATGCTTTGCCCCCCATTGGCCCACACACTGCGTACGGCGGCGCTTTGTCTATTTTGGCCAGTCGCATGCATTGCGTGTGTGCAGATGCAATAACCAGCAGAGCCTCTAAAGTCAGGTTATCAGCAGCGCCACTGCGTGCTTATTGTATGGCTTGTCGAGCCAGAGCCGCAAACCCCAATCTGGGCTCGCGCCCATTGCTAAGCCCAATCCCTAGTTCGAGGCGGCTTTGTTAACTTCGCCATCGCTAAAATTTCACCGCTGTGTTAATGTTGTTAGTTGATTTCAGTTTTGCCTTTCAAAACAGTTGTTGTCGGTGTCGTGTCGTTGTCGTTGCCATTGTCAATGCTGGCGCTGCCACGGCCTGCAGTTAGCCCAATGGGGTCATGGCTGGATTTCATTTCAGGTGTTGCCAGCAAAGACCATTGCCAAAATTATTAAGCACACACACACACACACACAGAGGGCGCCGCATAATGCTGCACAACACGAGTCGCCCACCCGAAAACAAACACACACATGTACACCTATGCACGTCGAAAGAGAGCGTTTGTGTTTATGTATTTGAGTTATGTGCGACATTTTGTTTTTGGGGTGTCGGAACGACGCATCCGCTTTTAATGGTAATAAAAACTAAAGCTGCTTTTGAGCACTCATGAATTTGCAGCCAGTCTCATGTCGGTCCATTCTGTCCGTCCGGCTGTCCGTCTGCCTGACTGTTGTTCATCCGGCGCTGCGACAAAATGGCCGCCGTGTGCAACGGAAGTGCACTAAACTCAACTAAGCCAAATTAATTGCCAGTGGCAGAGGTTGTTAAATGTGCCAACAAAACTTTGATTGTACAGAACGCAAAATAGATGGCAATTTGCATGCGACTGTAATATTTGAATTTGAGCCCTCTCCCCTTAGCCCATATGTGTTGTGATCTCTGAAAACTGAATAATAATTCTTCACAAACTTTATTTTAAATGTGATCCCAGTTAAATCTGAAATCCGGCTCGACTTTATGGCACCCAGAGTTATTTTCAACAGTGCGTTAAAGTCTTTCCAGTGACAGATACTCCCATTTCTTTATAATGCCAGCTTAAAACATGTGTGGGAGAAACCTTCTTTAGTAGGATGTCGAAAATGGTACTCTGAACTTGCGATCTAACTGCTGAAGATAATCTGGAGTCCCTGCATCGAATGGAAGAACTTAAGTCATAATTAAAGTGCTTTTATAGCAGGAGCAGAATTAGGAGTCGGAATTTTTGTTACCTTACCATTCAAGTAGATTATCCCATTGAAAGCAGAGTTATATCTTTACAGGAGATCACCTATTCTCTGCAATATACCATCTATCCCATTAAATTAAATGAAATTCAATTTCGCAGGAGCTAATATACCCTCTATCCCACTAAGAACAGAGTGTGGGCACCTTGATCAAACAAAAGGCAATGCCCCGGCAAATGGTAAACGCGTCCAAGCTGCCAAGAGTTAACTGCAATAAACACAGCCCCAGCCGGCGAACGAGCAAAACATCTCCAAGCCGAAAGGAGTGCAAAAAAAACGCAAATTGTGAACTGCAGAAGCAGGAAAATTAATGGTTCTCACAAGGAATTTTAATAAAAATACTTGCAACTAGATAGCTGGAGGTGAGCAAAAAACTGGTCAACTGCAGCAGCAGTTAGCCTGCTGCTGCTGCTGCTGTCATAATGCTGCAATTGTTCATTATCCACTAATGAACAAAAAGTGTGTGTGAGAGTGTGAACGTGTGCGTGTGTAAGAGAGTGTGTGAAAATTGCACACACACAAAACCTAAATAAGGAAAATGCCGCACGGCACACAAAGATGAAAAAGCGGCGACGACCGGCGACGAATGACAGCGCTTGAAAAGAGGGGAAACGGACAGTGCCACGGTTGAGCGGGGGAAAGCAGAGAGAGCTGCGAGTTGCTTGGAACACATTGCCCTGTCAGCAGCTGAGCGCAGTCAGCGCAGGACCCCAAACAGAATCCGGCTTCCTGCCCAGCCAACAACTTTAATTTGCGCCACAGCTCGCACGTTTTCTTATTTGCCGTCTGTTTTCGGCGGGGGGCTATGGCAAAGGGGCTACCCTCTAGGGGGTGAGGAGAAGGCTGGGCAGACGTTGCTTTGAGTGCATTACGTGGAATTTTTGAAGCACTTAAGCTGTGCCATAAAATGCTGCTGCTGCTGCTGCTGCTGATGCTGGTGCTCCTTGGTTCACATGTGACAGTTGCAGTTGTGCCTGAGCCCGACTGCGAGTCCTTGGTGAGTTTCGGCCTGGGCTCTGGGCTCCTTTTGTCTGCGCCGTTTTTGTTCGTGCGGCATTTTCTAATGACAATTGTTTTGCAATATAAATTGCACAAGTGCGCAATATTTGCTTTTGTTTATGCGAAAACTTCAGCGCCCAGCTCCCAGCTCCCTGCTCTTGACACCTGCCCACCGAAATGGAAAGGCGACTCAGCGAAGTAGCAGCAGGAACAGACGTTTTCAGCCATTTGTCTCGCTTTGCACGTTCTACACTCGACCTGTTTGCATGGATGTGTGTGTGTGTATTCTGTTTGCTGCTCTGCCTGCTGTTTCTTGTTTCATTACGAAGCTGCTGCCCCAACCCACCGCTCGAAAAGCCGAATTCAGTCCACCAACAGAGAGCCTGCCACCGCACAGCAGTTGCATCCAATGGCTTTTGTTCAGGTCGTGATATTTGCTTAAATTAAATGACGTGAGTTATGAAATTAGATTTCTCCCCACATCCATTGCGACCAGCAATGCTAAAGCAACCACATTAGCTCAATGCAAATGCATGTCAAGGACTCTGAGGAATTCTGAAACTCAAAGCAAAGTTGGTGAAAAGAAAATACAAAGCCATTTTAATTTCATAGTATATTTAAATTTTACAAATTAATTTATCAAAATTCATACATACATTTTTCTTTCAATATTTTAAAAATTATTTGATTAAATCATCAGAAATAAAAAATAAATTGAATGTATTTCAACCCATTTACACATACAGACGGACGGACGGATAGGGATAAATCGTCTTTGCATCCTCGCCAAGAATATGTATACTTTATGGGGTCTGAGATGCTTCCTTCTACCTGTTACATACATTTGCACATTTTTACCCATTTTCAATGGGTTTAGGGTATAACAATGGGGTTCTAGACCCGCTGTCTTGTTATATTGCATGTGTACATATAATGGTAGGGTGCATTGTGCTGTCGGTGACACCCGACTGCAACGATTCTACTTGTTATTATTATATGGCTATTATTTAGCAATTCCAAGCAACTGCAGATTTGATATTAAATTACGGCTCAAGACTCAAAACATTATCCCTAAAGTAAATATTTCTATTTAGCTTCTAAATGAGACAACAGAGGAAAGCGCACGTAAAGCGGCAACAACAGTGACAATGGGAATGAATGGCACTGAGGTTGGTGGCCTGTCCTGGCAGCAGTGTCAACGAGTGACGGATTTATCCCTATTTGCATATCATTTTGCTATTTAACGCTGAGTGCGTTCCGCGCCCCTGCCACTTACATGTGTGTGCGCGTATTCGCGCCACGTTAAAAAGCTGTCCTGGTGTCCTGCTGGCCTGCTGCCCGTTGGCTGCCAGAGTCAGGCTGCTTTTGAAATGCGCGCGGAAAACAGTGCAAATATGTAACAGTCTAATGTAAATTTATTGTTAAGGGGGGAGCAGTCGCTTTGGGAGGCAGAGGTTAAAAAAACCCTTAACGATGTCCCCGGCAGGTCAGGCGGACGACCGCAATGGACAGCAGAGCTGCAGGCAAAAGGTGAAGGGTGAAGGGTGGTGGGTGGTTGGTGGTGGCTGGTGGCTGGAGCAGGGCACCTACACTTACCAACCAACCTACGACGCGAGCAGCGGCACCACCTGGCAGGTGCAGTGGCGTACAATAAATCTAATTTGCGTCGCATTTAATGACTTTGTCATGGCAGCCAGCACCCCTAGCAGGGCGACTTTCCTGGCAGCTGACTCGTAAAAATAGTGGCCGCCTCCGATGGCGCCTCCATTGCCCCCTAATGGGGCACTTGGCAGCGACCAGGGTCCAGCGTCCAGCGCTGTGGTGATATTTAAGCTGTTCCTGGCGCAATTTTAGCTGGCAATAATTTTAGGTAACGGTGCAAAGTGCCCCATAAACAAATTAAAAGCGCTAATTAGAATTATGTGACAAAGTTAATGCGCAAATTGTAAATTAAACAATGTGCAGGCACCGCACCACACGCTTTCTTACACTTGGGGTTAACGCTGCGGCTGCGTAATGTCCATATAAATCGCACCCAAACCAACCAAAAGTCAGCTGGGTCGCAGCAACAGTAAAACAAACAGTGGAAATAAAGTGCTCTGTCGCAGCCGAACCCTTTCATAGCCGCCACACACTTATCCCATGCGTGAAGGACACAAGTGTGAGGGCTTTTATCAAATGCCAAATCATATTTAATTGCTGACTCAGCGCCCAAAACATTTTTATTTTAATGAATGGGAGCTTATCTGGATTGGCATTGCTCGAAGAAAAGGCAAGTCAGATTGAATAAAATGCTGACAATTAATTTAATAGTCCATATAGCAGAGCAACGAAATAGTCAACCTAAAACCTAGTTTTTTAATATTTTTTTAATTCGATATACATTTGATTTAATCGTTGCTTTTAAAAAATCCAAATTGAAATTAGAAAAATTATTGCAATTAGTATTCACTAAATACATAATTTGTATCCGTTTTATGCTTTTAAATGTGCTTTAAAAATTTAAAAGACCACACTTCATAAAAACAAATCAATATCCAGCTATGGCTTTAAAAAAATCATGTGACGACTGTTAAATACGTTTGCCGAAGTTAAATCACCCTTGCAGATTTATTGACTGTGTTTTTACACGGAAACTATATATTTGATCGTTTTAATGTTCAAAATTAAGCTAATTATTATAGTGATTTGATGTAAGAAAAATGTGTAACAAGTTAAACTCTCTCAATTATCAACCATCCTGAGCAAAGGATATGCTGTAACACAACAGGAAACCACTTTCGAAGGATCGTTTCTATGGCAGCTATAGCGGTCCAATCCGACCGAGTCTGGATCGCTTTGCTGCCCGTCAAGTTTCATATCGATCGATTTTGAACTGAGAAACCATTTTGCATAGATAAACGTAGCTTTATCCAGTTGGCATTGAAAACTAATCGAAAAATATACTTAATAGTATCCGAGACATACGTTACCGATTTAATAAGAAAACTATAGAACCCTCAGCAAGGGTATAAAAAGTCAAGCAGATCTTTTGGGAAAACTGAGAACACGTCTGCCTGCTCGTTGACAGGCTCATTTCAAGTTTCGCATTCCCCGTCATCGTCGTGAGTTTGTGAAACATTTGTTGGTCCGTGATTTGGCTGATTTATGCGTTCTGATAAGTGCTCCAGTGTGCGACCTGATTATCAGACGGCATCCAGCAAAAAGGGAGCTTCATGCGTCCAATAAAATGTGTGTAACGACGAGTTTTTTCCTTTGGTACAAATTTACGGCGCAGCACGCAGCAAACGCACAATGAGAGAAAGCAACAACAACAACAACTACAAAAGGCAAACAATTTACAATTTACAATTTGCATATTTGATGCTGTCTTAAACGCCACCCCCGAACGGTCCGCACTCTCGTGCCCACCCCAGCCCCCGTACCCAACCGAATGCCCTAATATTTCGCCAATGCGCTGGCATTTTTGATTTACAGCGCATCCAGCGAATTGCTCGCAAGATTTTTAAAATTATTTGGGAATGAGCCGCTGGCAGCGCAACCAAGCAGCTAAGAGCCCCTAATTCCGTTTCATTTTTTTTTGCTGTGGCATTCAAGCATATTCGAGTCACTCACTCAGGCAGGCAGGCATTCATTCATTCATTTGATTTGATAATGTTCGAGACGCCCCGTGTTACGCATCTCATGCAAAATGATTTATTAAAATTCCAAAAGCAGCAGCTGAAACATACTTACACAAAGCCAGCAGAACGCATAAGGACATTAATAATACCAAAGAAAAAAGAATTCCTTTGACTTGTGGTTCAATGGTTGCGGATGAAATGCAACAGTTTGGCAAATAGCCTTAAGATACATATCGACAGCAGGCGGTCGAGCATACAAGCAACAATTGATGTCGGCTTCGATTTACCGCAGACAAAACACCAAAATTCATTTTCTCAGTCCCCGAACCGAGCAACTAAACAAACAGCAACAAATCACAGGTTGTCGCATAAAATATGCATTAGAGAACAAACTAACAGCAACCACTTAACATTTGGCGTAGAGGGTAGCAGAGAGTACCTGAGTGGGCCAGTGGCTGTGGGCTCACATTTGAGGGTTGTTTTTGGCCAAATTTAAATTCGAACTTTAAGCTGGTCACACTGGCCCGCACACTAGTCAGTGTGCATAAATTCCCATAAAATTATGTTGTTCGTGTCAGGCTGCGGCTGTGGCAATTTTCTGTCGACTTGCAACTGACATGTCAAGATTTAATTCTCCCATGAAACCAAACTGAATCTTTAATGAGAAGCCAACAAAAGTGTTGGCCATTGTTGTTGCTGGCTGTTTGGCTGCCTGTTGTACTCATTGTTGTGGCTGCGCTTTTGTTGTGGTGGCTGCTGTACAAGTCCAGGTGTCGTCCCCCCCTCGCCCCGCCCAACCCCGCGCATTGAGTATGTAACTACTTTATTTGGTTTTGTGGCACTTACATTTAATTTGTTATTCAAAGATTTCCCTAAGCACTCGCACACTAGTACACACACGCGTATATTTTTGTGTAAGAATTAATTGTTGCATTCGTTATTGTTGTCGCTTCTGCTAAAGTTAATCCGAAATTGGGGAATAAGTCAACGCTTGACCAAAACCGCAATTACAGACAAAGGTTTGAATATCTAGTCATAATTTTACAAGTATTTACTCCATTTGATTTCTATGAAACTCATTGCAATTTATGATATGTATTTTTGTGGGTTTCACACAAAAACATTTGTAAGCAATTATTCAGAACAGGCAGGAAAGTAGTAGGCGGATGCAAGTGACTGCAGCACACGCTGCTCGCAATTTAGTAAGAGCTTAAGGAGTAATGTGGCACTAGCTCTAAAACTCCGGATGACATGGATTTTTACGGCTTAGAGAGAAATGATATGATGCATATTAGTTAAACAGAAGGAAATTGGTTTTTTTTTACATTAAGTTCTAACCAAACGCTTTTAAACAGAACAGAGGGAGTGTCAAAATTTCAATATTGCGTGTAACAAATCTTTTATTATTCTTTACAACTAGACAATCAAATTCTTTTCAATTGAAACCAAAAAATAATACATTCATATACAAATCCCTTGCCTGATCACATTCCAAACACCTACGTAAACATACAGACACAAATATGGATATATAAAAATATTTTGAGTGATGCCAGCTGATGCCGTAGAAATGTCCTCGATGTGTACTGTACTTTATTACAACAGCGGCAGCAGCAGCGCCAACAAAGACAACACCAACAATGGCCACTAATAACACCAATGCAGCAACACAGACAAAAACAATAAATAAATAAAAAGATGGCGCTGCTTTAGCCATTGCTGATGCCTGCAAAGCCGCAACAAGCACACAACACACGTAGCAGTTATAAAGCACACACACACACACACAAACACACACATACACAGACACATAGCCAGTGAGAGCAAAAGGAGTAATCTGCCCGTTTTATTTGTTTTCACAATTTTAACGTTTGTGCATGTGTGTGTGTGTGAAACGGTTGTGTGTGTGTGTTGTTCTGCTTTATTTTGGATCCTTTTGGCGCACACATGCAGAAATTTTTCTTCACGCGCTTGTCAAACCGTTGCACCGCTCTCATCCATTTGGTTGGGCTTACCCTGGTCTGCGCCCAGTTCCGCTTAGTTGTCATGCGCCGCCATAGACCAAAACTCGTGCCTTCGCTTGAAGGACTCGCGTACGTGGACACAACAACAACAACAACACATTTCGCTGGCCGCATTTGTGAATTTTTACAAGGTTCGCAGTTTTTTTGAGTTTGAATTGTGTTTCTTTTCTTTTTTTGGCATTTTTGGTTTGTTTGTTTTTTTTTTTTTTTGCTAGTGAACCGCTGACAACGTGGCGGTCGCCAGCGTTGAGGTTGGGCTTATTTGTTTTGCCCGCTGGGCAGTTTTGCTGCTGCCCGAAACGTTGCTTTGTTTGCTGTTGCTGCGGCACGATTAAAATGTGCTCGACAAAGGAATTATTTAATACACGTTTCACCTTTTTTTCGCTTTTCCCAAGATTTTTATTTGCACTGCGTCACATGTGTCTTCCTCAAACGCGCAACCCCCCACATATATATCTGTGTATATATATGTGTGTGTGTGTGTGTGTATTTGTATAGGTTGCCTCAAGCAAATAGCGTGTTGGTTACACATTTGTGTGCCCGCTGCTCAAATATTTGGCTTGAGCAACGGCGCTTACATTACAACATTTGCAGCAGCTGAAGATATAAAGTATACGCAGCATTAATATGCATATCTGCCTAGCGAGTGACTGTGTGTTTGCAGGTTTGTGTGTGTGTGTGTGTGTATTTGCAGGTGTGCGAACTCTTAACGCTTGACAGCATTCACGACTTTGATATGGAACAAACTTTTGACTATTAGAATAAATGCAAATGACGTGTGTCGACTGCTAGGCCAGAAGTACAACATTTATAAATATTTATGACGCCCAGCTGAACTGTTCTAGATAATAATTTAATTTGTGAAGCATCGTAAAATGCAACAAAGTCGACAAATTCCTCAGGTGCTGCGCACACTCACACACACACACACACGCACACACACACACACACACACAGAACGCACCACACATCAATTCAGGCACATAAAAAGTAATGCTAATGCCTCGGCAATTGGCACTCGTGCACGTTACACATATCTTTATTTACTTTCGAGTTCTTGCGAGGCACCATTTATGGAACCGACTTTACGCTTCACTTACAATTAGCGATAAAGTAGCGCTTATCGCCAGCCACACAATTGCCCTGTCGTGGGTGGCGAGGGGGCAGGCATGTGTCTATGACTATCATAAGCATTTATTAGCGCGCCAAATCAAAGGCACATTTATAAGCATAAGAAATTGAATGCTCATTGCCTGGACAAGCAACCCGTTTGACCCCAGACCAGCCCCACGCATTGGCCCGGCCCTGCCTGGCTATATCGCATTACTGATCATTTGCTAAGAGGCGGCGCACAAGTGCAGCATCATTTCCGTTACATATAAATACACTTTTCTGCTTCAATTGAGACTGGGCCATGACTTGGCCAGCGGCAGCGGCAGCGGCAGCAGCAACGGGCTCAGCAATGGCCTCAGTAACGGCTTCGGCTTCGGCATCAGCATCTTCCGCACGGCAGTCAACAGTCAACGAGCGCAATTTAAACTTGTTACGTGCTTCAAGTGCCGAGCAGCTTCATGTTGAACGTAATGAAATGTGGCACACACAAACACACACACACAAGCATACACAATCTAGCTAGGGGATACAGCAATAGCTAGTCAGACACGGCAGCGTTTTTCTGCCTGATTTGAAGGCAGCGACTACTGATGCTGCTGCTGCCTATCGGAGCGTAACCTTTTATGATTATCAGCAGAGCAGCAGCGTCATGCTTAGTCTGAAACTGCCGCATCTCCCCTCTGCCCCCTGTGTATTTATCTAATGCTTAAAATTATGAATGTGCTTGGGAGCTGTCTGTGATTCCCGGTAGCCAAGTCATGGCCAATTTCGAAGTACTTTTCATTGCCGGCGCTGTGATTTGCGTTTGGGTTTTTTATGTGTTACGTATACGCCATGTTATCCGGCCATGTTCTCGAGCATGCTGATTAGAGTGGCATTTACGACTTTTGTTTTATTTTGTCAGTGTTGTGGCTGATCATTTGTTTGGCCATAAAATACAAGACAAAATGAAATTCAATTAAACTTGAATGTCAGCCGCATACACAATAAAGTACAGTAAACGCTGCTCAAGAGCGCTGCCCGCAAGTGATGTGTAATGTATCTGTGTATATGTGTGTGTGTGTGTGTGGTAATTGAATGGTATGCATATTTATATTGGCAATTCAATTACTATTCCCTTAAATACCGTTTCCTAACAGACGGCGGGCAGCGGGCAACGCAATTGTAAATACACAATGAATATCCTTTGTATTGGCAGTCTACGAGTAATTGCCAATGAATAACCAATTAAAAGTAAATAAAATAACAAATAGACAAACGCATAATGGAATTTTAAAATGAATAGCCAAGGCAATGCCAAAGGCTGCGAAGGCAGCAATTTGACACAATAGTTTCATCAATCGCACAATAATTAAAAAGTCAATCTGCACACAAATAACAAATAAGCTACAAGGCGGCGGGCAAGCCACAAATCCACACCGTACCAGGGTTTCATGCCATAACTCAGGCCAATAAATTCCACGGCTTTCACTACGCTGCGAACTGATTGCAGCCGTTTGATGATAAATTAAACCATGTGTCTACAGCTCGAATTTATTATGCGCCAAAACGCCAAACGCCTGTCAGACCTGCGCCTGGGGCAAGCCGCGAAACCTTTTAAACTTTAAATCCCGCTTCAATGCATCATCGCCCGGCCAAAGAGTGGCGTTAGCCAAGTTAGTGCCAAGGTAAAAAAAAGAAACTTTGCGTTGCTTTTGCTTTTGCTGGTACATTGCCATAAATCGCAAAAGTGGCTTTGACGGCAACTGCATAGAATTCGCTTCGGCTCCTCCCGCCACCCACAAAGGCCACAACCTTTCACAGCTTGTTTATGCGATTCACACGCTCGTCTTTTAAGCCGCCTGTTACCTGGCGTCTGCCTCGACTCCTGCCATATTGGCTATTAATGTTTATGACTGACTCCGTCGGCGGCATTCGATTGCCTAATGCAATTCATAATTCAGTTCCGTGTTCCGTTTATAATAATTCAAGCTGTCATTGACTACCCCGCACATCTATATAGTATATCGTATATCCGTATATATGTTGCAGCTACTATGTGCAGGTTTTAATTTAGCGCCAAAGCCACACTTCCGTTTTAGAGCGATTTGGTATTGTTATCCTGGCATGTCCTTGTTGCCGTTGCCGCTATTTGCTAGCCGTGCTTTATTGGTTTTATATTGGCTCATATTTTGCACAGCTGGCGGCTCGTCCAGCTTCTGTCGGACAGGTTTTGAATTGTGACAAGTTGCCAATGGGGCTTTAAATTTCAATATTGCTGCGTTCGGGTTCATGTCATCGTTATACCGCCACCCCCAGTCGCAGTCCCTCCAATCCGTATCTATGTGCGCCTTTGTCCATGCGGGTGTAGTACCGAATATTTATGGCGTAATTGAAACCGGAAACTACAACGTTTTGTGGTGAATTTTAATAAAGTTCGCCTTTGTATGCGAGTTATTTATTGACAAATAGCAGATAATTTGATTTTGTGCCAATATTTAAAACAATGCGGCTCACAAGCACACGCACACGCAGACACAGACACACACACTCATACAAACACTACCGTCAAAGACAGACCAAAATATCAACCATCTCTGGAAATTCTTAATGCTGCCTTACAGTTTTATTCAATGTACAAAAGAGAGTCATCGAATAAAAAAGATTTTTGGCAATGGCCACAAATTTGATGGGCGATATAAATAGATATATTCTCGCCATTGTGCGAAATTAAATTTTATATGTTTCATGTCATGTAAGCTGCAAACAAAAACGAAACTTGAGATGAACATAATAGAGTTGCTAGGAGGATAAAAGCTTAACAAAATCACTTTTACGAAGGAGATTCTTTTCCCACTGAAGAGAAATCATACCAACATATATTAACACAAAAATATATACATTTTGAGGCTTCAATTCCATATTTAATCAATCCCTTAAATTTGTTATACCGTCGCTTAAAACCGAGCTCAGTAAAAAAGTATAGAAAATACTTCAATTATTAAAATTTAGAATAAGCATAAAAATATATTAAATAAATACAATTAACGGAACTATCACAATTATCTTGTGTGGTCCCTGTCGATACATATATAACCAATATATAAATATATATATATGTATATATTTTATACTTTGTCCTTTCCCTTAGAAAAGGCATTTCTCTTTCTTGGGTCTATATATGTATAAATATATATATAAAAAGGAAAATGCTTCCCAACCAACTTATTTCCACAAACAAAAAAAGAAAAAATGTTGTCTCACAAATCAGTTTCCATTGATTAGGCCATAAAATAATGCTGATGCTCAAGCCTGCGAATCGATTTCAAACTGATAGATAAAACTTGCGGCAAGCTTCATTTCATTTTTGGTCCAATAAAATTCCATTAAACAAAAGACGACTTATCAAGCCATTGGCCATGAGGACGTTATGGACGAGCCATTCCCAGAGGAATGCAAAATGAGACAACGTCCAGTGCTGAGTATGATGACACTTTTATAACTGAAATAGCCGACTAGCACACACATACTCACACCCGCACAAACTAGTTCAATCTCTCATGCTTGCATACAGCTAGTTGGACAAGGGGACAAGTTGGGCTAAGTTGAGGCCGGAACCGTGATCAAAGCTGTGTCCGAGGCGCAGACAAAGGCATTTTAACAGAGCTGCTGTTGTCCCGATGGGTAAGATTAGCTGTTGCCAACGTCATGACATATAAGTGAAAGCCCATTTAACAGTCGTCTGTGTGGACAATGCAACAACGCCCACCCAAAGGCAGAACTCAAACCACAAGATATGAGGCCGTATCAGCTTAAAGCATACTAAGGCAAAGATTGGACTCTACCGCTTAGCCACCACTGTTCTTTGACTTATGACTTTAATTTCAATTTCAGCCTCCATAGATTTGTAATTCTTGTGCACTCTCTCACTCGCTCTTTCTGCTTGCATACGGGCGAATGGGTCCATATATGCCAGCTGACAGTTGGCATAACCAAAACCCATTGGCCATAATTCTAAAGCCAGTGACGGATCGTAAATTGGAAACTCGCTGCCAAGCTGCAGCTGCAGCTGCAACAGCAGAGATGAAGTCATCAACATCACCAACAGCCAATGATGAAAGCATCAAATGCGAAAACTAACTGAAGATATTAGGTTCAACACATACGAGATTCACATTGGAATATGGTGAAATGGGGAGAAAAGCAACTTTAGCATTGCCAACTTGCCAATAGCAAAGGGAAAGTGAATATTCAGATTTGGTTGTATGTCAAGCACTGCATGTATATTGAATATTGGATCTGTTTGTAAACATAAAATAAAACAAGTAAGAACGTTGCAGTCGGACGTAACCGACTGCATAATACTCGTTCACAGTACGCAGAAGTTATTATTGTTATTTTGGAAAAATATAGAATTTTTATATTATATATGGGCGTGTCCAACATTTTGTGGCTCGATCTTAAGAAGAGCTCACCCAAATAATGTGTGCCAAATCTAGTGATTCTAGCTCTAAAAGGCTTGGGCGTACCAAATTGTTATCTATTTCCGATTTGAGGTGTACTGACATGTTATCGGTTTGCCAGCCTTCCAGTCCACGTGGCGCAAAAATCTTAACACTTTGTCTAAAGCAGATAGCTACAATCCAAAATATCCAAAATTTGAAGTCTCTATCTTCAATAGCGCCGAAAAAAATTACGTTCATCCGGACAGACAGACGGACATTGCACAAAACCAAAATACGCTTTTCACTTCGTGAACGAGTATAATACAAAAATGTTTCCAAAATAAGTAAAGGGGAAGTAAAAGACATTTTTCGTAAAAAAATCAAAAAACAAATTATTTTCAAATACGAATTAAATTTAAAAGCAGAATCAATCTAGAGGTTAATCCATGGAGAAAATGGTAAACATCGTGAAAATCGGTTAATTTTTGACGAAGTTATGGGACTTTAAAATCTTTCAAATATGGTTTTGGAAACTTTACATGTCTAAACTTTTGTCAATTTTGGCATGATTTTTGACAGAAAAATCGACCCCCTCAGAATCAGTTTTAATGTTGCGATTTATACTAATTTGAGTACCCGCAATCGATTAAAAATAAAAGTTCGCGATTCTAAATCAAAAAAAAATTTTTTTTTGCAAAATAAGTAAGGGGGGAGTAAGGGATATTTTTAGAAAAAAATCGAAAAAAAATTATTTTCAAATTCGAATTAAATTTAAATGCAGAATCAATCTAGAGGTTAATCCATGGAGAAAATGGTAAACATCGTGAAAATCGGTTAATTTTTGACGAAGTTATGAGACTTTAAAATCTATCAACATGGTTTTGGGAACTTTATATGTCTACATTTTTGTCAATTTTGACATAAACTAATTTGAGTATCGGAAATCGAAATTGTGGTAAGTTTCGTTAGGACTAGGGTAGCTCTGTCCAACATTTTTTGGCTCGATCTTAAGAGGAGGTCACCCAAACACTGGCTGCCAAATTTGGTGATTCTAGATTAAAAATTGTGGGAGGTATAAATTATCGCAATTTGTTGTCTCAAGCTTTAAAATTGTGTGGATTATACACATGTTACCGTTTTGAGCTTTTAAATATTTCGGTATTAGCGATTACGGAGGCGAAAGGAGGCGTGGCCCGAAAAATTTCTCTGATGTTTGGGGAACTTTCCAGTAATATATATTCCAAATATGGAACCTTTATCTCAAAATCAGTGGGATATATGGCCATTTCCGAGTTTTTAATGCGGGGGCGGTGGGGGGTGTTCTAGTGGGCACGGCCGGGCTTTTATGGTCGCAATTTTGGAGGAGGTCACCAGCAAACTACATATCATATTAACTTCTTATCCCAAAATATACCCTCGACTAGTATATTTAAAATGTTGTACCTGCGTATAAGGATAGTAGTATTGTCATACCCTGCAATAGTAAGAGTATAAAGGTAAAGAACGTATGTCAGTCGAACAATAACAACGACAAGGCATGGAAGCTGCAAATTACACTTAAATGGAAAATGGAGACCCAACAACAACAACAACAACAACCATAAGAGACCGAGCAATAGCAAAAAGGTAAGAGGCAAAGAATGCGATTGGAAAACGATTTTCATTTCTGCAGCTAATATAAGCGACAAATCTAAACGACTCTGGACCGAAGACGGGGATAGGTTGATTTTGCACACACACACACATGCAGACAATTGCGAAATCAATATTTATGACTACCCCAGCAGATTTATTGCAGGTTGCTCACATACACACACACACACATACACACACACAATCAAGCACAAGGGTTAGAGTATTGAGTTAGGAAAGCAGCGGGTGTTTGAGGTATAAGGGGTTAGATATGGCAAGCTTTTCGTGTTGCTGCTGCCATTGATTTGCACGTTGCCTCTTCGGAATCTCTTTTTATTTTTGCAGATATCGCTTTTTGCTGTATTCACAAAATAATAATATCCTGTCTCTGATTTTCAGATGTGCATACACACAAAGACTCACACACACAAAATTCGAGTCTAGCTGTTTATTGTAGCTGTCGTTGTAGTTTTGCCTGGTTTCACTTATGACACTGCAGCATGCAATGATTTATGCATTTTAAACAAAATGTCAGCAAATAACCGACAACGAGCACAGCATAAAGACTTTAGCTGAATCCTTGTATTTTATTTTCCAAAATACTTTTGTCCACTGCCAGCCCAAAGGATCAAAGCAAACGGAATTGAAATTGATGCAGTTCCATTGCCTACTTCTGTGGGAGCAGTCATTTTTGTTGTTGTTGCTTTAGATGCTGCTGCCATTAAGTAAAACAAAAATTGGATTCAATTAATACACACATATACAGCCGCCAGCTGTTTCTACCACAGGCCCACTCCGCACAACGCCAACTTCCTCACACTTTACACAAAGCATTGCAAAATTTCGTTTGTTGTTCGGTTTTGTGCAGCTAAGCACAAGTCCAATTGAATTATGAATTTCAATTTTACTTCAGAGCCACAGCACCAACAACAGCAACAGCAACAACAACAACAACCAGCAATGTTAACAAATGCATAAACAAACAGTAATTGCTACCTAGCCGGTTGGTAATCTTCAAATGAGTGAGGCCTTCCACAGCGCTCTGTTTGTTTTCGATGAGGACGACGGCAATAGACGCAGCTGTTTCTCGGCATCAAATACAATTTTAGCCATCATGATGTTGAGGATGTTGATGGTGGCTGCTCAATGGCCATCATATATATGTATGTATGTAATGTTCATTAAGACTTTAAGCTGTTTGTCTGTGCAGCACACACACACACATACACACAAGCACACACACGTACACACCGAGCCGCTTTGGGGGTTTGTTGTTCTTGGCTTCACAAAAAGGCCGATACATTGCATCACATTATCTGACTGGTTGCTAAAGAATATTGTGCTGGGAGTTCTCTACAATCTGTCAGCTGCATTCATTGGTATTTCAATCTGTGCGTGTTTGTGTGTGCCATTATTTGATTGAGTTTTGTGCTGCTGTTTAAATTCAAACATAATATTTGATGTGATTGCTACTTTCGAAATGTGATGCGACCTGTGCAAACAAGCTGTCCACATGATATTCCATTGCTCTTTGGAGAAATATTATCTAATTGAGGCTGCCGTTAAAAGCTTGTCAAGGCTTCAAGGCGTTGGCCAAAGCAGCGAACAAGCAGCGCAAGTTTTTGGCTAATGAGCCGCATTTAATGAACAACAAACAAGAAATTTCAGCTACACGCCAGCAGCAGCCACAGCCGCAGCAGCAGCAGCAACAGCAGCAGCAGCCGCAGCTCCAACAGCAACAAGCGAAACACGACGCAGTTTGATGTTCGGCGCTGTCGCTGGCACAGTTATGGCGCAGATTCAGCAGCCACGCCCACTCTTCAAAACAGAAGCACACATCATGTAGCTGATGCTCGGCCTGCGGCAATTTTGGCAACTTCAGCGAACAACACATGCGGCAAGGCACACGGCGCAAAGTCGTGGCGGGGGTATTACTTATGATACACTCGGCGCGGCTTATTTCATTAAATATGGCTGCAAAAATTATGAAACATGACCGAAACGCCGCCAGCCAAGTGAGTAGTTAGCGTTAACAATGTGGCTTGCCAAACACTTTTTAATAACTTGGAACTGCGCATGGAAATCGAAACCAAATTTTGTCCTTAAGGTCGCTGAAGATGACGCTTTTAGCTTCAATTGGTGATATGCCTTTTAAATTCATCGGAGGGGAGACCTATTGGAATAGCAAGAAGACTATTTTAGCTATATCGACGTGCGAACATTAAATACGCTTGAAGAAACAAAAATATCTTAAAAACAAACAACTTTTCAAGCAAGAGAAACAGACAGACAGACTGGCGGATATGACGTCATCCACTCGGCTGTTGATATTGACCCAGAATATATATGGATTTCTATGTCGGACACATAACCTTATATACGTAAAATTTCGTGATAAAACTAAAATACCCAAGGATAAAAAACGCCAAAAATAATAAACCCTAATTTTTGCATCATGATAGAATATTTACATCCAATCCTATCTATCAACTCAATCAATCGATTTTATATAGATTTTTCACCCCGTATCAAATTTTCTGAAAACCTTCAAAACAGTTTATAAAGTTTTTTCATCGCTTTTGATTGCATTGCTGGAAGTGACAGTCCTTAAACTTGAAACCATTGCACTTAAGTAAATCCAATAAATTGTTTTGCAACACTATCTTAAAAAATCTGTACTGCAGTTAACAAAAAACCGTTCTCTGGTCATTATATATATACTCCGCATTGAAAGAACTTTCCTAAATAAACTTAATAATTCAATTGCAAATACTTTCATTGGCTATATATATTAAAACCCTATCTGTGAACATTTTTCATTCGTATATACCACAAAAATAGGTTTTGCTTTATGAAGCGAATAATTAAATATTTAGACCCCAATTAGTCGAGCATTTATTGGGTCTACTTGAAAACTTTTCATAACTTTTCATAAAATGCAAACTTAAAGCGAATACTTAATTAAACTGCCCATTGCTTTTTAATGAATGAACACAAGGGCAGATGAGTAATATTGCCAATTATGTCAGCAAATGCGTCAAAGCTCATACACCCACTCCCGCACACCCCCACACACCCAAACACGAGCAACATTTGATATGCCGCCTTTTTAATTAAATTATGCTGACATTTGCAAAGAGTAACCAATTCGTATGGGCAATTCCACCGCCACCACGCTCTTGCGATAATTGTCTTCATCAAAGCGGCACTTGAACTAATAGATAACGAGAGCGTTAAATTTCTTAAGCCCCGAAATACTCTTACCTCTTTTAATCTGCGCCCGGCAATAAGTTTTTAATTAAATTCTATTGCCTGGCAACCAGCCCCGGACAGTTGCATATTAAATTTCAAATATATTTTGCGCAGCATTATCATTTAATTATTTTTCTTAAGAAAGCGACACGTGAAGGGTTGTTGTATGCAGTCTAAAATTGAATTGCAAACCAATCGGTGGAAAGCGGATGTGCGAATGTGTTCGATATGCAAATCGGCTAGCTTAAAGCCGAGCATGGGCGGAAATGAAAGCTTGAGTTGTGCAGCTGGCGAGAGCAAAGCGCATAAGCAGTGGCAGGAGTATGATGCCTGCCACCTGCCCCCAGTTGTTATCCCATTGCAAGCCGCAAACAACAGCAACGCATTAGGCTTCAGAACAAAAGCAAACGTAGCAGAAGCAGCAGCTGTTTGACAAGACTCGACAGCGACTTAGTGCAGCAGCAGCATGCAACAACAACAACAAGAGCAACAAAAACAATGTTCTGGCAACAACTTAAATCCCAGCCCTGGCAAAAATCGTTTGCCTTTTGGCGTCCTGTACTTACAAACCGGTACAGCAGCCGCCTGCTATTATTTAGTGCGTAGGCAATTCGGCAGTGCGAGTGCTTAATTACTTACATGCTCATGACCATGCCCACTTTTGGTAGGTGCCAAGCGCCCGCCACTTGGCCAAGATTAAAACGCCAGCTTAGTGCAGACTTTTGCATGTGAAATTAGAAGCTTAAACTGTGTGCAACGTGCGACGGAGTGGAGAAGCCGTGCCTCTAAATAGCTGCAACTTGTTTGTGGCATGCCTAGCAACATGTATGTATAGTATAACAAACAGATACACACACACGTGCGCACATTTAGCTGTAAAATTGTGTGTGCTTGTTGCTGCATGCGTATGATAAAATAATTCACTCGACTGCAACTCATAAATTCTCTAAGGTAGCGCATAAATTTTCGACAAATCTCGGCAAAATGCCGCAAAGCAGCCTCCAACCTCAGACGGGGGACCAACTAAGGATGAGAGCATGAGACGAACCCCAACAACAGCAGCAGCACCACCAGCAGCAGCAACATCAGCAGCAGCAGCAGCATCAGACAACACCGCAAGTTGGCCTGCTCAGCTTAGTCAACGACTCCTGGCCACCGTTGTTCATCGTGTTGTTGTTGTTGTTGTTGCTGCCATTTGACTTTCACTGCAAGACAGCAAACATGACAACATATTTATTTAGCTAAATATATGAGTCAACACGCGAGAATGGGCCGGCAAAGCTGAAGTCCAGGCAAATGCAGCTCGCAACGAGTACCGAAGTTGTTCTACAGCGTCCTTAACAATATGGTGAGAGTGGAACAACAAATTGATTTGTTGAATAGCTTTGAGTGCTTAATCATCTTATTTTTAGAATTTGAATTGTTTTAAAGGATACCAAATCATTTCAACTTAATAAGTTGTCTTGCAAATACATATACTATTTTGTGATAATAGCATATCTTATAAAAGCCCTCATGAAAATAAACAAATTAATTGATTGAGCAATTAATCCTTCTGAACTGCCCAAGTAAATAAGTTAGTCAAAAAAGTGGAAGTTAAGTCCCGATCGAAAAATATAAAAAAATACTTAACATTAAATATTAAATTGAGGTATGTTAGGCTCTTTAATTTTATATTTGCTATATATTATATTTATATTTACTACTTTTTTGTATAGCTACTATAGGTAAACAAAAATTATGTCTTTGAGTGCATGAAATAATGCAGTAATTTATAGACAGATATAGATATTTATAGTGTTAATTTTCAATGTGGCTACAAAGGTATTCGGCATCCCGAAGATAACCAATTTTTCGCATACTTTGAATACTACTTCACCTCAATTATGCATATGTGAACTCAACTATTTAATAATCCGCTCTAGCAATATGAAATACAGTTCACAGAATTGAATTCTATGACATGGAAAACCACGCTCTCACTCATTCGCAGCACTTGCCAATTTTTTTCGAAAAGCGGTTATTTCAATAATTTTGATTTTTACACTTGTTAAAGTCAATGCATTTTTACATGGACAAGGCCAGCAAACAACAACAAAAACAACAACACCAACAATGACATCATAAAGAAAATACATGAAAAAGAAACAGAACTGAGAGTTGACAATGTAATGTGGTGGCTGTAAAATAACAGCAATAACAGAGCAGAGCTGCGATGGGACAGGCACTGAAAAAATTACCATTTAAAAAAATGCCAAAAAATTGTTGCCGTTGCATTTTGCACGCATCATTGATGCTCAATGGAGTGTGCACACACTGATACAAAATGGCGGCAGGCCATGCGAGTGTGCGAGAGTGTGTATACAGAACAGTTTGCATGCACAGAACTCGCCTCGCGGACTTTCTTCGTTGTCTTGCGCCTGGGCGCAGCTAGTAAGTAGTTTGTTTGGCAATTGTTTCGGCCATTGGCAAAGTAAATCAAAACGTTGCTCTAATAAACGGAAACGGAAGCGCGCACATGCAACTTTTGTCAGCGCAGCACATGAAAAATGCGCACAAAAAGTTGTTTCACCAAACCAAACAAGAACAAATAAGAAAAAAGGCGAACACAAACGGAAAAAACCAACCAGAAAAAAATATCATAAGGATTCAAGACCAGCGCCAAGTGCGCTTAAAGCCAAGCAAAAGCCGCTCGTAAGCACTGAGCGGCGGCTTGTTCTCGGTTATTGACTAACTCGACCTAAGAACGCACGCGAAAGCAGCCCGACATTGGCAATCCCTTAAGATTCTAATTTATATCAGTGGCAAACTTATTTCCTATTTCCGCGCCGCTGTGAAAATGTCGTACGTGATTCAATTATAAAATGCGGTCTCTCAAATCGTTGCAAAATTTATGTATTTCATTTTATTTGCAGCGTCCGCGTCTGCCACTGTCTTAGGGCTGCTGCCACATGTGGCCCAAGGGTGGCCGTGCGCGCGCGCCTGTGCAGTGTGCCCCCACTTTAATGGACTGCCTCGTAAAATAGCACAAAAAATGTCACGAAATTTATGCGCACCATAAAGAGCTGCGAAACCTTAAACAAAGCATGCCCAAAAAGGATATCAGAACTGGGGAACTTCAAGGATCGCCACTCGAGCTGCACTTACAGGCATTACGCTTACTTGGGCGCAGTTCAAGCGCAGCTCGCAGGTATTTCATGGAAATCAAATTAATTATGCACTTGTCGGGCAAATGAGTGCCTTGCACTGGTTCCGGTTTGTGTTCACGTTCGGTTTCTAGTTCAGTTGGCCTGCTATTGATGCTGCTTGCCAAATGAAATCCGCTTGCGGTTGCCATTGTTAGGGGAGGCAGCAACGTCTGTTAATTGAGACACTGCCCAACTGGGGTTGGCGGTGGGGGCCACAGGCCACTGCAGCTGCTTTTCGTGGTCTCATTCGCCTGTGCGTCTATCAATTTGCACAGTTAATTGCTGATTGACCTCAGAAGACGCTCTTAATGTTACTGATAATGTGCGTTTGCGGTTGCATCGCGCACTTTAACATGCTTCGCGCTGCTGCACTCCTCATGGAAAAATTTAAAAAACGCACAAAAAAGCCAACAGGAAAAATGAAAAGAAACATACACGAGTGCCCATGAAAAATGTATTTTCATAAAACGGCGAATGGTGTTGCCAAGAAATGACAGACATCTCGCTGGATGTTGCATTTTGCCGTTCTTTTGCGTTATTTCCTTAACATTCGCTTGTCCTGCCATCACTCAGCTCAGTGCAAAAGTCATAAATCGCAATGCGTGGATTATGCAATTTTCATGTTTGCATTTGCGAGGGCAGCACACAAAAAGGCTGACAACAATGCGTTACATTTAGCATCAAGGACAGCAGCAGCTGCAGCAACAAAAACGAACAAATTTTAAATCTATTCAGAAGAAGATTGAGAAAGAAGGGCAACAGGAAGAGTCAGTATATGGGAAACCTAAGTAGCAAGGATATGCGGCACTTGCAGCAGCTCCAGAAACACCGGAAGCCATCAAACAGTGACGGCTATAGCGGCAGCAGCACGACAGCTCCAAATACTACTCACACACGCGCGCGTGTGTGCGTGTGTGTGTGTGTGTGTTCTGCCTGGGCGCAAGAAATAGAAGTAAGTGGAAAAAATGAGTGGAAGCTGAATACAATTCAGTAAGAAAAGTCATACGGCTGCAGAGAAAAGTTGTTTACATATACATGCAATGATAACTACATAAGACCCCTCAAAGGCTGTAACAAATGTAATAAATGTTTTATGAAACTGAGCGATTGTTCGCCTTGCAGTACTTACTTTCATAGAAGTAAATGCGAAAATGTTCACTTAAATTTGAGCAAAGAGTTATAAAGCTATTATTCTATTGGGAAATTTGTTGGCACGTAGAGAAAAGACAACTCAAACACTATCATTGCTATCCTAAAATATAATCAATGGCAAATAAATACAATCCAACAAAGTGTTGCTGTATTAAATTATAAGACATAATAACTAAACATTTGGAAATATTTAATTTAAATGTTTGGTAACTTACGTTAAAGATGAATGAAGATAATTCACAAATACGAGTGGAAATACTCAATAATATATTTCTATTATATAAACCTTCAATTTAACATGTAATCCTTTGCATTCCCTGCACCCCTTGAAAAAGATTTTGTTTGATGTATACAACGAGGGGAAGTTATGAAAGACTTTATATGGAAAATATATTCGTGGTTTGACTATATATCTGTATGAACGCAGTTATCTCAGGGGCAGTACGAGCGGGAAACTCTCTAGAGAGAAACTTGGAACATACGTTTCTGTACGTTTCTATACGTTCATTCTTATTATTTCTAATTATTGATAACATAAAGATATTTAAAGTTGGAGACTCCAACTTTTTTATAGTCCACACATTTAAAGTATTTAATTATTCGTATAAATGTTATAATTTTGAGGTATGCATATATGTATATTAGGGCCAGCTTGTGCTATTGATAGTCAACTGGTCAAATATGTGCTTTCAATTAATGTAAGTCAATTTGTTCTCAACTGAAAACGAACATATTTCTCCTATCTATTGCCATAGAAATTAATAATGTGTCTCTTCTAATTCTTGCCTTTAAGCAAAAAGTTGAAATTTTAATGAAATTATTTAAATAAACAACAACAAATCCGTTTACATTTGATTCAACGTGGCAAAAAATGTATGAGTATATTAAAAAAGATTAATTGGCTGGTTGCCTCTGTAGATACACTTTTAGGCGACTAGTACCGTCACACTATATTTGGTGGCAGTGTGCAGAAGATGCACGTTTTGATGTTGCCACAAATTGTTGAATACTGCCTTCATTTGGATCTCTGGCGGCTTATTAACATTGCGTTTAATATAAAAACGGAGTGAATTGTTGGCCGCTGACTGGTCAGCCGCACACTGCAGCGGACACTGGCCTCAGCATAACTAAATTATTTAGTTGGTTGTGTGGGCAGCAACGGACACAAGTCATGCCTCCGAGTAGTTGCATGCGGGTAGCGGGCGCAATGGGCAAGGGGCACCAAACGCGACTCACTGACACGGCCAGTCGACGGTCAGTCGACTGTGGGCATCAGTGGGCATCAAATGATTGCCCAGACACTTTATTATGTATGAGGCGGCAGCAGCAACAACCGGACAGACAACGAGAACAGCAACAACAATGGCAACAAATGAGGATGAACAATGAGCATGAACATGGGTAAACAAATTATTTATATTTAAATTGTTTGTGTGTGCCTGCATTGTTGCCATTTGTATGTTTTGCATATGCATTTGCAGCACACACAAATATCTATGTACATATATATAAATGTACGAATATGTTTAAATTTAAACCCATTCGTGAACATGATTATATTGCGGGTGCAGCGACTTTTATGTGCCTTTGAGTGCACCAAACAAACCAGCCAGCCAGCCAGCCAGCCAGAAAGGCAGACAGCTAGACGGTTAGACAGGCAGGATACGTGTCCTGTTCTCCTGCTAGATCCCTGTGCAAGGTTTATTTATGCATTTCATTTGGGGCTGCACTTTGCTGTGGGCACACACTGCTGTGCGGGGCCTGCGTGGGTGGGCTGGCATTGTGGTTCGCCTTTGAGTTGATGTATTAAAAATTTTCACACATGGCAGTTGGTTGGATGTCAGTTGGCCAACGCGTCGACGCGTCGCTGCTGCGTTAGCATACAGTGAAATTTGATTTTCCTTCTGCTTTAACCAGATCAAAATTCCCCGAGATGAGGACCCTTCCACAAAGCTGGCCCCACCGCCGGGCGGCAACTTTGCTTTGACTGTGCATTTTCCAGCGCTTGATTTGCTTTGGCTTCGCGCTGCTGGATTTTGTTTTACGCATCGCTTCATGTGGCAAAGTGGCAACAGATTCGTGCTGATTGGCGTATCTCTGGGAAGCGCTGATGGCACTTTGCTGCCAGTGTTTACCTTATTAACCGAGCTCGGATCAACTGTGCTCGGAGTTTTTATTAAAAATGTTGTTCAACTTTTCAGTTGCCTAACACTAGGTGGAATCTATGGACTTTAGTGGTTTTAAGCACGTTGATATTATAAAACAAAAGCAAACTGCAGTCAAATATTAAGTGCAGTCTCCAAAGTTGGTTGTCAGCTAAGTCAATTAACCACTTTTAACACTGTCATTATTCAAGTTAATAGTATTATTATTACGAGACAAAAGATAGGATAGGAATGTATTGGCAACCTTTAATCGAAATTGAGGGACATCAAGGTTGTTGTGAATTACTGCGAATTACTTAAAATATTGTTTGCGTTAGCTTTAGGTAGCGCATAATACAAAATACAACATAACAGAATATAATACAATATATACTATAATATAGACTATAATATAGACTCTATGTTATTTAGACTGTCATCTAGAAATGTGGATCGCGTGGCTCAAAGCAAGTCTAAATTTATTTTAATGGAAATAAACGATTATGCAATTTCATTAAACATATTGCTCTGTACACTCTTCATTGCATACTTCTAATGATTACACTCGCCTTCGCAGTAAACAGTAATCAGAAAGTGGCTGCTGGCCTTGGCCAATATCAAGCAGGCGGTTTGTTTTCAAATTACCGCCAAATATAGAATGCAATTTAATCAAAGCGTTGTTCAAGCAAATGCCAAGCCATTTTTGTTTATTATTAATTTGCATATTGATTGGTATTTGACGCTGTCAACATGCTTGACATCTGTCGTCCGGGGATATAAGGAAATTATTTTGGCAATTACTAGCGAGTGCGAGGAAGAGACAGCGCCCCAAGTCGAATTTATAAACGTTAACAGCTCTCATGAATACTTTAATAAACGTTTAACTGACAGTCGCCCAAAAAACAACGCAATAAATTGTCTGGCAATAATTGATTAATGTGGTAGGAGTATAATTTTAGCTACGTCCAATTTCTTATCATTGACAGGAGGAGGAAAACGAAAGCTCTAAACTGAAAAGTGAAAACTTTTGCCGGTCGTTTTCTTGAGAAGACGCATCTAATTAACGCGGCCAACAACGCGCGGTTGACAACTGGCACCCCGAACGCCCCGAGGTTTTGCTCTTTGTGCGGCAACACCGCAGAACTAATTTAAATTGATGGAATATGCTTCGATAGCAATTCAATTAACTTTTACGCGGCCTTGTGCCACAGTTTTAGATGAATTCCGGCATGCATTTAAGGTGGAGCCTCCGGTGGCAAGCGTTTCTAGGCTGCACAAATGAGATTCGGTTTGTCATGGCATGTGCGGCCACATTTTGCATAGTAAGTGGCCAGGACGGGTGCGGGGTTAGCCAAGCAGAAACTGAGCCTCGTCTCATTGCATTTTGTGAACCAACTAAATCACCAGAAATCAGTTATAAATCCGTTGGACGCTGGACGTGGCGCAGCAGGACATTAGACATACAAATACGTATGCATAATTCCCTTTGCCGTGGGTCCTTGGAGCTGATAGCATTGCAGGCAGTCCGCTCATCTGTGAGCCTGTGTCTGTGTAAGTGTGTGTGTGTGAGTGCGCCTTTCAATTATTCAAATAACGCAGCATTTTGGCAGCAATGGCTGCCAGGATATACAGCAACGAGGACGAGGACTCTGTGTGTTGCCGTCGCGTTATCCCGGCCGCCCAGAGCGGTAGGCAACGCTCATTTGGATCGCCAGGCAGCTAACGACACTCAGTCAGCTGGTCAGTGATGAGGTCTACATGGCTGGCCATTAGTATACGCTTTGGGGCTTACAATGCGCTGACTTTAATCTATTGCCTGGAAAATGCACACATACATACATACACAGCTGCTGCTTGTGTGCGACATGAAAACATCAAACAACGTTCGTCGGGTTTTAATTATTATTTGAAATCACGATGACGCTAACGAAGTCTACCCGTATGATAGTCTTGTCCCACGGAGGGAGTGGAGCAGGCTAATGAAACATTAGCTGCTTGCCTACAAGCAGCAGCAATAGCCCCGCTACAATGGACATCAGTCATGTGTGAGAGTGTGTGTGAGTGTGTATGCGGTGTGTGTATGTGGTGTGTGTATGTGCGCGGCAGACAGACAGGGCATGATGCGCGCTTGAGCATAAATTTTATTGTTTGCACGACAGAACAACAACAAGAAAATCAACAATAGAACAAAAAATTTGTTGCATTTGTTGCTGGCATCTTCGTTGCCAAGCACAGCCAGGCACAACAAGCACACAAGTGCTATAAATGTGCCAGGTATACAGGTGTATATACATATGCAAATACATATTCAGGTACAGTCAAACAATTAATGTGACGAACACAATTGGCAGGCACTATGCGGCCAGCTTAGCGAATGTTTACTGTTTGTGTTAACGTATATTTGAAGCGAACAAACCAGAGATAGACAGAGAAATAGACACAGGAAAGGGGTGGGGTAGAAATTGCAATTGGCTTATGGCAGAAAATGATGGCAGTAAAAATTGTCTGGCACACCGTTCACATTCAGCATTTCAGCCATAAATTTTCTCTTACAATTGCTCTCTGCATATGAAAATAATCGCATGTTCACAAATATGAAAGCATACCGTAGCCGAACATACAAATGCGCTCACTTAAAAAAATTATACAAACAAAGAATATAGAAGAAAAAACACAAACCCAACAAAATTTTGCTAGGAACATAAAAACTTTTTCCGTTTTGAAACTTTTATAATACCGCACGAAAACTATGCTGATCAATTCATATATGTTTCTTTATGGCAATATACTTGTAATTAACTAGTCGATAAATCGAGATACTCGCGATGGACATCGATCATGCTCATGATCATGATCATTAATTAATACCACTTTTATTAACTTTATGATTTTGATTTCTAACAAAAGAGTTTTTTCATAATTATTTTCATTACGATTTATTCAAACACATAAGGTAGGCACATCAATCAAAAAATCATTTTAATTTGTGTATTGATCAATCAATCGAGTTGATTTATTAAAAAGTAATTAAAGCATTTTTGAAAACATCGAAAATTGCAACTGTTGATTTGTTTCTAATTAACAATAATAGGTTTTATGTATATATGCAAACTTTCTATTTAATTTATATAAATTGAATACACATTTATTATTGATAAAGTATTTAAATTTTTGTGTGGCATATTCAGGGAATAACTTGTAAGATCGAATGAGAAAATCTCTGTAATCTTGCACACATGCAGTGACGGCCACAGCCGAAGGAGCCAATTTGATTGATAGCACCGGCAGCCTGTTGGCCACACTGTCAAGTGCCAATTAAACTAAAGCGTGGCAACAGGCAGGCAACAACCGTTGTGTATAGGCCGATAAAAATGCCAGTTATTTTTTTCACAATTCGCTCGACAAAGTTTTTTCTTTGCTATTTTTTTTTGTGTCTCGCACTAATGATAGAGGACACCGCCCTGCACCGCCCGGCCCACACCGTGCTGGCCGCGTTGACGTTGATAGGCCACAACAATTTTCATTGGACAGCCATTTACAATAAACGTCAGCGATTGCTGGGCGGCCAAACCAGGCGCTTGTTATATGCTTGGCACAAAAAAAAGAATAGAAAAAAAACAGAAAAGCGTCGTGTAGTTTAGGTTAAGCGCAAAATCAAAGTGCCATCGAGGTTGGGGCTTGATAAGCGCTAATGAATGGTTTTCTTGTGCGCTTCAATGGGCCGTGTCTATGGCTGGCCGCAACCATGGCAGCAGTCGCAGCAGGACACTTGTCGCGGTTTGGGCAATTTAAGTGGCGGTTGATGTTGTCGTCCATGTCGATGTCGACGTTGACGCTGATGCTGAAACTGAGGCTGGCTTCGCTGCCTGTGGTTGGGCTGACGCAAATGTTTGGTTTCGCTGGCAATTAACGTGGCCAAAAAACAATGCTGCTGCATTTTTTCGTTGGCCATTTTTGGGGCTTGTAATAAAATGGCAAACGTATGCCTGCAATCAATAACCGAAGCGAGCAGCCCCAAAAAGTATGCTACTATTTTTTCTGTTTTTACGTGTTTCTGTGTGTGTGCTCAGCTAAAACCACAACAACAACAACTCGAACTCAGTGACAAACTGTAAGTGAGAGAGAGAGGGAGAGGGTGAGTAGTGGCGGCCGCTGCCAACAAGCGACTTAATACAGGCCAAGTTGATGAAGACACAAGACAGATGGATAACGGCAGGTAAGCCGGGCATACAAATAAGAAAATTTTGCAATACCATAGCGTAAAGGAGCAGGAGCAGCAGCAGAGAAAGGAGCAGAGCTAGCGGAAAAACTTTTGAACAGCCACTCCATGCAATGGCAGCCTCTTTTGTGCTGGCGCCACTGCAATACAAATCGTTACCAATTTTCAACCGGACACACCAGAAAGCAGCAGGCTGGCAGAGCTAGCCAAGCCATAAGCAACGGTCAACTATATGGCCAAACATGCGGCGCACACCTTTCATTTATTGTACGTTTCATACACGTTCCAGCCTCTTTGTGTCTTTCTCTCTCTCTCTCTTTCTAGCACGTTCCTTCTCCCTCTTTTTCTGTCTGCTTGTGTTGGTGGCGTGGCCAACTTTTATAGAGAACCGCGTTCGGGGTTCTGGTAGCTTTTGGTCCATGTCTACAGCCTGCCTGGTCCATGTCTCTGCATCGGCTTTATGTTGTGCATGTGTCTGGTCGGGGTCTTTACGTTGGCTTGATTGGATTTGCCGATGCAAATGAAGAATCCAATTTTTAAAGTTTGTTTTTCGTTATCGTTACGTTTCTTGTTAGTCCTGCTGCTGCTGCTGCTCGACGCTCGATTCCTCTTTCTTCCTTTTTCGTTTTTTTTTTTTGTTTCTGCGCACATAGAGCGCGATGCTACCTCATCCAGGATTCAAAATGTTTTCCGTGTCTTGGACTCCCGCAGCCCTCTTCTGGCCACTTTGAGTGTGTCTGTGTTTGTGTCTGTATGTGTATTGCTTGCACGTGTGTTGTATATTTTTTGGTCACATCATCACAGATGCATACAACTAACTGTCCACCCATTGACACAAAGCATCAACATGCCGAGGCAACAGCAACAGCAGCTATAACAATAACAAGCAATTCAAACTAAAGGGAAGAACACAATCGCACACATGTTAAAAGCACACATTTTTTTCCGCTTTTGATTTTGCACGCCATTTGTCTGCGGTGTTGTCGTTGTTGTTGTTGTTGTTGTTGTTGTTGCTGTTGTTGTTGTTGTTGTTGTTGCTGCAGTTGTAGTTTTTGCTTCTGTTTGTACTGCCTTACCACAAAATCGAATTTTCACTTTTATACAATTGACGTTGCCACACTCACATGCCTTAGATTCTTTTTTGTTCTTGATTTCTTTTATTTTTTAGTTATCTTCCCTTATTTTTGTTCAATTGGTATTTCATGCCCTTCAATTTGTTGTTTGCTCATTGTTTTTGTTCTGGTAAGCTTGATTCCTGGTCAGCTGCAAACTTTTGCCCGTCATTTAGTTTAGATATTTGTTTAAAACATTTTCCAAATTCTTCTCTGGTGCGGAATTGTGTGTTCGTTGAGCTGATGGAATGAAAAGAGAAAGAACAAATTGCATTTAAATTTATTGCAAAGGCATAATGAAATCACTAATTAATAGCAATGATAAAAAATGCATCAACCATAAAAATGTTGCGAGATCATAGGCCATAATAAAACTATTAAAAATAATAAAAAAAAATGTTAAATACCTAACCCAAAAATGGGATTTTCGAATTTATTTATTTACAACTAAAAGCATGAATAATAGAAATTTATTATAACATTTTTTAATGCCCATTATAATGGGCATTATTAATGCGCAGATAGGTCAAGTGGAAAGAACCCACAATGTATTTAATTTTTCATTTAAATTATCCACTGCCATCTAAGTTTGGCTAATATAAAGCAGCCATAAACCCATACAATTAAATTGCTTGAAATTCGATAGCACCACTTCGGAGCCTGTAATAAAGCCGACTCAAACGCGTTGGCCACTTCATTAAATAATTGAACACCAAATAGCGGTAATTTATCATTAATGATTGCCAGAAAACAACAGCAGAGCAACAAACAACAATCAATTAGGGAATGTACTTTAAAGCTACCCTGTTAATACTGAGAAGAGTTAAAAAAATAACATCAATTTAATTTTTTCAATAAATTTAAAACAAGCTAAGCAAAGTATAATAATAATAAAATAATCCAAATTGCCACCTGATATTTAATAGAAGTATATAATTTTAATCTTAGTTAGAACCTTTGTACCCTTCATAATTAACTTGCTGTTAAATTTGAATGCACATAAAATCATATTTATAAATAATCCTTTCCTTTGATTTGGGCTCTTCCTTTGTTTCCTTGGCTACAGGGTATTAACACGGTACACTGCCAATTGGCCCTGTCCAGGTCCTCGCCTCCAAAGCAAATTACTTATAAATTTGTGTGCCATGCGAGACATTGACAGCAGCTACAATTACCGCCGGAGCAGGATACCTTGGCAGCAGGCAATGAAGCAATAGAAACTCACATAAATAAATCAGCTTTGGGCATGTGTTAATTATCAAAAAAGACACCATGATAAATGTTCAAAATATATAAGTACATTTTTAGAAAGCTATAAAAATACACTCAGAACGTAGCGTATATTAAAGTCTAACTACCACGGAAATAGCTAAAAACCAGTATTCAAGTCAAAAAGATTTATTGAAAGATTTGTATGTGATATTAATAACGTGTCAAATGTTCTCAAGCACCACAACTCATCTTGTGTTTTCTATTACTGAATACTTTTACTGTAGTTTAACTAAGATTTTAACCGAACTGGGTTTATCCAAACTGCTGCAATCGTTAAAAATATTTTACAAGGTAAACACGAAAAAAAGTAAAACATGTTCAGCTCATGATAATGGCAGAGGCAACGTTAATCTGTTTGCATGCTAAATGGCATTGAGAATTCGCCCCCGCTTATGCCATAAATTGTATCGCGGGGAGAGCGTTAAACGTTGGTCAAACAACAAATATCAAGTTTTATTGACCCACAAATAACGTGCAGATAATTACAAAAACAATGGCAACCGCTGGCGGCTAGTTGGTGGCCAAAACAAATGCGCAAGTAGTCTTTGCCATGGTATTTGTTGGCTCTATGGGGCGGAGTGATGGGGGAATAACATGGCAAAGTGGAAAACTACTTACAAGTATGTTAACATGCGCAATTGTTTGGACCCATTGCCGTTGTCTTGTAGCCCTTGGGGAGGCCAAACCAAGTCCATGCGAGCAACAACAATAGCTTCAGAATTTTCCTTTCTTGTGTGCTTTTCCCACTGCTCGGCGTTTCGTCCAAGATGCTCGAGTTTATCTGTTGTGGTCATGGCAAAAAGTAATCCAAAAGATAAAATACAATAAAATAAAAGGCCAAGCGGTGAGTAATGTCTGTTCTCAGTGTTGTTGTTGTTGCTGTTGGTTTTGTCGTTGGTGTTTCTCCTATTTTTGTTTTTCTATTTTTTTTTTTTTGGTGCCAATGTTGTGGCCAAATCGCTGCATTTGTGGGCAGGTCGCTTAGACAATACCTTCGAGCATCTCGTGTATTGTTGTTGTCTGTGCATAATTTATACGGCGAGCTTCTCATGTTTTTGGCTAAATTATTTTCCTGGCCCCGGCACGTGCTGCGGTGCTTGGTCGAGCCTGAATGGCCCTGGCATAAAGGCTCCAGGTCAACAATTTGGTCATAAATTTTGGCGCCTGGCCTGCGACACGCTCTTTGACATTATTGAACCCGAAAGGGGATATGGCCAAACAAAAACAGCAGCAACAGCCGACAGCTAAAAGCACAAAAGCCAACCAGTTGACCTTGAAAGTGTGTGGGAGACTACAGAGCGTGATATGTGAACTGCATAAAAAGGTTTTAACAATAGAAACAGCAAAAAAATAACAAAAATGACTACAATTTACAGTGAAGCAAAAGATATTGTAAACAAAATCACAAATCACTAAACAAAGTACCAGTATACCAGGTAACATTACAGAACTTAATAATTTTAATGAGGAACCTTGACGCTCTGAATCAAGTCACAATCCCATATTCTTGAAGAAGCGTTAATAATCAAAAACAAAATAATAAGTTCAATTCCATACCTCGTATTTTGAGAGAGGTGAAACTTACCTTTAACAGAATTTGAATACAGTTTCATACATTCACTCCGTATCCAAACTATACGACACCAAAATAATTTTACTTTTCTGCCTTACTTAAGGTATATTTATCAAATCAAAGATTGTTTTAAATTTCAACTCAAAAACTCACTTTTTAACATAGTTGCAATATTCATTCTTTTATTCGTCCACGAAGTGAGGAGAAGGATTGTTCAATGAAAAGAAGGGTTTGTGCAATGTCGATCTTGCTGTCCATATGAACGATATGATAAGAATTTTTGCCTACCCACATTGGGGTGTGACAAATCGATTTAACCTTAACAAAATGTTAACGTGGCGTCCGCACCTGTTCACCAAAGGGACTCAGCTGGACATAAGGCCGAACAAATATTTATGGCTAGTTGGCCGAATGTCAACGCTCAAACTGAGGAGCAAGCTTCTAATTTAAAAGGCTATAATTAAACGTAATTGAAACTGCGTTAGCCCGGTCCGGAGCACTGCATGTCGGAGTAACTGCTTTATAATAATATAAACAATTTAGAGATCCTCTCAATAAAGTAAAATATATGATGGGAAAACAAATTTTCTTTTTTTTACCATTCCGTTAAAAGATGTGTCATATAGTTATCCAATCTTGTTCCTATGTTTAAAGTATTCATGTCATTTTCATTAAGTTAGTTCCGCAAAATAGAGACTATATAGCGGCCAATAATATACATGTTGCAAATTCCGTATATAAGTACGTTACATATTCCGTGACAAAAATGTAATACACTCCGCAGGGGATGAAAAAGGAGACTTATGGATGACTTGGTTTTGACTTTTTATTAGACAAGCGAGTGCCTTAGACAGAAATGTTCATTGGGCTGGCCTGGTGTTTAAAGCCAACTGATGTCTTCCCCAGTTGCTGGTTTTGCAGATGATTCTGCCGCTGCCGTTGCAATTGCTTTGGGACCATTTAGCATTTCTGAAGTAACCACATGGGGCTAGGGCCAAGCGGTGGCAGTTCACCCGTAATGGTTGAAAACGCAAAAACAGGCAACATGGAGGCAGCATCTAGGAGAAGCAGACGCAGAAGCGTTGAAGTATTACAAAACTCTAAACAGGCGCAAAAGTTTCGCCAAAAAGAAAATTTTCTTAATTTGATTTCTTCAACGCCCCTGGAGTGCAGTGCGATGCCTAAATGTGCGTGTATATTTTGTAAATATATATAAAACACAAGTCGGGGCCCAACGGCGGCAGACAACGTGTAATAAAACGAGGAAGGTACCAAAAAAGGCTTGGGCACAAAGTTTTTAATAAAGTTTTTATACCTTGCCGGCGGAATAAAGTCGGACCTGGGTGCGGGGGAGCAGTGCAAACGGAAATAATTGAGCCAATTTGTTGTAAAGGGAATAGAGCACTGGACCTGAATGTTGAACAAGACAAGAGCTGGACCACAGAGCACCTAGATTATGTACAACTCAACAATATCTTGACGAAATCGATGCTTGAAGAGCTGCCAGTTAATGTGAATTTTAATTAGGTAAATGCGCGAAAAGGAGCGCAATATCAACCGGATGAAACCTGTTGAAAGCGTTATTGGGATAACTCAAACTGGCGCAAATAAAAGAGGCTGCAAACGCGGCCAAGACAAGAGCTGAGGTCAGGCTTTTGCTTTGCTACACTTATAATTTTAAGAGGAATTTTTAGAATCCGGATTTTCTCTTATTGGAGCTTTGTAGGTACAATTTTGGAACCCTAATTAAGAAGTGGAATAAAATGATCGCCCTTATATCAACTTTCTACTTTAAGGCATCCACTGAAAATTATAATGAAAAGTGTCAGGTAGAATTGTAGACAAAAAGTATTTGACAAATATATTTTCCCTTTAAACAAAGAGTTATATAATAAACTTGTTTTAAATTATATTCTAACAATTGTGACTTATTGATTTATTTCATTTTAATTATAACATATACATATAGATTGTAATTGTCGACTCTAATCTGGTCATGTAATTCGCCAAGCAGGACTTGTATTCGTTTAGCTTAGATCACTTGAGTAGCAAATTGAAATTTTCAATTGCGAATAGCGAGCAACAGCTCTTGGGGAATTCGGGACAACCACAAGACAACTCATACAGAATACATACAGCCCGCAGCTTCTCAATGGAGCTTGAATTTCATTTCAAAACAATTTGTAAAAGTCTCACACACGCGCTGCAATCGAAGTTTGTTTGGCAGCTAAGCAAATTTGCAGTCATCCGCTCCTGCTGAGCCAGCAATGCCAAGTGCGTGCCAGGATCAGCAACTGTTGGCCTCGACTTGCCCCCGCTCGGCACCTCAGCATCCCCCTCGCACAATAGTTGCGCGCAGTTTTTTCACCATATATTTTTTCCTAGTTTTTGATGAATTGACATGCAATGCTATTTGTCAGCAGTCAATATGCTTGTTACATTAAATTGCCAGCTGACTGCCGGCGGCTGCTGTTGCTGCTGCTTCAACTCTTTTACCATTGTTAATATTAGACGCGCCAGTAACAAGTATTACTCTGCATTTTATATGCAATTGCGATATGTGTGTGTGTGTGTGTACTTTATAGACTGACTGACGGACTGACAGTAGCCGTGCAACGTGCGGTGGCAACGCCAGCAAATTGTTTTGTATTGTGCAGCCGACAGGCGACAGCTCGATTTGCATGGTATCCCGCTCTCTCTCCCTCTCTCTAACTCTCCCTATCTCCCTCGCTCTCTGTTTGATATAGGTTACGCACATGGCATGTTGCGCCAGAGCGTGCCAATTGGCATCCGAATTTGCATCCGCATCCGCATCCGCATCCTTATCCGTAGTCACATTCGTATCCGCATCGAGCGTTTTTCGCTTGAACTTTATGAAAAATTGCCATTGAAATTGAGCATTTGTGCTCGCTGCGCCAGCACCAGCATCAGCAATGTTCAATCAAAATAGTTCTGTCCCATTATTGACTGACTGAGCGCCAGTTGGCAATGCAATCAACAACTTACAAATTGTCAGCAATAGAATATTACTGTTACAACGCCCAAATTGCATTTCCGGACAGGTGTCTTTTCATTGACGGAAATAATTCCGGGAAAATAGCTATATGATAGCCTTTACCCATTAAAGAGCGCGAATCAAATCACAGCCGCAAGTCCCGCTTCGTTATAACTATAAATTAAGTTCGTGGCTTAGTAGCGTCGGCTAAAGCCTTTGTCTTTTCCTTTTTGTTATCATTTGGCCTTTCATTTCATTTTGCACCTTGCCACGATTTGCATGTGAATTTCTTTGCCCAGCTGCAAAGCAGCGGAAATGAGATTCCATTTGCTACGTGCTCCACGCAGCCCGAGCAAAAGACTTTCACGATGGAAACTAGTTGGAGTCTTTGTTTGGGGCCAGTCAAGAACAGAACTACTAACATTAGAAGTTTGCAAAATAAATGACAAGCATGTGACTGAGAAATATCCTATATCTAGGTCTAAAGTGTACTCATGAATAAGAAAATGTACTCAAACTGAGCCTGGAACCCAATTTTAATACATATTCAAGATCTCTGATAAATATGAAAAGACAATCTTCTTCTCTCTACTCTTAAAATATTTATTTAAAATGAAATGTTGCTTAACAGTAGTTATTTCAAGTCTAGTTTATATGTATGTTGGTTGAAAGAAACAGAGTAGAAAATAGATTCAGTGGCATAAACTTTATGTTCTACATATACAGTCTTCAGTTCCTTGATAATATTATATTATATATTATTATATTATATATCATATTGCCATATTTCTAACTATGCTGAAATGCCAAGTGTGGCAGAACGTTATTTAAAAGCTTCTGTACTTAAAATTTTAAATAATATAATATAAAATATTAAGAAAACCGAACCATGTGCTATAAGTAAATATTAAAATCTAATCTAATTTTGCATATCAAATTTAACTCTGATATCGACGCAAACATACGTATGAACAGATGAAAAGACATTCATGCAAAAATTTGACTTGTGGATATGTGCGCCTTTTGCCTGTGACAAACCCATTTTATTTACATTTGCACAGGGTATACAAGAAAGTGGCAAGCAATTCTAGCAATAATAGAAGTGGGGAAATCACAGCTATTGAGAAGAAAATCAGAACAAACTGAAGGGTTAAAAGTTGGTTGCTATTGCGTGACCTTTTTAGCCATTCAAGTCTTGCAATGTTGCGTTCGAAATGCGACTAATATGCAATTTGCATTAAATATTCAACACATTTCGCTGACGTCAAGCCTTTTTGGCGGAAATGCTACGCCCCATGGAAAACTACGCTCAAATATCCAAGTCGGCGTTGTTAATGATGTTCCCCCATTGCCTTTGCTCTCGATGTGTTGTGAATTTTATAAATAAGTGCATGTCAACATAAATTATAAATACTCCCAGTTGATTAATAATGCACAAGAAAAATGTCACAAAGAAATATGTTGGAATGTGCGCGCCCGGCGAATGCCACTCCGCAGCTCGTTCAACCTGCACGCACTTCACATGATACAAGGGAGGAAAAGGGGTCCGCCCCGGGCCAAATGTAACAAGATATAAAAGAACATCTTTTGTAAGACGAAAACTGGATGCTCTATTAGATCCGTAAACACTAAGTTATATTAGAGCAGATGAAACGAGATTTGGCTCAAATTAAGTTTAGGTGAGCATATACAGACGAATTTAATCATTTCAAGCTTGTCTGACAATTTATGTAATTAATAAAATCCATTATGTGAACTTAGTTGAAGGCCATAGATAAACCAAAGTTGATAATTGGTAACCATAAATAAAACCATTATCATTTTATGTAGCTATTTAAAATATCAAAAATTAGTTTTAATAGTTAAATACATCTAAAACAACACAACTAAATCCGTTGCTAGCTGCCTGAACACACATTTAAATACAAATTGTAATTGTAAAATTTACCCCAAAACACAAAAATGTTTTTTCACAATAATTGAATAATACATTTACGCAGGCTTTATTATTTTTGGAGCGTACAGAAAAACCCGCAACTTTTTTGTTCAACAATTATCCTGTTATTCACTTACCTTTTGATACAGAAAATCCAAATATTTGATAGCCTGCAGGTAATATTTGGTGGCAAATATAAAAGATACATTTCGAATAAAATTTACACGATTTATAATTTCATATAACTGAAATGCGAAAACATTTGCAACTTTGTGGCAAAATAATAATTATCCAATGCTAGGGTATAAAAATATTGTATTGCAGCACAAAAATAAAGTCATTAAAATTGTATATATGCAAAGGGGAAATGTAAGAGCTGGTAGGTGTACGGGGCGTGGTGGGCCAAGCAGTGGCGCTGTGGTCGTTCTGCATGCGTGCAAGAAATGGAAATGCGGTTAATTTCCGTAAAGTATGCAATAATTTCTGGCTCTGAGCATAAGTGTGTGAGTGTGCGTGCACGTGTATGTGCGAGTGCAGCAACAAAGGCAATGTGCAAAGTAACTGCCACGCCTTCCCCTTTCCGCTTGCTCCGTATGCAGCAAGTAAATCTCTTTGGCAGTCTGTGAAGACGGAACTAACGAACAAACGGACATTCATCAATATAAATCAAGCGGCGACCACAAGGATCAGGCACAGGGCCAGCACCAGGCCTGCAGCCAGAGCCCATACGAGCGCGCGGCCCTGCTGAAAAATAAATAAAAACATTTTTGTATGAAAATTGTTGCGAATTGGTTGGCAAACGGGAAGATTGCAGGCGGAGGCTGTTAAAATGTTGGCCAAAGAAATATTTGCATGTTTTTATTTATTTGCCTTATTCGGCAAGCGGCAGCGGCGGCGGTTGGCGGCAAGGCAGATAGGCGGTAAGGGGATAGACGGCGGATGGCTTCAGTTGCGGACGCCGCATTGTGCATTTGGGGCCAGGCTGTCCGAGCTGTCCTTGCCAGGACTGTGGCTGTAGCTGCCACAGTAGCATTTTCGTTTCATTATGTTCTGTGCGCCTAAAGGATTGCAATATATATTTGCATTTATTTTTATTTTTCTTCTTGTTGCTGTTGACTTTTTTCTTATATTGTGTATTTTTTTGCAGCAAGGACAACATGGGCAATGGGTTATAGTTACATTGGTTGCATTCGCATTGGTATGCTTTGCAGTCAGCGACGGCATCAGCAACAATGCTTTGGGCCAACGCATTTTGACTTCGGTATTTGCGGCTTTTTATGTAATTCATGGTCATTCAATATACGAGGGTTTGTGTATGTGCGCAAAAAATATGTATTGCATTTTTTCGTAACGACTCTTACGCTCGGATTTGGCCAAAGAAGCGAACGCGAAAATCACGTAATTTATGTGATTCCCGTGCAGTTGCAGTCGCAGTCGAAAAACGCATGATGCAATTAAAGCCAAGCCCGCATACACACACAGACACACACAAACACACACTGTGCTGTCAAACGTCAAAAAGAAAATCAAATGCGATCAGTTTGGTTAAGTCCGTTAAGCCAAAGAATGTGACTTTTGTCACAAGCACGAGGATAATAAGTAGCAGTGTTCCACTGTGCCCAACTAGAAAATACCCTGCGCACAGATTCGTTTTTACTTTTATGCATACACAAAAGAAACTTTAAGGAAAATAAGCTTCTTCTTTCTTCTGCTGCTGAACGCTATATTCTTTTTATCTTTATATTTATAATGATTTAATATTGGAAATAAAATAATTAACACCGGATGATGTATATCGATTTTCTACGATTTTAAAACGTGTAAAACAAATGGTAATTTTCATATGATATACGAGAATCTGCAATCCTGATTAATTTTCAACTCTTGTAATCTTTAAGATCGACAGAAACTTTCAGGCAGACTGATGATCGCACATAGATTTATTAATTTAGCTTGTTCTCCTAATTAAATACATATATTTACTGATAGAAGGATTGGAGATGTATGCTTTCGTTTGTTAAGCACATTTATAGGGTATACAAAAATAAATTAACATATGCAAGTGTTGCGAAACGATGCAGAGCTTCTGCTGTAAAGACCTCACAGTATGACATGCATTTATTTTTTCTTTAATAATTTGAGTAATCTCATTACAACTACGGATGTAATGTTAACCCAGAAGATATGTCGGCATTGCTAGCAAACTTTAATAAGTAACACTCAAATTTTGCTCTTTAACAAAATAACGAATATAACTACGGATACCTCGCTTAGTTTCCTATCTGCTGTATCTCTGAAATTTCAGTTTAAACACTCAGCAACTTTTTATAATAATAAAAAAATATTTAGCATATTAATAGTATATTCACAAATAAATGCGTGACATTTAAAAAATGTATCTTTTCAGGCCATTTTAAAGTTCTTTCTAACACTTTGTTAAACTTCGAAACGACAGAGATTGTAATACCTCCACAAACCCCACTCCACCAAAAATTCTACACTTGAAAAAATTGTAACGTTCGGCTTTTAAATTTAATTGCGATTGCAATTTACACTCGGTAAAAATTTAACGTTTCGACACCATTTTTTTTTTGCACAGTGCACGTGAATGACGCAGCATTTTATTTGTCATTTCCGGTTTATGCAGGAAGTTTAAATTATTGAATGTGAGCGGAAGTGCAGCCGAGCAAAATCATACAAAAAGTCAGAGCTGAAAAGTGTGTTTAAAGCGCGACATCAAAACGAACCGACTGTTGGCCATGTCTCCCAGCCTGTCTATACGACTGCAATGTTGTGCTCGTTTTTGCAACGGCCATAAATAAATATATAAATTTAAATAAATGCCAGGAACGCGCGCACACAAACGCACGCACACAGATGCATGGCCATACAGTTTGTTTGTCAATAAATCAGAATGCTTATCAACGTCAAACGACCGCAAAGACTCCAAGCAAACAATATAAGCGGCCACGGACCAGAACAACGGTAGCTGCTTTGTATATGTGTGTATGAGTGTTGCTTCTATAAGAGCCTTGTACATTGAGCCTGCGACGGTTTATTACGCGCGATTAAATTCATTAAAGAAATATGCCTGGCAAGCGACATCAAGCGGAATGAAAGGAGCGCCAAACGAAACGAAATCAGCCGCCTGGCCCGACCAGGCGTAACCGCAAAATGGCAACAGCAAGGAGAACAACAACAACAATAACGAGTACAACAGCCAGGGCAACAACTGACAGCTGACATTTGCCGCTCTATCTGGGCGCCTGCAGGCATTGTGGCCGCCAATTTATGGCCCGGCCGCAAAGTTTGCCCCACTAAACCCGCTAATTGCGCCGCTTTAGACGAGTATCCTCTGACTCGCCCGGACCCCGCCCCCATAATTGTGCTCAATTTGCGCCTCATCTCGGACCGTCCCCTCTCTTATTGTTTGCATTATTAGCTGACAATTTTTGAAGAACTCAACGGCAGCATTGAGGCTCAGTTTGGACGCCGTCTTGCTCCAAGCTGTATGGAGGATTAGCAGGCGCTTTGTCTGTAACCATAACAACAGAAGCAGCAGCAGCAGCAGCAGCTGCTGAGCCAGTTGCCTGATAAGCCCTTTGGCTAAGTAGTTGTTGTTTTTCTTGTACTCAACTAAGCCTTGTTATTTCAGGCCATGGTCCTATGATTATTTAACTTGCTGAACTATGTCCAAATTCGAATAGCCTTAACGAGTGCAGTAACCAAATGATGATGGCTTAAATGAATCCGTCAAATTCCATTGCAGGCTGACCGTGTTATTTGAAACTCATCCCAGTTTTCATTCACACACTTTAATACATTTTTTACATATAGAATAGTTGCTTGTTTTTTGCGCATTCAATATTGTTCATTTTAATACCCTGCATATTTACATTAATCTAAATAGGGTATCAAAAAAATAGAAATCAAATGTTGCGAACAGGAGGGAGACATTTTGAATCATTCGTTCAGTGCAGCAGATATTTCTGGCTAATCGTTTCAGAAATTGTACGAGCTAGAAATGAAAAATTTAAGTATGTATTAAGTTATAAATTACATATACATGTGTATGTTAAAGAGTTATATTGCTATACTTAAATCTTCGCACGTATTCAAAACTACTGCTAAACAAAAAAATCGCGTTGACTCGAATAACAAATGTTTCGCCTGAATTCAGTTTATGAACCTGGTTTTTTATATTCATGAAGCCGAGTTTGGTTCGAAATTGGCTCGGCGCTCTTATTTTATATTTTATTATTTTTTCACAAACAAAACTCTACTACTAAACACGAAATTCTAAGAAACGAATCTCGCATTGAAAATTACTGGCGTCGGTAACGAAGAATACGCCAGGTGCGTGCCTAAGTATGTATTTATGTATTGCGTATCACATTTAGCAATAATTTTGTCGCAATATGTTTTATCGTAAATATGAGGGGAGGAAAATTTCTACGAAATATATTTCAATAAATGCAAATATAAAAGAATTGCGCAATTGAGTACTACTTTCTGTCAATACTTATTACATTTAACTATAATGACAACTTAAGCACAGATATCAACCTACAGATGTTCGTATGTGTGTGCATGTTTGCATATTATTTTTGCACGTATAAATCCAAGAAAAAACACGTTGAACATTTCGACCGGGTGTAAACGACTGTGCAATAATCGCTCCCAGAATAATAACAGCTTAAAACAGTTGAAAACGATCTCAACTATAATTGGTATTTTGCAAGTTTATTGATTATTGTAATTTATTGGGCGTGGCCGGCTGGATCAAATTTGATGACTAAAGTTTTAAAATAGTAGGAGATATGGATTTTTGCAGGTTCTCCTCCCCCAAGATATATAGATATTTAAAAATTGATTTAGATTTTATTTAAAATTGATTCGGATTCAATTTCGAACCGGTTCACTTCAAAGCCGGCTTTCAGCCTTGGATCAAATAGACGTAAAGAAGAAATTTAGCTAGAAGATTTCACATCTCGATGCAGGGTACTCTCTTGTCTATCACACTCGACAAGCTTATATTTACCTGTTTTTATGTCGAGTTTCTGGCCGACAGAATTGTGATATATATGTACAAAGCGCTGATTGCGCCCTCTTTGCTCCAGCAACCGCATAGGCTCATCCCCTGATGGCTGAAGCTTTATGCTTGGTGATATTAAAAAAAATCCAAATAAAATTGTTACCAGTTAGGCCGAACTGCAGCTTTATATAAACCGTAGGAGTTTTTCACAATGGTCCTTAGCTTACTGAAAAAACGTGCTGCATGCATAAAAGGTGCTGGCACATTAAAGGATTCAGCGCACCCAACAGCCAATTCCATACGGATATATATACTATATATGTGCAAAGTTGTACGATTTTATATACTCGTTCATCATGATGAGATAACATGCAGTTTTGGTCGGGAATTTTATTGGCAATATAATAAAGCTTTATTAATAATGGTTTGCTTTTTAGTGCGGTTCACTACACATTAAATGTAATTTATGGTATGGAGCAAAATACAATTATTTATATTAATGGGCAGCCTGCATGCAACTATGCAGGTGAACTAAAATTGATTAACAGTAATCGGGTGATATCACAAAATCACATCAAAATATGGAACTGACAAATTGCTCAATGAAACATTGTTTATTATGCTCATGTTGAAAAACAAAGAAACCTTCATAGGCGAAATCGGACCTTAACATCGGTTCCTAAAACCCCATTTTAACGTTTTCCTCCGATATTAGTAAAATATAGTATTTTACCCCTTACCAAATAAAAATAAATGAAATGATCGATAAGTTGAGTCCGTCTGTATCTCCCATTTGTCCGGCTGTATGAACAAAAATATATAGATATAGAAATATAAGTTATTGAAGAGATCATATTGCATAGTGGGATCTGAGAGATCTAGAAGAAGCGCAACCGCATTCGCAGAGTGTGTAAACGTGATTTTGCGAATGTACAAATGCCTTAAAAAGCTAGTTAATTTTTTGGCTGTCCTCGCTCCTTTTTGATTCAGTTCACAATAAAAATGTTTGCATTGAAGTCGACAAGTATAAATGCGAATGCAAAACAAATTACCAAAGGGCCGCCACGTTTGCTGTGGCGCTCATCAAAATGGCAGCGTTGGCAGCAAACAAAGCGGGTGCACGGCCCGCACATCCTGTCAATCCTTGTGTACTTATGCGCATCCGTTATGCAAATGCAGTTGGCCTATAGTCATCTCTGCCTCTCTCCCCCTCTCTGTCTGTCTGTCTGTCTGTCTGGTGGGTATGTATACGTGTGCATCATCGTTTGTTGTCATTCGCCCGGAAGAAATTATTGTTATTCGAATTGATCTGCCATGGCCGCCGATGTCGCTGGCATATCGATAGCCAATGTCGCTGCCACGACAGCGATATCGGCGCGCTGGAAAACTGCTGGCCGAGCGCTGATAACGTCAGCGCTGAAGTATGCAAAAGCGCATGCAAACGGCCCCGTTCGCGTTATTTATGGGTGCTCACATATGCATAAATAAAATAAGAATGGCCCATTCAGTGCAACGGTCGACGAATGCACAATAAATTGCAAAAATATTATTTTATCAACAATAATTAATTAAATGCACTTAATTGCGTGCCGCAGTCACAGTTGCTGCTGCGCGTCGGCCTTGTTTTCTGTTTTTGTTGCATGGAGCTGCAGCTGCTGTCGACAGGGCAGCATTGGGGCACAAAGGGGTGGCATGGCATTGGCGTGGGCTTGGCGTTAAAAACATGGTCATCTGCATATGCTTGAGCAGCGTTGTAAGTAGCCATGTAAGTGGACAAGTGACCGGCGGGCAACAGTTTCCACAGTCATCGTATCCACATTCTCCTCTCTCTCTCCCGTGCCGCCCTCTCTCCCCTCTCTCTCACTCTTTCACTTTTTGCCGGGCACCTCACGATTTATGTATATTTTTAAGTGGCATTAAGTGCGCGTTAACATCTTATGCAAGCGGACATACAACAATAACTTATGAGCGTTGCAACAACAGCGGTGGCAGCAACGGCAGCAGCAGCAGTTCAGCGACCATTAAGCGCGCTATTGAAACGCCCCGAACAACAATTAATTGACAAACGCTGTGCCTGCAAGCCAAGCTTTAAAAAATTTGTCGCTCGTTCTTAATGAGCCTTGCGACTAATTGTGGCAGCAACAGCAGCAGCAGTGGCAGCAGCAACAAAGTTGCCTCACTTTGTTGCTGTTCCAGCTTGTTACATTTACATTGGCCAGCTTGCTTGGCTGCTTGTTTGTTGCTGCTGCTGCTGCTGCTGCTGTTGTTGTTGATCAAGTTTTGTCGAGCAACACGCATGGACATATGCGCCAAAGGAATATTACACATACGCCATGCTGCACGCTGTTGTTGGCCAAAACTTTGCACATTTTTGCTGTAACACGTTGCCTGGCCACTGACGTCTCATTTCGGGTTCTCAAAGTACGAATATCTACAAATTCAATTCATTTGCCTGCAGCTATAACAGCAGCAACGACACACACTACTGCGTGTGTGTGTGTGTGTGTGTGTCTGTGTGTAATTTACAATCCCATGTGCATGCCATGTACGCATGCATGCACGTGTATGGGTAAATTGTTAAATTTATATACAAAAGCAGCGCAGTTGCAACTGCCAAAGTAATTTGCGATAAGTGCGTCAGATTCTTTGGGGAAAATTCGACCACACACTGCAGCAGCAGCAACAACAAAAGCAATGCAAACCCCAAAATATAAGCAAAGTAAAAAGTGAATATTTATTTTATAGTGCTGCAGCTCCAACGAAACTGGAATTCGCTACTTAAGCACGATAACATAAGCAGAAAAATAAAACAAATAAAACTTTAGTAAATATAAGCTGAGCAATAAATAAACTGTTTTTGATATTCATAATGTTATGGAATTCTTGTTAAGCCCTATGCAAAACAAATGAATATAAAAACTTGAAAAATAAGTTGTTGTTTTATCGACGCAGCAATAAAGTTGAGTTTTGTTATCACAAGTGTAAATATTTTTATGAGCTTATTATTTTATTTTTATTCATTTTTATTTATCCTCGAAAAGCTCTTTTCGTCTTTAAGTTTAGTTAATGGTCAACCCTTGATTAGCTGACTGGAATTTGTAGCATTGCTGAAAAAAAATTCAGTTTATTTTAAGCTTAAGTGTTACTCTAACCAATCATATTAGCCAAATATCACTTACGGCTACAAAGTGCCTTAAATCCTGATTTATGCCTTAACTCTCAGGCTGGCTTTATTAGGCACTGCAAGTGAAATGCTAAAGTTGTGATACCCCAACGTTCGATAACCAATCGAATTGACGGCCAGCGAAAAACAGATGAGGGCTGCGGTAACTATGCAAATAAGCAGCAGCTGAGAGAGAGCTGAAAAGGACGAGACGAACGTTTCATTTGTGGCTTGTCCTGTTCGCCGCAATTCCATGTGCGTGTGTCTCTATCAATAACTCACACAAATGCATGCGAATAAAAAAGGCAATTTGTATTTCAACTGGAAATTTTTTTCTGCTGCTGCTGCTCGCATTGTAATAATAAATTGTATGAAAGTATGCAATGAAAATAAAAATGCCAGTGCGTAATTAATGAGTCAAGGTGGTGTCATATGGCGCATACACACTCACTCACACGCACACGCACATAGAGAAAGGTGGAGAGAGATATGGAGCACGCTGAGTACATTGCGTGTTAAGTCGCGTATTTCATGGCGCTTATTTATTATGCACAATGTGCCAGCGACCGTAGAATGCGGCAGAGCCAAATTATTGACTCAATTTGTAGGCACACACAGATACGGCCATCCGTATACGTGTGTGTGTGTGCGCGTAAGCCCCATAGGCGCGTTAATTGCTTATGGAGCGCACATTATTCAACTGTCAGTTGGCAAGCGGCAGAGCAAAGCAAAGCGAACGCCGCTCGCTAAGAAGCGCCCCAAAGTTGCGGCTTTGGCAAACAATTAGGCAGCTAATTTGCAGCGGCTCAGGGCGGCGCAGCACAATGTGGCAGTGTATGTGGGGCAATGCGTGCTAATCCTGTCGCACACAGACACGGCACAGCCCTTGTCGGGCTGTCCGTCAGGGGAGAGAGAGGGAGAGGCGTTCGCTGGGCGGGCGTGAAATTTGGGCCAGTTGCTAAATCACTGCGAAATCCTTTTGACAAATACCCGCACAGGGACGGACGCAGAGTTGAGCTGAACTCAACTTAACTGAACTCAGCGCAACTCAGCTGAACTGAGCCGAAAGGATACGGATACGGATACGGAAACGGAAACGCTAATATGGCAAGTTATTCAAAAGGCATTCTCTCGCCTGGCGAGATAAATGCACTCGCCGTAGAGCGAAGCCTTGTCAACTGTATGCGCTTGTCAACGCCGAAAACTAAAAGGTGACAGGGATAAACGCATCCCATGGCACGGCTTGGCATCGCACACATGTCAGTGGAGCAACTGCATCTGCTGTGGCTTACAGCCCAGCACAGCACAGCCAACTAGCCCGCGCACATGGCAGCTGTCATGCGTGCAGCGCTCCGATTTGGTTCCTGGGCCCTTGGCAAAAGTTGCAGTCGCTGCATAGGCAAGCACATCAATCAGCCATTGCCGCCGTAGACGTCACTTGTCAGCCGTAATTTACGCGCATTCACGACGTTCCACACGCGCCAACAAACAAAAGCCAGCAGCCACAAATCGTTTTGATTTTGCCCCACACGTGACTGGGGTCAGCCCCAGCCATCAACCATACCATCAGCCAAGCAGCCAAGAGCTCCTGCCACTTGCCTCAGCTCCGCATAAAATGTCTGGGCGCCAACTTCAAGCTGCGCTGATGTTGCACTTTATGCTCTCCTCGAATCCAAGACGCAACGCACCGGATGGTTAGAGAATAGTTTCAGGTAAAAAATGACAGACAACTTATTCCAGCGATGTGAGACAAAGCCCAGCGTTTACCATCAAGGCAGCCAGTCCCTTAGATTGATACCTAAGCAATTTACAAAATGTTAAAGGAATGTTCAGGAACTGTGTTCGCACTTGTCACTATTTACTTACTTCTCCATATTTAGCAACTTAGGGAACAAAAGGTTTAATTGATCACCTGCAGACGTTGGCTTATCAGCGCCTATTTTAAATAATGCACTTATAACCTGATGTTGTTTGTCACGAAAAACGTGACTGAATTCAAGTATTTCTTATAGCCTTTTCAATAATAATATAGATGCAAATACTATTCATATATCTGTACATGTATTTATATCTTGGGCCTTTATCCTAACAATAAAATTATGTATTTGAATAAGCATATTAAGCTTTTGTTCAAATTCTTTCCTAAAATATATTTAAGATATAACCAACAATTTCAACTATTACAAATAAAAAGTTAAGCTACATTTGGCTCAACACTTTAATGCGCCAATTTTAACCCATTGTTGCCTAATTCTTTTGCTGTTCAGATTGTGGCAGGCGCACAAATTTCATTTTGGCTGCCAATTGTAATGAAAACAATTTAATTCAATAGACAATAGTTGTATGTGGACTATGACGTGCTTGGATAACAAAATCAATTTCTTGGCACCAGCACACTCACACACAAACACTTAGGTACACAGGCACACAGGTGATCAATAGATTTGGCAGGTCGCAGCGATTCGCAACGAATTTACTATATTATTGGGGAATGGCTGTCTATTGAATTATTATAACAGTTTCTGCTGTCAACGTTGCCAACATTGTTAGCGGCGTGTCTGTGAGCTGTCCCTAATGTGCCTGTGTGTGTGTGTGTGTGTGTGTGCGTCTGTGTTGGGGGTGCGGCTGTGTTGGCAAGTACGTGACAGACGCGGTTTGGCGCGATTAAATTACGTCTATGATTATATTTTGTTACACAAACACAATGTCATACAATGCCAACGCACACGGATGCCATAAACAATCGCTAGCTGGCGTACACACGAACACACACATATCCACACACACACACGCACACATCTATGCTCTAGCTGCCAGCCACAATGTACTGAAGTGCAAATGGTTAACAATTGCGGCAAAAACAACAATAAGCTGCGTATGAACGAAAATAAAGTATCGTGAGTGCTTATGACGCTTTTGCCATTGTTCAATTTAGGCTAAAATATTTATAGAGACATCGTTTTAATTGCATTTTCATTACATGCACACACACAGGCAAATTCAACAGCTGTGAGCGATGATTAAAGTTATATTTAAAGGATATTTTCGACAAAGTATACAAATGCACAGAAATGGCAAAATGATGCTTAAGCATTTCGTGTAATCTCCGCATAAACATTTATTACAATTTTTTTGAGAGAGATACTTGTAATTTTTCCGTCTCGCGTTGAGCACTCTCTTAGCCGTTTTTCCACTCAGTTCGAGGCTGGCACTAAATATCATTTGGGCTGACACTTATTGCTTATTGCAAAAAACGGCGCGCTTATTTCTATATAATGCGAAATTAATAACAATCATACGCCACGTTGCCTGCCAGCCATTCTTGGGCCGCGAGCCCTGCTGCCAGTTGCAACTGACAGACGCATTCACGGGTTCATAAGTTCTGCTCACCATGATTTTCTAAAACTGTCAGAAATTGCAGTAAAATTACGCGCAGCATTGAAACAGGCGCCGGAGCGCAGCTGCAAGAATGCTTATTAAAATATAAATATGCTAAAATACAACACCAAAAAAAGACGGCGTGTGGAGATGCCAACTGGGCGCGGACAGAGCCCAACAGCAGAACAACAGAACGGTAGAACAACAAAACAGCAGAGTGCCAGAATAGCAGCGAGCGAGTAAGCCAAAGTTTAAAAAACTAAAGTTTTATACTATAAAATAATTTCAACTACTCGAAATGAGCACGCGCCAAGGGCTGAAGTGCAGAAGGAGTGTGTTGAAGGGGCCCATGAAAACAAAGAAAAACATGAAATCACAGTTATCGTCGCGACGCCGAAGATATAATACCCTTGCAAGTATGCCACATATCTGTGATGCTAGCCACACCGCAACTCTAACTTCATCCAAATTTTGCAATGTAATCTATATAATAAAGTCTTGCAATATTAAGAGATTTTTGCTGAGTCTTTTTAAGTCTGTTTTTAAAACGATAACGAATAGATTTTTATACAGAAACTCTATTTTCATCGATCGTTCTTATGCCAACTAAAAATGTGTGGGCCATAATTACGTTTGCCGTTGGTGAACTTGATCAACACAAGAAAACATTTTTTTCTATTAATAGTTGTCCGAAAATATAAGAAGACTTGCGAATATAACTTCGAATTATAATTACAATATGTGACCAATAATTCCTATAAAACAGCCATACTAATATACTATTCCGGCCAACTCCAACATATATACTGTCTGCAGAAAAAAGAGTCGAACTCCTGCCAAGTTTCATCATAATGGAAAAGACACGCTAATTTGATAATTGATCCTCTCGTAAACGCGTTACACAGCGCCTGACAAAATTATAAAGCCCGCTACAAGAGCAAACACGAAACAAAAGGAAAAAAAATAAAATAAATATAAAAACAAAAAATAAAGAATTTAGTACAGTACACAACTAAAGTAGAAATTTCATGCGCGCAGTCCAAACTTTAGCACTTTTGCAACCCCTCGCTCTCCACCCGGCCCGGCAGCCCCGCACGAGCGCAAACCACCCAAGGGACGGCAAAAGCAAAGTTGTTCTTTGCAAACAATGCACAGTTATTCTTCTGGCGCATTTCGGACCAAGGTTATTTCTATATGCATTATGCAGGCGCTGCCAATCTGAGGGACGCTGCGGCAAGGAATCTGCGTGCCGGCAAAAGCACTTTTCACAACAGTTGGCAACGCGGCAAGATAAACACAGCTTGCCCCATCTCAGCTCTTGCATTTTTGATAAACTACGCAACAGTTTGAGCTCCGAGTGCGACTGCATCTTAAGTGCAATTAGGCAATGCAATGTGCTTATCATTCATTCAACTGCGCAGTAAAACCGTCTGGCAGTCGGTGCGCCAGTCATCAATCAATTAGCCAATTAGTTCAACATGCTCATCAATTTCCATGCAAAAGTAACTAATTGCCGACAAGCCAACGCAAAACACATCTAATCAAATTTAATTAAGCCATCGAGCAAACAAACTTCCAAGCCAAATGCACCTGGCCAAGGTGTGCGCCTACGCCTACGCCCACGCACACGCCCTACCCTTTAGCTGGCATGTGTTTGATTTGCAGTTGAAATATGTGAGCAGTGCACGAAACGAGAACACACATCACCTACACAAGCACACACACGCACACCACACACAACAGGGGTAACAACATTTTGGGTTATCAATTGCAATTGCGTTGCGCCCAAAAGTATGCACCACAAAAAGGCGCACAATGAACAATGAACAATGCGTGGTACGCCCTAGATATCCGCATCCGCTGCCGTACTAACTACCCTCCCTCCGCCAAACTCCGCCCAGTAGTCTATGCTTCTGTTGCGTGCCCGAGAACTAACTTGAGGTAATTTTTTGAGTTTTTATGGCCAAGTTGTTGACTGTTTATTTGCGCATTAGAGACAACAGACCCAACATGCTGCCTGCCCGAAAAAAGCTAGACAAACCCAAAGTTGTCTGATTGCATTCGCCTTGGGTGCCCATTATGTGAATGGGCTTTTGCAATTGGAATTGCCGATTGTACAGCTCAACCATTCTGCCGGGCCCATGCGTTCAGATAATCAACTAAACACTTCATTATTTCGTCGGCGGCTCGCAAATTGTTTCACCAATGCGTTCTCTTTTCCCGTATTCATACCCTGTACGCAAATAAATTAAGCAAAGAGGGTACAACAGGTTAGTTCGCAGTTCTTTTTGAGCTCAGAGGTATTGTATGTGGATTATATTCCATTAGCTCCAAAAGTGCACGTTTGTGTTGGTGCCCTTATATGAAGAGAAGATTGCACTATCCTTAATTTGAATAGCGCATAAATATTCACAAAAATATTCACCACTTCTAATTTGCTCTCTTATTTCCTTAAGGGTTACAGGATAAGCCCACGTCGAGCACTCTCGTCTATAACATTTTTACTTGTTTAGTCATGGAACTGTTTGTGGGAGGCAGGGGGATAGTGTGAAAATTCCTTGTTTAATTTCGCACATTTCACATGCATGCGTTTCCTTTTTTTTTCCTTTTTTAATTGAATGATAAAACTCTGATTGTAGCCAATGTGGGTGAGGGGAATTAATTTAGATTAGCGAATGGAAAATGCGACTGGCCGTTGAGTCGCTAATAGGGTTTCGTATATATGTATAAATGTATGTGCATTTGATAGAGTTTAAAGAGCTGTCACTTAAAAAACATTACATGGGAAATGAATTACTGTTTACAAATAAATATTATAGGCTAGATTTATAAAGATGTTAAGCTGATAACGATTAGTACACAAATTGTCAGGAAATTACATAGCAAAATGATATACCTTCTATATGTATAAATCTGTGCTCGATAAATGAGTTTTAGGAAATCCAGTAATTCCGATAGCTTAACTAAAAGGACTTTTAACTATATTCCACATAAATATTAATAATATTAACATGGCCGAAAGTATATTAAGTAACACTTAAGTTATAAATTTTTGGGATTTCATTTGTCCGCTCTGCTGAAATTAAACTAACGCCTAAACTTTTAGGAACTGGAACTGGTACTGGTTCATTCAACGTTTAATATTAGCTCATTTAACCGACTGCGCAACACTCATTCACAGTATAATAACAGCTTAAAAAGTCAAAAATAGTCTTAATTATTATTGTTATTTTCGAAAAATATAGATTTTTCTAATTTGACGGGGCGGGAGTAGTCATAATTTTTTGGTCATTTTTTTTAACTCGATTTTAAGGGGAGGTTATCAAAAAACTGTCTGCAGAATTTGGTTACTCTTATATCAGTAATCTGTCTAAAAAAATGTTCAAGGGTGAAAAGTTGAGTTCATACGGACAAACGGATAGACGGACGGACAGAAAGGCACACATTGCCCAACCCTTTGTACATTGTGAACGTGTATTGTATTATTAAAGAAAGGCCGCCGCAAAATAAACATTGTCTGTAGAGCATTTTATTACATTGTATTATTATTATGTTCTGTTTAACAACCTGCTTTGATTGAGTCAGTTCCGACCTACATAAAACAGCAGCTCTACAGCCTTTCAACTTTTATTAATTAAAGCTCGCTCGTTCTCTCGATGAAATGCACAGGCACACCCGTTTGGCAAATATTATTCAAAAATCATCGATGCACACATCGAACAGCATTTTCAGCACAATTATATGGAATAATCGAATTTTGTTTGCATAATAAAACAATGTGGCGTGTCTTTGAGAGTACAATAATATTAAGCAACATCAATATTTAAATACTGCAAAGCCCAAAAGGTTAATGTACTTAAAATGTTATTCAAAACTCATGGGCTGCACTCAAAAACAAAAAACCAATATTATTCGAAATGACAAAACCAATATACTGCATTATTCTTTTGTGCTAAATGCAACGCAGAGCGGTGGCAAAATTTAATAAAATAATGTGAAAATGGAATAATCAAAACACATGCAGAATCGAAGAGCAGATGGATGGACGGCGAAAATAATACGTTTTAAAAAGTTGAAAAATAAACTCAACAGCAAAACCACAAAACCAGCAGCGAGCTGACTGACTGATGAGCATACTTGACTGAGAGCTACCCTATGCTTTCCTTTACCAAAACACTAAGTAAGTTTTAATATATTATCTCAATTATATATTATCCCAATCTAAATGTATATTACTTTTGGAAGTGTGCGGTTCATATAGCTTAAAAATCATAAATAAAATATATTTATAAAAAAGCATAAGACTATTGAATATAATATGATAACCTTCAAATTTGACACGAGCAAGACAATCGAAAATGTTTTTGACGTGAATAAATTTGTTATTTAAAACTCAATAGAAACAAACTGTGAAAACAGCAATCAAAAGCATTGCAAAACATTTCCCTTTCAGAGCTCTAAACAGGGTATAACAATAAGATGATTTGCTGCATGTGCCTGTCTGAGCGTAAACATGTGAGTGTATGTGTGTGTAGTGTGTTCCAAAACTAACATTTGTTTGGAGCACACCAGTGCCAAATGCACTTAGAGCTCCAATATGAACAACAATAACAACACTTATAATCGTTTTAAAGTGCAAATCGCGCACACAACAACAATATCGCCAGGCGTCGAGGCAAACAAAGTGCAGCCGCCACAGACTGGTGTATCAAACACACCCACACACATGCACACACACAACTGCCGGCCACATATTAAATATGAAGCAGGCATCTATGCAGGCAGCCAGGCACACAGACAGTATCAAAAATAACGAAATGCATTCTCATTATACATATTTTGTCAAAAATTTAATAACCAAGTTTAGCATAATTAAAACGGGCGTTTTTTCAGCGCTCCCCTCCGCGCAGCATCCAACTTCCCCCAGAGGCTCTTCATTTCGTTTCATTTCAATTTTAATAATGCAAATGTTCGTGCAACATTCGGTGTTTGCGACGATGCAGATATCGATTGAGCTGAGCATCCAGAATAAACTTGGGCAAACACTCAATAGAAGGCGCCGCCGACGACTCCGATGCACATACGTGAACCGGCGGGCAGCATCTATAGTAATAGCCTGCATTTCGAATGGCTTCCCTAGTAAAATTAGCCAACATTTCGAGCGCCTGTTCTTTTGGGTCAGTTTCACACCTATCCATTTTTTTTTTTGTTACTACAAATTTTTCTGTTTATAATGTGCAAATGGAACTAAACTAAAAGTAAATCGCCTGCTAAGCTTTCAATTACATTAAGAGTCAACTTGATCACGAAATAATACAATAAACAGTACAACAATGATCGGCAGGACATTACCAGCCACATTGATTAAATCAAGTATTAATGAAATGCATTTAATCAGCAATAGCAAATTATAGAGTATGGAACACGAAGTTTGTGTACAATTTGAATGCATTAGCAGATGGCGTTCTAAATTCTTAACATATTGTATAAAAATTTGAATATGGATCTCCAAATACATATAATATTCATATTCCTAAAACAAAGAGCTGAATAGATAAAGATTTATCGTTGTGTCTATCTAAAGTCGGTGTAAAGTAATTAATTTTTTGTGTTGCATCTAATCGCTTAGAATTATTCAATTAAAAAGCAAATTATTATATGACCAAAAATAACAAGTGCTTATTATTAATACTCTTCTATATCTTATAAAAAAACAACAAGTTAATAAGTCAGTTGCTGCACTAAGAGCACTGTTAAAAATGAACTTGACATCTAAATTTTTAAATAGCCTGCTGCAAGGGCATTAAGACTTCGGCCCGAAGATTACAGTTCCTTCTTGTTTTGTCTTGCCAAAGAGACCAAGTCCTGACTTCATAACAATTCAAAAGCAATTATGTTGAGGGGGTTGATGATGATGGGTGGCGGGTGGAGTGTGCCTTTGTTTTTTGTCACTGCTGTCGCTGCTGCAAATGCACTCGAGACTGCCCATTGTCGCTTTATTGACAAATTAATGAGCCGCTTCGCTTGACGGCATTTGCAGCACGGCCCAGCTGGGTCCGTAATTATATGAATTAACTTGCTGTTGGACAACATCAGAAATGTGAAGTATTTGAGAATTTCACACTTATTGAGTTTAATTACATATTTTGCACGCTTCGGCAATTGTGGCATTTGAATAGCACTTGTCAGAATCTGAGACCAAATTAGAATGCTTATCAAATGAAGTCAAAGTTTCACTAGTCTTCTATCTTTCCAGCCAATTTTAAAATTTACATACATTTACTCAACCATTAACCATTAACACTGAAACAAATTGAAAAAATGCTTGGCAATATCAATTAATAAATTGATTAATATAAAGATAGCTTAAATCTTAAATACCCTTTGATGCTCATATTTTACACATTAGTTTTAATTAATTTGCAATTTTTACCTCAATCTCGATTCAATCAGCAGTCTGTGGCCCCAGCCCTGCACTTTTTATTTGGTCAACCACAACCTATTTGTTGGAATCCTTTTACCCGCTCACACGACGCACTAAAGAGGCATAAAAACCACATAACAAATCATTAAGCGTTCGCCGTATATGCACAGGGGAGACCGATAGACAGCAAACAGCTGGGTTCTCCCCTTTCGACGGGACGGAGAGTGGGGAAGCGGGGCTGTCGACAGGCTCGATGGTGGCCAGCGAGATCGTAAAATCGGCGCTCGTTAGAGCCAAAGTTTGACGCATTTTATTGCCTGGCCAAGGCACGAAGAGCATGAAACCGAGACCCCGTTGTGGCCTCGACTCCATCAGCGGTTGTCTCCGGGCGCACGTAAAAGCAAATCAAGCAAATGGACAAATGTTGAGCCGACCGCGACAGACGCGAATTGTAGACCCAACTGAGCTGCATGATTGCATTTTATGTTTGTGTTAATTTTTTATGTCTACTTTGCGAGTGCGAGCATCATAAATAAAGCAACAATCAATTTTCATACGCACCGTTGTACGACAAAGTAGCGGCTGATTGTGGGCTAGCGCTGGGTGGCCGACTCGCTGGCAGGCTCAGCGCATCGAGTCGTAAAAAATTCCCGAATCGAAATCGTATAATTTAACATAATATTATTGCACAGCTGGCTCCTCCCCTCTTCCACGCATTCACTCATCACCTCACAACGCCAGAGCTTTAACTCCGGCACCAGCCCCACTACTTAAACATCATGAAATATGAAAATTCATCTGCAATTCATCAATTATTTATTTATGGCAATGTTCTTGTGCGTTTTACGCATGTGTTAATGAATAATTTTTTGTCATTTTTCGCGAATGTGTGTGTGGCGGTGTGTGTGTGTGTGTGCGTGGGTATGCATATGTGTGTAAGTGTAATCAATTCGAATTCTCTTTTGCTTTTTTATTGCACTTATGCGCATTGCCAGAAATACGTATAATAATAAAAATCAACCCATCAAACCAAATGTCCCACATTAATGACCATGAAATTTTCTTTTTATTTCCTATCAGAGGGTGTTTTAAATTGAAGGAGACAGATGTAACGCGTTTAGATTGAAGGCGGAGCCTACCCGAGCGATCATAATAAAGATACTCATTTAATTGTTGATTATTTTTTATCATATAGAAACGATCGGCGATATACACAGCTAATAAGCCGTTTGTTTTAATCTTTGATCTTATTGTGTTGCTGACATATAACAAAATTTAAAAACAAAATCGTTTTTGTTTAAATAAAAGTTTAATAAGTAAAGGGGGTGAGGCAAGAAAAATAATTGAAGGGCTCTCGGGAGCGCCCGACTACGGGATTCCCTGATACCTGTCTTTACATACATTTAGACCCCCTTGCATGCATACGCGCATACTTAATTAAAGCTAACGCGATTTAGCTCGTCGTCCTGATCACCGCCGTCCCCACAGCAAACCCTTTCAAATTACATTATTTTCATTAAGCATTTGAGCAATTAAATAATTGTTTAGGGTATTAAATGCTCGGTCAAACTAAACTCTACAGTTACTGCTTGAATTTTGTTCTTGTTGCCGTTACTTTTGTATCACATCAGATCAGCATAAAGTGCAGGCATATATACGTATATATATCTTTATATTGTATATATGTATGTATATGTATGCCTAAAGACAACAACTGCCATTCAGCACTGGTTCCAGCTTCAGGCTTTCCAATCAGACGTTTTTCTGTCTACGTGCAAAATTTGCAATTTAAATGTTGATGTTCGTTAATGCGGCGAACAACTCAATCGGCATATGGTCAGATTGTTTAACCGAAACGAATAGTTAATTCTGGTGTGAACTTTCCAACTGCATGCACTTCATGATGAAGTCAGATTGTGAATTCCATACAAAATTTAATAAATATAAATCAAATTCCTATTAGGAATGCGTTGCGTATATATAAATGTACACTGTGCTGCTTTTGGTCTGTTAAGCTGATTATGAGAGGCTTCAAATTACACAATAAATATACATGTATGTATATGCGTAATTAATGTAAATTTATCTGTCATTCATATCGTTTATTTAAGGCGATTAATCGGAAAAAGTTAAGAGAGCATCTCCCATGTACTCGAATTAAATGTGTGGCTTTAATAAAATATAAATAATTATGGAAAATGTGATTCTGGAAGCTTAGACGCCGATTACAGTTGAATCGACTTGTCAGTCGAATTTTATTCGCAACATTTATTTATATCTTAGCTTAAGGTCGCACTCTTCATTTTGGTCATCCCGCTCTCGATATCTGACTATTAACTCTCGTCCCTTCAATCTACTGCAGCGTGACATAATATTTCATATCTTAATGTTTTTGCTCGCCTCTTTAATATTTACGGTCTTGGTGCTTGTTATTTAACATAAGATTGAGTATCTTTTATAATAAGCAATTAATACCCGTTTTTTATACAAGCTCGGTTCAAACGGAGAAGCCAGACTAATACCCAAAAGTGACTTTCATTTTGCACTTCTCATTAAAATACTTCGGATAGGAGCTTACCAAAGCAAGTCCGTCCGGACATCAAATGCGATTACGAAGCAAAGTCGCTCGTGCCACATTTGACAGCTTGCAACTTCCGCAACAAAATGCAGACAAAGTTAACTCCGGCAGGGGTGAGAGTGTGCATGTTGAGAGCGGTACCCGTAGCAGGTGGCGTGTCCACGTACCGGTCCAGACCATCAGCCGTCAGCCAGCCAGCAAATAAGCAAAAGAAAATTCCATTTGTGACGTTGCCGCTGCCGCTGCTGCCGCCGTTACCGTTGGCGTTGCCGTTGCCGTTGCAGCTGCCTCCTATTGGCATGCATTACAAGCTCGCGCTCAGAACTTTTTCCGCCGGCAGCGTCGAGTGCAAATTAAACCGAACAGCGCTCGAGGTTAATTTCACATGCATTTCAGTGGCAATCAGTGCGTGTGGCAATCGTTGCATGGCGCCACGGCTCCACTGCTGCCGGCACTTAGCCCCAAACTACTTATGCAGCACTCTGACAGCCGCCACCCCTCGGTCACCCGCAAACCGTTCCTGTCTCTCTCCCTCTCTCTTTCTCTGTCTCTGTTTGTCGGTGTCTCACGATTGGTGTCCTAATCCGAAACTCATTTCCTTCCGTGCCACCTTCACTCAGGCTGCGGAAATGAAGCCCTGTCAAAGATTGGGACCCAAGTGCAGTCCGCCCGAAAGTTTCTTTGCCTGTGGCCGGATAATTGCGTGTAACAGGTGTGAAAGACGGAATTTACAATGGGGTAGATAGTCAGCAAGTGCACAAATTAAGTTCAAGTTGTAGTGTGCTCTTAACCTCTTCCCCCCTCCCCTCCCTCCTCGTCATTCCATAATCCTCTTTGCTAACGGTAAGCTTAATGCAAATTATTATTCATGCGCTTTACGCGATAAATAAGGGCAGATACACACAAAGTAGTGCATAGCTACCTGTAATTTACAGTTGCGTTTGTCGTGAGCTTCACATTTTAATTAACCGAAAAACCGACGTTTTAGCTTTCAGCTAAATCTCAAAAGTTCGCACCACTTCGCTGTCCTTTGGTTTTGTACAGTTGCATTTGCGTTTGGTCCTGGCGCTAGATTCTCATTAAGCCAAATGAAGAAAAACTGTGTTAGTTTTTTGCCGCCTTTGACACAGTCGCATTATCCGCTCCCAAACGCACTCGCGCACTGCGCATGGTCCAATTAAATTATTAGCCAATGGGGCTGTGAGGGGTGGGGAGGGGCCGAGGGGCGGAGGGGGGAGACGATGCGTAGCTGCTAAGCCCAAATGGAATGTGGAATCTTCAAATGGTGGCAAGGGCGCAAAAAGCATATGTTAATTATGTTTAGTGTGCTCTGCACACTTGAAAGGGAATTTTTAAAGGACCCGAAGCAACGTGGCGTATGCGTAATCCCCCTCCCCCCGCGCTGAAGTTTGCCATTAGCAAAGCAAAAATATGCATTGCCGCTTCAAGAGATCGCAACAACAAGAAGCTCTAACGTCAATTGTATTATGTATTTTCAGGACCTGCCGACTCCTGGCAAACAAAAGACAAACTTTTACCGTACGTTGGCAGCCATGAAATTCGGCAAGGTCGCAGCAGCATGAGAAATCATTCGGCTGCAGCACACAGAGCAGAACAACACAAACTGTTAACAGTTGCAGTCAAAATAATAATATGCCGCTGTTATTGCAGCGCTTGGCAGTTGGGGGAGGGATATTGTTTGAGGGGGCAATCAAAAAGTTGCTCCTGCAGCCAAAGGATCATCGGCAAGTCGTAGATTACGCAGCCACGAATGCAATGCGGTTATCAGCGAAGCACCCACCTCCCACACACACACACACACACACACAAAAACAGCTAAATGCAAGGCGCCCGCTTGGGGCACGGGGCGTGGCACATTTGCATGCAACGCCGTGGCGCTGCACACGCATTTGATGCAAATGAAACATAATGAAATTGTAAAAGTTACTTTGCCAAAGATAAAATTTACATTTCTCACACAGACAATGGCTGCGACAGGGATGGGGATGGGGATCGGGATGGGGATGAGGGGCAACCAGTAAACTGCGGCGCAACTTTGACATTTTTATGTGCGGCGTTTTGTGCGATTTGCTTAGGAATTGTGTTTAGCGTTGCGTATTTGACATTTAAACGTGTAACAAACATGCGAAACTAACACAATGCGCCCCCAGAAAGGGGTGTGGCGCACAGTTGGATTTGAGCGTTGTAAATGCGAATTTACAGCGACAGTTCGAGGTGCACTCAAGCGACCCGCCTAACGAGACGAAGCGCGAGACGTTAAATGCAGAAATAACCGCGAAAGCAAACGCTTGAAGGCAGTAAGCACTGGCACATAAATGGAGCTTTTTTCTATCCAGGAAGGGCCTAGAAACAGCCTGCAGAGCAGCTGATCTCAAGGTGAACACTCGAACAACAAAAGGAACCAATGATTGTAGTATTTCTACCATGAAATGTAAAACATAGATGGAAATTAATCTTTGATTCGTTTTAGTGTACGAACCTTCAAAGCAAATTTTTCTGCCAAGCTACTTGCACTGGCATCTTTGTACAACATATTTAACGGCCAAAAAATACACCGAACCTTAAGAATATAAAGACTTTATGGAGCCGAATGAATTTCGTCAGCCTGTTTAACATATTTATACAATATATAGTACAAAATTTTTACAATGCTCGTTTTTCCCCTTCGCATTATTATAAATACTATATAATATATATATAGTAATTCTTCGTATTTCTAATAAAACATCACACACTGTTCAATCAATATATATTCAGTTTAAAAGAACCCTATTTAAATATATATGTACATATATTAAACATCATAATTTGTTATGCGTCGCAGTTGTTGTAAAATAAAATATATCAATAACAATAATTTGCTTTAAAAGAAATGTGCAACCGAAACCGGAGCTTTAAGAAATTTAATTGTTGTTACGTATATTATTTTAACTGTTACTTTTTAATTGAAAAAAGATTTTGAAACTAACGAAATTACATATTAATTGTTTTGCTTCTTTTGAACAGATTATTTGAGATAGTATGAAGCATACAAAAAAATTTTAATTTAAAAATTATTTTACCCTTTTTAAAGCGACAGAACGAAGAGGTAAGAAAAGCTCATAATATCAACTGCGTTGAACTTACAAGTGAAATAAAATACTGTTTCGTCAATAAAATCGTTTAAAATTAATTTCATTGCTAAATATTATGTCGTTGGACATCAATTAAAACATTTTAATTGCAAAAATTGCACGATAACTTTTAATGAACCCTCTGAAATCACGCATCAAATTAAAGGATATTGCAAAATGTATCGCTATTACCAAATAACTATATACATTGCATATTTTACAGCCACACAAGGTTCAAACTTCACACGTCACGCACAATTTTCATTTTAATTTTTTTTCTTTTTTGCATCCATGGACATTGCTTAATATCCGTTTCGATATTGCACTGCACTATATTGTGTATCATGTCGCATAAATAAAATCAGATTTTGCTAGCCGTATAAAACGAAGGCGCCAACCAACAACAGAAATAAAAAATTTGTATAAAGAAGGAGAGAGACGCACAGTGCGAAATATTTTAAGCATATTTCTACAGTTGGAAAATTTATTGTCGCATGCAATTAGGCGAACTCGTAAATCCTGAGACTTGCCCAGCGAAAAGAAGAATAAATAAAATTAGGACCAGGCAAACGGACAGCTAAGCGAAAGAAAACTATAATTCATAATCTCGTATGCTGTGTGAACGTGGCAATGATTTCAATGGCCAACTAGCACAAAGATCAGCCATGCAATCAGCATGGAATAAACACCCCAGAAACACAAACACACACACTTAAGCAAGCAGCGTCCATTTAAAGCCAAACATGTTTAAAAATCTTAAAGTATGTTTCTTTATGGCCATTTAAACGGGCTCCGCTTTCACGCTATACACATGTGTATCTGTGTGTGTGTGTGTGCGTGTTATAGCCTAAGAAATAGCACGCGTATTGCGCAACACTTAAGAATTATATTTAAGCGCTTAACTTACACACTCACACATTGCCTGTTTGAGCTGTGCGTGTGTGTGTGCATTGATTGTATTGCTTGGCTAGTTTACCTTTTGAGCAGCCACAACAACAACGAGAACAACAGCAATCGCAGAGTGGGATGCATTAACAGTACATGTTTGTACCATAAAGAGTGTGTGTGTGTGTGTGCATAAGTGTGTGCAGTCCAAGCGCCCCACGCGAACAACAAAACGCCCATTAGGTTGCACAATAAAAATGTTTAAAATACTATACAACGCAATAAGTATAAGGAAAATGGAGCAACCTTTGGTTTGTGTTAAGCAACTGTGAATTTCAAATATCCTGCGGGCTACAGTTGAAAAAAAAATCCTTCAAAGATATAGAATGTTAATAGCACTGGCTTCTATGCCTACTTGTCTAAGATTCAATAGCCGATTATTGTTAAATTAGTTGTATAACAAATGTATCAGCCTACCATTTTGAAATAAATTCCCGGTTCCATTTACTCTTTTATACAGTAAACATGTATTATAATTATTATTATCTCCTTATACACATAAGAACGATTTATTTATAACCATTAATAAACCAATCAATAAAATTGACCTTACGCTATTCTTAAAAGCATTTTATCGGTGTTTTGACAGAATGTTTTAAAAATATTCCATATCGAATGAGGTAGTAAAATATCGGTATGTTAGTGCTGCAATATCTAAATTTAACATTTTAACAGTCTTTGGTGCCTTGTGAAATTGATCAATTAAAATCTCAGTGTTGCAAATCACAGAAACTATTTAACACCAGCGAGTTGAAAACATACAATAAAATATATTCATAACTAATAAAGTTAATACCGAAATTGTCTAATAATGTTCGCTTATTATGCAAATACTTTTACTATGTGTTAGACTTGCAATGTGACTAAGCCATATAGAAAACCGATAAAGCTCAAATCTTGCTGCAGTGCATCCTACAAATACAATTCCAAGCATTTGTTGTGCATAAATAGCCTGCTTGTTTACTGTTAACTGTGTGTGTGCGAGTGTGTATTTGTGTGTAAACGCGTCTTATGGCGTTGAAACTTAAAGTTCTGCTTTAGTGGCAAACATATTGGGCTTTAACTCCTGCTAAGTGCAACTGAGCAAATGTCAAATGTTAATTAACATGGCAAACCCGGCGTATACGTAACTCGAACAAAACCAAAAGCACAGAGGTACAGAATGGTAAATCAAGCTTAAAATGTAAAACAGCAATAAGATTTGAATAAAATTTTAGATAAAAAGAAGAAATATATACTCTGCCCAGATTCGAGATAAATTAAATTTTTGAAAATCTTGAAGCCATCCAAAATTAAAAAAATTAAAATAAATATATAGATAATAGAAAATTGTAAGACTCGATTGCACTTTTCGTCCACTGTAGCGACGTGGCCAATAGAGGCGCCTATTGCCGTGGAGGGCAAATGGCCGACAGGCTGTCAATATAAACGGCATTGGGCTGCCAGCTTCATGGCAGTCGCAACACATTTATGATAGGCGCCACTATTCTTTTTTTGCCATTAACCAAATGCGACACTGATGAGCGCTGCACAAAAAGGGCACTGCGAAACGCACTTAGCGGCAGCAGGACAAGACCGGCAGGCAATGCAGGAGTGCTGCATTGTGGGGCTGTCGAGGGGTGGCTGAAGGAGGCGCGGCAGGGCTTGTGACCAGGCTGGCAGGCAAACCAATGAATGTCCCTGGCTGCCGGGCGCAGCAATTGAAGTTGACTTTGAAGTAGCATCGTCGGCTATCAGCGCCATCATTGCCATCATCATCAACGCCAGGACGCGAATTGCGGATGCGGCTCCTTGTTGCTGCCGCTAGCTGCTGACGGCGCTGCTGTTTTTATTATTGTTATGGACCCATAACTGTCAGCGCAATAAATTTTCCATTTTGCTCGAGCACCACTTTCATTACAAATGCAACGTTGTCGGCGGAGGCTGCTGCCAGGCGGAGTCGAGTCTATGCAAGGAGCAGGCAAATCAGTTGGCTGAAAAGACGGCGTCGGCCAAGAGGACAAGTGCTGTCGAGCAGAGCCTGAGCTGATGGAAATCAATGTTAGCCAAGTCCAAAGGCTAATTAAAATGCGTCAAATCAGCGTCACAAAAGCCAACGAAATATAAGGCCAATGACGTAGACAAGTTTGCCGTATATGCCACCTGCTAACTGCAAATGGTATTATAATTTGGTCACAATGTAAACATAGAGTATATGATCATTATCAACATGTCATTTCCATATCTAAATTTAGAAGCGAAAAAAATTTTTCCAAAATGAGTAGGAGTACATGATATTTTATCAAAATATCCAAAATATTTTATTTTCAATGAAGAATATATTTGAAATTCAGAACCAACTAGGAGACAAACCATGATAAAATGTCATCAAACATGAAAGTCGGTTCAGTTTTGACAAGGTGGACTTAATTTAAATAAACTAAATTTGCAATTCTATATTTAAAAATAAATAACTTTTTTTTTAATTAGTAACTTTTATTATTAATGGTCAAATTTTAAGGAAATGTTCTTAAAACAATGAAAAAAGAAGTGCACAATATTTGTTAGTATATTAAAATCTTTGACAAACTAAAGAGAACGATCATTATTTTTTTTTTTGCTGTTCAGTTCGTTTTTGGGTGATTTTAATTTAATTGCGGAAGTCGGCAGCAGCAGAAGGACGGGATAAACTGGAGGTTCAGCTGGCGCGAGGGTCAGGCGGAAGTCCTCGCAGCGTTGTTGGTTTTTGTGCGCTTAATTGCGGCAACTGCTGCAGATTCTGTTGTTTGTCCAGTTGCTGTTGTTGTCCTTGTTGTTGTTTTCCGTTTCGCAGTCGAGCGTACAAAAACATGACGCTTTTAGTTTTGGTGTGTGTCCTTCTTGTTTGCTCTGGCACCGGGCGCCGCCTGCGGCAATTGAAACAGGAACATGTTGCCCGCACAGGTGTGTGTGTGTGTGCGACTGAGTCTGTGTGTGTGTGGCGAAATGTTTTTTGGACCCACACAAGCGCGCACACATCTTAAATGCCATTGTTCATAAGACATGCACGCATTTTGAACGGTCGAATGCATTTCCGGTACGCCTGCAGGCACGCCCCTCAACAGCTCAACAAAACTCACCTGCCCCCTGCGCACACATGGCGCCTTCTCATATAAAATGGCATCATTTGGCTGCAGGCCCATTAATTAATGTTTTGGGCAACTGCAGCAACAGCAGCACCAAAAACAACAACATACCTAATGCATGCGGCGCCCGTGGTATGTTTAATATGTATAACAAATATATACACTTATAAATGCGTGTGTGCGTGTGTATATGTATACATAATGGATTTTGCTTGGACAAAACATAATATCAATTTAGTTGCTACAGTTGCAGCAAGTAGGAATGCTCGACAGAGGGATATTAAGAAAATCTTTTATAGGGAAAAATATCCCATATAGAGAGTTCCGTATATAAAGGTCATTCTTTCAGACAGATAAAAATGCGTGGTTTGAATACGTCGAATGGTACCTCACTACTACTACTACATTAGGCCAATGGATTTAACGGAATGGATTTGAATTTCTGTTCTGTTCGAAATTTGGCGCGAAAAGCTGTTTTTGATTATACAAAATAATTGGGGACTCGGCACACCGCAAAAGTGATTTAGGTGCACAGCTTTTTGCATACAGTATGGAATGCCCAATTATTTATTATAGTTTGGAATTGTTTATATATTAAATTGAATATGCTTCGACACAAAATTTGATATCAGAATGCAGGGGCTTAAATGTGCTTTCGCCACCACGTATAGAGGTGTTTTTGTTTGATGTGTTACTAAATCTGTATCGTTATTCTATCCCTTAAAATGTAAAAAAACTCTCTTCAAATAAACAAACAATTCAAATAATTTTCTAACGACACAAAAACAACTGCAATATTTTTTACATGGTATGTGTTAAGTATGTTATGTATTAAGTAAGGTATGTCGTAAAGTCTGAGAGAACCATAAATTCTAAGTGTATTTTGTGTCGTATGTCGCCAAAAATTTCCTTTAACACATATCGAATGCTTTTTAGCTTTGAATTTTGTAAACATTTTCAAATATTGCTGTGGCTTCATACACCTACAATCATGTGTTAGTGTTATTGAGAGATAAGATGTATTAAGATTTGCGTGTTGTGAACAAAGCACAAATTTTCATTATACACCCATCTGCAACATAGCAGATAAGATTACTGAATAGCCCGCTCTGTCGGTCATCTCAACCATTTATTAAGGTGATATGTTATTGAGAGTGTTATTGAGAGAAAGGATGTATTAAGATTTGCGTGCTGTGAACAAAGCACAAATTTTCATTATGGAACCATCTGCAACATAGCAGATAAGATTACTGAATAGCCCGCTCTGTCGAACATCTCAAGCATTTATTAAGGTAATATATATGTGAAAAGAGTATATTGGGCTTGTCATTCGAATATACTCTCGTGCATACCCACGTCAGGTAAAATGTTCCGATCAAGCAAATCGTTTTAGTCTATATATCACCCTCAATTTTAAAGTTTAATACATATAATTTTAGACAGATTACTGATAACTTCTGAAAATCACACAAAAAGTTTTTTGGATAAGCCCACTGGGGGCGTGGCAAATCGATCAAATCTATATATCTAGAAGGCGGAAATCCATATTCCCACAATTTAGAGGAGATACCGTTTTCGACTGTTTAAAGCTTTCATTGTTCTGTAAACGAGTATTGCACAGGCGGTCAGACCCGACCGATTTTGCTACTAATTAATTTGAATACCTTTTGTACAGCTAAAACTAAGGACACAATAGAACCACAGGTAAATGCGATTCCTGGGCAATCCCTGCAGACTGGTGCCAATAGAAAAGCGTTATCTCATGCTGGCATGTGTGAGCGTTAGCCAAGTCGCAACTCCAAAGGTCCAATGGAACGCACACAATAACTCTTCATCAACAGCTTAAGGCGGCGGGCAGGCAATAAATTTTGCGCTGTTAATTTGTCACATGATTTTAGTTGGCCAATTACAACTATCAGACAACAACAGCAGCAGAAGCAGCAGCGACAACAATGGCAGCAACTTGACAGGACTTAGCACACATACACACACGCACACACACGCACACACACACACCGAAGGCACAAAGAATGACCACAACGTTGGCAGCTTAGCTGACCGGGGGCCAAAGTGTAGAAAAATGCCAACGAGGCAAAAAACAAGCATCCCCAAGACTCAGCGTTGTGCGTGTCTTGGTATTTATCTAATTGCCACACACAGATACAAACACACACTCACTCACACACACACAGATGTTGAACAGTTGGTAAACGCTTAAACGCAATTCCTGCATTTCTTGTCTGCCAGATAAATGTGTACAGCAAAAATGTGGAAATAATACGGCATTTGTATAAGTCTAATTGCAAGTGGGTAGTGTGTGTGTGTGTGTGTGCGTATTAGCCATTGATCCTGGCCAGCTTGACGTTTTAATAAATCCCTTGACTGGCACACACGCACATTCGAATAGTGCGACAGAGATGGCAAAAACCAAACAGAGACGCACTTCCGTTTCCTGTTTGTGCTTATACCAAAATTCGAGGGGTCTCAATTTTGCTGTTGTTGCTTCTGTTGTCTGTAAGTGGACACAAGGTTATCAGCAGGACTTGCGTTAATGTCCTTAAGTTGGCAAATCATATCATTAATTTCATTTTAGCTCCATTCTCTCAGTTTTCCCCTATCTACATCTTTCTCTTTGCGACTATTTGTCAAGTTGGCCAGTTAACTACATATGTGCGTTGGACTGTATTTAAATGTATTGTAATTGCCGAATAAGCTTCAATTGTGGGACACCTCTGCCTTCAGTACTCCTAATTACGAAAATTAAGCCACATTTATTAGATAAGCAACACTTCACATGTACACATGTTCGTTTTTGCTTATCTACAGCAGTTATTTGTCGAAGTTATAGCTAAATATATATATATGTATGGCTCAAAAGATTGGGACCCTTTTATAAAAACTTATACACAGAGAGAAAAAATCAATTAACAAGGTAACAAAACTGCCATAATACGCATTTGAATCAAGCCCAAAATTGTCATTTCAAGACTGACGTTTTAAGAACGAAAATTGTTATAAAAAATGCATCTAATACAGCTACCTAACTATTCAATTAATTCAAAAGATATATTCTTAATTGCTAAGTAATTATTAACATTGTAATTATTCCATTTCATATAACATTGTACGCTATTGTTAAATGGAATTAAGTCACCAAATATTAATGGGAAAAAATGAGTAAGATATCGAAATTGGCTTGCAGTCATACCCAATCTAAAAGTTTTTAAACGCAAAAACTCAAGATCATGTAATGTATTACCGCATTCAATCTCATCATATAAAAAAATAAGTGGCCAAGATTTTTTGACTCGATCTTAAGAGGAGGTCACCCAAATTTGAGTACCCGCAATCGATTAAAAATAAAAATTCGCGATTCTAAATCAATCTAGAATATCTAGAGGTTAATCCATGGAGAAAATGGTAAACATCGTGAAAATCGGTTAATTTTTGACGAAGTTATGGAACTTTAAAATCTTTCAAATATGGTTTTGGGAACTTTACTTGTCTAAATTTTTGTCAATTTTGGCATGATTTTGTACAGTAAAATTGACCCCCTCAGAATCACTTTTAATGTTGCGATTTTTTTATTTTCGTTTTTCGATTTTTTATTAATTTTTTAATTTTTTCGATTTTTTAAGGCAAGGGCGGTAGGTGGCGTTCTAGTGGGCATGGCCGGGAAATGAAGGTCGCAATTTCTTTTTCACCAGCAACCTACATACCAAAATTTGTGACTCTATTGTGGGAAATATTGAGCGTTTATCGAATTGCGATTTGAGGTGTATCGACATGTTAGCGATTTGCCAGCCTCCCAGTGGGCGTGGCACAAAGATCTGAACACTTTCTCTGAAGCAGATAACTACAAGTACATATCCAAAATTTCAAGTCTCTATCTTCAACAGTGCCGAAAAATATTGCGTTCATCCGTAAAGACGGACAGACGGACAGCAAGATGGACGTTGCACAAAACCAATATACTCGTTTCACTTCGTGAACGAGTATAAAAATTGCGTACTTTTGTTGGCAGCTGCAACCCTAAAAGTATTGTAAGGCCCGATGCATAAATGTACTCTGCGTTAGTTATTAATTTATTATTTGAAGAAAGACAACATAAATTTCAATGAGCCAATTGGCAAGCAAAGCAAAGGAAGCCAATAAAATTCCCAATATTATATGTGTTGGATACATTATTTATTTACCTAGGCGAAATTCATGGCACAAGCCGCGAGCATTGAAACCCGAAAATATAATTAGTTTTTGGGCAAACGCTCACCCACACACACAGACACACACACACGCGTGCAATGTGTGAAAGACTTTACGGCGCAGCTGAAACAATTTTATGAAATATTTAATTTAATTATTTGAAATATCGTAGGTGCAGGCAAAAATGCATTGAATCAGTTGAAGGCACGGCGCTGATAGCGGGGTTACCCAATTCTGTTCCGAAATGCTGCGGTGACAAATTTTCCGCCGGATTCGGCGACACTAATTACGCGGTGCGGCAAAGCAAAAATGTTCGTATTAAATTGTGAACGCTTCCCCGAAATATGTATGTAGGGTCCGAGCCAATAACGGCGCTAAGCCGATATGCAAATTGTTGGTGTTGCGGTCTTAGTGCACGGAGGGCAGTGCAAATGACGCTTGACAATTTGGGGGATTATCCAAATAAAGGGCGTTACCTCAACAATAGAAGCTAACTATCCAATTAGGCTTATATACGTATGTATGCACACAGCTCCACACACCCGACTTAGCATGTATTCATCCAAAATTACGAACAACGGCTTAAGAATTAATAGTGCAGCTAATGTCCAAGCACGTTTAATTTTGGTCTGAAGTAGTTTTCCAGGCGCAAACTTGGCAATAGCCTAACATCCAATTGGCAGAAACAAACTGAAAGCAGAAATCACAAAAAGTTCACAGTTCCAGAATCGTTTTGTGTCGAAGCTAATTCCTAAGAAATGTTTCTTCCAAGATACAAAATTCGTACAAACGCAGTTTTGTGTTGTTTGTCTAGTAGAGACACTGAACCCGGAATAAATACCCCTGTTGGTATTTTGGCTAATCCCCTAATAGTTTCACCACGACGATAAAAAAAAGTACACAAAATCAAATGAAAAGCGCTAGTTTATCGAGAAAGATGTATAATCAGCTAAATTGACAAACCCACAGTTTCTAAATCACAATATATACCTATACATTCTCTACATTGTTTTAAAGGTAATTTGTAAGCCTTTCGGCACTTTTTATAGTACATAGGAAAGAAGTTACAAGTGATATAAAGATTTTAATTGCACATTTTGTAGCTTTTTGCACAAAGTGCGGAATGCCCAATTATTTATAATTTATATATTAAAACAATATCCTTCCTCACAAAATTTGATGTCAGACATTTTGGGCTTGAATCTGTTTTCGTCACCAGATTGTTATCTCATGTAAAGATTTTTCTTCTTTTCTATCCGAGTTGGTTTATGGATGTAGTATTGTTTTGTTTGTCTATTCTTCATGATTATAGTTTTTGTAGTTAAGTTATTATTTATTCCAGTCTTAATCTAATTGAGTCTAAAGTAGCTTTTACTTATTTTTTGATTGAAGATTGGAGGAAAATCAAAAAGATTTCCAAACTTTCCCACAATTGTTAAATCATTGCTGTTATTTTTTGTGTGTATCTTTGAAAATAAGGTTGAAGCTAATAGAGCTCGCAATTTTTGCACTGGGAGAATTTAGAATTATAGAATTTCCAAAAGAAAAAAAGAAAAGATGTTGCAAAAATTGTTTTTTATTATATTTTTTAACTATAGCTTGAATTGAGTTTAAAGCTAATCGCATGAAAGTAAAACTTTTCCCTGCATAATCTTGACCATTCATTTTCCACTAAGGGTCAGAATTTTCCAAAAAATGTGTATGCAGTCATTTTTGAATTTTCCTAAGTCTTTGCAAGTTAGTTAGAACCTGATCGGACGAATAAAGTTGGTTTTTCCCCATTTTCCGGATTCGGGATCGAATTTTCTAAAAGCCCGTTTTTGTGCTCATTTACACCCAAAGACGAAACGACTGTGGAAATTGCCGCTTTTTGGCTCTTTTGGCTTGGGCCACGGCATTGATTGCCAATCGCCATCAGCAATGACAGACACAGATTTTTATATATACAACTATTAATAAATAATACTAATTGGGAGACTTTGGCTTACAATTGCGCAGTTGAACGCATGTCATCCACCTACACCCGGCTCCCACTGCAGCGGAATAATCATCGGCACCCACACGCACCTCTATGACGTAGACACATAATTATGTGCACCTGTACTTATGCAGAGTTTGCACATAGTTGAGCAAATTACTCCCCCGGCCGACAGGCAGGTAGTTAACATCGAACAACGATTGGACCCGGGGCGGGTGCAGCTCACTGATTATGAAATGAAGTGCCAATAAATTGCACAGCTGCGTCATGCAACACAAGGCCATCCCGCCAGGATGTGTGGAGCGACGCCCACAGATCTCAGCGAGCGGCGTGGGCCAAACTGACGGCATGCAGTGCGGCCAAAGTTCAAAGGCAAGTCGCAGGTTAAACGCCCATTAAATTAAGCTACGATATGCGCACACAGCCCTCCGACACTCCGCCCAAGATCCAGCTGAAAACTAAAAGCTGCGCCAGGGGTCAGGCGATTAGACTTGGCCCGATCCTGAGCTGCGGTCACGCCAGCCAAAAGTCGCGTCCCCCAACGCCCGTCGCTGTCGTTTCCCCACTGAGCCATAAATATTGGTAACACAATCTAAACACTGAGCCCAAGTGGCGGGCCAAAGAAGTGTGAAAAGTCACACAATGAGCCAGCACACGCGGGCACACTCTCACTCACTCACACACACACTCACACACACACACACGCACACGTGTACCCGACCCAACTTCACCCAATCGAACGGCATCGTCGTTTTAAATCGCTATGAAATTGGTTTTCAATTTTTAAACGCCTCACGCTGGCGCCGGACCGGGCCCGGCATCTGGCGACGCAGCACATATGGCCCGTATGGTAGGTATTATGGCCTCCTGCGCCCGAGTCTTACGTGCCACTGGCCCGTACCGGGCCCCTTCCTCACCGGTATGTGTGTGTGTGTGTGTGTGTGCGTGTTTGTCGCTCTTATGTTTTATACATGATTTTTCCACGCGCCGGCTTTTTGTTTCTGTTCGGATTTGTGGAGTAGTTTGCCCCGGTCGGCGACCGGGCCATCGGGGGTCAGCCTGGCCAGGCTTTTGTGTCGACCCATAATTCAAGTAAGGCGTTAATCTGTGACACCCAACGACAAAGCCAACAGCGCAAGGTGTGTATGCTCTAGCGGAGGCTGGGGCAGTTGGAGTAGGTGTATGGTGTGTGTGTGTGTGTGTGAGTGCTCTGTAGCGTGTACTGCTTTGCCTGGTTGACAAATGGCGCATAACTTCAAACGGGGGTTAATTACTCAAAAGGTCGATTTGTGTGACGCGTTTATTAAGTTTATGTTTATGTTTATGACGTTAGTTATAAATTGGCTGCTTTGTTGTTGTCCTGTGCAGAAACAGTTTGTGGCCAGCGCGTTGCTGACATGTTGCGGCAACATTCTCCACCGAAGCAATGGCGCGCCCTCTAGCGGAATTTCTGCGCACGTTGAACTGCCGCTTGTTGGACAGGAACAAAGCAGTGCATGTTCCATTCCATATTCCATCATGTTCCTAACCATTTGTAAAAAGTATTAGTTTTTGAGTTTTTTCAAGTTTTTTTATTCATTTTTTTGTTTTAGTTTTTCTACTCAATTACTTTTAACATTTTTTTGTTAATTTTACAAAATTTTTATACTTTTTTTGTTACGTTAGTTTATGTTTTTTTTCCTCTGCTTTATACTTTATAATTAATTAATTATTCATATAATAATAGTAAATATTAATCTTTATGGTTTAAACTATCACGTTTTTCACAATAATCTTTTTTCGTTTTTTCTTGTTTTCTCGCATTTTCATTTAAGTAGCTTACAAAATTAATTTTAGTTTTTTGCGTTTACTTGGGTTTTGCATCATTTCGTAGTTTGTATATAAAGGTATAATAGATTAATTTTAATATATATATATATTTATATATATATATTATATAAAAAGTTGAAAACTTAAAGGGATCCCATACAAAGTCAAAATTGTGTATTTAATTTACAATTACTAAATGAAATATAATCAAAACTCAACATATTTGCGCACTTCAGTGTGGAAAATTAAAGTTTGGACCGCAAATCAATATACAATTACGAGGTATGCAACAGCCAAAATCTGGTTGAAAATGTTCAATAGAAATGTATAAATGTGTATATATAAATATATATATATAACATGACACATACATAATTTAAATTTGTAAGCTCATGGGAAAGCAATTGTGTGTGCGTGAGTGTTTACAATTAGAGGGCGACAATTTAAAAGCAGAAAAATATATTTACAAATAACTAATGTTAAAAAGAAATTATGTAGTATGTGTAATGACAAATTTTGCACTTTTTTTTGTTTTGGTTGCTTAATTTTAGATGAGCGAAGCAAAAACCATGGAGCTAATGGATTGGGATTAGTTCATGTTGGATTTTGGGATTTCTCTACATATATGCTGAATCTGATCAACAGTTTTGCAAACTGAGCAGAGCATCACCGTGAATAAATCGCTTATATTTTCAAAAAGTAGTTACGCTTTAGAGTCATATATATATCGTATATAGGTAATTATCAGTAGTAAGCTTACGTTTGATTTCTCACATATTTTTAAAACTAATTCTAATAGCTATGCAAAACACATTGTTTTTATTGATTATTGTTTTCTTCTTTTTTTTCGTATGCATCAATTTGCTTTTTTTAAGTTTTAAACTTTTTTGGACTGACAATATTTTTCATAATTTTGAAGTTTTTTTTTCAGTTTTTCTTGTATTTCAAATAAATTTAACAAGTGAATTAACTTAAAAATAGAAAAGGGTTCGCGTTTGTGAACATAAGGTTTTAAATGCTTGGCGGATTAAAAAAAAATAATTGCTGAATTCTGTAGCCAATTTATAGTTTTATGAACTGGGACTATTTTGGTGAGGGGGAAGGGGCAGTGCAATGCTCAGAAAGAGAACGGAATCATAATTGATTCAGGATACATTTTTGTTGCTTTTACTTTCTTCAAAAGTTACAGATTAAGTTGCATTTCGGATACATTTTAAATGCTTAAATTACTAAAATTCGCTGGCAGTGGCGCCCCGCATGCCTCGATAGGTTTAAGGATAACAAACGCTGCCTCTTAAACAATAACATTACATTTGCGTTAGGGCCACACAAGAAATATATGACATATATATTTTGTAATATATATATATAACTTGAATGTACTTTTGCGCATGCACATTTTGAATATTTAATGTACAAAATTGATTTGCATTAAGATCATTTGGTTTCTGTATATTAATTTCGTTTACATTGTCGTTTTGGTAATTATAGTAGGGTTATTTATCGTTATCTTTATCGTATATAGTACAACAGTTCATGGCATTACGTTTATTATCAACGCTGCTTCAGTAGGAAATTTGTTTGCTCTGTAGAAAATTTATATTCAAGAATGAATAAAAACAAACACAAAAAAATAAAATAATTATAATGAAAGTTGAAGAAAGGAAATTTAGTTCATAGCATGTTGGCACTGGGCACAGAGCACAGACCTGTGCCTGTGTATATGTATGTGTGGTGTTGTGTGTGTGCTAACAATAAACATTGAGCATTTTATAAGCAATCATTTCAGTAAGTTGTGAAGAACGAGAGAGAGAAGAAACAACTAATCATAACTGCTAAACCAACGCTAGGTAATTGCAATAAACAAATTTCAAATTTAACTTAATTGGGCTAACGCTAACGGATGTCCCACATAACGCGCTTCACTCGAATACTACTATAAAAAAAGAATAATAAGAATAAACAAAAGAGAGAAGAGCCGTTGGAGACAAGCGCCAACTGCAGGCTCCAAGCTAATTGTAAGTCATAATTAATCTTAATCCATATATGTGGCTGCGTTTTTACGAATTACTTCTTCGACGACGACGACGAGGAAGATGATGCTGCCGCTGCCACTGCCGCCGCCGGCGACGACGATGCTGATGCTGATGCCGATGTGGACGTTGCCACCGTGCCAGTGGAATTACAAGCGCGAGCTGCACTCAACTGTGCTCCGACCTGCGCCGGCGCCTGTGGCTTTGCCTTGTGCTGCTGCTGCTGTTGGCGCTGCTTGTGTGGCGCCAAGCCGGAATTGCTGCCGCCGCGGCGCAGCTCGTGCTGTGATCCCTGCTGATAGTTGCGATTGGCCACCTGCGGCTTGTTGCCCAAGGAGCCGCTGCGTATGCGCACAGTGCTGCTGCCAAAGGAGCCAGTGCGTCGGCGGTTCTGTTGCTGACCATATCCGCCATAGCCTCCACCCTGCTGATGCTGATAATGTTGATGCTGTTGTTGTTGCTGCTGCTGCTGTTGTTGTTGCTGCTGTTGCAGCAGGCGTCCCACGTAGTCGCTGCGATTGGTGATCGTGGTGTTCAGACGTCGCCCACCAGCAGTAATCACAGCGGTGCCATCGCTCTCGGACACACTGCGCAGCCTATTGAGCTGGCGTCCCGGGTTCAGGCTGCCAACTCCCTGCAGCATCTCATCGATCTCTGGCTCCACGACGCGGAAGTCTTCAATAGTCTTGAAGTTCTTTAGATATTCGGCCAGCTTTGGTTGCACCTCCAATTTCTCGCCGTTCCTATAGTACTTAAGGAAGGCCCAGAACTTCTCCAGGCCATACAGTTGGCCTAACGGAAGAAAAATAAAGTTAAGCATTTTTGTGCAACTACAAAGAAAATAGTTTGCCTAATTACCTGTCTCATAGTCGGCGATGGTCTCGTCCTGGAAGTCCTGGTAGACATTCGGGCGGAACTTTTTCTCCAGCCCGTACGAGAAGAAACGGAATAGGCACTCCAGACCATAGCGGAAGCCGTTGCCGGCATCCTCTAGCGCCAGCGTACGGAACTCGTTGTACATGCTCTTGTTGAAGTTCTCGCGCAGGAAAAAGGACCAGAACCGATACAGCGTATTCATCTCCTGCGATTGGCCGTAGCCCAGGCGACGGCGCTCCTTCAAGCAGCGCGAATGATACTTGTGATAAGCCTGTTGGGTAAAGTTGTTCTCCTTGAGCAGCGCATGCGAGGGATGCTGGAAGACGGGCAGCGATTGCGGCACCGACGATCCAAACGAACCGTAGGAAGATGTGGTGGGCGATGTGCCCGCCGATGAGCCCATTGAGGTGGTCCGGGGTCGATGCTCGACAGTGTCCAGCAACCAACCCACATGTGCTTCTACCGGCGGATTGGCGGTGTGACGCAATTTGCGTTTTCTTGGCGTGCGGGGATCGATTGAGTGCGAATTGGGTGCGGCATAGAAGCGTGCACGGCGAGACTTCAGCGTGGAGTTCAGTGTGGAGTTAAGCGTGCCATCAGCATCTACGAGTGTTCCATCGGCATCGTGTTCGGGTTCGTCAACATAACTGGGCGGCGGCGGTGGCGGCTGCTGTTGCTGCTGCTGCAACTGCAGCTGGGCCACAGATCTCTTGCTGCCCGCCAGCTTCTCAAAGTCCGCCTGCGAGATAATGTTGACGGTGCGGTAGTCATTGTTGGGCACCACATTTGTGGTGGTCCACAAGTCCTCCTCATAGTTGGCCAGCCCGTCGTTGATGATGTTCTCCAGGTCCTGGGTGATTTTCGTGCGTGAAGTGTAGTCGGCGGTGCGATCGTAGCCATCATGCTTGGGCGCACGTCCCACCTGGGCGACAATGAGCAGCTTGTTGATGTCGCGGTCAGCAAATTCGTAGTCGGATTCGTCGTCGTCGGAGAAGTTTTCGGTGAAGTTATTGATGCGTCCGGTGGCGGGTATGGGGTCCATTAGCTCCTCGTCAAATTGAAAATCTAGTTCTTCCTTTTCGGCATGGCACTGAGCGGATGGCGCAGCAGCAGCTGTTTTGGAGGAGGATTGGGAGTTGGTCGTGTAAGCAGCGTTGCCAGAAGATGCTTTTTTGTTATTGTTGTTGTTTGTGGCAGTGGAGGAGATGGCGGTGGTGACATTGGTGGTGACAGAGGCAGCGATGGATGTGTTGCTGGCTGATGAGGCGTTGGATGTGGCATTGGATGCAGACGAGGACTTGGACGAGGACGTGGTGGACATGGACGTGGTGGCGTTTGCGGTGACGGTGTGATTGTTGTTGTTGTTCGTTTTGTTGGGCTTTACATTTTTGACATTGTTATTGTTGTTGTTGAGCGTTTGTGAAAGCGTTTGCTGTTGTGTTGACGTGGTCGTGTTGTTGTTGTTGTTGATATATTTAGTAGCGTTTTCTTTTAAAGCGTTTGTTTTGGAGCGTCTCTTTACCTCTTTCCACATGCCCTCCGGCTCCGCCACCAAAGCAGCTGCCACCCCATCACCTTCACCAGTCCCTGCTGCCTTTGCCGCCACTCGCTTCTCCGGCGTCGAGCTGCCCTTGGGCTTGACACTCTCGGCCAGGCCGCTCAGATGGTCGGCCAACTCGGCCGCAGCACCGACACCGGCCTTCTGGCCACCACCGGCTCCCTCCACGCGCTGTGTCAGCGCACTGATGGCATTCACCGAGTTCATGCCCGAGATTGTGGGTCGCTGCTTCTCCAGCAGCATCTTGGGCACCAGATTCTGCGAATTGCGCGGCACCGGCGGCGGCGGTATGCTGCTCAATGGCTTTGTGGCCATGGCAGAGGTCAATATGGCTGGTGGCGGCGATGATGGCAACGTTGCCTCCGGCATCACAGCCTCTGTTATCGATTCAGTCTGCTTTTCTGGCTTTTCCACCTGCTTCTGCTGTTGCTGCTTCTGCTTCTCCGGCTTTTCCGGCTGTCGCGACTGCGACTTGCCGTCAGTGCCATCAGTTTGGATCTGATCCTTGGCGTCGAGCACATCGCTGATGGGCCAAATGGTGGGCGTTGTCTTTGTGCGCACCTTGTACCCCTCGAAAAGTTCCAGCTTGTCGGAGTCCTTGATGGCGGTGACAATTAGTGCCACATCCGTCGTGAGGGCCAGGACGCGATGGAACGAGGCGATCAGGGTGACCGGTATATAGCCCTCCGAATCCATTTTGCGGCGCAAAAAGAAGTCCCCGTTAAGATTATCTTCGCTAAAATAGTATTCACTGTGGGAAAGGGCAGGTGCAATATGAAAACCGTTAATCAAAATGTAAAGAATGTCGCAAAGGATAACATAGAGTAGTCCCCGAGGACTCGAACAAGGATTGATAATATGACTTTCTAGCAACAGCTTACACAAAGAGTGCTAAAAAGATTTCTAATTAACTATGGAAATTTAATACGCATATATAAAATTATATTTTGTTATTCGAAAATTTATGTTTAGCACCTGAGCTCACTATATTTATATTTTCTCTTACATTTAATAAAACTGATTTTAAGCAAAACATACTTAATACTTTATTGAGACCCATTATCTGGTTTAAGATACATGCGTAAAATTTCCATATACTCCTGGAAATTTAGTCTTGAGTGCTTGACTAGAATTGTTTATATGCTGAAAATTACTTACACTTGCTTCTTAATAGCCTCCTTGACGCTAGCGGCGTCCATTTCGATGTACGCAGCTGGCACATTGCCGAAATAGTGGGTGCCCATGAGGACATAGGATTGCGAGGAATCTGCGCCGGCTGCATCCGCCGGCAAATAGTTGACGTACTCGCCCGAGGCTAACAGATGGCGTGGTAAGCGATTAGTTGGACGACCTGGTCCCGGTCTTGTGAATCCACCGCGCCCTTGCCGCCCGCCGCGATATGACGTCCGGAAACGACGTGGGCCACGCAACCCGCCAGCCCCTGGCGCTGTCGCGGCATTTGCTGCTCCGCCTTCGGCTCCTGCGCCTGTGCGCTGGTCATCGTAGACAGCGGCACTGGTGCCGCTGCTACGCCAGGAATCCACGCGCTCGGCTGGAGCAGACGTGCGTGGGTTGTACGCATAACGGCCACCATGAGGCCGCGACTCTGTTGCGGCTCCTGACTGGCCCTCAACGCCTCTGGCGCCCGCTGGGCCGCTGCGCTCATTGTAGGCACGTGGCGGACGACGCTGCTCGTAGGCATCATCGCTGAACCGGCGATTGGGCCGGCCGCCAATTGGCTTTGGGCGGCTAGACTTGGCCAGATCGATTTGCAGCGGACGCCACTTGTGCTTGGGTATTTTTTTGTTAATGGCAGCTCCGGCAAGGGAGCCAGCAGCTGGGACAGCTGAGCTGCTAGTGGGATGCTCGCCCTCTCGCTGGCTCTTGGCGTCATGACTCGTGCTGGCTGTGGCGTTATTTGCTTGGCTACTGTTGCTGCTACTACTGGCGGCAACTGGTGCAACTTTTGGCTCTGCGCTGGCCTCGTTTGTGGAAGCTGCTGCTCCGGCTGCTGTTGCTGGGGCTACTGGTGCTGCTGCGGGTTGAGTTGATGTGACTGCTGCTGTTGCTTTGGCAACTGGCTGCTTCTTTGTTGAGCTACGCTTGGTTTCGTTAACGGTGGCTTTGCCACTGCCAGCAACGCCGCCAATTAGCGTGGGCCACTCACCAACGTTGCTAAAATCGCTGGCCTGTAAGCGAAGGGGGTTCGAAGAATATTGTAAGAGAGGCAACGATTGAAGCTGTCTGAAATCTTTTACCTTTTGGTTGACCTTCTTTTTGTCCTTTACCACTGCGCTGGCGAGCGCATCCGCAATAGTGGCATCAACTGTATGGAATAATGGAAAGCGTATTGTAAATATAAGAATTATTTTGAATCAGGCCAATCACAACATCACGCCATATCTTATATCCGACGCAGTTGCGCCGAGAGAAAAAAAGAGAGGGAGAGAAAGAGAGAGAGCGCGAATGCGAGAGAACGTTTGCTCACCATTTGTGGAAACAGAGTCGCTTGTTGTTGCTGCTGCTGTTGTTGTTGCTGTTGTTGTTACTGCTGCTACTGCTGCTCCTGTTGTTGCTGCTGTAGTTGTTGTTGTGGTTTTAATTGCTGTCTGTGTTGTTGTTGCTGCTTGCTGCTGCTGTGTCTTTTTGTTGCTGTTGTTATTCTGTGCGCCTTGATTGTTATTATTATTGTTGTTGCTGACAGTCTGTTTCGGTTGCTGTTGCTGCTGTTGCTGCGCCTTAGGCTGCAAGACGCGTTTGTCCAATGGCGAGCTGCCAGCTTTAGGGCTGCCCACTTGCTTTGTTGATATCTGCATGAAAGAAGTGTGTTCAAATTAAGTTAATTATTATTAAAAAACTACTCAGAGTTTGTGTTTTTCTTCTTTTCATAAATGTGTGCGTCATAGGGTTGATTGAAAAATCAATTTAACTTTGTTCTGCTTTTTACCCGTTTTTTTATGAACACACAAATTTCAACATAACCTAGAACATCATGGGCCATACGACAACAACAAATGCCAAGGCGCCTGCCTTCGCAGCCATTCGACTGGGGGAGTGTCCCTAACCCAGATACGGTTCGTGGCGAGATACACACAAATAAATATATACATACATTAAACATACATACATGTGTATGTACTGGGCAAGTATATATTATGGCATATATTAGGCAAGTAAAATTACCTTAAGCTTTTCACTAACGCCTAGAACTTGCCACTAATCCAAAGGACAGCACGTTGTATTTAAGTATTTAATTTGACTGCATACAGTTCTTCTTGTATCTTATCTCTCACACAGTTTGCTTGTTTTGCTGTTCACAGAGAACGCATACACATAAATTAAGTCGATTGTTGTTGTTGCTGCTCTCACTCACAAATTGTTTAAACAAATGGCTGTTTATTTTCAGTTGGTGTGGAGCACTTTTTTAAAACGCGTCCGTTCTCTTTAGCTGTTGGTTGAATTCTGTGCGCGACTAGCGCTTCAAAGGCAATGACAACTCGGCCGCTGCTCGCGTCGCTGCTGCCGTACGCTGTGCACGCGTTGACTACGTGAGCAAAAACGAACACAACGAATTTTGAAAACAACAAGAGCAACAACATGAGCAGCGTTCGCAGCAGCAGTGGACAAAGAGGGCCAGGCAACAGCAACAACAACAACTGGTTTTAAAAAGCAACAACGAACATAAAGGCAAATCAAAATAAAAACAAAAAACAGCCGATGCGCCGGTTGTCATATGCGTGAGTTCGAGCGAGAGCGAACGAGAGCGCCACGAGAGCGGCACAATTTGCCGGGGCCAAGGCAGCGAGCGACAGCGCATACTACAGAGCACCCTGTAAAATAGATGGATACAGGTTTTATGTGTATGGAATTGTGCACTACGTGCACCTTCCATTTTATGTTTTTATACGTATTTTCGTACCAAACACATTGTTTTCGTGGTGTCTTAAAGATATTAGGAGCTTCGCGTACAAATATTAACAAAGTAATTAACAGGTAAGCAACGGGGAAGCATCCAAAACAACATTTGGCAGTAAACACAAACATTGCGAGCGAGATAGCTTGCTCGCAACAGTTTGTAACTGTAAAGCAAAAAGGAAGCAAAACAAACATGTGATTTTCGGCACGTAGGCCACAGACGCAGCGACCGCGGGTGGTTGGAAAACTCGCTATGTAAGAGACCGAAGGAAGAAGAGAGGAATGAGAGAGAGAGCTCAATGGGTTGCGCGTAGTTTTTTTCTTTTTTATGTACGTACATATATTATATGTATAAAATGCACATGTTCATTAAAATTTGGTCTTATGACATGAACTGTATGTCTTTGAGAAAAAAAAATAAAAAAAAATGTGTTCATTGTGTCCAACCCAAGATTCCGTAAATGCGACTCGCAGCACGTAAGCAAATTCCGAGTATTCGCCCAAAAGTGTCCATTCGACATAAATATTTAGCTTCCCCATGACTCAGCACCAAATGCAGGACATCCATATGAGTCATGCTTGAAATGGTATTGGTGTCAGTAGTTTTCCACTCAAACATTTTCCCAAAGCCCACGTGCTTAAAGCGTGTTGTTTAAGTAATTGTTGTAAGTACATTTACTTAAAGCAAATACATGTATGTACGTGTATTGATATTGGGCTTATCTATTTCGAGACATTTGAACCCTCCGACTCTGACGTATTTGCCATTTAAAAATAAAATGTTTAGAAATAAAATACGTTTGCACTTAGATAAGAATACATGTACATATGTATGTACGTAGTATTTTCTGCTAATTCAAGGTCATTGATTATAAGCGCTTTTTCTGTATAGCAAAATCAACAAATTAAATTTAAAAACCATATGCATTAATCATCATACATACTTCAGTTGGTTAAAATGACTATAAAAAAATCACGATTGACAGAACCTTGAGTATATTCGCAAAATAAAACTTGAACTTGCCTTTTACGTTGCTACAAATAGCAAATCACTGCGATAAATACGCAATAGAGTTTTGAAAGGCTAATGTAACACTTTGAATCTAGTTATAAACCAGACATATACAATTATATATATAAAAATATATATATTCTGTTTTCTTACATAGTTCCACAACGAACGATCGCTGAAAAACAACTAAGGCGATTCTAATGCAATTTAACAATTTTAAATACACAAAGTTAACGATGAATCGTCGCAGTCAACGTCGACTGCGGCGCTGACAATAGAATCAAGAGCGGAGGTGGGTCTTACAAACCAAGTCGTATAAAAATAAACAAGTAAGGAGCTCTACTCGGCAGTGCCCGACTGGGGGATACCCTAAACCCTTGTCTTTACATACATTTCAACCCGCTTGCATTAATACATACACACACAAGCATGCAAACGCACGCGCAAGCTGTGCACTTCACTCAGCGGCTGCGCTTGGCCCCCACTATGGTAAATTATTTTTTGAAAAACTATGAAACAAAGAGTATGATCGTTATGAAATTTTGCAGGACCTACATAAAGCATTCCAGTCTTTATACAAACCAAATCAAAAGTCTGTAGTACTTGAATTGCGTTTTGTTTTTTTTCATATTTGAGGTGAGGTAATCGAGTTAAAATCGGAAATATTTTTGATCTACGTATGCTTCACGATAACATATTAAATAAAACTTGGTGGCAAAAAAAGTTAAAAAAACCAATATATACCAAAAATAAAACTGGGCGGAATATCGATCATTTGAAATATACACGATCTGCGTATTGTATATACAAGAGCTCTGTAGCTCTTGTAGTCTCTGGCAGGGCTAAATCGAAGAACAATATACATATATACTTTATGGGGTGGGAGATGCCTACTTCTGCCTGTTACATACATTTGCACAAAACCAGCATACCCATTTATACCCAGTTTTAATGGGTTCAGAGTATAAAAATAGCAGCGGACAGTCGCAACAAACGTGCACATTCTCTAGTCTACTCTTCTGCCCAGTGCTACTGTGCCACAGAAGGGATGGACGGGGTGCATTTGGGGTCTTTCTACGTTGCAGTAAATTGAAATAGATTGTTAGCGAGCCAACCAAGTGGCGACAAATACCGGCCGCAAAAGTCGTTATGTAAAAATAAAAATAAGTAGCATTTCAGCTGGAAAACGTGCTCCAAGTCAAATCAACGACTCAATCAGAGGAAGGGGCGATTGGGGGAGTGGCAAAGGCAGTTAAGCTGGTTTTGCACTGATTGAACGCTCGCCAGCAGCGACAACAACTAATAGGGAACAGGTCTTATCAAATAGCTGGCAAATGGGGGTGAAACGAACTAAATTCAATATTATTAAGTATTGAAAAATTGAAAAACAAAAAGGTCAACACTTGAACGCAAACAAATTTATGGACATTTTTATTTACTTTTTATTGCTTGCTATTTTAAGCGTTCTTTTTTTATTGGATTTGGCGCCATTAGAAAAGAGATAACAGCAAGTTGACGAACTGAAGCCGGCACAAGGCAACGAGGCGACTACTAATATATATATATATATATATATATATATATATATATATATATATATATATACATATATATATATATATATATATATATACATATATACATGGGGTTGTGGGTGTGTGTAAACGTAATTGTTGTTTTGTTTTTTTTTAGCTTGCGGTAGGCGACAGTTAACTGCGCAGCTGGCCTAAAGACCCCCAAGAAAGAGGTCTTAATTTTAAGCACTACGCTAATTTTCGATTATATTTTCTGATTGATAAGCCATGCAAACATCTAAATACCATTGTGTATAAGTTACAATTTTATTTGATAAAGGGCAACACATTGCATAATTACCAGTTATTAAATTAAATTAAAATAACAATTTTTTTATTTTATCAAAAAAATTATCGTATATATTTGGAATTTTTAACTTAAAACAAAGATGTACTATATATATACTGTACTATATATAACTTTTGTAATTATTTTTAATCGATAAAACTGAATAATATGCCAATTCGATTTAATTTAAACATCTTCCTCAGTTTAAAAGCTAAATATATAAAATCTTGTAGACTGATGACCTCCTCTAAAAATCAGCCAAATCCACTCCCGTACCCATAAATTACGAAAGTCGATATTTTTCCAAAAGAACAATAATAATTAAAGCAGTTTTAAACTTTTTAAGCTGTTATTATGTTATGATCGAGTATTGCGCAGTCGGTGACACCCGACTTAATTGTTCTTGTTTGAATGAATTGAATCTGCGTATAGTATACGCGAACTTAAAAATAACAAAGAAGGTCCTGTAATCTATACGATCGACGCGTTTATATAGACAGATGGACAGGGCTACTCTGAGTGTTACATATATTTGCACAAAACGAATGTACCCTTTTTACCTATTTTCAATGGTTTCAGAGAAAATCAAGCATTGCCTGTAGGTATGACGAACCACAAACTATTTTTAAAGTGAACACAAAAAAGCTATACTTTATCAAAACACATAAAAAATTGTGTTGAGAGAAAAATTACCGCAAATAAAGCGACCTTGAGAAATAAGTGAGAGTATTACGCCGTTGACTTATTTAACGTCGTAAGTAAATTATATGACAGGTATCAATGGAATTTAAGAACGGATTTCAAACTGTTATACAAATTAGTTATCAACATACTTTTTTTACCACTTACAACAAATGTTCATAAATATGTTATCAGAAAGTAAAAATTGATAAAAAATTTTAATGGCAAAACTGAGGAAGTTCTCGTACTGCGAAGGGTATTGTAGAATCTATTGTCGTTTATTTTACGTCTCTAGCTTTTGTAGTTTCCGAGATCGCTGCGATCATACAGACGGACAGGACAAATACTTTATGGGGTCGGATATACTTCCTTCTGTTACATACATTTGTAGAAAACCTTTTTACCCATTTTCAATGGGTTCAACAAGGTATAATGAAATGGAATCTAGACAAAGCTGTAATACGAATGGCTTTTCCAAGGACACACCAGTCCCCATTCGTATTGCTAGGATGGAAATGCACTTAATTCATAAGCAAAATGTGAAGTTGCTCGAGTAGCCGCCATATTCCCGGACATAAATATAATAGAAATTAGTTCGGGGGCAATGGGCGTGGTCAAAATTGTTCGACTTGATCCTAAAAGGAGATCACCAAAGCACTGGGCGTGGCAAAAAATCTTAACACTTTGTCTGAAGCAGATAACTCTACAAGTATATAACCAAAATTTCAAGTCACTATCTTCAATCGCGCCGAAAAAAGTTGCACGTATCCGGACAGCGTGACGGATATTGCACAAATTATGTCTTTGCCACACCCACTTTCTGAAATTATGTTGAATAAATAGTATAGATTTACGTTTTAAAGCACTAAAACAGTGAATTAATACTTTATTTACATTTTTTTAATTTTAAGTCTTTAAACCTATTCAGTTCAGCGTAAAAAATGTTAAAACAATTTGTGAACATATATGCAACAGGCAGAAGGAGGCGTCTCCAACCCCAGGATATATATCTGTCCGTCCGTCTGTTTGAACGCGTCGATTTCGGAGACTACAGAAAACAGCTAGAAAACTGACCTTGGACTTTTAAGTTCTTGTATACCATACGCAAGTCTATTTTATTTAAAATCATCGATATCTCGTCTCGTTGTCTTATTATCGATAATTATCGAATTGAAACTAGAAACATTTTAATTTGGAATATATGGGGGCTTGTCAAATCAATAAAATATGTATATCTCTTTTAATTTTAAAGCCAAACCAAATAAACCAGACTTGGCTGCAGACACTTTTCTGATTAACTTCTCTAAAGATCGCCTCGAAAAATTTCCTTACAAATTGCAAAACTCCATATTTGTGATTGAGTATTGCGCATTTGGTTACACCCGACTGACGCAATTGATAAGAAAGAAAAACAAATATTTCCATAAATTCCATATAAAGAAAAACCATACACATACTCATAGTATAGAATATATTGCACAAGGAAACAAGAAATTTAAGTGTGTGACGCGGATGGACATAAAGAAAGAAAAGCCAACATTAAGCGAGCAGGCATATTAATATATGAATACATATGCACGGATGGAAATAATGGGGAAGATATGGCATAAAATCCGACAGCAGATGCGTTGCTCAACAGAAATCAAGCTGGGTGATTTTTTATATCATATCGGTTTGTGTCTGATATATTAAACAGATTAGCTTTTATTTAGCATATTCTTTGTTTGTAAAAATGCAAAGTTTCACATTAGAACAGTTTTCTTATTAAATTATTTTCCCACTCAATAGAGTTTTAATTTTGACTCGAGTTAATAAAAGAGGCATATTTAACTTTAATTGCTTTTTCCCGCAACTAAGCTAAGCAGTCTGAGTCTATAAATAGATACTCCGAACGCTGCTCGTCATCTAATTGCTTACTAATTACTACGTATCATATCAAAATATAGCTAAAAACTATCAATTTAGTTTTTAAATAGCACATCACTAAGAATATAATACAATACAATGTATTACAATATATTGTCTTGTATGATTACTGGAGAAACATGAAATAATTTATTTTATGCTTAAAAATAAAAAATTGTATATAAAAATATAACATAAATAAGGAAAATAGGTGTTGAAAAAAACGTAATTTAAAGCATTGTACATATGCACATGAACTTATTTGACTTAGGTTTGACATGCACATGTTAATATTTCTTCAACAAATATTTTGCTTGACTTAAATGTGTAATAATTTTAACGTGTTTTCATTTTTTTTGTAACTCATCAAATTAAGTTGTTTGCATATTTACTTTCGATTTCATGTTTATTGTTGTCGCTATTTCTTGTTGACGTTGTTAATTTCTACTCGCTGCGTTGCCGTTATCGCTGTAATTTAAAACTGTTCTGTACTGCATATTCATATATACATACATACATTCATATCTACACGTATATACGCACACACTCGTATCTGCGCTACTATAGCACACCAAGTCACTTCTACGGTATGTTCATAATATTTTGACGGCATGAAAGTGGAAAGAAGGGAAAACAGTAAGAGAGAGAGAGAGAGAGAGAGACCGTAGCACTTTTATGATATTCAACAAGTACTCAAATCCACGTTTACATTTTTGTTTGTGTTTGCTTGTGTTGATTATTCAAATTAGTTTATATTTAATATTAATCGCGCTGCCATAGACCGAATACATTATTCACCACGACATACACAGGTGTGGTGAGCACTGCACACGTGCTACCGATTTCAATATAGACAAAGAATTAGGGTGACCGTTGTTAGCGTGTTTATTTTTATTAAAATGCCTAAAATATCAACTGCTGATGTCGCACACGTTCCGAACGATTGAAACGGCACACGTCAACTAGTTGGGTGTTTACTTTTGTGTTTCAATTCGCAGCGCAGAGCTGCGTTGCGTTGGGGTGCAGCGACGGCTTCGTCGGTAGTTAAAATCAAGAGCAGCCCCAAGCAATTGAGACACTGTTAAAACCCGTGTGACAGCCAAAAGCAGTAGCAACAAAAAACGGAAACAAAAGCGAGAGTAACTGTGGTTGTTGTTGCTATGAAGGTGTTCACCTCGGCAACAGCGCAACTGTTTTAAGAAGCTTCGAGCTTCTTAATTGCTTTAATTTGCATGATGATAATATTAGCATAATGTCGAAATTATTCGAGGGTGGCTTAAGAAGTATGTGAGCTACAAATATGACTATATTTCAATGTTATAACGACTAATACTTGGTTTTAAACCAAAATTACAATTTGACGCATCGTGAATCCCTTTTAGAGGCTTTGTTTACATACACATTCTCACAATACAAATACCAAACACTTGCCACACCTTCTGTGGTTTGCTGTTTACTTTGCCTCTTCATTTTCGTTTTTTCTTTGATAAACGAAAACAAACGATAATTGCTGACGTTGACGTTGACGCCGACGCCACCGTCGCAGCCGGCAATGATGCTAACGCGACTGTCAAGCGCTGCTGACCTTGACATTTATTTATAACTGAACATTTATACTTTTTCTCTCGCTTGCCTTATGATAAAAAGAAATAAAAAGAGAGAAAACAAACAAAAATTTTCAACTAGAATAAATCCATTTAACAAAAACCGAATGAAATTTTAAAAAGACTATAAAACAGAATATAACCCAAAAAACAATCGAATTATATTTTTTGTCTCTCGTACTCTTCTTACGCTGAAAACGAACAGACAGTACAAAAGAAAAGACAACAACCGATTTCTTGCCCTGCTGTTGTTCTTCTTCCTTCTCTTGTTGCTGTTATTGTGGGCGTATTTTTTTGTGGGGTTTGTCACCTCACTCGCCATTTGGCTGTTGCATAATACACAAAAAATAAAGCAAATCAAAACAAGAAATTGAGTTGGTTTGTTTTTTGAATTCTTCTTTTTCTGCTTTCGCTTTGTTTTGACAAATTGCTTCTATTCAATATTATGCAATGTGAATGCAGCCAAAGTAAATACTGTAATGATATAAATTTGTAATCATGATAACAAGAACAGCACAAGCAACAACAATCACGTAAACGTGTTTCCAGCTTGTCTGTTCTGTCTTCTTGTTGTCTCGCTTTGCTGGTGTGTTTATCAGCTGTTATGCCTTATGCTCTCTAGCTGCGTTTACGCCATTCTACGCACATTTGTTTACCAACAGTTTAACAAAAACAAAAATAATAAAAACAATGTCGTTTATGGGCATTCGCCCCCCACTAAACTCTCCCCTCCACAATCGCGTCTTTGATTTTGTGTAGCACAGATATTCCGTCATTTCTGAGTAGACCTAAATATACTTTGAAAAATTATCTGATCCACTTTTTGAAACATATTTCAAGCCAAGACTAAACCCCATTTATTAACAAAAAAGAATATTACAAATTCCTAACTTTGGGTATTTTGGAAATGAGGTAAAAACTCTTGTATTGCAATATAAAATAAGTAAACTTTGCGATAATAATTGCAAATTTATTAAAACTTTACGATTTAAGAATTAACATTTTCAAAAGACGCCTTGAGCTTATTAGTTACAAAATTATTTTTAAATTCTTATTAAACAAGGAATTTGAATAATCCTGTGTCATTTGTCTCAACAACAATAATAAAATGGTTTTTTTTTAAGCTAAATATCACAAATTTTAAACTACAACAAAATATAGACTTCTATAGGAACAAGCGGTCAAAAATGTTTTTGTATGCGCAAATTTTCCATGTTTGCAAGGGTTTTACTCGAAATAGAAGTAGATATATATATTCAGAAATTATATTCGTAATGTAATTTTAAGGTCCGGTTTATAGTTTTTTAGTGCTATATGCTTTCAGTTTAACTTAAATACATTAATAGAAAACAAAATCAGATCAGTACTTTTATACTATACGAGGCGATAATAAAGGAACCAAAACATGGGTTTCTCCATGTGAAAAGGTTTAGAACCCGAACCCATGACCCACACCCAACAATTTTTCTGGGATTCAGAGCCATGATTCGCACTAGAGTTGGTTAGGGAACTTTGTCAGGTTATTTGAGGACTTACCTTCCAGGCGTTGACCTTTGGCGGGGGCGCTGCTACGTAGCGCTTTGGCTGTGGTGCAGCTGCGGCCGCTGCGGCGGCAGTCGAGGCTGCTGCCTGGACATCGGAGTCACCGGCTTTGGCCTCGTTGCCGCTGCTGCTGGCCTCCAGGCTGGCGCTGGGCGAGGTGTCAGACTTGCGCTCTATCTTTTGAGTCTTGCTGTTGCCTGGGGTGCCCGTAATTTTTCGTGGACTGTTGCCGCGTGGCGCGCGAGGACGTGCCTGTTGCTTGCGTCCGTCGGCTTCGCTGCCGCCAGGCAGACGGCGTCCGGGCGCCGACTTTTGGCCCTGGCCCTGAACCGGACCCGGGCCACTGCCTCCAGCTGGCGGCTGTTGCTTGTCGCGGAATTCGCGCGTCGTCGGCTTATCCTTGCGCGCCTTTTTGCGATCGCGCCGGTGATGCGATAGCACCGGCAGAAAGTCATTATTGTCGTCCAGTTCCGATGAGTTCTCAGCAGTATTGTCGCCGCCGGCGGCAGATCGCTTCTCGCCCACATTGGGTAGCTCATCAACTGCGGCCTCGGCAGCGGCGGTCTCCTCGCTCCACGACTTAAGGGTTTTCAAATTCGGTTGGTTTTCCTTGTTGTCCACAGCAGCGGCGACTGCCTTCTTGTTGTCTAGATTCTGCACAACATTGGCATATGATGTCGAGGCGCTGCCTGTAGCAGCGGCAGTGGCGCCGGCGCCAGCAGAGACATCCTCCTTGCTGCTGGACATGTTGTGGTCGTTCCTTTGTTGTTATTCCTGCTGCTCCTCCTGCTATTCTCTGAGTAGACAGCTCTCGACGCGCTACTCCAGATTGTTGTTGGTGGATGGGGAAACTCTTTGGTGCTTCCTTGCCAGACAATAATATGTATGTATATATATATATATATGTATATGTATATCAACGAGTTCGAACAAACGAGCTGCTGTAACTGTAAATTTGCAAAACGTAATAAATCACATTAGTTTCTTGTTGTTATTCTGCACACACGCACACACATACACACACATAAGAAATGTCACCTGCATGCGGCTTACATTTATGCACTAGCCACCCTGCCCGCGCCCAGCCTGGAGCTGGCTGCTGCTGCAACACATATAAAATTAAATTTCAGCTTTTTTCACGCTGCTTCACAAATTGAATTTTTATTTATTTTCACCGTTGCTGGATTTCGCCTCAGAAATGGTGCATTATACGCCTCAAATGAGCCGAGACAAAATTGAGAAATTGACAGGAGAACGCAACGAAACGCAAAGTATATTATGCAGCAGTCTCAAGTGAGGTTAGGGCGAGCATAAGCCCCCCACACTAGTGCGAAGCAGCAGCGTAAAAAGCAACAAGCGCTTAGTTGCGGCGCTGCCAACTTGCGTAAAATAAACCTGCCGTTGACTATGACACTAGCAACAACAAAAAATTTAATGCGACGCAATAGCGAATACAGAGACAAAATGTAAACTCCTAAAGGCTGAATGAGCAGCGAATACAATTAGGTGTAGAAGAAGAATGCACAGTGGCAAAAGAAACACAAAAACGCCGCAAACGTGGTTATGCAACAACAACGCTTGCATTTTGTGCAGCCCTGGCCAACGAACAGCTGTTTACGTGCAGCTTGCCAGCGCTAACTGCACTATTCTTTTAGCTCAAATTTCATAGAGGTACACACACACACACACGCACACACACACGCAAGTTCGTATTTCGTTTTTTTTTTCGTATAAACAAAAATGTACGCACCAAAAACTTAAATCACAATATGTGTGTAGGTGTATAACGTAACGGCAAGAAAGACGAAAACAACAGACGAGAGCAACAATAAAAAAGTTGATACACAATTCGACAATTTTGCTTTGCTCTTTGCTTTGCTAACGTTTCACGTATGCTTTGTTGTTGTTGTTTTTATTTCGTATGCTTTGCTTTGCGGTTACCGTACTACTCGCACTCGCACTCGCTCTCGCTCACTCACGCACTGGTGGGTTGGTAGTAAGAACTTTTTTTGGTTACGAATAAGCTCGAACGCAAATAATTCACACAATTTCTCACAAATTGCAATGTTATTCAGTTACTAGTTGACACTTAAAGCACTTGTTTATGTTTTAACAGCACTTTGCAGCATAATTTCACAAAATCTCGGATACCGAGCAAGACATGTGGTTTTTTACCCGTCGCGGTCGAAAAGGAAAAGAGCAGGGCTGTTATTAATGTTACCATCGTGCTCGTATGCGCGACTTATCGATTTGGTGTTCTGTTTTGCCACTCACATGTTAGTTGTGCACAATTAACATAGTCTGGCAACGCTGCGTTGTTTTTTAAACATTTAATTGCTTTTTTACTTGTTAAATTAAGCGTTATGTGTGTGCGTTTGTGCTGTCAGTGGCAATGCACAACTGCAATGTAATCTTATCTCACATTAACTACTGTCGCAAATCAGCGACCAACAAGCGCAGTAGCAACAGCATCAACAACAGGAATGCGAATGCATCGCTTTTTTGTTTACATTGCGCACGTCAGCTGCTTTGATTACAGTGCGCGTGTGTGGGTGTGCGTGTGAGGGTGTGTGTGCCGCAATTTATCACTCGCCGAGCAGAAAACAATTCCACGAAATCGCCACAATCGCCGCAGTTTACATTAAGAAGCAGAGCGCAGTCGACGTGGCCCAAGCAGAAACAACCAAAAAAGAAAACGCAAATAGAAAATGTGCGGAATCTTCGCTTATCTTAACTATCTGACGCCCAAGTCGCGTCAGCAGGTGCTGGAGCTGCTCGTGCAGGGCCTGAAGCGGCTCGAGTATCGCGGCTACGACTCCACCGGGCTGGCCATCGACGCGCCCGCCGGCGACACGGGCCACGAGATTCTCCTGGTGAAGCGCACCGGCAAGGTGAAGGTGCTGGAGGACGCCATTGCGGAGCAGTGCCTGGGCGCCGGCTACGACCAGCCCGTGGACATACACATTGGCATTGCGCACACGCGCTGGGCGACCCACGGCGTGCCCTCCGAGCTGAACTCGCATCCGCAGCGCTCCGACGTGGCGAACAGCTTTGTGGTGGTGCACAACGGCATCATTACGAACTACAAGGACGTGAAGACGCTGCTGGAGAAGCGCGGCTACGTCTTCGAGTCGGACACGGACACGGAGGTGATCGCCAAGCTGGTGCACCATCTGTGGCAGTCGCATCCCGGCTACACCTTCGGCGAGCTCGTCGAGCAGGCCATCCAGCAGATCGAGGGCGCCTTCGCCATTGCGTTCAAGTCGCGCCATTTTCCGGGCGAGTGCGTCGCCTCGCGGCGCGGCTCCCCGCTGCTGGTGGGCATCAAGGCCAAGACGAAGCTGGCCACCGACCATGTGCCCATTCTGTACACCAAGGCGCACCGGCCGCACGGCCAGCCGCAGTTCCAGCTGCTGCCCAGCGGCGGCGGCGTCGACGTCAGCGCCGAGTTCCAGCCGCTGGAGCACAAGGAGGTCGAGTACTTCTTCGCCTCGGACGCCTCGGCCGTGATTGAGCACACGAATCGCGTCATCTATCTGGAGGACGACGATGTGGCCGCCGTGAAGCGCGACGGCACCCTGAGCATACATCGGCTCAACAAATCCTCGGACGATCCGCACGCGCGCGAGATCATCACGCTCAAGATGGAGATACAGCAGATCATGAAGGGCAACTACGACTACTTCATGCTCAAGGAGATCTTCGAGCAGCCCGAGTCGGTGGTGAACACGATGCGCGGACGCGTCCGCTTCGACACCCAGACGGTCGTCCTGGGCGGCATCAAGGAGTACATACCGGAGATCAAGCGCTGCCGGCGTCTCATGCTCATCGCCTGCGGCACCTCCTACCACAGTGCGGTGGCCACGCGCCAGCTGCTCGAGGAGCTCACCGAGCTGCCCGTCATGGTGGAGCTGGCCTCCGACTTTCTCGACCGCAACACGCCCATCTACCGGGACGACGTCTGCTTCTTCATCTCGCAGTCGGGCGAGACCGCCGACACGCTGATGGCCCTGCGCTACTGCAAGCAGCGCGGCGCCCTCATCGTGGGCATCACCAACACGGTGGGCAGCAGCATCTGCCGCGAGTCCCACTGCGGCGTTCACATCAACGCCGGTCCGGAGATCGGAGTGGCCTCCACCAAGGCCTACACCTCGCAGTTCATTTCGCTGGTGATGTTCGCGCTGGTGATGTCCGAGGATCGGCTGTCGCTGCAGCAGCGCCGCCTGGAGATCATCGACGGACTCTCGCAGCTGGACAGCCACATACGCACGGTGCTCCAGCTGAACTCGCAGGTGCAGCAGCTGGCCAAGGAGCTCTACCAGCACAAGTCGCTGCTGATCATGGGCCGCGGCTTCAACTTCGCCACCTGCCTGGAGGGCGCCCTCAAGGTCAAGGAGCTGACCTACATGCACAGCGAGGGCATCCTGGCCGGCGAACTGAAGCACGGACCCCTGGCCCTCGTCGACGACGAGATGCCCGTGCTGATGATCGTGCTGCGCGATCCTGTCTACACCAAGTGCATGAACGCCCTGCAGCAGGTGACCTCGCGCAAGGGACGCCCCATCCTCATCTGCGAGGAGGGCGACGCCGAGACGATGGCCTTCTCCACGCGCTCGCTGCAGATACCCCGCACCGTGGACTGCCTGCAGGGCATACTCACCGTGATACCCATGCAGCTGCTCTCCTACCACATCGCCGTGCTCCGGGGCTGCGACGTCGATTGTCCGCGCAACTTGGCCAAGTCCGTGACCGTTGAGTAGGTGGATCCCCCCAACGAACAAGAAGAATTCCATTTTATTGACCGCATTGGAAGCAGCGTCGTCTTCTGTGTATTTTTCAAAAATATCTATGTATTTAGCCTAAGTTGAACAATTATATATACTATATCGAGCACTTTGTTCCCGCGCTTTAAATCCCTCTTCCACAAGCTTTGCATTATTTAGACCCTTTTTTCCTATATGTGCAATTGAAATATAAATATTTGTAAACCCACAAAATGTATCTACAATTTTAAGAAAGTCGTATCAATCTTAGAGAAAATGGGTTTAACTGGCAATTAAATAGCGAAATACAAAGCATTTTATTTTGAAGCTAACAATTATTTTGAATAGCTCATTTAATTTAAATAATCAACTTGAAATATATATAAAATAAAATTAATTAAAAACAATTTATCTACCTGCTTTCAACAAATTGATTATACTGTTGAGACCATTTAAAATGCATTCAAATTACAAAACCGATAACAGCGGAACTAGTGTTCGGAAACCGAGCAACCAAAAACCGTTGCGCGCGCATCTCCAGCACAGGCGCTGTAGCCCTGGCAAATAAATATGTACATACACCTCTGCGCTGTATGCCAGCCCTGTTCGTTAATCACAAAAAGCAAAAAGTAAAGAAAAAGTTGTGCAACGTGAAAAGTTATCAGTAAAAATATACAAATCGCTTGCATTTAGCTAAAAAACCATGACGGTGAACAGGCGGGACGCGAGTGTTACGCGGCCGCGTTGCTTTTTCGACATAACGCTCGGCGGCCTGAGCGTCGGGCGCATCGTCTTCGAGCTGTTCAGCGACGTTGCGCCCAAAACGGCGGAGAACTTCCGGGCGCTGTGCACGGGCGAAAAGGGCGCCGGCCTTGTCACCGGCAAGCGGTTGCACTACAAAGGCGCCATATTCCATCGCGTGGTCAAGGACTTTATGGTGCAGGCGGGCGATTTTAGTGCGGGCAACGGCACCGGCGGCGAATCAATTTATGGCGGCACATTCGAGGGTAAGTCTTCACTCAGCGCGTGTGTGTGCTGTTCAGTGTGTGTGTGTGTGTGTGAGTGTATACATACAAAGTGCCATCAAATAAGTCGAGCAGATTACAAGAAATTATACACAATTTTGACACGGACTTTGGTCCTTCTATTGTTGCCTGAACAAGAAGCATTAAGATTATTACTAAAATTATGTTTATCCGTCTGTTCAGAGCATCGCAACAGTTGCTTCATTGGCAAGTAACAACTTTGAGAATATAAAAAAGAGAGCAAACAATTCTTAGAATGAATTTTATTTTTTATTAAAAGCACCTTGTTCTCATTACATTCGAAAATAAACTTAATAAAAGAATATTTTTTTGTATTATACAAATAACCATTTAAAGCAAGTAATAATGTCACAGTCCGGTGTAACCCACGTTCATAGTCTAATCACAAATAAAACCTTTACCCTGGCAGTATTTATTTCTCACATAACCCAATTAAAAATATGAAAAATGGTTTCTGTGCGTGCTTTCAACCTTGGACCAGCTGCAAGCCCCAACAAGTAAAAACAGTCGAAAATGTTCTTAATTATTATTGTTACTTTGGTAATATATCGATTTTGATACTTTGTAGGGGCGGCAATCTTTAGAGGAGGTGTCTGCCAAATTTTGTGATTATAGCTATAAAATTGTGAGAGATATGGACTTTCGCGATTTGCGGGGGTGGCGTGGCAGGGAGCGTTGGAGTGGACGTGGACGTGGCCGGGATATCAAGGTCTTAATCTTTAGGGTGAGGTAACCCAGGTTTAATATTGTGGGAAATGTTCACCTTTTATCGATTTGCCAGTCTTCTAGTGGGCATGGCAGAAAAATCTTAACACCTCATCAGACCCGGGTACACACGAGCGTATATTGCAGGTTCCAAGCCTCTAGCTTTAATAGCGCCGAGAAAAGATGCGTTCATACGGACGGCAAGATTCACATTACACAAACCCAATATACTCTCAATTTATGGCAAATCAATATCAATCTACATATATATCTTGGGGCACAATTTGAGAGCGAATCACAAAAATTTGGCAGACAGTTTTCTAATAACCGCCTCTAAAGATCGAGCCCAAAAATGTCGGCGACGCTCACTCAATAACACCTAAGACTATTTTCGACTGTTACCAAAACGAGCAACGTTCATATTATTATTAACACAAGTGAAGCACCCTTTGCCAGGGTATAACGAATATACATCTTAATTTGCAATTTTGAAATTATTTGTTTGTCAACATGGTTTTAGATATATACTGAGGTAGACATATCGCTTTATTTTAGTTTATAATTTTCACCGTGATTTAAATATATAATATTAATAATGTATTTATTTTCACTTTTCTCACAGACGAATGCTTTGACAAGAAGCACGATCGCCCCTTTCTGCTGTCGATGGCGAATCGCGGCAAGAACACAAACGGGTCGCAGTTCTTTATGTAAGTGGGTTCGTTGTGGCGCCTTCGACTGAGCTTAACGTTGTGCTCCTTGTAATCCCTTTGAATTGTAAAAGTTTCTCTTGCAGCCATACAACATGAATGAATTCATACATACATCTTTTACCTTGTTCTTTGCATACCTATTTAAAATTCTGTTGTTGTTCATTGATCTATTGCCGTATAGCGAGTGTATGCATTATCTCTGACCAGCGAGCAGACTGAGCACCCACCGACACCGACACCGACGCCGACGCCGACTCACTTCCCCCTCCATCCCAACGCCGGCCTTTACGCACATGCATGCGTGTGTGTGTGTGCGTGTGTGCGTGCGTGCGTGCGTGCGTGTGTGTGTCTGTCTGTGGGTGCACCTTGGCGTAGCTGAAGCCGAGGCAGCGACCGTCGCCGTTCCCCTTCACGCGACTGTCCTTGGCAACAACAAAGCAAAATGGTTTGGCCAACCGCTGTGCCCCGGGCGCGGGGACTTGCATTGACTCCGGGCGGCTGAGATGAGATGACCGTGGCCCAAGGTGATGTTCCCGCTTGCCGCCTGCCGCCTGCCGCTTGCCGATCCAGACCGGGCTCAGTTGCCGTTGTCGTTGCCTGTGGCCCGTCTTCGACTTGATATCTTTTAGTTTGTTGTTTGCACAAACATTGTCTCCAACACCTACAACAACAGCAGCAACAACAACAACAACTACTACAGCAACTCAACAACAGCAACAACAATAGAAAACTACAGCAAATCGCTACCAACAACCAAACAACAAACCGAACAAGTTTGCAATGTGTAAAGAATATTTTTCTTCTCTTCTGTTTTTCATTGTAGTACAACACAGCCTGCGCCACACTTGGACAAGTAAGTAAAGCCCTCTAATTAACAGTTTACTTAAGCAACGAAATTAATTGATAATACTTGAATGCATGCTTGTCCCAAAGTTCAGTACAAAAATGAAATGATAAGAGAAAATAAGTCTCCCAAGTATTTTAAATTATATGTTTAAAAAGATGAGTCGCAAATATAATGAATCAAGTGATTCCCAAGTGTAGGTACAGTGGTGATTGGAAGTTGAAGCACCTCCAACAACAAATTCTAGTTTCTGAAACCCTTTTCCAAAACCATATTAGTGAAAAAGAAAAACTATCCAGCTAAGGGGTAGTTTATGTTTTAGCGTATGACCTCAGAGATCAGGCTATTTTAATTTTAGTGGGTTGATGTTTTTCATTGTACTGAAATTAAAATTAAAAGTTGAGGTTTAACATTGTAACAAAGAATCATAAAATATAAATATTTGTTAGGCCTGTGAAACAGTTCCTTGAACTTTTTAATTTTATAGAAGTAACTGATCCAAAAGAAGTACTTATTGAGAAATGCGTTTTCTATAATTCCCGACTGTTGCATTTTAGTTATGGATTTCGTTGCATTTTTCTGAATTTGTGTCACAGAATATAATACTGATCCAAAGGTATCTATCTATATTTTCAACTTGCAGTATCCATGTTGTATTCGGTCATGTTTTATCCGGTCAGGATTTGGTGCGTCAATTAGAGGACCTGCCCATTGATCGCAACTCGCGCCCATTGCAGGATGCGGCCATAGCCAATTGCGGCGAGCTGGTCAAGCAAACAAAGGGTGAGTCACAGTCGAGTAAGCGGTTAACAAATGAGCCTGATTTAATCCGTTATGCTTGCAGCAAAAAAGGAGAAGAAGCGCAGAAAGCCTTCCACGGCAACAGAAGAATCGGAAAGCGAGAACGAAGAGCTCGAAGCCAAGCAGCGCAAGGACAAGCTAAAGAAGAAGCGTTTACGCAAAGAGTCCAAATCCAGCGAGAGTGAGAAGTATGTTAATTTCCCTGGGTAAATGAATTTCTCAAGTCAAGTATTTGAACTACTTAAGCAGCGACTCCGGACGTGCTGCTCGTGGAAATGGACGTCAGGAGAACACTGAAGAGGAAGGCGAAGTCCATCCACTCGTCACATTGACAAAAATTGATCCCAGCGAGATACCAGAGGTACGGAAGTTGCCAATTCAGTTAGAGAACTTCAAGTGGTCTTGGCGAAACCCAATATAGCTATGGAAAAGACTGTTACCTGAGGTCCTAGTTAGCGAACTAATTGGGCTTCCGAGCTGAGAATTGCCACTGAATCAGTTTCAATCTCTATTTCTTGAAGGTTTCAAATAAATTCTTAATGCGTGGCGAGAGATCACGGTCCCGCGAGGAGCGCGGTGGCCGTGAAGTGCGTCAGCGGGAACGTGAGCAAGATCGTGAACGTGATCGGGAACGAGAGCGTGACGATCGCGATAGGGGCAGAGAGCGCAATCGAAACGCCTTTGGCTGGTCAAAGAAGCAGGTGCCGACCTCGCGCAGTGGACGCATTGTCAAGGGGCGTGGCGTCTTTGTAAGCAATACCCACAACACATAACCAAACCCTATTATTTAATATATACGTAATTTCTATTGATCCGATTCACAGCGCTTCCGCACGCCCTCGCGCAGCCGGTCGAAGAGCATAACGCCGCCGCATTGGAAGCACGCGCAGAAGCGCACCATCAAGCTTTCGGACCTGGAGCGCATGGAGGAGGAGAGCAAGTTGCGTGACGAGGAGGTGAAGCGCCGTGAGCAGGAGCGCAAAAAGCGCCACGACGAAGCGTCCAAGGATCCGAAAAAGTCCTACTTTGAGCTGTCACACGCCAGCACCTACGGCGGCAAGGTGACGCCCGAAAAGTCGCCCACGAAGCAGAAGCAGCCGAGCAGCAGCAGCGCCAAGCACAGCGAATCCCACTCGCAGAAGGACTCGGAGCGCGCCAAGGCAAAGGAAGCGCACGAGAAGGAGAAGCCGAAGGACGACGTTCCGCCAAAGCGACGCAAATCCGTTGATATGAACGCCCTGGACTATGAACAGCAGACGGACAGTGAGCCCGAGCCAGAGATGAGCAAACCCCCCGTTCCAAAGCACAGTGAGTCCAAGGCGGCGCCACCTGCAAACGAGCAGGAACGCCCAAAGGCAGTGGAAACGCCAGCGGAGAATCGAAGCAAGCGCGACGAACGCAAGCCGGAGGACAGGAATCGCGAGCGGGAGAAGTCCAAGCGGAGTCGTGAACGTTCTGGCTCTCGGAATCGCAACAGGAGTCGCTCCCGCTCCGCTCAGCGCCGCCGCTCGCCGCCCCGTCGCCAGCAGCGCTCGCCCCCCAGACGCCAGGGCAACAACAATAACGGCAGCAGCAGCAACAACAACAACAACAGTAATAACAGTAATGTGGGCCAGAACCCGACCCGCAACCGTCGCAATCCCTTTGCCGACCAAGGTCGCCGCCAGCGTTCGCCAGACAACGAGTACCGCAATCGCTTTCCGCTCTCGCCCATCCGCACGCGCGGCTCGCCGGTGGAGCGCCGCCGTTCCAGAGAACGCCAGCGCCGCTCGCGCAGTCGTGGCCGCCGCCATGAGTCGCCCAGTCGCCGCCGACCGGAGTCGCCGGCTAGAAAGCGACAGGAGTCGCCCGAGAGGAGGCGCCAAGAGACGCCGGATCGCAAGCGGCGCGACTCACCTGACCGCAGGCGACGAGAGTCGCCCGACCGGAAGCGCCATGGGACGGCAGAGCGCAGACGCAGTCGCAGCCGTGGTCGGCGGCACAGCGGCTCTCGCAGCGCCAGCCGGCCGCGCCGTGGACAGCGCTCGCAGGAGCGTCGCTCGCGGGAACGGAGTCCGGCGAAGGGATCGTCCGCCGCGGGCGCTGCGGAATCCGAGGACAAGGATAAAGCAGCTCGCGAGAAGAAGCAGAAGCGTGTGGAGGCGGCTCTGCTGCTCAAGGAGCACATGCGCAAGGAGATAGCCAAGGAGGAGGAGCGCCGCGCGGAGAAGCAGCGACAGGATGAGCTCGAAAAGGAGCGCACTACGCGGGAGCTGAATGAACTGGAGCGCTTGAAGGCGGAGACGCTGAAGAAGCTGCAGGAGGAGGAGCGCGAGCAGGATGAGCCCTCGAGCAGTCGCGTCAGACGCGAGAGCAGTAACGACGCCAAGAAGCGCAAGCATAAAAAGTCCAAGAAACAATCGACACGTTCGCCTCGATCGGACACGGATTAGTTCCCCAAAAACAACAACACACAAAGACCGACACCTCATTCAACATCAATCCTTTGATTAACACAGTCAAACAATTAATAAAAAAATACACGTAACTACAATTGTAAAAATCAGTTCATTTATTGTATGCAGTATGAGCGCCCAATAAAACCAAAATTTACTACACTGCAAAGTCTATAAAACTGTTCGGATAATTAAATATATTATTTTAAAAACTAGTGCTTAGCTTAATGCTAATTCAAAAAGACCGCCCACTGCTCGCATAGCAGAAAGCTTGCTGCTATATATCCACAGTGTTGTCAAATTCCATTTGGAGAAATAGTTATCGAATCTTGGTACTTAACGCAATGCAAAGTGCCGTAAGTAAAGTAGCTTTTCGCTAAATAAATATTAAATAAAAATCTGAAATAACAAAATATTTTGCAATAAGTGAATATTCATTTTCGCACTGCCAAAATAGCTGACATGCAGTAATGCAGCAATTTTGTAAAGTTAGATGGTCGATTTCGATTAATTAGACTTACCAAAACAAATTGTAAAACGTTGACGATCTATTTTACAATAAGTTATTAACAACATTACGTTATTTACAATTTGCACGCAACGACTGGTCTGGCAACGCCAATGGCATTAAAAGTTCTGACGGTTTATTTTGAGCATCGTTTTTCTTCCGTTTCGCTTATGGCAAACTTTCATTCATGGTGGCGAGCTTTTGACGCTGCCATTGAAATTTGTTTCTTCTTTTTGCAGCGCAAACAAAAACAAAAGTTGCCGTCGACGTCGACGTCGCCGGCAAATGCAAGCTTACGAGTATCTGTATGACTGCTCTCTCTCTCTCTTTCTCTGTTGTTTGACTGTGTTAGTGTGTGCGTAGATGTTAGTGCCAGCGCCAGTTCGGACCAAAGCTCCCAGTACACGAATGGCGTACAAACTGTTTGGACGTGTTTGCTGCTCGCTGGCGACGTCGCGAGTTCGAGTTCGCATTTGAATTCTCAGTGCAGCGTTGTAAATATTCAAGCGGCGCTTCGACTGGCGCTGACGAATAAATTTGTATGTGTGTGTGTATGTGTTTGTATTTTATTGTTAATGCACGCGCAGAGCGCCACAAAGCAACAAACAAATATGCTAAATACCAACAATAACAAACACAACAGCAGAGCAACAACTGCAAAATTATGTCGAGAGCGACAGTGAAAATACTCGTAATTTGTTGATTTAAGCGGTGGCAGCAGACGTCGTTGATGTCGCCGAATGTGTGTGTGTGTGTGACTGTGTGTGTTTGGGTTTGTGTGTGCAAAAATAACAAATAAAACAGAAATGATAGGCTCAGCCAGCGAAATACAAGCATAAAACGGAAATGCAAAAAAACACAACAAAGGTAGCAACAAAGCAAAGCTATGGCGTCAGCAGAGCGCGGGGGCGCAGGCAGCGACGATGGCGGCAACAAAAGCCGGTGCAGTGCGTACACACACAGAAACGCACAGAAAGAGAGAAAATGAGAGAGACATGTTTTTGTACTTCAAATCAAATGAAATGTGATTCATTATTAGCTACTGCTGCAAATTCCGGCATTGTTGATTTCTGTGTCCTGTTGCAAATAAATTATGACATAATAAGACAACCACAACGAAATCAAGTGCGTGCCGACTTCGACATCACTGTCAGAGTACCTGTGTGTGTGTGTGTAACAACGGGGGTATGCCAATAGGTATAAATATGAAATTAATATTTTAAAATGAGAAATTCCATGCAAACAAACAGCAAAGATGCCAAACAAAAAAGGATATAAAACGCAATAAAGCAAATTCGTTGCGAACCGTTTGGCGCTGCGGCTGCGAAAGCCGCCAAGTACAGTAGTAGTTCTTCGGCCAGGCCACAAAGGCAGCAGTCGAACAAAAAAGCACACGCACGCACACAGTGACAAACTGGGCAATAACAACAACAACAACAACAGCAACGAGAACAGCAACAGCCACACAAGGCCATGGAAGCAACAGCGGCGGTTGTAGCTGGCAGGCGAAGCCAAAGCTAAAGCTCGGCGCACAAACACAAAGCGAAAGCGTAGCAAAAACAAGGAGCAAAACAGCAGCGACGGCGCACAGTGTAACAAATTGATTAAAAATTAACAGAAAGAGGTTTCTTAATTGTATTATTATTATTAGTTAAAGTTAGGATATAACCCCTAACTGTTTCTTTAATAGCACTGGCTGCGATGGCCTTTGGCTAAAACAACTAAGACGCTACATCCATACCCTAGCTTGTTCGTTGTTCTCTTGGCAATAAAAAAGAATGAACTGAACTTTATCTAAGAAAAAGGTTTATGTCAAGAACAATCTAATTTTAAAGTAAACAATATACCACATCCATTTTTGCCCTTGTAAATTCAGTAAATTCAGTCTAGGTAATAATATACAAAAAAGAAATAATAATATAGTTTTTAAATAAATTTATAACGAAAAAGCATTGAACGGACTTTGTCTAAAATTCGATAAAGGTATTTGGAAAAAACTAAACTAATTCTAATATTATAGTAAAAATAATGAAATAGTTGTCGATTAATTTTGCTAAATTGATTTTTTGTAAATTAGGATATTTTATTTCGAAGAGCATGTAGCAATTATTATTTTAATATATTTTTATGTGCTAGACACTACAATTCCAGTTAGAGATTACGAAATCTTTCTTACAAGTATTTTGTCAGTATTAGGTATAAAATATATAAACGTTAAAGTTATGTTTGCACCTAATATGAACATTGACCGACTACAGTATGTCGTATTTATTGGCCCCTACAAAACACTGTGCGACGTCGGCGTTGGCGTTAACATCAGCAGAGGACCAGAGCCAAAGTGAGAGTGGGCTGCTGATGCGAATGTGGATGCTCAGAAAAAGCTTAGTAAGCTGCGCTGCCGCTGCTGGTGCTGCTGCTGCCGCTGTTGTCGTTTTGCAAACAAATGTACAAAATGTATATGACGCTTAACGTTCACGATAATGAAGAATGTGAATGGCGATGATGAAGAAACAAGAACACGAAGAATAAGCATAATAGAAGGCACAGCAAGGTAGAATTTCGAGGAAATCGAAATTTGCGTCGTCGTTCAATTTCGACCGGCATCCGCAGTCGCAGCCGCAGCACAAAACAAACTTTTGTCCATGTGCTTGTGTGAGTGCGAGCGCTTGTGCTTGCGTGTGTGTGTGTGAATTTCGCATAGTCAAATTTGTTTTATATAATTCTCAACTACCCCGATATGATTTCCGTTGCGCTTCTTCCTTATCTCTGAATTTAGCGAAGCGATTTTTTGTTTGCAGTTGCTGCTGGCAGCGAAAAACCACTGAGAAAAACGTTGTTTGCTTATTGTTAAAAACTTTTTCAAACACATAAATGCGTTGGCAATGGCAATAAATACAAGTTTCAAACAATGAGCAAACTTTACGCAATAAAAACCAATATTACATTTTTAACACTGAAGACCGCAAATAATAAAAACTGCAATTTGAAATTTTTGTTTTGCGTTTTTGCCTTAATTTATAAAATATATTATTTTGTGCAGAACAAAGTTAAACAATAGAGCTCAAAATGCCGCTGCAACAGCAAATGTCATACGCACACACACATTCACACACAAATATACATATACGTAAAAAACTTTGTTGCCAGTAGCTGCTGCGTCAGCGCCGCTGTTGCAGCCGCCGTCGCTGTCGACGTCGCCATCTGCTTTATTTGTAGATTTTTTCTCTTTTTGCAAAGCCTTTGATAGTAGTTGAAGCAACAACAATAATGGCAATGCCAGCGCCGCCGAAATATATTTTAGCATTCATTTATGCGACGTTTTCTTCTTATTTTGATTTTTTTTTGCCGCGCGAATTCGTGCACTCTAGCTAGAAATGTATCTTATAGATACACGCGCATTTCGGGTACTTGTTGTCTTAAGCATTGCTTGTCAAATTGAAATGTACCCAGCCAGTTATGGCATCATCAGACGACGCCGCAGCGTCATTATGATGATGATAATGAAGCGCCAGGAGTGGGTGGAGCTGATGCGTAGATTCTCGTAGGTATTTGCCTGTTGTCCCACTAGGACAACACTCATCAAACAAAAGAAAGCAAGGATAAAGGAAGAAAATACTGTAAAGATGGGCGGGCATCGCTTATGCCCTAAATAAAGAAGAATAGAGGTCTTAATTCTAGCGATTTTAGCGATATTTCAAGTTTACTATGGGAATTTGTATGTTATAGTTCCCTGACGTGAATGTGTTTAATGGTGCTCTAGAATGTTCTTATGAATTGCAAACCAAATGCTGCTTGGTGTGTTCCAAAAACTCTATTCATTGTTGACATAAATTCTTATGATACTTTTTACAAGAGAGAAATATTATCATAAATGTATACTTTATTTTTGCATTATGACATCTTGCGAACAGCGCATTATAAAAATTTAAGTCATATGATTTTTAAAAAACAAGTTATAAATATTAATTACAATACATATATTTCAGTTTATTTTTGTTACATTTATTTTACATTTTATCGAATCGTGTAATTAAATTTTAGAAGTAAACTTTCGTTTTAAAGCTATAACAAATTGTAGATATTTATTGAATGAGAACTTAAACATTATTTATGGTTTATTATACATATAATAGCCTTATGTAAACGTCTTTTGTAACATTTTCGTCGAGTTTCTGGAGCCCTTTGTGTATGAGAAAATAATTTTATTTTTTTATGCCACCATCTACGAAATTAACTCATATATCATTTTTTAAAAGCCAGTTATTTTGCGTTATCCCATTTATTTCTGAGAGCTTATACTGATACTTGTATATACTTATACCTTTGACTGTCCAACACTCAGCTCGCGATAAAGTAAAGCCCGTTGCCATCAATTTAACAATGCCCAACGTTGGCGACAAATGACATTTTGATGGTGGCGCCTTGGGCGGCGCCAGTGTTTTGCGGCCTATTAAACAAATTACGTATACGCACTGTTGCACGCGTAAAATATTTATGCATGTTTCATAAGCGTAGCCAAAATATATTAGCATACTTTTGTGTGCGTGCGTAGAACAGCGACTCGCCATATTGTGTCTCTGTGTGTGTGGGTGAGTGAGTGTGTGTGAGAGAGAAAGAGATTTAAGAAAATCGAATTCGTTGATTTTTAGATACAAACGGCAAAGAAGATTCGCGAAAGCACGCTCATAAACAATGTAAGTGCGTGCATAAAATGCAAGTAACAATGAGAAGATGCGCTCTGGAAGAACATTGAAAAGGAACGAAGTAATTGAAGACAACGAGCAGGGAATCCAGTTTGTTATAATAATTGAACCAAAAAACAAGATAATAGCAATTGCGCTTGCGGTTAGCTGCATAAAAGTGGAAACAACAACGGAAATCAACGCCAGATTGCAATGTTTTTGTTTTACAATCGACGCATTTTTGTCATTATAATAATTGAAATTCTGCTGCTGCTGCTGAGCGATGACAATGGACAACCAACGCTGACCAAGCTGCCGACAACAGGTGAGTAACTGCCATCCCTTGCCAAACTCCAATAATCATAAACTAATGGCGAAACGCGCGGGCGTGTCCTTAGCCCAAAACCCGGGAACTTGTTGAGTTCTGAGAGTTCTTAAGGGGGACAGACAGGCCGCAGCCCATAAAGAAAATCGGCAGTATAAAATATTAAAGTTGGTAAAACACGCGAGAAAAGTTTTTGGCTAGCCACCCCCTTGGCTGTGTGCCTGCTTCCTTTGGGGGTTGATCCGTTCTGCTACGCTCTTTGACTTGGAATAGCCCTTTCGCATGTGTGTGTGCCATTGCGGGCTTATTGCGTCGTTGATTTGGCTAAGCGAAAGTATAATTCTAATTTATGGTAAGTGAACAAGTTGGAAGGCAACATGATTTCTACGAAATTTCAACTTGTCGCAGCTTGTCCGATTCTCACGACCCTTTCATAAAAACTTCCTTATATTTGGTTTGAAGATTAAACCGTAGTCAAATAACCCACAGAATTTTTGAAAACATTTAACAATCAATCAAGGCAAACAATTTCACAAAATACCCCTCGCATCCTACACATTCACACTAACGAATTCAGTAACTATTTGGTTGAATCAAGCGCAGGGCATGGGCAAGTTCATAAAACCCCAATGCGAAAACTTTTGCACACATGATAGAACAGCAATAGCCGAGTGAGGGGCGGGGGGCACGCTGTGTGGCAAAAGTCCAAGTCCAAGTCAAACGACTAAGCGGCATGTCGTCAATAAATTTTCCATTAAATTCAAAGCAACCCAAAAAAGTACAAAAATAAAGAGGGAAAAGGCAAGAAAAACAAGCGCCCATAAAGGAAGGTAGCGTCGAGTACACTACATAACTTTTGGCCCTAACATATATATTCACGCGCACACACACACACACTCACACACACACACCCACACACACACGTGTGCATTTGAGCGTGTTTGCTTGGGTGTGAGTGGGCGTATGTTGTTGTGTAGCTTCCTGTCTATCCTGGGAGGCCGCTTATTCAATTTAGCACTGGCGTGTGGCGCCATCTAGCGCCCAACAGTGACAGGCAACCAGGGAGCACAGCAATAGCAACAAATACCAAGAGACAACAGTCAATGATTTTCATATACCCTATAGAAAAACATATCCAAATCTGTGCAACAGGCAGAGAAAATGCATCGCCAGACGCGTCGACAAAACCAGCTGGCTGTTAAGTGCGCATCTGGGGCTACAAAATTAAAATTCATATCGCGTGTGTTTCTAATTGAATATAACCACACTACACTATAAAAAATCTAGTATTGTCGCTAATTTTTTTTAATTGTAGAAGCAATACAACAAGGGCTGCAAAATTATGATACTCATATACCTAGCACATGGTCTGCTCAATTAAGTAATAACTAGTACCAGACTTCCATAACTATCTGTCTGACTATTCCACACACTATAATGAATATTATACTATAATTAAGCTACGCGATGTGGTTTAAAAGCATGGCTACAAACACAATTTGCCTGTTCGCAATAAAAAAATATCCAATATTTTTAAGATCCTTGCCTTGAACTCATCCAGTTTCTCCAAATGGTTTCTTTGAAAATGAAACGAAACGATAAGTTTCGCTTTTAAATTTAAAATAATTAGGCGATTCCAGGTTTATCCTTAAGCCTGATTATGTTGTTGTAGAAAATCAGATTCAAGAACCGAACATAAGAGCGAGTTATTGATTCGAACGGTAAACCGCACCCAATTTTGTTTTAATTTACAACCATTTTTCAAAGTTTGCACATTGAATGTAATTAAAAAAAGCATCACCAGCTAACTAATTTAAGCAACTTACTTACTATCAAGAGCGATAACTATTAAATTTGGTGCGCAACTAATAAAACTCTAGACAACAATTAGAGGGTAACTTCTAAACGTGCACTCTCGACTATAGCTCTTATTTACTGTTTTTGTTTTTACCGGCGGCATATAACTACAACATAAGCTATTGGTACAGCAGCTCTTACATTATGATTCCTTGTTGTTGGTGTTGTTGTTGGTGCTGGTTTATTCATATAGCAAACAACATATCATTTGCTGCTGCTGGTGCCGACGTCGTGGTTGTTGCTATTATTGCAAGCCGCGTGCCGCGTAGCAACCCAAAAACTGCCTCTGAGCCCTCCATATTCATATGCAAATTGCGTTGGAGGACCTTTGGGCTCAGCTGCGTTGCCTTTGTTGTGAATGTGTTTTGTTCCATCGTTTTTTTTCTTGCTTTATTTTTGGGTAAGCAGAATTATTATTATTGTTGTTGCTGTATTTGTTATTGTTGCTGCTGCTATTGCGTTGGTGGCGCCCAGCGCTTGATTTCAATTTTCAAGTGCTTCCTGCTTTTGCAGTTGTTGCTGTATTTGCTGCCTGGCGCTTTGCTATTTGACATCTCAAGCAGCATTACTTGGCTGCCACAACAGCAACAACAACATTGGTTAAAACAGAAACAACAAACAGTTGAAATAACAAGTTGAGTGCCTTCAGCTCCACCTCTCCCATCTTGTTGCTTCCCCTGCTGCTGCTGCTGCTGTTGCTGCTGCTAACTACACAAATAGCAAATCGGTTCTGCTCTTGCCACAAATGCGCCGGCATTTGGCGCTGCTTCTTGACTGCTCGAGTGTGCCTATGACTAGGGCTATGACGACCTAATGCCGCCGCCTCCAAGAAGAGCCGAAGGCGCCAGACCACCAAGTGGTTTGTTGGGTTATGTGAGGGATTGGCGTTTTGGGTCTTGGGATCGTTCTACTAGCAAGATTGCCTCGTGGCGCCTTTGCGGCTTTTAAGCCTCGCCCGAGGTTCAACGATTTTTGAGCCGCAAAAAGAACGCTGTTCGTGTGTGTGTGTGTATGTGTTGTAGTATATTTGCTCTGATTAAAGTGGCCCTTCGAATATGTACATGCATGTTCCCAATTGCCTGCAACGCATAACTGCTGGCATTTTTTTCGCTTTATAGCGTCCTCTGAGAATACTCGACAGCTTTAAACTGATTCCTCGCTGCTGGTCGCCAAGGCTACATCCTGTGCTCCTTTCCCCGATTCGCTCAATCGCAACTCAAGTTGCAAAAGGACACGTTTTATATGTATATATATATATATATATATATATACATATATATATATACATATATATATATATATATATATGCGATGGTTACTAGCGGCTCCCGGAAATCAGTTAAGTACGGCATGCTGCTGCGCCTCGGGCATTTGGCACCCAGCTAAAAGCAGCAATGATTACATTTGGCAGCATTCGCCGCTGCCCTCTTAAAAATGTGGCAAGAAAAATCATAATTTTTAATGCGAACAGCGGGTGGGGATGGGTATAGAACGACCATTTGAAACATATTTTTTCGTGTGCTCGAAGCACGGCCGGACTACCCTACAGCAGCATAAATACCCCAAAGCTGCTCTTATCTGACGCGTGCGGGTGTGAATAAGAAACAAATTCTATTAGTTCAATTAGACAGCTGCGTTGGCCCAGCATCCCCCTGGCTCCCTCCCTCTCTCACTCTGCAGTTGCGCTGACAGTACTGACAGGATACACTGTGGGGCATTATTTAATTTCGATTTATACGCTCGCAATGAGCGCTGAGAGCTTTAAGGATGTCACAGCGCGCATTTCCCATTTCTTTGAACTGATTTAAAGCTGGCAACTGACGTTTCCCAGGCAGCTTTCGCCGTTACTGAAAATGTTCCGTTTTCCAAGAAACCACTGAACCTGCCGCCAATTGTGATAATGGCCTCAGATCAGCAACAATTACGAATTACTAAGAAAGCAATAAATTTAATCTTACATGCTTGTGTGTTTGCTAACTGTACATAGATTGGGGTATACTACTCGGCTATCTCTCGCAGTCTATAAAGATAACTTGTATACTGTGAAGAAATTCAATCCCAAAAAACAAGGAAAACGGTTTGTGAATTATAAGTGCAATCAATAATATTTAGTAATATTATTAATAATAATATTAATATTTATTATAATAACAACAGTAATAATATTATTCACGATAATAATAGTCTTCAATAATATTAAATACGTACATTTATTCATTTAATTATAATCTTCAATGTGACATCATATTACCCATCATTATGAACTAATAATGAACTCCTTATAATAATATATCACGAAATGTCTTGCGACCACATTGATATACAAGATATTCCTATATACCAAAGGCAATGTCCTTTCTATGGATGAATCTGCAAATTGATTTAAGTCTTGTTGTTGATGCTTTTTATATTCGTTCACGAAGTGAGAAGAGTATATTGGCTTTGGCCAATGTCCGTCATGCTGCCCGTCCGTCTGTCCGGATGAACATAACTTTTTTCGGCGCTACTGAATATATAGAGTTGAAATTTTGCATATATACTTGTACTTATCTCAGACAGTGTTAAAGTTTTTGTGCCGCGCCAAGCTAGAGTCACCCAATTTGGCACACAGTATTTGGGTGACCTCCTTTTAAAATCGAGCGGAAAAATATCAGCCCCGCCCCTATGAAATATAAAAGTTCTATATTTTTCAAAAATAACAATACTATATAATATATATGAACGATTATTGCGCAGTCGGTTACGTCCAACTTATATAAAATAGCATTTCTAAATTTTGAAAAAAAATGTTCGGAAATAACAGGGGAGTATATGATATTTTATCAAAAAATCGACAACATTTTTTCAATAACGCAGAATCAATCTAGAGGTCAAACTATAAAAAAAACGGCCATCAAACATGAAAATCGGTTTTCAATAATGAATATATTTGAATTACAGAATCAATGAATGAAAAAAATGACATCAGACATGAAAATCGGTTCAGTTTTGACAAAGTTCTGGAAGTTTGAAATATGCGAGCTATGGATCCGAGAGCTTTACATGTGAAACTTTCTGTCCATTTTGGCATGATTTTTGACAAAAAATTTGACATCCTCAGGATCGGTTTTAATGTTGTTTTTATACCAATTGTGACAACCACAATAGATTAAAAATATGAATTTGCATTTCTAAATTTTGAAAAAAAAATGTTTTCCAGTCAAAATTTTTGTCAATTTTCCCCAGTTGGAGCTCCTTTTGATAATAAATGCCTGTCAGGCCACATAGTTTCATATTTCGTGGAAATAAATATTTTCATTAATAAAAAGTATATGTATATAACTCAATATCAAATACCAATTAAGCATATAAGAAGGTACAGTTTGTATTATTTCTTTTTTAATAAATGACATGTTTGCAATAAATTAAAATTTTTGACCATTTATCGATTTCAACTTTTTTTACTTAATGTTAGCTTTAAAATAAATGGAAGTATTTTTTATGGGATGCGGCATATCTGTAAGCTCATGATTTTTTCGTTTTCTATCATAAATTGGCACAAGTAGACTGTTTATATTTTTGGTACTGTCGCGTTTCGTTCGTTTGTAAGCCCATTAGGTGCTCAGTGGTTCTGTACCGTCATCTGTAAAACGTAACGAAACGTTGCGTCGCAACTCCGTCGTCGACTCAATGGAAAGTTTTTTTCTTGGCCGGTAGGCAAAGTGGCAACAAGAAAAACAGCACATGGAAAAATCTCCCTTAGTCAGCATGATGTTTGCTTTTATTTCATTTTTTATTTTTTATTATTTCCCCCGCCGTCTAAAGCATGTGCGCCAACTTCTTGAGAAAATATACCTATTTATATAAATAAAAGCGGGCTCTGAACTCCGCATTGCGTTTACGGCATAATGCGCAAGTGCTGCCGTTTGGCAATTAAAATTATTATTATTATTATTTGAAGTTAGTTGGCAGAATTTCAACTGGCCGGAGCGCCACATTAGAAAAGTTTACAAACTTTATAAATTAGTAGAGCGGCAAGCGTAATTGAGATGCTTTCATAAATTGCAGCCTTAAAATACCATAGAAAACTTCTCAAAAGTACAAACTGGTCAGCTAACTGAGCCTGACGTTGCGTGTTTCTGAGGTCAGTAGCCAGAATTTAAATGTACAGCTAAATTGTGTCATTTTTATAAAATTATATTATGATGTTTTAAATATTTTTTAAATATTAAATTATGATAGTATAAATTCCTTTTGCATTTTTATAAATAAAATATAAAATAATGTATAATCAATGGAATAATTAGGTAATTAATAGTTGGTACGAACTAAACTCAATAAGGCATTCCACAAGATATATGGCTTGTTGAGAATATACTGAACAATCTAAGTAGTAAATTAATTACATTCTTAAGATTCCGAATCCGACATTTGCTGCTCTCGGTCTAAGACAAGATATATTAATAAAAGGATAAGTTTGCTAATGTCAATGCGTTGTCTAATTGATAGTATAAAGACCCAAACACCTGAAAGTACATACCCTACAATTTATTGATTGCCGACACAAAGCTGTTCACAAGCAATCAATCTATTTCAACACATAATAAGCCTTTACACGCTCTAATATACATGGATATATACATACACATATATGTTAATGGCTGACCAATTTCAACTGATTTGGCTTCACAAGTAACCGCCTCTTGACACCACATCTATATATATATATATGTATTGTCCGCTTTGTTCGCATAAACATAATCAACACAAAACATTTACAGCCCAGCCCCCTAGTCCCTTAGCAGTCAACCACTTGGTTTCGGTAACAGTGGCAAGTACAAATAAAATCCATTAGAGGTAGAACCATGTATAAGCTGACTCGGAGTAGTGTTGCGTTGTTGTTGTTTTCGGTGTTTTTTCTTTTTAGTTGATATTTTTCGCATTAGAATGACGCACATTATTGGCATGTAAGACAGAGTGAGAGGGGGAGAGACGGGGGAGCGGTAGATAATAGCCTCCGCAGACACTATAATACCCGTAAAGCTGCCGATGGAAAATAACTGAACTATTTTATATGATCATGTCAAAATGTGAAATATATTTTTGGGACTTGTCCTTCTGGTCTACGTATTCTGCGTGGTCATTGCAGATTGAGGCCAAAAAGAACAAATAAAAAACAAAACAAAACAAAACAATTTCGGTGTCTGTCGCTTGACTGTTTACTAAAAATAACCACGACTCACAAGTAGTTTGTTTTCGTCGACACCCAACATATCGCACATACCTAAAAACGTGAATAAATGTGTGTGTGTGTAAAGTGCGTTTTATACGTCTATACACAGGAATAGTTAGTATGGACTTCGAATTGTTCAGCTTTGATTGACGGCGTTGTGCTTCTCCTTTGGCTGGCAGTGCTGTCATTTGAAAACAACATTATTACTACTATTATTATTATTTTTATTGCGCGTATTATCAGCAGGTTTCGAGTTCATTGAATTCGACTGCCTGTCGCTCTGCCGCCCTGCCTGCCTGTCGCCTCCAACTGAGAGCCTTGGCAGGCAAAGTGGGTCAGCGTAATCAACACAATCAGTGCCTAGGCATGCTCTGACTAGCTATGGTTCCCTTGCCTGCCCCGTTCGCTGTTCCGCTGTTCCTTGCCAACGCCACATCCACATCTACACCCACTCACAGTTTTCTTCTTTCGTTCTAACGTTTGTGCCGGTGTTTACTCTACTCTCCACGGTTGCCATGTCGCTGCGACAATGATGATTGCAATAAATGAAATTAATGCGTATTTGAAAGAGCCAGACAGGCGAATCAATTGACAAAAATGGAGTGGCGCATTTGTCCAAAATGGTACGAATCATGAACCATGAAAAAAAAAACCAGATTGAAATCATTTTTTTGGCTTTGGCGTTTTATCCATTTTATTTTTTATTTGTGTTTTTATTTTCTTATTTTAATTTTGTAGTACCAGGTCAAGTTGCAAGCTCTTCAATGCAGCAAGCGTCCCATGTGTCTTGTAATGCGCTTAGTGTGGGCGGGGCCAAAGTCAGCAAAATAGCCTTAGGAATGGGAGCAGCTTGAACAAGATTCAAGTGATGTGTAATTTATTTCAAGAAGTCTGAAAGAAGAGAAAATAAAAAATTTTAAAAATAATAAAAAATATTAGTATGTTTCAATGGACATTGAGTATTTCTATAAATATAAGCTACAATCACTCAAAACAATTTGGCATCAAATGAAAAGTTTTTAAATTCTTATTTATTTTCGATATTTTCGTCCATAAAAGTAATTGCAGACATATTTATTGTGTTATTATCTTCATGAATGCGAAAAATAAAACATCGTTGCTTACTAAACTTTTAATTGAAATCTTAATATTATATCCTGCGACTTTTTCAGTGCATTAGAAAAAACCCGAAATGACTGACAATTTGTTGGTTATTTTCGAAGACGATCTCTGCTAAGTGTGTGTTTAATATATAATATATTTTTACTTTTTTCTTTATTCAAAAAGTTAATAAATGCAGAAGTCCGAATACAAAGTAAGCCGCACATAAATATAATTTATTAATTTATATGCCACGCTGTGCGGACAAACCTCAGAATTGTTGGAGGTGCTCGGCAGCTAAATACATAATAAAATGCATTTAGCATAATTAACTAAATTTCATAAATATATAATTACATTTATTTTTAAGTGGCCGGGCTCAACACGTTGCATGTATCTTGGGCATTTTTTAGAAACCTAACCAAGCGTTGAAGTCAGCCAAAAAAAAAGAAATATATATCTATATGAAAGGAAAAGAAAAACTCCGTCACGAGGTGTTTGCAAAGGGTGTGCCCGCCTGCAATTAAATGCGCCGAATAAAACAAAAATTGGCATAACACAGAAACCAAAACTCAACTAAAAAAGCATTAAATAAATGGTGAACAGAGAAAAAAGAGCAAAAAAAATGTGCCCGAAACAAAAGCAAAAAACGTCAGCTTGCAAATTGACACGAGATATGAGCACGGACATGGATACGAACAGGCAAGAAGTGAAGCAACTTGGCTTGGTTTTAACACTTCTTGGCTTGGATTGGCATTGGTAGTATATTTTTTATTTTTGGCAAGCACTGAGCGTTGAACGCACCCTTGGCGCTGCCCCTGGTGTTGCCTACATTTTGGGGGAGGAGGGGATCAAATGTTGGCGCAAGCTCGTTAAAAAGAATTTGGTTCACTTGTTGTTGTAGCTGAATAAAAAATAACAAAAAAAAATAAATGCTGCACGTTGTTGTGCTTGAGACACAGGCTGTACGCCAAACTGGTTTTCGGACTGCATTCTTTTGGGCCACGTTTATAGCCAACTAGCCTGGCTTGCCAGTCAGCTCCAAGCAGGCTCCACGCTCTTCAGTTGCCAAGTTGTTTGGCTGAAAACAAAATTGAATCATATGCGGCAGTGGCAGCATAAAAAAATCACAAAAAAAGAAAACGCAGTTTCTATGAATTTCTGTCCGTTGCGTTGTATCGATGTGTCGAGGTTTACCTGCTACAGTTTCTGGCACTGAGTCTTTGTCTTAACTCTCCAGTTCTCCAGTTTCTGGCGAGTTTTATTTTTTTGTTTTGTTTTGCATCTATATTTAGGTTTTAGAATTTCGTGCACGATTCGCGCTTTGCATGATTAATTGTTAATGCAAATTGATGTTTGCTTTTAAGGCATAGAGAGAGAGATATAGTAAGGGAGAAAGAGTGGGAAATATATTGTTTATAAATGCTCACGTATGCAGTTTGTATATTGTGTGTAGGCAACTTAATATTGTCAGTTCATCAGCATAGTTCAGTGTATTCAAGTTATTGACTGTATGCCCGTTTGTTTACTATTTTATTGTTAGCTTTATGTACATATATAAATGTGCATATAAATATGCCTGCGCTAGGCATAATCCCACTTTTACACATGTACTGCTTATGATTATTCAATTAATGCACAATTAGCTCACTTGCTGCTCATTTGCATAATATGCGATATGAATTGAATTCGTTATTATACTACGAATTGGATTTCATTTCAATAACGTGATTAACTTTGTTGCAAATTAGTTGGCTGCCTCAACGCCAACTCACAGTTCAAGATAAATCGCTAAAGATAGGGGCAATAGGAGGACAGAGAAACAGAAAGATGTAGAGATAGAGACAAAGTTTTAATTAACATTACAGCTTAAGTGCTTAGTTTAGTTTTTTTTTCTGTTTTGGGTTTTTTTCGTGATACAGTGAGTAAGTTAAGTAAAACTGAACTGTAATCTGAAAGACCTTAATTTTTGCTCTTGACTTTTGTGTTTAATGATCTGAGAAGTTTGCGGCTGATAAATAATGTGTAATGGATTAGTTTATTTTCGTTGTTAAAAGTTTAAGGTAACAAGTTATTTATTGTGGCTTTTTGCAATTGATTTGTAGCACTACACACAAATCTCATTTTTAGCTTTCTAGCAAAGTTAAGCTTAAACTTTCTGTTGAAAAGCTAACAAGTTTATTAAGATTGGGTTTTTTACAATTATGTAGTCGTTGTAGGCTTTCTAAGAACTTAAGAATTTGCTAAAAGAATCATACTTTCCACAAAGCCTATTTAAAGAAGAACGTCAAAATTTCAATATGATGTTTAAAGCTCAACTGTTTACAATTTTACTCAAACGATTTTTTAGTTTGCTATCTATTCGTTTCATTATTTTTCTCGAAAAAGATATTTTAATATTTGTTGTTCCACAGTGCCACCCATTTGACATTTAAACTGGATGGCAACGCACGAATTAGCATAGTTTTCAAATAGTTACAAGGCGTCGAGTGCACGACTTGTCTTAGTTCGAATTGTGTGTATGTACTTCATGGCACTCAATTCAAACTGGTTGACAGGTAATTGTAATAAATAACGCGACTAATTAGTTTTGAAGTTTCCCATAATTTATGTGTATTAGGCAAATTTGAAGCGCCAGCAAACGGCAAATCATTAGTGCAAAAACATGTTGCGGCAATTTGGAAACATTTGCTGGGCCTTCAGCAAATGAAAAACGAGCCGGGTGCCAGCTATGATGTAGTCATAATCGTATCGGGCACCAGCAGCTCGAAAAACAGTGAAAATGTTAAAGTAAAATTGATGAATTGGCTGACAGGGACCGTGCAAACAGCATTGGCCGCCCGTGGACCGGCACGTACCAGGCGGCGTATACGTATTTTCTAATTAAACGCTAGCTCACGCCGGCTACGTCGAGGCCTGCTGCCCTCGCTGAAAAATCAACTGCACGTGCCATTGTGTTGGCGATGGGGGAGATCTGTCCCCTATCCCCTCCCCTGTCACACTCTACAATAGCCGCCACCTGCCTCCACACTGCACTGTCGTCTGTTTAGTCCTGCCATCAAAATGGCTGCCACGCGGCCATGTTATGCGGTGTGTGCCTTCTGCCTAGTGCCTTCGTCTCCCACTCAGGGCAACCTGTCTCCTGTGTATTTGCTGTCATTTGTAGGTATTGCTGTTGTTGCTTTGGTAACTAATTGTCATATTGCCCCCGGAGATTGCTGAAAGCGACACAGACACATACACTCACACACACACACATATCTTCAGAAAAAGGGGCGTTGAGGGACACAGGAACACTGGTTGTCGCACTCAGTATATATATGATTCAATTGTACTTTGTTTGCGCATCGAACTGTTGTCTGTTTATGCCCTAGCCGAGGGGATTCTAATTTGTTCACGTTATGTGTAACACAATGGAAAATATGCTAGGGAGTCAATAAGGCATAAGGATCTTGAGTTAACCAAAATAAGTTGCCTATTCTTTCTTTATACGCAGAAGCTATATTAATGAAGCTGTCAGATTTGTACATATATATATATATATATATATATAGAAAAAGGGATGGCAATAAAAATACCAGCAATACAATAAATGAACAATTTTTTTTGTTTTTTAAACCAAACTTACTTACAATAGGAATTAAGTAAAGGGTGTTTAACCTTCGGCGTCGGCTAAGAGTTCCTTTGTTTTTTATTTTTTAAACGTAAATACCACCAATAATTAAATAATGCGAGCAATAAAAAAAATATCGAACACAATTTGCTACATATTCGTTTCGTATTCGTATTGAGCCTTTGCAATAATTAATGACCTCACCGGTGCTGGACATGCCAGTGATTTATGCAAGCGGTTTAATGTCCGCTTACTTAATAAGTGAGCTGTCCTGGCCAGCGTGCGATATACGTAATGAATGCGTTCGCCTGGACCGTTATGCAAGATTCGTTGTGTCTGATACATTTACGGCCATTCTATTTGTATTTAATTAATTTTCTTTGCTGCCACACGACGGCAACAAATCCGATTCGGCTTCCAAAGCAGCCGAATCCGAGACACTTGTTGATTTGCGACATCAATCGCTCATGGCTGATGGGCTCCAAGTGTAAACTAGTAAAAGTGTCTTTCCACAAAACTACACCCATCTGTCAGCGCGTGGGCTGAGTTGTGCAGATACTCGTATAACAAGTTTTATATAAGCTGGCCATAACATTATAATACATGTATTTTTTTCTTTTTGCCCACTCAATTTAGTTGTCATAGAAACTAAAGACGCTGCTCGCATTTAATATGTGTCCTGGCAACGGAAGCATATAAATTGCAAGGCTATTTGTCTCAAGTAGCCCACACGGAGCTGAGAGCTGAAATTTAGCAGTGAACTATATGTACGTGTTTTCGCCGAAGGTTGTCAGCGTGTGGCTCGTGTACAAATTTGATTTGGCCTTCGGCTAGACAAAAACAACCTTCAAAAGAAATAAGTATTCACTTATCTGCCAGGTGGTGTGTAAAAATATATTTTTGCCTTAATAAAGCTATTGAAAATGTAATTATTTAAATGGTGATAGATGTTAAAACTTCTCTATAGCATGTATGTTTTTGCCTTCAAGCTATGAACAAACTATTAATAACGGCATTGTTTTTCAAGAATTTTTATCATCCTCTGCAGCATAGCAGAAATCCCCCAGTTCGTTCTCTACGGTTGCTTATAATTATAAGTCATTATGTGGATACAAACACAACACATAAATAGCGAATTGCCTCGGGCTGTACTTTGTTTGTATGATTTTTAAATCTTCTTAGGTTGTGGAATTTCACAGTTCGTTGAAATTTTTTCAATATCCACATGTAAACCATTTTGGCTGCTGAGTTTCTTTTGATAAACCCATGTAGTTAATCAATCTCAAGTAAGGTAACGTCTGTCGCCTAAATCATCTGTCATAAATCAAAGGTAAGACACACGTATAGTACCGACATGCGCACAGGTAGACAGCTACCTGCTGTCTGTTTAATGAAGCGTTTGATTTGCATTTGTCGGTTTGTCTGGCATTTGTTAATTAAATTTTCTGGCACGAGCGCACCACATGCTGGCGCCCCACTGAACTTTTACATATGTGTAACAAATGCGCCCGAACTCTCAAGCCAATGATTTATTGTTGTTTGTCGAACGCCAAACTTTTCTAAAGTAATTTGCGACAAATCATAAAAGCATTTTTTCTATATACCTCTGCTTTTTTCCTTTTTGTTTTTTTTTTGGTGTATGTCGTACCGCATGCGGCGCAAAATTTATGCGCATACATGCGGCTCAGGTGAGGGCGTTCAGTTGTTTTTTTTGTATACCCTGCAACCATTCAAAATGGGCAAAAAGGCCATAACAAAGTTGTGCAAATGTTTGCAATAGACAGAAGCAGGTGTCTCTAAATCCATAAAGTATATATATTATGAATCAGCAATAACATTCGGGTCAAATAGACGCCTTAATGAACCTGCTGATCTCAGAGATTTTAGAGGTAAAGCAAATAAATCTGAAATATAGGTACTCGTATATATTTCCGTTTCAAGTTTTTGTTTTCAGATTCTTCCATTTCTGTATAATTTTTAAAAATTAATATGGCTTTTGTTTTTGCGTAGCATTTACGTTTTACTTTTCAGTAAGGGATTATATTTTTGATTTGTGCGCTCATAAGTTAATACGAATATGTGTTACACAGTATCTCTCAGCTGTGCCCTCTCGGCTCGGATACTTTTTGTATGATGATTTAATGCAAATGTATGTATTATGCATAAGGAATAATCTCCGATCCCATAGCGTATATATATTCTTGATCAGGACGTCGAGCTAAATTGCTCTAGCCATGTTCATCTATTTGTCCGTCGGTCGACCTCGAAAACTACTATATGTATTTATCATTTTTTTTATCGATATTGCGCATCGTTTCATTAATATCGATATAATTGATTTCAAGACTTGGTTTTCGTAGCATATCTAGGAGTATATTAGTATTAGTATATTCTCGTTGGTCAGGAATATTTACATTTTTGGATAGCTCCTTGCACGCGCCCAAAACGCACTGCAGCCTTTCGATTTGGTTTTTACATAGATTTGAGTTCCCTTTTTGAGAATAGTTTCTTTAATTTAAGTTTCTCGCAGCTGGGTTCAGAGTATCCGAGTATCGGGCAATCCCGACTAGAGCACTCTTGCTTTTACTACGTAGTTTGCTGCGCGTGGCAGCTGCCAGCAGCAGCAGAAGCAGCAGCACTGGACGTAGCAGCTAAAAAACTCTGAAAAGTTGGCCATTGGCTCGGCCCTTTGTCTCTCTACCAACATAATTAACACTTTGATATAATTTTACAGTTTGGTAAAGTCGTCGAGCCGACCAAGTTGGGCAGTTGCAGCAGCATCCATCTATTAACATAATTACGTATAAACATAAAATTATCATGTCGCATCCAGTGTTGCATTGGCTCTGCTGCCTTCCTTGCTGATTTTAATTTGTTTTGAGCTCGAGCGGAGAGCAAAAGACCAACACGTCCTGCAGTACATCATCGTCATCATTAGTGCTTCCTACCAGCTACATACATATGTGTGTGTGTATACAACTACAACTGCAGCTAGAGGCCGGCTGTAGCCTGGCTGCCACTTTGCATAAGTTTAAGGTGGAACGTGGAACGGCCTCTCGCTTTGCTCCGCTCTGTTGCTGCTGCCGTTGCTCATGCTTCCTTATGGCAGTACTCAACGCCACTTCCCTTAGCTCATTCATCTCACAGCACGCACACACACACACACACACACACGCACGCATACAAACAGGACGCCCATAATTCAAGTTGTGCTCATGGCACGAGGCTCAGCTCAGCTCACTGGCCGAGTCTGGGGAACGGGCTCAGCTGTCTTAACTGGCAGTTTTACTTCACGCCAGCGTCAACATTGTTGTCGTTGTCGTTTTTCGTTGTTTTCTGCGTTGCCTGTCGCTTCGAATTGTGAAGGGTTTGTCGTCTGCCTTCCAGGGGGGCTGCTGCTGCACCCTAGCCGCCAGACGCGACCCTAGCTGTCCTTTAATTTTCGTGATCTGCGTTAAGTGTTTCCCAAATTGTAATTATGCTTTTGCATTTCAAGTTATTTGCCATAGTTATGCCGCTTGCTTTGCCTTGCCGTTGCCCAAAGTTGTTTATTTTCATTGTTTTTTTTGGTGCTTTCATTGAAATTGATATGATAAAGTGCGAGCGACCAGCCAAATGGCCGGCATTTTAACATTTTTGCATTTTGGCAATTGCATTTTAAGCAGCTGGCCGCGCCAAGGGGTGTTGTTTGGGACAAAGGGTTTTCGCGCATTACGCGACGTATGCGTAATGTCTTCTTCAGCATAATGTCTTCTTCAGTTGTCTGCTTGTCTGCTTGTCCGACTATATATCTGTGTCTGTGTCTGTATTTGTGGCCAAGTGTTCATTTCGTAAGCTAGAAAACTTTATAAATCATTTCAATTACATTTCGCTGAGCTGTGACAGGAAACAGAACTTGGGCACAACTTTTGCCCAAGCGAATGGATGAGTTTCAGAAAGTTTGTCAAAAAGTTGGTTGATAACTGCTTGGATATGAGTGTTGACAGCTTTTTTAAATTGCAGCCTAAAGATTGTTGAATTAGCTACAGGCATTAAAATCGCGAAGGCAACCAGATACAGATTTATTATCTTTATTTTCTAGATTTATTTTCTATATTTTTTGTATATACAGGGACAATAACTGCACTGTCGATAACGTTTCCCTTGAGCAAAAAGTCGCATTTGATCTGCCGTATTTATCACACCCATTGATATTGATGACGCTGCCAAACATCACGAAAGCAAACATTACAATTCATCGAGTTATCTGTGACAAGCTACCCATGGCAAACTGCTTTCAGTGCACCGGCCATTACTTTATCTACTTCATGATGTCTCCGCTAATATGCCAGGCGTCTCCTACCGTATTCGCTTCGCTCCTTTTTTTGGCATTTTTTCTCGTTTCCACCCTACTGCTTCTGCGACTGGCCACTCGCTCCCGGCACCCACGTTGACTCAACGCTGCCCTTTCATTTTATATGCTCTACATAATCAGATATGGCATTTTATTTGCTCAGCTAGGGTTTCGGGGGAAAGGAGGAAGTGGTGCTGTGTCTTTTGCAAAGCAAAACTGAAATGCAGATAAATATCAAATAGAACGTTCATTGTTTGGCAGGCCAAAGCAGCCCTCGCTCTCTCTATAGATACTCTATATACGTACGTATAGTATATAGCCATATCTACTCGAGTATGCGAACATGATATATATATATATATATATATATATATATATGTATATCTTATGATATATTTCGCAACATTTATCACAAGTTAATTTGATTTTAATGAAATGAATTTAGCTCACATACAGTCACACAAACACAAACATGCACACTGCGCAGACAAACTGGAAACGCCGAAAAACAACTTCTAAGATTACAAAGGGTAGATAATGTTAATGAATAAAATACAGGAGGGAACTGCAGGCACACACACACTCGAACGCACACTGGCAGTCGCTTTGAGGGTTTGTTTGCAACGTAAATTCGACAATATTAGGCCATTTCCATTGCTGGCCCTGCAACTGCAATTAACAGAGCTACAACGAGGCAAAAAATTCTGTTTAGCTTTTGCCGGCTTTTTGTATTTTATTATTTTTTCAGCAGCTGCCGTCGGGTAAACGTGACGAGCATTTTTGGCGTTTTTATAGAATTTTTACAGCTCCTTTTTTTGGGCGTTTTTTTGTTGTTTTGTGTAACGTATAGCGAAAAAATTAACATAAGCGTCAGCGGCGCATATTTTAACTCGGTCAAATTGCCGGCGTCCGGTTCACAGTAGCTGAGAGTCCGAGTCATTGTGACCAGAGCCCCGCTCTTGCCCGCTCCCAGTAAATTACCCAGTCGTTTGCATAAACAAATTTGCAGCACCATTTGCCGGCCGGTTTCGGTTGGCTTTTTAGCTTTTTACTGGCTATGCAATTTGTTAATGAAAGTTCCCACCATTAGAAACAGGTTCAGGCGCTGTCCGCGAACTAACCGAAGACAGGAAGAAATCTCGCACGCTGATTACGCAAGATTTGGCTTGCAAAAGTTTGGTTTGTGTTTATGCAATTTAATCGCCGTCTGCTGTTGACTCACAGCAGTACGGCGGAATTTAGAAATATATTTTTTTTATAAGAATTTAATTGGTATTCGAATGATTTATTCGGTCATCGTTTCAACGCATCGATAATGCATGAAACCAGAAACATAAACAATAACAAACAATAACAAGCACAACAATAAATAAATAGCAAATAAAAAATGACGCAGATAATCTGTATAAATGGGCCGAGTTCATTGCACTTTCCGAGTGAAATTTCATTTTCGTTTTCCTTTTCGTTGGCTGCCAACGAAACGTGCCAAATTTTAAGGGTTGCTTCATTAAGCGTGGCCAGCCCCTTCGCCCGCCCGAGCGACAGGACCCCCAGGACGAGGGCCTTAACAAAGGCAAATGCCGTTAAGCGGCAACAAAAAAAGGAAGCGCAGGGCGAAAACAAAATGATGTTATTGCGTTGCCAAAATGTCGAGCTTCAGCCCGAGCCTTGCCAGTATGTTGACGATGTGGCATTGTTTGTTCTTGCATGCAAATGGCATTTGTCTGGCAGGGCAGTGCTCCGGCTCCTGGTATTGGTACTGCTACTGCTAGGACCTCTGCAAGGCATTGGCATGTGCGAGCTGCCAGCCTTTGTTCCTTTTGCATTACGCACCAAATACTCTAGCTAAACCGCTTTCTAAAATATATTTTTACGTTTTTCTGTTGCGTGTTAGTTATCATCCCTTTTGTTTAGCAATCATTTCATTTTATTTTCTAATTATTTGCTTATCTGTGCATTTTAAATGCAAAGTCATACGGCTTACGTATATTATTTAAATAAACATATATGTATATTCATTTTAAATGTTTTAGCTTTATTAAGCAGAGTAGATTTATATTGCATATTTTATGTTATATTACTACGACTACGACTTATATTACTATACTACGACTCAAACGCAAGCGTTTCCTTTGTTGTTAACCCAAAATTCTTTATAATTAATTATTACTTTGCATAGTTACTTAACTTTGACCTCACATATTTTAGCCATGAGTTAATTATAAAGGTTGGTTTTTTTATGGGTTAGAAAGGGTAATGAATTTAAATATTCTTAAATATACACATAAAAAATAGTATATATAATATATTCCTTCCGTCCATTCATCTCTTTACTGCCTTAAGCTCCTAACTTGTTGGGTACTTAGAACCTAAATAGAGGATGTTTAAAATTTGACCAGTTTCATTTGGGACTTTTTATATTTTTGTTGATTTCTTGCTTCTTTAAGCAGCCTTTTAGGAATGTTCTGCTTTTTCTTTTTACCACTATCCATCTAGTATATTGTATTACAGTTCAAGAAGCGATTGCTTTGTCAATTTCAATGGAAACTACGTTACTTGGCCACGCCTACCCATTACAGGCATCAATAAAGCCATAAAATTCGATAAGGCAATAAAACCCTTCCTCAGCTCTTGCGTTCACAGGCTGCTCCCCGCACCTCCCCCTCCCCCTCCACTGTCCCGGGAAACCATAATAAAGAACTGCCAAAAAGCAGCGCCCTCTCTCAGAAGACGCATTGTCAGCGTTGGGGCTCTCTATAAAAGGCGTTCGTTGTGCTTGAAACTAAGTTCGCTGTGTGAGTGCAACACCCACCCACACACACAAACACACGCGCTCTCTTACTCTTTCATACACACGCACAGCTAATGGCCGGTCTGTCATTGTTTTTGTTGCGTTTCTTGCTTATTTGTTAAGCAGTTTTGCTCGCTGTGGTTGTTGCTGTTGTTGTTGTATGTGTCGGCTACAATTTGACGTCATGCTTCAAAGCAACGTAAATCACCAAGAGCTCAGCACAGAGAGGGCAAGCGAATGAAATAAGAAGCATAGAGCGAGAGGAAGAGAGAAAGAGAAGTAGCGAAGTTTTATACGGCTGCTTAGGGTTAATGGAGTTGCAACGGAGACGGCAGCAAAGTTGCAGCCGCATTGTTGTTGATGACGTCGCCGCAGCAGACATTCAATTGACAGACGACCACCAGCAACACTCACACACACACGCACACACACACGCACACTCCGAGCCACTGCGAAACTTACTGAAAATCACGTTGTCGTAGGCCATGGTCGACGCGTCGCCAACGTCATCAACAGCACATCCTCGGCGTGTTATTCATTTTGCCTTTGTTTAAAGGCTGTCAGTTGCTTGTTGTTGCTGCCTTTTGTTGTGCGTTGTTGCTATTGCTTAAGCCACTTGCAGCACTCTTCCATCAAGCTAGCGACTGCATCACAAATTCGATTTGCACAGTGTAACGCAATATTTTCTTTAACTTTTGCCAAAGTCTGTCGTCTCGCCCCCCTGTCGTCTGCTCCTCTTTGCATTGTGTGTGCCTCAGTTGACGGCATTATAATAATGAAGTTTGATTGGATTACATTGCAGCGGACACTGAATGCAAAACGTTAACACTGTTCAACAACATCTTGGCAATGGCCAAATGCATTGAGGGACAAAACTTTCATAATTTCAAGCAGTTAGCAAAAGTTCGCCACAGACTGCAAGGAAAAGTAAAAGAGAAAGAGCAAAATTGAGAAAGAGAGGGCGAGACAGCGACAGAGACTTTTTGATACTCCGTGCTGCGGTATCCAGAGTTTGACGCCGGAACAGGGGGAAGTTGTCATGGCCAAAAGTTTTTGGCTCTATGAAACGCTTAAAATTTTATACATTGACTTCCTTTGGATTTGTGCGAAATGCTTCCGCTTTGACTTTATGCAGCTGCAGAGACAGGACTGAGTCACAGCGAAAGTCAATGCTGGAAATCAGATGCCAGTTGTTTGCCAGTGTCAGAAGTTGAACAAGATAAATGGCCCTTAGTCACATTCGCAACATCAACAACATGCCGAACCACTTTCTGTGGCACAATCAAAATGTTTGTTTTCTTACTAAATGTTTTTTGAAATCTGAAGTTAAATTAAAGATTCAAAAAGTAAATCAATGCAAAAGAGAACTTCCTTTGAAGGACATCAAATAGCAAATAATTAAATCGAAGCGACACAAAAAGCAATGTTTCTGTCGACTGCAGCTTGCGCTTTGGAGGAGGTGTGTGGCAAAAATATGTAGTATAGTTTTTTTATATGCCCTTGCAGAGAATATTATGATATTGTCATTAAATATGTAACGCATTGAAGGGGACATTTCGAACCTGTTGGAAAAACATAATAAAACTGGTTTGTGAATACCGAATTGTAAATGTTAATACCCATTATTCACAGAACAACAACATTTGCAAGTTCGAATCGTTGAAATCAATACCTCCCACAGATGTAGACCTAGAGTTAGATAGCTTTGTTTAGGGTTACAGTTTAGAAAGTATCAAGCAAATAATCAAAAAGTACATATTTCGCTTATTAAACTGCGAACAGGGCAGTGTGCTGTTAGTTGTGTTCGATTGAAAAATTCTTACTTGTTGATTTAACTTGATTTAGTGTAACTTTAAAGCGTTAAGTTACCGTTTCCATGTAAAATTACTAGCTCTGCAACTAGTATTTGATAAGCTTTTTGCGCTTCCTGACTCTCTTCCTTCTCTCTCTCTCTCTCTTTCATTTACATTTTTCTGTTTTGAATTAGAGGAGCTTAAAAGTGTTAAGTTTTCGTTTCCACGTAAATTAACTAGCTCTACAACTAGTCTCTGATAAGCTCTCTAAGCTTCCTCTATGTTCATATGTCTCGTTTTCGGTCTCTCCATTTCATTATTTTGCATATTTTCAACGCAATGAATATGCAAAATATTTATTTGTTTAGCAGTAGCTCAGAAAAAGCAGACGTTTTGCAACTGTTGCTCTACATTTTGTTTTACGAGTACTTCAGGCAACTCCATTTGTGCTGTTTGTCACAATCTTCAGACTGGGCTCCGCTCATAGTTTTTGTATCATTTACTCATCATGTCACGCTGACTTGACTTGAAGTTGATGCTGTTGTTGTTGCACTTGTTGTGCTGCCAACTTGTCGTCTTGTTGTTATTTTTATTTGCATATTTACTTAGCATCAACTTCAGCAGCAGCCACAGGCAAAAGCATAGCCAGAGAAAATCCTTCTGCCTGTTGGCTGATGCTTTTCATTTTTGCTCGTTTTGCGTCTTCTTTTCATGTTGTCAAACAATTTTTACAGAGCTATTTTAGCTACGCCTGGGTTTAGCGACTGCTTTTTTAGCCCCTGCAGTTATCGAAGTTGAAGTGCAATTTTAATGCAAACAATTGAAGCTGAAGCGTGCGGAACGCATAAAACGTGGAAGGGCCCTAGACCTCGATCTTAGTGCCATACACACGCACACACACACACACACAGCTTCTATCTTGAAGTTTTAGTCGCCGACTTTGAGTTTGGTTCCAGCCCATTTTTAAGCGTTCGTACTTTGAACCTGGCTGGCACAGGTTTACCTCAGGCCCTCTCGCTCTTTCGCACTACCACACTGTCTATTTCACTCAGTCAGTCGCTTTGTGGCTGTTGTGTTGATTGTTGCCTTTGTTGTTGTTGTTGCGGTTGCTGGTTGGCGGCGTCAGCGGCTGTCGTTGGCTTATTGAAATGCATTTGTTCAATATGTTGTTCAACATGCTGGCTGGCTGCGTGTGTTGGATAATGTTGTTGTTGTTGCGGTTGTAGTTGCTGCTGATATTGTTAATGTTGTTGTTGCTTTATTGTTGTTAGCTTAAGTTGCCACTGAGTGACGTCGTCGGTGGCAGCGTCATCGTTGACTGTTGCAAATATTGACAATGCCAATGTGTGTGCACTAGTGAGTGTGCTTGTGTGTGCGTCTGTGTGTGTGTGTGTGTTGTGGGAGTAAGTTTTAGCACTATTAGCCATTGTTTGCATTGAAATGGAGCTGCCAGGCTGACGTCGCTGTTAGCTGCATTGGCTGTCTGCCCATATCACGTATACGACCCGGCGCACCGCTGTCCTTTTACTTCCTAAGTGCTTTTCTGTGTGTGTGTGTGTGTAACTAAAGTGACGTTAATGCGTTGAAAGTGGTTTGGTTTGGCTTGGCTTGGCTCATCCACATTTGTATTTGCATTTTGTATTATTTACAAGTCGAACGTAAATATTCAGGTAAATTCAGGCCGAGGAGCGAGCCGGAGGAGGGTCGACAATGACGACTTCATTGTTGCCAATTGTCGACATTGTTGTTGGTGGTCGTCCTCATAGTTGCATGAATGCCGAAATGGACGTTAAAACAGAACGAAAATCAATATAAACTGACAGTATCTATGACAGATGGCAGGGCTTTGGATTGTTTTCTCGTTCTCGTTCTCGTTGCGCGACGCGGCGCGGCGCGGCTTGTCGCTTGTTTATTAAGTAAGCAACCCGGAGGCATACAAAAATTGTCAGTGCAGAAGGATTCATAAGGATTCCGGATCGCACGCACCAATACCCACACACACACGCAGACACACACATATACAGAGGCACGCACATACGCATATAGAATGTTATATAATACATAAGCACCATTGTTATTCGCCCGCTGGCGCTGCGGGCCTCAGCCAAATGCAATGCGAGCTTTGCAACCCTTCGCTCGGCGTAACCAGACCAGCAGCAGAGGCAGCAGAGTAGGGGGCAGGGGCATAGCAGCAACCGCAGCAGGAATAGCAACAGCAGCAGCAGCAGCAGCCGCAACGTAACAGACTTCAGACGTCGAGTGTTGAAGCTCAAATGTCGCATTGCAATAAACTTTTGCAGTGTGTGAGTGTGTGTGTGTGTGGTATTTCATTATAATGCCTGTGCAAGGGTAGCATATAATGCGGAAGACAGAGAGAGGGTGTAAGTCAGTGAGTGAAAAGAGAGACGCCGTCGAGGCAGGTAACATCATGAAAGCGCATCAAGCACAAATTTATTAGGATAGGTTTCGGTGAATGCTTGCATTTTGATGTGCTCATAAGTGTCGTGCTTGTGGAGAGACAGAGAGAATACGAGAGAGAGAGAGAGGGGGAGCAAGAGTAAATGCATTAAATACTGTGCGTGTGTGTGTGTGTGTGTGTAAAGGCCAATGAACTTTCCTTGTTACGAATATTAACAGCAAAATCAAAGTGTTTGCGGCCCTTTACGACCCTCTCTGCGGACCGCAACCAAAAACTAAACATAAGCCCTTTAGGTTGGGGGCATTGCAGTTCATGGTTCACAGTTCGCAATTTTCAGTTTGGAGTTCAATTCAATTTTTGTGCACACAACGGCTTAACATGCCCCACAAAAGTTTGCTTTAGCCACTGCGGTTGTTCTGTGCATGGGGGCCCAGGGAGCGCTGCGATAGGTGCTAGCGGTACCCATTTAAGCAACTGCATCATTCATCAGCTTTTCGTAAACAGGGCGAAAAGCCAACGTGAAATTGCCAAGGCAACCAAATGACGGAACCGAACCAAATGCAACTCACAGGTTTATAACCGAGTGGTGTTGCTGGTGGTGCCGTGGGTGAAGGCGATTGCAATTTGTCTGGTGTTTGGATTAGTAATACCAAGTAAATGCTTGTTATGCAGATTGAAAGATAAATTTGACATGTTCTTAATTAAGATGCTGTCGAGGTGATGCCTGCACATGCATAGATTAATTGCCAATAGCTGGTGCTTCAGAGACACACAAAAGGTGCCAAGCCGATTTATGTATGTGTACCGAGTCGGGCTTATTTATGCATATTTCCATCTATATATGTATGTTAATGCATTGAAGGTGACTCTGTTATCTTGGTAATTGGTCCGAAGCAATGCATATTTAGAGTGTGTAATTAGTATGGTTCTATTCATATCCAAACCTCAACACAGTTTCTATTGTCTATTGTTCCTTTTATGTGCTTTGGAACTGGGATAAGCCCCTTCAGAATTTCATTTACAAACTGAAAGATGTAAATGAATAGCAACTTAATCCCTTTGCGTGGGCTTAACCTTTGCCCAGTGCCATAGAAACCGTCCACAAATCTGAAGTTCAACTCGACTCAGAACCGTTCTCCACGCCCGCGAATTTTTTCTAAGCCGCTTTCGATTTATGCAAACGGGCGGGAAAAAAATGCTTGAATAAAACAAAATAAATATGAAAAAGTAAAAGCAAAGTACGTATTAAAAACATAAATATGATAAGACGGTAATGAGCTTGATTTAAATGCTTATGCGGAATCTTAATGATGATGATACAGCTGCTGGCGCTGGCTTTGCAACCACTTCTCCCGCTTTCTGCCGCTTTGCCGCTTATCAGTGCCCTGCACTCGACATACCGAAACATGATTTTTAATAATGAAATTTCTCAAAAAAACTTTCAAACGAACACACAGCTGTCCCATAAAAAAAGGGATAAAGGAGTCGCATATTTTAACATAATGCTTCAAATGATGTGCTTTCCACTTTCTACTCCTTTTCAGGCAAGTATGCAAAATTTAATGCCAGCAAAATGAGCGCAAAACTGAAATTGCCACGAGAACCCTTTTCGTTGTCCTTATTCTTGTTGTTGTTGTTGTTGTTGCTAGCGTTGTTGTTGTCAGTGCTGACTACAGTGTTAGAAGCAAGCTATGAAATTATTTTGGCTTTTTGGTATTTTGCTGGTATTTTTTTTGTGTTCGCTGGCAAGGCACGCTTGTTGGCTCAATTTATGCAAATTAAATTGCAATACTTTATGTTTGCTTTTTATGTCACCAAGAGAAACGCCAACAACAACAACTGCAGCAGCAGCCACATAAAAGTATGTGTCTGTGTGTGTGTGTGCATGTTTATAAAATTATTAACGTAACTTTGATAAATTATGCTCATAAAAAATGCTTAAACGGCAATTTAAGTACGCCCAAAGTTACACGTAGTTTTTGCGTCCCCTCTCGATTTATTGGCCATAGACTCATTTGGCCAAAACTCATTTGCCAACGACACACGAACATGCACAGTGGCTACCAAAATACGCGCCACAGCAGCCGTAACTAAAGCTAAAACTGCCACCTGGAAATGAGGGCGTAGGCTGTATGTGTGCGCTTGGTGTGCGTGTGTGTGCCTGGGTATGCATTGCGTTAGATTAATAACAGCGATGATGTGCTACTGGGAACTGGCTGACTAGCAGGCTGGCTTCCAATAGCTGTGCCGGTGAACGACTCCAGCTGCGAGTGGGTGTTGCTGCTTGGCACCTTGGCTGCAGCAGCAGCAGCAGCTGTAACTGCAGAGAGACTGCAGAGAGCTGTTGCGGCTGTCTGGCTCTTGGCCCGGCTCGCTGATGACGAATGTGAATGACTTGCCTCGAGACATGCAGTCAACTTGACGCGCATTTGTCTGGCAATGCGTCTGCCGAAACCTACACATATACAAATAAACATACAAATAGACTTATGCATATATACCCACCTGGGTAGACGGCTTGTGTGTGTGTATGTCTGTTGTTTATGTGGTTGTGTTGCTGTTGTGTCTGTCAAGATGGCGTCATTTGCAATGCTGCAACAGCAATGCAACACATGCGGTTGCTGCCTTTGGCTGGGAGTCTGTTCTGTGGCTCTGGATAACAAGCTGTTGAGATTGCAATGACGTGGGCATAATTTGTTTTAGTTTATGTATCTTTTTTTTCTGCTCCCTCTTTCACAATTCAAAAGTTTTAAATCAAGCAATTTTGCCGCCTGCTTTTGAAATGTGGCTTTCAGATTAAGTTTTCAGAAGCAGGATATATGTCTAGTAAGTTTTGCAGCATATCATATTATTTTATTTATATAATTTTATACATCTTACGCAATTTATTTGCATTTCATTTTCGGTGCAGCACATACATTTCATATCAGGTCTGCGTATCGCAGCAATAACTCTTAAATCTTATAAAACTTTTACATCCTTTTGCAGTTTTTCATGAATCGTGCACAGATTTTGTGCAAACGAACATTTTCACTCTGCTGCACATTATTACAAAAGTTTTTTCTCCTCTTTGTTGTTCTTTTTTTTTGTTCTTCTTGCTGCTGTGGCTCATCCAGCGCGACGGGTCGCTTAATTCAATTAATTTTTATTTAGTTTTCGTTTAATATTTGCTTGGTCTGCACATTTTTAAGCAAATATCCCAGCCAACTAAATGAAATGTTATTTGCATAAAAATTCCAACAGTTTTTTTTTTATGTTTTTTTCCTTTTTTCTCATATTTTTTTGGGCCTTTTGTTACGCCAGCCCACCCGCAAGTTGCCCATTCTCAAACACGTTTCTATCTCTTTACTGTGGTTGTTGTCTTTTTTATTTTATTATTTCTTATTTTTTTGATTTTTTTGGTGTGCACATTAACACGCAGTTGCTCTTGGGTTTCTTTCTTTTTACCTAAAATTTTTTTTGAGCCAAAAGACTAAGCGCATTTTACACATTTACCAGACACTGGCGCAGCGCCTTTTAAAATTTAGTTTCTAGCCGAGGGCGGTAACAAAAAAGGCAGGCGGGCGCGACCAACTTGCCACGTAGGTGCGGAATTGTTTTTGTGGCGCCGTGGCAGAAATTACTTTATTTTAATAGGACTTCATTTAATCCGAGCGCATTATAAAGACAATGGGCGGAGGTGGTAGGCAATTTGGTGCGCCACACGCGGCGTATACGCAATCTGAATATGTCTGTGCGCGTTGTTTTTAAAATGTAAACTGCACGCTGGCTGAAAGGCAGGCAGGCGGGCAGACAAACAAACACGCCCTCTTAAACATGGTGGGGTGTACACAGAGAACAGCAACAACGTCGACTTGTTTAATACAAAAGTTTCATTTCCGCTTTTCATTAGCTCAACGGTGACACAAACAGGGCGAAAATGCGTAAATATCACATACACACGAACACACAAATACGCACACACACTACGCACACGCAGTTACAGCTGCACACATTTAGGGCCATAATGAGATATATATGTATACAAAAGCCGAGGCAGCTCAACGGCAAATCGAGCGAGTGTCAACCTCAAACCACGTGTTAATTTTACTCCTTTTTACCCAACGCTCCCATTGCTGTTGCTTATTGCCCATGTTGTTGTCCTCTATGGTGTTGTAGCCACTGTTGCTGTTGTTGTTATTGTAGCTGTTGTTGTTGCTGAACTAAAAAGCCTGAAAGGCGCTTACGTTGTGTTTTATTTTGTAGGGCTGCGAGCTGTTTCTCTACCGCTTTTTCATATGCCACACGGGCAGCCAACTAGCTGCTATATTAACTGACTTACTGCCACGCCCCCATTCCTTTAACTGTTTGTGCTGGCTTGCTGGTGCTGTCGCTCGCACTGACGCTGGCATTGGTGGGCGTTGCACTGTTTGTGTTAACTCAACACGCACCGTAATGAAGTAGCCTGCGCCAAAGCCTCATATGGGCAATGCCTGACTGGGCCTCATACTTAATAATCTTCCCTCTGTCTGTGTGCTTGTGTGCGTGTGCGTGTGTGTGCCTGCGCTTGTGTGTGATACGCTGAGTGTGCCCGGCTGGGCGTATGTGATCCTAGCGAGGGAGCACCAGAGTAGAGAAGCGCACAGAGATACAAGCAGCGCAGTCGACGCAGAGGTTATTCAACTGCAGCCCCTGTGCGGCGTAGTGGGCAGGGTGGAGCATGGTGGGGGCTACGGGGATGCGATGGTGCGTTTTTGCTCCCATTTTCCCAAACACTCGCATCCGCTTCACTTTGCACGCCATTTCCGCCTCGGAACAAGTTGCCTGCTCCACGTCTATCGGTATCTATTGCCCCGTAACCTAACCGTATGGATGTAACCCACTCGTATCAGCCCCATCGTTAGTCAGTTTTATTGATTTTTGGTTTTTTACATGCGCATTAATAATGCCTATGTATAAGGACAGGACTCCATTCATCCACTCTCATATTCTCCCATTCTCTTCGCGCTCAATTATGTGTGTGCATTAAGCCTTTCGAGCCCTTGTTGTTGCTGTTGTTCTGTCTCCTCCTTTTCGTAGGGGCTTCTGGCCCCGTGTGTCATTATGCTGACAATATTATTATTATTGAATTATTTGTATTATTGCATTATTTACTTGTGGCCATGGGACGAACTTTTAACAATATTACTTATGAATGTGGTGGGGCGGGGGGGGGCTTGCACGCAAATGTAATTTTCATGCTTCTGTTGGGTTTTATTATTTAACATTAATTTGTTTAAACAACGCTTGACTGCTGTAGGCGTATTCGTACCTGCAATTCCAATTACCAGCGGTTAATGAACGCCATTAAAAGCGAAAAAAATGTGTGTTTTTTTTGTATTATTTGTTATTGGATGTTGTTGTCAACTGTCGTATCGACTATCGCATTACCAGTTAAAACAACAACAATTGCAAATTGCAAGCCAGGCAATATGTGGCCTGTTATAAGCTGAGCCGCATGTGCACTGTGTAAGTGTGTGTGTGTGTGTGTTTTGTTTGCGCTGCAATTTGCCAGCAGCCGTAGAACAAATTGCATATTACGCATACGCCACATTGTACATGTCGTACAAACTTCGCATATGTTAGATGCTAGAAAACACTCACACACAAAGAAACAAGCACACAAACATTTGTTTGTCGCCCGTCTGTGTTTGTCTAAATTTAAAGCACTCAATGGCAGTTGGCATCGTCATCGTCATCGTCTATAAATCCTCGCACACGCATCGCGTTCATTGAACTTTATTGTGTATCATTTTCCCATGTTTTGCTCATGGCATATCAGCTGGCAGCCGAGCAAATTTTCATATAATTAAATGAAAATGTTGTAGAATAAAACAAACGAATTAAGTGTCTTAAATAAACAAATGGGTTTTTTTTCTCCAATATCGCAGTGACACAAGTAAACAAAATGTTTGAGTGAATTTTCAATTAATACTAATTAGTATGTGAAACATTTATATATAGCCCTATTGACTAATTACTTATGAATACTTGTGAATACTATTCAGTTATTATGGTTATTTACTCATACATATTGCTTTTTTAGCTATTGCTTAGCACAACAATAAATATTTAATATTTAGCAGTTTTTCTTATATAATTTACGATCTAACGAATATTAAAAAAAACAGCGGGAAAGCTGTACATAAGGCATAAAATATTAAATTTATTTTTGACAATGTTCACTTATCACAACGAATAAATACGCGCTTGACAGTTTTAACAAGCAGCAATAAATGAATATTAAATTAGATGAATGATTTACTGTTTATACGCAGTTTGTTGGCGTGTTAAATAACCATATGGAATTGTGTTTATTGAATCTATATTAGTATTTATGTAGTTAACCCAAAATGTCCAAAGTGCTTGCTCAGTGTATAAATTGCAATTTAATTGAATTTGCACACAAGACGTACGTACTTCCAAGCTGCTTATATGTATATACATATATATATATTATACATACGTAAGTACAACGCTGATGGCTATTCAGAATATTTTCAATAGCTGTTTTGCTTAGCTGCCAGATCAACATGGCTATAATCACTCTGCCATTTGCAAGCAAATCGCTTTTAAGCTCTTAATGCGGACTATAAAAATTTCCTCACTTGCCTGCTGTTCGCAAAAACCATAAACACAAACACAGATCCACACACATACCAGCAGCCACCCACACACTTCACTTGAAAAGCGAATTACATAATAAAATTAAAATTTGATAAATGAATGCCTTTAGCGGCATTTAAACTTTGGTCAAGTGTAGCGCCCGCTCTGCAAGCAGAAATTGCCATATTTTTGGATATTCTGGACTTTACAAGTGCGTAAATACGGAAAATATATTTAGTTAATTTTATCCTATAACTGATATGGTGTATTTGTAGATTATCTGGTTTATGGAAACTAAATGCTTGTATACATGACTACCTATCTACCTTGCTTAATTTGATCTAATAATTTGCATTTGTTTTTTGTAATAATGTATTGTAAAGTCTGAATATGAGTTTAAGAAAAGAATGCCGTCAGCAGGTCAAGTTAAATATAAAGTTTTGATATCTACGATGCATAACCACATAACAAGTTCGAATTATACATAAGCTTACCTTAGACCTGTTCTCAGGGTATCTTCTAGTTGGACCAGCGCAATGAAAAAACTGTTCAATGGTTTTATTTGTAGTACTTGTAAGTATTATATACTTGCAGTATGTGTGTTCTGTATTTGTTGTGATTGTTGTTGTTGTTCTTGTGTGGCAAGTGGTTTTCAACGGATCACAAAATTTCATTTCGTGGAAAATAAAATTTTATTGCTCTTCTGCAACTGCAGCGGCAAGCGGAGCAAGAAGATGCCACTCACTTGGCTGCTTTCATTAGCCAAAGTCTACGTGGTGTAATTTTAAGTGTTACTTTTAATTTGTTTGCTTGCATAGGAGCGCAGTTGTGCGCCATGTGTGTGTGTGTGTGTGTGTGTGTGTGTATGTATGTAATTTGAGTGTGTGCTTTTATTGCTTATTAAGCGTTTTTAGTTCAATTAAATCGTATAATCGATTAAATCCCGGCAATAGAGACGACGACACTCACGTGCCCGCCATTTGCGACGTCCCGTTGTGGCGCTGCGCACTCAGACGTGCGACGCAATGTCTGGGCAGGACTCGCAGGCAGGCGGCAGTCGCTAACAGAAAATCGTCTGACCGCTCCGCCCACTCCCGGACACGTTGATTACTGCTGATTGCCCGACAGCAAACAACGCGCCAAATAGCAGGAATCAGACCTCCGACTGAACTGCCCCCCTTTTCGTCCCCGTAAACCATTAATTGATTTGTTACAATGAAATTTCCACACTCAATGAAAAAGTCTGATGAAAATTTCGTTAATGCCAGAGCTTTGTTCGGCCCACAGAGCCAGATAAAAAAAGAGAGAGCGAGGGAGAGAGAGACAGAGAGAGACGTATAGAGACGCGGCGCATAATCTGCCAGAGTTCCAGCGAATTGATTTGATACAATCTATAAATCTTTTGCGATTTGTTCTGCTCTAAAAATGCGCGAGTTAAACGACATTTTTGCTTACTTTGGTCACATGCCAAGACTTGGATATATACTTGGACCTGGACTTGGACATGAACTCCAATAAAATAATCATAAATTTTGCGTGTTTTTTTTAAGATATATACATATATATATATATGAATATTTCTTCGTGCCACAATTAAATTGTGCAAATTTGGCAAATGCACAAAAATGTTTGCACATTTTTTATTGGACATTTTTATGAGTCGTTGTCGTCGTTGGTTTTGGCATTCCGATTCCAAGTCTGATTCCTATAGCTAAACTCCCATTGCCATACTTGGACTGTGGTTTGATTTATGAAGTTGATTGTCCAGCTGAATGGCAGCTGGCTACGAATGTGGCCGATGGAACGACTGAACGTACCATTTCTTGCAGTGTATTTGCGTGTGCACGCTTTATCGTTTATTCCACATTACTCAAGTCATAATTAAGATCTTGGCAGGCGGTGGCCACAGCGGCGGCAGCCGCAGCAGCATCGCTCATAAATTGTGGAAGTGGCTCATTGACAACTTCATTTCCGCGCATGGTGCGCAACAGCAACAAGGGCAACAACAAGTGCAGCAACAACAACAACAACTTGCTTTCGCCGTGGCATGTGATCCGCTTAAGATCATGGAACTCAAACTCAAACTTGGCGTCTTCTGCTCAGCTGCGTCCACGGTGTCGCTGTGTCGCAGAGCACGCAACGTGCCGCTAAATGACATAATGAACTGCATTATTTATGCGACACACTGAGCGAATGAACACACACATACTATATAACCCCCAAAACGGCAACAACAACAGCTGTTGCTGTTGCTGTTACTGTTGCCGGGGCAGCCTCAGCTTTCAGCGACAAAGGCGACAATTTGTGCGTGTGCCCGATAATAAAACTGCTGACATTTTGCCTTATGATGTCACGACAGCCGCTACAACACCATCAACAACGGCTGCACGTACCGCCCGGCTCCCCGCGTCCTGCCCCCTACGTTGCATGCCCCATCGCTCAGTGGTTGCGTTTTTTTTCTTCTTTTTTTTTTGCAGTTGTGGTTAGTTCCGGCTGCAATATCCTACAGCTTTACGTGAACAGGCCGAAATGAGTCCACAGGTGATCAATGAGTTGTGTATTACGGATTTCAGCTGATCAATCATATTGATAATGACTTTTATTGAACATATGCCTGAGATAATATATCTATATAAAATGATATATATGCTTTAATATGAGCTTCAGTCGAGGTTGAAAAACTTTAGATATGTTTTTGTTTTTAGCTCAATAGGCTGCTTTCAATTAAGAGTTCGACATGTTTTTTAGAGTTCACGTTCTCTTCGCTAAAGAAAAAAAATGGTTGAGGTACACATAATATTTCAACTCCCACAACAAAATGCGCTGCCGAGTTTTCTGGTCTACTGGTTATTTTAATAAACTTCCTTTGCCAGTTATATTAACAATGTTCATATATGTTGCCATTTGTGTTTTTCTTCTTTTTAACTTGTAAAGAATTTCTACTTTATTACAAATAGGACAGTAAATTTGACAATGAAAATAAATATTGCCAATAAAAATAAGTATTCTTTCACAATTTTCAATATTTTCAAGCAGATAGATCTCAATAGAAACACAACCTTAAGAAAAACTAGCTTCATTGAATTTGTCGTTCACATATTTAAATTAAGTGAAAATTCCTCAGAGAATGTGGCAAGGTTTTGGTCTGCGCCCAGGTTGTCTTTTCATAGCAAAGGAGTGAATAGTGCTCGGCTATTGGCTTGTCAACAAAAATGAATATTTAACAATCATAAATGATTTATAATTCAACACTCTACTGAATTAATGTAATTACTTAGAAATTATAATAAAGGACATTTGCTATCAATTCCCTATTTTTTGAGCCAATTTACAATCATGTATGTTGACCTAACCAATGTTCGGAATGGCCAAATGAAAATGCATCTCATTTATATTTGAGCTGGCAACTGCCATCTAATTAGTCTCTTCAAACATTGACAAACAGTTGCTGTGCGAATTAGTTGGCTTGGGGTTTGTGGTTGGCTTTGGTTTAATGTGGTCTGGTTTCGCTCGCTTGCTGGCAATTTGCAACTTTATGCATCGGCTATAAACTATTTACAGTATCAGCTATTTACCGCTTTTTGATTACGCCGCATTTGTTTGTTTCCTGTGGCCTTAATTTGCACATTGCAGTCGCCGGCACAGTCACAGTCGTTAAATGACAGGCGCTGTATAAACACACACACGGATCACACACACACACACATAAACACACACTCACACAGTTGCATACGCAGGTGGCGTTTCACGTTTCACGCGCTTTTAATTGAGTGCTTCCGCTGCAATTAACAAGTACAACGCATCCAGTGACGTCGCTTGACTGGCTGAGTGTCTGGTTAGTTGGTTGGCTGGTGTGTTGCCTGGTTGCCTGGTTGGTCCGGTCACTCATCGGGCCTGACCAGCTGTTGGCAGCTAGTGGTCTTTTATTCTTCCCCTACTGCTATTCTAGATTACAGCATGCTTACGCACTAATGCCTCTTTAAGTTAATGCAAAACCATTAAACGTGTTGACTGCCACACTTTGTGGCAACAGTGGCAGCAGTGACAGCACTGGATGCACTCTGCACCCTGCAAATTAATTATTCAAAACTGCTCCTGACATTCGAAATCGAGCTTAATGAATAACAACAAATTTATCCCTTGCTGCTGCTGCTGCCCTAAATTCATTTAAAGCTCCGTGTTGAGTATAATTTGTCTATCGAATGCCGGCGCTGTTTGTTGCATGCAACGCACTTTGGCAGCTTATTTTGCCCATTTCCCTGCATTTCCAACAACTGCCAGTTTAGTTTGCAATTTTCCAGCTCAACGATAAATGCAAATAGATTTCACCTGCAGACGTTGTTTGTCCAACATTTTCAGAATCTTTTTCGTAAATTATGCGCATGGCATTTTCTCAGCTACGTTTTGGCTGCTTCTGCCTCTGCTTCTGCTTCTGCTGCAGTTGCCGTTGATGTTGCTGTTGCTGTTGGTGCTGTAACTGCTGTACGCTTTTTAGCTTTAGCATGTTGACTATCGAGAATCATGTATGAGTTTGACATTGACAACTTGGCAGTAACGTCATGAGCCCGCTCCACAGCAGCCCGAAGGAGCCGCTGGCTGCACAACCAAATTGTGATTACATGAAGTTCCATAAAATGGCTAGGCGAATGGGAAGAGGGGGCGTCATGTTGTTGACCGTAAAAAAGGTAGAGGGAATTTTCACATTTTACATTTATTTACATTTGTACAGTTAGTCGGGGAACTACACAGCGAGAAAAGGGTTTGACGTAGGTTGATGTCTGATTGATCTGTCACTCTATTATTTGACAGCTATCAGTTGGCCCAAAGCAAAGTGTTTTCATTCGACATTATTGTCAGATGGCTAATGCAAAATCAAAGCACAAATCAATCACAAGCATATTGCCACTAAACCATTTGTCACAGTGTACGCCCCACAGCTACGGCTACAGCAGCAACATTTCGCTCCGTTTCTGCCCCCTCTCCGTGTGTCCACATTCCGTCCAACTCCATTCAATTAGCAACTCATAATAACAATAATTTTTCTTGCAATTCGCATTCAGTAAAACATTTTGCGGCACGTTCGACGTTCTCGATGTTCGTGACGTTGCCTCTTTTGACTAGCGTCAAGTCGCAGACCGGGCCCAGGCCAGGCCCAGGCCCAGGCAGAGGCAGAGGCAGTGGCCCGGGCACAGCCGCAGGCATTAAGGGGGTGCGGGCCGACAGACCCCATGCTCTAGTCATTGACTGCAACAATGTTGCCTGCTAAATGATGCATAATAATCGGGAGCGAGAGCGCGCTTACTGAGCTTTGCTCGCAACACGGCTACGTTGATGGGATGTGGGACAATATCCCAATCGGCCAACGGCAATGCCAAGCGCTGATGGTTAAGAAATCATAGAGCTCTTGTCCCCAGTAACAATCACAGTGCACAGTGGACTGCAAATAGTTTTCTCTATGTGAAATATGTTACTGAAGTTATTATTAGCAATAAATCTTAGCTGTTCTTTGAGTTATATTAATCAACATCATCATGAAACATATATTTATATGCATTAGGTGTTTGTTAATTCATCATCAAAATATTAGATAAAATGCCGCGATTCGAACCTGGATCCTCATTTTTCAGTTGCCTAAATGCTCGAACACTAAGACAAGTGATCCAACAACATCTGTTTAATATCTCATTATTTACCATGGTTAATCTATATTTCAATTAGGGTTCTGTCAGAAAAATATCAAATCAGTCCCACTGTGCGTTGTTAAGGGTCATGTGATTGTGTTGATGCTTGCCGGACGTTGTCCATACTCAGTCGCTACTCAGTCCCTACTCAGCACTTGTGCATTGTTTGCCGCCCATACCCTACACCCAAGCCCAGGCCCAGGCCCCAGGCCCTCGGCCCCAGTCCACGCCCACGCCTACGTGTACGCCCACCTTTAGCAGAAATTTGCTGAGTGCAGTTGGTTGCGGATTGCTGCTTGTTGGTTGTTGGTTGTTGGTTGCTGGTCATTTGCTGCGTAGCTGACGAAAATTCGCTTCGCTTCCGTTCGGCCAAGTACTCCGAGTTGCCCAAGTTGGCCATGGTGGCCATAAGCCATTGAAGCCGTGGCCCGACTTTAGCTCGGCCAGCAGTAGCCATTCTCACAGTTGCGTGTGTGTGAGTGTGCTGTTCAATATTTACTCTGCTTGAAATGAAACATTTTTATAATTTCTTTTCGGTTCGCTTTTTTACTTGGCTTGACCAGTGTTTACTGTTGCTGTTGTTTGGTTCGTTGGCTATTGGCAACATTGTTATTTTCTGCTATTTGGCCATTGACTATTGACCATCCATACCCGTGGCCAGCGCTCAGCACTTTTTCAACGGTTTATTTATTTATTTCGGTTTAATGCATGTTGCCCCTTCCTCTTGCACTCTCCGTTGAACAGCGCCGCTTCCATGTCGTGTTGCCTGCCCCTGGGCTCTGGCTCCTGCGTGCCCTAACGTTCGATTCCAGGAAGTTGTATTGAGCCATTGGTAAACGGTTTACGTTTAACCCATTTAAAAATGCAAAGGGACACGAGGAGTAGTCGCTGTCGCAGCCACTGGCGGGCCGCGTAAACGCATTTTCAACATTCCCCAATTTACCAATGCCATTTAGCATACAATGTGGCCAGAACAACAACAACGACAAAATCGACAGAAACAAAAAAATCGCCTGAATTATATACTTGAGAACTGTATGTGTATGAATGCTCCGCTACTCTCTGCATTTCAATTTGTTATTGTTTGTTTACGTCGCCAGCGCAAAATATTGAACGGAAATATTGCAATATGATTTATTGAGAGAGTGTGAGAGATGGGGGGCACAATGTTTGCACCGCATGTTGCTGCCAAAATTCAACGGAAATGAATTCGTTTATGGTATAGCATATTGTATTTTGGTTATCCGCTGTTATGACAATCGTGCAGTTCAGTTATGATTTGCAATCGGAAGGTATTTGCACGGCACTTGCGAAACGGCCAATTACCGGGGGCATGTTTGTTTACACACTGGCCAATTGACAGGAATAATAAACAAACGCTCTAATTTCGATTACATTTTATGGAAAATGGCAATATATTCCATTATGTATTTACTGCAACTAATACCGAATTAGGAACTGAGCTACCGTTATAAAACCCATTTAGTCAGAGGATTAGTTGCTGGCACCATTGCCATTTCGAACACAACAACATAATACCCAGCCCTTAGGCATTAATTTAGATAACACTTCTTTTGCCTACACCAAATTCGATGGCCTGGCAATGCAAATTGCCAAAGACAATTTATTCCAATTGTTCGCTGCGCCAAAAGTTAAACAAATATGTCAATTGAAAACTGCGCATGTGTGTGTGTGTGTGTGGGGTGTTGCAAACAAACAAAGCTCAGGACTTTTGCCAAAACCAACTAACCAAACGGAGCTGGTAGTTTAAAAGGCAATTTATCTTTGACTTTTGCAAAGTAAATGCCCGCCATTGTTTAAAGTGGTTCAATCGCCAGAAATCCCAAACCCAGTTCGAGCCATTCTATGGATATATGTATGTGTGGTGCCCTCTGGGTTGCGGGTGGGTTTGCTTAGTTATGTGTGTCTGTTGGGTAAGCGCTTTTAACTAGTTCGCAGCGCAGCTAGCAAAATTTCGAGAATTCTCAACCACTCAATTACACTCTCTACACACACACACACACACACGCCCATAATCAATTGAGCTGCCAGGCAAAAGGCACTAGGCAAACAATGGGCATTATACACCAACAATTACAGTGGGGTGGGCGGCGCATTGGAGACTTTCTCATAAATTTCTCGCGGCATTTGGAAATTGCATTGAAAAACGCACGTAAAACTATTTGAGCTGCTAACCCAAATAAGCGGCGGCAACTAACGTCGATGCCCGTAATACAAACAACTTAAGAATGTGAAACTCTGTTGCCGAAAATGAAATACTCTTGCCGACAATTATAGCACTCGTAATGGGTGACTCTGGCCCTGAACTAATTTCTTCTATGGCAGTTATATAATGTGATTCCTAAAAATGTTCCATATTAGAATATGAGAAGCATATAATTAAGAATTATATTTATAATAAATATCATCATTTTTTGACAAGAGATTTATAATTTCTCAAAAGTTCTTTCAATATAAAAATTTAATTATTTTTGACTATATAACCGGCTAGAGTGAGATCAAAACTCAGATACTAATTTTTTGTTAAAACTTTAAAGTTGCCGCTAAACAAAATAAACCGGGGAAACCCCTTGGCGTTAACGTGTTTTACAAGTAATTAAGCAAAAATATGGCTAGCGAAAATGTTTTCTTTAAAGTGTGACAAATTGCAGCAAAACATTTCAATACCCTCTCCAAGAGTATAAAAACAGCAGCAGCAAAGCGACTCCAATTGGATGCCGGGGCACGCAACACAATCCTACAACTGTAAAATGTGGCATTGGCAGAGAGCGGGCGCGCGCCAATGAACTGTGTGGTGCAAGCAATCAATAGATGCGGCCGCAACTTGAGATACTCGTACAAGATACTTGCAGTGCAACCGTAGAACTTCCCACATGCCCGTGTGGAATGCTATGGAATGTGCACACGCATCTTCGATTGCCATGCGAAGCGACGCCCCGCCGCAGCCGCCGCCGCCCCTGCCCTGGCCAAGCTTGCCACATAGTTGCGGTGGGTGTGCAGACACTACTGCTGCTCCGCTGTGCGGCTGCCGCATCTCTTGCGCAGCGGTGCTGAGGGGCAACTAGGCAGTAGCTTACATTTATGCGCGAAATTGTCGTATACATTTGCACATTCATAAATTCTCGTTGAGCGCCCCCAAAGCGACAGGCCGCAGCGCCAAAGAATGCCCCATTCTGTTGGACTGGAGCAGCACTTGGGTGAAAGGGGAGAGGGGGAAAGTGTAGGATATCAGTTGGAAGCAGCTTAGTTGCTGTAGGCGCTGCTCGTGCTCCTGCGGCATTAAAATTTCATTTTAATTTTATTTTTATTTCATTTTATTTTATTTTCTCTTGTGTTCTTTTTTTGGATGCTGCGTTTTATTGCCGCATTTTATAACAGCGCGGGGCAACCTTAGAACAGCACGTCATTAGGCGATAAATTATCTCTCATGCGCGCTGCATTTTACATAAAATGTTGCCACGCTGCTGCCGCAAAAGTGTGCCAACAGCTGTGGCTGCAACGCTGCAGCTGAGCCTGGACCTGAATCAGAATCTCTGAATCTCTGCCTGCAACTGAACTGCGGCTGGGAGCTGCTGCTGCTACTGCTGCTGTGGCTGGGGCATTAAAAGGATGCCAGGCAATTTGACTTTGTGAAATTCCATTGAGGGAAGCAAATGTTGGCGTTGCCGTTGCCGTTCAAAGCCGTTGCCGGGCCTCACTTATCTATGCACAAGATGTTGCCGTTTGATAAGCGCAACGCTGCGCAGCAAGTCAGCAATTTATGTGCCGCCACCGCCGCCGCCGCCACCGCTGCTGCTGCTGCTGCTGCTGCTGCTGCTGCAGTTGCAGTTGCATTCATCATAGACTGCTGCAACAGTTGCTGCATGGAATGCGCTGCTGCCGTCGACGTGCGTTCAACTATGCAAATTTGCGCTAGTTGCCCCTCCGACACACACACATGCACAAAACCCCACAGCGCCCAACATTGACTTGCAACTTGCTACAACTTAGTAACTGGCTGCACTGTGTGTGTGTGCGTGTGTGTGTGTGCTTGTTGTCAAACAGCATTCAGGCACGATTCTAGGAAACATTCCTGCCCAGTGAGTTGACTTGAACTGCGACTGCAAGAATTTTTGCATTGCTTTGGCTTTGGCCAGATGCGAAGCAGATTATAAAATAAATGAGCTGAAATTATATTGAAGATTGCAAATAACGGTAGGGCCAATCTGCCAATCGGCCAATCGGCCAATCGGCTAGTGCTGCAAGTGCTGCTAGCCCCACGAAAGCTGAATGTCATGACAGTTCCATCATTGAGATTGTCCATCTGGTCGCAAGCTGCTGAGTTATGGCCACCAATTGGCAACATGAAAATTGCTCGTCCTGCTGATAGCCAGCATCTAGATAGCTGAAATAAATGATTGGAGCAGCTGGAAATCGAGCGCTACTCCAGCCGAAAAATGCCGTAGTCCACATTTTAGTTGAGTTAAACGGCTGCAATTTAAATTCAATATTACTGGCATTAACCACCCGCTGCTAATGATTCTCGGCGCGCTGCTGTTGACACCGCCCCTTTCAGGTATGATAAATGGCAGCTAGGTGTGGCGGGCAATGACAGGCAAAAAAATTAAAATATAAAAAATGGGTACAAGAGCCAAAAATAACAGTTGGCGCCGAATTACCGAACTTCAAACACCCTTTGCAGACTATGTTGTCTTTTATGCAACGCAAATTTAAACCGATTTTTTTCTAGAGCAGTTATATATTAGATACTTGGGGCGAACATTTCATAAAAATTAAATCAATAAGTATTGAATCAACAGTCCTGGGTAGATGAATTGTCTAAGTGCTGAACAACGAGGATGGGGGCTCAACTCACAGACTAGCGTGTTGTTGTAGTGTTTGTCTTAGCCGAAGACTAAAAATAATTGCGTTCATCATAACTACTTAACTTACTTTAAAAAAGAATAACATTAATAATAAAAACAATATAGTTTCTTACATCACATCACAATTTTCGTGCAATATTACTTATAACAGATATGTGGGCACATCTGATTGACAACAGCGAAAATGCATTGCATACATTGCATATAAGCAATATTTTCATTGATGCGATAATTGGGTGAAGTACACCGGATATTTTCATCAGTGTATATAGGCAATAAAAATTATTATTATATAATATATAAGCGGTTTATATTGTATTTAACTGGGTCAAAAATAACACCCACTTTGTGTTGCACAATTTTGAACAGAATTGAAATACCCTTTGCAAGGGTATTACACATATACGTATGTGCTGAACTTTGACTGCACTGTGGGCCACTAGTTTCTAAAGCGCTATTAACCGCCCTGCCATTGAAACAATTATGCCATAACAATTACGTTTTGGTTGCACATGCAAAAGCATGTCTCCGCCCCCTTTTAGCTGCATGTTCTGTAAAGTTGCCGCATTTAGCGCTGCTGTTGCTGCCACTGCCACTGCTACTGTTGCTGCTGCTGCTGACATGGCATTTGGTTGTTTTAGCCGTAACATTGGCAAGTCCGAGGAATTTTCATGCGTCAAATTGCCGCATGTGTGTTGCGTGTAATTACAGCAATAAAAATGGCAACACATTGCGTACAAACATGCAACATATCAACGAGTTGCGTCGCCACTCGCATTTTGATCAAAACTCAGCCGGCATTTCACTTGTGCAGCAATTATCTTATTTATTTCACTACATTTATCAAAAACTGAACAAATTCACAGTTTCCTTAGAACTTGGCGAGTCAGTCGTCGCGTCGCGTCTCGTCTCGTCTCGTCTTCCTCCATACACGACCGGGGCTCGTTAGCCCAGTTGGCCACAAGTGAGTGCGCACTGTGCTGGCTGCCACTTGGGTGGCCATAGTTGGACCGGAACGCTAGTTGATTGCATTTTTAGCATAAATTTCAACGCATTTGACTAATGTTTGGCGATTTGTTATTGGGTGAACAGCGCAACGCTTTGCTTGCCACCATTTTTCACCAGCCACTTCAGACCGACACTAGCAAATTCTCAGAATGCAACAGCCAGAAAGAACTTATTGCAGCTAATAGATATACTGCACCGAGCCAACGAAGTCCTATGCAAATGCTACACAAAGTGAATATCATTACACATTAAGTATACGCACTGTGGGTGCTACTTGCCAGAGAAGTGTTGTAGTTTAATACAGTGCAGCAGCAATCGACGACGACGCGACTTTAAGGCGTTGCAGCGTCAACAGCAGCAGCAACAGCAAAATTAATTAACTCTAAGGCCTTGGCTGCACCACGTACCACAAAATCACAGCCAAAGTCACCGACAGCAACAGCGACAACGACAAAATCAAAGCTCGCGCCCAGCACGGGGTTTTGCTACTTGGCATTTTTCGCCATGTATTTCGTGTGCGGCAACAAAAAAAAATTGTCCAAAAAGGGCAGCCAAGTTGACGGCGCTGCTAAGTGAAAAGCGTGAAATTTATAACAGCCAATAGATTATGTGCGAGTATAAATAACATTTTGATGTTTTTCGCTTTGTTTATTGTCTGCACAAAGCTTACTAGATTATCAGAGACAATTTTTTTGTTGTTAAACTCCGGCTCATTGTTCGTTTTGTGTGTGTGTTTTTTTATTTGCAGTTGCTGCCGCCACTCAAACGAAGAACTCAACAATATTAAAGCCGTATCTACAGATCAAGAAGCACGCCTTCACAAGACTGACCATAACCAATCCACACGCAACCTATTTACTGCACTGCAACCCCATCATATATCCCTATGACTACTATCAGGGTAAGTTCACGAGCCACTCTCCTATATATATATATATATATATATATATTGATTCACTTCATCCTGCCCCACTCCGCAGACGACGCTCCTATTTACTGCAGCTGGTATCGAAACGATGAGGCCATTGAACACTTGTCCATACGCAAGAGTGAGTTCTTCATCTATAAGAATGGCACACTGCGTCTGCCGCCCAATGAGCGGACCAGCGGCGTTTATCGCTGCCTAATTGAGTCGGATGACATGAAAGTAATATCCGACAGCATCACGGTTGAATATCCAGGTGCGTCTGTGTGTGTGTGTGTGTGTGGTTCTGGAGCCAGTGCACAGCACTAACCCCTTCTTGACTTGCAGTGCTGAAGCGTCTGATTGTTGGCCAGCAGCAGAGCGCCAACATTAGCGTCCACGAGCAGCGCCCACTTGCGCTCGATTGTCCTTTTCTCAGTGTGCCCGCCGCTCACATCAGCTGGTTCTTTGGCAACGAGTCCCTGGCGAATGACAGCAGGCGAGTAAAGATCAGTGTTGTTACATTGAGCGCGCAGCGGTTGGACCTTGATCGCAAATGTATCCCAAAGCCCCGCCGCCTGCCAGCTTGGTGGCTTCAATACCGCTTGACATTTTTGGACTTGCCTTTAACTGGGTGCCAGACCTATTAATAATAACTCCTTCCATTCTCTATCCCTTCAGCGCATTTATCCTTAACAACGGCACGCTCTTACTGCCTCAGCTGCGACTGGAACAGGCTGGCAAATACAAGTAAGCTTAAATCAGCAATATCTCTGGCTGAAATTACAGAAAATTGTTACCCCTTTCAGTTGTGAACGTAATTAAAAATACATATACACATATATTATTTAGTATTAATATTTGTCATAAAAACTTTAACTATCATCTTCTTTACTTTACTTTAACTTATCTTGGGTATTGATTGTTAAATACATTTTATTGATATAATATCGCCATATAATTGAAAAATTCATTTGTTATCCTCGAGGTTTTCTTTTGGCTTCGATTTACAATGTGAATAAATGTTTAGATTTTTGTATAACAGTTCGTATGAACTTACCGATCTCTGAGATAACTAAAGACCTAAATACCAAAAAATCATTATATGTGGGAATTTTTGAGTATTATTTTAACATTTAATACCCTCGACTAGATGCTGTTGACAACCTGTATTGGTAATCTAAACTAAACAACCACTTTCTTATTTTGCAAACGTGTTAATTATCGTCCAATTTTCACACAATTTAAATTCTTTGATTAGTATTTACTTTTAAGGTTTTTCTGCACTTTCGCGAAATGTTAAAAAGCTAATGATTGTGTTAGGTGTCGAATAAAAACTACGGCTAAGCACGCACCGAATTCGTTTATTACTAACACGAACAATCCGTGTTCAGTTCAGTACTACAAGATCCCATTTCTAGTCCAGACCGGCAGTACTGCTCTATTATAGCTTCTGTTACCTGCCAACTGCATCTCATTTACTCCGAGCCGCAATTTATAATTGCCCGCCGCTACTGATGTTGCATATCAACACCTTGGCCGCAATCCATCAACTCATCAGCGCAGCAACCCTTCTAGGGTCTCCCCTAGCTTGTTGTGCTTGCGGTGGCCAATGCATTAATTAACACCACGCACCGGCCGAGTGGCCGGCGTAATTGTGCCCACTGTCCATGCCAATTAATGTGTGAGAAACATTACCCGTTACAGATGCGTGGCCCAGAACGAGTACGCCAACAGGAGCCATCGCCAGTTCGTGTGGCTGGTGCGTGTCGAGCCGAATGGCAGCGGGCCGGTGGCTGCGACGGCGTCGCAACTGCTGCCCGCCTTCCAGAATGCCACACTGTACGTGCCCACCGGTGGCACGTTGCGGCTGCAGTGCCACGCCGTGGAGGACTATGTGCCCATCGAGTGGTGGCTGCAGCATCCAAACAACTCCTTGTCCCAGCTGAGCAACAACAGCATGACGCTGGAAATAACGAATGCCAGCATGGCCTGGCATGAGGGCTACTACATCTGCACCACACCCACCGACCGGCAGACATTCCGCGTGGTGGTGACCATTCCGCCGAGAATAGTCAGCACGCTGCCCGTGGAGCTGGGCTACATCAGCCTGTCGACAACGCTTAGCTGCCGCGCCGAGGGCAATCCGCGGCCCAGCCTGAGCTGGTACCACAACGGGGCGCCGCTCAACAGCTCCTACACGCGCTACATCAGCGGCAACGAGCTGCACATACACTCCTTCGATCCGGAGGAGGAGGGCATCTATCAGTGCTTTGCGCGCAACGTAGCCGGCGAGGATTCGGTCACTGGCGAGATGCGCTTTAAGCGCCAGCAGGAGCAGCCCAATCCGCTGCAGAACATACGCTGCTATCCGCACAGCTTTCACACCATCAACGTCACCTTTGACAGCCGCACTCTGGAGGTGATTAATCAACCGTTTCCCATGTGGGAGTTTCTCTTGTTTTTACACTCGTTCCCGAAGCGAAAAGAGTGTATTGGGTTTCTGCAATGTCCGCCCGTCCTTAGGTCTGGAAATTTGGAATATCCGCGGGTACACATGCGTCAGATAAAGCCTGAAGATATTTTGCCTACCCCCATTAAAGGCGTGGCACATCGATGAAATCGCTATATCTCCCTCAGTTTTAAAACTAGATGCATTACATTTTTGCACACGGATTTCTTATGACCTTCTCTAAAAATCGCACAAATATGTTTTGATTACGGCAAACTGATAAAATCCATATATCTCCCCTATATCTTCCTCATATACATTGTCAGTCGGATTACTGATGACTTTGTCTGAAAATCTCATTAAAAATACGCCCTGGGGGCCATATATCTTGGGGGCGGCTAAGCCGAGAACATCAATATCCCGCATAAATTTCAAGCTAGAGTCGCCAAATTTGGCAGACTGATGACCTCCTCTAAGCAGAGCTGCTCTTCCCGCCCCCACAAATACTGTGAACGAGTATTGCGCAGTCGGTTACACCCGACTGCAACATTCGTGCAGTGTTCTATTTATTTAGCCTTCTTCTTTGCAGTCCATGTTCGTGGTGCACATTGTGCGCAGCAATCCGCATCAGTGGAGCTCGTTTGCGCCCATGAAACTGAACCACACCTCGTTCGTGGTGATCTCAACCGGACTGCCCATCTATCGTCCTTTTGCGCTGATCACGCGCTTCCTTCTGCCCACGGCAGAGGTGCGCTCGGGCAGCAGTTTGCCGCTGCAAATGATGATTAGCTCACTCCGCAGTCCGGCCGTCGTGTGCTGCACCCAGGGCTGTAAGTCGAACCCAACCTAGCACCTAATGCAATTCTGCAGCGAATTCCTTGTATCTAACCACAGTGCTGCTGCGGCTGGTGCATCTGGGCAATGACACCTTTGTGAAGTGGTCGCAGGCGGAGCTGGACAACAAGAAGTTCTTCATCCTGCAGTTCTCCATCAATCACACGCATCCGCATCCCGCCCAGCTGCTGAACGGACCACTTCATGGCACCGTCACGCCCGTGGAGGAGAAGGCGGACGAAGTGCGTCGCCAGTTGACCATCATACGGCCGCTGAATGAGTCAGCTGCTGCGACGGTGTTGCGCAATGCCGAGCACGAGGTGCTGGACAACGAGGTGGACGATATCACACTGGAAATGGAGGAGGACATCTTCAGCCTGGTGGTGGATGCCAATGTCACGGGGCTGCTGCTGCAGCACTTCAGTCGCATCAAGATGCGCGTCCTCATCATCACCAGCGAGAACGAGTTCCTCGCCCAGGACTTTCGCTACGTACAGTGGAAGATTGTGAGTAGACTGTACTGTAGTGGCAAATGGCAATCGCTTTTCCCCAGCGTCTTAGCGCCGTCTCTGCATGATCTAAAGTCTCCATCTTCGTCGTCTTGTCCTCCTCACAGATCGAGAACGGCACCTCCGACCAGTCGAACATGTCCTTTCGCCTGATCACCGTGGAGTCGCGCATGCTGGCCTTTCAGTTTCTGGACAGCCTCAACGACACCTGCGTCTACGAGTGCCACATGCACGTCCAGCTGCCATTGCGCAAGCAGGAGCCCAAGTGCAAGGAGCGCACCATTGTCAACTCGGTGCTGCTCGTCAGCGGCCTCAGCGCCAATGAGCGCTACAATTTCCATTTCTACAATTGCAAGCCGCAGATTTTCTACGGCGAAATGGATGTGCAGACTCTGCCGGACCGTAAGCCCTTCTTACATACCCTATTTGCAGCTTAAATTTCATTTCGCCTCCTCCTTTTTACTTAGCTCCTGGCACCATTAGCAACTCGCGCGTGGTTAAGCACAATGGCCTCAAGCTGGTATGGGAGCCTCCCCTGCATCCCAATGGACGTGTCCATCACTACAACATACTCTGGACTTTGGGGAATGTCACGCACGAGGCCAATGTGTTGGAGTGTTCCGCCTGCTCCTATAAGGTATGTTCTATTCATACGTAGGGAGCCTATCTAAGAAACTCCTAATGCACACAAATAAATAAATAAAAAGCTATGCTTAAATCGTACAAGATTTTTTAAATTAATTAAATTTTTTAATTAATTAAAAATCGAAACAAAAGTTGTCTAATCTTTTCCACAATTGAAATAACATTTCATAAATATCTTATCTCTAAAGTCTAAAAATATTTACATTTGCTTTTAAAAATGGGGAAACTATATCTTCTTCTGTTTTTTTTTTGAAAATTAATTTAGCTCCTTCATACATTATTATTAACTTCGAGATTTTGGGATATATCGTCTGTTTTCATAGGATAATACATATTATACTTGGTTTTTGCAGACCTATTCCATCTATCTATGCTCATAACGTGGCCCGTCTGCCTGATATGGAAATACCAAAATATTTTGTATTTTATGTGAATTCCGTTCTTTGCAGTTTCCAAATGTTTCGGAGACGGATAAAATTTATGTGGCCGTGCGCGTTGTCGGTGAGACGGGCGTCGGGGCGCCCATGTTCTTTGACCTGATCAATCATCGACTTCTGGAAATGGAGAGCAGCAACTCGAACCATGAGGTCTACAGCGGCATCGCCATCGGCTCCTTGCTGTCCACACTGTGCGTTTTTGGGTTCGCGCTGTTCATCATATTTCAGCGGCGTCGCTTCAAGGCGCGCGCCCAGGGACCCCCGCACCTGACCACGCCCACGGACATCAATTTTGGCAATCTGAGCAGCGCCTCGGGCATGCCCGGCGACAGCGCCGGGGGGCTCAGTGGCAGCACGCTGCAGCAGGACTGTCACGAGATGCAAACGCTGATTCCGCGCTCGCGCTATCACATCGAGCTGCTGCCGGAGCACACGCTCGAGTATCAGACGAGCACGGCGAGCGCCGCCACGTTGCCCAATGGCAATGGCAGCGGACCAATAGCGCGGCGTGCGGAACAGGATGCGCAGCTGGAGCTGAGCATCGCCGGTGTGCACAATCTGTCGCAGATGCCACTGTGCGGCGGCTCGCCGGAACGCAAGACCGTGCAGGATGCCATGCGGCAGGAGGCAAAGGCCTTCTACATACCCTATCGCCATACGCCGCCCAACGCGGTGGCCCTGCAGGCTGCCGGCAGCGGCGGCGGCGGCGCGCTAACTCCAGTGCCAGCCACAAGCATAGTTCCTCGAAGAACGGTGATTGCTGCCTGGAGGTGGCTGTGCCGCCCAACTCGCTGCCACTGGTGGCCACGGTGCCGGGCCTCGGCAACGTGAGCAGCCGCCGCAGCGGCAGCCTGAGCAGCAGCAGCGCCAGCAGCAGCAGCAACGGCAGCAAGAAACAATTTCATACAAATTTTGCGCGTCACTCGAATTCCAACGATGGCATCTGCCTGCTGGCCGAAGAGGAGTCGGCGGCGACGCTGACGCCGACATCGGAGCACGAGTACGCGTGTGTTGGTCTCAGCAATGGCTTCAAGCTGCCCGCCGATATGACAAAGCAAATGCCGAGCAAAGGCCATTACAGCAACAACAACAATGGCAGCGGCAGCGGCAGCAGCAACAGCAACAACCAGCGGCCAACCGCTGTCCAGCTAAAGGATCGCCAGCAGCAGCCTCAGCAGCCGCTGCAGCAACATCCACACGCCTCCATAGTTCCTTCCAACGGGCCACAGACGCACTCTGTGGGCGTTAATAACAAAACGACGACGACGACAATGGCCAAACAGGCGTGGCCAGCGTCCACGGCTCTGCATCGTCGAGCCCAAGTCGATCCGAATGGCTAAGTCTGAATAGTTGACATTGCCGTCGTCGCCTCGCCAAGCAAAAGTATTCCATGAAGCTACTACTACACAAAAACACACAAGCACACACACACACACACACACATTCGCAGCTCGAAACATTCCAAACATTGTGGATCCCTATATATGCGTTAGATCAGTATAAGGATACATAAGTATATGGCTAGTTATATGAAATACATTTTATAAATGTATTAAGCTTCAAGAACTGAAGTCGAACTATGATAATATGAGAATACAAGAGTATGAGTACATAAGCAGCATATTTATATAAATATACATACATGCATTAACATATATTTACTTTACTTTTAAGCAAATGATAGATACCTATATATATTTGTTTAGTTTTTGTTTGTTTTCATTCATTTATTGAGGCTAATAATAATCATCATCATTATTATTATTTTAGTATACCTTATCGTATATATTTAAATCTTTTTTATAAACAATAATCAAACTGCCGTAATATACAATTACAAACACATACATAGCCAAAAACAACAAATGCAATAGCCCATCTCACACATATACACACACACATACACATACACACCCGCAACCACAATAGTCACAAGTGTTCATATCGATTTACTGCAAATATTTATATAAATATTTCCATTCATATTTAAGCTAAATATTTAATTTTCGCTTTTAATTGCTGCATTTTGTGTTTTGTTTGTATATTTTCTTCTAATTTTGTTTGTAATTTTTTGTTTAACCGATATATCAAATGTACCTGATTATATTCATTTTGCATTTCGTAAGCGCTCATTTCCAGCACCGAAACAACACAAACAAACACGCATATTGCATTTCGACTCTAATTAAACAGACCTTTTGTTAATGCCAAACACGCATTTCAAATGTACCGCAACCGTATTGTACGAGTCTATCCCCGTTACCGACTGTACCTAGTTTGTACAAACTACAAAACCTCTAGCTATGCCACACACTCACACACACACACACGCACACACACATATATGCATGCACCAACACAACATATTATTTTTCTATAAGCATTAAAGGTTATTTAAGAAGTATTTAACATTGAGCGCAGCATTTAAAATTGGCTCATCTATGATATGTATTTTGTAAGTTGTTGTTCAAAACGAAATGCGAAAATTGTTATAAAACACATAGGTACACTCACATTCACACACACTCATACATATGTATACACATGCAGACATTCCATTTTCATATACATATTAAAAAGTATATAATAACATAACTAAATGAAACACAAAACCCAAGTAGAAAAAACAAAGTTGAATAAAATACACAAAATTTAACAATATATGTACGTTTCAATAATTAAAGAATGCGTTTAAGATCTGTAACTGTATACGTATTTAGACCTAAGTGCAATAACAAATATATGAAACCTTAAAGATCCTTAGACCTAAAAACAACAAAACAAAGCTAAACAACAACTACAAACAATAGTACCTTTCCACATAAGCAACCATGAAAAAAGAAAATGCATAAGGACAGTAAAAAAATTCATATATGCGGTCAAATGGTATGATATCTGTGCTCCCTTATAAAAACATAGCAAATTGAAGCTCTTATTGTCCAAACTCTTTGCACACACACGTCATACGTAGCCGGCATTTGTGTTCATATTTACATAAGCCTAAAAATTTCAATTTCAAATGCATTTCAAATCAATAGAACATAGTTGTAGCTTATACAAAACATTCAAGATGTTCCAGCAAAAAATTTATAAAAAATAAAATTATATATAAAAATCAATCTCAAAATATACAAAATTAAAACATAAATTTTAACAGATGCATAAAAAATGTATTGAATTCAAACGAAAAATATTCCGTAACTGAACTCGAAATTCCTAAAAGAAAGAAAGAACATTTTAAACAAAAGTTGAATATAAAACAAAAAATTATTATGCAGCAGAAGGCAGAACATTAATACAATATATAAAATTAGCTCTTAAGAAATACATATTAAAGAGAAAAATAAAAAAGAAAAGAACAAAGTGAAATTAAGGGAAAATAACTGCGATTGTGATCGCTGTGTAAGTGGATGTGATAAATGTTTAAATTATTTAAGCGCGAAAACAATAAAAATGAAATTAATTATTTGATGGCATGGAAATGCGTATTGCGACTTTTGCATAGGTTTTGGCTAACAAGAAACCAATCAATAACTAAGAGTCCACTTAAATTATAAGCAAATTATGTTCTTAACTTTTTGGTAATGCTGATCCTAATCATTATTTCAACTAAGCATGTTTCATACGTAATTTTAGTTTGGGTTTTAAGTCCTCATTCTGTATACCTCATTAGTAGAGTGGAAATTAAAAAATTAAACTAAATTATAAATATATATATATTTAGTTGGTTATCCCATCTGTAAAATGTTTACTGCAAAATTGCTTAAATGCTGAACAGAAATCGAACGAAAGATAAAAAGTTATAAAAAAAAAATAATGTATTTTTTATGTAATTTATATACATCGTATATGCTACAGAAATATTATTGTATTATGTATGTAGAAACTAAGCTGGCATATACATATACATATATACACATATAAAGTATATGTAGAATCGTGTTAAAGTTTTCGGTGCAAGTAATTTGACATACCAACCAGCAATTAGCGCGGCTACAGAGTCTAATAAAATGTAACGATGATTTATGTACGTGAAAAAGGTGAAGAACGCTATAAAAGCAACCTTAACTATTGGAAAGAAAAAAACCATATATTAAAACTAAGTTATGATGACAAAAAAGCATTTTTATTCATAATAAACGTTAAACGTGTATTTTTTTTGTAAGTATATACAATATTATTTTCTTAATTGTAAATCTTTAGTAACTTCAGTACTTTACAGGTTTGTATAAAATATCAAACGGGCAATATCATCAAAGTTCCTACTCAGTTGATTTCGTTGGTCACGTTTAATAGCGGTGTTCATATATCATTATCTATATATGTTTTGATTTTTACATATATACATATAGTTTTCTAAGGTATATACTTTATACCTGTATATTATTATTAAAATGATCACATCATATCTAACTAAACAAATGATCACAATACAAAATCGCAAAAGTTGGCATATTTATATATAACATTTATGGTTTAATTTACGAGCTAAATGGCATGCTTAAACGCATCTTCTTGAGTGTCTTAATAATGAACAAACTTTAAAAACAAACTTTTCATATGCTAGGCAATAAATGATAAATGATTTATCTGCTGTACGCAGTGATTACTGATTGCCACAATCACATACACATATCATACAGTATTATTATTATTAACCAAAAACATATAAAATTCAAAAGAGAAAATATTCAAACGTTAAAGTTAAACATCTTCTGAATGCGCTCGGTTATGAATTAAAAAAAAAAAAATGCTATGCACCATAACAACAAAACCGATGCAACTCAATATATGCTAGGTACGCATAATTATCCTGCAATTTAAAGTTGTAGTCCTATTCACATATCGATTCCAATTCATTGAGGTCCCACTGCTCTATATTGTAATTGACAGGCGCTCAGCACACCTTTTTAATCATTTTCACCAGTTCCTTGTACAAAATGCACTCCCGACTGCGCGGCTTGCAGATCTCGCGATGGTCCAGCCGAATGCCGCACACCTCGCCGAAACCGGGATCTGTTCAAGATTTAATATAAGGGCTAATCAGATTCGATTCGTTTAGCGCGAGCGACAGTTGTAGCTTACCGGCAGAATCCACGCCCACAATACGCAGGTAGAGCACGGACATGAGCGTCAGAGCCGTCTCCACAAAGCTGAAAACCTCGATCTTCAAGTGACCCATGTGATAGAGGCCGGCGAAGCGCCGATGCAGATCCAGTAGATACTTGTTATCTATAAGTAACAACCCAAAGTTAACAGCTCTCGCATAATAAAACGTGGCGCCGTCTTACTCTTTTCTATCTCCAGCAGCTCCACGGAGCGCGACAGCAGCGGCGCCTTAATGGAGGCCAAGTGTGAGCCGCGATGCGGCACCGAGTAGAAGAAACAGCCGCGGGCGGAGCGCCAGAGTGGCCGCATGGCTGGGCGGCCGCACTCCCAGGCGTCCACCATTAGCTGCTTGATGAACAGGCCGCCCTTGGAGTGGCCCACGTAAATGATGGGATGGCCGTGGCCAACGCGATGCTGCATCAGCAGCTCGGCCATTTCGCGCGAACGCTGAATCAGGCTAGAGCGCGGCTCCTTGCGCTTCCAAAGCGGACGCCACAGATACGGGTCAGTTGTATAGTTGAGAGCGATCACTCGCACGCCCGGACAGTCCAGCGGCAGCCAGTCGCCGGGCCAGCACTTGGAGTAGTTCGGGTCATTGGCAGATGGCTTTTTTTTGCTTTTGCCGGCCGTCTTGCGCGGCGTGGAGGCCGGTGAGGTGTCCATGTTGGTGCTATCGCAGCCTTCGGCCTGCAGCATAGACTCCAGCTCGGCCTGCAGCTGGTGCCTGTTGTCGTGCATGCGCAGTCGGAATGTCGGGAAGCTGTACTCGATGCCCTCGCAGATTTGTATATCCTCCGGCTCACCGCACACATAGGCGTAACTGCGGCTGAATCGCTGATAAGTAAATACGCAGGCCTGATGCGGTTTCTACTCACTCTTCGGCGTTCTCATCGCTGTCGGAAGCACTTGGCGGCTGTGGCTCAGCCGGCTGTTGCGGCTGCTCCCGCTGCCAGGCAGCGCCATCAACTGTTGCAGCCGTGGCCAAGGCGCGCTTGGAGGTGGCAAACTTGGCGCGTTTCTCCCGCGGCGCTGGATGTATGGCGGCGCTGCGAGAGTGCCGCGAACGCTTGGGCGGACGCACGGGCGGCCGGGGCGGACGATCGAACTCCACCGGATGGCGCTCGTTCTGCCAGAGACCCTGGCGCCAGGTGTTCACCAGAGAGCCGTGCAGCCCATGAATAAGCACTATGTCCGCGCGTATGGGCGTGCCCGGCGGGGGGGCGGCTAGTATGTTGAGCGTGCAACAGGTGGCGCTTGCACTCTGAAGACTGTAAATCGGCGGACACTGCAATGGTGAGCTGGGCGTTGTGGGCGAAGTGGGCGTGATGGGCGTGATCGGTGTTCGCGTGGTCAGCGTATCGGGCAGACTTTCCAAGCCATCTTGGGACTTGCGCAACTTGAGCAAGTTGAGCAAGGGTCCCAGACGATTGGAAACTGTCAATGGAAGAGATTGCGGGTAGAGCGATAAGCATTTGATATAAAAAGCTGTGGGTTCCAACATGAGCATGACAATACACAATGGCCGATTGGGTAACTCGAGGCAATGCAGCACACTTCAAGGACTTACCCTGCACGGAGGATAGATTCAGCGACAAGGTGTTTGCGGCGAAGGCCACCAGATTGGTCAGTGCCTGGCGACTGGAGGCCAGGTTCTGCAGCACACGCAGCACGCGCACATCCCGGATACCCTTAATGCCGCGGGCGACGCCATTGGCCAGAGGCAGCACCAGACGCACCAGGATCCCAAAGACAACTCTCATGCTGCCGCTGTTGCGGTTGCCCCTTCAAAGAAAATATCGATTAGGAAATGTTTCCCTTTGATTCAAATGAATACTAACGGTTCGATCAGCCCACCACCGCTGGACGAGCGCACCAGGTGGCTAATCACCTGCTCCTCCTCTTGGCGATTAATTTCCAGTTCGCTGCCATTGCTGATCGGATCAACAAGCGTCTGATCAGTGATCGGCTGGAACGTTCTGGCCGCCAATTGGCCAACCTCCTCGGCAATGCTCATCATTGCAATGTCGCAGACGTAATGCTCATCGATTGAGTGCAGCAACAAATCGTTGCTGCTATTGCCGATGTTGTTGCTGTTGTAATTGGTTTCTGTGTCTTGCAGGTCCGTGTTGTTACTGCTATTCGCCTTTATTTCAGCACTGGCTCCTACACTGCCGTTGTCGTAGGTTTCGGTTCTTGTAAACATTATTGATCTCGCTTTTTGTACTCCTCCCGTTCACTTGATTGAAGACAACAAAAGGTTGTTGTTGTTGCTGGTGCTTCTGCTGCTGCTGCTGCCTCTGGCTGGCTGCCAATTAGCACAAATTCAACATGTTGCCGGCCAAGAGCTGCGCGCTAAACTGCAAATAAATTGTAAATGAACTTTTAATCATATGCACTCAGTTAGCTGGGCGTTAGGGGAATGTCACCGATGTCAATGTCAATGCCATTTCTATCAATTTGTGTAGTGTGCGATATTTTTGCACAGTTTTGTCTGCTGCTTTTGTTTACCATTTAAAATAAAGCGACATTTGCAAGTCTAAAAATACATACGCACTGACACAGTGGCGTTGCATCAAATCACGTATACGTCTTGTGGCCCAGCCAGAAATATGCGAGCTCACACACTCTGGTAAAACGAGCTTACAAGTTCTCCACAATATATTTCGCTGCTGCTTTGTGGAATTTGCTCAAAATATTTGTAATCCGAGTTCTATTTAATGGGAAATTTGAAATTCTGTCAGCTGACTTATGATAATCAAGTAGCTGAAGTTTAATACTTGTAGTGTTGGCACAACAAAACACGAACATGATCTCAAATATACAGGCACCCTGACAATTTGATCAACACGTCAAGCCGGAAGTCTTTTGTTATTCTTTAAATCAATGTCAGCCTTGAGTTTAATATTACTTAATCAAAGCACTTTCAGAACACTACAAAACTATATTCACAAAAAATATATAAAAAATTACGATTTATAATAATGAAAACTAAATGAATGTATGTAATTTCTTATTATAATAATTATAGTCCGCCACCTATTGCCTGACGTTACATATGCAAAAATATCACTCATACCAACAGTACGCCGCTGGTCAATCACATTTATGTTTTCTTTGCTGCAATCCCATTAGATAAGCAGCAACAGACGTCAGAGTAGCCTGACAATAGAACGTGTTACGTTCGTTATTATGCCGCATGCCGCATGCCGCATGCCTCTGCCAGCAGCAAAAGTTCAAGTTGAGGGTCGTTGCATGTCACGACAGAAAAAGGGCAAAGCTTGCATGCCACTGCCGCAATGCATGCAACAGAGCCAGCTAAACGGGCTTTGTTTGTGCAGCAACTATTTTCTGTTGTTGTCATCTATAGCACTTTACGTACGTTTTCACAAAGCACGATTGCAATTGCACTTGCATTTGCATTTGCATGCGAAATATAATTACAATAGGCATTACGGAGCAGATGCTGCACCAACTAAGCACTGACAATGGTTGCTTAGAAACGCAGCCCCGCCCACCCATGTATGAACCACACCACTAAACAGCTCGACTTACACGCTGGGTTCTCGTGGCCACTCGGGTGAACCGCGCACAATGCAAATCAAAGTTAAACTGCGCCCGGCACCTTCAGGCGGCCGAGGCCCAACTGCGGCTAGAGTCGCACCACAATCGCGCGTGGCTCAGTGGTTGAGTGTTTGCGTCCACAAACACACTCGACTCGATGAGTGGCGGCAAACTGTTCAATACGAGTATCGAGTACCGAGCACTGAGTACTTTTCTGGGCGCGCTTTGAGTGCCTGCTGCAGTGCGTCAACAGACATAGTCAATTGTTGTCAACTGTCTTCAATTGTGTACATCTGCAGGTGTAGCCCATACACTCAGAGAAATTACTTAAGCGTTGTTAAGGCCACTTTTAAATTGGTTAACTTGAGACAATTTTTTAATAGTTTCAAAATTCCTATATATTAGACTCCAATGTAGTGCTTAATCCCAAAAACGTTCTACTTGCATTAGGAACATTTTACTCTTATTTTAATACATGTAATAATTCACTTTTACTGTTCAAATAAGGTTTAAAAAACTTTAACCCACAAGTTCATGGTTTTAAAACAGTGTTTTTCTTTCAGTGTAACTGTAGGTAATTAACGAAAGAAGAAGGGTATCATCGGTTCTTATCGCTCTACGCGAATGTTTGGAGTCGTTTCTGTGGAAATGTTTGTCTTGCCTAATTGGGAAACGACTTTCTGAAGCCATTTGCTTATTAATTTGTATATACCCTGTAGCCAGGTAGATAAAGCCTTGGTCGCATCTATATAAGGCTCTTAACCTATAATCAAAAATGGTTTTTAATTTTAATACATTTTATTTATTCATGACCAATTATGTATATTATCAAAAGTTTTGATTGTAAGTAGTTAGTTAAGTAAAAATATTATTTTTTATTTTTCTTTAATTAATCAATCGGGCCTTTTCTTTGTAAATACAAATTGCTTAATTGAATGAAAATACTCTCGATCAATACACAGTGAAATGTTTTTAATCTATGGTATAATTGGTATACATCGAAGATTTATAGGAGGTATGTGTTATTCAAGCACTCATGATATTGTATTTCCATTATTGCAATGCCGTGTGAGATGCCGTATTCTGATCTGTGTGCCCCACCGCAAGCACGTTTCGTCATAGGTTTCGTTGTGGTGCAACTAACCACATATCAACAACAAACACACATGTTTATTGACTAATATATAATTGTTATTATAACAATATTTGTTCATTCGTGGGTACAGGGTATTTTGTAGTCAAAGTTACTAATCTATTTCGTATTTTTTTAATTTTGACGAAATGACAGTGGCTGATAAGCGCGCTGCGACTGACCCACAAACACAGGTGGCATCAACTTTTCTGTTTTCTTAATTAATTGCTCGGCTTTGCGTCTGTTTGAGTTGATTGGCTAGAATAAATTATATTATTATCATAGTGCAGAAAAATAAAGAAAAGGGCAACATTTCTTATTTCACGAGGCCCCGCATACAAAAATTTCCGTTATCTAACTTGGGGTCTGTGAACTTTGACAATAGAGTATTCCTGCCCACTTGGAACGATATTCAGACAATTATCGGCTAACTCAAGTGCATGGCTTTATTTTATGGTCGTGCGCGATAAGCGGACTGATAAAAGAGGAAACATTTTTAACTTGAGCAGTCACAGTTCCTACGCTTGGGCTCATGACCAGCAAAAATATTCAAAGTCAATCGGTGAGGGTTGTCAATTGTATTGTGCAATAAGTTATAGCAACTGTTAAAGGTTGTGCATACTTCTGTATACCCTGTAACAATGAAGTGACTAAGACAGATAAAATAAGTGAGGAATAAGTAAGGCGAGAGCGCCCGACTAGGGGATACCTTGAACACTCTCCTAACATGCATTTAAACCCCCTTACATTCATGCATACATAAACAGAATCACAGAGCATTCAAATCTATGTACAAACCAAAGCGCAAGTCTGTAGTATTTGAATTGCGATTTTGATTTTTGGGGCGAGTGGGAGAAGGTATCTAAAATCCGAATCCGAAAAATCTGCCGAAAAGTCTGCTTTGCGAGATCATAACATACAAAATTTGGAGGTTCTAGTTCTCAGAGGCCCCTGAGATATTCAAAGAAAACCAAGTGTTAAAATCGATTTTCATCGATAATAATGAAACGGGGTAAGATATCGGAAAAAATTATAAACTTGTTCTGCGCATTATTTGGGGGATATATAAAAGTTTCTGTCTCTGGCGTTTGTAGTTTCCGAGATCGCTGCGTTCATACGGACGGACAGACGGACATGGCTACATCGATTTAGCTCGTCGTTTTGATCAAGAATATATATATACTTTATCGGGTCGGAAATATTTCTGTTATATATATTTGCATAAAACCATTAAACCCTCTTTACCCATTTTCAATAGATTCAGGGTATACAAAACTAATATATACATATATATAATGCGAGGTGATTTGCCATTTGTTGTGGCCATAAATTTTATGTCAATTGGATAACAAAGAACCCTTTCAACAATAGTTTAAATAGTACGGGTGAGTGAGTATCTAATAGCAGCAGCTTTTTGTGTATGCATATAATTGTGTACGAATATTTTTATATGTATTCAAATAATTTATATTTAAATTATGCATAATTTTTCGGTTGATATAAAAGCGAAAAGGTGGATTGGGGTGATGCTGGGTTGCTACTCTGTGCTGGCTAGCTGCAGCTGTCAAAGTTGTTGTCTCCACTTCACGTATTGGCAACGGGCCGTATATATTACATTTATATTACTCATTCGCCATGTGGACTTTGACTGCAGCCGAACAAGGCGACGTTGTGAGACGTCTGCCGTAGCTTTATCGAGAGTCAGTCGCACTTGCAGTTGTTTTTTTTTTATTGTTGCTGTCTTTTATCAAAAAATACGGCGTAATAAGGGCACTAGGCGTCTGCACTTGCATACAGTTAAACAAATAAATGAAGGCGCTGCCTCTGGCCACATTGTGGTTATTGTCTTTATTCGATTTGAGTTAACTGATTGTTTTCAATGATATTTTGCATAAGTTGATTCGTTGGCCAACAAGCTGCTAAGCGAAACAGCATTTATTAGCTACCAATTGACGGACAAACACGGTCGACACGAAATGCAACCGCCACGTCGCTTAACATGGTAATTGAATTGTCGCATGTGGCAGCCACGTGAGCTTCTAATTATATGTATGTATATGTGAGTATACGTGAGATTGCATGCTAGACTGGTCAACAAACTTGTTGCCTGCCAGTCAGTTAGCCGCACTCTGATGTTGCCACCCACACAAGGACAGGCGTCAAGTGTGCAATAAACTGGAACAACATCGAATCGGAATCTAAGCGCCATACAAATTTACTATATCAATGACACAATACAGTTTATTCATACGCTTGGATTAACTGTAATTACGACAGACCTTCTGATTCAAATACGTGAATTATATAAAATTGTTCGGGTTGAAGTCTTTAAATTACACTGTGTCACAAAACTTTACAATTTTAAAATGACCATTGTAGTTTTTCATATTAGAATATCAAAAGTTATTGATAGTTGGGTAAAATTAATTTGAGCGATTTTGGAGATGCCTAATAAGGTTTGCGTCATTTTAGAAGCTCTTTCACTTGACAGAGTTATGTTAACAGCGTGTTATTATTAGTAATGATAGGGATATATAGTGCTCAACAACAACATTAACAACAATCAATAACTCACTTGAGTTCGGCCAATATAACTGGTGGCTAACTGACAGCAGCTTGGTGATAAGGAACGGAACGAATTCAAATGTATTTATATCTGTAGCACAACAAGAGGCGCTCAATCGACTGTAACAATGGTTCACAACCAAGTAAAAACAATGTTGGGTTTCCATTGACGTAACCAACATTGATGGCAATTTGTAAATACATAAATGTCATATGCATCCATAACTGAGCGCAATTGAGAATTCAATTTCAATATGCATTTAACAGACTTCATTGAACTCAGTGTGGACTTGTAACTGAATTCTCAATAACTTTTAGTCAAAATTGCCCAGCAACTGCGAATTTAAACTTGAGAGAAGAAAAAAACATAAAGCAATATATTTTCAGTTTTATTTCTCTTGTTTAAAAAGGTCATTTTAAAGGCAACAAGTCTGCAAGTGTAAAATATTTAAGTATTTATATATATATAGAAATATATATGTGTATGTATATATACACACATATATGTATATATATTGACCAGGATTGATTTAATGGTAAACAAGTGAATTAAAAAAAGTAATCAACTTCATTTTGAAAGCTACACTGAAATATTAGATGTGAGCAGGTTGAAATGGATGAAGATAACAAAAGTTCGATAATCAAATAAATTAGCTGTCTGTTTATTGCCGATAAGATAGGGGGAAAGGGCTGAATTGGCATGTGGCTACATACAAATCAAATGCCTTATTTAAATTTCAAATGAGAAATTGTTTGTATGTATGTAGTAATCTTTTGATATACATCACACATAAATAACCAAAAAGTGACAAGAAAATTAAAGCATAGATAATCGAAAGAAGAAAAATGTAACCATGAAGAGGAGAAAGCATTTAAATGGAAAAACACTGTAATGGCGATCATAGTGACCAATATATGATATAGTGACCAAAGTATTGATTTATTAATGTTATAACAAATATCAATCTGATGAAATAGTTCAGTAAATGATTTTTATTTGCCGTATACATTTAAAAACAGAAGCCCTGAAATAAAGTGATAAATTTATTTATATTTAATTTAAATGTATATTTAAATATATCCATTTAAATTGTTTTGATTTGGTCACATAGAAGTTGCCTAGCAAGAAAATTTAAACAAGTTATGCTAAACCTGCCAGCAATGCAAATACAAACAGCAGTGTGTATGTATATATCAGCATAAACATATGTGTATCGGTCGATATGAGCAACATCAGGCCACATTATAAGGCACATTATAATGCTTATTTCTTTTTCTTTTTTGATTGTTGCCACGAGGAATAGTATCAACACCCCTAGAGCCTTGGGCCACTAAAGAACCGTGTCCGAATTTTTTAATGAACTTAATTTAGTCATGTTATGGGTGGCGTGATTAAATCGGTTAGCTGGTATGATATCATCTTATGTCGCAAGTACTTAGGACTAATTAGTTCCCAAGTGCATGCCAAAAAAGAAATATTTTGTTCACTAGTCTAACAGATGGAAAGAAAAACAAAACATCATTACAGTTTTATATATATTATAAAATGGCCCACCCCAACCGGCAAAAAGTTAGAAGAGACACAGCACGTGTGTTATTAACTGCCATAATAGGGCAGCAAGTTGTTGTTGACGGCTGTGGCTGGTTTTTGGCTGGTTTAGGCCTGGTAGTGGGCGTGTGTGGAGCTGACGGTGGCTGGGGAATGCGCCTTAACCTTCGGCACGCGCGACAGCGTTAACAAAGCTCCAAGCATGGCATAAGAAATGAAATAATTGTCGGTCTGGGACTGGCAATAGTTCTGTTGTTGCTGCCTTGTGTGTACTGTGTAAACGTGTTTTGTGTACACGATATTTGTTTGCCACCGAACAGCTGGATAACTCCACTATGCGCCTATTTGCAGCCACAGCGCGGGACAATTGCCTAGAACAGCCCGCAACTCTTTCTGGCCTGATAGCGCGCTGAGCACTGCCGCTCGGTTGACTTGCAGGGTATCATTGGCATTCTACACATATATATACATATGTACGCATAATAAATTGTATTTGATTGCGGTTCAAGCACCGTTCACCCGAGCAATTTTCAGCTGTTGACGGATCAACAAATTTATAAAACTTCCTATGAACTTTTTAAATGTGTTTTGGCTTTCGCATAGTTAAACTTAAATTTCACACCTATTTGATTATCATTTGTATTTTTTCAGCTCCCGATTTGACAACTATTTTATCACCAAAGAAAATCATATTTAGTTAGCTACTTGTCTTTGTTGTTGTTCTACGATAGCAACAAGCAGCAAAAAGCACGCGACGCTGTTGTTGTTTTCATTATTGTGCTTTGTGGGGGAGGAAACGAAATCGGGAGCACCCGAGAGATTTCAATACGATTTATTTCCCAGCATACTTTATAAAACAAATGCATGTACATATCTATTCACATATATTTATATATATACTATGTAGTGGATACAACAATAGAGCACACTTACACTCACACTAGACTTAAACTTGACAAGCAAAAGCTTTTCCCGCAGCAAAACCGACAACAGAGCGTCCACAGCGCTCGAACGCTCAGCACCAACTATTTATTATTACAAAAACCACATACAAATCTCTGGGCACAGATACACTATGTACACACTCAAACACACTCGCGCACACACGCACTTACACATTTTCGTTTATCTGCGACTGTCAACAACAGTTTTACGCTGTAGTCGCTGGCAGCTGCTGCCGCAGAACGACGTTGCTAGGTTCAAGCTTTTCATTGCTCTGAGCGCGTACGAAAGAGAACGAACATAGTAAAAAGCTGAGAGAGCGGTCATTGTTTAGCGGGGCTGCCAACTTGTTTAAAGATTCAGGCGCCATTTTATTTATTTAAATTTTGTTGAGTTTTTAGCATATTAATGCAAACATATGAAAATATATGTTGTTGACAAATTATTTGACCTCTTAGTGGGTCATACAAAAACCGACGCCTGGCCGAAAGACGTTCGTCTTTGACCAGCGTTGCAGCCAAATGTGTTTTTGGCTGTCACAAAAATGATTGTTGCCCTAACGTTGCATTAGCGGTGTCCGCCTGCGAATGCCGTTAGTCCAAAAAATTCGCTGCACGGCTCACGACGACGATGAGGACGAGTCCGAGCTGCTGGAGCTGGAGCTGGAGTCGCTGCTGTGGGCATGTTTGCGCCGTCGCGACTTCTTTTCGTCAATAACCTCATAGCTGGGCAAAGTGGAGTTACTGGAATCCGAGCTGCTGCTGCTGGAGCTGCTGGACTCCTCTATGACGGCCTCAATTTTTCGCGATTTTCTAAGAGCGGTTTACAGTTGAGCACATTTTCGGTTGGGTCTGATCATCACTTACTTTTTATCAGCCTTTTCGGCATTTTTGGCGCGCTTCTGTTTCTTAGCACCGATCGGATCGCAGTCGCTGGGTGAGCTGCTGCAGTTGCGCTTTGATTTCTTGCCCTTTTTGTCCTTGTTGCCGCTAGCCTTGGTGGAGTACAGATTCTGTGAGCTGGCAGTGGAGTAGCCCGTATCCTTACGTTTGCGTTTTTTTCTGAGAAATGTGGGGGTAGTACTCAATTGATTCTGGGCCGAGATGTGTTGACTTACTTGTCCTTTTTGTCCCTCTTCTTTTTGCTGTAAGTGGCTTCCTGTTCAACGAAATCTCTATCCTTGACCCTGGATTGAGGGGGAACGATAAGGGAACTTAGTTTTTTGCGGAGTCTCCGTTAACTGGATTACTCACTTCTTTATCTTCTTTTAACATCGCCGCCACGTTCGTTGGATATCATATAGATACTGTTCTGGTCCGAATCGTGGACTCGCCGACGCGATTGATACTGACGCGCCTTGGCCATGCGACTCTCACGGCGATTCTTCCAAAACTCAGCGTTGACCACATAAAGGCGATATAATTGAAGTATGATGACCAAGGAGTTCTTGCCTGCAGTTAAATAATTGTATTTATTTCAGGGACCGAAAAAAAACTGTAATTGCATATAACTTTAACTCAAACAACATAACTGCAGAATAAAGGCTTACACCAATCTTTCTACTTTAAATAGAATACAAATAAATAAAAATTGCACAATATTCTTTGAGCAATATAATAAATGTACAAAAATATTTATTAAAGTTACGGTCCCTGATTTATTTTCTTATAACTCACAGGTAAAAAACACGTTCATATAATTGATGATCTTGTATTGAAATATAATCAATAGGCGAAAGGTGAGAAACGGCGCATCCTGCAGAATTACGTTCAGCACTATGCCTATGGATAGATAATGAATATACATCTTTAGATTTGCATATTTAGTCATGAGTTTTTTCCATACCCCACACATCGATGCCACAGCAGCAGTTCTGGCAGCAGTCCGTGTGTCTGCAAGAGATGCAATTATATTGGCTATTGGGATTCGCGTTTTATGTCACTCACTCCTCCTTGTTATGGCCGCTGCCTCGCGGGCGACGACCCCTCGTGGCCGACAGCACGATCGTGAACTGCATCAGACTCCAGGACCAAATGCCCAAAGTGAGGAAGACCAAAAACCCAATGCGCGCTATCGAATCGTCCTTGTAGGAGTCGAAGAACTCGATGATATCCGCCGCAGTGCCGATGTACACCAGCAGGAGCTGGCTGAGCTGATCGCGCGTTAAATCGCCTTTGGGCAGCAGCCAGCGACCCACAATCAGGATTAGCATGAGAAACTGTTCGATGAGCGTGGTCCAAGTGTCGGGACTAATCACCGGCAGAGTGATGCCGGCATCGTCGAGCAGGTCAGCCACTGGCACCATGGCGCTGCTGTTTGTGGGAGCCGTGATGGTGCTGGTGGTGCTGCTGTCATTGATGGCAATGCTGGCATTCAGCGAGGTCAGCGAGGTGTTCATCAGCTGCAGGCGCCGCTCAATCTTGTCTAGTTCGAGCAGCCAAATGGCCGGCACAATGCTGCTCAGGTAGAGGAACACCGAGGGGCAGAACCTGCAGGAGACAAGCGCGGGGAGTGAAGACATGGCACCCAAGCAAATGTCCAAAACAAACAACAAGTCAAAGTGATGCGCCCCGCGCCAAAAGGTAAACAACCAGCGAAAGACACAAACCAACAACCTGGTGCCTTTGGCAATGGCCCCAAAGCGAAATTCCATTAAAGTTTTTACTACAACGACGCGTGGGTAGGCCCCTGGAGGAGTGGTCTTTGTGGTCGCGGGGAGTTGGTCTTGGTGGTGGTTTGGTTACATGCCACGGGCACACACATTAAACACATGATTTCACTTTTAATTGAAAATCAAAGCCCCGAACATGACGTCAACACCAGCCGATTTTTGTTTACATTGGCCCAAACCATATATATATATGCGAATCTGGGCTCAGCAGTAACCTTACCAGCGCCATTCCTGCGTCTTCTTGATCATTATGGTAAAGATGCCCTCGAGCAGCAGCAGCAGAAGTGGCCCACATAGCGTCCAGTAAATGATATCCTTCTTAAACGTGGTCACCTGCCAGATGGCCAGCAGACTGTGCGCGCCGAATATGATGCGCGTCAGAATGGCCTTAATAGTTGATATAATCTTGGCCATGATCACATCATCACCAAAGTCCTTAAGCAACTGCCAACTATGAAATCGCTGCTTGCAGCTACCAACTGGGCCAGAGAAGCCGCTCAACTTCCAATCGAACCGCACGCCGCGAAGCACCGAACGCAACTAAATTGACGGACAGTCAGAATCGCAGGCCAAGTGCTTCCATTAGATGTTTAAACGCTTTTTAAGAAATTAAGGACAATGGCGCGAATGGCGCGAGACATAAACGCGAGTAATTGGTGAATGGACGTCGCTCGCGTGGCTGTCTCAATGGCCGCTCGCTGAACCCGAATGCTTCTACGTCGAAGCCAAGCAATGTGGTTGTTCATGGTATCAGTGGTAAGAAAATCAGTAAAACCGCCCGTACATTTTATAACGGAATATGGAATGCAAGCTGTGTTAGTACTCGTAATTGCATTTAACCAAATTTCTATTCCAAACAGTTTTTTATGTATTTTTTTATCCCTATTCAATTAAATCCAGATATTCTAAAGAGATTTTTAAAAAGCCGCAATTGTGTGCAATTTTTTGCTATGATCTCTTTTGGGCGCCCATTTACAAAGATACGGTCCTGTCGATGACTTTACAAATAAAATTAAACGCACGCGTGCCATGTCCATGTACTCCTACCACAATACCTAAAAGTCACATGACCGTTAAATGCTTTAGCTCTAGCTGACTTTTAGCTGGCCGATGACTAACCCAGCCCACCTTTGGCTGGCTACAAATGCAATGCAAACATATCGCGAGAGTAAGAACCCCAAGCCTTGGCCATCAAAACTGTAGAGTAGAAAGGTAACTTATAGTTATCATTAAACTACCCCCTGAGGTTGTTTACGTTTATGTGACGAGAGTTAGGTCAATGTTTTCGTGCACGTCAAGTGAGTAATGCGGGTAATGAAAGAACAACATGCGACCAACTGTTGCAAGACGATTTTGATTTTGTTGCTCTCAACACCCATAAATCATTTTATTAATTACTTTCAAAAAATTTCAATTGAGCGCCATCCAATTGGAAAAACGTACATTCGTCGTGTTGCCAGATCTCTTAACTAACGTTGTAGGCAAACAAAACACGAATTTTATATCGATACTTCTGTCGAATTAGTTACGGCTTATCGATATGTATACAACTCACCTCCGCAAGCATAACAACAAAACACGTGAAATTTATTTAAAATTACCATTTTACCAGGGTAAACAGTCGAAAATGGCGTCTTCAAAGGAGTCCTCAGCTGAGTCAGACCACGATGCGTGCAGTGAAGATGAGACACAGGTAATTTCATAATTGAAATATGCTCAGCACTTGTAATTACAAATACATATATGTTCTTCGACAGAGCGCAATTCGCGATGATCTTAAGAGTTTGTCTTTCGAAGAGATAATGCAGCTCAAGGAACAGTTGGGCGCAAAGGTCTACAAAGAGGCGGTTCTAGGCGGTAAGAAATCCACTAAAAAACGGCCAAAAACAAAATTGGAGCTCAAACGCTTGAATAAGAATCGACCCCGTGAAATCAGTTCAAAGCGACAGGTGCCGTTTTTGGGCGCTGAACTGCGGGTGGAACGTAAGAAAGAAGCTGAACTGCGGGATCCACGTTTCGATGAAAAATCGGGCAGCTATAATATTGATACTTTCAAGCAAAACTACAAATTCATAACAAAAATACGTAAAAAAGAAGTGAACCAGCTAAAGAAACAACTGGACAATGTGCAGGATGGCGACGAAAAGCAGAAAATCAAACACACTATGCAACGGCTCATTAACAAGAATGTGGAGGACAATAGGTGGCATGTCAAGCAAAACATACTAAAGAAAGAACGCAAAGAGATACAAAAGGCGCACGAAGAGGGACGCCAGCCACACTACGTTACAAAGAGTAAGTCAACAGAGATTAATTTTTAGCTCAAGCTAATTACAATTTATATTGCAGAGGAACGGCGGGCCAAGGAGCTGGTTGCTCAATTCGAGCATCTGAAAGGTACCGGAAAACTAAACAAGCATCTGGAGAAACGGCGCAAAAAGAACGCTGCGAAGGATCGCAAGCGCATTAGCATAGAGTAGATGTCTTAGTTACAAATGTGTATTAACGATTAAAAATGTTTTTATAGATATTATATATATTTAGCCCGTTCGCAACATCTTAGCCTCGCGTTTTTCCAGTAGCTCGCGTCGTTGATCCTCGATAATAACTTTGCGCTCCTCCAGAAATTGGGCATATTCCGTGGGATCCAAATCACGCACCACTTTGATGCCACAAGTCCGTGCAATTCCAATGAGCATTTCACACATTTGCTATAAATTGAATGTAAATTGTTGAAACACATCTTGATTATTCGGAGCATTCCCTTACCTGCATGGTAAGAAGCGCGTTGGGCGGATCTTGAATCTTGATTGCTGCAATTTCGTACAAATGCTTAAGGGTAATCATGCCGGCGACCTCACGACCAGGCGTCATTGTGCCCCGCTGGATACCCGCCGCTTGCTTAAGAAAAAACGTCGCTGGCGGATGATGTATAACCAAATCGTAACTGCGATCGCTGTTCATTGAGATCCGACATGGCAGTGGCACGCCCTCCTTCATTTCCGCAGTTTTTGCATTAAAGTCCTTGCAAAAGGCGGCTATATTAATTGCACGCTGCGAATTACATACCTTAAACAAATTGTAAATACAGGAAATTGTTATTGCTCACCTGACCCAACATGGGACCCAATGGCGGGCCCGCTGCTGCCATGCCGGCGGGTATATTTGTTTTTAGTTTGGTTGTATGCGTTATCCGCTCCACTGACTTTTTGAGTGATTTTAGTTTGCCCGCCGCTTTTGACATTTTAATTGATTTTATTCTTTAGCAAGTAAAGCGTTGGGATGTTACGCAAAGAGATCCAATGCGCTTAGGCAGAAGAAGTTCAATCAGCTGTTTGCGGCACACTGGCGATCTATCGAACGTCAATGCAATATATCGATATTAAATTTAGTGAAGACTAAATTTTAAATAACAGCTGTTATGGCGCTGTTATTAAATGTTTTGCATTTTGAAACATTTAAATTTAATATTTTGCTTTCCCCCGATGTTTTTCAAGCTAAATGCTAACCGAAGGAGTCTTTTGTTTTTTACAGCGAAAACCTATGTGAAACCTACATATCGTAAAACATTACCAAAAGCTGTTAATAACAGGTAAACAAACTGTAACCGATTCGGAAGCCCAAAATGAACGAACGATCCAGATGAGCGAAAAGAACTTATTCCGAACTACTCAATAACGCTGCTACAAAGACGCGTTTTTACAAAATAACAATTAAAAACAAAAAAAACCACATAACGTAAGATAGTAAGAAACCATGTCTATAGAAATTGAATCCGCTGAGTAAGTATAATAAATCTTCCATTAATCTATCTCAATTCTAATCATACCTTTCGCAGCGTTATACGTCTTATCCAGCAATATCTGAAAGAATCCAATCTACTTAAGACGCTACAAACTTTACAAGTAAGATTTAATCTTCTACATTGAACTTTAATAATTTGTTGCTGCTTTGCAGGAGGAAACTGGAGTATCGCTCAATACAGTAGACAGCGTTGATGGCTTTGTGCAGGACATCTCCAATGGCCACTGGGACACAGTGCTCAAAATAACGCAATCGTTGAAGCTGCCTGACAAGAAACTGCTCAATCTCTATGAACAAATAGTCTTAGAATTAATAGAGCTGCGAGAATTGGGCGCCGCCCGTTCGCTACTCCGCCAAACGGATCCAATGAGCATGTTGAAGCAGCACGAGCCCGAGCGCTACATACATCTAGGTGAGTATCGACACTTTATTGAGGAATTTTAATAAAGTTGCGTTATCCCTCAGAAAACATGTTGCAGCGTGCGTATTTTGATCCCCGCGAGGCCTATGCGGAGGGCAGCAGTAAGGAGAAGAGACGCACGGCTATTGCCCAGGAGTTGAGCGGTGAGGTGCATGTGGTGCCCTCGTCTAGGCTCTTGGCGTTGCTTGGCCAGGCGCTAAAATGGCAACAGCATCAAGGTCTCCTTCCGCCTGGCACTACCATCGATTTGTTCCGCGGTAAGGCAGCCATGAAGGATCAAGAGGAGGAAATGTATCCCACCCAGCTGTTCCGTCAAATCAAGTTTGGCGAAAAGTCGCATGTAGAGTGTGCACAGTTCTCCCCAGATGGACAGTATTTGATAACAGGCAGCGTAGATGGTTTTCTAGAAGTTTGGAACTTTACCACTGGCAAAGTGCGTAAAGATTTAAAATACCAAGCGCAGGACCAGTTCATGATGATGGAGCAAGCCGTGCTGGCATTAACTTTCTCGCGTGACTCGGAGATGGTTGCATCCGGCGCTCAGGATGGCCAGATAAAGGTATGGCGTATTATCACTGGTCAATGCCTGAGAAAGTTCGAAAAAGCCCACACCAAAGGCATCACCTGTCTGCAGTTCTCGCGCGATAACAGCCAAGTGCTTAGTGCCTCCTTTGACTATACTGTACGGCTGCATGGTCTCAAGTCGGGTAAAATGCTGAAGGAGTTTAAGGGTCACACGTCATTTGTCAATGAGACTACATTTACGCCGGATGGCCACAGCATCCTAAGCGCGTCCTCTGACGGCACCGTTAAGGTCTGGTCGCTAAAGACTACAGAATGCGTGGCCACTTACAAACCCTTGGGCAATGAACTGGCGGTTAACACAGTGCTTATACTCCCCAAGAATCCGGAGCACTTTATCGTCTGCAATAGATCCAACACGGTTGTCATTATGAATATGCAGGGACAAATTGTTCGATCATTCTCATCGGGTAAGCGTGAAGGCGGCGCCTTTATCTCGGCAACCCTCTCACCCCGAGGTGAATTCATTTACTGCGCTGGCGAAGATCAAGTGCTCTACTGTTTCTCGGTCTCCTCGGGCAAGCTTGAACGTACTTTAAATGTAAGTACTGGTAGAGTGTCTATATAATTAGTCTAGCATTTTTATTTTGTTAATTTTAGGTACACGAAAAAGACGTCATTGGCCTAACACATCATCCACATCAGAATCTTCTGGCTAGTTATAGTGAAGACGGTCTGCTAAAGTTGTGGAAGCCCTAGTTTATATAAGTCTTCAACAACTGCTTGCATACTAAGTTTTATTTAGTAGCACTAGATTTTTACCTATCAAACAATATGTATCTAATGTAACTGGCCTTTAATACAAACCAACTGCTCGACCTGACGTTGTTTTAGATTTTCTCATGCCCTGTATCAATATTGTCAATCATGTCTCTATCAAACAAATTGACTTTAATTAAGAATTATGCAAAGCCACAACGAGAATGGCTGCGGTAATCCGCTGTCTTCGTTTCAATTGGTTTCTGCGATTGAATTAGTCAAGCAACTGCACTCAAGCGGTCTACTTGTGTTCCTCCGTTTCATAAGCATGAAAAGCGACGAAATAATTGAGAAAATACGTAACAAGCTCAAGGAGTCGGATCCTGACAAACGAACTGTAGTCAACACATTTCAGTTCAACTTTACAGACTCCGATGGCAAACTTATTAAGAGCATGGGTGAGTTTCTGCCGTTGGGTTTGCTTGGCGTTTCCTGCTGACCGTCTCACTGTAGTCTTTGATTTCAAAGCTTTGGACATTTATGAAGGCAAAGCACCCGAAGCTGACGCTCGGGTGACAATAGCAGATGAGGACTTTTATTTGGTTGGTACCAAGCAAAAGACTTTTGAGCAAATGTTGGAACAGGATAAGGCTAAAATCGATGGTGACGCAGAGGCTATTAACAAAATGTTGGACAAATTTCGTTTAAATTCGAAAAACTGAGAAACAACTACATTTGACATTCTAATCCTGTCCAAAATTCACTAAGATTGATCTAACGCGGTTTTGAGAAGGGCAATTTTTAATTTATATGGCATTTAAATTGTTCTCATTTGGAAAAATAAAATATTTTAAAAAATATTTAAAAAACATCGTAACTTATTATACTTTCCTTTATTAACGTCTTCGATAATAAGCGGATTAGCGGATTTTGATTTGACCATATAACAAACACGTTTGGACTTGGTTTAGTATTCATTTATTTAATTACCTTTATTTATATTTAATGTTAACATGGAATTGTTTTTGTAGGTGTTTTGTTCAATTTTAAAATTTTGCGTTTTAATCAACTATCTTTTGCTAAAGCGCAGCGTTCTATGCCAATGCATACGCTTGGGTTTCGATTTTTTCATTTTGGTTTAGGTTTTATATATTGTTTAGTATAACTTATATTTCATTTGTTTGCCTTGCTTAATTATAGATTTAATTGTAAATTTAACACTTGCTTGTTTAATTTAACGTTGTGTTTTGTTTAGTAAACGCTTAGAACATTTTACGGGGTTTAGCCGTGTGTCTCTCGAACATTTTTATTTAATTTTTATATGTTTAGTAAATAGGTTTTTAGTTTATGTTTGTTTTTATTGCTAGAACACAAATTCAATTTTTTAATTAACTAATTTAATTGGGGTTCATTTTAATGTCATACAACAACAAAATTTATACACTTAAACTAAATAATCATTTATTTGTGTTTTGTAATTCTTTAAAAATAATTTATTATTTCTTATTAAATAGTTGATCTTTATGCACTTTGCAACAATTTAACAACGTTTTACTTGTTCAATGTATTCAATTTATTTATTATGTTTTTATTAAACACCTACATACTTTTATTATAAATGATTTTTACGTTGAACTGTTTTAATTTTTCTCATTTATTTAAGCTTCTTTAAAGTTTATTTTATGCAAAACGTACGAGCGCTATGAAACCAATAAATTTTTTATTTTGTCAAATTTTCATCTATATATTTTTATCGTTATTAAAAGATCTCAGTATTCTGAAATTATATAAAATATAATGTTGTAGCTTTTATTTCATTGCCTTTGAAAGAATATAACAAAAACGTAGTCTGAACTAATTGAGAAAAAAACAATAATTATTATTTCTTAACGCTTGGCACAAATGTTTTAATTTGCTATTCAGTTTTTTGTTAGTGTTAATTTTGAGATTTTAATTTTCTGTATAAGTGTTTATTATCGTTCTCTTTAGCGTGTACATTTTTATAAATAGATTTTTTTGTTTGTTGTTTATGTCGCTGCAACATTCCCTTAATAAATGTCTATAAAAATGTGCTTAAATAGACAAAAATCTTTGAATTTATCAATTTTGGAATTTGGGTCGCACGACAACTGGCGCCTTTTAATTTATTTGTATTAATATATTAATTTATTTATACAAATCTCTCAATTAAAGGATTTTGCGTTTAACATTTGTTGGAAGATACAGGTTTGATAGTCACTAATTCTTTTATTTATGCATTCTTCTTGTATGTCCTATGTTTGTATGTATTTGTTAAAAATTGTTTAAACTTGAGCTTCTGCGGTCTTGTGGCGTGAAATGTATAATTTTGTGTGTTTTGCTTATTGTAAAAAAATGTGTAAATAAAAGTTATTCGCGCCTGTATAGATATACTATAGGTATTTATTTTATTGTTTTATGCCCTTTAATAAGTATACTTTATACTTTGCTTGCGTTCAAATTTATTTACTTATTCATGTGAATGTGTATTGTGTTCGATTTTTGTTTTGTTTTGTTTTTTTTGTTTTGTTGTATAATTAATTCAATTTATGCTTCACCTAAATATTACTCGTATCAAATATAAAAATCAACAACTTTTTGCGGTCTCTTGTGGCTAATAAAATGCTTTACATATTTACCGCTTGGTTTTTCAATCCATCAACCATTAATGTGGTTTTCGCATTTTCGCATTTTACTGTCATACGAAGTCGCTATGTGTATAATATAGTATGTATGTATATTTAAATGTAATTATTATTTGTTTTCTGTCTTCTTTGTTCATCGTTAATCGTTTATCGCTACTACAATGTTTACGCCCTACTATACTTTTTATGTTTATTTGCGCCTTATTAAATTTATGTCTTAATCAATTCGCACTTTTGCATAATTTTTCGTCTTTTAGGTATTGTTAACTTTTGAATTTTTGTTCTTGTTGTTCAAGTTCTTCCTGCTGTAAGTCGCAGTCTTTATATAGACATTGAACTTCGACTTCACCAGCAGTTCGTACTCACTTACTTATGTGCCCCTTACCTGGACACGCCTTAACCTAAAGCGCTCTACAGCTGAAACTAGCGATAAAAATGCTTAAAAACATAGCTAAACGTTTGCCATTTGGTTTACATGATCGATATTATCCTCGTCGAAATGCACATCGTTTATGAATATATCCGCCGCCAGCTGATCCTCGTCCAGCTCCAGATCGTCGTCGTCCTCGTCATCGTCCTCGTCGTTGGACATCAGACCATGTGACATGTCAACGCCGGCTATACATATATGTGGTGGCGGTGGCACGCTAGTTGGTGGCAAGGGCGCAGGCGGAATGATCAAGGTGCCGCTATTGATGCCGTGCAAGCTGCCCGCAATGCTCGCTCCGCCGCTCTGCAAATGACGTCGACTGGAACTAAGGCCAGCTGAGGAAAATTATAGATGGTCCAAATGTTACAATTCGACATATATCTACATTCATTTAAATGAAAATTACCTCAAATGATAAAGCTACAAAACAGAAATCAAAGAAACCCTAAATCAAAATAGAAACAAAACTTAAAACAGAACAGTTTTCCACCCTTTGTGACCTCCCCCACTTACCCGTCGCGCTCGTCTGTGAGTCATAGTGTGCATTCCGATGTAAACCCAATTGACGCACGTGATTCCTACGTTTTCTTCTGGAGTGACAGAGTGTGCATAGGAGACAGATTAGGGACGAGACGACGACTAGTGTTATTATAATTAGGACGTCGTGATCCTCCTCGGCCGCTTCCGTGATACCTGGTTCAGGAATTGATTCGTAAATAAACCAAAGTACAAAGCAAATGTAGGGTTTGTTAATACATAGCTCTGAAAATACTATACACATTTTCAAAGGCTTCCAAACTCTTAGATTATGAGAAATGTAAATGTTACTTAGAGGATGTGTAAATGAATCTCTAACTAACTGACAGATAATGTATAGACTTGTGATCTTGTTCTTGTACTGCTGTGCAGTGGATGTGTTGGCATTGAATTATTATGTTTGTCATATTAATAGATGGTTTTATAAGAATAACAGTTAAGAGTGCAGCTCAGTTTATCATGGGCATAGCGGGAAAACAATTGGATGCAGAACATAAAAAGCCAGAATTATAATGAAATATTCCATTGGCATGCCTTGAAACAATTTCCGAGTGCTACAGCTAACTGAAATACGCAACAAAAAAGTTAATAGGGTGGGGAGAGGGTATTGTATTTTATAATTCTTATTGCAATATTATTCTAGAACAAGGCATTATATGCATAAACGAGTCGTTAGTGGCAAGTTTGTATTTTGAGACTGGTGGAGTGTGTGGTGGGGCTTTTATAAGTGGGCACTGTGCATGTCATGATTGTGACTGTGGGCGTTGTGGGCGTGTGCAGCGATTTGAGACAAGTTTATGCAGGACTCACGTGTTATATGTGACCAAAAGTACTATGTATTTCATATTCTCATACATTAGCATTTATTTGGCGTGTAAATTATGTTTAGAAAAATTATTAAAAATTCTTGCGATGTTTATGTTTGTTTTTATCATGTTATTGCAATAATTTTCATCACTTTTGATTCTCGTGGCAATTCCTTTGATTTACCAATCCAATTTAAAATTTCTTTTTGTTTTTTCTTATTATTTTTGATTTAAAGGTTTGTTTTATTTAGATTTAGTTTAAGTTTAGTTGAACGTATTCAAGACTAATGCCATAATTGCTAAAACAAATGTCTGTAGAAATGTGGGCAAATGCGTGGAGTTTGCGTCACCTGTGTCATTGTCACGGGTTATTTCGGGTTATTGTTTCAGATTATTTCAAGGAGTTTCGAATGTTAAAGGTAAAGATTGTTAGTTTTCAGTTGGTTGGTTTAGTGGAAAATCACATCGAGAAAGTATATAAAAGAAAGACAAAGAACAGAGAGAAATAGAAGAAGACAAGTGAGAAAGAGAGAGAGATAGTTTTAGTGTGGGCGTGGCTGTTGTTAAAACTGAGAGCGCTTTGTTTTGGTTTTGTACGATTAAATATGCCGTTTGATATGTATGTGCAGGTAGAACAATAATTATGCATAGCTTAGGGTAAGTTCTTGAATGGGTGAGCCTTAATAAAGAATCGTAAATGGTATGTACAAAAATTCTGGCCATGAAAGTGAAAAAAAACCAAAAAAAAACCATACAGAGCCGTTTAAATTTCGGTGCTTTGAGTTTGTAGGCCCCAAATTGATTGGGCTTTGAGTTGAATTTAATTTAAATTAAGTTAGTATTTGGTATTAGTTATTTTTGGTTAGTTAACACATTTATTTGATATAGTTTTTAGCAAGTGTTTCGTCGGGTTCAAGTTTTCGTGGCTGTTATAAAAAAAATGAAAAGCGTAACAAACAAAATGTGCTTCGATTGCATAGATTTGATGTCTCATATGCAATCTGAACTCGAAAGACAAACCAAATGGAAATCATGATATGTGAACAAAACAATTACGTATACGATTTTCATGGTCGCTCAGTGGACGCACTGAAAACACAAACTCAACGATAAAACGGTAAATAAGTATTTAAATTAAGTTGATCAAAAGGAAAATAAAAATTGAACTGAACCGTTCGACTCACTCACGACTCACAATGCAATTCGTCACTGTCGTCGCCGGGACCGCAGTTCTTGACGCCGTCGCAGCGCAGCTTGTCCGATATGCAGTAGCCCGCCGCACACTGGAAGTGGTATGTGGACTCGCAGAGCAGTCCAATGGATGGTGGTCCCGGCCCGGAGTCTTGTATTTCAGTCCATACAATGCGGAAGCCCTGCGTAGGGTAAAGTGAATATTGTGGTTGCACTTAAAAATGCTTAAAGCAGCAGCCGATACCCACCTGTGCACCAACGGTCTTGTCGCTGGTGGTGAAACTGATGCGGGCCGTTTGGCCAGTGGATATATAATGCCAGTGCTCGATTGGTGGCTTCTCGCCGCACAGCTCCAGAGGCGGCTGATCCGAATCGACATTTACCCACAGGCGCAGCACAGCGGCGGGACAGCCACGATCTGAAAACCAAGATTCATAGATCCATTGAGTACTCGGTAATTACTGGAGATATTTAACGTACTCGCTGGATCGCCCTCGAGCCCGAATTGCTCAAAGTTGATGGACAACTTGTAGCCGGCGCGTGCGGTCATTACCCAGTTGCAGGCATTGGAGGCCATGCCGCGTCCGGGCGCTTTGTAGCCAGCTGGATAGTTCGGGGAGGTGATAATGCCCGAGTCCTCGTTGCTGAAGTTGCCGCCGCAGTCGCCAGCATCGGATTTGGCCGACTCAAAGAAGTAGCGGGCCTTAAAGCCGCTGGCCACGCTCTCCTGATCCGTGTGCAGCGTGATGCGTAGACCGACCGCGCCCCGCGGGCTCTCGACGGGTCCGGGTGCTGTCAAGCCACAATAGCGACCCAGCAGCCGATCGTTGTTATCCCGATAGACCACATACATCTCCAGCCAATCCTCAAAGCAGGCGCCGGATCTGCAACCGAGTGCGACATTAGCGCCAGTTAAATCCCAGCTGAAGCAGGTACTTACCCGTAAGAGCCCGCAGTGGCATTCACATTGTTGTCCGCCTTGATCTTGAAGTGGTCGAATACAATGGTCACCTGCTCGTTCTGCTCGGCCAAGAACAAATAGGAACAGTTCGTGTCCGACGGATAGTTGGAGGGATAGCGCGGACTGTTCAGTTCGCCGCGTTTCTTCGAGCTGCTCACATACGTAAAGCTGCAGGTGCCGTCCGGTGCCGCCGTGCCGGGTATCTTGTACTCCGTCTCGAATGTGTACTTGCCCTTAAAGCCACGCCCCTGCAGCTCACCCGAACTGAACACCATGGCCAGACGCGGCCCATCGCTAATCACACGCTGCGTCTCATTGCCGCACAGCTCGTAGTCAAACTTGTCGTAGGCGTCGGCCGTCTCCTGGCCCTTCAGATAGATCTTTAGATAGCCGTCAGTACAGTTGGATCTGGAATTGAAATGGACGGAAGGCGTTAAGTCCTAATTTGTTGGCCTCTAAAGGACTCGCTTTTACGCACTCGCTCTTATCCTTGTGCTCCACTTTGGGTATGTTGAAAGCGTTAAACTCGAGACGCACACGCTCCAGATGCTGTGCATCTTGCATGCCATAGATGAAATATCTGTGTATGAAATTGGGAAATTAATTAGCTGAAATTTTCATTTCGTTCGAAACTCAATTGAAACTCACCTACACACAGTTTTTGGTATATATGGATAGGGATAGTTGGGTGAGAGCACAAAGCCGGTTGATTCCTTCTTCGATAAAATCTTTCGATCACATTCTGAGCCACGTATGTGAATGCCATCATTTTCACCTGATGGTATTTTTATTTTATTTATTTTTTTTTTGATTTATGTTGGTTGTATTTTTATTAGATTTTTAGTGAAAATTTTTAGAGTTGCAGCAAATAAGAGTTGTGAAGAATTTTCGGTTAGAGTTGAAAGGCACAACAGAAGGGAAGAAGAGTTGAGTTGTAGATAAAGTTGATTAGTGAGTGTCAGTGAACCGATTATAGATCAAATGCAACAAAAACTGACAAAGCCAATACATGTGGAGACGTACTTCAGACACATACATTGAACCGTTAAATGTGTGGTGGCCATTATGTGGCGCCGCCATTAATTGAACAGCGCCACAAAATGGCCATTGCAATGGCAACTGAAATGTAAATGTTAAATTATTTGGATTATGGGCAATACTTACGTATAAAATCTAATTTAACAAAACTTTCGCTAAATTCATAAATTCCTTTAAAGCCACGGTTTTGCGTATTTGCGGTGCGCGGTAAGGTATAAAAATGAACAAAAAGGCTCGACTCGCTCGAATACAATACTAAGTTTCTTTGCTGTCCGCAATATGTACCGATTAATGCTGACGAATTATCTGGACCATCGTACACTTTCACATAGTCAAATGGGCAGCTGTTTTTTTTTGTTGTATGTTGTTGTAGTAGTTGTTGATGTTGTTGTTGATAGTAAACAGTAATTTTGTTGTAGACGAATAGATTGTAATAGTAATTGGAATAGAGCGTACATATATAGAATAGAATTTACGTAGAATTTAAATAAGTAATTCTTGCAGATAGTTCGAAGATGTGATTTTGTGTGTGTGTGTGTGTGTGTGTGTGTTGGTGTGTGCGTTTGTGTGTGTGTGTGTGGCAGCTGCGTATCAAAGCAAATTACATAAGAATTACTATAGAATTTGCTTTGATTTTGACTGGAAATCTTTTTTAAGGATGTGTGTGCGTGTGTGTGTTTTGTGTGAATTTGTACAGCATTAGGGGTACTCACTGTGGTCCACCAAAAAACAGATCAAAATCACGAAACTCTAATCTAACTCTCTGATTCGATTCACCAAGAAATTGATATGTGCACGACATATCCTTCGGATAGGCACCTGGATAGGTTGGCGATATGAGTGCGCCAGTTTTATTGATACTCATGCTAGGCGTTATCGTGTAGGAACAAGGCGAACCAGCAATAGGTATACCAATTTCATATTCCGCTGTGAATGGTATTATTAGTGGGAGATTCATGCAAATCGAATGTTAGCCCGATACTCACATGCATTTATAAACCTAAACGTGCCCTCGAACAGGTCCGTCGACACATTCTTGTTGCTAAAAAATGAAATGGCAACGGCGCGGTACATGGAAATGCGACGACGCGGCGGTATTGTGCCACAGTAGCGACCGCCGAATGGCGAATTGATCAGTTCCGCTGGTTCGGACGATTGCACCTCCGAGTAGATATCCATGTACTCATGAACACAACTGCATCCGAGTATGAAGTTCAAATTAAATATTCACTAATTACGCAAATTACAATTAATTGCACTCACCTTGGTAACTCACCGACGGCCGAACCGCTGTGAAACAAGAAATGCGAATTCAATTAATTAGCTGAGCTCATTAAAATCAGTTCGATTGTGGCGTGCAACTTACTCTGGCGGACTTCCTCTTAAATGAAACGATTTAAAAACTACTTCGACGCGCTGGCCAGGTCCTGCTAGGAATGTGTAGAGGCATTGCCGCGAATGATTGCGATGGTTGTGCAGCAGCGGCGCCGTGAAGCTGCCGTTCTGTGGCCCGCCAATGCGCGAGACAAACGTCTGATCACATTCTGCTTGCACGGGCGGCACAAGAAAGAGAAAGAGAGAGGGGGAGAGAGTTGCACACAAACGAATGGTGTTTGTGCGTGGTTTTGGCATTGATAAGTCGAGTTGCTACAAAGCGTTGCAATGGTTAGGCATAGACACACACAACAATACAAACACATACACAAACGTAGCAGTAAAACAAGAGTTGAACTGTATGAATAGCAGCCTTGGCTGTGAGAATGTGTGCTCGTGTATGCAGATGTGTGTGTGTTGGTGTTGGTGTGTGGGTGTATGTGTTGATGTGTTTACAACTAGAAAGCGGTTTCATTTCCAACTAAGTCAACTTTCAACTACAGATAGACACTTAAATGTAACTGTTAACTACGGGCGCGGCACACGCACGACACATCAAGAGAGAGCGAGAGAAATTGAGTTGTGTTAGTGGCGCCACCTACTTGGCGATTTTGTGGGCCGCACCGGCGCCTCCAAGTATGCCGCAACCGGCTGCATCCAAGGCGACTTCAAGTGCGCTGTGCTGGCCACTGAGTTCGGGATATTTTGGGGGAAATTTGGGTGTTTTGGGGTGGGGTATAGACGAAAGACAAATACACGATGTTAATGATTTGTATATGCATGTCTCTGCAGTGTGTGTGTGTAAGTGCGGGATTTCGTGTGTATATAAATCAGCTTGACGTACAACATGAAAAAACGCTTTGGTGTTTATGACGGCTGCCCTGTTCTAGTCAGCCTGTCCGTCAGCCGAGATAAGGTGGGGGTAGTGGGGGATTGAGAGGGACAAACATGTTTTTCCCATAATAAAATTTGAGCAACTAAAGAGGAAACTGTTGTAACTAAGCTGCACCCAGAAAGCACACACACGCCCGCACCTCATATGAATAGTTGTTTGTATTTGTGTGTGTATATTTATAAGCGCGGAAATTGTGAACAGCTTCCGTTCAGTGAGTTTCATTTTGCCAAACACGCTCAACAAATATACACCGTAGCACACACGCACATACTCACACCCGCACACACGTTGTGTGCATTTTCAAGGTGATTGCAACTAAAACTTGCTCCAGCATCCACCCAACTTTGAGCGTATTTTAATCCGCTTTGCCATAACAGTTAACCAGTTATCGAGTTGCTGGCTCAAAGCCGTACGCAGCATTTGTGATTCGCATTGAATCATAACTTTAGCTGGCGTTTGATTATGATTTCGGTGTCATTTGCAGCAATCGAGTTCAAAGGGAACCAACAGTTTGCGGTTGCGGCTTCTAATTAAATTCTATTTTATACATATTATAAACGAGCAGCGCGTTTTCAACATATTTCAGGTTTTCGGTTCTATTGGGGTTTTTGAGGTTTTGCTCTCATTTGCCGTTGTGGGTAGCAGCTGCTACTGCGGCCCCAGTTGGGCCCCAGCTGAATTTGTGTAGTTTGTGCGTATATTTAAATGAAGCGGGCTGCTCTCCAAATAGCATTTAAATGGAAATACAACATAAACACATACATGTAGTAGATTATACAGAAGTTTGGACAGATGTGTTGTATATGATAAGAAATTTTATTTACATCAATTGTATAATAAGTTTCATTTTTGTGTAAGGATCTCTTCAGATTTTTATATCATTATTACAACAACTATATTATATTATTAAAGTTATTATTATAGTAGGAGTACCAACATCTGCAATATCCGAATACAGCAGAAATCTAAGCGAGTTCTTTAGGAACCCACTAATCTCCACAAAGTATGCTATAAATATTTGTATTGAATTGATACGAATGTATCAAAAAGTTGGTCACCCACTTTAATTTTGTTGTTGTTAACGCTTTCATGCTCAATAGGGATTACGGTCTGCATTTGCAAACGTATTTAATTATGTATTTAAATGTTATGAAGCACAGCTCATAGCTGGCTTACAGTTGCATAATACGTGCCACTAAATTCCACTCATTTAATTATCTCGACGGTTTTTGTTGTGCAACCATTGCAAATTAATTTTAATGCTGTGCATTTGCTCGCACTTTATCTGCATTTGTTGGTGGGTTGCGTGCCGATTACTAAACTGCAAATAAATGGCGTACATGCCAAAAGTTTGCTCATTAAAATGTGCACGAATCACAGGAAAAACATCAGCAGCGGCAGGACGCCAAACGGCAGAGCCAAGGATGCCAGGACATGCTTGTAGGACTATGCGATAATGCTATTGCCAGCGCCACTGTCATGTGACACTGCTAGCTGAGGGTGGGGATCCTGTTGTCTGGGCGTGGCCATGGATGTAACAATGTCAACCGCAACGAAATCTGACTAACGGAAGAGACCTGCACAATGCCGTATTCAGCAGCCCGCTAACCCGCCGCCCGCTGAACCCAACCCACCAGGCACCTAGCCATGACAATGGCAATGCGCAGCACTCGTAAAGTGTCAATAAATTTTATGCAGACGCCATTTGCATTGGCATAAATATTTTTGTATTTTTGTTGTTCAGCCATTTGGCAGCATTTGTTGTTGTTGTTTGTCTGCCTAGACATTATGTTAATTTACGGCACTTTGTTTCAATGCTAAACGCTTCAAATTGCTGTGTTGTGCGTGTGTGTGTGTTTGTGTATATAAATGTGGGCGCATTTAAATGCAGGTTTTAATTGCATATTGTGCAACTTAAACAATCAAAAACCACAAAATGGCTGCCATAATCCGCGCAACTGCCATGTAAACAAGTTGTCTGGCAATATATTCAAAGCTAACTGCGGCACAAACACATGCCACAACGAACAGGTGTAACCGACCACGGAGGCAAATGGAGGGACCTCAAGGCACAAAGCAACCGCTGCTCTGGTGTTTTGCAAATTGCTCTCCAAGGATGCGTGCGACTAAATGCGTTGAGACCGAGAAGTTTGACGATGATGACGACGTCGATACTCCTTCAGCTTGCGGTAGACAGACGGCCGGACAGACGGACAGAACCTCATAACATTACGCTAATAACCTCAAGTATTCATACACACACATACACACACTGACGCAGGCTCGTACACACAGGTGACAAGCGTAAGAGCTTTAGACAGTTTCTGGCAAAAGACATCATGCAGGATAATTTATGGAATATCCTAACTAATGCTGGTGTGTGGTTTATTCAAAATTTCAGGAAATATTTTTATTATATATTAATTTTTTGATTTGTAATGCATTTTCTATCTCATCAGAATGTGCCCGACTAAAGAAAGAATACTGCTAAGTTGATCAGAAAACATTAGTAAATTGTGGGTAATAGCCTGATTCCTTTAACAACATTTATATATAAAGTATGTGTTGCCTATAAGTTTTCGCATAAGAAGCAACATATCTCATATATATAACATTTGCAAATTATGTTTGCAATTTGCCGCGAGTAGTGTTTTTGTTTTTTGGGACGTTTTATTGAATTTTTTATTGATGTTATTGATAAAATGTTATGTTATTGATAAAAAAATGTGAAATATGAAATGTGATGAGCAAATCAGGAAAAGAATCGTGGGGCCCACCACGAGCCCTTATTGTTAGGAGAATTTTATCATCGGTTATCGGTTAGTTTTTACTGATCTTTGCGATATAAAATTCATTTGGTACTCAGATGTTACCGACAACGGGCATTTGCTAATCCAATAGCAAAATGAAAGGATTGTAAATGTAAGATTGTGGAATCGGGCTCAACTAATTGTAAAGTTTGCTGGCGGTTTAGATTGTTCACTCTAGAATTATTAGCCAATAGTTTTTGTAACTAAGCAAACTAAACTTTTAATGAATTTTTAAGTTAAATGTTAAATACTTTTAAAAAACCGAAATATATTAATTTAATTTAAATTAAAGCAAGTCATTTGCTTTACTATCCTTATCCCAATAAGCCAAATCGCTAGTGACACTTTTGTCGCCACCTATCCTCCGCAACACTGTGCTGCCTGTCTACAGCTCAACAGTGCAAATGTCTGCTTGGCTTCGCTGCTCCATCACATACACACACTCGCACTCACACCACATACACACAGACATACATTTCTTGAAAATTTAATGGCTGCCACTGCTGTTGGCACTTAGAGGGCCACCCGCTGTGTCCCCCGCACCGCTCCCCACGGCGCCTGCGACACCTCAGTCGAACAGCTCATGTTACAGACAATTTGCGTTAAATTTACAAGTAACGCCGTTTGCCAGATGCCAGACCACGGAGATACCCGATCCCCAGGCTCGTTATTGTTGCTGGTTGGCGTAACCGCAGCCGTTGACGAGCGGCAGCGGCAACAGCAATTAAAGTGGATTTTCATGAAAATGAGTTTTCCTAATAGTTTATTTAGCCCAAAAATAAAATTGTGACGGTAAAACGCGTTGATTAAGAGACGAGCGGAAACGCCAGCTGCAGGTGAGCTGATATTTTACTCAGCCATGAAGATAAGACGAAGATGAGCCTGTGCCAAGGATAAGAATCATGTTGCCATAGACACAGCTGCCAGATCTGCTGCTGTTACTACTGCTGTTTTTGTTGTTGTTGTTAGCCAGACTCGTAATCGCAATCTCGAACGCTGACACACATAATTATGCATCTTATATAGCAAGGCTTAAGTGTATATTTGTGTCGACCAGAAAAACAGGTAAGCCGAGTATGATTTATTGCCAATTAACTGGATAATTACATTCAAGTGCTTATAATATGACCCTCAATTAATTGCCACTTAAGTTGCAAATTGCACCAAAATCAGCTGCAGATTAATAAGCATTCAATGTTATTTAGATGGGTGCACTTAATATTACTCATACGCCCCGCCTTGCGACTAATGAATATTCCGTGTTAGCTAACGATTTGCAACGGAGCGCACACAAATCATTGCAGAAGCTTCTGGCAACAGCTTTAATGTGCCTTAAGCACTGACAAGCTAATTAACTTTCAGCTCACGCAGCGTCAACTCAGTCGACGTGTCTTTAAGTCCGATGACCACTGGGACACTTGGGGCAGGGCACAGGAAACAGGCAAAGTCAAAGGCAGAAACTTTAACAAGTCGCCACTGGGGTGGCCTGTGCCAAAGGTATTTCCATTTACATTTTCATTTGTGTTTTGATTTTGAATTTCATTTTTATTCAAATGTATTTGAACGCCACTCAACGCTGGAGAGCAGCAACCTAGTGTTGTATTTGAATTCATTTCCCAGCTCTGCATATTTATGCGATTTTTTGTTGGAATTTGTCGATATATATACATATGTATATCCTTATTTACTTCTTTTTTCAATTTTGCGAAAACCAAAGAACTTTACAACAGCTATTGAGGCGCACTTCAAGCGGCCAACTTTGAGCACGTTCAAGGCAACTTGATCGATAAGTGGGTAATAATAAGAGCTCTTCTGAGAAACTACTTACGCTTTTGGCTGGCTTGTTGGAACGTACCTGCAAAAGAGAAAGCAAATAAATATAAATTAAAGTTTCGAGTTCAAAGTTAATTGCACACATGCACAAGGTAATTAAATATAAAGTTTCAAAATTGGATATGATTGCAATCTGAGTTATGGTTGAAGAGCTCCAAAAGTAGACGACGATAACTATATTGAAGAGCGATTTCAAAGAAACACTTTATGCCAGTGCGTATTTGGATGTATCATTAAATGCATACACAATTGCAGCCCAGCCTCAGCATCCATCATTGTCGGTCGCATGCACACACAAAAGGCTTCTTGGAGGAGACACTCCAGGCAACTGCCTGTGGTGGCCATGGCATAAAAAAATAAATATATGTGCAGCACAGACATTGCAGCATTATATAGCTAGCCGTATAGCTAGAGCTGTAGCTATAGCAACAGCATCAGCTCAATAGGCGCCATTATGCATTCTGGTCGTGTTCTTTCGTGTGTGCTGAAGCACCTCATGTTGCATGCTGCTAATCAATCATGCAGCTTAGCTGCAGCTAGAGCGACTGCTCTTCCAGCTGCTGCTCTCAATGGGCAATTATTGATTGATGCCAAGTACAGAGCGCTTGGGGGTGTCGCTCAAGTGGCCTGCGCTGCCTTGTAACCCTGATCTGGTGCCCTTTTTCTATGGAATCTATAGCCTGTTGTCGCCACAGTCAATGCGGCTGCTTGTCAATGTTAAGATTTTAGACATTGAAATTTTTTTCTCAATTTTTTGGATTTTTCTTGTCTTCTTTTTTTGCGCGCGCATTGTCTTTTTAGACGTGAATGCTTAAAGTTTTAATATGTTATAATGACTACAGCAAGTATTAGATGTTATATAAGTGTGTTGCTAACAAGAGAGTGTGATTTTAATTCCTAGGGAACTGAACATTTTCGTACTATCAAATTAAAGTTCTCTTGAAGATTCCTAAATTAATTAACAAGCTAAACGTTTTCATGCTTCCCAAAAGTCAGCATTCTGAGAATTTGATTATTCAAAGCAATTTATATTTTCTTTTACTCGCTGCAGGGAAGACAAATACAAATGCATGTAAACTAGTTTCTATTCAACTCTAATAAGAACAGGCAACTTTTTACTCGCAGACGATAATTTAATATACATAACACCATTTAAAGCAGTTATTATTAAATCTTTGCCAAGCATAAGCTGAATATTTTCTCTTTTGGTATATTTTTAAGTGAACCATAAAATAAACATTTGATTGGCCTCGTTTTATGGTGCGCCCTTATGCGGGGCTTTTGTTTGTGTTGTCAACCTGGGCAGATTGCATACATATTTATATCAGCTTTTTTATTCGTAAACAACAAATTACAACGAACACTCTTGAATTCAAGCAACTTTTCCTGCGAGCTTTGCTCTGACCCCAAAAGGTATGCTTCAAAAATTGTATTTCCATTTAAAATGGTGGAACGTTTTTGTGGCTTTGATTGTATTAGCATATTACTTAATTTAAATAGGAGAAGAGAATAAATTTGCGGTGTACGAAGCCAACACAATGAATTTATTCAAATGAGTCATGAAAATTAAACGTAACTGCCTGGCATGACACACAGAGGGGGGATCGGTAGTTCGGAGTATGCGCGAGATGTAGATAAGGCAATGCCGGGAATACGCAAGACAAATAAAACTATAAATATGGGCGTGCCCTTGCCCCGCTCGTCAGTTGAGAGGCAGAACTTATTTACATAAGTGCTAGCGCACGTGTTTGATATTTCTTTTAGTTTTATGCCAGAAAATGTCGCTCACACACACTCACACACACACATGTACGTGTATACATGCGTCCGTTGATAATTCAATAAACTAAACAAGATTCTGCACAAGATTTATGGGTTTGCTGAACCCACACATAAGACCCGCACTGTCTGAGTACAGGCCCCAAAACAGCGATGAGAGGTTTATAAATCTTCATTTCAGCGCATCCCACACAATAACACACACACACACACACACATTGGCACACAGACAGCTTGAGCCACATCTTCATCTTTAGCTACAGCTTCGCGTGACATCAGCGCCAAGTGGGCCTGGAAAGCTGGCAGTGGGCGGGCTTATTAAAATGCTATCTGTATGACGGGGCCCACTTTAAAATTGGCTTTTATAATGAACGGCACGCAGCTGTTTCACGAATTGCCAACACTTATGCTCAATAAATGCCTATAAATTCGTGCCACAATACGCGTCACGGGCGCGGCATTAAAATGCACAAGGCATGCCACTAGGTAGGCAACAGACAAATGTCAAAAATAAAATATGTTCTCTTGTGTATTTAGGTCTCTGTGTGTGCTTGCGTGAATGTGTAAGTATCGCAAATCTGTGTATTATTCTCGCGGCAAAACGCAGTTGCTTTTTGAAAACCCAAACATTTGTTACAACGTTTCCAACAGCAACAACGCTGCGCCCACCCACAGCTGTGCCCCAGGTTGGGCCAACATTTACTGTCCGCTGGCTTCAGTTTCAGGCAGCAGCTCCCGGCAGCTTCCAGCTTCGCCAGCCTGTGCTTTAACGTGCACACATTAAATTGATGGCCTAGGCAACAACGTTTGCCAGGCAGCCGAATTGATTAATTGACAGTTGACTCAGCGGCAATTTGAAAGGCGCACAGTCACTTCTGTTGCTGGTTGTGTGTGTGTCTGTGTGAGTGTTGTTTTTGCTTTGACTTGGCCTAATGTCTAGCATTTTTATGTGTCCATAATGGCAAATGCGCCAAGCTGTACAGCAATTTGACTTTGTCACATTACACAAAACTGCATTAAATTTCAGTCCATTAGGCAAACGCCAGTTTCGGGCTATCTCTAGCTCTGGGCCACATTTCTTTGGACGCCATCTATCTGCAGTTTACACATCGCTGACTGCAGTTCTAGACACTATCGCCGCATGCAAATTAACTTTGTTCGTTTTGGCCATGCAAATGAGCCAAATCAAAATTGTGCACAACATTTTAAATCGGAGTCTGCGCCTATAGAATGCGAGAGCGAATGTAAATTAAAATTGCTTATTTGACTCTTTGGCTGAGACTGTTTAGTTTGTTTTCGATTTTGTTTTCTAATTGCGCAATTTCCTTTAGGTAATTGCTTTTTGCACACAAACCAAACTCTCTGGAATTGTGTCGTGATTTAACAGTATCTGTGGGATACTGCATGGCATAGAGTTGCTGCTAATTACAATCAACAGAGATGCACAGTTATAGCTGTTTTTTGTTTTTCAAACGCAAACAAATTAAAAAATCCCGATATTTGCATAATGATGATCCAACTGAATGGCATGCAAGCACGTCGCAATTGGCAATGTTGAGTGCGTCAAGAGCGCGCTGCACAAATTGTTGATGTTCCAACGCGCAGTCATAAAACGTGACATTTGACGAGGCATCGGCTGCCCATATATATATATATATATATATTCCATATATATATATATGTGTGTGTCTGTGTGTGTATGTGCTCAAGCGCCCACTCATACACATAAACACTTTATGCAGAAAAGGTAGCAAAATTCAAAATGAATCGTAATTTACATACTCGTACAACATATATGCATAGGCGAGCGGGATGGGGTACAACTAACGGCAGAGTGAAGAGTGTGTAGATTTTTATGCGCACTCACACACCGCCACGCCCGCTGTTCGTATGTCAAGTCAGAGGTAAAGGCAAACCAAGCGACTTGGCCTAATCTGCATAATAATAAACCACACTCCCTCACACACAAAAACACTCACACACACACACACAGACTCAATTCCGCTCACAAAAAGTGCCAAATTGCCGCACCAGCAGCCACAGGCTTGCAAGAAGCAGAAGCTGAAATCCCTTCTCCTCCTGGGCTCCGAGTGTTCTGTGAGTTCTTAACTTTGCCCACTTGCCATATTTAATATTGTGTAAATTGAATTTCCATCACTTTATGATTACTTCACGCTTTCAGACGGAAATATATAACGGACACAAGCGAGTCGGGCCCAGTCAACACGACACACAACTCAACTCAATTGACTAGAGGTCCAGGTCTACAGGAAAAAAAGAAAAACCAATTTAACTACTTGGCTTAGAAGATTTAATACCCTTCCAGACATAGCGCCGGGCAAAAAGGAGTCTGCTTTAAACATTCATATAAAAACTTAAATATCCATAAATTGTTCTTATATGTATATATATAATTATATATAAAATTATATATGTATTATATATATGCCAAAGAAAGTTAAGATAGCTTAAAAACTGAGAGACTCGCTTGCCTGGGGTCAGATATTAGTGGATTTATTGACTCTGCTCGCTGTCATCTCTAATGTCATTTTTACCTGATTGGTTGTAAGGGTATACCAAAATCTTTAATTCAAGAGCTGACAGCACAGCGGTGCTGCGAAAATAAATCATTCAAGTGTGTAATTTTAATTTCAGCTTAATTTTGCACATTGTGCAGAGAAGACAAAATCTTTGGATTTTTATGTCACAAACATTAGGTACAATTGGAATTTTCCGAAAGAGTAGGTTTCGCTTTCGTAAAATATTTAGGATTGGAAAAAAGTGAATGCTTTTAAGTACATTTTCTTATGTATATAAAAAATAGGGCATCGCTAGACGAGTGTCTTAGTCAGGGAGTATTAGAGCATCTAAATAAACAAGCAGTCATAGTAGGTGGAGCTTTTGATAATTAAGTTAATAGCCTATAAACAATAACCAGGAACATATAAAGCTTAATTTTTTTGCTGTAATTCGCATAGCTTCTTTTTATTCTCAAAGTAAGTCTCAGGACAACCTTCTATCAAGGGTAGTTCTTAGTCAAGCAAGTTGTGTCAAGTGATTACACTAAGCTTCTCAAAAATTCATTCAAACTTTGAAAATAGAGTGTTTGTATGTCCAATGGCTGAAATGTGGCAGAGCGAAATAGCTTAGCAGAACATTTTTCGTAGCTTAGCCCCATGGGCCAGCTGCACTTAAATGCCGCGCAGCAACGTTTCCATTTTAATCAACTGGCTGACAGGAGCTGCACTAATAAAACTTTATTGCCCTTGCACAGTGGCTTCATTCCCCCGGCCCCAACCAGAGATTTTTATGTAGCTTCCCTGGCATTGGCAATCTATAATGTTTTAATGCGGGGCAAAGCCAGCACATGCAATTTGCATGTGTGTGTGTGTGCTTGCAGCACTTTTCAGCTGCCACATAGTGAGGTGTTGTGTTTGCCCCATTGTCAATGCAAATGAAGTCGCAGCGGAGCTACCCACACACCTGCTCACTGCTCTCCACTTTAAATTGTGTGCCAACAGATAGTTGAGTGTTCAAATTGAATTTGACTTTGATTTGGTTTTTTGTTGTTGATTTTTTCTTTTTTTTTTGTTGTTGTTGGCACGCATCTGCACTTCACTGCACATCCCTTTGGCAACTTGTCTGACAATATTTTTCAAAGCCCCACAGAGTGGTAAGTGTTCTGGTGGGTGTCGTCTAACGGCACTTGTGGGCGCCTGGGGAGCTGCGTCACGTTTTGCAATTTATTGGATGGGCTGACAGCTGCACCATTACGAGCTCTCTATTTAATCCCCTGACCTACTAATATTTATGAATTGCACTTTATTGTGCTTAAATGACTTTCAGTGGTGCTTACCTTTATATAAATTCTTTTTGTTTTGCTTTGCTGCCCACAAAAGTTGTTGAAATTTATGGTATTCTTTTGATGCGAGTAATAATATAATGCAGTACGAATTGAATTTAATTCATTTATTAATCTTCGAATTTTATTTTTGTTTACAGCGCGCGTAGGTTTTGCATAAAATTTATTTACTTTGATATTTTAATGAAGCTTTCACTGTTAAATATTTGAATTTTATTTTATTTATTTGAATTGAATTTTTTGTCAACTCGGTTTTAAACATTGTTTTTTTTTGTTTGTGGGCATAGGGCTTTTCATTACACCGACAAATACATAACTCTTTAGTATACATTGAAAGTTAACTAATTACGTACATGTAACCATATGTAATTGGTATTTATATTAAAATACATTTATATATATATATATACTTGAGTTAATACACACACATAAAACTTATCCAAAAGTTATTTGATATATAAAATGCATATCATTACTAGAACTATGCCAACATCTTGATTCCCGATCCGCATGCTCATTCTGTATCTTTTTGCTGCTTTAACAAGTGCGTTTGCTTAAATCCCCATATCCAATTTTCAAATATTTCTCAATCTTTTTCAATTCGCGCCTCCTGGAGCAACTTCAGGCCTGAGCTGATTTCTTGAGCTCTTTGGTTACGTTCGCTATTGTCCTCTTTTTTTGCTGCCATTTTCTTTGCTATGCGCGTTTTTTTCCAGCGTCGTCTCTTGTAGGGCGTGGAAAAAGGCGCTTCTTCTGGCCACATGTTGCGTGCGTGGACTTTGGCTTAATCGTCAATTGAGACGTTAAAGTTAATGTAAATTTTATTCGCTTAGTTGTTTATTTTGCTTGCGTCTGTGTGTGTGTGTGTGTGTGTATAAGTTGTATGCAACATCAATAAAACATCAATAAAAATTTGTTAACAACACTTGTATAAAATCGCGATGTTACGACGGTTGGGTTACACTTTAGTATATATTTATATATCATTTATTATGTATTATGTGTATATAGAGTTTATATTAGTTTGTTCATAACAACACTTAACAGACACACAAGGATAACTACTACTTATAGATGTGTTTCGGCATGAGGAATGTTCAAAATTTTGTTGATTATTTTTTTGTGATTTCACAAATGTTAATAATTTCACATCACAGCCAATGGATACTGACGATGGGATGCATTCTCTAGCGTTTAATATCGCTTTCGCTCTTTCGGTCACACGCCTCATGTTGGGGGACATTGGATTTTAGATTGATTGTTGTGGTTGTGATAATGCTGACATCGATTGGTGATGGCGATAAACTCCTTCTTCTTCTGTTGTTGTGTTTGTGGTTGGCGCTAGTTTGTGCCCCGGCAATTGTGTTGGCCGCAACTAACAATTTGGGGGCCTCTGTTATCCATCTGGGAAGTTGCCAGGTCCCAGCTGGAGCATGTCTCACTTGGGCTCCTCAAACTGCTGCCCAACCACTATGATGATCACAATGAACACCGCCAGCAGCACCAAGATGCAGCAAATGGCCACTGCCACCATGGCGCTGTTACTCATTCTAAATGGAAAACGTCTCCCTCAACAACAACAAGAGCCTGTTGTGCTGTGCTTTGATGGGATCAAGCGTTTAAGCGAGTCGCCTCTATTCGCAGTTAATTGCTGTGTGAAATACAGAGATTTTTGTATATTGCTCTGTGCTACGTATACTTTTTTGTTTTCTGGTTTTTTTTTTTTGGGACCCAGTTATGTCTGTGCACAGTTGAGATCATCCGTGGGGACTAACCAACGAGCGTACCCAATGCCCAATCACTTGTCATAACTTCCCGACTCCATGCCCTCAGCTGGCATTGATATATGCCCTCACATTGCTGCGGGCGGCCCAATACAAATTGCCAACCATAAATTCCAAAGGACTGCCTATCAGTCGCTCGGCTGTGCGTAAAATGCTACGGCCGGATCCGGCATCCATTTTTCCACCCCCCACACTGCGGACTGTGACAGCTTGTGGACAGCCCAAAACTTGTCATATGTCGCTGTTCGCATTGTGGAGAAACAAATCGGACAGTCTGTGTGTTTGTATTGTGTGTGTGTGTGTGTGCTTGAGTGTGTCCTGGCACTTCATCAGGAGGCGCACAAGTGGAAATTTGCCAAAAATCACGACCAATAACAGAGAACTTCTCGGCCAACCGAAGGCGTCTATTAATATGCGTGTCTTTGTCTCTGTGTGTGTTAGCTTTTGACATTTGATTAATGTAGTTTTCAATACTTTTGCCTCTCTGTGTATGTGCTGAGATAACATTTGTCCAGTGTTGCATTGTCTGTCATCAGGATGCAATTTGAAGTAGCTGTTAACCTGTCTAAAAGCTGCTGGGCCAACAATAATAGCCTACAAGCATAATACCATATACTACAAAATAAAGTCATGTTGGGCAACCAACCCGGCGGATTCAAGCGCACACGATAGGTAAATTCAATTACTGCCAAACAAGCTACGACAAGCTCAATTAAAAAAATATTAAAAAGTTATTGCGAATAAAAGAAAACAGGATAAACGTGCAAACTATCCACTTTCCAAAAGTAATTACTTTATAAGCTGAGGAGTATATAGTGTTGTGAAAATAATAATGAAAGATTGTGATTGCTCGTTAAGAGCTTATAAAATAAACAAAGATTTTTGGTTAAGACTGCTTACATTGGCCACACAAACAAAAAACAAAATTAAGTAAATTAAATTTTCCTAGCACTGCTTTAATATGGCGTGTAAATAAATAACATGAAATCAATACATAAAATTTGTACATATTAATAATTCAATAAATTTAAATATATATAAAATGTATGACACAAATGAAAATAACGATGACATTCTGCCAGTGGGAAAAGATCTGCAATATTAACCAAAATGAAAGAAAGAAAAACACAGTTCTGATAAGTTTTTCACAGCGAGCACCTTCTGGACGGTGAGCGGAATCGAGCATAAAAACTAATGCAGCCTAACAACAGCTACAGCGAATGGTCACAGCTGGTGACAGTCGACAAAAAAGAAAAACAAAACAACAAGAACAGCAAAAAATACAAAAGTAAAACCAAACAATTTTCAATTGAATGTTTGCACAGAGCTAATGGCGCAGGCAGCTGGGGAAATCTCTTGACAGACATTTCGAACTGCTCAGCAAACATTTCGAATTTCTATTTTTTTTTTCTTTTCTTGTGCAATGTCACAGCTAAGGGAAATGGAAGTAAGCACATGTTTCTAGCTCAAAAAATGATAATATGTAGACATTGGCCCCAATTTGCCATATTTCTCGATGGGTAAACGTATTAATTAGGCGCGGCTGCGTTACAAAATTAGTTATGCGGCATTTGACAGAAAATTTTTCAGGACCTGCTGTTCCAGGAGCTGCGATTTGGCAAGGCGCCGCTATTTACATATTTTGGCGTTATTTTATTTTGTGTGGCCCGGCGTTGGTTTAATGCCTGTCGTTATTTATGTGCTTGTTTTTTAGAATGCCTTGCCCCGAAAGTTGTTTTTTTTGCCCTCCATTTTTCTTTGTCTGCTGCGCGGAAGTGAAATGTTATAAATTTGCGGGCCATAGTTTGAACTTGTTGGCTTTTGTATTTGCTGGCCATGTCCCTTTTGGCTGTCCTTTTGAATTGGTCAATTAATATTAATGAAATGGCAGCACTTACTACCCCACACACGCCGCTTCCCTCCCGACAAACTAAATGCCCCTTGCTGTGTGATAAATGGAGCTGCTACATAATTTATGCTGTACAGTCTGGTCGCGAGCTGCCTCCGAAAAAATTAAAATTCAGCTACATCATAAAGCAAACATAAATTTTATAATATCAAGCAGATGGGATCGGGGGTGGGGTTTCTGAGCGCTGCTGCTGATCAAAGTGTTCACCTGGCTCGATAATAATGTGATAAGTCAATTTATCAGTTTGTTTGCAGCTTACACAGGTAAAACAGGTTAAGACAAACAAAAGGAAATATACTATATAGCATATAAAATGCAAGGACGCTGCGTATACGTAATTTATTGGCCCCAGGCATTTGTTGTTTTATGACAAACGATAATAAACCTAAAAAGTATTCATACTTTCATATTGTGCTGACACATGTGGCCAGTGAATGAAGAGGGAAGAAGACTTTTGCTTTTACTGCCAGCTGCAGAACAAGGTCTAAGGCGGGGAGAAGAAGAAGGCACTTCAAAGACTTACAGCACATTTCACTGACACATATCGCCTGTCGGTTTGTCTACGGGTCTTAATTAAATTAGCGCCCCCAACAACAACAACAACAACAACAACAACAACAGGAACAGCAGCAGCTGACTATGAAGGCAGCGCGCCACAACAGGACCAAGCGACCAGACAGCGCCGAAATGACAGCACGTCACCCAACAGGACGATCCCAAGACAAAGACAAAGAATATAAATAAAACAATATATACACCACGTATATATATATATATGTATATCTCGTATTCCAGAGTGAAATAAAATACATTTTGCAATTTCGTAAGTTTTATGCGCACATTTGCAGAAATTTGTTTATGCTGGCTGAATGCGTAAACCATGACGCCGCCAATGAAGCCGAAGCGACAACTAGAACTGAGGCTGGAGTCGGACTCGAAGACGTCTGCTGGGGTCGCCAAATGGCAGCAAGCCCCCTCCTCCTCCCCCGCCCCTTCAAAATGCGTAGCCATCGACATCATCAGCTGCGGGTGACGTTGGCAAATTTTTGTTCCAACATGAATTCAATTTGTGTCACCAGAGAGTGGCGCATAAAAAAAAGGTTTAAAGCCAGCAAAAATAAAAAAAAAAACTACTATCAAATTATAGAAAATTGGATGGCATAGTGCAAACGCCGCGTAATTGCGCACGCATTTAAAGGGCCACACAGCTTTTAGGCCAAGTTCAGCTGTGTTGGCAGCGCTGCCGGCCTTGAGGCAGTGCCACCAAGTGTCGCCCCATTGGGCGGCTTCGTTCGTGTAGACAAACAATGGCAGCATAAATGCTTCTTAAGTGCTTTAAGATTGCGGGTCGTGTTGTTGTTGCTGTTGTTGTTCGTTGGCTCAGCAGCAGCTGTTGTCTTGCAATGTCAAAAGTCAAAAGTGCATTAAAATAATTGCACTTGTTTAGTGAGGACGACGACGGAGCTGCCAGCAGTCAGTGAACATTTCTGATTTTTTTAAGAACATAGTAAACGCTGCCAGGTGTGTGTGTGTTCGTGTATGTGTGTTTTGTGTGTGCGTCTGCCATGTGCATTTCCGCCACTGACTACACTTAAGCTTAAATTCTGCAGAAATCTATTGTCTTACATTTTAAACGCGCGTCTGCCACTCGTTGGTGCACACAGAACGAGAGCGAGACGGAGAGAGGGACTTAAATGCCCCGCCATAACTGCTTGTGTGAGTAACTTAACCTCGACACAGAGGCCGCGCTTGCCCTTGCCCCCGACAGCATTGTCCTGTCCTGTTGCATGCTTCGCTTTCACTTTCGCTTTATGCGGATGCTTTAAAGATTACGCAAATGCGACACAAAGGGATTTCTTTTTTTATGTTACAAAAGATATCGTAATATGCCAGGCGGAGGTAGTCAAAAGGACGACACCAAGTCTTGGCCTCTTTCTGGGCGCCCAACGAAGATTGATGAAATTCTTGAGTAAATGACAATCTCATTTGGGTATCAGCCAGTACTGAAGGCTCACTTTTGACGCACAATTGGCCGCTGGTTACGCACACATTTGGCCGACATTGATACATGCAACATAAGCACCTATGCTCAAGTTGGAAGTCTTCGATTAGCAGATACTCTGTATACAGATATGAAGTACATAAATACTATGAATACGAAAACATATATCTCTTGTCGGTAATAATAAAAGATATGGAAAGTTACTTTCACTCAATACTATAGTCACATATATTTTTATGTTTTATGACTTATATTAGCCAAACCAATACTACAACTACTGGCCTAGTTTTACCAACTATATTTCTAAATATCTTTCAAAGGGACAGACGAACTATCCTGTGCAAATCTCATTAACTTTTATTGCTATTCAGAATCTTCAGTTAAGCATACGTTAACAATTTCTGCGTACACTGTATGTTTAACCAATAATAATACGTCAATGCAAATTCACATGTTTATTCTCGTTCACAAAGTGAAAAATTGTTCAGATGCTTTGTTGAAATCCGAATTAGTCTATATATCTACTTCAATTATAAAGATAGGCAATTTGTGCAAACAGATTACTGATGAACACATTTAAAGATCGTATAAAAAACTGTTCAGCTGCGCGCTCTTATTACACTGTAAACGAGTGTTGTGCTGTCGGTTACACCCGACCGAAACATTCTCACTTGTTTATTTATGAGAGTATGTTAAATTTAATTTGCAAAAATATTGATATTTATATGTGTAATAGTTCAATGTGTATTTGCATTTGCAATATTAATTTTTAGACGACTATTACGTGAGAAATTTTCCCTTTTTGCATTCTTAATAGCTTGGGGGCAAATTGATTCATTTGAAACTATGAAAATTAAATATAAGCTGCTTTTTTGCTGTTTTTGAAATCATTTTGTATTATAATTAGAGCTCGTCTATTTGATAGCTGCCCAACTCCATTATCACAGCCACAATTCTATGCTATTAATATATCATGAGGCCAAAACTTTTTAGTCCACGCACTTTAACGTATTTGATTGAAATTGGCATAACTGCTGCTTTATTATTTGGGGCTGTATGATTGTGTTGTCAGAATCCTCCTTTTTGACTTTGCGAATTCGTATCCATACATTCATAATGCAAAAACTTTCTATTACAATGTTGGACAAGTTTCGCTCTGTAATGCTGTCAAGTTTCGCCATTCGCAGTGCGTAGATTGAGCACTGAAATTGATTGACCAGCTACAGTTAAGCAAAAATGACTTGAGCAACTTCTGGGCTAATTGATTGGATTGCCTGAATAATGGATTCGATCTGACAGCGTTCGCATTTCGTCATAAATATATAAACAGTTCCCAAAATGATTTCATTTTTATTTTGACGTGTACTTTGTGAAAAGTTCATATTACATGAATATTGGTAAAGAATTAAATATTTCAACTTAAAATATAGGTAATTACAGGAAATGATTCCAAGAAAGTTCAGTTAAAATATATTAAAAAGTTGTTATATTTGCCAAATGCAAATTATAACTGCGTGTACTTTGTGAAAAGTTAATAATATTACATGAATATTGGTAAAGAATTAAATATTTCAACTTAAAATATAGGTAATTACAGGAAATGATTCCAAGAAAGTTCAATTTAATTATATTAAAAAATTGTTATATTTGGCAAATGCAAATTATTATAGCATCTGCCAATAATTTATTAATAAAATGCGAAAAAAAAGCTAAAGGTCAAGATAAAAGTGCAATATAAAGTGAAAACAAGTGCAGTCGGACGTAACCAACTGCATAATACTCCTTCACATTACACAGTAGTTATTATTGGTATTTTGGAAAAGTATAGAGTTTTTACATTTCGTAGGTACGGAGTTGGGGATCACCAAAATTTTTTGGCTCTACCTTAAGAAGAGGTCACCCGAATACTATATGCCAAATATAGTGACTAGAGCTCTTAAATTGTGGGAGATATAGGTTTTCGTGATATGCGGGGACAGGAGTGGTCAGCAAATCTTTTTTTCGCCAATCTTTAAATGGGGTGACCAGCCATCTAATTTTGGTGAATCTATCTTTAAAATTGTAAGAGATATAGATTTTCGCAAATTGCGAAAGCGTGATCGGAAAGTTCGTTACCTTTCTTTAAAGGGGAGTGAACTGTAATCTTACTTTAAAATTTGGTGACTCTAGCTCGAAAATTGTGGGGATTATTCACCTTTTTCGTGTCGAAATGTTATCGATTTGCCAGCTTCGCAGTGTGCGTTTACAAAAAATCTGAACACTTTATCTGAAGCAGATAACTGCAAGTATATATCCAAAGTTTTATGTCTCCATACTCAGAGGCGCCAAAAAAAGTCGTTCATCTGAACAGACCAATATACTCCTTTCATTTTGTGAACGATTATAATTATAGTGAGTAAATAAATTATTCGTTAGCTCTTTAAGCTGTCGTATATGTAATGTGTGGCAAATTAAAGGAACATGCAGCTTCAGAACGGTTCTCATGACTTGAAATCATTGCAAATTCTGTCAAATATCACAGACAAAACAAAATGTTTGTAAGCTAAATTGAAATTTGTTGTACCATTTTTATTTTTGGAAACAAATAAGTTTTTTTGCTAATACTGAAAACTCTTAAAATATATCATTATATTAACAAAGTATTTAACTTTAAGCTTTGTAATTTTTGCTATTATAATGTGTAAATATTTATTTCTTATCGGTTAATAAACCTTCTTTTGACTAAATGTGTAACTATGGTATTTCTCTTAGCTGAATATAGTAACTAACGCAAATAAGCAGCATTGTTTAATTTTCATAGTCAAAGTTGAGCGTTTTACTGGGCGTATACTTAACATTTGCCATTAGGCAGGTGTCCCGTTTTCAATTACGGCGTAACTGGAGCTACTCAGTAATAATAAAGTGTCAAGTCTTCAATTAGGAGACTTAGCTGCTGGCTGACAGCTACTTTGTAAAGTCTGAGAGGTACATCAAAAGCCAAAGCTTGGTTAAAAGGGGCTTATTACGTTTTAATCAGCAAAGTCATTAACACCGTTGACAAACGAAATACAATTTGAAGGAGTAGGCGTGACCACGCCCATCACCCAAAACCTTCACTGCTATTGCTACTGCCACGCTGTCCGATGCAAAAGTTTGTTGGCTCAAAAGTTTATAGCTAGGCAGGCATCAAGTTGATGAAATAATAAAAAAGTTGCAACATTTTTCTATATTTTTAATATCACATGACAACGGCAGCAAATGTTGCAACTGCGACCACCCTGGGGAAACTGTGTGGAAATTTGCACAAATAAGGAAAAAATAAAACGTAAAAGTGAAAAAGGCTACAACAACGGATTTACTCATGTGCTGCAGATGCTAATTAATTTCGAGTCCGAGGGTCTGAAAGTTGCGCATACGCAACGTGCGCTCAATGCCAATGGGTAAAATTATAATAATTTCTTTCCTTTGCCACCGAATAGTAATGAAAAAGCGCAGCGCACCGGAAATAATCAAAAAAGAAAGGAAAATCAAAACGGAAACTTTCCCAGGCCACACTCCCTAGCAGAACGCCAACCGCTTGGCATTTTTCTTTGCATTTCGTGCGGCAAAAAAGTTACTGAAACCGGGCAGTCATATGAGCAAAGGGACTTTTTGTATGGGTATTTCTGCAGTTAGGCGTGGCAAGCTAAAGTTTCATGAGTCTGCATAAAAGTTAAACGAGTGCAGCTCATTATGAAATACCTAGTTCGTCAACCGTGGCTGGGCTTGGATACTGGCTAAGCGCTTCCTCCCAAGCCGAGTGAAATTTTAATGATGCACACAAAAACTCAGCGACAGCAAATGAATAAATAATTTATGCGTAAAACCCTCAGACAGGATTCAGAGCCAGGCAACATTTATTGTCGTCGCTCAGCCTTTTCTTTTTTAACATTTACCACACGTAGCAACTTTTATCTCTCCATTAGCTTCGGGGCAAAGGAGGTAAAGGAGGTAAAGGAGCCGCACGCAACGACCCTGTAGCTGGCTCGGAACAGGTAGCAGTCCTTGGGCGCAAGTGGAAGTTTTTCCTGGTATGCAAAGGGTTGTGGTTATCACTTCAATCTAATGTTTGCTTATCACCTGGCCAGCTACACAAATACAAACAAACGCAAACACAAAACATCCAACGATTGGCTATTGATTGACTATTTGCACAGTTGGCACGTTTCAATCTTGCATCGATTGGCAAATTGTTCTGAGCTAAAGAGGAACATGAAACAACGCCCATCCAGAGTACTGTGCTCTTCAACTGGCGACACCTTTGAGGCCTCAGTTTGGACTTCTTTCGGGCTGTTCAAGCATTTTTAATTAGTTTCCTTGAGCCGTTATCAAAGTTGTTTCCAGTCGCCTGTCAGCGACAGGCAAATTATTTGCACAAGTCACAAACAGACAAGTGCAATTAACCGGAAGTCAATTGCCTGACTGGACACTGGACGCTGCTGATCCAGTTACGAGTCATAAAAGAATTTTGCATTTCATATTGTGCTGGACCTCAGCCTGCTCAGCCAACATCCAGCTATAAATCCCCAAACAATTGGGCTCCAGCAAACCAACCAGTAATACTATTTGCTGTTATATGACAACCATTCTCTCGCATGTGTGGATTGCTATTGTGAGGAAAAAATAAAGGAAATCAGTGGCAACAAAGAGAAATCTGTCGCAACTTGTTTGTCTGCTTCAGCGAGCAACTAATATTATATACCCTCTAAACATATCACTTATTCTTTGTAAGCCCCCCAGAATCTAAATGCATAGCACGAGAAGTTTACTTAATTTAATCCAAGACATTCCAGAATTAAGTCACACAAATAGGAAATCTAACGACTATGATTGGAAATTCCTTTTTATAGACATAGAAGCCATTTATTTGTTTTACGCTCTTTTCTGCATCTCTTCGGTATCTAAATCTATTCCACTTGTATCTCAAATGTGCACAGACAGAACCCATAACATTCATTTTTATGTTTTCAAGTTACATTTTATATATATATGTATATTTACGCTTTGTGAACGCGAAACCTTCGTAAAATACACGTTATCCTGTATTATTTTATTTTTGATGGCTTAAGCTCTTGTTCTCAATCTTATCGTCGATTACTCGCGTCTCTTGAAGATAGTTGTCAACCAATAAATAAGAAGAACGCGAATAGAGCACACAAAGTGAATGCGTAAGAAAAGTTAAGTTAAATATGCAACATAAAAAGCACAAAAGCGATTAAAAATGGCGTCGCGCGACTTTAAACAATAACTGCAGGTTTTAAGCGACGCTTGCGAAACACGGTCCAAAAGTAACGGTTAAGCTGCTGCTAAAGCTTGGCACACGATACGACTTTGACTGCTGCTGCTGCTGTGAATGCTGCTGCTGAAGCGCTGCCTGAAGCGACTTGCGTGCTTGGCCGACTGTCATCGACTGACTTTATTCGTGCGTTGCGCCCAGCATATAAAAGCAATCAGAGCGACGAGCAAGAGAGAGAGAGAGAGAGAGAGAGTGTTCGTGTGCTGGCAAGGACTGAGCCAGCGAAAGCTTTCGCCATAACTTTGACTGCTTGGCTGTTCGACAATCGAATGGACGCTACTCACATTCAATAAATCTTAAATCGAATTGAATTTATGATTCTTTTATTTCTTTTTTCGCACAGCAACATCGCTTTAGGCACTTGTTTTCCCGCTCGCACCCGTTCAACTGACAGCTACTGTTCGGCTCTCACTCTAGCTTTCTAAGACATAAGTCGCAAGTTGTTTACTTTGCGTTTTCATTACAATAGCTGCAGCTACGGCTCAGTGAGTCGCTTATTTCATTTGTTTCGTGTGTCCAGTCGCATTTTCTTTATAGTTCTAATCATTGGACAAGTTGACACTTGACATGAAACCAGGTGGGACACGGGCAGGCAACCAACGAAGTCACTTAAACGCCTTGCAACTTAAAAATCTGGAATATTAGTTTTCTTTAATTATAAAACTTTATATTAGAAAAATCTTGTCGCTTCCCAGAAACTGTCAGCAATTTATGCCCGCCAAACAATAGCTGTATTACCCAATAAACAATTTCAATAGTCACTGATAAAGGCTGGACGTGATAACGTGGCCCACTCACAGCGCAGGCGTGAGCTTTAAGAGAGCAACGCCAGCAGCAACGACAGCGGCAGCATTTGCAGCTGTAGGTTCTGATAACTGGCTCAACTGATAAGGAACAAACGAGCAGGCGAGGCAGACGCTGGAATTTACTTAAATCGCTGCTCGGATGCGGCTGGCGATGATAATGAGGGACATTTAACGAATTGCCATTGATTTGCTTTTGAACTGGCGGCGTCTTTTGTTTGCCTTTGTCTGTTTTGGTACATTAGGCAGTTGTTGAACGCACCCCTCATGCTTCCCGGCAATGTTAGAGTATGCCTATCCAGCGAGGATCGCAAATTGAATTTGCCTAAGCAGCTGTTTGCCGCGCAACATTGTCTTAAATAATTATGTTCGCGTTTAATTAATAAGTTTAGCGTACAACAACAGCAACAAAGGCCAGCAAGCGAATTGCCAAAAAAGGTCGCGGCCTATTGTCTGTTTGACCCAAACTTTATAATAATGTATTTTTCTTTTGCTGTTCTCTTTTTTTGAAAAATAAGCAGCAACAAGAAAAAAAAGTCGGCACACAAAAACGATGTTAAAAAGTTGACGCAAAGGACTCGAACGCGTATCCTGGGGCGATGTCCAGTTTTTTTGGTCATTAAATTTGTGCCCTTTTATTTTATCATGGCGATATAAATAATGAGCTGCTGCCTGCTATTGTTTCTGTGTATGTGTGAGTGTGTATTGGTAAATTTGTAAATATTGTCAAAGTCATTTAAGCGCAAAAATGTATACCAGTATTTATTTATTTATTTACTCGAACGGCATTTGGTCTTAACCCAGTTGCAAATCAACAGAGCCACAACAACAGCACTTGACTTGCTGGGCATTCAAAGGACTTTTGGCCAAGATAAAAGGCTGCGGTCCACACCAATCTTGGCCTCAATTAGTGCAGTGTTATGCTAAGTTGTTGATGTTGACCAAAGAGTGAAAATGTAAGTTTTGTTAGCCTAATTAAGTGTGCTGCCTGTAGATAAACAACAAAGGAATAAGGACTCGACATAGCACTTACCTGCATAAAACAAAGGTAGCAGATTGAAGACAATAACAAGCGGAAATACAGTGCGTGCAAGTTTTTGCATGTCCATAAAGAATTTGACAGTCCGAGGGCCGAGGGCAATGGCAGCAACATCGCTTGTGCAGTGTTGATAGACGTTACGTTGTTTGGTTGTTGTGGCTGTTGTTGTTGTTGTTGCTGCTGCTGCTGTTCGTGTTGCTGTTGCTGTTGCAGAATCTTGACTTTGGCCATATTTGATTTTGGAAGATAAGCGTGATTGTATTGCTGTTGTTGCTGTTGCAGTTGTTGTGTTGCTATTGCTGTTGTTATTGGCAGCCTGCTTAGTATGCCCAGCAGCAACAGTGGCAGCCACAGTAGCAACAGTAATGCGTTGCCATCCCGCAACGTCAGCGCCAATATTGTGGTGGTCGTCATTCCAATTAGCACCATATGCACCTGCGACAGGATATTGCCGATGCAGCTGCTGCTGCTGCTGTTGCTGCTGCTGCTGCTGCAGCTGTTGTCCAGATTGCTTGCCAACATGCTGTAACATTCTAATGTTCCTGCTGCTGCTGTTGCTGCCGCCACGGCTGGTGCTGGCAGCGATCTCATGTATTGTCCATAACCAATTTGACGCACCTTTTTCACTTCCGCTCGTTTGTACATCATCTGGCGATGCTGATGCTGTTGCTGTTGCTGCCCCGAGTGTTGCTGGCGTGAGTGGCTGCCATATTGTTGTTGTTGCTGTTGGTTTTGCTGTTGCTTCCAATTTACTTTGTGTTGTTGTGTGGCACAGAAACGTTTCGCTTTCAAATTGTTTCCGTTTGCTGCTGCTGTTAACCGTGTGTTGTTGCTGCTGCTGTTGTTGTTGTTGTAAGAGTTGGCGTGTTGTGGAAGAAGTAGACTTGTTTGTAGTTGTTGTTGTTGTTGGTGTGTTATAGAAATGTCGTATCTGTGCTGAGGCCATGTTGTGCCCTGAAAACGGAAAGAGCAGGAAAATAATATGTTAAAATGATGTCACAAAAAGGAAAATAAAGGAGCCCTTTGACCCCGGGTCCAGCAACATAACCCAATGCAAACAAGTTATACACACACGCACCACACATACAGCTTGACCAACACCCAAATTTCACAGATGCAACTTTGATGGACTTGGTCTAGGATCCGCTTGGATTTCCCTGCCTTTAGATAATCGATTCGCCCGCTATTTAGTGGGAATTCCTTTGCCTTTGTGCGCGTGCTGCGAGGATTAAATGCCCCGCAAAAACATTTCGTTGATGCTCTGTGTATTTAGGTTATCTCGGCCAGCTGCGCTACTTTTTAATCAATTTCCACTGGCGTTCGCCGCCGGGACAATGCTTTGACGTTTTGTTAACCACTTCTTGTCGCAAATGAGGGTACGTTATTATTTTTATTTACAATTGCCGACGGCATTTTCTTGGCTTTTTTTGTATTCGTAATTTAAAGCTCATCCTATAAAATCGGTGTGATAGCATTTTTTTTATTTACAACATTTGTATTTGTGCATTAAGTAAAAGTGAGAGAATAGTTTTTGGTTACATCTTTCAAGAGGATCATTATAAATCGGAAATATCAATTTTTTTTAATAACAAAATCAAGAATATTTTTGTTAAATCATATTAAATAAACGTCGTCGTATTATCTTAAACAAGTGACGGGGCTCGGAGCGAGAGCGCCCGACTAGTGGATACCCTGAACTCTGTCTTTAGATACATTTCAACCCCCTTGCTTTCATGCATAAATACACAAAGACACACACACACACACACACACACCGCGCACAATCGCGCGCCGCAAGCTGTGCACTTTACTCAGTTGCTGTGCTTGTCCCACTATGGAAACTAAATTCGTGAATAACCTTTAAACTATGAGCTTTATGAACAGTGTGAGGGGGATCTCACGTGGATAGATATGTATATACATATGTAAAGAATAATAGGCAGCGACATTCAAAAGTACTTAAAAATATCCCGCATGGTCTACTTATTATTGTGAACAGATTATAAAGATTAGCCTAAATTATTCCATATTATTCTATATGTTTATATATGTTAACATTTATAAGTACGTTAACCATTTATTACATATTATATTATGAAATGCCCAGAGAGCACGAAAGTAGTTTGGTTCTCGCTGTGAAATGCCTAAGGTTTAATTAATATTTTTTTTAAATTATACGCTCTGTTATCACTTGCTATCCACTAATAGCCGAAACTTGTTAGTTAACAGTGTTCTCACCTATAAGACTTGGTAACCAAATATATTTATGGCAAGTCCCTTTTTATAGTGCTGCAACAAAGCTTTTATGGACTTACAGAAGTTAACTGTCACAGCTTTTGAGAAAATATACTACTGTTAGCCAAGTCTCACACTTTTGCAATCGAAAGTTAAAAAAGCTTTGTAACTGTCATTAAGTCAAATGGTAAGCTTTTGCACGTCCCTCAATTGTGCTGATTAGCAGGGAGCTTTTAGCACATGTTAAGGGAACATAACTAATATCGGTATCAAAACGCTTTAGCTGTGAATAATAATAAATTATCTTCAAGTGCATTAGATTAGCTTAGCTCGTACATCACGCCCACATTCTTAGGTCACACACATTTATCAAATTTCCTGGCCAACAAAATGCGTTGCCAACTCGAGCGATGTCAATAATAGAGATAGAAAAAGAAAAGAAAGAGAGAGAAAGAGAGACACAGAGTAAAACTCATTTCCACTATTGTCAGTGGGTTATCTAACACAAATATATATATATATATATATATTTATGCATATGTGTGTGTATGTGCGAAACGTCCTTGTGGATATTACAGACACCGATAATAAAGCAAAAATTGCAACCATGAACGCATAGTTGTCATTGTCATGTTCAGCTGATGGTAAACAGACATTGCCACAAAACAGCAGCAGCATCAACAGCAACAGAACTGAGCATAACGCCCACACGTAACACGGACACATAAAGTGCTCGTAATCAACGTAAAATTCCAAAGCACACACACAAACTTACGCACAACACACGCATGTCACTTGCTATTAACGCATTGAGTGTCCTTTGCCATTGAGGCCAGCCCCACAATTGGTCCCAAAAAAAAAAAAAAAAAATTTCGGCATGCTCGCAGCCCAGCCCAGCTGCCCAGCTGCCCATTTGACCAGTAAATTTTTCGTTTTGCTGTGTCAAAATGTCTGCAATGCTGCACTAATGTCATCAGGACATATGCGTAACTAGGTAAATGTGTGTCTATGTGGGTGTGTGCTCGTGTGTGTGCTATGTTGTTTATCCGGAAAGGGGAACGCTGCTAAGGAAAGGCCAGTTTCGGCTCAGTTCCTGTGCTAGTTACCAGCTCTGCGGTTGTTCCTTGTAACATTTCTACATTTTTATATTACAGCGCTCATTAACGCCGAATAGAACTAGCTTTGGGCGTGTAAGTGTGTATGTGTGCGTGTTTGCGTTTATTTTTGACAAGCGCACCTGTTACAAGTAGTCCGGAGTGCTCGACTAAAAGATATCGTGTGCCCATTTCGTACTTTCTCTATCATATATTCGTATATATTTTCGTATACAACAATTTAATCTTTATATGCTGTTCTCTGTAGCGAATTTCAACGTGTCGATTTTAAAAAAATTAACAAATTATTTAACATCTAAAAATTGACATAGTAAGGCTATTAAAATTTAAAAGCTTTACTTGAATCCGTGTAAATCGCATAGAAAGTCGATATTTAACAGAGAGTACAAGTGACAAAAGGAGTGAGAGAGAAAAAGAGTTCCAATAATGCTTAAGGATTTTAATTTAATTTCAGTGAGGGTTTAACAGAGAAAGAGTGGATAAGAGTTCAAAAAGAGGAAAAAGTTAAAAAAGAGTTGGAGCGCGTAAGAAATATAAAGATTGGGAAAAAGGCGAAAAAACAAGTTTGTAAGAGAGAGAGAGAGAGAGAGAATAGCAAATGAAGAATACAAAAAGAAAGCGAATGTGTCATAAATAGAAAGGCAGGTATAACATATTATAAATACTACCTATTGCTTGGAATAATGTTAAATTCCAGTTTTGGTAGTTCAGGTCACACAAATTGCATAAAAGGACTATGCGCAGTAAACAAAAACAGAACATATTTCCTTTTAAGATACATTCATAGTTCACTATACCCTACTAACCCCATTTTTAATGAGAATAGGGTATAATAAAAATACGACTTGTTAAATAATTGAAGCAACAGCAACTAAAAACGGACACGTTGCAAGTTCGCAGTCTTCGTGCTCTTAATGCGAATGCAGCAATTTAGTTACCACATAATTCTTTATTTTATATGCAGCTAGCAAATATACATACCAATACACACAGATACACAAAAACAATCAAGCACACACACCCAACCCAAGTTGTGGATTTTAATTGCAGCGGGCGAGAGCAACAGTGGGAAAAAGAAAACAAAAACAAATATCAAATGAAACGACATTTGTTTTGTCATTTTGAATGTTTGCGCTGTGCATTGGCATGGGTGAGTGTCTGACACACCCGAACACACACACACACTCACACGTACGCATATTTGCCTGTTGTTGTTGTTGCTTTTTCGCTGATGCTGTCGCAATGTTTCTATTTGATGTGTTGACTATTGCTGTTGCTGCTGCGGCTGCTTTTTCTTTTCCATTTGCATTTCCATTTTTGCAATTAGTTTTCATGCTGTGCACACGAACACACACACACTTAGCCAGACACACCCAAATACATGAAAACATTTCGAGTGTAATTATGTCCCCGTCCAGTTGGGCAATTTGTCAGTCAGGACTCTGCGTTTTAATGCGCTTGCTTAAAGTTGAAGCCACAGCAGCAGCAGCTGCTGCTGCCCCAAATGCATTTGCCACTCTGAATGCAAAAATGGAAAATAATGGAAAAAAGAACCGAGAAAAATTAAAAGCCAGCCACAGCCAATTAGAGGGAACTAAAGCGCAGAAACGACTTCAAAGTGAACGCAGAAAACGGAGACTGCAAAATAAGCATCGCAAATAGTGGCGAAAAAAAAACAGAACAAAAAAAACGTGAAGGCGAAAAAAGGAAAATTAACTGCATACCGAACCTGTAAATACACTTACTCTCGCGAAACTTAAAGAAATAAGTACATCTTCCAGCCCGAAATTTAAATAGATTTTTACTTTCAACACAATTTACAATGTCTAATCATAAATTTGTTAAAACCATCACTTCAGTAGACGTACAAATCGATATAATCCTCCATGAATACAAGAGTATCTAACAATCCATAATTGGCATAGGCGTTGCTTTTATACGCTTATTGAAAATAGCCGTATCCATGGTTATCATATTTCCACAAGTAGTAAATGTGGGCTAATAGCTATCAAAGATTTCAGCATCAACTGGAGTGAGGTGAAGAAATTACAGACAGGAGACATTGCAGAAAAAAAGGGGATAATCCCCGTCAAGCGAGTAGCATCAAGTTAATGGAGGTGTTCACGGTCAATGGCTTAACGAGTTAAGAAGAAATTAAATTTAACCTCCGTTTTATAAAACGCTCAACTGGCTATTACCTATTAGTTTTTTTCTTTTTGCTCAGACACGCTGACTTTGAAGATTGTCCGTTTACTTTTTAAATGCAAATATTACAAATCAAACACAGATTATTTTTGGTAAAATAATGGATACATGGCACACAATTGTAGAAAGCGCTTAAGGAAAATAATTATTATTATTTAGAATATTTAAAGAACTTTCTATCTTTATAACATAATACTTAAGTTTTGTTTTCAATATATTTCATCGATAATTTTGTAATCGTAATATAAATCTTCAGCAATTGAAGTGTTTCTTCAAAAACGCAAATTTTCTAAATAACAAGATTGATTTCCTAAGCTATCAGCTATAAATCGGATATCAAGCTGCTTTCAGAAATCAGATATCAAGTTGCTAATACACGTAATAGGGCTGTAGATAGATAGCTTTTGTGAATTCTGTTTCAAAGAGATTCACAAACATTGTAAGCAAGCGCAAATACTCTAACAAAGCATATAAAGAATGTGAAATGGCTGCCTGAAGCAAATGGCGGCTGCAGCGCAAAAACTGCACTAAACAACAGCTGCAACCGCAGCAACAACAACAACAACAACAGCACATACTATGTTGTTATGCACACTTCAACACCCGCGAGTTCGTTGCATAAATTTTGTCAGAGCAGCGCGAGTAGACAGTGACAGGCAGTAGAAGAAGCACAACTGGCAAACTGACTGACTGCCTAACTGGCTAACTGACTAACTGTCTGACGGACTGACAGACAGACAAGCTACCTTACAAGATTAACATCCTCGCTGCGTATCCAACTAAAAGCCAGTTGCCAGGAACTGATTAATGCTGCATCAACATCAAAATTAGCAGCAGGACAACGGTGTGTCTGAATTCACAATCTAGGCAACATTGTAGGCGTGGCACTTCCGTTAAATTGCTGAACTCTTATAAATATATTTTCAACCAGTAGCAATGCTACAGGCAATATTTTTTTCGACTGCTATAAATTTTGCGCATTTTTTGCGCATACTTTTAGCTGCCTTACATTTCACATGCAGCTCAAAATGAAATGCATTACCAAGGGGCGTCAGCAAGTGGGCGTGGCATGCAGTCATGCATGGTAGACTGGCTGCCTGCCTGCCTGCCTGCCTGACTGACTGTTGAGCCTGTCGCGTTGCAACCATATGCAATATGCATGTCCTGGCAGGTCGCAGAACGAAGCCAAAGTCAAGGCACAACTTCATTATCATCGCCAACAGCAGCAACTGCATCATCGCAATCATCATCATTATCATCAGCTGCAGCCTGTGAAAATTAGCGAGGCACACGTACTTGTGCATGTGCGTGTGTGAAATGCGACTGCTGCTGCTATTGCTACTGTTGCAGTTGCTTTTACCTTTTTGACAAATGGTAATTTAAATTTGGCTTTTGTTGGCACACAGAGCTTTAATTGCAAAGAATATGACGGCTTGTTGGCTGCACTTGTGAATGAGGGTGTGCGTGTGTGCGGGTGTGTGTACAAAGCCACTTATTGTGCTTCAAAATAATTTGTAGTTTTTAATTAGAAAACTTAGTGCCGCCTTTTGTGAGCTCACACACTGAAACTTATATTTGTAAGCAAGCACAAATCTGTATGTCCGCTCAATTGTCTAGCTCACAGTGTGTGTGTGTGTGTGTGTGAGTGTGAGTGTGTGAGCTGGCTCTTGAGGCCTGTTTGCTATGCAATGCACATTGCACATTCTAAATACTTCACTGCATAAATATGAAATGCGCTTGCTAATAGTTTGGGGCATATGCGGCGTATGCGTAATGCATGAGCGATGTGTGCCTTGTGAGTTTGTGTGTTGTTGTTTTTGTTATTGTGTGAGCGTGTAGCTGGTATAGCTTGCTAGTCATGGGCCAACAACAGCTGCATATCAACGAGAAACAACTCTATGCACTCACTCATCTTTTTTATTGTCGTCCCCTGCGACTGATGCCCCCAAAAGTAGGCAATGCATTTCCGCTGGCTGCCAGTTGTTGGGCAGAAATTCCACTTGTTTTGCCTTATGCAGTCGTGTCGATACGGAAGAGCTGATGTCAGATAAAAGTATAGGCACACTCACCATATCGTCTGCATTTAGAGCGCTTGGGTACACCACGTCCTAATCACGGAATATTTGAAGTTTCTGCAAAGATATAAGCGTGACGATAAGTTTAACTCAATGGATTACATTTGGCGACAGCTGCAAATGCAGCTGAAAGTTACTGTTTGCATATCAGCAGCAACTATAACTAAGGCAGCACTTAAGCAGCTCTGAGTGGCAGCTTGAATGCAACTTTTGACGCCCAGCTCACAGCTAAAGTTTACTTGGGAGCGTGTCAAATGGGATGCGCAGAGCAAGTTTGGTAGCAATGTAAATAAAAGCCAAGCGTCAAATCAATTTCAAAGCGAAAGAGAATTAAATAACGACTGCGAAGCATGCGGCCAAATAGATAAAAATAAACAACAACAAAAAATCCCGACATACAGACACATGTGGCACAAACGCTGGCGTGATGAGTGAGAGAGAGAGAGGTACGGCGGTGGCAAGCGAGGGACAAGTGAAGCCGCAAACAAATTGTAAAAATGTTGAGCAGGATGGGAGGAGGGTGGGCTGCCTTCAGGCAGCTGCTCGGCATTGGCAGCACTTTGAACCGAAATCCCAGAGCAATTTATCATCTCTATGTTTAAAATTTATTACATTTATTTCATGTTGTTTGCCTTTTTCTTGGCCTGCTTGCTTTTTAACTGTTTTCTTGTGCCATTTCATTGTGCGTGTCTGCGTCTCTCTAGCAATTCCCCGACAACACTTTAAAAGCCATAGTCAAGTGTATATAAGGTGGAAAGTAAAGAGTTTCCCCACCACCAACCCCCACTCTCCATCTCTGTCAGCTTGGCGCTGAGTTATAGCCCATGCTGGCTGGCTGGCTCTCGTAATTGAATTTATCGCCCTGGCTGTATTCATCAACGTCAGGCTGAAGGACAGAGTCCTTGCCAAATGACTTACAAATGTTGTGCGATCAAATTGAAGCTTCAAAGATTATGCAATTGCGCATACGCAGCGTTTGACAGAGAGCTCAAATTGAAATACCTTAAACCACAAGCCCCTTTAGCTCTTCTCTAACCAACAACTGCCCGGCGCCAAATTGCTCTCGATATCAATTTGCTGGCAAAGCTTTTGTTTAGCGCTGGCAGCTCTGGCCACAGCTGCAACAAAATCCGATTAGAATGCCATTCTGACCCGCATTCTCGAACCTCGCCACCGCTCCCGCTTTACTCTGCACGTTTTTGCCGTGTGGCACAAACGAAATTGTTTGAAATTTTTGCTGTTGTTGCCTTACAGATGTTGTTGTTTTTCGGTGGACAGCTCCCAAATCCAATGCCATTCAGTGGCTGCCAAAATCTCACCCCGCCCGCTACCCATTTCCCGCTAGCCCTGGCCAGCTATGCAATGCCAAATCAATGAAGCCGCGCCCACATGCCGCAGGCCACATACAACATTTGTATCCAGCAGTAATTATGATAAAGTTGCGATATATGTTCACACACACACACATCTGTGTCTGTGTGTGTACTCTCTATTGACCCGCATTAAAATTGGTTTTCACCGTAATGCCATTAAACAACGCTAATGGAATCAAAGCCAAGTCAGCAAATTTAATGCAATTCCAGCATGAAATTAAATCAATTTCTCTGCTGAAATAAGAGGAAGCGAGCGGGTGGGTGGCTGGGCGGGACAGCGTTGGCTGCCACTTTGCATTTGCCAACATTTTGCCACATTATATAAATCGCATTTAACGCTGCAGACATTTTTTTTCGCCCGGCCCTCATCAAATTTCGACTCGTGCTTAATGTTGCAAGAGTCAGGGCCGGAGTCTTAAATGCAGCTACACGAGTAGCAGAGAAATTACAAGAATTTTTGATAAAAAGTCCGGTTTGAAAAGGAACGAAGAGTGGATTAGACTGCAATATGCTCAACTTGCTTTTCATTTATTATATATTTGGGGGAAAAAAGCAAGTAAGAACATTGCAGACGCGTGTAGCCAACTGCTGAATACTCGTTCACAGTATAATAACAGCTTAAAACAGTCAAAGACAGTCTTAAATACGATTGTTATTTTGGAAAACTATAAATTTTAGTGGGGCCGGAAGTGAGCGTGGCGGAAATTTCGGCTCGATCTCTGGAGAAGGTCATCCTAAAACTATCTAACAAATTTGGTAACTCCAGCTGTAAAATTGTGGGAGATATGGATTTTCATGGTTAACCCGTACCTAGGATATATCCTTGTAGGTTTCAAGTAACCCAAAAACTTGCTGTGCGATGTTTAAAGGAGGTCAGTAATAATCTATATTAAAATGTATTCTTATAACTAAGGAAGATATATAGACTAAATCGTAGCGTAGCTATCTGCAGACAGATTACTAATCCCGAGAGGACCTTTTCTAAAAATCAAGAAAAACCACGAAAATCCATATCTCTCAGAATTACTTACTCGTTTTTGTTTTTGATTGTCTACAAAAACCCAAACCGATCCCAAATAGTCAAATGAAACAAAATAGCTTTCAGTGGAGATTAAAATTGTTGCAAATATTGGAATTTCAAAATATGGACATATTGTGAGTGGCAGCACAAATGAAATGCTGCACGGCAGGGGGCAACGTGGCCTGAGCTGGCAAACTGTGAATCGAACGGAGAATCAAACATGAGTTGAAATCAATTGCAGCTGTCAGTTGCCAGTTACACTTGCAATTGGCAAATGCAGCTGACAGCAGCTCGATGAATGCTGCTTTAATGAGAGCAATTAGCCAGCGGTAGGCAACGTTTATGGGTAGTGAAATTATTGGATTAATTTCTGACATGGACACACGAGTGTGAATATTCGATGCTGTTTGCAACGCTGACACGGCTGACACTAGCTGTCAATGGATAACCAACTGGTTGATATCCTCGACAGGCAACATAATCCATTTTCATGGCTTGGCCTCTGTGTGCGGCGCTGGGTTAAATTGAAAAACCCCAACTGACAATGGTAAATGGCAATACACAGATGCACATACACACGCACATGTATATATACATATATGATATATATATGATGCATGGTTACGACTGGGCGCAAGCAACATAAATTATCAAAGTGCAAGTTGCAAATTGCTTGGCCTTCGGCCTCGGCCAACATTGGGAGCAGCAGCAAAGGCACGAAATGTGCACATAATTCCAAATTTATTACGAGTTTACGTGCCGTGTCACATGATGCATGTGTTGCACGGATATATGAGAACAGGCAGCAGCCAACAGCCAACGGAAAACTGAAAACTGAGAACTAAAGACTTGGGTAACAAATGCACGAATGCGCGCGGACCGAGGCAAGCAACTGGCTCAGGTATCCATGACACGTGTGGGCCGTGTGTGTCACATGCAAATAAGGTCACACACACACACACACACACACACACACACACACTGTTGCAAGTGCAACAGCACCCGCTGCGGTGCTCGTTACCTCGTTAAAGGCAAGCCAACGCCTCAGCTTTGCATTTGCCTTTGTGTCAACTTCCGCGCCGCTGCCGCTGGGCATGTTATGTCCACTATCACGCCCACGTCCACGCCCACTACCTACCAACCATGCTCAAGCGCCTTAGCGCCGCTCAGCTCGTTCCGATTAAATGCCTCATTGCCTGGCATTTCAGATGCAACAACCGCCTCCACCGCAAACTGAAAAGCAGCTCGTTTAGCCCGTTACGAAGCCACCAAAAGCGACACCGCCCAAAACAATGTCGTGCATTTGTGTTTGGCTTTTGTGCCGCTGCGCTGCTAACCTGCTGCTGCTGCTGCTGCTGCCGCTGATGCTGCAGCAGTGTCCTGCAGCGCCTGACGCTCTTGTGTGCTTACAATCTTGTACCTCAGCTTAACTATAGAACGTCGTCGTTGTCGACAGCATTTCCACTATGCCATTGTCCTCGACCAGGTTGTTGTTGTTGTTGTTGTGCTATGTCACCTAGCAACAGCATTAGCCAAGCAGCTAAAGGATATCACGTAAATCTTGTAAAAGAGATTTGGACAGGACTTTGCACAAAGTCAACCTGGCTACGTTACATTAAAAAGCAAATCAAATTTCAATTTTAACAAATAATTTGCTAAGTGGTGCGGAAATTGTTCCTGGTTAAAGTTTTAGCTCGAAAGCTGGTTCTGTTTAAACTATTTTCAATTGAAATTTAATTATTTATGAATTGCAGTTTTTATATTCGTTCACAAAGTGAAAAGAATATATTAGGCTTGGTCCTTCTGTCCGTCTTTTTGTCGTGTATATCTGCGTCGGATAAAGTGTGAAGGTGTTAGAAGTGCGCCCACTGGAGGCGTGGCTATTCGATGAAACCGATTTATCTCCCTCAGCTTTTTAGCTATATGCACAAAGTTACAGATGACCTGCACTAAAGATCGCAGTTTTTCATACGCTCATTGGGGGCGTGGTAAATCGATGAAATTTAGCAGATAGTTTTCTGATTACCTTCTCTAATTATTAAATATTTCGGCCACCCCCACTTTACCAAATTACAAAAACCGATATTTTCGCAAGAAAAACAATAATATTTAAGACCGTCTCTGACTGTTTTAAGCTGCTATTATACTGTGGACGAGTATTACACACGACCGCAACGGTCTTACTTGCTTGCTGGTGACCTCCCCAAAAGAAATGCAGAATCAATTTAGAGGACAAACCACGAAAAAAATGTCATCAAACATTTGAATCGGTTCAGTTTTGACAATGTTATTGGCGTTCGAAATGTAGGAGCTATGGATCCGAGAGCTTTACATGTTAATATTTACTTATACTCGTTCATAAAGAAAAAGAGTACATTGGTGAATATTTCCGGTAATATTAAAGGTAGAGTCGACAAACTTGGTATGTAGATTGCTGGTGAACCCCCTCAAAGATTGCGACCTTGATATACCGGACACGCCTAGTGTAACGCCACGCTATAATGCCCCAAGAAACGCGAAAGCCTATATCTTCTACAGTTCTTGAGCTAGTCAGCAAATTTTAAAGGTAGATGCCACCTCCTTCACATAAGTTTAAGCCAATTTCCCGACCGAGTCGCCTGCAACAAAAAGACGCACCTAAGCAAAGACTCGATTATCGGTCCTGGATCGAATAAGTTATTATTTAATATTATTTTAGATTCAGAATATCCTGAGCTATAAAGTAATTTCTTTACATATTCTTTTGGCAAAAGCCTGTCCTAATTCTCAAATAAATATGCTCAAAGTAAAAGTAGTTTCAATCTGTGCGCTTATTCAATAAGTGTGTGCCCTAAAGGCAAGTACACTACCAACTCGCCCCAGCCAGAAGTGGCGTGTGCTGCATTCGGATCAGTTGATTAGTGCAGCACACAAAGGCAGTCTGGCATATAAGGATGAGCAATGAGAATGCCAAATGCCTCCAGGTCTAGGCAGGCCAGCGATAGCAAAGCCAATGCTAGTGAAGGCAAACACCCACACAGACACACACACACACACACAAGTATATATTTTTTATAAGAGACAGGCAGACAGACTGAAGAGCAGAAGCTCTGGGCAGCAGAATTAACGCGTGACTGCTGCAAATTGAAAGCAAATGGAACTGAATTGCACTTTCAAATTGTTTCAGCTGTGGCAACAAGGGCGCCTTGTCTGCTTTCGCTGCTTTCTCTATGTCTATATCTCTATTGACTCTTGCCGCTGCGCATAACCAAGGCAATTAGCCAAGACACTCACACACCCACGCACACACACGTAATATACGCCCACGCCAACATCAATTTCTCATACTTACATTTATGCTCGTTGCATCGCATGGCATTTGCTGTTCCACTTTGGCCATGTCCTTGCCAGCGCTACATTTTCAGTTAATTGCTTCAGTTGTACCAAAAAAACTAAAAAAAAAACATAAAAAAAGGTCTTTTGTTCCAATGTTGAAATTGCTGCCTGCAATGAAAAATAGAAAACGAGAAGTGAGAGATTGAGGAAAATTCGAGTTGAGCTTTGCGAGATAAACGAAGTAGAGCAACTGCTGCCAGCCAACTCAAGTCGGATGCAAATCCGAATTGGCGCCGTATTAAATGTCTGCCAATGATTCTTGCTGCTGTTGCTGTTTGCAGTGCTTCGCCGGGGGTAATGTAATTTTTGCAAATTTTATGTGTTTGCCAACGCGTCGAATTGCATTTGTAACTGGCAGCAAAATAAATATACAATAATATATAATATGCATGCATATATATAGCAAGAGTCAGCTAGCAGCAGGATTCGTAAAATATGTATTAAGTGCGAGTAGCCGGCTGGCTGGTCAATTATGCCGCTCACGTAACAATCCTCCATAATTGCCAAAAGGCTATGCAAATTGCGACCAGCCGCAAAGTATGCAATATAAATGTATACAGCGGTTTATGTAAGCCCCACGAGCAGAAAAGAATGTAACACGCATATCAATGGAATTAATTGGCAAGCCATAGACCTAGGCACAAACATAGACAGACTGAACAACAAAGCGCAGCGCGTATCAATCTCAACAATAGCAACGAGATACGCACGCACACACACGCGCACAACACACACACACACACACACGACTAAATTACAACCAATTTTTATAGCTGCGAAAACAAAGGCGCAGCATATTATCACAGCAGCAAGAACAACAACAGCAATCAGAGGCAACATGGCAACAAAATGGCGGCGCACAGCATAGGCGACACGGGGCGTGGCTGGCGCTGGGCTGACGTCTGCACGTTCCACTAACAATAAATGATAAAACATAAATTCGCACGCACACAGACTCAAACGCATGTGTGTATCATATCGTTAAAAGTCAATTGTAAACTTATGCGCCTGAAGGCACAACTACTCACACACACACACACACACACACGCCCACACACACAGGCAGAGACAAGGCTGAACGTGTTATGTGACGGCTGTAGCTGAACTGTTCGAATCATAATGCCGCCTTATCAGCAGCATTTAAATCAGCGCCTAAAACGGCGCAGGCTGAGGCTGAAGCTGACGCTGAGGCTCTGCTGCTGCAGTAAAAGAAACCACCGAAGCGGCAGTTGGATAAAAGTTACATTGACATTGCCAAAAAAGCAGCGTTGGCAGCGCAACTGCACACACACGTACACAAACACACACATACACCGCGAGCACGAATAAACGAGGCGTAAGAGCAAATGCCACGGCTTTACCAAAGAAGTGCGTACCGGAGAGAGAGAAAGAGAGAGAGAGAGAGAGAGAGAGCGTGCGCCTGCGCAGTTCGCCGTACATCAATGAATAAGAGCGGCGAAATGAAGCGTACAAAGAGTCAGCATAAAGCGACTTTGTCTATGCTGGGGCTGCGACTCCCTCAGCCTCTGCTGCGGCTAGCATCGCCCTTTTTATATTATGCTCGCAGCACAAACATTTGTTGTTGGTATTTTGTTGTTACTTTTACCTTTTGCCATTTGCCATACGCCCAAATTCGCTAGGCTTGTTTACGCCTTGCCGCATACGTCGCTGCAAATTTGTGTTTAATTGTGAAGCGCACCAAAGTAGGCAACAAATTTTACGACATTCGATTTAATATCTTTCGTTCATTATTAACTATGTGCAGTTGGTTGTTGTCTTCTATATTGTATGACGAGCTTTGGTTTTTTTGCTTAATGTTTCTGCAGACACCGCTTAATGACGTAACAATTATCTGGGCTCATCGCAGTAGGCCCCTTTATGGCACTCTCGGGTGCGCTTCTGCGGCCGGAGGCCGTCAATTGAATTGCCACACACACACACAGGCATAAACACACACATAGACAAACAAATAAAGATGCTCGTTTATTGCGCAGGGCGTCATTTTTTGACATTTAATTAAAAAAAAAGAAGCGAAAAAGACAAAGGTATCTAAGCCCTAAACTACTTGCTGTATAAATACACGTACACATACATTTGCGAAATGGTTATATTTGCCTTTGGCTTTCTGGCTCCTGCAGCGTTAATGCCGCTCTCCTGCTGCTGCTAAACGTTTTGCAAATAACTATTTTTTATTCATAAACAAGCAGCAAAACACACACAAAACGTAGCACACTCTCAGCGACCACTTAAGTGTGTTGCTCCAACAACAGCAGCAGCAACTACAACAACAACAGTGACAACGAGTCTGCCACAGATGCAGCCCCTGCTCTTGCCCCCCGCAGCTAGATGCGTCCAGTGCTGCACAAGTGGAGTGCATGAATGAGTGAATGAATGAATGACAGACTCGCCGCTGGCAGCATGAGTGGGCGTGGCCGCTGCTTAGCCAGTGGCCCCATTGTTAAATGCGACTGCTGTCATTACTCGACATGCCTGCCTGTTGTTGTTCTTGTTGTTGTTGTTGCCGTTCTCATTGTTATTGCTGTTGTTGTCTCTGCTGTCATTTTCATCTAAGTGCACGCCAAGTGCGCTCCAAAACCGACCAGGTTTCTGTTTATGTGTGCGTGTGGGTTTTTTCTACTTTGTACCCATTAAAAATTGATCATAATGAAGGGTATACTACAGTTGTTCAAGTGAACGTCACGGACAGAAGAAGGTGGCATCCTTTAAAGTTAACTTGATGATCTAGATAACTTTGTTTTGTAACCTATATAGATGCTTCTATATCTTACGGAAGTACACGTTATATTATTATATTTGGTAACTGCCTTCGGTTCCCTGCAATCGATATTTACCTATCAATATCTAATCCAGTTTATCGATCCTATTGTGGAGTTTATAGAGGGATTTTAAGAGCTAATTACACCAAATTAACTACACACATTGTAGTTATCTATGTTATATTTGTGGCTAGAAAATTTGTTAAAGTTAATTTTGATTTTTTTATTTGATCTAACAATAAACAGAGATCTTTAAAAAAAAAAACTTTAACTACCCAAAGAAATCTATCAGTTATTGGAGCTGGCTGCAGGGTATCTGCTAATCTGGCATCCCTGACTAGAGCACTTTCATTTGTTTCTTAGGGTATCTGTGTGTGTGTGTGTGTGTGTGCAATGCTTGTTGCTTTAGTATGGCACCCTGTGGTTGCTGTTGTTGCTGCTGCTGCTATTGTTGATATTCTGCTTTTGTGCTCACTGTGCCATTTGCGTTTTTTTTTAGCATGGCCCACTGTGTGGCCGTTGGGCAATGAGGCAACAATCAACACAGTTATAAATGTTACATAAATGTGTGTGTAGTTGTGGCAGCTAAATCTGCATATGACTAACAAACCTAACAAAGGTTTATGCCGCCATTTGCAGGCAATTGTTACATAACTATTTAAAATATTTAGCGCATGCCTTTAGGTAGCAGCCACAATTGCAATTTGCATGATTTTTTTTAAAAACAATTTACAGCCCACTTGCGGACGCAACGTAGCGCATGTTTAGCGCCAAACTCCTTCAAACAACATTTGAGGCAGCAGCAGCAACAACAACAACAACAGCCACAGGAGCAGCAATACATTTGTAATTAAGAAAGTTTTGTCAGAAAAGCACTTGAATGAAATTTTAATTTATTTCTAAACTGTGCTGGCATTGTGGCATTGTTATTGCCATTGCCATTATTGCCACACCCTAGGCAACAACAACAAGAACGACAACAATCAAGTCAAGAAACAAAAAGTTTTCTAAAGCGTTGACAGAGACGAAAACAAACAGACTGAGAGACAAACAGACAGTCAGATAGGCAGATAGAACAACTGACTGACTGACTGACTGACTGACTGTAGAAAACCTATTAAATATTTAACCTTATCACAGTCATTTGTGTATTGCGGCCGCCTTCTTCCTTTGCCTTTCGATTGCCATTGGCAACGCGACGTTTTAAAAAGCGCCTCAAGGATGCGTTGGCCAAATTATGTTGGCCCATGAAACGCTTAAGCTATCAACACGATGTTCGGTAATTAACCTAGCTAAATGCGATACTATGGCCAAATTATGCGACCAGGCATACGACACAGCCAGCTTCCACTTGGCCATGAGGCTACGTGCGCTATGTTAATGGCCCAAGCCCTAGCCAACAACAACAACAGCACCAGGGGAGAAATGCCTGTAGCAGCAGCTGTGTGTGTGTGTATGCGTACGTGTGTGTTTCCCGTATACCCTAGCAAAAAGTACAGTGCTTAATTTGGGTATGAAAAATTAAGATATTGGAAATTTAAATACAAAAAAAACAACTTACACACTTATAAATTTTTCTCGAACTTCAGCAATCCCTAAAATATACATATTTTCATTTGCAAGCAACTTAAAAAATGTCATGGAAATAAGTAAAAGAAACAAAATAAATAGAATAAATATATTTTTCCCTCACATATAACTAGCTTCATTAGGCCAATGTTTGGTAGTAGTATTCTTGTTTATTATAAAAAAGAAAGGTTCAACAAAAACAAAAAATCTAGTTGTACAGTTTACTTATCGTTATCAAAAACAAAAACAAAATAAAAGTAATGTGTATAGTATGCTTAACATTATCAGAACATTTGTCTAATTAACTCCATTCAATATTCTATATATATCCCTAGGAAACTCGTTTATTTCCAAAATTGCTATGATGTATACAATTCGAACATATTTGATAATTTAATCATAGGAATACATCAAAAGGTAAAATATTAAATTAAAATTAAATGTGATTAATTTAAAATGAAATGACACGCTCTTAAAACAAATCAAAAATAAATATATTATTATTAATTTAAAAAAATTATATTAAATATAATGTAAACAATATGATATATGATTTTAAGTAATATAATTATTTAAATAATTATTAGCAAAGGGTATAAAATTTTCGACAGGCCAGCGCTAACTTTATGTTCTTGTTTTTTTTCTTTTTGCTTTGCGCATTATCGTGATTAAAATTTTGCAATTTTTAGGCAACCTAAAAGCGCGCCCGCCACGTTGCCATTAACAACTGTGCAGCGTTCTTATCAGCAGCACACTACCCCAACCCCAAGCCCGCCCCCTCCCAGCACAAATGCTGCGCTATCAACAAAGAGCACAATACACAGCAGTAAAGAAAGAGAGCGCGCCCAGAGCGTGAGGTAAATATGGAATACTCTTTGGTAGACTTGAGCCACAACACACAGCTTCCCTTTGGTGGGTAAACTTCGTGGCATGACGTGGGCCTAACGGTGGGAGCAGTGGGTAAACACAGCTCGCATTTAGTCTCTTCGCCGAAAATCGCCCATTATCCATTTTTATTTTATCATCAATTTTATTACGCACAAAGTAAAGAGGCGCAACCGAAGCCAAAGGCAGCAGCAGCAGCGGAGCAAAAACAACAACAAAGCGCACTCACGCATACTCACACACACAAACACAAACACACACTCACACGCAGAACTGCTCTCAGCAGCAGCTGAAGACACAACACGCCCTTTTTGATGTTTGTATTCGCATTTTCCTTTTCTATTTTTTTTTGTCACTTTTGAGTGCTTTTGCTCAGCGCTCTTTGCTTATTTTCTTTCCTGCTTTGTTATTGTTAATTAATCTATGAGTATATTTGCATGTATTGGTGTTGTTGTCATACGCACCTTCAGTAGGCGCTGCATTTGTGTGCAGCCAGATTTGCTTAATCCTTTTGCTGTTGTTGTTGCTGATGGGTTTGTTGTGGATGAAGTCGTTGTTGTTGTTGCTGAACACGTTTATTGTTGCTGTTGCTGTTGCCGTTGCTATTGCTGTTGTTGTTGTTGCACTTTGTTTTGCCTTCGACTTGATGCAATCCTTATGTAAGGATAAAGCCGTTATAAAAAAGGATTAACACTGCACTGCACGAAAATTTAACTCATATTAACGATTATACGCATGTATGTATGTGTATGTGTATGTTTGTGTACATGTACGTACTACATCTATGTTATGTCAACTCTGGCTTATTTCACACTGCGCACTATGGGGATTTTGACCCGTGTTCTAGCAAAAATATCTATTTAAATTTTTTAACGTTAATATATTAGAATTACATTAATTAGCAATGTTGCATATCCAAAATCTTAACAGAATCCAAATCCCTTGAGATAAATATTTTTAAGCACAGCTGTTGTTAACAGAATGTCAGCTTTGCATTAGGGGACCCTTTTGGTAAATTACGAATGCCTTAAACTCAAAATAAAAAGCCTCTGAAGATAATTTTTAATTCAATTTTCTATTTATAATTCGTACACAATATTTTAAAAGCTTAGTTTTCAGCTACACAATTTTGGCAGCATTTGGCAGTTATTCGGTTTTTTGCACTTTGTTGGTATCAGTTACGAATTCAGGGCAGTTAATTTTAAAGTACACTTTTTTACACTTTTTACACAAAAGTGTTCAAATTCCCCATAGTGCTGTGTGACAACATTGTCATCTTTACGGCAGCCGCGAGTGCTTGCAACTAAATCTGTCTGTGCGATGAGCACCAAATGCGTCTCGCCAAGGCGCAGAAATCATAACACTCGTGGGGGGGTGAGCACCTACAGGAACGTGGCGCAGCTTCAATTGAGACCGCAACAATAAACCCAATTTTACAATCAAATCTTACACTTGACGCGCGCGTGTTTGATTGTGTTCGTGTGTGTGCGAGTGCCTTGATTGAATCAAGAGCCGAGCTAAATAGACCGTTTAAGATTTACTCTTAAACACCTTTAACTAGATCTAACAAAGCACAGCATCTAAATAACTGTAAAGTACAACTATTTGTGACCTGGCCGACCAATCAGCGCTCGTTAAGAGAGATCGGCTCCAATTTGATTTATAGACGACCTCGTTGCCCATTTGCACTTATTTAATTTAGCATTTTTGTGGAAATCTTCAATAATTTGCACATATAATTAACTAACTGCAAATAAAGCAAAAATGTAAAAATAAAATAAAAAACAAAAAAATTAGACCTTCGGCTAACGCTTAAGTAGGTCGCGCCCACAGCCAGAAGCAAAATGTGAACAAAACTGGGAAATTTATAAAAACCAAACAAAAAGAATTACTTTTGCTGTAAACCAAAATATAAACAAAACAAGAACTAAAATATAATTTTTTTGTATATGTTTAAATTGTAAAGGTTATTTTATTAGTTAGTTATTTTTATTTACTTTGCTATAAATGAAAATACAATTAAATAAAGAAGTGAATTTTTAAAATTTGTATTTCTAAATGTGGCTGCACATGTTTTTCGCCATTTTTTAGGCAGTTGTCTCATTTATTACACGCTGCTTGTTGTTGATAAATTCGCGTTTTTTTTGGGAGCGGCCTCAAAGGAAAGCAGAGCATGCCAGAAAGCTTTGCTCTTTTTCATTTGGTTCGGCTTTTGTGGTAAATATTTTACCCAATTATTTGCTACAGTTTTTATATATATTTTACCAGCAAAGTTCAATTCTTTTTTTTGTACAAAAAAAAAATAAAGCGAAAATTAACTGCTACTTTGTGCGAGCGAGAGGGATTGATTTTCTCATTTCTTTTCTTTTTGGCGATGCTGTGCTCTGTGGCATAGCATACTTTTGGGGGTTGTGCGGTGCGGTGCGGTGCGGCGCCTGCCAGAAACCGAACCACGCTGAGAACACCAACAACAATAGCAACAACAACGGCAACTCGCGCATATGTAACCAGCAGTAAATTTTTCAATTACAAAAATGTTGCCTTTGTTGTCTGATTCATTTTGGTGGATCGCAAAATGGCACACTGACCCACACACTCAAACGCACACGCACACGCATACACACACACACACAGGCACGCACGAGGCGAGTATTAAATAGTAGCAAAAACAGAAACAGCGGCAAGCATCCAATTTTCTACTTTGAACATCTCCACTTTTCACTTCTCTAAGCCTATTCACTTGTTTTTGTTGTTCTGCTGCTGTTGTTGGTTTAGTATTTGCCTAAGCCATTTACCGAGCCTTTAGCCGCAATCGTTCCGTCACTCTCGCGTTACAAATTCACACTGAATCGTGGCCCAAGCGAAAAATGTTGCCGTCGGGTTTGTGTTCTCATAGTCGGATGCCATCGCTGTCGTCGACGCTGCTGCTGTTGGAACTTCGTCAGTTTGTGAATCCAAGGACTCGCCGGCGCCCCCGCTCTTTGCACTTAAGAGCAAGCATAAAAGAGCAGAAGAGCGGAAGGCGTGATGGTGTTATTAAACACTTGAGAGCTGCAACGTGAGCCATTCATTAAATACGTACATAACAAATGCAAATTTAAACTAATGCTAATTGGCCTGTATGTTCTCTAAACAATTAAAAACATTACGATTAACAGCACTTAAGGCTGTCAAAAGAACAATGCAAGTGCAAGATTTTAACTTTTTTTTAAACATAAAATATATACTTCACTATACAGCTTTATGTATATCATATAGTAACAACTTTGGCTAGATCTGTATATTGTTAGAAATGTATTTCAAAGTGCGCGCCAGACGTTAAAGTTCATGTTATCGATATGCGATAGTCGTAAAAACCGAGGGGCAGCACCGACAGCCAGTACTCTCTATGGGGTGGGTCCTCCCGTGCCCGTCGTCACGAACAATCAAACAACTCTACACAAATCCACACAATCACTAAGCAGCTGATTCAAATGTAAACAAACGCAAATACTTGTAACAAATTTAACTAACACACAATCGAACATTACTAGGTGGCTTTGCTATTGTTGCCACAGCGTTCACGCCTGAAGTGCTAAGAAATAATTTAATTATCAGCTCCCTTAAACTCCAGACTCAAGATGACACTTATCTAAACGGCCTAACCCTACTTTAACAAACTTTACGCGCGCATTTAAATTTTCAGGTTTTACACTTAATTGGGGTATTTTCTTAAGATTAACATTCAACTTTCTATAAATTTGGCATACATTTATTTATGTTTATTTGCTCATATCTAACAACAGCATCAAAACCATAAAAATAATAAATACTACGCCGTCAACAACACGGCTACAAAATTAAAATGTTATTTATCTATATTCTTCCTTAATTTTAAATATTTCCTGCAGTTCCTACATCTGACCAGAGCGAAGGTTTCTCCAGGATTTCTTTCGAGCTTAGCGTCCAACTCGCCAACTTGCACAGTCGCCTTTTACCCACTTCCCCTTCGGTGACTTCGTCACGTTAAATTTTTCCACATCCCTTTCTTGAAACGTGACTAAGGTATTGCATGGCATGAATATAATCTGCAGCCCCTTCTCCCGGCCATTTTTCGCGTTTCAATAGCTCATACTTTCGATCGTGTTCCGACTAAGGACCAAGCAACCTATCGTGCATTGTCCTTTTTATAACTGACTCTCCATCAACTCTTATCAACTATTGCCTCACATGGAACTAATTCCAATACTAATACTCAGCAGCTGCGCTTGGCCCCCACTATGGAAATTTGGAATAACTTCTAAACTAAAATTATGATCTTGAACTTAACAAGAACAAATGTATGTACAAACCAAAGACAAGGCTATAGAACTTGATTTGCGTTTTTTATATTAAGGGCAAGTGGGAGTAGGAGGAGGTCCCCACAATCTGAAATATTCTTGATCTGTGTATGCTTCTCGGGAACACATTAAGCCAATTAAAAATGTGTAAAAAAAAAATTATTTCTATGGAAGCTATATGATATAGTGGTCCGATTGGCACAATTTCAATATATGTCTGTGCCGAGCTCACTAATAATATCGATCTACGCTAAGTTTCATTAAGATATCTTGCCTACTTTAGACGGGTTTTTCATACAAACGCGCCGCGCGCTTAATGTATTCCGATATTGTGACATCACAATTTTTTGTATAACTTGTGACATTCTCACTCCCCGCTCTCTATCTATCCCACTCTCAAAGTCCTCTTAAAATGTAAATATTGAACTACCACTCGGTTTTCAACTATCGACAGTTTGACTATCGATAGTTGTACACATAGCTATGCAAAATTTTTAGTATATTATCATTCTGTTGCACGGTAACTTTGGGTTTCTTGCCCTAACAAATATCGGTCACACTGTCGCAGAGACTAAAAAATTAAAAGAAATTGGTGATTAGAAGTTGTGCACTGTGCAAGTTTAAGTTTTCGGCAATACAAACGCACTGTAAGACTATACGAAATAGAACGACTATTTGTTTTTACAATCGGCAACAATAAGTGGCAACGTTTGCGGTTCAAGGTCCAACGGACGCGGGAGCTGTGCAACGCAGCACTTTCTTTTTATCTGCCACACAAATGAAAAATCAATAAATTGCCAATAAATTTTTATTCAGAGCTATTGTATCAAATATATATTTATTCAAGCCAATCGTACACTCCGAAAAAAAGAGGCGTTGAGAAAAAATAAAAAAAAAAAGAAAATAGAAAAAGAAATCAAAGCACTTGCAGTAATTTATAGAATTGCACTTAATTACACGCGTAAAATCGATGAATATTTAATGATTCATTGCTATTTATAATTATAACACAATGTCTTATTTCGATTTCATATATTTAAATAGCTTGCTTGCGTTTCGTTATTATTATTAGGTGTCGATCGCTGAGCTGTCAATATGGGTTCATTATTCCGAAGCGAGGAGATGGCTCTCTGTCAGCTCTTCCTGCAGAGCGAAGCGGCCTATGCCTGCGTCTCGGAGCTCGGCGAACTGGGACTGGTTCAGTTCCGCGATGTAAGCGCAATTCGACATCGAATCGAAATTATCTGTTTATACATTGTACCCAATGAGAAGGGGTTATATTGATTTGAGAATTTTATATGTATATGAGATATGAATATGTATAACAGGCAGAAGGACGGATTTTGAAACCCTTAACCTACATATAGTCTTGATCAGCATAATTAGCGGAGTCGATTGACTCATGTCCGTATGTATAATATACACATTTGAAGTTTATATCAAATTATCAATAACCCGGCCCGTTTTCCTAAAATATACAACAGGCTCATATTTTTTGGCTTCGTGCACAGAGAGAGTGAGAGTTAGAGATACTAAATTTGGTTCACGTTAACATTTAAATATTCTATAACACTTCAATAATCTATTGCTAAAAGTCAAGATCGGCTGAGAAACACAGAACCTGTAAACGTGTTATTTGACAAATTGGATATGCAGCAAGCGGAACACGTGGATATGTAAACACACAAACATACATTTGCGTATTATATGTGCACAGAATGAAGGGTTCGGGGTATCACCTAGTCGAGTCCAGTCCACTTGTCATATGTGTCTGTGAAGCTGGGTACAGGGTATCCCCTAGCCGGGCACTCCCGACTAGAGTACATTTGTTTTTATTCTAATTGTGCCTGAACACACCCCAGCTCAACCCGGACGTAAATGCATTTCAACGCAAATTCGTTAATGAGGTGCGCCGCTGCGATGAGATGGAGCGCAAATTGCGCTATCTGGAGAAGGAGATCAAGAAGGATGGCATACCCATGCTGGACACAGGCGAGAGTCCGGAGGCGCCGCAGCCGCGCGAAATGATTGACCTGGAGGCAAGTCCGAACAAATTTTAAATAGTCCTCTCCGCTAATTTGGGTTCCACAACCATTGCAGGCCACCTTTGAGAAGCTTGAGAACGAGCTGCGTGAGGTCAACCAAAATGCGGAGGCACTGAAACGCAACTTCCTGGAGCTGACGGAGCTGAAGCATATACTGCGCAAGACGCAGGTCTTCTTCGATGAGGTATGCATGCGGCTGTTCGCTAACATCTCTTATAGGCATCGACAGCTAACAGACATATAAGATATACGACTACTACGTGGCGAAGGCTTTCCGAAACGCAATTGGCACTAAATTTTCTAATTAACATATGACAATAACTTGCTAACCAATAACTCAGCCTGACAACACAAATGGTGCAGCTTTGGTTTTTAGTTTCACAAGTGTTTTTTATTTCAACCGCAATACAACAGAACAACATAACACATGCAGCACTTACCACCCGCCAATATGTCTAAGCATATACTATATACCAAGGACCGTAATTGCTAAAAGTTTTATTGTAAAAATTACGCGTTAATCATTCTTTATTGAATTCCATTTAATTGCTCACAAGGTTATGATTCATTTTAAGTTATATTATTAAAACTCAAACAATAATCATTATTTTTTAACAATACCGCGTGGGCAATTAAATGGAAATAAAAAATTTAAAAATTGTAGGTGTGCAAACTGTTGTAATTCTTTTTTACACGGTTTTTTAAAAGTAGATTTTAGTTACAAAAAATAAAACTAATCATTATTTACGGTCCCTGCTATATACAAACATATGTATACAAATTAATGTAAAAAAGTTCTTGACAACCTTTAGTTTTGTATTTTTATATTGCCAAGTCAGTTTCGATTTAAACTTAAGTTATTATTATAAATGTATATTTATTTAATTTCTGTGCGCATGCTTGCACATCCTCTATATTTTATATATATATGTAATTGTATGCGTGCAGCTTTTGTTTTTTTTTTTTTAAGAATGTATGTATATATGATTAGAGTTAATTGTGTTTAAATTTTTGTTTATATTTTATGATTTGTTTTCACGTTTTATTTTCCATATCAATGAAATCAATGCAAAACCAAATCAATATACCCAATACAAACCAACCAAACCCCCGAAACCCCCGCAAAACACAACCCAAAAAACCGAACAAACGACACCACATTATATACACCACAACAACAACAACACGTTCCTTGCGCCCGGTTGTGTTGCCAGTCGGTGCCAATGGTTTACAAATCGTCCACAAATCGTTCATCATCAAACAAATATCGACGCTATCTGCAGATGGCCGACAACCAGAACGAGGATGAGCAAGCGCAGCTGTTGGGCGAGGAGGCCGTGCGCGCCAATCAGCCGGGCCAAAATTTGAAGCTTGGGTAAATATTGAAACCTCAATGAAAACAGTCGATCACAAGCCGCCAACAAGACCAAAGTGGAAAACTAAACTCAGCCTGCGCATTTACCAAATGATAAACAAAAGTAAAAACGCAAAAACAAAACCAAACCCGACTTGCTCGCTCGCTCTCATTCTCTATCCATGGCTACTTTGCGTGTCGTTTTCTATGTACAGTTATCTCTTCTATCTATACATCAAATATAGCTGTGTGTGTATATATGTCTGTGTATTAGCATAAGGTCAATGGTTGCTCTGGTGATGGTTTTTTTATTATCCTGCTGTCCTACCTTCAATCACATGTCCCACCCACCACAACGATTTGAAGGCGGAAAGCTTTAATTAACCAGCCAAGCTACTAACCGCCTAAACTAAGCATGTACACTATAGAGATCTTAAAGATCACGCTGCAAACTGCCTTATCGAAAAATAGACGCAAGAAAAAACAAATACTTTTACAAAAATTTTAGCAGGAGGGCGGCCTGAACCACACCACCGAGTCGATGACGCGCGCTCATTACCGATGAGGTGCGCACCGCTGGTGCATCCATGGGTCCAGTACAGCTTGGGTATGTATCGAACCACATGCATACGTATAGCTACAGTTGCCATGCAATTAATTATGTTACATTAAATATATGCAACAAAAAATTATTGCTTAACGCCGCCGACTAACCAACTAAAGATGCTGCGCTTATGACAAACCACAACGAATCCACATTAAATGAACCACACCGACACATCAACTGATCCACCAATAAACACTATCGATGTCGGGCCTCTATTGGAATATGCCACTTAACCCCATTTCGAAGCAATAATTTTCTGTGCAAAAACTTAAAAAAAAACACACTCCTAAACAACTATAACCAAAACCGTTCTCTATTCTGTTCCTCTCTTCCCAAAACAAAAAAAAACAAAACAAAACAACAACCGTTTCGCTTTGAAAAAATCTTAAACAATTCTGTAGTTTTATGGAAAAATCGAATGAACGTGAGGATTATCTGCCATGGTTGGTATCCCACAATTCAAAATTTAGATTAGGTAACCTCATACTTAAAACGATTCGCGCCTCATAAACTGTATATAGAGACATGTCATGGTGGTCATAAGCTTCGCTCGCCGCATACGCCCCTTAAAAAGAATCCCCCAAAAAAGTAAAACATGTGCTCCTTCTAAATGTTTTTTATCGCCACGTTCCATTCCATGCTGCGTTCATTGGTTTTGTGCTTGAGAGTTTAGTTTTCCTTTTTGCCGTAACTAACCGGAATGATCGATAGTCACCACTCACAACTCAATGCACGCCCATTAATCTTTGATCTCTCTAGCTTTGTGGCCGGCGTCATTTCGCGCGAGAAGCTGCCCGCCTTTGAGCGCATGCTGTGGCGCGCCTGTCGTGGCAATGTGTTCCTGCGCCAAGCCATGATTGAGTCGCCGCTGGAAGATCCCACAAATGTAAGTCAATGCAAAACCATTAAATTCAACTGATACTAAACAGTTTTTCACTTTTTCAAATCTATTCCAGGGCGATCAGGTGTACAAATCGGTGTTCATAATTTTCTTTCAAGGCGATCAGCTCAAAACGCGCGTAAAGAAGATTTGCGAGGGATTCCGTGCTACGCTCTATCCTTGCCCCGAGGCGCCAGCGAATCGTCGTGAAATGGCCATGGGCGTCATGACCCGCATTGAGGATCTGAATACTGTGCTCGGCCAGACGCAGGATCATCGCCATCGCGTGCTGGTTGCAGCTGCCAAGAATCTGAAGAACTGGTTCGTCAAGGTGCGCAAAATCAAGGCCATTTACCATACGCTGAATCTCTTCAACCTGGACGTGACCCAGAAGTGTCTGATTGCCGAGTGCTGGGTACCGCTCCTGGACATTGAGACCATACAGCTGGCACTGCGACGTGGCACTGAGCGTTCGGGTTCGTCGGTGCCGCCGATTCTTAATCGCATGCAGACGTTCGAGAATCCGCCCACATATAACCGCACCAACAAGTTTACCAAGGCCTTTCAGGCCTTAATCGATGCGTACGGTGTGGCCAGCTACAGGGAGATGAATCCGGCACCCTACACCATAATTACGTTCCCATTTCTGTTTGCGGTCATGTTTGGCGACTTGGGCCACGGAGCCATAATGGCACTATTTGGACTCTGGATGATACGCAAGGAGAAGGGACTAGCTGCGCAAAAAACGGACAATGAAATCTGGAATATTTTCTTTGGCGGACGCTACATCATTTTCCTTATGGGCGTCTTTTCCATGTACGGGCTTGATATACAACGACATATTTTCCAAGTCGCTTAATATATTTGGCTCCCATTGGCATTTATCGTACAACAAGTCGACTGTTTGGAATAACAAGTTCTTACAGTTGAGTCCAGCTACCAGCGATTACGAGGGTACACCATATCCATTTGGCATGGATCCCATTTGGCAGGTGGCCACGTCCAATAAGATTGTCTTTCAAAATGCCTACAAGATGAAGATCTCTATTATTTTGGGTGTGCTGCATATGATCTTTGGCGTCATCATGAGCTGGCACAATCACACACATTTCCGCAATCGTCTGTCGCTGATCTACGAGTTCATTCCACAGCTTGTCTTCCTGCTGCTGTTGTTCTTCTACATGGTGCTGCTCATGTTTATCAAATGGAACACTTACGAGGCCACGAATAAATGTAAGTGTGCATATATTTTCCTGTTTCATCCGCTGTTAACACCTTTCTCTTTACAGTCCCCTACACTGAAGCCTGTGCGCCGTCTATTCTGATTACATTCATCGATATGGTTCTGTTTAAGGATTCGAAGCCACCGGGCAAAGACTGTCCCGTTTACATGTTTTGGGGACAACACTTTTTCCAGACTATCTTTGTGTTGGTCGCTCTCTGCTGCATTCCGGTCATGCTGCTTGGCAAACCCATCAAGATTATGCAGGCTCGCAAGCTGGCCAACGTAAGTACATAGTTCACCAGATTGCTGATCGTAGACCCTGTATGTCACGCATTCTTGCAACTCCCTCACGATTCAACCCACATTCCATCGTCATTACATTCCAAGCTCGGGTCGTGCGCGTACATTAACAGATAATACTTGTGTTTGCACTTCTGTTTATTTATGCCTTGCCCTTGCCTTTGCTCCCCAACTAACCAACCACATCCAAAAACACGAAACAAACCAATAAACTAAACACCAATCAAATTACTAAAGGAAGAGGTTAGTCGTGTCGTGTTGTATCACAATCTCACAGCACCGCTGTCCAAGATTATTACTAATACTTTCACTCTTACATCCAAACAGGTGCAGCCCATAACTGGCTCATCTGAAGCTGAGGTCGGCGGCATGTCGAATGGAGGCGGCGGCGGTGGACACCATGAGGAGGAGGAGATGTCTGAGATATTCATACACCAGGGCATACACACCATTGAGTATGTGCTGGGTTCCGTTTCCCACACTGCATCCTATTTGCGTTTGTGGGCCCTCTCCTTGGCACATGCCCGTAAGTCATCTTTATTGGTCGCCTTCCAGGATAATATTTATCTAAATGCATGTGATCTTGATTGACAGAGCTTGCCGAGGTCTTGTGGGGCATGGTGTTGGCCCTTGGGTTGAACAAGGAGGGGTGGATGGGCGGCATCTTCTTGACCATTGTGTTTGCCTTCTGGGCCATTCTGACCGTGGGCATTTTAGTTTTGATGGAGGGTCTCTCAGCGTTTTTGCACACGCTGCGTCTGCACTGGTATGTCTAGCATCCAAAAAAAAAAACAATTTTTCTTAAATTAATTTGATTTCCTTTTTTTCAGGGTGGAGTTCCAGAGCAAGTTCTATATGGGCCAAGGCTATGCCTTTCAGCCCTTCTCGTTTGATAGCATCATTGAAAATGGCGGCGCCGTCACCGGTGAGACGGAATAGACGGTCGACAGGATTTAAAGAGCAACCAAAGCATGTCGAGAGTCTCATCGCTTATGCAGTTATATAAGTACATACATATATACCAATTTAATGGAATTTAAAAGAAATATGCTTAGTAATTGTTCTATAAATGTTTAATAATTGTGAATTTATATAACGTTTAGTCCTCTAATATTATCTAACGCTTATCGTGTTTACTGATAACTATACCAATATATATCTAAAGCGCCCGCTCCATGCGTCTGCGCCAAAAACAAAAGACAAATTTAAATGTTAGTGGTTCATTAGCTCGTTAAATGCAACTACAAACTTTTGCATATTCTCTGTCGCCGACTCGTAGCGCCTTAGAGCTCCAAAATCTAGAGTGGCAATTTTGCTGCCAACCTCGCTCACCTTGCAGTAGCATAAGTACTGCTCGGATGCCAATTGACACGCCAATTCTAGCTGATGATTGTCCATAAGTTCGTCGTTGACTACGATTAGTCCCGGTTTGCCGTTATTTAATATATCCATGCAGGTGCCAGCGCCCGCATGTCCAACGATCACATCAGCAGCCCTAATGTCCTCCACATTTGGCCGAAACTTATATTGCTCCACTTGTATGCCGTATTTGTCATTGATAAACTGAAGCTCAGACTCTGCTAGCGGCGTGGAATTCCCATGCTGCAGCAGAAGTTTCTGGCATTTGAGGTTCTGCAGTGTACACAATACCTTGTTTGATGTCATCACATTAACGAGTGCATCGAATTTGGTGGTGCCAACAGTGACATAAACGACACTTAAATGCATTTGAATCAGTCCAGCAAGTTGAAAACAAAAGCCAATAACAAACTGGCTAAGAGATGGGAAAAAAACCGATGTGTTGGCTGATTAATAGGGGTGAGTGATACTTTCTTAAGTCGTTACACAGAACAAGTACTTTAAAGTAATTAGTGTTACAGATGTAATCTTTTAAAAACTAACAATGCCAAAAACTAACATACTTACGCTTACTATTGAGCTAGGGTATAGCAAAGGTTTCTTAAAATCGTTTTTAAACTCAAAATATGAATATCAAAAGTCAACACAGCAGATGAGAAATATGTAAAATGCAAAACTCTATATATATTTAATATATACAATAACATAGATGTGTAAGAATATATAAAAAAAATTTATATTAAATAATATTACATGAAGGGTATATGCAACAATTAAATAGTTACGTAATATAATTAATTATTTTATTTGTTTTGATTCGTTTTGGAAAGTTATGCTTTTTTGTGTATTTAACTTTGGCTCAAGTAACAGACGCTAATATTTGTGACTGATATTTTTGCTGTAAATTTCACAGTCGTCACTTTGACACAAAACTAATACTTTTTATCATCCCTACTGTTGTGGAACTGCCCTCAATGCGATATATATATTTAATTTATATCGATAGTTTTAGTACGATAGACCGTTACATGAAAATTGCATTTGTATGTGTTTGTACATATATTTAATTAATTAATGTATTATGATTTTTTTGATTATTATATTGTCTATACATTTAAACACTTAAAATGAATTCTATTAAGGACGCGTCCACTAAGCGTAACATACATACATACTTTTATTATTAATTTATTATTATTATCACGCATTTAAAACTACTAATTTTAACTTAAATTGTTTTGATTCACTTAAATTATAATTAAATAAATAATAAATAATTACTTATTTTAACATTAAAAATTACACTGAATAAATTAAACTAAATATGTGTGTTCACACGTATATATATTATTTATTATTTACAAAGTTTTCCCACCATACATACAATTATAATTAAAGTTTACATAATTACGCGACTGCTTGCTTTTTCACTCTCGTTTTCCCACACACATAAATATGTACATGGGCCAAAGCTTTTGCTCTCGCTCTCTTGGTCTCGCTTCCGATCTGTAAATACCTTGGGCACAATTATGTTGTCGCTCTTGCTGTTGTCGCGCTTTCAGTCTGTGTTCGGCCGTTACCCGTGACGGTTGTGTCGTCTATCGTCGTTCTACTGTTCGCTGGCCGTCAGTGTGATACTTGAATAAATTGCATTTATGTATGGGCGCGAAACAACAACAGCGCGTCTGAAAGCAAATTTATCTTCCTGGAAACCACATTTGTTTACTTTAATTCAATTATCAACGCGCGCCTGTGAAAGTGTTGCCTTGACCGCTAGAAATCTAGGCAAATTTAAGTTTGCAATTGTATGAGTGACAGAGTGTGTGTGTGTGAAAAGTGTTTACTGCCATATGCGATTGCAGTTGTGCTGCATAACAGTAAACTTGTAGAATAGCTGCAGTGGAAAGAGCCGTGCTAGGAGCCAATACGGGCAAAAGTAGAGGTAAAATTAATTATGGATGTGTGTGCGTGTGTGTGTTTAACGCTGCAGTAATTTAATTTTAATTTTAATTGGATTTTTTGCGCGTCGTCCCCACAAAAATCCAGATGTGATCCATATATTTGCTGCACAGTGGGCAGTATGTACTTGTGTGTGCGTATTTTAAATGTATACAATGTATAAGCCGTGAACTTATCAACACTTCATTTAATTTCATTTTTATTTCTGCACATTTCTAATTTGTTTATTTTGTATAAAATTTCCATTTTATTTGTTGATCTGTGAACATCACTTCGCATTTTGCATCTGTTAAAGATAAAAACAATTTTAACTGTTGCCTGCCGGCGTTTTAGTTTGCAGACACTTGATATATCATATACTTTTTATTTGTATACTCGTTCAACTAAGTGAAAAGAGTATATTGGGTTTATGCAATTTCCGTCTGTCTGTCCGTCCGTCTATCCTTATGAACCCAATTTTATTCACCGCTATTGGAGTTACACACTTGAAACTTCAGATAAGGGTCAAGAATACTATTGCCCCCTCTTGTGGCCAGTTAAACCGCGAAAATATGTATACGTATGTATATCTCTCAATTTTAAAGTTATTCACCAAATTTGTTTTCTGATAACCTCTAATGATCCAGTAGAAAAATTTCGGCCACGCCCATTCCCACCCCAACAAATAAATAAAATTTATATTTTTCCAAATTAGCTTTAATATTAAGGACAACTTTCGACTGTTTTAAGGTGCTGTTATATTGTGAACGAGTATTGCGCAGTCGGTTACAGCGGCGTTCAAGTTAATTTTTTATTTGGGTTTGCATATGTATGTTTGTATGTATGTATGTATCAATGAATAATTTGCCAAAATTGTTTGGTATTCTTTTTCCCTGTTACCCATTATAAGTGCATAAGCTCTTAAATGGATGTGGGAACAGAGTATCTCTTAGTCGGGTGCACCCAACTAGAGCACTCTTCTTTTTAATATGTACCCATTCATAGTTGAAACTCATAAAAACTATATAAACAAGTTCCAGAAAAAAGAGAAGAAGAAATGCAAATTCTATTTTGATTTGTGATTTTTCAATTCACTGCTGCCAAAAATGTGATTAGTGTACAAGTGCAAATTGGCCAGGCCAGCCCATGATCACTTCTCCATTTGTAGAGGGCAAATACAACTGAAGGGAGACAAGAGACAGATGGACGCCACAAACACGCAAACAGACACACATATACACATCAACAACAACAACATCATTATGATCATAAACATCACTCAGCTTGCAATAAATATACTTTTTATAGTCTCGTGTGTGCCTCCGGGACGCGTGTGAGTGCCACAGATAAGCACAGATTAAAGCAGCGGGGGAGAAAGGCACCGTTTAGCTGTGTATGTTAATGTTTTAATCAAATGGACTCAAAAACAAATACAAATACATACATACATATACACACGCGTGTGCATTGGCTAATGGAGCAGAATTCATGTCCTTGTGTTAATTATCACTCCACAAGCAGAGACGGCGTCATCAACATAATCATCATCACCATCATCATCATCATCGAGTTTACGCATTTGATCAATAAAATATTGCCATAAATTGAACCTTCGCAGTGGGACCACTGACCCCCAATGGGAGGGGCACGTAGACATATGAGCTGCATGAGAGGGCGTCGTATCATCTCTGTATTTTACTCTTTTTTAATGAAGGTCAAAGTTTTGGCTTTGGCCATCGTTTAATTGCGGTAATTTGCAGCAGCCAGCAGATCAAATTAATGTCATAACTCAATTAGCCGGCATTCGGGCACATTTATAATACATACACACATACATACAAATGTTTGGAAGTGGGTGTATCTTGTTCATATTCTTTATAAAAATCATTTATCGTCGGAGTCGTTTCATGTAGCTTGTCCCAATCCTTCGCATTATTCTCACTTGACATTTTCCCCATATACTATTCGAATGAAATAATTTCAATAAATATGCAAATTAACTTTTGCAACCGCCTAATTAAAAAACAGTTTAATAACAAAACCCGCTGGCTACTCACTGGAAAAACCTTATCTCTAAGAGGGAGGTCACTATAAAATAACAGCTTTCAATTATTCGAGTTAGTCAGAAACTAAAATTAAAATTAAAGTTGTTCTTTGTATGGATAATTTGAAAATATTTATAATATTATTATTGTATATACACATATTAATATATGTATGTAACGCAATGTGGGCTGACGTGGACGTCTTGATAACGATAGATTATGGGGCCTTAGACTGGACATTGACTAACCTTACCCATAAGAGTATTAAAATATTCGCACTATTTTGTGACGCAACTTAGGAATTATACTTAATCCAGTTAATAAATACTCGGAACGTTAAAAACGTCTCATTGGGAATTATCATGTAATTAATTTATATCGTTTTGCTGGCTGCAAAATGGGAAAATTTTAAGCATATTTTATTAAATATGTATATATATTCACCTGAGTCTATATTCACGGCCGGCGTGTTTTATTGCTATGACGTACCAAGTACATGGATCATCAGATGTGCGCAAGTAAAAACTGGTATTTTGCACCGAACAACTCAAGTTAAACGACACACACATAAATCCGTCTAACAATAGTTTACTTTTGTATTTTTTGAACGTTTTGTAGTTTATTCTATATGCATGAATAAACTAAGACTTAATATATATAAGAGAAAAGTTCTCTGAAGCTATTTAACGTATATGGGGAGAAACCTGAGATGTCCGCTCAGCTAGAACTTTGTTAAGGGCTAAATTGCATAATTATGCAAACATTTGCCGATTTCATATGTACAACCCTTTGTCTTGACCGCAAGGAACGTGCGTATATGCAAGATTCGATCAACGTTATAAGACGCAGACCGAAGTCCAGGGGGTTGTAGGAAACCACTGAAGTGGCCGTGGCTGAGATTGCAGATGTAACGTGGCACTGTAACCTGCAGTTGTATATCGAATTACCGACTGTATTACCCCACAACTAGCTATTGATTAAGCCTGGCAAAGTGGCAGCGGAAGTGGAAGTGGTTGCGGAAGTTGTGTAGCCCACACTTACTAATCGATAACCTCATCCTGTGCACAGGTTAAGGCAACGCCATGGTTGTCAAGGATATGCCACTGCACGAGAATCTGAGCATGGAGAGTCGACATGGCGTGCCTACAAGCAGCAGTGGACCTACCACCACAACCACATTCTCCCGCATGGGCCGACGTTACAGCATCTCCCTGACGACGGCCGTGCTCTTGGCATCCTTCTTCATTTGCACACTCCTCGCCGTGGGCTTTATTGTGTACAATTTCGCGACTTGTGCACAGCTGGAGGCCGCGCCCGGCGAGGATATCGTATGCACCAGCGTCCATTTGCGCAGCTCAAAGCATTCGCACGGCGCCAGCGATGGGCCCAAATACGATCGAGATGTCCGCCTGCCCCGCTCCATACAGCCGCTCAAGTACAACATCACGCTGGAGCCGCAGATGAGCGGCAATTTCAGCTTTACGGGCAGCGTCCAGATCCGTGTGCGTGTCCTGGAGGATTGCTACAACATAACCATGCACGTCGAGGACCTTAACATCACGCGCAACGATGTGGCCGTCTATCGAGCGCTGCCGCTCGGCAGCAATGACGACTGGGAGTCGGGTAGCCTGCGCATCCATAAACAGTACCTCGTGGGCGCCAAGCAATTCTTTGTCATCCAGCTGTACGATAAACTGCATCGTGGCTCGGAATATGTGGTGCACATTCGCTTTTCCGGCATCATAAGGGACTACTTGCAGGGCTTCTATCGCAGCTCCTACGAGGTGCTCAACGAGACCAGGTGAGCTGGACAAAGCATCAATTTGGCAAGTTTGACTAAGAATCTCTTGCGATATCGTCCGCAGGTGGGTGGCCTCGACACAGTTCCAGGCAACGGACGCACGCCGCGCCTTTCCCTGCTTCGATGAGCCGGCACTCAAGGCCAACTTTACGCTGCACATTGCACGACCACGCCATCTGACCACCATCTCCAATATGCCCATTGTCTCCAGCAATAATCAGTAAGTGTGCTCATCGAGTTTGCCAAAAATGTTTGCCCTAATAACTGTCTTTTCACACAGCGATTCCTTGGCCAATTACGTGTGGGATCACTTCGCCGAATCGCTGCCCATGTCCACTTATTTGGTGGCGTACGCCATATCCGATTTTAAGCACATCTCGGCGGGCAACTTTTCTGTCTGGGCACGCGCCGATGCCATTAAGTCCGCCGAGTATGCGTTGAGCGTGGGCCCCAAGATACTTGATTTTCTCCAGAGCTTCTTTGGACTCGCCTTTCCTCTGCCCAAGATCGATATGATAGCACTGCCCGAGTTCCAGGCCGGCGCTATGGAAAACTGGGGTCTCATCACATTCCGGGAGACGGCCATGCTCTACGACAAGGGCGTGGCCACAGCCAGCAATAAGCAGCGTGTCGCCTCGGTGGTCGGACATGAACTGGCCCATCAGTGGTTCGGTAATCTTGTCACGCCCAGCTGGTGGTCGGACATTTGGCTAAACGAGGGCTTCGCCAGCTACATGGAGTACTTGACAGCGAATGCCGTGGCGCCTGAGTGGAAGTTGCTCGATGAGTTTGTGGTCAATGAACTGCAGACTGTATTCCAATTGGATGCCCTAACCACAACGCACAAGATTTCGCAGGAAGTCGGCAATCCGCAGGAGATTTTCGAGTTATTTGATCGCATTTCGTACGCCAAAGGATCCACTGTAATCCGCATGATGAGCCACTTTCTGACCGATACCGTCTTCCGGGGCGGACTCAGCAAGTATTTAAGCGAGATGGCATACAAGTCCGCCACGCAGGACGATCTGTGGCGCTTCCTCACCGACGAAGCGAAATCATCGGGCTTGCTGGATAGCAGCACTAGCGTCAAAGTCATCATGGACACCTGGACACTGCAGGCCGGATATCCAATGGTCAAGATCTCGCGTCACCCAAATTCGGATGCGGTGCGGCTGGAGCAGGAGCGTTTTATATATGGCAACAGCAGCAAAACGCACGAGCGTCCGCTCTGGTGGATACCCATCACGTATACCACTGCAAACGAGCTGAATTTCGAGAATACACGACCTACCACGTGGATACCGCGCACCAAAACCTATGAACTGCAAAATCGAAATCTGTCCACAGCCAAATGGTTTATCTTCAATATACAGCAGACGGGTTATTATCGTGTCAACTATGATCTGGACAACTGGCGCGCGGTGACCGAACATCTAATGGATCCAGCACACTTTACCCAGATTGCGCCGCCCAATCGTGCCCAGCTGATTGATGACGTTATGAATCTGGCTCGTGGTTCATATCTGTCGTACGATACGGCCATGAATCTCACTCGCTATCTGGCATACGAGACGAACCATGTGCCCTGGAAAGCAGCGATCACCAACTTTAACTTTATTGATTCAATGTTCGTCAGCTCTGGCGACTACGATTTGTTTAAGGTAGATTTGAACCCCACTCCATTGGCTGTTGACATGGCCAGATCATCGCATTGATCTATCGGCTGACATTGTTTTCTTTCCCAGAACTATCTCTTGAAACTGCTGCGCAGGGTGCACAACGAGGTGGTGGACAAAGATTCGCAGGGCGATAACGAAGACATTCCGCTGCTGTTAAAGCGCTCCGAGATACTTGGCATGGCTTGTCATCTGGGCCAACAGCAGTGCATCTCGGAGAGCACCAAGCAATTCCAAAACTGGGTGCAAGCACCCAATCCCGATGCCTATAACCCGTAAGCTTAACGCACGGCACTTAATACCTTCTTGCCATTTTAATTTGCTTTGCTTATTCGACAGCATTAATCCAAATATGCGCGCCATTGTATACTGTGCGGCCATACAGTACGGCACGGAGTACGAGTGGGACTTCGCATTTGAGCGCTATTTGAAGTCGAATGTTCCCGCTGAGAAGGAGTTACTGCTCAGCGCATTGGGTTGCTCCAAGGAGCCCTGGCTGCTCTATCGCTACCTGCGTCGAGCCATTGCCGGCCAGCACATACGCAAGCAGGATGTGCTCCGTGTCTTTGCGGCTGTGTCCAATACGGTGGTGGGTCAGCATATTGCCTTCGATTATCTGCGCAACAACTGGCCAGAAATAAACACTTAGTAAGTGGCACAGGAGCTTTAGTCAATGCCAAGCTAATTATTCTTTGATTTCAGTATGGGCTCACAAATATCCAATATTCACACGCTGCTCAAGTTTGCCACCAAGCGCATGAACACAAAATTCCAACTGGCCGAGCTGGAGGAATTTGTGCGCGACGCGCACTGGGTGTACGACAGGCCTATCCAGCAGATTGTGGAACAGGTTGACATCAGCGTTGACTGGATGAACCGCAACTACAAGTCGATTGTCAAGTGGTTGCAGCGAGAGGCAGGCATCGCCGGAACACAGTCCACGTAGATACCTAGTCTGGAGGAAGCAGCAGCAGTATTACACTTTGCTACAAAAGTGGAATTCATAATTTTTAGCATGGGGCAACCAGTGCATTTATGTATTTATGTGTATGTTTTAGTATTTATGTCGAGTGTGACACGTCAAGTCAAAGCCAAAGAAAGAACTTAAGCGCTTGAACAATCCGTTTATTGGACGGACATACAAAAGTTAGAGTCCCCGTGTAAAATTTTACTTTTAAAGTTCTTTATATAAGAACTATGAGAATCTTTTATTTCGTATATGCTTGTATTGTACTTAAATGTTAATGGAATAATCATTATTTGTTCAAACTCGTCATCAGTTCAAAGTTTCTGGTTGTTCGATGGAATGTTTAATCGTTTTTCACAGAATTTCTTTTCAAGCGGTCTAGAGGAATACTCAGGACATTGGTAAACATTAACGTGCCCACGAACACTAGCACAGTACCCAACCAGTGATAAGTCGTAAACGGATTACGGAAGTAAACAATTGAGAATACCAAAGATACGAATTTGCGTAGTGTCAAAATCAATGTCACGGTCAGGGAGCTGCACTCGGTAGTCAGAAAATATACGGAGCTAATGCACAAATGCTGCATCAGTACGTTACCAAGCAAATAAAGCAACAACAGGGGCACAGCCACATCACCCAGCCAACCGAGTCTATAGGGTTCACTTTCTACAGCCAAGGCCCAGTGCGCTCTGATATTGTCGTGCATAAGCAGGAAGGCAGGCAGCGGAAGCAGGTGTGTATAATAGAGTGCCTCACGGGCGCACTTGCCATGTCGACGATACAGCAGCTCCTGAGTGATGCCCATATACGAGGAGATGAAGAGCGCCAGGACAAGCAGCAGCACGCCCACCAGCCACCAGAATATTTTCCCCTTCGTGTCAGAGGCTGTTCCGGATCCGTTATTTATGTCCACATCCCCACTAGAGAAATAAGTGCAGATGAATATGCCCACAGTAATCATGACAACGGATATATACTGTTTAACCCGATACTGACGTTTTAGTATTATGGTGCCCAGGCACATGTTCGATATCAGACTGCCGCCACGTATAATCATGTGCAGCGTCATTGGCACATTCAAGTGGAACACATAGTTATTGCACACGCTGGTCACAAAGAACATGACCACAAGCAGTCCATAATCCCGCAGACTTATCACGCGTTTCGCAGCTCCGAATTTCGAGGTGAAGATGAAACCTTCGAGGGCAATAAATGCAAATTGCGCAGCGGTAATCAGATTACCCGCTCCCGGATCCAATTTAACCAGCAATTCCAGGAACACAACGCCACAACAGCATCCTACAAAGACGCTGGCAACGGCAAAACAAGCGCGAATATTCATTTCGTTGGCCACGCATTGGACGCTAATTGCATAAAAAAAGATGTTTATATTAAAGTACGTTAACGGCTTAACAGTCTGACTTACCTTTGGCCAAATAATTAAGCTTTTTAAGCATTTGCCCCACAACTTTCTTTTATTCATGTCAACAACAACAAATACAAATGCCACAGGTGGGAATTCGCAGCCCTGGCAAATAGTACGCTGAACGCCAAACCAAAGCAAAAACAAATTTTACTTGTGTGCCCTGATATTCTACTCATATTGGTATGCGCAGTCTACATCGACCATAATTATAATTTGCCAGCGATTATTTTATTGATATTGAGGTGATTGATTGAAGTTGTACAAAATTTATTTTCATAATTATTGTTGATCTGATTTGAATAAATAGCAAAAAGAATAACATTGAGTCAGAGCAGCTCACAAGAACAAGTTCAGTCGGTTCGTTATTTGAGTAACTGTTCAGTTCTGAAAAGAATGTTAACAGGACGCCGGTTCACAGATCTTACGTGAGCAGAAACCCAAAGATTTTTTTTGTTTAAAATCTAAGCTTAAATTTACTACTCAAGCAAAGTGTTAATTGAGGACAATCGGAGAACAAAAGCAAAATAACGTAACTCTCGTTTAGAATGTAAAAACAGTTTACAAGAATCTAAAACGTTCTTAGTTATTCTTATTTTGGAAACATATGGGTAGGGGCAGCGTTGGGCGTGGCTAACATTTTTCGGCTCGATCTTAAGAGGTCATTAGGTCACCGGGAAGTTTTTCTGATTTCAGGTGTATCGACATGTTATCAATTGGCCAGCCTCTCAGTGGGCATGGCAAAAAATCTTAACACTGAAGCAGATAATTACAAGCATATGTACATATGAATATCAGACAGACGGACACACGGAGGAACATGACGGACAATACACTCTACACTTTATGAACGCGTATAATTTTATATATGTATGTATGTGCATGCAAGTGGGTTGCATTGTGTGTAACGAAAGATCGGAGTTCAGAATGTCTCCTAGTCGGGCACTAGAGACTTTTTCAATTGCTTTCCCTCATTAACCCTTATTGACATACACACATGTCAAAAGGTGAAGCATAATTCACATTATATCTAGTCTATTAACGTAAAGTATGAGTGGCTTTTTGAGTGCGCCATACGTGTTTATGCTTAATTGCCTAAATGGCCAGCCAATCTCGCGCGCGATACGTAATCAGCTCGCCGGCAAAGAGGGCCAAGCTAATTAGCACGCATATTGCGTAGGCGAGCAGGACGTCGTGGAGGTCGTTAGTCTCTAGCGGGCGGAAATGTCGCGTCTCGCTGAGGTCCTGCATTTGCAGTTTGCCCGCTTTTACCATATAGTAGAAGCTCCTGGCCACCCAGTGCGTATGCAGGCCGGACTGGCTGAGTTGAAGTGTGAAATGTTGGAGCGTCTCACGGAATGGCGAATTCTCTGGAATGACCAATGCGAAGGGCACAAACTGGTAAAAGCAAAATTTTTCTGAATAGTAAAACGAAGGCCTGGCGCTGTGGGCCAGCTGCTCCTCGTACAGCTGCCACTTGGTGTAGGTCACGGTGTAGGCGTAGGTGGTGTTCAGTGTGTTCCGCAGCCATAATAGATCTGCCACCCTGTTGCTGATGTAAAACGCTTGCGAATATTTCGTGCGCAGATCGAAGTCGTACAAGTTGTGCTCGGAGCGCAATCCAAAGATACGAAGCTTGGAATCGGCAACAGCTTGCAAGCTTTGAATGGTCGGACGAGCGGGTGGAGCAATAAATAACGTAACGAGTCTGCCCTGGACATTGCAGGCGAGCACAATTGCCAAAACCTTCCAGCCAATAGCCAGGAGACGTCTATGACGAGGCCAGCGGCCTCTGAGCAGCTCTTGGATAAGCCAAAGGAACACCATGAGGCACAGGGTAACTGCAGGCATTATCCACTTGTACATTTCTCGCACTTCAATGAGGGGCTCCGTGGGCAACATTGTGCACCAACTGGAGACCTGCGCTGGATATGAGTACTCATGATAACGCTCCAGATGACGCAGCGTCAATGGCTGCACGCTGGCCGCTATATCCACGATGTTATCGCGCGCCATATCCAGAATTTGAATCTGAGTCAAGTACTTGCCGTCACGCACCTCATCGATGAGTTGTAGGCCGGCGTTGTGTTTGCGTGAGAACTCTACCAGCATGTTCCAAACGTAGCCAAGAAGTCGCGGATTACCTGCCTTGTCATGGTAGAGTATGGTGTTCGGCTCGGATAGATCGGGCATCGTGCGGATCCCATAACCATGCAAATCGACTGTTTTATCCGGATACAAGTTAAAGAGCCCCTCCGTGAATTGTTGACTCCTGAGCAGGAAATTCGGATATGCATCGTAGAGATACAGAGTCCGTGTTTGCCCAAAGTCGCCAAAGATTAATGCGGCATTGAGCATCTGATTGTCCAAATGGAACTGCAACACGCGGCTGACCAAGCCCACATTCTGATTGCTGGCCATTTCAATTAGCAGTATGGCTTGCCGCAAGTGTTGCAAGCTGTTCGAAAGCGTTTTCAGCAAGTCCAGACGATAGACTCCGGGTAAACAGGCCAGGACCAGCAGCTGTGCGTTGATAAAGTTGCTCAGCCTGAGACTGTCAATTGAGCGCCACAACAGCAAAGGAATCTTTCTTCCTGCCAACGATAGCCAATTTTCCAAATGGCAGCGTTCTTTTCCATACTCAGGATCAAAATAAAAGATTGTGCTGAAGTTGTTGAAGTGAACTATGGCCGAAAGGAGTTCAGCGTAGATTTTTATGCTATCGTTCATGGCAATGGATTCAGAACGACTAACTGCCTGCCTGTTATGTGTTTAAAAGGCTAATGGGGTAGCTTTTATACTCTCACAAATGGGGTATGATCTAGGCTGCAAACCGGTTCTGAAGCAAAAAACTTAGACCCTGGAAATGTAATAATTTTTAAAATAATATTCGAATCTTGAACCACTTTATTATAAAAGCTAATGTCATGACTTACATAATCCTATAAATAATAGATAGAATATTGTGCCTTTAAACTTAAAAGAATAAGGCGAACTAAGGGTAAACCGGGTTCATTGATGTGGAAAACCAGGTTCACGAACCAAACATACACGAGATATTTGTTCGACCCGTGGAAAATTATCTTTTTGGGCATCAAAAAAAATGTATTGTGTGTTTAATAATTAAACACTATATGAAATATAAACAAACATATTTATTTAAAAAGATTTTAAGACATTAAATTAGATACATGTTATAAAATATATTTTATATATAAGTGCCAAAGAGTGTTTACCCGTCGACTATCCAGATTTCCAAATTGCATGCTAATGACAAAGGCTTTAATTAGAACTTTTACAACATATCTAGGCAAACATTGATATAGTACACCAGCAACTCAAACACAAGTATGAGCAGTGATACGGCTATTGCGTAGCCATATAACACCAAAATAAAGCCCCAGTCAAGGTAAGTGAGCGGTCCTACCGCGACCTCAGTGCTCAAGTCCTGTAGCCTGTAATAGCCAGCTTGAAGCAGGTCGTAAAAGCTTTTATTTATCCAAAACCTAAGAAGGCCACTTTCACGCACCGAAATAAGATACATATTTAGCTTGTGACGGTACAAGGAGTTTTCCGGGAATAGAACAGAGTTCAGCGACATTTTCTGAATACAGATTTTGGTTGAGTAGCGAAATAGTGGACGCTTGAAGTGCTTCTGCATTTGCGCAAAGACGTTCCATTTAAGAGAATAAACTGTATAGGCAAATGAAGTATTGAGACTATCGCGTAGCGACATAAATTTGGTGTAGTTCTCGTATGATAAAAATGATGAGGCGTATTTGATACGCATATTCTCTGGATAGAAAGGGAATTCCGAACGTAATCCCACAATCTGTAAGCCCGCCGCGTTCAACTGTTCAAAATTTGAGATTAATTGGTGTCGTTGTGGGCGAATAAAGAGCGCCGATAGCTGGGCCACCACCGAGCAGATCAGTGTAAGCTGGATCAGTGAAGAGAGCAATGTTAGGAAGGATCTCCCAGGCATGCGTTGTCCACGCAGCCAGTGAATCAACCAATAGCTGATGCCTATGTAGAGCCATACCCAGGGAGAATCCATTACACCGGTCATAGCCTGACGAGGACTAACCACACGCTCCACGGGCAACATAGTGCACCAGCTGTTAATAACGACTGGGTAGCTGAACATGTTCAGAGTGCTTCTTGAAGAAAAGCTTATTGGAATAAGGCTGGTGGTAACGTCCGTAGTTCCTTTTTGAACGTGCGGCAGCAACTTAAAGTAGCTGTCCCTAACCGACGGGCTCGGAGTCGGATCATAACTCAACTCAGGAGTGGCGTTCAATTGACGAGCAAACAGCTCCACCAAGTGCCAGAGAAATCCGGTAATTATTAATTTACCATTACGATCCTTGTACACAACTGTGTACGGCTGCGATAGATCTGGACGAGTCCTTATAACATGGCCATGTAGATTGCCCAGTTTGTAGGGATATAGCAACAGGCTAGAACGATAGACCCGCGATTGCAACCGAAATGTGGGAAAGATTTGATGGCCATAAACAAGAGCCGTACTGAAGAAATCGCCCAACAGCAGCAACACATTTGGCATGAGCAGTTCCTGGCAGCGTTTCAAAACTTGCCCGACTAATCCCAGTATATTGGATGTACCCCAATCTGTATTCAAACATAGCTGCAGTAGGAGGGGCACCTCCCTCATATGATTAAGCATGCCACTCAACGTATTCAATACGGGCACGAACAGGTCAGCTTCCAAGCAGACCAAGCTCAGAATATCTGCATTCTGCTGGGACTTTAAATATGGCCCATTCGACTCCTGGTTCCATACCAAACTGGTGTAGGTGGTCATGTTATTTTCATCCAGTAGTTTGTCAATCCAGCAGCGACATTTTGCCGCCTTGTAATACAGCACAGTCCTGAAGCTAAGCTCAACTCTCAAATGTGTCCAAAAGCTGGCCAGTTGCTCGGCACTGGGCCAGTCGTTTTCAGATTCCTGCTCCTTCCACATTTATATTCGGACTGTTTGCTTAGCCAAATCTCCAGGTGACTTTTATAAGGCCTTACAGAACTGTAATGTCACCATAGTTAAGGGCTGACTTGCAAAATCATGTAAGCCATAAGAATAAAACTTGTTGATAATGCTGATAATAAGGTTTTAACGAAGCAAGAACTTTGCATTTAATCTTTCTGTCAATTCTTTTTCAATTCGCTTGACAAATAATTTAGATTAAATCATATTTGAAGCAGATATTTATAACTGTTAATCGTTTTCAGGGTACATAAGGTTTGCTTTCTTCATTATATCATATTATTTATTTATTTATGTAGAAACCGGACCATTTTAGTGTATATGAAACAATACAATTTCAAGTAATATTCACTAAATAACAAACGACATTTCAAATTTAATGTCCTATAAATCGCCCGTGACTCATTACTGCAAAATATTTTTAATATATAACAGTTACGAGCTAACAAATATATCGCACATCTCTCAGAGTTATCGCTCTAGCTGTCGCTCCATCGAGTGTTGTACGTCATAGTTCATTTTAAAGATAAAGTTCAGCAGTTAAATTTTTATTGTTTGTTTAATAGTTCGTGTAATGTCGTTCAAACATGACAAAATGTGTTCATCATTTAATGCATTATTGTATTCTCATTCCTTTCAAATAAATTGTTGGTTTCTTTTTGTTATTTGATTTGGTAAATTTATATTTCAACATGGTGCCATATATAAATGAACTGAAATGAACTATAACATAGGATGCAGTTCGTTCATTCAGTTAAGTGAGTGCTCAATTGAACTTGTTCAGAACGATTCGATACAGCTCTAGTTCTCTCCTTCGCATCAAATTCGCGAGCTCGTCACATAGTTTTTTTCCACACTGGCATTATAATTGATTCAAGTTATTAATTGCAATTATTAATTAATTAAAGATCAACTAGCAACAAGCGTGAGATGAGCGAAACTATTAACACCGCGGCACAGTTTCCGACCTTTGAGAAACCGACCGTGCAGTTCAACGAAAAGGGCTGGGGACCATGCGAGCTGCCGGACACGTTTAAGGATGTGCCTTACCAGCCATTCAGCAAGAACGATCGCCTGGGCAAGATCTGCGACTGGACAAGCACTTCCAACAATGACAAGAAGTATCAGAGTAAGTTTTCAGCTAAATTAGGGTTTGCATATGCACAAAGTGAGGTTATGTTCGCATGTCTGCGCTTTGTTTGTGTGTGCGTGTGTCGTGGCAGACAGTTGGTTATGAATCGTTTGTTTTCAGACAAATATGCTTCTACCTTTGGCACTGGCAACCAATATGCCTACTACCATGAGGAGGACGAGACGACGTTCCATCTGGTGGACACGGCGCGCGTCCAGAAGCCGCCGCATCAACGCGGACGCTTCCGCAACATGCGCAACTCGCGCTCGGGACGCGGCCGCAATGCGCGCGGTGGTCTCAATACGCACGGTCATGGCATGACCACACTGAGCAGTAAGAACGTAAAGGCGCGCGACCCACGTCGCGGTGTTGGCAAGCGTTTTGGTAATCGCGGTCCACCACCCAAGATGCGCGAATCTTCGGTGGCCGTGCGTGCCGACTGGGCCTCCATTGAGGAAATGGACTTCCCCCGGCTTATCAAGCTATCGCTGCCGAACATTAAGGAGGGTGAGGACATTACCACTTGCGGCACGCTTGAGTTCTATGATAAGACCTACGATCGCATTAACGTGAAGAACGAGAAGCCGCTACAGAAAATTGATCGCATTGTGCATACGGTAACCACCACTGATGATCCGGTCATTCGTCGTCTTTCCAAGACGGTTGGCAATGTATTTGCCACGGATGCCATTTTAGCTACGATTATGTGCTCAACACGGTCCAACTACTCATGGGATATTGTCATTGAAAAAGTTGGTAAGTGGGATTTTTGCATGTTAACAAAGTTAACCTCGCACTAACTAAACAATGATTTGAACGACAGGTGAGAAGATCTTTATGGACAAGCGCGACCATACGGAATTCGATTTGCTGACTGTGAATGAGACGAGCGTAGAACCGCCCACCGATGACGACAGCTCGTGCAATTCGCCGCGTAATCTGGCCATTGAGGCCACCTTTATAAATCACAACTTCAGCCAGCAAGTGCTGAAGACCGGCGACCAGGAAGCCAAGTACAAGTTTGAGGAAACCAATCCATTCATCAGCGAAGATGAGGACATTCAGGTGGCCAGCGTCGGTTATCGCTACAAGAAATGGGAACTAGGCAGCGATATTGTAAGCATTTCTCGTATTCGATACTTGGTTAGTCTCCAACCTGCAATTTTAAAATGATTTACAGGTTCTGGTGGCTCGCTGCGAACATGATGGTGTACTGCAAACACCCAGTGGAGAGCCGCAGTTCTTGTCCATCAAGGCACTGAACGAGTGGGACTCGAAGTTAGCGAACGGCGTGGAGTGGCGCCAAAAACTGGACACACAACGCGGAGCCGTATTGGCCAACGAGCTGAGGAACAATGCCTGCAAACTGGCCAAGTGGACGGTGCAAGCTGTGTTGGCTGGCTCCGATCAGCTAAAACTGGGCTATGTATCGCGTATCAATCCTCGTGATCATTCGCGTCACGTCATCCTGGGCACACAGCAGTTCAAGCCGCACGAGTTTGCCACGCAAATTAATCTGAGCATGGACAACGCCTGGGGCATTTTGCGCTGCATTATTGATCTGGTGATGAAGCAGAAGGATGGCAAATACTTGATCATGAAGGATCCCAACAAGCCAATTATACGCTTATATGATATACCCGACAATACATTCGATTCGGATGATTCGGACGATGGCGAGGGAGATGATGGTGAAGGTTTCCAGCAGGTCTACAACTATGCCAACAACAGCAACAAGATTTAGTTTTATTTCCAGCTCTGCATCGTAACGTTATAAACACACACATACATAAACACGTACTCGTATAATCATAACAACAATAACCGGTTAAACAATGCCAAATCACAGTAATATGTTTAATCTTGGCATTAGCTTTAATCATTTGATTTTAGTTGTCTTAATTTATAAGTGCAACGAATTCCGAGTAAAGCGCAGAATGGAAATAGACTTGTAGAGTTCTGAGAGTTCTTTATGGTTGGGACGCTGGGCAGCAGTGCAATGTACCTAGTCGTAAACGCTGATCAACAATCGATCACCTCTGACATATAGCTGATTTAGTTGCCGAGATAACGCCCTGAATCCGGCTGCAGGCTATTAATAAAACATCAACTAGCTGTCAATGTGAGACCGAGTTTAGTCTGTACGCGAAGCTCGCGACGATCAAATCACACAAAGCTCTCGGACGTTATCTCGTTATGTTGGTGGCATTGAAGCAGCTGCTGATATTGCTTGGCGTAATGGGTGCCATTGGCATTGCTGGTAAGCTCTGTGGCGCCTCGTCGTTACCCTATGGATCAGGAACAGTGCGATCCTGTTACATAAGCTTGGCTCTCCTCTGGCCTCTAACCGGTTCTACCGGTTGCTGTAATTGTGTAACGCTAATTGACATTGACTTCATCTCGGTGCTGATCTCCATTAGCCGCCGCTACTGCGCAATTCAGCTATGGCAGCTGCGAGACGAAGGGCAGCAAGGACCGTGGACTGTGCATACATATACGAGACTGCCCATTTCTCTACGAAATACTCAACACAAACAAGACGACGCCCGAGCAGCGTCAACTGCTCGCCGATAGCCAGTGCGGCCTGGATAACACACGTCAAAGCGGATTGGTGCAGCGCATTCTCGTATGCTGTGCCGATGGCAAACGCGTTACGCCGGGCACTGGGACAGGCGCAGGCTCTGGAGCTGGAGCTGCACCTGGCACTGCAGTCGACGCGCGATCTGGGGACGACCCCGAGCCAGGCAATGTGCTGCCAAGCATAGGCAAGTGTGGTATTTTGTTTGCCAATCGCATAATTGGAGGCACAAAGACGCAGTTATTCGAATTTCCCTGGATGGCGCTGCTTCAGTATAAAAAACGTAAGTGTCGGTAAACAATCTAATTTCCAACAAGATCATCTGGCTGATTCCTTTTCCAAACCGGTAGCCGGCAATGAGTTTGGTTTCAATTGCGGCGGCACACTGATCAACTCACGCTACGTGTTGACAGCCGGTCACTGTTTGGCCAGTATCCAGTTGGAGAAATATAACTGGGAGTTGCACAGTGTGCGTCTGGGCGAATGGGACATTAGTACGGCACCAGACTGCGTCACCGAGCAGAGCAATAAACAACGCACTTGCGCACCCATGCACATGGACATTGAGATTGAAAAGCGGATATTACATGAGCTGTATGTGCCAGCCTCCATTGATCAGATGCACGACATTGCACTGTTGCGTCTCAAGCGATCGGTCATCTTTACAGAATATGTAAAGCCCATTTGCCTGCCGGTGGGCGACGAAGTGCGCAATAACAATTTTGAGGGCTATGCCATGGACGTGGCAGGCTGGGGTGTGACTGAGGATGGTAACCCCAGCGATGTAAAGCTAAAAATTACTGTCGATGTGTGGAACCTTACGAAATGCCAGGAGAAATATCGCACATACCAAATGCATTTAAATAGTTCGCAATTATGCGCTGGCGGCAAGTACAAAATTGACTCCTGTCAGGGTGATTCCGGCGGCCCACTAATGGTTCCCACTAATGTTGGCATGCAGGAAATTTTCTTTGTGGCCGGCGTCACATCATACGGCCCGAAGCCCTGCGGTCTGCAAGGTTGGCCAGGTGTCTACACGAGAGTGGGACAGTATATCGATTGGGTGGTAGGGAAATTAGAAGCATAACCGGATTAGCTAATTTAATAAATAAAATTGATAATTTATTATTCACATTGTATTTTGCATTTTCTAGCTTATTAAGTATTAAGGATGCGTTGTGGCCAATTGCTTGATTTTACTACATTAAATAAAGTGGAATGCAAAGGATTCCAGCTGAATGCAGCTCAGTTTAGGGCCAAGTGCTAATAGACTAACGTATAAACAATAAAAATAAATACAATAATTCAGCAGTTCAGCAGACAAAAATAGCAAAAATATTTTGAGCTCTCGCCAATATACAACTATACATATACACATTCCAAGTTCAATAAATTTTGGAACTATATAGCTTGCAGAAAGAAAACTAATCCTGGCAATTAGCTCTATAGACATTACACATTTTATAGGCAATATTTTTTGTATACGCATGAACTTGGGGTTAACATAAAACGAAATAGGGACTAACTAAATAAATAAAAAATTTTACAAATAATAAGCGACAAATTTAGGAAAAATATCTTCTTTTTTTTGGTTATAAAGTTTGTTAGCCGGTCGATAAGCCAAGTTAATAAGGTAGAGAATATTCGAGCTGTGATTACTTAAATATAAAAGAAATTGATCCTATTAAAGGCTCAGTTTCAAGAGCAGGCGGCGATAGTCTTGTTTTATATAATAGGCACCACAACGAAGGCAAAGCTGACAAACATTGAGCATTGCGAATATACGCATCAATCATACATCCTCGGGTGCAGCACGCGGCGCCGTGGCCACTACGGGAGCAGCAGGCTCTGTTACTTGCTTCTTTTCGAGAGCAGCCAACTCGTTTTGCAAAGTCTCCAAGACACCCTTGACCGCAATGCAGAAGCCACGACTGCATGGCAACAATGGAAACTCTGGCATTTCGCATGGTGTTACATAATCCTTAGGCATGTCTACAGAGGGCAAATTAATTACAAAAATATTTTAAATTTACAAATATATTAAACAAACCATTAATGCTGGTTATTTTTAGTCGTTGTGCATCTGCTGAGTATTCGGACCAGGCCTTCATGCGGCCATGTAACTCGGTACCAAATTCCTTAAAGTGCTCAATCAATTCCTTGCGAAAGATAAATGGGGGATTCAGCAATTGCTTTACTGTGGAATGGACAATTTTTATAATCGCCATTTCATTGTAGACTCGCGAGTTCTCGTTGCCCAGCTGAGTGCCTGAAAGTGGGTGACATTATTGATATTTTTCCAAGTTTAGTTTTACTTCGTTGATTTTCAATAACCTACCACGCTGTTTCTCGTAGCCGGCCTCGTTATAGTAGGGCTCATCGACCAGTATGAGTCCTTGTATAGAGACCAGTACCTGTAGCATTGTACTCTGTGGCGACCACACTTCAGTATCGCGTCCAGTCCAGGTGCCCAGGAGCGAGACGCATACCTTGCCTTCCTCATACAGATTTGGATTAAGACGTTCCGTGCAATAGCTAATATAATGACAGGTGGGCGGACTTTTTGGATAGTCGCTACCCATTTGGAAATCAAAGAAAAACAGCGCGTTCTGGTAGGGCGTGCACTTGGGACCCACCATCATGACGGAAATGAGATCCATGCGATCTTCATAGGCACGTACAACTACTCCTGGAGGAAGCGATGCCTGCAACATAGCATACTCGCGCTGAATGGCTCTCTGATAATGAGCCTTGTTATTCGGATGTATGACATTTCCAATGAAATGATGGCCGAATGGCGCATTGGGTACCACCTCAAAACAGTTATTGCTCGTAGTGACGACCTGCTTAGGCGAAGGTGACGAGCAAGCGGTTGGGCTTTCTAGCGGGGGCAATGACTCGGAGAGCCCATTCAGATTCAGGGGCTGCTCCATAACCTGGTCCTGCTCCTTTTCATATGCTGGCAGCACATCATGGTCTGAAATTTCTAGTTCCTCATACACATCTATATCCACATCACTGATTTGCTGATCATCGGCATCTTTGTCATCAGGTTTGCTTCTGCCAAATGTTTCCACGATTGCCTCGCGGCACTTGGCCATTTGCTCTTTGATCAAAAAACAGAAAACCTCACAAACGTCTGCATCGTGATTGGCCACTAGTTCAATACTGGTGCTGGAAGAGGATCTCAAAATAGAATGCTTTTTTTCGCATTGAGTATTGTCCTTTGTTTCGCTGCCCCCAGTGAATTCGCTTGAACTATTCTCACCACGAGAATGAACCCCTGAATCATTCTGTAAGAAACCAAAATTTGACTAATGTAATACATTATTGCTAATGGAATGCCTACCTTATGGTTCTTATGCTTTTCGAATGCCTTGGCAATGCTGACACGAGCCGTTCTGATCATATCCGCATATTCGCTGCGGTACTTGGAAATCAGCTCATTGTAGTTTAGCTGTGTCTCGCTGTCGGATAACGAGATGTTGTCCAGTAGAACGGACTGCTCTTGGGAATCCTCAACGTTAATCTTTTCACTGCTGCTATTCTTTTTGCATTGTACCTCGTCCACATGGGTAGAGGACTTGCGCTTATTTGGAGTCGAGGTCGATGCGCAGTGTCCGCAGGCTGGCAGCTCCAATTTTATTGCTTGGACAACCGGCGAGGCCACCCCTGGTATAGCGATCTGTGGATCGGGATTACATGGAGGTGCATTTTCAACAGCGGATTGAGGGGAATTTGTAGTACTTTTGGCTGCAGCTGGCGAGACAGGCTGCGTTTCGGGGAATTTTTTCTTGCGGCATAGAATGCCGTTAAAGTAATCTTCGTGAAAGAATTCAGTTTTAAGGAAACGGTCTAGGAAACGGCAGTTATTGTATACGGCCAGCAGATCTTTGAGAACATCCGCCTTGCGCTTCTCTGGCAGTACGTGGAAGATTTTCTCTAAGCGCTGAATAGCTTCTTTGGCACGATCGATTCCCAAAATAATGTGGTCCTCTACATCCATTGATGCAATGCTACCGCTGATGTTTATTGTCCGACTATCCTCCGACTGTGTTTCCCAGGAATTCTCCGAATCATCAGACTCGTACGCATCCTGCGTGTCGCTCTGATGAATCTCGAAGAGATCCTGTGGATAACACATGGTGATGTGACCCTTGGCCCACCAAACTCGCACGCGCCCATCTGGAAAGTTATCAATTACTTGGCCAGCCGTAGAATTGAGATCCTCTCCTGTGAAATTCGATACTCTTATGACCATGGTGCCCGGACGGTACTGATAGTCTGCATGATCTTTCAAATCGTAAACGCTGAACTCCTCCACATCCTTGCACGATGGACTACAAAAGGGGGCGTTCAATTATCGATCAGAACAGTCAAGATAAGTTAGATACGTACACTGGATTATCCATGTTCCCATAGATGTTGAACCACTTGACTTTGGCTATGCGTTCATCGTGATCCACAGACTGTATGACTCCGTAATCCACTTGTGACGTACTGTAATCGTTAGCCTTGCTTACAAAATCCCCTGGAAAGAACTCATGATTGTCTAAATGATGTATCGGGTAGAGGTCAGTTGAAGGTATGCCCGACTCAACCGATCCATCCTGCCACACAACCGTCAACGAACTATACACAACCAATGTTTCTACTACCATGTCATCGCCATCTTTGGGATCAGTTTCCTTTCTAGGTATCGTAGTTTTTTTGCTGGGACGCACCTTTTTCTTGCTTGATCTGCGTTTAAAATTGCGCGTGACAATACGGGCTGCCTGAGAGGCAAAGGAATTTAAAGTGTTAGTCGCTCCTTCGGTCTCTGGAATAACAGGTGCCGATTCAATCTTTTCGGGTGCGTCCTGAATCTCCTGCGCTGGCTCTTCATCAGCCTCATCGTCCACAGTATCCCAGGTCTCCTCATGATTTCCCCGCACTTTTTTCCCAGATGAGTTAGGTGAGGCGCACATCTTGAGTGGCGTATTATTCGCTTCGTTCTCACCCACCGAGCGATTCAGTCGCTGATTGCTAGGTTTACCACTTAAACGGCGGACCTTGAACATGTGACCACTGCGTGAGCCGGATGGCGTTGACGGCGAAGGCGTGTTCTCCAACCCAGCTGTGTTTGAGTTTTGCTTTAACTGCTCGGTTTGCTTATTCTCCTCACTCTTTTGGCGCTGGAATATGCTTTGGTACAACTTGGCTGCACAATAGATTAAAAATATACTTTAATTGTAAGAACTGCAATTCAATCATACATACCCTGCTCTTGCTCCCAAGCTGAATATTTGATAAGTTTATCACATTTCGAATATTTGAGGTAGAATCGATCGTGAATTTGCAGCATATAAGATTCGTAAATGTTCAGCCGCTTAACATTGGCTAAGTCATCGCCCTTGATGCAGCTCTTCGGCTGCTTCAGTGGATCCAAATCAGTGCCACTCTCGAACTGCGGCGTAGCCTTGAACGTCCAAGCGACTGTTATACCAGTTGTCTTCACAGATTGCACAGTGTACTAAAAACCAAACAAAAAGTAAAATTAGTGGAAATTTAAGAACTGCTTCTCTGTGGAAATGGATTTGTAAAGAGCAGCCTTACGCTATGTACTCATAAACACAGAAAATTGACAATATGGATTCTGATCCTTATGATGAATAGTAACAATTTTCTAGGCAACTAACCATAGAGCGCCGCTTGCGGTTGGTCGGTAAAGGTAGATCCGGTGTTAAGTTGGTGACGCGATCCAAAGGCGGAAGGCGTCCAATAACCACATTACTTGGGTAGTATACACTGGGACTAAACACTTCACGCTCGCTCGGCCCATAAGCATCCTTAAACTTGTGAAAGTCGTTCGATGTGATTTCGAGAAGAGTGCCATAGCTTGATCTGTCGCAGACATACGAGAATTTATTGAGAGGGAACCACACCCTTTTGCGGTTGCTTACTCACTTTAGCACGGCAGACTCATCCACGCCGATGGTGTAGCCAATCCAATTGCCCATGCATACGGGCACATCCCGTGACCACTCTGAAATCGGCTTCAAGCGCTCCGAGGGCACATTCCTAATCACGTACTTGGTGCCCAGCACCTTGACATCGGCGCGGACATTTACATCGCGCACATAGCCAGCTTGACCAGACATATGCTTCTGTCCAGGTAGGCGCCGTCGCACGACATCGCCTGGCATCAAGGTGCGGTCGACGAGGCCAATCTGAAATGTTCGCAAATTGTTAGAAATTGAATTTGAGTTGGAACAAACACAAAAGAAGAACGCAAACAACACGTGTCTATGCTGAAGTGCCCGAAAATACAAAACAGTTGTCAAAGCAAAAGTAACAGTTATTTACAGTTGTGCATACACACGTACATGTTCATACATTCATGAATGCATGTATATAAAGCAATGGTATTGATTACATAACCTCACACACTTACCGATTTTTCGGCTCTGACAATCTCCTTGCCATCCGGATAGAAGGCGACACGCACCTCGCCCTTGCCTAACACCTCGTTAACCTCCTCCTCCTCATCGTCCGAGGAGTATGACTCGGCTGTGCCCGTAACGACTCCAAAACGAACGCGCCCTTTGCGATCGATGCGAAATACTTCATCCTCGAAAAAGAACTGAAACTCCCGGTTGTCCGAGCTCTTGGACGCTGATGCGCCGCCGCCCGATTTACGACTGTTCGCCACAAGTTGCCGCGATTCCTGGGTTGGTGACGACGTTGCCACTTCAGTCTCCATATCTGCTACTGCCGCTGCTATTCCTGCTGCCGGCGGTGTCGCTGTACCCTCCAAAGGGGTGCCGCCGGCTGTGGCAGCACCCGTGACTTGACTCAACATATTACCAATTGTGAACTGCGTGCATCAGAATACAAATTTTAGATTTGATTCCGAACGAGTGCACTCATTTGCGATGGCTATTTGTGGTTTTCAGTGCGCAAAGAACCCCAAGCACCTTCTCACAAGCCTACTAATTTAGCTGTATTGCTGCTGTGTGGTATGTGGCAGCTAGAATTCCTATATAGATTTATTTACATACCATGTGCCGCCTGTCGGCAGAAAGTTGTGCTTCCTCTAGTAAAAATTTGTGTAGGTGCTGCTTTTCTTACTCTAAACAATTTAATTTATTTACAACCGAGCACCGAGTACATACTTCCTATACTGTATTTGAAGTCTATACTAGGGCCCTGAAATTTTATTACAATTTTTCCCAACTTATTTTAAAAAAGAAACTAAAAATACAACAACAACATCCGAAAACTAGTTAAGTTGGGCCCAGTAAATTGTGTGTTTTTCGAACAGCACACATTTAACATTTTACTAAGCTGTTGTTAACAGCGAGCGCCCATTTTGCGCCGTACATAAATTTTCAGCATTGCAAACTATCAAATTATATTTTTTTACATGTAGTTTAATATTGATAAGTATTTAAGCTGGCATCTGTCTTAGAAGATGGCGAATGAGCCAAAATTAAATTTGGCAACTGCTAACTAACAGTGTCACAGCAGAACCATAACAGCACATGTATTATTGCTTTTATTTCCGAAACGATGAATATATTTCATTATATACGTACAAATCATCGTAATAAGATATTTATGCAAAATATAGTCATTTTCTTTTATAAGCTATAAGAAAATTATGTGAAGTAGACCTTTTGAAAAAATGGCCAACTATGTTGTGAGTTCGATAGTTTGTAATTTTTCGATAAGTTTTACATGCACGCTTATTTGAAATGCAATCTGCAACACGACTAAAATAAATAATGAGGAACATAAAAGAGAAGCAACACAAATCAATATTTACAGACCTAATTGTTTTGGTTTTGGTATCGTACCCATCTTAAAACAATCAACACTACCACAAGCACCACCATGATTACAACGCCTATTTTTAATAAAGTTTGACGAGTCATAACGGCTGAAAATCTCTAAGTAATACATTGCAGCTGCGACGCGTCAAATTTTTAATTTCAATGCAGATTTTTACTTACTCGTTTCTTAAAAACATGTGCACTGTGTGCAAGAAAATAGATGTTGTATTGAATAGCACGTATTTACAAATTTCGCAGTGAATTGTAGCATTCACAAAAATTTTTCACAAAAGTGTATACTTAGATATAAAATAAAATTATAATGATCAGAACATAACACACAAGTGAACTTTAAATCAAGACATGCTTTGTTTTGCAATATTTGACCAACGAATTATGAATATCCATGGGTTTTATTTATTTATTTATTATAAACAGTCGTTTGGTCGAGTGTCAACGAAAGGAAATAAGTACAGAAAAAAATAAATGTCTACATAAATAATATTTATTTATTGCCTGTCGGGCCAAAACTAAGGAACGTAGTGTAGGCATAAAACACGAAAATTGTGTAAAACATGTCGGCAGGAATTAGACGTAAATAGTTAACTAGTTTCTAGTAGCCCTAAAGGGAACAGAGAAGTTCTAGGTTGCCATTATCGGGGCTTGTGTTAAACCAACCGAGTACAGTAGTAGCTACTGCCAATTTTATTCGCTTAATCCAAGGCTTTTATCATCAATGACTTTGTATTGCAATAGAGATCAATAAAAAAATAAGTGCATGCTATGGTACATTTTGCATTTCTTTCCTGTATGTTGTTCCCGGAAGTAAAAATCATTTTAATATCTCAAACCAAGAATTTTATACTTTTTTTGAGGTACAAGTCAAAAGTTGAAATTCTTTTTTTCAATATCCCTTTTTAACCTTTTTAGATAGACCTTTATAGCCCCCTTTTTGTGGGTGCAGAATACAAAACCTTTGCGTAAACCAGATTTCTTTTATTATCAAAATATTTTTCTAATATTGCAAATTTACATATTGTCACATCTAACAATCATTGGAGGGGCATAAGGTGAATGACGCACACCGAACGAATATGCACGTCCTTTCCTACCAGGACGATAGTACATTAAGTCGTAATAATTAGGACCAGGACCAACATTCTCTTTACGCAGGTTACAAATCGGCCTCATCGAGAACTGAGGCGCGCGATTTAGTTTTACATCCAGACTAACCGCAGCATATGCCGCCGGACCGGGTGAATTTGGTTTCCGATTTAACTTTGCTTGTATACCCCTGGTTAAAAAGTATAATCAGGTTACGGCAAACTATTTAATTGTTAATAATACCCACATGCTATAAGCGGGTGCGGCTGGCTTTATAGGACTGACTTCGAATTTGTATGCACTCGGACCGGGTCCATATTTCTTGAAACTGAAATCGTTTCGTTTTGCCATAGAGTAGGCCGGCGCGGCAACTCCCTTGAAGAATGGTTTTATATGGACATCGTGAGCGCCGGGACCGGGACCCACTCTTTTATCTGCGTTTAATTGCGTTGAATATTTAGACACATGCGAAGCTATTCAATCTTATTAACTTACCAATTATTTTTGTTACGGGGGCTATGCTGTATTGAAAGCCACCACCTCTGCCATAGCGCGTTATCTTGTCTACCTGATAGGCACCTGGTCCTGGCCCTGGATCAGGGCCCAGCATCGTCGTACGGGCTCCGAAGGAGAATTGCGGCATGCGCTGTTTCCGGGTATCATGTTTTTCATATCCCAAGGTTGGGGGCAACCCGTAAGCGCCAGGACCAGGGCCTAGCAATAAAGAAATTCTTTAAAAGGAAACTTAAATGATTGAGTTACTTACCTAGAGGCATACGCGCCATGTTTGTTTATTGCAATATTAGAAAAAAAGGCTTGGAATTTTGAAACTCTTACGAGTTGTTGCCGGAACGGATCCTGAAAGTAAAGTGAGACCTATTCAGGCACTCCCATACTATGTGCTCACATGAAACTAAAGTCATGGCCAACTTTGAGATTTGAGAATTAATACATTTGTCCCGCTGGTGGAAAACACTCTATTCCTTATATACGCTCTTACGTATTTAAGAAGTATGGTATTTATTTCCATACAACATTGAAGATTAGTTAGAGAAAAATGATAATTACAACAATAAGCCGGAAATTTATTGTATATACGAATATGGGAAAAATACTTTCATTCGTGGCCCTCAGTAAACATGTCCTAGGGATCCTGTTATTTAACGTTACGAATCTAGAATAGATTCCCCGGATACACAACATGGATACATGCATTGCCTTCACTGACAGTTTACAACTATTTCCTATATATATAAGTTGATTTTAAATTGTCAAAAATGAAATCTATATATAGGATATGATAGTTTATTATAATAGGTATACTAGATAAGTAAAATAAACTACTCCAATTGACAACCTTTAGCGACATGCTACTCATATACACTTCATATACATAGATAATGAAAGCAATTTATTCGCCTTGAACAGATCAGTCAACCTGACCTGATCAATCCTGACATACTTGATGTTTCAAGCATATACAAGTCACGCAGATAAAATTTAAATCAGCGGACACATTCATTCGATACAATTTAATTACAATTTTGATGTGACATAAAATTTTTTCTAATATTGCAAATCTACATATTATCGCATCTCACTACCATGGGTGGGGCAAACGGCGAGTGGCGCACACCAAATGAATAGGCGTTTCCAGTCCTGCCAGGCCGATAGTACATCAAATCATAATAGTTGGGCCCCGGACCCACGCTATCCTTTCTCATATTGCAAATGGGTCTCATTGAGTATTCAGGTGCACGATTTAGTCTGATATTGAGATCGCCAGCACCATAAGCCGCCGGACCAGGTGAGCCTGCCTTGCCTTTTACCTTGGTTTGCACACCCCTGATAAAATCAAATCGGATTAGTCTGTGGCCAAGACTGCAACTGCAGAAAATACTCACATGCTATATGCTGGTGCGGCCGGCTTAATGGGATTGACATCAAACTTATAGGCACTTGGACCGGGTCCAAACTTCTTGAAACTATATTCATTGCGGAGTCCTAAGGAATATGCTGGTGCATTGACTCCCTTGAAAAACGGTTTTAAATGAACATCGTGTGCGCCGGGGCCGGGGCCAAATCTTTTATCTGCGTTCAATTGAGTATTTAAATGAATGCGAAACTTTTCAATCTTATTAACTTACCAATTATTCTTGTCATGGGGGCTATAGTGTATTGCAGGCCACCACCCTTGCCATATCGCGTTAGCTTGTCTACCTGATAGGCGCCCGGTCCTGGTCCAGGATCGGTTCCCGATCTTTGCGTACGTGCCCCAAAAGAGTATTGCGGCATGCGCTGCTTACGGGCATCGTGTTTCTCGTAGCCCACGGTTGTGGGCATCGCGTAGGCGCCGGGACCAGGCCCTGTTTAGGAAATCATTAGCTACTCTCACTAAATATCTAATTAAATCCTTACCTAAAGGCACACGCGCCATATTTTGTTGTAATTTATTGCAATACTAGAAAAAAAATTAACGAATAATTTTGAACTCTTACGAGATGTGTTCCAAACGGGTTCCAAAACTTTACTGAGGCCACATAAGGCCTCACACATATGAGTGTAGGATCCATATGAAGTTAATGTCAAGGCTAATTATTTTTTGAAACCAAAATCAATAGATATTTATACAAAAGATGAGATTTTTGGTATGTTTCTGCGTTTTCATGAAGATTTGGTTAATGTATGAAATATATTGCTTTAGTTTATTTTGAGTGCAGGTTTTATTCCAGGTCCATGGAGTTGTATAGATGCTTATACCGCGAACCACGCTCACTAGTTTGCATAAGCAAATCGTTTTGATGCTCCCTCAAGCTCTGTGTAAACATAAGAAGTGTTGTATGAAACCCTTTTGTAGGGCTGCAAATTGAGGCACCTACCTTCGGATCGTATTTCTGGTATAGATAGACCAATATGGGGCCGTACAGCATATTGAGGGCGCCCACAATACGCATGAGCCAGGCAAAGCCAAAGCTCTGCGCCAACTCGCCGCCAATCAAAGGAGCTGCCAAGCAGAAAACAAATCTGCTAGAAATTAATATCTCGTTGGCGGACGAAACCAGTCTTACCGAGGCAGTAGGCCAGGCTAACTGAGGTCTGCTGTATAGCGTAGACCGTGCCGTAGCTGGATGTAGAGCTGCTAGCCTCACCGCTCTCATCTTGCGCCAGTGTAGCATCCACAAAACTGGCCAGCAGTGGAACCAAGGCCGCATCGATAACACCAATGCCAAGGCCCAGAGCAAAGTGCGGTAACAGTAGCTGTGCAACGGTCGTGGCGCTGGGAATCTGCATAAACATATTTTTTTGTTTAAAAAAACAGGTGAACAGGTGAACAGCCAGCAGCTATCTTACCAAAATCGAGGCGAAGCCAACTAGCAGCAGGCTGATGCAGGAAACCTTCAGCTGGCCGTAACGGTAGGCGATGCTGCCAAAAAAGTTAGTGCCCACAAAATAGCCCACGGAGTCGGGTATAAAGACAGTGCCCAATTGCCACTTATTCGGATGCAGATACTGAATCAACCAGATGGGCAAACACGGCTCCAGTATGGCCATTGTGGAAGTGGACAGCCAAATGGCGATCACAATCGCCAAGATCATTTTGCATTCCAGCAGCGCGCGCCATTTGGGCTTCTGTTCAACGACTAATGTTTCCGGCTGCACGGAGAGATCCATGGTGAACAGCTGCAGTCCCAGGCTCAGGAATATGACAGTAGAGAGTATTATAAAGGGTGCCGATTTGCCCACCATGTCGTAGAGTATGCCGCCAAAAGGATACCCAAGCAGCACGCCCAACGCAATGCTGCCCAGTATGATGCCCATGACCTTGGAGCGGCGCGCTTCCTCCGGATAGTGCTGCGCCACCAGACTCATGCCGCACACACCAATACAGGCGGAGCCCACGCCCTGGATGGCGCGGGCCAGTAACAGCATCCAATAGGATTCGCCCACGGCAAACGCTGATGGGGAAACATGACAGCAATTTAAGGGATATACTATATATAGCAGGCTGTGAAAATTTACCCAGCGAGGAGAGCAGAAGGAAGCAGGTGCCCACCACAATGGGCAGTCGGTAGCCACACTTGCTCGACATATTGCCAACAATGGGATTGAAAATCAATTGAACCAACGCTTTCATGGCCAACAGCAGTCCAATGGAGCCGTTCTCGCCCGCCAAACCGGGCCGAAAACTGCTGTTGGTATTGCTGTGGCTGTCGACCTTTGTGGCTGTGGTCGCATTAGTGCCACCCAAGTGATTGCTCGGCAGCATATTGGGCATCGTTGTGGTCGTCAGCAGCTGCAGCAAGGTGAAGTTCACCATCGATTTGCCGGGTATTGGATGCTTGGTCATGTAAAATTGCGCTTGCTCATCGTTGCGAAACGCCAGCTGGTGTACCAGCGGTGCCGAGGGTGAGTTCCCTCCTCCAACCGATAGCCCTCATATGGCGGCTTCTCAGGCTGGCCAGATAGTCGGGTAAAATGGGCACTGCGAGCAGTATATACTATCAGGACTGTTATCTGGTAATAGTTATCTGTTAATTGGCATTACCTATCACGGTGAGCAGCACATTGTCTAGCAGCAGGGCAATATACACAATTACCGCTATGAGACACCGGTTCTCGACTATGCTATTGGACGGCGGTGTCGAGCTGCGTCGGGCGGAGACGTTCAGCTTGGCCGCAGCCTGGCCACTTGTTGACTTTTGCGACATGACGAGCGCGCCACGAATCTATATGCAAACGAAGCACTAACACAAAAACAAATAGAAGCACAGACACAGGCAGCAAGTCTTTATTGCTTTTGCACTGCCATATGGCCAAGAAGAGGCGCGCCACAAAATATGCTTTACAATTGAGAGTGCACACACACACAAGAGTCCGCGCGCTCTTTAACCAACAGGTGGTGTTGCTGCCTCGTCAACGTGTATGTGGCTATTGAAAGGTTGCAACAAGCCGCCGGATGATTTTACTGACAGCGTGCGAACCGAACGAGCCGAGCGAGCACACGAGTCCCAATGGCCGAGGGCACAGCCAGCCAAGTAAACCATCTGAATCCAACATGTGCCACGAGAGGAGAGCATATACACTGCTCCACGACGTTTGCACCATCAATAGTTAACTAGAACTTGCATGGCAATTAACATTGCCAGGATACTTTCTATTCTATATTTAAATACTGTGTTAAAATAATTACGTAGACTTGCCTTTAACAAAATTGCAAATATCAACTCTGTGCTATAATATTCTTCTACTATTTAGTTATGTGAATTATAGTATAATTTTAAATACAACTGGCTGCCCGTTGTTCAAGTTGCCCTAATGCCACATTTTGATAACTTATCTACCGAGGACTGCATATTCTTGTTCTGTATTCAAAAGATAGAGTAGTTTGTTGTCATGTACTGCCTGTTTAACGGTGTTGTTGTTGCATGTCCTGTTGCTGCTTACCAGACTCTCGTCATGCCTGTTTCCTCTCCCACCCACTTGGAGCGCTTAAAGTTCACACGCCATGAAGGCCTGCGACCACGCCGTGTCCCTGATAAGCGTGCTATAGATTTTTCAGACTTTCGAATCATTTTCCATTTCATTGAGCTTTGCGCTGTTTAAATTTAGTCCCCTGGGCGCTGCGTTCAACATAAATTTTATGTTGGATTGCGTAAATTGTTTGTCAAAAAGAAAATCAAACAGTTTTAAAAACTCGTAGCTCTTTGTAACTCTGAGAGGAGAGACAATGGCAAATGCAGCGTTTTATGTGCTGACGGTGACCCAGTTTTTAACGTCTATGATGACATTTGCAATGCAGCTAATCACACTGTATTTACAAAAACAATTGAAGAGTTTTATAGCAATGCTTCTCTGTGTTCAACCACATTGGATTAATCGAACACCTGGGTTTTCAAATAGGGCTAATCTCAGCGGGGTTTGTAAGCCCAATCTAGTTTTTTATGTGTGCTTATGCCAATATAAGTATGTCTGCGATAAGATAGGCAATTTGCTAAATACATAACCCGAATCCACCAAATGCGCCTCTCATTACATTACATTAAACAATGTAATAAGCTAGCTATATGCACTTAGGTAAAATATAATTTATATTAATATATTATATATAACTTAATGGGATAAGGTGAACCTGTTCCAATATTTCTCCGTCATACGAAGCGCACATTGATTATTAGCGAATAATACATATTTGTATTGTATAAAAATAAGCCGTAATCTATTTCCTAATTAGCCACTTAAGATTAATTCTAAAGAGAAACTAGCTGGGGCGTCCAATGCTTCGAGCAAGTGAATCAGTTTACGGGCCACTCTCCAAGCAATCGGCCAGAAAATGTTCAGGTGCAAAAGGTGCTTGCTCCTTGGCGCTTTGCTGCTGCTGATAGCCATAATCGGTAAGTGTGTGAGCTCACCCAGCTGCCATAAAGACCACCTGCTTCATAAAGTACTCACCCAGGTGGCCAGGCCGAAACGGTTCCTTGTAAGCTACGCGAAGCGCAGTACGGCAAAGTTTGTGTTTGCACAGCTGATTACTGTGACTATCTGGACAATCCCACGCTTGACAACGATGAAGAGTTCGCGCTAATCTCCAGCAGCAAGCAGGGACTGCGCTTCGAGCTGAGCAAGGGCAACTTTGGAACGAACGAAGTGCATATTATTAAGGACTATGTGGAGCCTGTTGCTGAAAGCGCAACCAGCAACGCCACGATAGTATCACGTCTTCTGGATCAGGCTCTAGCCGGTATTTTCTCGCAGTCTGGCGGGGCTTCACCGAGCAGCAGCATCACGCGGTCCGTGACGCTCAAGGTGGATCGCAGCAAGCGGTATCAGAGAATTGAGGGATTCGGTGGCAGCTTTACGGGAGCGGTATCCTACCTGTTGGAGAACTATAAGGAGCAGGACATACACGATCACCTCTACAAGTCTTTCTATGCCACCAAGGGTCTGGGCTTCAATTTAATGCGCGTTGCGATGGGAGGTTGTGATTTCGATTTGGAAGCCTGGTCCTACAACGAGCAGCCCGAGGAAGGAACTACATTGACCGGCATGGACAAGCTAGACGAACGTGATGTTATTCGCGTGGAGCAGATCAAACGACTGAGGGAAGTCTCGGGCGTGGAGAATCTGCGAATCAAGGCCGCAGCCTGGAGTGCGCCCCCATGGATGAAAACAAACAATAAGTGGACAGGCTTCGGGCGCCTGAAGCGCGAATACTATCAGACCTGGGCTGACTACCATCTAAAGTGGGTGGATCTGATGGAGAGCAATGGCCTGCCCATTTGGGCCATTTCCACAGGAAATGAGCCAATGAACGGAATATTTTTCATGGTTTTTGTCAAGTTCATGAGCATGGGCTGGACCCCGCAGACACAGGCCGTATGGGTTGATGACAATTTGGGGCCCACCATTCGTAACTCAAAGTACAAGGATATTGTCATATTCAGCAACGATGATCAGCGCTACACCAGTCCATTTTGGTTCCAACAGGTAGGTCCACTTATTGGCCAACCATTGAATTAAAAGTCGGTTGTGTTTCGCCATATTTCAACTTTGGTTTCAAAGTTCAAAGACGTTATCGCTAACCCAATTCACTTGTAGATGAACCGCACTCGGCCCAATGTGCTGAAATATATCGACGGTGTCGCATTGCACTGGTATTGGGATGAAATATTTGGTAACAGCTTTGTTCACAGCACAAGCGAGTTTATGGCCAACAAGATACAGCTTATTACTGAGTCTTGCATTGGCGACAAGCCCTGGCAACAGGCGGCCCCACTGCTAGGCAGCTGGGAACGTGCGGAGAAGGTGGCCCGCTCATTTATGTCCCATCTGCAGGATGGCTTCCATGGCTGGATTGACTGGAATATTATTTTAAATGAGGCCGGCGGACCCAACTATGTAAATAATACGGTTGACGCTCCAGTGATTGCCAACACGACTTGTAAGCTTATAAATCGGATAGACGAATCATTTGTTTATTATTATACATATTTCATTTTCTACAGCCTATACTGAGTTTTATAAACAGCCCATGTTCTATACCATGGGGCATTTCTCCAAGCTTGTGCCCGAGGGCTCCGTACACATCGAGGCAGTGGCCAGCAATGTGAACCTCGACAGCGTGGCCTTTAGGAGACCTGATGAGAAGATTGTCGCTGTGCTCTTCAATAGCGGACGCGCCAATCTGGATATTAATGTCATGGATACCGTGCGTGGAAATTTAATAGTCAATGTGCCAGCCAAGTCCATACACACGTTACTCTATAACTAAAAAGCAATAAATGTATGTAATGTTCAAAATTTTAAACTTATACTTTATTTATTTATTGAAAAGGGTCTTTATTTATTTTTTATCGGCATAGTGAGGTACTTTAGACATGAGTGCAACAAAGCGCTAGCGATTTATAGTATTTTATAGAGAGGAAAACCCGTCACGTTAAGTAAAGAGCAACAATTTAAAGTGCTTTAGACTTGAGTGCCCGAGTAGAGGTTATGCAGTACAGATGATACGCGAACCTGCACACAAAAACGCATTTCAGCCGAACCGGATCGAAACCGGAACAACAATGTTTTTATAATAAATAACCGAACCTTGAACCCGACCTTGAACCGCACCAATTGCACAAAAATCAGAGAAACCTTAACCCGAATCGAACCATATTTTAAAAAAATGCTTTGGTATAATTCGACTACTTTGAAAAACACTACATATTTATAATGTTTCAGCGTAGAAGCAGCATTAGTAACAATTTACAAGAAGTAGTTTTATCTGAAGCGAAAATTGACAACCCTAATATTAAACACATTTGTTTAAAGGCAATACACCCTTTACCACTATGAATGGGCACAGGGTATGAGGATCGACTCTTTCGAAGAGAGCCCACTGATCGCCAGCGTCGCCACCGTTTGTACGACTTTTACTTTTGATTGCCAAATGCGTGAGACGTTTTTCAAGTGCGCAGTCGGCGCCACGGCGATCGTCGGCGCCTCCGCCGGCCGCTTTATCAAATCATCAGCTGGCTCAGGTCAAATAGCAATCACAACATAAACAACTTGAGCCCGCCGACACACACACACACACACACACACTCGTGTAAACATGGGCAAAATTCGGTTACGATTGATTAGAGAAACGCGTTTGCCGCTGTCGCAAGCATTTCACGGCCCGGCTCTCGAGTCAGTTGAGCGGACGCATTCGAAGCGCGCGTTTCGTTGCAGTTTTGTTGTTGGTGGTGCAAAAATGAAAGCTGTTTGCCTGTGCTGGCTGCTCGCATCAGCATTTTGGGCAATGCGTGGCGGTAGGTTTGAGTGCACATTTACCTGAAAATATTTTCATATATGCATCCGCTTGTTGCAGCTGCCTTATCAACGCCTTGCCAGCCAAGGGAAACCGAGTACGGCAGCGTTTGCGTCTGCAACAGCAGTTACTGCGACTACCTGGAGCAGCCGGTTTTAAGTGATAGCGCTCAGATCGTGGTGATTAGCTCGAGCAAGGTAAGCGCAAATTATACATACATGTAAAATGCCAATATTCGACTACATAGCAATATTTTTACAGAACGGCCTCCGTTTCAAGACAACCAGTGGCAGCTTTCTGGACAAAAAGGACCTGGAAGTGCAGGATCATCAATGGGTTGATGCAAACTTTGTGGCCGATTCCATTGTTGTAGAGCAGAACAAAGCCTGGCTGCAATTTGCAAACATTTCACAGCGCTTCGGTAATTTAATTAAATTAGTTTACACTTTACAGCACTTTAACCCTCTCCCAAACAACTTGTACAACACTGCTCAGCCTTGAATGTGAACATAAAGACAGTGCCGCTAACGGTGAAACGCGAGCAGCGTTATCAGAAGATCACAAATTTTGGCGGCGCCTTTACGGGCAGCGTCTCGCACATTTTGCAACAGCTGCCAGGTGATTTGCAGGATCACGTCTATAGGTAAAAGTGTGCCCTGGCCAGGTTTGGAACGTGCTTGATCGTCAACTTTATTTGCAGATCCTACTTTCACGCGGATGGTATTGGCTACAACTCAGTACGCATGTCGATTGGCGCTTCCGACTTTGATCTGCAGCCCTGGGCCTACAACGAGCTGCCGCGCAACGATCCATTGCTGAGCAACTTCAGCACACTGGATGCACGTGATCTTCAAAAGATCGAACAGCTCAAGCGCCTTAAGGCAGTTGCCCAACTGAATGACCTGCAAATTATGGCCGCGGCTTGGAGTGCGCCCACTTGGATGAAGAGCAACGATAGATGGACGGGCTTTGGTCAGCTTAAATCGCAGTACTACCAAACCTGGGCGGATTACCATCTGAGGTGGGTGCCTCGCAGTGTTAACCAGTCGATGGCTATTTATATGCGAAATAATGCGCACTCTTTGCAGATTTCTCGAGCTGATGCAGTCTAAAAATATGCCCGTTTGGGCCATATCCACTGGCAATGAGCCGTTAAACGGCGTCATTGGCTTCTTCTTTATACACTTCATGAGCATGGGCTGGACGCCCTGGCAGCAGGTAGGCGTGGCATTACCCAAATATCACTTATGAATAGCTTACGCTTTACAGGCAATTTGGCTGAGCGATTATCTTGGTCCGACCATTAGGAAATCCAAGCAGAGTCATGTACTCATATTTGGCAACGACGACCAGCGGTATACATTTCCCTCTTGGTTCCGTAAGGTAAGTAAGCTTAGGTTAGTTTTGGGAGTCTATTTTATGGGGATCAATGTAACGTAAAAATATCACTTTTATAATTCATTTCTTATATTGCTCAGAGAAAATTCATTATTTTTCAACATTTATTTAAAAGTTTTAAAAATAATTACCATTCACACCAATTTTTATTAAAAGAAAGTTACAAAATAACTCTTATGCTCTGAATATGATCTGTTAACAAATGGAAACCGAAGTCTTATCCAAAAAAACTTACGATATGATCACTCTTAGATAAAATCCCTGTTCGCTTGAGCACAAATCCAATGTAATAAATAATAGTAATTATAACTTAATAATCTCATTAATAAATATCTCTATAAATAAAATGATCGATATAGATGCGGGCCTCTCGCACCAATGCCCTGGACTATCTCGATGGCCTGGCCGTTCATTGGTATTGGGACGACGTCTTTGGGCCGCAGCTGATAGACGAGGCGCACACGGAAATGCCAAATAAATTGATCTTGAATACGGAATCGTGTATCGGCGACAAGCCCTGGCAGACCCATGGCCCAGAGCTGGGCAGCTGGGGGCGTGGCGAGAGCTATATGCGTGCCTATATACAGGACTTGCTGCACAACTTCAACGGCTGGTTAGACTGGAATCTGGTGCTCGACGAGCGGGGTGGTCCCAACTATGTGCACAATTACGTAGACGCTCCGGTGATTGTGAACACAACAAGTCGCACCGAGTTCTACAAGCAGCCCATTTACTATGCCATCGGGCATTTTAGCAAGTTTGTGCCGGCGCAATCCGTGCGGATCGAGGCGAGGACCAATGAAACCGAGTCCTTTGCGCAGCTGAGTACGGTGGCCTTTCAGAGACCGGATGGCAGCGTGGCGCTGATCTTGTACAACGGGTATGTGGCACGCGTCTAGTCTGCCTCTCAAGTGTCTGCACATCCTGCATATGGAGGTGCTATTTTTGGCGGCATCTGCGCCAAAGTGGCTGGCTCTAAATTGTACAGAGCACTCGAAGCGCTAGACAGCATTTATATCATTTTATGAATGTCTCTCAAAGATACTTTTCATTCGTACAGCGAAAACCTGCCCGTTAATGTGGCGCTCAATGACAGTCAACGTGGTCCATTCAACTTGCGTCTGCCCGCGCGCTCCTGGCACACAGTGGTCTACAAATGAGCTGCCATTCGACTGGGATACTGGGAATTTTCAAATGGGTTAAGCATAGCATAAAGTGATATAATCTATATATAGCAAGGAGTCCAGCTGGTGCAGGCAGCCGCTGCCCCAAGGACCAATTAGGATAGGAAACATGTTTGCCACTCAACAAACGAAGGAAGCCAATAATTTGAACGTAACAGGATGCGGATGCTCGACTGCGTAAACTCTGGAGATTTGTCCGAGCGCAACGTCTAAGGAAACGGAAATTTGTTTAAGCTGCTCAATTTGCCGTAACAAGTCTGTTTACAATGAAAATTCATTTGGCGTTTAGTGTCTGCCACGCCCCGCACCGCACCGCCCCTCAGTTGCAGTCGAGCGCAGTTCTAGTAAGCATGGGAATGGATGTGGGGTGGGGTGTGGGGTAAAGTATGTCGGCACGGCAAGTATAAACGAAAATGTTGGATCAAGTTGAGTGACAACTGGCAGTCGAGCGGCGACAACGACCAACCAAAAACATCTATCGAATAAATATTTTCTTAAGTTTTCCATCCACATTTTTTTCTTCATTATTTTCATATACTATATACTATGCTCTATAAATATGATTGTCAATTGAGCGCACAGCAAATGCATTTGCTTCTGTTTGTGCATCTGCCTTTAGCGCACAAAATGGGGCGTTTTATGTGAATCTATAAATTAAATATGAAATGTTCATAATTTTATGTGACCAATGGCTGCGCCACACAAAATCTTTTGGCAATAGTTTAAGAATAATAGATACTTTTAACATTCAATGGACAACAAATGATGAAAATATTGTGGGCATTTTTCATTGGGCTAATAAGTGCCTGGTAAAACGTATGGGGAGCATGGGGCCTGAGGGGGTAAATGCATTTTAATGCGTTCATTACATGTTGCAGTGGCAAGTGGCAAGTGGCAACAGCATGTCAATGCATCTTGGGAAACATTCTCAAGTGCTTACAACAAAATACACTTATCAGGCAGCAGCGTGTCAATTACATGCCACGCCCCATGCCCCTGTTGTATACTCTGTTAAAAAAGGGGAAAGGATAGTACGAAGTTTTTTTGTAATGATTTTATTTACATTTTACTTAAGATGTTTCAAAATTCAAGACAAGATATTTAAAATATGCCTAAATTTATAGAAAATTTCTATTATATTTTAAACGTTCTAATTTTGGATAGACAAACCTAAGATATAGAAAAATGATTCAAAGCTAAAAAACGTAAATACTTATATAACGAAAAAATGTCTATAATTTGTATAACCTTCCAGTGGCTGCAGAGCATTCAATAGTCGGCAATGAGCGACGAATTATTGGTATTTTTTGAAGCAGCCAATGCCGAATCCCCTGTGGGATATGCCAGCCAAAGTGTTGAGTGTTTCTTGAAGTTGTTGCTGTCGGCGTTGTTGTTGCTTGTGGTGTTTGCAGTGCATAAAGTTAATGAGGCTCATTATGAATATGGCAGCGATATGTTTGTGTCATAAGCTATAAGAATGCAGCAAGGAATTTACACGCGCTGCTCTCGTCAGCAGAAGATCAAAGCACATTACCATTTCCCAGGGTGCGCTTACCCACCCGTAATATGTTATGAGTTATTGGAGTATGGCAGAAGCAACGGCAACTCCGTACTCAGATCCAGCTAGCTGATCCGCTTCCTGGCAGCCCTGCCAGATCCACGTCCACATCCACGTCCACGTCGCGTGCTTGTCAACAGCTGACAGCGTCTTGTCAGAGCAATTTGCTGAAGTGAAGGTAGGTGCTCCGCTCATCAGCCACGGCATCAGCACCTCCTACACATGTCGGCTCACTGACGGCCACTCAAATTGAATGCTCAAAACACACACAGACTGGATGCCATTTAGCGTCAGATTTATTTCAAGCATAAAACGGCGATCACATTTCAGATGGCGGTAATGGAGGAGGGGGCTGGCACTTAAGTGGCCCGCGGGACAAAGGCGCCGGATGTGACTGTTTGATATACATAGGCCATGCCGATGTAGATATGCATCGTATATATGTGCACACATGTCACCGACAGCTGTACTATGGAGTTTTGTCTAAATAATAGGTCGTACTTTCCCAATTGTTTGCCCGATTGCGATTAGATAGGCAAATTAGCCAATCTGCCCGGCCCGGCCGTGGCCCAAATGTCACGATTCATAAGCGGCATAGCCAGCGACAAGATGCGACGTCCGTTGTCACCGACGCTAGCGAAGCTGGCCGAGCAGGAGCTGAACGAGACGCCCGACAGGATACAGCAGGACATCATCATTTTGCGGGTCTGGATACGACAGCAGCCACATTTGCGCGCCCGCACCGAGGACGACTTCCTGATCGCGTTCCTGCGTCGCTGTCGCTACAGCCTGGAGGAGACCAAGCGACGCCTGGATCGCTACTTCAGCTACTACAATCTGTTTCCGGAAATAATGAGCAATCGGTATATCACTCAGCGACTGCTGGATATCAATCGCTTGGGGTGAGTAGCCACTGAATCACGCAAGGAGTCGCACCACATCACAGGTCTGGGTCCAAACTTTAGGATCTGGCTGTACCCGGACCTGCCCAAGTGCGACAACCGCACGGCTCTGTGCATCGCACGGTTCGGCAAATTTGATCCCAATCAGTACAGCCTGCGCGAGGTTTACCATTTCACGTCGATGGCCATGGAAATCGTTGCGCTGGAGAATGATTACGCGTCCGTGGCGGGCATTTGTGAGATTATCGACTTGGAGGGCGTCAGCTCGGACAAGATGCGACGCTTTGACAAACAGTTCTTCCGCAAATGGTGGAGCTGGCTGCACGACTGCAGTCCGCTGCGGGTCAAGGAAGTGTATGTGATCAACATGCCCAAGGACATACAAGGCACCATCATGTTCCTCTACAATGTGCTCAGCATGCAGGTGAACTACCCGGTGAGCGACAGACTAATTGAGCACCCCTTCCGCGCTGTAAGTAATCGAGGTTTCACCCGCAGATCCATGTGCTGAAAACCAGCGAGGAGCTGTTCGACCACATCGGCAAGGGCTGCCTGCCCGAGGAGTACGGCGGCACCAATGGCCACATGACCGAGAGCGTGGCCTACATGGAGGACTTGCTGAACAGCTATCGCGGCTACTTTGATCAGGACTACAAGTATGGCACCGTTGAGGAGCTGCGACCCGGCGAGGTTGCCATGTACGAGGCTGAGTTCGGCGTCAATGGCTCCTTTCGCAAGCTAAACTGGGACTGACAGCGACCTTGTCCGGTCCCACCTTATGGTTAACTACCCACTCCACTGTAGTCGATCAATTAAATGTGCGCACCCCGCAAAGATAAACACTATTTCGCTTAATTCGCTTATCTGGCAGTGCATATGCACACATGCCCCTGGCCGGATATCTAACGGCGTGCGTTCCAGCTATTACCTGGTCGCTCATGCTGATAAGATTACGGTGCCCAGCGAAGCCCACTGCGTCAGTCACTTGCCACTTGAGCCAGAGCCGTCGTAGCGCAAACATGGCCGAACTGCGACCGCTGGAGCCCTTACTCGCCGCGCTCGCCCTGGCGGAGTGCAATGAGCAGCAGGCGGAGCGGGCGGCGTTGATAGCCACGGTGCAGACGTGGATTGCCAAATCGCCGCATCTGAAGGCGCGCACGGATGAGCGGCTGGTGCTGGCATTCCTGCGACGCTGTCGCTTCAGTCTGGAGGAGACCAAGCGACGCATTGACAACTACTATTCGCTGCGCAACGCCTTCCCCGAGGTGCTCTGCTCGCGGCAGGTGGATGAGGCGCTGATGCGGCAGTTTGATCGCGGGTAAGCCGAATCCCATACCTTAACTATGCCTCACTTAACCCCATCGCAGCATCCATGTGATACCCGCACGCCCGGCCAGCGCGCAGGGGCCGCGCGTCATCATCTCGCAGTTCTGCAAAATCGATCCCAAGCAATCGAGTCCCCGCGAAGCCTTCAAGCTGCTGTTCATGCTGCTGGAGCTGCTCGCCCTGGAGTGCGACAACGCCTCGGTGGCGGGTCTGTTCTATGTCGTGGATGCGCGCGACGTCAGCATGGAGCAAATGCTCCAATACGATCCATTTCTGCTGAAGAAGAGCTTCATGCTCGTGGATCAGTGCTTGCCGCTGCGTTTCGCGGAGATACACTTGGTGAACATGATACCCTCGGGACAGACCATCTTCAACTTTGTCACCTCTTTTCTGCCAGCCAAGCTGCCCTGGAAGGTGCGTACGCCCACCCGCCTCCTTCTCCCTATCCTAATTCCCATTCATGCTTTAACCCGCATAGTTCGTGGTGCACAAGAAGTCGGAGGACTTGTACAAACATCTGCCGCCCGAGGCGATGACCATTGAGTACGGCGGCAGCAACGGCTACCAGGCGGAGGCCTTGGACTACTGGCGTGAGAAACTGCGGACGCACAAGGACTACTTTGCCGAGGACGCGCAGTACGGCACCAATGAGAAACTGCGCACGGGTCTGGCCACGGCCTGGGCCAGTGGTGAACTGAGCGGCACCAGCGGCTCCTTTCGCAAGCTCGAAGTGGACTGAGTCGATTGGTTTTCCGCTTATGTCTTCTTTATTTGTAGTGTTTAATTATGTAGTTGCTATAGCTTACAAAACAAAAAATACTAAATTAGCTGCTAACTTCTCACTGGTATTTGGTGCATCCTTTCGGGGGGTATAGCGCGTATCCTCTGGCTGGCACTTACAATTAACTTTACAATTAACTAGATGGACTGGTAAAACTAATGCTAGGTGCTACACTTCTGCTTAAAATTCGCTTGGAGCGACGACGTCGTGCCCTTCCCCGAAGGTGTGTCCAGGGATGAGGCTGTCGTTGCAGTGCTTGTGGCGTTGGATTTGCTGGCCGTGGTTTGCATTTGAACACCGCTCGTTGTGCTCTTGTTTATGCTTTGTACAATGAGATTGAGGCAATCCAAGCTGGAGCCATTTGCACTGGCGCTGGCATCGAAATCTGTGATGACAAACATTTAAGTTAAGCTTCGGAGGATTTCTGCTTTTATGTGAGCCTTACCTGCAAATTGTCCATATTTCTCCATGTGTCTGTTGTAAAAGTTGAGCTTATCCTCCAGATACGCACCCGCATAGGAGCTCTGCAATCGAAATGGTAAAGATATTTAGTCACAGCTTTCAGCGCTCGTTTGGCTGCCACCAAACGGGCAACAACAATAAATAACAGCGAAAATGCTAAAAACTGTCGCCCCAAATGACAATGTCAAACAGTCTGTGTTGCCTGTCATCTTTGCCTCCAAATGCCATAGAAAATGCGCTCTAATGATGAGATTAAGCCAAAATGTGTGCCGCCGTTCGCCAGAGTCTCCACAATGTTGCCAATTAAAATGCATTGAACCATGTGCAGCCGGAGCCAGAGCAAGAGCATTGTCCCAAACAAGAGTCAAGAGTCGCGGGGCACTTATTAGCAATTAAATTAATTTGCTGCAATATTTGCGCGCATACGCAGACGACAGGAATTGTCGAGATTGGGGCAGAAGCAGATATTAAAGCGGAGATACGCAGATTTCATTAGAAAAATGCGCTTTAACGTTTTAGCTTTGCAAATTATAATTGCCACTTCTGGGTGGGTTTGCCATCTGCAGGCCAATGAAACTTCTTCCAACTGCAACTGGGCTATTGAGGTGCCGTCGCAGCGTCTGCAAGGATCCCAGCACAAGACAGTGGCTGGCCCAGGGCACAATTGGACAAGGGGCAGGGGGCAGGGGCAGGGGCAGGGGGCAGGGGGCAGGGGATCGGGGGCAGACCGGCGGCACACACCAAGTGAATTTCGGTATTTATAGGCGCACTGACATGAAAACGACACCCAGCAAAACAGCAGCCGAACAAGCAAAGAACAAAACGCTGAACACAACAACTCACGGCTGCACTTTTATAAAGCGATTTATCATTTTCCGAGCGTTTAGTGACAGCGTGCGCTCAATATAAGCGACACACATATGAACACATACATATATACACTGCGAGAAAATACAAAAAAATGTACTTCAACCAAGTACAAGCTTTGTTGTCCATCTTAAACTTGAGTCCTAAATTCCTATTCCTAAGACAATCTCTTTTTATAATGCCAAAATTTATAAATAAAAATTAAATACAGTCTAGGACACTTTGTTTTTACTTAAAAAGTTTGTCCACTTTGTGCTTTATTCAAGAATTCGTCTCATTTATGAAACGACTTTAACATTAAATTTTATTTACTCGTTATTTAAAAATATTTTAGAATGAAATGTTCCTGATATTTCACATCAAGACTGTAAATATAATGCCGTGTTTCTCTCAGTGCATAAATGTGGTACAACTATTCAAATGAAATTTTGTTTTATATCTTTTGGCGGAGGCAACAAATACACATGAATATACTTCGTATATGTGAGCATGTTAATATCTGAATGAAAAGCCACTTATCATTTATGAGTTGCGCAAAGATTTTAAGCCGCTTTTTGGACTGTTCTTCTTAGAAGTGCCTCCTGACAGACTTTTGAAATGTAACGGATATGCCGCATTATGTTGTTTGTATTTATATGCATATACCAGATGAAGGTCTTTTGATAAGTTTAACATAAATTATGAGCATTTTCAAACAAAAAATTAACTTAAGTTTTCTCCTTTACAATTCACAAATACTTTGGCCTTTTTTACAAAATATTTATAATTATCAGAGTTTTGTAATCAATGCTGATTAAACTACAGTCATATGTCCATAGATAAGACAACATACATATGTTCGCATAACTAAGTACATATACAGTTTACTTCCGTTATAAAGCAAAACGATAAATTCATATATTCTTTGTCATGAGTCATTTGCACCTAAATGTTTATATTATACCAAATTTATTGATGTCAGCGTGTACAAACTTTTGTGATTACGCGTGAAGTGTCTACTCGACTGATACGGTGGGAATTGTTTGATAGGTGTTGCGCCCAGGTGTACTCGGATTCAAGTTTGTTTTGTGTGCATAATAGAATTTATGATTATTGAAAGGTGTACTGCAGACTATTGAAAATAACTGAATAAATGCAGATAAGCTAAATATAAAAACTGCAATTAAGAGATTAGTTTGAATGGGCTCTTCAGACTTTTTAAACCAACTCTCTTTGGTAAGTTTATTAATGATACAAATGTTTTAAAAGTTTGCGAAGCTAAAATTCACTTTATCCGCATTATCAAACTGAGAATTTGTTAAGATTCAGTTTAAAACAAAAAGAAAAATATTATTATTATATTTATTTAAAGTGTAGCATATAGTTATAAACTAAATATTTTTAAATATCATATTATGGCCTATGGCCGGATCCTCGTTGTTCAGTAAAACGAAAAATATAAGGTTTTTAGACATCTCAGACCGAATCTCTTCGGCAAGTTTATTTATGACACATTTGTTATCAACGCTTAGCACTTTGCACGTAAGTATTTAAAAATACAACTCCAGTTCCCCCAGTTGCCATGCTACCCCAATGGGATGGGATGGATGGATGGATTGTCAGGCTGTGGCTGAAATGCATTTTAATGTCTGCACGCTGGCATTTCGCCAGTTTTTAATCAAACTATGGACGCACATTAATATCTGCCATTGAGGGCGCACTGTCGGCATACAAATATGCAAGGTTTTATGGTAAATTAACAAATTTGTACATTAAAATTTGAAGAACTCAAACAAACTGCATGGAAATTACTCAGCAGAGTGTGGCATAAGATCTTGAGATCGGGCATCCATAAAACATATAGCAGCGGCTATTGCAAAAATGTTCGCATAATTGTTGACAATTTGTTGTGCTGTCACATTTGGCTTTTGGCTTCTGGCTTCTGGCTGCTGCCCCAGCGGGCCGTGTCTTGCAACACCTTTCGAGGAACAGCGCTCCGATCTTGTCATGTTTTTCCTGTGCAATTTGTCAACTGACACATTTCCCTTTTCGACTCGAACATAAACGTATTGTGAAATTGTATTGGGAGAGGCGCTGTCCCTCTGCGTAGGAAACATTCAAATGTAGCTCAAGTTTTATCACATGAAACACAAATAAGTAAGAACGATGCAATCGGACGTACCCGACTGCGTAATACTCGTTCACAACGCACAGCAGTTAGTATAGTTAATTTGGAAAAATATATAATTTTTATATTATTCCAAATTAGAAGTCTCTAGCTTCAATATTAGAAATGCATATTGCATTTTAAATCGATTATGAGTGTTAACATTAAAACTGATTCTGAGGGGGTAAAATTTTTTTGTCAAAATCATGCCAAAATGAACAAAAGTTTTGACATGTAATGCTCTCGGTTCCATAGCTCCCATATTTCAAACGCCCATAACTTTGTCAAAACTGAACCGATTTTCATGTTTAATGGCAGTTTTGTCGTGGTTTGTTTCCTAGATTGATTCTGCACTTCAAATATATTCATTATTGAAAATAAAATTTTTGGATTTTTTGGTAAAAAAAAGCATGTAAAAAATTTTTTTTTAAATTTAGAAATGCTAATTTACATTTTTAATCGATTGTGGTGATCACAACTAGTATAAAAAACAACATTACAGCCGATTCTGAGGGGGTCAAATTTTTTGTCAAAAATCATGCAAAAATTGACAAAAATTTTGACATGTTAAGCTCTCGGATCCATAGCTCCCATATTTTAAACGCCCATAACTTTGTCAAAACTGAACCGATTTTCATGTTTAATGGCATTTCTGTTGTGGTTTGTTCTCTAGATTGATTCTGCATTTCAAATATATTCATTATTGAAAATAAAATTTTTTGGATTTTTTGATAAAATATAACTATATGAAACTCAGTTTCGAAAACATTTTTTTTTTCAAAATTTCGAAATGAAAATTTATCTCCTATATTTCAAAACTGTTAAAACTGAACCGATTTCCTGTTTGATGGACATTTTTTCATAGTTTGTCCTCTATCATGTACGTGGACGACCGGGAATATTTTACCGTCATGTGTGGGGGATCTTTCCAGTAACATATATTCTAAATATGGAGCCTTTAGTTTAAAAACAGTGAAAGATACAGCTATTTCCGATTTTTTGAAGGTTGGGGCGCAGGGGGACTTTCTAGTAGGCGTGGCCGGGATATCAAATAAAAGCAATCTTTGAGGGAGGTCACCAGCAATCTACATACCAAATTTGGTAACTCTAGCTTTAATATTGTTGAAAATATTCTTTTTATCGATTTGCGATCGTCATGTTATCGATTTGCCAGCCTCCCAGTGGGCGTGGCACAAAAATCTTATCACTTTGTATGACGCGGATATGGACGAGTACATATTCCAAGTTTCAAGTCTCTGGCTTCAATAGCGGCGAAAGAAATTGCGTTCATACGGACAGCAAGACGAACATTGCACAAACCCAATATACTCTTTTCACTTTCTGAACGAGTATAAAACTACAGAGAGGCGCCGGAATATAATTTAGTCTTAAAATTTAAATAAATGTCGCGTTTGAATATTTTCAAATAAGATGAAATAATCCGTGATTTGGAAAGTGTCTGTTCAGAAGTTTTAGAATTTAGGGATTAAGAAAATTGTTCTAGAAAAAAGTATTACGTTCTTGAGTTGAGAAATTTATTTTAAATAAATTAAAACTTTATTTGAGCATAGTATTCTTAGTTTTTCTCTGAGTGTAGCTATTTTGTGTGGCATAGCACCCGAATTTGTTGTAATTAATTTACAACACGTTTCTCGTTTGTATTTGAGAGCTGGGTGGCTTTACCTTACCATACATTGGGCTAAATGCAGCGCATAAAAAGGAACTTTATTTATTGAATCTAAAGGCAGGAACAACGAGCAACACCCGCACATAAATAAATTCTACACTCATTTGTATTTGATGTTAATTTTTGGGCAAGTTTTCTGATTATGGGCTTTTGCATTTGGGGAAGCAACTCCTGGGGCAATCATAATTCATAACTTCCCCTTTAATAAGCAGGGCAGCTAAAGCCACGGAGAGTGGCAGCTGGCGAGGGCGGAGGGGGAGGCGCGACTGGGAACGAGCTTATTAAGTTGCACGTCAGCGAGCGCATAAATTGTTGGGCAGAAAATACTGCGACATCGACGGGTATGGATATGGGTCTGAGATGGGTGTGGGATATGGTGAATGGGGAGCTGAAGCTAGACGCAAGAGTCATGTTATTCTATTTTCACGTTCGGCAAGCTCTCGTGTAGACCCTGAGATTTTGATGAATGTGCGCGTCAGCAAAAGAAAAATGTACGAAAATGTTTTTCATGCATGAGGTTTTTACGAGAAAATAATTGCGGAACGTTTGCCTTTGGGGCTAATATTAATTGGCGTTCAGCAAAAACTTACCAGATAATCGGACTGGCAACCCTTGCCGCTCAAACTGGGCGCCAGATTGTCGCCATCGCGGGTGGGCGTGGATTCCTTAAAGAAACAACCCGCAGACGAGTTAATAACCGAGATTATCGAATAGTCACCAAGAATGTTCTCTACCTGCAGCAGATCCTCGAGACTCTCGATATATTCGATGGCGTTGCGCAAGATCTCAACCTTGGGCAGGCGCTGATTGGGATTGGACGATGTGCGACGCTTCAAGATCTCAAAGGCCTCGTTAACCTAAAAAGCAGGCGAATGGTAGCCAAGTTATGCGCCATCGTCAATTAAAATTCATCATCGAAATTATAGAAATCATAGAAATCCATTAGACATGCCATAAAAACCCACCCAGCGGCTTGCTCATCTTCCCCATTAAGTGGCTCTTTAATAAAACATATTTTAAATTAAATCGCGCATAAAATTTAAACAATTAAACCGTTGGGCGCGGGTGTTGATGATGGCCAAAGTGTCACTTCCCCCCTTTTTCATAATGTTGATGGGCGCTGCCGCAGGGGTTTGTCGATCTATAAATACGCCTCTCGGAACTCGGTTCCACAGTTTTTACGATTTGTCGCAGAACTCTCTCGAGCTCGTTTATGATCTTGCTTAATGTTTGGCCAATCCTGCAGTTTAATGCTTGTTGGGTGGCTTCTCTCCAGCTCCAATGCTTTTCCAAATTTAGGGCCCAATGAGCTCAAGTGACATTTACGTCCATGATGTGTTAATTTTTGTGGCGCAACAAAGTTGCACGTAATTGCACTCCAACACAGTTTCAGATCATCCCAAAAATAACTTGTATTGTATTCATATTTTATTTTGTAATTTATCTTTTCTTCAATTATATATATACCCGGTAAATGGATCTTGTAATAAAAATAAATACAGTGGTCGCTTGGAAACTAAAACTTTCGAGTAGCAGGAATCATTTAGAAATTACAATAAATTCTTTTTTCCTTTCAGTCAATTTAAATTGCGAACATCAAAACTTTTGTTATTACAAAATTATGTTTGCTTCTGTTTGAAATTAATTGTGAAAATTATATATTGAGTTAATAATCTTTTTGAAATACGAGCTTTAGAAAAACAATATTTTAAAAACCGAAACCGAATCGAAACCGATGGAATAGTATGGATTAGTTTAATTTTTACCAATGTATAAGGTAAGGAGCTACAGTTATAAAATATAATAGAATGGCAGATGTAGGTTTATTTGTCAAACTTTTGGCTTTTAAAGTCAAATGAAAAAGTTTTGTAATTTTTTAAAATTACTGTGAAAAATAATAAAAATATTCTTTTATGAAACACATTGCTATTTAAATAACTTTCTTTGATATTGGTTATATTGATTAACTATTTACCCACATTCGAATGCCAAATTGTGATTCACATATAAGCGTTAACACCGGTTTACGTCCTTTCAACTTGCGGCCATTTCGCTTTAATAGCGAAAATATTTTCAGTCCCTAACTCCTATTACGGCCTCACATATTCATTTAGCCGTCTCATAAAACATAATAAACTACACAAAAATTACAATGTCAAATTACCAAACCACGATATGCATATTTGTAAAATTTTGGTAATATTGGCTCCAAAAAAATTAATGCCATTAATAAAGGCACAAGGAAAGCATACCGTTAAATGTGAAAATGTATATACTAAGATATCTTGACGCTGGACAAAAATGGCCAGCATATTGGCCAATATTGGACAACTTTGTTAACTAAACTTCTTCTCTTCTCAATGTAAAAAGCATCTTATTAATTGAAAGTTCGTTCTTTAAGTTGTTTTTTATTTGTTATCCGCCAATATTGAATTATATATTACGTTGTCCAAGATCAAATACTCAATACATTTTGGGCTTGGGACCAAACTAATTTTTTGTTCATACAAAAGTATGGAAATGCGCCTTACTTTTCCGGTCCCAATCTAAGCCGCTTACTGGTATATAGGTGTACTTCTACTAATAGCAACTACTACCATTATATATACATTCAATTCCTAAGGATTTTTTATAGACAAGTAAAAGGGAGTCGAACGAATTCCTTTGAATGCGATAAGGAGCTCCACCTCGAGCTGCATTACCAAGACCTAACCACCTGGGATAGCCTCGCAGCTGTCCGCAACCCCTCCGCTCACCTTTCTGAGGCGCCGTCGCTCTCGCATTGTGGCCGCCTTGCGACGGTCCACGGTAACGTTCTTCTTTTTGCAGGCCTTGCAGGCCCAGGTGAGGCAGGGACGCGAGGACTGAGCCGAGGCGCAAACCAGCGGGGCCAGCACGTGCTCCTCGGAGCTGAGACTGCTGTCCTCGTCATCGTAGTCCGTTGTGTACACGGGTGAGGAGGTCATGGAGAGCTGCTTGGACCCGTCTGCGGCTTGGTGGTTCCGGCTGTTGAAGCTGCAGGCGGCGCTGCCGGCATCGCCGACGGCATTGAAGCGACTGAAGAAATGCTGCAGCGTCTGGTGGGGATTCTGATGGACAGCCGGGTGCGGCAGGCTGCTGTTGTTGTAGCGAAAGCCAGTTGGATGCGCCTGCTGTGGATAGCTGCTGTACTCCTGCTTAATGCCACTGTCGTGGCCCACGCCTGCGCTCGAGCCCGTCAGCATGGTGTTCGAATTGTTGTATTTGGTCATGACCTCTGACCCTTTTAACTGATCACTTGACAAGCAGTCCACTTCACCACACCGCACAGAGACTTACGCCGAGCGAGAACGGGCACGGGACACGGGATCGAGTACGGCACGAGAATGAGAACGAGAACGAGAACGAGACGAACCGACGCCCGCGACAAGCGCGACACATTTGGCCGACAGTATTGAAAACTGTTGTGTGATCTTTCCCAGATCCACATGTGCTCCGTTCAGCTCTGCTCTGGTCTTGCTGCGTTTTGAGTGGCTGCTCGTCGCCGCTCTCGAGTGGCTTCTATTTATAACGCGGCACGCCATTAGACACTGGCCCCGCCGGCTGCCTCCGACCAGAAGGACGCGCATAGTGTGCTCAGGCCACGCCCCCAGCCAGCCACTATGAGCGGTGCTGTCGAGATGCTCAGCTCGGACTCTTCGGATTTTCTGCTCAATGCGAAGCTGTTTTTGAAGGGCTTAAGAGACTTGGTTTATTTATCGCCAGCGCCCGGACAGAAATCAAATAAATTCGAATCTACCTGCCCAGCGATTAGCGCATCGCGTATAAATTAGAGCCGGAAAACAATTCGTTAATGTGACACTTTTTATGGAGGCAGTCCACCCTCCCGAACCAAACCCCACCCGGCCTCCAAGGGCGCACACCTTGCCATTCAGTTTTCTCTGTATGATTTTCATTGTTTTTTTCTCCGTTTTCTTTTTCATTTATATATATATATATATATTTGTCTTTTGGCTTCGCATCAAATTGACCAGAAAATAAACGAAGAAAGCTAAAAATTGCCGCTTCCCCCACACCAAATTTGTTTATTTATTGCTGCTCAAACAAAATATATATCTTTGGAAATCACCTCTAAATCTTCTCGAATGATATTGTAAATCTTTTGTCTTTGGCTCGTGGTTTTGTGCATTTTCCATTTTCCATTTTCAGTTTGTTGTGTTTGCTTTTTGTCGCAGCTTTCCTTGTTATTGTTTGTCGTCTCATTTGTGTATTGCGTTGATAAATGTTTTGTTTTGATTTGCTCTGATTTTATTTTGGTGCTGACTTTTCCCTAAATTTGTTTATGATGAGCGCAGGATAATCCCAATAGAAAATTAAAGCAAACTGTCAAAGTTTCTTTTATTTGGCGTACGTTTGTGTTTTAGCTTGAAGCTTGTTCTTGATTATTTTGTACACAATATAATTATGACTTTATATAATATTTTTGTAGAAAGTTGGGGTAGTTCATATAGCAGCCATACTTCAGAATCGCCTTTCTTTACTATTTTCGTGATCTTAAAGGGAATTAGAAGTTATTACTATTTCAAAGTGGGCAGAAAATAATTGCTCTTATCAGATATCTATATATACATATATTTATTCTATAGAATTTAAGGTCTGCCAGTACTACGTTCATGATTTTGATTTATAATAGATCGATAAACCTTTTCTGTTTAAACAGACTTCACTCTCTCCGTCTCCGTCTCACTCTCGCTTTCTCTCTCTCTCTCTCTCTCTCTCTCTCTCTGTTTATCTCTTTCCATCTCTCTCTCACTCTCTATCACATATTCTAATTTACTTACTATTTATTGTTAACTCTTTCTTTCTCTCCGTGCCTTTTTCTCTGCCTTGAATGCTATCGCTGACACTCTATCTCTTTCTTACTCGGACTAGCGCACTGTGTCCAAAAAAGCTAACCCAGTGCTGCCCATTGAACAAACTAAAAGCGCCATCTATTGTTCGTTACTCAGGGTTTGAGTATTTGCTAGTTCTCACCCAATATTTAAAGTTATTGCATACTTGTAGGCGCCACACGAAATTTGTATTTTGTATAATTAATTAATTAATAAAAAAATACGCACACAAATTCGTTTATCCAACTCTGGGCTTGTGTACACTCTTACAAATCAAATTATTTATTAGCAATGTACTTTTATTAATATATGCACTTTAAAAGATCGGAGAAATGTTAAACTTAGTCAGTTTCCTATTGAAATTCCCAAGAAAACAGTCAAGTGTAAATTCAATTATTGAATTTAAAATTCTGCCACTTCCGCTGTTATCTAGTTACTGCGACTTGTCTCTCGTGTGATAGCATTTTCGAGTTACTGATGAAACTTTCCGCACAAGTGTCAGCATTTCTTATCGCGAGGTCACATACAAAATGCATCAATTTATTAATTTGTTCTCAAAGCAATATTTGCGATAAATGATGATTGTTGGGGGCGAGTATTCGTTGTTGCAGCGGCTTGTTAGCTTTGTTTTGTTGTTGTAGCTGTTGCCGTGGCCAATGCTTTCTGCTTTCCATTCATAAAAACGTGCAACATGCGGCAAGCGCGCGTAGAAATTACGTCAGCCAAACAAGTGTGTAGGTGAGGGAGATGCGTCCCTATATGCAAGTGGTAGTAACGAAAGCGCATGTGCTGTGGCCTATGAGGGAGAGAGAGAGAGAGGGGAGAGAAAGAGAGGGAGAGAGCGAGAGAGGGAGAGAGGGAGTGCGAGAAAGCTTTCTTATCACAACACGCCTCAGATCTCGGCCATTGCCTTTGCCCAACTGGCAACAGCTGGGAATGTGCCACAGAGCATATCAACCGAATTAAGCTTAAGCAAGTTTATAATTAAACAGATAAATATATATATAAATACACACACATACACGCAAATTGTAAATCAAGATATAGCGCAATTTTACATTGTTTTCTGTGCAGTCAGCTAAATACTTACGCTGAGACGAGCAAAAATGCTAAGATGTGCTGCTCGGCAAGGGACGGACGGCGCGAGGCGGGCAATTGCGTGGCGATATTTGAGCGCGGAAAGGCAGCGCAAAGCACGCAGTTACATTGAAGCCGTCGCAGCAGACGGTTGGGCGCGCAGCAGCAGCTCGTCGTGAGTGAATTTGGTTCGCATGAGAACAGCACAAGCAAACATACGCACATAGATATTGTGAACATGTTGCCGCGTATTTTGTAAACAAAACAAAGTGAACATAGAAGAGATGCTGATAAAAACGGCGCCAAGAGCTGAGAGTGCAATGCAAAAGTTGAACGGAAGTTGATAAGCACAAAACGGATAGTGGCAAAAGCTAAACGCAGCGAGACAACGAACAAACTTAAATATTTAATCAATTAAATATTAACCGTTAAGCGTTTACTGTGAAAGCTGACACAAACGCGCAGGTAAAGAGCTGCAAGCACAGCATCAATTGTGATGATATTGAAAGCTACGCGAATATATGTGTGTCAGCATGCCAAAAGTTTATGGGCCGTTTGACTGACAGCTCGCGGCTCTCTTGATACCAATACATTCACACGCGTGCACAGACAAAAGCTTCAGTGTCAAACTGCATATATAGATGCACTTTCTTATGTGTGTGTGATTGTTGACTTTGTTTGTGTCTTACAACTCTCATTGCTCTTGCTGTAATTCGCACGCTCTCTTGTCAATGAGTGTGTGTGTGAGATTTTGTTTTGTCTTCTGTTTACGCGCTTGCACCTGTTATTGTCGTTCGTTTTACTCTCACGCAGCAGCTATTTCTCGCTCCCTCGCTCTCTTTGTTGTCGGCACATCAAAACAAAATGAAATCTATTTTATATTTATTTGTTTTTACTTGTACTTATATGTATTTACATGTGCAAGTAATAAATTGATGGGCCATGCAATCAGAAGCAACCATGCGAGCTATGGATGCACTTCTCGTCCCGATGGGGCCTGCAAAGGGGACAAGGTTTATAGATAGGCAATAATATAGTAATTGAAAGCATACAAATGTACAATTCCTTTCGTGTAAGCTGTTGAAAAGCAAAACTGTAATTTAGTTGAACACAGCCTGCCCTATCCAAAAGTGTCGCACTTCAAGGTCAACAGAGAGGCTGTGCCCTGAATGACGAGAACTGTTTACCTGGAATGACTTATCAGCCGGGCATTCCGAATCAGATTTTTAGGCACGTGCCCAATATGTTTACATTATCTACACTTTTGATATTGATTTTGATTTTGTGTTTAACCCATTTAGATAAATACATTGCTATAATCAAGGTTGCGAATCGGTTTTGAACCGAACCATTTTTAAATCTTGAACCGAGCTTTCAACTGAACCAGTTGCTCAAAATAATCAAAAAATCAGCCGAACCTTACCTCGAACCGAATCATATTTTTAAATGGTTATTTAAGATTTAATACGTTAAAAATGTTAACCTCAAAAATTGAATTTGCATGAAATTGCTAAACGATTTTTAACATCTTTATTAAAAACCAAAAAAAAAAATGTTTTCATAAAAAATTTCGAACGTTGAACCGAACCACCATATAATGCACAAAATATGTAGGTTATTCAAGGTATGACTGCTTAAATACTTAAGTACATCAATACAGCTATAAAAACTTAAATTATTGATGATTATTGATTATTGAAATACCAACAAATTTATATAGAGTATAAGCCTGCTTTATTTAATTGCTGCTTAATAAATTGTTAAATAAAATTGTTTATAAAAATAATAATTAAGAATGCTTACGAAACAGATGTACAAAGTACATATGTAGTATTATACTTTACCTTCAAAATTATGTCTACCCATTAAACCTGAAATTCTAGCTTCGCAATTTTTAAACATTTGTTTGACTAAATCTCATTTCACTTTTAAGAAATTCTTGGCTAATTAAACAGGTTTTGGCATACATTAAGATAACATTGTTTATTTACATAATACAAAGAATATATATTTAAAAGCTTAGTCTCCCTCTCAATCAATAATGAAGGCGTGTTTATAATAGGTAATATCTATAAAAAAATACCTAACCTCAAGACAATATAACGCCGCAAATATTGTATTTGGTTATTCAACTAATTAAAAGACAAAGCCAAGTTGCAGCTAACACTCAAGAGAAATTAGGCCAATTGTGTTAATTGAAGAATCGGTAGAGAAACGCCTCAGGCATTAATATACTTATAAACGTCTATATTATTGTTTACATTTTTTGTTATTGAGAGTCGAAAAGTCTGCTTCTAATACACTTGAACCTAATCTCTTTATCAAACATTAAGCCTTATCAAGCGGGCTCATAAATAAACTACTTTGGGTAAATAGTCTGTCTGGGGCGAATTTAGCAAGAACCCCACGGAAGCACGCGAAAATGGAGGACTTATCAGTGCCACGTCGCGTCATATAATGATAGCTTATCAGCTGGAAAGGAATCAATTGATAGTCAGAATGTTGTCGATGTATTTATTAATTTATTAATCACTTTTACCAGTCAGCTTTTCCTCTAATATATATATAATATTGCAATTTATTGCTATTAAAATATATATTGTAACCACGTATTTTAGCCAGTCATTTGAATTACGTGCCCAATGAGTTAATATTTGTGCAAAATATAATAAATATATACAGTTAATTGTTTTTTTTTCTAAATTGCAAGTCCCTATAGCTTTGTTTGTTTCAATTTCAAGTGCACTCATAATTTGAAGGAATTTGTTGGGCAATGCACACAAAAGGCACTTGAGCCCCAAACTGCATATGTCCGAATGGGATAGGTTTTAGGCATAGCGACACGTTACCATTCGACGGGGAGTATATTTATATAAGCAACATCAGTTCTAATTGATTGCAGTGAATTCGCACTAAACGATAAATTACACACATTGTGTAGCTAAGTGACAAACTATAAGATACAATTGGGCACATTAGATACAAATGCACGTAATGGCTAAATGGGAAATGAGCAATGGTACATGTGTCTGGCACATGGCACTGTCTGCTTTTATGTGCTTTTATTATTATTGTTGACGAATTTAAGCCTCACGCTATGTGAATACACACGAATACTCACATATTTGCGAATACACACACACACACCGTATCTTTGTAAATTGCAAAATTTTGTGTACTATGGCAGTAGATCGTGTGTGGCTGGGACATTTCTGTAGCGCCTGTTACCCGAAAAAGAACCAGAAATCAAGTGAAAAGAATTTGGCACACACGCAAGCAATTAGACACCCCCTCGCCCACCCAATTGCCCCCTTATCTATAGCCTCATGAGCTGTGAAAATGGCAGCCTTGAACCGCTGGCAAAAAACTTTCACAATGAAAAAAGTTCAGTATCAAGGACCCAGAAATGAGCAGCATGTATCTCTGGGGTTGTCTCGTAGACACATTCACACATACAAACATACGCATACACTCGCACAAACAAACATACTTACATACGAGTATAAACAAAATGTTTGCTTTATTTGCTTAGCACGCAAAGCGGCAACGTTGCGTATACGTAACGAATGAATTGCCAGCGCACAGAAAAGAAAAACGCTCTCGTCTACGTATGTGTGCGTATGTATGTATGTATGCATACGTACGTATGTACACATGTATGCTGTGCGTGTGCGTCCTCTTAAGGTATTTAAAACTTTTGGTTATTTTCCATGCGCATTTCTTGTTTTTGGGTCAGCGAATAAATGCCTCAAAATTATTTAAACACAAATCAAACATAAGTATAACATTTTTTTTAAATTCGCTGATATTTAGAAAGAGCGTGCAGAAAACAGAAAAAAAAAACACACACACACACATTGAAAACGCTCACTGCGTGGGTTAGACGATAATCAAAACAAAGTGTGCGAAATGTTTAAATATTCATGCGCACACATTGAGTATGCATGAACACGCTATAAAATCGCTAAAAATATCAAACATGCACACACTCACATACATATGTATATGAAATTGCGCCAGCGATACAAACAACGGAACACCAAACACGTCGGGCATTTCTGGCTGCCCGTTCCCATTCTTATTTAACAGCTGCGCAGTTCAAAAAAAGCAAATCCCAATATCTAACTATGTTTGCCCAAAAAAAAACAATTTAACAATACAACTGTACATCTGTGTGTATTTGTCTCAATGAAGGTCTTTACTCACTGGTCTGCGTGTGTGTGTGTGTGTGTGTGAGTCTCTTTGTATATGCGAAAGTATTTCTTTCATACCGTAAAGGCAGGTTATTTTGCTCGCCAACATTGACTGTAGAGGAATATTTAAATATTTTTTGATTTGTTAATACCATAAAACAAATATTTACACACGGCAATCCATTGCGAAAAAACTAATATGTATACAGTCATACGAGAATCGCAAAGAAAGGCGAAGCACTCACTAGTACCACACAATAGCTGTTATGTCAGCTTATTAAAAATATATAAAATATCTGCAAATAGAACTCCAACATACAATGCATGTGGTTAGAAGAAATGAGAAGTAAATAAAACAAGGGAATGCGAAGGTGGCCTTACTACATTTTATATTTGTACTATAAAGATTAAAAATAGATCTTATAATGGCATTGCAGGAAGACATTGACTGCATGATTGGCAACATTACCAATCAGATCTATATAATTCTAATCAAATCTTATTATCAAGAAATTAGCTTTAAATAATTCCCAAGTCAAATACCACTTAAATAAGTTTGAAGTATGTGCAGGGCAGATAATCAATTTATTAAGTAACATTTTTGCCGTCTCATTTCACTTGCGATTTAGTGCCAATTAAGTATGCATATAAATAATTGGCCACACCTAATGGGCAACTTTTTTATGGATCGTGCTCGAGGCAAGTCAGCTCTACCCTAAAAAAAACCTTGTTCGATTCAGTTTCACTATCAGAGGAGAGAGAAAGAGCGAGCTATCTGCTGTGCGAAAAGGTGAGAGGGCGAACGTGAGCGCGCCAAACAACAACAATTTGAATATGCTCACACACATGTAGACTTAGTTTTGTATGGTGTTTTGAGTAGGTTCACAGATAAGTCTATTCCGCCGACGCTGTAGACGACTTAGACAGAGCGTCATAAATATTTATTCCACTATAATTTTGTTCTCTCTCAGAAATGTTTTCGTTTTTAGTACTGATCGTGCGGCTGTTTAATTTAAAGTTAGGCCCGGCAGTCGCGCGGTTTAGCTCCCGGCTATAAGCGGAACTATTTAGAAAAAACTCGCTAGCGATTTGCCAACAGCAAAAACAAATCAATTACAAATATACATAAATACATAGTGCATATTAGGCTTATTTTCGATTGATCTAGTAAGCCCAGACGCCCCAAATTCTAATTTAACACCTATTTTGAATTCTAGCTTTATGTAATATGTAACTAAGAAATTGTCTAAATTTTTCCCCACACAGAGACGGTCAAATCGGCTGAGAGCGTGGACTTAAAATGAGAAATGTGAGATAGCAGCAACGTGTTGCATGCAACCCCCACCCTAAATACCTCCAGCATGCCAATATAAAAGCCGAGCACTACACAGCAACATCTGCACATACATAGTTCATATCAGAATAAAATCAACAACTTCATTTGGGCTCAAATTACTAGTGTGATAGAAATTTCTTTTGGACACGTAATGGCGCACTTTAGCGGACATCAGCCCTCCGCCGAGGTGCCCGCACACTTTAAGAACCTGTTTACGGGCGGCAAATTGGGCGAAGAAGATGACGGCAATAACAATGGCAATAACAACGATGGCAATAACAATAATCAGGAGAATCGTCTTGATATTGCCAATAATGATGGTCACGCCGCCTGCTGGGTCTTTGGCTACGGTTCGCTGTGCTGGTATCCAGGCTTCAACTACACCAAATGCATCACCGGCTATATAAGAGGCTACGTGCGTCGCTTCTGGCAGGGCAACGTAACGCATCGCGGCACGGAGGAAGAGGTAAGTCCAACTACAGCACCGCCTGCCACTCAGTTAGCTAAGGGGGCGTACCAGATGCACGTTAATCATTTATAAACATTGGCTGGCTTTCCCATATTTGAACACATGCCATTTCTCGCCGATTGTCTGTTTGTATCATTATCTAATTGGCATGTGTTATCAGTAACGAACAAAACAAACGAGCGGCTAGACAGAGTGAAATTTACATACCTGACACCTTAACGTAGCCGAACAGACTTGCATAAATAATACAGAATTAATTAAGACAAAGATTAAGTTTTTCAGAAAACATACTTCTTTGAGATAGACCTACTATTCAGAAAATAAACAGCCCTCGTCTGGCTAACTACGTATGTAAAAATTATATAAAATGTTCTTGGCTTGAAAGCCCGTGCATAATCAGCGCATTAAAATGTTTTTTTTTTTTATCGCGACAACAAACTTAAAATGTTCTTTGTTATTTTAACGAATAATGAGAAAATAGGCCAAGGTCCAACATGCATATCGACAACAAGTAAATAAACAACGTGCACAGTGCAGTCCAACCTCCACTCCCTTACTCAATAATGTTTAAAGAAAAATCGCATTTCTATATATGTAAATATTATATATGTTTCTTTATTTTTTACAGCCCGGCCGTGTCGCCACACTTGTCGAGGACAAAGAGGTAAACTCTTACTGCCATAAATATACTGTAAAATATGTATATATCAATATTGTCTAGTGAATGTAAGAAAAAAGTTATTGCGCCGTTTGAATTTCCCAACGTAAGCCCCATTCCGTGTAGACGGCGGCCGGCAGTTGTGGTGACAACACGCCGCCCCTTCTACTCGTCCATATCTTAGTGATCTCTGGCACATTTCCGCAGTCAGCCGAGCGCAACAATTCGAGACCCTTAAAACGGGTCTCTCTTCATTGGAATACGCAAGGCGAAATACCGCGAAATATAGGCGAATTTTGTACGGCGGAAAAACCGTCGCACCAACTTTTACGCCTTGATACTTTCTATCCTAGGCCCGGGGACTTTACCCAGGGTGATTACGAGGAGCTACCAGGAGCTCGTTTGTGACCCCGAGAGACAAGCAAGGAAAACTCAAATCGGCCTGAAAGAACTATTGCTTGCCGCTATTTATATGTAGCGCACGCCGAAAAAGTAGTTGGGAATTCTAAGCCAACAAAAATAATCAAAGCAAGCAGATATGAGCACCACTTGCGCGCGCTCAACATTTTTTTTTAAATTTGAGAAATATGTTTACGCTTTTTAACAGTCTTTAGTCATTTAATTTAATTATCTTCTTTTGTTTATAATTGTAGGGTATTACATGGGGCTGTGCATACAGAATAACAGGCGCAACTGCGTTGGAGTATCTAAAACAACGCGAATGCACATTGGGTATGCACATAGATATAAAAATAAAAATTAGATCCAACTCTAGCCGTCTTAACTTAATTTGTCAACAGGTGGGTATGCAACGCTCGACACAAAATTTTTCCCCGCGTCGCTTCGCATGACACACCTTTCAGCGGCGAGGCCGTCGAGGTGATGGTCTATGTGGCTACACCGGAGAACAGACATTGGCTGGGTGATGCGCCTCTGGCGGTAATAGCAAAACAAATCGCCAATAGCCGCGGCCCGAGCGGACACAATGCAGAATATTTGCTCCGATTGGCACTTTTCATGCACGAGGAGATACCAGGCGTGCGGGATGAACATTTATTTGAACTAGAGCGACTGGTGCTGGAGGAGATCTATCGCAAGGAAATCCCACTGTCATCTGTGATGGGTCGCAATCCTGACCGCATACGCCGCGACTCACACGAAGACGTTCGCCGCCCGCCATCGTTTGAGTTTACATCGCGAATACCGGACACGAAACTGCGCTGCCTGAATATTTGATTGTGGTTTTGGTCTCGGCCACAAAGGACATGCGGAATATTCCAAACACATAATCAATATTTACCAGCTCAGGTTACGAGTCTGACTAATATCCATGTATTCTTTAAAATGTAAATAATCATAACCTTAACGTAAGCAATAATTCTCGATAACTGATCTGATAAACTAAGTTCTCGTAGTGCGTAAGTTGCGTCATCGACGCACACATTTACATTTATATACACAAGTGCCCAAAAATAAGAAAAAATAAGTCCAAAAGAAAGAAAATAAAATGAAAATTAAGCAAAACAATGCATTGACTTCAATTAAGGAATTTCTGGATCCTTGAAACAAAACAAAAACAAACTAATATTCTTGATTCATTTGAAAACCCACAACACTTACAAACTTTATTTTTATTGTTTACGTACGCGAAAAGCTAAGCTTGGGTTTCTTTAAATTGAATTTAAATTTAAGGGATGTTGGCCAAATAGTCCTTAATTGTAGCGGGGTCTAGACGCTTAAAACCGTTTTGATCGCAGATTCCAACTTCAATATTATCAGAAGTCATTTTTCCTTCGAAGCCTTCCTTCAGAGTCAAAATGGCAGTGTGCACAGCGTCTTCCAGCTCAAGATCTTCGCTATAACTACAATCGCAATGCGAACATTAGGTTTTATTAAATATGTAAGCTCCTAGCACGCTTACCGCTTTTCTAAAAAGGTTTTGCCGTTTACGGCATTCTTGCCCATGGCAGTGGCCTTCCAAGCGAAATATGCACCAGAGGGATCTGATTGATAAAGATATGGACGGTCATTGTCCCAGCCGCAAATCAACAACGACACACCAAATGGACGCACGCCACTAAGAAATGGAACATTTTGTTTAAAGTGCTAAAATTGAATAATGTATATATAGTTTTTACCCCGACTGAGTGTACTCCTGCATTAGTGTTGCCACGCGTTGCACGAGTTGAGCGACCGGTATGGGTTCCTTATAGGTTAGATAGTATGTCTGGGCGATTTTACGCGCTTGTTTCACCAGCAAGCGGTAGTCGGGTCCCATGCCAGAATACACCATTCCAATATGCTTGTTTATCATTTCCACGCGGTGCACGCTGTGTTCTTCATACAACGGCGATTTGTATTTGTTTTCTGTTGCAATAACGACGCCATTGGAAGCTAAAGAAAGCCGAACAGTTCTTATACATCCCGTACAATGCAATTTATTAGCACGGACTTACCCATAATGCCAACAGAGGGTGCGCCACCAGATACAGCTGCCAAGGCATATTCCAATTGGACGAGCTTTCCTGAAGGACTGCAGATGAACGAGAAAATTAATGTTTATGCCAGTCATGCACACGACCTATGCTTGATGCATAAGCAGAGCATTTAAATATCGTTAGCCTGTGCGTATCAAAGCTACACTTGCCTAAATGTTGTCAGGGAAAAGCTGTAACGTTCAGTAGCCATTGTTATTGGCTTAAATTTGAGTTGCAATAATTTTTAAATAAATGCCGACAATCCTCACGAAAATGACAAGATGACAAGCATAAACTAGAGCTGTGACACTATCGACCATTTGACCAATAGTATCGAAAAATGTTCACAACGATAGTAAAAAATACTATCGCAGTATATAATGTCGGTATATCAATTGTGGAAATTAATTTTATAATTAAGCCAAGAATATCATTTGAATATATTTTGAATATATTTTCATTTAATATAATGTACAATTTAACAAAACAATGCAGGATTTGATTATTATATTGTTTGCTTAATGCGATGTGTCACTAGTCTATCGATAATTTCACTTTGTAACTTATGTGCGTCAGGTTAGCATACAAATAAATGCATTTATATAATATAGAATTCAATTCATAACAATTCTGCATTTAAGTTTATTTAATTTAGTTCTGAAAACCATAAATAGAGCAAAATAAAAATTGTTATCGGTACCCGAAAAAATCGACGCTGAGCGACCGATGCTAACTTGACAAACATAAAATTATATTCGTAGTGGCCATAAGGTTCGGCTATCGATATTCGATAACTGTTTTTCTTTTTTGTCGACTTCGAGCACTGCAAATGTTGCTGAAAGTTTTCTGTGAAAATTAGAAAAATTTCACTCAGGCAGAAATTAATGGCACACAAGCGTTTCTTTATTTACGCTGCACTACTGGCGATATGTTATTTACTTGGCGTGACATGGGTAAGTGTTTGATAACGCCCTCACTGCGTCGCAATTGAAATGATTCTTGTGTTTGTTTGTTAACAAAGGCTGACCCAGCAACACAAACACTGCCAAGCAGCAGCAGCAACAACACCAGTCAACTGAGTGCACCAGCCAAGGCAGCAGCGGTAACTCCAGTGCCAACAATTGCTATTCCAAAAGTGATAGGCAGTACAGCAGCAAGCGGCAACACAAGCAACAGCATAACAGCTGAATGGTTTGTAGCCTCAAAATAAGCAAATTATAAAGTGCCATAATATACATTGTTGCTTTATATATGTTTAGTGCCTGTGCCGGGGCGCTGCTGCCACAAGTGGATGCTAACGGCAAGGAGCTTCCCATATGCGCTGAGTGCAAATGTGCGCATGTAGCGCGGAATACGACACTTATAAAGGTATTAAAGGGAATTGCCGTTGTGTATATGCTACCTTAGGGCTGAAATTATTCACATTTGTTGTTTGTTTTTTAGGTCGTTGTCATCATTGTGATTTGGATAATATCCATTTTAGTGATATACATGCTCTTCTTAATGTGCTTGGACCCGCTGCTTAACAAACGCGTCAAGGCCAACAATTACCAGGAGCACACCAATGAAGATGTACATAACAAATATTCTAAATATGCAGGCATTAAATATAGTCGACTAGCTGCTAGTCCTGCCGTTGATGACAGTGATGGTGATGAGGAGGCACAGCTAGTTGGCAATAAAGAAGCACTCAACGTTTGATGCCTTTTGCCAAACGATTTATATAGAAATACTTTTTTGTTTTATTTTAATTTACTCTATTCTAACATACGAACGTTTTAACAAAGCTTTTGTCTGTTTACTAACAAACTAACCCATCACAGCCTCAACTAATTTGCTTACAATTTTCCTTCTTTTTCTGCTGCGGCTCCCAGGACGAACCCACACCGCCTATGCCCGTTGGCACCAACAATCAAGAACTGAGCGCACGTGCGAACGTTCTAAATCGTGTCGGTCATCAGCAGGACAAATGGAAGCGACAGGTGCGGGAACAGCGGCGTCACATCTATGATCGACACACCATGCTAAATTAACCAACATATGAGTGCAGGAAGCGTTGGCCTAGGCGTTGGCGACTTAAAGACATGTATTCCGGCAGTAATTACATATTGTATTTGAATAAAAGCTTTAGCACTGTATGTCTCATTAATTGGATCAAAATTAACTTAATATTAGCAACAATTATAATTTAAATAAATTCATAACCAAATTACCATAAGAAAACATTGCATTTTTTTAAGAAAAACAAAGAATGCTTCCCATATATCCAGATTATTTATATGATTGCCAAAAGAACACGTTTTATTTATCTGTTTCGGTCTTAAATTATATCGTATATCGGAAAACGCAGCCTAATAGCCTTTAACGGTTTCAGCAAAGGTCCAGTTTTCATCCACTTTAAATGGACCATTTATGCTGCAATCGTTAGCAGTGCAAATGCCAACCGTATACTGGGGAATGCTGCGCGTGTCTCGATAGTACAGCACCTTCATGGATTCACGAATCTGCAGAAACACAATCAATTGATTAACACTTTTCCGACAGCTCCGATTTGGACCATTGACCTACCAAACTAGATGCCTCCTCGAATGTAAAATCGCGATCCTTAGGCTTGCGCTCGCGCACAAGCGGCAAGGCTAAATGGCGTGCAAAGCCGGTGGCGACTACATAATCATCATATGCGCGTCCTCGCAGATCTACATTACCCAGATAGGGCAAACCTTCCTCATCGATGCCAGCAACAACCACATCAATGTAGAGCGGATTCATGCGCGAGCGACGGTTGTAAAGCACGCGTGTCATCCAGGTGGCCAATGAAGTGGGCTTCATGACGACACCATCGTTGCAGCATTGATCCTCGATCATCTTCTGGTCAATGCTACGTTTAATTGACTGTATATCCGCAAAGTCTCCGCTTCCGCCGAGCAGAATTTTCTCATTAATTCTGAAGACACGTTCAATGTTCTGGTAACGTGCCAGGGAACCATAGGAGACCAGTGTATCGGCAGCCACCAAGACGCCATTGTCGAATTTAATGCCCAGCACTGAGGAGCCCGTGGTGATAGCAGCGCTAAGGAGGTAAATGGCACAACTGCTAGAGTTTGCACGACAAACAGGACGGAGGAACTTACGTGCTATGCTTGGTGCCAAAGGGGCCAGCGGTTGTTAATTCACGCGGCAGTTGTGTTTGGGTATTGTCCCCGATGAAATTGTAGAATTGGCCGGGCGAGGGTCCGTTATGCCACATTGGCTGCGCAAGGGCGTTGCTCATCATTCTGATCAATGTATATTGAGTACTTTAAAAACAATTGGAAATAACAGCAAGAGCAGTCACAGAATGACAGGCACAAATAAAAACCGAACAGTTTTAGAAAGCGACGAAATTGTAAGCTTTGCAGCACTGCAAGCTGCTTTTTATCGATATATGCAGCTGTGTTAACTATCGATATGTATAGGCAGGGCAACCAGCTGGCGCGAACGCTGTGCGGCAACTCTGTCACAACAATAAGGTGGCTGGCGCGCTAAATTTAAAAAGCCAAATTGAAAATTTTGGAGAATCAAGAAATATATAATTTAAATTCAAAATACATGCTCACCTTTATTTTTAGATGTAGTATAATTCAATAGAATATACAAATATATATTTTTAATGCACACCTTTTAGGGGAATGTTTCTTAATTTTGTTTGCATCTTAGAGCGCATAATACCGATTTAAAGAATATCAAATAGAGAGTTCACTTTGCTAACGACTAAAAACCTTTTAACATACATAATTATATACAAAAAATTTCCAATTGCAAAAGTTCAATAGTCTATATTATTACATGCTACTGTCACGGCCAATGTTCAGTATCTTACTAACTTAAAGCTTTCCAATTAGGTACTAATCCTTGCAACAACAATACACGTTATCGCTTGAGCTGGCTGGAGTTGTGGGCACGCTGGCCCCTGCCTTTTGGGGCTTACTATAGGAATGTGGACCACGCATAAACACATCTATGAGCTGACAATGGGAGCTGTAAGCAAAAATATTAAAATATATGTAATATATAATTGAAATAAGTACGATTTACTAACCTCATAACAATATCCAGATCGGTGACTACCTCTCCATCACAATTCCAGCTGGAATACTCCGAGCTAATCGCATCGCGGCCGCTTTGAGCAATTGGCTGACGGGAACCGGCAATACTGAGATTTTCCTCCGTTGTTGCCGCTGTCAACGTACGAAATATGAACTTACGAGTCCGGTAGACTTCTACAAAGGGTAAATTACGCTGCAAATATGATGCCAATCAAGAAAATATTTATAATTATATAAGAAGCTTCAGATTTCAGTACGTACAATATCGCCGCCTCGGCCTGCGGTATTCAACAAAAAACGCACATTGTTGAGCAACGAAGTTTTCCGCACCAGAATCAGATCAAGGCAGCCATCGCCAAGATGACTGTAGCGCGAGATGCCATTTGGGCTACGGGCACAGGCGCACGTGATGTTGGCGCCGCAAATCATAAAAAAATTGCCGCGAATGATTTTCCACGGCAGGTCGCTGGGCACGCTCAGAATCGATCCATAAGAGCCGCTGCCTAGTAATGGTAGAGTAGCCGGACGGATCGGCCGGGGACGCAACAATGCTGTTTCACTGGTATTCAGCTGGAGCTCATGATTTAATGCAACGGGCGCATCACCGGGTGGCATCATATGTGGTGGCTGCTGCTGTTCCTGCAGTTCTGGCTCTGGCTGCGATTGCTGCTCTTCTTGACTCTCCGTAACAAACAGCGTAGAACGCTGCTCCTGCAAGGAACTGGCAATGCTGCAACGCTGGCAGTTGGCATAGCACACAGAGGGAGATTCGTTGCACACACTGACCGGGCTCTGCGGCGTTTCCGGCTCCGGTGGCTCCTCGAGCAGTTGCAGCTCCGCATCATAGCCACGGTTGCTAATGAATGCCTTGACGCCACTATACTCATAGCGCCGTGTTCCCATCCAGCGATATTGCTCGCTCTCGGCGGCAACATCTCCCAGATAGCCGTAGCTCAACACGCTGGCGCAGAATCGAAGGAGGGTTTGATTGTTGCTCACGCTGCATACGTCGAGGCCGCGCCGCTGGCCGAGCAGCACATGTATGGCCGCCGTGCGCACATCAGCCGTGCCGTGCATGCTATAGACAATGGTGTCCGTGCTGCCCGCTGGGATCACAGCAACTGGCAGACTGGGACGCGGTATATACGCCGGTCGGTGTTCATCCAAGCCCAGTTCTCGCATGCGCCGAAACACCAGACCGTTAATGACCTCGGCCACGGTGCCATCACCGCCCACACAGCAAACGGCGTCGTAGCAGCTGAGATCATGGGTGAGCAGTATGTCACGGATTTGATTGGCACGCTGCGTTGTTATGCAGGTGGCGTCGATGCCGGCCAGCTGGAAAAGGGGTCGCACCAAACGTTCATAGGTCTGGGCGCCTGCCTTGCGCCCACCATATGGATTAATGAAAACCAACAGACGATGCACACGCTGCCCCCGGCTGGCGAGGACTCCAAGCGTGCCTGCAGCTGCAATTGCCACTGACGCACAATGTACGTATCCGAATTGTAAAAGGTGATGCGTCGTAGCTGCCATCGGTTGCAATCTGATTTAGATTTGCTCATGCGTTCGGCATAATTGATGGTCAGAAACTGTGCTGTGGGCTTCACATCCCCAACAGGCTGGTGTAGCTCCTGGGTCGAGGGCGGCTGTAGACTTTCGGTTTTGGTGTCGCCAGTACACACGCTTATTATGTCATCCACGTGCAGGATATGGCTATGCGGGCCATAGTTGCAGGTGTCATCTCCGGCCAGTTGTTGTTCGTAAACAGAGTTCTCGGGCAGCGGTGTCTTTTGCGTCTCGTTCTGTTGAGGCTTTGACTGGCGCTGCATACGCTCCCAAACCAGTCGCTGGCCATGGAGCAGCACGCGGTAGCTCTTCTTTTTTAGCTGAAAGTTGTTCAGCAGCACATCCGAGGAGCAAGCGGCGGCAGCGCCAGCTGTCGTCTTGGCAAATTCTGTGCTGCCGCTCTGCGTCATCTTCGGATCACTTTGTCTCTGCAATACAATAGCAAGTAAAAACAGGTTTCCATTAGAATTACGTACACATTTTAGCTTGACTTGTAGAGTGCGCAGTGCGGGTGGAAACGGGTGATTATTGCGGTAAATCTGAGCTCCATTCTCTTTTTTAATGACTCTAACTTTGTAACAAAAAAACTTTTTTGTTGGTGTCTGCTCATTTCGGGGCTTATGGGGCTTGTGACCTTTAGACCTGCGGACGTTTCTTAGTTCGGAGCATTCAAAACGCTTCAGCACTATCGAAGTTGTTTTTAAATATTAGCATGGATATGCTAACTTCCATTTACTCAAGAAAACTTAATATATGTTTAGATATATTTATATGTAGTGTTATAATACTTTTTATCAGCACCATAAAACGAATTGATGATGTTTACTCCCTATAACAAGTCTACTTGTGCGTACAAAAGGGTATACGATATGTCCTAGTCCAGTCTCTTTATTTAGTAATCGCCGTTATATCAAGGTCTATGAGCCATATAAATATATAGCAGTAATTATTTTTTGCCACGACGCAATGTGTAATTCTCGATCTTTGCTGCTGATAAGCAGCCAATCGAACCGAATCAATATAATAAATGACATTCTAATGTCATATGTAGTTTATAAAAGAGTGCCCAAGCTCTCTCTTTAAAAAATTGTGAATTAAATTATGCCCCCAATAGCACCAAGTGATAAATAAGCCACTAAGGTTGCATTGGCCTCCGCTGAAAAAGCACAAGTACTTGAAATATGACTAACATTTGTTATTGTTAATTAGATACACACACTCTAGTACACGCTGCCTTCTACACCACAGTGAACATAAGTCGACTCGACTAGGCGATACCCAAAGCCTCAAGCACTCAGTATCCAATATACATACAATCGTTCGTATAAAGTGTAAACAAACACCTAATACATAAGTATATTTGTTCATACGTACATACTGATGAATAATTTTGCCATTTTCTCGTTATATAAACAAGCAAATACACAACTTAATGTTAGCCATTTGGGGATATTTAATGGGTATAAAAACCAGAACTCACATGTCACATTTTTAGTCTACACAACCGAAGCACGTTTCACGCGTCGTATGCGCAACGCGATCAAGGTTATGAGCGGCACCCGTTGCGACAACTCTATTGTAGGAATCGCAGAATCACTGAGGAAGCTGCGTACCAGCACCAACAATCGACAACAACAGCAAAACGACAAAAATGTTGCTCCGAAACGAGTTCTTGCTCTCCCCTGCTCGCAAAGCGTGCAGCTTTTTGACCTTCGCCTTGAATTGCAGCCAGTTTTTGTATAGTTTGCACTGTACGACTTACCTGACCGAGTATACATATACGTATGTATATAATGTCTACTAATAGCCGACTTGAAGGCCTTTTAAATCTGACTTATAATCGCATGTGCATCTGGTCGTATTCAGAAAAAAAAACAAGTCATGCAAATTACTTTAAAGTTCAATTTGAGCGCATTTCCGGCAGGCAGTCAAAGACTAATGCATTAATGCAAGGATAAGAATAAGAATAATATTTCCCATATATAGACGTATATTATAGATATATACACTTGTTGTTTATAATACAATAAATGGCCTTTTATTTTAAAACAATCAAATATTTTGAGCCATTTTTAATCGACGCTCTATGAATTCGTCTTATGTCTCATTCAAAAGTTTTCATTTATTTGCGTATTTTCACTTTTAGCGTTGTCTGGCACGCCCCTGTTAACTGCATGCCAAAAATTAATTAGATTTGAAATGAATAATGCAAAAAGTATTCATTATAAAAGCACGAGAAACATGTAAAAACAATCTAACTTGAGAAAGGCATTATTTACTGCTCTAATCATGAATGGGTCGCAAAACAGTTGAACAGTTGTTATCAAAATATAACTGGAACTGGATAAGGTGCCGCAACATTCGTATCGCAAGTCATATGTGAATTCATTTATACTCCAATAACTACTTTGTACTATCTTTCGTTTTGTCAGTTTATTAACAGCATTGGAGTACTTTGTTTTTATAAATCTCATCACTTTGTTATTACAAAGGGCATGCACAAACAATTTGTGTAGATAATATCTTGGCACGATACGTTAACGAGCTGTATACAAGTCACACCCATTTAGAGACGATTCAAACGCTATTTTATAACTATGCACCTGAATGTTTATGTGTTTAGATGATTGTACTGCCACTAAACCAAAACATTCAAGTTCTTTAGCACTCAGTTTAAACCACTGGCCTATCAATTTAAATGCGAATTATATACTTACGACCGATAAGATAGCTACTGATAATGATACTAAATTTAATAAAGAACTGGGAGGAAAGTTGAAGCAAGATCTAATTAACAATTAATTTATAATGCTTTATAAAACGAATATTCTTATGATGATGATCTATTTCCATAATATTAAACATGTACGTGCTTCGATTTCACAAAAAATTCAAGTTCTTGAGTCACATAATTATCACACGTTATCAATAAAACCAAATGCAGGCTAAACATACATATTTTTATATACATATGTATGTAAGTTTTTGCCGTTGCCTTTGAAGTGAACCGAACACATTGTTACCCAGTAGCTGTTCATAGATAGATGATAATTAAGGGTAAGAGTCCTTAAGTAGGGGCCTTAATATTTGATTTGAATCGTGGTTCACCATTGACAACCTTTGGTTAAATAGTTTAAGTGTTTGGTTAAACATATAACCATTTACAACGCCACGTATAATTGACAAGTTTAATACATTTATTTATTTATAGCACAACCCAAAGGAACTGACACGCAACCCATAAATATTCCTCAAGCAGACGAAATGCATAAAGCCATCAACCAGTGCTACTTGGCAAATAGATAACCACAAACTATATGAAAGTCGATGAGAGCGAGCCAGAAATAAATACTATAACTTAGCTTGAAGCAGGAAAATAAAACAAGTAATAACGTCGCAGTCGGACGTAGCCGACTGCGTAATAGTCGTTTACAGAATATAGTAGTTATTATTGTTATTTTGGAAAAATATAGAATTTTTATATTTCGTAGAAGCGGAGGTGGACATGACCAACATTTTTCGGCTCGATCTTAAGAGAAGGTCAGACGAACAGACTGACAGACGGATGGACAATGCACAAAACCAATATACTCTTTTCACTTTGTGAACGAGTATAAAAATCGCTGTTATACAAAACTCATTTACAAATACTTAAACACCCCATGCACACATTGAAGCGTAATTCGTTGTCGTAGAAGGGAACGGGGAGGGGAAGATGGTGGAAGTGGAAGTCCATTACGCCAAGACCCGTTATCAGAACACAGCTGTGAAGGCAGCAACAACAGAGTGCTATGTATCCGTGTATATCTATAGATAGTAAATGCATATGTATGCATGTACATACAAATATTCATAGCTTGTTTTCCCTACGCACTGTCTGCTTCAATTCCAATATATAATGTAATTGTGTGTTTGTGTGTGTTCAGTTCATGTGTACTTATTCTTCTGTTTATACCAGTTGGAACCGGCAGTTGATGACTGATTAAATTGAACAAATTACCTTTTATATATAGCGAATATCCATACATCCATGCAATCATTGATGCACATACAAAAACTGCAATTACTTTTTCCTATTTGCAGTTGCAATGTTGTTGAGAAATCAAGAAAATTTGATACGCATTGCAAATTCGCACACACACGAATGTATTTAAGCGAATGCAAGCAATTTTAACGGTAGCTAGATTAGATGTTTTCCAGCTGCAAATGTATTGTGCACTTCATTCACTCGCACTAGCCTTAAAAACAAATTTAAACAAATTGCCAACGTATATCTAGAACCGGACTGAAAGAAAACTAACCCGTTAACATAGCGAACCAAGAAACGTGCTCTGCCCTCCGAAAAAGCAAACGAAATACTAATAAAAAAAAACTTGTAACGGTGTGACCAGTGGTCGTCGGTCACATAATACCAAAAAGATTACCAAAAACATATGGTAATCGCGATTTGCGCATAAAATACCGTCATATGTTAGGAACGATATAATTGTTAATAATTTGAAGTCTTTCAAAAACCGTTAATTTGAAATGAATATACTGAATTTTTTTTAACATTGTATTTTTATCATACAATTTCCAACACATGTCAATCAGCTCACCTAGCCCATTCTGTCATGCAATAAAACTTAAAAAAAATATATTTTTCTTTGCCGCCTCAATATGAGTAAGATCTATCAGTGGTTCACTATCTCGCGGTGCTTGTTTAATTTGTAACTGTTTTGACAGGTTCTCCCTGTGGCAAGTGCAATACGTGCCCGTGTTCTGGTCAAGCCCGATCTCAGACCCGCACACAACAAGAGCAACAACAGCCGCAACCACAGCCGCAACAACAGGAAGTGCAACAACAAGAGCGCCCACAGACAAGTCAGCCCCAACCCCAACCCCAGCATCACCAGGAGAAAAGACCCCGAGTGGAATGCCTCTGTGCTCCTAAGCGAAACACTACTAATACTACGGCCGCGCTGCAATCGCCGCTCGCTGATACATACACATGCTCGCGACAACGACCTGAGCCCAAGGCAGCACCGTTGCCACTCGAGGAGCGTTGTACGTGCAAAGCGAAGGCTGCCCCGCCGGTATGCGAGTGTGCTCCCCCACCACCAATGTATGAACAAGAACGAGAACGAGAACGAGAACAAAACCAGCCTGCGCCACAGACACATATGTACATAAGTTGCGGTCAGCCGACTCCTCATCGCACTCAGCAGCAGACACCTAGAGCACAACATCAACAACACTCACAACCGCCATGTGGCCATTGCCAATCCCAAAAAAAACAAAAAAAATGCATCATACAATGAGCCAGAATATGTTGGTAACTTTGGCATGGCACTAAAAACAGCATAGTAGGCGTCCCAGGAACTGAGTCGGCAAATGAACATAAATTTTCCGATAGTATCAAAATTTTCTTACATTACCTATCTAGCAATAATAGTAAAAAAAAATAAATTCCGAATGTAATTGCTGACACGCTTTAGAGTTATCTTAAGATTAAGTGCGGCTGTTGCGCCATCACCTTTTATTGCAGCACAAGAAAAAGGTTAAAGGACCACCATGTCCGAGCCGCCAATAGAGGACGCCAAACCCAACTCTGGAGGTGGGTGCTGCTGCGTTCCAAGTCGCACGAACGTACAGCCAACGGTCGATTTACCATGCGGCGCGCCAGGTCAACATTGTACTTCGAGATATGGGCCGCCAGTCAAAAGAGGCCCCGAAACCAATCACGGTGCAGGCATTGCAAGAACCAGTCTGGTTCTAAAAAGCGTTGCATCATTCAATAATCACAGTTTGAGTAGGGGAATGGTATTAAAAAAATTTGGGTATCAAAGCAGGCGTTACATGATGACATCAACAAATTTGTTTTGATTTGATTTGGAAAATCTAAATTTCTAACATAAAATTCAAATCGGTTGCAAAACAAAACTAACTCCAAATGTGATTGCCAAAAAAAAAAACAAAAATCCATCTCAAGCCATCGTTGATGCATTTCTAACTACAACGATAAAGACACAAAAGTAAGATGTCCTGCCCAAGAACTACTCCGAGCGGGGCTATAGAAACTAGGTCGGAATGTCGCTGCACTCCACGGCATTTAGTGAATCAACCGCAACAACTACAACAAAGAGCATCTTTACAGCCTGAAATCATACGAGTTCCGTGCAATAGTGGAGCTGTTTCCCCGGTAACGGGGCAGAAGTACGGTTGTCAAGCTCAAAGAAGAAAGAAAAGTAAATGCAGCATACAATAAATGAAATCAAACTGTGAAAGGTCGGCCGTAATCAAACAGCAAAGCAGGCGTCACAATGGAGAAGGTGGAGCAACTGACGGTTGACATCTCAATCAATGTTGACATCTAAAGTTAGCAAAATTCTCTGTACTCTTTTTAAATACTAGCGGCCCTTAGAGCAGACTAGAACCAAATGTGATAGCTGATGGGCAAGTCAAATTAAAAATAAAGCAATTCATTGGTACACATTCTGTTTCATTCAGGCAATAGCCCAAGCTACGGCGCATCACCCCGTTGCACACAACGCGCCTGCGGTACTTGTCCCGGTCAACGTGGATGTCATCCGCAAAGAGACGCCTGGCACGGGTCTCACAGAGACATGTGTCGAAATCACGGTCGGCATTGTTTCGTCTATCGAACTCCTCCTATAGCCAAACAACGACCGCGGCCAAAATGCCGCCCAAGGCGATGCTCAAGTACTGATACTGGCTGTTCTTATTCGCGGCGGAGCACATGCCGCCAGGATTGTTCAAGTACTGATGTCTCGTGCTGTTGTTCAGCACCGCGAGCCAAATGCCGACAATGCCAATCCTCAAGTACAATTGACTGCTGTTATCCGCCACCAGAGCCGGCACCGAAGCCGCCCTGCTGTTGCCCCGTGCGGCAGCCGGAGAAACCATCGCGCTGTGTCCCAAGACCCTGTTATTCGGACGATGAGCCGTGTGATCCCTACTATAATTATGACCGCCATCAACAAAATAATTCATTTCCTGGGACTGATCCGTTGGCAAACTTCAATTTGAGCAGATTTGATTGCGACAATACCGGTTGTGGTCGTCGGAGAAATGTCAGCATTCAGACGCGTGTGGACTACGATTACGACCCTGGAAACCAGTCACCACAGTCGTGCAAAAGGTCACATGCAGGTTTCAATTCAAAAAGACGTTCATGCCCCAAACCGCGTCAACCATATACATATCCCCAATTTGTACCTACACAACGAAATCGATATCTCCCAACTACGGAATGTGACAGGTATCGCAGCTGTCGATAGGTAACAGTAGAACAAAAAAGCAAAAAATACCAAGTTTAAAAATATGATTTATCGGCATAGCAGTCTTGTATCAGTTTTCTATCGACCATCCTCCACAATCGAAACATTAAGGAAAGAACAAGAACGAAGCGTGTGCGATTCAATATCTCCGTATCTTTTTCGTAAACTGTAAATAATGGATGATGGAGATTATGATAACGATGAGTACGTGATTAATCTATTGCATGTCTATAGTTGTGGTACTTTAGTGTTAATATACTCTTTCCAGCGCCGGCGGTGATGATTTCGACGATGTCGATGAGGACGTGGACGAGGATATTGCTCAAGAGGAGGAGGCCGATAATATTGAGATCATTGCACCCGGTGGCGCAGCAGGTGGTGGTGTGCCGAAGTCAAAACGCATCACCACAAAATATATGACAAAATACGAGCGTGCGCGTGTTTTAGGGACACGAGCTCTTCAAATTGCAATGTGCGCGCCTATTATGGTTGAGCTGGATGGCGAAACGGATCCACTGCAGATTGCGATGAAAGAACTGAAGCAAAAGAAGATTCCAATAATCATACGTCGCTATCTGCCAGATCACTCATACGAGGATTGGAGTATAGACGAGCTTATAATGGTGGACAACTAGCGTGGTTAGATCTAGAAACAAGATAGCTATTACAATTTATTAATTTTGGAAAAGAAAAACATAGATACAATAACAATAAGCTCCCAAAAATTCTTAATCGTATTTATTAAAAGAAAAAATAGGTGAATAAACTCAGCTCCAGGCATACCCCTCGCCACGCTGATAGCACACGCGCTCTAGAAGGCCAACTGCATGTTGACCTGTTTTGCAGATAGCTCCAACTACAGTGGGCAGTAGGCCGCATTCTGATAGATTTTGCTCTCCAAAAACCTGGTCAGAGCTGCCGTCTTCCTCTTTCCCTGCTTTTGACTCGGCGGGCGTCGTCTCCAACAGTTTCTGTGTGGCCTTGCTAAAAGATAACGTATTATTACTGCTGGCCAACGTGGCGCTGAACGTCTGACGCGTCTCGCACAGCAAATTAGCTACGCTAGGCAAAAATGTTGGCAGGAGCAGACCCTTAATATCAATACTGTGATAGTCGATACCATCAAGCCGTACTTTTTGGTGCGCGGCATCAAATGTTGCATAGTAGCCTTAGGAAAGGCAACGGGGGCCAACAGGGTAGGCGGAACACCTGCCAAACGACCAACGCTGCTTATGGTGCTCTTGGCATTCAGCAAGTAACTGAAGAAACCTTGGCACTCGATACCTTCGATCAGCAGGAGCGAATTGTCGCTGAAATCCTCGCTCATTTCGGCTGCCTGCAATCTCCTTGCATGTGTAGTTTGTATCCGCCGTAATTCGCGGTCATCGACGCCCAAGCTCTCTAGCCAAGCGTCATCGTCGTCATCATCCTCCTCGGCAGTTCGCTCCTTACCTTTGGCATGCTCATTATCTTCTGTGACGCTTGGCCCGCAATCGTTTGTGCTTGGCTCGCTCTCCTCTGTAAAACTGTTATTTGAGCCACCGCCATCTGCTGCATCTTGTTGCTTCAGTGGCATACTGTACTCAATGCCTTCCTGGCGCAGAGCGTTGCGCATACCGCGAGTGGAGGGCGTAACTAATGCATGCGTTTCTGCGCGTCCGCCAGTGCCAGCTGCTCGAAAGAGCACCGTAAAAGAATTGGCGCACAAATAAAAGTACGGACACTGACGCGCACGCAGCAGTTGAAAAAGTCCACGAAAGCTATAATCCCACTCTTCAGCCAAGGCCTTGCGTTCCCGCTCGCCAATTGTGACGCCATTGTTCTCCTTGGCACTGCGTGGAAAAAGCGTTAACCAGGGAAGATGTGGATGCTGCCAATAGTATGTGCATTGATTAAATCGCGTGGCGTCTGATATGTCCAACGTGCTCTCCGTGTTAATACTGTCGAAGCAACGCACAAAGCTGGTTAGCCCGCTGGCCAGCTGTGAGGTTTTTAGCTGCGTGGCGGGCAGCTCTGTGGGACAGAAAAAACGCACACGCGTCTTAAGACACCAGTCCATGGGCAAATGCGGTGTGTGCTTTTGCCGGGCAGCAAGTACGGCATCATCTTCCTCATCAGCTTGTGTGACTTTCGCTTGCTGCAGTAGCTTGGCAAAGGCCTGTGCATCAAATTTCTGGAGCACTAGTTTGGCAGCAGGCGTGACGGGCGGACGTGTCGGCGGGATACATGCCAAATTGTTAGTCGCAAACGTTGCAACATCGCAAAGATGTGCTTTCAGTATAATCGGTTTTGCTTCTTGGCGCCATCTGTGGTTCTATAAATGACACATTATTGGAAGCAAACAGCTGATTAAAATAAAACTCACTTGGCAAATGGGTTCTTACGCTTTTGGGCTATTTTGGCTTCCAGTAGCTTGCTCTTGTCATTCTCATCCAAATCTGGGCGTTTATTGTTGTTGTTGCTGCTCACACGTGCCGCTAGTTGTTTTTTCTTTTGCTTCAGTCTTTGTAATTTTATAAACTGCAAATTACAAATTTTTAATAAGCTGTGGTGATATTTCGATTAGGTCTTAATACATCATCGGGCCGCGTCCACTTGGAGCTCAAACTCGCTTCGCTGGACATAATTGGAGGGTTTAAGTTACTATCTAGTCAACAACATTCGGATTCGCTAGAGGTCCCGCGCAAAATATATACATATGTGTGTTTTTCTGATGTGCGTCAAGTTAGCATCGGTCACTTATCGTCGATTTTTGCCGGTGCCGATAACAATTTTTGTTTTGCTCTTATTTATGTTTTTCAGCACTAAATTAAATAAACTTAAATGCAGAATTGTTAAGAATTGAATTCTCTATTATGTAAATCATTTATTTATATATTAAAGCTTTTAATATGGGTAAAATATGGGGTTAAGAAATTCAGTTTTTAATATTCTTGGAAAAATCGGCATTTAGTAAGAATGGCCCTTAAAATGTGGTATATACGATTAAAGCCTCTAATTTCACCCACATTTTCCAGAAAGATTTACATAAATCATCAGTTACGTTTTCGAAATATTTGGAGCGATATGCAGAAACCTCGTTGCCAGCTCCATACAAAATCTGATAATAATATTTGACTTCCGATTAAAGGCTTATATGTCACATCACAAAGAATGGCTCACAATGCACGCTATACCAATTTATAGTAACTTTTTAAGTAACTTTGAACATACATTTGAAAAAGATCTGCAGTACAGTTTTATAAAAAATTAAGAAATTGTAAACCATCCTCAGTTAGTTCATTCAATACCTCTATCGAACTGCTAGTTCACATGAACTGAACCATTCCGTGGATTTAGTGTTAAGTAATTTTAGAAAGGTATTTGGCGGGAAGCAAACATATTTGAAATAATTTTGATTAATTTCCGATATTCTTAGACTCTTAAATAATTGGCATTAGCAAAAAAAAAAACAATAAAATGTATATAACAAAATCTGTATTATTCAACAGTGCTATAAAAACCTGTAATATTTTAAAGTATTCATACATTGGCTTTCGATAAATAGCTGGCAGCTATTAATACCTATTGACAGCTTTATGCAGACAATGGTCCCAAATGCACGGTAGGAAGTAGTTCTTATTTTACAGAAAATACATCGAAAAGAAGAATTTTTTAACTTCATATTTTACCCATATCAAAAGCTTTAATACACAAATAATTGCATTAATATCATAGAGAATTCGATAATTGGTAGATCGATTAAAAATATTGAGACTTATCGGCGGCAGACTAACAATTACAGCGTCATGGAAAATTAAGTCGATAAGAAGAATCTGCATCTTTGTACTTTCGTTTTTGAATTTGTTATATATACATAACTTGATAAGATAAATATAAGTTGCAAATTAAGTGAGTCAGTTGCATTTAACACGTACAATGCTTAGGTATAACTTAATCGTGGCTGTTTGCGAAAATTTTGGCATTGGCCTCAAGGGCGACCTGCCTTGGAGTCTCAAGTAAGTGCGAAAGTCATGCGCATTTCGATTTAAAATCAACATGTGTCATTTAATAGGTCCGAGCTTAAGTATTTCAGTCGTACGACGAGGCGTGTTAGCAACCCCTCCAAGCGTAATGTCGTCATAATGGGTAGAAAGACCTATTTTGGCGTGCCATCCAGTAAACGTCCGCTGGCCGAACGCTTGAATATTGTTCTAAGCACGACGCTGTCCGAAACGGACCTGCCAAAGGACGTTTTGCTGTGCCGCAGCTTGGAAGAGGCTATGCAGAAGTTGGAGAGCCAAGCTTGGCGCGATCAGATCGAGAACATTTGGATTGTGGGCGGCAGCGGGGTCTATGCGGAGGCCATGGAATCGCCGCGTTGCCATCGTCTGTATATAACCAAAATACAAGAACAGTTCGAATGCGATACGTTCTTTCCTAATATACCGCACAGCTTCCATGAGGTGCCGCTCGATGATGACACGCCGCAGGGGCCGCAGGAGGAGAATGGCATTAAATACGAGTACAAGATTTTAGAGAAAGACAACTAACATTTAATAAACATTTATTTGCTACTGCCTCTCACATCGCCTGCCGTTATCGTATCGCCATTGAGTGCTTTGGCGGCCAACATAAGCTCATACAGCTGAACAACTTGATCATCCTTAAGCATTTCTACCGCCTGGGCGTCCAGTTGCTCGCCCAGTTCGCCCTTCGGTTTGCCTCGCAGTCCCAGCTGCTTTGTGATAGTGGTGGCGTAGCGCTAGAAAAGAGGGGGTGGGGCAATTAGAATGCCTCAAAAGGAGCTTACGTAAAACTTACAGCCCATTCAGTCATGAAAAGTTGTGCCTCCATGGGATTGCATTTTAGATGCCGCCTGAATTCGTCGCGCACATAGTTATCGCCCAGCGCGCGCAGCTCTATAGGCAGACCTTAAAATCGGCTTGTTTTGAATTAAAATCCAAGTTGTTTACGTTTAATTGCAGTGTTGCACTTACCCCGATGTAGTCGTAAAATGGTTTTATACAGTAAACGCACGCGCTGTGGGTGCGTCAATTGGTTCATCGTAATTTTTGACATTATGTTTCCTTAATAAATATGTATATACTTGCTTAAAATAAATATAACATTCCAACTAATAAAAAGTGGAAATGCCAGGCAGGCCTAGTGCAATTTCAGGGCTGGGCAAATTATCGATATGTTGCAGACGATTCCAATTGTCGATAAGAACAAGCCGCATAAAAACGTGTTATTAAAAAATAAAGTAAAAGTATCATTAAATAATATTAAAAATATTAATTTTTAGTTTAGTAACCTTTTTTATTACTTGTAGTAACATTAATTAACACACACACAGGTATGACAAATTCTGAAAGCAGGCTGGCAGCCCCACACAACTAGAAATTGAACGCATTTGAATTTAACAGCAGTTTTAATCAGATTGGCATGTCTAAGCCGCGCGTCCCTTGCAAAAAGAATTCCTGTGCAGAAAACCGGGCTGTTTGCGCTACAAAAAACACGCACAATAAAGTACATTAAAAAGTCTATTTAACTATAAAAAGTTGTCATTTGTTGTGTTTAGTGGAATAGTTCAAGTGTTTTGCGTATGTATTTGTGGGCCTCTGCAAGTCTAGCTTAATTTTTTGCTTGTGGCTTCCTTTTTTTATTTTTTCTGCAGCAAGCGAAAGTTGCAGCCCCAGCCACCGCTGACGCTCATACCGCCCACACAATCTGAACGCATTTTTTTCTTCTCTCAGCTGCATTGTGAAATACTCGTATTGAATGCTAAATGTATAATGTCGCTGGATGGCGCGCAATTGGACTATATTAATGCTGCTGGCGTTACAGTGGCATATGCGGCCAAAGGACGCAATTTTACGGTGGGCTCCTATCTAGGATGCGATTTGGTGCTGCCCGACGCCGAGCGCGTACACTGCGAGATACAATGCGATGCCTTTGGCAGGGTAAGTGGCTGTGTGTGTAGTGTGTGTGCGCGCGTATCGATTTGCTATTGCAATTATAATTTTAATATAATATTTGCGCGCGTGCCCTTCCCTCTCCTATAGGTAACCATCCATAATCATTCGCGCAGCGAGCCCATTGTACTCAACGGACAGGTTGTGTTCGCCAAGCGTCCGTTGCGGCATGGCGCTTGCATTAAAATACTGAATGATAGCTACACTTGGCAATTTCTCAGATCCGAAGATCCCAACACCCCAGAGCGAGCGCCGCCCGAACAAGCGGCTAATTCATCGCCCAGTCTAAAGGTAAGTACAGCCCCCAGCCGCATTGGGTACAGTTCGAGACGCTAATACCGCTGGCTTTGCCTGCTTGTTGTGTGCGCATTTTACAGGGTCACCGACAACGCCGTCAATTTGACAATCGCCTCACCGTGCACAAGTAAGTAATAGCATGCCTCAAGCATTGGAAAGAGCAGTGAGCAGCAGGCGACCCAGGTAGCCAGAGACTGTCTAAAGAAAAGGACAAACACGCATTTAACCCCTAAAACGCGCTACCATATGCTCTGAGAGTCGAGAAAATCAAGATCAAAAACAAGAAAATATGAGAGATCAAGAAAGTGCAAAAGACTATAAAAATGTTTGTTAATCTGCTGTGATATTTTTTAAATACAGAATTATAGTAGATTCATAATACAAAATAATAGATATATGTACAGAAATATAAGTGTAAAATTCAGGAGTATTATAATTGTGTTTAATATTGTGATCAAAATCAAGCTTTAAGCGCATTACAAAGTGATTTAAACCGATACAATTTTTTAATGATTGTCAAAGTTTATAGAAATAGTACATATTTCAATGCTACAAATATTTCATGCATGTATATTTATATAATAATATATTACACACCAATCAATAGATAGAATAAAAAAATTTCGATGTAGCTATTAAAAGGGAATTAATCACTATTATACATATTATAGACGTATATAATCTAGTTGACTTGACTTTGAACCTGTCTTACAAACATTACCTGAGCAATATATTACAGAAATATGTTGTATGTCATTATTTTAGAGAGGTTATTTAGTACTTGCAATTTAATTCGCGGCTAATACTTTTGTCTTTATTGATTGCCAAACCGGGCAACCACTGTAAAGAATATTTTTGGTTCAGTATTTAAACACTCCCAATATATCTATAAAAATAATTGTATAGGCTCAATTTAATATTAATTTGCACACATTTGAAACGCAGCTTTTAATGCGAGTTTGAAGCAGTTTTCCCCTTAGTATATGCTTTATGTGTACTATAATCATATGCCATTGCTTACAGCTTTCGATACTCCATCAATTCAGACGATGAGGGCAACACATCCGTTGAATCGCGTGAGCTGGAGCTTAGCACAAGTAGCAATGCGGGGCCGACGGCCGTGGCAGAGCCGGAATGTTGCATTACGTCGCCAGCGAAAGAGCTGGATGAAACTATGCCCAAGGTGGATCTGCTTGAGGCGACACAGAACAAGGAGAACACCAGCACACTCAGCAATAAGCTAATGTTGCAGCTGTGCGCACGCTCGGATGTTGTAATCACATCCTTTTCTCCGCGCGAAACGGGCGTCAAGATTGAAAAATCGTTTACGCGCGTCATGAAGCCCAGTACTGGAGTTGTGTCGGCGGCAACAACGCCGAAAAGCGTTTATAATACGCCCAAGAGCATACTCTCCGAGCAGAACGACGACAGCTGCAGTCGCGATTTACTGGAGGTCAGCACGCCGTCTACATCCAAAACGGCATTGGCCAGCAAACGACAAACTTCCATGTATCTAATTGATTTGACAACGCCGCAACGACTCCGGCCCACACTGGCCGGGACGCCAAAACAAACGCCCGGCAGTGCTGACATCATCAGCGTTGACACCACCGATGAATCATCTGATGGCACGCCGGTCATAGACATAACCAACTCCTCGACGCCGGCTACGCATCAGCCACGCCAGGTGGCCAAAACACCCAAGGAGCAGATGGCTGCGACCAGCTCTACGCCGAGGCGAACGCCACAATCGCTGATGAAACGTGCGCTCCTCACCAGCGCCAAAAAACAATTGCCCTCAAATAAAAGCACACGAAACACACCGGTGGCGACGCCTGGCCGGCACTCGCTGCTGGAGGCACGTCGTCAGTGCCTGACACCACCGCGACGCCTGCCCTTCCATCCGCAGCCACAATGGCGCACGCCCGGCCGACGTCAGCTGCCCGCGTTGCCAGCCGGGGCGCCGCTCACATCGCCACGCAAACGCCAATCGGTGTCGCTGAGCAGTCCGCGTGAGAATAAAATCTCGCAGCTGCGCAAATCGCTGGCCGCCGCCGCCAAGCTGAGCCCCAGCGTTGGCATGAGCAACAAACTGGTGGCCAAAGCGCGTCGTGCTCTCAACTCGCCCAAGCAAAACTCACCGAAGCGCATCAACTCGCCGCAGTCAAAACAAGAACCAAATTGTCTACCCAACGAATCGCTAACAGCCGATCTGGAGCAGAATTCCTCAACTGACCTGAGTCGCACGTTTACCCTAGATGATGATGGCAATACGGCGGAGAAACACCTGTTAGCATTGGGGGTGGTGGCTGATTTGATTAACGATGAAGATGCGACCAATCCGTACATAGATGATCTGCCAGACAAGAGTGTAAGCAAACAGTTGGAGACAACCGTTAAGAATCAGAAGAGTAATGGAAAATTTACGCCAATGAAGCTAAATGAGAGCAGTCCAGGGGATGCCTCAGTAGCAGACTGCAAGGATGCTGAAATGTCCAAAAAGAGCAGCGAAATCAATGAGGAAATGAACAGAACCGATGATGGTACAGAAAATCAGCCACTGAACATAACCTTTGAGGCGAATCTTTCTCACGAAATGCCGGCCGGTACTTACATAGCTAATCAAGACCGAGAGCCCGCTGCGGAGCAAACGTCGACAGTTAAAGCTACTAACGAGAGTTTTGTGAAGGATGCGAATCCTCTACAGAAAGCTGTTGAGGAGCAAGTCGACAGCAATGAAAGATCAACCGTTGAACTACAAAAAGCAGAGAAGGAGTTAGAAGATTCACCTCATAAAAGCTTGTGCCAAGCTGCAGCTGCAGTGATTTTTATTGATGATAGCATCTGCGAGGAGGTAGCCACAACACCCACATATCAAGGTGAGTCAGCTATGTAAAGGGTATAATCTAGATTTTACTAACAAATTCCCACACATGCATTGGGCATGAAAGATGTGCATCTAGTTGACGATACCATTTGCGAGGAAGTGCCCACCAGTGGGGAGGATACGCCCGAAGTTAATGGTAAGTCAGTAAAAACAAAAAGGTCAACAAAATAAATAAACAAATAAAGAGAAGAACGAAGTGTTTTCAATGCTATCTTTTCCGTCTGTCTGTCTGCATAAACATATTCATCTCATGCTTTATCTCGTATTAATTCGTGGAAGTTCACGCTTTCTACTTAATTGATAAACATCGATGTTAAGCCTAGCATGTTTAGCAAATCTTAAAAACTAAAGACACCCAATTTTAACTTACCTACATCAAAGATATTTTATTTTTGCATACCCTTGACTAGAGCAAATTCAATATATTTGTTCATTAAATGTCAAACTAAAGTTTCATTAAATTTTCAATGGAACTTTGAGTAAATTAACAAAAACGATGAATAAAAGTAATTTGTATAATAAATATTAAACAATAGTATAATTATTTTAGCCTTGAATCACACTTAAAACATTTACTTATATCATAGTTGAAACAGACTCACAAGAGGAAGATGTGGAGCACGTGGCGCCGCCTGGCCAAACGCCCATACCCAGGCGCAGTTCGCGACGCTTTTCGACAGAACAACGTGCCGGCAGCTCAACGCCCAGGCGCAGTGTGCGACGTGCCTCCATGGAGGCCAGCAATAAGCTGGAGCAGTGCAGCAAACCCACTCGCCGCGCCTCCTGCTCTGCGGCTTTGGAAAACCAAGTCAGTACGCCTAAGCATAGGCGACGTCTAACGGAGGAGCTGTCCACGTCCACGCGCAAATCGCTGCGCCTCATCACAAACACACCAAAGAGAGCTACGCAAGTGGATGAAGCTGTAGGCGACATGGGCGTCATAGTGGAGGAAGTGGATACGCGGCAGGCGGATGGTGAGCACCGAAATGCCAATACAAGTAATTTATTGAAAATAATGAATCTTGCAGCTGAAAAACTGCCAGCGGATGAGGATTACGGCACTGAATTGCCAGCCGATGCTGATGAGCCGGATAAAATTGATTACCATGGTATGCGGGAGCTGCTGAAGACGCCCAAGAGTTGCAGCACGCCGCGTTTCAAGGGTCTGCGCGAACTGATGCGCACACCCAAGGTGCCGGCTTCGCCCATGCTGGACAACATTGAGGAGCTGCTTGAGGGCGATTCAAATGACGCTTTAACAACGCCCAAACGTCAGCTAACTTGCAACCGTATAACCTTGGAGCTAACGCAATCCGAGACGGCACCGGACTTGTACTTCAAAACGCCTCGTGGCAAGAATCTAATGATACCAAATGAACCAGCCAGCGCCGTGCTGAAAACACGTGACAACTTGCTTACCACAACCACCGAATACGATTTGAATGCGACAAATGCATCGCTGCACTTGGACAAAATCTTTGATGATGTGCTAACTGCGGACGTAACGAATCCCGTCGTTACAGTCGAAAAGTCTGAGGCTGAAATAAATGTGACGGAGACTAGCACGGCCAACGCTACCGCCGCTGATCCCTTGGCCACATCTAATGCTGTCTCTGTTCAGCCAAATGATACAGTTAACTCCGAGGCGCTGATGACAATTGGCGACATTGATGCCTCTCATATGGACCCTTTAACAAGCACCGCATTTAAGCCGGGCAAAAGAACGGATCTTGAGCTGAGCACACTAAACGATGAAGGTGACGCCGACCCAACCAAATCTTCGGACATTTGCGAAGTGAGCGGCATACAAATGCTCGATCAAACATCGGACTCCTTGTTCTCGGAACACCTAATTGTTACCGGCGTGGACTCGTGCGATGTGACATTGGAGGAAACAAAGGCCGCTGGAAATCAAAATTTACGTACGCCCAGAAAGAGTATGCTGGGAGAGGGCTCCGATACGGATTCGACAATAGGTTTGACTGAACCTCTATATCTCAGCGACGATGAGGACGAGGTGAAAGTGGTGCCAGTGGGCAATGAACTAAAAGACGAATTAACGGCAAATGAATCTATCGTTGAGGTGGACAAGACCCAACCTGAACTCGAGCTTATCAATGAAGTTTCTATTAAAGAAGGACAAGATAAAACCGAATCGTCAATCAATGAGAAAAACTTCCAAGCAGATAATTCTATTGATTTGGAAAGTTCTGAGAAAAACGACCAGAAACTGAAGTCTCAATTGTTGGGGAATTGTCGCTTCAACTTCAAATAACCAATCAAAGTGAATCTCAGATTGATTTGGAGACAACCAATACAGATGAGTCCTTAACCCAGTTTGATGTTAAGAGAAAATCCACAATTTATCCTATTACTGTCAGCCCGATTACACCAAACAATAGCTTGCAAGCTGCAGACGAAGAATCGTTGGTCAGAGATTTTAGCAATGTGCCAGAAGAGTCGACAAATGAACTAAATACTTCAAACGCAGCCGAGGAATCGTTAAACCAACTTCCAGACGTGTGCACCAATGAAGAAGTGTCCATTATTGAACTAGATGCTTCAAATGTGAATCAACTTGATCAAGAAACAGGAAATATTGAGCAATTAAATGAATCAATCGTTGATGACGCCACTAATGAAGAGAAACTAAGTGAATCCCAGGCTCTCAATCAACTAGATAAAGAACTGGACGCTGAAACAACATCTGTCGAAGAATTGTCAATTGCTACAAATGCAATTGAAGAGTTGCTTGACTCTGCCAAAGCTAATGAAGAAGTTGAACAAGAGCAAATTCAAGAGCCCAAATCCACTGCAACCAAAGAATTATCAGAACGTGACGAAGTGAAAGATACAAGTGAAGCTGAAATACCTGCTAACGAAACAATAGATGACTACCGAAATGAGCAAGAAACTCTCCTTGACAAAGCGACAATTGAATCTGAAATTGTTGACTCCAAAGAGGCCGAAGTAAATACTTCAAGCGCACTTAATGAAAGTCTTGATGCTGCCGAAATAACAAAGAAAGTCGCAACAAAAGATGAGACTGAAGAACCTGAAACATATTCAGTTCAAGCTGCAGTCAAAGTTCCTAATGCTTCTATTTTAGCTGAAGCTGATAAGGTTATGAAAAAAACCATGCTACAACTACCCCAAATTATTATAACATCGCCAGAAAAAGATGAATTTGAGATTGAATTTGAAAATGAGGCTGAAGACGAAACTCTGCCTGTAAATGATTCGGAAGTGGAAATAAATGCTTTGGCTGAAGCTGAAGGTGAACCGAAAGCTGAAGCAACCTCTCTAGAACTTATAGAAGATAAACAAGAAAGAAAGATGAATACCACAGCATCCACGTCTGATGATCAAGAGGTCATCCAAGAAGCTGCGACAGCATGTGCTAAGGAATTAAAACCGACCCCAAATCTGAATGAGTCGATTGAGATTGATGATACCACCGAAAATAAGGTCAATACTTCATCTTATGACATCCTACCCAGATCTTCAGAAGAATCCACTGCGGAAACAAACGAAACTGCAGCCATTGAAGTCACCAACAATGTAGATGAGTCAGAAATCGAACTGGATGCGTCTGTAGTAGGCGAAACCGATAAGGAAGAGCAGCCAACCAATGAACCGGACGATGAAGTTGTAACACCAGCTGAGAAGGATTCAACTGAAATGAGTGATGAAGTCGCTAATGTAGATGAGTCCCTAATTGAATTAGACGCTTCAGTTGTAGCAGACACTGAAAGGTCTCTAAATGATCTTGATGAACCCATAATCATACCAACAAACGAAAAATCGCTAGTCGAGGATAAGAATATAACCCAAACTCAAGTTAAAGATGATATCATGAGCGTGGACGAGTCTTTGATTGAACTAGATGCATCAGTTGTAGATGCAACAGATAATGATGATGATCAGATAAATGAACCAGTCTCCGAAATTATGTCAACAATTGAAGCAGCTTCAATTGAGACCACAAACAATACTCAAAGCGTTGCTGAAGCTATGAATGAGTCTGTTATTGAGTTGGATGCTTCAGTTGTAGCAGAAACTGATGAGGCTTTGGAAGATGAAAATATGCAAGATTCTGAAGCTGTAGCTGCGTCAATTGAAAAATCTGTAGTTGAGTTCAAGCAGTCAAATAAATCTCTTGATGTGGAAGCTACAAATAAAGATGATTCCTTGTTAACATCGAATGCTGAGACAGAAGCACAGGAATCTGTTCAAATAGTTACAAATGAAGAGGAGGCGGTATTGGAAAATGCATCCAATATCATAAAATCGCCAGCTCAAAATCAAGCCCCAGAAGAACAGACAGTAAATGTTTTGAATGCAAGTCAGACAAATGTGGAGGAGTCAGCTGAGTTCTTGCAAGATTTAAAAACTCCAGTCAAAGAAACGTCAATTCCAGTCGAAACAGCAAATGAGGATGCGGATGTGATTGACTTGGATGCTACGGATGATCTTGTAAAGGAAAATGAAATGCCAGACGTTCAATCTGGCCCTGTCGCAGATTCCACAGTACAAACTGAAGTGCCAAAAACAAGCTTGGATGCTGGTATTAATCTTATCAAGCATGCTGATCTTGATCTTGTAAAAAATAATGGTCTTCTAGAAGCTACATCAAGCACTGTCGCTGTACCTGCAGCACAGGTTGAAGTGCCAAAAACAATCTTGGATGAATCATCCTCCTCCTCAAGCCAAGTTACAAGTAATGAAAATGACATATCAACAGCTGAAGCACTGCCAATGGAAGATCGGTCAATGCAAGTTGAGGAAAATACTCAAGTTAATGAGGCTATCGAAACAGCAAGCGTAGATCAGTCGAAGCTGAATGATTTGGTGGAAGCTGAAGACGATCAGGAAAATATCATGAACGCTAAAGAAAAGGGTGAAGTGACATCTCCACAAGCCGAAGTAGCTCAAGCAGCTATTGATTTGGATGACAGCTGCACGGCTGAGACTGATCTGGAATCTGGACCAGATAAACCAAATGACGAAAGTTCAGCTATGAAAACTGCGGTCGAGTCATCCTTAGCTGAAATTCAAGTTACTTCGAGGGTTGATAACACTGAAGAACAGTCCGAAACCAATAGAACACAGAGTGAAGAAACCGAAGATGTGGATCCTACCGAAAAATATGAAGAGGACACAAATCTAATCTCATCCCAAGTAAAAAGAGATGAGCATAAAATTCCACAAGCCGAGACAATACCTGAGCCAATTCAACCAACTGAAGCAGAGGCGATAATTGATTTAGATGATTCTTCAGATGATTGCAGCTCCGTAGTAGTTGCACCTCTCCAAGAAGCAGTGATTGAACTGAGTGATTCCTCAACTGATTTCACTTCGTCGACGGGTAAACAAACTGTGGTCCCAGTATATCTTCTTGATGAACGCTCAGTCGACGTTCCAGAAGACAGTGAAACTCCAATTGACACGGCCACTCAGACTGACAATCGAATAACAGTTGATAAACAAGTAGGCAATGAGCCCGAGCAGGAAGCAATCTCTGAAGAACAACATATAGAGTCAGTACCTTCTGAAGTCCAGCAAGTAAACACAGCTGAGAGTTTTTCAAACCCAACAACGGAGGAAGAGCCCACGAACATGGTGCAGCCCGGCCACGTGGAAACCAAATCAAAATCTGCCGAGGTGAAGTCCGCCAACCATAAAGAGCAAGAGAGGTCCAAGCGCCGAGGACGCAAGTCAACAGATGCAATTGCTGAAATAGAAGATGATCGAGCAGATCCTATGGAACAGCCCAAGCGCAACAGACGCAAGGCTACAACCGAAGTTGCTGAAGGTGTAAATGAAGTGGAGAGCAAGTCGGAAGAAACGACTAAAAAAGAAAAGCCCAAACGACGCGGGAGGAAGCAATCCGCGGAAGTTGAAGAAGCACATGTTGAAAAGAAAATGGAAGATTCAACTAAAAGACATGGGCGTAAAGCCACAGCGGACACTCGGGAACCCAAAGTGCAAGTGAAGACGTCAGTTGAAGAAGCAATCGAAGAAGAAGAGAAGAAATCCGAAGAAACCGGCGATCCCAATCAAAAGAAACGGCGTGGAAGAAAAGCAACTGTTGAAGAGAATAAAAGTGAATTGCCTGCAGATAACAGAGTTGAAGCAATCGCAGAAGAAAGTGAAACGCATTCAGAAAGAGACGCAGAAGAACCAGCCAAAAAGAAACGGCGTGGAAGAAACGAAACCGTTGAAAAGCATAAGAGAGAATCGCTTGGAGAGGCGAAAGTGGAAGATGCCATCGTAGAAGAAAGTGAAAGGGACTCAGAAAAATCAAGGGAAGAGCCAATCCAAAAGAAACGGCGTGGAAGAAAACAAACTGTTGAAGAGGATAAAACCGTATCACCTGCAGAGAAGAAAATGAAAGAAGAAAGTGAAGCCCATGCCGAAGAAACAGATGAAATTGAAATGGAGGCAGAGAATAAAGTGGAAGAAGCGATTGCAGAAAAAACAAACGACGTGGACAAACCCAAAAGACGCGGACGCAAGCACACAGCGGATATTGACGATGTGCAGACTCGGGTGGAGAAAAAGCCGGAGGCGACAAGCGAAATGGACAAACCCAAACGACGTGGACGCCGGCCGTCGTCGTCGGAAGTTGCTGAGCCCATAGCGAACGTCGTGGAACCAACGGCAGAGCCGCCAAAAGAAAAGCCCAAACGACGCGGCCGCAAGGCATCAGCAGAGGTGGTGGAAAGCGCAGAAACAGCTGAGCTGCCGGAACGGAAGCCCACACGCAACACGCGCAAACACTCAGCGGAAACTGTCGAGAGGCATGCCGCAAAAGCGGAGCACATGGCCATCATTGCAGAGGCTGCCGAACCGGAGGCAAAGAAGAAGCGAACGGAGGAGGCAGCTCTGCCGGAGGCGGAGCATAAAGAGACACGGCGTGGCCGCAGGCACTCCGCACTTGCCGTGGAGATTGTCCAGGCAGCGATCCCCTCACCGGAGCGCGTCGTCGCTTCAGGTTCGCGCGAGAAGAGCGTTACGCGACGCGGTCGCAAGGCCACAACGGATGCAGAAGCAACAGCCTTGCAGACGGCCGAGCCCGCCGAGGTCAAGCCGAAGCGTCGCGGCCGCAATCCGTCTGTCGATGAGACGCACTCGGTTGAACCGTCCCAGGAGGCAGCAGAGAAACCAGCCCGACGTGGCCGCAAGCCCAGCGCGGATGTGGAGCACAAAGTTGCCGCAGAAACGGAACCGGTGGCTGAAAAAAGTCAACGCGACGCGCTCGCAATCCTTCGGTGCATGTGGCAACCGCCGGGGACGGGGACGAGATGACGCTGCAGGCCAAAAAGACGACGACGCGCCGTGGACGCAAAGTCTCGTTGTCCGCGCCCGTTGACGAGCAGGAGAAGCCAATCGATGTGCACCGTCTGTCCACGGAGCTCATCGTAACGGCCACAATCGTGAACGCATCGCCCAAGCCACAGCCGGCCAGCTCAGAGGATGAGCTGACGCCGCGTCGTCGCGAGGGACGCAATTTGCCGCGCAAGAATTATGACGAAACATCGGACGAGGACAAAGTGCGCTCCACGTCATCGCCACGGAGAGCTCGCAAACCCGCCCCAGGCAAAGCGGCGACGACGACGTCGACCTCACCAGCGGCCAAAGCGGCGGGCGCCGAGACGCCGCCAGTGGCAAAGGCAACAACGCCGCAGGCCATCAAGCAGCAGAAGCCAGCCGAGCTGGAGCCAGTTGTGGAACCAGCCGTGGCGCCACAAACGCCCACGGCGCAAACCGTTCAGCTGCCCGAGCCCACCAGTTCACAGCGACGCGAAGGACGCAATGTGCCGCGCAAGAACTACAACGAAACATCCGACGACGAGAAGCCGGCCACGTCGCGTGGTCGCCGCCTGCGTCAGCCGACGGCCAAGGCGCTGGAGCTGCTGGTGGACGCAGCTGCGCGGCCCGCAACGCCCAGGCGGCGCAAAGGCAAGGCTGCTGCCGAAGCCGACGCCGAGGAGCCGCCGGAGAAGAAGCCCGCCGCGGCGGAGTCAACACCCGTGGTAGCCAAAGCGCGCGGCGGTGCACGACGCAAGGCCCAAGAGACGGATGAGGCGGCGGAAGTCGAAACCGCTACGCCGGCGGCCACGAAACGTGGCGCGCGCAGCCGCAAGGAGAGCGCCGCCAGTCAGCACGACGAGCTCGACTCGGAGCAGGAGCCGAAACCGACGGCGGCCAAGCGTAACGCGCGCGGCGCCAACGCACGCAAAGCCAAAGCCGCGGACGAGGAGCCGGCTGAGCAGCCGCCGGTCACCAAGAAAGCGCGCGGCGCTGCACGCGCCCAGACGCCAGCTGTCGTCGTTGTGTCGGAGCCAGCGCAGCTCGACATCGATGTGGAGGAGCCAACGGAGGTGCCGGCCACCAAGCGAGCGCCGCCAGCACGTGGACGTGCCGCACGCGCTGCCAAAGCCGTCGATGATGGGCTGGAGAATGCCCAGGAGACGGCGTCGCAAACACGCGCCGGACGCGGTCGCAAGGTGCACTTTGAGGCAGCGGAAGAGGCAACAGCCGCGGCACAGCCCGAAGCTAGCGGCGCGCCCAAACGTGCCACACGCTCACGCCGCAAATAAGCACCAGCTATATAATATTAAATTAACACTTTACCCGTTTACAGTTTTAAGTTTAGTTTTTCGTTTATGCATCCTGTGTACAAAAAAAGAAACGGTTTACAGCATGGTAATATAGCTACATATTGTTAATTTTTAAGTTCAAAATGAAGTGAATGAAAATGAAGAAAGTGAAGAGAGATAAGGAGCAGAGGGAAGAAAAGAATTTTACGTTTAAGATAAAAGACACACGCTCAAGCATACATTCGAATTGAGTACATAATTATAAAAACCAGAAAAGCCCTTAAATTTTAAACATACATAATACACAATGCATATGAATATATATATATAAATACATAAATGCTTACCTTGTAAGGATTCTCAAGATCAACAAACTAATAAAGAAAATTAAAAAATATGTATAATTTTTTTCATAGCCAGTCGTTTCGTCTATTTACCATATATTACAAATAACTAGCTATTGAAAGTTCGTTTGGCTTAAGATCAATGTAAAAACATCAAGTTTAGCTTACGATTGAGTTTGCCTTCGTTTATTTAATTCGTCTTCAAATAATTCTTCACGCCCGTTACATAATATATATATTCACTGTATCGTTATAAAATAGTTTTCCTTTTTTTGGTATAATCGTATAACTAATTCGTTCTAGCTTGTGCTTATCCACATACATAATCAATTGTTTGCATTTAAGTAATTCGGATTGCGAGTTTCAATTCAACAAGCTTAGGGTAGGTTTTTTTTTTTGATTTGGAACTGGGGTTCTACATAACAAGGTACTACAAAATGTTAGTATAATAGAGCGTATAAAAGCTACCTATAAAAGGTATGTATACATATTGTGTTTAGTATATAAATCGAAAAACCTTAGCTTACAAGGCTTGAGAACATATTGTGGCAGAGTTACAAGTTTTTTGTGAGTCGTGAAAGCGTTTTAATTATTAAACAAAGTAAGACATGTTTTTTTTTTAAATATAACAAGAAATAGCGATAAATAAATACTACATATACATATTAAAACAAAAGATAATAATTAAGGACGATTGGGCAAAGTGTTGCAAAAATAATTTACAGCACCTGCGTCTCTTATCATAAATAGCGTCTATCTCAAATAAAGCACAAAAAACTTAGCATAAAACATAAATACGTTTGTGTGTACAATAAAACATATATAGTATAAGAGTAGCTTCAATTTCACTGGGTAATACTTTTAAGCATATGTATAAAACTTTCACTTAATGCACATAAAAAATAAATAACTCTGTAAACGAAAACTGTGCATAGCAAGTATATAAATAAATGTAAATGCAAATAATTTGTGTGTGCGCGATTGTTTTTGTTCTGGTACCCTTGCAGAGGGTATTATAATTTTGTCATGTGATGTCTCTGATTCTATAAAGTATATATATTCGTGTGCAGAATGTCTGTTTGTAAACTTTTCTGCAAACTTGTCTGTCAGTTTTGAAGCCATCGTCATGAAAAGTTGTCGGAATCGGCCAGATCAGACCACTGTATGACATAGGTGCCATAAGTCAAAAAATGGGTTTTAATTTAAAAAATTTTTGTTCTTTCGGATATTTGAAACAAATTTGGTAATTAAGAATGTTACTACACTCTTAAAATATCTGCGAAATATTATCAATATCGGACCACTATAGCATATAGCTGTCACAGGAACAATCAGTCAAAAAATTTGTTTTTGTATGAAAATCTTTTTGTTTTGTAAGAAATCCAGACGAAACGTGACAGCTAAAAGTATTTCCATGCTCCGAACAATTCTGAAAAATATTGACAATATCGGACCACTATAGCATATAGCCGTCATGACAACAATCGTTAAAAACTTACTTTTTGTTAGAAAAACTATTTTTAAGGTATCTGATCTAAACTTGAATTGAGAGTTTTACTTTCTACGCTTCTAGCGTAGAATAACTGTCTAAACATATTATAGCCTTCAATTTCTCAAAAAAACAAGTTATATCTCCAATTGTCTGCCAGGGTATTAAATCTTCGGCAAACCGAAGAAGACTCTTCTTTCTCGTCTTAATTTAGCTTGTTCGTTTTTTAGGCTTTCATCAGTAGATGCGGCTCGGAGCGCAATGAGTCCGTGAGGTATTGCGTTTTCATTGTCTTCTGAAAATAGCGTTTCTCGTTGGGTGAATTCACCATGTACACAATTGGACGCACGCCCACATTGCGCCACAGATCGCCAATATGCCTGCAAAGTATTTGAATAAATATATATATATATATATAGTATGCATTAAAATTTCAAATACATATATATAACTTACAAATTGAATTCCTCCTTGTTGAGAAACACAACACTTATGCCAATTACAGGCGCGATAATGTTACGCAAGATTGCGCCATAAATTGAGGTAATCAGCGTCGAGGATTTAAGTATGGACAGTGATAGATAGCTCTCATGCCAGAGACCGCAAATGATTTCGGGCCTCAATTTGCGCAGCTGTCAAAATAAAATAATTATCAGTTTGATTTATTTATAGATATGCTACAGTCACAGCACAGTAAAAAGAACTTTAAATGGAGTTTTGCTTAAACACTAAACAAAGAACACACACAGAAATCTGTAAGTCGGGTGTAACTGACTGCGCAATACTCTTTCACAGCGTAATAATAATAATAATAATAATAATAAACGAGTCTAAAAAGCACAAAAAATGTTCACCTCCGGGTCGGTCTCGAGACCAGGAGCTATCAATCGGGTGTATCCGATTGTGCAATACTCGTGCACAGTGTAATAACATCTTAAAACTTACGTAGGTAGATACATTTTTTTAATTTGTGGGGGTTGATCTTCAGAGCAGGTCATTGGAACACTGTCCGTCACATTTGGTGACTATAGCTCTAAAATTTTGTGAGATATGGATTTTCGAGGTTTACCCGCCCCCAACATACATCGATTGTCTCGATTTGGCACGCCCCCAGAAGGCGTATCCAAAAATTGTTTGGGCGATTTTTAGAAGTGGTTTTAAGTCATTTGTCTGAAGAAAATTAATGCATCTCGACTTAAAACTGAGGGATATAAATAGATTTAATCGAAATGCCACGCCCCATTGGACGAAGCCAAAAACCTTAACGCTCTATCTGATGCGGGTATGGGAATTGCAAGTTTCAGACGCACAAACGAACGGACAGCAAGACGGACATTGCACAAACCCAATATACTCGTTTCACATTTTAAACAAATATGAAAATCCCAAACCCTAATCCTCGGTGCACACCTGGTAAATGGCCAATGGCGAGCGACTAATGACAATGGTGCGCTGCGTGAACGTCTCGTTCGCGGCCATGAACTTCTGCAGCTGATCAATCATGAGTGCGCTGGTGTCCTGCAAGTGGAGAAACAGAGTGGGCGAGGTGTTCTGCTCCTCAAGGAAATCGGCCAATTGCTTTAGAGTGGCCACCGATTCCCTTTCGTACTGGGAGCTGTAATAGATGCATTTAGTTGGCCACAAGAACATGTCGTTTATTGCTGTCGTTTACCCCATGGGATGATGCTCCGTGATGCTCAGCTGCTGCAGCTCGTGGAGCGTGTGATGCGACAAGTTGCCCGTTAGGCCGGCACGCTCCACGGTCAGGCGATTGGCAATAACAATTTCATTGCAGGCCGTTATGCCGGCATCCAGCAGGACGTTGCGGTAGCCACGTGCGAGACACTGAAATCGGGGGATGTTATTGATTTTTGATGTCGAAACAACCACCGTCTGCTGACGTCACACACACACACACACACATTCACACACCCAAACACACAGATGAGCTAAAATGGCAGCTGGAGCCAACAAATTTGCAGCCGGCAACTTGGCCATGTTGACTCCACTTATAGCCCAGCTGTGCTTTAGGGACTTCCTTCACGGATTTAAGTATGCGGGGAATCCGCGCTGTGACCTTTTCCCGGACAACCGCGTGCCAGAAATTAAGGCCAAGCGAGAATAGATGAAGGCAAAATGGCCGCGGCAATATTGAAAGATTAAAGAGCACAACATGGCATAGTAGTTTAAACCACTCCCCGTCCGGCGAATATCTGCTAGCGGTAAACCTAACTTCTGCTTATTTATTTTCGCTCTTCCCCTATATCGTTTGCCCCATATACATCTCTGCCCCAAACAATTTCTTTCATTCTTGATGCAAAACAAGAGTACTGTAGATGAGGGGAGTCGACTCGGAGATACCCTGACCTGATACAAAAATTATTTGAAATTTTTTTATTTGATATAACTTTTGAAAATTGCTGAATTTCTTAACCAATTTTGATGAAAGAGTATGCTAAAGGTTGTATGAACCAAATTTGTTATCTCTAGCTCGTAATCTATGAGATTGTATCGATTTTAGCAAAATGGTGTGGGTTATCGATCACTTGCAATAACCTATACTATAATCTAAAAACCTAGCTCTTCCAGTTTGCGAGATAGTTTCATATAGACTCGGCAAATAAAGACCCGGGTACGTCTCCTTCTGCCTGCGCAAGACCAGTTTACCCATTGCTCCCATTTGCAGTGGGTTCAGGGTATGATAAATAAAACCCACACATACACACACACACACACAGGGACACGCACCTTTTTGACAGCTGCCCGGGAATTCTCGGGCGCATCGTAGCCGGCGCCGCGATTCGCAATTGGCCAGTAGTTGGGCCAATCGTCCGGGGTGTTGAGCAAGCTGAGCAGACGCTTCTCGTTGGGGCTGCGCTGCAGCTTGACGAACTTAGAGGCCACACAGATGACGAGCAGCGTCAGCGTGCACCAGGGTATCGCCAGGTTGCAGAATAACCAGAGCACGTTGAAGCAGAAGAAGACGAGGCTCACGGAGCAGCAGAGTAGCTTGTAGATCATCTTCAGGCAGAGCCACAACCAGCGCCACCACATTCACCACGAGACTGCTGTAAGATGCGGACACAAGTTGCTGTTGTTGTTCTTGCCGTGGTTTATTTATAAACAGCTATTTAGTTAGTTGGCTAATTGGCATTTACCCCAACAAAAATGCGCGCCGCCAAGCACCGTTGCCGTTGCCACTCCCACACTTCTGATTAGCTGTCGACAGCGCACGGTTCTTTATTTTTGTATTGTGCGTTCGTTTTTTAGTTGGCTGCACAACTCGTTTGATTAGAATGCGCTTTTTGTAATCGTATGCTAATTGCTTAAATTCTAAATTAAACCGTCACTCGAACGAAATCGTAGCCGAAAAGTTGTGTGCGTTAATTTTCCAATAAGAAGTCAGTCTAGCGATGCGCGCATGCAGGCAACGCAACTATCGATAACTGCAGGGCTGCACAACAGCAGCGCGCGCTTTTTGAAAGTGAGTACTTTTAGACAAACGAGTGAAGCAGGGATTATTGTAAAAATTACATGGTTTTCTTGTTTTGTGGATTGCATTTAATTGTTCAAAAAACTCAATAAAAATTCATTTTAAACTGATTTTGATTTTAAACTGAGCTTTCTTCTTATGCTCGAAATTAAAACTTAGCAGAAAGGACGCCAGCTATGACCCCAGAGGCGTGCGCCATGATCCCAATTTCGCCAAGCTCATTATTTTGAAACTGCGACATAATTTTGACCAGCTTGCTGACGCAAAACAGAAACAGCAAAATCAGCTGGTAAAATGCGTACTGAAATTCCGAGTAGTTCAGGATGATCGTGATAATGTGTGCCGCGACCAAGGCAGAGACACTCCGGAGGCGCCTGACTGATTCATGCGGGGACTTGTCAGCGCGGTGCCCATGGATACGGCCAGCACACCGGCCAAGTAAACAAGCGCCACACGCCACCAAGAATGCACCAGCTCCATCGCAATGCCCACTAATATCTGAACGATCAGGTTCACCGTCAGATGCGCAAGGTTTTTTACACCAACAAAAAAGGATAGTAAATCAAAAACATCGCTGGGCCGTTGCCACTCTTGCCCAGGTGCTGGCTGTAGATGGCGTCCACAAGAAACATTAACGGAGAAGATGAACATGGTGAGCGGTGACGGCCAAATGGACACTTGATTCGTATACGCGCCGGTCGGCGTTAGCATCGTTAGCGTCGTTAGCATCGTTCACCTGCGGCGCAGCGACATGCTGTAGAACTCCTCAAAGTCCAGTTGCCCGTTGTTGTCGTCGGCATTTCGACACAATATCTGATCGGCAATATATATATCGGTATATCGCGACAGCTGCCGACTTTTCAGTCGGGTGTAACCGACTGTTTAAAACTCAATATACTGTGAACTATAATAAAAGCTTAAAGTAGTTCAAAGCGGTGTTAATTATTATTCTTATTTTGGAAGTATATCGATTTTTGTAATTTGTGGAGCGGGAGTGGGCGTGGCCAATTTTGTTTAGCTCGATCTTTAGAGGGGGCCATCAGTAAACTTTCTGGCAAATTTGGCAACTCGCTTAAACGCCCCCAAGTGGGCGTGCCAACTAAATTTATTCTTGATTTCGATTTAAAGATTTGGAGTAAGCACGAGTATATACGCCAAGAATCGACAGCAAGACGGACATTGCAGAAACCCAAAACACTCTTTTCACATCGCAAGCGAGTGTGAAATGTCAAATTGTTTAACGCGCCATATTTATCATTTATTGTTTGATTAGAAGTCAAAACAGAGTTGAATTTACAATTTGGCCAGCAAGCGCACCCAACGTCGGATAGATGGATGTGACAAGCGCGTGTAAACACCCGGATAATAGGGATCTAATGGGGATTCAAATGAGCCATAATAAGTAGCTATATATGAGGCAAATATTAAGGTCCTACCTGCGCAGCCCACGCCCCAGGACACGATGCCAATGAGTTTGCCGTTAGCGGTAAGTGGACCGCCGCTGTCGCCTGGGAGTAAAAACAGTAGTTTAAATAAAAATTTAAAATTACAATTTAAGCAAGTGAGAAGGCTCTGGTCGGGAGCGACTAGGAAATACTCTGAACCTAACTAGCTATCGTTACATAACCTCCACTATGGAAAGTAAATTCTTGAATAACTTCCAAACTAAAAGTATGTTCCACACTCAAAAATATTCTGATCTGTGTTTGCTTTACGAAAACACGGTGGCTCTAGCTCTTACAGACTCCGAGATAAGCTAAGAAAACCAAGTCTGAAAATCGATTCTTATCGATATTAATGATACAGGGCAAGTTATCGAAAAATATAAATAAAAACTTGTTCTGCGTATTACAGAATGTATAGTCGAAAAGTTTGTTCCTAGCTTTTGGAGTTTTCGAGATCGATGGGAGATATGGATTTTAATCAATTTGCCACGCCCCCATTGGGTGTATGCGAAATAATGCTTGATGCCATCTTAAGGGAAGATCATCAGTAATGTGATCTACCATATCTAATCAGTGCCCATATCACAAAAATAACATATTATCTGCTGCACGTATATGCAAGTATATGTATATAGCTTCGAGAAATTGCATTCACGCGGACATTCGGACAGACGGACGGACAGCAAGGCGGACATTGCGCAAACCCAATATGCCCGCTTCTCTCCCTAAACGAGTGTAAACATCCGGTGAAGAAAGCAATTATGGAGGCAACTACTCACCCTGGCAGGCATCCGTGTTACGCGCTGACGCACAGAACATGCTAGCAGCGAACAGATCGATTATTAATTGGGTGTTGGTTGCGGACGTATCTCGCTTTACTTACGCCTCGGTGACGCCGCCGTGATATCTTAAATCGTTGTGACATTTTTGCTGATTAACCGTTTGCACCGTGGTGTATTTTAACACCGAGGACAGCACGGATTCGGTGCTGCTCATGTAGCCCCAGCCGGAAACGATCGCGTAGAGATTCTCAGCAATTGGCTCGCCCGGCTCCGGCAAGCCGATGGGCAGGACATTCGGATCCATGGTCAAGGCGCCCAGCTGTGTGCGCAACAGGGCCACATCGAAATTCATGTCATTGGGATCGTAGGAGGGATGCTTGTGGATGGTGCGCACGCTCATCAGGCTGCCGCCGCTGGAGCGCTTGACGGTGCCCAGCCGGAGCGTGAACTCCTGCGGCTGATTCTCGTGCCCATCCACGCAGTGGGCGGCAGTTATCGCCCAGCTGCCGTCCAGCACCGAGGCGCCGCAGATGTGCACGGTCAGGCGGCGCAGCGACAGCTGATACGGAAACTCACCCTCGTTCGCCTCCCGGCCGTTCACAATGCGTCCGTCAGGGCGACGCTTGGGCGCAGCCGCCCCAACGCTGATCCAAAAGAGCGCAAAGGTCAGTGCAACAATTGCGACTATATACTGCATGGCGTCGCTGACTCAACGTAACTAAACGCTAATCATCGCCGGAGTTTTGCCTGGCAGAAAATCATTGTTGATCGACAGACTCTCGCTCGAGTTGCGCTCGTCTCCGTCTTCATTATCAATGTACGCTCCTGTTATCAGTGCTTGTTCCGTTCATTTCAGGTGAAGTCACACATTGTCTATAATTAACAATTGTCAAGGGGTGTGTTGTTTTCACTTTTTGGCTGGTTTTTTTTTTTTGTGAGCAATGAACCTTTTAAGTACTTGTTGTAAACGACAACGGAAAGTCCCAAATGCAAAGAAACCCAAAAATTGCATTATATTTCTGCAAATTTGTATTTCTGTTAAATTAATAATTTACATATTATTTTAGGTAAATTATATATATTACGTTTAGGATCTTGCACAATTTGAATTTTCTAATTTTAACCGTCAAAATATTCGATTACTTAATGTGCAACCAGCATCGATTATACAATTTCGATTTATCGATAGTTTTTATTCGTTAAATTATTTTGCTGCTTCCCGTGTACGGTTTCACTGTCCAGCAGTCTCGCGCTTAGTCTTGCTCAACAACGACGCTTGCGTTGGGCACGCTGTATGTTTTATTGATTAAGAGTTCTGTTTACATTAAATTAACATTAACAAAGCCAGTATTAAGCCACTATAAGGGTTCTTTGAATAAGACTCAATAATAAGCTGCATCTTAACGAGTCAACAAGTGATTATTGTGTTGGTGCAAGGATAACACGACGCTGTGTGTGCACGTGTGTGTGTGTGTGAATCAATTTAACATAATGCAGCGCGTCTATTAAACATAAAAAAAGTCGACAACACCAGCGACAAATTACAAGGTGCGTATTATGTGCAGGTCACAACAATCAATAGTATTTCCATCCTGACAACCCACACAGACACATTTACGCAAACACAAACACATTCAAATTCAACCCTCTGTTTATAATCCCGACAGAGAGCGAAAAAAAGAATTATAAGAAACCGGATTCAAGTTTAGTTGAGCGGCAAAGACAAACTCACCAGACGAGACATCTAAATTTGTATTTGCGCTTGACTTAAATCAAATTATCAACGTTGTTGTTGTGGTTCTCGTTGTTGTTGTGTGTTTGTGTGTATGAGTGCGTTCAATTACCGTTACAACGCACCTGACGCTAGGCGTCAAGGTTGTCCCCCCCACAAACACTTTGTATTCAATTTGTTTGGCCAAAAATAAGACAGACAGTCTGGCCACACCACAATATTTGCATCTCCTTTTTGCCTGCGCCACCGTCACCGCCGCCGATTGTGCAGCTCTTACAAATTGTTACAAAATTGCGGTGTCTTTAATTTATGCAGCAGCCGCCGCAGCTCATCTTTATTTAGCTTTCTTGCTTACTCATTCGTTTTCGCCTTCCCATTGGCGCATTCATTCATTACGCTTCGCTTTAGTTCTGAACTCGTTTCTCAATTCTTTGCATGCATTATTTTTTTATTGTATAATTTAGTTTAAATTGATTTTCTGCTTCTGTTTCATTCTTTTATTCTTATGCTTTGTGTTCTTTAGCAAATTGGCCGCGCTGTGTGCTTTTCCTCTTTGTCTTAGGTGTATACAATACATATATACAAATACATTCCCTTTTGTTTGCTTTCTTCGACCTTTTTCACACACTATTGGCAACGCCGCCCCCCGCTTGGCCCCATTAACAGCTACACACTTATTTGTGCTCTTGAACCTCGTTGCCCATTTCTAATCTCGTTTTGGTTTGGGTAGTTGTTGTTGTTGCTGCTGTTAGTTTGCTCGTTCTTTGATGTTGTTGTAATGCGCATACTAATCTTAACATACATACATACATATGTGTATATAAAGAAAGGTTCGCCTTGTTTGCTGGTTAAATTTGTAGACAAACAATTCACCAAAAAAATCCACGAATATCATTTGAATGACTCACGGCGAGAGTTTTCACAAAAACTCACGTGTGAGTTTATAACGTTTTAAAAATGTTTTTTTAAGGTAATTTAATAAATGAATAAATATTGTTGTAAGTTTCCCAAGTTTTTAATTGTTAACAGCTAACATGTTTCCGGCAATCAAATTCATTAAGTCAGTTGTAATTGTTGCTATCAAAAAAAATGAAACTGTGTTTTCATTTTCAAAGCTCTCAAATATCTAATCAATTTTATAGCGCAGGCAACAGCAAGTACTCAAAATCACAATTAAATGGGTTTTCACTCAAAACTTCAATCGTAGAAAATCATTAAACCATTAACCAATGTTAACCAAGTCGTGTATGCCGGACTATGCGATACCTTGTGCCCGAGTTTGAAATGTTGATTGTTAAAAAACTTTTTAAATTTAAAATATGTTTAATTTTAATTGCATTCTGCCTGCATTCCTGCTATCATACTTTTGTTAATGTTTACAGGGTATATTAATAGAGCAACATTTAACAACTTTTGCCAATGACACGCTAAAAATGCTGAAAAAACATTTTTTAACATTTTTTGTTGTTAGCGCAATGTGAATTAACGATTTGGAACAGCTCGTTAACAACACGCTAACTCGGCTAGTAGCAATAAAAATAAAACACGATTATAATTGATATACTTGCTTATAACATGCATACAAATTCGTTACTAAAAACTTTTAAGGGTTCATCATGTTAAATATAAATTTAAAAAAAGAATACGATGAATATAAAAACAAGTAAGAACGTTTCAGTCGGACATAGCCGACTGCGTAATACTCGTTCAGAATATGTTATTTTGGAAGAATATAGAATTTTTATATTTCGTAGGGGCGGAGATGGGCGTGGCCAATATCTTTCGGCTCGATCTTAAGAGGAGGTCACCCTCTAAAATTGTGTGAGATTTTGTGTACATATGTATATTTGTGGGGGCGGCAGTGGGTGTGGACGGGAATTTGTTTACCCTTATGAAAACGAGGTGACAAATCTACCTTTAAAATTCGGTGACTCTAGCTCTAAAACTGTGGGCGATATAAAATTTTGCGATTCGTGGGGCGGAATGGCTGGGGTGCGTTCTAGTAGGCATGGTCGGGAAATCGAGGTCGCAATTGAGGAGGACAAATCTACATACCATGTTTGGTGTTTCTAGCTTTAAAACTGTGGGAATTGTGGTTGTCACTATTAGTATAAAAACCTGCATTTGAAATATATTCATTATTGAAATAAAATATCATGTATTCCCCCCTTACTAATTTTCGAAAAATGTTTTTTCAAAATTTATAAATGTAAATTTACATTTTTAATCGATTGCTGTTGTCACAATTAGTATAAAAAACAACATAAAAACCGATTCTAAGGGGGTCAAATTTTGTGTCAAAAATCATCTAAAGCTCTCTGTTCCATAGCTCCCATATTTTAGACGCCCATAACTTTGTCAAAACTGAACCGATTTTCACGTCAGATGACATTTTCATGGTTCGTCTATCATGTACGTGGCGTGCCCGGGAAATTTTTTCTGTGGTGTTTGGGGGAGCGTTACTGTAACATATATTCTAAATTTGCAGCGTCGAGTTCAAAAACTATGTAGCCATTTCCGAATTTTTAAAGCGAGGGCGCTGGGAGTGGCCGGGATATCAAGGCAATCTATGAGGGCGGTCACCAGCAATCTACATACCAATTTTGGCGACTCTAGCTTTAATATTGTGGAAAATATTCAGGTTGAATCGATTTGCAATCGTCATGTTATCGATTTGTCAGCCTCGCTGACAAAAATCTTAATCCTTTGTCTGACGCGACTATACACGAGTTATTCCAAGTTTCAAGTCTACCTTCAATAGCGATGAAAAAAATGGGTTCATACGGACAGGCGGACGGACAGCAAGACGGACATTGCACAAACCCAATATTCTCTTTTCACTTTGTGAACAAGTATAAAAAATAAGTGTTTTCATACACAAAAGAAACCGAAACAATTTTAATAAAATAAAATAAAAAAGAAAAAATAAAAAACTATTTAATGAAACTTAAGAAAAAACAAATAACTTCTTGAATATACTTTCGGTTTTCTTCTTTTCCCGCTCTTTATCTATTAGCAATCAAATTGTGCTCGATTGTGTAAGAGAAAGACAAAAAAAAAAGACAAGTTGACAAGCAAAATGGATTCGTCGCTTGATTGGAATTCCTTGTTATTAAGCAGAAATCCAATTAATACAATACTTCAAACCCATAAATTCGCTAGATTGTTGTTGAAAACAATGAAACACGACGAAAATGAAAAAATTAGTTGGGAGGTAGATTGATCAGGTAGGTTAAACATATAATACAAGATTAAAAACTCATTTAAAAGTAGTGCACCCATTTTTGTTAAAATTTCCAAGAACCAATCTTTAGCAAAATTCCCGAGTTCGATTTCAGTAACCCCAACCCCAACCGGGCCCAGAAATTGTTCAATCAAAAATCATTTCCTTTTTGCAATTGAGTTTCGCTTTTGGGTGGTATTTCGTATATCGTGACTTGAATTAATGAAAGCTATTTAATGGACACAATGCAGTCAAAAACTTGAACTGGAGAATGTGGAAAAAAGTGCAATTACAATAACAACAGCAACATCAGCAACAATGATGACAGTAACCAACGACTGATGCGCAATGTCACTTGCAGTAACAACAACAAAAGACAAGAAGGAACTACATTTGCTCTTTTGAATGTCGAACATGAAATACCCTTGGAAATATATATCGGATGTCTAAAATATATTTTTACCTAATCACAAACACGATTTTGTTGGGCAGTTGTTTCTATAAGATCTAATCACATATAGTATTTCAGTATTGAGAAGACCTTGCTATGGAAACTCTGTGTTTGGTTAAGAAATTAAAAAATAAAGGATTTTTAAATGAAATCATATTTTTAGCAATTTCTTTTATCTGATATTATAATCTGATCCGATTTAAATTACGATATGTACAACAGTATAATGAACTCAACAATTTTTATTAAGCAAGCTCCACTGAGAGCAAAATGTACTGGTAAATAACATCTGTTTTTAGGGTCCAATCGTTATAAAATGTTCCGGGCATGAAGTTCATATTTCTATATGTGCATTTGCCAAAAATCGATTTAAATGGGTAAATTGGGTAAAGTCGGAAAAAGTTATACAAAAATTAAAATAAAATAAATATATAATATGTTGATCTGTACATAACTTAAAAGACTCCTTAGTCTTAAAATATTTTATTCATAAAAGTAGTAGAATTTATATAAACTTGTGTTTATAAAAACCTTTACAAATTTTCAAATTCCAAATTTCCAGTTTCTGAGATCGATCCGTTATCTTCTGATATCTTCAGAAATATATATACTACATGGACTTTCCTGCCTGTTACATACATTTGCACAACTTCACTGGACCATTCTTTACCCCTTACAGAGTATAAAAACAATAACAAACCGCAAAAACTAAAAAAAAAAAAGACAACAAAGACACACACAAAGCAAATAAAACGAGATTTCAATGCAGGAATTTCCATTTCCATTACAAATGCTGCGGTCGTCGTTGTTGTTGATTTTGTTGTTGGCTGCTTGGCTGAGTTTTGTCAACTGCTACCGGTTGCGGCTATATGGGGTATGAGCCATACGGGACCCGTGCTGGCTATGGGAACAGAAAGAGGCAAACGCTGCCGATGCCACCGCCGCCGCAGTTTGCAATTTGCCAAACGTTGCACGCACTTCGAGTGCTCGCTGACTAACTGACTGAGTGTCTGTCTGGCTGTCGGCTGACTGGGCTCTTTTCTACCGTTACGTTTTAGTTGAGTGCAGCTCAACTGTCTCTTCGGACCTGGCCCAGAGTGTATTGCCAACTTGGGCAAAACGTGAATGTGAATGTGAACGTGAACGAGGACAGTGACCGACTGCTGTCTGCAGCGCAATTGACCTGCAAATCAGGAGAAATGTCCTGCCGTTTGCGATTATTTGTATACCCTGTACTTGCTAACAAGGTATATTGATTTTTTGCATAGCAAATAAGTATAGAGACACCATATTAATATACATTAAGTGTTTACATTTTTAAGTAACGCCCACGCCTTAGGAGTTATTCACACACTAGAATAATTTTTCGAAATCAATTTTTCTATGAATAGAAAAAGTAAATTTTTTAATACAAGAAATTTTATTGAATAGATTTAAGGGCCCAATTTGAGAGTCTCTATGTAAAATCTCCCGCCTAACTCAGACAACTTTTACATTGTAAAAAGGGTATTGCAAAGTCGGTTGCACTTAACTGCAGCATTCTTAAGAGGCTGTGCCACTTCATTCAATGAGTCGCCAGATGCCGCAAAAAACATTTTTGCCTCAACTTTAAAAGCAGCTCTTCAAAAAGATTGTCGTCTTTTGGAGCTGCTTCCATTTGTCGGCCATTGACGTGCCCGATTTGTGGCATATATATAAATACTAACCAAATAGCAGTGCATAAACTTGCATATGTGTTAGGTTAAAAGGTAAATTAACGTTAAGATAACTAAACTAGAAAGAAAAGCATGCATTAAAATGTAATTTATTTTCGTTTGTTGTAGAAGAACACATTTTGATATAAATCTCTTAAGTGGACAGTTTTTAAAAATAATTAAAAGAAAATTGGAAAATTTATTCATTTATATTTGACTGTTTAAAAACTTTTCGATTCCAGAAAAATTTAACTTTTCACTGTTTCTAGATTTCTGCTGTCATTTTATTTGCAAGTGCAATTTTTGTTATGAATTTATTCTGTTAGATAAAAAAATTGGTGTTTGTTCATTTCGCGGATGGTTATTTTCCAAAAAAACAAAAACTAAGAAAATGTACTCAAAATTAAGTTAGGTCAGAAAAGATGATCGGAAGGCACTTTATTAGATTTCGACTAAACATCCGCTGTCTGCACAAAGAAGCTGTTCGTTGGAAAAGCTAGCACTGTATATTTATAAATAGAAAACAATTTACCAGATAGTAGCTTACAAAAAAAAACAAACAAAAACTGTAATAAATATTTGAATTATCCTTTAAGCCTCTGGTAATACCCATGGCAGAAACAACAAATATTTTTATTAAAACCTTAAGCCTCTAACATGGCGACCTTATAGAAGAACCTGTTAAGTGTGGGGTATGCAAAAGTTCGATTGAAAAAGACTTTTAGCCGTCGCCTCTGCTCAGTAAACGCCACTTGCACTTGATCGTCATCTTGGCGTCGCGTCGCGTTTTGCGTGGGCTCAACGGCGTTTTTTCAAGGGCCTGTGCCAATTCCCGCTTGTTGTCTGTTTTGGTTTCTGCTTTGACGCTGGCTTTTGCTTTTGCCATGTCTTTCGGATGCGGCGCGACGTCGCGTCGCCCGCAATCAATAAACAGCGACCTTCTCCACTTGAAAGTTACTTGATTCTTTGTTTCTTACGCTCTTTGCCTCTGCCTCCGGCTTTTTTAGGGCCACTCGAGCAGCCGCCTTCTGTTTGCGGCTCCCCCAACAACTTGCGCCCTTGCGGTTTTATTTGCAGGTTGGCAGGCAGGCAGGCAGGCATTCCTCAACAGTTAATTGCTGCACTCAACTGAGCCCCGGCTAAGCCCCACCCGCACCCAAGCGAACAAGGTGCACCCTTGAGTCTTGCCAATCCTACCAAAGACATGAACTCAAAGCGCTAAGCGGTTCGCAGATTAATGCCACGGTAAAGATTTCCACGTTGTTGCTGTGCGAGTACTCTACAAAGTTAAATGGGCTCATAAGCAACAAGGTTCAAGAACTTTACAACAACTGTAATAAACCTATACTATATTTTTTTATTTTTGTAATTACAACCTATTATAATCTAGAGAATATAGTAATATGACCCAACAATTATTATTTATTTGTCATTTTCTATATGATGTTTGTCTAAAAAGTTAGATTCCCTTAAAATCATTTATTTATGTTATATTTACTATACTTTTTCCAATTTTGACGTCAGACGCCAATTTCATGATTTTCCCTGATTTTATAAAAAATTCCTTTGAAATTTGATTTCCCAAAGTGGATGCAAATATAATCGAAAGGAACTACATAAATAAAAAATGTATAAAACGTAATCAAAAAAAAAAAAATAAATGGAGCGCAACAACATAAATAAAGTGCTATAAATTATAGACAGTCCAATTTTGACTGAGCTATTTATGGGTGTTTGTAGTTCGAGAAGAGCGCTTTACAAGTGAACATTTTTGTATTTTTTGGTACAATTAATGCCAAAAAATGTGTCAAGCTCAAAATCTCTTTTAATGTGATATTTTTTTACTAATTTTAAAAACCAGCATTTCATAAAATAAAATAAAATGTGGAAATTAAAAAAAATGTTTAACGAACAGGTGATGGGCGATGTGTAAAAAATTTGTGGCGGACATAAAGCGAATAATATATATTTTCAAACATTAAAATAGGTTCAATTTACTCTGAATTAATCACGTTTGAAGTCTCGGAAGATCATCAGATCATCAGCAGGCATTTGTGAATATTACAAGTCTAGGTATTTACATATTGCATATGGGCATTTAAATAAAAGTTTGACTTATGGAACTGTTAAAATTAAAACTCCAAAATTTACAGTTGAAACTACACGAGCGAATGCACGAGTTAACACAAAGGCAGCAAAAACAATAAAAACGCATTGCTGTTGTTGGCCGAGGCGAACGCAGGCTGTCGGGCCCCCGCATCGTTCGCTAGTTCCAAAAGGAGAGCAGCAAGCAGCTGTTGCTCTTATTGCGCTCGCATTTTCTCTCGTTGTTCTTGTTACTGTTGGAGCCGAGTCAACGAGGCGAAGTTGAAGTCGCCGTCGCTGTCGCTGTCGAAGCTGTTGAGGTCGTTCGTTCACTGCGCTCAGTTGCGTTTTGTTCGGCATCGGCGTTGGTTGGGCAAACGCGAAGAGCTCCTCGGTGGTTGCATTTTGTTGTTTGTCTTTGCATCTGCATTAGCTGAACGAGTGTCCCGCGGACAGGACGTGAATAACATTTTGGCCCGAAATTGATATTTGAAAGCTGAAGTAAGAGTACGTTAACACTATGTACCTTTTTTAGTTGATTTGTGCTGTTTTTAATTATTCGTACCCAAAATGCAATTACAAAAGAAATAAATATGTATGTATATAGTATATACTATTTAAACGACTCCCAGTTGCTGGGGCATTAAGTGGCGCAAATCTTGTTCTTGGAAACGCGAAACCCATTTAAAGTGCCGCATTGTTCTTTAATTCCTCAAACACGTAGCCAAGCATTTACTTTGTGTGTGTGTGTTGATTTATGTTTTTGTTTTCTTTTTGGTACCTCTGTTGTCCTTGGTACGGACCAGGACTCGCTGGCATGCCATCCAAAGTTGCAGCACAACTTTTCTGATTTTATATGTGTGTGTAAGCTGGCATTTATAACCATGTGCATTTAAATACATGTCGGTTCAGGTGGGACTTAAGCTCCCCCACCCCCATCCCTTGTGTCACATACATTTTGATCTACAACTGTGATATGACGTTCTATTCATTAAGCTGTTCCCTTGTGCTTTTCAAACAACTTACTTTATATTCTTTTATTTAATTTCCTCTACACATTAATTTTTTCCTTTTTCCCGTTTTGTTCATTCTTTTCCTCAATTCATCAGCTAGCCGGAATTGTGTTTGATCCTTTGGCAAATGGCTTTCTATTTTCAATTTCTTTTCTTTCTTCACTTAAGCTTTTTAAATTTCGTACTCACTTTTGTATTTTTATTCATTATTTGAGGGAATATCTGATTTTGTAATACTTAAATAAATTAATTATTATACTTTACAAGTTGAGCATAATATGTTAATTTTCCTCCATTTTCACTTTGTTTGTGACCAAAATTTGCAGGTAATTTTAAGCGACATTTTTTTTCCTAATTTACACAAATACCAAACTTGCTTGGACTTATTCAATTTAATTGCTACCAACAATAGCAGCTTCGATTCGCCTTTTCATCATTCAATTTTCTCTGATCTACGGTTCTGACGGCTATCCAGCCCATAACTATCAAATGTCAAACTTAAGTTAAAATTAGTTTTATTTGAGTTCCTAAAGTATTTACGAACATCTATTACAATAAATTCCTAATTGCAAGATAATTAATTGATTGAAATGTAGTAGTATTTAACAAACTTTTTCTTTACATTTCCCCCTTCAACTTTTCTCTATTGCATGGCCTCAATAGAGGTTTATCGATTACCTTACTTTATTTAGTTAGGGCCTTAGATAATATTGTGAACACCTACATACACACACACATACACGCATATATAAGCATGCAGTTAATAACTTGTGTCACTAAAATTAGCCGCTAAACCCCCACAAGGGGAACTCGTTGCATGCTGTGTTCCATTTATTCCATTACTTCATACTTGGATATTTGACCCCTCTCGCAACGCCCCCGCGTGCACGGATCGCTTCCATTCGATTGTTATTCTTGTTGTTGGCGTGCTGTCAATTTTCCGGTGGCGTCGCCGTCTTAAGCAGCAATTTTTTTTTATCCTATGAGGTTGCCACTGGAGATGGTTGCGTGTCGTGACACAAACATTTATCACATAAGATTAAAAATTACTTTTAGTCGATGTGGAGCATAACAACACGTTAGGGAAATATTGAAATTCAAATCAATAGATAACATCGTCTACTTCTCTATTTCATAATTTAAAAAATGTTATTATTAACAACTTAAGAAAGGAAAGTATGCACTGCAACTAAAGTATTTTTGAAATCCATAAATATTGTGAAGTTATTGATAGTAAAAAGAAAAAAATCAGCATAAACCTGAAATATTTATTATAACAATTGTCTAGCTATATTAGTTCACAAATGTATTATAAAAAAATAGTGGGAATATTTATTATTTAATTATATACTGTTGAATAGTAAATTTAGTAGTTTTCTTTGATTTTGGAATTTTATATGTGGGAAAAATATATATGTGATTTAATTTCCGAATGTTTTGGTCTGTATACGTAAAATCGTATTGAAACAACTATCAAAATTAGGGCAGCATATAATAAGTTCTTCAACAATTTGTATCATAATTGAATAGATCGTGAGTTTCTTTAATACGAAAAGCAAGGCACACGGTCATCTCTAATTTGGAACTTTGTCATCGACTTGGGCATTGTCTGACGGCTTATTCCGTGTGGTTGCTTGGGCCTCTTCAATAGACTTTATTATATGCCATGTCATCATGCAATCATATCGCTTTACCATATAAACTGCGGCGCGAAATATAACCATCACATCAGCGCCGGCTTTGGCTTCAGTTTTGGTCACGCCATTGGTCCCGGTACCGCTCTAAACGCAATAAACCCTATGTTACCACAACTGGCTGACAATTCCAACAGTTTGCTAATGATGCGTAACAAAAACACAGCCGCGCGGGAGTATTGTGGGCATCATGATTTGGCCATAATGAACACGTATGCCAGGCGTTACGGTTCCATGCATTATCAGATCTAGTAATGCCCATTTAGTTACAGTTAACTGAGTACAGCTTACAGTTAATACACGTTGGCAGCTAGACCATTTCTAACTAGTGCCGAGCCAGAGCTCATTTCAGTTGAGCTATCATACATTTATTTGACGAATCAATTGTTAATGAGCAGCTTCAACCACAAATAAATCGAGTGAGTACTTGGAGTACTTAAATCTTTAATTTAAGCACAATATCAACGTAATTAAATACGAGGAAAATGATGCAAGTAAAATAATTTCCAGTTCCCACAGAATTGCGTCTGCTGTAGACACACACACATACTTAATCTCATGTGTATGTAATTACATGATAAGTAACTGTAAACCTGTTCTACATATATGTAACATAACAATGTGTGTGTTATTTTCCCAGCATTTAAACGGTATGAAAATGAAAATGAAAAAAAAAGAAAAATTTCATAATCAATGCAATAAACGACTCTATTGTTTGTGCTCGTTGTTTTCAGGGCTTTTGTTTTTGTTTTTACCGCCGCAAGGAAAATGCAGAAAAATATAAAAGAACTAGCTACGTTTAGACGAAGTCGAAATACCCTTGATTGCTCATTACAACTAGATAATTATCAGCGAGTCCTTTGTTATTTAATGTAATTATTATTTTATAAAACGTATTTCTTAAATTCTTAGAGTTTTATTATATATGGATGTGTAAAAATTCTAACCAAGTTCTTTATAGGGAATTATATATTACTTTACTTTACTTTAATATTGTGTACGCTCCGTAAAGTCGGATATGCCTCTCCCAATTACATCACAGCCTCCGCAAGGGCATAAAAAAACAAGAATAAATTTTCTTTATCCGCTCCTCTGCGTATGTTTTCCACAGACAAAACAAAAAAAGGAAGAAGATAATAATTTTTTCACGCTCCTTCGTCGAGTGTTCCACAGCTTATATCGCTGACGTTTTAAATTTTATGACTTGGCATTTTTGGGCTTTATCAGCGTTTTCCAGCACTTATTGCTCTGCTTTAAGGCCAAAATATCACACATACTATATGCTGAAATACGAATGCTTAAGTGTCTTTACAGCTTATGGAATTTACATTTTCTATGTACATATTTTTTTGTTGTTTGCTAATTCATGAGAAACTAATTACTAGTCGTTTAGAACAGCAAAATTATCGAAGGGCTGCTAAATGGGTTCACTTATTTGCATATAATACACAGTTCTTAAGTGGGATTAGTGCTGTTAAGTGCCATTAGACGAAACATTAAGTTTTGAAATTTGAATAAAGTAAGCTAAGCTGTTGGTGGATTTTAGTTCAGTATTAGTTTTCTAAACCTAGTAGATTATTGCAATACTCTGCTTATTACTTTTTTGTTTTCATTCATGGCCTTAAAAAAATATAATGTGTTTGGGCATAAAAACTTAAAGTACTCTAAAATTCAAATCAAAGATTTCTTGAAGTGTTTAACAGATGTTTAGCATATGTTAACCTTATTTATTTGAGTCGAATTTTTATATAGTTAAAATTAATAAATTTTTTTTATTATTAACATCTAATTAGAATTGCAGTTCTGCGCCGTTTTCTCTGAGTAATGAGTTTAGTTTTTAAGGCGAATCAACTAAATATGCAAAATATATTTATATATACTTATTGCATACACAATTAATTCGTATATTTGAAATAATGACTTTCCTCATTAGATTTCTCTGGTAATGCTTTTAATGACCTACTCATAATTCATATTATAATTTAATTAAGTTTTCACTCAGTTCTTTGCTCTCTAGCATTCATCAAATGTATTTTCTCTGCACTTATTATCTTAATTGCTCTCTAATCATGATTTATGCATTTAATAAAATTACTACAACACCTCCTGAAATTATCCTCTAGCAAGCCCCGTTGCAAATGACTTTCTATATAATCAATCGTTGTTTTGTGCATTTGAGCTGTATTAATTACGTAATTAAATACCATGACTAATTAATTTATGCCTGTATATTTGCAAGGAAGTCTTTATATTTATATCTATGTTTGAACGAGCCACTTTTACAGGCCATTTTACAGCCATTAGCTAATGTCAGTGGACAGAACCGGGCTATGGCCGTAACGCCTTGGTCAGCCTGAAACGAGTTGATTTTATGGTTCTGAAAACTAATAAAGGAAAAAGAGAAACAAAACACACCCATTAAGCAATCGTTTTGTGGCCCAAGCCCAACCCAAGTACTTTGACCCTTTCAAATGTGGCACACTTTGAGGGTTTTGCGACACCATTTGGTAGAAAAGAAATGTTTTTATTATATACACGGTTTATTCCTTTGAATTTTCGATCAATATTGTTGTAATACTTGTATAAAATTATAAATATTTCTTGTGTAATCTTGTATGAAAATTCTACTTAAAGTGGAAACATTTAACCTACAGCTGAGCACACAAACAATCATTGCCAAGAATTCTCATGTCAAATCATTTCAAGTTTGCTTTTAATCCGTTTGGGAATTCGAATTGCACATTACGCGATTATTGCCTTGGGTATTGCTTCGTGCTGCTATCGAGGTTCGCGTATATTATTAAACAGGGTATCCTTTTACGTTCAGTTGAAAACAGCATCGTTAACCATAAAGAACGGCAACAGCTGCAGATTCTTTTAAATGATTTGAAAGACACGCTGCAAAAAATCGGACGCTGCAATTTAAGAGTTGGATGTGCGGATATATGATACACTCCCATTAACGAGCCACTGCAGCAGCATCTGCAAAATATCCAATAGACCACCAGTTAGAATAAGTCGAAGCAAAAACTCATCTGCAACTGCCATATGCTGACATCATCTAGAACGGAATATGGCATGAAATGCATTCGCTTCACTAAAAAATTTTTGCCTGACGCAGTTTAATTTATGATTTGGATATATATTATTTAGTATGTACTTATATTTTCATTACAAATATAAAATGAGTTTGCCTCTCTTAATATTAATATGAGATTTCCTAAATACTTAATTCTTTAAAATTTGGAATCCAAAATTATCACAACTTTAATTATCAATTCATTCAAATTTTTATTAAAATAATAATGGAGCAAACAGATTTAAGTAAGATCAGAAACTAATATCAAATTTTTAAGCTTGAAATACGTAGGATACTTTAGAAATAAAGTAGGGATTTAAACCTTTTTTTTTAATTTTTACAATTGTAAAGCGTCAGCTTTTCTATTTTTAAAGTTACGGTTTACGTGTATTAGCTTATTTATTTAAAGTTCCATGAGCATGATTATATTTACAAGATATTTAAATATCCATCATTCGAGTAATTGAACAATGGGGACCCGGGTTCATATCCCAGGCTATTAATTCTTCGGCTATTAAAACTTCATGCACATCTCAAAAGTTTTAAAGCTTCTTGTTAGCCAAACTCTACAAAGTTGAACAAAAAAAAACTGAAAAGACCATCAGAAGTAAATAAGGAATTGAAATATATTTTTTGCAAATTTTTTTCTCGCTGTGCATAACGTTTTGATGGGTCAAATGTCGACCGCACGTTCTTATTACTGTTGTTGTTGTTGCTGTTGTTGCTGCTGTTGCTGCTGTTGCTGTTATTGCTGTTGTTGTTGTGTCTGTCCATATGTCACAAAGCGGCGCTGTAAAAATAACTAACTGGTCTACGGGTCTGTTGTGACGTTGCCTATGGTTGTTATTGCTGTACGCATATTGCTATATGTATGTATCTGTGTGTGTATGTTTGTTTCTGTATCTGTGTGTGTGCATCTAACGGCATTTAAGTCCCCATGGCGCTTTTGCATTTACTGTTGTTCATTTCGTTTAAGCTGCTTTTGGCTCAATTGCAACTGACATCGACATAAAGCAATTTGTGTATTATGATTGTTGGTGTTGCTTTTATGATTGTTGTTGTTGTTTTCGAGTAAACTTTTAGTAGTGGGTCGGGCGCCAAAGAGTCGCTCCAACATAACTGAGCTTATCTTTTATGGCGTGAATACATATGTATGTATATGTACATACATATACATATTATATATATTTTTTCGGAGCATTATATATAGTTATAGTTACACTTATATTGTTGTACAAAGTTATATAAAGTTCTATATATATTTGATAGCCGTTTGTGTTTTATAATTTCTTGTCGTTTTTACCTTGTTTGTGTTTGGGTCGTTGCCTATGCTAATGGGCCTCTTTGGGGAATGTTTTTGGCGCACATGTCGTGCCCACGCGCTCACCTAAATGCAAACACCGCTCAGCCCTTTGCCCCTGCTCCTGTTTAGCATAGTCAAGAGCGGAAAGTGAGCAACTATCTTAAGCTCTATCTACCGGTTCCGCTGAGTCTGAGTCTCTTGTCAATTTTCAGTGCTTGACTGCTTTGTTTAATTAAAATCTTGAACTTTCTACACCGTTCTAAATGCTTTTGTGCTGATGTCAACGGCAGAGTCTTTCACAAAATTTGTCAGTTTTCACTGCAGCATTTTCCGGCGGAAACTTTTGTCCAACTCCAAATCTCTATTTGTCCCTCAACTGCAATTGAAATTGATTAATGCCAAAGTGTTGTTGTTGTTTGCAACATTTTCTTGTTTTTACCAAGTTTCTCTCGCTTGCTTTCTGAGTTGTTTTTTGTAATAAACAATTGAAGTTTTTACTATACTATATTACAAGTTTAGCTAAGATTAAGGCATGTATAAAAGAAAGATATATGTAAAATTTATTGAATTGTACCCAGAATGTAACTAGAAATTGTTTAACAAATTAGGTATATAATTAGGGTTAATATATACTTTAGTCAAAGTGACTTATCTGAGCTACTCTCTTTCTTTTGACTAACTTTTTGCACTTCTATATAACATGTATGCCAAATATTATATTACTTTATTCAAAGCAGCTTATCAATGTTTCTTTCTTATTCTCTTTCGACAAATTTTTTATATATTCTTTTGCCATTAGCAAATAAAATGTAAAGCAAACTTCTTTTGATATGGACAAAGTTGTTAATTTACTATTCTTTAAACAGTAGACAGCAAGAAACAAAAGAGAAAATGTTCAGTTTTCATGCATGTTACCAACTTTGGCAATATCCTGCCAGCCAAATCCAATTCAATTTGAAATTATTACCAAAATTTACAAACATACGAAAAACAACAACAATAACTATTTAGAGTGCATAACACACACAGCGAACTCTGATAAACAAAGTTAAAAATTGAATTCGAGGGCTTTTGAAAAACTTTTGGTAAACCTCACCAAAAAAAGTTTAGAGTGCTGTAGTCGGAAGTGCTCGACAGAAAGATACCCAGCTTATAGTTGGCTTAAGATACATTTGAACTTTCTCACTGTCTTATTTTTTGAGACAACAAAAAGTGGAATTTTTTGATTTGTATATACTATATGTAGCATAAATATTGTTGAATATTTAAGCTCTTATAGTCTTTTAGAAATGTCAGCAAAAAAGTTGGCTTTAGATCGATACTTATTATTATAATTGAGATTTAGAATGCCTATATATAAGGTTTATAGAATATATATTTAACATTATTCGAATATATATTCGACACAAGTCTGTAGTTCGTTTATGAGATCAAAGATGCCTCCTTCCGCCTGTTACATACCTTTGAACAAAACCATTATGCTCTTGATTATCCAGTGTTAAGGGTTAGTAGAAAACAAAAAGAAAACTAAAACTCGAAACAAAATTGTAACTTTTTTTGGTTTGGCAACAACAGCAATAACAGTAATCAATGCATCTGAATAGAACTACGCATCTACTCGGATGTCTGTACACAGAACAACAACAACAACAATATACGAGCAATTTGAACTGCAATTCATTGACTTTGTTTCGGCAAGCCAAAGGGAAAACTCAGCACCAATGGCAGGCGAGAAAATCTACACGACTTTTGGGTTTTGACTTGGGTTTCATGTTGTTGATATTTTTGTTGCTGCTCTTGTTGTTCTTACTGTTATTTCAGTTGCTGTTGACGGAGCATGCAAAACCCTTTGCCGCACGAAAATAACCAGCAACTAAGTTTGTAAAGTGCATGTTTGACTAACAGATACTCTGTACTTAGGGTTAAAGTATTTTAATAATATAAAATAATTGCTCAAATAAAGCAATATAAAATAATTGTTTAAATAATGCCCTGTTCTTACATCTACCGTAAAATTAAAGAGTGCTTCACACAAAATAAAAAAGTTATTTGTATTATTTTTGTGTGTATTGTGCAACTTAAGGCTTTGTGACTTTATGTACACCAAGTTCTAGCATATATTTTAAAATGCGAACTTTATCAATAATTATTAAATTTCTGAATTCTTCTGCATATGGAAGATTCAGTACATCAAAAGTGGAAGCAATAGAGAGTTCAGTCTCTGATATCAAATATAAAATATATGGGAAATACACCGTCAAGATTAAATGAACTTACATGTAAATAATATATAATAATACAGAAGTAGTATATATATATATATATATATATATATATATATATATATATATATATATATATATATATATATATATATATATATATATATATATATATATATATATATATATATATATATATTATTTTTTAAATATTGTTACATGCACTGCAATAAAAATGTATTCCCTGATTGCAACCCTGCCCTGTGTCCAGGGTATAACCGAAACGAGGCGAAACAATTTCGAGCTGAAATGCCTCGCATATTGTGCAGAAAGACGGGCGACAAACCAAAAACGAGCAACGACCAACGGTAACGGACAAACATGTCAAAAAGTCAAAAGGACATCAACTGGACGGGTTACTGAAAGCAACTCTGTCTCTCTCTCTCTCTCTCTTTCTCTCTCTAGCACTCTGTCCCTTGACTATGGCCAAAGCAATTTACGACCAAATCAAATTTAGCCAAAAAGTTTTTTGCTCCTCTCGAGTAACTAATAAGTTGGAATGTTTCACAGTCAGCGGGACTTGGGGCTGGCAGTTCGATTTGCAAACTTCCAGGCAGTTTGTTTATTTGGAATAGAACTATGTTTAAACATCTCCTATAATTGCATAACTTTGTTTAAAATCTCATGGGTCCAAAAAAATGAACTCTAGGAAAAAGTTGAGCAAAAACTTGTTGATTAAAGAAAACAGTGAAATAAGCTTTACAATATCATGCTAGCCATAGTTTTTGGAATTTATCATTAAAATTATTATTTGTTGATGAAATATTTTTAGAAGCTATTTATCTTTATAAAACGGATGTGTGGCGCTAAGCTATAAAGATCTGCGGTTTAAGTTTTGTGTTTTTTAAATTACTTACATATATTTAAGAGAACAACAAAAATCGGGGTTTGAATCGCAAACGAGTGTGTTTACAAATTTTTAGATAATCCAACCGCTATTTTAAATTTAGTGTTGATTGGTATAGAATTCATACCATTTTGATCTTAATTTAATTCTAAGTTCACAAGCATGTCGCAAATTCATATTCATATATTGAATATAAATCATTCCCGATTTTATAATTAAGTTGAATTAGGTACAAAATATAATATTCGTAAAATACGCGTAAAATGTTTTTAATGAAAGTATAAATTTTATAAATCAAGTACTGTATTTAAGTCTTATACCAACGAATTTGAGGAGTCCAAAAAGTTCCAAAATACGAATTTTATTTTATGGGTAAGAAATGTGAACACTCGGCAGATTATATCAAGCCTTGTACTTAATTTGAAAACAGAATTCTTTGGTTTTCTCTGAGTAGTCAATGCTATTTTAAAAGTAAGCTTCAGAGTTTATAACTACATTTTTTACGAAAACCAAAATTAGGCAATTAGCTGTATTTTATGGAAGTTGTGTTTGTTTCATACTCAATTATTCGAATAAATTATTTATTATAATATTTTATAAAACATTTTATTGAAAAAATATTTAAATATATTTAATTAAAAATCATTTAAAAATATTTAACTACAAATATGTTAATTAGAGGCTTTTAATACATGGATAGAATTTAAAATGTATTTATAATTTATTTAATTTAAACTAGGAATTCAAATTTCTGAAATAATTTCAATAAAGTTTCTTACAACTAACTGCTAGACAACTCAGGGGAAACAACTTTCCAAATACTTATCGTGCATAGTTTTCTTAAAACATAAAAATTTTATAAAAAATGCATTAGAAATAATTTAAGCGAATTTATAAAAGACTAAGAAATTCTGTGTGAAAGAAAAGATTTGCAGATAAAATTTACCTGTAATGCAAAATCCAATAGAACTGCATCGAATCGCCTGCTTTAAGTTTAGCTCGAATTTTTCTTAGAACTGAGAAAACCCCTCAATAATTACACAGTTTTTTAATGACAGCGATGCGTGTGATATTTTTCAATGTCAATTGAAAGGCACTTGATAAATATTTTTTTATATATATATTTTTTTCTAAACCAAAGGGGCTCCAGAATCAGCGTGTTGCTTTAAACGTTGAGATGTAACAAGAAGTCAGGCATAAGAAAAACCGGAAAGAAAAAAATTCCCCAGCTGGATTGTAGCACGCGCAGTTTTAGTTCCAGTTAAATTCCCTCACCTGCCTTCCCCTACTGCACTTCTAATGAGCTTAAGCTAGAGTTTTACACTTTACTTTTTTTTTTATTATACGCTTGGCACATTGTGACATGCAGTTGAACGTGAAGTGGGTAAGGGGAGGGGAGGGACCAACATAAATGTTAGCAGCTGAACGTGTCGAGTGGGAAACACACACATTTGCATGTTGCCAGTGACAGGTGCTCGAGGAGGGGCTGAGTAGAGCAAACGTCACTTAATGGCCACTGATTAGCATGCGAGGGGCTGGTGTGACTGTGTGTTATGTGTGTGTGTGTGGCTAATTGAAACATTGGTTCAGGGGGGCAGCTGCTGACACTTAAGCTCTTGAATATGTAGTTTAGAAAGGCTTTTCAGTTTGTATTAAATTAAATGCAATTCAAATTTAGCTTCCATAAATTTAAAACTCTCTCCCCTCTCTTACTCTTTCACTCCCTCTCTCTCCTATTAAATTATAATTTGTAAATTGTTCACCACGGCGTATGCGTGATGCATTTTCATGTCAGCATCACACATACGCACTGTGTGCATCCGCACATTTTTGAGGCCACACCATGCAAAGTTCTCACAAACTTTTGGTCAGCGTGCTTGTGTGTAAAGAGTTTTTGATTGAGTTTTGAGTTTTGAATATACTACTTTTTTCTTCAATTTTTGGCATTTCTGGTTCGTTAGTTCGTCGAGGGCAAAGTAATTTGCTTGCCTTGGCTGTTTGACTCTTCGAAACTTGTGTTTTGCTGCGCTTTTTGTGTGTGTGTGAGAGTGTGTGTGTGTGGGGCAAGTGCAGAGCAATTACACTGGCAAATGTGCAGCAAATATTTTACTTATCAAAAACATAGTTTTAATTAATGTAGTAACGCAAGAAATGTAATTAAATTAATTCATAGTATATTATTTAAACAAAAAAACTAATATAACCTTATTTGCTTTAAATGACAATTTTCAGTAAATGAAGCCTTAAATAAAAATGAAAGAAACAAAAAAACTGTTATCTTCGAATTGACGAAGATTAAATACTCTTGGAAGATGTGTCCAATATATCTTTAGTTAATTATGTTTACTCAGAAGAAGATTATATTAAATTGGTTTCGCATTTATGTAGGGCGCATGGATACGCTCAGAATTGCCAAGTTTGATCAGGATATCTTTTTCTGCACGCGTATAAATCAAATTAAAATAAAGTGCTTTATTTCTGAGTAATTAAGTAATTGTGAATTGAAATGTGCATATATATGTGTGAATATGAAACCATATTGCTATACTTCTATGAATTACATTAGTTTAATCTGCATTAACCCCATGACATTAGCATATTTGAAAATAACGCAATTTGCAATAATTAAACAACAATTTGCATTTTGCCGCAAGCTATTTTAGGTTTATTAGATGCAAAATTGCATTTAGAGTTCGGTGTGTGTGTGTGTGTAGAAATTCGAATTTTAGAGCTTTATAAATTGGTAAATTTACTTTTGCCACAAACGCGCACGCCCTGTGAGTGCCCCTTCCCCTCCCCCAACAGCCCTCGGGCCGCTCTGCTCCACAACTATTTCACATGTATGCACACTATGCGTGGCAGACATGCGAAGTATTTTCGGGATGTGCCTTAATTAAATTTTCGCAGCCAACACTCAAGCGGGGGCCTGAGTCTTGCCCCCTTTACCCTTCTCCACCTCCTTAGCGTATCCTGCTTGCCTTTCAGTTCTCGTTAGCTTATTGTGTGCATGAAATATTTAATGTAATGTGAAATATTACAGCAGTTGATGTCGAATTGAGGCAACTGGTAAATATAAACGTGGAGCCAAACGATAATGGGGGGGGGGGGGGGGGTAAAGTGTAAGGGGGCGATGCATGACACAAGGCGCGGCCACATCTTAAATTTATGAACAACAGCAACTGAAATCCTGACGTCGCCTTTTGTTACGTCAAGGATTATGCAATGATTTCATTGTTTCGGGTTGCGCAATTGCTGTAAATACCCTGGACAAAGGGTAAAGGTAAAGGTAAAGGTATTATGTGCTTATGGTATACAAGAACAAGCATTGAATTTCTTAACTCTCAAAATTTTTGCGATTATTTTTTATTAACTTGATTGTTGTGTGAAATCTTTTTTTGAGACAGAATTATTTTTATAATTTTAAAATTTATAAAAATTATATAAGAAAACTGCGAATATATATCATAAAGCATATACAAGCTGGATCAAGAGTATTGGCTTTTAAATATTTATATTTACATTAAAAATCATCATACAATTTCTTATAAACGTAGTAAATATTATTCAGCTGTATAATCAGTATTAATAATTATTAATGAACTTAATAGTAAATATGATGATGCTGATGTTTTTTTTGGGTTTTGCCATTGCAGATGTAGAACAGTCAAGCAACAGTTCCCAGCGATATCCACTGAGACTTGAGCCAGCCGAGCAACAGAAGCAACAACAATAACAATACCGAATACAGGAGACCTTGTGCAGGATGTCCTTTAAGCTCTTTCGACGCGGCTCCGCGCGCTGCATTGGCCTCTTGTCGGCATTTGTTACTATTTTGCTTTGCCTCTACTACATCTCCATTGGCCAGCCAAATCCGGCGCACATCACAGATCCCAATGCAGTGGCCCTGGCTCCGGGCCTGAATCGTGCCCAGGTGGCCTCACTTAACAGCTTCGGCACGGGCGGCGGCATTGCTCAGTCCCATCAGCAACAGCAGCTGCAACAAAAACAGCATCCCAACGTGCAACAACATGCGAGTCTCGACTTGGCTGCGGACTCCGAGACGCTCCGAAATGTGCACTGGGGAGATCAGTGCTACGTGCTACTCCAAAGTCAAACCAACATCACTGCCTCGGAGGAGCACAGCAGATTTGATTTTCAGGTAGGCACTCACGGGTTGTCGTTATATAATATTAACAGATTATCCGGATTTTCCCAGTTCAAAAGTTGTTATTCAAGTCTTAGTTTTATATATCCCAAAAATGAGTTGGAAGCGGTTAAGTTGAAAAACAAAATAGAGAAACTACTTATAAATAAAATTTTAAATAACTAAATGACTTAATAAATATTTAGATATTAGATGAATAAATTAAAAGTTTTCATGTAAGAGGTTTTCACGAATTACCCAATTACAGGATTTTCCAAAAAATTAAAAAAAAAACATCTTCATTTAATTTTTATATACTTATAAAAACATTACCAGCGGCTTTGATCAAGGTAAAGAAAAAAGTTTTCACATAAGACTTTTTCAAAAATTTTACTTTTTTGTTTATGTAATCCCATATTAAACAAGGCTAATGGCTAATTCAGTAAAGAGAATGCAGCTCCCTAAGTCATTTTCAGTCAGTCATTAATCAAGCGATCAATCAATTAATAAATAAATCAGGACAAACACCTTTATATAGGTGTAACAAATTCACTGAAAGTTTTACCCATCCCAATTCCACAGCCCGAATGGATGCGCTCCAAGGAGTATTGGGATCGCGGCTTTGAGGAGCGCTACGAGGCGCAGAAAAAAGATAAACAGCGTCCGCCTTTAAAGGTCATTGTGGTGCCGCATTCCCACAACGATCCCGGTTGGCTGAAGACCTTCTTCAACTACTTCCAATCGGACTCGCGACAGATACTCAACCTGCTCGTGACCAAGATGCAGGAGTACAAGGACATGACGTTCATCTGGTCGGAGATTAGTTTCCTGCAGCTGTGGTGGGATCAAGCGCATCCCACCAAGCAGCGCGCTCTAAAGCGACTGGTGAACTCCGGCCGTATTGAGATCACCACCGGCGGCTGGGTCATGACGGATGAGGCCAATGTGCACATCTATCCCATGCTGGATCAGCTCATCGAGGGTCATCAGTGGCTCAAGAACAACCTGAACGTAACGCCCAAGGTGGGCTGGTCCATCGATCCCTTCGGACACGGCAGCACGGTGCCATATTTGCTATCCGGCGCCCAGTTCGAGGGCGCCATCATCCAGCGCATCCACTACGCCTGGAAACAATGGTTTGCGCGCCAGCAGAGCGGCGATTTCGTTTGGACGCCCTACTGGCGTTCGCCAAAGGACCAGGGCAAGCTGTTAACCCACAATATGCCCTTTGACATATATTCGATCAAAGGCTCCTGCGGACCACATCCCTCCATATGCTTGAACTTTGATTTTCGCAAAATACCGGGTGAGTACACCGAGTACTCGCTGAAGGCACAGTACATCACCGACGAGAACGTGGAGGAGAAGGCACAGCTGCTGCTGGAGCAATATGCCCGGACCGCCTCCCTGTTTCCGCACAATGTGGCCCTAATACCCGTCGGCGATGATTTTCGCTACAACAAGGAGCGCGAGGTGGACCAGCAGTATCGCAACTACAAGAAGCTCATCAGCCATATAATGGCCAATCGGCGCTTGTACAACGTGGACATTAAGTTTGGCACGCCCAGTGATTATTTTGAGGCCATACGCCAACGGATGGGCGAGCGGCCGTTTCCCAGCTTCAAGGGCGACTTCTTTGTCTACTCGGACATTTTCTCGGAGGGCAGGCCCGCCTACTGGTCGGGCTATTTTACGACACGGCCCTATTACAAGCTGTTGAGCGCCGAGCTGGAGCACAATTTGCGGGCCGCCGAGATACTCTTCACGATTGCCTACAATACGGCCAGGCAGGCGCGGCACGAGGACGCCATCAAGATCTATGAGAAGAACTACGAGCAGATAATACACGCCCGTCGCAATTTGGGCCTGTTTCAGCACCACGATGCCATCACCGGCACCTCCAAGGCGGCGGTGATGCGCGACTATGCGATGCGTCTGTTCGACAGCACCCAGAACATGGTCAAGATGCAGGAGGCGTGCCTGGAGCTGTTGCTCCAGAACAGTAGCTCGCACGAGCACGGCTTTCTGCTCAGCGAATTCGAGCGCGACAATTTCAGCAAGCTGCCACGTAAAATGCCCATCCAGCTGACCAATCCGAGCGATGAGGCCGCCGCCGCCACCACCAACGTGGCTACCGAGGAGGAAACGGCGGAGGAGTCATCTGTGCCGCTGGCCAAAAACACCGACGCCAGCTTTGTGCTCTTCAATGCGCTCACCCAGAAACGCATCGAAATTGTGACGCTGCGCGTCCAGCAGCCCAACGTGCGCATCTACAACGAACACGGCGTCGAGCTCAAGCACATCCAGATCAATCCCGTGTGGAACATCACCGACGTCTACGAGCAGGGCTTCAACGCGCTGCCCCAGACGAGCAGCGGCAATGCCGGACGGATACGCACCTCCACGCGCCAATACGAGGTCATGTTCGTGGCCGAACTGGAGCCCCTCTCGCTGACCACCTATCGCGTCCAGGTGGACGCCTTCAACTACAAGCGCAACATCGCCACCATCTACTGCGACGACTGCACGGAGAAGCCCAGCGCGCCCGAAGCTCAGTCAGCAGCGGACACTTCCCGGCCGCGGTCCAACAATGTTGTGGAGTTTGAGGCAAAGGCCAAGCCAGCGGGTGAGCAAAGACAAGTAGACAATAATAAAATTAATGGGGAAAGAACGAAAGGAATACTGAATACATATATGTATAATTGTAAGACCTAACAGGAACGTTGCAGTCGGACGTAGCTGACTGCGTTATTCTCGTTTACAGTACACAATAATTAATCATTTTGGAAAAAATTTTTTTTTCATTATTGAAAATAAATTTTTTGGAATTTTTGGGGAAAAAAGTATGTACCCCCCTTACTCATTTTGGAAAAAAATTTGTTTTCAATATTTAGAATGCAGAATTTTTATTTTGTATCGATTGTGGTTGTCACAATTAGTAGAAAAAAGAACATTTAAACCGATTCTGAGGGGGTCAAATTTTTGGCCAAAAATCATGCTAAAATTGACTAAAGTTTTGACATGTAAAGCTCTCGGGTCCATAGCTCTCGTATTTCAAACGCCCATAACTTTGTCAAAACTGAACCGATTTTCACGTCAGATGGCATTTTGTTCATGGTTTTTCTTCTAGATTGATTTTGCATTTAAAATATATGCATTATTGAAAATAAATTTGTTTGGAATTTTTTGGGGAAAAAGCATGTACTCCCCCTTACTCATTTTCGAAAATAATTTTTTTTCAAAATTTAGAAATGCGAATTTACATTTTTAATCGATTGCTGTTGTCACAATTAGTATAAAAAACCAAATTAAAACCGATTCTGAGGGGGTCAAATTTTTGGCCAAAAATCATGCTAAAATTGACTAAAATTTTGACATGTAAAGCTCTCGGATCCATAGCTCCCATATTTCAAACGACCATAACTTTGTCAAAACTGAACCGATTTTCACGTCAGATGGCATTTCGTTCATGGTTTTTGTTCTAGATTGATTCTGCATTTAAAATATATGCATTATTGAAAATAAATTTTTTATTTATTTCATTTCACCCACTAATAACCGTATTTGTGTCAACCCCACCAGGTGACATCCAGCTGGAGAACGCCAACATGCGTCTGCTGTTCGACGAGAAGAGCGGCTTCCTCAAGACCATCACCAGGAAGAACAAGCAGCAGCAGCTGCTCCAGCCAATGCAGTGCGCCATCAAATTCGCCGCCTATCGCAGTGCCCAGTTCCATTCGGGCGCGTATCTCTTTAAGACGGATCCCGAGCAGAGCGAGGCCGAGAAGGATGTGCTGGATCAGTATGAGGATGTGCGCATCATAATCACCTCGGGACCCATTGCCAGCGATGTAACGGTCATCTATGGACCCTTCCTGGCGCATACTGTGCGCATTTTCAACACACGCACGCACTTGGATGCGGCTATATATATAGAAAATGACATCGACTTTGAGCCGCCGCCAAAGAATCGGGAGACGGAGCTCTTCATGCGGCTGGTAACGAACATTGACAACATTGCACCGGCGCCGCTGCAGCGGGATCCGCTTAAGGAGCCAACGGATGGGAGCATACCCGAATTGCCCGTTTTCTACAGCGATCAAAATGGTTTTCAATATCATCAGTAAGTAGATCTCCACTAAGGATTTAATCAGTTCCTGATTTTCGCCTTGTTTAACCAACAGACGCATCAAGGTGCCTGCGATCGGTATTGAGGGCAACTATTTCCCCATCACCTCGGGCGCGTTTCTGCAGGATGCGCGCCAGCGTCTCACGCTGCTCACGACACACGCCCAGGGCGCGGCCAGCTACGAGCCCGGCCAGCTGGAGGTAATGCTGGACCGTCGCACGCTCTACGATGACTATCGCGGCATGGGCGAGGGCGTTGTCGACAGTCGCCTGACGCGGCACAAGTTCTGGCTGCTGGTGGAGGATATGCCGCCGGGCCAGCACGTGGATAATCCGCCCAGCTATAAGGTGCTGAGCCTGCAGGCCCAACAATTGGCCAACGGACTGCGCTACCCGCCGAATCTCTATTTTCTGAGCAATTTTGAACAGCCACAGCCGGCGCTGCAGCCGCTGGTGCGTCTGCTGCCACATGGCGCGCTGCCCTGCGACGTTCATCTGACGACGTTGCGCACGCTCTCCGAGCCGCAGCTGCAGCTGTTTCCGTCCGCCTCGGCGCTGCTGGTGCTCCACCGGCAGGGCTACGATTGCAGCGTTAGCTCACAGCAACTGGACATGAGCGACCTGTGCCCGCTGACGGGCAATGGCCTGGGCGTCGTGCATCTGGGTGAACTGCGTCTGCAGAGCATCGAGGCCACCACCCTGACGGGCATGCACAAGCACATGCAGCCGCAAAGCTTGCGGTCGCTGGCACAGGTCACCCTGGAGCCGATGGAGCTGCGCACTTTTAATCTCACCTTTCTGTAACTGAACAGAACTGAAATCCCCGCCAGACGGCTAGTTTAGCAGCCTCCTAGTTCGCGTCATATCTCATTTGTAATTAATTTAATTGTATTTATTTTGTATATTCAGTCAAGTTCTGTTTTAGTCTATTTAAGCGCAAGTTATTTAGCTTTATTTACTCCCTCTCTCTCTCTCTCTCTTCACACATTTATAAAGTACAAAGCCCCATAGCATAGTTGACTTATACCAAAACTACCTATGTGAAATATGATATATACAATAGACCAATTTCACTGCCCTTTAGCATTCCGTTTAAACAATTGCACCATACACATGCTCGATATATATATATTTATATATACCTCTATGCTGAACGATCCACACTTTGTGCAATACGTTTCAACTAAATTTTAAAATTAAGCAGAAAGACATTTTTTTCTTGTATTCACCAAAGTACTTTGAAAGAGTTGCTATTTGAGCGAGTATAAAAATATCAATAGCTCATTTATTAATTTGTACCTTAAATATTTCTAGTTTTTTTTATAAATTAATAATATATCTTACTACTTATATGTATATAATTTGTTTAGCTAAACACTTGACAATATTTAAATTGACTCTAATAGTTTGATAATTGATCACGTAAACTTCTTATATAAATCATTTCTCTAGCTAAAGACCAACAGGCCAAATCGGATCGAATTTCTTTTTCATATAATCTTTGCCTGTTTGAGCTTAGCTAAAATTAGTAGAGCTTAAAATAATATTATATAGCATATAAATATTTAGCAACAAATATTTAGCCAGCGTTTTAGCGTTAATTTGTTCCGTTTTAGCAAGATAATGTTGAATTTTTGTTGCCTTCTATTTAATTTATTTAGACTGATTAGCTTAAAATATACGCAAAACGAATGGAAAATGATTTTCATGCTTATTTAGCGAAATTGATTGCATTAAACATTATGACAAATATCTCAATTAAAGGAAGACACTTGGAATTAGTTTAAGATTTTTAACGGACGTTGGATAGCAAAAAAGTTAAGCCAAATATTGAAGTACATTTATACTTACCCTATACCCGATACCCTATACATTAGCATAATATTCGTAAGGCGCCTGTTCGCTCGTTTTTAGCATTATTTTCGTTGTGTATATAGTTCTAAAAGGCACGGTAAAAGATAGCTCTAATAACAATTCATAACTAATCCATTTAGGCTAAGCCATTACCTGTAGTGCTGTACTTTATAAATGTAAACGAATCTTTGATATAAAATACATACACAACAAATACCATAGTTACTAATATAACAAAAAAAAATGTAAAGCCTCACATGTACCGAAAGAAAAAACAAAACGCATTCAAACCAAGCAAAAACATAAAGAAAATACGTAGGATACACAATATATTTGAAGGGAAAAAACGTAAGTTAAAGCAAAGACAAAGACATTTTATGAGTTTGATTTTATGCATAATCAAAAATATATTTATATTTAAAATTATATAGAGAAAGTTAGCATGACACATTCTATGTAATTTTATGAATACAAAATGAATAAAGTATTAATTGAAACCAATGTAATTACCGTGTATTTTGTATTTAACCTAATATTTGTATGCTTAATCTATAGTAAAAAAATCTGTAAACATATTCAAAGCACAGGGGAACAATTCTTACAAAAATCTATTTCTTTTTTTCAAGATATTTCAAAAACTGTCAAGTTTATTGTTTAACAGGTATTTAAAATTAGTGCTTAATCCTATTAAATAATACGTATGGCTGTTAAGTTTGACAAAATCATGAGAAAACTGAACAAGATCTTAAACTTATTTATTATAGAATTCGCACATCCATATTAATTATTATTTCTAATTAATATTAATTCTGGATACAAGGATATTCTTATAAATATTATAATAACTCAAGTATTAAACTTCAAAATTCAATTTATAAATTGATAAGATTTTTACGGCTAACGCAACAGTTTGTTAAAAAGCCCTAAAATATGTTACGGCTATTAAAAACAGACGTTAGCTTTACTACTTGTCACCAGATGGCGCTGATGATTTCCAGAGCAGTTTAAGATTTCGCACGAATGATTTGTGGCTCACATCTAATGATTTGTGAAGTTCGTTTTAAATCTAAAAAGAATTTAATTAACGTCTCAAAAGTTGTTTGTTTCTAAAAGCGCAAACTTGTCACGCCTCGCTTTAATGTGCAATAACAGCTTATAGTAAAATTAACAACTGCCCAAAAAGTCATATATATGTACAGAATATTGCGTTCTTTTATTTAATCAATTTTTATTTTTATGTTTTTATTTTTGGGTAAGTATTCTGCGCAATTAAATCGAAATTGTGTTTGCTTCAATGATGTTTAAGTTAACGTTGAGTAAATATTTATATTGATCGTTCTGATCGAAATTAAATAAGGAACAAATAACGCGGTACTTAAAGCTAGGCATGATTCCAGACTTAGCAAAACTTAACAAAAACAAAAAAAAGTTAACCATTAGTTTAACAACATTTACTATTTACTCAGTCGGGCACCACTTCGTACATGTTTGCGCCCTTCTTGAGCAAATAGCCGCCCATGTTGGCAATCTCCACCAGCTTTGTTATGCCTGTCATGATGCCCGCACGCGTTCCCATCTCCTTCAGCTCCTCGAACTCAAAGATGCGCCGCCCCAGCGCCGCCGAGCGCAACTGCATCATGTGCACAAAACTGTGAAGCTGTGAACTTTTGCCGGAACTGCTCGGCGCGCCGGTTTGCGCAGCGCCGAGGCGTGTCTGCGCCATGCTCTCCGTCAGCACAGCGATCACATCGCGCACGTGCAGCGGCGTCACAACGCTGGACAGATCCAAGCGGGCACGTGCCTGCGAGAGGCTTATCAAGCCGAGCAGCTGTCTGCAAAGAAAACATAAATGAGATATTAGTAATAAGTTCGTAGCTTAAGTCTTTCGTTTTATGAGTAAAAAAACAGTTCGTCGCCTAAGTCTTTCATTTTACTTTATTTCTTTTCTAAAAATTGTGTGATTTCCCATCTCGTGTTTGTTTTAATTATGACACATTGCCATTGCCAAATTTTGATTTCCATTCTTCTTTAGCTGTTATTCTGCATAGTCATTAAAAGTTTGTTTTTTTTTTTGGGCTGCGCCCATGGGTAACATCTGACATGAAAACTTTTTGAAGCAGCTGAAGAAGACCTGTTTCGGTTCTTTACACATATTTGTAAATTTCTATATGTCTTTGAGCCACATGCGCGCTAAACATATGTTAATTATTTTGCAACTTGAGAACACATTTTATATCATATTTGGGCCTAGAACATTTGAAGGCACCAACCACACCCTGTATGGCCAATTAATCAATTAAGGGCAAAGGGCTCAAACTTGTTTAATAGAGTTAGCGACATGACCAGTAATCATGCCCTTTAAATTCGTTGCATGTGGGCGCATCGAACATGTTCCAACGCATTTGTGCGGAAGAGTTTTGAAACGTTAATAAACAAAAATGATTGCAGCGATGCTGGACAACTGGTTGAGTGCTTGGCCGCTGGCTAGCCCAGTGACGAACCTGGCTCAAATCGATCCCAAACAGCAGAGCACACCACACGGCAACGACAACGGCACGACACGCACCTTTCATTTAAATTTATCAATTTCGTATTTTCATTCTCGGCTCGCACGTTGGCGCGCACGGTTCGGTTTGATTTCCATTCCAGTTACGTCTGCTTGCCCATATGGCGTTTCCATCGCATTGTGGAAAAGCGTATTGAAAGCGTCTACTATCGGAAGCAGAGCGCAATTTCCTAACAGTTGGCATTGAGCGGCTTTTGTTTAATGCTCAGGTTTTTGGTTGATGCAATTTTAGTTGTCCGCCAGCGAGAGATTTTTTGTCGGGTGTCGCAAGTTTAAAGAGTTTCTCACAACAACAAAATATTCAAAAGTGCATCAAAAACAATTAAGTAGGTGTTTTTATTGTTGTTGTGATTGGGAGTGCACTGCTTTAGATGCATACAAAAATGTGGCCGTTACAACTCGTTGTCACCTGTAGCGTGCTCCTGGCCGCCGTTCAGTGCTTTGAGTTGAACAGTAAGTAGTCCGTAATCCGTTACGATATGCCATTGGCTATTTGTTATTATTATTGTTATTACACCTGGAGTTTTTTGAAATTTATTTTTTTGCTGTCACTAATAAAATGCATTTGTTGCGCCCGCACGCAACAATTGGCGGGCGTAGTCATCGCAATTTAAATGTAACCCATCAAATTATTCTAATTACATTTGGGTAGTTTAACATTTACGACAGTTTGTGCTATGCCTGCTGATATAGTTTGTAAATAGCTGAGATATAATGCGCAAAATATTTTTGCACGAAATTCAAATTAATTTTAAGGTTTGCAATTAATTTCAGCAATTTCATTTTCAATTACTTAAGGAATAGAAAACGATCTTAAACACATTTTCTTAAACTATATTTATACTTATATTATAGCTTCCTTTAGTTTACAGTAGAGTGGAATATTTAACGTTCCTATTTTATGTATATATAGTTCAATGAATTCAATTAAGCTATTATAAAATTCATGAATAGATTTATATATGGATAGATATAAAAATAAAGCTGTTGTAATTCTTAAAAAAAAATTAAAGATCTTTTGTAGCTGTGCTAATATTGATGGTTAAATGGCTAAAAGCATTTTTTAGAATTTACAATCATCTACAATCATCATTTAATTATTTATCTTGATTATTTATACTTTATTTTTTAAATGCTCATATTATTCAACGACCTTTAAATCTAAGACATTAAATTAAAGAATCAAACAAGCCCAAAGTAAATAAACAAAATGTATAGGTATTTATTATATTTTTTAAAGCTCATAAAAACAAAGCAACAAAAGCAGAGTGCGAATTTTTTTAAATTTCTTTAGCTAAAGCCAATATTTAATTACTTCTCGTACTAAGTATAAATTACTTACGTAAATATTAGTGGAAAAAGAGAAATGCAATTGTAAAATGTTCCCGAAGTACATAATCGAAAATCATCTTCAAGGGCTCCACACTCGTGATTTAAAAACAGTGACAATGGAAGATTTTTGACAGACACTTGCATGTTGTATTAATGAAAGATGATTTGACAAATCCGAACCAGATATGTGTAAGCGGATTGCAATTTAATTATCATAAAGGCTTTAAATAAGCAGTCAACAGAAACACTCCATTCCCAAATGGTTTATTGACCAAAATGATTTTTTACAGACGATTTTATTATTATTTTTTTTTTTGGTTCTAATCAATTATCGCATCTCACGGCGAACGACAAGCTTTGAGTATCTTGTTTTGCTCTTTATTTTATTTAGCCTGAAATGCTTAATTGAACAAATCCCAAAGTCAGCGATTATAATTCATTCACTTTCGTGTTTTGACAACTAAAACAAAACACAAAATTCTCCCGCAAAAAGAGAGGAAAAACTTGGCGTTCTACTCGAGACAGGAACAAGATGACTTTGCACTATTTGTTTACTAATTTAAACATCACACATCAATTAACAAAAGATTTTATTTTGCAAATTTTTAAGCACTTAGGTTTTCTGTTTTGTTTGTGAGTTCAATTTGAATGAATTTCTTTGCGATATGCTTGAAATCTGACAAAAGTCAAATCAGAGTTCATCATGAATTCCTCTTTATTAAACGCAAAATTCGAAATTCAAGTTTGTATCCTAAGTCTTTACACTTTTTAAGTAGATATTAATTATATCTCTTAATTGAAGTTCAAACTCCTGTTCTAAATCGTTTTAGTTCGTTTGATTAAAAGCGTAAAAAATTTAAATCTGCATATGTTTTAAAGATCGTTAAATTTCCCAAGATCAACATCGTATCCTAATACATTAATAGCAGAATCGCAGAGCTAGGTGTAAAAAAACAAGTTTCCTTTCACTTTTTGAATAATGCTAATTTGTTTTTAATGTTAAACGCATAAAGAAATCTTCATTTAAGGACTTTTCATTTAATTCAAGTTCTTAGCCTACGATTTTTTAGCTGGAATTTATTTTCTAAGAGTGTAAATAAAATCCACAAAGGTGAAGCACCTTAAATTCATGTTCAAGTTTGTGTCTTAGGTCTTTTTGACTGGCTGTAAAAACAAGTTTTCTTTTACTTTAAAGGCGAATGTTATCAAAATCCTTTCCAAGTTCAAGGTTTTTCAAGTTCGTGGTAAAGGTGGCAAAGGTGAAGCAAATTCATGTTCAAGTTTGTGTCCTAAGTCTTTTTAACTGGCAGTAGCAACAAGTTTTCTTTCACTTTAAACGCAAATGTTATGAAAATCACTGGAAAGTTCAAGGTCTTTCAAGCTCGCTCTGGAAATTTCTTTACAAGGAGTATAAAATCCGCAAAGGTGAAGCAAATTCAAGTTCAAGTTTGTGTCCTAAGCCATTTCGACCAAACGAGTTTCCCTTCACCTAACCGATCGTCAGAGCAGATATAGTTAGTTAATGCTGCATGTTGCTCGATTGATATGTGGAATTTTATTGCAACGAAACTAGTTTTGTCCGCTGAATCATGCAGCCAACTTCCTTAATGATGGGCATTTCTGTTTGCATCCACAGTGACGCAGTACTACGAGATGCCGCCGCTGTACGATTTTGATGACTACGATCGCTGCCTGCAGGAGTTCGGAGCAGGCGGCAGCGACACAGCCACATATTGCTTTGTGCGGGCCGAGGTGCAACCGAATGCCACGGCGGCCGCTTGGCGTGCCATCCAGGAGATCTCGAAGTATGATCGCCATCACTTTGATCATCGCCAACTCTACTTTGGACTGTGCGTGCACAAGTGTGAGGCGCAGCTGGCGGATGCAAATGCCATGCAGCAGCTACAGGCGGGCATTATCACCGACAATGCCAAGGTGAGTATGGAACAGAAATCTTTGGCAATTCCTATGGCTCTACAAATATTTCATCTTTTACACGTGAATTTCATTTGATTATCTCGAATTTACTTCTGGCAATGAATCATAAATTTCGAGTAACTATTAAACAACATACAAATTAGCAGCCTCAGCTCATTTAGCTGGTTCAATGATATTCTATCAGCCTTATAGTTTAGATTTAATTAACACAACCATATGAATAGATATTCAATAGATTTATATGTATCTGCCGTAAAATCAAAAACCGCTTTTCAATGCATTTTGAAGATCGCACACAATTTAATTTAATTTTACGCCTTTGCCCAACCGCCGCCAGTTGCACCTCAAAGAAAAACAAAGATTTCAAAATCTCTCGCAGCTACCAATAAAACGATAAAAACGCAAAACAAAACCAAAAATTCAAAACCAAAACGAAACGAACGAAAATAAAGTGTTGAATGAAAAATAAAAATGCCCAAACTAACAACAATAAAACAACAAAGACAAATGCGTACAAGAAATATACAAAAAACAAATAAAATACCCAAAAGTGCATTTTATTTTGAGTATAACGAACAGCTTGTACCCTTGCCAAGTTGCTGCTGACGGAAAAGACTCTTGAATACAAAAATTTCTGTGGGCTTTTTTTATATGCGTCAAACTGTTTTACACATTCAATTTACCCAAAAGCAAGCTATAACAACACAGTTTATTCAACTCAACGTTGCGCTTGGCAGTGGCTTAGTCAAGGGGAGTGCTAAGCATATAAGCAAATATTATCAGTTAAATTTGATATTGAGCAGAAAATAAAGATAATTATTTAAGCAAAAAATCTTAAATATATATGTTAAAAAAATATAAAGAGGCCTTTAAAGTTAAAAGAAAGTATTGTAAAACGTAAAAACAATTTTTTATATTTAGCTAAACTTTTTAGAAGCAAAATCGTTAGAGTGAAAAAAGTATTTGAAAGAAAAACAGGAAATTAAATTAACTATCTTTGATCTACATATTGCCCCCTTTCTGACAGCAGCTAAAGTAGTAGTATGTCACTCATCAGCTAATCAAGGGGGAACCTTTTAGGTAGGTTTGCTGCATAATTAATCGCTGCGATCGAGGAAAACCCACTGATTGACTGATGTCAGTTGCTGCAGTAGCCAATGAAATGCAGTTTTACATATTTTGGATTACACAAAGGCCGCGTGGGCCACTTAAATGGGGATGGGGGGCCCAAACCAAACTGGAGCAGCTGCATTTCTTTCAAGGCCAAGGCAGTGACATTTAATGGCCAATTTGATGGCAATTTGAAATGGTATCTGTTATATTTTGTTTGTTTGTTTGCTTGTTTGTTCGCCGCAGGTAAACGTGTATCTGGAACTGTTCGCCACGGAGGCGGGCAATCGGGCGCGCTATAATGGCCTGACCAACGCCTGCCTCAACTGGCGCTTACAGCAGCGCAGCTTTGGCGTCCAGGCCAAGAGCGTGGTGGAATATTGTGATACGACAGCGTCGGCCGGCAAGGTCACCGAAGAAGGTAAGTGAATGGGGGCCTGATTCCATTTGTTGAAAGTTCAGTCCTTTGACTATAAGATAAGGCATATGAGATTGCATTTGTATCATAGTGAAGCTCACAAAAGATGAAGTTAGTTTAAAAATCTCAAACCACAAAACACTTTATTTTCAACCAGGGAAAGCTATATAGTAGAAGTTCGATTTTACTTTCATCTTGAAAGCGTTTTGAAGCTATTGATTGTAAATTTGGTTAAGATATTTCGATAAACAAGTTTAACAAAATTTTATACAAATTGGGTTAGGCAAAACTATATGATATTGATAAGTTGTAGCTTTAATTTTAGAAGCGTATTGAAAGCTTTAAATTAGATCCGATTGTTCTGCTGAGAGCTATATCAATCAAATTTGTTATTAATGAGTTTGGTTCTTTAATATCTTTAATCTTTAAATACGAAAATATTTTAAAATAAAATCACAATTTTTGCGCATTTATTTCCATGACAGCTATATGATATAGTGATCCAATAATAACAACAACAATTTCATTATATATTTTGAGCATCATCACCTCTAATTGATGAGTTTGATCAAAATAATGTGAAAGGTAACAAAATTTATTAAACAAAAGCTGAGTTTTTGAGTCGATCGTTTTTATGGGAGCTATATGATGTGGGGTTCCTTTATGGCCCATTCCAATATTCGATCGAACACCAGCAGAAATAGATAGCTATGCAAAGGTGCATCAAGTTTGCTTTAAAGCTAAGAGACTAGTTTGAATAGAATTAAATAGAGAGACGAGATTGGATATATCAACTGTGGATACTAATCAAGAATATATGTAGTTTTTGGGATAACCTTCCGGCGCAGCACATTTCAAGTCCAAATGATAAACTATGTATTGAAATATATATACTATATTAAGAGCTCTTACACTTCACAGATGATGCGTGGAATTTGGGTTTCTATGTTGTGCTCTGTGGGCTCATCCTGCTGGCCAGTCTGAGCAGTCTCATCGATTTGCATTTGAAGCGCCGGCGTCACGATAAAATGTTAAAGGAGCGCGACCATTACAAGACACCGCCACGTAGCCTGGCCACACGGCTGCTGCTCACGTGCAGCATAGCCAGGAACTGGTATCGCCTGAATCAGGAGCCGAATGGCAAGATCGGGCGCGAGTTGCGTTTCCTCGATTGCTTCAAGTTCTTTGCCATGTTTCTGGTGATCTTTGCGCATACCAATTGGGTGATCTACGAGGGCGCCATAAGCAATCCACAGGATCCGGAGCGCATGCTGCACACGGCCGCGGGCACGTTGCTCATCTCCGGTTCACTGATAACAGTCACCTTTTTTGTGATCAGCGGCCTGCTGCTGACCATCAACTGGCTGGCGGTGACACGCGCCGTCGCCGATCACAAGCCGGAAACGTGGAGTTTGGCCAAATATGCGGCACTCTTTGTCAAGTTCAACGTCTTTCGCTATATCCGCCTGACGGTGCCCTACGGCTTTGTGCTGCTGCTGAGTGGTGTCTACTTTGAGAACGCCGGCGGTCCGCTCTGGCGGCACATCTACGAGCGGGAGCAGTTGGCCTGCCGCAAGAATTGGTGGACCAATTTGCTGTTCATCAACAATTTGGTGCGCACCGATGAGCGTGTGAGTTAAGCTGGAGGATTACCCGAGCATCCACGCACTCAAACCTTGTTTCCTCCCGTTTTAGTGCATGCTGCAGGGCTGGTATTTGGCAGCGGATACGCAATCCTTTGCGCTGAGCTTGCTGGTGCTGATGCTGGGACATCGCTTTGGACGCTGGAGCAAGCAGCTCTACGGCCTCGTGCTGGGCATCTTTATGCTGCTGCCCGCTGTGCTGACCTACGCCTTGGATTACTATCCCATTTTTCTGCCCACGCCGCAGTAAGTGAAAAGTGGCCCAGGTCGGTGCAGTTGCATTAATGATTTCCGCCTTAACAGAACGCAAAAGGACTCGTTCATTGGTGATCGTCAGTTCACGGAGTTTTATACATCCTTCCATATGAATTTCGCCGCTTATTTCTGTGGCGTCCTCGCGGCCATTGCCTACGATCAGTTGTCCTTGAAGCAGTACAAATTGAGGGAGCTGCGCAGCTTTCAGCTCTTGTGGTTCACACTGATTCCAGTTGGTGTCCTGTGGCTCTTCACCGCGCATCCCATTTACCAGCATTATTATGCGGAAACGCCGCGCATTTGGGGCGCCATCTATGCGACCGTTCAGCGCAATCTTTGGGGCTTCGGCCTGGGCATATTCGTTGTGGGCATGGCTGCCAAAGTGGGTTGTAAGTACGGTTTCAAATATCTTTTAATAACCAACAATTACTTTTGGGTAATTATACTTAAACTTTTAGATCAAATTTAACTTTTATATTTAAGAGATTTTATAACTTTAAGTTACCAGTAAATACTTTTGAGCATTTAGAACGACATTTTAAATGCCTCATACTTGATTTAATCGATTTAATTGCTTTCAATTGCCTACAACTTTTGAGTAATTGAAATATAGTTATTAAATACCGTTTGGTTCTCATGTTTACCTGAGTACTGGCATTTAATTACTTTCAATTGTCATTTGAGTAGTAAGAGTAATAATTCGCGATTTTATTACTTTTTACTATACTTATTTTGCCATTAAAAGTAGTATGCTTATTTAGAATTTAATAAATTAATTTCAGTTAAATACTCGTTTAACTTTGCTAGTATTTAAATACTTGTAATAACCAATATGCAAAATTATTTGGCATAATTAATAGTATTTATTACATTATGTTAAATTATATTCACGTTATTGCTGATCATTTAAAAGCTCTTAATTACTAGCAATTACTTTAATTTAATGTAATTATAAATTATATGATTTTTCAGGGATTCTACGCAAGTTTGCGTGCCTGCCCATCTTTCGCATACTGGGTCGCCTCACCTATGGCGCCTTCATCGTGCATCTCCTGGTGGCACGTGTGGCACTGGCCACGGTGCGTGAGCCCATTTACTTTGGCACAGGCACCATGGTGCGTTAAGAGCTTTTTCTCTTTTTTAATAAATATTTAATACACTTTTTTCACAGTTTGCTTACATCTTCTACGTGTTGTGCGCTTCGTATCTGAGTTCACTGGTTTTGGCCATATTCGTGGAGTTGCCTGTATCATCATGCCTCAAATTGTTGCGTTAGTCAAAACTTCATGAAGATGACATTCGTTTAAAGTGACTGCATGTAAATTATGGATTAAAGCTTTTTTAATGCTTTAAGAATATCTGGATTAATTTGCTGAAGATTTCAGTGAGCTTTTAGAGATCCTAAACGTAAACATAAATGGAGCTTAAGCGAAGTGTGTATTATAATAGTTAATATCTCTCTCAAATTATACTTGGAATACTTAATCTAAAACTTGAATGTGGCTTTAAGCAGGTGTCATCGTTGTACAAACGAAACTTTTCAACTTATGCTAAAGATTTTTTGTAATTAGAAACCTAAGTTATTTAACCTGATTAAAGCCCAAAGGGCAAATAACAATTAAATGTAAGCAGTTATCTCTATCGGAATAAAAAGATAATAGCATAAAAAGATAATAGCATGAGCCTATTGAAAATGGGTAAACAGGTTATAATGATTTTGTGCCAATAATATCGTAAAAGGCAGAAGGCGGCATTTCCGACACCTTAAAGTATATATATTCTTCATCAGTATCGTCGCCGAGTCGATCAAGCCAAATCCGTTTGTCTGTCCGTCCGCCTATATGTAACTATCTCGGGAAATAAAAGAACTAGAGATTTCAGTTTTCAAATATAGGCGCAACCAGATCAAGTTTAATTAAAATGATTGGTAACTCAATCCGTTTTCCTAAAATCAAACAAAAACAAATCTACAACCGCAGATTTTTAAAGTTTTCTCTTAGATTTTGAGAGCTAAAAACTCTAAATAATCAACTCCAAAAAGTTTTCATTAAGACCGGTTAGGAAACAAAGAGTTATTAAGGAAGACGTGTGGTAAAATTTGAGAAACTTGACATTTTTGTATGTCAGGGTATCTCCTAGTCCTAGTTTGATAATAGATCTTCAGCACTCACCCCATGCCAATTTGGCTCTGCTCGTGCTCCGTCTCACTGCGCCGGCACAGCTCGAGGAAGTGCCGCTTGATGGCACTGGCGGCCGGATCGTTGAGCAGGGGCTTAACATTCTGACGCGCATAGGCAATGAATTTCTTGATCAATATGGGCGGCAACAGATCCAATTCGGCATCCTCGAGCACGCTGTACTCCAGTCGCCGATCCAGATCATAATCCTGCTGCAGGATGCTATCCTCCTCATCTGCCGCAGCCGCTCCAATGGGCAAATCGTAGAAGGTGCTCTCGCACATGGATTCGCTAGTCTTGGGCTTGAGGGCATAGCGTGCGGCGATCTGTTCCCGCTTCTTGGTGCCAGCGTGGAGGGCACGCACATGCTCCGTCAGGGATATGTCGCGCGTGGTCGACGGCCTGTCCAGCAGCACATACACCAAATGGAACTCCTTGAGCAGGGCGGCTGTAATGCGTATATTCTGCAGCAAGTAGCGCCCCTGGTCGTACTGTCCACGCTGTGGATTGGCGCACGCAATGATGGAGGGCTGCGCCTCGAGGGCGGCAAAGGCGCCCGGCAGCGGCAGATTAAGCTGCCCGGCCTGCATGCACTGCAGCAGCAGCGTCTGCTTAGAGGCCAGCTTGTCCACGCCGTCCACGAGGCAGTGGCCCGCGGTGCTGGCCGAGAGCAGGGCGCCCGCATCCATGACGCGCTTGTTGCGGCCACTGAAGCCGATGCCCAATTGATTGGCCGCCTGGGCGCCACGTTTGCCGCTGATGTGGCCGCCACGTTCGGTGACCTGTGCGCAGTTCAGCAGCAGCTTGGACTTGCCGATGCCGGGATCACCGACCAGCAGCACATTTATGTTGCCCGCATCGACGCCGCCGAGCAGCGACAAGAGGCACGCGGCCTTGGGCAGCTCGTGGCCGTGCAGCTCCGGCGCCAGCGATTGCACCAACAACTTGAAGCTGTTCGGCTCCGAGTTGATCATGGCGATGGCTTCCAAGTCGCGCTCGCTGAACTCGCGCTTCACGTGCCGCGCCTGCTGCACGCTGCAGGCTCGCAAATATGCCTGCACATCCCCGCCAGAAGTCGAGGGCTTGTCGCTATTGTCGCACAGATCGCGCAGCTTCAGAATGCCCGTCACAATAATCTCCTGGCCCACGTGCACGGCATCCACGAGGTCCTGTCGCAGCTCAATGTCCAGCTGGCCGGGCAACGTGTTGTCATAGTCCGTCAGCAGTGACAGACTGGACTCCTCCAGGCGTATGATCTGGCGCACTGAGAGACGCGTATACGGCGAGCTGCGCAGCGCCAGAAAATTATCTTTGGCGCCGCACAGCGGCTTCAGGCAGTGATAGGGGCGTGGCGTGTAGTTGCCGCGCTGGCGCAGCGCCTGCTCCGTTTGGCAGCGAGTGCAGCGAAAAGCATGCCAGGCCAGCCCGTAGGAGGGCTCACCCACGCTGCTCACAATTCCCCGCACCGCGAACAGGCTGTCCACACGTGCATGGCTAATGCTGCTGATCAGCTCCACGGGCACAAAGTCCTCGGGACGTGCGTAGATTTTGCGTGTGCGTCCGGGGCGCGGAACATACGTATCCTTGCTGCACACCATGGGCAATATGCTGTCGACCGCCTCATCGGCAGCGTCCAAGCAACTGTTGACGATAACCGTGTGCATGGCCATCGCTACGGTGGCAAGCGTGCGCAGCGGCTGCTTCTGCACATCCTCTGGCAGCGTTGGCCATACCGCCTTCAGCTGCTCGTCGTGCACAATGCCCGGCGCTGTTAGCTGAAAGAAGCCACATTGGCGTATTCGCACCACATCGTATTTTTGCGGATTGCGCTGATAGTGCGCCTCCACGGCGACTATGCGCTTGGCCAGCTCGCTGTCGGGCACGTACTCCTCGCGCAGGAAATACAGCCGCCAGCCGGGACAAGCGCGTGGATTGTGCACGAGCAAACTGCGCACCTGCAGCGCATCCTCGGGCGCCACATAGTGTTCGGGTCGCAGGAAACTGCAATCAATTGTTGCATTCGCTGCGCGCTTGCGCTGTGAACCGCCATCGGATCGCCCACGATTCCAGCCGCGAGGCGGGGCAGCTGTAGTTCCACCTCTAGGAGGGGCTGCGTCCGGCCCCGTTGCCGGTTGACGATTGCCGCCGGCCGGTATGACGCGGCCATTGCGACGAAAATAGAAATAGGGACGATAGCCGCCGCCGCCACGTGCTCTGCCGCGCACAAATCTGGACGGTGGACGTCCACCTGCTGATGGATTCATTTTCAATTCACAACAAATACAGGTTTTAAACCTGCGCAAAGTAAGGCAAAACTTTCGCGGCTTGCTTCTTCTTCCAACTGTAATCGATAACCATAATCAAAAAAAGCAAACCTCCTATTATCGATTATAATTCAATTGCAACGCATAAAACAAAATTGAATATCGTATTTAAATTGCAATTAATGAGGTTAATTTTTCAATTGCAGCATCTTCAAGTCACGCTCCAAGGTGTCCACATGTGTGGGCAAATAATGCTTGAAAACAACCTTAACCTTGGTCTTAAGCTCGATAAATGTGTCCAGAACCAATTTCTCCTCCTCGTCGGTTTTGGCATGAAATCCCTGCAGCTCCTGAAAGAAGTTCACGCATCCATCTAGCAGACGAATTTGCTTCATTTGCAGCTCGGATAATTGCATTTGCAAAGCCGTTATCTTTATAATATGCTCGTCAACGCGCGTCAACATTGTTGAAATTGAGGCCAACTGTTCCTCATGTTGCTCATCCTTCCTTCCAGAAGCAGTATTATCGAAACTTATGTCCGGTAAATCATTTACATCGATACCTGTATCATCATCACCATATTCCGCGTTCATTGTCACGGGAGGTGGTGACAGGGCAACAGGGCTTGGAGACTTGGTTTTCTCCTTGGTTTCCTTTTTAATCGCACTTTTGCCAGACAACTGCAAAACAAAATGTAGCCTCTAATGTTTTGTGCATTATTAATTAGTTACCTGCTTTGGAAAAGTTTTTGTTTTATTCTTCTTTGGCATTTTTTACAGATCTTAAAATAGGGGAAAAATCAACGAACGTATTTATATTCCACTAAAGCAACAAGGCAATGTCAACAAGCTATTTTACAATAATGACAGTTAATTCAAAACATATCACCAAGCCCTTATCTTCTGAAAAATTCACATAATTTACTGGGCGCGAATTAAAAAAAAATAATGAATAAAAGTATCGATGAATGTTCTAAATTAATCGAAAGTTCAATTTTGTGGTATATTTTAAATTCTGTTTTTTGATATTTTTAAATACACCACACGCGTTCATACCGAAAATTATTTATAGTGGGTGTACAAATATTTTCCTGAAAGCAATTTTATCTGTTTGGTAGTCGCATTTTATTGAGTAGCCAAGATGCCGGTAAGTGTTTAAGCCACTCTGCACAGCCAGCATGAAGTCTTACAAAAGTTCCAATCTTATTGTGCTAAGTTTTCTTTGAAAACTAGACCACACGCATCGCAATTGACACGATCCTTATCTATTGTTTACTTATTCCCAGGCATACCACTCCCAAATCAAAGACTTTCGCCAACAGGTGGGCAATATGGCCATTCTACCATTGCGTACCCAGGTGCGTGGACCAGCCCCAACTGCCAACATAGAAAGTGACATTATTGATGACTCACTGTATTTTTTCAAAGCAAATGTATTCTTTCGCACATATGAAGTGAAGGTTGGTGCTGAACTAGGAACAAATTTTATGTACACATATCTAATTCATTTTATTGATTGCATGGCAGTCAGAAGTGGATCGAGTGCTCATCTATATCACGCTGTATATCACCGAATGTCTTAAGCGACTGACACGCTGCACGAGCAAGGCCCAGGGCCAACAGGAGATGTACAGCCTGGCCATATCTAAGTTCGATATACCCGGCGATGCTGGTTTTCCATTGAATGCTGTCTATGCCAAGCCACAAAGCGCACAGGATTCCGATCTAATGCGTCAGTATCTGTTACAGCTGCGCCACGAGACGGGTAACCGGGTGGTAGAGAAGGTGTTCAACACGGAGGATGGCAAGCCAAACAAATGGTGGACTTGCTTTGCCAAGAAGAAGTTCATGGAGAAGAGCCTGGCCGGTCCAGGCCAGTAAACGTGAATATAGCGAAGGAATTTACAAGTGCATTATTCCAATATCGAATTGTATTATTTAGTTATGGCGAAATGTTTTTTTTATTGTATTAATATCGAATACAATAACCACGCAAATGAATTTTCGTTGTTGATGCGGTCCGGTCAACGACGCTCTTTAATTGGATATCATTTCTAAACAAAAATTCTAATATATGTACAATAAAAGTTAACGGTAGAGATGATCGGCCTGCAGATTAGATGCAATCTCCGATTCCCATTTATCGCCATTGCACAACAGCTTCTCCTTGTTGTAAAGCAATTCCTCGTGCGTCTCCGTCGAGAACTCAAAGTTTGGGCCCTCGACAATCGCATCGACGGGACAGGCCTCCTGCAAATGAAACAAAATATGAAGCTAGTTCTATATTTGCTATATATGTATGTCCAATTACCTGACAGAAACCGCAATAGATGCACTTGGTCATGTCAATATCGTAACGCGTTGTACGCCGGCTGCCATCGGCCCGCTCTTCGGCCTCAATAGTGATTGCCTGAGCGGGACAAATGGCCTCGCACAGTTTGCACGCAATGCAACGCTCCTCGCCGCTGGGATAGCGACGCAGGGCGTGCTCACCACGGAAACGTGGACTCAGAGGTCCCTTTTCGAACGGATAATTGATGGTCGCCGGCTCCTTAAAGATGTGCGCCAGTGTGACGGCAAAGCCGCGGAAGAGCTCGCCAAAGAACATTGTGGTCGCTGCCCGATCTGTGATATCCTCAAATTCCATGCTCAGCTCCTTGTTGTTCACATAAACGTAGCCCTTTGCCACAGGCACAATGTCTTTGGGCTCGGTTCTCTTGGCGGCCAACAGCCGTGCGCCGTTGGTGCCGAACATGCGCTGACCTGTTCACAAAACATATTATAAGTGAGTTGTTCCCAACGAAATTCACAATATAGCAGATTTGTTTTCACTATGACATAAGGTTACATAACCTCATTCAATGAAATGTACAAGAGATCTGTTTATTGATTTTTAATTAAGTGCACACCGTGCATTTCACTAACCATTGCGCGAAAGTGTGAAAATTCGCATTGTTAGCGACATGTTTGCGGCACACAAATTAATTGTCGGAAAACTGAATTACAATTGTTTTGTTGTGGTATTTTTTTGGGCGATAGAAACTTTGAACCAGGGCAGGCGTGTCTCCTACTGTTTCGATAGGTATCGAAATTTCATATTATAATCGAGTAAATGTATTGCTCTTCGATTAGTGTGTTTTTGAACAGCCAAGCGAAAAGTCGTTTGTAGTTGAAGCGTCCTTTTACAGGAAAAAGTCTTGAAATTTATTTTAGAAAAAATTGTGTTTGTATGTGTCATATATTAATACAACGCCTTTGGTATCATTAATCGGTTGATTTGTTTAATATCGAAGGTCAATCACATGTGCATACCATAACAGTGACGACATCGCTATTTTTGTTTACCAACAACCAAAGTTTCACAAGTTGACGTAAGCATGTCGGATCTAGCCTATCTGGAGACGATTTCAAACAAAGAGATCCATGCTAAATGCCTGGAATATGGCCTGCCCAATATACCAGTAACCGATTCAAGTCGCAACGTTATTTTGCGTCGCTTGCGTGCCACCATTTTGGGCGTTCCAAGCAAAAATGCTGCTACAGCGACAAAGAAGACGACTAGACGCGAAACCGTACACGGCATTAATGCGACACCGGCAGCTGTAAAGAACACGAAAGTGCAGCGTGCGGCAGGTAGAAGTCCAGCCCGCAGCAACAACAACAACGTTAGCAACAGTCGTCGCACAATAGCTGCAACGCCCACAGAATATTATCCGCTGGACAGCTCGCCTGTGCGCACTGTGGAAACAACAACAACGGTGTCCGATGTGGGCTCACAGTCTGAGGATGATGATTTCTACATGGTGGATTCGCCGAGCTTTAACTTGCCGAGACGTGATACGTCTCTGCGTCGCTCGGTTTCGTTGTCGAAATCGGGCGTGCTGACCACGTCATATACGCGCGAAGTGGAGCAGCCAGATTACGAGGAAGCAGAAGCAGAAGATCACCCACAAAGCTATACATATCAGCGTCCACAGGTAGCGCCGGCGCCTGCTCCTGTGCATCAGCTACCCGTTTATGAGCCGCATATTGAGCGAAACTATAGTCCGGAACTGTCCCGGCAGAGTCTGACTCAAACGCAGCTGAATTCAACCAGTTATACCGAAAGGGCTAACGCATACAACGAGCCGGCCGTGCAACATGCTCCACGCAACACCTACAGCGGCTCCGCGGCGCCTTTCAACTCGCGCGGAATGACCACGTCCACGGTAAGACCGCACCAGACGACTAGAGAGTGCGGATTTGCCAGAGGTCGCCTTTTGCAGCCCACGTACAAGGTGAACACGCTGTATCCGCAACTGAACGAGTTCTATAACCAACAGCCCAGCACACCACACCCCATGGACGTGGACACAGACAGCGAATCGGAAGAGGATCCGCGTTCGACGGGCAATAACATGGATTCACCCTATTTGAGCCGATTTTCTCGTGACCTTAACACAAAGAAACGTTCCTCGCCGTTAGCACGGCCTCAAATGCGTTCCGCAATTCAGCAGGAGGAGAAAAACACTCCCATGCGACAATTTCGTGAGCTGGTCGTTTCCCTGGATCATCAATATCATCTCAAGTTTTATTTCTTCCTTACGTTGGGCGTGATGCTGGCCACGTTGATTTATGTGATATTAACGCCGGCTGTCTGACGCATGATAAGATATATACATATATGGTTATGGCCTAAATTATATATCAATAATCTGTAAAACCATTGCATGAAATATCTTATATCTTATATCTTGTTAGTTGAATTTCTTAATATATAATTGAAATCAATATTTAAGCACTGACACTATCAATTTAGAATCTTAAGTGATACTCCCATATACGAAACTACTATTTAGGTATATTTGTAACCATAAAATTTGTTTTTCATCGCATCAAAATCAAGATGTGATCGCTTAGTTTTTATAATTCTAACGAATAATTTCCGTCTAGCATTTAACATATAATATTAATCCGAAAATAATTTATGCTTTTATTTGGTTAAATAAAAATCAAAGAAAAATGCAAAAACACTTATTTTCGGGGTAGCGTAGATTGAATACCCTAGCTATGTGTCCGATTGTTTAATTAATAAAGAATGAAGTAGTGAAAGCTATATTCTATGGTAGTTTCAAAGACAATATATGCACTAATATTTGTAACGCAATATTTGAAAGACGAAATTTCTAGTGTGGCTTTTCGCTCTCCAAAAGCCACACGATGCAATGCCGCATGCGTTGCACTCAGCTGCTGACACGAGCAACGATCTCGGGCGCCAGGCTAGCTTCAGCAAATAATTTGAAAAACAAGTTTTTCAAACTCAAAAACTTGTTTTACAACCGGTCGTTCCTATGGCAGCTGTATGATATAATGATCCGATCCAGCCGATTTCGACATATGTAAAAAATTCGCGACAAAATTATAATACCCTCTGCAAGGGTATATTGACTAAATTCCTTTATTTTTCCTGTAATGCGTTTAACACGTAGTTGTTGTTTTGTGAGCTGAACTGAACTAAAAACTAAAAGTATATATATATATATATATATATATATATATATATATATATATATATATATATATATATATATATATATATATATATATATATATATATATATATGAATTCAATTGCTTTACAGCGAAAAACTCGTATTTAATATAGACAATTCCCCATCCCCTTTCCATGCTCTTCTTTTAATAACAATTTCTGTTTTCACTTCTTTCGCTTAATCGTTTTTTTTAATGTATAATTAGAAAAATGTACTACATTACAATTATTTTATTAAATAAACTAATTAAATTTAATTGTTTTCAGTGTGTGTGTTGCTGTTGTGTTTTGTGTCTTGCGTTTCAGTTATCGGACAATGTATTTAAGCTACTATTTACACGCTATTTAAGAGTTGCAACACAAACAAGTGTAAAATCGCACAGCTTGGATTGGGCATGGGCAGAAAATGCAGCTGATGTTGGGATGAACAAGGAGCAGGTAGAGAGAGACAGAGAGAAAAGGGTGGGGATATTGTTAACGTGACTGCAACGTGAAGAGGGGTGGTAATCACAAACATCAAGAAAAACTGCGCTCAACAATGGCAACTGATCGCAGTGCTTAACTCTCCATTTAATTGAAATGGAACTTGAATTGGAACGGCGAACCGTGCTGGAAGTGCGCGAATGGATCTGCGCCGCGGAAGCCGTGCTGATTGCTCTCAGGATCCAGGGGATCCTCGCCATTGTCGAACTGTCGCCGCTTCTCGGGATCTGTGAGCACCTCCTTGGCGGCGGCAATGTCAATGAACTTCTTTTCGGCCACCTTTTTCTCCTCATCCTTGAAATTGTCGGGATGCCATTTCTGTGCCGCCTTGCGATACGCCTTGACAATCTCCTGTTTGTTGGCGCTGCGCTTAACGCCTAGGATTTTATAGTAATCGCGACGTTCCGCCTGTTTTTGCAGTTTCTTCGCCTTCTGTATGCCCTCCTTGGCCCGGGAGTTGTTCTCATCGATCTCAAGCGCCGCCTGATAATCGTGTATGGCATCGTCGTACATCTCGCTGCCCAGCAGCGCCTCGGCCCGATCACAGTACAGCTGGGCATCCTTCAGAGTGTCCAGCGCCAGTTTGCAGTGCGACAACGCTTTGCCGTACTGCTCGTCTGTGGTGTAGCAGGAACAGAGCAGCTTGTGCGCCTCATAGCGTATCATCGTCTCCTCGGGCTCGTGCTTGAGCACCGCCTCGGCGGCAACTATGCAATCGGCTGCCTGTTTCTCCTCACGTGCCGTTTCCGCCGTCACCAGCTGTTTCTCCACTTTGCGCAGTTTCTTGTAGAATGGGAAGCAAAGCTTGTGCTCGGGATCATATTTGAGGCATTCGCGTATTTCTTTTAGCGCATTGGTCGCATGTCCAATAGTGTAGAGCAGCTGCGCGATATTATAATGGCCCTCGGTGCTGTCCTGCGACAAGCGATTGACCTGACGCAAATCCGCAATAGCCGAAAGCGGATCGTTTACTTTCAGATAAGCATCGGATCGTGCCTGTCTGAATGCCACCGACCACGGCGAGATCTCCAGCAGTTGTGTTATCATGCCAATAGCATTCTGTTCATCACTATTGCCCAACAGATGTTGCACCAGCTGCCACTGTTCCTTGGCCGGCCGCAATCTGGCATAGTGTTCGTGCACGAATGCATTTTGCGGCTCCTCGCTGAGCACCACCTCAAAGTCCACCAGAGCATGATCGTAATCGCCGCTCTTCATGTGCACAATGCCACGCTGACTACGCGCGGCCGTAAAGTCCGGTTTGAGCTCCAGCACACGACTGAAGTCCTGAAGGGCAAAGCGGGTCTTGCCCAGCGCCAGATAGACTGTGCCCCGTTTGAACAGCGTCAAATAATTGTTGGGATCGCCCTCTGTGGAAATGGATTTGTGGGATTAGTGGGTTAAGCTTGGTCAAGGCACATATGAATACGCACCCACGGCGGCATGATAATGCGTCAGTGCATCCGACAGCTGACCGCGTGCCAGAAAATCTTTGCCCAGCTCCAAATGATTGTCAATGTCTGCCTGATTTGCAACTGCCGCATCGGCACCTGCAAGAATGACGTGTATTTCAAAGAGTGTTGGAAATATTTGATATTCTTATCTCTGTTATCTATGATAACGCACCTTCCATGAAGAGCTCCAGCAGCAGCAGCAGGACGCAGGCGGCCAATTTCCTTTCGCCGCTGCCAAAGAGCAGCAGATCGCTCAATGGCAAAGCCATGATGCTGCCTGTGTGTATGCGTGTGTGTGTGTGTGTGTGTGTGGGCGTATTTACGTGCGTGTTCTGTGGGCGTCTTAACCAGTTGGGATTGACTTTGAAAAAACGCCACAAACACGTCACACCTTATAGCTAAAAAAACTTTGGCGTGGCAGCTAGCGTCTGCTTCCTCTTCCTTCTCCACTCTATATATCACAGCTGCTAATCTTTACCGTTGCAACTGGTCGACAGCAGATTGTTGTTGTCGCCGTCAAATTTTGTCCGATTTTGGCAGCAAACGAAATTAAAAATTCGAAAAGAAAAAACTAATACGTGTTGTTTGTTAACTATATTTAATACGATGCAATTTGTTGCTTTCTGTCCATTTCGATCGGTAGCCGACTCGTTATTGCACCATATCGTAATACGTTTGCCTTAATTTTGATAGAACTTGCTGCTTAAAAACCTAAACACTGACGTGTTATGCGAGCTACAAGAGGCCGAACAAATGGCGTTGCCAGACAGTGCAGCGGCATATGATTTTTCCTAGTTTCTGGCAGCGATAAAACGAACAGGGCTGTTATCCATATGTTTTCACTGTGCCAGCGATAAATATCGCGTTTTGATTACAAATTTAAATTTGATATTTTTCGCTAACAAATAAAAGGCTTTTCAAATTTTCATTTTAATGTATATGGAACTCGAATTTGGTAAATATTCATATATTGCACTACCATAACTAACATACATAGTATTTCTATACAGTTTTTGATATTTCTTGAAATATGTGTTTTTTCTTGTATTGTAAATATGTGTTTTTATTTTTAAATAAATGCAATATCTTCTTTTGTTTTTTGAGCATTAAAATGTTTGCTTGCTTTTTAGCTTAAATACCGTTCATAACATTTTTTTTTTGAATTGTTTTTTACTTATCACTAAAATGGTCGTGTTTTTTGTGCAGTAGGTGAGAGGCATGGAAATATGTAATATGATTAAAGATTCGTCTAATAAATATACTATAGGTATATGAATGTGAGAGCTTAAAGCTACTGCTGCAGAATGTGTGAGTGGAATGCGGTTTATTGGGGAAATGTGAGCATAAAGCTTTCCGGACACCCGTTACCCTGTGCGTGATTCATAAATGAATGTAGTCTAATGTTAGGATTAAATGGAGGGTCTACGATTTTAAAAATTCTGTGGTGGTCGTGACTTTTTCAAAGCGCTACACCCTTAAAGTTTTTTGTAGTATTCTTTTATGCTATGCTAACTGAATAATAGTTTGTTTTTCACTGTTCCACTTGGATTATATCATTGGTACTTTTAGGAAATCACAATATTGATCAAATCATCCAGCGTATCTTTGGCGTGCGTCTGGCTGCTATCATGTGCCTTTTTCATGTGAGCTGAAAAACATAAATATTTTAACTAAGTTTCAAAAATGATTGCTTAGAATACTTTTAAATTTGATGTGTGTCACAAAACGCTCCTGGCACAGATCGCATTTGTAGTAAGTGTTGCCCGTGTGGACGCGTTGATGCAGCCGCAACGACTTCTCGAACAGATAGCAACGTCCGCAAGTCTCGCACTTGAAGTTCTTCTCGAGAACTGGAAACATATAGAGATTAGCAAATGATGGAAGAGTTTGCTGTTGATGTAGAATGGGCGCAGGATGGGAAAATATCAAGATGGGTGGGATCGGGATGCCGAGTGAAAAATCCCGACGTTACCAGAAATACTAAATATTTTCCTAACAAATGCATTAAAAACCGGCTTCAAACCGGTTTAGAATGAAACCCGCTACTCCAATATATTTAAAATCATCAACCCATTCATCTGCCCATAATTTAGTCGAATCAAAGTCCGAACCGAATTTAAATAATTCCAAAATGTTTGTCTTTAAAGGCGCAGGGAAAATGTTAAGCCGAAAATTCGCTAAAATATATTCTACCTCATAATGAAAAGCAATGTAAAAAAAGAATAAAATTACATATTTTCCTTTGTAATTTAAAATAACAAGGCTCAATAACCGATTTCTGTTTTGGATTTGATGACAGGTTAAAAAATATGGGAAACATTGGACGAAATTATCTAAAGTAAACTAAAATTTAGCACTATCTAGTCAAGTTCCATGAAAATTTGTCCAAAAAGGTACTATTTGGTACTATCTCCACGCTCGGCAAGCACTCACCCTCGTGACTGCGCATATGCTGGGTGAGAACGTATTTGAGGGCAAAGGCCTTGCCGCAGACATCGCACACGTTGGGCTTCTCATTGGCATGGGTCTTCATGTGCCACTTGAGGTCCTGGGCACGTTTGTAGCGCTTGGAGCAGTGGCTGCAGGCGTGCAGCCGATCGGCCGAGTGCACAGCCATGTGCCGCTCCAGGGCGGACTTCATGTTGAAGCGTTGCGTGCAGCTGCCGCACTGAAAGAGACCCGTATACTGGCGCTCCCGCTTGCGCTGGAGCACGCGCTTATTGTTCGCAATGATCGGGGTGGCGGGTTCCCGCTGTACATGCTCGACGCTCATGTGCTGGATGAGCTCCTGTTCGCTGTCGAACTCCTGGCGGCAGGCCTGAAACATGCACTCGCTGCGCTCCTGGTGGGTCAGGTTTTCCGTATGCGCCTCGAGCATGTGTATCCGCTTTTCCGCATAGGAGGCAAACACTTTTGAAGAGATATCCAAAGGAAATCAAACTTATGATACGTTTGTGGGTTTTTTAAAAGATTTTCTTTTTCGTTTTTTTTTTATTTTTTTATTTTTTTTGGGTGTCGTGAAACAGTACTTGATATGTACAGTGAAAGCTCTACTCATGGAGATAAAAATTGTACGAAATTAGCTCTTAAAAATGAAAAAGAAACAAGAACGTTGCAGTCGGACGTAGCCGACTGCGTAATACTCGTTCATAATACAGTATTATTGATATTTTGGAAAAATGTAGAATTTTTCTATTTCGTAAGGAGGTGGGCGTGGCCAACATCTTTCGGCCCGATCTTAAGAGGAGGTCCCCCAAACACTGTCTGCCAAATTTGGTGACTATAGCTTTAAAATTGTGTGAGATACATATATATTTTCGCAATTTGCGGGAGTGGGTTGGACGGGAATTTTTTCACCCTTATGAAAACAGGGTGACTACTAATCTGCCTTTAAATTTTGGTGACCCTAGCTCTAACTGTGGGTGATATAGGCTTTCGCGATTCGTGGGGGCGGAATGGTGTGGCCGGGATATCAAGGTGGCTTTAGAACTGTAGGAATTGTAGTTGTTACAATTAGTATAAAAAAAACTGATTCTGAGGGGGTAAAATTTTTTGTTAAAAATCATGCTAAAATTTACAAAAATGTCATGTAAAGCTGTCGGATCCATTGCTCCCATATTTCAGATACCCATAACTTTGTCAAAACTGAATCGATTTTCATGTTTGAGCTTTCCAGAAACGTATATTCTAAATTCCAGATATCTTAACACTATTCCAAGTTTTAAGTCTCTAGCTTCAATAGCCTCAAAAAAACTGCGTTCATACGGACAGACGGACGGACAGCAAGAGGGACATTGCACAAACCCAATATACTCTTTTCACTTTGTTAACGAGTATAATAAAAAAGGAAAAAAGAAAATGAGATTTTAAATAGTTAGCAATTTAAGATTTTTTAACGTAAAAGGAAAGTATTTAAATGTATTGTAAATTTCTCATTTACAAACACAGAAAGAAATATGTAAAAATATCCATTGAGAAGAGAAAAAGTAAAGTATTACCCTGGTTTTTCATTAAACAGAGCTTTCACTGTTGTTACTTGCATGCGGCGCTTCAGAGGGGTGGGTGGGGTGAAATTTTGTTTGTTTGGTTATGCAAGGTGTTTGGTAAAAAACGGTTTAAATGGTAGCTAAGATATTTTTAAAAAATTACGAAAAATTGTAACATTATATAGTTTTTTGGCATGCTTTTTTATTGTATTTATTTTTGTTGTTGTGTCTAAAAGGTGTATATTGAAAAAGCTGAGCCTTGTTTACCGTTAAATTGCAATTAACTTGACTAACACAGAATAAAAAGCGGCAGTTTGACTTCTTCAGAGTTAAAAGAATCTCTGATGCGATGAATGTTTTGATGATGCGACAGATGTATATTATTAATGAGTTCTTATGTTTAAAGAGGTGCTTCTGTTATGTGAGACTTAACTTACTTAACTTTCAAAATAGGACATTCTGTAAAGTCAATGCTCGTTTTTAAATTTCCTGTGTGAGATCTACATTCAATGCTTAATCAATCTCTTTTGAAAAAACTTAATTTTATAAAGTTTAGGCTCACAGAACGAAAGAACGGTTTTAGATTTTAGCACTTTAAACCTATTTAGACATCCCTTAGAAGCTTTCAAGTATGGGCATTTCGGGGAAAAGCTAAGCGACGAACAAAATCTATAAAAGAGTTGTTTATATCTTTACAAAGTCGATATCTCTGTCTCTCTGTATGATTCTATCCACTTTTAAAACTATCAGCATGGCTCAGAATAGGCCGGATTAGACCGCTTTTAAAATTATGCTGTTAATATATCTGCAAAATATTATCAATATCAGAAAACTGTATTATATAGCGGTCATAATAACAGAATGAGTTTCTGTAAAATATCAATATCGGATTTCTTTATTATACAGCCATATCAACAATCTGTCAAAAAACTTTTTGCTTTTAAAGATATCCGTACTAAACTTGGTAACTGAGAGTTTTACTATGCTCATAACATATCTTTAATATATCTTCATTGGTATTTAATCTTAGGCAACCAGAAGATAATATTTCTTGTGCTTTTGTACATACCAAAGTCGTACAAAAGCTTTGTGCGTGACCCCGAATCGCCCATATATGTACATAATTTCCTCAAGTAACTCAAGGAAACTATGCGACAGCAACTGATTGATGGTCTAAATGGGGCATCAAGGCCAGCATCTGCCCAAAATCAACTCACCCTCAGTGCAGATGGCGCATTTGAAGGGCTTCTCGCCGCCGTGCTGTCGATAGATGTGCCAGCGCAGGGTTTTCACATGTATGAAAGCTGTTGCAAGATATTGGTTATAATAATGTGTATATATGTATATACGATAGATGTGCCCCACCCACCTTTACCGCAAATGCCGCAGTACTCGCTCTTGCGGGAGCCCGTTGAGTGGGTTGCCTCGTGACATTTGAGATGTCGCTGGTTGATGAACAGCCTGTCGCAGCCGCTGTGGCGACACCTGAGCTGGCGTTCCGGCTTGTGCCAGTTCATGTGATAGTGCAGGCTCTTGCGCGTGAAGAAACGCTTCTCGCACATGGTGCATTCGAAGTCCGTCTCCGAGTGGTATTTCTCGATGTGATGCTCGAGATTATGACGATCCCCATACTTTTTGCCGCACACGTCGCAGCCGTAGTGCTTGATCACGTGCACACTCTTCATGTGCACCGTCCGCGAGGCGGCGTCTTGGAAACAGTCCGTGCATTCCGGGCAATTGTACGGCTGGTCCGGGTCGTGTGAATTGCTAATGTGCTCCAGGAGCAGGTGCTGCAATTCGTAGCTCTCCTCTGGCTTGTGGCAGAATTTACAAGCATAGCTAATGTTCAGCGAATTGTAATCGGAAGTTAAATCAGTTGCCTCGTCTAACTGCAAGGAGTCGGGTTCGTTGATGCTAATCGTTTCCACAAAGATTTCTATGGGCGTTGGCGTTGTGGCCTCAATAGTGGCAGTGTCTTGTGTTGTTGTTGTGTTGTTGTCGTCGTTGCTTTCTCTATTTCTATTTCATCGGTGTCCTCTTCAGTGTGCTCGTCCTCATCGTTTTTGTCATAGAGCAAATTGGCATCGATCTTGTCGAAAATATTCGACAACTTTAATTGCGCATCCTGGCAGGACATGCGAAACGTGTAAATGGAGCAGAATTTTGTGAAGCAATCGCTACATATTTTCTGTGGCAGTCCATCGTTTGGTGAGATCTGAATTATATGAAAAATAATGTTTATTTTACTGTGGCGCCAAAAATAAAAATATCCTTGTATACATATGCTATTTGTCTGGTAACATAGTTAAAAAATATTCAACGATTCCTGTTAATTGATTTAAGTGAAAATCTTGTCGATTACAAAAATAAATTGATAAATTGCATTTAATTATCGCTATCGATAACACATGCACGCCGCTGTACGATCGATGCAATGTACCGCCTTTTACCATTTCCAATCGTTTATTGAACTCAACATATACGTTACATTTGCCGCAGTCGATAAATGGCATACGTTACTGTTATCGTCAACGCAGAGCAGAGCGCCCGTTGAACGATCAAAAGCTTAATTAAAATGCAACGCACAAACTTTCACAAATCGTATTTTTATTACCATATTCTTTAGGTTTATTTTCGTTATTGCAGTGACAGCGTCCACTCACCTGTAACTTCCAGTTGACAAGCTCCAGACGTATTTGCGCCATTTCGCTCTGCCAACGCGTTGGATGGAACAAGTCCAGCCAATAGTTGTTGCCATTTTCGAAATCGCACCTGGCACAAGTGCGACACGTTTCCATGGCTGCAGCAATCAACAAACTGAGCAGTCAACATCAAACTGTGCGGTGCAGCCACAAATTGCAATTGTCAGACAGCCGCACACATACCTACATGTATGTATGTATATATAAAGGGTTGCATGTATTTATGGACTTTGTTTTTGGAGTTACCACTAACCAAATAACATAACATAACAAAGCGAACGAATATTTATAAATTTAAGTTTTTGGCGCATTGCTGGTTGAGCATACACGGATACATACCTACATACATATATTTCGTTGCTCTGTTAGAAATCAATGAGAGCACTGAGCGCAGCCAAAGCAATAAATATGTAGTGGGAGCGAAACAAGCTGCACAATAACAAAAAGGCAGATCTCGTTCAATTGCACGCAGCCAATGCAAATGCTCTCTCAAAGCTGTGAGCGAAATGAGGACCCGAGCAAACACGAAGTCGCGAAATAAAATGCTCGGGTACTTTTCGTTGCATGAGATGTCCCATCTACATATGTTATTTGGTTCGTGGCGTTATGCAACTTCAGAAATAACTCTAATAACACACACATGCAAGAACTATGCCAACTTCAGTGTTGTTGGCCACAGCTGGATTTGTTAGCCAACATCTGTTCCGTTTGCAACTTTTTGCCCCAAGTTAAGCAATCGATGCTAATGGATGCTGCCTGTGTGCCATCAGCCTGGGCACACTCAAAATGCTTTTGTGCTTGTACGCCAATTGGGGGAGCAGCAATCGGGTCGCCTTAACCACATCCTGGGCCAACAGCGAGATGTTGTCTGTACCACACTCCCGAAAGAACTGACCTTCACATTATGCCCAAGTTAGCGACGAGAGCTTGTAGAGATTGAATTCCCACGCACGCACACACGCAGACACACACACACACATACGCCCACAGAAATGCAACGGGCGCATGTGTCGGTGTTGGCCCACCCCAACTTTTGCGTTGCTCAGCTGATTTGTTTTTGTTTGTGTACTTGCGCAAAAGCCTGGCTACCAAACAGAGAAAGCTTCAAATTTGCAAAACCCAAGCAAATTGTTTCAGACAAGAGCTTTGCTTAAGAGGGGAACAGACAACAATAGTTGCTGTGGGGAAATGCTCTTCTATTTCGTTTTTTTAAGCTTACTTTTATTTCCAAATACGCACTTTTACCCGTTCATTAAACGTTGTTGTCCCATTGCACTCTCTTTCGCTTGCTTTGAGCAAGAGTGTGCAAAAGATTTTAAATCTAACGGCAGATACTTTTCGATACTTGCTTAACGAAAGCTTTTATGCTAAACCGTTAATACAGAATGTACTTGAATTATTTCAAAATGTGGAACGCTTTGAAGCAGACGAATTCATCAAATACCAAACTTTAAACCGAACCTGTTGGCCAAAAAGGCAACCGAAACCAAACCTGATTAAAATAATTTTATTTTTTTTAATATTTTGACAATCTACTACAAAGCTACTTTTCTGAAAATTGTCTGGCAGTTATTTTATATCTGAATTCAAAATAAACAAGGAAAAAACAAAATATTTTCCTATAGTACAAGTTTGCTTTTACATTTTAAATAAATTGACAAGATCCGAACCAATGCCTGAATTTATTTGATTCATACCAAAACCAGGCTTTGTTAAAGTGGAAAATCAGGTTCATGAACCAACCCTAAAGGTGATGCCTTGGTTCGAACCACCGAAAATTTCGATTGGTCTGCACTTGCTTTTAAAGTAAACTGCGGCTGCTAAAGATTAATCTTAATTGTAGTTTATTCTTAATTATTTACAGTAGCATTCACATAGCTCTATATATATATATATATATATATATATATATATATATAATACATATATATATATACATACATATATCTAACTATACACCACTTTGATTAGGCAGCACTTAAGGAGACTCCACAGACTAATCAAAGAATTCACATTAACTGGGCGGCAAAATGCCCAAAGCTCTTAGACACAACTTGGCCGCGTTGAGTTTGGCCTCCTTCTTGTTATTGCAGCCCTGGGTTGGCGTATACGTCTGACCATTGATCTCGACGGAGAAGAGGAACAGGCGGCTATGCGACGGTCCCGAATCGTCCTTGAGCGTGTATTGCGGTGGCGTCCATTTGTTCTTCGATGTCAATTCGTTGAGCACACAAACGGGATGCTTGTCGTGGGCGGTGAGCGCAGCCTGGGCAATATTCACAGCGCTTGTGTTTTTGGCCGACCGAGCGTTCTGGGGGCGTTGTGGCTGCTGTTTGATGTCCTCGCGCGAGACAAGACCCCGCTTGTCCAGCTTAACGGTTAGCTGAAGCGGCTGCAGTGAGCCGGTCTTGGTACGACCCAGGCCCTCGCCCGGCTTCCAGCCCATTTTCTGGAGAAGCGCCATGCCCATGCCGCCGGTGACCGGCTTGGTGGAAGTTAGCTGATCGCGGCGCGCCCACAACTGCGGACCGCTGTTCAGTTCGTGCACCTTCATCACCTGAGCACCGGTGCTGCCCGTAAACTGGCCGGGCAGAAATTTCGAGGAGGCCCACGAGGACATGTCCCGCTGCGCATTATACATCATTTTCAGGGCCTCCGAATCGGCTGGATTGTCCTGTGTGTGTGTGTGGGAAAATAATTGGTTTAATGGGTGCGCATATTAGGATTTTAGCTGGCGAGCTGCTCCTACCTGCAAACGTCTGATGGCACTGAGGCGCTGTGTTATGATGCTGGACACGTCCATGCTGGGCGCCGTGGCCAGCGGAAATATGGAAGTACTTGGCGCGGCTGGCGCTGTCGATGGTATGGGCACCTCAGGCACAAAAGGAGCTGACGGCCTGGTGGGAGGAGCCGGCCTGGGAGGAGGAGGAGCAACTGCAGCCGCCGGCGCAGAAGCTGCAACAGCAGTCGGAGCAGCCGGAGCAGGCACGGACTGCGGCACCGACACCGGCAACGGCGTCAAGCCATTGCTATCAGGTGGGCCGACGGCGTCGGGCAGATTAGAGGCGGGCTTGAAGGCGGGCTCCTGCTGCTCCTGGTGTGGCAGCGTCTTGGCAAAGACGTTGCGCTGCACATCCTTGAATATGCTGGTGGCCTGCTTGGCCGGCGGTAGTACCGGTAGCGGCGCCAGCGACTCCTTTGGATCCACCGGCACCCAGACCTCGGACATGCGATGCACCTGGCCGGAGGAGACGGGAAACTGCATGGTTATCGCCTTGGTCTGCTCGTCGCGGCGCGTGGACGGCACTATGGGCGTTGAGTTGCGTATGTGCATGACGATCGGTTCGCGCTCCTTCAGCTGGAATGGATGATGGAACGCCTTGGCATTGCCATTCTTATCCACATCCGAATCCTCGTCGGAACTGAGATCGGATAGCTGTTCGCCGTTAGAGATCTTCTTGCAAAAGTCAGTCAGATCCTGGACGGTGCGACCGCCGTAGCGCATCTTGAGCAGCACCTTATCCTTCACCTCCGGCGTCATATCCGCCACGCCGGCCATGTTGCCGCGCTTGAACATGCTGATGGCATTCCGGCGCGCAATCTCCAGCAATCGCTTCTTATCGATGCCCAAGTCCCGTGAACGGGAACGGGAGCGTGAACGGGAGCGGGAGCGCGTGCGCTGCCTGGCGCTGGAGCTGCTCTGGTAGCGTCGCTTATTCTCGCCACTAGGCTCCTGTTTGGCGCGCTGGCCTGTGTCTCCGCCGTAGAAGCGCCGTCGACCGTTGGCCTTCTCACGCAGATAGGTTTCCTCGTCGGAGAGCGAAAGTTCGTCGGATTGACGACGCTCCGCCTTGATCTTGGACGAATTATCCTTGGAGCGCGCACATTTGCTATCATGGTAACCATTGTAGAAGCTATTGTGGCCACGTTCCCGCTCCCGTTCTCTTTCCCGATCTCTATCCCGCTCACGTTCTCTTTCCCGCTCCCGCTCCCGGGCTCGTTCCCTATCCCGTTCGGGATCGTGCTCCGGCATTTCCTTTTTGGTTGGCGCCGTTTCCACGACAGCAGCCGGCGCATGTCGTTTGCGCGTCTCGAGCTTCTCCTCCGCCTTGACCGTGGCCGTGATAGTTTGCTCCTTGGCCTTTTCGCGATCCTTATCCTTGTGCTTGTCTTTACTGTCCTTGTGCTTGTGCTTATGTTTCCTTCGCTTGTGTTTGTGCCTATGCTTGCCCTCGCCGGTCGCCACGTCCGTATCGGAGCATTCGCCGTCGGATTTGCTCAGCTTACTGTGCGACTTTTTTTTCTTATCCTTTTTGGATTTCCTGTGCTTCCTCAACAGATTCTTGTCGTCCAGCAGCTCTTCGGGTGGCGCCGCGTTGAAAACGCCAAACAGCTCGGCGAGTATCTCGTTGGAGGACTTAACAGGCGTAATTTGTTTCTTATCATCTGGCGAGGATTCATTGCTGTTGCTCGCATCGCTGTCCGTGGTGCCTGAGCCGGAGCCGGAGCCTGTGTGCATGGGGGGCGTGTCACTTTCAGTTTTGATCTTGGCATTTAGCGCTTTCAGCTTTGCCTCGATCTCGCTGTCAACCTTCTCACGTTTCACCTTGAGGGCCCGAGGTGGATCATCTGCGGGCAGGGGCTTCGATTGCTTCGGCTGCTGCTCCAGCGTGTTGGCATTCTCCGTCTTTTCAGTCATTTCCACAGCGGCGTCATATGACAGCGTTTAATGAAATGCTTGCACATCGGGCTATGTGCAATGTTTTTATTATATATATATAAATATAAGTGCGGATATACACAAATTGTTCAGTTTTTTGCACGCCTAAACCATATCAATCGATAGATTTGCTGACCAAAATATTACAAATATACATTGCACATACCTAATAGTGATGTGACAAGCATCGATAGCTGCCTTTTTTCCGAAAATGTAAGCAAGTTGACAGTCCTGACGTTTGGAAGCGCAGCCAACTTTAGTCACGTCGCTGTCACGAATTGCAATTTTTATATCAAAAAAAAGTTTAATCATTATTTCATAGGCTTGCACAGTGTCAGTCGAGTAATAAATAAGAAGAAAACTAACTGAAAATGTAAGTAAAATTTCCTGAACGTTATTCTAAGGTTGCTAAAACAGCCATTTGCCCGCAAATTGCCAACATTTTTAAACGCCATTTCTTTTTTTTCTCGCCTGGTGGCACTGCCCTCCTCTTCTTACACTGCCACTGTCATTGTCATCATCGTGCTGCTCTGCCATGCAATTGGTTGTTGGTTCTCGCGATGTCGATTTTGTCGGAACTAACGAACGGACGTCTACGCTACACTCTCTGGCTTTGCCATGCCCCCGTGCTCTGGCCTTTTGTTTGTGTCGGTATTTGTGCGTCGCGCGTGTGTGTGTGTGCATGTGTGGTTAAATTTTTCGTTGCGCGTATAATTGAAATAACTAAGCAGAAGTGGACAACGAAAAAATAATCATCAAACCTATTTGGAAAATAATAACGGAATAAACAATTCATTTTTAATTGAAGGCTCATAGTTGGCGTATAAACATATATATATATAGATAAACATTTATATATATAATTATAAATAAATATTTACTCCCACACATAAAATCAGTGAAAATGACATCGCTGGATCAAAATCGCTTGCAAAACTTTAAAAACAAAGGAAAGGATCAAGATGTAGGTTACACGAATTATATACTACATGAAGAAAACCAGCTCATAATCAACAAATAATTCATTAACAGGAAATGCGTCGTCGCCGCAACGAAGTTACCGTGGAATTGCGAAAAAACAAGCGCGACGAGACGATTCTAAAGCGTCGCAATGTGCCCAACCTGGACTCGAACACAGACGAGGACGAGCAGTTGCCCAATTCCATAAATCTGAAGAAGCTGGCTGATGCCGCCGCTGATCCATCGAAGCCGGAGCAACAGTTGGCCGCCGTTCAAGCGGCACGCAAACTTCTATCATCGGACAAGAATCCACCCATTGATGATCTGATCCAAAGCGATATATTGCCCATTCTCGTGGAGTGTCTAAAGCAACATAATCACACAATGCTACAGTTTGAAGCCGCTTGGGCATTGACCAACATTGCCTCTGGAACTTCCGATCAAACCAATCAGGTGAGCATTTCAAAATATATCGCCAGTCGATATAAAGGCTGTAACCAAAAATTTATTTTCGGCTCATCGAAATTTACATGGTTTTGTAATAAACCTTGTTAAATTGTAGGCTGATTATTTCATTATTATTATTTTATTGTAGTAGTTTTCATCAAGATAGCTTGAGGTAAACTGGAGATACATATATATAAATAAATAAATATATATATTTTAGGGTCATATATTTTAGGGTCAGAGATGTAGCCTTAAATGCGTTACACATGTCGTAATGGGTATTACAAAAAATAAATAATAACAAAATCAAGATAGTGCAACGAAACTTCCACATTATATATTAACGAAAAATTTAAAAGTGCAAATATTTTCCGAAGCACCTTTACTTGTATATATATATATATATATATATATATATATATATGCTGATATAGTTATCAAAAAACAAAAATAAGTAAGCACAACTGTAAGCACCAGTTGGAAAATTTAACTAATTTCGCTTAAATTTGTGTGTTCATCTTCCAGGTGGTTGGCGCCGGTGCTGTACCGCTCTTCCTTCAACTATTGAACTCACCCGCTCCGAATGTCTGTGAACAAGCCGTATGGGCTCTAGGCAATATCATTGGCGATGGACCCTTGCTGCGCGATTTTGTTATTAAACATGGCGTTGTTCAGCCGCTTTTGTCGTTCATCAAACCAGATATACCTATATCTTTTTTGCGCAATGTCACCTGGGTGATTGTGAATTTGTGCCGAAACAAGGATCCGCCGCCACCAGCTGCCACAATACATGAAATCCTGCCCGCACTCAATGTGCTGATCCATCACACCGATACAAACATCTTGGTCGACACGGTCTGGGCCATTAGCTATTTAACTGATGGCGGCAATGATCAAATCCAAATGGTCATCGATAGCGGTGTTGTGCCCAAGCTGATACCGCTGCTCGGCAATAACGAAGTAAAGGTCCAGACGGCAGCATTGCGTGCCGTGGGCAACATTGTGACCGGCTCGGACGAACAGACGCAGGTGGTGCTCAACTACGACGCATTATCGTATTTCCCAGCGCTGCTGTCGCATCCAAAGGAGAAGATACGCAAAGAGGCTGTCTGGTTCCTATCCAACATCACCGCCGGCAACGAGTCACAGGTCCAAGCTGTTATCAATGTTGGCCTGCTGCCGAAGATCATTGACAATTTGAGCAAGGGCGAATTCCAGACACAAAAGGAGGCGGCTTGGGCTATAAGTAATCTAACCATTAGCGGCAGACCCGAGCAGGTGTTTACATTAATCAAAGAGGGTGTGATACCGCCATTCTGCGATCTGCTTTCGTGCCAGGACACACAAGTGATCAATGTAAGCTAGATGATCTAATTAAGATTAAGCAGTTTTTTTAAGTTAATTTCTATTCATTCTACAGGTTGTGCTCGATGGCCTCAATAATATGCTCAAAGTGGCCGCATCGCATGTGGAGGAGGTAGCCAATTTGATTGAGGAGTGTGAGGGACTCGCCAAAATTGAGCGACTCCAGAACCATGAGAACGTTGAGATTTACAAGCTGGCATACGAAATTATTGAGAAATACTTTACCGAGGTAAGTGGGTTAAACTTTTACCAATCTGAGCGCAATTTTAAACCATTCCCTCATTTCCACTTGGCATTTACAGGGCGAACAATCTAACCTGGCACCGACTTCTGATGGCGCAGAATACAACTTTGATCCCAATGCAGACAAAATACAAATGAACTCGTTCAACTTTTAATACACCAATGTCTGACCAGTTGAACCACACAGTATACACACACACACACATCCCAAATGTGTGTCTGTATACTCGATTGATAGCATATAGCAATTAAATTTCGAGCGATTCTCTGTGCCCATTCAAGAACAGCAGCAATTCTAAACTCAAGAAAAAAATCAAACAAAAATATGCAAATTCTTTGACAGCTTGGTTAAAAAAAAAATAACGAAAAACAAAACTTACATACAACACATATATGCAGCAAACAAAAAAAGTTTGTCAAGTTCATATGTTTACAATATTTATATGCCAAACATACATAACTCAATGTGTATGTAAACATATAATAAATCAAGAAAATTTATTTTTTACGGTTTGATGCATGTTGCAATAGCGAAATCCTTTTTAGTTATTTATACTTCTTTTTATTCAATTTGAATAAGTTTAAAATTTTGAGTCGATGTCACTTCAGTTTAAGTTTAGTTTCATTTTCGATTAAAAGGGCTGCAAAGGCGCAAAAGAAATATTGCAACTGCAACAAATGTGCTAAAAAAAAATAGAGCAAAGAAAAGAAACAACATGAGCTACACACAGGAATGATAAACATTGTAGAACTATTTGATTTGTAATGAATATTTTTAATTGACATGTACGCCTTTGATTTGTAATTGAAATTACATATACATTTCTAACATGAAAACGATAAAAACAAGAAACACGACATATTTTTTAGTTTCCATTTACTTTTCGCTGGAAAAATCTAAACACCTGATGTGTGCATTCTGAAAAGAAAACATTTGTTTATATAATCGATCTATAGTGTTTACGGCTATAGGGTGGGGCGACAAACTAATCAAGTTACAGATGTTCGTGCCTACATACGACAAAGAAATGATAGACACGCGTTTGTATGTATATACTAAGTACGTCATATTTCAATACACGTTTTGCATTGATGCGCAATAGTCGCTTTAAAATTTAAATATTTCATATATTTTAACACACTGTGCCATTGGTTGATTGTGTATTTACATATATATGTGTGAATCACACGGTGTGTATACATATTTCGATTTGATAGAGGCTGTAAGATACATACATACACGGCATTAGAGTGAACCTTGTGCGTAACCGTTTAGATTAGTGTTGAGTAGTTGCTCAATCAGCCAGCTTATACAAAGCAAGTATCGATAGCTACACAAAGTTTATATCGATTGATCTTGAAGCTTGTGCTATAAGTACCGGTCAAAGTTTGATTTTAAGTGCTAAGCTTTAGGCAGTCAACACGAGCGACATCAGCGTTTCAACAGCATTTAAGCGCAACAGTAATCAAATATTTGTTTTAAATTTAACTTCAATGCTGTCCAACGAACCCTTAACATAGTTGACTGGCTTACCATTTACCCTATTCAAATTTGAACTCGACTTGCTGATAGTTATCAAGAGGAAACAAGGTATATATGTGCGCCCGATTGTGAGAGGTTACGCAAAGCGCAGTGCCGCTATTCAGTGCTGACAAATTAGCGAAAGAGCGTGCTTTAGGAGACTGTGACGTCATAAGAATGCCCTGTGCTTTGTTTACATTGCGTTGATATTGGCACGCGTTGACTTGGCTAGTTTGTATGGAATCCATTTGAATATATAGTCCAATGCTAACCACACTTGAGGTACAATTCAGTCAGATATTTGCAAGCTTCACATATTTTATTATCTAAATCTTAATTTGCCTGTACCTGTACCTGTATTAAACAGATCTTTTTGGTGATTTTCCAAAATTTATTGTTATGCTAATAAGGTGGTCTTAGATAGATGCACAGATATGTGCATAGCATGTGAATATCAGATTGTCGCGTGATGCACTCTGAGCGTAGAGGCGTCGCCTGCAGTTGGATGTTTATTTTTAGATAAATGCGTCTGTATTTGTATTGTGAATGCATTTAAGTGCGTATTTAGCAGCTTCCGTCAACATTGTGCTGCGGAAATTGGCGCTGCAATTAAACGAATGTCCGACAAGTGTTGCGTGCGATTGTCAAGGCCAAGGACGTTGCATATTGCATGTGTGTTTTGAGTGAGAGCTAAATAGAGATAGAGCGTAAACGGGAGAATTGGAGCAATTCTTAACTCTCGTTAAGATTATGAAAAGGGATCTCAAAACCAGTTTTTAAAAAAAATTTTTCTGGTTTTTAGAAAGTTAAAAAACTCATGTAATAGGTCTCTCAGCTGTTTTGTGTGCACGAGCATGGCTCTCGCGCCCACCCCACACTCTTTCGCTCATACACACACACACGCACAGAGAGAGATCTTAGAGCGCCGACGCTAATGTTAATCAACTCAATGCTTTTGTTATTCACACTCGTGTTGCGTTGATTCAAATTACTCAGTACGGTTGAAACTGTCTTTCCGTACGCTAGTCGCGCGGTTCGCTGTTGGTTGAATTTAAATTCTTTTTCGCTCATCTGGTTTATTCCGTTGATTTCGCACAAACAAAAATGTCAACAGCCGTACCAACACCTCCACCAGCAGCACCGCCACCGCCACCACCTTCGTCAGCTGCTGCTGTTGCTGGAAAGGGCATTCATACTAAGATATATAATGGCCTTATTGGCGTATGCGATAAATTTGTGCCCGCTAAAATGCGGCCACTGTGGATGCATCCTGCAGGTGAGTGAAAACAAAATATATAAATATACCACGTGTAGCTTTATGTTTATTATTAATATACATATGTATATACATATATTGTATTTTAGGTCCTAAAACGATTTTCTTCTGGGCACCAATCTTCAAATGGGTGAGTTAATTGATAGACAGACAAAGAGACGGACAGCTTGTTACATAATTTCGACAGCATGACCTTCGCTAATTTTCATTATCTCTGTCTGCTGCTGATATACAAAATCTAAATGGCATTAATACAGAAATCTGTGAGAGTGCAAATTGCTTTTTATGATTATTTGTTGTTTATTCTGGTACAATAAACTTGGTGCTGTTCTAGAGAGAGAGCGCGCGCGCGATAAGTGCGCATTAATGTGTGCCACTGTATGTGTATGCTTATGAATTGTTATTGCTATTATGTATTTATTTATACATTACATATTCTCCACGCGCCAAAACTAATAACAGATTCTGACTCTGTAACCGCAACTCCGCATGTTAATTAACATCATAACTTTATGTGTTTACGATTTTATGGTTATTTATCTATATTGTATTTTTTATAGGACAACTCCCAATTCTTAATTAATGTAACTATGTTTACGATTTAATGCTTATTTTATCGAAATTGTATTTACAGGGTCTTGTCGCTGCTGGGCTCAGTGATTTAGCCCGCCCGGCAGACACTATTTCTATATCTAGCTGCAGTGCATTGGCAGCAACAGGCATTATCTGGTCACGTTATTCGCTGGTCATAATACCAAAGAATTACAGTTTATTCGCTGTCAATTTGTTTGTGGGCCTGACGCAATTGGTACAGCTGGGTCGCGCCTACAACTATCAATTGGAGCAGGATAAGCTGAAGAAGCAACAGGACGAAAAGCCCGCGATAACTCAATGAAGTACTGCACAAAGCAACAGTTCTTGAACACGCACAAAAGAACAGCAACGGACGCATATCGAACCACGGCGTTTCATAATAAGTTGTGTTTTGAGTTTTGGCGACTGAATATTCGTTTTCTTTTTCGTGGTTCATTGTTGCCTTACAAATCGTGATTCGTATTGCTTAAGTTAGTAAATGTTGGAGGCTTCGTGTATATTTTAATTACACGTACCCTATATAGACTTTTTGTGATTTTTGTCAAGAAAAAACGAGAGGAAATAAACAAATACATTCTCAAGACTGTAGGAAAATAATTGCAAACCAGTTTTTGAATTCGGCTGCGGCGCGCTTGCACCAGCCGATAAATATCGATAGCAAACGAGTACTTTTGCCCGGGGGTGGGTGGCAAGAAAATTCCACTCAACGCTGTCAACAGCTGTTTACACAAATCAAATATTGCAACTTTATTCGCTTAACAAAAACTGTAGCTTTAATTATGAATTTAATAAGTGGTATTAAATTGTACATTGAAAAGATGTGCACAGAGTCCGGTCCGGGCATGAAAATTGTACTGCTGGACAAGGAGACGGTATGAAAGGGCACAAAATAAATCTCAATTTGAATTGGGGCAAACTTTTCAAAGCCAACTTTTCTTTTTCGTGATTTTTAGACTAGCATAATATCCATGGCTTTTAGCCAGTCTGATATGTTGCAACGTGAGGTGTATCTGTTTGAGCGTCTCGACTCCGGCCGTTCCAATGAGCGTCTAAAGTATCTGAAGTGCATTGTTTTCATACGCCCCACAAAGCAAAATATACAACTGCTGGCGAATGAGCTGCGTAATCCGAAATATAGCGCATATTTTATATGTAAGTACGCTGCCAACAGTTGCCAACAAATTCCCATTATGGTCTACCTATTCCTTGAACAGATTTTAGTAATATTATACCACGCACCGATATCAAATATCTGGCCGAATGCGATGAGTCAGAGTCGGTGCGCGAGGTCAAAGAGTTGTACGCGGACTATTTGTGTGTTAATCCCAATTTGTTTTCCCTGAACATGCCCAACTGCATGGCAAATCTGAACTGGCTGCCCGACGCGTTGACTCGCAGTGTGCAGGGAATAACGGCCGTGCTGCTGTCGCTTAAACTGAATCCGGTGATACGCTATCGCGCCGGCTCGCAGGTGGCGCAGCTGCTGGCCAAGCTGATATACGATCAGACGACGAAAGAGTCGGCGCTGTTCGATTTTCGTGGCAATGTGGATGGTGCAGCGCCGCCATTGCTTCTACTGCTAGATCGCAGGGATGATCCGGTGACGCCCCTGCTGCATCAGTGGTCATATCAGGCGATGGTGCATGAACTGCTCCAGATACGCAACAACCGCGTCGACCTGTCCGAACGGCCCAATGTGCCCAAGGAGTTCAAGGAGCTGGTGCTGTCCGGCGATCAGGACGAGTTCTATGGCAGCAACATGTATGCCAATTATGGTGAAATTGGCTCCACCATCAAGCAGCTGATGGAGGAGTTTCAGCGCAAGGCCAACGATCACAAGAAGGTCGAGAGCATTGCCGACATGAAGAACTTCATTGAATCCTATCCGCAATTTAAGAAAATGTCCGGCACCGTACAGAAGCACCTGTGCGTCATGGGCGAACTCTCCAGCATCACGAATAAGCGCAATTTATTCGAGGTATCCGAACTGGAGCAGGAGATGGCCTGCAAGGCGGAGCATGCGGCACAGCTGCAACGGATCAAGAAACTGATCGCCGACGAGCGCGTCACCATTGACGATGCCATCAAGCTGGTGGCATTGTATGCCCTGCGCTACGAGCGCCATGCAAATTGCGATACCTCGGCGCTGCTGCAGATAATCAAGACGCGCGGCGGCAGCACACAGATTGTGCCCGCTCTGATCGAGTATGCGGGCATGCATGTGCGTCAGGGCGATTTGTTTAACATGGTTCGCATCACGGATGCCGTCAAACTGACCCGAATTCTGATCAAAGGCCTGAAGGGTGTGGAGAATGTGTTCACCCAGCACACGCCGCTGCTGAAGGAAACTCTCGAGGATGTCTTCAAGGGTCGCGAATTGGATCCGCTGTATCCGGCCATTAATTCGGAGCTTGTGCCATTCCGTCGACCGCCACAGGAAGTGGTTGTCTTCATCATTGGCGGTGCCACCTACGAGGAAGCCCTGACCGTGCATCAGCTCCATAATGCCGGCTACAAGGTGATCCTAGGCGGCACCACCATACACAACTCCCAGAGCTTCATCAGCGAAGTTCTGGCGGCCACAAGTGGCACACAATTCAAACATACCAAATCCATGCTTAAGTATTGCTCTCCAGATAATCTATAAGCCCCCTTATGAAGAGGAAGAGAAACCATTGCTATTGTTAACTATTTATGTGTAATTTAAACCATTTAATAACTATTTAATAATTCGCTACAAATTGTTGTGTAATATATATGTATGTATCAACTTTTATAAATACATAAACTGATAAATATACACTTGAATGTTGTAAAAGAAGTATTTAATTTGGTATCATCATATTTTAGATAAAAGGTATTTCCACTTATTATTAAAGCTCACAAGTTTAAATAGTACAACTTTTTGACAACAGGTGCTGAAAACTCGCCTTACAAAGTAAGCAAGAAGCATGTAAGTTAAATATATTAATTTCAGTAGGTTTTAGACAGAAAGTGCAGAAAAGTTGCCTTACAAAGTAAGTACATAGGAAGTACTTTCTCAAAAAAGTTGTTAAACTATTTACTGTATTTTTTAATGAGAAGAATTAAATAAAGTAGTTATAAAAGATGTGACGAAAGCATACTTAAATGCTTAATATATACTTGAAACACAAAAGCATGAGTTTTCAGTAGTCAGTAAGGCACAAAGGTTACATGTGCTGAAAACTCGCCTTACAAAGTAAGCACATAGGAAGCATTTGGCAATATGATTGAAAATCAATTACTAAATAAATAAATAAGGTATGGGCTGTGTAAGGCCATTTTGCCACCTAGAGCAGCCCCAAACAACACCATGACTACGGTTACGCCGGGCACCCAACGCCCCAACTTAAACAACGGGCATTGTGAGCATTTTATTCGGCATGTCCAGCAGCTACTTCAACGAGATCTGGCACCAGGCGCAGCATGAATGCGAGCAGCTGGCCATCATCGACTATGAGCGCCAGCATCAGAACGTGGACACCACTGTGGCCACCATAAGCGGCGTAACGGGCATCGTCACCAGCTCCGTCGCCGCTGCGGCCGAATCCAAGGCGCTGCTGCAAGCGAGTCTCTACGAGTTCTATTTGCGCTATATATGCCTGAGCAATCGCCTGGAGGAGGTCTACGACAATGCAAGTATTAGGGGACTATAAAAAAACTGGGATACATTTAATTGAAAATTTTGACTAAGCTTAAATTTAAGTTTTTCTTTAGTTATGAAAATAAATCTCTATCCTTATCATTGAAAAGTAAATTAAATTAATTAAAACTTCCATTAAGTTCCTATCTGCAGTACCCCAAAGAGTCTGCGATATTGCAAGTGTTGAGGAATATTAGAATTTTCAAATATAATTAAATGAAAGTTTTTCGACAGTTTAAACAAATTCTCTAGATTTAAATGTAAATTCGATTCTTATCAAATCAAATTAAATTGAATGAATTAATAATTGAAATTCCGATCTGATGTATCTGGAAGAGGTCTACGATAATGTTGGTCTTGGGGATATAATTAAATAAAGGTTTTAATAATAATATAGTATTTATAATAAATACTCTAAATTTTTATATTTCAAGTCAGCTTGTCTTTAAAATATCAAATTCAATTAATTAAAATTTTCATTTTAAGGAATAAACACTATATTAATTTTTTTCGATTCAATGCTTATCTTAAAAAATCAAATTAAATTATTTAAACTTGCCATTAAGTTCCTATTTAAAGTACCTGGAGGAGATCTATGACAATATTCCTAATAGTAAATATTACAAGTACATTGTGGAATATAATTAAATTAAAATTGTTCTATTGTTATTAATAGTAAATACTCTAGATTTAAAAATGTAAATTTTATTCAAATGATATACTTATGTTTAACAATCAAATTAAATTAATTAATATTGCCATTGAGTGCCTCTGTACCCCTGCTGCCCCCTCTAGATAATCCAGCCCCAGAAGCGTGAGTTGGTGCGCAAGCTCCTGGACGCATGTCTGGGCCGTGTGGTGGAGCTGAAACATGATCTGGTCAACATCGATCTCATGGAGTTCAGCTACAATGATGCGGTCGTGGAGCGACTGCGTCTCACGCCCATGGAGACGGAGCTGCGCATACCGCGTTACTTTCTGCGCGAACGTGAACAGGAGCTGGAGTTCCGGAAGCGCACCATGCACGAGATACTGATCAGGTTGGGCTGGCTGGAGGAGCATGCGCTGGAGGAGCCGCTCACCGAGATCGAGGCCATACGGCTACTGCAGATGCACGAGCGGGCGCGACAGGGTCGTCTCCGGGCCCACTTCATGAAGGAAATACGCAAGGAGAAGGGCAAATCGGAGGAGCGCAGTGATAAGGAGCGCAGCGACTCCGGCCTCCTGGCGGCCATGAAGATACAGAAAATGTGGCGCGGCCACACGGCGCGTCGGATCACGAGACGCCGCAAGATGGATGAGATGATATTGATTGGTATGGTGCCGCCACCGGCGGCGGTGCTCAAGGAGCGCGCCGAGAAGCTGGAGCGGTACAACACGACCGACGTGCGGCGTCGACATGTAGCCCAACAGAGCTATGCGGCACAGTTCGAGGCGCGTCAGGTGACCATACAGGAGGAGATTCGGCTGAAGCACGGCGCAACCATGAAGGAGGACATAGCCGATGAGATACGCGCCTGGATCAAGGATTGCTATGACAAGACGGGCAAGTTGCCGGATTTTCCGTCCGAGGATCAGGGCGGATCGCTGCACATATTCAGCAGGCCAGGCACGGAGAGCGAGCATAGTCGCTCCTCGGCACGTTCTTCCAAGGAATCGCGCAAGACCAAGGACAAGTCCAAGTCGCCGGCGCGAAGTGGCGATTTAAATGTCAACGAGAATCAGGACGAGGATATCAACTTTCAACCGGCTGCATCGATATGTTTACCCGATATACGGGCGGAAATTGAATAGTAAGTGGTCAAATCCAAAGGATTCCATTCAAATTTTAAGCCTATTTAACTGTCCGTAGCTTCAACGACACCTGGCGCGACAAGGATGAGACGGGCGTGCTCAGCCAGGCGGCCTACGAGGACATGATCTATGCCGAAAAGTATCAGGAGGTGGAGCTGGAGTTCCGACGGGCTGTCGACGATGTGATGCGCCAGGAGCTGGAGCTGCTTCAGACCATGGTCGGCAAAAAGGTCAAGAAGAGCAACAAGAAGACTCGCCGCTCCGGCAAGAAGAGCAAGAAGAAGAAGGAAAAGGATTTGACGCCGGATCGCACCACAGAATCGCTATACGAGGAGTTGGTCACCAATGGTATTATACGCAAATATCCCGAACTCAAATTGAAGCAATTCCTGGGCGACAAGGCGCTGACGGCCCGGAATGGTACGAATCCCTCCCCCGGCGATATACGACAGATACTCACCGAATACTGCATCCTGCCGCTCGGCTCCGAGGCTATACACAACTGTACGCCACTGATACGCTCCGTGCTGCTGGCCGGTCCGCGAGGCTCCGGTAAGAAGGCGCTGCTCCATGCCATTTGCACGGAAGTTGGTGCCGTTCTGTTTGACCTAACGCCGGCGAATATTGTGGGCAAATATCCGGGCAAGTCTGGTTTGATAATGCTCATACATCTGGTGCTCAAGGTGTCCCGGCTGCTGCAGCCGGCGGTCATTTATATGGGCGATGCAGAGCGTCCGTTTATGAAGAAAATACCCAAAACGGATCGCACCGATCCGAAGCGCTTGAAAAAGGATTTGCCCAAGATGATCAAAAATATTGCCCCAGAGGATCGGGTGATCTTTGTGGGCACCTCCAATCTGCCCTGGGAGGCGGATCAAAAACTGCTGCAGTCCGTCTACAATCGTTTCATATACATTCCACGTCCGGATTATGGTGCCATGTCGCATGCCTGGAAAACTCTGCTGCAGTGGGTATTTTTTTTATAATCACAATGGGTTTTCATCCTTAATCCTTGCAGCGAATACTCTGGTGGCATCTCCAATTTGGACACCAGTGCCATGGCCAAAATATCCGATGGCTATACCATTGGCGCCGTGGATGCTTGCCTGCGCGAGGTGATGACCTGTAAGCGCAAGCTGCAGCTGCGCTCCCAGCCGCTGACCAATGCGGAGCTCATCAATGTGCTCTGGTGGGTATGGGACACAATCAAAGCTTGCTCTACTCATTTATATTTATTTACCGCAGCGCCCGTGATCCCGTCTACCGCGAGGAGGAGGAGGCATTTGAATCGTGGTGGTCAAAAACGCCGCTGGGTCGACGTCGTCAACGTTTCTTGGAACTGGAGGAGGAGCGTCTGCTTGAGGAGCAGGCACAGCAGGCCAAACAGGGCAATGGCAACAAGAAGAAAGGCTTAAATTAGTCTACAAAGTTTGCTAAAGTTTCTCCTTAATTACTATTTTAGCTTATAAATAAAATCCTTATTGCCGCATTTGCAGTGCAGCTCACTAACAGCCAGTTTGAGGGTCTCGTGATCCTGCAGCAGTTGCTGCAGCTCTTTTAACTTGCTCTGCAGCAGCGCCTGCTGATCGCCCAGACACCACAGCAGGCTGACATGAAATGATGGGTCCGCATAGAATTGCGGCAGACGATAATCACGCATAACCGAATCGACGGGACGCAACAGAGCAGACATTTTCGTCGCATAGGCCGCATCCAGCTGGACGGCCAGAAAGGTGCGCGTTCGCTCCTCATTCGTGTAGACCTGGAGCTGGTTCGGAGAATACCATAAGCCATAAATATATACACGCATGTCTATAGTGGAGTTCAAAGTACATACCATATTCAGCGTGCTGTTGAAGCTGTGTTAAACAAAGCATATTTATTCCATTATTAAAGCATTAACAGAATAGGACTTCATTCACATACCCAACACAGCTCTGCAGCGCCTGCTGCAACGATCGTTGAAACTCATCGATTTGGTGATATTGCAGTACCACAGTTTTGCTTAAGCTTAAGTGCACCGAATCATTGGCCTGCAGCTCAACATGTGCTGCAAGTGTTTCTATCGCCTCCGTCTGAAAGTCCTCCAGCTGCTCGGCACAGGCCGTGGCCGGCACATAGACAAAAGTTGGCCAATTTCCGCGCTCGTGCTTGAAACCGCGTATGCGACCGCCATGCAATGCCGAATTATCAAAGTCATCCTCGTCCTCATCGTCATCGGCAATCTTTGTGATCTTGGCGCCCAGCAAGGAGGCAGCTGTGGGTAATGCTGGTCTGGCGGGCTTTAAAGTGTAGAAATCATCGTAATGTAGAAATCATCGTAATTAACATTACCTCTTAAACTTGCCGGGTGGGGGAGCTTTTTCCTCTGTTTCTTCGGCCGTCGAGCTGCTTGAACTGCTGTCGTAATCCACAAGAGCTATCATGATGCTGATAAGTTTTGTTTATATATTTATCTGCTTTGTAAGTAGTACGCAGTTCTTGCGGTATAGCCGGTGCGTTAACAGTGTGACCATATGCATAAAAATAGTTTTTAACACAACAAGCGCGTAGTTTAAAATTGGTCTGAATGATTCAACGAAATTAGAAAGTATAGCTTGTGATAAAATTAAGCGCTGCGCCCATTTCAAGGGTTGAGCTTGTTATCAATACGTGTTTTCACCGTTATCCAATAGTATCCTTATGGTATTTTTTCTCTTTGAAAGTTTGGGGGCTTTTGAATTTACTGCCTACGTTCACACTGGCACTGAGTGTCAATCTAAAAAAGTCTCTCTCCGATTTGTCCGGCACATTTTGGCACATCTATTTTTTGATTAACAATTTCTACAATGCAAGTGCATGTCCATTGCTAAACGGAGAGCAAAAAGCACAATCAGCAACCAGCGAAACAAAAAATCAAGCAGCCATGCAATTGGGCTCCAAGCTACATGTGTACAAGGGCGAATGGGGGCTGCCCTCCATTGATTTCGAATGTATGCGTGCTTTGGTAAGTTCAGTTGCATCATAATCGGCAACTCCTCGGTATCGGCGATATCAAATTTAGTATATATATATTAATGAAAGTATTGTCATTATCTTTGGCGAAATCCGTTAAACAGTGTCTGCTGCGCTTCACCCGCTGCCCCATGGAGATTGAAACAAATACAAATCCATTGCGTTCGGGCGCTGGGAAATTGCCCTATCTGCAGATTGGCAACGATAAATTTCTCGGATATAAGGAGATTAAACGCGTACTGGATCTTGAGGTGAGCGGCAAGTAAAAGAAGATCAAAACAACAGCCGGGTGAATAAACCTATTGGCTATTTATAGGACAAGCGATAGCTGTTTTTTCTTGTATTTGTTCCACTTGAGCGGGAAATTAAATTGCCTGTGCTTGTCTTTCAGGGTTATCCGGTCAATGCGCATTTAAATACGAAACAAAAGCATCTGTCCACCACATACTCGAACTGGGTATTTACACAACTGCATGCCTACTATCATTACTTCCTGTACGGTGAGCCCCACAACTATGACACGACTACACGTGGCTTGTACGCAAAGCGGACACCATTTCCATTCAATTTCTACTATCCGTCAACGTATCAGCGCGAAGCCTGTGATGTGGTGCAGGTCCTGGGCGGCTTTGATATAAACGATAAGCTGGAAAAGCATGAGGGCGACTATGTAAGCTAAGCCTACGGCGTGTTATAATCGTGATTTCACCTTCCATCTTAATTTTAGCTCGTAGCTAATGCCAAAAAGTGTGTAAATGTTCTCTCGCGCAAATTAGGACGAAAGGTTTGGTTTTTCGGTGATACTTTCAGCGAATTGGATGCCATTGTCTATAGTTATTTGGCGATTATTTTCAAAATAACACTGCCCAATAATCCACTGCAGAATCACATAAAAGGCTGTCAAAATCTAGTTAATTTCATCAATCGCATCACTAAGGATATATTCCGCAATGAATGTTATAACTCAACAAAGCTAACAAAAGCTTCCAGCCAACCGGATAGTACACTGACGCCGTCGGAACGTAAATTCTTGGAGACGGAGCTGAATACAAAGATTGTCGCTGGTGTTGGCGCTGTGCTGGCAATGGGCGCATTTGCAGCTTGGCGTGGCATTTACACCCAGGTAGGGATAGATTCCAAATTCATAAGTTCAGTTTTCAACTTTCAATTAAAAAATAAATAGAAAAACAAAATGCAGTAAAAAAATGTATAACTTTAAGCATTGTTTAAATCAGACTTTGTCTTCATCTAACCTTTCTGTTTGCAGTTAACACGCTCTTCAACGGATTACGACGGCATCGATTACGAGGACGACGACTTGGAGGAGGTCTTGGAATAGTTACAGTTCTGCACATTTAAAGATCTGTCGATCTATGTATATTTATAACATTCGAAGTGAAAAAAGAGTACAGTAAAAATTTGTCCATAAGCAACTTGTTTTAGATACACGCATAAATGTATATACGATTTGAAGTTATATAAATTAATAATGCGCCTAACCCATTTGTCATTCGTTTTTAAAACCATTTACCTAGCATGTAATTGTATGTCAATAAAAGAAATGAAAACAAGTAGCAAACCAAAGCGTAATAAAAACGTGAAACTGAAGCTGCTATCGTTAAATTGTAACTAAATTACATTGTTTAGTTTTGTAATACTTATGATCGCAATATTGCATATAGCATATTGCGATCACTCCCGTTTTATAAATGTGCGTTATTATTGCTTGACTACATTTAATGTTTATTAAAAAACTAAGCTTAATATTAGAAAAATTGTTTCACATTGATTTTGTAAAGGAAACACGCAAATCAAGCATTCGGTGTTGCCCCAATAAATTGGAAGTGAATATATAAATATAGTTATGACAATATGTACGCCGTAATGGAATAACTAAAATTGATGCCCCATGCCCACGACGAATTCATATCTTGAGCGCATCTTGTAGTTTTCGTCGTGCCACGCCCACACGATCTTCCTGCTTGCGTATATCATCTTCCGATATAATAACTGCATGCATTAACGGCTGTTCAGGATTCATGAATGCCATCGCATTCTTGGTCAGCTCAGCTTTCGTCGAGCTCTGGCCATGGACGCCGGCATTGAGCATATGCAGCGCCGTGGCCACCGATTGCAAAACCGTCTGTTCGTTGACATTAGGTCCAACGGTGCGTATGGTTTTTGGCAGTGAAATATCGTCCAGTTCTTCGCCGTTGTCATGACAGGCACGCAAACGCTCCAGCCGCTTCTCCCAGAACAGCTGCTTGGGCTTCTCCTGGCCACCGTGTTTGGCATCGTGCTTCACCTTGCTGGGCTCATGGTTGCGCACCACGGTCACCGGTTGCTTGAATATGGAGGCGGTCTGTCGTATGGGCGGCACCAGGGAGACATCTGTGCGCAGAGCACGGCTGCAAGGATTACTTTATATTAAATTTAAGCATAATCTGAGTTGTAAAAAAAAGATAAGCAACATATAAGAATAATGAATGAACATGCGAGAGAAAGAGTACTATGAGCGTTACAGAAATATAGATATATTGCAAACATTATACAATTTGGCCAATTGTAGTCAAATTTGTATACTAATTTCCTTTTTGTATTAGTTAAAAAATTAGTTAGTCAGGCACATGCAAGAGCTCCAAGAGCAGCCAAGTACAATCAACTTGGCTCTACCTGAATTCAAATTGTTGCTGCTGCTGTTGTTGTTGTTGCTGGCGCAGATTTACTGCAGCCCCCGCAGTTGTTGTTGCCGCCGCTGCTGTCATCGATGCTGCTGCTGCTGTTATCGACGCTGCAATACCACCACTGATGCTGCTGTTGTTGTTGTTGGAGCTTTGGGCCTGAACTCGGCTATATTTACGTTTAAGTGCATTGGCAGCATTGCCACCTAGGCCCGCATTTCCGATAATGGCGCCCGCTGCATTGCAACGATATAGGGATATAGATGGCGATGGCATTTGCCGTTGCATTTGCATTTTGCCGGTTTGAAAGTCGAAGTTGCTGATGTCAAACATCTCGGCGCTCAATTGGCGTGCTAATTGCGGTTTGCTTTCAATGCGTTTGCCTGTGGGACTGTGCACATCCAATATAGGTGGACAGGGCAATTATGGGGTGGGTGGTTGGTGTGAGTGTATGTGTGTGTGGGTGTGTGTGTGGTAAATGTAATAACAAAAAAGGTTGTGAGAGTGAGTTAAACGTATTCGTTATCGCACGTGCAGACGCAGTGTTTGTGTATGTGTATATTACAATTAACGTTAGTTGCCAGGCTCCTTCAGCACCTTCACCGTGTGTGTACCTGTCTTAAAGTTCGGCCGAGTTATGTGCTTGGGTTACCTGTAGTAGAAAACGTCAACGCCCGTGCTGCAGCTGGATTTCCTGTGCACTTCCTCGCGCTGCCAACCCTTTGGTAGTGCGTTGCAATCAACGCGTTTCCTCTCGATTGTGATGCTCGGATTCATTTGCATACTCCACAAATTGCTCTATTATTTTCGCCCCTTTTTTGTTTATTTTTTTCTTACATTTGTGTCGGAGGCAGCGTCGTTTTCGATACTTTTGTGTTGGCGATGTATGTACTCGCAATATTAATACACGTGAGAAGATTCCCACGGCGCTTGCAAATGGTTACCGTGGTTGCCCATGACGTCACAGTTGTATGTGCTTATATCCATATGTTGTGAGCACAATTACATTACTTACACTGATCTAAAAATAAACAAATAAATAATACAATTTTGCCAATTCCAAGAGATAGTTAATGTCGATTTGTAAAACAGAAATAGTTTAGCCAATTATAACTGCATTACCTTGTACGTAGCATGGATTCATTACTAAAGCCGGCAGTGTTGCACAATGTCGCAACTCAGCGTAAATGCGAATGAGCGAATAAAGAAGAAGCACCAGTCGACGACGTAAGTAATTTTCGAGTGACTAAACTTTAATTCCACTTGTGCAGTTATTGTAATAATAATGAAATATACCAGTGCGTACAGGCATTTTATTTAAATATTATTAACCACTTTTACAGGCCCATAAAGACAGCAGTTTGACCGATACCTTAATTGGGGGGCGGCGAAACAAGAACAAGTGGCAGCTGCTGGAAGCTTTTAGGCCAACACACACACAAACACACCCAAAAAAGAATAGATAAACCCGAAAAATGTCTTCATCAGCCATATTTGTGCTGGACGTGAAGGGTAAGGTGTTGATATCCCGCAACTATCGCGGCGACAACATTGACATGGCGGTAATCGATAAGTTCATGCCGCTGCTCATGGAGCGCGAGGAGGAGGGTCTCGTGACGCCCATTCTGCAGACCACGGAGACAACCTTCGCGTATATCAAGACGAACAATTTGTACATTGTGTCGACGACGCCACGCAATAAGAACGTGAACATCGCGTTGGTCTTTGTGTTTCTGCACAAGATCGCACAGGTGTTTGTGGAGTACTTTAAGGAGCTGGAAGAAGAGTCCATACGGGATAATTTCGTTATCATTTACGAGCTGCTCGACGAGCTCATCGATTTCGGCTATCCACAGACGACAGATTCGAAAATTTTGCAAGAGTATATCACGCAGGAGGGTCACAAACTGGAGCTGCAGCCGCGTATACCTGTTGCGGTGACAAATGCCGTTTCCTGGCGCTCAGAGGGCATCAAGTATCGCAAAAATGAAGTATTTCTCGATGTGATCGAATCGGTCAACCTGCTGGCTAATGCCAATGGAAATGTGCTGCGCAGCGAAATCGTTGGCGCCATCAAAATGCGCGTCTATCTGTCCGGCATGCCGGAGCTGCGCCTGGGCCTCAACGACAAGGTGCTGTTTGAGAGTACCGGACGTGGCAAATCCAAATCCGTTGAGCTGGAGGATGTCAAGTTTCATCAGTGTGTGCGACTGTCGCGTTTCGAGAACGATCGCACAATCTCATTCATACCACCTGATGGCGAATTTGAGCTGATGTCCTATCGCCTCAATACGCACGTGAGTAGAAATTGTTTTTCAATAATAAAGGATCATATTAACTGCGAATGTTTCAGGTCAAGCCACTTATCTGGATTGAATCGGTGATTGAGCGGCATGCACATTCGCGCGTCGAATACATGATCAAGGCGAAATCTCAATTCAAACGGCGATCAACCGCTAATAATGTGGAAATTGTTATACCTGTGCCGGCCGATGCAGATTCGCCGAAATTCAAGACAACCATTGGCAGCTGCAAATATGCGCCGGAACAGAATGCCATCATTTGGACGGTGAAATCATTTCCCGGCGGCAAGGAGTATCTAATGCGTGCACACTTTGGCCTGCCCAGCGTTGAGAGCGAGGACAATACCGAGGGCAAGCCACCGATACAGGTGCGCTTCGAAATACCCTATTTTACGACGTCGGGCATACAGGTGCGCTACCTGAAGATCATTGAGAAGAGCGGCTATCAGGCGCTGCCCTGGGTACGCTATATCACACAGAACGGCGACTATCAGCTGCGCACCAATTGAGCCACGCCCACACACAGACACGCATTCCAGCCAAGCTTAAGCGAAAGGGGATTCCCGTTGCGTCTAATATGAGTTAGGATTATGTTAGTTAGCTGCCTCACCTTCACGTTGTGCGTTAAGTCGAAAGTATATATTTAAAAAGGGGGATTCCTGCAAAAGCAAACAAGCGGCTTATCAGCTGTTTAGTAAATGGAATTTGATAAATTTAAAAAAATATTCCATTAACTTAATTATGTTAAATTTAAAAATTTTGTGAAAATGTTAGCCGGCTTCTCGCATACTTATTTACAACATGACGAAATTTAGACACAATTTGAAATTTCGACTTGTTAGCAGTTTTTACAGGTTTTTAAAAATTCTTTGTGTTTTGAAAACTTAAATTTTTGTGTATTTGCATACAATAAATTGCGATTTACACGCTTGCAGGCGTACCCCTAAGTATAAATATGGATTGTTTCATTTGTGCGTATTGTATTGTAATTTGTATGTAAATCAAACTAATAAATTTTAACAATCTTTTCCAAAAACATGTAATTATAGCTAAGCTAAATGCACGCGAAAAATGTGTGGTATATTTTTCGTTGTTTTTCCAATAAAATGTGGACTAGTAAAACAGTCCAAAAATATATATTAAAACTGTTTGGCATGCCTCTAAATAAAAACCATATATTTAACCAGCGTGAACAGGCTTTATCTAATAACGGCTGTTGGTTTGTAACCAAAAAAAACAGAACAAATAAGTTTGCTTAAGCTTAATAAATGCACTTTTCGATGAGTCTCTCCGTTTTACAAATTTTGTAGGATATTCAGTGGGGCTTGCGTTAACTTTTACTGTTTAAAGTTCTTCAGCGGATAGTGTTGCTTGTGCGCTTCGATGTGCTGCTCCAGTTCGCGCTGCTGCTGCTGCAGATGCTCGGGTATTTTATCGTAGACACCCTCGAACATCTCACGCCAATTGGGCTTCAGTTTCTTCTCTGAGACGGAAATTTGCTTGAGCACCTGCTTTCGCACGCTGTTCACAAATTCCGTTTCGTGCTGCTCGTTGAACCAGCCCTTGTGCACCATATAGCTCTTCAGCTTGGATATGGGATGCTCGAGCGTGTTCCACACCTCGATCTCCTCCGCCGAACGGTATGCGGTGCTGTCATCCGACGTGGAATGATGACCCACACGATAGGCCAGCGCCTCGAACACAATCGGCTTGTTCTCGCGCAGGACATATTCACGCGCCTGCTTCATGGCATTGTAGACGGCAAAGACATCGGTGCCGTCCACACGGATGGTGGCAATGCCATAGCCCATGGGACCACGTCCGGCGATGCCATCGCCCCGGTACTGCTCATTAGAGGGCGTGGAAATGGCGAAGCCATTGTTGCGGCTGAAAAATATAAAGATTGTGAATAATCTGTTGTGGTTACGAATGTACATATACGACAATAACTACCAGAACAAAATGACTGGGCACTCCAGCGTGGCAGCAAAATTGAATGCAGCATGGGCATCGCCCTCGGAGGCGGCGCCCTCGCCAAAGTAGCAGACGACGCACGCATCATTGTTGGGCTGACGCTTCAGGGCGTAGGCGGCGCCCACAGCCTGCGGTATTTGCGTGGCTAAAAGATGAGAAAAATAGTAGTAAAAAAATTCCATGCAAATCTCGAAGGTTAACACAGAACTGAGGCTTACACAACGGACTGGAGATGGTAACGAAGTTGAGCTCCTTGGAGCCATAATGCACGGGCATCTGTTTGCCGCGTCCCAGATCATCAACATTGCCGTAGCACTGATCGATAAACTGATCGATGCGGAAGCCACGCCAGACCAGCACGCCCGCTTCCCTGTACTGTCCGTAGATAATGTCGCGCATTTCCAGGGCGGCGGCGCTGCCAATGTGAGACGCCTCCTCGCCAAAGTTGGTCATGTAGAAGGAGATGCGTCCCTGGCGCTGCGACTCATACAGTATTTTGTCCATTGTGGACAGCAACAACATGTCGCGGAACATTTTCTCCACCACCTCCTGGCTGAGCTGTGGATCCTCTTGCTCGTTCAGTATAAAGCCATCACGATCCAAGACCCTATAGATGGGTATAGGCGCATAATCCTCGGGCAGTGTCAGCTTCAGATTGTTAATAAATGACGCACCACGTGCCCCTGGAAATGCCGAACGTTCGTCCGCTGACTTTCCACTGCCACTGTAGCTGCGTTGTACGACAAGCTGGGTGCAAAAACAATTCTAGATTTTGTGTAGATTCCAATTTGAATACGCACCATTCGAACATTTTGCCTTGTCGCATTTAACAGTTTAACGGATTTGCGCAGGAATGACATGTTTACGAATGAACGGCAAGAAAAGGAGAACAGTAACAGATGCAAGGAAAATAAGCTATATAAAATAGTTCTGCGTGTTCTCGGTTGCTGCCTTGTCCGACAAATCAGCTGCGTTACGCAACAGGTATGCGGTTAGAGCGGGTATGCAGCGCGCAACCTTTGCTCGCTGGCATGAGCAAAATTCTTTTACTAAATATGCAAAAATATACGTTGTGCCTCGATTATCCGAACCTCTATACCTCTATTAACTGTGATTTACCCTTATTATCCGTATACACATATATAAATTAAAACTACTTTAAATAAATGTATTTAATGGAATATAATACGATATCTATATCCATACAGGTTTATATATTTAGATTCACATTTTGTTATTAAATGTAAATAATATTTTCGAAAGCTTAAATTTAATCTTTTGTAACTGAGATTTTCGACTATCCGTAATGATCTCAGTCCCGAATATCACGGATAATGGCTGTCCAACTATATCTTAGATAAGTTTAAATATGCATACGATCAGCCAAATTACAAGACGGTGTCTTTCTTTAAAATTCGTTTACGTTTAATTTTTGCAGTATTTTCGAATTTTGCCTTGCTTGTGCCATGTTTGATTAGCATACTAGCGCTCAACAAGTGTTGGTAAACATTGCAAAATGGCAGCTGATCCCATCAACGAGGCGCAATTCTGGCAGTCAATAGGAATTTTAATAAAAAACTATCATGCCTTAAATAAAAAGATATTCGATGTACTCATAACACAGGTGCAAAAGCAACAGCAGGGTGAACTGTGTGAATCCAATGAGGCTGAGCTGGAGCAGCAGCTGCGCAGCGATGCCAAGGCGAGAACATGTGAGCGATTCAAAATCAGCTTCAAAATGTTGACCAAAAAGTTGACCACAAATATTTTGGCCAATGGCACTGTGGGTGAGATAAGCTAATAAAAAAACTATTCTTGATATAATTACAACTGCTAATTTCCAGATTTTACCAAACAAAGCTATGAGTGCCATTTTGTAGGCGAAGAAGCAGTCGGGGATTTCGCCGTACATTTAATTGATGGAGAGCGACTGGAATTGGAGTCCAAGCAAAGCTCCCGCTGGGCTGATTTTGTGCTGAAGCCAAAGCTCTACAGCTGGTCGCAGAGCAAACGGGAGGACGGCGCTCAGAAATCGTTGCGATTGGTGGACGTGGAACAGTACAATGATCTGTACAAGCAACTAAAACAGAAGCACACCCAGCGCCTGCTCCAGTATTGGCAAACGGCAAACGAATCCACCGATCCATTAAAGTTTATCTACGAGGATTTGGCCATTGCGGCGTATCTGATCACCCTATGGAGTGGCGGCCAATCGGAACCGACGGCATTCGCAGACTTGGGCTGTGGCAATGGACTCCTGGTACACGTGCTCAATGCGGAGGGCTACAAAGGCTACGGCTACGATGTGCGCAGACGCAAATTGTGGTCTCTCTATCCGGCTACGACCAGTGCCGCCCTTATCGAGCAAACCGTGGAGCCGAACAGCTTTCGTTTAGATTGCCCGGACGTCGACTGGCTGATTGGCAATCATTCCGATGAGCTGTCGCCCTGGTTGCCGGTGTTGGCTGCGCGGCTGAAAACTAGTTTTTTCTGCTGCCCTGCTGTCCGTTCGAGCTGTCCGGCGTCAAGTTTCAACGTCGCAACACCAGCATCAGCGCCTATCAGGATTTTGTGCTCTACGCCCGGCAGGTTGCGGACCAGTGTGGCTTCGAAACGCTGCAGGATCGCCTGAAGATACCTAGCACCAAGCGCTTGGCGCTGATTGGCTTAAAGCGAACGGCGAAAGCTCCACAAAGTCTCGAGTATTTTGTGCAGCAAGAGCTGCAAAAGTACCAAGCGAGCGCACAAAATGCGGCGAATTCGGTGAAGCTGCGCGAGAGAGGAGTCCGTGCGAAACTGCACGCAAGTGGAAAAGAGCATAATCGATGGGCTGGTCCTAAAAATCTTTGGCATGTTAATGGCCGTTACAAATACAACAAATAACACTGACGACAACTACTGGCAACCGGGACAAACGCTGACCATGCGCGATATAGCCCAGGGTCTCACCAAGGCGGAGCTGAGTGGCATTAAATCTGAGTGCGGCGGCATCAAAACCCTGCTCCGCAATAAACACGAGGTATTTGAGTTTTGCGGAAATGAGCGAATTGGCATACGTAAGCCGAAAGTTGTTGCGACGCCTGGAAACACTGGAAAGTCGCTGACGACCAAGAAACGACCCTGCTTCTTCAAACTGCACCATCCACAGGGCTGTCCCTTGGTGGACAATGAATGCACTTTTATTCACTAGCTGTAACTTGATTTTAAATATATAGACAAAGAAATAATCAAATCTATTTTAATTACAGCTAGACAATTAACAGGGTTTTAAAACGAGATTCGAGTTAGCAACACATTTAGTTTCTTTATAATTGTAATATAATTGAATACGTTTAAGTCTCTTAACAACATAAAAATTATAGGATAACTTTTATATTTGGTTCTAATTGAAACAGATTGAAATAACTGTTGCGCGTTGAGTGTTTTGTAAATAATAAAAAATTAATTATTTCATGACATACAAATTTAAAAAAAAATAGTTTTTACTTTTATTAAAGTTAAAAAATAAGAGTTTAAACCAATTTTTATTAAAACAAAGTTATGAAAACAAGTTTATTGCTTTTTAAGAAAACTCTACTTAAAATAGAAACATTGGTGGTTTCTTGTTTCTGTCGCAAACTCTCTTCATAATGACTTTTTAGTTAATGTTTCATGTCATAACAGATATATTCGGTCCCAGCTATAAGTCCAGCTTTTAATTGTATTATAATTTTATTTCAGTTTAATAATTTCTATAAACCATTTTTACAGTTCTCAAAATTATATAGTTATTACAAAAAATTGCTTAATCGTCAAGGCAATTCATAAACCTCGCATGTTTTAGTTTGTAATTTAATATATTTCGTGTCTACATTTAAGTATTTGTTTCGGATTATGCATAAATTTGAATTGAAGTGCATTTTTTATTATTGTTTTTTTTTTTGTTATGTTGTTTACCAATTAAAATGAGCCATTTTTCCTATTCGCTCTTCAACGGGAGCTGTCCGAGCTATTGCTGCGACGCCGGCGGCGGATGGGGGAGCGTGAGCGACGTCGGGGCGAGCGACGGCCGCGCGGAGGAGAATTGCGGCGTCCGCCACCGCCTCCGCCTCCGCCACCCCCGCGATTGTTGAAGCGATTAAACTGTGGCGGGGAACGCCAACGTCCGCCCTGGGGCCGGCGCATCTGTGGCGACGGTCGTCGCATTGGCGGTCGCTGCTTTGGCACAATTACCGGCGACACTGTGATCTCCTGGCCATCAATTTGGCCGCCGTCCATGTGCTTCATCGCCGATTCGCAGTCATCGGCCGTGGCGTACTCCACATAGGCCATGCCGCGTCCAAAGTTCGGGTGATAGCGATCCGTTGGAAATTCAACGTTCTTAACGGTGCCAAAGCTGCTAAAGATCTCCAGCACATGGTCCTTGGTCACGTTGCGGGTGAGTCGGCCCACATGGATGCGCACCGGTTTCGGTGTGGGTGAACGTGAACGGGTGCGGCTGCGTGAGCGGGAGCGTTCCCGACGCTTGGGCGGAGGTGTGCGATCGACTGTCCCACGCCCACCACCACCGCCACTAGCTCCTCCGCGTCGCCGCGGTGAACGCGAGCGGCTGGCAGAGCGGGAACGTTCACGTTTCACGTTATTCACCTCGCCACCAGCGCCGCCGCCACTGCGCTCGTTTGAACTGCGACGTGCACGGTCTCTGGAACGGGTGCGACTGCGCGCCACACGATCACGATCGCGCTCGGTGCGTTCGCGGTCCGATTCCTTGCGTGGTTTGCTATTGGCGCGCGGCGATTTGCTGGTACGGCGCGGTGAACGGGAGCCATCCTTGCCGGCAGCGACGGCTCCGCCGCGGCCACGACGATTCTTCTCGCTGCGATCGGAATCGCTCGACGATGTGGACGAAGAGCTAGACGAATCGCTGGAGCTACTCGAACTGGAACGGGAGTCGGAGCCGGAGCTGCTGCGCGACGACGAGCTGCCCGTTGAGCTGTACGAACGGAAAATAGAAGAAAATCAAACGTTTAGATCAGAAAAAAAACCGGTGTTTATAAATTCCCACCTTCTGCTGGAGTCACTGCTTGAAGAGGCAGAGCCACGGCGTTTGCGTTCCCGCTCTCTGCGCGACGAATTGGATGTAGCGGCTTTTGGGTCCTTCTCTTTAACATCTTTCTCTTTATTTTCCTTTTCGCCCTCGGCGGTGGGAGACCGGGCACGCGCCCTAATCGAAACAAAATGTCGGTCAGTGAATACGCCGCATTGAAAAAGTCATATATATACTTACATTATGCACTTGATATTTCACTTGCTTTAGCTCTCCAGTGATAAATTGTCAAATTGTTATTGAATTTGTTGCGAAAAACGAAAGTTTTAAAACACGAAATACCAAATTGAATATACTCAATGGCGTTCTTGCATCGATGTATTTTATTTCTTTTTTCGGCGATGGTATATCGATGTCAGGGTTGATTTTGTGTTATTTGACATTCGATATATGCGCCTTGCAGGTCTGCCAAAAGTTATCGTAGACATAGACAGTGTGACCGCTTTGACAAAGTAAAAAGTACATATGTGCATACATATACAGCGCTTTTGTCAGGTCGAGAATCGTAGAGGTAAACTCCCATGAAAAAAATTCATATAAATTTAATGCCAAGTGTAATTTGTTGTTAAAAGTAGTATATTTATAGAGCTTTTGTGTTATGCAAACTGTGCTCGACAGCGTGTACGCATTTATGTAGTGGAATTATATAAAACGCAAATGTTTTAAATGCCAGCTTTTATCTGGATGGTGACGAAGTGGTTGTCATTGTGAATTCATATACATATGTACGTATGTATGTGTATGTTTGAATGCATGTGTGTGCACACACATGCACACTTATTAATATGTGAACTTGTGTTGATTTAAGTGAGCTATGACCAAAGGGGAGCGGTTCGAAGCCACTGTGGGGCACAGAGTTTCGATTTTTTTCTTTTTACCCATATCTATGTATACTCACAACGCATTTACAATTGATACGGTTTGGCTCCCCACACACAAAGAGAGAGAACCAGAGAGGCACAAAAATGGTGAGAGTTCAACCAAACAGGGGAGCAAATAAATGGTCTGTCTGAGCATTTTACCACACTACCTCTTTGTCTGTTCAAGCGAGCTCTCGTGCTGGTATTTTTCTCGCTCGCGTTGATGTGTAAAATTATTTATTTTACCCTGTTTATTTTGCAATCGTTTGTGCCTAAGTGTGCGTGTGTGCGCGTTTATGTAAATAATGTTAACGTACATACATGTATGCAACAATATTGTTAAACGTAATTATCTATGAATGTGCATAGTTAACAAAACAAGGCAGCAAACATTTTTATAGTATACATATATTCATATAATCGATGTGCGTATGCGTGTGTGTAAAAAAAAGAGCAATCGTCGTTGAAGTTCGACTACCATGACTACGCAATAGCAACAACAAGAGGCAGCGAGACGACGTTAGGTGGGTTTTTGCTTTTCTCTCTTCTGCTCATTGCCGTCGCACTCGCGTTCCGCTGCTGGCTGTATGCGTGTGCCTATGTGTGTGTGTGTTTGTCCGTCTGTTTGGTTTGCTTAACTTATCTCTCACTCTCTCATCATAATGTGGCTTTGAACTGTTGCGAGAGTTGAGAGTAAAAGACAAGTGATGTATGTGCATACATATGTACATTATGGACATACATATTTTCTTTTTTGATAATTTATTGTTTTAATTTTGAGAGGGTGGCCAAAGGGTGTTCAACTTTTTATGGTTGGCAGCGGGGGAAAGGGGGTCTGGCCCTCAACGACACACACACACGTACTATGTAAATGTGATCCGTTTTACGGAAATATATGTAAATATATATGTATGCATAAATGAAAGTATTTTGTTGTGTTACAAGTATTTAGGACTTTTGCAATTATTAATGTGCATACAAACATACATAAATATTTACGTACATATAAGGTATATATTTTAACTGCCTGCTTAACTTACATAGTATATTTTTAATTTATATAACATGTGCATTTTACTATTTGGCAATTAAAACCACGCTTTATAAATATATATATACTATATAAATATATATTTTCATACCTACATGCGTCCCAAAAAAAAAACATAAAATACATACGTATATTTTGTACTTAATACTAACCTAACTAAATGAAAACAAAAAATTAGGAAGAGTTGCTACTTTCGGCACGCCGAAGGTTATATACCCTTGCAGACAAATGGAATAAGTCTATAGTTGACTGAGACTTGTAAAAAAATTGATTTGTAAGCGATTAATCCTATTCAAGGCTATATTATATTGTAGTTCGTTGGTAATATTTTGTTTATATATTAGAAGCATAATGACCCTCACATTTGACAAGTTTGGCGAGATATCTGGAAAACAAAAAGTTTTCATTTTATTATATCATTATAGTAGTCCGATGCGACCGATTGCGACATAAGTAAGGCAATATTGCAAAGAAACAGACAGGCATGAAGATTTGATCAGGAATATATCTGTTTATACTTTTTATGTTGAAGAAGTCTCCTTCTATGCGTTACAAGGGTATATAAAAAAATAAGTAACTTAGTCTCAAAGAACTATGAATGTTATTGCAAACGTTTCTTTTACTTTTTTATATTTTTTTTCTTTGTTTTTAGCATACATACAATATATATTATTGCTGGTTTTGGTGGTAAATTTGCATTTGTTAATGGCCGCGGCCAGACGTGCCCGCTTTTTAACACACACAAAATATAAAATAAAAACAAACACAACTCCGTTCATCAAAAGTGTTTTTGTTATCTATTGACTATATCCACATGTAAAAAATAAAATTTATATACATTATATTGAAAACTAAACCGAAATGTATGCTAAGTACGATATATCACAAAAGACTGCCATAAATGCCATATGCCGCGATGTATCTGTAAATGTATCTGTATCTGTATCTCACTGACCAACTACTGCAACTGCAAGCGCAAACTGCACACAACTCAACTTCAAGCTCATGTTAAACCGACATAAAGAGCGCTATCTATCGCTCGCTCGCCTCCATAAATGCCAAATTATATCTATATATATATATAAAACATATAGTATTATTCCTCGTACCGCCTACCAACTACTACTACCAACAACAACAACAACCACCACCATCAACAACAACAACAAACAACAACATCCTACTGCAACTTGGCAACAGTCTCGGCTTTAGTTTGTAAGCTTGTTTTTTTGTGTACATTTGTTAAACATTTATTTTAAATCTATAATATGTACTATTTAATATGGGGCATGCGTTATGAAAGATAAGAAATGTATCATTATCAGCTCTTTGTTTATTAATTATAACTGTTCATCTTTCATTTCGCTTTGCCTTCTCTCAACTTACTTGTAGTTTGTATTTACTTTTTTGTATTTGTCCAGCGTTCTTTGGTTCCAACACTGCTCTAACTCCATTTAAACCATCCAACAACAACAACACACTTATTGTTTGTTTATTGCACACACTTATACGTATTTATATATGTATATATACATATTACAGTACAACTTTGATTGATTGTTAGCTGAATTAAGTGAATAATTCGCAAAATTGATGATATGGGCCTTTCCAGAAAAATAGCGAGTTTTCTTTTCTCAGCCATAAGATCAAATTTACTTAAAAGATTTGCTTCGAGTGTATTAACAGCTAAACTTTACTTTTAACTATGCTATAAAAAAATGGCCATGTAATTTAATTAAATTTGATTGCTTTTAATTACATTTAATATGTTTTCTCTTAAAGAATATGTTCTCACTCCATCAGGGCTATAAACCGGTTTTGAACCGAACTAGTTTTAGCATGAATTCCTATATTTTTTAAAATACGAACCGAACTAGTTGCCGCTATAAATAATTTGAATGCGAACCAAATTTCGAACGCACAACTTGAGACATTGACATTCAGGAATCAAGCTATTAGTTCGAACCGTGAACCGAACCACAGATTAATTTTCTCCATGATTTACATTTTTTGGACTTTTTTTGCGAAGTTATAGATGAAAAATTTGTTTTACTTTCTGTCACGTCATTTTGTATGCCATGCAAAAATATTTATATTTTATGAATTTTTCTTCATATTGAAGACATGATGTAGTTTAAAAGAGCAGTGAATAGGTACAAAGATAAGAACGTGGACTGTTTTAATAGCTCGTTGCAACCATCAATTAATATAGAATTCTGTGATATAAACATAATCCTAATATGTGTGGGTCAAAGCAATTAAGTTAAAATTAAAATAAGTGCATTAAATTATTTATTTATATAATTATTTAACATGACATTTTTTTAAAATTTAATGTGAATATTGAAACTAATTCGAAAGAGTTTCGTAACATTTGTACTCTGTGTTAGTTTAAAAGCCATTGTAATAGCTTCATAAGTAAATCTCAAAGTTGGACTGTTGCATACAAACATGTACATATATCTTTATATAAATACTATACGTACGTGTAAGATAAGTGTTAAACCCTTCTCTCTCTTTCTCTCTCTTAATTTTAAAGCTCTCAATAGTACTAATCACTCCAATCCAACTGATAAGTACTGCATTCCTACCCAACCCACAACAAAAAATGAGAACATTTACTAATAATGTGTTTTGTTCATTATTATATTATCATGTTGACACACCCATACACACAACCACACACACACATCCATTTTAAATATATATGTAACTATTTGCTATGTATGACAAGAGTTTTTCCCCCACATATTATTTAACGCATATCAGGCATATTGTGTACTCTATATAGTTATCAAAAAACTAACCACGCACGTATATACCCTCATACAGTTACATTTTGTTTATTATTGACAAAAACTATTAAAGCTACACTGTTAAAAACAAACTCAAATTGTTGCTGTTTTATTTATGAACAAGAAATTATACCTACACTACATATATCCTCTACTATTTACATATTACATACACACACACATTTTTATACTCTATTGCCTCAGTAAGTACTAGTGTTTACACCTATTCCCATAAATGTTTTGTTTTTGTTTTTGGTTTTATTTTTTCTTTTTTATTTATACTCTGAGCATGTTGGCTTGTTGGTTGTTTTTTTGCTTTCTGTGCGGGAAACGCGGGCGCGGTTTTTAAAGTACGTGTAATTTAAAAACTAGTTCAAGCCCGCAAATTGTATTCTTAAAAGCAAACGTTTTTCGTTTTCCTCTTGTACAACTTGCAGCTAAATGAACAAAAGAAAAGTTTGCATAAACAAATACTAGACAACAACAGCAACAACAACAAGTAAGTCTCAAGCAGCAGCATCAGAAGCAGCCGCATTTGCAACATGCTGAACTCCAATGCGAATCATGCGAGCAACAGCCGCCGGCCATTTTCGCGTAATTCATCCTCGGCCCGTTCGCATCGCGGCCGAATGCTCTATTCGCCACACCCACACGGACAGCAGCAGCAGCAGCAACAACAACAGCAGCAGCAGCAGCAACAACAGCAGCGGAACAATAACAACAACAATGGCCTTGTGCCGGGTCATAGTCCCTGGTGTAATCTCAATTTGAATCGCCACAATAATGACAACAACAACAACAACAATGCCAACAAAGATGCAATTGAAGGCAGAAACTCAAATTGGTAAGAGCTGTGTAGCTTTTGGTATTTAAAAAAAAAAAACTTTACGTTAGTTTTAAGTGACATAAAAGCGAATTTGAAGTACCCTAACCTGTGCCCACCCAATCCCGCCGTTATCCCACACCCACGACTATGCCTACGTTCTGCCATAAAAATAATAATAATAATAACAACAACATCCTTGTAACTCGTTCCTACGCTCCCCACGACAACTCTAGAACAGTTTTCTCTTCTCTTCTATCAATATCTATCTCGCTCTCTCTCTATATATATATATTCTACGTAACTACACCTCAAAAGATATGAAAATCGCTTTTAGGTTAAAGGGAGAATTTTGTAATTAATCGCGTGTTGTCCAAAAAAATAGTAAATAAAAAAGACAAGCTAAGCGCAGCCAAAACTTTTGTTTGGCCACTTTACCGTTGAATTTTCGAAGCACTAAAAACTTGCATTGACAACAAAACAGCTGCAGGCCTGCACTCAAAGGAGAGCGCGAGCTTACGCAACAAGCTTTTCACTCCATCGCTCGCTCGCTCGCTCTCTCTGAGCACATGAGTTGGCAGTGTTGCATAGTGGTTTTGCTGCAGCTGTTTTGTTGTTTTCTTCTACTTTTTATAATTCGTGTTCATTTGTAATTTTTGTTCTCTTTCGTACTGTACATTCTTTTTATGTTTTGTTCACGTCAATTGGCACATATGTATTACCTCTATCTACTAATTATCGTTGTATCTATTATCTCTGCATTTACATTATATACAAAACAAACTACAGAACTTTCGTTTTGCTCCAACAATTAAAACATAAATACATTCCTAATAAATTGTATCGTATGTAATTCTTTCTAACCGCTTCAATTACAAAATATGTATACATACAAGGAAATTCCGTAGTAGATGCATACTCATATATTTACATCTAACAGAAAACTATCAGAAAGTTTTTAAATTTTCGACCATAATATAACTTACAAAAGTTCCAAAAACCAAAACAACAAAAAAATTTCTCAAACCAAAGAAAATGCATGAAGAGCACTTGAAAATGGCGAACAAAACTTTATAAGTAGCAAATGTCCTAAGTTTTTAGTAGTTGTTTCTTTGTCCAAAAAAAGCTTTTTAATTTTACGTACTTACTAAATACTTTTACATACTCTCTCGTACATACGTAAAGCGCGCTTAACGGTTAAACCAAGCATGCCAACATCAACAAAAAACCAAAACAACAGCAACAACATTTACTTTGCAACTTTTGGGCCAAACAATTTTCTTGGCCAAGAGCCACAAAAAAAAACAACCACTAAAATCTGTGTAAAATCGTACTAGTAGTTGGTTAAAAAATCCTTTTTGCAATTTGCATATAACTTTTTTGCTTTTATTTATAAACTAGTTTAATGCTGCGTGTTTATGTATTTTTTATTGTATATTTTTAACGGTTTTGGCTATGGATATATAAAAAAAATTAAACAAGAAATATATGTTTAAAACGCCCCTGCAGAAGATTCTCGATTATCAATTTAAAAAGCTTTAAATTCATTATTAAAATCACATTGGGTTTAACTATATATATGAATATATATATTTTCATAGAATATTAAAGCTAGTATCAAAATATACATACATATTTCTATATCTAGTTATATTTCGTTTATATAGAGTTATAGAGTTTATATAGAGTTTATAGCTAAAATAGGTTCCCTCAGAATAGATCCAAAATTCGTTTTAAATTATAATTTGGTTTAGTCTAGCAGTTCAATAAATACAGGTTGGGCGCACATGTGACTTAGTAAAAAGAAATCAAATTGAGAAAATTACATAAGGACCAAATTCCGGAAATGATAGGATTGCGTGTTACCTGATTGCTAGTGCTTTTCATGCATATTCAGACAAAAAAAAAAACAAACCATAAAAGTACACCACATTCAGTCGAGTTGTGTTGGCTTCACTCGCAACGCGAACTAGTTCAATGTGGAGCTAACTCAGCTGCTCAAAAGCACAACTCTTTTTTTACTCAAACGTAGTAAGGCTCATTTTGAGCTGCTGTTTGATTTCCTACATTTTTTTATATATTTTAATCTTTACTTTATTTTTATTTTTTTTTTGCGCATAGTTTTTGCTTCACGTTTATGCTAAATGAAATTTACCAAAAAAAAAAAAAGAAATATAAAATAATTTAAATGAAATATTGTGATGTTTATAAAACCATGTGATTATATTATAAATGCAACCGTCAAAGTGCAAGCCAAGTATATATATAAAAACAAAAACAAATTTAGTTACAAAATTTCCTCTTTATCCAAACCGTACAGTAAATACTTAGTTTGTAATATTTTTTATCAATTCAACATTTTATGAATGATGATGCATTTTAGTTGAGTTTATTGATTGTTATTGATTAGACATTATAGATTGGTGTACTTTGTATTAACGCTTAATTGCATTTTTGGTGCCGGAAAACAATAAAAAAAATATTTAAAAAAAAACGTTTTCTTAAAGTTGAACAAAAAAATCATATTTAATGATCAAGAAACTCAGCTTAATGTTTTACTTATTTATTTGCATTATGCACACTGCGGCTTAGAATGTTTTAATGAACAGTTTTAATGTATACCTACTAGTAATTCCAAAAAAAAACACAAAAAGAATATCAAATCAAAAAACCTAAGCTACTAAACAACAATTCTTTACATATAGTAAATACGTTACTATTTTTTCTTTCGTATATATTTTTGATATTGTTTTTTCTATTTAAAAGAACTTTTATAAATATTTTAAATATGTGATTGTGAGTGAGCGCAATAATAAAATATCAAAAATATACTTTTTGAACTTTGTCACACGCTGTTAAAAATTAATTTAGTTAACTATTTAGTATATATATATATATTTGTATATATAAATATATATATGATTTTCTGCTCTTAAGTTTTGGACACATAAACTAATGAACGTTAACGTATTTTTTACGGAGCTTTTTTTTTAGCCCACGCCCACCCAAATGCCGCTGTCTGTGTATGTGTGTGTTTGTGCGTGTCTGTAGGTGTGTGTGTGTATATATACTCTATAGCATAATCTTGTTTATCCCAGCTCTCGATCCGTCGATCTGTGTCACCCTATGATATTGTCTTAAGCTTTGCATACGCATGCTGTTGTGCTTACGTTTACGTTACGTTAACGATTACGTCGTGCATTGCGTGCCAAAAGCTGATTCTTCAGAGCGCCGCATCCACATGCTCCCCAAGCTTTTTGGAAGAAGAATTAAAAAGAAAAACAAGTACTTGTACTTGCTGTAACGTTTAGCGGTTTTTTACGTTCTCTTTTGTATATTTTTGAGCATGTACAGCACTCTCTCTCTCTCTATTTCTTACTATCAGTACATATAACTCTCTCTCTCTCTATATATATCTCTCATGTTTAGCTAGTGAAAGCGTTGCGTTGAAAAGTGTCCTAAAAACTGTGATACTCGCATTTGTTTAATTTAATTTGTTTTTTGATTTGTTTTTAATTTCTTTTTGTAAGCGTAGTGTGCATTAAAGCGAAAGCCAAAACAAATAAATAAATAAAATAGCAAACTAACAACAATTTCTATTTAAAATGCATAAGTACAACAAAACAATAAGAAAAAAACAAACAAAAACTCAAAAAAAAAACCAAACCTATTATGCAAAATTAGTACGTATTTGTTTCTACTAAATGCATATTGTATATGTGTGTATATGTAGTTAATTATACAATAATTATTAACAGCAACAACAAGAAATTTTCGCTACGTATACACGCATTGCCATTATATTATTATAAACTATATGTGTGTGTATATATTGATATTATATAATTACATAAATATATATATATTTATATATATATCTATATTAAACTAATAATCTAATTATTGCATTTTGCCATTTACATATATATTATTTTTATCTTTTTCGTTTTTCTTTCTTCTTCATAAAAAAAACCGAAAAACTGCAAAATAATAATAAAAAACTTTATAAATAACGTATATGTGTGGCTACCACTCTGCATATATACACTACTACTACTACTACTACCTACTACCTGTACATGTATATGCATACAAAATAACTATATATGGGTTGTGTTTATACTACCACCACACTGCTACTGCATTGATTTGATTGAACAATTTTCAAATGTATCTCGTAAAACCGAATATATATATATATATATTATTCGTATATCTTATATGTATTATTATCTGAAAAAAAAACAAAACGCAAATGCAAACCTAAATCGAAAATCCAGCGATGTACAAACAAGTAATTCTAGCGGAACTTGTATTTATAACAATAGCAAAACGCATCATCACAACAACAGCCTTAACCTCAATCACAGTCACAGTCACAGTCACAATGCCCCACACAGTCATCAGTCACAAGTCCATAACCAGTCACAGTATAACAGTAACAATAACAGTAACAGTAATCATAACAGTAACGTTATCAGTAACAGTAACGTTAACAATAACAATTATCATCTAACAATTGCCAACACTGCACACAACAACAACAACAACAACAATATCAACAACAATTGCACTGTCAACACTGGCAACAATAATCTGAGTAGTTTACGTACATCATTATCAAACACTGAAAACCACAATCCTTCCAATCAGTATTCAAATCCCAATCAGCAACCCATTGTGAATCACGGCTATCACAGCTATTATGATATGTGCCACGGTGCGATTGCGCCGCACGCTTTTGGTTCGATGTCCGTGTCCGTTGTCAGATTAAATCCAGCACGCTTATGTTTAACTGTTGCCGCCCCCACCACGTCCACAGTAAATCCCAATCAGCAGCGCCGTAGCACGCCCCTGGCCCTGCTATCCTTTCCAGCCAATCTGAATAACAACAACAACCACCTGCAACATTTCAATCAAAATCACAATCATAATCATCAATATCACAGCACCCATCATAACAACAACCACAACAGCAACAGCAACAACTATCAACACCACCCACACCAACAACAACAACAACAACCGACTAATCGCCAATCCCTCCCGCTAACACGTACGAATTCAAATTCAACAACCGCAACAACTTTAAATTCAACCAATACAACAACAAATAGTAACCCTACTGATGTTGTGAATGTAAATTCTTGTACCGATATAATTCCTCATGGGTCGTCTGCGCCACAACAACAACAACAACCACAACAACTAATGTGTTCACAACGACAACAACAACGACGATCTCAAAACCAACAACAACCACAACAACAACAACAACAACTGTCGCCGTCGCTTCTTATGATAAACCTGAACCAATTGACTGATAATCATATTAACCACGCATCCAATGCACCCTCCATCAATAGCCATAGCCAGGGACCCGCGGGTTCAACGGGTCACGGGCATCACAACCAGCGCAACTACAACAACAACAACAATCGCAACAACAGCGGCAACAACAACAATATGATTGTTTTGAGCAATTCAGATTACATGAGTTATCGTCGCGCTTGCCCCGCTTTGTCGCGTGACTATCAGCAACATCACAACAACAACAACAATGGTAACAACAACAACAACAACAATAATAATAACCCAGGCAATGGTCACAACAACAACAACAGCAATCGTCGCCACAATGGCAACTATGATAGAAATCTGAACAATAATGTGAGTTAACAAGTCAGTTCTCATTAATTAATTAATTAAATTAAATTATCTGAAATCTAGTAAATGTCTGCTTACAAGATTAACACTTATTATTATGCACACAGCCATGGTCATGTAAATAGAGCCAATGAACTGAACAAAATAAATGTTAAGAGAAATTAAGAATATTTTGAAAATAGAATAGGTTCGGTCCATTAAGCAAATCAATTCATCCAACAAAAATCAAATATTTATTGAATGCAAGAGTAATATTAAAAAACAAAAACTGGTTCAAAATCAAATTTTTTTTATATACCCACGCATTGAAGTAGCAGTCTTCGATTCTATAAAGTATATATTAATTCTTCATCAGTATCTACCGTCAGTTTCAATGCAAAATAGTCTATCAGTTTTGAAGTCATCGTCTTAAAATTTTTCCGGAATTGGGCCTTAAGAACGATCGATCGACAAATTAAATTATAAAGTTATATACATATATTTTTTTTTTCAAGATTAATCCAAGAACAATCAGTTGACAAGTTAGTTTTTGTGAAAATCTTTTTTCTTGTTCAAAATATTCGAACCAAACGTGGCAATTGTGAGCTTGCCTATGTTCCTGAAATACATATAAATATCACTAACTTCAAACTAATATAAATAAATCAAGTTTTTGTGGGTAAACACAGTTCACTATAGACATATAACTTACATCTTCCATTTGTTCGCAAGGGTATTAGATTTTCCGCACACCCCATATAAGTGCTTTTCCCCGTTTTCTTCATAAGGTTTATGTTTTGAATTAAGAGGTAGAGCTTCTATTAGTTAATTCTTATTACGCCAACTTTTAAGTTAGGCAAAATAAATTTTGTGGATTCAAATTCAGTCTTAAATTAAACTTTAAATTACATTAAATTCAATAAATTAAATTAAAAATGCATTAAATTTTAAAATGACAAATACTGCGGTTCGGGCTTATGCTCGTTTGGACAATGGCTCAAGATCCCGTTTATGATTTTCAATATATTGAAGTTCAGTGTTCAAACCGCCCCTTTTTATATGAAGAAAAAAGCTATTGAAGCTAGAGACTTGTAATTGGGACTATTCGGCCTAATAAATATATCTAAAATCAAGTTATCTGCCTCAGTTAATAGCTAGATACACCAGATTTTGTAGACAGATTACTGATGGTCTCCTCTAAAGATCAAGATACAATCCCAATTGGGCGGTTAAACCATTAAAATCTATCTCCCACAGTTTTAAAGCTAGATATAAAATTAAGCAGATAGTTTTCGTATGACCTCACCTAAATATTGAGCCAAAAAAGCCCCCAATGGCTTTCCAAAATAACAAGTTAGGAACGGTTTCGACTGTTTTAAGCTGTTATCATACAGTTCTCACTTTTTTCCCAATATTTCTCGAAAATCGGACATGCGCCCAACTTACGATTCCATTAGGTATATCCGCCTATTTCATTTCAATTCGATCCTTTGCAGCACTTTGGCAACGGCAGCTCGGATCAAGGTCTGGATCATAGATCCGATGGTGGCTACAGCTTTATGCGCAATGGCGGTGGAGGAGGCGGAGGCGGCTATGGTCGGAACGGTGCGCACTACCAGCACATGGGCAATGGTTATGGCAACAATAACGGTGCATCCACCTCCTCCGCTGGTAACGGGCTAATGAGCGATGTGCCCTCCGGCTCCGGCTTGTCCGGCTCGACGTTGTCGCTAAACAACGGACAGCTTGGGCCCGGCCTCAACTCGGACAGCCCGTCGCGCAAACGTCGCCGCATTTCGGGACGGCCCAGCCAATCGCCGCCGGCCAGCTGGGAGCCGCGACGTTCGCAGAGGGTTATGGTGAGCTGGCGGAACCAGCGAAGATTCGTTTTTTAATCCACCTACGTTTCTTACGCAGATGCAACAGGGCAGTCCACCACTGCGACGTCCTCGCCTGCGGGATGTGGCCACCTCCACGCAGCAGCAGCAACAGCAGCAGCAGCATCAACAATATGCACCACAGCCGCATCACGTGCAGCAGCAGCAGCCGCCCAACTACCATCCGATGCATCACCATCAGCCGCAGCCGCACTATGCGCCGTCGCAGCAGCAGCAGCAGCAGCAACAGCAGGCGCCACATGCGCATCCCCATCCGCATGCCCAGCATCCGCACGCCCATGCCCATCGCTCGCCCTGGGACCTGGGCGGCAACGGGCCGGCTGGCCACAATGGGGCTCCCAACGGTGGCGGCCCCACGACGAGCAGCTCTGTGGGCGCCATACTGCAGCAGGTGCAGGCACCGCCGCAGGCGCCCACCCATCAGCAGGCAGTGGCCGCGGCGGCGCCGCCGCCACCGCCACCCACCTCGCTAATGCTTGACCTCAATCTGGCGCTGCGCCACGAGCCCATCTGGGCATCCTTCTGCACGTATCCGCTGCCGCCGCAGACGCGCCTGGCGCCCTGCCACCTGCACGGCATCTATACGCAGCCGTTCTCGGCGGCGCCCGCCGGCCTGACCGCCACCCCATTGCAGGTGGCCCAGGTGCCCACGCCCACACAGGTGGCCGCCGCTGCGGCCGCGGCACAGCACATGATCCAGCAGGCGACCATAACGGCACAGCAGCAGCAGCGCGATGTCGCCGCCATTGCGGTGGCCAACTTAACTTTGGAGCCGCCGAGTGCCCATCATTTGGATGGCCATCAGGCAGCCGCTGCAGCGGCAGCAGCAGCAGCGGCCGCCGCAGCGGCTGCTGCATCTGTGCCCCAGGCGCCGCATCCGCATGCGCACGCACATGCGCATCCGCATCCGCACCAGCTGCCGGCCAGCCATCAAATACACATCGCCTCGATGAGCGCCGCCGCTGCGGCCGCCGCACAGCATCTACATTCCAATGCCGCGGCCGCGGCAGCCGCCGCCCACGTGACGCAAATGTCGGCGGCACCGCAGCAGATAATCATATCGTCGGAACGACGCACATTCCCGCCGCATCGGCGCATACCGCGCTTCTGGCCGCCCAACCATGGGCCCCATCGCCATGTCCTGCCGCCGCAATCGCTGGCCGCCCACCAGGCGCCCGTGCAGATCCAAACCACCGCTGGCATTATCAATCCGGGCTTCTTGCTCAATTTCCTGTACGTCTCACCCAGCTCTGTATATATAATTTAAGCTCGAATCGGCTCTAATTTTTAATCTCCCGCAGCGCCATGTTCCCGCTTTCGCCCTACAACCAGCACGATCTTAACTCCACGGACACCAACGAGACGGAGAACTACGAGGCGCTGCTCAGCCTGGCCGAGCGCCTGGGCGAGGCCAAACCACGCGGCCTCACCCGCAATGAAGTCGACCAGCTGCCCAGCTACAAGTACAACCCGGAAGCGCACAACGGCAAGTGTTTTTTTTTTAATCATGCTAATGCCAAGTGTCTCACCTATGTTTCTTTCCTTGCTCCCCTCCAGGCGATCAATCCTCATGCGTGGTCTGCATGTGCGACTTCGAGGTGCGCCAGCTGCTGCGCGTCTTGCCCTGCTCCCACGAGTTCCATGCCAAGTGTGTGGACAAGTGGCTGCGCGTAAGTTCAAATATGCCAAACTACTAATTGAATGCTATAAATATTTATATAAAATATTAGGGGAAATACCTTTTGGTACCTCTAATTTCAAACTATTATCCGATTGTCTTGGATTGTCCGATTTATGTCAAATAGCTTTATTATTCTCTTTCCTTGCTGCTGAAATACTTGTTTCCTTCTTCGAATCCACCTAGCCTATTTTGTAATGACAAAAAAAAAAATATTACGGTGGATAAAATTAAAATTTAGAACAAAACATATATATAAAATATAGTGTAAATATCATTGGTAGATGAGAGAGTTTCATCCAAGTGCTTAGACAACTTAAAGCTCAGTTACCTATAACGACGATGTGGACTCGAATCCCAGGCTAGTTTATGGATGTAAGGCCATAGCAGTCAGTACTATTTGAAATGGTTTTATAACTAAAGTTCTATACTTTAAATAATATAATTATAAGTAAGAGTCGAAAGAGTAACAAAAACACACATAGACAATCACGCGCTGCAATTAACACATTTTACTTAGTATTGTACTTGTACATTTTCTAGATCTATGTATGCTTTATGGAGGCCTCCGAGATATACTAAGAAACTACATATGTCTCCGAGATACCCTAGGAAACTATGTGTTAATATTGATAATTATCGATATTAATGAAATGGGGCAATGTATCGAAAATAATGATAAACTTTTTCTCTGCGTATGGTATAGAGAATATATATTCGAAGACTTTAGGTCTCTGTCTTTTGCAGTTTCTGTTCACAGAGACGGACTGACGGACATGGGTAAATCGACTTAGGATGATAGGAGGATAGAACGACGTCTACTCAAGAATATATTTATTTTATGGGGTCGGACAAAGGCTTTCTGCCTGTTACATACATTGCCGCAAAACCGTTATACCCTTTTTACCCATTTTTAATGAATTTAGGAATTTCAATTTTAATTTTGAGGGGAACGGATGGTCGTATTCAAAAAGCAGAACATCCTTGATATCCGTCTGTTTCTTATAGTTTTTGATAAATTCCCAAAACACCGGGTCTAAAAACCGATAATTATCGATCATTTGAAATAAACTTTAGATGCGCATGGATTCACGAACTTAAAAAACGGTAGTATAAGCCTCTCATAGTCTCTACGATCGAGTATTTTTAATTTGTACAGGGTATAAAAAGTACTTATCGATACTTTTCAATAAGCTGTTGTCAACAACTCATTTGCTTTGGTTTTGATTTTGCATTTTCTATTCCAGTCGAATCGCACCTGCCCCATTTGTCGTGGCAATGCCTCGGATTACTTTGAAAGCACCGATCATCAGCAGCAGCAGCAGCAGCAACAACAGCAGCAGCAGCAGGCGCAGTCAACAGCCGCAGCAGCGGCCACGGCCAACATCGCTGGCAATGCAGCCACCGTTACCAGCAGCGCAGCAGTTGCTGTTGCAGCAGCTGGCGCCAACTCGCAGCAGAGTCAGGCCGCTTAGGGAAACAAAAGCAAGAACAATAATAATAGCAACAACCACAACCAAACGCTTAAGCCACATCGTCCAGGTGCAGCAAATAATGGAGCACACACAGAAACAAACACACCCGCACATACAAAGCAGAACACACAGTTAGCCTATTTAAATAATTGATATAAAGCGCAACGAATCCAACTGCCAAATCGCTTCCCTATAAAACCATGGCCACTTCAATAGCTTGTCGTAGAACTTTACTTAGGCGGTAGTTGTATGTAAGTAACGGTAATGGTAAACAGAGTTTAAATGTAATGATAACAAATGTAATTATAATCAAAAAACAAAAACAAAATTATGCATACCACCAAGTTTCATACATACATAAGAAACTACATAACCTAACACGGCACCACATAATTATCGATATCGAATGCCGATTGTTTTGTCGAGTGTGTTGGAAATGACACCAAATAATTCGAAATCGTTTACTGTTCTTGATTTTCTTTATGCAGTACAGTGCAAGAAGAATATTAAAAATGTTTGACTCAACTGCCGCCTGTGCTTATAATTTCCTTGTGCATTACATAAAACATCTCCATTAAAAACAAAAATGAGTGCATATACCTATAAACATACATTACCTATACTAAATGGTGTATTTTAAAAATGTTGCTGTCCACATAATAAAACATACATATAATTAACGCTATATCTGCAAATTAAACAAAAAAAAAACAAAAAAAAGAGAAAAATTAAAAAAATATTATATTGTACTTGTTTCTGCTTTATGTTTTCTTATATACATACAAACATACATACATAATATTTGCATTGCATTTTAATTTTATAATTACAAACACAAACTATATATATATATATATATATATATATATATATATATATATATATATATATATATATATATATATATATATATATGTATATTGTACGAACTGAACCCACTGAAGAAGTTCTTCTTTTTTGCACTAAGCAAAAATACATAAAAACAACAAAAACATAAAATACTAAACAAAAAAATTATTATTCAATTCTTTCAATTTTTCCGTTTCGACTTGCAACTATTTTTTATTTTATTTTAATTATTAGTATATATAAACAAGGCAACTAACTTTGAAACATATAAGCAATCTTTAAAATCGACTAAAAACAAATAAACAATAACAACAAAAACAATGGAAACAACATAACTATATATATACACGCATATATATATAGACAGGATGAGCGATAACACAGCATACATACAATAATAATAATATTAAAAATATTTATATGAATTTAGCGTCGTAATACATACATACATGCATACATACATATATTGGTGGGCTTATTTAACTATATTGTCGTAGACGTGTGCGTTATTCTGCAATTTGCTAAATATACATACATACAAACATACATACATATGTACACCCGCATATATAGACGCAACTCTTGAGCGCGGAGCTCCGGCAGCTCCAGTTCCGTAGTTTTGCCTTTTTCGAAAAAATTTCCAAAAAAAAAACAAAGTAAAATTTAATATAAAAAGTAAAGACCGTATGTAACACGTGTTTATCATGCTCTATGTTATATGGTATATATATATACACATACATAACTTACACCAAAAACCTCCTTGAATTTGAATCAATGTGACTTGTCTATTAAAAGTAGCACGCTGGCCGAGCATCAGATGCATATATGTAGTTATATATACATAGATATATATATATATATCGATCTATATAAAGTTTTCTTCTATTATAATGATGTATCTTAAAATTATGTATATGCATAACGTGTACAATATTTACATGCACTCAACTAGCCTGTAAATCCGTACGGTTTTTAACAATATACATAACATATATATATACATATATATATAAAATAACAATAATTATGACAAGTAATATGTTTATATAAACATATATATATATTCTAAATAGAACAGAATACAGAATACCAAGTAAATTGAAATGATTCCTGCCCTCCATTCGTATCAAACCATTGAAACTAACTCAACGCGTTTTTTATATCACATATATGGCATTGATTTTTTTGTAACTAATGCATATATAGAGCATACATACATAAAAAAACTAAGTAAAATATTTATAAAAATAGATTAACATTTTCAAACAGTACTAAATAACTAAATTAAACAAACAGGAGCATAGAATATGACTTGCTTATAGCGGAAGTTTATATTTTTTTAATCCGTATGCTGCTATAAATTATAACAACTTGAACTTAACGCGGTTCTACAGTTTCCGGTACCCACCCAAAATAAAAAAACAAATAAACAACGGTAACGCATTGCTATTGGGTCCGTTTAGCCAAGCAAATATAAGAAGAAGAAGTAGCAGGAGCACAGGAACAACAACGATGAGCACTTTTTTCGGATTACGCCCCTCCTCCCTAAAAACAATAATGTGTTTTCAATCCTTATTGAATGCTATGCATAAAAGTAAAAAACAAACAATTCTTGATACCTAGTATATACTAAATACATATATGCGTATATATGTGTATGTAAAATGTGTGTGTATTTATTTTTAATCTACATATATGTAAATGGTATTTCCAAAAGACCATTATAAAGGTGTTGTGCTTTTCTAGAATTTTATTAGTAGAAGAAAATGTTTATTTTTTGTCACAATAAAAACAAAAAACCAATTAAAAAAAAAACAAACCGTTATAATGAAAAAAAAACAAAAAAAGATAAAAGCAAATATATATATACATATATACATGGATATGAATTGAATACCTTTTATACGTGCACTGACATACTTACCTACGAGTATATAAATATATATATATTTACAAATAAAATCTCAATCAACCGAACTAAGAAGCAAACAGCTTAAATAAACATTTTCAAGATTATTTCCCTATTAAAGTTTTTCAGTTCCTTCTCTGACATTACATTTTTTTACCACCTTTTTCTGGAACTTACAATAATAACAGCACTTATAAGTGTGCCCAATTTTACTAACTTTTATGGGTTTATAGTTTCCAACATTTAAGCAAAAAAAAAAAAAAAAAATCAAAAGCTTATCATTAATTATATGAAAACGGAATAAAAAAAAAAATAATATAAAGTTTTGCTGTGATTCGTGATGTAGATGTACGTTATATATATATTTAATTACATAAAATGCAAAAAAATTTCAAGCATATAAAAGCATAATTATTCGAAATTATTACGTCGAGAACCGATTTAAAACAAATAAATGCAAAAACAAAACAAGAAAATAAAAAACCAAAAAACAAAAACATTTTATGCATGAGATCTTCTCCAACAATATGTACGTCATACTCGAACATCACTTGTCTAGAATTGTCTAGAATTATGCAATTTTAAATGTGACTATTATTTTACATTTTTGTAGACAAGAACCGAGACACTCTTATAGTAATTGTAAAAATCAGTTAACCATAGTATTAAACAAAACCTTTTTCAATGGCATTGTAATGGTGAACGGGCGTTTTTAATGTTAATTGCAATTATTTCAGTTTTCGTTTTTGTATTAACTCGCAAAAATTCAATAAAATTCAATGAACGTAAAAAATTAATGAACAAATTTCTGGATTTATTATGCTTTTTTTTCATTTTCAGCTGTAAAATAGTGAACTGCTGTATGTTTGTATGTATGTGTGCTGCTGTGTACTCGAATGTCGATTAAATAAATTGAGCTAACGGCTAATTAAGAGATGTGATCCAATGCACCAAATGAAAGACGTTAAAATTGTGGTCAAATATTATTGTAGATCTGGTCACATTGGTTTTTGAAATAACAGAAAAGTATCAGCTTTTAAACTATGATTTTAGCAGTGGTCTGGATACGAAACTCGTGGGTAACTGGTAAAGTAAGAGTATGTATTGCCATGAAAATATATTACTTAAAATATTTATATTTTTAGCGCTTTTCAAAATAATTTCTATGGTGTGAAACTGGTATCGATAACAAAGGTATGTTAACAGCTAAAAACAGCAGCCGATAACAGCCATGTTAAAATTATACAGAGGCCGGGCGAAATTTATAATTCGATGGTATCTTTCTATCGATTCTGCTCTCAATCGAAAACAGCTGACGTTTACAGTCGGTTAACAGCGTCGGCGGCGTGTGAATGCAAGGCGGATGGATTGTTTTTAATTATAAACACGGGCACAAAAATAATTGGGAAAAAAGTAAAATGCATCTGTGCAAGCGCAAATCGTAGCGAAAATATGGCCTGTAAATTATATCATAAATGTGAAAGTGTACACCGCGCGTCCGTAGCAAAGTGAAAAAAACGGTGTGCCAGTGGGGAGAAAAATCAATTGAAGCAAGAAAAATTGCATTTCGCTGCCCCAGCCCACAAATAAGAAATAAAATAAAAGTGTAGTAGTGAAAAAATATTAGGTTGTACGGGTGTGAGTGCGTGTGTTGTGAGAGCAAGTGGGGTGCATGTGTTGAGCAAAGAAGAAGCAGCAGCTGCAGAAATAGCAAAAGGAGATAGCGACGACAGCGGCCAAGTGCTATAAAGCGTTGGAAAAATGAGTTCAAGTTGTGAAAGGTGTGTGCCGTTACATTAAAAAAATAACAACAACAACAACAACAGCAATAGCAGAGGCAGCAGAAGCCAAAACGAAATGTCGAAATGTGTATACAAATAAATTAGCAGCAACAACAACAATTTTTGTTTAATAAGTTGCCTCAAAACAAAGCACGCAACTGTATGTTTAAATTTGTGCGTGTGTGTGGGGAAGTGCGAAAATTTATACGCAATGCATCTCAATAGAGAGCAGACCAGTAGCCCTTCCCCTTTAAGGCAAGCCCATTGCCAGCCGCAGCTGTCTGCGTATGTGTGTGTGTGTGCGTTGCGTGCGTGTGAGTTGCATTGCTCCTGTGGCCTGCCTGGCTGTCTCCCTGCTTTTCACTATTTTCTCCTTCGTTTAATTAAATGCTAGTTTTGGCTCGAAATTTATGCATTTTTGGGCTGCAAAATCGATTTTCTTGCAAGGCGCGGCAACAAGCGTCGTTTTTGTTTGGGGCCCACAGCCGTTAAAGAAGCATAAGAGAGGCAGGAGTGAGTAAGAGCTAGAGCGCGACTGTATAGAGAGCGAGAGAGAGAGAGAGCGTCCGCTGCTCTCTGTATATAAGTAGTTAGCGTGCGTGCCTGTGTGTGTAAGGACGGCGCGGCGTTCTGAATTGCAGCTTCAAATAAGGAAAAACCGGAAAATGTTTGACAAAATATAAATTTGTATATGAGTGTGTGAATGTGTGTGTAGAGGAAAGCCCAAAACAAGACATTCGAACTGGGGAAAACCAACAGCAAAAACACACACACACCCACCCAAAGAGCAGGGCGACTATTCACGCACGGGGCAATTTGGGTAGTACTTTTCTCCTTTTTTTTTTTTGGGTGGGTGGTATTTTTTGTATTTTGAGCTTTTTTGGTTTGTGCGTTTTTGCAGCGCATCTTTTGCGGCTTTGCATTAATGAATGGAACGTATGTAATATTGAATGAAATTTGTCTGCGTGTGCGCCCAATTCTCAAAGTTTTCTTGCTGTTGCTGTTTGTTCTCTTTCTTGTTTTTGTTGTTGTTATTCTTTTTACAGTGCGTCGTGTGCTGCATTCCAGAGATGCTTGTAAACTTTAAAATAGCAGCGCACTCGCCGCACGCATTTAAATATCTTTTGTATATGTTACATTTTCTAACACTCAATATCACTCTTTCTCTCTCTTTCTTTGTGCCTTACAGAATAGAATGGGTAGAAATTATCGAGCCGCGCACCAAGGAGCACATGTACGCCAATCTAACAACTGGCGAGTGTGTCTGGGATCCACCCGAGGTGAGTTTTTTCGAAGTATTTACGATACAATAATTAAATTATATATTTTATTTGCACATAGTACATAGTACACACTCCACTAATTGCCAAATGTCGGGGCTAATGAACTGATTAGATTTTATCAGGTTTATTTTCTATGCCCATGTCGTGGGTGCTTTAATTTTAGCATCATTTATCGCACGCCAATCGTAGAATATCAAGGTTTCTGCAAAGAAAACATTTAATTGAATCGAACTTTGAGTAATTTCAAATAAGATTGGTTGTACATTAGAAAATGTAACGAATGTATGTATATAAACAGTAACGTATATCTGAAGTTTTTATTCCATACATTTTATAATGTATAAAATACAAAAATTTGATTTAAGAAAAAAATTCGGGTTCTTAACAAAGTTTGCAACCCGGTTTTGAACCGAACGGGTTCAAATTGTATTTTAAGTCAGAAAATCAAATCAATCAATCAAATTATAAATTATAAATATTTAATAAATATTTTCCTTTAAACCAAACCCAGAGTTTATTGATGTCTAAAACCAAATCTAATGTCTGGCATTGGTTCAAAAACGACAATCGAGCCAACAAAATTTGGTCTTTTGAGTTTTCAGCCAGATTTTTTATTACTTTCAATACTTTTATTTTTTTCTTTCAAAATATAGAAATACTTAAAACCGCAAACAATTTTAAACTATACAAGTCATACAATTTAAAATAAAGTTTCTTATATTCCCTGGAAACGAAGCTTTCAACTTTGCAAGTGGTTTTTCTTTACCAAATAAAGTCTTCAAGGGTATTCAAAGTACGTCATGTTGTACAAAGCATTGGCTTTTTTGTTTGGCTGTTGCTTAATTGACATGGGTCACTTGTTTTGCAAATTTTACAGCGAATTATACGCTTGTCTATGTATATATATTCATACACATGTATATACATGTATACACATTTATATGAAAATAATTTGACCCAGTTCGTCAATGGCATAAACAATGTTCATTAAATATATTTAAAAAAAAACGTTTGATTGCCATAGGGCATGTGTTTATTTATTCGATATAAAGCCACTGGATTTAAAGTCAGAGGTACATACATATATTATATTAATAAATATAAGTAAGAGTGCTGTCTGTGGGAAGTTCCTAACTAGGAGATACCTTACACACACACGTTATAATTAACACTTAAATATGGGGCATATGTTCCATGGCTGCAAACCCAAAAAAACAAAATTGACGGTCAGGTCAGTTCACAGTTCAAACCAATACTTCGCCTTGAGGTTCGGTTCGTGAACCCAGGTTTTGGTTTGAATTTTGCATTTAAAAAGCATTTAAAATATTTATACATTAAAGAACATATTTAGAATCATTTTGTTGGTTATTTGATTTTGGAGTGAGAATATTTTAAGAAAATTCCCATTAATGCAGCCCAGCCAGAATACATACATATCTTTGTTACGTTGACATTTTCGTTCTATTGAAATTCAACCAAACCATTTAAAAGAAGTTTTAAAAGAGTTTAGGTTTGACTGATTTATGGTTTTAAAATTATTTGAGTTCAGGGTTCGATTCAAAAAGTGCAATGGGTTTGATAAAATAAGGAGAAGGAGACATTCGTCAATGCCTTACACGTTTTCTGATTAGGGATTATGACAGGATTAATATCACATATCAAAAGCTTACATTTTCAATCTAATGCACAAGCGTTTATGCATGCAGATATACGTACATATGTACGTAATACCCTACTTTAATTCATATTCTGTTGCCACATGCAGTCAAAACTTTTGCTTTCTGAGCACACATCATCAGCGGAGACCTGCTGCAAGTTGTTTGCCTAGCTACTTTGTCGGTTCTGTGTCCCTCCTGCCCACTCCGTGGTATGTTTGGCTAATGCGGCATTACCAAAAGGTGTCGCAGGCTAATAACTTTAGACGTCTGGCCCGCCCGGCCAAAGCTCTAAAGCAAACACAGCCAACAGAAGGAAGGCTGTTTGAGCTCATGAGAAAGCTCTGCAACTGCAGCCCCACCTCGACTGCGCCTGCAACTGCTGCCTCTGCTTCGTGCTGTTCTTTCTTTTGCATTTTTTTGTGCCGACGGAAGTAGTGAAAATTTCATTGATTTTGTTGTTGCCCAGCAATGTCCTCGACTGCGTCCTCGTTTTGCGCGCGTGTGAGTGTGTGTGTGTGTGTGTGAGAGTGTGTGAGTGTGTGTATGGCCTTAATGAAAAGGTTTGCATGCACAGTGCAACCGCTTTATTGCCCAGGACCTGCAGTGCACGAGACGGCGCTAGCTTTGCCTTGCCCTGCCTTTGGCTTCAACTTTGTTGTTATTGTCCATTTCACGCTGTGATTTATTGCGACCCTTTTACAGCAATACACACACATATATACATGTACACAGGGATGTATGTACATAGTGCACTCGCACAGAAGTTTCATAGCGAACCCGTCTGCATGCACTCTCTTTGCACTCCTTCATGATGTGTGCGTTTTTACTTTGCGTGTGTGTGTTGTCCGTTGGTTTTCAGTTTTTGTCACTCTCGCTCTTTTTTTTTGAGTCATCGCCCACACACTGTACAACACTCCTGCTTGGTTCGCCATGTGACCGCGTGTGGCGCTGCTGCAGGAAATGAGTGTCAATTACGTCAGGTCGGAGCATTATATACACTGCAAATAGAGTTAGGCATGATGTATTATTATTATTATTTGAATTGATATAAAAGGGTAAATAAATAAATTAATAAAAACAGATAATTAGGTATATACATTTATTTTATTAATTCGTAAAATTGCAATATTAATTTAATTCAAATAATTACAAACCGTCGCCTGAAATATATTTATTTCTTACACTCACATTATTTTATTCATACTAGTTTCCTAACGAAGCTGATATGAAAAAAATTATGCCTCATTTTACACACTTCGCATATGCCCTAAATTCTGCTGCAGCAGTGCTGCGAGCGCCGACGCAGATGTCATTGCAGTTATTGTCGAGTTGCTATGAGGAAGTGAATGAAGGATCCTTTTAGCTGCGCAATATAATCTATTCATTTGATGCAGAACAGCGTGCACAGGCACACGGCACAACAAAAGGAACAAAACACACACACATGCAAACTCACTCTCTTAACTCTCTCACCCTCCATTTTTATCGCTCTCTTTTCTTTTTTCTATCGCTTGCACGCCCACCCAACTGCAAACGCGCTTTAAATTAGCAACAATTTAGTTGTTTTTTTTGTCGTTTTCAAAGTTTTTGCCTTTGGCAGCTTTTTGTTTTAATGACGTCGTCGTCGTTGCTGCTGTTTTGCTTTTTTTTTCTGCTGCTCTTTTTTTTGTTTGGTGTCACCAGCAGCAACAACAATAAAAACATTGAAGACAAAGACAGCAACAACTACTGCGTTCATTGTACGTGATTTGAAATTTATGCACAGAGTTGAGTCCACGTCTATTTGTTGTACTGTGCCCTGTGAACATAATTTGAAATGGGGTACATTGATTATCATAAGAAAAACCCAAAGGGAGAATTTTAAATTTACTTAATATATATATGAAGTGACGATACTTATGTGTAGATAATCCTAATTTCTAAAAGTTTCATTAAACTAAATATCAATCATTTTAAGTGACGATTTCTAAAAGTTATAAAAATAACCATAATAAAAACATTAAATTTAAAGCCTTGTTAAACTTCTCGACTATAACTTCGCGACATTTCACTCTTAACAATTTTAATAAATTCAATAAATGAACTTCTGCCATTTTAAAGCATTCACAGGGTATTTTATTGTCATGCAGTCACGCGTCGAGCTGCACTTCAACTTTTTATTATAACTCTTGGCTTACTTACCCACAGTGCTCGTTGCCGGGCTGCTTTTTTCATACTTTTTGCTCATTTGCCTTTGTAAAACTTCCGGTTAAGAAAGAAGAAGCACAGCAAAGTTGCCCACACGCTCGTTTAGTGTTACAAAACGCCCCGAGGGAAGTGTAGGAAAGAGAAACGGAGCGAAGAGAAGTGAAGCAGGCAACGATAATGTTTACGTGCGTCCGCCAAAAGTAACCCAAAACGAAGCTCGTAAAGGCTGCAGGGGGAAATTAGCTTCTTACCCACCCCCTTTCAAACGGCTGTCTATGGTTTTGGAACCGTGCTACGCAATCGTCAAAATATTTCAAATTGTTTAGTTTTCTTTTTACTTTTGCAGTGAATATCGTTAGACTATCGCATTGTGTTGTCGCCATGACCGTTTTTGGCCACTTTTGCTTCCTGTGTTTCTTACCAAGTGGGCTATGAGCCTGGCCAAATTGTTGCATAGCGGCCTCTGCATAAATTTCTGTTGGCAATTTCAATGGCAATTAAACGTGCATAAATATCGCTAATGGTTTTCGATTATTAGAGGTAGTTACATTGTCCGCCTTTAGGCCCAGTTACAGGAAATATTACGAGTTGTTGATTGCGCTTACAATATGAACTATGAATGGGTAACTCAATTGAAATATGATTGATTGTCGGTTTTTTGCCAAAAGAATTTTGTTTTGGTTTAATTTCCCTACTCTTATTGTGTAATTACCATGAAAGTTGCCTCACATAAAAAATATCCAAGGAAAAAAATATCTTTTAAATCAAACTATTTGTCATTCATATTCGTTAAATGTTTCCCAATTTTTCATTCTCAAAGCTGAATCACCCGAGAATTGGTTTCATGTGCAGAGCTTGCGCCATAAATGAAATATGGGGTCTTAAGTAACTCCATTTGACACTCGAATTCTATTGAAACTTGTAGCTTAGATGGGCTTTGTTTTTTAATCTACTTTGAGATTTTATTAGATTCCTTTTTAACTCAAATAAATAATTGTTTTTATTTTACAAACACATGTTTCTATCATCACTTAAAAATTATCCCATGAGACTGTTAGTTTTTGAAAACCACATATATTATAAGCTATAATTAGAATTATTTTGATATAGCTCTATATCACACATTTTACTATTTTTTATAGAAATATATTGCCTACAACTGTGCACGCGCCATTAATTTAATTCATTATCAATCCAAAGCAAATAAAAAAATTTTATCGTAGTGGCGTCTACGCGACTTTTGTATTGCTCTACAAAGTGTATATATACTTTATGCAATTGTTAAATTTATGTTGTATAAATTTGAAACAAAAACCATATAACTTATTTAATTTAAATAATTATTGGTTTTGGGTTATATTAATATTAGAATTTAAATTACTAAGAAAATTTTACTATATTTAGTATTACATTTAGAAATTTAAATTCCTAATTCACAAACTGAAGAAAACAAAAATTCTTTTAAAAGTTAACTCTCCCAACTGTTGACACATATTCTATTTGCAATACTTCTTGAAATATCTTGATTCTTATGATTGTTGTTGTTATTGTTATTGCAGTCAGATGTTATCGCCCATATTATTTTTAGGTCTGTACCGCGCTTGAAGTTTATACTGTTTATGTTTTTTTTAAATGTCGATGATGACCTAATTTACAAACAACTTCATGTTTATGAACAAATTTTCTTGTGTGCGTTTCATTATTTTACTCTCTGTGCTTCGTCTTTTTCTTTCGATTTTGTTTGAGCATGATTCACAGATGTGCTGCCCATTTATGTTGAGGGGGTTGTAGGGGCGCATTCCGGGCCTCCATTACTGACCTCGGCAATAGGCTGGCCACGCTGATAGGGGAACACTGCCCCGTTTGCTGATTAGAATTGTGCGTGCCCCAAGCCGCACGACCCATTTGCTTTTTCCACTGATTAAACGCTAAATTGTTTTTCAATAAGCCCGAGACAAAAACAACGAGTTCTAAAAGTAGCCAATTTTTAATGAATTTATAATGACTAGGAATGCACATTATCCATAAGCCATTCGAGAGGCAATTGGATTCTGTTTGGTAGCAAATGGAGTAATGGAATTTGAGTAATTAAAACGTTTACAACGCGAATTCTAGATGCTCTCAAATTGAGAGCCTATATTCAATTTATAAAAACAAATTCGTATACTGAGACTTAATTGAACTTGAATGTAATCAAACTTTAAGAGGACACTTGTTTTTCTCAAACTAAATGCTTTCACCAAGTGGAATAAAATAATGAATATCCAATTATGATAATTTTTTAAAATTAATTTGATTTAATTATATGTAAATGTATTTATATCATATAATTTTATTAATTATTTATTATGGGTATATATAAAATACTTCTTTTTTTTTTTTTTTATATATTTATATATATTTAAAATCTGAAAGTTCCTTTTCTTAGGCCTTTGACTCATAGTTAAATGCGTATACGCGCACGTATGACTAATAATTCTAAATATTTTTAGTTTCTCATATGTTTTCGCCCTCTGCACAATCCATGCATAAATATCATCCATGCATATTAATTTTGACAGATTTTCCTCAAATATTTTGCCAGTGTGCGTCGCTCTAATTTAATTTTCTTAAATGGAGGCAAAAACACAAATTCCATCAATGAGATAAAGATGTAGCCTCATTGTTGTTGCTACTTATTATTGTTGTTGCCTTTGTTATTGTTGTCGTATTTCCATAATTACAAAATATTCGGTATATCGCACAAGGCCAAAATGAGGACGTGTCGAAGGCAGCAAACGGAGACACAGAGAGAGAGACATCAGTCTATACTCTAATTTAATATAATCTACATGCGGGTAGGGTAATGTCGAATTATTATTCAATTGGCACAGTTTTAACAAACAGAAGTTGTTCGAAATATGGATATTTGATAAATTATACTTGCCTTTAAAGTTAGTTATCGATATTAAATATTTTACTAAAGATACTCAAAAAAAAGTAAGAACGTTGCAGTCGGACGTAACCGACTGCGTAATACTCGTACACAGTACACAGCAGTTATTATTGTTATTTTGGAAAAATATAGAATTTTTATATTTCGTAGGGACAGAGGTGACCGTGGCCCACATTTTTCAGCTCGATCTTAAAAGGAGGTCACCCAAATACTGTCTGCCAAATTTGGTGACTATAGCTCTAAAATTGTGGGAGATATATATTTTCGCAATGTGCAGGGGTGGGAGTGGTTGTGGACGGGAATTACCTTTATGTAAACGGGGTGACTACTAATCTACTTTTAAAATTTGGTGACTCTAGCTCTAAAACTGTGGGAGATGTAGGCTTTCGCGATTCGTGGGCGGAATGGCTGGGGTGCGTTATAGTAGACGTGGCGGGATATCAAGGTCGCAATCTTTTGGGGAGGACACTAGCTCTAGCTTTAAAACTGTTGGACATGTAGTTGTCACAATTAGTATAAAAAACAACATTAAAACCGATTCTGAGGGGGTCAATTTTTTTTGTCAATAATCATGCCCAAATTGACAACAATATTGACATATAAAGCTCTCGGACCCATAGCTCCCACATTTCAAACGCTCATAACTTTGTCAAAACTGAACCGATTTTATGTTTGATGGCATTTTCTTCATGGTTTGTCCTCTAGATTGATTCTGCATTTCAAATATATTCATTATTAAAAATAAAATTTTTCGGATTTTTTCCGAAAAAAAGCATGTACTCCTTTTTTTTCAAAATTTAGAAATGCGAATTTACATTTTACCGATTATCACAATCACAATCACAATTAGTATAAAAAACAACATTAACACAGATTCTGAGGGGTCAAATTTTTTGTCAAAAATCATGCCAAAACTGACAATAATTTTGACATGTAAAGCTCTCGGATCCATAGCTCCCATATTTTAAACGCTCATAACTTTATCAATAATGAACCGATTTTCATATTTGATGGCATTTTTTCATGGTTTGTTTTCTATCATGTAAATGGCGTGGTCGGGAAATTTTTTCTGTGATATTTGGGGGAGCTTTCCAGTGCCATATTTTCTAAATTTAACTCAAAAACTGTGAGAGATGCAGCCATTTCCGAATTCTTAATGCGGGGGCGTTGGGGAATCTCAATCAACCTATGAAATTTGGTGACTTTAATTTTAATATTGTGGGAAATATTCACCTTTTATCGATTTGTAGTCGTCATGTTATCGATTTGCCAGCCTCCCAGTGGGCTCGGCACAAAAATCTTAACACTTTGTCTGATTCAGGCTTACACAAGTATACAGACAGACGGACGGACAGCAAGACGGACATTGCACATACCCAATATACTCTTTTTACTTTGTGAACGAGTATAAAAATTATAAATAAAAGTAAAATATTTTAATAATACAAATTTGAAGTTTCATTTGAATATCATAAATAATTGAACCACAAATAAATTTACATTAATTTTTGTATGATTCTATTATTGTAAAATTGTAAGGGCATACAAACTTCGCTGTGCTGCAATTAAATTTAATATTTGTGTTACTTTTGCTGTGGCTGCTGATGATGCTACTACTGCATGTGGCACGCGCTGGAAAAACAAACGTAACAGAAGGCCGGGAGGGGGTTCAAAGTGGAAGGCCTCGCATTGAAATAGACCCAATTCTGCGCTGGCTGTCTATCCAACTGTCCGACTGGACGGTTGAATGGATGAATAACTGCCTGACTGACTGACTGACAGTGGGGAACGCAACAATGCAAAAAGCGTAACGACGAAGCCGCTTCGCGCTTCTCACTGCTCTGCTTCTCGCTGCTCAATCAACGCGTTGGGTGCGCCCACATAAAAAAAAATATTATGCAACTCGCACGACGAATGGAAAATGGAAATGAAAACCAGAAATGAAAAGGCAGCCGAGCCGAAAGCTTTCAATGTAAATGCGCCAGAGTGGGCGGCAGAGTGCGCCTACATTGTTGCTGTTATCAGACCACAAAACAACACCAACAACAACAATGTCGCAGATTAAAGAGCGAAGGAGAAAGAGAAAAACGCGCATGGGCCTGGGTCAGGGCCTGTCGCTCGGCCTCAGGAGCATACTTGGTACTTGGTGGGTGGCCGCCGCCCGGGCGCAGCAGCTGCAGCTGCAAAGTTCAAGGTCAGCGCAGCAGTCAGGCCACAGGCCAGACAAAGACAGCCTGCCGGCCTGGGCAACCAGAAAGAGATGGCGTGTCGTGTGTTGAGCTCAAAAACTGGGCCTGGGCAGAAAAAAAAGTAAACTTGAGTTTTTGTGAAGAGTTGAGACGATTATAAAGACCACAACAACAAACATAAACGTTAGTGTGCTCTAGTGGAAAATAACCGACTACCGGATACCTAGTAGCCAATTTCGAAATATCTATTTTTTGTTAAGGTATAATCATAACGAATTTAAACTTATTCAGCCTATAGTAAACAAACAAGTTTAAAGCCTGTTGACATGAACAAAGATCGAGACAATATATAAACATATATATTATACTGCGAATATATTTGTCTGCTGCATCTGCATGTTACAAACACTTGCACCAAATTATTATACCCTCTTTTCACCCATTTTCAATGGGTACAGGGTATAACAAGCAAACCAAAAGATGCAGCTGATTACTTGAAGACCCAATTCGCTGATTAAGCCGAAATCAAAGAACCAGAAAAAGAGAGAGAGAGAGAAAGAGGGAGAGCGCAAGAACTCTTGAGTTAAAAGCAAATGAAAAACTGTTTTGAAAAGAATTGTTGAAATAATTTCTATAGCCAAATAAGTGTAATAAACAATAGCACAAGAGGTGAGGATGGATGGGGAGGGGGCCACGGCGACACGTTTACGTCAATTTGCTGGAAATATAATATTGAAAGAGGGGAATCGCCCGAGAGTTTTTGCAAACGTGCTCACAACTCATAGAGATACAGTATTTGATGCAACGCGTAATCTATTTTGTGCTGATGATGAAATTGTTATATGATATTTTATATATGGTGTAAGTTTTATTCGTTTTCTATGGTATTTTGTAGAGCTTCGGGAAATCTTAATTATTAAGAAAATATATGTAATTTTTAATATAATTGTGAATGCCTTAGCATATTGCGGGCAAATGTTGTCAATTTATAGCAGATATATAAAAGAAATTTTAATTAACTTTATGAACTGTTTTTACGATGAGACTAAAAAATTTGACAGTTTTGGCACTTTTTGTATGTCTTTAGGACAGTTGTTTTTCTTCGATACTTGAGGGACTTAGGTTAGGATTAAATTAAGATTATGTCTTGTCTAAGTTGTCTAAGTAAGTTAAAGTACTCTTAAGCTAAAACTATTTCCGAAAACACTAAGATCGCGAATTTCTCATACATTACAACTTTAGGGTAGTGTTATATCTAACCTGAATTATCCGCTGTTAACAATATGCAGGTTTGGAAATTTCAATCCCAAGCAAATTTATTTTGTATCTTCATCCATTTGGTTTTAAACTTAGTTTAAAAAATTTATTTGAGATACGTTTGGCCGTGTTTTTTAGCTATTTTGCGAAATCCACGCACATGAGCGGAAAATGAGTGGAATTGCTAAAAGTTGATGTAGGAAGCAAACGATTGTCTTGGGCACACTATCGTGATGAAAGCTATTGGATAATAATTGTAGAGCACAAAAAATTACTGATTTTTGGGAATATAATTGCTAATTACACATTATTTGGAAATATAAATCCATTAGCCACAATGTACGGTGTACGCTAAACGAATAAATTATGCACATGACATACAATAAGCGCATAATCCGTTGCAGTCGACAATTTCAACACACACATTATTATTCATAACACCTCCCACACAGATGTCACACATTAGACAGTTGTTAAACGCAGTTATGATGTGAGATTCATTTGATTTGCTTGCTTTTCTCACTCTCTCTCTCTCTCCCTCTCTTTGAACAGGATGTGCCAATTAAGCGCACCGACTCATCGCAATGGTGGGAATTGTTTGATACGAATACGCAACGCTTCTATTACTATAATGCGGCCACGCAGAAGACCGTGTGGCATCGGCCGAGCAAGTGTGACATCATTCCGCTGGCCAAGCTGCAGACGCTCAAACAGAACACCGATCCCAGCGAGCGACGGGAGCAGACGACGCCACAGAAGCAGTCGCTGGCTAAGCAACAGCAAACCCAGCAGTCGCAGTTGCAGCAGCAGCAGCAGCAGCCATCGCCCATGTTGGCGGCCAATAAGAAGGGGCGTGGCCAGCGCGGTAATGGCACCATGGCCAGCTCCGAGGAGAAGCTGAGCAGCTCCGTCGGCAATGAAATGATCTCTAGTCCACGAGGCCGTCAGAGTTTTCGGTGAGTTCTCAATCGCATTCTCATGCTCTTCTTTCTGTTTTTAACTCGAGGCATTTATTTATGTATGCGCATTCCACTTGCTCTGTTTCCCCTACTTATTCCGATGCAGCGTCGGCACCGGTGACTCATCCCGTTCGATGGACATGCAACAGCAGCAGCAGCATTGCTATGGCTCCCGACGCTCGCAAGGTAAGCAACAGCAGCAACAACTTGTGCATCATCTGAAATTGTATCGATTCCTTACAGACTCCTGCAATCACTATAAGGAATCGGGCAAGTCGAGCGATTCTAGTCTGTCCAGCGCCCAAGGATATCGGCGGTTTAATGATGCTGCCAATGGTGCACCCGGCTCAAATGAGGCACTGCTTCTGGGCTCCTTGCAGAAGCAGCAACGCGGTGGCAAGGATAATGGCGCGTAAGTTTTTATTTTGATTAGGTTTTAGAGGCTTCTTGGATTTGGTTGCTTACCTAAAGTAAGAGGTTGGGCAAATTTCCAGTGAAAAGTATAAAAAGCTTGTGGTATTGGGATTTATTTTAAACTCGTGTGCTACTAGGCGTATGTGTAATGCACTTAGCATTTCAAATAGGCACTTGGCAAATCTTAAATTGAGTTTATTTAACTATGTATTATCATTTTGAAATATTTCCTACTGGGAATTGCAAGTATAGTTTAGAGTAATATATTTTTATAATATAATTTTTTTGAATTTAATAACTTTTTAACTTTATAAGCAACAGTACAGAAAAGTTAATTCCAATCCTAGCAGTGTTTGTGGTTTATGTTCAAAAATTGGCCATAATCTGATTCTGAAAAGTTTATCTATTAAGCTATAAATTTAGTTCTCATAAAATTTTTTTTTTTTGTTTTCATCACACACAAAATCTTGTTAATCGTTTTAGTTCTATGTAGTGTGCTATTTAATTATTTAATACAATAGAAGGAGTTATTTGTCAAGATATCAATGTAATATATTTAAATCGGAAGATAAGAATTAAATGTCAATTTAAAATATTAGATATACACGCTTCTTAAAATTTCTAGCTATTTTTACTGTTGTATTTAACGAATACAAGAAAGATCAGTTTTATCAGAGGTTCCGATGTTTAAATACCCTTCCAGACATATAGAAGATTGGCGCTATATATCTATAGTTACCTGTGTTTGCATATAAATTCAAATTTTTGACCAATTGTTCCTAAACAAGGCTATTTTATATTGAAGTTTATCTTTAAAACAAAAATTGGTCATACATTTGACAAAATTATATTATAATATATATATATTATTGTAGATTAGAAATTATTATTGTTTCTATTATATGCCAGAAAATATTTAAATTCTATGGTAATAGTAAATTTGATAAATTTGAACCATGTAATGGAATATAAGCTTCCAACTAGCCATTAACTAATACACCTACCCACACACAGTAAAGCTTTGCGTTGCACAACCACACACAACCAACACTCATTAATTTGCTCTGCTTTTGTCTTCTCGCTCTCTCTCTCTCTCTCTCTCACGCTTCCATCAGCTTTGAAATGTTGCAAGAAAGCGCCAGTTCACATAACTTACCGCATCGCTCGTCCGCGTCCTCATCGTTTGTTGGTGGTAGTGTTCCCGTCGTTGACAGCAACAAATACTTTGATCATCAGCTGCTGCCCAGTCATATGCAGGGCTATTGCTCCTCCAAGTCATCCGATATTGCCTCACCCACACATTCGATACATACGCCGCAGGCGCAGAAGAAGAAGACCTCACCAGATGCCGAGCGAGTGTACAACTTCTTGCAACAACAGCAACAACAACAACGTAACGCACAACGAGGCGGCGGAGGCGCGCCCACCTCAGACAAATCCTTTGGAGCAGCTTTGGCCGGTAAATTAAATTTCACTTTTATTTATATGTATAAAACTAACCGTAAGAGCCGTAGTTACTTTTTGTGATGTAAATGAAAAGTTAGCCGAGGTTTTTTGGAAAGTTCTTACAGCAAGAGTGATAAACAATTGCGGTAAACTGTTGAACGGAACTTCTTTCTTTTTCATTTGTTTGGTTTCAAACTTACTATTAAAGAGCTTTTTCGAAAGTTATTTGAATTCAGCGTCCACCCCACATGGGCGAAAAATTCGAGAAAATTTAATGTAAGTCCGATCGACATTAATGGCAAACTTTCAATTGAATAACAAGATTAAATAATAATTAATTAAAAATACGTGTTTCACGATGCGAAAATGCGCGAAAAATGCATAATGGCATTTTTTTATCTGTATTTCGAGAAAATTTAATTTATGTCCGATCGACATTAATCAAAAACTTTCCATTGAAAGCTCTTCATAACAAGATTAAATAAAAATTATTTAAAAATACGCGTTTCACGATGCAAAAATGCGCAAAAAATGTTAAATGAATTTATTTATTTTATTTGTGTTCAGTAAGTGAAAAGAGTATAATGCGTTTGTGCAATATCCGTCTTGCTGCCCGTCCGTATAAACGTAATTTTGTTCACCGCTATTGAAGCTAGAGACTTAAAGGGTTAAGATTTTTGGCTACGCCGACTGAGGGCGTGGCAATAAGTTAAAACCGATATATCTCCCTCATTTTTAAAGCTAGATACAAACATCATTTTCAGACACATAACCTGACAACCTCCTCTAAAGATTGCAAAAAAAAAATGTTTTTCGATACGTCTATTGGAGGTGGAAAATCGATAAAAATCCATGAATCTTGGGGTGGGTAAACCGCCAAAATCCATATCTCCTATAATTTTAGAGCTAGAGTCACCATACTGTGTGCGAGTATTACGCTTTAATCCGCTTAAAAATCATTTTCAAAGATCTATGCAAAATTTCATTAGAATCATGTTTTCCCGAGCGAAAAATGGCTGGTAAAGTAATAGCTACAATTAAAAAATAAAATTTAAAAATTAAACATTAGAAGCATATACTAATATTTAAAAACAAATTCACAAATTGAACAATAATAGAAGCATTTACTAAATCTGTCTACATTGCAGATCGCGAGTACAAGGTCTCCCTGGCGCGTTCCGGCAGCTTTATGTCCTCCTCCATAAATCCCGCTGCCGCCGGACATCACAGCAAATCCTATCGCAAAAGCAGCGCCGAAGCCAATGGCAGCGGCGGCGGTGGTGTTGGTGGGGGTGGTGGCGGTGGCGGTGTCGGTGGTGCTGGCTGTGGTGGTGCCGCCAGCGATGATTCCATGCACGAGAAATACTTTAAATCAGTGGAGAATACACCGCTCTCCCGGCGCCGGCACACGACCAATGCGAAGGGGCATGGCGGCGGTGCGGCAAGTGGCAGCAATACGGCCACCAGCACCGCCGGCAGCGGCAGCAGTGGCCACAAGAAGCACTCGAGCGATTCGAGTCCACAGAGTCCTATCAGTCCGCAGACGAAGAGTTCGCGCCAGGCCAAAACCAGCGCCACAAATCCGCCGCCGCAGCTGCAGCTGCAGCATTCGCCGCGCATCCAGGAGCCCATCTGTGGCCTGGACCGCCTCAGCTTGGAGAGCATATCGCTGGGCAAGTCGGCGCACATTTCGCCCAGCGGTGGCTCCGATAATCTGGGCATGCTGACGCACTCGTCGCGGGGCTCCAACGATTCGGCGGCCAGGCGGCAGAAGTCCAACAGCTCGACAGCAAATCGCTCCCAGTCGCACCATTATCCCGGCCAGGGCTCGTTGCGGCACAGCGCCAGCTCCAGCCTCGACAAGCGCGGCTATCATCCGCTCCAGAGCGGCGGCGAGAAGCGTGATGCACGCCGCACCAAGACGCACCATCAGCAGCAGCACTTGCATGCGGACAACAGCGATGTGGAGTACGACAATGGCAACATTTCGCCGCTTTACAGCAACTGTGGCCAGGAGATGCCCCATCTGCTGCCGCTGAGGCACTACATCCTCGAGCAGGCCAAGCTCTTCGGGCGCTACGATTATGACGCCGATGGCGACGGCGCTGGCGACTCCGACTCGTATCATTCGGATAGCCAGTCGGAGCATTCGCTGTCCGGCCATGAGCCGGATAACGAGGACTCCGATGGTGGCTCGGATACGCATGGCGGCTACTTGGAGCACAATTATGGCATGATCGAGGACTATGCCAACATGGGCGATAGCGTCTCCTACTATGCCTATATGTATCCGCCCTACGATCCAGCTGGACGCGAGGATATGTAAGCTAAAGATAAATCATATATATAAAAGTATTTGGTCCGATTGGTTGACTGACTAATTAATGTCAGACGCAGGGAAACTGGCGGAAAACAATTTCCAATTGCGGCTCACAGTGGGGGTTTAGGTAAATGCGCAATAATCGTATACAGTATATTAACAGCTTAAACCTGTCAAAAACGGTCTTACTTACTATTATTATTTTGGGAAAAGGAGGAGGAAGGAGATCACCCGAAAACATACTTGAGTCCGGCAAAGCCGGATTATACCCGATAGTCTCTTTAGATAACTTTATATAAAGCATGCTCATGTTCTCCATTTAACCATTGACAGCTCCGACAACGTGGAGGCCGTGCTGGAGGGCATTGGCGGCAATCAGGAGCCCGCCGCAGCGCCCAAGCCGAAGCCCCGTTATCAGATCTCATACTATGACACCGTCTCGCACAGTCCGTCATCGTCGGCGGGTCAGGGGCATCAGTATAACCAGCACAATCAGCAGCTGTACTCGAATACGCCCTCCTATCCGTTTGCCAGTCAGGGTCCAGGGCATGGTCATGGTCATGGTCATGGTCATGCCTTGGGTCAGCCGCCGGCGCCACCGCATCAGCAGCAGCTGCACTTGGATCCCAGCGATGCGTCCAGCACCAAACAGAAACAATCACAAACGCTGCCCTCGCCGAATCGTCAAATCTCGCGCCTCGTTGCTGGACAGTTAACCAAAGAGGAGGCCAGTCCTGGCCAGCAGCTGCATCAGCATCCGCAGCCGCCGCAGTCGCAGCACCTGGCAACTGGCGCACAGCCAGCGGCGGCGGGCAGCAGCAGCAGCAGCAGCCTGAGCCGTGGCGGCAATCATAAGCTGGCGCCGCCATCGCTTAAGCCCACCATACAGCAGATCTTTCCGCCCAGCGAACGAGCGCCCGCCGCCACAACGCTGGCGTGCATGAAGGAATGTGATATCGAGAAATTCGCGGCGGACAATCTGAATCTGCACTCGAAGGGCATCTTTCGGAAGAAGGCGTCGGTGCGCGACATGCTTAGCTGGACGGCGGAGGCCATTAGTCGGCCCATGCTCGCCCTGTCGCGGGACAAGGCCGACAAGAAGACGGCCATCGAGCTGTTTAAGCTGGTGCAGATCTACATGGGTGATCGCAAGGCGCGCCTGGGCATGAGCCTCAACTCGGTGGCCATAGACATAATAACCGCCTCCCTGCCCCAGCAGCAGTTAGTATATTATTATATGTATATGAATTTAACGTAATACCCAGTCAAATCTCATGCTTTGTTTTACTCCGGCAGATTACGCGATGAGCTCTACGTGCAGCTGTGCCGTCAGACCACGGAGAATCCCAAACGCGAGTCCCTTATACGCGGTTGGGAGCTGATGGCCATTTGTTTATCCTTTGTGCCGCCCTCGCCCACGTTTCAGCCCACGCTGCTCAAGTAGGTGCCACAAATTTGCAGCTCTTTTAAAGCATCTTGACTTATTTTATTTCCATTTACAGCTATGTGAATCGTCATCGTGATCCCTCGTTTGCCATTGGCTTCATGGAGGTTTGCAAATGGCCCATACACGTGCAGATCTCGTACTATGCCACAATTTGTTGTCGCCGCTTGGATCGCATTGGCAGCAGCGGTCGCCGTTTGGCCAAGAAACCCACCGAAGACGAGGTGGAACAGGCGAGGGTTAGTTGGGCTTATTTTAACAAATTACTTTTAAAGTTTTTAATGCCATGTGCAGAAGGAGACATCTCCAGTACCCTTTAGGTTTATATAGAAATATAGTTTTTATACGTCCGACGTTTTAGTATTTGGACAGGGTTAAGCTTCACTGATTCTGTATTTAAGTCTGTGATCACAATTACGGGTGAAAATTCACATTAAAATATCTTAAAATATCATGCTTTTAACGGGCCTTAATTCGATGTCAAAATGATATATTATATTATATAGAAACAACCAGCTAATATAAAAGACATTAATTATTTATTGAGCCATATATATTGAATATCAGCTGCCTGCAAGGAAGTTTTAGATTTCTGCACATCCATGATTTACTTTATTTTTTGTAACTTTTGCAATTCATATAAATTATATATAATAAATTTCCTTACTTGCAGCAACAAATCCTGCGCAATAGCATGTTTGGCAATACGCTTTCCGAGGTAATGGATCTACAAAAGGAGAAATATCCATTACGTAAATTGCCCTGGATACAAACGACGCTCTCAGAGCATGTAAGTAATACCCGAAGTCCAATTGAGAGTGAAGTTATTAACATATTAAATTCTCATTCCTTACAGGTGCTCCTGCTCAATGGCAAACAAACGGAGGGCATTTTTCGTGTATCTGCGGATGTGGATGAGGTCAATTGCATGAAAAAAGGCTTGGATCGGTGGGATGTTCCTGACTATAAGAACACTATGGGTTAGTTAACAATAAACCAGACACTTTCTTTATGTACTAAGCTATATATTTCTTCCATAGTTGATGCACATGCGCCCGCTAGTCTACTTAAGCTATGGTATCGCGAACTGTACGATCCGCTTATACCCGATGATTATTATGAGGATTGCGTGAATACCGAGGATCCCGATAAAGCCAAAGAAATAGTTAATAAGTTGCCACAAATTAATCAATTGGTTAGTTGATATAACTTTATGCCTAATAACGTTTAAATTAACTTCATATTTGATCTTCTTCAACAGGTCCTAACGTATTTAATACACTTTCTGCAACAATTCTCGAATCCGGAGGTGGTAAGCTGCACCAAAATGGATTCATCGAATCTGGCCATGGTATTTGCGCCAAATTGCTTGCGCTGCACTTCAGATGATCCCAAGGTGATACTGGAGAATGCGCGCAAGGAGATGTCCTTTATACACATCTTAATACAGCACATGGACACAACGCATGTGACCAATCTGGTCTAGAGAGCTTTGATAGCTATATAAAAACTAACCAATACCAATGAGCAGCGCTATATATAAACATATATGTAAAACGTTATTAACCTATCCTAACTTACTTAATTACCTATTTGAATTTGTATTTATACAAAGGTCAAACGTTGAAAGAGAGAGAGAGAGTGTATCAACAACTCCTAACTAACTCCTAACTTTAACTATACTAATTTTTTGCTACTCAATTTTCTAATTCAACTAATTTTATTGTATGCTTAGGCTGCTTAATTTTAAACAACAAATACTCAGAATTTTTGTCAGCATTGTAACGTGTAGTGCTTTTCAAACCAAAAACAAAAAGAAATCTAATCCAATACAGATATGAAAACTATATGAATTTCAAATTGATACTGTAAACCTATTGTGTGTGCATGAATAGCTATGTGTGAAATTGTAGTATAATTTATTTATTTCGCATTTTAATTTATGGAATTTCACGCAAGCTAAGCAAAATACTCAAGAACAACTCTCAAATAAATAAAAAAAAAAATGAAATGAACACTGAACAACTTGTGAAGCATATAAATATATAAATAATATAAATATAAATTAAAATGTACTGTAAACAAAAAGCAAATGCAATAAATGATAAATTTCAATAAATTAAAACCTGCTTAAAAATTACATGCAGCAACTTAGTGCTATATATACATTATATATATATACACATATATATATATATATATATATAAATATTTATTCGTATTCATTGATAAATAAATAAATGTTATGAAGAAAAGAAAAAAATGCTGCGCAAACAATTTAATCACTTAGTTTACAAGTGTAAAACAACAAATACAAATATATATTTAAATATCTAATAAAACGGTAAGAAATCACAAATCAGAAACCAGAAATCAATTGAACATATATAAATATGTATGTATGTAAAACGCAATGGTTGAAACATGAGAATGAATAAAGTTATATAAATAAAGAGCCAAATAACATTAATTCCTTAACATTTAATATTTGCACTTTGATGTATTGGTTACACACACACACACACAGCCCCTACATTCCGTGACAATCATTCAAAATGTAAAACATGCCAATTATCATAGCGTGCCTATCAATTTGTTATTTTTGACGTCTCTTATCACATGGCTTCAATTTGAGACACATAATAAATTCAAAGAGCCCTCTTACCACATTTTATTATACTGCAAATTTATACCCAATTTTGAAGTCGTTTCGAACCGTTTGTCTCTGATAATTGCTAATAATTTAGTGTCACTTGACGAACTTAAGCCGCCCCAACGACACAACACATTATCATTTATTTGCCCAACTAGCATTTTTGGGCCACAGACAGCGATCAATTCACTCGAATCGGGTGCATTTGCTATATACATATGTATTTATCGCCAGCCAATGCTTGCCTGACTTCAATCGAAACAATTTCGGGTTTTTCATTTTGTTTTTTTTTTTATCAAGGTTTTATTATTTGGTAATTTGTTTAAGTACAATTCTTGGGGCTTGTTTATGCAGCAATCTTGAAGGCAGCGATTGTCATACCATTCAATGCCCATAAGCACATTAAATACTAATTGTGATTCATGCATTCGATATATTTAAAAATGGCGGATAAGGCCGTGCGCAAAATACGTTCATTGAGTGTGTTTCACCATAGTGCCGTCAGGTACCTGGTAAAGTTCATGTAAGTCAAAGTTTAAACATAAACTTATTGGAAATATGGTTAAGCCAAGTTTAACCTTCAATTGAAAGCTGTTTTTTGTTTACACAGTTTTAGTGTTGCCGTATGTTGACTGCATAGCAAATGCAACTCTGGCAACTCTGCAAAACCATCTTGTCAGATAAGCCAACTGTCAGGCATTGACAGACAGTTAAGCCTACTAATATTAAGTTGTTAACTTTGAGAGGGACCTGACATAACCTGTTTTCTAGTAAATGTAATCAAAGAGAGCATTACCAATTGCGCAAAACAATTGCAAAACAGCACATGACAATTTCACAAAATGAACTTTGAGAATATATAAAGGTAGTTGTTGACTTTGACAGAGAACATGTTTAATATAAATTTATTTCAAAGCCACGCATGTTTGAAGAGATCAGCAATAATATAACAACAACACAAATTTAAGTTTGAGAAAATGTTAAAGTAGTTGTTAGCTTTGACAAGTTAATGAGAAAATTATTTATGTAGGCAAATTTAGACTAAACCATTGATAGATATTTTAATTTAACAGAACTTAAGGAATTAAGTAGTTACCGTTGACTAAATCATATGGAGTGAGGTTTTATTCATAAATAAATCAAGCAATTATTTTGATTAATCAATAAAGGATGTTTGTGTAAAGGACACTCGATTCTGCAAAAAAGTTTTTCAAACTATAGCATGCATTTGGGCGCACATAATGAAGAAGAACAAATCTTTTGCAGCACTGTTATTTTCATACTTCTACAGGTCGTTTATATTAACATTAAATAAAATATGTGCGTTTAGTCAAAATTGGAACACTGTATCTATAGAGCTTTCATTAATAAAAAAAGAAAAAAAATACAGAGAGTATAAGCCTAGCAATTTCTTACACACTTATGTTGTCTGTTGCTGGATTTGCTTGGGTATTTTCCAGTTTTGATAGCAATTATTATTATCAATATCATTGGCATGCACGGGTTCATTCATAACATTAGGTATTCAACTACGAAATTATCATGCTTATGTGGTAAAATGGCAAGTATTTCAAAATAGTTTTATCAAATGCTCGTGTGTCTCTTCTTTTTCTATATTTATAGGGAGTGCGTCTTTTATTAGGGTTTTTTCAAGAAATGAATCAACAAAATTTGATTATTCTACGAATTATAAAGTCGTAAAAGTAAAAAAAATACACCCTAGGGTACTCAAAAGTTGCTTATTAATTGATAATTATTGTGAAATTTTTATGGTTATACGGGCATATTCGGTTTTTTATTATTTACTGGAACTGGAAGCTTAACAAAAGTGATTGGATACTACAAAATTTGGGGTATTTGTAGAGATTCAAAAAAAAAAAAACAAGATAATATTTAATTTGAAAGGCAAAAGCCAAATAGTATCTGGGATATTTACATGAAATTCCAGAGAGTTTATATAAAGGAATGCCTTTGCAATCCATACAATATATAAAATTAATATAAGCTGTGATTAAATTGAGCAGACACGAAAGAAAACTAACTCCCTTGCCACACATATTTTTCTCTTTTGCTCCACATAATAAATACTTGAATAATTGCTTATGAGTTTGCAACTACCCTCCAAAATTACATAGATACTTGTATCTAAAAGATACAAAACGGCGACCTGAAAACAATATCGCGCTCAGGTAGCGAGTAAACAACAATAACAACAATTAGGCGCATTTATTTTATATGTGTTTTATCGCAAACGCCAATGCCCAAAATCAAAAGTAATCCATCATCTCAAAGGCTTTAAGGGGACCCCGACTACGGCTGATAAGAGACGCGTCTCTTGCTCCCAGCCCCACGGCATAGCGCGGTTATACAAACGCATAAATTGTTTCGAAAGTTCCAACTGCCGAAAAACACTCACACACACACACACTCACACACCCAGTACTGGCTGAGGCTCAAATCATAGCAGCAACTCGATTACTCAATCAAATGCGGTGGCGATGACGGCATTCGAGGATCGCGGCGGGGTGGAAAGTTCTGCGGGGGCGCTACCAGCCGAGTGGAGAGCCTATTGGTAATTTTAATTTGTTTACAACCACAATAGACGTATGTGAGGATTGAGTGTGGGTGGCGCATAGTGAGTTCGACTATGAGTTACTCTACAAAATGTTGAATACTCAAGAAATATTTAATATTTATTCCAATAAATATTAAGGTATGAAGAGTACTTAACGTCTTTCAAAATATTTAAATCTATTAAAGTAGGTAAAGAACAGCAGTGAAAATTAATCTATATAAAGCTGTAAGTCTGCTTAATCTGCTTTATTTTAATATTTATTGGATAAAGTGATATGATATGATATGATAAATTATAGTTTAAAATTTTTGAAAAGTAAAATTTCTATTGAAGAAGAATTCTTTTGGAGATTTGAATAAAATACACTAAAAAAACAATAGAATAGCCTTCTTAAGACTGGATGTTTATGACCATTTTCTGATTTCTTAAATTTTACTCAATCTTTAAAATTTAAAAGTAATTATATGAAAGAATATTTGGGCTTCTCCTTTGAATAAAATACGCGACAAAAAACCTTTTTACCAAGGATGCTCAGAATATTAATAATATTTCTTCAACAAGTGTTTTAAGTTATTAAAAAAACGAAAAATGTATTTAGGAAGCAATGCTTAAGAGAGGATTTGAACATAATCAATTATTAAACCTATATCAAAAAAGTTGGCAAGTATTTAGAAAAAGGAATGAATTAACACAATGCTTTGAGTTTTATTAATATAAATTTAATAAAGTGTTTCACATTATAAAAATTAATCATTAATCGGTTAACATTATTTGAAGCTAGCAAGAGAAGGAATAAAATAAGATACAAAATAAAAAATTAGTAAATACAAATAAATATAAATATTAATATACATATATTAGGAAAGGATAGAAGTAGTTAGAAGTAGAAAGTATAGAAGTAGTTATAATTACCATTAAAAAATCAGAAATCTATATATAAGCCTAAAAGTGCGAAAAGTTCTTATATATATTATTTTAATACCTTATCCAAATTAAATATTAAATTAAATGATATATCAAAATTTATGTTTGAAATCAGGAATAAGAAAAATTTAATTAAGAGTTGTCCTTGAAATAAAAAATTTATATGTTATATTTTCGATCAATTTCAGAGCATATAGAAACAACTACACCTTTTACAGGGTGTATGAAAAATATGAACAGTAGTAGTGCAATGAGGATGAGTGCGACGAGGAGGATGAGAAGCACCAACAACAACAACAGCACCGACGACGACGACAACTCAAACGACAACCTACGACGTCCGAGCGATACCGATAAGCGGGTGATTAACAATTACTCGATCAAAAGTACCGCCGATGTGGCGGAGTGAGGGAGATGGCAACACATTGCCGCTGGCCAGGCAGCCCGATTGGGAGTGTCGTAAGTGTGTGAGTGTGAGTTTTAATAAGCCCCGAGTGTTTTGATTTATATGACTGGTGGATCGGCGATTGGGCTGCCAAACCGAGGGCCGTCGCAACGTGGGGGTGGACAGGGGGCCCAGATCGGTGCTGCCTACCCGGTCGGACTGGCGACCTTATCGATATGATAGTTGCCCATTCATTATCTGTGTACGCTCGTATCTACATAGCGTCGTTATATTATTGTTAATATAGATATCTTACCCATTAGCACAACATTATATGTATATGTACAATCTATTATATTCTGTGAAATCTGATTTAGTACAATTTATTGGGCCCTGCGAACGGCCAGCAATTAGTTCATCGTCTGCGCCCGTTGAAGTCGCGTCGCCGTTTCTCCCACTCTCTCCCGAGGTTCTGTTCGCTGTTGGGTTTGTCGTCTGAACAGCCCAACAACAGCAACAACAACATAAGCATTAACAGCAGCAACAACATGGATAACAACATAATTAAAACGGCTAAATCCGCATTCTCCATCGACAATATTTTGGAGCACAAATCGCAGATCGGCTCGAGTCCAAAGCGAACACAGATTTCATCGCAAACACAACCGAGTCCTGGCCTGAGCAGTTCACCCGCGGCTGTACCGGCCACGGCCTTCGCCTCCCCCTCCAGTCCAGCATCGATCTATGATCTGTCCCGGGAGGCGGTGGCCGCACAATTTGCCCTCAAGAATCTGGAGCCCAGCACGGGCACTCTGCTGTCGCCCACAACGCTCCGCTTCAATCCCGTTTACTCAGATCCCGCCTCGTTGTTCTATCAGCAGATGCTCAATCTGCAGAAGAACTCCTCGCTCTTCATGCCACACTTTCAGGCCGCCGCGGCGGCAGCGGCAGCGGCGGCACAGCCAGCCGCCTATTGTGATCAATACAGCCCGTTTCTGGATTGTGAAGGTGAGTATTTTTGGGAATTTATATATTTTAGTTTTATTATTGTTCCAGGCAGTGGCGTGGGCAGGATTAATCTTATCGGCAGGGCTTTCAAAATATATATAATATTGCAAGATTTCCGCTTTGTTTTTACAAACTGACAATTATATATGTATATTTAAGGGGAAGGCTCTAACCGCCAACCCCCTGCCTACGCCACTGACTCCGCGAGAGTATTATGATCGGTTTTGTGACTAAGGTCACACTCAATATTTTCTCAGATATTTTTAATTGTTAATCATTATAATAACAAGCATATTAATAATAATAACAATAATTACATTTTAACATTTTATTATTATAAAAAATGACAAAGTGGGTTTTTACCTTGGTTTTGAATAAAATTTAGCCTACAACATTTTTAATTTAAAGCTGATTACTGCAGTTGAATAATGAATATTCACTCTTTAACATCATTATTTAAACCAAATACTAACTATCCTTCCTTTTATAAATTATTTTAGAATCATAACATCAAAACATGTCTTCTTTTTTCCTTAAAATTACTGCCTTTTTTACAAGATTATAAACGATTTTCCTAAAATACTTATATGCAAAAATATTTGGCTAAAGTACTCACAAAATATTATAATATTAAAATGGAAATACGTAAACAGTAAGTTGATCTTCATCATGTGCTGGCATTTTTTAAAGCTTACAGACTTTGTACAAAGGCTCCATTTATTTATATAGAAATTGGTTTTTATATAAATATTATAGAATTAGTACATATACTATATATATATTTGAATGTGAAGGGAAATCACGCTAGGCAATCAAAAACTGGCCAATTTATAAGCTTCTTATAATAATGACTTAATGACATATTTTGATCAAAGTCTAATATTTTATAAGAGATTGCTAATTGGAATGGCTACTAAAAAGCTATCATTCGATCATGCAGAGTTATGTAATACCGGATATGAGTCAGGGTATTTATAACACCTATAATGAACGAGCGATATAAATACATAATTAATAACTTGGACTGAACTTGCGGCCAAAAGTCCAAACTATAATATCTAATAAAAACAATTTCCACTTCGATAATGAAAATCATCATACAATTGTTGAAATTGATCGGGCAAATTAAACTATTTTTGATTGTTTATTTGGGAAAGTTACAGAAATATATACAAATTTCCTTAAGACCTTCTTCTGTTCTGAATAGTCTGTTTTTGTCTAATAAGCTGCTTAGGACATTGACATGCCCAAGTTCAAGTCAATGAACTTGGACTTAAGAACGACTAAATGTTTAAACCAACTCGCCTACATCATAAGACATCTATTAAACTAACGACCTTGATGTTAGAGCATTAAAATAAAATCTCATATTTAAATGCGCTACGACCACTTTTCAAGAACCCAATATAATGGTATTACGAGATCCCAACATGATTAATGTGCATTGATGTTTGTCAAAGTCAAGTGTTGGCGCCAATGGGTACTTGAAATCTCGCCCACCCCCCACACCCCCAGTTCTCTGCCCACCCTCTGTGTGCATTTCCCAGTGTAATGCAGCGAGTAGCCAGATTAGCCGCCCGTCTGGCATATGGGATCCATTGTCGATCCCCCAGTGCCCTAACTCTTGCTGGCATATCAGAAAGCCCAACAACAACTCAAAGCCCTTGTCGCCGCCGTCACATAACACGCATTATTTTTCGGCTACCTTATCGAAATGACAAATATTTGAAATTGAGGTGAGAGCCAGACAAGCACTGGGAGTGCAAGCTAAAGGTATATGGAATATCTAGGACAGACTGTGACACCCTATATGTTAACCATATGAGTTAAGCCCAGGTATTAGAGTGCTATATACGTTTACCGTTCCCAGCTTAACTTCAGATAATAACTGTTTAGGTCGAAAGGTGCCTTGAAAACTGAAATTGAATGTTGCCCCTGTTTAAGAAGCTAGTCAAGAATAACTTAGATTCGTGTGAATATAAACACAACTTAACCTTTTAATAATTCCATAAAAACTCTTGCTTATTTACCTATGAACCTCCAATAGCTCAATTTCCTCGCAGCAAGAAAACTTACAAGATTACATAGATTTATAGAATAATATTTGTATTCTTTAAATATATTGCATAACTAATTTATTTTAATTATTTATTTTGTAATTTCCTAACAGAATAAATTCATGAGATTTTATTAAGACATAAATGTAGAAACTTACAATTTTTCTCGGCGGCAAAACAGTAAACAAGGAAACATTATAGTTTTTAACACGTTTATTTCATTTAATTTTCTTAACGTAAAAAATAAGAAAATAATTTTATAATTTGTAATTATATTTTGATGTGAAGAGAAACGAAAATTTATTCGATTTATGGTTTGTTTTTAAATCAAAGACTATTTTATTTTCTTTACTTTACTTTCACTTGACGTTCTTCTAAAATCCGCTCAATTATAAAACTGTGAAAAGTTGTTTATTTAGTCACCTGCCTATTGAAATGTGAAACCTTCTAAATTTTCACAATAATTTCTAACTAGCGCACAGCCCCGAAACAGAGCATATTCGATTCGCTTCCCAATCTTTAGTAATATTTTTTGAGGCTTATCTAAACGAAAAATGCTATTAGTGGCGATTAATAGGCGCTGTCCATCATCTTCTGGCGACAATTGCCATTCGATTCAGATTGAGATAAGCGTGTCCGCTGTCGGCTGTACGAACACACGGTTTACTCGATTTTAGTATATTTCATATTTATATTTTTATTTATATTTTTTTGAGTACAAGTGTTGTCGCCTCTTCATTCAATATTTGAACGATTAACAGCAAATTGTTCTCAAGTGCAAGAACCCAAAAAAAAAAGAAACTGGAAACTCTGAGCAGGGGTTAAAGTATGAGGGGGGACTACAATTCGAGGGCTTATCGCACAATATGCCACTTAATAAAAATAAACGTTAATAATTGTATTTATACAATTTAAATTATGACGATATCACGAGCGTTAATAATTTTTATTTTTATTTTTATGATGCAGTTTTTATTTATAGATATTATTCGGTATATATATATATATATATTTCGGTAGTCCAACTGAGGTCAGACAGCCTAAGTATGGGATAGTTATCTCAGCGTAGTACTCTATATCAAGAGTTTTCTTTAATTTGAATTGTTGCGCCGAGTGCGAATTTCCGTTGCCAAATGACATCGGTATTTTTATATTTTGGTTATTCGGTGGCGATACGAAATTTGCACTAGACCGTACCGTTATCACGCCATCCACTCGACACTCTTTCATTATGCGAGCCCATATACAATCGAATTAGTTGTTGGCCAGGTGCCTCTGATAACAATTATGGCAATTGATTCTTCCTCAATTGCCGTCAGCCAAGCTCCCTTCGACTACCGCAATACGCCAACAAACAACCAACGCCCCCATTGGTGGGCGTTGCCTTCGCCCTGATATGCATTGCGTGAAATAGCACGACTGTCTGCCCTTGCAGGCGTGCAAAAGAGACGCAAAAGCTCGGCAAAAGCAACCAATCAAAATCAAAAGAAAATCTTCCATCATCAACAGTCATGTTTAATATTCGTTTTTTTAATTTTATGTATTTATATTCTGACAAATTGGGCAAAATATTTCGCAAAAATGTTCTTCAATTTTGTTTCTTCAATTTTGCGTATTTAGATTGTGACAAATTAGGCAAAATAACTTACAAAAAATCTAGAAAAAATCTGATTATATCAATAATATAATAATAATATATCTGATTATATCAATAAAATAGTCGAGATAACAAAAAAAAGGTGTGTGAGTTTTAAAAAATATATTGGAGATTGGAAAACGGATATACTACCGATTTGGCAATTTACAAAACAATTTACATAACATTTTGTTAGCAGGGGTTTAACTATTATATTACTTTCGTTATAAAATGCAAAATGTTTAAAAACTAAATTTTAAAATTCAAAGTTCGCCATTAAAAATTTAATTTATTTAATATATTTTTCTAATTAAATTATAATCAAGTTTCTTACTTGCAGTCGAGCGTAGTCGACTGCGTAATACTCATTCACAGTACTCAGTAGTTATTATTGTGATTTTAGAAAAATGTAGAATTTTTATATTTCGTAGGGCCGAGGTGGGCGCGGCCAACATTTTTGGGCTCGATCTTAAGAGGAGCTCACCCAAATATTGTCTGCCAAATTTGGTGACTTTAGCTTTAAAATTGTGGGAGATATATATTTTCGGGATTTACGGGGGCGGGAGTTACCCTTTGAAAACGGGGTGACTACTAATCTACCTTTAATTTTGTGAATCTAGCTCTAAGACTGTGGGAGATATTGGCTTTCGCGGTTCATTGGTATAAATCTAGGCGGGATGGCTGGGGTGCGTTCTAGTAGGTGTGGTCTGGATATCAAGGTCGCAATCTTTTGGGGACGACACTAGAGGGCAAACCTTCATACCAATTCTAGTGTCTCTAGCTTTTAAACTGTGGGAATTGTGGTTGTCACTATAAGTTGTACAACCAACATTAAAACCCATTCTGGGGGTGTCAAATTTTTTGTTGAAAATCGTGCCCAAATTGACAATATGGACAATCGGGTCCATAGCTCGCATATTTCAAACCCCCATAATTTTGTCAAAATTGAATCGATTTTCATGTTTGATGGCATTTTTTTCATGGTTTGTCCTCTAGATTGATTCTGCATTTCAAATATATTCATTATTGAAAATAAAATTTTTTGAGTTTTTCCTAAAATAAAAGCATGAATCCTCTAGCTCAAAAACTGTGAGAGATATAGCCATTTCCGAATTGTTGAGGCGGAGCTGTTAGGGGTTGATCTAATAGACGTGGCCGGGATATAAAGGACGGACGGGAGAATTATTTAAAATTGAGTTTGGAAAACCCATGACAGCTTAATATATACGAGTAATATATATTTATTACTTGAGGGAATAAAACATATATTCCTAATAAAATTAAAAAAAAATTGAAAATGTTGAAATAAAATAAAATGAAAACAAAAAAATAACTACATAGAAAATGAAATGTTTTATAAATCTAAAGAAAATATGAAACCGAAAATCGACTAAGCTACAAAATAGCTTTTCATCCAAAAGTTTTCTATGTTTATCCATATTTTAGCTATTTATATTTTCATATATAATACATATGTTTTTGTTTTTGATTTACCTTAGGCTTCAGCAACCCGGCAACCGCTGCCGCCGCGCTCTACTGCAACGCTGCCTATCCGGCGGCGAGTTTCTACATGTCCAACTTCGGGGTGAAGCGCAAGGGCGGCCAAATCCGCTTCACGTCGCAGCAGACGAAAAATCTCGAGAATCGCTTCTCCAGCTCCAAGTATTTGTCGCCCGAGGAGCGGCGCCATCTGGCGCTGCAGCTGAAGCTGACGGATCGCCAGGTGAAGACCTGGTTTCAGAATCGACGCGCCAAATGGCGGCGCGCCAACCAGACCAAACGCAGCGCTGCCGGCGTCGGCGGCGGCGCCGGCGTCACAGCCACGCCCAGTTCTAACAGCAGCAGCAGCGCCGCCTACGCACCGACGGTGCCGGGCAGAGGGGCGCAACAGCTGGTGGGCGGGCAGAGCGACGACGAGGATCGCATGTATCTGTCCGCGGATGAGGAGGACGACGAGGATGAGGAGCCGGAGGAGCCGGCGGAGGCAACGTAGCCAGCCCAAAGTTAATTTAAGTAATTTTTATATTTAATTTTAAATATACATTTCACATTTTTGAATAGAATTGTTGTCGTTGTTGTTGTTTTTGTCGCTAGTGGAATTGATAGCTCTCCAGGCAGTTGCAGTTGGGCAGGTTGCAGCGTGGCGCCAGATTGGACAAGTGGCCCATGGTCACCGGAAAGGACAGGGGCACAAACCACTTGGGATAGGCGCAAATGGCCGCGGCTGCCGTCGACGAAGATTTGCCCGAATACTGCAAAAGGAGACCAAAGGAGAACCTCAGACAAATCAGTACAAAAGTTTTCATTAAGAAGAATATCAGACACGACAAGCAAAAAAGTGTGCAGTCGACTAAGACCGACTGCGCAATACCCTGTTCGCTGTGAAAAATTCCATTAAAAGAAGCAGATAAGAATGATTTTTGTCGGGTATGCTTGACTAGGATATACCCCGTGCCCAGTTGCCAGCTGCCGTAACATACGGATTTTTGGTTTTATATTCAATTTTGAGGTTTATCCTCGGAGCTATGCCAGAAAGAAACATCATATTTTATAGTCGATAATGATCGATATTCAGAAAATATTCATATTATATATAACTCTAATGGTTTTCGAGATCGGACGAACTTGGCAAAATTGTTGTGATCAATATAGAATATAAAATATTTATATATATGGAATAGTAGTCTTTTCCGCTCCACCAGTATTCTATATTATCACAATAGTATTAATAATTAATTAATTTTCACGACATATTACCTTGTGCAACTAAAAGCACTTTAAATTTATTCACTTTAAAATTAAATTTTTTTTATTGTAGATAATGTTTAGTTGTTTTTTTAAAATGTAAACTTTAAAAAATGGGGCTTATTGCGTATTTTGGCCAGCTGTGTATATAACTTTATCGGGTCTTCCTTCCTCTTGCACAAAATCATTGTACACTATTTTTATACATTTTTAATGGTAACAGGGTATAAAAAAGTATAATAGGTATAAAATAGGGTCTAAAAAAGAAATAGAAAATATAAGGAATATTTAGAAATTGAGATTTTTGCCCTTTGTATTTTTTTTTATTTTAATTTGAAATATTTTTCGATCTTCGGAGAATATCTTCAGTAAACTTGTGCTGTATTTACTTATTTAATATATAAGTCGATTTATGGATTGCCAACAAAAGAAAAAAATGATTAATATTTAAAAGTTAAAACCAAGAGAAATTAAAAAAATTTCTAATGACACCAAAATTTGATTATTCGCCCAGCTATGTCACCTAAACGTAAAGATTAAACCCTTATATACCATGCCTCTGGTGGGCGTGGCCGCAAAATATAAATATATAGGTTTCGAGTTTGCAGTCTTTATAATATAATAATATGGTGAACAGAGTATATATATAGGGGCTCACCTGTTCGGCTATGACCGGTCTGAAGGCGCTGCTGCGTGGGGGCAAGGCCAGCTGCAAAGTTGGAGGCAACGAAGGGAGCGCGGGGGGAGGCGGCGGCGGCGGCTGCAGCAACGGCGGAAGGGGCTCAGCCGGAGGGGAGACATTCTCAATGGCGCGTATCAAATCCAGATCGCAGCGTTTCAGCACCAGCTCCAGCACGGAGCGCTTGCGCTGCGGAAAGAGCTGCGCCAGCATATCGATGGCCGTCTGGGAGACATTCTCGCGCCGCGGCGCGCTCAGATCCTGGGCGACAGCCAAGGGTTCGGCCTCCACGTCCGCGCTTTGCTGCTCCGGCGGCTCGTGCTCCGCCAGCTGCTGGGGACTGTGTGGCGATGCTTGCTGGTCCCGGGGCTGCGTGACGGTCAGGCCGAAGATGCTGCCCGGCGGCAGGGCGTCGATTTTGCGGCCCGTCTTGTTGGCCACCAGCCGCAGCGCAATCGCGTCCTCCACCGCCTGCTGGCGCTTCAGGGCGACCTGCGAGTGGCCAAAGCGCCAATTGAAATTAATATGCGACATGTGTTGGACACGACTTTCCAGAAGTTCTGTTTGACTTGGTGCAAAGTAAACAGCTAAAAAAAAACAAAGCACAAAGCCCAAAAACAACTGCAATTCCTTTGGGTGTCACATATGAACACGAGGGTGTTCCAGAAAGCAGAAACGCCAAATGGAAAAATAGTTGAGAATTTAATAAAGCGCTTTAAAAGCTTTTGTATAGTTCTAAGGATAAGCATTTTTGAAAGCAAGTATATCCTTTTTATGGATTGAGTACTGTTGCGTGAATTAGTTCTTAGCATTTTCGTATTATAGCTCTAAGCTTAAAAATATTTAAAAAGCATATTAAACAAGCTTTTATACTATTTTTTTGTTTATTATTTTTTAAGGTATTTTCGTTTAACAGCTTCATTTTAACGGTCCAAAAAGCAGCTAAAAATAATACAAAAGTTTAATAAAGGCTCATTTCAAGTCTCTAATTTTTTTAAAAGCTGAAAAATTAATATTTTAACTATACTGGCTGAACAGATTTCATATTTTATTTTCATAATCGATCGTAAAATAAATAAAAGCTTACAAGCTTTCTTGACGCAGCGAAAACAAGTTTCTAAGTTTGCTGTGGTAAAATTTGTAAAAAGTAGGAACTTAAGAAATTTAATAACATTCATAAGAAATCTATAAATTACAAATCGCAAAAGAAATTTTTATTTTCCGAATAAGTTGTAACCAAAAAAATAAAATATTAAATATTCTTTAAATCTCTAAGGCCAAAAAGCTAAAAACGATTTCAAATCTCCAGTTTGAGCGAATTTGGGAATCATTCACACATTCTCCACTCCATTTGTTTTTCCCCTCATGTAATGCGAGCCCCGGCAACACTTGTGTAAACATTTGGTAAGCGGATATTTTAGCTCGATTTGTTCGTACGCTTTGACAACTTTCCATCATCATCAACATCTGCATCATCATCATCAGCATTAACCAAGTCCGGGACCAGAAGAAGGTTAACACAAATCTGGACAGAACTTCATATTTCATTTGTTTGCATTTGCCTGCAACCGCAACGGGAGTTTGTTGGTAAGCGGAACAGGGTGAGGGGGAAGGGGAAGGGGGCATTTGGCCCATGGCATATTTATCTTTCAAATTAGAGCATTGCGGCGGTTAATCTAAAGACAATACTAATAGAAAAACTATTACTATGTGCGAAGCGCTTGAAAAACATTCCGGTAGCAGCATAAGTTTAGGATGAAAGGGTGAATCTGAGTCTAATTATAGCAAGAGCTATAATTAATCGCGATTAGGGCACTTAAAACAAAATAAGAGTCTTTAAAAAAATTGCTTCAAATAATAGGTTTTTTATTGTATTTATATTTTAAGCAATCAAATTGTAAAACAAAAAAATGATACAAAAAATAAAATGCAAAATACAAAATATATCGAAAATTTATATATAAATATAATATAACATAAAATAAATTAAAAATTTCAAATTTTATAAGCTATGTACATTTTTTAAGCAACTAAAAAAATCTTTTAGATGAAATTAAGATTATCATATAACTTTCGACAATATGAGGTAATTAATTTTCTAAACTAATTTTCTATATTCAGATAACATGTTTATAAATTTGTACTTTGCAAAAACTGTATAATAGAACTGAAAGAAAGAAAACCGTTTTTTTATGAATAAATTTTGTATATATATATTTTATACTTTATACTTCATATACTCAAACTGAAAAATAAAAGCAAATGTTTTATACTGATTACCCTGGAAACTAAGGTTATATGTAAATTAAATATCAATTTTTTAAAATATCTGAATACAAATTGTTTTTTTTTTTGATCATAAGTATCAGTGGTACTATAACTTTTTCGTAATTGTATCTATCATTAACGATCAAAATCGATTTTTAGTAAAAAAAAACAGCCTTAGCTCTGGAAACAATAAAGAAAATTAACTTACGAGTTACCTGTAGAAAGTTTACAAATGTGACTTAGTTAGGAATTGAAGCGATGTATTAGGGACATGAAGATTGTGAAAATACCGAATAATATAAAATTTATTTTAAGAGTTTTTAAACGTATTTGAGATTCAAAAATAATTATTACGGATAAGCTGACACAAAAACTTTCGTCTTCCAGTTTTTGAGGACATTTCTGAGCCCAAAAAGCAAAATACAACATAAAATTAAATATATGCTTCGTCTCTCTCCGAGATCCTTAACCTCACCTGTGCCGCCATAATGCGCTGTCGCTCGAAGATCAGGACACATTTGGCACACTTGCAGCTCTTGTAGGTGCAGAGCTTCTTGTGGCCGCGCAGCTCCGAGATGATGCCGTGGTTGCGGCAACGGGCGCATTTGGGCACACGATTCGAGGCTTTGGCCAGTTGCGTTTCGACTGGTTTCACAATCTTCGCGTTGACTGCGAGACGGACTCGCTTAGCGGCGCCTTGGCCAGCCGCATTATCGTCGGCCATTGCAGCAAAAAGATTCAATTAAAACTGACAATTGGTAAAAGTTGCGGCCGTTATTTGTAGCGTTGTGGATGCCAAGCGAAAAGAAACTAAATTTTGGAAACACTTGACCGATGCAGGCAATTGTTTCAAAGCTTATTTCAATTTGGCTCCTTGTTGACTTACGCAGGCGCATTAGCCAAATGTCAACGCAGCAAATTTTCGACAATGCGATTGGTGGTTGAGATGAACTCAGGCTCCACCTTTAAGTGGGGGTTAGAATTAGGGGCGTGGCAAAAATTAAAAAATAAACCATGTAAAGCTTAATTCGCATTAAAACAATTGCAATAAGAAGCCTTAAAAAATTCGTGTTTAGTTTTTTTAGATTCAAAACACGTTACTTGTGTGTTGGAAAGCGACAAATAATAACATATTTGCTCCACACTTAACAGTCAATACTCCACACGTAAAACTATGCAACGCATGATGCAATCGATAATAAGCTATTCAACCAATTGCAAGGCAGCAAAGGCAAATGTGCTGCACAAAACTCAACAAATAATAGGAAAATTAAAGTGAATGCATGTAACATTATTAAACAGCTTGAATATTATATTCTTATTGGACTTCACTATTTACATTACCATAATGAGCACAACATCAGCAAAATATATCGACAAATATTATTTAAAGAGACATCATATCGATATTTCGATATTTCTTCGATGATGCATCGCTAATTTTAGCCAGTCGGAAATCATCTTCGAACGTTAAAAAATGGATCGGTAGCTAAAAGAGATAATTTAAAGCGAAATACGCAAAGAAAACGGCTTTTGTCCGCTATTTCAGCGATTTTTTTGTGTTGTAATCAGCAGAAAATTTTTAACAACAGCTACAACGACCACAACACCACCAGTCAGTCCCAGGCAATAACCAACAACATTTTTGCAATATTCTATCAAATTTTACTGCAACTACAACTACAGCAACCACAGTCAAGCCCAATAGATAGTCCCCACAAAGGAAAGGTGAAGAGCAAAAAATTAGAAAAAAATTATTTTCACGCAAAAAATTAAAGAAAATTGGAATATTCAATTTTTTGCTTTGCTATGCCAATGTGATGAGAAAACCCAACAGCAACAACCACAACTACAACAGCCACATTTACCAACACAACCGACCGACGACAGTGCAGGAGCGCAGCCAACGTCAGCAGAGCAGAAGTAGATGCCAAACAGTGGATAAAAATTTGTATTGCCAAAGTTAATTTGCTGCGACAATTTTTGATGCTGCTGCGCAATTTTCAACAACGCCGACTGCACTTAAAACAGCAACAACTGCAGTAGCTAGAATTCAAATCACAAGTAAATTTCTTGGCAGAGCAGCAGCAGAGACAAAAACGGCCACCATTTTGAATGAGCGCAGCAACAACAACTAACGCCGCAGCAGTAGCAGCAGAAAGAGCGAGAGAACAACGCAGCAGCAGAAGTAGCAGCGACGCGACGTTGACGTCTACGCTGTTTCTTATTAGCGCTGAGGAAGCGGGGAGGAGCAGCTTAAGTATTGCAGCTGTTTGACCGGGAAAAGTTCTCTCCAAAAAAAAAAAACAGTGCGTGCATTTGCTTGCGTGTGTGCGGGAGAGAGACTGTGTGAGCGCAAAAAGAAAAATTTTTAAAAAATAACCAAACGGCAAAAATAATGGTTGAGCGCATTTTGGAGGAGAAAAATGCCAGCACAGCTGCTGCTAAGGAGTTTGGCTCGCTCCGACACAGCGCCGGCAGCAGCAGCAATAACAACGCTAGCGGCTCTGCGGACAGCGGCGTAGGCGGCAGCAATGTCTCTTGCAGCAACACCGACAACAGCTGCAGCCAAAGTCAATCAGGTGAGTGTTGAATTTCAAGTTTTTTTTCAACTTCTTTTACTCCTTTTGCTGCCACTTATTCTCTCTCGCTCTTTGGCTTTCCCTTGTCGTCAATGCACGTAGTTGCTTTTTATTTTAATTTTTCATTAGCTTTTAAGTGGTTGTGTGACCACTGTGCGAACACTGTGTGCATTGAAACTTTTTGCAGCTGCCTTGCATGAGCAAGGGAAAGAGAGAGAGAGAATGATGGTCGCATAAGTGCAGAGCGCCGCCCTTCATCCCTTTACCTTGCGCATAAACGATGTCCATCTGGGTGTGTGTGTGTGCTGTGCTGGTGCTTCTTATTATGCCTCTGCTTCTGCTGTGTTACGTTTTAACGCCGCTTTTCGTGCAATGTCTGCCACTTTCGTTCTTATTGTTCGAATTTGTTCTAGAAACGCACTGCACTTGCCTCAGTGTGCGTGTGCGCGTATATTCCATTTCCATTGCGCATACATTTTCATGCTGTATTTTTAGTGCTGCGGCCAAACAGCTGAGGCCCCTGGCAACAGAATCCATTGAATTCTCTCTATGATCTAGAATTCTTACATGTGTGTAGATATATTTGTATGTGTGCATCCCTAGAGGTCTTCGACATTACAAACTGTGTGTGTGTGTGTGTTTAAATGTACGTGCACATGTAACATAATGTAATGCTTGCATGTGTACACAAATATTTGCATCAATTGTTACACGTCAGCTCAGCTATTGATTCGCGTTCGCCTATGACGCGTTATTCGCAAATTATGACGCACTTACCGTGGGGCGCAGCTCATTAAAATATGCGTGAATAAGCAATTGAGATTAAAAAGATTAGAGCACGGAAAAAAATAATATAGCGTTCGTTTGAAAAACAAAAAGAATTTTAATATGTATGCACCAAATTATCTTTTTGAAACGAATTTGAAATATCACGCTACAAAAATTTGACATATTTCTCTTTTTACACAAATTGATTTGATTTGACACGATATTAAATACTCTATGAACTATTTGTATGTTCTACGAATTTCTTTACGTCTCACCCGTCACGAATTATACATTTTAACTTTAGATTTTACTTTATACTGAATTATCAACAATGGGAAATACAGATAAAAATAGCGTATTTGAAAATATGACGAGCAAAATAATTCAAGCCATAGCACTGATATTGCAGTCTTACGCAAACGTATGCGTTTATTGTCAGAAAACGATTACAAAAAGTTATGTTTATATTAGTTATTTCTTATAATATATTTAATGAGTTAAAATTTTTAAGCACTGAGAAATCCTCAAGTAAACTCTATCAGTAAATTTTTAATTTGCTTATTGTATTTTAAAGTTGGCTTTTTAGGACTGGAACCAATCTACTAGCTTTCCATATAGTTAAAATCCTTTTTTTCACGGATGTCACGTAAAAAAAATTAAGTGTAATTTTTATTTTATTTAACATTACTTAACATTACTTAAAAAAAGTAATAAAAAAAACTGTAAATAAGTAATAATATTTTTGGATGCCCTTTTTGATTTACATGATGAATGAAAAAAGATAAATATAATAATAAAATAAAATAAGAATAAAAAATCTTAAATTTTTTTGACGACTTGCCTTACAAGCACTTTAACTTAATTTCTATTAAACTTCGCCGGGTAAACTTACCAAAACTCTTAAATAATAAATCCCGTTCCTCATTACATTTCGTTAATGTCGTGTTTAGTTTAAGGGTTTTTGAGGCTACTCTGTCAAGTCAACAAGAAATCACGTTTTTGTTTCGCTAATCTAAAACCTGGTTGACTTACGACAGCAAATACAATGAGTTCGACTTTTAAAATGTATTTATGTGTATTAACCATACAGCTAGTTGTTGCGTCTTTATGTCATGCTATTATAGCACTAGGTAGACTTAATTAAATTAAACAAATAAGTACATTTATATAAAAATAGCTATATATATACGCATATATGTATAATCCAAACACGTGTCATTCTTGATTGTGTTTTATCAACGTTGCGACGTCAATAAAAAGATTGCATCACTTTATGCATAGCAGAGTCAATTAAATATGAATGTAAGAGTATACACATACATTGTATATAACAAGTGAAATTTCTTACGTAATATTATTTATCTGCATGAAATGCATTTTTTGCATATGCACAAGATAGTTGCCTGTATCAAGGGTATCTGTTATTCGTTCGCTCTCGGCTGGAGCATTCTTGCTGCTTATCTGAAATACATTGGACTTTCTCCTGCAATACCCTTGCATTATCCAGCCCCAATAAAAAATGGCCCGAGTGCAATTAAGAAAAACTCACCCCACCCCCATCCTCTCACGATTGCGGGGGTTATCTGCGAGCAATGAGTATGGAAAAAAAAAGAAAGAAGAGCGTCAGTGATAAGATATAGAACGAATTCCCCACTGCCTGGGTTCGGAACCACAAACATCTGGAAGGAAATGCGCACGAGATTTACATATGTATGTATGTGTGCAAACATTATAAACAGCTGCCCCACGAAACGCAGACACAAGCTAAGAAACTTTCCCAGAATGTTGTCTTGCAAGTCTGGCCAAAAGGGTAGGGGTGGGGGTAGCGGCTAGGCGGCTGACTCAGCGGCGTGTGGGCAGCAGCGTGAAATGAATTATTGTTGTTGCTGTTGGTCTAGCTGCGCGGCGAGGCTTATTTCCGGAATTGACAATTTGACGAAATTCATTTGCATTTCTATAGAGTACATAAAAAATCAAAAAGGCCAATAGACATGTGGGAGCGAGACGGCTATATTCTTGGCCATCTTGGTTGTGTTCAATCAATTAATACAAAAATGATTCATTGGGCGAGCTTTTCAAAATTTGCAAGCAAAAACAACAACACGCGTAGAGCTTAACAAATGAAAACGGATCAAAGTGTTAATAAACTGTAAAGCGAAACTAAACGCTGCAGCTAAACAGCGACTGCAACTGCGACGCAGGCCGCGCTGCGGCAGCGCATAACCTTGATGACGTTTATTGCACTCTGGCGCTGCAACCAGCGGCAGCAACAACCAGCGCTGTGCAACCCAAAATAGAACGACAGCCAAAAGGCAAGCGCGCAAACAAAATGAGCGAACGCTGCGAACAAAAAGCACAAAGCGATGAACGTGCGGCCGCCCGCTCTCTGCCCGCATTGCTACTTCTGCTGCTGCGCTGCAACGCTCCAACGCTGACCGAGTTCGAGTTAGCGTCTGCTGACGTGTCACGACTGCGCTGCCACTAGTGCAACAGTAGTAGCAGCAGCACCAGCGGCAGAGGATGATGATGACAAACCTAAAAAAAAAAAATACACAAAATTGAGAAGAGAAAAAATAAACAATAAAAATCACGTTTATCAGCGCCTTAACGAATGCATATCAATTGGCTGATGGGGGAGCGGGCAGGGGCTGGTTGATTATATTCAGCAATTTGCAGCTTAACGCTGGATACACGCGCCTTGCGAAAATAAAAAACGGGATTTGGGGCGAAGCCTTCGCGTCTTGTCTGTCGCTGTGTCGATAATTTATTTTGCAATTTTCTCGCAAGCAACAATGAAAGTTTTTTGTTTTTTCGGCTCAGTTGTCGCTGCACATATATATGCGTGGGTGTGTGTGTGAGTGTGTGAGCAGGCACCATTAGGTGGGACACATAGGTTATCGAAAGAGAGATATTTGAGAGACGCTTTGTGGGTGGCAGACATTTCAATATTAAATAGCATCATCCTCGTCGTTATTATCATCAATAATTATCATGCACAGTGGTTGTCATGCGAAAGCCTTCCATTTTGTATAAACAACAAACAAAAATTTGTGTGCGTACGTGCAGCCTCACACACGCATCTCTCTTGTTCCTCCTCCTCCCCCCACACTAACGTACACACACACTCTCTTGCCATGTGCATGTTTTGTATGTAAATGTAACTGTTGCCCTCAGCGCAACGTTTTTTTCTTGCATATGGCAACGCCGTGTTTGTAAAAGAAATCCCAACACTCAAACAAATTTATGTATGTTGTTTTTTTAACCTTTTTTTTTTGAAAACAAAGCACCATTAAAAGTAGTTTTTTTGTTTTTGGTTTGCTTTTTTGCCCTAGCACTCATTTGTTTTTGAACGCAATTCGCATATCAGGCGATGATATTTTTGCAAGTATGTGTGTGTGTCGATGTTTGCGTTTAACCTCGTTTTTCACGCTGCCCTCAACAAAAGCACGTCAGCAGCCTACGTGATGTTGTGCTTGTATGTGTACCTCACACTTAAATTCAGGTACATGCGAGCGAGCAAGAGGGAGAGAGAGATGTGGAGAGTTAGAGAGCGAGTGAGGCAGATATCGCCCGTGTCTGTTTGTTCGCTTTTGTCTTTTGGTCGCTCATTCGCTGTTGGCGCTGGCTGCTGCTGTATGCTTTTTGCGTGGTCATACCGGTCTTTTTCAATGCGCAATCCAATGGCTCTGCTCTCAGCTCTGGTCTCTCAGTGCCAGTCGTTTGCTTGGTCGGCTCACCGCCCGCTCTTCTTTGCCCGTTGCGCCCCTTGTTGGGGCCACCACTTGTCGCTTTTGTTGTTATTTTGTTTTGAGCTGCAGCGACAAAGCGGCTGTCGCTTTTTGCTCAGCTGGTTGTCGGTCGGTCTGGCCGCTTATGTTGTGGCTTTCCTTTCGCTCGGTCTTCTTCCTTGCGTTCGTGTTTACTTGGACAGCCAAAATAAAAACAAAACAACAACGTGCTTGGCTCCGATTATGTCAGTCGCCAACGTTTCGCCTGCTTTTATCGTCAGCTGCGTACTCTCCCACTCTCTCTCGCTCTCTTTCTCTCTAGCTCGCTTGCTTACGTTCTGTTTGTAATGTAGATTTCATTATTTTTAATAGAACGCAATTTAAATTCTTTAAACATTGAACACGATCTGCTGCCTTCATCTTCCGCTTCCCACTTCACATACGCCCATGCATTGTTGCCAAATTTCATTCAGCCATTTAGTTGCTCTTTTTTGCGCTTTGCAGATTTTTGTTTCTTATTTAATTTAACATACAAATGTATTTCTGCCTGTCCTGGCATCGATTCTTTTAATTGAATCAAATTGAAAAACTTTCCATGCCAAAGCTCTCTATTGTTTTTATTATTTTTTGTTGCCCCTGCCTTGGCAGGGGGTCAATCATATGATTTGAGTACAACCGGTAGCTTTTTTATATGTACGTATGTATATTTAGGTACATACGTATGTATATATATATTTTTTTTAAATTATGTACTACAACAACGATTTAACATGGGCAAATTTATTTCCAATTTAATTTAAAAATACAAAATTCTTAAACCGGCTTTAAACGCTTCTTCCGGTTGTTAACGTTTGCAATTGCTTTAAAGTTATAAGTTATTGTGTAAACAAAATCCGCAAAAGCTTACGTACATACGTATATGTACAGACATGTGTACTTATTGATATAACGTATGTTACAGCTATGTGCATGCAAACATATGTATTGCATGTGTCAAAAAAGTCACGTAAGCACAAAATATGCACAAACATTTTCGACGTCAGCGGCGTGCGTTGCTAACTCTCTTTGGCACGTGCAAAGAGCACGCTGCTTAGCATAAATACCCAAAGCTCACCACTACCACCCCCCTCATTTTACAAGACAGCCCGCACATGGTACTCTCTTTTGAAATGCGTTTGGCACCACTCGCTGTGCTCTGACCTGACTTGCCTCTGTGCTTTTTGTGCTTTTGCCCTCTCTTTTTCACCGTTGCTCTCACGCTCTCTCGTTAGTTTTTTCGACTGCGGCTGCTGCTGCTGCTGGCGTTGCCTGGCCTGGGCCTGGGCCTGACACTGCTGTTGGCTGCCGACGCGTGTTTGTTTCTTTCCTCGTTTGCGCCGCGCGACGACAGTCCGGCTACATTTTGTCCGTGTTTTAGGAATTGTTCTGTTTTATATATTTTCCACCATTCGGTTTTATCATTCGCACACACACACATGTATATACTATTTACCGCAGCGGCACAATAACACCAAAAAACACCACGTCGTCTTCTCCCAAACACACACACAGATACCGTAACTAAAGATTTTCCGCGTGTTTTCGGCAACGTTCATTCATCAAAGCTCGTCGGTCGATTCGAAATCGAAATGTTGTTGCTTTAAGATGACTTCGTCTTAAATACGTTGAGTCAAAATTGCAATAAAAAAAATAACTAACAGTTAATGCAAAAAGTGTGCATGCAGTATATTGGCTACGCAAAAAGAAATACCAAAAAACAAAAACGTGCGACGCCAGCAGCGACGTTGACTGAGCAGCGGGCGTTGCTTAGATAAATTGCGTTGCGGCTAAAAGCAAGACAACAACAACCACAAACATGTTGGGTAAATACAAAAACAGAATAAAATAAGCGAAAATTACCTATTATAGAAGCTTTAAGCTTCATATACTGACACACACAGACACATAAATATCCCATATCTATGTACACCCATATATAATTTATTAAGTGCGCTCTCTAAAACTGTGAATCGATTAAAATGCCGGTTTTTGCATTTGTATTTAAACTTTTGTTTTTATTTCATTCACTGCCTTTCCGCTAGCATGCGTGCATATACGTATGTGTGTGTGTGTTGTTTGGCATTTGTTCTCCTGCTTCTGCTGAGGCTGCAGCTGCAGCTGCTTCTGTTGTTTTTGTTTTTCTGGTGCATAACATTTATTGCAATTTCCTTGTTGCTGCTTCTGTTATTATATTTTTGTTCTTACTACTCCCCATTGTTTTGCAAAAGCACAAATGGCATATCTGATTACAATATTCTGTGATGCATATGCATGAGCCAGCAAACGGTAAACAAATATTTTGCAATTCCAATTAGAATTCATGGAACTACAACTAGAACCAAAATGCCTGGTGGGGCCAATGGCTTTCTGTTGTGTGTACTAAGGTGCTCCAAGGTAGCTAAGCTATTAAAGTGATTTAAGATATATTTAAATTTGAAGGAAACAACCACTGCATTTTAAAATACCATAACATGTCTAATAGGAAACCCTTAAAGTAGACATAGACAGATAACTCCAAGTAAATATTGGAACTATTTTACAATAAGAATCAGATTTAAAGCTCCACTACAGAATACAGTACACGTTCGCTAATAAGACCTATGCAGTTCCAGCGATAATTCTAATTTGACAAAAATTGCTATTCCAATAGGCATTACTTATATTATTCTGAAAAGAGTGTATTTAAATTTATGAGGTTTAAGAAAATGTTATACAAATTCATTTATTTACTGTTTATCTGTTTAAAACAATAAAAATAATATTAAATTTTTGTACAATTTTAATATAAATAAATTTATTTCCAACTATGTCTACTGATTGTAATATTTTAAAGATCTTAAATGTCAGGTAATTACTGCACTTTTTAATTTTTAACGGTTGCAATTTTCCAGCATTCATGTGTAGCGAGAAATGCCGAAGATAAGTTCTTTAAATATTTGGTTTGAACTAGAACGAAATAGTTTTAGGTGGTTTTTTATTTTTCATCATATTAAACAAATTTCTCAAACGCTACGTGTAGTGCAAGTACCAATTGGAGAGGCCAAAGACCAGGCCAAGGATTTTTACGACTTTTGTCTCTATTAACACACACACACACACACACACACACACAAGGAACAAATTACAATGTGTTTGTATGCTATTGTTGTTTTCTCGTATTTTGATCTGTGTGTCACCTCGTGCATTATGCCCGTATTATTTGGTCAGCCATGGCAACCCTTTAGCCCACTCCCCGCTAAGTATTTACAGCAGTCGAAGAGTGCCAGCCATTTCCAATCAGAATTTGCGTTGTAGCAAACAGGCTCAACGAGTGTCTAGTTGGGGGCGGGCAAGGCGTTAATGAAGTGAGCAAGTCGAGGGAGTATCGTGTGCGCTCTTTCTATTTCGCCCTCTCCTTTTCTTTTTTCTGCCATACACACCTACACCTCCCACCCCGCAGAAATGTCGACCTTGAGCGTTCCGCCGGCAGGCCTAGGCGTAAATATACACACACCAACACCCATTCATTGTTTTGTATATACATATATAAGTATATGTACATTATGTGTGTTGTTATTCATGTTAATTATTCAAATTATGCATTTTAGTTTGTTGTTGCTTTTGTTATTACATACAAACACACGCGCACGCTCCTTGCCGTACCTTGCCTTGCCGGTCGGCTTTTTGGTTGTTGCTGTTTTTCTTTTCATCTGTTTTTTCGCCATTTTATTTAACTTTTGCTTTTACAATTTCATTCGGCGGCGCAGTAATTTTCTTCTTCTTTTGGGTGAATTTATGTTTGTTGTTGTTGTTGCTCGTATGAAGTAACCATAAGATTGAGCGTCAACGACAAGAGCGGAACGACAGCTGCTGAAGAGAGAGAGAAAGAAGGAGAGAGAGAGAGCGGTGTCTTGCTCTTTGAATTTGGTCTTCGCTTATATGCTCTTTGCCGTCGCGCTCTTATTTCGCCTCTGTGGTTTCTTATTGAAACTCTTGTTTCGAGTTATCTATTTTACTTTAATTAATTTATTTTTTGGCAAAAAATTGCATTTGCTGATTTTGTTCTCGTGCTTTCTTCTTGGTCTTCTTTCTTCTTTTTATTGCCATTCCCTGATAATCTTAAGTACTTTGTGTTGCTCTTTCTCTCACGCTTTAACTGCTTCTTCTGCTTTGCTTAATTATTGTTATTACTGCTTATGGCATTTGGCTGTTTTTTCCCTATTTTCTTGTTTCGTTTCTTTCTTGTTTTAGCTTGCAGCTTTAAACAAAAATTTTTCAAGGTTGTGTTGTTTTTCTTTTCTTTGTTTTTGTTTTTAATTTATGTTCGCTTTGACAGTGCCTCTCATTCTTTTCTTTGATTGTTGTTTTGTTATCAGCTTCGTTTTGATAAGGCTTAGTGGTATGTGGAAGGGGGAGGGGGCGTGGCTTCCAATAAAAAATTTGCCAGACGCTTAAGCTTTGGGACAAGTCCAATCGGATCGTGCGATATGTGCTGATATTATTAGTCGAGCGTTATTTCGTCTTCTTAGCTTGTTTATTTTTAAGTGACTTGTTTTCAGTTTTCGGTTTGACCTTGTTTTGAGTTCTTTATGAGCATCGCTTTTATTATCTAGCTTAATATTACTGTTTTTAATCAGTTTGAAAACAACAAAAGCTGATTTGGGTTATTGGAAAACTTTGGGCTGAAATAACTTATAAATGGAAAACGCCTTTAACATGTGAGAGAAAAATATGAAAAATATATACATTGAAATATATATTTATATTAGGGAAAAGAGAAAGAGGTATAAAAACTCGTATATAGCCAAATTCGAAAATTTATTTAACTATATATAATGATCAAGAATTAGGAATATATATAACGAAGCCAACAATGGCGTTTTCTTACTCATTTTTAATGGGTACAGGAAGTCACGAGTAGAATTATAAAACATTTTTTTAATACTTGTCTGTGGGTTTTTTGTTGGATAATTCTCGTGTAATTGGAATTTCTTGGGCTTCTTTGAGTTGTGTGTCCTAACCTTAGCTAAACTGGAATGCATTGTACGCCACGCACACCTCCAACCAGAACGTTCTATTTACTTTCCACATGTTGCATCATCAGCTAAACCAACAACAGACAGGCGGGCTTTGCCAACAACTGTTTCAGTTTGCAATTCTTGGGCAAACACACAGGAATTGTTGTTCTTTTAATGGCGATTTATCTGAAACGCAGTTTAATAATTCTTGCAATTCATATGTATATACAATATATAGACACAATCTCTTTGCAAATATTTGTTGCATAGTTTTGTTTATAGAGTTGTTCTGGTAATTAAATGCAAAACGACAGCAGCAAAAACAATTTATTTGTTTTCTGTAGGCTTTTTTTTGTTAAACAAACAGAAGCTAACAGCATTTTTGTGCTGTCCTAAACATAAATTAATGCCGAGAGGTATTTTAGTTCGAGGACACAGAAATGGTAACAAAAAAGAAAAATGAGATTATTCTATTATCATGGAAAAGTTAAAGTATAAACTTGATTATATCATATAAATATACTTAAATATATACATTTTATTTTTGTATTAAAAGTTTTAATATTACGTTTAAATTTCCAAAAGTCGAGCATCTTAATGCTATGTATATAATTTTTTACAACCCAGCTTTTTTAAGTTTCGAGCTGGTTTTGCACAGCCTGCAGAGTATCTTCAAGTCGAGTACTTTTGGCTCGAACACTTGTTTTTCTGCCATTTTAAGCACATCTCGACTTTCGGTTTTTCAGCTTCTTATATTTATTTTTATTTTTTGGGTTCGTTCTACAAATATTTAAATTGGCTTGTTTTGCTTGAGAGTAAAATAAAAAATGGCTGGGAGCTAAAAAGAGTACGACGCAATAAATTTAAATAGAGTCGGAGCACACGCCGCAATCGCGAGACCAGAACCTGATAGTACGTCTGTCGACTTAAAGCCCCCAATTCGCACACCTCGCAATCGCCGCTTACCGGCCGGCAAACACGTCAGAGATAAGTTGAGTCAAAGCTAGAAATTACATACCAGTTTTCTTTATTTTTTGTGCCTTTTTGCGCGAAACAAAGGAAAGAAGATGAAAAAAAAACTATTTTAAGCTTGTTTTGGTTTCAGTTTTCTACGGCTTCGAATTGACGTTTGACGAAATAAAAAAAAAAACAAAAAAGACAACAGGCGATTTTTGTTTTGTTTTTCACAATGGGGTCTGTTTCAAATACATACATAGGCATATATTATAAGGATCCCGAACCACAATCAAAGTGATTCGATAATCGGTAACACGAGAGTTCTCCCGGCTCTTAGATAAGCGCTGGCAACCTCGAATGATTCTCTCGTCTGTCTTTGATTTCACATCACAAAAATAAACAATGTTCAGACTTTTGAGGGGTGTTGAGAAACTTAAAAAAAGCTGATGAAATTCGATGAATGCGTTTCACAAGGCGTCTATATAATAGATCAGTTAAGACATCGGGTGATGTCTCATGAAAGAGAAAGTATACCATGTGATTAGGAGCGGATTAATAAATTAAAACAACTTATTTAGTAAACATATTTTAAATTAGTTTTTAAAACGTTTTCCTAAAAAAAAGCAAAACAAAGTAAAGAACCCAAAAGTTGTAGTTATGAGTTATTTTATAGGTATCTCACTTTTCAAAAAAGAACTGAAAAATTTAGTTGCCGATTTGAACCCCTGGGGTCTGTATAAGCAAAAACAACAAATTCTAAAAAATTTCAATTGAAACAAGTAATAACGTTGTAGTCGGACGTAATCGTCCGTTCTTTCCATGGGTTGTCTAGATTGATTCTGTATTTCATATATATTCATTATTGAAAATACATTTTTTTGGATTTTTTCCAACTAAAAAGCTTATCCCCCCTTACTCACTTTTGAAAAAACTTTTTATTTTTAAATTTAGAAATGCAAATTTGCATTTTCTTTCGATCAGTAATTAGTAATCTACATAGCAAATTTGGTGACTGACTTCAATATTGTGGGAAATATTCGCCTTTTATCAATTTGCGATTTGAGGTGTATCGACATGTTATCGATTTGCCAGCCTTCTAGTGGGCATGGCACAAAAATCCTAACCTTTTGTCTGAAACAGATAACTACAAGTATATATCCAAAATTTCAAGTCTCTTCAATAGCGCCGAAAAAAGTTCCTAGTTTTCTATAAAGTCACACGTACTCATAAGTAGTTTCTAGAAGAGTGTAGAAACAAGTCATCTGAAACAAATGAAAATTCATGTAATTTGTCAGCAACTTTTCGACAACAAATCGCCGGGCATTTATCATAATTAATTTTCCTACGACAGCAATCGAAAAAAACGCGTAGAGGAAAACCAATAGAAAGAAAGCATTCGCATAAACAAAATGATTTGCAGAAATGTATTAAAAGCAATGCGCAAAAAATATATACATAGAAACCAAAAAAAGCAAATGAAAATACATAATAATAAAAGAAGAGGTAGAACAAATATATTTATTTGTTGCAGCACGCGTCTTTGTTTCCTTCCACAATTTCATTTACGTAATTGATAAGAATAATAAAAAGGAACAAAATAAGCAACAATATAAAAAACACTAAATAGGCCAAATTTAAATTTAGATAAGACCGCAGCTAATAAAAAACGCGTTTGTGTGTGCGTCAAATGGGCGCTGAAACGTGTGTGCTGGGCGTGGCAGCGTGGCAGGATGACGCGTATCGGGGCATGGTGTCGATGGAGGTGGGCTTTCGGCCAAAAAATTCACTAGATTCGAGAGACACAATAAAATCCAACAACAAGAATTTTATAATCGCTACAAAAATCGAGAAGAGTAACAAATGACGTCCGAGAATTGATAATTCGATGATGCGTAGAGATGGGAAAGAGAGAATGGCAGACGATGTTGCAAAGATCAGTTTGTTGGCTGCACCGGAACCAGAAAAAAAAATAAATAACGAAAACCTAGAAAATAAAAATGAAAGCTTGTCTAAATATTTAAAATTATTTCATTTGTTTATCAACGTCTGCGCGCATATTGCGTTCTAGAGAAATAGTTGTTGCCTGCCAACAGTCGAAGGCGGAAGAAAACGAGAGAAATTAGGTCACATAAGAAAATACTATGTGTGTGATTGGCAAGCGGATTTAAAAAGCAAGCGATAAGAATGATTGATCGCGTTCAGTTATTTGTATCTATAGAAAAAGAGGTGGAACTATGTGATCTATTTGATCTACAGTGCTTAAGGTTGGAAATACTACGAATATAGTGACAGGAAATTTTGATTAGAAAATTGCCATTGTTATTTTATTTAAATTTCTCTCATTGTTAGTGATCACTATGACAAATGATATAAGCGTTTATTTTTACAAGATTATTTACTAATTATAAGAAAAAATTAGAGACTAATTATGAACTTCATAACTGAACCCTTTCAAGCTGTAATGATCTCATTTATTAATGCTGATCACTTTGATTAATTCTATGGGTGATCTTTAGAACAACTTGTAAGCTTGTTTTTTATAATTACAGCTACAGATCACTTTTGATCTCAACTTATCGTTATGTGATTACTAGTGATCACTAGTGGTCTTTCGAAAGTTATCTTTGGTCTATATGATCTATTATGTATATTATATTATGTACTTCTGTTGTTGAATTCAGTAATTCTAAAGAGCTTTTATAACATGTTAAAGATGTGATCAGTTTGTTCATAATATTTTGTTTTATAGTATTTTTTGTAGAGTGGGAGCTTGTTTTCACATATTCTGGACGATAATTTTATGCATTCCTAAGGCGTTTATGTTCATAACAGCTTGCTCTCTATTCTCTAATGTATATCATATGGTACTTTATCTTAACGATATTGTTTTCTGTTTAGCCTTAAGTTTAATGAGCTATAACATATGCATGTTGTGTGCATTTCTTAGGCCTAATAAAGCATACTAACTTGATCTTTTGTATATCGAGCTAAACAATAAAAGCTTATGATCAGTTTTATAGCGTAATCTTTTCTAGAGTATATGGTGCCTTATGATCGTTGCGTTCTATTGAATTGTGCTAGTGCAGTCTAAAGAGATCTATGCTTTTAGTGATCAGTTCTTTCGAAGTTAAGTCTAATTTTTTAGTTTAGTTTATAATTTCATGAATATTGTAGATATTTGAATATCTTTATGCTTTTCTATAGTTCAATGATCCTGTTAGGTATTTTCAAACCTTCTAACTATATATTTATTACTTTACGCGCTTCAATAGTTCAATGATCATGCCATTTGAGCATTTATTGTTGCCTATGCCTACCCTGTGTATAAACTCGTGAAGTACTTGAATGCACTTCGTCTCGTCGTTTATTATTTATTTTATTATGCGTCCCATCAACATCACGAGCCATTCGCCATTCGCAAAAGGCCAACTACCTCTGTCGCTCTGAAAGTCCAACAAATGCAACGATGCATATCAGTATTAGATTTATTATACTGACTAGACACCACCCTACACACAACGGCACCTCCCCCCTCTCAGCCCCCGGCACCCCATACACCCCACTGAACTGGAGTGCATTTGCCACTGATTGCGCGTTGCAATTTTGCAATGGCAATTGGCGATTGGGTGGGCCAGCGATCTGTCTGTTGCTGTTACTTCTGCTGCCCCTCCTCCTTCTTCTCCTGCTCCTTCTTAAACACTTTTAAGTGCCCAGACCCAGACTCATAAGTCCATTGGTTTCTATAAATAGCACATCGAACGCATAACCGACCCGTGCGGCTGCCTGGTTTATGACAACAATTAAAAAAAAAGATACAAAAATACGTCGACGTCTTCGCCTCCTTTCCCTCCTGGTCGTCATCATTATTATCATCATCATTATTGTCAGGCTTCGATCGATGCCTCTGGGCTGTGCTCAGTCACTGGCCCCCTCTCCTCAGACTCGCTTCTCTTCGCTCCCTGTGCATTTTGCACAATACATTTTTTGCATACATTTAATTTGTACATATTTTAATTTTTATTTCTTATTTGTTGTTGTTATTTTTACTCGCTCTCGGCAGGCGACTTGTTTGTTTACGACACGCGATTTGCTTTCTACGCAGTTGAGCTAAAAATTATGTACTCGCTATAACGATCCATCTATATACTCTCATATATATATGAATATATTTCTATATACGCGTTTATTTATACATTTATGCATTGATAAAAACTTGAAAATAGGCATACAAATATGGCAAGTGGTCGCCGATAAATGTGCGCAAATATTTATTGGTGTTTGTTGTGCTTCAAGCCAAATGGCAAAAGCGAAAACCAAACCCAATGGGCAATGTGTTTTTGTTGTTGTTGTTCCTTCTCTTGATAAGCACTTGTTGCTTTTTTTTATTTGATTAGCATTTGTTGAATCTCCATTTAACGCCAACATACGAAATAGAAGGCTAGACAAAAAAGAAAAATGAAAAAATATCTAAGCAAGGAATTAAATTGTCACGTTTCAAAATTTTCGGATTTTTGAAGATTGACTGCAGCAACAGATGTGCATAAAGTTTTACTGGCTTTTTACTGGGGTATATTGAACATATAGCTAATTGTCAATTATTTTTTTACTTAAGTTTAATAAAATTTGTTCTACCACTGTAGAACTTATTGATTTCGATGAAAAATAAAAAAGAAAGCGAATTTTTTATGTCTATTTTCTACCGCAAGCAAACATCGCCTTTCTATGCGATTCTCGCGATTTCTAATAAGGCTTGATTTTTCTTGCAGTCCTTCTGTTTAAATCTTTCTGTCTCTTTTGTATAAATCTATATATTGCTTTCAATCTGTCTCTTTCTCACTTTTAATCTCTTTTAAACTCGCTCTCTCTTATTCAATCTTACTCTCATTCAATATCACTCCCATTCAATATCACTCTCTCATTCAATATGACACACTCTTTCTCTCTCTCTCTCTCTCTCTCTCTCTCGCTCCTTCTGTCTTTTCTCTCTCTCTCTCTCTTTGTGTATATGTATATGCATAAATTAATATAAGTATTGCAGCTATCCGGATACAGGGTATTTTCTAGTCTCTACTTGAATAGTGTTAAATATTTAAAAATATTTTCGGAAATTGCCTCAGTGGTTAAAGCTCCTTTCTTTCGACCTTTTCAAAACTTTGTCTTTGTATTTATACAAAATCTGTCTTCTTTCATATGTAAATATCACCATAAATGCTGCAAATTCTATTTTCAATTTCATCTTCTAAAGTTATAAATGAAGATTTCATCATTATTTGCAAACAGCTGACTACAATCTTTTGTGACGCTCACGTTGGATCTGATGGCGAGCCGAATAGGAACCCCTTTAAAAAAATATGACTCAAACGCGTTAAATGACGGAACGAGGCAACATGTTTACACGTTGTTTCAAATTATGATAAGATTTGCCGGAAACTGTTGAAAGTTAGAAATAATGTACAGGAAGTTTGAAGAAAACGTTCCAGATATAAATATTTACCATAAACTGTTTGTACATATAATGAGAAAATAAAAAAGTTAAAGTAATTAAAAATTTGTTAAAAATTAAAGGGGGAATAAAATGAAAGTATACAAAATTATGAATATTGTTTACAAGGCGCCGATTCTAGTTTCCGGAAGTTTTTTTTATAATCTAGTTTTTAAAATCTTTATCACCAAATATATAATCAAAAGATTAGATTATATAGATTTGAAAATCGTGTTAGAAAACGCAACGCATAAACGTTCCGAAGTGTAAACATTTTTTTTTTCTTTTTTTTATATATGTACATATCTATTGTATGTTTATAATGAAATTAGTTTTTGGGTTTTTTTTTACCATGAGGTCGCCAATAGTTTCAGCGCATGCCTCAGTTCGCCTCCAAACGCTGTCCAGAACACTTGCAAGCAGAAACTACTGCAATTTCAGTCCCCATCTATTGATCCAAACCAAAAGCCAGCGATTTCATCAGATTTTTTAAATCAGATACCAATGCTATATAAGATTGTAAATTGTTGAAATTTGTGACATTATCAAATAATGTATTTATTGTTGGCTCTTTTGCAGACGGTCAAAATGAATTGACGCGCTACAGCAGCGAAGATGTGTCCGGGAACGAGTCGAGCGAAGCGCCCAACATGACCGAGGTGGAGCGTCAGGCGGAGCTCAATCGGCACAAAGAGGAGATGCAAAAGAAGCGGCGCAAGAAACGCATCAGCTCCTCGCTGCACTCGTCGACATTTCAAGGTAAGCACCTAAATGAAATAAATAAATTAATATTAAAATAAACTAATTCATTAATTATGCCACTTCAGAGCTGTACAAGCTGACGGGCGAGATACTTGGCGAGGGCGCCTATGCATCGGTGCAGACGTGCGTTAACATTTACACCGATATGGAGTATGCTGTGAAGGTTATCGATAAGATACCGGGGCATGCGCGTGCGCGTGTCTTTCGGGAAGTGGAGACATTCCATCACTGTCAGGGACATCCGGGCATCTTGCAATTGATTGAGTTCTTCGAGGATGATGAGAAATTCTATTTGGTGTTTGAGAAAATCAATGGCGGCCCACTGCTAACCCGGATTCAGGAGCATATCTGTTTCTCGGAGCATGCCGCAGCGCAGATCATTAAGGAGATCGCGTCCGGTTTGGATTTTCTGCACAAAAAGGGCATTGCTCATCGTGATCTCAAGCCGGAGAATATCTTGTGCGTAAACACGGATTCGTTGTGCCCAATTAAGATTTGTGATTTCGATTTGGGCTCTGGCATCAAGTTCACCACGGACATCTCATCGCCAGCCGCCACGCCGCAGCTATTGACACCAGTGAGTGCTACTTGGGATTATACCTATATAGAGTTATCTCTAATATGTAATCCCTTTTCGCTGAATTTTAACAGGTCGGCAGCGCCGAATTTATGGCGCCCGAAGTCGTCGATCTGTTTGTCGGCGAGGCCCATTATTATGATAAGCGCTGCGATCTGTGGTCCTTGGGCGTTATTGCGTACATTTTGCTCTGCGGCTATCCGCCATTTTCGGGAAACTGCGGCGAGGATTGCGGCTGGAATCGCGGTGAAAACTGTCGCACATGCCAGGAGCTGCTCTTCGAGTCCATTCAAGAGGGTATATTGGTTAACTTTTAAGCGTATTTTCAATTTATATTCATATATATATTTTGTTGCAGGACGTTTTGTGTTTCCGGAAGCCGAGTGGCATGATGTGAGCGATGAGGCCAAAGATTTAATACGCTGTCTGTTGGTCAAGGAGGCATCCAAGCGTCTCAGCGCCGAGGCGGTGCTCAAGCACAACTGGATCCGCATGTGCGAGCAGGAGCCGCCCGCCAGCAAGCCGGCGAGCCGCCATAAGGCGCTGCAAACGCCCAACAACATACGACGGTAGTTTAGCCATCAAATATAAATGTATATAAATAAATTTAAATGCCCCTTTATTACCCCTTTAGCAATCATCAGTCGGCTCGTGAGATTTCACAGTTTGCCGAGTCCGCCATGGCCGTGAAGCGTGTGATCCTACAGCATTTCTCGATGCGCTACGATTATATGAAGGAGCGCCCGAATATCTATCAGCCCTCGCAGGCCTATATGGATGCGTGTAGCGATCAGAACTACAATCCAAAGCCGCCGGCACATTACACGCGCAGTCGCTCGCAGCGTGCCGTAACACCAGCCGCGGCAGCAGCGACATCACCAGCTGCTGGTGTCGTCCCCGCCGGCTCTTCTTCCGGCTACGGCGGCCGATTGTCTACGGCCCAGCGCAATGCAAACAGCGGCAGCCATAGCCGCCAGCCGTCGAGGAATGCATCGATCATATTCAACAATAGCGGCGGCTTCAAGACGCTGAATGTGCATGAGGAGGACGACGACGACGATGAGGCACTGGAGGCTTTTGGTCGTTTGGACGAGGGTGTTGACGATGAGTGGGCGCAGTCGACGCGTCGCTATCAGGAGCAGCGGGAGCTGCAGCAGCAGCAGCAGCTGGAGAAACAACATTACCAGGCATCCAATGGAAGCGGCAGCGAGGCTGGCGGCGATGAGATGGATGATGATGATTATGATGATGATGTTCGGGAGGTGGTCGAGACGGCGCAGGAGGTGGAGGAGAGAGAGGGCGAGGACTATCAGCACTATAAGCATTATTGGCGCGACCTAGGTGAGGATGAAGGCGATGATTACCTATATGAACAGCAGCAGCAGCGTGTCGATGATATTGCTGAAGAAGATGAATACGACCAGGAGGAGGAGGAGAAGAAGGAGGAGGTGAAGGAGGAGGAGGAGGAAGAGAAGAAGGAGATGAAAGCCGACTATCGAAAGCAATTGAAAGCTAAAGTTGATCAGAACGATGAGGTAGAGGTAACGGAGACGGAGGAGATGCAAAAGGAGCAGAAGGAACTTATTATTGATAATATGGAAAAAACAAAGCAAAGCGAATTTGCTAAACCAACAACAATGCGCAACAATGCGCAGGAGATGGAGAAGTTTAAGAACGAGGCAAAGCAGGCAAGTGATGATGTCGATGGGGCTAAGAAGCAACGATCAGCATCAAGTGATATTAGTGCTACTACAATCACCAATACCAATACCAATACCAACAGCAGCAACAGCAACAAAATGCTAACAACACCAATTACAGCAATAACAACAGCAACAACACAAACGAATGGCAACAGCGGCGTTCAGCCAACTGGCAATGTTAAGGATAACGATTATGATAACGATAATGATGATAACGATGATAATGATACTGATGATGATGATAATGATGTTAAACTATTGGATAGTATTAGTGATTTAAATGAAAAGCTACCTGAAATTTATGAGACTGCAAATATTGTTGTCAACTCAGCGGCAGTACCAGCAGCAACAGCAACAGCAGCAGCAGCAAGTGCAACATGCCCACCAAACGATAACGATAACGATAACAATGTAGATGATTTGAGAGTGCCGACGACAACTGCAGCTGAGGCGACAACAATGCGAACGACTTTTGGCAAACAACAACAGCAACAACAACAACAACCACCAGCAGCTGGCAACAATAATAAACAACAGCGCAATGTTTACTTTGCATTGGATTCATATCAAAATGACGAGGACGCCGACATTGATGAGGAGGATGACGACTACGATGATGATGACGACGATGAGCATGAGATGAAGTTAACTGCTTCCGGATTGAAGCCAACACCCCCAGCCATATGCAATGCTTACACGCGCAAGCAGCGACAGCAGCAGCAGCAGCGCTATATAGCGCCACGTCCGGAGCAACGGCTGGAGAATTGGCGCTATCGCAGCCATCAATCGGAGCACCCAGAGCAGCTGCACCAGCAACAGCAGCAGCAACATGCAATTGCTGGCGGCGGTGGCTATCGCAAATATCGTCCGCCATTCAGCACCGGCGGCGGTGGTGGTCATCATGGCAATCAGCAGCGCAACTATTTGGGCAGCTTCTCGCACAGCGGTGGCGCCGCTGGCTACAAGGTAGCGCCACAGCCAATAGTGGTGAAGCAGCAGCAGCGGCATCAGCAGCAGCGGCACAACAGTGCTGGCAGCACCAGCGGCGGCTCGCCGCCATCCGATGAGCATTCGACATCGCCTGCCACGCAAATACGCAACTGGCGCCAGGATTGCGTTTATGCTCCCATGCGCAGCTGCGGCATGCAGCGCACCCAGCAGCAGCAACAGTTGCAGCAGCAGCAGCAGCACAGCAGCAGCCGCCTGGACGCATTGGTTCGGGTCGCATCATGAACGGAACGCAGGTGCCGCCGCATCTGCTGGCGGAGCCGCCCACATTGGGCATCGGTCTGTCGCCGCCCAGCGAGAGCCTGTTGCTGCAGCGGCGTATGCGTCAGCAGCAGCGAACCGGCGACTTGGCCGAGTACTGTGAGCCCGCCACGGCCAGTGGCTAAGCGGGTGAGATTCAACGGCTCCAACAACAACAACAGCAGCAGCAGCAGCTGAGAGCAGGCGCCGGTAGCGCGTGGCTAACGAAATGTTTGCGCCAAGCATGTGGAAAAACTTGCGGCGTTTTGGCCGAAACAACAACAACAAAAACATGTTTAATGCTTTCTTTTTTTCCGTTTAATTTTTTCATTTTTTTTTGTATGCTTTTTTATACAAAAACAAAAAATAATAACAACTTATTTCAATATTTTAATTTCTTGAAACTTTAAACTTGAAAACTATAAACAAATAGAAACTACTTAAAATTCCGTTTTTATTTAATGCAGCGCAAAAGATAATTGTGTTAAAAACCCTTACGAAATGAGTTGAAAGAAGCGAAAGCAGACCGCCTTAAAAAAGCAATCCAAAAGAAAACCATGCTGTTTAAAGAAGAAAAACCAAACAGTCGTTCGAAAAAAAAAACAAAATAAAAAACAAACCTTTTTTTATAAAAAAGATTTAAAAAAGAGAAGAAAAAAGAACATGTAATTAATCGCTATAATTTTTTATTATGAAAATAAAAACAAAAATATGAATGCAAATTGTGTTTAAGCGAGTTGTACACACAAGCACACACTCACACACACACACACACACACTTATACACACTTAAACACACTTAAATATAGAATTATTTCAATTTTTGAAGAGAACAAAAAACAAACCAGTTGTCGCCAAAAAACAATGTTAACTTTTTGTGGTTTTCTGTTAAGACTAGGGGATGAAGACAAATAAGAATCAGAAGCAGCTGTTGCATATATTTGTTTATTTTTGGGCCCAAGTATATCAATTATAAAAATTTGTAAACAATTAAGAATTTTGCATACCGAAAAACCAAAATGTACAACACAAGAAAAGTTGTTAAAATTTTTTGATAATTTTGAATTTCAATTAACAGAAATTGTTACAAAAAAGCTAAAAAAAAAAGTGAAAAAAACGCATTAAAGAAAGTTGAAGAATTGAGTTAAATTTTTGACGGGCTCTGAAAGTAGTTCGGACCTCACACACCAATACACACAAACACTGTGTGCCTAAGTGAACTTTTAAGAAATTTTTAATTATTTTATTGGCAATTTTTAATTAAAAAGAAATTTATGTAAAAATTGCCTATAAAATAATTATCTACTTTCTTTAAGCTCCACTCTGACACATTTAACTCAATGTGCGATTAAGATTTATGTTAAAATAAATAAAAAAAAATACAAAATAATTTCCCATTCCTTTAACATGAATGTTAAAAGCATATTGAGAACACTCTTAACTAAAAAAGATTCTAATAGGGATATTGCAGCGGGAATATCCCAACACTGTATTTTCTCAAACTTTCAACTTTTCCAACACTTTAAAAATAAACACAAACTTTTCTTGTACACGAAAAGGGAAAGCAGAGAGAGTTCTTGACACATTGCTCAACAATTTTTTTGCTGGGCGTAAATAAAAACAGAATCATTGAAATGGAAAACATGTGTTAATTACAAAATAAAAATAATAATAAAAATTGTGATATAAAATGTAAATGTAAAATGCACCTGAAGAAAAAGAAAAACTATCAACTGACGCTGTGCCATCAACAACAACAACAACATTAAACACAACCACAACAACTACATAAAATTAATTAACGAAGTAGTAGCCGAGTTTAAGAGGGTTCACCCAACTTAAAAAACGAAATTTGTTTAATTATAATATTTTGGTTTTATCATTTTTTTTTTCAATCGTTTACGCCCCAACGAAATCAATAATAAAATGTCAGAATGCTTTGCGCCTCAACAAATTGTATACATACGTACATAAGAACATACTTCTATTTTTCCAAACAACACAACTGTAACAAAACTAAAAACAAAAAAAAAAACTAAACTAATAAAAACTAAATACTTCCACAAAAAAAAAGAAAGAAAGAAACTATTGCTATGCATAAAAAAAGAAAGAACATCTTGATAATATTAAAATTTTTAACAAACTTGAGCATGAAAAAAAAAACAATAAATTCAGTTACAATATGAAAATGTTTTTAATGATTAAGTGCGAGTACCCCAGATAATTTAAAATTAATTTATACAAATATGTATTCCTACGAAACAAACACAAAACAAAACAAAAAAAATAGTGTGTTTGCATTGTAAACAGGAACTCACGATGACATATGATGATGGCAGAAAAAGAAAACGAAAGAAAACTAAGGAACACTCTTGTTTTAATTTGTAAAACTGTGAGAAATGTTTCGCAACGAAACAAAAAAATTTATAATACCATTTATAAGAAAGGGAACTAAGTGAGAGGCATGAAAATCAAGCAGCGCTCCAAAAAAAGAATCGTATACTACACACTACACTACTTTACACTACACTACACATTTACATACACTACATGCCTACATATAACTAAAATATAAGTAAAATTTAGTTTTTATGTTTTGCAAAAATGTCCGTTAAAATTACGAGTAATATTTAGCCGTTAACATTTATAGTGAAAAACGCGCTGCTTTACTCTTAAATAAAAAAACAAAAAAAACAATATACTCCTTTTGATCCCATTTGGGAGTAGAGTATACAAGTGTGAATAGCTAACGAGCGAGTATTTGAGAGCGTTGTGAATCGCATGAATGTTTGTAAGACCTTTAATGAATGCGAATGCTAATAATGTTTCACATTATCCGATTAATATGTTTGTGTACGAACAATTGTTTTTAAATTATCGAAATGACTGCAAAAAGTAATCGAAAGGAAGCGAAAGCAAAGATAAATTGAAAACACCTAAAAACCAAACAAAAAAAAGGAAGATGAGATATTGTTTTATACACAAAAACGAAGAAAAAGTCAATAAAAATGCAAAATATACAAAATGTTAAAAAGCACGAGTTTTATTTATCAAAATTGTGGTTTACGTTGTAAACGAAGCCACAGGGCCGGATTTTCGCTTGGTAATCATTTTTTAAATTTAGCAAAATTCCATAAAAACAAGAGTTTGGAGCAATTCAAGAAATTGGATCAATGCTAAAAATCTGTGCATTAAAATATTTGTATAAATAATATAGCCTGCAAAACTCAGTTAAATAGGGTCAGATTTTTAAAAAAAAGTACATTTTCGAACTCGTACTGTCGATTGGCATTATACGATTCTAATTTTTCATATTGACTAAAATTAATCAAAAATTGCAAAGGGTTTCATTTACCCAAAAGCAAAAGTTAGTGAAATTATTATAAATATTATAAATTTGTGGAAGGTATTATTTAAAATTATATATAAATTTCTCTAATACCGTATTGGCAAGAAATATTGATGATCGTTTTTCCTACAGCTTTAGATACCAAATTTGGAAAGTATATCCCTTATATAATTATTACTTGAAAATTCATTTTATTTTATATTTCTGAATTTTTTACTTTAATAAAAAAGTAAAGATTTTAACAACATTTTCAAACATTTATTTTATACTTTTAAGGTCAACGTAAAACAATTGTTATAGCATATTTTCAAGGTACAACCACTAAAAATATATAAAAGTATTGTATTTCGGTTCGAACTACGAAGGCTGTGTACCAGATGAGTCCAGTCATGTGGATTTTTGTTGAACTTTTCTATTGATAAGTTCTGTTATTGTTTATTGTTTTGCATATTAAACAAGTGTTCTTTGAGTCCTGCTCCCTAAGTATTATAATCAATCAAGTTCAACTCTAATTTAATATTAGGAATTCCCCATTCGTATCTTAACCTATTTTGTTAACATGTGCTTCTCAAGTTCAGTTAAACGCTGGTGTGAGCGCCCTGGTTAACGGCTCCATTGCCTTGCGCCTCCATGAGATTGGCTCTAATTTCGCCAGACATGGAGTTGACGGAGGTAATGGTGCTGTTGACGCCCTCATCACTGGAGCCGCCAGCCAGCAGAGGCTTCACATCCGGCGGCTGTTCACGAGGCGAGGGCTCAAAGCTCTGATTGTTGATGTCCTCGATGGCCTTGCGCAGCTGAAGAAAAAAAAAAAAATTGTTATGGAAATGTTTGTATTTGGAACATTTAGAAATAACCAACCTCCTTCAGGCTCACAACGCCCACAAGGCGACCAATTTTGGTCACATAGGCATGATTGACGCCCATCATCGAGAAGAGGGAGTGCACCCGCAGCAGGGAGGTGCGCTCCACCAGCTGGAAGGGCGAGGGATCCACGCGTGCCGCCGACGAATTAAAGTCTATGGGCTTGGCCAACTGATCCAGCTCCCAAAGCTTTTTGCCCCCGGGCGACATGTCGACAACACGATCGCCAATCTAGTGTTGGAAAGGTGTTTTAGGAACAGGTCAAACATGTCGGGGGACAACACTCACCAGGTGCACACGCTTTGAGGGACTGGCCACTGGCGGCAGATGTTCGTCGGAGCCCGTTTCGAGGTCGAGCTCCGGATCGGAGGACCTCTTGAAGAAGGACTGGAAGGCCGAGCGCAGACGCGACTCGGAATTGCTGTGGTTGCTGTTCAGCGAGTCGTTCGACTGTTGCTGGCTCTTCTTGAGGATGGACCTGTGCTGCTCCAGCGCCTCGGCTTCCTCGGCGCGGCTCAGCTGGCGCAGATTGCCCATGTCCTGTGCGGGCACCACCTCGAAGCGTGAGGGACGTCGCTCCGCCGCTTGTTCCTTGAGCTCCTCCTCGCGCCACCTTTGCGCCATTTCCATGCGCTTCTCGCGACTAACCTGCTCCTCGATCAATTTGACCAGCTCCACACGCTGCACGGAGCCGAGCAGTATCATGTTCTCCGGACTGTCCACCAGGGGCAGCGAGCGCAGCTTCTTGTTCATCCGCAGGACCTCCTTCAAGCGCTGATAGGAGATGCCCTGCCAAATGTACTTCACATCGCGCAGCATAAAGTCCTCTACGTGCTTGTCGTACAGCGAGGAGTTCGTGTAGAGCAGATCCGGCAGATAAGGCAGCTTCTTGATCATGATCACGCTCTCGTACATGGAGGGCTGCAGCAGCGAGGCCACCGCATTGGCCACCAGCACAGCCACCAGCACCGGCACCACAAATGCAATTTGGCCAGTGATCTCGAAGACGACTACGGCCACGGATATGGAGTGGGTCACCGAGCCGGAGAAGGCAGCGGCGCCCACGATCGCATACGCCGCCGGCATTATGGGCGACATGCAATCGCCATAGCGCACGCCCAGCGGAAAGGTCCAGGCAATGAATTCACCCACCAGGCGACCGAAGCCGCTGCCAATCTTCAGAGCCGGTATGAACATGCCGTGCGGCACGGCAATGGTGGAGCCAATAATGGAGAGGAAGTACTGAGAGCAAGAGGAGGGAAAAGCGGAAAAGAAGTGCTGTGTAAGCGGTTTATCTGCAGGCCAGGCCAAGAGCTACCCACGTGGAAGAGCGTATAGCACGCGAGATTGCCAAAGATGCTGGTGTACTTGGTCGACCAGTGGGAGATAACGTTCGCCTGCTCGGCGCTCAGATCCTTGTCCGTCCAGGTGAAGTTGCTGAACAGCTGCGTCAGCTGATGCTCGGTGCTGAGATCACCGCCCAGAAACTGACCTGTGCCCAGGGGAAAGGTCAGCGTGGATATAAGCAGGGTCAGTATGGCGGGATAGATGAGCCGACTGCGAAGGAGAACATAATTTATAAATAATTGGGATTGGTTTACAAAGAGTTTGCTCACTTCTTCTGCAGGAACTTATTCAGCTTCTTGCTGGAGCGAATGAAGAGCACATAATGACGGTGCACCCAGACAAAGGAGGCGCCCAGCAAGCCACAGAGAGCGCTAGAAGGATGCACGTAAGTATCTGATTAATATCGTAGAAATATTCATATTAGCTTGTTTATCCGGTTTTGCACGGACATCGTATTTTTTGTACTTAGCCCCTTTGGCAGAAAAGAAGTATTCAAGTTGGCTAAAAAATGTATGCTAAAATTTTATATTATATAATCAATTATATATAATCTTTAAAAATAGCCTTAAAACTGTTTAAAGAAAATCTAATTTTACACACAGTGGCAGGATTTTCCAAAAAAGGTGACTTACCTCAGTTTCCAGGCGTTTTACTAATGAGATTTAAAGCCGTTTAATATAATTTGCCGAAAAATGGTTTACTACAATTTCCACTCAATTCAATTTTTAAACTCATTTAAAAATGTATGCATTGATTTTACAATGCACAACTTTAAAATTGAACAATTGTGGACCAAAATTCAACTGCTTAACATTCACACCCATTGGTGGAAACCTGGCCGAGTTTTATCTAAAGCTAAAGCCATACAAGAAAACTACTTTAGAAAATGTAGCTTTATATCTCTTACGGTTCGGGCTATTCATTGATCATCAATCAACAAGTCAATCAGTCAGTCATCAATTTGATATAAAGAGTTTGTCATGAAGAAAACTTACCCAGTCAAGGCAAAGAACACAAGCTCCCTCGAGTCGAAAGGGAACTCTGTGCTAATGTTGGTGGGATAGACGGCGGTTACCGTGTCAGCGCCCTGGAACCACACGGCCAGAAGGCGCACCGCCGAGGCGCCCACCACGCAGCCAAAGAAACCACGCCAATAATTGCGAACCGCAAAATAGGTGGTGGTCACCTCAATGCTGAAGAGCACAGCTGCAAGGGGCTTATCAGTTAATCTATATATATGCATCTAGCTATAGCGATGCTTCTCACCTCCAATGGGAGCCGCAAAGCAGGTGCCCAGGCCCAAGGCGCAGGCGGCGGCCAGCATTTCCGTGCTGCGCGATTCATTCTGATAGATGCTACGGAATGGGGTTGCCAGCTTGCTCAGCAGATGCGCCACAATGCTGGCTATGTGCACGTAGGGACCCTGAAGCACATCAGGCGTAAACTAGTAGCGAATTACAAAACCAAAACGAGTTTTTCTCACCTCCTTGCCCAGTGGCAAGCCGCTGCCCAAAACAAATGTTAGGCCCAAAACCTTGGCCACCAGCGTCTTAAACGTCAAATAGTTCTTCAGAGGCACGCCACGCAGAATGGTCTTCATTTCGGGTATGCCAGAACCTGAAATTTGAGAATAATTATGGCACCAACTATGGTCAGCTCTTGGGGCACTTACCTGCAGCCTGGGGTGCCATGTAATGCACAAAAGTGGTGGTAAATAATATCATTAGAATGGGTATTGTGACCCAAGTTAAATACTGTGCAAACGGATCGCCTGTAATATCCTTATAGAACCAAAAGCGTGCTGAAATCAACGTATAATTGTAGTATATAAGAGTGTGGCAGTTATTGACAATGATAGTACCTGCAATAAATAAGCGTATGCCCTCGTCCATGGCCAGGGATATGAAGGCCATTATAATGCCACAGGTTGTTAGAAAGATCCAATCTTTGCTCAAGCGATCGGAGACATGATGCCAGGCCCACGAGGACATGCTGTGCAGCCGTGTGGGCTCATTGGACTCCAGCTGGAGCAGCTACACAGAGAGAAACATCAAGCAACTTGAGTTTTTGCATATATATATTTGAATAGTTTGTACAATAATATGAAAATTATTTTTATATGAAATATATAGTTTTTAAAACATTTTATATGATTTGATAAATCAAGATAACAATCTTTTTCATTATTTTAAACTATATACTTATGTATATTTTTATTTGTAATGTTGGAAGTATTTAATACGAATAGATAATCAAGATATTCAGATTCAGATTTATGAATAAGCACATCTATAAACAAAATCAATTTGCTTTTTTACTGTAAATATGTTTTTAATATAAAAGAATTCATTTAAAAATAGTTATGGGTAGTTATTCAATAGCTTTTGCTTTTGCTTTATATTAAAAATACTAAATTGATATTAAAGTAAATGTCTATCTAAATAGGAATATAGATTGCATTAAATTCAAAAGGAGTTGTATAAATTAAGTTTCTTTTTTCTCAAGGTAGATTTGTATATTTGTATATATATTTTACATATAATATTATATAAGCTTATGACAAACCTGGCTCCTGAGCTTATCCTCCTGTTTGCGCAGCTTGGCGAGTTTGCGCAATCTTCGGGCTTCGTCGCCTGCAAATTGTTGTAGATCCCTGGAGTACCTGCCATACATCTATAAGGGAAGTAAGAAAAAACCAGAACCAACTCAGTTATGACTCATGCACATATCAGACGGTAGGACAAATAAAAAACAGACAGAATTTGTCACATGTTATGTGCTAAAAAATTAACATATTTAGACAGTCGCACAATACCTGTCACGTACCCCGGGGACACAGGTATGTGTGTCTGTATATGGCAATATGTATGTATATGTGTATAGAATATGTGTATTTTCTGGCAAAAAATAAAAGAATTGTAAATAATACAGTCACATTTTTCACATGCGCAGCGAATTAAACACTTTAAGCGATGCTAATTAGGCGCAATTAACGCAGCTTCCCCGGAAAATAATGGCAAAAACAATCAAAAATTTCAAAAAGCCTCCAACAATAAAGAGAGGAAAAAAGCGTGACATTAATCAAAGCAGGTGAAAAAAATATTTGCATATCTAAAAAGCAATACACACAATAGGAGCCCAGGCCTCGCGCTTGGGGCCTGCTCCCCCCACTTATGTCACAATGCTATCAAATATTAGACCAGATAAGTGACAAATTATCACCAGATATTTGCCAATTAGTTGCCATACAATAACCACTAGCTGTGAATAACCCACCAAACTTAGCCACCACCCTAAAAAAATTGGCTTTATTGAATATATGTTACCTATTTATTTAACAATTTATTATAAATTGTTTGGATATACCTATTTGTCGGATTATAATGTTTTTGTCATTACAATTGTTTAACTAAACTCGTACCAGTCACATTTATATTCTAAATTAACATTGGCTGTGCGAAAGCTCCCCTTTCGGACAGAGCTTTCTGTGGGTTTGTGTCTGCGCTGTGCTTGAATTTTAGATTCGTGCACAATGGGCAAGGATAGTTGAAAAAGTGCGAAATGTGTGTGCTTATATATTGTTCACAGTTGCAGTACAATTATTTAAAAACTGAATCAAAAAATAGAAAACTAATACATAAATATTTCATGATCGTAATCTAGTTACTTCCAATTTGAATTAGAAAAAATTAATCACGAAAATTGAAATTAATGGAAATTAAAAGTAATATAGAGTTGATTCAATGACCATTTTATAAAAATTAAAACAAAATTTAATTCTCGGTCGAAAGCAAAATTTGAAAAATATATATCTAAAAATATACAATAATTAAATTGGTAAAGCAAACTCAAACTTAAAAAACAATTGTAGATTTTAGGATTCTGTGAACTTTTGGGAGTTAGCTTTATTTTTAATGTGAAGCCAGTCCGGAAGTTAACTAAAATTATTTTATAAAATTTCTTTAGTCCCTCGCTAGATATACTTATTAGGTAAAGGTTTAAAGGTAAAGTTAGAGCCTATATGGATATACGATATATCGTTATCCATGAGCATTATCGTTCGTTATAAACAGCACCATAAAATATAAATTATATATTTTAGAATATTTATCTCTAACATATTTTCACATGATGAACTACTGCACACATGTCGTATACTTGATTTTTAAAACTCAAAATAAATTATTTAAAATTCACTATAATCAATTTCAAAAATCTTCTGCCACTTCTCACCAGCGTATGCGTATAGCCCAAATCTTCCTGATCATCGCCAGCGATCTCGCGTTTCTCCTGCTCCTGTCGCGTTGCGGAACCATTCGAATATTCATCTGGGGATCGAACTATGCTGGGCGCGGTCTGGCGCGAGGACGAAACTATGGGCTCCGCATCGTCTGCGTTGCTGTGCCGTTTCATTTTGACGTGTATCAAACTATGCACTCGAAAGTGCCTTAATGTATTTAATTATCGAATCGGTCAGATTTTTTTTCGAAATATTTTATTTTCAATCAGCACTTGCACTTTTTTTTTATTAATTTTGGCAATTCTGGATTCACTAGCGGAAGACATCCGAGCACCAGCGCTGCCAAAATGGGTTTATCAACCTAGAGCAATAAATGCGTTGGAGTTGCCACAGCTGTTGCCCTCAGCCTGCGGCGGCTGCGGCGGCGGCGGCGACTGCTGCGGCGACTGCTGCTGCCCTCAGTCGACTTGGACGCAGGTGATAACTGCGGGAGAGCCTAACTGGCCAATAAGCCCACTAACTGCTCTTGCCAGTCGCTCTCATTTTTCGCGAAGCCGCGCTGATGTTTATGCTCTGTCAGATTCATGTTTGTTAACAGAGCGATCTTTACAATTAAAATAAATGCATTTAATTTTTTAAAGTGATTTAAATCCAGTTCCAATCCAATCCAATATAGTAAAAAATTTAATTTTTCTAAATATTGAAATGTTACTTTTAAAATATTTATATACATACATTTTAAATTTAAAAAATATAAAGTTACCATCAAAATAAAATAAAATATTTTGGTAGATTTAAATAATTGTTTAAAAAAATGATTCTGCTTAAATATATCACAGCTAAACTTGGCAATTGTGATCGCTCCTATGCTCATAACATAAAAGCAAAATTTCGCCAACATCAAACTACCATATCTATATATCTACTATGCCTTGCAAACACTGTTACCTAAAGATACCCATCTGCCATGTCTGATTGTTAATAAATATTATTTATTTATTAAGGTTTATTGAAGCAAAAATAGTTTTATATTTCGGTTTCAACTTGTAGCTACAAAAAATGTATGAATGAACAATTATTACTACGAAATTTTTTCGGGGTATCGCTGGCTGAGAAAGTTGTGATGCCAAATATTTGTGGTGCAGATATCCTCCTCATATACGGCTTGAATATATGGTAATGAGCAGCAGCAATCCGAGCAGAAGTACAGTCCACCAATTGGAGTCGACTTGGAGATCAGCACAATTCGCTTTTCTGACGTCGAGGCTGCGGAGCCCGGCAGTTAATGACTGTTGCTCATAAAGTGGATAGCTAAGCACTGTAAAATCTGCCCGTGGTTCATAATTTTTGCCCAAGCAGATCTTGAGAAGCTCTTCCGTTAGATGAAATCTAAATCGTATACATGTTGCGGCAACCACATTTTCAATTATTTTTTGAGACTTTGGGTTAACATAACTCCCATTGGATCGTATTACGAATTCGGTCTCATTTAGTATTGGACTCTCGCCCATAGATATGAAATAGAAATCTTTCTGCATTTTAAATATAATGTAAGGCTCATTCACTTTCAATAAATTATCCCTGTATTTGTAAAGAAGATCTAATGGATACTGGCCATAGCAGTGTTTTGTCCATTTTTCGTCAATTACTGGGCCGCACCCTTTTGTTAGCATATTCAAGTTCATTATCGAGCTCACTATTAACAATTTTTCCAGATAAATTTGGTTCTCTTTTTTTTCCATATAAATTTAAATATGTATATATATTTTGGGTTTGTGATTTGGAAGTCTAAGGTTTTAGATTGAGACTACTATTCAAACAATTTTTTGAAATAGCAACAAGTTGATTTCTTTTTATCACTGATCGACAGAACGATTCGACAAAACAAAAATAAAACAACATATAATACTCAGTTTAATTAATTGGATTAGTGGTCTGAAAATTGATTGATTGACGGTGCAAGCCAATTGACATAAATGTACCCAATGATGAATGAAATTAACGAGCTGTGCCAAAATCTTTATGGCATATATGTCAAGTAGTCCTAAAATAATCCAGCTATAAACAAGAAATATGGCTATTCTATTAAATCAGCTCAAAATAAAGGTCGCAAGTTTCGCCTGAGTACAAATAAATTTTAATATTTAACATTTGTTCTTAGCTAACCGAAATGCGTACCAAAATTTTTAATTGGATTTGCAGCTGTTGATAAATAAAAATTGTATGTAACGCGGAATAATAAAAGTTGTTTTTGAACATTTGTTAAACTTTTATTTCGCATTTCTTGCAACTTAAATATAGATCACGATATCTTTGACTTTATGCACTAACGAGATATAAATACATAACAACTTGATAATCTAATTAATTAATTATGACATAGCTTAGCTTAGTTAACTGTATCTTTACAGACTTGCAACAGCTTTTAACACACATTGTTGCCGTAGCTAACGAGTTAACATATGTGTAGATGTGGGTATCGAAGATGGGAGCCTATTTTAAACCGACTTGTTTAGGTTCTGTGTATTATTTGTGTCTTGAGTTGTTGTAGTATTGGTATCTGTTGGCGGCTTAGCGAGCGTTACTTCCGGCGAATCCAAGGGCTTGAGATGCTCCATTTCAATATCGGAACAATTATCTGAATTGGACAGCGCCGAATCCATTGAAGTGATCGTCATGTTCACGGCCTTATCGCTAGCGCTGGCAGCGAGCAGAGGCTTCTCCACACCTGTCTTCGTGTCGTCATCGAGCTCACCGTCACGCGGATGCGCCACAAAGCTGTTGCTATTGATGTCCTCGATGGCCTTGCGCAGCTGTAAAATAAACATTTTTATTTGTAGCTGACAAATGGCATATTAAAAATTTGACGTGAACTAACCTCCTTGAGGCCCACAACGCCGACAAGTCGTCCAATTTTCGTAACATATGCATGATTAATGCCCACCATCGAGAACAGCGAATGCACCTTGAGTATGGAGGTGCGTTCGACCAGCTGAAAGGGCGAGGGATCGATGTGTAGCTGTGTTTTTTCTAAATCAATGGGTTTCAGCATTTCCTCTAGTTCCCACTGTTTCTGATCCTCCGGTGACATGTCTATGACGCGCTCCCTAGGCTAAAATAGGCAGATGGAGGGGTAAGTAAACAAGTTGCACAAGTTGTATTCCCTATATATATATGCATATATTTATAACTCTTTCAATAGATTTTTACATACCAATTGCACCGATTTCGTCTTTTTTATGATCGGATTCTGTTTAATGTGAGTGTGTTGTGTGTGCGTGTGTGCATTGAGATATTTATACAAGAACAGGACAATATAGAAAATAGAAAATGTTTAATGTTAAATGTCGCTATAAACATTAGATCGGTTAGTATATATATTACAACACAAAAACATACAGATACAGATAGAGAACATAAACACATTTAGAAAGAATATAGAAACTCGACTTACCACAGTTGCGCTCTCTTCATTATCAATATTTATATTCGCATCGTCATCTGCTATCGTAATACCCATTTCATTCGACTCTTGCTTATCGGATATCTTATCCAACGTATAGCTATGATTTGGCGAATCTTTAACCCTCACATCGCTGCTGAATTGAATTCTTTTCTTTTTTGGATTTTTCTGATTCTCTACGTGATTCTCGTTAACAAGGGACACAGCAGCCGGTTCGTGCAGTTCATTAAATTGGGTCTGTCTATTAATATCTGAAACTTTATTTGTTTTGTATTTAATGCAGGTCTTATCTGTATTGACTTCGTTGCGCGGCAATTTATTTGTTTTAGTCGAATCTGTGTTATCTGTTCGAGTATCATCATCTTTGTCATCCTTATCGCGCGGCATAAACTAAGCGTTAAATTTTGTAGACGTTAATTTGCGTGCAACAAACTAATGGAATATCACCTGATTTTTGAGTTTTTAATTACATATAGACAAGCGGAAGCAGCAAACCTTGAGAGGTCAATTGACTAAGGGGAGCCGATGTTCAAATACATTTACAGACATAAGGCAGATTTGCAATAATAGCTAAATAACAGCGATATTTTACTTCGTACAATTTGAGTTTGGTTTAAATTTGGAAAATAAACAAAAGCTTGTAATTGTCAAGGCATATCTTAAGAATCACAAAAGTTTCTCACTAAAACACTAAATTTCCAATCGATTATTCCTTGGGGAATTTATATATAATAGAATATATAATATAATAGGCCGATATATTTTAAAACGTAAAAAGTTTTTCTTTGGAGAGAAGCTCCTTTGGCAGCTATGGCAAATTTAATTAAAAAGATAAGCTTGAAACTGATAGATTATTTTGCATAGCCAGTCACCTATTAATACTGATTAAGAATATATATAGTTAAACATGACGTAAAATTCTCCTTGTGTGCAATACAAATTTTATAACAAATTAAAAATACCTCTGCATGGACATACAAATAATATTGAAGGCAAAAATTTCACAAGAATAAAACTAGCAAATAAAACAACAACAACAACAGCTACGAATACACTCAGATATATTGAGATCTTTATATCGATATATGTTTATCAGTTGAAGATATATTACCATTTGTGTGGTTGCCTCCGTTTGGATTGTAATAGGGTTTACTTGCTTGCAGATATGGAATAGGATTAGTGAAGTGCCAGAGAGATTTGCATCAGAATACCAAAGTGAATGTTAGGGTATATAGATTTGTGCTTTCTTTTTTCATTTCTGAGTTTTTGCTTCTTTGCATGAGCTACTTACCAGCATGATCTGATCGGTGACAAAGTCCCAATTGTTTTGTGCTTGCTTGGAATGCAAAATGTTTACAAATAAGCGCAACAGATGAAGCACATGTTGGAGCTCGGCTCCATTAGTAGTTAAGCGTTCCCCCCACCCGGGCAAACAGATCACAAACTTCAAGGATAATAGAGTTGACTTACCAGCTGAACCTTCTTGGATATGCCAGGCGTGCTGGGCACACTGGGCGCCCGCTGCACTTGCACCTCGCTGTTGCTGGCCACCGGCGAGATGGAGCCCATTTCCGGATCCGGTTGCACGTCCTGCAGCGTGGTGGACTTCTTAAAGATGGCCTCAAATGCGGAGCGTATGCGAAACTCCGAATTGCCCGTAATCGTTGTGTAGGGCGTAATGCTGGGGCTGTGCGGCGAGGCGGGCGCATAGGTCTTCAAATTGAAGGAGTTGGTCTTCTTCAAAATGGACTTGCGTGGCGTGAGGGAGCTGTGCATGGTCTCGGCGCGCTTCTTGGGCGGCAGCATCTCGTCGTTGGCGATCTGGCGCAGGCTGAGTATGTCCGGTGCGGGCAGCACCTCGAAGCGGGAGGGGCGACGCTGCTTGAGCTCCGCTTCCTGTTTCTTTTTCTCCTCCTCGAGGGCGCGCTCCTCGGCCTCTTTTTGCCACTTTTGTGCCACCTCCATGCGCTTCTCGCGCCCAATGTGCTTCTCAATGATCTTGATCAGCTCGTAGCGCTGCACGGAGCCGAGCAGTATCATGTTCTCTGGACTGTCCACCAGGGGCAGCGAGCGCAGCGTCTTGTTGATCTTGAGCACCTCCTTGAGCTTCTGATAGGAGATGCCATGCCAAATGTACTTCACGTCGCGTACCATAAAGTCCTCCACAAAGATGCTGTACATGCCGGAGCTGGAGGGCAGCAGATCAGGCAGATACGGCAGCTTCTTAATCAGTATAATACTATCGTAGATCGAGGGCTGCAGCAGCGCTGCCACCGCATTGGCCACCAGCACGGCTATCATCACGGGCACAACGTGCGTTATCTGACCGGTCATCTCAAAGATAATCACTGCCACGGACACCGTATGCGTCACAGAGCCCGAAAAGGCAGCTGCGCCCACAACGGCATAGCCACCTGGCATAATGGGTGACAATCGACCGCCGTAGCGCACGCCATGTGGAAACCAGGAGGCCATTAGTTCGCCCACCAAGCGACCAAATGCGGCGCCAATCTTAAACACCGGTATAAACATACCCGAGGGCACGGGTATCGTGGACGCAATGATGGAAAAGAAAAACTAATGGAAAATCATCCAATTAATTACAACTAATTATAGGTACTTCAAAGACTTACCGTGAAGACGGTAAAGATCACCAAGTTAGCAAAGACGCTGGTGTAGGTGGTCATCCAGTGTGTGACAACCGCAGCCTGTTCCACGGTCAAATCATCGCGCGACCAGGTGAAATTGCTGAAGAGCTGCGTCACCTGCTCGTGTGTGCTGAGCTCTCCGGCCAGAAACTGACCTGTGCCCAGCGGAAATGAAATGCTGGAGACCAACAGAGCGAGAAAACCAGGATACAGGAAGCGACTAACAAGAGAAAAGTACACATTTATTAAGTATAATACATGAATACATTTAAAAGTTAACTACAACTTTATGCAAATTAAGTAGCAGCCTTTTACCAGTATTTAAATAATGGTATGCAACACTAACAGTCGATATCGATACCTCACAACTGTCTGACAGTGTTAAATATGGACCAAATTGTGAGTACCTTGATCAACTCGATATGGATAAAATGCCAATCACGGCTGCCACTTAACAAACTTTAATTGGAAACACACGTTGCAATTTCGGTATGAACTCACTTTTTCTGCAGAAATTTATTCATGCGCTTATTCGATCGCATGAAAAGCACATAGCGACGATGCACCCAAACATAGGTGGCGCCACCCAAGCCGCAAACGAAGCTAAAAAGTGTTGATGAACATAAATAAATATTTATAAAGCTGACATTTAAAAACTCACCCAATCAATGCAAAAACAAACAACTCCTGCGGATCGAAGGGAAATTCGGTGGTGAAATTAGTTAGGAATAACGCCCGCACAGTATCGGCATTTTGGAACCAAACGGCTAACAGGCGAAATACCGTTGCACCACAGACGGCCGCAAAGAAACCGCGCCAATAGTTGCGCACCGCAAAATATGTGGTGGTTACCTCGATGCTGAAGAGTACGCCTGCAGAGGATCGTTGCGGTTTCTCTCGATTGCTCAGCTGACAAATTTGATCGATCGGATCGTTTGTACTCACCTCCAACGGGCGCAGCGAAACAGGAGCCAACGCCGACGGCGCAGGCAGCCGCTAGCATTTCCGAGTTGCGGGACTCATTCTCATAGATGCCTTGGAATGATGTGACGAGTTTACTTAATAATTGTGCTACAATACTTGCTATATGAACGAAAGGACCCTAGAGACGAAGATCGTATTTTATGTTTTTTTTAGAGTTTTCCAAATTGGTTGCATGAGTGTGCGTGTGTGTGTGCCGCTTGTTTAGCTGGCATCAATTTTTCATACTTACTTCCTTTCCTAATGGCATACCGCTGCCCAGAGTTGCCGTTAAACCAATTATCTTGGCCACTAATGTCTTAAATGTGAGATACTCTTTCAGCGCAACGCCACGCAGAATGGTCTTCATTTCAGGTATACCGGAACCTAAACACGATTGGTAATCGAATACAATATGCATGTAGAATTTGCATTAAGTGCTTGGTTTAGTAAGTGTTTGATTTATTTGTATATTCTTTTTGCTCTCTAGGTGTTAAGTTCGAGTATATAACATGTAGACACAAGGGGGTGGTTCAGTTATTGGAAATGCCAAGTGCGCTTGGTGTGGGCAGCTGCCGGAGTGCAGTGGTACAGGGTGTTTGTTAAATGGTAACGGTTTTTTTTAATATTTATTATTGGAATAATCTGTTGTTAGGTAGTATAGCATTTGTTGCCTACGAAACCTAAAGAAAACCTTTGAAGTTCTTTTAGATTTTTCTAAGGTTTTTGAAAGAATCTCAAAATATTTTAATTGGGTGTGCATTTTAAAAATCTTTGCATTTAACTATGTAAGTATAGGTTTTTTCAATCCTAAACAACCATCGAAGTAAGTAAGTAAGTAAAAAAATTAATATAGTTTTTAGTTTTGGATTTTTTTATTTGGAAAACCCAAATGACTACAATTACAAAATGAGTTCAAGAAATACCAAATAAACTACTTTTGTTACAGAGAAATTAAATTACCAAAAATTAGTTTAAACAAAATGACTAGGGAAAACCACAAAATACTTCAAATACACTACTTTGTACTTTATGAAATATATTTGTACTTTGTAGAAAACTATTCACTTACTTTAAAAAATACTATATACTTACAAGAAATACTAATTGCAACATATAGTTACACATTTACACAAAAACACGTCTATCTGTATATCCAATTCTAGTTCCCATAGTTAGTTCTCAACTTACCTATACTTTGCGGTGCGATGAGATGTACAAAGCCGGCTGAGAATAATATTAGACAGACCGGCAATGAGACCCAAGCAATATACTGTATAAAGGGCTGTGAAGTAAGATCGCGATAGAGCCAAATACGAGCTAAAATAATGTTTGAACAAAATAGTTATACAGACAAGAACTCAGGGGTTAGCGAGGTTAAGTCATGGAATGTGTTTACCATTTGTACAGATTGATATGCCCTTGTCCATGATGAAGGATAGCAGGGCCATTATGATGCCCAGCAGGGCGAGGAATACCCAATCCTCGCCTAGGCGGGCCAACGTATGCTTCCAGACCCATGATGAGATCCGCTTTATACGCGTCGCACGTTTGCCCAGCAGTTCCTGTAAATATTTCCCAGCACTGCTGCTTTATAAACCGATGCGCTCAAAATGATCTCAACATATATTACATATGGCAACTACTGTCAATGGGATATTGGGATCTATGCCAATTTTTTGCAGAATCAAAATGGCGTAAAAATTCATGAATGCGAGTACTTTGCATAATTTGATTCGCCATTGAACATGAATAGCATTTGATGTCAAGTGAATTTTCTATTGTGAATTTTCTTTTGTGAATTAAAATATTTCTATATTTAATTATATGCTTTACCTTTAGTATTTATATATTGCTCATTACGTTTGCATTGCATATTATATAGATTGTCACATGATTAACAAAAAAAGTCTTTCCTTTCATTGTTCTGATATTTAAATTTACCTTATTCCTTTGTTTATCTTCTTGCTTTCGTCGCTTTTCGAGTAGTTTGAGTTTTCTGGCTTCATCTTTAGCAAATTCTCCTAGATCTTTTGTGTAACGACCATACATCTGTTAAAAATTATATAAACATATTATTAGTAAATATTGTACTATATTTCTTTACCTACTACACGTCTTAAGGCTTTTGGTATACTCAATGGTGTACAGACTTAAAAAATAAAAATAAATAAACGTTGTCCACCATCCTCCAAGAATACCAAACACTCACTAACGCATTGGTTTCACTTGTTGATCATTTGGCAGCAGACGAAAGTCCAACATACATTATAAATAACTTAAAAAACTCTTGACTTTTAAAATAAACAAAACAAAATGAAAGAAGAAAAAAAACAGAAAAAACGCATCCAACAGGCAAAAAAATGTTTACGCAAAAGAATTTTCGTCATGAAACGATTTTTTATATACGGAAATTCCCATAACATTTATAGATGCGCAGCATAGCAACAAATATAATAAATGTCTGGTATTTTAAACGAAGTGTACAATGATTAGGCAAATAAATGCTCAATAAAGTTGTGGAAGGAAAATTATAAATAATTATGTATATAAAATAATTACATAGCATAGAAAAGCTTTCTCTGGGATTGTCTGGCGTGGTAATAGAAAATATTAAACAAAGTATATAGAAAACTGTCAACAGAATAATTCGACTAGTAAAGAAAAAACTAATCAGGAACATTTAAGAGAAAATATTTCGTAGAATATACGTGTTATTTAAGTACACTAAAAGAAAAAGTATTTCAATTTTCCGATTCTGTACAGAAAATATTGAAACAATAATAGTAAGAATAATCATAATAATTAATAACACTAAGGCTAATCTGGTTTCTATAAAATAATCTATAATCTATATATTTAAAATATTAGTTAGCAATAAAAATTAAAATTTCAACATAGAAGCCAATCGGGCCAACACATTCTTGTTTTATGCAAATTCATTTTAAACTAATTAAAAAATAAATAACTTTTAGAACTTAGATTATTTAAAAAAACACACATTTTTCTTTGAGTGCACATGGAATTATTTTAACTTATAGTAATTTTAAATTAAATTCCCTAAATAGTTTGCATTTCAAGTAAAACCCATTGAAAATTCATTTCAGAAATATATTTTTAGAAAGGTTCCTGCACATGCCACGGCCAAAACAAAAAGCAAGTACATAAATAAATAAAATTTGCTCAGGTATGAGACAAGACAAAACAGCAAAAAAAAGAAACAGAAAAAGAGAAAAAGAATGTGCAACAAAATTAAAACACTGCTAATTTTTGCCAGAGGTCTGGGCGAAGGCTATGTCTACTTTATGGGGTCTAATATGCTTACATAGTAGAAAGCCTCAATTTCGAACTCAATTTGATTCTTGTCATCGTTGGTGGCTTCGGCTTTGTCTTTGCGTTTCTGTTGTTGCTTCTGTTTGGCAATGGCCTCATCCCAGCGCAGGCGGACGGGCGTCGAGGGTAACTTGTGGGCGCGCTCCTCGTCGCGCAGATACTCCTCGCGATTGATCAGCAGCTCCGGCTCGAAGGCATATTCGCGAATGTACTCATCCTGGTGAGTGCGACTGTTGTTGAACATGAAGCAAAGCGAATTTGACTACGTTGCGAATTTGAATTCGAAAACGATGTGAATGTTTTTTGTTTTCTTTTTCTTATGATAGATATAGATCGTATATTGAGGCGTTGTTGTTGTTGTTGCTGCAACCGTTTTCCGTGTCAGTCGCATAGATCTGTATTACGGCCTTTGACATGCCTGCGGCTGTTGGCCGAATTTCGGTTTCGCATTTTGTTGCCAATTATTTTTAGTTTTCGCCTGATGTTGTTGTGCTTGTTGTTGCTGTTCTTCTTCTTTTTCACTTGATATTTCTCATTGCAAGACGTCGCAATTACATGTCGCTGCCCTTGAGGCCCGCCCCGTCAAGCTAAACAGTTGTAAATTTTATTGCAATTTATTTTTAACATTTTTACAACGCTGCACGGTTTTTAATCACAACATTGATCTACAATTATTTTCACACGTTTTTCCAATTCAATGACTTCTTTTATTTGGTCCCAATCGCAGAATTTCTTTATTAAATATTTTTCCATTCAGCCATTATGTTATAATTTCTAACGATTTTTTTCTTAGTTGTCTTTATTGATTTTCTTGTATTTCTTCCGACATTTACACCACGTTCTAATCTTTGCGAAAACTTTTTTGAAACTAAAACTGACGCTCTCGAGCTTTCCGTTTGTGTGAAAAAATTATTGAAATTTTCTTTGCTCAACACTCTAGACGCTATGCATTAGCCAGGGTAACCAGCTGTGCCAAAATAAATAGTTTTGGTAAAATGTTTAGAAAGCTCTCAAGACTTCCTGCCACTTGTTAGAAGCCGAAGATTATTTTTTTTTAATTTCAAAGCAATTAAAATGCAATAAATTAAAATTGTATGGGGCTTATAAAAATAAATGAGGTTTGTGCGTAGAAAATTTATGTCAACAATTTATTTGATTTCCTCAATTAATTTCTCAGTTTCTGTATGTCTTTAATATATAAAAATCATAAATTTACGTTTGAATTCAATTTTTTTTTTGTATTTCAAAGTTGTTCATTTATTTAAATTACTTAAAAAGTTTTTTTTTAAATTTTTTGGTCAGCATGGTCACCCTTTTTTGCAGCCTACTACCTTCTTGAGTGAAATAATTTCTTAACTTATAATAAACATTAAATAATATTCATTATAATCCGATTAAAAATAGCAAACATATTTTTCTGCTCGTTTTCCCATTTCCATTTATTCACTATTTTTCATTGCTTTCACACATACAGACTGGCCAGGGGAAAAGGTATAGAAAAAACTCAGCGAAAATATAAAAATATTGTTAACTGTATACCCTATCTGTTTTTTCTAAGAAACCTTATATTTTATGTTTAAATGTAAAAAATTTTAAATATCTTTACATGTGAAATATCAAGCCCATAGTTTCCAGATATTAAAATATCTAGCTTAAACTAATATTTGTTTTGTAACTTAACCAATTTTAATGCGACTGTAACTGACCAACTAAACCAGCTAATTTATATATTTTATTCTATATTTTTTTAAATATATAAATATAATTTTTTATTTTAAACTATTATTTAAATTGCTTTACATATGAATACAATGATATTAAGTCTTCAGAGTAAAGTGTACTTTCAAAGTGTACTTCTACATTTTTAATGGCATTTTCAAGCTATATCAATCTCTTAACAATAAAATTAAAAATTTTCCCCAAATGTTGACTGATACCGATAACTTAATTATACAAATCACATATTGTTAAAGTGAACAAGATCAATTTAATTGCTATATAACCCATAACCAGACATTATTGCCATTCCATGGCTGGTGTGTAGACGATTCATGTCTGATATAAAGATAACGTTTGTTGTTGAGCTGGTTACTAGGTAACCTACATATAAGCAAAGGAATCTTATCACCAAATCGGATGTCTTAATACACATAGATTAACAATAGGTTTACACTATCTAAACTGAACCTGGAAAGCTTATAAATATTTATGCAGCTATATATATATTGAAAAAATTGCGCTTACAAATGTAACAATATGTCTAAAAGAATCATCGTCGTCGAACAAAAAAAACGTATCACCAAAACGGATGTCTTAATAGAAATAGATTAACAAGAGTTTTACACTACCTAAACTGAACCTAGACAGTTTATATATGTGTATATATATATACATATATATATATATATATAGAAAAAATTGCGCTTACAAGTGTATCGATATATCCAAATGGATCATCGTCGTCTGATGAGTCGGAGTCAGAGTCGGGTCCATTGTCGGCCGGTGGTGGGCAGGGATAGAATGCCTGCGATTTAACTTTGGGATGCCGTTGGACATGGCGCAGCTCCACCTCCATGGATATGTTGCTGTTCCGTCGCTGGCGCAACTGACGAATGAACTTCTCGAAATCGGCCCACTCGGAGTCGACCAGCTCGACATTCTCTTCGCCAAACTCTTCATCGTGTATGATGCGTTCGACGTGCTGTTTGGCTTTGCCGTTCCGATCACGATTATCGCGAGTGGCAAAGTAGACCATGGCGGGTCTTTTTTTCCTTGCAGAGGGGTGGAGTTGGGGGCGTGACGCGATACGAACAGCGAGTTGGAAAGGTAATCAACAGTCTGTGGCTATTGCCATGGCCAAGAGGTTTGGTTTGATTCGCGTTACTTATGCAACTTGCATTAATTGATCGCTTCCCGTTTTGGTATTGCGCCTTTGTATCTGCGAGATACTTTTGTTGCGTGCGACTCACACAAAGTTTGAAGCTCAACTGAATCTGTGGCAGACTCGGCGATATTGTCTCGCTTAAGCTCAAGATTCTATAAAAATTTAGCACACCAATACCCGCATAGAAGTCTGCGACCCGGGCTTATAGTCTCAAGTGCTTAGAACTGACTTGCATTTGCCCCACACACTCACACACACACATGCTGTCACATACACCCGCACATACCCGAGCGGTCAAAGTTTGTGTGTAAAACATCAATAAAATTTCATAAATTTAATAATTTGCCGCCTGCTAGAGCAAAAGTGAAAATGCCTGACACTGGCTTGACGACAAGTCACAGTGCACAGTGGGACAAGTGCTTTGGGTAGCTGTTCCTGAAGCAAAAGGCGAGTTTATAATATATTTTTAATTTCTTATTTAGTTTATTTTAGTTTAATTTTTTATTTCAGAATTTACTACATCTTTTAATAAAACTTGCCCCACTGTGCCTTGTCGCTTAAACAGCTCAAATTGAGCTGACTTCTTGACGACATCATCTCGCTTTAATCTCTTCAAGTGTTTTCCTTATATGTGTGTGTAGGTGGATTATGCACATGGCTCAGAGTCACATGTTTGTGATTGTCTATGCGGCATTTCTCAGATATAAATGTATCTCATTTTCCTCTTCTTCTGTAACCGTCGCGAACGCTGCTGTGCAAAGTTTCGCTTTGATTGAATTGCTCAATTTAGAACGACGCCTGTCCAAATGACGGCATTAATGATATGCCTAACCCTAAATAGGTTGAATACACTGTCGCAGAAGGCTGGGTGCTCAGCGAGAATGGCACAAATATTCTACAAGTATCTAAACTAAACCTTTATAATATAGTTTATATTTTTGCTTGTTTAGATCAAGAGGAAACACAGAGAGATAGAAAAAAATAAATATTAAAATAGGGGACTATATAGGAAGAATAGCAAAAAAGCAAGCAGAAAGCATAATAGAGGGAGCTGCAGAAATAGTGTGAGCTTAGAAGTAGCTAAAACGAGCGTTTAATAATATTGCTGTAGTAGGTATATAAAATAAGAGTAAAGGATTCAAAAGTTAAGAAACGTTAAAAATATTTAGTGATCAGTTTTCAAAAAAATAAATAGAAATAATAAAAAATAAAATAAGCTCTTATTCTCTCTGTCTCCCTCTCTCTCACCATCTCTTTCTCTCCATTTAAATTCCACATTTAACCATAAAACAATGTGTATTTTTTGTTCTGCTTGTTTTATAATTTTGATACCCTCTGCTTAATACACTATTATTAATATACTATTATACTATTACTTTAGTTTAGTCAGGTTTCTGTCTGTGCACATGCCCGAAACGATATAAATTCAAATTAAGGGGTTTAGAATTGAATAGCCTGCCACTTCTATTACATGCATGAATCAGTTTGTGCACATTTAACACATAAGTACAAATTAGGTAAATTCATATATATATATATCAAAATATATATAATGTTTGCCTAAAATATAATTTTTTTTAGTTGCTTGTATTTTAAAGTTAATGAAAGTTTCAAATGCGGCTTTAAAATTTAAAGCTTTTTACTTAAACATTTGTTTAGTTAAGAGAATCAAAGAGAGCGTAAACTAAGAGCGCAAAGCTGTAAACTTGTTTGATAAGAAATTTGAGAGCGCTAATGTTTGTTTTACGCTCGGCACTGATAAGTGCGATTGATTAATGTTTAGGATTGGAAATGAGCGACAGAGATATTGCTTTTATTACGGCACGATAGATTTCTATGACGATCTCTATAAGCTCAAGAGCTTATCTCTTAAAGCTCACAGAACAGAACAGAACATCTGCTGCCGATCAGTTTGATTAACAGAATATGTTAGAAGTGAACAGCAAGAAGATTAAATATTTGCAAATTAGATAAATATTTTTTTAAAAATAATAATAAATAATTTAAATATGTGTTGCCACAATGTTCCTCTTATATCATATATTCATTAGGAAAATATATAATATATTATTTCGACAGATAAGTTATTCATTGACAAAAATTTAGCACGTTTAAAATTGAGTTTTAAAACCAACAACGAAGAGATATATCTGGATTTTAAATCTATAAATATGCCTACACACTCAATAAGAACACATAGTAAATTAATTTTTATTTAGCAGTTAATTTAAATTAAAAAATATTACAAAATAATTACCGACAATAAACAGACGGTAAATTGGTATATTCAAAATTTTACAAATTAGTCGTTAGTAATAGTTAACAAACCTTACGATTTCTTTTAAACATGGCGCAGGGATTTTTTGATAAATTTATTTAAACTTTGAAAGAAATTACAAAAAAAAAGATCGATGAAATAAAGCGATCTTGGCAACGATTCCAGGGCGACTGAGAAACGCAGCATCTTGGGACTCGGCCACCGGCAGCACCTTTAGCGCCCTACCCAAAATCGGGCCAAGATAAAGGCGTGAATAATAGCAACAACAACAACACCTGTGCAAAATTCTAAAGCAATACCAACAACAACAACAACACAAACGAAAAAAAACGACCAAAAGAGAAAATTAATTAAAATTTCGAATGCAATCGTTGAACAAATAACGTAATCATGTAATATTTGCATAGATTCACGAGATAAATTGGAACTTATGTAAGTTCAAACAGCGACCAATTCAATATAATCCCAAATACAATTCAATTTTATAGCACGAACCAACTGTTTGGCAGCCAAACGACGCGAAATAGCTGTCGACAGCCTTTAAGGCCCCACAATAAAGCACATTGTTAATTGTATTAAACAATAAACCGGCCATAAACATTCATAATCAATGAGAGCTGGCGAGTGCTGCGGGCCGCCAATTGAATGCCAGAAATCAAATCGCTTCGGATTTTACGCCCAATCGCCGCCCCACTAAATCAAAGTGCCGAGCGATAGGTATGCGCTTTTGATTGATGATGGTGGATCGTAATTCCGATAAGCTGGGTAATAAGAGATCTAACGGACAAAAAGACTAACTAAAACAGGCACTGATTTAAAATACAAGTGGTCAATGTACCTAATTCAGTATTTAATAGGGCTGTGAGTCGGGTTTAATCCTTAATGGTATGAATCCGGTTACCCCCTTTTTATTTTTTCTTCCTTTTTAGCTCAAAAAAGAGGCGGAATCTTAGCCCTAATCAAATTGAATTAATATAATCGAATCAAGGCTCAAAAAGATTACAATTGTGAACATATAACAATTTTTATGTGAATTGCAGACTTGAAATTAAAGTATATATACTATAAAATGTTATTATATACTGCCTTTCTATCGTTATTATCCTTACCATCCTTATTCTATACTCTATTATACACTATTATTACATTAGTAGTCAATTCTATTTTAATTTATTTATTTAATACAATAACTTATTAATTTGTTCAATAGTATACTATCCTATTACTATATTATACCGTATCTTTACGATATTTTACTATACTATATTACTACTAATTATATCTCAATATACCCATTTTTAGCTGACACTGTTTGCCAGTTATTTATGTGCTTCGAGACAGGTGCTAATTACAACTTTTATTTTGTGTAATTTTGTGGCTTTGTATCGGATATACAATAATTAATTTGTAAACGCTTTCAGGTTTTTGGGGTATGAGTCTTTGCCAACTTGTTGAGCAACTTACATATTACTCATACGCCCAGTTGATGAGTTTTATTATGCATACATGTTTTATATAAAAAATGTATTCTAATTTAACTGTAACTCTCTTATAAAACATTTATTAAGTTTACTTTTTAAGATTTTGAGATAAATATTATGTATTTATGCGATTATTGCAATATTACGTATACGCCCATGTGTTCAGATAGATTACGAAAACACATTTGCTGTATTACATATTTATATTAAGCATGTTACATCTAATTGTTCTACGGTTATTTATAAATCTACGGAAGTTATGCAATTTGTTCAAAATATTGCTCATACGCTAAGTAACGTTTCAAGACATGGCTATAAATATATGTATGTATATTTCGTAAGCCGCTAGTTCAAAATGATTTATTTACATTTTAGTCTTTGTCGGTCTAGCCGACAAAATTAACAACCGATTGTCTTATATTTAAACAGCTTTTTTACGCACTTGTCGGCAAGTTAAATAAGGAAGGCCAACCAGAAATGCCCTCAATAATGTTATCGCATACTGGAAAAACTGTTTAAATCTATTGGGAAACAATTGAAAAGCAATTTGGATTTTCCAACTAATGCCAAATTAATGATAAATGAGCTACAGCAATTGCTGTTATCAAACGGGCTTACAAAACAGAAATATATATAGTCGTGCAAATATTTGTTGTGAACTTTAATTTCATGAGCTTAATAACAACTATTTAAAAGTCCAAGTCCAAGCAGTTGTTTGCCTTAGTAACTAATCATTTTCTAGTTTTTTCTTTGCTAATTTCGTAAATTCATTAACCGATAAATATGAATGTGAAATTTCAATCATTGTGCTAAATCAATCAATCAATTCGAATTCAATCGACAGGTATAAAAATAAAAAATAATAAAAGATTAAAACAAATTTATGAGCGGCACATATATTTGGTAATTTGTATAAAAGTGCGAAAAATGTGCAAATTAATGAGTTTAAACATGTATGTGAATGTGTTTAAGAGTGCAATAAATGTGATTAAGGTCGGGTCCACTTAAGAGTTTTGTACCCAAATTAAGTATAAGTATTAAAGTCGCGTCAAGGCAAAATAAGAATCTAGGAATCTTTCATCAAGAATATTATACATTTTTTTTGCATGTATTTACAATGTTTTATCTTTGTTCTAAGCATGAAAATTCGTACAGTTGACATTTTTTCTTTTTTTTTGTGAAGGAACAGTTTTGAATTTAAGAATAAGATAAAGTTAATTTAAGAATATTGTCGCATGTAATGTAATTAAAATTTTAAAAATTAAACGGTAAGAAAAATATACCAGTCTTATTGTAATATACAAAAACATTTTTTCTCTATGTGTTTTTATATGCCCCATAAATAATATTTATAATAAAGATATGTTATCCATTTTCTCTCTCTGCGTAAAAAGCGTTGAATATTTTCGGACTTAGCCTAAATATTAAATAAACAAGACTTAATCACATATCAAAATATAATTCCATACCATTCCATTAGCGCGTGCCATTTTATCTGCCTTTGAATTGCAGGAAAAATCTCTGGCAGCCTTCAAAAAAACATCAGAGGTGGGCCAAAAGATCTGAGTAAATGTTTGCTCTATAAATATTTTCCGTTTTGGGGGGCATCTCTCACACGCTAATTGCTTCTTATCACACGCAAAATGCTTATAAATGAAATTCTTGAGCAAACAGACAAATTTGTGACCCACTCGCAGCAGCCACAAAAGCAGCGCGCAAAGGTCAAACAACTTCAAAGAGGGGGCGCCCCCTAACAACAACAATAAATGGAATACATTGAAAATTAAATACAATTATATTCATAATTTTTCATGTTCGTTTGCTTCGATGACGCAAATATGGCTACAGAATAGGTAAGAAAGCGTATGTAGACTTGCGTATGCCCTGTAAACAGATCTGGGGTCATTACGCGTATTTTATTGAGTTCAATATATTGTCCTATGCGCCGATAAATAGCTGTATTAATAGGTGGTTTAATAGATGGATAGACAGACATATCTAATTGATATGCTTATGCTTACTTTTATACAAACACATATATACCAACTTCTGCTAGTAACGTAACTACGCACAATTTTGAGCTACCCATTTTAAAATATTTTTATATGGTATAAAAACAAAGTATTGAGTGGGACGCCGGCTCCAAATAGCCGCAAGAGAAAGAATACAAATTAGCAGCAATAACAAAAGTTGCTTAAATATTCGCTGACTAAGCAGAAATTCAGAATGTCTGTCCCCACTTCTGGATCTGTTATTGTATTAACAGTTTTAAATGTATAATGAATTTTAAATTATCTTATTATTGCTACCAAATTGATTAGGGGATTCCCTTGTAAATACCCAACAATTAAATATGAGAAAAAAAATTAAATACGTATTATTTATTAAAAATACTTTAAGCCTACCAACAGGTATTGGGAGTAAAAACCTGACTGACGAATCGCACAAAAAAAGAAGAAAAACGCAGTTAGAGATCGCTCTGATGTGCCCACACCTGTAGTACAACATATTTTGTTTTTTTTTTACCACATAAAATGTCTTAATATTCAACTGGTTGGCTTGCTGGCCTAGCCAGATCATGTGCACAGTCTGTATACGTAAATATGAACATATGATCAGGCTGTCATGTGATAGTCGCTAACGAGAGTAATTTTACAAAAAAAAAACGACAAAAATCTAAATAAACAAGATTACAAATCTGTAATCATGTAGAATGTAGACTATATAAAAAAAGTGTCTAAGATTTGTGTAGTGAAAGAATATATATGAAAAGAATTATTTCTAAAAAGAGGAACTTAATATAGAGTATGTTTCTAGTCTTGTCTTAGCCATTATAGCCATTATATTATTTACGATGAATCTATATCGTATACCTACTTATTATAATATATATATTCAGATCTATTGCTATTCACAGTTTTCGAAGAATGTTTTGGTTTATTCCACAGTTTTGTTTAAATTTAGTATTTTTATTATTTTTCTTTGCTATATAATTCTACAAAATTGTATAAAAAATAATTAAATTTTTTAAAAACTTCACTTTCCCTTTATTTTATTTTAGTTTATTTTTGTTAGCTTACCAGTGTGTGCGTATAGCCTAGGCCCTCCTCGGCATTGTCGTGGTCGTGACCCATATTGAAGCGCAGCGAGGACGCATTGGAGCTCGTGCGCACCGGGAACGTGTGGTTCGGCGAGGGCACGAGAAACAGAGATTCGCGTCCGTTTTTGCTTAACTTCATGTTTGATTTTGTTTAACAAGTTGCAATATCACAATTAAAACAGCTGCCGGGCTGAATATTAATGGGTCTCTATATATTATGCAGTTAATTTATTTTGTTTATTTATTGTGTTTTGTTTTTTCTTATTTATTTTGGCTTTGCTTTTGCTTTATTGCTTTATTTGTCACTTGCACTTTCTTTCCGCATTGCGTGCGCCTCTGCTAGGCACTGCGTATGCGTCACATTCAAAAATGAAATCAAATTCCTTTTGCTCGTGCATTAAATTCAATTAGCTGCACTTTTGTTGCACCAAGTCACAAGATCGACTTCCTTTGCAGCGGCAGCAGCAGCAGCAGCAGACGTCGAGACGGCGAAACGCCAACGCCGCAGTCCAAGTCGAACAATCGCATCCCAGAGCGCTGCTGCGCGTTGAGTGGGTGAAGTTGGTGCAATGCGGGAGTGTAGCAGACGACCGAGCGCAGTCGCATTCAAAGTTGCTTTACGAACAAAAACAAAACAAAAATACGCGAAGCAGGCATCGGCAGCGGCAGCGCAGTTGCTGCGTAAAGTTGACCGCGACGGCAAAACAGCAGCGGCGACAGCGCTGTTTATGCTCGTAGTTGTTGTTGTTGCGGCGACGACGGCGGCGGCTACCGGTGATAACTTTGTTATTCTTCCTCTTCTCCTTCGCGTTTCTTATGAACAGCGATAGTGGAGCGAATTGCGAGGGTGATGCGTGTATTTGAAGTGGCGCACTTGAGCGTGTGAAGACTTAATTAACATCGGCGACAACTGAAATTGCCAAATGTATCACAAATTCATTATCTGTTCTATCTGTGCCCTGGATTAACTGTGAGTGCCGGCAAAAATTAGCAACTGCTCGTTTCTTTGTGCAGTTAATTAACTATGCTCAATATTTACTGCTCGCATCGGATGTGTATTTATTATCTGAAATGATATAAAAATATACAACGGGTTGTAAATAATTGAATATTATTAGATGAGTTAATTAAATTATGCATGGGCAAGCTTAGCACCCACCGCTCCGCCACCACCAGCAGCAGCTACCCGCCGATCGCATGTAAATGTGCTGTTTATTTGTGGTGTGCAAAACAAGTTTGATGTTCGTTAGAGTGAGAGATGCGTGCGCCAAAGAGTGGAAGCGTTGGAGCAGAGTGTGCGAATTGAGAGCGCATTGCAATGAAGGCCGTCGCGAATGCAACACGAAAAGAGGGCGTGTATGAAGCAAACACTAATACCCAGGATAAGTATTAGATGAGTAGCGGGAATGCGAAAAGGCAATCAAAAGACAAGTAACAAGTAAAGGACGTTGAAGTCGGACGTTTCCGACTGCGTAATACTCGTTCACATTATACAGTAGTTATTATTGTTATTTTGGAAGAATGTACAATTTTTAGATTTTAGGTAGGCGTGGCCAATATTTTTCGCCTCGATCTTAAGAGGAGGTCACCCAAACAGGAGGAGTGCCATGACAATCAATAAAAAATGGAGTTGCAAGAGGAGAAAGGAAAACTCGTTAAGAAAACCTTGAACTAATTAAAAAACAAAAAAAATTATTTAAAAAAAATTATTTTTAATCTATTAATTAAATAAACCTTTTAAATCTTAAAAGAAAAAATAGAAAAGGAGGAACCTCGAATGCCAGGTTAGTATATGAATTAGTGTTTGTGTCACCCGAAGCCCTCGAAACCAATGTTATTAAAAATAAAGTTAAACAACAAAAGGTATATAGTAGATAAAAATCCTGAAACCTCAACTCTGCTGAGCTGTGGTCTTGATCATTCTCTAATTACTCAGAAAGCTAACATAGCGCTGCGAGCGCGTTTACAAAACGTTTCGAGTTCACATTTATCTTTGTACGGAGTTATTTCCTACAGCCGAAAGCCTTATCATAATGCCAAAAACTGAGTAACCCAGGAATCCCAACGCGCGCTAACGCGCGTTAATTTACGATGTCTTTATTATAAACACTTGGAGCTCGTTTTAGCTTTTAAGATTTATTAAAATGTTTTAATCTTTTGTCAGCATTATGACGCCGATTTTGAATGATTTATATCGCTGCCTTAGTAATTTTTTTTTGCAACTATACGACGCAAGTGAAATCACTTACACGGGCCTATCGGAGGCCCTTTTGCTAGTGTGAATTTTGCATATGAGATTCTTATTAGAGTTACAACAAAAAAGACAAAATACAAGCGAAAAGCGGTTTTAGCCGGTTTTTATTTTTTCAGCCCATCCACGCGCTGATAATGAACCGCATACTCAGATTTTATTCGCCTTTTTGTTTTGCTTTCGGAGTTTACGAACATGCTATATATAGTAAAAAAACTGCATTATACAAATGTGTGGCATATAAGTATTATATACTTGTTTGCATTTTACTACACATACTTGTATATATTTTGTTTCTTTCAAATATACTTGATTCCATTAAGTTTATATTCTTTTTTATGGCACTGCAAAATTCATTAATCAGCTCTTTTAAGTCGCTACCAAAATGTTTTTGTTGACTGTTCCAATTTTTGGGGGTTTCACCTTAACAAGGCATTACAAATTAAAGTTTATATATATATAATTTATTTTAGTTTTATTTTTATTTGCATTGTTATATGCATTTTCTTGGAATTTCAAAAAATGCGTTAGTGTAATTTTTTTGACCTGAGCTTTTTCTATAAGTCCATTTTTATTTATTATGTCGCGATTTATTGCATACAAATGATTTGCCGATGTGCTCATCCAATAATATAAATGTACAAATATATAAATACAATTACAACACGTCTGAGGTTTGTTTTTAAACGATAACGTAGAATTTATGATTATTTGCGTTTCTTATGAAAATTCTATTATAAGATAGATATGTGTGGAAGTGCCAGCTCAAGTTTCGATTTTTTTCATAAAGAAGCCTCTTCAAATATTTAATAGACACGCTTTAGTAAACTCTTAACACTTAAGAATTTGGCCTAACTGTCCACTCTTATTTAAAGTGGACGTGTTACAAGAAACTAATTAAATAAAAATAATCTAATACAATTTATCTCATGTCTTTACAAAATAATTTAACTTTCTAATCTACATTAACCAATAACAGCAAAATTCTTTCATCAATTTTGCTTAGACTAAGACTAAATTGGAGAACTTCAACTATAGCGAAGCTCTACTTTAGTTAAATGTATGCACATAAAAAACACATTACCAGGCACCAGCAAACAAAACACAAACCGGCTGCCAAAAATATATTTCGAAAACAATTTGCAAACAAAGTATAAATATAATTTGAGTAAAGTCAAATATTTTGTCAGCCATTTTAAACAATGTATGAAAAATGCTTGTCTAATAGACAAAGTACTCAAATACATTATTTTTTTATCTATTCATTAAATGTTTTGTATTTATTTAAGCTTCGAATCAATTCAATTTCGAACACAGCAATTACAACACTTAATTTACTTGTATTTAAAAATAATTAAAAACAACACCAGCAACAAAAAACACTGATATATCAACTAAATGAGAAGTGGAGGGTACAAAAAACGTTGGAGTCAGATTCAATCCACTGCGCAATACTCTGTTCATTGTGGAAAAACAGTTTTAAAAAAACTGGTCAAAAAGTCTGCCTGTTTGTTGACTATTAATCTGTTATGCTTGAGGATTGGCTCTCCGTTTGTGCCTTTGGAAAGTATTTATTTTTTCCACTTTTTTGGGTCGGCAGAATATTTTTATATTAAAAGAGATCTTCTGTTATTCAGCTGTTTAAAGATTTCATTCAACCGAACCGCATTGGGTGTGGCTAAAAAGATTTAACACTTTATTTGATCCACACGAGTATATATTCAAAGCCTAAGGTCCTTAGCTTGAGACGAAGAGGAGAAGGCATTTTGCGCAAATCGAATACACTTCTTTTTACTTTGCGAAAAGGGTATACAAACATGCACCTTCCCCCATCCCCACCCTCTTGTTCGCACCTGCGCCACCTGTTCCGCTGCGCACTCACACGCTGAGCGCGTGTTTTGGTTTGTTCACTTTTTTAGTTGATGTTATTGTTGTTGTCACAGTAGTTGTTGTTGTGATCGCACACATTCGGTTTGATTGATAGGCGTTTGATTGACACGTTTGTCGTTTGCCGCATTACAATATGCACTTGCGGCGAATTGGCTTTGGAATTGGCAGAAAAAGTTGGTAGCTGGCTAAGCGAAGAGCGATTCTAGAGCAGCTCCGTTGTCAACGCGGCCGCTTCGCGTTCTGACATTGACTGCTGGCGTCGTTGCTGTCGCTGCTGCCAGCGCCTCCTACTGCTACCGCTGCTGCTGGTGGCGTTGTCGCCGCCGCCGTAGACGTCGCCGTGGCCGTTTCCATTGCTGTTGTTAGGTGTTTTGGCGCCCCGGACCCGGTTATCACCTTCGGTCAGCGGCAATTCGTTCCGTTTCGATTGATGACGTTGATCTATAGAAGCGGCAGCTTTTTCAGCGCTCGCAACGATCAGCTGATTTGCATTTTGACAGTTTTGTCGCACAGCGGTTTCGATTTCTGTTTCGAATTCAGATTGAGTTCTGTCGGCTTTTGGCGAATTTCTCTATGCTAGTGCAATTGAGCACGATATTTGCATTGCCTCAAATTGGTTGATGCAAATCTTCAGAAAATTGTACTTTTTTGGTTTCATTTTAATTTAAATTAATTGGAAATTTTAATAAACAACCTTTTTTTAATGTAAACGTAAATTATCAGTGGAGGAATGTAAATTATTTTATAGTGTTTGATACTAACACTAACGGTACTATTTAAATCGTAGAGTATATCTCAGCTAACAATTGTAATCATTCTCATAAATAAAACACCTGACCTGTCACAATTTGGTATTTATTATACAGTTTGCAGTTGCTGTTTATATGACAATTGTTGTAAAATGTAAGGGGTTTTTTTTTCCACTTTAGCATAAGGTATTATAATTTTGTTAAGAAATGTAAAGCACATGCAAACAATACAAATTAATTGGCTGCTAAAAACTATACTGCGTACACTAAATTTACTTATTCAGCGCTTAAGTTTTGTTTTCTACTTCACAATGTGTTAATTAGAATCTAATTAGCATATTCTACGATACCAACAGGAGCACTTAATTAGGATGCCTGAAATCTTCCCTAAACCAAAGAAACAACTAACTGTACTACTTGCTGATATTTATAGCTACTACTGATTTCATTATGGCGTATAATTAATGATATGGCGATAAATTAAATTAACCCTAGCCCACCCGATATGAAGTACCTAAGTATTATTACACATTTGGGTTTTTTTCCATAAAAACAATATGTAAAGCTTTAAGTAACTACAATGACTAGTTTTTACAGTTATGCCATATTTATTTAAATATTTACTTTAATGACATATTCACGTTTATTACCATAGTAAAATAAATAGTTTGTACGTGCAATTCATTAGCACTTTGGAAATTATTGTAATTTTTGTAATAAAGATAACGAGCATTTACCTACATATATATAGAGTAATCATTATATTGTTGCTCTAATTGTGAATACAAATTATAATAAATATATATATGAAAGCTGATTTCAAAGGCTTTAGGCTTCATAATTAAAGCAGTATTTTAATTGTCAAACACGCACTTTTTATTATTTATTGATGACAATTTTTTTAAAAATGTCCAAATGTTCATTTAAACGTTTTCTTTGTCTAAAACTCAACTGAATCCTAAATAAAATAAATAAGGTGTTTTCTTCTCAAATGATCTCAATTTATATAATAAATTTATTATCAACTGAAAAAAATTGGAAGTTAATTAATAAAAAACTCAGTACTGTATAAAAATGTATTTAATTTAAATTCCTTCAGTATTATTTTTCATCATACCCTAGTAATTTAATCAGAATATTTTTTTTAAATTAAATTACATAAGACCGTTCCACTTCCTATACCATATTTGCATTACCACATATTGCGGACGCGTACGTCATATGTGGTTAATAAACCTGGTTAACTTTTAACTGATAATGCCGTCTCTCGCACTGATGTCGTGCTTTCACATACTTAAGTAAAATTACAACATTCAACACGAGACGATTTGATTTAAAAATTACGAGTACTTTCATAAATAAACTTTATGCACACGCCGTGACAATCAGAGAGAAAGAGAGAGAAATATGTAGCTGGTTTGACTATTGTTTATATTTTGTCTGTTGCTTCTTAACGCGGTTTTCTCATAAATAACCTGGCAAATAGATACAACTGATTAGAGCGTTATAATTTTGGACTTATATAAAGATCAGTCCTTGGGCATGTGAATTTATTATGCCCACAATAAAAATACTTAGTTTTTTATTGGAACCCCACCCACTCCGATTATAGATGCGTGTGCAGAATCGACTAACAATCACATCTTCAGGTGTGAGCAGAATTTTATAAACGCCACAGATAGTTCGACTCTACGTATGGGAATGCGGCGACATTATCAGTTTTGGGTTGTCTATTCGTACATATTTTATTGGCGTAATTAGTGGGAATTATCATTGCCATTGTCTCCCAACCAAAGCTTATCTATCTGACGTACCTCTGGGTTAGAAATATAGATAGACAGAACTGTCGAGCTGCTCTTGAAAGAAAGTGAAATGTGGGCTTGTCAATGGGCTATAAGATGCACATAAAACAACCTCCAATTGAGTTTTGTATTTATGTAATCGTGAACTAGGGGATGGACGCAATTACAAGAGCTATAAATAACTTATAAAATAACTTAGCCCGACAAAAATTGCAATTCAGTTTTTTAAGAAAATTGAAGTATACAAAAATATATAATATGATTAAATTGAGATGAAGGCAATTTTTATTATACAATAACATTTAATTAAATTCAATTACGATTTATGGAATATTTATATGTAATGTAATGTATAATGTATATGTAAATATAAATATAAATGTTTCGAAATTTTAGTATGATTGATATAGAATTTACACCAAGAGGTGTTTTTTAATTATAATGTAAATGCTTGAGACAAAACTGTGCGTGCCTATAAAAAACGCACAATGTTCTGAATGATCCATAGATTGTATATTGGGTCTTGTAATTACAAATTGTAAATTAGCAAAAAATAAAATTAAATATGTCTATATGAATTTAAAATTCTATTGTTTTTAAGTGTATATATATATACTATATAAAGCTGTGAAACCCATATGCTAGCAGGTCTCAGTTGGAGCTGTAGAAAAAAGTTTATAACCTTAAGTTATGTCAGGAATTTCTAGCTTTTATCTTCATATATATCATATATATCATGCCAAATTATTAAATACCTCAAAAACATAATGCATATTAATATCAAATGGCACCTCTCACATTTTCCTGTTTTTTTCGACTTTCGTTTTAACACTTCCATTCATTAGACATAACATTTGCTATATATTTTATTTTGCTCCCATTTTTGCAGCTTTGTTAACAAGTTTTAAGTTAGCAAGTAGCAAAATAACAAAAACAACCGATCGGAATTCACACATTTTTTACACCGCAAACAATGTAAAAATAAATATTCCACATTTGCTTAAGTTATTCCATACGTAATATAAATATAAAGTGCACACTTCTTTTTTGCACTTTTTCTTGCTGTATTAACAATTGTTTTTACTTGCGCTCGACTAATTCCAAAGCGACGTTTAACGAAATTACAATTTGTCAGCCCCTTTCGCCTACAACCAGCAGGGGGCGATTCAATTTTCGATTCGCGGAATGCGCGCGCGATCGCGACAACAACAAATACAATAATGCATGTGCCGCGACGTTTGTTGACCAAGTCTACAGTATTGTGTTCCATTCCAGATCTATTGCTGATCTAAACCTCTATAGTATAGCCCTGTAATTGGTATGGTCTGGGAAATACTTGCTGCCGCAAGTCGATCGTGGACTGTAAAAACTTAGAGTGTGCTCGTGGCGATGCGTTTCAATTGTGGGTAAATGCAAATGTTAATTTAATAGTGCAACAGATCGAGACTAAGAATGCTAGTATGAATCGATACTCATTTCTGTTGTTTGAAGTATGAGCTTTGACAGAAAGATTCGATCTTGTACAATACGAACTGGCATTCATATTGTGAGGTACAAACCGATCTTCATCCTTTAAATTAAAAGTCGATCGGATTGTATCCTTGTGGAGTAAAAATTCTGTGAAGTACGAAAAGATACTCATCCTGTGGAGTATTCTCTTTTTTTGAGGACCAGTTATTGATTCTCACATTCTTCAGTACAAACCAATTCTTATCTAGGAAAGTATAAACAGATAAGCTTGCTTATTTCTATCTTCATATTGTAAGCTTACTCTTTATTATGAAGGACGAATCGATCCTCATTCGCAGGAAGCACTAATCAACTCAATATAGAAGCCGCAATAGAAGCCGATTCTCATTCTTGGAAACAGGATTTCATTTTTATATTGTAGAAACTAAAATTTATAACTGATATAAACTGTTTCTATTTATTAATTTCTCTGTAAAATGTACTTGGCCCAATCTCAAATTTACATTTTTGATTATATTAAATATAAACGTTGCTTTCTCAATGAAACGACCAATCTGAAATTGATTTAGAGCTTGCCGTACTTGGTTTATAAATTTTTATTGTATTATAGATGTTTACAATTTTTGGGTTTTGTCATGTCGGGATCGCATAAGTTATTAAAATTGACTTTTTTGCCTCTTTTCCTATTCTGTTTTTATAGGGGGCCAACACGACTCTGCTTACATTTGCGACTAAAATATAAATTTAAACCGTTCAAATTATATAGATACATTTTCGCTTAAATTATAAAAAATATGTGTGGTTTCTTATGCAATCAAAATTCTTTAATTCTATGCACTTAAAACATTGTCTCGTGTTTGCTTCAAGGTGCGCTCGACGGATGCGGCGGTGGCCACAAACTTATGAAATACTTGCGTTTACATTATCGTTCGTAAATGTAAGGAATTAATGTAACAAAGGGAAGATTTAAATGCGGCGCGAGAAACCGCCGCCGCCACCGCCACCACCATTACCGCCGCCAACATTGATGCCAGGACCAACACCACCGCCGCCGCCATTGCCACCGCCACCGCCAGCACCTCCGCCGACATTGACGCCGCCGCGTGTCTTGCCATCATAGAAGAGCTCAATATATCGGGAGCCCATCTGCTCGCGATGTCGCTTCATGGCCAACTGCGAATCATCGTACGTGTCGAAATAGGCGTCAGCGGTGCCGCTGTGCAAGCCCTTTTTGTTGTAGTTGATGCGCACGTTGGCTGGACGTATGGGATCGAAGAACTGCAAGATGGGGAATAGATGTTAGCTTGAAAGATCACTTCACGTTGTGCTCGTTACCCACCTTGAACACATCATTTTCAAACGAATTGTAAGGCAAACCGCGCATGTGAATCGTATAATACTCCACGTCATTATTCCTGCCGCCTCCAATGGGCCCGAAATTACCGCCAGCCGATCCAAAATTGCCACCGCCGTTGTTAAAACCGCCGCCGCCATTGTTGAAGCCGCCGCCGCCATTGTTGAAACCGCCTCCACCGTTGTTGAAGCCGCCTCCGCCATTGAAGCCGCCACCGTTGTTAAAGCCGCCACCACCGCCAGCGTTGTTGCCAAAGTTACCAAAACCGCCGCCGCCTCCATTATTAAAACCGCCGGAGTTTCCGCCGTTGTTGAAACCACCGCCGTTTCCACCGTTGTTGAAGCCCCCAACGCCGCCGCCATTGTTAAAGCCATTGCCTCCACCGCCACCGGAGTTGTTGCCAAAGTTACCAAAGCCTCCACCGCCGCCGCTGCCGTTGTTGCCAAAGTTTCCAGGCATATCTACAAGGGATACAAATGTTAAATATCAAAAGAAACTACAAGAATTGGTTTAGGTTTTGGTTAGGTTGGGCGGGTGTTATTAGCAACTATCTTATATATGGTGTTGGCTTTAAGGGGGAATTTACCGAAACCGCTGACTGCCCCAAGAACTTATTATGAATCTAAACTAATCGCAAGATGTTTGTTACTTACCAAAGTTGTTGCCGTTGTTGTTGCGATTGTTTCCAAAATTGTTAAAATCGCCAAAATCGTTGCCAAAATTGCCAAAATTACCAGCGTTCTGACCAAAATTGCCATTGCTGCCGTTGCCGCCGCCACCACCACCACCGTTGCCACCGCCGCCAGAGTTATTGCCAAAATTACCCGAGTTCATTAAACTGGGCAAATTGTTAAAGCCCAGCATATTATTGGCGCCCACGCCAAAGTTGCCGTTGTTGCCCCAGTCTGCAAAAATGAGAAATGTTCCAAATTTGAACATTAGTCCAACTCCTCTAAAGTCAATCGTGTCAAGTTTGAGTTAAAAAAAATCTTAAAAATATCTAAGAGATTTCATGGATGCTTAACAAGCACGAGTGCTCTAGTCGTGGGTAACCGACTAGGTGATACCCTGTACCCAGTTTCAAAACTTACTTTTTTCTATACATATATTAAAATGCAGCGGCTATGCTTCTTCTTCCCTCCGTCCCAAATAAAAACTTAATACTTGAATAACATGTGTGTTTCAAGTCCGATCTATGTCAAATTTACAGGGCATAAATATGGCATTTAAATTTCGAAATATTTTTAAGTATTTCAATTTTTAATTTCGGGGGCAACGGGGTAGGTATCCATAAAGCAAAATATTCTCGATCTTTATAAGCTATTCAATAAACCACTCGATAGTTTGAAGTAAATTTGGTCAGCGCATGATATACGAGAGCTCATATTCCAAATTGTTGCCTCTGTCTTCGATATCTTTGATTAATTTAAAATTCCACCATTACCTCACAATTTTTAAAACTCTTTTTCTGTCTGCTATATTCATTTGCACAATTGCAAAACACCCTTTACACATTTTCCATGGGTACAGGGTATATTCAAACCTAATCTAAACCATCTTAATACCTAACACTTTTGTTTCCTTAGACAAACTTACCATTGCGTCCACCAAAATCGTTGCCGCCACGATTTGCGCCGCGATCGCGTATATCATATGGTCCCGGGCGGCCACCGCCGCCTCCGCCACCACCGCCGCCTCCAGTGGCACGCTTCATCTCAGCAATGGAGCTGCGGAAGATCTCAATATACCTAGGAGCAGTCAAAGGAGAAGAGCAAAAAACATATTAGCACAAGTGTGAAAAAAAACAAAACATGCTTAATAAATGAAAGGAAAAATAAGTTTGCTATGGCCGGCGGCGTTTGGTTTCTGGGTTAATTACACAATAATTGATAATATTAATGTGTATCCTTCATTGGTTAGATAAACAGAAACAGTCAATGCTTTGAGACTTTTGATAAGAATATACAATGGGTAAGAAGAAAGTTAATTCATTCAGGTATATAGAACTTATCAAAAGGCTTTCTCTGGTTAATAGGCGTTATTGAATTTGCTGTTGTTGTTGTTGCACCCAACCAGACCCATAGCCTGTGCTATATATACTATATATATGCACAATTAAATTGTTGCTTTATAAAAACAATTGAATGATTTTTACTGAAATAGGAATGTATATAAATTAGCTTTTTTTATTATTATTTTTTATAATTGTTGAGATATTCGCAACAATTTAAAAGTTTATTAAGTTGTAGTTGATTCATGTTACCATTGAATGTTGAATGTTTTTGGCTGTTGTTGTTGTTTGCTGTTGTTGTAGTTGGTAAATATGATGTGTAAGAGACCCACCTGTGCCCAATTTTATCCCGATTTCGGCCCAAGGCTTGCTCAGTGTCATCCTGGCTTTCGAACTGAACAAAAGCTTCCCCAGTAGCACGACCCCTTCTGTCCATAACAAAAAGTATGCCCTCCCGATCCGTTTTGATTTCCAACCCTGCCCATGACGATAACCAACAAAGATTTATACAAATATATAGAGATATATATATATAATGCAAGGTTAACGATAGATACAGAGAAAGAAAGAGATTGGGCGAGATATATATATATATATATATATATTTATAGAGAAGTGGTGAATTGTTTTGCTTTATCTTATTGCTGTCGATCGAAAGAAACTTCATTAGTTCCTAAAATGCCACCTAATTAAAGGATTGCTTTAAGATATATGCATATAATCAATAACGGTCGTAAATAAATATTATGTTAATGCTATTTTGCAAATCAGCTGTGCGTTTTAGAATTGTTAATATCATCATATAAATTCATTCCAAAAATATGGCTTAAGAGTGAAAATCAAACAAGTTAAAGAAACTACAAAAGAATTAGTTCAGGGAAACATAAATTTTATCATCGATCTTTTTAATACAAACAAGTATGATCAGATGTTATACTATCTGTAAAACAAATATTAACAATTCCAAGTGCATAAGTGAAAAAAAACTTTATACTTTGTTAGACAAAAAATCTAAAGCTAGAATTATTTGTGTGTGTGTGTGTGTGTACGTGTGTGTGCGTGTTGGAAATGGAAATAATGGATAATGAATAATGTTGATTTGATTTGACGAGAGCATATATCGACCCCTGGTCCTTGGATGCAAACACCCCAGACGTTTGGGTATACAACTCGAAAGGAGCCCAAGACTAACACTCAATTTGTAGCTCACATATATAAGCTGGATATTTATATATATAGATATATATATATATATATATGTGGTTTGTACATGCACTCGAATCGGTACGTTTTACAGTGACTTCACCTTTGCCCGCTAAATACATGTAAACAAAACAGAGACACACACACATGATTAGCGTATTGGCTTACCGGTAAAGAACTCCTCGATCTGCTGCTCCGTCACGGCATAAGGCAATCCACGTAGTTTTACAACGAAAGCGTGGCCATGACCGCCCGTCTTGCGCATAGCCTCCTTTGCCTCCTTTGGCGTGGCTGTGAAAACTAAACACAAGGATTACAAGTTAGTTATGAGGGCATCTCAACTGAAACCCGACTGGACGCACCCTCAATGTAACGATGGCCCATGCTGGCCTTGTTTAGCTTGCGCGCCTCCTCGACATCATCCTGGCTGGAGACCTCAACGTATGCCTCGCCTGTATTCTTGCCATCCACACGGCTAGTAACCAGGTGAATACCCTGAGAACCGTTTATCACGTCCACATTGACTAAAAAGTCAAGTATCTCTTTGTGCGTAGCCGACCAGGGCAGACCGCGTAGACGTATAAATTTTGGACTCTCGCCAACGTTGCCGATTTTTACATTGGAATCATCGTCACCGTCATTGCGATCATTGTCATATTGCTCCTCTTCGTCCTCCTGCTGCTGATCATTGTCATCGTTATAATCATCGTTGTTTTCCTGATTTTGAGCAAAGCCTTGATTGTACTGCACGTCTGCGTTCGACATGATTCTTGTTCCTGATGTTCCCAGTGGGCGGCAAGTCTGCAGCGGGGAAGTAATAAGAGAGAATAAGCATACGTCAGTTATATATATTTAACAAAAATTCTCTAAATAACTCTTTTTCTCAATGGCTATTACGTATTTTTTTTTTTCGTTTGCCTTTTTTAGCCGCTCGTTTTGCTCATTTTTTCGCCGCTTACGCCATTTTGATTTTTGCGTCTGCTGCAGTCTCATTTTTTCGGCCAACTTTTTTCCACAGCATTTACCTGTTTTTTTTTTAGCAGTAAAACGTGGACGTGCACAACGTGTATGGCTTACCTATTTTTGGGATGTTTAGAATTTGTTTTAAGTCTTTTAATTAATTTGTTTCGGCACTTTTTGCACAATTTTTCTGTATAAAGCACAGCACGCGTCTAGATTAGAGTTGTATCGAATCGTTCAGTTCGACGGAGCGACTCACTCAACATAAATGAACGAACTAATTGCCAGAATATCGTTCAACTAGTTCGCATCATTTCTATGTTAGCCCTTGTCTCTGTTATGTTGTTATGTTGGCGAAAGTGCTGTCGGCATTTGCCCGAATGACTGCATTTATTTAGTTTTGTTGTAGCATTTGCAGTTGTTGTTGCAACATTTTAAATAGTTATAAAATAGCAAAATTATACTCAAGTTTGATAAAACATATATGACGAAATTCTCAAATTTGAATTTAACAGAGTCACGACTGCTGCCTAACATTATCGATGTAATTGAACCGAAAGCAGACCAGGGGTGAACGAAAAGTGGCATCGATACCATCAAATATCGATACCACTACCTCTTTGCTGCTAGTGCTGGAAAACGTTTAGGCAAATTTTTGAAGAGGAAAAAACCATACTTAAGGGATGTTAATATGTAGTTTTACTAGAAAAACATATTTAAAGCTTTATTTACTATTAAAGTGCATAGAAATAAGGCCCAAAAACAGTCTGCTAATGAAATCAGTTTGAATTTTGGCGCCCAATGTGATCGTGGCAGCCGTTTTGTAGACCTTTTGGAGACTTTTGTTGCCATGGCAACTGGCGCGAAATTCGATTCCTCTGCAAGTTTGTTTGTTCAATAACGCAAGTGCATTGATTTTTGTCAGTCAGCAGTGCAGAACTAAACAGTGACAGAAAACAAATTGCAAAACTAGTAAATTTATAATATTAATTGAGTTATTTTAATTATTTACTGCATTAATATTGCTGGCACGATGTTCGTACAAAAGAAAAAACTGGTCGAGCATGTGCTGGCAATGCGTGCAAATGGTGGCAGTGGCAGCGACGACGATGAGGAGGAGGAGGATGAGGGCGACATTTTGCAGGTGCCAATTGACAGACAATTATTAGCTAATTAGTTGCTAACTTAAAGAAAACGTATCCAGTTCAGTGCAAGATTATTATAAATAATTATTGCTTCAGTATAAAACGTAATACTTATGTAATCCTTTAGCTCCTTGTACTCGTTGCCTGATTATGTAATCGATAACATGGTGTAAAAATGACAAAAAGAAAACCAATTGAAAATTGCAATTATCTTATTAACATTTTCTTTGTAGTCTGACAAAAAAATACAAAAAGGAAATTTGTCATATAAATAAAATAAATATATTAAACTAACCCAAATATTTTCATTTTTATTTATAATTTTATTTTTAATCACTCTCGTTGCAGAAATAAAACTCGAGATTATCATAACTAAAGACTATATGCTTAGCTATATACACTAAAAGCTAAAAATAATTGTAACTCTTGAGTGCGTTTTGTGTTTTTAGTGAACTAGAACACAAGTTTTGGTTTTAAAGCTCCCACGTCTGTTGTTTTCCTAGCTGCACCCTAAAAGTAAAAGTAAAAGTTGTTCTAGTTGTTGTTGTTCTTGTAATGGCAGTTGCTGTAAGTAGTTTTGTATTTTGCATATTTTGTTGATTTTTTTTAAATAATGCGTCAACAGTTTTTTGCAACGCAAGCAACGACAAAAAAGTCATTTTTTGAAACTAATATATTTTTGGTCTTCCCGTTTTTGAATTTTGCAATGGCGGAAATACAAAAAATCAAATGAAAAACTCTATAAAAAATTTGATAATTAAAATGATAACACACTTATATTATCACATATATCAAATAAATTTGATACCTCTGATAACTTTTAAACAAATAAACTGCATTTAATAATAATTAAATCAAAATCAATATCAATCTGATATGTTATAAAATGAATATTTTATATTATATAAAACTATACTATCAAATATATAAAAAATATATGTCTGCGACACAATAATAAAACAATTTGTATATCTGATAATAATTAAATAAAATACTATATAAATATATATATATGTATATATATATATATAATCTGGGGCACTAAATCCCACAACACATATTTTGAATTGGTAATTCCAACGGTCGGACGCGTGTTCAATGTCTTTAATATTAAAACAAAAATACAATATATATTCCATTTGTATGGATAATTGATAACAAAATAAAATAACAAACATGGCCATGGACCCCGACGAAGCGCAGCGTCGACGCGAAGAATGCGAGCGGAAGGCGCGCCGTGGGGAGATGGACCCCCGGTTGGAGTTCACATTCCAGCTGCTCATCGACGCCACTCAGCTGCCCCGGCATCAGCTCATGGACTACATATTCGAGGGGGACATGGTAGCTGTTATTTAACTCCTTTTAACAGAATTCTAATTGGATATTCATATATAAATGTGCTGCCCCCAGCTCGACGAGATAAACCAGCTGTTCTTGCCGAACATGAAGAACAAGCTGCTGTGGTTCTACCAGGAGGTGGATGAGCCCGAACCGCCGCCAGCGGTGGATGCCAACAAGCCAGGCCCTTCACGCTCGGGCATTGCTTCCAGCAGCTCCAAGACACCGCAGGGTACGTGTGCCATGAAACGCTTTCCAACAATCTCGACTCAATCCTTTGCTTGTCTGTCAGGTGGTGCCTCGCCCAGCGGTCTGCCGGCGCCCAAACATAAGAAACTATTCCTAACCGATGGCTGGACCTGCGCCTTCACCGGCGTCTGTATTTATATCTTTCGCGTGAATACGTCCAAGCAGCTGCCCGAGGAGGGCTTCCAAAAGGATTTGTAAGTTTTGGGCTGCAGTTGGGCTCGAATACCCTGTATCCATGCGAAATGTGTGGAGGAGGGTATACTGCTTTTATGCTTTTATGTATGTAAAAGGCAATAGATAGTTTTGGCTTTCCGTCCAACGACTGTATCAACTAGAGACTCGAATGTTCCTGGTATACAGGAACTCTGATTAAATTTATTTCAAAATATCGATAACAGGTCTTGTTTTTCAGAAATCGATAAGTGTTGGTTCTATGACCCGGTTTCATCAGCATGTTTCAGAAACGATAAGAGCTAGAGATACACGTATAGAATACACTTTTCAAGAATAATTCAATTTATGAATGTCATTATTTTCAAAGTTCGTACCATATGCACATCAAATTATTTGAAAATGTCGATAACAGGCCACTTTTTCCAGAAATCGATATATGTCCCGGGTTTTTAGCATATCTGAGAATCTTGGCTAGAAATTTAGATGCCCCATTTAAGCTAGGAAAATTGCAAAAAGACTGGAATGTAAACAGATTTACATTTCGATTTTGAGGGGTATCCTCTAGTCAGGCACCCCCGACTAGAGCTTCTTACTTGTTTTCGTTTCAGTTTGCGTCTTTGTTTATCATACACAAGTTTGCCTCCTTTTTTTTATCGTTTTTGCGTTAGCTAAACTTAAAAAGTGTTATCTAAGAATAGCCCATTTTTGGTTTATTTGTTGGCACGCGGATTATCGGGGATTTGGGCTGCCAGGCCGCACGTCCAACGGACACGTCTCGAGGGTATTGGTAATTGAATATTTTGCTTGCCTTTTTCCTTTGCCTTTCGGTCTTCGGCTTGGCCCGATTATGCAGATACTGTGGCGTCATCGATGCCAAGAACATTGGCCTGGTCACCTCCATCGAGCGCATCGTGGAGTTTGTGTTCATGCAGGCGCTGGCCTTTCCCAGTCTCGAGGGCGACGAGGAGGACGTCAGCTGCGGCCTGATCAAGGGGCAGCTGCTGCCGGGTCTGCGATCCTTTTGCAGCGCCCTGCGCGTCTGCGAGCAGGTCTGCGATCATTACAATGTCTTTGCCGATGGCTGCGACATGTTCGACGGCTGCATTGTGGTCGACGAGGTCAAGGACATGGCCAAGAATCAGGAGTTCTGCGCGCAGCTGGAGGAGCGCGTCAACAACTGGTCAAAGGGCATACTCAAAATACTGGGCGAAAGCGAACAGCTGCGCAAGGAGAACGATCACAGCGGACCCCAGGACGAGCTGGAGTACTGGAAGAAGCGTGGCGCCCAGTTCTCCCAGCTGCTGGCCCATCTGCAGGACAAGGAGGTGCAGTTCACGCTGCACTGCCTCTTCCTCGCCGGCTCCAGGGTGATGCGCCAGTGGAAGGAAACCGATCGAAAGATCACCTTCTGCTACAACGAGGCGCGCGACAATTCCAAGTTTATTCAGGCCATGGAGACCTGTTGCCACTCTCTGTACCTCGACGATCCGGTCAGCATGAAGGAGTCCATCCTGAGCCTGCTGCAGACGGTGCGGCTCATCTACAGTGTCTCACAGTTTTATAACACCTCCGAGCGCACATCGGCGCTGATGGTGAAGGTGAGTGGGAAGTGGTGTGGCAAATTTAAATGGGATAATATCTACTAGATACGTTTGAAGAGATGTGGAAAATTGAGTGGGATTGGCGATACATATCTATAAGTCAGGTTCGAAGTGATGTGGGATATTAAACTGGGAGTAGAGAAAGAGATAGAGAGATATCTTTGAGTGAGGTTTGAAATGATGTGCGATATTTAACTGAGATTAGAGGTATACATCTATTAGTTATTTTTAAAGTAATGCGGGATATTTAAATGGGATTAGAAATATATTATCCATTATCTATTTACAACGTTTGAAGTGATGTGGGATATTTTACTGGTATTATCGATATATATTTATTAGTCAGGTTTCAAGTGATGTGGGATATTTAATTGGGATAATAGAGAGACATCTATTAGTCAGGTTATTATTCAGATTTAGAGAGATTTAGGATATTTTGTCAGATTTGAAGTGTTATGGGATATTTAAATGGGATTAGAGAGATTTATATGTACTAGTTAGGCTTAAAGTGATGTGAGAAATATACATAACTGTGATTAGAAAAAGATATCCATTAATTAGATCCTTGATGGTTAAGGTGAGTTGTACGGGGCGTGCGATATTTAACAAGGACTAACGATAAATATCTGGAAGTTATGTTCTTGAACAACACATTAGAGTTACTTATTTTTGTTATTACTGTTGTCTTCACTCAACTCACGTTTTCTCTGGTTTGTTTTCCTTTACTCTTCCTGCTCATGGTCTGACTTTGGCTATAAGTCCTCAATTTTATTCAGACAACTCAACTCAGCGCGAGTTCATTGATTTTCTGTTCTATAAATGCATAGAGAAAGCAGCTTATATGGCGCTTATGTTCAGTTGACAAAGGACAGTTACCCTGGAATTTGTCATAGAACCTCGCTAGCTAACAGGATATTAATAATTCGTTGACCTTTTGCAACCCGCGGAGGTGCAAACGGGATATTAATAACAGGATATTGATCATTCGTTGACCTTTTGCACCTCGCGGTTGCAACTGGCCTCAGCTCGTGACGCAACGTGGAAAACGTCGACAATAAAAAATGTGTACTGACAATATTGTTATTTGCATTAGCAATGCAAACGAGATTGTGAATTGAATTATTGGTAATATTGATATTCGTATTAGAGCATAAGCAGAAAATGGGAGGGCTTTAAAGTATGCAGAAAACTTTAATTATGGGAATAGTAACAAAGTATTGACAGTTTCATATTATTAGTATTTCACTTATAATATAACAAATCGTAAATATTTTTTTAATCACAAACTAATCACAATTGGTTTAATTCGTAAAACTTTGAACCCAAAAATATTTTTTGCTAGCCCAAAAACAGCATTAAAGAGAATTTGCATACAAAAATAAATATATAAGAGTATAAAGAATAAATATAATATTTTCAATTAACATATATAATTTCGCACAGATCACAAATCAAATGATTGAAACCTGCAAATCCTACATCACTTGTCGCTGCAAGGAGACGATTTGGTCTCAGGATCGCAGCCTCATTCGCACCAAGCTGAGCAACTGCATCAAACTGAACCACATCTACCATGAAACCTACTATACGGTCAGAGAGCAGCCCTTTCTGCCCCACCAGACGCCGTTTGGTTTCTCCGAGAACTTTGTGTTTGGTACGTGGTAGGCGAAATCTCGCATGCATAAATTGAACCCGCTTTTCCAGGCAAGTTCGACACGTTCTGCGAGCGTCTCTCGAAGATCATAAATATGTTCAATCTGATCGACGACTATAATCACCTGTTCGAGCGGCGCTTGGAGGGGCTGTTGTTGGGCGAGGCTCTGGAGGATGCCTCCAATCATTTCGAGGAGGCCAAAAAGGAGATAACATCCAAGAAATACGATTATCTGGATCATCGCAACGCTGACTTCAATGAGGACTTTGATCGGTTCATCAATAAAACGGACTCGCTGAAGGATACGATTGCCACGTTGATCGAGCGCGACTTCGACACCGTCTGGGAGACGCCGCAGTGCATCCGGTTTCTGGTGCGCTTCGAGAAGGTCAGCGAGAAGATCCCGCTGACCCGCATGGACGAGAAGTACACGAGAATACTGCGCTATGTGGAGAAGGAGGTCGACCGCATACTGAAGACCTTTCGCCGGCAGCGCGATGATCCGCCCCTGGCGCGCAACTTCCCGCCCATCGCTGGCCGCATTCACTGGTGTCGCGCTCTGAGCCTGCATCTCACCGAGCTGATGGATGCGGTGATGGATCATGAAGTGCTGAGCACCCAGCCGCTGGCCCGGGATCTCGACGTGCGCTTCACCAATGTGCAGGGCGTGCTGCAGGAGTACGAGGATGAGATCGTATCCATTTGGCTGGATCAGGACATCAGTGTCGCCGACGCCTGCCTGCTGCAGCCGCTGCTCTGCCTGCAGGGCGATCGCCTCTTCGTCAACCTACATCCCACAATTCCGCTGCTCATACGCGAGGCCAAAATGCTGGCCAAGCTCAAAATTGAGCTGCCCATTGTGGCGGCCACGCTGATGAGTCGCCATCAGTACTTCCTCACCATACAGGACTCGCTCAACGTGAGTTTCTGCCCACTTCTTATACCCTGTATCCATTTGAAATGTGGGAGAGAGGGTATTCTGGTTTTGTGCACATATATGTTACATGCAGAAGGAGGCATCTCCGAGCCCAAAAGCATATATGTTCTCGGTCAGCATCAATAACCAAGTCGTCTGTGTGTCTGTCCGTCCAGAGACCATAAGAACTAGAACTTGACTTTGGGTTTTAAAAGCGTGTAAACTTATCGATAGTATACGCTGTTTTGCTAAAATCGATAAATATCGGTTTTATTACCCGGTTTTTTTAGCATATCTTATTTTACAATTGTCGATAACAGGCAGACCTTTGGCAGAAATCGATATATATTGTTTCTTTGAGCCGGTCTTTTCAGCATATCTCAGATACTATAAGAGCTAGAGATACCAAAAGTTCACACAGATGAAGATTTATTCACTATTTGGCTGGCATCCCCAATCCCCTCACATTTAGAGGTATAGGCTAGCGCTTTGATCAGATAACAAAAACTGAGTGAAGCATAAAGTGCGTGTGGGTATTTAGTTTCTGTTTGTGAATTTAGCCGGAGAGAGGGTATCTCGTACTTGTTTCGCTTCTCAATTTTGCAATTTCTATGCGCAGAGCCTTATCAAGATGTTCTTGTCAACGGTCAGGGCTGTCAAGCTGGAGGTGCGTCCCCTGTTCCTGCCGCAGCTGGTGCGTCTGACGGCCATGCTGAAGCCGGGTCTGCACAGCATCAATGTAAGTGCTGAATATCTCCGTACGACTGACGTTAGCGCGTGACAATCTGACAATTGCACGTCCGCTTGTGCTTTTTATTCTTCTTGCAGTGGACCAACCAGAACTGGACACAATTCTACGAGCGGTGCAAACAGGCCATTGAGACCTTCGAGGTGCTGGTGGCGCGCGTCCATGACATCTACTCCAATCGCATACTGAACGTGCTCATGTGGATGCAGGACGTCTCGCTGCAGATACTGCCAGCAGGTGGGTGTATCCCCCCTCCATCCCCCTCCTTCTATCTCTCTCTCTCTAATTGGTGAACACCTCTTTGGGGCGTATATTTAATTTTCTGCTCTTGAAAACTTTTCACATTTGTTCCTGAACGCAGACGATGAAATCTGGACAGTTGATGAATTTCTGGAGCGTAGCGAGGAGGCATGCAGGTAAATTTGCTACCTGTCAGCTCAGCGTACGAGTGTGCGTGGGTGTGTGTGCGTGAGCGTGTGCGTGTGCGTGTGTGGCATGTGGCAATAAAACTCTCGTTTGAACTTTGTACTCAACTTGGGCGCCTGCGGTTGACTTTGTTCAGCTTTTGTGTGATTTATTGAATTTATCAATTTTAATTTATGTATGAGGTTTTTCATTTGCATAGATAGCAAACTTGATCTGCATGTGAAAGAGCGTCAGCAGAGCAGCAGCAGCAATCGGTGTTTTTCTTTGTGCTCAATCTTAAGGGCTTAATCAAAGCTTATTCTCAGGGCAGTCCAAATCAAGTGCAGTACCCAATGTGCTCAATTCCACAGTGAAAGCTCTCTTTGACGAGCAAATAAGGTGTCAGCTTTTGAGAAAAAAAAAAAAAGTTGAGAAAAAAAAAGCGTTTTAGACGGGTCTAACCGACAGCGCATTACTCGTTCACATTAGAATCAGATCCAAAACGTGTCCCCATGCAAAAACTGGAAAAATTAAAAGAAAGAACGTTGAAGTCAGACGTAGCCGACTGCGTAATACTTGTTCACAGTATTCAAATTTTTTTGTCAAAAATCATTCAAAAATCAACAAAAATTTTGACATGTGAAGCTCTCGGATCCATAGCTCCCATATTTCAAACGCGCATAACTTTGTCAAAACTCAACCGATTTTCATGTTTGAATGCATTTATTCCATGGTTTGTCCTCTCGGTTGATTCTGCATATCAAATATATTCGTTATTGAAAATAAAATTTTTTGGATTTTTTCCGAAAAAAAGCATGTACTCCCCCCTTACTCATTTCCAACAAATTTTTTTTTTAAATTTAGAAATGCGAATTTACATTTTTAATCGATTGCTGTTGTCACAATTAGTATAAAAAACTAAATTAAAACCGATTTTGAGGGGGTCAAATTTTTTGTCAAAAATCATGCCCAAATTGACAATAATTTTGACATGTAAAGCTCTCGGATCCATAGCTCCCATATTTCAAACGCCCATAACTTTAAAACTCAACCGATTTTCATGTTTGATGGCATTTTTTCCATGGTTTGTCCTCTAGATTTATTCTGCATTTCAAATATATTCGTTATTGAAAATAAAATTTTTTGGATTTTTCCGAAAAAAGCATGTACTCCCCCTTACTCATTTCCAACAAATTTTTTTTTTAAATTTAGAAATGCGAATTTACATTTTTAATCGATTGCTGTTGTCACAATTAGTATAAAAACTAAATTAAAACCGATTTTGAGGGGTCAAATTTTTTGTCAAAAATCATGCCCAAATTGACAATAATTTTGACATGTAAAGCTCTCGGATCCATAGCTCCCATATTTCAAACGCCCATAACTTTTTCAAAACTCAACCGATTTTCATGTTTGATGGCATTTTTTCCATGGTTTGTCCTCTAGATTTATTCTGCATTTCAAATATATTCGTTATTGAAAATAAAATTTTTTGGATTTTTTCCGAAAAAAAGCATGTACTCCTCCCTTACTCATTTTCGAAAATAATTTTTTTTCAAAATTTAGAAATGCGAATTTACATTTTAAATCGATTGCTGTTGTCACAATTAGTATAAAAAACTAAATTAAAACCGATTCTGAGGGGGTAAAATTTTTTGTCAAAAATCATGCACAAATTGACAATAATTTTGACATGTAAAGCTCTCGGGTCCATAGCTCGCATATTTCAAACCCCCATAATTTTGTCAAAACTGAACCGATTTTCATGTTTGATGGCAGTTTGTTCATGGTTTGTCCTCTTGATTGATTCTGTATTTCAAATACATTCGTTATTGAAAATAAATTTTTTTGGATTTTTTCCAAAAAAAGCATGTACTCCCCTTACGCATTTTCAAAAAAATTGTTTTTCAAAATTTAGAAATGCAAATTTACATTTTTAATCGATTGTGGCTGTCACAATCAGTATAAAAACCAATATTAAAACCGCTTCTGAGGGGGTCAAAAATTTTGTGAAAAATCATGCTAAAATTGGCAACAAATTTGACAAGTAAACCTCTAGGATCCGTAAAAAGTCCATAAAACGCCCATAAAACGCCCAAAACTCAACGGTTTGTTTTATAGCTTTGTCCTCTATATTGATTCTGCATTTCATATATATTCATTATTGAAAATAAAATTTGTTGTATTTTTTCCAAAAAGAAACATATAGACATTTCCCCCTAAAAAAATTGCATAAAGTCAATATCTTTTTCACTCTTTTCACTTCGTAAACTAGTTTAATGAGGTGTGCCCGGTCAAATGCAACTGTTCGTTACATGAGCGTTCACTGTATTTGATTTGCTCTTCTATTAACTATCTTTAAGGGATTTTCCAAGCGTGTGTAAAATCAATCAGCCAGCAACTGAAAGCTTTCTTGTTTTAACATCCAACAGTGTAAATATTATTAAAATGTTTTTTTCTTGTCCGACAGAAAAGCTGCAATTGAACTCAACCGGAAAAGCCAGATGGTCTCGGAGGCGGTGGAGGAGGTGCTGAATTTGGTGGACAAGGCAACGGAGACGTTTAAGGAGATTGCCGGCGATGATGTGGTCACCTTGTTCGACGGTTAGTCCGGCAATTGTTATGCAGCTTAACTGACACTGAAATGTATGCAAATCCCTTGAATAGCTACGCCCAAGGGCGAACAGACGGCCTCGGGTGGACGGAAGACAGAGGAGGGTGCCGCAGCGGGCACTTCGTCGGGAGCTGGAGCAGCTGGCGGCGGCGGCGGCGGCGCTGGTGGTGGTGGTGGTGGTGGTGGTGGTGGTGGTGGGCAGCAGCAGGACTGGAGCATCTTGTGGTCCTGCTTTGAGAATCCGCTGACGCTGCTCTCCACCACGGACAGTCTGCCCAAGGGCATGCAGGTGGCTGCCACTGTTTTATTTCATAGGGGGAGCATCTAATCCAAACTGGCATCTGATTTAGGATATGGTCTGCAATGCCGTCGTGGAAATGCGTCGCTATTACAGCCGCAAGGTGATCGACGTGCTGATCAAGGTGATCCGAGCAGCGCTGGACACGATGCGGCGTCGGTTCATCGCCGAGGAGCACGAGACGGCTACCAAGAAGCCGATCTTTGCGTTGCACGCGCAGCTGCAGATACCCAATGTGGTGATCAAGCCGAGTCTGGACGAGCTGCAGGATATATTGGTGACGGCTGGCAAGAATATCACGGGCATTGCGAAGGGTGTGGCGCAATGGACCAGCGGCAAGGATCCGCCGGTTCGTACCGCACCGCTAAACAGCTTCGCAATGTTCACAAAAATCTTGTCTTACCAACCGCAGCAAGTTTCGATGACGGCGCAGCCGCGCGTCGGACGCAATCACCTCGATGCCGCGGGCGGCGCAAAGAATCGACGCCGCAAGATCTATTGCCTGGCCTCCGAGGAGCGGCCCCAGATGCCGCACATGCTGAAAAGCTTCTACTCGGCGATCATGGACAACAAGGAGGTGGCCAAGGCCCTCAATCAGCTCTCCAGCTGCACGAAGAACATCAAGCCGGAGATCCAAACCTACATCAAGCGCTGGAAGCCCTACCATTTCCTCTGGAAGAACGATCGCACCACGCGGCAGCTCATGGAGTTCGGACTGCAGCAGTTCGAGTGCACCTTGCGTTGTCTGGCGGAGCTGGATGCGAACCTGCTCGTCGAGCCGGACATGGAGGTCTTCGGACAGTGCGTGGCGGTCTACAACGAAAGGCTCAAGTATGGTTTGGCCATTGAGATCAAGTGTGAGTAGTCCAGCGGGGGGTAGAGTATAAATAAGCAAATATATCACATACATACATACATATATATATATATACTCATAGTATAGTTCAGTGGGTGAAATTTTAGCTGAATTTACGAGTAACTGAAAATTCAATATGTGTATCAGTTACTTATTGTATACCTGTTATCATTTCAACTTTATATTGTTTTAACCATGGCTGCACTGCAGTTAAAAATTATCCGTGATTCGTTTGACGGTTCGAAACAATGTATAAAGTTCAGTTCGTGAAACCTCACATAATGAATCCCGGATTTGGTTCAAACTTTAGTTTACCAATTATTATTTTATTTATTAACTTCCAATTAGAAGTAAGAATATCCTTCAGTGAGTTCTCATTTAAAAAGTCCTAGAAATTAGGCTATATTCATTTTTTTGGGAATAAAATTTTACTAAAATTAGTAAAAATAAAACGGCTTATAATAGAATCGGTCCAGTTGACAACCAGATTGCAGTGTTGAATTTACAACTATATTGCCGTAGAAATCAATTTTGCTTTATTACCTTGTCCACCATTTTTATAAAGCTGACTAAAAATTCACGAGTATAATAAAAATCCAAGAGCTCGCTGTTGGCAATCTATGGCTGGAAACTCTACCTTTTATCGCATATGCAAGTGTCTCAAGTTTATGTATTACATATATGTCTATCCGTTAAAGTATTAGATTATCTGTTAGTTATACTTTCAAATACAAGCTTTTCATAGTTACTTAATTATTTAATTTCTACATGAATGCACAAACTCTTTGTCTTCCGCTTCTTGTCCACCATTTGACCTATTGTGTTAACTGGAATCATTATATTCTTTTACTTTTATAGACATTTTCCTCCATTTTATTCTGCCTCCGTTTTCTTGGTATTTTTCCTAACCTTTATCTACCTCAAAGCGTTTTGCGTGACCTATCAACCTTGCTATTGGCAACTAACCCCTGTAAATTTGATTTCTAATTTCCACTGGCAACACCTACAACATTTGGCCGCAAATTTGACACCCACACACATCCACGCACACACACATAGCCTGCTAGACAAATACTCTTCAACAGGCAGCTGTGAAAATTTATTGGTTTCCAATTAGGTAATCAAATTTATTTAACCGAATTAGCTGCGCCAAGGAAGCAACATCGAAAATAATAAATTTCACAGCTGGGAGGGAACAGACGGCACCGGATATGTTGCCATGTCTGGTTCTATGAATGCGAAACTGAAAATCAATTAGCCCACTGGCCCCGGGCCCCGCCAGCTTTATCGTCTTGGCGCGCATTGATTAATGGGCTACGATATCCCTTTTGTTGGTGTAAACACTTTTCGGCCGTCTCTATTTTCAGCCTGCAACCACAAAATTGGCCAGGCCATGAAGAAGAAGTACAAAAAGGAAATGGATTACGTTTATGCGGTGATCAATGAAATGGATCGCAAACTGGATCGACCCATTCGCGACCTGGACGACGTGCGCATGATAATGGAGACACTGGGCAAAATACGCGAACAGGAGGTGGACATGGAGCTGCGCATCGATCCCATTGAGGTGTGTCTCAAACAATTCAATACAAGTGGGCACTTTCCTGTCGGGTGTAACCGACTAAGTCAATTTTCTGTGGAGGTCATGGTGGACTTAGCTTTAAAATATTGAGAGCTTTGGATTTGCATACATAAATTCTTTATTGATATTTAGAGGTCATCAGTTATTACTGATTATAATCAACCTGTAATTACACTATCGGCACAATTTGGTTTATCTAGCTTCAAAATCCCAATTTATTTGACAATTTACCTCTAGCTTCAATAACAGCTAAAATATTGGCACAGACCCATTTCGTGAATGAGAATAAATATACCTTTCAAATTGAAAATCTCTTCCTCCCAGGAAGCCTTCAATGTGCTCACCCGGTACGAGGTGCAGGTGGAGCGGGAACAATTCGATTTGGTGGACAATTTGCGTACGACGTTCCAGAACTTGCTGGCCGGAGCGCTGCAGGCGCAGGTGAAGCTGTTGGACATGCAGCCGGCGTTCCAGGGCGACTTGCGCAGCAATCTAGACAACTTTAAGCAGGATAAGATTGCCTATGTGACGGAGTACCGCACGGCGGGACCCATGCAGGCGGGTCTGACGCCGCGCGAGGCCTCCGACCGTCTGATATTGTTCCAGAATCGCTTCGAGGGCATGTGGCGCCGCCTGCAGACGTACCAAAGCGGCGAGGAACTCTTCGGTCTGCCACAGACCGATTATCCCGAGTTGGGCCAAATACGGAAGGAGCTCAATCTGCTGCAGAAGCTGTATAAGCTTTATAATGATGTTATTGATAGGGTCAGCAGCTATTATGATATACCCTGGAACGAGGTGGACATCGAGGAGATCAACAATGAGTTGATGGAGTTCCAGAATCGTTGTCGCAAGCTGCCCAAGGGCCTGAAGGAATGGCCCGCATTTCATGCACTGAAAAAGACCATCGATGATTTCAATGATATGTGCCCACTGTTGGAGTTGATGGCGAATAAAGCCATGAAGCCACGCCATTGGCAGCGGATCATGGATGTTACTCGCTACATCTTCGAGTTCGACTCGGAGGGTTTCTCGCTCAAGAACATACTGGAGGCGCCGCTGCTGAAGCACAAAGAGGACATCGAGGACATTTGCATTAGTGCCATGAAGGAGAAGGATATCGAGGCCAAGCTCAAGCAGGTGACCAACGAATGGTCCGTCCACGAGCTGCAATTCATGAGCTTCAACAATCGCGGCGAACTGCTGCTCCGTGGCGATACCACGGCCGAGACCATTGGCCAGCTGGAGGACAGCCTGATGGTGCTCGGCTCGCTGCTATCGAATCGCTATAATGCGCCCTTTCGCAAACAAATCCAGCAATGGGTCTACGATCTGTCCAACTCCAATGAGATACTGGAACGCTGGCTGCTCGTCCAAAACATGTGGGTCTACCTGGAGGCCGTCTTCGTCGGCGGCGACATCGCCAAGCAGCTGCCCAAGGAGGCCAAGCGCTTTTCCAAAATCGACAAGTCCTGGCAAAAGATCATGCAGGTGCGCCCTTCATTACAATTGCTTTTTAAGTCACTTTTCTTTACAAATTTTTATGCAGCGTGCCCACGAGACTCCAGGTAAATTTATTGTGAAAGTCGTTTAATAATATTTGTTATTTTAAAAAGTTCTACATAACAGCTATATTAACTATTTCTTCTACCCCAAAAATTAAATTATTTAAATGTACTTTAAATATAATTTAAAAATCATAAAACAGGCGTTGTGGCCTGTTGTGTGGGCGATGATTTGCTCAAGCAGCTGCTGCCTCATCTTCAGGAGCAGCTGGAAATTTGTCAGGTACTTAGGGCAAATAACTCAAGCACTATTATTATATTAACTGTTTATTAAAGGAAAATTCTTAAAGTAATACTTTGAACCAAAAATTAATGGATTTACTCTAAAAAAATTTTATTATTCCCTTATCATGATTTAGGACAATAATTATTATATATCTTTTTTTCACCCATACAAAATTAACAGAAATTTTGCAATTTTATGACTTAGTTATTTTATTATTCCGTCCGTCTTGCTGTCCGTCCGCCTGTCCGTATGAACGTAATTTCTTTCGCCGCTATTGAAGCTACGATTTGATACTTGGAATAGATACTCGTGAATAAATCGATGACATGACGATCGTAAATCGAAAAAGGATGAATATTTCCCACAATATCATAGTTAGAGTCACCAAATCTATGTAGATTGCTGATGACCCTCCTCAGAGATAGTGACCTTGATATATCGGCCACGCCCATTAGAACGCCCCCAGTGCCCTCCTTAAAAATTCGGAATTGGCTATATCTCTCACAGTTTTTGAGCTAGGGGCGCTAAATTTAGAATATATCGTACTGGAAAGCTCCCCAAACATCACAGACACGTACATGATAGACGACAAACCATGAAAAAAATGAAAATTGGTTCAGTTTTGACAAAGTTATGGGCGTTTAAAATATGGGAGCTATGGAAACGGCAAGTTTTGGCAAGAAAAAAAAATCGCCCCCTCAGAATCGGTCTTAATGTTGTTATTTAAACTAATTGTGAAAACCACAATTCTCACAGTTTTGAACTAGAGGCACCAAACTTGGTATGTAGATTGCTGGTGTTCTTCCCAAAGGCTTGCGAGGATTGAGCCACGCCCACCCCCGCCCTTACGAAATATAAAAATTCGATATTTTACCAACAAATTACGCAGTCGGTAACGTCCGACTTACTTGTGTTATTTTACTAATTCTATTATGTCGTCCATTCAATAATATATGTTTCAAAGTATATAATCCGGCTTTCTTCTGATTCTGAAGCTAAATTTCCAGAAATTAGAAAATGTAAAAATATAATTTATTCTTTATTTCTACTTTATTTTGATTGGGTAATTTTGAGAAAAATATAATTAATTTATTTAACTATTAAATTGAAAAAGTGATTTTTGTATTTGTCTATTTTTGACGATATTTATTATTTTCTATATCTAAACTATATGATTATATACAACAGAAATCCTTGAGTGGTTATCTAGAACGCAAACGCATTATGTTTCCGCGCTTCTTCTTCGTATCGGACCCGGCTCTGCTCGAGATACTCGGCCAGGGCTCCGACTCGCACACCATACAAAATCATCTGCTTAACATATTCGACAATACCAAATGCGTCAAGTAATTAATAAAGTAAAAACAGGTAAACCAAAGACTCAACAAATTTATTCCAGATTCCATGACGTCGAGTACAATAAAATGATGGCGATTATTAGCAGCGAGGGTGAGATGATCCAACTGGATCGGGCCATACGGGCCGAGGGTTCGGTGGAGACATGGCTAACTCAATTGCTGGTCACAGCACAGCAGTCACTGCATTCGATAATACGCACCGCATATGCGACAATAAACGATCCGAATTTCACGCTGTTGAGCTTCCTCGAGAAGGTGCCGGCACAAATTGGTTTATTGGGTATACAAATGATTTGGACACGCGATGCAGAAATGGCTCTGATGCAGGCCAGGCATGAGAGGAAGGTCATGTCCGAGACGAACAACAAGTTCCTCGAAATGCTCAACACGCTCATCGATCAGACCACGCGTAATCTCTCCAAGCGTGAGAGAACTAATTTTGAAACATTGATCACGATACATGTGCATCAGCGTGATATCTTTGACATACTGGTAGGGCATGACTGACTTGCGTATACTCTTTCTAATCATATTTCGTTTGTTTTAGTGCCGCATGAACATCAAGTCCTCGAATGATTTTGAATGGTTGAAGCAGTGTCGCTTTTACTTTAAAGAGGATTTGGACAAGACCTGGATATCTGTAACAGATGTCACCTTCACGTATCAGAATGAGTATCTGGGCTGCACAGATCGCTTGGTGATAACACCCTTAACGGATCGGTATGTGTTCATTTTTCATCATATACATCAACTTTTACAACAATTTTTAGTTTCCGTTTAATACAAATTGTTGCCGACGTAAATCAATTTCAGTTTTTGCACGTTGGCTGTCTTTTAAATTCAATTAAAAAGTTGCTGATAGAATTTCATAAAGTCGACAGCTTGGTTGGCTTTAATTTAACTTTGGTGCTGTTATCAAATTTGTAATTAACTGAAAAAGGCAAACTAAACGAGACATCTAAAATTATGCACTTAGATATGATATTGTCTAATTTTATTTTTTTGATAAAAGGTTTGAGAGTGTTAGGGCTGTGCCTTTATAATATTTAAGATACTAAATATTAATAATAATAATTATATTTTGTTAGGGTTATACTGCTGTTTGTACTAATAATTTACGTAATCAGATTGTCAGTTCATATTTTGACAAAGTATATTTTATTTTATTATCTAAACAAATTTGACCGATACGCTTAAAAAACCCCCAATGAGTTATTAGGACACTCTCTACTAGACAGCCCGTATTTTTGACGTAAATTCTCATTCATTAATGGGAAAAATTTACCACAATAAAATGAAATAATAATAATATAAAAAATATTTTTAATACTTCTTTCACGAGCTAATATATCTTCTAATTTTAGATATCAGATGCCACATTCTATGTAACCTTTATACTCGTATAAGTAGCTTTTGTAGACCTTGCCCATAAATTCACTAACGATTGCAATTAAATTTCAGCCACATAACTGCTTTCATATCATTCAAGTTGATTGTCTGCAAAGTACGAGTAGCTGAACTTAAGATAAATTAATTTATTGTATTTACATTCCACGTGGCACGTGCAAAAACTTTCGCAGCGGCAATCGAAAAATTTTTGGGGTGTGTGGCACATGCCCCGCACGCCCCACACACACACACAAAAGTCAAACATGCCAACAATTGCTGGTCGGCACTTAAACAAGTTCAAAGTCGATACCAAATGGCAACAGGCAGTGGCAACACTGTGTGGCAGCATTGGAATCCTTTTTATGGTCCTGCTCAACGACTTGCAGCCCACGCAGCCCGTTGACGACGACGACGACTACGTCGTTGACATGCTCGCAAAGATAAATTTCACTTAGCGGCATATAAATAAAGTTTTTGGACACCCAAAACGTTGCCGAGGCCCCCTCTGGAAAGCCAGCCAAGTGACGGCATATTTCATCAAACATCCCGGGGCACTTTTTATCCCATGCACTTACGAAAGGTATCATGATTTTATCGAGCAGCTAGTCAGGGAAGACATTCCTTAAATTAGGTTATCTTTATTAGACTTGGCATAGATATTTTTATCGAACTAGCTAACTAATTTTTATCTATATAAATGAAATAACTCATTAATTTGTGGAAGTTTAAGTTGTTGTATAAAACAGGTTTTTGTTTTGCTTCTTCTTTAACGTAATCATGTTTAACACATTTGTTCAACAATTTAATCGATATCTCATATATAATATAATTTCATAAGAATTATTACCTGACAATTTGTCATAGGAAACTAATAAGCCATAAAATAATACTTGTTATGCCAATCGCATTCATATTAATATAAACATATACACATTTGAAGAGTATTTGAACTTCGGCTCTGCTCTGGCTCCTCCTCCTCTTGACTGGCATTTTTTGTCGTTGTACAACCTGCGGCTCCGCCATTGTTTATCTTGCTCAGTGGAGTCCTTGTGCTCGGTGCTTTGCTGCACGTCATTGTAAATTTCGCGCCTACTTTGATATCCTGACTAAAACAGATGCCGAAGGGAATAGCTTAGCATTTGGCTGGCGGCACCTGCTTTGGCTAAATGCCCGCTGTTATGTGGCGTATACGTAATTTGTCTTTATGTAAAGTTCAGTTGCCCCTCGAGCACAGTGTTGGCATTTTATTAATAATATAGAATATAATAAATACGGCTATATTAAATTTTATACTTGTGCATTTTAAATGCAATTCTCTGCGACTGTTCTACGTATGACTAATACCTAATTTATCATCTTGTTCCAGTTGCTACATTACGTTGGCCCAGGCGCTGACACTTAGTATGGGCGGGGCACCGTGCGGACCCGCGGGCACGGGCAAAACGGAAACGGTGAAGGATATGGGCAAGACGCTGGCCAAGTATGTTGTCGTTTTTAATTGCTCCGATCAAATGGATTACAGGTGAGACGCCCACAAAAGAAACGGCACTTAAAATGCAGCCCACATCGCCGGGCAAAAACTCATTCAATTTCTTCGTTAGGGGCCTGGGCCGCATCTACAAAGGGCTGGCGCAGTCCGGCAGCTGGGGCTGCTTCGACGAATTCAATCGCATTGAGCTGCCCGTCCTCTCGGTGGCCGCCCAACAGGTGGCCGTTGTCCTGACCGCCAAGAAGGAGAAGAAGAAGACGTTCCTTTTCACCGACGGCGATACCATTGAAATGAATCCCGAGTTCGGCATTTTCATAACCATGGTGAGCATTTTCATTAATTTATTATTTCATATAATTATATTCTATTATATTCTAGTCCGCCATATTGTAGCATCACTTAATGCTTAGTTAATGAGGCTTCTAACTCAACTAGCGCACTTTATCACGCACTCAACTCGGCGCAATTGCATTTTACCCTCATCTACTTATGTAACGCTTATTTCATTAAACTGCAAATTGCACCAGTTGCTGCACTTTCTGTGTGTGAGTGTGTGTGCGTGTGTGAGTGTGTCTGTGTGTGTGTGTGAGTTTGCTGGCGTTGACAACATCATGAAACACTTCGTTATTCAAAATGTTTTTTTGCTCTCGAAACACCCTAAAGGTCAATGAACAATCCATTTATATTAGGCATTAAATAGACCTATTATTATTTTTATTATACCCTTTAAAAATTAATATAAAGGGTGTCATTTAGCTAATTTTTATACTCATATAACGGGCAGAAATTCATCTGCTACTTGGTGTTTATGTACTTATTTTAATGTAAGACTTTAAGAAATTCTTGAATTATTACGTTTGAAAATCTAACAGTTAATTAAATCTAGAGATAACAAACTATATTAAACATAAAGCAAGTTTTTTTTTAAATTTGAGATTTTAAACCTTAAATTGTACATTTTATATTCATTTCAAACAACTTGAGGTTAAACTTGAAAAAAAATTTGTAACCAAACGGTTCGAACCTGCATACATTTTATTTTAAGAAAGTACAGTTAGAAACCCTGGTATCCCAATAACATTTTTATATAAATTTCAAAATTTCGAAATTTTAAACAAATATGTATGTATGTTATATACATTTTTATAAATTATACCTTTATCAATAAAAGAGATATAAGGAATTTAAAGGCTTAAATCAGTAAATGTGGAAAATCAGGTAGTCGAATCGAACCAAAAGGCTAACTATTGGTTCAAACTGTGAACTGCTTCACCTTTTTTTTGTGCAGACTTTTATGTCATACATAAGGCAGAAATAAATACCAGACATTTTTATATATACCATGTGAATATAATTTTTATAACGCGTTTTTCCGTCAAGCCAAATTTAAATGGCAGCCAAAAAATGCAATGCAACACGCACAAAAGGCCGCAAGAAAAGTGTCAAGCGAGAGGCTTTCAAGCCAAATTGATATTTATTAAATATACATATGGGTTGCCATTTTTGTTGATGTTTTTTTAAAACACATATAAAAATTATAAAGAAGCGCCTGCAATCCCTGGCCTGAAAAAAGAAAGAAAAAGGAAACACATTAATGGCGCTTGGGGGGGCCAAGTGACAGCAGCTTTTGCAATGCCTCGTTATTAGTCATGTGAAATTTTGCTCAACTTAAGCGATAATAAAATTGACAGCAACACACACACACGCGTACTCCCACACACTTGCACAACCTACCGCCTAGACGCACGCATTTTTGGGCCCACATTTGTGTGCGCTGAGCTACCATGTCTGACAGCATAAACGAAATGTGATTATTTCTGGCTTTTAGAAGAGCAAATGGCCTATTGACAGGCTAGCAGGCTGCGAACAACGCGATTTCAGCCAGTGCCGTATTTTAATTACCAACGCAGGCAACTATCAATGGGCGGGTAATGCGATTAAGCTGCATGCCACAATGCTGCTGCCGACTCGTGCTAATGGCTGCCTCTTGTGTAATGTGCGCTATTATACACGCACACCTACACACTCAGTTCGATATGGTGGCACAGGTTTTGTTTGCGCTGCCACTCAGGTCGTATGCGCAATTTTAATTTGCCCAACTGAATTATCGGGCCCATTTATGTAACATTTTTAGCCCCTTTAGCTTGCATTTTGATTCTAATGAAACATTATGTGACAGCCAACACATAAACACACGCACACACGCGGGTATCTCTCTGTGTGTGTGCGTTCCACTTTATTGGCTAAATCCTTTGTTGTGGCTGCTCTGCTTATTTATGGCTAAAAAAATAGGCAAGAGCCAGGCAGCCCGACGATATTACTTGACACATGCGCCACGCCCTGCCAACACCTATGTCCCTCCCTTCCTTCCCCCTCACCGCCCACATCTGTTTACATTTGGATTAGTGTCCCATAAAATCGATTGGGGTTTTTTTTGCTAGTTTTTGAAATGCTGCTCGTATCAAATGTCCCCATAAATTGACAAATGAGTTTTCACTTTTGGTTAACATGCGACAGTTTTTTTCTGGCTAACAAGTTGATTGCTTGTCTAGATTATATCCATTACATTTTGGCCACATACACTTCATACTAATTTGATGGGATTTATTAGAGGATATACTCTTTATTTTGAATGAATATCATTTAGAAATACTTCAGGACCTCCCATATATGCAGAATTTGTAACCTAACAGAACTTTGCCAAAACTCAACTAGTTTTGATGCTGAATGATGATGCTGAGTTTTCCTTCAAGGCTTGATGCTGCTTTCAAATCTGGAAATACAATTTTGGTCAACAATTTTGTTGAAGTTGTAATCAAAAGTTCACATATTGACATACATCAAAGTTTTAGTTGAAATTAAAAATCGATTTAACTTAAACTTTGGTTTCCATTAAAATACTTTGCCAAAGCAAACTTGCAACTAGCTTTAATCTCTGTAAATAGTTGCACAGTTGCAGTTCACATAGTTAGATACTTTCAGATACTTCTTGAATTGTGGAAAATATGACAGCACGAGTGTTCACACTCATCCTCTGACTATATTTTATTCCCCACAATCTCTTAGCGCTCCGTCCGACTGACTGACTGACTGAATGAGTGAAGAGCACATAAAGTGCGAGCATGATAAATCAATTTGTATTTGATAAACTTATTGATGGCTGCGACTCGTGCGAGTCGCTCGCAGATGCATCAAAATTTACCACCAGGTGGTTAAGTTATGGCCACGGGGCGGGCGGGGAGCATAAAATATCGAGGGGAATTTAGTGGTCTGTGGTTTCTGGTATGGGTACATGCAGAGAAAGAAAAAATGAAAATGATTTTTAATGGGGAATGCATTTTTGCTGCTTTTCTATCTGTAAACATAAATATTGTAAACATTTTTGTTGAAGCTGTAACCGAAAATACGCACATTGGCGTAGATCAAAGTTTTAGTAAAAATTAAAAATCAATAAATAAACTAACTTAAACTTGAAATTTAAAAAAATAAAAATAAAATAAAATAAATTAATGATTTAAGTAAATTAAAGCTGCTCTTGATTTTAAAATATTTATAATATATATAATATTTGAAATTAGTATCAAAGGTTTTCAATGAAAATAAAATATTTTTGGATTGAGTTCTATAGTTGGACTTAGTATTTAGGAGTTTTAGGATTAATCCGGAAGTTGATACAGGAAGGTTGTTCTCAGTTAAAAAAATTTCCATCTTTTTTAATCTTAAAAACGTCTGTACCTAAATTGAGTATTTTATTATTAATTTCTGTCATTCTTAAATTTAGAATAAGCTGTCCTTGATTTTAAAATATATTAGATGAAGGGCTTGAACTTAATACAAAATACCTATGTAAAATACCTATTACAAGAATTTGACTACTGTAAGTAAGCGTCAAACGTTTTAAATGAAAATATAATATTGTTTGGTTTGAGTTCTATAGGTGAGTCTACTATTAAGGAGTTTTAGGATACAGGAAGCTTATTCTCAGTGAGAAAAATTCCAATCTTTCTGAATCGTGAGCACGTTTATATCTTATTTAAGTTCATCATTTTATATGTTTTCCCTCAGTGTATGTGTGTGTATGTGAATATTACGTTTACTATCCACAATATTTGCAAGCGTTTAGTATTTATTTGCTATCCACACACACAAACACACACTCACACACATCTACAAAGAGTCGTGTAAAGCGCTTTAAAATGTTTACCTACTTGGTATACAGAATCCTGGATATGCAGGTCGCAAGGAGCTGCCAGAGAACTTGAAAATTCAATTTCGCACGGTGGCCATGATGGTGCCGGATAGACAGATAATCATACGAGTGAAATTGGCCAGTTGTGGATTTTTGGAGAACATCACACTGGCACGCAAATTCTACACCCTGTACAAGTTGTGCGAGGAGCAGCTGACCAAACAGGTCCACTATGATTTCGGATTGAGGAATATTTTGTCGGTGCTGCGCACATTGGGCGCGGCGAAGCGCCGGAACTCGAAGGATAGCGAGAGTACGATTGTGATGCGGGTCCTGCGCGACATGAATCTCTCCAAGCTGATAGACGACGATGAGCCACTGTTCATATCGCTGGTGTCGGACTTGTTTCCCAATCAGGTGCGAGTGCAAAAAGGAAACTTAAACCTTATTAATTTCCGATCAATTTCGCCTGTAGACTCTCGAAAAGACCATCTACCCAGAATTAGAAGCGGCTATACTGCAGCAAACGGAAGAGGCTAGTCTGGTCTACCATCCTCCATGGGTTCTCAAGCTCATACAGCTCTACGAGACACAGAATGTGCGACACGGCATCATGACCCTGGGTCCGAGTGGTGCCGGCAAAAGCACCTGCATCCACACCCTAATGAAGGCGATGACACAAATGGGCGATAGCCATCGTGAGATGCGCATGAATCCCAAGGCCATAACGGCGGCCCAGATGTTTGGACGGCTCGACGTGGCCACCAATGACTGGACCGATGGCATCTTCTCGGCGCTGTGGCGCAAGACCTTGAAGCTGAAGGCGGGCGAGCATGTCTGGCTGGTGCTGGACGGTCCCGTCGACAGCATTTGGATAGAGAACTTGAATTCCGTGCTGGACGACAACAAGACCCTCACGCTGGCCAACGGCGATCGCCTGACAATGGCGCCCACGGTGAAGATCATCTTTGAGCCGCACAACATAGATAATGCGTCGCCGGCAACGGTATCCCGCAATGGCATGGTCTACATGAGCTCCTCCGGCTTGGACTCACGACCAAGTAAGGCTTTCAATAAGTTCTTATACTCGTTCAGGAAGTGAAAAGAGTATTTCGGGTTTGTGCGTCCGTCCGTCTGTTCGTATGAACCCTAGCTAGAGATTTGAAACTTTGATATATAAAGTGTTGATATTTTTTGGCTACGCCCCTGTGGGTGTGGCAAATCGATTTAATCTATAAATCTCCCTCAGTCTCAAAGCTATATACTTACAATTTTGCGAACAGATTACTGGTGACCTCTTCTAAAAATGAAGAAAAAATGTATTTGACACGCCCACTTGGGAGCGGATAAGCCGTGAAAATCCATATAACCCAAAATTTAAGAACTCGAGCCACCAAATTTGGCAGACAGTTTTCTGAGTTTTCAAATAACAAAAATAAATAAGAACTTTTTAGAGTGTTTTAAGCTGTTTTTACACTGTGAACGAGTATTGCGCAGTCGGTAACAGCCGACCGCAACGTGCTTACTTATTTTATTTACGATCCCTTACCCCGCAGTTGTTCAGGCTTGGCTGAATAATCGAGCGCCAGGTGAGAAGTCGACGTTTTCCCATCTATTTGAGCAGACCTTTGTCGAGGTCTACAATTGGGGGGCGCAGAATGTGAAGCTGCAGATGCCCGTGCTGCAGTGCAACATAGTGCAGCAGATGCTATTTATTTTGGAGGGTCTGATACCCTCGAAAAAGGACGATGAGCAGGCAGTGAGCTTGTCCAGCAAGGAGAGCCAAGAAGGTGAGTTGTTGCTGTTAGCGACCTAATCCATATACCCATCCAAAACATTCAACCATCAGCGAACAAGCGTGTTGAGCATCAAAAACATATCGAAGAAGCGCGACGGCAATCGATTGGCAGTCAGATTGTCGGTAAAGTATAGTATAATCCGTAATATCTAATAGAACGTAAAACGTAAAATTGTTCTCGTAGAGCTAACTTTCTAAAAGCAAAAAACCTCAAATTATCTCAGTGCTAAAAACTGCTTCTGTGTGTTTGTGTTGAGCTGAGGGCGTAAGAAACCCTAACAAAAATCCCAAGTATTCCCACTAATTGCACCCTCTTAACTATTCCATGTGTGTCGTTTAGTTTGGGAAAGAAATCAGGTTTTGTCTTAGAATCGAATTCGAACTAATTGAAGTGCATTAAAGACCTTATTAGTTTGTAGAAGAAGTTGATATCTCCGACCACGTATTCCTATATGTATCATTTAGATGCCTAGGGAATAATCGGAAATATTTTGTAGTTGTGTGAAGAACGCAATAATTTGAAGTATATCCGCAAGGGTATTTGATCGTTTAATTAGTTCTGGAACAGATTTGATATAAATTCTTTTCTCTTTCCCATTTTGTGTACGTCGTATTGTTGTAGTTTCTATGTAAACCTGTGTCTTCGTCCTCCTGTAACCCCTCATAACCCTTCTTAACCCCCCTAGTTGTGTGTTGTTTCTATATCTCGTCTATATATGTGCTATAACTGTGTGTCTGCATCTCAAATTATTTGAACGGCTATAACAAAATGCGAGTTTTACCAACTTTGACAGACGAGCAGCCTGATGAGAGCGTCGTGGAGGAGAAGGAGGACACGTGTACGCCGGAGCACCTGCATCGCTTGTATGTCTTCGCGCTGGCCTGGGGTCTGGGCGGTTATCTCTCAACTAGCGATCGCGTTAAAATGAATCTGTTTGTCAAGGAATCGTTTCCGCAGTTGGACTACCCGAAGGGTAGTGTCCACGAGAATACAATATTTGACTTTTTCGTTTCTCCAACGGGCGTGTGGCAGTCATGGAAGACGCTAGTCACACCCTACATGTATCCGGAGCTTTCCACACCGGACTATTTAAGCATTCTGGTGCCCATTGTGGATAATGTGCGTATCGACTATCTGATCGGCACCATTGCCAATCAGGAGCGCGCCGTGATGGTCATCGGCGAACAGGGCACGGGCAAGACCGTCATCATGAAGAACTTCATGAAGAAGATGAACGTTGAGACCTACATGGGCAGGTCGTTCAATTTCTCATCGGCCACCAGCCCGTATCAATTTCAGCGCACAATCGAGAGCTATGTGGAGAAGCGCGTTGGTGTCACGTTTGGACCACCCGGTGGTCGGAAGCTGATCGTATTTATTGATGACATCAATTTGCCCGAGATCAATGAGTGGGGCGATCAGATAACCAACGAGATTGTGCGCCAGTCGATGGACATGAAGGGCTTCTACAGCCTGGAGAAACCGGGCGATTTTACCACCATTGTGGATGTACAATATGTGGCGGCCATGGGTCTGCCGGGCGGTGGACGCAATGATGTCCCATCTCGCCTGAAGCGGCAGTTTTGTGTATTCAATTGCAATATACCCGACAACGATTCCATCGATAAAATCTTCCGCGTTATCGGTGAGGGTCACTACAACGCCAAGCGCGGTTTTGTGCCCGAGGTTCGCAATCTGGTCAAGAAATTGATCCTGGTGACGCGGCATCTGTGGCAGCGCACGCGCGAGAAACTATTGCCTACGCCGGCCAAATTCCACTACGTGTTCAGTCTGCGCGACTTGTCGCGCATCTGGCAGGGCATGGTTGGCACCTTATCCACAGTGATCACCGCGGAGAGCGTGCTCATGTCATTGTGGAAGCATGAGTGCACGCGTGTGTTTGCCGATCGTTTTACCACCTTCCAGGATAAGGAATGGTTCGGCTCAGAGTTGGCGGCGCTAGTGCGCGAGGAGCTGGGCGAGTCCCATTCCCAAATGATCATACCGAATCCGGTATTTGTGGACTTCATGCGGGACGCCCCCGAGCCAACTGGCGAGGAGGGCGAGGACACTGATATGGAACTGCCCAAGGTCTACGAACCGGTGAACTCTCATAACTCGTATGAAGCGCTACGCGAGCGTCTCGTTATGTTCCTCGCCCAATTCAATGAGATGGTGCGAGGCTCCGGAATGGATTTGGTTTTCTTCCCCGATGCAATGCTGCATTTGGTGAAGATCTCCCGCATCATTCGGCATCCGAGGGGCAACGTCATGCTGGTCGGGGTCGGAGGTTCTGGAAAACAGTCGCTAACGAAATTGGCATCGTTCATTGCCGGCTACAAGACATTCCAAATTGCGTTGACGCGTTCGTACAATGTGGCCAACTTTTTAGAGGACCTAAAGCTGCTCTATCGCACCTGCGGCGTCCAGGGCAAGGGCACAACCTTTCTCTTCACCGACATGGATATCAAGGAGGAAGGTTTCCTCGAGTATCTCAATAACATACTCTCGAGCGGCGTCATCTCGAATTTGTTCTCGCGCGATGAGCAGGCCGAAATCGTGCAGGAATTGACGCCGGTCATGAAACGCGAGAATCAACGCAAAACAGCGACCCCGGAAAGTGTGATGGAGTTCTTTTTGGCGCGCACCTGCACCAATTTGCACGTGGCATTTTGCTTCTCGCCGGTGGGCGAGACTTTCCGCTCGCGGGTGCAGCGCTTTCCGGCCTTGGTCTCCGGCTGCACCATCGATTGGCTGCATCCGTGGCCCAAGGACGCATTGGTCTCGGTTGCCAGACACTTTCTCAGCCACTTCGAGATTGAGTGTACACCGGCCGTTAAGGAAGAGCTGGTTAATGCGCTCGGCTCCATTCAGGACATTGTTGCGGAAACATCGCACGAATATTTCCAGCGTTTCCGTCGCGCCACTCACGTGACACCCAAGTCTTATCTGAACTTCATTGCCGGCTATAAAAACATTTACCAGCTCAAGCAGCAAGAGCTGCGCGATGGTGTGGAGAAGATGGATACGGGTTTGGAGAAACTGAAAGAGGCCTCCGCCTCGGTTGAGATTCTGAAAAAAGATCTGGTCGTCATGGAGGAAGAGCTTGTCGAAGCCTCCAAAAACGCGGAGTCCGTGCTAGTTGAGGTCACCGAGCGTGCGATGCAAGCGGAGATTGTCAAGAATCAGGTGCTCATCGTCAAGGACAAGGCCGAGGCGCTGGTTGCCTGCATCGCCAATGAGAAGGGGCTGGCCGAGGAGAAGCTGGAGGCGGCCAAGCCCGCTCTCGAGGAGGCCGAGAATGCGCTCAACACCATCAAGCCCGCTCACATAGCCACCGTGCGTAAGTTGGGTCGACCGCCGCATCTCATCATGCGCATCATGGACTGCGTGCTCATCCTGTTCAAACGTAAGCTGCATCCCTGCATACCCGACTCGGGCACACCGTGCCCGAAACCCTCCTGGCAGGAGTCGCTCAAGGTCAGTGCCCCGTTTGCCCCGCAACCTGAACTGTACGTCCGGTAATCCTCTGACTTCCCCCAGATGATGGCCAGTGCCACGTTCCTGCTGCAGCTGCAGAACTATCCCAAGGACACGATCAACGACGAGATGATCGATCTGCTGCAGCCCTACTTCCGCATGGAGGACTACAACATGGACATGGCGCGTCGCGTGTGCGGCGACGTGGCGGGCCTGCTCTCCTGGACCAAGGCGATGGGCTTCTTCCACAGCGTCAACAAGGAGGTGCTGCCACTCAAGTCGAATCTCACGCTGCAGGAGGCGCGTCTCAAGGTAGGACAGGTAAAATGTGATTGCGCACTCCTTAAGTCCTTTCTTTTTGTTGCCGCCAGCTTGCCATGGACGATCTGGCCGGGGCCGAGGAGCAGCTGCGCGAGCGCGAGGAAGCTCTGCAGGCGGTCAAGGATCAGTACGACAAGGCGGTGGGCGAAAAGCAGCGCCTGATGGACGCGGCCAATGTCTGTCTGCGCAAGATGACGGCGGCCACGGCGCTCATCAACGGCCTGTCGGACGAGAAGCATCGCTGGACGAACCAGAGCAAGGAGTTCAAAATACAGCTGGGCAAACTGGTCGGCGATGTGCTCCTGGCCACCGGGTTTCTATCCTACTGCGGCCCCTACAACCAAGAGTTCCGCGCCAATCTCATCAAGACCTGGATGGGCATACTCAAGCAGAAGTGCATACCCTTCACCACGGGCCTCAACATCATCAACATGCTGGTGGACTCCTCAACAGTGTCCGAGTGGACGCTCCAGGGGCTGCCCAACGATGATTTGTCCGTCCAGAATGCGCTCATTGCGACCAAGTCGAGCAGCTATCCGCTGCTGGTGGATCCGCAGACGCAGGGCAAGATATGGATCAAGTGCAAGGAGGATCGCAATGAGCTGCAGATAACCTCGCTGAACCACAAATACTTTCGCACGCATCTGGAGGACTCGTTGTCCCTGGGCCGACCGCTGCTCATCGAGGACGTGGGCATAGACCTGGATCCGGTTATCGACAACGTGCTGGAGAAGAACTTCATCAAGTCGGGCAGCATAGAGAAGGTGCTGGTGGGCGACAAGGAGTGCGATGTGATGCCGGGCTTTATGCTTTACATAACCACCAAGCTGCCCAATCCAGCTTTCAGTCCCGAGGTCAGCGCCAAGACCTCCATCATAGACTTTACGGTGACAATGCGTGGCCTGGAGGATCAGCTGCTGGGACGGGTCATTCTCATGGAGAAATCCGATCTGGAAGCGGAGCGCGTGGCGCTCTTCGAGACGGTGATGCAGAATCAGCGCAACATGAAGGAACTGGAGGCGAATCTTTTGCTGCGCCTGAGCTCCTCCCAGGGCTCCCTCGTGGACGACGAGGCGCTCATCGAGGTGCTGCGCGTGACCAAAACCACCGCCGAGGAGGTCAACCAGAAGCTCAAAATCTCCGAGGTAACCGAACGCAAGATCATGAAGGCACGTGAGGAGTTCCGTGCGGTGGCCAAGCGTGGCTCGATACTCTACTTCCTGATTGTCGAGATGAGCAATGTGAACGCCATGTACCAGAACTCGCTCAAGCAGTTTCTGGTCATCTTCAACAACTCCATCACGAAGTCGACCAAGTCGAGCGTGACCGAGGAGCGCATCAACATCATCCTGCGCTATCTCACCTACGAGGTGTACAAGTTCACCAATCGCAGCCTGTACGAGCGCCACAAGCAGCTCTTCACCTTGATGCTGGCCATCAAGATTGATTACCATAATGGCAACATCAGCCACGAGGAGTTCCTCACTTTCATCAAGGGCGGCGCTTCGCTGGATTTGAACGCTGTGGCACCGAAGCCATTCCGCTGGATTCTGGACATTACCTGGCTGAATCTGGTGGAGATCAGCAAACTGGAGACGTTCGCGACGGTGCTGCAGATCATCGAGCTGAACGAGCGCGACTGGCGCAGCTGGTACGAGTGCGAGAAGCCGGAGAATGAGGAAATCCCCTGTGGTTACAATGCCCTCCTGGACAGCTTTCGCAAGCTGCTGCTCATTCGCTCCTGGTGTCCGGATCGCACAATATCCCAGGCCAAGAAATATATAGAAGGTGTGTCGAGCATCCTCCGCTAACTCTTCTTACCTCTTATGTTCTCCTATCTCAGAGTCTCTGGGCGCCGAGTACAGCGAGATGCAAATCTTGGACTTGGAGGCCACCTGGGCTGAGTCGGAGCCGCGCACTCCCTTCGTCTGTCTGCTGTCCATTGGCTCCGATCCGACCACGCAAATTGGCGGCCTGGCCAAACAGAAGGGCATCAGTAAGTGGGATCTTATTGAGGGATGTCGTCCATCTCACCTTCTCTCTCACTCTCTCTCATCCGGCAGCACTCAAATGCGTTTCCATGGGTCAGGGTCAGGAGTACCATGCGCGCAAAATGATCATGGAGTCCATGGCCAACGGCGGCTGGGTCCTGCTGCAGAATGTGCACCTATCGCTGCCCTTCTGCTCGGAGGTCATCGATATGCTGGTGGAGACGGAGCACATCGATGAGACCTTCCGCATGTGGGTCACCACGGAGCCGCACTCCGAGTTTCCCATTGGCCTGCTGCAAATGGCATTGAAGTTCACAAATGAGCCGCCGCAGGGCATTCGCGCCAGTCTCAAGCGCAGTTATCAGGTGAGCTCTAAAACTGCAATGTAAGAAAAATCTGAGCCCAAAAAATTAGTCGAACCTAAACTAGAACCGAAACTAATTGAGAAAAAAATGGATTGGTTTAATTATAGTACTTTGAGGAATTTTAACCAAAAAACTGTAGTCTTAAAAGCAGCATTAATAAATATTAGCTGAACGCTATTTTATCTCTTACTTGAAGTTAAACAATAAAAGGCAAACAGTTTTTTTTAAATAAATAATAAAAAGATTATTTTTAAATATTTTAAAAGGGAAAACCAGAATGAATTGATGTTGAATTCCAGATATTGGTTTCGTGGTTTCAAATTAAAATCATTTTTATAATAATATTTAAACTTTATAAATTTCGAATTAATTTTTTTTAATACCATTTTGAACTTCTCTTTAAATATTTCTTTGGCTTAGTTTTTGGCAACAGCCCAGAGAATCATATATTTTATTATTTAAATCACTTTTATAGCGGCCTTAAACCTCAAAACAATTTCGGAACTGCTTTATATAAATACGTAAATAAATAAATAAATAACGTCCTCTTCTATTTGCAGTCCTTTACGCAGGACTTTCTGGACTACACCTCCGCCACGCAGTGGCCCTCCTTGCTGTATACCGTCGCCTTTTTGCACACCATCGTGCAGGAGCGTCGCAAATTCGGGCCACTCGGCTGGAATATACCCTACGAATTCAATCAGGCGGACTTTGCCGCCAGCGTGCAGTTCATACAGAACCATTTGGATGAAATGGACCCGAAGAAGGGCGTTTCGTGGCAAACACTCGTCTACATGATTGGCGAGGTGCAGTACGGCGGGCGGGTCACCGATGATTTTGACAAGCGCCTGCTGACCACATTCACCTCGGTGTGGTTCTGCGAGCAGCTCCTATCGAACGCCTTCGAGTTCTACAAGGGCTACAAGGTGCCCAGCACAAAGAGCCTGCAGGGCTTCATCGATTACATCAACAGTCTGCCCGCCTACGACACGCCCGAGGTGTTTGGCCTGCATTCGAATGCTGACATCACGTACCAGATTAACTCGGCCAAAGGTGAGACAAGCCGCAGAGCACCGCTTGGTTTCAGTTTCGATTATTTCGCCTTTCACGCAATTGAAACTAACACTTTGCTCGGGTCAATGACATCGCCTGCTGACAATGTGAATTTTTTGGCTTGGAGCTTAAGAAATTTTGTCAAGCTGTGAAATGTGCGGTCCAAGAGGATTAATTGTTTTTGTTTATTGGATTTCGCTTGCTGCTCACTTGATTTGTTATAGGGCCTTAATGGAAGCATTTTCAAAAGCTCAACGTATATAAATAGTATTCATTCAGATAACTAGATAAGGCATGGCGTTATATACCCTGTTTTCAATAGTGCAAATAGCTAACAGGTTGACAGAATTAGACATCTCCAGCTCCGTAAGGTATATACATATGAGCATATATATACAAATGTAAAAACATTATTCAGTAGAGTTAGTTGATATAGCCATGTCTGTCCGTTTTCCCCTTAGTTTGACTATGCGAATAGTGTATTTTATATTAAAAAAAAAAAACACTCGCTCCCGCCAAAATTTCATTTTTATAGATAATGCACTTAAATAAAAACCAATTATTGACCTGCAAATTTTAAAGCAATTGAATAACAAGCGCTAAAGTGTTTTAAAAATTAATTGTAAAATTTTGATGGCACTTAGTAAGCAATAGTATTAGAGTGTACATATAGCATTTAGTATTACAAAACTGAATATAGGGTATGTATTAGTCGGGAATTCCACATATCAAATACCTGTTATTTACACCTCATAGCCTATTAATTAGCCGTGTGCCTGCCGTATTTCATTTCTATGACGTCAGCGCGTGCAGAAAACCAGACAATAAATTAGAAATGCTCTTGATTTAATATACAATTTGCATTTCCCAATGGCGGGTGCTTGTTTGTGTGTGTGTGCCAGTGTGTGAGGTGTGCTGCGTTGTGTGAAACCAATAAATTCATTGTATACATTTTAGTTGCGGCATTTGTGGCCTGTTCTATTTCGGTGCCCAATGGTTGAAACCAATCAGCGGCCCACACGCGGCAATTAATGCATTTGCATAAGCGACAAACGGGCGACAAAATGTGTTTTTGTTCCTATGCACTGTTCGCAACGTGAAAGGGAGTATATGGGTTTACTCTGGCAATACTCGCTTAATTACTTACTATTGTTGCTGTCGTTGCTCTTGCTTGCAGGCATACTTGATACCATACTGAGCGTACAGCCCAAGGAGGGGGGCGGCGGCGGCGGCGAGACCCGGGAGAGCATCGTCTATCAGCTGGCTGAGGATATGCTGCGGAAGCTGCCGGCCCAGTACAATGCGTACGAGGTGCGTGAGAATCTGACACGCATGGGCATCCTGCTGCCCATGAACATCTTCCTCAGGTGAGCCGGTGGGAATGCCAGTGGATGGGGCGGGGCGTGTGTGATTAACCTGCTTGGATTCGTTTTTAGGCAGGAAATCGATCGCATGCAACGCGTCATCAAACGCGTCCACACCTGCCTCTGCGATCTGAAGCTGGCCATCGATGGGACCATTGTGATGAGTCCGGCGCTCAAGGAGTCCTTGGATGCCATGTACGATGCCCGCATACCGGAGACCTGGATGAAGGTGCGTATGTGCGTTTGTGTGTGTGAAATTAGAGCTCCATTTTACGCACTAGCATTTTGCTTTAGCTTTAAGTGTGTGTGTTTTGGACGTGGGCACATTTTATGGTCTCTCAGGTGCTGGCCAGCCGGGATTTCAGTTTATGTACAGCAAGAAACGTGGCCCAAAGTAATCTCAATGTGCGATTTACACAGCGTGGGCCACGGCGTGTTTTTTATTGTCTCACGAGATTTTTATCGGTGCACAAACAAATTTGGCCTCTAAAACTGGGCGCAGATAGCAACTACAAATATTGACCGACTGTGCAATACTCTGTTTATTGTGCGAAATAAGCTGTAAATAATACAGAAGGAGTATTTTAGTTATATAAAAAGTGGCTCTAAAACTGTTACACATTGTATGCTGTGATTTTCATACTGTGATTTAAATGTATTATCGTTTTTTGTCTTATTTTTATGATACTAGTGTGCTAAACTAATATTTAGCTCAAATCTTGAAGGAGACGTGGAGGGCGTGGCCAAAATTTCATAACATCTTATTTAACCACGAGTATACTTCCGAGTATGAAGTCTCCGGCAGAACAGAAAACCAAACACAGCGCGAAATTAGTATACCCATTTTCACTATGTAAACAGTGTGTAAAAAGCAGATATATATATAGCATATAAACAGCACACCAAGAGCTCCTGCAGGCACAGGTCTGGCGACTCTTTGGGTGACTGAAACTTTTTTGGTCGGTTTTCAATTGCCGCTTACAAAATTTGATTGATTTTGCGGTACGTTTTGTGTGTGTGTGCGTTTGAGGAGGGTGCTCATGGGGTGGGAGGCGGGGGGGGGGTGTCTTTAATATTTATGCGTGTAAACGTTTAACGCCTCGTCGCACCTTCTTTAATTGACGCGCGTAAGAAAAAGCCAGACGAAAAAGGTGTTTTTTTCATTTTTCACTTGGGGTAGTTTTCTCTTTTTTTTGGGTTGGTTAATAAAATACCAACTCAAATTGGTGGGTTCATCAGGATCAAAGCAAATAAATGGCGCAAATTGTGTATGATAATAATTTAAGATAATTACCAAAATTTGTTGGTCAATTTTGTTGGCCGAAATCCTGGCCAAATTGGTGCGAAATTTGTTGTAAATTATTCAATAAATTGGATGGTTTTAAAAAGCGAATTAGAAATATGGTAAAGGTTTAGAATCAAAGTAAATTTTTGGGTTTATGTTGGGATAAACAAATTAAGAAATACACCATTAAAAAATATAAAACAGAAATTGCGTTGCAATCAAGTAGTCGAAGTAAGAAAGTATTTCACATCAGAATGAAATTTAAGCAAAAACAGTAGAAACAAAATATTATTCAGATTGCTAACAAATTTCACTTTTATATTTATATATTTTGGTATGTATATCAAGCGTTGAATTACCCATATCCAAACGATTTCAAGGTATTTATAACAGTACTCTATCTGTGGCCTTAGCACACAAACATGCTGAAGAAGTCAGGTGCAAAACCACGCGTGAAACCCAGCGTTTCCATTCAGCGTCTGCAATTCAACAAGCGCAACGTGGACTCCACACGTGTACCGTTGGGAGAGCGCGATTATGGCTTTATAAAGGCTACCAACACGAGCACACCGTTTCCACAGAAATCAAATCCTTTTAATACTGATATGCTGATTGAGAGGCTGAATACTGCCAATCTACCGTTTTCCAAGATTTTGAATTCAGTATCGACGAGTTCAGATTCGAGTGCTAGCGTTACGCCAGGTGCCGCCGCCGCCGTGGAAATGTCGTTTGAGATGAAACGTAAGCTATTCCATGAGGGTGAATTCACAACAACGCGTGGCAAAAAGACCAGCGATATGTATCATCCGAATGTTGATTATGCTCTACCTAAGCAGACCAATCGTGATTCGCACTTGAATGCGTTGCAGGAAATGGAGGATTTCTGTCGTGCCATGAACATCAAGATAATCAAGGGCTACAACCAATAGATTGTTAACTGCAAAAAATAAGCAATATACATAAAAAATAAAAAAAATCTCAAAATTTCAAAACACAAATATTCTGCACATTTTTACGTTTATATACTCGAATCAATAAAGTACTGGTTTCCACTTGCCTTTGCCTCGGAGCGCTCAGATAATATTGTCTGTCAATGTCATTTGCATTTTCCAGATATCATGGGAGTCCACGACGCTTGGCTTTTGGTATACTGAGCTGCTGGAACGCAATGCACAATTTCGTACTTGGATATCCACGGACCGGCCAAAGGTAAGCCCCTATTTAACCAACCCCACCCGGCTGTCAGTCTGCGCTTTGCGCTTGACATTGGATGAGGAGGAAAAAACTTTGCAAGCAGACTTACTAATTGTTTAATGCGTTTTATATTCCTTTCAATTCCTCTTTTTTTCTAAATTGTCAACGGAAACGAACAAAACAAAACGAAACAAAACAAAAAAAAGGTATTCTGGATGACGGGTTTCTTTAATCCACAAGGTTTTTTGACCGCCATGCGACAAGTGAGTAGAAAAATATAAAGCGAAGAAATTATTTTCATTTATTTTCGCTTTGCTCCAGTTTGTTATGACAACGGTTTTTTAAATAGGGTCTTAAACAACGAGAAATATAACGTAAGCCAGACACAAGCCGAGGAGTTACATTTAAGCTGGATAATAAGCAATCCCCATTGGTAGAAACACTCCTGTCAATAATTACAAGGCACATAGCCCGCTCTGCCCTCCAGGGAAATGATTAGCATTGCATTTATACAACGTGGTATTTAGGTTTCTTTCAAGTGCCCAACTATAGGATGCCCTGTATATTGCAAAATTAATTAAATATCATTTGCAATAATGTTTCCTAGGTCTTATATGTCGAGGAATATTGGAAATATATGTTAAGAAACCTAAATTTCCATATAAAATATGGTTAAGGTCAAGGCTTTATTTATTAATATATCAAATATCATATATTTCTGACTGTTCATTTATAATAATACATTGTTTATATAATGGCCAAGCTTATTACATTTTATTATTGTTTATATTTTTATAATAATTACTAATACTACAAATGTATACTTTCACATTTAAATTAGAAATCAACAAAAATAATTACGGCCACATATATATATTTTTTACATTCTTTTTACATTCTTTACTTAGCTGAAGAACCAGTTGGTGCATTTAAATAATACAAAATTTGTTTTGCTATCTAGATCTCTCTTGCATTTGTTAAAATATCAGGAAAATCCGCAAAAGAGGTTATAACAAGTTTAGAATGTTACTAGTTTAAAGCAATAATTATTAATATTTTAAAGTTTATATTTTGGGTAGTTTAAGGTAAAGTAGATTATGAGAAAACAACAATGTTTATTTCGTAGTAAATGATGTTGTGTAAATAATAACATTTTTATTCCTATTATATCTAAAAAATCAAACTATATTCTCCTAACCATTTATTGACACATAATATGCTTCAAGTTATTTACACATTCGTGCAACTTTATTTCTTTTGTTGGGTCTGGCTTGGGGCACTACGCTTGAACCAATTTATGGTGCTTACCTGCTGTTGTTGGTGCTGTTGCTACTTTGGCATTGCGTATACGTCGCGTGTGCCGCTGGAATTGTCAGGAGGTAACACGAGCGCACAAAGGCTGGGCACTCGACTCGGTTGTGCTGCAGAATCAAATAACGCGCTACAACAAGGAGGACATTACCGAGTATCCCACAGAGGGTGTATACGTGCATGGACTATTTCTAGAAGGTAAGTACTGCTGTAACCATTCTCACCCTATTCTGCAATTCTTTCTTCGCATTTAAATGCCAAGCCGTTGCGAAAAGTTAGTTTTCACATTCAGAATCGCATTTGTATTTGTCTATATATGCAATATCCGTATTTGCTTTACAATGACATCTTCTTCCTCCACACCTTGGTCCTGGGTTCATGTCCTTTTGTTGACCCTACAAATTGGTGCCGGCTTGTTTGTGCGGTTTCCTAACATTTATTTATTTTATTTTTTTTATTTTTACTCGGCTACACCCTGTGTGTGATAATGCGAATGTTCAAGGCATAATTTTCGTGGCTTGTGCTACTCCTGCAGATCTTTGTTGTGGTCAGCTGTTGATTAGCTGGGAGCTGGGAACTGGTTTGGGTTTGTGAGCAGCTAAACAAGTGGACCTTTTGTGCATTTTTGTCACATATTTCTCATATACATTCTTTTTAAATGGGTATTTAAAAGTTTTTTGTAATGCTCGTTTAATTTTTGTGGCTTGCCCTTAACTTTGTACAAAGAGCTTTTCATGTTTATCTGTAAGTTATGTATATATTTTATTAAGATATCATAGTATGGTGTTATATTTCTCATTTAAATACAGTTGATTATTAAACGCAAAAAGGTCTGAAAATAATTTAAAAATTAAAAAGCCAACAAGTAATCTTTAGTTATGGCATAAAATTAAATATTTTGATGTAACACTTAAATCTTTTTAAAAGCCTGCTAGAACTTACTAAAACAACAATGTGTTTTTAATATAAGCTATCAAAGAAATCAAAATAAATTTTTATTGGATAAAAATAGAAGAGATGAACATCAAAATTATCAGTTCGAAAACTAAATTTTCATTCAGAAAACCAAATTTCTACGTCAGAGGGGTAAATTTCTATATGAAAGTTCTCTCAAATTTGTATATAGATCTTCAATTCAAGCATCTACATTATGTAGTACAGAGTATTCAGTAGTAACCACTCGCTTCTATTCATAGTTCATGCATTGCTAATGGATTTTCTTAGGTGTTTTAACGAGCCATTCAAAACTTCTAAAGTATGCTTTCAATGGAGCAATCTATACAATAGTCAAAAAAAGTAAAATTCCATTGTATTCTTAAGGACGGCAAATGTGCCAACTAGCAATGCTCTAACGGTTCTTACGTGACCTAATAAGCCAAAATTGAATATGGCAATAGCAAGTGCATGCATTCAAAGCTTTCTTAACAAACTTGACATTTGCATAAATCTACCTGCAGTGCCAACTACGTGTTCACAATTGTCAGCCAATTCATATGGCAATTTAAATTACACATACACCGTGTTGTGCACATACGTAGTAAGGGGTTTTGGCTTAAATTGAAGATAGTTTTGTTGCTTAAATATGAAAAAACTGACATTCGAACATCTGCTCTCGAATTTCGAATTTTTTTAGATAGAAAATAGAATAAGAAATGGCCCCAATTAGTAAAAAAATTAGTTTTTGTACACGCATAATTGCACGTAATTTTCCAAATAAAATATACTTCAACTCTCCATTTGCCTATCGGCAACTAAATTTTTATATAAACAGAGAGAAAGGAATTTAAATTAATTGTGTACAAAGAAGTTATTATTTTGGTTTTAAACAGAAAACAGTTTAAGTGTAAAATTAAATTTTATGAACATATTAATGGTTTATGGTTTTAATTTAAATCTATATGGAATTAAATTAAAACCAAGATGTTAACTGTGTATACACATACATAATATATAGGAATCTGGCCTATTACCTAAGTTCTTTAGGCCGTTTAAAGGTGCCTTTCCAGGTGTGGGCAGCTGAATGTGGGCTTCTGCTGGCTTTGGCCCTGTCTATTAGGCCACGACAATTTGGCCCCAAGCTAATAAAGATTTTGGGCCGTATAAACAAGACAAAAAGAAAACCATGCGTGGGCTATAACACGCATTCCCCGGACGTTGGCCAACTTTACGAGGGCAACTTATAAACATAGGCACAATTAAGTTGGGTGTAACAATATCTTGGCTTTAAATTTTCCTCCTATTGTGACTTTTATTGCAGGCGCCTCGCTGGACCGACGCAGCGGCAAACTGATTGAGTCCAAAATGAAGGTGCTGTATGAGCAAATGCCGGTTATATACATTTATGCCATTAACACAACCGCCGGCAAGGATCCCAAGCTATATGAGTGCCCAATTTATCGCAAACCGCAGCGCACCGACCTCAAGTACGTGGGCTCCATTGATTTCGAGACCGATTTCAATCCCAAACATTGGACACTGCGCGGCGTTGCGCTGCTCTGTGACATCAAATGAATACTGAGAACCACAACAATGAGAAAAGAACAAACATACACAACCACACACAACAAAATATATGTTTGCCACACAACACACTCCCTCACGCCGTCAGTTGTTGGCCCTGTTATTGTTTGCTCTCCTGTCAACTGTCAACTGTTTTTGGTACGTGCCTCGTAATCGTAATGGTACTGTGATAATTATCGTTTCTGGCCTTCCTATTATATAGGCCTTATGTCAGCGACTATGTTCGCATTGTGTGTTTGTTCGACTGTCTGTTAAGCGTCTCGTGTAATGCGTCAGAAATACAAGTTTATTAATTATGCCCTTGAGCTATTCAAGTGGCGACCCCAGGGGTAAATCCATCGTACACCATAATTAGCTGTTAGCCCATGTCTAGAATTACTCTTAAGTGGTTTTTTGGGGCACAATCTACACTTCAAATAAAGGTTTCGTTTATGTAGCCAATAAATCTAAACGCATTTTTATTTGTGTTTGGGAATTATCTTTAAAAAAGAGTTGGTCAAGTACGAACTCTGGTATGAGAGAAGCAAAAACAGTTGGCATTAAAACATAATTTTATTAAAAAAATATATTTATATAATAATAAAAATACAAAAATTTAAATAGTAACAATTTTTTCAGATATAAAACAAAATGATATCCTAAATTAAGTGGTTTTTCTTCCATCCCATTAAATGAAACAAGCACTTATGAATTGAATGCCATTTCAATATTTTGTATTTTTTATTCATTGGTTTCATTAAAATAAATACATACATATACATACGTACATATACGATTATAATCCATGTAATATATATATATATAATTTCGAATTTCAATCTTTTTATTTTTGTTTAACTTCATTTGATTCAGCTTTATTTATGAGAGGATTTTTTATTTACATATAGAAAATTAATTTCGTCTTTTTAATTGATTTTTCTTTGCATAAAATTCATTCATTTACATAAGTTTTTCGGAGTGTATTTGTGTGTGTTTATTGTGTGTAAAATCCACTCTTTCCATTTTCAACACATAGTTTGTTTATAATTATAGTAAGATATATGTATGTAGTTAGTTTAATTGAGTTAGAGTCTGGACATGCATAAAATATGTTATGTTAATTTTTGGTTAGGGTTAAGTAGCTCATCTACATTAAAATCGTTAGTCGTATTTATATGATTTGCAACCATTTTGTGTCTCTTTCAACATGTTTCTTAGCCCTCTTACAAGGTTCATATGTTAGCTAAAGAAAAGGAATCTTTGGATATACTGATAAAAATAATACAATTAGCGTTCGTATTTCTCAAGATTAAAATAATGTTAGGTTAAGATAAATTATCCTAAGGTTCCTTAGGGTTTCTCCATTGCCTATTGTAAAATAAAAAATAAAATTTTTGGAAATTGTTTTTAAGTTTGAGCATTTAAAAATGTTTACACGGGACATTTGTTCTTTATAAATACTGTAATTAAAATTATATTACATATTTTCTTTTAATATATTAGCTGCCTTTAAAAATATTTTTTTTATAATTTGAAAAATAATAAAAAAGATTGGTTGATAAAAAAATTAATATAAATTACAAATTCCGCCCGCGGATGATTTTTAGCTGTTTTATATAATAAAGTTTCGCAAAAGCAAAGAGCAGTAATAAAATTTGGAACAAACTAAAATAAAGAAACTTAAAAGCTGAAGCAATTAATTACAAATAGCACATGCACACATACATTATATAGTATATGTATTTAAGCATGCAGATTTATACTTTATTAATTATTTAAAAACTACGCGTTGTTTTCTTGTTTTTCGTTTGTTTATTAATCAACATCTTTAATGCTATTAAACAAATCCATATACATGTATATCATATCTATATATTTTTTTTGGTATTTTTTGTAATATTTTTCAAACTTTTTGCTAGTCAATAAATACAATTGTTGTTTTTTTTCTTTTTTTTTGAGTATATTTACGTAGTACGGATTTAAGGGAACATTCGTTTCGTGTATTCTTTGTGTTTTTTATTTAGATTCGTATATTCGAGAGCATCTGAGAAAGAGGTAGCATGAATCGTTACATAAACCATTAGTTACAAATACAAATACGAAATCCAAACAGGTGAGTGCGCGAGTGTGAGTGAGCTTTTCGAGTACATTTAGCAACAGGTCGCTTAGAGGGGGAGGTTTGTTTATCGGAGGGTTGCACACACAATATGCCTGCCTTATAGCCAGCCATTAGGAACCGTCAATTTAGCAACTACTAACATCTATTTAAAATCTAAAACTGTCTGCTGGTGTGTATCTGTATCTCTGTGTTTGTGTGCGTGTATCTGTATCTTGATCTTGATCTTTATCTTTATCTTTTGCTGCTGTTTTTTAATTAGCATAGTGCTGATTTTTGTGCATGCGGTAGATGAGACGCCAGGGCAGCCGCCCATTTGCATTGTCGGCTTCGAGGTTGTTGTCCATATCTTCTGGCTGCTCGCCGGCCCAGTTCAAGTTGAGGTCATCCAGCTCAACGTCCGGGTCCTCCTCATCATCATTCTCGACATCGTCGGCGTCGCCTGTTGCGCTTTTGCCAATTGGCAGCGTTTTGCGATTGCCATTTTCATGATTTGTTTCGTTTGCAATTTCATTTCCGTTTGCCTGCTGATGTTTAGCCACGCCCCCGACCCCGACACCGGCTGCGCTCAGCCCGAGGGCGCCGGCGTTGAGGGATTTGTTGGCATCGTCGAGCAGCTGCTGTCTTGAGTGGGTTGCCGGTCGCTGTAGAAAATCAAAAAACCGTGATGAGCTAGAGGCTGCCGGGGTGCCGGAACCGGAGTCGGCACTGATGCTGGTGCCGGAGCCGGTACCGGGCTGTGGCCAGCCATAGTTCCAGAGTTGACTGGGGAAATGCTGCTGCTGCAGTTGCTCGCGTCGCAGCTGCTCTCGCACGGCCGCCTGCTGCTGTTGTTGTTGCTGCTGCTGCTGCTGCTGCTGTTGCTGGTAGCGACCGTTGCCCCAAGTCACAGGTTCCATGAACACACGTTTACCCACGTTCTTTAGAATAGCACGATTCAGTTCAACCTGACCGTCGGTGGGGTAAAGTAAAGAAAGCAAAAAACAGTTGACATTAAAGGAAATGAGTCCATGAAGTGTTACGAGTATTTCACAGTGTGTGCCAAACTCCCTAGCAGAGCTCCTCGGGGAAGCCCCCACTCGTTTACTTTCAATATGGCATAAATATTTAATTTTCACACTGCTAATTTCATTTATGATCCAATTTAACAAATTTTTAATTGCATTTTTAATATGTAGTTAGTTTAGAATTGCGATCCCTGGTTGGCTATTTTCTGCCTCAATTAATGTTGGGAAAACTAAATGTATTTTTGTTTTAGATTTTATGCAGCTGTGGTATAAATCCATGCAAAATTTAAGTTTTCTACATTGAGATTCTTCAACAGCCAAAAGTATGTTACCGAATGCATTGATAGAAATCACCTGAAGAGTATGCTACAATATTTGGATCCGCGTAGAACTAGCACTCTAAATATTTACCAAGTTTAACGAACTGTTTATTTTGCTGAACATTTAAATATAGATACCTATCTATCTGCTGAAAGCGAAGACGGGGCTATTGTAGAGTACCTAGCGTTATTTGTAAGGACATACCTCAAAATTAGAAATAGTTTAAGGTTCGCAGTTTATTAATTTTAAATGTTCGAGCAGGAAGAAATGTATACGACCTTAACTTGACATTAAAATTTTAAATCAATATAAAAATCAATATTTATTAAAATAATTTCATCAATTAATTTTAAGTGAACTGGGGAAAAAGTGAAACTAAGTACCGCATTCATCGTCTCTAGCTTTTCTAATTATTTAAGAATTAAGCTAAGAATCAACTAAAATTTAATTAATAAATAAAAATTTTGAATACAGTGAACTTAAGATTTCTCAATTCTATACTAAAATGACATTTATTAATTAACTAACAAAATCAATGCCTACAACCGTTTAAACTGATTGCATTCCTGTTATATCAATACCAATATTGTTATCAGCAAACAATGTGTAATCGGAATACCCCATAACGTGGCCTCAACAATGATCTATTCGGAACTGTGCCACTTGAGGAACTGCAGCACTTGGAGTCTCTTATGAGGACTTAAATTAATGTTAGATAAAAATAACAACACTTTAGTCACTTTTTGGGATATTCCCTGGTATGGCAGGTCTAGATAAGATAATTGTAAGCAATTTTCACATGTTGGGAAATTCTGTTAACGGTCCTATAAAAGTCGGCAAATAAGCCAAGTCGTCCATCAGTTAAGAATTAACAATACGACAATGAAAGCTATAGCAATTGCAGTGCTGGCTGTTGGCCTTTTGGTGGTGCTGGTGGCAGCGAAACCACATCGAGGTGGCCATCAAGGAGCAGTTGACCAGCAACGGAATCCACTTGAATCTGGCGAGGAGCAGAAGCCCGAACGCCGACCAGGAGGTGATGAGAATTCCCAAGGTGAGTAACATATTTTATTTTGAATGTGTTCCATTGTAAAGTCTGGCATTATTTTAAGATCGCCCAGACAAGCGTCCTGGCCAAGGACAGGGTCCTCCCCAGCATCAGGAAGAGCGCCCGCCACATGGACAACGTCCACCCCATGACCATGAGCATCGTCCACCACATGGACATCGCCCAACACCACCGCCACAGGAGGATAGCACCACCCTAGAACCTGAAGAGTCCACCACGGCTGAGCCTGAGTACACCACGACCTTGGAGCCAGAAGAAAATACCACCCTTTAGAGAACTAAACATTATTTATTATTAATATTTCCTATTTAATATTTAAAATAAAATAAATCACATTTGTGATTCAAGCACATGGGTATTCAACATTTTCCTTAGTCAAACTCAATTATTTGTATGCACTCAAGAGTTTTCACTCGCATCCTTTACGGGGCTCGCATTCATGCAGCAATTTATCGTATCCTTTTGACAAATCAATACATTTGAACCGACATGTGTAAATGGAGCACACAATTTTGGATAATACCGCTTCGCACCTACCTCCGCTCGGCTCCACTTCACAGTTCACGGTCGGGATCGTTATTCGAGAGGCACCCAAGGGCCAAATCGTTTGAATTCCTGCCATTAAATCGTTTGATTTTCTTTCTTTTGCCACATTTTACCGAACGCCGTGGGGTGCATAAACATTTTGGTAATCAAATAAATTTCGCTTTGTTGCCAGGACGAAATATTTGTATGTTGCGCATACGACGCGTTGGTTTCCCCTTCTGCAGCATCTTAAGCCTTTCACTAATGTTGGCTGCCAGTCGTAAGCTTCTGAAGCCATTTTCTTGATACCCTGTACAAGTTGAAATGTGGGAGCAGGGGCCGTACAGAGAAGTGAAGTTTGAAAGTTTGCAACAGACAAAAGCATTTCCATAAATTTTTTAAAAAATTATTTGTATAATTTGCAATTTTCATTTTCAATATGACTGGAAGTATAAATCTGAATACGTATATGTAAATTCACACTTGAGCTTGAATATCATGATGCATGATTAACGAATTAAAAATACAACAAAATATACCAATAAGTGTATAACAGTCATGAGGCACCTTAAGAAGTTAGAAAATTAGAGTATCTGCAAGTCAAGCATTGGGACTTTCTTGCGCATTTGAGCCTACTCTTTGATATCTACCTGTGTGTTATTTACATGGCTAGCATGTGGGCTTGTCAATACCCATGCGATAAGACGCCTTTAGGCCATTGTCTGACAAATGGCCAACGACATAGTGAGAAAGGGGCAAACAGGAAACGTGAAACGACCTTGCCCCTGGGCAAGCATTCGACGGTTATGTGCGAATACATAAATTTGTTATTCTTCTAGCTTTCTTCTAGCTGCTGCTACTCGTGGTCAAATAAAAATGAAAAAAGTTTAAATTGTATGCTCTTTTGAGTTTGTTGCCAACTATTTTCCATTTTCAGCTCTAATTTTGATTAGCTGCAACAATTTTCGCATCTACATTTCCCGCTACATCAAATCGCGCTTTTAACTGCCACAGAAGGATCTAAATTGTTTGCTTTGCGTGAGTTTTTCTTTTGTTTATCTTGCAAGTTGAGCAGTGGAAAATAGAAAGTTTTTCTTTTGCTCATTTGCGCTTATTAAAAATGCCAAATTGGACAATGCGGTGGCAGCCACGCTCCCTCCCCAACCCCCCACGCTACTTGCTCACCTGCCGCGTGTTCTCCTTCATTTGCCTGCGCGCTATTTCCAGGAGCAGCCGCTGGCGCAGCACATCCAACGGATTGACAATGGACAGAGACGGTTTATTTCGCTTGGCCAAGAAGTACTCATCCTGAAAAGAAATACAAAAAGAGAAAAAAGAGAAAGTAAAACATAAAATATGCATTTATTTTTAACTTTACGCAGCATAATAAATGTTTGTAAGTTCTTAATGCAAAAAGTTTTCCAGCATAAAAGTGTTTGGGTTGGTTAAACAGTCATCTGCGCTAAATTTCTAAATGAATAGCCAATTTATTGAAACTTAGAAATATGTTTGAATATAATAATACTAATATATTTTTCTTTTTCAAAAATAAAAAATAACTAAAGCCAACGTTTTCCAAAACTTTAAAATAAAAAAAGAGTAAAGTAAACCAACATTACTACACTAATATTTCGTATTTTTATATTAATTAAAGTCTAGAATGATTACACATTCATTCAAAAATCTAACACAAATATTTAATTTAACTAATGAGAACGTTGCTGTAGGGTGTAACCAACTGCGCAATAATAGTTCATACTATAGTAATAACAGCTTAAAACAGGTGAAAACGGTACTAGTTATTATTCTAATTTTAGAAAAATATCGATCATATCATAACACTTAATCTGACGCGAGTACGCGAGTATATTTCAAGTCTCTAGCTTCAACAGCGGCGACAGCCACGCGGACAGCGACAAACCCAATATGCTCTTTTTACTTCGTGAACGAGTTTAAAAATCACCAAATTTTTGGCAAGTGTTTAATATAAATACTTCTCAAAAAAGAAAATTCTTAAATCTTAAAACCTTAAAACTCTTCCAAAACATAAAACCACATCTTAGAAATTTAAATTTAGAACATTAAATATTGCTGTTAGGATTGTCGCTAAGGTCTGTTATCAACTACAAACATTTTAATTATTTAAATTCCTTTTTGTAAATGGTTCTTAAATTATGACATGATAAATAATTTTGAATGATGGGTAACTCCTCACTGTGATAAGCATTTCCGAGGAACTACTACATTTTTTTTGCTATTTTATTGCCTTAATTAAAAAGATGGCTGTGTTGGCTATGTTTTTGTCTGCTGCTCGCATGCACATAAATAAATATTTACAATAATTTGCACAGTCGTCAACTCTCAGATAACAGTAGGTGTAAACAACTTAATTTAGATAACACTGAGGAATTCTCGATGATTTTGAATGACTAATGCATGAAAAACATGCAAAGAAATCATGATCAGGCCTCGCAAGCAATTGCCTCGCATAAATGTTATCGATCATTTTACTATAATTTTGGTAGTTTGGTATCATATGATATTGTGTGTTATCTATGGATACCGTTTTATTTAAATTCAAGATACTTAAGCTTGTATTTAAATCAAATTAACTACAAATAATCAGGAATTTAGTAGTAAGTCATTTTTGATAGTCTGATTACTATAATTTAATGAATGGTTGTAAGTTATAGATTACATTTATTTCGTGTTATGAAAACTTGCTATGCACTTTTATATTAGAAGCCCACTTAACTACTGACTGATAAGCTATGGCAAATGTTACCGCCCTCAATTATCAAGTTAGGCGATTTGAACGTCTTGCGATTGGTAATTCATTATCGATTCTTCAATCCCTTCCCGCAGTCTGTCCGTTTGGTAGCGATAAGGCGAAATTGAATATGGAAAATAACCGAAGGTTATACGACTGCCAAATAGAGTAAGATTCTTAACAGTGACCTTGTTTACTGTGGAAAATAACCTGAGGTTAAATTAACCTCGTTGAATTAACTGAAACCCTAACCTTACTTACTCAAGTTGTGAAGACCTATGCCAATTTATTCTACAAAGAAAAACTTTGGCCAAATTTAGTGCCAAATCAATCGGCCAAAAATCACATATTGGTAGTCGCAAAACAATCGGTGAGTAGTACGCAATGAAATTTCACTTTTGCCCTGCTGTTTATCAGGCACTATAACTGCGATTGCGATTAGATAATATTGTAGTCAATGGCCAGAATGTCTGAGAGCCACGGTAACTGCACTGACGAGGGACAACTGCTTTCTTCGTATAAAAGCCCGATGTCGGCTCTGTTCTGGTTAGTATACATCAAACAATAGCAAAATGAAGGTTCTAACAATCGCGGTATTCGTGGTTCTCTGCGCTGTGGTCGCTGCCAGGCCCAACGACTTTGGCTGGGGTCGTAACTTCGGCGGCTGGGGGGAAATGTCCAGCACGGCGACTGGAATGGAAAGGTTGAACAAAGGCAAGGCAATCGGGGAGACTGGCTACAACATGGTCGCTGGAATCCTAGTGGAGACAGATGGCACGGCAACTTTGGCGGCTGGCACAGAGACGAGCGCTGGGAACATAGGAATGGACCCAAGCATGGAGTGCGCACGGAAGCTCCGCCAACCACGCCTGAGGCACCAGTTGAATCTACTCAGGCCCCGGTAGAGTCGACCCCAGAAGCTCCAGTGGAGTCTACCCAGGTTCCAGTAGAATCTACACCTGAAGTTCCAGTAGAATCTACTCAGGCTCCAGTAGAATCCACCCAGGCTCCGGAAGAATCTACGCCTGAAGCACCAGAAGAATCTACTCAAGCTCCAGAAGAGTCTACAACTGAAGATCCAGAGGAGACCACCCAAGCACCAGAAGAGCCCGTAGAAACTACCAAGGCAACCGAAGAACCAGAGGATTCAACAACTGAGGGTTCAGGAGAGCCAGAAGAAACCACACAGGCACCCGAGGAACCTGAAGAGACTACCCAGGCAACCGAGGAGCCTGAAGAGACTACCCAGGCAACCGAGGAGCCTGAAGAGACTACCCAGGCAACCGAGGAGCCTGAAGAGACTACCCAGGCACCCGAGGAGCCTGAAGAGACTACCCAGGCAACCGAGGAGCCTGAAGAGACTACCCAGGCAACCGAGGAGCCTGAAGAGACTACCCAGGCAACCGAGGAGCCTGAAGAGACTACCCAGGCACCCGATCAGCCTGACGAGACTACCCAGGCACCCGAGGAGCCTGAAGAATCAACCACCGAAAGCTCAGGCGAATCTGCTGAGACAACGACGGAGGCAGCAGAGGGTAGCGGAGCAGCCAGTATATAAGTCCACCCGTAAAGCCCTTAAGATAAGTGGATCTACATTAAAGCATTACATTCGGTAATGCTGATAATAAAGTTCCTGGAATTTCATTATAAGTTTGATGTTACGTGAGGATAGAAAAATATCAAGTGTACTGATTGTGCTTATGTTTTAATCACCTAGCAACGAAATATTTTATTGTTATAAGTAGTTGGTTTTATTCTAATTATACGTTCGATAAGTCAAATGGTTTTTATTTTTTAATTATTGCTCAAGTGGTTAAGACATGCCATTTCAACTGATGCCAATGAGATATAAATTGAGATTATGTCCAACATTTTAATTTGCTGACAACAACATAACATTATCTAATATGTATAGCACTCAAGATTGTCAGTTTTATGGTGCATAGTGTCATAAAGAAATGACTCTAGATTTCTGGTTGCTATTCACAATTGTAATCGTTCGACAATTGTCAAGCGCCGTCATCAAGAATGCCGACAGATCGTACGAAGTATTCAGCGTCGCCCTAATCTCTGCATGTATAAAAAAATAAAAATACTATTCACCAAAACTATGAGTCATTCAATCCGATCGATATTTTCTATTTGTGCTAATGGAAAACTTTCTGCGTAACCGATTAGATTGTATCAGCTATTGACAAGCTTCTGGAATTATTTACCCAATGTCAATAGGTTTGCATAATAATGTTGTAAGTAACTGAAAGAAAAAACACTGCATTGACTTGAGACAACTGTGCAAATATGTGGGATCTGTAGTCGGGCTATAAAAGATCGATTCGATCGGGCGAACGCAATCAAAAGCTTATCATGAGAGCTATTACACTGGCCATCTTTGCTGTTCTATTGGTCGCCGTTTTGGCGCAGCGTGGTCCTGGCGGCGGTGGTCAGGGACCACCGGGTGGACGGCCCGGTGGACCACCGGCTCATGGACCACCGCGTGGACCAGGTGGACCGCCACGTGGACCAGGTGGACCATCACGTGGACCTCGTAACGATGATGACGATGATAATGATGATGATGGTGATGAAAATGATAATGATGATGATAATGACGATGACGATGACGATGAGGATGACGATGATAATGATGATGAAGACGATGACGATGATGATGAAGATGATAATGATGATGACGATGCCGAAGAAGATAATCAGGATGATTAGAACTTTATTGCAATCATGTGCGGCTTCTCGTACTGTCCTTTGTATAGCCACATTTCAATGAATAAATTTATTTTGCGACTTCAATGTTGACATAGTTCTCAGTAGGGCTTCGGTTTAGATTAAAAAATGTTTTGCTAAAAGTTTCATAAGAGTATAAAAGTAAGTTAATTGACTTTAAATTTTACGTATTTCTATCGAAATCTTACTAAAATCAATAAGAACTAATAAAATAGATCAATTTAAGATCAGTTTTAGATACAATAATATTATTTTGTATTATTTTGTGAGCTTACGATTTTTAACAGTCACTATAAATGTCAAAGAGTTTGTCTTTGTTACACAAAAAATATATTTATATATCGATACAAAGAAGTTCGTTCGAGAAGCTATTTTTACAAAAATGGCAAAAGTTCTTTGATAATTGGATAATTCAGAGTTTATTTCATACTATATATTGACTGTCTGAAAAATGCCAGAGTACACAGAGCATCCCTTGACCATCTATATCTCTACTGCTCGTTTTCATCCCAAATTGTTATAAATTGTTTTAACAAAGTTGCCGCATAAGTTTCCATTTGGTTGAAATGTTTACGCTGGAAAACTTTCAGCAAAGCCTTAAATAGTTTTCATTGCCTTAAATGCTCAACAGGATCAAATATTAGCAATACAACAAAATAGCTGATGAAATATGAATGTTTGAGCGGGATAGAATGTTGTATTTTAGGTGAAAGCCACATTCACAGGTGTTGCCTAAAAGTTGGTCCTTTGCAAAGTTGTCGTTGTCAGCTAAGCTGTCAGTGTGTCGCATATTTTTGGGTCTTCAATTCTTATTGTTCGTCATGGAACTCACATATTGTACAAATTAAACAGCGTGAAAACTTCAACTTTTCTTGTCAACTTTGTTCTGCGATTTATTCACGCCATAAAACAACAAAGCTGCAAGTTGTATTTATCTTCTTGTCAAAGGTAAATAAACAACGTAATAATATGTTTTGTTTACTTGTTGTTTATACTTTTTATTATTTTTTACTTTTTTTGGGTCTAATGAAGTGCACATAAATCATTGTGTAAAATTTTCCATAAACCCAAACCAAGGCGCAAATTTGAAAATCATTTTTATATGTTGACTAATTTGTTTGTTTACAGGGTCTTCAACCGTGATGTTTGGTCTGTGATCACGCTTCGCGGTAAGATAAGATTATGTCTGGAAGTGTTTGCGATATGTGATAACATTGAAAATACTTCCAGTTTTAAAAATGTATTTGTATAGAATTTATTGCGACTTTGACAGAAGTCAAGAGTGTTTTAATCGGAAATCAAACTTCTAAGAAGCTGTGGTTCCCAGTAGTAGTCTCCCCGGAAACTGCTTTGTATTGTGATAGAGATAATATATATATATATATATACTAATATGCGATAAGATATTTAATTATCCGGGGCTTCTGATAACAAACAGCATTATTACATAGATCTATAAATAAGCAACTACTTTTTTACAAATTAAGGAAGAGGATTATAATATATTATCTATACCATATAATTTCTTAATAATTGTGTTGATTTTATTATTATTTATCGATTTATTAAAATGCTAACGATTCTTTACATATTTATTCATATAATATCTTAGTTATCTTGTTTTGGTGAATGAGAAAAAATAAATTAAATTTTCTCCCTCAGTGGACAGATGGTGGACTATTAATGCTCAATTCAGTGGATAATGCATATTTGTATAAGTTACAAAATATCATCATGATTTTATAACACACTTGGTAAATCATTTTTATATTTACAGGGTGTAATATTAAATAAGCTTTATTTTACATAAAACGGAAAAAATAAAAAATAATTTGTGTTTTATAGTACCCGGTAAACTATTGTGTAAGAAATGCGTAAAAATATATTCCCCGTACGCCAACATCAAAGAATTTATCAATTTCTTTTTTTGTGAACATGAAAAACGAAAAGATTCCGTGAAATGTGGCCCAAAAAACTGTCACAAAAATGAGCGACAACTGTTCAAAGCCACAAAATGAAAGGGGGAAGGGTCACGACCTACTCACCTGTATGGCATCCAGATAGTCCAGCGGATATCCGTTGGCATAGCCTACGCCGCCAGCTGCTGCTGCTAAGCCACCGCCTGCTCCGCCACCTGCTGCTGTTGCCACGCCCCGCTGTGTGGTGCAAACGAGCCTTGTGGTGCTGAGTAAAGTTAATAACACCGGGCAAAACCACGCTGTGGCTTTCATCATTCTGCAATGTACAACAACAACAACAACAACAAAATACATAAATAACTGCATGAAAAACGGTTGAACAAATCGAGCGATTAACCGTAAAACGTGACGAGCCAAATTGCACAAAGTTAAATAAAAATTGAATTTCATCCCGTTTGAATAATTGCATACTGAACAGACCCTGATAAGCCAACCGTAAACAAATTTTTGTTTTTTTGTTGCGCAAAACTCTAGCAAAAGGTCCAGAATATATTTCTGCATAAAAGGGCAAATACACAAAAAATTCTTTGTAATATTATTTATATTATTACATTATGTTATTTTAAAATAATCTGATAATTTAATTACATAGATGGAATGCATGTTTGGTAAATTAGATTTCTGAGATTTTTAAAATCAAAATAAATTTTTACAAAAAATAAATAAATTATTAAAGCTGCATATATTGAATATCGTATATTGATTAAAAAATATAGTCTCTGACACTTTGTATAATATAATTATTATTTTTCGATTAATACCTGAAATATAAATATTTAATACCATGTCATCTTTTTTGGTTCGAGAATATTATTTGGCTACATTATTGAGTGTAAAGCGGTATTTAAATAGCTTTAAAAATGGACAAATAGTTCAGTTGATAAACAACTGTTGAAGTTAGCATATCTAAACCATGTATAACTGAAGAGCTTTAAAATAGAGAAAGATTTGATCTTGATCCCATAATATCTGCTCGTATGCCACATAATTATTACACTAAAAGCTTATTTAATTGAATTTATATTTTTTTAAAATATAGTTTTTACATAATTAAGCTTTAAAATATCTCTTAAGAACTTGTCGAGTTTTGTAACAGTTTCTTTTTCTCAACTCTGACACATACACGTGTTCAGCTTTTTGTAACATAAAGCATTTCTTACACACAAATTGGCGCACACACAAATGTTTAGAGCATAATTTAAGGGCAATCTATCAACTTCAAGCAATATTTATTGTTAAAATATATATAAAAATATAATATAAAAGTATCTGAACTTTGACTATGCACGTTGCAAGCGATATGAGAGATTGCTGCGTGGAGCCGTGAGAAATGAGTACGCAACCTTTTGACATCGTGAAGTGTACTTATAATTTATGGCTTATGCACATGCATGACCTCTTCGAAAGCCCCAGTTTGAACTTAGCACTCCAGCGGGCTAAATGGACTCGTCAAATGACTTTGCCCAGCCACAGCGGAACATAAACGTAATGTGTGGAAATAACATAAATAGTTGGAAAGTCCTGAAGAGCTGCGGATGGGTTACGGTTGGATTGCGAACGGAACTCTGATCGGGATGAGCGACTACGGACACGTGGCGCTGTGCAGCTGTGAAGACCCAAGAGACTGGCACAATGAGTTATCGTAATGCCAAAGCTAACTCAGAGGGTTTCGTTTGGAGCCGCAGGACAATTTTAGCGCCTGCTCGATTATGCAAACTATCCCAGAAATAAGAAAGAATCCCAATTGTATACAAACCAAAAAGGGCCAATGACTTGTGATTGGCTTACAATTTCCGTTTAACCTTAGAGCAGGAAGGGCACAAATCCCTAAAATATTTGGCTAGCTAAAAATAGACCGCATAATCGTGGAAATACAGTTTTGGATACGCTGTGCGGTGCGCATATTTCTTATACCCTGTAGATATTTAACAAAATGGTGAGAAAAGGGTTTTATAGGTTGGAGCAGTTGGATGTAACAGGCAGAAGCTGGCCTCTCTTAGAAAGAAGCAATATATTCCGTATCAAGACAATGAGCTATACTATTTCTGTCTGTTCATCATTTAAGCAATACTAGTTTATATTATATTTGATAAGTACGCAAATTTTTTTCAAATCGATAACGGCTACAGGATATCTGCAATTCGTACACTTTTGGCTGAAACTTGTTTTTCTCATTTTCTTGCCCTTTGCAGCGAAATTGATTTTGCCTTTACTTGTGCCCCGATTCACTTCCTCTGCTTTATTCATCGTCACATCCTTTGACTTTTTTGATTAGCTTCCAGCAACGTTTATAAGGGCTTCGATTGACGCACAAACAATTTGCATGCTTCTCGTCCTGTACTGTGTGCAACAAGCGACCCGCATTCACATACGCAATTATTTATTAACGTGCGTTGTCAAGGTCGATGGGTTGGAGAAAAGGCTATGCATATGCTTTAATTTCATTGAGAATTTACAAAAATATATCTTGGGTTTAACAGTCCATCTGATAATTGAAACGTCAGTTTCAAGTTATCGTGCGTCAACTGTCTATCAGTGGCTCTTTTCAATTGTCATCAAATCGAGATAAGTTCGTTTCTTGTTATTTTCAGTTATACCATGAGCTTGCAGCATGTACAACGTGACGTATGCGTAACGCACTTTAAGTTTCGTCTGGCATACTTTCGGGCGCTGCCTTCGAAGGCACCACAAAACCGCTTAACTTGTAATTCAATTATTATTCAGTAGGGCTGATTTGTTGAAAGTGTGAGAACAGTTACAAATGGGATTAAGGCTTCTTGCAGTGCTTCATTAAAACTTTCAAATGAATTATAATTATGAGAGGGTAAGAATTGAAATGAATAACAGGCGGTCGTTTTGAGATACTAATGAGTCAAGAGCACCCAAGTTTCTGTCTGATAGATTAATTCCTAATAATATTTTACAGCCAAATTCTAAAATTAGTAAATTACAAAAAAAATAACTAAATTATAAATTCTAGTAGCTTTTGCATTCAAAAACATTTTAAATATTTTCATTACGATAGTCGCATAGTCTTATTATTATTATTTATATTATATAATTTACTTTTCCTCGATAACCATGTTTCTATTTAATTAATTTACTTAACTTTTTTTAATATATTTTATATGTATTAAATCATTTATTTTTTTATATTTAAAAAGTAACTTTCTTCTTAAACATTTTTTTCAGCTCAATTTAATAAGGTACTTATTGATCCAAGGAAGTATCTTAGATTCCATCACGTTTGATTGTATTATTATTTTATTTTTCTGTACTTATTTCATCTATTTTTGCTGCCGCCTCCACACGAAACTCTGAGCTCCACTTAAGCTGAGCTGTCAGCGTAAGACTTAAGCGTAAATCTTTGGATGTTTAACTATCTTCGGAGCTTAGGACACGCCCACAAAAAAATACATATGTAAGTAACCGTAAAAAGTGGCAGCAATGTCATTTTGGGATTCGGGCACCTGTCATATTTGCGGCACTTCTGGCACAAGGATTTGCGAATGTTAACAAAATTCGAGTATTGAAATGGGTGACAGCAACTGCATATTGCGAATAAGTTCATTGATGTGTCAATCTCTCTCTCCCTCTCGTTTAGCCAAAAAATTTCAAACGAAATGTTAAATTTCACCAAACAAAATTGGCATTTTTTGCAGCTCAAAATCAAATTAGATTGTTAAAATGCCATCATTTGAAAATGACTGCATTTGAAGTTGAGCAAATAAATAAATTTCTGGTTTTTTTTTGTTTGCTTGGCGTAATATGGCATCATAAAAACTGCCCTGCCCCACTGTGAAATGTGTGTGCGCCACTTCCACCCGGCCCCCACTATAACAAATAGGCGTCTGCCCCAGTGAGAAATCGTGATTGCCTACAGCGATTGCGTCTTCGAATTCACTCGCTTTTATCAGCACAGTTAGAACAAAAAAAAATACTATACATGTATAATATATTTAATACATATACACATAACAAAAGTCTGGTTGTCTATTTGCATTTAACATGTATGCAAATAGATGCGAAGTTAGGAAAAAGTTTCGGTCGATAAAAAAATTTTTACGAGCGAATTTGATTTTTCCGTTGATCCACGGCAAATAAACGAATGAGTGAATAAATAAATAAATGTTTTAAATTCAGTTCAATGTTATGATTCAATCACATTGCTGTGTTTTAAGCGTTTATTAAGCTTTATGCAGGTATCCTAGGCTAGTTATTTTCGGCTCATTTTAGCTAGCTAAGTGGGTATATTCGACTATTAAAACATCCCGCAGCAGGCAATAAACTTATTTAAAATGCTTTAAAATAATTAAATAAATGTATTTATATTTTATGTTATGTGTTAATTCAATTTAAAAATATTTGTTTAACTTCAAGATGACTGGGTATATAACGCTAGTAAAATAATATCATTAATAAGCAAAGAGTATTTTAGGTATTTTCTGAATATATTATGTACAGTTAAACGGGTATTTTAAACTAATGAAAAAATCATTACACGCTCAAAGCAAAATTTATGATACATTATTTCTAGAAACTTGAAACTCCAATTGTGTGTGCCTACAAATAAAAATTCAACTACGGTATGGGTATTCCATATTCAAATGCACAAAAGGAAACAGTTTTGCACTTTAAATACACAGAAGACAAAGAAGATTTACTAAATTGAAACTAAATTGCATTGGAATTACCGCCGCAAGTATTTCGAGTTACGATCCAATACAATCTTTTGTGAGTTCAAGCAAACGTGACCCATCAACATGACCTTATCGTCGCTTGTGCTTGGTGAAAATAGCAAGAAAGCAAGTTTTTGCAACCAATCAAAACTTGAAAATTTTCTTCAACCTTGTTTGTTCTATATTAAATTACAGGCACAGGACACTTGATGACACGACGAGCACAATAAGCTTTCGAACCAAATTGCATAAAGAAAAAAACTAATTAGCTGAAGAGGGTTTCCCATAGAAAGTCTATCAACTAAACTTAACTTTAACATGACGCGCGGAGCTTTTTAATTTTCAATTAAAATTTAAGCGCACTTTTAAATTTATTTTAAGTAAACTGGAAATTGTAATACACTCAGAAAAATAATCAAAAAGTATTTACATTAATTAAACCTTATATGCTTATAAGTAATTTAAGATTTAAGATTAAAATTCCTAAATAATTTTGTACTTCTTTTTAAATAAATATTATTTCAATTCGCTCAACATTTACCTGAAACATTTCTACCACTAACTAAGCGGAAAATTAATTGGTAACACATAATGAAATTGGCCAATGTGGCTTAACCAATAAATTGTGCTGCAAACAGAATTAATTGCCAAACATTTCATTTACTTAAAGCCAAGTTGGAATTTAATCTATAAGCTCTAAGCAAGCTGGCAGCTAATTAAATGGTTACAAAATGAAGAAAACTGTTGTAAAACATTTGATTTTTGGAGCATAAGGTATTTAAATTCAAATTAAGAATTATATTATTTTTAATACGAAATTAATTCTTTTGCACCCTTTCTCTTATCAGAATAAAAACAATCTGAAAAACTATGTTCAAGCAATAAAGAATATAAAACCTAATTATAAAATCTTTTAATATATTTTTTTAATAAATAAAATATTTCTAATATTATATTTTTTCTATTTAAATATACTCTATTATATTTCTATTTTACATACTGTTTATACTCTTGTTCCTAATCATAAGACAAAAAATTAACCAATCTCTGTTTTGCGTTTTGACCATACATTATACTATTGCGATGCTTTTGACCACTTTTTAGACGAATTTCAAATTATGAATATAGACTTGTTTCATTTCTTACTTATCGTTTATCTTTTAAAGCCTACATTTCTTTAACCTACCAGTTATATCGGCTTTAAAGACTTATCCACAAAATGTAAATCGCCCGTTTGATGACGCGTTAAATGGCACCAAATGCAAATAAGTCACGTTTATTTATTTCTTTTTTCCTTGTTTGTTAACAAATTTTCACATAAAACGGTAGCACGTTATCAATTGGTAATTGGCCAGACAAATTTTGTTTGATCTCGACACTGGGTAAATATTTATGGTTTTCAAGATTTCCGTTTCAGGGCTATTAAATTGGCCTATAATTTTTATGTTCTCACGCGCGACGGCAATCAAATAAAATATGAAACGAGAAAATTTTTGAATATTTTATTTAAGAGTTGGAAATTCGCACTAAATATCCCACAAAATGTATATTCATTTGAAGACTCAGTTCCAACTGGGGCTATAAAGTTGGGGTCCTATAGGACCTGGCTCTGTACTGACTGGCTGATTTGGCTCTGGATAAGAACGCAACAGGCTGACGACGAGCGAAGAACTCAGAGCTCCAAGCGTAGGACGCTTGTTTTTATATTGCATGGCAAGGACGCTAAACGCTGAGCGCTACACGAATGCCAAAAACACGAAGCTGCGCAACGACAACGACAACGACGACGACAGGACGACGACAGGACGACGAGCGGACGACAATAGGTCTTGAACGAGGACGAAGCCACAACATCGCGCCACGCGACTAGTTATGAATGAAACCATGCGGCACGCACCTTCGTGGGTGGCTCCACATGTTGCCCAAAATATCAAAAAATAATCACGTATTAAATGCACAGACATAAAAAAGATTCGATACAACAAATTTCTAGGTTTAGCCGCATTGCGTACTTTTTCCAAATATTTTTTTCTTTCTGAGCTAGGTTAAAGTATTTTTGAAAACATAAAAGTTATTGTTGTTCCCATTTGATTCATATGAAGAATAGTAATACTTGTAAGTCCTGAGTTTTATTAGAATATCTTAAAAACATGCACATATTTAACTTTTGACCTTTTGTTCTATGGGATATATGATATACGATTCTGATTGTCATGAGATTTTGTATATATATTAAGAGCATAGTATGATTCGTAATAACAGGCTTTGCGCAAGATATCTTGATCAGTCAAGAATATACACATATGTATATACTTTATAATGCATTATACACTTCAAACAAAAATTATAATGTCTTCTGCAAGAGTATGAAAAGCGAATGTTGCCAAAGTAGCTAACGAAAATGTTGTCAACTGTGAAAAACCGGTTGTGGCCAAATTGAGTTGCCAACTGAAAATGTTGCAGCAGCACTTGACCGCAGGATGTTTTTTGTTGTTGTTTGTTGTTCGTCGTGCGTTGTCCTGTAATTATCGAACTCAATTAATATTTAATGGGTTTTCATTTGCACATTAATTGTTTGTTTGTTTTAAAGCCAAAGGGCTGCACTCGCACATAGAGCTGACCTTATGACCATGTTAACATGGTTAACAGCTTTCGGCAGCTCTGTCGTTGATCAGCGTTCAGGTGTGAAATTGCTTGTCATTCATCTTCATCTTTCAGCGAGAAAGCACTGTGGGAAGAAAGAGCTATATTTATGTGGCATAGATTTCGGGCATACAAAATAAAATTCCTTAAAGCTATTGGCTGCTTTTTAAGGCACAGATATTTCCAATGTTCCAAAGAACAAAAACCTATCATAATAGGTTAAAAAAGTATACATATAATTTAAAAAGTTTATGGTTTCATTCCTTACTAAATCCAATAAATTCAATAAATTGTTGGTGTACATTATTGAGATCTTAATGTTTCTGATGAAAAGTCCGTTTAGTAGAAAGGTAATTTGAACGTTTTTATTGCATTAACATTGGCTGCTGATTCATACTGTATCCTAAAAATTCAAGTAAAAAAACTTAAATCTAAAAATATATTTTTTAAACTTTGTTTTAATTATTAATATTATGTACAACTCAATAATTTCAAGTTATATCGTATGTATATTCGAGATGTTGTTCTTATTTAGCATAAGAAGAATATTTAATCTTAATTTCGCAGACATTTCATGCATTTTATTTTCGGATTAGGAGTTCCGTTCTGTTCCACTGTGCACTCCTGTGGGTGGTCACCATTAATCTTGCCTGCGGTTTATGCGTTTTATCAGTTTTATTGACATTAGATTGATACACTTGCCTCGTTCCCCCGCAGACGTTGCGGTCCCTTTTAACCTGTTGCTCAAATTAATTGTCAAAATGTCGCCGCAACAGTGTTGCCACCATTCATCAGAATGGGAAGGACTTGCCCCCCCTTTGCCACGTACACGGCCTGTTGCTCAACAGCTTTGACGTGCTTTTTAATCGCTGTCAATGCGTGTCCGGGTGTAATTAAACACGTGGGTCGAGTCCTGTTATCCACGTCAACTGCTGCTGCGTTGTGTTAACCGTTTGCCTTGCGGCTGATTGAAATCTGTCAAAAAGTTGCTACCGTTTTACAGCACTGATTGCCGCAGCAATATGTGACGCCCCCAAGGAGTGTGTGCGAGTGTTGGAAAGGGTGATTTATTATGGTAATCTGATGTCGTAAAAGCAGAAAAAAACTAGCACAACTTATCTATAATTGAGTTGTAAATGGTTAAGGAAATACTTATGTGTGTGCCCAGAATAGAATACTAAAATAAAGCTGGTACTAAAGATTAACCAGAAGATAATTTACTTTTGTATAGATCCACCAACAAACTGAGTTAAATTATTATAGACCATCGATTATTTCATGAGCTTTAATTTATGCAGTAGATGGTTTACACACAAATGAGTTTTATTGTAAGCTTGTGATATGCAGATTTGAGCATATTAAGCTAGCATTTTATTTCAATTACTGGCCTCTTTCTAAAAATCTAATAAATTAATTAAATAAATCTAAGAAAGATTTGCTTCAAATATAGTCAATTTTTAGCCTCTTCGTAAATACTTATAGCTTTAATGAAAACGTTTAAAAATAGCAAATAGCAGTGTTGGTGAGTAGGCTATAAATCTGGGAGTCCGCATTAAGTGTGTTATCGAAAACTTAAAATCATTTTCGCTATGAAATTAAGTTTGTAAGCTTTATTTGAGCTCTAAGTTTATAGTTTTTGGTTTAAATTTTATTGATAAGGTTTGGTGTTATTAAACAGGTTAAAAAACAAGAGATATAAATTTCTGTATGTTTATGTACTAAAGAGAAAAAATTAAAAAAACAAATATTTAGAAAGCATAAAAAGTATAAAATTGACTATATAGACTATATTAAAGTACGTCTCAAGCTTTCAAGTGCTTGCAAAGCTTTTATGCATGTGGTCAAGTTTTGAAACACAAATGGAAATAGCAAACAGCCTTTCGAGAGGCTTTACATCACTTTAAGCATCTTAAGAAGTTTTTTTGTTGTATGTCCATTAAGTATCGGCTGGAGATAACTTTTGCACATTTAACTAAGCTCCGTCGAGTCCTGCGCACCTTGTCCTGCTGCCTATATAGCCACAAGTAGCACAAACAAACTTAAGTTTGGCAGCTCGAATGCTGTCAAAGTTAAACATTTTCATTAGCCTGGGCCAACAACAACAACAAGAAGAAGTTGATCGTCAGTCAATAGCCGTGGAGCAATAACAGAATCATTAACACTGCATTTAAGCTGGCGAAGCACTCGAGCTGGATGAGATAAACTCATTAACATGTTGATTAAAATCACGACAAAGTTCAAATCTGGCGTCCAACCCACTGGAATGTCAATCTTTTGTTTGATTTGCGTAATAAGTCAATGGTGGAGAGGAATGGGGCCAGGGCTGGCTGTCGATTTGGGGGCGACAATTTCTAATTGCGCAGCGTCAATTTGACAAGCGTCTGAACGATAAACGTCACTTGGCTCAATTATGCGTGTTAATGGGGAGCACCCACAGCCCCATGCCCCTCTGTCTCTGCTCGCAATGTCAAGGAACCTGAGGGCCATCTTCACAGCTGCTGTCGTTAAAGGGAAGCAATTATTAATTTATGACATGCTCGCAGGCTGCCTACTAATCTATGGCTGAGCTTCATTGATAAACTGCTTATCTGATTAAGCAGACAAGGTACAGCTAAAAACCTAAAACTGTATTTGGAATTTACTTTCGTTATGGGCGCAAACTTTTTCAGCAGTTAATTTAATGAAAATCGTAATTTTTGAGCGGCTTATTTCGCTTTTACCTCTGAAATGAATTTCGGGCAAGTTAAGCAAAAGGCAACAAAACACACAAAGATTGTAGCGAGAAATTGCGCCCAAAACTTTGGCAAAAGCCAAAGCAAAATATCTATCAAGAAGAAAAAGGGCAAAAAAAGTTTTGTGCCTGGCCGGCAATTATTATGTGCAGAAGTTTTTTGGTTTCAGCAGCTAGCAAAGCGAGCGCTTAACTTTTGGCATTAACTGTGACTAAAATATAAATGGAACAGATTCTAGCAATTATTGTGATTTTGATTTTATTTTTTGTTAATAGCAATAAAATCGCTTGGCTGTGCAGAATTATACAGATTTATTTAAGCCTTCGCTTTTTGTGTAACCAACTAAAAACCCGAGTAAATTTATTTGCATTTGTTATTTTTTTTTTTTGCAAAATGACAACGTTGCCAGATGGATAGCCACATGGACAACTGGACAGATGGAGGCACAGAACTGACGAATATTTTTCCTAGGGTGACAAAAATGCTGTGAATTTTACTTTTTTGCGCCGATTTCGGCGTTGATTTGCAGCGTTTAAGAGCGCATGCACACACACGCGTGCACACACACACGTGCACAACAATTCACGCCCACTGTGCTAAAGCATTTGTCAACTGTTTGTCCCTGCGGCAGATCCAAATTTGATTTATGAGCGCAATGCGAAATATGCAGAAATACGCCAAAGGGATCAATAGGATGCGTTTCTGGAGAGTGGGGTGGGGGTTATTGGATGCCACAGCAGGGTGTGAGCCCATTTTGCTGCTACTAATTGCATTACTTGCTTAATTTCGTGTAGGGCTAGCCAATTTATAGTTCTGCACTTAATAACATTATGCTAGGCGCAAAAGTAGGTCAAATATAATAACAACTCTTTAACTTGACTACTTTCACTTCAACTACTTTTGTGACTTTCAAAATTTGAACACATTTTATTTCTATTGGCGCAAAAGCTATTCTGCTTTCTATTTCTGCTTTTCCAACAGTTGGGCAGCTGTTGAGTAGAAATTTGAAACGAAATGTAGATGGCGATAGCTGGGCAATTCATAACAGCTATTAGGCATGGCTGCGCAGTTGCATTAAATAAGCGATAATATACAGTTTTTGTCAATAGTTACATGTATAAATTTATATCTATTACACATATTATTGCTAATATACTAGTTAAACCTTATTTCTGTCGATAATAATTGCTAAACATATAATTGTAATATTGTTATCGATATATTTATCAGCAACCCCGAAAGAGACGGGCATTATTGTAACTTCAGAGTCGCAGTGACAGCTGCATAATAAATGAAATAATGCCTAAAAATGTAGTTTATTATGTTATATATTACATTTTTTATATTGCTAGGTATTTTTAAATAGTTTTTAAGGTTATTATATAATTGCAAATTATATGCCACTAACTATGCCATTTCATATACTGTTGGGACTGCGAGCGAGCATTGCTATTTTTCGTTACCAGCGATAAGTAACAGTTGAATGTATTTTGCGCATCTCTAGAGTTCTATCATCGCCAGAAAAACAAATATGGCGGAACGCAACTGCAAAGAAAAATAAAAAAATTAACTAATTCGCAATCGCAAGCATCATTTTATCGCGTTCATCGTACAATTGTGACACGTGTGTAAATTAACAGCCCGTATAGTGCGCTCTCTCATGTGTGTGTGCGTGTGTGTTCGGTGCTGCAATGCGTTTTGCACAGTCAACACAAATACAAAATTGTTATTACGTGACCTCGAGAACGCCGCTAAAATTGAATTGCACAGAACCGTGGCAAAAAGTGTTATTTTACCGTAAGACAAACAGCTCAGCAGCGAATGCAACTCTGCGAGTACTAAATGCGTCACTGCGGTGCAGCTGAACTAATTAATTGCGAGCGAGCTCAAAATTAATACAACAGAAACGTAGTGAATTAAGTGAAAACAACGCGAAAATGTCTGGCGGACGCGAAAGCAGCGCCAGCGGTAGCAACGGTAATGACAACAACAACGGAAACGGCGCTACCAACTCCAATTCGGCGTCCTCCACACCACAAACGCCGACCCAACAGCGAGCTCGCGGTCGCCCAGCGAAGCGGGCGACGTGCACCTGGTGCGGCGAGGGAAAGCTGCCGCTGCAGTACGTCCTGCCCACACAGACGGGAAAAAGGAGTTCTGCTCGGAGACGTGCATCGCCGAGTTCCGCAAGGCGTACAGCAAAGGGGCATGCACACAGTGCGACAACGTGATACGCGAGGGTGCCCCCAACAAGGAGTTCTGCTCGATGATGTGCATGAACAAGCACCAAAAGAAAAACGGCTCCACGCGACACAGCGGCGCCGGCGCTGCTAGCGCTGGGGGCGCCACGGACGGTGAACGCAAATTGTTGAGCAGCGGTGCGCCGGCACCGACGGGACCTTTTCAGTACGAGAGCTTTCATGTGTTCGACTGGGATGCCTATCTGGAGGTGAGTAGCGGGCAGTTTGAGCTCTTCAACAGTCGCCTAATCTTATTTGCTTTTGCAGGAGACGGGCAGCGATGCGGCGCCCGCCGAGTGCTTCAAGCAGGCACTGAATCCGCCCAACAATGACTTCAAGATCGGAATGAAACTTGAGGCGCTGGATCCGCGCAACGTCACCTCCACCTGCATTGCGACGGTGGTGGGCGTGCTGGGCTCACGGCTGCGCCTGCGCCTCGATGGCAGCGACTCGCAGAACGATTTTTGGCGCCTGGTCGACTCGACGGAGATCCATGCGATTGGGCACTGTGAGAAGAATAGCGGCATGTTGCAGCCGCCGCTTGGATTTCGAATGAATGCTTCCAGCTGGCCCGGCTACCTGTGCAAGATACTCAACAATGCAATGGTTGCGCCAGAGGAGATATTCCAGCCGGAGCCACCAACGCCGGCGGAGAATCTCTTTAAAGTCGGCCAGAAACTGGAGGCGGTGGACAAGAAGAATCCTCAACTGATTTGCTGCGCAACAGTTGATGCCATTAAGGACGATCAGATCCATGTCACATTCGATGGCTGGCGCGGCGCATTCGATTACTGGTGCAATTATCGTTCGCGTGACATATTTCCCGCTGGGTGGTGCGCTCGCAGCTGCCATCCTATGCAGCCGCCGGGTCACAAGTCGCGCATGGACTCTAGCTCCGGTAAACAGCGGTGTCCGCGTCCCAGATACACCGTTGTGGCCGAATCGGATGCCATGGTGGCCGCATCGCCGGTAACGGCTCATTTTCACACAAATTGCAAGGGCGGACCGTATATCAATGGCTCCAAGCTGCCGTCCATGGTGACGGGGCCGACGCATCAGACGCTCGCTAAGCTGTGCCTACAGGAGGTGCTGGCCGCCAGCACCGATACACAGCAGCTGTCCAAGCTGCTCTTCGCGCTCGACGGCGATGTCCATATTGTGACAGCTGCGGGCAAGAATTTCACGGTATATATGCAGTTTCCTGATCCACATTCCAGTTGATAATCTTGTCCTGTATGCTTTGCAGGTGAAAATACCCTCGCCGTTACGCATGAAAGATGACGACACCCTGGCCCAGTTCATTGAGACGCTGTGCACTACATGCCGGGCATGTGCAAATCTCATCTCTCTGATGCCGGAGACCGAGGAGTGCAAGAAGTGTGCGCAAAGTCGCAAACGTCAGCTGGTGCAGACCGCAACGCCGCCGTCGTCGCCGGTGCTGGCCGAGAAGCGCGGCCGCCAATCCAAATCCGCCACGCCCACGCCCACATCGCCTGTTGAGAAACCGCTTATCATCAAGCAGGAGGCGGGCGTCAAGGCGCAGCCGCAGCAGCCGCTTGCTGTCAAAGCGTCAGCGAATGCCGCTAAAGAGACGCTTAACCACAACAACAACAACAACAATAATAATAATAACAACAACAACAACAATAGCAGCAGCAATAATGGCAGCAGCTCCAAGCTGACCATCAAAACGGAACCAAATGGCGTCACAGGTACAGCCGCAACGCAGACCCAGAGCCAGGCCCAGGCGCTGCGCAAGGTGCGTTTCCAGCACCACAATAACAACAATGGCAACTGCAGCCAGGAAACGAACAGCACCAACTTGAGCTCAATAGCGAGCAACAACAACAACAGCTCCGCCTCTTCCAACTCCTCCTCGAGTAGCAGCAGCAGCAGCAGCAGCAGTTGCGGCAGCTTAGTCGGCGGCACAGCAAATGTCAAATATTTGGCACCACTTGTGGCCGAGGTGCATCCGGAGCAGCTTAGTGTCAAGCCGCCCAGCAGCTACTACAAATCTCCAACCACACTGTCATCGAGCGCCTCCTTTCCCTCATCGGTGTCGACGCCTTTTACCGCCTCTCAGTCGGCCTGTTCCGCGGCGCCGGCTGCCAGCGCTGCGAAGGCAGCAACAGCGCCCGTGGCGGCCGCTGCGTCTAGCAGCTATGCGGGCACAGCCACCTCAACACTCAGCACGCCTACATCGGCAGCCTGTTCGCATCTGCGCGCGCCACCCATTGACTGGTCCATCGAGGAGGTCATCCAGTATATTGAAAGCAATGATAACACCCTCGCCGTGCACGGCGATCTCTTCAGGAAGCACGTGAGTAGCCGCATTAAAAGATCCATAATAACTGAATACTCATGAATGTAAATAAATTCTTTTGATTTGCAGGAAATCGATGGCAAAGCTTTACTGTTACTCAACTCGGAGATGATGATGAAATACATGGGCCTAAAGCTAGGACCAGCCTTAAAAATATGCAATCTAGTTAATAAGGTCAATGGACGAAGAAATAATATGGCTTTGTAAAGGACAAAGGATGACGAAAGTGGATATGGGACAACAACAAATTATAAAGCGCAAGAACGGATCAAAGCCGGCGCTGAAGTGTTAACAAATTAGTACCTCCTTAAAAAGATTAAAAAAGATAACAGTAACAGATAAAAGATAACCACATAACAGATATCCATAATAGATTTGTAATGTGTTTTCGGCATTGATGAAGTTGAAGCACATAAACAATTTAATTTTAATATTTAGATACAACATAACATTCTAATGCGAATAATGTTAAACATGCGCGATAAACACAAAAACATAAAAGAGAAACCAAAACTAACGTCGAGCAAAAACAAAAAGAAAAAACAAATTTAAATTCCAAAAACTCATATTCGAAATATCAGTTTTTCCAGCAAGAAAAACGCATAAAACATATATAAACATTACTTATAAAAGTGCATATGCATAATATTTATTACACAAACACACACACGCACATTAGGCACGAAAAACAAAGAAGAAAAATTTGTATGTAATAAAAATATATACGATAAAAAAAAACAAAATCGAACCCTTGAAAATATTGTACATAATTTTACATATAATTTTGTAATTATGTATGTATTGATTTCGTTTCTTTAAACCTAAAACTATTACAATGTTTTCTTAATTTTAGCAATTTATTTTTAAGGCAATCAACAACAAATAAACAAAAAACATTTGTTTAATTTTACTTGTAGACACGTAAGTTAAATAGAAACCTAAAAGCAAAAGTAAATATACACACACTGAAAGAAACCGAGCTAAATTGTAAACTATAATCACTCGAAAGCGCCGCCAACAGCTTCATAAAACAGAAACGAATATATATTTATATAGATATATATATATATATACAGACACTTGTATGCAATATTTCTCATTACGTTTATTTACACACAATTCTCACACAAACATCTACACATAAGATATATATATATACATACATATATATATATGTATATATAATCCATACATATAGCAAACTGTATACATTATTATTAAACTTGGTAAACGAAACAAAAATAATATATATTTTCACTTGATAATTTTGCCCGCTGCCTATGTAGGTCGAATCTGTTAAGAACCATAGATATAGTACATTCGTTATTATCTAAAGTTTCATAACTCTAAATGTACGCGAAGACTGCTAGATCTGTGGCTCTTCCTCTCCATATGTCTTGTCAAAACTATAACTCCAATTTAACACAGCTACACATACATACATAAACCACATTATACGATCTATACATATTTAACTTTCGGATGGACACAGGTAAATTTCGAATATATAAAGAAAAAAACACACATTTCCATATAATCATAAAATTAGTCAAGAAATTCATGTATACTTAAAAAATGAAACTCATATAAAACCAAAATGAATATTCCACATTACCCTTTGGCTAAACTCTAGAGAAAAATATATAGAAAATTAACAGACATTTAACAGATGCAGTTATACAAGTAATACCAAAAAAAAAAAAATTAAAAAATTGGAATTATTGAATATATGCGAAATATTAATCGACTACAAGCACTCACTCACACACACACACTCACTCTCATACACACGCTAGTTCAAATACACACACACACAAATTATATTATATTTCTTTTGTTTTTGCCATTAACAATTAATTAGATTCTAAGTGAATAGTTATTTAATTCATTTTCATGTTATGTATGTATAGAGAAGAATGACAACATTGTATCAGACAATTGAAATCTGAATAAAGCAAAATATATACATATAGATAAGTATCTAAATACTTTCAACATTTAAACTTGACTCTAATTGGGTGATTTCTGATTATTATGTTCTTATTGGAACTGTGCTGGTAAGTTATTTTCACCACGCAGGTTTTCGAAAATATCTCCGGTTGCGAGGAATAAGAGGCGTTTCCAATCAGTAGAAGTTTTAATACACAGGCTGTTTACTTATTACTAGGTATATAGATAATGTTTCTTAATATCATACATCCGATCCGAAGCATCTACTAATTGATTATTAACTTTTCACAGTTTAATAAAAAATTCCCATAATTATAACACTGATAATGGTTTCTTATAGATACAGATTGAAGTACTATGAACATACATTTTATAAAGAAAGGGTTTTACTTATATTCTCTATTTTGGCAAGGAGTTTTGAATTTTGTAATTCCGTAATTTCCCATTTATTCAACTGAAGAAACAACATCAACATTTTAGAATCTTTTCAAAATTTTTTGAAATTTCACTTCCTTTCTACACTCAAATATGATTAAACATATGTAGAATAAATATAGAACGTACATAAACAATTTTTCAAAAAACAAACCATTATTATTTTAAGAACAGATTTTAATATGTCTTCGCGCAAATTTGGCAACGATTTCTGGCTGAATGTTAGTGCAACGTCCCTTGTGCAGGGCGATTCTTATGGATGTCAGTTGCACACTCCGTTTCCTTCGTGCCCGACAAAAGAATTTATACCTATCAAGAAAATTGAGCGCAATAATTGCAGCTGTGTCGTGTCGAAAAAGCTTCCCGATATACCCAAAACAGGTCTTTTTGAGGAATGCTACCCAAAACCCGTTCCGCCGGAGACCACAAAGTGCCGTTCTTGGGGCATAAAGCGTAGCCCGGAGACAAGTGGAATCGACGCTTGCGGCAACCCCCAAAAACGTAAGCCAACAAAGCATTGGGGCCGTAATATTATCGAAAGTGAACGAAAGTTGTGTAATTATTCTGACTGTTTCATATTAAACTGTTTCTGGAATTTTTTTATGTGAAATATTGAAAATTAGTTTCCAAGTTGAGATTTGAATCGTTTGATAAATATTGGATTAAATAGTATATAAAAACGTGATCATATCATTTAAATTTGGCAAAGCCTATTTGAACCCTGTCTCTGATTCGGTTCAACGATTGCTCAATAATGAAAAGTTGAGAGAAAATTAAAAACCCTTAAAAAATATATATTGAAAATATGCGCCATAAATTAATTTTTATATATATGATAGCCTAATTTTATATATTTCCTTAATGTAGGTGACGTTTTTTCCTATTTAAAAAGAATAGAAACACATTCAATTCCCAAATTTAGTTAAAATATCTTTTCTACTTTTTGTTCCTATACTACATGATATCCGGTCGAATCCGATATGTGTACTGCCTGTAACAAAAAGCCAACTATCCAAAGTTTTAAACAGATAGCTTTAAAACTGAGAAACTAGTTTGCACAGAAACAGACAGACGGGTTTTTGAAGGGTTTACAGCCTTTGTACAGGGTTTCTTTGGTCGAGCCATCAGCCGTATTTGTTTAGGTCTTCTATCAAAGTTATAAAATTGTCGACAAAGAGCATGCGATTTATGTGTTGTTATAGGAAGTCAAAAGTTGGCAAAACTATACTGCATAATCAGAGAACACAACTCGAGGCCAAACTTAACTCTCTGAGGTGGGTCCAACTGCGGAAATCAATTCGGATAAGGACAAAACAGTTTTTGTCATGTCATTGGCCCGACGTCTGCTGATAGCCGCATAACAAAGGCTTTGAACTTATTTGCTGCTAAGCTCCCTGGATACCCCCATGACTCCCTTACCCCTATTCGCCAATGTGCCCCGCTGCATTTACAATTTGCGGTCAGTTGTCGCTGCGGGGAGTTGATTTGCTTTTTTATTGGATTTAAGCGATCATCGTTCAATTTATAGACAAATCAAATGGCTTTTTTTTACAGCCCCAACGATTTGGTTTGTTTTGATTTTTTTATGCATTTCGCTTTTGGCCAAAAATAAAACCGACGCAAATAAATTGGATTTTGTTTTGGGCATGCAAATTATTTGCATCGGGAGCCAGCCCTGTCAGGATTGCTACAACTTTGGCAACAACTTTTATCTGTGTGTGTTCTGTTAATCACGCGACTAACTGAACCGTTGCCAACTCTTGTGGGCAGAGTTAATGAAGCTGCTTTTGTCGGTTCGACGGAAATCAAAAATCCACAATGGACAATGACAGGCGTCTAGACGTGAGGGTCAGGAGTCGTGAGTTTGGAGTAACGAGCTCGAACCACGCCAGCCTGTGTGTGTGGTACAACAATCCTTTTGTGCTGGAGCCCTCGACTGTCAGCTGTATCAATATTGTTACAGTTCATTTTGTTTGGCCACGACAAATAAAGCATTTTATGCAGCGCCCAATGGCAGCTGCCCGGCATCCCCGTGAAGCAACTCATCCTGGTCCTGGTCCAGGTCCTGCCTGGCCTATTTGCCTTGGCCATTGGCCAGTTTGAAGTTGTAGTTGTGGGCGTCAATGTGGGCCGTGTTTGTGGGCAAGGCTCATTGAATTGGCATTGGCAAAACAGTTCTCTGCCGGCTTCTGCGGGTCTACTTTGCATGCTGGCTCCTTCCCCCTAGGTTCGAAGTTCAAATTCCATTGCTGAACTTTAAGAGCTTCAGTTTGATTGATTATTTACTAGTTCTTTGCTTCTACTATATGTATGTATGTATATGCATGGATGGAATCTAATAGTATTTGTCCGCATCTTAGCCTAAGCTCCTTATGGTTTTAATTTGGCATCAAAGTGTTGTCTTATTGAAAAATGGTTTAAAGTGCATTGTAATGAAAATTGTTTGTAATTTGTATTTATAAGCATTATGTATACTGATTAGAAAATATTTAAAATAGTTTACATGACCAACCTAAATATGTTTAGAAATAAGTCAAAATCAATCTCAACTTAAGTTGAGAAACTGAGGTGGAATTTTGATGAAAGTACTGTTAAAAATCTGATTATAATGGATTTGAAAAAATTGAAAGTTACAAATTGAGAGGCAATTCGGTCAAGAAATTTCTTTAATATAGTTGAAAATGTAAGCTTAGAGATTGGGAGGCAAAATGGTTATATAAGATATAGACTAGAAAAAATGAATAGGGCTAGCTGGCTAACTGGATAACAATAAGCTTCTGTGAAAATAAAATTGAAATACGATTAAAAATAGTTGGAAACTCAAGCGTTTTTACTAACATTCGCATTAAGAATCCGTATTTAAGTAGTTGGGTAATAATGCTTTTACTTACAAGTTGCGGTAAATGGTTTAAATTACGCGTTGGGTCAAAAGAATATGCATTTATTAAAATAAAAAGCTATGTGAAAAAATGGATCCAAGCTGAAATCGGACAAATGCGAATGAAATTTGTACGCGTGAAGCCGTGTGAAAGCTGTTTCTGCTGCCGACGCAGTCATAAATAAATAAAATTCTACTTATAAAAATGTGTGTGTGTGTGTTAGCATGGCTGTATGGCACACAATTTTGCGAAAAATTTTTTTCTGTCGCTTTCATAAAACTTTGAAATGAATTACTTAAGTCGACTTTGGGCTTCGTTTTGGCTTTTTAAGGGACTGTCTCCAAACAGTAAAAGTGAAAATAAGTAATTACTTATACATATAGTGGAAAATAATTATTTAAATTTAAATTCTCGAAGAGAAAATTTTTAAGAGTATTAAAAACTGTTAGTGTTCTAAAGATTCCATACTATAAATCGCAATAGTTGTAAGTGTATTTAAACTTCGTTGTTGAAAAGTTTTTCTTGCTGTCATAATTTTGGTGCTCTTTTTTCTTGTTGTTAGCCAGGGAAACTTGGCAAGATTTACGTTTGTAATTTGCAGTAGGAAGCTAAAAAGGGCCAAAAAAGGCAGCAGCACATCAAGTGCAACACGTTGCGCGTAAAGTCAAGGGAACAAACGGGAAGGTGGAGGAGTGGGAGGCAAGCACAAAGAATTATGCCAGTAATTGTCAACCTATTAATTTATGAAACTAATGCGGGCGGTTCTGATTACAGGGCATTACATACAAGTGCGTAAAGCAGACCACAAAAGAATAATGAAAGTAATGTTAGGTAAGCATGGCGAATTACATGATCAAAGGCACGAGCTCTTGTCAAAAGTAATGGGATCACACAGAAACAATAGAAATACAACCCAGAAAACAAGAACAAGAGCACAAAAGTTGGTTATGTAAACAAAATATAGAAATTCAAAACGCAGCTGTCAAAAAACAAAAAATATATATGTATTTCGAAGTAAAATAGTAAATAAAGAATGGAAGGTTCAGGACCTTTAAGCTTGAATTTGGTACTACGGCAATGTTAAAAAGTTAAGTAAAATATAAGTAGAAAATCAAATGGTAAATTTAATGCATGGACATTTTCTCGTAAATTTAACCCAGAAACATTTATTGTGGAAAATAATAAAAAGATAAAGAAAACTAACTGAAGTTATTATTATTTGAACAGAGTTAGATTAATAGGCTAAGATTAAATTGTTAATATACAGGAATAAATGTGTGCAAACTGAATTAGATTTGACTGTATTGCCATTTATCAATTTTGTTTTTTTTTTAAATGTTAAGGATATTCATATTTAAAAATCTGTATTTTAAAAACCAAGATATTATACACAATAAAGAGCAAAGCAAAAAAGTGTGGTTGACACTCATTTTGATGCCAATAATAAAATTTCTTAACTTATGTTATTAATTAAGATACAAATAGGACGTGAGATTATTAAAAATAATTGATTAATTGTTAGATTAAAAATAATATTATTGACAAACCTGTGTTATATTCTACCAAATTTTGTGTTTTCATGTTTGCAGACAAATTCTTCTGCCGATAATCCCTCAAGGTAAACGTTTGTTTGCTTATATTCAAATAATTACCAAATTGGCTGAAAGCTGTCATCTTTCACAATTTGAATATAATTATTGAAGTACCATCCAAAATTTAATAAAACACAAATTTCAAGTAAACTTCTTTTTCTTTTAAAGACATATGTAAGTAAATATGAAGTCAAATTGCCTAAATAAAAGGGGTGGGCACATCTATGCTCATGTTTATCTTTGCAACATTTATTTACAATTATTTACAAAAATTAAATCAATATTGATAATTGTTTATGGCATATAAAACATTGTGAACCAAAATTCTTTTCAATAAACTAAATTTATGCAGAGCGTTAATTAAAAGTAAAAGCAACATAAGTAAACGAATTGCACAGTTTCTGGTTGACTTAAATAACTCAAGTTGAATAAAATGTATTTTATTTTTACTTTAAACAAAAACGTATTTTCATTTGTAAATTTCTCTTTTTGTTGAGTAACATGTGCTTATTTCTGTGTAAATTTCTTAGTTAGATACCTGGGGGTGAGAGCATTTCCCGTGCACTGCCAACCAACTGAAACTAATTGCAATATTTTTGCCTTGACATGTGTATGGAGGGGAGACGCATGTGTGTGTCAGTTCTGCCCACTGTAAGGAGGCTTGGCGCACTGTTATGTGAAAATATTACATATATGAGCCCAGATGCAAACATAATTATATACACATACGTGAAAAAGTATCAACTTTGAAGTGTATAGCCCAACCCTCTAGACCCATATCCCCCCTATTCCCCTATCTACCTTATCCGGCACATCTTCAGCAGCGCAGTTCAATGCACCGTGGGGACGTGAGTAGGAAATTATTAAGTCACAATGGGGCAACGGCAACAGAAAGACATTTGTGCAGATAAAAATTTATTTGAGTTGCGCCAGGTGCGGATGGCGCTGAGGCGGATTCGGTTGCTCCACCTGGTGGCAGAGTGACTAGCGTTGAGGATGCGACAGGAAATTCATCAATGTCTGCAACGTCTGTTGCCCACATCCGAGGCACATCCCACCCCCACTCCCATTCCCCAACCCCCCACTTATACTCCCAGTGCGGTAGCGTTTTTCACTAGAGCTTGAAATTGCCTACAAGTCTGAGAAGCAATGCAAAAATAAGTAGAATGTCAGTAAATGAGCGGATGATGGCGGGAAAGAGGTTGAGGTGCGATGGAGAGGGGTCTGTGGGCTGTGGTTATTTACGGGCCGGAGACAGCGAAAAAACCACGCAAAAGGAAGCGAAGCAACTGCGAATTCTTCCTCTGCTCCTTTATAGCATTTTTTTTAGACAAGAGGAAATTATGAATTTTGTTGTTGCCTTTTCGTTTTTAACATTATAATTTTTTTAAGTTACAAATTGTACGTAAAGTAGCTATTTTGATGTTATGTTGGCGCCATCTAGCGGCAATACAATCAAACCCAAGTGTGGGTAACAACTTAAGGAAAATTGCCCAGGCAACATGGAGTTTTCATTTTGAATAAGATAACAAAATTGTTGAACTTTACGGCACGCGTTTTATTTTGGATAGCGGGATTGAGTCTCAGGGTGTTCTAAGCCAAATGCCATGCCATTTAAAGCCTATAAATACCTTAAGCGCTCTTTCTCCCTCTCTCTTATGGCTCTTATTTTTATATAAAGATTAAGCACATACCACTTGTAACTTCCGGGCAAACAATAAGAAATAAGAATTCGTGTAAAGAAAAATATAAAAAAATAAGTACTTATGTGGTGGTATTTTTAATCTGGCATAGCTCGTGTTTGTTGTTCGCCAAAATCCGCTGTCTGTTTGGCCAGTCGCTTGGCACTTGTCAGTGGCACTCGGCGCGCCGAGCAAAATTAACAACTTGATCCTTTGTCAAATCAGTCAAGCGCACTCAAATGCGCAAAATCCACAAAAATGACTGCAAAGCGAGCGAAAGCAAACCACCGACTCAACCACTGAACATTAGCACCACACACCCACACCCACACCCACCCAACTCCCTGTGTGGCTGTGCAAGGAACTCAACAATATGTAAATTCACATATTCGTGTGGCCAGAAATGAGCTTATTTAGACAACAGGCAACAGCTAAGATGCAGAGCCAACGAGGCATAGAAATAAGGGAAGGAAAAAAACCAAAATAAAACAAAATTGTTTGGGTATAGATTGGCTTATTAGGATGCTATGTAGAATTTACATTAAACATACTGCATAAACTGAAAAACTTAGTTAAAAATTAGAAATTTAAAGTCTTGTAAGTTTTGTACAAGAAAATCTTGGGGCATCACTTTTTAATCATTTTTAAGATTCAGAGAGAACGTAGTTACGCTTGTAATATACAATTACTATTGCCATTCTTTTTCTACTATATCGTTTTGGAGATATGTTTGAAAAATTTAACTTTACTTATTTCATTTTTTGTAATATCCTTAAATGTTCGCTTAGGAAGTTAAAAGGGAATTATTTTTCTGTATAAAGCCTAAATCTATTCTGAGTTTCTGCCTTCAATGTTTCGTGTTATATTTAATATAAAAAATAATATAATTTTGCAGCAGTCTTAGAATTTTAATTGTATTTAAAATTATATTTATAGTCGCAGCTTGTTTTATTATTATATTTATACTTTAAAAAAATATAAATTAAAAAATTAATTTTTTAATAATTTACTTACCTTTTAAAATAAACTTTATAAAATCCATCCACACAATTTGGTTTATTAAAAAATTAAAATTAACTCGACTTTTTTGCTTTAAAAAGAAAAAAATTATTAAGAAAAAACACAGTTTGCATTTTACACTTATGCATAAGTAATTAATTAATTTATTGATTAAATTTTTTTCTCCTTCGCTAAAATTATATATTATATTCGTATTACATTTGCGCATTTTGCAGTGAACTTTACATCAATATTTGTTTGTTTTTTTTTAAATGTTTTTCAATCTTTTTTTGTTATTATTTTTATTTTTTCATTATAATTATTGTTTTATGTCAAATTAACTTAATTGTTACAAATACATTTTCTGGCATTCACATACATGTGTTCAATGTAACATAATGGAATGTAGTAAGCAATTTTATTCATACTGTATGCATAATGAGCACTCGATATATACTTGTGCATTTACTGTGGCTGTGCTGAGCTGCATTAATAATTACAAAATAGCACACACGCACAGACACACATGCACTCACACACACAGACACGCACATAGAGAGTGTAATTTACAATATTTGAATGCACTGCTAGGAAACATCAATCACAATATATATATATATATATACATATATATATATATATATATATATATATATATATATATATATACATATACATATATGTAACGTATATATATTTATATTTATCTTTGCATATTTATATGTAGTTTCTATAGACTGTTTTTTGCTAGCCATTGAAATTGAATGATTTGCATTATTCATTTCGCATTCGTATTTGCCTCTCAAATATATAAGTATGATTTTCATTTGATTTGGCTCTTGTTATTGTTTTGTATTTGGATTTGCATACGGTTTGCTTGTCATGCATATTTAAATGCCGCCACGCCTCAATTGCTGCCATAGTCCTCGATGAATGTGTCGATAATGTAGCGCTTTACCTCGTTTATCGATGTCCTCTTGTTGCTGCACTGAAGCCGCTCCTGATGCTCCGGCAGTACCAGCAACTGCTGCAGTTCTCCCTGTAAATACACACATATATTTATGAATATATTGTATAGTGAAAGTTGAATGGCAATTATCTGCATATTAAGTATTATTATGGGGCCAACGAGGCGTATGCGTTATCGGCTTTATGCAGTATTGAAAGTGAATAACGTATACGCCGCGTTGCATTCACAGTTATCGCATTAAATTGTTTGCACAATTTATGGGCATTCGAAACTTCGAGCCCCCGCGAGCATGTCTCGTTGCAGCAGCAATTCTGAAATTGCTTGTAAAATGTCACACATTGTTTTTCAGAGCGCTGCGGAGCGTTGAAATGGGTGTAAATCGATTGGGAAATTAATTTTACAAAAATTGTTTCCTTTAGTATGGGCTCAGCGAAATGCACAAAACTGCGCTAAAGGGTGTGGACATGTTGCTAAAACTATATTACGTTTTAAACATAATTTTATGAATATTTTGATAATTTGTCGATAAAGTTATTTTCGATAAAAGTAATAATAATATTCAACACAGGTATGAACACTCATTATTTTATTTTGTATTTCATTTACACAATAACTGGAGAGCAACTGCTACCAAAGCGATAAATTATCACTGTTTTCGTTTCGATTAATTATCGACAGCATATAAATTAAATGAAACATAATTTGCAACAACATTTCCATTGAACTTTAATTTGCTATTGCATTTAATTGCTATTGTCTTTCAACAAAGTACTAATCAAATTTCGATTATTTAACTCAATATGTATTAAGCTAACGATATTTAATATGTCAGCCAACAAGTGCTCAACAATTGATTGTTATTCGTGTGTCAATTATTTTGAAATTTGTCCCAGTACTCACATTAAAGCCGCGTCCAATTTCCACATCCGCATCCAGGGGCAGTGTAAACAGCCGCTTCGAGACAACGAAACTGTTTGTCCACGAACAATCCACGTAAATCGATATGAAATCGCCATTCTGTATGCTGTGTGCATGGAAAAAATCAACAACAACAACAAGTATACAAAAATGTGGCAATGTGAGTGGCGAAGCGCAAATAATTAAAATACATACGAGTATTATGTACAGTGGCATAGAGAAATGTGCCAACGGCCGATGACAAATGGCGCCCACTTAACCAAGTGTCAATTTGGCAGCTGGTGTTGTGTCGCAAATAAAAAACATCCACACATCCACTCAAAAAATAAAAAAAAGAACGCCACTCGATATTCTTGAATTTGAGTGCATATGAGTGTGCGTGTGTGTGTGTGTGTGTGTGTGTGTGTGCTTGCATGTGTAACAGTGCGTGCTATTTGCATGTGTGTCAAGTGTATGCTTCAAGTGTGTTTGGCTGTGTGTGCGTTTCATTGGCACAAGCGTTTTATGCTAATAAATTGAAAATGCAAATAAAATGAAAGTGTCAACGACGACTATAGTCATCAAACCGCAGGCAAACACACACACGCACACATATACATAGCCCTACACACACATACACCCTCTCAAAGCACGCACACTGATTGCCAATCCAGATTCTAGAACAATAATAGCAACAAGAGCTCCCACTCGCTATCACACACTCTCTCTCTCACTCTCCCCCTCTCTCCCTCATTCGTCCCCTTCGCTCCCCTTCGCCCCTCACTCACCTGATAGCCACTTGATGCCAGCGATAATCATATAAATTGAATTTCACCGGCAACATTTCCGTCGTATTGTCGCGTTCCAAATACAAACGGAGTCCATCCTGGCACGCCTCCAGATACAGATTATGTGTCACATTGCGTATGGAGAAAATTGTCGACGCATTTTTGGTATCATTCTGCGAAATGTGGTGAGTAGAGGTTTATGTGAAAAGCTATTGAAAACTCTTTAACATAGCTTGTGGATATAAAAAAGTTAATATCAAGATGTGCCCTAAAGTCCTAAAGTCCATACTTAAATGCAATAAATATAAATTTATAATTGTTTATCAATTAATCTGTTTTATAATTTTTTTAAATTGCACCATAAAAAAGATTCGTTTAAAAATTATATTCAAGAAAATTATATTAAGTTTATATTCAAATCAGCTTCAAAAATTGCAATATATTTTAAATTTTAATTGCTTATCAATTAATCTATTTTTTTATTATTATTTTTAATAATCCTATATAGCCTAGACTTCTTTCTGTTTGTCCTTTTTTATAAACAGATAGCACGAGAAAAAAGCCCTACTGAAAATTATCCAAGCAAATTGAGTTCATAATCTTAACTCACATTTCATTATTATGGACACATTTCGATAATATATGCGTAAATTAGAAATCATCACCGTTTTTATTCTATGTATGTAGTTAGCCAATAACCGATAATTATCGATCATAATAATAGGTAATGTTCACAAATCGACAACTTCAAAGGTTAAGCATTGATTGTTATCGATATATTTTGTTAATTAATTAATAATAATTGTTAATTTGTTAATTAATTTATTGTCTTAATTCATTATATGCAATTAACGATAGTTATCGATAAATAAAGAAGGCTGGCAAATCGAAAAATTCAATCCTTCTCATTGCTTAAGTGGAAATGTGTTTTATTATTCTTATTCCCCACCTTTGCTCGCAGCGTGATCATCAGCGTGAAGTTCAGCATATTCCGCCAGCTGCGTACGTAGCCCATGTTCGAGGGCGTCGACGAGGAGAGCACGCCCGCCGAGAAGGCTGTTGTCAGATCGCCCAACTCAGCTGGTAAACCGAAAGCAGCGCTGTCGTTGATGGCCACAGTTGGCAGCTCCTCGACGACCGGCGGCGGCAACTTCTTGTAGAACTTGAGCAGGTCGCTGATATCATCTGTGAATGGAGGACGTGGAATTAAGGTTGGCAGGTCAGGGATTTGGGCCAGGTCTGCTGGCCAGATTTACCGTTGCACTCGAAGCTGTTGCAATTGCGCTGCTCGATGTTGTAGCCCTCGCAGAGCAGCGTGGACAGGGCCAGGCTGTTGGTCGTTTTGCGCTTCTTCTTTTATGCTGATTATTTGCACGTGTCCTGCGACGGTCATTACGTGCGGCTGCCACGAAGCGGACACCTGTGCCCGTCGCCTCATTACCGCCGCTTGTTAGCCCAACCGGCACATGTGTCGATGCAGTCAATGTGGATGCTGCTGCTGCTGTTGCTGCTGCTGTTGCTGTTGGTGTTGTTTGAGTGAATTTATGCAGCACTGCACTCATCGGCTGCTGCTGCTGCTTCGTTGGGTCGTGAAGGAAGTCACCAGCTGCTGGTTGCATCATCAGCAGCAGCGTATTCTCAGCCTCACCCGCAACCCCAGTCTCTGAATCGGCCTCGTCGTCGTGGCTGAGCACTTCATTATTATCAGCATTGAATGCGGCTGCTGTTGCTGCTGCTGCTGTTGCCGCTGCCTCTGCTGCACTGACATCGTTATTTGCCTCGTCAGCAACTACTTCACCATCCACATCCAGCTGCTGCTCCCGGTCCTCCTCCACCTCCTCCGCTTCCGCCACCTCCTCTTCGACCTCATCGTCGTCGTCGTCGTCCAGATTCAGATTCATATTCATGCTGATGTCTACCAGTGGATTGTCCAGCAGACAGCGACGGAAACGCTGCTGCACACCTTTGCCGCAGGTGACGCTGCACAGCGTAAAATCGCTCCAATCGTCCCAGCCTATAATTGATGAATGCAACATTTGGGCATTAAAGTGCTCAGCTCTCAAATCCAATGACAGTTCATTCAATATGACTTTAAAGTGGGGATTATGATCATGTATGCAATTTTATTAAGTTTATTACAGTGTCAAATTTGATGGGGCTTGTATTGAAAAAACGTCTAAGCCGATTTCTGGTCCAACTTGACTGTTATTTGCTACAATTAATTTTGTCTTTATAAGAAATAAGAATTTTCATATTTTTGCATTTAGAAATGCGTTACAACAAGTAATTAAAAAAAATATATAAATAAATGACTACTAAAACAAATTATTCAAATAAAAACAGATTAATAAATAAAATAATATAAATAAATTTAAATTGCCTAAAAGCGCATTTAACTGAATTTATATTTATGAATATTTATGTATCCATTTATATAAGTAGCTTTGTTTCTATGCAGCTATTTTGATATGTTAATGTATATTTGTGTCTCCGTGTTCATGAGCAAGTATCAATGGAATTATTTATCATCGTATACAGCTATGTAATTATTTATTATTATGTATCTTTGAATTTATTTATTTTTGTATATAAGTATCTGTGAGTTTATATTAATGTTTCTAATTATCATTGCCTTTTTTACCTCTATATGGCTTTTAATCTTTTTACGTACATTTCGCAGTATCTTTGTATCCATGTATACATGTAAGTCGCCGTCACAAAAATATATCAACATTGCGTTTTTATGTTCATCTACTTTTCTATACCGCAAAAGTATCTTGAATTGTTCCTTGTTGAATTGTTTGTATACGTGTCTGTGTGTGTTGCTTTCTATCTTTCTCTTGACACAAAAGTCAAGTGTTACTTCCCACAAGTGCTGCAGCCTGTTTGAAAGCGCCTCGTGCTTGTCCTGTCAGCGCAGGAGGATAATCGGACAGACGGACCCTTAGCTAGTCGCCTGCTGCGTCATCATCATCGAAATCGCTATATGGCACATATTTCTAGATTTTATAGCATTTTTTCGCCAAGCTTGTCTCTTCACACAGGAATGACGACAATTTTTGTCAGTTATCAATCTTCATCAAAGATTAATTGATTAGAAATATGAAAGGGCTGAAAGAAAAACTTAACAAAACGAAGTGTCCAAAAAGTTGTAACATAATTTAGTTAAGCGTTTCAACATTTGTGAAACGTTGAGCTATTAAAGCATCTGAAGGTTTAGAGGGTTTGAGACTCAGGGTGTAATAAAATAAATTTGATGTTGCCGCAGAATTCATTTATTTAATATAAATACAAAATATTTTTTGAGAATTTTATGATTATTTTCATTGAGAAAAAATTGTTCTTTTTAAAAACGTATTAACAAAATTCTTCACAATTTTTTCTAGCAAAAATTTCATTTCATTTCATTTTTTGTTTGTTTTATAAAACTAATAAAAATAATAGCTTAAAGGTACTAAAAAACACGCAACATTTTATGTATACACATGTGTTCATGTTCATATGCGCATAAACAAACTTTGTTTGTGGGCTATTTGGAAGCTGGCAATTACGTTTGATTGGCCCCTGAGCCGGTTCACCCATGGGGTTAGTTACGCGTTGTAGTTGCGAAATTGGAACCGGAGATGTCCGTAAACTCTTCAAACATCCGCAAAAGGAGATTTGCTGAACAATGCAACCAACAAGCGAAATGCGATTAACAAGCGGAAGTGCCACAGCAACAACAGCAACGACAACAACAACAACTGGCAATATTGGCCAACAACTGAGAGGGATGCCCGAGGTAGGTTGTCAGGGTCAACTTACCCAAATGCTTCCAGATATGATTCTCGAATTGCGGCGTCCAACGATGCAGTCCGTTGACGCTGATGTGCAGCACATCCTTATCGGTGGCCACGTCGCCGGCACCACCGAAGGATGATCCCAGCCCTGGTCGCTGCATCTGCCTGGAGGCCGTGCCAGTTACCGCTGAGGCAGGCAGTAATTTGCCAAAAGCAATTAATTCCGTGGGCAACATTTTCAGCATATTAGCATCGAAGCATTGCAGCGGCTGCAATGTGGCATTCAGTTGTCTATGAGGGAGAGAGAAAGTGGGGAAGAGAGAAAGAGACAGATATAAAGGAAAAGTGGAAATGGCGTGTTGGTTAAAGCCAATAAAGAGTCAGCTTAAAATGAAATGCCACACATCCGCCAAGTGGGGCCCCACTGGGTCTATTGAATATGCAATACAGTGGTATTCCCTTCATTAATTGGAAATTACAGTGATTTTCATTAGCTTTAAATTATGAATCCCAATTTACAGTTAAATTCCTGTAACTAAATAACTTTTATAATATATTTCGCCTAGAACATGTAAATTTATTTAAGTTAATTTAAATGCGGAATACCCATTTAAGATGACGTCCTCTAAAAATTTGCTTTTAAATTGTTTATTAATTTTTGGCTATGAAATTCAATTGAAATTGCTTGCAAAAATACTATGGATTTTCTAGTCTTCTTAATTATACTCGTTCACAAAGTAAAAAAAAGTATATTTGGTTTGTGCAATGAGAGCTTTACATGTCAAAATTTTTGTCTATTTTTGTATGATTTTTGACAAAAAATTTGACCCCCTCAGAATCGGGTTTAATGTTGCTTTTTATAGTAATTGTGACAACCACAATCGATTAAAAATACAAAATTTTAATTTCTAAATTTTGAAAAAAAATTTTCGAAAATGAGTAAGGGGGAGTAATATCATGGGAGTTCATGATATTTTATCAAAAAATCCAAAATATTTTATTTTCAATAATGAATATATTTGAAATGAAAAAAATGCCAGCAAACATGAAAATCCGTTAAGTTTTGATAAAGTTATGGGCGTTTGAAATATGGGAGATATGGATCCGAGAGCTTTACATGTCAAAATTTGAGTCAATTTTTGTATGATTTTTGACAAAAAATTTGACCCTCTCAGAATCGGTTTTAATGTTGCTTTTTATAGTAATTATGATAACCACAATCGATTAAAAATATAAATTTTAATTTCTAAATTTTGAAAAAAAAATTTTTTCAGAAATGAGTAAGGGGGAGTACATGCTTTTTTTACAAAAAAATTCGAAAAAATTGTATTTTCAAAAATGCATATATTTTAAAAACAGAATTATTCTAGAGGACGAACCGTGAAAAAATGCCAGCAAACATGAAAATCGGTTCAGTTTTGACAAAGTTATGGGCGTTTGAAATATGCGAGTTGTGGATCCGAGAGCTTTACATGTCAACATTTATGTCAATTTTTGTATGAGTTTTGACAAAAAAGTTGACCCGCTCAGAATCGGGTTAAAATTTTTTCAATAATGAGTAACTACTGTGTACTGTGAACGAGTATTAATGTTCTTACTTGTTTTAAAATGAAGCAATACCATATTTTATTACTGTTTCATTTTTTAATTTTTTAAAATTATTTAAAATTCTATATTGAAAAGTTAAATTAGTTGTGTCCTGTATAGTTTTTAAATTTCGACCTTTTACTCCCATAAAATTTTAAAACCTTCTTCTTATTACTTGAAAAATGTTAATTTTAAAATGTAATCAATTTAAACAAATAAGAACGTTGCATTCGGACGTAGTAGCCTGCGTATACTCGTTCACAGTACATAGAATTTATTATTGTTATTTTGGAAAAATATATAATTTTTAAATTTCTTAGGGGCTGCATATTTCTTAGTAGGCGTGTCCAACATTTTTTGGCTCGATCTAAAGAGGAAGTCGGGAAACACTGTCTGCTACATTTGGTGACTCTATCTTTAAAGCTGTGTAAGATATAGGGTTTCGAGCTTTGTGGGGGCGAGAGTGGGCGGAGGTGGGCGTGTGTGGGAAATTTTTGTTTCTGTATTTAAAGGGGGTGACGTGGCCGAAAAATCAAGGTTGCAATATTTGGAGGAGGTCACCAGTAATCTATATACCAAAGTTGGTGACTCTAACTTTAATATGGAGCGAAATATTGAGCTTTTATCGACTTGACGATTTGAGGTGTATCGACATGTTATCGATTTGCCACCCTCCCAGTGGGCGTGGCACAAAAATCTTAACACTTTGTCTGAAGCAGATAACTACAAGGATATATCCAAAATTTCAGGTCTCTATCTTCAATAGCGCCGAAAAATATTGCGTTCATCCGGACAGACGGACAGACATTGAACAAAACCAATATACTAGTTTCACTCCGTGAACGAGTATATAAAGTTAAAAACGTCTGTACGTCGGCCGCATTCAGGACCTTCTGGGGATGTGTGTTCTTTGTTAAAAATAAATTGAAATTTTTAACCTTACAATTCCGGCAATAATTGTTTACATGTTGCACTTACCCCTCATATTGATAGGCAGCGCCGCTGCCACTCCAAGCACCTGAACCGCTGACGCTGGCAAAGCCGCCACGTCGCGCTCCGCTGCCGGAAGCGCCGTCCCCGGCCATTGGGCCGCCATCGCCTTCCCCAGCGGAGGCGCCACTGGCCATTTTGAGCAGCGAGGCGCCTTTGTATATCGTTTCCGGTGTTAATGTTATTAAAATTGTGGCAGCCTGCGAAACCGTTGCGGAGGCGGATGCGGACACCATGTCAGCAGGCTGCTCGGCCAGCTGGGCTAGCTCGGCATCGGTGAAAATGCGCGCGGCGAGCGCTTTAACAATTACGGGGCTGGTGCGAATCAGCTCGGCGATGCCTTTGTGTGGACAGCGACGCCGATCTGCAGTCGATGTTGACGTTGGCGCTGCCGTCGCAGCCGCCGCGAGCAGCGGCAGCAGCAGCATCCAAATGGCCGGGAAGTGTGCGGGCTTGGGGAGATGGGAATGATATCGCTGGGCTGCGCTCAGCCGCGATGCAGCTGAAGTGGCCGCCATGAACTATATATATATAAGTTATATATAGGTGTATATATATATATGTATATTTTATCTGTTTGATTGCGCCAACGAATTTCGCTCAGGTTGGCATTGCAGTTTTTATCGCTCTGCGGCTTCAATTTACTTTCGCCAAAAGTCACGTTCCGGTCCTGATTCCTTTATGGTCCCCACCGAGTGCTGAGCGCACTTAAAACGCGTTCGCATTCATTTCTATGCTGCGGAGATAAAGATAATAAAATCGCAGAAATGTGAGATAAAAAAAAAGATAGGTGGAACAATAGCTGAAGCTCATTTAAATAAATTGAATGGTATGCTTAGGTCAACCATAATTTATGATTGAATGGCGGCAGGGAACCGAACCAGAAGATGACAAGTTTTTTGATAAGTGAGAAGCGTAGTGAGAAGCAAACGGGAGTTATAAAATAAGAAGTGGAATAAAGGGGAAGCAAAGCCAGCTTTATATTTTTAACGATATTGTAAAAGATATTGCTAAAGATAACTGTAGATTAGAGGTGAGAAGAGAAATAAAGTGAAAAGAAAGAAATAAAGCAAAGAAGCAAATGGAAGTTATGTACGAAAAAGGCAAAGAGCAAATACAAAAAGAAGAAGAAGAAGTAAAGTTAAGAGTATGGATTTTGACAAGAGAGCTTTTAAGCGGGGATTGAAATGAGTAAGAAGCAAAATAAAAAAAAAAATTAATGAGAAGCAGCATGATGAGATATGTAGTAAGAGGCACTCAAAAAGCAAAGTGAAAACAATAAATAACATGCGATGCCAAACAAGAAATACAAGCAAGACCTTAGCAAAGTGTGAAGTGAAACGAGAAGCGTAGCAAAGAATCAGTAGAGAAATTTAGGGACAAGGAATGCAACTAACAAAGCAAGAAGCAAAGTGCAGTTAAGTGAGAAGAAAGTAAGAAGCGAAATGAAAAGAAATCTATTTTTTGTATTTACAAAAATCAATTGTTAATTAATATTTTAAAGTAATCGCGTGGCTGAAGCATTTTTAACCCTATCATTATACATCTCAGATGGATAAAATAGCTCAGCGAGCTACCTACTTATGTGTAAAATTAATTTCACAAGCAGGACACAGCTATTTATTTGCATAGTGCCCAAGCAATTGGCACATTTACATTAAAAAACACTTCCATTTTTTTTTTGGGTCACATCAGAGAAACGTGCACCACTTCAGCAAGGATGCAGCTGCGGTTGCTCTTGTGCCCGTAGTGCCTCATGTTTAATGTTTCAGTATGCAATTTATTGCAGACATTAAAATTGAAGATACATAGCCATAGCCAGAGCTCCCAGTTGCCCGTTGCCCACTCAAAATGACCACAGAAATAATTAAACGCAATCCTTTGGTGCAGTCCATTTAAGATATTTGCTTTGGTCAGAGCACGAACTGATAGGGAGTGCCCCTACCCTCCTATCTCTAGGGGTGGGGGTTACTTTGTGTTGGCCATCAAAGTCAATGCATTCGCTTTCATATCCTGCTGCAGGAAATAAATATCTCGATTAAATATTTCTGCTATTTCGTAGCTCTCTAAACGGGGCCACAAGCAGTGGAACGCAATGGTCATGCATTGTCCTGGCTCCTGGCTGCTGGCTTATCCTTGCCAACATAAACGTGCAATAATCAAATAGAATTTTTACGCACATAAGCGCTGAACCCACAATTCCCCTCCACCCCTCTCGTTCTCTCTATCCATTGCCTTATCCTGGCAGCACATCCTGTTGCCGCTGCCTGCTCCTGGCTGAAACAATGCGAGTAATGGCAGAGCAAAACATTTTCCCAGATAAATGTTGGCTCCTGCCCCTTGGCTATATGTGTGTGTATGTGGGTGAGGCTAACAAAGTTACGACTGGCACTGAAATCATTCGCAATGTGCATATCCTGCAGGCTGCAAGCGCATCCTTTTTTCGCCAACAGAAGGAGTTATGTAAAATAAAACCAACCGGCCGTGCAAAATTGAGCTCTCAATTGTTTTATGGCATTGCCTGACCCACTGACAAAAAGAAAAGAAAAAACCAAAGTCCTCTAGTTGAGGGTGACCGACTAGAAGATACCCTGTACCCACATAAATACGGCTTGGGGCTTTAAAATTGTAATCAAATGTATGTATAAAAAATGCGAGACTATAACTCGATATTTATCGATCTGTCTTAATATTAAAGCATTTAAAATTAATTTAATCGTTAAATGTCGAATAAAAATTAAAGAGATATAAAGAAAAAAGAAAAACTGAATTTGTATTAGATATTATGCAAGAACCTATATTCCCGATCTGTAAAGTATGTGGGAAATATAACTCAGTGAACGATGGACAAAAGGAGACGAACAGACTAAAATTCTATATCAGTATTCGGCTGTTAATACTGATCCAGAATATATACATCCATTCTCATTTCCAATAGGTACAGGGTATACAAAAAAAAAAAGAATAAAACTGGTAACCCGGTCAAGTCTAGCGTAGAAGCGACCGAGTTACGGTCTATGGGGTGCCCGTATATCCGTGCATGCCGTACTCCATTCCGTTTGGCATTTTCCATTTCGTGACCGTTCGTCAGGTCACTTTCAACTTTCAGCAGTGTCTCCGGGGGCGGCAATCAGTGTAATTGTTATTGTTTTTTGCTTTTCCATTGCCCTTTGTAGCCAGTTTTGTTTCGCTATATTGTTTTTGTTGTAGTTGATGTTGCAGTTGTTATTGTTTTTGTTGTTGCTTTCGTTGCATTGTTGAACTTTTTTGCAAATTGACAAAGTTGCTTCTTGTCACAATCTGTTGAAAACAGTTGAATACCAAATAAACCAGTTAAAAGGCTTAAGTGATGGAATTTACAATGACCTGGGCTCCAAATGCATATGGAGAATTGGAATTTTGCATATTTACCCTAGATTTCAATTTCGATGTATTCCAAAGAAATTCTCTAGAAGTCAATAGTAATAGTAAGTTAAAATGGTAACATGTAGAACTATATAAGCTAAATCCATTTTAACTTAAGATTGTTTTATAAATTATACGAAAGTCTTTTTGCGACAGAGATGCATTGTAATTTACCAAAAACTGAACATGGAGAACACTTTTAAATAGTAGAAATTAAAAAAGTATTACTTACAGAAATATTAGAGTATAATCTCAATATCTGTTATCTACTATTTTCTTAATTGATTTACTTTTTTTCGTTTATAAATTTTAAACCTCAAGTCTCAGCAGATGACAGTGACACTATATTTTGTTATTTCATTAATTTGTCATATTTATTCAAATATTTTTCAGTGTTTTTCGGATAATCTAATACAAACCGTTTGTTAGCTCATTTATCACATTTTGTAACGTTTTAAAAAAAATGTTTTCTATTTATCAAACAAATGTAGTTTCTCTTTCAAATTAATGTTTAGTGAAAAGTTTTTCCTTTACCAGAAATTTTATTTTTGTTTTGCCCCAATCAATTTGATATGGGACCAGTCGTTGAACCGTAAAAAAAACCATTGAAAGATTTCAGTTTTCAACGAAATAAAACCTTAAAAAAGGAAATAAAATAAAAATAAAAATACATTTCGTATGCGATTGATTAATAAAAGGCAAAGCAGACAGCAAATACGAGAAAAAAGAAACAGCTAGGGCAAAAAAGGCCGCATTAAAAAATGAGAGACCATTATGACAAATAAATTGAAGGCCAGTTGAATGTCTCCTAATGGGTGTTCGTGTGTATGCGGGTGTGTGTGTTGGTAAGTTGCTCGTTTTGTTAGCAATGCTCGACATGATTGAATATCAAAAGCCAGTTTCCAAACGCAAATCTCTGGCATGTTTCAAGCGGTTCCCCAAGGCCCGCAGGCCCCCAAACCCAGACCCAACAACAATGTGAGTAGCGACGGGTCGAAAATTTAACAAGTACGACTCTCTAAGGTCTCGTAAAACTGATAGCCGCCCGCTCGTACGCCCGGCCAGAGTTGAAAAGCGCCGCACGTTTTCGCAAAGTTCTACAAGTGGCGCAGAGAGAATTGACACTGGGTGGGTTGGGGAGGTTGGGGGCTCAAAACTTGGGTACTCGCTCGTGTCTGTCTGGCTGGGAGGCAAATTTTCTGCATAAGCCAGCAAATATATTTTGTGCACAAATTATACCTTAAATGCCTCTGGACGTTGTCGTTTTGGCTCTTGCTTTTTTTTTGGGTCTGGAATCCTTGTGCGTTCCACACGCATACGCAATTATCCTCGGAGGACAACTGTCGCCTTTTATCAGCACGAATGATTAAGCTCGAAATGTTTTAAAATTAATTTTATAGTGTCACCTCAAAGCGCCATCCATGGCGCGGATCCATAATCTGGGCACCCGGACATTATACGGATTACGGCAACTGAGATACGTGTCCTGTGCATAAATAATGCCCTCTGTCCGTACTTAAACCACAATAAAAACTGCTATAAAATAACCAATTGCCAGCGCATATGCTACACAGATTTGCCGCCACAGAGAGAGAGAGAGAGAGAGAGAGCGAGAGAGAGAGAGAGAGAGATGGGAGCGAGGGGGAGGCAGAGGGAAGAGGAGAGACAGACAAAAAACACATTAGAGATCTACTTTAGTGTCGCATATTCCACATGCCACAGAGTTGATGTAAAAAAGGACATCCCAGTAGTTGATAGGTGTCCTTCGTATCATATTGTCAGGATACAGCAGCAGCAGCGACTGCCATTCAATCGAGTGCTCCTTTTTTTCATTCCTTGCCATTCGCCACGCACTCGTGCAAGTTTTCCGTATATTTTTTTCTATTTTTTCCAGCTGGCATAATATGTAAATTATTTTGCACCCAGCACACAATTGAGCCAACTGCCAGTCTCCTGGGCAGGGGGCTGAAGGGAGGTTCCGCGGGATGCGCGTTGATTCCCTTGTTTGCTGACGAACTTTATCAATGAACGCAAAAATTCCTGCATAACATTTTGTTCGGTTGCTTTGTGCTGCGCTTATGCCCCAACATTAGGAACGTTAGCTTGATCATTGAAAAGGCTTCCTTAAAAATGTACATGGATTTGTATTTATATGTAAGATAAGATTAATTAGATTAGTATAAATTTTCCTGTCAGATTTTAAGCTTTGATTTTAAAAACTGTTTACTGAAAGTTATTTTCATTCAGAAATATTGTTGAGTCTTTCGCTTAAAATATAATATTTGTATTTTTACACCCGATATATCCTCAGGTCTCTGCAGCCAGTGCTTCATTAGATTTAAATCTATATAATAATTATTAAATTAAATAATTTATTAATATTTTAAACAGTTTACCTACAATTAATTTTTTTAATTTTATTAATTCTCATTTTGATCAACATTATGATATTATTCCATATATTTTTGTCAGCCAATTGAAAATGAAGACCTTAAATAGTACATAAACGTCAACTTGCTTCACACAGTCAGCTATATCCGAACTTTTATACACACTTTATATATGTGTTTATCCAAAATCGGTGCAGCTAAATATTTCTGTAAGTGTATATCAACGTCGACTTGTTGCACTGACTTGACTATTATCTTATTGCTTTTCTCTTTTTATGTTGAGGCGCGCATTGTGGCTATATTAAATTCCGATTTTATTGATTTATATCCCGCGTCTTCTACTTTTTATTCACTTAGACGAGAGCAACAGCTTTACGCATCTGTTTCGGCATGACAATGATAATATAATCACTAAAGAGCGCATTTTACTTACTCTCTTTAAAAATGAAAGTGTCGCAAATTGTGGAAGAATTTAAGAACTGTCTGGGGAGCTATAGATTCTACTTCTGGAATTTGTCATCTGTTTATTTTGACAACAATTTTTGGAGCTGAAATTTATAAGCTTTCTGTTAAATAAATATTTGTTGGATCTCTTTTCACAATACGTATATTGGGACCTTTTTTTAGGTCAAAACTTTTAACTGCACTTTAGTAGATATTATCAAATATTTGCTAAGCTGATGGACTTACGAGCTCAGTTTGAAAAGTTTCCATCTGCCATCTCTATTATTTTTAATATTTGTTTAATTTATACACGCAAAAAATTTGAGTTAACATAGATCTCATGTACAAGGCCTTTAAGATATTAGTATTTAAGCTGTCCCAATAAACGCGCACATTTCTCACTAATTCCAGCATTTAACTGGCTTCTAAATCACTGTATCTCGGCGCCAATTTCAAGAATAATGATTTTTCGTAAATCCACTTAATAACTAAACAAATAAATGCACGAAACGGATAGTCGGAGACGTCGAATATATATTTCAATTTTCAGCTTTTGTATTATGCAAAGTCATTTGAGACGAAAGTAAATTTATTGCCCATCAGCAAACAAACAACAACAAACAATAACAACAACAAAAGGCCAAAAGGTTGTGTGCTCCATTAACCAAATGCCTTGGCACCGGAAACTGAAGGGATGTTGAATGTGGCCCTGGGCCCGTAGCGCATTCCGGCAAATTTATGCGCACAATTAATTTTAAAATCCTAATCTCAGACAATATCAACATGGTTAACAGAGAAAAAGGGATTCATGCGGCAAATACCGCATCGAGTGTATATAATATATGTACCTGCTGTGTTTTGCGTGTATTATTGATATACCAAAGACGGTAACAATTAAGTCGAAAATAGTTAAGTTAGAACGACTAGGAGATATCCTATCACAGTTTCCTCATCTCCTAATAAATAATTGTATACATTTACTGTTAATCCCACATTCTATCGCTCTGAAATTTTTAAATAATTATAGTTAATTTTTAAAAGTAAACGTTTTTGTTAAATACAAAATATGAAAATTAAATAAATAAATACAATCTCTAACTACCCTTTAGCTTTTATATAATTTAATCTAATGGATACGAATGATAAACTTTCTAAGCCTCAAAAACTATCTACCTCCGGCTGTTACATACTTTACTATAAGTTTATTGTAACCCATTTTCACCGCTTATTAAAACAGGGTATCTATATTTTTTACCCTCGTCTCGCCAGGGCAATTAATTAAAATCCAAGCGGCTTATTTGCTAATTGGATGGGGGCTTCTTAATTTTCGGCAAGCTCTGATTAGGCGCCTCTTTAAATACTTATTTGCTGATAAGCAACAACAGCCGTAGTAGTGGCTCCGGCATAAATGTTAACTGCTAACCCATGCGATTTAAGTGGCCCCTTCATGGTTTAATGAGCACATCAAATGCGAACTTTATAGATAGAGATGCTGCCCGGTTAACTGGAAATGCTCCTTTGCTCTCTGCACTTAGCGCTGCTCGCTGTGTAGATGGTAATTATAATGCCACTTAATGATAGAGGAGGTATAACCATGTTGCTGCTTTTGTGTTCAGCTCCACCCTTTAAATGCCACGGGCATTATGCGCTTAAAACTCAGGAGCGGTCGAGAAACGTTTAAATATGCAGAGGTTTGAATTGAAAATTAATTAAACATTTGCTTTGAAAATTTACCTTAAAATATATAGGCTTAAATGATTTGTTTAACAAATAAATTTCGTTAAAATAAACAATGTATAATGCGAACGAAATGAATATGATATGTATAAATCAATTAGCAGTTTAGACATGCATATTTTCTTTTAAGTAAACCAAATATTTTGTTTTTTGTTACCGAATCAAAATATAATTTATTTTAAAAAGAGTTAAAAAGTAAAATAAAATAAATACACCAGTAAATAAAATTGCCCATTTTAATTAATTAAAGACTCTTTATTTTCGGTTCACCTAACACAAAAATAAATAAACATAAATAATCGGCTCTATTTATCTGCTCTGTTAATTATTTCACAGTCGCGCCCAACTAACCGCTTAGTGTCAACTCCGCTCCTGTGGCTCTTGGTCGTAAATTATGAGCATTATCGCTAAGGACATTTAACTTGCAAATTACCATAGATCAGAATGCCACAATGATGCGGGCACTATAGCGGCACACTCACATATACACACTGTTTCTATTCTATATTATCTATATGTACACATTATTTTTATTGCATTTCACATGTACAAATCGTGGAGTATTTCGCGTTATCGCTGCAAAACTTTACCCATTACAAGAGTGTGCACATTAACCTGTTACCTCTCTTATCTTTTTCCATTCTCTAGTACTCTCTCTTTTTTTGTGCTTTACATTAGCCACAGGAATCGGGACAAGCAAAGGTAGAGTGGGGTTGTGCGTTTTCCATTTTTTCAGTTGGTCTTAACAATGTAATTTTTTTTGTTATGTTTTATGATGTCTGTAAAATGTTTCGAAAAAAATGCTAAATGCGAGTAGATACTGCCCTATATTCAATTATGCACAATGCGGCACATGTGTCTTTTGCAGCATATTCCTGCCACACACACACACAAATATAGGCGCATAAATCAATCTACAAAGCAGGCTGAAAGGGCATAAAAATAACCCACAGTTATATATTATTTTTGTTGTTACCTTTCTCTTGCGCTGTTTTTAGAAAAGCTTTGTCACAGAATGATATCAAAGTTTTTGTGTTATATAAAAGTCAAGTTGACAGAAATTTTAAATTATGCTTTGGGTTGAACGTAGGATGTTGAATCAAATAAAGGCGTTTTTATATAAAATTGAAGGCAACAGCACAAACGAAGGAAGTATAATTCTTGTAAATACTTAAAGGCATAATATGCTTAACAAATACCCAAGGGTATTTAAATTTCGACTAAAACCTTGACTCACAACTAATACTCACCTTTGATTTGTTATTTTAGCTGACTTATCCACGTTGCTTTAAGTATCCATCATAATATATTTTGGCTCTCCGTTAGAACTTTGTATAAATAACAATTGCAAATGTCTGCAACTGACACTCCAAATACACTCCCACACAGTAAATTATGGTATGGTTTATTGTGGCTAAAGATTCGTAATTTTATTTTTGCTGCAGTTGTCTTTTAAGTTGTTCATTCCTTTAGTTTTACACTCGACAAAACACACTCACAGAGTCTATGAAAATCTGTATCCAAGCGATTTATTAAGGTCACATAGAATGTATTATATTTTTAATTAATTTTTATTTTCCTTTTTTCTTTTAATCTTAAAGTTTTAATCAAATGTTTATGTTCGTTCTTTGCAGTTTATGCATACATATTGTTATTTATGCTAGAATAAATAGTTGAATAAAGAGTTGCCCTATGTGTAATTCATTCAATTAAAAGTTGCAGACGTTTATTTTAATTTGGCTAAATAACTAATTTCACAAGTTTTTTAATAAATATATTTTTGTGTAAATATTTGAATCGTTGAGCGACGCTAAAGATAACTAGCTAACAAAAACTAACTGTTTTGATTAACATATTAAATAAATAAATAGATATATTCAAATGTTAAAAATAAAATAAGTATATACAAAATTAATATAAATATTTTTATATTCCATTTATTTATATTAAATAGAATATAAATATTTTTGAACATATCTAATAAATTTAATGTATAACATTAATAATTTAAATGAATTCAAACAATTTTAAATTGAACATATAAAGTAAAATATATAGAACAATTTGAGTACACATTTATTTAAATAAAGTTTGGTAACTAGATAAAGTGATGAAATTAAAAATAATTCATGTGCTATAATACATAAATAATGAAAAATATATTTTAATGTAATATTAAATAGCTTTTTAGGTTTCATTTGATTTGTTTAATGTTACTGAAAAATATAATTTATATTTCTGTTAGTTTATCTATTGGCCAAAAACAGTTGTTAAATAATAAACTTAAATAATTGTATGGCTTTGTCAGTTATTGGACGCACTTCACAGTATTTCATTAAATTGTTTGATTGCCGCAGCTAATTGCCGAACTAATTAAAATGCACGTAACCACAATCAAAATCTAATTACAGTTTACTAATTGAATTGCCCAACATGCCGCCAAAGCGCGCCACAAACTGTTTTAGGTTTATAATTACAATTTTCAAATGGAATTTGAATTAAAAGTTGTTTTTTTTTTCATATTTTTTGTTTGCCTAAATTTTAATTGGCAACCGCTGACGAGTCAATTCTAGAGTCATGGCCACAAGAACTTTTCACAATATGAATACGAAAGAAACTATCTACAAGTTGTCCAAGTTGTCTTTTGGAGTTTCAACCTTTGACTTGAGCCAAGTTTTGTGGCATTCGATGAACGCGCCGCGAGCAACTGCTTGCCAAATGCTTGGGGCAGCTGCTTTTATAGTGTGCCAAGGATGCCCAGTGCGTCGGCGCGGATAAAACGCTGCCACGGAGAATGCACAGGATGCCGGCTGTGTGTGTTTGCTGCTCTTTTGCCAGCCTTTGGACGCGTTTGTTTACATGGCGACAGCTGAGGCCAAGACTTGGCATTTCATCCGAGTGTTGTTTAAGATGTTGCAGTATATGTGCATGCTGGCGTGTGTGAGTGCTACATTGAAGTTTTAATTGAATTGCGGCTGCAAGTTTTTAACTGCATTTTACACAGTCACACACACTCGCACACAGCTTGACTGTCGCAAAAGGTGTGAGCTAAGTTTTTGCCCACAAAACTTAACGGCTTTAAAGTTTTTCACTTTTGATGCGGCGATATTGCTGCTGTTTTCAGTTTTTGTTTTTATTTAGAGTTATTTCTGACGTCTTTTGTGCTTTTTATCCACAAAGAGTAGTTTAACAAATGCAGGCTTAAAACAAAACGCGCCAAAACGCATACGCTCTGTAGTACGTGCGAAAGGGGCGCGCAAAAGTAGGCAATACCAAATGTTCATTTGGCAAGCGCTTTACTATATATATTTGTGTGTGTTTGCGTGTGTATAGACTGCTAGAAACTGTGTCGAACACCTGTTGTTTTTGTTGTTGTTGTTATTGTTGTTGTTGTTGTTATTGTTGCTGCTGTTGTTGTTGTTGTTGTTACTGTTGCCCTGAGCTTGTTTCTTACTCTGCTTTTTCTCTAGATTTTGCCAAGCCGCAAAAGTTTCGATTTCGCTTTTGTTTCTGCTGCTGCTCCTGTCGCGCCATTGTTTGTTGTTGTTGCTATCGTTGTTTTTATTATTGTTGTTGTAGTTTTTGTTTTGGCAGAGTTTATAAGCACCCTGCCAGGTGTTTTGATTTATTGCGGTTTGGTTAAGTGCAGGCACCAACTTCATTTTAATCCCCTTAGTTCGCAACGTATTGTGCATTTTGGCGTGGGTGCTTTTGTTCGCCCACTCTAAGGGACAACAACATAATAAAACAATGGGAAGATTTTGATATTAAGATATTTAAAGAAATTATTTTAATGCAATACGAAAATGCATAGAAAATAAAAGGCAATATATTTAGTCAGTTTAGATAAGTAAAGCAAGATTTATTAAAAAGAAGCTCAAGAGCTCCAATCATGAGATTAAATTTGTATGATGTAATTTAAATCATTGTTTGTTAAATATAAAAAAATGTACAATATATAAGTTTTTGGTTTACTTTTTTTTATTTTATTTTATTTTCGTAATTTTGTAAGAAGTATATTTCGAACGATTTTGTTTAACATTCTCTTTAAATTATTTGAATGTAGTTAGACCCAAATCTGAACATAATTCAATAAATATATAAACTAAGAAAAATATATATTTAACAATATATATATATTAATATTTTTTAAATAAATTCGTCCTTGCTCATTAAATCTTCCTTACAAATCCATAGTAAAAACACTTTAAATTGAGCTTAAATTGCTCGCAAATTTCTACAACAAAATTTTTAAAATCTGACCAGTAAATTATTTAAAAGAAAATATATAATTTTCTTATATAGGCCATTACAGTTTTCCGGACAACTTTCAAATTATCGACTCCTCGATTCTAGGCTCATTTCCTATGCCCTTTATCAACTGTGTTAACCCACTTAGAACAATTTAAGCGCTGTGCCAATTTCACACCCACAGCTACAACAATACTTCCCGGCCTCAGCCAATGGTTTCTTTGTGCGGCTGATTCGTTTCAACGCTAATTACAATTACATTCGTTCCTATCCAATTGCCAGGGGTATTTTAGGGACAGGGGGTTGGGCGGATAATTCGGGAATAGCTGTTCGCGACAAAGCCCCATCGAGACTCCAAACATACCCATGCATATTTTATTCTCTGTGTAGTCGAAAAATTCCTGGCAAATTGCCTACACCATTTTCCATTTCCATTTGCCCAGTTTCCATTTCCATTTCTATGACTACTCATAGTGCAGTGTTTTAGTCTCTCTCTGGTGTTTTTTAAATACTCTGTACACAAAGATTAAATGGAAATATTGGTTTTGTATTGATCTTCCACGGGTTTTTGTCGACTAGCCGAATGAAGACCTCTCTATAAAAAATCACAGCACAAGAAAATCTATATTTCCTAGTCACAGTTTGATAGTATTTGCCTTGGATTCACAGTTTAGGAATCACATATTCAATAAATATAAACATTTGTTACTGTGAACAGAGTATCGTGCAATCAGTGCCGCTCAACTGCACAGTTTCTATTTGTTTCTCTATTCTTTCGCTCTGACCACGTTCGTTTGGCGTTTTGCAAGTGTAACTTAATTTGTTGCCCCGTCGGCGGCGTTGGCCACAGCAGCCAAAAACCATTTGGTACATGCACAATTTTGACACCCATCCCGCCTCCGAAACCGCCCCACCCCGCCCAGTTCATCAGGCATGCCCAGTTACAAGTACATATGGCCTAGCCTGGTCTGGCCTGCCGTTTTCATTAGTACTCAATTAATGGAGCATGATCTTAATGGGTTTTCAACAACAGGCAGTCCAAATCGAGCTAAACCGAATCAGCCTAACATCCCCCCCCCACCTTAGGGGCGAGGAGGAGGCGTGTCAGGCGAGGCATGCCGTTTGCTAAGTGCGCCAAATCAGCACAACTCTAATTGGAGGCGGCCATAGGAGATGAGAATGTGGCTGTGTTTTGAAGGCTGCCTGCTGCAAAAAGTTTATTACTGCCCAAAAAGCCGAGGGAAAAAGAAACCCATTGACCAAATACTCAGCCCCAACGCAACCACAAAAAAATAGAAGGTGTGTTAGAGTGTTTCCTTTTTGTGCACTGGGCGTTGGCTCAATTATGTGCATATGTGTGTGTGTGTGTGTGTGAGTGTGTGTTTTGGGTAACCGTCAATATTTCCACGACCGGTTGAGGCAGACATCGTGTTAGCCGCCTGCTCCAAGCTGTTGATTGGTTTATGGCTTTGAAGTCTCATTTGGCCAAACATTGGCTGATTGATACGGGTGTGCGTAACGGAAAATGTGCTTAGTTGCCAAATGTAATGCCAATATTAATACACTAGCTGCTATTAACAGTACTTGCACTGAAATTCGATCTGTAATAGTTTCTCATGTTTAGGTGGATCCGCCAAAATAAACGAAATGCTTGCTGTGTGATGTGAAATTAAAGGAATCCGTTAAACATTTTCAATAAATGAATGAAAATTGAAATGTTAATCGATCGGAAAATAAATTAAAATGGCAAGTATTTGTTATTTAAGTAGTTCACTATAAATTTAAAATCGATTAAATAAAAATCAAACTTTACATTATCCATAAATTTTATCTCAATTTTCCACCTTTCAAGGTGTACAAATCACTTGATATAAGGCTTACATGAAATATTCACTCAATAACATACTCAATACAGCATTTCCACCATCGCCTTGCATTTCTTTATCCTCTTTCACAATTCTTAAGATAAATGTTTACATTACATAAGTATTGCCAATCAGCTCCCTTCTCAATGACCTGCTTAAATTGAAAACCCCAGCTTATGCCGGCTTTACAAAGTGCGTGCAAACATAAATTTTAAAGAAGCTGCTGCTTAAAAAATTTAAATATTTATTTTGGCAATTCGTGCGCAAAATGTTCAATACCTTGAAAACCTCTTTCAAACCACTTGACGCCCCACCAGATGTCTGGCCATATTCAATCAGTGTAAAAAAAGCGAAGGAAGGAAAAGAAAATCAACGACGTGCGTTGCCAACCCACCTTAACCTGGCCAAGAGTCAGAGAGGCGGAGAGGGAAGGGGCCAAATGGATAACAACTGGTCCTCCAACGGAGGCTGGAGGCTGGGCCGGGCCGCCGGGCAAACGAGGCTAATATTTCAGCGGCTCGAATAGCGTGAAGCAATTGCTTTCCAGTTATTGTGTATATTTACGGGCCATATTTGTTGCCAAGCATCTGGTAGCCGATAAAATACAATTTCAAACCTGCATTTGCCACAAGCGAATTGTCCGCGTTACCTTTTCCCACCTTTATGTAAATGCCACGCGATGAAAACCTTCGCATAACACTTGCTTTCGATATGCAAACCATACAAATGTATGCATACAATATGTATATATATATATATATATATATAGCTTTGGGTAACATTTATCTTTTATACAATTATTTTATCAACGCATCATCGCATGAGGCGGCAATTTTGGAGTTAAGTGGATGAGCTTTGAGCGAGGTGCTGCCATATAAAGTTTGATGAAGCTCTTGATTTGATATTATTTGACAGCTTTTAAGGGTTCTTATAGTTAGCCTTTATCTATTATGTTCTTTTATCTGAATACAAACTTTCTGGGCAAATTGTGCACATAGGTAAGACTTAAAAGATTTTGCAACTTTTTTATATAAGCCATGTAAAATAATTTTAATAAGTTTACAAATCATTTAAAAGCTTTGTATAAGCTTTAAACAATATATAAATTGAATTTTCATTTTATATACAATTGTTGTAGTGGGATTCAAAGGAAAACCAAACCCAACAAGCAAACAAAATTATATTCATACCCTGTATCCAATGAAAATGTGTAAAAAAATTGATGTATGTGGTTGCTTAAACATATGTAACAAGTTGAAGGAAATATCTTCAAATGCAAAGAATTGATTCCTTATCAGCATCAAAAAATCATTGGATTCAATTAATTCCTTTTTTCTGAAGAAACTAGTCGAAGTTAGAGACTATAAGAGGCTCCAAATTTAGCAAAAATTTCTGTACTGTATTCGTTTTCTGCAAAATTATTAAAAATAAAAGAATTATAAACTAATAAAATAATATAATAATAATATATAATATAATGATAATAATCAAACGCCCAAGTTATTAAAAATTTATTTTTCTATGGTGGATAATGCAAATACAGTTTAAACGTATATAACAACAATTTGTAGATGGTTATAGAGTATCTTTTAGTGCGTCCCTCTCGACAAGAGCACTCTGACCTGCTTCTGTTTGCACTTTTGATACTTGAAATCAAGAATTGAACAGCTTCTTCCGAGCTTCCACAGGCACAAACGAGTGTCAGCTTTTTTTGCTTTTCCATTTTTATCTGTTGTCTGTCGCACGTTAATGAGATTTATTATAACAGATTGTTACAATATTTTCGTGATGAGAAAACAGCGAGACAAGAGCAATTTAATTTTTAATTTTCCAAATGAATGCGCTCAAATTAGGCTCATTACGGTGCCAGATTATTCTTTCGAAATGGCATGTGAGCATGTTTCGTGCTGGGATTTTCTCGTGAAATGAATTGAGGCGGGGCGGGCAGGACGCCTTTTTAAAGTTCCTTAAATACTACTTAATACTTGTACAAAAAGTTTCTTTAAGCTGCTGCCCAGCTGTGTGCCTAGTTGAATTTTATCGTTTTTCAAGCCGTTAAGCAGAGTCTCTCCCTAATGGACAGGCGGGAGGCAAGAGGCTAGCTTTTAGTCGGTAAGTGAGGGAGGTGTGGAACGAGGAGGCGCAAACATATCCCTATCCAATTTCAGAGCTGTCGTTCACACTTGACCAACTTTCAATTACCCTACGCAAAAGTATGTGAAGCCCCAACAGGCATTATGCACTGGGGTCTTTTAGCTTTTATATAAATATTGGTTGGGCAGGCTCCGTCACTAAGTAATAGAGTGTTATTCATTATTTTAGATAATTTAGTAACAAATAAATTACTTTAGTAATTGCAATCAAAAGATGCAACAAGATGTTTAAGCAGCATATAATTACTGAAGTAATTGTATTCAGAAAATTAAAATATTTAATGAAGTGGGTTTCTCAAAAACAACCACTTGAGCTATAAAATTTAATTATTTGTAAAAATGCAAACATATAATAATTGCGGTTCTCAAGTATAATTCAATGTGTAAAATATAATTCTCACGTATAAGTATTTATGGAACTGTGCTTTATAGATATAATAACCTGAGTTTTACTTGTGCTGATGCCTTGATGCCCCTCAATAATGTAGTTGTTTTAGTTGGTTAATTGAGCCTGCTTAGACTAACTACTCAAGCAATTATGCCTGACATTGTTTAATTACTTGAGTGATTCTGGAATAACCTCGATGATTATTTATTTACATGAAAAAGTGCTAGTAATTGTTTAATTACTGGAGCAATTGTATCTACTAAATGTAATTACCTAATTTTTAAAGTTTTTTACAGTATAAATATAAGTTTAAATTGTGGAAAACTAGTAGTCGCAATATAAAAGAATAAAACTAATCTTTTCTCTCAGGAAGCATTTTGATAATATATTATTATTATTTATATTTTCTTTTATTTTTAAAGAGTATTTGAAAGTCTGGATGCTTCATAGAGAGTTTGATATCTTGTTTTTAGTAAACTTTGTACGGCTGAGTGTCCATTATTTGTTGCCCATTTAAAGCTTTGACTACTGCCGCTTGACCTGTCCACCCTCCCATGCCCTGCACCATCATCCCATTCTCCCAGCGTCCAGCGGCCGATTGGCCAGTTAGTTGCTGACGTTGCTCTGCAGAAAATGGCATAACAAATGATGTTTAATGCTGTGGCTGATGAAGCTGAAAAGGCCCCAAACGCATTCCGTGCGGCCAAACGTGTGCAAATGGAATGCCTTTTTGCTGGCATCTTAACGCCATCGGCCCCCTCCCCCTTCCACACACACACGCACACACTTCCCTGCCCTTAGCATATATCAACCTTTTTGGTGCAAAAACCTTGCGGAGAAAAACACGCTGCTCATTTGGCTTGATAATTTATTTTCGCATATTAATTTTGGCTCGACTTGTGCGAGTGAGAGCGAGGAGAGACTGAGAGAGACAGCAAGAGGGAGAGGAGAACGAGCGAGAGAGAGGCAAATGAGAAATGTGTGATAAATGAGCGACGCTTAAATGCTCAAGGATACGAGCACCCCTCGCCACAAGCAGACTCGCAGCAGTAGCCAGAAAAATATTATCCTGACTAACACATACACATACACACACACACACACACACACACACAAACACACATTTAGCTGGTACGTTTAAAGATATGAGCATAAATATGAGATAAATACATATGTATACGCATATATACATATATTTCTATATATAGACATGCCCCCGTTTAATTGCTTTTTGCATTGCTGCAGCAGATTCTTGGCATGATATATATTTACTATATCGCATAGCGATATAAGTCGGCTTCGGTTTGACGAAAGTGTTGCATTTATCAGGCTTAGGCAGTTGAATGCCTGACAACAGGCTACATAATTAATGAGTTCTCAAATGGCGCTAATGGGCAGCTTCTGAAGTACGTTTGCTCTGGATTCAAGTTCTTAACAGGGTCTTGAGGTCAAGCAGCTGGCTAATACTCATACCTAAACCAGCCGGAAAAAGCTACTTAGTTGCTTCTTGAGACAAGAAAAAATATTTATTTTAAACGTACCAAAGTTGCCTTTTCAGATATTGCCCAGAAGTGTCTTACATTTGCATAATTGTGTAACAATAATTATTTATAATTATATATTTGCATAATTTGTATTACATTAATAATAATCTTAATAATCGTTCACTTATATTAACACAGTTATCAAGTCTAAGGGCGAGATCTTACATTTCCCGGCAAAGGCAGCTGCACAGTTGCCGCCACGCCTACCTAAACGCTCTGCTAAAAGATAGTTTCTTTGCTTGGTCCTTTCCAGCTGATCTCTAGAGCTCGACGGAGTCAGCACAATGTGTAGCAGTTCGCCCAGCAAGCCACTTTCATGGCTCAAAGGCCGCGCAGCGTACTCACAGATCAGACGCAGCAGACAGCCGTGTCCGGGCAAAGCCATGTTCCGCAGCACCAACTCAATGCCACGATATATAATCCAGCGATAAAGGGAACCTAAGTTGAAGTCTTCGTGCAGCTGGCTTCTATCCGTAATGGGCTGTGGCTTAAGATAGATGCTTGTTATCTCCGTCGCATTGTTGGGCAGAAAGTATTGCATCCGCAGCGCATAGCCGGAGACGACAGTCTCAAATGGCAAATTCTCGACGGGAATGCCAATAGCGCAGAGAAATGTGACCGGTGAGGGTGCAATCTTTGGATGAGATCATTGTACCACTGGCCAGAGTAGCCAGGGCTATAAAAGCAATAGGTGACGGCAGGATAAGCTCCATTGAAGATCTCGTCACGAACTAAGCATTAGAGTTCTCTTACATTTATTTATAAACTGTATAAACTTTATATGAAGAGTTATTGTACCATAGCTAATGCATTTACACCTATTTTATATCTTATTTGATATCAACAAAAGGTAGTTGAAAGTGCGATATTTTTAATAAAAGAAGCAGTGTGATAAATGCGGACAGAACATTTTTCTCTCAGCTATTACTCTTAACTTGCAGATATAAAATTGTAATAAATAGAATATCAAGAATATCAATTTTTATTTAACAAGAGGAAGGTTTTAAAATTGAAAATTAATAAATAAAATATATTTATAATAATTTTTGACAATTAAATAAATATTTAAAATAAATATTCCTCAAATGTGATTAAACGGGCTTAGTTATACCGATATTGTTTACTGATTGTGTTAGCTATGAAGAACTTAGGTTTATCCACAATTTCTAGCTTATTAAAACACTTCGATAGAAATGAAAGCAGTTTCTCTTTAATTTAAAATTATCACAATTTTCCATACAATAATGCACTTGACACTCACAGTAATACCGTTATCAAACCCATGGGCGATTTTGGACATTTGCTGCCATAGCCTGCCTCGCAGCTGCCACCACGTTTGCCAAACCGCTCCGCGGCCAAATACTCCCGGTCAGCGGGCAGGGCGTAGTGGTCCGTGGAGCTGGAGGGCGTCAGCACAATGTGCAGCAGTTCGCCCAGTAAGCCACTTTCATGGCTCAGAGGCAACGCCGCGTGCTCGCAGATGACCCGCAGCAGGCAGCTGCGTCCAGGTAGCGCCATGTTCTGCAACACCATCTCGATGCCACGATAGATGACCCAACGGTACATGGAGCCCATGTTGGAGGCCCCATCTTCCATGGGGCCAATATGCTTTCTGGCCGTTATGGGCTGCGGCTTGAGATAAACTCGGGTGATCTCCTCCGCAGTGGTGGGCAGAAAGTACTCCGTCTTCAGCACATAGCCCGAGGTGACGGACTCGAAATGCAAATCTTCCACGGGAATACCAATGCCTCCAATGAACTGGACACGCGTTGGAGACGTAGCTGGAAATATCAGCGATCTGCTGAAGCGTTTCAGATGAGCATCGTGATAGCTACTCAAACCGGTGGCCAGTGCCAGGGCCGTCAGGTAGAAAACCGACAGTGTTCTCAGCATGACAGCAGCCTCAATGTGCTTGCAGACCCAATGTGGAACTGAGCCATCGGATGAAGTCAAGAATTCTAACGACTTCAACCGCTGCAGTCACTTTCCATTTGTTTAAACAGTCCAGAGAGTGGGGAAGAGAGGGCGGAGTGCGTTACTTAAATCAGTTCAATTAGCAACCACTTGACAGACTGTTACTCGGTCAGGTTGTTAAATTGCTGATCTACTTAAACCAACTTTTACTGAAAGATCATAAAGTGCGACAAAGGGTATTAAAAACAGGCTATTGTTAAAGAATTAACATTGGTGCTGTTAAACGGTTGCCCACCAGAAAGAAATGGTAAATAAACTGTTAAAGTGTGAATATGTTTTCCTAAATAAAAGTTAATTTACTCTTTAGTACTTAAGCAACATAATTTAACGGCTAGCGATTGGATTGTCTTTTAAAATAAAATCAAAGCGTTGTTCAAAATAGGTAAATATGGAATTATACAGATATTTTCGATTTTTTACTTTTATTAAATTAATAAAAATCGTATAAACATGAGAGGGTAAAAGTGGTAAGAACGCATTTACAGACTATTCTACCTATCTACCTATCTAAAACAAAATATTAAAACATTTCAATTTTTCTTTTTTTTTCCTTTCTTGATCTTTTTTAGAGTCTCTACTTCTAAAACCATATTCATAATTTCCTTAAACTTAAAATGTAATTAAGACGCCTTTAAAAACATTGCTATTGGAGATGGTGTAATTTTTTTCGCAGCTGTATATAATTATTATATTTAATTTTATTTATAAGATGTGCTCAAGGTTTCAGTTTTTCCCAAACTTTTATTATGTATGAAAATCCATAGACAATCTCTTCTCTTCTATCCCTTAGTGTTGAGCCAATCCAGTCTTATATATTCGTAGACTGCCCATAATTTTGCTATTGATTGAATATCAGCTTAATTAGGAGTAACCACCCTGTTGCAGTGAAAACTTTCAACTTGGTTACAATTCCACCATTTTGGACTGAAAAGAAATGTTAATTTCCTGTTTTAAGTCTTTAATTTCAAATAAAGTATTTTAAATTAAAAAATTCTTAGTTAACTTTACTTAAAATTTATTTGCTTTTACTTTTATATTATATTACTACTGGACCTGTAGAAAATTAATAAGGAAAAAAATTTCATTTATTATTTAATGTAATTTTTGTTGCTTACCAATCAATTTTTACAACTCTTTTGCCTATGAATGTACTTGAATCCGTATCACATCGTGTTCCTGCGAACACTTTTGAGACTGTCTATGTTTCAATCTCCGTCTCTATCTCTGTATCTGACTTGTGAGTGTCTCGAGAGGCTCAGCTTCAATCCGATTTTTATTTTTTCTCAGACATTTAAGCATCATTGGCACTGATTTGCAGCTTCAAGAGCTGCGCTGTTGCCAGCTGTAAATAGTTTTTTGCACATTCATACGACTGTGTCTGTAACTCGTATTAAGGCTAACAGTAAGACGACCCACACAATTACCACCGCCCCCAGCCTCAAGTCCCTCTCAATGGTTAAATAAAGCGTACAAATGCATGAGCTGAAGGATCTCGAAATGTATACATATGAGAAATTGTACAAAATGTGTGAGCATTGGCATTAAAACACTAAGCGTCGAGCTCAGCATGTGGGATGACTATACTACCAGGATTTAAGTTCTCTGAATCTACTTTTATTCCATTTTTTTCGTTGTTGAGGGGATAGAGAAGAGCAATGCGGAGCGGAAGTTATGCCGACAACGACTTGAGTAAGCTAAGTGAATTGCTGTTGCATCAAGAACTGCAGCCCGGCTAAAGGAAATGCGCCACGAGCCAAAAGGGCTCGGGGGGAGAAAGACAGAGGCTGGGCAGCGCTCTGAGCAGAGATTAAAGAGCAACGAGCCTGGAAAGCGGAATACAAAAAAACGCGCCAGTTCTATTGAGGCAAAAGGACGGCGCATAAAAACAGATGACGTCCAAGTGAACGACGGTAAATGCATTCCAGCAGCTTAGGATGGGACACGGGAAATATTTATATATATATATATATATATATATATCTATATGTAGGTATGCAGTACAACTGCGGATAAAGACTGCTATTTAATAAATAAACGGAACAGAAGCTGGACAGTCTCTTGAATAGCCGCTACGCTGAGATACATTCACAGATGAAGACATATACTTAATGTGCACTTAAATGTATATGCCAACAATAAAGAGATTATTAAATACAAACATTTTAACTAAAATAATATTGTACGGATGAAGTGCTCAATTGTGAAAGAGTAAGAGCAAATAGAATAGGAAGACTCTGACGTATAGCAGACATAGCTGGAGAATATGGGCTCCAACGATTTTAAATAAAATGTGCTTTCGATAATAAAAATATTCCAATATAGTGCACAGAGAGAGTATTAATTTTGGACTTTAATTTACGTTTAATTAACTTTTGAATTTAACATAAATAACAGCAAAACAATTTTCAATCAATAATAAATAATAATTAATCAAAATTTACGATATAATAATATAGCAAATTACCAATGAAACATTAAATAAGAAATTTTATATGTTATAAGTCAAATCCTTCGCTGGCAGCCAAGTGTTTATTGGCACCCACTTAATAACACAAAAATACTAAAAGCCAAGTTTGTATCACAAAATCATGATAGCATGTAATTACAAAAGCACTATTGTGGCTTACATATATTTACATATATGGCGCTACGTATTATTTATCAGTTAGTGCTGCCCAAATACATTATTTTATAAGCAGCCAGTGCCAAATAAAAATACGCAAATTCGCAATTCGCAATTCGGCAAATCAAAACGGGGACCAACTTTGCCAAGTCGAACAACAACAATTGCTGGTAGAACTTTTGCTGCAACACTTTGAACTTGGCTTGCGAGTGGCAAGTGGCATGCGGCAAGTGGAACATTTTATGTGGCTCGTTAGAAGCCGCAAAGTTCATGCAGCGCCCAAGTTGCCAGCGGGCCAGCCAAAGTTCGCACAGTGGGCCAAGTGCATGCAAATAGCAAATTTGAATAGCTCCCAAGCGTACAAATATGTAAAATAAATTCAGACCGAAAAAGTTGGCAAATCAATTAAACGGCAAATGCTAGATAATGGCCACAAAGTAATTGATGGCCAATTGACAGTTGTGGCAACAACAAACACATAGAAGACTGCATGCAACATGAGGCAAGTATATGATATAATGAAAACGTTTAAGCAACTGCAACACACAAACAGTTCAGGCTGTGTGTGTGTGTGCGTGCCACATCTTGACCTCATAGTGCCTTTACAATTGCCTCATGGCGGCACATGCGAGGCATAAACCCTTTGGCAGCAACAGCAGCAGCGTCTGGCAAATAAATGTATCTTATGCTTATTTAGTTGAAGTGTGGGTTGAGAGGGGGGTTGGTTGCAGCCCTACTAAATGTAATGAGTTAAATTATTATGCAAACGACGGCTGCATCAGAAGTCTAGAAATGAGTGTGTGGCACACACACACACACACACACATAAACGCAACACTTGGAAATGTGTGCCGGGGACAAGCAGCTCCGGCATCTTATGATGAAGAATATGAAGAAAATGATGATGATGATGTTGTTGTTGTTCCTGTAGCTGTTGTTGATGATGTTGATGAAGCAGCAGCTGTTGCACTTAATGCAAGTGCCATTTAAAGCATTGCAATGCTTACAAGCACCTTATTTCCCCATTTCCCCATGCGACATCCTTCCCTTTACACGCCAACCCCCCAAACCTTTCCCGCTAATAGCCAGCCCCAAACAATGCACTCATTCACACATATTATTCATGGCATTTTGCACAATATAATTGGCTAGTTTCACAATTCAAAGCACATGAAAAGTGAATGTTAATGTTTGTCAACGGTTCCGTTGACTTTGACTTTAACAGAGACCAATTGATGGGCATTGACAAAGGGCCAATTTGATGCTAAAAATACATATATATATATATATATGCGACATTTACCATTGACAAAGATGTTGTCAAGCATCAACAAACACAGCAGTTGGCCCATTAAATGAGAACTTATTCGGGTCTTTGATGAAAGCAAATTGGATACACTCAAGAGTTGTTACAGTCGAGATTTGTTTTTCGAGTATTGTGATGGGTAATGAGCAATTGAAGAACGAAAAGATGAGAGTCTAGATTTATCAGATTCAATTGTGAGACACTCTAGAAATTTATATAGGTTAAGAACTTAATATGCTGCAACTGGGTGAGAGAATAAGAAAAATAGAATATGTGCTGGCATATTATATTATAGCTTTATAGCTTTAGTTTATAAAGGTATAATTTAGAGTTCGCATGGTATCGAGTTCTACTTTTTACATAAGTACTTCTTTCTGTTGCTTATTTGTACTTTGATTTGTTTTTTATGTTCTGTTATTTAAAAATTGATAAATTCAAGTGATATAAAAAAATGTTAAAAAAGATTTTGTAAAATAAAAAGAAATTTGCAGAATTTATGTTAAACACTAGCATTTCAATTATAAGTAGCTACAAAATGGCCCAACATCTACAGCAATTATATAAATTGTTTATGTTTTATTTAATTATATACATTTTTAAATTAAACAGCTGCTTATCTCCAAGAAAATACAGGTCATGTGAGAGGTCCACGCCGTTAGATATTCCGGATGACATTTGGCTTACATTTCATCCGTCAAAGTGACATCATTATCAAATGGACATCTATCTTCCGCTGTTGTTGTTGTCACGTGAGTGAAGGTGTGATAATTACAAAGTTGATAAACATTTTAATTAGTTTTCACACTACGCTGCCCGCCTGTGATTCGCATGGCAATCAGCATCAATTGTAATTACGCATGTGTGTTATTTGGGGCACACGCGACGTATGCGTAATGCGTGTGTGTGTGTGTGTGTGTGGGACTATGACTGTGACTGCGCTGTATATTACACTTAAATTTAAATAGTAAATATAATTTATATGAATTATCTGCCGACTACATGCGAATAATACAAATTTATTTCAACGCCTCTCTCATTAGAGCACATTCCGAGCACGTACTAAGCCCGCCTCCCCACTGTCACACCCACTCGTAATGGGCTTAAATACTTTGGCACGCAATCGGCTTGGCCATGTTCATGTCGAGAACTCACACAGCCGTAAAATAATTACACACACATTGAATAAAACGCGACGTGAAACAGAAACAAATCAGACCCCTGTTCCCTGCTTATGTCCGCTTAGTCCGTGTGTTTACTGTACTGTGCGCTGCTGGACAAACTCAAATCGTTTGCTTTTGGCATTTCAATGCCGTTGACCAATTGGATTTAATATTAATTAGCTGCCTGACAGCGCTCAAGGCAGCCAAAATCGACAAAATCCCTTGCCACGCATTACATTGCGCATACGCCCCGTGGCCTGGTGGCCACGTAAATTAAATCAAAATATTGCTTGATAAACATGAGCAAAGCCTCATTTGTTGTGCTCAAACATTTGATGTTTATCTTAAATGGCACCGAACAACAAACAAACCCTTCCCTTACCCTCACCTTTCACTCTGCTGGCTGCTTCACTCTTTTAAAAACTTTTTGCAACATAAAAATAACAATGAGATAATTGAAATCAAGCAGCTAAAGTTAAGAGCACATGGCCTGCAAGTTGGAGTTTTTCCGGTTCAGTTCGCCAGCTCTGGCCGTTTGTCTTTAATTTGAAACTGTCCCGAGGCCACTCGAACCGGGCTAAAGGGGTAAACATACATTTTGTCTAAATTATTTACCCAAATGTAAATGAAATTCTGTCTGCCTTTGTGCCCCCTGTGGATGCTGGCTTTCGAGTGCTGCATGGACGAGTTTACCAAATTGAAGTTGGTTTTTAATGAAATTAGTAAGGAACAGAAAAGACCAACTATGCCAAAATTAGCGAAGAACGGGTACGCTTCCTGGAATTGCAATTGTTTACTCTACTTTCTACAGTAAGTTTTGTATTTGAAATTTGTTTGAGGTCCAAACATAATTTTAATATTTGAAATCTTTTAAACACATTTAAAAAATAAAATAAAATACATATAATAATAACCTTTGCTTTCTACTAGTACATAAATATGTATTACATTTTAAAACCTAAGCAAATACATATTTAAATGTATTTTAGGAATTCGTTGTCTAACAAAATATATTTCAGCTTGTAATAAATATCTAATGATTATTGAAACTATTAAATTAACTCATTTAATCCGTCCCTAACATTTGCCAAATACTTTAATACATTGCTGGCTTTACAGAAAAGTCTGACAGGTTTCTGGCTTTACGGGCAAGTCAGACGTTTTCCTGACACAACCTGAAACCAAATTTGACCTCACGTTTTAAACATGCCAACTCTGGGAAAATAGCTGACTAAACTGGAAATCCTTTAGCGTAAACAAATTTCAGATGAGGTGTGCGGGTGTATTTTGGTGTGTGTGGTGTCTGTCAAAGATTTGCAATTTTGTAGTGTGAAATTTATGGGCGGACGTTAAAGATAAACGTACTGTCATTGATTAACGAGTCGCTGTCGGATTGCTGGGCAAAATACCCAGAAGAGCAACTACTATGTATGTTTTGGGTTCAGGTTGTGTGTGTGTGTGTGTGTGTTTTTTTGGAGTTGGGGATTTTTCCAAAAACATTTTGACTGGAAATGATTGCGCCGAAAACTTAACAGATAAAACCCTGAAAAACGGAAGCGCACATAAATCAGTAAGTAAATGTGACTTCCTCGGTGGCAACACCGACTTTGTCGAACACTTGACGCGCAACAGGGAGGCAGAAGCAGGACTGTCCCGGCGTGTCCTGGCCTAGCCTGACCTGAGTGCTGCATGGACGAAGGTAGAAGGACCAAAGTCCAAATGCAGCCAAAGCAGATGAGAGGCCACGCTGTGCAGGAGGCCTGAACGAAGGCTGTGTGCTACACTCAGCGAAATTAATCTAGAAATTGCTAATCAAATTAAATACAAACGAATTTAATTCTTACTTGGGGAACTTTTTTTAATTACGAATTTCCTAAATACAAAACTCACATAGAATTAAATAAGTATTATTTACTTCATCGAAATAATTGTTTTATTTTTGTAGCACTTGGGCTCTCTTATCAATCAATTAAGAGCTAATCAATCAATGGTCAATCAATCAATCAACGTTCATATTTAACATGACATTATTTAGGCAGGAAATGTATTTAAAATATTAAGAAATAAACGGAATTAATTATACAGAACCCATATATGAGTAAATTACGCCAATTTTCGCACAGTGTATGGCTTAGCAGAGAGGCAGCCGCTGCAGCACGAAGGACACAGGACGAGTGCTCATAGATTGGCAACATTTGATGGCAAAAGTTACGTTCGCATTTATCTTTCGTGCAAGTGTCACTTGTGAGTTTCTTGAACCACAGCCAAGCGACTAGTCCTGCAGATAAGGGAAACGAAAGAGAGTGGGACTAAACGAGAGGGGGAACAGGAAGTGCAACAACAAAACAAACAGCACGTACTACAGCAAACACCAGCAACAAGAGCAACAAAGTGCCAAAGAGTCAATGTTATTAAATTTTGCGTGGCACAACCTACAAAAATTGGCTTTAAAGTTGACATTGACAAATGAACTGGCGCAGTTCCGGAACCGGAACAAGAATTACCCAGCACCGCATTCAATAAACAATTGTTACAAGTAAAGCTCGAGCTTAATTGTTGTAAATTAAGCACTTAGCAGGCCTTTCAATCCCGTTTAAATGCTGGATAAATGCAGCAGTTCCTCTTGGCATTTATCGATTGTCGCAATTAACTTGTTGCGGTTCGTTGTGCACTTTGGTAAAATCTGGTAGAAGGCCCATAAAAGCCATTGTCAATCACTTGGGATATTCCTTCATTAATTTGCGTACATTTATCGAATGCCTGGCATTTCCTTTGGTTGTTTTTGTACGGGAAAACCATTGAAACAATTTTTTCGACATTTTTTGGTTTGAGAAATTACTATCGATATAACATTAATGTTTAATATGCATAAATATTTGCAAATATTGGATATTATCGATTGCTTATCGAAGCGTATTCAAAAATAACGTCAACTTTAAACGACTCAATTACTTTAAAAGCTTATCAATAATGATCTTAGCTTTCAATAAATTGCTGACACACGAAAACATCGAATATATGCAAATATTGCTTGTATTATCGATGACATATCGGAATACACAGCTACTTCACATCATCCTTGACCTTCTCAAGATCTTTTAAAGCCAACTATTACAGTCGATAAATAAATTTGTAATATATTAAGCTATTTTATGTATATAATTAATTTCTATTAATATCGTTTATTCTTCTCTACTTTACTGTTTAACTTTCGAACGATTTACCTAAGATAATAAGCTATCGATTGTATATGAAGTATTTGCAAATGTCGAGTACTATCCACTGTTTATCTGGCCGCACTGCAGCGCCAGGTCGTTCTTCATCCACTCAAGAACTTGAAGCCCCCTGTTTACCCCCACGTCGATTTACCGCAATCGATTCACCTGCTACTATGAGGCACCACCTGGAAACCGCTTCATCAATTTCCGCTGCTTCAGTTGAAACTCGGCGCAGTCCTTGTTAAGTTTTCTTCCGTTTTTGCCAATTTGCATGCATGACAAGGTAATTCCCAGTCCGTAGACCAAACCCAATTCTCCGCACCACTCAATACCAGGTGGGCCAGGGGCAGGCAGGTGGCGGGGTTGACATCAAACCCACAGTTGGTAATTGTGTTGCATTGATGTAATGACAAAATGTTACAACTCGAACTCAACGTTTGCCATTTACGCGGTGCGTTGACAAATTGGCTGTCGCTGCCGCCGTTGTTATTGTTGCTGTGGTAGATGTTGTCATTATTCGCTGTGTGTGAGTGCGTGTGTGCGTGTGTGGGTGCTTGTGTGGCAAAGTGGGCGCTTTACAGTTCATGTTTATGTTGTTGCTTCCGCTCAGTCATTTGAATTGCTTTTGTACGCTTTGATTTATGTTGCATTAAATAATTTACAATCTAGCTTTTGACAGTGTGCAACAACTCTGCAGACAAATATCTAGGGTTGTCAGCTTAGCGTTTCAAATTATGACTAACATTGCAGGCAGCAGCTTAGATTATCCTAATCACTTGCCTCGGCTCTAGAGGGAAACCCAATTTGGCCGTTTATCAGATTTATCATGTGTACAAGTGCGAAAAATCTGTAGGGGTTGTTCGACCTTGGCATACCCTCTAACTGTCTCTTTTTTCTTTATTTTGTGTCTTAAAATTAAATACACAATTTTAACATATCGAACATTGTTAAGAACTTAATTAAAAGGAAAGCTCAGCAACCTGCATTTCTCAGCAACTAACTCTAAAAAACCATATAAAAAGCTATTGTTCTCATTCCTTTCTCTAACTAAGTAAGCATTTTACAATTGAACTTTTCATGACGCATAATTGCGCACTTTCCCATTGTCACTGTTAATTATGATAATAAACTGAAGGCAGCAGCCAGTGTTGGAAATGAGACATTTCTGTATAGAGTTGCGACATTACGTGACGGCAACACGTCGTATGCGCAATATTAATTATTCAATGTGGCGTGACGCAGAAAGAGGCAGGCAAACAACAACAACGACCTTGCTTCTGCTACCGCGTCTGTTTCGAATTTAAAGTTGAATCCTGAGACAAACACGCGTTGCGGCAATAAACGTGCAATTTTCTTAAAATTACAAAAATGTGAGCAAACATTTTATTTGCGCTTTTAACTTTGTTGCCAGTTGCTGCTGGCTGCCTGTCTGATGTCTGCTGGCTGCTGGCTGCCTGTATGCGAAATGGCATAAATCTTTTGGCAATTCTTACTGCCAGCTGCCTCTTCTTTTATTTTCATTTCATTTTGCCCGCTTTCTTTATATGTAGCCCACCACTTTCCTCTCTCGCTCGCCCTTTTTTGTGCGCTTTGCGTGTTGCAGTGACAAGAATTTGAATAATTCGCCAAATGTGCCAAGTTGAAATGTTAAAATTCCCAACGACTTTGGCCCCACAGTCACAGCGGATGTTGGCAAGCGTCTGGCTGCTTCCGGTTTGGAGCATAACTGAAGTCACGACGACGACTGCCAAATGATTGCAAATGAACGACACTGAATGCTACACCCCTAAGGCGTACATTGAGGCGTGGCAACGACTCGAAAGTTTTGCCCCCCGGCTTTTGCTTAATGCATCGTTAAATTTATAGCCGCGCCAACAAAAAATTATTTAACGCAATTTCGCTAATGTGTCACAGGAGTCACGAAAAAAAAAACAAACAAACAAAAAGCCAAACACCAAAGACAAACAAAGGCTGCGTCTTATTAAAAGGCTAAGAGCGAGATGGAGGGCAAAAAGAATGCGCCTTGATTGGCCGCCTTTGGCCCATTAATTTGATGCCGTCTTTTCGCATTTTCCTTGCGCAAGGTTTTTTCCTGCGTTAGCTCAAGCAAATGACCTGTTTTGCTGCAACTGCAACTCTTATACTCTGTTCCAAAAAATGTAAAATGTGTGCATTGGTTTGGTGGCAACACTCATCTTATGGTGCGTATGATCGCAATTTAAAATTTGATTATATATATTGACGTAAAATAAAGTCTTAAGAGATTTATTATTTATTATTATAATTTAAATATCCATATCTCTCATAGATTCAGCAAATTTAGTAGGTAGTGATTCTGATACTCCTCTAAAGATCGAGCCAAAAATATTCTAGTGATATATTTACTTATTTAACCAAATTACCGTTCCAAAGTCACTGCATTGGCATTACAATTTTAGTCACATTAAAAAGAATCTATTCAAACAGTTTTCGCATTAATTACCCTTAAACGGAGTATGGCGCAGTTGAAAGCACCCGACTGCATTTTACGCACTTGTTTCTTTTTTTATTTTTTGCTTTCTCATTTGCCTTCTTGGGCTTCACTTGTTAGCTTAAGAATTTTTCAATAAATGGGCCCATGCAGAAATATGTCATCGTTGTTGTCGCCATTGCTGCTGCTGTTGCTGCTGTGCTATTGAGAGAATTAATAAGCAGTGACAACAGCAACAAAAACGTCAACAGCGACAGGAACAGCAAAAACAGCAGCAACAATAGCAACAATAGCAAGAACAACAACGACAGTAACTACAGAAACAACAGCAATATCAACAAGAGCAACAGCAACAACAGCAAAATCAGCAGCACCGATAGCAACAAGAGCGATAGCAACAAAAGCAGAAGGAGCAGTAGCAACAACAAAAGCAACAACAACAACATCAGCAGCAACAACAGCAGCAATTGCAACAACAGCAGTATAAATAACAACACCAACAACTGCAAAATCAGCAACAACCGCAACATCAGCAGCAGCAACAGCAGCTGTCAAGTTCCCTTCTCGTGGGCGCATGCCACGCCCCAAGGCGTGACTGCTGCGTGACTTCGACGTTGCACATTGGAATTTTAAAATGGTGAAGCATTCGATGCGTGGCATACTTTCCAGCCATGGGGCACAACTATTCATCACAGCGCAGAAGAAAATCCTACCCGAGCGGGCGGCGGAGGCGTGGCTGTGCACCCGCATAACTGTGGATAAGCAATTAGTTGAGTAGTCGAGAAACGAATGCGAATGATGACACGAAATGAATTGTAAAAGGTAAAATCATAAAGCACAATGGCATTCGAAGTGTATTATGTTCTCGGAATTGCAGAAATTGCACGAGTTTTTCTCCACATAAAAGCATGCAATGTGTGAACAGGCACAGTGTTCACATATTATTGCGAACTAATTGTAATTTGAATCGTCCTTTAAAGTTATTACTTTTTGGAAAAAATTTTTTATGTTTGTTGATTTTCTCAACACTTTTCTGTATAGAACTAAAAAAAAATAATCGATAAGTTTACCCGGAAAAAATTATATATTTTAAACATTATGTAAAGTATTTACCATACAGAATATATATATATTTTTTTATAAAAAAAATTTTTGTTGTCTAAGAGCGACGACTGAAAGTATGTATGTAAGACCAATCTATATATCTATATATCTATATCTATCAATCTATATATACTGACATTACTAAGTCAAGGAAATTATTTGTTCAAGCTTTGCTTGCCACAAATATGTACAGTGAACTCTTGCTTCAATTTTTGCTTGTTCCACTTTTCCGAATATTTTCCATCAAATTAAATTCTCTATAAGATCGAACTTTTTGTTCGTTTCTCTTATTTTAACTATTTTTCTGTATAAACAAATTTCCTTTTTCTCTACTTCGCTTTTAGCCTTTTCATCCATTCGAGTATTTTCATGGGAAACTTAAAATCAGTTATGGCAGCACAGACACAAGAGAGTAAAGTACGGCCATAAACTGTTTTCCTTAATGGCTTACCTAAAATAACCTTTTACATATCATTGCCAAAATTACCATTAAAGGAACATAAACAAGGTCAACACCTTTTCTTTTTCATGTTGTACAAAAATAGTCCGTCTGCCCCAAAACAACAGCCCCAACGAAATCAATTTGCCGGCACAAATATTTGGGCCTTAATGTGGCACCCAAAAATGGTCTAATTATGCGTGGTCATATGCGGGTCAGTTGCCCAATTCAAATGTAAAGCCTCACGGGTCACAAAATGACCTCCTCCCACGAAAAAAAGGTGCACACGTGTGCAAGTGAGTATCTGTCAGTGTCAGTGAGTGCTTGTGAGTGTATGTGTGAATTTGTGCATAACGAACAGACAACAGAAACAAGCTAATCGACAGTTGAGATTTCGTTGTGTTCCTGCTTCTGTTTCTTCTTCATCCTGTTCTGTTTTCATGAATATGCTAATTTTTGATGCCAATTTTTTTTTAAATTGCCACCAAATGAACTAAGCCCGCTTCTGACAGAGTTGAGTCATTTAAATGCTAGAGGATGTTGCCAATTTTAGAATGATACTACTAGAAGGCGAGTAAGCAAGTTTTAGTTTAGTGTAAATAGTAAGAAGATACCCTGTGAAGGGGTTCAAATATTTTAAAATTTTTTTTAATGTTTAAAAACAAGAAATATATTTGAAATCTGTGGATTGTTTAGTCTGCCAGAAACTGTTTCACTTACCTCTATTGAAACGCTGATCTAAAATATATATATACGATTTGTAGACATCATCAGATGAGATGCCTCTCAAGCTTAAATCGACACAGGCTGAAATAGTAGTTGAAATATTAACAAATTTTATGTTAATCTTAATTTCATGAGGTATTTTAGCCAGGGAATTTGATGGGGTTTCTTGATTTAGGAGAGGGTGGGAGAAAAATCAAGGGGGTGAGGCATAACTTTACCAAGCCAGTTCGAGTTTTTTTGCGATATTATACATTCGAAATTAAAACAGACGATAACATAGACGTATTGAAATCAAAACAAAAATGTGTAATTTCGAAAGTTGTTTTAAAATTAAACACAGGCAGAAAATCATCGTGTAAATGATGTAAACCGAAGCAACTAGAAATCCGGCATAAAATTCCTCGTGTAAATATAATCTTAAGCCAAGGACTTTTTACCGTCCGATTTTGTTTACAAACAATTTAAATAAAATAACAAAATGGAACATATTCAAACGAATTCGATGAAACAAGTTGATTTTTAAAACAGTTAAAATACCTTTTTTCTGAACCTATATTATATATGTACAATTCGTACCATTGGTTAATATATTCAATTCTAATGTTAAGGAGCATAACAAACACAATAAAAGCACAAATCGACTAAGGGCAGATAAGAGCACAACAACTAGAAACCAGTTAATCCGAAAAGGCAGAAAAGGGTTAACATAGTTGCAGAAACCCCAAACAGAAACACCCACACAGGGAATACACCCACTCATCGGCATTGAAAACAGCTGCGTCCACGTGCAGCACTTAGGCAAGGGGTCAGGAAAGAGAGTAAACTGGCCTCCAGCTACACGAATTGTTTGGGTACATGGCCCGAGCTGTGCCGTGTTTAATTGAGTTTGAAATAGGTGCCAGTTTTTGGGGGCTTTTCCGGCCGGTATACGACGACGCATGAAATTGGCTTAGTTTTAAGTGCCGCCCATGCGTGTGTGTGTGTGTGTGTGTTTGTAATCCCACTAAAACTAAGTGGGTTTGCCGGGACACAACGTACCTTTTTTGCTCAAGTTAATTAAGCTAACGCACAAATTTGCTGACTTTCAAATGAATTTGATTTTAATTTTTATTCGCCACACAGATGTGCGGGGATATTCTGCATATGATTGGGAAATGGCCCGGATTGAATTTCAAAATTTTGCCAGCAACCAAAATTGAAATTGCCTCTGTTTCTTTTTTTTGGGTTATCTTCCCCTTCACACACTCAGTATTGTAATATGCCAATTTATGTGCGCTCGCTCCGCAATCCTTTTGGCAAATTCATTTATTTCAATTGTTGTTCAAGCTTTGGCAGCCCCCGACAAAACGGGGGAACAACAAAAAAAATATACCGTAGTCTACTGTACGGCGTAATAAGCAGTTTTTATGCAACGCGCATTGTGCGACCGGCGTTTTTATTGTTTCCGGCCGCATTCGAATCGTCAGGCGCCAGGGTTAGATGACAGTGGGCTAAAAAAGAAAATATATTTTTACTTTCAATTTGACTTAAGATAGCTTCATTAACTATGCATATTTATAAACAGGTAAATTATGTTTTTATAGATAATTTGGACGACCATAATATTTGAACAGGTCTAATAGGTGAAAGTGTAATTATTAAATCAATTACATTTTTAACAATTAATCAAAATAACTTTTTTATACTTTTTTTACACTATTTTTGCCTTTCGCCACTTTGTCTTTTTATGATAGTTGACATTATTAGAAAACAAAAAGTATTCATACAATTTATAAAAACTGCTATCTAATATGTCAAAACTTCGATATGTTTATAAATTTAGCTTTCGATTTCTTTAGCGACTCGACAATGCTTGAAGTAATAGTGTCACTATAATTCCTTTCCTAGCCCACAGTGCATAGTGCCAGCCTGTTGCCACCGCCCTCTCTTACACCCACTGCTGAAGGCAGGGACGGCGGGATTGTGCTACGTCAATGGGCGTGTCGGGTTCGCGTATTTGCCGACTTTTCAAACAGCGCAAACTTTTGTCTGCATTCGTTTCATTTTATAACCCCGAAACCGAATAAAACAAAACAAAAGTTTTTCAACTTTTTGCATTGTGCTCGTCTTTTGCTGCTCGCATTTTTTGTTTTGGCATTTGAATTTGAATGGCAACGTTTCGAGGCCTGTCTCTTAACTTATTTTTATGAGTGTCTGCCGATGGGCGGCAAGTGGGTAACGCCCCCGAATGGTCCCTACCCCCCTCCCGCCGCAGTCAAGCAGCTGGCGCCCAAATTACTTACAAAGTACTTATTTGCCTATTTGAAAAGCCATTCGTATAAATGGCAACAACAATACAGCAGAGGGCATTAGCTTAAGGCCGACAATGAAGAAGCGATAAGAGAGTGAGATAGAGAGAGAGGGAACAAAGAAGTAAGAGCGTTTGAGGGGGAAGAGTTGCTTAAGAAATGTAATAAAATTAGTTCAAAAGTGCAGCTGTATAAACAACTACCTGATCAACATAATGTTGGAACGGGATGGCCAATCGAATAGCACAAGAGATGGCAGTTGAAAAGAAAAACACCCGCAGCCCTTTTTTACACATAATCTCGGCGAGTTTGCTTAAGGTCTCCGCCCCAGTTTCAGTCCCAGACTGAGCCACAAAATTAAGCCACTCGAAAATGCGGACACCGGAATTTGCATAAAATGTTGCAAGCTGCCCCGCCCACATTTGGGACAATCAGCGCGCTGTGAGGCCCATTTCCACGTGCCGCCTCTTCACTGGGCATTTTTATTAAATTTTATTATTATGTTTTGCATAATTTTCAAAACACTTTTTGCCTCGTTCTCTTCTCTTATTTTTTTCGCTGACTGGCAGAAATGGGGCTAAAAACATAAACACCAAAATTTATGTAAAAAGCATTTTCGAGTACAGTTTCTTGGGCTTGACAGCGACTGTAATGGTTTTGACTGACGTGGTTTTATGTTGAATTAATTTTTGCTTATTTTTTTAAATGGTTTAAATAATAATTATCAACATTAAACAAGAAAAGTCTGTTATCTGCGGGGTACCGAAAATTAAATACAGTTGCATGTATTTGACAGATTTTTTATATATTTTAAACAACTAACATTTTCGATCAATTTTTTCATTTGGATAAGATTTTGATACTTAAATTAAAGATACTTAAAGATACTGAGTAAATTAATATTCCTTACAAGGAAATAAAACAGCTTAATTTGAAGATTAGATTTATATTTTTAAAATCTCATTATCTCAGAAGTAAACCAATTTGTAAGCGAATATTCTTCTACATTCCATTAAGTTCTGGCTAGGCATTAAAAACTCTAAACTTGAGCAAGGACTCCCCATCATATTATCAGAGAGGGAGCAGCTTTCATGTCAACCTCATGTCAATAGGTTCACTTGGCCTGCCTGTTTAGTGCGACTGTATGTCTGTTTTGGTCTTAATGAGGAATACGTGAAATTTCATTATGTATATAATAAATAAGTAGCAAGTCAAATAAACCGAGCCGAGAGCGGAGACGAGATGGGGCACACAGAGAGATGAAAGCGGCAAAATAGACAAACACGCAGCGGATTGAGGCAAATGCTAAACAGACACGCAGGCATATTAAAATTTAGACACGTACATATTTTATTGCATGTATTTCGACACTGTGTGGGTGTGACATACACCCACTCAGAAACACAGACTGCGCAACATCAAAATCTGCTGCAGCAGAAGGCATTCAACTACAATAAGAACAGCCACAACAACAACACAAACCAGACCCGAACAACAACTACAACTACAACAGTTGCCAAGTTCTGGTTAATGTTGTTGCCTGTTGGCAGTTGCCGTTACCCGCTTGTTGTCTACGGCTGTTGCTGAATTCAAATCCTTTTGTTCAACTGGCTTCGCCATCTGCTAATGGCAAATTGCTTTTGCGACACAGTGCCCGCCAGCTGTACGCATACGGCTCTCAGCTCCAGCTCAATAATAGTGTTTGCCCAAAGCGTTCGCATGACGAGCAATACATCAAAAGGCTTTAATTTCAATAGGAATGTGGCTTCTTACTACATAGTTGGCAACTTAATGAAAGGAAATCAATTCAATAGTTGACAGGGCCCAATTGGAATATATACTCTATAATTAGATTAAATTTAACTATTAAACACAAAGCAAAATGCGTATTAACAATCGCTTTAATCGATATTTATCAATTCTGAAAATATGTCTCTTGAAAAATTAGAACCTTGTTCTATTCAATTTTAATTCTTAAGGAGAAACAGACTGACAAAAAGATAGGACACATATTGTTTTCAAATTTATTTTATTTTTTTAACAATTATAAAGCTATAGAGAGAAAACAGGAAAATGGTTATCGATGTAGGATTACATGTAAAGATGCCACTTTTTATTTATTGCAAACTAACTATTAATTTAGGTGGCACGCGATGCGGACATACACTCCTTGCGCAAACTTTAATTAGATAAAAACTGGCAGCTCAATAACCGTAACCATATATCACTTTCAATTTTAATAAAGGTGTAAAGACCAAATTATTAGTTGCATCAAAAAACTATAGAACGGAAGTCTGGCTAACTACCAGCTCCCACTTGTCCCTATCTGATTCCGAGCTGGAATGGAGCTCAGCTTTGAGCGCACTGCATCGATTGCACTTCTGACGATACCAAAAATTAACATTGAAGCAATAGCCGCATGTCCAATCGTGCTTACGCGGTCGCCAAGTCCCGCTTTGACCGGCGTTGACCATGGCAATGGACTCGCTCTTGCTGACCCTGCAGCGATTGCAGCTCATCCTCCACACGAAATTGCTATTCCTGCACAGCTCGCAAACCCAATTATCGAAGGCCGGCTTCCACTTCTTCTGGCGCTGACGGCGCTGCTGTTCGATACCAGGTTCCTGGGCGTGTATAAACCGTACGCTTTTGCCGGGGCGTGTTGATAGGTAGGCAGGCACTACGCTGAGCACATGGCCCAGAAATTTGGCCCCGTCTAGATAATGGATAGCCGCTTGCGCGGCGTAGGGGCTTGTGTATGTAATGGTTGCCTGACCTTTAGAGCGCCCCGTTAGCTTATTCTTATACACAAATATCTTCGGCTTCATGGTCATCTCATCCACTTTGATGCGTCCCATCTTCCCGAAGAATACAATTATGTCATTTTTGGTCACGTTAAGTCGCATGCCGAGCACGAATATCGTATCCAAACGAAGTATGAACTTCTCTTCACCGATCTGCATTGTCGGCGCTGGATGCGGTAAACGGAACGTCGATGTCCAGTCATTTGGCGGGCGATAGCCCATTATTGTCAAAAGATCAAAATCATATATAGGTTTTGTTGTGTCGTTCTTATCGTTCGGCTGCAGCAAATTTGTTGACTCAGTTGTTGGTGATGATGTTGATCCTGCTGCATTTGCAGTTGCATCTGTCGATGTTCCTGCTGCTGCTGCGGCTGCTGCCGTAGCAGTTGTTGCAGCTGTTGCAGCAGCTGCTGCTGCTTCTGAGGATGTTGATGCCACTGCAGCAGCACCTGAATTAGCTGATGTTCCGGATGAACCAGCGACAGCATCGTCGTTGAAGCTCCTGCAATAGTCATCGCCCAGCAGAAGAGAACCGCGAGCATCTCCCCCGCCGTCCTCAAAGCGATACATATCGAGGTCCCCGACCATAGTATTGACCATGTCAATGTAATTTTGTTTATCTAATGGATGCTGCTCGTGCAGTGCAAAAAAATTTTGGGCTGAAAATAGATTTTCATATACTGAATCAACTGTCGCAAAGTCCATTGTTTATAAAAACTGTAAAAAAAATGATTTTTTACTGCCAAACTAAACACGAACCGTTCCCTATGAAAATATAAAAACTACTGAATTTCTTTTAATAATAACTACAAAGCTGTACAGCCAAAATACGAACAATTCCAAAGTCTACTATGTTTTATTTCCCCAACCTAACTCCAAGTACACGAAAAATAAAAAGATACTTTGATCGTTTCTAATTTTCAAAGTTCTGGAGTTTTTAATTTTAGCAATACTATATACAAAGTTTTTATTTCTTTTTAAGACACTAAATTACCAACAAATTTAACAGGCATGAAGACAAAACCTCTTAAATATGATTCCAAGTTTTGCGTTTCAAATTAATGCAAAAATGCAACAACAGCAGCGGCAAGCGCCTCGCCCTCGCCCTCTTCCCCTTGGATCACCAATAAACTACTTCTGCACAATGCTGATGACTTTGCACTTTTGCACGCTGAGTGGAAAATTGATTCATAATTTTTCGCATTTTCACTTTAATCAGTAAAGTTTGATTACGTTTTATGACAACAAAGCTTAACGGGCAGCTATTACCGTAAGGTCTTTTATAAAAGACAAAATTAAACAGCAAAATTTTCTTCTAACCATAAAGGTGAATGCTAACTTGATAAAGTTATAAGACAAAGACGCCGTTTAATTGTTGATTAAATAATTATGACGAAAGAGGAAAGAAAAATAATAGATAACGCTTTAAATAGAGACAACTTACAAAGGGAAAATTATTGAAGCTAATTATATACTAGGTATATAAAATATGACCTAATAAGTAACTTCTGTAATTACTGCTCACATGCCCAATTTTTAGACAATATATCAATGAATTATCCTTAATATTTCTTGACTTTATTTTATTTTATCAAATTGTTAATAGGTCTGAAGTATAGTATATGGTATCATTTTTCACGTAGGGTACACAGCTTATTATAAAAACCTTTAAATATGATTACAATAAATTATATATTATTATTTTAACGCTTCAAATTTTCGTATTACTATAATTATTATTATTCTTCATTTTAATATTATTATAAGTATTGTAAGTAATAGATAGCAATAAATGAAAATAAATAATAATAATTAAATTATTTTCGCTAATCAATCAGTTATTTGGATTGTAAATAACCCATTAAAAGCCTTTCTATGTAAACTGCGACCCAATATATCATGCGGAGGAGTTAACAGACCTTCAATATTAAATCCGTGAATCAAGCCCAATAAACTCAACTGAAATTCATTTTCTATGCCAGATTTAAGTATATTGCAATCACACTGCGACTAATCCAGTTGCCGGGCAACGCTGAGCTGCTTCTAGAGCCAATTAGTTGGCAATTATTTTACTAATGAGCAACCACATTAACCCCGCCAGTTCAGAGAAAGAAGCAGTAGTGGAAAAGGAGAAAGGCTACCAAAAATAGACGAACATTAATTCGGGGCCACCAAACAAAAGTCAACGATGCGTCGGTGAGCAAAAGTCGCTGCAGAAGTAAAGTTCTAGGGTTACCAACTTTGCCAAACTGAGCTGATGAAATATGCTGCGTATTTGGAGCAGCTAGGACATTCTTATATACGTACACATCCTTTAATATATATATATATATATATATATATATATGTCGCCGATAAGCGGAAACCCCTTGGTCCTTGCTGGTTTGCACGCCATTTGCCAAGTGGCGTTACGCTTTTATGGCGCTCCTTTACGAGCCACGCCCCGTATGACCTTATCGACATTAGCAACGCCAACAGGCGGCTTCATTAGGAGCCAGGACGCAGGACGCAGGACTGTCTGCCGCACAGTTTGCACAATTAAATGAAACGCCGCTGCGGCGTCTCAATTTCTTTTTGCAGTCTGCGGCTTGAAGCTCATTAGGTCAACTCTGGCTGTTGGCTGTTGGCCGTTGACTGTGTTGCCTTTATTGTTGGCCGTTAAAATGTATGTGTGTCCTGTCTCTAGTGTCCCGCGCCCAGGAAGCAGCGAAATTGCACAACTAAATCATAAAAAGTCCTTATGACATCGCTCCACACTTGGCGGCATGCAGCGTGAGCTGGCTAGAAAAATTAAAAATAAACTCTCCAACATTCTGTGGAAATAGTATATGGAAAACAGCAACAAGAACCTACCTAAAATATAAAACAAAGACCAAGAATTCAATCTATGTCGAAATTTCTGAAACAGACAAAAGACATTCCGATTTCAAATTTTTTTTTTAAAAAACCCGAAACAAATACAAAACTTAAATTCAATGCTCAGACTATACATTTTTGTACTCCAAAAAGCATATTCTTGTTATTGGCATTGTGTACTTATATCAATCCTTTTTCGTAGTTTAATAATAAGTTAAAATAAATAAAATATTTTATACACATACAAAAAATGTATCTACCTGAAGTTTTAAGAATTTTTCATCTTAATGTGGGTAGGTAAAACTTTCCCTGCAACTCGACAAAAATCAAGCCAGCCAAAATTGTCTCTTTCACAAAAGTTTGACGCTCTTCTATAATTGGAAAAAATACAAAAGTGCAGCAAGGCGGAATTTTGGCTGGTACTCGAGTTTATATAGCCTGTCATTGAGGTTCATTTCGACGCATACTTTTCCTCCTGATACGCTTGACAGCAAGTCGCAGCAGCAGCAACAGCAACTTCAGCTAATGAATTTGCGGCAAACAAGGCGCAAAACTTTATAGCGGATTTCTCATACATACACTTCACATATATACATAAATCTCTTTGAATGGGGTTGGACAACTTACATACCTTTGTCCCAAATCAAATTAGCCAGCAAGCAGGCAGACAGGCTTAGAGTCGGAACACTGGCCATAAATCAATATTCATAATTTGTAATCCAAGTTTAATTGAGATAAATTACGTGCAGCCATCAAAGAGCATAGTCTGATTTGACTTGAATCTGGTTAAATGTATACCGCCATGTGGATTTTGATTACAAATAATGGCTAATAAACGTATCCGTTAGCTAATGAGGCAAACCAGATAATCGAAATACAATTGACCAGGGGGTTTTAAAGCTATTGTAAAAGGTATTGAAGGCATAAAAGAGAATGGACTAGGTAATTTTAGAAATATTGCATAGATAATGCCTTTTTAACCCACCTTAATAATAAGTATTTGAATTTTAAAAAAGATATATTATTTGGCGCCTGAGCGGGTACCTTAGACCCAAAAAATATAATAAAATATAAAATGTTTTGGATTTTTTGATAAAAAATCATATATAAAATAAAATATTTTGGATGTTTTGATAAAATGTCATCTTTTACTCCTTCCAAAATTCTTTTTCAAAATTTAAAAATGCAGTTTACATTTTAATCGATTGTTGTTGTCACAATTAGTATAAAAAACAGCATTAAAACTGATTCTGAGGGGGTCATGAAAATTGTCAAAATTTTGACATGTAAAGCTCTCGGCTTCATAGCTCCCATACTTCAAACACTCATAACTTTGTCAAAATTGACCGATTTTGATGTTTGATGTTTTGCATGGTGTATCCTCTAGATTAATTCTGCATTTCAAATATATTCATTATTGAAAATAAAATTTTTTGGATTTTTTGATAAAATATCATGCTCCCCCTACTCATTTTCGAAAAAATTTTTTCAAAATTTAAAAATCAAATTTACATTTTAATCGATTGTGGCTGTCACAATTAGTATAAAAAACAACATCAAAATCGATTCTGAGGGGTCAAATTTTTTGTTAAAAATCATGCAAAAATTTACAAAAATTTTGACATGTAAAGCTCTCGGATCCATAGCTCCCATATTTCAAATGCCCATAACTTTGTTAAAACTGAACCGATTTTCATGTTTGATGGCAGTTTTTTCATGGCTTCTCCTCTAGATTAATTCTGCATCTCAAATATATTTATTATTGAAATTAAAATTTTTTGGATTTTTTGATAAAATATCATATACTCCCCCTTACTCATTTTCAAAAAAATTTTTTTTTAAAATTTTAGAAATGCAAATTTACATTTTTAATCGATTGTGGTTGTCACAATTAGTATAAAAAACAACATTAAAACTGATTCTGAGGGGGTCAAATTTTTTGTTAAAAATCATGCAAAAATTTACAAAAATTTTGACATGTAAAGCTTTCAGATCAATAGCTCCCATGTTTCAATCGCCCATATCTTTGTCAAAACTGAACCGATTTTCATGTTTTATGGCATTTTTTTCATGGTTTGTCCTCTCAAGCACATGGCGTGGCCGGGAAATTTTTTCCGTGATGTTTGGGGAGCTTTCCAGTAAGATATATTCTAAATTTGGAGCCTCCAGCTCAAAAACTGTGAGAAATATAGGCATATCCGAATTTTTAAAGCGGGGGCGCTGGGGTCTTTCTAATGGGTGTGATTTTGGCTTATTTTCTTACAATCTGCACCTTGCCGAAAATAAAGAATCATGAATTATGAATAGGTATATTGCATCATGGCGGCCAAGCAGGGAATTTTTTTAATTGTTGTATTTTTTATTCGTTGTTTTCAGTTTTCATTCGTTTAGTCGTAATCCAATACTTTCTATAATCCTTATCCTAGTTTCCCTGCCCGAGCAGGGATTTTGTTTTATTTTATGGTAAAAAGCAAAAGCTTCTGGCAACTCTTTTGTATATTGTACATGAATTTTAAACATGTTTCCCAACCAAATTTAATTGTATCCCAATGCCAGTAAAACTCTATTCTCGGCCAATCTGTGCTCAGCGCCATTGTCTTGGGCGATTTAAATTGGTTATCCCACAGTTGGAAGCAAAACAATGGAAATAATAGCTGACAGTAAATCCACTTAATCCGAGCAACTGAATATTTCAGCATGGCACAAAGGACATGCAAAAAAAAAATAGAGGACTTGGTGCATCACCTGCAGAGCGAATCTAATCGCTTAATGAATTTATTTATCCCCAGACTCCAACGCGCCCCGCGCCGACAATTGGCAACGTGGCAAACCACTTGAGTCTATACCAAGAGCCAAGAGCTCCAAGTTCTGCCAGCATGAAGAGCTCTATGTTGGTGGCATAACATTTTACTCCTGCTGGCGACGACGAGTTTGTCATGTGATTTAATCAAAGTTTGCTGCAGCCAAATCTCACCCGTAATCGCCGCCAGTTGGGGGAAAGGCGGCTGACTGTGCATTTTATGTGGGTGTGGGTGAACCGCAGGACCTCTGACCAACTTGTTCACTTTGTTGCTGTTGTGAATTTACTTGGCACTTTCTTGCGCACACCCGTCGTCAGACTTGGGTTGGAGGTGGAGTTGTCCCGGCTGCGGCTGCTGGTTATTTGCGTGTTGCTGCAGGTGTTTCCGTTGACTTTCTACCCGGTACCGGGAAGGGAGAATTCGGGTTGTGTTGGGCAGGACAGTGTCACAGTTGAATGCCGCTCTGTCCTTCTGATGCCGATTTAAGTGCCAGCCAGAAGAGAGAGCAAATGCAATAAACACCATTAGCTGCAACGGCACCAAATGCAGCAAGGAGCAGTCTGGGACAGCCAGGAGCACACAAGGGGCAGTGAGAGACAACGCCAGGACTTGTTTTCGTGTTTTACTTTGCAACAGAAAGTTTTGCAGCAAAGTAGCACAAAAATTGAGGCCACAAGGTGAGCAAAGGAGCTCCGCACAGCACCTTGCAGCAAGTGGAAGATCTTGCAGCAACAAAAATGCAAACACAAGAACTTAAGTGAATTGAATGAAAAAGTTTTTTTTTTGCGAAAACTGCGTCTGCGGGTGCCATAAACCCAATGCGGTTCATAAGGCGAACCAGCCCCGAACCAAAAAAAAACCCCCCGCCATGAAGTCAACTGCAACCTAAGGTCGAGTTTAAGTAGATTGCGTAATTTGCTTATCGTTCGCAGGCTGTTTGCCGTTTGAGTTGCCAAGTTCTACTTTATATATTTTCTTTTACTAAGTTGATTAGATTGACATGCAATTGACCAAGTGGTCAAGTGGTACAATATTTAAGAACCTTAGGGCAAAAGCAAATATTTATAATACACTTTGTTAAATTTGATTAAAAATATATATTTATAGTTGAAAATCGACTCCTAAATTGGCCAATTTGCATTTAAAATAACTTTTAGAAAATTCATAAACTTTCTATAAATAAAAATAAGTATTTCTTATTGACTACAAATGTCTAACGTAAAAACGCAATGATATAATGAATTTATATCTCTTTAGTTAAATGAGAACATATTTTGATTTAATTTTGATCAACATTTCAATAATTCGAAAAAAATATATAAAATGGGCTTAACTAAGAAGAAGAGTATATCATACAAAATATTTACAAAAAACGAATATAAAAAATATTCTCTTAATAATCTTTATATACGTAATATATAATATAATTATATTTTTAATTCAATAAATTTGCTTAAACTTTTCAATAACTCTGTTTTATTGAATTGTAATTATTTTAATTTTATTTCGTTATTTTCACTACATTGTTTGATTAATTATTAAAAGCTGCTCAATTGCATACCCGAAGTTCTGCTTAATATGCATGCAGTAAACAATATTAAATATAATATAATAAAATACCAAAAAAAAAAAACGGTAACAATTAAATTAACATGCATTACGCTTACCCATTGTGTGTATGCGTTCATACAATATTCAATATTTAAATGACAGCTTAACGCGAATCATTCACTGCAACAAAACTACCCGAAATGAAAAACACAATCGCCGTGCAGTGGTGAAATGTGGTTCAAATACCAAAGCGAATCACGTATACGACACGTATAACTGAAAATTAATTAAAAGTTTTGCCAGGGTAAGCCGATGATTGTGGCAGACAGTGAACCAAAAACTATGTATAACTTATATATATCAAAGATGGGATTTATTAAATATAAAATGTGATTTCTATTAGGCAGTGAAATCTATTTATACTTCAACAAAGCTAATTTTATTAGTTCTCGTTATATTTATTGATAATGAGAAAACCGGGAAATTTAAAGACATCAGACACTTTTAATTTCAAGCCACAATTACAGTTCTTGGCGGGCTCTTTGAAAACCAGCTGGAAATCAGGACACTATGTGGCTTCTCTTGACCCATTAGCAATAACTTTATTTCTTTTGCACTGACAACAGCTGTTCCACTTGGTAGCTACCACTGACAGCTCTATATAGTTTGTGCTCTAGCTTTTCCCCTATGTATTCCTTTCGGCACACATATCAACCCACTTATCGCTTTGTTCGGACCACAAAATAAATGATGCCAAATGCTGCAAAACAATAACAACGCGCCTTGCTTTTTGCCAGCGCAAGTCTCTAGCATTTCTTTCACTGAAATCCACTCAACTTCATGCACACACTCACTCACACACGCACACACTTGCACACACTTATACATTGAATGCAACTCTTGCGGTTCATTGTACTTTACGAGCATTTTTAGCCCGACTGAGCTCGCGACTTCCGCGTTGTTTTGCCGCCATTTTGTTAGGTTTTTTGTCATCCGCCTTTTTGTGTACATATGTGTGTGTGCGTGTGATTTTCATTTTTATACCCTGGACCCATCGAAAATGCCTAAAAAAAAGGGTATGAGACAATTGTGCAAATGTAGATGTATCTAGAAAGCAGAAAAAGAAATCTCCGACCACATAAAATACAAACTTATATACACTCTTAATCAGCATTAAGGCCGATTTAAGTCGAAATCAATAAAATTGATTTTAGGCCTAGACTTTTAAAACACATCTATTGAGTTACAAATAATTAATATAGTATATTTCAAAATTTTTTTAACCATCGATAAAAAGCCCTCTGGCTTAATCGATACATATCGATTTTCATATCTTTCTTTTTCGGCATATCGAGGAGATTATAAGAACTGGAAATATCAAATATCATAAAAAGGGTTTCGTTTAGTAAATAATTGTATATTTTGGAATTGTACATCCAGAAAGTAAAATTTTATAAAGAAAAACCCAATTTAAGAGGTAAAACATATTTAAAAACTTATTTAAATGCCAAATTTCAATAAAGAACGCCTGGTAACAGGGTAGCTACTAGACGAGCACCTTGACTAGAACACTCTTTACCAGTTTTTTTTATTTTTTGTTGCACGTGCATCGAACAATAGTTTGAACCCAGGGTTGCCTCAATTGTTTGGCCATAAATAATGGGCAATGTCATAGCGAATGTGGCGACAGTTGGCACTCACAATTGCCTCATATGTAACTGGGGCTGGCTTTAAGGCTACGTCGAGCTTTTGCATGCAAATATCACGTATACGCCACCGGCTCCGCACATATTCATTTGGCAAATGACTCATCGGGGAGTTGTCCATTTTTGAACTGTGGTTCGCATTACGCTGCATTAAGCGAAAAGGCTAACCGAAAGGCTGTTAGCCAACAACTTTCTGACCACATTTCGGACATGGCACATAGTTGAACGCATAAAAGAATGTCCAGAGTGTGTATTGTGGTGTGTGTTTGTGTGTATGTGTGTCTGAGTTGGTGTCTGCTGACAGCTGTTCGTGTTTTTCTGCCAATGGCGACCATCACATTAGCGCCATTTTCCACTCTGCGGTCATAATTCACTAAAATTAATTGTCGCATTCAAGTTTTGTGTGCCTTGAACAAAAACAAGTTGAGAACTTTTCCATCGAGCCTACCCGACTGAACACGACTCTGTTAATTGCATTAAAACAGATAAAAACTAAAATAGAAGGCAGTGAAGAGTAAACAGAATGGGGAAGTGGTACTCATCTTTTTTAGAAAACAAATTGTTGTTTTAAAACTTAAAATACTTTACCCAAATTTTACGTTTTAATAAAATGCCTAAAATCTTGAAAAAAACCAAAAATCTTGAAACAAAAAAGATAATTTGCCTTTAAAATAAAATCACAGCAAGAAATCTTAAAATAAACATAATTTGCGATTTTTTAAAACTATAACCACTTATATTTGTAATTTTGTAGACAAACATATGAAAAAAAAATTTAAACAATATATATAAATGTGAATTTGGTATTTCAAGAGATATCTATTTAGAGAATTTTTACTGTATTCCAAATTTAGTTTCTCCAGCGTATAAAACATTGAAAAATTGTATTCGTACAAACCAATCCAACACGATGAACACTTCGCAAAACCAATATACTCTTTTTAACACGTAATAGAAAGAGTATAAAAAGAAACCTTTTTTAGCCATTTTGCAGCTCTATTTTGGCATAGATCTCAGGGGTGCTGTTACCAGCACTATCGATGACAAGGCCAGGCTAGTTGATAGTTTTTGGTTATACGCTGCTGCAAATGTAATTTACGGCATGACTGCCGCTATTTTCACTTGAATCTTTGCGAAACTTTCCCATCAAAAAGTTTAATTTGATTTGGGCTTATCACACTCCAAATCTTAACAAACACAAAAATAGTTAGTCAGTTGCCATTTGATGCATTCAGGCATAAATGGGAGCCAACATGTCATCGGCGTTTCCACTGCGCTGAACATTCTCACAATATCTCAGCCTCGTTTGCCAAATGAGTTTGGCAAAGGTTGGGCGCTTAGGCTCAATGCCAAGTTGCCATTGTTATCCCAAAACTAACTTTAAGCTAGCACAAAATCTGAAACAATGTGCCCCAAACAAAGTTGGCAATACGTTTATATAATTACTTAGCTGCAGTTTATGAAAGCTTTAACTATGCGCCTTTCTGTAATGAATTGTAATTACTCTGGAAGTTTGCGATCTAAAAAAGGTGTTTTTAAAGTGAATTATTTTGCCATTTTTTGAAACGCTTTTATGTTTGAAGTTGATACAATAAAGACACTCAATTAATAAAAACCGAAATATATGAATGTGTAAAAAAAATAAGTCTGTTAAGTTTGGACACTCACTTAGACACTATTTTATTTAAAATTTCAAAATAGCTCTGATATAGTTATTCATTTAAAATTAAATGAAATTTAATTTTCTATCTTAAAAAAGTGTATGATGCAATATGTGAAGACTTTTTAATAGAACGTAAGAGAAATAAAACTATTTGATTTCTGGTTTGCCCAGCTTCAAGTTAATTATCTTAATAAAAGTAAAATTTGTTTTTTCCTGATATTTCCCAAAATTAGATGACCTCTTGAGTAAAAACTTGAATTTTATAAATGACTGGCTCAAAAATGTAAGCTATTTAATTTTATAAAAGACTTAAATTTATTTAATTATTTAACTATGAATCAAATATTCCTCAGGTCAGTTTAAATAGTTTTAATTGTAGGGACGTATATAGACTAAAAGAAACCATTTATATTACAAATATCGATCAAATTAAAGTTTATCTGCACATTTTTGAAATTTGGCAACGGTTTAAATTTAAAAATCAAGTAGAATCTAAATTGCAAGGTTTGTTCACCTTGTTCAACCAAATAAACAAATATTGCCTCCGATACATACCGGTTAGCGCCATTCGCTTTGTGCCTCACAAATATACAACATATACATATATATTATCGAATTTTGAGGGCAGCAGACGTTCTAACGTCGAACGGCGCATCGTCCACACGTTCAATTCAAATAAATCAGAGGAAAGCTCCTAAATTGTATCCCATTGTTGCGTATTTTAAACTCACCTTATGCTATCCTACTGTTAGGTATTTTACTCAACCTCTCCTTTCACTCAAGTACTTGATGCTCCTCTGAAGAGAAATCGATGAGTGCTAGAGGGTGAGGGGTAGTTGGTTGTCTGTCAGTTCAATTGGCTGCCACGTTGATTTCCCATCGATTCTGACTTTCACTTCATTCTCTGCGTCCTTGTGCTTATATCCCCTTGTCAGTTAGTCGTTTCTCCACTTGTTGACGAGAGGCAGAAAGCTACCAGAAAGGGTTGCGGTCTTCAGAAACGCGCTGACAGCGCATTTATTCCCTCAACATTCGGAATGATTGTGCTGTCATTGAAATGCACCAAATTCAATATACGCGCCTGCAGTACACCCACGTTTGTTTATTATAGTAAAACTCTGTGTCACATTTTCAAAACTTATTTCATTTGAAGCAATCTAAGCACAGATGCAGACATTTACCGTAAATGCTTTCGATGCAATGTTTGCTTGAATTCCTAGTCGAAGGAAAGTTACCATCAAGCGAAAACTTTATCCGATTGGAAAAGAAAGCCAGACGCATTCCTTGAGTACCGCCAGCGAAAATCCAATCCTTAATCAAAGAAGCCATCCAGCATAAGGAATTATGAGCGCACGTTACATAACTTCGTCTATGCGATTTATATATCTCTCTCCTTCTCTTTCTTCCTCTCTACATATGTATATGTAAATATCTTTCTTTCTCTTTATATATATGTCTTATTCTCCCTTTGGATTTCTTGTATCTCCCTCCCTCTCTTCTTCTCTATAGCTCTATCTTTTTTCTATATCTGTCTTTAATTAATAACTCTTTTTCCGATTTATTATCTATCCTTTTGACATTAACCTAATCTGAAACACTTTTATTTTCTCACTAGCTTTATCTAACTTTATCTAACTATCTAACATCTGTACGATCTCCTTATCTTTTTTTCCTCCCTTCAACCCTCTTTCTTTCTCTTTCTCTCTGTCTCTCACTCTCTCGCTATTTCTGTATCTCGTGTTTAAACCATTTAAGTCATAAAAAACTCAAACTGGTTTTTTACAGAATTTTCATTTAAATTTCTCAATTTTCTTCATCCAACCAAGTACAAAACTTCTTGTTTGAAATGCTTTTGTAAATATTGTTTTGAAATAAAAAAGGCCTAACGATTAATTCCAGTTAAAAGTTTCACTTCTGACACACTTTTAATTCAAACTTCGCCTAGCGGAAATTCGCGACAATCCGCCTTCCTTCCATCTCATAGGGGCTCATGAGGACTAAATCTCACAACCCGTGCAAGTTTTGGTAAAATCAACAACCAGATCGATAAACTTCTTGGGCTGATCCATGTATACTTTGTGTTCTGAATCTAGATACTCGACACGTAATTTGGGGAAGTATTTTCTCATGGTCTCCACATTCGCCGGCGTCACAAACTTGTCCCTACTGGCCGCAATGAGTAAAGTTTCACCCGGGTAGGGGTCTAGGCCCTGGATCGTCTGTTCATAGTTGACTATTGTCTCGTCCCAGCCATCAATGATCGCCTGGGCATTCACATTCCAGCCGAAGCTGCCATCGTCGAGTTTCTTCAGATTGTGAACGATCATTTGAAGATCGAGTTCCGCTTGGACGAGCTTACTGAACTCGGGTATTATGTACCTGCGACCCTCAGCAAGGGTCATATACTTCGGTATGGTCGGCCCCACGCGCGCCATTAGCTTAAACAATTCCACTGCATCGACTATTTCCGGGGGCAACGATCCCGTCGTTATGTCTACGATGATGACGCGTTCCACCAGCTCCGGTTTGGTCAGCGCCAGCGTCATCAACGCCCGCCCGCCAACGCTGTGACCCAGCGCCACAATCCGGCCCAGCTTCTTGTAATGGATAAACGCCTCCACATCACCAGCGATGGCCGCGGGCGTATACTCACTGGCATGTGGACTCTTGCCATGATTCCGCGCGTCCACGGCGATCAACCAACGGGAACCCTTCCTGGCCATATGCCTCGCCGTGCGGCGCCAAACGGCGCGGGAAACATTCAGGCCGTGCAACATCAATATGGGTGGCGACTTCAGTTGACTATGTGGCATCTGATAGAAGGCATAATCCATCTTAACGCTGTTGTAACGGCGAATCTCGAGTTTCTCTTTGGGTACATAGCCATTATCAATCCGAAGCGGTATCAACTTTCATTAATTTTGGATTACTCTAGACACACAAAAATCATAAATGCCAACATTCTTTAACAATTTTAATGTAAATTTTCAAATGAATTTTAATCGATATTTTTAAATGGCCATAACTTATATACCAACTTTCATTTTTTTTTAAATGGCCATAACTTCGAAACTAGACGTCTAATCGCGAGTTGGGTGGTAATTCTGGATCACTCTTTAAGCATAGATATGAAGAATATGAACTTTCATTTATTTTGGATCAACTTATAGACATAGATTTCAAAAATAGAAACTTTCATTACAAATTTAAATTTAAATTTTGAAATGGCCATAACTTCTAAACTAGATTTCTGATCGCGGTTTGGGTGGCAATTCTGGAGCACTCTTTAGACATAGATATGAAAAATATGAACTTTCATTAATTTTGGATCACTCTATACACATAGATTTCAAAAATACTAACTTTCATTTTTTTTAAATGGTCATAACTTCAAAACTAGACCTCTAATCGCGATTTAGGTGGTAATTCTGGATCACTATTGAAAAGTAGGTATGAAAAATATCAACTTCCATTAATTTTGGATCACTCTATACACATAGATATCAAAAAAAGAAACTTTCACTAACAATTTTAAATGTAAATTTTTAAATAACTTCTTAACTAGACGTCTAATCGCGATTTGGGGATCATTCTTTAAGCATAGATATGAAAAATATCAACTTTCATTTGTTTTGGATCACTCTATATACATAGATATCAAAAATACCAACTTTCATTAACAATTTTAAATGTAAATTTTTAAATGGTCGTAACTTTTAATCGCGATTTGCGTGGTAATTCTGGAGCACTTTTTAAACATAGATGTGAAAAATATCAACTTTCATTAACAATTTTAAATGTAGACTTTTAAATGGCCAAAACTTCTAAACTAGACCTCTAATCGCGATTTAGGTGGTAATTCTGGATCACTCTTGAAAAGTAGGTATGAAAAATATCAACTTCCATTAATTTTGGATCACACTAAACACATAGATATCAAAAATAGAAACTTTCATTACAAATTTAAATGTAAATTTTGAAATGGCCATAACTTCTAAACTAGACGTCTAATCACGATTTGGGGATCATTCTTTAGGCATAGATATGAAAAATATGAACTTTCATTTATTTTGGATCAACTTATAGGCATAGACTTCAAAAATAGAAACTTTCATTACAAATTTAAATGTAAATTTTGAAATGGCCATAACTTCTAAACTAGACGTCTTATCGCGAGTTGGGTGGTAATTCTGGATCACTCTTTACACATGGATATGAAAAATATGAACTTTCATTAATTTTGGATTACTCTAGACACACAAAAATCATAAATGCCAACATTCTTTAACAATTTTAATGTAAATTTTCAAATGAATTTTAATAGATATTTTTAAATGGCCATAACTTATATACCAACTTTCATTTTTTTAAATGGCCATAACTTCGAAACTAGACGTCTAATCGCGAGTTGGGTGGTAATTCTGGATCACTCTTTAAGCATAGATATGAAGAATATGAACTTTCATTTATTTTGGATTAACTTATAGACATAGACTTCAAAAAATAGAAACTTTCATTACAAATTTAAATGTAAATTTTGAAATGGCCATAACTTCTAAACTAGATTTCTGATCGCGATTTGGGTGGCAATTCTGGAGCACTCTTTAGACATAGATATGAAAAATATGAACTTTCATTAATTTTGGATCACTCTATACACATAGATTTCAAAAATACTAACTTTCATTTTTTTTAAATGGTCATAACTTCGAAACTAGACCTCTAATCGCGATTTAGGTGGTAATTCTGGATCACTCTTGAAAAGTAGGTATGAAAAATATCAACTTCCATTAATTTTGGATCACTCTATACACATAGATATCAAAAAAAGAAACTTTCACTAACAATTTTAAATGTAAATTTTTAAATAACTTCTTAACTAGACGTCTAATCGCGATTTGGGGATCATTCTTTAAGCATAGATATGAAAAATATCAACTTTCATTTGTTTTGGATCACTCTATATACATAGATATCAAAAATACCAACTTTCATTAACAATTTTAAATGTAAATTTTTAAATGGTCGTAACTTTTAATCGCGATTTGCGTGGTAATTCTGGAGCACTTTTTAAACATAGATGTGAAAAATATCAACTTTCATTAACAATTTTAAATGTAGACTTTTAAATGGCCAAAACTTCTAAACTAGACCTCTAATCGCGATTTAGGTGGTAATTCTGGATCACTCTTGAAAAGTAGGTATGAAAAATATCAACTTCCATTAATTTTGGATCACACTAAACAAATAGATATCAAAAATAGAAACTTTCATTACAAATTTAAATGTAAATTTTGAAATGGCCATAACTTCTAAACTAGACGTCTAATCACGATTTGGGGATCATTCTTTAAGCATAGATATGAAAAATATGAACTTTCATTTATTTTGGATTAACTTATAGACATAGACTTCAAAAATAGAAACTTTCATTACAAATTTAAATGTAAATTTTGAAATGGCCATAACTTCTAAACTAGACGTCTAATCGCGAGTTGGGTGGTAATTCTGGATCACTCTTTAAGCATAGATATGAAAAATATCAACATTCATTAGTTATGGGTCACTCTATACACATAGATATAAATAATACCAACTTTCATTTTTTTTTAAATGGCGATCACCAACTTCTAAACTAGACGTCTAATCGCGATTTAGGTGGTAATTCTGGATCACTCTTGAAACATGGATATGAAAAATATCAACTTTCATTAATTTTGGATCACTCTATACACATAGATATAAAAAATACCAACTTTCATTAACAATTTTAAATGCAAATTTTTAATTGGCCATACCTTCTAAACTAGACGTCTAATCGCGATTTGGGTGGTAATTCTGGATCACTCTTTAAACAAAGATATGAAAAATATCAACTTCCATTAATTTTGGATCACACTAAACACATAGATATCAAAAATAGAAACTTTCATTACAAATTTAAATGTAAATTTTGAAATGGCCATACCTTCTAAACTAGACGTCTAATCACGATTTGGGGATCATTCTTTAGGCATAGATATGAAAAATATGAACTTTCATTTATTTTGGATCAACTTATAGGCATAGATTTCAAAAATAGAAACTTTCATTACAAATTTAAATGTAAATTTTGAAATGGCCATAACTTCTAAACTAGATGTCTCTTATCGCGATTTGGGTGGTAATTTTGGATCACTCTTTACACATGGATATGAAAAATATCAACTTTCATTAATTTTGGATTACTCTAGACACACAAAAATCATAAATGCCAACATTCTTTAACAATTTTAATGTAAATTTTCAAATGAATTTTAATAGATATTTTTAAATGGCCATAACTTATATACCAACTTTCATTTTTTTTTAAATGGCCATAACTTCGAAACTAGACGTCTAATCGCGAGTTGGGTGGTAATTCTGGATCACTCTTTAAGCATAGATATGAAGAATATGAACTTTCATTTATTTTGGATCAACTTATAGACATAGATTTCAAAAATAGAAACTTTCATTACAAATTTAAATTTAAATTTTGAAATGGCCATAACTTCTAAACTAGATTTCTGATCGCGATTTGGGTGGTAATTCTGGAGCACTCTTTAGACATAGATATGAAAAATATGAACTTTCATTAATTTTGGATCACTCTATACACATAGATTTCAAAAATACTAACTTTCATTTTTTAAATGAAATTTTAAATGGTCATAACTTCTAAACTATACCTCTAATCGCGATTTGGGTGGTAATTCTGGATCACTCTTGAAACATAGATATGAAAAATATCAACTTCCATTAATTTTGGATCACTCTATACACATAGATATCAAAAATAGAAACTTTCACTAACAATTTTAAATGTAAATTTTTAAGCCATAACTTCTAAACTAGACGTTTAATCGCGATTTGGGTGGTAATTCTGGATCACTCTTTAAGCATAGATATGAAAAATATCAACTTTTATTTGTTTTGGATCACTCTATAGACATAGATATCAAAAATACCAACTTTCATTAACAATTTTAAATGTAAATTTTTAAATGGCCATAACTTCTAAACGAGACGTCTAATCGCGATTTGGGTGGTAATTCTGGATCACTCTTTAAGCACAGATATGAAAAATATCAACTTGTCATTTATTTTGGATCACTCTATAGACATAGATATTAAAAATATCAACATTCTTTAACAATTTTAATGTAAATTTTCAAATGAATTTTAATGTATATTTTTAAATGGCCATAACTTCTAAACTAGACGTCTAATCGCGATTTGGGTGGTAATTCTGGATCACTCTTTAAACATAGATATTGAAAAATATGAACTTTCATTTATTTTGGATTACTCGTATACACATAGAAATCAAAAATGTCAACTTCCATTAACAATTTTAGATGTAGATTTTTAAATGGCCATAACTTCTAAACTAGACGTCTAATCGCGATTTGAGTGGTAATTCTGGATCACTCTTTAAGCACAGATATGAAAAATATCAACTTTCATTTATTTTGGATCACTCTATATACATAGATATCAAAAATACCAACTTTCATTAACAATTTTAAATGTAGAATTTTAAATGGCCATAACTTCTAAACTAGACGTCTAATCGCGATTTGGGTGGTAATTCTGGATCACTCTTTAAACATAGATATGAAAAATATCAACTTCCATTAATTTTGGATCACCTATACACATAGATATCAAAAATAGCAACTTTCATTAACAATTTTAAATGTAAATTTTAAATGGCCATAACTTCTAAACTTATCGACGGTTTCGGTGGTAATTCTGGATCACTCTTTAAACATAGATATGAAAAATATCAACTTTCATTAATTTTGGATCACTCTATACACATAGATATCAAAAATAGAAACTTTCATTATTTATTTTAAATGGCGATAACTTCTAAACTAGACGTCTAATCGCGATCTTAATGTGTGGTAATTCTGGATCATCTCTTTAAACATGGATATGAAAAATATCAACTTTCATTAATTTTGGATCACTCTATACACATAGATATAAAAAATACCAACTTTCATTAACAATTTTAAATGCTAAATTTTTAATTGGCCATACCTTCTAAACTAGACGTCTAATCGCGATTTGGGTGGTAATTCTGGATCACTCTTTAAACAAAGATATGAAAAATATCAACTTCCATTAATTTTGGATCACACTAAACACATAGATATCAAAAATAGAAACTTTCATTACAAATTTAAATGTAAATTTTGAAATGGCCATACCTTCTAAACTAGACGTCTAATCACGATTTGGGGATCATTCTTTAGGCATAGATATGAAAAATATGAACTTTCATTTATTTTGGATCAACTTATAGGCATAGATTTCAAAAATAGAAACTTTCATTACAAATTTAAATGTAAATTTTGAAATGGCCATAACTTCTAAACTAGATGTCTTATCGCGATTTGGGTGGTAATTTTGGATCACTCTTTACACATGGATATGAAAAATATCAACTTTCATTAATTTTGGATTACTCTAGACACACAAAAATCATAAATGCCAACATTCTTTAACAATTTTAATGTAAATTTCACTGCTATACAATAAATATAACATTAATACCAACTTTCATTTTTTTAAATGGCCATAACTTCTAAACTAGACGTCTAATCGCGATTTGGGTGGTAATTCTGGATCACTCTTGAAGCATAGATATGAAAAATATCAACTTTCATTTATTTTGGATCACCTCTATAGACATAGATATCAAAAATACCAACTTTCATTAACAATTTTAAATGTAAATTTTTAAATGGCCATACCTTCTAAACTAGATTCTAATCGCGATTTGGGTGGTAATTCTGGATCACTCTTTAAACATAGATATGAAAAATATCAACTTTCATTAATTTTGGATCACTCTATACACATAGATATCAAAAATACCAACTTTCATTACAATTTAAATGTAACTTTTAAATGGCCATAACTTCTAAACTAGACGTCTAATCGCGATTTGGTGGTAATTCTGGATCACTCTTTAAACATAGATATGAAAAATATCAACTTCCATTAATTTTGGATCAACTTATACACATAGATATTCAAAAATAGAAACTTTCATTACAAATTTAAATGTAAATTTTGAAATGCCATAACTTCTAAACTAGACGTCTAATCGCGATTTGGGGATCATTCTTTAACAGGATATGACAAATATCAACTTTATTATTTTGGATACTCTGAACTATACTACATTCTAAATTTTAATTAAACTTTCAAATGACTTAAAAATTTTAAATGAACTTATTACCAATTTCATGTTTTTGAAATGGCCATAACTTCGAAACTAGACGTCTAATCGCGAGTTGGGTGGTAATTCTGATCACTCTTTAAGCATAGATATGAAAAATATGAACTTTCATTTATTTTGGATCACTCTATAGACATAGATATCAAAAATAGCAACTTTCATTAACAATTTTAAATGTAAATTTTTAAATGGCCATAACTTCTAAACTAGACGTCTAATCGCGATTTGGGTGGTAATTCTGGATCACTCTTTAAACACAGATATGAAAATCATCAACTTTCATTTATTTTGGATCACTCTATAGACATAGATATCAAAAATAGCAACTTTCATTAACAATTTTAAATGTAAATTTTTAAATGGCCATACCTTTAAACTAGACGTCAATCGCGATTTGGAGTGGTAATTCTGGATCACTCTTTAAGCACAGATATGAAAAATATCAACTTCCATTAATTTTGGATCACGCTATACACATAGATATCAAAAATAGCAACTTTCATTAACAATTTTAAATGTAAATTTTTAAATGGCCATAACTTCTAAACTAGACGTCTATCGCGATTTGGGTGGTAATTTCTGGATCACTCTTTAAGCAAAGATATGACAAATATCAACTTTTATTTGTTTTGGATCACTCTATATACATAGATATCAAAAATACCAACTTTCATTAACAATTTTAAATGTAAATTTTTAAATGGTCGTAACTTTCTAATCGCGATTTGCGTGGTAATTCTGGATCACTCTTTAAACATAGATATGAAAAATATCAACTTTCATTAATTTTGGATCACTCTATACACATAGATATCAAAAATACCAACTTTCATTAACAATTTTAAATGTAAATTTTTAAATGGCCATAACTTCTAAACTAGACGTCTAATCGCGATTTGGGTGGTAATTCTGGATCACTCTTTAAACATAGATATGAAAAATATCAACTTTCATTTATTTTGGATTACCGTATACACATAGAAATCAAAAATGTCAACTTCCATTAACAATTTTAGATGTAGATTTTTAAATGGCCATAACTTTTAATCTAGACGTCACATCGCGATTTGAGTGGTAATTCTGGATCACTCTTTAAGCACAGATATGAAAAACATGAACTTGTCATTTATTTTGGATCACTCTATATACATAGATATCAAAAATACCAACTTTCATTAACAATTTTAAATGCAAAATTTTAATTGGCCATACCTTCTAAACTAGACGTCTAATCGCGATTTGGGTGGTAATTCTGGATCACTCTTTAAACAAAGATATGAAAAATATCAACTTTCATTAATTTTGGATCACTCTATACACATAGATATCAAAAATAGAAACTTTCATTAACAAATTTAAATGTAAATTTTGAAATGGCCATAACTTCTAAACTAGATGTCTAATCGCGATTTGGGTGGTAATTCTGGATCACTCTTTAAACATAGATATGAAAAATATGAACTTTCATTAATTTTGGATCACTCTATACACATAGATTTCAAAAATACTAACTTTCATTAATTAATTTTAAATGGTCATAACTTCAAAACTAGACCTCTAATCGCGATTTAGGTGGTAATTCTGGATCACTCTTGAAACAGTAGGTATGAAAAATATCAACTTCCATTAATTTTGGATCACTCTATACACATAGATATCAAAAATAGAAACTTTCACTAACAATTTTAAATGTAAATTTTTAAATGGCCATACTTCTTAACTAGACGTCTAATCGCGATTTGGTGGTAATTCTGGATCATCTTTAAGCATAGATATGAAAAATATCAACTTTCATTTGTTTTGGATCACTCTATATACATAGATATCAAAAATACCAACTTTCATTAACAATTTTAAATGTAAATTTTTAAATGGTCGTAACTTTTAATCGCGATTTGCGTGGTAATTCTGGAGCACTTTTTAAACATAGATGTGAAAAATATCAACTTTCATTAACAATTTTAAATGTAGACTTTTAAATGGCCAAAACTTCTAAACTAGACGTCTAATCGCGATTTGGGTGGTAATTCTGGATCACTCTTTAAACAGTAGATATGAAAAATATCAACTTCCATTAATTTTGGATCACACTAAACACATAGATATCAAAAATAGAAACTTTCATTACAAATTTAAATGTAAATTTTGAAATGGCCATAACTTCTAAACTAGACGTCTAATCACGATTTGGGGATCATTCTTTAAGCATAGATATGAAAAATATGAACTTTCATTTATTTTGGATCAACTTATAGACATAGATTTCAAAAATAGAAACTTTCATTACAAATTTAAATGTAAATTTTGAAATGGCCATAACTTCTAAACTAGATGTCTAATCGCGATTTGGGTGGTAATTCTGGATCACTCTTTACACATAGATATGAAAAATATCAACTTTCATTAATTTTGGATTACTCTATACACATAGAAATCATAAATGCCAACATTCTTTAACAATTTTAATGTAAATTTTCAAATGAATTTTAATAGATATTTTTAAATGGCCATAACTTATATACCAACTTTCATTTTTTTTAAATGGCCATAACTTCTAAACTAGACGTCTAATCGCGATTTGGGTGGTAATTCTGGATCACTCTTGAAGCATAGATATGAAAAATATCAACTTTCATTTATTTTGGATCACTCTATACACATAGATATCAAAAATACCAACTTTCATTAACAATTTTAAATGTAAATTATTAAATGGCCATAACTTTCTAACCCATCGCGATTTGCGTGGTAATTCTGGAGCACTCTTTAAACATAGATATGAAAAATATCAACTTTCATTAATTTTGGATCACTCTATACACATAGATATAAAAAATACCAACTTTCATTAACAATTTTAAATGTAGACTTTTAAATGGCCAAAACTTCTAAACTAGACGTCTAATCGCGATTTGGGTGGTAATTCTGGATCACTCTTTAAACAAAGATATGAAAAATATCAACTTCCATTAATTTTGGATCACACTAAACAAATAGATATCAAAAATAGAAACTTTCATTACAAATTTAAATGTAAATTTTGAAATGGCCATAACTTCTAAACTAGACGTCTAATCGCGATTTGGGGATCATTCTTTAAGCATAGATATGAAAAATATGAACTTTCATTTATTTTGGATCAACTCTATAGACATAGACTATCAAAAATAGAAACTTTCATTAACAAATTTAAATGTAAATTTTGAAATGGCCATAACTTCTAAACTAGACGTCTAATCGCGATTTGGGTGGTAATTCTGGATCACTCTTTAAACATAGATATGAAAAATATCAACTTTCATTAATTTTGGATCACTCTATACACATAGATATCAAATAATACCAACTTTCATTTTTTT